>CM060909.1:421089101-431089101 GCA_030737875.1 Allium sativum | reverse complement strand
GCGGATCCGGTTCTGAAAAAGCATGAGCCGCCTGAATGGTGGGTTCATTGTCTCGGCGGACGGCCGCTGAGTCTTGTCGAGGAGGAGGTTGGTTAGTAGGAGCGGGTCCTTCATTGATGATTAGGCGAGTACGATCCCGAGGTTGGGCATCCTCGCCATAGGTAACCGTGGTCTGGTCGCTGTTGCCGTTGGCGTATCCATTACCATTGCCATTGTCGAGGGCGTTAGTTCGGACGACGACGTTGTTGATGAGACTAAACCTTCTTCTTTGGTATGGGCACCTTGACTCGGAAGAGGAAGTTTCCGATGTTGGTGGCCGAGGTCGAGCATTGTTCCGAGCTAGTTGTAGTTCAGCAATGACGCGCTGACTTTCGTTAAGTTGGCGCATAAGGTCGATGTTATTCCTTAGCGCTTGATTGAGCTCGACGGCTGTACTCTCATATTTTTCACTAAGCGTACGGATTTGCGCTTGTGTTGCGGGTGCTTCGGGGTCCACAATAAGAGGTTCAGTTTCATTAGTGGCCGGGATGTCTACCGGTTGAGGTTGTCGAGATGTACCGGCCTCGGCTGCGGCTGAAGAGCCGATTATTACGTTCTTTGACTTCTTTACCATCGTACGCAGACTCGATAGCAGGTTAAGCAGAGAACCTTAAGCTTGACGAAGTCGAGATGGTAACGTGCAAGAAAGACGCAATATCCGAGTTTTCTCAGTGAACGCACCAAATGTTGACGACAAAAAATGTCGCAAACACCAAAGATTCCCAATTACTAGGAATTATAAATATGGTCGCACAGACAAGAACATATTTTAAACACAAGCAGTAAATAACACAAGAGATTTGTTGTGGTTCGGCCTCAGTAAGGGCCTACGTCCACTTTGAAGAGTCGTTGGAATATTATTAATCACTTGGAAGAAATTACGAGGTTGAGACTATCTCACGATATCTCATTACATTCATGCTTCATGATATATGATGTCATAATTATCATATATTGAATAATAGGGAAAAAGACAATCTTGTCCTCCTTCTTTCTCAAAGAGGAGATGCCATTAATGAAGCTTTATAGAGGTCCCTAAGCTCTAGAATTCTCTCTCTTTGAAGTGTGAGGCCATGGGGTATTCAGTGGAAGTGGTTAGGTGGGGGTTAGGTAGAAGTAGGTAGAAATGGGGACCATCTTCCAGAAATTCGCGCCTCCTGCAATTGGCCTTCGGAAATTCGCACCTGGGCGAGGTGCACAATTTCGCACCCGGCTGGGTGCGAAGCGGATTTTGGTGCGAGGATTTGTTAAGGCTAGTTGACTCCGTCGGCGCGGCGTTGTGGCGGCGAAGGTGCGAGGTTCTTACTGGCGGGATCTTTCTTTGGTCCTTGCCTCTGCACTTCCTGAGTTTTGCCCTTGGCCCCGGCTTCACGCGATGGGTTGAGTAGAGCGTGTCTTGAGTACTTTTGGTGACCGGACCAAAAGGCCAGTTAACAAAAAGTTATATTCCATTAATAGATTCTGAAAAGTTTCTTGGATACTGCTAAGGCTGGTGTTAGGTCGTTAACATCGTTGTATTCAGAAGTGGTGATCTTTAATTTTGTATGGCTTAGATGAGTTATATTTGTCTAATTTTATGCATAATTTCCCCCTTTTTCTTTAGGGAAGGAATGCTAATTCCTCAGCTCAATACTTTGGGAAAGATTCGGGTCAATGTCCATTTGAACGAGGTTAAGTTCTCTTAATTATGTTAATATTTCTAGCCTTTCATCTTAACTCAAAATTAATATTAGTGGGGAGGAACTGAGGTGTGAAATATATCCAAAATTAATTTTATGCTCTTATTTAAATTGAAAATTGGAATGCGATTGAAATCGGGGGAACAAAGGGCTCTCTCGAATGTACAGCTGGTCGCTCGCCCACATGATTTGCTTTTAAAGTTCTAGGAACTGGTTCTTTTTCTTTGAAATGGTAGTGGTTTAACGATAACTTAAAAATTCCTTATGATTTATTCTCAAATGTTTTTTATTTTTTGAACTGTAGAGCAGTTCAATGAAATTAAAGTTGTTTTCTTTGTTTTACTTTTAAGTAGTTCCATAGTTTGCATATTAATTATTGATTCCATAATTTCAGAATTGTTGTTAAATTGCAGAACGATGAATTTTGTATTGCTGAAATGTTGAATGATACAAGACTAATACAAAAGCACATATGCTTGGAAGATAATTTATCAGGTTACCAAGCCGTCGGGCGACAAATGTGCACAGGTTAGAACATATCGAGCTTCTGTTTGTTGTTGATGTTATAATGAGTAGTACCTTGTGATCTCTGTGATTTCACACTTGGTATCATGTAAATTAAAAAACTATTGCTAGAATTGAAATGAATCAAATATGAAAAAGCATTGTTCAGTGTCTCCACTTAAGTGTAATGGAGGGTTATATGAGTTGCTGCAATTTTTAAATGTGAACTTTGCTATTCATCCTAATGCCACCTTTTTTGTTAATTGCTGATTGTACAGATCACTGTTTAACGGAACATTTCAGAAAGGTGCGTATTTTACCAAATTATTGGTCAATGCTCAGATTGACGTTTGGCTAATGGTAGTCGGGAAGGACTGAGGTGTGCAATACAAATAAATATTGACATCAAATATAGTGGTGACAGTGCTGGAAACAATTTAGTGAAGATCGACAACTAATTCCAGTGATCACCCCTTCCAAGATCGAGTTATTAGTTCAATCTAAGACAACATGTTTATTGAGGGATTAGTACAATGATTAGATTTGTTAGGAACAACATTACCAATTTGACTCGAATTACTATTTAGTGGAATTGGATCAATCATACCCCTATGCAAAGATAAGAGGCCATGGCCCATGATGTAAGTTTGCTTTAAGTTGGTAATTATTGCATGAATTGTTGTAAATGAGCTACAGGATTTCACATCCCTGGCGTAGTGATACCAGTATTATATGTCGCAACTGCGGTAATGGATCTAAACCAGTGACGTCCCACGCTTGGATTTAATGAGGTCTATTTCCCCATAAAAACTTTCATTGTCCTTCTAATATTTTGTAATTGTAGGATGCACCTTGCTTCCATTGCAAAATAGAACTAAAAAGAAAACACACATGTAATAATAGAATTGCTTTCTTTTGTTTTTAATCCTTTTGTGGATTTTTCTTGTTTCTAACGTTTTCATTTGTAGCAAAAACATTTCAGGAGCTTTTCGAGACTAGTGAATATTTTGGTAGGTGTTATTGCTTTATGCGTTCAGACAATGAGGACATTATATACACAAACAAGATCATAGCAGTTGCGACTTGCAATATGTACATTCTATGCGTAGCTATTCTAGCACTTAGAAAGGCTCATGTCAATCCTTAGAAAAGGTACTATAAATGTATGTTTTACTGTATTGACATTACTTTTCCACTGTCAGGTCTAGGATACATAGTGAGAGTAAAGTTTGAGAGGTTGTAGGAAGAGTTTTGTTTGTTTGATTAAGAATCACATAATAATGTAGGTTTCATTTGTACTAAGCAATGGGTGTTCTATTCCATGCGCATGCCTTTGTTGCATTAAACTATCACGTGCCAGGTCCGAATAGAAAGGGCACACTGTCTTTTGTTTGATTTTTGACTAAGAATGTAATATAAGATTAATAACAAAATTAACACGTGATTAACAATATAACTGTCAAATGAAAAACAATTAAAAGGTGGTGGGATTTTCATTTGTCAAATGAAGCAAAGGCGCGCTCGTAATTGTGTATATATTGCTACAAAAATGGATGATGGAGCATTAAAAAATGATTGTGTAAATACATTAATAAACTTAGGTTGTGTTGTTTTGAGCTGTGATTGTCTTGAGATTGCGGAAAGAAGTTGGAGACAGTGTATGAGGTGATGTAGGTTCAGGTAGGTTGAACGATGGAGTGTAAGAAACAAAGAAAAAAATATGAAACTTAAATTTTTAGCTGGAATGCCAAATTTTCATAAAGATCTGTAACAACTGTACTTGATTTTTTAGCTATAAAACCATGTAGCATGCTTGGTGTGTTTTAGAATTTATATGTAGTCATATCATCTACGAGACTATATATATATATATATCAATTCGAGATTATATATACATGTAAATTATCAGAATTTATATGTAATTCTAACCTTGGCCGTTATACTCGCACACAGGCAGGTAATTAGCATTTCTAAAGTGAAGAATAGCCACATCAAAAAGTTATCAGTAACAAAGGCATGATTAAGTAGACTTGTTTGTAAACAGTTGTGGTACATGTATTCACTTATTTTATCGAAATACTATTACTGAAATGATTATGGATATTATATTATTATGCGATAATTGTGTTTTATTAGTTATTTGAATATGGTGACTATCGATTTTGGTTTAAAATATAAATAATTGTAGAAAATGATACAAGTCATTAGTGGTAAAGGGGTGTGATTAAAATTTGCTTTACATTAATCAATAAGTTTTAGTAGCATTGAAAAAGTGTCATAGAAGAAAATGCAATTTATAAAAAATATTATAGTAGCATAGAAAAAATGCTATAGAAAATAAAAACAAGGGTGCAAGTACCACTTTGGTTGCTTTTTTATGACGCTACCAAAAAACCTTTTGTAGGGTTTCAGAAACGCTACGATATGTTCATTTTTGGTAGTAAATTTTTACGCTTTTAGTTACATGTCGTGTCACAACGTTTAATGAAACACTACTAAAAGAAATAGCAGCGTTTTTTCAATGCTACGAAAGGCCTTTTCTGGTGTAGTGTGTATACCCTTAGGTGTCTTCAATTACATAGCCCTATGACAGTTATGCTTTCCCTAAAGGGTGTCTTTAATTACATAACATCATTACATTATCTATCGGTTATGTATAACACTAGGTGTCTTTAATTACATAACCTTATTACATTATCTACCGGTTATGTATACCACTAAGTGTCTTTAATTACATAACTTTATTGGGTTAAGTTCGTGGGCCTATATGTAAATATTACCCACTCCCTCTAATTTACTTAACCCACCCACTAACCGTCTAGTTTTACTTAACCCTAACTTAAGTTCATAGTCATACAATTTTTATGAATTAAATTAGGTCAAGTGGTCCAATTCTTTACCATGTCCATTTATGGTTTTATAATGGGATAGACCTCCTACATTAGGCCTACAACGTGTGGATGCTGGATATGCTGGTCGGGTCCGGGCAGTCTTATTCCACAGTTGGGCCTAACCTCGTGTCTTACCCCGATTCGTATTTGTGTACTTAGACCTCCCACATTAGGTTCAACATTAGTGGCTGCTGAATATGTCGGGCGGGTCCGGGCAGACTTCCACCACTAATGTAACCTAACCTCGTGTCATAAGTACAATTTACAATTCTTAATTGTAAATTACTAAACATTCCAAATTAATCCAAATCTACCTATGTCAGTATAGGTAACTATTTCTATGTTTTCTCTATTTGAATTACATGTCCCATTTTATATAAATATTACATAAATTATGCCAATTATAATCCCTTTTTCCCCGTTTCCTCTCCAATGTATTCGTACGTATTTTAGCGGCATCTAGACTATAAAGTAGCCTAGCTACAACAATGAAAAGGGAATATGACGAAGGTGATAGTTTCAACATATCTTGGCATAAACATAAACTGGTATGATAATAAGGTGAATGGTCACGTAATCATCATGGCAAGGTAGGCATAAAAGTGATGAACTTGTAGCAACTATGATGTCAACGCAACATAATGTGATCTAAATTAGCCATAAGGTGTCCAATTATTTAGATCTAGCATAGTTAGGGTGTAAGGACCCGTAACTTCCCCGGTAAGGAAAGAGCGGATACTTTGAGAACAACACACAGAAGAGCGCAGACGGAAGAACATTTCATTGTTAATTACAACAATTCATCAGATGCAAGAATATACAGAGCATAAATGAATAAAATACATTCGATAAATATCAGAGATTACAATACATTACATAGCAGCAGAAAATAATACAATACACAACTAGAAGTAATACGCGGATACAAAGCTTTCCGAGTATCGTTCCAACTGTAAATCAGGATCCTGTGAATATAAATCTGCAAAACCAAAACTACTAGCTACCCGTGTCAAAATAACGGTATCCAGAGTTTAGGTTAAAACAATAAACTCCAGGTCAGTCATGGGACTGGTGTGAGAACTAAAACAATTATTAATCTTTATTTTAAAGTTAGGTAAATCAAGGGACAACGCCGTATAACACGGAACGGGTTTCGTCCCAAGAATACCAGTGCATATAACAAACATCGCAATGCTAAATAAAGAATAATGAAGCTGTTATAAGACCCAGGTCCCATCACACAATGCAACACAAACCGGAGGATAGGGTTTACCTTATAACAACCAAAGAATGCTTGATACGCTAAATTTCATTTGATACTATTATAAGTGCATAGTGTATAAAACAACTTCAATCATAAATATCAACCATAGATGGCATGTGTACCATATATCATGTCGCCATACTAGGCTCTACAATCAAAACCGCAAATGTCATGTATTTGGAAATTGGATTTCCATCTATGAACCGAGGCCAGGGATCGTCCTCTACCGATTCGAGACAATCTAGCCCATGTCTCAGGCAAGCGCGCAGAAAAGCCTTGGATCGTCAGGGCCGGTCCACCGATGTGGATTAAAATGCCTGAACACTGCGTCTCCCCGCCCTATGGGGCGTAAATGAGCCAACGAATGACTCCATCGGACCCGGATCGTCCGACCAAACTGACGCGCCTCGCAAACCAACAACCACATAAGTCAAACTCGTCAGGGCGTGTAAAACCACTGACGCCTCTTCTAGCTAGAAGGAAACGCATGCCCTCCCTGATGTCCTCTCCCGTTTCTGGTTCACAACCGGAGTGTGAGGCTCGCGAATCAACGTTACACAAAGCTATGCCACACAGGCTATGCTTTGATCATCACCACAAGACTTCGCTTTTCAACAGAAGCCTTGATCAATTGCCACTTAGGCATGCCACACAGGCAATTCACTCCATGCGTTTGATATCCATCAATATATAACCTCTGAGCTCGTACGTCTCAGAGGAGGGCGTTAAGAAAGAGAATAAATTCTCCGCCGCCAAACAGATATATATTTAATAGAAATCAATCACACAGACTAAAATCCAATGTCAAACACACAGTCCATTTACAAGTTCGTTCTGGGTCTGAACGAAACCGGAGGCACCTAGTACCCCGCATATCCATCGATCTCCAAGTACGTCTGGACAATCACCAACTGATTCCCTCCTCTTGGGTGTACGGCCCAATCAAGATCATCAACAATCACCCAAACGACGTGAAGACCTCCGGTCTTCAACCACCGTCTTCATCTTCGACACCACGTCGAATCAGTTATTCAGAATGGGATAAACCCGGTCTTTCTGAATAACTCGTGTATATAACAAACAAGTGTTACACAAACACAACATACGCCTCATTCCAATTTAGAATATTCTTTTATTCAAATATTCTTATATTTTGGGAAAGGTTCCCATTAATTTTATCAAAGATAAATTCTTTAAATTTATTCTTTAATCTTCTTTTGAATATCAATTCAAACTATTCGGGATTAGCGAACCACACCGAAGTAATCATTTATTTTATTTCCCAATCCCAACCTATTCACCCCATGAAGTAAAACTGGTAATACTTCATATCTAAAACCACGGTGTTATCGGTAAATTCAATTACCATTTCACGTTCGAATCTAATTAAAGATTTAACTATCGCCTGGACTAAAACTGGTGATACTCTATTCTCGATCTTTTCCATCTAATTAAAGATTCATTAAAACTCCACTTAGTTTTAGTCTTTAACTGGGTTAAAGAATCAGTGTCATTTTAAAACACGGTTCACGATAAACCCAAAATCACATTCCATTAATTATCGGGTTAAAGAACAAGTGTTATTTAAAACACTATTCACGATAAACCCAAAAATCAATACCAATTCAATTCCAATTAAATATTATTTAATTGGTACACTTCATTAAATCTAAATAAAAAGATTTAATCTTTTTCTCAACTGGGTTCAAGACCAGTGTTAATGAAGACACCATTCACGACAAACCCAAATCACATTTGATATTAAATACAAGGCTCTGGATAGAAAATATATCGGCTTATATTCAATATCAAATTCTACGACCAACAAATATCGTATTGGAAATAACGATATATATATATATCTTTCAAATTTCCATAACAACATCTGTATAATCACGAAATCCAACATCGAACTATTCCGAGGATGATTTCGATTCAAATCTATTCCAATTCAATTATTGGAAATTCTGGTTTCTTTTAAAACCATTTCAAATCAAATTTATTTATTTTAAAAAATAAATAAACTATTATTCTAATTCAAAACTAGTTCATTTCGATAAAAATCTATTTTTATCTTTACAAATATGAAGTTTTTTCATCCCAATTCTTCACAAATCATTTCTTATGATTTTACACAAATTATCATTATTTTTAATAATTTTATCAAGGCCCGTACAGTCGATTTCCATCAACGGCCATCGAACTGCACTTACGGTGACCTTTTCCAAATTTGATTTGGACATAATTCTAAATCCAACCGTTAGATTTAAAATCTCTAATATTCATTGGAAAGCTCTTTTCGATACGAACCCAACGGTTCCGGTTTTAGGAGAATCCGACGGTCGAATCTCCCTCAATGTCCATTCGAAGTCAATGGTCGAAATTCACGAACTGCCGTGGCGCGGCGCGTTCTTTTCAGGCCATTATATTATATATATAATATATATAATATATACTTCGTCGATTTCAATTTAAAACGTGCTTTATAAATCGTTTTAAATTCATTTTCAAAACGGTTTCAACTTCATATTCAATTTCAAATCAAAATTGAATATTCCGATATAAATTCGTTTTAAATTCATTTCAAATCGATTTCAATTCAATTTCAATTCAATTTCAATTTAATTCGAATTTCAATTCATTTCAATTTAATTCGAATTTTAATTCTACTCAATTTAATTTCAATTTCAATATATTTCAATTTAATTCGAATTCAATTCTATTCAATTTCAATTTCAATTTGAATTCAATTCTTTTCAATTTAATTCGAATTCATTTTAATTTGAATTTAATTCAAATTCAATTCTAGTCAATTTTAATTCGAATTCAATTCGTTTCAAAATATCAGAATTTGAAATCGCTTCATTTTCTATATTCATTATAAAAATGAATAAAATCGATATAAATATCGTTCACGTCAAAATGGCGTCAATCTAATCAACACGGCTTCATATATTTCTATTTTCAAATATTCTATTTCAAATATTTCTTTTTCAAATATTTCTATTTCAAAACTGGAATGAGGCCCAATCAATTACCATATAATGTTAGTTATATGGATTTTCTACAACATATGTACGAAATAACAACGATAAATAATCAACCATCATCCAGAGTGCGTTCTACACTGTATAAGCATCAAATATAAATATTTAACGCTTATAACAGCCTGTCAATCAATCGATCGACATACAACTAATTATTGGGATTAGTGTATGTCATATATCATCCCATTACCTGTATGGGGTTTCAAATAATCAAACACAGATTTTATTTGTGCAGTTGGGCGATGTGTAAAATTTATTGTCCCAATCAATATCAATCAAATCAGTGTATATAAACAAATATCCGATTTTTTTATAAATATTTATTTTAAATACACGTTAAAAATTCTATTTTTAACTATAAAATATTAAATTTCATTTCACACCACATCACGCAATCAACTACACATCAAAATCAAACAAACAAGCATACAAGTCGTCCATGGTCTGTGGACGACGGGTGTCGGGTGCTACTAAACACCGTTTGCATCCTAGTATATATTATAAACTAGAAAACAAAATTAAAAGGTGAGAAGTCCTCACCCAAGCTAAACCAACGCCACTACTCTTCATATGTAGGAAATCTTCACCGTGTTTCTAACGAGATCTGTTTCACGCGGTATATGTTAAAAATTATATTTTTAACAACGTTACCTCTTATATAAAGATTATATTTTTATAACGTTAAAAACCGAAACTTTATATGATTAAAAATCGAGTCTTTACATAGTTAAAAATCAAATTTTTTTATCGTTACTTTATATATATAAATATCGAATTTTATCTCACTACTTCCTTCATAAAAATCGTATTTTTACTTCGCCTTCAAAATGATAAAAATCGTATTTTTATTTCTCTAACTTCATAATAAAGATCGTGTTTTTATATTTTAAAAAATCTACTTTTTTCTTTCATACCTATATACATGAAAACCATTTCTTTCTATTACTAATGAACAAATAAAAATCATTACTTTACTTTGCTAATGAATAAATAAAAATCATTACTTTACCTTGCTAATGAATAAATAAAAATCATTACTTTTATATTCTATTTTAAAACAATAATATTTATATTTTAAAACAAGGATATATTTTATTCTTAAAACAATATGATAATTCTATCTTTAAAGCCATATGCTAATCTTATATATTTAACTTTAAAGTAATGTACATTTTTATTTTTAAAACTTGCTAATGTTATATTTTTAATCATGCTAATCTTATATATAATTAAACTGATTTTATTTATAATTAAACTAATTACAAAAATAATTAAATAATGATAGAAAAGAAGCTCACTGTTAAAAGGGCTTCTTCCTCTGTAAATCATTCCAGGAAAACTCGAACAAAGCCCCACCCTTGTTGCCTCTTGCGCACGCTGCCTCGTCAGACCGAAGGTCGATCCTCCACCGGCGATTGAAGCGCCGGAGTGGCCTTCTCCTTCCCCAGCGGTGGCGTGGATGTGGGTGGTCGGAGTTACGGGATTCCGTGGGTTTGGGGCTTCAGCGGAAAAGGGGGAGGAGAGAGAGGGGAGGTGCGGGAATCGTCGGAAGGGAGCAGGGGGGTTGGCGACGAGGCGGAGCGGTGGTGGTTGGACGCGACGCGTAGATCGGTGGAGTTGTTTTTTCCTCTTTTCTTTATTCTGCATCGGGGAGGGAGAGTGAGGAGAGTCAACGGGAGAGGGGGGGGGTGGGTTATATATAAATTATTTTATTAATATTTTAATTCCAAAAAAAGCTACTTTTATTTTCGACCTCGAAACGAGACCCACTGCCTTTTGTCATCCATAGCTAATTACCCCCATTCTGAACACAATGGGATATGTATCGTAGGCTGATTCGATTGTTTCGACCAGTTTTCGTCAAAATCAACATATAACTCTATATATTGAATTTGAACGTACATTTCAATTTACCGGGGTCACTTACGGACTCTAAAAATTCCCGAAAAATATTTTTTAGCTTCGTATTGACGATACGGTCCTAACAAAACTAATTTCATCGAATTTTGAGACCGTTTGAAAAATGACCATTTTCCAGTCGATTAAAATCAACTAAAACTGGTCAAACGCGTTTTCCTTTGCCACGCTCACATATTGATTCGAAAAATTATGAAATTTGGAATCTAGCAATAATTTGACATCATGGATCCAACAAAAGTGGTTTCGTCGAGATCTGAGGTCGTTTGCAAAATTTCTATTTTTAAGGGCCTGAATTCCATAACGACTATTCTGAATTTTCAACTGGACATATCTTTTGATTCCCGCTATGAAATTTCAATTTCTCTGATTCGTTGGAAAGATATTCACAACTAGATTCTAATATTTTTTGTTTCACTAAAATCTGGTTTAATTTGCACCCGGTACATTCATTTGAATTTTGAAATCGAATTATCGAACTACAGCGTCATTTTCAATTCCTTTAATAGTTTAAAATAAATATTTATATTCTAACGACGACGTATATAAATAATCTATTCAAAATAAATTTCTCGTCGTTATTATTTAAAATAATTCATTTTAAATATTCAAAATTCGCTAAAATTGCCAAAATAAAATTTTTAAATTGGCTCTGATTTCCGGGTTATTACAATCTCCCCCACTTAAAACTTTTCGTCCCCGAAAAGGAACGAAGCCGAAAGTTGTTTAATTAATCAACTCAACCTCCATTGTTTTCGTTACGGATTAAGTTCTTCAACTTTTCAGTTTCTAAGAACTTTTCAAAAATTTGGCTAACATCCTAAATTATCGAAAAATTTCGCCATAACCTCCCCTGCACCGTGGACTTCGGGATATTTCATATAGCCTCCCATGGCCTTCTTCAATCCAAAAGAAAAAGAAAAAGCCAAGTGGCTAGCCAATCGGCTCATAAAATCACCAAAAACTCAAGAAATACAATAAACATGTACCTATTTGTCGGGCAAACAATTTTATTCCTCTCCTCTAGCCTCCTTGCTATGACCTGTTCAATGTAAGTACATGTATATGCATGCAAATGCGACTAATTTTCAATACAATTCATTTTTTTGGGTCAATTTAGCTAAATGGTTCAAATTTTAATTAATCCACCAATAATCAAACAACACAATCATCAATCAATTAGTTGATTAGCTTTTCAAATTCATAATTTTGATACATAGTCAAAAATCACATTTTTGATGCCAAATCACAACAATATATTCTGACTATATTTTGGTTCTCACACCATTCTAATGGAAATATATAGACGTCCCACCTTCGAAACTCGAACACAACACTGATGATGGGTACCCATCATCAGAATCATTCCCGGGCGACTACAGTGCGATTCTATATCTATCCAGTATATTAAAACTTTGAATACCCGTGGATCAGACGTATATGCAAATTCTTTATATACTAGAATGTCCAAATCAATATAAATAAATTATTCAAATACGTATAAAATGGATTAAATTTCAAAATAAAATTTGTTTTCACTTGAAAAATATACTCTTCACACTCGTTCTAGGATACTACTGATCCCATCTCTAACGAATCATTCTCATTGGATATTACTAATCCAATATCTGATGAATTCTTTCGTTCGGTTCTAACGTGTCTTGTTCTCGAGCTCTGTAAACCAAAGCTCTGATACCACTGTAAGGACCCGTAACTTCCCCGGTAAGGAAAGAGCGGATACTTTGAGAACAACACACAGAAGAGCACAGACGGAAGAACATTTCATTGTTAATTACAACAATTCATCAGATGCAAGAATATACAGAGCATAAATGAATAAAATACATTCGATAAATATCAGAGATTACAATACATTACATAGCAGCGGAAAATAATACAATACACAACTAGAAGTAATACGCGGATACAAAGCATTCCGAGTATCGTTCCAGCTGTAAATCAGGATCCTGTGTATATAAATCTGCAAAACCAAAACTACTATCTGCCCGTGTCAAAATAAGGGCACCCAGAGTTTAGGTTAAAACAATATACTCCAGGTCAGTCATGGGACTGGTGTGAGAACTAAAACAGTTATTAATCTTTATTTTAAAGTTAGGTAAATCAAGGGACCACGCCGTATAACACGGAACGGGTTTCCTTCCAAGAATACCAGTGCATATAACAAACAACGCAATGCTAAATAAAGAACAATGAAGCTGTTATAAGACCCAGGTCCCATTACACAATGCAACACAAACCGGAGGATAGGGTTTTACCTTATAACAACCAAAGAATGCTTGATACGCTAAATTTCATTTGATACTATTATAAGTGCATAGTGTATAAAACAACTTCAATCATAAATATCAATCATAGACGGCATGGGTACCATATATCATGTCGCCATACTAGGCTCTACAATCAAAACCGCAAATATCACGTATTTGGAAATTGGAATTCCATCTATGAACCGAGGCCAGGGATCGTCCTCTACCGATTCGAGACAATCTAGCCCAAGTCTTAGGCAAGCGCGTAGACAAGCCTTGGATCGTCAGGGCTGGTCCACCGATGTGGATTAAAATGCCTGAACACTGCGTCTCCCCGCCCTATGGGGGCGTAAATGAGCCAACGAATGACTCCATCGGACCCAGATCGTCCGATCAAACCGAGGTGCCTCGCAAACCAACAACCACATAAGTCAAACTCGTCAGGGCGTGTAAAACCACTAACGCCACTTCTAGCTAGAAGGAAACGCATGCCCTCCCTGACGTCCTCTCCCGTTTCTGGTTCACAACCGGAGTGTGAAGCTCGCGAATCAACGTTACACAAAGCTATGCCACACAGGCTGTGCTTTGATCATCACCACAAGACTTCGCTTTTCAACAGAAGCCTTGATCAATTGCCACTTAGGCATGCCACACAGGCAATTCACTCCATGCGTTTGATATCCATCAATATATAACCTCTGAGCTCGTACGTCTCAGAGAAGGGCGTTAAGAAAGAGAATAAATTCTCCGCTGCCAAACAGATATATATTTAATAGAAATCAATCACACAGACTAAAATCCAATGTCAGACACACAGTCCATTTACAAGTTCGTTCTTGGTCTGAACGATACCGGAGGCACCTAGTACCCCGCATATCCATCGATCTCCAAGTACGTCTGGACGATCACCAACTGATTCCCTCCTCTTGGGTGTACGACCCAATCAAGATCATCAGCAATCACCCAAACGACGTGAAGACATCCGGTCTTCAACCACCGTCTTCATCTTCGACACCACGTCGAATCAGTTATTCAGAATGGGATAAACCCGGTCGTTCTGAATAACTCGCGTATATAATAAACAAGTGTTACACAAACACAACATACGCCTCATTCCAATTCAGAATATTCTTTTATTCAAATATTCTTATATTTTGGGAAAGGTTCCCATTAATTTTATCAAAGATAAATTCTTTAAATTTATTCTTTAATCTTCTTTTGAATATCAATTCAAACTATTCGGGATTAGCGAACCACACCGAAGTAATCATTTATTTTATTTCCCAATCCCAACCTATTCACCCCATGAAGTAAAACTAGTAATACTTCATATCTAAAACCACGGTGTTATCAGTAAATTCAATTACCATTTCACGTTCGAATCTAATTAAAGATTTAACTATCGCCTGGAGTAAAACTGGTGATACTCCATTCTCGATCTTTTCCATCTAATTAAAGATTCATTAAAACTCCACTTAGTTTTAATCTTTAACTGGGTTAAAGAATTAGTGTCATTTTAAAACACGGTTCACGATAAACCCAAAATCACATTCCATTAATTATCGGGTTCAAGAACAAGTGTTATTTAAAACACTGTTCACGATAAACCCAAAAATCAATACCAATTCAATTCCAATTAAATATTATTTAATTGGTACACTTCATTAAATCTAAATAAAAAGATTTAATCTTTTTCTCAACTGGGTTCAAGACCAGTGTTAATGAAGACACCATTCACGACAAACCCAAATCACATTTGATATTAAATACAAGGCTCTGAATAGAAAATATATCGGCTTATATTCAATATCAAATTCTACGACCAACAAATATCGTATTGGAAATAACGATATATATATATATATATATCTTTCAAATTTCCATAACAACATCTGTATAATCACGAAATCCAACATCGAACTATTCCGAGGATGATTTCGATTCAAATCTATTCCAATTCAATTATTGGAAATTCTGGTTTCTTTTAAAACCATTTCAAATCAAATTTATTTATTTTAAAAAATAAATAAACTATTATTCTAATTCAAAACTAGTTCATTTCAATAAAAATCTTTTTTTATCTTTACAAATATGAAGTTTTTTCATCCCAATTCTTCACAAATCATTTCTTATGATTTTACACAAATTATCACTATTTTTAATAATTTTATCAAGGCCGTACAGTCGATTTCCATCAACGGCCATCGAACTGCACTTACGCCGACCTTTTCCAAATTTGATTTGGATATAATTCCAAATCCAACCGTCAGATTTAAAATCTCTAATATTCATTGGAAAGCTCTTTTCGATACGAACCCAACGGTTCCGGTTTTAGGAGAATCCGACGGTCGGATCTCCCTCAATGTCCATTCGAAGTCAACGGTCGAAATTCACGAACTGCCGCGGCGCGGTGCGTTCTATTTAGGCCATTATATAATATATATAATATATATAATATATACTTCATCGATTTCAATTTAAAACGTGCTTTATAAATCGTATTAAATTCATTTTCAAAACGGTTTCAATTTAATATTCAATTTCAAATCAAAATTGAATATTCCAATATAAATTCGTTTTAAATTCATTTCAAATCGAGTTCAATTCAATTTCAATTCAATTTCAATTTAATTCGAATTTCAATTCATTTGAATTTAATTCGAATTTTAATTCTACTCAATTTAATTCGAATTTCAATTTATTTCAATTTAATTCGAATTCAATTCTATTCAATTTCAATTTGAATTCAATTTCAATTTGAATTCAATTCTTTTCAATTTAATTTGAATTCACTTTAATTTGATTTCAATTCGAATTCAATTCTAGTCAATTTTAATTTGAATTCAATTCGTTTCAAAATATCAGAATTTGAAATCACTTCATTTTCTATATTCATTATAAAAATGAATACAATTGATATAAATATCGTCCACGTCAAAATGGCGTCAATCTAATCAACACGGCTTCATATATTTCTATTTTCAAATATTCTATTTCAAATATTTCTATTTCAAAACTGGAATGAGGCCCAATCAATTACCATATAATGTTAGTTATACGGATTTTCTACAACACATGTACAAAATAACAACGATAAATAATCAACCATCATCCAGAGTGCGTTCTACACTGTATAAGCATCAAATATAAATATTTAATGCTTATAACAGCCTGTCAATCAATCGATCGACATACAACTAATTATTGGGATTATTGTATGTCATATATCATCCCAATACCCGTGTGGGGTTTCAAACAATCAAACACAGATTTTATTTGTGTAGTTAGGCGATGTGTAAAATTTATCGTCCCAATCAATATCAATCAAATCAGTGTATATAAACAAATCTCCGATTTGTTTATAAATATTTATTTTAAATACACGTTAAAAATTCTATTTTTAACTATAAAATATTTTATTTCATTTCACACCACATCACGCAATCAACTACACATCAAAATCAAACAAACAAGCATACAAGTCGTCCATGGTCTTTGGACGACGGGTGTCGGGTGCTACTAAACACCGTCTGCATCCTAGTATATATTATTAACTAGAAAACAAAATTAAAAGGTGAGAAGTCCTCACCCAAGCTAAGCCAACGCCACGACTCTTCATATGTAGGAATCTTCACCGTGCTTCTAACGAGATCTGTTTCACGCGGTATATGTTAAAAACTATATTTTTAACAACGTTACCTCTTATATAAAGATTATATTTTTATAACGTTAAAAACTGGAACTTTATATGATTAAAAATCGAGTCTTTGCATAGTTAAAAATCAATTTTTTTTATCGTTACTTCATATATATAAAAATCGAATTTTATCTCACTACTTCCTTCATAAAAATCGTATTTTTACTTCGCCTTCAAAATGATAAAAATCGTATTTTTATTTCTCTAACTTCATAATAAAGATCGTGTTTTTATATTTTAAAAAATCTAGTTTTTCCTTTCATACCTGTATACATGAAAACCATTTCTTTCTATTACTAATGAAAAAATAAAAATCATTACTTTACTTTGCTAATGAATAAATAAAAATCATTACTTTACCTTGCTAATGAATAAATAAAAATCATTACTTTTATATTCTATTTTAAAACAATAATATTTATATTTTAAAACAAGGATATATTTTATTCTTAAAACAATATGATAATTCTATCTTTAAAGCCATATGCTAATCTTATATATTCAACTTTAAAGCAATGTACATTTTTATTTTTAAAACTTGCTAATGTTATATTTTTAATCATGCTAATCTTATATATAATTAAACTAATTACAAAAATAATTAAATAATGATAGAAAAGAAGCTCACTGTTAAAAGGGCTTCTTCCTCTGTAAATCATTCCAGGAAAACTCGAACAAAGTCCCACCCTCGTTGCCTCTTGCGCACGCTGCCTCGTCAGACCGAAGGTCGATCCTCCACCGGCGATTGAAGCGCTGGAGTGGCCTTCTCCTTCCCCAGCGGTGGCGTGGATGTGGGTGGTCGGAGTTACGTGATTCCGTGGGTTTGGGGCTTCAGCGGAAAAGGGGGAGGAGAGAGAGGGGAGGTGCGGGAATCGTCGGAAGGGAGCAGGGGGGGTCGGCGACGAGGCGGAGCGGTGGTGGTTGGGCGCGACGCGTAGATCGGTGGAGTTGTTTTTTTTCTTTTTTTTTCTTTTTTCTGCATCGGGGAGAGAGAGTGAGGAGAGTCAACGGGGGGGGGGGGGGTTATATATAAGGGTGCGTTTTTTAGAGGTCCCTATTAAGTTTCAAAATATAAAAAAAACCCGGTCATAAACTTATTGTAAATTAGGTCCCTGTTTTCAAAACTTATAAAATAATAATTAAAAAAAAATAAAAAAATTTCGTAAATTAGTAATAAAATATATTACGCATTATAAAAAAAATTCAGTTCAAAAAACAACAAAAATAATGTCAGAAAGAAGAAAACAGCAAAAAAACAGAAAAAACTGCAGTTAAATGCATAATATTATGCACCTTTTTAATTTTATTGCATGCATATATGCAATTATTGCAGTTCTTCCAGCGGATAGATTTAACATAATTTTTCAGTTCATTTTTATTTGCATCCAAATGTGCAAATTTCTCAAAAAAATGCACACATGTGTGCAACATTTTTATAGGATAAAAAGTAGGGACCTAATTTATAAAAAAATAAACAAAGTTCTGAAAATTTTTAAACCCGCCCCTATTTTATTTTTTCCGCCTTTTTGTAATTTTTTTTAAAATGTGCGTACGTTCATAAAAAAAAAAAAGTTCTAAAATATGGAAATAATGTCAGGAATCTACGGAAATCGAAAAAAAATAGTTGCATACATTTATGCAATTATTACTGATAATTGCATATATGTATGCAACTTTTCTGTAAGCTGTTTTCAGATTAAAATCTGAAAATAAACCTGCACAAATGTATGCAAGTATTTGAAATTTTTGCGCACATGTATGCATTTATTTGCATGAATAAAAATCAACGAAGATGTATGTAGTGAAAAATATGCACGGATGTATGCAGGAAAGTGATATATGTGCATACTATTATGCATTTAACTGGAAATTTCGTTTTTTTTTGTTTTTTTGATTTTTGACGCCTTCGTTGATGGTTTTTTGTTCTGAATTTTTTAGTGTTTACGTGTTTTATTTAAATACGAATTTACGTGATTTTTTTTATGTTTTTTTATATTTTTTTGATGACTTTTCAGAAAATAGGGACCTAATTTACAATAAGTTTATGACCGGATGTGAGCCTAATTAAGTTTCAAAATAGGGATGTGAGCCTAATATTCACTATATATAAATTATTTTATTAATATTTTAATTCAAAAAAAAAGCAACTTTTATTTTCGACCTCGAAACGAGACCCACCGCCTGTCGTCCATAGCTAATTACCCCCATTCCCAACACAATGGGATATGCATCATAGGCTGATTCGACTGTTTCGATCAGTTTTCGTCAAAATCAACATATAACTCTATATATTGAATTTGAACGCACATTTCAATTTACCGGGGTCACGTACGGACTCTAAAAATTCCCAAAAAATATTTTTTAGCTTCGAATTGACGATACGGTCCTAACAAAACTAATTTCATCGAATTCTGAGACCGTTTGAAAAATGACCATTTTCCAGTCGATTAAAATCAACTAAAACTGGTCAAACGCGTTTTCCTTTGCCACGCTCACATATTGATTCGAAAAATTATGAAATTTGGAATCTTGCAATAATTTGACATCACGGATCCAACAAAAGTGGTTTCGTCGAGATCCGAGGTCGTTTGCAAAATTTCCATTTTTAAGGGCCTGAATTCCATAGCGACTATTTTGAATTTTCAACTGGACATATCTTTTGATTCCCGCTATGAAATTTCAATTTCTCTGATTCGTTGGAAAGATATTCACAACTAGATTCTAATATTTTTGGTTTCACTAAAATCCGTTTAATTTGCACCCGATACATTCATTTGAATTTTGAAATCGAATTATCGAACTACCGCGTCATTTTCATTTCCTTTAATAATTTAAAATAAATATTTATATTCTAACGACGATGTATATAAATCTATACGTTCTAATCTATTCAAAATAAATTTCTCGTCGTTATTATTTAAAATAATTCATTTTAAATATTCAAAATTGGCTAAAATTGCCAAATTAAAAATTTTAAATTGGCTCGGATTTCTGGGTTATTACATAAGGTTACATAGTAACATGTTTAGATCTAAAGATGGATTCACATGTCAAATTTACAATATATCTCAATGGATCACAATATGACAGGTGAAAGGTTATTAACATAAAGATCTGGATCTAAGTAATGTTACAACTGTCCAAATTAATAGATGTACATCCACCATAACATGGTTGCAAGTCAAGATCCATATAAGTAACATAATCGAATAACCACAATTTTATTAGATCTAGGAAAATAGATCTGTCATGACATAGTATAGGATTTACATTAACACAGAATCATACTTTACAACATATACAATTCATAGTCTTTCAAAATATACCTTTTATTTATCTAAACCTAAAAACAATTAGAACTCACAGTGTTAGGTTTAGAGAATTGAAGAAGAACGGATCTAGAATTTCTGAATTGGATTTGTAGAATATGCTATAGAAAACGGTTCAGTTCGCATTCCAACAGCATACGACCTCTATGACTTCCAATGAAGAAAATATGAGAAATAGGACAAGTATGTATAGCTACCAGACCCCCTGAAACCGAGTTCCATGTCAGTCCTAGGGGTGTCGACACCCTTCGGGCGGGTCGACCCCTAGGTCGACACCCCTCTAGGGGGGTCGACCCCCTAGAGCGGGAATTTTGCTGCTTAGAGGAATTTTTCAAATTTGAATCCTCTGGATAGAATTCTGACTCATCTCTGACTCACCTCTGACTCATGCGTATATATAAAATATTTCTGGGCGTATACAAACTTAAAATCCTTATAACTTCTTCATACGGTGTCCGTTTTACGCAAACCAAATGTCTATCTTGACCAGAATTTCGAGACGGACGCAATGGTGCAGTCCATTTACTCTAATTATGAATATTAAATTAACTATTATATAATTAATTCTCTTTAATGTCGTTAAAAATTCGGGGTGTTACAATTATGCCCTAATACTAGACTTTTTGACGACCAACAATGACTTTGAGTATGAAGCCCTGATTGCCGGGCATAAACTCGCGAGGGATTAAAGGATAACGTCGCTTGAAATTTTTTGTGATTCGTAACTTATTTTATTTCAGGTTCTTAAAGAATATCAAAATAGAGGAGCTCGACTTTCCATTTATCTTAAGTAAGTCGAGAAATCATTGCATAATTTCGACCGATAAAGCATCTCCCACATTCCCACAGAGATAATCAAAAGGCAGATAGATTGGCAAACTCGCCAGTTCAGACAACCCGAGTGGAATGGAGCTAGTTCCCACAGAGATTCTGGCCATTCCAAGAATAGACCAGATGGAAGTCGACCAAGCTAAAGCCAAGCCAGAAAGAGAACCTTGGATGACCCTCATTAAGAATTTCCTCCTACATGGCACGCTTCCCAAAAAAAGAAATGAAAGACGGGCTATCATACGACAGGCCTCTAGATACGTCATCCAACAAGACCAGCTCTATATAAGGGGTTCTATGTGCCCATGTTTCGGTGTGTAGAGAATAATGATATCAAAATAATACTGAGAGAAGTGCATGAAGGAGAGTGTTGTGCGCACACAGGGGGAATACTCAGGCCAAGAAAGTGCTGCAGTATGGGTACTTTTGGCCGACTATCAACAAGGATGCAGCTAATTATTCCAGACGATGTGATAAATGATAGAGGTTTGCGCAGATTCCACGAGCCCCACCAGCCGAGATCACCCAAATTGTCAGCCCTTAGCCATTCACTGTTGGGATTCTGCCTATTTAGAAAGGAGGAGTAAAGTATGCGATTGTGACAGTAGATTATTTTACGAAGTGGGAAGAAGTCGAGCAAATGATCACGATCACAACGAAGCGAGTCATTAACTTTATTGTAAGAAATATCATATGTCGATATGGGATACCTCCAACCATTATTACGAATAATGGAACCCAATTCGATAGCTCCGAATTCTAAGACTTTTGCAAGCGATATCATATGGAGAAGAAATACATTGCGGTTGCACATCCGCAATCCAACGGGCACGTCGAAGCAGTCAACAAAATCATCAAGTCTATTTTAAAGAAACTATTGGAACGAGCTAAAGGCAAGTGGGTCGACGAGCTCCCTCTAGCTCTCTGGGAATATCGGACCACCCACAAAACTGCCACCAGACATACTCCCTTCGCCTTGTCCTATGGATCGGAAGATGTCATTCCCATCGAACTTGAAGTTCCTTCCCACATAGCTACATACTATGATCCGTTGTCAAACAAAGCCCTTCTCTTACACTTGCTGGATATAATTGATGCAAAGAGAGAAGAGGCAAACCTCCGCGCCGAGGCTCACTGACGGAGGGTTGCTCAATATTACAATAAGAAGGTTTAACACAAGACCTTTGATATTTGTGATCTTGTCCTAAAGTGGATCTTCCCGACTCCCATATGTATGGGACACAAGTGGGAAGGGCATTATGTCATTCAACATAAGCATGATAATGGAACCTTCATGCCATCGACTGTTGATGGCGAGCCCTTTCAAAGAGCATTGAACGTAGAGCTTTTACGACCTTATTTTTCTTAGAATATTCAGTTTCATTATTATTTTATTTGTTTTAGTATTGTAATAAGAAGTGACTTATCATTTGCAATAGTTTATGAATAAAAATCTCCTTTCTTGCTCTAACTTATTAATGTAATGACTAAATGTTATGATTCGACAGACATTAAGTCAAATGGTGACGCCCCGATATGCCAACCTATAACGAAACGAGTTGACCTCGTTGGGAAGGCAATAAAAATCTGGGGAAACTAATCCTAAACTTAGACTAACCGAAAAACTTTCGGGTCCCACTTTGTTGACTAAGGGTGAGGATAGCATCGATACAAACGGCATGAATGACTGTTTAAAAATAACTCTAACTCTATCGATCTGAAAAGGAGTATAAAATTATAGATGAGTGTGAAAGGTGTACCCCGACAAAAGACCGCTCAATCATTGAAACTCTAACCCTCAACGACTAGAGGAGTATAAAAGACTAAAGGAACTCTTGCTCAAGGACTTTTTATTCCCGGTCTGAGATGAGTCAATCTTAAGTGCGACTGAAGGACTTGATGACCAAGCTAATTCCCCACGACACTGGGGAGCAAGAGGGTCGAAAAATGACCCTCGGAAGTTAGAAAAAATTGGGAATGCTGACATTGCTCCTATTAAAACATATTATTAACAAATATCTAAAAACACACAAACTTTGATAAATACTGAAATAACGTGCTTACAAAATATTGCTGCATATAGGTACAAATAAACATTGCCTATAAAAGTATAAGGATTGATAAAAAACGCGAGGGCCGCACTCGCATGAAACTTCCAAAGGGCCTAAAGTAAAATTCCAACAAAAGGATTCTAAGCTGGAGGTGGAATATCCCCATGCTTCACCATATCTTCTAACTCCTTCTGCCTAACCATTTATAGTGCCTCCTCGGTGGTTAACTTGGACTTCAATCCCTTGAGTGTGTTTCCAAATGAACTAGAAAGAAAAAGAGATGATGTCGCATCTTGTTTCTTTTTGCTTGGGTTGGTCGAGTCGACAAAGGGAGGAACGTTGATCGATGAAAGGATTCTCGGAGGAACATCCTTGAGGGGAGGGATATTCAGGAGTTCATCAAATAGCTCGGGCTTCAGAGATAGAATATCTCTGTCATCTCTGGCTTTCATGTCGGCGATGGAATGATTGTAACACCCCGCATTTTTAATGCAATTAAAAATGTTTATATGCATGATAGTGATATGCAGTTTAAATTAATACATACGTTGAAAAGAAGAAAATTTATACGATAACAATGTATGTAACAGAAGAAGATAATAAAATAAAGATACTTAATTTAAACATCAGGAATTAAGTAAAAGAGATGTCATCATTGCGTTCGCCTCAAAATTATGGTTCAGAGGGATACCAAGTTTGCGTAAAACGGATAACATATGAAGAAGTTGTAAGCCGCAGAAGTTTATATACGCGTAGGATAATATATATATATTTTATATGCATTGACATATTTAAGGAAAAGAAAAGTAATATATAATGTGGAATGCGCGTTTAAAGAGGAGAATGGAAATACATTCATATGCGCGTTCATAAATTTAGTTTAAATTGTAGAGATTATCATGCACTTAAAAGGTTCAATGTATTTGAAAAAGTAAGAAAGCATTAAGTACTCTTTTTGGAACCGACAGAGGTTGAGATAAATGTGGCAAGTTTTTCGATTTAAATGTTTGGAGACTAGATGCATGCACCTGTGATTAAGGAGACTAGATGCATGCACCTATGATTAAGGAGACTAGATGCATGCACCTGTGATTAAGGAGACTAGATGCATGCACCTACGATTATTTATAGCAAACATGTAAATAAAAATAAAAAAAGTTAATTCATAATTATGACATTAATAAATTGGCTTGAGGTTGACTAAATGTTAAGTATTTGGTATTATATATATATATATAAGAGGCAACACTAATTCGAGATTAGGGGATTTGTTCTACTGGTAAGAAATGAAATTGGTAAATTAAAGACATTAATGTTATATTTAGGGATAATATAACGGTTACATTAAATATGGAAAAAAGAGAGTACATGTAGTAAATGCATTTAGGCATTTCAAATATGACATGAATAGAAAAACAATGAATAAATAGCCATCAATAATGGCTATGAGAAGGATAAAATAAAAATAAAAAGATATTAAATTCCCTTTAGTAAAATAGTTAACTCATAATATATTTTCTACGATTAAAAATAAAATAAAAATAAAGGCATAGTTGGATACCATATTTGATAAGAACATGAGTGTAAGTAAATGTATGGTATTTATTTACATAAATAAATAATAATTATGTTAAAAAGGTAGAGAAAAATAAATTGTTGCCTTGTTTAAATAAAAGAAAAAGGGAAATAAATTTTATACGGTTAAGGTATAAACAAAGGAATGGTTTTGCTAAATAAATCTTCATTAATGTTCTTTAACAAATAAAACAGGGCTAGATTCGTAGTTTGGCACCTATATAAACAACCCTAACCTCATTGTAAACTTCACAACAATTCGTGGCGAAGCCATGGCTCCCTTCTCTCTCATTTTCTTCTTCTCCAAAGGATCTTGGATCTATTCTCCCCTCTTTTCTCTACAACATCTATTCTTTAAAATAAAAAGAATAAGATCTAGAACAACAATGAAATAGAAAAGAGATTCAAAGCTAAAGAGAAGATAATGGATTCAGATTTGCGAATTTATGCCGCAAAGAGAAATCAAAGATGATTCAAAAATAGAAATCCAAGCTAAGCAAAAGAGGGAAAACAATACTAGAGTTATCTAGTACTCACTTTGAAGACGACAAGCAATGTGAGTGGTTTATAATACAACTTTTGTATAAAATTATTATTTATCGTTCAAACATTCCCCATGTAAAACATGCGATGAAATTATTGTGAAAGATTGGACCTGTAATGTTTTCATATGTTAAATTATTATATGGTCACGTTCCTCCTTTTATCCTTCCCTCTTTATTTCTTTATAATTAGGCTATCTCGAGCCTTGATCTATCATGAAATGAATACGATTGAATATTGCGAACGAAAAGGGGAAACACTAGATTTTGGGATATGACATAAATTTGAGAGTTTGGTTATGAATTACAAAGGGGTTTGGGTATAGTATACCATTAGCAAGGTTTGAATGTGTAAACCAAGTTGGGAAGTATAAGTATGAACACGGTTTGGGTTTTAGCATAAGATTGTCATCATTGAAAAGATTTGAACTTGTTAATTAGCCTATGACACTAGAATAAAACATGGATTTGAATTTGGGGATTTAATATGTTAGTCATATTTTTATAGGACTCGAACTTATTTAAAAATATGAATACCATTGGAAATAAATGATTTGGAATTGGTAAATTTGAATAAAAGTTGGGTAATTGGGTTACATGTAATTTGGTATGAATCAACATTAAATTGGTCTAATTAATGACCACTTGAATAGGCTTAAAAGTAAATTTGAACTGCATAACATGAAATTTGGGGGTTTGGGTGAAATACGAATATTAATAAACCTTTGACATGAGGTTTGACGCAATTGTGGTATAAGACTGCCCGGAACCGCCCGGCAAATCCAGCTGCCACAATTGGACGTCTAATGTGAGAGGTCAAAGGAGGAAATTTGAGCGTAACGGTTTATGACACGAGGTTGGACTCAAGTTGTGGTGTAAGACTGCCCGGAACCGCCTGGCACATCCAACAGCCACAAAATGTTAGTCCAATGTGGGTGGTCATACATCATTATGGCATAATGAATGCATTAAGGAATACTAACCATAATAAGACATGTGGGTGACAGGGGTATGGTTAGAGGGTTAAGTGGGTACAGGTAAGTATAAACTTAACTGTAGTAAGACAAGATATGTATAAACATGTAAGTATAAGACTTAACCGTAGTAAGACATGTGTAAAATATGGAAACAATAATAATAAAAAGGTTAATTTGAACTAATGACGGAATATGGGGAATGATAAATAACCTATTACAAATTTGAATAAGAAAAAAAGAAGGATAATAGGTTAGACTTGTCCTAGGGACAAAAGGGGAAAATATGACTTATGGGATACGATAAGTTATAAGAACGAAAAAGGGAAGAATAAGATAACTTATATGAGGAGATATACTTAATTATAAATTAAGCGGTTTGAAAAGGAAGAAGAAGTAAATTTTGAATCATATATGTTGGTTGGGTAGAGTAATTCCCGAGGTGTCAGTCTGATGTTGACCTCGGTCCTTGGGGCTGGTATTTAGGGGGTTGTTCCCCCAATCAGTATATATGTGGGATAAGGTATACTTAACATGAATTAAATATAACATGTTGTTGTGACCCAAAAAGGGAATAATTTATGAAATTGAAAGACAACATGTTATAAGGCTTATCAATGGACTTAAGTAAGTTAAGTATAAATTCAGTTGATAACCAACGGTAAACATAAACTAAGTATCAAACCTTGGTTAAGAGAATCAAGTAATAAACCTTAGTTAAAATAACTAAGTAGATAACGAGAAAGAAAAATAAGTAGTAAACCTTAGTTAAAGTGGACTAAGTTGTAAACCTTAGTTAAGAAAAATGAACGATTGATAGAACTAAGTAGTAAACCTTAGTTAAAAGGACTAAGTAGTAAACCTTAGTTAAGAAAACGACGATTCAGGAAACTAAGTAAACCTTAGTTAAAAACTAAGAGGGCTAAGTAGTAAACCTTA
Organism: Allium sativum; assembly: GCA_030737875.1. Classification (NCBI taxonomy): domain Eukaryota; kingdom Viridiplantae; phylum Streptophyta; class Magnoliopsida; order Asparagales; family Amaryllidaceae; genus Allium; species Allium sativum. The sequence continues at coordinate 431,061,558 of CM060909.1, read as the reverse complement.
GTTAAAGAAACTAAGTAGTAAACCTTAGTAGAACACGGGAAGGAGCGTACGGGCGTCTGATTTTAAAGAAGGCTCCAATGAATTGGGTTACGAAGCCCGAGGCTTCGAGGGGACGTGACGGTACTCTTGTTATCCCTCTGTGAGGCTGCAGATGATCCTCCTAGGCTCACAGAGGTTAAGGTCTGCGTTAGAAGAACCAAGGGTATGCCTTGGTTGCAATAAATGGCAACCTAAAGACTAGGATGGACCAGCGTGATTCGGTGAGACCAGTAGCCCTGTGATAGCAACTCGTCGTCTACCTACCATCTTGAGTCAGTCGAGATACGCACAGCGGAAAGGCGGAGAACTCCTACGAACCATATACTTGCTATCTAGTTGTGGTTGCGGTTGGCCATAGGTTAGTGGGGGCATAGAGGGGCCGGCATATAGTTCTCATTTTTCAAGGATGGCCTTTCATTAGTTGAGTGAGGGGTCGAGTGGGACTATAGCCACTAGAAAAACAGACCTTAGCATCTGCATCGGCAGACAACCTAAAGCTCCCGACCGAGTTCCGTGTTTCTTGACTTGCCCTGCCACGGGACTCGGGTAGCACATATAGAGTACATGTGCATCTAGTCATCAAAAAACGGTTCACGATACTTACGCGAGGAAGGTCTAGGAACATATATCGCTCTGGGTAGTGTGTCCTAGACTAGAGGGCATATTTCGTTAGGTAGCATAATCCCTAGTAGCCCTAGGTGGCATAAACCCTAACCGAATTAAGGAAACGTGGCAGTCCAAACAATTACGGAAATGGTGGCACTACGCTGAGGTAGTATATAGTTATGTAATGTAGTCCGTAGGATAAATGGAAAGGGACTGTACACATACATGGAAAAGATAATACGAGTAGGGGGTATCCACATATACGAGATATTAGGTTAATATACTAGTATGTGAATAAGAACGACATGAGTTTAGCCTTAGGTGCTAATGACGAGATTAACCTAATAACTAAGAAAATATACGGAACGGTATATGTAGTGTTACACAGAAGTTTATTATAAGTCCTCTCACACAGAACTTATGTTCTGACCCCCTCCTCATTACATACTTCCAGGTTAGGTTCATGACAGAGATGGTATAGCTTTGGATACTGGTTAGACAGTATGATTTATAAGGTAAAGCTATTTTTGAATATATTATATTTTAATTCCTTCCGCTGTGAGATGCTCTACGAGTTCTGACATGTTTCTTTATCTCTGTCTTTTTCTGCAGGATACCACAGCACCCAACTCGGGTTTTGATAGATCGAATTTGAAAATTTCGGTCTGTCGGAATCCGGGTCGTCACATCTGGTATCAGAGCTTCGGTTTAGTGTTCCTAGGGAGATAATGAGTGAACGTATTTGTATTTTCTTAAATATAAATATATTATATATATAAACCTAGATCCATATAGTAGCCCACTAGACATGAAAAGAGTTGGGATATTTAGTTTGTACACTAAAGTAATAAACATAGAAATTTTTGAGACCCTTAGGTGGTTTGGTTGGAAAGTGTACAATATGATTTGGTATTAGGGAAATCAAGTATCCCATAGAGTTAAAACTGAAATGTTATTATTTCAGAGTAGTGGGTTTAGAAGTGAAACCTTATAAACTAGAAAAGGTTGAAAAATGTGGAAAATGGATTGGGAATATATATAGTCGAGAAAATTGAATTCGCGAAAGTGCCTAGGAAAGCCTAGTGAGTTGAAGAACCACTTTGAGTCTAACCCAATGATAAGTTATTAGAACCTAACTGGAGATTGGTGGGGTTGAGTGATTCTCTGAGTATCAATCTGATGTTGATTTTGGTCTTCGGGGTTGATGCTTAGGGAATTATTCTCTTACCAATTTCCGGTCAAAGATTAGCTAATGTTAAAACTAATGGAAAATTCCCGTAGAACGCATAAACATTGAGAAACCTAGGTTTGTTGCTTGAGAAAAAGAGATAAAGTATAGGCTAGTAATACATAGCATGGACTAGTAGTTACTACTAGGTAGGGAACGACAAGCAAGTTTATAGATCCTATTGTGTGGACTCGCGATTATTAGAGGTAACAAAGTCCTAAGATTCTAGGCCCATAGTTGTAGCTGTGTAAGACACTGTTTGAGTAGAAAACAGAAAAGCTTGGTTGAAAAATAAACTTAAGAAGAAGACTAGCCTAACTAACAAGAAAACAACTGAATCAATCAAGCAACAAAACGTGACGTGTAACGACCCGGATTTTGAGCGACTTTGGTTATCGACATCAGCTCGATGTCGATAACCAAAACATTGAAAAATCCCGGTAATTAATGAAAGAAATTAGAGGGTGAGGAAAGATAAGATAGAACTTATAGAATAGAAGAAGAAGAAGAACATCATCATCAGAGTAACACGAATCTCACAGCGGAACGAATAACATATAATAGATAACATAACTTTGAAATATAACAGTTATGTATACAATAGCACTTATCAGAGTACAACACTTACAACACAGCGGAAATAAACTATAGCTATATGATCCAGAAGCCTCCTGCTCCAAGATCTCCAAGTATATCTGTAAATCCCAACTACTTGACTACCCGTACAAATTTAGGCACCCAAGAGTTTAGGGAAAACAACAAAGTAAACTCCGGGTCAGTCATGGGACTGGTGTGAGTAAAACAGTTTAAACAGGTATATGAACAAGTAAACGATATCTCATAAGACCACGCCGCAGAACGGAACGGGTTTTTCCCTTATGAGAATCCAAAATATCTTTATATCAAAAACCTTTTGATATTATAATAATGTCTATGTACAAATAGATATCAACTAGCAGAAACGCTTTCATCTCACGTTCTACATATATAGTATACAATCAAAACCGCAAGCATGTATTGGGTAATTGGATTTCCAACTATGACAAGGTATGGAACCACCTTCCTATCAGTGTACTCTAGGAACGATACACTGGAGTTCAACAAGAACATCTTGCAACTCAGCCACACATGACCGACCACTCATTTTGCTTGAGTGTATCGAATGTATATCACCAACGGTTGGGATCAGCAACCGTTCCCGTATATATATGGGTCAACATTGATAGATTTAAGAAACAAATGAATATTCTCTAGATAGGTGATTATACACCCTACTTCGGTGCGGCCGACTTAGCCATGCTACCTGCCCGATTTCTGTCATTTACCGGTTGGTGAGGCTAGAAGCTACGCTTTATCATTACATCAGATTCACTTCGAATATCACATTGTCAGATCCATCGAAAATCACTAATTGACGTCTACAACAGTACGTTACGTGTTAGCTAAAGAAGTTTCCTTCTCCGCTTCCACTCTTGGTAAAGTTGAAGAAATCAATGTACGTGACCTTTCTGGAAATACTCTGTCAGACATTCATCAACACAAGTCATCCTCATTCACTTAGAATGTCACGTCGTCATACCCGCCAAATCACAAATTGATTTATCCAAAAATAACACGGGTATACATCTAAGAGAAACGAATTCCTCCGCCACCAAACGTGAATACGTTTGGACAGATCAACTTACGCGATCCATTGGATATACTCTGTCAGACCTTCGTCCATACAAGTTGTCCTGGGACTGGACAAACCGAAGGCACTACTCAGTATATCCATCTTAGTCACTGTTATCTAAGACTTATACAGCAGCCCTTGCACTTTACTCCGTCTTCAGATTATCTTTGGCATAAATGATTCGCAACGCTTATGCCAATACAGAGTGGTTCTTCGGATAATAATCCAACCGGTCTCTCCATATTAACAACGTTAAAATGGTCAAAACTTCGATAGTCTGTGATTTAACTATCAAAGAAAAATAAGTGTGCAAACAACGATATTATTTCCAGATGGAAATTATATCGATCAATCTTCAACATATATATATATATATTCACATTGCCTTATTTTCTATGTTCAGAAAATATATGTTATTAACACTGGAAAACGTTTCCATCTGCTTATTTACAAATCACTACTCTTCCCCAACTATCAGTCCCTGACTGTAAACTAGTATGGGAACAATCCCCTAAGTATAAATCCCGAAGGCCGAAACCAACATCAGATAGGCACTTAGAAAACCATTCAATTTACTAATCTCTAGTCAGTTCTAATTTTACTTAACTCTATTTGATTAACTATGATTAATTAATTCTAACTGGTTAATTCTAACCGATCAACTATAACTGCTTTTACTTGGTTTGACTAACTCAATTTATTAACTCGACTGACTAATTCAACTCGATTAACCTAACTTGATTTACTTATCTCGATTAACTGAACTAATCACTTTGATTAACTCGACTAATTCACTTTGTTTAACTTAACCAATTCACTTAACTAATTCACTTAGTTTAACTTAACTAATTCACTTAACTCCTGTTGAATAAACTATATTTGATAACTCCTCTAACTCTATTCGAATAAACTATATTCGATTTACTCATTTACTCTATTCGAATAAACTATATTCGATCAACTCATTTGATTTAACTCTAATCGATTAACTCCATCGAATAAACTATATTCGATAACTCCTTCAATTTAACTAATATTCTATAACTCACTTCGATTAACTAATAATTGATAACTCCTTCGAATAAACTACATTCGAAAATCTCCTCTCGAATAAACGATATTCGATAATCTTCCCTTTCGATTTAACAAATCGATAACTCCTTTTCGAATAACTAAATTCGATAACTCCTTTCGATTTAACTAATCGATAACTCCTTTCGATTTAACTAATCGATAACTCCTTTCGATTTAACTAATCGATAACTCCCTTCGATGAAATTAACATCGATTAACTCCTTTCGATGAAACTAACATCGATTAATTTAACTCGACAAACTTAACTCGATTAACTTAGCTCGATAATCTAACTCAAGAACTTAACTCCTATCGAATAACTAGATTCGATTAACTTAACTTATTTAACTCATCTTGATTAACTCCTATCGAATAACTAGATTCGATTAACTTACTTAACTCACTGGTTAACTTGACTTACTTAACTCACTGGTTAACTTGACTTACTTAACCCAACTGGTTAACTTGACTTACTTAACCCAACTGGTTAACTTGACTTACTTAACCCAACTGGTTAACTCTATTGAACTGGTTAACTCTACTGAACTGGTTAACTCTATTCAACTAACTCGACTCGACTAACCCCTTTCGATTAACATATTCGTTTTACTAACTTTCGAATACCATATTCGATTTACTCCCTTCGAATACCATATTCGATTTAACTACTTTCGAATAACATATTCAATTTACTTTATTCACTTTATAAAGATTTCCTTTTTAACAACGTTTTATTCATTTGAAAAGATTTACTTTTAAATAACGGTTCTACACTTCAAAAATGATTTCCTTTTTATAACGTTTCCTTTTCAATTCTATTTGTAAATGGTTTACAAATATTTCCTTTTCAAATTTATTCTTGAAATATTCTAACTCCTTAAATTCTCTGAAAAATTCGCCATAACGTCCTTTGTAACGGGAGCATCGGGAAAATCCCCAAACCTGCCACACAGGCCTTTCCATTCAAAAAGAAAATGGTTTGTAATTATTTCCTTTTTGAATATCTCCTATTTATAAATATTCCAATTTATAAACATTCTATTTTCAATATCACTTTGAAAATCCCCTTATCAACATTTCGGTATGTTATGGTATTCAATCATATCAAATCACGATGTTCAATATCGTCGAAGTACATATAATCGCCCACAAATTTTATATCACATCATATAACAATATATGAAAAACAATAAAATAACTATTGAGGAATCCTGTCGGATTCCTCCAACCTGTCTCCCTGCATCCACAGATGTTACACAATATGATTATCATCACTTTCAGTTCAATATAAATTATTCTGATAGCAGAATCAATATATAAATATTTAACGGTTTATATATATATACTTATATATATATATATATATAATTTTCACTAACTGACTAGCAGTTCAATCAAACAATCAACACACAGTCAAACAGATGATTTCTAAAAATACATTATAAAAATATAACTGTTCAGAGTTGGTGAGTTTTACTCACTTTGGTGCGTTAACCGTTAAATAACTGGTTTGCGTTCTTTGATTGAGTCGGACAATTTATTTCGCCATAAATTGTAACGAGCTCCAATTGACTTGCGGTCAGTCTCATTATGTTGCTCCCGTCCATACGATCCCAACGGACCCTGTTTTGCTGATTTTCGTTTACGTATGATAAAGTTATGTCTATACGAAGTTAATACACTAAATTATTTAAACTAAACTATATTTCCTTTTACCATTTGGGCTTTTCCCTTTTGAATTTCTCTCCGGCTCAATAGAAACCACTCCCCCACGTTACTCCAGCCCAACCCGTATCAATCCATCTTCTTCCCAACTGTCGACTTCAGGAAAGTCACCATGGCCATTACGGTTGTTTCGATCTCCCACTATCCCTCCTGTACTTCACTGAAGTTCAAATAGGAACCACCATTACAACCTCCTTCCCGAGTTCTTCCTACCCGTCCCCAACTCCACAAGCTCAGCCGCCAATTCTGTATCGCGACATCGTCCTTTCCAGTACAGGTCACGACAGTTTTTGGTGTCGAAACACCTCAAAATCCCCCAATACATTTGGAAATACCTCACAAACACCCTCCTAAACTCCGATTGTTCAAATTCCGACCACAACTCTTGCTAAACCGTGCCCTAGCTTCCCTGTTGAAACTGTCGAACTCCACCAGGTTGATCGCAACACCCGAACTGATATGGAGGTGAAGAGGAAACTGACAGGAATCCGAATATATCAATAATATGATTTATCGATTTTTGTTGGATTTGCTTTTGATTTTATAACTCGCGAGTTGGTTTTCTGGAAATGAAAAACAACGGCGCGAATTTCCTGTTGACTTTAGAATGAACTAATTTAGGTTTTAGGTGGTAAGGTTGGGTATTTATAGAGAAAGAAAATATCTAGATATTTTATAAAAAGAATATTCTCGGCATATTCTCTTTTTATATACTCGTTTTGCTTTTCTAAAAATTCCCGTGATTACATACGATACCCAAAAATCACGAAACTGGACATGCAGCTACAGTTCGACATTACGGTCCCAACGAAACTGGTTTCGTCGAATTCCGACTTCGTATGCTCACACAGCGTATTTTTAACCGTTGAAATACTGACTGTTTTGCACTCTAAAAATCCGTACGGCTACACGGTGACTCTAAAAATCACGAAACTGGAAATCTAACAACTATTCGACGTTGCAGATCCAATGAAATTAGTTTCGTCGAATTCCGACTTCGTTTACAAAAGTGGTTATTTTTAAAGCTCTGGATGACCCTTTTAAATATATAAATATATTTAAATATTATTAAATTAAATATAAATAAATTTATATTATCGAATATCTTCACATATGCTATCGTACAACTCCAGAATATCATATCTGAATTTACAGTTTGATATTTCAGATTATAGATTTATCGATATTCAGTTTATATCGAAAATCTTTTTTATAACGTAAATAAAGCGTTGCAAATTATAAAGGAATTCCACAGCGACTTTTCTGAAATTTGATTTGGACGTAAATCAAAATCTACACGATGAAATCCCGATTTTTCTCTTCCACTAGAAAGATATACTCCACCAGCTCCACACGTTTCTTGTTTCACAGAAATCCGATTTAAAACGAACCCTGTATATTTAGTTGAAGTTCAAATCGTCAAATCGCGAACTGCAGCGCCATTTCGAGCTCGATTTTAATTATATTATAATTATATGTTCAAACTGACGTCGATTGAATATATTCCTCAATATAATTCAACTCTAAGCTGAGTTAAATCTAAGGGACGACCCCGTTCACAGAATATTGTGATTTCCAATATTTTTGATTATTTCTGAATTAAATATATATTATTTAATTATTTAATTTAATTAAATATTCCCTATTATTAAATTAACGACCATTTGAATTCTCTAAACCACCATTTATATAATTAAATTAATTAATTATATACCGCAGAAAATGCGGGTCATTACATTCTTCCCCACTTAAAATAATTTCGTCCTCGAAATTGCTAAGTTAGAGGACGACCCTATCTATTGGAATTCCTAAGATTTGTTTACCCCTTGTTTCTGATTTCAACTAAACCAATTAATATCGACTAAAATATTAATTCCTTCCGACTAACTAAAATTTTCAAAAATTCTGAAAATTTTCTAACACTTTAAACTTTCGAAATATTTCGCCAGCACCTCCTTTGTACTGGTCAATAGCTCAAACTCCAACTCGCCTCTCTGGCCTTCTTCAACCCAAAATAAAATCAAAACACCAAACGGCTTGCCAATTCGGCTCATAAATTCCAAACTCATATAAAATATAAACTTGTACCTTTTTGTAGGGCATTCCATTATCTCATTACCATCTGCTATCAATTTAGCAGATACCTATGCCACCCCAATCAAATTCCAATCAGTTCATATCCTCAAATCCAAACCGAATTTTATTTGAACCCCAATATCAAATTTCAAATTCTTAACTCATCAACCCAATTCCATAACAGATTATTCTCTAATCCAATTCAATTCTATTTAACTCTGTTCAAGTTAAATTTCAATTTATTTTTACCATCTCATTTTATTTAACTTCGCAAGTTAAATTTTAATTTCTAGAACTTAAATTCCCGGTTTTATTTCAAATCAAATTTGAAATCATAATACCAATTCAAAACCTTTGAATTTTCTAAACAACTTGTTTTCTCAAAAAAATTCAAATCAAAATCTCTGGTAGTAATCCACCACTTAGAACTCGAAAATCACACCGATGATACTGCGCAGTCATCATCGGAATTATTTTCCAGCGACCCAAGTGATTTCAATACTATATCATTTCAAAACCCTTACTAAATACATCCATTTGAAAACATCTCAAAATTTCCTAGGAACTTAAAATTTGCTTATTTTAATTCCAAATCTGATTTAAATTCATATTCAATTCATCTTATTTCATATACTTTACTTATATAATTCTGATTGGTTATATATAACCATTTCACTTCATAATCTCATTCGATTATAATTACAACCAATATATCTAATATATGATAATATATTACATATCCATACTGTGTCGGTCCATCGTATTCAAGTATTTATTTACTCCTACCGATACAGTGGATCAAACTGATCGACCAGAACTCATAAACAACTCAGCCAATGAATCTCCACAATATAAAACCATTTTTATATCAAATACAAATACGCACTCGTATATATACACTCAACTCAATCTAGGGTATTACTAACCCTATCTCTACCGAGTCACGCCACAGAGCCAAGTAATTCTTAACTTAAGCTCTGATACCAACGGTAACGACCCGAATTTTGAGCGACTTTGGTTATCGACATAAGCTCGATGTCGATAACCAAAACATCGAAAAATCCCGGTAATTAATGAAAGAAATTAGAGGGTGAGGAAAGATAAGATAAAACTTATAGAATAGAAGAAGAAGAAGAACATCATCATCAGAATAACACGAATCTCACAGCGGAACGAATAACATATAATAGATAACATAACTTTGAAATATAACAGTTATGTATGCAATAGCACTTATCAGAGTACAACACTTACAACACAGCGGAAATAAACTATAGCTATATGATCCAGAAGCCTCCTGCTCCAAGCTCTCCAAGTATATCTATAAATCCTGACTACTTGACTGCCCGTACAAATTTAGGCACCCAAGAGTTTAGGGAAAACAACAAAGTAAACTCCGGGTCAGTCATGGGACTGGTGTGAGTAAAACAGTTTAAACAGGTATATGAACAAGTAAACGATATCTCATAAGACCACGCCGCAGAACAGAACGGGTTTTTCCCTTATGAGAATCCAAAATATCTTTATATCAAAAACCTTTTGATATTATAATAATGTCTATGTACAAATAGATATCAACTAGCAGAAACGCTTTCATCTCACGTTCTACATATATAGTATACAATCAAAACCGCAAGCACGTATTGGGTAATTGGATTTCCAACTATGACAAGGTATGGAACCACCTTCCGATCAGTGTAATCTAGGAACGATACACTGGAGTTCAACAAGAACATCTTGCAACTCAGCCACACATGACCGACCACTCATTTTGCTTGAGTGTATCGAATGTATATCACCAACGGTTGGGATCAGCAACCGTTCCCGTATATATATGGGACAGCATTGATAGATTTAATAAACAAATGAATATTCTCTAGATAGGTGATTATGCACCCTACTTCGGTGCGACCGACTTAGCCATGCTGCCTGCCCGATTTCTGTCATTTACCGGTTGGTGAGGCTAGAAGCTACGCTTTATCATTACATCAGATTCACTTCAATATCACATTGTCAGATCCATCGAAAATCACTAATTGACGTCTACAACAGTACGTTACGTGTTAGCTAAAGAAGTTTCCTTCTCCGCTTCCACTCTTGGTAAAGTTGAAGAAATCAATGTACGTGACCTTTCTGGAAATACTCTGTCAGACATTCATCAACACAAGTCATCCTCATTCACTTAGAATGTCACATCGTCATACCCGCCAAATCACAAATTGATTTATCCAAAAATAACACGGGTATACAGCTAAGAGAAACGAATTCCTCCGCCACCAAACGTGAATACGTTTGAACAGATCAACTTACGCGATCCATTGGATATACTCTGTCAGACCTTCATCCATACAAGTTGTCCTGAGACTGGACAAACCGAAGGCACTACTCAGTATATCCATCTTAGTCACCGTTATCTAATACTTATACAGCATCCCTTGCACTTTACTATCTGCTTATTTACAAATCACTGGAAAACGTTTCCATCTGCTTATTTACAAATCACTACTCTTCCCCAACTATCAGTCCCTGACTGTAAACTAGTATGGGAACAATCCCCTAAGTATAAATCCCGAAGGCCGAAACCAACATCAGATAGGCACTTAGAAAACCATTCAATTTACTAATCTCTAGTCAGTTCTAATTTTACTTAACTCTATTTGATTAACTCTGATTGATTAATTCTAACTGGTTAATTCTAACCGATCAACTCTAACTGGTTTTACTTGGTTTGACTAACTCAATTTATTAACTCGACTGACTAATTCAACTCGATTAACCTAACTTGATTTACTTATCTCGATTAACTGAACTAATCACTTTGATTAACTCGACTAATTCACTTTGGTTAACTTAACCAATTCACTTAACTAATTCACTTAGTTTAACTTAACTAATTCACTTAACTCCTATCGAATAAACTATATTTGATAACTCCTCTAACTCTATTCGAATAAACTATATTCGATTTACTCATTTACTCTATTCGAATAAACTATATTCGATCAACTCATTTGATTTAACTCTAATCGATTAACTCCATCGAATAAACTATATTCGATAACTCCTTCGATTTAACTAATACTCTATAACTCACTTCGATTAACTAATAATCGATAACTCCTTCGAATAAACTACATTCGAAAATCTCCTCTCGAATAAACGATATTCGATAATCTTCCCTTTCGATTTAACAAATCGATAACTCCTTTTCGAATAACTAAATTCGATAACTCCTTTCGATTTAACTAATCGATAACTCCTTTCGATTTAACTAATCATCGATAACTCCTTTCGATTTAACTAATTGATAACTCCCTTCGATGAAATTAACATCGATTAACTCCTTTCGATGAAACTAACATTGATTAATTTAACCCGACGAACTTAACTCGATTAACTTAGCTCGATAATCTAACTCAAGAACTTAACTCCTATCGAATAACTAGATTCGATTAACTTAACTTATTTAACTCATCTAGATTAACTCCTATCGAATAACTAGATTCGATTAACTTACTTAACTCACTGGTTAACTTGATTTACTTAACTCACTGGTTAACTTGACTTACTTAACCCAACTGGTTAACTTGACTTACTTAACCCAACTGGTTAACTTGACTTACTTAACCCAACTGGTTAACTCTATCGAACTGGTTAACTCTACTGAACTGGATAACTCTACTGAACTGGTTAACCCTATTCAACTAACTCGACTAACCCCTTTCGATTAGCATATTCGTTTTACTAACTTTCGAATACCATATTCGATTTACTCCCTTCGAATACCATATTCGATTTAACTCCTTTCGAATAACATATTCGATTTACTTTATTCACTTTATAAAGATTTCTTTTTTAACATCGTTTTATTCATTTGAAAAGATTTACTTTTAAATAACGGTTCTACACTTTAAAAATGATTTCCTTTTTATAACGTTTCCTTTTCAATTCTATTTGTAAATGGTTTACAAATATTTCCTTTTCAAATTTATTCTTGAAATATTCTAACTCCTTAAATTCTCTGAAAAATTCGCCATAACGTCCTTTGTAACGGGAGCATCGGGAAAATCCCCAAACCCGCCACACAGGCCTTTCCATTCAAAAAGAAAATGGTTTGTAATTATTTCCTTTTTGAATATCTCCTATTTATAAATATTCCAATTTATAAACATTCTATTTTCAATATCACTTTGAAAATCCCCTTATCAACATTTCGGTATGTTATGGTATTCAATCATATCAAATCACGATGTTCAATATCGTCGAAGTACATATAATCGCCCACAAATTTTATATCACATCATATAACAATATATGAAAAACAATAAAATAACTATTGAGGAATCCTGTCGGATTCCTCCAACCTGTCTCCCTGCATCCACAGATGTTACACAATATGATTATCATCACTTTCAGTTCAATATAAATTATTCTGATAGCAGAATCAATATATAAATATTTAACGGTTTATATATATATATATATAATTTTCACTAACTGACTAGCAGTTCAATCAAACAATCCACACACAGTCAAACAGATGATTTCTAAAAATACATTATAAAAATATAACTGATCAGAGTTGGTGAGTTTTACTCACTTTGGCGCGTTAACCGTTAAATAACTGGTTTGCGTTCTTTGATTGAGTCGGACAATTTATTTTGCCCTAAATTGTAACGATCTCCAATTGACTTGCGGTCAGTCTCATTATGTTGCTCCCGTCCATACGATCCCAATGGACCCTGTTTTGCTGATTTTCGTTTACGTATGATAAAGTTATGTCTATACGAAGTTAATACACTAAATTATTTAAACTAAACTATATTTCCTTTTACCATTTGGGCTTTTCCCTTTTGAATTTCTCTCCAGCCCAATAGAAACCACTCCCACACGTTACTCCAGCCCAACCCGTATCAATCCATCTTCTTCCCAACTATCGACTTTAGGAAAGTCACCATGGCCATTACGGTTGTTTCGATCTCCCACCATCCCTCCTATACTTCACCGAAGTTCAAATAGGAACCACCATTACAACCTCCTTCCCGCGTTCTTCCTACCCGTCCCCAAATCCACAAGCTCAGCCGCCAATTCTGCATTGCGACATCGTCCTTTCCAGTACAGGTCACGACAGTTTTTGGTGTCGAAACACCTCAAAATCCCCCAATACATTCGGAAATACCTCACAAACACCCTCCCAAACTCCGATTGTTCAAATTCCGACCACAGCTCTTGCTAAACCGTGCCCTAGCTTCCCTGTTGAAACTGTCGAACTCCACCAGGTTGATCGCAACACCCGAACTGATATGGAGGTGAAGAGGAAACTGACAGGAATCCGAATATATCAATAATATGATTTATCGATTTTTATTGGATTTGCTTTTGATTTTATAACTCGCGAGTTGGTTTTCTGGAAATGAAAAACAACGGCGCGAATTTCCTGTTGACTTTAGAATGAACTGATTTAGGTTTTAGGTGGTAAGGTTGGTTATTTATAGAGAAAGAAAATATCTAGATATTTTATAAAAAGAATATTCTCGGCATATTCTCTTTTTATATACTCGTTTTGCTTTTCTAAAAATTCCCGTGATTACATACGATACCCAAAAATCACGAAACTGGACATGCAGCTACAGTTCGACATTACGGTCCCAACGAAACTGGTTTCGTCGAATTCCGACTTCGTATGCTCACACAGCGTATTTTTAGCCGTTGAAATACTGACTGTTTTCCACTCTAAAAATCCGTACGGCCACACAGTGACTCTAAAAATCACGAAACTGGAAATCTAACAACTATTCGACATTGCGGATCCAATGAAATTAGTTTCTTCGAATTCCGACTTCGTTTGCAAAAGTGGTTATTTTTAAAGCTCTGGATGAACCTTTTAAATATATAAATATATTTAAATATTATTAAATTAAATATAAATAAATTTATATTATCGTATATCTTCACATATGCTATCGTACAGCTCCAGAATATCATATCAGAATTTACAGTTTGATATTTCAGATTTTAGATTTATCGATATTCAGTTTATATCGAAAATCCTTTTTATAACGTAAATAAAGCGTTGCAAATTATAAAGGAATTCCACAGCGACTTTTCTGAAATTTGATTTGGACGTAAATAAAAATCTACACGACAAAATCCCGATTTTTCTCTTCCACTAGAAAGATATACTCCACCAGCTCCACACGTTTCTTGTTTCACAGAAATCCGATTTAAAACGAACCCTGTATATTCAGTTGAAGTTCAAATCGCCAAATCGCGAACTGCAGCGCCATTTCGAGCTCAATTTTAATTATATTATAATTATACGTTCAAACTGACGTCGATTGAATATATTCGTCAATATAATTCAACTCTAAGCTGAATTAAATCTAAGGGACGACCCCGTTCACAGAATATTGTGATTTCCAATATTTTTGATTATTTCTGAATTAAATATATATTATTTAATTATTTAGTTTAATTAAATATTCCCTATTATTAAATTAACGACCATTTGAATTCTCTAAACCACCATTTATATATTTAAATTAATTAATTATATACTGCAGAAAATGCGGGTCATTACATGACGGGAAAAGAAATTGAAAATCTTAAGAAAAAGAAAAAAATAGATGAATAAATATGAAATCACTCCAAGGTATGTTGAAAAAAAAAAAGTTTCTTATGTAATTGTGCTTGGATAGGAAAATAGGAACTTTTTATAGAATAGCTATGTAAAAGTCCAAGTGCAACTAGAAAAGGTACATAAAAAAAAACGGAAAATGTAAATTTTTCTGTTTTATACCTTTTTGTAACATAAGAAATCGAATTTGGAAAAAATTAGATTTTTCTAAATTTCGAATTTAATGATGGTTGGTAGGGTTTGGATGCAACAATTGGATGAACCGTGCTCTTATTTAAGAGTGTGGGAAAATTTGGATGAAAAATGTTATGGTTTTTCAAAAATATTGCATTCATATAGAACTGCAAGTATATTTAGGATGTGAGCATCATGTTTTGAAAGAGTTTTTAAAAATTTGCATACATATAGGTGGTACAAAATTAGGCATACATGCATTACTATGATGTGTTTCACTTTGCACATGTGCACAATGTTTGAAAAAATGGATGTACACATGATGGATGATATAATATGCGAGGGATTATTTGATTTTACCCTTACCAAATTTCGGGGACGAGATTTCTTAAGGGTGGGAGAATGTAACACCCTGCATTTTTAATGTAATTAAAAATGTTTATATGCATGATAGTGATATGCAGTTTAAATTAATACATACGTTGAAAAGAAGAAAATTTATATGATAACAATGTATGTAACAGAAAAAGATAATAAAATAAAGATACTTAATTTAAATAATCAGGAATTAAGTAAAAGAGATGTCATCATTGCGTTCGCCTCAAAATTCTGGTTCAGAGGGATACCAAGTTTACGTAAAACGGATAACATATGAAGAAGTTGTAAGCCGCAGAAGTTTATATACGCGTAGGATAAAATATATATATTTTTTATATGCATTGACATATTTAAGGAAAAGAAAAGTAATATACATTGAGGAATGCGCGTTTAAAGAGGAGAATGGAAATACATTCATATGCGCGTTCATAAATTTAGTTTAAATTGTAGAGATTATCATGCACTTAAAAGGTTCAATGTATTTGAAAAAGAAAGAAAGCATTAAGTACTCTTTTTGGAACCGACAGAGGTTGAGATAAATGTGGCACGTTTTTCGATTTAAATGTTTGGAGACTAGATGCATGCACCTGTGATTAAGGAGACTAGACGCATGCACCTATGATTAAGGAGACTAGATGCATGCACCTGTGATTAAGGAGACTAGATGCATGCACCTACGATTATTTATAGCAAACATGTAAATAAAAATAAAAAAAAGTTAACTCATAATTATGACATTAATAAATTGGCTTGAGGTTGACTAAATGTTAAGTATTTGGTATTATATATATATATATATATATATATATATATATATATATATAAGAGGCAACACTAATTCGAGATTAGGGGATTTGTTCTACTGGTAAGAAATGAAATTGGTAAATTAAAGACATTAATGTTATATTTAGGGATAATATAACGGTTACATTAAATATGGAAAAAAGAGAGTACATGTAGTAAATGCATTTAGGCATTTCAAATATGACATGAATAGAAAAACAATGAATAAATAGCCATCAATAATGGCTATGAGAAGGATAAAATAAAAATAAAAAGATATTAAATTCCCTTTAGTAAAATAGTTAACTCTCATACTATATTTTCTACGATTAAAAATAAAATAAAAATAAAGGCATAGTTGGATACCATATTTGATAAGAACATGAGTGTAAGTAAACGTATGGTATTTATTTACATAAATAAATAATAATTATGTTAAAAAGTTAGAGAAAAATAAATTGTTGCCTTGTTTAAATAAAAGAAAAAGGGAAACAAATTTTATACGGTTAAGGTATAAACAAAGGAATTGTTTTGCTAAATAAATCTTCATTAATGTTCTTTAACAAATAAAACAGGGCTAGATTCGTAGTTTGGCACCTATATAAACAACCCTAACCTCATTGTAAACTTCACAACAATTCGTGGCGAAGCCATGGTTCCCTTCTCTCTCATTTTCTTCTCCTCCAAAAGATCTTGGATCTATTCTCCCCTCTTTTCTCTACAACATCTATTCTTTAAAATAAAAAGAATAAGATCTAGAACAACAATGAAATAGAAAAGAGATTCAAAGCTAAAGAGAAGATAATGGATTCAGATTTGCGAATTTATGCCGTAAAGAGAAATCAAAGATGATTCAAAAACAGAAATCCAAGCTAAGCAAAATAGGGAAAACAATACTAGAGTTATCTAGTACTCATTTTGAAGACGACAAGCAATGTGAGTGGTTTATAATACAACTTTTGTATAAGATTATTATTTATCGTTCAAACATTCCCCATGTAAAACATGCGATGAAATTATTGTGAAAGATTGGACCTGTAATGTTTTCATATGTTAAATTATTATATGGTCACGTCCCTCCTTTTATCCTTCCCTCTTTATTTCTTTATAATTAGGCTATCTCGAGCCTAGATCTATCATGAAATGAATACGATTGAATATTGCGAACGAAAAGGGGAAACACTAGATTTTGGGATATGACATAAATTTGAGAGTTTGGTTATGAATTACAAAGGGGTTTGGGTATAGTATACCATTAGCAAGGTTTGAATGTGTAAACCAAGTTGGGAAGTATAAGTATGAACACGGTTTGGGTTTTAGCATAAGATTGTCATCATTGAAAAGATTTGAACTTGTTAATTAGCCTATGACACTAGAATAAAACATGGATTTGAATTTGGGGATTTAATATGTTAGTCATATTTTTATAGGACTCGAACTTATTTAAAAATATGAATACCATTGGAAATAAATGATTTGGAATTGGTAAATTTGAATAAAAGTTGGGTAATTGGGTTACATGTAATTTGGTATGAATCAACATTAAATTGGTCTAATTAATGACCACTTGAATAGGCTTAAAAGTAAATTTGAACTGCATAACATGAAATTTGGGGGTTTGGGTGAAATACGAATATTAATAAACCTTTGACATGAGGTTTGACGCAATTGTGGTATAAGACTGCCCGGAACCGCCCGGCAAATCCAGCTGCCACAATTGGACGTCTAATGTGAGAGGTCAAAGGAGGAAATTTGAGCGTAACGGTTTATGACACGAGGTTGGACTCAAGTTGTGGCGTAAGACTGCCCGGAACCGCCTGGCACATCCAGCAGCCACAAAATGTTAGTCTAATGTGGGTGGTCATACATCGTTATGGCATAATGAATGCATTAAGGAATACTAACCATAATAAGACATGTGGGTGACAAGGGTATGGTTAGAGGGTTAAGTGGGTACAGGTAAGTATAGACTTAACTGTAGTAAGACAAGATATGTATAAACATGTAAGTATAAGACTTAACCGTAGTAAGACATGTGTAAAATATGGAAACAATAATAATAAAAAGGTTAATCTGAACTAATGACGGAATATGGGGAATGATAAATAACCTATAACAAATTTGAATAAGAAAAAAAGAAGGATAATAGGTTAGACTTGTCCTAGGGACAAAAGGAGAAAATATGACTTATGGGATACGATAAGTTATAAGAATGAAAAAGGGAAGAATAAGATAACTTATATGAGGAGATATACTTAATTATAAATTAAGCGGTTTGAAAAGGAAGAAGAAGTAAATTTTGAATCATATATGTTGGTTGGGTAGAGTAATTCCCGAGGTGTCAGTCTGATGTTGACCTCGGTCTTCGAGGCTGGTATTTAGGGGGTTGTTCCCCCAATCAGTATATATGTGGGATAAGGTATACTTAACAATGAATTAAATATAACATGTTGTTGTGACCCAAAAAGGGAATAATTTATGAAATTGAAAGACAACATGTTATAAGGCTTATCAATGGACTTAAGTAAGTTAAGTATAAATTCAGTTGATAACCAACGGTAAACATAAACTAAGTATCAAACCTTGGTTAAGAGAATCAAGTAATAAACCTTAGTTAAAATAACTAAGTAGATAACGAGAAAGAAAACTAAGTAGTAAACCTTAGTTAAAGTGGACTAAGTTGTAAACCTTAGTTAAGAAAAATGAACGATTGATAGAACTAAGTAGTAAACCTTAGTTAAAAGGACTAAGTAGTAAACCTTAGTTAAGAAAACGACGATTCAGGAAACTAAGTAAACCTTAGTTAAAAACTAAGAGGCCTAAGTAGTAAACCTTAGTTAAAGAAACTAAGTAGTAAACCTTAGTAGAACACGAGAAGGAGCGTACGGGCGTCTGATTTTAAAGAAGGCTGCAATGAATTGGGTTACGAAGCCCGAGGCTTCGAGGGGACGTGAGGGTACTCTTGGTATCCCTCTGTGAGGCTGCAGATGATTCTCCTGGGCTCACAGAGGTTAAGGTCTGCGTTAGAAGAACCAAGGGTATGCCTTGGTTGCAATAAATGGCAACCTAAAGACTAGGATGGACCAGCATGATTCGGCGAGACCAGTAGCCCTGTGATAGCAACTCGTCGTCTACCTACCATCTTGAGTCAGTCGAGATACGCACAGCGGAAAGGCGGAGAACTCCTACGAACCATATACTTGCTATCTAGTTGTGGTTGCGGTTGCGGTTGGCCATAGGTTAGTGAGGCATAGAGGGGCCGGCATATAGTTCTCATTTTTCAAGGATGGCCTTTCATTAGTTGAGGGAGGGGTCGAGTGGGACCATAGCCACTAGAAAAACAGACCTTAGCATCTGCATCGACAGACAACTTAAAGCTCCCGACCGAGTTCCGTGTTTCTTGACTTGCCCTGCCACGGGACTCGGGTAGCACATATAGAGTACATGTGCATCTAGTCATCAAAAAATGGTTCACGATACTTACGCGGGGAAGGTCTAGGAACATATATCGCTCTGGGTAGTGTGTCCTAGACTAAAGGGCATATTTTGTTAGGTAGCATAATCCCTAGTAGCCCTAGGTGGCATAAACCCTAACCGAATTAAGGAAACGTGGCAGTCCAAACAATTACGGAAATGGTGGCACTACGCTGAGGTAGTATATAGTTATGTAATGTAGTCCATAGGATAAATGGAAAGGGACTGTACACATACATGGAAAAGATAATACGAGTAGGGGGTATCCACATATACAAGATATTAGGTTAATATACTAGTATGTGAATAAGAACGACATGAGTTTAGCCTTATGTGCTAATGACGAGATTAACCTAATAACTAAGAAAATATACGGAACGGAATATGTAGTGTTACACAGAAGTTTATTATAAGTCCTCTCACACAGAACTTATGTTCTGACCCCCTCCTCATTA
This sequence comes from Allium sativum, assembly GCA_030737875.1. Lineage (NCBI taxonomy): Eukaryota > Viridiplantae > Streptophyta > Magnoliopsida > Asparagales > Amaryllidaceae > Allium > Allium sativum. Next base: position 431,041,237 of record CM060909.1, on the reverse strand, counting down.
CATACTTCCAGGTTAGGTTCATGACAGAGATGGTATAGCTTTGGATACTGGTTAGACAGTATGATTTATAAGGTAAAGCTATTTTTGAATATATTATATTTTAATTCCTTCCGCTGTAAGATGCTCTACGAGTTCTGACATGTTTCTTTATCTCTGTCTTTTTCTGTAGGATACCACAGCACCCAACTCGGGTTTTGATAGATTGAATTTGAAAATTTCGGTCTGTCGGAATCCGGGTTGTCACAATGATGATCGCTTCCCCTAACTTCACCTACAAACCAAACATCAACACCCTTTGGTGGCTCATTGCCGTCCATTTTTGTAACACCCCGAATTTCGGTTAATGCTAAAATTCACTAATTGCAAGATAAATAATCTCATACGTGAGAATTGGGGGAAACGGGCTGCGTCATTGCGTTCGTCTCGGAAAAATACGCAGAATAGAGTCCGAAATTTTGTAAATCGGAGTCCGTATGGCCCAGTTAAGGCCCAATGAAGTTTGCAGGAAATCTAAAGCTAAAAACAGATTTAAAAATTCAAATTCAGATTTCAGAATAGAACCAGCGGGGCCAGGCGGGAAAATTCCCGCCCTTACCATGTCGAGAGGGCTGTCGACAGGCCTGTCGACAGGGGGGTCGACTAGCCTGTCGACTTGCCTGTCGACATGGGCGAGGCGTCCAGAGAACCTGGGTGCACCAGGTTGGGTTTTAGGCTGGCTTGGAGGGCTGGGTTCTAGAGATTTCCTAAATCTAACGGACCTAATCTAATCTAGGGTTAATCTAAGGGCCTAAAACACTCACCTAATCTATAAATACACCCTAAACCTACCCTAATCCATACTAAAAATAGTAATGATGGCCTCATGCCGCCAAAATCAAACTTGAGAGAGCCTCCACTAGTTTATGAAGGAAGTTGCAAGCTAATCACTCTCTAATCAATCTCTAATCATCACCATCTTCATATTTAGCAACTAATTCCACTTCATAAGTTTGCTAATCTTGGGTTTGGTGAGTTTCTATCACTTTAACATCAATTGCTAAAGTAAGTAGATTGCGTGTAATGAGACTTATGGTCTTAAATGCGGATTAGTGAGTTTGAATCATTTATAATGATATGCTACTCTATGTTTTCCTATGTTTATGCATATTTAATAAGTGGGTTTATGCATGTTTAATAAGTTGGTTTATGCATGTTTAACAAGTGGGTTTATGCATGTTTAATAAGTGGGTTTATGCATATTTAATAAGTGGGTGTATGCATGTTTAACAAGTGAGTTATGCATGCGTATGCAAGTATGTGAATGCTTATGCAAGTTATGTATATGCTAAAATGCAAGTTTAACATGATATGCAAGTTATGCATGCTTATGCAAGTATGTGAATGCTTATGCAAGTTATGTATATGCTAAAATGCAAGTTTAACATGATATGCAAGTTATGCATGCTTATGCAAGTATGTGGATGCTTATGCAAGAATGTGAATGCTTATGCAAGTTATGTGTATGCTTAAATGCATGTTATGCAAGTTATGAGAATGCTTATATGCAAGTTCAACATGTTGTGCAAGATATGTGTATGATAATATGCAAGTTCATATGTAACATGTTATGCAAATCATGTGTATGATAATATGCAAGTTTTGTTTAAATGTAGTTGGGTTAATATATGCTCATATATGCAAGTTGACATCCTCTTAACCCATGACAAAGTTATATGTTAAGATTTGGTTAAACCCATGATATTTGTGATGGATCTTCCCTTTATTATGAAATGAGAACGATTTACGTGGGGAACGATGGGGTTAATAAATATGTTAATAAAAGTATGATTGGGTATGATTAAGCATACCATAAAAATAAATTAACATAAGTGGGAATTTACCTATTGAGTTAGGTCTACCCCATGGGAATTTACCTATTGAGTTAGGTCTACCCATGTTATGAAAAATGTGTAATTAATTAGGGATAATTAATTATGGGGGTGATTAATTAGGTGTAATTAATCAACTAAGACACGAGGTTGGACCCTTTTGTAGCGGAAGTCTGCCCGGAACCGACCAGCCATCCAGCGGCTACAAATGATTGGCCCAATGTGAGAGGTCTTAGTCATAAATTAAATACGTGATTAAAGTAAAGACACGAGGTTAGACCCTTTTGATGACAGAAGTCTGCCCGGAACCAACCGGCATATCCAGCAGTCATAAAAGACGGTCTGATGTGAGAGGTCTTTATGAGGTCATGATCTTAATTAATTAATTAAGGAACACTTAACCATATTAGCATGTAGAGGGACATGAGGGGTTAAGTGGGTGCCTTGGGTGGCATGTGGAAATCTAGTGGTTGCCTTGGGTGGCAATAGAAAATACGATTAGAATACTTAACCAAAGTGGAAACATGTAATTAAACATGATTAAAGGGTTAAGTGGGATGCACTAGAAAAAGGGACAAGCTTAGGTGGGTAGCTTGTGGGGGCCCATTTCAACCAGTAACCCATATGTATCTTATTGGGCTCGACCCATGTCGAGGACGGGACACGCGTACTGGGCTTGACTATAAGAGGCCAAAATGGGTTAGCGGTGGCAACGCAAGTCCAACGGGTTTCATATGCGTGTGTGGGCCCGGGCTGGTAGATAAGCCGTTGTTGCATCGTGTAGGTATAAGCCGTGCACCGTTGATAGTATTGGGTTGCCACTTTAGGGGAGTGATACACCCCACTGTGGGACCAGCACGGGTATCTACGGTAGGGAGCCGATCGCTTGGGGAGTAGTGGGGTACACCTAGTGGAGATAGGGGCAGACGACACCTATGTGGTCAGCTAGGGGTACATGAAACTACTAGTTATATCTTTCTTTTAAGTCCTTGGGTGGGATCAACCTTTAAGTAGGAATGACTAGTGTGGTGCAGTTAGTAATTATCCTTGGGTGGGTAGATGCGTCTTTACAGTTATCTTAGTTTATCCTAAGTCTACCAAGCTGCTTAGTGTAGCCATTCATCCCCAGACATTACCGTAGGTCAAGTTTATGTCTTCTCTGGTTACTTTAATGATTGTATTGTTAAAGTTATAAGACTCGCTCAGACTTATGTCTGACCCCGTTGTTTTTATCTTTTCCCCAACCCTCAGGTCCTACGGTGGATCCTAGCAGTAGTGGAGCTTGATCGGATTGCTGTTCCAGTCTTTAGGAGCTTGGATTGATGTAAAGCTCCAGTTACCCAGTTATCTTTTCTTTTGTCTTGGCTATTGTATGAGAGTGTGGGATTATGTACTTCTTTATTTTGATGGATATTGTACTTGACTTTTATTGTGGTTTTATGATGTAACCAGACATGTTTACTTCCGCTGTTATGAGATGATGTTTTAAATTTTCAAGTACTATTTATATCTGTCTTGTTGTAATTTTTCTGTTCTATATTCACTAAAATACTCCACCGATGCTATGGCATTCCCTTAGAGAGTGACCATAGCGGGCGTGGGGTGTTACACGTGGTATCAGAGCAAAGGTTACCGGAACAGATAAAAATTTTTAGAAAACGTTTTTTCTAAAACATTTTTGGAAGAAATATTTTCAAAGACATGTCTTTTAAGAGAAAAGTTTTTGAAAGAAAAGCATAATCCCCGATAGCCATATCTTTATCTTTCGAATTCTCCGTTTTGAATCTTTCCTTTTTCGTTTCAGCATAGCTGAGAATCTTAACTTTCCGGAGGGTGTGACGATACCAGTATGGTATAGGAGATTGATGGAGGCTAGGGCCACCACTGCGGGTCCAACAAATGTTCCTCCACCAACCGTAGCACCTGATCTTCCTCCTCCCCCTCCTCCTCGCACAGATACTTTTGCTAAGACTTGCAAGGAATTTAAAGCTATGGGAGGGAAACCTTTTCAAGGATCTGAAACTTTTGTGGAGGCTAGAGATTGGCTTAAGGAGGTGGAAGAGTTGATAGATATCTTTGAGATGGAAGAAGGAAAGAAAGTCAAGTTAGCTGCTTGGTTAATGAAAGGAGAGGCCTCATTCTGGTGGGAGGTCACTAATGGAGAACGCCCCGTTGACTCTTGGGCGGATTTTAGGCAAAGATTTGTGGCAAAGTTTCTCTCAAGGGCGGAGGAAAACTTGTATATGGAAAGATTCTTGACTCTAAAGCAAGGAAATCTCTCGGTGAAGGAATATGTCAACAAGTTTAATCAATTGGCAAGGTTTGGCCTAGACATGGTGAATACACCGAAGAAGAAGGCTTTGAGGTTCGTGAAAGGCTTGAATGAACCGATGCATGGGTTGGCTATGACTCATATCCCTATGGGGGCCACCTTTGAGAAGCTAGTTGACATGGCACTCATGCATGAAGAAGAGAAGGGTCCCAATGCTAATAGGGCACCCGAGAAGAAGGGAGATCAAAAGAGACCTCAGCAACAACAGCAAAATAAAGGTGGGAAAGGCAACGGTGGCAAGGGCAAGAAGAAGAAGTGTTTCAATTGTGGGACACCTGGCCACCTAAGCAAGGATTGTCGCAAGAAGAAGAAGACTGGCTGCTTCCACTGTGGCGAAGCAGGGCATCTAGTGAAATACTGTCCTAAGAAAGGGCAAAGGACGGGGTCTACCTCAGGAGGACAGGTGCAAGCTCTTATGGCACCGGGTCAGGCTAGGGGGCAAGTACAGGCTCTCGCGGTTCCACCGATTCAGGAAAGAGGTAGAACTATTTCTGTTGAAAGTCTGGTTTTTCTATTTGATCATCCTGTCCGTACATTGTTTGATTCAGGCGCATCGCATTCGTTTATCTCATCATCATTAGTTGAGTCACTGCACTTAGACACCAGTTTGGTAGATGATCCCTTGGTTGTTTCAAACCCAATTGGGGGCTCCGCTTATTTGTCCATGATATGTTTGGGTTTGAAGATTTCTATACTTAGCATTGAGTTTAGATGTGATGCTTTTGTGTTGGGCTTCACGGGCTATGGGTTGATTTTGGGCATGGACTGGTTATCCAGTAATGGTGCCGTTCTTGATTGCGAAAGGAGAGTTGTTAGGCTCATGACCCGTTTGGGTAACACTCTCGAGATTTCTTGTAATCCCATGGATTCTGTTATGCTAAGTTATCTTGAATCGCTTGACGCTTCGGTCGAGAGTTTACAATCTGTTAAAGTGGTCCGGGAATATCCGGATGTGTTTGAGGAGGTGAAGGGCTTACCTCCGAAGCGGGAGATTGACTTCCGAATATATCTGGTGGATAATGCTAAACCTGTATCTTTACCAGTGCGCCACATGGCTCCTCGTGAGAGGAGGGAACTCCATAAGCAAGTAGGGGAGTTGCTTGAGAAGGGGTTCATAAGACGAAGCATATCGGAGTGGGGTGCTCCAGTAGTTTTTGCCACAAAGGCGGATGGGTCCCTCAGACTTTGTGTAGACTATAGAGAACTCAACAAGCTCACAAAGAAAAATAGACACCCATTGCCGAGGATTGATGATCTTTTCGATCAGTTGGTTGGCGCTTCAGTATTTTCTCAGTTGGACTTAGCCACGGGGTTTCATCAGTTGAGGGTGGCTGAGGATAGCATAGACAAGACTGCCTTTAGGACTCCGGATGGTTTCTATGAGTGGCTGGTGATGCCATTTGGGTTGACGAACGCCCCTGCATACTTTGTTGATTTGATGAGTAGGGTGTTCAGGGAGTTCCTTAATAAATTCGTGGTGGTCTTTGTGGATGATATCTTAGTATTTTCTAAGAGTGAAGAAGAGCATGCCCTACATCTTGGGGAGGTATTGAAGACTCTTCGAGCACATAGCCTTAAGGCTAAATTCTCTAAATGTCACTTCTGGAGGAAGGAGGTGCGGTTCTTGGGGCACGTGGTCTCCAAGGAAGGGATAGCTGTGGATCCCGCGAAGGTAGTATCAATTCAGGATTGGAAGGTTCCGAAGAATGCTACCGAAGTAAGAAGTTTCTTGGGGTTGGCGGGTTACTATAGGAAGTTTATCAAAGACTTCGCGAAGATATCAGCCCCATTAACCCGCTTAACGAAGAAGAATCTTGTTTTCGCATGGGACGTAGATTGTGATGATGCGTTCCGACGGTTAAAGAAAGCTTTAACCATTGCTCCAGTTTTAGTGTTGCCAGATGGGAGTAAGCCATTTGTTGTTTATACCGATGCTTGTGGGACATGACTTGGCGCAGTCTTAATGCAAGAGGGAAGGGTAATAGCCTATGGTGGAAGGCAGTTGAGAGTGCATGAAAAAAATTACCCTACCCATGATTTAGAATTGGCCGCTATTGTTTTTGCGCTTAAGATTTGGCGCCATTATCTTCTTGGTGAGAGGTTCAAATTGTTCACTGACCACAAATCATTGAAGTACTTGTTTTCTCAAAAGGATTTGAATTTGAGACAGCAAAGGTGGATGGAGTTCTTAGCATCCTATGATTTCGAGATAGCGTATACCCCTGGCAAGGGTAACGTGGTGGCGGACGCCTTGAGCAGAAAGAGGTTGTCCTTGAGTCCATTGTCTGTGGAACAACAAAGCTTGGAATTTATCTCGATGTTTGATTTCAGACCTTCCATTGATTATGTACCCGGTTTGCTAGCTTCCTTGGAGGTTAGACCTACTCTTTTGGGGCGGATTGGAGAAGCACAGAGGGACGACCCACAGTTGGTTGAGTTGGTGGAGAAGCTCATAAGGGGGGAGTCGTCCAGCCATTTGAGTAGGTACACCCTAGACGATAGGGGGTGCTTGCGTAGAGACGGTAGACTTTGTGTACCGCAAGACGAGGGTTTGAGGAAGGCTATTCTTGATGATGCACACCGTTCTAGGATGACCATTCATCCCGGTGGGGACAAGATGTACCAAGACATGAAGAGGGTTTTCTTCTGGGCCGGTATGAAGAAAGATGTGGCCGAGTATGTCGCTCGATGCTTGGTGTGCCAACAAGTGAAGGCGGAGCAAAAGAAACCTGGTGGGTTGCTTCACCCATTGGAAGTTCCGCAATGGAAGTGGGATAGCGTCTCGATGGATTTTATTGACGGGTTACCCAGATCGAGAAAGGGTAATACAGGAATTTGGGTGGTGGTAGACAGACTTACTAAGAGCGCCCATTTCATACCTGTGAAGAGCAAGAGGACTGCTCCATGGCTAGCTTCAGTATATCTTCGAGAGATAGTTCGATTGCATGGGGTACCCTCTAGCATAGTGAGTGATCGATATCCTATCTTCACTAGCGAGTTATGGAGAAGTTTGCAAGAAGCAGTGGGGACTCAATTGTGTCTGAGCACCGCATATCATCCTCAAACGGACGGCCAGACTGAGAGGGTGAATCGTGTTCTAGAAGACCTTTTGAGGCTTTGTATCTTAGATTTTGGAGGTACATGGGAAGAGCATCTTCCATTGGTGGAGTTCGCATATAATAACAGCTTTCAGTCCAGTATTGGTATGGCTCCTTTCGAAGCTCTCTATGGAAGGCCTTGTCGATCACCTACATGTTGGTGGGAATCTACGGATAAGATCTTGCTTGGGCCTGATATGATTAGGGAGACTTCTGAGAAGATTGACTTGATTCGAAGAAGGATGAAAGCAGCGCAGGATAGGCAAAAGTCTTATGTGGACAAGAGAAGGACGGATCTTGAGTTTGAAGTTGGGGACATGGTCTTTGTCAAAGTGTCTCCGTTACGAAATGTGGTTCGCTTTGGATCTGTTGGGAAGTTAGCACCAAGGTTCGTAGGGCCATTTCCCATTAAGGAAAGAATTGGACGGATGGCATATAGAGTGGAGTTGCCCGACAGACTTAGTGGTGTACATGATGTATTCCATGTGTCCCATTTGAGGAAGTGCTTACATGAGACGGCAGAGGTGGTAGAGCCGAGCTTGCTTAAAGAAGTGGAAGTAGAGCGTGATGCGACTGTTCGACGAGCTGCTACCCGCATCCTTGGGTTAGAGACTAGGAAGTTGAGAAACAGAGAGGTTCAACTAGTCAAAGTGCAATGGGGAGAAGAGGAGAGCAACGCAACTTGGGAGACGGAAGCGAAGATGCGTTCATTGTACCCATTTCTTTTTGAGGGTATGTCTTTACTTTCTCCTCTATCGTTGTCTAGTACTTATCTTATCTTTAGTATATCCTCTCGTTAGTACCTATTGACCTTTAGATAGGGTAAACCTATGGTTGAAACATGTGTTTGAGACATGTTATGATTGATGGATGCAAGTGGATGCAAGTGGTTGCTAGTGGTTGCTCGTGGATGCATATATACACACTCTAGGCACTAGATCGGCTCAATCACTTCATATTGCATATTGCATAAAATTGTGTGTAGGAAGCTATATTTATGGATGAATAATGATTATGTTATCATATGGATGATGCATTTTGGTGAATGATTGTGCACTCATGTAGATATTGTATGTGTCGATAGGGTTCTCTCGCATACATAATGGATGCATGGCACTATCATGGTTTGCATATGTTCATACATTAGATAGGGAACATATACACACACTTTTTGCATATGCTCATACATCATTAGAAACTATTTTAAGGACAATGGATGCCCGTGTTTGATGGATTGAGTAGATGGTTGTTTGGATGGTAGGATATGCATTCTCCTTAGCTTAGAGATTTCGGGGACGAAATCCTTTAAGGAGGGGAGAATGTAACACCCCGAATTTCGGTTAATGCTAAAATTCACTAATTGCAAGATAAATAATCTCAGACGTGAGAATTGGGGGAAACGGGTTGCGTCATTGTGTTCGTCTCGGAAAAATACGCAGAATAGAGTCCGAAATTTTGTAAATCGGAGTCCGTATGGCCCAGTTAAGGCCCAATGAAGTTTGCAGGAAATCTAAAGCTAAAAACAGATTTAAAAATTCAAATTCAGATTTCAGAATAGAACCAGCGGGGCCAGGCGGGAAAATTCCCGCCCTAACCATGTCGACAGGGCTGTCGACAGGCCTGTCGACAGGGGGGTCGACTAGCCTGTCGACATGGGCGCGGCGTCCAGAGAACCTGGGTGCACCAGGTTGGGTTTTAGGCTGGCTTGGAGGGCTGGGTTCTAGAGATTTCCTAAATCTAACGGACCTAATCTAATCTAGGGTTAATCTAAGGGCCTAAAACACTCACCTAATCTATAAATACACCCTAAACCTACCCTAATCCATACTAAAAATAGTAATGATGGCCTCATGCCGCCAAAATCAAACTTGAGAGAGCCTCCACTAGTTTATGAAGGAAGTTGCAAGCTAATCACTCTCTAATCAATCTCGAATCATCACCATCTTCATATTTAGCAACTAATTCCACTTCATAAGTTTGCTAATCTTGGGTTTGGTGAGTTTCTATCACTTTAACATCAATTGCTAAAGTAAGTAGATTGGGTGTAATGAGACTTATGGTCTTAAATGCGGATTAGTGAGTTTGAATCATTTATAATGATATGCTACTCTATGTTTTCCTATGTTTATGCATATTTAATAAGTGGGTTTATGCATGTTTAATAAGTTGGTTTATGCATGTTTAACAAGTGGGTTTATGCATGTTTAATAAGTGGGTTTATGCATATTTAATAAGTGGGTGTATGCATGTTTAACAAGTGAGTTATGCATGCTTATGCAAGTATGTGAATGCTTATGCAAGTTATGTACATGCTAAAATGCAAGTTTAACATGATATGCAAGTTATGCATGCTTATGCAAGTATGTGAATGCTTATGCAAGTTATGTATATGCTAAAATGCAAGTTTAACATGATATGCAAGTTATGCATGCTTATGCAAGTATGTGGATGCTTATGCAAGAATGTGAATGCTTATGCAAGTTATGTGTATGCTTAAATGCATGTTATGCAAGTTATGAGAATGCTTATATGCAAGTTCAACATGTTATGCAAGATATGTGTATGATAATATGCAAGTTCATATGTAACATGTTATGCAAATCATGTGTATGATAATATGCAAGTTTTGTTTAAATGTAGTTGGGTTAATATATGCTCATATATGCAAGTTGACATCCTCTTAACCCATGACAAAGTTATATGTTAAGATTTGGTTAAACCCATGATATTTGTGATGGATCTTCCCTTTATTATGAAATGAGAACGATTTACGTGGGGAACGATGGGGTTAATAAATATGTTAATAAAAGTATGATTGGGTATGATTAAGCATACCATAAAAATAAATTAACATAAGTGGGAATTTACCTATTGAGTTAGGTCTACCCCATGAGAATTTACCTATTGAGTTAGGTCTACCCATGTTATGAAAAATGTGTAATTAATTAGGGATAATTAATTATGGGGGTGATTAATTAGGTGTAATTAATCAACTAAGACACGAGGTTGGACCCTTTTGTAGCGTAAGTCTGCCCGGAACCGACCGGCCATCCAGCGGCTACAAATGATTGGCCCAATGTGAGAGGTCTTAGTCATAAATTAAATACGTGATTAAAGTAAAGACACGAGGTTAGACCCTTTTGATGACAGAAGTCTGCCCGGAACCAACCGGCATATCCAGCAGTCATAAAAGACGGTCTGATGTGAGAGGTCTTTATGAGGTCATGATCTTAATTAATTAATTAAGGAACACTTAACCATATTAGCATGTAGAGGGACATGAGGGGTTAAGTGGGTGCCTTGGGTGGCATGTGGAAATCTAGTGGTTGCCTTGGGTGGCAATAGAAAATACGATTAGAATACTTAACCAAAGTGGAAACATGTAATTAAACATGATTAAAGGGTTAAGTGGGATGCACTAGAAAAAGGGACAAGCTTAGGTGGGTAGCTTGTGGGGGCCCATTTCAACCAGTAACCCATATGTATCTTATTGGGCTCGACCCATGTCGAGGACGGGACACGCGTACTGGGCTTGACTATAAGAGGCCAAAACGGGTTAACGGTGGCAACGCAAGTCCAACGGGTTTCATATACGTGTGTGGGCCCGGGCTGGTAGATAAGCCGTTGTTGCATCGTGTAGGTATAAGCCGTGCACCGTTGATAGTATTGGGTTGCCACTTTAGGGGAGTGATACACCCCACTGTGGGACCAGCACGGGTATCTACGGTAGGGAGCCGATCGCTTGGGGAGTAGTGGGGTACACCTAGTGGAGATAGGGGCAGACGGCACCTATGTGGTCAGCTAGGGGTACATGAAACTACTAGTTATATCTTTCTTTTAAGTCCTTGGGTGGGATCAACCTTTAAGTAGGAATGACTGGTGTGGTGCAGTTAGTAATTATCCTTGGGTGGGTAGATGCGTCTTTACAGTTATCTTAGTTTATCCTAAGTCTACCAAGCTGCTTAGTGTAGCCATTCATCCCCAGACATTACCGTAGGTCAAGTTTATGTCTTCTCTGGTTACTTTAATGATTGTATTGTTAAAGTTATAGGACTCGCTCAGACTTATGTCTGACCCCGTTGTTTTTATCTTTTTCCCAACCCTCAGGTCCTACGGTGGATCCTAGCAGTAGTGGAGCTTGATCGGATTGCTGTTCCAGTCTTTAGGAGCTTGGATTGATGTAAAGCTCCAGTTACCCAGTTATCTTTTCTTTTGTCTTGGCTATTGTATGAGAGAGTGGGATTACGTACTTCTTTATTTTGATGGATATTGTACTTGACTTTTATTGTGGTTTTATGATGTAACCAGACATGTTTACTTCCGCTGTTATGAGATGATGTTTTAAATTTTCAAGTACTATTTATATCTGTCTTGTTGTAATTTTTCTGTTCTATATTCACTAAAATACTCCACCGATGCTACGGCATTCCCTTAGAGAGTGACCATAGCGGGCGTGGGGTGTTACAATTTTCTTCTTCGGGACACCGGCCCTCCCCCCAGCACTATCTTTCTCCAGTACTATGGTTCGATATTCTCCTTTGCTAATGAAGAGCCTGTGATAAAAATATAAGTTATGGTTGAGTGGATAAACACGAGATTAAGGAGGAAAGGACAAATTTACCTCTGATATCGGATTTAGTTTGGTGTTCCTCCACAACGCTAGATGAGTTTGGGGGGAAAACAAAACTCGAACCAGCCTCCATATTTACAGAAAAAAGAAGGGATGTCTTGGTCCGACTAGCACCAACATCTCCTTTGGGGACCGACTTCCCCTTTGCCTTGTATCTCTCGGCATCGGCTACTTCTTTCTCCTTTTTCTTCCCTTCAGCCAACACTGCTCGTTCGTCCTTACATGAAAACCAGGTCATTAAAGCCTCTTAACTAACTGGCTTGCCCTTGGCCATGTCTCTCTCCGCCTTCACAAAGACTTTCCATGTATCGGTAAACACCTTTTGTTAATCTTTTATCCAAGCCAGGCTCCTATGACGAAGGATCCTCGCAAAGAATATAAGAACTTGGCCCCCAAATCTTTTCTTTGTATTGGTCAACTCCAAAGCATGTTCGGCTTTGATTGACTAAACATCAATTTCATGTTGAAGCCGAATGTTATTGGCTAACTCGATTGTAGCAATGACGTTTTCTCCGGCCCGACTTTTGTCTAACTCAGACGAGTCGAGGCAGACCCTGAGGTTCTGCACTTCTAGGTCCAGTCGACCCGTCTCACCCTTCAATTTTTCAACCTCGATTATCAAAGAATCACATTCTTGGCTCTTTGATTAAAGACGAGCCTTTAGATCCGCATAAGCCTTCTTGCATTCTTGTTTAGCGGTCATTACTTGCGACTCACACTCTCCCACTCTTTTCTCGAGAAACCGAAAAGTCCTCTTGTAGCATTCAATTTCCCTCCTTATACCAGCATTCTCTATCGACTTGCTCTTTATTACCTCGCATGCTTGTTTTGGCATATGCATACATTGCGTCGTACTGATATGAGACATAATCAATGTTAGTTCGGATCCGATGGTGGAAACCTGGTGGGAGCGGTTGCAGCTCGGGGCAGGCTCGATTTCAGGGAAGGCAAGGTCAGGGAGAACTTCTTCTAACTCTCTAATCCGATCGGCTAATACCCTTACTTGATCCCAAGGAGACGACTCTTGAGGAGGCTTTTCAGGATCAACCAAGAATCTGAAACAACTTAAGATAGCTCGAGAATGTTCAGCTTTGTTACTTCCCTCGGGGATCTTACCCTGAGTGTGGGAGGAAGGTCGATGCTCGTGAGACTCGTGCTCTCTCCTTCTTTTGAACTTACTCCAATCTTCCTCTTCCTCCTCGTGTATCCGCTTATATTTTCCCTTATATCCTTTCCTTTGTTCTCTTTCTCGTCTCTTTTTCTCTTCTTCTTTCTTTTCCTTCTTGCATTTTTCATCTCCCTTTTCATCACCTTGCCTGCCTTGCTGCAAGGTCGACATGACAGGCCCGTCATATATAGAAAGGGAGATAAAAAGATCATGATAAAATTCTGTGTTCATTACCTCTACAAAAGATGATAAAAATAAATACGATCAATACTTGATTTACACTAGAGAAAATGATACTGTGACATGCAGTGCCAATGCTGTGTGAAAATTGGCTTAGGTCGGCCCTATAATGGAGTTTGACGCATACCTCCAGCATCTTTAGGCTTGGCCGGGGCGGAAACTTCCCCGGACTTGGTGGCAAAAAAGTTGTTGTGAAGAGATGATGGTGTCGGGCATCTTCAAATTCTTAAGGCCACGAAAATGAGATGTCATCCCCTCCTACGAGCTACGAATAGGAGAAGGATTTTTCCTAGTCTCAGATCCTTGTAAATGTTGTTCGACAGGATCTTCGTCAACTAACCCCTCTTGGACCTCTCCCAGAGTTTTCACGGCAGGACTTTTTTGTAACGACCACGGGTTTCGCCCGACCCGATCGATCGTAAAATCGACCTAGACCGTTCAAAACCAGAACATGTTAACTTTGGGAATACAACAACATCAGAACAACAACAGCAGACTTTTATAAACATCATAATAATGTTACATCAGAGTACAGAATATCAGAGTACATCGAATAAAATTACAGCGGAAGATAAATTTCAATAAATTAAATACAATAAACAGCGGAAGACTTCTATGCTCTGGACACAGCTTTAGGCTTCGATCCAGAATCCTGCTCAAGAGATAAATATCTGCAAAAAGCTAATCGACTGCCCGTGTGGAAAAGAGGGCACCCGAGTTTGCAAAGTGAAACAAACTACGAGTCAGTCATGGGACTGGTATGAGAAATCTAACTTAACTAATCTAATAATAAGGCTAATCACAGGACCACGCCGCTAACGCGGAACGGGTTTACTCCATTGGATTGCCAGTGCGTATAATCAAGTAAATCGTTAAACAACGCAATGCCTTTTAGAAAAATGAAACCATTATAAGACTCAAGTCCCATCACACAATGCAACGCAAACCGGAGGATAGAGTTTTACCTTATATTGGTCAAAAGATGCTTGATACGATAAAATAGGTTTGATATTATTACTAGTGTATATATGTTTCAAAAACATTTCAATCATAATATATCAATCATAGACGGCAAAGTACCCAATCCTACTATGTCGCCATACTAGTTCTACAATCAAAACCACATGGTATCGTATTGGAAATTGGGTTTCCATCATGAGTCAAGGCTAGGGAGGAGCTCCTTACCGATTCGAGACACTCTAGCTAATGTCTCAGGATTCCCCGCAGTTAACCCTTGGATCCTGCAGGGCCGGTCCACACATACAACTTTGTGGATTAGTTATTCCTGAACACACGTTTCCCGGTCCTATAGGACCTATCATCCGAGGCGCCTCATTCCATCATCCACAAAAGTAAAATATCAGCCAGTTTAAGCACTGACGCTACTTCTAGCTAGAAAGAAACGTGCTGCTCTCCCTACGTTCCCTTCTCCCGTTTTAGACTCCAACTGGGTTGTGAGGCTCGCGAAGTCACGTTATACACAAAGCTACGCCTAAAAAGACCGTGGTTTGATCATCGACCACAAGGTTCTGCTTTTCAATAAGAAACCTTGATCACTGCATCTTAGTATGCCACACTGTCACTCCATATCACACTACCAATCCTTTGCTGAAATATATGAAAGGGTGTTAAGCAAGAGAATAAATTCTCCGCCACCAGACATTCATACATTCAACAAAAAATCAATAAATACAATATAAAGGAGTACAATGTCGGACACACATTCCATTTATAAGCTTATGCTCTGGGTCTGAGCGAAAGCCAAATCCATACAAACCAACACTACGTCCGGACAGCTACCATCTTAGCCCCGTCTTGGGAGCAAATCAATCAAGGCCTCAACACTAGTTACCCATTCGATGTGAAGATCGTTGGTCTTCAATCGTCGTCTTCAATTCTTCGAACGTCGTATCATTATTTGGAATGAGAGTAAACTCGGACTTTCCAAATAATTCTCGCATACTAAATTTGAAAACAATTTCATATCGTTATTTTCATAATGTGCAATGAAATGTATTTTATTACACTATATCTTGCTAACTACAAATATTCTTATTTATCCAATATCGATACATATCATCACGCGCAACAATGTTTTCATTTTCAATTACCATACATATCCTATACACAAAATGTATATTTTGCTTTCAATTTTCGATTTTACAAAAATTGTATATTTCGTGTATCATTCCAATTACAACAAAAATAGGTATTTTTGGTGTTTCATTTCCATTACAACAAAAATGAATATTTTTGTATGTCATTTATAATTTAAAAAAAATAAGTATTTTTGTGTCATTTCAATTTCTAACAAAATGCAATATATCTTGGTGTCAACTTCAATTCTACAAAAAATAATAACTTTGTTAATCTTTTAATGAAATCTAATTCATTTAAAACTAAATTTCCATCGTTATAATTTTCATTGAAAATCTATTTACATAAAAATGTAAGTTTCACTTACATTAAAACTAATTCCATGACAAGGAAATTTACTTCTCTATTTCTTTTTACATGGAAATGTGATTTTATCCTTAAATCTTAATTACATGAAAATGTAATTTTTCACTTAAATCTTAATTCTTATTCATATTAAAAATGTAAACTTTTCTTTTTAATCTAATTTACATTAAAAATGTAAGTTATTTCTATAATCTAATTACATTAAGAATGTAAACTTCTTTCTACTTTAACTTGATTACATAAGATGTAATTTTTCTCCTTTATCTTAATTTACATGATAAATGTAAATTCTCCACTTTCAATCTAATTCACATGCAGATTGACTTAATTACACAAAAATGAAATTTTATGTTCTCTTACTTAATTACATTAAAAAAAAATGAAATTTTCTTATAATTCTCATTCACATTAAGAAAATGTAAAACTTTACTGATCCTTATCTTATTACATTAAAAATGTAACTTTCTTTTATAACAAACTTGGAGGTGAAAATATTCATTTCATTATTAACACATAACGGTGTGAAAATAACGTCAATTTCTAATTTAACTCATGACGGTGTAAATAATGTCCATTTTCTATTTAACCATTTATATTTTAATATGGGCCAGACCTCTCACATTAGGCCTGCAACTTGTGGATGCTGGATAGGCCGGTCGGTTCCGGGCAGACTTATCCCACAAGTTGGGCTTAACCTCGTGTCTTGGCCCAATTTGTATTTGCGCACTTGGACCTCTCACATTAGGCCCAACATTTGTGGCTACTGGATATGCCGGTCGGTTCGGGGCAGTCTTCCACCACAAATGCAACCTAACCTCGTGTCCGAGCACAATTTTAATTAATCATTATAAGTTCTACTAAAAATATTATTTTAAACTGTTTCTCATTTCAAAATATCTTAATTTTGGAATATTCTATATTTCCAAAATAACTTGATTCCAAATACTATAACTTTCTCTTTCAAATCTTAATAAAACTTGAGGACTTTCTCAAATATTATATTAATAATAATAAACCATTCAAAATGTCTAATTCTGAATCTAATCTTCTTATCTTAACATATTGACAGTAAAGATAGAATCTTTTTAATTGAATCCTTTTTATTGTAACTTTTAGACAACAAAGACATAATCTTTTTAAATCAACGTCAATTAATTCCATTAATTGAATTATAAAATATTCTTTTAATTCAAGATTGATAACAATAATATTCATCTTTCCACAATGTTTGGTTTTGAAAACAAATCTTCTTAATTACTTTAAAAATGTAATTTATATTATAAGTCAAATCTTGCTCTTTAAGTTGCAATGTAAATTTTATTGACTATGTAAATTCTTATTCTTTCATTACATATAAAATGTAATTCCTATTGTCTTGCCCTTTTCTACTGTTTTATATTACAATAAAAATGTAATTTTTATTGTTTTCGCTTTTCTAAAAGTCCACATTACCATAAAAATAATTTCTATTTTTTATTCTTTTCTAATCATGTTTTCTATATATATTCATGACAAATAAATGAACGTTTCATTGGTTAACAAATTCCTATATTTATTAATGACACATAAATGCATGTTCCATTTGTAAACAATTTCCTATTAAAACATTCCATAATGAAATGTTTTTTTATTCTATGTATCACTTTATCACAAAAAAAAACTTTACTTTTATTCTATGTATCATTTTATAACAAAAACTTTACTTTTATTCTATTTCAACATTTTATGACAAAAATGTACTTTTATTCTATTGACAAACAAAAAGAATATTTTGTTTGCATTACTAATTCAATGTTTCTAACAGCAAATATTTTATTTGCCTAACATTTCTATATTTTTTTTATGACTAATAAAAGAGGGGATTTATTTGTGTACATGTTCTGATGACAAATAAAAGAGGAATTTATTTGTGTACATTATCTAATTCAACTTGACAAATAAAAGATGATGACTTATTTGTTTACAAAATTCTAATTCGATCTTAACAAATAAAATGAAAATTTCATTTGCTTACAATTTCTACTTACCAAAATGATAATTTTATATGTCAATTCTAAATTTGACAAAAGCAACAAATTTATATGTTAATACTAAATTTAACAAAAGCTACAAATTTAAGTGTAATTTCTAAATTTGGCAAAAGGAACAAATTAATATGTAAATCCTAAGTTTGGAAAAAGGGACAAATTAATATGTGATTTTTATGTTAAAATACTAACTTGAATATTTTAATGAATTCCCTTTCAACATAAATATGTGATTATTATGTTATCAATACAATTTCATTCTAACTTAAATATATTTATTTCAAAAATATGATCATTTTTCTATATTATAACTTTACATTAAAAATGAGACTTTTAATGTTAACATATTTTTATTTCAAAACTATGACCATTTTCCTCGTTTCATGACTTGCATTAAAAATATATTCTTTTCTACATAAAAAGAATGTATTCTTTTCTTTGTTCACTTTTATTACATTATAAAGAATGTAACTCTTTTAACTTCTTTTATTACATTATAAAAAGGTAATATTTCCTTCTTTTGATTACATTAAATAAAAATGTAATTTTTCCTCCTTTTGATTACATTAAAGAAAAATGTAACTTTTCTTTTTATTTGCATTAAACAAAATGTAACCTTTCTTTTTGTTTACATTAAACAAAATGTAACTTTTCTATAACAATGTTTTATTTTAATGTTTCATATACATTAGAATGTAAATTTCCAATATAAATACATTTAATATAACCATGTTTTATTTTAATGTTTCATATACATTAAAATGTGAACTCCTAATGTCAAGACCATTTTTACCTATAAATGTTTATTTTTAATGTTGCATAAATATTAAAAATATAAATCTATGATGATCAAAATAACCATTTTAATGCTTAACTCAATTATAATTAACGATAACGTTAAGTTTTGAATTCAACTAATCTAATCAATAAAATGATCAAGACAACAGATCCACAAAACATACCAATCACAAACCCAATCATGAATGAAAATCAACACAATATTACAACGTATGCGTAGTACACAATTATGATTAATGAACTTTAATTATCAAATAAAAAGAATAGATTTTCTCACCTTGGTTTTTATTTTGGCGATTCAGATTTAGTTTTGCTGAAAATTCTAACTGACTCCAAATCGCTTCTAATCTGTTCTGAAATGGAGATCTCGTCGCCATGATTCAAACGCTTTCAGTTTCGCTGAATTCCGATTACATATGAAAAATTTATAGCAAATTTGAACATTTGAATTCATTAATTATATAATTCAATAATTAATTATATTATAATCATCCTTAACCTTTAATCCATCTTCTTCCTTTGACGGTTAAACCGAACCCAAACATCGTCTTCAACATCACCACGTCGCTCCTTCTTTTGGAAAGCCGCCGCGCCACTCTGATTTATGTTCTAATTTGAAGTAATTTGTGAGTGATAAATGAAATGGTTACAGATGAGAATGGCCATTGAAAAAGATAGGTGGCGGCTTGGAATAAGAATTAGGAATAGGTTTAGAGAAGTTTATGATGTTATATAGTGGTGAGGAAATTTTTTTGTTTTAACCCCTTGTGTATTTTAATTATGTTTAACTATATTCTTTTAACCCCCTTAGGTATCTGTAACGTATGTTAATTTTTTTCCTATTAGTAAAATTCCTTTTAATGCATTTTACACACAGGCATATGCATAAATATTTACTATCACTTTCTTGTTATAAAATAAATTTTGGACAACCACAGGCATGAAATATTCTGTAATAATTGTCATTAATTTTAATATATATATATATATATATATATAAATTAAACCTCGAATAAAAATGACACATATATAACAAAATGGAGATTTAAGGGATGTAGATTTGAGAAATGAGAGCACAAAATAAGATACCTGTAAATAGAATGTAGGGAAGGAAATAAATGATTGCATAAGAAATGTGAAAATGCAGATGCATGAATGTAGAAAAAAAATGTGAACTTGCAGGTGCATGAATGTAGAAAAAAAAAGAAAAAATAAATGTGAACATGCAGATGCATGAATGTAGAAAAGAAGAGAAAATAAATGTGAACATGCAGATGCATGAATGTAGAAAAGAAGAGAAAATAAATGTGAATGAGCAAAGAAATTTTGTGCATGATTTAAATAAAATTTTAGTCGTTATTATTTAAAATAAATTATTTTAAATATTAAAAATCCATTAAAATTTCTAAAATAAAAATTTTAAATTGACCCCAAAATTTTGGGTTGTTACAATCTCCCCCAATTAAAAGCTTTTCGTCCTCGAAAAGGAACGAAGCTAAAAGTTGTTTAATTACCCAACTAAATATTTATTCTATTGTTGGTTTCAATAATTTTATTAGTTGATTAACTTTAAAAATATACATAACTTTTATATATTAAAAATTATATTTTCCAAGATCCGATTATATATAATCACAAATACGTTAATTATAACTTGATACTCTCAACTCATTCTAGGGCATTACTACCCCTATCTCTAATGAGTTTTCTCATTCTAGGATACTGCTGATCTTATCTCTAATGAGTATTCTTATTGGATATTACTAATCCAATCTCTGATGAGTCTTTTGTTCAGTTCTAATGAGTTGTACCCCAAAGATTTGAGCTAACCAGAGCTCTGATACCAACTGTAACGTCCCGGGTTTCGGCCGACCCAATCGATCGTAAAATCGACCTAGACCGTTCAAAACCAGAACACGTTAACTTTGGGAATACAACAACATCAGAACAACAACAGCAGACTTTTATAAACATCATAATAATGTTACATCAGAGCACAGAATATCAGAGTACATCGAATAAAATTACAGCGGAAGATAAATTTCAATAAATTAAATACATTAAACAGCGGAAGACTTCTATGCTCTGCACACAGCTTTAGGCTTCGATCCAGAATCCTGCTCAAGAGATAAATATCTACAAAAAGCTACTCGACTGCCCGTGCGGAAAAGAGGGCACCTGAGTTTGCAAAGTGAAACAAATTACGAGTCAGTCATGGGACTGATATGAGAAATCTAACTTAACTAATCTAATAATAAGGCTAATCACAGGACCACGCCGCTAACGCGGAACGGGTTTACTCCATTGGATTGCCAGTGCATATAATAAAGTAAATCGTTAAACAACGCAATGCCTTTTAGAAAAATGAAACCATTATAAGACTCAAGTCCCATCACACAATGCAACGCAAACCGGAGGATAGAGTTTTACCTTATAATGGTCAAAAGATGCTTGATACGATAAAATGGGTTTGATATTATTACTAGTGTATATATGTTTCAGAAACATTTCAATCATAATATATCAATCATAGACGGCATAGTACCTCATCCTACTATGTATCCATATTGGTTCTACAATCAAAACCGCATGGTGTCGTATTGGAAATTGGGTTTCCATCATGAGTCAAGGCTAGGGAGGAGCTCCTTACCGATTCGAGACACTCTAGCTAATGTCTCAGGATTCCCCGCAGTTAACCCTTGGATCCTGCAGGGCCGGTCCACACATACAGCTTTGTGGATTAGTTATTCATGAACACACGTTTCCCGGTCCTATAGGACCTATCATCCGAGGCGCCTCATTCCATCATCCACATAAGTAAAATATCAGCCAGTTTAAGCACTGACACTACTTCTAGCTAGAAAGAAACGTGCTACTCTCCCTGCGTTCCCTTCTCCCGTTTTAGACTCCAACCGGGTTGTGAGGCTCGCGAAGTCACGCTGTACACAAAGCTACGCCTAAACAGGCCGTGCTTTGATCGTCAACCACAATGTTCTGCTTTTCAACAAGAAACCTTGATCACTGCATCTTAGTATGCCACACTGTCACTCCATATCACACTACTAATCCTTTGCTGAAATATATGAAAGGGTGTTAAGCAAGAGAATAAATTCTCCGCCACCAAACATTCATACATTCAATAGCAAATCAATAAATACAATATAAAGGAGTACAATGTCGGACACACATTCCATTTATAAGCTTATGCTCTGGGTCTGAGCGAAAGCCAAATCTGTACAAACCAACACTACGTCCGGACAACTACCATCTTAGCCCCGTCTTGGGAGCAAATCAATCAAGGCCTCAACACTAGTTACCCATTCGATGTGAAGATCGTCGGTCTTCAATCGTCGTCTTCAATACTTCGAATGTCGTATCATTATTTGGAATGAGAGTAAACTCGGACTTTCCAAATAATTCTCGCATACTAAATTTGAAAACAATTTCATATCGTTATTTTTATAATGTGTAATGAAATGTATTTTATTACACTATATCTTGCTAACTACAAATATTCTTATTTATCCAATATTGATACATATCATCACGCACAACAATGTTTTCATTTTCAATTACCATACATATCCTATACACAAAATGTATATTTTGCTTTCAATTTTCGATTTTACAAAAATTGTATATTTCTTGTATCATTCCAATTACAATAAAAATAGGTATTTTTGGTGTTTCATTTCCATTACAACAAATATGAATATTTTTGTATGTCATTTATAATTTAAGAAAATAAGTATTTTTGTGTCATTTCAATTTCTAACAAAATGCAATATATCTTGGTGTCAACTTCAATTCTACAAAAATAATAACTTTGTTAATCTTTTAATGAAATCTAATTCATTTAAAACTAAATTTCCATCGTTATAATTTTCATTGAAAATCTATTTACATAAAAATGTAAGTTTCACTTACATTAAAACTAATTCCATGACAAGGAAATTTACTTCTCTAATTCTTTTTACATGGAAATGTGATTTTATCCTTAAATCTTAATTACATGAAAATGTAATTTTTCACTTAAATCTTAATTCTTATTCATATTAAAAATGTAAACTTTTCTTTTTAATCTAATTTACATTAAAAATGTAAGTTATTTCTATAATCTAATTACATTAAGAATGTAAACTTCTTTCTACTTTAACTTGATTACATAAGATGTAATTTTTCTCCTTTATCTTAATTTACATGATAAATGTAAATTCTCCACTTTCAATCTAATTCACATGCAGATTGACTTAATTACACAAAAATGAAATTTTATGTTCTCTTACGTAATTACATAAAAAAATGATTTTTTTTTCTAATCCTCATTCACATTAAGAAAATGTAAAACTTTACTGATCCTTATCTTATTACATTAAAATGTAACTTTCTTTTATAACAAACTTGGAGGTGAAAATATTCATTTCATTATTAACACATAACGGTGTGAAAATAACGACAATTTCTAATTTAACTCATGACGGTGTAAATAATGTCCATTTTCTATTTAACCATTTATATTTTAATATGGGCCAGACCTCTCACATTAGGCCTGCAACTTGTGGATGCTGGATAGGCCGGTCGGTTCCGGGCAAACTTATCCCAAAAGTTGGGCTTAACCTCGTGTCTTGGCCCAATTTGTATTTGCGCACTCGGACCTCTCACATTTGGCCTAACATTTGTGGCTGCTGGATATGCTGGTCGGTTCCGGGCAGACTTCCTGTAACGACCCAGATTTTCAGCCGTTTAATTCTGAATATTTAAATTGGTTTAAATATTTTATTTGAATTATATATAGGAATTTATCTAATAAAACGATATTTAAACGTATAATTTATAATATAATTTGAAACGAGTTTAAAATGGCGCGGTAGTTTGAAAATTCAATTTCAAATTTCAAATGAATGTACAAGATTCAAAATAAATCGGATTTTAGCGAAACAAGGAATATTTGAATTCGTTTGAAAATACCTTTCCAACGAATGTGAAAAATCCAGATTTCATAGCGGGAATAAAAAGTTATGTTCAAATCAAATTTAGAAATAGTTGCTATAGAATCGTATATAAGCCATAACAGGTTATCCAATATAACTGGAGATTGGTTACGAATTTGGACAAGGTTCTTTTGAGGCGTAGTTATAATTTAATTTTTAGAATTTTACTGTAATTTTTAATTAATTAAATATGCAACTTTTTATTTGGAGTATTTTGCACCCTATATCAATATTTTGGGGTTTCACAATATAAGTTAAACTACCGATATTATTATATTTCTGGGATCTTGGTACCTCGCTGGACACGACCATACTTTTATTTCTGTCTGAAGCTGCTTACACGCGAACAGAGTTTTACATAACGACGTATTGTTAAAAACTTCATTAAACGTGTAATTTAAAGGGCGTGTTACTCAAGTTCACCTTGCTCATTAATTCTGTTAAGTGGTCATTTCTAATATAACAATACCAAGGTGAAAATAAATTCATATGATTATAAATCCAATGTCTAAAATATAAATAAATGAATAAACAAAAGGAAAGAACTGGTGATATCTAAATAATAGTTGCGCATGCGTGATATCTGCAAGCATTAAAATTGGTCACATGCTAAGATTTGCTCTCTACAGGCTTCCACATATTAAGCTGAAAAATGACCATTGCCTGCACTAAAAGCCTACGCCGTACAAAAGAAGAAAAAAATATGCCTATTTGAAAATGACGCTCGTTAGAAACTCGCACATGCCTATGACAAAACTCAAGCAGACCTATCGAAGCTACTTGGTGAAATTTCTTTTCAGCAAACAAGAGCCTTGCCGACAAAGTAAAACATACATTGAAAATAAAAGCTACCCTATTACCCTATGTACGTGCTTGCCAAGTAACTAAACTTTATATAAGTAACACCTCAGTCATCGTTCTATTTTCCTGAACCAGCTTTTACCAAACATTGAACGCCCCCTCTTCCAAACTAAATCCACTTCGTTTCTCCTTTGGCAATGGTGGCCAATGAGTTCTGAACGAAAAATGTAGGGATCGGTGAGATCCGCCTCGGACTGGTGGCATCTGCGATCACTGCGTGGTGGGGCGCCTGGGCTGTGGCATTCGAAGATGGGAGGAGTTTGGTCCTCCTGTGAACTATGTAGGCGTAGCAGACGGGTGTGACAAGTTGTGGGTTTCTTTACTTGAAGTTGTGGGACTGTTTGTTAAACAAAGGAGAAAAAGACGGTTGTGTTTTCTGGAATGATGGAGGGGCATTTGGGGTCGGTACTGATGATGAATATGGGTATGAGGTGCGTGACGAAAAGCCTGAAGGCATGCATGGTATGGTTTTAAGGAACGTGGAGCTACTGTGGGGTATAGGAAGGACTAACGAAGAGGATTAGTGTGGGGATGGGACACGCTGTAGTGAAGTGGAGTGTGATTTGCGAGGTGAGGGACTGTTTGAATATTGAAGAAGTAATGGGCGGTGGTTTTTTTTTCTCTCTCGTATTGCTGAAGCAAGAAATGAATTAGGGGGAAGAAAGGCTGATGGTACTCACGTGAATTCAAGGAGGATTTTGAGTGGAGTGTAACCAGGACACGGGAGCGGAGAGCTTGAAAAGAAGCTTGTCAGGGTTAAGGAGGTGGTTTCCCGGACCAGAGGTTGAGCGAGATGGGATGAAAGGTGTTGGGTCTGTCAGGGTAGTGAAATGGAAGAAGCAGGATTAACATCAGGATGAGGATGACCAGTTATATTAATATGGTAATTAATTTAATAACAAATGATGGTTAAGAATTATTTTAACTTAATTTAAATTATCACTTGTAACGGTGATATATATTTCATTCATGAACAGAATTAAACGAAACTAGAACCGATGGGTTCGTAACCGCGAAGCCGATGCGTACGGATTAGAATGGGATGAATCAGAGCTACGAGAATTTTCATGATAAAATCAAACGGTGTTGATTTTAATAGAAGTAAAAGTAGAACCGTCGACTGCGAAACAAGGTGAGTAAACTCACTAACTCTGAATCGTTTATATTTTTATATAAACGAGTTTTAAATTTATTTTATACTGTGTGATGGTTGTCTGGTTGAATAGTTGATAGGATTACATCGTTGATCGATCTTTAGTTTGACATTTCATATTGATTTGAAATAATATTGATGTTATTAACATCTGTGGATGCAGGGAAACAGGTAGGAGGGACCCAACTGGGTTCCTCAATATTTATATTACTGTTTTTCCTTGGTTGTGATGTATGATAGGATATATATAATCAGTAATTGACTTTGTTGTGTTGAATTACCCTGGCCTAGAGTTTTGGTATTTAAATACCATAAAATATTTTCAGGTATCGAAAGGGAAATTGGAGTGTTAAAAAGGAAACTTATTTTCAAAAATAGAGATTTAATTTTGAATTGAGTTGAAAATAGAAAACTTGTTCAAATGAAAGAATCAAGGATTTGTTTATGAATGAGAACATATATTAGTTGAATTATTTATTATTGGATATATTGAAATATAAATTCAAATTTGAATTTATATGGAAAATTGGAAATTTGATTAAATTAGAAAGTTCTAAAAAAGGGATATAAAATTTGATTAAGATTTGGTTAAAAGGATTTTAATCCAGTTTACAACCATAGTTTGTAAAAATGGCTCGTAAGAAAAGATGAGAGTTCGAATAAGGATTTATTTAATCAACTAAAGGGAGTTGGTTAAAATAAGGCAAAAAGGGAGTTTTGAATATTTACTTGGTTAATTAATTAAGCAAAGAGAGTCAACGGAAATTTCCAATGAAAGAAGGGGGTTATAATACCATAGTTGAATCAAATGGCAAATAAGAGTTGTCGAGGAAGTTACCTAATTAAGGAGTGGGAGTAATTTATTAAGAGAATATTATATTTATTATAAGGATTTAGAAATGAGATCGAACTATTTGGGTTTAAAATGAGAAGAGGATTAAATTGGGGTCAGAAAATGAAATATGATTTTTCCTATATAATGTAATTACAAGTATGACGATATTCCAATGCTAGTAGGAAGGGAAGTGGTTTTAAAACTATAGATATATTTGAAATGATAAGAGTTATGGAAAATGGTTCGATAATTTGAAACAATGTTTCAAGATTAAAAGAGAATAAAGAAGTTTGGTGAAACATAAGGATATTTCTGAACAAAGGAAATGTTAAACGAGATTTTAAATGATTAAAATAAAAAGAAGTGAGACTTATGTGAGTAATTTTGAATAGGGGTTATAAATAGAAGTTGGGGTTAAGATATTATATTTAAGTATGAAAATCGAACTGATTTGATTATATATAGAAGGAATATGTTTATGATTAAAGTGAATAACGGTTGAAGCAAAATATGTTGCAAAACGAGATATCTAAAAGAAATTTTAGATTTGAAATATGAAATCGAAGTGGAATTTGAATAAGGAAGGGAAATGGATAATCGTTTAAAATGAAAACGACGAGTTTTGTCCCAACATTTGGAATATAAATTGTAATAAATGTTTTGAAAATTCTAGATAGCGATTTTTACGCTACTGCTATAATAAGTGTTGGTAAATTCTAGACAGCGATTTTAACGCTGCTGTTATAAAGGATGTTTTGTAAATCTTAACAGCGATTTTAACGCTATTACTATAATAAATGTTCTAAAATTTTAGACAGCGGTTGTAACGCTGTTGTTAAAAGCAATGTTTTATAAACCAAATATTTGAAAACAGCGATTATACCGCTACCGTTATAATCAATATTTTCTGTAAAAGAAGTGGATCTTATATTGACTCCGAGAGTCGCGTAAGCGATTTTTGTTTAAAGTCGTGAGCTTTGACTATTTCGAGGTTCGAATTGTTGTTCAGTTAAGGTCTGAGAGGTAAGTATACCCCAACTTGATTGACTTCAGTTTTAACTAAGGAATGGTTAAGGTTCGATTGTCAAGATTAGTTAAGTGAGTTTAAGAGATAAATGAATGATGATTGATCGATAGAATTTCCATATGGAAATAATATCATTGGTTGCACACCTATTTTTCTTTGATAGTTAAATCACCGACTATCGAAGTTTTGACCATTTTTCCGTCGTCAATACGGAGAGACCGGGATCAGAATTCAGTATCTGAAAACCACTCTGTATGGGCATTAGCGTTGCGATCGAATATAATGAAGAAAATTGAAGACGGAGTTATGCAAGGGTTATCCTATTTATAGGATAGTGCCTTCGGTTTGTCCAGACCCAGGACAACTTGTATGGACGAGTGTCTGACAGAGTATTTCCAAAGGGATTACGTACGTTGATTTCTTCAAACGTACGAAGTTGGTGGCATAGAAGGGAAACTTCTTTAGCCTAACAAACTGAGTATTTTTGTGGGAATTAATTAGTGATTTCCGATGGATCTGACGATGTGGCATTCAAAGTGGATGGTGGCCAGATGTTCTGGAAGATAAATCAAACCTCAAGCCTCACAACCGGGAACTGACAAAAATCGGGCAGGCAGCATGGCTATGTGGGTCGCACCCATTAGGATGTATAATCACCTATCTAGAGAAATTCCATTTGTTCTTTAATCTATCGATGTTGTCCCTTTCGAGGAACGGTTGCTGATCCCAACCGTTGGTGATATACATTCGATACACTCAAGCGAAATGAGTGGTCGGTCATGTGTGGGCCGGGTTGCAAGACGTTCTTGTTGAACCCAGTGTATTCGCCTCTAGAGATACACTATCGGTAGGTGGTCCTATACCTTGTCATGTTGGAAATCAAATCTCCAATAAGCGCCCTGCGGTTTTTGATTTTATATTATATATGGAGCGTGAGATGCAAGCGTTCCGCTAGATTCTAATTACTTGTATTTAGACATTATTCTAATATCAGAATAAGATATTGATTTCAAAAATATTTTTGGTTATCGTAAGGTAAAAACCATCCGTGTTTATGTGTGGATTGGTCTTACGATTACCATTTCTTTTGAAAGGATTTTGAAAGTTAAACCAATGGTTGGAGTTTACTCACACCAGTCCCATGACTGACCCAGAGTTTATTTTGTTTGTTTTCCCTAAACTCTTGGGTGCCCAAATTTGTACGGGCAGTCAAGTAGTCGGGAGATTTCAGATTTCACTTGAAGGAGCTCGAAGCAGGAGGCTTCACCAGTTAGCTATAGACTATCATATTTTTTTTCCGCTATGTACTATGTTGTATTTGGAAACAGGTGTTGATAACTGTTCCAGCGATAACTGTTGTGCTCTGATAATGGTATGTATATATACAATTACTGATTTGTATTTCAAAGTTTATGTATTTAATATATTTTTATTCGTTCCGCTGTGAGTTTTTGATCTTCGTTTTCTTCTATTCTAATATTTCTTTCTTTCTATTTCTCATCCTCTAACTTCTTTCTAAAAATGATTCGTATTTATGTGCAATTTGGGTTGGACGTGTGGTATGATTAGTCGGCTCAAAGGGTATGGAAGTTCGGGTCGTTTCAGTTGGTATCAGAGCGAGGTTGAGTGATAACCTTGGCTCTGTGGCGTGACTCAATAGAGATGGGGTTAGTAATACCTTAGATTGAGTTTGAGTGTACGTATATGAGCGCGTATTTGTAGATTTGATATGAAAATTGTTTTATATTGTGTTGACTGGGTTGTTCAGTGGTTTATGAATTCTGGTTGATACAGGATGTACAACTGTATCGATAGGTGTTTCTAAACTCTCGAACAAAGCAATTCGATACAGTATTGTTTTAAAAAGGGGTAAATGAATAAATTTTGCCCAAAACTATTTTTGATATAAAAGGAATAATTTCCTGAAATTATAAAATGTTGAAATGGTTATATATAACCAAATATAACTTGTATATGGAAAATATACATAAATAAGATGAACTGAAATCAAATTCAAACCAGAATTTGAGAATTTAGATCCCGGTTGTTTAGAAATATTTTCTGAAGTATTTTTAAAGATAATCTAACATTACTTTGAAGAATTTTTGAATAAGAATGGTTTAAATGGCTTTTTGAAAGCGATTAAGCACTGAAATCACTTCAGTGGCGAGAAAATAATTCTGATAATGGATCGCGACATTATCGGTATTCATTTTTAAGTTTCTAAGTGACGGATTGCCACCACAGTAATTTTAGAATGAAAAGTTTGTTTGAAAAGGACAAGATGTTTTAGAAATTCAAATGTTTTGAATTGAGTTGATTATGAATATATGTACATATATATATATATATATATATATATATGATTTCAAACCAATTTGAAATAAAGCCCGGGAATTTGGATTCTGAAAAAAAAAAATTAACTTGTATAAGTTGAATAGATTAAAATGGTAAAATGTATCAAATGAATTGAAATTTAACTTAAGTTAAGTTGAACAAAATTGGATTGGATTAAAAATAATTCCGAATAAATTTGAATAAGTGAAATGCTTGAAATTCGAATTAATAAAATAAATTCGTCTTATACATGAACAAGTTGAATATATGCTGGATGCTGTTGTGTGGAATTAAACCGTGATGGAATTGAACTCAAGCAGGATAAGGGGGTTGATTTTTGAAAATAGAACTCAGTTTGAATTAGTAGAATGGAAGGGAACTAATCAGAAGTTGACTTGAGATTTCAAAACTTGAAGTTGGATTGATTTGAAACCGGTGGGAAAGCGATATGTGTATGTTGAGCAGGTATTGAATGGAAGCAAAGGCAAGAGGTAGAAGTATGCCCGACAAAAAGGTACATGTTTACAATACTACTTGGGTTTGATGATTTTATGAGCCTATGAGGCTAGCCGCTTAGCTTTTTGATTTTCTTTTGGACTGGAGACGCCTAGATAGGCGAGTTGTGGCTGCACCGATTGAGCCGTGCAGAGGAGATGCTGCTGAAATTTTTCAGAATTTAAAGTGTTAGAAAATTTTCTGAATTTTTGAAAATTTTCGTTAGTAAGGATAAATTAATATTTTAATTTAAATAAATTGGTCCAATTAAACTGAAGTTAAGAAGTGAAAAAAAGGATTTTTGATCTAGTTAATATGGTATGTAGCATCTTTTCCTACCTTAGTAATTTCGAGGACGAAATTATTTTAAGGGGGAAGGAATGTAACGACCCAGGTTTTCAGCCGTTTAATTCTGAATATTTAAATTGGTTTAAATATTTTATTTGAATTATATATAGGAATTTATCTAATAAAACGATATTTAAACGTATAATTTATAATATAATTTGAAAAGAGTTTAAAATGGCGCGGTAGTTTGAAAATTCAATTTCAAATTTCAAATGAATGTACAAGATTCAAAATAAATCGGATTTTAGCGAAACAAGGAATATTTGAATTTGTTTGAAAATACCTTTCCAACGAATGTGAAAAATCCAGATTTCATAGCGGGAATAAAAAGTTATGTTCAAATCAAATTTAGAAATAGTCGCTATAGAATCGTATATAAGCCATAACGCGTTATCCAATATAACTGGAGATTGGTTACGAATTTGGACAAGGTTCTTTTGAGGCGTAGTTATAATTTAATTTTTAGAATTTTACTGTAATTTTTAATTAATTAAATATGCAACTTTTTATTTGGAGTATTTTGCACCCTATATCAATATTTTGGGGTTTCACAATATAAGTTAAACTACCGATATTATTATATTTCTGGGATCTTGGTACCTCGCTGGACACGACCATACTTTTATTTCTGTCTGAAGCTGCTTACACGCGAACAGAGTTTTACATAACGACGTATTGTTAAAAACTTCATTAAACGTGTAATTTAAAGGGCGTGTTACTCAAGTTCACCTAGCTCATTAATTCTGTTAAGTGGTCATTTCTAATATAACAATACCAAGGTGAAAATAAATTCATATGATTATACATCCAATGTCTAAAATATAAATAAATGAATAAACAAAAGGAAAGAACTGGTGATATCTAAATAATAGTTGCGCATGCGTGATATCTGCAAGCATTAAAATTGGTCACATGCTAAGATTTGCTCTCTACAGGCTTCCACATATTAAGCTGAAAAATGACCATTGCTTGCACTAAAAGCCTACGCCGTACAAAAAAAGAAAAAAATATGCCTATTTGAAAATGACGCTCGTTAGAAACTCGCACATGCCTATGACAAAACTCAAGCAGACCTATCGAAGCTACTTGGTGAAATTTCTTTTCAGCAAACAAGAGCCTTGCCGACAAAGTAAAACATACATTGAAAATAAAAGCTACCCTATTACCCTATGTACGTGCTTGCCAAGTAACTAAACTTTATATAAGTAACACCTCAGTCATCGTTCTATTTTCCTGAACCAGCTTTTACCCAACATTGAACGCCCCCTCTTCCAAACTAAATCCACTTCGTTTCTCCTTTGGCAATGGTGGCCAATGAGTTCTGAACGAAAAATGTAGGGATCGGTGAGATCCGCCTCGGACTGGTGGCATCTGCGATCACTGCGTGGTGGGGCGCCTGGGCTGTGGCATTCGAAGATGGGAGGAGTTTGGTCCTCCTGTGAACTATGTAGGCGTAGCAGACGGGTGTGACAAGTTGTGGGTTTCTTTACTTGAAGTTGTGGGACTGTTTGTTAAACAAAGGAGAAAAAGACGGTTGTGTTTTCTGGAATGATGGAGGGGCATTTGGGGTCGGTACTGATGATGAATATGGGTATGAGGTGCGTGACGAAAAGCCTGAAGGCATGCATGGTATGGTTTTAAGGAACGTGGAGCTACTGTGGGGTATAGGAAGGACTAACGAAGAGGATTAGTGTGGGGATGGGACACGCTGTAGTGAAGTGGAGTGTGATTTGCGAGGTGAGGGACTGTTTCAATATTGAAGAAGTAAGGGGCGGTGGTTTTTTTTCTCTCTCGTATTGCTGAAGCAAGAAATGAATTAGGGGGAAGAAAGGCTGATGGTACTCACGTGAATTCAAGGAGGATTTTGAGTGGAGTGTAACCAGGACACGGGAGCGGAGAGCTTGAAAAGAAGCTTGTCAGCGTTAATAGGAGGTGGTTTCCCGGACCAGAGGTTGAGCGAGATGGGATGAAAGGTGTTGGGTCTGTCAGGGTAGTGAAATGGAAGAAGCAGGATTAACATCAGGATGAGGATGACCAGTTATATTAATATGGTAATTAATTTAATAACAAATGATGGTTAAGAATTATTTTAACTTAATTTAAATTATCACTTGTAACGGTGATATATATTTCATTCATGAACAGAATTAAACGAAACTAGAACCGATGGGTTCGTAACCGCGAAGCCGATGCGTACGGATTAGAATGGGATGAATCAGAGCTACGGGAATTTTCATGATAAAATCAAACGGTGTTGATTTTAATAGAAGTAAAAGTAGAACCGTCGACTGCGAAACAAGGTGAGTAAACTCACTAACTCTGAATCGTTTATATTTTTATATAAACGAGTTTTAAATTTATTTTATACTGTGTGATGGTTGTCTGGTTGAATAGTTGATAGGATTACATCGTTGATCGATCTTTAGTTTGACATTTCATATTGATTTGAAATAATATTGATGTTATTAACATCTGTGGATGCAGGGAAACAGGTTGGAGGGACCCAACTGGGTTCCTCAATATTTATATTACTGTTTTTCCTTGGTTGTGATGTATGATAGGATATATATAATCAGTAATTGACTTTGTTGTGTTGAATTACCCTGGCCTAGAGTTTTGGTATTTAAATACCATAAAATATTTTCAGGTATCGAAAGGGAAATTGGAGTGTTAAAAAGGAAACTTATTTTCAAAAATAGAGATTTAATTTTGAATTGAGTTGAAAATAGAAAACTTGTTCAAATGAAAGAATCAAGGATTTGTTTATGAATGAGAACATATATTAGTTGAATTATTTATCATTGGATATATTGAAATATAAATTCAAATTTGAATTTATATGGAAAATTGGAAATTTGATTAAATTAGAAAGTTCTAAAAAAGGGATATAAAATTTGATTAAGATTTGGTTAAAAGGATTTTAATCCAGTTTACAACCATAGTTTGTAAAAATGGCTCGTAAGAAAAGATGAGAGTTCGAATAAGGATTTATTTAATCAACTAAAGGGAGTTGGTTAAAATAAGGCAAAAAGGGAGTTTTGAATATTTACTTGGTTAATTAATTAAGCAAAGAGAGTCAACGGAAATTTCCAATGAAAGAAGGGGGTTATAATACCATAGTTGAATCAAATGGCAAATAAGAGTTGTCGAGGAAGTTACCTAATTAAGGAGTGGGAGTAATTTATTAAGAGAATATTATATTTATTATAAGGATTTAGAAATGAGATCGAACTATTTGGGTTTAAAATGAGAAGAGGATTAAATTGGGGTCAGAAAATGAAATATGATTTTTCCTATATAATGTAATTACAAGTATGACGATATTCCAATGCTAGTAGGAAGGGAAGTGGTTTTAAAACTATAGATATATTTGAAATGATAAGAGTTATGGAAAATGGTTCGATAATTTGAAACAATGTTTCAAGATTAAAAGAGAATAAAGAAGTTTGGTGAAACATAAGGATATTTCTGAACAAAGGAAATGTTAAACGAGATTTTAAACGATTAAAATAAAAAGAAGTGAGACTTATGTGAGTAATTTTGAATAGGGGTTATAAATAGAAGTTGGGGTTAAGATATTATATTTAAGTATGAAAATCGAACTGATTTGATTATATATAGAAGGAATATGTTTACGATTAAAGTGAATAACGGTTGAAGCAAAATATGTTGCAAAACGAGATATCTAAAAGAAATTTTAGATTTGAAATATGAAATCGAAGTGGAATTTGAATAAGGAAGGGAAATGGATAATCGTTTAAAATGAAAACGATGAGTTTTGTCCCAACATTTGGAATATAAATTGTAATAAATGTTTTGAAAATTCTAGATAGCGATTTTTACGCTACTGCTATATTAAGTGTTGGTAAATTCTAGACAGCGATTTTAACGCTGCTGTTATAAAGGATGTTTTGTAAATCTTAACAGCGATTTTAATGCTATTGCTATAATAAATGTTCTAAAATTTTAGACAACGGTTGTAACGCTGTTGTTAAAAGCAATGTTTTATAAACCAAATATTTGAAAACAGCGATTATAACGCTACCGTTATAATCAATATTTTCTATAAAAGAAGTGGATCTTATATTGACTCCGAGAGTCGCGTAAGCGATTTTTGTTTAAAGTCGTGAGCTTTGACTATTTCGAGGTTCGAATTGTTGTTCAGTTAAGGTCTGAGAGGTAAGTATACCCCAACTTGATTGACTTCAGTTTTAACTAAGGAATGGTTAAGGTTCGATAGTCAAGATTAGTTAAGTGAGTTTAAGAGATAAATGAATGATGATTGATCGATAGAATTTCCATCTGGAAATAATATCATTGGTTGCACACCTATCTTTCTTTGATAGTTAAATCACCGACTATCGAAGTTTTGACCATTTTTCCGTCGTCAATACGGAGAGACCGGGATCAGAATTCAGTATCTGAAAACCACTCTGTATGGGCATTAGCGTTGCGATCGAATATAATGAAGAAAATTGAAGACGGAGTTATGCAAGGGTTATCCTATTTATAGGATAGTGCCTTCGGTTTGTCCAGACCCAGGACAACTTGTATGGACGAGTGTCTGACAGAGTATTTCCAAAGGGATTACGTACGTTGATTTCTTCAAACGTACGAAGTTGGTGGCATAGAAGGGAAACTTCTTTAGCCTAACAAACTGAGTATTTTTGTGGGAATTAATTAGTGATTTCCGATGGATCTGACGATGTGGCATTCAAAGTGGATGGTGGCCAGATGTTCTGGAAGATAAATCAAACCTCAAGCCTCACAACCGGGAACTGACAAAAATCGGGCAGGCAGCATGGCTATGTGGGTCGCACCCATTAGGATGTATAATCACCTATCTAGAGAAATTCCATTTGTTCTTTAATCTATCGATGTTGTCCCTTTCGGGGAACGGTTGCTGATCCCAACCGTTGGTGATATACATTCGATACACTCAAGCGAAATGAGTGGTCGGTCATGTGTGGGCCGGGTTGCAAGACGTTCTTGTTGAACCCAGTGTATTCGCCTCTAGAGATACACTATCGGCAGGTGGTCTTATACCTTGTCATGTTGGAAATCCAATCTCCAATAAGCGCCCTGCGGTTTTTGATTTTATATTATATATGGAGTGTGAGATGCAAGCGTTCCGCTAGATTCTAATTACTTGTATTTAGACATTATTCTAATATCAGAATAAGATATTGATTTCAAAAATATTTTTGGTTATCGTAAGGTAAAAACCATCCGTGTTTATGTGTGGATTGGTCTTACGATTACCATTTCTTTTGAAAGGATTTTGAAAGTTAAACCAATGGTTGGAGTTTACTCACACCAGTCCCATGACTGACCCAGAGTTTATTTTGTTTGTTTTTCCTAAACTCTTGGGTGCCCAAATTTGTACGGGCAGTCAAGTAGTCGGGAGATTTCAGATTTCACTTGAGGGAGCTCGAAGCAGGAGGCTTCACCAGTTAGCTATAGACTATCATATATTTTTTCCGCTATGTACTATGTTGTATTTGGAAATAGGTGTTGATAACTGTTCCAGCGATAACTGTTGTGCTCTGATAATGGTATGTATATATACAGTTACTGATTTGTATTTCAAAGTTTATGTATTTAATATATTTTTATTCATTCCGCTGTGAGTTTCTGATCTTCGTTTTCTTCTATTCTAATATTTCTTTCTTTCTATTTCTTATCCTCTAACTTCTTTCTAAAAATGATTCGTATTTCTGTGCAATTTGGGTTGGACGTGTGGTATGATTAGTCGGCTCAAAGGGTATGGAAATTCGGGTCGTTTCACTTCCACTACAAATGCGACCTAACCTCGTGTTCAAGTACAATTTTAATTAATCATTATAAGTTCTACTAAAAATATTATTTTAAACTGTTTCTCATTTCAAAATATCTTAATTTTGGAATATTCTATATTTCCAAAATAACTTGATTCCAAATACTATAACTTTCTCTTTCAAATCTTAATAAAACTTGAGGACTTTCTCAATTATTATATTAATAATAATAAACCTTTCAAAATGTCTAATTCTAAATCTAATCTTCTTATCTTAACATATTGACAGTAAAGATAGAATCTTTATAATTGAATCCTTTTTATTGTAACTTTTAGACAACAAAGACATAATCTTTTTAAATCAACGTCAATTAATTCCATTAATTGAATTATAAAATATTCTTTTAATTCAAGATTGATAACAATAATATTCATCTTTCCACAATGTTTGGTTTTTAAAACAAATCTTCTTAATTACTTTAAAAATGTAATTTATATTACAAGTCAAATCTTGCTCTTTAAGTTGCAATGTAAATTTTATTGACTATGTAAATTCTTATTCTTTCATTACATATAAAATGTAATTCCTATTGTCTTCCCCTTTCCTACTGTTTTATATTACAATAAAAATGTAATTTTTATTGTTTTCGCTTTTCTAATAGTCCACATTACCATAAAAATAATTTCTATTGTTTATTCTTTTCTAATCATGTTTTCTATATATATTCATGACAAATAAATGAACGTTTCATTGGTTAACAAATTCCTATATTTATTAATGACACATAAATGCATGTTCCATTTGTAAACAATTTCCTATTAAAACATTCCATTATGAAATGGTTTTTTTTATTCTATGTATCACTTTATCACAAAAAAAACTTTACTTTTATTCTATGTATCATTTTATAACAAAAACTTTACTTTTATTCTATTTCAACATTTTATGACAAAAATGTACTTTTATTCTATTGACAAACAAAAAGAATATTTTGTTTGCATAACTAATTCAATGTTTCTAACAGCAAATATTTTATTTGCCTAACATTTCTATATTTTTTATGACTAATAAAAGAGGGGATTTATTTGTGTACATGTTCTGATGACAAATAAAAGAGGAATTTATTTGTGTACATTATCTAATTCAACTTGACAAATAAAAGATGATGACTTATTTGTTTACAAATTTCTAATTCGATCTTAACAAATAAAATGAAAATTTCATTTTTTTACAATTTCTACTTACCAAAATGATAATTTTATATGTCAATTCTTAATTTGACAAAAGCAACAAATTTATAAGTTAATACTAAATTTAACAAAAGCGACAAATTTAAGTGTAATTTCTAAATTTGGCAAAAGGAACAAATTAATATGTAAATCATAAATTTGGAAAAAGAGACAAATTAATATGTGATTTTTATGTAAAAATACTAACTTGAATATTTTAATGAATTCCCTTTCAACATAAATATGTGATTATTATGTTATCAATACAATTTCATTCTAATTTGAATATATTTATTTCAAAAATATGATCATTTTTCTATATTATAACTTTACATTAAAAATGAGACTTTTAATGTTAACATATTTTTATTTCAAAACTATGATCATTTTCCTCGTTTCATGACTTGCATTAAAAATATATTCTTTTCTACATAAAAAGAATGTATTCTTTTCTTTGTTCACTTTTATTACATTATAAAGAATGTAACTCTTTTAACTTCTTTTATTACATTATAAAAAGGTATTATTTCCTTCTTTTGAATACATTAAATAAAAATGTAATTTTTCCTCCTTTTGATTACATTAAAGAAAAATGTAACTTTTCTTTTTATTTACATTAAACAAAATGTAACCTTTCTTTTTGTTTACATTAAACAAAATGTAACTTTTCTATAACAATGTTTTATTTTAATGTTTCATATACATTAGAATGTAAATTTCCAATATAAATAAATTTAATATAACCATGTTTTATTTTAATGTTTCATATACATTAAAATGTGAACTCCTAATGTCAAGACCATTTTTACCTCTAAATGTTTATTTTTAATGTTGCATAAATATTAAAAATATAAATCTATGATGATCAAAATAACCATTTTAATTCTTAACTCAATTATAATTAACGATAACGTTAAGTTTTGAATTCAACTAATCTAATCAATAAAATGATCAAGACAACAGATCCACGAAACATACCAATCACAAACCCAATCACGAATGAAAATCAACACAATATTACAACATATGCGTAGTACAAAATTATGATTAATGACATTTAATTATCAAATAAAAAGAATAGATTTTCTCACCTTGGTTTTTATTTTGGCGATTCAGATTTAGTTTTGCTGAAAATTCTAGCTGACTCCAAATCGCTTCTAATCAGTTCTGAAATGGAGATCTCGTCGCCATGATTCAAACGCTTTCAGTTTCGCTGAATTCCGATTACATATGAAAAAGTTATAGCAAATTTGAACATTTGAATTCATTAATTATATAATTCATTAATTAATTATATTATAATCATCCTTAACCTTTAATCCATCTTCTTCCTTTGACGGTTAAACCGAACCCAAACATCGTCTTCAACATCACTACGTCGCTCCTTCTTTTGGAAAGCCGCCGCGCCACTCTGATTTATGTTCTAAATTGAAGTAATTTGTGAGTGATAAATGAAATGGTTTCAGATGAGGATGGCCATTGAAAAAGATAGGTGGCGGCTTGGATTAAGAATTAGGAATAGGTTTAGAGAAGTTTATGATGTTATATAGTGGT
This sequence comes from Allium sativum, assembly GCA_030737875.1. NCBI lineage: Eukaryota > Viridiplantae > Streptophyta > Magnoliopsida > Asparagales > Amaryllidaceae > Allium > Allium sativum. The sequence continues at coordinate 431,002,006 of CM060909.1, read as the reverse complement.
GAGTAATATTTTTTTTGTTTTAACCCCTTGTGTATTTTAATTATGTTTAACTATATTCTTTTAACCCCCTTAGGTATCTGTAACGTATGTTAATTTTTTTCCTGTTAGTAAAATTTCTTTTAATGCATTTTACACACAGGCATATGCATAAATATTTACTATCACTTTCTTGTTATAAAATAAATTTTGGACAACACAGGCATGGAATATTCTGTAATAATTGTCATTAATTTTAATATATATATATATATATATATAAATTAAATTAAGCCTCGAATAAAAATGACACATATATAACAAAATGGATATTTAAGGGATGTAGATTTGAGAAATGAGAGTACAAAATAAGATACCTGTAAATAGAATGTAGGGAAGGAAATAAATGATTGCATAAGAAATGTGAACGTGCAGATGCATGAATGTAGAAAAAAAAGGTGAACATGCAGATGCATGAATGTAGAAAAAAAAAGAAAAAAAAATGTGAACATGCAGATGCATGAATGTAGAAAAGAAGAGAAAATAAATGTGAATATGCAGATGCATGAATGTAGAAAAGAAGAGAAAATAAATGTGAATGAGCAAAGAAATTTTGTGCATGATTTAAATAAAATTTTAGTCGTTATTATTTAAAATAAATTATTTTAAATATTAAAAATCCATTAAAATTTCTAAAATAAAAATTTTAAATTGACCCCAAAATTCCGGGTTGTTACAATCTCCCCCACTTAAAAGCTTTTCGTCCTCGAAAAGGAACGAAGCAAAAAGTTGTTTAATTACCCAACTAAATATTTATTCTATTATTGGTTTTAATAATTTTATTAGTTGATTAACTTTAAAAATATACATAACTTTTATATATTCAAAAAAAATATTTTCCAAGATCGGATTATATATAATCACGAATACGTTAATTATAACTTGTTACTCTCAACTCATTCTAGGGCATTACTACCCCCATCTCTAATGAGTTTTCTCATTCTAGGATACTGCCGATCCTATCTCTAATGAGTATTCTTATTGGATATTACTAATCCAATCTCTGATGAGTCTTTTTTTCAGTTCTAATGAGTTGTACCCCAAAGATTTGAGCTAACCAGAGCTCTGATACCAACTGTAACGTCCCGGGTTTCGGCCGACCCGATCAATCGTAAAATCGACCTAGACCGTTCAAAACCAGAACACGTTAACTTTGGAAATATAACAACATCAGAACAACAACAGCAGACTTTTATAAACATCATTATAATGTTACATCAGAGTACAGAATATCAAAGTACATCGAATAAAATTACAGCGGAAGATAAATTTCAATAAATTAAATACAATAAACAGCGGAAGACTTCTATGCTCTAGACACAGCTTTAGGCTTCGATCCAGAATCCTGCTCAAGAGATAAATATATGCAAAAAGCTACTCGACTGCCCGTGTGGAAAAGAGGGCACCTGAGTTTGCAAAGTGAAACAAATTACGAGTCAGTCATGGGACGGATATGAGAAATCTAACTTAACTAATCTAATAATAAGGCTAATCACAGGACCACGCCGCTAATGCGGAACGGGTTTACTTCATTGGATTGCCAGTGCATATAATAAAGTAAATCGTTAAACAACGCAATGCCTTTTAGAAAAATGAAACCATTATAAGACTCAAGTCCCATCACACAATGCAACGCAAACCGGAGGATAGAGTTTTACCTTATAATGGTCAAAAGATGCTTGATACGATAAAACGGGTTTGATATTATTACTAGTGTATATATGTTTTAGAAACATTTCAATCATAATATATAAATCATAGACGGCATAGTACCCATCCTACTATGTCTCCATACTAGTTCTACAATCCAAAACCGCATGGTATCGTATTGGAAATTGGGTTTCCATCATGAGTCAAGGCTAGGGAGGAGCTCCTTACCGATTCGAGACACTCTAGCTAATGTCTTAGGATTCCCCGCAGTTAACCCTTGGATCCTGCAGGGCCGGTCCACACATACAACTTTGTGGATTAGTTATTCCTGAACACACGTTTCCCGGTTCTATAGGACCTATCATCCGAGGCGCCTCATTCCATCATCCACATAAGTAAAATATCAGCCAGTTTAAGCACTGACACTACTTCTAGCTAGAAAGAAACGTGCTGCTCTCCCTGCGTTCCCTTCTCCCGTTTTAGACTCCAACCGGGTTGTGAGGCTCGCAAAGTCACGCTATACACAAAGCTACGCCTAAACAGGACGTGCTTTGATCATCAACCACAAGGTTCTGCTTTTCAACAAGAAACCTTGATCACTGCATCTTAGTATGCCACACTGTCACTCCATATCACACTACCAATCCTTTGCTGAAATATATGAAAGGGTGTTAAGCAAGAGAATAAATTCTCCGCCACCAAACATTCATACATTCAACAGCAAATCAATAAATACAATATAAAGGAGTACAATGTCGGACACACATTCCATTTATAAGCTTATGCTCTGGGTCTGAGCGAAAGCCAAATCCGTACAAACCAACACTACGTCCGGACAACTACCATCTTAGCCCCATCTTGGGAGCAAATCAATCAAGGCCTCAACACTAGTTACCCATTCGATGTGAAGATCGTCGGTCTTCAATCGTCGTCTTCAATTCTTCGAACGTCGTATCATTATTCGGAATGAGAGTAAACTCGGACTTTCCAAATAATTCTCGCATACTAAATTTGAAAACAATTTCATATCGTTATTTTTATCATGTGTAATGAAATGTATTTTATTACACTATATCTTGCTAACTTCAAATATTCTTATTTATCCAATATTGATACATACCATCAGGCACAACAATGTTTTCATTTTCAATTACCATACATATCCTATACACAAAATGTATATTTTGCTTTCAATTTTCGTTTTTACAAAAATTGTATATTTCGTGTATCATTCCAATTACAACAAAAATAGGTATTTTTGGTGTTTCATTTCCATTACAACAAAAATGAATATTTTTGTATGTCATTTATAATTTAACAAAAATAAGTATTTTTGTGTCATTTCAATTTCTAACAAAATGCAATATATCTTGGTGTCAACTTCAATTCTACAAAAATAATAACTTTGTTAATCTTTTAATGAAATCTAATTCATTTAAAACTAAATTTCCATCGTTATAATTTTCATTGAAAATCTATTTACATTAAAATGTAAGTTTCACTTACATTAAAACTAATTCCATGACAAGGAAATTTACTTCTCTAATTCTTGTTACATGGAAATGTGATTTTATCCTTAAATCTTAATTACATGAAAATGTAATTTTTCACTTAAATCTTAATTCTTATTCATATTAAAAATGTAAACTTTTCTTTTTAATCTAATTTACATTAAAAATGTAAGTTATTTCTATAATCTAATTACATTAAGAATGTAAACTTCTTTCTACTTTAACTTGATTACATAAGATGTAATTTTTCTCCTTTATCTTAATTTACATGATAAGTGTAAATTCTCCACTTTCAATCTAATTCACATGCAGATTGACTTAATTACACAAAAATGAAATTTTATGTTCTCTTACTTAATTACATAAAAAAATGAAATTTTCTTCTAATCCTCATTCACATTAAGAAAATGTAAAACTTTTCTGATCCTTATCTTATTACATTAAAAATGTAACTTTTTTTATAACAAACTTGGAGGTGAAAATATTCATTTCATTATTAACACATAACGGTGTGAAAATAACGTCAATTTCTAATTTAACTCATGACGGTGTAAATAATGTCCATTTTCTATTTAACCATTTATATTTTAATATGGGCCAGACCTCTCACATTAGGCCTGCAACTTGTCGATGCTGGATAGGTCGGTCGGTTCCGGGCAGACTTATCCCACAAGTTGGGCTTAACCTCGTGTCTTGGCCCAATTTGTATTTGCGCACTTGGACCTCTCACATTAGGCCCAACATTTGTGGCTGCTGGATATGCCGGTCGGTTCCGGGTAGACTTCCACCACAAATGCGACCTAACCTCGTGTCCGAGTACAACTTTAATTAATCATTATAAGTTCTACTAAAAATATTATTTTAAACTATTTCTCATTTCAAAATATCTTAATTTTGGAATTTCTATATTTCCAAAATAACTTGATTCCAAATACTATAACTTTCTCTTTCAAATCTTAATAAAACTTGAGGACTTTCTCAATTATTATATTAATAATAATAAACCTTTCAAAATGTCTAATTCTGAATCTAATCTTCTTATCTTAACATATTGATAGTAAAGATAGAATCTTTTTAATTGAATCCTTTTTATTGTAACTTTTAGACAACAAAGACTTAATCTTTTTAAATCAACGTCAATTAATTCCATTAATTGAATTATAAAATATTCTTTTAATTCAAAATTGATAACAATATTATTCATCTTTCCACAATGTTTTGTTTTGAAAACAAATCTTCTTAATTACTTTAAAAATGTAATTTATATTACAAGTCAAATCTTGCTCTTTAAGTTGCAATGTAAAATTTATTGACTATGTAAATTCTTATTCTTTCATTACATATAAAATGTAATTCCTATTGTCTTCCCCTTTTCTACTGTTTTATATTACAATAAAAATGTAATTTTTATTGTTTTCGCTTTTCTAATAGTCCACATTACCATAACAATAATTTCTATTGTTTATTCTTTTCTAATCATGTTTTCTATATATATTCATGACAAATAAATGAACGTTTCATTGGTTAACAAATTCCTATATTTATTAATGGCACACAATTGCATGTTCCATTTGTAAACAATTTCCTATTAAAACATTCCATAATGAAATGTTTTTTTTATTCTATATATCACTTTATCACAAAAAAAAACTTTACTTTTATTCTATGTATCATTTTATAACAAAAACTTTACTTTTATTCTATTTCAACATTTTATGACAAAAATGTACTTTTATTCTATTGACAAACAAAAAGAATATTTTGTTTGCATAACTAATTCAATGTTTCTAACAGCAAATATTTTATTTGCCTAACATTTCTATATTTTTTTATGACTAATAAAAGAGGGGATTTATTTGTGTACATTTTCTGATGACAAGTAAAAGAGGAATTTATTTGTGTACATTATCTAATTCAACTTGACAAATAAAAGATGATGGCTTATTTGTTTACAAATTTCTAATTCGATCTTAACAAATAAAATGAAAATTTCATTTGCTTACAATTTCTACTTACCGAAATGATAATTTTATATGTCAATTCTAAATTTGACAAAAACAACAAATTTATACTAAATTTAACAAAAGCGACAAATTTAAGTGTAATTTCTAAATTTGGCAAAAGGAACAAATTAATATGTAAATCCTAAATTTGGCAAAAGGGACAAATTAATATGTGATTTTTATGTTAACATACTAACTTGAATATTTTAATGAATTCCCTTTCAACATAAATATGTGATTTTTATGTTATCAATACAATTTCATTCTAACTTGAATATATTTATTTCAAAAATATGATCATTTTTCTATATTATAACTTTACATTAAAAATGAGACTTTTAATGTTAACATATTTTTAATTCAAAACTATGATCATTTTCCTCGTTTCATGACTTGCATTAAAAATATATTCTTTTCTACATAAAAAGAATGTATTCTTTTCTTTGTTCACTTTTATTACATTATAAAGAATGTAACTCTTTTAACTTCTTTTATTACATTATAAAAAGGTAATATTTCCTTCTTTAGATTACATTAAATGAAAATGTAATTTTTCCTCCTTTTGATTACATTAAAGAAAAATGTAACTTTTCTTTTTATTTACAGTGAACAAAATGTAACCTTTCTTTTTGTTTACGTTAAACAAAATGTAACTTTTCTATAACAATTTTTTATTTTAATGTTTCATATACATTAGAATGTAAATTTCCAATATAAATACATTTAATATAACCATGTTTTATTTTAATGTTTCATATACATTAAAATGTGAACTCCTAATGTCAAGACCATTTTTGCCTCTAAATGTTTATTTTTAATGTTGCATAAACATTAAAAATATAAATTTATAATGATCAAAATAACCATTTTAATGCTTAACTCAATTATAATTAACGATAACGTTAAGTTTTGAATTCAACTAATCTAATCAATAAAATGATCAAGACAACAGATCCACAAAACATACCAATCACGAATGAAAATCGACACAATATTACAACGTATGCGTAGTACACAATTATGATTAATGAACGTTAATTATCAAATAAAAAGAATAGATTTTCTCACCTTGGTTTTTATTTTGGTGATTCAGATTTAGTTTTGGGGAAAATTCTAACTGACTCCAAATCGCTTCTAATCAGTTCTGAAATAGAGATCTTGTCGCCACGATTCAAACGCTTTTAGTTTCGCTGAATTCCGATTACATATGAAAAAGTTATAGCAAATTTGAACATTTGAATTCATTAATTATATAATTCAATAATTAATTATATTATAATCATCCTTAACCTTTAATCCATCTTCTTCCTTTGACGGTTAAACCGAACCCAAACATCGTCTTCAACATCACCACGTCGCTCCTTCTTTTGGAAGGCCGTCGCGCCACTCTGATTTACGTTCTAATTTGAAGTAATTTGTGAGTGATAAATGAAATGGTTTCAGATGAGGATGGCCATTGAAAAAGATAGGTGGCGGCTTGGAATAAGAATTAGGAATAGGTTTAGAGAAGTTTATGATGTTATATAGTGGTGAGGAATTTTTTTTGTTTTAACCCCTTGTGTATTTTAATTATGTTTAACTATATTCTTTTAACCCCCTTAGGTATCTGTAACGTATGTTAATTTTTTTTCCTATTAGTAAAATTCCTTTTAATGCATTTTACACACAGGCATATGCATAAATATTTACTATCACTTTCTTGTTATAAAATAAATTTTGGACAACACAGGCATGAAATATTCTATAATAATTGTCATTAATTTTAATAGAGTAAATTAGGCAAAAGGACAAAGTTATTTTAAAATTAATTCTCTGGGCCGCAACTTTTGATAATTGGGCTGAAGGACCCACGGAATAAAATTAGAAAATAAAGCAAACCCGCTAAATCGATTTAGCATTTTCCTCTTTCCACATTCTATCATTTCATTTCTTCAGTTGTTCAAAGTCAGTTAGGGTTTCGTCGAGAAAAAACAATTCGAAATCGAATTCAAATTCAATCGTCTAATGGAAAGTCGTCGTTTAAGGTCATCGTCATCAGAGAAATCTCCAAATTCGCCACCGAGAAAAGAAACTAAGGCTTCGTCGAAACTATCACTATCAGCGATAAAGGCTAGAAAGACGATGGCGAAGGAGAAGGAAAAACGAGATCAGGTATAAGAATATTTTGACAAAATGAAACTTAATTACTTAAATTGAGTGTGTATAGTTGATGTAGCTGTAGTTATAAATTATGTACATGTTAATTGGGGAAAACGAACAAAAATATATTATAAAATGCTAGATTACTTTAGGATTGATGTGTAGTGCATAATATGCCAGTTTAATTTATCTGTATTTGGTGCTGAAAGTACTATGTTACCCTAGCATTATGGCATATTACCAGGCCCTTAACTAGTGAATGAAAGTGCTAAATTCACCTGTCATTACATGGCACGACCGAGCTGTTAACTGACATATGTAAATGTCAGGTTGACCTAGCACTATAGCGAGTGGCCGAAACCTTTACAAGTTTACAAAAGTGCTAGGTTAACCTGTCATTACATGGCATGACCGAGCCGTTAACCGACATATGTAAATGACATGTTGACCTAGCACTATAGCAAGTGGCCGAAACCTTTACACAGTTTACAAAAATGCTAGGTTAACCTGTCCTTACATGGCATGACCGAGCCGTCAACCGACATATGTAAATGACAGGTTGACCTAGCATTATAGCGAGTGGTCGAAACCTTTACAAGTTTACAAAAATGCTAGGTTAACCTGTCATTACATGGCATGACCGAGCCGTCAACCGACATATGTAAATGACAGGTTGACCTAGCACTATAGCGAGTGACCGAAACCTTTACAAGTTTACAAAAGTGCTAGGTTAACCTGTCATTACATGGCATGACCGAGCCATTAACCGACATATGTAAATGACAGGTTGACCTAGCACTATAGCGAGTGGCCGAAACCTTTACAAGTTTACAAAAATGCTAGGTTAACCTGTCATTACATGGCATGACCGAGCCGTCAACCGACATATGTAAATGACAGGTTGACCTAGCACTATAGCAAGTAGCCGAAACCTTTACAAGTTTACAAAAGTGCTAGGTTAACCTGTCATTACATGGCATGACCGAGCTGTTAACCAACATATGTAAATGACAGGTTGACCTAGCACTATAGCGAGTGGCCAAAACCTTTAGAAGTTTACAAAAATGCTAGGTTAACCTGTCATTACATGGCATGACCGAGCCGTCAACCGACATATGTAAATGACAGGTTGACCTAGCATTATAGCGAGTGGCCGAAACCTTTACAAGTTTACAAAAGTGCTAGGTTAACCTGTCATTACATGGCATGACCGAGCCGTCAACCGACATATGTAAATGACAGGTTGACCTAGGACTATAGCGAGTGGCCGAAACCTTTACAAGTTTACAAAAATGCTAGGTTAACCTGTCATTACATGGCACGACCGAGCCGTCAGCCGACATATGTAAATGACAGGTTGACCTAGCACTATAGCGAGTGGCCGAAACCTTTACAAGTTTACAAAAGTGCTAGGTTAACCTGTCATTACATGGCATGACCGAGCTGTTAACCAACATATGTAAATGACAGGTTGACCTAGCACTATAGCGAGTGGCCAAAACCTTTAGAAGTTTACAAAAATGCTAGGTTAACCTGTCATTACATGGCATGACCGAGCCGTCAACCGACATATGTAAATGACAGGTTGACCTAGCATTATAGCGAGTGGCCGAAACCTTTACAAGTTTACAAAAGTGCTAGGTTAACCTGTCATTACATGGCATGACCGAGCCGTCAACCGACATATGTAAATGACAGGTTGACCTAGCACTATAGCGAGTGGCCGAAACCTTTACAAGTTTACAAAAGTGCTAGGTTAACCTGTCATTACATGGCATGACCGAGCTGTTAACCGACATATGTAAATGGCAGGTTGACCTAGCACTATAGCGAGTGGCCGAAACCTTTACAAGTTTACAAAAATGCTAGGTTAACCTGTCATTACATGGCACGACCGAGCCGTCAACCGACATATGTAAATGACAGGTTGACCTAGCACTATAGCGAGTGGCCGAAACCTTTACAAGTTTACAAAAATGCTAGGTTAACCTGTCATTACATGGCATGACTGAGCCGTGAACCGACATATGTAAATGACAGGTTGACCTAGCACTATAGCGAGTGGCCGAAACCTTTACAAGTTTACAAAAGTGCTAGGTTAACCTGTCATTACATGGCATGACCGAGCCATTAACCGACATATGTAAATGACAGGTTGACCTAGCACTATAGCGAGTGGCCGAAACCTTTACAAGTTTACAAAAGTGCTAGGTTAACCTGTCATTACATGGCATGACCGAGCCATTAACCGACATATGTAAATGACAGGTTGACCTAGCACTATAGCGAGTGGCCGAAACCTTTACAAGTTTACAAAAGTGCTAGGTTAACCTGTCATTACATGGCACGACCGAGCCGTCAACCGACATATATAAATGACAGGTTGACCTAGCACTATAGCGAGTGGCCGAAACCTTTACATGTTTACAAAAGTGCTAAGTTAACCTGTCATTACATGGCACGACCGAGCCGTCAACCGACATATGTAAATGACATGTTGACCTAGCACTATAGCGAGTTGCCGAAACCTTTACAAGTTTACAAAAATGCTAGGTTAACCTGTCATTACATGGCACGACCGAGCCGTCAACCGACATATGTAAATGACAGGTTGACCTAGCACTATAGCGAGTAGCCGAAACCTTTACAAGTTTACAAAAATGCTAGGTTAACCTTTCATTACATGGCACGACCGAGCCATCAACCGACATATGTAAATGACAGGTTGACCTAGCACTATAGCGAGTGGCCGAAACCATTACAAGTTTACAAAAGTGCTAGGTTAACCGGTCATTACATGGCCCGACCGAGCCGTTAACCGACACATGTAAATGACAGGTTAACCTAGCACTACAGCCAGTGGCCGAGCCCTTGAAAATTGTATGAAAATGCTCGGTTAACCTATCATTATAGTGCATTACCCAGCCTTAACCAGCATATGAAAATTCCAGTTTAACCTAGCATTATAATGTATGAAAATGCTAGATTAATCTAACATCATATTGCACAAAATGATTTGTTTAATATTGTATTATAATACAGATCTATATTTTAAAAAAAATTAATATTATTTTGTTATCTCTGTCTTGCAGGAAATATCAGATTCTTCTCCTGAGAATAAGAAATGCAAAAAGCGAAAAATAGCTGCAAGCCAAAAAAGGAAAAAAGAGACTGTCCAATGCCGGTGTGGTCTAGTATCACTGGTTAAAATTCTTGAAAAAATTTAAAATAAATGGTTTTTCAAGTAATCAATTAAATTTTCTAAAACTGACTCCTTTTTTTGAATTTATAAATGCTTTTTTTTCAACTAACATTGGACCAAAGCAAATTAGAAAATCTTCTAAAAATTTAGATGATTTAATAAGTTGTTATTCAGTTAAGGAGGAATGTTTTTCGATTGGGGGGAAACAATTAAAATTATCAATGAAAGATATTTCATTCATTTTTGGTTTGCCTATGAGTGGGAAAAATATTTTTCCATTACCTAAAGTGTCTTTATCCTGCACTCCTGAAAACTGTCAAAGATTTGTTTCAAGAAATTTTATTAACATAGATCATATAACCAAAGATCTTGTTATTAAAAGAATAGAAATAGAAATTGAAAAAGAGATTCCAGAAGAGGAAAATGATTTGCCAAGATTTATTCTAATTCTTCTTTTTATAACATTTCTTTTCCCTGACAATCAAAGAATGCTCAACTGGGGTTATCTTCAATACACCGTTGATCCCAAAAAAATGAATCACATTTCTTGGCCTAAAAGTATTCATTATCATTTAACTAAATCAATAATTTTTTATAAGGATAAACCAAGAAATATGTCTGGCTGTTCCATTCTTCCGCTGGTAAGAATAAATCAATGATAATTTATTCATTATAATATAGTATGATAATTTATTCTAACTAATATTTTGTTCTTTTTTTTTAGTATTTTCTATGTGAACATGTGGATATACTTAAGCCAAGAAAAGACTGGATAAGCGGGGCTCCAAGACTTGCAAAATGGTCGCTTAACTTGATGAAAAACAATGTGTCAAAGGAAATCCTAGCCAATATGGATGGTAAAAAGGTATGATAATATTTTATTTTGTTAAAATTTTAATAATGCAACTGCTTTTGTAATTTTTTGTTTAATACTGGAAACACAGTAGTTAACACTGATTAATATAAATGTTTTTCTCCTAGCATTATTTTAATTTTTTTTATTACAAAAAGTTGTTCAAAAAATGCTTAGCTTCTAAAAGCATTTTGAATTTTATTCGACCAGTCGACATGCTATTACAAAAATGCTAACCTCTCCTATCATTTTGATTTTTTTTATTTAAGCAATTTGTTGTTAATAAAATGCTAGACTATCCTACCATTATAATAATTTTTCTACATAAACAAAACACTGTAGGTGAAATGCTATTTCTCCTAGCATAATGAAGTTTTTTCTTTTTTTTTGATTACAAAAAGTTGTTCAAAAAATGCTCAGCTTCTAAAAGCATTTTGATTTTTAGTCGACCAGTCGACATGATATTACAAAAATGCTAACCTCTCCTATCATTTTGATTTTTTTTATTTAAGCAATATGCTGTTAATAAAATGCTAGACTATCCTACCATTATAATAATTTTTTACATAAACAGAACACTGTCAGTGAAATGCTAATTCTCCTAGCATAATGAAGTTTTTTTTATTACAAAAAGTTGTTCAAAAAATGCTTAGCTTCTAAAAGCATTTTGATTTTTAGTCGATCAGTCGACATGCTATTACAAAAATGCTAACCTCTCCTATCATTTTGATTTTTTTATTTAAGCAATTTGCTGTTAATAAAATGCTAGACTATCCTACCATTACAATAATTTTTTACATAAACAGAACACTGTCGGTGAAATGCTGATTCTCCTAACATAATGAAGTTTTTTTTAGATTACAAAAAGTTGTTGAGAAAATGCTTAGCTTCTAAAAGTATTTTAATTTTTAGTCAACCAGTCGACATGCTATTACAAAAATGCTAACCTCTCCTATCATTTTGATTTTGTTTATTTAAGCAATTTGCTGTTAATAAAATGCTAGACTATCCTACCATTATAATAATTTTTCTACATAAACAAAACACTGTAAGTGAAATGCTAATTCTCCTAGCATAATGAAGGTTTTTTTTTTTTTGATAATAAAAAGTTGTTCAAAAAATGCTTAGCTTCTAAAAGCATTTTGATATTTAGTCAACCACTCGACATGCTATTACAAAAACGCTAACCTCTCCTATCATTTTGATTATTTTTTATTTAAGCAATTTGCTGTTAATAAAATGCTAAACCATCGTACCATTATAACATTTTTTACATAAATAGAACACTGTCAGTGAAATGCTAATTCTCCTAGCATTATTAATTTTTGTGTGTGATTAATATGGTTATTGGAAAATACTAAATTCTGGTAGCATTTCAACAATGCACTTAGTTTTGTAACAATCCCTTTATCACTCAAAACTTAGTAATCGTATTTCAGTAAGTAATTATATTTTTTTTCATGTGCACATATTAATATACTAGAACATCCTAGCACTTCAAAATATTATAAATGATATATGAATTTATGACTGAAAAAATCTTATGTTCGCCTATTACAGATTTCACTTGGAATTAAGAAAATAACATCTAAAGAGAATATGTTACTTGATGAATCGAAGAACAAAGCACTTATGCAAACAAAAGAGATTACAAGTGAAGGTGAAGATGAAGAGTTAGGAGTTGATGAAAAAGACAGGCAAATCGAAATGCAAAATTTCCAAATTAGACAATTAGAAAAAAAAAATTGAAGGATGTGAAAACAAAGTTGGAGGAAGAAAAGCAACTAAGGAAAAAAAGGGAAGAAGAATTAGTTCAAAAAGAAAAAGAAATTAGCATGCTAAAATCAGTGCTCCAAGAATCTAATAAGGAACAGCGAAATCTGATTATTCAGAAGTTTATAGAGCAACTTACCCCTCCTTCTTTCGACCTTCTAAGCACACCAGATAATGAGCCTCGGGAAGATAATGCGACTCAGGAAGATAATGCGACTCAGGAAGATAATGAGACTCGGGAAGATAACGAGACTCAAGAAGATAATGAGACTCAGGAAGAGTACAAAAAAGTGGAAAACAAAGAAGAGAAGGATGTGAGAAGAAGAAGCCAGCGGCTTAAAAAAGTAACACCAAGTTCAATGATTGAAAGATTAAAGGGGAAAAAGAGGAAGCCAAAAGTTGATTCTCAATTTCAGTATAAAGTAGTACACCGCAAAAAAACCAAATACGATGAAAAAGACAGTGGAATGGTGGAGGAAAAAAATGATGAAATAGAAAATGAGAATGAAGAAGAAAGTGAAGAGAATAAAAGAGAAGATAAAACACATGATGAAGAGAATGAAGATGAAGGTGAAGAAGAGGAGAATAAAAAAGATGTAACCAATGGTGAAGTAAATATTGAAAATACAAGCAATGAAGATGAGGATGAATATGAAGCTGAGGATGAAGATGGAAGTGACGAAAGTGATACAAAATTCGAAGAAACTGAAAAAGAAAAAGAACTGGTCGAAGAAGAGAAAGAAGAATCCAGTACAGATGATGAAGCTCAAGATGTAGAACCTATGGATGTTGACAAATATTCTCCAAGAAAGAAAGTATATCGCCAAAGAAATATTTTAAGGAGTCCGATATTACAACTTCTAGATACTCACAAACAAAACACAATCAGGGCATTCTTCGCATGCGCAGACAAAACAAAGTAAGTTTTTTGTACTCGTTAAAATCTGAATTTCTTTAAATGAATCTGTGATATTTTATTTTTTTTAAATTAAAATATAAATATAGCACGATAGCATGGCAAAATGATGATACTGGAAGAGGAGGGATAACAATTGTACAGTCCATGCTAGAAGAACTGCTATTTGAAGAATTTACAGATGGTCAGGTAAATGTAAATTGTAATAGGTATTTTTTTTAATTATTAAGCAATGTTATGTTCCTAAGATGCTAACTTGTAGCATTGTGATTGTTATTTTTTAAAATTCTAGCCTTCACTAGCATTTTGGAATTTTTTTTTTATAAACCATTATGTTGTTCCAAAAAGACTTTTTTCCGCTACCATTATGATCACTTTTTAAATAAACAACAATGTTCGTGAAATGCTAATTCTCCTAGCATTATGATTTTTTTTTAATAACATGGTGATTGAAAAATACTAAATTCTGCTAGCATTATAATGAAATTTATGATAATACAAAATGTTGTTCAAAAAATGCTAGCTTCTACCAACATTTTGATTTTTGATTGGGTAGTCAACATGCTATTACAAAAATGATAAACTCTCCTATCATTTTGATTTTTATATCAGACAACATACTGGTATTAAAATGCTATCTCCCCCTAGCATTATTTATATACAATGCAACATCCTGGTAACAAATTTATATAGAAGCAAATTCCATGTTAAAATAATATGCTAAGCTAACATTATTTTTATAATGCAGGTTATTGACTGGTTTACTTCAAATGCAAATTCATATGAACACAACTACATATTCAGTACAATCATGACGGTAAACAAAACTTTTACTTTAAAATTGTAAATATTAGAAACATATTAATATTTTTAATGATTATTTGCAGCATGCCATACAAACAGATGTTGAAAATGTTGTTCAAACATTGGTTAACCCAATGGTCCAAAAAATTGTCAAAGACGAAGTTGCAGAAACCATATTCTTTCCCTTGCATTACATCAACCATTGGACTTTACTAACTTTGGACTATGTTAAAATGCAATGGAACCACTATGATTCATTGAGGCCCAGAAGATCAACCTCTGTATCAAATAAACACTATAAGGAAGCGCTGAAGATGGTACGATTGTTATTATCATATATAAATATATATTTGGATGTAAATTGAAAAAAACTATGTAACTTTTTTTTCTGATACAGAGAAAAAAGATTGAAATGATCATCTATGAGAAATTGGCTGAAAACAACATTATAAACAAAAATATTGCAACAAAGCCGATGAAACAGCCACAATGCCCACAACAAGATTTCGACTCGTAAGTAAACATTAACAGTTTTTTTAATAGATACTAAATGCTCAAACCATTATATTTTTGTACCAATACTGCCTTTTACCAAATAATCATCAGTTCATATTCTGCGACTGACAAACTAAATAAAATCATCAGTTCATTCTATTATGCAATAGGTTACTTGAGGGGAAAGTTGATGTACCATGCAATAATGTTTCATTTCATAAAATCCTAGGAAAATAAAATATAAACCGGAGAAATTGAACGATATTCGATGATTATGTGTTCCTTCCTGGAAATTGGATAATATTTGAACACAACACATGGTTTTTGCCAAATAATCCGTTGGCAAAAAGCTAAATGATCATACCATTGCATTTCTTATACCAATCCTTATTTATTTATTATTTTGCAGTTGCGACTGTGCATTATTTGTGATGAAATTCATCGAAAAATTGGACAGAGACAAAAATCTACCATAGGAATATAAAAAGGAAGATATCAGTCTTCTCCGTGCTAACACAGTGTTCAACATATTGAATAACCCACCAAGAAGTTGGGATATTATGAGTTACTTTGCAAACTCGTCCCTAGAAGAAATTGAAAACGCTGTGAAGAAGAAAGAACATGAACGAAGGAAATACTGAATTGTTGATGTAGCGCCTGTTTTAATTCAATTTGAATTTGCTGTTTAGACATTTAGTTGCTAATTGTAATTGAGTTTTAGTAATTTGAATTGATGTTAGTAGTGGCTGAACCTGGATTAAAAAATTATGGTACGGACATAATTGTACCTGTACAAATTTCATACCTACACGTGGTTAATTGCTCTGTTTTAATTTCATACATAGTAGTTGAAGCTGAATTGATTGTGACTTGCTGTTTTAATGAAAATTCAGGTTGTAGCCTGTTGTTCGGATTGGCTTATGTCTGATGTTTTTGTGCAATAAGAATTTTGGGAAAATTGTTGTTTTATTGCAACTGTATATTGGCTTTTTGAGATCTTTGTGATGGTTTGGTGATTACTGTTATACGAATGTGTTGAGTTATGCTTGTCTTTGAGATCTTTGTGATCATTTGGCTTTTTGAGATCTTTGTGATGGTTTGGTGGTTACTGTTATGTGTATGTGTTGGTTTGGTGGTTACTGTTGTACTTATGGTTTGGTGGTTACTGTTATGTGTTACTGTTCGATCAACCATTATGTGTATGGGTTGGGTTATGTTTGATGTTCTGTGATGAAATGTATAAATTAAAGTGCTATAAACAAATAGCATTATTATAAATAATTGTTTAGGCATACCAATCTAAAATAAAAATAAATTATTTAATCAACATAACCATAAATGAATCTACTGTATCCTAAATTAAAAACACTATAACAAATAACATTTTTATAACTAATTGTTTATGCATATCAATGTAAAATAAAAATAAATTATTTAAACAAAATAACCATAAATGAATCTATAACCAAAATATTTCACTCAACTGACCAAACCCAGAAACGCAAACGAAATTCAGACTCCAAGTTCAATCGGGTACGTATGGATATAAAAGAAGACAATATTCAAAACTTAATCAGATACCCATGCAAATAAATATACACCAAACAAAAAAGACGATTGTAAAGGACAACCAAATTCAAACCTAACCGAGTACATACGAGATTCGAATGACAGCAGGACTCAACCCTAATCAAGCACCTTTAAAAATCAATTTATACCGAGAACATATTGGTTAACCAAAAAATATAAATGATTGTAAAGGACGACCGGACTGAACCCTAAGCCAAAACCTATGAAAACCAATTTATACCGAAAACATAATGGTTAATCGAACAATATAAATGATTGTAAAGGACATTTGGATTTAAACCTAAGCAGGTATTTACGAGACTCAAAGGACGGCCAGACTCAAGATTCGTCATGTACTTTTCAAAACTAAACTATACCAAAAACAAATTAGTTAACCGAACAATTTAAATGACTGTAAAGAACATCCGGACTCAAACCTAAGCGAGTATTTACGAAATTCAAAGGACATCCAAACTCAAGCTTAGTTGGGTACCTTTGATAACCAATCTATACCGAAAATATATTGGTTTATCGAACAATCTGATTAATTTTAAAGTACGACTAGATTCAAACCTAAGCAAGTACTTATGAGATTCAAAAGATTGCTGGACTCAAGCCTAAGCTGATACCTTTGACATATCTAGACGCAAGGCCTAATCGAGTCATTCAACAACGATTCTGCACCCAGTATGGATTGCTTAACCGAGCGGGTACAATGACACGTAAAACACATCCGCACCCAAGGCCTAATCGGGTAACTATGACACGTAAAAGACTTCTAGATGCAAGGCCTTATCGGGTACTGCAGCAATGATTCTGCACCCAGTAGGGATTGTTTAACCGAGCGGGTACCCATGACACGTAAACGACATTTAGACACAAGGCCTAATCAGGTACCTATGACACATAAAAAGCTTCCAAACACAAGACCTAATCGGGTCGTTCAACAACGATTCTGCACCCAGTAGGGATTGTTTAACCGGGCGGGTACCCATGATACGTAAAAGACATTCAGACACAAGGCCTAATCGGGTACCTATGACATGTAAAAAGCTTCCGGACGAAAGGCCTAATCGGGTCGTTCAGCAACGATTCTGCACCCAGTATGGATTGCTTAACCGAGCAGGTACAATGGCACGTAAAACACATCCGCACCCAACGCCTAATCGGGTACCTATGACACGTAAAAGACTTCTAGATGCAAGGCTTAATCAGGTACTCCAGTAATGATTCTACACCCAGTAGGGATTGTTTAACCCAGCGGGTACCCATGACACGTAAAAGACATTTAGACACAAGGCCTAATCGGATACCTATAACACATAAAAAGCTTCCGAACGCATGGCCTAATCGGGTCGTTCAGCAACGATTCTGCACCCAGTAGGGATTGTTTAACCGAGCGGATACCCATGATACGTAAAAGACATTCAGATACAAGGCCTAATCGGGTACTCATGACATGTAAAAAGCTTCCGGACGAAAGGCCTAATCGGGTCGTTCAGCAATGATTCTGCACCCAATATGGATTGCTTTACCGAGCGGGTACAATGACACGTAAAACACATCCGCACCCACGGCCTAATCGAGTACCTATGACACGTAAAAAGCTTCTAGACGCAAGGCCTAATCGGGTACTCCAGCAATGATTCTGCACCTAGTAGGGATTGTTTAACCAAGCGGGTACCCATGACACGTAAACGACATTTAGACACAAGGCCTAATCGGGTACTTATGACACATAAAAAGCTTCCGAACGCAAGTCCTAATCGGGTCGTTCAACAACAATTCTGCACCCAGTAGGGATTGATTTACCGAGCGGGTACCCATGATACGTAAAAAGCATTCAGACAGAAGGCCTAATCGGGTACCTATGGCATGAAAAAAGCTTCTAGATGCAAGGCCTAATCGAGTCGTTCAACAACGATTCTGCACCCAGTATGGATTGCTTAACCGAGCGGGTACAATGACACGTAAAACACATCCGCACCCAAGGCCTAATCGGGTACCAATGACACGTAAAAGACTTCTAGATGCAAGGCCTAATCGGGTACTGCAGCAATGATTCTGCACCCAGTAGGGATTGTTTAACCGAGCGGGTACCCATGACACGTAAACGACATTTAGACACAAGGCCTAATCAGGTACCTATGACACATAAAAAGCTTCCGAACACAAGGCCTAATCGGGTCGTTCAACAACGATTCTGCACCCAGTAGGGATTGTTTAACCGGGCAGGTACCCATAATACGTAAAAGGCATTCAAACACAAGGCCTAATCGGGTACCTATGACATGTAAAAAGCTTCCGGACGAAAGGCCTAATCGGGTCGTTCAGCAACGATTCTGCACCCAGTATGGATTGCTTAACCGAGCGGGTACAATGGCACGTAAAACACATCCGCACCCAAGGCCTAATCGGGTACCTATGACACGTAAAAGACTTCTAGATGCAAGGCTTAATCAGGTACTCCAGCAATGATTCTACACCCAGTAGGGATTGTTTAACCGAGCGGGTACCCATGACACATAAAAGACATTTAGACATAAGGCCTAATCGGGTACCTATAACACATAAAAAGCTTCTGAACGCATGGCCTAATCGGGTCGTTCAACAACGATTCTGCACCGGGTAGGATTGTTTAACCAAGCGGATACCCATGATACGTAAAAGACATTCACACACAAGGCCTAATCGGGTACCTATGACATGTAAAAAGCTTCCGGACGAAAGGCCTAATCGGGTCGTTCAGCAATGATTCTGCACCCAGTATGGATTGCTTAACCGAGCGGGTACAATGACACATAAAACACATCCGCACCCAAGGCCTAATCGGGTACCTATGACATGTAAAAATCTTCTGAACACAAGGCCTAATTGGGTACTCCAGCAATGATTCTGCACCCAGTAGGGATTGTTTAACCAAGAATGTACCCATGACACGTAAACGACATTTAGACACAAGGCCTAATCGGGTACCTATAACACATAAAAAGCTTCCGAACGCAAGGCCCAATCGGGTCGTTCAGCAACAATTCTGCACCCAGTAGGGATTAATTAACCGAGCGGGTACCCCTGATACGTAAAAGACATTCAGACATAAAGCCTAATCGGGTACCTATGACATGTAAAAAGCTTCTAGATGCAAGACATAATCGAGTCGTTCAACAACGATTCTGCACCCAGTATGGATTGCTTAACCGAGCAGGTACAATGACACGTAAAACACATCCGCACCCAAGGCCTAATCGGGTACCTATGACACGTAAAAGACTTCTAGATGCAAGGCCTAATCGGGTACTCCAGCAAAGATTCTGCACCCAGTAGGGATTGTTTAACTGAGCGGGTACCCATGACATGTAAAAGACATTTAGACACAAGGCCTAATCGGGTACCTATGACACATAAAAATCTTCCGAACGCAAGGCCTAATCGGGTCGTTCAGCAATGATTCTGCACCCAGTAGGGATTGTTTAACCGAGCGGGTACCCATGATACATAAAAGACATTCAGACACAAGGCCTAATCGGGTACCTATGACATGTAAAAAAATTCTGGACGAAAGGCCTAATCGGGTCGTTCAGCAACAATTCTGCACCCAGTATGGATTGCTTAACCGAGCGAGTACCCATGATACGTAAAAGACATTCAAACATAAGGCCTAATCGGGTACCTATGAAACGTAAAAGACTTTTGGATGCAAGACTTAATCGGGTACTCCAACAATGATTCCGGACCTAGTAGGGATTGTTTAACCAAACAGATACAATGACACGTAAAACACATCCTGACACAAGGCCTAATCAGATACCTATGACACGTAAAAGTCTTCTGGATGCATAGTTAAAATGTACATAATTGTATGCTTTAGCTTCAATTTCCATAATATAATTGTTTTAGAAATTAACTATATTCAAAAATTAATTAGTAGAAAATGCTATATTGAAATAGCATACGGCATTACCCAAATAACACATAAAGTAGCATCACACAGTTTATTATTACACAACTACTAATCAAATAGGTCAATCAGTTTAACATCATAGAAAACGAAACACTAAATCAATATAGCATCAGTCTGTAGAATTAATGTAGAAAATAGCTGGTAAAAACATGCCACAAACAACAAACATAACTATGCATGCTGTACAAATAAAATACATAAAACAAAATAAATGAAAGCAAACACATAAATGTGGCATTAGTCTTTATAAATGACATAGAAAATAGCAGATAATAAAATACCAACAATCACAAACACAACAGTGCATATTTTACACAAAATATGCAAAAAAAAAAAAAAAAAAAAATGAAAGCAACCACATAAGTTTCACAAATACAAGTTAAATTTATATTAATAAAGTTACCTAACCACTTTTACTTTATACAACTAATAATCTAATTAGCCAATTACTTTTACAATATACACAACAAAATGCTTAATTAATATAGCATTATACTGTTTAATTGATGTAAATAATAACAGGTGATAAAATGCCAGCAACCACAGACACAGCACTTCATAATTTAAAAAAAAAACACAAAACATAAAATGAAAGCAGAAATACAAGTTAGATTTATATTAAGAATAACAACTCAACATGTCCCAATAACCAATAAAAAGTAACAACAACATACTAAGTATATAGTAACGTATCCAATGGAAAAAAAACTGAAAAATAAAATTCAAATTTAAATCTTCTTTGAAGCTTGGCAATTCCTCTTGTTATGTCCAAATTGATCACACTTGCTGCATTTATTCCGCTTATTCTGAGAATAAGAAAAGCCACCATGTCTTTTAGTACAAGGTCTTCCAACACCTCGAATTTCTTTAGGCGGTCTAATTACAATTTCATCTTCAGTAACAATTGGCTTACCGACAGTTGGAATTGGATTAATAGCATGTGCATAACTAGCTCTAAAAGCATTAGCTGTAAAATAATATTCCACAAATTCATATACCGATAGCCTTGATTTATTCATACACTTAACAACATGTGTACATGGAAAACCGGTAACTTTCCACTGATTACAGCTACACAATCTTTTTTCAAGATCAACATGATGTGAAATAGGAGATCTAACTTCAAAAATATTTTCATTAGACCTATATGCATTCCATCCAAACCCATCTTTAACTAACTTTGACAATCGTTGCTCCATGACTGAACATAAAACATTAGTCCACTTATGGCATTCTTCCCTTCGCTTTGCCATTTGTTCCATTACTTTCACTCGAATTCCATCTAGACAAGAGGTAATCGGCATAAACCTATCATCCACAATCCAAGAGTTAAAGCTCTCAGCCACATTAGAAGAATATTCTCCATACCTTCTACCTTGAAAAAACAAATCTGCCCAATGTTCTAAAGGTTTATCTTTAAGGAAGTTGATTGCGGCAGCACCTCCAATTTCTTTAAATTTTAACATATAACGTTAAAAATCTGATAGATTGGAAGCTCGAGTTATAAGTTTAAACAAATCAACAATTGATGTATCACCCTTGCAAGCTTTAACCACTGAACCAATATTTTGCTCCATATGAAATGTGCAATAACTATGAAAAGAAGATGGAAACGCTTTCGGAACACCTAAGAGCAAACCCCATTGACGATCAGACATAAAAACTAATTCATGATCTTCATGAAGCATCTCTTTAAGATTCTCTAAAAACCAAGTCCAATTTGATTCCTTTTCATGTGAGACGACTCCCATAGCTAGTGGAAAGAAACCTGAAAAAATGAAATACAAATTAAAATGCTAACATAAAAAAAAAACTGATATACCATAACTATATACAAAATATAAATCAATTCAATATCTTACATATACCATGCTATATGGAATTAAAAAATGCTAAAGTAAACTATAATAATATATGTCATGACTAAATCACTGAAACAAATAAAAAAGAAAAGCAGCAATATGAAGTAGAACAAAAAAGGGTAAAGCAAAAAAGCATAATGTATCTTTGGATGAAAACTGAGAAACAAGTATGATAAAATTGCAGTCATATGATACACAAGAGTCGTACAGTACACAAGGATTTAAAAATGCTAATGTAACCTAGCATAATGAATTTCATGACCAAATTAATGAAGCAAATAGAAAAAAATGAAACAATATGATAAACAAAAAAAATTGCTAAAGGAAAAAGAGTATCATGTACTTTAGTATTGCAACTGTTAAATAAATAGGAAAAAAGCAGTCTTATAATATTTCTTTGTCAATCTCTCTCTCTCTCAAAAAAAAAAAAAAAAAAAGAACAACACAGACGCACAGAATAACAGACAAAGCAAAAGGTAAACAAAATAAGCAATATAATACACAGAGGAAAAATTCTAAAAAAAAAAATTAATGTGCTTAAAATTCACAGCAGTGATTTTTTTAATACACTCATATAAGAAACGAAGATTAAAATGCTAATGCAAACTGTCATAATATATTTCATGAATGCATAGAAAAAAAAGCAATATTATACAATACAATGAAAAAAAAACCAGCATTATGTATTCCATAGTATTAAACAAACAAAAAATGC
Organism: Allium sativum; assembly: GCA_030737875.1. Classification (NCBI taxonomy): domain Eukaryota; kingdom Viridiplantae; phylum Streptophyta; class Magnoliopsida; order Asparagales; family Amaryllidaceae; genus Allium; species Allium sativum. The sequence continues at coordinate 430,978,517 of CM060909.1, read as the reverse complement.
AGCAGTAAAATAAGAAAACAGAACATCCATTATTTCAATATCTGTTTGAAAATTGAATTTGAACAACTATGAACAAAAAATGCTAACTAGATTAGCATTATCAAATATAATGCAAATGAAATGCAATATTCAGTGTTAAAAATATATGCAATATGTTATCCATATAATGGCTCCTGGGCCGTCACACTAGCTAGTAGCCCTGGCACAGAAATGTACAGCATGTACGGCAACCTTACACCAAAGAAAGGCAGCCTCTAATGGGGATTGTAGCATGCATGCCAACATACATTAATTAGTTACAAACCCAAACCTATTACAGTGAACGAAACCTAATGTTATATTGTTATACAACATTAAAAGCCTATTGTCAATTCCAGAGCAGCCAAGGGAAACCAGAGATATATCATCAACTGAAGGCAACAAGTAGAATTTTTTTGTAAAGAAATACTTTTCAGCAACAATATTTTTCAGTAACAATATTCTTCCCATAAAATACACGAACTTCACCAAAAATCGCATACTAAAGAATTCAAAAACAAAATACTAAACAAATTAAAAAAATAAAAGACAAAGACCAAAACTCAAACCTTGGTTTCCATTTTTTGCAGTGGCTGCTAATAAAACTCCTGGTCTACCCTTTAAAAATGCTGCATCTAGAAATATAAGAGGACGGCAATGTCGAAAACCAACTAAGCAAGCATTAAATCCCATACAAACTCTTTCAAATTGCTGACTCGACGGATCAACATCCAAAGCAACATAACTTCCTGGATTAGTTTTCTTCAAAGTCTCCAAATACCAATTTAATTCATTATATGACATAGCATCATCTCCATAAATTTCCTTTAAAGCCAATTGTTTTCCGGAGTATGCAAAATAATAAGAAAGATCAAAATTAAACTCTCTTCTAAATTCAGTGATATTATCTTTCGGCTTCTTCATAGGGACATCTCTAATTTGATCAATAATCAAAGATTTAATAAATTTACTAGAAATTTGGACTTTCTTAACATCCCTTAATCCAGCACCACACGAATGTTCAAAGTTATACGTTCTAATAAAGAAACGAAGAGGCTGTCTAGGATCCGAAGAAGCATTTAAATTGAATTTACAACCTTCCTTATTCCAAGAGCATATGACAGATATTCTTTTAGGACAGTTTTTAACAAAAATCAATTCATGTCCTTCTTTTATTTGATAAGCCATTAGAAACTTCCTAAAATCTTCAGCACCACTAAAACAATAACCAATAAAATCCATAAGATTCAACTGAAACCCTTTCTTCATAATATCTTTCAAATAAGAACTTGATTCACCAGAAGCCTTCATGCTATAAGAACCAGAACAAACTGAAATACGTTGCTGTTTAGAATTTACTGAAAAATCACTGTCAACATTGAGCTCTAGAGCATGATGGCACAACTTAACAGTGAAAACAAAAAAAGGACTCTTCTTATAAATTTGAAAGCACAATATTGTATGCAAATCCGAATCAGTATCAACTGTGATAATCTTACTTTCCAAATTATATGATATTTCAATAGAACTAGGAGTAAGATGTGTCCAATATTCACATATGCTATTCTTAACAGCAAGTAAAGAACAACTCCTGTCCAGTCGAATAGAGTAACTACACTCATCAAGTAAAAATAAAACCAAAATGCTATTCCCAAGACTGCTCCTGCCAAAAATTATACATATTCAAATATAAATAACAAATGATATTATAAGATGTCAAAAAACCATGTACAGTCAAAATAAATATTAAACAGCAAGAAAATGCTAAATGCACATAGCATTAAAATCTAAAAAAATCATAACATCGTATCCAAATACACACCCTTGTTCTTCTCTACTGATTAAAATCAAATCAGACATGACGCAAATAACCTGTAAATTCATAAGAAAATATGATCAACAAAACATAACAAAAAAACAGTAAATAATAGATCGAATTGATCCAAAATAAAAACCTAAATTAGGGTAAAATTACCTGCTGAGATCCATTTAATAAAAGAATCGAAATAATCCAATTAACGATATAAAATGCACGTAATCAGTGAACGACTCGAATTTCCATTTGAATTGAAAGAAAATCGAAAGAGGGAAGGAGAAAATTAAAAACAGAGCATTATTCACTTAGGCCTAAAAATAAGCTGAAGTTTGTCCTTTATGTGAAAATATCTGAGCCGCGTTTTTTGGGCCAAAAAAATTTAAAACTTTGTCCTCCAGCCCATTTTCCACATTTTAATATATATATATATATATATTAAAAAAATTAAATTAAACCTCGAATAAAAATGACACATATATAACAAAATGGAGATTTAAGGGATGTAGATTTGAGAAATGAGAGTACAAAATAAGATACCTGTAAATAGAATGTAGGGAAGGAAATAAATGACTGCATAAGAAATGTGAACATGCAGATGCATGAATGTAGAAAAAAAAAGAGAAAATAAATGTGAACATGCAGATGCATGAATGTAGAAAAGAAGAGAAAATAAATGTGAACATGCAGATGCATGAATGTAGAAAAGAAGAGAAAATAAATGTGAATGAGCAAAGAAATTTTGTGCATGATTTAAATAAAATTTTAGTCGTTATTATTTAAAATAAATTATTTTAAATATTAAAAATCCATTAAAATTTCTAAAATAAAAATTTTAAATTGACCCCAAAATTCCGGGTTGTTACATTTTTTGTCTCTACAGAAGGTCGGCCTCCTGAGATTGTCTTCTGGGGGCTGACCTTTTCCCCAGTATGCGAGATTTATTTTTCCCATCGACCAAAGGATGGACAGAAGATTCCCTAACTAGGGGTACTACCTGTGTATCGTCAGGTGTTCCCGTCCATCTAGGTGTCGTTGAAGAAGATCCCTCTTTCCGAGGCCCTAGTGTTCCATTCTTATCAAGAAGGTCGTATCGATGTAAATAAGCGTCGATCAAACATCTCCAAAATTTCCATTGCCTAAGCATCAACTTAGACACTTTGTTGTAGCGTTCTTCAAATACTCTTCCCTCCGGCTTTTTTGGCTTTTCTCCTACAAAATAAACGTTCGACATAAAAAAATTCATTACAGACATGTTGAGTAAAGTGGAAAGCTTACTGCATTGAAGCCAATGATGAGCACACCCCTCCTATTATTTAATGTAAAACCAGTTATGCTTTATATCCCCTACTTTGCTCAGGATTTTCTCAATAATTTTCCAGTCGCGGTCAACCTCGAAATAAAGATAGGAGGGGGAGTTCTTCCCGTTGTGCTTGAAACTGTAAAAGAACACTGTATCATCAAAAGTCGGAGGGTGACCAAGATACTTCATGTACAGATAATGTAACGATAGCAAGTTGCCATAAGCGATCGGATGAAACTGCATCGGAGCTAAGTTCCTTCATCGTAGGAAGTCAATGATATATAAAGGAAAGGGGGATAGCTCCAACAATATACATAGGACGAGACAGTGCCATGTAACCTTCTGGAGGATTGTGAGGAAGATTATGTTCTCTAGGAAGACGGACCTCTTCCCAAGGAATCTTGTGCTTAGTTGTTAAATTCTGCAGTTGTTTGAGGGTCATTATGCTTTCCTCCACATTTGGAGAATTTTTCAGAATCGATGTGCTTGAGAGTGTGTAGGGAGCCGCCGATATAGTCATTGCTCCGTTCGACTAAATTGTTACCCCAGGAGGAGGGGGTGCGCATGTCGACTTACTCTGGGTGTCAATATCAGAATCAGCTTTAGAGTCGGCCGACGACTCGGGAGTGTTATCTAATGTAATCGGGAAGGATAACTCTTTTCCCTTGCTAGGTCCTTATTGGCGAAGATCTTGTTTTCTGACCATTGTAAGTGACTTATTAACAAGAAAACCATCGGTCAAAGACATGCAAAAATTGATGACAATTAACTTCTAAAGGGCTAAATACGCTCGACTAAACATCTTATCAGGTTAGAATCAAAATCGTTTCAAAAACAATGGCTTCTACTTTACGGTGCTATTTCAGTAGACGGCAATCACAGAATCATTTTTTGTCTTTATATGCCAAACTATACAAAGATTGCCATCATTAGCTGCATATACCTTTTGTGGCCACCCTTTCACACGTCGCCATGTGTCCAAGGGTTTAATAACCGCTTGAAGCACAAGGCATTTTGAAAAGATGGGGTACATCTCCTCCTTTATACTATTTCAAGATGATAGCCCTGATACCTTTGAAGTTTGCTACAATGGTATCAGAATCACCACCGACTACCGCATCGTCGTTGACTCCGGCGATTCGGCGCTGGTGATCCCGGTCATGAACTACGTAGAGCACAAATTATGACGAAAAGGTAGGAAGAAGAGGATTTGTACATGGAAGTTACATCAAAATGCATTAAAGATATGAGAAGGAGAAATCGATTCATACCTGTAGAAGCAATGGAGGAAGTGATCCTGATTGCAGACGGAGAGGATTTCTCAATTCTTCCCTAAAGAATAGTAAATTAAGTTGTGGTAAAGAGTAAAAGTGAGAGAAGTAGAGTAGGACATCCTTTTTAACGTGATGGGGAGACTCTCCTTGTGCAAATGACATGACCCCTTGTTCATACTCAGCTGATGTGTCAATCCTGTAACAGGCCAAGTTTAACCGAATGGATGTATGGAAGTAGAGCCTCATCGTCACCTGAGCTAGTGTAAATTTCCAAGGCATTCAGTAGGTCAACTTCGATTTACGAAACTCATGAAGAGATAGCTCCAGCCGATCTATAGAAGATTTTCTGGTCCATATGCAAAAGAAATTCATAGCAAGATAAATACAAAGCATGCCTTGTTTCCAACGCGACATACTTTGGGGGGCAAAGTGTTGGTGGGCCTTTTGGCAAGGCCATCAAGCTCCATCGGCACCATGAACTTATGTCGGAGAAACCCTAACTGGAGCCCAATATAATCAGACCGGCCGAGTCAAGTCAAGCCTGATCCAAAACAAGATATCTACCTAAAAAATAGCTCATGCCCGGTGTTAATCATTCCAGGTCGTCCGGACAAATCGGGTCAACTGCCACCTGTTGATAGCTGTTCAAATCATACTGATTCTCTATGATGAGAATGCCTCTTCATGCTCTCCGATTAATTGATATCGAATGGCACGTATCTCTGCCAACTCAAGCATTGAATCATCTTTAAATATGCTTTCTAGACTCAGAAGAAAGGACTTTGGGCATTCGTTCTGATTATATCATTATTGTAACTATTCGACTGTAATAGATTATCTGATATAAGAAGAATTATAAAGTGAACGTAGGCTCCTTAATGCCGGACCACTATAAATCTGTGTGTGATCGCTATTTTTTACATTTTCCATTTACTTATGTTCATTTAAATCTCTACAAATTCATTCTTTAGGTATTGTGACAATTTTAGGTTTCAGCACATTGGTGCTTCCATTGAGAACTTGATATTCTCAGCATTTGAAGGATTTTGCTCTGCTTTCGGATCACCAAGTTCGAGAGAAGATCCTATGACTTTGCAGATATCGCAAAGCTATGGTTGCTAAGTCATCAATGCGCAATACCGGCAAGCAACCGCAAGTCGGGACATCTGTGGATGCGGCTGGTGGATCAAATGCTCCTAGACCTACTTCGTGTCAGCCTACATTACCCCCTCCAGTGCAACCCTACACGGCAGATCCAACTTCTTCCTCCGCTTTTTCCACCCGTGATGAGTTCATGACCGTGTTGAATCTATTTGAGTCTAATATATATACATCTATTTGAGTCTAGACTGCTTGTGATATTCATAATAATTCACTGTAAATACCACAAGGTAGACTGTGAATACTAGTACCTGCGGATTGGCCTCAACACAGCTATAGTGGTTTACTGACCATCCTCGGCTCATATTTGTGGCCTGATGATCTTGACCAGCCACAACACAACTTATAGTGGTCTACTGATTTAAATAGACAAATATATTTGCACTTGTATACAGTTATTTTTCAGGTGAACAGGTACAAAACTCAACTCAACATCTCTTGAATGAAACAGAAAGTATGGAGCAAGCACATGGAACTAAGTGAAACAACATTATACACACACACACACATGTATGTATATAGATACATGTATGTATAATATATGGCACTGCCTCAAGCAAAGGCATGTGCAACAATTTCGGCATGCATCAAAACTAGGCAAGCTTGCACAAGAATCACATATATGGCATGGACAATCAGCAATAAGTCAGAGAAATCTAGCAATAACAAACATGTGGAAATGGAAATACACATGGAGGCATAACTGTTAAGAGAAGGTAAGAAAATGCAAGCACACAAGCACAATGCAGCAAGCACAAACATATGTACACTGTGCACACATCAAATATTTTGGGTTGAGCCTCAAGCAAGAAATGCAACATAAGTTAATCCACCCAATACTGCAAACCAACAAGACCTGGCAGCAAAATGTACATGAGTGTTCACGTACACATGCACAACAATAGGCTGAAGGGTAAAGACATGAAAGATAAGGGAATGCACAAACAAGTGCACATAATTTTAGATCTGACCTGTCATATGCAAACTATTTCAGGCAAACATGGCAGTAATGTCAATGAGGCAAAAGTAGGAAACAAAGGAGCAAAACAGTCTGGTCAAAGTGGTACACAAGTACAAATAAAAATATGGTAGTTAAAATTGCATGGAGCATGGAAAATTATAGTGTATAAGAAAGTGACAAGAGCAGTAGTATTGCAATACACACAACAAGGAACAAAGTGAACCAAGGTGGCATCAAGAACCAATGGTGCAAATGAATCTCACAACTACAAGCCAATGAACAAACAATGACAGATACCAAAATTGGTTGCAACAACATGAAAGCTAGTATCTATTCTTTTCAGTAAAATGCAAGATGTTGAACAACAAGCAAAGGATCAAGTTGTATCTCTGCTCTTATCAAAAATGTACAAGGATACAGAAGACCATGTGTAGTGCCCGTTCGATTCAGCTAGATCAAGAGATATTTCAAGTATAGTATCAGTTCTTATCTTGTTACTAAAACCAAAAAAGGACATGGTGCAGGTTAGAGACATGTCCAGATTAGTACTCATGTGCAATACAACATTAACAAATTACGATGGAGAATTTACTGAAAAGTTGTGTATGACTTAAGGATAGGATCTTTCTATATGGATTATGCGGAAGTGAATATGATATTTTAACTTAATAATATGCAATAGTTATGAAAATAAAATCTAAATTACCGAGCTATATCACAAACAGAGTAAATAAATGCGGAAAATAAAGTAAAGTGACACTAGGAGTTTTTATACTGGTTCGGACTTCCTGCCCTACGTCCAGTCCAGAAGCTCCTCTTCGGAATTCACTAACAATGCCCTCTCTTAACCCAAAGGAATAGGTCAGTATACCCGAGCCTCAATAAGGATGCCTCTCGCCTGAGTAACTACACAGTTCTTCAACAATTGCAAGTGTTTGACTTCTGATTTGTGTTCTTGAATCAACACAGATAACCAATATTTTAAGTACAACCTTTCTATAATCTGATCCTCGAGTATATGATTTAAATGCGAAGATTTAAGGAAGAAGTTTGCTTGTTGAATGAAATGATATTAAATTGACTCAAGAATTCAACAATTATTTGAATTTGGGAGCTTTTATTTGCAAAAAATGTAAATGGAGAGAATAGAATGATGATCAGAAAAATCAGTAAAATTCGGTTAAATTAAATGATTGTAAAACATGTTTGAAGTTGTTTATATAATAGTATAAGAGTAGCAATCCTTCATGAATAGTTTCTATAAAAAGTTATGTCCATTTCCTTTGATTAATGAAGAGAAATCTCTTCATGAAGGATGGTGACTCTTCACAAAATAGTTTCTAGGTCGAATTAGTCGACTGGTTAAAAATCATCAATTGACTGGTAGAATTAAATCGTATAAATATTTTTTTTTAATCAAAACTAGCCGTTATATGCAAAAATAGCTTGACCAGTCAACTGGTCCATTTCCTACCAGTCGACTGGTAGGCTGGTTTTTGCATATACCTGGCTTTTATAAAGGTTTATAATTATATATAACTTTGTTTAGCACATTCGTGTATAATTAAGGATAGATTTTAACATAATTCTAACACGACCCAATGCACATATATATAAAACCTTATCTTTATGATTCGATTCCCATAGTAGCTTCATTTGTTGGCATCGATCAAAATCTTGTTATCAACATTCTCCCCCTTTTTGATTGATGAGAACACTTTTGATTTTCTCTTCCTGAATGTATAGCTCCCCCTGAATTTCTGCACAAATATGTTAGTTCATAATTTTATAACCTTACCATTTGATTGCTGCATATCACTAACGTTAGCACAATTTTCCAATAGTATGGAAAATATAAGAGTATAATAGCATGGAAACATAAAAATGGTATAAGCATGAGAGATATTTCTCCCCCTGTGTCATTGATTAAAAAGGAATTAAGACATTATATGTAACGACCCACATTTTTAACCGTTCAAATCGACAATAAACCACCCATGTCGACCCAAACAAATCGCAAATGCAGGTAGTTATTGGGGAAAAAGAAGAAAAGAAAGAAAGAAAGGAAAAACCAATCACAGAATCTCACAGCGGAAGGACAACATATAATAAACAAATAGCAGTTTAAAAGCGGTTGAAATGTATACCTCGGTTATAACATTCAATGGTTATCAGAGTTACATATACATACAGCTGTACATGATAAGCAGCGGAAATAATGCAGCGGATATACATATGTATAGATAGTAGCTATACCAAATCTTCGTCTTCGATCTCCAAAGCACAATCATCTTCGGTAACTGCAACGTCTGCTGACCCGAGCGTATTACATAAAAGAAACACAACAAACACTCGGATCAGCACTAAATCATTCTCATATTAGTCAAATTAAAATATGAAACAAATTTAGTATCATGGGTGCAGTAACTCGAGAGATGTTACGGGATTTTTCCATCTCTCAAGGATCCGTCGAACTAATACATTCATAGCATAATACGCTATTATGATAGTGTCTATTCAGTAAAGTATAAATACAGAAAATAGCGTAAGCGGGATTACCATATTACCCTTACGCAGTTTATAGGCATCAACGATCTATACAGTACCGTAAATCCACCGTACTGGCGTTATCAGAGGGCACTCCATAGAAAGCAATACTAAATCAAAATCGTAGGGGCTCGATAGGAATAAATATGACAAGGCACTCGAGGCAATGCCCAGGGTAGGATTCTACCAATTGCACTCCCGGACCGGTGGTAACGCATAGCAGCCACTACCGCCCACCTCGGAACACACTCCCAGAATCATAAATGGGCCCAAATCATCATCATCACAGTCATATAAATAGCATCGAAGAAGTGTGTCCGATCAAAGGCGCTAACCTCAATTAGTCACGGTATAGCTCCTGTTTTAGTCATTTCAATTCTGACCCGAAGGTCAGGGCTATTTCGTAGTCGTTCATCTTCTTCGATTCAATAATCGCCTCAAATCATCATGCTCGTTCTGGATACGTCATAACGTTCACAGTTGTCAAAGTGGTATCGACACTGACAGAGAGTATGTCTTATGCCGACTCCGGTCTCTTTAACAACCAACACTTACATTTTCCACATCGGTTGGTTCTTTTATATTTGATAAAGGTTCGCTTTCATATCAAAATATCATCTTCTGTTTCGAACCCAATTTATATTCAAACGAATCAAATTTTCATATCAACCTTTCATAATCATACCCAACCCGATTATATTCTAAAACTAGAATATATTTTATATCATTATATTATAATCATATAATATTTCAAAATGACTTATACTCAAATAGAATATAATTTATCTCAAAGATTTCAAATTATCATGGATTCTTATCTCAACTCCATTTGAACCAGCGGTTCAACTCAAGCATTTCCCTTCGGAAGAAATTTATAATTCCAAAACACTTGTAAACTAAATGTTTATATATAATAATAACAATAAAAATAATAAAAATAAAAATAAAATAAATTTTATATAAATAAATATATAGATATACATATAGGATATAGTAATTAAAATAAATTAGTAATTTAAATATTATATATTACTTAAATATAGGTTTACTAGAAGATTTTGGAAAATGAATTATAAGGAAAAACTTTATTTAAAATACAATAGTTATAAGTAAAGGTAAGTAATAAATTAAAGCAAGAATAATTATTTGGAATCAAATGCATGAATATATTTAAAGATAAATTTCTCTAATCAAAATCTTCCTTCCTTCCAAATTTCAATACTTGGATCTATCCTCCGGTCTCAACGGAGTTCCTTAAATTCCATCTCTCGTTTCAACCTCGTTCAACCAACTATTTGATTTCAAGAGTTCAAATATATATTCAACTGAGTTAAAACAACCCAAATATCTTTGATTTCCAAATTTCCCAAATCAGATTACATAAGAATTTATTTCCTTCTAATCCAACTCTTAATTTGAAAAGATTTAAATCATATTCAAATTCCGATTTAAGTATTTACACTTTGTTTTGGAAAAATTTCTTTAACCCTTTTATCAACATCCCAGTTCAGAATCTTTACAGAATTGAATTATCGAGTATCGGTACATTCTTTTAGAGGGAAAATTCTATTAAATAAAAATTTCAAATATTTAAAATCATTTAACCAACCGATGTCTGTATATAATTATCTACCCAATGGCCAAGTGATTTTAAATTTAATTTCTCGATATTTCAGGGAGGGATCTATCATTTCAATCCAAATCAAGGTCACAGAGGTTTATCATTTCACTCCGTGTTCTTATTTCATTTTATCGATAAATCCCGGGTTCATTAGATGCCCGCAACATCAAGGGTAAATGGGATTTATCGTCAAGATCAACATGTACTGCAATATACTGAATAAGGAGCATAAAAATGTCACTATAAATTCAGTAATAAATTTCAACCAACATCCATCACAACCATTTCATTCAACTGATCAGCATTAAACTGTTTCAGGATTTTACAAGGGTTCGAATTCAACTAGAAATTTAAATTAAATAACAAATCAATTACTTAAATTGCATGTTAACACACTTGCATGTTAAATTTAAACCACACATCAACAATCCAACACAACCACGCAACCAAACTTACTTCATAATTTAATTCAATAAATATGGGAATAATTCAGTATTTCGTGAGCGAAGAATCACTCACCTTTGGGTCCTTAATGGATCGGACGTCCAAAAGAAGCCCAAAATTTCACAGTCTCTAAATGCAACCAAACCAGCGCCAAAACGTCCGCAATTTCGCCACGATCCCAACGCAACAAACCGCGTCCAAATCCGAGTTAAAGCGAGAAAGTTATCAGCATTTTATTATATGGATTTTAAATATATGAATAAATAAAATAATGACTCCCCACCACTCACCCTTTGCCACGTCAGCTTCTTCTCCCCATCATTCTCCCGCTCCTCCTACACTTAGCTACAGTAACCAACGAAAATAAACCAAAAAACACCCAACTTTGACCACCGAATACACCCCACTCCGGCCGAACTAGGCCTTGCGACCACCACCAAACCGAAGCTCATCAAGAACTGCACCTCCCTGTACCCGAGCCTCCGCTTCCGGTGGACCCTATTGCCGCCGCCAAGTCCATGAATGAACGGAAATTCTGACCTTTGACTAGCAATTTCTGGCTATCTACTTAACTATAGGTTCCTTAACCACCACCAGCAGACTCGTATGAACGTCCTCTTCAAAACCCATATCCCCGATTTCTCAATTGTTACTTAAATCAAAAACCCCCAAAACCATGCTTAGGGTTTCGATTTTCAGAACTTTGACCGAGATTTTCCGGCAACTCATACCACTGCATGTCAGAATAAATTGTACCAACGGCTTCTTCTTGACGAGAGCTTTAATTTGGTACATAATACGATAGGTTTTGGAGAGATTTTATTTTGAAGTTGTATTTTATTTTCTAGGTTTTTGAAAAATTGATTTTCAGCCATGGATAAAAGAAAATTCTTGGAGAAGGAGAATATACGTATAATAAGATGGGAGAATGGGCTGATGAGTGGATATGGAGTTTTATTCAATATATATAAGGCCCAATATGAGAAATACCCAATTATCCATTTAAATTGATTCGTTCACAATTTCTCTTGTACGATCAAACGGTAAGTCGGATTGTAACGCAAATTGGAATCCTAGCATAATTCACCGTTCCGGTTCTGATGGCGCCAGTTTCGTCGAATTCCGAGACAGTCGCCAAAACCGTTAAATTTCACAGCTAATTAAATAAATAAAATATTCAAAATTCAATTAACTGTTTAAATTCAAATTAAATATTCGTTAAATTCAAATTAAATCCAATTATAACCTAAATAAATTCTATAAATAAATTTCACACATTTTAAATCAAATTTTGATTATTTAAATCTCTGATTTGAATTTCAGTTATAATTAAACAATTTAAAATTCCACCATTTCAAATTAAATTTGAATTTCCATTATAAACCAAATAACTCAAATTTATTAATTAAATAAAATATAAATTTCCAAATTGCCCCAATTCTAAGTATAAACTAAATTTAAAACTATTTATACTCCACTCAAATAGTCATCATTATTATAATCGACAAAATTTGATTTTTATCCAATATTATTCAATTTTATTTATTTAAAATTTGAAAATTAAATATACAGAAAATATGGGATGTTACATTCTCCCCCACTTAAAATCTTTTCGTCCTCGAAAAGAGAATGAAACGATTTTAAGCACATATCTATTTCAAACCATACATAAAATAGTATTTACAAAAATAAGTATATAGTTGTAAAACTCACAAATTTTTCTAAATCACAGAAAAATTTCGGCAACATCTCCTTTGTACGGAGAGGTCCGGAGAAATCACATACATATATATATATATACTCAATATTCCTCTCATCACACGATGAGGCATCCCAAAATGGGGAAAAACTCATATATAAAACCACCAGAACTTTGTAACACCTTTACATACCTTTCTTTAGCGTTTATTTGCATTTTTATTTACCTTAGCATTTAGTGTTTAGCGCAAGCGAGCTCCGAAGCATAGCGTGACTTCCCTATACCTGCTACATACTCACATACACATAAGAATCAACATAAATATAACAAGTAGCGAATGTATATAACTTGCACAACCTATATTAAACCTTTTCAACTACAAAATCAAGATATTCATAACAGGCCAGCGAACAAAACAAGGTTTATCACTCACTAAAAGTTGGAATTTGACTAAAACATATTAGGCAAAAGTTGTAGCATTTGTTTCAGGCTTTCCGAATTGTCCGGATTCATCGAATTCGGATAATTTGTTCAAAAGTTATGGCCGTTTTAGCGAAGGTGAACGCTTCAGCCCTGGCAAATAAAATTGCAGATCTGAATTGTTCAACCCAGTTTTTACCCCTTTAAATCTCAAAATTTCACCCAGCATATTTAGGAAAAGTTTTAGTTCAGATTTTGGCCTTTCCGAATTGTACTCGCACGTTAAAATCCGATATTTCGTTTGGGAATTATGGTCAAAACGACATGGGTATTCAGTTCAGATTTTTATTTTTCTGCACATACAACTATGACTAAAACTTGCATTTCAGCTTACTAAACATAGGAATTCGACAGGGCTTTATAAACGAAAGTTTTAGCTCGGTTTCTAAGGTTTCCGGAAAGTCCGGAATCGTCAGATTCCGATCATCCCATCAAAAGTTATGTCTATTTTATTTCAGCTTATTGACTATTCCAGATTTACATAAACATTGGTTTATTCCTATTCGAAATTTCAACATTTTCGATTCCAATACTTTTGTAAATCCCTGACACTTGACTTTGTTATCACTTCATTATTAAGAAATGAATTCACATTCGATTGCTTATTCTTTTCCGATATATTTTCTCCTTTCGTTTTCATTCCAAGCATTCAGTTACACAAGACTTGAATTCATCTTAATTTCTGAACTAACTCGAAATATTAAATCATTAAACCATTAACCTTGGTCGATTTACCAAACTAGTTAAATATTCAAATTAAATAATTTAGCCCTTGGTTTTATCTTTCCTATATCTTATTTCATATCTCAAATTCCCGGTTTTGTTCCACTTCCTCGCACCTCGTCCTCATTCATTTAACCATTCCTTATTCCATATCGATTATGTTTGAAATCCATTACTAATGATTTTATTTCCTAAACGGACTTTAAAAATTCAATTCCGTACCTTTTATTTCAACCAAATGTTCTTCTGAATGTTAATTTATTTGAGTTGGAGATCCAAACCTTCGGATTTTTCCACCTTAGCACCCTCGACCACTAGATGTGGTTACCACTTATTAATGCCATGAATTTACCCTTAAGTTCGTTTCTGTTCGGTTCAGTTCATTAACCAACATTAAGTTATCTTAAATCCAAGTTCCTTCAAATATCTCCCTTACTAGATTCAGCTTTATCCAAATCCTTATTTAATTTCATTAACATAGGGTTTTCTTAAACTCCCCTTTTCTTCTTTCTATAATTCCACGTTATTAAATTAAATTTTTTCTCATTTCATTTATTATGCTCCAAATTTCGAGAATCATTACCGAACATCAAACTCCTTCTATTTTAATACTAATTCAAATCTATTTATGGTTTTCGAACTAGCTCGATTTGGTTTCATTCGTTAAGCCCAATTTACGTTAAACCTCATTTCCTTTCTACACTCGATATTATTCTTACCATTATTCATCCAATTAGATTCTATTCCCACTTAAAGTTTATTCTCCTAATTCAAGTTATTTACACTTAGTTTTCAAACCATTTTTCTTCGATTTCCTAATCTGGCTTTATTTAACTCGACTAACTTAATTTCCTTATAAATTAGCCTAGTCATAAGCTACGCTAAATTTATTTGCACAATAAAACTTTCTAATTTATTATACTTTAGTTGGATTTCACCTTTTGGTTAATTAAAATTTTATCGAACGCCTATATCTATTAAACTTGGAATTTTCTTAACTCTATTATTGCTAGTGCTTACGCATTTTCAACCACTACATCTCTTCTCTCAATACATAAGTCCATTTCTTAGTTTAAAAATCAACATTCTCTAATTGAATCGAGTTGTCTTAGCTCTCAACTAACATTACTTGTTAGGATGAACCTGAATGCCTTGATTCCGGGTTATAACTAAGTTTAAATAATATATATATTTATACTATTTTAGGGAAAACCATACCATAAAATTTTTCCAAATCTAAATCTTTAAATTTATAATGAACAATTTCCAATTTTGGTTAAGTTTAAGCCCAACTTGACAACATATATTAATACCTTCATATAAAATTATTCAATATGGAATTAAATCCAAAATACCTTTCAAATAAATTATGAAAGTACGGAGTGGTCTCCCCACTTAGACATTTCATAATAAATGTCGATAATGCGTGCACTCATTACCGAAGTCATTTCTGATGTCCGAGAAGGGATTACACACTTATTTCTTTTAAAAATCCTTTAAAGCATTCCTTTCGAAAATACCTATAATATGATATTATTCAAACCTTGGCAAAACTATTTCAAAATACCTAGGATCAAGTTCAAGTTCATTTCTATTTTAATCGCAATCGTTTCACCCAATGATACTTAAAAGTATCATTTTGTTTCTAATATTTTCTTAAACCATATAATTTCCTTTATTAGATTTATTATCTAATCACCCATAATAGGTGATAACTTAATATTACCACCTACTAAAACAGATATATATATATATATATATATATATATATATATATGATTGAACCAATAATATACCTGATATATTTTAAAAATATAGTTGAAAACCATATTATGTCGATCATTCTGTTCGATTATTTAGATATTCCTATCGATTCTATGGCGTCCCATATATCGACCAGAATCTATAATATTCAACAGAACAAATCAACACAATGTAAAACCAATTTATATCAAAAATACAAGTACGCTCTCTCGTATCACTCAGACTCATTCTAGGGCACTACTACCCTATCTCTAATGAGTTAATTCCCAAATAGAGCCAAGGTTATCGCTAACCATCGCTCTGATACCAACTGTAACGACCCACATTTTTAACCGTTCAAATCGACAATAAACCACCCATGTCGACCCAAACAAATCGCAAATGCAGGTAGTTATTGGGGAAAAAGAAGAAAAGAAAGAAAGAAAGGAAAAACCAATCACAGAATCTCACAGCGGAAGGACAACATATAATAAACAAATAGCAGTTTAAAAGCGGTTGAAATGTATACCTCGGTTATAACATTCAATGGTTATCAGAGTTACATATACATACAGCTGTACATGATAAGCAGCGGAAATAATGCAGCGGATATACATATGTATAGATAGTAGCTATACCAAATCTTCGTCTTCGATCTCCAAAGCACAGTCATCTTCGGTAACTGCAACGTCTGCTGACCCGAGCGTATTACATAAAAGAAACACAACAAACACTCGGATCAGCACTAAATCATTCTCATATTAGTCAAATTAAAATATGAAACAAATTTAGTATCATGGGTGCAGTAACTCGAGAGATGTTACGGGATTTTTCCATCTCTCAAGGATCCGTCGAACTAATACATTCATAGCATAATACGCTATTATGATAGTGTCTATTCAGTAAAGTATAAATACAGAAAATAGCGTAAGCGGGATTACCATATTACCCTTACGCAGTTTATAGGCATCAACGATCTATACAGTACCGTAAATCCACCGTACTGGCGTTATCAGAGGGCACTCCATAGAAAGCAATACTAAATCAAAATCGTAGGGGCTCGATAGGAATAAATATGACAAGGCACTCGAGGCAATGCCCAGGGTAGGATTCTACCAATTGCACTCCCGGACCGGTGGTAACGCATAGCAGCCACTACCGCCCACCTCGGAACACACTCCCAGAATCATAAATGGGCCCAAATCATCATCATCACAGTCATATAAATAGCATCGAAGAAGTGTGTCCGATCAAAGGCGCTAACCTCAATTAGTCACGGTATAGCTCCTGTTTTAGTCATTTCAATTCTGACCCGAAGGTCAGGGCTATTTCGTAGTCGTTCATCTTCTTCGATTCAATAATCGCCTCAAGTCATCATACTCGTTCTGGATACGTCATAACGTTCACAGTTGTCAAAGTGGTATCGACACTGACAGAGAGTATGTCTTATGCCGACTCCGGTCTCTTTAACAACCAACACTTACATTTTCCACATCGGTTGGTTCTTTTATATTTGATAAAGGTTCGCTTTCATATCAAAATATCATCTTCTGTTTCGAACCCAATTTATATTCAAACGAATCAAATTTTCATATCAACCTTTCATAATCATACCCAACCCGATTATATTCTAAAACTAGAATATATTTCATATCATTATATTATAATCATATAATATTTCAAAATGACTTATACTCAAATAGAATATAATTTATCTCAAAGATTTCAAATTATCATGGATTCTTATCTCAACTCCATTTGAACCAGCGGTTCAACTCAAGCATTTCCCTTCGGAAGAAATTTATAATTCCAAAACACTTGTAAACTAAATGTTTATATATAATAATAACAATAAAAATAATAAAAATAAAAATAAAATAAATTTTATATAAATAAATATATAGATATACATATAGGATATAGTAATTAAAATAAATTAGTAATTTAAATATTATATATTACTTAAATATAGGTTTACTAGAAGATTTTGGAAAATGAATTATAAGGAAAAACTTTATTTAAAATACAATAGTTATAAGTAAAGGTAAGTAATAAATTAAAGCAAGAATAATTATTTGGAATCAAATGCATGAATATATTTAAAGATAAATTTCTCTAATCAAAATCTTCCTTCCTTCCAAATTTCAATACTTGGATCTATCCTCCGGTCTCAACGGAGTTCCTTAAATTCCATCTCTCGTTTCAACCTCGTTCAACCAACTATTTGATTTCAAGAGTTCAAATATATATTCAACTGAGTTAAAACAACCCAAATATCTTTGATTTCCAAATTTCCCAAATCAGATTACATAAGAATTTATTTCCTTCTAATCCAACTCTTAATTTGAAAAGATTTAAATCATATTCAAATTCCGATTTAAGTATTTACACTTTGTTTTGGAAAAATTTCTTTAACCCTTTTATCAACATCCCAGTTCAGAATCTTTACAGAATTGAATTATCGAGTATCGGTACATTCTTTTAGAGGGAAAATTCTATTAAATAAAAATTTCAAATATTTAAAATCATTTAACCAACCGATGTCTGTATATAATTATCTACCCAATGGCCAAGTGATTTTAAATTTAATTTCTCGATATTTCAGGGAGGGATCTATCATTTCAATCCAAATCAAGGTCACAGAGGTTTATCATTTCACTCCGTGTTCTTATTTCATTTTATCGATAAATCCCGGGTTCATTAGATGCCCGCAACATCAAGGGTAAATGGGATTTATCGTCAAGATCAACATGTACTGCAATATACTGAATAAGGAGCATAAAAATGTCACTATAAATTCAGTAATAAATTTCAACCAACATCCATCACAACCATTTCATTCAACTGATCAGCATTAAACTGTTTCAGGATTTTACAAGGGTTCGAATTCAACTAGAAATTTAAATTAAATTAAATAACAAATCAATTACTTAAATTGCATGTTAACACACTTGCATGTTAAATTTAAACCACACATCAACAATCCAACACAACCATGCAACCAAACTTACTTCATAATTTAATTCAATAAATATGGGAACAATTCAGTATTTCGTGAGCGAAGAATCACTCAACTTTGGGTCCTTAATGGATCGGACGTCCAAAAGAAGCCCAAAATTTCACAGAATCTAAATGCAACCAAACCAGCGCCAAAACGTCCGCAATTTCGCCACGATCCCAACGCAACAAACCGCGTCCAAATCCGAGTTAAAACGAGAAAGTTATCAGCATTTTATTATATGGATTTTAAATATATGAATAAATAAAATAATGACTCCCCACCACTCACCCTTTGGCACGTCAGCATCTTCTCCCCATCATTCTCCCGCTCCTCCTACACTTAGCTACAGTAACCAACGAAAATAAACCCAAAAACACCCAACTTTGACCACCGAATACACCCTACTCCGGCCGAACTAGGCCTTGCGACCACCACCAAACCGAAGCTCATCAAGAACCGCACCTCCCTGTACCCGACCCTCCGCTTCCGGTGGACCCTATTGCCGCCGCCAAGTCCATGAATGAACGGAAATTCTGACCTTTGACTAGCAATTTCCGGCTATCTACTTAACTATAGGTCCTCTAACCACCACCAGCAGACTCGTATGAACATCCTCTTCAAAACCCATATCCCCGATTTCTCAATTGTTACTTAAATCAAAAACCCCCAAAACCATGCTTAGGGTTTCGATTTTCAGAACTTTGACCGAGATTTTCCGGTAACTCATACCACTGCATGTCAGAATAAATTGTACCAACGGCTTCTTCTTGTCGACAGCTTTAATTTGGTACATAATACGATAGGTTTTGGAGAGATTTTATTTTGAAGTTGTATTTTATTTTCTAGGTTTTTGAAAAATTGATTTTCAGCCATGGATAAAAGAAAATTCTTGGAGAAGGAGAATATACGTATAATAAGATGGGAGAATGGGCTGATGAGTGGATATGGAGTTTTATTCAATATATATAAGGCCCAATATGAGAAATACCCAATTATCCATTTAAATTGATTCGTTCACAATTTCTCTTGTACGATCAAACGGTAAGTCGGATTGTAACGCAAATTGGAATCCTAGCATAATTCACCGTTCCGGTTCTGATGGCGCCAGTTTCGTCGAATTCCGAGACAGTCGCCAAAACCGTTAAATTTCACAGCTAATTAAATAAATAAAATATTCAAAATTCAATTAACTGTTTAAATTCAAATTAAATATTCGTTAAATTCAAATTAAATCCAATTATAACCTAAATAAATTCTATAAATAAATTTCACACATTTTAAATCAAATTTTGATTATTTAAATCTCTGATTTGAATTTCAGTTATAATTAAACAATTTCAAATTCCACCATTTCAAATTAAATTTGAATTTCCATTATAAACCAAATAACTCAAATTTATTAATTAAATAAAATATAAATTTCCAAATTGCCCCAATTCTAAGTATAAACTAAATTTAAAACTATTTATACTCCACTCAAATAGTCATCATTATTATAATCGACAAAATTTGATTTTTATCCAATATTATTCAATTTTATTTATTTAAAATTTGAAAATTAAATATACAGAAAATATGGGATGTTACATTCTCCCCCACTTAAAATCTTTTCGTCCTCGAAAAGAGAATGAAACGATTTTAAGCACATATCTACTTCAAACCATACATAAAATAGTATTTACAAAAATAAGTATATAGTTGTAAAACTCACAAATTTTTCTAACTCCCGAAATCACAGAAAAATTTCGGCAACATCTCCTTTGTACGGAGAGGTCCGGAGAAATCACATACATACATATATATATATATATATACTCAATATTCCTCTCATCACACGATGAGGCATCCCAAAATGGGGAAAAACTCATATATAAAACCACCAGAACTTTGTAACACCTTTACATACCTTTCTTTAGCGTTTATTTGCATTTTTATTTACCTTAGCATTTAGTGTTTAGCGCAAGCGAGCTCCGAAGCATAGCGTGACTTCCCTATACCTGCTACATACTCACATACACATAAGAATCAACATAAATATAACAAGTAGCGAATGTATATAACTTGCACAACCTATATTAAACCTTTTCAACTACAAAATCAAGATATTCATAACAGGCCAGCGAACAAAACAAGGTTTATCACTCACTAAAAGTTGGAATTTGACTAAAACATATTAGGCAAAAGTTGTAGCATTTGTCTCAGGCTTTCCGAATTGTCCGGATTCATCGAGTTCGGATAATTTGTTCAAAAGTTATGGCCGTTTTAGCGAAGGTGAACGCTTCAGCCCTGGCAAATAAAATTGCAGATCTGAATTGTTCAACCCAGTTTTTACCCCTTTAATTCTCAAAATTTCACCCAGCATATGTAGGAAAAGTTTTAGTTCAGATTTTGGCCTTTCCGAATTGTACTCGCACGTTAAAATCCGATGTTTCGTTTGGGAATTATGGTCAAAACGACATGGGTATTCAGTTCAGATTTTTATTTTTCTGCACATACAACTATGACTAAAACTTGCATTTCAGCTTAGTAAACATAGGAATTCGACAGGGCTTTATAAACGAAAGTTTTAGCTCGGTTTCTAAGGTTTCCGGAAAGTCCGAAATCGTCAGATTCCGATCATCCCATCAAAAGTTATGTCTATTTTATTTCAGCTTATTGACTATTCCAGATTTACATAAACATTGGTTTATTCCTATTCGAAATTTCAACATTTTCGATTCCAATACTTTTGTAAATCCCTGACACTTGACTTTGTTATCACTTCATTATTAAGAAATGAATTCACATTCGATTGCTTATTCTTTTCCGATATATTTTCTATATATTTTCTCCTTTCGTTTTCATTCCAAGCATTCAGTTACACAAGACTTGAATTCATCTTAATTTCTGAACTAACTCGATAATATTAAATCATTAAACCATTAACCTTGGTCGATTTACCAAACTAGTTAAATATTCAAATTAAATAATTTAGCCCTTGGTTTTATCTTTCCTATATCTTATTTCATATCTCAAATTCCCGGTTTTGTTCCACTTCCTCGCACCTCGTCCTCATTCATTTAACCATTCCTTATTCCATATCGATTATGTTTGAAATCCATTACTAATGATTTTATTTCCTAAACGGACTTTAAAAATTCAATTCCGTACCTTTTATTTCAACCAAATCTTCTTCTGAATGTTAATTTATTTGAGTTGGAGATCCAAACCTTCGGATTTTTCCACCTTAGCACCCTCGACCACTAGATGTGGTTACCACTTATTAATGCCATGAATTTACCCTTAAGTTCATTTCCGTTCGGTTCAGTTCATTAACCAACATTAAGTTATCTTAAATCCAAGTTCCTTCAAATATCTCCCTTACTAGATTCAGCTTTATCCAAATCCTTATTTAATTTCATTAACATAGGGTTTTCTTAAACTCCCCTTTTCTTCTTTCTATAATTCCACGTTATTAAATTAAATTTTTTCTCATTTCATTTATTATGCTCCAAATTTCGAGAATCATTACCGAACATCAAACTCCTTCTGTTTTAATACTAATTCAAATCTATTTATGGTTTTCGAACTAGCTCGATTTGGTTTCATTCGTTAAGCCCAATTTACGTTAAACCTCATTTCCTTTCTACACTCGATATTATTCTTACCATTATTCATCCAATTAGATTCTATTCCCACTTAAAGTTTATTCTCCTAATTCAAGTTATTTACACTTAGTTTTCAAACCATTTTTCTTCGATTTCCTAATCTGGCTTTATTTAACTCGACTAACTTAATTTCCTTATAAATTAGCCAAGTCATAAGCTACGCTAAATTTATTTGCACAATAAAACTTTCTAATTTATTATACTTTAGTTGGATTTCACCTTTTGGTTAATTAAAATTTTATCGAACGCCTATATCTATTAAACTTGGAATTTTCTTAACTCTATTATTGCTAGTGCTTACGCATTTTCAACCACTACATCTCTTCTCTCAATACATAAGTCCATTTCTTAGTTTAAAAATCAACATTCTCTAATTGAATCGAGTTGTCTTAGCTCTCAACTAACATTACTTGTTAGGATGAACCTGAATGCCTTGATTCCGGGTTATAACTAAGTTTAAATAATATATATATTTATACTATTTTAGGGAAAACCATACCATAAAAATTTTCCAAATCTAAATCTTTAAATTTATAATGAACAATTTCCAATTTTGGTTAAGTTTAAGCCCAACTTGACAACATATATTAATACCTTCATATAAAATTATTCAATATGGAATTAAATCCAAAATACCTTTCAAATAAATTATGAAAGTACGGAGTGGTCTCCCCACTTAGACATTTCATAATAAATGTCGATAATGCGTGCACTCATTACCGAAGTCATTTCTGATGTCCGAGAAGGGATTACACACTTATTTCTTTTAAAAATCCTTTAAAGCATTCCTTTCGAAAATACCTATAATATGATATTATTCAAACCTTGGCAAAACTATTTCAAAATACCTAGGATCAAGTTCAAGTTCATTTCTATTTTAATCGCAATCGTTTCACCCAATGATACTTAAAAGTATCATTTCGTTTCTAATATTTTCTTAAACCATATAATTTCCTTTATTAGATTTATTATCTAATCACCCATAATAGGTGATAACTTAATATTACCACCTACTAAAACAGATATATATATATATATATATATATGATTGAACCAATAATATACCTGATATATTTTAAAAATATAGTTGAAAACCATATTATGTCGATCATTCTGTTCGATTATTTAGAGATTCCTATCGATTCTATGGCGTCCCATATATCGACCAGAATCTATAATATTCAACAGAACAAATCAACACAATGTAATACCAATTTATATCAAAAATACAAGTACGCTCTCTCGTATCACTCAGACTCATTCTAGGGCACTACTACCCAATCTCTAATGAGTTAATTCCCAAATAGAGCCAAGGTTATCGCTAACCATCGCTCTGATACCAACTGTAACGACCCACATTTTTAACCGTTCAAATCGACAATAAACCACCCATGTCGACCCAAACAAATCGCAAATGCAGGTAGTTATTGGGGAAAAAGAAGAAAAGAAAGAAAGAAAGGAAAAACCAATCACAGAATCTCAAAGCGGAAGGACAACATATAATAAACAAATAGCAGTTTAAAAGCGGTTGAAATGTATACCTCGGTTATAACATTCAATGGTTATCAGAGTTACATACACATACAGCTGTACATGATAAGCAGCGGAAATAATGCAGCGGATATACATATGTATAGATAGTAGGTATACCAAATCTTCGTCTTCGATCTCCAAAGCACAGTCATCTTCGGTAACTGCAACGTCTGCAAACCCGAGCGTATTACATAAAAGAAACACAACAAACACTCGGATCAGCACTAAATCATTCTCATATTAGTCAAATTAAAATATGAAACAAATTTAGTATCATGGGTGCAGTAACTCGAGAGATGTTACGGGATTTTTCCATCTCTCAAGGATCCGTCGAACTAATACATACATAGCATAATACGCTATTATGATAGTGTCTATTCAGTAAAGTATAAATACAGAAAATAGCGTAAGCGGGATTACCATATTACCCTTACGCAGTTTATAGGCATCAACGATCTATACAGTACCGTAAATCCACCGTACTGGCGTTATCAGAGGGCACTCCATAGAAAGCAATACTAAATCAAAATCGTAGGGGCTCGATAGGAATAAATATGACAAGGCACTCGAGGCAATGCCCAGGGTAGGATTCTACCAATTGCACTCCCGGACCGGTGGTAACGCATAGCAGCCACTACCGCCCACCTCGGAACACACTCCCAGAATCATAAATGGGCCCAAATCATCATCATCACAGTCATATAAATAGCATCGAAGAAGTGTGTCCGATCAAAGGCGCTAACCTCAATTAGTCACGGTATAGCTCCTGTTTTAGTCATTTCAATTCTGACCCGAAGGTCAGGGCTATTTCGTAGTCGTTCATCTTCTTCGATTCAATAATCGCCTCAAGTCATCATACTCGTTCTGGATACGTCATAACGTTCACAGTTGTCAAAGTGGTATCGACACTGACAGAGAGTATGTCTTATGCCGACTCCGGTCTCTTTAACAACCAACACTTACATTTTCCACATCGGTTGGTTCTTTTTTATTTGATAAAGGTTCGCTTTCATATCAAAATATCATCTTCTGTTTCGAACCCAATTTATTTTCAAACGAATCAAATTTTCATATCAACCTTTCATAATCATACCCAACCCGATTATATTCTAAAACTAGAATATATTTCATATCATTATATTATAATCATATAATATTTCAAAATGACTTATACTCAAATAGAATATAATTTATCTCAAAGATTTCAAATTATCATGGATTCTTATCTCAACTCCATTTGAACCAGCGGTTCAACTCAAGCATTTCCCTTCGGAAGAAATTTATAATTCCAAAACACTTGTAAACTAAATGTTTATATATAATAATAACAATAAAAATAATAAAAATAAAAATAAAATAAATTTTATATAAATAAATATATAGATATACATATATGATATAGTAATTAAAATAAATTAGTAATTTAAATATTATATATTACTTAAATATAGGTTTACTGGAAGATTTTGGAAAATGAATTATAAGGAAAAACTTTATTTAAAATACAATAGTTATAAGTAAAGGTAAGTAATAAATTAAAGCAAGAATAATTATTTGGAATCAAATGCATGAATATATTTAAAGATAAATTTCTCTAATCAAAATCTTCCTTCCTTCCAAATTTCAATACTTGGATCTATCCTCCGGTCTCAACGGAGTTCCTTAAATTCCATCTCTCGTTTCAACCTCGTTCAACCAACTATTTGATTTCAAGAGTTCAAATATATATTCAACTGAGTTAAAACAACCCAAATATCTTTGATTTCCAAATTTCCCAAATCAGATTACATAAGAATTTATTTCCTTCTAATCCAACTCTTAATTTGAAAAGATTTAAATCATATTCAAATTCCGATTTAAGTATTTACACTTTGTTTTGGAAAAATTTCTTTAACCCTTTTATCAACATCCCAGTTCAGAATCTTTACAGAATTGAATTATCGAGTATCGGTACATTCTTTTAGAGGGAAAATTCTATTAAATAAAAAATTCAAATATTTAAAATCATTTAACCAACCGATGTCTGTATATAATTATCTACCCAATGGCCAAGTGATTTTAAATTTAATTTCTCGATATTTCAGGGAGGGATCTATCATTTCAATCCAAATCAAGGTCACAGAGGTTTATCATTTCACTCCGTGTTCTTATTTCATTTTATCGATAAATCCCGGGTTCATTAGATGCCCGCAACATCAAGGGTAAATGGGATTTATCGTCAAGATCAACATGTACTGCAATATACTGAATAAGGAGCATAAAAATGTCACTATAAATTCAGTAATAAATTTCAACCAACATCCATCACAACCATTTCATTCAACTGATCAGCATTAAACTGTTTCAGGATTTTACAAGGGTTCGAATTCAACTAGAAATTTAAATTAAATTAAATAACAAATCAATTACTTAAATTGCATGTTAACACACTTGCATGTTAAATTTAAACCACACATCAACAATCCAACACAACCATGCAACCAAACTTACTTCATAATTTAATTCAATAAATATGGGAATAATTCAGTATTTCGTGAGCGAAGAATCACTCACCTTTGGGTCCTTAATGGATCGGACGTCCAAAAGAAGCCCAAAATTTCACAGTCTCTAAATGCAACCAAACCAGCGCCAAAACGTCCGGAATTTCTCCACGATCCCAACGCAACAAACCGCGTCCAAATCCGAGTTAAAACGAGAAAGTTATCAGCATTTTACTATATGGATTTTAAATATATGAATAAATAAAATAATGACTCCCCACCACTCACCCTTTGCCACGTCAGCATCTTCTCCCCATCATTCTCCCGCTCCTCCTACACTTAGCTACAGTAACCAACGAAAATAAACCCAAAAACACCCAACTTTGACCATCGAATACACCCCACTCCGGCCGAACTAGGCCTTGCGACCACCACCAAACCGAAGCTCATCAAGAACCGCACCTCCCTGTACCCGAGCCTCCGCTTCCGGTGGACCCTATTGCCGCCGCCAAGTCCATGAATGAACGGAAATTCTGACCTTTGACTAGCAATTTCCGGCTATCTACTTAACTATAGGTCCTCTAACCACCACCAGCAGACTCGTATGAACGTCCTCTTCAAAACCCATATCCCCGATTTCTCAATTGTTACTTAAATCAAAAACCCCCAAAACCATGCTTAGGGTTTCGATTTTCAGAACTTTGACCGAGATTTTCCGGTAACTCATACCACTGCATGTCAGAATAAATTGTACCAACGGCTTCTTCTTGTCGAGAGCTTTAATTTGGTACATAATACGATAGGTTTTGGAGAGATTTTATTTTGAAGTTGTATTTTATTTTCTAGGTTTTTGAAAAATTGATTTTCAGCCATGGATAAAAGAAAATTCTTGGAGAAGGAGAATATACGTATAATAAGATGGGAGAATGGGTTGATGAGTGGATATGGAGTTTTATTCAATATATATAAGGCCCAATATGAGAAATACCCAATTATCCATTTAAATTGATTCGTTCACAATTTCTCTTGTACGATCAAACGGTAAGTCGGATTGTAACGCAAATTGGAATCCTAGCATAATTCACCGTTCCGGTTCTGATGGCGCCAGTTTCCTCGAATTCCGAGACAGTCGCCAAAACCGTTAAATTTCACAGCTAATTAAATAAATAAAATATTCAAAATTCAATTAACTGTTTAAATTCAAATTAAATATTCGTTAAATTCAAATTAAATCCAATTATAACCTAAATAAATTCTATAAATAAATTTCACACATTTTAAATCAAATTTTGATTATTTAAATCTCTGATTTGAAGTTCAGTTATAATTAAACAATTTCAAATTCCACCATTTCAAATTAAATTTGAATTTCCATTATAAACCAAATAACTCAAATTTATTAATTAAATAAAATATAAATTTCCAAATTGCCCCAATTCTAAGTATAAACTAAATTTAAAACTATTTATACTACATTCAAATAGTCATCATTATTATAATCGACAAAATTTGATTTTTATCCAATATTATTCAATTTTATTTATTTAAAATTTGAAAATTAAATATACAGAAAATATGGGATGTTACATTATAAGCACATGATAACCATATAACTTTTTAGAAATCTTTGAATGATATAATTCCTAACTCTCGTCGAAGTTTAATAAAAGAATTCTCTAAAAAGGGTTTTGTAAAGATATCAGCAATTTGATTTTATGGGTTAACAAATTCTAATTTAATTGTTTGTTTTTCAATATTATCTCTCAAGAAGTGATGTCTGATATCAATGTGTTTAGTTCAGGAATGGTTTACTGGATTCTTAGATAAATTTATTGCATTTGTATTATCACAATATATTATGGAGTTTGACAAATTTACATTGAAATCTTTTAGTGTTTGCTGCATATATAATACTTGAGCACAAGCTAGTGCAGCAGATATGTATTCAGCTTCGCATGTTGATAATGAAACACAATTTTGTTTCTTGCTAAACCAAGATATAAGTGATTTACCAATAAAGTGACATGTTCCACTTGTACTCTTACGATCCGTTCGTGATCCTCCAAAATCAGCATCGCTATATGAAACTAATTCAAAGGAACAATCTTTCAGATAGAAGTGTCCAAAATCTTTGGTACTACTTAGATATCGTAATATTCGTTTAACCGCTCTTAAATGTGACTCTTTTGGATTAGCTTGAAATCGAGCACATAAGCAAACACTCATCATAATATCCGGTCTACTTGCAGTTAAATACAGAAGTGAACCTATCGTGCTTCGATATAACTTTTGATCGACATTTTTACCATTTTCATCTTTATCTAAATGTGTCGATGTACTCATTGGTGTAGGTTTACTTGACGTGTTTTCCATTCCAAAACATTTTATTAAATTAGTACAATATTTTTCTTGATTAATGAAAATTCCATCTGGCAATTGCTTAATTTGTTATCCCAAAAAGTAAGAAAGTTCTCCCATATGTGACATTTCAAATTCGTTGGTCATTATTTTTGAAAATTTCTTAACATAATTGATCATTTTTTGATCCAAAGATAATGTCATCTGCATATATTTGTACTATTAGAATATCTTTATGGTC
Organism: Allium sativum; assembly: GCA_030737875.1. Classification (NCBI taxonomy): domain Eukaryota; kingdom Viridiplantae; phylum Streptophyta; class Magnoliopsida; order Asparagales; family Amaryllidaceae; genus Allium; species Allium sativum. The sequence continues at coordinate 430,949,470 of CM060909.1, read as the reverse complement.
TTTCTTGATAAATAGTGTTTGATCAACCTTTCCAATTTGAAATCCTGAATCTAACAGGTAAGTTTTGAGACTTTCATACCAAGCACGAGGTGCTTGTTTCAAACCATATATTGCCTTTTTCAGTTTATAAACATGATCAGGATATTTTTCATGAGCGAATAGCGGAGGTTGCTCAACATATACTCGTTCTTTAATGTAACCATTTAAGAAAGCGCTTTTAACGTCCATCTAATATAATTTGAAGTTATGATGACAAGCTTATGCTAATAATATTCAAATTGCTTCTAGTCGTGCAACTGGAGCAAAGGTTTTTTCATAATCTATGCCTTCTTCTTGATTGTAACCATATGCAACAAGTCTAGCTTTATTTCTAATGATATTTCCCAATTCATCTGCTTTATTTTTGTAAACCCATTTTGTTCCAATAACAGTTTGATCACTTGGTCTTGGAACTAATTCGCAGACTTCATTACATTCAAGCTGGTTTAATTCTTCTTGCATGGCAACTATCCTATTTTCATCTATGGATGCTTCTTTAGGATTTTTGGGTTCGATTTTTGACAAGAAGGCTACATTACTCACCAAATTAAGTTGACTTCTTGTTCTAACATTTGAAGTTGTTTCTCCGATAATATTTTGTGTTGGATGATCTCGTAATATTCATGGTGGAGATTTGACTTCATTAACAGGAATATTTAGATTATTGATATTCTCTTGTGTTTCTGCATTATTATTCTTTATGTTGTTATAAACAATGTTTTCATCTTCTCTATATATTATTAGATCATCATCATGAGAAGAGTTATTTGTTATAATATTTGTTTTTAAGGAATTTTGAATAAAGTTTTCGTCAAACGAAACATGAAGTGATTCTTCTATTTTACTAGTTCTTTTATTGAAAATACGATAAGCTTTCCTACGCTCAAAATATCCCAAGAATACTCCTTCGTCAGATTTTGAATCTTATTTTGGGTAATCCTCTTACAAGATCATTTTTAGATAATTTGTTTATTGTTTTAAAGTTAACATGACAAAATCGTTTGTGCCATAACCAAGGATCATTATCTTTGGCTAATAAACACATGCTTGGATTATTATTAATTGTTATATTTAAAATATAAATATTTTTGTCTCGATTTCCTTCAAAAATAAGATTTTGATTTGAATCAAAAATACTACATTTATTTTTTCAGAAAATGTTATTTTAAACCTTTATCACATAATTGACTAATATTAATAAATTGTGTTTTAAGTTCTTAACTAATAAAACATCCTAAATAAGAGGCGAATTAGATATACTGTAATTGCTCACATCGCCTTTGCCGATGATGTATCCTTTGGAATTATCTCCAAATGTGACAGTACCTCCTTTTGAGTAAGTGATATTTGATAGCATTACTTTGTCTCCTATCATATGTTTTGAGCAACCACTATCTAGTATCCATTTTCCTCTGTTTTTGTCAAGTGGGACCTACAAAAAATAAATCAAAATTTTCATTGTACTCACTTCCTCCGTTAGGGTCCTAAGGGTTAAATCTTAGGAAGCCAAACCCAAGAGGGCTTAGGTTCCTTTTTGAAAAAATAAATACTATTATAATGAACAGAAACTAAAAAGTTTGTAATATATTTGTTCTAATAAGAATATTATTTGTCTTCGGAATCCATATACTAATATTATCCGAATATTTTTTCTTAGTAGAAGTATTTATTTTACTACAAGAAATTTTCGGTTTAATATTAGAATTTTTTAAATTGGATTTCCTTTTTGAATTTATTTTATTATCATATCTAAGTCCTTTTTTATTTAAAATCTCTTTAGAATTTTCTAAAATTTTAGATCAATTCTCTTTACCCCTGTTAAAATTATTTACACTTTTAGAAATGTTTTCTAACTTAGTTTTTAAACTAGAATTTTCTAATTTTCTAACTTTATAATTTTAATTTTAGTATTTAAATCATTATTTTCAGAATTTAACAAATCATTTTTATTCTTTTGAGTCTCGATTTCTTGATTCAACAAAGAAATTTGAGAATTTGCAATTAAAAGAGAATCTTGTAATTTTCTAATTTCTTCTTCTAAGATTTTTTTTCATCTTTCAAAAAGTCTCTCTCAAATTCGGCTTTATTTTTATCTTCATTAGCTTGTTTGAATTTTCTCTTAAACATTTTCCTAGATTTTAAAATTTCCGTATTAATTTCTACTTATTCATCAAAAGTAAAATCACTTACATCATTGTCCTTAGCCATGAAGCACGCGTTTGCTTGCTCACTATCACTGTCGCTATCACTTTCACAAGATGAGTCTGAGTTGTCCCAAGTGACTAAAAAAGCTCGTTTCTTTGATTTTTCATTTTTGCGATTTCTCTTTAACTCTAGACAATTCTTTTGATAGTGTCCAGTCTTGTGATAGTTGAAGCATTCTACTAGAGCAGGATCAGGTTCTTTTGATGAATTCTTCTTTATATTTTTGCTTTCACTTTTTCTGTATTTGAGAAATTTCTAAAATTCTTAGCAACAAATGCTATATCTTCTTCATCTAAATCGGAATCTTCTTTTCTACATGGAAAGCTAAATTTTACTTATCTTGTACCTATGCTTTCTTTGCCTGCAAATTCACTTCATAAGACATTAGATTACTATTCATTTCTTCTGGTTTCATGGTAGAGAGATCATTAGCTTCTTTGATCGCTAATACTTTTCTCTCCCATTCATCCGTTAAAGAATTCAAAATTTTTGAAACTATGTCAAAGTCGGAATACTTTTCTCCTAGTCCTAATAAAGAATGATAAATATTTTGAAAACATGAATACATATCATTTATGGATTCGTTTTCATTCATCTTAAAATTTTGAAACTGATTTTTGAGCATAGATACTTTACTTTGTTTAACTTTGTTAGTGCCTTCATGAGTAATTTTAAGTGTTCTCCAGATTTCATATGCAGTGTTGCACATACAAATCCGATTGAACTCATTTCTATTTAGAGCACAATGTAACATGTTCATGGCCTTAGCATTTAAAGTAGCTTCTTTTTTCTCAATATTTGACCATTCAGTTATGCAGTAATAGTTGATGTATACTCTTTTTAAGTAGTATTCCATGCATCATAACTATTTGCTTGCATGTATATACTCATTCGTGTCGCCCAGTAACTATAATTCATGCCATTAAAGAAGGATGGTCTAGCAGTTGATTGGCATTCAGAATATCTAGTGTTATTGCTAGTGCTAGTGTTACTATCCATATTATCTAAATATCAAATAACGGTTTTACGGTTATATGATGGCCTTGCTCTGATACCAATTGAAAAGTCGTGTATGACTTAAGGATAGGATCTTTCTATATGGATTATGCAGAAGTGAATATGATATTCTAACTTAATAATATGCAATAGTTATGCAAATAAAATCTAAGTTACTGAGATATATCACAAATAGAGTAAATGCATAAAATAAATTGAAGTGACACCAGGAGTTTTTATACTGGTTCGGACTTCCCACCCTATGTCCAGTCCCGAAGCTCCTCTTCGGAATTCACTAACAATGCCCTCTCTTAACCCGGAAGAATAGGTCAGTACACCTGAGCCCCAACAAGGATGCCTCTCGCCTGTGCAACTACACGGGTCTTCAACAACTACAAGTGTTTGACTTCTAATTTAGGTTCTTGAATCAACACGGATAGCCAATATTTTAAGTAAAACCTTCATATAATCTGATTCTCGAGTATATGATTTGAATGCGATGATTTAAGGAAGAAGTTTACTTGTTGAATTAAATGATATTAAATTGATTCAAGGATTCAAAAAGTATTTGAATTTGGGTGCTTTAATTTGCAAAAAATGTAATTGGAGAGAATAGAATGATATCAGAAAAATCGGTAAAATTCGGTTAAATTAGATGATTGTAAAACATGTTTGAAGTTGTTTATATAATAGTATAAGAGTAGCAATCCTTCATGAATAGTTTCTATAAAAAATTATGTCCATTTTCTTTGGTTAACGAAGAGGAATCTCTTCATGAAGGATGGTGACTCTTCACAAAATAGTTTCTGAGTCGAATCTGTCGTCTGGTTAAAAATCATCAGTTGACTGGTCGAATTAAATCATATAAATATATTTTTATCAAAACTAGCCATTATATGCAAAAACAACTTGACCAATCGACTAGTCCATTTCCTACTAGTCGATTTGTAGGCTAGTTTTTGCATATGTCTGGCTTTTATAAAGGTTTATAATTATCTATATAAATATATATAACTTTGTTTAGCACATTCGTGTATACTTGAGGATAGATTTAAACATAATTCTAACACGACTCAATGTACATATATATAAAACCTTATCTTTATGATTCGATTCCCATAGTAGCTTCATTCGTTGGCATCGATCAAAATCTTGTTATCAACATTTACATATGAGCTAAGAGGCGTATATGGATGAGAAATACACAATATATGGATGAGAAATACACAAATGATAGCAAAAGCACAAATACTTGATGCAAGAAAGACTCTAACAAGTATAATATGCCAAGTAACACAACAAAATACATATGTGTGTATGGGATCATATGTACAGCCTGGACAGAGATGACAAAGAACAAACAGGTCTCAATACCAAATAGTTAGGTGGAGGTGAACACGAGCATGCAAGCAGTATGGCACCAACTCAAGTGGATATAGTAAAACAATGGAGCGGTAAATAATGAGAAAGTGCATGCATCAAGGCCAAATTTTTATAGGCCAAGATTTATGGAAAGGTACAACCATGTTAAAATTGGCAAGAAGTTTTTTCTGGCAAATTCATAAATTTGAGAAATATCCAAAAAGATGTAAAGGTTTCGATTCTGGAAATACACGTAAGAAATTATCAACTTTCAATGAATTTATTTTTGGCAAGATGTTAAATTCAAGTTTCCAGATTTCGCATGAGTTAAAATTGGCATTGAGGAAATATATTTGGCAACCATTTTCATTTTTTTTCTGTAAATCACAAGATAATTTTGGGCATGAAAATCAAACAATTGTTTCTAGTAAACAATTTAGGACTCACGGCAGTCGACAACAAATCAGAGAAATCAATGGGTTTTGAAACCCTATAAATAGCACCTATTCATCACAAGCATATCATCGAAAAAAAAGAAATTCAATTGAGGAAAACAAATCAGAGCAACTCACAATTATTTGGATTTTCGATCATCCTCAAAGCCAAATCGAACGATCAGAGAGCAACTGCTTCAAACATCATATAATTTAATCAATCAATTTTTAAAGTTGCGATTTGGAGTAGGAGAAGAAAAAAAAACCTAATTTTGCTTTTTGGTCACCATTAAAGTCAAAAAGAGGAAGCCGACATTTTCAAGTGACAAATAAATAAAAAGCGGGAAGACATTTTTTATGTTAAACTAAGAGGTTTTTTTTTGTTTTTAAGCTGTAATTCTTTTAAAATCTCTTGCATAGGTTTTTTAGTTTTTCTAAACTAGGGTTTACGAGTTCTGGGTTTGTAATTCGAGGAAATTTGATCTTAGGGTTAAGGATCAATACAAGGTATTGAGCATAGGATTAGAACAATAGCGAGGGGACGCGAGTGTACAGGTGTTGTATGCAGGATATTGTTTTAATACTTTGTAGAAACCTTGGGGGATGCAGCAGTAGGTAGGGCTTTGTCAAAGCTGGGTAAATTCTGTGTCGTTTATTTTTTACATTTATTTATTTATTTTTCTGTGATTTGTGCTGTGATAATTTTTATATTCAACAAAACTACAATAAAACCTATTCACTCCCTCCCCCTTTAGAGTTAATTTAGATCCTACAAGTGGTATCAAATCCTGGTATTTTATATAACTCTAGATTCATGAGTTTCTCAAACGTGATGTTTCTAGTTGTCAGTCTAGCGAGAATTTTTCCAATGTTTGATGGAACAAAAATTTTAAATTAGAAATCAAAAATGGAATTATATTTAAAATCTGTTAACATTAGATGTTGGGATATTATTATTAATGGATGTGATATGGTAGATATGAAGTTAATTCTCGTGCTACACATATCTTATATTCTTATATTGATGATGATTAGTATAACCATATCTCCCATTGTTTAAATGCACAGGAAATCTAGAAAACTCTCAATGCGAAGTATGGAAGAAAAGACAAGTGCTCAAAACCCTCAAATGTCAACTCAGGTTTAGATTTATGCTTGACAAGATATATACAGATGATGATTCAGATGAATCAAATTGTGGAGACTCAATAGATGACAAGTGTGGTGAATTCTCTTTTGAAGAGTTGGTTTTTCTTCGTGAAAAATTAACTAAAACTGCTGACAGCCTCAAATTAACAAATAAAAATTTGAAATCTAAAAACGTTGAGTTGATTTGCAAAAACAATGTTTTGGAAAAGGAGTTGAAAATTTTTAAGATGACTAAAATTTTCAAAAATGAAATGGTGAGAAAGAGAATTTGTTGAAAACTGAATTGATTTTGGGTGAGCTTGAAAATGAAATCAACAAAATCAAAAATCTCAAATGTGACAATTGTGTGACTTTTCAAAAGGAGTTGTTTGAAATGAAAGTGATTTTCAAAATTCTTGAAAACAAATATGTGATTTTGAAAAACAATAAGATTGAGATTTCTAAAATAAATCATGATTTGGAAAGTGAGATTAAAAAATTCAAGGATTTTGATAAACATCATTTTGAAAAGCGCAAACAAATTGAATCTAAGATTTTCTGAGCCCTAGGCCAAAATTAAATTGCTTGAAAATAAAATTTTGATTTTGAAACAAATTGATGCTGAAAAGAGGAAGGTCGCTATAAATCTTTGTTCCACTTTGATGAAAAAAATAGTGATCTTAAAACAAAAATTCAATAACTTGAATAAACTTTGGCTAAATTTTCTAATGGAGAAAAATCGCTGAATATGTTATTGAAAAATCAATTTTCTATTGGAAATAAGAGTAGACTTGGTTTTGAGAAAATTGATGAAGTTGAAAAGAAAAACTCATACGATTTCAAATATCCTTCAAATTGATTTGGAAAAGAGTGAATTTGAATTTGAACTCTGATAATTTCAAAGGATTTTTTGAACGTAAATTTGATGAGTACTCGTTCAGAAATAATCCAGTCAAATAATTTTGGATCCCAAAAGGAAATAAAATGAACTCGAGTAAAATTAATCGAATTTGGGCTCCTAAGGGTACATGATGCTAATGGATTGTTATATAAACGGGTTTGGGTACCAAAACAATTAAACAATGTTAGGAGTGGTCAAACATCTTTTGTTAGACCACCCGATCCTATCAAAAATTAGGTACCGAAGGAGGCTAAGGAACAACTTCGCAAGAGAGATAAAATTCACGTTGTTCCATATTATTTTCAGAGTTCCTTAGCTATGATTGTTGAGTTAGAGAATCCATATTGTTAATGGTAAGTCATCTTTGATCTCTAAATTCGTGTTTCTTTTTCTGTTTTTATTCTTTCTTTTATTCTTCCTTTCTGGTAATGTTATTTCGCTTTGACACTGCCATAACAATTTTGGCATATCTTGAGCTTCTTAACTTCAAATCGCAAAATTCTTGATTTTTTTGAGATTAGATTCAATTGTCTACAACTTTAATGTTTTGATGATTTCAATTTTTTGAACTTAAAATTGTGAATATCTGCAATTCATCTGAAGTTTAATTTTTTGATAGCTCCCTGAATTTCTAACAGTGCTGTAGTATTTTTTACATAGCTTGAACATTGTTTCTCGAAATTCTGAAATTTTTGAAGTTATGAAAAGCTAATGAAATTTCACACAACTTTGATATTTTAAGTTTCTGCAAGTACACATTGCAAAGTCTTGAAAATTTACACTCAATACAGCACACTACTTAAAAACTATTTTTTGATAAGTTGTGTTAATTCCATTGTTTTTTTGGATTGGCTTGACTTCATTGATTTGAAAATCATTTGTGATGGATGTTATGCTAAATCTCTTGGGTTATTATATTTGATTTTCGAAAATAAATCTCATCAAGTGTTTTCAAATGAACTGCTATTGATTTGGATTATGTCTAATAAAATGCTATGTTAAAAGTTCCCTTATGGAGTTTGTTCTGATCTTCTGTTGCTCTGATAAAGAAAATATATATTGTTAGATTTGTTTTGCTTGGGCTTGGTGATTGGATGATTTGTTCGAGATACATTGTTGTCCTATAATGGGTAATTAGGAGCTACAAGTAGTATCAGTCCAAGAAGCATTGAAAATTTTCACTTTAAATTATTTGATTTTGAAAATATTTATTTTTCAACTTGTATAGTTTTTTCGGAATCCCTCTTAAAATTGATATTTTCAAATTTAATATCATTTTTGATTATTTATTTAAAATTAAAATTATTGACCAAATTGAACCATTTTGGAACTCATCAAAATTACTATTTGATTTATGAAATTGTGATGAGTTGTGACTATAGTATAATTCATAACAAGAGGAGATATTATTATCTTTTTGGCAAAGTTGACCAGTTTTTAAGGTGACCACAAACACCTTTTATTATAACTAATAATAAAAAATCAGTTAAGTACAGGTGTTTGTTACTTGACAATCATCAATTTGGATTTTAAGGTGGACCATCCACCGCCTATGACATTTAAAGTCGGTCGTCCACCATATCTATCCTAGATTTCATTTCAGGAGCTAGCTAGTGTACTAGACTACTATAAATGTCCACGTAGGGAGCATATTACATAATGTAAAATTAGTAAATTACATGCGTAACATAACGTTAGCTAGTGCTGAAAAGACAACATCACATAGTAGATTTCGTGAGCCACACCCAAAAGCAAGTGGTCTTGTGACCTGCTACTCGAGCCAGGTAAAAAATCACAGCTTCCATATTTTCTTCCATACCATCTCAAAATGAAGTACATTGTCGTAGCCATATTCTTTGGGAGATGGGACATTGCGAGATGACTTCCATTGCAGGCCATACATCCATTTTGCTCATGAACAAAGAAAGCTCAGTCGGAGAAACACTACTGAACAGCACGACTAAGGTCTGTGCCGAAGCATCACGTGGATAGCCAACTGATGGCGATGATCGCAACTAAGCACGGTATAAATAGAGAGACGAAAAGAGATACATGGACTAAGCAGCAAAAGATGCATAACTTAACCTAGATCTGCACAAAAAATACCAGACAGAGCAAACCAAACACTAAAATTAGATACAAACTACACCCAAAATTCCAGAGATCGGCTTCAATGAACTACCAAAAAGATGAAATCAGGCTTACATTGAATACCCATAAAGCAAATATGAACCACCGTAGCCGAAGCGATGAAGTTTCGACGAGAGACTCATTAGGTTGACCTTATGGAAGTTTCTGCGCACCAGTTGACTCCATGTCGGTGCGAGACTCCCATTCTATGCGGAAACTGTTGGGTTTCATTGTTCAAATCGACATATAAATTTAATAATTCTAACCCTAGTTTAACAGGATCTATGCGTAAATTTGTAAATCGAAATTAAGTACATACCAGATCCATGTTGAATCCACGAATCTAAGATGTGAACTGGAGACTGATCGAATCTGATAGCACGTCATTTGCCATGCCTCTAGAGAAGTCCACCAGCACTTGTTCTTGATGCTGTCAAACAGGATTAAGAATAGGAATCGATGGTGCTAGCCGATTCAGGGTTAGGGTTTTTAATTTTGATTTTGGTGGCTACTGAAAATAATGAATAATCATAGATCAATGAAAGGTCGGCCGCCTTTCTTATAATGTGTAGCCAACAAAATCTAAATTAAGTAATACCCTTTATACCCTTATACCATTTCAAAACTAGAGAAAAGGTCAACTTTTGATTTCCCTTGAATTGTGAACGGTTCTTATTCCTTTCAAGTGTTTGTATGTGTGACCCTATAGGTTATTACAACGTTGGCAATGATTTAAACAATATTTAAATCATAAACAGTGAGCGGTATCTAGCAACACATCGCTGTTACCCAAGTTATAATAAGATCAACGATTCAATACAACCTTTCTGTGACCAGTGTATCAATGTAAAATAATCCTTTTAACCAATATATCCAGGATTATACTCAAGGCATGGATCGTATCATCCTCTTTATAATTTAATCTGTTTATCTTAATCGATGAGTGGACTGTTTAAAACAAATCAGTATTTGAGCACTGTCATGCATTTCACAATCTCACTCAATCAAGAGGCCCATGGATATTACCATAAATATATTATGGGGTTAAATTCCATCTAGATCATTCATAATTTTCATTCGACTCGAGATGTATCCAATAATCACCATTATCGTTACTCTGTTACGAAATACCTTTAGATGATATCAAAACACAAATATCCTCGAATAAAATTATAATGATTTTAGGTTTGAGGACCATTACATCACTGTCACTATGAGAATAACTTATGATATTGTTAATTATATTCCATGTAGTTATCTCACGGTGGGTCGGCCCAATACGATATTCTCTAATACGTATTTATGTTTTTACATTAATATCACGTATATTAATGATCAATGAGATGTGATCATCAGTCAATCAACATACCAGTCTTAACGCTTTATTGTTGTCCTATATTAACAATAAAACTCGACTAGGGGCATTTAAGAATTATAATACTTATCACATTATATAATCTCAAGTTCAGTCTTACTCGAACTATATAATTCCGTATTATTATTCTAAGGACTTCTATTATATTATTATTTATATTACACAGTAAATACAATATAATAGAATAATATTTTATTCCAAATAAAATAATAACATTGAAACACCCCACCTCCGTTAGGGTCACTCTCAAAGGGAATGCCCTAATTTTGGTGGAGGTTTATAAGTACAAGTCACAGATATACAAGACAGATATAAGAACACATATTTGTAAAACAGCGGAAGAACAACAAACTTTATTTCATTAAGTCAAATACGTGTTACAACAACATCCTTTCCAAAAACATAACATAACACTTTCATAATCTGTCTTGAGTACATTATTTAAAGAAGCATAAATAAAACATAGATAAACTTCCAAAAGTCCCCATAGTGGATTGTCCAAAGCCATAGTTCAAAACAGGAAAGTCCAAGCAATACATTTCTCTTCTTCAAGCTGGATGTTGAGGCTGATCAAGCTGCTGTGTTCCCTCCCTGAGGACCTGGGGGGGGGGAACGGAAGAAAGAAGACGAAAGGAAAATAGAGTCAGACATAAAGCCTGAGTAAGTCTAGTACTACTTTGTCTATGAATAAAGAACTGGGTATGATAAGTAATAACAAGAAGTGGGCAAACACTATAACTTGGTTAAGTTGTCTAGGGTCGAATATACTATCGTACCCCATGTTAATCTCTGAACCCATATAAACTAGTTTCCAACTGGCACCCATAATCAGGGTGATGTGATCCATTCTATGATGATCGGCTCCTACTCGCATAGTTACATGTGTCTTACGGCCCCCGATGTCTGTAGTTACCTATGCTGGTCCCACCATGGGGTGTATCAAGTCCCATAGTGGCAACCCGACACAACCTTAGAGTGCACAGGTATGCTACTGGTGTTCAGTGCCTTATTTTTCTGCTCCGGAGTGTGTGCACGCCCGCACTCCGTTAGAACCTACACTGCTACACCACCGCCGTCGCTTTGACCTCTTACAATCAGCCCAGTAATCGTGCCCCACCCTGCCTAGTTTCAGGGTATCCTGATACACCTTTTAGGGTTACTGCTGAAAAGGGTCCCCCGTTACTAGGTTTTCTATCTCTAGCCAACATGCTAAGTTGGTTAAGTGTTTTTCTAACCTAACCCCACCAGTCCGTTTAGTTTAGCATGTTCCATTTTGATTAAGTCTTTAGTCCACTTAATCCTAACAATCCTGACTCAGCCTTAATTGTCTTATTAAGGCCCTGACCTCTCACATTAGACAGGTATTGTTGTGGCTGCCTGTTGCCGGTTGGTTCCGGGCAGTCTTACGCCACAACTCAGTCTAACCTCGGGTCCTTGCTGGGCTCCATGTTTAACCTCCCACATTGGATAGGTATTGTTGTGACTACTGGACAGCCGGGCGGTTCCGGGCAGGTTTACATCACAACTCAATCCAACCTCGGGTTAAACACATCGTATTTTCTACATTTACATATCTTGTCATTCTTCTTTAATTATATGTAAATATTTGCGGCCCATTATTAGGTTAACGGTGTAAAGGTTACACCAATCATGGGCCCAACCCATACTTGAACTTGGGCCCTTCTATTTTATATTTTCATTCATTAATTAATTTTAACCCAACGTTATTTTCCCCCGTTTTACACGTCCGTTTATATATATTGGGCTTAGTCTTTTAAAGCCCAATTTAGCCATGCGAAAAGGGGAGGCTTATGGCGTATACACAAAGAGGGGAAGGTGAGCGCATGAACTTGCAATACGACGTTGGAAATACAAAATAGAAATTGGTGTACTTGCATAGTGGTAACATAGGTGACATGAATCAAAGCATGTGAACTTGCATAGGTTTAACTACAACATGAACCTATATTCTTATTTAGGCATAATGTCAAACATGAGCATGTCGTAAATATTTCTAGCATAAGCATAGCATCATGTCAAACATAAGCATGGCATAAATACTTTTGGCATAAACATGGCATAATGTCAAACATAAGCATGGCATAAGTAAAGCTAAATTTTGTTCATGGCATAAACATAAACATGTGATGTTCATAAGGTTTCTACATGTTTACAAAGGGGATACATAGTTCAACTTAATCATGGTTTAAGTCTAATCACATAACGATGGTATAAACATACTTATGCATAAATATTCCTAAACATGGTGTTTGCTTTAAAACTTGCACAAAGGGATTTTTGAGTCTAACTTAGCCATGTCTCACATATGTCATCATATAATTCTTTTAAACAAGATAGACTTAATCATAGATTTCAATTATGCCAAATATCATTCATAGCCTAGCCATATTCATAAGTTTTGCAAATACACGGATTATGGTGTCAAAATTCCAACATAGTTTCATATGAACTATAACAACCAAACTTGTTTCAATTACTTGCAAAATGATTTATACAAAAATATACATCATGATGGCATAATAACAAAGCCCAAACTTGCATAAATTTCACTCAACTATATACATGTAGCTTCAACATAGACTACATAATTTGCGCAATATTCCAAACGTATATTTGCATAGAACTACCGCATGTAGTTCTTTATAATGAATAATATAATTCAAGAATATCCAAACGTATATAAATTGATAAGAACGCACAAATATGAATTACTTCCATTGCCACAATTCAAGCATACACATCAACACAGTTGTTTATTATACCAAAGTAATACTCTACTTACAATGGTTGCGGCGAATTCTCTAATTAAGAGACACGATTCCTTTGTTGAATTGATTAGCTTTAGGTTGCTTTGAATTGCTTTAGGCTTTAGAACTTTCTTCCTAATCCTCTCTCTAGTCGGCGGCTAATCTTTGTCGTTTCTCAGCAACATGGCGACTATAATCTTATTTTGAATGAATAGATTAGGGTTTAGTCTAGGGTTGTTTATATAGAGGTTAGGAATTGATTAGGACCATTGATGTTGCTAGGTTAGATCGTAGCCATTCATTAGGAAGAGAGACCAATAAAAACCCGCCACCTAGCCCTAATGACAAAGCAGACCACAGAAATTCGACCACACACCGACCTGGCCAGCCAGGGCTAGACCAGACCTGGCCAGCAGGTCATTTTTGACCTGGGCGCACTTGGCAGGTGCGCCAGGTCAAAAATGTACTGGCGCACTTCACAGGTGCACCAGTTCATTTTTGTTCTGGCGCACTTCCCAAGTGCGCCAGTGCATTCTGGCCCTTTTTCGGTTTTTCGCCCAACTTCGTTCGTTCATAACTTCTTCATACGATATCCGTTTTTCGAAAACTCGGACTCTATTTCGCGTATTTTTCCGAGACGAACGCAATGGCGTATCCCGTTTCCCTTAGTTCTTTGATTTGAAATTAATTATACTTTAATTTGTGAGTTTCACAGTCATAGAATTTGCGGGGTGTTACATTCTCCCCCACTTAAAAGGATTTCGTCCCCGAAATCTTCAAGTTAGGAGGAATGTATATCCTAACATCCAATCATCCATCTACTCATCCATCAAACACGAGCATCCATTGTCCTTAAAAGACTTCTAATGCTTCATGATCATATGTGAAGTGTGTGTATATGAACTTATCTAATGCAAAATCAGGCGGTCTACTGATTCAGTTGACCTCCTTAATGCGAATTATGTAAGTGCCATGAATCCATTATGTATGCAAATTTTCCTATTCTTGATTCTACATGAGTGCACAATCATTCAATACAAATGCAGCATCCACATGACAACACATAAAAATTCGACCACATACGAAAGCAAACATATATATGCATATGCAATATGAAGTGACTGAGCCGATCTAAACCCTAGATTGTGTGTGTATATGCAACCACGAGCAACCACTAGCAATCACTTGCAACCACTTGCAACCATCATACATAACATGTTTCAATTACATGTTTCCATCCAAAAAGATTCTACCTAAAAGATAATGTCGAGGAAATATACCTAAAAAGATAGATAAAAGCGCAACTTAAGGAAAAGGAAAGATCAAGGACGTACCCTCGAACAGAAAAGGGTAGGCTGTGCGTATTTTAGCTTCAGTTTCCCAAGTCGCGTCTCCCTCGGCGTCGCTCCACTGAACTTTGACGAGCTTGACTTCGCGGTTGCGTAGCTTCTTCACTTCCGTTCCTAAGATGCGGGTTGGAACTTTTCGTATGGTTGCTTCGCGCTCCACTTCGGCCTCTTCGAGTATATTTGGCTCTACCACTTCAGCAGACTCATGTAGACATTTTCGGAGATGTGAAACGTGGAAGATGTTGTGGACTCCAGCCAACTTCTCGGGTAGCTCTAATCTATAGGACATTTTCCCAATTGTTCCTATCTAAAGGTATAGTCGAATGAAGCAAGTAAAACTTTGTGCCTATTAGGCAATGTCAAGACTGAAAACCTATGCCACATATATATTGATTAGGAGAAGAATTCTCTAAGCATCAGCCCCGAAGACTGAAATCAAAATCAGACTGACACCCAAAGAATTACTCAACCCAACCACCATACATGATTCTAGGCAACTAAGCATGATGGACTCCTTTTAGGTCATAAGGGAGTCCCTTCCTAAGACCAATCTGTATCCTATATAGCCCAAAAACTTTAGTCAAACCAATGAACACCCTCGAGCCCCAACATGTGTTACTAACAGATGAGTCATACTCCCTATGTGGTTTGCAACAGAAATTGGATTGAGAATGGGACCGAGAGGATAAACAGAAAAGATAGCATGCAAGTAAGCTCTACAGGAAAAGAGGGATCAAGGATATACACTTAAGAAGAGATATGATGCACGAATCTAGTCTTCAATCTTCTAAGTCGCATTTCCTTGAGCTTAACTCCATTATGCTTTGTCCGTCTTTAACTTCACAATTTCGTAGCTTCTTAATTCTTGTTTCCAAAATATGAGTTGGAACCTATTTCACTGTTGCCTCTCGTTCCTCTTTCACTTACTCTACTTCTAGTACATTCAGTTCAAACATAACGACGTACTCATGGTTTCATGCAAGCTCTCCAAAATTCACTAGTGAATCTTGGATCTTGCTCACTTACTAGAAGGTATTCCACATAGATGAATTATCTCTTGAAAATAAACAAATGTCAACTATGTTGCCAAATGTACTTACTAAGGTGAATCTTTACAACTCATGCATAAGCAAAATGAACCTTCTGCCTTAGTGGCGAACACTACTGGAGCGCCCCATTCTGAAATGCTCCTCCTAATGAACCCCTTTTCTAGAAGCTCTTTAAACTGTTTACTGAGCTCTTTCCTTCCTCGTGGAGCCATATGTCTAACGGGCAACACAACGGGCTTTGCATTATCTACAAGATATATGCGGAAGTCTATTTCCCACTTCGGAGGCAAGCCCTTCACCTCTTCGAAGACATCCGGATATTCCCGGACCACTCTAACTGATTGCAAGTTTTCAACAGAGGCATCTAGCGATTCAAGATAACTAAGCATAACCGCATACGAGGGATTACAAGAAATTTCTAAAGTATTACCGAGCTGGGTTAGGAGCCTAACAACCCTTTTCTCACAATCAAGGATGGCCCCATTACTGGATAGCCAATCCATACCCAAAATCAAACCATACCCCGCAAAGCCCAAAACAAAGGCACTACATTCAAATTCTACACTTAGAATAGAAATTTTCAAATCCAAACAGATCATAGACAAATGAGCTGGGCCCCCAATTGGGTTTGAAACAATTAAGGGGTCCTCTACCATACTAGTTTTTAGGTGCAGAGATTTTACTAAAGCAGACGAGATAAAGGAGTGTGAGGCGCCAGAATCAAATAAAGTGCGAACGGGGTGATCGTAAAGATAAACTACACTTTCTACAGAAGTGTTTGTACCTCGCTGTTGCAAAGGTGGCGCTTCCAGCACATGAACCTGTGCCCCTGGGGTGGATCCAGCCCCCTGCCTCTGTCCTCGTTTCTTTGGGCAATCCTTAGCCCTATGGCCCGTCTGACCGCATGAAAAGCACCCACCATTCTCCTTGGCCTTCTTTTTCCGGCAGTCCTTTACTAAGTGCCCCACTTTGCCACAGAAATTACACGTCCTCTTCTCTTTGTTCCCTTCCCCGCCTTTTTTAAAGTCTGTCTTCTTAGGCTGCAAACCCTCTTTCTTCTTGCCCTTATCCTCTTCATTCAGCAATGCCATTTGCACCAATCTTTCATACGTGGCTCCCATGGGTATATGGGTCATGGCCAAACTGTGTAATGGCTCATTCAACCCTTTGACGAAACGGAGAGCCTTCTTGTGCGGGGTGTTGACTAGGTCAAGCCCAAACCTAGCCAGCTCATCAAACTGATTCACATATTCTCTAACTGTCTTGTCCCCTTGTTTAAGAAATAAGAATTTTTCTAACTGCAAACTCCTTTCTGCATCTGAGAGAAATTTGGTCTCAAACCTTGCTCTAAAGTCCACCCATGTCTCCACTGGTCTTTCAGCATTAGTGACTTCCCACCAGTAGGAAGCCTCACCCTTCAATAGCCACACCGCCAATTGTACTTTTTGTCTGTCCTCTACCTCAAAGATGATGAATAGATCCTCAGTTTCCTTCAGCCAATTCCTAGCTGCTACGAAGGACTCAGTTCCATGGAAATCCCTTCCTCCCATAGCTTTAAAATCTTTACATATCTTAGCAAACGCGTTTCCCCGAGGAGGAGGTGGAGGAAAAGGTGCCGCTGCAACTGGATGATTTCCTTCCGCTGGGGGAGGAGGAACGGTAGGACCTGGCTGAGTGGCCCTTGCTTCTAAGAACCGTATAAACCAACCAGGTATTGGAACTCCTTCCGGCAAGTTAAGATCTTCGGACATGCTGAAACAAAAGGGATAGATTCAAAACGAAGGATAAGAGATAGTACCTATGGCTTTGGGGAGTGGACTTTGCCTTTTTTTTAAAATAAAATAATATTTTTATCTTTTAAAAATGCTTCTTTAAATTTCCTTTTTGAAAATAAATTTCCAAAACTTTTTATCTTATCTGGTAAACCTATGCTCTGATACCAAGTGAAACACCCCACCTCCGTTAGGGTCACTCTCAAAGGGAATGCCCTAATTTTGGTGGAGGTTTATAAGTACAAGTCACAGATATACAAGACAGATATAAGAACACATATTTGTAAAACAGCGGAAGAACAACAAACTTTATTTCATTAAGTCAAATACGTGTTACAACAACATCCTTTCCAAAAACATAACATAACACTTTCATAATCTGTCTTGAGTACATTATTTAAAGAAGCATAAATAAAACATAGATAAACTTCCAAAAGTCCCCATAGTGGATTGTCCAAAGCCATAGTTCAAAACAGGAAAGTCCAAGCAATACATTTCTCTTCTTCAAGCTGAATGTTGAGGCTGATCAAGCTGCTGTGTTCCCTCCCTGAGGACCTGGGGGGGGGAAACGGAAGAAAGAAGACGAAAGGAAAATAGAGTCAGACATAAAGCCTGAGTAAGTCTAGTACTACTTTGTCTATGAATAAAGAACTGGGTATGATAAGTAATAACAAGAAGTGGGCAAACACTATAACTTGGTTAAGTTGTCTAGGGTCGAATATACTATCGTACCCCATGTTAATCTCTGAACCCATATAAACTAGTTTCCAACTGGCACCCATAATCAGGGTGATGTGATCCATTCTATGATGATCGGCTCCTACTCGCATAGTTACATGTGTCTTACGGCCCCCGATGTCTGTAGTTACCTATGCTGGTCCCACCATGGGGTGTATCAAGTCCCATAGTGGCAACCCGACACAACCTTAGAGTGCACAGGTATGCTACTGGTGTTCAGTGCCTTATTTTTCTGCTCCGGAGTGTGTGCACGCCCGCACTCCGTTAGAACCTACACTGCTACACCACCGCCGTCGCTTTGACCTCTTACAATCAGCCCAGTAATCGTGCCCCACCCTGCCTAGTTTCAGGGTATCCTGATACACCTTTTAGGGTTACTGCTGAAAAGGGTCCCCCGTTACTAGGTTTTCTATCTCTAGCCAACATGCTAAGTTGGTTAAGTGTTTTTCTAACCTAACCCCACCAGTCCGTTTAGTTTAGCATGTTCCATTTTGATTAAGTCTTTAGTCCACTTAATCCTAACAATCCTGACTCAGCCTTAATTGTCTTATTAAGGCCCTGACCTCTCACATTAGACAGGTATTGTTGTGGCTGCCTGTTGCCGGTTGGTTCCGGGCAGTCTTACGCCACAACTCAGTCTAACCTCGGGTCCTTGCTGGGCTCCATGTTTAACCTCCCACATTGGATAGGTATTGTTGTGACTACTGGACAGCCGGGCGGTTCCGGGCAGGTTTACATCACAACTCAATCCAACCTCGGGTTAAACACATCGTATTTTCTACATTTACATATCTTGTCATTCTTCTTTAATTATATGTAAATATTTGCGGCCCATTATTAGGTTAACGGTGTAAAGGTTACACCAATCATGGGCCCAACCCATACTTGAACTTGGGCCCTTCTATTTTATATTTTCATTCATTAATTAATTTTAACCCAACGTTATTTTCCCCCGTTTTACACGTCCGTTTATATATATTGGGCTTAGCCTTTTAAAGCCCAATTTAGCCATGCGAAAAGGGGAGGCTTATGGCGTATACACAAAGAGGGGAAGGTGAGCGCATGAACTTGCAATACGACGTTGGAAATACAAAATAGAAATTGGTGTACTTGCATAGTGGTAACATAGGTGACATGAATCAAAGCATGTGAACTTGCATAGGTTTAACTACAACATGAACCTATATTCTTATTTAGGCATAATGTCAAACATGAGCATGTCGTAAATATTTCTAGCATAAGCATAGCATCATGTCAAACATAAGCATGGCATAAATACTTTTGGCATAAACATGGCATAATGTCAAACATAAGCATGGCATAAGTAAAGCTAAATTTTGTTCATGGCATAAACATAAACATGTGATGTTCATAAGGTTTCTACATGTTTACAAAGGGGATACATAGTTCAACTTAATCATGGTTTAAGTCTAATCACATAACGATGGTATAAACATACTTATGCATAAATATTCCTAAACATGGTGTTTGCTTTAAAACTTGCACAAAGGGATTTTTGAGTCTAACTTAGCCATGTCTCACATATGTCATCGTATAATTATTTTAAACAAGATAGACTTAATCATAGATTTCAATTATGCCAAATATCATTCATAGCCTAGCCATATTCATAAGTTTTGCAAATACACGGATTATGGTGTCAAAATTCCAACATAGTTTCATATGAACTATAACAACCAAACTTGTTTCAATTACTTGCAAAATGATTTATACAAAAATATACATCATGATGGCATAATAACAAAGCCCAAACTTGCATAAATTTCACTCAACTATATACATGTAGCTTCAACATAGACTACATAATTTGCGCAATATTCCAAACGTATATTTGCATAGAACTACCGCATGTAGTTCTTTATAATGAATAATATAATTCAAGAATATCCAAACGTATATAAATTGATAAGAACGCACAAATATGAATTACTTCCATTGCCACAATTCAAGCATACACATCAACACAGTTGTTTATTATACCAAAGTAATACTCTACTTACAATGGTTGCGGCGAATTCTCTAATTAAGAGACACGATTCCTTTGTTGAATTGATTAGCTTTAGGTTGCTTTGAATTGCTTTAGGCTTTAGAACTTTCTTCCTAATCCTCTCTCTAGTCGGCGGCTAATCTTTGTCGTTTCTCAGCAACATGGCGGCTATAATCTTATTTTGAATGAATAGATTAGGGTTTAGTCTAGGGTTGTTTATATAGAGGTTAGGAATTGATTAGGACCATTGATGTTGCTAGGTTAGATCGTAGCCATTCATTAGGAAGAGAGACCAATAAAAACCCGCCACCTAGCCCTAATGACAAAGCAGACCACAGAAATTCGACCACACACCGACCTGGCCAGCCAGGGCTAGACCAGACCTGGCCAGCAGGTCATTTTTGACCTGGGCGCACTTGGCAGGTGCGCCAGGTCAAAAATGTACTGGCGCACTTCACAGGTGCGCCAGTTCATTTTTGTTCTGGCGCACTTCCCAAGTGCGCCAGTGCATTCTGGCCCTTTTTCGGTTTTTCGCCCAACTTCGTTCGTTCATAACTTCTTCATACGATATCCGTTTTTCGAAAACTCGGACTCTATTTCGCGTATTTTTCCGAGACGAACGCAATGGCGTATCCCGTTTCCCTTAGTTCTTTGATTTGAAATTAATTATACTTTAATTTGTGAGTTTCACAGTCATAGAATTTGCGGGGTGTTACAAACATCAACAGTGTTATTAATATCATCAAATGAATTGCCTCTAGGGCACAAACTCTAACAATCTCCCACTTGCACTAGGGTCAATCATTTACGTATCGTATACTTATGAAACTAGTGTGACTATTAAACTTCTGTTGCGACATAGTTTAATTCAGTAGGTCTGCAACATTACAACGTTTGTAACTTTGCAGATATGTTCATTTCCTCTGTGAATAACTTCACATAAGAATTATATTTCTTAAATATATGTTTGGATTGATAATGAGTTTAATGTTTTAGGCCTGAGCAACAGCCATATTGTTATCACAATGTATATCATTAGATCAACAATGAATTAAGTTCAATCATGAACTTCTTAATCCTAACATTTTCTGTAACAACCCGGAAATTCTGAGCCAGTTTAAAATTTTTATTTTGGCAATTTTAGTGAATTTTGAATATTTAAAATGATTATTTTAAATAATATCGACGAGAAATTTATTTTGAATATAATTCGAACGTACATATTTATATACGTCGTCGTTAGAATATAAATATTTATTTATATATATAAAAGGAATTGAAAATGGCGCGGTAGTTCGATAATTCGATTTCAAATTTCAATTGAATGTACAGGATTCAAAATAAACCGGATTTTAGTGAAACCAAAAATAATAGAATCTAATTGAGAATATCTTTCCAACAAATCCGAAAAATTTAAATTTCATAGCGGGAATCAAAAGTTATGTCCAAAGGAATTTTCTGAATAGTCGCTATGGAATTCAGGCCCTTAAAAATAGCCATTTTGCAAACGACCTCGTATTTCGACGAAACCACTTTTGTTGGATCCGTGATGTCAAATTATTGCTAGGTTTCGAAATTCATAATTTTTCGAATCAATATGTAAGTGTGGCAAAGGAAAACGCGTTTGACCAGTTTCAGTTGATTTTAATCGACTGGAAATTGGCCATTTTTCAAACGGTCTCAGAATTTGATGAAAATAGTTTTGTTAGGACCGTATCATCAATACGAAGGTAGAAATAATTTTTCTGGAATTTTTCTAGTTAGTATGTGGCCCCGGTAAATTGAAATGCGCGTTCAAATTCAATATATAGAGTTATATGTTGATTTTGATGAAAACTGATCGAAACGATCGAATCAGCCTACGATACATATCCCATTGTGTTCGGAATGGGGGTAATTAGCTATGGACGACAGACGGTGGGCCTCGTTTAGAGGTCGAATAAAAATTCAACCTTTTTGCAATTAAATAAATTAATAAATAAAACCCTCTTCCCTCTCTCCCCTTATTTTCACTCGGCCCCCCCCACCCCGATTGGATTCATTCAAAGAAAGAAAAGAAAAAAGAAAAAAAACAACGGAGTTCCTCGTCGCGCTCCCCCCCCCCCCCCAGCGCGCCACCGTCGGCGACCTCGGCCCCCACCTCACCTCCGACGAACACTGTAGACCCCCCCTCCTTCTCCTCCTCTCCCACTTCAAGAATCGAAAGCCCTAGCCCCCTTTTCCCGTAACCCTAAACCGACGCCAAGCCACCCTCCCCATCGCCAGCGCCTGGCCCATGCCGCACCACGCCTCCATCTCCGACGAGCATCCCCACCCTTCCGGTCGACGTCCAAACAAATAAAAGGTGATTTTTAATCTTTTTATTCAGTTTTAATTATTTATTTGTGTCATGAAAATACTATTTTTCTTATGTAGTTTAGCTTGAAAAATCCGATTTTTAATAGTATGATAAGGTCTAGATTTTTAAATAGATAAAGCATAGATTTTTACTAATGGAAAATTAGATTTATTGGTATTTAAAAGTTGTGATTTTTATATGATAAAGTATATATTTTTAGTTAAGAAAAGGTTTGATTTTTGTAAGGCGAAAATATAAATTTTATATGGGGAAAGATTTGATCTTTATAACAATATGAAAAGAGATAATTTTTAAATCATAAAGATGTGATTTTTTTCATTGTATAAAAATATAATTTTTATATAATGTGAAGTATAAAAATATAATCTTTTATATTGTAGAAGTATAAAAATATAATCTTTTATATTGTAGAAGTATAAAAATATAATCTTTTATATTGTAGAAGTATAAAAATATAATTTTTATATAGGTAAGATAGTTAAAATATCATCTTTATATATGTAACGAAATAAAAATCTGATTTTTATTATATGTATATAATGAAGTAAAAATGTGATTTTTATAGTGATGAAATGAAAAGGCGAAATCTTTATATTAAAAAAGGGCAAAATCTTTATGTAGAGAATAGCATGATAAAAATATAATCTTTATTATATGAACATCGATGTAAAAATAGATTTTTTATCTATATAGTAGCGATATAAAAATAGAATTTTTATCCATATGGAGTGAATATAAAAATATGATTTTTAAATTGAAAGTGAACAAATAAAAATGTGATTTTTATTTTAAAGACAGCAGTATAAAAATGTGATTTTTATATATGTAGTGGCTACGGACAATGAAATAGACTAAAGGCGAACACGACGGAGTTTCCTACATATGAAGAGTCGTGGAGTTGGATGTAGCTAGTCGGTGAGAACTTCTCACTTTAAATTTCCTTTTCTAGTTATAAATATATACTAGGATGCAGACGGTGCTTAGCAGCACCCGACACCCGTCATCCACAGACCATGGATGGCTTGTATGTTTGATTGTCTGATGTGTTTTGAAAATTGATTGTGTGATGTGAAATAAAATATTTATATAGTTAAAAATATTTGATCGTTAAAAATATTATTTTTAACGTGTGTGTGTGGATAAAAATGCGTGTTTGTTGATGTGAAACCCCACACGGGTGTTGGGATGATATACGGCATACACTAATCCCAATAATTAGTTGTATGTCGATCGATTGATCGACAGGCTGTTATGAGCGTTATATATATCTATATTTCATGCTTATACAGTGTAGTGCACTTTGGATGATGGTTGATTATTTGTCAGTGCTATTATATATACATGTGTTGTGTGGAATCCATATAATTAACATTATATGGTAATTGATTGGGCCTCATTCCAATTGGGAAAATAAAGAATAGAATAAAATAAAGATTCATGTGTTGAATAGAATAAATAATCATGTGTTGAAAATTATCATGTGTGGAAAGAAATATTTTAACTATAAAATTTACATCTTTATCATATTTAAAGTTAGAAACTAACTGGAAAATAGATAAGATGAGTGGTTTCCAGGGTATTGATCTGTTATTGGTTCCGGCCTTCGGCGTTAATACCTAGGGAATCATTCTCTTACTACTTTACAGTTGGAGTCTGATTTAAAAATCAAACGATAGATACCATAGTTTTATAAAATATATTAAAAAAATATAATAGTCATGTGTTGACAGTGCTCATGTGTTGAGAATATTCATGTGTTGAAAGAAATATATATTCATGTGTTGAATAGAATAAATATTCATTTGTTGAATAGAATAACGAATTTATTGAAATATATAAAGCCGTGTTGATTAGAGTTGCGCCATTTTGATGTGAGCGATATTTATATCGATTATATTTGTTTTTATAATGAATATAGAAAAAGAAGTGATTTCAAAATATAACGTTTTGAAAATATTATCACTTATATAGAAATGATATGGAATATTCAATTTTGATTCGAAATTGAATAGGAAGTTGAATTTGTTTTGAAAACGAATTTAAAACGATTTATAAATTACGTTTTAAAAAGGAAATCGATGAAATATATATATAATATATTATATATATATATATATAATGGCCTGAATAGAACGCGCCGCGCTGCGGCAGTTCGTGAATTTCGACCATCGACTTCGAATTGACGTTGCGGGAGATCCGACCGTCGGATTCTCCTAAAACCGGAACCGTTGGGTTCGTATCGAAAAGAGCTTTCCAATGAATATTAGAAATTTGAAATCTAACGGTTGGATTTGTAATTATGTCCAAATCAAATTTGGAAAAGGTCGCCGTAAGTGCAGTTCGATGGCCGTTGATGGAAATCGACTGTACGGGCCTTGATAAAATTATTTAAAATATCTATAATTTGTGTACAATCATAAGAAATGTTTGGTGAAAAATTGGGCTGAAAAACTCCATATTTGAAAAGATAAAAATAGATTTTTATCAAAATGAACTAGTTTTGAACTAGAATTAAAATCAATTTATTTTTGAAATAAATAAATTGAATTTGAAAGTGGTTTTAAAAATAATCAAAATTCCCAATACGTGAATTGGAATGGATTTGAATCGAAATTATCTTCGGAATATTTCGATGTTGGATTTTGTGATTATACAGATATGGTTGTGGAAATTTGAAAGATATATTCATATCGTTATTTCCAATACGATATTTGTTGGTTTCAGAATTTGATATTGAATATAAGCCAGTATATTTCCTATTCAGAGCCTTGTATTTAATATCAAACGTGATTTGGGTTTGTCGTGAATGGTGTCTTCATTAACAACTGTTCTTTAACCCGATTAACGATAGAAGTGATTTTGGGTTTATCGTGAACCGTGTTTTAGATGACATTGGTTCTTTAACCCAGTTAAAGACAGGATATTGATTTTTGAAAAGATTAAAACTAAGTGGAGTTTTAATGAATCTTTAATTAGATTGAAATGTGAATTGATAATTTAAATTATCAAATCCGAAAGGTGATCGAGAATGGAGTACCACCAGTTTTGCTCCAAAGCGATAGTTAAATCTTTAATTAGATTTGAACGCGAAATGGTAATTAATATTTACCAATAACACCGTGGTGTTAGATATGGAGTATTACCAGTTTTTCTCCATGGGATATATAGGTTGGGATTGAGAAATAAGATAAATAATTACTTCGGTGTGGTTCGCTAATCCCGACTAGTTTAGAAAACCATAATATGGTTTGAAATGATATCCCAAGGAAGATTAAAGAATAAATTTAGAAGAATTTATCTTGGATAAAATTAATGGGAACCTTTCCCTAAGAATGTGATTTTGTGAATAAAAGAACATTCTGAATTGGAATGAGGCGTTAGTTGTGTTTGTGTAACATTTGTTTATTATATACGTGGGTTATTCAGAAAGGCCGGGTTTCTACCCATTCTGAATAACCGATTCGGCGATAAGTCGAAGATGAAGACGGTGGTTGAAGACCGTAAGTCTTCACATCGTTTGGATGATTATTGATGATCTTGATTGGGTTGTACACCCAAGATGAGGGAATCAGTTGGTGATCGTCCAGACATACTTGGAGATCGATGGATATGCGAGGAAAGTGCCTCCGGTTTCGTTCAGACCCAGAAAGAACTTGTAAATGGATTGTGTGTCTGACATTGGATTTTATTCTGTGTTGCTTGATCTCTATTAAATATACATCTGTTCGGCGACGGAGAATTTATTCTCTTGCTTAACGCCCTTCTCTGAGACGTACGAGCTCAGATGTTGTATATCGATGGACATCAGTCGCATGGAGTGAATTGCCAGTGTGGCACGCGTAAGTGGCAATTGATCAAGGCTTCTGTTGAAAAGCAAAGTCTTGTGGTTGATGATCAAAGCACAGCCTGTGTGGCGTAGCTTTGTGTATAGCGTGAATTCGCGAGCCTCACACCTCGGTATGAGTCAAAAACGGGATAAGGACCCAAGGAGTGCACGATGTTTCTTTCTAGCTATGGGTGGTGTCAGTGCTTAAACTGGCTGACATTTATATACTTTTCACCTGTGTGGTTGTTGGATGCGAGGCGCCTCGATTATAGGTCCTATAGGGTCGGGAAACGTGTGTTCAAGAATAATTAATCCTCAAAAGTAAGGTAGGACCGGCCTTGGAGGTTCCAAAGGATCATAGTGGGGTTTTATTTGTAGAGCCTAGTATGGCGACATGATAGATGGTACCCATGCCGCCTATGATTGATATTTATGATTTGAATTGTTTTGACACTATACACTTATTATAGTATCAAATGAATTGTTCTAAACGTACTAAGCATGTTTGGCTATTATAAGGGAAAACCCTATCCTCCGGCTTGCGTTGCATTGTGTGATGGGACCTGGGTCTTATAATAGCTTCATTTTTCCAAAAAGTATTGCGCTGTTTTGATATATGCACTAGTGTTCTTGGGAGGAAACCCGTTCCGTGTTATACGGCATGGTCCCTTGAATTACTCTCTTTTAAAGTAAAGTTTTAAATAACTGTTTTAGTTCTCACACTGTAACGACCCACATTTTTAACCGTTCAAATCGACAATAAACCACCCATGTCGACCCAAACAAATCGCAAATGCAGGTAGTTATTGGGGAAAAAGAAGAAAAGAAAGAAAGAAAGGAAAAACCAATCACAGAATCTCACAGCGGAAGGACAACATATAATAAACAAATAGCAGTTTAAAAGCGGTTGAAATGTATACCTCGGTTATAACATTCAATGGTTATCAGAGTTACATATACATACAGCTGTACATGATAAGCAGCGGAAATAATGCAGCGGATATACATATGTATAGATAGTAGCTATACCAAATCTTCGTCTTCGATCTCCAAAGCACAGTCATCTTCGGTAACTGCAACGTCTGCTGACCCGAGCGTATTACATAAAAGAAACACAACAAACACTCGGATCAGCACTAAATCATTCTCATATTAGTCAAATTAAAATATGAAACAAATTTAGTATCATGGGTGCAGTAACTCGAGAGATGTTACGGGATTTTTCCATCTCTCAAGGATCCGTCGAACTAATACATACATAGCATAATACGCTATTATGATAGTGTCTATTCAGTAAAGTATAAATACAGAAAATAGCGTAAGCGGGATTACCATATTACCCTTACGCAGTTTATAGGCATCAACGATCTATACAGTACCGTAAATCCACCGTACTGGCGTTATCAGAGGGCACTCCATAGAAAGCAATACTAAATCAAAATCGTAGGGGCTCGATAGGAATAAATATGACAAGGCACTCGAGGCAATGCCCAGGGTAGGATTCTACCAATTGCACTCCCGGACCGGTGGTAACGCATAGCAGCCACTACCGCCCACCTCGGAACACACTCCCAGAATCATAAATGGGCCCAAATCATCATCATCACAGTCATATAAATAGCATCGAAGAAGTGTGTCCGATCAAAGGCGCTAACCTCAATTAGTCACGGTATAGCTCCTGTTTTAGTCATTTCAATTCTGACCCGAAGGTCAGGGCTATTTCGTAGTCGTTCATCTTCTTCGATTCAATAATCGCCTCAAGTCATCATACTCGTTCTGGATACGTCATAACGTTCACAGTTGTCAAAGTGGTATCGACACTGACAGAGAGTATGTCTTATACCGACTCCGGTCTCTTTAACAACCAACACTTACATTTTCCACATCGGTTGGTTCTTTTATATTTGATAAAGGTTCGCTTTCATATCAAAATATCATCTTCTGTTTCGAACCCAATTTATATTCAAACGAATCAAATTTTCATATCAACCTTTCATAATCATACCCAACCCGATTATATTCTAAAACTAGAATATATTTCATATCATTATATTGTAATCATATAATATTTCAAAATGACTTATACTCAAATAGAATATAATTTATCTCAAAGATTTCAAATTATCATGGATTCTTATCTCAACTCCATTTGAACCAGCGGTTCAACTCAAGCATTTCCCTTCGGAAGAAATTTATAATTCCAAAACACTTGTAAACTAAATGTTTATATATAATAATAACAATAAAAAAAATAAAAATAAAAATAAAATAAATTTTATATAAATAAATATATAGATATACATATAGGATATAGTAATTAAAATAAATTAGTAATTTAAATATTATATATTACTTAAATATAGGTTTACTAGAAGATTTTGGAAAATGAATTATAAGGAAAAACTTTATTTAAAATACAATAGTTATAAGTAAAGGTAAGTAATAAATTAAAGCAAGAATAATTATTTGGAATCAAATGCATGAATATATTTAAAGATAAATTTCTCTAATCAAAATCTTCCTTCCTTCCAAATTTCAATACTTGGATCTATCCTCCGGTCTCAACGGAGTTCCTTAAATTCCATCTCTCGTTTCAACCTCGTTCAACCAACTATTTGATTTCAAGAGTTCAAATATATATTCAACTGAGTTAAAACAACCCAAATATCTTTGATTTCCAAATTTCCCAAATCAGATTACATAAGAATTTATTTCCTTCTAATCCAACTCTTAATTTGAAAAGATTTAAATCATATTCAAATTCCGATTTAAGTATTTACACTTTGTTTTGGAAAAATTTCTTTAACCCTTTTATCAACATCCCAGTTCAGAATCTTTACAGAATTGAATTATCGAGTATCGGTACATTCTTTTAGAGGGAAAATTCTATTAAATAAAAATTTCAAATATTTAAAATCATTTAACCAACCGATGTCTGTATATAATTATCTACCCAATGGCCAAGTGATTTTAAATTTAATTTCTCGATATTTCAGGGAGGGATCTATCATTTCAATCCAAATCAAGGTCACAGAGGTTTATCATTTCACTCCGTGTTCTTATATCATTTTATCGATAAATCCCGGGTTCATTAGATGCCCGCAACATCAAGGGTAAATGGGATTTATCGTCAAGATCAACATGTACTGCAATATACTGAATAAGGAGCATAAAAATGTCACTATAAATTCAGTAATAAATTTCAACCAACATCCATCACAACCATTTCATTCAACTGATCAGCATTAAACTGTTTCAGGATTTTACAAGGGTTCGAATTCAACTAGAAATTTAAATTAAATTAAATAACAAATCAATTACTTAAATTGCATGTTAACACACTTGCATGTTAAATTTAAACCACACATCAACAATCCAACACAACCACGCAACCAAACTTACTTCATAATTTAATTCAATAAATATGGGAATAATTCAGTATTTCGTGAGCGAAGAATCACTCACCTTTGGGTCCTTAATGGATCGGACGTCCAAAAGAAGCCCAAAATTTCACAGTCTCTAAATGCAACCAAACAAGCGCCAAAACGTCCGCAATTTCGCCACGATCCCAACGCAACAAACCGCGTCCAAATCCGAGTTAAAACGAGAAAGTTATTAGCATTTTATTATATGGATTTTAAATATATGAATAAATAAAATAATGACTCCCCACCACTCACCCTTTGCCACGTCAGCATCTTCTCCCCATCATTCTCCCGCTCCTCCTACACTTAGCTACAGTAACCAACGAAAATAAACCCAAAAACACCCAACTTTGACCACCGAATACACCCCACTCCGGCCGAACTAGGCCTTGCGACCACCACCAAACCGAAGCTCATCAAGAACCGCACCTCCCTGTACCCGAGCCTCCGCTTCCGGTGGACCCTATTGCCGCCGCCAAGTCCATGAATGAACGGAAATTCTGACCTTTGACTAGCAATTTCCGGCTATCTACTTAACTATAGGTCCTCTAACCACCACCAGCAGACTCGTATGAACGTCCTCTTCAAAACCCATATCCCCGATTTCTCAATTGTTACTTAAATCAAAAACCCCCAAAACCATGCTTAGGGTTTCGATTTTTAGAACTTTGACCGAGATTTTCCGGCAACTCATACCACTGCATGTCAGAATAAATTGTACCAACGGCTTCTTCTTGTCGAGAGCTTTAATTTGGTACATAATACGATAGGTTTTGGAGAGATTTTATTTTGAAGTTGTATTTTATTTTCTAGGTTTTTGAAAAATTGATTTTCAGCCATGGATAAAAGAAAATTCTTGGAGAAGGAGAATATACGTATAATAAGATGGGAGAATGGGCTGATGAGTGGATATGGAGTTTTATTCAATATATATAAGGCCCAATATGAGAAATACCCAATTATCCATTTAAATTGATTCGTTCACAATTTCTCTTGTACGATCAAACGGTAAGTCGGATTGTAACGCAAATTGGAATCCTAGCATAATTCACCGTTCCGGTTCTGATGGCGCCAGTTTCGTCGAATTCCGAGACAGTCGCCAAAACCGTTAAATTTCACAGCTAATTAAATAAATAAAATATTCAAAATTCAATTAACTGTTTAAATTCAAATTAAATATTCGTTAAATTCAAATTAAATCCAATTATAACCTAAATAAATTCTATAAATAAATTTCACACATTTTAAATCAAATTTTGATTATTTAAATCTCTGATTTGAATTTCAGTTATAATTAAACAATTTAAAATTCCACCATTTCAAATTAAATTTGAATTTCCATTATAAACCAAATAACTCAAATTTATTAATTAAATAAAATATAAATTTCCAAATTGCCCCAATTCTAAGTATAAACTAAATTTAAAACTATTTATACTCCACTCAAATAGTCATCATTATTATAATCGACAAAATTTGATTTTTATCCAATATTATTCAATTTTATTTATTTAAAATTTGAAAATTAAATATACAGAAAATATGGGATGTTACATTCTCCCCCACTTAAAATCTTTTCGTCCTCGAAAAGAGAATGAAACGATTTTAAGCACATATCTATTTCAAACCATACATAAAATAGTATTTACAAAAATAAGTATATAGTTGTAAAACTCACAAAATTTTCTAACTCCCGAAATCACAGAAAAATTTCGGCAACATCTCCTTTGTACGGAGAGGTCCGGAGAAATCACATACATACATATATATATATACACTCAATATTCCTCTCATCACACGATGAGGCATCCCAAAATGGGGAAAAACTCATATATAAAACCACCAGAACTTTGTAACACCTTTACATACCTTTCTTTAGCGTTTATTTGCATTTTTATTTACCTTAGCATTTAGTGTTTAGCGCAAGCGAGCTCCGAAGCATAGCGTGACTTCCCTATACCTGCTACATACTCACATACACATAAGAATCAACATAAATATAACAAGTAGCGAATGTATATAACTTGCACAACCTATATTAAACCTTTTCAACTACAAAATCAAGATATTCATAACAGGCCAGCGAACAAAACAAGGTTTATCACTCACTAAAAGTTGGAATTTGACTAAAACATATTAGGCAAAAGTTGTAGCATTTGTTTCAGGCTTTCCGAATTGTCCGGATTCATCGAATTCGGATAATTTGTTCAAAAGTTATGGCCGTTTTAGCGAAGGTGAACGCTTCAGCCCTGGCAAATAAAATTGCAGATCTGAATTGTTCAACCCAGTTTTTACCCCTTTAAATCTCAAAATTTCACCCAGCATATTTACGAAAAGTTTTAGTTCAGATTTTGGCCTTTCCGAATTGTACTCGCACGTTAAAATCCGATGTTTCGTTTGGGAATTATGGTCAAAACGACATGGGTATTCAGTTCAGATTTTTATTTTTCTGCACATACAACTATGACTAAAACTTGCATTTCAGCTTAGTAAACATAGGAATTCGACAGGGCTTTATAAACGAAAGTTTTAGCTCGGTTTCTAAGGTTTCCGGAAAGTCCAGAATCGTCAGATTCCGATCATCCCATCAAAAGTTATGTCTATTTTATTTCAGCTTATTGACTATTCCAGATTTACATAAACATTGGTTTATTCCTATTCGAAATTTCAACATTTTCGATTCCAATACTTTTGTAAATCCCTGACACTTGACTTTGTTATCACTTCATTATTAAGAAATGAATTCACATTCGATTGCTTATTCTTTTCCGATATATTTTCTATATATTTTCTCCTTTCGTTTTCATTCCAAGCATTCAGTTACACAAGACTTGAATTCATCTTAATTTCTGAACTAACTCGATAATATTAAATCATTAAACCATTAACCTTGGTCGATTTACCAAACTAGTTAAATATTCAAATTAAATAATTTAGCCCTTGGTTTTATCTTTCCTATATCTTATTTCATATCTCAAATTCCCGGTTTTGTTCCACTTCCTCGCACCTCGTCCTCATTCATTTAAACATTCCTTATTCCATATCGATTATGTTTGAAATCCATTACTAATGATTTTATTTCCTAAACGGACTTTAAAAATTCAATTCCGTACCTTTTATTTCAACCAAATCTTCTTCTGAATGTTAATTTATTTGAGTTGGAGATCCAAACCTTCGGATTTTTCCACCTTAGCACCCTCGACCACTAGATGTGGTTACCACTTATTAATGCCATGAATTTACCCTTAAGTTCGTTTCCGTTCGGTTCAGTTCATTAACCAACATTAAGTTATCTTAAATCCAAGTTCCTTCAAATATCTCCCTTACTAGATTCAGCTTTATCCAAATCCTTATTTAATTTCATTAACATAGGGTTTTCTTAAACTCCCCTTTTCTTCTTTCTATAATTCCACGTTATTAAATTAAATTTTTTCTCATTTCATTTATTATGCTCCAAATTTCGAGAATCATTACCGAACATCAAACTCCTTCTATTTTAATACTAATTCAAATCTATTTATGGTTTTCGAACTAGCTCGATTTGGTTTCATTCGTTAAGCCCAATTTACGTTAAACCTCATTTCCTTTCTACACTCGATATTATTCTTACCATTATTCATCCAATTAGATTCTATTCCCACTTAAAGTTTATTCTCCTAATTCAAGTTATTTACACTTAGTTTTCAAACCATTTTTCTTCGATTTCCTAATCTGGCTTTATTTAACTCGACTAACTTAATTTCCTTATAAATTAGCCAAGTCATAAGCTACGCTAAATTTATTTGCACAATAAAACTTTCTAATTTATTATACTTTAGTTGGATTTCACCTTTTGGTTAATTAAAATTTTATCGAACGCCTATATCTATTAAACTCGGAATTTTCTTAACTCTATTATTGCTAGTGCTTACGCATTTTCAACCACTACATCTCTTCTCTCAATACATAAGTCCATTTCTTAGTTTAAAAATCAACATTCTCTAATTGAATCGAGTTGTCTTAGCTCTCAACTAACATTACTTGTTAGGATGAACCTGAATGCCTTGATTCCGGGTTATAACTAAGTTTAAATAATATATATATTTATACTATTTTAGGGAAAACCATACCATAAAAATTTTCCAAATCTAAATCTTTAAATTTATAATGAACAATTTCCAATTTTGGTTAAGTTTAAGCCCAACTTGACAACATATATTAATACCTTCATATAAAATTATTCAATATGGAATTAAATCCAAAATACCTTTCAAATAAATTATGAAAGTACGGAGTGGTCTCCCCACTTAGACATTTCATAATAAATGTCGATAATGCGTGCACTCATTACCGAAGTCATTTCTGATGTCCGAGAAGGGATTACACACTTATTTCTTTTAAAAATCCTTTAAAGCATTCCTTTCGAAAATACCTATAATATGATATTATTCAAACCTTGGCAAACTATTTCAAAATACCTAGGATCAAGTTCAAGTTCATTTCTATTTTAATCGCAATCGTTTCACCCAATGATACTTAAAAGTATCATTTCGTTTCTAATATTTTCTTAAACCATATAATTTCCTTTATTAGATTTATTATCTAATCACCCATAATAGGTGATAACTTAATATTACCACCTACTAAAACAAATATATATATATATATATATGATTGAACCAATAATATACCTGATATATTTTATAAATATAGTTGAAAACCATATTATGTCGATCATTCTGTTCGATTATTTAGATATTCCTATCGATTCTATGCCGTCCTATATATCGACCAGAATCTATAATATTCAACAGAACAAATCAACACAATGTAAAACCAATTTATATCAAAAATACAAGTACGCTCTCTCGTATCACTCAGACTCATTCTAGGGCACTACTACCCTATCTCTAATGAGTTAATTCCCAAATAGAGCCAAGGTTATCGCTAACCATCGCTCTGATACCAACTGTAACGACCCACATTTTTAACCGTTCAAATCGACAATAAACCACCCATGTCGACCCAAACAAATCGCAAATGCAGGTAGTTATTGGGGAAAAAGAAGAAAAGAAAGAAAGAAAGGAAAAACCAATCACAAAATCTCACAGCGGAAGGACAACATATAATAAACAAATAGCAGTTTAAAAGCGGTTGAAATGTATACCTCGGTTATAACATTCAATGGTTATCAGAGTTACATATACATACAGCTGTACATGATAAGCAGCGGAAATAATGCAGCGGATATACATATGTATAGATAGCAGCTATACCAAATCTTCGTCTTCGATCTCCAAAGCACAGTCATCTTCGGTAACTGCAACGTCTGCTGACCCGAGCGTATTACATAAAAGAAACACAACAAACACTCGGATCAGCACTAAATCATTCTCATATTAGTCAAATTAAAATATGAAACAAATTTAGTATCATGGGTGCAGTAACTCGAGAGATGTTACGGGATTTTTCCATCTCTCAAGGATCCGTCGAACTAATACATACATAGCATAATACGCTATTATGATAGTGTCTATTCAGTAAAGTATAAATACAGAAAATAGCGTAAGCGGGATTACCATATTACCCTTACGCAGTTTATAGGCATCAACGATCTATACAGTACCGTAAATCCACAGTACTGGCGTTATCAGAGGGCACTCCATAGAAAGCAATACTAAATCAAAATCGTAGGGGCTCGATAGGAATAAATATGACAAGGCACTCGAGGTAATGCCCAGGGTAGGATTCTACCAATTGCACTCCCGGACCGGTGGTAACGCATAGCAGCCACTACCGCCCACCTCGGAACACACTCCCAGAATCATAAATGGGCCCAAATCATCATCATCACAGTCATATAAATAGCATCGAAGAAGTGTGTCCGATCAAAGGCGCTAACCTCAATTAGTCACGGTATAGCTCCTGTTTTAGTCATTTCAATTCTGACCCGAAGGTCAGGGCTATTTCGTAGTCGTTCATCTTCTTCGATTCAATAATCGCCTCAAGTCATCATACTCGTTCTGGATACGTCATAACGTTCACAGTTGTCAAAGTGGTATCGACACTGACAGAGAGTATGTCTTATGCCGACTCCGGTCTCTTTAACAACCAACACTTACATTTTCCACATCGGTTGGTTCTTTTATATTTGATAAAGGTTCGCTTTCATATCAAAATATCATCTTCTGTTTCGAACCCAATTTATATTCAAACGAATCAAATTTTCATATCAACCTTTCATAATCATACCCAACCCGATTATATTCTAAAACTAGAATATATTTCATATCATTATATTATAATCATATAATATTTCAAAATGACTTATACTCAAATAGAATATAATTTATCTCAAAGATTTCAAATTATCATGGATTCTTATCTCAACTCCATTTGAACTAGCGGTTCAACTCAAGCATTTCCCTTCGGAAGAAATTTATAATTCCAAAACACTTGTAAACTAAATGTTTATATATAATAATAACAATAAAAATAATAAAAATAAAAATAAAATAAATTTTATATAAATAAATATATAGATATACATATAGGATATAGTAATTAAAATAAATTAGTAATTTAAATATTATATATTACTTAAATATAGGTTTACTAGAAGATTTTGGAAAATGAATTATAAGGAAAAACTTTATTTAAAATACAATAGTTATAAGTAAAGGTAAGTAATAAATTAAAGCAAGAATAATTATTTGGAATCAAATGCATGAATATATTTAAAGATAAATTTCTCTAATCAAAATCTTCCTTCCTTCCAAATTTCAATACTTGGATCTATCCTCCGGTCTCAACGGAGTTCCTTAAATTCCATCTCTCGTTTCAACCTCGTTCAACCAACTATTTGATTTCAAGAGTTCAAATATATATTCAACTGAGTTAAAACAACCCAAATATCTTTGATTTCCAAATTTCCCAAATCAGATTACATAAGAATTTATTTCCTTCTAATCCAACTCTTAATTTGAAAAGATTTAAATCATATTCAAATTCCGATTTAAGTATTTACACTTTGTTTTGGAAAAATTTCTTTAA
This sequence comes from Allium sativum, assembly GCA_030737875.1. Classification (NCBI taxonomy): domain Eukaryota; kingdom Viridiplantae; phylum Streptophyta; class Magnoliopsida; order Asparagales; family Amaryllidaceae; genus Allium; species Allium sativum. Next base: position 430,912,574 of record CM060909.1, on the reverse strand, counting down.
CCCTTTTATCAACATCCCAGTTCAGAATCTTTACAGAATTGAATTATCGAGTATCGGTACATTCTTTTAGAGGGAAAATTCTATTAAATAAAAATTTCAAATATTTAAAATCATTTAACCAACCGATGTCTGTATATAATTATCTACCCAATGGCCAAGTGATTTTAAATTTAATTTCTCGATATTTCAGGGAGGGATCTATCATTTCAATCCAAATCAAGGTCACAGAGGTTTATCATTTCACTCCGTGTTCTTATTTCATTTTATCGATAAATCCCGGGTTCATTAGATGCCCGCAACATCAAGGGTAAATGGGATTTATCGTCAAGATCAACATGTACTGCAATATACTGAATAAGGAGCATAAAAATGTCACTATAAATTCAGTAATAAATTTCAACCAACATCCATCACAACCATTTCATTCAACTGATCAGCATTAAACTGTTTCAGGATTTTACAAGGGTTCGAATTCAACTAGAAATTTAAATTAAATTAAATAACAAATCAATTACTTAAATTGCATGTTAACACACTTGCATGTTAAATTTAAACCACACATCAACAATCCAACACAACCACGCAACCAAACTTACTTCATAATTTAATTCAATAAATATGGGAATAATTCAGTATTTCGTGAGCGAAGAATCACTCACCTTTGGGTCCTTAATGGATCGGACGTCCAAAAGAAGCCCAAAATTTCACAGTCTCTAAATGCAACCAAACCAGCGCCAAAACGTCCGCAATTTTGCCACGATCCCAACGCAACAAACCGCGTCCAAATCCGAGTTAAAACGAGAAAGTTATCAGCATTTTATTATATGGATTTTAAATATATAAATAAATAAAATAATGACTCCCCACCACTCACCCTTTGCCACGTCAGCATCTTCTCCCCATCATTCTCCCGCTCCTCCTACACTTAGCTACAGTAACCAACGAAAATAAACCCAAAAACACCCAACTTTGACCACCGAATACACCCCACTCCGGCCGAACTAGGCCTTGCGACCACCACCAAACCGAAGCTCATCAAGAACCGCACCTCCCTGTACCCGAGCCTCCGCTTCCGGTGGACCCTATTGCCGCCGCCAAGTCCATGAATGGACGGAAATTCTGACCTTTGACTAGCAATTTCCGGCTATCTACTTAACTATAGGTCCTCTAACCACCACCAGCAGACTCGTATGAACGTCCTCTTCAAAACCCATATCCCCGATTTCTCAATTGTTACTTAAATCAAAAACCCCCAAAACCATGCTTAGGGTTTCGATTTTCAGAACTTTGACCGAGATTTTCCAGCAACTCATACCACTGCAAGTCAGAATAAATATTACCAACGGCTTCTTCTTGTCGAGAGCTTTAATTTGGTACATAATACGATAGGTTTTGGAGAGATTTTATTTTGAAGTTGTATTTTATTTTCTAGGTTTTTGAAAAATTGATTTTCAGCCATGGATAAAAGAAAATTCTTGGAGAAGGAGAATATACGTATAATAAGATGGGAGAATGGGCTGATGAGTGGATATGGAGTTTTATTCAATATATATAAGGCCCAATATGAGAAATACCCAATTATCCATTTAAATTGATTCGTTCACAATTTCTCTTGTACGATCAAACGGTAAGTCGGATTGTAACGCAAATTGGAATCCTAGCATAATTCACCGTTCTGGTTCTGATGGCGCCAGTTTCGTCGAATTCCGAGATAGTCGCCAAAACCGTTAAATTTCACAGCTAATTAAATAAATAAAATATTCAAAATTCAATTAACTGTTTAAATTCAAATTAAATATTCGTTAAATTCAAATTAAATCCAATTATAACCTAAATAAATTCTATAAATAAATTTCACACATTTTAAATCAAATTTTGATTATTTAAATCTCTGATTTGAATTTCAGTTATAATTAAACAATTTAAAATTCCACCATTTCAAATTAAATTTGAATTTCCATTATAAACCAAATAACTCAAATTTATTAATTAAATAAAATATAAATTTCCAAATTGCCCCAATTCTAAGTATAAACTAAATTTAAAACTATTTATACTCCACTCAAATAGTCATCATTATTATAATCGACAAAATTTGATTTTTATCCAATATTATTCAATTTTATTTATTTAAAATTTGAAAATTAAATATACAGAAAATATGGGATGTTACACACACCAGTCACATGACTGACCTAGAGTTTATTGTTTTAACCTAAACTCTGGGTGCCCCTATATTCGATACGGGCAGCTAGTAGTTTTGGTTTTGCAGATTTATATTTACAGGATCCTGACTTACAGCTGGAACGATGCTCAGAAAGCTCTGTATCACTTTCAGTTGTGTATTGTATTATTTTCCGCTGCTATGTAATTTATTGTAATCTCTGATATTTATCGAATGTATATTCATTATACTCTATATATTCTTGTATCTGATGGAATTGTTGTAATAAACAATGAAATGTTCTCCTGTCTGCGTTCTAATTTGTCTTGTCCTCAATTCAATCCGGGCTTTCCTTAACGGGGAAGTTCGGGTCGTCTCATTTTCGTTCTTAGAATCAGTATTTATTTCTTGTTTTAAAACTATCATAACCAACAATAATTAATGTGTAACACCCCGTAATTCTGTTAATATTAATATTCACAAATTAAAGAATAACTAATCTCAGACGCGAGAATTGTGGGAAATGGGTTGCGCCATTGTGTTCGTCTCGGAATTCTGGTTGAAATAGAGTCCGAGTTTGCGTGATTTGGACTTCGTATGAAGGAGATATGGCCATCGGAAGTTTCAGAAAATTCAAAATTCAAAATTCGAAGTCAAACAGGCCAGGCGGGAAATTTCCCGCCCAGCACCCCAGGTCGACTGGGGAGTCGACTGGGCAGTCGACACCCCCAGGACCAGGTCGACTGCGCAGTCGACTTGGGTGTCGACCTGGTCAAGTCGGCCAGGTTTTGGCAGAGCCCAATCTTGAGCTGCTGATGTGTCTTTAGGGCTGAGTTGGCTAATTTAATGGTTCAGGTTAGTTCTGAGTTGATCTGACGGTCTAAATAAATCCTAAACTCTATATATACCTAGGTAGTCTCTCACTCTAAAATCACATGAAAAATAGAATAGCCGCCGTCATGCCATCGCCATGGAACTCAGTGTAGCCGCCGCCAACTAAGAAGGAAGAAAGCTAATCAAAACTCTAATTCTACTCAACTCTAAAGCAAATCAAGACTCTCTTTATTTTCTAATTGTGAGTATGATGATCTTAATAAGATTATTAGCAAACTAATTAGATTAAGATGTGATATGGATCATAAGAAAATGATGTGAATTGTCATATATGTTGTTGTAAACCTTATGCTATCATGTATGTTGTAAATCCTATGTTATGTGATGATGATATCCTATATGTTGTAAATCATGCTATGATGATATTATATATGTTGCAAGTTTCTATGCTAAGTTGCGATGTTACAAAGCCATGATGTTATTATGTTGTAGTTAGCTTATGAATCATGATGTTGATTATATATATTTGGGCTATGATGATTCACATGATAAATCACATGTACCTATGCAAGTTTAGATTTATTAGTATGTATAATCTCACATATTGTATGACATCTATTTAGATCTAGAATTATGACATCTATTTAGATCTAGAATTATGCTATGACATGTGTGAGTTCTATGTGTTAGATGCTAGTTCACACCATCATTATGTTGCATAAACCACATATGCAAGTTTATACATGAACTTGGGTTATGATCATATTATGTAAGTTGTGATATTTAACCAAACAAGTTGACACCTTTAGATCCATGACATGTGTAGTTTTATTCAAGTTTCACCCCTATTATGATTAGATCTATTTTATTTGTCTATATGTTGTGATAATTTATCTTTGTGCTATGAGTTAGACTATTCGAGTCTAACGTATATTTTGCGTTGAATAAGCGAACGTATAACGTGGGGTAGGGGTAATATTAAGGATTTAATATTAAGAAATTGAGGTGCAATTGATATGATTTTGCATACCGTAAGTGGATGGCCATAATTGAGTCAATTATGGACATCATTAAAATTGGAATTAATTAATGATTTGAATAGGGATATATTTAAAAAACTGGGGTAAAAGATTATAAGTGTTAATCAATGCTTAGGACACGAGGTTGGACTCGTTTGTGACGTAAAACTGCCCGGACCCGCCCGGCAAATCCAGTCGTCACAAATGTCAGCCCAATGTGGGAGATCCTAGGCCCAAACTAAAGCATAACAGTTGTAAAGACACGAGGTTAGACTCTTTTATGGTATAAGACTGCCCGGACCCGCCCGGTGAATCCAGCTGCCATAAATGTCAGTCTAATGTGAGAGGTCTTTATAAGGTTATGGCCTTAATGAATTAAGAAATACTTAACCAGATAAACATGTGAGGTGGGACATGGGGGTTAAGTAGGTGCCTTGGGTGGCATGAGGAATCTAGTGGGTGCCTTTAGTGGCATTTGAAATACGATTAGTAAGACTTAACCAAACACATATGTAAATGAACATGACTAAGAAGAGGGTTAAGTGGGATATACTAGTGGGGACAAGCTTAGGTGGATAGCTTGTGGTAAGTAATTGGGGGCCCATTTCAACCAGTAACCCAAACGTATCTTTATGGGCTCGACCCAAGTCGAGGACGGGACACGCATACTGGGCTTGACTATAAGATGCCAAACGGGTTAGCGGTGGCAACGCAAGTCCAACGGGTTTCATATGCGTGTGTGGACCCGGGCTGGTAGGTAAGACGTTGTTGCATCGTGTAGGTATAAGCCTTGCATCCTCAAGTTGTATCGGGTTGCCACTTTAGCGGAGTGATACACCCCACTGTGGGGCCAGCACGGGTATCTACGAGTAGGGAGCCGATTGCAAGTGGGTAGTGGGGTACACCTAGCGGAGATAGGGGCAGGCGATACCTATGTAGTCAGCTAGGGGTACACAAAGCTATTTATATAATTTCTAAGTTCGGTGAGTGGGATCAACCTTTAGGGTGACTGGTGTGGTGCAGTGTAGTAATTATTCGTTAGTAATTAGGTGTGCCTTTAACGTTATCTTTATCTGCTCTTCCATACCCAATAGTTCATAGACATGTCCTTGTTTCCCAGCTTATGCCTTAGTCTAGTTATTTTGATAATAGTATTGTTAGAATTATCATACTCGCCAGACTTTATGTCTGACCCCCTCTATTTCTATCTTTTTCCCCCTCCAGGTCCTTAGGGTGGGCCCAGCTCTAGTGGATCTTGATTGGATTACTTTATCTCTCTTTTGGAAAGCTTGGACCGTTGAAGTAAAGTCCAGCTTGTTATCTTCTTTAATGGCTATTTATGTAATGGGATTATGTATTTTGTTTTATCAAGATGGATATTGTACTTGACTCTGATTTATGGTTTTATGATGTAACAAACATGTTTAATTTCCGCTGCAATGAAATAAAGTTTTAGATTTCCAAGTACTACTTATTATTTGTCTTGTTGTAATTTTTCTTTTCTATATTCACTTAAAACCTCCATGGAAGTTAATGCATTCCCTTTGTGAGTGACATTAATGGACGTGGGGTGTTACACGTGGTATCAGAGCTTAAGGTTACCAGAACAGATAATTTTTTTAGAAAAACTATTTTTCTAAAGTATTTTTGGAAGAAGTGTTTTCAAAAACATGTCTTGATGAGTAATTTAAAGAGGAAAGTTTTTATGAAAAACATAATCCCCAATAGCCATATATCTTTATCTTTTGAATTTGAATCTTTCCTTTTTCGTTTCAGCATGGCTGAAGATCATAACCTTCCGGAGGGTGTAACGATACCAGGATGGTATAGGAGGTTATTAGAGGCTAGGGCCGTTGCAGGTCCAGCCAATGTTCCTCCACCACCAGTTGCACCCGCTCCTCCTCCTCCTCCCTCTCCTCGCGCTGATACTTTTGCAAAGACATGCAAGGAATTTAAGGCTATGGGTGGAAAACCTTTTCAAGGGTCAGAAACGTTTGTGGAAGCCAGAGATTGGCTTAAGGAGGTGGAAGAATTGCTAGAAATCTTTGAAGTAGAAGAAGGGAGGAATGTCAAATTAGCAGCTTGGTTAATGAAGGGAGAGGCCTCGTTTTGGTGGGAGGTCACTAATGGGGAGCGTCCTGTTGATTCTTGGGCGGATTTCAGACGTAGGTTTGAGGCAAAGTTTCTCTCAAGGGCAGAAGAGAATCTATACATGGAAAGGTTCTTGACATTGAAGCAGGGAAATCTATCAGTGAAAGAGTACGTCAACAAATTTAACCAATTGGCAAGGTTTGGCTTAGATTTGGTGAACACGCAGGAGAATAAGGCTCTGAGGTTCGTTAATGGCTTGAATGAGCCATTGCAGGGGTTGGCTATGACCCACATCCCTATAGGGGCCACCTTTGAGATGCTAGTAGACATGGCACTCATGCATGAGGAGAAAGGCGCTAATGCTAATAAGGCACCTGAGAAGAAAGGGGATCAGAAGAAACAACAACAGCAAAACAAGAAGGGTGGTAAAGACAATAATGGCAAAGGGAAGAAAAGATGCTTTAACTGTGGGACACCAGGCCATCTCAGCAAGGATTGCAGAAAGAAAAAGAAGACTGTCTTTTTTCACTGTGGTGAAGCGGGACATCTAGTGAAGGACTGCCCAAAGAAGGGGCAGAGGGCAGGGTCTACCTCGGGAGGACAGGTGTAGGCTCTTATGGCACCAGGGCAGGCAAGGGGATAAGTTCAGGCTCTCGCGGTCCCACCGTTGCAAGAACGAGGTAGAACCATTTCTGTTGAAAGCTTAGTTTTTCTGTTTGATCATCCTGTACGTATCTTATTCGATTCGGGCGCATCGCATTCGTTTATCTCTACATCATTAGTTGAATCACTACACTTAAACACCAGTTTAATAGAGGATCCCTTAGTTGTTTCGAATCCAATTGGGGGCTCAGCTTATTTGTCCATGATATGTTTGGATTTGAAAATTTCTATACTTAGCGTTGGGTTTAGATGTGATGCTTATGTTTTAGGCTTTACGGGCTATGGGCTAATTTTAGGAATGGATTGGTTATCCAGAAATGGGGCCGTTCTTGATTGTGAAAGGAGAGTAGTTAGGCTCATGACTCGCCTTGGCAACACTCTCGGAATCTTTTGTAATCCCATAAATTCCGTTATGCTAAGTTATCTAGAATCGCTTGACGCGTCGGTGGAAAATCTACGATCTGTTAAAGTAGTCCAAGAATACTCGGATGTGTTTGAGGAGGTGAAGGGCTTGCCTCTGAAGCGGGAGATAGATTTTCGAATATATCTTGTGGATAATGCAAAACCAGTATCTTTGCCAGTACGCCACATGGCTCCTCGTGAAAGGAGGGAACTCAATAAGCAAGTGAAGGAGTTGCTTGAGAAGGGGTTCATAAGACGAAGTATATCGGAGTGGGGTGCTCCAGTAGTATTTTCCACGAAGGCGGATGGGTCCCTTAGACTTTGTGTGGACTATAGAGAACTTAATAAGCTTACTAAGAAGAACAGACACCCACTGCCGAGGATTGACGATCTCTTCGATCAGTTAGTTGGCGCCTCAATGTTTTCGCAGTTGGACTTAGCCACTGGATTCCATCAGTTGAGAGTGGCTGAGGATAGCATAGACAAAACTGCCTTTAGGACTCCGGACGGTTTCTATGAATGGCTAGTGATGCCCTTCGGTTTGACAAACGCCCCCGCATACTTTGTTGATTTGATGAGTAGGGTGTTTAGGGAGTACCTTAATAAATTCGTGGTGGTCTTTGTAGACGACATCTTGATCTTTTCTAAGAATGAAGAAGAGCATGCCCTGCATCTTATGGAAGTGTTGGAGACTCTACGAGCGCATAACCTTATAGCTAAATTTACTAAGTTTCACTTCTGGAGAGAGGAAGTGCGATTCTTAGGGCACGTGGTTTCCAAAGAAGGGATAGCTGTGGATCCCGCGAAGGTGGTGGCCATCCAAGATTGGAAGGTCCCTAAAAATGCTACCGAAGTGAGAAGTTTCTTGGGGTTGGCTGGCTACTATAGGAAGTTTATCAAAGACTTCACAAAGATATCAACTCCATTAACACATTTGACGAAGAAGAACCTAGTTTTCACATGAGACGTAGATTGTGATGATGCGTTCCAACGTTTGAAGAGAGCTTTGACTTCAGCCCCAGTCTTAGTGCTGCCAGACGGGAGTAAGTCGTTTACCGTTTATACCGATGCTTGTGGGACAGGACTAGGCGCAGTCTTAATGCAAGAGGGAAGGGTAATAGCCTATAGTGGAAGGCAGTTAAGGGTGCATGAGAAATTACCCTACGCATGACCTAGAGTTGGCCTCAATTGTTTTTGCGCTTAAGTCTTGGCGCCATTATCTTCTTGGCGAGATATTCGAATTGTTCACTGACCACAAATCTTTAAAATACTTATTCTCTCAGAAGGACTTGAACTTAAGGCAGCAAAGGTGGATGGAGTTCTTAGCGTCCTACGATTTCGAAATAACATATACCCCTGGCAAGGGTAACGTGGTGGCAGACGCCTTAAGTAGGAAAAGGTTGTCCTTGAGCCTATTGTTTGTTGAGCGGCGAAACTTAGAATTCATCTCTAGGTTTGACTTTAGACCTTCCGTTGACTTTGTACCCAGTTTGCTAGCATCCTTGGAGGTCAGACCTACGCTTTTGGGACGGATTGGTGAGGCACAGCGAGACGACCCACAGTTGGTTGAGTTAGTAGAAAAGCTCAAAAGAGGGGAGTCATCAAGCCATCTCCGTAGGTATACCCTGGATGATAAGGGATGGTTACGTAGGGATAGTAGACTTTGTGTACCTCGAGACGAAGGTTTGAGGAAGGCTATTCTTGACGAAGCACATCATTCGAAGATGACCATTCATCCCGGCGGGGACAAGATGTACAAAGACATGAAGCGAGTTTTCTTTTGGGCTGGTATGAAGAGGGATGTGGCCGAGTATGTTGCTAGATGCTTGGTGTGCCAACAAGTAAAAGAGGAGCAAAAGAAACCCGGTGGGTTGCTTCACCCATTGGAGGTTCCACTATGCAAGTGCGAAAGTGTCTCGATGGACTTTGTGGATGAATTACCAAGATCAAGGAAGGGTAATACGGGGATTTGGGTTATAGTAGACAGACTTACTAAGAGCGCCCATTTCATTCCCCTGAAGAGTAAGAGGACTGCTCCATGGTTAGCTTCTGTATACGTCCGAGAGATAGTTCGTTTGCATGGTGTTCCTTCTAGCATAGTAAGCGACCATGATCCTATCTTCACTAGCGAATTTTGGAGGAGCTTACAAGAAGCGGTAGGGACTCAGTTATGTTTGAGCACCGCATATCATCCTCAGACGGACGGCCAAACCGAGAGGGTGAATCGTATTCTAGAGGACCTTTTGAGGCTATGTATCCTAGACTTTGGGGGTACATGGGAAGAGCATCTTCCATTTTTGGAGTTCGCATATAATAATAGCTTTCAATCCAGCATTGGCATGGCACCTTTCGAAGCTCTTTATGGACGACCTTGTCGTTCACCTACATGTTGGTGGGAATCTGCCGATAAGATCTTACTTGGGCCCGATATGATTAGAGAGACTTCGGAAAAGATCGACTTAATTCGAAGGAGGATGAAGACGGCGCAAGATAGGTAGAAATCTTATGCAGACAAAAGGAGGACAGATCTTGAGTTTGATGTTGGGGACATGGTCTTCATCAAAGTGTCTCCATTACAGAATGTTGTTCGCTTTGGGTCCTTTGGGAAATTAGCACCAAGGTTTGTAGGGCCGTTTCCTATTAAGGAGAAGATTGGACAGATGGCGTATAGAGTGGAGTTGCCAGAGAGACTTAGTGGTGTACACGACGTATTCCATGTGTCACATTTGAGGAAGTGCTTGCACAAGACCGCGGAAGTGGTAGAGCCGAGCTTTCTTAGAGAGGTGGAGATAGAGCGTGATGCGACAATTCGACGAGCTCCTACGCGCATTCTTGGGTCGGAGATCAAGAAGTTGAGGAATCGAGAGGTCAGACTAGTCAAAGTGCAATGGGGAGATGATGAGAGCAACACTACTTGGGAGACAGAAGCGAAGATGCATTCGTTGTACCCTTTTCTTTTTTAGGGTATGTCTTTTAATTTCTCCTTTATCGCTTAGCTTGTACTTATCTTATCTTTAGTATGTCCTCTCGCTAGTATCTTTGACCTTTAGTTAGGATAATCCTATGGTTGAAACATGTGTTTGAGACATGTTATGTATGATGGATGCAAAGTGGATGCAAGTGCTTGCTAGTGGTTGCTCGTGGACGCATATACACACACTATTAGGCACTAGATCGGCTCAGTCACTTCATATTGCATATTGCATATATATGGATGTATTTAGTAGAATGGATGTATGAGGATTTTTTTATCATATGGATGCTGCATTCAGATGATGATTGTGCACGCACATAGAGATAATATGTAGCATTAAGGAACTTTTGCATACATAATGGACGCATGACACTATCATGATTTGCATTAAGGAGGTCAACTGAATCAGTGGACCGCCTGATTTTGCATTAGATATGGACATATACACACACTGTGCATTTAAACATGAAAGCATTAGAAGTCTATAAGGACAATGGATGCCTGTGTTTTATGGTTGAGTAGATGGACGATTGGATGTTAGGATATACATTCTTCTTGACTTGAAGATTTCGGGGTCGAAATCCTTTAAGGAGGGGAGAATGTAATACCCCGTAATTCTGTTAATATTAATATTCACAAATTAAAGAATAACTAATCTCATACATGAGAATTGTGGGAAATGGGTTGCGCCATTGTGTTCGTCTCGGAATTCTGGTTGAAATAGAGTCCGAGTTTGCGTGATTTGGACTTCGTATGAAGGAGATATGGCCATCGGAAGTTTCAGAAAATTCAAAATTCAAAATTCGAAGTCAAACAGGCCAGGCGGGAAATTTCCCGCCCAGCACCCCAGGTCGACTGGGGAGTCGACTGGGCAGTCGACACCCCCAGGACCAGGTCGACTGCGCAGTCGACTTGGGTGTCGACCTGGTCAAGTCGGCCAGGTTTTGGCAGAGCCCAATCTTGAGCTGCTGATGTGTCTTTAGGGCTGAGTTGGCTAATTTAACGGTTCAGGTTAGTTCTGAGTTGATCTGACGGTCTAAATAAATCCTAAACTCTATATATACCTAGGTAGTCTCTCACTCTAAAATCACATGAAAAATAGAATAGCCGCCGTCATGCCATCGCCATGGAACTCAGTGTAGCCGCCGCCAACTAAGAAGGAAGAAAGCTAATCAAAACTCTAATTCTACTCAACTCTAAAGCAAATCAAGACTCTCTTTATTTTCTAATTGTGAGTATGATGATCTTAATAAGATTATTAGCAAACTAATTAGATTAAGATGTGATATGGATCATAAGAAAATGATGTGAATTGTCATATATGTTGTTGTAAACCTTATGCTATCATGTATGTTGTAAATCCTATGTTATGTGATGATGATATCCTATATGTTGTAAATCATGCTATGATGATATTATATATGTTGCAAGTTTCTATGCTAAGTTGCGATGTTACAAAGCCATGATGTTATTATGTTGTAGTTAGCTTATGAATCATGATGTTGATTATATATATTTGGGCTATGATGATTCACATGATAAATCACATGTACCTATGCAAGTTTAGATTTATTAGTATGTATAATCTCACATATTGTATGACATCTATTTAGATCTAGAATTATGACATCTATTTAGATCTAGAATTATGCTATGACATGTGTGAGTTCTATGTGTTAGATGCTAGTTCACACCATCATTATGTTGCATAAACCACATATGCAAGTTTATACATGAACTTGGGTTATGATCATATTATGTAAGTTGTGATATTTAACCAAACAAGTTGACACCTTTAGATCCATGACATGTGTAGTTTTATTCAAGTTTCACCCCTATTATGATTAGATCTATTTTATTTGTCTATATGTTGTGATAATTTATCTTTGTGCTATGAGTTAGACTATTCGAGTCTAACGTATATTTTGCGTTGAATAAGCGAACGTATAACGTGGGGTAGGGGTAATATTAAGGATTTAATATTAAGAAATTGAGGTGCAATTGATATGATTTTGCATACCGTAAGTGGATGGCCATAATTGAGTCAATTATGGACATCATTAAAATTGGAATTAATTAATGATTTGAATAGGGATATATTTAAAAAACTGGGGTAAAAGATTATAAGTGTTAATCAATGCTTAGGACACGAGGTTGGACTCGTTTGTGACGTAAAACTGCCCGGACCCGCCCGGCAAATCCAGTCGTCACAAATGTCAGCCCAATGTGGGAGATCCTAGGCCCAAACTAAAGCATAACAGTTGTAAAGACACGAGGTTAGACTCTTTTATGGTATAAGACTGCCCGGACCCGCTCGGCGAATCCAGCTGCCATAAATGTCAGTCTAATGTGAGAGGTCTTTATAAGGTTATGGCCTTAATGAATTAAGAAATACTTAACCAGATAAACATGTGAGGTGGGACATGGGGGTTAAGTAGGTGCCTTGGGTGGCATGAGGAATCTAGTGGGTGCCTTTAGTGGCATTTGAAATACGATTAGTAAGACTTAACCAAACACACATGTAAATGAACATGACTAAGAAGAGGGTTAAGTGGGATATACTAGTGGGGACAAGCTTAGGTGGATAGCTTGTGGTAAGTAATTGGGGGCCCATTTCAACCAGTAACCCAAACATATATTTGTGTGCTCGACCCAAGTCTAGGACGGGACACGCATACTGGGCTTGACTATAAGAGGCCAAACTGGTTAGCGGTGGCACCGCAAGTCCAACGGGTTTCATATGCGTGTGTGGACCTGGGCTGGTAGGTAAGACGTTGTTGCATCGTGTAGGTATAATCCGTGCATCCTCAAGTTGTATCGGGTTGCCACTTTAGGGGAGTGATACACCCCACTGTGGGGCCAGCATGGGTATCTACGAGTAGGGAGCCGATCGCAAGTGGGTAGTGGGGTACACCTAGCGGAGATAGGGGCAGGCGGCACCTATGTAGTCAACTAGGGGTACACAAAGCTATTTATATAATTTCTAAGTTCGGTGAGTGGGATCAACCTTTAGGGTGACTGGTGTGGTGCAGTGTAGTAATTATTCGTTAGTAATTAGGTGTGCCTTTAACGTTATCTTTATCTGCTCTTCCATACCCAATAGTTCATATACATTTCCTTGTTTTCCAGCTTATGCCTTAGTCTAGTTATTTTGATAATAGTATTGTTAGAATTATCATACTCGCCAGACTTTATGTCTGACCCCCTCTATTTCTATCTTTTTTCCCCTCCAGGTCCTCAGGGTGGGCCCAGCTCTAGTGGAGCTTGATTGGATTACTTTATCTCTCTTTTGGAAAGCTTGGACCGTTGAAGTAAAGTCCATCTTGTTATCTTCTTTAATGGCTATTTATGTAACGGGATTATGTATTTTGTTTTGTCAAGATGGATATTGTACTTGACTCTGATTTATGGTTTTATGATGTAACAAACATGTTTAATTTCCGCTGCAATGAAATAAAGTTTTAGATTTCCAAGTACTACTTATTATCTGTCTTGTTGTAATTTTTCTGTTCTATATTCACTTAAAACCTCCATGGAAGTTAATGCATTCCCTTTGTGAGTGACATTAATGGACGTGGGGTGTTACATAATGTGTTATCAAATAACATTAGAATTATTGTCTCACTCCCACTCAATTTCTTGTCTATACAAGATTCAATGACTTCGAGACATTTCGACTTCTATTTCATTCCTATCGGTATCTTAGAGACTGGTTCTCCTTTATAAAGGATACCAATTTGAGCAACAAAACATTTTATTCTCGAAGGATTTATAGAAATAATATCTATTTGTTTCTTTTGGATATTCCACAAAATAGTTATTCGATTTGGATCTGATATTATCAGAGGAAGGAAGTTTAATAAACGCCTTACATCCCAAATCTTCGCTTTAGACATACTAGGATATTTCCTAGACCATATCTTATATGGTGTCTTCAGAATCGTTTTAGTGGGATTTAATGCAATTATTCCAGATTTAATTTATTGGAAGATCTATATGACTTATCATTAATCGTATTTTATCTTATAAGGTACGATGTCTCCTTTCAGACTCACCATTCCAATATGATATTCTAGATGGAATGAGTTATGAAACAATTTCAAACTCATATGGACAGTCATTAATGAATTGGCTTAAACATTCTCTTTGATCTATTCGAAGAGAATTTATACTCTATCAAAATTGGTTTCTATCTCCACTTTGAATTCTTTGAACTTTTCAAAAGATCCTAACATGTGTTTCATAAGATACACATATCTGTATCTACTTATATCATCAGTAAATATAATGAAGTAACAAAACCCACCTCTAGTTTACGTATTCGTTGCTCCATATGCATCATTATGTATGGGACCCAATACTTATCACTCATTCACTGTGTCAAGTGAAAGGTGATTCAGTTATATTGCCTAATAAACAAGATCTGTATTCTTCATATAATTCAAAACCAAATGATCTCAAAATTCCATCATTATGGAGTTTTGATATACTTTCTTGTTTACTGGGCCAACCGTTAATACTAAAGGTATATTGGATTTAAATCACTAAATTTAATCCATTCATTTTTAATGTCAAGTACATTATAGTTAAGGATTTACAAAGATCATTAACTATTTGTGAAATTCCATACTATATTTCATTTAAATAAAATGAATAACAATTGTTCTTTTATTACAAATGAAATTCAAACTTGTCTAAACAAGATCTATTATAACAATTATTTTAAGTGGAATTTCGTAATAACAATTATTTTATTTGTTTAATTAAGCCAGTATATTCAACAAGAATCAACTTACTATGGATAATCTATCAACATTTGCTTCATTTCCAATTGTAAGTCCACTTGTTCTTTTATCAGATTTCTACTTATTCTGCAAATTCTGTAAATCAACATACGTTTATGTGATTTATATCTAGTATCTAATACTAGAAATGTATAAGTAGATTATTATAACATTTATATTTTATTCAGTTGAAGTCATACTTTAACGTATTTTAGATCCTCTCTTTATATCTAAAACAATAACATTTAATTTGTTTGAAGACAATCCACAAATTTTAATGTTAGTCAAGAAATTTATTTTAATTTAATTTTAAATTATTGGCGTTATTTATTATTTAATATCTACATTAGATAATAAAATAATAACTGATTCTGTAATATTTATTTAATACAAAATTTTGACAATCAAAATTTATATTAACATAAATATGTAATTTAAACTAAAATATGCTCCCACTCAAATTAACATCCCTTTATTTATGTACATATATCAGTATATATATATATAATGGTGTTCCAAGATCCATATCTAATCATGTTTTGACTCTGCTTTGGCAAATCCCCAAAACACAACCTTTTAGGTAGACATCTTATGTCAATTATATCATGTATATAATTCTTGGATCGCATGATGAACATTTTGTTCGGTATTATTCATTTGCTCAAAATATAGAATAATTCATGCTATTGTCTCTAAGCCATAATCTTATTATGCAACTTAGTTAAGTCAGACCCAATAATACAGTTCAAGTATCACATTTACTCCGTCGCATATAACCAAAATAAAAGGATGCACAATGCTTTGGCATTACCTACATCCAGTGGTTTTGGACATTGATGAGTGTATTATTGGAAGACTTCACCATGACTTAATATAACAAAAAGTTGCTTTAAAGGGATTTTATAATTCATAATGGCGAACAATATCAGATTTATTTACATATATCAAAATATACGTATTTTATATTCATAATATAAATTGAATTTAAAATAATACGTATGTGAACCATATGCATATGTGTTTAAATTCAGTGATATATATAAGAATCATACTAACATGTTTCTTTTGAACATTTCAAAACAATTGGTTATTTTAACTTCTGTATCAAATATATATATTCTAATCTAATACAAGTTTTCTATTAACCAATCATCTTATTCGTATTTATGTGACATTCAGCCCAATATATAACCATTATAAGTTAATATGTTATAAAGTTTCTATCCCCTCGATATACATTGTCCAAAACAGTATAGAAACATAAATATTTCTAACAATTTCTTGAATGGGAATAGATATCCATAGATTATAGAAATAATGGCACATATATACATCTGCACCTAATAACTTAGCGTGCATTAAGAACAAAACAAATAGCACGCTGACTTCATATATATATATATATATATATATATATATATATATATTATAGTAATCGAAATAATACATTTCAAACTTAATATAAATAATACTCACAACAACTTGTGGGGTCTGGTCATATAACAATAAAATTACTATGTCACAGGTGTACATATCTATTCTTGTTAAACATCAGCATTTAGACTCATTGCTAATATTAAAACATACATATAAAAAACAATACATTCAGTCGAATTTGTTATGTATCTTCATACACAGTGCTACAGATCAAGTTCCTGTGAACCTGCTAAGTCTCACTGGGTATTGGAATTTCGATTGTGCCTGCATCAACATATCCACTCTTGTGCTAACTAGTTCAGTCATACTGCGCCAAGTTACTAGGCTGAATCTGCAAACATTTACGAATGAATGTTTGACAACAGATTTTCATTTCATTTGAAAATAACCAATGCATTATATACATATATACATATCAATTATATATATATATATATATATACATATATGTATGTCACTGTTCAAATTCAAACATAAACATATCAAATATATGTGTTAACAAGCAATACAAACAAATTTGTATGCTAGTAGATGAATGCAGGTTTCCAATATGGTGTTTAAACATTCAGGAATCATTATTTCCCTTGCACAATACTTAAGCTGTCTGATACATTCGAGTATTTTTGGAAGAAAAAAAATGAACTCCATCAAGCCAAACAATGAATCAATAGTTTAAATCATATATATTGGTTTAATTCATAATTTCAAACATAGCAGTTTTTCAAGCATGAAATACATACATACATACATACATATATATATATATATGTATGTATATATGTATATGTATAGCTCAGATTCAAAGATCTTAAACCATCTACACTTAATCATTTATGGTACCCAGATTATTGTTATTTAAACTGTCCAGATTTAAACAATTTAAACTGTCCATTTTAAAGAGAAACTTCTACCCAGATGTAGAACACTAATGATATATACACAAACTTATATATATATACTGACAGCAATCTTTAATATCATATATTAATATCACATAGAATAAAACCAATTCACCAAAGTAACCCTTAACTGTCATCAAATCTAACATTTAGGTCTCCCAGTTCATGAATACAAGCACAGGTTATAGTAACTTAGATTCATTTATGACATGGGATGAACAGAGTTTTAAATGTACACACATATGCAAGGAATTTAAATTCCAACGGGTTCTATGTTAAAACAGAGAGCGATGATAGCAGTAAAGAGAGTTCACATTTATGATCTACTAGACGACTAAATTATACAAATGATGTTCATGGTGGATCAATCATTTATATACCAGATTTCAATTATGAATATCCTTTATATTCATATAGTAATTAGTAAGATATAATGCAAATCAAGATATCTTACTGATTAAAGAAAACAGAGTACTAAAACAGTCTCACTGGTTTAACATTTCCATTGTTCAGCATATATATATATATATGCATTATTATAGACAACTTACTAATCAAAACATCAAGCCAATAATATTCATTTCAAAATAAATGAGTTTTCTAGTATTCCAAGACAGAGAAACATATAGTGTGGGTAATTAATATGCATATTTTTAATATGTGTGGCTTACCTCGTGCATCAAATTTATTTTTAATATGCATATTTTTCGCAAAACACAGACATCCAAACACACGTAAAGATGAATAAGATGGAACCTTTCCAAATAAAACTTCATGAGGAGATTTGAAATTAAGAGTGCGTGTGGATAATTTATTTATGAGAAATGCAGCGGTGAGAACACATTCGCCCCAAAAAGAGAGGGGAAGATTAGCTTTAAATCGTAGTGAGCGAGCAACATCAAGTAAGTGTCGATGTTTACGTTCCACAATCCCATTTTGTTGAGGAGTGGCTACACAACTTCGTTGATGGATTATACCATGAGAATGAAACCAATTTTGAAACTCTAATGAAAGAAATTCAGTTCCATTGTCAGATCGAAGAGCTTGAAGTTGTGGAATAAAAATACCACCATCTCCAGATCGTATAGTGGAGATTGACAGTCCAAATTGTCTATTAACTTGATTAAAAAAATGTTTTGTCATATAAAAAGTTTGAGACTTGAATTTCATTAAATAGACCCAAGTGCATCTTGAATAATCATCAACAATGGTGAGAAAAAAACGTGAACCATTTTTAGATGGAACATTAAATGGTCCCCAAACATCAACATGTAATAATTCAAAACATACAGAAGAGTGAGATACACTTTGCGGAAATGAAGCACGAGATTGCTTAGCTTGTGGACAAACATCACAAATAAAATTATTATTTGCGGATATATCCAGAAAATTATTAACGAGAAATTTAAAACGAGAACTACTAGGGTGACCAAGGCGAGAGTGCCAAAGATCAAAATTATCTGATTGCTGAAATGAAAAAGCGGAATTCAAATGGGGAATATCCTCCAAGTAGTAAAGACCACAATGAATTCTACCCCGACCAATCGTCCTGTTCGTCAACAGGTCCTGGAAACGACATTGAGATTTAGAAAAAATTACTTCACAATTAAGTTGTTTTGTTAATTGTGAGACAGATAATAAATTGAATTTGAATGATGGGATAAAAAATACATCTTTGAGAATAAGAGATTTTGAATGTTTAACAATCCCAATGTGAGTCACTGATGCAAAAGTGCCATCAGGTAATTGAACAGACTTATGTTTCTGTAATGGAACATATGAAGAAAAATTTGATAGTGATGTGCATATATGATTTGAAGCACCTGAATCTATAATCCAACAAGAAGACATACATGACAGAATTGTAGCTGCTAAGTTAGCCGAGAGTTTTAATTGATATATCTTCGGCGCATTAGACTGAGAGAAGCGCTCTTTGAGATCCATCCATATCTGGGCAGTGCTATTGGCATAGAGAATACTTGGCCTGATTTCCAGAGATACGGAATTGAGTATCCAGCTGCCAACAAGATCGTTGCAGCGGTGCCAATTGACAACGTCGGTTTCCACCGATGGGATCGGTAAGGAACTGTCGACAAAACCAAATTTGTTCTTGGCTCGTAACGCCATTGTAATGGCACGACTCCAACAGCCATAATTATCACCAGTTAAGAGAGGTGTGACAAGAACAGTAGAGGGACTATCAGAGTGATGGATAGCATAAGGATCAACTCTGATAGAAACATTAGAAGGATTGTTATCATTAGCCATGATAAGAGATTGAGAAATACAAGAGTGTAATTTATTTAATGGTACTCTGATACCATGTGAAAATAGGGAATAAAATTGTATTCCTGTCCTTGATAACATAATTACATAATATTACATATTTATAGATGGACAACTTCTAGAGCATATTTGAATTTGAATCTATACATCAATACAATTATTAATACAATTAATACAAATCAAAATAACTCCTAATTAATGCAATGAATAATAGGAATATGAATCCTAATTAATGCAATGAATAATAGGAATATGAATTTGAAATTATCTCTAACATGATCCACTTATAAGTCAAACTTGTAACAGAACATTCATTAATGTAGAATATTATTAACAGCATCCTTAATTGTCTTTGATATCAGTTTTGCATCTTGATACAATAACTAGCACTAAACTGAAATTAGACAGGAAATCACATTTATTGTATTTCTGAAATCATTTATATTGTATACTTATCATTATAAATACACAGCTAGAACTTATAGAAATCCATATGTTGTTTTATATGACAGGTCAGTTTCATACATGTCAGTACACATATGATATTTGCAAATTCATGAAACTCATATATATAATTCACTGAGTTAATGAGCCATAGTATATCTGTTAGGCTTGAAAATATTCTGGCCATTATCATAATGGATAAGATCATAACTTTAATACACATATATCAAACAATCTTCGATTATAATTTTAGAACAGTCCAGATCTAAAATTATATATAGTGTATAAATATAATTAATGTCTAAAATGAAATGTGTTAAACAAAACAGTTTTGTCCCTGATATCACATTGTCAAAGCTAGAGAAATGGGGTATAAAGGTATACCAAATTCAAAAGAATACAAAATCATTCCTAATCATAATTGGAATGTAAAACAGCATTAATCAGATCATATCTGATATGTTATATCAGTTTTACTTACATACATATAGCTGTAACATAAAACAGGAATAATCAGATCAAATATGACCTGTTTATTACAGTTCTACACACATATATAATTGGAATAGAAAACAGGGTAAATCAGATCAAATCTGATGCGTTTACTTCAATTTTACTTATATCCATATAACTGTAATAAAACAAAATAAATCATATTCAAACTTATGTATACATATACATATATATATATATACATACATTACAACAATTAAACAATTTTTTCTGATTAAACAAGCTATAATGTATTTTTATGAAATTAGTACGTGTAAGTACTTGTCATTTTGATCAGTCAAAATTGTTATGATCTATCAATAGGATGTCATGATAAACAATCATGGCAATAGTTGTTTTAACTTTATTTAAAATTCAGATTTAGTCAACAATAAATCCAGTTCAAAATTTTATATCAAATATAAAATTTTGCCTATAAAAAAACAGTTTTACAGATAAAATAAAACAGTTTGTACAAGGAAAAGCCATTTCTTAGGCAATACTGCTGGATAATTCTATGATTTTCTAATTGAATTAAATTAAAACCTAAAACTCCTACCGATGCGAAGCAGGCAATCACTTTGATGGAAACACCTTCTTCTCTGTTGCAACCTTCATGCCGTCTCATTTCAGAAAGGTAGATCGCATGTCCTCTTTTTAAGGTAGTGTTTTTCTCTATTTTTCTACAATTATTTGATTTAATTATTACTTCTCAAATTAGGAGCTCCTTATTATTGATTGACTACACCGTTTGTTGATGTTACTACTCAATTGTTGGTGCTTTTTGTCCGTCTAAGTACTGAAGGTAAATTGGCTAATCGCATTTGTTATTATTCAGCAAATGTTGCATGTATTTATTTTGTAGTCAAAAATTTTCAGTTATGACTATCTTATATTTAAGCAGTTAATTTTGGAATACATTTAAATTTCTTTAGATGCAACTAATTGTCAAAATCTAACCAAAATTCATGTATTTCTTGTCTATGTTACTATGAAGATAAGCATCTGTTTGAATTAAAATGTTATATGTTGACGTTGTGGTTATTTTGCTTATCATTCATATTGTTACTGTCATTTCCAAATTTAATTTCACTGTATCCTTTCATAATATGTTTCAATTAAATTGTACAATTATTTCTTCAGTTTACTCATGTGTTTCTTCCGTTGCAGTTTATCATTTTGAATGGTCTATTACCTATTAATATCGGTAAGCACTTTGCAATTTATGTTCTCTATTTGCATATAAATATCTTCTTAATAGACAAATAATGCTCTTGACACGACCCGAACTTCCCCGTGAAGGAAAGCACGGATTGCGTTGAGGACAAGACGAATCATAACGCAAACAGAAGAACATTTCATTGTTAATTACAACAATTCCATCAGATACAAGAATATACAGAGTATGAATGAATAAAATACATTCGATAAATATCAGAGATTACAATAAATTACATAGCAGCGGAAAATAATACAAAACACAACTGAAAGTAACACACGGATACAGAGCTTTCCGAGCATCGTTCCAACTGTAAATCAGGATCCTGTGAATATAAATCTGCAAAACCAAAACTACTAGTTGCCCGTGTAGAAAATAGGGGCACCCAGAGTTTAGGTTAAAACAATAAACTCCAGGTCAGTCATGTGACTGGTGTGAGAACTAAAACAGTTATTTAGAACTTTACTTTAAAAGAGAGTGATTCAAGGGACCACGCCGTATAACACGGAACGGGTTTCCTCCCAAGAACACTAGTGTATACAACAAAACAGCGCAATGCTTTTTCGAAAAATGAAGCTATTATAAGACCCAGGTCCCATCACACAATGCAACGCAAGCCGGAGGATAGGGTTTTTCCCTTATAATAGCCAAACATGCTTGGTACGTTTAAAACAAATCATTTGATACTATTATAAGTGTATAGTGTCAAAACAATTCAAATCATAAATATCAATCATAGGCGGCATGGGTACCATCTATCATGTCGCCATACTAGGCTCTACAAATAAAACCGAAATATCTCGTATTGGAAATTGGATTTCCGTCATTAGTCGAGGCAAGGGGCAAGCTCCTCTCCGTTCGAGACACTCTAGTAAATGTCTCAGGACCCCACTATGATCCTTGGAATCGGTTGGGCCGGTCCTCTCTTACTTTTGAGGATTAGTTATTCCTGAACACACGTTTCCCGGTCCTAACAGACCTATATCCGAGGCGCCTCGTATCCAACAACCACACAGGTGAAAATTATATAAATGTCAGCCAGTTTAAGCACTGACACCACCACTAGCTAGAAAGAAACGTCGTGTTCTCCCAACAGTCCGTATCCCCTTTTTGACTCATACCGAGGTGTGAGGCTCGCGAATTCACGTTATACACAAAGCTGCGCCACACAGGCCGTGCATTGATCATCAACCACAAGACTTTGCTTTTCAACAGAAGCCTTGATCAATTGCCACTTACGCGTGCCACACTGGCAATTCCCTCCATGCGACTGATGTCCATCGATATACAACCTCTGAGCTCGTACGTCTCAGAGAAGGGCGTTAAGCAAGAGAATAAATTCTCCGCCGTCAAACAGATGTATATTTAATAGAGATCAATCAACACAGAATAAAATCCAATGTCAGACACACAGTCCATTTACAAGTTCGTTCTGGGTCTGAACGAAACCGGAGGCACTTTCCTCGCATATCCATCGATCTCCAAGTACGTCTGGACGATCACCAACTGATTCCCTCATCTTGGGTGTACAGCCCAATCAAGATCATCAGTAATTACCCAAACGATGTGAAGACTTCCGGTCTTCAACCACCGTCTTAATCTTCGACTTATCGCCGAATCAGTTATTCAGAATGGGTAGAAATCTGGCCTTTCTGAATAACCCACGTATATAATAAACAAATGTTAATCAAACACAACAAACGCGTCATTCCAATTCAGAATGTTCTTTTATTCACAAAATCACATTCTTAGGGAAAGGTTCCCATTAATTTTATCCAAGATGAATTCTTCTAAATTTATTCTTTAATCTTCCTTTGGATATCATTTCAAACCATATCATGGTTTTCCAAACTAGTCGGGATTAGTGAACCACACCGAAGTAATTATTTATTTTATTTCCCAATCCCAACCTATATATCCCATGGAGCAAAACTGGTAATACTCCATATCTAACACCACAGTGTTATCGGTAAAATTAATTACCATTTCACGTTCAAATCTAGTTAAAGATTTAACTATCGCTTTGGAGCAAAACTGGTGGTACTCCATTCTCGATCACCTTTCAGATTTGATAATTTAAATTATCAATTCACATTTCAATCTAATTAAAGATTCATTAAAACTCCACTTACTTTTAATCTTTTCAAAAATCAATATCCTGTCTTTAACTGGGTTAAAGAATCAATGTCATCTAAAACACGATTCACGATAAACCCAAAATCACATTCAAATTTAATTCCAATTAAATACTATTTAATTGGTACACTTCATTAAATCTAAATAGAAAGATTCAATCTTTTTCTCAACTGGGCTTAAGAACAGTGTTAATGAAGACACCATTCACGACAAACCCAAATCATGTTTGATATTAAATACAAGGCTCTGAATAGAAAATATACCGACTTATATTCAATATCAAATTCTGAAACCAACAAATATCGTATTGGAAATAACGATATAAAATATATCTTTCAAATTTCCATAACCATATCTGTATAATCACGAAACCCAACATCGAAATATTCCGAAGATAATTTCGATTCAAATCCAGTCCAATTCACGTGTGACAAAAAGGAATTTCGCTCGATCTGAATCAGTCGCTAAACCGATCAAGACCGTTCGAAACGCCTGATTGTTTTGAGAACACGACAAAATAAAACGCAGATGGAAGAACATTTCATTGTATATTACAACAATTCCATCAGAACACAAGAATATACAGAGTATAAACAAATAATATACATTCACTAATATCAGAGATTACAATACATTACATAGCAGCGGAAATTAATACAAAACACAACTGAAGGAGATATACGGATACAAAGCTTTCCGGATATCGTTCCAGCTGTAAACCAGGATCATGTGAATATAAATCTGCAAAACCAAAACTTCTTGCTGCCCGTGTCAAAACAAGGGCACCCAGAGTTTAGGTTAAAACAATAAACTCCAGGTCAGTCATGTGACTGGTGTGAAGACTAAAACAGTTATTATTCTTTATTTTAAAGTTCGGTAAATCAAGGGACCACGCCGTATAACACGGAACGGGTCTCCTCCCAAGAATACCAGTGCATAAAACAACAGTGCAATGCTAAATAAAGAACAATGAAGCTATTATAAGACCCAGGTCCCATCACACAATGCAACGCAAGCCGGAGGATAGGCTTTTTACCTTATAATAGCCAAGAATGCTTGGTACGTGAAATTTCATCTTTTATTATTACTATAAGTGCATAGTATCAAAACAATTTCAAATCATAAGTATCAATCATAGACGACATAAGCGCCCCATCCCACTATGTCGCCATACTAGGCTCTACAAATAAAACCGCAAAGTCACATATTGGAAGTTGGATTTCCATCTGTGAACCAAGGCAAAAGATAGTCCTCTACCGATTCGAGACGCTCTAGCCCGTATCTCAGGAACAGCCGCAACTGCCCCTTGGATCGTCAGGGCCGGTCCACCGATGTGGATTATTATGCTTGAACACTACGTTTCCCCACCCTTTGGGGTGTCAGTGAGCCAACTAATGACTCCATCGGTCCCAGATCGACCGATATATCCGAGGCGCCTCGCAACAACAACAACCACATAAGTCAAACTCGTCGGGGTGTGTAAAACCACTGACGCCACTTTTAGCTAGAAGGAAACGCATGCCCTCCCTGAGGTCCTCTCCCGTTTCTGGTTCACAACCAGGGTGTGAGGCTCGCGAATTCACGTTACACAAAGCTATGCCACACAGGCTGTGCTTTGATCATCACTCACAAGACTTTGCTTTTCAATAGAAGCCTTGATCATATTGCCACTTAGGCATGCCACACAGGCAATTCACTCCATGTGTTTGATATCCATCAATATATAACCTCTGAGCTCGTACGTCTCAGAGAAGGGCGTTAAGCAAGAGAATAAATTCTCCGCCGCCAAACAGATATATATTTCATTGAAATCAACCACACAGAATAAAATCCAATGTCAGACACACAGTCCATTTACAAGTTCGTTCTGGGTCTGAACGAAACCGGAGGCACCTAGTACCCCGCATATCCATCGATCTCCAAGTATGTCTAGACGATCACCAACTAATTCCCTCCTCTTGGGTGTACGGCCCAATCAAGATCATCAGTAATTATCCAAACGACGTGAAGACCTCCGTTCTTCAACCACCGTCTTCATCTTCGACACCACATCGAATCAGTTATTCAGAATGGGATAAACCCGGTCTTTCTGAATAACTCGCGTATATAATAAACAAGTGTTACACAAACACAACATATGCCTCATTCCAATTCAGAATATTCTTTTGTTCAAATATTCTTATACTTTGGGAAAAGTTCCCATTAATTTTATCAAAGATAAATTCTTTAAATTTATTCTTTAATCTTCTTTGAATATCAATTCAAACTAGTCGGGATTAGCGAACCACACCGAAGTAATCATTTATTTTATTTCCCAATCCCAACCTATTCATCCCATGAAGTAAAACTGGTCATACTTCATCTCTAACACCACGGTGTTATCGGTAAATTCAATTATCATTTCCCGTTCAAATCTAATTAAAGATTTAACTATCGCCTGGAGCAAAACTGGTGATACTCCATTCTCGATCATTTCAATCTAATTAAAGATTCATTAAAACTCCACTTAGTTTTAATCTTCACAGAAATCAATATCCTGTCTTTAACTGGGTTAAAGAACCAATGTCATTTAAAACACGGCCCACAATAAACCCAAAATCACATTCATTAATTATCGCGTTAAAGAACAAGTGTTATTTAAAACACTATTCACGATAAACCCAAAAATCAATACCAGTTCAATTCCAATTAAATATTATTCAATTGGTACACTTCATTAAATCTAAATAAAAAGATTTAATCGTTTTCTCAACTGGGTTTAAGAACAGTGTTAATGAAGACACCATTCACGACAAACCCAAATCACATTTGATATTAAATACAAGGCTCTGAATAGAAAATATATCGGCTTATATTCAATATCAAATTCTACGACCAACAAATATCGTATTGGAAATAACGATATGTATATATATATATATATATATATATATATATATATATATATATCTTTCAAATTTCCATAACAACATCTGTATAATCACTAAATCCAACATCGAAATATTCCAAAGACAATTTCGATTCAAATCCCTTCCAATTCAATTATTGGAAATTCTGGTTATATTTCAAAATCATTTCAAACCCAATTTATTTATTTTAAAAATAAATCAATTATTATTCTAGTTCAAAACTAGTTCATTTCGATAAAAATCTATTTTTATCTTTTCAAATATGGAGTTTTTCATCCCAATTCTTCACCAATCATTTCTTATGATTTTACACAAATTATTGATATTCTTAATAATTTTATCAAGGCCCGTACAGTCGATTTCCATCAACGGCCATCGAACTGCACTTACAACGACCTTTTCCAAATTTGATTTGGACATAATTCCAAATCCAACCGTTAGATTTCTAATTTCTAATATTCGTTAGAAAGCTCTTTTCGATACGAACCCAATGGTTCTGGTTTTAGGAGAATCCGACGGTCGGATCTCCCGTAATATCCATTCGAAGTCAATGGTCGAAATTCGCGAACTGCCGCGGCGCGGCGCGTTCTATTCAGGCCATTATATATAATATATATATATATATATACATATATTATATTTCGTCGATTTCCTTTCAAAACATATTTTAAAAACCGTTTTAAATTCGTTTTCAAAACGATTTCAACTTCCATCTCAAATTCAAATCAAAATTGAATTTTCCAATATAAATTCGTTTTAAATTAATTTCAAATTGATTTCAATTCAAATCGATTTTGATTCGATTTGAATTCATTTTCTTTTCAATTCAATTCAATTTCTATTCGATTTCTATTCAATTTTAATTCGAATTCTATTCAATTTAATTTTAATTCGAATTCAATTCGTTTCAAAATATCAGAATTTGAAATCACTTCTTTTCTATATTCATTTTAAAAAAATGAATAAAATCGATATAAATATCGTTCACATCAAAATGGCGTCAATCTAATCAACACGGCTTCATATATTTCTATTTTCAAATTATTCTATTTCAAATATTTCTTTTTCAAATAATTCTATTTCAAATATTTCTCTTTCAAATATTCTATTTCAAATATTCTATTTCAAAACTGGAATGAGGCCCAATCAATTACCATATAATGTTAATTATACGTATTTTCTACAACACGCGTATATAACAGCAACGATAAATCATCAGCCATCATCCAAAGTGCGTTCTACACTGTATAAGCATCAAATATAAATATTTAACGCTTATAACAGTCTGTCAATCAATCGATCGACATACAACTAATTATTGGGATTAGTGTATGTCATATATCATCACAATACCCGTGTGGGGTTTCAAACAATCAAACATAGATTTTATTTGTGCAGTTGGGCGATGTGTAAAATTTATCGTCCCAATCCATATCAGTCAAATGTGTGTATATAAACAAATCGTCTGATTTGTTTATATTTATTTCATTTCATATACATGTTAACAATTCTATTTTCAACTATAAAATGTTTTATTTCATTTCACATCACACATCAACTACACATCAAAATCAAACAAACAAGCATACATGTCGTCCATGGTCTGTGGACGACGGGTGTCGGGTGCTACTAAACACTGTATGCATCCTAGTATATATTTTTAACTAGAAATGAAAATTTAAAGTGAGAAGTTCTCACCCAAGGGTTCCACTCCGCCGTGCTTTGCTTTTGAACTCCTGAGCCGTCTGGATCTGTTTGCAGTTCTAATGCAGTCCTTTCACGCTGTTCATAATAAAAATTATATTTTTATCACTTCATTTCAATAAAAATTATATTTTTATTTCTACTTCATATGTATTTACAACGCTTCTTTCAATATAAAAATTATATTTTTATATTTCTACTTTATAAATAAAGATCGAATTTTTATATCATCGCTATAAAAATCACATTTTTATTTGAACTTATATATAAGAAAAAACAGATTTTTATTCTGCTACATATATGAAGATTATATTTTTACTATCTAAATAATATAAAAATCATATCTTTATTCTTTCTACAATATAAAAATCATATTTTTATTTCGCTACATATATAAAGATAATATTTTTATATTCTCTATTATATAAAAATCATATTTTCAATACTTCTACTTTATAAAAATTATATTTTTTACTTCTTTCTATATATTTAAAAATCAAATCTCTAAGTGTATAAAAATCAAATCTTTTATTTATAAAACCAATGTATATTTATGCTACTTTATTTTTAAAAACAATAAAATTGATTTTTTTATAATGTTAAATATAATATAAACAAATAAAAATCACCTTTAATCATGTTTAAACCAGAAAACGTTATTGCCGCCCCACTCTTCTTTGTCTTACTGAACCCAAAATACCCACCGCACTCCAAAACTAGGGTCTTGATTTGGGGCCACCACCCATAGCCGGACGTCGATCAGAGGAGTCCCCTGCGCGCGCCTAGGAGGCGCCTTCCACCTCCTTGAACCGCGTTGAGCTCGCGGGTCCCACGATGGCCAAAAGTGCCTTTGAGCGGTAGAACTTTGGAGAAGGAATCCGCCTCAAACTCTTCACGATAATCGATGCTACCCCCAAAGATTTGAAGAGGGTAGGAGCCTCTTCGATTTTGCCTTTGGGGCATGGAATTTCACTGATCGAATTCGGCAGAAATTAGGAGAGAAGTTTGGAGGCGGGTTTGAAAGAGTGTGAACGAGGGTTTGGCCATTTTTAATATTTATTTATTTATTTATTTTAATAATATTTTAATTTGAAAATTAGGGTTTTGCTCTCGATCTCCAAATCAAATCCAACGAACGTCGCCCCTAGCTAAATACCCCCATTCCAAACACAATGGCATATGTATCGTAGGCCAATTCGACTGTTTTGATTAGTTTTCATCAAAATCAAAATATAACTCTATATATTGAATTTGAACGCGCATTTTAATTTACCGGGGTCACATACTAACTCTAAAAATTCCCGAAAAATTATTTCTAGCTTCTTATTGACGATACGGTCCTAACAAAACTAATTTCGTCGAATTCTGAGACCATTTGAAAAATGACCATTTTCCAGTCGATTAAATTCAACTAAAACTGGTCAAACGCGTTTTCCTTTGCCACGCTCACATATTAATTCAGAAAATTATGAAATTTAAAACCTAGCAATAATTTGACATCACGGATCCAATAAAAGTGGTTTTTAAAATACGTCTGGACGATCACCAACTGATTCCCTCCTCTTGGGTGTACGGCCCAATCAAGAACATTAGTAATTATCCAAATGACGTGAAGACCTTCGGTCTTCAACCACCGTCTTCATCTTCGACACCACGTCGAATCAGTTATTCAGAATGGGATAAACCCGGTCTTTCTGAATAACTCGCATATATAATAAACAAGTGTTACAAAAACACAACATACGCCTCATTCCAATTCAGAATATTCTTTTATTCAAATATTCTTATACTTTGGGAAAAGTTCCCATTAATTTTATCAAAGATTAATTCTTTAAATTTATTCTTTAATCTTCTTTGAATATCAATTCAAACTAGTCAGGATTAGCGAACCACACCGAAGTAATCATTTATTTTATTTCCCAATCCCAACCTATTCATCCCATGAAGTAAAACTGGTCATACTTCATCTCTAACACCACGGTGTTATCGGTAAATTCAAATACCATTTCCCGTTCAAATCTAATTAAAGATTTAACTATCGCCTGGAGCAAAACTGGTGATACTCCATTCTCGATCATTTCAATCTAATTAAAGATTCATTAATACTCTACTTAGTTTTAATCTTCACAGAAATCAATATCCTGTCTTTAACTGGGTTAAAGAACCAATGTCATTTAAAACACGGCCCACAATAAACCCAAAATCACATTCATTAATTATCGGGTTAAAGAACAAGTGTTATTTAAAACACTATTCATGATAAACCCAAAAATCAATACCAGTTCAATTCCAATTGAATATTATTTAATTGGTACACTTCATTAAATCTAAATAAAAAGATTTAATCTTTTTCTCAACTGGGGTTAAGAACAGTGTTAATGAAGACATCATTCACGACAAACCCAAATCACATTTGATATTAAATACAAGGCTCTGAATAGAAAATATATTGGCTTATATTCAATATCAAATTCTACGACCAACAAATATCGTATTGGAAATAACGATATGTATATATATATCTTTCAAATTTCCATAACAACATCTGTATAATCACTAAATCCAACATCGAAATATTCCAAAGAAAATTTCGATTCAAATCCCTTCCAATTCAATTATTGTAAATTCTGGTTATATTTCAAAATCATTTCAAACCCAATTTATTTATTTTAAAAATAAATCAATTATTATTCTAGTTCAAAACTAGTTCATTTCGATAAAAATCTATTTTTATCTTTTTAAATATGGAGTTTTTCATCCCAATTATTTACCAATCATTTCTTATGATTTTACACAAATTATTGATATTTTTAATAATTTTATCAAGGCCCGTACAGTCGATTTCCATCAACGGCCATCGAACTGCACTTACAACGACCTTTTCCAAATTTGATTTGGACATAATTCCAAATCCAAACGTTAGATTTCTAATTTCTAATATTCGTTAGAAAGCTCTTTTCGATACGAACCCAACGGTTCCGGTTTTAGGAGAATCCGACGGTCGGATCTCCCGTAATATCCATTCGAAGTCAATGGTCGAAATTCGGGAACTGCCGCGGCGCGGCGCGTTCTATTCAGGCCATTATATAATATATATATATATATATATATATATATTATATTTCGTCGATTTCCTTTCAAAACGTATTTTAAAAACCGTTTTAAATTTGTTTTCGAAACGATTTCAACTTCCATCTCAAATTCAAATCAAAATTGAATTTTCCAATATAATTTCGTTTTAAATTCATTTCAAATTGATTTCAATTCAAATCGATTTTGATTCGATTTGAATTCATTTTCTTTTCAATTCAATTCAATTTCTATTCAATTTTAATTCGAATTCTATTCAATTTAATTTTAATTCGAATTCAATTCGTTTCAAAATATCAGAATTTGAAATCACTTCCTTTTCTGTATTCATTATAAAAAAATGAATAAAATCGATATAAATATCGTTCACGTCAAAATGGCGTCAATCTAATCAACACGGCTTCATATATTTCTATTTTCAAATTATTCTATTTCAAATATTTCTTTTTCAAATATTTCTATTTCAAATATTTCTCTTTCAAATATTCTATTTCAAAACTGGAATGAGGCCCAATCAATTACCATATAATGTTAATTATACGGATTTTCTACAACACACGTATATAACAGCAACGATAAATCATCAGCCATCATCCAAAGTGCGTTCTACACTGTATAAGCATCAAATATAAATATTTAACACTTATAACAGTCTGTCAATCAATCGATCAACATACAACTAATTATTGGGATTAGTGTATGTCATATATCATCCCAATACCCGTGTGGGGTTTCAAACAATCAAACACAGATTTTATTTGTGCAGTTGGGCGATGTGTAAAATTTATCGTCCCAATCCATATCAGTCAAATGTGTGTATATAAACAAATCGTCTGATTTGTTTATATTTATTTCATTTCATATACACGTTAACAATTCTATTTTCAACTATAAAATATTTTATTTCATTTCACATCACATCACACATCAACTACACATCAAAATCAAACAAACAAGCATACAAGCCGTCCATGGTCTGTGGACGACGGGTGTCGGGTGCTACTAAACACCATCTGCATCCTAGTATATATTTTTAACTAGAAATGAAAATTTAAAGTGAGAAGTTCTCACCCAAGGGTTCCACTCCGCCGTGCTTTTCTTTTGAACTACTGAGTCGTCTGGATCTGTTTGCAGTTCTAATGCAGTCCTTTCACGCTGTTCATAATAAAAATTATATTTTTATCACTTCATTTCAATAAAAAAAAAATTATTTCTACTTCATATGTATTTACAATGCTTCTTTCAATATAAAAATTATATTTTTATATTTCTACTTTATAAATAAAGATCGAATTTTTATATCATCGCTATAAAAATCACGTTTTTATATCAACTTATATATAAGAAAAATCTGATTTTTATTCTGCTACATATATGAAGATTATATTTTTACTATCTAAATAATATAAAAATCGTATCTTTATTCTTTCTACAATATAAAAATTATATTTTTATTTCGCTACATATATAAAGATAATATTTTTATATTCTCTATTATATAAAAATCATATTTTCAATACTTCTACTTTATAAAAATTATATTTTTTACTTCTTTCTATATGTTTAAAAATCAAATCTCTAAGTGTATAAAAATCAAATCTTTTATTTATAAAACCAATTTATATTTATGCTACTTTATTTTCAAAAACAATTAAAAACTGATTTTTTTTATATTGTTAAATATAATATAAACAAACAAAAATCACCTTTAATCACGTTTAAACCAGAAAACGTTACTGCCGCCCCACTCTTCTTCGTCTTACTGAACCCAAAATACCCACCGCACTCCAAAACTAGGGTCTTGATTTGCAGCCACCACCCATAGCCGGACGTCGATCAGAGGAGTCCCCTGCGCGTGCCTATGAGGCGCCTTCCACCTCCTTGAACCGCGTTGAGCTCGCGGGTCCCACGATGTCCAAAAGTGCCTTTGAGCGGTAGAACTTTGGAGAAGGAATCCGCCTCAAACTCTTCACGATAATCGATGCTACCCCCATAGATTTGAAGAGGGTAGGAGCCTCTTCGATTTTGCCTTTGGGGCATGGAATTTCACTGATCGAATTCGGCAGAAATTAGGAGGGAAGTTTAGAGCGGAATCCGCCGTCATTTCTGAAGGAGGCGGGTTTGAAAGAGAGTGAACGAGGGTTTGGCCATTTTTAATATATATATATATATTTATATTATTAATATTTTATTTCGAAAATTAGGGTTTTGCTCTCGATCTCCAAATCAAATCCAACGACCATCGCCCCTAGCTAAATACCCTCATTCCGAACACAATGGGATATGTATCGTAGGCCAATTCGACCGTTTCGATTAGTTTTCGTCAAAATCAAAATATAACTCTATATATTGAATTTGAACGTGCATTTCAATTTACCGGGGTCATATACTAACTCTAAAATTTCCCGAAATATTATTTCTAGCTTCTTATTGACGATACGGTCCTAACAAACTAATTTCGTCGAATTCTGAGACCGTTTGAAAAATGACCATTTTCCAGTCGATTAAATTCAACTGAAACTGGTCAAACTCGTTTTCCTTTGCCACGCTCACATATTGATTCAGAAAATTATGAAATTTGAAACCTAGCAATAATTTGACATCACGGATCCAACAAAAGTGGTTTCGTCGAAAACCGAGGTCATTTGCAAAATGGCCATTTTTAAGGGCCAGAATTCCATAGCGACTATTCTGAAAATTCATCTGGACATATCTTTTGATTCCCGCTATGAAATTTTGATTTTTCGGATTCGGTGGAAAGATATTCTCAATTAGATTCAAATATTTTTGGTTTCACTAAAATCCGGTTTATTTTGAATCCTGTACATTCATTTGAATTTTGAAATCGAATTATCGAACTATCGCGCCATTTTCAATTCCTTTTATATATATAAATAAATATTTATATTCTAACGACGATCTATATAAATATATACGTTCGAATTCTATTCTAAATGAATTTCTCGTCGTTATTATTTAAAATAATCTATTTTAAATTTTCAAAATTCGCTAAAATTGCCAAAATAAAAATTTTAAATTGGCTCGGATTTCCGGGTTATTACAATCTCCCCCACTTAAAACTTTTCGTCCCCGAAAAGGAACGAAGCCGAAAGTTGTTTAACAAATCAACTCAACTTTCCTTATTTTCATTACGGCTTAAGTTCTTTAACTTTTCAGTTTCTAAGAACTTTTCAAATTTTTCAAAAATTTGTTTAACACCCTGAATTTTCGAAAAATTTCGCCATAACCTCTCCTGCACCGGGGACTTCGGGATATTTCATATAGCCTCCCATGGCCTTCTTCTATCCAAAAGAAAATGAAAAAGCCAAGCGGCTAGCAAATCGGCTCATAAAATCACCCAAAACTCAAGAAATACAATAAACATGTACCTATTTGTCGGGCAAACAATTTTATTCCTCGCCTCCTTGCTATGACCTGCTCAATAGATATACATGTGTATGCAAGCAAATGCGACTAATTTTCAATACAACTCACTATTTGATACAATTTGGTTAAAGGTTCAACATTTTAATTAATCAACCAATAATCAAACAACACAATCAGCAATCCATTAGTTGATTATCATTTCAAATTCATAATTTTGATACATAGTCAAAAATCACATTTTTGATGCCAAATCACAACAATAAGCCCTATCAAATTTTGGTTCTCACACCAGTAAATGGAAATATATAGATATCTCACCTTCGACACTCGAATATAAATGCTGATGACACCGCGACATCATCAGAATCATCTCCGGGCGAGTAGAGTGATTCTTTATATATCTAGTATATTAAAACTTCGAATACACGCGGATTAGACGTATATGCAAAATCTATATATACTGGATTGTCCACATCAATATAAAATAAATAATCAAATACGAATAATTGATTTAAATTTTCAAAACAAAATTTGTTTTTATTTTCAAAAATATACTCTTCACACTCGTTCTAGGATACTACTGATCCCATCTCTAACGAGTCATTCCCATTGGATATTACTAATCCAATATCTGATGAATTCTTTCGTATGGTTCTAATGTGTCTTGTTCTCTGAGCTTTGTAAACCAAAGCTCTGATACCAAATGTAACAAAAAGGAATTTCGCTCGATTCGAATCAGTCGCTAAACCGATCAAGACCGTTCGAAACGCCTGATTGTTTTGAGAACACGACAAAATAGAACGCAGACGGAAGAACATTTCATTGTATATTACAACGATTCCATCAAAACACAAGAATATACAGAGTATAAACAAATAATATACATTCACTAATATCAGAGATTACAATACATTACATAGCAGCGGAAATTAATACAAAACACAACTGAAGGAGATATACGGATACAAAGCTTTCCGGATATCGTTCCTGCTGTAAACCAGGATCCTGTGAATATAAATCTGCAAAACCAAAACTACTAGCTGCCCATGTCAAAATAAGGGCACCTAGAGTTTAGGTTAAAACAATAAACTCCAGGTCAGTCATGTGACTGGTGTGAGGACTAAAACAGTTATTATTCTTTATTTTAAAGTTCGGTAAATCAAGGGACCACGCCGTATAACACAGAACGGGTCTCCTCCCAAGAATACCAGTGCATAAAACAACAGCGCAATGCTAAATAAAGAACAATGAAGCTATTATAAGACCCAGGTCCCATCACACAATGCAACGCAAGCCGGAGGATAGGGTTTTTACCTTATAATTGCCAAGAATGCTTGGTACGTGAAATTTCATCTTTTATTATTACTATAAGTGTATAGTATCAAAACAATTTCAAATCATAATTATCAATCATAGACGACATAAGCGCCCCATCCCACTATGTCGCCATACTAGGCTCTACAAATAAAACCGCAAAGTCACGTATTGGAAGTTGGATTTCCATCTGTGAACCAAGGCAAAAGATAGTCCTCTACCGATTCGAGACGCTCTAGCCCGTGTCTCAGGAACAGCCGCAACTGCCCCTTGGATCGTCAGGGTCGGTCCACCGATGTGGATTATTATGCCTGAACACTACGTTTCCCCACCCTTTGGGGTGTCAATGAGCCAACTAATGACTCCAACGGTCCCGGATCGACAGATATATCCGAGGCGCCTCGCAACAGCAACAACCACATAAGTCAAACTCGTTAGGGCGTGTAAAACCACTGACGCCACTTTTAGCTAGAAGGAAACGCATGCCCTCCCTGAGGTCCTCTCCCGTTTCTGGTTCACAACCAGGGTGTGAGGCTCGCGAATTCACGTTACACAAAGCTATGCCACACAGGCTGTGCTTTGATCATCACCCACAAGACTTTGCTTTTCAACAGAAGCCTTGATCATATTGCCACTTAGGCACGCCACACAGGCAATTCACTCCATGCGTTTGATATCCATCAATATATAACCTCTGAGCTCGTACATCTCAGAGAAGGGCGTTAAGCAAGAGAATAAATTCTCCACCGCCAAACAGATATATATTTAATAGAAATCAACCACACAGAATAAAATCCAATGTCAGACACACAGTCCATTTACAAGTTCGTTCTGGGTCTGAACGAAACCGGAGGCACCTAGTACCCCGCATATCCATCGATCTCCAAGTACGTCTGGACGATCACCAACTGATTCCCTCCTCTTGGGTGTACGGCCCAATCAAGATCATCAGTAATTATCCAAATGACGTGAAGACCTTCGGTCTTCAACCACCGTCTTCATCTTCGACACCACGTCGAATCAGTTATTCAGAATGGGATAAACCCGGTCTTTCTGAATAACTCGCATATATAATAAACAAGTGTTACAAAAACACAACATACGCCTCATTCCAATTCAGAATATTCTTTTATTCAAATATTCTTATACTTTGGGAAAAGTTCCCATTAATTTTATCAAAGATTAATTCTTTAAATTTATTCTTTAATCTTCTTTGAATATCAATTCAAACTAGTCGGGATTAGCGAACCACACCGAAGTAATCATTTATTTTATTTCCCAATCCCAACCTATTCATCCCATGAAGTAAAACTGGTCATACTTCATCTCTAACACCACGGTGTTATCGGTAAATTCAAATACCATTTCCCGTTCAAATCTAATTAAAGATTTAACTATCGCCTGGAGCAAAACTGGTGATACTCCATTCTCGATCATTTCAATCTAATTAAAGATTCATTAATACTCTACTTAGTTTTAATCTTCACAGAAATCAATATCCTGTCTTTAACTGGGTTAAAGAACCAATGTCATTTAAAACACGGCCCACAATAAACCCAAAATCACATTCATTAATTATCGGGTTAAAGAACAAGTGTTATTTAAAACACTATTCATGATAAACCCAAAAATCAATACCAGTTCAATTCCAATTGAATATTATTTAATTGGTACACTTCATTAAATCTAAATAAAAAGATTTAATCTTTTTCTCAACTGGGGTTAAGAACAGTGTTAATGAAGACACCATTCACGACAAACCCAAATCATATTTGATATTAAATACAAGGCTCTGAATAGAAAATATATTGGCTTATATTCAATATCAAATTCTACGACCAACAAATATCGTATTGGAAATAACGATATGTATATATATATATCTTTCAAATTTCCATAACAACATCTGTATAATCACTAAATCCAACATCGAAATATTCCAAAGACAATTTCGATTCAAATCCCTTCCAATTCAATTATTGTAAATTCTGGTTATATTTCAAAATCATTTCAAACCCAATTTATTTATTTTAAAAATAAATCAATTATTATTCTAGTTCAAAACTAGTTCATTTCGATAAAAATCTATTTTTATCTTTTTAAATATGGAGTTTTTCATCCCAATTATTTACCAATCATTTCTTATGATTTTACACAAATTATTGATATTTTTAATAATTTTATCAAGGCCCGTACAGTCGATTTCCATCAACGGCCATCGAACTGCACTTACAACGACCTTTTCCAAATTTGATTTGGACATAATTCCAAATCCAAACGTTAGATTTCTAATTTCTAATATTCGTTAGAAAGCTCTTTTCGATACGAACCCAACGGTTCCGGTTTTAGGAGAATCCGACGGTCGGATCTCCCGTAATATCCATTCGAAGTCAATGGTCGAAATTCGCGAACTGCCGCGGCGCGGCGCGTTCTATTCAGGCCATTATATAATATATATATATATATATATATATATATATATATATATATATATATATATTATATTTCGTCGATTTCCTTTCAAAACGTATTTTAAAAACCGTTTTAAATTCGTTTTCGAAACGATTTCAACTTCCATCTCAAATTCAAATCAAAATTGAATTTTCCAATATAAATTCGTTTTAAATTCATTTCAAATTGATTTCAATTCAAATCGATTTTGATTCGATTTGAATTCATTTTCTTTTCAATTCAATTCAATTTCTATTCAATTTTAATTCGAATTCTATTCAATTTAATTTTAATTCGAATTCAATTCGTTTCAAAATATCAGAATTTGAAATCACTTCCTTTTCTGTATTCATTATAAAAAAATGAATAAAATCGATATAAATATCGTTCACGTCAAAATGGCGTCAATCTAATCAACACGGCTTCATATATTTCTATTTTCAAATTATTCTATTTCAAATATTTCTTTTTCAAATATTTCTATTTCAAATATTTCTCTTTCAAATATTCTATTTCAAAACTGGAATGAGGCCCAATCAATTACCATATAATGTTAATTATACGGATTTTCTACAAGACACGTATATAACAGCAACGATAAATCATCAGCCATCATCCAAAGTGCGTTCTACACTGTATAAGCATCAAATATAAATATTTAACACTTATAACAGTCTGTCAATCAATCGATCAACATACAACTAATTATTGGGATTAGTGTATGTCATATATCATCCCAATACCCGTGTGGGGTTTCAAACAATCAAACACAGATTTTATTTGTGCAGTTGGGCGATGTGTAAAATTTATCGTCCCAATCCATATCAGTCAAATGTGTGTATATAAACAAATCGTCTGATTTGTTTATATTTATTTCATTTCATATACACGTTAACAATTCTATTTTCAACTATAAAATATTTTATTTCATTTCACATCACATCACACATCAACTACACATCAAAATCAAACAAACAAGCATACAAGCCGTCCATGGTCTGTGGACGACGGGTGTCGGGTGCTACTAAACACCATCTGCATCCTAGTATATATTTTTAACTAGAAATGAAAATTTAAAGTGAGAAGTTCTCACCCAAGGGTTCCACTCCGCCGTGCTTTTCTTTTGAACTACTGAGTCGTCTGGATCTGTTTGCAGTTCTAATGCAGTCCTTTCACGCTGTTCATAATAAAAATTATATTTTTATCACTTCATTTCAATAAAAAAAAAATTATTTCTACTTCATATGTATTTACAACGCTTCTTTCAATATAAAAATTATATTTTTATATTTCTACTTTATAAATAAAGATCGAATTTTTATATCATCGCTATAAAAATCACGTTTTTATATCAACTTATATATAAGAAAAATCTGATTTTTATTCTGCTACATATATGAAGATTATATTTTTACTATCTAAATAATATAAAAATCGTATCTTTATTCTTTCTACAATATAAAAATTATATTTTTATTTCGCTACATATATAAAGATAATATTTTTATATTCTCTATTATATAAAAATCATATTTTCAATACTTCTACTTTATAAAAATTATATTTTTTACTTCTTTCTATATGTTTAAAAATCAAATCTCTAAGTGTATAAAAATCAAATCTTTTATTTATAAAACCAATGTATATTTATGCTACTTTATTTTCAAAAACAATTAAAAACTGATTTT
This sequence comes from Allium sativum, assembly GCA_030737875.1. Lineage (NCBI taxonomy): Eukaryota > Viridiplantae > Streptophyta > Magnoliopsida > Asparagales > Amaryllidaceae > Allium > Allium sativum. The sequence continues at coordinate 430,872,187 of CM060909.1, read as the reverse complement.
TTTTTATATTGTTAAATATAATATAAACAAACAAAAATCACCTTTAATCACGTTTAAACCAGAAAACGTTACTGCCGCCCCACTCTTCTTCGTCTTACTGAACCCAAAATACCCACCGCACTCCAAAACTAGGGTCTTGATTTGCAGCCACCACCCATAGCCGGACGTCGATCAGAGGAGTCCCCTGCGCGTGCCTATGAGGCGCCTTCCACCTCCTTGAACCGCGTTGAGCTCGCGGGTCCCACGATGTCCAAAAGTGCCTTTAAGCGGTAGAACTTTGGAGAAGGAATCCGCCTCAAACTCTTCACGATAATCGATGCTACCCCCATAGATTTGAAGAGGGTAGGAGCCTCTTCGATTTTGCCTTTGGGGCATGGAATTTCACTGATCGAATTCGGCAGAAATTAGGAGGGAAGTTTAGAGCGGAATCCGCCGTCATTTCTGAAGGAGGCGGGTTTGAAAGAGAGTGAACGAGGGTTTGGCCATTTTTAATATATATATATATATATATATATATATATAATTAATATTTTATTTCGAAAATTAGGGTTTTGCTCTCGATCTCCAAATCAAATCCAACGACCATCGCCCCTAGCTAAATACCCTCATTCCGAACACAATGGGATATGTATCGTAAGCCAATTCGACCGTTTCGATTAGTTTTCGTCAAAATCAAAATATAACTCTATATATTGAATTTGAACGTGCATTTCAATTTACCGGGGTCATATACTAACTCTAAAATTTCCCGAAATATTATTTCTAGCTTCTTATTGACGATACGGTCCTAACAAACTAATTTCGTCGAATTCTGAGACCGTTTGAAAAATGACCATTTTCCAGTCGATTAAATTCAACTGAAACTGGTCAAACTCGTTTTCCTTTGCCACGCTCACATATTGATTCAGAAAATTATGAAATTTGAAACCTAGCAATAATTTGACATCACGGATCCAACAAAAGTGGTTTCGTCGAAAACCGAGGTCGTTTGCAAAATGGCCATTTTTAAGGGCCAGAATTCCATAGCGACTATTCTGAAAATTCATCTGGACATATCTTTTGATTCCCGCTATGAAATTTTGATTTTTCGGATTCGGTGGAAAGATATTCTCAATTAGATTCAAATATTTTTGGTTTCACTAAAATCCGGTTTATTTTGAATCTTGTACATTCATTTGAATTTTGAAATCGAATTATCGTACTACCGCACCATTTTCAATTCCTTTTAAATATATAAATAAATATTTATATTCTAACGACGATCTATATAAATATATACGTTTGAATTCTATCCAAGATGAATTCTTCTAAATTTATTCTTTAATCTTCTTTTGGATATCATTTCAAACCATATCATGGTTTTCCAAACTAGTCGGGATTAGCGAACCACACCGAAGTAATTATTTATTTTATTTCCCAATCCCAACCTATATATCCCATGGAGCAAAACTGGTAATATTCCAAATCTAACACCACGGTGTTATCGGTAAAATTAATTACCATTTCACGTTTAAATCTACTTAAAGATTTAACTATCGCTTTGGAGCAAAACTGGTGGTACTCCATTCTCGGTCATCTTTCAGATTTGATAATTTAAATTATCAATTCACATTTCAATCTAATTAAAGATTCATTAAAAATCCACTTAGTTTTAATCTTTTCAAAAATCAATATCCTGTCTTTAACTGGGTTAAAGAATCAATGTCATCTAAAACACAATTCACGATAAACCCAAAATCACATTCAAATTTAATTCCAATTAAATACTATTTAATTGGTACACTTCATTAAATCTAAATAGAAAGATTCAATCTTTTTCTCAACTGGGCTTAAGAACAGTGTTAATGAAGACACCATTCACGACAAACCCAAATAACGTTTGATATTAAATACAAGGCTCTGAATAGAAAATATACCGACTTATATTCAATATCAAATTCTGAAACCAACAAATATCGTATTGGAAATAATGATATAAAATATATCTTTCAAACTTCCATAACCATATCTTTATAATCACGAAACCCAACATCGAAATATTCCGAAGATAATTCATATTCAAATCCAGTCCAATTCACGTATAGGGAATTTTGATTATTTTTAAGACCACTTTCAAATTCAATTTATTTATTTCAAAAATAAATTGATTTTAATCCTAGTTCAAAACTAGTTCATTTCGATAAAAATCTATTTTTATCTTTTCAAATGTGGAATTTTTCATCCCAGTTCTTCACAAACTATTTCTTATGATTTTACACAAATTATAGATATTTTTAATAATTTTATCAAGACCCGTACAGTCGATTTCCATCAACGGCCATCGAACTGCACTTACAGCGACCTTTTCCAAATTTGATTTGGACATAATTCCAAATCCAACCGTTAGATTTCAAATTTATAATATTCATTGGAAAGCCCTTTTCGATACGAACCCAACGGTTCCGGTTTTAGGAGAATCCGGCGGTCGGATCTCCCGTGATATCTGTTCAAAGTCAATGGTCGAAATTCGCGAACTACCGCGGCGCTGCGCATTCTATTCAGGCCATTATATTATATATATAATATATATAATATATACTTCATCGATTTCCTTTTAAAACGTATTTTATAATTCGTTTTAAATTCGTTTTCGAAACGATTTCAACTTCATATTCAATTTCAAATCAAAATTGAATATTCCACATCATCGATATACAAATGATAATATTTTCAAAACGTTATACTTTGAAATCACTTCCTTTTCTATATTCATTATAAAATGAATATAATCGATATAAATATCGCTCACATCAAAATGGCGCAACTCTAATCAACACGACTTTATATATTTCAATAAATTCGTTATTCCATTCAACAAATGAATATTTATTCTATTCAGTACACGAATATATATTTCTTTCAACACATGAATATTCTCAACACATGAGCACTGTCAACACATGACTATATTTGTTATTTAATATATTTTATAAAATTGTGGTATCTATCGTTTGATTTTTAAATCAGACTCCAACTGTAAAGTAGTAAGAGAATGATTCCCTAGGTATTAACGCCGAAGGCCGGAACCAATATCAGATCAATACCCTGGAAACCACTCATCTTATCTATTTTCCAGTTAGTTTCTAACTTTAAATATGATAAAGATGTAAATTTTATTGTTAAAATATTTCTTTCAACACATGATAATTTTCAACACATGATTATTTATTCTATTCAATACATGAATATATACTTCATTCTATTCTTTATTTTCCCAATTGGAATGAGGCCCAATCAATTACCATATAATGTTAATTATATGGATTCCATACGACACATGTATATAATCACAACAATAAATAATCAATCATCATCCAAAGTGCACCACACTGTATAAGCATCAAATACAACTAATTAACGCTTACACAGCCTGTCGATCCAACGACCGACAAATCACTAAACAATTGGGATTAGTGTGCGCCAAATATCATCCCAACACCCGTGTGAGGTTTCAAATCAACAAACACAGATTTTTGTTCATTCACATGCCCGTTAAAAATTATATTTTTAGCGATAAAATATTTTTAACTATATAAATATTTTATTTCCTTTCACATCACACAATCAATTTTCACCACAACAAACAATCAAACATACAAGCCATCCATGGTCTGTGGATGACGGGTGTCGGGAGCTACTAAGCACCGTCTGCATCCTAGTATATATTTTTAACTAGAAAAGAAGATTTAAAGTGAGAAGTTCTCACCGAGGGTTCCACTCCGTCGTGCTTTGCTTTTGAACTGTTGAACCTTTTCGATCTGCTTGAAATCCCAATACAGTTCTTGTCCCGCTGTTCATAATAAAATTTATATTTTTATTACTTCATTCTAATAAATAAAAATCGTATTTTTATTTCTACTTCAAATATATTTACAACGCTTATTTTTTTTTCTTCTTATATAAAGATCGGATTTTTATATCATCACTATAAAAAACATATTTTTACTTCATAATATATATAATAAAAATCAGATTTTTATTTCGCTTCATATATAAAGATAATATTTTTATATTCTCTATTATACAAAAATCATATTTTTAATACTTCTACTTTATAAAAATCCTATTTTTAATATTTCACATATGATAAAAGTCATATTTTTATCCTTCCTATCATATAAAAATTATATTTTTATTCTTTCTATATTATAAAAATTATATTTTTAATCTTTCTATAATATAAAAATCATATTTTTATTATTCCTATGATACAAAAATTATATTTTTAACATTTCTATCATATAAAAATTATATTTTTATTCTTTCTATATTATAAAAATTATATTTTTAATCTTTCTATAATATAAAAATCATATTTTTATTATTCCTATGATACAAAAATTATATTTTTAACATTTCTATCATATAAAAATTATATTTTTATACCCTACATTATGTAAAAATTATATTTTGAAACTATATACATAAAAACTATTATATTTTTATATAGAAATTACATTTACTGCTAATCAGTGAATTAAATAAAATAATTAAATAAATAAAAACTCACAGGCTTTCGAAGAGGGAGGGAAAGAAGTGTTGCGTCGGAGCAGGTGGTGGAGGGGTCGACCTTGGGCGCGGTTGTGGCCTCCTGGTGTAGCGACGGACTCTGATGGGGGGGTTTGAAGTAGTGGGTCGCGGTGGAAAGGCTTGGGGGGGGGGGAAGATGGCGTCAGCGCTTGGAGGAGGGAGGGGGAATCCGGCGGTGGGGCTAGCCATTGGTGGCGGCGCAGGGAAGAAAAAGGGGGTTTCGGGTTTTCCAAATCGGAGAGGGAGGCTGACGGCGAGGTGAGGAGGTCGAGGGGGGAGGAAGAAGAGAGGGGCGACGGTAGGCAGATCTGCGTTGGGGGGCGCGCCAGGCACGGCGGACGACGATCATCGTTCGTTCCATTTTTTTTATTTCTATTTGTTCTGAGTGAATAACGGGGAGGGAGAGAGTGTATAAAGGGAAAGGGTTGACTAGGAATAATTATATATTATTATATTTTAATTTTAAAATCCAAAAAGTAACTTTTATTTTTGAACTCGAAATCGAACCCACCGCCTATCGTTCATAGCTAATTACCCCCATTCCGAACACAATGGGATATGTACCGTAGGCTGATTCGATCGTTTCGATCAGTTTTCGTCAAAATCAACATATAACTCTATATATTGAATTTGAACGCTCATTTCAATTTACCGAGGTCACATACTAACTCGAAAAATTCCAGAAAAATATTTTCTAGCTTCGTATTGATGATACGGTCCTAACAAAACTAGTTTCGTCAAATTCTGAGACCGTTTGAAAAATGGCCATTTTCCAGTCGATTAAAATCAACTGAAACTGGTCAAACGCGTTTTCCTTTGCCACGCTCACATATTGATTCGAAAAATTATGAAAATTGGAATCTAGCAATCTCTTGACATCGCGGATCCAACAAAAGTGGTTTCGTCGAAATCCGAGGTCGTTTGCAAAATGGCTATTTTTAAGGGCCGAAATTCCATAGTGACTATTCTGAATTTTCAACTGGACATGTCTTTTGATTCCCGCTATGAAATTTCAATTTTTTGGATTCGTTGGAAAGATATTCTCAATTAGATCCTATTATTTTCGATTTCACTAAAATCCGGATTATTTTGCACTGGGTACGTTCATTTGAAGTTTGAAATCGAATTATCGAACCATTTTCAATTCCTTTTATAATTATTTATATATTCTAACGACGATGTATATAAATATATACATTCTAATTCAATTCATAATAAATTTCTTGTCGATATTATTTAAAATAATCATTTTAAATATGCAAAATTCACTGAAATTGCCAAAATAAAAATTTTAAACTGGCTCGCATTTCCGGGTTGTTACATTCTCCCCCACTTAAAACTTTTCGTCCCCGAAAGGGAACGAAGCCGAAAGTTGTTTTACAATTCAACTCAACTTTCATTCTTTTCATTACGGCTTAAGTTCTTCAACTTTTCAGTTTCTAAGAACTTTTCAAATTTTTCAAAAATTTGGCTAACACCCTAAATTTCTGAAAAATTTCGCCAAAACCTCCCCTGCACCGGGGACTTCGGGATATTTCATATAGCCTCCCATGGCCTTCTTCAACTCAAAAGAAAAAGAAAAAGCCAAGTGGCTAGCCAATCGGCTCATAAAATCATCATCACCCAAACAAAACAGTAAATATGGTAAACATGTACCTATTTGTAGGGCAAACAATTTTATTCTTCTGCTCTAGCCTCCTTGCTATGACCTGTTCAATGTAAGTACACGTATATGCAAGCAAATGCGACTAATTCTCAATACAATTCAATATTCGGTTCAGTTTGGCCTAATGGTTCAAAATTTCAAACAAATAAACAAACAACACAACCATCAATCAATTAGTGAATTAACGTTTCAAATTCATAATTTGATATATATACAGAAAATCATGTTTTGATGCCAAATCACAACAAATAATCCTAAGTAAATTTTGGTTCTCACACCAGTCTAATGGAAATATATAGATATCACACCTTCGAAACACGAACATAAATATTGATGATGCCATGGTCATTATCAACATCATCTCCGCGTGACTAGAGTGTGATTCTATATCTATCCAGTATATTAAAACTTTGAATATACGTTCATGACGCGTATATGCGAAATCTTTATATATTGGATTGTCCGAATTCAAAATAAATAAATATTCAAATACGTATAAAATGGTTTAAATTTTCAAAACAAAATTGTTTTCATTTGAAAAATATACTCTTCACACTCGTTCTAGGATACTACTGATCCCATCTCTAACGAGTCATTCTTATTGGATATTACTAATCCAATATCTGATGAATTCTTTCGTTCGGTTCTAATGTGTCTTGTTCTCGAGCTCTGTAAACCAAAGCTCTGATACCAAACTGACACGACCCGAACTTCCCCGTGAAGGAAAGCACGGATTGCGTTGAGGACAAGACGAATCAGAACGCAAACAGAAGAACATTTCATTGTTAATTACAATAATTCCATCAGATACAAGAATATACAAAGTATGAATGAATAAAATACATTCGATAAATATCATAGATTACAATAAATTACATAGCAGCGGAAAATAATACCAAACACAACTGAAAGTAACACACGGATACAGAGCTTTCCGAGCATCGTTCCAGCTGTAAATCTGGATCCTATGAATATAAATCTGCAAAACCAAAACTACTAGCTGCCCGTGTAGAAAATAGGGGCACCCAGAGTTTAGGTTAAAACAATAAACTCCAGGTCAGTCATGTGACTGGTGTGAGAACTAAAACAGTTATTTAGAACTTTACTTTAAAAGAGAGTGATTCAAGGGACCACGCCGTATAACACGGAACGGGTTTCCTCCCAAGAACACTAGTGTATACAACAAAACAACGCAATGCTTTTTCGAAAAATGAAGCTATTATAAGACCCAGGTCCCATCACACAATGCAACGCAAGCCGGAGGATAGGGTTTTTCCCTTATAATAGCCAAACATGCTTGGTACGTTTAAAACAAATCATTTGATACTATTATAAGTGTATAGTGTCAAAATAATTCAAATCATAAATATCAATCATAGGCGGCATGGGTACCATCTATCATGTCGCCATACTATGCTCTACAAATAAAACCGAAATATCTTGTATTGGAAATTGGATTTTCGTCATGAGTCGAGGCAAGGGGCAAGCTCCTCTCCGTTCGAGACACTCTAGCAAATGTCTCAGGACCCCACTATGATCCTTGGAATCGGTTGGGCCGGTCCTCTCTTACTTTTGAGGATTAGTTATTCCTGAACACACGTTTCCCGGTCCAAACAGACCTATATCCGAGGCGCCTCGTATCCAACAACCATACAGGTGAAAAGTATATAAATGTCAGCCATTTTAAGCACTGACACCACCACTAGCTAGAAAGAAACGTCGTGTTCTCCCAACGGTCCGTATCCCGTTTTTGACTCATACCGAGGTGTGAGGCTCGCGAATTCACGTTATACATAAAGCTGCGCCACACAGGCCGTGCTTTGATCATCAACCACAAGACTTTGCTTTTCAACAGAAGCCTAGATCAATTGTCACTTACGCGTGCCACACTGGCAATTCACTCCATGCGACTGATGTCCATCGATATACAACCTCTGAGCTCGTACGTCTCAGAGAAGGGCATTAAGAAAAAAAATAAATTCTCCGCCGCCAAACAGATGTATATTTAATAGAGATCAATCAACACAGAATAAAATCCAATGTCAGACACACAGTCCATTTACAAGTTCGTTCTGGGTCTGAACGAAACCGGAGGCACTTTCCTCGCATATCCATCGATCTCCAAGTACGTCTAGACGATCACCAACTGATTCCCTCATCTTGGGTGTACAGCCCAATCAAGATCATCAGTAATCACCCAAACGATGTGAAGACTTCCGGTCTTCAACCACCGTCTTCATCTTCGACTTATCGCCGAATCGGTTATTCAGAATGGGTAGAAACCCGGCCTTTCTGAATAACCCACGTATATAATAAACAAATGTTAATCAAACACAACAAACGCGTCATTCCAATTCAGAATGTTCTTTTATTCACAAAATCACATTCTTAGGGAAAGGTTCCCATTAATTTTATCCAAGATGAATTCTTCTAAATTTATTCTTTAATCTTCCTTTGGATATCATTTCAAACCATATCATGGTTTTCCAAACTAGTCGGGATTAGCGAACCACACCGAAGTAATTATTTATTTTATTTCCCAATCCCAACCTATATATCCCATGGAGCAAAACTGGTAATACTCCATATCTAACACCACGGTGTTATCAGTAAAATTAATGACCATTTCACGTTCAAATCTACTTAAAGATTTAACTATCGCTTTGGAGCAAAATTGGTGGTACTCCATTCTCGATCACCTTTCAGATTAGATAATTTAAATTATCAATTCACATTTCAATCTAATTGAAGATTCATTAAAACTCCACTTAGTTTTAATCTTTTCAAAAATCAATATCCTGTCTTTAACTGGGTTAAAGAATCAATGTCATCTAAAACACGATTCACGATAAACCCAAAATCATAATCAAATTTAATTCCAATTAAATACTATTTAATTGGTACACTTCATTAAATCTAAATAGAAAGATTCAATCTTTTTCTCAACTAGGCTTAAGAACAATGTTAATGAAGGCACCATTCACGACAAACCCAAATCACGTTTGATATTAAATACAAGGCTCAGAATAGAAAATATACCGACTTATATTCAATATCAAATTCTGAAACCAACAAATATTGTATTGGAAATAACGATATAAAATATATATTTCAAATTTCCATAACCATATCTATATAATCACGAAACCCAACATCGAAATATTCCAAAGATAATTTCGATTCAAATCCAGTCCAATTCACGTATAGGGAATTTTGATTATTTTTAAGACCACTTTCAAATTCAATTTATTTATTTCAAAAATAAATTGATTTTAATCCTAGTTCAAAACTAGTTCATTTCGATAAAAATCTATTTTTATCTTTTCAAATGTGGAATTTTTCATCCCAGTTCTTCACAAACTATTTCTTATGATTCTACACAAATTATAGATATTTTTAATAATTTTATCAAGGCCCGTACAGTCGATTTCCATCAACGGCCATCGAACTGCACTTACAGCGACCTTTTCCAAATTTGATTTCGACATAACTCCAAATCCAACCGTTAGATTTCAAATTTCTAATATTCATTGGAAATATCTTTTCGATACGAACCCAACGGTTCCGGTTTTAGGAGAATTCGACGGTCGGATCTCCCGTAATATCCGTTCAAAGTCAATGGTCGAAATTCGCGAACTGCCGCGGCGCGGTACGTTCTGTTCAGGCCATTATATAATATATATAATATATACTTCATCGATTTCCGTTTAAAACGTATTTTATAATTCGTTTTTGAAACGATTTCTGTAACACCCCACGTCCATTAATGTCACTCACAAAGGGAATGCATTAACTTCCATGGAGGTTAATAGTGAATATAGAACAGAAAAATTTCAACAAGACAGATAATAAGTAGTACTTGGAAATCTAAAACTTCATTTTATTGCAGCGGAAATTAAACATGTTTATTACATCATAAAACCATAAATCAGAGTCAAGTACAATATCCATCTTCATAAAAACAAAATACATAATTCCATTACACAAATAGCCATTAAAGAAGATAACAAGCTGGACTTTACTTCAACGGTCCAAGCTTTCCAAAGAGAGATGAGCGATCCAATCAAACTCCACTAGAACTGGGCCCAACCTGAGGACCTGGGTGGGGGGAAAAGGATAGAAATGGAGGGGGTCAGACATAAAGTCTAGCGAGTATGATAATTCTAACAACACTATTATCAAAATAACTAGACTAAGGCATAAGCTGGAAGACAAGTAAATGTCTATGAACTGTTAGGTATGGAATGAGCAACTAAAGATAACGTAAAGATAACACTAAAGGCATACCTAATTACTAACGAATAATTACTACACTGCACCGCACATTACTACGCTGCACCGCACCAGTCACCCTAAAGGTTGATCCCACTTGCTTCACACAGAAACTATATAAATAGCCTTGCGTACCGCTAGCTGACTACATAGGTGTCGTCTGCCCCTATCTCCACTAGGTGTACCCCACTACCCACTTTCGATCGGCTCCCTACTCGTAGATACCCGTACTGGCCCCACAGTGGGGTGTATCACTCCCCTAAAGTGGCAACCCGATACAACTGAGAATGCACAGCTTATACCTACACGATGCAACAACGTCTTACCTACCAGCCCGGGTCCACACACGCATATGAAACCCGTTGGACTTGCGTTGCCACCGCTCCCCGTTTTGGCCTCTTATAGTCAAGCCCAGTATGCGTGTCTCGTCCTCGACTTGGGTCGAGCCCACAAAGATACGTTTAGGATACTGGTTGAAAGGGCCCCACAAGCTACCCACCTAAGCTTGTCAACAATAGTATATCCCACTTAACCCTCTTAGTCATGTTCATTTACATGTGTGTTTGGTTAAGTCTTACTAATCATATTTCACATGCCACTAAGGGCACCTACTAGACTCCTCATGCCACCCAAGGCACCTACTTAACCCCCATGTCCCACTTTACATGTTTGTACTTAATTCATTCAGGCCATAACCTCATAAAGACCTCTCACATTAGACTGGCATTTATGGCAGCTGGATTTGCCGGGCGGGTCCGGGCAGTCTTACACCATAAAAGAGTCTAACCTCGTGTCTTTACAACTGTTATGCTTTAGTTTAGGCCTAGGACCTCTCACATTGGGCTGACATTTGTGACCACTGGATTTGCCGGGCGGTTGCGGGCAGGTTTACGTCACAAACGAGTCCAACCTCGTGTCCTAAGCATTGATTGACACTTTCAATCTTTTACCCCAGTTTTAATAATTCCCTATCCAAATTATTAATTAAGTCCACTTTTATTGATGTCTATAATTGACTCAATTATGGTCATCCACTCATGGAATGCAAAATCATATCAATTGCACCCCCAACATCTTATTATTAAATCCTTAATATTACCCCTACCCCACGTTTATACGTTCGCTTATTCAACGCAAACATACGTTAAACAACATATAGGCAAATAAAGTAAATCTAATCATAATAGGGGTGAAACTTGCATAAGTTACACATGTTAAGGATCTAAAGATGTCAACTTGTTAAATGTCACAATTTACATGATATGATCATAACCCAAATTTTGTGTATATACTTGCATATGGGGTTTTAGACATCAGCATAGAATTTCATATATGTCATAGCATGATTCTAGATGTCATAATAGATGTCATGGCATATGTTCATAACTTTTCACTAATCAACTTAAACTTGCATACATGGTTTGTCACATAGATCAACATAACCCAAACATGATGATTTAATTAACATGAACTAACTAGCATAGATAACAACATGTATGATTCATCACAATTTAGCATAGATAACTACAACTTATACAATATCATCATAGCATGATTTACAACATATAGGATATCATCATCACATAGCATAGGATTTATGACATACATGATAGTATAAGGTTTACAACAACATAGGTGATAATCCACATCATCTACTTATAATCCATTCATGACTTAATCGAATTAGTTTAACAATAATCTTGTTAAGACTATCATACTCACAATTAGAGAAGAAAAGAGAGTCTTGATTTGCTTTAGAATTGAGTAGAGTTAGGATTTGATTAAGCTTTTCTTCCTTCTTAGTTGGCGGCGGCTAGACTGAGTTCCATGGCGGCAGGATGACAGTAACTATTCTATTTTTCTTATGAATTAGGGTGAGAGACTACCTAGGTATTTATAGAGTTTAGGGTTTATTTAGACCGTCAGATCAACTCAGAACTAAACTGAACTGTTAAATTTGCCAACACAGCCCTAAAGACACATCAGCAGCTCAGGATTGGGCTCTGCCCAAACCCTAGCCGCCAGACCCAGGTCAACACCCAGGTCGACACCATAGTCGACCTGGGGGGGCAGGTCGACACTAGTGTCGACCCCCAGTCGACCTGCCTGGGCGGGAATTTTCCCGCCCAGCCCGCTTCTGCACTTTCTGTTTGAATTTTAAATTTTCTGTGAGCTATTTTGAATTTTCTGAAACTTCCGATGGCCATAACTTCTTCATACGAAGTCCAATTCACGCAAACTCGGACTCTATTTCAAACAGAATTCCGAGACGAACACAATGGCGCAACCCGTTTCCCACAATTCTCACGTCTGAGATTAGTTCTTCTTTAATTTGTGAATATTAATATTAACAGAATTACGGGGTGTTATATTCTCCCCTCCTTAAAGGATTTCGTCCCCGAAATCTTCAAGTTAAGAAGAATGTATATCCTAACATCCAAACAACCATCTACTCAACCATCAAACACAGGCATCCATTGTCCTTATAGACTTCTAATGCTTTCATGTTTAAATGCACCGTGTGTGTATATGTCCGTATCTAATGCAAAATCAGGCGTTCCACTGATTTAGTTGACCTCCTTTAATGCAAACCATGATAGTGCCATGCGTCCATTATGTATGCAAAAGTTCCCTAATGCTACATATTATTTCTACATGCGTGCACAACCATTCACCAAAATGCGGTATCCATATGATAGCACAACCATTATACATCCATTTTACTAAATACAGCCATTTATATGCAATATGCAGTATGAAGTGACTGAGCCGATCTAGTGCCTAATAGTGTGTGTATATGCGTCCACGAGCAACCACTAGCAAACACTTGCATTCACTTTGCATCCATCATACATAACATGTCTCAAACACATGTTTCAACCATAGGATGATCCTAACTAAAGGTCAAAGATACTAGCGAGAGGATATATTAAAGATAAGATAAGTACAAGCTAAGCAATAAAGGAGAAATTAAAAGACATACCCTCAAAAAGAAAAGGTTATTGTGAACGCATCTTCTCTTCTGTCTCCCAAGTAGCGTTGCTCTCATCATCTCCCCATTGCACTTTGACTAGTCTGACCTCTCGATTTCTCAGCTTCTTAATCTCTGACCCAAGAATGCGCGTAGGAGCTCGTCGAATCGTCGCATCACGCTCTATCTCCACCTCTCTAAGCAAGTTCAGCTCTACCACCTCCGCGGTCTCGTGCAAGCACTTCCTCAAATGTGATACATGGAATACGTCGTGTACACCACTAAGTCTCTCTGGCAACTCCACTCTATACGCCATCTGTCCAATCTTCTCCTTAATAGGAAACGGCCCTACAAACCTTGGTGCTAACTTCCCAACGGACCCAAAGCGAACTACGTTTCGTAATGGAGACACATGACAAAGACCATGTCCCCAACTTCAAACTCGAGATCTGTCCTCCTCTTATCCGCATAAGATTTCTGCCTATCTTGCGCTGCTTTCATCCTCCTTCGAATCAAGTCGATCTTCTCCGAAGTCTCTCTAATCATATCGGGCCCAAGTAAGATCTTGTCCGTAGATTACCACCAATATGTAGGTGAACGACAAGGTCGTCCATAAAGAGCTTCGAAAGGTGCCATGCCAATGCTAGGTTGAAAGCTGTTATTATATGCGAACTCCACTAATGGAAGATGCTCTTCCCATGTACACCCAAAGTCTAGGATACATAGCCTCAAAAGATCCTCTAGAATGCGATTCACCCTCTCGGTCTGGCCGTCCGTCTGAGGATGATATGCGGTGCTCAAACATAACTGAGTCCCTACCGCCTCTTGTAATCTTCTCCAAAATTCGCTAGTGAAAATAGGATCGCGGTCGCTCACTATGCTAGAAGGAACACCGTGCAACCGAACTATTTCTCGAACATATACAGAAGCTAACCATGGAGCAGTCCTCTTACTCTTCACGGGAATAAAATGGGCGCTCTTAGTAAGTCTATCTACTACAACCCAAATCCCTGTATTACCCTTCCTTGATCTTGGTAATCCATCCACAAAGTCCATCGAGACACTTTCCCATTTCCATAGTGGAACCTCCAATGGGTGAAGCAACCCACCGGGTTTCTTTTGCTCCGCTTTTACTTGTTGGCACACCAAGCATCTAGCGACATACTCGGCCACGTCCCTCTTCATACCGGCCCAAAAGAAAACTCGCTTCATGTCTTTGTACATCTTGTCCCCGCCGGGATGAATGGTCATCTTCGAACGATGTGCTTCGTCAAGAATAGTCTTCCTTAGGTCATCGTCTTTTTGTACACAAAGTCTACCATCCCTACGTAACCAACCCTTATCATCTAGGGTATACCTACGGAGATGGCTTGATGACTCCCCTCCTTTGAGCTTTTCTACTAACTCAACCAATCGTGGGTCGTCTCGCTGTGCCTCGCCAATCCGTCCCAAAACCGTAGGTCTGACCTCCAAGGATGCTAGCAGACCGGGTACAAAGTCAACGGAAGGTCTAAAGTCAAACATCGAAATGAATTCTAAACTTCGTCGCTCAACAAACAAAGGGCTTAAGGATAATATTTTTCTACTTAAGGCGTCTGCCACCACGTTACCCTTGCCAGGGGTATAGGCTATTTCGAAGTTGTAGGACGCTAAGAACTCCATCCACCTTTGTTGCCTTAAGTTCAAGTCCTTCTGAGAGAATAAGTATTTTAAAGATTTGTGGTCGGTGAATAATTCGAATATCTCGCCAAGAAGATAATGACGCCAAGACTTAAGCGCGAAAACAATAGCGGCCAATTCTAAGTCATGTGTAGGGTAATTTTTCTCATGCGCTCTCAACTGCCTTCCACCATAGGCTATTACCCTTCCCTCTTGCATTAAGACTGCGCCTAGTCCTGTCCCACAAGCATCGGTATAAACAGT
This sequence comes from Allium sativum, assembly GCA_030737875.1. Taxonomy (NCBI): domain Eukaryota; kingdom Viridiplantae; phylum Streptophyta; class Magnoliopsida; order Asparagales; family Amaryllidaceae; genus Allium; species Allium sativum. The sequence goes on along the minus strand of CM060909.1, from coordinate 430,856,786 downwards.
AAACGGCTTACTCCCGTCTGGCAATACTAAGACTGGGGCTGAAGTCAAAGCTCTATTCAAACGTTGGAACGCATCATCACAATCTACGTCCCACTCGAAGACTAGGTTCTTCTTCGTCAAGCTTGTTAATGGAGCTGATATCTTTGCGAAGTCTTTGATAAACTTCCTATAGTAGCCAGCCAACCCCAAGAAACTTCTCACTTCGGTAGCATTTTTAGGGACCTTCCAACCTTGGATAGCCACCACCTTCGCGGGATCCACTGCTATCCCTTCTTTGGAAACCACGTGCCCTAAGAATCGTACTTCCTTCCTCCAAAAGTGACACTTAGAAAATTTAGCTTTAAGGTTATGCGCTCGTAGGGTCTCCAACACTTCCCTAAGATGTAGGGCATGCTCTTCTTCATCCTTAGAAAAGACCAAGATGTCGTCTACAAAGACCACCACAAATTTGTTAAGGTACTCCCTAAACACGCTACTCATCAAATCAACAAAGTATGCTGGGGCTTTTGTCAACCCGAAGGGCATCACTAGCCATTCATAGAAACCGTCCGGAGTCCTAAAGGCAGTCTTGTCTATGCTATCCTCAGCCACTCTCAACTGATGGAATCCAGTGGCTAAGTTCAACTGCGAAAACACTGAGGCGCCAACTAACTGATCGAAGAGATTGTCAATCCTCGGCAGTGGGTGTCTGTTTTTCTTAATAAGTTTATTAAGTTCTCTATAGTCCACACAAAGTCTAAGGGACCCATCCGCCTTCGTGGCAAATACTATTGGAGCACCCCACTCCGATATACTTCGTCTTATGAACCCCTTCTCAAGCAACTCCTTCACTTGCTCATCGAGTTCCCTCCTTTCACGAGGAGCCATGTGGCGTACTGGCAAAGATAATGGTTTCGCATTATCCACAAGATATATTCGAAAATCTATCTCCCGCTTTGGAGGCAATCCCTTCACCTCCTCAAACACATCTGAATATTCTCGGACCACTCTAACAGATCGTAGATTTTCCACCGACGCGTCAAGCGATTCTAAATAACTTAGCATAACGGATTCTATGGGATTACAAAAGATTTCGAGAGTGTTGCCAAGGCGAGTCACGAGCCTAACTACTCTCCTTTCACAATCAAGAACGGCCCCATTTCTAGATAACCAATCCATTCCTAAAATTAGCCCATAGCCCATGAAGACCAACACATAAGCATCACATCTAAATTCAACGCTAAGAATAGAAATTTTCAAATCCAAACACATCATGGACAAATGAGCTGAGCCCCCAATTGGATTCGAAACAACCAAGGGATCCTCTACTAAACTGGTGTTTAAGTGCAGTGATTCAACTAATGATGTAGAGATAAACGAATGCGATCCGCCTGAGTCAAATAAGGTACGGACAGGATGATCAAACAGAAAAACTAAGCTTTCAACAGAAATGGTTCTACCTCGTTCTTGCAGCGGTGGGACCGCGAGAGCCTGAACTTGTCCCCTTGCCTGCCCTGGTGCTATAAGAGCCTGCACCTATCCTCCCGAGGTAGCTCCTGCCCTCTGCCCCTTCTTTGGGCAGTCCTTCACTAGATGTCCCGCTTCGCCACAATGAAAACAGCCAGTCTTCTTTTTCTTTCGGCAATCCTTGCTGAGATGGCCTGGTGTCCCACAGTTAAAGCATTTCTTCTTTCCCTTGCCATTATTGTCTTTACCACCCTTCTTGTTTTGCTGTTGGGGTTTCTTCTGATCCCCTTTCTTCTCGGGTGCCTTCTCAGCTTTAGTGGCTTTCTCCTCGTGCATGAGTGCCATGTCTACAAGCTTCTCAAAGGTGGCCCCCATAGGGATGTGGGTCATAGCCAACCCTTGCAACGGCTCATTCAAACCATTAACGAACCTCAGAGCCTTCTTCTCCGGCGTGTTCACTAAGTCCAAGCCAAACCTTGCTAACTGATTAAATTTGTTGACATATTCTTTCACTGATGAGCTTCCTTGCTTCAATGTCAAGAACTTTTCCATATATAAATTCTCTTCCGCCCTTGAGAGAAACTTCGACTCAAACCTAGGTCTGAAATCCGCCCAAGAATCAACATGACGCTCCCCATTAGTGACCTCCCACCAGAATGAGGCCTCTCCCTTCATCAACCAAGCTGCTAAATGAACTTTCCTCCCTTCTTCTACTTCAAAGACTTCTAGCAATTCTTCCACCTCCTTAAGCCAATCTCTAGCTTCCACAAACGTTTCTGACCCTTGAAAAGGTTTTCCACCCATAGCCTTAAATTCCTTGCACGTCTTTGCAAAAGTATCCACGCGAGGAGGAGGAGGAGGAACGGGTGCAACTGGTGGTGGAGGAACATTAGCTGGACCTGCAGCGGCCCTAGCCTCTAATAACCTCCTATACCATCCTGGTATCATTACACCGTCAGGTAGGTTAAGATCTTCAGCCATGCTGAAACGAAAAAGGAACGATTCAAAATGGAGAATTCGAAAGATAAAGATATATGGCTATTGGGGATTATGTTTTTCTTAAAAACTTTCCCTTTAAATTACTCATTAAGACATGTTTTGAAAGCACTTCTTCCAAAAATACTTTAGAAAAATAGTTTTTCTAATGTTATTTGATAACACATTATGTAACACCCCACGTCCATTAATGTCACTCACAAAGGAAATGCATTAACTTCCATGGAGGTTAATAGTGAATATAGAACAGAAAAATTTCAACAAGACAGATAATAAGTAGTACTTGGAAATCTAAAACTTCATTTTATTGCAGCGGAAATTAAACATGTTTATTACATCATAAAACCATAAATCAGAGTCAAGTACAATATCCATCTTCATAAAAACAAAATACATAATCCCATTACACAAATAGCCATTAAAGAAGATAACAAGCTGGACTTTACTTCAACTGTCCAAGCTTTCCAAAGAGAGATGAGCAATCCAATCAAACTCCACTAGAACTGGGCCCAACCTGAGGACCTGGAGGGGGAAAAAGGATAGAAATGGAGGGGGTCAGACATAAAGTCTGGCGAGTATGATAATTCTAACAACACTATTATCAAAATTACTAGACTTAGGCATAAGCTGGAAGACAAGTAAATGTCTATGAACTGTTAGGTATGGAATGAGCAGCTAAAGATAACGTAAAGATAACGCTAAAGGCATACCTAATTACTAACGAATAATTACTACACTACACCGTACATTACTACACTGCACCGCACCAGTCACCCTAAAGGTTGATCCCACTTGCTTCACACAGAAACTATATAAATAGCCTTGCGTACCCCTAGCTGACTACATAGGTGTTGTCTGCCCCTATCTCCACTAGGTGTACCCCACTACCCACTTTCGATCGGCTCCCTACTCGTAGTGTCCCGTGCTGGCCCTACAGTGGGGTGTATCACTCCCCTAAAGTGGCAACCCGATACAACTGAGAATGCACGGCTTATACCTACACGATGCAACAACGTCTTACCTACCAGCCCGGGTCCACACACGCATATGAAACCCGTTGGACTTGCGTTGCCACCGCTCCCCGTTTTGGCCTCTTATAGTCAAGCCCAGTATGCGTGTCCCGTCCTCGACTTGGGTCAAGCCCACAAAGATACATTTGGGATACTGGTTGAAATGGGCCCCCACAAGCTACCCACCTAAGCTTGTCAACAATAGTATATCCCACTTAACCCTCTTAGTCATGTTCATTTACATGTGTGTTTGGTTAAGTCTTACTAATCGTATTTCACATGCCACTAAGGGCACCTACTAGACTCCTCATGCCACCCAAGGCACCTACTTAACCCCCATGTCCCACTTTACATGTTTGTCTGGTTAAGTATTTCTTAATTCATTCAGGACATAACCTCATAAAGACCTCTCACATTAGACTGGCATTTATGGCAGCTGGATTTGCCAGGCGGGTCCGGGCAGTCTTACACCATAAAAGAGTCTAACCTCGTGTCTTTACAACTGTTATGCTTTAGTTTAGGCCTAGGACCTCTCATATTGGGCTGACATTTGTGACCACTGGATTTGCCGGGCGGTTCCGGGCAGGTTTACATCACAAACGAGTCCAACCTCGTGTCCTAAGCATTGATTGACACTTTCAATCTTTTACCCCAGTTTTAATAATTCCCTATCCAAATTATTAATTAAGTCCACTTTTATTGATGTCCATAATCGACTCAATTATGGTCATCCACTCATGGAATGCAAAATCATATCAATTGCACCCCAACATCTTATTATTAAATCCTTAATATTACCCTACCCCACGTTTATACGTTCGCTTATTCAACGCATAACATACGTTAAACAACATATAGGCAAATAAAGTAAATCTAATCATAATAGGGGTGAAACTTGCATAAGTTACACATGTTAAGGATCTAAAGATGTCAACTTGTTAAATGTCACAATTTACATGATATGATCATAACCCAAATTTTGTGTATATACTTGCATATGGGGTTTTAGACATCAAAATGATGGTGTGAACTAGCATAGAATTTCACATATGTCATAGCATGATTCTAGATGTCATAATAGATGTCATGGCATATGTTCATAACTTTTCACTAATCAACTTAAACTTGCATACATGGTTTGTCACATAGATCAACATACCCCAAACATGATGATTTAATTAACATGAACTAACTAGCATAGATAACAACATGTATGATTCATCACAATTTAGCATAGAAAACTACAACTTATACAATATCATCATAGCATGATTTACAACATATAGGATATCATCATCACATAGCATAGGATTTATGACATACATGATAGTATAAGGTTTACAACAACATAGGTGATAATCCACATCATCTACTTATAATCCATTCATGACTTAATCGAATTAGTTTAACAATAATCTTGTTAAGACTATCATACTCACAATTAGAGAAGAAAAGAGAGTCTTGATTTGCTTTAGAATTGAGTAGAGTTAGGATTTGATTAAGCTTTTCTTCCTTCTTAGTTGGCGGTGGCTAGACTGAGTTCCATGGCGGCAGGATGACGGTAACTATTCTATTTTTCTTATGAATTAGGGTGAGAGACTACCTAGGTATTTATAGAGTTTAGGGTTTATTTAGACCGTCAGATCAACTCAGAACTAAACTGAACCGTTAAATTTGCCAACACAGCCCTAAAGACACATCAGTAGCTCAGGATTGGGCTCTGCCCAAACCCTAGCCGCCAGACCCAGGTCAACACCCAGGTCGACACCATAGTCGACCTGGGGGGGGGTGCAGGTCGACACTAGTGTCGACCCCCAGTCGACCTGCCTGGGCGGGAATTTTCCCGCCCAGCCCGCTTCTGCACTTTCTGTTTGAATTTTAAATTTTCTGCGAGCTGTTTTGAATTTTCTGAAACTTCCGATGGCCATAACTTCTTCATACGAAGTCCAATTCACGCAAACTCGAACTCTATTTCAACCAGAATTCCGAGATGAACAAAATGGCGCAATCCGTTTCCCACAATTCTCACATCTAAGATTAGTTATTTTTTAATTTGTGAATATTAATATTAATAGAATTACGGGGTGTTACAATTTCAACTTCATATTCAATTTCAAATCAAAATTGAATATTCCACATCATCGATATACAAATGATAATATTTTCAAAACGTTATGCTTTGAAATCACTTCCTTTTCTATATTCTTTATAAAACGAATATAATCGATATAAATATCGCTCACATCAAAATGGCGCAACTCTAATCAACACGACTTTATATATTTCAATAAATTCGTTATTCCATTCAACAAATGAATATTTATTCTATTCAATACATGAATATATATTTCTTTCAACACATGAATATTCTCAACACATGAGCACTGTCAACACATGACTATATTTGTTATTTAATATATTTTATAAAATTGTGGTATCTATTGTTTGATTTTTAAATCAGACTCCAACTGTAAAGTAGTAAGAGAACGATTCCCTAGGTATTAACGCCGAAGGACGGAACCAATATCAGATCAATACCCTGGAAACCACTCATCTTATCTATTTTCCAGTTAGTTTCTAACTTTAAATATGATAAGGATGTAAATTTTATTGTTAAAATATTTCTTTCAACACATGATTATTTATTCTATTCAACACATGAATATATACTTCATTATATTCTTTATTTTCCCAATTGGAATGAGGCCCAATCAATTACCATATAATGTTAATTATATGGATTCCAGTCGACACATGTATATAATCACAACAATAAATAATCAATCATCATCCAAAGTGCACCACACTGTATAAGCATCAAATATAACTAATTAACGCTTACACAGCCTATCGATCCAACGACCGACAAATCACTAAACAATTGGGATTAGTGTGCGCCAAATATCATCCCAACACCCGTGTGGGGTTTCAAATCAACAAACACAGATTTTTGTTCATTCACGTACCCGTTAAAAATTATATTTTTAGCGATAAAATATTTTTAACTATATAAATATTTTATTTCCTTTCACATCACACAATCAATTTTCACCACAACAAACAATCAAACATACAAGTCATCCATGGTCTGTGGATGACGGGTGTCGGGTGCTGCTAAGCATCGTCTGCATCCTAGTATACATTTTTAACTAGAAAAGAAGATTTAAAGTGAGAAGTTCTCACCGAGGGTTCCACTCCGCCATGCTTTGCTTTTGAACTGTTGAACCTTTTCGATCTGCTTGAAATCCCAATACAGTTCTTGTCCCACTGTTCATAATAAAATTTATATTTTTATTACTTCATTCTAATAAATAAAAATCGTATTTTTATTTCTACTTCATATATATTTACACCGCTTATTTTTAATTTTCTTCTTCTTATATAAAGATCTAATTTTTATATCATCACTATAAAAATCATATTTTTACTTCATAATATATATAATAAAAATCAGATTTTTATTTCGCTACATATATAAAGATAATATTTTTATATTCTCTATTATACAAAAATCATATTTTTAATACTTCTACTTTATAAAAATCCTATTTTTAATATTTCACATATGATAAAAATCATATTTTTATCCTTCCTATCGTATAAAAATTATATTTTTATTCTTTCTATATTATAAAAAAAATATTTTTAATCTTTCTATAATATAAAAATTATATTTTTATTATTCCTATGATACAAAAATTATATTTTTAACATTTCTATCATATAAAAATTATATTTTTATACCCTACATTATGTAAAAATTATGTTTTGAAACTATATACATAAAAACTATGCTATTTTTATATGGAAATTACATTTACTGCTAATCAGTGAATTAAATAAACTAATTAAATAAATAAAAACTCACAGGCTTTCGAAGAGGGAGGGAAAGAAGTGTTGCGTCGGAGCAGGTGGTGGAGGGGTCGACCTTGGGCGCGGTTGTGGCCTCCTGGTGCAGCGACGGACTCTGATAGGGGGGGTTTGAAGCAGTGGGTCACGGTGGAGAGGCTTGGGAGGGAAGATGGCGTCAGCGCCTGGAGGAGGGAGTGGGAATCCGGCGGTGGGGCTAGCCATTGGTGGCGGCGCAGGGAATAAAAAGGGGGTTTCGGGTTTTCCAAATCGGAGAGGGAGGCTGACGGCGAGGCGAGGAGGTCGAGGGGGGAGGAAGAAGAGGGGGGCGACGGTAGGCGGATCTGCGTTGGGGGAGGGCGCGCCAGGCACGGCGGACGACGATCATCGTTCATTCCATTTTTTTTATTTCTATTTGTTCTGAGTGAATAACGGGGAGGGAGAGAGTGTATAAAGGGAAAGGGTTGACTAGGAATAATTATATATTATTTTATTTTAATTTTAAAATCTAAAAAGTAACTTTTATTTTTGAACTCGAAATCGAACCCACCGCCTATCGTCCATAGCTAATTACCCCCATTCCGAACACAATGGGATATGTACCGTAGGCTAATTCGATCGTTTCGATCAGTTTTCGTCAAAATCAACATATAACTCTATATATTGAATTTGAATGCTCATTTCAATTTACCGAGGTCACATACTAACTCGAAAAATTCCAGAAAAATATTTTCTAGCTTCGTATTGACGATACGGTCCTAACAAAACTAGTTTCGTCAAATTCTGAGAACGTTTGAAAAATGGCCATTTTCCAGTCGATTAAAATCAACTGAAATTGGTCAAACGCGTTTTCCTTTGCCACGCTCACATATTGATTCGAAAAATTATGAAAATTGGAATCTAGCAATCTCTTGACATCGCGGATCCAACAAAAGTGGTTTCATCGAAATCCGAGGTCGTTTGCAAAATGGCTATTTTTAAGGGTCGAAATTCCATAGCGACTATTCTGAATTTTCAACTGGACATATCTTTTGATTCCCGCTATGAAATTTCAATTTTTCGTATTCATTGGAAAGATATTCTCAATTAGATCCTATTATTTTCGGTTTCACTAAAATCCGGATTATTTTGCACCCGGTACGTTCATTTGAAGTTTGAAATCGAATTATCGAACTACCGCGCCATTTTCAATTCCTTTTATAATTATATATAATTATTTATATATTCTAACGACGACGTATACAAATATATACGTTCTAATTCAATTCATAATAAATTTCTTGTCGATATTATTTAAAATAATCATTTTTAATATGCAAAATTCACTGAAATTGCCAAAATAAAAATTTTAAACTGGCTCGCATTTCCGGGTTGTTACAGCTCTGGCTATCAGAATGGATAAGGTTGTTTCATAATTCATACTACCTTTTGTATCCAAAAAAGACAATTCTGTAATGTAAAGAGTTATGAAAAAAAATCAATAGCTAATATCTAAATTGAAGAATACCAGTTTTATGTGCCAATACGAGGCAAAAATTTTGTCAAATAATAATTCAGTGCTTCACCAATCAGTGAACTAATAATCATACATTAAGTTATCATGAACACTCTGTTTTTCACATAATTCTAACTTTGTATGGTCAATGAACTTCTAATAGTTTATTTACCTCAATTTTCAATAGGAACGTTCAAGACTACTATTATTATGAATAACATAATCTTATTACTATTAATTTTTGTTGTTGGTTCTGTCATTAAGAAACTATATAGTTTCTAAAGAAGGGATATTTTACCCTTTTTATTGCTCTTTTACATATGATTTGCCTTTAGTTTATCTCGGCCTTTTTTAATTTGAAACTAGTTATTTCTATAGCTGAATCAAATAGTGGAATCAATGTAGCTAGCTTTTTCTTCCATGTTCGCTTATATGTTTTAATTACCGTAATCATTCAATTATCTACCCATATAGGATGCTTCTGTAATCGACGTCCTTGACTGATTTACCATATGTATTTTGTTTCAACATGTTTACAGTCTTAATTCAATGTTTACACCATATGTCTAGCACTATGTTTCTATTAACAATCTGTGCATTTATATTGGTATTAATTTATGTTTTATATACTTATCCACAAACATTTCCAGTTCATTATAAATTTAATATTTCGGAAATTTCATAATTATTATGTTATGGAAAAATTATTTTGGTAGTTTTAGTTAATTCCTTAACATGTAATAAATCCCTGTATTTGATTTGGTCAAAATTAATGCTTGCAGTTTGAAAAATGATTTCCAATATGCATATAAAGCTTAAATTTCTATATTGATTTATAATTTAACTCAATTGTACTTATTACTCATAAGCGTGCATACATTTTAATTTTTAGCTTTCATAATATTTATTTTTACATGCATAGCGTGGCTCATCATAGAATTGGTCTATGCAGATTTTAGGTTCATGGAAAATTTTGACATATAATGTATTTAGTTTATGTTAACAGTCCATAGAAGTCTGCTCTAAACTGGATTCCAATTACTCTTGCCTTCTTAAATTTGAGGGTGAACTAATATTTTACCTTATAAAGAAATTGTTATTTAGGAATTTTAAAACTAGTTTGTTGATTTTCTTTAGATGATTTTATTTTAGTTATTTGAAACATATTTGTAAGGTCAATTTAGCTTTATAAAACATGATGCAAATGTAAAAAGATGTTATTATTTACATGATGGTTAGGTTAAGAAATTTCAAGATAGTAATGATCAACTGAAGTAACTAAAAGGTTGCTAAATACGCAACTTGAAGTCATCGATATTTCTAGACTTAATCGATCTAACGGAACTATTTTGATGATAAATATGCTTGATGCAACATTAAGAGAGCATACCTTTTTAATTTATATACCTTGCCTCCCATAGAATGACTGCAATAAACTAAGTAAAATGTCACTTAGTTGAAAATAATATATTTCTATTGTATGTAAAATTCAGTGCTCAATTGAAATATCACTTAGCTCACTGCATAAAGGCACAAGTTGAAGAGGCTGTTTTCCCTTAAAATGATTTATTCTGTTTACTCGACATCATTATACTATCAGAAATCGAAGCACTCAAATTTAAAGTTACGAATAAAAGCCAAAGAAAAAAGAAATGCATTTTAAATATGAAAAAGTTACCATCTCATAGAGTAATAACTCCGCCTCCTCTCTCACTTGCTTATTTCTTTAAGTTTATTGAACAGTAGTTCTCTAAAAAGGAACCAGCATGCCAGTTTCATGACATGTGCCCTCTAAAAGTACACGTGAACGTGGTCATCTTTTTTGAGTTTCAAATTAGAACGGCAGTTTGTTTCCATAACAATATTTTACCAAATTTATTGTTCTTTCCCCATCAAGTTCTGTTTGTTTGTACCACATTTTCTAAGCAATACGGATCGCTAAAAATCTTAATGCTCTGGACAATAACCTACCAGCGCTTTGTTAAATTCTAGGTCTCCTATGGACGTGATAGTTGTGATTGTATTCGCGAAGGTGCCTCCTCCGCATGTGGCTTCCGCCTTCTTATATGTGAAAAGCACATCTTCTCCTTTTCGCAGTGGTGATTTTCTCTGATATTCATCCATTAAATTTACTTACTTATTTGTTCTGCTTTGATCGGGTACCATTTTGATTTTATTACTCAGTTATCGTTCGATTTGCATCATTTGAGATATTGAAAAACTTGGGTGGTTTCATGGGTATCCTTTGTCACCTTATAGTATTAAATCACAGATTATTCCTTTTTTAAAATTTTCCTACAGTGTCCGCTATGATTATTCGATTTTCTGCTATATCGGTGTAGTATATGTTCCAACATCACTCTAGGTTGTCCTAAACTATTCATAAGAACAACACCATTTCGGATATAACGGATCAGGTAAATTAAAAATAAGAACAATGCAATATTGACCGTCCCAATGGATAGGACTTTCGAACGGTTCAATCTGAACACTCATCGTTTTGTTAACGATTTCAGTTCCCATGTAAGTTTTATATTTATTTCCAATGTCTTTCCGAACAACTAATGAAATATCAATAAGTCGGATTTGTTCCGTACTTTAGTAGTCACTTAATACGAATTATTTCTCAGTTTACTGAGCTCTAAGTTTATGATTTAAATTTTGTGTCACAATATTTCAGGCGTGAGAGTCATGTGAAATAAGGGTAATTAATTAAGCATTATAGTTCTGGAGTGTTAGCTACTCAAGTAGAAACTAATTATTAGATGAATATTTTCTTACGCATGGTGTACATAATTAAACTCTTTAACATATACAAATTTATAAGGGAGCACAATAATCACCTATGGTTGGGACCTTTAATAAAACACATTTTGTATTAACTGACAAAGATCATTAATATCATTATAATTTACATCATTTATGTGATAATGAATATCCCCTATTTTTGGCCTTTAACAGAACAATTATTTTTAATCATTCATGGAGAACAACAAGAACTTATGGCCATATGTCCTCTAAGATCAACATATGACTTTAATACTATTGCTAACAAAGCATTTTTATGTGGAATTTTGACTTATAGAATTCAATGCTTTCAGTTTATACAATCAATGATTCTTTAATATGTGTAGACCCAAATTCTTTGTGAAGTAGATACTGATTAAGCATGTTAGTTAAAACTATATTTCCTAAGCAGTCAAGTTCCTTACTATTATTGCACTTAATTGAAGTACAGAGATCGAGCCTTATTTCAAATAACCAAGAATTATGGTTAGGATCAGATAGTTACATATACTCAAGTAGACAACAATTACATTATCTCATGCTTTTTTTTCTTGCACGTTGTAATGATTTTGTTGGAGAGTTTTAAGTTTCTTATTTAGATTGTTCTTAAAGAATTGGACTACTTGAAGTAAAAATTGAATACTTGCTTAATGAGTGTATGCTAAAATCAAGTGTTTATGGTAGTCATGGGCCTGGGTCTAAGCATGTGGGGACGTTTAGGATCATATCTGAGAATTAACAATGAGTGAACCATGAAATGATGTTGGAGATGATTGCAATGGAATCCATTATGCTGGTTCTGGATGGATCGGGGTGTAAGACTACTTTTGATTAGATCTTTTATTTAGATTATCATGCTATCACACCAATTTTATACACAGATTTACCAGTTATAATACTATAGTTATTTCTACTTTAACATGTTCAACATTATATGTTTAATCTGCATATTTATGACAAATTAATGTAAATGAATGCAAGAACACGATAAAGGTTTGTTTTCAAAGATGTAAATAGTAGCTTGATTTGCATACTGATAGTAACAAATATAATAGCACGTCCAATTAACCAATATAAATCAGAAGAAAATACCACAATTTTTTTTAATGTTATGGAGAACGGTAAACCAGATTTTAATAGACGATTAACATATTGGTCAATATGAGTAGAATGCTAAGAAGTAATCAATGAAAAACTATTTGTAATGCTTCTGCTATGAATCTTTGGGCATAGAATTAAATGTTTATTTACTGAACGTTTTGATATAGAATTAAATATTTTAACGTCCAACCTTTTTTAGGTTGAACATTATTACATCCTCAACAGTTTCTTCTATGCGTTCACATATATTTGCCTGTGATTGCATATGTTTATTTCATTATTTCAGTTCCTGTCGCTTTCGTATTTTTGTGCCATGTCCTACTATATCTTTATTATTGCATGCCCAGTCATATTTTTGATGCTATAGAGGTTATCAAATTATTTGTCATTAGCTAGAAGATTTTGTTGTCTGAGAGGAGTTTAAGTTGTTTGAATGAATTTGAGGGGAGAGAATGCATGTTCGTATTGTCATGATCCGAAAAGCCTAGATGAGTAGATACTGGATAGTTATCAAGTGTCCAATATTAAGTATAAGCTGCAGTTGAAGAAAGGTGAGCTTAAAGTACACTAGGTGGTTTTTGTAGAATAAAGCAAAAGGAATAGAGAGGAAGGGGAGGTTTGGATATGTGGACATCAGGTTAGGGAGGAAATTGCACTTGTGATCTTAGGATCAAGAATTGAAATAGATCCAGGTTAAATAGGTAGGAAGATATAGCTACCTGCAAGAAAATAATAGTTCCCACTGAAACATATTTACTTCTCTGATTCGTTTCATGAATTATCAAATCCATCAGATTCGTTTCATTGTTCATATTTACTTGCTCTGATTGTCTTTCTAACATGATTCATTTGGATGTTACTATGAAGTGCAAGGGCCCTTCAATCGTTGAGAGCCTCAATGTGTCATGGATGGGGGCGAAGTGATGTGCACGGTCAGTCGATGATTGTACTTGCTGTCTGGCATTTGCAGGAATGTGCAGGCATTGAAATTCACTGGTTCGCGATGAAAGGGAGGGTTAGGTAGCTCTACCTATGTAAGCATTGCACATATTGTTGCCATCAAATTGCAACGAAGTGAACTCAAAATCCATGCATCTCCGTGTACAGTTGGATCAGCAAGCATAAAGCATTGGGTGATATTGGAAAGCAATTGAAGCTCAGAACTCAGAAGTTATCTGTTCCTGTCAGCACATATAGCTAACACAAAGAGCACAACATGTAAATGAGATCCTAAAGGGCAGTTAAAGCATCATCGTCCTGGTTTATGTAGATGCTGCAGCAAAAGTCCATGCAAGGTCTAAGAAAAATTAAATGCAACAGCTAGAGCATGCACATTATACATATACGACAATATATAATGCACAGTTAAGTTTAGTTTGTATTTGTTGTATACATATACGACAATAAAGGAGGTTACAAACGTTAAATGGAAATATATGAATATCTGTTGTATTTGAATTTATAGATTTGTATATTTTAATTTTAACATTCAAGCACACTTTGTTCTTTGTAATTGTAATTTTACTTAAACATTTAGTTATAATCATAGGGTTTGTCTAATTATAAGCTAAAGATTTATGCTCACTTGCTTCAATCATCGAACAATTACCTCGGTTTCTTACTTTTTTACATCAGTTTTCAACCCAAGTTTTCAAACTACTGTTCGAAAATAATCAGATCTCAAAAGAATCTATTGCTATAAAAATTTAAATTGTTTGCGTTATCTTTTATGAGTTTGGCAGTTTTTTAACTGGTTGTAAATTATCTTTAGGTAAATTATATGCATATTTTTGCCAAATAAATGCATGTTTGTACATTACCACTGGGTACGTGTCATTCAGCTATTGCTATTACCTTCTGGCCATTAAAAACAAAATTTGGGCACAGTACATATTTGTAGTGACTTTTGTTCATATGGGTTGGATTCCGTTTGTATTCATAGAGAAACATTATTTTGATGAACATTTTCGAGGTCCTATGAGCTATATTATACAACGAATCAAAGATAAATTTTCTGTTTGAATTTTCTAACGTTTCTTTTGAAATCTGGACATATCTGAAGTGCATTCATATAGTCAACTTGCAATCTTCCTAAAAACATTATCAGAATTGTTTTAAATTAATAGATAGGCAACATTTTCTGACTGAACGGAAACCACATTTTCCTTGCTATGACACATAGATATGCTATTCTAGAGGTATTCGTTTCAATTATATCACTTAGTTAACCTTTTCATTTTTGCAAGTCGCGCGCACGCGCGTGCACACACACACACACATATAAATAAATAAATAAATAAATATATATATATGTGTGTGTGTGTGTGATGGTTATTTTGACACAAAACTAGACATGCCAGTTGGATTATTTGATAGTTCTATTTAGACATAAATGAAGAGACAAATCATGTTCGTTGGATTATTTAGTAGTTCTATTTTTTATCAGTGTGAGTTATTTTATTTCGATAATTTTCCCCGGCCTTTATACTATTATATTTGATTCCTTTATCACTTTTTTCTGCATTTTACTTGCTACAATAAATTTTGCTACATTGACCTTTTATTTATGCGTCTTTACATAAATACTTATTATGATAAGCAATGTATTATACCTATTCACAAATGCTAAATTATAAGCGTTTTATTATTTTTCATATGTATTTAATAAATGTTCTATCTTGGTTCATTGTTAAAACTAACAATCCACTGTCGATCCATTACAATACTTCAATCAACATAATTTTTAAATGTTCTTCTTTGGTGGAAGGAGAAATTTTCTTAGATGTGATAACGATCTATAATTATATAACTAAATATAAATGAAGATCAAGCAAGATTGTTGTTGGTTGGAATTGCTTAAAGGAGGTCTTAATTAATTTCTTTTAGATCCTTTAATTGTGTAATTATTTGTTTCGTTTTTTAGTTGCTAAACTGATAATTTTGTGGACGTTCATATTTTATTTTGCATGACACTGGATAGAGCTAAAGGATTTACCATGATAAGTTTGCAGAACTGAATAAAATTGGAATTTAAGAAGACGAAAAACAACATAGCTTTTGTCTTTGTTTTATTTTGATATGCACAAACATTATATTCCACTATTCTTTGTGTTAAATGATATGCAATTTTTTTACTCCATTAGTATTATGGTTTTTAAATTTAATTTACTAACATAAATTGCATAATTGAAACCTCAACGAAACTAGAATTACATATGTTTACACTTAGATTTGACAATTTTTAAATTCATAATTACTTCCCAAGTGTCATGTTCTCAATTACAATCCAACTTTCTTTTAAATTAGGAATCTAGACAACATACCATAACAAGAAATGTTGAAAGTAATGAAAGATCCTGATTGCTGGCAAAATAAAGGTACTTGCATTCGATGGGGAGCCCTGCTTTCTAACCATCAACTTGCCAAGAGGGCACCCTAACCTAAGCAATTTCTAACATAGCACTTCATTTAATTTTTTAGTTGTTTTAACACTTTTACTTCCTTAAGACGAGTTGTTATTCTTTAGGAGAAAAGTCAGATGATCCAATAAACTTAAGGATACGTTAATATCCAAACTTATTCAGGGATTGGGAAAATAAACAAAAATTCATGGAACTTATTTACAATTTGTGAAGTAGGGCATGTTTGCACGAAGGTATATCCAATATTCGTACATTAGGTAGTGTCTGCATGACTATGTGTACGTACACACACACGTTTTGCAAGTTATTCGGGTCAAATGAGGTGGGTATAAAGATATGATCTAAGCAATGTTCAAGAATATTTATAACATTGGTACTTTATAGAGAAAAAAATGTTGTACAAATTGAATATATTGATATATATGTTTAATAATGCAAGATATTCCTCATATTTTAATTACACAATTGCCCGTTTGCGTAGCACGGGCCACACACTAGTATATATAATTGGAATAGAAAACAGTGTAAATCAGATCAAATCTGATGTGTTTACTTCAGTTTTACTTATATCCATATAACTGTAATAAAACAGAATAAATCAGATTCAAACTTATGTATACATACATATATATATATATATACATTACACCAATTAAACAATTTTTTCTGATTAAACAAGCAATAATGTATTTTTATGAATCAGTACGTCTAAGTACTTGTCATTTTGATCAGTCAAAATTGTTATGATCTATCAATAGGATGTCATGATAAACAATCATGGCAATAGCTATTTTAACTTTATTTAAAATTCAGATTTAGTCAACAATAAATCCAGTTCAAAATTTTATATCAAATATAAAATTTTGCCTATAGAAAGACAGTTTTATAGATAAAATAAAACAGTTTGAAATGATAGTGAAACAATTTAACTTTTAAACCGAATTTATCATCAAGTCTTCAATTCATGACTTTTAAATAATCAATTGCATAGTGATCATAGATTATTAGAGTGATCTAATAGTTCACTGATCCAAAACCATATGTATGCAATCAAACAGATTATGAACATTTAATCAATATCACAAGTTTTGGCATGTTAAAACTAGGATTTTAAAACATATGACTGAATTAATATCATATATTAATTCTGGATTGTTTACTAATAACAAAACAAAATTTTTTTGTTGATTATAAAACATTTCCATTGCAGCATCGACTGTCTTTTATATTTTAGATCCAATCATAATATTTAAAACAGTGGCAGAGCAGGGTTAATATCAGATATTAATCCATGATATCATGTCATACTTTTTACCAAATACAAGTCTAATACATGGTGGAATATTTTTCATTTCAAAAATGAAACCATATCAAATTCCTAATTAAATAAGGCGGAATCAAAAAACCTTAATTTCTATATCCACTATTATCAGATAATTAGGGATATAAAACTTAAAACTGAATTCGAAGTACAAATTATAGCAAACCCTGCTCTGAAACCATTGTTGGGTTTCATTGTTCAAATCGACATATAAATTTAACAATTCTAACCCTAGTTTAACAGGATCTATGTGTAAATTTGTAAATCGAAATTAAGTACATACCAGATCCATGTTGAATCCGCGAATCTAAGATGTGAACTGGAGACTGATCGAATCTGATAGCACGTCATTTGCCATGCCTCTAGAGAAGTCCACCAACACTTGTTCTTGATGCTGTCAAACAGGATTAAGAATAGGAATCGATGGTGCTAGCCGATTCAAGGTTAGGGTTTTTAATTTTGATTTTGGTGGCTATTGAAAATAATGAATAATCATAGATCAATAAAAGGTCGGCCGCCTTTCTTATAATGTGTAGCCAACAAAATCTAAATTAAGTAATATCCTTTATACCCTTATACCATTTCAAAACTAGAGAAAAGATCAACTTTTGATTTCCCTTGAATTGTGAACGGTTCTTATTCCTTTGAAGTGTTTGTATGTGTGAACCTATAGGTTATTACAATGTTGGCAATGATATAAACAATATTTAAATCATAAACAGTGAGCGGTATCTAGCAACACATCGCTGTTACCCAAGTTATAATAAGATCAACGATTCAATACAACCTTTCTGTGACCAGTGTATCAATGTAATATAATCCTTTTAAACAATATATCCAGGATTAAACTCAAGGCATGGATCGTATCATCCTCTTTACAATTTAATCCGTTTATCTTGATCGATAAGTAGACTGTTTAAAACAAATCAGTATTTGAGCACGGCCATGCATTTCACAATCTCACTCAATCAAGAGGCCCATGGATATTCCCATAAATATATTATGGGGTTAAATTCCATCTAGATCATTCATAATTTTCATTCGACTCGAGATGTATCCAATAATCACCGTTATCGTTACTCTGTTACGAAATACCTTTAGATGATATCAAAACACAAATATCCTCGAGTAAAATTATAATGATTTTAGGTCTGAGGACCATTACATCACTGTCACTATGAGAATAACTTATGATACTATTAATTATATTCCATGTAGTTATCTCACGGTGGGTCGGCCCAATACGATATTCTCTAATACGTATTTATGTCTTGACATTAATATCATGTATATTAATGATCAATGAGATGTGATCATCAGTCAATCAACATACCAGTCTTAACGCTTTATTGTTGTCCTATATTAACAATAAAACTCGACTAGGGGCATTTAAGAATTATAATACTTATAACATTATATAATCTCAAGTTCAGTCTTACTCGAACTATATAATTCTGTATTATTATTCTAAGGACTTCTATTATATTATTATTTATATTACACAGTAAATACAATATAATAGAATAATATTTTATTCCAAATAAAATAATAACATCAACAGTGTTATCAATATCATCAAATGAATTGCCTCTAGGGCACAAACTCTAACAGAAACAACTAGTTGAATGACCCGCAAGAAAAGTAGTTACCTAAAATTCTACAGCGCAGAGTGAAGGTGAAGCCGATAGAGGTTTTAGGGGTAGAGAGTACATATCCGATGAGGAAGAAGAAATTTGAGCAATGGAGCGCAGATCCGGTACATGACATTGCTTAGCAAAGCAGGTGATAAACTGGTTTCAAAGGGCTCCACGCACAACGTAATCAAGGGACAGAGGGAAGAAACGAGGGGATGAGGGCAAAGTAGAGAACAATCTTGTGGAAAGTTCAGGATCGTGAAGAAAGAATTAGACGGGATTGTTCCTTGATGCCATTAACAGAGCCCATTAAAACGATATTATATAAATTCTCATGACGATTGAACGTATTTTACAGTATCTTTGAATTGTTGTTTATTTCACAAACATCTTCTTTTTCTACCATCTTTATGCCATTCATCATGTTTTTATATAATGTGGAGAGTTTAACCTTTTTTTTGACATCATCAAAGAAAGTACAGTTTTAAAATTTTGATGGAAATGTGACTATACTATTTTTTCAGAATAAGAGAGAGCTGAAAAGTTTTAAAAATCCTGGTACGGTTGAACATATTTCATAATATGATTAATTTAGAGATTTAATTCACGACCATCTCTATCTCTACCATATTTCTTTCATTCATTAAGGTTTTATATAATGAGTGGATTTTTGTATAATAAGTGTTACTCTAATCTCATTTGAAAAACCTATAAGGTCATGCATGGTTAGAGAATGCTTATAATTTAAGTTGCAAGTGACCTCATTTAAAGGTCCTTGTGATTATGCGTGGTTAGTGTGCTCTTAAAATAATTTAAAAAAAGGATATATATATATATATATATATATATATGAAATCCTCCTTGTTATGTAAAAGTCGACCTATCAAGCCATTATCTGAAATGTGAAATGTATTACTATTTTATGATATATTATGATTTTTTTGGTTGATTGTTTTGGGATTTGCAATATTTGATTTTGTCTCTTGACTTGAATTTATAATTATTTTCCAAATCCATCGCTATTTTGTGCTTAATTCTAAAATTTACTTGAAATTTTTTGGAATCCATATTCATATTCAAGGTTTTATAGCTCTCTCTATTTTATAAGATCCATAATAAATCCATCATTCTGAGATGTGAAATTTGCTTCTAGTTTGAAGAAAATTATGATTTTTGCTTGATTAGATAAGGTTTACGATATATATTCTCACTCTTAGTTTGAATTTATATTTCTAGTCTATATTCATCATTATTTCGATTTCGATTATCCTTTTGATAATAACAAAAAGGGGAGAATGGCTAAGATTTTGAATGATGAGTGAATGATTCAAGAATATTTTTAACATTGGAAATTCAATTGATTCTAAACTCACTCATATGCACATATGTGGAGGGAGTCTGGTTGTGGGGGAGCATACAAATATGGGGAGTACTATATTTCATATTCAAACACATTTATCACTATCAAAATCTTTATGTATGTTTGTCATCATCGAAAGAGGGAGATTGTTGAGTATAAATGTTATTTTTGTTCGATGATAACAAACATATATATTACTATATAAATGTGTTTGAAATTGTACTATTCATATTACATCTCACATAGAAATAAATATTTAATGGATAGAATGCTATTGCACATAATTGAATATACAAACAATACTTTTATTCAAATAAATATTTTATTTCAACATTTGAAATGGTGCATATTATTTGACTCCGTTATTGTACATTCAATTCAAATTTACATTGATTCCTTACTACAACACTCATTTCAATCGGAATTCACTCAGTTACATACACTTAGTCGCATATTCACTCAGTCATATGTACAGACTCACTCACACACACTAACACACTTTGTCTTCAGACTCCTTCAGATCCAGTCCAGTCACCTGTATACCTATCACAAAAACACACACAGTAAATTGAAACAAAACAAAATTATCTCTAGACGAATCTAAATTTATTTTAAATTTTATTTATCTGAGAATTTTGTTGTGTTTTTCATCATTTTTAAGACTTGCTATGATATATATATATATATATATACACACACACACACACACACAACTATTTGACTCTAGACTGCTTATGATATTCACAGTGATTCACTGTAAATACCACAAGGTAGACTGAATACTAGTGCTTGCAGGTCAGCCTTAACATAGCTATATTGGTCTGCTGATCAAGTCTAGCCTCGACTTACATTTATGGGCAGCTGATCTTGACCAACCACGACACAACGTATAGTGGTCTGCTGATTTAAATAGACAAATATATTTACACTTGTATACAATTATTTTTCAAGTAAATAGGTACAAAACTCAATTCAGGCAGCATTTGAATGAAACATGAAGTTTGGAGCAAGCACATGAAACTAAGTGAAGAAACATTATACAAATACATATATATAATGTATATATATATATATATACACATACACGTGTGTATATATGGAAGTGCCTCAAGCAAAGGCATGCACAACAATTTCAGCATGCATCAAAACCGGGCAAGCATGCACAAAAATCATACATATGGCATGGACAATCAGCAACAAGTCAGAGCAAGCTAGCAACAACAAACGTGTGCAAATGGAAATACACATGAAGGCAGAACTATTAAGAGAAGGCAAGAAAATGCAAGCACGCAATCACAATGCAGCAAGCACAAACATGTGTACACTGTGCACACATCAAATATTTCAGGTTCAGGTTCAAGCAAGAAATGCGACATAGGTCAATCAACCCTGTTCCGCAAACCAACAAGACCTAACAGCAAAACGTACACGAGTATTCACGTACGCATGCACAACATCATGCTCAAAGGCAAAGACATGAAAGACAAGGGAATGCATAAACAAGTGCGCACAACTTTCAGATCTGGCCTGTCATACGCTAACTATTTCAGGCAAACATGCCACAAATGTCAAAGAGGCAAATTTCTAGAAAACCAAGAATTATGCAATTTGAAGTTAAGAAGCTTAGAATGAAAAAGATATTGTGCCAGTGTCAAAGTAATTCAGTATTAACAGAAGAAG
The DNA here is from genome assembly GCA_030737875.1 of Allium sativum. NCBI lineage: Eukaryota > Viridiplantae > Streptophyta > Magnoliopsida > Asparagales > Amaryllidaceae > Allium > Allium sativum. The sequence goes on along the minus strand of CM060909.1, from coordinate 430,834,685 downwards.
AAGTAAATAGAAGGAGGAATATAGAGGAAGAATAAAACCAGAGCGTAAAAAAATATGAACAATAAATGTGAGTCAAGAGATCATACCTGGTTTATAATAGACGTTGTGGATCTCCAAAACTCAACAATCTTGGCTAAGGAACACTGAATGATTCAGAAATATGGGATAACCTGAATTCAATCTCTCTTTCGCAAAGTGGTTCCTCGGCCTCCTCCGGTACGTAAGAATTTGTAGGATCGAGTGGTCTAACAAATTTTGTAAAACCACTCACAGTCTCGGTCACACGTTTTAGTACCCAAACTTGTTTGTACAACAATCCGTTCGAATTTACCTTTATACCCTTATGAACCCAAATCTGTTTGAATTTAGTCAATACCATTTTATTTCCTTTTAGGATCCAAGATTGTTTAAATGGTTTGTTACAAAACAAGTTCACATCTCGTTTGTGATCTAAAAATCCTTTGAAATTATCGGAGTTCAAATTTTTCAAGTCGATTCTTTGCAAAACAATTTGAAGGACTTTGAAAATCATTTGAATTCAGGTTTTGTGCAAATTTATCAAGTTTTCCAAACCCAAGGCCACTTTTATTTCCAACAGAAATTTGGTTTTGAAACAACATATTCAACAATTTTTCCCATTTAGAAAATTTATCCAAAGTTGATTCTAATTGTTGAATTTTGGATTAAAGATCACTATTCTCTTTCATCAAATTCGAACAATAGTAATATTTATCTTTCTCTTTTCAGCATTGTTTTGTTTCAAAACCAAGTTTTCATTTTCAAGCAATTTGATTTTGGTCTTGGACTCAAAAATCTCAGATTCAAACTGGTTTTTTTCTTCAAATTGTTGTTTTTCAAAATTTTTGAAATTTTCAATCTCTTTTTCAAGCTCATTCAAGATTAATTCAGTTTTCTGAAAATTTTGTTTCTCAGCAACTTCATATTTGGAATTTTCAATCATCTTAAAATTTTCAAATTCTTTTTGCAAAAAATTATTTGTTCTTAAAAGCTCAATCCTTTTCTCTTTTAGTATCAGAATTTCATTTTCAAGCTTTTGAATATTTTCATTTTTCAAATTCAAACAATTTTTGCAAACAGAGTTTGAAGACTTCTTGACGTTTTCAAGATTTGATTCCAAAATATTAATTTTGCTAGTCAACTCATGATTTTAAGATTTCAGAGATTTATTTTTCCGTTGGACATTATCAACAGATTTAGTCAAATCTGTACACATATAAACTAAATCTTCGTATGAGAAATTTCATGTCTCATCGTTTATTGAATCTCCATCATTTGATGAATCTGAATTTTCATCAGTAACTCCTGTTAAGCAAAAATCTGAGGTTGAGTTGACATACTGGGGTTTTGATCCGTTGTCTTTTCTTCCGTACAGTGCATCAAGAGTTTTCCAGATATCCTACACAGTTAAACAATGAGAGATAAATTTTAATTGATCGTCACTAAGATATTTAATAATATACATAGCATGAGCATTGAAAACCTTATTCCTCTTATCTAGCATATCTCCTACATTTTCAATAATACTCCAATATTCAGAATTAACTAATTTTGGATAGAATTCGATTTTCAATTTACAAATTAAAAAATCTATCCCATTGAAAATAATTGAAATATTACTGAACTGACTATCGTTATCGTGACAATTAGGGGACATCATGACTCTAGAGTAATAGAATACTTGCTCTAATACCACTTGTTGGATTTAGATTAACCCTAGAGTGGGGTGAACTGGGTTTATTGAATTTTTATGAGATACTAATATTAGCACAGCATAGATTGCAACAGAGAAAATAAATGCAGAAATAAAATAACATAGATCTTACCCAGCTTCGGCAAACCTTGCCTACTCTGCATTCCCAAGATTTCTACTAGGCATTAAAACAGATCTCGCTTACAAAACCCTGTAAACTCGCAAACCCAACCCCTTCTCTAATCCTACGCTCAGAACCCTGGACTGATCTTTATCCCCAAGATCATATTTTCTTCGAATTTCAAACCCGTAACTCGTAAACCCTAGCTATAAATCCTATAACTAGTAAACCCTAGTTTTTACAGAAAACTAATAAACTTGATTGATTGATTTACAAAACAACAAAAAAACAATTTAAAATAAAATAAAATAAAATAAAAAACACTTTCTAAAATAAGAATGGTCGGCCCCCTTTAACACTTAAACCATCGGCTTCCTCCTTTGCTTAAATCAATGGTGACCGACCCTATTAAAATTAGAGATTTTATGGTTCCTTCTATTGGCTAACTTTTTGACTAAGCCACCAAAGGTTTAAGTGTTTAAAATTAGAGATTTTATTATTCCTTCTGCTGGCTAACTTTTTGAACAAAATACCATCGGCTCGCGCCACTGTCTCACAACCCAGGTCGTGCCCCTACCTCACGACCCGGCTCATGTACATGGGTCACGACCCAACCCTGTTATCAGAACAATTGCTTGACCCATTCAGCCCACGTCTTCCATGAATAGAAGATCATGGATCTGGTGACATGTGTCTACAACGGCTACTCAGACCATATCTCCACTCACTCACGAATGGCTCCGAGATTTTCGGGATGAGAGACACGTGTCCTCATGAACCGCCTGTTGGAATTGCCAATAAATAGCCCAACATTTGGCATTTTTGGGATCTTTTTAGCAATTGAGAGCACGTATTCCACCATTATCATACTTCTTCTATTTCTAATCAGAAATAACTCTAAATTACTAAGTGAATTATCATTGTGAAAGTGAATTTGAGAGGAGATTGAGAATTGTACTTGTATTCAACCGTATAATCGGAATCATATAAAGTGGACGTAGGCTCTTTAATGCCGAACCACTATAAATTTGTTGTGTTTGCTGCATTTCATTTTATTTCTAGTTATAATTCTCTACGATTCAAGACAATTTAGGTGTTAGAACCATATTTTGGTCTAACATTTTGGTGCTTTCACTGAGAATCAAATTCTCAGCCTATCGGATTATTGCTCTATTATTTGGATTTTCAAGTCCGAAGAAGATAATCCACATTCCTACTATTTTGTTTTTGAAGATTTTAGTAAAGTCAGAACATTATGGCCACAAAGAAATCCAAGGATTCATGAGCCTCTCGAGCGAATGAAACTAACGAAGAAAATATCCAGGAGTAGGCTGAGGTGGTCTCCCAGGTTCACGACTCTCAGGGGGCGACCCGATCCCAGGAGGGGGTCACGAACCGGTCCCAAGAAGGGGTCATGAACCAGTCCCAGCAAGAGACCACGACCCGGCCCAAAAAGGAAATTGTGACCCGCTCCACCTATGTTGATGCTTCTACTCGACCTGGCTCAAGTGCTCCTAATCCAACTGTGAATGTTAATGACTAACTACCTGCCTCTACCCCAGTAAAAGAAAGATATTTTCTACATGTTCTCGATATGTTCAAAAGGATAAACGATGCTTTTGAGGCTCAAAGACGTGATAATTCCTTGATGCGGAAGAATATAACTACAATGAGTTGGCAAATAGATGAACTCTGAAGGTAGAGGACACCTTAACTAACTCATTTCTTTACTCTAGATTACTCATCTTCATCAGAAGAGCCTCCAAGACCCCAACGATGGCCATTAGAAAGGCCTAAAAACGTAGACCAGCTTCGGTTTGGGTCACTTCCTTCTCGAGAAGAAACGACACTTAATCTGGGACCTAACAATCGTAATTTAAATAATCCTGCTTTGTTACCAATGGAGGGATCCCGAATGTTACCTAGATGTCAGAGCATTGTTAATCCTACTCAGGATCAACCACTGCAACCCCCTAGCCGCGTGACTGACCATGGCCATAAGAGGCAAGGAAGCTCTGCTTAGTCCCCGGACAGGGCGGCGATGCACCGAAGAGATATTGGAGGTTCCCGTAGAGCACAGAGTGCTGATCCTGAATCCACCTTGACTAATGCTGATGTTGAGGCGATGGTGAGGCAGATCATGGCAGACAGCCGAGGACAAAGAGACGAGGATTGGGGTGTAGATCGAAGTCATACACCTTTCACTGACGACATACTAGACTTCTGATTCTCGAGATGATTTAATCTACCGATTATGAATCGTTATGTGGGTAGGACAGATCTGGTTCAGCACTTGATGAGATATTCATGATATATGAATGGTGCCACCGCTCCAGACGCGGTGAAATGCAAAGCATTCCTGATCTTCCTAGAGGATGCGGCGTTAATGTGGTTTACTCGGCTACCACCACGATCAATCTCCAGATTCAAAGAATTGAGCGAAAGGTTCATAAATCAATTCCAACTTCATCATAAGAGGTCCAAGAACGTCGTTGAACTATCCCTCATGAGCAACGCCTTGATGTGACTTTGAGGTCATACTTGGATCACTTTAATTTAGCAGTCACGGAGGTAAGAGTCCCTCACGAGAAGTCCATCCTGATGGCATTAATTGTCGTAGTAGATAAAGATACCGAGTTTGGTAAATACTTAGTTGGAAAACCACCGCTGACCTGGGAGATATTCTATGAGAAAGCTAATATCCGCCTACATCAGGAAGAGATATATGTTAATCGAATGAGGAAAGTTGCTGATAAGGAAGAGATACAGAGTAACGTGGCTATGAAGCAGTATGGCGATAGTTCTAGGAAAATAGAGGTCAACGTTGGAAATAAGAACCAGGGCAATGACCGCCAAACTGGAAATAGCAACAAGAAAAAGAATCGGAGGAACGACTCACAGAATAGACCTCAGTTCAGAACATTTGAATACCTCACACCTTTGAGCGACACATTAGAGAATATCTACCTAGATACTTACAACGTTCTCTAATACAAGAAGCCTCCACCAAGGGATTCAATGGAAAAGGAGAGTGAAACAGAAAAATTCTGTCTTTTCCATGAGACCTATGGGCATTCAATAAATGAATGCCATCATCTAAGAGACTTGGTAGAGAAACTTCTTAGGGAAGGAAAATTGGACGAATATAAGGCAACCTCGAGAAACTGGGGGCAAGGCAGTTTAGAGCAAAATAAGGACAACAACCTCAAAGGGCTACTGCTCAACAAAAAGGTAAAGGCATCATCATCAATACTATAGTCGGATAACCCCATCCAGTTGGACATAGCAACCAGGCAATGGATCAATATGTTAACGCAGTTAAACTCCCTAAAGTGGAAGATTCCAGCTATCCTGAAGATACTGCCCTGGTAAAATAGCAGAAAACGATGTAAGATGATGTCATATTCTGTGATAGAGAAACTATCGGAGTTCAATCCCCTACTGAAGACCCCTTGGTGATTACTACCACCATCGGTCCTGCCCTAGTTCACATGGTCCTAATAGATAATGGGAATTCTGTTAACATTTAATTTAAGAAAGCATTCGACCAAATGAAGCTCGAAGCGTAGGACTTGAAGCCCTGTGAAGGTTGGATATGCAGCTTCAGCGGAGCCTCAACAACTCCGATGGGATTTGTAGAATTGTCAGTGACTCTGGGAGAGGGAGACCACTGAAGAGTGAGAATTATCCGATTCATAGTTATTAGGGGTAACCAAGTGACCGGACGAGCCTGCTACATGGCAAAACTTAAAATGCTCTTTAGTGGAAAGCACGTCGAGACCAAGGTTACTTCCCCCTGCAAAGGAAGATTCAGCATAACAACTAAAGGGGACATTATCGAAGAGGTCGCCTGGAGACCTACCCGAGGACATAGATCCCACAGAGGAGGAGGAGCCTGGGGGCATAATGGAGACACCTAATGAAACAACCGTGGATATTCCAATCGATGGCAATGACCCAGCGGAGGTCTTAAAGATTGGATCCCAGTTGGACCCTCTTCGAGTAAAGGAACTGACTGACTTTTTAAAGGCAAACCTGGACATGTTTGCTTCCACGCTGACATGTATGGGATATCCCCCCTCAATCATGAGCCACTCATTGAGTATCAACCCAAAGCATCCACCCGTTAAGCAGAAAAGGCGAATGCTCAGCCCGAAGAGGTCGACTACCTTGAAAGAGGAAGTTGATAAGTTAAGGGGCAACAGATTCGTTAGGGATTCGAATTATCCCGAATGGATTTCCAAACCCGTCCTAGTCAAAAATACAAATGGGAAGTGGTGCACATGCGTTGACTTCTCAGATCTAAATAAAGCTTGCGCGACGGACAACTTTTCGCTCCCTAGAATCGACCAACTGGTAGACTCAATGGCGGGTCACAGACTTCTCTCATTTATGGATGCATACTCAGGTTATAACCAGATCCCCGTGCAAATTCTACATCAGGAGCATACTAGCTTTATGACTGATTTGGGATTGTACTACTATATAGTGTTGCCATTCGGCCTAAAGAACGCTAGAGCAACGTACCACCGCTTAGCGAATAGGATGTTCCACAATCAGATCGGGAAAACAATGGAAGTATATATCGATGATATGCTTGTGAAATCTAGGCGATCATCCAACCATACAGCTGACTTAGTTGAGATGTTCGATATTCTTCGACAATATGGAATGAAGCTCAACCCTCTGACGTGTTCATTTGGAGTTGCCTCCTGAAAATTCCTGGGTTTTATCGTTAGTTCGCATGGAATCGAAATTAATCCAGATCAGATTGTGGCAATCAGCATATCCAAGAACCAAGACAGATCAAAGATGTACAGAGCCTCACCAAAAAAGTTGTTGCATTAAGTAGATTCATTTCTAAAGCAATAGATAAGTGCATTCTGTTCTTTGACCTAATAAAGCGAGGCAAGCATAACTTCCAGTGGACTCCTGATTGTGTTGAGGATTTCCAGAAACTTCTAACTTGTCTGGAGACACTCCCAATACTATCCAAGCCAATCGACCACGGGGATTTATTCGTGTACTTGGCAGTGTCATCTCATGCAATAAGCTCAGCCTTAGTAAGAGAGGAAGATAAAGTCCAGAGGCCGATGTACTACGTGCGTAAGTAGCTAGCGGCAGCAGAACGAAACTACCCGAGGATAGAAAAACTTGTGTATAGCCTGCTGATCGCATCCAGAAATCTTCATCACTATTTCCAGGCTCATCCCATCACCATATACACTGACCATCCACTCCGACAAGTCTTGCAGAGACCAGAAGCGTCTGGAAGGCTACTCAAATGGAATATCGAGTTAAGTCAGTTTGATTTAAACTTCCAGCCCCGAAGATCGATAAGGGGGAAGGCATTGGCCGATTTCATAGCTGAGTTCACCATTCCTGTGGAGGATATACAAAGTGAAGAAACTGTTGTGATAACCCACGTCCATTAATGTCACTCATTAAGAGAATGCATTAAGTTTCGTGAAGCGTTATAGGTAAACAGAAACAGAAACATTACAAGACAGATATAAAATAGCAGCGAAATTAAAAACTTTATTAATCATAAAGCATCGTGGTTCAAAACATCGTATGTCTGAAAATACATAAACCCAGTACATCATTAAAATTTTTGTCTTGTACTTAAAACATCAGAGTACAATAGTAGAAGAAGCATAATCCCCAAAAGAAACATAGCCATAGTAGCAAAGATATGAACTTCAACTGATGAAACCCCGTAGCCAAGTCTAACTGAGAGAATACTAATGCACCAACGAGCTGGTCAAACAAATCATCTATCCTCGGGAGTGGGTGCATGTTCTTTTTAGTGAGCTTGTTCAACTCTCTATAATCCACACACAAGAAAAGCGAACCATCCGCCTTAGTTGCGAATACCACCGGAGCACTTCGTTCAGATATGCTTCGCCTGATAAACTTTTCTTCAAGTAGCTCCCCTACTTGCTTTCTCAGCTCCCTCCTTTCCCTTGGAGCCATGTGGCGCATGGGAAATGAAAATGGCTTTACATTGTCCACCAAGTATATACGAAAATCGATCTCGCGCCTCGGGGGTAAGCCCCAAACCTCCTAAAAAACATCAGGATAGTCTCGAACTACTGGTACAAACTACATAACACTAATAGATGTATCAAGAGACTCTAGGAAACTAAGCATGTCATACCCTTTTTGGTCACAAGGAATCTAGAGGGTCCTTCCGTGGCAAGTCAAAAGTCTAACGATCCTCCTCACACAATCGATAATGGCACCGTAGGTGGTTAGCCAATCCATCCCTAGAATCAAACCATAGCCCATAAAACCGAGCACATATGTGCCGCACTCAAACTCGACGCCTAACACAGATATTCTCAAACCCCGAAAAATCATAGACAAATGAGCCGTACCACCAATGGGGTTTGAGACAACTATGGGATCCAAAACGAGACTAGTACTAAGGTGCAGAGACTCAACCACACATCAGATATAAAAGAATGCGAAGTGCCAGAATCTAAAAGAGTTATAATAGGTTGATTGGAAAGAGAAATCAAACCTTCAACAAAAACTTCCTTACCTTTATCTGGTACAATGACCACGAGAACATACACCTGCCCTCCAAAGGATCCTGCCCTTTGGCCCTGCCCTTGCTTCTTCGGGCACTCCCCCATATAGTGTCCAACTTCGCCACATTTGAAGCAAGTGTTCTTTCTTTTTCAGCAATCTTTGGCCAAATGACCCACGCGTCCGCAATTATGACACTTCCTCTTATCCCTAGCCTTGCAGTTCTTCCGCCCTTTTGTCGTTGCCGTTGTCCTTTCTTGGGCCATACTTTCTTGTTTTATGTTTTCTCAACCCTAGCTTCTTTCTTTTTTAGAGAAAACATCTACTCGTGACGGTGGAGGAACAACGATTACTGTTGGGGGAGGGACGTCTCCTTGGCTCTCGGTTGGTGTCGTAGCCTTAAGATACCTATGGAACCAATCTGGTACTTCAACGCCCTTGGAAATATTAGGTTCCCCATACATGCTGAAAAGAAAAGGAACGGGATTCAGACAAAGGATCAAAAGAGATTACATATAGCTTTGGGGAATATGTTTTTCAAAACTGACCTTTCTTTTTGAAAATGCTTTCTTTAAAACCTTTTTGAAAATAATTTTTCAAAAACTTTATCCGATCTGGTAACCTTCAACTCTAATGCCAAGTGTGACACCCCACATCTGTTAATGTCACTCATTAAGAGTATGCATTAAGTTTCATCAAGCATTATAGGTAAACAGAAACAGAAAGTTACAAGACAGATATAAAATAGTAGTGGAATTAAAAACTTTATTAATCATAAAGCATCGTGTTTCAAAACATCATATGTCTGAAAATACATAAACCTAGTACATCATTAAAATTTCTATCTTGTACTTAAAACATCAGAGTACAATAGTAAAAGAAGCATAATCCCCAAAAGAAACATAGCCATAGTAGCAAAGATATGAACTTGAGCAATACATCAAAGCAGCTCCAAGCAAAGCTAAGCAGAGTCCTGATTAAGCTTGAGTATTCCCACCCTGAGAACCTGGGGGGAAACAGAAAAGAAAGAAGAGGAAACAAAATGGGTTAGACATAAAGTCTGGCGAGTCCAATTACTTTTAGCAAATAAATAAGTAAAAGTGTCATGACAGGCATATAAAGTGGATGAGAAAGATATCATCATAAAAGGCAGGTATGACAAGGTAAACATGATAACATAATAGAGTATACCACGCTTCTCTAATGATTTCTCTGCACCAATACTAGTGTCTTATAATAAGATGATCCCCAACAACTACAAGATGATAGACTTAGGCATATGTCCGGATGTACTCTAACTACTACCCTAATCGATCGGCTCCCTACTCCGTAGATACCCTGTGCTGGCCCAACGGTAGGATGTATCACTTCTTAAAGTGGAAACCCTTCATTTTTATGATGTTCACAACCATATCTACAGGTGTCACGGTCGTCTTATCCCCCTCTGCCCGGACCATGCACGCACATGACCCCGGTCGGTTTGCACTGCAGACACCGTCCTCCACGTTTGGATCTCTTACAATTAGCCAAGTAAGCGTGCCCCGACTCCGACCTAGGGCGGAGTACTCGTTTGATACCGTTATATGGGTTATTGACTAAAACGGTCCCACATACAAGATGATGCAAGCTCTCCCCTTTGTCTTGCATCCCCACTAGGATTTCCACAGGTTATGCTTACCTAATGGTGTCTTCAATTACATAACCCCCAACATTTCCACAGGTTATGATTACCTAACGATATCTTTAATTACATAACCCCAATAGGTTAAGTTTGTGGGCCTACATGTAAATATTACCCACCCAACCCAAATATACTTAACCCTCCTACTGTTTCAAACAAGTTTACTTAACCCCTAATCAAGTTCATGTTCATACAATCCCTATGGATTCAACTAGGTTAAGTATTCCAATTCATTACCACATCCATTTATGGTTATAATATGCTAGACCTCCCACATAAGCCTACCACTTGTGGATGCTGGATATGCCGGTCAGTTCCGGGCAGACTTCTTCCATAAGTCGGGCTTAACCTCGTGTCTTAGCACGTCTCGTGTTTGTGCACCTAGACCCCTCACATTAGATCCACTACTTGTGGTCGCTGGATATGTCGGGCAGTTCCGGGTAGACTTCCACCGTAAGTGTAATCTAATTTCATGTCTAGGCACGGTTATAGTTTCTAATTACTGTAATCCTAGGCATTTCCATTATTAACCAAATTTACCTATGTCGTTATAGGTTTCCATGCCCCTTTTCCCAAGTTATGTTCATAATAAACTATATGCCCCAAATTCATATTATTACACTTTATTCAAGTTATGCTCAAATTCCCAATTACAAGTTATGCCCAATTTTTTCCATTTTCCCCTCGTTCCCAATCTACCGTATTCGCATATTTCAGCGGCATGCGTAGGCTCAATGGTAGCCTGGCTATATAAAAATAAAAGGGAAAAGATAGAGGGAAAATGACAGAGATGATCATACTAACAAGGTTGACATGTAATGGCATAAATATATTGTGGCATAATGGCAAGATAAGCATATAGGATGAACATGTGACAATAGCACTGAATTATAGCATAATAGGGATAGTCATGATGTGATCTAAACAATGATTTAGATGTCCAAATAACAATAGATCTAATTTGGCCATAAACATAATAAAAGAGGTATAAGGTGATCTAAACAGTGAATTAGATCTATAATCAAAGGTAGATCTGACATGATAAATGTTAAGATCCAAATCATAGTCATGTCAGAATATCATAGATACATAAGTTATAACATATCTGGTATGATTCAAGCAGTCACACGCATAGATCCAAATTATAGTCATATCATGTTTTACTTTTTAATTATCTAAACTAAAAGTAACTTAAACTCACAGTGTTTGGATCTAGAAAAATAGAAGGAGAGTAGAAGATGTTGAATCACAGATCTACACTTGAATAACTTAATTGCATAAGAAGAAAAAGACTGGATTTGATCTGGGCAGAGGCAGCATCTAGTTCTCCATTATTTTTGGTATGAGAAAACTAGAGAAATAGGACCATATTTATAGCCGAACCTCCGAAACCCTAACTGCCCAAATCTGCCGCAGGGGGGTCGACACACCTCTTGAGGGGTCGACCCAGGGGTCGACACCAATGAGCGGGAAATTTCTCGCTTCCCCAATTCTGTGCGATTTTGAATTTCTGGACTTTATATACATATACATATATATATATATATTCTTCTTACGCGTATACAAACTTTAAACCTTAATAACTTCTTTATACGGTGTCCTTTTTATGCAAACCAGGTGTCTATTTTGACCAGAATTCCAAAACGAACGCAATGGCATAGTCTATTTCCCCAAATTCTGAATATTAAATTAATTATTCTTTAATTTATCGTCTTTTAGTGTTGTTAAAATTATGGGGTGTTACATTGGTCCCTCGGAACGACAATTCGAGTCTAGCACCTGGAAGTTATACACCGACGGTACTAAGAATGATAGATGGTCCGGCGCCGGAGTTTTCCTAGTTACTCCTGAAGGACGGTCGATTTATTATGCTCTGAGATTAGATTTTCATGCCACAAACAACGACTCCGAGTATGAGGCCCTGATTGTCGGGCTAAAACTCGCTAGAGAGTTGGGAATTGCAAGGTTGGACATTTCCTGCGATTCCAAGATAATCGTAAACCAAGTTCAAAAGGAGTTTCAAGCCAAGAGGCCAAGACTTATATCATATTAAAGAGAGGTAGGAAAGCTGCTAGGTGGTTTTGAACACTATAGTATTTCTTTCCTCCGTTAGAGAATCATAAGGCAGCTAGATTGGCCAAACTAGCTAGCTCTGACAACCCTGAGGACATGGAAATGGTCCCGATTGAAACATTGGAGACTCCAAGTATTGATCAGATGGAAGTTGATCTGATATTGGAGGCTGAACCGGAAAAAGAGTTATGGATGACACCCATAAAGAACTTCCGGATAAATGGAACACTTCCCACCAAGAAAAGCAGAAAGCGTGTTGTTACTCATAAAGCCTCTAGATATATTATGCAAGGCGAAATTCTTTATCAGCAAAGATTTTCGATGCCACTCCTTCGGTGTATAGCCCATGATGACATCAAGCGGGTACTAAAAGAAGCACACGAAGGTGAATGTGGTGACCATACCGAAGGCCAAACTTTGGCTAAAAAGATACTGCGGTACGACTATTTCTAGTCCACTACGAATAAAGATGTGGCTAATTACGCATGGCGTTGCGACAGGTGCCAGAAATTTGCAAAGATTCCCAGAGCACCCCTAGCCAGCTAAAGACAATGGTGAGCCCATGACCGTTCGCTGTTTGGGGAATTGATATTATCGAAATCTTGCCAATCGCCAAGGGCGGAGCAAAATTTGCGATCGTGGCTGTGGATTACTTTACAAAATGGGCCGAAGCAGAACCATTGACCATGATCATGACAAAGCGAGTGATAAACTTCATCGTCAAAAATATCATATGTCGTTTTAGGATTCCGAAGGTCATTATAACTGACAATGGGACCCAATTTGATTGCTCAGAATTTTGAGATTTCTGCCAGAGATATTATATCGAGAAAAGATACACTGTTGTAGCGCATCTGTAGTCGAATGGGAAAGTAGAAGCGGTAAACAAAATAATTAAGTCCATTCTAAAGAAGCAATTAAAGCAAGCCAGAGCCATGTGGGTCGACGAGTTACCCTTAGCATTATGGGCCTACAGAACGACCTACCAATCGGCGATGGTTTACACCCCCTTCTCCCTCGCATTCGGATCAGAGGTGGTCATTCCGGTTGAGTTGGAAGTACCATCCCATTGAACTACTTATTACGATCCGATGACTAACAATGAGTTGCTCCTCGAGTCCTTGGACATGATTAAGGAAAAGAGGGATGAAGTGGATCTGCGTGCCTCGAGGTACAAGCAACATATCGCTCGATATTACAATAGGAAGGCTCAGGATCGAACTTTTGAACCTGGTGACCTGGTTTTAAAACGTGTCTTTCCAGACCTCGTCTTCTTGGGTCCGAAATGGGAAGGACCATATACCATCCAACGGAAGCTTGATAATGGATCCTTCAAGCTAGCGACCGTGGACGGTAATGAAATCCACAGAGTGTGGAATGCCCAGCAATTGCGGCATTACTTGAAATGAATTGTCATTTTTACTCTTTTGTTTTTAGGACCATGTAAAAAGGCACAACTTGCCTAGAACAGTCTGGTTGCATAACCAAAAGATTATGAAGTGGACATAGGTCATGATTCGACTGAAATACTATAAAAATATCATGTGTCATTTACATTTACTGCCCTGTTTCATGCTTATCCTTTGATTCTATTCGTATATACTATTATGCTCATGACGTTCATTGCATGCCCTAGGACGATCCTAAGGTACGTAGAAATATTGCCTAAAAAACAAAATTAATATTAGCAAGCTCCAGCTCTTGAAGAACAGAGCGTAGAGGGGACAATAAAGTAAATGAGACATCCATCAGTACTCTAACTGTCGTGACCCGAGAGAGAGTATAACGAACGAGGAAATGAATGGTCCATAAGGCGTGAAGGTGCACCACAGTTAAAAGACCGTCTTAACCTCACTCTACCCTTGGCACCCGACGGGAGAGTATAAAGGCGCCAGAGATTAGCGCCACGAATGAACTCCAACCTTACTGAAGGATTGGGGGGCAGACTAAAAGCTGAGTTCGAACTCCACCCTAGGCATATGACAGGAGAGTATAAAGGCATTCTGATTAAATGCCACAAAAAGGGCTCCTACCCTGCTGAAGAACCGGGGCAAGAGTGAAAGTTGAGCCCGGACCCTTCATTTCCGGACATGGAGGGACATAGTCGATCCTAATCAATCCTAAGCAAGCCCAGGCCAGGCATCATGTCAAAGATTGATTGAGGACATATATATACACATCGCAATGAAACCAACATGATATGATGAAGAAATTTTAATTTTTTCTTATGGTGATGACTTATGATACAATTTTGTTTATAGCTTGGTTATAACTTGAATATTTATGTATATGACTAAGTATGAGAAATTCGCAGGTGCACAACAATGCGAAAGAAACAAAATTTTTATTTACGAAACGCAGGGATACAAAGCGAAACTGGTCAAAATGTGAGGGCCACTCTCACAACTACAGCAAAAGGCCAGTGGAAACTTAAAACAAACAAAAACAAGTAAACTCTATTTCGACTTCGGGGATGATTTCGGCTTCTTCTCCTTCTTCTATTTCTCTAGATCCTCCTTGCTAGCATCAGAGATACCGTGCTTTTTCCTTTTCTTCTTCTCTGAAGGAGGATCTTGTGGAGCGCCAAAGGACTGGGATGTAAGCTGTGTAGTTATAGACTTAGAGAATTTTATAACCAGCCCAGAACCGGGGGCATCTCCAGCGAGAGATAGTATATTTAAAGGCTCTTCCTCGGCTTTAACTTTCAAAAGCTCATCATTCTTAGCCTTTATCTCGACCAAGGTCATGCTATCATCATCCTTAGTCCCTCCCTTGATGACAACATCCTCCTTTCCATCTCCATCATCACCATTAGTGTCCTTCAGAGCTCCAATTTCTCAGCATCTTTAGGGATATCCATGCCTGGAAGTATAATGGCCTTCTCAATCTCCTCAGTCTCTGTTTGGTCCTTTCCAATCCCTTCAGAGGGCTTGGCACCTACATCACGAGAAGCAAAAGTTACTAATTTAGGAGAGAACATGGTCCTCTCAACTGATTGCTCCACAATGCAACGACAAGTTACAGCAGCTTTGACAAACTGTGGAGAGAATATGGAGATACCTTCCGTCGATTGCTCATCTGGAGCTGTAATAGAAACCTCAGCAGGTGGTGGAATAGGAATTCCGGAAATTAGCAGGTCATCAAGATTGTACTACTCGACCCCAGCAGCCTTGAATTCCAGGCTGAGCTAGAACCTTCCTCAACCTTATTTTTTCCTTTAAGCTTATGCCTTTCCTCCTCTGTAGATTCTTTAATTAGAAGCCTCCCTTCTGCTAGCCTCTCAGGTTCCTCACCTTTGAGGCAAGTCCGCATGAGCTGATCCTCGTCGATAGCCTTAACCTGTAAATATTGCTTCTCACCTTCAACAATTTGGTCCCATACCTTGGCTAGAGTGGTAGGATAGTTCTTAATCCATGAGATGTCTTGGGTTCGAATCACCTGAGCGAAGAAGTCCATCAGCAATTCATCAAATTATTTTATCTCATCTTCAGCCATGGCAAGTTTGGTATTAGCGTCGGAGGCAGACTTGAGAGCTGTATCGATGTGTCCTTTAGCTAGAACTTCCCTTTCCTCGGCTTGAGTTAGTTGGGCCTTCAGACATGCCATTTCATTCTCCCAAACAGCCTTTTCCTTGGCTAAGTGACCCTGTGATAATTTCAGCTCATTGTTAACTGATATGAGATCTTCTATCTCCTTTCTCATGGTTGTATGCTCTCGACTGTTTGAGTCGAGCTCGGTGTGGAAGTTTCTCTCCCCTTCCTCGATTTCTCCTTACAATTTTTGGCATCCTATTGAGCTAAGGCAAGCTGAGCCTGAGTATCTTCTAATTTCTACTCGATCTCATCTCTCTAGACTTAATGTAATACTCCGCCTTTTCCCATGCATTATTTACATCCACTTCAAGATGATGAATTACCTCGGAAAGCTTCTTGGCATGCTTCTTCATTCCTTTGTATTGTTTAGCAACGAAGCCTACCCGGTCCTTGACCTCAATGTCCCAATCATCGGGGACCGGTTCAAGATCTGTAACAAAATGCATACTTCTGAAGTAGATTTCGGGGAACTGCTCCCGCAAACGTTTCAGCTTTGCCTGATTTTCAGTAGTTAGAACCACCAGTTGTGTAGTAGTAATATCGATTTTACATTGTTTAGAAGGGACAAGAGCTTTATTTCCCTTCTTCAACTCTTTTCTCAGGCCCTTACGCTTGTCTTTGCCTCATAATGCTTTGTGGTAGATTTCCCCTAAGGACGAACACTCATCGGAGGGATCGGAACTTTGGGTGGTTATTTGCCTCCCCCTGCTGAATTTGATGACTATGATGCTTCTCAATATTGTGCCTTAGGGGAGAGCGAGAGCGCGAAGAGTGAGGTTAGTGGGAATCGTAGTGCTTCTTGTTATCCCTCCTACGACTGTCACCGCGGTCATGCTCGGTAACAGGATTGAATCTGAGCGTGTACTCTCGAAGATCCCAATGAGAATAGCGATGACGAGTCATTTTTCCTGTAAAAATAACAAGCAATTATAAGAATCATGAGTCGATACAGCGTACAAGTGTCATGATGTGTGGTGGATGTGGTGCATGTCTCTTATGCTATCCCCTAACGGACCAGGACCTGGAGCCAGGCTTGTCTGTGCAGTGTCTCCATCCTTAACAGGGATAGGTTGTTCCTCAGAAGTAGGAGAGAATGTCCCTGTTCCAAAATCCTTAGAAGTGTAAATATCGTCTAGAAAAGGAAGCTTGGCTAAATCTCTATATATTTTTTCTTATGTTTGTAAATCATGAGTTGGAGGCTTAGTCGGTGGCAGTGTGTGGAGAGGGTTGCCTTTCGGGAATGGAAGCGTCTTTCGGCCCATCGCCTTGAACTCCACTCCCAGTGTACACATTCAGATCTTCATCTTCTTGGACACTTTTCGGTGTAGGACTTTTGGGAAGCTCGTTGTTTTTATAATTTCTATGGTCACCTATCCCTCTCTCGAAAGCATGCTGCTAGATGGCCCAAGAGTTTGGGCTGGGGGAACATACTTATAAGGTTTGCTTCCTTGACCGAGGCCTTACCTTATATCCAGAAGTGTTGTTTCTAAAGATTCTCATCGTTTATGCATTTTTTGATTTTTAGAAAATCGGACTCGCTTTTCCTAAGGCGGGTCAAACGATCTTTGTATATTTCGCCCTCTTGCTTCTTGGGATTGGGAACTGTAAAAGGAAAAGAAATATTAGTGCACCAATGTACGCAATTGGAGTAGACAGTTAAAGGCCTGAGACTTACTTCACTTAAGCGACCTCCTCGCACACCCAGCCTGCGCTTTATATAAAACCACTTAGATTTAGCATCGCCTAAGTTGTTGTGTCCATCAGTCAGGACTTTCTTAGTGGGGATCGACTCAAAGAAAACAAAATTAGGGGTCCCTGTAGAACGATGTTTAAAGTGGAAACATAAGTTTAGATCTTCATAAAAGAGCTCAGTTCCGAGAACTTCTGCCTATGCGATGTACAAGCTATATAAAGCAACATAAGCATTACGGTGAAGCTACATGAGAGCAATATGCATTCGTCCCAGAAAATCGACGACGAGTGGATGAAATGGAAGAATAGCGCCTATTGAACACATGACCTTGCTGATGGCCATGTAACCTTCTGGAGAAGAATGGGGCCTATCCGTTTTCTCTACAACTTTAACGGCATCCCATGGAATCCCATGCTTTAAACATATTTTCATTAGCTTTATATCATCAAGTGTGGAAGCTATAGAGTCACTTGGATAGTCTAATTCTACGACACTCTCGAATTCATCGGAAGCGCGATTATCCCCGATTCCACCTTAACTTTCTTATTTCTCAAGTGATGTACTCTCAGGTGATGTCAATCCTGTATACATATCTATTTCATAATCTGATCCGGTGATATCCCAATCTGGGTTTGACGGGGGTACGTCAGGGTTGTAATAGCTTGGAAAGTCCGAAGCTACACTTTTGTCTGATAACCTTGTCGAACGTATATCTGACATATTTATTGTGTTGATAAACAAGCATAAAAAATTAGAGCATAGATACTCGTGACCCCCGTGTGTGCAAGTGCTATTGTGTGCCGGTGTGTGCAGTACTGAAAAGAAAGGCATGAAGTAAGGCAAATAAGCATGAAATTGGGTCGTTATACGCCATTAAGCTATGTTCTCCTCCAATCCAGATTGACTTATTTGAAGGCTCTAACCTAACTGCTTGTCGATTTACTTCGGTTTTATTGATTCTCAGCTGAAATATATATTGGCGTGTTTGGTTAATTGGTGTTTCTTAGTTGGGAATGGTTATAGGCTAATAAGTGGCTCGGGGGTAAGTTAACTTGTACAGTTATTTGATTCGGGTCGCGAGAGGGGTCCGTCTTGTGATGTGATTTCAGTTCATGGATATGCATCGGCTCACGATAAGCATCGAACCATGGCTCAATAACGCCTCGCCCCATCGAGACCCGCTCGTAATTGGGGCCAATGCGAGAATGGGGCGGCTCGCCAATTCCGAAAGAGCACGTCATAAGATCGGCTCACTAGAATATGACCCGGTCCCCCGCTCACCTCCTACTGATTTCATGAACCGGATCACCAGAGCATAGCTTTCCTCCAACTCTCTCGCTTCCTATCTCCACGAACTGGTCCTCAATTGACCTGCTTCCTCATAAGTTCATACTCATCTTGACCCCATTACCTTTTTCTTATCTCGTATACTTTCAATCTCTCGCGATTTCACCCATAACTCTATGAAATCATGCCCTTATAACACTCGCTTAGGTGTAGGATACGTCACCAACGTTGGCACTACGGCAGAAACCAACGCCAATGAGAGTGTTGATGGGTAATACCACGAAAATCGAGATGAAACACGAGGAGCAGCTCGCGAGAAAATTATATTAAGAATAACAGTGAAAACCAAGGATAATTCTTGTTTGCAATTACCTATCCAAATCGGAATCCCAAATTCTGGTAAAATTGGGTAATGTTTTGGAACTAGGGTTTTAATTTGTAGAAAATCGCAAGTTAAGGTTTCGGATTTGGGGAATTAACTTTACAGCGGTAAAAAGTAAATGAAGGAGAAAGGTAAAAAATAATTATAAGGGGAATCAGACTTCTTGGATCCTTGATGAACGGATGGCCCAATCACACTATGACTGGCCCGGTTCAGGGCCTTAAAGCCTGCTGGAAACTCCACTTCATGATAGCCCAGACCGATCCGAAGGGAATGGCGCACACACCTCATCTAGTGATCGTGCCTCTAAAAGGATTTGCGGTTCAAAAGTGTCAAAATTGTTGATCAGTAATGTGATGGACAATGTCGAATTTTCCAAATATAATTTTAGAAATTCGAAAAAATTAACTGAGAGATTAATTGGTTTTTCCTTTAAGAACTCAAGGCTAGAAGAATGACAAATATGGAGAAATAATTGGAAACCCAGTCTACTATTTATACTCGTATCAATACATCAGAACGACTTCGTAAAGGGACACGACTTTGTGAAGCTGCGTGACGATATAAACAGATACGACTGTTGGTGATCACCGCTTCAGGAACAGACAGATCGTTTATTTCAAAGCACGTCTCATCGATGATAAAATGTACTTCGAAGGGGAAAAATGTTGGCTAGCTTTTTGACCAAGCCACCAAAGGTTTAAGTGTTTACAATTAGGTGGGAGAAGGCCCGTATACTCACGAGTTCAAAATAAGTGTTCTGGCTCACAAAGATGGCTCGTTGTCCAGGCAACAATTCCAGCTCGTGACCTCCCCCTCGCCATCGGCTCGCGCCACTGTCTCACAACTCGGCTTGTGCCCCCTACCTCACGACCCGGCTCATGTACATGGGTCACGACCCAACCCTGTTATTAGAATAGTTGCTTGACCCATTCAACCCACGTCTTCCACGAACCGAAGATCATGGACGCATGATCTGGTGACATATGTTTACAAAGGCTACTATGACCATTTCTCCACCCACTCACGAACGGCTCCGAAATTTTCGGGATGGACGCCACGTGTCCTCATGAATTGCCTGTTGGAATTGCCTATAAATAACCCAACACTTGGCATTTTTTGGATCTTTTTGGCAATTGAGAGCTCATATTCCACCATTATCATACTTCTTCTATTTCTAACCAGAAATAACTCTAAATTACTGAGTGAATTATCATTGTGAAAGTGAAATTGAGAGGAGATTGAGAATTGTACTTGTATTTAATTGTATAATCGGAATCATATAAAGTGGGCGTAGGCTCTTTAATGCTGAACCACTATAAATTTGGTTTATTTGCTGCATTTCATTTTCTAGTTATAATTCTCTACGATTCAAGACAATTTGGGTGTTATAACCATATTTTTGTCTAACACCCTCCAAATCTTGACGTCGAAGATGCTCTGAAATGTCTCTCTGTTGCTTTGATTACTAGGTGCTCGTGGTCATTTGTTTTGGGTTTTCAATCGGTCAAAAATCTGTGAGTATTATGATTTGATTTTTCTTTGAGCTCTCGAATTTGTGTTGCTTGATCTACAATAGATGCCAGTGATGAATTGTTGTATTATTTATAGGTTTATAAAAACCTAACACATTCCCTGAGTCCACCAATTGCCTTGTTTTGATTGTTTCATGATTTGTGCACTTGCATGATTGTTTGATAGATTGGTTCTTTACCGTGTAACTCAGAATGATTATTGGAAATCACTTGAATAATGTAACGACCTGCATTCTACGCATCTGGGGATTGTAGAGTATTTATTTCATTTTCGTATGAAGTCGTATGGTCTGTAACTATGGGAAGCGACTACTGGGGACATTTCCCACATTTACGATTTTCACCGATTTTTAAATGACTGTTTTTCCCCTAGTGAATCTTGTTTTGCCTGTAACTTTTGATTGGAAAGGAGATTTGACGCGAAACCACTTCCATTGGATTTGAATGATAGTTTACCTTTCTGTAGAGTGGTCACACTAATCAAACAGACTTATCGTTTGGGAGATATGGTTGAAATAAGGTTTGGAAGGTGAAAAAACAGCTTAATTGGGTAATTAGCAGCTAGGTCCAATAGGGATTTCAGGATTAGGGATATTTAAGGGCTGAAAGGGGCTAGAGAAACCTTTCTTTGTCATTTTTGCCGTCGCCACTTTCATTTCTACAACCCTAACAATGGCCTCCAACTCCCAAATCACCTTCTAATCACCGTTTAATCACATATTAGCCTAATCAACCTCAAATTAAAGCGGATTAGCATAGAGATCAAGGTAGAGCTGCTGTGTTGCACAGAGATTCGACCCAAATAAGAGATATTTTTAGATTTGAGATTTATTTATGGCTAAGGTGAGTGATTTGCCTTGTTTTTCACTAATTATGGCTAATTAGGGGTGATTAGTGTTAATTAACGAAATTTTGCATTATAAAAATCTGGAAAAATTTGTAAAATTCTAAAATGTTATTTTATGCCTCTGTTAGAAATTTGGACATGTTTTGTTAATCGTATGGTTAAATCATGATTAAGGGGACTAAGGGGAAAATCATAGTTTTGGGTATGTTTGATCCATATTTGCATGTTAAATTGTTGTTTTGGTGTTTATGGTTGACTATACTTGGTGTTGTTACTATTTGGAATGTTTTGTAATTGCCTAGAACTATTAGATTTGTCGAAAACGCCGTCATGTGGCGTAAATAGCATGTTGGAAAGTTTTAGGAAATTGGTCAATAACCCGTTCGTGAAGCATCTCCGCGACTCCTAGGAAGAGGGCGAACACTAGGAGGGAGACCGTGAGGAAGGGGGCGACCCGTAGGAAGAGGATGAACCCTGGGGGCGACCCTCAGGATGGCGAGCCGTGAACCGCGCCAGAAAGGAAAGAGGACCACGAGCCGATACAAAAGGGGACCACGAGCCAATGCCAGGGCAAGCCGAGAGTCGAAGGATACGGGGAGGACCACGCGATGGCGATCGTTAACTCTTCTGAAGATCAAAACCAATTCAACCAAAACCCAAGATGCAAAGGTAGTCCAAATAGGAAGTTAGAACTCGGGATCTAGACGGGAACTAACGAGTTAACTTCATGAGTTGGACTTTGCTGCGGGACGTGTGCAAAGGGGTTATCGATATCCATAACTTTAGTTCACCACTGAGAGATGGATTAGTGGCTATGGATCAGTGCAATGGAGTCATTGTGACTCCACATCAAAGTGATTGTAGCAAAGGATTGGGTGATTGAGTGGTGGATATCATATGCTTTACGCACTAAGTGAGAGATGTGAGGATGATTGCTATGTTTGATGTTTGCTATCACCACGACCCACACCCCCATTTACACTTTATGTTAGTGTTACCTTAGAGTACTGTACATCTTATTGTGCTAACTCTTTGGTTGCGGGTCCAGGTTCAGGTATGATTAGATTATACCTGTTATTATTCTATTTTGTTGCTTATCGCTCATTCCAGACTTTTGTCTGACCCAGAGTTTTATGTCTCTTCTTATTACTCTGGGTGCTCCTAAACGAGCAGACTAGAGACTGGTTGGCTGGTTATGCAGGAGTAGCTGTCCGGAGACGAGCAGGATGCGTACCTGTATTACTCTCATATATTCTCCCTGTGTTGTTGCTGGTCACTACTTTGGGCGTTAGTAGTGTACCTTTCTATTTTTCTTTAGAGACAGTTTTAAAAGTTGTAATAAAGATGGTTTGGATCATAAGCTATAATTTGAATTTTCCGCTGCTATGATGGTTTAGTTTTCAGCTTATGCACTGTCTCTCCTGTTTTATGTCAAGTTATGTTATTATTATATTTTGTTCCATGCGCTGTGAGATATACTACATGTTCTTTGTTAATTCATAGTTCCAAATTTCTTTTCATTGGCGACCGTCCCGTGCTGGTTGGACATCAGCATAGCGCATTTCATTGGAAATGTCGGCTGGTGTGGGGCAGGCCGTCACACTTGGTATCAGATCTCTAGGTTGCGTAGTTAACCTAGGGAAAGGCTCTAGGGAGAGATAGTATACATATAGGAGAGCCTGTATTTGTTATATTTTGGTTTTCAAAAGCTATATATATACACACACACTATTAGTATATCTAAGGATGAAGTCGCGCTGCACTGGCACCACTGAAGAGATGGTTAATCGTTTTCTCTTTAAAGATTGAATGATGAGCCGATATACGAGGAATACGGGTTCAGGGGCCTATATAGGAATGCTCCTGACATGAGGAAGATGTTTACTAACTTCATGAGAGAGATGCTTAGGGATGTTCAGAGGGCAGTTCCTAATGCTGCTAATGGTGGTGGTGCTGCAGTGCAGTCGCCTAGAGCCGATTTCGTCAAGCTATGCAAGGATTATACTAGTCTTGGTGGGAAGCCGTTCCATGGAACGGAGTCGGCTACGGAAGTTCAAGACTAGCTAGATAGTTGTGAGCGCATATTCAAGGATTTGGGAATCGAGGAGGCAATGAAGAGAAAGCTAGCATCCCGTCAGGTTCAAGGACAGGCAATGAATTGGTGGAATGCCATTAAAGCAGCAACTCCGGAGGAACAAGTTACCTGGAATCAGTTTAAGGCCCGATTCAGTGATAAGTTTGTTCCAGCCGCTCAAAAATCAGAATTATTTAGGAAATTCTTGGAGCTTAAGCAGAATGGTAAGGCAGTCTCGGAGTATATTGCTGAATTTGATACCTTATCGAAGTATGGATTGTCCCTTATCGATAAGGTCGAGAAGAAGAACGAGAAGTTCATAACTGGCCTAGATGAGTACTTGGGGGAGAAATTCATAAACCATATCGATGAGACATTCGAATCAATTGTGGGAAAGGCATTGAGATCTGAGGGCCTTTACCCTAAGTCGAAGACCGAGGTTGCGATTACATCTGTAGAGGAGCTAAAGCCGCAGGCAAGAAGCGGAGACAAGAATAATTCCCAAAATAAGAGGAAACAAGACCAAACCAAGGATGGTCAGAAAAAAGAAGAATAAGAAAGATGGCGACTGCTCTAGCTGTGGTAAGAAGGGCCACTATGCCAGAGACTGTCAGGAAAGGCTTGGGGAAAGGAAGTGCTTCAATTGCGGCCAAGTGGGACATCACGAGGATAAATGTATGCAACTTCCTAGGGAGAAGCAGATCGTGAAGGCACATTCTATCAGTGCTATTCCTTCTTCATCGAATGTCTCAACTACAGCGGAAAAGCGAAAGGGTGTTGTTATTCAAGGTATGCTTCCTATTTATGATGTTCCTGTTCAAGTTTTGTTTGACGGGGTTTCCGATTCCTTCGTGTCTAGTGACCTGGTAGAAAGTTGGAATTGGAACTCCAGATCTATTGTAATTTGGTCTTATAGAGTCACAGATGCATGTTTTCTTGTGATTGTTTTGTTTTAGGCTTTACTGGGTTTAGCATTATTTTGGGAGTCGATTGGCTCCAGGGTTATAGGGTGGTATTGGGTACCTACCTAGTATTGGCAATAATAACTGGAACTAAGGGATACTGAAACACCCCACCTCCGTTAAGGTCACTCACAAAGGGAATGCCTTAACTTTGGAGGAGGGTTATAGGTACAAGACACAGAAAACTTTACAAGACAGATAAATTTAAGCAGCGAAATTCAAATATTTATTGCATACGTAGTTCAATACAAAAGCATTACATCAAATTGTCTCAAAATAACTTCCAAAACATTACACCATAATTTCTGTCTTGATTATTTAATAAAGAAGCATAAACCCTTAATAAAACTGCATAAATCCCCAAGTGTAGTGGCCAAAAGCCATAGCCAAGGTGAGAGAGTCCCAATTATACATCTACTTTCTTGAAGCTTGCAAAGAGTCTGACTAAGCTAGAGTATTCCCTCCCTATGGACCCGGGGGGAAGAAATGGAAGAAAATAAGGCGAGAGAAAACGGGTCAGACAATAAGTCTGGTAAGTTCAGTGATTACTAGTATTTAAACAAGGAAAGGGATCATGACAGTAATAACAGAACATAGGACAATACCCTAATATAAGACAAGATAAGTTGAACATGTGATCGCACCCATTACTATAATCTCTGCACCTACTTAACCATTGGTTCAACCAGCCCCACATGTTCATAATAAACGATCCCCTTAATGATCGGCTCCTACTCGCATGCATTCATATCCTGTGTCATTCGGCCCCGCTTGACTGTAGATACCTGTGTTGGTCCCACCATGGGGTGTATCAGTCCCTCTGGTGGCAACCTGACACGATTCAAGATGCACAGTGTATACTACTGATGCCCAGTGCCTGCTTTTTCCACTTCGGAGTACGTGCACGCCCATACTCCGTCGGAACCTACACTGGCGCACCAACCGCCGACGTTTTGACCGCTTATAATCAGCCCAGTAATCGTGCCCCACCCTGCCTAGTTTCAGGGTACCATGATACATCTATGTGGGTTACTGCTGAAATGGGTCCCCGTTACTAGGGTTTTCTAATCAACATGTTTATTTGGTTAAGTGTCCAAGTTTACCTAACCCCACCCATCTGTTTAGTTAACATGTTGAATCAGTTAAGTGTTTTCCTAATTGACTTAACCCTACCAATCCCGACTTAGCTTTAATTTATTCATTAAAGCACCAACCACTCACATTAGACAGGTCTTATTGTGGTCACTGGATATGCCGGTCGGTTCCGGACAGATTTACACCACAACTCAGTCTAACCTTGCGTTCTTTTTGGGCTTGATGCACTAACCACCCACATTAGACAGGTCTTGTTGTGGTCACTGGATATGCCGGTCGGTTCCGGGAAAATTTACACCACAACTCAGTCTAACCTCGGGTTAGGCGTATTCGTCTTTTCTAAATTCACATATTATCTATATATGTCTAATTTCTTTATGTAAATTAATTTTAAATTAATCATGCCATAATTATCCTTTGATTATGCTCACAATAAATGGTATATCATATATACCATTTTATGAACAAATCTATGCCATGAATTTTTCATATTTTCCGATCGTTACCCCCGTGGAACGTAAGCATGAATCACATAAAATGTTGGGCTAGTAAATTAGCCCAAACCCATAAACAAAAAAAGGGGTAATAAATAAGGGACATGAAACAAACATAAAATAGCATACATTTAACTTATCATGTGTAACTTGGCATAGAAGTATCATTAACTTAATTAAACGGGTAAAGGTGAACTTGTGACTAAGTTGGGTCTAATTGTCATGTGAACTTGATAAAGGTCTAGCATGGAGGTTTAACATATAAACACAATTTTAAACCACAACCTAGCATATTAACTTATGTATGCCAAAACATAAGAAAGCTATTATAAACATATTTAAATCACAACTTAGCATGATGACTTATGTGTGTTAAACATAAGAGAGCTACAAATCCAATCTTGTAACATAAATAGATTCATCTTAACATGGTTCTAAATATACATGAATGTTGATCTAACATGTAAGCATGTGCTTTAGATCATGAATTTGCAAGTAACCACCAAATTATAATATGACATGTTTCACCATTCAGCTGGGATAATAGACCCACTACCCAATCATAATATATTCCAATAACATTCAAATGGTATGTTCATCATCACAAACATATAGACATGATCGATCGCAACGGTAATTTAAGATAAATAAGGATCAAACTTTATTTATCTTATACATAAGCATTATTCTATATTCGAATTACAACTTGTCATGATTTCAATTAAAAGAACATTTAAATCTACGTAATAACCAACTTACAAACTAAAAAGGAATTCTTGATTTCTGAAATCTGAATTTTGAAATTGGTAAGCTCGCCTTTGATGCAGATCATTGAATTTGATTACTTTAATTTGATTTTGATTCAGGTTTTTATCTTGTCTTTGAATTGGTGACGGCTACTCCAAGTTCTCTATTGACGGCATGATAGTTCCAGGATTATTTTTGTGTGATTTTTAGGTTTGAGCATTGGGTTGTTTATATATAATTTCAATTTAATTTGAGCCGTCGGATGATCCTAGGGTTAACCATAACAATTCAGTCAGGATAGGGTGACACCTCAGCCCTAATGACTCAGCAAGGAGTCAGAAAGGACTCAGCAATGACTCATAGTATGGATCAGATCACACCAGAAAGCTGTGCAGGCTCTCTGCTCGGCCTGGGCGCACATGGCAGGTGCGCCAGTGCCACTTTTGTACTGGCGCACTTCCCAAGTGCGAAGTGCGCCAGAGCATTTTTTTTGTTCTCTTCTGGTTTTCTGCTTTAACTTCGTTCGTCCATATCTCCTTCATACGATGTTCGTTTTACGCAAACTCGGACTCTATCTCAAGCAGAATTCCGAGACTAACGCAATGGCGTAACCCGTATCCCTTAATTATTACATTTGAAATTAAATATTCTTTAATTCGTTACTATAACGTTGACAGAAAATACGGGGTGTTACATTCTCCCCTCCTTTTAGGATTTCATCCCTGAAATCTTCAAGTCGAGAAGAACTTATATCCTACCATCCAATCACCCATCTACTCAACCATCAAACACAGGCATCCATTGTCCTTAAAAGATTTCTAACGCTTCATGATCATATGCGTAGTGTGTATACATGTCCTTATCTAATGCAAAATCAGGCGGTCTACTGATTCAGTTGACCTCCTTAATGAAAATTATGTCAGTGCCATGAGTCTATTATGAATGCAATTTTTTTTCTTTTCTTTCCTACTCGAAATTTCCTACATGAGTGCACAATCATTCATACAAATGCAACGTCCATATGATAACACATCAAGTTTCAATCCATATACAAGTACATATATGCATATGCAATATGGAAGTGACTGAGCCGATCTAATACCTAATGTGTGTGTATATGCATCCACGAGCAACCACTAGCAACCACTTGCAACCATCAACCATAACATGTTTCAATTACATGTTTTCATCCAAATGGGTTTCTACCTAAGGATAAAGGATAGGATCGAGGAGATATACCTAAAAAGATAGATACGAGCACAAGCTTAAGGAAAAAGAGGTCAAGGTTGTACCCTCAAAAAGAAAAGGGTAGACTGGGCGTATTCTGTCCTCAGTTTCCCAAGTCGCGTCTTCCTCTGTGTCGCTCCATTGAACTTTGACGAGCTTAACTTCACGGTTGTGTAGCTTTTTGACTTATGTTCCCAAGATATGTGTTGGAACTCTTCTCACAGTTGCTTCTCGTTCAGCTTCTACTTCCTCTAGCATGCTTGGTTCTAGCACTTCCGCAGACTCGTGTAAGCACTTCTGCAGGTGAGAGACATGAAAGACATTATGAACCCTGGCCAATCTTTCGGGTAGCTATACCCTATAAGCCATCTTCCCAATCTTCTCGATGATAGGGAACGACCCTACAAATCTTGGTGCTAACTTTCCTGCGGATCCAAAGCGAACGACGTTCCTCAAAGGAGATACTTTAAGGAACACCTTGTCTC
The DNA here is from genome assembly GCA_030737875.1 of Allium sativum. NCBI lineage: Eukaryota > Viridiplantae > Streptophyta > Magnoliopsida > Asparagales > Amaryllidaceae > Allium > Allium sativum. The sequence continues at coordinate 430,806,144 of CM060909.1, read as the reverse complement.
CAACTTCGAACTCCAGGTCAGTTCTTCTTTTGTCTGCATAGGACTTCTGTCTATCTTGGGCAGTCTTCATTCTTCTTCGTATCAAGTCTACTTTCTCTGAAGTTTCCCTAATCATGTCTGGTCCAAGTATGAGCTTGTCTATGGACTCCCACCAGCAAGTTGGTGACCTGCACGGTCTTCCATATAAAGCTTCGAAAGGCGCCATGCCTATGGTGGCTTGGTAGCTATTGTTGTAAGCTAATTCCACCAAAGGTAGATGATCCTCCCATGTACCTCCGAAGTCAATAATGCATAATCTCAAGAGGTCTTCTAATACTCTGTTGACTCTTTCCGTTTTGCTATCGGTTTGAGGGTGATAGGCCGTGCTTAAGCATAACTGTGTGCCTACAGCCTCTTGTAAACTCTTCCAAAACTCACTCATGAAGATAGGGTCTCGATCACTCACTATGCTGGAGGGTATCCCATGGAGTCGAACTATCTCTTTAAGATATATGGATGCTGGAGATGAGGCAGTCCTTCTACTCTTAACCGGTATAAAGTGGGCGCTTTTTGTGAGCCTGTCCACTATTACCCAAATGCTGGTATTGCCCCTTCTTGACCTAGGCAATCCATCTATAAAGTCCATCGAGATGCTATCCCATTTCCACTGTGGGACCTCTAGAGGATGGAGCAGACCACCAGGCTTCTTCTGCTCCGCCTTGACTTGTTGGCATATTAAACACTTAGAAACAAATTCAGCTATGTCTTGCTTCATGCCATTCCAAAAGAAAACTCTTTTGATGTCTTTATACATTTTGTCTCCGCCTGGGTGTATGGTCAGTTTGGAATGGTGTGCCTCTTCTAGAACCGCCTTTACCAAGCCCCTTGCTTGTGGGACACATAGTCTTCCATCTCATCTCAACCAGCCCTTGGCATCAATGGAGTATCTATTGAGGTGAATAGAAGTCTCACCCCTAATTAACTTGTCCACCACATCGGCTAGATGAGGATCTTCTCTTTGCGCGGCTCCGATTGAGTCTAATAGAGTTGGCCACACTTTTAACGTTGCTAGCAAGCCAGGTACAAAGTCAGTGGAGGGTCTGAAGTTAAAGCTTGCTATGAACTCCAAGCTTTGCCTTTCCACAAAGAGAGGGCTTAAGGTCAGTTTCTTTCTACTCAAGGCGTCTGCTACTGCATTGCCCATGCCAGGAGTGTAGGAAATCTCAAAATCGTACGACGCAAGAAACTCCATCCATCGTTGATGCCTCAAGTTGAGATATTTCTGCGAGAAAAGGTATTTCAACGATTTATGGTTAGTATACAATTCAAATTTCTCACCTAGGAGATAATGGCGCCAAGACTTAAGCGCAAAAACGATGGCTGCCAACTCTAGGTCGTGGGTTGGGTAGTTTTTCTCATTTACTTTCAACTGCCTTCCACCATAAGCTATTACCTTCCCTTCTTGCATCAGAACAGCGCCTAGTCCCGTTCCGCATGCATCTATGTATACTGTAAACATCTTGCTTCCATCAAGCAATGTCAGAACTGGGGCTGTTGTTAGAGCCCTTTTCAAACACTGGAAAGCAATATCGCAATCCAAATCCCAATTGAAAGCTAGGTTCTTCTTTGTCAACCTTGTAAGTGGAGCTGAGATTTTTGAAAAATCTTTGATGAACTTTCGATAAAAGCCTGCTAACCCGAGAAAGCTTCGGACTTCGGTTGCGTTTCGAGGAACCTTCCAATCTTGCACAGCAACCACTTTCGCGGGGTCCACAGCTATCCTCTCTTTGGACACCAAATGTCCAAGGAACCTAACTTCTTCTCTCCAGAAATGGCATTTGGAGAATTTAGCTTTCAACTGATGTGCACAGAGAGTATCCCTGACTTCCTTTAGATGCTGAGCATGCTCTTCCTCATTCTTTGAGAAGATCAAAATATCGTCTACGAAGACCACCACAAACTTATTGAGGAACTCTCGGAACACCCTGCTCATTAAATCAACGAAGTAAGCGGGTGCGTTTGTCAAGCCGAAAGGCATGACAAGCCACTCGAAGAAACCATCTGGAGTTCTGAACGCGGTCTTATCAATGCTGTCTTCAGCCACTATTAGCTGATGAAACCGGTAGCTAAATCTAATTGGGAGAAAATCGATGCACCTACAAGCTGATCAAACAAATCATTTGTTCTTGGGAGTGGGTGCCTATTCTTATTGGTCAGCTTGTTTAGCTCCCTATAATCAACGCACAGGCGAAGCGAACTGTCTGCTTTAGTTGCGAACACTATTGGAGCACTCCATTCAGAGATACTCCGCCTATAAACCCCTTCTCAAGCAATTCTTTAACTTGCTTGCTGAGTTCTTTCCTCTCCCTTGGAGCCATGTGTCTAACGGTAAAGAAACGGGTTTTGCGTTGTCAACGAGGTATATGCGGAAGTCTATCTCCCGCTTCGGAGGTAAGCCCTTTACCTCTTCAAACACATCCGAGTATTCACGGACTACCCTTACAGACTGCAAGTTCTCAACAGACGCATCAAGAGATTCTAGATAACTAAGCATGACGAAGTTCATGCGATTATAAGAAATTTCGAGAGTGTTACCGAGGCGAGTCATGAGTCTAACCACTCTCTTTTCACAATCGAGGACGGCACCATTACTGGATAGCCAGTCCATGCCTAGAATCAACCCATAGCCCGTGAAGCCCAAAACAAAGGCATTACATCTAAACCCAACGCTTAGTATAGATATTTTCCAATCCAAACAAACCATTGACAAATAAGCTGAGCCCCCAATTGGATTTGAAACAACCAAGGGATCCTCTACTATACTGGTGTCTAGGTGCAGATATTCCACTAAAGCAGTAGATATAAAAGAGTGTGATGCACCAGAATCAAATAGTGTACGAACAGGATGATCAAAAAGATTGACTAAACTTTCGACAGAAATATTTCTACCTCGTTCTTGCGGAGGTGCCGTGAGAGCGTGAACTTTCCTCCATAAGAAGGTCCAGCTCCCTGCCTTTGCTTCCTTGGGCAGGCCTTAGCCGTGTGTCCTGTCTCACCACAGTGGAAATAGCCACCCATCTTCCTTTTCTTCTTCTTGCAGTCTTTGATCAGATGTCCAGGAATGCCACAGAAATTACACTTTCTCTTGTCACGGGGTTTGTTGTTCTTCCCGCCTTTCTTTGAATCAGCCTCCTTGTTCTGCGACCCCTCCCCCTTCTTATCTTGAGGCACTTCCGCTTTTGCCTCTTTCCTGCCCATGTCTTCCTCACGTAAGAGTGCCATGTCCACTAACCTCTCGTAAGTAGCCCCCATTGGTACATGGGTCATAGCCAAGCTGTGAAGTGGCTCATTCAATCCCTTAACAAAACAGAGAGCCTTCTTATAAGGAGTATTTACTAAATCCAGTCCAAATCAGGCCAACTGATTGAATTGGTTGACGTACTCCTTGACCGTCATACTTCCTTGCTTAAGAGATAAGAACTTTTCCAGCTGTAAACTTCGTTCAGCTTGTGAGAGGAATTTCATCTCAAACCTTATTCTGAAATCCATCCATGTTTCAACCGGTCTTTCAGCGTTAGTGACTTCCCACCAATAGGAAGCTTCGTCTTTGAGCAACCATACATCCAACTGTATCTTCTGCCTATCGTCCACCTCGAAGATAATGAACAGATCCTCAGTTTCTTTGAGCCAGTTCCTTGCTTCTACGAATGATTCAGTTCCCTTGAAATCCTTTCCACCCATGGCCCTAAAGTCTCTACAAATCTTTGAGAAAGCATTTGTAAGAGGAGGAGGAGGAGGAGGAGGAACCGCTGCAGTTGGAGGAGGAGGAATATTTGATTGGCCTGCGTCGTTGGCCCTAGCCTCTAAGTACCTCCTGAACCAGCCAGGTATCGGTACACACTCTGGAAGGTTAAGATTCCCAGACATGCTGAAACAAAAAAGAAAAGATTCAAAACGAAGGATAGAAAGATAGTGCGTATGGCTTTGGGGATTATGCCTTTTTAAATTTAAAACAACACTTTTTCTTGTAAAATGCTTCTTTATATTTCTTTTTGAAAATAGTTTTCAAAAACTCTTTATCTGATCTGGTAAAGTTGGCTCTGATACCAAGTGAAAAACCCCACCTCCGTTAAGGTCACTCACAAAGGGAATGCCTTAACTTCGGCAGAGGGTTATAGGTACAAGCACAGAAAACTTTACAAGACAGATAAATTTAAGCAGCGAAATTCAAATATTTATTGCATACGTAGTTCAATACAAAAGCATTACATCAAATTGTCTCAAAATAAATTCCAAAACATTACACCATAATTTATGTCTTGATTATTTAATAAAGAAGCATAAACCCTTAATAAAACTGCATAAATCCCCAAGTGTAGTGTCCAAAAGCCATAGCCAAGGTGAGAGAGTCCCAATCATACATCTACTTTCTTGAAGCTTGCAAAGAGTCTGACAAAGCTGGAGTATTCCCTCCCGGTGGACCTGGGAGGGGGGAAAATGGATGAAAAGAAGACGAGAGAAAACGGGTCAGACAATAAGTTTGGTAAGTTTAGTGATTACTAATATTTAAACAAGGAAAGGGATCATGACAGTAATAACAGAACATAGGACAATACCCTAATATAAGACAAGATAAGTTGAACATGTGATCGCACCCATTACTATAATCTCTGCACCTACTTAACCATTGGTTCAACCAGCCCCACGTGTTCATAACAAACGATCCCCTTAATGATCGGCTCCTACTCGCATGCATTCATTTCCTGTGTCATTCGGCCCTGCTTGACTATAGATACCTGTGTTAGTCCCACCATGGGGTGTATCAGTCCCTCTGGTGGCAACCCGAATAGATTCAAGATGCACAGTGTATAATACTGATGCCCAGTGCCTGCTTTTTCCACTTCGGCGTACGTGCATGCCCATACTCCGTTAGAACCTACACTGGCGCACCAACCACCGACGTTTTGACCGCTTATAATCAGCCCAGTAATCGTGCCCCACCCTGCCTAGTTTCAAGGTACCATGATACATCTATGTGGGTTACTGCTGAAATGGGTCCCCGTTACTAGGGTTTTCTAATCAACATGTTTATTTGGTTAAGTGTCCAAGTTTACCTAACCCCACCCATCTGTTTAGTTAACATGTTGAATCGATTAAGTGTTTCCCTAATTGACTTAACCCTACCAATCCTGACTTAACTTTAATTTATTCATTAAAGCACCAACCACTCACATTAGACAGGTCTTGTTGTGGTCACTGGATATGCCGGTCGGTTCCGGGCAGATTTACAACACAACTCAGTCTAACCTCGGGTTCATTTTGGACTTGATGCACTAACCACCTACATTAGACAGGTCTTGTTGTGGTCACTGGATATGCCGGTCGGTTCCGGGCAGATTTACACCACAACTCAGTCTAACCTCGGGTTAGGCATATTCGTCTTTTCTAAATTCACATATTATCTATATATGTCTAATTTCTTTATGTAAATTAATTTTAATTTGATCATGCCATAATTATCCTTTGATTATGCTCACAATAAATGGTATATCAAATATACCATTTTATGAACAAATCTATGCCATGATTTTTTTCATATTTTCCCATCGCTACCCCCGTGGAACGCACGCATGAATCACATAAAATGTTGGGCTAGTAAATTAGCCCAAACCCATAAACAAAAAAAGGGGTAATAAACAAGGGACATGAAACAAACATAAAATAGCATACATTTAACTTATCATGTGTAACTTGGCATAGAAGTATCATTAACTTAAATAAACGGGTAAAGGTGAACTTGTGACTAAGTTGGGTCTAATTGTCATGTGAACTTGATAAAGGTCTAGCATGGAGGTTTAACATATAAACACAATTTTAAACCACAACCTAGCATATTAACTTATGTATGCCAAAACATAAGAAAGCTACTATAAACATATTTAAATCACAACTTAGCATGATGACTTATGTGTGTTAAACATAAGAGAGCTACAAATCTAATCTTGCAACATAAATAGATTCATCTTAACATGGTTCTAAATATACATGAATGTTGATCTAACATGTAAGCATGTGCTTTAGATCATAAATTTGCAAGTAACCACCAAATTATAACATGACATGTTTCACCATTCAGTTGGCATAATAGACCCATTACCCAATCATAATAGATTCCAATAACATTCAATATGGTATGTTCATCATCACAAACATATAGACTTGATCAATCGCAACGGTAATTTAAGATAAATAAGGATCAAACTTTATTTATCTTGTACATAAGCATTATTCTATATTCGAATTACAACATGTCATGATTTCAATTAAAAGAACGTTTAAATCTACGTAATAACCAACTTACAAACTAAAAAGGAATTCTTGATTTCTGAAATCTGAATTCTGAAATTGGTAAGCTCACCTTCGATGTAGATCGTTGAATTTGATTACTTTAATTTGATTTTGATTCAGGTTTTTATCTTGTCTTTGAATTGGTGACGGCTACTCCAAGTTCTCTATTGACGGCATGATAGTTCCAGGATTATTTTTTGTGTGAATTTTAGGTTTGAGAATTGGGTTGTTTATATAGAATTTCAATTTAATTTGAGCCGTCGAATGATCCTATGGTTAACCATAACCATCCAGTCAGGATAGGGTGACACCTCAGCCCTAATGACTCAACAAGGAGTCAGAAAGGACCCAGCAATGACTCACAGTATGGATAAAACACACCAGAAAGCTGTGCAGGCTCTCTGCTCGGCCTGGGCGCACTTGGCAGGCGCGCCAATGCCATTTTTGTACTGGCGCACTTCCCAGCTGCGCCAGTGCATTTTGTTTTTTTTCCTTCTGGTTTTCTTCTTTAACTTCGTTTGTCCATATCTCCTTCATACGGTGTCCGTTTTACGCAAACTCGGACTCTATCTCAAGCAGAATTCCGAGACGAACGCAAGTGCGTAACCCGTATCCCTTAATTATTATATTTGAAATTAAATATTCTTTAATTCGTTACTATAACGTTAACAGAAAATACGGGGTGTTACAGATACTTGAGACTGAGTCTGGATTTTTGAATAGTCGCCGGCAAAGCCGACTAGTGTTATAGAGAAAATATCGTTGTTGTAAGTTCTCTTTGTCTCTGGGAGAAAAACGTACGTTGGACGTGCGGTAGTCTGGTTAGAACTAGGGTTGCCATTTATGCTTGACATTTGGCATGGGCTGTCATGAGATCAACGATAGTTTCAAAGCAGGATTGGCGAGGATAGCCAGAGTTATTATGAGTGCTTGAGTATTTGGTTGTTTTGTTCATATCACGTAGATTGTCTGAATTCGGAGGAGATGTTCCTTAAGTACTTGTCTGATATTGGTTTGGGCCTTCGGGGCTTGTGCTTGGGTGATGTCAAGTTCGATTAGGATGGTTTGCGTGAGATATAGGTAGTTGTTGTGATTTCCATTGGATGATATCTTGATTTACTTGAGGAATAGGGTGCAGCTCGGAACATGATAAGATTGTTCGATAATGTGGACTTCCCCGAGTTGGACTCGATAGGGCTATGAGATGACTCGAGTTGGACTCGAGAAGGCGGCAAGGTAATGGATTGACTCGAGTTGGACTCGAGAGGGCTGCAAGAAAATGGATTGACTTGGGTGGGACTCAATTTGAAGATGAAGTTGTGGATAGCTCTTCTGATGGAGGACCAAGGAATCGTCGATAGTTTGGAGTATTCTAGGCGGACTCGAAGCAGGAATATCTGGGGACGCCCATTTACCTTGGATCTGTTGGACGTGATCTAGTTATCCTTAGAGGATAAACGTACGTTGGACGTGCGGTAGTCCGTTTGGAGCCGGGGCTTCTATTAGCCCTTGAGATTGGTTGGACCAGTCATATGGGTGTCGACGTATTCATGGCTTTAGTAGGTGATAGATAGGACATGTTTAATGGATGCTATGGGTGCTATGTTTGTTCCTATTTTTCTTCTCTTGAGTAGACTATCACCTGTAGGGTTCTAGCGATGGGGAACAAAGAGATGATGGTATATACGGGTGCCTATAGTACCGGACTAGGTGCGTTAATAGGTGCATTGAGTAGGAGACATGCAGTCTAGGGGCTATGTTCCTGGGATGGAAGCAACTAGAGTATATCGCGGGATATGATTTCAGACCTAAGTATAGATTAGATCCAGAGATGTTAACAAGTTTGACGATCAAACTGATTTTGATTGAGTGGATTTTTTCTAGTTAGAGGGACGATCCTAACCTATTGGAAATCATCTCTAAGGTAGAGATGAGTATCTATGGCGAGAGAATGATTAAGCAAGGACTTGATCGTGAAGAATGGCTTTAAAAGAGTGAGAGGCTATTTATATCCAATGTAAAAGGATTGAGTGATGAAGAGAGAGGTTGGGAAGTTTATAACCAATTGCATGAACTGCCAATTAGTTAGAGCCGAGCCAAAGAAGCCAAGTGGTTTGTTACAACTGTTGGAGATTCCCGAATGGAAATGGAAAGAAATCTCAATGAATTTCATTGATGGTTTACCAAGAATTGGATCGGGTTATGATGATATTTGGGTGAATTGTGCATTATAGGATCCTTGAGAGCCTGTATATTGGATTTTGGAGGGCCATGGGATAACCATTTGCATCTGGTTGAGATCGCATATAGTAACAGTTATCCCTTTGTTAGTAAACCACATGCTAGGATAGGCGTGTTAAGTTATTGTGTATGTTTGATTGTTTGTAAATGGCTGGTAGGCATGCGGGATACCCTTATTTGTTTTGGTTAAGGAATTTCGGGGGCGAAATTTCTTAAGGAGGGAGAATGTAACGACCCGCATTCTATGCATCGGGGGATCATAGAATATTTATTTCATTCTTGTATGAAGTCGTATGGTCGTGTAACTATGGGAAGCGACTATTGGGGTCATTTCCCACATTTACGATTTTTGTCGATTTTTAAATGACCGTTTTGCCCCTGGCGTATCTTGTTTTTCCTATAACTTTTGATTGGAAAGGAGTTTTGACCTAAGACAACTTCCATTTGATTTGAATGATGGTTTACCTTTCTGTAGAGTGGTTATATTAATCAAACGAATTTATCGTTTGGGAGATATGGCTGAAATAAAGTTTGGAAGGTGAAAAAACAGCTTAATTGGGTAATCAGCAGCTAGGTCTATTAGGGATTTTGGGATTAGGGGTATTTAAGGGTTAAAAGGGGCTAGAGAAACCTTTCTTTGTCATTTTTGCAGCCCCCACTTTCATTTCTTCAACCCTAACAATGACCTCCAACTCCCAAATCACCTTCTAATCACTGTTTAATCACATATTAGCCTAATCAACATCAAATTAAAGCGGATTAGCGTAGAGATTGAGGTAGAGCTGTTGTGTTGCACAGAGATTCGACCCAAATAAGAGATGTTTTCAGATCTAAGATTTATTTGTGGCTAAGGTGAGTGAATTGCCTTGTTTTTCACTAATTATGGCTAATTAGGGGTGATTAGTGTTAATTAACGAAATTTTGCGTTATAAAAATCTGGAAAAAAATTTAAAATTCTAAAATGTTATTTTATGCCTCTGTTAGAAATTTGGGTTAATTTGGACATGTTTTGCTAATCGTATGGTTAAATCATGATTAAGGGGACTAAGGGGAAAATCATAGTTTTGGGTATGTTTGATCCATATTTGCATGTTAAATTGTTGTTTTGGTGTTTATGGTTGACTATACATGGTGTTGTTACTGTTTGGAATGTTTTGTAATTGCCTAGAACTATTAGATTTGTCGAAAACGCCGTCGTGTGGCATAAATAGCTTGTTGGAAAGTTGTAGGAAATTGGTCAGTAACCCATTCGTGAAGCACCTCTGCGACCCCTAGGAATAGGGCGAACCCTAGGAGGGAGATCGTGAGGAAGAGGGCGAACAATAGGAGGGCGACCGTGTGGAAGGGAGATAACCCTAGGAGTGCGGTCGTGAGGAAGAGGGCGAACCCTAGGAGAGCGACCGTGAGGAAGGGACGAACCCTAGGAGGGCGATCGTGAGAAAGAGGGCGAATCCTAGGAGGGCGACCGTGAGGAAGGGGCGAACCCTAGGAGGGAGAACCCTAGGGGGGCGACCCCTAGGATGGCGAGCCGTGAACCGCTCCAGGAAGGAAAGAGAACCACGAGCCGATACAAAAGGGGACCATGAGCCGATGCCAGAGCGAGCCCCGAGCCGAAGGATATGGGGAGGACCACGCGACGACGATCGTAAACTCTTCTGAAGATCAAAACCAATTCAACCAAAACCCGAGATGCAAAGGCAGTCCAAATTGGAAGTTAGAACTCAGGATCCAGACTGGAACCAACGAGTTAACTTCATGAGTTGGACTTTGCTGCGGGACGTGTGCAAAGGGGTTATCGATATCCATAACTTTAGTTCACCATTGAGAGATGGATTAGTGGCTATGGATCAGTGCAATGGAGTCATTGTGACTCCATGGAGGAAAGTGATCATAGCAAAGGATTGGGTGATCGAGTGGTGGATATCGTATGCTTTACGCACTGAGTGAGAAATGTGAGGATGATTGCTATGTTTGATGTTTGTTATCACCATGACCCACATCCCCATTTACATTTTATGTTAGTTTTACCTTAGAATACTGTACATCTTGTTGTGCTAACTCTTTGGCTACCGGTCAAGGTATGATTAGATTATACCTTTTATTGTTTTGTTTTGTTGTTTATCGCTCATACCAGACTTTTGTCCGACCCAGAGTTTTATGTCTCTTCTTATTACTCTGGGTACTCCTAAACGAGCAGACTAGAGGCACGTTGGTTGGTTATGCACGAGTAGCTGTCCGGAGACGAGTAGGAGGCTTACACGTACTACTCTCATAATTCTCCCTGTATTGTTGGTGGTCACTACTTTGGGCATTAGTGGTGTACCTTTCTATTTTGCTTTAGAGACAGTTTTAAAGGTTGTAATAAAGATGGTTTGGATCATAAGCTGTATTTTGAATTTTCCGCTGCTATAATGGTTTAGTTTTCAGCTTATGCATTGTCTCGCTTGTTTTATGTCAAGTTATGTTATTATTGTATTTTATTCCATGCGCTGTGAGATATACTATAGGTTCTTTGTTAGTTCATAGTTCCAAATTCCTTTTCATTGGCGACCGTCCCATGATGGTTGGACATCAGCACAGCGCATTTCATTGGAAACGTCGGCTGGTGCGGGGTGGGCCGTCACAAATAATTTTAATGTCATGGATCCCTTGTTCATTCGTGGAACTAATCGAATGAATTACTTGCCTAAATATGTTTTGTGTATTTCTATTTGTTGGCTCCAAAAATGCACATGAAAATCTAGAAATGCTTTTCGAACCCGTGACTATTTTGCCAGAATTAACTTGCTCAATCACGCTGATAATTTAACGCTTGGTTTTCTGGAAATATATATTGCCGATTATAGCACATGTAACTTCAGGAAACTTGAGTAGCTCATTTTGTCCAGAATTGCAATCTGATTTTTAGAGACATGATTCGTGCTAATTTGTAACACTTTCCATATATTGTGAATATTTATGCAATATCGTTTACTGTTTTTTGCCATGTTCTTGCATGCTGATTTTGAGCACTTGAATTATGCACGTGTACACTTCTATTTCCATTATGTTTTGCTTTGTTCACTCTGCTGAATTTGTGCCTGAAATGAAAATACTTGATCATTTGCTATGACTGGACTTTGACACTAGTTTGTCTATCCTGTCTTCTGACCATCCTTCTCATGCTTGAAACCTGAACTTTTTCATCTGGTTTGTACATTTTGAATTGCTCTGTCCATTTAAGTTTTGACCAGTTTGTATATACACTGTGATGCACTATAGCTTGTGCTCTGGCCATTTGCGTCTTCCCTGTTGTGTAAATCTGTGCACACTCACTTGTGTACTTTTGCCTCGGCCATGTATTTGTTCACTTGAGTCTGAGATGTCTTGTACCCCTTTTAACCATGCATGCAGTTATGTTCTTGATCCCATTCTAGTAGTGACCAGTGTTGATGAATTTTGCTTCGTTCGATTTGTCTTGACACTGTGTTGTCATGTATATGTGTACATGCTCTTGAAGTTGTTACACCAATTTGTTGATTTAAGTACTTGTGTACACTTGATTCTTGTGTCCAGTTGTGTTCATTGTTGTTGCATAAAAATATGCTTGTGAAATGGTTCTTTCTATCAAAATGTTCTCCTTGTTTTCTAGTACTGCATTCAGTGTACCATCTCTGCTTCTGTCTTGTTTATATGTCAATGTGTATATATATACAATGTATGTATGTATATACAATGTATGTATGTATATGTGTGAGTATATCTCCATTGCTCGATTGTCGCATTGTTTCTTGGGTACTTTTGGCATGTATATGGCTATGCTACATATGTTGTGGCCATCGTCTAGTGTTCTATGCATTCACTTTTGTTGTTTCCTTGATCATGTGTGCTATTGTCTGTTGTTCACTTCTACATAGTGCAAATACACGTATGAATATATACATACATATATACATATACACACACACAATTGTGTGTATGTATATATATATATATATATATATATATATATATGTGTGTGTGTGTGTGTGTGTGTGTGTGTGTGTGTGTGTTTGGCTGTGTCCATGGCTAGTCTTCCCCCTGATGTGTCCCTGAGCACTCTGAAGTGATTACTTGCCGATGTTGACTTGTGTGTGGCTGATTTGTAATTACACTTGTCATTGCTTGCACATTTCCACTTGTGCCATGTAGCTTTGCCGTGTGGACTTGAATTTGACCTCTGACTTGAGTTTGTACATGTGCTCGAGTGTCTTTGATGTTGCTGCCCTGTCTATACATACATACATACATATGCACAAATGTGTATATATATATGTGTGTTTGTGTCTTCACGAATTTCTTGGTTCATGTGTACACAATGATATTTGACCATATTGCCCCTACACAAAAATATATGTGTATATACATATACATGTATGTGTATACATGTATTGTGTATGTGCAGAATATATATATATATATATATGTGTGTGTGTGTGTGTGTGAGAGAGAGAGAGAGCACTAGAGATATTATCTATCTTGTAGTATTTACAGTGAATCATTGTGAATATCACAAGCAGTCTAGACATAAATGAATGTATATGCATGTCAGATCAAGTCATGAAATATAGTGAAAAACACACCAAAATTCCAAGACAAGTAAATTTTAAAATAAAATTATATCTGTTAGAACTTAAAATTATTTTGTTCTACTTTACTTTGTGTGTTTCTGTGATAGGTATGCAGGAGACTGAACTGACTGTGAAGCAGATCGAAGACAAGACTGAAGACAGGAGTGTCAGTGAGTGAATCTAAATATGAATTTGCATGTATATACAACTGAGTGAAACCAAGAGTTTGTAGTGAGGAGCTGATGTAACAAATGAAATTGTGAGATTAAATAGTAATATATCAGTGGATAGCACAATAGTGGAGTTGAAAAATATGTACTAAGGCAATGTAGAAATAAAATATTATATTTAAATAAATACCGTTTGAATATTTAAATTCTTGTGCAGTAGTATTCTATTTAAATATAAATATTTAATCAGTCTGTAATGTAGTAGAATAATACAATTGCAAACACATTTATAATAATACATATAGGTTTAATATCATCAAACAAAAATCATATAATTGTTATATACAACAAACTTGGGGTGGTGATCGTTAGAAAAAAGGGAATGGATGCCACCACAGACACAACAATACAGAGCAAAGCTTCACATTTTGTTAAACTTGATGACGAAACACAAACTAGGAAAATAATAAGTCAAACACCACCAAATCTCCACTCAAACCAATAGGTGAACAGAACCAAAGAGTACTAGGTCCAGTTCGACAAACTGAAGCTCAATTTATCCAAGATGCAAACCATAGGACATCGACAATCACAGTCAACATGGTATAACACAGTAAAAACCATCACTGAGTATGTCGTACCCTCGTCGGCTTAAGAAAGTATCGTATGAGGGACAACATAGCTTCAGTATGTCCAAAATGGATTTCAATGAGTATCAAGTCACCATGCAAGATCAAAGGCACAAGGATCATCAAAGGCGAAACTGGGGGTCGATAGGGAGGAAAGCTACTCAGATCTGAGAAAAAAACACGGGAATTTGTGTGGAGAGACACTGGAAAAGTCCAAACGTGGCGAAAGCAATCTCTGATTTGGAGGAGGTAAGGAGGTGAAAAGGGAGAAAGGGAGGTGTAATCAAAGCGACTGGAGGGGAAGGAAGGAGAAAGAGGCAAAAAAGAAAGAAGAGACTGTCGCCATTTCCATAGCTTTTCGATTTGTGTATCTCATAAACTAGTAAAAAGATTATCCTTCTACAATTGATATACATATGATGTATTTGCTGATAGCAATGCGATAATATCGAAATGAGAATCCAAAGAGATTATTATTTAATGTGGTAATATTTGCAAACATTAAGGGGAGAGGATAAAAGGGATACGAGTTCGTTTCGATTATCAAATATACGTACTTATTAACGTGCATAATGATGCAACATAATAAGTAATTTGAATCATTTATCATTTCTCAAATAAACTTGCTCCAATGTAAGTTAAAATACTGAAAGAATCAAAATATATAGGCCACATTTGAAGTGTGGTAGAGAAGTCAGTTTGAAATTTTGTGGAGAAAGTGACAAAGACGCCAAATAAAGAAGGTGAGTGTTCTTGAATAAACACTTAATGGTATTTTGAAAGAGACCCCTGACATAATTGTCAAATAACCATAAAAGTGGTTTAGATACCTAAAACATGATGTGTTTTGAGATATCAATAAATCATGTATAGAACTAACAAGAATATTCATCAATGATAAATATAAATAATAAAGCGCTTATATTTATAATTGGATTAAATATCCTGTATTAAAGAAAAACATGTCTGACCATCATGAAATTATCTTAAATAAGAAATGTAGACCTGCAGTCCATAATGTCACTACTACAAAAGTGGGCATATTCGACACTATTTTTATGTGGCTGTAGATCAAAAAAGCGTTGCCGTAGGCCATTTTTTCAAATAGGCAACACCAGGGGGCGTGGTATCCGCAACCGTTGCACTAGCCATCTAAGGCAACGCTTTTGCCCATCTACGGCCATGGAAAGAAAGTGTTGCATTATAACCCAACAGTATATGCATGTATTGAACCAACATACAGCGTTGCCTTAAGCAGAAGCCAGAGCCTGGCTTCCAGCTCATGGTAGTGGGGTCTACATGGACTTTCCCTGTCAGCTGCCAATGTGTCACATGCCACGTCAGCTCTCCACGTTAGCTGCACATATGTCACATACCACGTCAGCTATCCATGTGGCACCACGTAAGCTGTGGATCCCACTTATCGTACCATTGTAGAATTAATAATATTACACTTAATGCAACACCACAGCATAATCTAATGCAACACCACAGCAATCTAATGCAACACCAGAAAACATCAACTGCAATGGTAAAACAACCAAATGCAACACCAGAACAAAATCAATTGCAGCTGTAATACAACCCTATAATTAAAAATTCTACAGTACACATATTCAATGCAAAACATTGTACCACATTCATACATATATACCAAAATATTCATACAATAAATCCTCCCAAAACATTCATCACCACAGTTAGACCAACCAATTATATATACCAACTCACAAGTGTCATCACCAACACATACCACAAGTGCCATCACCAAAAATACCACAAGTGCCATCACAAACACATACCGCAAGTGCCATAATTTAAAAGAAAAATTCGAATATATCACAAGTGCTAACGCATACCATCCAAATACTTCATTCAGCTGTCGGGGTTGCAGGAGTACCAATGTCATCTTCATCACTTGTTCTGGTGACACAAAAGTCTCCGACATCTAAATTAAGATCTGGATTGGCTTCACCTAGCTTTTTAAACACCCATGACACATTCTATTTCACTTTTCTGTTAACCTTTTCTTCCAAATCCGCCTTAAGCTCTTACCTTATTTTTTTGATCAGCCCTTGCCCATAACTGTCCGAAGAACCAGGAGGACTTTTCAGCCATTTTACCTCGCCTTCCAACAAGCCAGTTCCGTGTGTGGCTCTTCCTACCAGAAACAAGTGCATCTGCCTCAGCAATGTTTCCTGCACCCACCATTGCTTGAATCTTCGCATACAAATGAAAACCATGCAAGCATATATATAAACAGGCAGCTGGCAGGAATGAATTTATTAACAAAACTAGTTTTCTTTCAAACTAACTATGTGTTCGATTTAATAAGCAGCTCCAACAAACGTACAATGTGCTAATTATACTGACACAAGTATTACTATTTCAATATCTAATGTACTCACGTATTTGGCCTTTAGTTCATCCGTGTTAGTCTTGTAAGTTCACTCCGGTTTTCGTTTATACGTTTCCAAATAAACCAAGGCAGCGGATGGGGTGGCTTTTTCTTGGTCCTTCTTTCTCTGTCAAGTATTAGGATTACCAAAAATTAAATAGAATTTTTAACATTCAATGTTAAGAATTTACAGATCTAGTTGCTGCCTATGAACGTTGTGACAATGATATAAAATATAATTCAATGATATAACAAATTAGAATTATCATGTGGCTAATTCAACTCAATCACAAAAAGATTAACTTAAGTTCAAAAAACACATATTATCTGTTCTTTGGCTACTGCATGAGTTTTGGGACCCACGGTATGTGTCTCTTTTAATGAATTACGATGCGCAGAATTAGTACCAGCTAGGGCCTGGAAATCCAAAAAATATAGCGCTAAACAAGAAAATGTGAATATCATTAAATTATTTTATTTATTTTTTCCATCTATTGCCTGATTATTTAATTAGCATTATACAAATTAGTTTTCATTTGTAGTCACATTAAAGCCGTATCTGAACTGCTTCATCCCCCCAGTATTCCAAGAGCATTTTAAAATCCTCCAACGTAATTGTACTGGGCCGATTTGCAAGTCTTTCCTCATCAGTTGAATATTTTTTTATATTACCTTGCCTTGATGCGAGGCTTGTACTGCCTCTAAGAGTCGTTAGGCATGTTCAAGACCCACTTGTGTCCTTCTTCTGGAATGACATACCTAGCCTACAATATATCAGTCACAAAATTTAGGAAACAAACTAACTAATTAAAACCAAACATTTAGGAAGTCAATTGAACTATATATGGTTTAGGTGATAGATTATACCAGAGCATATTCCAACATTTGTCGCTTTAATTGATCAGGAACAACATGCCAATTGATGTAAGTAAGAAACACAATATCTTTTGCTAATGTCCTAAGAAAATTGCTTAACTCCATAATATTATCAGATACAGGCTGATCATCCTCATTCAACTCAATGACTACTTTAGCATTAGGGGTTCTAGCATGCACCTTGGTCATTTTTGATTTCCCTCTAGATTTTTTTGGATCTTGTACTTTATCTACCAGGTTCAAAAAAATGAATAGAAAATTAATGTATGGCATTACAGAAACATAATATGCATGCAAAACTTAAAATAGACACACTCAACAGTGCAGTGCAGTGCACATATAAAGAAACATTGTACCTGTACATGCTTCATCTTCCTGTGCAATTCATTCCTGCTCTAATCCGTCAAAAAGATTTTCAAATGTTGGAGGCGCTTCAACATTCTGCTTTTGACGTTTCTGCATCGCTAAATAAGCAGCAACTGTACTAGCAGCTTCACATGAACTGGTTGATTGTTTGAACATTTTGCTACATATAGGTTTTAAAATGGATGGACGAGACGTTGTAGTTTTTAAAATTCCTAAAAAAGATGGCGTAGGTTTCGTCAACTTCTTTAATGTTTTTGCGAATTTCTCCCGGTTACTGAGTTTCTTTGGACTGGGAGTGCATGTCATGATCAACTCCTTATTGGAGCCAGCTTTCTTTAGAGGGGGTGCGAGTCATAGCTTCCTTCTCAATTTTAATGGCTGCATTGGTTCGCGAATGAGTTCTCGGTCCAGGTAAAGGATCCTTTGACTTAACAGTTTTGATTGTCTACAGTTAAGTCAAAGTTCAAGATTTTTTATGTTCATAAAGGCAAAGACAATAAGTAACAAAAAAATAACTTTTTAATACCTCCTAATCTGATGAATCATCAGTGACGTCTTCACCAGCATTTTCTGGGATGCATTCATCAAGTCCAGCAAAATATTTACCTTTATCTTTCATATTTCGTGCGACAGTCTCTTGCATACAACTAACCAATGAAGGCACCCCAAGTGATCTACCAACTGCATTATTTTCTTGCATTCGCGTGATTCATTCGTGTTCGTACTTCGTCAAAACTGATGGTTGTGAGAACTACAAGCAGATTAGCATTATTACTCACCATCGATGATAAATTTAAGCCAGTTAACCAAATAGATCCGACATATAAACAGTTCTTGCTATTTTGACAGAATGCATGCACAAAGAACAAATAGTTACTTGAATTAGGTGCAGCCTTCGTGGTCGAAATAGGACATTAGAAAGTAGTTTGAAATACAAGATTTCATCCGGATTAATAAAACTGAAATGGAAACTGAAGAACGCCCGAACATCAGCTTCATTCTCTCGAGTATCATCATCATTATCTGTTTCATTTTCTATATTTAATTCCTGCTAGTTCCTTTGTCCGTCATAGTAACATCTTCTTCATCATTATTCATATCAGGCTCCGGCGATAGTTTCTTCTGACCCACTTGAGTTGGGTTGTTTTTCATCATTTTGTGTTGCTGCTGAAGTCTATATGTAGTAATATACTTGTGCTTCGCAACCGGCTTCTTAGCAGAACCTGCAACAATAAAAATAATAACGATGGCCTCCTTCGTAGTTCATTATACACACACACACAGATATATATAAGAATGGATCTATATTACATACACATATATACCTTGAATTATGTTTTTCCTTGGCCGTATGATTACATGTGGATGCAGTTGAATCAACGGCTCACGGTCTTTGTCAACGGTGTTGTCGATGAAAAAAACCACTTCTTCTTGCTTATTGCAGCCCTATACGTATTCGTTTACGTCCTTGTCATTCAATATCAACTGCCAGCCACCCCTCGTTCCTTTGTTGATATAGACTCCTCCTATTTCAGTGTAATGGAGACAATCTTTAACAAAGTCCATAAGCACACTATAAGAAAAGCGGTCTACATCATATTTTAATACTACGAAGGATTCTCCACCGATGTAACATGTCCTTCGAAACTGTCCGCCATGTTCCAGTCGGATATTTATAAGTTCATCCATCCTATACAAAATGAATACATTAGAACAAGGTACATGCATGTTAAAGTGGACAAAAAACAACAACTATAACATTTTGGTCCATAACCAATTTAGATGACAGTAAAGAGGAACTTTTTGTCCTAACGAGATGGAACAGATTAGGCCAAATACATTCATCAAAGATAATAATTTACAGCTAAAACAAAAAGTGCCAAATACATCATAAATTAGACAACATATTAGACCAAATTAAAGCAATAAGAAAGAGGAATTTTTTGTCCTAAAGAGATGGAACAGGATCAAGAACTTCTGCTTCTAGTTCTGTTTCTAGTTGTATCACGGGGACATCATCCCTAATCCAATCCCCATCAACAACTTCTGGTTCTAGTTAACCATCTATGCCCATATCATGTGAATGCATATTGCTCATGTCTTATTCCATTGCATTCTGATTTTCAGTATCACACCAAACTCTCGGCAATTTTTTAATAACGTAATGACGGTTCTTTTCAACTGCATTTTCCACATAAAATACTTGCTACACTTGCAAAGACAGGACATAAGGATCAGTTTTATGGCACTTGCTAAAATTTACTCGAGTAAGACCATATGAATCTTTTTCCTCTTGGTACCAACAACACTTAAAAAGGACCACTGTGAAAGCTCCCCAATAATCAAGCTCAAAAATTTCTTCGATTGGTCCGTAGTAATTGACATCACCCACTATTGGGTTTTAGTCTTTCGAACTTGCAAAGCTGGTAGTTTTGGCAGTCAAAAATACACCACTATTTTATGTGGTACATCGAGAATCTCTAAATTTTGTGTGGAATCTATTTCCATTTACTATATAACCGGTAAACTTCCTAGCTACTCGATTAGGACCTAATGCAAAAATCTCTAAATTTGTTGAAATATTATCCTTTTTCAGAACCTCTTCTTTAAGCCAATTCCAAATCTCTTTGAAATGTTCTCATTCCCTCTTTTATCATCTTGGATTTGCAAGACCATCCACAAAAGCTCGATGAACCCTAAATAATAATTAAGGTCAAAAAACTATGAAATGCAGATATTAATTTATAGTTAAGGAAAATGATATAGGAACTTAAAAACTTACTCGATCAAACTCTCAATTTCTTTATTACCGGAATTGAACAGAATATAGCGATGCGTTGCCTTCCAGACAACATCTTTCAAATTGAACATCCTTCCATCTTTATTCTTCTTTGTTCCAATATGATATTCCAAATCTGTTGGACATCTTCCAAAAACAATCGACATATTTTTTGTTCCTCCATCAACGCTTAAAAATCTTGAATAGAAGGTCACACACTCTTTTGCCAAGTAACCTTCTGCAATCGAACCTTCTGGTCTGTTTCTATTTCGCACACAAGATTTCAACTTTCCTAGATATCCCTCAATTGGATACATGTATCTAAGATGTTCAGGCCCACTGTATTCGATTTCTCTGCGTAAATGAACAAGCAAGTGTACCATTATATCGAAAAAAGCCTATGGAAAAATCATTTCAAAATGACAAAGTATCTCGACAATTTCTTTTTGCAGCCTCTTAATATCATCCGCTTCGATAACCTTGATCCATAGTCCTCTAAGGAATGCACTAAATCTGATCATTGATAATGCAACCTCAGGTTTTGACGCTTTCTTTATGGAAAATTGTAACAAATAGTGGAGTATGAAATGAGCATCATGGCTCTTATATCCCACAACCGTTCTCTCTTTTATGTGCACGTACCGACTAACGTTCGAGGCACAACTGTGGGGCAGTTTGGCGTTCTTCAATACAGAGCAAAAGATTTTTTTCCTTATTTGTCATATCAAATATTGCTGCTCTAATTTCAACATGCTTTCGATCACCACATTCAACAGGATGAAGGGCCTTCCTTATGCCCAATTCCTGTAAATCCAAACGAGCGTTTAGGTGATCCTTCGACATGCGACCTATATTAAGTAAAGTACCTAATATTTTGTCGCATATGTTCTTATCTATGTGCATGGCATCCAGGTTATGTCGAAGGGGATTATGACACTAATATGGTAAGTCAAACAGTATTGACCTTTTTTGAAAAGGGCCGTCACTTTTAACCGGTTTCTTCGTCTTATCCCCAAACTGATTTTTGAACCCCCACAATAACTCTTCAATATCTGTTCTTGATAATATTTCTGGAATGCTCCCCATTTCAGTTTTGCCATTAAATCTCCTCTTATCCAGCCTCCACTGATGTTTTGGATCAAGAAACTTTCTATGGTGCATATAACACATTTTTTGCTATGCTTTAAATAATTTGAAGAAGTTTCATAATGGCATACCAGACACGCTAGTTTCCCCTTCGTGCTCCAACCTGATGACATGGCATATCTCGGAAAATCACTAATGGTCCATCAGATGCTTGCATATAAATTAAAATTTCCATTAGTCAAGGAATCATTAATTTCGACGCCAACATTCCATAACGCTTTTAATTCTAAAATTAAAGGTTGCATATATACGTCAATACTGTTCTTTGGAGAATCTGGTCCAGATATTAATGTTGACAGAATCAAATTCTCTTGTTTCATACATAACCAAGGCAGAAGATTATAGTTTGCCAACATAATTGACCATGTACTATAACTTGAATTCATTGAACAATATGGATTAAATCCATCAGAAGCTAGATCCAATCTAACACTATGATTTTCTGATGAAAAATCATGATAGCGAGCATCCATCATCTTCCTTGCCACACCATCAGCCGGATGTCTTAGTTTTCCATCTTCTTTTCGTTCCACTTGGTGCTATCTCATAAGTTTGGAATTTTTTTTGCACATAACCATCCTTTGTAACCTTGGTCTTAGAGGAAAGTACCTCATAACATTGGCCGACACTTTGGGAATCGACTTTGGTGGATCATTATTATCAACGATGTCTTCTTTTTCTCTTACAGTCACTTTGTAAAACCACAAATGTCATAGGCCTCTTTATCTTTATTCTCTGCCCAATATAACATGCAATGGTTTGGGCATGCATGTATTTTATGGTAATCAAGACCTAAATCCTTAATGACATTCTTTGCAGCGCAGGAAGACAAGGGCAGCTAGGCATCAAGAAAGGCTTCTTTTATAAGCTTTAGTAATTCCCAAAACGCAGACTCGTTAATTCCATAAGCACACTTTAAATGATAAAGCCTGATCAAGAAACTTAGTCGAGAAAATTTAGTGCAGCCAGGATATAATGGTTTTTTTCCTTCTTTAACATGCCGATAAAATTTCTCGGTCTCTGGATTTGGTTCTACTTCAAATCCCTAGGATTTTGACCAAATTTGTAACCCGCACATGTGAACATCACATCTAAATTATCCTCACAATCCATCTCCGTTGCACAATCCATATAGTCATCAACACCTATTAATTTTGTCTGTGAAACTTCACAAATCCACCAGGTACGTAATAGAGAAGGGCCATTAAAAATAAGATGATCGTATATGACATTTTCACAATACCAACTACGTTCTGTTCATTTTTTACAGGGGCACTTCATCTCATCACCTACTTTATAAATGGGAAATGCATTTCTTAGAAAAGTTGTTACCCCTCTTACATATTCTGCACTCGATCTCGGAACCCCTATCCATATGTGATACTCGTTATCCATTGTCACAATCTAACCACGGCCTAGTAAGACTAAATTTGATACCACTAACGGTTTCAAGAACTACAACAAAAATATCATATTACAACTGTAATTTTACAACTGTCAGAAAATGACAGTTGTAATAAAGGTTTTTTGCAACTGTTTTTTTTTTAAGTTGTAATAAACGTATTTTCAGCAACTTGATTATTTTGCCAGTTGTAATAGATGTTTAGTACAACTTTTCTTCTTTGCCAGTTGTAATAAACTGATAATCTATAATCAATAATTAATAATTAATTATTTAAACTTAGAATAATTAATAATTTATTTCTAGTAATAAACTTACAAATATGTAATAATTAATGAATAATAAACAGTAATTAGTTTTTAGTAATTAGTATTAAATAATTAATAATTCATAATTCATATATATACATGATAATTAAATTTTAATAATTAATATTCAATTATAAAGCAATAATAATTAAGAAGTAACAGTTAGTACTTTAGTAAAATTTGTTTTCAAGAATTCATATTATATTTAATATAAATATTCACTTACTAATAATAACTCATAATATTCACTTTTATAAACTTTGTTCTATGATCCAAAAAAAATTGATAGTCAGTTGCTGAAAACTCATGCGGGAATATTATAATTTTTTTGGCTATCAATTTTTCTGGAATAATATAATATGATCCCAAAAAAATTGATAGTCAGTTGCTAAATCAATTTAGCAAAGGGGAGATGATAGGCAGTATGCGAATTCTCACGCGAGCCTCCTCATCTCCCCTTTGCTAAATCAATCCTTTTCTGCAAATCAAAATTAATCCTGTTCCTCCCCTCAAACAAAGCTCTACCTTAGCAAACCACGCCGCTACTTCAATGTCGACCAGTTGAAATTCACATACTGCCGAGATCTAAAATTCACCGTTTTACTGCCATCGGTGAGTAGATGTATCTGCCGTTTATGTGATCTCGAATTCGTTTTCCGCTCCGCTTCCCCGCTTAGTATTTCCTGCTCAATAAAATATGCACTTTCTTTTACTTTCCACGTTTGCTCCTCAGGATTGGGTGAAGAAAACATGGTCACTCTCCACTAATCCCAACTTTTGGATTAAATAAAAAATTGAAAATTAGACAATCGAATAATTCATTGTCGATCTGTATAGCACGCATCTACCGGAGGGGTTCGCCTTAGCCACGCCAAGGTACTACAACGCGAACCTGTATAATTTGTGGATGCAATGTGGTTATAACTTAGATCTAAATTGGACATGAGGTGGTTGTTTTTATCTGGTGGACTGCTATTGAAAGTCTCTTATTAGGAGGATGTATAGATTGTAGCTAAGGGAAATAAACATTCCTGAGTGGAATCTAATAAGCGAAGAAGTGGTATATGTTACTTTAGATCTTGAAAGAGCTCTTGGGATAATGAACCGCAATGCAATCTCCACTATTTTAAAGAAACGTTAATTTTGCAGGTATGGCAATATACAACACATAACCATTTTGCTTTCGCCTTTCCATTGTTAGTAGTACAATGGTTGTACTCTTCCACTGCTACAATGATGAATCAAGGTGCTTTTGCTTGGTTCTCTAATGATACAATTAGTAATACTAGTTACAACTTATTAATCAAATTGGGCATCCAACCCAATAGACTTTTTGTTTGAGCTGATAATATTTTACAGCCAAACAATATAAGCAATGAAAACATTACACCTTGTGTTAGGATTGTCTCGCCTGTTGTTAAGGTAGGAATGGCGGTTTGAATAAATAGTCCCACATCATGGAATAAATTAAAGGATTTGGGTACAAAATGATTTGGCAGACATGTAACATCAGGGATTCCTTTTGTTATATGGGAGTTGTGTGTCAGCTCATATGCGTGCAAGGAAGAGAGGCTTTGTTCCGACCGTCGTTATGTAACAGTGGTATCGGAGCCGAAGGTTACGGACTGGGCCATGAGTGCAAGGCAATGCTCTCAAAAGATACTCGTAGGATGTGAGTCAAAGGGGGAATTGTTAGGATTGACTCGCATGTTGTTAAGGAGGAATAATGGTTTGGAATTAATAGTCCCACATCATGGAATATATTAAAGGAATTGTGTACAAATATGAGCCGGTAGGCACGTAACATCGGGGATTCCTTTTGTTATATAGGAGTTGTGTGCCAACTCATATGCATGCAAGGGAGGGGGACTTTGTTTCGACCGTCATTTCATAATAGTTTGTACCTCATTAATTTGTAAGGTCTGTTATGTAACGATGGTCGAAACAAAGCCCCCTCCTTAGCATGCATATGAGCTGGCACACAACTCCCATATAACAAAAGGAATCCCTGATGTTACGTGCCTACCAAGTCATATTTGTACTCAAATCCTTTAATTTATTCCATGATGTGGGACTATTAATTCCAACCGGTCATTCCTCCTTAACAACATGCGAGGCAATCCTATTAGTCTACCCCTTGACTCGCATCCTATGAGTATCTTTTGAGAGCACTTCCTTGCCTGCATGGCCCAGTCCGAACCTTCGGCTCTGATATCACTGTTATGTAACGACGGTCGGAATAAAGCCCCCTCCCTTGTACTCATATGAGCTGGCACACAACTCCCATATAAAAAAAGGAATCCCCGATGTTACGTGCCTACCAAGTCATATTTATACTCAAATCCTTCAATTTATTCCATGATGTGGGACTATTAATTCCAACCCGTCATTCCTCCTTAACAATATGTGAGGCAATCCTAACACCTTATTTCACATCTTTCTGGAATTGTGTCTAATATAGCAACCGTCAGGCTCTACATCGAGCAATATGAAAAGATCCACCAAAATTGGTAGGGAATCACATGAAGCTCTTGCTCCTCTTGTTGATGTGGCCCTAAAACTCTCAATGATGCAGGAGTTCACTTGGAGATCTTCTCCAATTGTTATAAGATAAATAGCAAATCAGCTACGTTATGTTTGTACTTCAAGTTCAAATAATAATGTAAGTTCAGAAAATAATCTCTCTTAATGTAACAGGAAAAGTTAATGATGTGTTCATGTTGCCAAGCTGACCATAATGTTTGAATGGGAGAATGAAATAATTTTCATTTACTTTCAAGAAATGATCATGCTTCATGATATGGTAAATTATCATATTTAACTGTTATGTAATTTAGGTAGAAAACTCTTCAGTTTTTAGTTACTTGATGGTAGAGACCTAGTTTTTATGTGGATCATGAATTCATGAATGTAGTTTAGTTTCAATCAGGAGGCGATTCATGAGATCTCAGCTAATTATCCTTTTTTTCCTCTCTCTCAGTTACCTTAAACACGTCTTAAAGATTCCCTAAATATACATATTCGAGCGCCTATTTGTATAAACATTTCTCTTTAGAGATTCTTATAGCTTGCTCAAACTACATTCCAGCGGAGTTTGTTATTCTTAATGTATCAAATGTGTCCTATTTTGAGACTAAAACATGACCTACATAATCCATCTTAAGGCTTGGCTGATTTTACTTCACAAGTTCTTGTCTTTTAGTTGGCCTAGTCATGTTATTCTTAATGTATCAATTTCATTATGTTTGTATTACTCTTAGTGATGTATATTTATGAAAGATGACTTCAAGTCATTTGGATTTTGGAGTCTTGGATAATGGACTTTGTAGTTGCTTTATGTACTTAAGATGCTTGTATGATTTATAAAAAAATGACAAGAGTTTGAAATTCTAATATATTGTTTTGGTTCATGTTTTAAGTTTATTTGACATCTTCAGTTTGTAGATAATATGTTCTAAAATGAATTCTTTTATTAGTAATATTTATATAATGTGTTCATATATTGCAACTGTAAAATAATACTTTTAATAAAATATATTACAACAGTTATAAAAAGTTGTAATAAATTTTATTACAACAGTGGAAAACAGTTGTAAAATATACTTTTTACAACGGTGTCGCAATGGTGCAAAACAGTTGTAAAAGATTTTAGCTATTACGACTTTTTAATAGACAACGGTTGCCCACCGTTGTAAAATGCCTTTTACAACTGTTTTCCACCATTTTAATATGGTCAATTTGTTATAGGGAAGACACGAACAAGGGCTACCCTGTAAGGTTTGATTAAATTAGAAATAAAAACAAAACAAGTTAATAATTTACAAATATACATAATTGGTGTGATGATACAAAGGCGATTGTTTTGATATGAATCATTACTAACTTTTGGAACTGAGTTATCAGGAGAAAACATAAAACAAGCAACTAAGGATACTGAATACAAATTCATAACATTACATGACTACACCAAAACAAAATAGTACAGATACGAAGACTATACAGGTGATACAAAGACGATACAGTTGTACCTAATACAAAGAACAATGTAATAATTTAATTTTGTCTTCTAATGTTTAGCCGTTGAAGATGGTCGTTAAGTCTACTAACGTCAGTTCGAAAACCAATAACTCGATTTTGCAGCGTTGTAAGTTGATGTTGTAATTCATTTGCATACTCGGCGGCTCGACTTGGAAACTGTTGGTCAATCCACTTCCAAAAGGTACACCCTGTGGGATAAACACGACATCTAAAATAACGACGAACAATGTTGAATCCAATCGAAATAACATCTTCTAATGCGGCAAACCCACAATCACACATTATGATTGGTGAGTCAGCTTGTTGTTCGTTAACCACTTGGTTGTTTTGATGCTGACGACGCAAGGCAGCACGACTATGCCGTCGCATCTCCCTTTCTTCACGTCGTTCTTCTTCTCGCCATTGTCTTCGGAGTTCTTCTTGCTCTAGTTCATACTCACGCAAATCATTGTAGTGTCTTTCTTGCATCTCTATATAAAAATCAATAGGAGTTTCTGGTGATGATGGGTTTGACAATCGTAGATCACCCATGCCCACGGTATCTTAGTAATCATACGATGTAGGAAGAGAAATATGCATTATTTAACTACAAACAAAAGTAGTCATTTAAACATTTAAATTGGATTTATTTTGTCCACTAAATTTTGCTTCCACCTTTCGAAATAGGCATTATTTACCAATACATACATCAATGGTTTGGTAAACATAAAAATACAGAACTTGCACAATTTCAACACATGCAAACATATAAATAGAACACTTCAAGTATAAAAAACCCTAATTTAAGGCAATCGATATACCCAAATCACCCATAGACTTTGAACGTAGACCAAAATAAGTTAGAGACATCTAAATAAAACTGAAATGATGAAGCCTTAACTACCTGTAATTGTCCTAAATGATCCAAATCGGAGGTGTAAAGTTTGTAAAATAGGAGCAATCAGAGGTTTATAGTTTGTAACGGAGGTGGAGTAGCAATCAGAGGTGTTCGTGGATGGATTTCGTTGAGAGAGAAACGCACAGAAGGAAGAGTACGGGAGAAATTTGTTTTTAGGGGAAGTATTTCGTGAATAAGGAAAAGATCGTGCCAAATTTTCACTAAACTGAAGAAGGGATATGTTCGAACTGTTGGATTTATCAACATCTACGGTTATTTATTTGTGTAAACTGATAACATGGATCGCTGACCTGACACCTATTTATGTTAAGCAACACTTTGAACTCGTATTGCACGTCACAACACAAGAATTCCAACTGCAACACTACATTCAAATCTAATTCAATAACATATGAATGTTATTGCAGAAGATCAATGAAAGCATTGCTTTCTCAACACTTTTCATGCAACGCACACAAATTAGTGTCGAATATGCCCACTTTTGTTGTAGTGTGTAAAATAAAAAATATACAAAGTGACAAAAGCACAATGAGATTATTGAAACACGTATAGTAACTGTTAACGATACTTTTCGTCAACACCGGAAATGGATCAATAGAGGTAAATCTTAGGGAAAATCAGGTGGATTGTTTCTCTTTCCTGTTGAATTTTAGTGATGGATTGGGAAGCTAAAGCTGTTAGACGTAGGCTCACTGTGATCTACTAGATTGGATCTAGGCTCAGCGAATGGAATTCGGTCGCCATTTAAGGGTGTGACGAGTGTAACATGAGCTCCTCTGTTGAATGGATAGTAGATTGAAATGATAACAATTAAAGAAACAAATGTGCACACTTACAGAGCAATTTTTATCAAGAAGTTCTCCCTTTATTAAGCTAAAACGAGAATACATAGATGTTGTAGAGAAAGAATTCTCCATTGATGATTTTCTAAGCTATTTCTGAGGATACAAAAAGTAAGAAAAAGTCCCCTCCCAATGTGGCATCTGGGGCCCTATTTATAATGGTTCAGGACCCCTCCCGTCAATGGGACAGTGGGCCCGTAGGGATCCTTGTCGGTTGCTTTATTCTTGGCCTCGGGCGCAGGACCTTTGGTCGCTTCCGGTGCATCGGTCACGGTTCCTGAACGATACTTGAATATCTAAAAATGACTCGCAAATGTAGGCTTGCGGTCATGAGCTTTCGGATGTAGGCTTTCGGCTTTATCGTGAATATGTGGGGAGATCGGGCCTCATGGTGTATATTGATATCTACCGGTTCGAAACAGCCATGGGTTTCGGTACTAAGTGAATTAGTAAGGGTAGCCTATGTATCCGTTGGGGTCTCGGTTGGCCTTTCGGTAGAGTTTTTTGTGGTAGCCTGGATTCTCAAGGGACGGCTTTTCGACTTTACTCATATTGTTTGTGAATCTGTCCTTTCAATGTCCAGGTGGTAGGTGCTCTGGAGATTGGTTCCAGTAGCCCTCGTGCTCCTTTGATTTAGTGCTTCTAGTGCTTTCGCCTTTGGGTGTGTCGGTATTTGGTCAGGTTGTTATTGAAGATCATCTGTCGGATTTGTTGCTTCTGATTTCCTTGGTTCCGGATTAGGATGGTTCTTTACCCGGAGCCTTTCGTTGAGCAGATGCTGCAAAAAGAGTCATGTCGGACTGACTATGTTGGAGGGGTCTTTTTGGTTTTAATCTTTAGTCCTTCATGACCTTTTCCTTTAGGGGGAATGAAAAAGGTTGTGGTTGATACTGTATTTTAGATTATGTCTTCCTGCTCTTTTTCTTCACATCGTTAGGCCCCACTTTTTATTGAGCCCTCCGCGAACTTTTGGTCATCTGATACCCCTTCACTGTCAGCTTCCTTCAATGTTGATTTTGGTAGTAACATTTGCCCCCCTCCCCAAGTAAAGGGGTATTTTCGACTTTTCAAGTCAAGATTTTGTCTTTTCTTTGAAATGTTACCTCTGCGTCTTCTTCTTTCCTTTGATCGGGAACGTTGATTGCTTCCCTTTTGATTGATCTGGATTGCCACTGCATTCTGAATACAGAGCGCACTCTCCTTCCTTTTACCCTCGTACAGTGGCCTTACTTTTATTGTATGGATATTGCCCGTTGATTCCTTCTTAGGTGGACAGCTAGGAGGTAAGATATATCTTTTCCCCCCTCTTTCTTCTCCCTTTCCCTGCATAGCATTTTACCAAAGCAAAATCACCGTTTTTCTAAATTTGTTGTATTATTTTCCTAAGATTTCAGCTTTAACTGACTGTAAGTATAGTGGTGGATAACTCAACATACTGACATCAATTTCCTTAGCTAGGGTCATTGTCTTATAGGATGACAAAATTTCAAATCATACGTACACCCATGGGGGTATTTGTATATAACTATCAAAGAAATATTAGATTGAACTACATATTTATGTTACGGTATCAGTGGCAGGGCCATGTTCAAAAATACACAAATTGGCGATTTCATTCTGGATGAATCCGGACTTTGTTTGTCAGAGGAAGGTTTTAGGATGAGAGAAATCCAAGTGAGCGATGTTTTAAGTGTGATCCCAGGCGTCTTTGACCAGCACTCTGGTCCGTTGCCCTCGAAATTTCTTCTCGGGTATGTCTCTTCTTCTTTGGGGCGGAGTCTTCTAGACCAAACTTCCCCTTCTTGTTCTATGTTTCTTGGAGATAGCTTATTCTCACCCCTCATGGCTTTTTCTTCCCCTGAATCCCTGCCTAAGAAAAGATCTATTCCTGGTTTCGACAGCGATTCCTTCCGGCATCACAAAAAAGTAAATTCTAATTCCCGTCCTTCTGGAGGTGAAATTGTTGCGTCGCCCCATCGAGGGCTATTGTATATCCCTCTCGTACCTTCTCCTGGAAGTTTTCACAACGTTTATCCTTCCTCTGCAGAGACTACTGGAAGTGATTTCGTTGCCGGTCTCCTAAGATCCGATTTTCATGAGGGTCTGGATTTAAGAGAGCGTGAACCCTTCCTTTCTTCTCATTATCTGTGTAACCTTATGGGTCCCTCTTTTCAGGTTTCAGACTTTGATACAATGGTACATCTTCTTTATCATCTATCAATGTCTCCGATATCAAGAAACTTATTTCTGAAGGATGGTTTGAGTTTTATCTCAAATTTGTTAAATGACAATTCTTAGTTTGTATCTCTGTCCCCTTGTGGCTTTCTTGTTCATCTTATTGATGTAAGAACTAACACTGCATCGTTCTTGGCTCACTCATCCCTCCTCTCTTTTTTTAGATAGCCAAGGATTGGTATATTACCAGACCTGTAGCCGCCTCTCTACTTCGGGATAAGGAGGAGCTTCGAAGGGAGAAAGCCGTGTTGGAGTCTAAGGTTCACGGTCTATCCTTGGCGAAGAGTAGAAATGAAAAGGTTCACGGTCAGTTGATGGAGTCTCTTAAGAGGGAAAGGGTTGTCAATAGTTCCTTGACTACCGAAGTTTTGGCCCTTAACAATGAACGGTCAGATATGATGATGCAGCACGTGGGGAGACTGCAAACAAGGGAAGCGACTCTTTCTGATGCCAAGTGAATAATTCATGAAACTCGGAATTGGATTTCTTTGTTCCTGAAAGTGCACTTTCCAAATATGATGTCTGACTGCTATGAGAAGGTTTTCCTCTCAGTTTACTTTGATAACCGTGATAAGTTTCCTGACATGGGCTATCCTTCTCTTCCTCCATCCCTTTAGGACAAAATCTCGAGTGGTACTATTGCCTTAAATCAGGGTACTAGAGATCTAGAGATTCGGAAAGAGGGAAAGCGAAGGTCGAGGATCTTCTGTTTGTTGGAAAGATGTTCGACCGCCCGTCACCCAAGGATAATGAAAATTCAATCTTGCATAAAGAATTTGGTAATGTTGACAATTCGTATGGAGATGATGGTTTGGCAGAGGGGGTAAATCTTCTAGAGATTAGTGAGAGAGATCAGGCGGTGCACGCAGGTTCCCCTATTCTCCAGGTATAAATTCCATCCTTTGGATTCTTTCTTTACCTGTATCAATTGACTTTTTATGGGTGGTTCTCGCGGAGCTAGGAATGATGTCCTTGCTACTCACTTCTCTTCTTTTATTTTTATCTTTAAGGGTGATCTTCGTTCTCTTTCTAAGCTGAAGAGGAAATTTCTCACAAAGCCCCCTTTTAGATCTGGCAGAGAACGCTTCTTTAAAGAACTCAAAAATATCTATCTGAAGTATCCTCAGTTATCTTTCAACTTCTTGGGGAACTATAAGGAGATAATATTAAAGAATCTTAGAACTCATCATGCAAGGTTAATATTTAATATGAAGGAAAATAATATCGGGGGAAGATGATCTGTTATATCTGTGTGTTTGTTGACAATAGCGCATATGAATGTGAATTGCATTTGTTTTTACCTCTCTTTTTTTTGCATGCTTTTCCTAGGTTCGAAATAATATCGTAAAAGATAGCTTATTTGCTTGTTTAAACATGATGATTTACCTGAAGACACTTCCTCTCTTGCAGATTGAGGTGCATTATTTCCCTTGAGTTTAGGAGATTTCCCGGGAACCTCTCCTACCACTGTAGGTGGCGGATGTACCCCATCTGGGAAACGATTGGCGCAACGCTTGGTAGAACAAATATGTGTCTTGGAGACTCGAATAAGGCAAAAAAGACAAAGACATCCTCGAGGCAAAAAGGAGTATAAAAGCGAATCCTACTGTCGATTTCTATGAAGAAAGGGATGAGTTGCAGCACTAGGTTAGGGACTTAGAGGCGAGACAAAAAGACATACTAGTGAAATGCAAAGAATGGGAGACTGTATTTGGATGTTCTCTTGGGATCTCTGCCTCTAATGAGTCGTGGGTCTCGATGGAACACGTCTCTTCAGAATTTGAGATTGGGGATCACTCCCCCGGGATAGATCACTCCTTTGCTAATATGTGGCATAGACGGGTTAAGGAAGGCATACAAAGTCTTTATGACAGAAAGGAGATTGAGAGCAGCTCTCGTTGTACTGACTTTTATACCTCCAAACTTAAGCATTTACGAAGGGAGAAACAGTTCTTATGCAGAGAAGCTTTCGATCTGAAGAAGGAAAACAAAAATCTCTATGCGATGGGCAAGGTTTTCAATCATGCTTTAAAGTGGCAACCTAAACCCCCGGATGACCCTGGCATGAAGATGGAAAAGATGCAAAAGGTCGACGAGCTTTTGTGTTCCACGATTCATCATTCTTCCACTTCCTCCTGGTTCCATGGATAGAACGTATCCTATCGGAAATTGGTTTATTGCTCATAAGGGAGTTGTTGTGTCGGAGCGTGCTCTCTTCCCTTTTCTTTTCTTTAGGAACGTTTCAGTTTTCTCATGTTTTTCATAAGCATCTGTGTGATGCGTGAGGTACCATGTATTTTAATAACGGAGTGCAGTATTTTATATAAATAGCACGCATTGATAAGGGTTGGACCTATAATGATATGATTTGGCGTGCAATTGTGTGTTTTGATCTCGGTGCTTTTCTTTTAACCACCTCTATATTATGACTAGGCACAAAATGTTATGTTGGGGTCTGACTCGTGGTCTTGCGAATAGTGTCCTGTACCCTTCTATGGGAATAACAGTATCATAACGTGCCCAATCATAAAAGATCCCAAAATACTTGCTCGTGTCTTGCGTGTTAGTGTGAATATTTGGTGCATCGATTTAAATCAGAGATACTTTCCTGAGTGCAAAGGAGAAATGAGAAAAGCTACCGATGTGTGATTTGCATCGTGATTCAATTTTGAAACAGAGTTGAATCGCTTGCCCTAACATCTGTGAAGCGTTAGGTTGTCCTAGATCCGAATATGCATGGAAGACCGAAATCCCTTTGAGTATTTGTGAAGCGCTGAATCGTTCTAGATTCGGATCTTGGTGTAGAAGACCGGAACCTCCCCCGGTATTGACGAAGCGTCGAATCGATCCAGATTCGGGTATTGGTATAGAAGACCGGAACCTCCTCCGGTATTAATGAAATGTTGAATCGACCCAGATTCGGGTATTTAGCATAGGAGACCGAAACCACTACTGGTATTAATGAAATGCTGAATCGACCCAGATTCGGGTATTTAGCATAGAAGACCGGATCCACTTTCGGTATTAATGAAATGATGAATCGACCTAGATTCGGGTATTTAGCATAAGGACCGAAACCGCTTTCGGCATTAATGAAATGTCGAATCGACCCAGATTTGGGTATTTAGCATAGGAGGCCTGATCGAGTTTCGGTATTAATGAAATGCCGAATCGACCCAGATTCGGGTATTTAGCATAGCAGACCAGAACCGCTTCCGGTATTAATGAAATGCTGAATCGACCCAGATTCGGGTATTTAGCATAGGAGACCAAAACTGCTTCTGGTATTAATGAAGTGCCAAATCGACCCAGATTCGGGTATTAACATAGAGAACCGGAACCACTCCCGGTACTAATAGAGCGAGTTTCCCCTTCAGATTTGATTTAGGAAGCATAGGTTGTACGTGCTTCTTTAGCCTCCCCTTGGGCTTTCATCACCAAAGCAGAGGATGTACGTGCCACTCTATGGGCCTGTGCGTCCGTTGCGCTTGGCTAGCTTATCCACAAGCAGGGCCCAAGGACTTACCTAGCCTCCCTTCAGGAGGCGCCTCATCCTGAGCATCGTAGGTGATGATGAGGGCTTAGAAACTTAGACGGGGCCATCGTAGGCACATAACTAAGGTTTACTCTTTTGACGCTCTACACGGGCCAGCGTAGGCACTGATAGAGGCTTATACGCCACCCCCTCCAAGGGGTGACCTATCCTAACCATCGTAGGCGATGATAGGGGTTTGCGCTCCCTTCTGCGGGTAACGCAGAACATAAGCAGATATAGGACATGCTCTTCTACGAGCAGAGGTAGGACGTGCTTAGTTCGAGCAGAGGCAGGACGTACTCTTCTACGAGCAGAGGCAGGGCATGCTAATTTTTAGATGCACCGCCACGACCATTTTTAGTGTGAAATGGCGGCTTATGCTTTAGATGCTTTAACCCTACCCCCTCTGGTTTGGGCAAGGAGAAAGACTAACACAATTACCCACCTTCGGGGGGATGCCTCACCCCGACCAATTTGGCGATGACGAGCGATTTAATCCATTGATAATTGGACCCGTTTTGGGTTTTCCTGCTAAAATTCTGAGGAATGGGCTTTCCGTACACCAGCACATACGCATTAACCCTTTTCCTAAGGATCTTTTCAAACTCACCTCAATTTTTCGATAAATTCCCATAGTCGGCCTTGACTGGCGAGTCTGATAATAGCTTCCCCGAGAGCTCTGCAGTGATTAGTCTCGTGTCCATTCATCAAGTGATAATGATAGTAAGGCCCTCCCATCTTCCTTTCGTATTTATGTCTTTTCTTCGTAGAGGTCTAATAGTCGAGTTCGTGTCTGGTTAGGAAGTAAACATTCTCCTTAGAAGTAGTGATGTGACATTCCTAGGGTATGTTAGGCATACGCTTCCCTTTTCGCCGATGAGGTCTAATCCTTCTACGCTTTGTTTCAGTTGTGGGTCTTACACTCTCGTCCTCTTCTTCTGGAACATATCGGAATCGAGTTGTCACCTCTTTGATCCATCTGTGGGTGAAGCAGTTGAAATTGTCCATTATTTCGCATTCGAGCGTCATTCCCTTAACCTGCCTGTAGAGAGCATCCTTCAAGTAGGGGAAAATGCTAATGTCCTATGATGTAGATCCAATGGGTGAGAACGCCATGGTTTGTTCTATGTGGGAAGAGTTGTTATTCCCTGTCTCGCAAGAATGTAGTTCCATCTTCCTCTTCCCCTTTATTACTCGTAAAGCCTCTGTTCTTAACTCTTGTTCTTCCATTAGCCTACAACTAGTGGTTCTCGACTTATCCGTTCGAGGTCCTGAAAACCTTCGTCTGGGTTTCTTGCTCATGACCTTACTTCTCCAAAACTAGTCCGATCCGGGACGGAGCAACACAGGTAGATTTGTGGCTGTTAACCACAAGTTCGGAGATTCAAGCCCTCCTTCTAGCACCAAAATGTTAACGATATTTTTCGTTAACACCGGAAATAGATCAATGGGGCAAATCTTAAGGGAAATTCAGGTGGGTTGTTTCTCTTTCCTGTTCAATTTTAGTGATGGATTGGGAAACTAAGGCTGTTAGGCCTAGTCTCACTGTGATCTACCAGATTGGATCTAGGCTCAGCGAGTGGAATTCGGTCGCCATTTAAGGGTGTGACGAGTGTAACCTGATCTCCTCTGTTGAATGGATAGTAGATCGCGATGATAACAATTAAAGAAATAAATGTGCACACTTACAGAGCAATTTTTATCAAGAAGTTCTCCCATTATTATGTTTTTAATGAGAATACATTGATGTTGTAGAGAAAGAATTCTCAATTGATGATTTTCTAAGCTATTTCTGAGGATACAAAAAGTAAGAAAAAGTCCCCTTTCAATGTGGCATCTGGGGGCCCTATTTATAATTGTTCAGGACCCCTCCCATCGATGGGCCAGTGGGCCCACATGGATCCTTGTCGGTTGCTTTATTCTTGATCTCGGGCACGGGACCTTTGGTCGCTTTCGGTGCATCGATCACGACTCCTGAACGACACTTGAATATATGAAAATGACTCGCAAATGTAGGCCTGCAGTCATGAGCTTTCGAATGTAGCCTTTCGGCTTTATCGTGAATACGTGGGGAGACTGGGCCTCGTGGTGTATGTTGATATATGCCAGTTCGAAACCGCCACGGGTTTCGGTACTAAGTAAATTGGTACAGGTAGCCTATGTATCCACTGGGGTCTCGGTTGGCTTTTCGGTAGGGTTTTTTGTGGTAGCCTGGATTCTCGAGGGATGGCTTTCCAACGTTACTCCTGTTATTTGTGATTCCGTCCTTTCGGTGTCCAGGTGGTAGGTGCTTCGGAAATTGGTTCTGGGTAGCCCTTGTGCTCCTTTGATTTAGTGCTTCTAGTGCTTTCGCCTTTGGGTGTGTCGGTATTTGGACAGGTTGTTATTGATGATCGTCTGTTGGGTTTGTTACTTCTGATTTCCTTGGTTCCGGATTAGGGTGGTTCTTTACCCGGAGCCTTTCGTTGAGCAGATGCTGCAAAAAGAGTCCTGTCAGACTGACTATGGTGGAGGGATCTTGTTGGTTTTACTCTTTAGTCCTTCATGACCTTTCCCTTTAGGGGGAATGAAAAAAGTTGCAGTTGATACTGTCTTTCGGATTATGTCTTCCTGCTCTTTTTCTTCACATCTTTAGGCCCCACTTTTTATTGAGCCCTCCGCTATCTTTCGGTCATCCGATACCCCTTCACTGTCAGCTTCCTTCAATGTTGATTTTGGTAGTAACAGTAACAATTATATGTTAAATGCCAAAGGCATAATAATCGTAGAAATAATTGAATTATTTCCAAAATAATTGAATTGTTTTCAAATAATGGAAGTGTTTCAATACTTAAAATGCTATGAAAGTTTAAATACTGGTAGATCATACTAAACGATGAAAATATACTAGTTCCTAAAGAATATAAATAATTTCGTTAGTTATAAAAAATGTAAAGAATAATAAGTACATACCATATTCTTCTTTTAGTGTTATTATAATAAAAATCTTGATATACTTTATGATGAGTGAATTACTTCCTGCTTTTAAGTCATTGTTGTAATGAAACTCTTAATATCTATCGAAGGTGTGGTTACAATAAGAAAAACTTATATGAAGTGTAACGACCCGCATTCTACGTATCGAAGGATCGTAGAATATTTATTTCTTTTTCATACGAAGTCGTATGGTCGTGTAACTTTGGGGAACGACTGTTGGGGTCATTTTCCATGTTCATGATTTTTGCCGATTTTTAAATGACCGTTTTGCCCTTAGTTGATCTTGTTTCGCCTATAACTTTTGATTGGTAAGGAGTTTTGACCTGAAAACACTTCCATTAGAATTGGATGACGGTTTACCATTCCGTAGAGTGGTCACACTTGTCAAACGGGCTTACCGTTTGGGAGATATGGTTGAATTAAGGTTTAAAAAGTGAAAAACAGCTTAATTGGGCTTAACCGGGTGATTAGCAGCTAGGCCCATTGGGGGATTTCAGGATTAGAGCTATATGAGAGCTGATTAGGGTTAGAGAAACCTTTTCTTTGTCATTTTCCAACTGCCACTTACCTCTCTTCAACCCTAACAATGGCCTCCAACACCCAAATCACATTCTGATCACTTTTTAATCAAGTTTTAGCCTAATCTACGTCAAATCAAGGATAAATAGCACCAAATCAGAGTTGGAGCTGCTGATAAGCATTGGAATTCGACCTATAACAGTAGCAAAGTTCAGATCTAAGATTAATTTGTGGCCAAGGTGAGTGATTTGCATTGTTTTTCACTAATTACGGCTGATTAGGGGTGATTAGTGATAATTAGCGAAATTATGGCTCAGAAAAATCTGGAAAAATTTGTAAAATTCTAAAATATTATTTTAGGGCTCTGATAAAAAATTTGGTTAATTTGGATATGTTTGGCTAATCATATGGTTAAATCATGATTAAGGGGATTAAGGAAAAACATAGGTTTTGGGGTATGTTTGATTCATATTAACATGTTAAAATTGTTGTTTTAGTGTTTATGGTTGATTATTGATGTTTCTATTACTATTTGGAATGCTTCATGATTGTTTAGCAAAGTTAGAATGGTCGAAAACGCCGTCGTGTGGCGTAAACAGCTCGCTGGGAGAAGTGCAGGAAATCAGATCGGGTCATGAACCCGAACCGATCCGCTCATGGCCAAGGCACCACGACCCCGAACCGCAAGCCAACCACACCACTCGTGAAGCATGTATCACGAGCCGCGGCCCTGAAGACACCCGAACCGATCAGAGGAAGGACCTGTGTAACACCCCACGTCCATTAATGTCACTCACAAAGGGAATGCATTAATTTCCATGGAGCATTTTAAGTGAATATAGAACAGAAAATCACAACAAGACAGATATAAAGCAGTACTTGGAAATTTAAAACTTTATTTCATTGCAGCGGAAAACACATATGTTTGATTACATCATCAAAACCATAAACCAAAGTCAAGTACATCATATCCATCTTGATAAAACAAAGTACATAAACTGAAATACATAATCCCCAACATCAAAATAGCCATAAATAAAGAGAAGCTGAAATTTACTTCAGCGATCCAAGCAATCTTCTAAAAGCAGTCCAAAATCAAGCTCCACTGGTGCTAGTTCCAACCTGAGCACCTTGGGGGGGGGAAGGGAAAGAGATGGAAAAAGGGGGGTCAGACATAAAGTCTGGCGAGTGCGATAATTCTAACAATATAATTAACAAAGTAACTAGGCTAAGGCATAAGTTGGAAAATAAGGAAATGATCATGAACCATTCAGTATGACAGAGTAAACAAGGAAACAAGATGAACAATGATATCGTTAAAGCGCACCTAACCCACTAAGATAAATTTACTAAACTACACCAACACTATAGGATAATTGCTATACTGCGCCGCCACTAGTATACTGCACCACCACTAGTCACCCTAAGGTTGATCCCGCCTACAGACTTAATAATTATATTGGTAGTTTCGTGCACCCCTAGCTGCCTTCATAGGTGCCGTCTGCCCCTATATCCATTAGATGTACCCACTACCCCCGAGCGATCGGCTCCCTAACTCGTAGATACCCGTGCTGGCCCCACAGTGGGGTGCATCACTCCCCAAAGTGGCAACCAGATACCACCAAGAATGCACGGCTTATACCTACACGATGCAACAACGTCTTACCTACCAGCCCGGGTCCACACACGCATATGAACCCGTTGGACTTGCGTTGCCACCGCTAACCCGGTTTGGCCTCTTACAGTCAAGCCTAGTATGCGTGTCCCGTTCTCGACTTGGGTCGAGCCCACAAAGATACGTATGGGTTACTGGTTGAAACGGGCCCCCATTACTTGACACAAGCTATCCACCTAAGCTTGGTCCCCTCTAGTACATCCCACTTAACCCACTTCTTATTCATGTTTCAATTTTGGTTAAGTGTTTCTAATCGTATTTCCAAATGCCACCCAAGGCACCCACTAGATTCGACATGCCACCCAAGGCACCCACTTAACCCCCTCATGTCCCACTGCATGCTTATCTGGTTAAGTGTTTCTTAATTCATTAAGACCGTAACCTCATAAAGACCTCTCGCATTAGACTGACATTTGTGGCAGCTGGATTTGCCGGGCGGGTCCGGGAAGTCTTACACCACAAAAGAGCCTAACCTCGTGCCTTTACAACTGTTACGTATTTAGTTTGTGCCTAAGACCTCTCACATTAGACTGGCATTTGTGGCAGATGGATTTGCCGGGCGGGTCCGGGCAGTCTTACACCACAAAAGAGCTTAACCTCGTGTCTTAGACGATTAATTACTCCTAATTAATCATTCCCCAAATTTGAATTACTTTCCCTATTCAAATTATCAATCAATTCCAAATTTAACGATGTCTATAATTGACTCAATAATGTCCATCCATTTATGGTATGTAAAATCATACCAATTTTCAACACAATTATATTTTATGCCTTTTAAATATTTTTAATATTATCCCCTTTTTCCCCACGTAGTACGTTTGTTCGTTTAACGTAAAAATATACGTTAGACTCGAATAGTCTAACTTATAAAATAAAAGAAAACATCACAATTTATACACAGAATTAAAACATAAATCTAACATAGGGGTGAACTTGCATATGTGAATGATGTTCTACATCTAAAACTTGCATAGGCCAAAATTACAACTTGCATAAATAACATATGTCATGGATCCAAATCTAAAGGTGTGAACTTGATGAAATAATGGCCACAAACTTGCATAAATAACATATGTCATAGATCTGTATTTGCATAGGTAATAATCCTAAACTTGCATAACATGATTCATATCCAACTCAAACTTACATAGGTGATTTATACATCGCAACAATGGTGAAGACTAGTATCTAACATGTAAAGTATCATGTAGAATTTAGCATATGTCATAGCCTAACTTTCGATTAAATTATCACATAAACTAAGTGCCATAGCTATGCAAGGTCACATATAATTCTACCCAACTTGTATATGGTTCATGTTTGAATCAACATCTAAACTTTCCTACATATGATTTATCATATGAATCAATATAACAAACTAGCATAAGAAACATGATGAATCAACTAGACATATGCCAATCATAGGATTATAACATGGGTGATAGCATCATAACTTTGCATCGTAGATGATAGCATCATAACATAATATCATAGAAATTACAACATAATTCTACAAAATAATTACAACATGAAATCAACAATTCATATCACATCCAAATTATCTGCATTATAACTCAATCCAATTCATTTATTAATTATTTTGTTAAAACTATCGATCTTACAACTCAAAAGCAGTCTTGAGTTCTGAATTCTAATTTCTGGAGTTGAATTAGCGCTCCTTTGATGAAGATTCGTTGTTAGAGTTGAAAAGGATTGAATTTGATTTGCTTTCTTCCTCTCTAATGGGCGGCGGCTATTCTGAGTTGCAAGGTGACGGAATGGAGGCCATGAATCCAATTTTGTTTTGATTTTAGGGTTTGAGTCTATAGGTGTTTTTATAGAGTTTAGGATTAGTTTAAGCCGTCCGATCAACCCAGAATTAATCCCAGCCAATCAGAGAAGATCAGAAACCCTAATGAGTCAGCACATAGTCACAAACAGGTCATCAATCAAATCGGGGGGGGGGGGGGGCAGGTCGACCCCTAGGTCGACCCCCAGGTCGACCCTATGCTCGACCTGGTTAAGGCAGGTCGACCCTATGGTCGACTTGGCCCTGGCGGGAATTTTCCCGCCTAGCCTGTCTGACTCCGAAATTTGAATTTTCTGAAAATCTGTTTTGAATTTTCTGAAACTTTCGATCCCCATAACTTCTTCATACGAAGTCCAATTCACGCAAACTCGGACTCTATCTCAACCAGAATTCCGAGACGAGCACAATGGCGCAACCTGTTTCCCTTAATTCTCACGTCTGAGATTAATTATTCTTTAATTTAGTTAATTTGATTATTCAAAAATCCGGGGTGTTACAACCTGGGTCACGAACCGACCTGGACCATGGAGTGCTCACGAGCCGCACCGCCCGGAGGAGTAGACCCGGAGCTTGATCATGAACCGATGGAGCACGACCCGAACCAGTGAAGGAGCTCGACCCGACCCGGAGTATGTACCGTGACCCGAATTGACCTAGATGGATACGCCTAACCCGACTCGGTTGGGTAATCATGACACAAACCCATATGACGGTCACGAACCGGACCAGTTGGAGAACAAACCGCTATGGAGACCAAAACCCAAGATGCAAAGGTAGTCCAAATGAGAAGTTAGCACTCAGTATCTATATGGGAACCGACGAGTTAACTTCATGATTGGGCTTTGCCGCGGGACGTGCGCAAAGGAGTTATCGATATCCATAACTTTAGTTCACCACTTAGAGACGGATTAGTGGCTATGGATCAGTGCAATGGGGTCATAGTGACTCTATGGAGCAAAGTGATCATAGGAAAGGATTGGGTGATCAAGTGGTACATATCGTATGCTTTACGCACTGAGTGAGAGATGTGAGGATGATTGCTATGTTTGATGTTTGCTATCACCATGACCCACACCCCCATTTACACTTTATGTTAGTATTACCTTAGAGTATTGTACATCTTGTTGTGCTAACTCTTTGGTTGCAGG
This sequence comes from Allium sativum, assembly GCA_030737875.1. NCBI lineage: Eukaryota > Viridiplantae > Streptophyta > Magnoliopsida > Asparagales > Amaryllidaceae > Allium > Allium sativum. The sequence goes on along the minus strand of CM060909.1, from coordinate 430,763,234 downwards.
TCCAGGTTCAGGTATGATTGGATTATACCTATTATTGTTCTATTTTTGCTGCTTATCGCTCATACCAGACTTTTGTCTGACCCAGAGTTTTATGTCTCTTCTTATTACTCTGGGTGCTCTTAAACGGGCAGACTAGAGATAGGCTAGGTGGTATGCACAAGTAGCTGTACCGGAGACGAGCTGGAGGCTTCCATGTATGATATATATAGATATTCTCCCTATGTTGTTGCTGGTCACTACTTTGGGCATTAGTAGTGCACCTTTTTCTTTGTTTTAGAGACAATATGTTGGAATTGTAATAAGCTGTATTTTGAATTTCCGCTGCTATGATGATTATGGTTTAGTTTTCAGCTTATGCACTGTCTCGCATGTTTTATGTCAAGTATGTTATTATTATATTTTATTCCATGCGCTGTGAGACATTCTACAAGTTCCTTGTTAGTTAAAATTCCTTTCTTTTCCTTTCTTTGGTGACCATCCCGTGCTAGTCAGGCATTGGCACAACACACTTTCATTGGAAATGTCGGCTGGTGCAGGGCAGGCCGTCACACTTGGTATCAGAGCTCTAGGTTGCGTAGTTCACCTAGGGAAAGACACCAGGGATAGATAGCATACGTATATGAGAGAGCGTATTTGTGATATTTTGGTTTTTAAAAGCTATATATATGTATATATACTATTAGTATATCTAAGGAGTAAGTCGCACTGCACTGGCACCACATTGAGATGGTTAATCGTTTTCTCTTTACAGACTGAACGATGAGCCGATATACAAGGAGTACAGGTTCAGGAGAAAACAATAGGGATGATCCTGATATGAGGACAAGGTTTACTGCCTTCATGTGAGAGATGCTTGGGGAGTAGTTCCTAATGCAGCTAACGGTGGTGGTGCAGTAGTGTAGGCGCCTAGGGCTGATTTCGCCAAGCTTAACAAGGATTATACTAGTCTTGGCGGGAAGCCGTTCCACAGAACGGAGTCAGCTACGGATGTTCAAGATTGGTTGGATAGTTGTGAGCGCATCTTCGAGGACTTAGGAATCGATGATGCTATGAAGAGAAAGTTAGCATCGCGTCTGCTTCAAGGACGAGTTATGAATTGGTGTAATGTTATTGAAGCAGCTACTACTGAAGATTAAGTTACTTGGAATCAGTTTATGACTCATTTCAGCGAAAAGTTCATTCCAACTGCTCACAAATCTGAATTGTTTTGGAATTTTTTGGAGCTTAAGCAGAATGGTACGGTAGTCTCGGAATATATTGCTGAGTTTGATACTTTATCGAAGTATGGATTATCTCTTATCGACACTGCCGAGAAGAAGAACGAGAAGTTCATTACCGGCTTAGATGTACTTAGGGGAAAGGCTGATAAACCACATCAACGAGACGTTCGAGTGTATAGTGGGGAAAGCATTGAGATCGGAGAGTCTTTACCCTAAGTCAAAGGCCGATGTTGCTATTGCATCTGTAGACGAACCAAAGCCGCAAGCAAGCGGTGGAGGTAAGAAGGAGTCTCAGAATAAGAGAAAACAGGATCAGACCAAGGGTGGTCAGAAAAAGAGGGACAAGAAAGATAAAGAGTGCTTTAGTTGTGGCAAGAAGGGCCACTATGCTAGAGATTGTCAGGAAAAACCTGAGGAAAGGAAGTGCTTCAATTGCGGCCAAGTGGGACATCAGAAGGATAATTGCCCGCAACCCCCTAAAGAGAAGCAGATTGTGAAAGCATATGCTATCAACGTTGTTCCTTCTTCGTCGAATGCCCCAACTGTGGCAGAGGAGGGAAAGGGCATCATTGTTCGAGGTATGCTTTCTATTTATGATGTTTCTGTTCTAGTTGTTGATAGCGAGGCATCCATTCCTTCATATCTAATGACCTGGTAGATAAGTTTGGATTGGAACCTAAGATAGTCGATAGACCTTTAGTTGTAACGAACCCGATAGGTGGTTCGACTAGTCTTTGCATGATTTGTTGTAATGTGGTCTTATCGAGTTATGGATGTATGTTTGCTTGTGATTGCTTAGTTGTTTTGCTAGTATCATCTCACGTAGATTGTCTGAATTTGGAGGAGATGTTCCTTGAGTGCTTGTCTGATATTGGTTTTGGCCTTTGGGGCTTGTGCTTAGGTAATGTCAAGTTCGACTAGGATGGTTTGCGTGAGATATAAGTAGTTGTTGTGATTTCCATTGAATGATATCTCGGTTTACTCTAGGAGTGATGTGCAGTCGTGGCATGATAAGACTGTTAAATGGTATGGACTACCCCGAGTTGGATTCGATAGGGCTACGAGATGACTCGAGTGGGACTTGAGGAAGCTGCAAGGTAATGGATTGTTTAGGACCCTATGTTGATGTTCTCTTTGTTTTAAGAATGGTAGAACTTCGAAGGGATAAGATGTGCTCGTTGATCGTGGAGATGCAACGAAGGTTAGGACGATTCAAGTTGGACTTGAACTCGTAAAATAAAAATGGTTGTTTGTTGATCTTGGAGATGCAACGAATAGAGAGACGACTCATGTTGGACTTGAGATTTGTTAGTAATGGATACTCAAGACTGGGTCTGAGTATGTGGGTAGCTCTTCTGATGAGAGTACCAAGAAATCATCAGTACTTAGAGTGTTCTAGGTGGACTCGAAGCAGGGGTATCTGGGGATGCCCGTTACCTTGGATCCATTGGACGTGATCTAGTTATCCTTGGAGGATAAACGTACATTGGACGTACGATAGTCCGTATGGAGGCTGGGCTTCCATTAGCCTTGGGATTGGTTAGACCAGTCAAGTAGGCATCGACGTATGTATGGAGGTGGGGCTTCCATTGGCCTTGGATTTGGTTGGACCAGTCAGGTAGGTATCGACGTATTTATGGCTTTAGTAGTTGATAGATAGGACATGTATGGTGAATGCTATGGTTGCTATGTTTGTTCCTATTTTTATTCCCTTGAGTAGACTATCACCTATAGGATTCTGGTAATAGAAAACGAAGAGATGACGGCATACACGGACGCCTGTGCTATCAGACTAGGTGCGATAGCTGATGCAATGAATAGGAGACACGACAATTTAGATGCTATGTTTCTTGAATAGAAGCAACTGGAGTATATTGTGGGATATGATCTCAGATGTAAGTATGGATTAGATCCAGAAATGTTAACAAGTTTGACGATCAGACCGATTTTGATTGAGTGGATTGGTTCCAGTCAAAGGAACGATCCTAACCTATTGGAAATCATCTCCAAGGTAGAAATGGATATCAATAGCAAGGAGATGAGCAAGTATGGTCTTGATCGAGATGGATGGCTTAAAAAGAGTGTGAGATTAGTTGTACCGAACATCAATAGATTGAGAGATGAAGTGCTTAGAGAATGTCATCACTCAAAACTGACTATACACCCCGGTGGTAACAAAATGTATCGAGACATGAAGCAGACCTACTACTGGGAAGAGATGAAAAGAGACGTTGGGAAGTTTATATCCAAATGCATGAACTGCCAGCTAGTTAAAGCTGAGCAAAAGAAACCTAGTGGTTTGTTGCAACCATTAGAATTTCCAGATTGGAAATGGGAACAAGTCTCACCGGATTTCATTGATGGGTTACCAAGGACTAGATCGGACCATGATAGCATTTGGGTGACTGTGGACCGATTGACCAAGAGTGCAAGGTTTATACCCGTCAAGTCGAATAGAACGGCAGCTAAGTTAGTGGAACTGTATATGAAGTGGGTAGTTAGATTTTATGGAATACCCAAAGGCATTGTGAGCGACCGAGATCCGTTGTTACTAATGGATTTTGGAAGAGCTTATAAGAGGCGTTAGGATCAGAATTACATCTCAGTAGCGCGTATCATCCTCAAACCGACGGTCAGACAGAGAGGGTGAATCGAGTATTAGAAGATCTTTTGCGAGCTTGCATAATGGACTTTGGAGGACCATGTGATGACCATTTGCATTTGGTTGGGTTCGCATATAATAATAGCTACCAATCCAGTATTGGTATGGCTCCGTTTGAAGCTTTGTATGGAAGACCGTGCAACTCACCATCATGTTGGTTGGAGACCGGTGAGAAGTTCGTGCATGGGCCTGATGTAATAAGGGAAACGTCAGACAAGATCAAGGTTATACAACAACGAATGAAAGTTGCCTAAGATAGGCAAAAGAGTTATGCTAATAAGAGACGAAGAGAATTGAAATTCTCCATTGGCAACTTGGTGCTTACCAACATTTCTCCGTTAAAGAGCGTGATTCGATTTGGTAGAAGAGGCAAGTTAACACCAAGATTTGTTGGTCCATTCCCAGTTCGCGAGCAAGTTGGGAATTTGGCATATAAAGTTGAGTTGCCGGACAAGATGGCGGGAGTTCATAACATATTTCATGTTTCCCAGTTAAGGAAATTCGTGCACGACCCCGATGTAGCTATTTCACCTGACCAGTTGGATGATATCGAAATAGGACCTGAGGCGGTTGGGAACCGCAAGCCGATTCGTATTGTCAAGCACGATGCGAAGAAACTTCGAAGGAAAGCGGTGAATCTAGTCAAGGTTCAGTGGGGCGGGGATGAGAACGACTGTACTTGGGAGACAGAGGAGAGCATTAAGGAGACGTATCCAGAACTCTTTTCCTGGTAAGGTTTTCATTTCGATTTAGTCTTTCCGCATGCTAGGATATGTTTGTTTTGTTTTGTGTGTTTGATTGTTTGTGAATGACTGATAGGCATGCGGAACACCAATGTATGTTTTTGGTTAAGGAATTTCGGGGGCGAAATTTCTTAAGGGGGGAGAGTGTAACGACCCACATTCTACGTATCGAATGACTGCAGAATATTTATTTCGTTTTCATACGAAGTCGTATGGTTGTGTAACTTTGGGGAATGACTTTTGGGGTCATTTCCCATGTTCATGATTTTTTCCGATTTTTAAATAACCGTTTTGCCCCTAGCTGATCTTGTTTCGCCTATAACTTTTGATTGGCAAGGAGTTTTGACTTGAAACCACTTCCATTAGATCCGGATGATGGTTTACCTTTCCGTAGAGTGGTCACACTTGTTAAACGGGCTTACCGTTTGGGAGATATGACTGAATTAAGGTTTAGAAAGTGAAAAACAGCTTAATTGGGCTTAACCGGGTGATTGGCAGCTAGGCCCATTGGGGGATTTCGGGATTAGAGCTATATGAGGACTGATTAGGGTTAGAGAAACATTTTCTTTGTCATTTTCCACCCTCCACTTACCTCTCTTCAACCCTAACAATGACCTCCAACACCCAAATCACCTTCTAATCACTGTTTAATCAAGTTTTAGCCTAATCTACGTCAAATCAAGGAGAAATACAACCAAATCAGAGTTGGAGCTGCTTCTAAGCATTGGAATTCGACCTATAATAGTAGCAAAGTTCAGATCTAAGATTAATTTGTGGCCAAACTGAGTGATTTGCATTGTTTTTCACTAATTACGGCTGATTAGGGGTGATTAGTGATAATTAGCGAAATTATGGCTCAGAAAAATCTGGAAAAAATTGTAAAATTGTAAAATAGTATTTTAGGTCTTCGATAAAAATTTGGGTTAATTTGGATATGTTTTGCTAATCGTATGGTTAAATCATGATTAAGGGGATTAAGGGAAAACATAGGTTTTGGGGTATGTTTGATTCATATTAACATGTTAAAATTGTTGTTTTAGTGTTTGTGGTTGATTATGCATGTTTCTATTACTGTTTGGAATGCTTCATGATTGTTTAGCAAAGTTAGAATGGTCGAAAACGTCGTCATGTGGCGTAAACAGCTCGCTGGGAGAAGTGCAGGAAATCAGATCGGGTCATAAACCCCGAACCGATCCGCTCGTGGCCAAGGCACCACGACCCCAAATCGCAATCCAACCACACCACTCGTGAAGCATGTATCACGAGCCGCGACCCTGAAGACACCCGAACCGATCAGAGGAAGGACTTGGGTCACGAACCGACCTTGACCATGGAGTGCTCACGAGTCGCACCGCCACGAGGAGTATACCCGGAGCTTGATCACGAACCGATGGAGCACGACCCGAACCGGTGAAGGAGCTCGACCCGACCCGGAGTATGTACCACGACCCTAATTGACCTGGATGGATACGCCTGACCCGACCCGGTTGGGTAATCACGACCCGAACCCATATGACGGTCACGAACCGAACCAGTTGGAAACCAAACCGCGATGGAGACCAAAACCCGAGATGCAAAGGTGGTCCAAATGAGAAGTTAGCACTCAGGATCCATATGGGAACCGACGAGTTAACTTCATGATTGGGCTTTGCTGCGGGACGTGTGCAAAGGAGTTATCGATATCCATAACTTTAGTTCACCACTTAGAGACGGATTAGTGGCTATGGATCAGTGCAATGGGTCATAGTGACTCTATGGAGCAAAGTGATCGTAGCAAAGGATTGGGTGATCAAGTGGTAGATATCGTATGCTTTACGCACTGAGTGAGAGATGTAAGGATGATTGCTATGTTTGATGTTTGCTATCACCATGACCCACACCCCCATTTACACTTTATGTTAGTATTACCTTAGAGTACTGTACATCTTATTGTGCTAACTCTTTGGTTACAGGTCCAGGTTCATGTATGATTGGATTATACCTGTTATTGTTCTATTTTTGCTGCTTATCGCTCATACCAGACTTTTATCTGACGCGGAGTTTTATGTCTCTTCTTATTACTCTGGGTGCTCTTAAATGGGCAGACTAGAGACAGGTTAGGTGGTATGCACGAGTAGCCGTACCGAAGACAAGCAGAAGGCTTCCACGTATGATATATATAGATATTCTCCCTGTGTTGTGGCTGGTCACTACTTTAGGCATTAGCAGTGTACCTTTTTCTGTGTTTTAGAGATAGTATGTTGGAATTGTAATAAGTTGTATTTTGAATTTCCGTTGCTATGATGATTATGGTTTAGTTTTCAGCTTATGCACTGTCTAGCCTGTTTTATGTCAAGTATGTTATTATTATATTTTATTCCATGCGCTGTGAGACATTCTACAAGTTCCTTGTTAGTTCAAATTCCTTTCTTTTCCTTTTTTTGGCGACCATCCCGTGCTAGTCGGGCAATGGCACAGCGCAATTACATTGGAAATGTCGGCTGGTGCGGGGCAGGCCGTCACATGAAGCACCAAATATGAAAGCGATGAAGTGTTTTTAAAAAAGTAGAATACACAAGTATATCAAAATGTACTCTTTTTCCTGCACTAATATTTCCATTGGTTTTTTTAGTAAAGTTTTAATGAGGCATTATGTTATCCAGAAGTATCAGATTTTGTTTAACTAGTAAATTATTGAAACATGACATTCCACATTGTACTCTTTTTCCTTCAATAAGTTATTCCCACTGAGTTTTTCTTAGTAAGGTTTTAACAAGGCAACATTTCAATCCAGAAATATCAAATATCTTTAGATGCAGTAAACTATAATTTATGAAGACAATGCAGTTTGCATGGTTCATATTAAAGGAAATTTAGGGCTGGCAATTAGAACCGAGAACCCGAACTGACCGGACCAAAAGGCCCGAACCAAACCCGACGGGCCTCCAGTCGGGTTTAGGTGATGAAAAATACAATTAAGACCCGATCAAACCCGACCCGAATTGACCCGACCCGAAAGACCCGGCCTAACAGCACTGAAATATATGTAATTTTAGTGTTATTATCCAACCGAACCAAAGCCGACCCGACCCAAACCGAAGCTCGGGTCGGGTCCAGATTGTTAGAGTTTATGCCCTAGAGGCAATCCATTTGATGTGATATATAACAATGTTGTTGTTGTTATTTTATTTGGAATAAAATAATATTCTATTATATTATATTTACTGCATAATATAAATATTAATATAATAGAAGTCCTTAGAATTATAATACGGAATTATATAATTCGAGTAAGACTTGAATTTGAGATTATATAACATGATAAGTATTATAATTCTTAAATGTCCCTAGTCAAGTTTTATTGTTTATATAGGACAACAATAAAGCGTTGAGACTAGTATGTTGATTGACTGATGATCACATCTCACTGATCGTTAATATACGTGATATTAAAGTCAAGACATAAATATGTATTGGAGAATAGCGTATTGGGCTGACTCACCGTGAAATAACTACATGGAATATAATTAACTGTATCATAAGTTATTCTCACAGTGACAGTGATGTAATGGTCCTCAGACCTGAAATCATTATAATTTTATTTAAGGATATTTGTGTTTTGATATCATCTAAATTTATTCATAACAGAGTAATGATAATGGTGATCGTTGAATACATCTCGAATCGAATGAAAATTATGAATGATCTAGATGGAATTTAACCTACGATATATTCGTAGTGATATCCATGGGCCTCTTGATTAAGTAAGACTGTGAAATGCATGGCCATGCTCAAATATTGATTTGTTTTAAAAGTCTGCTCATAGTTCAAGATAAACAGATTAAATTATAAAGAGGGTGATATGTTCCATGCCTCGAGTTTAATCATGGATATAATGGTTAAAATGATTATATATTACATTGATACACTGGTCACGGAAAGGTTGTATCGAATCGATGATCTTATTATAACTTGGGTAGCAGCGACGTATTACTAGATGTCAATCACAGTTTATGATTTTAAATACGATTTAAAGTCATTGCCAACGTTGTAATAACCTATAAGGTCACACAATAGAACGTTGTAAAGGAGATTTTATTTTTGACAAATAAAATATCAAAATGTTGATTTTTTATTTGATGTTAAAAGAGTATTCATTAGGGTTCCTATTTGACAGTGAAGCTTTGGTTTAAAAGGAACACATATATTCCTTTTAAAGTAGGCGGCTTGAACCCTAGGGCTAAGGCAGATTAGATCGAACCACAAAAGTCGATGGAAATTTTCTTTCAAAAACCTAGAATAAAATGGCGGCTAGTACCCCCCTTTCATCTTCCATTTTTCAATTCGATTGAAATCAGGAAAATCGTTCTAGTGGATTACTTGTAGAGGCTCGACACATGGAGGGCTCTTGATTCGATCCTTCCGCGTTCTTCTCAGATTTGAAACTCGTCTGTTCAATTATCAAATCATGTCATCAGGTATGATTTATCACCCTGAATTAATTTTGATTTACATTTTCTTGTATAGATCCTGAGTTTAAATTAGCTAAACTGTTTTGATGGGTGTCGATTAGATCGGAAAAACCCAATAATGGTATCAGAGCCGGTTTTTATGAGAAATTGTATATTGAATTGAGTTTTGGTTCTATTAGAGTCTGGTTCCTTAAATTAATCTAGACACCCTATAGATTGAATACTGAATTCAATTCTGAAATTATTAATTTAGGCTTGTTGTTCAAATCCATATGAGATATGAAACCGATTTTATTTTTCTTTCCTTATATAATGATTTGGTTATAAATAGACAAATCTCGCTCAAATTACATAGTAGTTTGGATTATATGTATCAGGATGTTTGACTGTCCTATAATTTTGATTCATCGACCTTTTATTAATGGATCAAAATGTTAATTCATTTAGATCTGATTTGATTTGTAACACTGAAATGAAATTTGTTTATGTATGAATCATTACTACCAATTTGTTTTGATTAGTTATGATTTAACTTTTGTTGATTTAATTATATGAATCACAATCGTTATATCAAATCAATTATGATTTTGATCAATAAAAACAATATCGATTGTTGTTCAAATGATTGAATAAAAGATTCATAGTTGAGTCCTATTTTGACTCTGCATCATCATGATATTGATCATGAGTAAACAATGAATTTTAGGTCACGATGAATATATATATGATCTATGTTTTAATCCTGATCTTAATCCTTGTATGCACAGATATGAGAATTTAGAGTAAATTCATTTACCATAATGAACTTGTTTCACTAAGATTAAAATCTGTGTTGGATACGGAATCAAAATTGTTTACAGAAAAACCAAATTTTGATTTGTGATACAAGATTTCATAAAGGAGTTTTATGCTTAATTCTGAATAATGGTTCAGTTGTATCTTGCAATTAAATTACTTGGTACATTAAAAAGTCCAGCAAATTAATCAAAACTAGTTTTGATTGATCGAAAATGTTGAGGCATTTTGGGTCTTGTTTTAATTGAGTAAAACAATGAAATGGTTACATAACTCATCATCCAAAACACTATTGAACACTAGTATTGTGGATTATATTTTTCTTTCAGTAAATTTTACTGCAAATAACTAAAGATATGAAATAGTTTCAGCTTAAACAAAATTTTGGTTTTGTTATAAAATCTAAATAGAGTAATGAATTAATATATATGATATTCGTTCTATCATAATTCCAGTTCTACTAGTTATGGTTGATAATCTAGGTTCTGGAAACCTGGGATAAAATTCATCTCTGCATGAATAAATTTGAAAATTCAGATTAAATTGATTCCTAGAAGAAAAATGATTCAAAATGATTGAATACAATAAAAGTAAATTGTCTTTTAATGACTGTCCATTTTCTGGCTTATGTATCTTCTTTGTGCATCATTGTGTTGATGACAATTTTTTTGGATGCATTTTGATGTGTTTATAACTAAAAGTCAGATTAGTATTTGATCTTTGCCTTAACACGTTTTCAGACCTTAAACCATTTTACCCACATATATTGTTAGATAAGCTTTGACAGTCATTCAATGTTCACCAAATAAATATCCATCCTATAGATCTGGTATAAGACATCATGAGCTTATATTCTGATTCGTCTGCACATTTTTTTATTTTTTATTTAAGGCTTGGATATATGTGTTAATTTGTGATCCGAAATTCTCATTAGAATTGGTCCAGCTGATGTCACCTAAAGGATCTTATCTAGATCCTTAATTTACTCTCATGATTGAGATATTTTCAGCAACCTCATTTAAACGATAAAGGAGATCCTTAATTTACTCTCATGATTGAGATATTTTCAGCAACCTCATTTAAAGGATAAAAGAGATCCTTAATTTTCTATTTCTCTCCTTATTTAGCTGCATGAAAGTAGAATATAAATTTGGATTGATATGGTTTGTATGTATGCAGCTTGTAAAACTCCATCAATTAATTAATAAAGTTTGCCTTTCTCCCGTGGTTTTTTCCCAAAAAGGGTTTTTCAACGTTAAATATTGTGTGTGATTCTATTTTTTGCTTGCTTCATTGATCATTTATTTATTAACAAGTGGTATCAGAGCGCTGGTTCGTTCAACATGGCATCATTAAAGTATGATCTTCCGCTATTGGATCGGAACACTCGATTCTCATTATGGCAAGTGAAGATGCGGGCGTTTCTCACACAAGCTGATTATGATGATGCATTGGATGGATTCGGGAACAAGAGATTTGAACTATGCACCGATGATGAGAAGAGAAAGGATCAGAAGGCTTTGTCACAAATTAAGCTTCATCTACACAATAATATTTTGCAAGAAGTTTTGAACGAGAAGACATCTGCTTCTCTTTGGCTGAAACTGGAGTCAATTTGCATAAACAAGGATCTCACAAGTAAGATGCATCTCAAATAAAAGTTGTTTCTGCACAAATTGCAAGAGGGAGGTAATTTGCTCGACCATATTTCTGATTTTAAAGAGATTGTTTCTAACTTGGCTGCAATGGAAGTCAAATATGATGATGAAGATTTGGGTTTGATCCTTTTATGTTCTCTGCCCAGTTCTTACTCAAATTTTAGAGATACCATATTATATAGTCATGATACTCTCACTCTAAATGGCGTTTATGAAGCCTTGCACGCCAAGGAGAAAATGAAACAACTGCTGTCTTCAAATGGATCAAGCTCTCAAGCCGAAAGCTTGTCTGTTCGTGGCAGGACAAAGGAGAAAAATTCAAATAATGGATCTCGAGGTAAAAGTTCCAATGCCTATAAAGGTCGATCTAAATCTAAAGGCAAATACAAGTCTTGCAAATATTGTAAGAGGGATGGACATGAAATATCTGAATGTTATAAGTTGCATAACAAGGAAAAGAGAAATGGCACATACAAACCAAAGGATAACAAAGAAGATGAAGTTAATGCCAATTGTGCTCATAATGATAGTTCTGACAATGAGGTGCTTGTTGTTACCGTGTTTGCTGGATGTGCTGAGATTAAGGATGAATGGATACTTGACACTGCTTGCACTTTCCATATGTGTCCTAATAGAGATTGGTTTACAACCTTAGAACCCACAAATGATGCTGGCTTAGTTTTGATGGGTGATGATTCGGCATGTAAAGTAGCAGGAATTGGTTCTATTCAGATCAAGATGTTTGATGGCGCAATCAAAACTTTAACAGATGTTCGGTTCATTCCCAACATGAAGAGAAATCTGATTTCTTTAAGTGCTCTTGATGACAAAGGGTACAAATATTCAGGTGGAGGTGGTATCCTGAAAGTCACAAATGGTTCTCTTATTGTAATGAAGGGAAATCTTAGGCAAACAAATGGCCTTTATTATCTTCAAGGCACTACTATTTCAGGTAATGCTACCCCTGTTATCTCAAATAATATTTCTGATTGTGATATTGCTAATCTTTGGCATATGCGTCTTGGACATATGAGTGAATTAGGTCTGTCAGAGTTGAACAAGAGAGGACTTCTTGATGGGTACAACGCAGGCAAGATGAAGTTCTGTGAGCATTGCATTTTTGGCAAGCATAAGAGAGTGAAGTTCAACACTTCAGTTCATGAAACAGAAGGCATTCTAGATTATGTGCATTCATATTTATGGGGACCGTCTAGGAAAGCATCCATGGGCGGTGCTTGTTACATGATGACAATTATTGATGATTATTCCTGAAGAGTTTGGCCTTATTTTTTGAAACATAAATCTGAAGCTTTTTCAGTTTTCAAAGAGTGGAAGACTATGGTTGAAAGACAAACTAAGGAAGGTAAAGAAGCTTCGGACTGATAATGGGATGGAGTTTTGTTCAGATGAATTTAATTCATTTTGCAAGGCTGAAGGCATTATTAGGCACTACACCATACCTTACACTCCTCAACAAAATGGGGTTGCCGAGCGTATGAACAGGACTATCATTTCTAAGGCTCGCTGCATGTTGTCAAACGCAGGATTGGATAGGCGTTTTTGGGCTGAAGCTGCTTCCACAGCCTGTTATCTCATTTACCGCTCTCCCTCTATTGCTATTGGTAAGAAAACTCCGATTGAGGTATGGTCTGGTTCTCCAGCAAATTATTCTGAATTGAAAGTTTTTGGATGCATTGCTTATGCTCATGTTGATAATGGAAAGCTAGAGCCAAGAGCTGTTAAATGCATTTTTCTTGGTTATAAGTCTGGTGTTAAAGGCTATAAATTATGGAATCCTGAAACAAGTAATGTTGTAATTAGCAGAAATGTTGTGTTTAATGAATCTGCTATGTTACATGCTATTCCATCTACTAACGATCTTGTTGAGAGTAAGCAAAAATCAAATGTCCAGTTGGAGCATATTATTAATTCAGATGCTACATCAAACGTAGAAATTGAGAGACAGGATGTAGCACCCATTATTGAGGATCCTCCAGCAGTTATGCAACCACCACAGCAATCTATTGCAACAAGCAGACCTAGAAGGAACCCAAAACCAGTAAGAAGGTTTATTTAGGAAGCAAATGTTGTTGCTTATGCGTGTGCTGTAGCGGAAGAAATAAAAGGTATTGCTAAGCCTTCTTCATATTCTGAGGCTGTTATCTCTAGTGATTCTGATAAGTGGATGGCTGCTATGCATGATGAGATGAAGTCACTTGAAAGAAATGACACGTGGGACATAATCAAGTTGCCTAAATAGAAGAAACCTATTCATTGCAAATGGGTTTTCAAGAGAAAAGAAGGTGTTTCTCCAAAAGCTGAGAAAAGCTACAAAGCAAGATTAGTTGCAAAAGGTTACAGTCAGATTCCAGGTATTGACTATAATGAAGTTTTTCCCCCTGTTGTGAAACATAGCTCAATTCGCATTTTACTCAGTATTGTTGCTATGCATGATTATGAGCTTCAACAGTTAGATGTAAAAACTGCATTTTTACATGGAGAATTAGAAGAGGATATTTATATGCATCAACCTGAGGGTTTTATCATGCTTGGAAAAGAAAATCTCGTCTGTAAATTAAAGAAATCTCTTTACGGATTGAAACAGTCACCTAGGAAGTGGTATAAAAGATTTGACACTTTTATGCTATCTCAAGGTTTTGAAAGGTCCAATTATGATAACTGTGTCTATTTGAAAATTACTACACATTCAGCCATTTATTTGCTACTTTATGTCGATGATATGTTGATTGCCTCAAAAGACAAGGCAGAAATTGAAATTTTGAAAAGGCGGTTGAGTAGAGAGTTTGAAATGAAAGATTTGGGGGATGCTAAGAAGATTCTTGGCATGGAGATAACAAGAGATAGAACTTCTGGAAAATTATACCTAAGTCAAAGTGGGTATGTTAGAAAAGTGCTTCGCTGTTTTAATATGCTTGATGTCAAGCCTGTAAGTACTCCTCTTGCTGCACATTTCAAATTGTCATCAGCCATGTGTCCACAATCAGATGAGGATATTGAGTACATGTCTAGAGTTCCCTATTCTACTGCAGTTGGTTCACTTATGTATGCCATGGTTTGTTCGCATCCTGATTTATCACATGCTTTGAAAAGTTGTCAGTAGATTCATGGCCAATCCTGGAAGAGAGCATTGGAAAGCAGTTCAATGGATTTTCAGATATCTTCATGGCACTGCAAATGCTTGTTTGCAGTTTGGTAAATCTAAAGATGAACTTGTTGGTTGTGTGGATTCTGACTTTGTTGTTGATTTGGATAAAAGGAGATCACTAACAGGTTATGTTTTCACCATTGGTGGTTGTGCTGTGAGTTGGAAAGCAACCTTGCAAACTACCGTAGCATTATCTACTACTGAGGCCGAGTATATGGCTATTTTTGAAGCATGTAAAGAAGCTACTTGGATGAGAGGTTTATATTTCGAGCTTTGTGGAGATATATCTTGCATTACTATATTTTCTGATAGCCAGAGTGTTATATGCCTTACAAAGGGTCAAATGTTTCATGAGAGAACTAAACATATAGATGTTAGGTATCACTACATTCGAGATGTTATTGCTAAAAGTGGTGTTAAAGTTTGCAAGATAAGTACTCATGACAATCCCGCTGACATGATGACAAAGCCAGTTCCAATTACTAAGTTTGAGCTTTGCTCAAGCTTGGTTGGTGTTACAGTATAGTCTTTAGGGACTATTGGAGCAAGGCAAATATTTATTTGTTGAAGGAGTTCATTTTTAATTCAAGATGAGAATTCGTCTCAAGGTGGATATTGTTAATTTGTGATCCGAAATTCTCATTAGAATTAGTCCAGCTGATGTCACCTAAAGGATCTTATCTAGATCCTTAATTTACTCTCATGATTGAGATATTTTCAGCAACCTCATTTAAAGGATAAAGGAGATCCTTAATTTACTCTCATGATTGAGATATTTTCAGCAACCTCATTTAAAGGATAAAGGAGATCCTTAATTTTCTCTTTCTCTCCTTATTTAGCTGCATAAAAGTAGAATATAAATTTGGATTGATATGGTTTGTATGTATGCAGCTTGTAAAACTCCATCAATTAATTAATAAAGTTTGCCTTTCTCCCGTGGTTTTTCCCAAAAAGGGTTTTTCCACGCTAAATATTGTATGTGATTCTATTTTTGATTGCTTCATTGATCATTTATTTATTAACATATATATGCATGTTTATTAACAATGTGAATTGTTTACATGTAATGATCGCATTAGATTCATACATGGTTAACAAGAAGTATAGTCGATAATATATATATATATATGACATATACCTATAAAAGGTGTTTTATATATGAGATTTGAACCACTCATGAAATCTGGATTTAGATATTAAACCAGATTAATATTGTGACATATTGGCCCCAGTATGAGCCAATTTTAAATCTGGAAATCTTAAAGTTCTCATTACAGTGTATATGATAGCAATGGACCCTCCTAGGTGTAATAACCCGGAAATCTGAGCCAATTTAAAAATTTTATTTTGGCAATTTTAAGGAATTTTGATTATTTAAAATGAATGATTTTAAATAAAAACAACGAGAAATTTATTTTGAATAGAAGTCGAACGTATATATTTATTCGAATCGTCGTTAGAATATAAATATTTTATTTTAATTATAAAAGGAATTGAAAATGGCGTGGTAGTTCGATAATTCGATTTTAAAATTCAAATGAATGTGCAGGATTCAAAATAAACCGGATTTTAGTGAAACCAAAAATATTTGAATCTAATGGAGAATATCTTTCCAACGAATCTGAAAAATCGAAATTTCATAGCGGGAATCAAAAGATATGTCCAGTTGAAAATTTAGAATAGTCGCTATGGAATTTCGGCCCTTAAAAATAGCCTTTTTGCAAACGACCTTCGTTTTCGATGAAACCACTTTTGTTGGATCCGTGATGTCAAGTTATTGCTAGATTTCAAAATTCATAATTTTATGAATCAATATGTGAGCGTGGCGAAGGAAAACGTGTTTGACTAGTTTTAGTCAATTTCAATCGATATGAAATTGGCCATTTTTCAAACGGTCTCAGAATTCGATGAAATTAGTTTTGTTAGGACCGTATCGTCAATACTAAGCTAGAAAATATTTTTCGGGAATTTTTAGAGTTCATACGTGGCCCCATTAAATTGAAATGCGCGTTCAAATTCAACATATAGAGTTATATTTTGATTTTGACAAAAACTGGTCTAAACGGTCGAATCAGCTTACGATACATATCCCATTGTGTTCGGAATGGGGGTAATTAGCTATGGACGACAGGCGGTGGGCCTCATTTGGAGGTCGTACGAAAAAGTCAACTTTTTGAAATTAAATAATATAAATTAATATATATAAACCTTGCTTATCTCCTATACACCCCCCACCCCCCGGTTCAAAATCAAACCGTGAAAAAAAAGGAAAAAAAAGGAAAAACAAATCACGATAGGGGGATTCGACGCCACCGCCGCCGCTTCTTCTTCCACCCCCCCTCCGATGATCCTCCTCCAGCCTCGCCCCCCCTCCTCTGAAACCGAGCCCCTCAAAACCCCCAAACCCCACATCGACAGCGCCCCCCCCCCCTCGATGCTCCACCGCCGCCGCTTTTTCTTCTTCCTCCCTCTTCCTCCTCTGCTGTCGACGCCAACAAGCCCCTCCAGCCCTTCCGACACGCGAATGGGAGCACCATTGCCTCGGCAACCCATCAACCCTCCGACGGTGAATGCCTCTTCCCATTTCTATGTGAGTTTTTTATTTATTTTTATTTTAAATCTAAGTTCCTTCTTATGTTAAAAACATATTCGTTAAATCAGTTTATTTAAATATATATAGCAATTATAAAATCAGTAATATATATATTAGCAATAAAAATATGATTTTTATGCTGTAAAGATAATAAAAATTTGATTTTTCTATAGTAGCGAATATAAAAACATGATTTTTATAAAGTAGAGACAATAAAAATATAATTTTTATAAAGTAGAAGTATTAAAAATACGATTTTTATATTATATAGATAGAAAAAAAATTGACCTTTATATGTGTAGCAAAATAAAAATTCGACTTTTATTTTATATATGAAAAGGCGAAATCTTTATATTTGAAAAGGCGAAATCTTTATATTTGAAAAGGCGAAATCTTTATATTTGAAAAGGCGAAATCTTTATATATGAAAAGGCGAAATATTTATATTTGAAAAGGCGAAATCTTTATATTTGAAAAGGCGAAATCTTTATATTTGAAAAGGCGAAATTTTTATATATGAAAAGGCGAAATCTTTATATTTGAAAAGGCGAAATCTTTATATTTGAAAAGGCGAAATCTTTATATTTGAAAAGGCGAAATCTTTATATTTGAAAAGGCGAAATCTTTATAGTTGAAAGGGGGAAATCTTTATATAGAGAATAGCATGATAAAAATATAATCTTTATTATATGAACATCGATGTAAAAATAGAATTTTTATCTGTATAATAGCGGTATAAAAATGTGATTTTTATATATGTAGTGAAAGCGGGCAACGAAAGTGACAGAAGGGCGAGAACGGCGAAGATTTCTACATAAGAAGAGTCGTGGTATTGGATTAGCTAGTCGGTGAGAACTTCTTACCTTTAATTTAATTTTCTAGTTAAAATATATGCTAGGATGCAGACGGTGTTTAGTAGCACCCGACACCCGTCGTCCACATACCATGGACGGCTTGTATGCTTGTTTGTTTGATTTTGATGTGTAGTTGATTGTGTGATGTGATGTGGAACGAAATAAAATATTTTATAGTGGAAAATATTATATAGTTAAAAATAGAATTTTTAACGTGTATATGAAATGAAATAAATTAATATAAACAAATCGAACGATTTGTTTATATCCACACATTTGACTGATATTGATTGGGACGATAAATTTTACACATCGCCCAACTGCACAAATAAAATCTGTGGTTGATTGTTTGAAACCCCACATGGGTATTGGGATGATATATGACATACACTAATCCCAATAATTAGTTGTATGTCGATCGATTGATTGACAGACTGTTATAAGCGTTAAATATTTATATTTGATGCTTATACAGTGTAGAATGCACTTTGGATGATGGTTGATTATTTGTCATTGTCGATGTATACATGCGTTGTATGTAAATCCATAGAAGTAAAATCTATGGTAATTGATTGGGCCTCATTCCAGTTTTGAAAAGGAAATATTTGAATAGAAATATTTGAAAAAGAAATATTTGAATAGAAATATTTGAAAAAGAAATATTTGGAATCGAATATTTGAAAATAGAAATATATGAAGCCGTGTTGATTAGATTGACGCCATTTTGACGTGAACGATATTTATATCGATTTTATTCATTTTATAATGAATATCGAAAGTGATTTCAAAATCTGATATTTTGAAAAGAATTAGAATTCGAATTGAAATTGAATAGAAATGAATTCGAATTGAAATTGAATAGAAATGAATTCGAATTGAAATTGAATAGAAATGAATTTAAATCGAATTTATAAGGAAAAATTCAATTTTGATTTGAATTTGAAAAGAAGTTGAAATCGTTTTGAAAACGAATTTAAAATGATTTATATAATACGTTTTAAAAGGAAATCGACGAAGTATATATTATATATATTATATAATGGCCTGAATAGAACGCGCCGCGCTACGGCAGTTCGTGAATTTCGACCATTGACTTCGAATTGACGTTGCAGGAGATCCGACCGTCGGATTCTCCTCAAACTGGAACCGTTGGGTTCGTATCGAAAAGAGCTTTCTAACGAATATTAGAAATTTTAAATCTAACGGTTGGATTTGGAATTATGTCCAAATCAAATTTGGAAAAGGTCGCTGTAAGTGCAGTTCGATGCCTGTTGATGGAAATCGACTGTACGGACCTTGATAAAATTATTAAAAATAGTAATAATTTGTGTAAAATCATAAGAAATGATTTATGAAGAATTGGGACGAAAAACTCCCTATTTGAAAAGATAAAAAAAAATAGATTTCTATCGAAATGAACTAGTTTTGAACTAGAATAAGAATTTATTTATTTTTAAAATAAATAAATTGGATTTGAAATGGTTTTGAAAATAACCAGAATTTCCAATAATTGCATTGGAATGGATTTGAATCGAAATTGTCTTCGGAATATTTCGATGTTGGATTTCGTGATTATACAGATGTTGTTAGGGAAATGTGAAAGATATATATATCGTTATTTCCAGTACGATATTTGTTGGTCGTAGAATTTGATATTGAATATAAGCCGATATATTTTCTATTCAGAGCCTTGTATTTAATATCAAATGTGATTTGGGTTTGTCGTGAATGGTGTCTTCATTAACACTGTTCTTAAGCCCAGTTGAGAAAAAGATTAAATCTTTTTATTTAGATTTAATGAAGTGTACCAATTAAATAATATTTAATTGGAATTGAATTGGTATTGATTTTTGGGTTTATCGTGAACAGTGTTTTAAATAACACTTGTTCTTTAACCCGATAATTAATGGAATGTGATTTTGGGTTTATCGTGAACCGTGTTTTAAATGTCACTGATTCTTTAACCCAGTTAAAGATTAAAACTAAGTGGTGTTTTAATGAATCTTTAATTAGATTGAAATGGTCGAGAATGGAGTATCGCCAGTTTTGCTCCAGGCGATAGTTAAATCTTTAATTAGATTTGAACGTGAAATGGTAATTGAATTTACCGATAACACCGTGGTGTTAGATATGAAGTATGACCAATTTTACTTCAAGGGATGAATAGGTTGGGATTGGGAAATAAAATAAATGATTACTTTGGTGTGGTTCGCTAATCCCGACTAGTTTGAATTGATATTCAAGGAAGATTAAAGATTAAATTTAAAGAATTTATCTTTGATAAAATTAATGGGAACCTTTCCCAAAGTATAAGGATATTGGAATAAAAGAATATTCTGAATTGGAATGAGGCATATGTTGTGTTTGTGTAACACTTGTTTATTATATACGCGAGTTATTCAGAAAGACCGGGTTTATTCAATTCTGAATAACTGATTCGACGTGGTGTCGAGGATGAAGACGGTGGTCGAAGACCGGAGGTCTTCAACATCATTTGGACAATTACTGATGATCTTGATTGGGCCGTACACCCAAGAGGAGGGAATCAGTTAGTGATCGTCCAGACGTACTTGGAGATCGTTGGATATGCGGGGTACTAGGTGCCTCTGGTTTCGTTCAGACCCAGAACGAATTTGTAAATGGACTGTGTGTCTGACATTGGATTTTAAGTCTGTGTGATTGATTTGTATTAAGTATATATATGTTTGGCGGCGGAGAATTTATTCTCTTGCTTAACGCCCTTCTCTGAGACGTACGAGCTCAGGGGATATATATTGATGGATATCAAACGCATGGAGTGAATTGCCTGTGTGGCATGCCTAAGTGGCAATAGATCGAGGCTTCTGTTGAAAAGCAAAGTCTTGTGGTTGATGATCAAAGCACCGCCTGTGTGGCATAGCTTTGTGTAACGTGAATTCGCGAGCCTCACACCCAGGTTGTGAACCAGAAACGGGAGAGGACTTCAGGGAGGACATGTGTTTCTTTCTAGCTAGAAGTGGTGTCAGTGGTTTTACACGCCCTGACGAGTTTGACTTATGTGGTTGTTGCTGTTGCGAGGCGCCTCGGTTTGATCGGACGATCCGGGTTCGATGGAGTCATTCGTTGGCTCATTTGCGCCCCATAGGGTGAGGAAACGTAGTGTTCAGGCATTTTATTCCACATCGGTGGGCCGGCCCTGACGATCCAAGGTGCAGTTGCGGCTGTTCCTGAGACATGGTAGGCTAGATTGTCTTGAATCGGTAGAGGACGATCCCTGGCCTCGGTTCATAGATGGAAATCCAATTTCCAAATACGTGACTTTGCGATTTTGATTGTAGAGCCTAGTATGACGACATGATATATGGTACCCATGCCGTCTATGATTGATACTTATGATTGAAATTGTTTTAAACACTATACACTTTTTATAGTATCAAATGACTTGTTTTAAACGTATCAAGCATGCTTTGGCTATAATAAGGGAAAACCCTATCCTCTGGTTTGTGTTGCATTGTGTGATGGGACCTGGGTCTTATAATAGCTTCATTTTTCTTTATTTAGCATTGCGTTGTTGTTTTATGCACTGGTGTTCATGGGAGGAAACCCGTTCTGTGTTATACGGCGTGGTCCCTTGATTTACCTATCTTTAAAATAAAGATTAATAACTGTGTTAGTTCTCACACCAGTCCCATGACTGACCTGAAGTTTATTGTTTTAACCTAAACCTTGGGTGCCCTTATTTTGACACGGGCAGCTAGTAGTTTTGGTTTTGCAGATTTATATTCACAGGATCCTGGTTTACAGCTGGAACGATATCCGGAAAGCTTTGTATCCGTATATCTCCTTCTAGTTGTGTTTTGTATTATTTTCCGCTGCGATGTATTTAAATGTAATTTAAATCTCTGTTATTTTCTGTGTAACATTTATTCATACTCTGTATATTCTTGTATTCTGATGGAATTGTTGTAATAAACAATGAAATGTTCTTCTGTCTACGTTCTAATTTGTCGTGTTCTCAAAACAATCAGGCGTTTCGAACGGTCTGGGTCGGTTTAGCGACTGATTCAGATCAAGCGAAATTCCTTTTCGTCACAGTGGTATCAGAGCTTTGGTTTACAAAGCTCAGAGAACAAGACACATTAGAACCATACGAAAGAATTCATCAGAAATTGGATTAGTAATATCCAACGAGAATGACTCGTTAGAGATAGGATCAGTAGTATCCTAGAACGAGTGTGAAGAGTATATTTTTAAAATGACAACAAATTTTGTTTTGGAAATTTAATTCAATTATTCGTATTTGAATATTTATTTATATTGATTTGGATTATCCGGTATATAAAGATTTTGCATATACGTCTGATCCGCGTGTATTCGAAGTTTTAATATATTGGGTAGATATAGAATCACACTCTAGTCGCCCGGAGATGATTCTGATGATAGTCTAGACATCATCAGAATTGGTGTTCGAGTTTCGAGAGTGGGATTTCTATATATTTCCTATTGACTGGTGTGAGAACCAAAATTATATAGGGCCTATTGTTGTGATTTGGCATCAAAAATGTGATTTTTGACTATATATCAAAGTTATGAATTTGAAAAGCTGATTCACTAATTGATTTATAGTTGTGTGGTTTGATTATTGTTTGATTAATTAAAATTTTAACCTTTAGCCAAATTGAATCAAATAGTGAGTTGTATTGAAAATTAGTCGCATTTGCTTGCATATACATGTACTTACATTGAACAGGTCATAGCAAGAAGGCTAGAGCAGAAGAATAAAATTATTTGCCCGACAAATAGGTACATGTTTACCATAATTTACTATTTTGTTTGGGTGATGATGATTTTGTGAGTCGATTGGCTAGCCGCTTGGCTTTTTCTTTTTCTTTTGGATTGAAGAAGGCCATGGGAGGCAATATGAAATATCCCGAAGTCCCCGGTGCAGGGGAGGTTATGGCGAAATTTTTCGAAAATTTAGGGTGTTAGCCAAATTTTTGAAAAATTTGAAAAGTTTTTAGAAACTGAAAAGTTGAAAAACTTAAGCCGTAAAGAAAATAATGAAAGTTGAGTTGATTTGTTAAACAACTTTCGGCTTCATTCCTTTTCGGAGATGAAAAGTTTTAAGTGGGGGAGATTGTAATAACCCAGAAATTTGAGCCAATTTAAAATTTTTATTTTGGCAATTTTAGTGAATTTTGATTATTTAAAATGAATGATTTTAAATAAAAACGACGAGAAATTTATTTTGAATAGAAGTCGAACGTATATATTTATTCGAATCGTCGTTAGAATATAAATATTTTATTTTAATTATAAAAGGAATTGAAAATGGCGCGGTAGTTCGATAATTCGATTTTAAAATTCAAATGAATGTGCAGGATTCAAAATAAACCGGATTTTAGTGAAACCAAAAATATTTGAATCTAATGGAGAATATCTTTCCAACGAATCTGAAAAATCGAAATTTCATAGTGGGAATCAAATTTTGAATAGAAGTCGAACGTATATATTTATTCGAATCGTCATTAGAATATAAATATTTTATTTTAATTATAAAAGGAATTGAAAATGGCGCGGTAGTTCGATAATTCGATTTTAAAATTCAAATGAATGTGCAGGATTCAAAATAAACTGGATTTTAGTGAAACCAAAAATATTTGAATCTAATGGAGAATATCTTTCCAACGAATCTGAAAAATCGAAATTTCATAACGGGAATCAAAAGATATGTCCAGTTGAAAATTTAGAATAGTCGCTATGGAATTTCGACCCTTAAAAATAGCCATTTTGCAAACGACCTTCGTTTTCGACGAAACCACTTTTGTTGGATCCGTGATGTCAAGTTATTGCTAGATTTCAAAATTCATAATTTTAAGAATCAATATGTGAGCGTGGCGAAGGAAAACGTGTTTGACCAGTTTCAGTCAATTTCAATCGATTTGAAATTGGCCATTTTTCAAACGATCTCAAAATTCGATGAAATTAGTTTTGTTAGGACCATATCGTCAATACGAAGCTAGAAAATATTTTTCGGGAATTTTTAAAGTTCATACGTGGCCCCAGTAAATTGAAATGCGTGTTCAAATTCAATATATAGAGTTATATTTTGATTTTGACGAAAACTGGTCTAAACGGTCGAATCAGCTTACGATACATATTCCATTGTGTTCGGAATGGGGGTAATTAACTACGGACGACAAGCGGTGGGCCTCGTTTAGAGTTCGTATGAAAAAGTCAACTTTTTGAAATTAAATAATATAAATTAATATATATAAACCTTACTTATCTCCTATACACCCCCCCCCCCTCCCGTTCAAAATCAAACCGTGAAAAAAAAGAAGGGAAAAACAAATCGCGACGGGGGGGATTCGACGCCACCGCCGTCGCTTCTTCTTCCTCCTCCCCCTCCGATGATCCTCCTCCAGCCTCGCCCCCCCTCTGAAACCGAGCCCCTCAAAACCCCCAAACCCCACATCGACAGCGCCCCCCCCCCCCCTCGATGCTCCACCGCCGCCGCTTTTCCTTCTTCCTCCCTCCTCCTCCTCTGTTGCCGACGCCATCAAGCCCCTCCAGCCCTTCCGACACGCGAATGCGAGCACCACTGCCTCGGCAACCCATCAGCCCTCCGACGGTGAACGCCTCTTCCCATTTCTATGTGAGTTTTTGATTTTTTTTTAATTTTAAATCTAAGTTCCTGCTTATGTTAAAAACATATGCGTTAAATCAGTTTATTTAAATATATATATATAGCAATTATAAAATCAGTAATATATATATTAGCAATAAAAATATGATTTTTATGCTGTAAAGATAATAAAAATATGTCTTTTATATAGTAGCGAATATAAAAACATGATTTTTATAAAGTAGAGACAATAAAAATATAATTTTTATAAACTAGAAGTATTAAAAATACGATTTTTATATTATATAGATAGAAAAAAAATTGACCTTTATATGTGTAGCAAAATAAAAATTCGATTTTTATTTTATATATGAAAAGGCGAAATCTTTATATTTGAAAAGGCGAAATCTTTATATTTGAAAAGGCGAAATCTTTATATTTGAAAAGGCGAAATATTTATATATCAAAAGGCGAAATATTTATATTTGAAAAGGCGAAATCTTTATATTTGAAAAGACGAAATCTTTATATTTGAAAAGGCGAAATTTTTATATATGAAAAGGCGAAATCTTTATATTTGAAAAGGCGAAATCTTTATATTTGAAAAGGCGAAATCTATATATTTGAAAAGGCGAAATCTTTATAGTTGAAAGGGGGAAATCTTTATATAGAGAATAGCATGATAAAAATATAATCTTTATTATATGAACATCGATGTAAAAATAGAATTTTTATCTATATAATAGCGGTATAAAAATGTGATTTTTATATATGTAGTGAAAGCGGGCAACGAAAGTGACAGAAGGGCGAGAACGGCGAAGATTTCTACATAAGAAGAGTCGTGGTATTGGATTAGCTAGTCGGTGAGAACTTCTCACCTTTAATTTAATTTTCTAGTTAAAATATATGCTAGGATGCAGACGGTTTTTAGTAGCACCCGACACCCGTCGTCCACATACCATGGACGGCTTGTATGCTTGTTTGTTGATTCTGATGTGTAGTTGATTGTGTGATGTGATGTGGAACGAAATAAATTTTTTTATAGTGGAAAATATTATATAGTTAAAAATAGAATTTTTAACGTGTATATGAAATGAAATAAATTAATATAAACAAATTGAACGATTTGTTTATATCCACACATTTGACTGATATTGATTGGGACGATAAATTTTACACATCGCCCAACTGCACAAATAAAATCTGTGTTTGATTGTTTGAAACCCCATATGGGTATTGGGATGATATATGACATACACTAATCCCAATAATTAGTTGTATGTCGATCGATTGATTGACAGACTGTTATAAGCGTTAAATATTTATATTTGATACTTATACAGTGTAGAATGCACTTTGGATGATGGTTGATTATTTGTCATTGTCGATGTATACATGCGTTGTATGTAAATCCATAGAAGTAAAATCTATGGTAATTGATTGGGCCTCATTCCAGTTTTGAAAAGGAAATATTTGAATAGAAATATTTGAAAAAGAAATATTTGAATAGAAATATTTGAAAAAGAAATATTTGAAATCGAATATTTGAAAATAGAAATATATGAAGCCGTGTTGATTAGATTGACGCCATTTTGACGTGAACGATATTTATATCGATTTTATTTATTTTATAATGAATATCGAAAGTGATTTCAAAATCTGATATTTTGAAAAGAATTAGAATTCGAATTAAAATTGAATAGAAATGAATTCGAATTGAAATTGAATAGAAATGAATTCGAATTGAAATTGAATAGAAATGAATTTAAATCGAATTTATAAGGAAAAATTCAATTTTGATTTGAATTTGAAAAGAAGTTGAAATCGTTTTGAAAACGAATTTAAAACGATTTATATAATACGTTTTAAAAGGAAATCGACGAAGTATATATTATATATATAATATAATGGCCTGAATAGAACGCGCCGCGCTGCGGCAGTTCGTGAATTTCGACCATTGACTTCGAATTGACGTTGCGGGAGATCCGACCGTCGGATTCTCCTCAAACTGGAACCGTTGGGTTCGTATCGAAAAGAGCTTTCTAACGAATATTAGAAATTTGAAATCTAACGGTTGGATTTGGAATTATGTCCAAATCAAATTTGGAAAAGGTCGCTGTAAGTGCAGTTCGATGCCCGTTGATGGAAATCGACTGTACGGACCTTGATAAAATTATTAAAAATAGTAATAATTTGTGTAAAATCATAAGAAATGATTTGTGAAGAATTGGGATGAAAAACTCCCTATTTGAAAAGATAAAAAAAATAGATTTCTATCGAAATGAACTAGTTTTGAACTAGAATAAGAATTTATTTATTTTTAAAATAAATAAATTGGATTTGAAATGGTTTTGAAAATAACCAGAATTTCCAATAATTGCATTGGAATGGATTTGAATCGAAATTGTCTTCGGAATATTTCGATGTTGGATTTCGTGATTATACAGATGTTGTTAGGGAAATTTGAAAGATATATATATATATATATCGTTATTTCCAGTACGATATTTGTTGGTCGTAGAATTTGATATTGAATATAAGCCGATATATTTTCTATTCAGAGCCTTGTATTTAATATCAAATGTGATTTGGGTTTGTTGTGAATGGTGTCTTCATTAACACTGTTCTTAAGCCCAATTGAGAAAAAGATTAAATCTTTTTATTTAGATTTAATGAAGTGTACCAATTAAATAATATTTAATTGGAATTGAATTGGTATTGATTTTTGGGTTTATCGTGAACAGTGTTTTAAATAACACTTGTTCTTTAACCCGATAATTAATGGAATGTGATTTTGGGTTTATCGTGAACCGTGTTTTAAATGTCACTGATTCTTTAGCCCAGTTAAAGATTAAAACTAAGTGGTGTTTTAATGAATCTTTAATTAGATTGAAATGGTCGAGAATGGAGTATCGCCAATTTTGCTCCAGGCGATAGTTAAATCTTTAATTAGATTTGAACGTGATATGGTAATTGAATTTACCGATAACACCGTGGTGTTAGATATGAAGTATGACCAATTTTACTTCATGGGATGAATAGGTTGGGATTGGGAAATAAAATAAATGATTACTTCGGTGTGGTTCGCTAATCCCGACTAGTTTGAATTGATATTCAAGGAAGATTAAAGATTAAATTTAAAGAATTTATCTTTGATAAAATTAATGGGAACCTTTCCCAAAGTATAAGGATATTGGAATAAAAGAATATTCTGAATTGGAATGAGGCGTATGTTGTGTTTGTATAACACTTGTTTATTATATACGCGAGTTATTCAGAAAGACCGGGTTTATCCCATTTTGAATAACTCATTCGACCTGGTGTCGAGGATGAAGACGGTGGTCGAAGACCGGAGGTCTTCAACATCGTTTGGACAATTACTGATGATATTGATTGGGCCGTATACCCAAGAGGAGGGAATCAGTTAGTGATCGTCCAGACGTACTTGGAGATCGATGGATATGCGGGGTACTAGGTGCCTCTGGTTTCGTTCAGACCCAGAACGAACTTGTAAATGGACTGTGTGTCTGACATTAGATTTTAAGTCTGTGTGATTGATTTCTATTAAGTATATATATATGTTTGGCGGCGGAGAATTTATTCTCTTGCTTAACGCCCTTCTCTGAGACGTACGAGCTCAGGGGATATATATTGATGGATATCAAACGCATGGAGTGAATTGCCTGTGTGGCATGCCTAAGTGGCAATAGATCGAGGCTTCTGTTGAAAAGCAAAGTCTTGTGGTTGATGATCAAAGCACCGCCTGTGTGGCATAGCTTTGTGTAACGTGAATTCGCGAGCCTCACACCCAGGTTGTGAACCAGAAACGGGAGAGGACTTCAGGGAGGACATGCGTTTCTTTCTAGCTAGAAGTGGCGTCAGTGGTTTTACACGCCCTGACGAGTTTGACTTATGTGGTTGTTGCTGTTGCGAGGCGCCTCGGTTTGATCGGACGATCCGGGTCCGATGGAGTCATTCGTTGGCTCATTTGCGCCCCATAGGGTGGGGAAACGTAGTGTTTAGGCATTTTAATCCACATCGGTGGACTGCCCCTGACGATCCAAGGTGCAGTTGCGGCTGTTCCTGAGACATGGTAGGCTAGATTGTCTCGAATCGGTAGAGGATGATCCCTGGCCTCGGTTCATAGATGGAAATCCAATTTCCAAATACGTGACTTTGCGGTTTTGATTGTAGAGCCTAGTATGGCGACATGATATATGATACCCATGTCGTCTATGATTGATACTTATGATTGAAATTGTTTTAAACACTATACACTTTTTATAGTATCAAATGACTTGTTTTAAACGTATCAAGCATGCTTTGGCTATTATAAGGGAAAACCCTGTCCTCCGGTTTGTGTTGCATTGTGTGATGGGACCTGGGTCTTATAATAGCTTCATTTTTCTTTATTTAGCATTGCGCTGTTGTTTTATGCACTGGTGTTCTTGGGAGGAAACCCGTTCCGTGTTATACGGCGTGGTCCCTTGATTTACCTATCTTTAAAATAAAGATTAATAATTGTGTTAGTTCTCACACCAGTCCCATGACTGACATGGAGTTTATCGTTTTAACCTAAACTCTGGGTGCCCTTATTTTGACACGGGCAGCTAGTAGTTTTGGTTATGCAGATTTATATTCACAGGATCCTGGTTTACAGCTGGAACGATATCCGGAAAGCTTTGTATCCGTATATCTCCTTCTAGTTGTGTTTTGTATTATTTTCCGCTGCGATGTATTTAAATGTAATTTAAATCTCTGTTATTTTCTGTGTAACATTTATTCATACTCTGTATATTCTTGTAATCTGATGGAATTGTTGTAATAAACAATGAAATGTTCTTCTGTCTGCGTTCTAATTTGTCGTGTTCTCAAAACAATCAGGCGTTTCGAACGGTCTGGGTCGGTTTAGCGACTGATTCAGATCGAGCGAAATTCCTTTTCGTCACACTAGGAATCTTGTAGTATATGATACTCTACCGATTAATGATTTAAATGTTTAAATCTAGGCCATATACACAGTAATGATTTTTTTTTATTTTTTATACAAATTTGATTTGAAGTTGATGTCATTATATATATATATATATATAACAGAAACAATTGGCTTCAAAACTAATTTTACATCTTTAGCATGATAATTATTATGATATATGGTATGTCAAGATAATTGTTATCAACAGGTGAATATGATTCATCAAAAACTGATACGTTCATAAATCAGTATGAATTAAAACATGTTTTGTTTTGATACACCAAGCATAATGATGCCTGAATTATAATGAACAATTTCCTTACACTGTATTGAGAGTTTTGTACGATTACCAGCTAATGCCAAATCATTCTAAAGTTGTTCTACTAAAATTGATGTACATACTACTTACATTAGTGTGTATACATATGTATACATGCATGCCGATATAGTTGCATTTGGTTTGACTCTTTTAGATGACATTATAGGATGATGTAAATTATATGATACACACAGAATACATTTTGTGTGATATCACAATCTAGTGAATCTAATGATGGTTTTAATAATTATTTATAACTTCACATTGGTCATCATGCCATTTTTTCTGTTTATACATGACTGCATATATATGTACTTTAGAAATTGTTCTTAAACATGTATATCTATACCAATTAGCTGTAAATATACATTTGATGTGTGTGTATATATATATATTTTTCAATTTCTATATGTATATATGAATGTTGCTGCATGATTAATATATATACATTTGATGTGTACAGTTTTTTTTATTTTGCTACATATTATATATATATATATCACAACTGCCTATAATATATATATGGATAAATATTAGATGCATGTATATTGATATAACAGCATATAATATTAAATAAATAAATATATATATATATATATATATATTAATGCACAAATACATATATTATACATCTGATGTATATTTGTGAAGCTGACCCAGGATGTTAAAATTGTTTTAACAGGAAAAAGGATTTGACGTTCTCTGAAACTGTTTCAGAGGAAAAGGAAATCAAGTGCTTATTGGCAGTGGCAAAAACTACAGATATAGATTTTGCATTCTTGTATTTTAAACCTAACTGCATTACTCAGTGTATATTCAAATGTGTGACATATTGTTGTATGCAAAATTAAGTACAGGAATATGTAAAATTTGCGGACTGTATTCCGTTCAAAAATCTGTAGAACTTAAAATGTATGAGTTGTTAAATACCTGTACGTTATTCTCTAATTGTTATGATGCATGTTCATACATACTGGTTTGGTGTAATTGGTTGAGTATAACAATAGTTGTGCCAAATGTTTGTGAAATGTCTATATTGAATTAGATCTAGTAAAACATAAGGCTGAATCATGTTTTAATGTGTCTTTAATTATAAATTGTAAAGACATGTTTTAAATATATAGTTGATTTTAAATACTGTATGTTATACACACACACACACACATCTGTATGTGCATGTACAAAATTTAAATTCGATTTTTATTACAAATGGAAAATACATATATTTGATGTGTAAATAACTTTGATATTGTTTTCCACTACGAATTATAAATTCTCTCTTAAGCAAATTCTGTTATGTTAAGTCATGGTGAAGTCTTCCAATAGTACACCCATCACTGTCCAATCTCATTGGATGTAACTAACGCCAAAGCATTGTGCATCCTCTTATATTGGTTATATGTGGTAGGAGTAATTGTGGTGCTTCGACTGTATTATTGGGTTTAATTTAACTAAGGGTGCATAATAGGATTATGGCCTTAGAGACAACAACATGAATTATTCTATATTTTGAGCAAATGAATAATACTGAACAAAATGTTCATCGTGCGATCCAAGAATCATATACGTGATATAATGACATAAGATGTCTACCTAAAAGGTTGTGTTTTGGGTTTAGCCAAAGCTGGGTCAAGGCATGACTAGATATGGATCTTGGAACACCATTATATGTATATAATGATATACATATATAAACAGATGGATGTTAATTTGAGTGGGAGTGTGTTTTAGTTTCAATTACATATTTATGTTAATATAAATTTTGATTGTCAAAATTTTGTATTAAATAAATATTACAGAATCAGTTATTATTTTATTATCTAATGTAGATATTAAATAATAAATAACTCCGATAATTTAAATTAATCCTTAAGAAGGATAAATTGAATTAAGTCAAATTTCTTGACTAACATTAAAATTTGAGGATTGTCCTCAAACAAATTTGAATGTAATTGTTTTTTAAAATATCGAAGATCTAAAACAAAGCTGAAGTGTGACTTCAACTGAATAAGATATAAATGTTATAAAATCTACTTATACATCTCTAGTATTAGATACTAGATATGAATCACATAAATGTATGTGAATTTACAGTAATTGTAAAATAAGTAGAAATCTGAAAAGACAAGTGAACTTACAATTGGAAATGAAGCAAATGTTGTTGGATTATCAATGGGAAGTTAATTCTTGTTATATAAATATATTGGCTTAATTAAAAAAATAAAATAATTGTTATTATGAAATTCCATATAAAGTAAATGTTATTATGAATCTTGTTTAGACAAGTTTAAATTTAATTTATAATAAAAGAACAATTGTTATTCATTTTATTTAAATGAAATAATTAATGGAATTTCATGAATAGTTAATGAACTTTATAAATCATTAACTATAATGTACTTGACATAATTAAAGAGTGGATTAAATTTAATGATTTGAATCCGACATACCTTTAGCATTACCATTTAGCCCATATAAACAAGAAAGCATATCAAAACTCCATAATGATGAAATTTTGAAATCATTTGATTTTGAATCATATAAAGAATGCAAATCTTGTTTATTAGGCAAAATAATTAAGTCACCTTTCACTTGACACAGTGAATGAGCGATAAGTATTGGGTCTCATACATAATGATGTATATGGAGCAATGAATACATGAGCTAGAGGCAGGTTTCACTACTTCGTTATATTTACTGATGATATCAGCAGATACAAATATGTGTATCTTATGAAACACGTATCAGAATCCTTTGAAAAGTTCAAAGAATTCAAAGTGGAGATAAAATCCTATTTTAATAGAAAATAAATACTTTTCGAGTAGATCGAAAAGAATATTTAAGCCAACTATATAATGACTATCAAAATGAATTTGAAATTGTTTCACAACTCAATCCACCTAGAACATCATATTAGAATGGTGTGTCTGAATGGAGACATCGTACCTTATAATATAAAAAACAATTGAATGATAAGTCATATTGATCTTCCAATAAATTAAATTTAGAACAATTATATTAAATTCCACTAAAACGATCTAAAGATACCATATAAGATATGGACTAGGAAATGTCCTAGTGTGTCTAATACGATGATTTGAGATGTAAAGACGGTTATTAAACGTCCTTCCTCTGATAAGATCAGACCTAAATCAAATAACTATTTTGTGGATATAAATTCTCCGAGAATAAAATGTTTATTGCTCGATTTGGTATCCTTTTGAAGAAGAGACAGTCTCTAAGACACCGATTGGAATAAAACAGATTTCAAAATGTCTCGGAAACCACAAAATGCCATTGAATCTTGTATAGACAAGAAATTGAGTAGGAGTGACACAATAATTCTTATGTTGTATATTTTGATAACACATTAATTATTGTGAATTATGTTAGTTTTAAAAACAAGAAATACATACTGGTTCTAAGAAAGAAAATGTTTGGATTAAGAAGTTCATAATTGAACTTAACTAATTGTTGATCCAATGATTTACATTGGGATAACAATGTGGCTATTGCTCAAGCCCAAAACGTTAAACTCATCATCAATCCAAACATATATTTTAAAGAAATATAATTCTTATGTAAAGTTGTTAACAGAAGAAATAAACATATCTACAAAGTTACAAAAGTTGTAATATTGCAGACCTACTGAATTAAACTCTGTCGCAGCAGAAGTTTATCAGTCACACTAGTTTCATGAGTATAAGATACGTAAATGATTAACTCTAGTGCAAGTGGGAGATTGTTAGAGTTTATTCCCTAGAGGCAATCCATTTGATGTGATGTATAACAATGTTGTTGTTGTTATTTTATTTGGAATAAAATTATATTATATTATATTTACTATGTAATATAAATATTAATATAATAGAAGTCCTTAGAATTATAATACAAAATTATATAACTCGAGTAAGACTTGAATTTGAGATTATGATAAGTATTATAATTCTTAAATGTCCCTAGTCGAGTTTTATTGTTTAGATAGGACAACAATAAAGCGTTGAGACTAGTATGTTGATTGACTGATGATCACATCTCATTGATCATTAATATACGTGATATTAAAGTCAAGACATAAATACATATTGGAGAATAGCGTATTGGACTGACCCACCGTGAAATAACTACATGCAATATAATTAACTGTATCATAAGTTATTCTCACAGCGACAGTGATGTAATGGTCCTCAGACCTGAAATCATTATAATTTTATTCAAGGATATTTGTGTTTAGATATCATCTAAAGTTATTCGTAACAGAGTAATGATAACGGTGATCATTGGATACATCTCGAATCGAATGAAAATTATGAATGATCTGAATGGAATTTAACCCTACGATATATTCGTAGTGATATCCATGGGCCTCTTGATTGAGTAAGATTGTGAAATGCATGGCCGTGCTCAAATATTGATTTGTTTTAAACAGTTTGCTCATAGATCAAGATAAACGTATAAAGAGGGTGATATGTTCCATGCCTCGAGTTTAATCCTGGATATAATGGTTAAAAGGATTATATTACATTGATACACTGGTTATGGAAAGGTTGTATCGAATCAATGATCTTATTATAACTTGGGTAGCAGCGACGTATTACTAGATGCCAATCACTGTTTATGATTTTAAATATGATTTAAAGTCATTGCCAACATTGTAATAATCTATAGGGTCACACAATAGAACGTTGTAAAGGAAATTTTATTTTAGACAAATAAAATATCAAAATGTTGATTTTTTATTTGATGTTGAAAGAGTATTCATTAGGGTTCCCATTTGATAGTGAAGCTTTGGTTTAAAAGGAACACATATATTCCTTTTAAAGTAGGCGGCTTGAACCCTAGGGCTAAGGCAGATTAGATCGAACCACAAAAGTCGATGGAAATTTTCTTTCAAAAGCCTAGAATAAAACGGTGGCTAGTACCCCCTTTCATCTTCCATTTTTCAATTCGATTGAAATCAGGAAAATCGTTCTAGTGGATTGCTTGTAGAGGCTCGACACATGGAGGGCTCTCGATTCAATCCTTCTGCGTTCCTCAGGTTCGGAACTCGTCTGTTCAATCATCGATTCATGTCATCAGGTATGATTTATCACCCCTGAATTAATTTCGATTTACATTTTCTTGTATAGATCCTGAGTTTAAATTAGTTAAACTGTTTTGATGGGTGTCGATTAGATCAGAAAAACCCAACAGGAAGGGGTTCCGGCCATCTACATATCGATACCCGAATCTGGGTCCATTCAGTTCTCTACAGAAGCCGGAAGTGGTTCCGGCCACTTACATATCGATACCCGAATCTGGGTCCGCTTAGCTTTTTGTAGAACCCGGAAAGGGTCCCGATATATATTAACATCTGAATCTAGGTCTAGCCGGTTTCTCGACAAAGTCCTAAAACAAGAAGGCGGTCTTACATACCACAACTTGGAGCAAATCCTACAAAAAAATCCACCAAATGTGGAGCCACTAAGGCCACACCAGACCTGTAAAGGACTCAGTTCCTGGTTCAAACAAGAAAGGATCGTTTTCCCCTCTCGGGAGTTCAAGTGAGGGCTCAAGGTTTACCGCCAAAGGTGGGCTCATAAACCTCTCAGGGAGGTACTTTTTACTTAATACATCCATTAGTTGTTTTCCTTCTCAGTATATAAATTCTTCACACAATTCTGAAAAACGGCGTCATATCCTATATCAGTTCAAAGAGCAATCTGGAAGAAGATTGTGAACGGTTCCCAATAACGTCCTATGAGCGACTATCCCTTTCTATTTGTTCTAGGTGATTTTTCATTAGAAATATTTCAAGAACGATAGTTTTGAAAAGAAATTCCCTTATCGACACGCAGTACTGTTAAGTTTCCATTCATTGCAACACCTTTGGAACACGATAACATCGTCTCTAACAAAAGAAAAATAATAACATCGAGTGACACACGGTCAGTCCCACTGGAAATCGCAATACAAGCCATCACATAGACATAGTCTTTGTTCTAAGAAATAAAATTTTCATGCCCAAGACATACAATAAAATTCTCTCTCTCATTCTGATTCAGGATTATGCAAAGCGAATTCCAGAGAAGCGCGGTCCTCTTTAGCTTTCTTCAACTCGTCCTCCAACTTGTTAATCTGTTGATACAATCTGCCAACCTCCGCATCTGCGCCTTCGGAGAATCTTGTTGCCAGCTTATATTATAAACCGTGGATGGCTTCGTCCCTCTCTTTCAATTGCCTTTCCATATAAGTCACTTGTTCCTTAAAGTTTGTGATTGTTAACCTATGAAGTTAATACATCTTTTTGTATCCTGACGAGGGAGCATCACTAAAAATATCTCTACTACCCACGACGTTCAAACTTCCCCCCTGAATTGCGAGGGAGGGGTATGGAACGAATCCTCCTAACCACAGTCAAGGGGAAACATCGTAATACGAACATTACAAACATTCAGTATGTATTAACTACATCATACTCCTTCAAAGAAAAGACAACCACATTACGTTTATTGGTTCGTGCACCTCGTAGGTACCACATTCACACTAGCATATCATCACGACACCATACACTACCGAGAATCACAAAGTTAACACAATCCACAGACAAACCACAAAAGAATGTATACCTAATACGACAACATTCAAAATTTCATGTTAAAACCACCTGTACTGAACCAAGCCTCTTGAGTTTTTCCTTAAAATTCTAAAACAAAGAGTCCAAAACATAACTGCAATTCAAGTCTTTGGAGAAACAGAGGATTGATGTAATACGGGAAAATTATTTATTAATGAAACTCAAGGGGAGAGAAAGACACCTTGAGAGTGAAAGCCATACATGGGTGACATCAACTTCAGAACGACCAGGAGCCATCCTTTTCCTTGAGCTCAAAAGGCTTTCGTCCTCGAGAGGCAGCTCCCGAGATGTAAGGATAGGTTCTCTAGCATCTCTTCTGGACCCGCCTGCTTGATCTGTGTGACCATTTGCTTCTCCGCCTACTATATTAGGCTCCATCCCGTCGTCCTCGTAATCTTCAATGAACTCATCAATAAACAGCAGCGATGCGGGATCAATCTTGCTCGTTGGAGGAACCTTGTGCTCCCATCTCACCTGCTCAATTTTCTCTAAGATCCTGTTTCGAATGCAGGGATCTATTGAGGTAAAGCTAAATTCCGAAATCCTTTCGTAGTTGTCCGAAAAGGCGAGGAGGTGGGCATCCTCGTAATACTCCATGGCGATATTGTTGAGATGGATGTTCAAAATTTTTGAAATTCTATCGGTAGCTTCGTAAATAATCCTCCTCACGGTAGCCATCCAGGCGCCCATCTTATCCATATCGGCAGCATAGTCAATCTCTAGTTCCGCCTTCTGTGCATTGAGGTCCTCAACCTGCTTCGTCAATCCCTCATTGGCCTTCCTCACCTCTTCTAGCGAAGTTGCCAACCCCCTATGTTCATTATCTCCCTCTACCCGCTCCTGCGGCAAAACATCCACTTTTTCTTCCAACGCCTTATCCTCTTCCCTTAAAGTGTTGACCTCGGTCATCAAAGTGGAAAGTGGTCCTCGGGTGATGTACAAAGTTTTCATCATCTAGAGATAAAGAATAAGTAAAAAAAAGAAGAAAAGAGAGAGAAAAAAAAAAGAAAGAGGATGAACGCATGTATGATACCAAAAGGAAATCCTTGATTTGCTATCTGTAGAGATCCATCGGGTTCAAGGTAGCAGAAGTTGAAGCAACATCTGCTACTTCAGAGGAAAGGAGAACCAATTCCACAAGCTTCTCAAAATTTAAAGCAAGCAGAAGAGATGCAGAACAAGAAACACGTTGAGGAGAAGATGACATCGACGAATCAAGCCTTCCCTCATCCGCCTTATCAATAGCATCGAGAGGAGCAGAGCCATTCGCTGATTTACCTCTCGGGGAAGTGTCCGGGGAAGCGTCAATATTCACCACCCGATCAACGGTTATGGTCGAAAGGTCAAAAGCCCTCCTCGCTTTCGGAATAGCAGCGGAATCTCCTGAGAAACCCACCAACTCCTCACACTTAGACTTCTTCGGAGTAGGGCCAGTGTCAGACTGAGCAAGCCTCTTCACAGCTTGGGCGCTAGACCGGCTATAAGCAGCAATGACGGTTGTATCCTGAGAAATTGAAGATCCCAGGCAAAGGGAAGGATAAATTAGAAACTGCAACAAACAAGAAAAAGAATGATAGAGGTTGTCAAAGCAAGCGAGCGGTCCTCACCCAGGGCGGAGAGGAGATCCTGAATAAAATACGTTAGTGCCCGGCAAGAATCCTTTTGAACCAGGGAATTGAATGGGAGGTTTCCCCAATACCTTTTATCCGGGAGGAAGCAAACCATACTCACAGAGTCTATCTACACTCAAAAGAAACTCTCTGCACATATGCTTTGCTGGAACGCTAAAGATGTCATCAACCACTTGAGCCTCCTTTGGAGTCAAACTCAAGTCTCTTGAGGGAGGATCTACAACGAAGGGGAAGCTAAAAAAAGGTTTGGGAGGGGGGGAGGGGTAAGAAAACACACCTTCATCAATAAATTGTTCTGATATGCCAGGGGGCATCGGAAAAGGAAGCACTGATCCTCCCACGGCTTAGTTTTATCAATGACATCAGTGAATAACCTCTTGACCAGAGATCGGCGATTCTGGGGTCTTAGAGAACCGGATCAGGTGACGGGTGAGGTTGGGACTCAAAGAACTCTGACCCGAAGCGAGCGCCAGTGCCTCCGCACCCAATAGGGTCGTATATGTGTTCGGAGAAAGTTGAATAGGAGCAACTCTCAAATCCTCCAAAAGCCTATGTAGAAAGGGGGAAAAGGAAGAAAAACCCCATGCCAGATATGAATAGCCGAATACGCAAAGAAACCCTTTGGAGGATCCTTAATGAAATCTGGAGAAACAACAACCCTTGCATCCTCACCCATTATGCCAAAGTTATCCAATACGGCATCCACGGACTGCTGGGATGTAATCAAAGATGGCTTGGGAGCAAATGCCTTCTTGGGACGGGAAACCCTGGAATCCTTGACCTTCTCCTTGGCAGGGATTTTATGAGACATGTTCTTGCCAGGTAACATCATTTCATAATAGTACGATCAACATGAATACCTCATACACAAGCAATCATGTTAATGGCATTATCAATATCATTCAGTACCATTACACCTCAGTCAACATAGGTCGAGTAGGCGGAAACCTAATTCAAACCCAAATAAGGAATACAGGGAAAATCACACCTTTTTAAGCCTTAGTTAACATTTCAGCTATGGCTAACACAAATGTCCTAAAAGACCTAAGCAATACCGACATAGTTACAGAAAGAAACAATTCTGTTGACATTAGAATCCCTTCAGGAGTAACATTAAAATTAGTACCTGGACCTATCTCCATAAGCCAACTGTAACAACCCGTAAAATGCGAGCCA
This sequence comes from Allium sativum, assembly GCA_030737875.1. Taxonomy (NCBI): domain Eukaryota; kingdom Viridiplantae; phylum Streptophyta; class Magnoliopsida; order Asparagales; family Amaryllidaceae; genus Allium; species Allium sativum. Next base: position 430,723,768 of record CM060909.1, on the reverse strand, counting down.
GTTTGAAATTTTTATTTTGGTTATTTTAATGAATTTTGAATATTTAAAATGAATTATTTTAAATAATGGCGACGGAAAATTTATTTTTGACGAAGTGAAAACGAATAAATTTAATTTAATTATATAACGAGCCTGAAATGGCGCGGTAGTTTGAAAATTCGATTTCGAATTTCAAATGAATATACAGAATTCAATATAAGTCGGAATTGAACGAAACAAGAAATAATTGAATCTGTATAAGTATATCTTTCTAACAAAGTTAACGAATCGAGATTTCATCTTAGAAATGATAAGATATGTCCAGTTTAAAATTAGAAATAGTCGCTGTGGAATTTATATATATTTTTATATAGTGAAAATTAGTGTCACATCCTTAAAACTAAACTTAATTAAGCATACATCCTCCCCTTTTAAAACATATAAATCCCATCCCTATTTTTAAACAACGGCTAATTTGTTTCCAGAACTGCCCTTTTTTTAATTAGCGGTGTAATTAACGTGGTCCTAAATCCACATAATACGGATTTAATATTTCCAGAATCATTTTTTTCTGTGTTAATGGCGGCGCCGTCCTGGATCTAAAAATTTTCTCGTTCGATGCTCTCGATATAAAATTCTCTGTAATTCGATTTTTCTTGCAGATTCAATTAGATACCTCTTTGAATTATATAATGGATGTTTCGGCGTCAAGGTAATTTATACGTTTTAATATATATTTTTATACTGATTTCTTTTTTAGATCGATTTTTGTTTGTTGATTATTTTCACTTTTTATAATTGTTTAGTTGTATCAATTGTTAATGTAATTTTTGTATAAAGTTCTATGGTTAGTATTCATCGTTCAGCTGTATTATTTAATTGTACAATATATTTATTCTTCTATTCTGATCAGGTGCGAAAAAATATGCATATATTCTTAATATTACCATATAAGTATGCAACTATTGTTAGAACACGCCTTTGCATATATTCAGAGAAGTTGCATATAAGTATGCTTATATTCTATATATATGCATACTTATATACAGTTTGTTAAAATATATGTTTATGTGTGTCTGATATTTAGTTGCATAGGAATATGCATATATTTTGAAAATTTGCATTCAAATATGCAACTATGACTGAATATTCGTACATGTATGCATCTTTTCATAATTATTTGAAGATGTAGTACTGAAATATTCAACAAAGAATCTGCAATTTTTTCATATATTTAATTTGATCAATCCTTCATTTATAAAATGGATGCTTCTTCTTCAGGGTACTTTATACTTGTTTATATTAATTTTTTATATTTAATTCAATTTTTGTTTATTGAATAATCTGAATTTCTGTAATTGTCTCCTTTTCTGATCGATAATGTAACTTACATATAAAGTATTATGGTTATTTTATGGATAATGTAATTTTTGTATAAAGTTCTACGTTTATTATTTATTGTACAGCCGTATAATTTAATTTTTCAACATATTTTTTAATATATTCTGTACATTTTTATAAAAATATGCATATATTTTAAATATGAGCATACAAGTATGCATCTATTATTAGAACAGGTGGGTTTGCATGTACTCAGAAAAGTTTGGTATAAGTATGCATAAATTCTTTATATATGCAGTCAAGTATGCAGCTCTTATTAATGCTATTTGTTTGCTTAACTGATGATTAGTTGCTTATAAAAATATGTGCAAATATTCTAAAATTTTGCATATAGGTATGCAGATATTACAGTTAAAATGCCTACGTGTATGCATCTATTTATAAATATATGAACATGTTTATATTATTTTATTTGATTACTACTGATTAGGCTTTTTAATGTTGATTCTTTTTCTTTGTATAACAGTGTTCATGCAGACATTGGTGTATTGGTGAAGACTTTTTTGTTGAAGATGCAATTATACCTCATCCAAAAGTTAGACGATTGTCTGGTCGTCCATTGTCTTCTAAAAGGTTGAAATCTGCAGTTGAATTTACAAAGACGAGTAGATGTGGTTTGTGCAAGAAGCTGGGTCATAACAAAAGGACCTTTTATTCAAAAGACTATTAGATATGCTATGTTATTTATTTTTATTTTTATGACACTTGGTTTTAGTGTAAATTGTTGTGAACATTTATGCGCTGCTTTAAATTTAGTTCGATATTTTAATGTTAAATTCTTTGAATTTTACAGTTATCTTTTAGAGCTTATTTGTATGCAATTATTCTGTATAGTTGCATACATATACGCAATTATACTGAATATTTCTATTAATTTTGCTACCATTTTGCATATGTTCATAAATGTATGAAACAGATTGTGTTTTGTTGCATACAGGTACGAAAGTATTTATATCACTGGATAAGAAAACATGTATTCGTTTATGTTGCATATAAGCATGCAAATATTCTTATTACGTGCATGCAAGTCTGCAAATGTTCAACGTGTATGCATATTCTGTTTTATCGTTGAAAATTTGTTCCTATTGTTTATCATGAAGTTTTTTTTCTTGCATATTTTCCAGTTTAAAATTACATATCAAAAAACAAAGGCGACATTGACTGTTGCATTGATTCTGCAAATACTTGCACTTATTTAAGCAATTATATGGAAAAAATGCATAAATGTATGTAAGTATTCAAAATATGCTCAGAATACAAAAAATTTAAAGCATTTCAAATTACGCTTAAAACTAATAATAATATTTTCATATAATTATTACATTATCCTCATTATTTAGACAATACAAATATGCATAACATTTAATAATATTTGCATTTAAGTATGTTAGTATTATGAATAACTGTATACATGGAAGCAACAATTCATAATTTCATTTAAGATTAGAAGATTTTTTTTAGTTCAAAAAAATCATTTGTATTTCAGCAATGGAACTACGTAATCATGTCGTAGTAATTTAGTAATTAAGCTATCAATTTCTCGACCATATCTATACATTATTTCAGCCTTCTTCCTGCTCACTTTCAACTGCACCATTTTTCTTTTACGTTAGGTCTCTGCAAAACAAGGAAAACATTTTTACATAACCTTGTTTAAATACATAAAAGTATGAAACAAATATTGGATATATGCACACTTGTTTGCAACAGTTAATACTACATCAACAAAATCATGCAACAATCATTACATAAATGCACACTTGCATTGTAAAATTTGGATTTACTGCACAGAATTTATAAACATATTTGTTGATGGTTTCATGCTTGCAATCATCAATTCTAATTAAATGTATAGAATCATGCAACATTCCAGTAATAACTGCAAATTAGTATGCAAATTTTACTATCAAATTCATTTGAATACTTTAATAATCATTTTTTTGAATGTAGAGTTGCATGCAACAAATATTCAAAAAATGCAAACAAGTATGCTATACGGTTTTTTTTGCAACCTAAAACATCTTTTCAAACAAATTTGCATGAATAATTGTATGTAATCATATAATCATTCAACAAATCCAAGTTAATCCATATTTTCATATAAATTATGACAAGATTAGCTGATGTTTGACAGAAAAAAAAATCAGTTTTTTACCTTCTTTCTCCCCATATTGATGATCTTTTCTGAAAAAATCGGCAATGATTTTAGTCGTCAGCACTTGATCGACAATAAAAAAACAAAATCGGCTGCAAAATTCTTAATTTTGCTGTTCGATCGTCTGCCCTAGTTAAGCGGCGAGATAAATGCTGAGTAAATTTGTGGAACGAGTAATTTTAGGGTTTGAAAGGACATAATCGGTATTGGTTCAGCGGAATTTCAAAAATAGGGATGTTTTCTATATTCTTTTTATCAGCGGGTTTTTTATTTATTTTGAAACTTAATAGGGACCTGTAAAAAACGCACCCTTTTATATATATAAGGCCCTTAAAAATAGCAATTTTGCAAACGACCTCGGATTTCGACGAAACCAGTTTTGTTGGGTCCGGGATGTGAAGTTATTGCTAGGTTTCAAATTTCATAATTTTTAGAATCAATATGTGAGCGGGGCAAAGGAAAACGCGTTTGACCAGTTTCAGTTGATTTTAATCGACTGGAAAATGGCCATTTTTCCAACAGTCTCAGAATTCGACGAAACTAGTTTTGTTAGGACCGTATCGTCAATACGAAGCTAGAAAATATTTTTCTGCAATTTTTCTAGTTAGTATGTGACCCCGGTAATTTGAAATGTACGTTTAAAATTCAATATAGTGATTTAAATGTAAATTCAAAGGAAACTAATCGAAACGGTCAAATCAGCTTGCGATACATATCCCATTGTGTTCGGAATGGGGGTAAAACGCTATGGACGACAGGCGGTGGGCCTCGTTTAGAGGTCGTAAATAAAAGTTGCTTTTTAGTGATAAATTAATTAATTAAATAATAATAAAAAAAAATATCCCCTCCTCCCTTTATCTCTCTGCCCCCCCCCCCCCCCCACGTTCAAACAGAAATCAAAAGTAAAAAAAAAAAAAAAAGAATCGCTCCAGGCGATCGACGCCTCCACCCAATCACCGCCGCTCGCCTCCCCTTCCCCTCTTCCCCCCCCTTTTACGCACCCCGATGCTATTCCACGACCCCCCCCTCAAGACCTCGACACCGACGAAGAATCATCGCCGCCTCCCCCCCCCCCCTCGAGAGCAACCGCCCTTACCTGAGCAACCGCGCCATACCTCGAAGCCAGCACCGAGGTGACCATCGATGCCCCCCTTCTTCGATGCAGTAAGTTTTTACTTTATTTTATTTTTATTTTCAATTCTGAAATTCAGAATTTAAAAAGCATAAAAAAAAACTGTTTTTTTTTAAGAAATGAAAACTGATTTTTAAAAGAAATATAAACTGATTTTTAAAAGAAATTAAAACTGATTTTATAAAAGGATTTAAACTGATTTTTTTTTAGTATATAAAACTGATTTTTTTTAAAGTATATAAAACTGATTTTTTTTAAGTATATAAAACTGATTTTTATAAGTAGAAATTATAGATTTTTATCATTTTAAAGTTAAGTTTTTATTAATAAAAAGGTTTGATTTTTATTGGTTAAAAAGATTAGATTTTTCTTTTTCTCTTAAAGCTTTGATTTTTAATCATGAAAATATGATTTTTATTCGAAGGAATTTTGAATTCGTAGGAGGTAGAAAAAGTTTAGAATTTTGTTGTAGGAAAAATAAGATTTTTGACGAGATAAAAATTAGATCTTAGCGGCTTAAAAATATAATCTTTATATTCAAAGTAGAGGTTTAAAAATATAATCTTTATATATGGAATAACGATGTAAAAATAGAATTTTTATATATTGAACTTCGATAGAAAAATAGAATTTTTATATATTGAACTTCGATAGAAAAATAGAATTTTTATATATTGAACTTCGATAGAAAAATAGAATTTTTATATATTGAACTTCGATAGAAAAATAGAATTTTTATATATTGAATAACATAGTAAAAATTCGATTTTTTTTTTTACATATGTAGAGAATACGGGCAACAAAGCGACAAAGGAGAGATTGGCGAAGATTTTATGCAAGGAAGTGCCGTGGAGCCTGGATAGCTATATGTGAGAACTTCTCACTCTTCAATTTAAATTTCTAGTTATATATATATATATACTAGGATGCAGACGGTGTTTAGTAGCACCCGACACAATCGTCCACAGACCATGGACTTGTTTGTTTGACTGTTTGGTGATTGATTGCGATATTGGTTTGAATGTGGTTTGTGGTGTGAAAAATCGAATCGATAAATTGGTTAGGATTAGACGTGCGCCGTTATAAGGCGAAGGAGTAAGGCTAGGTTAGACTCTTACTCCAAATTTTGTGGTTTGCATAACGAATTGATTTGATTGATGTGTGAATGGCGTGGGCCTTCACTAGACTGGGGATAAGGCTAGGCCTCGTCCCGTTTCTAGTATCGTGCCGTTATGCCGCCGAAATTTTCTAAAATAAGTTAGAAAAATAAAAATACCATTTTATTGAATAAATGAATTGACTAGAAATTCATAGGTTGGAATAAAATGTTTTATCGTTAAAAATATAATTTTTAACGTGAAGTGAATAAAATAAAATATTCATTTATAAACCGAACGGTTTGTTTATGTACACCTATTTGAATGACATTGATTGGGACGATAAATTTTACACATCGCCCAACTGCACAATAAAATATGCGTGTGATTGTTTGAAACCCCACACGGGTGTTGGGATGAAATTTGAAGTTCACTCATCCTGATTGATTAAATATGTCGATCGATTGATTGACAAGCTATTATAAGCGTTGAATTTCTATATTCGATGCTTATACAGTGTAGTGCACTTTGGTTGATGGTTGATTATTTTTCAATGCTATTATGTACATGTGTTGTATGGAAATCCATATAATTAACTTTATATGGTAATTGATTGGGCCTCATTCCAATTTGAAAAATAAAGAATATTATAAAATAAAAGTTCATGTGTTTACAGTACTCATCCATTGAGATTGGTCATGTGTTGAACGAAATATTTTAGTAATAAAATTTACATCTTTATCATTATAAAATAACAGTTCATGTGTTGACAGTACTCATTCATTGAGATTGGTCATGTGTTGAACGAAATATTTTGATAATAACAACTATTTTGAAAAAGAAATATTTGAAATAGAATATTTGAAAATAGAAATTTATGAAGCCGTGTTGAGTAGATTGACGCCATTTTGACGTAAACGATAACGATTTCGAAATGAATTGAATTGAAAACGATTTCGAAATGAATTGAATTGAAAACGATTTCGAAATGAATTGAATTGAAAACGAATTCAAATTGAATCGAAAGTGAATTGAAATGAATTCAAATTGAATTGAAATTTGAATTGAATAGAAATGAATTTTAAAACGAATTTATAAAGAAGAATTCAATTTTGATTTGAATTGAAAAGAAAGTTGAAATAGCTTTTGAAACGATTTTAAAACTATTTATATAATTCGTTTTAAATAGAAATCGACGAAATATATATTATATATATAATATAATGGCCTGAATAGAACGCACCGCGCCGCGGCAGTTCGCGAATTTCGACCATTTATTTCAAACGGACATTACGGGAGATCCGACCGTCGGATTCTCCTAAAACCGGAACCGTTGGGTTTGTATCGAAAAGATCTTTCTAACGAATGTTAGAAATTTGAAATCTAACGGTTGGATTTGGAGATACGTCCAAATCAAATTCGAAAAAGGTCGCTGTAAGTGCAGTTCGATGGCCGTTGATGGAAATCGACTGTACGGGCCTTGATAAAATTATTAAAAATAGTAATAATTTGTGTAAAATCATCAGAAATGATTTGGGAAGAATTGGGATGAAAAACTCCATATTTGAAAAGATAAAAATAGATTTATATCGAATTGAACTAGTTTTGAACTAGAATTATAATTCTATTTATTTTTAAATAAATAAATTGAATTCGAAAAGGGTTTTAAAAATAACCAGAATATCCAATGATTGCATTGGAATGGATTTGAATCGAAATTGTCTTCGGAATATTTCGATGTTGGAATTCGTGATTATACAGACGTTGTTATGGAAATTTGAAAGATATTTATATCGTTATTTCCAATACGACATTCGTTAATCGTGGAATTTGATATTGAATATAAGCCGATATATTTTCTATTCAGAGCCTTATATTGAATATCAAATGTGATTTGGGTTTGTCGTGAATGGTGTCTTCACTAACACTGTTCTTGAACCCAGTTGAGAAATGATTAAATCTTTTTATTTAGATTTAATGAAGTGTACCAATTAAATGATATTTAATTGGAATTGAATTGATATTGATTTTTGGGTTTATCGTGAACAGTGTTTTAAATAACACTCGTTCTTTAACCCGATCATTAATGAAATGTGATTGTGGGTTGTCGTGAACGGTATCTTCAATAATACAGTTCTTAGACCTAAAGGAGTTAAGAAAATCAGAAACTAACTGGAGATTAGTTAAGTTGAATAGTTTCCGAGGTATTGATCTGATGTTGGTTTCGGCCTTCGGGATTAATACTTAGGGAATTGCTCACTTGCTAATTTACAATTAGGGACTGATTGAAATGTGATGTGATTTTGGGTTTATCGTGAACCGTGTTTTAAATGACACTGATTCTTTAACCCAGTCACAGATTAAAACTAAGTGTTGTTTTAATGAATCTTTAATTAGATTGAAATAATCGAAATGGAGTATCACCAGTTTTGCTCCAGGCGATAGTTAAATCTTTAATTAGATTTGAACGTGAAATGGTAATTGAATTTACCGATAACACCGTGGTGTTAGATATGAAGTATTACCAGTTTTACTTCATGGGATGAATAGGTTGGGATTGGGAAACTAAAACCAATGATTACTTCGGTAAGGTTCGTTAATCTCGACTAGTTGAACCGAAATTCAAAAGAAGATTAAAGAATAAATTCAAGAATTTATCTTTGATAAAATTAATGGGAACCTTTCCCTATGAATGTGAAATTTAGAAACTAACTGTAGGTTAGCTAAGCAGAATGGTTTTCTGGATATTGATCTGATGTTGGTTTCGGCCTTCGGGGTTAATATTTGGGGAATTATTCTCTTGATTAATTTACGGTTAGTGACTAATGAATTGGAATGAGGCGTATGTTGTGTTTGTGTAACACTTTTAGAATATATACGCGAGTTATTCGGACAGACCGGGTTTATCCCATTCTGAATAACTGATACGACGATAAGTCGAAGATGAAGACGGTGGTCGAAGACCGGAGGTCTTCACGTCGTTTGGGTGATAACTGATGATCTTGATTGGGCTGTACACCCAAGAAGATGGAAACAGTTGGTGATCGTCCAGACATGCTTGGAGATCGATGGATATGCGGGGTACTAGGTGCCTCCGGTTTCGTTCAGACCTAGAACGGACTTGTAAATGGACTGTGTGTCTGACATTGGATTTTAGTCTGTGTGATTAATCTCTATTAAATATATATCTGTTTGGCGGCGGAGAATTTATTCTCTTGCTTAACGCCCTTCTCTGAGACGTACGAGCTCAGGGGTTATATACTGATGGATATCAAACGCATAGAGTGAATTGCCTGTGTGGCATGCCTAGGTGGCAATTGATCAAGGCTTCTGTTGAAAAGCAAAGTCTTGTGGTGATGATCAAAGCACGGCCTTTGTGGCATAGCTTTGTGTAACGTTGATTCGCGAGCTTCACACCCGGTATGAACCAAAAACGGGAGAGGACGTCAGGGAGGGCATGCGTTTCTTTCTAGCTAGAAGTGGCGTCAGTGGTTTTACACGCCCTGACGAGTTTGACTTATGTGGTTGTTGTTGTTGCGAGGCGCCTCGGATTGATCGGTCGTTCTCGAACCGATGGAGTCATTTAGTTGGCTCGTTTACGCCCCATAGGGCGGGGAAATGCATGTCCAGGGTTTAAGTTTAATCCACATCGGTGGACTGGCCCTGAGGATCCAAGGGTCACTCGAGCTCTGATCCTGAGGGGCGGGCTAGAGCGTCTCGAATCGGTTGGGGACTATCTTTTGCCTCGGTTCATAGACGGAAATCCAATTTCCAAATACGTGACTTTGCGGTTTTAATTGTAGAACTAGTACGGCGACATGATATATGGTACCCATGCCGCCTATGATTGATACTTATGATTTGAAGTTGTTTTATACACTATGCACTTATAATAGTATCAAATGATTTGTTTTAAACGTATCAAGCATTCTTTGGCTGTTATAAGGGAAAACCCTATCCCCCGGCTTGCGTTGCATTGTGTGATAGGACCTGGGTCTTATAACAGCTTCATTTTTCTTTATTTAGCATTGCGCTGTTTGTTTTATGCACTGGTGTTCTTGGGAGGAAACCCGTTCCGTGTTATACGGCGTGGTCCCTTGATTTACCTAACTTTAAAAATAAAGATTAACTGTTTTAGTTCTCACACCAGTCACATGACTGACCTGGAGTTTATTGTTTTAACCTAAACTCTGGGTGCCCTTATTTTCGACACGGGCAGCTAGTAGTTTTGGTTTTGCAGATTTATATTCACAGGATCCTGGTTTACAGCTGGAATGATATCCGGAAAGCTTTGTATCCGTATATCTCCTTCTAGTTGTGTATCGTATTATTTTTCCGCTGCTATGTATTTAAATGTAATTTAAATCTCTGATATTTCTGTGTAATATTCATTTATACTCTGTATATTCTTGTAATCTGATGCATTGTTGAAATATACAATGAAATGTTCTTCTGAATGCGTTCTGTTGTGGTTTGTTCTCAAACTATCCGACGCTTTCCTTTACGGGGAAGTTACGGGTTTTCACAGTTGGTATCAGAGCTTTGGTTTACAGAGCTCGAGAACAAGACACATTAGAACCATACAAAAGAATTCATCAGATATTAGATTAGTAATATCCAATTAGAATGACTCGTTAGAGATAGGATCAGTAGTATCCTAGAACGAGTGTGAAGAGTATATTTTTCAAATGAAAACAATTTTGTTTTGAAAATTTAAACCATTTTAAACGTATTTGGTTATTTATTTATTTTGAATATGGACAATCCAATATATAAAGGTTTTGTGTATACGCGTCATGAACGTATATTCGAAGTTTTAATATACTGGATAGATATAGAATCATACTCTAGTCGCCCGGACCTGATTCTGATGATTGACGCGTCATCATTAGTAATTAGTTTCGTGTTTCGAAGGTGTGATACCTATATATTTCCATTAGACTGGTGTGAGAACCAAAACTAATATAGATAGGACACATTTGTGGTGAATTGGCATCAAAAATTTGATTTTTTGTATATATATCAAAGTTATGAATTTGAAACTCTAATCCACTAATTGATTGATGTTTGTGTTGTTTGTTTAATTGTTTTCTAATTTTAACCATTTAGCCTAATTGAACCGAATATTGAATTGTATTGAAAATTGGTCGCATTTGTTTGCATATACATATATATCATTGAACATGTCATAGCAAGGAGGCTAGAGCAGAGAATAGAATTTGTTTGCCCGACAAATAGGTACATGTTTACTACATAATTTACTGTTTTGTTTGGGTGATGATGATTTTATGAGCCTATTGGCTAGCCGCTTGGCTTTTTCTTTTTCTTTTTGAGATCTGAAGGACCGGGGAAGCTATTTGAAATTCCCCGATGCTCCCGGTGCAGGGGAGGTTATGGCGAAATTTTTCGAAAATTTAGGGTGTTAGCCAAATTTTTGAAATTTTTGAAAAGTTCTTAGAAACTGAAAAGTTGAAGAACTTAAGCCGTAATAAAAAACAATGGAAGTTGAGTTGAATTGTTAAACAACTTTAGACTTTGTTCCTTTTCGGGGACGAAAAGTTTTAAGTGGGGGAGATTGTAACAACCCGTAAAATGCGAGCCAGTTTGAAATTTTTATTTTGGTTATTTTAATGAATTTTGAATATTTAAAATGAATTATTTTAAATAATGGCGACGGAAAATTTATTTTCGACGAAGTGAAAACGAATAAATTTAATTTAATTATATAACGAGCCTGAAATGGCGCGGTAGTTTGAAAATTCGATTCCGAATTTCAAATGAATATACAGAATTCAATATAAGTCGGAATTGAACGAAACAAGAAATAATTGAATCTGTATAAGTATATCTTTCTAACAAAGTTAACGAATCGAGATTTCATCTTAGAAATGATAAGATATGTCCAGTTTAAAATTAGAAATAGTCGCTGTGGAATTTATATATATTTTTATATATATAAGGCCCTTAAAAATAGCAATTTTGCAAACGACCTCGGATTTCGACGAAACCAGTTTTGTTGGGTCCGGGATGTGAAGTTATTGCTAGGTTTCAAATTTCATAATTTTTAGAATCAATATGTGAGCGGGGCAAAGGAAAACGCGTTTGACCAGTTTCAGTTGATTTTAATCGACTGGAAAATGGCCATTTTTCCAACAGTCTCAGAATTCGACGAAACTAGTTTTGTTAGGACCGTATCGTCAATACGAAGCTAGAAAATATTTTTCTGCAATTTTTCTAGTTAGTATGTGACCCCGGTAATTTGAAATGTACGTTTAAAATTCAATATAGTGATTTAAATGTAAATTCAAAGGAAACTGATCGAAACGGTCAAATCAGCTTGCGATACATATCCCATTGTGTTCGGAATGGGGGTAAAACGCTATGGATGACAGGCGGTGGGCCTCGTTTAGAGGTCGTAAATAAAAGTTGCTTTTTAGTGATAAATTAATTAATTAAATAATAATAAAAAAAAATATCCCCTCCTCCCTTTATCTCTCTGCCCCCCCCCCCCCCACGTTCAAACAGAAATCAAAAGTAAAAAAAAAAAAAAAAGAATCGCTCCAGGCGATCGACGCCTCCACCCAATCACCGCCGCTCGCCTCCCCTTCCCCTCTTCCCCCCCCCCTTTTACGCACCCCGATGCTATTCCACGACCCCCCCTCAAGACCTCGACACCGACGAAGAATCATCGCCGCCTCCCCCCCCCCTCGAGAGCAACCGCCCTTACCTGAGCAACCGCGCCATACCTCGAAGCCAGCACCGAGGTGACCATCGATGCCCCCCTTCTTCGATGCAGTAAGTTTTTACTTTATTTTATTTTTATTTTCAATTCTGAAATTCAGAATTTAAAAAGCATAAAAAAAAAACTGTTTTTTTTAAGAAATGAAAACTGATTTTTAAAAGAAATATAAACTGATTTTTAAAAGAAATTAAAACTGATTTTATAAAAGGATTTAAACTGATTTTTTTTTAGTATATAAAACTGATTTTTTTTAAAGTATATAAAACTGATTTTTTTTAAGTATATAAAACTGATTTTTATAAGTAGAAATTATAGATTTTTATCATTTTAAAGTTAAGTTTTTATTAATAAAAAGGTTTGATTTTTATTGGTTAAAAAGATTAGATTTTTCTTTTTCTCTTAAAGCTTTGATTTTTAATCATGAAAATATGATTTTTATTCGAAGGAATTTTGAATTCGTAGGAGGTAGAAAAAGTTTAGAATTTTGTTGTAGGAAAAATAAGATTTTTGACGAGATAAAAATTAGATCTTAGCGGCTTAAAAATATAATCTTTATATTCAAAGTAGAGGTTTAAAAATATAATCTTTATATATGGAATAACGATGTAAAAATAGAATTTTTATATATTGAACTTCGATAGAAAAATAGAATTTTTATATATTGAACTTCGATAGAAAAATAGAATTTTTATATATTGAACTTCGATAGAAAAATAGAATTTTTATATATTGAACTTCGATAGAAAAATAGAATTTTTATATATTGAATAACATAGTAAAAATTCGATTTTTTTTTTACATATGTAGAGAATACGGGCAACAAAGCGACAAAGGAGAGATTGGCGAAGATTTTATGCAAGGAAGTGCCGTGGAGCCTGGATAGCTATATGTGAGAACTTCTCACTCTTCAATTTAAATTTCTAGTTATATATATATACTAGGATGCAGACGGTGTTTAGTAGCACCCGACACAATCGTCCACAGACCATGGACTTGTTTGTTTGACTGTTTGGTGATTGATTGCGATATTGGTTTGAATGTGGTTTGTGGTGTGAAAAATCGAATCGATAAATTGGTTAGGATTAGACGTGCGCCGTTATAAGGCGAAGGAGTAAGGCTAGGTTAGACTCTTACTCCAAATTTTGTGGTTTGCATAACGAATTGATTTGATTGATGTGTGAATGGCGTGGGCCTTCACTAGACTGGGGATAAGGCTAGGCCTCGTCCCGTTTCTAGTATCGTGCCGTTATGCCGCCGAAATTTTCTAAAATAAGTTAGAAAAATAAAAATACCATTTTATTGAATAAATGAATTGACTAGAAATTCATAGGTTGGAATAAAATGTTTTATCGTTAAAAATATAATTTTTAACGTGAAGTGAATAAAATAAAATATTCATTTATAAACCGAACGGTTTGTTTATGTACACCTATTTGAATGACATTGATTGGGACGATAAATTTTACACATCGCCCAACTGCACAATAAAATATGCGTGTGATTGTTTGAAACCCCACACGGGTGTTGGGATGAAATTTGAAGTTCACTCATCCTGATTGATTAAATATGTCGATCGATTGATTGACAAGCTGTTATAAGCGTTGAATTTCTATATTTGATGCTTATACAGTGTAGTGCACTTTGGTTGATGGTTGATTATTTTTCAATGCTATTATGTACATGTGTTGTATGGAAATCCATATAATTAACTTTATATGGTAATTGATTGGGCCTCATTCCAATTTGAAAAATAAAGAATATTATAAAATAAAAGTTCATGTGTTGACAGTACTCATCCATTGAGATTGGTCATGTGTTGAACGAAATATTTTAGTAATAAAATTTACATCTTTATCATTATAAAATAAAAGTTCATGTGTTGACAGTACTCATTCATTGAGATTGGTCATGTGTTGAACGAAATATTTTGATAATAACAACTATTTTGAAAAAGAAATATTTGAAATAGAATATTTGAAAATAGAAATTTATGAAGCCGTGTTGAGTAGATTGACGCCATTTTGACGTAAACGATAACGATTTCGAAATGAATTGAATTGAAAACGATTTCGAAATGAATTGAATTGAAAACGATTTCGAAATGAATTGAATTGAAAACGAATTCAAATTGAATCGAAAGTGAATTGAAATGAATTCAAATTGAATTGAAATTTGAATTGAATAGAAATGAATTTTAAAACGAATTTATAAAGAAGAATTCAATTTTGATTTGAATTGAAAAGAAAGTTGAAATAGCTTTTGAAACGATTTTAAAACTATTTATATAATTCGTTTTAAATAGAAATCGACGAAATATATATTATATATATTATATATATAATATAATGGCCTGAATAGAACGCGCCGCGCCGCGGCAGTTCGCGAATTTCGACCATTTATTTCAAACGTACATTACAGGAGATCCGACCGTCGGATTCTCCTAAAACCGGAACCGTTGGGTTCGTATCGAAAAGATCTTTCTAACGAATGTTAGAAATTTGAAATCTAACGGTTGGATTTGGAGATACGTCCAAATCAAATTCGAAAAAGGTCGCTGTAAGTGCAGTTCGATGGCCGTTGATGGAAATCGACTGTACGGGCCTTGATAAAATTATTAAAAATAGTAATAATTTGTGTAAAATCATCAGAAATGATTTGGGAAGAATTGGGATGAAAAACTCCATATTTGAAAAGATAAAAATAGATTTATATCGAATTGAACTAGTTTTGAACTATAATTATAATTCTATTTATTTTTAAATAAATAAATTGAATTCGAAAAGGGTTTTAAAAATAACCAGAATATCCAATGATTGCATTGGAATGGATTTGAATCGAAATTGTCTTCGGAATATTTCGATGTTGGAATTCGTGATTATACAGACGTTGTTATGGAAATTTGAAAGATATTTATATCGTTATTTCCAATACGACATTCGTTAATCGTGGAATTTGATATTGAATATAAGCCGATATATTTTCTATTCAGAGCCTTATATTGAATATCAAATGTGATTTGGGTTTGTCGTGAATGGTGTCTTCACTAACACTGTTCTTGAACCCAGTTGAGAAATGATTAAATCTTTTTATTTAGATTTAATGAAGTGTACCAATTAAATGATATTTAATTGGAATTGAATTGATATTGATTTTTGGGTTTATCGTGAACAGTGTTTTAAATAACACTCGTTCTTTAACCCGATCATTAATGAAATGTGATTGTGGGTTGTCGTGAACGGTATCTTCAATAATACAGTTCTTAGACCTAAAGGAGTTAAGAAAATCAGAAACTAACTGGAGATTAGTTAAGTTGAATAGTTTCCGAGGTATTGATCTGATGTTGGTTTCGGCCTTCGGGATTAATACTTAGGGAATTGCTCACTTGCTAATTTACAATTAGGGACTGATTGAAATGTGATGTGATTTTGGGTTTATCGTGAACCGTGTTTTAAATGACACTGATTCTTTAACCCAGTCACAGATTAAAACTAAGTGGAGTTTTAATGAATCTTTAATTAGATTGAAATAATCGAAATGGAGTATCACCAGTTTTGCTCCAGGCGATAGTTAAATCTTTAATTAGATTTGAACGTGAAATGGTAATTGAATTTACCGATAACACCGTGGTGTTAGATATGAAGTATTACCAGTTTTACTTCATGGGATGAATAGGTTGGGATTGGGAAACTAAAACCAATGATTACTTCGGTAAGGTTCGTTAATCTCGACTAGTTGAACCGAAATTCAAAAGAAGATTAAAGAATAAATTCAAGAATTTATCTTTGATAAAATTAATGGGAACCTTTCCCTATGAATGTGAAATTTAGAAACTAACTGTAGGTTAGCTAAGCAGAATGGTTTTCTGGATATTGATCTGATGTTGGTTTCGGCCTTCGGGGTTAATATTTGGGGAATTATTCTCTTGATTAATTTACGGTTAGTGACTAATGAATTGGAATGAGGCGTATGTTGTGTTTGTGTAACACTTTTAGAATATATACGCGAGTTATTCGGACAGACCGGGTTTATCCCATTCTGAATAACTGATACGACGATAAGTCGAAGATGAAGACGGTGGTCGAAGACCGGAGGTCTTCACGTCGTTTGGGTGATAACTGATGATCTTGATTGGGCTGTACACCCAAGAAGATGGAAACAGTTGGTGATCGTCCAGACGTGCTTGGAGATCGATGGATATGCGGGGTACTAGGTGCCTCCGGTTTCGTTCAGACCCAGAACGGACTTGTAAATGGACTGTGTGTCTGACATTGGATTTTAGTCTGTGTGATTGATCTCTATCAAATATATATCTGTTTGGCGGCAGAGAATTTATTCTCTTGCTTAACGCCCTTCTCTGAGACGTACGAGCTCAGGGGTTATATACTGATGGATATCAAACGCATAGAGTGAATTGCCTGTGTGGCATGCCTAGGTGGCAATTGATCAAGGCTTCTGTTGAAAAGCAAAGTCTTGTGGTGATGATCAAAGCACGGCCTTTGTGGCATAGCTTTGTGTAACGTTGATTCGCGAGCTTCACACCCGGTATGAACCAAAAACGGGAGAGGACGTCAGGGAGGGCATGCGTTTCTTTCTAGCTAGAAGTGGCGTCAGTGGTTTTACACGCCCTGACGAGTTTGACTTATGTGGTTGTTGCTGTTGCGAGGCGCCTCGGATTGATCGGTCGTTCTCGAACCGATGGAGTCATTTAGTTGGCTCGTTTACGCCCCATAGGGCGGGGAAATGCATGTCCAGGGTTTAAGTTTAATCCACATCGGTGGACTGGCCCTGAGGATCCAAGGGTCACTCGAGCTCTGATCCTGAGGGGCGGGCTAGAGCATCTCGAATCGGTTGGGGACTATCTTTTGCCTCGGTTCATAGACGGAAATCCAATTTCCAAATACGTGACTTTGCGGTTTTAATTGTAGAACTAGTACGGCGACATGATATATGGTACCCATGCCGCCTATGATTGATACTTATGATTTGAAGTTGTTTTATACACTATGCACTTATAATAGTATCAAATGATTTGTTTTAAACGTATCAAGCATTCTTTGGCTGTTATAAGGGAAAACCTATCCCCCGGCTTGCGTTGCATTGTGTGATAGGACCTGGGTCTTATAACAGCTTCATTTTTCTTTATTTAGCATTGCGCTGTTTGTTTTATGCACTGGTGTTCTTGGGAGGAAACCCGTTCCGTGTTATACGGCGTGGTCCCTTGATTTACCTAACTTTAAAAATAAAGATTAACTGTTTTAGTTCTCACACCAGTCACATGACTGACCTGGAGTTTATTGTTTTAACCTAAACTCTGGGTGCCCTTATTTTCGACACGGGCAGCTAGTAGTTTTGGTTTTGCAGATTTATATTCACAGGATCCTGGTTTACAGCTGGAATGATATCCGGAAAGCTTTGTATCCGTATATCTCCTTCTAGTTGTGTATCGTATTATTTTTCCGCTGCTATGTATTTAAATGTAATTTAAATCTCTGATATTTCTGTGTAATATTCATTTATACTCTGTATATTCTTGTAATCTGATGCATTGTTGAAATATACAATGAAATGTTCTTCTGAATGCGTTCTGTTGTGGTTTGTTCTCGAACTATCCGACGCTTTCCTTTACGGGGAAGTTACGGGTTTTCACAGTTGGTATCAGAGCTTTGGTTTACAGAGCTCGAGAACAAGACACATTAGAACCATACAAAAGAATTCATCAGATATTAGATTAGTAATATCCAATTAGAATGACTCGTTAGAGATAGGATCAGTAGTATCCTAGAACGAGTGTGAAGAGTATATTTTTCAAATGAAAACAATTTTGTTTTGAAAATTTAAACCATTTTAAACGTATTTGGTTATTTATTTATTTTGAATATGGACAATCCAATATATAAAGGTTTTGTGTATACGCGTCATGAACGTATATTCGAAGTTTTAATATACTGGATAGATATAGAATCATACTCTAGTCGCCCGGACCTGATTCTGATGATTGACGCGTCATCATTAGTAATTAGTTTCGTGTTTAGAAGGTGTGATACCTATATATTTCCATTAGACTGGTGTGAGAACCAAAACTAATATAGATAGGACACATTTGTGGTGAATTGGCATCAAAAATTTGATTTTTTGTATATATATCAAAGTTATGAATTTGAAACTCTAATCCACTAATTGATTGATGTTTGTGTTGTTTGTTTAATTGTTTGCTAATTTTAACCATTTAGCCTAATTGAACCGAATATTGAATTGTATTGAAAATTGGTCGCATTTGTTTGCATATACATATATATCATTGAACAGGTCATAGCAAGGAGGCTAGAGCAGAGAATAGAATTTGTTTGCCCGACAAATAGGTACATGTTTACTACATAATTTACTGTTTTGTTTGGGTGATGATGATTTTATGAGCCTATTGGCTAGCCGCTTGGCTTTTTCTTTTTGAGATCTGAAGGACCGGGGAAGCTATTTGAAATTCCCCGATGCTCCCGGTGCAGGGGAGGTTATGGCGAAATTTTTCGAAAATTTAGGGTGTTAGCCAAATTTTTGAAATTTTTGAAAAGTTCTTAGAAACTGAAAAGTTGAAGAACTTAAGCCGTAATAAAAAACAATGGAAGTTGAGTTGAATTGTTAAACAACTTTAGACTTTGTTCCTTTTCGGGGACGAAAAGTTTTAAGTGGGGGAGATTGTAACAACCCGTAAAATGCGAGCCAGTTTGAAATTTTTATTTTGGTTATTTTAATGAATTTTGAATATTTAAAATGAATTATTTTAAATAATGGCGACGGAAAATTTATTTTCGACGAAGTGAAAACGAATAAATTTAACTTAATTATATAACGAGCCTGAAATGGCGCGGTAGTTTGAAAATTCGATTTCGAATTTCAAATGAATATACAGAATTCAATATAAGTCGGAATTGAACGAAACAAGAAATAATTGAATCTGTATAAGTATATCTTTCTAACAAAGTTAACGAATCGAGATTTCATCTTAGAAATGATAAGATATGTCCAGTTTAAAATTAGAAATAGTCGCTGTGGAATTTATATATATTTTTATATATATAAGGCCCTTAAAAATAGCAATTTTGCAAACGACCTCGGATTTCGACGAAACCAGTTTTGTTGGGTCCGGGATGTGAAGTTATTGCTAGGTTTCAAATTTCATAATTTTTAGAATCAATATGTGAGCGGGGCAAAGGAAAACGCGTTTGACCAGTTTCAGTTGATTTTAATCGACTGGAAAATGGCCATTTTTCCAACAGTCTCAGAATTCGACGAAACTAGTTTTGTTAGGACCGTATCGTCAATACGAAGCTAGAAAATATTTTTCTGCAATTTTTCTAGTTAGTATGTGACCCCGGTAATTTGAAATGTACGTTTAAAATTCAATATAGTGATTTAAATGTAAATTCAAAGGAAACTGATCGAAACGGTCAAATCAGCTTGCGATACATATCCCATTGTGTTCGGAATGGGGGTAAAACGCTATGAACGACAGGCGGTGGGCCTCGTTTAGAGGTCGTAAATAAAAGTTGCTTTTTAGTGATAAATTAATTAATTAAATAATAATAAAAAAAATATCCCCTCCTCCCTTTATCTCTCTGCCCCCCCCCCACGTTCAAACAGAAATCAAAAGTAAAAAAAAAAAAAGAATCGCTCCAGGCGATCGACGCCTCCACCCAATCACCGCCGCTCGCCTCCCCTTCCCCTCTTCCCCCCCCCCTTTTACGCACCCCGATGCTATTCCACGACCCCCCCCTCAAGACCTCGACACCGACGAAGAATCATCGCCGCCTCCCCCCCCCCTCGAGAGCAACCGCCCTTACCTGAGCAACCGCGCCATACCTCGAAGCCAGCACCGAGGTGACCATCGATGCCCCCCTTCTTCGATGCAGTAAGTTTTTACTTTATTTTATTTTTATTTTCAATTCTGAAATTCAGAATTTAAAAAGCATAAAAAAAAACTGTTTTTTTTAAGAAATGAAAACTGATTTTTAAAAGAAATATAAACTGATTTTTAAAAGAAATTAAAACTGATTTTATAAAAGGATTTAAACTAATTTTTTTTTAGTATATAAAACTGATTTTTTTTAAAGTATATAAAACTGATTTTTTTTAAGTATATAAAACTGATTTTTATAAGTAGAAATTATAGATTTTTATCATTTTAAAGTTAAGTTTTTATTAATAAAAAGGTTTGATTTTTATTGGTTAAAAAGATTAGATTTTTCTTTTTCTCTTAAAGCTTTGATTTTTAATCATGAAAATATGATTTTTATTCGAAGGAATTTTGAATTCGTAGGAGGTAGAAAAAGTTTAGAATTTTGTTGTAGGAAAAATAAGATTTTTGACGAGATAAAAATTAGATCTTAGCGGCTTAAAAATATAATCTTTATATTCAAAGTAGAGGTTTAAAAATATAATCTTTATATATGGAATAACGATGTAAAAATAGAATTTTTATATATTGAACTTCGATAGAAAAATAGAATTTTTATATATTGAACTTCGATAGAAAAATAGAATTTTTATATATTGAACTTCGATAGAAAAATAGAATTTTTATATATTGAACTTCGATAGAAAAATAGAATTTTTATATATTGAATAACATAGTAAAAATTCGATTTTTTTTTTACATATGTAGAGAATACGGGCAACAAAGCGACAAAGGAGAGATTGGCGAAGATTTTATGCAAGGAAGTGCCGTGGAGCCTGGATAGCTATACGTGAGAACTTCTCACTCTTCAATTTAAATTTCTAGTTATATATATATATACTAGGATGCAGACGGTGTTTAGTAGCACCCGACACAATCGTCCACAGACCATGGACTTGTTTGTTTGACTGTTTGGTGATTGATTGCGATATTGGTTTGAATGTGGTTTGTGGTGTGAAAAATCGAATCGATAAATTGGTTAGGATTAGACGTGCGCCGTTATAAGGCGAAGGAGTAAGGCTAGGTGAGACTCTTACTCCAAATTTTGTGGTTTGCATAACGAATTGATTTGATTGATGTGTGAATGGCGTGGGCCTTCACTAGACCGGGGATAAGGCTAGGCCTCGTCCCGTTTCTAGTATCGTTCCGTTATGCCGCCGAAATTTTCTAAAATAAGTTAGAAAAATAAAAATACCATTTTATTGAATAAATGAATTGACTAGAAATTCATAGGTTGGAATAAAATGTTTTATCGTTAACAATATAATTTTTAACGTGAAGTGAATAAAATAAAATATTCATTTATAAACCGAACGGTTTGTTTATGTACACCTATTTGAATGACATTGATTGGGACGATAAATTTTACACATCGCCGAACTGCACAAATAAAATATGCGTGTGATTGTTTGAAACCCCACACGGGTGTTGGGATGAAATTTGAAGTTCACTCATCCTGATTGATTAAATATGTCGATCGATTGATTGACAGGCTGTTATAAGCGTTGAATATCTATATTTGATGCTTATACAGTGTAGTGCACTTTGGTTGATGGTTGATTATTTTTCAATGCTATTATGTACATGTGTTGTATGGAAATCCATATAATTAACTTTATATGGTAATTGATTGGGCCTCATTCCAATTTGAAAAATAAAGAATATTATAAAATAAAAGTTCATGTGTTGACAGTACTCATCCATTGAGATTGGTCATGTGTTGAACGAAATATTTTAGTAATAAAATTTACATCTTTATCATTATAAAATAAAAGTTCATGTGTTGACAGTACTCATTCATTGAGATTGGTCATGTGTTGAACGAAATATTTTGATAATAACAACTATTTTGAAAAAGAAATATTTGAAATAGAATATTTGAAAATAGAAATTTATGAAGCCGTGTTGAGTAGATTGACGCCATTTTGACGTAAACGATAACGATTTCGAAATGAATTGAATTGAAAACGATTTCGAAATGAATTGAATTGAAAACGATTTCGAAATGAATTGAATTGAAAACGAATTCAAATTGAATCGAAAGTGAATTGAAATGAATTCAAATTGAATTGAAATTTGAATTGAATAGAAATGAATTTTAAAACGAATTTATAAAGAAGAATTCAATTTTGATTTGAATTGAAAAGAAAGTTGAAATAGCTTTTGAAACGATTTTAAAACTATTTATATAATTCGTTTTAAATAGAAATCGACGAAATATATATTATATATATAATATAATGGCCTGAATAGAACGCACCGCGCCGCGGCAGTTCGCGAATTTCGACCATTTATTTCAAACGGACATTACGGGAGATCCGACCGTCGGATTCTCCTAAAACCGGAACCGTTGGGTTTGTATCGAAAAGATCTTTCTAACGAATGTTAGAAATTTGAAATCTAACGGTTGGATTTGGAGATACGTCCAAATCAAATTCGAAAAAGGTCGCTGTAAGTGCAGTTCGATGGCCGTTGATGGAAATCGACTGTACGGGCCTTGATAAAATTATTAAAAATAGTAATAATTTGT
Organism: Allium sativum; assembly: GCA_030737875.1. NCBI lineage: Eukaryota > Viridiplantae > Streptophyta > Magnoliopsida > Asparagales > Amaryllidaceae > Allium > Allium sativum. The sequence continues at coordinate 430,700,784 of CM060909.1, read as the reverse complement.
GTAAAATCATCAGAAATGATTTGGGAAGAATTGGGATGAAAAACTCCATATTTGAAAAGATAAAAATAGATTTATATCGAATTGAACTAGTTTTGAACTAGAATTATAATTCTATTTATTTTTAAATAAATAAATTGAATTCGAAAAGGGTTTTAAAAATAACCAGAATATCCAATGATTGCATTGGAATGGATTTGAATCGAAATTGTCTTCGGAATATTTCGATGTTGGAATTCGTGATTATACAGACGTTGTTATGGAAATTTGAAAGATATTTATATCGTTATTTCCAATACGACATTCGTTAATCGTGGAATTTGATATTGAATATAAGCCGATATATTTTCTATTCAGAGCCTTATATTGAATATCAAATGTGATTTGGGTTTGTCGTGAATGGTGTCTTCACTAACACTGTTCTTGAACCCAGTTGAGAAATGATTAAATCTTTTTATTTAGATTTAATGAAGTGTACCAATTAAATGATATTTAATTGGAATTGAATTGATATTGATTTTTGGGTTTATCGTGAACAGTGTTTTAAATAACACTCGTTCTTTAACCCGATCATTAATGAAATGTGATTGTGGGTTGTCGTGAACGGTATCTTCAATAATACAGTTCTTAGACCTAAAGGAGTTAAGAAAATCAGAAACTAACTGGAGATTAGTTAAGTTGAATAGTTTCCGAGGTATTGATCTGATGTTGGTTTCGGCCTTCGGGATTAATACTTAGGGAATTGCTCACTTGCTAATTTACAATTAGGGACTGATTGAAATGTGATGTGATTTTGGGTTTATCGTGAACCGTGTTTTAAATGACACTGATTCTTTAACCCAGTCACAGATTAAAACTAAGTGTTGTTTTAATGAATCTTTAATTAGATTGAAATAATCGAAATGGAGTATCACCAGTTTTGCTCCAGGCGATAGTTAAATCTTTAATTAGATTTGAACGTGAAATGGTAATTGAATTTACCGATAACACCGTGGTGTTAGATATGAAGTATTACCAGTTTTACTTCATGGGATGAATAGGTTGGGATTGGGAAACTAAAACCAATGATTACTTCGGTAAGGTTCGTTAATCTCGACTAGTTGAACCGAAATTCAAAAGAAGATTAAAGAATAAATTCAAGAATTTATCTTTGATAAAATTAATGGGAACCTTTCCCTATGAATGTGAAATTTAGAAACTAACTGTAGGTTAGCTAAGCAGAATGGTTTTCTGGATATTGATCTGATGTTGGTTTCGGCCTTCGGGGTTAATATTTGGGGAATTATTCTCTTGATTAATTTACGGTTAGTGACTAATGAATTGGAATGAGGCGTATGTTGTGTTTGTGTAACACTTTTAGAATATATACGCGAGTTATTCGGACAGACCGGGTTTATCCCATTCTGAATAACTGATACGACGATAAGTCGAAGATGAAGACGGTGGTCGAAGACCGGAGGTCTTCACGTCGTTTGGGTGATAACTGATGATCTTGATTGGGCTGTACACCCAAGAAGATGGAAACAGTTGGTGATCGTCCAGACGTGCTTGGAGATCGATGGATATGCGGGGTACTAGGTGCCTCCGGTTTCGTTCAGACCCAGAACGGACTTGTAAATGGACTGTGTGTCTGACATTGGATTTTAGTCTGTGTGATTGATCTCTATTAAATATATATCTGTTTGGCGGCGGAGAATTTATTCTCTTGCTTAACGCCCTTCTCTGAGACGTACGAGCTCAGGGGTTATATACTGATGGATATCAAACGCATAGAGTGAATTGCCTGTGTGGCATGCCTAGGTGGCAATTGATCAAGGCTTCTGTTGAAAAGCAAAGTCTTGTGGTGATGATCAAAGCACGGCCTTTGTGGCATAGCTTTGTGTAACGTTGATTCGCGAGCTTCACACCCGGTATGAACCAAAAACGGGAGAGGACGTCAGGGAGGGCATGCATTTCTTTCTAGCTAGAAGTGGCGTCAGTGGTTTTACACGCCCTGACGAGTTTGACTTATGTGGTTGTTGCTGTTGCGAGGCACCTCGGATTGATCGGTCGTTCTCGAACCGATGGAGTCATTTAGTTGGCTCGTTTACGCCCCATAGGGCGGGGAAATGCATGTTCAGGGTTTAAGTTTAATCCACATCGGTGGACTGGCCCTGAGGATCCAAGGGTCACTCGAGCTCTGATCCTGAGGGGCGGGCTAGAGCGTCTCGAATCGGTTGGGGACTATCTTTTGCCTCGGTTCATAGACGGAAATCCAATTTCCAAATACGTGACTTTGCGGTTTTAATTGTAGAACTAGTACGGCGACATGATATATGGTACCCATGCCGCCTATGATTGATACTTATGATTTGAAGTTGTTTTATACACTATGCACTTATAATAGTATCAAATGATTTGTTTTAAACGTATCAAGCATTCTTTGGCTGTTATAAGGGAAAACCCTATCCCCCGGCTTGCGTTGCATTGTGTGATAGGACCTGGGTCTTATAACAGCTTCATTTTTCTTTATTTAGCATTGCGCTGTTTGTTTTATGCACTGGTGTTCTTGGGAGGAAACCCGTTCCGTGTTATACGGCGTGGTCCCTTGATTTACCTAACTTTAAAAATAAAGATTAACTGTTTTAGTTCTCACACCAGTCACATGACTGACCTGGAGTTTATTGTTTTAACCTAAACTCTGGGTGCCCTTATTTTCGACACGGGCAGCTAGTAGTTTTGGTTTTGCAGATTTATATTCACAGGATCCTGGTTTACAGCTGGAATGATATCCGGAAAGCTTTGTATCCGTATATCTCCTTCTAGTTGTGTATCGTATTATTTTTCCGCTGCTATGTATTTAAATGTAATTTAAATCTCTGATATTTCTGTGTAATATTCATTTATACTCTGTATATTCTTGTAATCTGATGCATTGTTGAAATATACAATGAAATGTTCTTCTGAATGCGTTCTGTTGTGGTTTGTTCTCGAACTATCCGACGCTTTCCTTTACGGGGAAGTTACGGGTTTTCACACCAACATAACCTTAACTAACCATCGTGTTAAATTCGACGCATAATTAGGGTTACAATTTATAGGAGATGTGAAAATACTTACCAATAATCAAGCTTGAGTCTTCAGGGAAAAGGAGGATTCGAGCGTTTTCTCTTGTGAGAACAGTAATCTTGTTTAAGAATTTGATTTACAGATGAAAGACGGGAATGGTGGAGAAGAGAGATTATGTTCAAATTCCGAGATCAATCGGAGCCACACAAAGAAAAGCCAATCAACGCTTCTGATAGAGGAAGATCGAGGGACTCTGACATGACGTTCCGAAGAAAAGACAAAAGTTTGACTTGTAAAGTCGAAAACACCCCTTCACTAAAGGGGGGGGGGAGCAAATGTTACTACCAAAATCAACATTGAAGAAAGCTGGCAGTGAAGGGGCATCGGAAGACCGAAAGCTAGCGGAAGGCTTAAGAGAAAGTAGGACTCGACAATGAAAAAGAGCGAAGGCAGGAGAACATGATCCAAAAAGCCGCCACAACCGACTTCTTCGCCAAAGTCAGTCCGACAAGACCCTTTCAACAACACCTGCTCAACGAAAGGCTCCGGGTAAAGAACCACCCTGATCTGGAACCAAGGAAGTGAGAAACAACAAACCCGACAGATGATCTTCAATAATAACCTGTCCAAATACTGACACACCCAAATGCGAAAGCGTTAGAAGCACTAAGCCAAAAGAGCACAAGGGCTACTCGGAACCAACCCCCGGAGCACCTACCACACGGATATCGAAAGGACGAAGTCACGGATAATAGGAGTAACGTCAGAAGCCATCCCTCGAGAATTCAGGCTACCACAAAAAACCCCTCTGAAAGGTCGACCGAGACTCAAGAGGATACACAGGCTACCCGTACTAATCCACTTAGAACCGAAACCCATGGCAGTTTCGAACCGGCATATATCAACATACATCGCGAGGCCCAGTCCCTCCATGTATTCACGATAAAGTTGAAAGCCTACATCCAAAAGTTCGTGTCCGCAAGCCTACATTTACGAGACATTTTCAGAGATTCAAGTATCGATCGAGGACCGTGACCGATGCACCGAAAACGACCAAAGGTCCCGCGCCCGAAGCCAAGAATAAAGCGACCGACAAGGATCCCTGCTGACCCAATGGCCCATCGACGGGAGAAGTCCTAAACCATTATAAATAGGGCCCCAGATGCCACACTGAGGAAGGACTTTTTTTATACTTTTTTTGTATCATCAGAAATAACTTAGAAAATCATCAATGGAGAATTATTTCTCGACAGTATCTATGTATTCTCATTAAAAGCTGAATAAAGGGAGAACTTCTTGATAAAATTGCTCTGTAAGTGTGCACATTTACTTCTTTAATTGTTATCATCACGATCTATTATCCATTACACAGAGGAGCTCAGGTTTACACTCATCACACCCTTGAATGGCGACCAAATTCCATTCGCTGAGCCTAGATCCAATCTAGTAGATCATAGTGCGCCTACGCCTAATAGCCTTAGCTTCCAATCCCTCGCTAAAATCGAACGGGAAAGAGAAATAACCCACCTGATTTCCCCTTAAGATCTAACCCATTGGTCTATTTTCGGTGTCGACGAAAAATATTGTTAACAAACACCTTACTGAATTTCAACTGAGCCACCCCTTAATCAAAGCTAGAGTGTCGATAACAATGCCCATCTAATGTCTACTTTTATTATTTAACATCGTTTTGTTTTTCTCTTTATTTAACATCGTTTTGTTTCTTATTATTTAACCTACGGTTACCATTATTTTTTCTGTTTAACCAATGATACAATCAGGAGTTCAACGACAGGCCAAAGGGCCTGATATTTCAACCGGACGCCATCCTAACCGCTGAAATCATGGACGCACCCCTAAAAGGGGATTGTTAAAGGGACTCCATTTTTTGTTAAGGGGGGGGGGGATATTTTTAAGGGGACTCCACTTTAAAATAAAATTGTTAAGGGAGGGTTTGGTTTTTTTTGTTTTAAAATAAGCATGGACTTAATTGTCCCTTGTAACAACGACATCTTCTCCCCCTTCATTGTTGTTCTCTTCTATTTTATCGACACATACCTTGTTATTTATTAAAAAAAACCAAAACCAAATCCCTTGTGGTGTCAAGTTTTTTTTTTCTTTCCAAATGCTCAATTGTATGATTTATAGTGGTCTAATTAATTTTACGTTATGTTTTCATGCAATATGCCACATATCTAATCCCTAAGGTCAAGTTTTGTTCTATGCAGCTTCAGTTTTTGGTTTCTAAATAAAAATATGCATGTTTTTTTCAATTAGCATGCACAATTTATATATACATCATTTCATTTTCTTCTAAATCTTAGTATAAAGTAGTGTGTCAAAGCGGAGTGAGAATTTGTCAAAAAAATAATGAACTCCCTGATTCAAGTGATTTGGCAAAGCATTTGGATGCTAAATTGAAGAAACAAGGTTTCATCGCACCTGATTGTTGATATGGTGAATCGTGTTTGAATGCATATCTGCTCAGATTGCTTCAGCCATCTATGTACTAAACAAAATCAAGGTCCAGTTATGCCGTCTCATTATTGGATTTTCAAGTTTTTTTTGCATAATTTCATGTTTGGATATCAAAATGTTATTCTGTAAAATGAATGACATAAGCATATTAAAACGGTAATAGAGCACTGTTGATTTCACGACAAAAATGGCAACGAAGGGCCGTATAGTTTCAGGAAGATTTCAAATTTATTCATACGGTGAGTGAGTAGGCTGCATTTATTATTTCATATAGTCATTAATTATGATTTATGTTTTAAGGTATAAGAGCACCATATGGATAGTATTGGAATTTTTAATTATATGATTAAGAAGGGGCTAACTTATTTTGTCCCCTTGACAATTCATCAAAAATCAAGAACTTGTCCCTCCGTTAACAAAAAATGAGTACGTTTAACAATCCTCTTAATATCTACCCTCCGTTTTGAGAACCGTACTTCCCGTCTTCCATTTCCCCGGCTAAAGCACCAGCATCCTTAAGGGGGAAAAACCCAAAAACCACTCCTTTTCCTGAGTCCATCTCGATGAAAAGATTCTTCAAACCCGTGGAGAAAGAGGGCTCCAATAAGAAACCATCTTTAACAACTGCTGCGCCTTCAGATGATGAATCCAAACGCAATGGACAAGACTCCACCGGAAGCAATTTGGAACGAAATTGCAAGGAACCTCTTAAGTTTCTGACGTGGAATATGCAAACAGTTTTCTTCTTCGTGTCAAGAATAATTGGCCTGAGTTTACAAAGTTCATTCAGACTGTTGATCCTGATGTCATATGCATTCAGGTGTTTTTTTTAAACTTACATTGCTATTAATAGGTTAATTTCGTGGATTGATGTTCGGGTTATTTTAGGTGATGTATTGTTGTGCGTAGCATTTTGCTTCAGTGTGGATATTTAAATTCGTCATATTTATTTGTTATTGTATGCATGTTGTTTATGGTGAATCAAAAATTATAATGTGATATAATGTGGTTGAAATTTTAGAATTTGAGATAATTAGGTTTTGATTGTGAGAAAGATGCACCAACAGAGTTGAAACAGAAAGTCTTACTACTACATGATGCAGGTAAATCTAATATTTACTGTGCACTTTTCCAATGTAGACGCATATGTCCAACTTGACGTCATATGAGATATGCATGAGCAAATGTAATTAGGCAGTAGGTTGGTTTGTTGATCAGAAGATGCACCTGCTTCGTGCGAAACATACGAATTTGAGATTATTAGGTTTTGATTGGGAGAAAAATGTACCTGCATCATGGAGTTGACAGTGAAAGTTTTATTACTACATGAAATTGATAAATCTGACTTTTGCTATACACTCTTCCAATATAGATAGTATGTCAAAGTTGAAATCATTTGAAATATGCATGAGTAAATGTAAGTGGGCAGTAGGATGATCTTTAGAACATCAGAAAGACATACCTGCATCATGTGGAATATTAGAATCTGAGATTATTAGGTTTTTGATTGTAAGAAAAATGTACCTCCATCTGGAGTTGAAATCAAATGTTTTATTACTGCAATAATATTTGATGTAGGTAAGCCTGATATTTGTTTAACACTCTTCCAATATGGATACTATATCCAACTTGACATCATTTAAGATACACAAGTTTATGCAAGTAGGAGGTAGGATAGTTTGTTGAAAATCAGAAGCTTTAGGACTTTTTTAGAGGCTATATTTGTATTATCCTAGTCCTTATGGGCTCATGTTCATCTGTAGCTACTATAGGTCAAAGCTGACTCAGTCACATTGTTATAAGCTTTTGAATCCATCGTTATGACACAAGTCAAGTCAAGGTAAGGACTTTTGCTTCTTAAAATGCTCGGAAATTTGTTTGAAAAATGCCTGTTGTTTCTGTTCTTAAAGTCAAGGAGCATAATTTGTAGTTCTATGCTATATTCCGAGCGACCTTGTCAAAGTAGGCCAAGTCAAGATTCTTGCTATTGTGGATTGTGGAGTGCAGCAAGGAATGATAAGGAAATGCCCAAATTTTGTAAATAATCAACTGTAGTTCATTATCCCAATGGTTCCAACTGTTCATTCAGAGATGAATAGTATTTTCTGAGAGACTCATGATGTTTTGTGTTACTCAGATTGTAATACACACAATCTTCATGCTTCTTGATTCACACGATTTTGAAATGTCCTCTTCTGTGACCTACAAAAATAAATAAAAAAATAAATAAAAGGAAACTTTTTCCTTGACAACTCGCTCTGGTCAATATGTCATTGGTCGAATCTCCCAGCATCTTGTCGTTTTATCGTGCACAACTGCTATAAAATTTTCCCATTATAAGTATGGATGTGCCGAATCTACTTGAGTTTCCATCCATCTTAAATATTTCTAATAGGCAACGCTAGTCCACTTGATTAGTATATGAATATATATATATATATATATATATATATATATATATATATATAATTTCAAATTATGCAGCTTACTAATCTTGAAGCATTAAAGTTTTATTATTAAGCAATAATCATCCAGTGTTAAGGGAAAAAATGCAAGAAAAGTAACTTGGTTGAGTTTCTTATACAACATTTGGATCTTAGTTGATCATTATAAGTAAATCTTCATTTCCTAAGAAATCGCAGGAAGTATGAGTTTTACAGGCAAGAAGTTAATTTTCCCAGTCTTATTCCTTAATTGGAACTTTTTAATTCTTGATAGTGTTAGAGTTTATGCCCTAGAGGCAATCCATTTGATGAGATTGATAACACTGTTGATGTAATTGTTTTATTTGGAATAATATATATATATATATATATATGTATATATATATATATATGTTCTGTTATGTTATATATTTAATGCGTAATACAAATATTAAAATAACAGAAGTCCTTAGAATAATAATACGGAATTATATAGTTCGAGTAAGACTTGAACTTGAGATTATATAATATATTGAGTATTATAATTCTTAAATATTCCTAGTCAAGTTTTATTGTTTATATAGGACAACAATAAAACATTGAGACTAGTATGTTGATTGACTGATGATCACATCTCACTGATCATTAATATACGTGATATTAATGTCAAGACATAAATATGTATTGGAGAATAGCGTATTGGGCTGACTCACCGTGAGAAAACTACATGGAATATAATTAACAGTATCATAAGTTATTCTCATAGCGACAGTGATGTAATGGTCCTCAGACCTGAAATCATTATAATTTTATTCAAGGATATTTGTGTTTTGATATCATCTAAGTTACTCGTAACAAAGTAACGATAACGGTGATTATTGGATACATCTCGAATCGAATGAAAATCATGAATGATCTAGATGGAATTTAACCCTACAATATATATATATATATATATATATATATATATATATATTTGTAGTGATATCCAAGGGCTTCTTGATTGAGTGAGACTGTGAAATGCATGGTCGTGCTCAAATAGTGATTTGTTTTTAATTAGTCTACTCATCGATCAAGAAAAATGGGTTAAATTATAACGAGGATGATACGATCCATGCCTTTAGTTTAATCCTGGATATATTGGTTAAAAAGATTATATTACATTGATACACTGACCGCGAAGAAGATTGTATTGAATCATTGATCTTACTATAACTTGGGTAGCAACGACGTATTGCTAGATGTCATTCACTGTTTATGATTTTAAATATGATTTAAAATCATTGCCAACGTTGTAATAACCTATAGGGTCACACATTAGAACACTTGAAAAGGATGAGAACCGTTCAAAAACAAAGAGATGATCAAACATTGACTAATCTCTAGTTTGAAGTGGTATAAAGGCAAATATGGTATAGTCTTATTTAGATTTTTACGGGTCCTTCACAATAAAAGGTAGACCGATACCTTTCATTATCGATTCATTCAGAAGCACCGTAAAAGCCAAAATTAACCCTAATCCCCAATTATGGCTAGCACCTCCTCTCTTTGATCACGATTTCGTTTGACGTAATTATAGATCGAGTGTTCGTGGATACTTATAGAGGGCCGATGCTCTGTCGTGTCTTGCAATTCGATCAATCCAAACTTCTTTGAGGCGGCGGTTCATCTGATTCGTCATCGCGAAAGGTATAAATTTTTAACCTAAATTGATTTCGATTTACTATATTGCAATGGATTTATAGTTTAAATCGTTAAACTATTTAATTAGGGTTTCGATTCATCTGATTTCGATTTACTATCTTGCAATAGATCTATCTTGCAATAGATCTATTGATTTCGATTTGGATCTAATCGAAACCCTAATTAAACAGTTTATAAACTATAGATCCATTGGAAGATAGTAAATCGAAATCAATTTAGATCAAAAATTTCGCGATGACGAATAAGATGAACCGCCGCCTCGAAGAAGTTTGGATTGATCGAATTGCAAGACACGACAGAGCGCCGACCCTCTATAAGTATCCACGAACACTCGATCTATAATTACATCAAACGAAACGTGATCAAGGAGAGGAGGTGCGAGCCATAATTGGGGATTAGGGTTTTTCTTATTTTGGTTTTTAGAGTGCTTCTGAATGAATCGATAATGAAAGGTATCGGCCTATCTTTTATTGTGAAGGACCCGTAAAAATCTAAATAAGACTATACCATATTTGCCCTTATACCAATTCAAACTAGAGATTAGTCAACGTTTGATCCTCTCTTTGTTTTTGAACGGTTCTCATCTTTTTCAAGTGTTCTAATGTGTGACCCAATAGTTTATTACAACGTTGGCAATGATTTTAAATCATATTTAAAATCATAAACAGTGATTGACATCTAGCAATACGTCGCTGCTACCCAAGTTATAATAAGATCAATGATTCGATACAACCTTCTTCGCAACCAATGTAATATAATCATTTTAACCAATATATTCAGGATTAAACTAGAGGCATGGATCGTATCATCCTCGTTATAATTTAATCCTTTTTTCTGATCGATGAGTAGACTGTTTAAAAACAAATTAATATTTGAGCACAACCATGCATTTCACAGTCTCATTCAATCAAGAGGCCCTTAAATATCATTACAAATATATATATATATATGTATATATATATATATATTGTAGAGTTAAATTTTATCTAGATCATTCATAATTTTCATTCGGTTCGAGATGTATCCAACAAGGTTGTCAAACTCGAGTTCTCACCAAGGAGCGCTCGGGTATACAAAAATCGTAAATCGTGGGATCGTAACACAAAGCGTAAGTTCCCACAAAATGAAAATTAAAAATAAAATTTCAAGTTTCAACAAAACAGCCATGAACCATAGCATAATATTTTCATTAATCGTAAGTTCATAATAAAACATAACATAAACTTTAAAATTCCAAGTTCCAACAAAATAACCTTAACACAAGTCTTAGTCTTCCAGCAAAATATTGCAATCTTCCATCAGATCTTCAGCTTCAACTCCATCAATTTCATCATCAAGGTTAGGATTCTCCAAATCTTCTTCTAGAGCAGCAGCTACACCACCTTCTACAGCTGCTCCAACATCTTCCTCTCTTTCATTTTGAGTGTCAAATTCCAAATCATCATTGTCTAAAGTAAGATCTAAAATATTTGATGATCCTTCATCGTTCGGCTCCAATATCCATTCATTATCGGATTCAAGATCCTCAATGTTATATTCAACCATCTTTCTAGCTTGTTTCGTCTTGGACAATTTTGAATTTGTCATGACAAAAACAACATCGTTCATCGTCTTTTGTTTCAGTCGGTTTCTTCTTTTTGTGTGAACCTAATATATACAATCACACAAACTCAATCAGTATATACCAAGTTGTAGACAACTTTTAAAATTAAGAAATAAGAAAATTTTACCATTTCAAAAGCACTCCAATTTCTTTCACAACCCGACGAGCTGCAAGTCAAACTCAACACACGAATTGCAAAATTCTGTAGTTTCGGGTGCTCATCTCCATATGATTCCCACCATTGCGATGGAGTTTTGGTTTCAAGTGCAGCAATAGCTATTTCACTGCCAATTTTTTTTGCTTTTGTCTTGAAATCTTCAAGTTGAGCATCGATTTTACTTATTTCTTTAACATCGCCCACCATTCTTTTCATGCAATCGTGAAGCCCACGTTTCACTTCAAAGTTAGCTTTAAATTCTGGTGCATAATGCAGCTGAGGGTTAAGATAGTAGCCGGCAGCGTGCAATGACCTGTGTAATTGCTTATCCCATCGCTCGTCAATAATATCCCACAAAGGCTTGAAGCTAAATGTAAAAATAGAATTGAATTAGTTTTGCAAAATGCATATACTTGTACGGTTGCAAACTTGGAATTGTAAATAAAAACATAATGTAAATTGTAAACTACCTTCTTTGGACATCATTGAACGCACTTTGAATTTTCTCTTTGGCTTGGTCCATTGCCTCGTAGATGAATCCCATAGCTGGCTTTTCATCCGAATCCACTAAACGAAGTACCCTGATCAAAGGATATGCTCCTTTCAAGCACATTGCAATATTTTTCCAAAAATTTGTATCCATAATGATTTCTTCAATATTTTGTCCTTCCCTTGTTTTTGCAAACCTACTTGATGTTCATTCATTGGAGTTGAACATTCTTATCAATGCTCCTTTGTGTTCCATAAGACACCCCAAAGTCAAATAAGATGTTGCAAATCTAGTCACCGCGGGCCTTACCAAATCTTTTCCTTTGGTGAAATGCTGTAATAAAGAAATTATAGATGTCTTCGAGTAAATAAATTGCGTAATTTTCTTACCTCTTGATATTGTCTCATGATGAACAGGTATCTTCTTTTCAAAATCTTCAAGCATAAGATCAATACAGTTGGCTGCACATGGCGTCCAATACAATTTCTTTTTTTTCTCCATTAACATTGTACCAGCAGCTTTGTAGTTTGCTGCATTATCAGTCAAAATTTGCACTATGTTTTCTTCACCAACTTCTTCAACAATGTTATCAATCATTTCAAAAATTTTATCTGCAGTCTTTGATATATGAGAAGCATCAATTGACTTTAAAAATACAGTACCTTTAGGGCTGTTCACTAGAAAATTCAAGATGGTTCTCCTTCTTTTGTCGGTCCACCCATCGCTCATGATGGTGCAACCTGTCTTCTTCCAAAAAAAATCTTGTGCTCTTCAATTGTCTTCATTGTCATCTCTACTTTTTGCTTCAAATACTTTGTTCTGATCTGATGATAGGAGGGTGGCTTAAATCCAAGTCCATGTCTTGAAGCCATTTCCAGCATCTTGCGGAATTCCTCACTCTTTGCCACATTAAAAGGTATTGCATTATTGAAGAAGAACGATGCAATTTCTTGACATGCTTCTTCTTGCAAATTCTTCTTCAAAATGTTATTGATGGTGGCTTGAGAACTCACTCCCCTCTTCTTAAAAAGATTTGCAGGTGTCTCATTATCCCCATCAATTGATCTTTTTCCTTTTGCTTTTTCAGTATGGATTTGCTCCTCTGTTTTGTTCAGTAATTTTTGCTGCAGCGACTTGCAAATGTCAAACATCTGTTTTTTGACATCATCCGGCACAGACTGACAGGGGCCAACGTCTTTTTGTCTACATGCCAAATGATGCTTCAATCCATAGACTCCTCCATCAAATATTTTTCCACAGTAATTGCACTTGATTTTTCTCGCACCTCCATCAACAGAAACTCCATGCTACATCACTTCTGTTTCCAGCAGCATTAACTCGAATTCTGGGTGGTGCAGAGTCAGAAGAAGCAGCAACAGGAATTGAAGACATGTGAAATCAGAAGAGGCAGCTGAATCAGAAGAGTAAGGAGAATACAGAGATTTTTGAATGAAGAAGAATTGTAAACTTACAATTTCATAGTTGATGATTAGCTGAATAATCATTGAACTGTAGTTATTAGAGTTGACGATTAGTTTCACGAGAAAATTTAGGGCTGAATCGACTATCAGCAGCGTCGATTAGAATCTTAGATGTTTCACGAGGCAGCTCCTCGTGGAATGGAAAAATCGAAGCAGAATTGGAAAAATCGAAGCAGAATTGGAAAAATTGAAGCAGAATTTGATGCGGTATTTGCTCGAAGATCCTACGAGTTCACGATTTTTAGCGTCGCTTTGAACGATTCCACTCCTTTCCGTTCTTTTCTCCGCGGTTTCTCGCTGAGCTGGACCAAACGCGTGAAATCGAACGATTCCACGAGTTTCCGCGCGAGTTTGACAACACTGGTATCCAATAATCACCGTTATCGTTACTCTGTTACGAGTAACTTTAGATGATATCAAAGCACAAATATACTCGAATAAAATTATAATGATTTCAGGTCTGAGGACCATTACATCACTGTCACTATGAGAACAACTTATGATACTGTTAACTATATTTCATGTAGTTTTCTCACGATGGGTCAGCTCAATGCGCTATTCTCCAATACGTATGTATGTCTTGGCATTAATATCACGTATATTAATGATCAGTGAGATGTGATCATCAGTCAGTTAACATACTAGTCTCAATGTTTTATTGTTGTCCTATATAAACAATAAAACTTAATTAGGGACATTTAAGAATTATAATACTCAATATATTATATAATCTCAAGTTCAAATCTTACTCGAACTATATAATTCCGTATTATTATTCTATGGACTTTTGTTATGTTAATATTTATATTACGTAGTAAATATATAACATAACGGAATATATATATATATATATATATATATATATATATATATATATATTATTCCAAATAAAACAATAACATCAACCGTGTTATCAATCTCATCAAATAGATTGCCTCTAGGGTATAAACTCTAATAGATAGTATACAGCGTGCTTTTGTTTTTGTCATGTCAAATAGAATTACTTGTAACTTGTTTGAATTGAAAACTTGTGTCTTAAACGAGTCATGTCGGAATTTTCTTCTTGATTGTATACAATGTGCTTTAGTCTAGGTCATGTCAAATAGAATTACTCGTAGCTTGTTTGAACTGAAAACTTGTATTTTTATTGAGTCTCATTTCGAACAAGCAATCCAGACTAGTTTCTGATATAATAACTGTTCAAATCCTTATTTTAGTACACCTCCTTAACCTATACATTAAAATCTACAAAACACTAGTAACACATCTGAGCAGAATTACTGTGTACTCATAATTTGTAATGGGTGTCTTGAACAAATAACTTTTCAGAATTATTTGGAATATTGAAACCATAGCTCATTCTTGTCAGTATATTAATTTTAAATAGACGCGTTATCCCCAATGTCCATAACTTAATATCATGTCACTTCCTCCTTTTGCTTCTAATTTTCTTTTATCTTATTTCAAGATGCAATCTAGTTAATTTTTAAATGTCAGTGGGATTAACCTTTTTGCGATTAAGCGCACCCTTTTCTGTAAAATTAACCTACTGTAGTCAAAATAACAACCTATTGGTTATATGTATTTTTTTCTGAAAGCTATGATATGTTCTTTGAGTAGCATCCACACACAGTTTAGTAAATGTAATGAAAAAAGAAAAATGAAGTTTTTTGTTCCTGCGGTTCATTTGGGCTTTCATTTTTTTTTTTTTAAAAAAAAAACCCTTTAGGCTCTAAATCACCTTGGGTTTTAGCTAATATTAAATCCTACAAATTGCTATCCATCTATCCTAGAAGGAAGCATACGGAACCTTGTTTGATACCAAACCTATTGCCAGTGAATAGAGCTTATAGTCCTTTAGAAAAGAATATCAGCAATAAACCACTTTAAGCAATGACATTCTTGATATTTGATAGGAAGTACGAATGCCTGCTGCCGGTTCTAAAGGTGCACCTAAGAATCCTAGCGAGCTGAAAGATGATACGAGCTCGTCCCGTGAAGAAAAACAGGCAATGATAATGCTCAAGATATCAATTTTAAATAATAAAATTTTAATATGGTTAATGCCTCCGAAATTTTATTACGTCATTACTATCCTTTTGAATGTTTTGTTTTATTGTGCAGGTGCTCATGCGTGCATTG
Organism: Allium sativum; assembly: GCA_030737875.1. Taxonomy (NCBI): domain Eukaryota; kingdom Viridiplantae; phylum Streptophyta; class Magnoliopsida; order Asparagales; family Amaryllidaceae; genus Allium; species Allium sativum. The sequence goes on along the minus strand of CM060909.1, from coordinate 430,685,261 downwards.
TCAGGTCCTCAGTTCAGAAACTATAATGTATGGTGGTCTCTTTCAGATTCCAAGTATGCTGGAACTGCATTGTTTATTAAAAAACAATTCCAGCCAAAAAAGGTCTCATTCTCACTAGACGGATCTGGTATGTTTTATATGTATCAACAATCTTCTTTCTGTATTTAGTTCAGAAAATTGCGATAATAATATAATGAAGCGTGAACCAAAAGTATCCACCTTTCCAACTGCCATATACAATTAACAAGTAATCAATTAGTATTATAGTAGTACCAGTCTATCATTTGCAGAAACGTTTGACTAATACAACCATATAATGGTTGAAAGTGGAAACGACCATGCGCGATCAAATATCAAATCGATCGTTAGAGAGGTTTGTCTACTAAACCAAACTGTATGAAGTCAAAAAAAAAAAAAAAAAAAAAAAAAAAAGAAGAAGGAAGGAACATGTCTATAACGTGTTTACTTAAATCTCTTCTATCAAATATCCTCATTGTCTGTTTAAATCTCTCCAATTTTAAGTTTTTTCTCACTTTTTATTTGACATTTATTTAACTAAAATTAATAAAAAAATCAGATTTTTTTTTTCAAAATATGTAATCTAACGGTCATTTCCTCATAGTTATGCGGTTGTACTGGTATTTTAAAATATTAATGTATTTTTTTCATTAATTTTAGTTGAACAGCAAATGGTATGTTTGAAAAAGCTTCAGAATTAGAAAAAATCTAAGAAGACATTAGTGGATATGACAAAGTAAATAGCATGAAGAAATTTAAAAAGACGCGTTTCTTGTTTTTTTTTGTCACATAAGTTAGCCTGCAGTAGTCAAGCCCCTTGATTATCGTTCAAAGTTAATCATCAAATTATAGTATATTGTTCTTTTTTTGGGTTTTGGGGGGGGGGGGGGGGGGGTACGGTGGGGGATTAGAATTGGAAATTTTTAATGACATTCGGGTTGATAATGAATATTTCTTTCCAATTTCACCCTTTTGCTTTCCTTTTGCTATTTTTTTTGACACAAGATTTTGTGTTGTTGATAGGTTCAAAGCATGAACCTGACGGCAGGGTGATATTAGCTGAATTTGAATCACTTTTCATACTGAACACATATGTACCAAATAATGGCTGGAAAGAGGAGGAGAATTCATTCATAAGAAGAAGAAAATGGGATAAAAGAATTCTTGAATTTGTTCTTCGGATTAAGAAACCCTTAATATGGTGTGGTGACCTCAATGTTAGGTATAGTTTTATTTATTTTTTATTAGGTGCTTTATAACTGTTGGTAAAATATTGTTGGTTGGTTTTCTCAGACATTGCTATGGTAAACTTCTTTATTAGATTATATATGCATCTACCGTTTACATAAGGCATTGAATGAATAGAGTTGCACAGTATTGTTTTGAAGGTCTGAAAATATCCTTCTCAGGATCTTGGTGAAGGGTGAATATGAGTGTTAGTTGTGAAATATTGAGTGCATACAACATTTACGCATCATCATAGGATAGTGGAGCTGGCTAAGTCAAAGCATAGGTTAGTTGGAAGAAGAGATGATATATTCATCATAGGTGATGCCATATTTCCATGTGGAGCAGAGGTAGAAACATTCAGTATAGAGATATTTCCAGTTCATGGATTAGTCAATTGATTCCACGGCGACGTAGATGGTTTCCTGCTCAAATTTATGGACGCAAAGTCCTCAAGCAAAGGTACAAGAGGGGAAAGAGTGAGGATTGCCACTAGATGTATTAATTAAGAATGTTGACGTGATGTATTTCTTTTATTTCACCTTTTCGGTCATATATTCTGTTTTGGTAAATAGTCTTTTAGAGCAGAATTGGCACGGGACACAGACAAAATAGCCATTAGCATTTGTTCAAAAATAAGCTTTAGCAGACAGGTTGTACAGAGTAGCAGGACCAATCAGGTTTTGTAGAGTTGTAATTATGAAAATGCTCTCAATCAAGTATGTCTTTAGTTTAGGAAAGACGGGCATTGTGGTAATTTAGATTGGAAGAAACTATAAATACCATGAATCCTAAAATGGTGATCTTCAGATTCTGCTTAGGGAAAAGGCTAACATGGATGCTTCTTAAAATCTTTTGACTAGTAAAAATGTAATTACTAATTTTTGGACAGAATCTGGTGAGATACAATCAATGGCTTTATTTTGGAATACAACAATAATGGTTAAGTTGCTTACTATAAGATGAATGCTTGAATGATCTTCAAACCGAATTTTTTGTTACATTTCCATATAATTTTCAAATTCTTTTTGTGCTCATGTGCAATGCTCATTCATATATACTAGTATTAATAAAGGTAGATATTTAAACACGATTATATATCTTAGAATTGCGTCGTGCATTTTTTTCAGAACATTACCACTAGCAAAAAATGTTTAAAACTGTTACTCATCTTTGCAGCCATGAAGAGATTGATGTGAGTCATCCTGATTTTTTTAGCACTGCAAAGCTCAACGGCTATATTCCCCCAAATAAAGAGGCAAGTCCTATTTTGTTTTGCATGTTATTATGGTTGTCATAAACTGAGCTTTGACAACGGTGCATGCTTTAGTTTGAAAACACTTAGACTGGGTTGTACTAATATTGGTAGAAAAGTAGTATGCGTCATACACTTGAGCTAGTTAGTTATGGATTGAATTTTGTTTCACTTATCCTTTGTATTATTTTTCAACCCTTTCTTACACCATTGACTAACAAAATACTTACACTACTAAAACCACATCCTTTGCGCGTAGTGCAGGATTGTGGGCAACCAGGATTTACATTGGCAGAAAGGCGACGCTTCAGTAATATACTATCACAGTAAGTGAATCATGAAGCAAACTTATTCCTTTGCTCATTAGTTCACTTTTGCAATAGGATTGATATTGAACAACTTTCTTACTAGTTACTGTATGTCAGAATAGAGAATTGGAACTGTCAGAACATGGAATTTGACCTTTAGATGCATATCGTTTGTCAATTCAAGTTTTAACACAACTTTGTTTACATTTATACTTCTGCTTCTGAAATAACCACTTGCTATTACATTCCAGTGGAAAGCTGCTAGATGCGTATAGATATCTCCATAAAGAACAAAATATGGAAAAAGGATTTTCTTGGTCTGGGAACCCAGTTGGCAAGTAATATTATTTTTAACTCTATTCATATGTATAGTACCATTCTTTTAGTATTTCCATGAATGCTTCTGTCACTGAAAGGAATTTTCGAATAATTATCTTTATTGCAGATACCGTGGAAAGAGGATGAGGATAGATTACTTTGTAGTTTCAGAACAATTGAAGAACAGGATCGTTGCATGTGAAATTCATGGACAAGGAATTGAACTGCAAGGTGAACAAAATACTACTTAACAAAAATTAAGTAGAATTGTTGTCATATAAAAAAAAAACACTATCATGTTATATAGTTTCACAATATGATGGGTATGCAGTTAACAATGTGACACTAGATCAAAAAAAAGTGCAATTTTGAATTTACAGAAAGTGGCTTCACATTTGCTTCAAGAGTGCTGTGGAAACCAAGTAACATATCTGAGTTATTGATTTGTAGGTTTTTATGGAAGCGATCACTGTCCGGTTTCTCTGGAACTTTCACAAATGGAAAAAGATGATGCTGCAGTCGCGAAGGAAGAAGACGATAAGTTAGCAGAAGGTGCAATTTCTCAGGAAAATGATCAGTTAGCAAAAGATGAAATCCCTCAAGAGCTGGAAAATTGATCAGTTAGAAGTAGTAGTAAATGATCCCATTGCCTAGTAGGACTTCTTTTCAAGATTTCATTTTGTAGCTGCTAGTTAGCAATTACCATCGCGACGCTAACATTTAGACCGTAGTGTGCAAACTTTAGAGACATTGTTGGAATTGGTTTTAGTTGCGCTACTTATATTTCCTTTTGGTGTTCATTGTTCTCATTGATCTGTTGTGTTTGGTTATTTTACACTGTTTTGGCTTCTGGGTGGTTAGTTTGCTGGATTTCTGTTTAGTATCGGTTTGGAAAACTGAAAAATGGTCATCATAGTGATTCGAAAGTTGATGTTATGTCCAAGAAGAGGTCATGTTTTTTCAGAAAAAAAAAAAAAAAAAAAAGAAGGAGAAGAAGTGGACTTGCATTTTCAAACAAAAGTCAATGTAAACGTTCCAAAATTTTCTCATGTCTTTAGAATTTTGTGCAATGATTTTGCAAATATTTATGGTTTTTTGCTATTTGCTAATATTTACAACAAAAACCTTAAAAAAAAGAGGAGGAAAAACTATATTGTGTCTTTTTGTTCTAATATTTGCAATATAAACTAATTTCTCTCTTGATTGTCTTGATTATTTGAAACGTTTGTGAGGAGAGAAACAAATAAAAAAGAGTAAGAGTACTGCAATTTGATTTCGATGTTATTTTTTTTAGTTTTAAATATGAGTCGCTTTGGAGAAACAGAGGTGATTCATAAGGTTCAAATCAGAAGACCTTTTTTTACCTTACTTCTTAGCTTTTCATAGTAACTCCAAAATTGTATTCAGAGATTTCGCCATTGGGTGGTTGATTCGATTTGTAACATTTTGTTTTGCACTGAAAACATGCAGGAGATGATAAAGAATATAAGTTATCAATAGAAATTAGTAGTACGATAATGTGTTTTCCTTTTCTCTTTCTTTCGCATAATGATCTTCGTGAAAAAATAAAATGCTAATATTAGTATGATATTAAATATCAGCATATTCTACATATATGAGCTATGCATCATTTAAATGTGTTGGATTTTACATACAACAGTGTGTGTTAAAGCTATATAAATGCATTTAACATTTTTCATGAAGCTATCCAACAATGGTATAAATTAACACAATTAATTGAGATGGTGAAATCTTAGAATCCACAATGGGAAGTAGCATAATAGATTCAAAGTGATGTCACCACTTGGTTTGGGAGTATAAAATCCTTTTGTTTCAATGTATTAAACTAGAGGTGGACGCGGTTCAGAGTCCAAACCGCGTCAAACGGTTGATAAAAATACAAATATTATACTAATCATTCAAACGGTTTGGTTTCGATTCAGTTTTGTTGTAATACGGTCTGGTTTGAACTAGTATTAAATATGAAATAAGAGAATTACTTCCATCAACAATCAATTTACGATTGTGTGACGTTGTGTCGCTTAAAGGTTAGAACACACAATGTTGTCTAAAACTGAAAGATTAGTTTTTTTTTTTTTTTTTTTTTTTTTTTGGCAAAACCGACGGTTTTTAAGATGATCGTAAACACCTTTTATTATAATTAATAATAAAAATTCAGAATAGTACAAATGACTGTTAATAGACAATCGGCTAACAGTTTTTAAGGTGAATCGTCCACCATATATGGAGTTTAACGTGTTCCGTCCATGCTACCTAAACAGACTTACAGAACTGGAGCTATCTTATTTACTAGATTACAAGTTATCCTAACACTCCATGCAAGAAGAGGATGAGTACATTACATACTTCACATAGAGGAGATTACATTCGAACACAAATATAAACAGTACAAGAACAAAACTAAGTTAGGCTAGGTACTCGAACAAGTTGCATGACATGACAGTAGAGAGTAATCTAGCATGCGCCAAAGAACCATACTGCTGCCTGCCGAAAGCCTCGAGCTCCACACCAGAAGTACAGAGAGCAAATTTCCATGCATAGATACCAATTTGAGCTTCATGACTTAGTAACCAAAACTGGAGATAGCCATGAGTTGGAGGAAACAATCTTCACCAAGCATATCAGCAAAGCTATCGACACACCTACGAAAAGAAGTGAACCAGAACACCATTACACAATAATCCCAGTTAACCACATATTACATTAATAATAATAACATAACTGAACTGCAAAGTGACAGAAGTGCAAAGCAGTTAGCACAGTCAGGCGAGAGCACCACCAAAGCAACAACTAAGGTCAGTGCCTTAACATCTCGTGTTTAGCCGTCGAACATTGGTGATGACCCAACCATGCAACCAAACACTCATATCACTTGCAAACAGCAGCATAGCATCCTGGGTTCCAGATGACCAAAAAGGCAACCAAACACCTCAAACAAACAACAATAATCCCAAAAAAACACAAGGCCGACTACCAGATCTACCAACAAGATGAGTACAAAGCAACCATTGAATACCCAAAAGACAAATTTCCTATCACAGACAGAGTGTCAAGACACGTAAACGAAATTACCAAATTAGAAGTTACTGACTTGTAGTACACTCTGCATCAGTGTCAACCCCCCATCCACTGTCATAGCCACCAGTTGAAGATCAACCTCTGAAAGCATCCAGAAGGCATGTAGTTGCCTGTAATCGCTAGTAAGCAGCGATTGAGATCAAAGTTAGAAAAGGTTCCTGTGAGAGTTGCGATGAAGAGATGAGATTGAAGAAAGTAGAGGAGATTGAAGCTCAGAGAAGTTTTCATGGTAAGAGCTTAGATTTGAAGTCAAATAAATGTTTAGCAGAGGGGTTCCACGCATGGTGTAAACAAGGAGAAGAGGAGAAATGTGGAGAAAGGCGAAAAGAGTGAAGTAATTAAGGGGAGAAATGTTGCATGAAGAAAGAAGGTAAGAAGAGAATTCCTTACACCATTAACAGTCTCCTTCCGCTAAAGAAGCTCTCATGTAGATTGAAGATTAGTTTAATTTAACTGCACGAATACTTCAATTTTACGTTTATTATTAATATAACAACATACATTGAAAATAGAATAAATAACGGTAAAATAAAAAATTAGATAGGAATTAATATATTTTTAGCATAAGATTACTAGTGCAGGTATTCGGTTCGGTTTGGTTTAATATGGTTAGTCAGCAATTCAAACCGCAACCGAACTGTATCACTGCGGTTCGGTTCGGTTTTGGGTATTTGCTTAGAGAGGATTCAATCTTGTTTTCCGCATCGTTTTTGCGGTCCGATCTGGACGGTTTCTGTATTGCAGTGCAGTTTATGCCTAATCATATATTAAACAATATTCAAGTGCCTAAGCACTTGGAAAGTCACTTTTAATTTATCAAATATTCGAAATTTGGAAATTGTTAACTGACCTTTTGGTCCATTCCCGAAGGCATACCAGGCCCACTCTACTCGGCCCGTCATGTGACACCAAAGCCCGAAGTGTCGCTAGAGCACTAAGGATTCAAGCCCGGATGGAGTTGTATGAGCGTAGGCCTCACAACACCTTAAAACCCAATTTTTGTATCCCTGGCCTCGCATCCCCGATTCTGTACCCCCTTGGTATTGCATCCCTTCCATTCCGCACCACTCATAGTTTTGTATCCCGAAGACTGCCCCCTTCTATGATTCCATCCCTAAGAGTCGCTCCTCCCACCCAAGCTTTGTATCGCATGGGATACAGAATTTGTATCCCTCAAGATACGAATCTTCGTATTCCAGAGGTATGAACCTCGTATCCCCTCGAGGATACGAGATTTCATATCCTCAAGGGATACCAAGCCATCATATCCCTTCGGGATACGAATTTCGCTTCCCTCGAATGCGAGATTCGGATCCCCCAAGGGGGATAAGAAATCGGCAGAACACGAAGAGGGGATGCGATTTTTTTGGAGAGGTTGGTTTTGGGATGCGAAATTCTGCTATGTGATCCTCAAATCTCACCTACTCCCACTTAGCACACTACCTATAAATACCCCATTGCTCATTCTTCACAAGAATTGGATTTTGGCTGATTTGAGAGCTCCATAAGGTCATAGGAACTCATTAGTGGCTGCCTAGAACTCACATTAGTGGTTGCCTAGAACTCAAGGAAGAAAAACTTTATTTTTCTCCCAAGACATAGCATATTGAAAATATGACTCAAGAATTCTTAGCTAATATTCCTATGATGATGACATGTAGTTGTAACCCTCAATAATCAATAAAATCCTCATACACCCTCAAAGTGGATGTAGGTTCCTTGTGGACCGAACCACTATAAATCTCCGTGTTATTTCATCCTTCCGCAATTTAGTTTTCTGTACGCAAAACGCTAATTCTTGAATTTTAGAGAATCTTTCGGTATGACGACAATTTTAGCCGTTAACACTTTGGTGCTTTCACTGAGAGCTTAAAGTCACTTCTTTCCATGCATTTCCATCTCGACTTCAACGTGCTGCTCGGGTTTCTTTTCAACGTACCGCTCGAGTCTGCTTATTTGATGGTTAAACGAGCAAAGAATCCAATTGTCGGATCCTCCGTAGTGGCCGACACTGCTGCTTCTCAACAACCCCAATCCACAGGGAATTCACCGACATGGATATCGTTTCTCCTGCTAACCCCAATGCTCCAGCAACCCAAGTGCAGCTCTATGCACTTAATATAACATTGAAGGATGGAATTCGAGAGCTCATCAACACATTGAAGACAATCATTGAGCTAATGCATCAACTTCAGGAAAGTCAATGTCACATTGCTCATCTCCAACTTAATCAGAACAAGGCTCAACCGCAGCTCAATGCCTCGGAAAGTTCTTCTTATGATTCTCGGGGCCGTAGCCAAAGAAGGAGGACGATTGTTAATGCAAATGCCCTCACCAACACTAATGCCAATATCAATGGCAATGGAAATGGAAACGGTAACAGAACTACCGTAACTTTCAATGAGGGGATGCTTCAATGCGATCGTTCCCAGTTGGTTATTGATGTTGAACTAGGTCCCATTAACCGACCCCTCCCTCGACAGAAACCAATCATCGCCGCTTTGAACTTGGGGCCTATGCTCCTAGTAAACCAACAAGCCCAAGTTCTGCTTAATCAAAATCAAACGGCCCTGCCTCATCAACCATACTAGAATCAAGCGAACCAAGTTGATGACATGGACGAGGATGATCTTGATGTCCATCCTCGAAAAAGTCCATAGCCGAAGACCCCCCAGGTGAACCACAATCGCTGGATTCCAACGGAGGTTCAACCATTCAACCTGCGTTTCTCCCCGACATGATTCGAAGGATCATGAGAGAGACACAGGGGAACGTCAACGACATATGGGAAACCAACATGAGACGTAACCCCTTTACTAGGGCCATGCACGAAGCCGAGTGGCCCTGATGGTTTAATATGCCTCAGCTAGTACTTTACGAATGAAAGACCGACCCCTACGACTTCTTAAATCGCTACGAATGGCATATGGAGTCCAGTCGGGGCATTGATGTCATCAAGTGCAAATGCTTCCCGGTTTTCTTGGAAGGCAAAACTCTGCTCTGGTTTACTCAACTCCCGGCTCTATCTATCTCCACCTTTGACTAAATGGCTTCCGAAATGGTAAAAAAATTCAGAATGCACGTACCCAGGCCGAAGGATACTCTCACCCCCTCCAACCTCAACCAGGGCCTGACAGAAACCCTCAAAAGCTACCTCGAGCATTTCAACACCACCCTCGCTGAGGTTGACGACCCGGATCGGAGTCTCACACAGTCCTTGTCCACCTTGCCAAGGGCATCCTTCCTAGATTCATGTTCGGTGCGTGGATCCACAGAAAGCCGCCTAAGACTTTGGAAGTTTTCTAGGAGAAGGTTGGCCAGTTTTTGTGTCAGGAGGAAGCACGACGCAATAGGGATGCTGAAGATGGCCACCCCAGTAACCCACACTAAGGCACTGTCGAGGATAGTGTCATTGGAAAACAAGTCGGAGAATCTTCCGACAAGGGTAAATGGGTGATCCCGTTCAATCCCAAACTAGGCAATAACAAACCCGGCGTTCGCAACAACAACCAGGCTCCTGGAGATCCCAAGAATCATAACTGTTATCCCACTTACAGGAACTACACTCCGCTCAACCAAGATTTGAAGGCAATCTACCTAGGAACCAGTACACAATTCAGTTTAAAAGCCCAACACAAAGGATTCTACGAACCGTGAGAAGAACTTAGGCAAGTACTGCAGATTCCATGGTATGTTTGGGCACAACACCAACGATTGTTGCCACCTCAAGGATGCGATAGAAAAAATGATCCGCGAGAAACGTCTGGAACAGTACGTTCAGAAGCCTGCTCTTCCAGGAGCAGCCGCAGGCCGTTCAACGCTCGCACTCCCTCTAGCCAGTGCAACCCCGGGGCCGTCCAATTAGAGACCATGTGGCATCATGATCAATACTATTTGCGGTGGGACTCACCCTACACATGATAGCTTCCGGAGGATGGAGGAGTACACCAATTCCATCAAGCATGCCAACTATGAAGCATGCTCCTCCTTGGACAAATCTGTTCTCGCCAAGCTTCAAAAGATGATCGGGATGATATTCTCTTTTGCAGGAGAGAGTCTACGGGAATTGAGATCCCAACTATAGACCCTATCGTTATCTCTGCACAGATAGGCCTAGCCAATGTCCGAAGGATCCTCATTGATTCAGGAAGCTTAGTCAATATAATTTTCAAGTCGGCCTATAATCAAATGAAACCTAAGGAAAAGGACTTGAAGCCCTGCTACGCCACGGTCCACGACTTCAACGGTTCTTCCAACCAACTCATTGACATGGTCGATCTGCCAGTTGAAATTGGAGATGGGGATCGGAGCTAGGTTTGGATCCTTACCTTCGTGGTAATCGACGTCATCTCTCCCTATATGTCTTCTTCGGATGCCCATTCCTCGCAAAGTTCCGAGTCTGCATGGCATCGTGGTCTCTTCTAATGGAACTTTCGACAGAGAATGGGATTGGTACAGTCAAAGGCGACCTAGCAACTACGAGAGTCTGCTATCTCACTGAGTGGAAGGATGTCGTCAACAAGGGGAAAGACAAGATAGTGCATCCACCCTTCGGCGCCAAGCCTTCTAGTTTATAGAAATCAAAGGTGTTTAAGTCCTAGCACAAATGCCACTATCATCTTTCTGACGATCTCGATCCGTGGGAAGACAAAGAGCCCGATTTCAAAATGGCTACCACGGTGGAACCAATAGTTAATATTCCGATCAACCCCGCCGATCCGACAAGAGCCTTGAAGATTGGATTACAACTCCACCCCACAATAAAGGAAGAGCTCGGGGACTTCTTAAGGGCCAACCTTGATGTATTTGCTTGGACCTACTCAGATATGTATGACATCGACCCAGGAATCGCTTGCCATATGCTCAGTATCAACCGGAAGCATCTTCCAGTTAAACAGATGCATCGAATCTTAGGAATTGTAAGATCAACTGCACTTAAAGAGGAAGTGGATAGGCTACTTGACAGCGCCTTTATCCGCGATGCCCTTTAACTTGAGTGGGTCTCCAAGCGGATTTTGGTTAAGAAAGAAAATGGAAAGTGACGAGCGTGTGTTGGGTACTCCGACTTGAACAAAGGCTACCCAAAGGACAGCTTCCTACTTCCAAAGATCGTCCAACTAGCTGATTCAACTATTGGTTATCAACTTCTCTCCTTTATGGATGCGTACTCGGACTACAATCAGATTCCCGTGTACCTTGTAGACCACGAGAACACTTCATTCATAATCGACCTTGGGTTCTACTGTTATGTCGTCATGCCTTTCGGTCTCAAGAATATTGGAGCCACCTATCAGCGACTGCTCAAATGCATGTTCAAGGACCAGATCAGGAGATCTATGGAGGTTTACCTGGATGATATGATCGTGAAAATGAGGGTCTCGAACGACCACATCAATGATCTTGCTGAAATGTTCGATGTCCTCCATAGATGTAACATGAAACTCAACCCCTTGAAATGCTCTTTTGGCATTGCACTGGGAAAATTCCGAGGTATCATTGTCAATTCACGGGGCATCGAAGTTAATCTAGAATAAATCCAGGCTATCTAAGCCCCTCATAGTATCAAAGATGTTCAAATCTTAAACGGGAAAGTGGCCGTTCTAAGTTGGTTCATCTCTAAATCTATTGATAAATGCATTCCCTTTTTCGACTTGCTCAGAAAGGGGAAGCGCAACTTCACATGGACAGCAGAATGCATTACTGCATTCTAGGACCTCTTGAATTACTTAGAACAACCACCCATCTTGTCAAAACCCGTGGACCACGAAGACTTACATCTCTATTTGGTTGTTTTTGTGCAGGCAGTTATCTGGGCGCTTGTGCGCGAACAAGATTGTGTCTAACAGTCCGTTTACTACATCCGCTAGAGGCTAACAGGGGAAGAAAAGAATTATCTGAAACCTGAGAAGCTTTCTTACTGCCTGTTAATCTCTTCCCGAAAACTACGACCATATTTTTCAGTCCCATCCAATCAAAGTCTACATTTACCAGCCGCTATGACAGGTGCTACAATGACTTGAGGCGTCTGGGAAACTTTTGAAGTGGAACATAGATTTGAGCCAATTCGAGATTACTTTCATTCATCGTCGAGCCATCCTCGGATAAGCCCTCGCAGAATTCATAGCAGAGTTTACAATTCCCAAAGAGCCTCCTCCTAGAAGATAGTGAGCCTCCAAACATTCAATGGAAACTATATGTGGATGGATCATCTAACAGTCAATGTTCCAGCGCCGGAGTCGTATTCGTTACTCCTGAGGAACGTTCGATTTGTTACGCTTTGAAGCCCGACTTCCCTACTACCAACAATGATGTAAAATACGAAGCCTTGATTGCAGGACTCGGAATTGCAATCGAATTTAATATCAAGGCTATCCAAATTCACTTCGACTCATAGCTCATCGTACGCTAGGTGGAGGTTTAATGCCAAGCCAAGTGGGCACCGCTCACTCCCTACCTTGCTCAGGTCCGAGAATTTCTCACCAACTTTTCCACTACACCATTACATTTCCCGAGAACAAAACGAGAAAGCTGATTCGCTAGCCAAGCTGGCACGCTCCGAAGATGCGCAACTCTTAGGACTAGCCCCAGTCGAAGTGCTCGATTCTCCGAGCATCGATCAGATGCAGAGTGATTCGGTAGCAACAACGAAGATCGAGTCCGAACCAGAATCTTGGATGACACCGATTAAGAACTTCCTGCTTCAACGAATCCTCCCTGACCGCTCCATGGAGAGACGGACACTCATTCGTAGTTCATCCCGATACATAATCCAAAATGGAGTGCTTTACAGAAGAGGATTCTCTGTTCCATAATTCGGTGTGTAGCCCACAACGACGTTGACTGTGCATTACTGGATGTGCACGAAGGCGAGTGAAGCGACCACACCGGGGGGGGGGGGGCAAACTCTGGTAAGGAATATTCTCAGATATGGTTACTTCTGGCCCACATTCGACCAAGATGTAGCGGACTATGGCCACAAATGCGATAAGTGCCAGAGGTTTTCCAAGATTTCAAGATCCCCACCTACCGAGCTGACGTAGATGGCACCACGCCATAGATGGCCTTCTACGACATAAAAATATGTTGGGTCAAGCCCAAAAAATGTTGCCACAGGTCTTTGGAAACACTTTTCCTGTGTTGCAATTTTTTCCATTGTCTTAGACCTCAAAGAGAACATTTTGATTATATTAGGCAACATAAGAAATATTTTTACAATAGAACCCTATTTGGGTCTATAACAACATCCTTAGGTGTCTGTAGCAACATTCCAAAAATGTTGCTATAGATATTAACTTTCTGAATTTTTTGGATCCACATCTTGTACACTATTCTATTTTGCATCTCATATAATAATATATATCAATATTGAATGAAAATACTACTGCAAAGAATTTAAATGATTCAAATAATATTTTATGTAGTATAATATTTTAACATTTAAATAGTACAATATTTTACATCTATCTATAATACAAGTCACATTCACACCTACTACATACACTCAAACAATTAATACACTATTTGTCTTTGTATTTGCTCCACGCTTTTGGTCCAGCTCTTGCTTTCACTCTATCTCTTGTTTACCTGTACAATAAACAATATAGCAGTAATCTAAAAATAAACAGATTTAAATTTGCAATTGCAAAGAGGAAGTCATAGAGAGTAAAACAACATCAGGAGCAATAAGAGCCTAAAGACCAACAAGATCTCATAAAGCACCGAATGGCTATGTAAGCATGGCAACAACAGCTGAAGGCAAACAATTTTTGGCTGAATTTAGAGCATCGACAAGTGTCAAAGCGGGAACCTTAGAAGAAGCATGAGGGGAATCAAAGGAGCCAAAAGCTACATAGTCAGAAACATGACTAGCAAGGACATAAGAACCATTGGCATGAGGATGAATATCCTGAAGGACAGACATAGCCATAGGCAACAACGATCAAATTTTCATTTGAACAAATGATATAATTAGGATAAAGGAGAGGAAATTAAGGTCGCCAGCTGATCCTGAATCCCCATTATTTCGAACACCTAAACTTAAAATATATGAAGTGCAATAACCCTACAATAAACAATACAACATGAAAACAAACTCAAGGCCGACCCAATAATTGATAGAGGAAACCAAATGATTTTTTTTAACAATTTTGAGTAATAAATAAAATAAACAATTCATCATGGCCAAATAAAATCAAATAAACCACATAATTATCAATCAGTAGTAAAACTAATTTGACTAAGTAAACTTGACCAAATTATTTAAAATAGGTTGAATATTGAACTAAGTGTATGTTTGAGGTATACAAGCTTCTAGGATGCTCATATGATAGTGCATTATCAATTCTCTTTTTGAAAAAATAAAAGAGGTTTTCTTTCCTCTAAAAGGTTTACGTGACATCTTCTAACATACTCTATCAGATAAGTTGATAACAAACCTTCTATCTTTAATATTAAATAAGAAAAAATCAAAGTAACACATAATTTTACTTATACTAACCAAAAAATAAACTAAGTAACTAGCGCATATGAGGGAGACTTATGTAAGTTGACTGTCCAGGGGACTCCAAAAATCATTAAGGTGTGACAAATTCTAAATGAACTCCATTCAATATGTATTTCATATATATTTACCTGTGTTACGAATTATATTAATAAACTTAAGATATTACCCCTTTTATTTCAAAAATCTCCTTGCGATCGTTTTTTTGCTTCAACCATAAAAAGGAATAACGGCACTCAATAAAAAAAGGATTAGACAACAAATTTACTATAGGCTTCTGTCATAATTAAAAAAAAAAAGATCGTACATCAACTATGTTGTATGGAATTAAATAAACGAATACATTAAAAGTCAAATACCCAAATTAGACTGGAAGGATTGAAACTTAAGCTTCTAGAGACTTGAATTAACACTTAACATATTTAACATGCTTAATCCTACCGATGTAAACAAGAAAAAACCTAAAATTAATTTACCAATTTCAAGATAACCGAGAGCGAAGGAGATAGACAGGGGAACCCATCGGATTGGTGGTAAAGGCAGAGGCAGACGCGATAGAGACAGCTTGACAGACTCGTGGAGATGACGGAGGCTACGACAGTAAGAAAGATGCCGTGGTGCCAGGGGTGGAGGTTTAAGCTAGGGTTCTAGATTATGGAAAAACTTCAGAATGTTAGGAAACTTTCTATTTTTTTAAAGTGTGAGCACTGCCATTATACCCAAAATATAATGATCGAAATATGCAAACGGTGCAAATTTGGAAACATGGTATACTATAGATAAAGTAATCAAGCCTATCCCTCCGACATTTTTGAAAATTTTGGGGATGAATGAAAGTTAGGGATCGGAATGCTTTGGAAATTTAGGGGTGAGAACGAAATGAAAAGGAAAGCGGATGAATGAAAATAAATATGGGAAATAGAAATAGCTGAGGTATGGATTGATAGTACGGATTAATGGTTGATATTTTGTTTTAAATGAAGGTGTGGATCGAAGAGGTGTAAATTTTTTTCAATTTTTTTAATTTGAATATATTTATAGCAACGACAACATCTTGCTGATATCTATGCTAACACTTTGAAGCAAATGTTGTAATACACAAAAATCAACATAGTTATCGTTACATTGTTTTAATGACTTGGCATTTTGACCGTTCTAAGTCGGTAATAAAACCAAATCAAAATGTCCAAAATGACAGGTTGTTATTGGCTTACAGGGTTTAAACAGAATTTAATACAGAACCACAGAATACAAAATTTGTAGTTGGAAAATTTCATATAAAATATCTGAGTTTACATAATTTTTGTACAGCGGAAGAAATATAAATTTATACATAATTTTAAATGAACGAAAATTTACAATTTATGTCGAGCTTTGCACGAACATGCGTCTCCACGTGCCTCTCTTTGTTGCGGGCTGAATCTTTGAACCTATAACACCTAGGGCCTGACTAGAGCGTTCCATGCAAAATACAAAATGCTCGAGTCATGATTAAACTTATTTCAAGTCAATAAACTTCGATAAACACGTAAATATAATTAGTTTAATCCCAACAATAAATTAAATAGTTCGAGCATAATAATCCATGAAACTACCGAAATATATACTAAGGTGGATCGAATACAGGTATGCATTAAATAAGACGGGTGACATTAAAAATGATGCATAACATGGAAAATAAGGTGTACAAAATTTTATGATATAGTGTTGTGTATGTAGCGAAACAGGACTGTATGTAAGTAAGTAAAAATGCCACTGCATCCATATAGCAATACCAAGAAGCTCATGTTACATGCAGTAATCTAGAGTGAGAAGTATGGCAGACAGGTACACCAAAGGACTAACACCAGTCTGAATAAACACAAGTGTACGACATATTAATAGGGCATATTCATCAACACTAATGTATTCATTCATGCGAACAGATAGTGGGAACTTTATTTCTAAAATTTTAGTTAACGTTTACGTAAGAGAAGGGTCCATTAATGCAAATAGCAAGCATGACATATAAGTTTGGTTGTCGAGTAAATAATGGGTACAAGAGAATAACCGCTAGCGAAATTAACTGTGTGTGTATTCTAATTAGCATAAGGTGGCCTCAATACCTAGCAAAATGCTGATAGTGCACATAACCACAAATTTAAGTATCAACAATTTCCTGGACTGTACACTAATTAAAAATATCTGATTCTACCCCATTTTAAAGTAACAAGATTCTGTAACGGTTAATAGATAACAACTAATATGGACGCAATATGGTATATGGTTCAAGGGTATTAGATGGTTATACAATTTAGCATAGACCAGACCTATAGACAGCAAAGGTACTTGCAAATTGAGGAGCTCAAACTGTGAAGCAAAAGATAACCGAGGCATGCAACAAGACGAACACATATCGTAGTAAGAGTTAGAAAATTAGTGAGAGCTCCTGCATACCCACGGTGTGTATCCTAAAAGGACAAAATAAATAGCTAGGCTCAAGGCAATTACCACAAGATGGTCGGGAACATGCAAGTCATGGTAAAAACGCCAGGGTAAAGATCTGACTATGCAATGCATCAATGTTTCAAGTAGTACTGGTTTCCAGTATGATATTTGTAAAGAAAGATTCCATCTTTATAGAAAAACAAGGCTGTGCAAATGCGTGAATATGTAAAAATGAGCATGTACCAATAGAACAACCAAACAAGACAATCGAAAAGCAACAGAGTAGCCATACCCCCAACCAATTATACTTAATGTGAACCGAAGTTGAAAACTTGCAACCAAATTTAAACGTAAGTTATACTTACAATCAGACGACGATGGAGGCAGCACGCACAGGCGACAGGTTCAGTGGCCGACAACGAAGACGAGCTGCTGACCTTATTAGCTCTCCTCTTCGGCAATGGTGCTTCACGCTGGACAGGGGAAGAGAGGCAACTGCGGACTGAGATGGATGGGTGGAGGTCAACGGGATGTGAACGAGCTGTCAGAGCTTGGTTGGGTTCGTCAGCGATGATTTTTGGGTGCGACAATGAACAATGAGGGTAAATTGGTGGCGTTGCGCAAAACAGAGGGGAGGAGCAGTTGTGCTGGCCTGAGTGCCGAGCGTTGGTGGCTTGCTCGGACGCCAATGAGAAGAAATTTACGTGATGGAAGCAGTTTTGGGTGAGTGTGGCTCGGTGACTTCAGGCTAAGGAGGGAGACAACGATTCAGCGGCTGGGTATTGGTCGAGGGGGGGATTTGGGGAAGATTAATTTAGGGGAATGGGAATTATTTTAGTGAGGATCGAAACTTGGTTTTTGGGGAAAACATTTGGCTGTTAAAAAAATAAAAGGAGGATTTTTTTTTGGTTGCTAACGAAAGGAACTGGGTACACTGTTTTTATATTGAAACTAAGGGAACAAAGACAGAAGAAAGAATAACACATGGTAAAAGACAACAGAAAGGAGAAGCAACGTGTTAAACCATTTCAGACGACCAAGGACAAGTGTAGAAACTGTAGATAGGTAAGGATGGATGGTAGAGAATTTCAGCAGCTAAATCTCTAAGTAAAATTTACCAGATCTTGTTTTGAATTGAACGTTAAGGTAACTAAAGGAACATGGTTTGAACGAAAGATTAGGCAAGTGCACAGATTAACAACAACGCTATCTACCTTATTCTAATATGTTATAAATTCAACCACTATGAATCGTAAATTAAATTTAAATGTTAACTCAAAATCTATTTTACAATTAAATTTCTTTGTTTTTATAACAACCATATTTCAAGTAGTGCCACTTTAAAATAAAATTAAACTTAGCGTTATATTCAACAAAACTAACAACTATTTAAATTAAAACTTTAGCTTATATTTTGAAATCAAATTTGCCGACAATAAATTATACCTTATTTAAATTACAACTTTATAGTTTAAATCAATTAATTCCAAAGCTAAATACAAATAATTCAGTATAAGATTAAAGAGTTAAGTAAAAGCTTAAACACTATATTTGAAGTAAAATAATTAAGTGCAAATAGTCAAGATGAAATAAAGCAGAATAACTAAACATAAAATTAAGAGCTAAAATATTGTATAAACTTGTTAAATACAAAATTATTTAGAAAGTTAGAAGGCTTAGTACAAGTAGAAAATAGCTAAATACAATTAAAACCGTAGACAATTTAACTTAAAGTTCAAACTTTAAATTTTGACAAATGTTCATATTAAAATTAAATGAAAAGAATTCAAGGTTAAATGTACAAATTAGTTAATAATGTTAAAACGTTTGTTTTGACAATCGTCTCTAATTTACAAAAGGATTAAATTAGAAGTAGACTCAAATTATGTCCAAAATTGATAAATTCCAAATTTCATGTCAAAATCTAAATATATAAACATTTTATTAAATCTTAACTCAGTTTAAAATTTAAATATTGTAGCAAATGTTAATAACGTTTCTTTAGCAAACATTCATATTTAAAAGACCTACAAAAGGGATTTTCTTTTTTTATTCAAATACGTTCAGAACTGAAATTTAAAGTCCAAATTCTAAATTGAAATCCAAATCCAAATATATTATACTATGTTCAAAATAAATAAAATTTCAAAATTCTATATCAAACATACTATAAACATTTATTTTAATGATAAATTCTAAATTAATTTACATTTCAGACGTTGAAAATTTTGGGTCGTTACAATCTCCCCTACTTAAATCTTTTCCTCCTCGAAAAGGAGAGTTGTAAAATAAATCTTACTTATAAAATTTGTTAAACCAAATATTTGCAATTTCTTCTAAGTTAGGAAACAAAATACTAAATATTTACTAAGCTTGAAAATCAACAATTAATTCATAGAAATTTAAACATACAATTTCCATATAATCAAAAGCCTTTATTAAACCAAATAGTCATAAAACTTAAAATGTATAAGTTTATCAAATCAAATAGCCAAAGATTGTAAGTCTAACAAATAATTCATGAAAAATACAAAATTTCATGTAATTAAATTTGTAGGACTTCTCGTATCAAAACTATTGTTTAAGAAACTTAAATCTCATATCAACTAAATAAGGAAATTTTCTATATAATGTAAAAGAAAGCTATGTTCAAAGTACAAAATACTTTATGTAAAAGTAGCTTAAAATGGTAAAGTTTTTTTGGAATAAGTCGTTTTTGTTAAAAGTAGGTTTAATAAAATTCAAAGATTTTAATATAAGGTAGCCTTAAAAGTTACAATAGAATGGTTAAATATAAAAAATTTAGAAAAATTGGTAGAAAGTAAATAATACAGTAATATAATAAAATAATATAAAAAAAGAACTTGGAAGGATAAATCGTAGGTACAAATGCAAAATATAATAATTAGTGATAAGTTAAGTAAAATGAATAAATTAGATAAGTTAAATTAAAATACTATATAAATTACTATATTTCAAAATCATAAATTTCAAAACATTTGAAAACCTCAAAATGATTTCTCTGAACTTAGAATCCCATTTTCATTTCAAACCATTGAAGTAATATACATTTCTTTCATATAGAATCATACTTCACTTCGGGATTTCAAAACCAAAATCGCTTTCAAACTTCAAACATATTATGACAGACTCGTCAACATATATGTTCCATCTCCTCGAGAAGTTCCACCCTATGACAAGGTCACTAGGGATGACTTATCACAAGAAATAATATAGATAAATGTCGTCGATCCAGACACCTAAAGCAGACCATCATCGATGATTCTCAAGCGAAGTATATCTCACGATTTTCATCCAGACTCGGACACCAACTACAAATTGCGAGGTATATATATCTCCCGGTTTTCATCCAGACGTGGACACCGTATATAGCAATCCCAAATCACACATCATCGAGTGTTCTCAAGCGAAGTGTATCTCAAGGTTTTCATCCAGACTTGGACACCAACTACAAATCGCGAGGTATATATATCTCCTGGTTTTTATCCAGACGCGGACACCGTATATACCCAATCCCAAATCATACACCCTTACTTTAGTCATGGGTTACCCGAATCCACGTATCAAATCATTTCATGTCCCGAAGTCATAAATCATTTCGTAACCATAAATTGCAAATACTTTCAATCATGTTATTATCATTTTTCAAACATTTTAAATATCGGGATTCAAGTCATCGAAATTTCTTTTGTTTATAAACCACTTTTATAAACTATGCATTATATCCAAAATAACTTGGAAAATTGATTCGATCAATTGAAAATATAATTTCAATTTTCAAACATACAACTTATGTTTCCATATTCTCGAAATCAATGATCTTATTCAAACATTTCAAGTCTTTCAGATTTTCCAAATCAAAGACTTTGAGGATCATAATAAACTATATCAAGCTTAATTTATTTCAAAACATCCTTTTCGACAATTATACATAAGTTGATATTTCATATTGCCACAATATTTTCTTCAATAATCGAAAATCACATATGATCAATACAATTTTCTTATCGTCCAATTAAAATCAAGTGAGCTTTTCAGAATTAAAACTTAGGAAAATTGTTTATAATTTCTACAAGTCATTTTAATCTTCTTTAGATAGTTTCGAAACATTTCCAAAAATTCTAAATAAATTGCATGTTCTCATAATATAAAATTTTCAAGAGCTTCAGAATCATTTACCATTCATATAGTCGAATAACCCTTTCTTTCAACATTATTCATAAATCCTTTTCACAAAATATAGGACTTTGTTTTATTCTTTAACATTTCAAATATCAAATCTTGTTGAAAAGGTTACACTATTCAATAAATTGGAAAATCGCTTGAAACATTTCTTATTCAAAAATACCATCACGCTTCTGCTACGCTATTCGATTTAGAGTATACAAGTTTCAAACTAGTGTTGTTCCGCATATTAATTTCCAACATTAGAAATTCAAACTTCAAAATCTTTCGGAACCTGATCCTCAAAGTTAACATTTCAAATCCAGTTTCCTTGTATAAGTTAAATTCTATATTTCAAACTCTTTCAATTACTTAGAAAAATTCATTCGTTCAGGTTCCGTTATCGTAACAACTTGGTCAATCAAAGTTGTCTAGTTTGAATTCAGTCGTGGTTTATTCCGACAAACGAAACAAAAGGGGTATATATGGATCAAGTCCAAATTCCATGTACTCAAGGGGGAATGTACTAATAGAAGGTCACTATCAAATGTGTCTCAAAAGTTATGACAGTTTGAAACTGAACACTTGGCCAAATTCATTAGATACAAAGGTATGATTGACATTACTCAAGATCAAACGGTTTGAATTTAAATGATTAGCGTAAGCCAAGATAGGAAAGTCGAATGCATACAAGGGCACAAGTATCAGCAGTTCAATCATGGGATACTCGACATTTCTCATTAATTTTCTCTTAAGCAATTCTACTTCAAATTTCATTTTTTTTGCATCATAAGTGATCACTTATCAAGAAATTTCCATTCAATTCATTCATATAGTTTCAATAGTACTCTTCCCCACTTAGATATTTATTATCATTTGATTACTACTACTACTAAAACTCAAATATGGGGAAATGTTCTCAACATATCTTAAATATGATTTCTAAATAAACCCACTTAGGTGCACTTTCAAAATTCTACTTTCCAATTCTTTAAGTGAGATTTACTTCTAAAACATTTCTTTTCCAATAATTGACAAACAGTTCGATTTGCACTTATTGCTTATTATCCCAGACTTAACTACCCTACTCCCAAACAATTGTCGAAACAGTTTAAGTATTTCCCGACATCTTAACTAGAATTATACATCTTCCTCACTTTCAAAACTTGGAGATGAACACCAGTGATATTACAACGACCACTAGATTCATCTTCAAGTGACTACAACACGAATCTATATTTATTCAGTACACGAAGGTTTTAGCACATACGTTAGCTAGGCGTACGTCCAAAAATCTTCATGTACCTAATAGTCTAACTTTGACGTCAATCAAATACTCGCAACTATTTCATTCCACATTGATTACTCTCTAAGGCCATAATTTTTGAATTAACGACATTCTTATATAAATCTTTTATATATATGCTTTGAAAAACTTTTATTACAATTATCTAGTAATTTTCATTCCAATCTCAAAACCATTTTTGATTTCTAAATCGACTTGGTTTTCAGCACTATTTCAAATCCAAATTCATATTCTCAAATCAATTTTATTGTCAATACATCTCCTTTGATTCGGATTTATTTGTCACACATATTGTTGTTAAACTGAATCTTCACATTTAGTTACTTGGATCGAAAATTGTTCGGATCTAAATACATCAAGTTTAATAATTTCAAGTAAAATAGTAAGGTTTACGAAACACAAGTTGAAATAACAAGTTGGGTAAGAAATAAAGTAAAACTTCAGAAATTATAACCAAATAAAATAGTTAAGTATAAGATAAAATGGGTAAAATAGTTTAAATAAAACAATCAAATAGATATTTTTGGCATACAATAGGTAAATACAATAGCTTACAGGAAATAAATTTGAATTGAAATAAATAAGTAGGTTAAATAAGATAGAAAATTAAAATTCTATAAATTGTTAAATACAAGTAATTAAGTTAAAAGTTGAATGTTAGCCATGACTACAAAAGGGCTAGAAATAAAGAGTATATAAAAGTTAAATACGAATAATTTAGTAAAATAGTGTACTCAAATAAAATGACTAAATATAATTAATTTAGAAAGTAGGAAGATTGGTAAAATATATAGTAAAGCTAAATACAAATGAAATGGTTAAGACAAAGTTTAAAATACTATATAAGTAAAAGTAGAAAGCTTGGTAAAAAATACAAGTTTAAGAAAACAGTGAATAAAATAGCAAAGTTCGCAGTTGGAAAAACAAGTTTAGTTATAAATTAAATTTAATAGAATAGACAAGATCGAACATATTAAAGTAATAGATACCAATTTCAACCCGATCCCAGTCAATTTCAGTTCCAATTTTGCTCATATGTCCACCATCGTTCCTCAAATCTAGTATCGTCCAACTTCAGTTTTGTTTAGTTTCAAAGTACTTTCGAACAATCCGTACTTAGATTCTTATGATTTTTTTTGATAAAATCCCTTTAATATTTATTCAAAGATTTCAAACACTAGGAACCCGATTCATTATTCACTTTTATTCTCGTTGATGATTCCGAATACTCAACGATTAACTTCAAAAGTTTTAACTGCAATAGCCAAAAGAAGCTTTTATTTTCGATAATATTTTTCTTCGAAATTTTTATTTCCATACTTTCTTCAAAATATTTAATTTCCAAAATTTCTTTCAATTTTTTTTGAAATCCGTCGATTCTAGCATCAATTCTGTTCATTTTAAAGTATTCTACCTTATCTCTATTGAGTTTTAAACCCAATAAGCCAAGCTTTGTATGAACCAAATCTCTGATACCAACTGTAACGACCTTTCATTTTGACTGTTCTAAGTCGTTAGTTAAACCAACTCGAAACGTCCAAAATGACAAGTTGTTATTGGCTTATTGGGTTTAAACAGAATTTAATACAGAATTATAGAATACAAAATTTACAACAGAACAATTTCATATAAAACATCAGAATTTACATAATTTTTTGTACAACAGAAGAAATATAAATTTATACATAATTTTAAATGAAAGAAAATTTATAATTTTTGTCGAGCTTTGCGCGCGCATGCGTCTCCACATGTCTCTCTTTGTCGCGAGCTAAATCTTTGAACTTGGAACACTTAGGGCCTAATCCGAGCGCTCCATGCAAAACACAAAACACTTGAGTTAGGATTAAACTTAAATCATGCCAGTAAACTTCGATAAGCGCGTAAATATAATTAGTTTAATCCCAATGATAAATTAAATAGTTCAAACATACCAATTCATGAAACTACCGAAATATATACTAAGGTGGATTGAGTACAGGCATGCATCAAATAAGACGGGTGACAAAAAAAAAATGATGCATAACATGGAAAATAAGGTGTCCAAAATTTTATGATACAATGATGTATATGTAATGAAACCGGACTGCATGTAGGTAAGTGAAAATGTCACTGCATCCGTATGGCAATACCAAGAAGCTCATGTTACATGCAATAATCTAGAGTGAGAAGTATGACAGATAGGTATACCCAAGGACTAACACCATTCTGAATAAACACAAGCATACGACATATCAACAGGGCATATTCGTCAACACTAATGTAATCAATCGTGCAAACAGATAGTGGGATAGTTCACGTTTATGTAAGACAAGGGTCCATTACTGCAAATAGCAAGCATGACATATAAGTTTGGTTGCCGATTAAATAATGGGTACAAGAGAATAACAACTAACAAAATTAACTGTGTCTGTATTCTAATTAGCATAAGGTGGCCTCAATAGATGAAACTAAATTACCAGCAAAATACGGATAGTGCACTTAACCGCAACTTTAAGTATCGATAGTTTCCTGGACTACACTAATTAAAAATATCTGATTCTTCCCCATTTTATAATAATAAGCTTCTATAACGGTTACTAGATAACAACTAACATGGACACAATAAGGTATATGGTTCAAGGGTATTAGATGGTTATATAATTTAGCACAGACTAGACCTATAGATAGAAAAGGTACATGCAAATTGAGGAGCTCAAACTATGAAGCAGAAGATAACCGAGGCTTGCAACAAGAAAATCATGCATAGTAGTAAGAGTTAGCAAAATTAGTGAGAGCTCCTGCATACCCACGGCGTGTACCCTAAAAGGCCAAAATAAATGGCTAGGCTCAAGGCAACTACCACAAGATGGTCGAGAACATGCAAGTCATGGTAACAGAGCTGGGGTAAAGACCTGACTATGCAATGCATCAAAGTTTCAAGTAGTACTGGTTTCCAGTATGATATTGGTAAAGAAATATATTCCAGCTTTATAGAAAAATAGGGCAGTGCAAATGCATGAATATGTAAAAATAGGCATGTACCAATAGAACAACCAAACAAGACGATCGAAAAGCAACAGAGAATCCCATACCCCCAATCAATTTTACTTACAGTGAATCAAAGTTGGAAACTTGCAATCAAATTTAATCGTAAGCTATACTTACTATCAGACGACGATGGAGGCAGCACACGCAGGCGACAGGTTCAGTGATCGACAACTAAAATGAGCTGCTGACCTTGTTTGCTCTCCACTTCCGCAATGGTGCTTCACGCTGGACAGGGAAAGAGAGGCAACTACGGACCAAGATGGACAGGTGTAGGTTAGCGAGATGTGAACAAGCCGCCGGAGCTTGACTGGGTTCATCAGGAATGAGTTTTGGGTGCGATAGTGAACAACGAGGGGAAATTGGTGGCGGCGCGCAAAACAGAGAGGAGGAGCAGTTGTGTTGGCCTGAGTGGAAAACGCTGGTGGCTAGCTCAGACGCTGGTGAGAAGAAATTGACGTGATAGAAGCATTTTGGTGAGTGTGGCTCAGTGACTTCGGGCTAAGGAGGGAGACAATGATTCTGCGACTGGGTATTGGTCGAAGGGGCAAAGCACAATGAATCTGTGGCCAAGTCACGACGGTGAAGGAGGCGACGTAGTCGAAGGATCGAATAATGTCCACCATTTGGGATTTGGGGAAGACTGATTTAGCAGAATAGGAATTATTTTTTTGAGGATCGAAACTTGGTTTTTGAGGGAATACATTTGGCTGTTAAAAAATAAAAGGAGGAATTGTTTTTCGTTGCGAATAGAAGGAACTGGGTACACTGTCTTTATAATGAAACTAAAGGAATAAAGATAGAAGAAAGAATTACACATGGTAGAAGACAACAGAACGGAGAAGAAACGTGTTAAGCCATTTCAGATGACCAAGGACAAGTGTAGAAACTGCATATAGGTAAGGACAAATGGTAGAGAATTTCAACAGCTAAGCCTCTAAGTAAATTTTACCAGATCTTGTTTTGAATTGAACGTTAAGGTAAGTAAAGGAACATGGTTTGAATGAAAGGTTAGGCAAATGCACGGATTAACAACAACGTTGTCTACGTTATTCCAATACGTTATAAATTCAACCACTATGAACCGTAAATTAGATCTAATTGTTAACACAAAATCTATTTTACAATTAAATTTCTTTGTTTTTATAACAACCATATTTCGAGAAGCGCCACTTTAAAATAAAATTAAACTTAGCGTTATATTCAAAAAAATTAATCAGCTATTTAAATTACAACTTTATAGTTTAAATCAATTAATTCCAAAGCTAAATACAAATAATTCAGTACAAGATAAAAGAGTTTAGTAAAAGTTTAAACACTATATTTGTAGTAAAATAATTAAGTACAAATAATCAAGACGAAATAAAACTGAATAACTAAATACAAAATTAAAAGCTAAAATATTGTATAAATTTGTTAAATACAAAATAATTTAGAAAGTTAGAAGGCTTAATACAAATATAAATAGCTAAATACAATTAAAACCAGTTTAACTTAAAATTCAAACTTTAAATTTTGACAAATGTTTGTATTAAAATTAAATGAAAAGAATTCAAGGTTAAATGTACAAATTAGTTAATAATGTTAAAACTTTCGTTTTAACACCTGTCATTCCTGTTGGGATACCTGTTATTCTTGTTGGGGTAAAACCTGTCATTAGAAGTATACCTAAGTCTACCATCTTGTTCTAGTTGGGATCATCTTGTTGTGCTAATACTGGTGTAGAGAAAAGTACTTGAGAAGTGCAATATGTTACGTCATGTTTATTCGGTTTATCCTTCTTAGTTTGTTACACCTGTCTTATGATACTGTTATCTCTCTCATCCAGTTTATATGCCTGTCATGATGCTTACTTTTTTATATGTAAAAGTAACTGGAGTCGCCAGACTGTATGTCTGACGCACTTTGTTTCCTCTTCTCTCTCTTCCGTTCCCCCCAGGTTCTCAGGGTGGGAATACTCTGGCTTGATTTGTATTCTTTCTTTCATTCTGTTTGGAGTTGCTTAGATGTACCACTTTGATTTCCTGTCTTCTCTGATATGGCTATATTTATGGGGAACCATACTTCTTTTATTACTGCACACTGATGATTTTAGTACAAAACAGAAGTTTTGAGTTGATGTAATGGGTTTTCTGTATTTTAGACTTATGATGTAACTATGTTTTGGACCACGATGTTTTCTTTTTAATAAAGCTTTAAATTCCGTTGTTATTTTATATTTGTCTTGTAATATTTCTATTCTGTTTACCTTAACGCTTCATGAAACTTAATGCATTCTGATAAAGAGTGACATTAACGGACGTGGGGTGTAACAGTTCGTACCAGAGCTGAAGGTTACTAGATCGGATAAAAGATTTTGAAAATTATTTCCAAAAAGGTTTTAAAATAAAGAATTTTCTAAAGAAAACTATTTTTTGAAAAACATATTCCCCAAAGCCATATGGAATATCTTTCGATTCTCTATTTGAATCCCTTTTTTCTTTTTTAGCATGTCTGGGGAACTGATTCTTCCCGAGGGTGTTACGACACCGGCTTGGTTCCATACGTATCTTGAGGCTACGGTGCCTGCTGGAGGCCAAGCAGATTGTGACGACCCCAAACCCCCGTTCCACTGTGGCAAGGGTAATCTTTGGAATATAACACATAAACAAATAACAGCAGAACAGAAATATGTAAATACACCAGATAATGTACATCAAATTACACTTGAAATAAACATAATCATCAGAGTTACATAGTATAACAAAATCATACTTAGTATAAAATACAGTTCCAGCTTTATATAAAATGTCTACAGCGGAATCAAACAAAATATACATAACAGGAGCTGAACAGCACCAAAAGAAGTGATAGAATCCATCTTCAGCTTCATAGCTATCCAGATAGAGCCTGCTAAAACCTGAATACCAGGCTGCCCGTGTAGAAAATAGGACACCCGAGTTTGCAAGTGAAACAAACTACGAGTCAGTCATGGGACTGGTATGAGAAATCTACTTCACGCCGCTAACGCGGAACGGGTTTACTCCGTTGGATTTCCAGTGCTTAAAACAAGTAAATCATTTAAACATTGCATTACTTTTTACAAAAATGAAGCCATTATAAGACTCAGGTCCCATCACACAATGCAACGCAAGCCGAAGGATAGAGTTTTACCTTATAATGGCCAAAATATGCTTGATACGGATAAAACAAATCATTTGATATTATTACTAGTGTTTATATGTTTCAAAAACAATTTCAATCATAAGTATCAATCATAGACGGCATGGGTATTATATATCATGTCGCCAAATATAGGTTTACAATCAAAACCGCATGATGTCGTATTTAGAAATTAGATTTATGTCATGAACCAAGGCAAGGGATCATCCTTACTACTTCGAGACGCTCTAGCCCATGTCTTAGGCAAGCATGGGGGCAAGCCTTGGATCGTCAGGGCCGATCCACACGGAGTGGATTAAAATGCCTGAACACTGCATTTCCCTGCCCTATGGGGCATCAAACTGGCCGATATATCTACCAAACCATCCGTCCTCTCCGTAGAGACCGATATAATTGAGGCGCCTCGCTATCCATCATCCACATAAGTAAAACACTTGGGCGTGTAAAACCCTGACACCACTCCTAGCTAGAAGGAAACGCATGTCCTCCCTGAGGTCCTCTCCTGTTTCTGGCTCATACCGGGGTGTGAGGCCCGCGAATCAACGCCATACACAAAGCCACGCTATTTAAAGCCGTGCTATGATCATCAACCACAAGGCCCTTCTTTTCAACAAAAGCCTCGATCATTTCATCTCAGCATGCCACACAGGAAATTCATGCCATGCAACTAACGTATATCAATCACACAGAAGGAAAACCAATGTCGGACACACAATCCATTTACAAGTCCGTTCTGGGTATGAACGAAACCGGAGGCACCTTATTCCTCGTCCCATATGTACAATACAGGAGAGAGATCCTTGCACATCCGGTCGATCTCCAAGTACGTCTGTACGACTACCACTTATTACCTTGTCTTGGAATGCCTCCCAATCAAGACATCGGCAATCATCCAAACGATGTGAAGACCCCCGGTCTTCAACCACCGTCTTCATCATCGATTTCTAATCGACGATCAATTATTTTACGAGATTTAACTCGGCCTTTCCAAATAATTAACGTATATTTAGAATTCAAATCAATTCATTTCCACTGTTAAATTATTTGACATCCGTAATTCAGTCCATTAATGTAAATTTCATGTCAAACACATACAACCATCAAATATCCAATAAACCGAGTAAATACGGTTTATTTCCATTCCATCTATAATATTTTATAACGATTTATCGCTATTTTTATTATTTGAAAATAGGCCATTTATTCAAACGACGCTTCAGGCCATAACGTGGCCATGGCGCTATTTTTCTCCTGATTAGATTTACACATATCTGAAAATCTAACCATTGGATCTTTACAAATTTTATATCATTGGAAAGATCTTTTCAAAGCGGACCCAACGGTTCCAGTTTTGGGAAAATCCAACAGTCGGATCTCCAGTACAATCGTTTAAAGTTATGATTTCAAAATACAAACTACAGCGTCATTATTCGTTTTATTTTAATTATATTTATATAAATATATAAATATAATCCATTCTGGCGCTGTTTTCATTCTGATTTGTATTAAACATTTCACATAATCTAACTGTTGGATCTTTACAAATTTGGTATTGTTGGAAAGATATTTTCAAAGCGGACCCAACGATTTCGGTTTCGGGAAAATCCAATGATCGAATCCCCCATAATAATCGTTTAAAATCACGATTACAAAACACGAGCTGCAGCGTCGTTATTCGTTTTATTTTAATTATATATATATATATAAATATAATCCATTCTTCCATTTTAAAACCATTTTCATTTCATATATTCGATAAAAATAGAATTTTTACCCAACAAATATTTATTTCAACACATGACTATTTTTAACACTTCATATATATAATAATAATGTGATTTTTATTGTTAAAACAATTTATTTCAAATATGAATATTTTAACGATTCATATATATAATAAAAATGTAATTTTTATTGTTAAAACAATTTATTTCAAACATGAATATTTTATATACTTCATATACATAATAAAAATGTAATTTTTATTTTTCAAACAATTCATTCGTCATATGAATACTTTCTCAACACATTAATATATTTCAACACATGAATATTTCAAAAAAAAACGGTAGCATAACAGTAGGGGGTTTAAAACCAGCGCCGTCCCGAGTACGACTCCTCGCACTACCTTACGCCTCGCGGCGTTCCCTAAGGGGCTTATCCTTATAATCTAAATATTTCGATTCATTTTCATATCCCAATGGATTTTTCCACAAACAATTCCAACTTTGTTTCAACCACAAACAATCATTATCAACCATTCACATTTATCAACCAAATTTCACGTCAACCGAAATCCAAACAATCACAGCCAATATATATCGTCCATGGTCTGTGGACGAGGGGAGTATAAATATATATGTATATACATATATTTCACTTTTATTTTTCAATTTCATTTCAATTCCATTCAACGCACATATGATTTTTTACAACGCATATATAACTTATACATCGCACATATAATTTATACAATGCTTATACATGAGGTGTACAATGCTTATATAACTTATACATCGATTATATAATTTATACATCACCATTTGACATCGTTTTGAATTTAGAAATCTCATATTGGGTTCCACTCCTCCAAAAATTGTAGGAAGCTCCAAACATTCACCGATCTCCACGTCCTCACAGTCCCGGTGTCTCTTGTTTCACTGGATTTCGACCACATAGCAAAAAGATATGATTTTTATAAGTTAATCGAACTTTGCAACGGTTTTAAACTTTTATAAATGGTTTTAAATAACCAACTCGTTACCTTTCAATATACGTTCAAACCTAGGTCTTTGATTATCTTTCAATCCGAAGCTCAAGACGCTAATCGACCATCTCCACGTTGAAGTGCTCCAGACGGCGCGCCGGAGGGTGTCACCCACGTCGAGCTCGAGTGCAGATCGGAGGTGGAAAACGACGACGAACTGGTGAACTTTGAGAGGTCGAACCGACCAAACCACGGAAAGAGGCAAGGTGAGGCTTATATGGATGTAAAGCTCAGGAAAGTCTCTACAAAAACTTATATTGTGGCACTGGATTTTGTTCGGTGTTTGAGGAGGAATCAGAGCTGGAAGAATCGAGCACGAGCTGCCGTCGTTTCAGAGAGGATCGGGTTTTTTTTGGTCAACGCGTATATGAGGGAGAAATATGATTGGTCCATGATTTTATTTAATTTATTTTTCATTTATTAAATCCAAAAATACCTTTTTCTCAATACGAACACCAATTCAAAACCAATGGCTGTTGTCCCTAGCTAAATACCCCATTCCGGACACAATGGAATATGTTTCGTAGGCCTATTTGACTATTTCAGTCAGTCATTCTTCAAATTAAAATATAAAACATTCAATATTTGATTTGAACGTACATTTCAATTTGTCGGGGCCACATACTGATCCTAAAAATTCAAAAAATAAATAAATCTGGCTATTTTTGACGATACGGTCCCAACAAAACTAGTTTCGTCAACTTTGGAGACCGTTTAAAAAATGGCCATTTTCTGGTCGATCCAAATTGACTGAAATTAACCAAACGCATTTTCCTTTGCCACGCTCACATATTAACTCCAAAAATTATGGAATTTGAAACCTAGCAATAATTTGACATTATGGATCCAACAAAAGTAGTTTCGTTGAAAACGGAGGTCGTTTGCAAAATGTCTATTTTCACGGGCTATACTAATTCCATAGCGACCTTTCCGAAAATTCATTTGGCCATAACTTTTGATTCTCGCTACGAAATTTCGATTTTTCAGATTCGTTAGAAAGATATTCTTAAACAGATTTAAATATTTTTGGTTTCATTAAAATCCGGTTTATTTTGCATCCTGTGCAGTCAGTCAAAGTTGGAATTCAAAATTTCAAACTGCCGCGCCATTTCAGGCCTTGTTTTATAATTAAAATAAATATATTCACTATAACTTTGATCCAAATGAATTTTTAGTCGTTATTATTTAAAATAAATTATTTTAAATATTCAAAATTCATTAAAATATCCAAATTAAAATATTTAAATTGGTTCTGATTTTCCGGGTTGTTACAATCTCACCCACTTAAAATCTTTTCGTCCCTGAAAAGGAACGAAGCTGAAAGTTGTTTAAGTAACCAACTCAACTTTCATTCTACAACTTTTCAGTTTTCAAGAATTTTCTAATTCTTCAAAAATTTGGTTAACAACCTAAATTTTTGAAAAATTTCGCCATAACCTCTTTTGTACGGGTAGGGGTTTGGAAATATATTGGGCCGTATTAGGCACCCAATAAATCCTAAAAAGCACATACATATTTATAGTGATATATTCCGGTGTCCACAGGGGAGTGTGTATAGATCATAACTTCAGAGAATAAATTCTCATCACCCTATAAATGGTTTTTTTACCTTAATGACCATAGAGACGTGTTTATTGTCATCTCCAGACCCGTGTGGTTTTTTCATTAATCTGGCAATTTACTGTTATACTTTATATAGTCCGTATCAGTCTTTGGTTCAACCTGTAATATAGTCATCGCCATACATGCGTCTCGCTCGTATCGTAAACCTTCAACCTCGTCACATAAGCTCCAAATGCTTATGTGGTGTATGATAAAGTATGTTATCTTCAAGAAGTATGCCATGTAGCGTAGTTCAAAATTAATTGTTACAATCCTATGGTGACGTATATTATTTCACACAGAACAACCAACACTCCGCAACCAATGACATTCACAGGAGTTGATATAATATATAAAATTGCGCATACAACTCATTAAGGTTTACCTATTTGTCGGGCACGCAAATAAATTCTTTACTCAACAGCAAATCCATTTACCTGTTCAAACATATATAATGTACATGCGTATATTTCTATCTATTTTCAAATCAATTCAATATTTGATTTAATCGCATAAATTTACCTTTATTCTCTTATTGATTACATTAATTATCGTCCCAATAATTTGAATAATCAAATTCTTAATCACACAACACAAACAGTAATCAATTTATTGATTAACTTTTTCAAGAATATATTAATTAATTCATACTCTTTTAAAATCATTCAGACTATATAATTAAATTTTTTACATCCATGAGAAGGAAACAACAACCAAGTAGAAAACAATACGGAAATGCAAAATATGGTAAATGTACCTTGCACCAGAGTTAATCAGAGATATCCACCCTGCAATGGGATAGGCTTTCTTAACGCTCTCCTCAATTTCCCAAGTACAGTCTCGCGGATCTCCGCTCCATTGCACTTTGACTAAGTGAACCTTCTTGTTCCTCAGCTCCTTAGTTTCTTTGCCAATAATCTTTATCGGCTCTCTTCTCACAGCCAATTCTGGAGTAATTTCCAAATCTTGCTGCGCGGCTTCTTCCACGACCAAGTCTGGATGATGCACATGCTTTTGAAGTTGAGATACGTGAAACACATCATATACTCCAAGTAACCAGTCAGGCAATTGAACCCTATAAGCGAGAGTTCCAATCTTTTCAAGTATAGGAAATGGACCAATAAATCTGGGCGCTAACTTCCATGTTTTGCCAAATCGGACCACCCCTCTCATGGGAGAAATCCTCAGATATACATAGTCACCCACAGAAAAAGCCAAATCTCTTCTTCTTGAATCTGCATAGCTCTTCTGTCGGCTTTGAGCCGTTTGCAATTGCTTCTTAATGAAATCGACTTTATCCGAAGCCTCGCGAATCATATCAGGTCCCAATACAAGTCTATTGCCAGGTTCTACCCAACAAGCGGGAGATCTGCACGGTCAACCATACAATGCTTTGAACGGTGACATTTTCAGGCTCGCTTGGTAGTTGTTGTTGTATGAGAACTCAGCCAAATGCAAGTGGTCTTCCCATGATCCGCCAAAATCAATAGCACAAGCCCGTAATAAATCTTCTAGAATACGATTCACCCTCTCGGTTTAGCCATCTGTTTGAGGATGATAAGCGGTGATCAAGTTCAGTTTTGTTCCCAATTCTGCTTGGAATGCTTCCCAGAATTTACTAGCGAAAATCAAGTCACGATCACTAACGATACTCATTGGAACTCCATGCAATTTAACAATTTCTTTAAAATAAATCTGCGCCAGGCTCTGAGTGGTTCTATTTGATCTGAAAGGTATAAAATGGGCGGTCTTCGTGAAACGATCTACGATCACCCAAATATTGTCGTTTCCTCTCCGGGTTCTGGGAAAACCATCTATGAAATCCGTAGAAATCTGCTCCAACTTCCAACCTGGAATTTCCAACGGTTGCAACAATCCAGCGAGTTTTTGTTGATCGCTCTTGACTTGTTGACAGGTGGAACACCTGCTAACGTATAAGGAAATGTATCTTTTCATAGATCTCCACCAGAAAGTGCGTTTGATATCATTATACATTTTACTCACTCCCGGAGGGATACTAAGTTTGGATCTGTGACATTCATCCAACACTTCTTTCCGGAGCTCAGAAATGTTTGGAACACAAATTCAGCCTTCTAACCTCAAAATCCCATCGTTGTCAATTTGGAAACTCGAGGGCTCGCCTTTTTGAATTCTCTCTCTGATCTTCTAAATGAAGTGATCATCCTTCTGAAGAGCAGATATGTTATCAATCAACAAAGGCGTGATTATGAGATTTGCAATGATTACATTCTTTTGGCTGAGCGCATTAGCCACAACATTGGCTTTCCCCGGAGTATACAAAATATCAAGATCATATGCCGCAAGAAATTCTAGCCAATGCTGCTGCCTCATATTCAGATCTTTTTGGGTGAATAAATACTTCAATGATTGATGATCAGTATGTAATTCAAATTTCTTACCCAACATATAATGTCTCTAGATTTTCATAGCAAACACGATGGCTAACAATTCAAGATCATAAGTTGCATAATTCTTCTAATGCGGCTTCAATTGACGTCTAGCATAAGCGATTACTTGGCCTCTTTGCATTAATACTGCACCAAGACCTTCTTTAGAAGCATCTGTCCATACTTTCAAGTCTTGATTGCCATCGATAATTGTTAACACTGGAGCAGTTGTCAATCTTAACTTCAGCTCTTGGAAAGCTGTCTCACATTCTGGAGCCCAATTGAACCTTGAATGCTTCTTAGTAAGCTTTGTTAGGGAACTAGATATCTTCGAAAAATCTTTAATGAATTTCCGATAATAACTAGCCAATCCAAGAAAACTTCGGACTTCTACGGGCGTAGTTGGCTGCTTCCAATCTTGAATAGCTGTGATCTTACTGGGATCCACAGAAATTCTTTCTTTTGATACAACATGGCCAAAAAACTTGACTTCTTCTTGCTAGAATATACATTTGGAAATTTTTTCCTTTAAAACATTCTTTCTCAGAATCTCTAACACTTGTTCCAAATGTTTTTCATGCTCGCTCTCTGACTTAGAGAAAATACATATGTCGTCTGAAAACCAATATGAATTTATTCAATACTTCTCTGAATACTCTGTTCATTAGATCGACAAAATAAGCTGGAGTGTTACATAAACCGAACGACATTACGAACCACTCGTAGAATAAATCTGGACCTCTGAATGCTGTCAAATGAACACACTCTTCGACGATACGAAGCGATGGAAACCTGTAGCTAGGTCCATTCGTGAAAATACTTGTGCACCATTCAATCGATCCAACAAATCATCAATTTGCGGCAATGGATATTTATTCTTTAATGTCTGCTTGTTCAAGTCACGATAATCCACACATAGTCTGAGAGTACCGTCTGACTTTAGGACAAACACCACTGTTGCTCCCCAATCAGAGAAACTAGGTCTGATCAGACCCTTCCATACAAGCTGTCGAGTTTGATTGTCTGACTCTTCTTTTTTCCTTCAAGGCCATTCTTCGAATAGCGTGAACTACTGTCCGTGCATTCAGAATTAAAGAAATTTTGAAATCAATTTCTCTACGCGAAGGTAAGCTAACAACTTCTTTAAACACATCCGCATAGTTCTTGACGACAGGAGTATTTTCTACGTCGACCGGAGTATTCTCTGTAACAATAGGAATATTTTCTATTTGAGCAGGAGAAACATCTAAAGCTGACCAAAAGCCTTTTCTACCTGAATTCGTACCTTCACAGTGAATGGTTATATAATCCCCTGATTTACTTTTCTCCTTAACGACTCTGTCGGCGCATTTAACCTCAGCTTCATATTTGGTTGACCAATCCAATCCCAAAATAAGGTCAAATTCGGTAAAATTCATGACAGCTGCGATGGTAGGGGACCGATAACAGGAAAAATAGATAAGCACCCCACAAATCCAACTGAGATTGAGGGAATCCCTAACCGGATTATGGACAGTCATGGGTTCTTTGAGCTTTTTCAAATTAAATCCAATTTCTTAACCGCATTACTTGCAATAAAGCTTCGCGATGCACCTGTATCAAACATTACTTTAACTGGAATATCTTTGATAGTAAGCATGCCTTCTAAAACATCTGGCCTCGCTTGACTGACTGAGGGTTCCGGAGTATCTGTGGTGTTATTAACTTGAGCCCCCTTGGCCTCTTTCAACAACCTGCAATCTCGCTTTATATGACCAGCCTGATGGCACAGATTGCATTTTCTATTCTCTTGAAACTTGTTCTTGGATTTAAATCCATTCTTTATTCGTTTCTTTAAGGGTCTGCAATTTATCGCAAAATGCCCTTTCCGATTACAGTTAGAGCAGGTGGCAGTTATTACTGGTCCTTTCTCAGATTTAACCTTTTTGTTATTGACTCTCGGCTTATTTCTGACCCCAGACGCTGTACTTGTCTCATGCTGTGTACTTGTCTCTAGGCTATCAGTTTCAAATTTCCTTTTGTTGCTAGAGCTACATTCTTCTTCGTCGCCCAAAAGACTTTGGTTATCCAGATCTTCATAATGGTAAGCCATGTATATCATTTAAGAAAAAGGAAGTTGCACATGCGCAGTTACACTACTTTGGTATTTTATTTAGAGCCCGTTAATAAACCTCATATTCTTCCTCTTAGGATTTTGAATTAGATGGGGGCAAAAAGAGAAAGTTCATTGAATTTCCTATGATACTCTAGGATAGTCATATCTCCTTGTATCAGATGGTAGAATTCATCACATAACCGCTTAGTTGCTTCAGGAGGAATAAATCTTTCATTGAAAGTCTCAATAAATTTATCCCAGGTAATATTACCTTCTGGATTATCCTTAATAACTGTTTCCCACTAGAACAAAGCTTCGTCTTTGAGCTCCCAAAATGCCAGTAATCTTTTCTGATCGTCTCTTAGCTGGAAATGTTCAAAAATTCTTTCCGTAGAATGCATCCATGCTTGTATTTCACTAATAGATTCTTTGCCCAAGAATGGCACTCCACCCAGATTTTGAAACTTCTTTAATAGAGCTTCTAGATCTGGTTCTATATTACTTCTTCTGTTTCTGCCACTCATTTTTCTATGTCTGCAAATAGCAGACAAAGTATCAGGCTAACAGAAAAGATACTGTAAAGCATAGAGACATATATTTCAGTATAAATGCATATATGGGGTGTATTTCATTCTGCTATACTCATATTAGGACCTTACTGATCCTATCTGTAATGAGTCACTCGCCCTAGAATACTTCTGATTCTATTTCTGATGAGTTCGTTAATATGTTATATTCCAGAACTAAGCTTAACCAAAGCTCCGATACCACATGTGACGGCCCCAAACCCCCGTTCCATGGTGGCAAGGGTAATCTTTGGAATATAACACATAAACAAATAACAGCGGAACAGAAATATATAAATACGCCAAATAATGTAAATCAAATTACACTGGAAATAAACATAATCATCAGAGTTACACAGTATAACAGGATCATACTTAGTACAAAATATAATTTTAGCTTTATATAAAATGTCTACAGCGGAATCAAACATAATAAACATAACAGGAGCTGAACAACATAAAAAGAAGTGATAGAATCCATCTTCATCTCCATAGCTATCCAGATAGAGCCTGCTAAAACCTGAATACCAGGCTGCCCGTGTAGAAAATAGGGCACCCGAGTTTGCAAGTGAAACAAACTACGAGTCAGTCATGGGGCTGGTATGAGAAATTCACTTTACTTATTTTATAATAAGGCCAATCATAGGACCACGCCGCTAACGCGGAACGGGTTTACTCCATTGGATTGCCAGTGCTTAAAACAAGTAAATCATTTAAACATCGCAATGCTTTTTACAAAAATGAAGCCATTATAAGACTCATGTCCCATCACACAATGCAACGCAAGCCGAAGGATAGAGTTTTACCTTATAATGGCCAAAATATGCTTGATACGGATAAAACAAATCATTTGATATTATTAATAGTGTTTATATATTTCAAAAACAATTTCAATCATAAGTATCAATCATAGACGGCATGGGTACCGTATATCATGTCGCCAAATATAGGTTTACAATCAAAACCGCACGATGTCATATTTGTAAATTGGATTTCCGTCATGAACCAAGGCAAGGGATCGTCCTTACCGCTTCGAGACGCTCTAGCCCGTGTCTCAGGAAAGCGTGCAGGCAAGCCTTGGATCATCAGGGTCGGTCCATACGCAATAGATTAAAATGCCTGAACACGCCGTTTCCACGCCCTATGGGGCGTCAAACTAGCCGGTATATCTACCAAACCATCCGTCAGCTCCGTAGAGACCGATATAACCGAGGCGCCTCACTATCCATCATCCACATAAGTAAAACGTCTGGGCATGTAAAACCCAGACACCGCTCCTAGCTAGAAGGAAATGCATGTCCTCCTTAAGGTCCTCTCCCGTTTCTGGCTCATACCAGGGTGTGAGGCCCGCGAATCAACGCCATGTACAAAGTCATGCTATTTAAAGCCGTGTTTTGATCATCAACCACAAGGCCCTGCTTTTCAACAAAAGCCTCGATCATTGCATCTCAGCTGCCATGCAGGCAATTCACGCCATGCAACTGACGTATATCAGTCACACAGAATGAAAACCAATGTCGGACACACAATCCATTTACAAGTCCGTTCTGGGTCTGAACTAAATCGGAGGCACCTTATTTCTTGTCCCATATGTTCAATACAGGAGAGAGGTCCTCGCACATCCGGTCGATCTCCAAGTACGTCTGGACGACCCCCACTTATTGCCTTATCTTGGGTGCCTCCCAATCAAGACATCAGCAATCATCCAAACAATGTGAAGACCCCCGGATTTCAACCACCGTCTTCGTCGATTTCTAATCATCGATCAATTATTTGAAATGAGATTTAACTCGGCCTTTTCAAATAATTCACGTATATTCAGAATTCAAATCAATTCATTTCCATTGTTAAATTATTTGACATCCATAATTCAGTTCATTAATGTAAATTTCATGTCAAACACATACAACCATCAAATATCCAACAAACCAAGTAAATTCGGTTAATTTCCATTCCATA
Source organism: Allium sativum (assembly GCA_030737875.1). NCBI lineage: Eukaryota > Viridiplantae > Streptophyta > Magnoliopsida > Asparagales > Amaryllidaceae > Allium > Allium sativum. The sequence continues at coordinate 430,645,035 of CM060909.1, read as the reverse complement.
TCGCTTATAATATTTTATAAAGATTTATCGCTATTTTTATTTATTTAAAAGTAGCCTATTTATTCGAACGACGCTTCAGGCCATAACGCGACCATGGCGTTGTTTTTCTCCAGATTTGATTTACACATATCTGAAAAATCTAACTATTGGATCTTTACAAATTTTATATCATTGGAAAGATCTTTTCAAAGCAAACCCAACGGTTTCAGTTTTGGGAAAATCCGACGGTCGGATCTCCCAGTACAATCATTTAAAATTACGATTTCAAAAAACGAGCTGCAGCGTCGTTATTCATTTTATTTTAATCATATTTGTATAAATATATAAATATAATCCATTCTGGCACTGTTTTCATTCAGATTTCAATTAAACATTTCACACAATCTAAACGTTGGGTCTTTAGAAATTTGCTATCGTTGGATAGACATTTTCAAAGAGGACCCAAAGGTTTCGGTCTCGGGAAAATCCGATGGTCGGATCCCTCGTAATAATCGTTTAATATCACGATTTTAAAACACGAGCTGCAGCGTCGTTATTCGTTTTATTTTAATTATATTTATATATATATATATAAATGTAATCCGTTCTTCCATTTCCAAACCATTTTCATTTCATATTTCGATAAAAATAATATTTTTACCCAACAAATATTTATTTCAACACATGACTATTTTTAACACTTTATATATATAATTAAAATGTGATTTTTATTGTTAAAACAATTTATTTCAAACATGAATATTTTTAGCGATTCATATATATAATAAAAAATGTGATTTTTATTGTTAAAACAATTTATTTCACACATGAATATTTTATATACTTCATATACATAATAAAAATGTGATTTTTATGTTTAAAACAATTCATTCCTCATATGAATATTTTCCCAACACATTAATATATTTCAACACATGAATGTAAATCAAACATATGAATATTTCAGAAAAATTTCGGCAGCATAACGGAAGGGGGTTTAAAACCGGCACCGTCCTGAGTACGACTCCTCGCACAACCTTACGCTTCGCGACGTTCCCTAAGGGGCTTATCCTTATAATCTAAATATTTCGATTCATTTTCATATTTCAATGGATTTTCCCAAAAACAATTCCAATTTTGTTTCGACCACAAACAATCATTATCAACCATTCACATTTATCAACCAAATTTCACATCAACCAAAATCCAAACAATCACAGCCAATATATACAGTCCATGGTCTGTGGACGAGGGGAGTGTGTGTATATATATATATTTCACTTTCATTTCAATTTCATTTCAATTCCATTCAATGCACATATGATTTTTTACAACGCATATATAACTTATACATCGCACATATAATTTATACAACGCTTATACATGAGGTGTACAACGCTTATATAACTTATACATCGATTATATAATTTATACATCGCCATTTCATATCGTTTTGAATTTAGAAATCTCACATTGGGTTCCACTCCTCCAAAAGTTGTAGGAAGCTTCAAAAATTCTTCGGTCTCTTCTAGAATGTAGAAGACGTTCTCACGGTCCCGGTGTCTCTTGTTTCACTGGATTTCGACCACACAGCAAAAAGATATGATTTTTATAAGTTAATCGAACTTTGCAATGGTTTTAAACTGTTATAAATGGTTTTAAATAACCAACCCGATACCTTTCAATATATGTTCAAACTTAGATCTTTGATTATCTTTCAATCCGAAGCTCGAGACGCTAATCGACCATCACCACGTTGAAGTGCTCCAGACAGCGCGCTAGAGGGTGTCACCCACGTCGAGCTCGAGTGCAGATCAGAGGTGGAAAAAAGCGGCGAACTGGTGAACTTTGAGAGGGCGATCCGACCAAACCAGGGAACGAGGAGAGGCGAGGCTTATATGGATGTGAAGCTCAGGAGAATCTCTACAAAAATTTCTACTCTGGCACTGGATTTCGTTGAGTGTTTAAGGAGGAATCGGAACTGGAACTGGAAGAATCGATTACGAGCCGTCGTCGTTTCAGAGAGGATCGGGAGTTTTTTGATCAATGTGTACATGAGTGAGAAATATGATTGGTTCGTGGTTTTACTTAATTTATTAAATCCAAAAATACCCTTTTCTCCATACGAACACCAATTCAAACCCAAAGACTGTCGTCACTAGCTAAATACCCCCATTCTAGACACAATGGAATATTTTTCGTAGGCCCATTAAACTATTTTAGTCAGTTATTCTTCAAATTAAAATATAAAAATTCAATATTTGATTTGAACGTACATTTCAATTTGCCGTGGCCATATACTGATCCCAAAAATTCCAGAAAAATAAATCTACCTATGTTTGGATGATATGATCCAAACAAAATTAGTTTCGTCAAATTTGGAGACCGTTTGAAAAATGGCCATTTTCTGGTCGATCCAAATTGACTGAAATTAACCAAACGCGTTTTCCTTTGTCACGCTCACATATTAACTCCAAAAATTATGGAATTTGAAACCTAGCAATAATTTGACATTCCAGATCCAACAAAAGTGGTTTCATTGAAAATAGAGGTTGTTTGCAAAATGTCTATTTTCATGGGCTATATTAATTCCATAGCGACCTTTCTGAAAATTCATTTGGCCATAACTTTTGATTCCCGCTACGAAATTTCAATTTTTCAGATTTGCTAGAAAGATATTCTTAAACAGTTATGAATATTTTTAGTTACACTAAAATCCAGTTTATTGCATCCTGTACAGTCAGTCAAAGTTGAAATTCAAATTTTTAAACTACCGCGCCATTTCAGGCCTTGTTCTATAATTAAAATAAATATATTCACTATAACTTTGATCCAAATGAGTTTTTAGTCATTATTATTTAAAATAAATTATTTTAAATATTCAAAATTCATTAAAATATCCAAATTAAAATATTTAAATTGGTTCTGATTTTCCGGGTTTTTACACAGATGCCCTCCCCCAGCTGCAGCCGTTGTTCCTCCCCCTCTCCCTCCGCGAGCAGATAATTTCTCCAAGATATGTAAGGACTTCTGAGCTATGGGAGGGAAGCCATTCCGAGGAAATAAGACTTTTGTAGAAGCAAGGAATTATCTCAAATGGGATTTTTGAGGTTATCGACCGTAGGAAGATTCAGTTGGCCGTTTGACAGCTGAAAGATGAGGCTTCATTCTGGTGGAAAGTGACGCAAGCAGAGCATCCAGTTGAGACTTGGGATGATTTCTGACAGAGATTCGAAATGAAGTTTCTTTCTCAATCCTAGTAAAGTATGCAAATGGAAAGTTTTTTTACACTTAAGCAAAGGGCCATGCATGTCAAAAAGTATGTTAATAAATTCAATCAATTGGCGAGGTTTGGTTTGAAGCTAGTGAATACCCCGCACAAGAAAGCTTTAAGGTTTGCTAGAGGATTGAATGAACCCCTTCATGGGTTGGCTATGTCTCATATTCTGATGGGAGCAACTTTTGAGAAACTCATTAATATGGCATTAATGCATGAAGAAGATAAAGGTGGAAAGAGAGTGGATAAGATTGATGATACACAAAACAAGAAAGTGTGGCCCAAGAAAGAACAACAACAACATCAAAAGAATGGCGGAAAGAACGAAAAAAGCTCGAGATAAGAGGAAATGTCCTAATTGCGGACGCGAGGGTCATTTGGTCAATGGCTAGAAAAGAAAGAAGAATGCTACATTGTGGAGAGGTCAGACACTATTCTAAGGAGTTCCTGAAGAAGCAAGGACAAGGACAAAGGGCTGCATATTCTGGAGGGAAGGTGCATGCTCTCGTGGCCGGTGTATCAGATAGAGGTAGGAAAGTTTCTGTTGAAGGTTTGATTTCTCTTTCCAATCATCTCGTTAGAACTTTTTTTGATTCTGGCGCTTCGCATTCTTTTATATCTAATTCTGTGGTTTAGTCTCTATACCTTAGTACTAGTATGGTTTTGGATCCCGTTGTTGTCTAAAACCCCACTGGGGGTACGGCTCATTTGTCTATGATTTGTCGGGATTTGAGAATATCTGTGTTGGGCGTTTAGTTTGAATGCAACACATATGTGCTTGGTTTCATGGGCTATGGTTTGATTCTAGGATGGATTGGCTAGCCATGTATAGTGCCATTCTGGATTGTGAGAGGAAAGTCGTTAGACTTTTGACTTGCTATGGGAGGACCCTCGAGATTTTTTGTGACCCTGAGGGGTCTATCATGCTTAGTTTCCTAAAGTCTCTTGATGCATCTATCGATTCTCTACGATCTGTGCCAGTAATCTATGAGTATTCTGATGTTTTTGAGGAGGTTCGGGGTTTACCTCTGAGGCACGAGATTGATTTCCGTATATAATCGGTGGACAATGCAAAGCCAGTTGCATTGCCTGTGCACCATATGGCTCCGGGAGAAATGAGGGAGCTCAACAAGCAAGTAAAGGAGCTACTTGAGAAAGGGTTTATTAGGCGAAGCATATCTAAATGGGGTGCTCCAGTAGTATTTGCCACTAAGGCAAATGGTTCGCTTCGTTTATACATGGATTGCTGGGAGTTAAATAAACTCACTAAGAAAAATAGGTACCCACTTCCGAGGATAGATGATCTGTTTGACTAGCTTGTTACTGCATCTGTTTTCTCCCAGTTAGACTTAGCCATATGGTTTCATCAGTTGACGGTGGCCGAGGACAGTATAGACAAGACCACTTTTAGAACTCCATATGGTTTCTTCGAGTGGCTCGTCATGCCTTTTGGATTAATGAATGCGTCTTCCTATTTTGTGGATCTAATGAGTAGGGTGTTTCGAGAGTTCGTAAATAAGTTTGTTGTGGTCTTTGTTGATGACATCTTGATTTTCTCGAAGAACGAGGAAGAGCATGTCCGACATTTAAGGGAGGTTTTGAGAACTCTCCGTGCGCATGAGCTTAAGGCGAAATCTTCCAAATGTCATTTTTGGAGAGAAAAAGTGAGATTCCTAGGGTATGTGGTCTCTAAGGATGGGATAGCAGTAGATCCCACGAAATTAGTTGCAGTTCAAGATTGGAAGATTCCAAAGAATGCAACGGAGATGAGGAGTTTTCTTGGTTTAGCGGGTTATTATAGGAAGTTCATTAAGGACTTCGCAAAGATATCAGCCCCACTCACCAGACTGACGAAGAAGAATCTAACATTTTCTTGGGGTATAGACTGTGAGGATGCTGTCCAACGATTGAAGAGGGCTCTGACAATAACCCCAATCTTGACTTTACCTGATGGGGACAAGGTGTTCACAGTATACACTGGTGCATGTGGTATAGGGCTTGGTGCGGTTCTGATGCAAGAGGGAAGGGTATTATGTTATGGAGGTAGACAGTTAAGAGTTCATGAGAAGAACTACCCTACCCATGTCTTAGAGTTAGTTGTCCTAATATCCACGCTTAAGACTTAGCGCTATTATCTACTTGGAGAGAAGTTCGAGTTGTACACCGATTATAAACCCCTAAAGTACTTGTTCTCGCAGAAGGATCTCAATTTGAGGCAACAAAGCTGGATGGAGTTCCTAGCATCCTATGACTTTGAGATAGCTTATACCCCTGGCAAGGGTAATGTGGTGGCAGACGCATTGAGTAGGCAGAGGATGACCTTGAGTTCTCTATTTGTAGAGAGGTAGAGTTTGGAATTTATATCGACATTTTATTTTAGACCCTTCACCGAGTTCACACCTGGTTTATTGGCATCATTAGAGGTGTGACCTACTCTGTTGGATTAGATAGGAATTTCGCAGCGAGAAGATCTACAAATAGAAGATATCTTGGATAGGCTCAATAGAGGGGATGTGACAACAAGGAATTTCGCTTGATCCGAATCGATCGCTAAATCGACCAAGACCATTCGAAACCCCTGATTGTTTTGAGAACACCACACATCGGAACACAAACAGAAGAACATTTCATTCTTAATTACAACAATTCCATCAGAATACAAGAATATACAAAGTATGAATAAATATTATACATCAGAGAAATATCATAGATTAAAATACATTACTGCAGCGGAAAAATAATACAATATGCTACTGAAAGTGATATAAGGGTACAAAGCTTTCCGGATATCATTTCAGCTGTAAACCAGGTTCCTGTGAATATAAATCTGCAAAACCAAAACTACTAGCTGCCCGTGTGGAAAATAGGGGCACCCAGAGTTTAGGTTAAAACAATAAACTCCAGGTCAGTCATGTGACTGGTGTGAGAACTAAAACAGTTATTAATCTTTATTTTAAAGTTAGGTAAATCAAGGAACCACGCCGTATAACACGGAACGGGTTTCCTCCCAAGAATACCAGTGCATAAAACAACATCGCAATGCTAAATAAAGAACAATGAAGCTATTATAAGATCCAGGTCCCATCACACAATGCAACGCAATCCGGAGGATAGGGTTTTTACCTTATAATAGCCAAGAATGCTTGGTACGTGAAATTTAATCTTTTATTATTACTATAAGTGTATAGTGTCAAAACAATTTCAACCATAAGTATCAATCATAGATGACATAAGTGCCCCATACTACTATGTCGCCATACTAGGCTCTACAATCAAAAACCGCAAAGTCACGTATTGGAAGTTGGGTTTCCATCTATGAACGGAGGCAAAAGATAGTCCTCACCGATTTGAGACTCTCTAGCCCGAGCCTTAGGACCCAGACACAGGTAAGCCCTTGGATCGTCAGGGCCGGTCCACCGATGTGGATTAAAATGCCTGAACACTGCGTTTCCCCGCCCTTTGGGGCGTAAATGAGCCAAATGACTCCATCGGCTCCACATAGTCACTGATATATCCGAGGCGCCTCGCAATCCAACAACAATACAGGTGAAAATAATATAAATGTCAAGGCTAGTAGGTCACTGACACTATCCTTGCTAGAAGGAAACGCATGTCCTCCCTGAGGTCCTCTCCCATTTCTGGTTCACAACCGGGGTGTGAGGCTCACGAATTAACGCTACACAAAGCTATGCCACACAGGCCGTGCTTTGATCATCAACCACAAGACTCTACTTTTCAACAGAAGCCTTGATCATTTGCATCTTAGCATGCCACACAGGAAAACCACTCCATGCAACCGATATCCATCAATCACACAGAATGATATCCAATGTCAGATACACAGTCCATTTACAAGTCCGTTCTGGGTCTGAACGAAACCGGAGGCACCTGGTACCTCGCATATCCATCGATCTCCATGTATGTCTGGTCGATCACCAACCGATTCCCTCCTCTTGGGTGTACAACCCAATCAAGATCATCAGTAATTATCCAAACGATGTGAAGACCTCCGGTCTTCGAACACCGTCTTCATCCTCGACACATCGTCGAATCAGTTATTCAGAATGGGATAAACCCCGGTCTTTCTGAATAACTCGCGTATATAATCAACAAGTGTTGCACAAACACAACATACGCCTCATTACAATTCAGAATATTCTTTTATTCAAATATTCTTATACTTTGGGAAAGGTTCCCCTTAATTTTATCAAAGATAAATTCTTTAAATTTATTATTTAATCTTCTTTTGGAATATCAATTCAAACCAAATTATGGTTTATCCAAACTAGTCGGGATTAACAAACCTTACCGAAGTAATCATTTGTTTTAAATTTCCCAATCCCAACCTATTCATCCCATGAAGTAAAACTGGTAATACTTCATATCTAACACCACGGTGTTACCGGTAAATTCAATTACCTTTTCACATTCAAATCTAATTAAAGATTTAACTATCGCCTGGAGAAAAACTGGTGATACTCCATTCTCGATCATTTCAATCTAATTAAAGATTCATTAAAACTCCACTTGGTTTTAATCTTCCCAAAAATCATATTATTGATTGTTTAACTTGGGAAATCATATCCTGTCTTTAACTGGGTTAAAGAACCAATGTCATTTAAAACACGGTTCACGATAAACCCAAAATCACATTATATTCCATCAGCCTTTAACCATAAATTAGTAAGTGAACAATTCCCTAAGTAATAACCCCGAAGGCCGAAACCAACATCAGATCAATACCCAAGAAACCATTCAACTTAACAAATCTCCAGTTAGTTTCTGATTTTCTTAACTCCGTTGGGTCTAAGAACAGTATTATTAAAGATACCGTTCACGACAACCCAAAATCACATTAAATTTACAATGGAATCTTCATGGAAAACAAATCGATATATATATAATCAATATAAACTTCCATATCCGACTAATAATATAAATGGAATAACAGCAAAGCCTTTTAAATTCCAGATATATTAGTTGTCTTCCTCCATAGAAATTGACTTCGATTATTACCAAATCGAATTCCATTCCATTCCAATTTATTTTATTAAATTGGAAAACTTTACTTTGGAAAATCTCCTTTAAATCTTAACAAAAGATTTATAAATTCCAAATCACATTTCATTGTAAATCGGGTTAAAGAACGAATGTCGTTAAAAACAGTTCACGATAAACCCAATTCACATTCCATTAATTATTGGGTTAAAGAACAAGTGTTATTTAAAACACCGTTCACGATAACCCAAAAATCAATTCAAATTCAATTCCAATTAAATACCATTTAATTGGTATACTTCATTAAATCTAAATAAGAAGATTTAATCTTTTTCTCAACTGGGTTTAAGAACAGTGTTAATGAGGACACCATTCACGACAAACCCAAATCCCATTTGATATTAAATACAAGGCTCTAAATAGAAAATATATCGGCTTATATTCAATATCAAATACTACAACCAACAAATATCGTATTGGAAATAACGATATAAATATATCTTTCAAATTTCCATAGCAATATCTGTATAATCAAGAAATTCAATATCGAAATATATCGAAGATAATTTCGATTCAAATCCATTTCCAATATATATTGGATATTCTGGTTATTTTCAAAACCATTTCAAATCCACTTTATTTATTTTAAAAACAAATGGGATTATAATTCTAGTTCAAAACTAGTTCATTTCGATAAAAATCTATTTTTATCTTTTCAGATTAGGAATTTTTCATCCCAATTCTTCACAAATCATTTCTTATGATTTTACACAAATTATTACTATTTTTAATAATTTTATCAAGGCTCGTACAGTCGATTTCCATCAACGGCCATCGAACTGCACTTACAACGACCTTTTCCAAATTTGATTTGGACATAATTTCAAATCCAACCGTTAGATTTCAAATCTCTAATATTCGTTAGAAAGCTCTTTTCGATACGAACCCAATGGTTCCAGTTTTAGGAGAATCCGACGGTCCGATCTCCCGTAACGTCCATTCGAAGTCAATGGTCGAAATTCGCGAACTGCCGCAGTGCTGCGCGTTTTATTCAGGCCATTATATATATATAATATATGTATATTATATATATTTCATCGATTTACTTTCAAAATGTATTTTATAAATCGTTTTAAATTCGTTTTCAAAACGATTTCAACTTCATATTCAATTTCAAATCAAAATTGAATATTCCATATCATCGATATATAAATGATAGTTTTTTCTTCAAAATATTACATTTTGAAATCAATTCCTTTTCGATATTCATTATAAAAATGAATAAAATTCATATAGATATCGTTCACGTCAAAATGGCGCAAATCTAATAAACATGGCTTTATATATTTCAATAACTCCGTTATTCTATTCAACAAATGATTATTTTCTTCAACACATGAATTTTCTTTTATTCAACACATGAATATATATTTTATTCAACACATGAATTTTCTTTTATTCAACACATGAATATTATTTTTATTCAACACATGATTATATATTTTATTTTCTAAATTGGAATGAGACCCACTCAATTACCATATAATATTATTTATATGGATTATATACAACACTTGTATATAATAGCAATGATGAATAATCAACCATCATCCAAAGTGCACCAAACAACTGCATAAGCATTAAATATAAATAATTAACGCTTACACAGTTTGTCAACCCAACGATTGACGTACAACTAAACAATCGGGATTAGTGAACGTCAAATATCATCCCAGTACCCGTGTGGGGTTTCAGTCAACAAACACAGATTTTTATTTGTGTAGTTGGGCGATGTGTAAAATTTATCGTCCCAATCAATATCCTTCAAATGGGTATACATAACCAAACCGTCCGATTTGTTTATAATTATTTATTTTATATACACGTTAAAAATTATATTTTTAACTATAAAATATTTATTTCAACACATGAATATATTTCCATTCATTCCACATCACAATCAATTTTCACCACATAACAAAATCAAACAAGTCGTCCATGGTCTGTGGACAATGGGTTTCGGGTGCTGCTAAGCACCGTCTGCATCCTAGTATATATTTCAAACTAGAAATCAAAATAAAAGTGAGGAGTTCTCACCGAGGGATCCACTCCGCCATTCTCTATTTTTGAACGGTTCGGATATGCCCAAAATCCCAATGCGACCTTTTCCCGCTGTTCATATATAAAAATCACATTTTTATTTCTACTTCATATATTTTTACGACGCTTCTTTCTATATAAAAATTATATTTTTATATTCCTACTTCTTATATAAAGATCGAATTTTTATTTCGCTACAACATATATAAAAATCGTATTTTTATTATCTCTATAATATAAAAATCATATTTTTATTATTCTATAATATAAAAATCATATTTTTATATTTCTAAAAATCAAATCTTTATCATAAGATTTTTCATATATAGACCCGCATTTTTTTATTTTATATCTTAACACATACAAAAAAACGTATTTTTATTTCTATACTCATATAATAAAAGGTCTAAATTTTCTCATGTTACTTCATATCAAAACTGACCTTTATTTTTATTTTTAAATTAATTACATTAAATAAACTAAAATAAACAACTAAATAAAATATACTTAAAAACTTACTGTCGATCTCGGGGTGGAGGAGGGCGCTGACGGGCTCAGGGAGGCGGCTGGAGTCGCGGCACTGGCAGGGGGTGGCGGTCTTGGGGGCTAGCGGCAGTCTTGTGGGTTTCGGGTTCGAAGAACGTCGAGATTGAGAGGGGTAAGGAGGAGGCGACGGGAAGTAGGGTTGGCTGGTGGCGCGCTGGACTGGGGAGAGAGGGTGGCGGTAGCGGCACTGGCGGCGGGCTAGGGTTGGCTAAGCCGTCTTTTTTTATATTTCGTTCAGCGTTGACCGAGAATGAGTGGGAGAGAGAATAGGGAGGAGGGGTGAGTTATATAATATTTTATTTAATTTAATTTATTCCATAAAGCAACTTTTTATTTCGAACTCAAAATCGAACCCACCGACTGTCGTCCCTAGCTAATTACCCCCATTTCGAACACAATGGGATATGTCCGGTAAGCCAATTCTGCTGTTACGATCAGTTTCCGTCAAAATCAAAATATAAATCTATATATTGAATTTGAACGCACATTTCAATTTACTGAGGCCACATACGGACTCTAAAAATTCCCGAAAAATATTTTCTAGCTTCGTATTGACGATGCGGTTCTAACAAAACTAATTCCGTCAAATTCTGAGACCGTTAGAAAAATGGCCATTTTCTGGTCGATCGAAATTGACTAAAACTGTCAAAACACGTTTTACTTCGCAACGCTCATATATTGATTTCAAAAATTACGAATTTTGATACCTAGCAATAACTTGACATCACAGATCCAACAAAAGTGGTTTCGTCGAAAACCGAGGCCGTTTGCAAAATTTCCATTTTTAAGGGCCAAAATTCCACAGTGATTATTCTGAATTTTCAACTGGGCATAACTTTTTATCCCCGCTATGAAATTTTGAATTTTTGGATTCCTTAGAAAGATATTCTCAAATAGATTGAAATATTTTTGGTTTTGCTAAAATCCGGTTTATTTGGAATCCTGTACATTCATTTGAAATTTGAAATCGAATTTTCGAACTACCGCGCCATTTCCAATTCCTTTTATATTTAAAATAAAATATTTATATTCTAACGACGATTCAAATAAATATATACATTCTAATTCTGTTCAAAATAAATTTCTCGTTGTTATTATTTAAAATATATCATTTTAAATATTCAAAATTCATCAAAATTGCCAAAATAAAAATTTTAAATTGGCTCATATTTCCGAGTTATTACAATCTCCCCCACTTAAAACTTTTCGTCCTCGAAAAGGAACGAAGCTGAATTTTTTTTTACAAATCAACTCAACTTTCATTATGGCTTAAGTTCTTCAACTTTTCAGTTTCTGAGAACCTTTCAAATTTTTCAAAAATTTGGCTAACACCCTAAATTTTCGAAAAATTTCGCCATAACCTCCCCTGCACCAGGAGCTTCGGGATATTTCAAATAGCCTCCCATGGCCCTCGCCAATCCAAAAAGAAAAAGAAACAGCAAAGCGGCTAGCCAATTGGCTCATAAAATCATCCAAACCCAATAAATTTGTAAACATGTACCTATTTGTCGGGCAAACAATTTTATTCTTCTGCTCTAGCCTCCTTGCTATGACCTGTTCAATGGATACACATGTATATGCATGCAATTTCAAACATATTTCAATACAGTTCTAAATTTGATTCAATTTGGCCTAAATGGTTAAAAATATCAAACCAATAATCAAACAACACAACCATCATTCAATCAGTTGATTAGCTTTTCAAATTCATAACTTTGATACATATACATAAAATCATGTTTTTGATGCCAAATCACAACAATAAGCCCTTCTAGTTTTGGTTCTTACACCAATCAATTGGAAATATATAAATATCACACCTTCAAAACTCGAACACAAATTCTGATGATGTACGTACTATAGCTATCATCAGAACCATCTCCGGGCGAATAGAGTGTGATTCTATATATATCCAGTATATTAAAACTTCAAATACACGCGGATCAGACATATACGCAAAAACTTTATATACTGGATTGTCCAAATTCAATACCAATAAATATTCAAAATACGAATAATTGATTTTAAATTCTCAAAACAAAAAAAATTATTTCAAAAACACTACTCTTCACACTCGTTCTAGGATACTATCGATCCTATCTCTAACGAGTCGTTCTCGTTGGATATTACTAATCCAATCTCTGATGAATTCTTTCGTTTGGTTCTAATGTGTCTTGTTCTCGAGCTCTGTAAACCAAAGCTCTGATACCAAATGTGACAACAAGGAATTTTGCTCGACCCGAATCGATCGCTGAATTGACCAAGACCGTTCGAAACCCCTGATTGTTTTGAGAACACCACACATCGGAACACAAACAGAAGAACATTTCATTGTTAATTACAACAATTCCATCAGAATACAAGAATATACGGAGTATGAATAAATATTATACATCAGATAAATATCAGAGATTTAAAACATTACTGCAGCGGAAAAATAATACAATACACAACTGAAAAAGATATACGGATACAGAGCTTTCCGGACATCATTCCAGCTGTAAACCAGTTTCCTGTGAATATAAATCTGCAAAACCAAAACTACTAGCTGCCCATGTGGAAAATAGGGGCACCAAGAGTTTAGGTTAAAACAATAAACTCGAGGTCAGTCATGTGACTGGTGTGAGAACTAAAACAGTTATTAATCATTATTTCAAAGTTACGTAAATCAAGGGACCACGCCGTATAACACGGAGCGAGTTTCCTCCCAAGAATACTAGTGCATAAAACAACAGCGCAATGCTAAATAAAGAACAATGAAGCTATTATAACACCCATGTCCCATCACACAATGCAACGCAAGCCAAAGGATATGGTTTTTACCTTATAATAGCCAAGAATGCTTGGTACATGAAATTTCATCTTTTATTATTACTATAAGTGTATAATGTTAAAACAATTTCAATCATAAGTAACAATCATAGATGGCATAAGTGCCCCATACCACTATGATGCCATACTAGGCTCTACAATCAAAAACCGCAAAGTCACATATTGGAAGTTGGGTTTCCATCTATGAACCGAGGCAAAATATAGTCCTCACCGATTCGAGACTCTCTAGCCCGAGCCTTAGGACCCAGACACAAGTGAGCCCTTGGATCGTCAGGGCCGGTCCACCGATGTGGATTAAAATGCCTGACCACTGCGTTTCCATGCACTTTGGGGCGTAAATGAGCCAAATGACTCCATCGGCTCCACATAGTCACCGATATATCCGTAGCGCCTCGCAATCCAACAACCACACAGGTGAAAATAATATAAATGTCAGGCTGGTAGGTCACTGACACCACCCTAGCTAGAAGGAAACACATGTCCTCCCTGAGGTCCTCTCCCATTTCTGGTTCACAACTGGGGTGTGAGGCTCGCGAATTAACGCTACACAAAGCTATGCCACACAGGCCGTGCTTTGATCATCAACCACAAGACTCTGCTTTTCAATAGAAGCCTTAATCATTTGCATCTTAGCATGCCACACAGGCAAACCACTCCTTGCAACCGATATCCATCAATCACACAGAATGATATCCAATGTCAGACACACAGTCCATTTACAGTTCCATTCTGGGTCTGAACGAAACCGGAGGCACCTGGTACCTCGCATATCCATCGATCTCCAAGTACGTCTGGACGATCACCAATTGATTCCCTCCTCTTGGTTGTACAGCCCAATCAAGATCATCAGTAATTGTACAAACGATGAGAAGACCTCCGGTCTTCGACCACTGTCTTCATCCTCGACACATCGTCGAATCAGTTATTCAGAATGGGATAAACCCGGTCTTTCTGAATAACTCGCGTATATAATCAACAAGTGTTACACAAACACAACATACGCCTCATTCCAATTTAGAATATTCTTTTATTCAAATATTCTTATACTTTGGGAAAGGTTCCCATTAATTTTATTAAAGATAAATTCTTTAAATTTATTCTTTAATCTTAACCAAATTATGGTTTATCCAAACTAGTCGGGATTAACAAACCTTACCGAAGTAATCATTTGTTTTAAATTTCCCAATCCCAACCTATTCATCCCATGAAGTAAAACTGGTAATACTTCATATCTAACACCGCAGTGCTATCAGTAAATTCAATTACCATTTCACGTTCAAATCCAATTAAAGATTTAACTATCGCCTGGAGCAAAACTGGTGATACTCCATTCTCGATCATTTCATTCTAATTAAAGATTCATTAAAACTCCACTTGGTTTTAATCTTCCCAAAAATCATATTAATGATTGTTTAACTTGGGAAATCATATCATGTCTTTAATTGGGTTAAAGAACCAATGTCATTTAATACATGGTTCACGATAAACCCAAAATCACATTCTATTCCATCAGCCTTTAACTGTAAATTAGCAAGTGAACAATTCCCTAAGTAATAACCCCGAAGGCCGAAACCAACATCAGATCAATACCCAAGAAACCATTCAACTTAACTAATCTCCAGTTAGTTTATGATTTTCTTAACTCCATTGGGTTTAAGAACAGTATTATTAAAGACACCAATCACGACAACCCAAAATCACATTCCATTTACAATGGAATCTTCATGGAAAACAAATCGATATATATAATCGATATAAAATTCCATATCCGACTAGTAATATAATTGGAATAACGACAAAGCCTTTTAAATTCCAGATATATTAGTTGTCTTCCTCCACAGAAATTGACTTCGATTATTACCCAATCGAATTCCATTCCATTCCAATTTATTTTATTAAATTGGAAAACTTTACTTTGGAAAATCTCCTTTAAATCTTAACAAAAGATTTATAAATTCCAAATCACATTTCATTGTAAATCGGGTTAAAGAACGAATGTCGTTAAAATACAGTTCACGATAAACCCAATTCACATTCCATTAATTATTGGGTTAAAGAACAAGTGTTATTTAAAACACCGTTCACGATAACCCAAAAATCAATTCAAATTCAATTCCAATTAAATACCATTTAATTGGTATACTTCATTAAATCTAAATAAAAAGATTTAATCTTTTTCTCAACTGGGTTTAAGAACAGTGTTAATGAGGACACCATTCACGACAAACCCAAATCCCATTTGATATTAAATACAAGGCTCTAAATAGAAAATATATCGGCTTATATTCAATATCAAATACTACAACCAACAAATATCGTATTGGAAATAACGATATAAATATATCTTTCAAATTTCCATAGCAATATCTGTATAATCAAGAAATTCAATATCGAAATATTTCGAAGATAATTTCGATTCAAATCCATTTCCAATATATATTGGAAATTCTGGTTATTTTCAAAACCATTTCAAATCCACTTTATTTATTTTAAAAATAAATGGGATTATAATTCTAGTTCAAAACTAGTTCATTTCGATAAAAATCTATTTTTATCTTTTCAAATTTGGAATTTTTCATCCCAATTCTTCACAAATCATTTCTTATGATTTTACACAAATTATTACTATTTTTAATAGTTTTATCAAGGCTCGTACAGTCGATTTCCATCAATGGCCATCGAACTGCACTTACAGCGACCTTTTCCAAATTTGATTTGGACATAATTCCAAATCCAACCGTTAGATTTCAAATCTCTGATATTCATTAGAATTACGAACCCATGGTTCTGGTTTTAGGAGAATCCGACGATCTCCAGTAACGTCCATTCGAAGTCAATGGTCGAAATTCGCGAACTGCCGCAGTGCTGCGCGTTTTATTCAAGCCATTATATATATAATATATGTATATTATATACATTTCATCGATTTCCTTTCAAAAACTATTTTATAAATCGTTTTAAATTCGTTTTCAAAACGATTTCAACTTCATATTCAATTTCAAATCAAAATTGAATATTCCATATCATCGATATATAAATGATAGTTTTTTCTTCAAAATATTACATTTTGAAATCAATTCCTTTTCGATATTCATTATAAAAATGAATAAAATTCATATAGATATCATTCACGTCAAAATGGCGCAAATCTAATAAACATGGCTTTATATATTTCAATAACTTCATTATTCTATTCAACAAATGAATATTTTCTTCAACACATGAATTTTCTTTTATTTAACACATGAATATATATTTTATTCAACACATGAATTTTCTTTTATTCAACACATGAATATTATTTTTATTCAACACATGATTATATATTTTATTTTCTAAATTGGAATGAGACCCACTCAATTACCATATAATATTATTTATATGGATTCTATACAACACTTGTATATAATAGCAATGATGAATAATCAACCATCATCCAAAGTGCACCAAACAACTGCATAAGCATTAAATATAAATAATTAACGCTTAACGTACAACTAAACAATCGGGATTAGTGAACGTCAAATATCATCCCAGTACCTGTGTGGGGTTTCAGTCAACAAACACAGATTTTTTATTTGTGTAGTTGGGCGATGTGTAAAATTTATCGTCCCAATCAATATCCTTCAAATGGGTATACATAACCAAACCGTCCGATTTGTTTATAATTATTTATTTTATATACACGTTAAAAATTATATTTTTAACTATAAAATATTTATTTCAACACATGAATATATTTCCATTCATTCCACATCACAATCAATTTTCACCACATAACAAAATCAAACAAGTCGTCCATGGTCTGTGGACAACGGGTGTCGGGTGCTGCTAAGCACCATCTACATCCTAGTATATATTTCAAACTAGAAATCAAAATAAAAGTGAGGAGTTCTCACCGAGGGATCCACGCCGCCATTCTCTATTTCTGAACGGTTCGGATATGCCCAAAATCCCAATGCGACCTTTTCACACTGTTCATATATAAAAATCACATTTTTGTTTCTACTTCATATATTTTATGACGCTTCTTTCTATATAAAAAATTATATTTTTATATTCCTACTTTTTATATAAAGATCGAATTTTTATTTCGCTACAACATATATAAAAATCATATTTTTATTATCTCTATAATATAAAAATCATATTTTTATTATCTCTATAATATAAAAATCATCTATAATATAAAAATCATATTTTTATTATCTTTATAATATAAAAATCATATTTTTATATTTCTAAAAATAAAATCTTTATCATAAGATTTTTCATATGTAAACCCGCATTTTTTTGTTCCATATCTTAACACATACAAAAAAACGTATTTTTATTTCTATACTCATATAATAAAAGGTCTAAATTTTCTCATGCTACTTCATATCAAAACTGACCTTTATTTTTATTTTTAAATTAATTACATTAAATAAACTAAAATAAATAACTAAATAAAATATAATTAAAAACTTACAGTAGGTCTCGGGGTGGAGGAGAGCACTGACGGGCTCACGGAGGCGGCTGAAGTCGCGGCACTAGCGGGGGGGGGGGGGGGGTGGCAGTCTTGAGGGCTAGCGGCAGTCTTGTGGGTTTCAGGTTCGAAGAATGTCGAGATTGAGAGGGGTAAGGAGGAGGCGACGTGGAGGGGGTTGGCTGGTGGCGCGGTGGACTGGGGAGAGAGGGTGGCAGTAGCAGCGCTGGCTGCGGGCTAGGGTTGGCTACGTCACCCTTTTTCCTTTTTTTTATTTCGTTCAGCGTTGACCGAGGATGAGTGGGAGAGAGAATAGGAAGGAGGGGTGATTTATATATTATTTTATTTAATTTAATTTATTCCTTAAAGTAACTTTTTATTTCGAACTCAAAATCGAACCCACCGACTGTCGTCTCTAGCTAATTACCCCCATTCTGAACACAATTGGATATGCCCGGTTAGCTAATTCTACTGTTACGATCAGTTTCCGTCAAAATCAAAATATAAATCTATATATTGAATTTGAATGCACATTTCAATTTACCGGGGCCACATACTGACTCTAAAAATTCCCAAAAAATATTTTCTAGCTTCATATTGACGATGCGGTTCTAACAAAACTAATTTTGTCAAATTCTGTGACCGTTAGAAAAATGGCCATTTTCTGGTCGATCGAAATTGACTGAAACTATCAAAACATGTTTTACTTCGCCACGCTCACATGTTGATTTCAAAAATTACGAATTTTGAAATCTAGCAATAACTTGACATCGCGGATCCAACAAAAGTGGTTTCGTCGGAAACCGAGGCCATTTGCAAAATTTCCATGTTTAAGGGCTAAAATTCCATAGCGACTATTCTGAATTTTCAACTGGGCATAACTTTTTATCTCCGCTATGAAATTTTGATTTTTCGGATTTGTTGGAAAGATATTCTCAAATTGATTCAAATATTTTTAGTTTCGCTAAAATTCAGTTTATTTGGAATCCTATACATTCATTTGAAATTTGAAATCGAATTTTCGAACTACCGCGCCATTTCTAATTCCTTTTATATTTAAAATAAAATATTTCTATACTAAAGATGATTCAAATAAATATATACGTTCTAATTCTATTCCAAATAAATTTCTCGTCGTTATTATTTAAATATATTATTTTAAATATTCAAAATTCATCAAAATTGCCAAAATAAAAATTTTAAATTGGCTCAGATTTCCGGGTTATTATAGGGGAGACTTCCAGTCGCCTCAATAGATATTCGACGGATGATAGGGGATGCTTACGACGAGATGGAAGGCTTTGTGTTCCACGGGTTTGTTAGGGGTTATGGAATGGATCGTTAAGGAAAAACAAACACAAGAAGGGGGATGTGAATAGTGTTTGTGAGAATTTAAACAAAATCTAAAACTTATGTGAAATACAGGATTAATCAAACACCATAAACACAATTACAGACACAGATTAAACATAGATGCGAAATAATTAGAAATAAAGATGCAGAAAGGGAAAGAACACTGGATTTTATAATGGTTCGGATTGCTCCTACGTCCAGTCCCATGCAACACTGGATTGCGCAAATTATTATTAGTATATCAATAGTCAGTTACAACCTCCTTGATTTCACAGCTACAAGGGATATCATCGATTCCAACCTCCTTGATTTCACGGCTACAAGGATACCACCGATTACTTTACTCAACCCAAACAATTACAAACAACCTTATAACTCTTCAATAGCACATGATTCAGAGAGTAATGAGAAGAGAGTGTAGAGAGAAGAAGTTTGATCAAAATGATTAAGAATAATAGTGTAGAAAAAGAGGATAAAGTTAGAGAAGAAGAGATGATTAAAAATTCGAATTCAAGCCCTTTTTATAATGTGTGAAAGGTTGCCACGTTTCTGAAACGATTCAAATGGTGAAAAGTCACTTCCTTTCAAATTTAAATTTCTGACAATTATATGTCGACATAGCGTTTTCTGTATGTCGACATACTCAAGTGCAAATTTGAATTTTAAACATTTTTCAAGTGTTTTGATATAAATATAATTCTGGAAATTCTTGAATAAAAATATAGTGTTGTAAATTAATATTATAAAGTAGAAGAACATATGAAAACATAAATTTAAACTACATAAACATATTTATAAAATTATAAAGTTTTAAACTATATATAAATATAAAGTATAGAATTAAATATATAAAACTTGAATTTGAAAAACAAAGATAAAATAGAAAATATAGAAAAAATAAAATAGCGAGAATTGAGGATAGAATCAGAATTTGAATATTGAACCAGGAGTGCTATTTAGAGTCTTACAAAATCTAGACTCTATAACTATATTAATCTTGAATTCTTGAACTCTTGAAATCTTGAAAACTCACGGGTCTTAATATTTCTCTGAATTATGAATCTCTATCATGTTTAAACTGTATAGTCTTCAGTAATGCTTCCTATATATAATTCCTGCATATATGTACATATATATATATAATCTATACAGAAGTGTTAGTATATATTTTATAATCAATGATAACTGAAATAAGGTTGTTGTCATCAAAACTCCATTCTCCAACAATCTCCCCCTTTTGGTGATGACAATCTTAGTTTATAAAATATCATACCTGTATATACCTGTTGATGATGATCCTTCTAATACTCCCTCTGTCTGTAAGAATCCTATATGTCTATATATAATTTCTCCCCTTTTGGCATTATCAAAAAGAAATTCTAAAGGTACTCCCCCTAAACTGTATTACTTTCTCAATAGAATTTTAATTAACTAATCCAATTATGAACTCCCCCTTAATTTTATATTCATTTATTTTAAAGAGCTATAACTAATCAAAGATATAAATGATTATTTTATTAAACTTGAATTTGTACCAATACACAGATTTATACACGTACGATACATCATAGAGACGTAATAAAATGAGGATAAAAGAAAACCTTAATCACTAATTATTTTTGACAATGGGAGATTTGTGAATTGGACAATTTGGATAATGGAGACATAATTCTCCATTATCACATTCCCATTTTGGTCGAATAAGACTTCTCCTACACATTCAACCTTATCATCTTCTTTAGTAATCGTTTGTTGAGTCTCTTGATGTTCTTCCTCCTCCATCATTTTTTCTTCCTCCTCCCATATGGTTCTTCCTCCTAATCCATGGTTTGATTATTATCATCTATGATAATCGGATTAGCCTTATTATCCATTATAAACTTTAGAAGGCTTCTTATTACTTTCCCTTGCCTATTCTGCTCCTGACTCATTCTAATCTGGAGTACTTGTATTTTAACCATCATTTGCAGAGCATACTCCATTTTTTCTTCGATTTTGATGACACGAGAGAGCGTAGATCGTTGAAATGGACCCTCAGATAGTCCAACGTGTGAATCGTAGTTTATTTGGGTGTTTAGACTTGTGGAGGCCATTATATATTTTAATTTAGAGTTTTTACAGAGAAGAGAAATGAAAATGAAGAAGAAAAGTTGAAGTAGAAGGTTTAAATAAGTAAAATAATTAACTTTTGGTGGGAATTAAATTTTGAAAATTTGGTAGTTATATGTCGACATACCAAAAACTCTATGTCGACATACTCTTGTTTCAAATTTTAATTTCTTATGTTATTTATATATATTTTAATATAATTAATTATTCTAACTCACTTAATGAACATATGCCTAATTCTCTCCTAAATTTAGTGAATGTTGCTTCATTTAATGGTTTAGTTAATATATCTGCTATTTGTTTATCTGTTTCTATAAATTCGAGTGAAATCTTTTCTTTACTTACGTTATCTCTTAGAAAATGATGTCTCACATTGATATGTTTAGTTCTCGAATGATGAGTTGGATTTTTAGAAATATTTATAGCACTTATATTATCACAGTATATATGTGACTTATTTATAATTACTCCAAAATCATTTAAAGTTTGTTGCATATATATTACTTGCGAACAAGCCAAAGCAGCAGAGATATATTCTGCTTCAGTTGTTGATAAAGATACAGTATTTTGCTTTTTACTGAACCATGATATAAGGGAATGTCCTAGGAAGTGACACGTTCCACTAGTACTTTTACGATCAGGTTTACATCCAACATAGTCAGCATCACAGTACGAAACTAAATCGAATGAATCATTCTTAGGATAAAATAATCCAAAATCTGATGTATGCTTTACATACCTTAGAATACGTTTTACGAATTTTAAATGTGTTTCCTTATGTTGTGATTGATATCTTTCACAGAGACATACACTATGCATTATATCTGGTCTACTAGCGGTTATATATAATAATGATCCTATCAACACTATGCATTATATGCAATCTACTAGCGGTTATATATAATAATGATCCTATCATTCCTCTATGTAGTTTTTGATCAATGTCTTTTGATGTATCATTTTTACTTAAAGCAATATTAGTTGCCATAGGTGTTGGTCTACCTTTTGTTGTTGTTAGATTATATTTATTAATTAAATCTCTTGCATATTTTTCTAGATTAATAAATATTCCATTCTTTAATCGTCGAATTTGTAATCCTAAAAAGAATGATAATTCTCCCATATGTCTCATTTCAAATTCTTTTAGTCATAATATCTAAAAATTCTTTATTCATTTTATCATTTGTTGACCCAAAAATTATATCGTCAACATATATTTATACTAGTTGTATATCTTTGTTATTCTTCTTGATAAACAAAGTATTATCTAATTTTCCTATTTCAAAGTTTGATTGTAACAAATAATTTTGTAATCTATCATACCAAGCCCGATGAGCCTGTTTTAATCCGTATAATGCTTTCTTTAGCTTATATACGTGATTTGGTAATTTTTCATCTTTAAATAGAGGTGGTTGATCTACATATACATCTTCCTTGACAAATCTATTTAGAAAGGCACTTTTGACATCCATTTGAAATTATTATATTCATAAAAGCTAATAAATTCTAATAGCCTCTAGTCTTGCTACGAGGGCAAAAGTTTCATTGTAATCTGTTCCTTCTTATTAAGTATAACCTTGCGCTACTAGTCGTGCCTTATTTCATACTACCTCACTGTGTTCATTCATTTTATTTTTATAGACCCATTTGGTTCATATTATTATTTTATCCCCTGGTCTAGGAGCAAATTCCCATACGTCATTCCTAGTAAACTGATTCAGTTCTTCTTGCATAGCAAATATCCACGAATCATCGAAAAAAGCTTCCGTTGGATTTTTAGGTTCAATTGTTGATTTAAATGCAGTATCACTCATATTATTTAATTGATTATGAGTTCTCATAATGGATTCAATATCTCCTAAGATATTTTCTATAGAATGATCTCTAAGTAATCTAATTCTTTTATTTGATTGAGTATCTTCATGATATATTTCATTAATTTCATTTTCACAATTGTCTTCGTTGTTTTGAGTTATACTTTTATAATTTTCGTCAAAAGATACGTTTAATGTTTCTTCTGTGGTATTGGTTAGAGTATTGAAATCTCTATAAGCCTTGCTTCTTTCTGAATTTCCAATAAATATTCCTTTATCGGATTTCGAATCAAACGTGTCTAAATTATCTTTTGTATTTAGTATAAAACATTTACTTCCAAATATTTTAAAATATGATACTTTTGGTTTCTTGTTATACAAAAGTTCATATGGTGTTTTATGAGTTAAAGGTCTAATTGAAATTCTATTAATAATATAGCAAGCTGTTGCAAGTGCCTCAGCCCAAAAATTCCTTGGTAAATTACAATCGGATAACACAGTTCTTGCACATTCTTGTATTGTTCTATTTTCACGTTCAACTACTCCTTTTTATTGAGGGGTTCGTGGAATTGAAAAATTATGGGTTATTCCCTCTTTAATACAATATTTTTCAAAATTCTCATTTTCGAATTCTCCGCCATGATCACTACGTATTTTAATATTTAGTGATAATAAATTTTGAATTCTTTTAGAAAAAGTTTTAAATTAATCGAAAGCATCACTTTTATTTTTAAGAAAAATGTCCAAGTAAATCTAGAAAAGTCGTCAACGATTGCATACACATATCTATTATGATTTATCGATTGAACTTGGGATGGACCAAATAAATCGATGTGTATTAACTCTAATAGTTTTAAAGTAGTGATGTCTTCTTTTGATTTAAACGAACTCTTCTTTAATTTTCCGAATTGACAAGCATCACATAAATTATTAACTTTAAATTTCATTCTGGGTAATCCTCTAACTGAATTTAATTTAGAAATCCTAGACATGTGTTTGAAATTTGTATTACTGAATCTCTTATGCCAGATCCAGGGATCACTTGTATTGGCCGTAAGACATAAGTTATCACCGGAGTTTTTTATACTCAATATATAGATATTTTTCTTTCTATCTCCTTCGAATATAACTTTTGAATTCCTATCTTCTATAGAACATTTATGCTTTTCAAAAATTATTTTATAACCCTTACTGCAAAGTTGACATATACTTAGCAAGTTGTGTTTTAAATTTCTAACTAATAAAACATTAGAAATAGTAGGAGTTTTAGAGTTACCGAGACTGCCAATTCCAATAATGTATCCTTTAGAGTTACCTCTGAAGTTCACCATTCTACCATCTTCATATTTCAGATTATTGAGTAGTTCTGGATTTCCAGTCATATGTCTCGAACAACCACTATCCAGTATCCATTTGTCCTTTTTCATTTCCACCAATTTCTTTCCATAATTTGAATTTTCATAGTCATGTAACAAACCAGTTCAGGATTTGCATTTCCAACAACCATCTTTTCAGATTTTGAATTGCCAACGGTCACTTTACCCATCTTTTCAACTTTTGAATTTTCAAAAGCCATAGAACTCATCCTTTTCTGGATTGAATAATATTTCAATAGATCACATGCCTCTTTAACATTATTATATGCAGACTCTTTCAACATTGATGTAATGCATGAATTGACACTAGTATTAACAGAGATTCCGAAATTTACCATTTAAAAAAAATCAAAAATCAGATTATGAACTTTTTGAAAGACGTTGCTCTGATACCAATTGTTAGGGACTGCATAATGGATTGTTAAGATAAAACAAACTCTAAAGGGGGGAGGAGGTGAATAGTGTTTGTGAGAATTTAAAAAATATAAAACTTACGTGAACTACATGATGAATCAAACACTACAAACACAATCACAGACACAGATTCAAACACAAATGCAAAATAAACAGAAATAAAATGCAGAGAAGGAAAGAACACACCGGATTTTATACTGGCTCGAATTGTTCCTGCGTCTAGTCCCATGCAATGTTGGATTGCACAGAGTTTTATTACTATATCAACAGTCAATTACAACCTCCTTGATTTCATGGCTACAAGGTATACCACTGATTCCAGCCTCCTTGATTTCACGGTTACAAGGGATATCACCGATTCCAGCCTCCTTGATTTCATGGCTACAAGGGCTACCACTGATTACTTTACTCAACCAAAACAATTACAAACAACCATATAACTTTTCAATAGCACTTGATTTAGAGAGTAATGAAAAGAGAGTCTAGGAGAAAAAGTTTGATCAAAACGGGATTGAATTCGACAGAGTATAAGTGTAGAAATCATAAAAATGATTAATAATAATGGTGTAGAGAAAGAGGATGAAGTTAGAGAAGAAGAGATGATTAAAAATTCGAATTCATTCCCTTTTTGTAATGTGTGAAAGGTTGCAACGTTTCTGAAACATTTAAAATGGTGAAAAGACACTTCCTTTCAAATTTAAATTTCTGACAATTATATGTCAACATAGCGTTTTGTGTATGTCGACATACTCTAGTGGAAATTTGAAATTTAAACATTTTTATATGTTTTGACATAAATATAATTCTGGAAATTCTTGAATAAAAATATAGTGTTGTAAATTAATATTATAAAGTGGAAAAACTTATAAAAACATAAATTTAAACTACATAAACATATTTATAAAGTTTTAAACTATATATAAATATAAAGTATAGAATTAAATATATAAAACTTGAGTTTGAAAAACAAAGATAAAATAGAAAATATAGAAAAAATAAAATAGAGGGAATTGAGGATAAACTCAGAATTTGAAAATCAAAATTTGAATATTGAACCAGGAGTGCTATTTAGAGTCTTACAAAATCTAGACTCGATAATTATTTTAATCTTGAATTCTTGAGCTCTTGAAATCTTGAATACTCATGAGTCTTGATGTTTCTCTGAATTCTAAATCTTTATCATCTTTAAACTGTACAGTCTTCAGTAATATTTCCTATATATAATTCCTACATATGTGTGTATATATATTCTATACAAAAGTGTTAATATATTTTTTATAATCAATGATAATTGAAATAAGGTTGTTGTCATCATAATTCCATTCTCCAAAAGGGTTGTGAGTTTGTTGAAG
The DNA here is from genome assembly GCA_030737875.1 of Allium sativum. NCBI lineage: Eukaryota > Viridiplantae > Streptophyta > Magnoliopsida > Asparagales > Amaryllidaceae > Allium > Allium sativum. The sequence continues at coordinate 430,618,417 of CM060909.1, read as the reverse complement.
ATAATCATTGAGGAAGCCCATCATTCGAGGATGACTATCCATCCAGGAGGTGATAAGATGTATAGAGATATGAAGAGGATTTTATTTTGGGCTGGGATGAGGAAAGATATAGCAGAGTTTGTTTCTCGATGTTTGATCTGCCTGCAAGTCAAGGCTGAGCAAAGGAAGCTCGGAGGTTTACTTCATTTTTTGGAAGTCCCACTGTGGAAGTAGGAGAGCGTCTCTATGGATTTCATTGATGGTTTGCCTAGATCGAGGAAACGCAACACCAGTATTTAGGTTATAGTTGAATGGCTTACTAAAAGCGCTCGTTTCATTCCTGTTAAGAGTAATAGGATGGCATCATGGTTGGCAGTAGTTTATCTTCGTGAGATAGTCCGTCTACATGAAGTATCTTCCAGTATTGTGAGTGATCGTGACCCCATTTTCACCAGTGAGTTTTGGAGGAGTTTACAAGAGGCATTAGGTACACAGTTGTAACACCCTGCATTTTTAATATAATTAAAAATATGATATATGCGTAGATAGGTTAATAATGGTGATGTACAATGAAAATTAATCAATACATAAAAGAAAAGGAAAGATTAATTAAATAACAGTGTGTGTAATGGAGAAGATAATAAAGTACGGATAATTAATTCAAATATCAGGAATTAAGTATAACGGGCATCACCATTGCGTTTGTCTCGAAATTTTACCTAGAATAGAGTCCAAGTTTTTGAAAATCGGACTCTGTATGAAGGAGTTATGGCCTTTAGAAGAATCAGAAAAATTCAAAACAGTTTGAAATTTGAGCCAGGCAGCTGGGCGTGAAAATTCCCGCCCATTAACCAGACAGGTCAACCTTAGTGTCGACCTCCATCAAGGGAGGTCGACCTTAGTGTCAGCCTCCCTTAAGGGAGGTCGACGTGGGGGTCGATCTGCCCCCAGATCTGGGCAGTTTTGCCCTGTGACGTGTTCTGCTATGTTTGTGCGATTCTGATGGCTTCTGGGCTGATCTAATGGTCCTAAAACACTCTCTATACCTATAAATACATCCCTAACCTAACCCTAATTCATTATAATTCTCAATGAAGCCTCCATGCCGCTAAACTTCAACCAAACATAGCCGCCGCCCCTAAACTCTAAATTAAATTGCAAGTTTTTCATCAACTTTGGAGTTTAATCAAATCAAATTAGAAGTTCTTCATCAACAATTCATGCTCTTCACCAACAATCAAATAAGAGGGTTAAATCAACGTTTCTACATCAACAACAAATCATTTGTTTCTCCAATCCAATCAATGTGAGTGGATTTTAAATTATATTTGTTGTATAATGTTATTAATATCGTTCGCCATTCCCCATGCATACATATAATGAATATGATGTTAATTCAATAAGAACAATTATTTTATTTATGCCTACGTTGAATTCTCTCCTTTTTATTCTTTCCCCTTTTAATTTTTATAGCTAGGCTATCTCGAGCCTACGCCTATCATGGATACATGCGTTTTAAACGTGAATGAGAAATTAAGAAGGGAAATGGGTTGTTTGGGCATTATATGGATTGGAAGTATTGATGTATAATTTGAAATTGAATTATGGGTATGATTATACTGAAACGTTGAATTTGTGTAGATTTGCATAATTAAATAGGATATGGAATTTGTATAATTTAGTACGATTGGCATGTAATTGGATAACATGTGATGTGAAATTTATCTGTAATTTGGAAGATAAGTATAAAAGATGAACTAAATTATATGTATGAATGTGGAACTGGGTTATATGCAAATTTGGTATGAATAAATATGTGGTTTAGACAATTAATTATAACATGGAATAGGCATGAATATTATTATAAGTGGATTTGGAATATACTACTTAAAATTTGGGTAATTTGGGGTATAAACATGAAATTGACACTATTGGCATAACTTGAACATGAACATATTTGTGAATTTTGTAATTGGCATACGACACCTAGAATTGACATGAACTGTTAATTAGCTAAAGATGAAACATGGCTAACTCGAGGTTAGACCGAGTTTGTGGTGTAAGACTGCCCGAAACCGCCCGGCACATCCAACGACTGCAAGCAATAGAGTCTAATGTGAGAAGTTAGTCATAACGTGCTTGAACCTGAGGTTAGACTGAGTTGTATTGTAAGCCTGCCTGGGAACCGATCGGCACTTCCAGCAACCACAACAATAGGTCTAATGTGAGAGGTTGGTGCATCAATAATTAATTAATGCTAATTACACATGCTAAGTATGGTAGGGTTAACAACGCTTAACCAATATGACATGATATGTGGGAGGATTAAGTTAACATGAATGAATAGACAACACTTAACAATTAAAACATGTGAATGGATAAGTGGATGGGGTTAAGTCAACTTGGGTCAGCTTAACCAACATAGAGATGGGGAATGTTAATAACCTATTATAAACCAAAGTTGCGGTAATGTAAAGATTGAATAATAGGTAGACCAAGGGAAGGTTATGACTTAAGATATGATACAAGATTTGAAGGGTGGAACAACTTATACCATAAAATAAGTTAATCTAAGCTGAAAATGTATAAAAGTACCTGTGCGCTATCGTTTGATAAAAAGGACTTAAGTCATGCTTGAATTCGTTGGAAAACCTTAGTTAATGAAGAACTAAGTAAACAAACCTTAGTTAATGAGAACTAAGTAAACAAACCTTAGTTAACGAGAACTAAGTAACCAAACCTTAGTTAAAGAAGAACAAAGTAAACAAATCTTAGTTAATGAGAACTAAGTAGCCAAACCTTAGTTAATGAGAACTAAGTAAACAAACCTTAGTTAATAAGTACTAAGTAAACAAACCTTAGTTAATGAGAACTAAGTAACCAAACCTTAGTTAAAGAAGAACTAAGTAAACAAACCTTAGTTAATGTGAACTAAGTAACCAAACCTTAGTTAACGAGAGCTAAGTAACAAACCTTAGTTAAAAGAAACTAAGCAATAAACCTTAGCTAGAGGAAACTAAGTATTAAACAAATAAGTTGGATATAAATTGTAAAGTGATAATGTGTAGTCTATTAAAGAAGATGAAATAAGTTATATGAATAACATAACAAGAGATTGGTTGAGTTGAGTAACTCTCTGAGTGTCAATCTGATGTTGATCTCGGTCTTTGGGATTGACACTTAGGGCATTATTCTCTTACTAATGTAAATATGAATGATAAAGAGAACTTGTCAGTAAACCTTAGTTAAGGGAACTAAGTAGACAATGATTAAGAGAACTAAGTATTAAACCTTAGTTAAGAAGACGAACGATTAAGAAAACCAAGTAGTAAACCTTAGTTAAGAGAACTAAGTATCAAACCTTAGTTAAAAGAACTAAGTACTAAACCTTAGTTAAGAGAACTAAGTAAACAACGCGCTTGAACCAGTCCAGATATAGGATGAATAACCAAACATGGTAGATCATCACTAAGTCATAGAATACGAGGAGGAGCGAACGTCCATCTAGAAACTTTTGTAGGCTCTAACGGACTGGGATATGAAGCACGCAGCTTCAGGGGACATGTAATAGGGTACTCTTGGTATCCCTCTGTGAGAATGCAAATGACCCACCTGGGCACACAGAGGTTAGGTCTGCACGGTTATGAACCAAGAGTATGCCTTGGTTGCAATAATTAGAAGGCAACCTAAAGACTAGGATGGACCAGCGCGAGTCGGGGAGACCATTTAGTGCCCTGTGATAGCAACTCGTCGTCTACCTACCATCTTCAGTCAGTACGAAAAGCAGAAAGGCAGAGAAGTCCAAAAGATCATATACTTGCTATCTAGTTATGGGTGAGGTAAGGCCAGTAGGGAAGGGCATAGAGGGCCAGGCAGTTATGCCAGGAGAAAGTTCTCATTCTTGATTTTTATGGGTGCCTTTAGTTTGTTAGTTGAGTGAGGGGTCTAGTGGGACCATAGCCACTGTAAAGGCAGACCTTAGCATATGCATCGACAAATATCTTAAAGCTCCCGACCTTGTTCCGTGTTTCTTGATTAGCCTTACCACGGGACTCGGGTTCGCACATATAGAGAACATGTGCAAGTAGACAGTAAGTACGACTGACGATACGTACGTGGAAAAAGTCTAGGTACATACACATCGCTCTGGGTGGTGTATCGTAGACTAGGGGACATTACTCGACGACGGAACCTAGTCGAACCTAGGGTGGTAGTCCAAACGCTTACGTAATATAGTAATGAAGGATCTATGCAGACGTAGCGTGGGTATACACACACACACATATACATATATACATGAGATTCTGTACGACATGTGGCATTGGATAAGGGACTGCATACATGCCGAGGAGACCGTGCGAGTGGGATATACCTTAGTTGGGGGTAGCTACATATACACTATATTAGGTTGATCTACTAGGGAGTAGATGGGTGCGACGTGAGTACATGCCATAAGGGCTATCAACACAAATAACGTAATAAACAAGAAAATACAATAGACCGGTATATGTAGGGTCATTCAACATTTGTAGTTTAAACCCATTCAAATAGGACTTATGTTCTGACCCCCTCCTCATTACATACTCGCAGGTTAGGTAGTGACAGGGATATGATAGCTTAGGATACTGGTTAAGCAGTATGTTTAATTAGGTAAAGTTATATTTTAATTACAACATATTTTATTCCTTCCGCCGTGAGATGCTTTACGAGTTCTGACATGTTTCTTTATCTCTTTCTTTTTTTGTAGGATACCAGAGCAAAACAGCTTGGGTCTCGATGGATTGGAATTTTGGAAAAAAATTCGGTTCGTCGGAACCCGGGTTGTTACATCTGGCATCAGAGCTTCAGTTTAGTATTCCTAGGGAGATATTGAGTGAACGTATTTGTATTTTCTAAAATATAAATATATATAAACCTAAATCCATAGAGTAGCCCACTAGATATGGAAAGAGTTGGGATATTAATTTGTACACTAATGCAACGAACATAAAAAAATTTGAAACCATTAGGTGGTTAGGAGATTGTACAATATGACTTGGAGTTAGAGAAAGAAAATATCCCATAGGATGGAAAGTGAAATGATATTTCAGAGTAGTGGGTTTAAAAGTGAAACCTTATAAATTAGAAAAAGGTTAAAATGTGGATAATGAATTAGGAATATATATTGTCGAGAGAATTGAATTTGCGAAAGTGCCTAGGGAAGCCTAGTTGAGTTGAAGACCCGCTTTGAGTCTTAACCCGCTATTAAACTTTTAAGAACTTTAAATTGTAAAAGTTTTGGCAAAAGAATTTGTGGTATTTTCAATTTTTTAATCTTAAAAGTATTTTTAAATGTTTGAAAGAAATATGTAAGGAGCATATTTGAAAAATGCATATTGGGTTTTAAAGTAAAGTGGGGTATATTTTGTAAAACAGTGATTTCTTGTTTTAAAGAATGCTCTCATAAAAAGATGCATATTATAGAGCATGTATAGCTCACTAGTTTTCATATTATAATATATGAAAGGATTGAAAAGAAAGTTTTGAAATCTCTACTCTGTTGATTATAAATTTTTATTACTGATTTAAAAAGAAATTTTGTGGGTAGACAAAATAAGTTGAAGGAACTAAGAGTAAAGAAGGTCATTACACCTAGTACCGAGTAGCTAGATTAACATTGTAAGTGGGAACAACATAACCCCGATAGTAGTCCTTGCCTACTCCAATTTTGTGATTTGAAAAAAAAATGTTTTGCATTTTATGATATTATTTTTATGGTTTGGCAAAAGCAAGCTTTGGAAAAGATAATAAAGTTTTACCACATTTTGGAAGAAAAATAAATGAGGCCAAACCATGTTTTAAAAAGAATGGAGTAGGTGAGGGGTAGTATCCAGAAAGAACAAGAAAAATATTAGGCTATGAAGTAAATAGCAAGGACTGTCTTGGAATAATAATAAAAACAAATTCCCATAGAATGCATAAGCATTGAGAAGCTAGAATTGTTGCTTAAAAAAAGTAAACTATAGGCTAGTGATACACAGCATGGCCTAGTAGTAACTACTAGGTAGTGAAGGGCAAGCAAGTATATAGATCATGTTGTGTGGACTCGCAATTGTCGAAGGTGACAAAGTCCTTTGATTCTAGGCCCATAATAGTAGCTGTGTAGGATAATGTTTGAGTTGAAAATGGAAAAGCTTATTTGAAAAATAAACTTGAGAAATCGGACTGAACCAAATAAGCTAAGAAAGAGAATAGCCTAACTAACAAGAAACCAACAAATTCAGTGAAGCAACAAAACAAGACGGGAAAAGGAAACGAAAATCTTAAGACAAAGATGAACAAAAAATGAAAACTTTTCAAGATAATTGAAGAAGGAAAAGAAATTTTCTTATGTAGTTGTGCTTGGATAGGAAAATAGGAAATCTACATAGAACAGTTATATAAAAATTCAAGTACAATTATAAAAGGTACAACGGAAAATGTAAATTCTTCCATTTTATATCTTTTTGTAACATAAGAAATCGAAATTAGAAAATTAGATTTTTCTAAATTCCAAGTTTAATGATGATTGGTAGGATTTTGGATGCAACAACTGGATGAACTATGCTCTTATTCTGTAAGAGTACGGGAAAATTTGGGTGAAAAATGTTTTGACTTTTCAAAAATATTGCATTCATATAGAACTGCAAGTATATTTAGGATGTGAGCATCATGTTTTGAAAGAGTTTTTAAGATTTGCATACATATAAGTGGATCCAAATTAGGCATACATGATTTACTATGATGTGAATCACCTTTCACATGTGCACAGTGTTGCAACAACTAGATGAACACTAATTGGATGTTGCGAGGGATTATCTATTTTACTCTTATCGAATTTCAGGGATGAAATTCTTTAAGGGTGGGAGAATGTAACACCCCGCATATTTAATATAAATAAAAATAAGATATATGCGTAGATAGGTTAAAAATGGTGATGTACAATGAAAATTAATCAATAAATGAAAGAAAAGGAAAGAATAATTAAATAACAGTGTGTGTAACGGAGAAGATAATAAAGTACGGATAATTATTTCAAATATCAGGAATTAAGTAAAACGGGCATCACCGTTGCGTTCGTATCGAAATTTTACATGGAATAGAGTCCAAGTTTTCGAAAATCGGACTACGTATGAAGGAGTTATGGCCTTTAGAAGAATCAGAAAAATTCAAAACAGTTTGAAATTCGACCCAGACAGCTGGGCGGGAAAATTCCCGCCCATTAACCAGACAGGTCGACCTTAGTGTAGACCTCCATCAAGGGAGGTCGACCTTAGTGTCGATCTCCCGTAAGGGAGGTCGACCTGCCCCCAGGTCTGGGCAGTTTTGCCTTGTGACGTGTTCTGTTGTGTTTGTGTGATTCTGATGGCTTCTGGGCTGATCTAATGGTCCTAAAACACTAACTATACCTATAAATACATCCTTAACCTAACCCTAATTCATTATAATTCTCTATGATGCCTCCATGCCGCCAAACTTCAACCAAACATAGCTGCCGCCCCTAAACTCTAAATTAAATTGCAAGTTTTTCATCAGCTTTGGAGTTTAATTAAATCAAATTATAAGATCTTCATCAACAATTCATGCTCTTCACCAACTATCAAATAAGAGGGTTAAATCAACATTTCTACATCAACAACAAATCATTTGTTTCTCCAATCCAATCAATGTGAGTGGATTTTAAATTATATTTGTTGTATAATGTTATTAATATCGTTCGCCATTCCCTATGTATACATTAATGAATATGATGTTAATTCAATAAGAACATTTATTTTATTTATGCCTCCATTGAATTCTCTCCTTTTTATTTTTATAGCTAGGCTATCTCGAGCCTAGGCCTATCATGGATATATGCGTTTTAAACGTGAATGAGAAATTAAGAAGGGAAATGGGTTGTTTGGGCATAATATGGATTGGAAGTATTGATGTATAATTTAAAATTGAATTATGGGTATGACTATACTGAAACGTTGAATTTGTGTAGATTTTCATAATTAAATTGGATATGGAATTTGTATAATTTAGTATGATTAGCATGTAATTGGATAACATGTGATGTGAAATTTATCTGTAATTTGGAAGATAACTATAAAAGATGAATTAAATTATATGTATGAACGTGGAATTGGGTAATACGCAAATTTGGTATGAATAAATATGTGGTTTGGACAATTAATTTTAACATGGAATAGGCATGAATATGATTAAAAGTGAGTTTGGAATATACTACTTAAAATTTGGATAATTTGGGGTATAAACATGAAATTGACACTATTGGCATAACTTGAATATGAACATATTTGTGAATTTTGTAATTGGCATACGACACCTAGAATTGACATGAACTGTTAATTAGCTAAAGATGAAACATGGCTAACTCGAGGTTAAACTGAGTTTGTGGTGTAAGACTACCCGGAACCGCCCGGCACATCCAGCGACTGCAAGCAATAGGGTCTAATGTGAGAAGTTAGTCATAACATGCCTGAACCTGAAGTTAGACTGAGTTGTGGTGTAAGCCTGCCCGGAACCGACCGGCACTTCTAGCAACCGCAACAATAGGTCTAATGTGAGAGGTTGGTGCATTAATAATTAATTAATGCTAATGACACATGCTAAGTATGGTAGGGTTAACAACACTTAACCAATATGACATGATATGTGGGAGGATTAAGTTAACATGAATGAATAGACAACACTTAACCAATATAACATGTGAATGGATAAGTGGATGGGGTTAAGTCAACTTGGGTAAACTTAACCAACATAGAGATGGGGAATGTTAACAACCTATTATAAACCAAAGTTGTGGTAATGAAAAGATTGAATAATAGGTAGACCAAGGGAAGGTTATGACTAAAGATATGATACAAGATTTGAAGGGTGGAACAACTTATACCATAAAATAAGTTAATCTAAGCTGAAAATGTATAAAAGTACCTGTGTGCTATCGTTTGATAAAAAGAACTTAAGTCATGCTTGAATTCGTTGGCAAACCTTAGTTAAAGAAGAACTAAGTAAACAAACCTTAGTTAATGAGAACTAAGTAAACAAACCTTAGTTAATGAGAACTAAGTAACCAAACCTTAGTTAAAGAAGAACAAAGTAAACAAACCTTAGTTAATGAGAACTAAGTAGCCAAACCTTAGTTAATGAGAACTAAGTAAACAAACCATAGTTAATGAGAACTAAGTAAACAAACCTTAGTTAATGATAACTAAGTAACCAAACCTTAGTTAAAGAAGAACTAAGTAAACAAACCTTAGTTAATGTGAACTAAGTAATCAAACCTTAGTTAACGAGAACTAAGTAACAAACATTAGTTAAAAGAAACTAAGTAATAAACCTTAGTTAGAGGATACTAAGTATTAAACAAATAAGTTGGATATAAATTGTAAAGTGATAATGTGTAGTCTATTAAAGAAGATGACATAAGTTATATGAATAACATAACAAGAGATTGGTTGAGTTGAGTAATTCTCTGAGTGTCAATCTGATGTTGATCTCGGTCTTCGGGATTGACACTTAGGGCATTATTCTCTTACTAATGTAAATATGAACAATAAAGAGAACTTGTCAGTAAACCTTAGTTAAGGGAACTAAGTAGACAATGATTAAGAGAACTAAGTATTAAACCTTAGTTAAGAAGACGAACGATTAAGAAAACCAAGTAGTAAACCTTAGTTAAGAGAACTAAGTATCAAACCTTAGTTAAAAGAACTAAGTACTAAACCTTAGTTAAGAGAACTAAGTAAACAACGCGCTTGAACCAGTCCAGATATAGGATGAATAACCAAACATGGTAGATCATCACTAAGCCATAGAATACGAGGAGGAGTGAACGTCCATCTAGAAACTTTTGTAGGCTCCAACGGACTGGGATATGAAGCACGCGGCTTCAGGGGACGTGTAGTGGGGTACTCTTGGTATCCCTCTGTAAGAATGCAGATGATCCACCTGGGCACACAGAGGTTAGGTCTGCACGGTTACGAACCAAGAGTATGCCTTGGTTGCAATAATTAGAAGGCAACCTAAAGACTAGGATGGACCAGCGTGAGTCGGCAAGACCATTTAGTGCCCTGTGATAGCAACTCATCTTCTACCTACCATCTTCAGTCAGTACGAAAAGCGGAAAGGCAAAGAACTCCAAAAGACCATATACTTGCTATCTAGTTATGGGTGAGGTAAGGCCAATAGGGAAGGGCATAGAGGGCAAGGCAGTTGTGCCAGGGAAAGTTCTCATTCTTGATTTTTATGGGTGCCTTTAGTTTGTTAGTTGAGGGAGGGGTCTAGTGGGACCATAGCCACTGTAAAGGCAGACCTTAGCATCTGCATCAGCAGATATCTTAAAGCTCTCGACTGAGTTCCGTGTTTCTTGATTAGCCCTGCCACGGGACTTGGGTTCGCACATATAGAGAACATGTGCAAGTAGACAGTAAGTACGATTGACGATACGTACGTGGGAAAAAGTTTAGGTACATACACATCGCTCTAGGTGGTGTATCGTAGACTAGGGGCATTACTCGATGATGGAACCTAGTCGAACCTAGGGTGGCAGTCCAAACGCTTACATAATATAGTAATGAAGGTTCTATGCGGACATAGCATTGGTATACACATACATATATATATATATACACACACACATGAGATTCTGTATGACATGTGGCATTGGATAAGGGACTGCATACATACGGAGGAGACCGTGCGAGTGGGATATATCTTAGTTGGGGGTAGCGACATATACACTATATTAGGTTGATATACTAGGGAGTAGATGGGTGCGATGTAAGTACATGCCATATGGGCTATCAACATAAATAACCTAATAAACAAGAAAATGCAATAGACCGGTATATGTAGGGTCATTCAACATTTGTAGTTTAAATCCATTCACACAGAGCTTATGTTCTGACCCCCTCCTCATTACATACTCGCAGGTTAGGTAGTGATAGGGTTATGATAGCTTGGGATACTGGTTAAGCAGTATGTTTAATAAGGTAAAGCTATATTTTAATTACAACATATTTTATTCCTTCCGCTGTGAGATGCTTTACGAGTTCTGACATGTTTCTTTATCTCTGTCTTTTTTTGCAGGATACCAGAGCAAAACAGCTCGAGTCTCGATGGATTGGAATTTTGGAAAAAAATTCGGCCCGTCGGAGCCCAGGTTGTTACAACAGTTGTGTTTGAGCACCGCTTATCACCCTCAGACCGATGGACAAACGGAAAGGGTGAATAGAGTTCTTGAGGATCTTTTGAGACTGTGTATCCTAAACTTTAGAGGAACTTAGGAAGAGCATCTTCCTTTAGTAGAGTTCGTCTATAATAACAGTTATCAAGCTAGTATTTGCATGGTACCCTTCAAGGCATTGTACGGATGACCCTGTAGATCACCGACTTGTTGGTGGGAGTCTACAGAAAGGCTTTTACTTGGACCTGAATGATTAGAGAAACTTCATAAAAGATTGGTCTAATAGAAGGTTCATGAAGACAGCTCAGGAGAGGCAGAAGTCCTAGGCAGATAAGAGCAGGATCGATATTGAGTTTGAAGTAGGAGACATGGTTTTCATCAAGGTATCATCTTTGAGGAATGTGGTTCGTTTTGGATCTGTAGGGAAATTGGCAGCAATATTTGTAGGACCATTTCCCATAATAGAAAGGATTGGCCTAATGGCCTATAGAGTAAAGCTACCAGAGAGATAGTCCGGTGTTCATGATGTTTTCCACGTTTCTCATTTACGGAAGTGCTTGCATGGTACCGCAAAATTAGTTGAGCTGAGTATGTTTGAGGAAGTAAAGGTGGAACGGGAGGCGACAGTTAGACGAGTCCCTACCCGTATTCTTGGATCAGAGGTTAAGAAGCTACATAACTGAGAAGTCAAGTTGATGAAAGTTCAATGGGGAGAGGACCCTGGGAATGCAAATTGGGAGACTGAAGACAAGATTCACGCTTCGTACCCTTTTCTTTTCAAGGGTATGTTCTTAACTTCTTTTTCCAAAGCTTTTATTCGTACTTGTTTCTATTGTTTAAGTATATCGTATCGATCAAATCTTCGACGTTTAGATAGGGAACCCATGGATGTAAACATGTGTTTGAAGCATGTTATGTTTGATGGATGCAAGTGGATGCAAGTGTTTGCTAGTGGTTGCTTGTGGATGCATATAAACACACATTAGGCACTAGACCGGCTCTATCACTCTCATACTGCATACAGATGCATATGTATATTTTTCTTCTTTTGATGGATGAAAGTGGGTGTATCATTATGTGGATGTTGCATTTGGATGAATGATTGTGCACACATATAGAACTTACATGATATATTAGGATTATTTGCATACATGTGGACTCATGGCACTAGCATACGTTGCATTAAGGAGGTCAACTAAATCAGTCGACCGCCTGATCTTTCGCATCAGTACAAGGACATATGCACACACCTTTGCATATGTTCATATGATAATTAAAAATATCTAAGGACAATGGATGCCTATGATTGGCAGATGAGTAGATTGATGATGGATGTTAGGATATACATTCTTCTTAGCTTAGACATTTCGGGGACGAAATCCTTTAAATATGGGAGAATGTAACATCCTGTAATTTTAAAGAACACTATAATGATAAACTAAAGAATACTTAATTAAATGTTCAGAATTAGTTAAAACGGACTACTCCATTGTGTTGATCTCGGAATTTTGCTTAAGATAGACCCTAAGTTTGCATAAAACAGACATCATATGAAGTAGATATTAAGGTTTGAAGTTTGTACACGAATAAGAATATATAGCAGAATAGGGAGGGAGATCGGCCCGTTAGGGGTCGACCCCATCCCTAATGGGTGTCGACCCATGGGTCGACCACTCCACAGGGTGTTGACCCCTATGTCGACCCCGGGGTCGACCCCACCGAGATCTAGGCATATTAACCCCTCTGCACCTGGACACATTTATAAACAAGATTCATTAATCTTAGGCTATAAATAGGACATCATTCTCATTATTTTATTCACCAAAAAAAATGGTGACAACGAGGTGCTGCCCCAACTCAGATTAAAATAACCTATTCTTCTACAATAACGAGTTATACGTATTTAATAATCCCTGCTACAACACCAACAATCAATTCTCTATTATTTAGATTCAGTCACAGTGAGTTCATGTTATTTTTAGATATAAACAATTAGTAGAAATCTTGACATGTTTATAAGTTGGATATAAACCTGTGCCTGTTAGTAATCTGAATCATAACTAAATAGATTTGCCATTACTTGTGCACCTGATCCTCTGTTTAGCTCTTGCATGCCTATGTTTATTACGCTCATTCTGTTAGTATGCCTAATCATGTCACCATATGTCTATCCTGTTAGCATGCTTACTTTTATCATCGTATGCCTGTCTTGTTATTATGCCTATTCTTGTTCTCTTGTCTCCCTCTTTCCCTTTTTATTTTTATAGCCAGGTTACCTTCGAGCATAGGCCTACCGCTGAAATATGCGAGCGCACGAAATTGGGAATGGTGGGGAATGTTAATTTGGGGCATAATTTACATTAAAACGTGATTGGGATTTGGGCATAATTTATACCTTGATCTAAAACTTTAATTTGGGGCATAGCTTTTATTGTGAATCAAACTGGGATTTGGGGCATAATCTTAGATAAACATGAAAATTGGTTAATAATGAACATACCTAGATTTACATTAATTAGAAACTGTAACCGCACTTAGACACGAGGTTAGATTACATTTGTGGTAGATGTCTTCCCCGGAACCGTCCGACAAATCAACGTCCACAAGTGGTTAATCTAATGTAAGGGGTCGAGTTCATAAATATACATGTAACGATACTAAGACACGAAGTTAAGTCTGATTTGTGGTAGAAGTCTACCTGGAACCGCCTGACATATTCGGCATCCACAAGTAGTAGACTTAATGTGTGAGGTCTAGTCCATTAATAAGCCATAAATTGATAACTTGTTAACCTGTAATACTTAACCTGTTTAAATCTGTGGGGGTTACATGAACCTATTAAATTGATTAGGGGTTAAGTAAACTTGCTTGAATCAGTGGGTGTTAAGTTAATCTTGTTAAATACGTGGGGGCGGGTTTTATACACACACACACACCCGACAAACTTAACCTGTTTTACATGTGGGGGTTATGCAACCTTGTTAAACTATTAGGCGTAACCTATTAAAATCCTAGTAGTGGGATTGCAAGCCTAGGAGGGAAGCTTGTATCATCTGTTGTATGGGACCCGTTTCAGTCAATAACCCACCTTGGAATCAAATGAGTACTCTGAACTAGGTCAGGGTCGGGGCATGCTTATTTAGCTAATTATAAGAGTTCACTTGAGTGAGAATGTTGACGGCGCGTTCCATCGGAGTCATGTGCCTGCATTGGTCCGCTTGCTAGGTAAGATAAGACGCTGACATCAATAGATATGGCTATGCATCTTGAAATTAACGGGGTTGCCACATTAGGAAGTGATACACCTACTGTCGGGTCGACACGTGTATCTACAGGGTAGGGAGCAAATCGATTGGGGGTAGTAATTAGGGAACATCTAGTATTGCTTGTTGGGAGCCTCTTATTATTATTGGGGGTAACACCTGGCATTTCTGTTGGGCTACCTGTTATTCTTGTTGGGGTAAAACCTACTACTAGAAGTACACCTAAGTCTACCATCTTGTTCTAGTTGAGATCTTCTTATTCTTGTTATGCTAGTATTGGTGTAGGGAAAAGTACTTGAGAAGCGCAATATATTCCGTCATGTTTATTCTGTTTTTCCTGCTCAGTCTGTTATACCTTTCTTATGATACTGTTATCTCTCTCATCAAGTTTATATGCATGTCATGATGCTTTTACTTATTTATATGCTAAAATAACTGGACTTGCCAAACTTTATGTCTAACCAATTTTGTTTCCTTTTCTCTCTTCCATTTCCCCCAGGTTCTCAGGGTGGGAATACTCGGGCTTGATTTGGATTCTTTCTTTCATTCTGCTTGGAGCTGCTTAGATGTACCACTTTGATTTCCTATCTTCTCTGATATGGCTATATTTATGAGGAACTATGCTTCTTTTATTACATACTCTGATTATTTTTAGTACAAGACAGAAGTTTAGAGTTGATGTAATGGGTTTTCTATATTTCACTTATGATGTAACTATGTTTTGGACCACGATGTTTTCTGTTTAATAAAGTTTTAAATTCTGCTTTTATTTTATATCTATCTTGTAATGTTTCTGTTTCTGTTTACTCTAACACTTCATGAAACTTAATGCATTCTGATAAAGAGCGACATTAACGGATGTGGGGTGTCACAGTTGGAATGCATATCAGGTTCTAGTGTTCAGCTTATGTCTCAGATATTATATCGATTCATCTATGTGCCCAAGTCCGTGACATTATTGAATCTTGATGGTCAAAGGTTTGTCAACATTACAAGTTTATAGTATGTTTATTAAGCTATAGACATTAATAAATAGAACATAATTAAAGCACATATAAAGAAAAGTCCAAAATGTAGAAATGTCAATCCTAATTACAAAAATAAGGTTTACAAGTTTATTTCCCTAACTTCATCAACATAGCATATACTGTTTATTCACATTCAATTCAGTAATAAGGAAATAACAAACATAAACAAAATAACTTGTACCTAGGTTGTAAAGATTACTTCAATCATAAAAGAAAGGACAAGGTGTAATATGATAACTATATATATAATCTGTTTTTGATACTGCTTTACATTTCGTATGATTTTATACAAAAACTTAAGATTTTGGTAATGTGTGTTTTAATATGTTTAAACTATCTATTTTATATAAATAACAAACCTATTTAAGTTACAACACCCAAATCTTATGTTTTTGAACATATATGATTTATAATTAAATAGAAAGTAAATCAGGCCATTATCAAGAATGTACAACACACAAAAAATCCTAACTTTTATTACATTCGTAGTGAAAACCAAATATATTCACAAGATTGACAATTTCCGTAGTTTATAAGGGATTTGGGGGAATTTTTTATATTTTGTTTTCATGCAGATTCAAATCCCTTAAGGCATAACAATCCAAATCTACACTATCAAGATATAGAAAATAGTAAACTTATAAAATTTCCACTCAAAATATTACAAGAAGAAGGATGAAGAGTGTAACACCCCGAATTTCGGTTAATGTTAAAATTCACTAATTACAGAACAAATAATCTCAGGTGTGAGAATTGGGGGAAAACGGGCTGCGTCATTGTGTTCGTCTCAGAAAAATACGCGAAATAGAGTCCGAGTTTTCGAGAATCGGAGTCCGTATGGCCCAGTTATGGCCCAATGAATTTTGCAGAAAATTCAAAGTTTAAAACAGATTTAAAATTTAGGTTCAAATTTTGAAAATGGGCCATTGGGCGCAGGCGGGGAAAATTCCCGCCTGGCTACCCAAGTCGACAGCCCTGTCGTCTGGGCAGTCGACTTGGATAGACCAAGTCGACAGCCCTGTCGACTTGGGTGTCGACAGGGGGTGCCCGGCCAGTATGGCCTGGTGCACCATTTTAGTGTGTGGGCTGTGTTTTGGGGCTGGTTTCTGGAAGCTTCCGGGATCTGATGGTCCTAATCTAACCTAGGGTTGATCTAAGGGCCTAAAACACTTGCCTAATCCTATAAATAAGACCCTAAGCTAGCCCTAAATGATCATAATCCTATCTCCTAACTAAACTATGCCAAAATTTTCTATGATCATGGCCTCCACCGAAAACCCTAGCCTCCATCCTCTTATGAAACTATTTCTATGAAGGCTTTCATGTTCATACAAGCATCTTTGAGTTGTTTAAGCAATCATTAGCTTGCATTCATCATCAAGTTGCAAGCTTTATGTCCAAGGCTAGAGTTTTTGGGTAATTTGTGGCAAGGGTTTGCTTATGGGAGCTTAGTGGTGAGTTCCTATAGCTTTAATAATCAATTGTTAAATTGATTATGGTAGGATATGATAAGAGATGGCTATGTTTGTGGATAAATGTGTATGCAAGTTTAGTATAGTGTATGTTATGTGTTTTGCAAGTTTTATGCTATATGCAAGTTTAATGCCATGTTTTATGATGCAAAACACTATGTTGAACATTTATGCATATGTAACATGATATGCAAGTTATGCATTTGGTTTTATGCATGCTATGTAATTGGTTTTATGCATGCTATGTATTTGGTTTTATGCATGCTAAGTATTTGGTTTTATGCATGCTAAGTATTTGGTTTTATGCATGCTAAGTATTTTGTTTATGCATGCTAAGTATTTTGGTTTATGCATGCTAAGTGTTTGGTCATATGCAAGTTATGATGCAAGTTCATATGCAAGTTATGATGCAAGTTCATATGCAAGTTGTGATGCAAGTTCATATGCAAGTTATGATGCAAGTTCATATGCAAGTTATGATGCAAGTTCATATGCAAGTTGTGATGCAAGTTCATATGCAAGTTATGATGCAAGTTCATATGCAAGTTATGATGCAAGTTCATATGCAAGTTATGATGCAAGTTCATAAGCAAGTTATGATGCAAGTTCATATGCAAGTTGGCCTTTATGTATGACATAAGTACATGTGCGAGTTCGTCCCTTTTAGACCTATGACTTGTATGCAAGTTGACACCTTTATGATAGGTCTATAACATGAACATTTAAGCAAGTTACCATCTTCATGACATATGCAAGTTTGGGTTGGTTATTTATGCAAGTTGGGTTTGTGGTCATATATACAAGTTGACACCTTTTAAACCCATGGTAATGCTAATGATATGCTAAGTGAACCCATTGTGTGTATGATGAATCTTCTCTTTTGAAGTATGTCATGTTAACGTATTTACGTGGGGACGATGGGGTAAAAATTAATGAACACATAAAATTGTGTGAAGTGGGTATAATTAAACATACCGTAAAGTGGATGGACATAATTGGGAATTTACCTATTAAGTTAGGTCTACCCATATTATGGAATTGGGAATTTACCTATTGAGTTAGGTCTACCCATATTCTTAAATATTTGTAATTAATTAGGGATAATTAATACAAATTATGGGGGTGATTAATTAGGTGTAATTAATCTACTAAGACACGAGGTTGGACCCTTTTGTAGCATAAGACTGCCCAGAACCGACCGGCAAATCCAGCGGCTACAAATGATTGGCCCAATGTGAGTGGTCTTAGTCATAAACTAAATACGTGACAAGTGTAAAGACACGAGGTTAGACTCTGTTATGGTGTAAGGCTGCCCGGAACCAACCGGCATATCCAGCTGCCATAAAAGACAGTCTAATGTGAGAGGTCTTTACAAAGGTTACGATCTTAATTAACTAAGAAACACTTAACCAAATTAGCATGTAGTGGGGCATGAGGGGTTAAGTGGGTGCCTTGGGTGGCATGTAGTAACTAGTGGGGGTGCCTTGGGTGGCATGAGGAAACTAGTAGGTTGCCTTGGGTGGCAATAGAAAATACGATTAGAATACTTAACCAAAGTGGAACATGTAATTAAACATGATTAAAGGGTTAAGTAAGTGCCTTGGGTGGCATGTGGGAATCAAGTAAGTGCCTTGGGTGGCATGTGGAAATCTAGTGGGGGCCTTAAGTGGCAATTAAAATATGATTAAAAGACTTAACCAAAGATTTGTAACATGGAGGTGGACATGGTTAACGGGTTAAGTGGGATTCACTAGATAAAATGGCAAGCTTAGGTAGTAGCTTGTGGGGGCCCATTTCAACCAATATCCCAAACGTATCTTTGTGGGCTCGACCCAGGTCGAGGACGGGACACGCATATTGGGCTTGACTATAAGAGGCTAAAACGGGGTAGCGGTGGCAACGCGAGTCCAACGGGTTTCATATGCGTGTGTGGACCCGGGTTGGTAGGTAAGACGTTGTTGCATCGTGTAGGTATAAGCCGTGCACCATTGATTATCGGGTTGCCACTTTTGGGGAGTGATACACCCCACTGTGGGGCCAGCACGGGTATCTACGGTAGGGAGCCGATCGCTTGGGGGTAGTGGGTACACCTAGTGGAGATAGGGGCAGACGGCACCTATGTAGTCAGCTAGGGGGACAAGGAACTACTGGGTAGAATTACTAAATACGCTTAGTGGGATCAACCTTTAAGTAGGAATTACCCTTGGGTGGGTAGAACTGGTGTGGTGCAGTGTAGGAATTACCCTTGGGTGGGTAGATCTGGGGTGGTGCAATCTAGTAATTATCCTTGGGTGGATAAATGCGTCTTTTCGGTTATCTTAGTGTATCCTGTGTTTAGTTGGCTACTTAGTGTAGTCATTATCCCCAGAGGTACCATACCTTGTTTATATCATACCCTAATTACTTTAATGATTGTATTGTTAGGGTTATAGGACTCACTCAGACTTATGTCTGACCCCGTTGTTTTTATCTTTTTCCAACCCTCAGGTTATCAGAGTGGGCCTACCATTAGTGGGCTTTGATCAGACTGCTTTATCTATCTTTTGGAGCTTGGACCGTGGATGTAAAGCTCGGTTTATCTTTTCTATTATGGCTATTAAGTTATGTAGTGGGATTATGTACTTTTGTTTTATCAGGATGGATATTATGTACTTGACTCTTGTTTATGGTTTTGGTGTAACCAAACATGTTTAACTTTCCGCTGCAATGAAATGATGTTTTTAAATTCTCAAGTATTACTTATATCTGTCTTGTTGTAATTTTTCTGTTCTATATTCACTTAAAATACTCCACCGATGTTATGGCATTCCCTTAGAGAGTGATCGTAGCGGGTGTGGTGGTATCAGAGCTTAAGGTTACCAGAACAGAATTTTTTTTTAGAAAAACTATTTTCTAAGAATATTTTCGAAAGGAGTATTTTCAAAAACATGTCTTTTAAGAGAAAGGTTTTTGAAAGAAAAGCATAATCCCCGATAGCCATATCTTTATCTTTCGAGTTCTCCGTTTTGAATCTCTTCCTCTCTCGTTTTGAGTTTCCCCTCCTCGTATAGATGATCTTTCTAAGATAGATAAGAATGGAAAACCACTTCAAGGAACTTGGACATTAGTCGGACTAGAAGTTGGTTCAAGAAGGAGGAGGACTTGTAGGTACCTATTGGATAGACGATGGGAGGAAGGCTCAAATAGTTGTTGTTTAATGAAGGACGAAACCTCATTTTGGTGGGAGGTTACGAGTGGAGAATGGGAAGAAGAGGGCTAGTAGTTATCCTTTTGGAGGAATAGGACATCTTATTAGGATTGTCCAAAGAGGCAAGGGCCAGGTACGGAATCTCCTGGAGGGTGGTTGTATTCCCTCACGACTAGGGTACCAGATGGGGATAGGACCGGCTAGGTTGGAATTTGGATTTCTTTAGTATCCGATTCAGACTTTATTTGATTCTGACGCATCAAGTTCGTTTACCTCATCATTGTTAGTTGAGTCACTGCACTTAGACACCAGTTAGTAGATGATCCCTTAGTTGTTTCGAACCCAATTGGGGCTCCATGATGTGTTTGGGTTTGAAAGTTGCCATACTTAGCGTTGAGTTTCGATGTGATGCTTTTTGGGCTTCACGGGCTATGGGTTATTTTTGGGCATGGACTGGTTATCCAGTAGGGGTGCCGTTCTTGATTTTGAAGGGAGAATTGTTAGGCTTATGACCCGCTTGGGTAACACTCTCGAGATCTCTTGTAATCCCATGGAATCTGTTATGCTAAGTTATCGCTTGACACGTTGATCAAGAGTTTGTGATCTGTTAGAGTGGTTCGGGAATACTCGGATGTGTTGGAGGAGGTAAAGGGCTTACCTCCGGAGCGGGAGAATGACTTCCGAATATATCTGGTAGACAATGCCAAACCAGTATCTTGGCCAGGGTGCCACATGGCTCCTCGTGAGAGGAGGGAACTCCATAAGCAAGTAGGCGATTTGCTTGAGAAGGGGTTAATAAGACGAAGTATATCGGAGTGGGGTGCTCCAGTAGTTTTTGCTATGAAGGCGGATGGGTCCCTCAGACTTTGTATAGGTTATAGGGAGTTTAACAAGATAACAAAGAAGAATAGACACCCATTGCCAAGGATTGATGATCTTTTTGATCAGTTGGTTGGCGCCTCAGTGTTTTCGCGGTGGACTCAGCCACGGAGTTCCATCAGTTGAGAGTGGTTGAGGATAGTATAGAGAAGACTACCTTTAGGACTCCGGATGGTTTTTATGAGTGGATGGTGATGCCATTTGGTTTGACAAACGCCCCAGCATACTTTAGTGACTTGATGAGAAGGTGTTCAGGGAGTACCTAAATAAGTTCGTGATGGTCTTTGTAAATGACATCTTGGTCTTTCCTAGGAGCGAAATAAGTTTTCATATGAGCTCAATAGGTTGAGCAAAGCCAGTTATGGGATAAACGGTGGTTTTGGACCGAGACCGGCAAAGACATCCAGAGTTGGACAAGGGCTTAGTTATTTAGCCGTTTTTACTAGTATCATCTCACGTAGGTCGTCTGAATTCGAAGGAGGCATCCCTTGGGTGTTTGTCTGATATTGGTTCAGGCCTTTGGGGCTTGCATTTAGGGGATGTCGAGTTCGACTAAGGAGGTCTGCGTGAGAGATGGATAGTTGTGATGATTTTGCATGGGAGAATATCCTGATTTTCTCTAGAAGTGGAGAAAAGCATGCCCTACATCTTAGGGAATTGTTGGAAACTCTTTGAGCGCATTGTCTTAAGACAACAAAGGTGGATGGAATTCTTAGTATCCTATGAGTTTGATATAGCGTATACCCCTAGCAAGGGTAACGTGGTAGCGGACGCCTTAAGTAGAAAAAGGTTGTCCTCGAGTTCATGGTTCGTTGAACGACGGAGCTTAGAGTTTATTTCTATGTTTGACTTTAGACCTTCCGTTGACTTTGTACCCGGTTTGCTAGCCTCCTTGGAGGTTAGGCCTACTCTTTTGGGACGAATTGGCGAGACACAGCGAGACGACCCACAGTTGGATGAGTTAGTAGAGAAGCTCACGAGGAGGGGGTCGTCCAGCCATTTGGGTAGGTACACCCTAGATGGTAAGGGGTGGTTGCGTAGAGACGGTAGACTTTGTGTACCGCAAGACGAGGGTTTGAGGAAGGCTATGCTTGATGATGCACATCGGTCGAAGATGACCATTCATCCCGGTGGGGACAAGATGTACCAAGTCATGAAGCGAGTTTTCTTCTGGGTCGGTATGAAGAAAGATGTGGCCGAGTATGTCACTAAATGCTTGGTGTGCTAGCAAATGAAAGCAGAGTAGAAGAAACCAGGTGGGTTGCTTCACCCATTGGAGGTTCCGCTAAGGAAGTGGGATAGTGTCTCGATGGATTACCAAGATTAAGGAAGGGTAATACGGGAATTTGGGTGGTAGTAGACAGACTTACTAAGAGCGCCCACTGTATACCCGTGAAGAGGAAGAGAACTACTCCATGGCTAGCTTCAGTTTACATTCAAGAGATTATTAGATTGCATGGTGTACCTTCCAGTATAGTGAGCGATCGAGATCCTATCTTCACTAGAGAATTTTGGAATTTTTTTGCAAAAGGCGGTAGGGACTCAGTTGTGTTTGAGTACCGCATATCATCCTCAGACGGACGGCCAGACCGAGAGGGTGAATCGTATTTTAGAAGACCTTTTGAGGCTATGTATCTTGGATTTTGGAGGTACATGGGAAGAGCATCTTCCATTGGAGAAGTTGCCCGACAGACTTAGTGGTGTACATGATGTATTCCATGTGAGGAAGTGCCTACATGAGACCGCAGAGGCGGTAGAGCCGAGCCTGCTTAAAGAAATAAAGGTAGAGCGTGATGTGACTATTCGACGAGCTCCTACTCGCATCCTTGGGTCAGAGATTAGGAAGTTGAGAAATAGAGACGTTCGACTGGTCAAAGTGAAAAGGGGAGAAGGAGAGAGCAATACTACTTGGGAGACAGAAGTGAGGATGCGTTCGTAATACCCATTCCTTTTTGAGGGTATGTCCTTTAAACGTCTCCTTTACCGGTTGTCTAGTGCTTATCTTATCTTTAGTATGTCCTCTCATTAGTATCTTTGACCTTTAGATAGGGTAAACCTATGGCTGAAACATGTGTTTGAGACATGTTATGATTGATGGATGCATGTGGATGCAAGTGTTTGCTAGTGGTTGCTCGTGGATGCATATACACACACTCTAGACACTAGATCGGCTCAATCACTTCATATTGCATATTACATAAAATTGTGTGTAGGTAACTATATTAATGGATGTATAATGGTTGTGTTATCACATGGATGATGCATTTTGGTGAATGATTGTGCACTCATGTAGATATTGTATGTGTCGATAGGGTTCTCTCGCATACATAATGGATGCATGGCACTATCATGGTTTGCATATGTTCATACAGTAGATAAGGAACATATACACACACTTTTTGCATATGCTCATACATCATTAGAAATTGTTTTAAGGACAATGGATGCCCGTGTTTGATGGATTGAGTAGATGGTTGTTTGGATGGTAGGATATGCATTCTCCTTAGCTTAGAGATTTCGGGGACGAAATCCTTTAAGGAGGGGAGAATGTAACACCCCGAATTTCGGTTAATGTTAAAATTCACTAATTACAGAACAAATAATCTCAGGTGTGAGAATTAGGGGAAAACGGGCTGCGTCATTGTGTTCGTCTCGGAAAAATACGCGAAATAGAGTCCGAGTTTTCGAGAATCGGAGTCCGTATGGCCCAGTTATGGCCCAATGAAGTTTGCAGAAAATTCAAAGTTTAAAACAGATTTAAAATTTAGGTTCAAATTTTGAAAATGGGCCATTGGGCGCAGGCGGGGAAAATTCCCGCCTGGCTACCCAAGTCGACAGCCCTGTCGACTGGGCAGTCGACTTGGATAGACCAAGTCGACAGCCCTGTCGACTTGGGTGTCGACAGGGGGTGCCCGGCCAGTATGGCCTGGTGCACCATTTTAGTGTGTGGGCTGTGTTTTGGGGCTGGTTTCTGGAAGCTTCCGGGATCTGATGGTCCTAATCTAACCTAGGGTTGATCTAAGGGCCTAAAACACTTGCCTAATCCTATAAATAAGACCCTAAGCTAGCCCTAAATGATCATAATCCTATCTCCTAACTAAACTATGCCAAAATTTTCTATGATCATGGCCTCCACCGAAAACCCTAGCCTCCATCCTCTTATGAAACTATTTCTATGAAGGCTTTCATGTTCATACAAGCATCTTTGAGTTGTTTAAGCAATCATTAGCTGGCATTCATCATCAAGTTGCAAGCTTTATGTCCAAGGCTAGAGTTTTTGGGTAATTTGTGGCAAGGGTTTGCTTATGGGAGCTTAGTGGTGAGTTCCTATAGCTTTAATAATCAATTGTTAAATTGATTATGGTAGGATATGATAAGAGATGGCTATGTTTGTGGATAAATGTGTATGCAAGTTTAGTATAGTGTATGTTATGTGTTTTGCAAGTTTTATGCTATATGCAAGTTTAATGCCATGTTTTATGATGCAAAACACTATGTTGAACATTTATGCATATGTAACATGATATGCAAGTTATGCATTTGGTTTTATGCATGCTATGTAATTGGTTTTATGCATGCTATGTATTTGGTTTTATGCATGCTAAGTATTTGGTTTTATGCATGCTAAGTATTTTGTTTATGCATGCTAAGTATTTTGGTTTATGCATGCTAAGTGTTTGGTCATATGCAAGTTATGATGCAAGTTCATATGCAAGTTATGATGCAAGTTCATATGCAAGTTGTGATGCAAGTTCATATGCAAGTTATGATGCAAGTTCATATGCAAGTTATGATGCAAGTTCATATGCAAGTTGTGATACAAGTTCATATGCAAGTTATGATGCAAGTTCATATGCAAGTTATGATGCAAGTTCATATGCAAGTTATGATTCAAGTTCATATGCAAGTTATGATGCAAGTTCATAAGCAAGTTATGATGCAAGTTCATATGCAAGTTGGCCTTTATGTATGACATAAGTACATGTGCGAGTTCGTCCCTTTTAGACCTATGACTTGTATGCAAGTTGACACCTTTATGATAGGTCTATAACATGAACATTTAAGCAAGTTACCATCTTCATGACATATGCAAGTTTGGGTTGGTTATTTATGCAAGTTGGGTTTGTGGTCATATATACAAGTTGACACCTTTTAAACCCATGGTAATGCTAATGATATGCTAAGTGAACCCATTGTGTGTATGATGAATCTTCTCTTTTGAAGTATGTCATGTTAACGTATTTACGTGGGGACGATGGGGTAAAAATTAATGAACACATAAAATTGTGTGAAGTGGGTATAATTAAACATACCGTAAAGTGGATGGACATAATTGGGAATTTACCTATTAAGTTAGGTCTACCCATATTATGGAATTGGGAATTTACCTATTGAGTTAGGTCTACCCATATTCTTAAATATTTGTAATTAATTAGGGATAATTAATACAAATTATGTGGGTGATTAATTAGGTGTAATTAATCTACTAAGACACGAGGTTGGACCCTTTTGTAGCATAAGACTGCCCGGAACCGACCGGCAAATCCAGCGGCTACAAATGATTGGCCCAATGTGAGAGGTCTTAGTCATAAACTAAATACGTGACAAGTGTAAAGACACGAGGTTAGACTCTGTTATGGTGTAAGGCTGCCCGGAACCAACCGGCATATCCAGCTGCCATAAAAGACAGTCTAATGTGAGAGGTCTTTACAAAGGTTACGATCTTAATTAACTAAGAAACACTTAACCAAATTAGCATGTAGTGGGGCATGAGGGGTTAAGTGGGTGCCTTGGGTGGCATGTAGTAACTAGTGGGGGTGCCTTGGGTGGCATGAGGAAACTAGTAGGTTGCCTTGGGTGGCAATAGAAAATACGATTAGAATACTTAACCAAAGTGGAACATGTAATTAAACATGATTAAAGGGTTAAGTAAGTGCCTTGGGTGGCATGTGGGAATCAAGTAAGTGCCTTGGGTGGCATGTGGAAATCTAGTGGGGGCCTTAAGTGGTAATTAAAATATGATTAAAAGACTTAACCAAAGATTTGTAACATGGAGGTGGACATGGTTAACGGGTTAAGTGGGATTCACTAGATAAAATGGCAAGCTTAGGTAGTAGCTTGTGGGGGCCCATTTCAACCAATATCCCAAACGTATCTTTGTGGGCTCGACCCAGGTCGAGGACGGGACACGCATATTGGGCTTGACTATAAGAGGCCAAAACGGGGTAGCGGTGGCAACGCGAGTCCAACGGGTTTCATATGCGTGTGTGGACCCGGGTTGGTAGGTAAGACGTTGTTGCATCGTGTAGGTATAAGCCGTGCACCATTGATTATCGGGTTGCCACTTTTGGGGAGTGATACACCCCACTGTGGGGCCAGCACGGGTATCTACGGTAGGGAGCCGATCGCTTGGGGGTAGTGGGTACACCTAGTGGAGATAGGGGCAGACGGCACCTATGTAGTCAGCTAGGGGGACTAGGAACTACTGGGTAGAATTACTAAATACGCTTAGTGGGATCAACCTTTAAGTAGGAATTACCCTTGGGTGGGTAGAACTGGTGTGGTGCAGTGTAGGAATTACCCTTGGGTGGGTAGATCTGGGGTGGTGCAATCTAGTAATTATCCTTGGGTGGATAAATGCGTCTTTTCGGTTATCTTAGTGTATCCTGTGTTTAGTTGGCTACTTAGTGTAGTCATTATCCCCAGAGGTACCATACCTTGTTTATATCATACCCTAATTACTTTAATGATTGTATTGTTAGGGTTATAGGACTCACTCAGACTTATGTCTGACCCCGTTGTTTTTATCTTTTTCCAACCCTCAGGTTATCAGAGTGGGCCTACCATTAGTGGGCTTTGATCAGACTGCTTTATCTATCTTTTGGAGCTTGGACCGTGGATGTAAAGCTCGGTTTATCTTTTCTATTATGGCTATTAAGTTATGTAGTGGGATTATGTACTTTTGTTTTATCAGGATGGATATTATGTACTTGACTCTTGTTTATGGTTTTGGTGTAACCAAACATGTTTAACTTTCCGCTGTAATGAAATGATGTTTTTAAATTCTCAAGTATTACTTATATCTGTCTTGTTGTAATTTTTATGTTCTATATTCACTTAAAATACTCCACCGATGTTATGGCATTCCCTTAGAGAGTGACCGTAGCGGGTGTGGGGTGTTACAAAGAGACTGTGTAGATCTAGTTTTTGGATTGTATCCCTGCAAATATCGTATTCAAAACTCTCTCTTAAACTAGTATATATATATGTAAGAATACAATTAGAGTCTTATATATATAATTCCATATTCTAATAAGGAACAAGATTAGAAAAGATAGAGGAATAAGTTAGAGATGAAGAAGAAAACTAACATGTATATTTTCTGGAAGTTAGAACAATGGTGGAGAAGTAGAATGGAGTCATAGAAGAGAATAAAATATAGCATTTGAAAGAGAGGCTAAGGCGTTATTTATAAATGCTAGAGAGTGTGTGGTCCATTGGATTAGTTTTATAAAATCTGGATGGTCCGTTCGAGCAAAATATAATGAAAACCCTAGTAGGACATGCCTCTCTCCCACCCTTGGCCTTAAGGGTGGTCAAACTCTAGGTCGACCACCTTCAAGGGGAGCGGTCGCCCCCTTAAGGGTCGAGCGCTGAGAGATTTATTTTCCTGGTCATTTATTAATTATGTTGATTAATTAGATTTATTATTTCCGTTTTTCTTTATTCTTGTCCGCTCCTAACATTCTGTTTAACCGGCCCTTTGGTCCGGTTCCCAAAAGTACACAAGACACACTCGACTCAACACAATCGCGTGCTGTTATAGCCCGAACTGTCTCTAAGAAACCAAGGAGACAATCCAGGAAAAGGCCATGTGAACAAGAGCCTCATAACCCCTCAAAACTATGACATACCTATCCTCTCGAACCCCCATGCTTTGGACTCCTAAGTCTCGAGCCCCTCTAGCCTCGCCTCGTTCAATCTAGAATTCAATGTTCCCCATGGGGTACGAATTTCTTACCCCAATGAAAGTTCCTAAGAGAGATGATGGGGGGGATCCGAGGTTCTAAAAGCCTGCACTCTGGGGTCCGAGATTTTTTGTTGTGGTCCCTTACTTCTACCTACTCCACCTAACAACTCCACTGTAAATACACCAAGCCCACACTTCAAAGGGGTTGGAAATTGGTTGATTTGACATCTCTTGAGAGCTCCAAGTGACCTTGTTAATGGCATTTATGCTTTGAGGAAGAAAAAGGGCAAAAGTGACTTTTTCTCAATATTCATATATGATAATTATGACCTCAAAATACTTAGGAATGTTTGTAAAAGGATGTCATGGGATAGTCCTAGACTTGTAACTCTTTATTATTAATAAAATATCAGCGACTCTTCCAAAGTGGACGTAGGCCCCTCACGGGACAGAATCACAATAAATCTCTTGTGTTATTATTGCTTTCTGCACTTATATTTCCATGCAAAACTATAATTCTTAAGTAATTAAGAATCTTGGGTGTTTACGACATATTCTGCCGTCAACATTCTGGTGCTTTCACTGAGAAAATTTAGACTCGCTTCTTTTTCGCACATCACCATCTCGACTTCGACGTGCTATAGGTTCCTTCTGTAACCTGCCTCCAAGTCCTCTTACATTGGTGAAGCGACCAAAGAATGCAGTAATTGGCTCTTCTGATGCAGCTGAAGCTGGGATGTCCTAGCAACCTCAGCCAATGGATATCTCGGCCGAAACCGATACCCTTCCTCCTATGGACCCCGAAAATCCCGTAACCCAAGCGCAAATCCATGCGTTTAAAAAAGGTACGAAAGTACAACTGTTGAACTCAATCAGGCATTGAAGAATAACATCGACCTTATGCGCCAACTTCAAGAAATTCAACGTGTCGTCGTTTGACATCAGCTCTCTTAGAAGCTAGACCGAGACGTATTATCTTGGAAACCTCTTCTTCCAAGGGGCCTACATTAAAGAAGGAGGTTCAGCCTCATCAATAACATTGCCATCCGCTCCAAAACCCATACTAATGGAAATGGAAATGGTGATTGAACTACTGTCAATTACAGTGGGGGAACCTAGTACCACGACCATTCCCAGTTGATTATCAATGACAAATCGGGTCTGAGCAACCGACCCCCTCTACGACAGAACCCAACGGTCGCCGCTCAGAACCAGGGGCTACGCTTCTGGTAACCCGGCAGCCCAAGTACTTCCAGATCAGGATGCACACCAGCCCGCTGTGCCTCACCAGCCATACCAAAACCAGACCATTGACGTCGACGACATGGAAGAAGATGATCCGTATGTGCATCACAGGAGACGTTCATGAACAGAACTCCCGAAGCTCACCGAAACCAATGTATTCCGCCGGAAGATACGCATCCAACATATCTCCCTAACGTGATCCGAAGGATCATAAGAGATATGAGAGAGAACGTTAATGACTGGTGGGAAGCCCACTTGATGCATGATCCCTTCACCAGGATCACACATGAAACTGAGTGGCCCTAACGCTTCAACATGCCACAGATGGCCTTCTATGGCGGCACAGCTGATCCTTGTGCCTTCTTAAACTGCTATAAGTGGCAGATGGACTCCAGCCGGGCCACTGACGCGGTTATGTGAAAATGCTTCCTAGCTTTCTTATCAGGCACGACCTTGCTTTGGTTATCTCGCCTTCCACTCCACTCTATCAACAACCTCGGCCAACTGGCCACAAAGTTGGTTAAGCAATTCAGAATGCACGTTCCAACTTCAAAGAAAGCCCTCACTCTTTCTAACCTTTACTAAGGACCCACAGAGTCACTCAAGAGCTACCTCTCGCGGTTCAATACCAGCCTCATCGAATCGACGACCCGGAGCATCATACCATACTTTTCCAGCTGCAAAGGGTATCCTCCTTACTTTTGAGTTTGGAGCATGGATCAACAGGAAACAGCCTAAGAGTCTTGATGCTTTTTATGTACAGGCCAGAGAGTTCCTATGTTAGGAAGAAGCGAGACGTAATCGAGCTTCCCGCAGCAACCACTCTAACAATCCATACGTCAACACCATCGACGACAACATCAAAGGAAAACTAGTTATAGAGTCCCCCGATAAGGGTAAAGGAGCAGTCCCCTTAAAACCTAAGACGAGGAGTGGCAAGCAGAGCAGTCGCAACAACAACCAGATTCCAGTAGACCCCAAGAAGCCTGGTCACTACCAAACTTACAGGACTTACACTCCACTGAATCAAGACTTGGAGACAATCTACTTGGAAACATGTAATATGCTCCAGTATAAGAAATCGAACAACAGAGAATCCACTGATCGCGAGAAGAATTCCAGCAGATACTGCCGATACCATGACATGTATGGACACAATACTAATGATTGTCACCAACTCAGGGACGCGATTAAAAAGCTCATCCGCGAGAAGTGCCTGGAATAGTACATTCAAGAATATGTTCCTTTTGAAACAACCACGGGTCCTCCAGCACCTACCTATACGGCCCTAGGTTCATCCAACCAAAGATAGGGCATTGTGATTAACACAGCCTGTGGCGGGCCTTACCCCATGTACGCAAGCTTCCGAAAAATGGAAGAGTACGTAAGTTTTATAAAGCAAGCCACCTACGAAACTTGCTCCACTCTGGATTAGTCCATCCCCGCCAAACTTCAAAAAACTATGCATGACGACATTGTCTTCAATGAAAGAGAGTCCACGGGAAATGAAATCCCAACCATAAACCCTCTCGTGATCACAGCTCAGGTCGTCCCTGCTTCCGTCCGAAGGATATTGATCGACTCAGGAAGCTTAGTCAATATCATCTTCAAAGAGGCCTACAATCAAATGAAGTTTGAAACCAAGTACTTGAAACTCTGTCATCCATAATCCACGGCATCAACAGATCCTCCAATCACCCCGTAGGCATGGTTGAGCTACCAGTGGAACTTAGAGACAGGGATCAGAGCTGGGTCTGGATCCTCACCTTTGTGGTTATCGACGTCACCTCCCCATACAATGTCTTCTTCGGACATCCCTTACTCGTAGAGTTCTGAGTCAACATGTCACCATGGTCTCTCCTAAAGAAGTTCCCAACGGAAAACAAGATCGACACAGTCAAGGGCAACCAAGCAACAACTCGAGATTGTTATGCAATAGAATGGAAGAACACGCGCAATATGGAAAAAAGCAAGACCATGCCTCCACCTTCTTTTGCCAAAATCATCTCCACATAGTAATCAAAGGCATCTGAGCCTTGGCTCAGGCGCTACAACCATCTTTCCGACGATCTCGATCCAAGGGAGGACGAAGAGCCCAACTCTGAAAGGGCTACCCTAGTCGAAACTACCGTGAATGTTCCGATCAGACCCGACGACCCGACAAAGGACTTAAAAGTTGGATCGCAGCTACACCTCATAGTAAAAGAAGATCTTGTGGAATTCTTAAAGGCCAACCTAGATGTGTTCACTTATACCCACTCTAATATCTGCGGCATTGACCCTGCAATTGCTTGCCCTAAGCTAGCTTTCGATCCTTTACAACCTCCAGTCAAACAGAAGCGCCAATTCTTGGAAACTGAAAGATCAAACACACTCAAAGAAGAAGTATATAGGCTCCTCAACAACGATTTCATCTGAGAAGCCGACTATGCTGAATGGATCTCCAACCCAGTCCTAGTCAAGAAAGCAAGCTGCAAGTGACGAACGTGCGTCGATTTCTCTGATTGAACAAGGCGTATCCCAAAGATAGCTTTCTGCTTCCGAAGATCGACCGGCTTGTTAACTTAACCGCCGATTACCAACTCTTATGCTTCATGGACGTCTAATCAGGCTACAATCAAATTCCGATATATCTCCTCGACAAAATCACACCTCTTTCATAACCGTCCTCGAGCTCTACTGCTATCACGTCATGCCTTTCGGTCTTAAGAACGCGGGAGTCACTTATAAACGACTGGTCAACCTCATTTTCAAGGATCAGATAGGAAAATCTGTGGAGGTATACACGGGCGATATGCTTGTAAAATCCAAAATAACGAATGACCACGTTAATGGACTCTCCAAAATATTCGATGTCCTCCGCCAATATGACATGAAACTCAGTCCCTTGAAATGCTCTTTTTGCGTTGCATCGGGAAAAATTCTTGGGTTTGATTGTCAATTCCCGAGGCATCGAAGCCAATCCATACAAGATCAAAGCTATTTGGGACATTCAAGCCCCTTAGAACATCAAGGATGTTCAAATTCTAAAAGGGAAAGTCATCATTTTAAGTCGATTCATCTCCAAAGTTGCTGACAAATGCATTCCCTTTTTCGGTTTGCTTTGAAAGGGAAGCGCTACTTCGCATGGAACTTAGAATGTGTCGCCTCATTCAAGAACCTTCTGAATCACTTTGAGCAACCATCTATTTTGTCCAAACCTATGGATCACGAGGACTTATTTGTTTATTTGGCTTTTTCCATGCAGGAAATCAGCTAAGCGCTCGTACACATTGAAGATCATGTCCAACGACCCACTTACTACATCAGCAAGAGGTTAACGGGGGAAGAAAAGAACTACCCAAAGCTCGAGAAGATAGCCTACTGCTTGTTGATCTCCTCCCAGAAACTACGACCATACTTTTAGTCTCACCCTATAAAAGTCTATACTGACCAGCCGCTACGACAGGTCCTACAGCGACCCGAGGCATCCAGGCGACTACTAAAGCAGAATATAGAGCTGAGTCAGTTCAAAATCACATTCATCCCTTGTCAATCCATCCTTGTACAAGCTCTCACCGATTTTATAGTGGAATCCACCATCCCTGAGGAGTCTCCCCCAGAAAACATTGAAGCCCCAAACATTTAATGGAAACTGTTCGTGGATGGGTCTTCCAATAATAAATGCTCTAGCACCGGAGCCATGCTCGTCACTCCAGAAGAACACCCAATATGCTACGACTTAAAGCTAAACTTCCCTACAATCAACAACGACACAGAATATGATTCCTTGATCGTTGGACTTAAAATCGCGATCAAACTCAACATCAAGTCCATCCAGATTTACTCCGACTCACAGCTCATCGTGCGTCACGTACAGGGAGAATACCAGGCCAAAAGAGCACGACTCACTCCCTGCCTTGCTCAGGTTTGCGAACTACTCACCAACTTTGACCACTACATCATCACACATGTCCCTCGAGAACAAAATGAAAAAGGCTGACTCACTAGCTAAACTAGCAAGCTCCGAAGATGCGCAACTTACAGGACTTGCTCCGATCGAAGTACTCGACCCTCCGAGCATTGATCATGTTCAGGCCAATTTGGTAATGGCAACAAAGACCGAAGCCGAGCTTGAGCCTTGGATGACACTAATTAAGAACTATTTGCAACATGGAACCCTCTCGGGATGTTATAAAGAAAGATGAGCGCTCACTCGCCAATCATCTCGCTACATCATTTTGTATGGAGTTCTCTACCGTAGAGGATTCTCTATCCCACTACTCCGGTGTGTAGCCTGCAAATGCTGGCCGGGTACTGACAAACATGCACGAAGACAAGTGCGACGACCACATGAGCACAAACCCTTGCAAGAAAAATCATCTGGCATGGCTACTTCTGGCCCAAACTCTATCAAGACGCCACAAACTATGCCTGCAAGTGTGAAAAATGACAGCGCTTCTCAAAGATTCCAAGAGCCCCACCTACCGAGTTAACACAAATGGTTAGCCAATGGTCATTCGCTATGTGGGGGATAAACATCATCGGGACTCTTCCGATGGCTAGATGTTGGGCACGTTACGCCATTGTCGCGCTTGACTACTTCACTAAATGGGAAGAAGCCGAAGCCCTCTCTACAATCACCACTAAGAAAGTAATCAACTTTGTCATTTACAAAATCATCACCCGCTACCGAGTATAAATAACTCTACTCGAATCTCGACCCAGCACCGAGACTGAGTATAAATCACTACATTCACAAGTCCCTGGACTTGGGTAGCCCATCAGCTAAGCTAGTGTGATACCGACAACTCCCACGACTCCGTTCCACCCATCAGGTCAGGATTCGAGTACATCTCGAACCACAGCCCAACACCGAGACCGAGTATAAATTGTTTCGCTCCTATGTCTCCGGGCTTGGGCGAAGCCCCTTGGCCATCATCCGACCCCCCCTCGGGTCTGGATCCAGACACCCTTCGGAGAATAAATGATGCCCTCGTGCTCTAAACACGAGGGAACGACAGGAGAGCCATAAGTCAAACGAATCCGACATCCATACCTTCTTTCGACTTAGGACTAACGAACTCCAGGCGGTCCAAGATAGAAGTCAACCGACCTGGGTTCCACGCACCTCGGGACTCCTGAACAAAGGAAACCCCACGTTCGGAACCAACGCGCGATCCCCGCACGACTAGGACTCCACCTGAACGGGATCACCAATCACATTTCTGTAAGTGTAACAATAAGTACGCTTATGCAAGTATAGGACGCTTGAAAACATGAGACGAACATTCGAACACTTAACGTTAAATGCAATTTTAGATAAAGTTAATTGATATTTCCTTTTCATATATCGAAAGAAAACATATATCTGATATCTTTTCTTTCTAATGATAGGGTGTACATGAAAACCACACCGTGCCTTTAAGGACCAAAAGTGAGGGCCGTACTCGTGTATACTATTGGCATACATAACCAAAATATCAGTAACATCTGTGATGGTTACAAATTCTACTCATTCCTTTTCTTTCTTTTCTTCTTTTGAACAGATTCAACACTCGACGGATCACCAGGGACGAACCTCTTTCTTCCGGAGTTGCTACCGCTTTTCCCTCATCTGCCCTTTGTTGGAGTAATGGACTCGTGAGAAACCGAGGTGCGCCTTCCTCCGTCATCCTCTCCACCTGTAATGTCTGTAATCTCCACTGGGGGAATGCACTGTAGAGGTTTAGGGGCAGCGCCAAAAGCAAGGGCCAGCACAGCGTCACCCTCCCCTAGAGCTTTCTTGGCCACTGGCTCTACTTTCTCTTTAGCCTCTCTGAAATCCTTTCGATTAGCTAGCTTCTTGGACTGAAATTTCAACATGTCATCCGCCTTAAGCTATTCAAAAGTCACTGTGACTTTCTATTTGGCAGCATCGTCGACTTCCTTCCTCCTTGCCTCCGCGGCAACTCTCTCCTTCTTAGCCTTATCGGTGGCTCTCTTCTTCTTGGCCTCTTTGGAATCCCTCACCTTCTCCACCTCGACATCGGTTTTATTCTTCGCCACAACGGCGGCATCGTTCTACTCGTCATCCTATCGAACATTTTCCTATGCCTTCTGCCTAGCAACCTCATCTTGTATCCTCTTCTCCCCTTGCTCTACGGACTTGGCGACCATCTGAGCCTTTTGTGCCCCTACTATTGCTTGCATTGTTGGAATGTTCCCCTCCATAGAGCCAATCACATAGACACTTTGGCCATCCACAACCTCTGCCTTTTCCAGAAATTCATTATAAATATGCGACCCTAGCTCAACATCCGAAAACGTGTCCACTTGACCGCTTCCCTCTCCAAACTGTGTCCCTTGCATTCCTAACCCAGATTTCATTGTTTGGGGAAGCATGAGGGTAAAGCCTGGTGTCACATCCACTCCATTAGGGGTTGCATAGTAAAAACACAACCATTTAGTCCACGAATTCGGTAATCACATCATATTCGGCTATTCATGGTAATGAAAATTTACCTCCAGAAAGAAATGGTGTGGGTATGATAGGGAGTGCGCTCGCTATAGCAGTGAAAATAGATCCCGTCACTCCTAACCCTGGAAGTTTGGGGTTGTACTCTGATGAAGCCGGAACTAGGATAGTGAGGTCGTCGTTTGTGGCGGCTTCTGGAAGTGGTGGCTAGTATCAGCTTCCCTTCGAAAATGTCTCACTAATGACCACACGCTTTATAGCTATAAACTTTCCCACATTAGAAGCACGCTTCACCAATCTCTCCATCTCAGCATCCTCTCACAACAACCTCCTCCCTTCCTCCAGTTTATTGTGCTCCTCAACATTCAAGAGATCGATCATTAAGCGGTTCTCATTTAGAGATCCCATATCCACTTGATGTAGCCAAGCCTCATATGGTACCAACCATACCCATGTTTAGGCCAGCACCCAAGGGTAGTCTCTGACCCAAGAGAACCCTCGAAACCTTAGGGCCATAACGTACATGTTCCGTACATGCTCATCTAGGGATGCCTCTAACTGATCTCTACATCTTCAGTTTCCTCCCTCAAGCGGTCCACTTCCCTCTAGTGCTCGGCCTTCAACCCATCCACCAAACTCAATGCATCCTTCGTACTAGCCTTATTCTCCTTCTTCTCCTTCTTGGCCACCTCTATCTGCCTCCTTAGCTTGACAACCTCCTCCTGAAGCTTCCGAGTCCCCTCATACCCAGCCTTTAACCTCTCGTTCTCCTTCCTCAGGGCTTCGTTCTCCATTTGAATTTGGGATACTCGTTTATTATCCTTCTCCAATTGAGCGTTCACTTCTACCAAATCGACATTTTCCTTTTTAGGGCCGTATTCTCAATTGCTAAGGAGGCCACCGTATTTTTGAAAGTCGAATTCGCATGCTCCACCTCCTTCTTCAGCTTCTCATACTTCTCCTTCAGCTCTGCTGTGACGATAATGAAAAGGTTAACATCCAAGTGGGGCATCACAAGCAAGGAAACAACAACAATAGAGGGTTAAGCCTTACCAATCTCTTTCTCCAAGTTTCGGAGGTGGCCTGCTAAGCATTAATAGTCAATCGTCGACTCTGGATTTCCATGTTCTCCTTTCTAATCAGTCCGAGAGGTCAAGGAGTACTTAGTAAGCTCTTTATCCTTGAAATACGTAGCTCTCACCTGCATCCACACCTCTTTGGTATATGCCCGAGGGATCAGACTAATATCGGGAAGGAACACTAGTTCATCGAAATAGTGTCGGGGGAACTTCTGCATTAGCAATGCTTTCATCTCCTCAATGGAAAGCTCTTGGGTCTCGAGCACCACCAGATCCTGCTTCTTCTTCTTAGCCATCTCCTTCTTTCTAAAATGGCCAAGTCTCGACTCGTTCACTTTAGTAACTTGGACAAGAGCCGAAGGCGCAGCGTGAGGAGGAGCTGTCGATGAAGAATGCTTGGTGCCCGCTACATCAAACTAGGAATCTGTCCTATATGTCCAAATAGGAGGTGGAAGAGTCGGAGACCACAGAGATCGATCTTTTTGGCGATATTCGCCGCCACGATCATGTGAATGTAGAGGTTTACCGAATAAATTAGTCTCTCTTCGAAAGCTACCAAGAAATGCATTTCTCGGGGGCCAGTAACCCCTTGATCCATAACCGCGGCCTCTGCCTCTACCTCTACGTCTAGCCATGTTACCTATCAAAGAAACAGTTTGAAGTTTATAATCAAGCACCCTACATGTACAGACAAATGCTGTGTCATGCAATGTTTATTATTGTGGTGTATCCTAAGTGTTCTCTCAATAGACCAAATAATGCTCTACCCGAAGGAGTGAACTCCCCCACAGCTAAAGCTAGTTCTTCCGTACTTTTTGTACCAAGCCAGGGAGACAAGTCAAATGGGAGTTTATTAAGCTCATCAAATTGAACTTCTTTCTCGAGCGAGATGGCAGTCTCTGAGGGAGTCGATGGAGACTCCGACGTAGTCATCACTCTTACGCCTGCCTCGTTTGTCATAGGCAGAACATGGGCATTCGATGGATCCTCGTCCCTGGCAACTAACCCATCATCGCCAGTCTCGCTTCCACCAATTCCCTCCTGGATCTCCGCTGCTTTATGCGGCTTAGTCCTGACTGGGGGAGTATTTCTCTTTCAACTTGGAGAACCTGCTTCTTTCCCGGCCTCCGCTTTCTTTCCACCATTGGTGACGATTGGCCTAATTATCGCCTGATTGTCTGGGAGCAGCCCTACACGACAAAGGCGGTCTAGGTTTAGAACACTTGCGGTGGAACGTGACTCGGCCAGGATGACCAACAAAGACTCGAGATGCTCTTGATATAAGGTATCCGCGGGCGCCTCAGGATTTCCTGTCATGCAAGAACGGAGTCAAAAAACTGGAGCTACTGAAACCAACAAGTCCCGAAAATAAAAGTAAAGCTAAATGCTTACTTCCTTCCAACCATCTCTTAGTGAACCCGGGAGGGTATTGCACGTAGAAGCAATCGTGCTTGTATACAATCATCTTAGGCCATGTCCCACTGAAGAACTTAGTACTGGGCGAAGCCTCTAAGAAATATTGAGAAGATGAGGCGTTGGCTCTCCACTTCAACTGAAACTAATATCGGATGTCCTCTCTATGGGCTCCAGGTGCAAGTACACCCTATAGAGAACATAGGTACCCAATAGGGAAACATATGCATTTGGATGAAGCTGCGACGACGCAAGCACTATGCCATAGATTGCATACTGCAATACTAGAGAAGTGATGCTGGAAGTGCCAAAAATGTTGCTATATGCCAAAAATGATCTGTAGAAACACTTTCTCGGAGTTGCATTTTGCCGTGTTGCCTTAGAGTCAAAAGAGACATCTTTGTGACCCTAAGGCAACATCGGTACAGGTGTTGCCACAGGTACTAAATTTACAAAAATGTAGGGCCCACTAAAATCTTTAGCCCGGGTACACGGAATCCTATTATGGCTGTATCCCGGGATCACGGAATCCTGTTGTGGGGCCTACATGTATTAATCTATGGCAACACTTTTACCATCCAGTGGCAATACTATATCATAGCTATGGCAACATTTAACATCACAAACTGCAACAATATATCATAGCTATGGCAACATTACATAACATACTGCAACATTACAGAATTTAACATCAAACTGAATTAAACAAAGAACTTCTAATCTCAGATTAACAAGCAACACAAATAGCACTTACAAACGTAGCGAATAAATTCATGTTTACAGATCGTACTTACAAACACATCAATTCATGTGCACTGCAAATTGTTGCACAAGGATCCCCAACATCAATGACTAAGAGTGCGTTCAATGCCTTTACTGCGAATTATTGCACAAAGATCCCTAACATCAACGTGCATGTCAGGGTTTGCTTCACCTAATTTCTTAAGCATCCTTGTCAAGTTCTCCTAAACTTTTTGGTTCACCTTTGCATCAAGTTCATCTTCGAATATGTTATTCACCTTTGCTTCGACTTTGTCAGCTATATCATCCCTTATCTTCGTTGCCATCTCCTGTACGTATGTGCTTGTTGTTGGAGCAGCTTTTGCAAATTTTGGAAAGTTTATATGTCGTCCTATAAGCCATGATGGACTGTGCGACTTTCCATCAGAAACAAGTTCTTAAACAACCCCATCACTGCCTCCTTCACCTATTGCTTTTTCAATCTTCTCCTGCAAAGTAAAGAAGTTTCAAAATGTGACATCGTTAATGAATAAAATCTGAGTATCTCTTTAGTACAACTAATATTTTCATAATAAATACACTATTTTAGCACAACCAAAGTCATGCATGCCTCGGTTACAAACTGAGGCAATGCCTCATTTATATTTCAACACAAAATGGGAGGCATGCATGCCTCAGTTGCATTTATTTGCAAATCTACGTCATAGTATAACTATGCCACAACTCGTTGAAGTACAAACTCAACCATTGCTTCAATTACGAACCGAGCATTGCTTCAGTTACAAAGTGACACGTGCTTCAGTCTGATATGAGTGTATACTGAGTAAATGCCTATATGTATCCTGCTATTGGTTCAACAAAACATGATCTGATTCTATAATAATGTTGATCATGTGCAACATATGATTGAAGAGAAAATAAAATTATTACAATTTTATAGTCCATTACTGAAGCATCAGTCTTGTACACCTTTCCTTCTTTCCTCTTGCAAGTTTTAACAAAAAGTTCCCCATCTGATTCCTTGGACTGATACAAAAAGCATTAGACAGTAAAAGGATATCAAACCAATTGTTTCAAAATATATATCACTAATATTAAAAAAGTGAGATAGTAAAAAACTTCTCTATCTGAATCTTCATTTATATATGTAGTTTATTCACAAGTTAAACAAGGATACTGCATTCGAGTTAAACAAGCATACCTCCATATGACACATATTATTAAATAAGCCAACCATAAAAATAAGCAAAATGCGCACCATCTTATGCCGAATTTGGGAAAAAAGTTTTGGACCAGCAGTGTGTGTGTCAGTATACGATTTCCGATTTGCAAAATTTGTAAGGGCCTTGGACTACAAAAACATGAAATAAAGATGTTTATCTACCTGATTTGAATGAATAAAAAGGGAATTTTTTTGTGATAAAACTTAAAATTATACCTGATTTTTTTCATCTCCTTAAAACATCAAGAGTACTTTGAAATCCTCAAGTGGAATTTCGTCCATCCTATTTTCAAGCCTCTCTTCATTAGTTTCATAAGCTGTATATTTTGCCTTTCTAATACGACTCATGTAACCCCTCCAAGCGTCACGAATTGACCTCAAAGCCCAATATTCACATTCATCCAGAATAATATATCATTGCTCAAATACAAATCAAACATTAAAAAGAATAGTCATGCTACTTTTGTGACAAGTTTCATATATTTAAGTAAAATTAAGCTAACTTTGCAAATTACCTTGACATAGTCTCACAGCTTGCCTTTCAAACTTGAAGGAACATCAAACCAAGACAAGTAGAACACTCCTCTTCAGTGTTCCTAAAAAATAGCATAGTTCAGACATTACTTGGTCATCGTCTAAAATAGGTTGGCCCCAATTATTCACTGGATTGTAACTCTTTTGTCATATGGCCTTGAATGAACTTTACCCATCTTTGTTTTTCCCCTAAGCCTTCTAGGAGCTCTGACTACTGTTACAAAGTACATACAATAGTAATGAGAAGGTAAGAAAAAACATAAATGAGAACCTTAACTATTAAAATCAGAAATCAATTAGATTATACCTTCAACTTCTTCTACTTCATCTTCTTCGTTTTCAATATTTGTCAAGACATTTCTGATAACAGCCTTATTCCTTACCTTATTCCTTGCACTTCCACTACTGTTATTTTTATGGCGTTCTCGAATAGCAAAATAAGCATCTGTTATTCCTATTCATTCACCGTGTGGTAAATCAACGCTACATGGTGGACCATCAGTTTGTGTACGAACTGGATTTTCCCTTGACTTCGGAGTTGCATTATTATTAGTTACAGATTCAACATTGGCTCGTGAACGAGTTGTTGGTCCAGACGGAGGCCTTATAAACGTAACCTTTTTGGTTCTCAAAAATATGCACACAAAAATAGTAAAATAAAAAATAATGAAGCTAGTCTATAATTGCCAACATAAAATTAAATCTTCAGCTATAACGCACCTTTTCCTGATTTTTTAAAGTATCATCTTCACTACGTTCATCAAATTCTGGAACATAGTCTTCGCTATCTTCAGCAGGCATCTTTGATTTTGCTTTATTTTTTTCAAATTCATTTCTCAGTCCAGTATCTAATTTAGGCATCCGAAGTTTTTCAAGAACTCTATTCTTTTGTGAGACATTTTTGTCTCTCTCCCTTTCGTATTCTATAAGCGGTGGAGGTAACGGAGATGATAGATCATCATTTTGAAAGTAATTTAACAAGACATTATTGTAAATATTAGCAAAATATGTAGATCATATTAAAAGATCTGATTGTAGTCTTCTTACCAGAATCTCATTTTCAACCATATTTTCCTCTTCATGTGGTGAATTATCGAAATCTAATTTACTCCCGACACATGTTGAGTTAACACTCAAAGTTGCATCGCTGACTTCAGTTGGAATTTCCTTCTCTAGTAACTTTATCGAACTGCTGACTCCAGTCGACTTCTTGTTGACCATCTTTTTCTTGTTGATACGTGGACTCGTAGTAGCTTTGCTAATCACTTATGGATTGTTAGTAACTAGATTATTTAGCTGTGCCGACTTTCTAGGAGCAAAGACTTCAGTCTGCTTGTTGTTGATAGGTGGACTCTTAGCAGCTTCGCTGATCACTTGTGGATTGTTTAGCCATGTCGATTTTCTAGGAGTAAAGACTTAATTAGTCTGTTTCTTCTTTTTTGCTACCTATTGCAGATGGTGAGCAGTGACAAACTGTCGTTTCTATGATTCCGCAGCTGCAACATACAGGTTCTTTATTATTCTACTAAGTGAACTAAAAATCAAACAAGTCCTCATATTCAAACATAAATGCACAAAAAAATTATGTACACTAAAAACAGCAAAATAACTAAGAGATTCGACAAAATGACCAAATTCATCAAAATAGTACAAATGAGAAGATATGTTTATACCTCGAAATAGATTCTTCCTTGGGCGTACGATGACATGTGGCTGTATTTGTTTCACTGGCTCAGCTTTATCATCGACCACAGTGTCAATATAGAAATCAATGTAATCACCATTGTTTTTTCTTTGCATCATAAACAACATCTCTACATCATCAGCCACCAATTTCCACCCACTCTTTGGACCTTTCCATGCATATATTCCTCCATTTTTGGTGTAATGTAGCTCATCCTTGACAAACTCCATCAGTACTGTGTACGAAAACCTATCCAAATCAAATCCCTTGAAAATATCCTCTTCTCCACCAACAGATCCATTCTTACCAAAGTTTTGGAATCTAAGATTTGCCTTGTCCATCCCACACAAAATGGAGAAATTAACATTATAATGACATAATTACAAAATAAAATAAACCAAGTGCATTATAAAATAAAACATCCACTTCACTAAAATGTAATATAGGCAGAAACAGTAAAAAAAGATACAAAAAGAAGCCACAAATATGAGACATCAGTTACAACATTTAATCAAGGAAGAAACAACATTTTCTTACTTAAATTTGGTACATTTTTTTCCGGTATATCACACTTGAAACACCACAAGTTTTATAGTTATTTTCCTTTTCATTTTCTGCCCAATATAGCATGCAATCATTTGGACATGCATGTATTTTTTGGTAATCGAGTCCTAAATTTACACACAAATAACATGGAATCTTCTGAACTTAGGAAGTTCTTCCCATATTTTTTCCTCGTTCATCACTAATTCACACACAAGAAAACATACACAAGTATTATTTAGCCATGACTATAAGGCATAAAACACAGTAATCTATATAATAAAATCCCTTAGTACAGAAACGGGGAGACAAAGAAGGGACAAATTTAATCTTTATAAAGGCATCTGATGGTTAAAATCTGTCCATGCGTCATTAAACACATCCCAAAACATAACTCTGATAACTACCGTCATTCACTGAAATCCGCCCTCACTACTCTTTCGTGCAAAACAATTTTCCCATTATTGTTTCAACAAACCAAATAATTTCTCACACGATCGCCCGACCGTGCGTAGATCTTATTTCCTTTTCTTCTCTTTTTATTTACAGCAACTCCTTTCTCCATAGTCTTCACCTTTGATTTGGAAGATTTTGCTAGAAGGATATGAATATTCCTCTTCCTTTTCTCTCCTATTTGACGTACTTCCCGTAATTTCAATGGTCAGAAATATAGATTGAAAAATAATTGATCTGACTAGAGTTTCTCAATTCATAGATTCAGTCAATCTCCTCTATTTCAACATCAAAGCTTACGCCTTTATGAACCCAGCGGAGATTGTC
The DNA here is from genome assembly GCA_030737875.1 of Allium sativum. Lineage (NCBI taxonomy): Eukaryota > Viridiplantae > Streptophyta > Magnoliopsida > Asparagales > Amaryllidaceae > Allium > Allium sativum. The sequence goes on along the minus strand of CM060909.1, from coordinate 430,574,750 downwards.
AGACTAAGTCAGACAGTTTGCCGACATGTGAACATCTATCCAGTGCTATTTCAGGTTTCTGTTTTATTAATTTCAAATTCATTAATCTTCTCTTTCTTACATGTATGATTCTGTTTCGGTCAAGTCAATAATTGATTTTAAAGCTTAAGAACTGAGTTTTCTATGAAAAAACCTTTAATTTGTACCACGAACATTTCTTTCTGATAAAAACGTAAATGAGATTATTATTAAGTGACTTTAAATGTTATTAACCATATTTATCTATGTTAAAATTTCAATTTAGGTTTTTTTAGATTCTTTGTTTGAACCTGCAGATTAAATTATATATTAATAAACACTCCAGCCCCTTTCCCTCTCTCATAAAACCATCGTTCAATTCCTAGTCAGAAATCCAAACCCGTCGCCTTCTGAACCCTCACCGCTGGAGGCGCACGCACCCCACCACTAGCGTCGATCGACGACGCCCTCCCCTCCCCGGCCTCCTCTTCCTTCTCCGTCCATCTCTCCCTCCCTTTCTCCCTCTAAATGCATTCAACCCCATGCCAATCCCTACCAAAACCGACGCCCTAGCCACCAACCCCCCTCTCCCCCCCCCCGCGCTGCCATCAACGCAGACCCCCTCCGCCCTTGCACCGCGACAGAGACCCCCCCCCCCCCCCCGAGCGCAACAAACCCTCCCCATAACACCCTGTAAGTTTTTATGTTTTATTTTTATTTGTTTTATTTATTATGTAATAGATTTTTATTTACTAATGATGAGTAAAGATTATATTTATAAAATACATGTAGGGATAAAGATTGAATTTTTATGATAGAAAGAGAGGATTTGATTTTTAACTAGCAAAAGGTTTGATTTTTATCATTAAAAAGATTCGATTTTTAATCGTGAAAAGGTGGGATTTTTAATCGCATGAAGTAGCGAAGAAAAACATAATTTTTCCATGTATGTAGCAAAATAAAAATATGATTTTTTTATTATGAAGTTAGCATGGTAAAAAATTGATCTTTATATATGTAGTGGAGATATAAAAATTCGATTTTTATATATTAAGTGGTGATTTAAAAGTTGGATTTTTATTATAAAGTCAGTGAAATAAAAATATGATTTTTATTGTTTGAAAGGCAATGTATAGAGCGATATAAAATATAATTTTATCCATGGAGTGATAATATAAAAATGTGATTTTTTATATATGTAGTGGCTACGGACAATGAAACTGACAAAAGGCGAGCACGGCGAAGATTTCCTACATATGAAGAGTCGTGGTGATTGGTTTAGCTAGTCGGCGAGAACTTCTCACTTTAAATCTTGTTTTCTAGTTAAAATATATACTAGGATGCAGACGGTGCTTAGCAGCACTCGACACCCGATCATGGATGACTTGTATGCTTGTTTGATGTGTTGTGAAGTTTGTTTGTGATGTTGATGTGAAATGGATAATAAAACATTCATGTGTTGAAATAAATTAATTATCGTTAAAAATATAATTTTTAACGTGAATGTGAATAAATAAATATTCATTTACAAACCGGACGGTTTGTTTATGTACACCCATTTGAAGGATATTTATTGAGACGATAAATTTTACACATCGCCCAACTGCTCGAATAAAAATCAGTGTTTGTTGATTTGAAACCCCACACGTCAGTGTTTGTTGATTTGAAACCCCACACAGGTGTTGGGATGATATTTGACGTACACTATTCCCAATTGTTTAATGGTATGTCGATCGTTTGATCGACAGACTGTATGAGCGTTAATTAGTTATATTTAATGCTTATGCAGTTGTGTGGTGCACTTTGGATGATGGTTGATTATTTATCGTTGCAATTATATACATGTGTTGTATGGAATCCATATAATTAACATTATATGGTAATTGATTGGGCCTCATTCCAATTGGGAAAATAAAGAATATTATAAAATATAGATTCATGTGTGTAACAACCCGAAAATCTGGGCCAGTTTAAAATTTTTATTTTTGCAATTTTAGCGAATTTTGATTATTTAAAATGAATTATTTTGAATAATATCGACGAAAAATTTATTTTGAATATAAATCGAACGTATATATTATATACGCCGTCGTTAGAATATATATAATTATATATAATTATATAAGGAATTGAAAATGGCGCGGTAGTTCGATAATTCGATTTCAAACTTCAAATGAATGTACCGGGTGCAAAACAATCCGGATTTTAGTGAAACCAAAAATGATAGGATCTATTTGAGAATATTTTTCCAACGAATCCGAAGAATCAAAATTCCATAGCGGGAATCAAAAGATATGTCCAGTTGAAAATTCTGAATAGTCGCTATGGAATTCAGGCCCTTAAAAATGGACATTTTATAAACGACCTCGGATTTCGACGAAACCAGTTTTGTTGGGTCCGTGATGTTAAGATATTGCTAGATTCCAAATTTCATAATTTTTCGAATCAATATGTGAGCGTGGCAAAGGAAAACGCGTTTGACCAATTTCAGTTGATTTTAATCGACTGGAAAATGGCCATTTTTCAAACGGTCTCAGAATTCGACGAAACTAGTTTTGTTAGGACCGTATCGTCAATACGAAGCTAGAAAATATTTTTCGGGAATTTTTCTAGTTAGTATGTGACCCCGGTAATTTGAAATGTACGTTTAAAATTCAATATAGTGATTTAAATGTAAATTCAACTGAAACAAATCAAAACGATCAAATCAGCTTGCGATACATATCCCATTGTGTTCGGAATGGGGGTAATTAGCTAGGGACGACAGGCGGTGGGTCTCGTTCCGAGTTCGAATGAAAAGTTACTTTTTAAAAATAAAATAAAATATATATTATTATATATCTTCCTTTCTCCCCCTCCTTTTCATTCGTTCAGATTAAAAAAAAAATAAAAAAAAAGAAGAGGAAAGGAGAAACCCGTTGACCCTCAGGCCCCCCACAAATCGATCGCCGCCCTTCACCAACGCGCCGCCCACGCCCCGCAGCTCAGGCGAGCCTCCGATCGAGATCCCCCCTCGTTCTCTCTCTCTTGCTTCGAATCGCCTCCCCCTCTGCCTGATCGCCGATGACATCAAGCCCCGCCTCCCTCAGCCACCGTTGACCCCGCTGCCACCCACGACGCCCCTCACCTCAGGCGACGCGCCTACCTCCGCCGCCATCCACTTCTGCTTCACCTCCTCCCCCTAGACCACCGCCAGCAACGTACAACGATTCCCCCCATTCAAAACTAAGGTAAATCTTATTTATTTAATTTTATTTTAGTTTCTTTAATTATTTACTTATATAAAAATGAATATATAATGATGATTTTTAAAAGAAGAAAAGATTTGGTTTTATTTGTTGACAAGATTGGATTTTTATAGTTTAGGATATAAGATTTTTTTTAACATGAAAAGGTGATTTTTATAACATAAAGATTAGAGTTTTTAAAAGATAAAGATTAGTTTTTGTTAGATTTTCATTTAAAAAGGAGTCAAGAGATTTATTCATAATAAAAATATGATTTTATTCATAATAAAAATTATGATTTTATTCATAGTAAAAATGTGATTTTTATATATTGAACTTCGGAATAAAAATGTGATTTTTATATATTGAACATCGAAGTAAAAATATGATTTTTATATGTTGAACTGCGGAATAAAAATATGATTTTTATTTATGGAATAGCGAAGTAAAAATTCGATTTTTACATAGGTAGTGAAAGCGGACAACGAAGGTAACAAAATGGCGGGAACGAAGAAGATTTATATCAAAGAAGAGTCAAGATGATTGGATAGCTATTGGTGAGAACTTCTCACTCTTCAATTTCTTTTTCTAGTTATATATATATATATATACTAGGATGCAGACGGTGCTTAGTAGCACCCGACACAATCGTCCACAGACCATGGACTTGTTTGTTTGGTTGCATAGATTAGTTAGATGATTTGATTTGAAATTGAATTGTTTGGTGAAATAAATTGATTTGATTGATGTGTGGATGGCGTGGGCCCTCACTAGACCGGGGATAAGGCTAGGCCTCGTCCCGTTTCTAGTATCGTGCCGTTATGCCGCCGAAATTTTCTAAAATATGTTAGAAAATATAAAAATATCATTTTATTTAAAGAATGAACTGAATAGAAATTCATATGTTAGAATAAAATGTTTTATCGTTAAAAATGTAATTTTTAACGTGAATATGAATATAGTGAATGTGAATAAATAAATATTCATTTACAAACCAGACGGTTTGTTTATGTACACCTATTTGAAGGACATTGATTGGGACGATAAATTTTACACATCGCCCAACGGCACAAATAAAATATGTATTTGATTGTTTGAAACCCCACACGGGTGTTAGGATGAAATTTGAAGTTCACTCATCCTGATTGATTAAATATGTCGATCGATCGATTGACAGGCTGTTATAAACGTTAGATATCTATATTTGATGCTTATACAGTGCAGTGCACTTTGGTTGATGGTTGATTATTTTTCAATGCTATTATATACATGTGTTGTATGAAATCCATATAATTAACTTTATATGGTAATTGATTGGGCCTCATTCCAATTTGAAAAATAAAGAATAATATAAAATAAAGGTTCATGTGTTGAACGAAATATTTTAGTACTAAAATTTACATCTTTATAATATAAAATAAAGGTTCATGTGTTGAACGAAATATTTTAGTACTAAAATTTACATCTTTATAATATAAAATAAAGGTTCATGTGTTGACAGTACTCATCCATTGAGATTGGTCATGTGTTGAACGAAATATTTTGATAATAACAACTATTTTGAAAAAGAAATATTTGAAATAGAATATTCGAAAATAGAAATTTATGAAGCCGTGTTGATTAGATTGACGCCATTTTGACGTGAACGATATTTATATCGATTTTAACGATTTCGAAATGAAATGAATTGAAAACGATTTCGAAATGAAATGAATTGAAAACGATTTCGAAATGAAATGAATTGAAAACGATTTCGAAATGAAATGAATTGAAAACGATTTCGAAATGAAATGAAATGAAAACGATTTCGAAATGAAATGAATTGAAACCGATTTCGAAATGAAATGAATTGAAAAACGATTTCGAAATGAATTGAATATAAAACGAATTCAAATTGAATTGAAAGCGAATTGAAATGAATTCAAATTGAATTGAAATTTGAATTGAATAGAAATGAATTTTAAAACGAATTTATAAGGAAAAATTCAGTTTTGATTTGAATTGAAATGGAAGTTGAAATTGTTTTTGAAACGAATTCAAAACTATTTATATAATTCGTTTTAAATAGAAATCGACGAAATATATATTATATATATAATATAATGGCCTGAATAGAACGCGCCGCGCCGCGGCAGTTCGTAAATTTCGACCATTTATTTCAAACGGACATTACGGGAGATCTGACCGTCGGATTCTCCTAAAACCGGAACCGTTGGGTTCGTATCGAAAAGAGCTTTCTAACGAATATTAGAAATTTGAAATCTAATGGTTGGATTTGGAGATACGTCGAAATCAAATTCGAAAAAGGTCGCTGTAAGTGCAGTTCGATGGCCATTGGTGGAAATCGACTGTACAGGCCTTGATAAAATTATTAAAAATAGTAATAATTTGTGTAAAATCATAAGAAATGATTTAGAAAGAACTGGGATGAAAAATCCCATATTTGAAAAGATAAAAATAGATTTTTATCGAAATGAACTAGTTTTGAACTAGAATTATAATTCTATTTATTTTTAAATAAACAAATTGAATTTAAAAAGGGTTTTAAAAATAACCAGAATATCCAATGATTGCATTGGAGTGGATTTGAATCGAAATTGTCTTCGGAATATTTCGATGTTGGAATTCGTGATTATACAGGTGTTGTTATGGAAATTTGAAAGATATATATTTATATCGTTATTTCCAATACGACATTTGTTAATCGTAGAATTTGATATTGAATATAAGCCGATATATTTTCTATTCAGAGCCTTGTATTGAATATCAAATGTGATTTGGGTTTGTCGTGAATGGTGTCTTCACTAACACTGTTCTTGAACCCAGTTGAGAAAAGATTAAATCTTTTTATTTAGATTTAATGAAGTGTACCAATTAAATAATATTTAATTGGAATTAAATCGATATTGATTTTTGGGTTTATCGTGGACAGTGTTTTAAATAACACTCGTTCTTTAACCCGATAATTAATGAATGTGATTTTGGGGTTTATCGTGAACCGTGTTTTAAATGACACCGATTCTTTAACCCAGTCGCAGATTAAAACTAAGTGGAGTTTTAATGAATCTTTAATTAGATTGAAAAGATCGAGAATGGAGTATCACCAGTTTTGCTCCAGGTGATATGTAAAGGCCCGCAAATCCGTGCTATCTGAGTTGACTAAATACACCACACGTCCAACCCAAATAACACAGAAATACGACTCATTATTAGAAAGAAGTTAGAGGATGAGAAATAGAAAGAAAGAAATATTAGAATAGAAGAAAATGAAGATCACAAAACTCACAGCGGAACGAATAAAATATATTATATAACATAAGCTTTGAAATACAAATCTGTTTTGTACATATATACATACCATCATCAGAGTACACATAACACTTGATTCAGCGGAAGTAACTCTAAATAACTAACGTTGAAGCCTCCTGCTTCAAGCTCCTCCAAGTGTATCTGTAAAAGCCTGAAACACTTGACTGCCCGTACAAATTTGGGCACCCAAGAGTTTAGGGAAAACAAAACAAAATAAACTCTGGGTCAGTCATGGGACTGGTGTGAGTAAACTCCAACCACTTGTTTAACTTTCAAAACTCTTTTCGAAAGAAAAGATAATAGTAAGACCAGCCCACACATAAACATGGACGGCTTTTACCTTACTATAACCCAAAACACTTTGATACGAAAATCCAGTGATATTATAATAATGTCTACATCAAGTAAATAACCAAATAGCAGAACGCTTGCATCTCACGCTCCACATATATATCATAAAATCAAAAACCGCATGGCGCTTATCGGAGATTGGATTTCCAACATGACAAGGTATGGGACCACCTTCCGACGATGTATCTCTAGAGGCACATACACCTGGGTTCAACAAGAATATCTTGCAACCCGGCCCACACATGACCGACCACTCATTTCGCTTGAGTGTATCGAATGTATATCACCAACGGTTGGACTCAAACCACCGTTCCCGAATGGGCAGAATCGATAGATTTAGAAACAAAAGGAATTTCTCTAGATAGGTGATTATACACCCTAATGGGTGCGACCCACATAGCCATGCTGCCTGCCCGATTTTTGTCCTTTCCCGGTTGTTGAGGCCTGAGGCTACGCATACTTACCATTCATCGATAACACAATCACTTTGAATGCCACATCGTCAGATCCGTTAATCACTAGTTGAGTTTGCACAAATATTCTGGATGTTATGCTAAGGGATAAATCCGTTGCAACCATATATATTCATACAGACCAACCCATTTGATCATTGGAAATACTCTGTCAGACATTCGTCCATTTATGTTCGTTCTGGGATTGAACGAAACCGAAGGCACTATTTCTATAAATAGAAAAGCCCTTGCACTTCACTCCGTCTTCAATATATTCAGCATACTTGGTTCGCAACGCTTATGCCGATACGGAGTGGTTCTTCGGATAATAATCCAACCGGTCTCTCCATATTGACAACGATGGTCAAAACTTCGATAGTCTGTGATTTAACTATCGAATAAAAACAAGTGTTCATCCAAACATATCAAACAAATCACTGGGCTCTTTAATTAATATTTCATTAATTAAATCTCTTCTCCATTTCCTTATCAATATTTGTTAACCAAATATTTCAATAACCATATTGGCCCTTTACGCTATTTTTGATTTCGTTTCCTTATCGAATTCTATATATATCGATATATAGATTTCTAATTGTCAAATTTCTTAAAAATATTCTAACTCCTTAAATTCCCGGAAAATTTCGCCATAACCTCCCCTGTATCGGGAGCATCGGGAAATTTCAAATAACATCCCGGTATCTTCCTCAATCAAAAAGAAAAAGGAAAAGCCAAGCGGCCTGCCGATACGGCGCATAAAATCTCATATATGAATTAAACATGTACCTTTTGTCGAGCACATAAATTATATACTTTATATACTTCATACACCTCATCCCATACCTGTCTAACACCTGTTCACCTGTTTTCAATTCAATTTAATCGTTTGAATTCAGTTTCGCCCATTTATTCTTTAAATCGGCCATTTTGCCTATTTCATTTCTTTGTTGAACATAACATGTTCAAACAAAATGTCTAACTTGCTTACAACTAAATTGAATTTCAATTTCAATTCTAGTTTCCTTTTTGATTTCGAATATAAATTTTCAAATCGAATTCACTTATTAAAACCCCAATATTCATTCGAAATCTCATTAACTAATTTCAATTCAATTTAGTTAATTCTATTCAATAAATCAAAATCTGGTTTCTGTTTCAAAAATCATATTCATTTACACAACTTGAATTCGTATATATTTTACAACTCAACTCTGGAATTTCCTAAATAGAAACTCGGATTTTATCGCTTAAAATCCTTTTATAAAATGGAATAAACCGTTATGGTTTTTAAATGGTTTTGGCGCTGTTTTTCTGAAAATTTGATTTTGACATAACTCAAAATCTATACGACGAAATTCATATTTTTCTCTTTCATTTGAAAACTATTATCTAACCGGTCCTGACGTTTCTTGTTTCAAAGAATTCCGACCCCAATTGAGTTCTGTATACTCGATTGAAGTTCGAATCGCTATTTTACGAACTGCAGCGCTGCGGCGAGTTCGTTTTAATTATAATTATATATATAAACTTTTAAACTTCTAAACTTCTTTAAAATGAATTCAACTCCCTTCTAATATATATTCCAAATTCCATTTGAATCTTTTACATTTCAGATTCCGTAGTTTTAAATCCTGTATTCAAATCCCATTTGAAATCCTTTATTCGAATTCCATTTCAAATCATTTATTCGAATTCTATTTCAAATCCAACTCCTTTTTAAATTTCTATATTTGAAATTCATACTTGAATTTAGATATTCAACTCCATTTAAATTTCTATTTGAAATTCTAAATGTTTCAAATCCCAATTGAACTTCTATATTCTACTTTCTATATTTGAATTCTATTGAAATTCAAATATTCAAATTCCTTTTTAAATTCTATATTCAAGATTCCATAGTTTAAACCCATTTGAATTTCATATTCAAATTCCATAGATCAAATCCTATTTGAATTCAATTTGAATCTCTTATATTCAAATTTCATTTTCCATTTCCGACCCCATTTGAATTTCTAATATTCAAATTCATTTTCAACACCATTTGAATTTCTAATATTCAAATTCATTTGAATTCCCTTGAATTCAAATTCCATTTCAAAACCCTTTGGGTTTCCTATTTGAAATCCTATTTGAAATTCCATTTCCCATTCTACTTTGAAATTCTATTTTTCAAAGTTTATTTCAAATTCTATTTTGAAATTTCATATTCAAATTTCTACTTGGATTTCTATGTCCAATTCCATGTCAAAATTCAACACTTGAATTTCTGTTTCAAATCTCGATTCAAATTTCATATTTAAATTCCATTTCAAATCTCTATTCAAATTTCACATTTGAATTCTTCTTTGAAATACTATATTTCAAATTCTATTCAATTCTTCTTCTATATTTCAAATTCTATTTTGAAATTCTACATTCAAATCTTTATTTGAATTTTCTTTATTCGAATCCCTTTGAATTCAAATTTTATTTTAATTTCTTGAATTCAAATTCTATTTTGCATTCAAATTTCGTCTATTCAAATTCTATTTGAACTTCTATTTGAATTTCTAATATTCAATCTCCTTTTAAAATTCAAATATTTAACCTCCCTTTAAAATTCAAATGTTATACTCAAATTTCATTTGAGTTATATATTTAAAATTTCCATTTCAAAATCCGATTTCACGCTTGTATTTCTATCTTGAATTATCAAATGATAATTCTTTTCACTTCATTTATAACTTCGTTATAAAAGAACTATTTATAAACTTCGTTTATAAAGAAACTACTTGTTTTATTTTTCAAAACAAGTTTATATTTTTATTCCCATTTAAAATTCAAATTCTATTTAAAAATAGAATTTTCCCTTTTAAAATCTCAAATATCCCTCCACGATATTTTTATAAATCAATATTCAAGCCCAGTGATATTTAAACATCCAAAGCAACGAATTATTTATTTTTCTAACACATCATATATAACAATATATATGCAAACAAATAAACAAACAGATAATATATTTTTGAGGAATCCAGTTGGATTCCTCCAACCTGTTTTCCTGCATCCACAGATGTTAGCACATAAATAATACCCATTCTGCTTCGTGGCAGAATATCGCGGTATAGAAGGTCATCCACTAATCATAACGTGGGGCGTATAGGGTAATCATCCGCTATGAAACTGCGGGCATCCGCTAATGAGACTGCGGGAATCCAACCAACCAATCAACCCAATATATATATATAGCCTAAATAACTAATATATATAAAGCAACCAGAAATCATTCACACAAGCAACAGACAATTATTTTTAAGGAAATAAAAATAATTCTAAAGGTGAGTGAGATTTACTCACCGTGATTTTTAACTGTGCTGAATATTCATTGAAGCATACTATACAGCGATTCCCCCATTTCTGTTTTCCAATGTAAAACAATAATTAATCAGGTTTCAGTTATCGAATTAGACTAATTTAATTTAATTAATTTTCCATGTATAGAGTAATTTCAAATTAACTCTTAACATTACTTAATTTATCTTTTTAGCAACAGATTTCTTTTATAAAAAAACTAAATTTCCAATTATATAAACTAGCTTCTAAATATAAAAATTATTTCCCAAAAATACTTAAGTTAATTTCATATCTTGAATAAATTCATACCTTAACAATAAAATTTTACTTAAAAAAATTTGATAACCTTATACCTTGCACTTCCTCGACCAAAACCAGCTCAAACGAAGATTCTTCACTTTGGCATTTCACCGAACATCACACAATCGCTTTCCATTCCCATCAGGGATCACTGTTGAAGCTCCAGGATGCCAGAAATCGAACGCACCACATCCATCTCCTCACACAATTGGCAACGTCGAACTCCCCAGATCATCTCGCACAGCCCAAAAACAGCGACTTCCTTTTTGAAATCGCGGTGACCCCAATCGCACACTTCAATCGCGAGCTTGACAAACCCTCCGACCTCCATCGCTCTGACCCCGATGCTCGTTCAATCGAGGAAGCCCTTTTACCTAAGCCGATGCCTTCGTTCAACTACAGACCTCCCACGACGATCATTGTGAGCTCCAGCATCAGCGCCGCCTTTGGGAACTCCGAAATCCTAGTTGCGATACCCGATTTTGACTTGATGAGGAAATAGGGTTTTCCATTGATTAAGAAGCAACGGAGGATGTGAGGGACTGTATTGTTTTCGAATGAAGTAATGAAGTTGCGATGGTTTAAATAAGCAAAGGGAGGAGAAACAAATAGTACGTGACATTGAAATGTTGTCTGCTTGATCTTGAAAGGGAGAGACATTTTCTACAGCTCGAGAAGAGTATAGGTCTGCGAAATGTTTAAACATAGGTCGGCTTATGATTCTCTTTTTTTTTTTTTTTTTTTTATTATTTTAATTAAATAATTAAATTACCTCGCGGTTCTTAACTAGTAATCCTGAATCACTATTCAACCGTGACGACCGACGATACCAGATTATAATGCTATTCCGAACTCAACGGAACTGATATTGAAATTTAAATTCGAATGTAAATATAAACGGCCATATTAAATTGAAAATTCAATAAAATATCATTTATATTATCAACTAAATATTTAAAATAATATTAAATATTTAAAATAAATTATTCAAAAATCTGGGTCGTTACATTCTTTCCCCCTTAAAATAATTTCGTCCTCGAAATTGCTAAGGTAAGAAAAATGGTACAAATCTATTACTTTTCAAAAATTCACTTATGTTGAAACTCAACTTCTCATATTTCAACAAATTAACTCCAACCAAAACTTTTGGTCTTCACACATTTGATTTGAATGATCTACGATCAATCCATTTATATCCAATCTATATTCCAATAAACCTATTCAAATTGATTCTAATCAATTCATTCACTTCGACCCATTTAACTTGTTTAAGTTAAATTTAAATTCCAGAATTCAAATCACAGGATTTTCTATTTCAAATTCTTTTGAAATCCCATACACGTTTATTTCTATCTTAAATTCAAAACATTTGAATTTTCAAACTACTTGTTTTCTTTCAAACAAATTCCCATCAAAACTTTTCTAAGGTAGCAATCCTATCACTTAGAAACTCGGAAATGAACACTGATGATGTTGCAATCATCATCAGAATTATTTCCCAGTCACTGAAGTGAGTTCAGTGCTTTACCACATTCAAAATCCATGATTTCCTTTCAAATCCTTTAAAACAAAGCTATATTATTTTAATATACTTTGAAAAATATTTTTCAACTTCCCAGGATTTTGAATTCTTAATTCGTCTCAATTGTATATCTTATTCATATACAAGTTCTATTTGGTTCTATATAACCATTTCATTTCTATAATCGTATTTGATTATAATATTAACATTCAACACATCCATATAATATAATGATTTCAAAAATCATTCTTTCTGTATCAAAATATAATTTTGGGTAAAATTATTTCATTTACCCACTTGAAAACAATATCATGTTCAATCTTCTGTTCAAGCGTTTAGAAATTCCTATCGACTTCGTGGCGTCCCACGATTCGACCAGAATTCATAAACTACTCAACAGACAAGCCAACACAATATAAAACAAATTTTTATATCAAATAACAAATACGCTCTCTCGTATCTATATACACTCAACTCATCCTAGGGTACTACTGACCCTATCTCTAATGAGCACATGCCACACAAGCCTAGGTGTTCGCTCAACCTAAGCTCTGATACCAACTGTAAAGGCCCGCAAATCCGTGCTATCTGAGTTGACTAAATACACCACACGTCCAACCCAAATAACACAGAAATACGACTCATTATTAGAAAGAAGTTAGAGGATGAGAAATAGAAAGAAAGAAATATTAGAATAGAAGAAAATGAAGATCACAAAACTCACAGCGGAACGAATAAAATATATTATATAACATAAGCTTTGAAATACAAATCTGTTTTGTACATATATACATACCATCATCAGAGTACACATAACACTTGATTCAGCGGAAGTAACTCTAAATAACTAACGTTGAAGCCTCCTGCTTCAAGCTCCTCCAAGTGTATCTGTAAAAGCCTGAAACACTTGACTGCCCGTACAAATTTGGGCACCCAAGAGTTTAGGGAAAACAAAACAAAATAAACTCTGGGTCAGTCATGGGACTGGTGTGAGTAAACTCCAACCACTTGTTTAACTTTCAAAACTCTTTTCGAAAGAAAAGATAATAGTAAGACCAGCCCACACATAAACATGGACGGCTTTTACCTTACTATAACCCAAAACACTTTGATACGAAAATCCAGTGATATTATAATAATGTCTACATCAAGTAAATAACCAAATAGCAGAACGCTTGCATCTCACGCTCCACATATATATCATAAAATCAAAAACCGCATGGCGCTTATCGGAGATTGGATTTCCAACATGACAAGGTATGGGACCACCTTCCGACGATGTATCTCTAGAGGCACATACACCTGGGTTCAACAAGAATATCTTGCAACCCGGCCCACACATGACCGACCACTCATTTCGCTTGAGTGTATCGAATGTATATCACCAACGGTTGGACTCAAACCACCGTTCCCGAATGGGCAGAATCGATAGATTTAGAAACAAAAGGAATTTCTCTAGATAGGTGATTATACACCCTAATGGGTGCGACCCACATAGCCATGCTGCCTGCCCGATTTTTGTCCTTTCCCGGTTGTTGAGGCCTGAGGCTACGCATACTTACCATTCATCGATAACACAATCACTTTGAATGCCACATCGTCAGATCCGTTAATCACTAGTTGAGTTTGCACAAATATTCTGGATGTTATGCTAAGGGATAAATCCGTTGCAACCATATATATTCATACAGACCAACCCATTTGATCATTGGAAATACTCTGTCAGACATTCGTCCATTTATGTTCGTTCTGGGATTGAACGAAACCGAAGGCACTATTTCTATAAATAGAAAAGCCCTTGCACTTCACTCCGTCTTCAATATATTCAGCATACTTGGTTCGCAACGCTTATGCCGATACGGAGTGGTTCTTCGGATAATAATCCAACCGGTCTCTCCATATTGACAACGATGGTCAAAACTTCGATAGTCTGTGATTTAACTATCGAATAAAAACAAGTGTTCATCCAAACATATCAAACAAATCACTGGGCTCTTTAATTAATATTTCATTAATTAAATCTCTTCTCCATTTCCTTATCAATATTTGTTAACCAAATATTTCAATAACCATATTGGCCCTTTACGCTATTTTTGATTTCGTTTCCTTATCGAATTCTATATATATCGATATATAGATTTCTAATTGTCAAATTTCTTAAAAATATTCTAACTCCTTAAATTCCCGGAAAATTTCGCCATAACCTCCCCTGTATCGGGAGCATCGGGAAATTTCAAATAACATCCCGGTATCTTCCTCAATCAAAAAGAAAAAGGAAAAGCCAAGCGGCCTGCCGATACGGCGCATAAAATCTCATATATGAATTAAACATGTACCTTTTGTCGAGCACATAAATTATATACTTTATATACTTCATACACCTCATCCCATACCTGTCTAACACCTGTTCACCTGTTTCCAATTCAATTTAATCGTTTGAATTCAGTTTCGCCCATTTATTCTTTAAATCGGCCATTTTGCCTATTTCATTTCTTTGTTGAACATAACATGTTCAAACAAAATGTCTAACTTGCTTACAACTAAATTGAATTTCAATTTCAATTCTAGTTTCCTTTTTGATTTCGAATATAAATTTTCAAATCGAATTCACTTATTAAAACCCCAATATTCATTCGAAATCTCATTAACTAATTTCAATTCAATTTAGTTAATTCTATTCAATAAATCAAAATCTGGTTTCTGTTTCAAAAATCATATTCATTTACACAACTTGAATTCGTATATATTTTACAACTCAACTCTGGAATTTCCTAAATAGAAACTCGGATTTTATCGCTTAAAATCCTTTTATAAAATGGAATAAACCGTTATGGTTTTTAAATGGTTTTGGCGCTGTTTTTCTGAAAATTTGATTTTGACATAACTCAAAATCTATACGACGAAATTCATATTTTTCTCTTTCATTTGAAAACTATTGTCTAACCGGTCCTGACGTTTCTTGTTTCAAAGAATTCCGACCCCAATTGAGTTCTGTATACTCGATTGAAGTTCGAATCGCTATTTTACGAACTGCAGCGCTGCGGCGAGTTCGTTTTAATTATAATTATATATATAAACTTTTAAACTTCTAAACTTCTTTAAAATGAATTCAACTCCCTTCTAATATATATTCCAAATTCCATTTGAATCTTTTACATTTCAGATTCCGTAGTTTTAAATCCTGTATTCAAATCCCATTTGAAATCCTTTATTCGAATTCCATTTCAAATCATTTATTCGAATTCTATTTCAAATCCAACTCCTTTTTAAATTTCTATATTTGAAATTCATACTTGAATTTAGATATTCAACTCCATTTAAATTTCTATTTGAAATTCTAAATGTTTCAAATCCCAATTGAACTTCTATATTCTACTTTCTATATTTGAATTCTATTGAAATTCAAATATTCAAATTCCTTTTTAAATTCTATATTCAAGATTCCATAGTTTAAACCCATTTGAATTTCATATTCAAATTCCATAGATCAAATCCTATTTGAATTCAATTTGAATCTCTTATATTCAAATTTCATTTTCCATTTCCGACCCCATTTGAATTTCTAATATTCAAATTCATTTTCAACACCATTTGAATTTCTAATATTCAAATTCATTTGAATTCCCTTGAATTCAAATTCCATTTCAAAACCCTTTGGGTTTCCTATTTGAAATCCTATTTGAAATTCCATTTCCCATTCTACTTTGAAATTCTATTTTTCAAAGTTTATTTCAAATTCTATTTTGAAATTTCATATTCAAATTTCTACTTGGATTTCTATGTCCAATTCCATGTCAAAATTCAACACTTGAATTTCTGTTTCAAATCTCGATTCAAATTTCATATTTAAATTCCATTTCAAATCTCTATTCAAATTTCACATTTGAATTCTTCTTTGAAATACTATATTTCAAATTCTATTCAATTCTTCTTCTATATTTCAAATTCTATTTTGAAATTCTACATTCAAATCTTTATTTGAATTTTCTTTATTCGAATCCCTTTGAATTCAAATTTTATTTTAATTTCTTGAATTCAAATTCTATTTTGCATTCAAATTTCGTCTATTCAAATTCTATTTAAACTTCTATTTGAATTTCTAATATTCAATCTCCTTTTAAAATTCAAATATTTAACCTCCCTTTAAAATTCAAATGTTATACTCAAATTTCATTTGAGTTATATATTTAAAATTTCCATTTCAAAATCCGATTTCACGCTTGTATTTCTATCTTGAATTATCAAATGATAATTCTTTTCACTTCATTTATAACTTCGTTATAAAAGAACTATTTATAAACTTCGTTTATAAAGAAACTACTTGTTTTATTTTTCAAAACAAGTTTATATTTTTATTCCCATTTAAAATTCAAATTCTATTTAAAAATAGAATTTTCCCTTTTAAAATCTCAAATATCCCTCCACGATATTTTTATAAATCAATATTCAAGCCCAGTGATATTTAAACATCCAAAGCAACGAATTATTTATTTTTCTAACACATCATATATAACAATATATATGCAAACAAATAAACAAACAGATAATATATTTTTGAGGAATCCAGTTGGATTCCTCCAACCTGTTTTCCTGCATCCACAGATGTTAGCACATAAATAATACCCATTCTGCTTCGTGGCAGAATATCGCGGTATAGAAGGTCATCCACTAATCATAACGTGGGGCGTATAGGGTAATCATCCGCTATGAAACTGCGGGCATCCGCTAATGAGACTGCGGGAATCCAACCAACCAATCAACCCAATATATATATATAGCCTAAATAACTAATATATATAAAGCAACCAGAAATCATTCACACAAGCAACAGACAATTATTTTTAAGGAAATAAAAATAATTCTAAAGGTGAGTGAGATTTACTCACCGTGATTTTTAACTGTGCTGAATATTCATTGAAGCATACTATACAGCGATTCCCCCATTTCTGTTTTCCAATGTAAAACAATAATTAATCAGGTTTCAGTTATCGAATTAGACTAATTTAATTTAATTAATTTTCCATGTATAGAGTAATTTCAAATTAACTCTTAACATTACTTAATTTATCTTTTTAGCAACAGATTTCTTTTATAAAAAAACTAAATTTCCAATTATATAAACTAGCTTCTAAATATAAAAATTATTTCACAAAAATACTTAAGTTAATTTCATATCTTGAATAAATTCATACCTTAACAATAAAATTTTACTTAAAAAAATTTGATAACCTTATACCTTGCACTTCCTCGACCAAAACCAGCTCAAACGAAGATTCTTCACTTTGGCATTTCACCGAACATCACACAATCGCTTTCCATTCCCATCAGGGATCACTGTTGAAGCTCCAGGATGCCAGAAATCGAACGCACCACATCCATCTCCTCACACAATTGGCAACGTCGAACTCCCCAGATCATCTCGCACAGCCCAAAAACAGCGACTTCCTTTTTGAAATCGCGGTGACCCCAATCGCACACTTCAATCGCGAGCTTGACAAACCCTCCGACCTCCATCGCTCTGACCCCGATGCTCGTTCAATCGAGGAAGCCCTTTTACCTAAGCCGATGCCTTCGTTCAACTACAGACCTCCCACGACGATCATTGTGAGCTCCAGCATCAGCGCCGCCTTTGGGAACTCCGAAATCCTAGTTGCGATACCCGATTTTGACTTGATGAGGAAATAGGGTTTTCCATTGATTAAGAAGCAACGGAGGATGTGAGGGACTGTATTGTTTTCGAATGAAGTAATGAAGTTGCGATGGTTTAAATAAGCAAAGGGAGGAGAAACAAATAGTACGTGACATTGAAATGTTGTCTGCTTGATCTTGAAAGGGAGAGACATTTTCTACAGCTCGAGAAGAGTATAGGTCTGCGAAATGTTTAAACATAGGTCGGCTTATGATTCTCTTTTTTTTTTTTTTTTTTATTATTTTAATTAAATAATTAAATTACCTCGCGGTTCTTAACTAGTAATCCTGAATCACTATTCAACCGTGACGACCGACGATACCAGATTATAATGCTATTCCGAACTCAACGGAACTGATATTGAAATTTAAATTCGAATGTAAATATAAACGGCCATATTAAATTGAAAATTCAATAAAATATCATTTATATTATCAACTAAATATTTAAAATAATATTAAATATTTAAAATAAATTATTCAAAAATCTGGGTCGTTACATGATAGTTGAATCTTTAATTAGATTTGAACGTGAAATGGTAATTGAATTTACCGATAACACCGTGGTGTTAGATATGAAGTATAACCAGTTTTACTTCATGGGATGAATAGGTTGGGATTGGGAAATCAAAACAAATGATTACTTCGGTAAGGTTCGTTAATCCCGACTAGTTGAATCGAAATTCAAAAGAAGATTTGAGAATAAATTTTAATGATTTATCTTGGATAAAATTAATGGGAACCTTTCCCTATGAATGTGAAAATTAGAAACTAACTGTCGGTTAGCCAAGCAGAATGGTTTCCTGGATATTGATCTGATGTTGGTTTCGGCCTTCGGGGTTAATATTTGGGGAATTATTCTCTTGATTAATTTACGATTAGTGACTGATGAATTGGAATGAGGCGTATGTTGTGTTTGTGTAACACTTATTTAAAATATACGCGAGTTATTCGGAAAGACCGGGTTTATCCCATTCTGAATAACTGATACGACGATAAGTCGAAGATGAAGACGGTGGTCGAAGACCAGAAGTCTTCACGTCATTTGGGTGATTACTGATGATCTTTATTGGGCTGTACACCCAAGAAGATGGAAACAGTTAGTGATCGTCCAGACGTACTTGGAGATCGATGGATATGCGGGGTACTAGGTGCCTCCGGTTTCGTTCAGACCCAGAACGGACTTGTAAATGGACTGTGTGTCTGACATTGGATTTTAGTCCGTGTGATTGATCTCTATTAAATATATATCTGTTTGGCGGCGGAGAATTTATTCTCTTGCTTAACGCCCTTCTCTGAGACGTACGAGCTCAGGGGTTATATATTGATGGATATCAAACGCATGGAGTGAATTGCCTGTGTGGCATGCCTAAGTGGCAATTGATCGAGGCTTCTGTTGAAAAGCAAAGTCTTGTGGTGATGATCAAAGCACGGCCTTTGTGGCGTAGCTTTGTGTAACGTTTACTTCGCGAGTTTCACACCCGGTATGAACCAAAACGGGAGATGGACCTCAGGGAGAACTTGCGTTTCTTTCTAGCTAAAAGTGGCGTCAGTGGTTTTACACGCCCTGACGAGTTTGACTTATGTGGTTGTTGCTGTTGCGAGGCGCCTCGGTTAGATCGGACGATCCGGGTCCGATGGAGCCATTCGTTGGCTCATTTACGCCCCAAAGGGCGGGGAAACGCAGTGTTCAGGCATTTTAATCCACATCGGTGGACCGGCCCTGACGATCCAAGGGTCGATGCGCTCTGACCCTGAGGCTCGGGCTAGAGAGTCTCGAAGACGGTGAGGACGATCCCTGGCCTCGGTTCATAGATGGAAACCCAATTTCCAAATACGTGACTTTGCGATTCTGATTGTATAACCTATATATGGCGACATAGTGGTATGGGGCATTCATGCCGCCTATGATTGATATTTATGATTTGAAGTTGTTTTATACACTATACACTTATAATAGTATCAAATGATTTCTTTTAAACGTATCAAGCATTCTTGGCTATTATAAGGTAAAAACCCTATCCTCCGGCTTGCGTTGCATTGTGTGATGGGAACTGGGTCTTATAATAGCTTCATCTTTCCTTATTTAGCATTGCGCTGTTTGTTTTATGCACTGGTATTCTTGGGAGGAAACCCATTCCGTGTTATACGGCGTGGTCCCTTGATTTACCTAACTTTAAAAATAAAGATTCACTGTTTTAGTTCTCACACCAGTCACATGACTGACCTGGAGTTTATTGTTTTGACCTAAACTCTGGGTGCCCCTATTTTGACACGGGCAGCTAGTAGTTTTGGTTTTGCAGATTTATATTCACAGGATCCTGGTTTCCAGCTGGAATGATATCCGGAAAGCTTTGTATCCGTATATCTCTTCTAGTTGTGTATTGTATTATTTTCCGCTGCTATGGATTTAAATGTAATTTAAATCTCTGATATTTCTGTGTAATATTCTTTTATACTCTGTATATTCTTGTAATCTGATGCGTTGTTGGGATATACAATGAAATGTTCTTTTATATGCATTTTGTTGTGGCTTGTTCTCGAACTATCCGCCACTTTCCTTTACGGGGAAGTTACGGGTTTTCACAGTTGGTATCAGAGCTTTGGTTTACAAAGCTCAGAGAACAAGACACATTAGAACCATACGAAAGAATTCATCAGAATTGGATTAGTAATATCCAACGAGAATGACTCGTTAGAGATGGGATCAGTAGTATCCTAGAGCGAGTGTGAAGAGTATATTTTTCAAATGAAAACAATTTTTGTTTTGAAAATTTAAATCAATTATTCGTATCTGATTATCTATTTATATTGAGTTGGACAGTCCAGTATATAAAGATTTTGCGTATACGTCTGATCCACGTGTATTTGGAATTTTAATATACTGGATAGATATAGAATTACACTCTAGTCGCCCGGGAGTGATTCTGATGATTGATATATCATCATCAGAATTTATATTCGAGTGACGAACGTGTAATATCTATATATTTCCATTAGACTGGTGTGAGAACCAAAATTAGATAGGGCTTATTGTTGTGATTTGGCATCAAAAATCTGATTTTTTTTATGTATCAAAGTTATGAATTTCAAACTCTAATCCATTAATTGATTGATGTTTGTGTTGTTCGTTTATTTGTTTGATAAATTTTAACCGTATAGCCAATTTGATCAAATATTGAATTGTATTGAAAAGTTGGTCGCATATGCTTGCATATATATATACTTACATTGAACAGGTCATAGCAAGGAGGCTAGAGCAGAGAATAAAATTTGTTTGCCCGACAAATAGGTAAATGTTTACTACATAATTTACTGTTTTGTTTGGGTGATGATGATTTTATGAGCCTATTGGCTAGCCGCTTGGCTTTTTCTTTTTCTTTTTGAGATCTGAAGGACCGGGGAAGCTATTTGAAATTCCCCGATGCTCCCGGTGCATGGGAGGTTATGGCGAAATTTTTCAAAAATTTAGGGTGTTAGCCAAATTTTTGAAAATTTGAAAATTCTCAGAAACTGAAAAGTTGGAGAATGAAAGCCAGATCGAACGTAGAGTTGAATAATCAAACCACTTTCGACTTTGTTCCTTTTCGGGGACGAAAAGTTTTAAGTGGGGGAGATTGTAACAACCCGAAAATCTGGGCCAGTTTAAAATTTTTATTTTTGCAATTTTAGCGAATTTTGATTATTTAAAATGAATTATTTTGAATAATATCGACGAAAAATTTATTTTGAATATAAATCGAACGTATATATTATATACGCCGTCGTTAGAATATATATAATTATATATAATTATATAAGGAATTGAAAATGGCGCGGTAGTTCGATAATTCGATTTCAAACTTCAAATGAATGTACCGGGTGCAAAACAATCCGGATTTTAGTGAAACCAAAAATGATAGGATCTATTTGAGAATATCTTTCCAACGAATCCGAAGAATCAAAATTCCATAGCGGGAATCAAAAGATATGTCCAGTTGAAAATTCTGAATAGTCGCTATGGAATTCAGGCCCTTAAAAATGGACATTTTGCAAACGACCTCGGATTTCGACGAAACCAGTTTTGTTGGGTCTGTGATGTTAAGATATTGCTAGATTCCAAATTTCATAATTTTTCGAATCAATATGTGAGCGTGGCAAAGGAAAACGCGTTTGACCAATTTCAGTTGATTTTAATCGACTGGAAAATGGCCATTTTTCAAACGGTCTCAGAATTCGACGAAACTAGTTTTGTTAGGACCGTATCATCAATACGAAGCTAGAAAATATTTTTCGGGAATTTTTCTAGTTAGTATGTGACCCCGGTAATTTGAAATGTACGTTTAAAATTCAATATAGTGATTTAAATGTAAATTCAACTGAAACAAATCAAAACGATCAAATCAGCTTGCGATACATATCCCATTGTGTTCGGAATGGGGGTAATTAGCTAGGGACGACAGGCGGTGGGTCTCGTTTCGAGTTCGAATGAAAAGTTACTTTTTAAAAATAAAATAAAATATATATTATTATATATCTTCCTTTCTCCCCCTCCTTTTCATTCGTTCAGATTAAAAAAAAAATAAAAAAAAAGAGGAAAGGAGAAACCCGTTGACCCTCAGGCCCCCCACAAATCGATCGGCGCCCTTCACCAACGCGCCGCCCACGCCCCGCAGCTCAGGCGAGCCTCCGATCGAGATCCCCCCCTCGTTCTCTCTCTCTCTTGCTTCGAATCGCCTCCCCCTCTGCCTGATCGCCGATGACATCAAGCCCCGCCTCCCTCAGCCACCGTTGACCCCGCTGCCACCCACGACGCCCCTCACCTCAGGCGACGCGCCTACCTCCGCCGCCATCCACTTCTGCTTCACCTCCTCCCCCTAGACCACCACCAGCAACGTACAACGATTCCCCCCATTCAAAACTAAGGTAAATCTTATTTATTTAATTTTAGTTTCTTTAATTATTTACTTATATAAAAATGAATATATAATGATGATTTTTAAAAGAAGAAAAGATTTGGTTTTATTTGTTGACAAGATTGGATTTTTATAGTTTAGGATATGAGATTTTTTTTAACATGAAAAGGCGATTTTTATAACATAAAGATTAGAGTTTTTAAAAGATAAAGATTAGTTTTTGTTAGATTTTCATTTAAAAAGGAGTCAAGAGATTTATTCATAATAAAAATATGATTTTATTCATAATAAAATTATGATTTTATTCATAGTAAAAATGTGATTTTTATATATTGAACTTCGGAATAAAAATGTGATTTTTATATATTGAACATCGAAGTAAAAATATGATTTTTATATGTTGAACTGCGGAATAAAAATATGATTTTTATTTATGGAATAGCGAAGTAAAAATTCGATTTTTACATAGGTAATGAAAGCGGACAACGATGGTAACAAAAAGGCGGGAACGAAGAAGATTTATATCAAAGAAGAGTCAAGATGATTGGATAGCTATTGGTGAGAACTTCTCACTCTTCAATTTCTTTTTCTAGTTATATATATATATACTAGGATGCAGACGGTGCTTAGTAGCACCCGACACAATCGTCCACAGACCATGGACTTGTTTGTTTGGTTGCATAGATTAGTTAGATGATTTGATTTGAAATTGAATTGTTTGGTGAAATAAATTGATTTGATTGATGTGTGGATGGCGTGGGCCCTCACTAGACCGGGGATAAGGCTAGGCCTCGTCCCGTTTCTAGTATCGTGCCGTTATGCCGCCGAAATTTTCTAAAATATGTTAGAAAATATAAAAATATCATTTTATTTAAAGAATGAACTGAATAGAAATTCATATGTTAGAATAAAATGTTTTATCGTTAAAAATATAATTTTTAACGTGAATATGAATATAGTGAATGTGAATAAATAAATATTCATTTACAAACCGGACGGTTTGTTTATGTACACCTATTTGAAGGACATTGATTGGGACGATAAATTTTACACATCGCCCAACGGCACAAATAAAATATGTATTTGATTGTTTGAAACCCCACACGGGTGTTAGGATGAAATTTGAAGTTCACTCGTCCTGATTGATTAAATATGTCGATCGATCGATTGACAGGCTGTTATAAACGTTAGATATCTATATTTGATGCTTATATAGTGTAGTGCACTTTGGTTGATGGTTGATTA
Organism: Allium sativum; assembly: GCA_030737875.1. Lineage (NCBI taxonomy): Eukaryota > Viridiplantae > Streptophyta > Magnoliopsida > Asparagales > Amaryllidaceae > Allium > Allium sativum. Next base: position 430,550,431 of record CM060909.1, on the reverse strand, counting down.
TTTTTCAATGCTATTATATACATGTGTTGTATGAAATCCATATAATTAACTTTATATGGTAATTGATTGGGCCTCATTCCAATTTGAAAAATAAAGAATAATATAAAATAAAGGTTCATGTGTTGAACGAAATATTTTAGTACTAAAATTTACATCTTTATAATATAAAATAAAGGTTCATGTGTTGACAGTACTCATCCATTGAGATTGGTCATGTGTTGAACGAAATATTTTGATAATAACAACTATTTTGAAAAAGAAATATTTGAAATAGAATATTCGAAAATAGAAATTTATGAAGCCGTGTTGATTAGATTGACGCCATTTTGACGTGAACGATATTTATATCGATTTTAACGATTTCGAAATGAAATGAATTGAAAACGATTTCGAAATGAAATGAATTGAAAACGATTTCGAAATGAAATGAATTGAAAACGATTTCGAAATGAAATGAATTGAAAACGATTTCGAAATGAAATGAATTGAAAACGATTTCGAAATGAAATGAATTGAAAACGATTTCGAAATGAAATGAATTGAAAACGATTTCGAAATGAAATGAACTGAAACCGATTTCGAAATGAAATGAATTGAAAAACGATTTCGAAATGAATTGAATATAAAACGAATTCAAATTGAATTGAAAGCGAATTGAAATGAATTCAAATTGAATTGAAATTTGAATTGAATAGAAATGAATTTTAAAACGAATTTATAAGGAAAAATTCAGTTTTGATTTGAATTGAAATGGAAGTTGAAATTGTTTTTGAAACGAATTCAAAACTATTTATATAATTCGTTTTAAATAGAAATCGACGAAATATATATTATATATATAATATATATAATATAATGGCCTGAATAGAACGCGTCGCGCCGCGGCAGTTCGTAAATTTCGACCATTTATTTCAAACGGACATTACGGGATATCTGACCGTCGGATTCTCCTAAAACCGGAACCGTTGGGTTCGTATCGAAAAGAGCTTTCTAACGAATATCAGAAATTTGAAATCTAACGGTTGGATTTGGAGATACGTCGAAATCAAATTCGAAAAAGGTTGCTGTAAGTGCAGTTCGATGGCCATTGGTGGAAATCGACTGTACAGGCCTTGATAAAATTATTAAAAATAGTAATAATTTGTGTAAAATCATAAGAAATGATTTAGAAAGAACTGGGATGAAAAATCCCATATTTGAAAAGATAAAAATAGATTTTTATCGAAATGAACTAGTTTTGAACTAGAATTATAATTCTATTTATTTTTAAATAAACAAATTGAATTTAAAAAGGGTTTTAAAAATAACCAGAATATCCAATGATTGCATTGGAGTGGATTTGAATCGAAATTGTCTTCGGAATATTTCGATGTTGGAATTCGTGATTATACAGGTGTTGTTATGGAAATTTGAAAGATATATATTTATATCGTTATTTCCAATACGACATTTGTTAATCGTAGAATTTGATATTGAATATAAGCCGATATATTTTCTATTCAGAGCCTTGTATTGAATATCAAATGTGATTTGGGTTTGTCGTGAATGGTGTCTTCACTAACACTGTTCTTGAACCCAGTTGAGAAAAGATTAAATCTTTTTATTTAGATTTAATGAAGTGTACCAATTAAATAATATTTAATTGGAATTAAATCGATATTGATTTTTGGGTTTATCGTGGACAGTGTTTTAAATAACACTCGTTCTTTAACCCGATAATTAATGAATGTGATTTTGGGGTTTATCGTGAACCGTGTTTTAAATGACACCGATTCTTTAACCCAGTCGCAGATTAAAACTAAGTGGAGTTTTAATGAATCTTTAATTAGATTGAAAAGATCGAGAATGGAGTATCACCAGTTTTGCTCTAGGCGATAGTTGAATCTTTAATTAGATTTGAACGTGAAATGGTAATTGAATTTACCGATAACACCGTGGTGTTAGATATGAAGTATAACCAGTTTTACTTCATGGGATGAATAGGTTGGGATTGGGAAATCAAAACAAATGATTACTTCGGTAAGGTTCGTTAATCCCGACTAGTTGAATCGAAATTCAAAAGAAGATTTGAGAATAAATTTTAATGATTTATCTTGGATAAAATTAATGGGAACCTTTCCCTATGAATGTGAAAATTAGAAACTAACTGTCGGTTAGCCAAGCAGAATGGTTTCCTGGATATTGATCTGATGTTGGTTTCGGCCTTCGGGGTTAATATTTGGGGAATTATTCTCTTGATTAATTTACGATTAGTGACTGATGAATTGGAATGAGGCGTATGTTGTGTTTGTGTAACACTTATTTAAAATATACGCGAGTTATTCGGAAAGACCGGGTTTATCCCATTCTGAATAACTGATACGACGATAAGTCGAAGATGAAGACGGTGGTCGAAGACCAGAAGTCTTCACGTCGTTTGGGTGATTACTGATGATCTTGATTGGGTTGTACACCCAAGAAGATGGAAACAGTTAGTGATCGTCCAGACGTACTTGGAGATCGATGGATATGCGGGGTACTAGGTGCCTCCGGTTTCGTTCAGACCCAGAACGGACTTGTAAATGGACTTTGTGTCTGACATTGGATTTTAGTCCGTGTGATTGATCTCTATTAAATATATATCTGTTTGGCGGCGGAGAATTTATTCTCTTGCTTAACGCCCTTCTCTGAGACATACGAGCTCAGGGGTTATATATTGATGGATATCAAACACATGGAGTGAATTGCCTGTGTGGCATGCCTAAGTGGCAATTGATCGAGGCTTCTGTTGAAAAGCAAAGTCTTGTGGTGATGATCAAAGCACGGCCTTTGTGGCGTAGCTTTGTGTAACGTTTACTTCGTGAGTTTCACACCCGGTATGAACCAAAACGGGAGATGGACCTCAGGGAGAACTTGCGTTTCTTTCTAGCTAAAAGTGGCGTCAGTGGTTTTACACGCCCTGACGAGTTTGACTTATGTGGTTGTTGCTGTTGCGAGGTGCCTCGGTTAGATCGGACGATCCGGGTCCGATGGAGCCATTCGTTGGCTCATTTATGCCCCAAAGGGCGGGGAAACGCAGTGTTCAGGCATTTTAATCCACATCGGTGGACCGGCCCTGACGATCCAAGGGTCGATGCGCTCTGACCCTGAGGCTCGGGCTAGAGAGTCTCGAAGACGGTGAGGACGATCCCTGGCCTCGGTTCATAGATGGAAACCCAATTTCCAAATACGTGACTTTGCGATTCTGATTGTATAACCTATATATGGCGACATAGTGGTATGGGGCATTCATGCCGCCTATGATTGATATTTATGATTTGAAGTTGTTTTATACACTATACACTATACACTTATAATAGTATCAAATGATTTCTTTTAAACGTATCAAGCATTCTTGGCTATTATAAGGTAAAAACCCTATCCTCCGGCTTGCGTTGCATTGTGTGATGGGAACTGGGTCTTATAATAGCTTCATCTTTCCTTATTTAGCATTGCGCTGTTTGTTTTATGCACTGGTATTCTTGGGAGGAAACCCATTCCGTGTTATACGGCGTGGTCCCTTGATTTACCTAACTTTAAAAATAAAGATTCACTGTTTTAGTTCTCACACCAGTCACATGACTGACCTGGAGTTTATTGTTTTGACCTAAACTCTGGGTGCCCCTATTTTGACACGGGCAGCTAGTAGTTTTGGTTTTGCAGATTTATATTCACAGGATCCTGGTTTCCAGCTGGAATGATATCCGGAAAGCTTTGTATCCGTATATCTCTTCTAGTTGTGTATTGTATTATTTTCCGCTGCTATGGATTTAAATGTAATTTAAATCTTTGATATTTCTGTGTAATATTCTTTTATACTCTGTATATTCTTGTAATCTGATGCGTTGTTGGGATATACAATGAAATGTTCTTTTATATGCGTTTTGTTGTGGCTTGTTCTCGAACTATCCACCACTTTCCTTTACGGGGAAGTTACGGGTTTTCACAATGTGTTGAATAGAATAAATAGTCATGTATTGATAATGCTCATGTGTTGAGAATATTCATGTGTTGAAACTTATCATGTGTTGAGTAAAATATTTTAACAATAAAATTTACATCTTTATCATAATTTTATAAAATATATTAAATAACAAAAATAGTCATGTGTTGACGATGCTCATGTGTTGAGAATATTCATGTGTTGAAAGGAAAATATATATTCATATGTTGAAGAATAAATATTCATTTGTTGAATAGAATAACGAAGTTATTGAAATATATAAAGCCGTGTTGATTAGAGATGCGCCATTTTGACGCGAACAATATTTATATCGATTATATTCGTTTTTATAATGAATATAGAAAAAGAAGTGATTTCAAAATAGAACATTTTGAAAATATTATTATTTGTATATCGATGATGTGGAATATTCAATTTTTATTCGAAATTGAATATGAAGTTGAAATCGTTTCGAAAACGAATTTAAAACGATTTATAAAATATGTTTTTAATTGAAATCGGCAAAATATATATAATATATATTATATATATTAAATGGCCTGAATAGAACGCGTCGCGCCGCGGCAGTTCGCGAATTTCGACCAGTGACTTCGAATTGACGTTTTGGGAGATCCGACCGTCGGATTCTCCTGAAACCAGAACCGTTGGGTTCGTATCGAAAAGAGGTTTCCAATGAATATTAGAAATTTGAAATCTAAAGGTTGAATTTGGAATTATGTCCAAATCAAATTTGGAAAAGGTCGTTGTAAGTGCAGTTTGGTGGCCGTTATTGAAAATTGACTGTACTGGCCTTGATAAAATTATTTAAAATATTAATAATTTGTGTAAAATCATAATATATGAATTGGAAAGAACTGGGATGAAAAATTCCACATTTGAAAGGATAAAAATATATTTTTATCGAAATGAACTTGTTTTGAACTAGATTTGAAATGGTTTTGAAAATAATCAGAATTTCCAATACGTGAATTAGAGTGGATTTGAAATGAAATTATCTTTGGAATATTTCGATATTGGATTTCGTGATTATACAGGTATGGTTGTGGAAATTTGATATATCGTTATTTCCAATACGATATTTGTTGGTTTTAGAATTTGATATTGAATATAAGCCGATATATTGTCTATTCAGAGCCTTGTATTTAATATCAAATGGGATTTTGGGTTCGTCGTGAATGGTGTCTTGAATAACACTGTTCTTAAACCCAGTTTAGAAAAAGAATAAATCTTTTAATTAAGATTTACGGAAATTGTCCAGTTAATTAGTATTTAATTGGAATTGAATTTAAATTGGTTTTTGGGTTTATCGTGAGCGGTGTTTTGAATAACACCTGTTCTTTAACCCGATTAACAATAGAATGTGATTTTAGGTTTATTGTGAATCGTGTTTTAGGTGAAATTGGTTCTATAACCCAGTTAAAGACAGGATATTGATTTTTGGGAAGATTAAAACTAAGTGTAGTTTTAATGAATCGTTATTTAGGTTAAAGTGATCGAGAATGGAGTATCACCAGTTTTGCTCCAAGCGATAGTTAAATCTTTAATTAGATTTGAACGTGAAATGGTAATTAATATTTACCGATAACACCGTGGTGTTAGATATGGAGTATTACCACTTTTGCTTCATGGGATGAATAGGTGGGGATTGGGAAATAAAATAAATAATTACTTCAGTGTGGTTCGCTAATCCCGGCTAGTTTGGAAAACCATAATATGGTTTGAAGTGATATCCAAAGGAAGATTAAAGAATAAATTTAGAAGAATTTATCTTTGACAAAATTAATGGGAACCTTTCCCGAAGAATGTGAATTTTTGAATAAAATAATATTTTGAATTGGAATGAGGCGTATGTTGGGTTTGTGTAACATTTGTTTATTATATACGTGGGTTATTCGGAAAGGACGGGTTTATACCCATTCGGAATTGATTCGAAGATAAGTCGAAGATGAAGACCGTGGTTGAAGACTAGAAGTCTTCACATCATTTGGTTGATTATTGATGATTTTGATTGGGCTGTACACCCAAGAGGAGGGAATCAGTTGGTGATCGTCCAGACGTGCTTGGAGATCGATAGATATGCGATGAAAGTGCCTCCAGTTTCGTTCAGACCCATAACCAATTGTAAATGGACTGTGTGTCTGACATTGGATTTTATTCTGTGTTGATTGATCTCTATTAAATATACATTTGTTTGGCGACGGAGAATTTATTCTCTTGCTTAACGCCCTTCACTGAGACGTACGAGCTCAGAGGTTGTATATCGAAGGACATCAGTCACATGGAGTGAATTGCCTGTGTGACATGCCTAAGTGGCAGATGATCAAAGCTTCTATTGAAAAGAAAAGTCTTGTGCTTGATGATCAAAGCACGGCCTGTGTGGTATAGCTTTGTATATAGCGTTAGTTCGCGAGCCTCACACCTGGTAATGAGTCAAAAATGGGGTAAGGACCCAAGGAGTGCACGACGTTTCTTTCTAGCTATGGGTGATGTCAGTGACCTACCAGCCCTGACATTTATATATTTTTTACCTGTGTGGTTGTTGGAATGCGAGGCGCCTCGAATATATAGTCGATAACTGGCACTATGTGAGCCAACGTACATACCATTATATAGGTCCTATAGGACCGGGAAATGTGTGTTCAGGAATAACTAATCCTCAAAAGTAAGAGAGGACCGGCCTTGGAGGTTCCAAGGGATCGCTGTGTGTGGTCCTGAGGCATTTGGTAGAGTGTCTCGAATCGGAGAGGAGCTTGCCCCTTGCCTCGACTCATGATGGAATCCAATTTCCAATATGTGACTTTCGGTTTTATTTGTAGAGCCTAGTACGACGACATAGTGGTATGGGTCACTTATGCCGTCTATGATTTATACATTATGATTGAAGTGTTTTCTTCACTTATAGTAATAATAAAACATGAAATTTCACGTACCAAGCATTTTTGGCTATTATAAGGTAAAAACCCTATCCTCCGGCTTGCGTTGCATTGTGTGATGGGACCTGGGTCTTATAATAGCTTCATTTTTCTTTATTTGGCATTGCGCTGTTTGTTTTATGCACTGGTATTCTTGGGAGGAAACCCGTTCCGTGTTATACGGCGTGGTCCCTTGATTTACCTAACTTTAAAAATAAAGATTAATAACTATTTTAGTTCTCACACCAGTTACATGACTGACCTGGAGTTTATTGTTTTAACCTAAACTCTGTGTAACACCCCACCTTTGCTAGGGTCACTCACAAAGGGAATGCACTAGTTTTGGAGGAGCGTTATCGAGGTAAACAATATTACAAGACATAACATAAATAAAACAGGGAAAGAATCAAAAGATAAATATAATTACTTTCAAAATAGTCAAAGCCTTTTTCATTCAAAGTACCAAATAGCCAAAGTCATTATTTTCCATTACAACAAATTCTGTCTTGCATAAACAAAGAAGCATAAACTTAAAACATCAAAAGTAGCTTAATTTCCTAAAGGTAGCAGAAAATGCAGCCACAGCATAGCCCAAGATCAAACCGTACATGAGCTGAATCGAAAGCAAGCAAAATCCATGCTAAGTGCTAGAGTTACCTCCCTGAGAACCTGGGGGAAACGGAAGAAAAAGAGGCGAAAGAAAAAGGGTCAGTCATAAAGACTGGTAAGTCCAAGTGACTTTCAGCATAAAAACAGACAAAGGTAACATGACATGTATAAAATGAAAGTAAACATAAGGATGATGAAAAGATAGGCAAGATAGACTAAGATAACATGATAATCAAGTATAAATCAAGTATAGGATCACGTATTCAAGGTTCGCTGCATCAACTGTACTAGAATCCCAAAACCCATGTCTTATACTAATCATGAAATGATCCCTTGGCCCAATATCATGAAATGACCCATTTCTAGGTCCAACGAAACGATCCACTAGTCGATCGACTCCCTACAAGTATTAGCTCGTCGTATGTCTGTGTCATACGGCCCTATCACGAATTTAGTCACCTGTGCTAGGTCCACCATAGGGTGTATCAAGCCCTATGGTGCCAACCACCGACACAAATCAAGCATGCATAGATAAGATGCCCAATGCCTGCTTTTTCAACTCCGGACCACATGCACGACCATTGCCCGCCCGAACCTACACTGGCGTACCAACACAGCCGTCATTCTGGTTGCTTACAATCAGCCCAATAATCTGCAGTTTTGCTTCAACTCCGTTGCTAATCGATGTCCATGATCTTTCCTTTATTTACGCACTGCTTGGTATGTTACTGTAAACAAACATATGTATATATGATATACGCGTATTTACGTACCTTAGGGAATTGATAACCCTTGATTATTGCATATTGCTATGCTTAAGTATAGATACAAAATTTTGAACTATGATTTTGCATATTTCAGTTACATTTTGATGGAGGCTTAAATACTGTTTTTAGTAGCGGCATACCAGAAAAATGAAGATTGTACATGTTATTCATGCTCTTAACCGACATTCCCTTGATTACAATTGGATTGTTTATTCAACTGATTAAAACTGATTGTTTTGTATTAGTTTCTCCTAAGTATTAAGTATTAGATTGAAAAATATGTGCAGAATTAATAGTTCTATGGCAAAAGATGTTAGTTGAAGATTGATTTCTCTTGCTTGTTTAAAACATCAATCTCATTATTGTTGCACTGACTGTGTGGTTTGAAATGCATGACCAAAGTTGCTTTTTCTGGACTTATAGTATATTCATATTCATGTCGCATTCATTATCAACCCTAAATACTTGGAAGCTATTTTGTAACCTATACCTTCTCTATTTATCAATTGGTGACCCTTAAGTTCACTGTTATTGTTGATGATTGTTTTTGTTATTCTTTTTACTTATGCTTTTAAGATCAATATGTTGGCTAAATCATATTGTTAATTAGTATAAATATAAGTTCATTAATTTTCTTTTTTTTACTTATAGGATTATTAGTTGGTATAAATATATTTTTTCATTAATTTTCTTTTTTTATTAGCAATGATCATGCATGGCATAAATAGAACACTACGCATTATGTATAAATTATTATGTAGATTCTTACATTGAATTAGGGAAATTTAAGCTTAAACTAAGTCTACCATTAGAAACTTCCATATATAAATGGTGTTCATATTTACATCTATAAACAAAATGATTTTCCCTGAGTGGATATTCACTACTGTTGGCACGACGGATATCAGATATTATCAGATTAATTGAAAATTAATTAATTTCAGGATGTAGATATAAATTGTAAGTAAATTAATTTCTATTTTCAAAAGCATAAAAGTACAAGTTTGAAAAACTATGATGTAAAAAAATAGTAAGTAGGAGTGAATATGCATTTATGTATTCTATAAATTTGGATAAAATAACATATACATGTTTATTATGCTAAATTCCACCTAATACAAACTCTTATCTTCACATCTATACACGTAATATGTAATGCTAAAATATCATTTCACACAAGTACACTATTACATTATTGTACTTGTGCTTATACACAGTTAGGTATGTTTTTTTGCTTCTTTAAAGAAGATACGGTTAATTCTCATTTGTTTAAATATTTTTGTAGATAGTGCTAATGGTGTCATTCACGTGTATAACTATAAAAATTGGGTTGCGCAACAACTTTATACATTGTTGAATGCTACTGAAGAGAGAAGAACTTAGCCTTGATTCATGTTTTCCATAGTTATCTTGATGTCTATTGCAACATACATAATAGAAAATCCTCACCTTTACTGTGCGATATCATAACATGTAAGTCAAGAGGCAACTATTTTGAACCAAAATGATACTTCAATTTGATGTCATTTGCTTGGGAGAAGTGTGATCTGTAAGATTTTTTAAAGTTTACTATATTAACTAAGAATGTTGTTTGAAGAATAAGTAATCAATCTCGACTGTTTCATTGAAACGATAGTGTTCAACATTTAATCCTTTGAAATTGCTTATGTTTGTACTGAATCCAAAATATCTTTTTTTTTCTCTCATACTAAGTGCATAGATTTTCCAAACTTATCCTTTGTATATATTTACTGTTTCCCCCTGAAAATCATATGGATCTCATCTACTTGACCATGTTACTGAAACTAATCATCTAACTACATGTAGATTCTATGCTCTTCATATCATCATGTGATCGGTGATAAACAAGTTTCAAGCACAACTCTCATGCTTTCTACCGTAAATGGTTATTGAGTTAAGCTGACACAATGATGTAGCTACCATATGGTGCTACTCATGTTTTTAGAATCCAAGTTAACCGCATATGATTGATATTGGTGGCTATAGTGGTTTTCCATAAAATTGGGAAACAACATGATGGACGAGCTACAATTATTAATGCTACTTAGAGTTCAATAGTGGTTCTCTCTAGAGTACTTGCACAAAATGAAGGAGAAGCTCATTGACAGTGGGAGGAGAATAGGCAGTAGGAGAGTACAGACATAGGGTTGTACTGATTCTAGAAGGGAAGGCATAAGGTGGGAATAAATTATAGTGACCTTTAACAATACAGTACAATAAAACTGCTATTGTCGTTGGTGGAAATATGTACCTAGATCGAGTTAATATGAAAGTGAGGTAAGTTAACATTTACGAATATGTTCTCCCAAGTGACGTAGAGAGCAATTGAAGGGAATAAAAGTGGTGTACTAATGTAAGCATGGATTATAATAGGATAACGATCTTATATGAAACTTGCATCTACTATGATTTTTACAGGTGCAGAATTCATGGGTATTCTTCTACATTTTACGTTAGTGACTTTATAACAGTTTCACAATAATAAATATTTTTAATCATGGGATTGAACCTAAAGTATATATATTGCGCAGAGCAATATGTCCGGTTGTTTAATTATGATTATTTATTGATTAAAATATTGTGTTATTAATACCATGATTAAAATCCAATATTATGACAATCAGATGGCAAAAAAAATAAAATATGTTATTTCTTCTACTAAAATCAAGTATGATATTGCGGTCTAGTTATTTTTCCTTTTTTTTTCTTTTTTTCCTTTTCATACATTGAAACCAAGTGTGATATCTTTGGTAATTAAATTTCATTTCGGATTTTAACATATTAGAAAGAACTTCATGTTGGCTCCTATATTGTGTCTATGTAGTAAACTTCCTTTCTTATTACTAATTTCCAAATAATGTAGAAACTATGATGAGCCATAACCATGGGAAGCATGCAAATAAGCTGTAGTATGCTAAAGTCCTTACCAAATTTTTTATACTAATTGTTTCATAACCATCCAACTATATAATGTTATTATTATTATTTTTGTGCAAATGTAACAAGTGGATGTGCACATAATACATTTTAGCTAAGATCGCACCTTACTTTTTCACTTTTTCCATATTAAACACTCATGAATCTAAACATCATCCACGCGCGAAGCGCGTGCCTTGATGACGCGCGAAGCGCGTGCCGTTACGCTCGTATCATATAAGCACTGTTTAACATAAGTTAGTTACAAAAACAAACATAATAATAAAATTAGGAGTATGATTACACCTGAATGCACAAGTAAATCAGTAAACTAGGCAACACAACAACAAAATCAGGAAATACTTGAAATATTCACAGAGTGATACCTTAAGAAGCAGATTAAATCGAAGCTCTAACTGAAATTTGAAACCTAAACGGACCCCAACTGAAGATCAAATTGAAACACCAAAGCCCTAATTGAACTTAAACTCGAATTTACCGTAATAGAACCCCAATTAAGCTTGTAAACTTGAACTTTTAGCCCTAATTGAACCTGTAAGTGAGAGTGTTTCAGAGGTTGAGCAACGGAGTATTTTGTCAAGTTTTAGATTGAAGCCCTTGAATATTTTGCTAAGTGTTTTGCCCCTTTGTTTTTTGTTTTTGCATCCCGCATAAAAGATTATTTCACGTGGATTGGTAATATGGACCATTGAATCTAAATCACCCAGATTGATTATTTTATTCACATGGCTATTGCAACACCTTGGATTTTCTATGCTAACACCTTAAAGCGTGTGTTGCAATAGACAAAAATCAGCATACCTATCATGACATTATAGCAAGCAACACCTTGTATTTTTGTTGCAATAGGCCATCTAAGGCATAGTGAAGGCGATAGTGGTGCAGCATATCCCAAATAAAATTGCTAGTCGGGGGCAAACACCTAGTAGAGCATACCTGCCTATTCCAGGAAGTGTATCCCTCAATTGGTGCATAAGCTCTATTACCCTTTTCGGCCGCAAAAACCTCTCTTTCGGGAATGCGGAACCGCAATGACATATGCCTTACCGTGGTAGCATCCATATTAGATGGCACCGAATCTGGTAGGTTTTCAAATATAACCACGTCTTCCAACATACTCGGCGCCACTGGCGCGCCTTACTCAATAATATCCACGTGCTCTACCTCCTCATGCTCGACCAGAGAATGTTGTCTTTCCGGATGCGCCTCGTGATCGGACGCTTTTGGTGAACTTGTCGCCTGAGAGGGAGTGGACTTTCCGGAAGTCTCAAGCTCGCTGCCCTCTGAGCTAACAATGCTAGTTGAATCGGATGTGTATAACGACAGCAAAGAAGCCTTGGCTTCCGAAGTCTGCTCTGTCATAGACCTTGTCTTCATTTCCATCTATACTTTCAACATACTAGAGTTAGACAATGCAGTTGTATAACCTGTTCCCCTCGTGTTGGTGCTAACTAACATGTATGTGCGCTGCTGTGCAGAACCATGACAATATAGTTTACAACTCAGGATCTTGGACCACGACGACGGTCACAAGTCCCGAGGATAGTAACCATCGTCGCAGTCGACCAACGTTCCCAGGTTCACATCGAATCGCGACTATGTTACGATTGGAATCAATGAAACATGACCAACTGTTCTATACGTTCGGTCGCAGTCCAAGTATATATGCTCTATTCCTATGCGCCGGGCTGAATCATCAGTTCAAGTATGGTTACGTGAGTATTGACCTAGTCGTATAGTGCCGCGAGCGCGATGCGAACCCAGGTGCGAGTTGTATGGAGTTCAAATCTCGAACAAGGAAGGCGAAGTATCACTACAAGAAAAACTGCATATAGCAATGGCAATATCCGCTTCAAATCCGTCGCTATATTGGCATTAGCGATGGATTTCCTACATAGCAGTGGTTGATAAAAACCATGATGGTAATTTCGTCATATTTTGCAATGGAATTAAGAATGAGTTTTCCAATAGTTTTTTGTCATTTTACTAATTATATAATAAAAAAAAATTATTTATTAATTTTATTTTAATTTATATACCGACGAATAAATAATTTATAATAAAATATTATTTATAAAAGGCGTTGGTGAACCCTTACTGATTGCCAAGGGATTAGCGATGGATTCTAATTTATGTAAATAGTTAATCTAGCATCATTTGTTAGTAATCTATCATTGGTTCCCTTCAAATCTGCAAATATTATATATATATATATACACACACAAACACATACACACACATAAGTACATACATAAGTATATTTATTGAACTAATATCATTCAACTATGAATACTGAAATAAATAGCATATCAAAAAATACAAATATAAATTTGCAGTTACGATTTATTTCTTCGTTACATTCAACCTTGACGACTGCGTATGTCTTGAACTTTTTAATACATCCAAGCGTACATTAGTAATATACATTTAATCAAAACCATAACCATCTAATGTTACACCTAAAATTACAAGACTATTGCTCTATTACAATCTAAAGAAGTTGCTTTTGACTCGAGGTCTTGCTTCTAAAAGAATATCAAATATTATTGCTCTTTCATTCTATGCTCTCGTACCTTCAACATGTAAAGTTGTATGTCTCTCTTTTCCAGTCCTAAGTTCTTGAAGCATTTTATCTACGTCACCTATAGATAAGTAGTACCATGTCAACTAAAGCTAAATTCATAGTGAATTCACACAGGATAGATGAAAATACAAAAATATAAAATTCACCAAATATGCTCGACTTTGGATTTCTATTAACATGGGTACCGACAAAATTTCCGATATTGTTGCATGTAGACACAAAACATGAAGTTATTGTTGAGTATGAGTACATCCCCCACAACGTGATTAGTATAGAATTTTGGGGCACAAAACTTTTATATACATGAAGTGGAAAAAAAATTCCAAAATGGGTACCAAAAAATGCTTCTGAACAACCTTGTTCTTTTGCTGCTGATCTTGCTTCTGCATCATAAGAACACCTAAACCTAATGATGATATTGTACTTACCTTCTTAAACCCTGAATTGCCATCAGATCTGAACTAAGATGAATTGCACCATGTGGCAGACGTAACTTCAGAAGAGCGTGGACAAGAGGAAACATCAAACATGTCAGCTTTTGTTTCCAAAAAACCCACAATATTTAAGCTATGCAAAAAACCTGCAAACATTTGTAACACCGCGTGAATTCTATAACATTAAGCTTCACGAATTAAAGTATAATTAATTATAACTGATGAAATCAAGGGAAATGGGTTATGCCATTGCGTTCGTCTCGGAAAAATACGCGAAATAGAGTCAAAGTTTTCGAAAATCGGATACCGTATGAAGAAGATATGGACGAACGAAGTTAGGCAGAAAAACCGAAAACAGTCCAGAATACACTGGCGCACTTGTGAAGTGCGCCAGTACAAAAATACACTGGCGCACCTGCCAAGTGCGCCCGTACAAATCCAGCACCGAATTCTGGAGTGTTCTGAGGTGACGTGTCTTCTTTTGAGTGGCTAGATGATGTGTATTCGAGCTGTGCGATTCTGATGACTTCTGGACTGATCTGAAGGCTCTAAATCACCCTATTCACCTATAAAATAACACCTAGACCTAGCCTAAATCATACTATTTCATTTTAGCCTCAGGCCGCCGCCATTAAACCTAGAGCTCTGAATTAAAAATACAAAGAATAAAATTATAGAAGATGGAGGACGATTCTTGAAGGCTACAACTAGAAGCTACAACAACTACGACGCTTTAGACAACGAATTTGGGACAATTTGATTTGGGATTTTTAATTGGATTATTTGCTTCATATTGTAAGTTCTATGTTACTTTTTAGGCAAAAACGCTAAAACAATATGGACATGCCATGAATTGAAACCGGATTTAGGAACTATTGTTAATCCATTGTTTATATTGTTTATCTTTGAATTATAATTTGGGGATATTGCTATGGCAACGTTGCAAGTTGAACTTGTCATGATTTTGATGTTGTTAAGAATCACTTGGGCTTAATTGTTTGGCAAGTTGGACTAATACATGTCCATGGAATCACTATGTTTATTGAAATCTTTATGTTGATTAAACCATGCCTATGATGCTAATTAAACCATGTCTATGACTATTGATGGAATTATGCCTGTGATGTTAATATACCCATTATGATTAATGAAAAATTGGGTATTGCTAGGTTATGATGAAAAGTTGGAATTATTATGTTTATAATGTTAGATATGTTAAAAATGCTAAATTGGAATCATTATGTCTATAATGTTAATTGAGAATCATTATGTTAAAATGCTAAATTGGAACCATTATGTTTATAATGTTAGTTGAGAATCATTATGTTAAAAATGCTAAATTGGAATCATTATGTCTATAATGTTAGTTGTGGATCATTATGTTAAAAACGATAAATTGGAACCATTATGTTTATAATGTTAGATGAGAATCATTATGATAAATTGGAATCATTATGTCTATGAGAATTATTATGTTAAAAATGCTAAATTGGAATCCACTATGCCTATTAGGATTACTATGCCTTTAATGTTTCATGTTTATAATAAAATGATTATTATGCCCGCAATGATTATTATGCCTATGATGTAAAGTTGAAATCATCATGTTAAACTAAGTTGGAATCATTACTATGCCAAGTCATCATCATGCTAGCATTGAAAACCATGTGATATGTTATAGTCTATTTATTATGCAAGTGATGTTGGAATTGTTACATATGCCTATCACATGTTTGGTGTTATTCCCCTCTATCTCTTAAATTGTTTATGCTTGAGAACGAAGTACGTTTGTATACGTTGGGGATACGATTGGGTAGAATAGGCAAAACTTGAATTAATTATACGCATAAACTGTGAAATTTGGCATAAGTAGAACATGAAATATGGCACGAAAGCTTGACTTGAACATGCCATAACTTGACCTTAAAACGTGCCTTAGTTGGGCACGAAATTGACATATGAACATGCTATGGAAATATCGTAAAGAACATGGGCATGACTTTAGAAAACAAGAAAGTGGCCAACTCGAGGTTGGGTTGAGTTTGTAGTGTAAATCTGCCCGGAACCGCCCGGCAAATCCAGTTGCTACAAACAATAGGATCCAATGTGGGTAGTTGGTCACATCGCGCTTGAAACCCGAGGTTGGGTTGAGTTCGTAGCGTAAACCTGCCCGGAACCGCCCGGCAAATCCAGTGGCTACGAACAATAGGATCCAATGTGAGAGGTTCGGTGCATTAACGAATCAATTAATGCCAAATTAGGGTTAAGTCATGAACATGAAAAGACAACTTAACCAACTTGAACACGATTTGTAGGGCTAAGTCATGAACTTGAAAATGACAACACTTAGCCAACTTGACATGACACGTAGGTGGGTTAAGTCGCGAACTGAAATGACATACTTAACCATCTTGACATGACTAGACTGGAAAAGGATTAAGTAACGAATTACATGATTTAATCTGTTAGGCAGGTTAGGTCACGAATTACATGACCTAATCTATTAGGCGAAACCCTAGACACGACCCCTTTCAGCAGTAACCCTCTAGATGTATCAAGGTACCCTGGGGCTAGGCCTGGTGGGGCACGATTACTGGGCTGATTGTAAGAGGTGAACGACGGCAGTGGGGTACACCAGTGTAGGTTCGGTGGACTACGATCGTGCACGTATCCGGGGCAGACACTGGGTATCCGTAGATTTATCTGTGCATCTTGAATCGTGTCAGGGGTTGACACCCTAGGGCTGATACACCCGAAGGTGGACCCAGCACAGGTGACTACATTCGTGATTAGCCGTATGACATGGACACTTGACGGGCTAGAACTTGTAGGGAGCCGATCGACTAGATAATCGCTCCGTAGGACCCCGTACTTGGGTCAGACCCCGTTCCAGGGTCATTTCATGATATTGGGCCGTGGGATTTATTTCGTGATTAACTTGTGATATGGGCTTAGTATACTAGTACAGTCGATGCAACGAATCTCTAACATGTGATGCTTTACTTGACTTGTCTTGACTTATCCTGATCACCTTAGTCTATCTTGTTCACCTTGACACCGTTCTTAAGTTTAGTTCCAGTTCATACATGACAGGTTGTTTTAACCGTTTCTACACTGAAAGTCACTAGAACTTACTCAGTCTTTATGACTGACCCTTTTCCTTTCGCCTCTTTTTCTTTCGTTTCCCCCCCCAGGTTCTCAGGGAGGAATAACTAGCTCTTAGCTTGGATATCACTTGCTTTGGCTCAGCATGTACGGTTTGTGTAATAACCCGAAAATCTGGGCCAGTTTAAAATTTTTATTTTGGCAATTTTAGCGAATTTTGATTATTTAAAATGAATTATTTTAAATAATATCGACGAGAAATTTATTTTGAATATAATTCGATCGTATATATTATACGCGTCGTCGTTAGAATATAAATATTTATATATAATTATAAATAGAATTGAAATGGCGCGGTAGTTCGATAATTCGATTTCAAACTTCAATTGAATGTACCGGGTGCAAAACAATCCGGATTTTAGTGAAACCAAAAATGATGGGATCTAATTGATAATATCTTTCCAACGAGTCCGACAAATCGAAATTTCATAGCGGGAATCAAAAGTTATGTCCAGTTGAAAATTCTGAATAGTCGCTATGGAATTCAGGCCCTTAAAAATAGGCATTATGCAAACGACCTCGGATTTCGACGAAACCAGTTTTGTTGGGTCCGTGGTGTCGAGTTATTGCTAGATTCCAAATTTCATAATTTTTCGAATCAATATGTGAGCGTGGCATAGGAAAACGCGTTTGACCGGTTTTAGTTGATTTTAATCGATTGGAAAATGGCCATTTTTCTAACGGTCTCAGAATTCGGCGAAACTAGTTTTATTAGGACCGTATCATCAATACGAAGTTAGAAAATATTTTTCTGCAATTTATAGAGTTCGTATGTGACCCCGGTAAATTGAAGTGCGCGTTCAAATTCAATATATAGAGTTATATGTTGATTTTGAAGAAAACAGATCGAAACGATCGAATCAGCTTACGATGCTTATCCCATTGTGTTCGGAATGGGGGTAGAACGCTATGGACGACAGGCGGGGGGCCTCGTTTAGAGGTCGTATGCGAAAGTCAACTTTTTGCAAAAAATATATATATATATATATATATATATATATATATATATATATATATATATATAAAAGAATTCCCTCCTTCCCCTTAATTCATTCTGGCCCCCCTATAAACCAAATCGACGTCAGAGAAGAGGAAAAAAAAAAGAGAAGAAACCGCCGAATCGCTTCAGTCCCCCCCCCCCCCCACGACCCGCCGCCCACGTCGGAGCTGTCACCTCCTCCCCAGACATCTCATCTCTGGCTGACACCCCCCCTTTCTCCGCAGGCGCTCGCGATCTCCCCTAAGCCTTTCCCCCCCTCTCAAAGAACGGACGGAACACCCAAATGGCCAGCGTCGGCCATCAGAGGGGCCCCACCGCCTGCCCACGTCCCTGCGCTCTCCTCAAACCACATCCGACCACCTCAGCACCTCAAAGCCGCTTAGCTTCCTCCCTCCTCTTTAATTCGATGTTCCACCGCCCAGGAAACCCTAGCTGCGCCGCCCTCGAACGCTTGCAACCGACACCGTGACTGACTGGATGGGCCTTACCACCTTGGCGCCACCATCTACACCCTGATTCAGCCGGTAAGCTTTAAAATAATTTATTTTTGAGTAATAGTTCTGATTTTATAAAAAAAAAACACACAGTTAAAAAAATCAGTTTTATATAATAACATGAATTAAAAATCAGATTTTCATGATAGGTAAAGTATAGATTTCTAATTAGAACAGAATTAGATTTACAATAGAAAAGATTCGATTTTTAAAATGGAAACGATTCGATTTTATAAAAAAATAAAGAAAAATATGGTTTTTATATATTGAACTTCGAAAGAAAAATATGGTTTTTATATATTGAACTTCGAAAGAAAAATATGGTTTTTATATATTGAACTTCGAAAGAAAAATATGGTTTTTATATATTGAACTTCGAAAGAAAAATATGGTTTTTATATATTGAACTTCGAAAGAAAAATATGGTTTTTATATATTGAACTTCGAAAGAAAAATATGGTTTTTATATATTGAACTTCGAAAGAAAAATATGGTTTTTATATATTGAACTTCGAAAGAAAAATATGGTTTTAATATATTGAACTTCGAAAGGAAAATATGGTTTTTATATATTGAACTTCGAAAGAAAAATATGGTTTTTATATATTGAACTTCGAAAGAAAAATATGGTTTTTATATATTGAACTTCGAAAGGAAAATATGGTTTTTATATATTGAACTTCGAAATAAAAATATGATTTTTATATATTGAATAGCGAAGTAAAAACTCGATTTTTACATAGGTAGTGAAAGCGGGCGACGAAGGTAACAAAAAGGCGAGAACGAAGAAGATCTATATCAAAGTAGAGTCAAGATGATTGGATAGCTATCGGTGAGAATTTCTCACCTTTCAATTAATTTTTCTATTTATATATATATATACTAGGATGCAGACAGTGTTTAGTAGCACCCGACACCCGTCATCCACAGACCATGGATGGCTTGTTTGTTAAATTGTTTGGTTGTGTAGTTGATTAGATGATTTGATTTGAAATTGAATTGTTTGGTGAAATAAATTGATTTGATTGATGTGTGAATGGCGTGGGCCTTCACTAGACCGGGGATAAGGCTAGGCCTCGTCCCGTTCCTAGTATCGTGCCGTTATGCCGCAGAAATTTTCTAAAATATGTTAGAAAAATAAAAATATCATTTTATTTAAAGAATGAACTGAATAGAAATTCATATGTTGGAATAAAATGTTTTGTCGTTAAAAATATAATTTTTAACGTGAATGTGAATAAATAAATATTCATTTGCAAACCAGACGGTTTGTTTATGTACACCTATTTGAAGGACATTGATTGGGTCGATAAATTTTACACATCGTCCAACTGCACAAATAAAATATGCGTTTGATTGTTTGAAACCCCACACGGGTGTTGGGATGAAATTTGAAGTTCACTCATCCTGATTGATTAAATATGTCGATCGATTGATTGACAGGCTGTTATAAGCGTTAGATACCTATATTTGACGCTTATACAGTGTAGTGCACTTTGGTTGATGGTTGATTATTTTTCAATGCTATTATACATGTGTTGTATGAAAATCCATATAATTAACTTTATATGGTAATTGATTGGGCCTCATTCCAATTTGAAAAATAAAGAATAATATAAAATAAAGGTTCATGTGTTGACAGTACTCATCCATTGAGATTGGTCATGTGTTGAACGAAATATTTTGATAATAACAACTATTTTGAAAAAGAAATATTTGAAATAGAATATTTGAAAATAGAAATTTATGAAGCTGTGTTGATTAGATTGACGCCATTTTGACGTAAACGATATTGATATCGATTTTATTCATTCTGAAATGAATTGAAAACGATTTCGGAAATGAATTGAATTGAAAACGATTTCGGAAATGAATTGAATTGAAAACGATTTCGAAATGAATTGAATTGAAAACGAATTCAAATTGAATTGAAAGTGAATTGAAAGGAATTCAAATTGAATAGAAATTTGAATTGAATAGAAATGAATTTTAAAACGAATTTATAAAGAAGAATTCAATTTTGATTTGAATTGAAAAGGAAGTTGAAATCGCTTTTGAAACGATTTTAAAACTATTTATATAATTCGTTTTAAATAGCAATCGACGAAGTATATATTATATATATTATATATATAATATAATAGCCTGAATAGAACGCGCCGCGCCGCGGCAATTCGTAAATTTCGACCATTTATTTCAAACGGACATTACGGGAGATCCGACCGTCGGATTCTCCTAAAACCGGAACCGTTGGGTTCGTAATGAAAAGAGCTTTCTAACGAATATTAGAAATTTGAAATCTAACGGTTGGATTTGGAGTTACGTCCAAATCAAATTTGAAAAAGGTCGCTGTAAGTGCAGTTCGATGGCCATTGATGGAGATCGACTGTACGGGCCTTGATAAAATTATTAAAAATAGTAATAATTTGTGTAAAATCATAAGAAATGATTTGTGAAGATTTGGGATGAAAAACTCCATAGTTGAAAAGATAAAAATAGATTTTTATCGAAATAAACTAGTTTTGAACTAGAATTATAATTCTATTTATTTTTAAATAAATAAATCGAATTTGAAATGGTTTTAAAAATAACCAGAATTTCCAATGATTGCATTGGAGTGGAATTGAATCGAAATTGTCTTCGGAATATTTCGATGTTGGATTTCGTGATTATACAAATGTTGTTATGGAAATTTGAAAGATATAGATATATATATATCGTTATTTCCAATACGATATTTGTTAGTCGTAGAATTTGATATTGAATATAAGCCGGTATATTTTCTATTCAGAGCCTTGTGTTTAATATCAAATGTGATTTGGGTTTGTCGTGAATGGTGTCTTCACTAACACTGTTCTTGAACCCAGTTGAGAAAAGATTAAATCTTTTTATTTAGATTTAATGAAGTGTACCAATTAAATAATATTTAACTGGAATTGAATTGATATTGATTTTTGGGTTTATCGTGAACAGTGTTTTAAACAACACTCGTTCTTTGACCCGATAATTAATGAATGTGATTTTGGGTTTATCGTGAACTGTGTTTTTAAATGACACGGATTCTTTAACCCAGTTAACGATTAAAACTAAGTGGAGTTTTAATGAATCTTTAATTAGATTGAAATGATCGAAAATGGAGTATCACCAGTTCTTGTTGCAGTCGTGATGGGGGGTTCTCGCTTCGCGGTTTGGTGGCGAACGGGAGACTCTTACCCCCACATGTCCCTTGTGGTGGGGGTTGGTTAGGCAGTGGCCGGGAGACTCGAGAGGGTCGCCGTAAAACAAGTTACTGGGGGACCGCTGGGAGCCACGGTGGGTTTTACCTGCTGCTTTGGGGGATGAAGGGATGGTTGCAAAGCCTACCGGATTTCGTCGGGCTTTCACAGTTGGTATCAGAGCTTTGGTTTACAAAGCTCAGAGAACAAGGCACATTAGAACCATACGAAAGAATTCATCAGATATTGGATTAGTAAAATCCAATGGGAATGACTCGTTAGAGAAGGGATCAGTAGTATCCTAGAACGAGTGTGAAGAGTATATTTTTAAAATGAAAGTCAATTTTGTTTTTAAAATTTAAAATCAATTTTTCGTATTTGTTTATATATTAATATGGATTTGGACAATTCAGTATATAAAGAATTTGCATATACGCCTTGCAAACGTATATTCAAAGTTTTAATATATTGGATAGATATAGCATCGCACTCTAGTCGCCCGAAGATGATATTGATGATAGCGATCGCATCATCAACATTTATGTTCGAGTTTCGAATGTGTGATTTTCTATATATTTCCATTAGACTGGTGTGAGAACCAAAATTTATATAGCTAGAACACATTGTTGTGAATTGGCATCAAAAACATGATTTTCTGTATATGTATCAAAATTATGAATTTGAAACTCTAATTCACTAATTGATTGATGTTTGTGTTGTTTGTTTATTTGTTTGACAATTTTGAACCATTATGCCTAATTGAACCAAATATTGAACTGTATTGAAAATTGGTCGCATCTGCTTGCATATACATGTATATCATTGAACAGGTCATAGCAAGGAGGCTAGAGCCGAAGAATAAAATTTGTTTGCCCGACAAATAGGTACATGTTTACTACATAATTTACTGCTTTGTTTGGGTGATGATGATTTTATGAGCCTATTGGCTAGCCGCTTGGCTTTTTCTTTTTCTTTTTGAGATCTGAAGGACCGGGGAAGCTATTTGAAATTCCCCGATGCTCCCGGTGCAGGGGAGGTTATGGCGAAATTTTTCGAAAATTTAGGGTGTTAGCCAAATTTTTGAAATTTTGAAAATTCTCAGAAACTGAAAAGTTAGAGAATGAAAACCGGATCGAACGTAGAGTTGATTAATCAAACCACTTTCGACTTTGTTCCTTTTCGGGGACGAAAAGTTTTAAGTGGGGGAGATTGTAATAACCCGAAAATCTGGGCCAGTTTAAAATTTTTATTTTGGCAATTTTAGCGAATTTTGATTATTTAAAATGAATTATTTTAAATAATATCGACGAGAAATTTATTTTGAATATAATTCGATCGTATATATTATACGCGTCGTCGTTAGAATATAAATATTTATATATAATTATAAATAGAATTGAAATGGCGCGGTAGTTCGATAATTCGATTTCAAACTTCAATTGAATGTACCGGGTGCAAAACAATCCGGATTTTAGTGAAACCAAAAATGATGGGATCTAATTGATAATATCTTTCCAACGAGTCCGACAAATCGAAATTTCATAGCGGGAATCAAAAGTTATGTCCAGTTGAAAATTCTGAATAGTCGCTATGGAATTCAGGCCCTTAAAAATAGGCATTTTGCAAACGACCTCGGATTTCGACGAAACCAGTTTTGTTGGGTCCGTGGTGTCGAGTTATTGCTAGATTCCAAATTTCATAATTTTTCGAATCAATATGTGAGCGTGGCATAGGAAAACGCGTTTGACCGGTTTTAGTTGATTTTAATCGATTGGAAAATGGCCATTTTTCTAACGGTCTCAGAATTCGGCGAAACTAGTTTTATTAGGACCGTATCATCAATACGAAGTTAGAAAATATTTTTCTGCAATTTATAGAGTTCGTATGAGACCCCGGTAAATTGAAGTGCGCGTTCAAATTCAATATATAGAGTTATATGTTGATTTTGAAGAAAACAGATCGAAACGATCGAATCAGCTTACGATGCTTATCCCATTGTGTTCGGAATGGGGGTAGAACGCTATGGACGACAGGCGGGGGGCCTCGTTTAGAGGTCGTATGCGAAAGTCAACTTTTTGCAAAATAAAATAAAAAAAAAATATATATATATAAAAGAATTCCCTCCTTCCCCTTAATTCATTCTGGCCCCCCCTATAAACCAAATCGACGTCAGAGAAGAGGAAAAAAAAAAGAGAAGAAACCGCCGAATCGCTTCAGTCCCCCCCCCCCCTCACGACCCGCCGCCCACGTCGGAGCTGTCACCTCCTCCCCAGACGTCTCATCTCTGGCTGACACCCCCCCCTTTCTCCGCAGGCGCTCGCGATCTCCCCTAAGCCTTTCCCCCCCTCTCAAAGAACGGACGGAACACCCAGATGGCCAGCGTCGGCCATCAGAGGGGCCCCGCCGCCTGCCCACGTCCCTGCGCTCTCCTCAAACCACATCCGACCACCTCAGCACCTCAAAGCCACTTAGCTTCCTCCCTCCTCTTTAATTCGATGTTCCACCGCCCAGGAAACCCTAGCTGCGCCGCCCTCGAACGCTTGCAACCGACACCGTGACTGACTGGATGGGCCTTACCACCTTGGCGCCACCATCTACACCCTGATTCAGCCGGTAAGCTTTAAAATAATTTATTTTTGAGTAATAGTTCTGATTTTATAAAAAAAAACACACAGTTAAAAAAATCAGTTTTATATAATAACATGAATTAAAAATCAGATTTTCATGATAGGTAAAGTATAGATTTCTAATTAGAAAAGAATTAGATTTACGATAGAAAAGATTCGATTTTTAAAATGGAAACGATTCGATTTTATAAAAAAATAAAGAAAAATATGGTTTTTATATATTGAACTTCGAAAGAAAAATATGGTTTTTATATATTGAACTTCGAAAGAAAAATATGGTTTTTATATATTGAACTTCGAAAGAAAAATATGGTTTTTATATATTGAACTTCGAAAGAAAAATATGGTTTTTATATATTGAACTTCGAAAGAAAAATAGGTTTTTATATATTGAACTTCGAAAGAAAAATATGGTTTTTATATTTTGAACTTCGAAAGAAAAATATGGTTTTTATATATTGAACTTCGAAAGGAAAATATGGTTTTTATATATTGAACTTCGAAAGAAAAATATGGTTTTTATATATTGAACTTCGAAAGAAAAATATGGTTTTTATATATTGAACTTCGAAAGGAAAATATGGTTTTTATATATTGAACTTCGAAATAAAAATATGATTTTTATATATTGAATAGCGAAGTAAAAACTCGATTTTTACATAGGTAGTGAAAGCGGGCGACGAAGGTAACAAAAAGGCGAGAACGAAGAAGATCTATATCAAAGTAGAGTCAAGATGATTGGATAGCTATCGGTGAGAATTTCTCACCTTTCAATTAATTTTTCTATTTATATATATATATACTAGGATGCAGACGGTGTTTAGTAGCACCCGACACCCGTCATCCACAGACCATGGATGGCTTGTTTGTTAAATTGTTTGGTTGTGTAGTTGATTAGATGATTTGATTTGAAATTGAATTGTTTGGTGAAATAAATTGATTTGATTGATGTGTGAATGGCGTGGGCCTTCACTAGACCGGGGATAAGGCTAGGCCTCGTCCCGTTCCTAGTATCGTGCCGTTATGCCGCAGAAATTTTCTAAAATATGTTAGAAAAATAAAAATATCATTTTATTTAAAGAATGAACTGAATAGAAATTCATATGTTGGAATAAAATGTTTTGTCGTTAAAAATATAATTTTTAACGTGAATGTGAATAAATAAATATTCATTTACAAACCAGACGGTTTGTTTATGTACACCTATTTGAAGGACATTGATTGGGTCGATAAATTTTACACATCGTCCAACTGCACAAATAAAATATGCGTTTGATTGTTTGAAACCCCACACGGGTGTTGGGATGAAATTTGAAGTTCACTCATCCTGATTGATTAAATATGTCGATCGATTGATTGACAGGCTGTTATAAGCGTTAGATACCTATATTTGACGCTTATACAGTGTAGTGCACTTTGGTTGATGGTTGATTATTTTTCAATGCTATTATACATGTGTTGTATGAAAATCCATATAATTAACTTTATATGGTAATTGATTGGGCCTCATTCCAATTTGAAAAATAAAGAATAATATAAAATAAAGGTTCATGTGTTGATAGTACTCATCCATTGAGATTGGTCATGTGTTGAACGAAATATTTTGATAATAACAACTATTTTGAAAAAGAAATATTTGAAATAGAATATTTGAAAATAGAAATTTATGAAGCCGTGTTGATTAGATTGACGCCATTTTGACGTAAACGATATTGATATCGATTTTATTCATTCTGAAATGAATTGAAAACGATTTCGGAAATGAATTGAATTGAAAACGATTTCGGAAATGAATTGAAATGAAAACGATTTCGAAATGAATTGAATTGAAAACGAATTCAAATTGAATTGAAAGTGAATTGAAAGGAATTCAAATTGAATAGAAATTTGAATTGAATAGAAATGAATTTTAAAACGAATTTATAAAGAAGAATTCAATTTTGATTTGAATTGAAAAGGAAGTTGAAATCGCTTTTGAAACGATTTTAAAACTATTTATATAATTCGTTTTAAATAGCAATCGACGAAGTATATATTATATATATTATATATATAATATAATGGCCTGAGTAGAACGCGCCGCGCCGCGGCAGTTCGTAAATTTCGACCATTTATTTCAAACGGACATTACGGGAGATCCGACCGTCGGATTCTCCTAAAACCGGAACCGTTGGGTTCGTAATGAAAAGAGCTTTCTAACGAATATTAGAAATTTGAAATCTAACGGTTGGATTTGGAGTTACGTCCAAATCAAATTTGAAAAAGGTCGCTGTAAGTGCAGTTCGATGGCCATTGATGGAGATCGACTGTACGGGCCTTGATAAAATTATTAAAAATAGTAATAATTTGTGTAAAATCATAAGAAATGATTTGTGAAGATTTGGGATGAAAAACTCCATAGTTGAAAAGATAAAAATAGATTTTTATCGAAATAAACTAGTTTTGAACTAGAATTATAATTCTATTTATTTTTAAATAAATAAATCGAATTTGAAATGGTTTTAAAAATAACCAGAATTTCCAATGATTGCATTGGAGTGGAATTGAATCGAAATTGTCTTCGGAATATTTCGATGTTGGATTTCGTGATTATACAAATGTTGTTATGGAAATTTGAAAGATATAGATATATATATCGTTATTTCCAATACGATATTTGTTAGTCGTAGAATTTGATATTGAATATAAGCCGGTATATTTTCTATTCAGAGCCTTGTGTTTAATATCAAATGTGATTTGGGTTTGTCGTGAATGGTGTCTTCACTAACACTGTTCTTGAACCCAGTTGAGAAAAGATTAAATCTTTTTATTTAGATTTAATGAAGTGTACCAATTAAATAATATTTAATTGGAATTGAATTGATATTGATTTTTGGGTTTATCGTGAACAGTGTTTTAAACAACACTCGTTCTTTGACCCGATAATTAATGAATGTGATTTTGGGTTTATCGTGAACTGTGTTTTTAAATGACACGGATTCTTTAACCCAGTTAACGATTAAAACTAAGTGGAGTTTTAATGAATCTTTAATTAGATTGAAATGATCGAAAATGGAGTACCACCAGTTTTGCTCCAGGCGATAGTTAAATCTTTAATTAGATTTGAACGTGAAGTGGTAATTGAATTTACCGATAACACCGTGGTGTTAGATATGAAGTATTACCAGTTTTACTTCATGGGATAAATAGGTTGGGATTGGGAAATTAAAACAAATGATTACTTCGGTAAGTTTCGTTAATCCCGACTAATTTAAATCGAAATTCAAAGGAAGATTAGAGAATAAATTCAGGAATTTATCTTGGATAAAACTAATGGGAACCTTTCCCTATGAATGTGAAATCAGAAACTAACTGTCGGTTAGCTAAGCAGAATGGTTTTCTGGATATTGATCTGATGTTGGTTTCGGCCTTCGGGGTTAATATTTGGGGAATTATTCTCTTGATTAATTTGTGGTTAGTGACTGATGAATTGGAATGAGGCGTATGTTGTGTTTGTGTAACACTTATTTAAAATATGCGCGAGTTATTCGGAAAGACCGGGTTTATCCCATTCTGAATAACTGATACGACGATAAGTCGAAGATGAAGACGATGGTCGAAGACCGGAAGTCTTCACGTCGTTTGGGTGATTACTGATGATCTTGATTGGGCTGTACACCCAAGAAGATGGAAACAGTTGGTGATCGTCCAGACGTACTTGGAGATCGATGGATATGCGGGGTACTAGGTGCCTCCGGTTTCGTTCAGACCCAGGACGGACTTGTAAATGGACTGTGTGTCTGACATTGGATTTTAGTCCGCGTGATTGATCTCTATTAAATATATATCTGTTTGGCGGCGGAGAATTTATTCTCTTGCTTAACGCCCTTCTCTGAGACGTACGAGCTCAGGGGTTATATATTGATGGATATCAATCGCATGGAGTGAATTGCCTGTGTGGCATGCCTAAGTGGCAAATGATCAAGGCTTCTGTTGAAAAGCAAAGTCTTGTGGTTGATGATCAAAGCACGGCCTTGTGTGACGTAGCTTTGTGTAACGTTGATTCGCGAGTATCACACCCGGTATGAACCAAAAACGGGAGACGGACCTCAGGGAGGACTTGCGTTTCTTTCTAGTTAGAAGTGGCGTCAGTGGTTTTACACGCCCTGACGAGTTTGACTTATGTGGTTGTTGCTGTTGCGAGGCGCCTCGGATTGATCGGTCGTTCTCGAACCGATGGAGTCATTTAGTTGGCTCATTTACACCCCATAGGGTGGGGAAACGTAGTGTTCAGGCATAATAATCCACATCGGTGGACCGGCCCTGACGATCTAAAGGCTTGCCTGCGCGCTTGCCTATGGCTCGGGCTAGAGAGTCACGAATCGGTAGAGGACGATCCCTGGCCTCGGTTCATACCATAAATGATAACCCAACTTCCAATACGACATTTGCGGTTTTAATTGTAGGACTAGTATGGCGACATGATATATGGTACCCATGCCGCCTATGATTGATACTTATGATTTGAAGTTGTTTTATACACTATGCACTTATTATAGTATCAAATGATTTGTTTTAAACGTATTAAGCATTCTTTGGCTGTTATAAGGGAAAACCCTATCCTCGGCTGCGTTGCATTGTGTGATGGGACCTGGGTCTTATAACAGCTTCATTTTTCTTTATTTAGCATTGCGCTGTTTTTTTTATGCACTGGTATTCTTGGGAGGAAACCCGTTCCGTGTTATACGGCGTGGTCCCTTGATTTACCTAGCTTTAAAAATAAAGATTAACTGTTTTAGTTCTCACACCAGTCACATGACTGACCTGGAGTTTATTGTTTTAACCTAAACTCTGGGTGCCTTTATTTTGACACGGGCAGCTAGTAGTTTTGGTTTTGCAGATTTATATTCACAGGATCCTGGTTTACAGCTGGAACGATATCCGGAAAGCTTTGTATCCGTATATCTCATTCTAGTTGTGTATTGTATTATTTTCCGCTGCTATGTATTTAAATGTAATTTAAATCTCTGATATTTCTATGTAATATTCATTTATACTCTGTATATTCTTGTAATCTGATGCATTGTTGTAATATACAATGAAATGTTCCTTTATATGCGTTCTGTTGTGGCTTGTTCTCGAACTATCCGCCGCTTTCCTTTACGGGGAAGTTACGGGTTTTCACAGTTTGCTATGGCTGCTTCTTTTTACTGCACTTGGGGAATAAGCTGTTTTACTGTTTTTAAGCTATTGCTTCTTTGGCTATTATTACAAGACAGTTGTAATGAAGTTACTTGAAATGTTTTGTAAAAGACATGGTTTATTTTGGAATGAAATGAAGTTCTGTTTTGCTCAGAAATTCTTCCGCTGTTTACTTAATTATTTATTTATGTTCTGTCTTGTGATAATTCTGTGATGTTATCTCGATAATACCTCTCCAAAACCAGGGCATTCCCTTTGTGAGTGACCCTAGCGGAGGTGGGGTGTTACAACATTCCACCCTCTCCTGCATCAATTTAAATTAATAATTATTAGTTTAGCAAAAAATAAGCTTAACAAGGCAAATATGAATTTTTTCACATAGTGCCTTACATTGGATTTTTATTACTAATAATTCTGACGAGTGCACAGGTGGCATTTTATTGTTATGGGATATAAAATGTCATCAGTTCATATGATTTCATCACCTCCATCACCATACTACCTATGTTGTAAAAACTGGAGGAATCTTCCTAACTTTTACAACTATTTATGGAGGTAATGTTTTCACTAAGAGACAACAGCTGTGGCATTCACTAGTATTTGAACCAAAAAATATTTCCACTGTTTGGCTACTAATAAGAGAATTTATTGATGCTTTATCTCTTCTTGATGAGAAGGGCGTTCTTCCTATTCCTATCCCTTTCCAACATCTTAGAGACTTTGAAAATTGTTTTTTACAATTTGGTTTATTATAAATTAAACCTCTTGGCTTCCAATACACATGGTAACATAAGGGAGTTGCTACACATATTTATACAATACTAGTAAACAACCACTTTCTTAGAAAAATTTAAATCTGAAAGCTCTATCGGTGTCACAAATGATCAGTGACCTCAACCAATTCTCACTTGATTTAATTCCTATTTCCTCAGTCAAGGGATATACATTTAAATATGATAATGAGCGGCATTTGCAAAGTGGGTATTTATAGTGTGTACAAAGAAGTTTACAAGCTGCAATATGAGGTTTCCCCAGTTATCAGTTTCAATGCAAGTAAATTACATGCAAATAAGAGCTAAATAAATGGAATAAGAAAAGGAATAAACATTATGATCACTTACATGAGGTAGAGCAACATTTCAATGCTCTTGAAGTGGCTGTGACCAGTATCTTAGCAATGTTTATTTATATGATGAAATGCTTTATGCCAAACAACAATAATCATAGCAAAGCATAAAATTCTGAGGGCTCAAACAAAAAGCAAAGGTCGCATGACTTCAACAAGAGGATACAAACTACAAAATTTTCCACTCTAAAATGAATAGTCGACGGGTTTTTAACAACATCATAGCTTTCATTACCACTAATGGGGGATTTTGCAAACTGAATTGCAACTCAAGTTTGCAACTCAGTTGGTAAAACATATACTTCAATATAAAGTACCGTTCACACTTAACACTAAGAAAGAGAACAAAAAAGAACTCTGATCAAAATCAAACCCAAAAAAGAATACTAATGAGCTTAACATCCATACCACAAATACATATCACTGCTTCTTCTATGTTAACACCTGTTATGATACTAATATACCCTAAATAAACAAATGAAATCAACTGTTAAAATCAAAATATTGCAGTATTGAATCGATACGAATTTTTATTAGTAAAACATTACCTTTCTTCAATAACTATTGATCCTATCCTCAGTTTCAATTTTTGTATATCTGTATCCTTCGATCTCTACATCTGTAAATGTTAGAGCTCTTTGAAGTTTTCTTTGACATAGTATTTCTACACCTGCTGTAAAAATAGCAGTAATGGGTCTATGATCCTCATCAAATTAAGTATCAACAAACATGAACACAAATAATAAACTGCATAAATCGAAGTTGAATAGACAGAAAAAAATTATATAGACACAAGAATTCATACAACTGTTCGAAGAACACTGCATATATCAAAGTCGAGGTCGTCAGTTGAAATCGAAGGCCTCAATTGAAATCGAAGTCTCGTTGTTCCTGGAGATGCTGGAAATCGAAGTCGGTGAGTTTCAGTAGCTTGAATAGGGTTGTTCTTGAAAATCAAAATCACTGGAGAATAGTGGTGCTCAAAAATCGAAATGGTTGGAGAACACTCAAAAATCGAAATGGCTGGAGAACAGTCGAAAATTGAAATCGCTGGAGAATCAGATGCTCAAAGTCGAAATGGAAGACGCCATTTTTTTGGAATTAGAACGAACGACGGAAAGGATGGTTATGGGAGTGGCGACTGTATATTCGTATTGGATATTTGGATTAGGGTTTGTGGCAACCGCTTGATGTTAGACAAAACAAATCCAACAGCTGAAATAGTATTTGGTTTTCTAATTTTCCATTTGGTTAGTTGAAAAATGA
The DNA here is from genome assembly GCA_030737875.1 of Allium sativum. Lineage (NCBI taxonomy): Eukaryota > Viridiplantae > Streptophyta > Magnoliopsida > Asparagales > Amaryllidaceae > Allium > Allium sativum. The sequence goes on along the minus strand of CM060909.1, from coordinate 430,518,111 downwards.
AGTATAATCTAAAAATAAAAAATGAATATTTAATTCCACAATGGTCAGAAATTTTTGGGATACAGATAGTGTTATAATTTACGAATAATCATTTGTTATATAAATTATAAATGATCAATAACATTATATTACAATGGCCAACCATAATTACGAATAAACCTTGATTATTGATCATTAATCATGTGCACACTATTAAAAATTATTTATTAATCCTTGATTATTAAAGATTACTTATAAATCTATATTATTAATTATTACCGCCTCTTAATTATTTAGTAATTATTAAATAATCAATACTAACTATTGAATTTTATTTACAATTAATAATAACTATTTATTTTTTGTTATTAGTATATTATTATTAACATTGATTATTTAAATTTTGTATTCTTTTTATTTTTTAATTAATACATGTTAAACATAATCATCAATTATAATTGTTAGATTTTAGATACCAGATAATAAATTTTATTTGTTAATTATTAAAAATTACTTATTAATCTATATTATTAACTATTATTATCTCTTGATTATTTAGTAATGATTAATTAATCAATACTGACTATTAAACTTTATTTACTATTAATAGTAATTTTTTTATTAGTATATTGTTATTCGCATTAATTATTTAAAAGTTAATTTTACTTATCAATTAGTTATTAAAAACATAAAAGTAAAACATTTTAAGAAGAATATACATATCAGTGCCTTGCAAATCCCTTGAAAACTTGCTGCAAAATAGCTTCAAAAAAAATATGACGGTAAACTGCCTCAAATTGCAATGGAATTCAGCGATGAAAAAATGATGACGTTAAACCATTGCAATTTGCCATGGTTTAGCGATGGAAATCAGAACTCGACGTTAATATTTTAAAACAAGTTAAAATAAAAAATTCTAGAAAATACCCCTTATAGATTCCACGAGAATCGGTCGCTAATTTGCGATGAAATTTTCTGCCGCTAAAAATATGCCGCTATTTTTGTTTTTTATTGTGGTGTATGACTAAGGTGGACTCAAAATATCGAGGCCGGTAAGAACCACGTACCCCCTGAGGGGTACGAAATTTCGTACCTTCTTCCATGGGTTCCGAAATCTCGTACCTAGGGGTATGAAAATTCGTACCCCCACAAGGGGTATGAAAATTTGTACCCCTCTTAGGGGTACGAATTCCCACAATCTTAGCCGGTACCTCGTCTCCCCTTCCTCTTTATTCTCCAAACTCATCCACACGACTACCCCTCTCCCTTCTCTCTGAATCTCGAGCTCGTACAGTATGCTCGAACCCGAAAGCCTATCTCAACTGCCAATCTGAATGCGGTCCTTCATCCTCCGAGCTCCGATCCGAAGCCCAAGGTCACGACCGATCCCAATCTACCTCGAAATCCGCTTCGGGGAAACCCAGGAACCATGGCCGAGCTCGAGAGAGGTTTTATGCATCGGGAAGCCCACCTACTTGTCATTTTCCTCGTTTGCGATTTTTTGGGTTTAGAGTCATGGGTTCAAACTCGAATCGCAGGCAAGAAAGAAAGTAAAAGAAGAGGAGAGAAGAAGAGAGTGGCGCATGGTTTTTATATAGGGGATGGACCTAACCCGACGACGTTTCGTATCCCTAAGCGAGATACAAAATTATCGTACCCCAAACTAGGGTTACGGGTTTCCAGAAAAAAAAAAGAATAAAATAATATATATACACACACACACATAATGGTGCATATAAGTACATTAATGAGTACATGTGCTCATACGAGATAACGTATGTAAAGAGCGAACACTCGCAAGCGTGCGCTCGTGTACGTTCCCATTCACTCTGTATGTGTTATCGTTTTTTGCTTCCCGTTATGTCGTGCAAAATTACGCTAAAAATCGTGTAAGAATAAACGCGGCATCACCGCGACAATAACTTGTTTATGTTACGACGTAAAATGGAGTCGACCACTATACCCTTTTTTATGAGTTTACAGGAATTCAACGATTCAATAGAATACTTCTACCAACTTAAAGGACATCATGTCAAGACAAGACGTGCTTTGGAGGGAAAATGTTAACCTGTCTTTTGGTCTGGTTCCCAAAAGTACACAAGACATGCCCGACTCAACACAATCGCGTGATGTTATAGCCCGAACTGTCTCCAAGAAGCCAAGGAGACAAGCCGGGAAAAGGCCATGCGAACAAGAGCCTCACAAATTCTCAAAACTATGTCATACCCATCCTCTCGAACCTCTATGCTTCGGACCCCTAAGTCCCAGCATGTCTAGCCTCACCTCGTTCATTCTAGAATTCAACGTGCTCCGGGGGTATGAATTTCGTACCCCATGGGTTACAAAATTCATACCCCATACGATACGAATCCCATACCCCAATGAAGGGTACGAATTTCCTAGGAGAGATGATGGGGGATCCAGGTTCTAAAGGCCTGCACTCTAGGGTCTGAGATTTTCTATTGTGGTCCCCTACTTCTACCTACTCCCACCTAACCACTCCACTATAAATACTCTCAATCTCACACTTCAAGGGGGTTTGAAGTTGGTTGATTTAACATCTCTTGAGAGCTCCAAGTGACCTCCTTAGTGACAACTATGCTTTGAGGAAGAAGAAGGAAAAAGTGACTTTTTCCCAATATTCATATATGACAATTATGACCTCAAAATTCTTACGAATGTTTGTAAAAGAATGTCATGAGATAGTCCTAAGCTTATAACTCTTTACTGTCAATAAAATATTAGCGAGTCTTCCAAAAAGGACGTAGGCTCCTCATGGGACTGGACCACTATAAATCTCTTGTGTTATTACTGCTTTCCACACTTATATTTCCACACGAAACTATAATTCTTAAGTAATTAAGAATCTTGGGTGTTTACGACATATCTTGCCGTCAACACATACATATATACACACATAATTTTGAATTTCCATCGAATATTCCATTAAGCCAAACGTATATTATTTTATTCCAAATTTATATTCTTACAGTTTGAATTTCAAATGTTGTGTGTATACAATTTTCATATAACTTGTTTTATTCATAACTTTTTCAGACAGGCTTCGTTTTCAAAAAATAAAATATGAAAATGGATTAGAATCTCTCCATGAATACAATGATAATATTTTCATAGACAAATTATCAATTATCTAAAAATCGTACTTTCGAAAAATAAAATATTTAAATGCCTCTGAACTCTCTAGCTATTAAATCCTGAAAGAAGGCACGACATTCATTAATCCAAAGGCATCACTTCCTACCCAAAATAACCAACAGATGTCCTACATGCTGTCTTAGGTTTGATTTCCTTAGAAATTCTCAGTTAATGAAATCTTGTCACAAGGTTCAATTGAGAAAAGACTCGGGCACCTCCCAAATGATCAAATATTTCATCTATAGTAGATGAAGGATACCTATATTTTTTGGTAAACTTATTAAGCTCTCTATAATCAATGCGCGATCATAATAATCCGTTGGCTTTAATGGCAAATACTGCGGGTGCTCCCCACTTTGAAGCCCTCCGTCGGATGAATCCTTTCTATAACAACTCATAAATCTATTTATTCAATTCTCTCCTTTCCCTAAGAGCCATGTGCCTTAATGGAAATGCTACTGGCCTAGCGTTCTTCTCGAGATCTATCCTAAATGCAATCTCTCTGTTCGGCGGATGTCCTATAACTTCTTCAAAAACATCAAGAAACTCACAACAACAGGAACTGAAGATGGACCTCCCAAATCAGAAGATGGAGAATGCAATAATGCCGATTCCTTTATGTTTCCAACCTTACAAGGGATCACCAATCTATGACCTCTACAACTACTCAAGCAAACGATCTTCCTATCACAATTGAGGATGAACCCATAATATGATAGCCAATACATCCCTAAGATAAGACCATACCCCTTGGAATTTAAAACATATGCATCACACGAGAAATCAACATCATTGATGTCTAGTACTAGGTCTTTGCAAATCAACAAGAGTTACTTAGCTCCTCTGATAGGATTAGACACCACTATCAGACTAATATCAAAAGAATTAGGAAGTTTCAAGAAATCAACAACACAAATAGCTACAAAGGAATGAGATTCTAGTTCGTAAAATAGAAATGATATCTTTAAGGTTGGTTGTTCTTGGTCCTTTGGTGGCTAACTCTGAAGGGGTGATATCTCCAAAGCGTAATTCTGCCCACTCAATCCTCCTTTAAGCATGGGGGTAGTTCCTAGAAAAATGTCTCTCCTCGTGATATTTATAGTACTTTCCCTTGAATTCCACTTTTCCCAAATTAACCCTACAGACTTTGGCCTCGTGGCCCTTCTTATGGCATCTCTCACACTCTTTAGCTTCTTTCTTGAATTTATCATTCTTCCTCTTCAACCAAAATCTCTTCTTCTTTTTCTTTCCAAATCTAGAAGTACCTTCACTTTTCTCAACATTAGTCTCCTTCCTTTCCTCTATAGTGTATAAGGTAGATGTCTCCATAAGTGCCTCAAACTCCAAAAGTCAATTAAGCTAACAACATTCTCTTAAAGCCGAATTAAGTCCTTTCACGAATCTTAGTGTGACGACTGCCATAACCCCTGCACTAAACAAGAGGAATAATGCGCTGAAAAGTGTGTCAGGTAGCTATGGACGATCATCAGAGTAGGTAAACTACAATGAAACCTGTCGTAGAAATCACAGCGCAAGGATAAAATATACTAGAACATATACAACAGGTAATAGTAATGAAGCATCACATAGAAAACTTCTGAAACTTTCTCAACATCCTGAAAGGTTATCCAACCGATACCAAAGTTTGTACATAAGGCCTCACTACAACCCTCATACAACACACAAACAACGGAAACAAAAATAGTACATAGTAGTAAAACTAGTACGTAATCCTCCGGCTCGCCTTCGCATAACAGCATCGTCCTCACTAATCACCTGTCAACTGCTACTCAGTTTTCCCATCCATAATCGGAAGAACAACCCAAGGTTATAAGAGGAAACATAAAACTTTGAGCCAGACAACAGTCTTAGTGAGCGATAAAATAACTAACTAACTTCAACAATAAAGTATATGAGAATGGTTAGATAAACATACTAATCTACTCACAACACCAAAGAAGAACTCAACCCTATCTTCCCCATATCGGACAGTGATAACCTTTATGGTAAACAATTCAACCATTCATCCATGGAAACCAGAACACCCATTCAATCATGGTAAAGTAATCATAGCATCCAGATTATATGTATCTCAAGTAAACCATCCTGATCGAATTCAGCATCCCTCAAGCACAAGCCCCAGAGGCCTAAACCAATATCAGACAGACAACTAAGGAACACCTTCTTCGACTTTGGACAACCTACATGAGATAGTATAAATAGAACAACCAATCATCCGTGGCTGACTCTGGCTATCACCGCCAATCCTGCTTCGAAAACATCGTTAATCGTATGACGACCAATCTTGTCGTATGTCCAGAGCTAATCGTAACCCCGGTTCTAGCATAAGCTCCATATGTCCAACCTTGAAAACTAGGCCTTTCTACAAGACCCAGGGTACTCAACCTACAACCGGTCTTTTAGACGTCTCTAGTGTACCCTTGCTTCGAGCCTGCTAGAACTTACGACAACGATAATCTCTCGGCCTTCGCATCTTTAGTCATCCAACCCAACGACTTTTCATAGCTTAAGCAACCTTCTCGAGCAACCATTATCCACCAACTCACAATCTTTGAGTTGTCACCTCATTTGCTGTTCTACACAATCAACGAACACATTCAACACTTCGAATATTCCTACTTGAATTCTCCTCGAAGTTACCACCATCACCGAGCCAATTACACTACTGTTCAAATCTGAGTCGTACCCGAAAATATAATTATCAGAAAATAACCCTATGCGATCGACCTCTGATGACCGACCCTCCTTGCTTGATCCCAACATGGTGCGACCGACCAGGCTTGCCCAAACCAAGTCTTGCGTGACCCGAAACCTGTTCGACCCAATCACTCTGCTCGACCCGGAGCGGCTCGACCAGGTCCATGCTCGACCCCATATGTTTGCCCGACCCAAAGCATGTTCGACCATATATTGGGTGCACGTCTGATCCCAACTACCTCTAAATTTTGACCGACCCATGCTTCAGACCGACCGTTCATGCTCGTCCCTCCTCGCACGATCGACCCTCTATGCTCGACCCAAAACCTGCATCCTACAATGCAACTCCAATTTCGACTAAAACTTCGCCAGATCGATACGTTCGACGAAACCAACTCATCCAATTAATTCAAAACAATCATGTTATGAAGTCACTAAAAACACAAATATGACAATTAACACTAAAATTATGCAAATCACCCCAAAAATCATGATAAATGAACATATGAACTAGATTGCAAATCTATCTTACATAGTCATATGGAATGGCATAGTAATTACCGGTTCAAACTTACTAAATTGGATCCTATGGTGATTCATATAAAATGGTCTTATCATGGTATAGATCTAAGGGAAAATGATCGAATTTGATGAAAAACATGATCAAACATTCATATACTTAATTGAATCCATGCGAGAGATGTAAATCACTCACCGATTCTCCAAATCAAGCTTAAAAATTAGAAATAAGAATCCAGACAGCAAGCACCTTGCGCCAAACCCCTTGATCCGATGAACTCTTGCTTTAATTGACGTAGGTCTACCCTCCAATGGTGTAAATATTCAATTTCCCTCCTTGGATTTGGTTTTTTAATGGTGGAAAGGTGTTATAGGAAGGAGGAGCTTAAGACACCAAATGAGAGAATGGAAAACTAAAGCCACTTCCCATATCCCTTACCCCCTATTTATACCCTTCCACTACCCACTAATGGGCCTTTCCAAATCAGCCCATTATGGCTCTCTAAACCTGAACAGCCAACTTAAAAACCTTAAAACAACGATTCCTCCCAAACTGCTAAGACAAATCTTTAATTTAACCACTCTATGGAAAGGCAACCATCAATTCCTTTCCAATGGATTAGGTCTTACCCTCTAAATCGACCTAAGTCAAAAGTTATGCTCTGTACAAGACTGACAGGGGTAAAATGGTCACAAATAAAATTGGTAAAAATTATGGACTTGTCTCACATCCCCATAAGAAACATATCAAAACATGAGAATGATCCAACCCTCAGGGAATAAAATAAAAATATTTTATGATCCTCCGATACGTAAAATGCGAGCTGTTACATTTAGTGCCTTATTCATGGGCATATCCATAAGACCTCTTCCAAATTTAGACAACTCCATAAACTTAGCAATATACCCCTTAAACTTGACTCTCCTTGTTTAATTAGAATGAACTTCTCGAATTGCAGACTTACCTCGGCATTGGGTAAAAACATAACTTCAAATCGGTCATTGAACTCGTTCCAAGAGAATTTCTTGCCCATATTCTCCTCGAAAATCATATTCCACCATTCCAATGCTTAGCCTTTAAGATTTCAAGTGGCTACCATATGTTTTAACGAGTCTTCCCATCTTAGCCTCAAAGATACGGTCACACTCCGATATCCACGAATAAGCTCAAGAAATCCTTCGTTTTTGGGAAAGGGCTTTCCTTCAAGATTGACGAAGTCTATACAAAGACGAGGAAAATAGAAAGCCACATTAGCGGGGTGAGCTGCAGGTTCCGCTAGAGCTGCAGGGGTGGTGGAAAATATTCCACAGTCCTTAAATACTACTGGAACCATTGGGTATGTATCGAGGCCTTTCCATATTCCCCTGATCAGGTGATTTTCAGCCATTTCGACTATCTGAAAAGGGAAAAAAAATTAAGTGGAAATTCCTAAGATAGCATTTAAGCCAAAAGCAAAGAGGGAGAAAGATAGAGATTGCCTAGTATAATTGCATATGTCTTCAGGGATATATATATATATATATATATATATATATATATATATATATAATCTGAAAACCTTTTCAAATTACTAGTTCGTCTCTCATACGTATATTTCCCCATAATCGGGTAACTTAGGCTCTGATACCAAATGTAATAACCCAGTTGGAATGATCCTAAATTCAACCTAAAAAGGCCCATCAAAACTTAAAGCCATTCTAGATGAATTGTTGGTTCTTATAAAGAATAAACAAAAAAAGCCAAACTAAAAATAAATCAAAATCTCACAGCAGAAGGGTTAAAATATAATAATAGAAAATAGATGTACCATTAAATAAAACCATAATAATGTTGATTACATTAAATTTCAACTATCATATCAAGGTAATCAATAATAATATCCCACGAATATAGTTGTTAGACCAAAAATTTGGCCTAACACCCAAATGCAGACTACAAATCACAAAATGCAGAAAATGATAAATAAGAGGAGACATACGAGGTTTTTATAGTGGTTCAGCTGTAGATGTAGCCTACGTCCACTTTATGATCATATTGTTATACTGACAGATTACAAGAATCAGTTACATGCAAGCACACAATCCGTGTTTTTTATTGAGGTTACAAAAGGAGAATTTAGATGTATGAAGGAGCAAAGTCCTTGTGATTCAGTAATGGAGTAAGCCGTGAAGAAGTATCGCCAAAAGATCCTTGAAAATGCCTTCAAATGGTGTATTTATAGCTGTAGGAGAGCTTCTTGGTTTACCGGATCGTGATGGGGTACGTGGCACCCGATCCGGAAAAGTAGGAGTAAGATGTGGCATGAGAACTGGTCAAAAAAGGCTGTCCAGGAGTAGGTTCGAGGGTCGGATCGTGATCATGTAGGGCGAGCTGACCGGGTCCTCGCGAACTGTAATGAAGAGTTGGTGATCAGGTCGTGGTCTCCATGTGCGCCACGATTGGGTCGTGGTCTGAAGGTGCACCATGAGCCAAGGGGGCGATCCGATGCGGGGCGACCCGAGGGTGCATCACGAGCCAGAGAGGGTGCATGAGCCATACTCTAATCGTGTGACACTTCGTCGCTTTATCCGGGAAACTGCCAGTTTATACCCTGTTCACGGAAACGGGCATAACTTTCAAACCGTAAGTCCGATTGAGCCAAACTGAAGCTAACTCAGAGGGCTACAAGAGTTACAGAGATCAGCTCTGTAGTCGCTGTTTTCGGGCCCAAAAGAGGCCGTCTGATAGGAGTTTCGGGCCTGTTTATGTCGAGGATGTGATTTTGACCAAATCTCTCAATGTATTCTGACGTTGTTTCCATCGCTTGAGCATGTTATCATTCAGGAGTTCCATGTGTGACAGCTTTTGCCAAAAAATGTGTCAACACGTTTGCCCCCCAGAACATATCTTGCTGGTTGAAGGAAGATGTGTTCTGGATAATCTGAGAAATCCAAACCCAGAATGCGACGATCACGCCGGATCGTATTAAGGCCAGAAAACCGACGATCACACGTGATCGTATTAAGGCTAGAGAAATCCAAGAAGACCTGGAGTTTGTACCTGCAAGAAGATGAAACAAATAATGCAAGAATATGTGAGTTTCGATATACGACTTAGGCAGGATCAGTAATATGGATAAGAGGAAAGTATATGATATACTAACTTGTATATTTACAATAGTTATGCAGGTAAATATTTATTATAAAAAGATCTCACAGAAGCAATACCACATATAAGTAAGTGCAGTAATAGAAAAATCACACCAGGGATTTTTATACTCGTTCGGAGCACCGTCCTACGTCCAGTCCCAGATCTCCTATCTGGAATTTCACTAAACAACTACCTCACTTCACCAGGAGGAACAGGTTCACAACACCCGAGCAGCCGAACGGGATTTCAGGCCTCTATCAACACAAGGACTTCATAACTTGCCTCTTACAAACCCGAGGACTTCAGACAAGATAATTAAACTTGTAATTTGACAATGTGTGTTCTCAATAACACGAATTTGTCAATTCTTGTACACCCTTCCTATAATCTTATCCTCAAATATGATCTTGTGATTATGAAGAAAGAATAATATATAGATTCAAGGATTCAAATAATGATATGTGAGAATTATGAGCTTTTGAATGCTTTTAGAGAGCAAGAATGAAATCAGCAATTAGGTAGCAAGAATAGAAAGAATTGTTAATTTTAAAATGGTGATTTCATGTTGCTTTTATAGAGTATGGAGAGTTGTAATCATTGGTGAAGAGAAGCAACGAATAGAGATGATTTTTGGCGAAGAGAAAAGGAAACAACCCTTGATAAATAAGAGTGTCTATTCGAAAAGTTGTTTCAGTTCGTAGACCAGTCGACTGGTTAAAAATGACCAGTAGACTGGTATTTGAATATATGCACGTCATATACATGTGTGCACGTTCATTGTTCATTTCTGCCCAGAAACGATCGACCGCCCAGAATGAAACCAGTCGACCAGTTTCTGATAGTATGCATAATGAATGTGCATACATATATATACATATATATATATATATATATTCAAACTATTGAGGTATATGATTATTTGAGGATAGATTTTAACATTTATAACCCAACTAAAACTCTAAATAATCAACCTCTAATATTAAATACCGTTGAATCTCTTCTTTTTGTCGATCTTGAACTTCTCCTTGTCATTTAATTAAAACGCCGTGAATTCCTTGATTCAACATTCTCCCCCTTTTTGATTGATGTCAACATAGCTCTGAAATTGTTTTTAACTCCCCCTGAATATATGCTCCCCCTGAAATACATACTAAAAATATGCAAAACATAATGTTAGTAATATTTTTCTCCCCCTTTGTCATCGACAAAAAGGAGTAGTGAACAAACAAATAGCTTAAGAAGAACTTTAAGATTATAGCATATAATATACACCAAACATACCACAAGCAAGTCATGTACCTAATAGCTTAAGACGTACAAACCCAAAATAAATACAGCACTATTTACATACAAGTGCCGGTTTGAAGTTTTGCATAAAAATATAAAACATAGTATCATAAAACGTGGATGAAAAACAAACTAATGCGATGACGATTTGGATTCAGTGGTGTCCCACTCAATTTGTTTGTTCCCTCCTTCTTCCTTGTCTCCTTCTTCTGGAACATCTTCCTCATTGTTGTTTCCTTCGTCTTCCTCCTCGGTCTCATATTCCCCACGACCACGTCCTATATTGGTTCCTGAAGTGGTGCCTTCGTCAGATGATGACCATGTAAATGTAGGAGGCATGGGACGTTTTCCCGGGTCTTGTATTTGGGTAGAGGAAGATGATGATGCACATGAAATTGCATCCCAAATAATACCGAAGAAAGACTTAAGTTTTGAAAATCGTTTGTCGAGTTTTTATCCAAACTCTCGAGTTTGGTGTTAGTACTTTTAAGTCTCGCTTCGAGGAGGAATTGGTTCCGTGCAATTTTTGCTAGTGAATCCTTAGTTGACGAGGAAGGTTGAAGGAGTTTGATTTCTTCCGATTTAGGCTTGGGAGTCGTAGAAGAAGTGGTTTCTTGAGGACCTTGCTTTTGGTATTGTTCAAAAGGAATGATATTCACACAAGGTTCAGGGAGCTTCATTCTCTTTTTAGTTGCTTTGTCGATGCACTTTGGCTTAGAGATTTTAGACTCACAAGCTTGACACCACAATCGAGTAAAAGTCTCATAACATATTCATTGTAGAAAATGTGTGGCCTTGTGCGTTCATTGACAAGCAAAATCTCATCGAAAATCATATTTATCCAATTTATCTCAATATCCCCATAAATTGCATATAATGCCTTGACGTTTTCTTTATATACGGCATCAAAGTTACTAACGCTCGGCAATAACGAGCGTGTGATGGCATGATGCAAAACACGAGCTGTAGGCCGTAAGTTAATCGCCTTAGTGCTAGTTTTATGATCTTCGATAAGAAGATGACTGATTTTATCATGAATATGGATAGTGCAGAAATCCGAAGAAAATTCTCTTCCACTATTTGGCGAATTGAGAACCATGGCCATTCATTCCTTTGAAATGAAAACATGCTGACCACAAATTACAGACCAAAGACAATTAGCAGAATTCTCTGGTTTGAATTTTGGTAGGTTAAGATTGGCATAGAACAACCGAATCATAATATGAATAATTTCTACTTTGTTCTTATCAAAGGTAAGAAGTGATTTAATACGAGCCTTATCCAGTAGTTCTTTAACATCATAGAGGATAAAAGCAGAAAGATTTATGAAAGAACCTTCGTGAATGGTGTAATCCATCATAGCATTCCAACGTTTCAGTGCAATAGGATCCATGAGCCATTGTTTGATGTTAGAATCTATGGGTTGGAGTGAAGTGGAACTTAATTTCTTGTGTTTCTTTTAAGGTGGTGCCATCGATTATAGAGAAATTGATTTGGGGGTGTTTGTTTTTCAAGGATTTGAGAGAAAGGAGATAAATAAATAATGAGTGAAGAGGTGGGATATATGAATCGACATGTGAATTTGTAGTTGAAAAAACTAAAAAACGCGTAACCGGTCGACCGTTAGGGTTAGAATGGTCGACTGGTGTCTGGAAGTTTTAATTCCAGAGAACTTTACCGATCGACTGGTTGAATTATACTGGTCGACTGGTATCTGAAACACAAATTTCCAGAGAAGATAGCCGGTCGACTGGTGGGATATAGACCGGTCGACTGGTTGACTTTTGAGTTGAAAAATTTCTAGAGAGTTGAATGGTCGACTGGTAATTTTTCTGGTGGTCGACCGGTTCCAAAATATAAATATTTCCAGAGACTTGATCGGTCGATTGGTCCATTCCTGATGGTTGACTGTTTCTGTATATATTTGTTTTTCTGGATTTACGAGTGCTTAAAAAATTATATAAATTTTATTTCGACTCAACATGGATTTGAAAAACAAAATACATGAAAAACCAAAAAATAAGAATTAAAACAAAAACTTATTATGCAACAAAAACGATATAAATTAATGAGAGGTGGATGACTTATCTTCCGATGTTTCTTTAATATTCGTAACTCTCGGTGTCCTTGGCGACCAATTTTCTCTTACTCCTTCATTTCTCGCGTATATACGATCCCATGAGTTAGGACTTCAAGATGTAGATGGAGGAGGTGGCATTGGTTCGTGAACCTCGTGTCTATCCGTGCTACAGAAAAATGATGCCATTCGTTCTAAGAGAGTTAAACGATCAGATGTGAGTTTTTATTCATAATGAAGTTGACGCTGGAGATCTATCTGATATTTAGTGTAGCGATGAATTTCACTAATCTTCTCTCTTGTTCGTGGAGAACAGAATAATGTTTTCTTAGCACGTTTGGGTTTTGGTGTATCTCTGGGGGCATGCGAACATTCCGGTCTACTCTTTGGTGTTTCCGGAGAGTAGTATTCTTCAGGTTCGGAACTAGTGACCGAGATATGTGATCGTTGTGCACATTCGTCGCATATGTGTGCCATTATATAAAGAAATTACGAACTTGTATACAAATGTTTAAGGATGGAGATGCAGAAAACAATAGGAAAGGAGTATGTATATATAGGATTTACGAAATTTTAAAGCAATGGTTAAAACACTCAGAGAATATAAGCCACTAAAAGATTGTAAAGCTCACAATTATTTGCTAAAAATAGCAAAAAGCTATCAACCAGCTAATTTAATAAGAATATATGTGTCGTCTAGATAAGAACTCAACATTATAGTGTATATTATACATCGAGTTCAGTTCCAGAAATTAAGCCAAGCTCTCTACGTAAAGAAATAAAACTAGATTCGAGGAGAGGCTTAGTAAAAATGTCTGCTAGTTGGTTGTCAGTTTGGACATATTCGAGACATATTGTTCCTTATTCAATATTGTCTCTTAAGAAATGATGTCGAATATCAATGTGCTTTGTTCGGGAATGATTGACTGGGTTTTTCGATAAATTGATTGCGCTTGAGTCAGTATACGATGGAGTTTGATAAATGTATATCAAAATCTCGAAGTGTTTGTTGCATATATAATACTTGAGTACAAGCTAAAGCTGCTGATATGAACTCAGCTTCACATGTCGAGAGTGAAACACAATTTTGTTTCTTACTAAACCAAGAGACAAGTGATTTTCCAATAAAATGGCACGTACCACTTGTACTCTTTCTATCCGTGCGAGAGCCACCGAAATCAGCATCACTATATGATACTAGTTCGAATGAACAATCTTTTGGGTAGAAAAGACCAAAATCTTTGGTTTTATTAAGATACCGTATTATACGTTTTATAGCTCGTAAATGTGATTCTTTAGGATTAGCTTGAAACCTTGCACACAAACAAACACTCATCATAATATCTGGATGACTTGCGGTAAGGTACAGGAGTGAACCAATCATGCTTCGATATAACTTTTGGTCAACATTCTTACCATGTTCATCTTTTTCAAGATGTGTGGTCGTACTCATAGGAGTTGGTTTACCAGAAGAATTTTCTAAACTGAAACGTTTGACTAGATTTCCGCAGTACTTCTCTTGACTAATAAAAATACCATTAGAAAGCTGTTTGATTTGAAGACCAAGGAAATACGATAGTTCTCCCATATGATACATTTCAAATTCTTTGGTCATAATATTTGCAAACTCTTTGCAGAGTTTATCGTTTGTTGAACCAAAGATAATATCGTCTACATAAATCTGGATAACTAATATATCTTTTCGAGAATGTTTTATGAATATAGTCTGATCAACTTTACCAATTTGAAAACCAGAATCAATAAGATAGCTTCGTAATCGTTCATACTAAGCACGAGGTGCTTGTTTTAATCCATATAAAGCTTTCTTAAGTTTATATACGTGATCATGATATTTCTCATGTACGAACAAGGGAGGTTGTTCGACATATACATTCTCTTTGATAAACCCATTTAAGAATGCACTTTTGACATCCATTTGATAAAGTTTAAAATTATGATGAAAAGCAAAGGACAGTAAGATTCAAATAGCTTCTAATCGAGCTAAGGTGCAAAGGTTTCTTCATAATCGATACCTTCTTCCTGATTATATCCTTGTGCTACTAATCTTGCCTTATTTCTGGTTATATTTCCTTGTTCGTCGGCTTTATTTTTATAAACTCATTTCGTACCAATGACTGACTAATCAGTTAGTCTTTGAACAAGTTCTCAGACATCATTGCGCTCGAACTGATTTAGTTCTTCCTGCATGGCAATGATCCAGTAATCATCAGTAGCAGCTTCTTTAGGATTCTTAGGTTCGATATTTGAGAGAAACGCGACATGACTCATTTGATTTAGTTGACTCCTTGTTGTTATTTGTGATGTTACTTCTCTAATAACATTTTGAACCGGATGATCTCTTAGAATTCTAGGAGGAATCTTAGTGGAGAAGGTACCACAGCAGGTTGAGGAATATTGTCAACAATTTCTGAGTCAGAGTCATTATTTGTGATGATAGGATTATTAGTGACTATGGTCTCTTCGTCATCTGATACAATATGAGATGGTTTATAGAATTCATCAAAAGAGACATGAAGTGATTCTTTAATAGTTTTAGTTCTCTTGTTAAATATACGATAGGCCTTGCTTCGTTCCGAATATCCGACAAATATACCTTCATCGGATTTTGAATCAAAATTTCCAAGATGGTCTTTCGTATTTAAAATAAAGCATTGAGAACCGAAAACTTTGAAATATGAGATATTTGGCTTTCTTTGATTAAATAGCTCATAGGATGTATTCTTGGTCAGAGGTCGAATGGATACACGATTCAAAACATAACATGTAGTTGCAACAGCTTCTGCCCAAAAATGTTTTGGTAGAGTGGATCCATTTAATAATGTTCTTCGACATTCTTTTAAAGTTCGATTTTTCCTTTCTACAACTTCGTTTTGTTGTGGAGTTCTAGGAAACGAAAAATTATGATTTATACTTTCTTTGTACAAAAATGTTCAAATTCATTATTTTCGAACTCTCCTCCATGATCACTTCTTATATTTTTAACCTTAAGTCCTTTTGACTTTTGAATTCTTTTAACAAGGATTTGAAATGTTTGAAAGTGTCACTTTTGTTTTTCAAGAAAATCACCCATGTATAACGAGAGTAATCGTCAACTATTACAAGCACATAGCAATTATGGTTTATTGACTGAACCTGTGTTGGTCCAAATAAATCCATATGTAATAGCTCAAGTGGTTGTAATGTTGATATGACATTATTGGATATGAAAGACAATTTAGTCAATTTTCCTAATTGACATGCATCACAAAGATTATTAACTGTAAAACTAATTTTGGGTAGTCCTTTAACTAGATCATCTTTAGCTAGCTTGTCAATAGTTCTGAAGTTTATGTGACAGAAACGTTTGTTCCATAGCCATGGATCATTATCATTTGCTACAAGACACATATCTGAGTTATGATTGATATTCATATTCAGCATATAAATATTTCTTTCTCTATAACCTTCAAAAACTAGATTTCGATCTTTATCTAAGATACTACAATTATTGTCCGAAAAGGAAATAGTAAAACCTTTGTCGCACAATTGACTGATACTTAGTAAATTATGTTTCAAATTTCTAACTAGCATGACATTAGTAATAAGACGTAAGCTAGATGTACCATAATTGCTCACATCGCCTTTGTCGATGATATAGCCTTTTGAATTATCTCCAATTGTGACTGAGCCACCATCTGAATAAGTGATATTTGTTAATAAGCTCTTGTCTCCAGTCATATGCTTCGAGCAACCACTGTTCAGTATCCACTTTCCTCTTTTCTTGAGTGGGACCTGCAAAAAATAAAATTAAGTCCATGGTACCAACCATTTTATAGGGTCCTAAGAGTTAGGTCTTAGGAGTCCAAACCTATACGGGTCCGGTATCCCCTTTATACATATAATTTGGATTGTGATGCACAGAATTCAAAAAAAATTGAATGTACTTGTTCCTAATCAAATTGTTATTTGTTTTAGGAACCCATATTTTTATAGACTTGACATTCTTCTTTTGAAATTTCACAATCGGTTTTGGTTTGGAATATAATAAACTAAGATTTTTCTTAGCTTCAGTTTCTTGTACTACCTTATTTTTCTTTTTTCTTTTATTACCAAGATGTTTCTTGATAACTTGTTTCTTATATCCCAAGCCATGTTTATTTGTAGCAGATGTGAACTTTCAATAATTTTTGTCAAATTTTCTCGACCTTTGTTAAAGTCAGAAACATTTTGAGTAATGTCATCTAACTTTGTTTGTAAACTAGCTTTTTCAAGGTCTAACAATTTGACTTTTGCCTTAAGCTCATGATTTTCGGTAGTAAGAGCATCATTTTTCCTTTTTTGAGTTTCAATTTCTTGACTCAAAAGAGATAGTTGAGAATCAATATTAGATGATGATTCTTGAGCCTTTTCAAGTTCTTCCTCTAATATTTTCTTCTCATCTTTTAGCATATCTCGTTCAAATTCAGCTCTACTTAAATCAGCTTGAGCTTGTTTGCATTATCGTTTCGTATCTTTAAATTTATATATTAATTCAGCATTTATATCAAGAACTTCTTCAAAAGAAGGAATTTGTACCTCATCTTCTTTAGCCATAAAACATATATTTGATTGTTCATCATCTGAGTCACTTTCACTATCAGATGAAGATGAGTCTGAATCATCCCATGTCATTGAGAATGTTCGTTTCTTTGACTTGTCCTTCTTGTGTTTGAATTTTTCATTTTCTGACTTCTTCTTTTTCTCCGGACTATCTTTGTGCATGTGTCCCTTTTTGTGACAGTTAAAGCATTCTATATTTGAAGATGATGGTTTATTTGATCTGAACTTCTTTTTGTTGTATCGACTAGCTTTTCGTTGCTTTAAGAATTTCTTGAATCCTTTTGCAATGAATGCTAGATCCTCATCTTCGGAATCTGAGATGTCTTCATCTTTTTCGGCATGAAAAGCTACATTTTTCTTTTCTTCTTTTTGTTCTTTTCGAGCCTGCAAGTTAGCTTCATAGGACATAAGATTTCCTATCAATTCATCTGGCTTCATGGTGGAAAGATCATTAGCTTCTTCTATTGCTAATACTTTTCCTTCCCATTTATTAGTCAGAGAATGTAGGATTGTTGAAACTACATCAAAATCAGAATATTTTTGTCCTAATCTGATAAGTGCATGATGAATGGTCTAAAACCTTGAATACATCTCATTGATAGTTTCATTTGGTTTCATTTTGAAATTGACTTTTCAACAAAGCTATTTTTGCTTGTTTAACCTTGTTAGTACCTTCATGAGTGGTTTTTAGCGTTTGCCAAATTTGGTAAGCAGTAGTGCAGATACTAACACGGTTATATTCGTTTTGATCTAATGCACAAAACAACATATTATTTGCTTTTGCATTTACAGTAGCTGCGGTTTTCTCAGCAGTCGTCCATTCTGCATACTCAGTCGTTGGATTGACTATTTCTTTCTGAGTAGCATTCCAAGCATCATAGTTAGTTGATTGCATGTAAAAAGCCATACGTGTTGCCCAATAACAATAGTTAATACCATTAAAGAAAGGAGGTCTTTGTGTCGATTGACCTTCTGTGTAAGTAGTGTTAGTGCTACTACTTGGGTTATTTGCCATATTACAAGAATATATCAAATAATTGTGTTACGGTTATGTGATGACCTGGCTCTGATACCAATTGATAGTTTCGATATACGACTTAGGCAGGATCAACAATATGAATAAGTGGAAAGTATGTGATATACTAACTTGTATATTAACAATAGTTATGCAGGTAAATATTAATTATAAAACGATCTCACAGAAGCAATATCACAATTAAGTAAGTGCAGTAATAGAAAAATCACACCAGGGATTTTTATACTCGTTCGGAGCACCGTCCTACGTCCAGTCCCAGATCTCCTATCTGGAATTTAACTAAACAACTACCTCACTTCACCCGGAGGAACAGGTTCACAACACCTGAGCAGCCGAACGGGATTTCAGGCCTCTATCAACACGAGGACTTCACAACTTGCCTCTTACAACACCGAGGACTTCAGACAAGATAATTAAACTTGCAATTTGACAATGTGTGTTCTCAATAACACGAATTTGTCAATTCTTGTACACCCTTCCTGTAATCTTATCCTCAAATATGATCTTGTGGTTATGAAGATTTGGAAGATGATATCGTTGTTTAAATCTAAAGAATAATATATTGATTCAAGGATTCAAATAACGATATGTGAGAATTATGAGCTTTCGAATGCTTTTAGAGAGCAAGAATGAAATCAGCAATTAGATAGCAAGAATAGAAAGAATTGCTATTTTTAAAATGGTGATTTCATGTTGCTTTTATAGAGGATGGAGAGTTGTAATCATTGGGGAAGAGAAGCAACGAATAGAGATGATTTTTGGCGAAGAGAAAAGGAAACAACCCTTGATGAATAAGAGTGTCTATTCGAAAAGTTGTTTCAGTTCGTAGACCAGTCGACTGGTTAAAAATGACCAGTAGATTGGTATTTGAATATATGTACGTTATATACATGTGTGCACGTTCATTGTTCATCCCTGCCCAGAAACGGTCGACCACCCAGAATGAAACCGGTCGACCGATTTCTGATAGTATGCACGATGAATGTGCATACATATATATATACATATATATATATATATATTCAAACCATTGAGGTATATGATTATTTGAGGATAGATTTTAACATTTATAACCCAACTAAAACTCTAAATAATCAACCTCTAATATTAAATACCATTGAATCTCTTTTTTTTGTCGATCTTGAACTTCTCCTTGTCATTTAATCAAAACGCCGTGAATTCCTTGATTCAACAGAATATTTCCTAGATGGCCTTATCGGAGTAAACCATCCGAGGAGATGTTAGAGGGGTTCCAAGACGGCCTTACCGGAGTAAGACGACCAAGGAAAAGCACATGAAGTTCCAAGACGGCCTTACTGGGGTAAGATGACCAAGGAGAAGCACATGAAGTTCCAAGACGGCCTTATCGGGGTAAGATGACCAAGGAAAAGCACATGAGAGTTCCAAGACGGCCTTACCAGGGTAAGACGACCAAGGAAAAGCACATGAGAGTTTGTTTATACTGGATGGATCCAGTTGGGAGCCGGAGCTCATGTTTGTATTGGACGGATCCAGTTAGGAGCCGGAGCTCAAGAGTGATCATCATTGATTCATGAAAGCTAAGCGGTAGTTATTCTAACCCCGAAAACGACTGGAGACTACAGGTCGGTTCCGTGCATGTGGGCCGATGTTGCCGTGCTTATTACATGCGTTGAAAACAAAGAGGGGTGAGAAGTCACCTAAAAACCTAAAAACATGAACTACGAAACGGAGTCCGACAAACTGAAGGGATCCGCTGAGTGGGATCAGTTGATAATAATCCCGCGATTTCTCAATCCAGGATCATTCCCACTCCGGGTAGTCGGTGGTGGCAGCGCAGAAGCAGATGCAGGTGTTGTTGGTTGAATGACGTACTCGGGTAGTTCTCCTCGCCTGACCCGATCCTCGATAAGGTCTCGCAAATGTCTGCAGTCATCAGTGTTATGACCATCCATGTCATGAAATATGCAGTGTCTGCCAGAATTGCATTGTGCTAGTGTTGGTTCCCTCTTGGGAGGCCTTGGGTATGAGGCAGCACCCCCTTTATCTACTTAGATATTACTCGGGGTGTCATTCAGTTCAGTGTATTTGTCGTATTTGGACCCTCTCCGGGGTGGAGCATTACGATCATTCTTTGCATTGGATGCTCCTTTGCCTTTTCCAGAATCAGATGGTTCTCCATATTTGAGCATGTTGACTTCGAGGGTTTTCTTCTCGGAGGTTGCATCTTCTTCCCGTAGAAATCTATCGGCTTCAAGGTAGAACTCGCCCAGACTTCGTGGTGGATCTCGGTACAAGGATTTTTTAAACTCCGAGTTATCTAGAACGCCGGATACTGCTGCCGTCAGTACCATCGATGGTTCAGGGCGATCAACTGATGCTGCTGCAACGTTGAATCTTTCCAGGAATGAACGCAAAGTTTCTCTGGGCCTCTGCTTGATTGTGGTGAGGGACATGACATTCTTGGGTCGTGCGATGTGGACCCTAAATTGTTCAAGGAAGCGTGCGACCAACATGTTCCAACTGCTGATCGATTCCGTTTCTAGCTGTCGAATCCACATGGCTGCTATATCAGTTAGAAAGAGGGGAAAACATTTAGCCATGACATTTTCCGATGCCGATTAAACTTCCATATGCCGTTTGTAGAGAATCAATTGCACGGTAGGATCTGTTCTGCCATTATATAGCTCCAGTTGTGGAAGTTTGAAATTCGGGGGATTGCGAGAATTCCTGATTTCTTGTGTGAACGGGTTGTGATTGACGTCATCCACATCGTTCTGATAAGTGCGGCCTCTTGAGAGGCATTGAATCAGACCAGTGAGTCGATTGCCTTCAAAAAGCTATTGCAAACTACCAAGATCAGAGCTGATGCCCCCAGCATTGAGTGCAGGAGAGAACAGAGGCTGTTGGTGAGCTATTGCCTGGGGATCGCGGATCGTGGATCGAGGGTGGCGACCCGATCCGGTTCGATGGAGTCGGTTCGTGACGCAGGTTGGTGAAGGCTGGATCGTGGTTCGTGGGGAGCGAACTGAGGAGGGGCGATCTGACCCAATGTTGGTGGCCTGTCACGAGCCGATCCCTGCTACAGTTGAGTGAGAGTTTGCGCTCTGGTATCCATCCGATCTGGAGCTGAATTCGGTCGTTGTACATTTCCAATAACGAGGGGGTTGCCCCCCGAGTCCATGTGATGCCCGAGCCACTTCTGTGGCTTCATTTCCAATGACTTGAGCATTGCTCGGCCTTCCATCCATCCGAGCGAAGAATTGGTTGATCATTTCTTGTTGTTTCTGGAGGAGATCGTCTTGCCTTGCCATTTGATCCCTCAATTCAGCGAGAACGTCATCCATCTCTTCTCTGGTCAAGTATGCTGATGGGTCCTCATGGGAGGAAGCCTCCAGGCTTGCCTTGTTCCTTGCGCCTTCTGCATCAGCATCAACGGCATGAGCAGAAGTTCCAGTCTTCTTCCTTTTGTTCGCCATTGAGGTTGTCGTGTGCCCCCTACTTGGCGTGCCAAAATGTTAGACCAAAAATAGGGCCTAACACCCAAATGCAAATCATAAATCACAAAATGCAGAAAATTATAAATCAGAGGAGACACACGAGGTTTTTATAGTGGTTCGGCTGTAGATGTAGCCTACGTCCACTTTATAATCTTATTGCTATACTGATAGATTACAAGAATCGGTTACATGCAAGCACACAATCCGTGTGTTTTATTGAGGTTACAAGAGGAGAATTTAGATGTATGAAGGAGCAAAGTCCTTGCGATTCATTAATGGAGTAAGCCGTGAAGAAGTATGGCCAAAAGATCCTTGAAAATGCCTTCAAATGGTGTATTTATAGCTGTAGGAGAGCTTCTGGGTTGATCGGATCGTGATGGGGTATGTGGCAACCGATCCGGGAAAGTAGGAGTAAGATGTGGCATGAGAACAGGTCAAAAAAGGATGTCCAGGAGCAGGTTCGGGGGTCGGATCGTGATCATGTAGGGCGAGCTGACCGGGTCCTCGCGAACTGTAATGAAGAGCTGGTGATCGGGTCGTGGTCCCCATGTGCTCCACGATTGGGTCGTGGTCTGAAGGTACGCCACGAGCCAAGGGGGCGATCTGAGGGTGCATCATGAGCCAGAGAGGGTGCATGAGCCATACTCCGATCGTGTGACGCTTTGTCGCTTTATCCAGGAAACTGCCAGGTTATACCCTGTTCACGGAAACGGGCATAACTTTGGAACCGTAAGTCTGGTTGAGCCAAACCGAAGCTCAAACTGAATCTAACTCAGAGGGCTACTAGAGTTACAAAGCTCAGCTCCGTAATAGCTGTTTTCGGGCCAAAAAGAGGTCGTCTGATAGGAGTTTCGGGCCTGTTTATGTTGAGGATGTGATTTTGACCAAATCTCTCAATGTCTTCTGACGTTGTTTCCATCGCTTGAGCATGTTATCATTCAGGAATTCCATGTGTGACAGCTTTTGCCAAAAAATATGTCAACAATAGTAAAATACCGAACATGATAATAATAGTAGGAAATAAAATATCCTTTGTCAGGCTTTAGTCTTATGACTTCATTAATCAAGCGTTCCAATCTTCTAACCTATTTTTGTTTAAAGGAGGGAGGTCAGAACAAAAAGTTATAGTGGATGAAAATCACATAAGTTTAAGGGATGTCTAATTCCTATACTTGGCAGTATGAATTCATCAAATTATGTCAACGCAAATTTAATACACAATTAAATATGTCATAGACATGTATTTATAGGAGAACTACTCTGTAGTCACTTAAAGCCAACATGTTTATATATGAGCGAATTTCTATTATCACTTGATATCCTACGTGATGGGCTACCATTTGATCACTTATGGCCATTATGCATTTTTATTTATGGGCAGATTCCTACAATCACTCAATACTTATGGTGGACCCTAGTCATTTAAGACCTCGTCCTAGCGTTATTAAATATTCTCTCATTTGTAATACCAGAAATAGTAATCTATCACTAAATACTGAATTAAGGTACACTTATTGCCATTTATGATCCTTTGGTGGAACCATGTGTTACTATTTAACTGGTGCTATGGGTGATTACCTACTTATTTAATACTTCCCTTAGACATATGGTCCCGTAGGAACTCTTATAATGCCATCCCTAGGTATGCCCTCACATAGGCCCTAGACAAGAAGTGAACAAGTGCCAGAGAACTACCCTACTCATACATCTATCTTTTTAATTAATACCATTTAATACCTCATAAGGTTATAAGAGAAAGGAGGACCAATTGGCCACTTAAAACCTAATTAGGGCCGGTCCCATGACTTTGGTCCAAAACTAAGGAGTGAACCTTTAGTACAAAACTAGTGCTAACCAATTAATACCTAAACAAGGTAGATCAGCCACTTAGTTACTTCTCATGGTAGGCCTACTTCACACACACACACACACACACACACATATATACACATACACACACACTAGACGTTCCACATTAAACTGACTGCTTGCAGATGTTGGATTTGCTGGAAGGATCAGGCTTCTACTACAAGTTGGGCTTAACTCACGTCTTTGTGAATTTGTTATAATGGCCCATGGAACATAGACCTCTAATATTAACCCGGCTTCTTGTAGATGCTGGTTATGCCTGTTGGTTTCAGACAAGCTCCTACAAGTATGGGCTTGTGTCTAGTGTCATTAATATTATTTAATAGCAATTAATACTCAAACACGTACAGATTTCCTATATGGACATGTATAAATTTGGATTCCGAATTAAACATATTTAGTATGCATTTAATATGCATTTATAATACGTTTATTAAGCTATCAATAGTAATCAATAGAACATAATTAAAGCGCGTATAACGAAACATCCCAAAATGTTGAAATTTCAATCCTAATCACAAAAATAAGGTCCTCACTCTATCAACGTAGCATATAATTTTTATTCACATTCAAATTATTAATAGAGAAATAACAAACGTAAACCTAATAACTTGTAATCTAGCTTAAAAATTACTTCAATAATAAAATAAAGGACAAGGAGTAATATGCTAATTATATGTATAATATTTTTTTGGTACCGCTTTACGTTTCATATGATTTTATACAAAAACTTAAGATTTTGGTATTGTGTGTTTTAATACATTCAAATTATCTATTTTACATAAATAGATATTCAAACCTATTCAAGTTACAGTACCCAAATCTTGTGTTTTTGCACATATATGATTTACAATTAAACAGAAAGCAAATTAGGCCATTATCAAGACTATACAATACCCAAAAATCCTATTTTTATTGCATTAACAATCAAAACCCATCATATTCGCAAGATTAACCATTTCCGCACTTTATAAGGGATTTCATTTAGGGAAGAGAAAATAAGGCTCACGTCCTTAAAATGTTTGCAAATTAAAATGGCATCTAGGCCAACTTTCATGTTTAAAGCGGATCCCTGTTTTGGGAAGTTACATGTTTTGCACAAAATAATATGCGCTAGTATATATATAAAAAAAATCAAAAAATCTTAAATTTCCCAATAGCATTATGAAAAAAAAAGTTGCATACATGTATGCAACTATTACCAATAGTTGCATACATGTATGCATATATTCATCTAGCGCTTTCTATTGAAAAATCTGGATGAATATATGCATATATGTATGCAACTATTACAAATAGTTACATACATGTATGCATATAAAGTTGAACTAAGCTGCATGTGTTACGAATTGTTGCATACATGTATGCAAACATTTGGTATAAGTGCATACATGTATGTAACAAAGATAAAAAGGAAGAAGACTTATGAAAATATTCATGAATGTACGCGTTTATTCTGTATAAGTGCATAATTGTATGCACAAATGTCTGAAAACCGTGAATGCTTGAAAAAACAGGCCAGAATTGAATATATATGCATAAAAGGATGCGTATATTGTAGTTTAACTGCATACATGCATGCATTTATACTGCATTTTGATGCATCACTGAAATATACGCATGAATGTATGCAACTATGTACAAATAGATGCATCTTTTGATGCATAATATTGCTGTTTCGCTGTTTTTTGTTTTCTAGTTTTGATGCCTTTTTGGTGGTTTTAACGCATGATTTCGATGATGATTAGTTGTTGTATTTAATTACGAATTTACATGACTTTTTTGTGATTTTTTTTTTATGTTTTTTCAAAAAATATGGATCTAATTTACATGAAAAGTTAGACCAGATGTGACGTGAATTTTGAAACTTATTAGCGACCTGAGACAGACTGACCTTTAGGGAATTTGTTTATATTTTGTCTTCAAGAAAATCCATATTTCTTTAGGCGTAACAATCCAAATCTACACTATCAAGATATGGAACATATTAAATTTATAAATTTCCACCCATAATTTTAGAAGGAGAAGGATAAAGAGGCTGTGTAGAACTAGTTTTTGGATTGTATCCTCACAAATATCGTATTCCAAACTTTCTCCTAAACCAATATATAAGGACCCAATAATAGTCTTATATTACCAACTCCGGATTCTAATTAGAAAACTAGATTAGAAAGATAGGGAAATAGGTTGTAGAAGAAGAAGAAACCTTACATGTCTATTTTTTGGAATTTAGAACAATGATGGAGAGTCGAATGGAGGCGTAGAAGAGAATAGAATTTAGGGTATGAGGGGAAGTCTTGAAAGTAACTATTAGGGTTTTAAATCGATTTTGAAGCAGAATTGTTAAACTCTAAAATAGGATCTTATACAAAACAACAGATCGAGTTAGAAGCATACCTAAGGTTTGCTACCTCATCAATTCGAAGACAGGTCTGGGTTCATGAGAGGTTGAATCGACATCCAAGCGCTTGATTCGGGCACCTCTACTTAGCCCACAAGCGTCTACCCTTTCGATCGTCATTACGAGTTAAGGGAGATAGAGATCGGTACTAGCTGAATCGCCACCATTATTCCCTAATTTTATTTCATTTGGAAAAAATGGGGATCTTATCTCTCGTGTTCTTAATGAAAAGGGTTAACCTTTTTTATCAAAAATAAAATGAAACAATAGGGGCCGTAAATAATGTGAAACAATAGGAGCCGTAAATAATGTGACATACCATTTCAAATTTAAATAACAAATCAATACATTTGATTTATATATGTTTTTATATTTGAAATGGTCCCCCTCTTTCAAATGCTCCGATGTGTGACCTCGTAGGTTATTATAACATTGGCAATGATTTTTAAATCGTATTTAAAATCATAAACAATGATTGACATCTATTAATACATCACTGCTACCCAAGTTATAATAACATTAGTGATTTGATACAACCTATTCTGTGACCATTATATCAATGTAATATAATCTTTTTAACCAATATATCCAGGATTATAATCGAGGCATGGAACATCTCATCCCCTTTATAATTTAGATCTTTTATTTTTATCGATGGGTAGACTATATAAAACAAATCAATATTTGAGCACGACCATGCATTTCATAGTCTCACTCAATCAAGAGGCCCATGGATATCACTATATATATATTGTAGGGTTCAATTCCATCTAGATCATTCATAATTTTCAATCAATTCGATATTTATCGGATAATCACCTTTATCGTTTACTTGGTTAAAAGTAAATTTTGATGAAATCAAAATTCAAATAACCTCGAATCAAATTGTATAGATTTTAGGTCTGAACACAATTACCATTGGACCAAAAAGTGGTACTAATACCTAATAGACTAAGAATTGTAGAGAATAATAATTTTGAAATAAACAGAAAAGCAATTGACACACACAATTTATAGTGGTTCGGCGTTAACGAGCCTACATCCACTTTATATGTCTTTAACTAGTTGATCGATTATAAAACACACTGCATATATTTACTCAACCTTACAATTACAAACAAGTATCTCTCAATAATTTGGAGAGTTATACTCATCAATCTAGACTGCAATCTGAATAATAGAAAGAAGTTATGATAATGGTGGAGTTAAAGTATTTGGAGCGCCAAAAGATCCCTTAAAATGACAAGTCCTGGGTATTTATAGGCATGAACTGCAGGCGGGTCGCATGATGACGTAGCGCTCATCCCCAAAATCTCGGAGTGGTTCATAAGTTAGTGGAGAGATGGTTACGGTGATGGTTCGTGACATATTTCCATGAATCCATGTTCTTTGGGTCGTGATTCAAATGTGTGTTAGTTATTTTAATTGTTTGGAAGGGATCGGGTCGAGCTATTCACAAGCCGGATTGGCCAACGGTTATGCGATCTTACGCAGCGAGCAGATCAAGTCGCGCTCCCCTCAAACCGAGCCAGCCATGGTATTCTGAACACGCTATCTCCTTTAGTTGTGAGCGGACACCTTCGAGACAATTACCTCAACCCATTGACCTTAACCTGAGCTATGTGCCTTAGGACCATGACGATGTGAATTATTCGTTCAACTTAAACCTTGTCCATTGTTTCATTTCTTGTTCGCGAATAGCTATTCCTTACTTTGTATTACACTCGATCATAAGTACTTAGACACTTTGTGGCCTAGTCACAAAGAAGGCCAACATTTTTGCCCCCTCAAAGCGCGTTTTATCAGAGATGGAACATGCTTCGAAATAACCAATTTGTCTGTTCTCAAATCGGTGAATGTCAACAGTCTTGTCTGCTTGTATAATCGCGACGCTTTATAAAATTGTGCCTTCTGATTTCTGGAACAGGTACATATACAAGATCAGGTCGATAATTTCTCTGGCAATATCCAACAATTTCAAGCTTCAAATCGGATTAACAATGACTTCTCAGATAACTTATTCGACTTTTCTCGAATTAAGAGTTCATATTGTATGATGTGTCACTTCACTGATTTCCATTTATATATGCGTGCATGATTTTCAATAATTTCTTTTAATTCCTCTCATTTTTGCTTAATCGTAGAACCTTCCAAATGGATCGGGTCGAGGGTACTCAAACTGCTATTATGTGCGATCGATAAGGGCTGCCTCAATTTTAACACACATTCTCCATAACGAATCAGGTCACCTTAGTGTGAACTACTACTCATTGCTGCAAGTGGTTTCATGGCTCACCAATTATTGGACTATTGGGTCGAGTTGATCCGTCACTTCGATGGGAATACCAATAGCCCACCAGAGGGCCACATATAATGCTTTTTTCACCATCCTCTAAATCACTTTTTACTGTAGTTATCTCATTTCTAACTGTGTGAAACTCTAAACTTCATTTTCCCTCATTCCAATAGAGTTCGAATTCAATCAAATACGTAGTTTTAAATCATTATTCCATACCTTTCGATTCTTGCTTTAATTCTAACTGCAAGTAGATTGAGCACAAGTCTCATATCAATTTATGTTGCCCATCTTTAATGGTTTTATCGTTTCCTATCTCAAGGTCGCCACCAAAGTTGGTAGCGTTGGTCACCTTCAGGCAGCAGTCGAGAAGTCTTGCATCTCCAGATCTTGGAATGAGGGAATGGAAGAGAAGATCAGGCAATGATTTAGAGGTGAAGAAGAGGAGACATGGATTCGAGACTCGTTGTTACGTTCGAGGTTCGATTATGGGGTTGGAGGTAGAAGACAAGAATTGATGCGCCTTTCACTTGAAGTGGATCGAGGGAGCGATTAAAGAAGAACATCATCTGGTTGTGTTGAGTTTCTGCGACTCAATCCCCTTACTTGAATCAATTTGAATGCATGAACAGTCCATGAGTGCGAGTCGCCTTAAACTATGAGCTGACCTCAATCATACGAGTCATTCCTTTAATCGTGAACTTACTTTTAAGTACGAGTCGACCCCATATGTGTGAGCCTTTCCCTTAGTGCGAGATAACCCCACATGCATGCTTCAACCTTTAACCACGAGCTCATTTTAACACACAACCCCCTTCTTAGCATACGCAATTTCACTGAATATGCTCACACATATTTCAACCAAAGCTAACTGTGACTTGATTAAACCGATGGAAGGTAAAGATAGAGCCTCCAGACTGGAAATTTTGGAGTCAGGAAGCATATAATTCAATAACATATGTTAACCAATTGCATACCTGTCTGCTTACTTTATGCTTTCTTACTACCGCACCGCACACACTAGCACACACACATGCACACACACGGGGGACACGGGCAACTATATTCTAATCTTAATGTATGTTCAATAGTATAGCAAACATGTCTGGTAGACATTCAACAAGATTGTCTGATAAGAGCACGACTCCAGGATCATCTAGCTACTTCAATCCAGATGTGTTCCCATCAGACTCAGACTGAGAAAATTCGGGTTTCGAATTTAAGGTAGACATCCACGAAAAGGCAACATCACCAGGAGAAGAAGTATCGTTAGACGAAGAGGAGGATGGAGGAATATGGGATAACTGGGCTCCCATGAGTTTTAAAGTTTTGTCATCTTAAATACCCCCAGTGATTCCATGGAATCGATAATTGATGAAACAAATCTTAGAAGAATATGTTAAGGTATGAAATCCCTTGGGAGGACATCTTGGTTGCAACTGATGTAGAAAGACCTCATAACTCCCCGAAGGGATACATGGCCATTAGCAAAATAATGTGTACAGTGGGAGCCATTCCTCCATTTCCACCATTCGTTGTTGAGTTTCTGAGGCGATTGTGTATAGCCCTTAAGCAGGTCCAACCCAACGCATATGCTTACTTGTATACTCTATATGTAGCATATGCAGAAATCTTGGGTACAGAACTTACTTTTGAAGACTTAAACTTCTTCTATCACTTCAAGCATCACTCAAAGGAAACTTCATACTTTATCTTCTTCGAATCAGTGCCCAACAGGAAAATCCTAAATGAAGGTTACAAAAATGTAGGAGATATAAAGTCTGAGTGGTTTCACATCAAACGTCAAGCTGGGTGCACGAAAAGGTAGCTACAATCGAGTAAGTTTTAAATCCAGAGAAGTCTACCCCAACTACATCAATGAATATGATGATCTCATATATCTTTTTACAGTCCCAATCCCAAAAAGGAGCAAGGCCAACTGTACATAGATTGCCTAAGCCGGTTATTGGATGGCAATCCAGATTTCCTCAATGTCAGAAAATACTTCATAGACGAAATCCCACACAAACATCATTTACTTGATATAAACCGGGGTATTGCTCAAAGAGGTAGAGGTTATACATATTTACCCCCAGCTCAAGATCCTATAGCTCATGCAAAAACCAGCAGTATGCCGCTAGTCGAGGGGCAAGTTATAACTCGAATTGAGAAGGGGGAGAGTTAAAAAGGCCAAGGAATAGGGATTCTGGTCAAGAATTGCATTTGGGAGATAAAGAAATGATAGAGGAGGACAATCCAGTTGTATTTCCGAAGAGTCCTTCTTCAATGATGATCCAAGACGATGAAGCTTTGAATATACTTGCCGGGGCAAAGCAACGAGACACTGATCTGAAATACGCTTCTATTACCGAGAGTCAGCCTTTTCCAAAGACTCCATCTCCATCAAAACCTCTTATCTATGACTCTCAATTTGAGAAATCCATATACTCGAGTCTAGCCAAACTACCTTTACCCGACTAGATTTTCACTTCCAAAAAAATTGGCATAGATTACTTCTTCCCAACATCGAAAAAGGAAGTTACTCTCGAGAAAGCCGAGGAGATCATGCAAACAAGCTTAACTCTGGATTTTGGTCCATTGGGGGGATCACTGAGGATATGCACTACACTTGCACTGCACGCCGCAACACCTATGTTCTATACTAATCTCGACACCTAATACATATTTATGATATTTTGCAGGAAAAATGCCTCGTCGAAATTACAATATCAAGAATTTCCGTGCAAGTTTACCAAGATATGGCTCCAACACCGAGCATCATCAACACGAAAGCTGCAGAAGAGATGATACAAGAAGTCATCAATCTTAATACCATCGATCTTCCTATTTTCGGTCTCCGCTTCGCTCGAACTCAAGGAAGTACAAAAGCCATTCTATTCATCGTGAGGGAGATAGGTACATTCCCAAAGCTCCAACTTCTTCCAAAGAACCACATCCTTGGGAAAAACGGCCAAAGAAACATTCTAAACCAAAGGACAAACCGAAGGAATTGGGCAAAGTGGCTGAGAAAAGTAAAGCGGCTCTTGTACCATCTAGGCGTCAGAACATTGATATTTCTACAATGAGGCCTGTTATACTTGACTGCGAAAATGAGGCTAAATTAAAGATTTTAAGGGAATAATTTCCAGAACACCATTTAGTGAACGTGCATTTTGTTCCATCCCTTGAGCCGGTACCGTTGAAGTGGGAAGACGAAGTCAAGGCTAAGATAGACCTGGTGGATAAGCAATACAAGGAAATGCGCAAATATTGGCGAAATCTCTCCAAAATCATTCGAGATTTATTAGCCAACGTAAGTCACATGAAGGATATGGCTAAATATGATACCGAAATACATAGAAAATACAGAGAAAGAGCTCAAGGACGCATATGCCAAGCTTGGCCTCGCACAGCGTGATATCGATAACTACAAGAAGTAGTATGAAGAAGTGCAAAAGCACTGCTATATCGAGCTTGATTCTTATAGCCAGAAGCGTGCATCCTTGAAAGAGCAAGTTGAGGATGCTAAGTAGGAGAGTACTGAGGCAAAGTTATCTTGTTCTTATCTCAAACAGGAGAAGGCGGAGCTAGAAAAGAAGAACGCCGATTTGGAGGCCAAGCTAGCAGAGGTTGAGGCTAGGTCGATCTTAGTTGAGGGGAATGCCAACATTGACATCAAATCTGCTGTCGATTCTAGCACGCAGCTTGCCAAAGCCTATAAGGAAATAGATGACTACAGTGAGCTTATGATCGAATTTTTTACCCAGGTGCTCGGAACTCGTGACATCTCTTGGATCCAAGACTACTTGACAAATCTGGTTGATGTGTAGGATCGGATTGTTGACAATGAAAAGCAGCAGCTTAAGGTTGACACCATTGATGAGGAAGAACTTATGAGAACGTACTTAAGAAGTGATGAGCCGGAGAGTTTGGCTGAAGGAAGGAAGTTAATCCATGCAATTATGGAGGAGGAGAGGTGCCAAGCCAAAGGGAAGGATACTCTCGAAATAGGCTCTACTTTTAATATGCCGTCCTTGGGACTACTAAAACAGAAGAGTATGATCCTGATCGTCTAGGGATTTGATGTTCACGTAAAAATGCACATTTATATTCACATATTTATTCTATTTTATTACAAATAAATGTCATATGTGGGTATTTTATCTTGTTTAAACTGTAATTCAATTGATTTCAAAACATCATGCATTCAACATCATATAGGGGGGAAGTGGTCATTTTTATACTTAAGTTATTTTGAGAATTTTTACTTGGACATTTTTCATTGTTTTTGTCTAGACTTGACGCATGTAGAAGAGGACTTCATAAAGATATATATGAATACAAAGGAAAAAAGAGGAAATCAATGCCTTGCCAATAAAGGGGAAATCAATGCCTTGCCAATAAAAAGGAAATCAATGCTTTGCCACAAAAAAGGAAATCAATCAATGGAGAAGGAATCAATTCAAATAGAAGATTAGTGGAGGACCCCACCCACTTTCCCTCCTTCTTTAGTGGAGACAAAAAAGGGCTTCATGAATCATTATTGCTAAAGACAAAAGGAAGCTTAATGAAGGGCATTTTGGTAGCATGCTAAAAGTGAATTAGGGTTTTTCACATGTATAAATAACCCCTGCATGTTGA
The DNA here is from genome assembly GCA_030737875.1 of Allium sativum. Lineage (NCBI taxonomy): Eukaryota > Viridiplantae > Streptophyta > Magnoliopsida > Asparagales > Amaryllidaceae > Allium > Allium sativum. The sequence continues at coordinate 430,484,924 of CM060909.1, read as the reverse complement.
TGTAAAAAGAATCTTGGATTTTGTTTAGTTTAGGGTGGCTGAAATCAAAAACTCTATTTCTCTTCCATGGCTTCTTAGTCTTTTCTTTTATGTAATTTTTTTAGTGTAATTTTAATATAGTGCTCTTTTCTTTTGTTGTCTTTTATAATGAAATCTCTTTATGTCATCATTGAATCCATTATGAGTAGTTAAACCCCTTCAATTTAGGGGTAGTAAAGCTCTCATGATTCATGAATAATTAACACAAGAATTTCATGTTTCTAACTCTCTTATTTGAGCTTAATCTAAAATTGGATATAGATAAAGTAAAGATTTTATATGGTGAAAATTGATAGCACATGTTGGTTGATTATTCCCAAATGTGTTATATTCATATCATCAATGGAATCATACTTTATCACAATCTAATTCATTTTAGAAAAAGTAGCGACATTAAAAGTGAAAGCATTCTTGATGTCTTGTGTAGTTAGTGAATATTAACATATAGAACATACTCGTAATATTTCATTTTTATTAGAACTAGTATTTTCTATGTGATAATTAGGGCTTTAAATTTGTATTGAAAATTGATGATTTATGTAGCTTGAATTTTCTAGCATATAAATCATGCTTGTATGAATACAACACTTAATGTGCTAGTTATTAAAGAGAGTTAAAGTCGTTTTTTATGTTAATTAGATTGATGTTGATAGTGAATCCACTCCTAAATTGTCTCCTAATCTCATATTTGTATTCATTTTAATATTGTTAGTTTTCTTTTAGTTTATAGTTAACAATTTCACTTGCTTTCGGTTTAATTTGATTAAGTAAAATCTAGAATTAATTCTTTTCCTGTGGATCGACTCGTATTAGCCATGTACTAATAATTGTACGCCGTGCGCTTGCTGTATTATCATGATATTTCGTGTTAACGGTTTTCTAAATTAATAGAATATCCGTTAGCGAACAAGTTTTTGGTGCCATTGCCGGGGAAAGAATTTAATTTTAGTTTTATTCTTCGAGTTAATTTTCTTATTTGTTATTTTCTAAAAAAGAAAAAAAGTTGTGTGTTGTTCATAATTTTTCTGTTTTGTTTAGATCTTTTGTTGTTTCATTTTATGTGTGCTTGTTTTTGGGTTCATTTAAAAAAAAAGAGTTCTGTGTTTTTTTGTGTGTTTTGTTTCACTTTTCGTTTATGTGTTTTTATTTTGTGTGTATGTGTGTTGATAGATTTCATATTGTGTTAGTTCTTCTTTTTCCTCTCTCTTAATATATATATATATATATATAAACACTTGCCTTTTGTTCTGTCTCTTTCCCATTTTTATGTTTTCATTTTCATTTATTTCTTTCCTTCTCTTTCTCCCATTTACTTCTTTCCTTCTCTTTCTCTCATTTATTTCTTTCCCTCTCTATAGTTCTTACAAATAAAAATAAATAAAAATCCCAAAAACTATTGCTTTCCTTTTTTTCCCCTCCCATTAGTCTTCTCTGCCTTAAATCCTCCTTCCACCAATTTCAGACCACCTCTTCTCCACTACTACTTTCATCATCCAAAACATTTTCTTCTTTACCAATCTTCCAAAATCATTTTTCATCTTCTTTAATCAACCCGATTCACACAACCTTACTACCAAATCATCACACAAATCCACTACATCAATAACCCATCTTCTTCCCAAAGTCTAATCCAAAACCGAAGATCCGCTTCTGTGCGACTCACCCTGCATCCCCTTATCATCACATTCACATACACCCACTAACCTGTGAAAACCCGTAACTTCCCCGTAAAGGAAAGCGCGGATAGTTCGAGAACAAGCCACAAAACAGAACGCTGACGGAAGAACATTTCATTGTATATTACAACAATGCATCAGATTACAAGAATATACAGAGTATGAATAAATAAATATTACACAGAAATATCAGAGATTAAATTACATTTAAATACATAGCAGCGGAAAATAATACAATACATAACTAGAAGAGATATACATATACAAAGCTTTCCGGATATCGTTCCAGCTGTAAACCAGGATCCTGTGAATATAAATCTGCAAAACCAAAACTACTAGCTGCCCGTGTCAAAATAGAGGCACCCAGAGTTTAGGTTAAAACAATAAACTCCAGGTCAGTCATGGGACTGGTGTGAGAACTAAAACAGTTGTAAATCTTTATTTTAAAGTTAGGTAAATCAAGGGACCACGCCGTATATCACGGAACGGGTTTCCTCCCAAGAATACCAGTGCATAAAACGAACAGCGCAATGCTAAATAGAGAAAAATGAAGCTGTTGTGAGACCCAGGTCCTATCACACAATGCAACGCAAGCCGGGGGATAGGGTTTTCCCTTATAACAGCCAAAGAATGCTTGATACGTTTTAAAACAAATCATTTGATACTATTATAAGTGCATAGTGTATAAAACAACTTCAAATCATAAGTATCAATCATAGGCGGCATGGGTACCATATATCATGTCGCCATACTAGGCTCTACAAATAAAACCGCAAATGTCACGTATTTGGAAATTGGATTTCCATCTATGAACCGAGGCAAAAGATAGTCCTCACCGACTTCGAGACTGTCTAGCCCGAGCCTCAGGGTCAGAGCGCATCGACCCTTAGATCCTCAGGGCCAGTCCACCGATGTGGATTAAACTTAAATCCTGAACATGCGTTTCCCCGCCCTTTGGGGCGTAAATGAGCCAACGAATGACTCCACCGGACCCGGATCGTCCGATCAAATCGAGGCGCCTCGCAACAGCAACAACCACATAGGTGAAAAGTATATAAATGTCAGGGCTGGTAGGTCACTGACACCACCCTAGCTAGAAAGAAACGCATGCCCTCCCTGACGTCCTCTCCCGTTTTTGGTTCACAACCAGGGTGTGAGGCTCGCGAATTCACGTTACACAAAGCTGTGCCACACAGGCTGTGCTTTGATCATCACCACAAGACTTTGCTTTTCAACAGAAGCCTCGATCAATTTCCACTTAGGCATGTCACACAGGCAATTCACTCCATGCGTTTGATATCCATCAATATATAACCCCTGAGCTCATACGTCTCAGAGAAGGGCGTTAAGCAAGAGAATAAATTCTCCGCCGCCAAACAGATATATATTTAATAGAGATCAATCACACGGACTAAAATCCAATGTCAGACACACAGTCCATTTACAAGTCCGATCTGGGTATGAACGAAACCGGAGGCACCTAGTACCCCGCATATCCATCGATCTCCAAGTACGTCTGGACGATCACCAACTGTTTCCATCTTCTTGGCTGTACAGCCCAATCAAGATCATCAGTAATCACCCAAACGACGTGAAGACCTCCGGTCTTCGACCATCGTCTTCATCTTCGACTTATCGTCGTATCAGTTATTCAGAATGGGATAAACCCGGTCTTCCCGAATAACTCGCGTATGTTTTAAATAAGTGTTACACAAACACAACATACGCCTCATTCCAATTCATCAGTCGCTAACCGTAAATTAATCAAGAGAATAATTCCCTAAATATTAACCCCGAAGGCCGAAACCAACATCAGATCAATATCCAGAAAACCATTCTGCTTGGCTAACCGACAGTTAGTTTCTAAATTTCACATTCATAGGGAGAGGTTCCCATTAAATTTATCAAAGATAAATTCCTTGAATTTATTCTCTAATCTTCTTTTGAATTTTGATTCAACTAGTCGGGATTAACGAACCTTACCGAAGTAATAATTTTTTTAATTTCCCAATCCCAACCTATTCATCCCATGAAGTAAAGCTGGTAATACTTCATATCTAGCACCACGGTGTTATCGGTAAATTCAATTACCATTTCACGTTCAAATCTAATTGAAAATTTAACTATCGCCTGGAGTAAAACTGGTGATACTCCATTTTCGATTATTTCAATCTAATTAAAGATTCATTAAAACTCCACTTAGTTTTAATCTTTAACTGGGTTAAAGAATCAGTGTCATTTAAAACACAGTTCACGATAAACCCAAAATCACATTCCATTAATTATCGGGTTAAAGAACGAGTGTTATTTGAAACACTGTCCACGATAAACCCAAAAATCAATATAAATTCAATTCCAATTAAATATTATTTAATTGGTACACTTCATTAAATCTAAATAAAAGGATTTAATCTTCTCTCAACTGGGTTCAAGAACAGTGTTAGTGAAGACACCATTCACGACAAACCCAAATTACATTTGATATTCAATACAAGGCTCTGAATAGAAAATATATCGGCTTATATTCAATATCAAATTCTACGATTAACAAATGTCGTATTGGAAATAACGATATAAATATATATCTTTCAAATTTCCATAACATCATCTGTATAATCACGAATTCCAACATCGAAATATTCCGAAGACAATTTCGATTCAAATCCACTCCAATGCAATCATTGGAAATTCTGGTTATTTTTAAAACCCCTTTCAAATTCAATTTATTTATTTAAAAATAAATAGAATTATAATTCTAGTTCAAAACTAGCTCATTTCGATAAAAATCTATTTTTATCTTTTCAAATATGGATTTTTTCATCCCAATTCTTTCTAAATCATTTCTTATGATTTTACACAAATTATTACTATTTTTAATAATTTTATCAAGGCCCGTACAGTCGATTTCCATCAATGGCCATCGAACTACACTTACAGCGACCTTTTCCAAATTTGATTTGGACATAATTCCAAATCCAACCGTTAGATTTCTAATTTCTAATATTCGTTAGAAAGCTCTTTTCGATACGAACCCAACGGTTCCGGTTTCAGGAGAATCCGACGGTCGGATCTCCCGTAACATCCGTTCGAAGTCAATGGTCGAAATTCGCGAACTACCGCGGCGCGGCGCGTTCTATTCAGGCCATTATATTATATATATAATATATATATTATATACTTCGTCGATTTCAATTCAAAACGTGCTTTATAAATCGTTTTAAATTCATTTTCAAAACGGTTTTAACTTCATATTCAATTTCAAATCAAAATTGAATATTCCAATATAAATTCGTTTTAAATTCTTTTCAAATCGATTTCAATTCGAATTCATTTATATTCAAATTCAATTCGAATTCATTTCTATTTATTTTCAATTCGAATTCATTTCAATTTATTTTCAATTCGAATTCATTTCTATTTATTTTCAATTCGAACTCATTTCTATTTATTTTCAATTCGAATTCATTTCTATTTATTTTCAATTCGAATTCATTTCTATATAGTTTCAATTCGAATTCATTTCTATATAGTTTCAATTCGAATTCATTTCTATATAGTTTCAATTCGAATTCATTTCTATATAGTTTCAATTCGAATTCATTTTTATATAGTTTCAATTCGAATTCATTTCTATATAGTTCGAATTTCAAATCTATTCAATTTCAAATCTATTCAATTTCAAATCTATTCAATTTTCATTGACGAATGAATAAAATCGATACAAATATCGTTCACGTCAAAATGGCGTCAATCTAACCAACACGGCTTCATATGTTTCTATTTTCAAATATTCTATTTCAAATATTTCTATTTCAAATATTTCTATTTCAAATATTTCTATTTCAAATATTTCTATTTCGAAACTGGAATGAGGCCCAATCAATTACCATATAAAGTTAATTATATGGATTTTCTACAACACATGTATACAATAACAACGATGAATAATCAACCATCATGCAAAGTGCATTCTACACTGTATAAGCATCGAATATAAATATTCAACGCTTATAGCAGCCTGTCAATCAATCGATCGACATACAACTAATTATTGGGATTAGTGTACGTCAAATATCATCCCAATACCCATGTGGGGTTTCAAGCAATCAAACACAGATTTTTATTTGTGCAGTCGGGCGATGTGTAAAATTTATCGTCCCAATCAATGTCCTTCAAATAGGTGTACATAAACAAACCGTCCGGTTTGTAAATGAATATTTATTTATTCACATTCACGTTAAAAATTATATTTTTAACGATCAAATATTTTATTTTAACACATGAAATTTTATTCAGTTCATTTTCAAAATAAAAATGATATTTTTATTTTTCTAACTTATTTTAGAAAATTTCGGCGGCATAACGGCACGATACTAGAAACGGGACAAGGCCTAGCCTTATCCCCGGTCTAGTGAAGGCCCACGCCATTCACACATCAATCAAATCAATTTCATTTCACCAAACAATTCAATTCAAACCAAATAATCTAACCAACTACACAACCAAACAATTAAACAAACAAGCCATCCATGGTCTGTGGATGACGGGTGTCGGGTGCTACTAAACACCGTCTACATCCTAGTATATATATAACTAGAAAAAGAAATTTAAGAGTGAGAAGTTCTCACCAAAAGCTATCCAATACCACGACTCTTCATTTATAGAAATCTTCGTCGTTCTCGCCTTTTTGTCATCTTCGTTGCCCGTATTCTCTACATATGTAAAAATCGAATTTTTACTTTACTATTCCATATATAAAAATCGAATTTTTACTTTGCTATTCAATATATAAAAATCAAATTTTTACTTTGCTATTCAATATATAAAAATCGAATTTTTACTTTGCTATTCAATATATAAAAATCATATTTTTACTTTGCTATTCAATATATAAAAATCATATTTTTACTTTGCTATTCAATATATAAAAATCATATTTTTATACGAATAAAAATCAAATATTTTCTATTTAAAAATCTCGTCTTTCTCCTTTTAAAAATCTAGTCTTTCCCCTTTTTAAAATCTGAATATAAATCAATGCTTAACTATATATAAACTAAAATTAAAATCTTCTTTATTAACTACATTTAATAAATTAAAAACTAAGGGTTTAAATTTACCTTTCCACGTTTTTAGCGAAGAGGAGGGTGTCCTACAGTCGGAGGAGGAGCGGCGGCCTCTGGTGGCGCTGGGACAGCGATGCAAGGCGGTGGCAGGCTTCTGAGGGTGCTGGCGGTGCGGTTGCGTCGGTCTTTGGTTGCTGGGTCTTCACAGCTCTCGCGTGGAAAAGGGAACGGAGGGGGGGGGGTTGCACACGATGGTGATGGTGGAGGGAGGCAGAGGGTGTCGCGGCCTGGGGCTCACCGGAGTTCGCGTTCGACGCGATTGGGTTTGGCTTCGTGGCTCGGTCGACTGGAGGAAGGAGAAGGATCGGAGAGGGGGGGGTCTCGGACGAGGGACGGTAGCCAGCGACGGGGTGGTGGAGGCGATGGCGTGGGGCCGACTGGGCTAGGTCACGGGGCTTTTCCCCCTTTTCGATTTTGAAAAATAAAATAAAAACCGGGGTTTGACTGTTGACCAGGGGAGAGGGGTGTAGGAGCGTTATTATAAATAATTTAATTAATTTAATTTATTTCAAAAGGTGGACTTTTTATTCGATCTCCGATTCAAACCCAATGACTGTCGCCCTTAGCTAATTACCCCCGTTCCGAACACAATGGGATATGTTTCGTAAGCCAGTTCGGCTGTTACGATCAGTTTTCATCAAATTCAAAATATAATTCTTTATATATTGAATTTGAACGCACATTTCAATTTACCGGGGTCACATACGAATCCCGAAAATTACAAAAAAATTATTTCTAGCTTCGTAGCGATGATACGGTCCTAACAAAACTAGTTTCGTTAAATTCTGAGACCGTTTGAAAAATGGCCAATTTCCAGTCGATTAAAATCAACTAAAACTGGTCAAACGCGTTTTCCTTTGCCACGCTCACATATTGATTCGAAAAATAATGATATTTGAAACCTAGCAATAACTTTACACTGCGGACCCAACAAAAGTGGTTTCGTCGAAATCCGAGGTCGTTTGCAAAATTCCCATTTTTAAGGGCCTGAATTCCATAGCGACTATTCATAATTTTCAACTGGACATATCTTTTGATTCCCGCTATGAAATTTCGATTTTTCGGATTCGTTGGAAAAATAGTCTCAAATAGATCCCAATTTTTTTGGTTTCACTAAAATCCGGTTTATTTTGCACCCGGTACATTCAATTGAAATTTGAAATCGAATTATCGAACTACCGCGCCATTTTCAATTCCTTTTAAAAATGTAAATAAATATTTATATTCTAACGACGATCTATATAATATATACGTTCTAATTGTATTCAAATTAAATTTCCTCGACGATATTATTTAAAATAATCTATTTTAAATATCAAAATTCGCTAAAATTGCCAAAATAAAAAAATTTAAACTGGCCTAGATTTTCGGGTTGTTACATAACCAAATACATCCCAATACACCATCAGAAAACCAACTCAATAGAGTCCGCGACCAACTGTTTGGTCACTCCAACCAAACCCGAAATCAGCCCCAGTCGCTCCATCCTCACCTTAACTTCATCACATCAATTATGGTCTGCACCGGTTCGAAAATATCTAAGCACCAATTCTTTATTGATCACCACTTAACAGCATTCCAACCACAGCACTTCCTTTAAAAAAATACCAACTCCACCCACTCACCAAAAATCGCGTTCAATCGCCACCGACAACTACCATCTTCCAGACCCAAAAAAAAGAAGGATTTTGAAATTTTGTTTTGGACGCAGTGAAATTCCTTTGGGAAATTGTGTGAGGATGAAATAGTTATTATTTAGGGCAGTGGGCCGTTTTGAGTAGCGGGCTAATTAGAAGTGTTTTGTTTGTTGGAAGTTTGAAATTATTGGTTTTGAAGTTTCTTTTGTATTGTTCCTTTTGTCACAAAAGAAGAAGAAAAAAAGGGAATGTGACTTTCTGTGTTAAGATAAATAAGTAGTAGATATGCTTTGAGTTTCTGTTTGTTGGTGTGTATTCCAAAATAAAAAACAAAGGGGTGTCATTTGTTTTTCTTTCTTATTTGGAGTATTTTCTTTTAAGTTTGGATATCATTTTGTTTTCATTACACGTTCCAAAAAAAGAAGTGAAAAAAAGCTTTCCGATCACTTGTATATATATTGTCTTCGAATCCTTCTCAGATTGCAGAAAACAGACGGACAGGTTTTCATGCTAGGAATTCTCTACTTTATTAAAAACTATGCCTGCTTGCTTGCTTTAAAACAATTGCTGCTTTAAAATTGCTAATAAATTCTGCACGTTCTGGTATTGTGCTCTTCTCTATTGCTTTTATTTTCCTTGCATTGTTGTTTGCTTGCATTTGCATAAAAAATCCAAAAAAAAAAATGATTCGTAGTTGCATCGTTAATTCACGTTTAATTTTTGTTTTGCATTCATCTAATTTTTGTTTTTATTTTTTCTAAGGGCATTATTATATAATGACAAATTGGTTTCTTTCCAATGATTTATTTCTCGGTGTCTAGACTACGGCAGAGTAATAACTGTTTATAAATATTACAGTGATTCGTAAATATTATATCGGTTGTTCCTCTTAAGGTACTTAAACCTTCGGTTGCATTGCTAGGGTGATTCCTGGTGCATCGATAACTCCTGTCCGTTAACTGGCTGAGATTTTTTTGTTGAAATTAATCTAACCATCAATATATAATTTTAGAAAATTTGTAAATAAGTAGTTTGCATCAATATAGTTGCATTAGGTTCACGCATATATAAAAAAAACCAAAAAAAACATTTCTTTTGAAAATGTCTCAATTCCCTTATGCCTACGGATTTTACGATAGTTGTGAAAATCAATATAATCCATATAATTTTACACCAAATTCATATGGATATTTTAATAACAACTATTGTACAAACAATTTGGATTTTACCCAACCAACTTTTCAAAATTTTCAAAATAATCCTAATTGTACACCACCAAATTTTCAAAATGATGATCAACCCTCAAATCTTGAAATAAGTGTTCAAGGTCTACTTGAAGAAAGTCAAAGATTTAATGAATCTAGTCAAAGATTAATTGAATTAATTTCCAATAATTCAAGTTGAAGTTTTTAAAATAATCAAAATTTGAATTCGCATCCAAATTCAAATGATTTTGATTATAACCCTTGCCAATTAAATTTCGAACTCCAAATTGAATTTCAAATTCAAAATGTAATTTTGAATGAATTTCAAATGGTTTTGGCAATGGGAATAATTTCAATGATGGTGCGATTAACGATTCTTGTTCTCATCAAATTCAAATTGAAAATTCTCATATAAATAATTATAAATTTGATTTTTTTTGAGAAAGTGAATGAAATTCACGATAATCACACGAATTTGTTGCTTCAAGACTATTTGAATTTTCGTGAAAACCAAAATAATCAAAACCGAATGTGTGATGATTCAAATGATAATCCACCTTTGCCCACAATTGATAATTTTCAACTAATAGCTTTTGAAATTGAGGAAAATCTTAATGAAGTTGTTGAAAACTCCGTGATTGATTTGAATTTTAAATTCTCTTGAAAACGAAGACTCAATCTTTAATTTGATCTTCCTCTCTTAGATTCTGAAAATTTTGAAAATTTAGCAACTTTAGAGTGTCAACCTGACAAAAATGATGAAGTTGTTAACAACTGTTTAAGTGAGGATGACTTTGATGAATGAAAACTTCTTAAACCGATTGACGATGATGTTGCTGGGTTTGAAACTGAAAATGAAACATTTGAAAACTTTGAAATTCTTGAGGTTGAAAATAATGAAATTGCTGAATGTGATCTTAAGCACAATAACGATTTTTCTAAAACTGTTGAAACTCCTTGCGACTTGATCATTTCAACTGAACCTCACTATAATCACTTGTATTTCAATGATAAGTTTATGCAGTATATGAACTCTTTCTAGAATAACACTGTTTTTGAGAAATCACGATTTCGAAATTTACTAAAAATTCATTTGTTTGGTTTTGACTTTCGGTTTACAAATGAACCTTTAGTCAACAAAATTTCAAATATCAAAGTGAAACCGAACAATATTTGTCAAAACAAGTGTGAGGGTTAGAACGATTCACATGTCTCTCAATTTATATATCATCTGAACAAATCAAACTTTGTTTTTGAAATTTTTGCTGAACCCCGTTTCGATGACCTCTCTTTAGTTGCTACAGAAATCCAATTTGATTTTCGGATCAATTGTAAGCTCAAAATTTTAAAATTAGCAACTCAAACCTTTGAAAAAACAAATTTTGTTTTTCCAAATCTGGAATGTAATTTAAAATTATTTATGTTGGTTTTCTGTGCTTCAGCTGTGTCTCATAATCTTAATGAGGCTGATCCATTGGTCCATTGTGGACTAGTTCATCTATTCGATGACAACATATTTTGTGCACGCACATTTGGTAAGTCGCACTAACCCTTTTTGTACATATGTAAATATTTCTCTTTCATTCGCTCACTGTGTCATGCATTGACTGTGGGGACACAGTCGAAATCAAGTGTCGGGGGAGTCTCATTTTCATTTTGTTTTGCATAGTTTAAGTTAGCATTTTTTTCCTTTCTCCTTTTGCATTTTTTTCCTTTTTCTTTTAAAAAAAAAGTAAAAGTTTCACACTTCTATTTACTTTTAAATAAGACATGATGGAGTTAGCATATAATTTTGGTTATTCGATTTAAATGTTTGGAAATTTACTTCTCTTAGCGGATAACGAAAGGAAAGTTTGAATTATGAGCAAATTTGGTGTAACTGGTACATTGGGAGATTCGTGGGTGATGAGTATGAAATGTTTTCTGAATTGTAATCTAATTAAATGAATGGTTGATTTAGACTACTTGCGATAACATTTTAGATCTTTTAAGTGAAGTTGTGCTAAGATATCCTCGCTTAACTCCCTCTCTTAATTAAAAAAAAGAGAAGAAGAAAAAAAATGAAAAAAAGAATGTATGTATATATTAATAATCCAAGGGTATCCAACATTACTAGTACATCTCGCGTTGGGTGCAACCCGCCAATCTCTTTCCGACACCTTGTTAACAATGTCAACGTCGGTATATCTTGGTCTCATTTTACGAATTGGACACCTAAATATTACCGACATCTTGTTGACAAAGTCAACATCGTTCTGCATAATCCGCCAAGCTCTGTCCCAAAACTCTCATGGGTGGTATACCTTGGTCTTTTCGGTTAGGTGTTAGTAAATAGTAATAATGTAAATATTTTGTAATAAAGAGAGAGTAAGCACTTGAAATCCAAGCACACTCTTCACTTGTTTGACCTAACTTGTTAACAAAAAGGAAGTTGAAATGGCGTTTTACGATTGTTGATATCGATTATAGAGTTCATTTCATATTTGCACTATGTTTCTACCAAAACAACTGGCCAAGCTGGAGGAGTTTGTGACGATAACATGACTTTTGTTTGAAGTTTTGATTAGTAACGGACTCAAATTTCATAGTGACGACCCAAATTTGTGTTAACTCATTCGCGTAATATTTAAAAGTAAATTATCCATTTGTAAATATTCCTTTAAAAGCTTGCATTCGTCTTGTAAAAAATTTCTAATTTTGCATCTTGTACATACTTTTTGCTTTTGGATTTTGGGGGTAGTATCGGCTGAAAACCCTCATGGGACAACACTCGTCCTACTGGGGACACCCAGAGGTTTAAAAGCTTGTTGCATACACTCAATGCAATCATGCTCCGTACGAAAACGGATTTAGCTTAGTTTTTACTTTATTCGAGGACGAATAAAAAGATAAGTGTGGGGGTATTTGATGTGCACGTAAAAATGCACATTTATATTCACATATTTATTCTAGTTTATTGCAAATAAATGTCATATGTAGACATTTTATCATGTTTAAACTGTAATTAAATTGATTTCAAAACATCATGCATTCATCATCATATAGGGAGAAAATGGTCATTTTTATGCTTAAGTTATTTTGAGAATTTTTACTTGGACATTTTTCATTGTTTTTGTATAGATTTGGCGCATACAGAAGAGGACTTCATAAAGATATATATGAATACAAAGGAAACAAGAGGAAATCAATGCCTTGCCAATAAAGAGGAAATCAATGCCTTGCCAATAAAAAGGAAATCAATGCCTTGCCAAAAAAAAATTGGAAATCAATCAATGAAGAAGGAATCAATTCAAATAGAAGATTAGTGAAGGACCCCACCCACTTTCCCTCCTTCTTTAGTGGAGACAAAAAGGGCTTCATGAATCATTATTGCTAAAGACAAAAGGAAGCTTAATGAAGGGCATTCTTGGTAGCACGTTAAAAGTGAATTAGGGTTTTTCACATGTATAAATAACCCCTGTATGTTGATGTAAAAAGAATCTTGGATTTTATTTAGTTTAGGGTGGCTGAAATCAAAAACTCTATTTCTCTTCCATGGCTTCTTAGCCTTTTCTTTTATGTAATTTTTTTAGTGTAATTTTAATATAGTGCTCTTTTCTTTTGTTGTCTTTTATAATGAAATCTCTTATGTTATCATTGAATCCATTATGAGTAGTTAAACCCCTTCAATTTAGGGGTAGTGAAGCTCTCATGATTCATGAATAAATTAACATAAGAATTTCATGTTTCTAACTCTCTTACTTGAGCTTAATCTAAAATTGGATATAGATAAAGTAAAGATTTTATATTGTGAAAATTGATAGCACATGTTGGCTGATTATTCCCAAATGTGTTATACTCATATCATCAATGGAATCATACTTTATCACAATCTAATTCATTTTAGAAAAAGTGGTGACATTAAAAGTGAAAGCGTCCTTAATGTTCTGTGTAGTTAGTGAATATTAACATACAGAACATACTCATAATATTTTATTTTTATTAGAACTATTATTTTCTATGTGATAATTAGGGCTTTAAGTTTGTATTGAAAATTGATGATTTATGTAGCTTGAATTTTCTAGCATATAAATCATGCTTGTATGAATACAACACTTAATATGCTAGTTATTAAAGAGAGTTAGAGCTATTTTTTATGTTAATTAGATTGATGTTGATAGTGAATCTACTCCTAAATTGCTCTTAGTCTCATATTTGTATTCATTTTAACATTGTTAGTTTTCTTTTAGTTTATAGTTAACAATTTTACTCGCTTTCGGTTTAATTTGATTGAGTAAAATCTAGAATTAATTCTTTCCTTGTGGATCGACTCGTATTCACCACGTACTAATAATTGTACGCCGTGCGCTTGTGGTATTATCACGATATTTCGTGTTAACGGTTTTCTAATTTAATAGAATATCCGTTATCGAACAGGATTCCAAAGGCCGCTATCCTATCCATTCCTCGAAGAATAAGTTAATGTAAGCGATAAATTTGAAATCGATACTTAGCATGAATTGTAAGTGATAATTTGAAATATTTTATTAAAGTGTTGTAAATGGTAAAATGCAAAATTAAGCTATTTTTCTCGGAAGTATATTTCGGCAATCAAACTCCCCTCAAAGAATTTGAAGGTAATTTAACTTAAGTTGAGAATTTGTTAAAAAAAAGGAAAAAATTGGTTTAAATTATAACAAATATCTAAGTGGGGAGAAAACTATCATTCCCTATTAAAACTGTATGAGCAATCCAAATAGGAAGTATTAAAGAGTGATCTCTTATGATACAATGGATAACGAAATTTGAAGTGAGATTTACTCAAGAAAAAAAAACCTGAGTACCCAACAAAAACTAGGAACTGATTCGGATTAGGTATTTTCAATTTGTCCAAAGCCTTGTGTTAACCGAACTTCAAATAGTAAGCCTTGCATAGTAAGTAGATTAGGAAAAATTTGATTTTTCGAAATATAAAGATTTTAGTTTCAGAGAATCTTCAAATCAGTTTCTAGTGTTTGGGACAAATTGTTTGAAATATGTATACATTAAATCGGAGTAGCGCAGCGAAAGCGTAGTGGTAATTTGAAAGGAATGTTCAAAGATTTTCGCTAGACTTGTTGAATAAAGTAACTTTCCGAACAAGATCTGGATTTGGAACAAGAATGAATGAAATGTCGTAGATCTCGAAATACAAACAAAAATAAAAGTTGTTCTATTATATGAATATGACTTCAAAATTATGGAATTAGACTCTTGGAAATTATTATGTAAAAGTCTTGAAATGTTGAAGTGGTATTGATTTTTTTTAAATAAGTTAATGCCATCATGAAGTTTAAACGATTGGAATGTCGGTTTGAATGTGCATAAGACCAATTTATGATAATATGAGTCGATAAGGAGAAAATTCAACTTATGCAAGGGATAAAAATTGAAATTCACAAAGTTTGGTATGAATTCAAAACTTGAAATATTGATGTCGACATAAGTTGCTTGGAAATTTTATTTTTAACCATTTTGGATATGATAAATTGGTTATAAACTATTTATAATAAACAGTGGTTTCGACGACTAGAATCCCGACATTTTGAGAATATTTAGAAAATAATAAGTATTTATAAATTTTTGTTACGAAATGATTTACAACTTCGGGATATGAAAGATTTGGTTTGTCCGAATAACCATGACTAAAAATTGGTTGTGATGAAAGGTTGAAATTTCGTACGATGGGTGGTACTCAGTTGCTCTGTCATGAGGATGAACTTCTCGAACTAATAATATATAGATTTCATTATAGTTTATTTGAATTTTGGGAAGCAAACTTTGTTTTGGAGATCCCGAAGTGAAGTATGATTTTCTATATGAGAGGAATTAGTGTATTTCAATGGTTTGAAATGGAAAATGGGATTCCAAGTCCGAGAGATCATCATGAGTTTCGGAAATTTAAATTATAGGTAAGGTTTATATTACTTATGAATAATTTTACAAACTCTTCTTTTCGAAGACGAAAAGTTCTTAAGTGGGGGAGATTGTAACGAACCAGGATTTTTAATGATTAAATATAATAAAATTCAAATTTCTGAATATCAAGTGAATTTAATAAGGTTCGAATACAAATTTTGTTTTACAGGATATTATATATGTATGAGTTGAATAAATATTTTGTTTTGATTATTGGAATATGAGTAATTTATTTTATGAATTTATTCAAGATCTTTATTTAAATAAATATTTTAATATTGATAAGTAATAATATTATTTAGTATTATAAAATGTATTATTTCCATAAAAGTTTGTTGTGTTTCTAAAACCTTCGTTTTTATGATTTAGACTTGATAAAATAATATGAATAAATATTTGATAAAATTTTAGGAAATATTTTGGTTACACTCATAAGTGTTTAAAACTTGCTACATTTATACATGTTACTTAAGTGTAGCTAAAAATAAGATTTAACTAATGAATAAACTAGTTGATAATTTGTAAAACATGAATTGGTTAATTTTTAGAGGAAGGATTAGGTGTCCTCTTGTTGTTTACATGCATGAAAAAAGGGTTATTAGGAGGAGCCAAGTGTCCATTTATTTAATAATTAAAATACTATTTAAATCCTATATAAAACCATGTATTCTCTTCCTGCTCAAAGCTTAGCTGAGATTTCTCACGACTGTTTCTTCCTCCTTCACATTTTAAAGTTTCAGTAAAAGAAAATCACTCCTCCTTTTTCATTCAAAAATCCATAACTCCAAATCCCTTCATTTCTAGCCAAAATGATCAACACAGAAGTTGTCTGTATCACCATTTCTAATTTTTACAAAATAGCAGATCAAAGTTTCGTTGGTTGTCAAGGGAGATATCTTTAATTTATAGTAAAACTGAAAATTTGAGTTGCAAGCTTTGAAAAATCAAATCTCTCAAACCGAGAAGAATTGAATCACGCCGTCGGCGCCGTTGCGATCAGCAGGCAACATAGTATTTTTAGTGCGAGTTTGAAGGGATTCGGTGCTGATGATTTTGAATGTTCAAAATTAGGTTTTGGATTTGACGGAGAAAGGAGCGATGGGAGAATCGGAGGATGGCGTTGTGATCAACATGGAAAGAGCTTCGATGTGGAGTTTTTCGGTGGATTTCAGAGCATAAAAGTGTCAATGCTTCTGAAGGATTGCATGCAGTTTCCAGTTTTTCTAGGTTTCGGAAATGATCGGGTGCGCATCGGTTTTGACAAGAGGGGCTGGAATCGTGGTGGTGCGGTGCAAGTGAATAAGGAGGAGAGAAGGATGTGAACGGCGGTCTCGGATGGAAGGATGGTGGAAGTTGGCATGCGCGTGTGCACAGCCATGAGCTGTCTCGAATGGGTTCAGGAAATGTTGTGCGGGAAGAAGAAGAAGGAGAGGGGAGAAGGTAGCGGGCTAGCTTTTGTGCGTGAGATGGTATGGGCTTTGGGCCCAACTATTTATATGGTATGGTTAAATTTTTTTTTTAGTTTAAAATTAGTTTAAGACTTTATCAGGTAATATCTAATTCGTTTTAAATCGAAATGACACACTGTTGCACCCGTTAAAATCGTAAGAGGGAACATAATCCGATGGTATATAAGTTTGGTAACTGTTAGATATAAATTATGGCAATTAAAGAGAAACGTATTTATATGATGATATATATAATAAACGATGCTATTAATTCAATTCCATAATATATAATTAGCAGAAAACCATCAGATGCTAATGGAATGGGTTGAAAACTATACGGGTAGTGGTGTCGGTGTTCGTCGGCTTGTTCGTCTTGGTAGCGAAGATGTTGGAGCTTCTTCGGTGAGAACATTTAATTTAATTATTTATTAAATTAGTTGTTATTGTATAAATATAATTAGTTGAGATTAATTATAGTTAATTCTTGGTTGGATATGGATGTTCCTGTGTGAATGGATGTGCATGTAATTAGTTGACAATGAATGTTGAAGCGTTATTGACCGTAACGCTTGTGCACAGCTAAATTGTTTGTTTATCGATGATGATTATAATCCATAATCATCCGACATATATGGTTGATTTATTTTGTTTGCATGATGCACACACTATACTCTGGTTGTGAAATTATACAGATGATCGATTCAATGTTCCTTCCATATAAGTGAAACTTGATTTTTCAAATATGAAAATATTATTTTAAGACCAATTTAAATTTGAAAGAGATTTGGAAACTTAAATAATATTTTATAAAATTATATACCAGACCATGCTAGGATGACAAAGATGATGGTGTATAGGCTTGGGGTTTGGAAATCTAGTTTCCTGCTCTCCTTGGCTATCCCTAACTGGTCCGACGGATGGGACAGTTAATTTAAATAAAATTTAAAATCTAAATTTGAATTTGTTCAAACTTTGAAACGGAATTGGAATGTAAATTTTATGTCATGTAAGTGACCATCCATGAAATTTAATTTAAATTTAAAATAAGGGTTTTGAATTCAAATAGTTTACCAATTAATTTAATTTAAATTTAATTCAGAATTTTGAAATGATGTTTGGATTTAACTTAATAATCGGTCAAAATTTAGTTAATTTGAAAATTTAAATTCAAATTCAAAGGATTTAAAGGGATTATATTTAAATCGAATTATAATGCACTATGGCGCGACCATTCGTCAATATCGATTTCAAAAGTTTGAATGGTTATAACCTGATCATTTGAAATCGGTTTGACTTGAAATAAGAGACGTTGACTTTCAAATATTAATGGTTTTGAATAGAAGGAAAATTTTCAATTCCAGCGTACTATTTTCAAGTTATGTTCAAAACAAATTTGGAAAGGTTGCCGTACGCGCAGCTCGGTGACCATAACGAAATTTCAAATAAAAAAAAGTTTTAGTATTTGAGAAATTCATGATAAGTTTTACTTTATTAATATAAAGTAATTAGAAATGAATTATTGGTATTTTGAAGTGATTTGGAATATATTTGAATTAATGTCTATTGCAGCATTTAATAACGTTCAAATGTTATTATCTAAATTCCAAAGATAAACGGGTTTTGAATGTATATTGTAAACCACTTTTAAAATGGTTAAAGGATTGAAAAAAATAGTTCGGAAGGATTTTAAAGAATTGAGCTTTGAATTATTCTTGGAATATTTTTATTAATTCTAAATATTAGAATTTAAAAGGAAATAAGTTGGATGGATTTTGTGATGGATATTCGATAGGTAATTCCAAGGTTGAACAAATAGTATCAGAAGCATTAGAAATATTTACCTCAAATGTTCGATAGTGTTTAATTGAGTTGTGAATTTATATTAAATATAAGTCGATTTAACTCTATAAAACTTATGTTTGAATATAAATTGTTTGGATTATCATTAGTGGAATTCCAATCCAAATAAAGATTCGATAAACTTAAAGACTTAAGGAATCGAAGGATTTTGTTTTGAGTATAAGGATCGAAGGGTTTTGTTGGAATAAAGGTTGGTAAATTGAATATTTTGATTTCAAAGAGAAGTTAAAATGATGAAATAATTTATGACGAATCCAACCTTGACATTGTAAATGAATTGAAATAAATCGGAAGGAGATTGATTTGAAAAGTCCGTGTGATCCATGACTATCGATTAAAGAATACACTTATTACTTGGAAATTCTGGTATCGGATTTAAGTCCGAAAACCATTCTAAGTAATAATACGATGCATGAAGCAAATTTAAGACTTGGAATCGATGAATGAGGACCGTGGTTCTTCATAATCGAACGGACTATCTGCTGATTGGTTTCTTTACTGAATAGCTACATTAGAGAGATGACCCTAATACCGGAGTGGCAGAAAGTCCGAACGTATTTGGAGAATATTCGGATTTTGTTCCGTTCCGACCCAGGAAGGACTAGTATGGATTGTGTGTCTGACATTGTAATTGACGGCATAACACTGATTCCGTTGATATGTATCTGGTTTGTGATGTATGAGCTCGAGGTGGTTATGTAATAATGGAAATCAGTGGTCATGTGGTGAATGGACAATGTGACATACTTAAGAAATGAAATGAGCTTGTACGATCAGGGCATTGCTTTTCTAGGCGTGCTTTGTGTATGACGTGACATCGACAAACCTCACACCCCGGATGATGAGAAACTGGCGGTTGTATATATATATATGTATATATATATATGAATTGATGATGACCGCTGCAGCAGTGGGAAACCACTTATGACTTATGGAATAGGGTATGTTTGGGGGGCCGTGTCTGGTCGAAAACCGTTGATCTACCTCGCGATTTGCATTGGTGTCCGCATTTGGATGAAAAAACCCGTGATTACATTTCGTTTGTGTTTCGATTGATCTTCCGTGCCAGGAATTATCAAGTTGGAAACCCAAATCTCCAATACGAGCCATATGATTTTGGTTTATATATATATATGGCGACATAATATTATGGGTATTATGCCATCTATGATTAATACATTTATTTGCAAAATTGATTTTCCACACTATGTAATATTATTGAAAGAGGATTCTGAGACGACCCGAATTCCCGTTCAGACGGAAACAAGGTTATCTTTGGAATATAACACAGAAACAGATAACAGCAGAACAGAATTAAATAAATACACCAGATAATGAACAATAGAATATACTGGATAAAAGTAATCATCAGAGTTACACAGTATACAGGATCTTACTTAGTACAAATACAGTTCAGCTATACATAAATGTCTACAGCGGAAATAAACAAAATATGTACAATAGGAGCTGAACAGCATAAAAAGAAATAAATGATAGAATCCATCTTCAGCTCCAGCTATTCAGAAAGAACCAGTTAAACCTGAATACAAGGCTGCCCGTGTAGAAAAAGGGGCACCCGAGTTTGAAAGTGAAACAAACTACGAGTCAGTCATGGGACTGGTATGAGAAATCCACTCAACACATATATAATTGGCTAATCACAGGACCACGCCACTTTCGTGGAACGGGTTTACTCCATTGGATTGCCAGTGCTTTAAAACAAATATTTCTTTTAAACATCGCTATGCTTTTTATAAAAATGAAGCCGTTATAAGACTCAGTTCCCATCACACAATGCAACGCAAACCGGAGGATAGAGTTTTTACCTTATAACGGCCAAGATATGCTTGATACGAATAAAACAAAGGCATTTGATATTATTGCTAGTGTTTATATGTTTTGAAAACAATTTCAAATCATAACTATCAATCATAGACGACATTAATGCCCCATACCACTATGTCGCCATATATAGGTATACAATCAAAACCGCACAGTCACGTATTTGGAAATTGGTTTTCCGTCATGAACCAAGGCAAAAGATAGTCCTTACCGAATTCAAGACGCTCTAGCCCGCCCCTCAGGACCCAGACTCAGGTGGGCCCTTGGATCGTCAGGGCCGGTCCACCGATGTGGATTAAAATTCCTGAACCTGCGTTTCCCCACCCTTTGGGGTGTAGACGAGCCAACGAATGACTCCATCGGACCCGGATCGTCCGATCAAACCGAGGCGCCTCGCAACAGCAACAACCACATAGGTGAAAAGTATATAAATGTCAGGGCTGGTAGGTCACTGACACCACCCTAGCTAGAAAGAAACGCAGGCCCTCCCTGATGTCCTCTCCCGTTTTAGGTTCATACCGGGGTGTGAGGCTCGCGAATTCACGTTATACACAAAGCTACGCCACACAGGCGGTGCTTTGATCATCACCACAAGACTTTGCTTTTCAACAGAAGCCCTGATCACTGCATCTTAGCATGCCACACAGGCAATTCACGCCATGCGATTGATGTCCATCGATATACAACCTCTGAGCTCGTGCGTCTTAGAGAAGGGCGTTAAGCGAAAGAATAAATTCTCCGCCGCCAAACAGATGTATATTTAACAGAAATCAATCAACACAGAATAAACTCCAATGTCAGACACACAGTCCATTTACAAGTCCGTTCTGGGTCTGAACGAAAACGGAGGCACTAAATACCTCGCAAACCCTTCGATCAACACGTACGTCTGAACGATCACCACTCATTATCCATATTTCGGGATGCCTCCCAATCAGGACCTCGGTTACCATCCAAACGAGGTGAAGACCTCCGGTCTTCGACCACCGTCTTTATCTTCGACTTTCAATCGTCGGTCAATTATTTGAAATGAGAATTAACTCGGCCTTCTCAAATAATTCACGTATATTTAGAATTTCAATTCGATTTATTTCAATGGTTAAATTATTCGACAACACCAATTTTGTTCTTTAATGTAATTTTCACACCAAGCACATTCAACCATCAAATATCACATAAATCAAGCAAATTCAGTTTATTTCCATTCCATATTGCTTATGATATTTTATAACTATTTATCGCTATTTTTATTTATTTTAAAATAGCCAATTTATTCAAAACGACGCTTCGGGCCATAACGCGGCCGTGGCGCTGTTTTTCTTCAGATTTGATTTACACATATCTGAAAATCTAACCGTTGGATCTTCACAAAATTTACATCATTAGAAAGGTCTTTTCAAAACGAATCCAACGGTTCCAGTTTCGGGAAAATCCGACGGTCGGATCTCCCGGTACAATCGTTTGAATTTTCGATTTCAAATTACGAACTGCAGCGTCGTTATTCGATTAAATATATAATTATATTTATATATATATATATATATAAATATAATCGTTTCTGGCGCTGTTTTTCTTCAGATTTGAATTAAACATTCCAGACAATCCAACCGTTGGATTTTTACAAGGTTGGTGTCGTTGGGAAGATATTTCCAAGGCGAACCCGACGGTTGATGTTTCGGGAAAATCCAATGGTCGGATTTCCCGCACTAGTCGTTTGAAATCACGGTTCCAAAATACGAACTGCACGGCCTCGTTTCGTTTTAATTTTATTTATATTTATATATTTATATAAATATAGTTCATTCAATGATTTCCATATCGTTTTCACTTCAAATATTTTTCTAACACCTTAAAATTTTGGAAAATTTCGCCATAACCTACCCTGCACCGGGAGCATCGGGAAATCGCAAATAGCTTTCCCGGTCCTTCTAATCTCAAAAAGAAAAAGAAAAAGCCAAGCGGCTAGCCAACAGGCTCATAAAATCATCACCCAAACAAAGCAGTAAATGTGTACCTATTTGTCGGGCACAAAATTTTATTCCTCTTCTCTAGCCCCTTTGCTATAACCTGTTCAATAAATATGCATGTACATATATATACCGTTCTTATCATTTATCCTTTTCTATTCAACTTCATATTTGATTTCTATTTGGTTTAAAAACACCATTCATTCTAATGTTACATAAATAGGTGCAAATCATTTCATTAGCTAATTAATGAATATTTCAACTCATATATGTTTATTTTGAACAAGTGGCTATTTTTAACACTTCACATTCCAACGATTTATGCATACAATAAAAATGTGATTTTTATTGTAAAACAATTCATTTCAAAACACTATTTTTCTATATAGTTCATGTGGGTGATAAAAATAGGATTTTTATCATAAAACAATTTCTTTTAAAACGAGATTATTTTACACAGTTCATATAGTCGATAAAAGGTGATTTTTATTATCAAACAATTTATCTCAAAATATGAATACCATTCAACACATGAATTTCTAATCAACGAATGAATATCAATTCAACACATGAACGTTTTCTATTCAATGAATAAATATAGTTTAAGCATATGAAGATAATTCAAACACACGAATATTATTCAAAATTTCGGCAGCATAACGGCAGGGTAGTTAAACTGGGACCGTCCCTAGTACGGCTCCTCGCTCTACCTTAAAACCTCGCGGTTTTTGACAATGGGGATCATGCATCTAATTCGCACGCAGGCGGCATGTATATATTTATTTTCCACAAACTAATCCTATGTGGTTTCAACCAAATATTTCTCAACCACAAATGGGTATTTTTCAACCACAATCAACCAATATCAATCACAAACAATCCCAAACAACCATTCGCTATCTATCAATTTTCACAACAATTTCAACCAATAAATATCGTCCATGGTTTGTGGACGAGGGGCGTATATATATATATATTATAGATATTTATATATAGCTATTCACTTTCATTTCACACATATATAATATTTTTAAATCAGAAATCTCACCAATAGCTATCCAACTGCACGACACTTTCTTGCATAAAATCTTCGCCAATCTCTCTTTTTGTCGCTTTGTTGCCCGTATTCTCTACATATGTAAAAATCGAATTTTTACTATGTTATTCAATATATAAAAATCGAATTTCAAAGATATAGATTCCGCCTTTTCAAAAATAAAGATTATATCTTTAATATTCCTACGGTGTAAAAATTATATTTTTATTACTTTAAAAATATAATTTTCATATCTTACTTCTTTTAAATCTTTTACTTTTTAAAGTTTAAATCTTTTACTTTTTGAAGTTTAAATCCTTTACTTTTTAAAGTTTAAATCTTTTAAAACCTTTTTTTTTAAATCAGTTTTAAAATCATTCAAAAAAAATCTGTTTTAAACTTTTTCAAATCAGTTTTAAAATCATTTAATATCAGTTTTAAAATCATTTAAAATCAGTTTTAAAATCTTTTATAAAATCAGTTTTCTTTTTCCAAATTCAGTTTTAAAATCTTTTCAAATCAGTTTTAAAATCTTTTATAAAATCAGTTTTCTTTTTCCAAATTCAGTTTTAAAATCTTTTCAAATCAGTTTTAAAATCTTTTATAAAATCAGTTTTCTTTTTCCAAATTCAGTTTTACATTTTCAAGAAAATCAGTTTTCCAGAAATTAAAAAAACGAAATTTACAGTATTAAAAAAAATAAAAATAAAAATAAGATAGAATCCTTACTGTAATCTGTGAAGGGGGGGAGCGATGGCTTCGAGGGGGACGGCGTCGATGTCGGCAGCAGGAGGAGTTGGCGAAGCGGAGGGTGGAGCGATGGCTTCGAGGGCTTGGGTCTTGGCGTCTCGCTGCTTCAGGGGGCTCGCGATGGCTTCGATCGATGGAGGGGCGGATCGTCTTCGTCGGAGCTGCGGTGGTGGCGGCGTTCGCTTTAGGGGGGGCGGTCTGTCGATAGCGCTAGGGTTTTTTTCTTTTTTTTTTTCTCGTTTTTGAAACTGAAATGAACGGGGGGGCCAGGGTATAGGAGGGAATTTAGATTTTTTTTTATTATTATTTAATTATTTAATTTTGCAAATAGGTTGACTTTTACATACGACCTCGAAACGAGGCCCACCGCCTGCCGCCCATAGCGTTTTACCCCCATTCCGAACACAATGGGATATGTATCGCAAGCTGATTTGATCGTTACAATCAGTTTCCGTTGAATTTACATTTAAATCACTATATTGAATTTTAAACGTACATTTCAAATTACCGGGGTCCCATACTAACTAGAAAATTTCCAGAAAAATATTTTCTAGCTTCGTATTGCCGATACGGTCCTAACAAAACTAGTTTCGTCGAATTCTGAGACCGTTTGAAAAATGGCCAATTTCCAGTCGATTAAAATCAACAGAATCTGGTCAAACGCGTTTTCCCTTGCCACGCTCACATATTGATTCGAAAAATTATGAAATTTGAAACCTAACAATAACTTGACCCTGCGGATCCAACAAAAGTGGTTTCGTCGAAATCCGAGGTCATTTGCAAAATATCAATTTTTAAGGGCCTGAATTCCATAGCGACTATTCAGTATTTCCAACTGGACATATCTTTTGATTCCCGCTATCAAATTTCGATTGGTCAGATTCGTTAGAACGATATTATCAATTAGATTCCATTATTTTTGGTTTTACTAAAATCCGGATTGTTTTGCACCCGGTACAGTCCGACAAAGTTTGAATTCAATTTTTGAAACTGCCACGCCATTTCAGGCCTTGTTTATAATTATAATTAATTATATTCGTTTTCTATTGTCGATTCAAACTCAGTTTTCATCGCCATTATTTAGAATATTTATTTTAAATATTTAAAATCCATTATTTTAGCCAATTTAAAAATTTTAAATTGGTTCAGATTTTCTGGGTCGTTACAATCTCCCCCACTTAAAACTTTTCGTCCCCGAAAAGGAATAAAGTCGAAAGTGGTTTGATAAATCTACAATCCCACAATACAACAACCAATCCAATTGTTTTTAATCTTCAAAAATATACTAATCAAAACCCCTTTTAAAAATCATTCAGCCTATAGAATTTAAAAGTGCACATCTATGAAAAGAAAATAACAATAGAGTAGAGAATTGAATGGTAATGCAAAGTAGGGCAAATGTACCATGCACCGGAGTCAATCAGAGATATCTACTCGGCATCTAGGATAAGCTTTCTGAATGCTCTCCTCAGTTTCCCAAGTACAATCTCGCGGATCTCCACTCCATTGCACTTTGACTAAGTGAACCTTCTTGTTCCTCAGCTCTTTGGTTTCTTTGCCGATAATCTTTAGCGGCTCACGCCTCACAGCTAATTCTGGAGTAATTTCAATATCCTACTGAGCTGCTTCTTCCACGATCAAGTCTGGATCATGAACGTGCTTTCGAAGCTGAGATATATGAAATACATCATGCACACCAGGCAACCAGTCAGGCAGTTTGACCCTATAAGCGAGAGTCCCAATCCGTTCCAGAATAGGAAACGGACCAATGAATTTGGGTGCCAATTTTCCAGTTTTATCGAACCGGATAACTCCTCTCATCGGCGATACTTTCAAATATACATAGTCGCCAACTTCAAAGGATATATCTCTTCTTCTTCTATCGGAATAGCTCTTTTGTCGGCTTTGAGCGGCGAGTAATCGTTTCTTAATAAAATCGACTTTGTCGGCAGCTTCTCGAATCATATCAGGCCCTAACACAAGTCTATTTCCAGGCTCGACCCAACAAGCAGGAGATCGGCAAGGTCTACCATACAATGCTTCGAATGGCGACATTGTCAGACTCGCCTGATAGCTGTTGTTATAAGAGAATTCAGCCAAATGCAGATGGTCTTCCCATGATCCACCGAAATCTATAACACAAGCCCGCAATAGATCTTCTAAAATGCGATTCACCCTCTCAGTCTGACCGTCTGTCTGAGGATGATAAGCGGTGCTCAAGTTTAACTTCGTTCCTAGCTCGACTTGAAATGCTTCCCAGAATTTGCTAGTGAATATTGTATCTCTATCACTTACTATACTGAGCGGCACTCCATGCAGTCTAACTATTTCTCTGAAGTAAATCTGCGCCAGACTCTGAGCAGTTCTATTTGATCTGACAGGTATGAAATGGGCGGTCTTCGTGAAGCGATCTACGATCACCCAAATACTGTCATTCCCTTTTCTGGTTCTAGGCAGACCATCAATGAAATCCATGGAGATATGCTCCCACTTCCAACCAGGAACTTCCAGCGGTTGTAATAATCCAGCCAATTTCTGTTGGTCACTCTTGACTAGCTGGCAAGTAGGGCATCGGCTAACATATATTGAAACATCTCTTTTCATAGCCTTCCACCAGAATGTTCTTTTGAGATCGTTGTACATTTTGACCACACCAGGATGGATACTCAACTTGGACTTGTGACATTCGTCTAACACTTCCCTTTTTAGCTCAGGAATGTCAGGAATACAAATCCTTCCTTTCAATCTCAGGGTCTCGTCGTTATCTATTTGAAAACACGAGGGTTCACCTTTCCGAATCCTTTTAATCATATCCTTAATAAAGTTATCCTCCTTCTGAAGAATAGATATTTTGTCAATCAAGGAAGTCGTGATAATAAAGCTGGCGATCATTACATTCTTTCGACTCAGTGCATCGGCCACGACATTGGCTTTCCCTGGATTATATATAATTTCGAAGTCATATGCTGCAAGAAACTCTAGCCAACGTTGCTGCCTCAAGTTCAAGTCCTTCTGAGTGAACAGATACTTTAACGACTGGTGATCTGTAAATAGTTCAAATCTCTCACCCAGAAGATAGTGTCTCCAGATTTTCAAAGAGAATATGATAGCCAATAACTCAAGATCATGAGTTACATAGTTTTTCTCGTGTGGTTTCAGTTGACGGCTAGCATAAGCAATCACTTGACCTCTTTGCATTAATACTGCGCCAAGGCCTTCTCTAGAAGCATCCGTCCAGACTTTTAAATCTTGGTTGCCATCGATGATGGTTAACACCGGAGCTGTTGTTAATCTCAACTTTAGCTCTTCGAAAGCCTCCTCACTCTCTTGAGTCCATTTGAATTTAGAATGCTTCTTTGTAAGCTTCGTTAAGTGACCAGATATCTTCGAAAAGTCTTTAACGAACTTTCGGTAATAGCTAGCCAATCCGAGAAAACTGCGGACTTCAGTGGGAGTACTGGGCTGTTTCCAATTCTGAATAGCTGTGATTTTGCTTGGGTCCACAGCGATTCCTTCTTTCGATACTACGTGGCCCAGAAATTTCACTTCATCTTGCCAGAATATACATTTGGAGAACTTGGCTTTCAATACATTCCTCCTGAGGATTTCTAGAACCTGTTCCAGATGCTTTTCATGTTCGGCCTTTGATTTAGAGAAGATTAGAATATCATCAATAAAAACCAGAACAAATTTATTCAAAACTCCTCTGAATACCCTGTTCATTAGATCGACGAAGTAAGCTGGAGCGTTACATAAGCCGAACGGCATTACTAACCACTCGTAGAATAAGTCGGGGCCTCGGAACGCTGTCATTGGAACACACTCTTCGGCAATTCGAAGTTGATGGAAGCCTGTAGCTAGGTCCATTCGTGAGAATACTTGTGCTCCATTTAATCGATCTAACAAATCATCTATTCGCGGCAATGGATATTTATTCTTTATGGTTTGCTTGTTCAGATCACGATAATCCACACATAGACGTAGAGTACCGTCAGATTTTGGGACAAATACCACTGCTGCACCCCAATCAGAGAAACTAGGCCTGATCAGACCTTTCCATACTAGCTGTCGTGTTTGATTGTCTAATTCCTCCTTCTCTTTCAAGGACATTCTTCGAATAGCGTGAACTACCGGCCTTGCATTTGGAATTAAAGCAATTTTGAAATCTATTTCTCTCTGCGGAGGTAAGCGAACAACTTCCTCGAACACATCCGCATAGTTTTTGACGACAGGAATGTCTTTGATGAGGTCAGGAATATTCTCTGCGACTTCAGGAACATTTTCAATTGGGGCTGGAGAAACATTCAAAGCTGCCCAGAAGTCTTTTCTATTAGCATTCTGACCTTCACAGGGAATGGTTATATAATCGCCTGATTTAATCTTCGCCTTTACGACTCTGTCGGCGCATTTAACTTCAGCTTCATATTTAGTCAACCAATCTAACCCTAAGATAAGATCAAACTCTTTAAAATTCATAACGGCTGCGATGGTAGGAAATCGATAACGAGAAAAGGAAACCGGCACTCCACAAATCCAACTAAGATCAATGGAACCCCCA
This sequence comes from Allium sativum, assembly GCA_030737875.1. NCBI lineage: Eukaryota > Viridiplantae > Streptophyta > Magnoliopsida > Asparagales > Amaryllidaceae > Allium > Allium sativum. The sequence continues at coordinate 430,455,843 of CM060909.1, read as the reverse complement.
ACTGGATTCTGGACAGTCATTGGTTCCTTGAGCTTCTTCAAATTCAAATCCAGTTTCTTAGCTGCATCTTTGGAAATGAAGCTTCGTGACGCGCCTGTGTCAAACAGTACTTTGACTGGAATGTTTTTGACAGTAAGTGTGCCTTCTAAAACATCGGGCCTTTCTTGATTAGCTAAGGGCTCAGAATTTTCTGCCACTTCATTTATTTGGACCTCCTTGGCTGCCTTTAACAGCCGGCAATCCTGTCTCACATGGCCAAACCGATGGCAAATGTTGCATTCTCTGGTCTCTTGAAAGTTTTTCTTTGACTTCGGTTCACTCTTCTTTAGCTTCTTTAAAGACCTGCATTTTCCTTGCAAATGCCCTTGCTTATGGCAGTTATTGCATGTGGCGGTCGTTACTAGTTCTTTTTCAGGTTTAGCCCTTTTTCTCTTGGCACTGGGCTTCTTACTGACATCAGACTTTGTACTGGCCTCTGGACGATCAGTTTCAGACTCTGCTTTGTCACTACAACAGACTTCTTCTTCGTCGCACAACATTCCTTTCTTATGGAAATCTTCATACTGATAAGCCATGTAAATCATTTCAGGAAAAGGGAGCTTCACATGCCCCAATACTTTATTCTGGTATTTCCTTTGAAGCCCATGAATAAATCTCAGATTTTTCCTCTTTGTATTCTGAATCAGATGGGGAGCAAAGTGAGCAAGTTCATTGAATTTCTTGTGATATTCGGGAATGGTCATGTCCCCTTGTATTAGATAAGAAAATTCATCACTTAATCTCTCGGTTGCTTCGGGAGGAGTAAATCTTTGTAGGAAAATCACTTTGAATCTGCCCCAGGTGATATCACCTTCTGGATTATTTTTGATGATTGTTTCCCACCAGATTAAAGCTTCTTCCTTGAGCGCCCAAGATGCTACTAACCGTTTCTGGTCATCTCTCAGCTGGATATGCTCAAAGATTCTTTCTGCAGAGCTCACCCAAGCTTGGGTTTGAATAATAGACTCATTGCCCGAGAATTGGGCTCCACCCAGATTTCGATATTTCTTTAATAGAGCCTCTAGATCGGGTTCTGTATTCCTTCTGTTTCTGGCACTCATTTTTCTAGTACTTCTGCAATTAGCAGATCAAGTGTCAGGTCACAGAAAAGATAGTTTAAAATATAGAAACACATACTTCAATGTAAATGTGTCTATCGAGGTGTAATTTCATTCTGCTTTACTCATACTAGGATCTTGCTGATCCTATCTGTATAGAGTTACCCGTCCTAGAACACTACTGGTTCTATTTCTGACGAGTTCATTCAAATGTTATATTCCAGAACTAAGCTTAACCAAAGCTCTGATACCACGATCAGACGACCCGAATTCCCGTTCAGACGGAAACAAGGTTATCTTTGGAATATAACACAGAAACAGATAACAGCAGAACAGAATTAAATAAATACACCAGATAATGAACAATAGAATATACTGGATAAAAGTAATCATCAGAGTTACACAGTATACAGGATCTTACTTAGTACAAATACAGTTCAGCTATACATAAATGTCTACAGCGGAAATAAACAAAATATGTACAATAGGAGCTGAACAGCATAAAAAGAAATAAATGATAGAATCCATCTTCAGCTCCAGCTATCCAGAAAGAACCAGTTAAACCTGAATACAAGGCTGCCCGTGTAGAAAAAGGGGCACCCGAGTTTGAAAGTGAAACAAACTACGAGTCAGTCATGGGACTGGTATGAGAAATCCACTCAACACATATATAATTGGCTAATCACAGGACCACGCCACTTTCGTGGAACGGGTTTACTCCATTGGATTGCCAGTGCTTTAAAACAAATATTTCTTTTAAACATCGCTATGCTTTTTATAAAAATGAAGCCGTTATAAGACTCAGTTCCCATCACACAATGCAACGCAAACCGGAGGATAGAGTTTTTACCTTATAACGGCCAAGATATGCTTGATACGAATAAAACAAAGGCATTTGATATTATTGCTAGTGTTTATATGTTTTGAAAACAATTTCAAATCATAACTATCAATCATAGATGGCATTAATGCCCCATGCCACTATGTCGCCATATATAGGTATACAATCAAAACCGCACAGTCACATATTTGGAAATTGGTTTTCCGTCATGAACCAAGGCAAAAGATAGTCCTTACCGAATTCGAGACGCTCTAGCCCGCCCCTCAGGACCCAGACTGAGGTGGGCCCTTGGATCGTCAGGGCCGGTCCACCGATGTGGATTAAAATTCCTGAACCTGCGTTTCCCCACCCTTTGGGGTGTAGACGAGCCAACGAATGACTCCATCGGACCCGGATCATCCGATCAAACCGAGGCGCCTCGCAACAGCAACAACCACATAGGTGAAAAGTATATAAATGTCAGGGCTGGTAGGTCACTGACACCACCCTAGCTAGAAAGAAACGCAGGCCCTCCCTGATGTCCTCTCCCGTTTTAGGTTCATACCGGGGTGTGAGGCTCGCGAATTCACGTTATACACAAAGCTACGCCACACAGGCGGTGCTTTGATCATCACCACAAGACTTTGCTTTTCAACAGAAGCCCTGATCACTGCATCTTAGCATGCCACATAGGCAATTCACGCCATGCGATTGATGTCCATCGATATACAACCTCTGAGCTCGTGCGTCTTAGAGAAGGGCGTTAAGCGAAAGAATAAATTCTCCGCCGCCAAACAGATGTATATTTAACAGAAATCAATCAACACAGAATAAACTCCAATGTCAGACACACAGTCCATTTACAAGTCCGTTCTGGGTCTGAATGAAAACGGAGGCACTAAATACCTCGCAAACCCTTCGATCAACACGTACGTCTGAACGATCACCACTCATTATCCATATTTCGGGATGCCTCCCAATCAGGACCTCGGTTACCATCCAAACGAGGTGAAGACCTCCGGTCTTCGACCACCGTCTTTATCTTCGACTTTCAATCGTCAGTCAATTATTTGAAATGAGAATTAACTCGGCCTTCTCAAATAATTCACGTATATTTAGAATTTCAATTCGATTTATTTCAATGGTTAAATTATTCGACAACACCAATTTTGTTCTTTAATGTAATTTTCACACCAAGCACATTCAACCATCAAATATCACATAAATCAAGCAAATTCAGTTTATTTCCATTCCATATTGCTTATGATATTTTATAACTATTTATCGCTATTTTTATTTATTTTAAAATAGCCAATTTATTCAAAACGACGCTTCGGGCCATAACGCGGCCGTGGCGCTGTTTTTCTTCAGATTTGATTTACACATATCTGAAAATCTAACCGTTGGATCTTCACAAAATTTACATCATTAGAAAGGTCTTTTCAAAATGAATCCAACGGTTCCAGTTTCGGGAAAATCCGACGGTCGGATCTCCCGGTACAATCGTTTGAATTTTCGATTTCAAATTACGAACTGCAGCGTCGTTATTCGATTAAATATATAATTATATTTATATATATATATATAAATATAATCGTTTCTGGCGCTGTTTTTCTTCAGATTTGAATTAAACATTCCAGACAATCCAACCGTTGGATTTTTACAAGGTTGGTGCCTTTGGGAAGATATTTCCAAGGCGAACCCGACGGTTGAGGTTTCGGGAAAATCCAATGGTCGGATTTCCCGCACTAGTCGTTTGAAATCACGGTTCCAAAATACGAACTGCACGGCCTCGTTTCGTTTTAATTTTATTTATATTTATATATTTATATAAATATAGTTCATTCAATGATTTCCATATCGTTTTCACTTCAAATATTTTTCTAACACCTTAAAATTTTGGAAAATTTCGCCATAACCTCCCCTGCACCGGGAGCATCGGGAAATCGCAAATAGCTTTCCCGGTCCTTCTAATCTCAAAAAGAAAAAGAAAAAGCCAAGCGGCTAGCCAACAGGCTCATAAAATCATCACCCAAACAAAGCAGTAAATGTGTACCTATTTGTCGGGCACAAAATTTTATTCCTCTTCTCTAGCCCCTTTGCTATAACCTGTTCAATAAATATGCATGTACATATATATACCGTTCTTATCATTTATCCTTTTCTATTCAACTTCATATTTGATTTCTATTTGGTTTAAAAACACCATTCATTCTAATGTTACATAAATAGGTGCAAATCATTTCATTAGCTAATTAATGAATATTTCAACTCATATATGTTTATTTTGAACAAGTGGCTATTTTTAACACTTCACATTCCAACGATTTATGCATACAATAAAAATGTGATTTTTATTGTAAAACAATTCATTTCAAAACACTATTTTTCTATATAGTTCATGTGGGTGATAAAAATAGGATTTTTATCATAAAACAATTTCTTTTAAAACGAGATTATTTTACACAGTTCATATAGTCGATAAAAGGTGATTTTTATTATCAAACAATTTATCTCAAAATATGAATACCATTCAACACATGAATTTCTAATCAACGAATGAATATCAATTCAACACATGAACGTTTTCTATTCAATGAATAAATATAGTTTAAGCATATGAAGATAATTCAAACACACGAATATTATTCAAAATTTCGGCAGCATAACGGCAGGGTAGTTAAACCGGGACCGTCCCTAGTACGGCTCCTCGCTCTACCTTAAAACCTCGCGGTTTTTGACAATGGGGATCATGCATCTAATTCGCACGCAGGCGGCATGTATATATTTATTTTCCACAAACTAATCCTATGTGGTTTCAACCAAATATTTCTCAACCACAAATGGGTATTTTTCAACCACAATCAACCAATATCAATCACAAACAATCCCAAACAACCATTCGCTATCTATCAATTTTCACAACAATTTCAACCAATAAATATCGTCCATGGTTTGTGGACGAGGGGCGTATATATATATATATATATATTATAGATATTTATATATAGCTATTCACCTTCATTTCACACATATATAATATTTTTAAATCAGAAATCTCACCAATAGCTATCCAACTGCACGACACTTTCTTGCATAAAATCTTCGCCAATCTCTCTTTTTGTCGCTTTGTTGCCCGTATTCTCTACATATGTAAAAATCGAATTTTTACTATGTTATTCAATATATAAAAATCGAATTTCAAAGATATAGATTCCGCCTTTTCAAAAATAAAGATTATATCTTTAATATTCCTACGGTGTAAAAATTATATTTTTATTACTTTAAAAATATAATTTTCATATCTTACTTCTTTTAAATCTTTTACTTTTTAAAGTTTAAATCTTTTACTTTTTGAAGTTTAAATCCTTTACTTTTTAAAGTTTAAATCTTTTAAAACCTTTTTTTTAAAATCAGTTTTAAAATCATTCAAAAAAAATCTGTTTTAAACTTTTTCAAATCAGTTTTAAAATCATTTAATATCAGTTTTAAAATCATTTAAAATCAGTTTTAAAATCTTTTATAAAATCAGTTTTCTTTTTCCAAATTCAGTTTTAAAATCTTTTCAAATCAGTTTTAAAATCTTTTATAAAATCAGTTTTCTTTTTCCAAATTCAGTTTTAAAATCTTTTCAAATCAGTTTTAAAATCTTTTATAAAATCAGTTTTCTTTTTCCAAATTCAGTTTTAAAATCTTTTCAAATCAGTTTTAAAATCTTTTATAAAATCAGTTTTCTTTTTCCAAATTCAGTTTTACATTTTCAAGAAAATCAGTTTTCCAGAAATTAAAAAAACGAAATTTACAGTATTAAAAAAAATAAAAATAAAAATAAGATAGAATCCTTACTGTAATCTGTGAAGGGGGGGGAGCGATGGCTTCGAGGGGGACGGCGTCGATGTCGGCAGCAGGAGGAGTTGGCGAAGCGGAGGGTGGAGCGATGGCTTCGAGGGCTTGGGTCTTGGCGTCTCGCTGCTTCAGGGGGCTCGCGATGGCTTCGATCGATGGAGGGGCGGATCGTCTTCGTCGGAGCTGCGGTGGTGGCGGCGTTCACTTTAGGGGGGGGGGGGGCGGTCTGTCGATAGCGCTAAGGTTTTTTTTTTCTTTTTTTTTCTCGTTTTTGAAACTGAAATGAACGGGGGGGCCAGGGTATAGGAGGGAATTTAGATTTTTATTTTATTTTATTATTTAATTATTTAATTTTGCAAATAGGTTGACTTTTACGTACGACCTCGAAACGAGGCCCACCGCCTGCCGCCCATAGCGTTTTACCCCCATTCCGAACACAATGGTATATGTATCGCAAGCTGATTTGATCGTTACAATCAGTTTCCGTTGAATTTACATTTAAATCACTATATTGAATTTTAAACGTACATTTCAAATTACCGGGGTCCCATACTAACTAGAAAATTTCCAGAAAAATATTTTCTAGCTTCGTATTGCCGATACGGTCCTAACAAAACTAGTTTCGTCGAATTCTGAGACCGTTTGAAAAATGGCCAATTTCCAGTCGATTAAAATCAACAGAATCTGGTCAAACGCGTTTTCCCTTGCCACGCTCACATATTGATTCGAAAAATTATGAAATTTGAAACCTAACAATAACTTGACCCTGCGGATCCAACAAAAGTGGTTTCGTCGAAATCCGAGGTCATTTGCAAAATATCCATTTTTAAGGGCCTGAATTCCATAGCGACTATTCAGTATTTCCAACTGGACATATCTTTTGATTCCCGCTATCAAATTTCGATTGGTCAGATTCGTTAGAACGATATTATCAATTAGATTCCATTATTTTTGGTTTTACTAAAATCCGGATTGTTTTGCACCCGGTACAGTCCGACAAAGTTTGAATTCAATTTTTGAAACTGCCACGCCATTTCAGGCCTTGTTTATAATTATAATTAATTATATTCGTTTTCTATTGTCGATTCAAACTCAGTTTTCATCGCCATTATTTAGAATATTTATTTTAAATATTTAAAATCCATTATTTTAGCCAATTTAAAAAATTTAAATTGGTTCAGATTTTCTGGGTCGTTACAGATTTTTACGTATGAAAGAATGTTTGGTTATCATAAGGTAAAACTCACCCATTTGGTGTGTGCTTGCATTGTGTGATGTGGGACGAGCTTATGATAGCTTCATTTTCCCCAAAAGTCATTGCGAATTTATATGTACGGGTATTCACATGGGGTAAACCCGTTCCGCGTTAGTGGCGTGGTCTAGTGAAATTCCCAATTTTAAAATAAACCTTAAAGCAACTGTTTTATGTTCTCACACCAGTCCCATGACTGACTTAGAGTTTATTGTTCCTTCCTAAACTCTGGGTGCCAATTAATTTTCACACGGGCATCTAGTAGTTTAGATTTTGTAGTTATGATTCGTTGGAGCTAAGTTTGAAGCACTTTCTGAGTTGGAGTCCATGCTAGAGTTGAAACTTCCGCTGTAACATATGTTCTTCCGCTGATGGTATATTTCTTTCTTCCACTGTATATATGTATGTCGTAACTCTAATATTCATGTAACTCTGATGTAATATTGTGAGCAATGAAAAGTTCTGTTGCCTTGTTCAATGTATGTATGTACCCATAACAATTCGTCTTTCTAAATGGTTTAAGTTGGTTTAATTACCAGCGAGAACTGGGAAAAAAGGCGGGTCGTTAGTTGCTAAATCTAGCGGGATGTAGTCCTGCGACCATGGTATTTATGACTATCCCTTTCCCTTTCTGCTTAGCAGTGGGTCTAAGGGTAGGTTGATTATGATTCGGAGCAGATCCTCCTTGCCCCTATCCTTAGGGGCAACTTTGTACTCACCTAACTTCCCTGCTGGAAGCAACTTTTCCATAACATCTCTCAAGTGGAGACACTCATAGAGTGGTCGTAAGTCTCGTGAAATAGACAGAACTTCCTAGTTTCACGCTTTTTCTCCATCGAATCTCTAGGTGAAGGTTTCTTATATTGGACAACATTATAGGTATCCAAATAAATGTTCTCTAATGTATCATTCAATGGCGTGTAATTTTCAAAAGATTGAAATTACGGCCTCTTTTTGGAATCGTTTCTCCGATTCCTACTTCTCTTGAACCATTCCCGCCTTAGCTGTCACTTTCTCCTCCCTTGTTTCCGACATTCACTTCAACTTTTCCTACAATGTCGCCAGATTGCTTGATGGCAATATTGCTTTGGATATCTTCTCTCGGCGGGGTTTCGTCGGATCTCCTTTTTTGATTGGCATATATCTCTTCTTGCCATAGGAGAATATTAGCCTTCTCATAAAACAACTCCCTAGTTAGCAGTGGTTTTCGGCCAAGTATCTCCCGAATTTAATGTCCTTATCAAATCCGCCTATCAGTGCAATCAGGATGGTTTTCTCATGTGGGTCACTCACTTCTGTAACTGCCAGACTGAAACAATCCAAGTATGATATTAGAGTTCCCCCTGAAGCTTGTTTGATTAAAGATAGCTCAATGAAGCTCTTGGATTTTCGGGCAAGGAGTCAAAACTGAGTCATGAAGCTCTTGGTTAGCTCTCTGAAACTGGAGATCGATCGAGGACGAAGCCAGGTGAACCACATTAGTGCGACATCTTCAAGGTATATCAGAAAGGTCTTGCATTTTACGGCATCAGGAGCTGTGGCAGCGTTCATTACCAAGAGTATCTCATCAAATGCTGCCTTGGACCGGTTCTTCCTCCATATCGATCCATAGCAGGCAGACTGAACCATCTGGGGAACTGAAAATCCAAAATGTCATCAGTGAAAGGTGTGTGGCTGTGAACAATGCCCTAACCTTCGTTACTGTATCCTTTGCTATCAGCCATAATCTGGCACACCATAGCTTCCACTTTAGCATTGGTTAACGTTGGCTCAGGCTTAACACTTATCGTTCATCCAGCATTTCCACCTCCCATTTCGTGCAATGTTCCCCGGTTCTTGGCAAGAGAAGAATTCCCTTGCCCCTTACAGTCTCGGTCATTCACAGGACGAGTATGCTAGAGAAGTTGGCCCTGGGTAGGAGTAGTAATATTTGGATCTCGGAAGGACATGAGATCCCCATATTGGCAACAACATTGGTCTCTTAAGCTGGGGTCATTAGGTCCTAGAACACGGGATGCATCTTCGCGAGATCCTATTGATCCAAATGTCATTTTTTCAAGGTTAGATGTTCTGTGGGTCTCTCATATAGCCTTCTTGGAGGTCTTACATTCTCTTCTGAGGAAGATGAATAATCTGCGGCAAGGCGATGAGTCTGAGAAGGCGTTCTCTGTCTAAGAAGCTCATCCATTTGCCTATTCATCGCATTTATGTTCACTCGGATTACGACAATCTCACTCCTTTGGGCCTCTAAAGCGTCATTAGTTATGTCCAACATAACGGACAAACATGAAAAATCCATCAGTGAAATAGGGATAGAAGCAGGGAGTTGGTCGTTGGTAGCCGCGGTTGGAGTTTGAGCACTGGGACCGACTCCAGTAGAAACACCAGCATCTGGACAGTTCGAATTGCCCCATGGTTCAGGTCGTGGTACCCTCCTACGGTCGGGTCGTAAACTTCGATCGGGTCGCACCTTCTGTTCGTGTTGCCCCCGATCCGGCTCCCTGCGAGCCACTACCGACGAGAGCTCGTACGTCATCCCTTCGATTTTCATTCGTTTCGTTTGCTCAAGAAGCATTGGTTCCTTCCCTTTCCTTGGAGCCATGGAATCTAAACCCGTTCAAATCAATGAGAACTTCAAGAACGGTAAAAAGTGCACTATCTTCTTCAGACTTGGAAATCCAAATAGTAGAATGACAATCCAGAATGTTGAGAATTCAAGAGCTCTCAGCGAAAGCACCAAGATGTTTGACCAAAAAGTGGTAATGACACCCAATAGACTAATAATTTTTGAGAATAATAATCTTGAATCAAAAAGAAAAGTAATCAATACACACGATTTATAGTGGTTCAGCGTTAACGAGCCTACGTCTACTTTATATGTCTTTAACTAGTTGATCGATTACAAACACACTGTAGATATTCACTCTACATCACGATTACGAGCAAGTATCTCTCAATACTTTGTAGAGTAATACTCAGCAAATCGAAGTATAATCTGAATAAAAGAAAGAAATTATGATAATGGTGGAGTTAAAATATTTGGAGTGCCAAAAGATCCCTTAAAATGGCAAGTCCTGTGGTATTTATAGGCATGGACTGCAGACGAGTCGTGGGATGACGTGGCGCTCATCCCTGAAATCTCGGAGCGGTTCGTGAATTAGCAAAAAGGTAGTTACGTCGATTAGTTTTTTCAATTTTCCAGAAAGGTCGGGTCGAGCTATTCATGAGCTTGAGTGGCCAAAGCTTATGCACCTTTATGCATCGAGCGAATCAAGTCGCGCTCCTCTCGACCCGAGCCAGCCAGGGTATTCTGAACACGCTATCTCCTTTAGTTGCGAGCGGACACCTTCAAGCCGATGACCTCGACCCACTGACCTCGACCCGAGCTATGCGCCTTAGGACCGTGATAATGTGAATTATTCCTTTAACTTAAACCTTGTTCCTTGGTTCATTCTGACTTTCTTTTTCGTGGATAGCTATTCCTTACTTTGTATTGCACTCGGTTATAAGTACTTAGACTCTACGTGACCTGGTCACAAAGCAAGCCAACAATTACATCATTGTCACTATGAGAATAACTTATGATACTATTAATTATATTCCAAATAGTTTTCTCACATTGGGTCAGTCTAATACGCTATTTTCTAATACATATTTTTGTATTGACATTAATATCACGTATATTAATGATCAATGAGATGTGATCATTGGTCAGTTAACATAATATTCTCAATGTTTTATTGTTGTCCTATATGAACAATGAAACTTGACTAGGGACATTTAAGAATTATAATACTTAATATATTGTATAATCTCATGTTAAAGTCACTTAGTTGAACTATTTATATCTGTATTATTATTCTAAGGACTTCCATTATGTTAATATTTATATTACGCAGTAAATATAACATAATAGAATATTTTTATTCCAAATAAAATAATAACATCAACAGTGTTATTAATCACATCAAATGGGTTGCCTCTAGGGCATAAACTCTAACAATCTACCACTTGCACTAGAGTCAATCATTTATGTATCGTATACCCATGAAACTAGTGTGACTATTAAACTTTTGCTGCAACAGAATTTAAGTCAGTAGGTCTGCAATATTACAACTTTTGCAACTTTGCAGATATGTTTATTTCCTTTGTGAACAACTTCACATAAGAAACATTTACTAAATATATATTTGGATCGATAATGAGTTCAAGTTTTAGGCCTGAGAAAAAACCCCATTGTTGTCACAATGTAAATCAATGGATTAACAATGAATTATGTTCAATTATGAACTTCTTAACCCAAACATTTTCTTTCTTAGAATCAATATCTATTTCTTGTTTTAAAACAAACATTATTCACAATAATTAATGTATTATCAATATATAACATTAGAATTATTGTGTCACTCCCACTTAATTTCTTGTCTATACATGGTTCATTGGTATATTGTGGTTCCCAAGACATTTCGAGTTCTACTTTATTCCCACTAGTATCTTAGAGACTGTCTCTCCTTTCAAAAGGATACTAATTCAAGTAATAAATTTTTTATTTTCATAGGATTTATAGAAATAATATCCTTTTCTTTTGTTGGATATTCCACAAAACAACACTTATAAGATTTGGTTCTGAGCTAGACAAATGCAATACGTTTAAAAAAGGCCTCACATCCCAAATCATCATAAAAGACATATAAGGACATTTCCTAATCCATATCTTATACGGCGTCTTCAGAGTCGTTTCAGCAGGATTACAATTAAAAATGAAGGAAATTGTTTTAATGGGATGACTTCAAAATTATTGGAAGATTTGTATGACTTATCATCGATCATACCATATCTCATAAGGTACGACTTCTCCTTCCAGACATACCATTCCAATATGGTGTTCTTGGTGGAGGGAGTTGTGAGATAATTTCACACTCTATTTGATGGTCTTTAAATTATTGCCTTAATTATTCTCTCTATCTGTTTGAAAAGTCTTTATATTCTATGAAAATTGGTGTTGAACTTCATTCTTGAATTCTTTGAACCTTTTAAAGGATTCTGATTTGTGTTTCATAAATGAGACACAACTATATCTACTGACATCATTAGTAAATGGAATAAAGCAATAAATCTACCACTAGCTGATGTATATACATCATTATGTATAAGGGTCAAAACATCATTAGCCCATTCACTGTTTCTAGTGAAAGATGCTTTAATCATCTTGCCTAATAAACAAGATTTGCATTCTTCATATGATTCAAAACCAAATGACTTCAAAATTCCATCATTATGGAGTTTTAAATTAGAGTTTCTTGTTTATATAGCCTAAGTGACAATGACAAGGTATGATGGATTATTAGATTTAATCCATCCAATATTTATGTTATAATCAAGCATATTATAGTTAAGGTTTCATAAAATCGTTAACTAATTGTGCATTTCCATTAGAGTATTTCATTTAGATAAAACGAACAACAATTGTCCTTTTATTATAAAAGAAATTTAAACTTGTCTAAACAAGAATAAAATAACATTTATTTTAAATGGAACATTATAATAATAATATTTTAATTCTTCAAATAAGTCAGTACTTAAAACAGGAAGCAACTTCCTATGTATAATGTTACGGTTTTTGTTTTATTTCCACTTGTAAGTTCATTTCTCATTTTGTCAGATTTCTACTTTTTTGCAACTCCTACATATTCACATATTTTTATGTGATCCATATCTGGTATCTAATATTAGAGATGTATTAGTAGATAGTTATAACATTTATACTTTGTATAGTCCAATTCACATTTCAACTTTCCACTTTTATCTTCTATATTATTATTATTATTTAAATAATTGAAATTTCAATTTTATTTGAGGACAATCCTCAAATTTCGATGTTAGTAAAGAAATTTGATTTAATTCAATTTATCCTTCTTAAGGATCAATTTTAGTAATAAATTATCGGAATTGTTTTCATTTAATATCTGCAATAGATAATAAATAGTAAAAAAAGGATATATGTTTTGCAATATATTTATACAAATTTCAGCAATCAAAATTATATAGAATATTGCAAAATAATATAAATGTTTAATTTAAACTAAAATATGCTCCCACTCAAATTAACATCCCTCTATATATATATATATATATATATATATATATATATATATATATATATCCATATCTAATCATGCCTTGAGTTAGCTTTGGCTAATAGCCCAAAACACAATCTTTTAGGTAGACATATTATGTCAATTATATCTCTTATATAATTCTTGAATCGCATGGTGAACAATTTTTTATGTCCAAGATCCATATTTAATCATGCCTTTAGTCAGCTTTGGCTGATCGCCCAAAACACAATCTTTTAGGTAGACATCTTGTGTTATTTATATCTCTTATATAACTCTTGGATCATATGATTAATATTTTTGTTCATATTAAATAATAAATATATCATGCTCCTTGTTTCTAAGCCCATAATCTTATTATGCAGCCTAGTTAAGTTAGACCCAATAATACAGTAGAGTATCACATTTACTCCATCGCATATAACCAAAATAAAATGCGCACAATTCTTTGGTATTACCTACATCTAGTGAATCAGGAATTGTTGAGTGTATTTACTGGAAGACGTCACCATGACTTAATATTAATAATTAGTTTAAAGGGATTTTTTTAATTCGTAATGGCAAACAATATATGTGTTATTCACAAATATATTAAAAATATATGTATTTCATATTCGTAATATCAATTGGATTTAATAGAATTATATGAACCATATATATGTATTTAAATTCAATGATATATAGGAATCATGCCTACATATTCCTTTTAAACATTTCAAAATCATTTGTTAACTTAAATCTAGAATCAGAGACTGTGTTCAAATCTAATATGAATTTTCAATTAACCAATTTTACCTCCATATTTATATAACATTCAACCCAATATAAAATTCAGTACATGCTAATATTTTACAAAGCTTTTGGACTTCTAAAACAATATATATACATTATTCTTAGATACTTAGGTATGGAAACTGGTATACACATGCATCATAACAGTTAAACATTTTAAAAACATACATATAATTCTAACATACTCAAGTATAGTATTTTGTATACACATGCATCATAACAGTTAAACATTTTAACATCATACATATAATTCTAACGTACTCAGGTATAGAATCTTGTATACACATGCATCATAACAGTTAAACATTTTAACATCATACATATAATTCTAACATACTCAGTAAGCTGAACAGAGCGTCCTGCACAAAAATACAAATTATTTGTTCATAACAAAACATTAACAACCATTCCATATATAACACCCACATAACATTACTATAATGTCTTACATTACCAGTCTATATATAATTACACGCAATAGATATATTAAAACATTTATACACTTTGATATCTTAATCCTTAAAACAAATTATACATAAAACTCATATTTAGATTGTGCAAGTTTACAAAAGTATACTTGCTGACTTGCTCCAGAAGTTGCAAAACAACTTTGCAGCAATATGTGCATCCATATGCATATTGTATGTCGACCATCCATCAATCCTTAAAATTATTTCAGTATCTTATGCTGACCTGTTTCAAACAAGACAATCTCTTGAAATTAACAAGCATATGCAACAAGTATCAATTATCTATTTCAAACACATATATTCAAGTATATACATGAAGTAACAAATTATATATTGGTGCTTTTGATAGCCAAAGATTCACTGGCACATGTTTATATTTTATTTATGTTTAAAATTTTACACATTTTTATGTATATGCTGAAGATAAAAATCATGTGTAGTTTTAAAGATTATCATTTTATTTTTTATTTTTATTAAAGCAACCTGTTATATATATATATATATATATATATATATAAACCATTAATATATATGACTGGATACACATACAAAAGAAAACCAGGCTATCTAAATAGTTAATACGTGTGTGTATGTGTGTGCGCGCGCACGCATATAATGTTAAGTAATATTTACATTACCACATATTAATACTAATCATGCATTTTATGTCATACAGAAAGTAAATTGAATCTTGCACACCTATTTAGTCATATATATTCATGTACAAAACAGATTTAAAAGATCATCTAAATGCTCACAGATGCATGTTGAAATATGGATCCAAGCAGCAATCTTAAAACATTTATTAACCTTATGAAATCAAAACAAGTAATACTTGTTTTAAGTTTAATAATTTACATGCAGCAACATGATGAGTAATTCAATATTTGAGCACATGCTAACACACTAAAAAGATCAATATCTTGATATCTGCAATTTTTCTTGCAAACATTGAAAAAGGGGGGGGGGGAAGTAAGTCACACTTGCTTCAGCTAACACAAAGTATATTTATATCATTTTAAATTCCAAATTCAAAAGTATAATAAAACCAAATCAGGTTTATATTTCATAAACAATGGATTAGGTCTAATGTTTAAACTAAAATTCAAAAATTTATTCAGCAGATTATGAGTAAACATGAATTAATATAGTACCTAAATACTATTATTCATACTAATAGTATAAAAGAAAATAGTAAATCATATTAACAACAACCTTTAAACCGTGTTTGTATTATATATTCATTAATATAAATACACAAATATCATTTTAAAACAAGTGCACTATAGATTTAATAAAATATATATATATATATATATATATATTGGGGTGAGTGAAATTCTGCAACCATATTAATAGTGTTCATATGTCAGTATATATAAACAGTTTACCTTTAGGAGAGATTTCCCTCTCTCTCTATATATATATATATATATACACACACACACACATATGCATACATACATTTATACAATAATTCATATATACATAAGCATACAGTATATCATACATACACACACACACACATATATGTGTATATATATATATATATATATATATATGAACATCGCTATAACCAGAGTCTTAAATACATATATTATACAGACATTAGTACAACATATCTAACTCAATATAATCTACAAAGTTACCTAAGTCCACGATTATCTATAATGATAAGACCTTGCATTTACTTGAAAATCACTCAACCACGAAGATTAGTATCAATGGATCAACAACCAATATACATGCATGTTAATATATATTAGCCTACTCTGTGAACTAGGCTACACAAAGAACAAATAGAGGGAAAGACACCGATCGGATCGGAGAAAGAAGTTCAAAGAAGTTAATCCCCTTTCTCTGACATCTTTCAGTACTTGTTGACTAATCGTTGAAGAATCGAGCATTATGGATAAGACCAAAGGAAAGGAAGTGCAAGGTGCTATGGGAAATGATGCTAGAGAAAATCAGCAAGCTATTGTGTTAACAAGGTCATGGCTCAAAGCTCTGGAGCAGATCACTCCAACCAGGAGAATCCGGATCAGATCGGAGGGGTTGATCCAAATCGAGAGGAAGCAAACCGGATCGTGTTGACACCGATCCGACCTGAAGACCCAATCCGAACCGATGGTGTTGGGGGGGCTCTCACTCTCTCCATCCGAACCGCCCCGACCAGGCTGCAATGGGCCGATCCGATCCGAATCAGAATGAAGCTAGAACTTCTACTCGAGCTCCCTCTGATGCTCCAATTCCAGCCACAATGACCAATGTCCAGCCTGATCCATCTGCACCCATTACTCAGGGAGACTTTTCACGTTTTCTTGACATGCTTCAGAGTACTAAAGAAGCATTGGAATCCCAAAGGTGTGACAACCTTCGAATGCAGGAAAACATGATCACCATGGGTAGAGAATTACAAGAGCTCCGGAGGCAGAGAACTCCTTCCCCACCATGCCACATTCCTACAGATGATTCGTCTTCGTCAGAGGAGGAACATCCTCGCGAGAGAAGGCCGCTTGAACGACCTCAGAACCTTGACCAATTAACTTTTGGATCTTTAGGATCCCG
This sequence comes from Allium sativum, assembly GCA_030737875.1. Classification (NCBI taxonomy): domain Eukaryota; kingdom Viridiplantae; phylum Streptophyta; class Magnoliopsida; order Asparagales; family Amaryllidaceae; genus Allium; species Allium sativum. The sequence continues at coordinate 430,438,882 of CM060909.1, read as the reverse complement.
AGAAGATGATGCCTGTGTATTGGGTCCCGATGACCCGAGTCTGCAACAGCCTATGTTACTACCTATGCGTGGATCACACGTCTTACCCAGGGATCCTAATATTACTAACCTCACACAGCAACAACTTCTCCAACCTTTACCCCTAGAGATTCTACAGAGAAGGAGATTGAGACAGGAAAGTTTTGCTTGTTTCATGGTACACACGGTCATTCCACCAATGAGTATCGTCATTTGAGGGATATCGTCGAGAAATTGTTGCGAGAAGGGAAGTTGGATGAGTACAAAGCTGCCCCAAGGGACAGGGAGCAAGGGGGACAAGCCCCAAATCAAGAACAACCTGCTTCAAAACCCACGACTCAGCAAAAGGGTAAGAGGATCGTGATTAACTCCATTATAGGCAGACCTTGCTTGATTGGTCGTAGTTTTAAATCCATGGACCAGTACGTCAATGCCGCCAAGCATTATGAAGTAGGAGAATGCAGCAACCTTGAAGACGTCACTCTAATAAAGCAGCAAAAAATGATGTCCGATGATGTCGTATTCCGCAATAGAGACGAGTTTGGAGTTCAATCCCCAACCGACGATCCGCTAGTGATAACCACGACAATTGGCCCCGCTCTGGTTCATAAGGTGTTAGTGGACAATGGAAGCTTAGTTAATATCCTCTTCAAGAAAGCCTTCGAACAAATGAGGCTCGAAGCAAAAGACTTAAAGCCATGTCAAGGATGGATACATGGTTTTAACAGAGTATCCATAGCTCTAATGGGTTTTGTGGAGTTGCCAGTCACACTAGGGCAGGGGGATTGCCAGAGAGTAAGGATCCTGCTGTTTGTAGTTCTGGATTTGGAGTCGCCTTATAATGCCTTCTTAGGCCGACCAGCCCTTGCCGAATTTAGGGCATGTATTGCACCTTGGTGTTTGCTGCTAAAATTCCCGACTGACTCGGGAGTTGGGACAATGAGAGGCGACCAAGCTACGGGACGAGCTTGTTACATGGCAGAGTTAAATATGCTAATGAAGGGGCTGAATATAGATGCTCAAGATGATTCCGCCTCTCCAAAGGGGGCCATAGCATAACAACTAAGGGGTCCTGCCCCGAGAGAGTCGCCTTCAGACATGCTCGAGGATATAGATCCCAGAGAGGATAGAGAACCTGGGGACATGAAGGCAACTCCCAATGAAATAACAGTTGATATACCTATTGATGAAACGGATCCAATAAAAGTACTAAAGATTGGCTCGCAACTAGATCTAGTTAGAGCAAGGGAACAGGCTGATTTTTTGAAGGCAAATCTGGATGTGTTTGCCTGGACCCACGCTGACATGTGTGAGATTTCGCCTGCCATCATGACCTTGTGCATTAATCCAAAGCACCCACCAGTCAAGCAGAAGAGACGAATTTGGGCCCAGAGTGGTCAGCAGCATTGAAAGAAAAAGTAGAGAAGTTAAAAGGTAACAGATTCATTAAGGATTCAAAATATCCCGACTGGATATCGAATCCTGTCCTGGTTAAAAAGTCAAATGGAAAGTGGAGAACGTGCATCGACTTTTCTGATTTGAACAAGGCTTGCCCGAAGGATAGTTTTCCTCTCCCCAGATTGATCAACTAGTAGATTCAACTGCTGGGCATGAACTTTTATCCTTTATAGACGCTTATTCCAAGTACAATCAAATTCCCATGCACGTACCACATCAAGAGCATACAAGCTTTATTACAGACTTGGGATTGTATGGTTACGTCGTAATTCCATTTGGATTAAAAAATGCGGGAGCCACATATCAGCGCCTGGTCAACCGCATGTTTTACAATCAAATTGGGAAGACAATGGAAGTTTACGTAGATGATATGCTAGTGAAATCCAAGCAATCTTCCGATCATACGAAAGACTTTGCAGAAATGTTTGGCATACTACGAAGGCATGGGATGAAGTTGAACCCTTTGAAGTGTTCTTTTAGTGTAGCATCAGGCAAGTTCCTTGGCTTTATCGTGAGTTCCAGAGGAATTGAAATCAACCCAGACCAAATAGCAGCAATCCGGAATATAGAGGAGCCGCGAAAAATTAGGGATATTCAGAGCTTAGCTGGGAAGGTTGCAGCACTGGGCAGGTTCATCTCCAAAGCAACAGACAAGTGTGTGCCTTTCTTCGATCTCAAAAAACGGGGAAAGTGAAATTTTGAGTGGACCCCCGACTGTGTGGAGGCGTTCCAGAATCTGTTAGACTTCTTAGAAAAACCTCCGATATTATCAAAACCCGTGCAACATGAGGATTTGTTCGTTCGGTATCATCTCACGCCGTCAGTGCAGCACTAGTGCGTGAAGAGGGAAAAGTCAAGAAACATGTGTATTACGTAAGCAAAAATTTAGCTGCTGCAGAACGCAACTACCCAAAGATAGAGAAGCTTGCTTATAGCCTCCTGATTGCTTCCCGCAAACCCCGCCATTATTTTCAGGCACACCCAATAGTTGTGTATACCGACCAACCTTTGAGACAAGTGTTGCAGAAACCTGAAGCATCAGGGCGGCTACTCAAATGGAATACCGAGCTGAGCCAGTTTGATTTGAACTTTCAGCCGCGAAGATCAATATGGGGGCATGCCTTGGCTGACTTCATAGCTGAATTTACAATTCCTGAAGAAGAAACGGTGGGTGACTAGACAATTACTTTGGATCAAGAATTGGAGCTTATTCCGTGGAGACTATATACGGATGGAGCCAAGAATGATAGAAAGTCCGGCGCCGGAGTAGTTTTAATAACTCCTGAAGGATGATCTATCTACTATGCGTTGAGGTTAGAGTTTACCGCTACCAATAATGACTCTGAGTATGAAGCCCTGATTGCCGGGCTGAAACTCGCCAAAGATTTGGGAGTGAAGACACTAGATATATATTGCGACTCCAAGATAGTGGTATGTCAAGTTCGAGAAGAATTTGCTGCTAATGGACCTCGGCTCATCACTTATCTCAAGAAAGTAAAGGAGTTATTGGAAGGTTTGGAGTGTTATAGCATAACACACATTCCAAGAGCAGAGAATCAGAAAGCAGATCGATTGGCGAAGCTAGCAAGTTCAGATAGTCTTAAAGAATCCGTAATGGTTCCAATAGAGGTGTTGGATTCACCCAGTTTCGACCGGATGGAAGTAGAGCTAGCCTTGGAAGTTGAACCAGAAAGAGAATCCTGGATGACACCAATTAAGAACTTTCTCAAAAGTGGAACTCTCCCATTGAAAAAGAGCAAAAGACGAGCTGTTAGACGTAAGGCCACAAGATTCATTTTATAGGACGACATCCTTTATCGTCAAGGGTTCTCAATGCCCCTGCTACGGTGTATCGCACACGACGATATCAAGCGTGTACTGCAAGAAGTGCATGAAGGTGAGTGTGGAGATCACACTGGGGGCCAAACCCTGGCAAAGAAAGTGTTACGGTACAGATATTTCTGGCCTACCATGAACAAAGATGCGGCTGCTTATTCACGACGCCGTGGCAGATGTCGAAGATATGACAAAGTTCCCAGAGCGCCTCCGACTCAGCTCAAGTCAATGGTAAGTCCGTTGTCGTTTGCCATGTGGGGAATTGACATTATTGGAGTGCTACCCATTGCCAGAGGAGGAGCCAAGTATGCGATCGTTGCCGTGGATTACTTCACGAAGTGGGTGGAAGTTGAACATCTAACAACCATCACGGCAAGGAAAGTGATCAGTTTTGTGGTGAGAAACATTATTTGTCGATTTGGGATACCGAAGACCATCATAACTGATAATGGGATGCTTTTTGACAGCATAGAGTTTAGAAACTTTTGCTAGAAATACAAAATTGATAAGCGATACACTACAGTAGCTCATACGCAGTCAAATGGATAGGTCAAAGCTGTAAATAAAGTCATTAAATCAATTTTAAAGAAGCGGATGAAGCGGGCTAAAGCCAGATGGGCAGATGAGTTGCCATTAGCCTTATGGGCATACAGGACGACCTTTAAGACGGCTACTGGACATACTCCCTATTCACTTTCATTTGGGTCTGAAGCGGTGATCCCGGTAGAATTGGAAGTCCCTTCTCATCGAGTCGCGTACTATGACCCGATGACGAATAAAGCGCTCCTCCCAGAGTCTCTTGATATGATTGAAGAAAAAAGAGATGAAGCCGACTTGCATGCGTCAAGACATCGACATCTAATAGCATGTTATTATGACCAAAAGGTTCGCTTCAAAACCTTTGAACCAGGAGACCTAGTTCTGAAGCGAGTCTTCCCGCCTTCAACCCAATTGGGTCCAAAATGGGAAGGACCGTACGCCATCCAACGGAAGCTTGATAAAGGAACATTCAAGCTAACGACCGTGGACGGTGAAGAGATCCCCAGAGCCTGGAACGCTCAGCACTTACGACGATATCTGAGCTAAATAGGAAATGTCATTTCTTTTGTTTTCATAAGCTATGTAAAAGGCACGACTTGCCTTAAAAAGTATGTTTATGTGAACAAAAGATTATAAAGTGGATATAGGCTGCAACTTAGCCGAACCACTATAAAAATATCGTGTGTCATTTACTTTCCTGCATTATTTATATCTTTAACTATTATTCTGCTATGACTGTGGAACACGAAATGTTAAATTAAAGTTGGAGATGACCTATATGCGGGAACAAACAAAACGACTGTTTGTATAATAGGACATCTAAGAATGGGAAGACGACATTCTTAACTCTAACTCTCAAGAATCGAGAGAGAGTATAAAGGATGGGAAGACGACGTCCTCTGAGGCGTGAAGGTGCACCCAGATGAGAGACCGCCTCAACGAAAACTCTAACCTGAATATGAGACAGGAGAGTATAAAGATGCCAGAAAGAACAGGCGTCAACAACGAAAGGAATATGACCCCCGTCAGAGAATCGGGGACATTTGGACTTTTTAATTTAATCTTGAATAGTTCTCCCTCAGTCATTCAAGATTGACTGGGGGCATACATGTACACACATATTCCTCTCCACCATGACTCTATTGCATAACTTTAGTATGACATGCATTTGTATTTTTACATAAGTGTTGGACTAACGACTAACATGCGTTGCAGGAAATGAATTATTTTTATTTACAAACGTGTGAGTTTGTACATGAAAAATAAGCAAAAAAGAAAATGCCAGGGCCGCACTCGCTACAACAATTGCGAACCAACTAAATTCCAAAATAGGATGAAGCACTTCATCATTTGGGCTTCGGATCAGACTTGGATATTTTGGCAGCTTTCTCAGCAGCTTTGGCTTCCTTTTTAGCTTCAGGCATAACACATTTCGACTTTTTCTTTCCTGGAGCCGAAGTGCTAGAATCAGCTGGTTTTTTCCTAGGAGAAGGAACGCTGGAATCAAGAGAAGACTTTTTAGCAAGCTCTTCTGTAATAGATCTAGTTGAAAGCTTAACGACTAACCTTGATCGAGGGTCCACCACCGCAAGAGGCTTAAGGCTTTCGGGGTCCACCACATCAGGGTCTTCTTCATGCCCCTCGTTACCGCCATCATCTCTCAAGGCAGCTATCATCTCTTCGTCATGAGGAGCATCGGCCTTATCCTTTTATCCTTCAGCCTTCTCCGCGGATTCTATTCAGGCGGTGGTCCCCTGGGGCACGTCTGTCTTCTCGGAAGGTTCAGCACCTACAGAATAAGAAGCAACAGTTATCAGCTCAGGAGAAAATAAAGGATCCTCCATTGATTGCCCGATTATGTGATGGAAAGTGGAGACAGCTTTGACGAATTGGGGTGAAAAGGTAGAAATACCTTCCGAAGATCTCTCTGCTGCAGTGACTGCCGTCTCTGATGTCGTCTCGGGAATGGGGGATAAAAGAGATGCCTGAGGGATCTCCGGGTTTTCGGGGTCGTATCCCTCAACTTCAAAAGTTTCAGCGGCAGTAGAAGAAGACCCAGCCTCGGAGATATGCTTTTGTTTGGCCATCCTCCTTTCCTCCTCCATGGCAGCAACGATGAGGCGACGCCCCTCAGCCAGACATGCCAGTTCATCATCTCTTAGATATTTTTCTATGAGCTTGTCTTCATCGACGGAATCTACCTTGAGTTCCTCCTTCTCCCATTCAATAATTTGGCTCCACATGTGAACCAAGGTAGCCGGATAATCTTCGATCCAAGAGATGTTTCGGTGATGAATTATGTGTGCAAAAAATTTGGTCATCAGTTCGCCAAAACCATGCACGTCTTCCTGGGCCTCTAATAGCTGCTTGCGGGTCTCTTCGGCTGACTTAATGACACTTTCAACATTACCCTCCGCTAGGGCAGCCCTGTTTTCGGCCTCCATCAGCTTGGAAGCCAAGTCAGCATTCCTCTGTTACAATTCAGTATTCTTCTTCGCTAACTCGGCCTTTTCTCGCTCAAGAGCAGCGTAAGCAAGTTGCATTTTGGCGTTATCCAACTTAGCATCTTCTGCTTGCTTCTTTAGCTTCAAGCGCTCTTGACTGTGAGACTCAAGCAAGTCATGATAACGTTTTTGTAGCTCTTCAAATTGCTGCTTGAAGTTGGCAGCATCCCGTTGAGCGATGGCAAGCTGGACCTGTGTATCCTCAAGGTCTTTCCCCAAATTTTTCAAGGCCTTTGCGTCGGCTTATGCATTCTTCTTCATCGAGTTAGTATCCGTGATTAGAGTTCGGATGATTCTGGAAAGGTTACGCAAACTGCGTCAATTTTGACTTTGGCCTCGTCTGCCCACCTCGAGGAATTAGGCTCAAGAGCAGGTAAGAAAGTTAGGTTCTCAAAATAGTGTTCGGGGAACTGCTCCTCCAGGTATGCTCGATTAACTCTAGTTTCAACATCCAATGGCGGAGGTGCGGGGAATGTTAGTTTAGTGTCCCTATGTGTAGCAGGCACAATGGCCTCCTCACCCTTCCTAGGCCGCTTATCCGACTTAGCATCTTCTGCTTGCTTTTTCAACTCTAAGCGCTCTTGGCTATGAGATTCTAGCAAGTCATGATAACGCCTCTGTAACTCTTCAAATTGCTGTTTAAAGTTGGTAGCGTCTCGTTGAGCGATTACAAGTTGGGCCTGTGTGTCCTCGAGGTCCTTCTCCAAATTTTTCAAGGCCTTTGCGTCGGCACCTGCAGTCTTTTTCATTGATTTAATATCCGTAATTAAAGTTCGAATGATTCTGGAGAGGTTACGTGAATACTTGAACATCTCCGAATATTGTTTTTCGACTGCGTCAATCTTTGCTTTGGCCTCGTCTGCCCACCTCGATGAAATAGGCTCGAGAGCAGGTAAGAAAGTCAGATTTTTAAAATAGTTGTCGGGGAACTGCTTCTCCAGATATACCCGCTTAACTTTAGCTTTAACATCCAATGGTGGAGGTGCGCAGTATGTTAGCTTAGTATCCTTATGTTTAGTGGGAACAATGGCCTCCTCACCCTTCCTAGGTCGCTTATCAGATACCTTATGCTTTCCTCGGGAGTCGGTATCTTTCGGCGGGCTCCTTTCCCTACTGCGTTTGTCTTGAGGAGAAGTTTGGTCTTTTGGCTGCGATGTGTCTTCTCCTCGACGACCCTGGTAGCTTTTGTATCGTTCCGGATCCGATCGAGCGGGGGAGAGAGAGCGCGAGGTCCGCGACTGATGAGAATCATGAGGCCTTCTGTCCTCTCTACCCCGGCTTTCGCGGCGATCATGCTCGACATCGGAAGGGGGTCTAGTCATGCTGCGACGTATTTTTCTGATGTCATAGTAAGGGCGAGACATTGTATCTGCGCAACAATGTAAGTGGAATTCAGAGTCAGTGTTCTCATGAGAAGTAAGTGCTGTGAAGTGTGGTGCTATTGTGTTAAGTGCATCCTAAGCGGTGTTCCCCCCACAAACCCGAGTCCGAAGCCAAGCCAACGCGAGTGGGCTCTTTGGCCTTAACAGGAGTAGTCTCCTCTGAAGAAGTAAAAACTAAAGGATTTGTGCCAAAATCCTCTGAAGTATAGATAGTTTCAGGTAGGGGGAGATCTCCTAAACCCTGAAATGTAGGATCATCGGTAATAGGGGGCATCTTCTTGGGTAGCGCCTATTGGTAGTTCTTTAGGAGATAGTGATTTCTCAAGAGAAATAGCATCCCCAGGGATGATGTACCCTTCTCGGTGCTTTTCGGCTATGTTGGCCAGTTCATCGTCTTGAGTTGAAGATGGAGAAGGTGAAGTCTGAAGAGGTATTCTTGGACTTTTCAAGCTCTCGCCCGTTCCTGGAATTACGTCCACTGGGGGGACATATACATATGGACCTGACCCATGACCTATGCTACGGGTAAGGGACAATAACCCGTGGTGATGAAGGTATTCATCCTTACGGACTTCATCGATAGTTAGAAATTTTTGGTCACCATTGAGGAGCTGGTGCATCCGATCAAAGTACACTTGAACCAATATTTGCTTTGGATTATCAACTGCAAATAAAAAGAAAACGAATTAATGTGTTGGCGTGAACATTTAGAGTTGAGATATAGAAAACCAGTGCTTTACTTGATTTTGTCCATCTCCTAGCACATCCCAGTTGTTGCCTTATATAAAACAACTCCAGCTAGAATCGCCGGCCTTGTTGCTGAATGGCGCAGAAATTATTTTCCTTTTTGGGACTGATTCGAAGTAAGTGAAAGAAGGATTTCTCGAGTCCGATGCTTGAAGTTATAAAAGAAATGAACGTCGTCGAAAGTGAGCTCTGTACCCAAGATCTTGCGGTATGCTACATATAAGGTATATAAGTAAGCATAGGAGTTGGGATGTAGCCGCATGGTGGCAATCCGCATATGTCTTTAAAAGTCGACCAAAAAGGAGAAAATGGTGGGATAGCTCCAACCATGCACATTAGTCGGGTGATTGCCATAAACCCTTCTGGAGGACTGTGAGGACGGTCAGTTTTGGACGGCACCAGAGTATCCCTTCTTAGTATACCGTGATTTAGACATATGCGAGCAAGTCTATCATCATCGATCGTTGATTCAACAGAGTCCATGGATGATTCCAAGATAATGGAAGACTCAAATTCGTCAGGAGCTCGGTAATCTCCAATCTCTCCTTCCTCCTCATAGCCTAGAGAAACTTCGTTGTCCGAAGATGTTTCGTTGTTATGCGTTCCTATTTCATAATCTGAGCCCTCATCATCCCATTCAGGGTCTGAAGGAGAAGATATGTTATCGAGAGTATATTTCTCAGAAGCTTCTGCCATTTCCATCTTCTTTGCTAATCTAGAAGAACGTCTTTCGGCCATGATCGCTAGACTATTGAAGAAACAATGGCAAGGATTAGAGTAAAGTTGCCCGTGTCCCCCGTGTGTGTATGTGAACTAAAGTGTGCGCTACGTGTAACAGAGATGCAAAGTAAATACATGAAAGCATAATATAAAGGTCCAAGGAAGCAGTGATGTTCAAAATAGTTCTTGATATTCGTTTATGTTCGCAGGGCACTATCCTAACTGTCCATTAAGTTGAAGATTATATTAAGAATTGGTTTAACCAGCTAAGCAAGGTCTTGTGTACAGTCTTAAGCTGTTTTTCGGTTTGGTTCAGACGCACACACTAGGGTCAGATCGGGGGGAAGGCCTTATGCTAGCCTAGGACAAGAGTTGATGCCCAGTGACAAAAATCGGATCGGTTCGAAGGTGAACACTTGGACGGTCCAGATCAACTTGAACAGCCATGCTTCTCCTCTTCGTTGTTTCACATTCCGATCCGGTCCAGTCAAGTAAATCTTGTTCTTCTCTTGGCTTGCAAGTTCGACCCAATCCGGTCAGTTGAGTCCCATTCTCGTTTCTGCCCTGTCATCCGAACTGATCCCATGTACTCATTCTCTCCCTTTTTCCTCGTCTCCGCCCTGTCACTCGAACCGATCCCCTGAACTTCTCCTCTCCCTTTTTCCTCCTCTTCGGGGTCAAACTCGATCCTACGTTGAAAGTCCTAACTGAAATCAAGTACTGACACATTCGAACGCTCAACAAAGGATTTTAACCCCCTCCACCGTCGCCTCAAGAGAAACTTAACGCCAATAACGACGACGACGGAGTGGAGGCGGTCATGGCGGCGAAGTTCATCGAATACGTCGCTGGAATCGTTCGAAGAAAACCGCGAATTTAAGTAAAAAGAAATTATAAAGGGGAGATTCGAGATTATAAAACTACCTATGTATTGGATTTGGGGATTAAAACGATAGAGTTTCGGAGTTTTTAAAATTTTAGGGTTTGATGCAAGTCTCGCTGGAAGAGGATAATAAAATAGAAAGAGGAAGAGGGAGACGGAGGGGATACTTATATGAAATCGTAGTGACTACTCGTATTCCTAATTTTTCTCAACCCGTTCGGACCGGAAGTCGAGCCCATGAAAGAACTCTGCCCTGTTAGTCTATGGTGTAGCAGTATTGAAAGGCCCATCCGAGTGTGCTACTGAAGAAAACCCGTTCGGATCGGGATCCGAACCGAGGGCGGTCATTTAATAATTATGATTCAAAGGATGTTCTGTAAATTGCTTCGAAGCACACTTTATCTTAAATAAGGGTGTACTTCGAGGGGGCAAAATGTTAGCCTACTTTGTGAACTAGGCTACACAAAGAACAAATAGAGGGAAAGACACTGATCGGATCTGATCGGAGAAAGATAGTGCAGGAGGTGAATAAAGATCAAGAGCGCAGAGACCACATCGGATCGGATCGGAGAGATACAACAGAAGCCTCATCACATCGGATCGGATCGGTAATACGTCAGCAAGGCCAAAGGATAGCAGGTGGCTTCAGCGGATCGGATCGGAGGAACACTTCAGCGGCATCAGAAGAAAGCAGGCAATCCCATCGGTTCGGATCGGATGAGTACGTCAGCAGCATCAAGGAACAGCGAGTTGCGTCACCGGGTCGGATCGGAGGCCCCAATCCGAACCCCTTTTTCTCCTTTGAATCTACAGTCGTTGCTGTGCATATCCCCTGAAGACTCGGGCAAGATCTGACCATTTCTCATGCGATTTCCTACTAGATCAATGTGCTGTAGCCATCTTGGAGCCTCCGAACCCGACTATCAAGGGATGAATGCCACGCAATTCCGAACTGGAGCCACTTCGAGGAGATTTTTCACCTATAAATACACCCCCTAGAGGCATTTGGAAGGATCTTTTGGCAAATTCTCAGTCCACACTTCCTCCATAGCCGAATTCTACAATCATATTCAGATCAAAATCATCTCTTAAAGCCCATTTTTGAGAGATTTGATGAGTTTATGAATTGTAATTGTGAGGTTGTGTGAGAATCCTTGCTGTATTCATATTCAAATTATCACATCAAAGAAAACAAAGTGGATGTAGGCTCATTAACGCCGAATCACTATAAATTGCGTGTTCTTTACTGCTTTTTTTGATTCTATTTCATTGAATTCATATCTAATTTGGGAGTTAGAGCCAATTTTTGGTCTAACAATATATTTTTACAAACAAATCATCCCACTAAAATTCATTGCTTCAAAACAAAATTAGGCTAATTCTATGATCGATTCGATATCCAAAATTGCAATTTTAAAAAAAATTGACTTAATACACCAATCGTTCCAACATTAAAAATTCCAAGTATTTTATTATATAACAAAATGGTTTATAATTTGCCCAAACAACAAATAATTAGCAAATACTCATTAAATAAGGGCCATGTCTGATTAATTATGTTAATCATGAGTATTTGCAAGTGAATCAAATTCAAACCATTTGTTGTCATTTATTTTATCATCAAGGATTCAAAAACAGGGAAAAACATTTCGAAAATTAGCAATAATAAAATATACAGGCCGGTACAGATGCGAATCATATACCATATCAATCTCAATCAATTATTTTTTGTAAACCCTTAGCTCTGATACCATTGAAAGTGACTACTAGGGTTTTAATTGATTTTGCAGTAGAATTATTATACCCTAAAATAGGATCTTATACAAAATAGTGGATTGAGTTAGAAGCATACATACGGTTTACTACCTCATCAATTCGAAGACAGATCTAGGTTCATGAGAGGTTGAATCGAGATCCAAGCGCTTGATTTGGGCGCCTCTGTTTAGTCCACGAGCGTCTGCTCTTTCGATCGTCGTTACGATATATGGGAGATGGAGTGGTACTAGCCGAATCGCCACCATTATTCCCTATTTTTATTTCATTCGGAAAAAGTGGACATCTTATTTCTCATGTTCGTATTGAAAAGGGTTAACCTTTTTTTATCCAAAATAAAACGAAATAATAGGGGTCGTAAATAATGTGACATACTATTTCAAATTTAAATAACAAATCAACACGTTTGATTTATATATGTTATTTATTTTGAAATGGTCCTCCTCTTTCAAACGCTTTGATGTTTGACCTCATAGGTGATTATAACACTGGAAATGATATTAAATCATATTTAAAATAATAAACAGTGATTGACATCTAGTAATATGTCATTGCTACCCAAGTTATATTAACATTAGTGGTTCGATACAACCTTTTCTATGACCATTATATCAATGTAATATAATCTTTTTAACCAATATATCTAGGATTAAACTCGAAGCATGGAATGTATCATCCTCTTTATAATTTAATCCTTTTATCTTGATCGATGGGTAGACTATATAAAACAAATCAGTATTTGGGCACGACCATGCATTTCATAGTCTCACTCAATCAAGAGGCCCATGGATATCACTACATATATATTTGTTAGCTTACTTTGTGAACTAGGCTACACAAAGAGCAAACAGCGAAAAAACCACCAATCGGTTCGGATCGGAGGAAAGTAGCGCAGGAAGTGAGTAGAGATCAGAGACGCAGAAATCACATCGGATCGGATCGGTGATATGTCAGCAATATCAAAGGGTAGCAAGTGGCCTCATCGGTTCGGAGCAGAGAAGTACATCAGCAACATAACATAGCCAGTGGTCTCATCGGATCGGAGGCAGCCGATCCGAACCGCTTTCTCTGAGAATGTGACCATTGCTACGCAAGCTCCCTGAAGACTCGAACCAAGCATGACTATTTTTCCCACAATCTCCTACTAAATCAATGCGCTGTCATCATCTGGGAGCTTCTGAACCCGACTCGTATGGGATAGGTGCCACGCAATTCCGAATCGGAGCCACTTCGAAGAGATTTTTCACCTATAAATACACCATCTGGAGACATTTGAAGGGATCTTTTAGCAAATTCTCAGTTCTAACTTCCTCCATAGCCGAATTTCATAGCTACATTCAGGATCAAAATCGTCTCTTAAAGTCTATTTTTGAGAGAATTGAGTGAGTTTATGCATTGTAATTGTGAAGTTGAGTGAGAATCATTACTGTATTTGTATTCAAATCATCAATTAAAAGAAAAAAAAGTGGACGTAGGCTCGTTAATGCCGAACCACTATAAATCGCGTGTTCTTTGTTGCTTTTTGATTCTATTTCATTGAAATCATAATTAGTTTGGGTGTTAGAACCAATTTTTGGTCTAACATTTTGGTGCTTTCATTGAGAGAACCTTTCGAATTCTCAGCCTTTTTGGGATTATCATTCTACTATTTGGACCTTCAAGTTTAAAGAAGTTAATCCCTTCTCTCTAACATCTTTCAGTACTTGTTAACTAACCGTTGAAGAATCAAGTATTATGGCTAAGACCAAAGGAAAAGAAGTGCAAGGCGCTAGGGGAAATGATTCCAAAGGAGATCAGCAAGCTATCGTGTTAACAAGGTCACGCGCTCAAAGCTCTGGAGCAGATCACTTCAACCAGGAGGATCCGAACCGGATCGGAGGTGTCGATCTGAACTGAGTGGAAGGCTCCGATCCTATCCGATCTGATGAGGTAGGGGGAACCCACTCTCTCTATCCGAACCGCCCCGACCAGGCTGCTGTGAACCGATCTGATCCGAACCAGAATGAAGATGGAACTTCTACTCGAGCTACCTCCAATGCTCTGATTCCAGCCACGATGATTAATGTCCAGCCTGATCCATCTGCACCCATTACTCAGGGAGACTTTTCACGTTTTCTTGACATGCTTCAGAGCACCAAAGAAGCATTGGAAGCCCAAAGGCATGACAACCTTCGCATGCAGGAAAACATGATCACTATGGGTAGAGAACTACAGGAGCTCCGGGGCCAGAAGTTTCCTTCCCCGACACGCTGTCACACTACAGATGATTCGTCTTCTTCGGAGGAGGAACGCCCTTGTGAGAGGAGGCCGCTTGAACGACCTCAGAACCTTGATCAACTGACTTTCGGATCTTTGGGATCCCGAGTAGACGCTGCTCGTGCATTGGGCCCTGATGACCCGATCCTACAACAGCCTATGTTACTACCCATGCGTGGATCCCATGTCTTACCCAGAGATCCTAATATTACCAACCCCATGCATCAACAGCTTCTCCAACCTCTACCTCCTGAGATCGACCGGGAGCACAGAGAGCAACGTAGAGCAGCTGCCGCCAGAAACAGGAGGTTATCCCCTGATCAGGAACCCAGGGGTAACCCGAACATCAGATCGAGAGAGCCTGTGCAGACATTAACAAATGTCGATGTATGGGCAATGGTGTGCAAGATCATGTCCGAAAGTCGGCACTATACTAATGAAGACTGGGACATTGAACGAAGTCATACCCCCTTCATAGACGACATACCGAATTTCCAGTTCTCCCAGCGATTCAACTTGCCTCAAATGGATCGATATTCAGGAAGAACAGACCCAGGGCAACATCTGATGAGATATGCATGGTTCATGAATGCGGCAGTAGCTCCGGACGCCGTAAAATGCAAAGCTTTTCCAATCTATCTTGAAGATGTAGCGTTGATGTGGTTCACTCGACTCCCTCCTCGGTCGGTATCAAATTTCATAGAATTGAGTGAGCGTTTCATGAATCAGTTTCGACTCCATGCCCAAAAGTCCAAGACCGTTATAGAATTGTCACGAATTAAACAGGCCCCAGGAGAATCTTTGAAGTCATATTTGGATCGCTTCAACCTAGCCGTCACCGAAGTTAGTGATCTCCATGAGCCCACTATCCTAATGGCCTTGATAGAAGGGGTAGATCCTGAAACAGGGTTCGGAGATTACTTGGCTGGAAAACCACCTCCTACTAGAGAACTGTTCTATGAAAAGGCTAATGTCTGCTTAAGGCGAGAAGAAGCTATGGCAAATCGAAAGAGAAAGTCCGAAGGGGCCTCGAATGAGGGTGTCCAGAGTAACATTGCTGTGAAACAATCTGGTGACAGTTCAGGGAAGGTGGAAGTATATGTTGGCAACCAGAGTGGTGGTAACAGCAACAGAAATGGGAACGGCAATAGAAGGAACAGAAACCGAGGGAATAGCTCTAATAAAAGACCCAGATTCCATACTTTTGAAAATTACACGCAATTAAATGATACGTTGTAGAACATTTATTTAGATACATACAACATATTGCAGTACAAAAAACCGCCACCCAGAGATTCTACTGAGAAAGAGATTGAAACAGGAAAGTTTTGCTTCTTTCATGGTACACACGGTCATTCCACCAATGAGTGCCGTCAGTTGAGGGATATCGTTGAAAAATTGCTACGAGAAGGGAAGTTGGATGAGTACAAGGTCGTCCCAAGGGACAGAGGGCAAGGGGGATAAGCCTCGAACCAAGACCAGCCTGCTTCAAAACCCACAGCTCAGTAAAAAGGTAAGAGGATCGTCATTAACTCTATTATAGGCGGACCTCACCTAGTTGGTCGTAGTTTTAAAGCAATGGATTAGTACGTCAACATTGCCAAGCATTTTGAAGTAGGAGAATGCAGTAGCCTTGAAGACGTTACTCCAATAAAACAGCAAAAAATGATGTCAGTTGATGTCATATTCCGTACTAGAGATGATTTTGGGGTTCAATCTCCAACCGACGATCCATTAGTGATTACCATGACAATTGGCCCTGCCTTAGTCCATAAAGTGTTAGTGGACAACGGAAGCTCGGCTAATATCCTCTTCAAGAAAGCTTTCGAACAAATGAGGCTCGAAGCAAAAGACTTAAAGCCATGTCAATGATGGATACGTGGCTTTAACGGAGTATCTACAGCTCCGATGGGTTTTGTGGAATTGCCAGTCACTCTAGGGCAGGGAGATCGCCAGAGAGTAAGGATCATGCCGTTTGTAGTTTTGGATTTGGAGTCAACTTACAATGCCTACATAGGTCGACCGACCCTTGCCGAATTTAGGGCATGTATTGCGCCTTGGTGCTTGCTGCTTAAATTGCGGACTGACTCAAGAGTTGGGACGATGAGGGGCGACCAAGCTACGGGACGAGCTTGTTACGTGGTAGAGTTAAAGATGTTAATGAAGGGGTTGAACATAGATGCTAAAGATGATTCCGCCCCTCCAAAGGAGGCCTCAGCATAGCAACTAAGGGGTCCTGCCCCAAGAGAGTCGCCCTCAGACATGCTCGAGGATATAGATCCCAGAGAGGATAGAGAACCCGGGGACAAGAATGCAACTCCCAACGAAATAACAGTTGATATACCTATTGATGAAGCGGATCCAACAAAAGTATTAAAGATCGGCTCTCAACTAGATCCAGTTAGAGCGAGGGAATTGGCTGATTTTTTAAAGGCAAATCTGGACATGTTTGCCTGGACTCGCGCTGACATGTGTGGAATTTGCCTACCATTATGAGCCACTCTTTGTGTATTAATCCAAAGCACCCACCAGTCAAGCAGAAGAGACGGATGTTGGGCCCAGAGCGGTCAGCAACTTTGAAAGAAGAAGTAGAGAAGTTAAAAGGTTACGGATTCATTAAGGATTCAAAATATCCCGACTGGATATCGAATCCTGTCCTGGTCAAAAAGTTAAACGGGAAGTGGAGAACGTGCATCGACTTTTCTGATTTAAACAAGGCTTGCCCGAAGGATAGCTTTCCTCTTCCCAGAATTGATCAACTAGTAGATTCAGCTGCCGGGCATGAACTTTTATCCTTTATGGACGCTTATTCCGGGTACAACCAAATTCCCATGCATATATCAGATCAAGAGCATACAAGCTTTATCACAGACTTAGGATTGTATTGTTACGTCGTAATGCCGTTTGGATTGAAAAATGTGGGAGCCACGTATCAGCGCCTAGTCAACCGCATGTTTTACAATCAAATCGGGAGAACCATGGAAGTTTACGTGGATGATATGCTCGTGAAATCCAAGCAATCTCCCGATCATACGAAGGACTTAGCAGAAATGTTCGGCATACTACGAAGGTATGGGATGAAATTGAACCACTTGAAGTGTTCTTTTGGCGTAGCATCGGGTAAGTTCCTCGGCTTCATCGTGAGCTCCAGAGGAATTGAAATCAATCCAGACCAAATAGCAGCAATCCGGAATATAGAGGAGCCGCGAAAGATTAGGGATGTTCAGAGCTTAGCTGGGAAGGTTGCAGCACTGGCAGGTTCATCTCAAAAGCAACAGACAAGTGTGTACCTTTCTTCGATCTCATAAAACGGGGAAAGAGAAATTTTGAGTGGACTCCCGACTGCGCGGAGGCCTTCCAGAATCTATTGGATTTCTTAGAAAAGCCTCCAATATTATCAAAGCCTGTGGAACACGAGGATTTGTTCGTCTACTCGGCGGTATCATCTTACGCCGTCAGTGCAACATTAGTACGTGAAGAGGATAAAGTCCAGAAACCTGTGTATTACGTAAGCAAAAAACTGGCTGCCGCGGAACGTAACTATCCGAAGATAGAGTAGCTTGCTTATAGCCTTCTGATTGCTTCTCGCAAGCTTCGCCACTATTTTCAGGCACACTCGATAATTGTATATACCGATCAACCTTTGAGACAAGTGCTGCAGAAACCCAATGCATCGGGGCGATTACTTAAATGGAATATCGAGCTAAGTCAGTTTGATGTGAACTTTCAGCCACGAAGATCAATAAGGGGATAGGCCTTTGCTGACTTTATAGCAGAATTTACCATTTCTGAAGAGGAAACGGTGGGCGACAAGGTAGTTGCTTTGGATCAAGAATTAGAGCTTAGTCCGTGGAAATTATATACGGACGGAGCCAAGAATGACAGAAAGTCCGGCGCCAAAGTTGTTTTAATAACTCCTGAAGGACGATCTATCTACTATGCATTGCGGTTAGAGTTTGCTGCTACTAACAACGATTCCGAGTATGAAGCCCTGATTGTCGGGCTGAAACTCGCCAAAGATTTGGGAGTAAAGACACTAGATATATATTGCGATTCCAAGATAGTTGTATGTCAAGTTCGGGAAGAATTTGCTGCTAAAGGACCTCGACTCATCACTTATCTCAAGAAAGTAAAGGAGTTTTTGGAAGGTTTGGAGCATTATAGCATAACACACATTCCAAGAGTGGAAAATCAGAAAGTAGATCGATTGGCGAAACTAGCAGGTTCTAATAGTCATCAAGAATCCTAAATGGTTCCGGTAGAGGTGTTGGATTCACCAAGTTTCGATCTAATGGAAACATAGCTAGCCTTGGAAGTTGAACCAGAAAGAGAATCCTGGATGACATCAATTAAGAATTTTCTCAAGAATGGAACCCTCCCGTTGAAAAAGAGCGAAGTACGAGCTATAAGACGTAAGGCCACAAGATACGTTTTACAGGACGACATCCTTTATCGTCAAGGGTTTTCAATGCCCCTATTACAGTGTGTCGCACACGACGACATCAAAAGTGTACTGCAAGAGGTGCATAAAGGTGAGTGTGGAGATCATACTGGGGGCCAAACCCTGGCAAAGAAAGTGTTACGGTACGGATATATCAGGCTTACCGTGAATAAAGACGCGGCTGCTTATTCACGACGCTGCGATAAATGTCAAAGATATGCCAAAGTTCCCAGAGCACCTTCGACTTAGCTCAAGTCAATGGTAAGTCCGTGGTCGTTTTCCATGTGGGGAATTGACATTATTGGAGTGCTACCTATTGCCAGAGAAGGAGCTAAGTACGGGATCGTTGCTTTGGACTACTTCACAAAATAGGTGGAAGCAGAACCTCTAACAACCATCACAGCGAGGAAGGTGATCAGTTTTGTAGTCAGAAACATTATTTGTCGATTCGGGATTCCGAAGACCATTATAACCGACAATGGGATGCAATTTGATAGCGTCGAGTTCAAAAACTTCTTCCAGAAATATAAGATTGATAAACGATACACTGCAGTAGCTCATCCACAGTCAAATGGACAGGTCGAAGCCATAAATAAAGTCGTTAAATCAATTCTAAAGAAGCGGCTGGAGCAGGCCAAAGCCAGATGTGTAGATGAGTTGCCATTAGCTTTATGGGCCTACAGGACGACCTTTAAGACGGCTACCGGCCATACTCCCTATTCACTTTCCTTTGGGTCTGAAGCGGTGATCCCGGTAGAATTGGAAGTCCCTTCTCATCAAGTTGCGTACTATGACCCGATGACGAATAAAGCGCTCCTCCTAGAATCTCTTGATATGATTGAAGAAAAAAGAGATGAAGCCGACTTGCGTGCCTCAAGACATCGACATCAAGTAGCACGTTATTATGACTAGAAGGTTCGCCTCAAAACCTTTGAACCAGGAGACCTAGTACTGAAGCGAGTCTTCCCGCCTTCAACCCAATTGGGTTCAAAATGGGAAGGGCCATACACCATCCAACGGAAGCTTGATACAGGGGCATTCAAGCTAACGACCGTGGACGGTGAGGAGATTCACAGAGCATGGAACGCTCAACACCTACGACGATATCTGAGCTAAATATGAAATGTCATTTCTTTTGTTTTCATAAGCTATGCAAAAAGACACGACTTGCCTTAAAAAGTCTGTTTATGTGAACAAAGGATTATAAAGTGGATGTAGGCTACGACTTAGCCGAACGACTATAAAAATATCGTGTGTCATTTACTTTCCAGCATTATTTATATCTTCAACAATTATTCTATTATGACTGTGAAACACGAAATGTTAAGTTAAATTAAAGTTGGAGATGACCTATATGCAGGAATAAACAAAACGACTATTTGTACGATAAGACATAGAAGAATGGGAAGACGACATTCTTAACTCTAACTCTCTAGAATCGAGAGAGAGTATAAAGGACGGGAAGACGACGTCCTTTGAGGCGTGAAGGTGCACCCAGATGAGAGACCGCCTCAACGAAAACTCTAACCTGGATATGAGACAGGAGAGTATAAAGATGCCAGAAAGAACAGGCATCAATGACGAAAGGAATATGGCCCCGTCAGAGAATCGAGGACATTTGGATTTTTTAATTTAATTTAATCTTGAATAGTACTTGCTCAGTTATCCAAGATTGACTGGGGGCATACATGTGCACACATATTCCCCTCCACCATGACTTCATTGCATAATTTTAGTATGACATCCTTTTGTATTTTCACTTAAGTGCTGAACTAACGACTATCAGGCACTGTAGGAAATAAACTATTTTTATTTACAAACGTGTGAGTTTGTACAAGGAAAACAAGCAAAAAAGAAGATGCGAGGGTCGCACTCGCTGCAACAATTGCGAACCAACTAAATGCCAAAATAAAACAATGCACTTCATCATTTGGACTTTGGATCGGGCTTGGATTTTTTGGTAGCTTTCTGAGCAGCCTTAGCTTCCTTTTCAGCATTGGTCATAACGCGTTTCAACTTTTTCTTCCCTGTAACCAAAGTGCTAGAATCAGTTGATTTTTTCCCTGGAGTCAGAACGTTGGAATCAATAGAAGACTTTTTAGCAAGCTCTTCTGTAATAGATCTAGTTGAAAGCTTAACGACTAACCTTGATCCAGGATCCATTACTGCAAGAGGATTGAGGCTTTCGGGGTTCAGGTCTTCAACTTTTAGTTGCGTACATTTATCTTGTTTGGATTTCATTTCAGCCAAAGTGATGTCATCAGCGCTTTTTGAATCCCCGACTATAGCCACATCAGGGTCTTCCTTATGTCCCTCGCTACCGACATCGTCCTTCAAGGCGTCTATCATCTCGTCATCATGAGGAGCATCAGCCTTGGACAATTCAGCTCCCCCTCCTGACTCTGCCGAGGCAGCCTTATCCTTTTCCACGGATTTTGCTCCGGTGGTGGTTCCCTGAGGCACGTCTGTCTTCTCGGTCGGTTCAACACCTACAGAATGAGAAGCAACAGTTATCAACTCAGGAGAAAATAAAGGATCCTTCATCGATTGCCTGATTATGTGATGAAAAGTGGAGACAACTTTGATGAATTGGGGTGAAAAGGTAGAAATACCTTCCGATGATTTCTCAGCTGGAGTGACTGCCGTCTCTGACACCGTCTCGGGAATGAGGGATAAAAGAGATGTCGGAGGGATCCCCGGGTTTTCGGGGTCATATCCGTCAACTTCAGAAGTTTCAGCGGCAGTAGAAGAAGAACCAGCCTCGGAGATATACTTTTGTTTGGCCATCCGCTTCTCCTCCATAGCAGCAGCGATGAGGCGATGCCCCTCGGCCAGACGTGCCGGCTCATCATCTCTTAGATATTTTTCCATGAGCTTGTCTTCGTCGACGGAATCTACCTTGAGTTCCTCTTTCTCCCATTCAATAATTTGGCTCCACACGTGAATAAAGGTAGTCGGATAATCTTCAATCCAAGAGATGTTTCGGCGACGAATTATATGCGCGAAGAATTCGATCAATAATTCGCCGAAACCATGCACTTCTTCCTGGCCCTCTGACAGCTGCTTGCGGGTCTCTTCGGCGGACTTAATAACACTTTCCACATTACCCTCCGCTGGAAGCCAAGTCAGCGTTTCTCTTCTCCAATTCAGCGTTCTTTCTCACTAACTCGGCTTTTTCTCGCTCAAGAGCATTGTAAGAAAGTTGCATTTTGGCCTTATTCGACCTAGCATCTTCTGCTTGCTTTTTCAACTCTAAGCGCTCTTGGCTATGAGATTCTAGCAAGTCATGATAACGCTTCTGTAACTCTTCAAATTGCTTTTAAAAGTTTGTAGCGCCTCGTTGAGCGATTACAAGTTGGGCCTGTGTGTCCTCGAGGTCCATCTCCAAATTTTTCAAGGCCTTTGCGTCGGCACCTGTAGTCTTTTTCATTGATTTAATATCCATAATTAAAGTTCGAATGATTCTGGAGAGGTTACGTGAATACTTGAACATCTCCGAATATTGTTTTTCGAATGCGTCAATCTTTGCTTTGGCCTCGTCTGCCCACCTCGAGAAAATAGGCTCGAGAGCAGGTAAGAAAGTCAGATTTTCAAAATAGTGGTCGGGAAACTGCTTCTCCAGATATGCCCGCTTAACTTTAGCTTCAACATCCAATGGTGGAGGTGCGCAGTATGTTAGCTTAGTATCCTTATGTTTAGTGGGCACGATGGCCTCCACACCCTTCCTAGGCCGCTTATCAGAAACCTTGTGCTTTCCTCGGGAGTCGGTATCTTTCGGCGGGCTCCTTTCCCTACTGCGTTTGTCTTGAGGAGAAGTTTGGTTTTTGGCTGCGATGTGTCTTCTCCTCGACGACCCTGGTAGCTTTTTTATCGTTCCAGATCCGACCGAGCGGGGGAGCGAGAGCGCGAGGTCCGCGACTGATGAGAATCATGAGGCCTTCTGTCCTCTCTACCCCGGCTTTCGCGGCGATCATGCTCGACATCGGAAGTGGGTCTAGTCATGCTGCGACGTATTTTCCTGATGTCATAGTAAGGGCAAGACATTGTACCTGCGCAACAATGTAAGTGGAATTCAGAGTCCGTGTTCTCATGAGAAGTAAGTGCTGTGAAGTGTGGTGCTATTGTGTTAAGTGCATCCTAAGTGGTGTTCCCCCCACAAACCTGAGTCTGAAGCCAAGCCAACGCGAGTGGGCTCTTTGGACTTAACAGGAGTAGTCTCCTCTGAAGAAGTAAAAGCTAAAGGATTTGTGCCAAAATCCTCTGAAGTATAGATAGTTTCAGGTAGGGGGAGATCTCGTAAACCCTGAAATGTAGGATCATCGGTAATAGGGGGCATCTCCTTGGATAGCGCCTATTGGCAGTTCTTTAGGAGATAGTGATTTCTCAGGAGAAATAGCATCCCCAGGGATGATGTACCCTTCTCGGTGCTTTTCAGCTATGTTGGCCAGTTCATTGTCTTGAGTTGAAGATGGAGAAGGTGAAGTCTGAAGAGGTATTCTTGGACTTTTCGAGCTCTCACCCGTTCCTGGAATTACGTCCACTGGGGGGATATATACATATGGACCTGACCCGTGACCTATGCTACGGGTAATGGATAAAAACCCACGATGATGAAGGTATTCATACTTAAGGACTTGATCGATGGATAGAAATTTTTGGTCGCCATTGAGGAGCCGATGCATCCGATCAAAGTACACTTGACCCGATATTTGTTTTGGATTATCAACTGCAAGCAAAAAGAAAACGGATAAATGTGTTAGCGTGAACATTCAAAGTTGAGATCTAGAAAACCAATACTTTACTTGATTTTGTCCATCTCCTGGCACATCCCGGCTGTTGCCTTATATAAAACAATTCTAGCTTCGAATCGCCGGCCTTGCTGCTGAATGGTGCTGAAATAGTTTTCCTTTTTGGGACTGATTCGAAGTAAGAGAAGGAAGGAGTTTCTCGAGTCCGATGCTTGAAATTATAAAAAAAAGTGAACGGTGTCGAAAGTGAGCTCTGTACCTAAAATCTCTCGGTATGCTATATATAAGGTATATAAGTAAGCATATGAGTTGGGATGTAGCTGCATGGGGGCAATCCACATTTGTCTTAGGAAGTCGACAACAAAAGGCGGGAATGGTGGAATAGCCCCAACCATACACATTAATCCGGTAATTGCCATAAATCCTTCTGGGGGATTGTGAGGACGGTCAGTTTTCGATGGCACCAGGGTATCCCTTTTTAGTATCCCATGCTTTAAACATATGCGGACAAGCCTATCATTGTTGATCGTTGATTCAACGGAGTCTACGGGTGACTCCAAGATAATGGCAGACTCAAATTTGTTAGGAGCTCGATTATCTCCAATCCCTCCTTCCTCCTCATAGCCCAGAGAAACTTCACTATCGGAAGGCGTTTCGTTATTATGCGCTCCTACTTCATAATCTGGGCCCTCGTCATCCCATTTAGGGTCTGAAGAAGAAGATATGTCATCAATGGTAACTTTCTCAGAAGTTTCCACAACTTCCATCTACTTTGCCAACCTAGATGAACATCTTTCGGCCATGATCACTAGACTATCGAAGAAACAATAGCAAGAATTAGAGTAAAGTTGCTCGTGTCCCCCATGTGTGTATGTGAACTATAAGTGTGTGCTACGTGTAACAAAAATGCAGAGCAAACATATGAAAGTGTGATATGGAAGTTCAAAGAAGTAATAATGTGCCAAAATAGTTCTTGATGTTTGTCATGTTCGAAAGGCGCTATCCTAACTGTTCGTCAAGTTGAAGGTTATGCTAAGCATTGATTAAGATAGTTGGAAAAATTCTTGCACATTAATTTAGGTTGTTTCGGTTCGGTTTGGATATCAGTATTGGGATCGGATCGGAGGGCAAAGTGATGTTTCGATCTGAAGCAGATATTCACACCCAGTAATTAAAACCGGATCGGTTCGGTTGAAGGCCACCAGATCGGTTCGGATTGATTTAAATAATAACGCCTCTTCTCCTCCCAGTCTTTTACTCCGGTCCGACCTGGTCAAGTAGGCTTTGTTTTCCCTTTCTTTTTGGTTTGCTTTGCTCCAACCCAATCCGACTTTGTAAACATCTTTTTTGATTCTTTCTTTTGCTTCGACCCGATCCGATCCGATCTTGTAAACATCTCCCCTTTCCTTCATTCCAACATTTCTTCACCCGAACCGAACCCAGTTCCTCTCCTCTTCTTCATCTTCCCCATTTTCCACATCACCTAACCTATACCGAACCCAACTCTATTTCACAAAACCGAATTAAGTCTAGGCACTTACGTGCTCAATTGTTTTGTAGAACCCAAATTCTTCCTCTCAACACCTCGAGGTGGTGACAAGAGCCACTAATGACGACGGCGAAGAGAGAGATGGCGGCGGCGTTGGAATTAAACGAGCACCAGGTTCAAATCGTCCAGTTTTACCACAAATTTAAATCGAAAACGATTACAGCAAAGTGATTCGAGATATTAAACCTACGTAATTGTTTAATTTAAGGAAGAACGCGAGAGTTTCAGGGTTTTTGGAGTTTTTGGGCTTCAATGAAGAATTAGTTTATGCGGAGTGATAAAAGAAGAAGAGGAAGAAGAAGATGGGAGGGATACTTATGAAATTAAGGTGACCACTCGTATTCCCGTTCGGACCGGAAGTCAGACCCACTCGTGTATTACGGCCTGTTAGTCCATGGTGAAGCGTCGCTAGAGGGCCCATCTGAGTGTGCTGCTAGAGGAAGTCCATTCGGATCGGAATCCGAACCGAAAGGGACCACATACACTGGTTCGACACACAGGGAGAATTTGAGGAAAAACAAAGAAAAAGCTCACTTGGAAGAATCGCTGGACATTAGAAGAAGCTCTCAAAATTGTTTGAAGATGAAGAAAGTGATTCATATGGTTTGTGAGTATATATAAGCAGTAAAAGCCACGACTTTATGAAGCGACACTACAAGTAAATGGAAGTGATCATTCAATGGTTCTAATTCAAAGGATGTTTCGTAAACTGCTTCGAAGCACACTTTATCTCAGATAAGAGTGTACTTCGAGAAGGCAAAATGTTAGCCAACTTTGTGAACTAGGCTACACCAAGAGCAAACAGCGAAAAAGCCATCAATCGGTTCAGATCGGAGGAAAGTAGCGCAGGAAGTGAGTAGAGATCAGAGACGCAGAAATCACATCGGATCAGATCGGTGATATGTCAGCAATATCAAAGGATAGCAAGTGGCCTCATTGGTTCGGAGCGGAGAAGTACGTCAGCAACAGAACATAGACAGTGGTCTCATCGGATCGGATCGGAGGCAGCCGATCCGAACCGCTTTCTCTGAGAATGTGACTGTTGCTAAGCACGCTCCCTGAAGACTCGGACCAAGCATGACTATTTCTCCCGCAATGTCCCACTAAATCAATGCACTGTCATCATCTGGGAGCTTCCGAACCCGACTCGTATGGGATGGGTGCCATGCAATTCCGAACCGGAGCCACTTTGAAGAGATTTTTCACCTATAAATACACCATCTGGAGACATTTGAAGGGATCTTTTGGCAAATTCTAACTTCCTCCATAGACGAATTTCATAGCTACATTCAAATCAAAATCGTCTCTTAAAGTCTATTTTTGAGAGATTTGAGTGAGTTTATGCATTGTAATTGTGAAGTTGAGTGAGAATCATTGCTGTATTTGTATTCAAATCATCAATTAAAAGAAAACAAAGTGGACGTAGGCTCGTTAACGCCGTACCACTATAAATCGCGTGTTCTTTGTTGCTTTTTGATTCTATTTCATTGAAATCATAATTAATTTGGGTGTTAGAACCAATTTTTGGTATAACAATATTGTAGGGTTAAATTCCATCTATATCATTCATAATTTTCAATCGATTCAAGATTTATTTGATAATCACCTTTATCGTCTACGCGTTTAAAAGTAACTTTTGATGATATTAAAACAAAAATATCCTCGAATAAAATTATAATGATTTCAAGTCTGAGGATGATTACATTACTATCACTATGAGAATAACTTATGATACTATTAATTATATTCCATGTAGTTTTCTCACGTAGGGTCAGTCCAATACGCTATTTTCCAATTCGTATTTATGAATTGACATTAATATCACGTATATTAATGATCAATAAGATGTGATCATGAGTCAGTTAATATACTAGTCTTAATGTTTTATTGTTTTCCTATATAAAATATGAAACTTAACTAGGGGCATTTAAGAATTATAATACTTAATATATTATATAATCTCATGTTCAAGTCGCTTACTTGAACTATATAAATCCGTATTATTATTCTAAGGACTTCTATTATGTTAATATTTATATTACGCAGTAAATATAACATAACAGAATATTTTTATCCAAAATAAAACAATAACATCAACATTGTTACTAATCACATAAAATGGATTGCCTCTAAGGCATAAACTCTAACAAGTATAAAGCCTTATTTGTACTTTATAAAGTGTGTGTGGTCCGTTGGATTAGTTTTAAAAAATCTAAATGGTCCATTCTAGCAAATATAATAAAATCCTTAACAAAACAAGCCTCTCTCACATCCTCGACCTTAAAGGCGGTCTACTCCTCCATAGGCGGCAGTAGACCTCTAGGCTATATCCCTCAAAGAGAGCGGTCGAACCCCTTACATACAAGGGTCGAGCGTTGGGAGATTTATTTCCCTGACGTTAATTTAACAGACTGATTGTTTCTATTTCTTTGATTTTTTTCCCCTCCTTATATATATATATATATATATATATATTCAATTATAAGTTTCCAAGGAATATTCCATTATGCCAATGGTATATTATTTTATTTCAGACTTATACTATTATAATTTAAATTTCAAATGCTGTGTGCATTCAATTTTAGTATAACTTGTTTTATTTCTAACTTTTTCATGTAGAACCCGTTTCAACAAATAAAATATGAAAACGGACAACAATCTCGACACGAATATAATGGTATTATTTTCATAACCAAATTCTCAATTATCCAAAATTCATATTTTCAACCCATTAATATTTTATTAATTTATTAATGTTTGTTCTTAATTTAGTTATTTGTCTATTTTAGGTATAGTTTACGGGGTGTTACAACGATGTTGTTTATGCATATAATAGTAGCTAGTGCATTGTTTGTTTATTTTCTTAACTCTCTTTTTTGCTATGTAAGTAAATACATGTGTATGAAAGTAAATACATGCTTATGGATTTTGGTTTCATTAGTAATGATTGTTTGCCTGACAAATGATATGCACTTACGCATAATTGGTGTGTTGCCTCCAAATATAAGAGGTTGGTGAAATTAGCTTACACTGATAGAGTGAATTTTTTCGGACCTAGCTACTTAAAGAAGGTACTACCAAAATTTGCCAAAGTTTGAAGAGTTAGAAAATTTATGTTAACATACTTTTTGCTCAAAGTTGTCACACACGGAATCTCTAGATAGCAGCATGCTCAGAACTTAGAACATCGTCAACAAACATGAAGCAGTTTGGTCGAAATTACAACATCAACGTAAACAGGCCCGAAACTCCTACCAGATGACCTATTTTGGGCCCCAAAACATCAATTACGGAGCTTTGCTCGATAACTCTTATAGCCCTCTGAATTAGCTTCAGGCAGAGCTTTCGTTTGGCTCGATCGGACTTACAGTTTGAAAGTTATGTCTGTTTCCGTGAACGCGTGTAGAAGAGCAACTCCGATTCGTGAGCTTGGTCTCAATTCGCGCTCAACATAACTCCTCCTAGACTGGCTCATGGGACCCCCCCTCGGATCTTGGCTTAACCCGGCTCGCCCTCCAAGGACTCGCCCTCCTAGGGCTCGCCCTCCTCTCCTGCTCACGAACCGGCCCAGCTCATGGACCATCACTACCTCCACGAATCGATCGTGGACACCAACTTCACCATACCACTCGCGACCAGACTCGGTTCATGAAGGCCTCATCACGACCCGACCCCATGACCACGAATCGACCACCAAACCTGCTAATACACGTATAGATCTTGACCTGTTCTCAAGGCTATTCCTGCTCCTACTATCCCGGATCATGTGTTACGTGCCTCATCACGAACCGGTCACCCCTGAAGCTCTCCTACAGCTATAAATACACCACTACATGGAATTTTGAGGGGACTCTCTCTCACTTTTTGGCTGGGACTTTCTCCTACATCTCCACAGTCTCTGCCATTAACGAGTGCAAGGATTTTGCACCTTTGTACATCTAAACTATCCTCTTGTAATCTCAATTAACACACAGATTGTGTGTCTGCATGTAACTGATTCTTGTAATCTGTCAGTATAACAATAAGATTATAAAGTGGAAGTAGGCTACATCTACAGCCGAACCACTATAAAAACTTCGTGTGTCTCCTTTTATTTATCATTGTCTACATTCTGTGATCTGCATTTGGGTGTTAGTGCCATTTTTTTCTAACATTTTGGCATGCTAGGAAGGGGGCTCACGACAACTTCACCTTCTAGCTTGGATTATTCGGCTACTAGATCAATCGCAATCAAAAGGAAGAAAGATGGAACTTCCTCTCAAGCTGAGGATGCTGATGCTGAAGGCACTAGAAACAAGGAAAGCCAAGGGGCATCCTCTCATGGAGATCCTTCTGCATACTTGATTAGAGAAGAGATGGATGGCGTTCTCGCTGAATTGAGAACCTAGATGGCAAGGCAAGATTATCTCATCAGGAAACAACATGAGATGATCGATGGATTCTTCGCTCAGATGGATAGAAGGCCGAACAACGTTCAAGTCATTGGAAATGAAGCCACTGAAGCAGCACATGCATCACATGGACTCGGGGGCAACTCCCTCGATCTTGGAAATGGTCAGGATCGACCAACTTCAGCTTCGGTTCAAATGGATATTAGAATGCAAACTCACGCCGATGCAGTTCGTGATGAGGCTCCTGGACTCGATCGGTTCGCCCCCCTTACTCAAGAATCGGCCTCCATGACCCACATTAGCAGAATCAGCATGAAGCAGCTCGGCATCACGGGCCAAGTCCAGATCGGGTCGCACCCCATGAGCCGCGACCCGCAAGCCTTCGCCCTCCAAATACCATACCTTATCACGAACCGGATCAGATCATGCACCCCGATCCACGACTTGTGCTTCCCTACGTCCCGCTTCGTGCATCACACCATGAACACACAACAACTCATCAACAGCTTCCTCACCCTCAGGCATTCAACGCTGGGGGCACTGACTCTAATCTTGGCAACTTACAACAACTTTTCGAAGGAAATCGGCTAGCAGATCTGATTGAACTCCTCTCAAGAGGCCACACTTATCAGAATGACGTGGATGACGTAAACCACACTCCTTTCACTTAGGAAATCAGGAATTCCCGCAATCCCCCGGATTTCAAACTTCCACAACTGGAGCACTACAATGGCAGGACAGATCCTACCGTGCATCTAATGTGCTACAAACGGCATATGGAAGTTCTATCGGCATCAGAAAATGTCATGGTAAAGTGCTTTCCTCTCTTTCTGACTGATATAGCCGCTATGTGGGTTCGGCAGCTAGAAATCGAATCGATTAACAGTTGGAACATGTTGGTCGCACGCTTCATTGAACAATTTCAGGTTCACATTGCACGACCCAAGAACGCCATGTCACTCACTACAATTAAGCAGAGGCCCAGAGAAACTCTGCGTTCATTCCTAGAAAGATTCAACGTTGCAGCAGAATTAGTTGATCGCCCTGAACCATCCATGGTATTGATGGCAGCAGTATCCGGCGTTCTAGATAACTCAGAGTTCAAAAAGTCTTTGTACCGAGACCCACCACGAAATGTCGGTGAATTCTACCTCGAAGCAGACAGATTTCTGCGGGAAGAAGATGCAACTTTTGTGAAACGCATTCTCGACATCAACATGGTTAAAGACGGAGGACCGTCTAATTCTGAAAAAGGCAAAGGAAAAGCCGCCGTCCAGAATGACCACAACACTCATCCCCGGAGAGGGCCCAGATATGAAAAATATACTGAACTTAGTGCTTCACTATCTGACATCTACATGGATACAGGGGGTGCTTCCTCCTATCCGAGGCCTCCCAAGAGGGAGCCAACACCAGCACAATGCAATTCCAGTAGACATTGCATGTTTCATGACATGGACGGTCATAACACTAACGATTGCCGACATTTTCGAGACCTTATTGAGGACCGGGTCAGACGAGGAGAGCTACCCGAGTATGTAACTCAACTGACAACACCCACACCTACGCTGCAACCACCTGTTCCCCGGAGAGGGAACGACCCTGGATCGAGCAATCGTGGGCTATCATTAACTGATCCCACTCTTCGGATCTTTTCAGTTTATCGGACTCCGATCCATAGTTCATTTTTTTAGGCTCTTAGGCGACTTCTCGCCCCTCTTTGTTTTCTTTGCATGTCATAAGCATGGCAACATCGGCCCGCACGCACCGAACCGACCCGTAGTCTCTAGTCGTGTTTAGGGTTAGAATAACTGCCGCTTAGCTTTCATTAATCAATAAAGATCATTGCTGAGCTCCGGCCCCCAACTGGATCCGTCCAGTATCAACAGACATGAGCTCCGGCTCCGAACTGGATCTGTCCAGTATAAACATTAAACTCTGGCTTTGAACTGGATCCGACCAGTATAAACAATCTCTCAATAGCTTTTCCTTGGTCGTCTTACTCTGGTAAGGCCGTCTTCGAATCTCATTAGCTTTTCCTTGGTCGTCTTACTCCGGTAAGGCCGTCTTGGAACCCCATAGCACTTCCTTGGTTGTATTACTCCGGTAAGGCCGTCTCGGAACTATTCTTGCATTGTTTGTCTTTTCTTCTTGCAAGTACGGATTACTGGTCTTCTTGGATTCTTCTCGGCCTGAATACAATCATACGCGATTGTCGATTTTATGGCATTACTACGATCTGGCGTGGTCGTTGCATTCTGGATTTCTAAGGATTATAGACTTCTTGTATTATCCAGAACACATCTTCCTTCAGTCAGCAAGATATATTCAGGGGGCAAACGTGTTAACACACTTTTTGGTCAAAGCTGTCACACACGGAATCTCTAGATAGCAGCATGCTCAGACACTGAGAACATCGTCAACAAACATGAAGCAGTTTGGTCGAAATCACAACATCAACATAAACATGCCCGAAACTCCTATCAGACGACCTCTTTTGGGCCGCAAAACATCAATTACAGAGCTTTTTTCGGTACTCTTATAGCACACTGAATTAGCTTCAGGTAGAGCTCTCGTTTGGCTCGATCGGACTTACAGTTTGAAAGTTATGTCCATTTCCGTGAATGCGTGTAGAAGAGAAATCGTGAGCTTGATCTCAATTCGCGCTCAACCTAACTCCTCCTAGACTGGCTCGTGGGACCCCCCTCAGATCGTGGCTTAACCCGGCTTGCCTCACAAGAGCTTGCCCTCCTCTCCTACTCACAAACCGGCCTGGCTCATGGACCATCACTCCCTCCACGACCCGACCGTGGACACCAACTTCACTACAACACTCGCGACCAGACCTCGGTTCGCGAAGGCCTCATCACGACCCGACCCCATGACCACGAATCGACCACCGAACCTGCTAATACATGCATAGATCTTGACCTGTTCTCAAGGCTATTCCTGTTCCTACTATCTCGGATCGTGTGCCACGTGCCTTGTCACGAACCGGTCACCCCTGAAGCTCTCCTATAGCTACAAATACACCACTACATGGAATTTCGAGGGGACTCTCTCTCTCTCACTTTTTGACTGGGACTTTCTCCTACATCTCCACAGTATCTTCCATTAACGAGTGCAAGGATTTCGCACCTTTATACATCTAAACTCTCCTCTTGTAATCTCAATTAACACACAGAATGTAGTCTACATGTAACTGATTCTTGTAATCTGTCAGTATAACAATAAGATTATAAAGTGGAAGTAGGCTACATCTACAGCCGAACCACTATAAAAACTTCATGTGTCTCCTTTTATTTATCATTTTCTGCATTCTGTGATCTGTGATCTACGTTTGGGTGTTAGCACCATTTTTTGGTCTAACATTTTACCTATGAATTGATTTTGAGAATTTTTAATATGTTTAGTCGCATTTTTTAACTTGAGATTTTGGGATGAAACCTTTTTAAGGAGGGTAGAATATGTCAACCTATACTTTTCACACACAAATATATAATTGACTTAAATATTAAAATGAATGACTTGGAAATTTAATTACTTAAATGTAATTTATATGATTTAATAGATATAACTGGGTATTGAAATCGTAATTAAATATTAGAATTTGTAAATCTTGATTTAATATGAAATTTAATTGATTTGAAGCTAATATAAAAATCTATTTAATAAGAACCATGGTAATAAGTTTTAACTAAATAATTTAAGTGTTTTGGAATCGATTAATAATAACTCGATTTTGTTAATACATGAAAATAGCCTTTATGGAAACTTCTTCGAATTTTGAGGAAACAAGTTAATGCCAAATTTCATAGCGATTAGACTTATTATGTGATTGGGTGCGCTAAAAATCCATAGTGTTAAATAACTCAAAATTGTATTATTATAATATGACTTAAAAACTAACTTCAATATATAATCAAACTAAGTCCCGAGAGGGTCTGAAATAGCGGTAATTAGCTATGAGCGCAAGTGAACATTTCTCGATTAAGGCTCATAAAATTTTCTTGGATGAATAGTGTTTTCATTATTTTTACATAAAAGGAAACCATTATTTTCATTTTGGAAATCCCTACTTTAAAACTCCATAGCCACCGTTAAAGAAACTTGATCCAATGAACCAAAATTCTTCCCTGAACATCCAATTTTTTTCCAAAACTCCCGACATCAAAATGGGCCATATCCTCGATACGAATTCATCCCTAGTTTCTAATTTCGATTAGAGCATTGATATTGTCGAAAAATGAAGAAAACCGGAACTAGACCCATTCCGTGTTTGACATTTTCTTCTTGTATAATGATCCATATTCTACGTATCGAAGGATCATAAGATATTTATACTATTTACACATGAGATTGTATGATTGCTTAACTTTTGGAGATGATTACTAGGATCATATTTTACATTCACAATTTTTATCTAATTTTTCTTTTACCATTTTTTTGTTGATGTAGCTTTTTTTTGTCCGTAACTTTTAATTGGAAAGAATTTGGACCTGAAACCACTTCCATGGGTCCAAATGATGGTTTCTCATTCTATAGAATAGTTACATTAAGATAACGGACTTACTGGTTGGTGATATGGCTGCTTTAAGGTTTGACAGGGTTTAGATAACTTGAGTGGGTAATTAAGGCCATTAGGGAACTGGGTCCAATGTGAGTTTCAAGATTAGGGTTAATGGGGACAATAAGAGCTAATATGACATTTCATTCGCCATTTTACAATTCCAAAATAGATCTACCCTTCTCTGATGGGTCCATCCTATCAGATTTCTTATTAACCTTTACTTTATTTTTCCAAATCTCATAATTAGTAAAGAAATCAATATTATATCTAGATAAAGGCTACTGCAAACATATAGTAATCCATGTGAATCATCATTCATTTTCTAATAATACTTTGGAGATTAAAGTGAGTGATTACTGATTTCCTTACTAACTAAATTGAATTAGCTTCTAAAAATCTCCTGGCGCCTTAAAATAATAATGACAAATTATGTTTTAATATGCTATCACACATGTATGAATTTGGATTGTCATTTGTATAGTCCTTAATTATGGGTACCATTATCTATTCGTTAATTTGGGGTATGTGTATTCATATGAATATTATTCTAAAAAATTCCTAAAATCTTAGAAAAAAATAAATAAATCATATTTTAATATGTTATCGCATATATATGAATTTGGATTGACTTCGATCTCATTTGTAAAAATCTGTAACTATGATACCCTTATGCAGTCCCTGATTTTGGGTACCCTTATGTATTCATATGAACATGATACTATTTCTTGTTATCTGCGCTTTGGTTCTCTTAGGCTTGATGTAGTGCTTATTCGAGTGTGTACATATCAAATGATTGCTGCAAAACTTGTACATGGATGCAAATGACAAACAAATGGCGAAAATAGGTTAGAAGATAATTTGGTCGCTCCTTGATTTTAGGTCAGCTCATTTCAAGTGATTTCCCAGATTACATGCAAATTAGTGGAGATGACAAGAAAGGTTCCCTGATGTTTCACGTCAATTTTCAAGTTTTTTGGAGTTCATATGATCGAGTTATGGTGGTGGGAAGTCTGGATCAGCATACCCCCTTCCCCTCGGATTGGCGCAAGTTCTTTACCTTGGATCAGTGGAGTTAGGCAGAATCAATTTCAAACGAGCATAAATTATGCATATTGTAACAACCCGTATTTTTCGATAACATGTTAAAACGAGAATCAAGGCAGAATTTAATTTTAAATTCTGAATCAAGTAAAACGGGCTATGCCATTGCGTTCGTCTCGGAAAAATACGCGAAATAGAGTCCGAGTTTTCGAAAATCGGAGTCCGTATGACCCGGTTAAGGCCCAAAGAAGTTTTCGGAAAATTTGAATTTCGAAACGTGCAGAAATGGGGCCAGGCGGGAAAATTCCCGCCCAGACAAGTCGACAGGCATGTCGACAGGCATGTCGACATGCATGTCGACAGGGCTGTCGACTTGCCCTGTCGGCTGATTTTGATCTGGTGCACCTATTTGCTATCTTGGCTAGGTTTTTGGGCCTGGTTTGAAATCTGACGGCTCTGCTTGGTCCTAGGGTTAATCTAAGGGCCTAAAACTATCCTAATCTCTATAAAAAGACCCTAAACCTACCCCTAAACCCTCATTATTCACTCATGTAACTAAACTATGGCCAAATTTCTACTCTCATGGCCTCCATCTCAAATCCCTAGAGCCTATGCACCCAAATCAAGTTCAAATCAAAAGATGCAAGCTTGCTACACCAAATGGAGGCCAAATCAACGTTGTTATGCGAGTTTCATGACGGATCTTCATCAAAGGAGCCACCTTTCTTCATCAAAATGATGCATGATCCCTTTCCTAAGCCTTGCCTATGTAAGTTCTAGCTACTTTTGGGTCAAAACGGTATTTTAATGTTGACATGGGATAAAATGAGGCTAAACATGATTATGCGAACATATATGAACCTTACCTTGCCTCTTGTGTTCATGTTTATGATCTTAGGCCATGTGAGTGACTTAATCATGCCTCTCATGCTATGCATAACCTAGCTTAACTTGCAAGTTTGGATCTTTATGCATGAAATGCTAGCATGAACCTTTAGGAACCATTTTACTTGTGAAACCTTGGCTAAGACTAGATTTTGGGGCTTATGCATGTTTATGAACCCAAACCCCTTTATGCTATCATGTAAGTTTGTGGCCAAGTCTTTTATGAGATTATGCATGTTTATGGCCAAACCCTTTTCGTGATAATAT
The DNA here is from genome assembly GCA_030737875.1 of Allium sativum. Taxonomy (NCBI): domain Eukaryota; kingdom Viridiplantae; phylum Streptophyta; class Magnoliopsida; order Asparagales; family Amaryllidaceae; genus Allium; species Allium sativum. The sequence continues at coordinate 430,402,873 of CM060909.1, read as the reverse complement.
GCATGTTTGTGGCCAAATTACCTTATGACACTATGCATGTTCATGGTCAATTTCTTTATGATGTTATGCATGTGGAAGCCAAGCCCTTTTTGGCATCATGCATGTTTTGAGACCAATATGTGGCATAGCATCCTTACTATGTTGACTCGCTTTGCTTGCGTTGGGAAAACACGATTTTGGGTAGTTAGATAAACATGAACATGTCGCAAAATCTTAACTTGAATATGACATGTGTTTATACTTGAAAATATGACTTGAAGGATAACATGGAAGATGACATGTAAGTATGCATAAAAACATGAGCTTGGGAATTTACCTATTAAGTTAGGTCTACCCTTTGGGAATTTACCTATTAAGTTAGGTCTACCCAAATGCTCGAAAAACTTGTAACATGTTTTGGAAACATGATGAACTTAGATAATATGAGTGTGGCCAACTCGAGGTTGGGTTGAGTTTGCAACGTAAAACTACCCGGAACCGACCGGCCTAACTAGTAGTTGCAAACAATAGGACCCAATGTGAGAAGTTGGTCATGTCGCGCTTAAGACCCGAGGTTAGACTAGGTTGTGGTGTAAATCTACCCGGACCCGCCCGGCTTAACTAGTAACCACAACAAGGTCTAATGTGAGAGGTTGAGGGTGCATTAATTAAATTAATGCCACATAATAGGGTTAAGTTAATTTGATTAATGAGGCTTAATCAAATATGATATGGACAAATGGGTTAAGTAATTTGATTAGGCTAATGATACTTAACAAAACATGATAAGCTTGGGTAGGTTAAGTAGCTTTATTTGCCTAATGACACTTGACCATTTTTATACGACTAGTGGACGGGATTAGGTCAACCAACACTTAATCAATCCAACACGATAACGTGATAAGGTTAAGTAAATTTTCTTAATGACACTTAACCGTATAATACAGTTAATGGATGGGGTTAAGATTAGGCTTAACTAATCTAAACACGGTAATTCGATAGGGTTAAGTTAAACACTTAACCAATTTAAACTTGATAATTCAATGAGGTCAAGTATCCCATACTTAACTGACTTAACTTGGTAATTTAATGGGGTTAAGTTAAACACTTAACTAATTTAACACGATGATTTGATGAGTTTAAGTGACCTATACTTAATCAATCTAACTCGTAAATTTGATGAGGTTAAGTTAACCTATACTTAACCAATCTAACGTGAAAACATGATAAGGCTAAGTCACGAACCGTTTCGAATACGCTTGACCGATTTGACTCGGTAATCAGATGGGGTCAAATTAATATATACTTAACCAATCTAAATGATAATTAGACGAGGTTAAGCCTTGGATTGCTTGATATACTTAACCAACTTGACACATGAACTGTAGGGTTAAGTCTTGGGCTTGGATACTTAGCCAGTTTCGACATGTTTTGTAGACGGGTTAAGTTGTGAACTTAAGTGACACTTAACCCATTAGATAAACCCTAATTCGGAGGATTAGGTAAATAACCATAGTTAACAAGGATTATGGAAATAAGGCTAAGTGGTAAACCTTAGTTAAGGGAAACTAAGTAATAATTCTTAGTCAAAGAAATTTGAACCATTTCTTAGATAGATTAGTAACCCGATACGTTTAAGAATGCGTGTAGGAGCGGGCTATCTGATTTAGATAAAGGCTCCAACGAACTGGGTGTTACATTTGGTATCAGAGCAGAAGGTTACCAGACTGGGCAAAAGTTTTTAAAGACCTTCTGAAAATTATTTGAAAAGCCGTTTACAAAGAAGCATTTTTCAAGAAAATTTTCTTTTAAAAAGAAAAAGGCTATTCCCCAAAGGCCATTAGCATTATCCTTGTTTCCTTGATTGAATCTCTTTTCCTTCCTCCATCTGTAGTCACAGTGGTTTTGACTGCGACTAGTCTTTCTAGCTGCGTAAGTGTTTCCCGTACGATGGAGGTGGTTCTCGAGAGACCGTTGCAGAGTTATGCATGAAAGGATAGTAAGAACAAGGATAAAGGATACGAGCTCAGGAATAAGCAACATGTTGGTATGGCTGAGTCCTAAAAGGAGGGAGAAAGATGAACAATGAAACCCATGACGAGAGAGTACCTTTGGCATGGTGAAACGGGACGGATAGTTAAGTATCATGGAACAGGGACAAGATCATTCGGAGGGCAATAGTATGCTCTCATTTCTAGGGTACCTCAGAAGGAGGGTAACGATCTTGTTAAAGGTTTAGCTTTTCTTTTCTATCATCCCGTCCAGACTTTGCCTTGAGCATCGTATCATTTAAGTCTGCTTGGACAGTTGAGTCTCTGCACCTTAGTACTAGCGTAGTAGAGGATCCCGTTTTTGTCTCAAGTCCTATTGGAAGATCGGTCCATTTACTCATGGCTTGTTTGGATTTGAGAATGTCTATATCAAGTGTTGAGCTTGGAAATAATGCTTATGTTTATAAGTTGTGGATGGATTCTAGGGATGAAGTGGTTATCCAGTAAGGGGTGCCACTCTCGGTTTTAGAAGGAGGGTAGTTAGACTCTTGGCTTGCTTTGGTAATACCCTTGAAGTATCGCGTGACCTTTTGGGTTCTGTCATGATTAGTTACTTAGAATCCCTAGATGCCTTTATTGGAAATTTGAAGCCCGATCGGATGGTGTTCGCCGATAAGACGGATGGTTTATTTCACTTATGCATGGGTTATGGAAATCACCCTAGTAAGTGCACTTGATAACCCGGTTGGCATCTGTTTACTTTCAAGAGAAAGTTCTACTACGTGGAATACCTTATGGTACGAGGTCCGAGATTCACTAGTGAATTTTGGAAAGCTTGCATGAGATCATGAGTACGAAGTCATGTTTGCGCTAAGTGTGCAAGTGGAACGAGAGGCGACGAGGAAATGAGTTCCAACTCATGTTATGGAAACAGGAAATAAGAAGCTACGAAATCGCGAAGTTAAAGGACGGTCAAGGCACAATGGAATTAAGCTCAAGGAGATACGACTTTGATGGTCAAAGACTAGATACGCACATGATATCTCTTTTTGGGAGTATATCCTTGATCCCTGTTTTCTGTAGAGCTTACTTGTAGGCTATCTTTTGTGGACATCCTCTCGGTCCTATTTTCTGTTACAAACCCCATAAGGAGTTTGTCTTGTTTATCTTCCCGACCCTGTTTCAGGGAATCCTAGGTAGAACCCTATGGATGTAAACATGTATTTGAAACATGTTATGATTGATATGGTTGCAAGTGGTTGCAAGTGGTTGCTCGTGGATGCGCGAATTTACATTAAATATTAGCTCGACTCGGTCACATTTCATATTGCATATGCACGAGTATTTATACTTGTTTATGGATGATATTGAATGTGTTACCATGTGGATGTTGCATATGGATGAATGTTTGTGCACGCATATAGTGTATATATATGACTAGGACTATTTGCATACATGTTGGATTCATGGCACTATACATATTTTTGCATTCAAAAGATTTTTCAGGCCTGATCATTAGCATTAGCTAAGGAACATATACACACACTCTTTGCATGTATTCATACAGCATTAGAAATCATCTAAGGACGATGGTTGCTTGTGGATGATGTTTTGAGTAGATGGATGATGGATGGTAGGATATGTTCTTCCTAACTTGGAGATTTCGGGGACGAAATCCTAAAAGGTGGGGAGAATGTAACAACCCGTATTTTTCGATAACATGTTAAAACGAGAATCAAGGCAGAATTTAATTTTAAATTCTGAATCAAGTAAAACGGGCTATGCCATTGCGTTCGTCTCGGAAAAATACGCGAAATAGAGTCCGAGTTTTCGAAAATCGGAGTCCGTATGACCCGGTTAAGGCCCAAAGAAGTTTTCGGAAAATTTGAATTTCGAAACGTGCAGAAATGGGGCCAGGCGGGAAAATTCCCGCCCAGACAAGTCGACAGGCATGTCGACAGGCATGTCGACATGCATGTCGACAGGGCTGTCGACTTGCCCTGTCGGCTGATTTTGATCTGGTGCACCTATTTGCTATCTTGGCTAGGTTTTTGGGCCTGGTTTGAAATCTGACGGCTCTGCTTGGTCCTAGGGTTAATCTAAGGGCCTAAAACTATCCTAATCTCTATAAAAAGACCCTAAACCTACCCCTAAACCCTCATTATTCACTCATGTAACTAAACTATGGCCAAATTTCTACTCTCATGGCCTCCATCTCAAATCCCTAGAGCCTATGCACCCAAATCAAGTTCAAATCAAAAGATGCAAGCTTGCTACACCAAATGGAGGCCAAATCAACGTTGTTATGCGAGTTTCATGACGGATCTTCATCAAAGGAGCCACCTTTCTTCATCAAAATGATGCATGATCCCTTTCCTAAGCCTTGCCTATGTAAGTTCTAGCTACTTTTGGGTCAAAACGGTATTTTAATGTTGACATGGGATAAAATGAGGCTAAACATGATTATGCGAACATATATGAACCTTACCTTGCCTCTTGTGTTCATGTTTATGATCTTAGGCCATGTGAGTGACTTAATCATGCCTCTCATGCTATGCATAACCTAGCTTAACTTGCAAGTTTGGATCTTTATGCATGAAATGCTAGCATGAACCTTTAGGAACCATTTTACTTGTGAAACCTTGGCTAAGACTAGATTTTGGGGCTTATGCATGTTTATGAACCCAAACCCCTTTATGCTATCATGTAAGTTTGTGGCCAAGTCTTTTATGAGATTATGCATGTTTATGGCCAAACCCTTTTCGTGATAATATGCATGTTTGTGGCCAAATTACCTTATGACACTATGCATGTTCATGGTCAATTTCTTTATGATGTTATGCATGTGGAAGCCAAGCCCTTTTTGGCATCATGCATGTTTTGAGACCAATATGTGGCATAGCATCCTTACTATGTTGACTCGCTTTGCTTGCGTTGGGAAAACACGATTTTGGGTAGTTAGATAAACATGAACATGTCGCAAAATCTTAACTTGAATATGACATGTGTTTATACTTGAAAATATGACTTGAAGGATAACATGGAAGATGACATGTAAGTATGCATAAAAACATGAGCTTGGGAATTTACCTATTAAGTTAGGTCTACCCTTTGGGAATTTACCTATTAAGTTAGGTCTACCCAAATGCTCGAAAAACTTGTAACATGTTTTGGAAACATGATGAACTTAGATAATATGAGTGTGGCCAACTCGAGGTTGGGTTGAGTTTGCAACGTAAAACTACCCGGAACCGACCGGCCTAACTAGTAGTTGCAAACAATAGGACCCAATGTGAGAAGTTGGTCATGTCGCGCTTAAGACCCGAGGTTAGACTAGGTTGTGGTGTAAATCTACCCGGACCCGCCCGGCTTAACTAGTAACCACAACAAGGTCTAATGTGAGAGGTTGAGGGTGCATTAATTAAATTAATGCCACATAATAGGGTTAAGTTAATTTGATTAATGAGGCTTAATCAAATATGATATGGACAAATGGGTTAAGTAATTTGATTAGGCTAATGATACTTAACAAAACATGATAAGCTTGGGTAGGTTAAGTAGCTTTATTTGCCTAATGACACTTGACCATTTTTATACGACTAGTGGACGGGATTAGGTCAACCAACACTTAATCAATCCAACACGATAACGTGATAAGGTTAAGTAAATTTTCTTAATGACACTTAACCGTATAATACAGTTAATGGATGGGGTTAAGATTAGGCTTAACTAATCTAAACACGGTAATTCGATAGGGTTAAGTTAAACACTTAACCAATTTAAACTTGATAATTCAATGAGGTCAAGTATCCCATACTTAACTGACTTAACTTGGTAATTTAATGGGGTTAAGTTAAACACTTAACTAATTTAACACGATGATTTGATGAGTTTAAGTGACCTATACTTAATCAATCTAACTCGTAAATTTGATGAGGTTAAGTTAACCTATACTTAACCAATCTAACGTGAAAACATGATAAGGCTAAGTCACGAACCGTTTCGAATACGCTTGACCGATTTGACTCGGTAATCAGATGGGGTCAAATTAATATATACTTAACCAATCTAAATGATAATTAGACGAGGTTAAGCCTTGGATTGCTTGATATACTTAACCAACTTGACACATGAACTGTAGGGTTAAGTCTTGGGCTTGGATACTTAGCCAGTTTCGACATGTTTTGTAGACGGGTTAAGTTGTGAACTTAAGTGACACTTAACCCATTAGATAAACCCTAATTCGGAGGATTAGGTAAATAACCATAGTTAACAAGGATTATGGAAATAAGGCTAAGTGGTAAACCTTAGTTAAGGGAAACTAAGTAATAATTCTTAGTCAAAGAAATTTGAACCATTTCTTAGATAGATTAGTAACCCGATACGTTTAAGAATGCGTGTAGGAGCGGGCTATCTGATTTAGATAAAGGCTCCAACGAACTGGGTGTTACACATATGGAGTTCGTCTTGGATGTCGTTTTTTGCTTTGGACTCATGGTGGCAAGGTCTACACTTTTAAAAATACAAATTTCAAATAAAAGCAACTATAGGTTGGGGCATTTTGTACTAACACATACTTGATAGTTCATATCGATGGCTCCTTTTTTATGAGGAACAACTACAAATGCAACTAGGTATATTCTAAGTGTAGAGCAATGGTGATAGATCAAAGTGAAAAGCAAATAGAGAAGAGTTGGGTTTTCGAGCTTGATAACACAACGACTGTCTATGATTAATCTCAATCGAGGAGGCATTACGTCAGGAGTTATAGAAACAATCATGAAGTTATGTTCTGCTATGGAAAACGTGTGCAAAAGGATTATTAATGTGCAAGATTTTAGTGGTTACTCGAAAAGAGGAGGTACAGAGTGTGATATCCATTTTGGGATCATGACGAATCCTAATTTTCACATCAAAAGATTCTGGCATCTACTCGAACCACATCGGGTCCTTACCTTGGATTGTACACGTAGATATGACCTAATTTCTAGCCTACTTAGTGGTATGGACTTGAGTATCATGGAAATTGAGCATTTTCGTGTATCCATAGCAGTGAGCAAGTGATTATGGGGATGAATGACGGATGTTTATTCTTGAATGATGTTTATGCTTAATTTCTTGTTATGACCTTATCACGTACATCCCCCTTTTACACCTAGTGAAATAATGAACTCAAAGTAGAATATATTATTACATGTGCTTACTCTTTAAATGCAAGGACAGAACATGTATGATTCTCCATGCTTATTATGTTGCATGTTTAGTATTTGAAATTTATGTCACTTACACCACACTTTTTCTAGCTCAAAGTTTTATGCCTTTCTTTTTATTACTCTAGGTGCTCTTAAATGAACAGACTAGATAAAGGTTAGGAGTAAGCACGAGTAGCTGATCAGGAGGGGAGCATAAGGCTATTCTTTGTATTATTTATATATACTTTACTTTGCTCTTGTTCACCATTGGACTTAGTAGTACTTTTATCTTAAAGACACTTCCATTTGAGTTATTTCCACTTCTACGATTCTATTTTGGTTATGTTGCATTATGGATCTTCCACACTGATGCTTATAGTTCATTATTAGCTATTTACTATCTTGTCTGCATTATATAAATTATGTGTTACTATTATATTTTATTACACATATTGAGATATATGACATGTTTTAGGGTTTTTTCTTTTCTTTAACCGAGGTTATCTCTTTACATTAGTTGAGCATCGTTACAACGCACTATTTGCATACCGAGGTGTAGGGAGATCATCACATTTGGTATCAAAGCCTGATTTCATGGTTTAACCTAAGTGGTAATACCCGAGGAAGGGGTATAATTATATGAGAGACTTGTAATATATTTTTGTTTTAAAAACGATATATGTATAGTGTATGCTTATAAATGAAGTTGCACTATACATATATACTGCTAAGTAGGATTTATTTAAAAAGAGGTTGATCTCTTCATTACAGATTGAACAATTAATATCCAAACACGGAATACCACTAGAAACTCCACTTCTGGAGTTGAGGAAGAAGCTGGCTCGGGACCTAATAATGGTCCCGATATTCAGATCATGCACACTGCTTTTATGAGGGACATTTCAAGAAATGCTTAAGGAGTTGCTTTCAATGTTGTTGAGGATGGTGGTGCACTAGTGCAGGTGCCCAGACCCAATTTGATATGCTTAATAAAGATTACATCTGCCTGGATGGCAAGCCGATCTAGGGAAAGGAGCCAGTTATGGATGTTCAGGATTAGCTCGGCACTTAGGAGTGAGTTTTGGAGATCCGAAACTTAATGATGATATAAAGAGGAGGTTGGCCTCGCGCCGGCTTTAGTAAAGGACAATGAACTAGTGGAACACCATCAAAGTTGCTTACTGTGAGGATCAAACCACTTGGGATTAACTGAAAGCCCATTTAAGTGAGAAGTTTACTTTGGCTGCCCAAAAGTTAGAGTTTTTCCAAGGATTTGCAGAGCTAAAATAGGGAGACATGACCATCTTCAAGCATATTTGTGTATTTGATTCTTTGTTGAAGTATGGGTGTCTTCCATCAATGCCACAAAATGTAAAAATGAGAATCTTATCACTGACTTGGATGATTACTTTGGAAAGAAGCTTATTAATCACATTGATGAGACTTTTGAGTCTATTTTAGGGAAATCCTTGAAGAAGAAAAGCCTTTTCTCCATGTCAAAGATTGTTGATGCTATTGTTCCAAAGGTAGAGCTAAATCTGCAAACATATGAGGGAAGTAAGAAAATGTGGAACAATAACATGAAATACTCTTAAGCCAAAGGTAGACAGAAGAAAAAACATAAGCCTAAAGCGGTCTGCTATAATTATGGGACTAAAGGCGACTACAACGAGAAATGCAAAGCTAAGGATAAGAGGTGTCACATCTGTCGTAAACTCAGGCACTTCAAGTGGGATTGTCCTGATGCAACTAAACAGATTCAGACAGTGAAGGCATATGCTATAATGTCATTTCACCTTCGTCGGACGCCCCATCGACAAAGGAAAAAGGAATCCGCATACAAGTTATGCTTTCTAGTTATATGTTCCCATCCAAGTTTTATTTGACATTAGGGATTCACATTCCTTTGTAGCTAATGACCTAATATATAAGTTAGGATTGGAAACCGAAATAGTTGATCAACCATTGATTATGACTAAGCCTATTGGTTGCTCCAATAGCCTTCGTATGATTTATCGTGGTTTGGTCTTATCGAATTATATATGCACTTTTGATTGGGCTTGTCTTGTTTTTGGTTTTATTGGGTTTGGCTTAATTATGGGAGTTGATTAGCTTCAAAGATATGAAATAGTGGTGGACTATAAGAGGTCTTTGATGACTTGAGCGGAAAATGGGCAGAGGATAGTGTTAGGCTGTGTTATCCATCAAATTCACATAGCATTGGATCGGGCCTTTCAAATAGTTTTGGATCGATCTGAATCGAATAGAAGCACTCTAGAATGGTCCAAGAAGCTGCTGAATCGGCCTGCTTGTACAATGGTGAATCGGCCTACCTCATAGTAAAGTGGATCAGCCTCAGCTGATCGGGATCGGACCGGACTACTGCAGTGTGATTTGAATCGGCTCGAGATGAACTGGATCGGGCTGAAGCGTGCTACACTGGCTCGAGGCGAGTTGGACTGGGTTTAAGCGCGTTACACTGGCTTGAGAGGTTCTGTATCGGGTAGAGGTATGTTGAATCGGCTCAAGATGAACTGGATCAGGAAGAATCACTCTGGATCGGATCGGAAGCCTGGAAACTGGAAATTAACCTCAGTGAATTTCCGTAAATACTTAACATACCGATCCAAAACCTGAAACTATATTACACTCGTCCCTCACTCCTATAAATAGAGCTTCACATCCACTTTAATGGGGGAGCTTTTTGGACAATCCCGAAGGGCTGTCAAACTCAATTCTCAACTTCCTCTAAGTAATTTGATCATCTCAAACACTTCAATTCAAAGATTCATCTCCAAATTCATTACAAAGATATGAAGATTCATTAAAACTTGTGAGAGAGTTCGGATTTATTCCATCGACATCCATTCTTGGAGGATCTCAACCATTTCTCATAGGAATTTCACTAAGTACGAGAGTGGGAAAAGTGAGGTGAATAATGGATTTATTGAGAGTGTGTTTGTTTTGTAATCCAAAAGGTAATAATGGAATCATTTGATAAAGTGGATGTAGATCACGCTTGATCGAACCACTTTAAAACTTTGTATCTTTCCTTACTTGCATCTTCCTAATTCTAGGCTCCATTTTTACTATTCTAGAGAATATTGTGAAGTGCACCTTGCATCTTTGGTGTTGACTCAAGTTTTGAGATCAACATTTGGCACCCACCATGGGGCCGATTCAATCCTCCCTCTTTTCTCATTCCTCCACAAGTTTTGAAGCCTTGCATTAGAAAAGATCCAATCCTATTTCACTACGATCTACTCCAAGCCTTTGCCTAAGTTATGGGTAAATCAGGTAGACCACCAAAGAGGCTCACGGATCAAAATGCCGAGAATGGTGATAATATCGCTGATCGTGAAACTACTCCTCCTACCACCCGATTTGAGGTTGGAGAAGGTTCCGGGGCTGGAGCCGCCATAACAAAACGAGAGATAGATGAAGTGGATGCAACTTTAACTAACCAGATGAATATTGCAAATGAGGCCATGATGAAGAGACTCGAAACGGTGTTTGCCATGCAAGCTGCTACGCCAAAAGTCACCATGAAGACCGCCCATGCTAAATCCGTACAGACTCCGCATATAGAAAACACTGGTTCCTCTTCTTCAAGCCCAATCCGAGAAAATTCTATCCAAGAGATGACGAATCCTAAGCATAAGGAAGCAAAGCTACCCGCCCGCGACCATCCTGATAAAGCGACTTCTCAACAAGTGCTTGGTTCTACCAAAGGGGCACCTCTCCAAGCGGGAGGTTCAGGGCCCCGAAATCCGAACCGTGACCGTCTGTTATGGAATTGAATGAACTCGAGCAAAGACCAGGAGAATCCGTTAGGGCATTCCTTACTCGCTTTAATACCGCTGCGGCTGAAGTGGGAAACTATGAGCCTCGCCTGGCTTTGATGGCCTTAAAAGGGGCTATAAGTAAGAAGACTAAGCTCAGACGATGGATTAAAAAGAAAAAACCAAGTACTCTAGAGGAGTTGTTTGATAAGGCTGAGGAATACATAGGTGTGGATGAGGACCCTGCCTATGCTACGGATATCCCGGAAAGCAGCATGCAATCTGAAAAGAAGAATAATGATGCACTAAGCGATCAGAAAAACCCTAGAGGCCAGAAACGGGGTAATGATGGGAAGGATAATTGAGTCAACAAAAAGTTCCGCTTCTTCAACAACTCGTAGTTGACTCCATTAAAAGAAACGGTAGAGAATATTTTCATGGCCACTAAGGAGACTGAAGAGTACCCAGCACCAAAGCAGATAAAGATTAGCGATGCTGCCATAAAATCTGGGAGATTTTGTCGGTTTCATAACCGGCCCTGCCATAACACGAATGAGTGTAAGCACCTAAAGAGTCTAATCGAGGAACTATTAAGGAAGAACAGACTTCAGCAATACACAAAGAATCCGCAAAATATTCAAGCTTCACAAGGTCAAGGAACTTTTACAGGACAAACAAAGCAAAGTGAAAATGTCGCAAACGCTGTCATGCCAAGGCTGATCATTAACACCATTTCAGGGGTCCACATCCTACTGGTTGTGAAATATGCTAATGAGATGAAAGACCTTCCGAGAGGAGAAGAACTCATGACTATGGATGAAGCCTCTTTAGCAAAGATACCTAGGTCTCCCTGAGATGACATTGTGTTCAACGATCGAGACTCAGAGGGATTGATAACTCCAACCAAAGATCCGATGGTAATAACCGTAGGCTTGGGTCCTGCCATTGTTAGAAGAATTCTAGTTGACAGTGGAGCATCCGTTAATGTTCTTTTCGTCAGTGCATTCCAAAGGATGAAGCTCTCCATGAAGGATGTGAAAGCTTGTCAAAGCAAAATTCATGGTTTCACGGGACATATTGTTCAGCCAATCGGAGTCATCAATCTACTTGTTGAGCTCGGAGAAGGGGAAAACAAGGCGACACAGAAGCAAGATTTCATCGTAGTCGATGAGCGGTCTTGGAAGACCAACCCTCGTGGCTTTCAGAATAACGATGGCGCCATGGTGCCTAATAATGAAATTTCCTACTAAAAACGGGGTTCGAGTGGTCAAAGGCGATCGGCAGACAACAAGGGAATGCTACCGGTTGGAACTTGCTGAGGCGAGGAAAAAGGAAGTGAGAAAGGATACGGAGCTCCCGCTCTACATTCATCGATCCCCCTTATAGCAATTAACGTGGGGCCCTTATATTGGTGAACATAGGGGGCCCAGAAGGAAATCGATCCGAGGAAAACCAGTATGGGGGAAGACAGAGCAGCACTGGCTGAAGATACCATTTCCATTTCAATACATGACAAAGATCCTGACCGAGTCTTAAAGATAGGTTCTCAGTTGGGCAAAAAGCTGCAGAAGGACTTGATATTGTTTCTAAAAGCAAATTTAGATGTCTTTGCTAGGCACACTCAGACATGTGTGGAATATCAACAGATGTAATTGTTCATTAATTGAATATTAATCCTAAGTTAACTCCTGTAAAACAGAAATGACGAACTTAGGGGCCTGAAAGATCGATGGCATTAAAAGAAGAAGTAGATAGACTTTTCAAGAATAATTTTATACGAACATCTACGTATCCCGATTGGGTCTCGAATCCAGTTCTCGTCAAAAAGTCTAATGGCAAGTGGAGAGTATGCATAGACTACTCAGACCTTAACAAAGCATGTCCCAAGGATAGTTTCTCTCTGCCTAGAATTGATCAACTTGTCGATGCAACTACGGGGCATGCACTATTATCTTTCATGGATGCGTATTCTGGATACAATCAAATTATGATGCGCGAACCGGATCAGGAGAACACAAGCTTTATAACTGACAGAGGCTTGTACTGTTATAAGGTTACGCCATTTGGACTAAAGAATGCAGAAGCAACATACCAGCATCTTGTGAACTCATGTTCAAATCCCATATTGGGAACACTATGGAGGTTTACGTCGATGACATGTTAGTAAAGTCCAAAAAGGGTGAAGATCACCTAGAGGATCTAGTAGAGATGTTCCATATTCTTAGAAAATTCGGCATGAAGTTAAATCCTTTGAAATGCTCATTTAGGGTTTCCTAAGGGAAATTTCTCGGAATCATAGTCAATGCCAAAGGCATTAAGGCAAATCCTTCCCAAGTCACGGCATTACGAGAAATGCGAGCGCCAAAAACGATAAAGGAGTTTTAGAGCTTGAATGGGAAGATTGTTTCCCTTAATCGCTTCATTTCTAAAGCAACGGATCGATGCATTCCCCTTTTTGATGCTTTAAGGAAAGGAAAGAAAGACTTCCAATGGACCCCAAAATGTCAAATGGCTTTCAAAGAATTGATTAAACATATGGATTCTCCGCCAATGCTTTCGAAGCCTAAAGATGGAGAAGAGCTATTCCTATATTTAGCCATTTCCTCGCATGCTCTAAGCGCGGCACTTGTATAGGAAGAAGCCAAGGTTCAATTGCCAGTTTATTACATAAGAAAGCAGTTCACCAGGGCAGAGTTGAACTATCCGAAGCTGGAAAATTTAGCATACTGCCTACTCATTGCCTCACAAAAATTGAGACCGTACTTCCAATCTCATCTAATAAAGGTTCTCACTGATCAGCCGCTAAGGCAAATTCTCTTCCGTTCAGAAACTTCTGGAAGGCTATTGAAATGGAATATTGAGCTTAGTCAATATGACAACACCTATCACCCTCGAAGAGCTATCAATGGGCAAGCTTTAGCAGATTTCATTGCCGAGTTCATGGATAGAGGAGATGGAATTAAAGAACCAACAAGGACGGTCACTAACTAGAAGCTATACATTGATGGATCAAGGAATGACTACTGTTCAAGGGCTGGAATAGTCTTGGAAACTCCAGAAGGTCATTCCTTGTGTTATGCATTAAGGTTGGAATTTCCATCAACCAATAACGAGGCCAAATACGAAGCATTGATAAATGGTTAAGAATAGCAAAAGAGCTGAATCTAAAAACCGTGCAGGTCTACAGTGATTCTCAATTGGTAGTAAGTCAGGTTCTTGGGGAATTCCAAGCCAAAGTTGGAAATCTACCTTCCTATCATATAAAAGCTATGGAACTTCTCAACAACCTCGATCATTACACCATATCTCACATTCCAAGAGAGGAAAATGCAAAGGCGGATTCACTCGCTAAATAAGCTAGTTCTTCTAATGCATACTTGCTCGGGTTAATACCTATTGAAGTCTTTACAACCCCGACCATTGAAGAGGTAGATGTTGACTGGATTATGGAAACAGTTGAAGAACCTATGTCTTGGATGACACCGATTAAGGAATATATCCTCAACGAAACACTTCCAGAGGAACCAAAAAAAGAGAGGAAAATACTGCGCAAAGATCCGTTATTTCTTGTTCAGGACGGGAGGTTGTATAGACGGGGATTCTCTATGCCATTACTATCCAAGGAAGAATCGAAAGCAATTTTGGACGAATTACATGAGGGAGACTACGGGGGTCATGTCGGTGGTCAAACATTAGCCAAAAAAGTCTTGGGATACGGCTATTTTTGGCCGGATGTGAACTTGGATGCAATGACTTATGCCAAAAGATGTGATAAGTGCCAAAGATATGCAAAAATCCCGAGAGCACCACCAACCGAGTTAACCCAGATGTTCAGTCCATGGCCATTTACTATCTGGGGTATATATTTGATTGGGGCACTACCCACTTCAAAATCAAATATAAAGCACGCAATAGTGACGATTGATTATTCTACCAAATGGGTTGAAGCAGAGACCCTAGCCACTATTACTTCGAAGAAGGTGATAAACTTTTCTTGAAAAACATCATCTGCAGGTTTGGCATTCTACCGAAGATAATTACTGATAATGGGACTCAATTTGAGAGCGCTAAGTTTTGGAAAGCACAAGATCAAGAAAAGTTTTTCGACCGTTGCCCATCCGCAGGCTAATGGGCAAGTTGAAGCAATCAACAAGATCCTAAAGTCAACCATCAAAAAACGACTTGAGAAAGCCAAGGGTAGTTGGGTTGATGAGCTTCCGTTTGCAGTGTGGGCATATCGTACTACTCATAAAACGACAACAGTGCACACTCCATTTTCCCTTGTATTTGGATCCGAGGCGATGATCCCGATTGAGCTTGAGGTCCCGACTCATAGATGGATCTACTTCAACCAAGCGGAGAATGAAAAACTTCAACTCGAAGCGCTTGACTTACTCGAGGAAAGAAGAAAGGAATCAGAACTAAGAATTATTGCACATCAGAGAAGAATAGCTCGTCATTTTAATGCTCAAGTTAGGCGAAGGAGCTTCCAAATTGGGGATCTCGTTCTTAAGAGAATCATGACAGGAACCGGAGTACTGGGACCCAACTGGGAGGGGCCATATGTGATAGGGAAAAAATTCTCGGATGGTACATTTGAACTAAAGACAGCAGACGGATTCCAACTCCCAAGAGCATGGAATGCTATACATCTCTGAACACTACCTTTTTAATGTCTCTTTCATAGTATTTGTAAACAGCATGCATTGTACATACCATGCAACACTATTGCAAGTTTTGTAAATATAAATCGAATTACTTGCCTAAATCGTACATTTGCAAATTACTCGCTAAAGATCGATTTTGATTGCAGGTCCTCTAAAAGATACATTGATATCACTATAACCTAATTAGTCCTTGAGGCTATTGGATCATCTCTTAATGCTAAAAAAAACACTCGCAATTAGCTCGGTGACATGGAAAGCATAGCGGTGCAAGTACAAGATACCAAGGTTAGGTCTGTCAAATGACATGACGCTTAAATCATAAACAAAACTACAAGTTTCGCAAAAGGGGCACCTTCTTAATTGCAAGGTCTAAGGCCCTAGTTCTATCAAATCGTGGTAAAACCTGATAAAAGAACTAGCGTCTGCCCCATGGAACAGCGTAGCCAATAAACCAAAGTCCTCCCCGAGGGGCACCTAGTCAATCGCCAGTACCGTTAATACATGGTCCAACTGCGACACATACTGGATCTTTAAACTAAAGACCTCCCCAACGGGCACTTGGTTCATCGTCAATGTCATTAGTACAGGGCTGGATACCAATATAAACACTGGGTTTAAAAAGACCTCTTCGGGGGCATCCGTTCAGATGTTGGATCTTTGAAATCCAACTATCAATTCTGGGTCTAACAAATCCAGTTACTGACGGATTATAAAGACCCCTACTGGGGCATCCGATCATATGTCGGGTTCTCCAAATTCGGTTAGTGACAGACCCAAAGTCCTTCTTGGAAGGCGCCCTACAAATTCTATAAGTGATTAAGTTATTCGGTCATAACGAATAACGGGTTTACAAGTAGTAAATGCCATGCTCAACCCTTAAAGTTGTGACAAATTTTGGTATCAGGACATTATTACCAAGTTAAAGGAATTCAATGGTTTTCACTTCCTTAGATGTACCATAAACTCATCATGACTTTGACGTTAAAGGCTTAGTGTTTACAAAGATTGACTCGATCAACGGAATGGAATTCCGAAAAGACAAGGACAAAATCGATAGCTCCAATACTGTGATAAGTGCAGAAGTGGTCGTTCATGGAATTGCAAAATTGCCTTAGTCGAATCGGCTAAACACAAATCCAAACTGAATCAACCAACCGATTCAAGAAAGATCCGTCAGATCGACCAAGATTGAACCGATCACGACCAGTCCAGATTGGAGCGACCTTGACTGGTCCATATTGAATCAATCAGGACTAATCTAAGGTGAATCGGTATTGACCGGTCCACATTGGGTCAACCAAGGCTGATCCGTGCAAGTCAGTACGTTGTTCAAAGGTGATATCAGCGCAGAGCTAATGCAAAGTGAAAAGTATATCAAAGAAAATAGTCTATGAACTAAATAACCTAGCCAATCAAGCATTGATCATCATGACTAATATACCATTACCAACCAGACAAGTCAATAGACAGCACAACCACAAAAATCAAAGTGTACCAACACAAACTAACTTAAGAGTTAAAGGCGAGGACCGGAACTCACTTAAATACAACCGGTCTACAGATAAAGTTCATTAAGCCAAAAGTCATCAGACACTAAGAGAAAAAGGCTAAGCACTCTGGTACTTCCTAGGTCGTCCCACCTTCCTCTTCACTGGAGCCGAACAAGACGGAGAAGCATCAGAAGCCGACCTCTTGCTGGATGAGCCCACTAACTCGATATTCCCCTTAGGAAAGGCAGCAATAATAGCATCTCGGTTCCTCAAAGCACGAATTAATTTCACTTTATCATCCTCCAGAACAACGATACGCTCAAGACTCTCCTGATGAAGCCTTTGCAAATTCCCCGTCAGTGTATGCTAGTCCTGAAGCTTTTTGGTAGTCTGATCTTTAAGCAGGTCCATCTGCCTCTCGAACTGATGCAAGTCGTCCTCCATGCGACTAAGCAGCCTAGATTTGGTGACAATTATGTCGCTAGAAGTCACTTGACGATCAGTATGAGACACATCCAAATTAAGAGGGATCCCTTGAAAGTTCCAAACAGGGATTCATCTAGCGAGCTTGGCATTACAAGTTCCCGGAGCATAGTGAGGCCTGTTCACAATTGTCTGTATCTCTGGGTAAGTAGGGCCGACAAGTAAGGGAGAATTCACTAAAGGTTGGCCAATTGTCTCATCGTCTAGATCAAAGAACCTTTTTATCCTGAATTCTTCAGAAGTCGGATCCATCCTGCACGAAAAAGGAAGTATTCAAATATTATTTGTTAGCTTCCTTATCGTTAAGATGAACAAGGACAAGAAGGTAGCTAAACGGTGTACAGAAGCAACCGATCCATACTGGATCGGTCATAGCCGATTCATCTCGGATCGGTCAAACACGAACCAAAATGGATCGATTATGACTGATCCATGTCGGATCAGTCAAGAACGATCCGCGCTGGGTTAGTCACAACCGATCCATACTGGTTCGACCGAGGCCGATCCGAAACGGATTGATTGCGACCGAGCCATTCTGAATTGGACGAAACCAATTCATATTGATCAAAATGACCTAACATAGATCGGTCCTAGCCGATCCGGATTGAATTGGTCTGAGTCATCCGATTGGCCGAACAAATAAACCCTAGTGGTTTCGACCAGTTGTCAAAGTTACTTCTAACCTTTTTGTTTACCTCATAAACATTTAACATGTAAGTGATTACAATATGAGACTTGAGATCTTCGTTTTCAGGGGATAAACAGAACCTGCGTTACATATTAGTTGTCAAATTCATCTAAAAATTAAGGTTTACAAAAAATCTTTCTACTTGCTACCAACGAATTGTGCAGATAACCGGACATGCAAAATCAAAGTCTAGTAAAATTTTGCATGAAGTGAAAGATTGGGCATACAAAACTTGAGAATGCGAAAGCAAATCAAAGTCAATCGCTAACTTAGTCAGTGATATGATTAAAGCCTTTTACCACAACCCAATCCCACGCTAAGTAACGGATACCATAATCATCAAATCAAGTGTAATGAATTGACGAAGGTATTTCAAGAGAGATTGACGAAAAATAAAGACAAAAAATAATAAAGAACCTGGCAACTGAGGAGTTCTACCCGAAGTTCAAGGGAGGAAGACGTGCTAACAGAGAATTTGGAAAAGAAAGAAAGCTTCGTTCTTGATCTTCCTTGTTTAAAATGCGTCTGCCATGGATTTTTCTTAAGAAGGAAAGCTAAACAATGAAGGAATGCCTATTCAAGGGATCCCACTATGTAAGGGTGGCATTGGGAAACTCAATCGACATGAGAGAGAAAAGTCACATCGGTCAAATCACCTTGGTCACCGAGCCAGATCGAATCGGTTACTACTGATCCAAATTGGACCGGTCATAATCGAGACAATATTGAATTGGTCAAGGCAGGTCCAAAATGGATCAGCCCATACTGATCCAGATTGAATCGGATAAGGCAGATCCAAATCGGATCAGCGCAGACCGACCCGTACTGAATCGGCCATAACCGATCCAAATTGGATCTGTCATGACCAATCCCTATTGGATCATCCAGGACTGATCCAAGCTGGATCGTCCATAACCGGTCCAATATTATCCCGATTCATGACCAACTTCCTGGATCAAACCATTTCAACACCAAAATTTGCAAACTAAAGCCCTATGATTCAGAGAACTAACTCGAGTTGGCAATCCATAAACCTCCAATCCATTCCAATTCGAGTCCAAAATCAAAAGAAATCATCAAAAAGAAGGAAAAATACCTGCAATTGTGCGGATGTAAAGGGAGAATTTGAATTTGTAAAGATACAAGTTTGAAAGGCTGGGTTCTCGGCTCGAACTGATCAAAGGGAAGAAATTTGGGTACACATTGAAGGAAGAAATTGGATCGGATACCCGAAGTTGAGGTAATTTGTTTTAAGAAGGAGATGCCGCCATTGAAAGTTTTCAGCCAAAACAAAATGAAAAAGGGAGGTGACGGGTCATATATTTATAATACCCAAGCATCGGGCCGACCCATATCAACCTGGGCCACGAACGAAGCAAGCCCGATCCAAATTTGAAACCCACGATAAGAGGCCAATAGTCCATCAAAGTATCGTGGATTTGGAATGTTTCGAAGCCCACACTTTTCATAAATAAAATTGTGAACTCCGAGGGGCAAAATGTTATCCACCAAATTCACATTGAAAAGTCGGTGTACTACTTAGGCAGGATCAGTAATATGGATATGCGGAATGTATGTGATAAACTAACTTGTATATTTACAATAGTTATACAAATAAAAATATATGAGATAGTGAAAAATATCACAAAAAAAAGCAGTAAAGTAATAACACCAGGGATTTTTATACTGGTTCGGAGCACCGTCGTACATCTAGTCCCAGAATCCTTTCTGGATTTTCTCTAATCAACAACCTCGCTTCACCCGGAGGAACATGTTCACAACACCCGGACAACCGAATGGGATTTCACGCCTCAACAACACTGGGAACTTCAACACTTGCCTCTTACAACTCTGAGGACTTCAACAACTAAGATCACAATTTGTATGTTGACAACTTGTGCTCTTTCAACACGGACTTGTAGTACACCCTTCCTATAATCTTATCCTTAATTATAATTTGATGTATGTAAAGATTTGGAAGTGGATATCGTATTGAATCACAAGAATATTAAGTAAGCTTTGAGATTCAAACGATAATATATTGAATATGAGTGCTTTTTGAATATAGAGTAGAGTGCAAGATAGATCAAAGAATTGAAAGTAATTTTTGTTGTTGTTATTATTTGGATGATGGTTTAACAATGTTTATATAATGATTAAATAGTCGTAACCATTTGTGAAGAGAAGCATTGAAGAGAAATGATTTTTAATGAAAGGAAAGAGAAGCAACTTTTGATGAAAGGAGGTGTCTATTCAAAGTGTTGCTTTCAATTTGAAAATCGGTCGACAGGTCAAATTTAACCAGTAGACTGAAATTTGAATATATATACGTTACATATATGTGTGCACATTTATTGTGCTTTCTGCCCAGAAACGGTCGACCGCCTATTTTGAAACCGATCGACCGATTTCTGGCAATATGCACAATAAATGTGCATTCATATATATATATATATATATACATATATATATATATATACACATATATATATTCACAATAATGAGGTATGTGATTATTTGAGGATAGATTTTAACATTTATAACATGGCTAAAACACTAAATAATCAACCTCTAACTTACGATATCATTGATTCTCTTCTTTTTGTCGATCATGAGATTTCTCCTTGTCATTAATCAAAATGCTATGAAATCCTTGACTCAACACACATAGCATTGAATCGGGCCTTTCATATAGTTTTGGATCGGTCTGAATCGAATAGAAGCACTCTGGAATGGTCCGAGAAGCAGCTGAATCGGCTTGCTTATACGATGGTGAATCGGCCTACCTCATAGTAAAGTGGATCGACCTCAGCTGAACAGGATCGGACTGGACTGATGCAGTGTGATTTGAATCGGCTCGAGATGAACTGGATCGGGCTGAAGCGTGCTACAGTGGCTCGAGACGAGCTGGACCGGGTTGAAGCATGTTACACTGGCTTGAGAGGTTCTGGATCGGGTAGAGGTAAGTTAAATCACCTCGAGATGAACTGGATCGGGCAGAATTACTATGGATCGGATCAGAAGCTTGGAAACTGGAAATTAACCTCAGTGGCATTTCCGTAAATACTTAACATACGGATCCAAAACCTCAAAACTATATTACGCTCATCCCTCACTCGTATAAATAGAGCTTCACATCCACTTTAATGGGGGAGCTTTTAGGATAATCCCAAAGGGCTGTCAAACTCAATTCTCAACTTCTTCTAAGTAATTTGATCATCTCAAACACTTCAATTCAAATATCCATCTCCGAATTCATTACAAAGATATGAAGATTCATCAAAACTTGTGAGAGAGTTTGGATTGATTCCATCGACATCCATTCTTGGAGTATCTCAACCATTTCTCATAGGAATTTCACTAAGTACAAGAGTGAGAAAAGTGAGGTGAATAATGGATGTATTGAGAGTGTATGTTTGTTTTGTAATCCAAAAGGTAATAATGGAATCATTTGATAAAGTTGATGTAGATCACGCTTGATCGAACCACTATAAAACTTTGTGTCTTTCCTTACTTGCATCTTCCTAGTTTTCGACTCCATTTTTACTATTCTAGAGAATATTGTGAAGTGCACCTTGCATCTTTGGTGTTGACTCAAGTTTTAAGATCAACAGGTTGTCTACATGGTGATGAGGTAATGACTAGTTTTTTATATTCGCTTGATGTTCCACATGATTCGTTATTAGCAATTGTGAGGGAGTATCTTTACACATGCAAGGAAGTGATCGGACTATGCCACAGAGAGAGACCGAGTTCCGTATTGATTTGATGAAGCATGTTAGATCCATAGTTATGCCTCTTAGGAGGATGGAACCTAAGAAATAGAGAGATCTTGAGATGCAAATGAATAATTATAATAATTATTGAATCGTTAAATCCTTATTTAAATACATAAATCATATATAATACACTTGTTGATGATGGCCTGATATATTTCATTTTCAATAATAAGTCACAAGGTTTTATCTTACATTCATGTTTAATTGGTAAAATAAGTGAACGTATCCAGAATCGTTCAAGACATTGTTTTCTAAAAGATATCTTAAATGATGAAGCGTTTTTGGTAAATTCATCAGCATTTTTCTCTAAGGAATATTCTTTGAAATAATTTTCCAGAATGTGTTTATTATCATTATTCCTTGCTTTAAATTTGATTATAAATTAGAAACAAATTATATTTGACTAGTTAAAATGATTTAACTATCCCTGATTAAGGTAATCAAATTCTGGGTTGTTACACTCTAGGTCTCAATCGGCTTCTCGTTACCAAACAAAGCAATAAAATTCTCATTCTGAACGACCATCTCAACAATAATGTTGCAAGGATTTTTCATTTGTGGCATTGTATCCTTTGTGATACACATCTTCAACCCCTGGATAAACTTTACTTTTTTCATAACCACAATGCCAATGGAACCAGATGCATATTGGGAAATTCCTCAAACTATTGGCACATTCGATTAGCAATATATGTCCTTGCACAAGCTTAGAAAACTTTCTAAGGAACGTCGACTTAGAAACCTCAAATAAGTATCTTTCGTTGAACCTCTTTCAAAATTATGCCTAAGTGATCTCCTCTTTTGATAATCCTACGATAACTCCATTCGACTAGTGCAATGCAGCTCCTTGTAATTGTCTTGAAGTGAATCATCTTTTCATCTCATCTATTAAGCCTAAATCCATGAAGATCCTCTCATAAAGAAACAACCAATTCTTGACATCAATAGTATCTTATGTTCTAAGAAAATAATTACTTTCGAGTCTGGCAAAATATCAACTATTCTTAGCATAGCTGATCCAATTTTACGCCATCGAATTTTCTCCTCCAGCATTAGCAACATTCACTCTAGCAAAACCAGCAACAACTCTAGCTTGCATCATGTAAACAAAGAACTAATATAATTTCCCTACAGGGGATTTTCACTTAAAGGGCTTATTTGTTTAAGGTAATAAGTTTTAAGGACAATACTTCTGAAAATTTTGTTTTAAGACCAATTCTACATGAAAAAGATAAAAGCGGTTATCTTTTAACGTTATACAGAAATAAAGATAATCACTTTTATCTTTTTCCTATATAACTTAAAAGATAGTCGATTTATCTTTTTCGTGCAGAATTGTCCTTAAAACTAATTTTTCAGAAGTGTTGTCCTTAAAACTTATTATGCTAAACAAATAAGCCCTTTAACCTAATTTCCACCTCCATATATTTGTTATTGGGGTTGTAGTACCTTAGTTCTCACTAGCTCGACGACCTTGATTCCCTTGAATATTAGGTTGAGCATTTACACTAGTAAGGTTGGTTTCACCATCGAGATTCACTCTTTATATCCTTCCTTCATATCTTACTTCCTTGTATCTGCAAACAAACCTTTGTAAGTTACCAAAGGACGGTCTAAGAGAACAGGGTAAATACATACTTGTACAATACAAATAAAAATAAAATACCTTATATCGTTATATCACACCATGGTATATTACTTGGATCTTTGGGTTTCCATTTTTAGGTTTTTGAAGTTTACATAAACATATGCTCTGATACCAATTTTGTAGCACCCTTTCTTTCAAAACCTCAAAACTAAGCACTACAGATGATGTAGTCATTTATAGTATTAATTTTCAGTGATAAAAAACATATATATTAATGCATTACACCATCAGAGAATATGGGAATATAAAATTTTCAATTTTTTGTTAATAATCATCCATTACATTTCACATTTGCAAAACACACATGCAGATCAAATATAATTATTACAAAGTATAACTCCAAGAACATATGATGATGCCCTCTTGGTTAACCAAAATCAAAATATGGACAATAATCAACTTTGCTTTTACATGCATACAAATGGAAATAATATAGTAGAAAAAACTTCCTATAATAGTTAAATGCCTTGTGCACGTCTTTAGAAGCTTATTCATCAAAGAAGAACATAAAAACCTTGATTTCAGTCTACTTAAATGAGTAGCGGAGAGCTCAAGGAAAAAACTTCGGATCAGACGAAGGTGTAAAATGAATAATAACTAATATTCTAAGACTAACAGAGATCTACTGAGACCATGCCACATAGCAGAATGAGTTTCCCTCTTATTAGTATAATGCTATGTAATAACTAATCTTGTACTTATGCACTCACGATAATTAGAACAATAAATAGAAATAATGTGAAAATATGCACCATAAAGTGAATTTCCCATTCCCATTTTTCCGACTAATTGTCTTAACGGTTCATGATTAACCATCATATTAATATGCTATCTATTTGTCTACATGCTACCCACTTGTTTAATAAATTGAGATTACCGATCCAATAATATATAAGGATTACCCACCCTGAACATTTTGGGCAAACAACCCTTCGGGTTTATAAGAATAAAAATTCATGAGATAACCTCTCATTGGACTTAGGCTATCAACTACATACCCCATATATTTACCCATAGGATGAGTATAAACCTCTCAACCTATTTAGATTAACCATCATAACCATGTCAATTTTTACCAATTGGACAAGCATATAATACATATTTAATCTTGTAGCTTACGAGTATTTAATCTATTGGTTATCCTAATATTTTGATCCCATTGATATTCCCAACATAAACAAGATTATCAAATTCCTATTAATATCTCCAATATGTGTTAATCATATGCAACAGTATTAGAACAACAGCAAAAAATGGTATCCCAATTAGTAACTTACTAAGTAATAATAAGGTTAACCACCACATACAAGAAATAGACAACAACCTTTGTCGATTGTATCGAAATACAAGAAAGGATATGTGATTTACCACCGACAGTATAGAAACTCAACATATGCGTCAATGCTTGTAAACCTTGTCTTTATCAATTCTTTAGCCAAGTGTCGAAGCTAACAAAGGATGACTAAACCGATAGCCATAAGATTTGTCGACTATGTTTATAGGTTGGCCACCTATGGATTCAAAATAGTTTAAAAACAAGTTAAAGTAGACCTTGGTCGAAGACAAAAAGGCATGGAGGCGACAACCTCTAGGCACTTTGAAAATAAGATTTGTCGAATAAGTCGACGATGACAAGAAATGGAGGTGATAGCCTGGATAAGCTTTAAAATAATAGAGGCGACAACTTGCAATGGTTTGAAAACTATAGAGACAATAAGCCTCATACTTTATATAAGCAATAAATAAGCACCACCTACGTACGAATGCGACAAGCATTTGTGGAGAAGCTAACCTTAAAATATGAGAAAGGTCTAGTTTTTCTTTGTTAGGTTAGTCGACAGTGCTGCTATCTTCGAGAACTTCTCGATGATGCTTATATAATATCATGCCAAAACCAAGAAAACTTCTAATTTATGAAGTACTCTTGTATTGATTCCAGTCCTGAACTTCTGCTATCTTGGCAGGATCTATTATTATTCCTTGACCTAACACTATATGACCCAATATTCTCACATGTTCCTTTTAGAAGTGACTCCTAGAGAACTTAGCTTTCAAATGATGCTTCCTCGCAATCTTTAACACAATCTTCAATGTGTTTTGTGTTCTTCCTTGGTCCTAGGGTAGATCCATAAACATAAGTATGAACTTATTCAACTGATATCTGAAAATTATATTCATAAGATCCAATAAGTATGCTAGAGCATCAGTTAGTCTAAATGGCATCTCCAAACTCCCATAGAATCCCAATAGATTCTGAAATATAATAATAGGCACATTGTCTTTAGCTACTATAAGCTGATAGAATCTAGTAGCCAAATCCATTTAGTAAAACACCATTTCGTCATGCATCTAATCAAAAAATCATCAATCTACAATAGCGGAAACTTATTATTTCTCGTCAATTTATTTTTCTCACGAAGGTCAACACATAATCTCAATGAACCATAACACAACTAGTGTACCCCCATTCGGATAATTTTCTCTGAGTTAATCCCTTTCTCAATAGGTCATTAACTTGCACCTCTAGTTCTCTCCATTATCTGGGCACTATCCATCTTAAAGGCATAACATGCATCTACCTTAGTTCATTATGTTAGTCCAAATCTCAGTCTCCCTACTTGGTGGCAATCCCCTCACTTTCTCAAAGTTGTCATTATATTTACTTGCGATAGGCACAAATGACAACCCATCCTATGGAATCTCAAGCGGTTATAAAAGCTAACCAACACCCCTTCACTCGTTTGGCAGCTTATTGTTATTGTTTCCCTTCCACATTTGTCACATTGAGATTTTCACAATCCGTTATAACAGCATACCTCTTGAGCGAATCCATATCCATGAAAATTCTAAACCCAACAAAGCTCAGAACAAAACAGTCACACATACGAGAGAAAATATGATTTAATGAAATTTGATTGCAACAGATCATACAAAGACTAGTAGATCCTTCCACAGGAATAGTCACAATGAAAGGTAAATCCACTATCATAGGTTAACCTAGTGTGCATACTAGATCACTATAGATAACATAAAACGATGCTCTAGTAGTAACTAAAACTCTAATTTAAACATCTTGAATAAACAATATATCTTGCAACATGACTCCCATACTCTTATCCTTAGTGGTAGGACCACTAAAAGAAGTAGGCACGGCATCCAAAGAATTTTTCCTAACAATATGCTTATGCTTAGCGAGTTTTGGATAATTTTCGTCATGGCTTATCACCGTTAAAGGACTTCTGCTCCACTTTAGCGGCTTCACACTTGTTAGATAAATGATCATTCTCATTATAATTATAACAGACTATCTCACTCTTGTCCTTAAATTATTTGGTCCTCCCTTGCCCTATTATTATTGCTTCCGCTTTTCGTTTAACATTTATTTTTACCTTTACTGCATGTTGCGGCTTTGGTTCCTTTTTTCAAATAGCATCAGCTGTAATAATAGCATCATGACTTAGCGCCCACTCAACTAACTTTTCAAAAGAAATTTTAGTATGTTCAACTGACTTCTCACCTATTTACTCACCAGTACCAATTATGTACTTCTCATTCTTGTTAAAGAAGCATCTACGAATGAAATCCCATACTTTGCGATGGATTCAGACTTGGCAATTTACTAATATAAACATATCATTTTGTTTCAGGTCAACAAATCTTTTGAATATAATGGCCTTTTGGGCCATAAGAATGAACTTCTACTCAAACTTAGCTTTAAATTGATCTTGTGAAATCTGATCCTTTGGAGTTATTATGGTCACAACATTCCACCTATTCATGGATCTCCCTTGAAGTTAACTACAAGCAAGCTTCTTCTTCATATCATCATCTATACCAAGATCAGAGAAGATGTGATTGAAAGTATCCAACCACTCTTGGAATTCAATAGAAAACTCTATCCCCAAGAATGGTTTGCATCCCAAAGAAGAGTAATCCTTACAGAGTTCAGAAAAATAAATCATAGGCACTTGCACAGAAGCACCACCATCGCCTACCACTACTCCAGGAGTTGTTTGACCCTTCTCATCATCGACTCCATCATATGCTCGAAAATAGCTTGGTAATCAGGTGTAGTGACTCCAAGTTCCATCTTTTTCACCAATGACTCCCAAAACATAATTATTTCGAGCAGTGTTTCTTGCGTTCTGATTCATTTTTAATCTGAAATAAGAATGATTAGCCACTTACAAAGAATTGTCACAATGATACTTAATTTCGTGATATTTTACTATATCCTATATTTAATATCCATGAATAATTCTCTATTTAGTGTATGCTCAAAATCTAATCTAAGGCGACAACTTTAATCTTATCTATACAAAATTCAAGCATCCAATTCTTCTTCTAATAAAGTAAACCGAGATTTGATACCAAATGTTATGACTGCTCCTTACCGCCTACATCGAATCTCATAAGGAAGTTTGCACTCATTCAGGGTTGATATAGGTTGACCATCGGAGAATAAAAAAGAAAATGTTCATATATCTAATAGAGCATGGATAAATTATATAAGAACATATATAAAAGAATAGAAGTGAGAAATAACAATGTGGAAACATCATCTCTATGAGTTATGTTCAACAAGTCCTTACTACATACCCCTCATAGTATAAGTAAAGTAGCAAAAGAAAAATATTTACAACACAGAGTAATATGCAAAGCTCTCCTATCTTGCCACCAAAATAGCTACAACGCCACCAAAATATGCTACTTAATCTGCCTATCACTAACAATGATAAGCATCCAAGATAATAATAGAAAACATAAAATCTTGGAACAGACAACACTTTGGTGTGAGTGATAAACGAGTATAAAAAGTCATACTAGAAAATATGCTACTAGATAAATTTAAATCTCATACATGATATGTCACTGCAACCAAAGAGTTGGCATATAATAACTAAGTATATATGCCATTCAGGTAAACAAATGATAAAGGATACTATGATGGAATATGTTCGACAAATCTAAGTAGCCTTCTTCACCATTCATATACCCAATTCCCAATTCCTACTCCCATATCCTATTGATGATAGCCTACCTAAAGAAAGATAAGAAAGAACATCCATAATAACCATTACCTTCATCAAACAAAACCCAGCCATCGCCTTTTAATGTCGTGAATACATGCTAACCAGTATGACCATCATTGCTTAGCCAGACGCTAATGGAAACCCAAGTTCTAATCATACTATGGTATTTGCAGATCCTACTAGCTCAACGTGCTCCCCCCACTAGCACTTGCCCTCCCTGGCCACCACATCTGGGCGATCCATGTTACTCGACTATTGCTACTAGACCAATGGGTATCCCTTTTAGTGAGTCAATAACTAAAACACTTTGAGTTATCAATGACTCCTTAGCACTTCCAATCACAAGAGCATCTACTACTCCTTCTGTTTGGGTCCCACCCAAAGCAGTTTATTATTCTGCAACCTCGTTCCATACCGATCTTTCTATCACACTCCTATTTGAGTCCCCAATCAAGAGTCACAAATTCATCATGTTATAACTTTCAACATGTAAAAATCGTCAGCGAGCCACAACCATGACCACCACGATCCTAAAGGTCTGACCATGTCATCCTATGGAACGCACAACCTTCCGTTGCCTCTTAATGGATCAGTTACTAGCCTCAGTCAAAGAATGTTTTTCTTCGAATAAGGAACTTGTTTTTCTTTAAGTATCACTTCAGAGTTACTGTGCTTCAAACATTATTTTGAAATTGTTTTGCATTAGATCGATTAGAAGCTACCTCTCTTCGCATTGATCCAAAGTTTGTTGCTTCGAATTGAAGCACTAACCTGAAGTAACTTTGAGTCACTAGACCAAAATTTCCTTGCTTCAAATCACCAATCCACTTTTCTTTAAATCATGAACTCGAATCTCTTCAAATCACTCCAAGTCATACCACTTTGAAACGCAGCCTTGCTTCCAACATTGAATGGAATCGAAGCACACCTTATGGCTCCAAGCTATATCGTTTCAAATTAAATGGACCTTTTTTTTTGTAAGATCGACCGGTTTTTAATGTAACAACAAACATTTTTATTATTATCGAAATAAAACCACAGTAAGACGGAAGATATACAACGAGTATATCTGCTACAACAAGCCACTTCCGCACGGGGAAGTGACTCTGCTAAAGGCAGTTAGACTCCCGTCCTAGAGTTTCTTAATAAAATATTACATATTCTACAACATAGCAAAAAATATCCTAAAGAAATTACAAACATTTTAAACTTGCATGCTGGTCTATACAGCAAATTTCCGTGGCATTATATTAACCATTATTGAAAATATTTCCCTTCAACAGCACACCCTTTTTTCTCTTAGTGATTGGTAGGGGAGCAAAAAGAGGTGAGTTGGAAAGGGATTCATTCGTTGTAGGTGGAGTAGCCTTGTATCCTGGAGGAGGAGCCAAATGCACATATGGGTAAGAGAGGTTATTTTCTGGTTTTCCTTGCTCGAAATGGTGTCGTTCCCTGAAACATTGTCTTTCACTACTTTGCTAGGAGACTTGCTAGTAGATGGAGAATTCTCAGGGTCCTTGCAGGTTCTCATTGGAGATGGCTGCTTATTCAGAGATCAGAGTTTGAGTTAAAGGTTGTTAGGCATAGGCGATTTGCTATTGGTTGTGCTTAGGAGGTGAATTGGAGATTTATCATTAATAGTATGAACTAGTGACACAGCTTTATCAACCTTCTTCCTAGCTTGTAGATCCATGTTAACTAACAAGAACTCTCTATCACTGTTAACAAGAGCCGACTGCTTCTCGTTGGCACTTACAGAACTTTCGGAGCAGGTGAAAACCTTAGTAAGCAATTCATTTATATTTGTAATCTCTCACTCCTCACTCCTCAGTATCAGTGTGTACATTTTCTATAACACTCTCTTCAGCACAAAGTGCACTACATCTATTTCCTTCCAAACAATCAGTGTTGTCATTATCTAAGTTCACCAACTTCACACTGGTTTTCCTAGTTTTGTCACTGGTCAGAGGATCTTGCTTTAAACTCTTCTCCATGTTGTTTTCTTCTGAACATCCAGTTTGTCTCTAACTCTTCTCTCTTTGGATCTTATAACGTTCTGCTTCTTACTATTTGATTTGTCATTGATGACATCCATTCCACCCTTATCAACACAGTACAATGGTTCATCACTTGCTCTTCAACCTGGCACACTACATGTAGAACTAACAAAACCAAATCTTTTGCATGTCAGATAAATTTTCAGGTTGCCATAGATGTCCTACATGCACCATTTGCTCAGTCCCATCAGTCAATAACACAGGGAAGTCATTTGGAAATGCAGCATTAGGGGTTACCTCAACCATGCACTCTGCATATATTCTAACCTTTTGATTTTTTTCGATATATCCATGCATAAAAAATTCCTAATCCTAGAAGCTAACCGACAAATTCAAAGTTTGGGCCAGGCATAAAGGGGTATGTTAGACATTCTATGCCCAAATGGAACTTTTTTAACACTATTACAACCTACTCCGGCATCCCAAGGCTTAACTAAGAAGATTTTATTTTTGATAATCACTGGGTCTGCTTGCAGAATTCTATCTCTATTCTCAGTTCTTGAGAGATGAAAAAGAAAAACCTTTCCTATTGATTTTACCTTAATACTGCCAGAAGAATTCCAATGCCTCTTGAGTTGCGTGATAACAACGTTGGAGGACAATGGTCTATCTAGAAAGTAACCCACCAAATAATCTTGCAGCTTCTCCTTAGCAGCTGAGAAAATTTCATCATCCGTAAGAGCCAGTGCTTTCCCAGTGAATTTCAACCGAATCGTCATGGGTGAAAATACACCCACATTCTTCATTTTTTCTTCAAAAAGCGTCGACCACTTTTTGTTGGGGGTAGATGAGTGGTGAGGACTTGTTGAGGAGCTGAGAGGTTTAGGGAGCAAAAGATCTAGGGATGGTAATAACAAAGCAGGAAGGGTGGATCAGGTTTGGATGGACGAGGTGGCGGAGGTAGGATAGTAGGTGGGATAGTAGGTAGCAAATTGATTTAAGAGGATAGGGGAGCTATAGTTTTTGGCAAAGGAGAGGGTGTTGTGTGGCTTGAGGAGCATAGTTGAGACTTGAGAGGACGGAATGGAGATCGCAATTTTTGAGGGAGGTGAAATGTTGTAAATGATCCAAACATCCAATAATGAAATGGACTTGTATTGAACATAGATACATATACCTTTGATTCGAAACACTTTGATAAGACCTTGCGAGGAATTCCGGAATAGCTTCATAACCTTGAAGCAATGTCTTGACTTTGAGCTTACTTCCTGGCTTCGAAGAAAGTTCTTGGTTTCAAGCTATTATATTGGCTTCGCACCCATCTGTTGATTTCTAAACAAGCTTCGCATTTGGAGCTTTCTCGTGATATGCTTTGACCATCTATCTAAGTCCAAAACATGCATAACACTAACAGGCCGGTCTTTGGACATTTTTGGCCATGAGCAAACTTTAAGTTTGGTTCCTTTCATATGGTTACAACTAATACATTCAAACGACAATAATAATATAAATAATACCCAAAAACAATATAAAAAAAATCAAAAGCTAATTAAATTTTCATTACACCCTAAAAGTGTCAAATTTATAACTTTTCAAACATAACAATAATAATGGGTTAAACTTAAATTTTCATAGCACTGCAAAACATATCAAACTTACAACTAAGCTTTAACAATAGTAAAATAATAATAATGTAAACAAAAATCAAAACAATATAACCTGATTCATGCGCTTGCACTGTAGTCCATTCATCAAACAATTATCTCATCTTGGAACCTAAAAAATTAGGGAAAAAACTCTGGGATGCTGTAAAAACAGTGATGCTTTGAATAATTAGAATATAAACAATTATCTCATCTTTGGAAAATAGCCTACTGGGTTTGATAAGTTCTTGCTTGAATATATCCTCCAATCTCCAGAATTTAAGTCCTTATA
The DNA here is from genome assembly GCA_030737875.1 of Allium sativum. Classification (NCBI taxonomy): domain Eukaryota; kingdom Viridiplantae; phylum Streptophyta; class Magnoliopsida; order Asparagales; family Amaryllidaceae; genus Allium; species Allium sativum. The sequence continues at coordinate 430,370,209 of CM060909.1, read as the reverse complement.
AAAACTGCCAAATCAAAATGGATCCACGCTTATATTTAGCATATGTACTCAATACTCACTTTATCAACCTGATATCATGGTGTAAGTAAAATCAGTACCTTAGTTATCTTAACATTAATGTAACACTGCGGTCCAATATACAAAGAAGTTGACCCCAAAACACATCCAGCCGTCAAATAAGGAGTGCTTTCTATCGCAAATCCAGGACAATTAAGGTTACAGCATTGCCTTGGTCCATTTTTCTGTTGCAAATGTATTGAAGCATGTTCGGATCAGCTGTTTGTCTTAAAAAGTTAAAGTTAATACGTCCAAACTCTCACTCAATTAAACTTTCTGAAGTTAAACTCTATATTTATTCCCCATTTTTATTTTCTGATTTGAGACACCCTTTTTCTTCTTAAACTTTTTTTTCATTTGCTTGTAAGTGTCTCCAAAATCTGTTAAAATATGTGAAGAGAAAAATAATTTTAGAAAATAGTGACGTGACACACTTGAATGCGTATTAGCAAAAAGAGGTCTACTTTGTTTTATTTACATAAATGTGTTGCCTATTTAAAGTCTTTTAGGGGTATAGCAAACTTCTCCTTAGTTAAATGTAAATTTGTATTAATTCCTAACATATTGAATAGCATATTGGCATGTTCATATATACTTACAACCCAAAAGGCAAAAAAATTGTTTTTCCAAATCACCATATAGATCTGGATAAACCTGCAGCCAGAGGAACTAAACATGGAATTTGAATTGTTAGTTCTCACTTATTTGTTTTATCTACGCATATAAATTGATTTGAAAATAAACTCATAAGAAATTACATGTCATCCCCTTTCTATTACATCATACTTAGGAGGAGAAGCTTTGGGAGTTTTAGCAACATTGCCAATTGTTATGTGAATTGAGTTTATCATGCCGCTTACCAATTTTATTAACAATAGAGGCATTACATTAAGGGCTAAAAAAGAAAATCGCCCCCAGTTATCTATTAAATAATAGTAAAGCAGAAGAATTTCTAGTTCTCTCCTTAATTTTTTCTACATTCTCTTAGTTCTCCTTAATTCTCTCCATCTCTCAATTCTTCTTAGTTCCCTCAATTCCCTTTAATCCTCTCGATTCTGTATACTTTTATTAAATCAAATAAATTAATGAACCGTCCATTTAAATCAATGAACCATCCATTTTAAACTTTTTATTCAATATATTCTCATCCAAACCCAAATCTGTCCATTTCGTACTCTAATTTCATCTAATCGCTGAAATCCTCTTCCGCTCATTTCCTCCGATCTGGATAAGGAACCAACAATCCCCTACCTCTACTTTCATCTACCCTCGACATGAATCTCCAACACGATTGGGTAGCACGTTTTTGATCGGGTTATCATTCAGATGTGGATTTTTAGGTCTAATTCTAAATTCTATCTCATCTTGGAACCTAAAAAATTAGGGAAAAAACCCTGGGATGCTGTAAAAACAGTGATGCTTTGAATAATTAGAATATAAACAATTATTCCATAATTTTCAATACCAGATGAACTAGAAGTACACCTTTAGTCTGCAGCTGATAAGATTAGAAATTTGCAATTCTACTGAAAATAAATAAGGAAATCGAACTGGAGCAGAACATTACAATGTTATTCCTAGAAAAAATGAAGAAATTGCTTCGTCTTCCGTGTAGTGTAGACGCGTTTGTTTAATGTTCATTAATTCACCTCAGCTAAGCGTGAGAAATTACTGCTATATGGTAATAATTAAAGAATACATGGTTGCGGTTTCAATAGCTGGTAGCTTTTTGTACATGAGAAGGCTTCGCTGCAAGTTTCAATATATGATATGGAAGTTTTAAATAGCTGGCAGTGTGCCCCCTTGGAACTAGGGCCCTGGGTTGTCGCCCATGCTGCCCAGTCCAAGGGTCGGGCCTGAACACTAACACGCAAATCAAGCATAGCAAGCAATTAAGTTAATTCAACCATTTAAACAACAAATTCTGTCAGTTACAACCATACATAATCATTCAACTACATATGAAAATGAATCATTCAAATCCAATCATAGATATAACATTAAACATGGTTAATTACTCACTATTTACATTGTATCTAATATATTGGTCATCATATTAAATAATTAGATTAGCCTAGAGTCCCAAGATCTGTAACTACTAGTTTTGATCAAATCTTTTAGGGTTAATTCAACGTACAGATTACGAAATCTATTAATTATAACATATAATCCAATATAGACATGTGAGAGATCGTAACTACTCACTTAGTCTCAAAATTCGACAAAAGCGATTGGAGATATAATCCAGATAATAAGGAATCTGATGAATACGAAACCAAAATGAAGAAATCTAATTAGTCGACAATTCGACATAGATCATCTCTAGTTAGTAATTGGAAACGATTTAGTAAAGATTTGAGTATAGATTTTGGGAAAGAATTAGAGTAAATGTAGACTCACGGTTGATAGGAGAATGAGAGGGAAAATTCAAATAACTCCTTTCAGCTCATATTTATAGCTAAAGACGATTAGACTAATGAGTTTGCCAATTTTAGTCCACTAGCACTGTTAATTCTGGCCAGTAGCTTTTAAATTTAGAACTGCCATATTTCTTAGGTCATTTATCCGATTTCTTAATATGAGCACTACATGGAATGGGAAACTATTATCTCGATGCAATGAAATAGGTAGAGAGTTTTACTCGACTCTTACCAAAAGCTAAAGTCTATAACGGAAAAATGGTCGCATATAAGTTAGGCAAAAATCGTGGATATGCAAAACATTCCAAACAACCGTATGCCAAGATATTAGAATGTTATGATCACATATGAGCTAAATAGAATAATTTATGATCTGTTGATACATAAAACTATGGGTTCCTACAAATTGTAACTAACTAAACCTAATGTAATCGATAGCAATCAATAAAACATGACCAAACAAGATGAAGTTTTGACAAACCATGTATAATGCTAAGTGTAGGAAGCCATGTTGTAGCATTCCCTTACTTGGGGACTTAAACTGCATGCTATGGATTTTATAGTCATACACCGCATTAATCTTCGAAGACAAAACAAAGAATGTTATACATATATAGTCCAATTAATATCTCAACAAGGTTGATCCTAATATAATAACCAATTATTTATTTCAAGTCCTAACCACTATTCTATTCATCGAACCACGAGATCAGATGACATGAATTCTCGACGTCAAAATAAAATGAACATATGAAAGCACTATTAGTGGAAAGCATATTTCAATTTGTAGTATCATCCCTTCCTTTTCAACGAGGTAATAATTGACGAAACATGAAAGGAAATCAATGCATATGCCTTCATGATTTGTCCCTACAAAAAGGATCATCTTTTACACTAGGTGCAAGCTCAAATATCACGATCTTTCTCAATCAACTTCTACAAGCCCTCGTCCTTTCATCAAATGAAATTGATTGCTTTCCAACTTGATCTTTTAACCTAGTGATAGATCTCCATCCTTTTTGTATGGAGTACCTACAGGAAGATAAACCGCAACTCGATTGCACTTCGAGTTTAGTCACATACTCCAACACAGGCATATCGCCTTACTTATAATCAACAAACTCTTCACTTAACACCTTTTGGGAAGTCAAGAACCGTAAATTGTTCTCGAGCAGACCAATCTTTGGGAAATCAAAGCTAAATGAATTCTATGACGACCCCCTCATAACTCCTGCACTAAACTAATGGAAAACTGCGTTGTATGATGTGCCAGGCCGATATGGAACGATCATCATGAAAGAAAAACTCAAAACAGAACCTATCGTATGGTTCACAGCGCATGGATAACATATTATATATGTACAACATGATATAGTAATGAAACATAACTGAACAGAAAATCCAATCTATATAACATCTCAGAGTCACTAGTACAAAACAGCTGTGTAAATGAATATCCGTACATCAAGCCTCACTACGTATCTCTCAGAGTATCAACAATCATTAACATACAGAGGAATCAATAAATATATATATATATATATAGTATGGAAATAATATGTTATCCTCATACTCGTCATCGCACAACATCATCGACACCAAACTTGTCACCTGCTATCCTAGTTTACTCACCAATAACATTGATGAGCAATCCATGATAATAAAAGGAAACATAAAATCTTAAGTTAAATAACAGTCTTAGTGAGCAAAAAAATAACTATCAATAATTACATAGGATATACGGTTATGGACATTTCAACATCTGATTTGTCCCTGCAAACATAGAGTAAGCACATGATAATCCTCTATAATATTCCACTCCAAAATAGGAAAATGACGTACCCCATTCTTGTTTCTCTTCGTCAACCCAGGGTGATAGCCTTCCTAGAGAAATAGAGAAGAAATCACACAATCAGCCATAAAATCCATAGTAAACAATATCCTAGCTGTCACTGACTAAAGCCTTGAATACGTCAATCATCTAATGGCCAGTCGTTGCCGTCCATTAAGGGCTAACGAAAAATCCAGTTCTAGTCAGACTGTCATACATCGCCTTACATATATTTGCCTCTGTCTGAGACAACTAGATCCATTTTGGTCCAGGGTACACGATCCATTCGATCCAGATGGGCGTCTCCATGATACCCCTGCTTTGAGGCCATTAGAACCTTCGTTTTTTGACAATTTCTTGGCTCTTCCAATATCACGAGCCATCCATCTTGAAGACTTCATCCCTTAGTTCAAGCCACTTCCCAAACCAATTTCATTATCATCCGTGATCAACTCCCATCTGAGTCAATCTATCATCTTACTATGTAACGACGTGGATTTTTCAAATATTTGAATTCGAATATTTAAATATGTTTAAATATTATATTGATAATATTAATGGAATTTTAATATCAAATTCGTTATTTAAACGATGATTTAACGTTTATATTTATAATTATACTAAAATGAGCTCATAATGGCGCGGTAGTTCGTAATATTGAGTTTTTAACTTCAATTGAATAAAAAGGATCCGATATAAGTCGGATTTATGTGAAACAAGAAACGTTGGAATCTTGCTGATGATAATTTTCATATAGAAGAAAAAAATCCAGATTTCGTATTATAGATTGTTAGTTATGCCCAAATCAAATTTTAAAATAGTCGCTATGGAAATCGTTATATAGTATAACGTTTATTTAATTTATTTAAAAGGGAATTTATATATATTTGGGCATCGTTATACTAGAAAATATTAATAATTAGTTGTAAATTTCATATTGATTGAATGTGAAGTGATATATTCTTCTATTTGGATATATTTAATAATAATTTATTTAATTTAATTATTTTGGATTTATTTTATAATATTATATCGATAATATACAAGCGTTAGAAATATTTGTTTTCCAAACGACCTCCGTTTTTTATGAAACGAATTTTATTGCAATGCATATCGCTAATTATTGATATATTTCCAGTTTGGGACCAATTGGAGTTGTTTTGTCGGTAGACGAAATTTAATTGTGAACCGCAGAGAATAATTGAAATTAAAATATCGCCTTTGAGCACACGGAGTTCGTTTTCAACGAAATTAATTTCATTGGGACCGTAATGTCAAGACATAACAGTACGTCTATTTTCATTTTGTTTGGAGATCTCCTGTAGTGGTACGAATATTAAGCATCCAATGTTAAATAGCAGTAGAATCTAAATAACCGCAACCAAAACAAAAGAAAATTAAAACATATAATATAATCAAACATTTACTTCCTAGTTAAGGAAAAAGAACTAGCCTATTTCATATGTTTCGCCTGACCAATTGAAAAGATAGCGCACATGCTTCAGTCAAATAAATGAACATCCACATTACACATACCCTATTCTATATGCACAGCAACCTGTCTTCATACCTTAGCAGAGAAGTTTCGTACCAGCTACAATATTTCTTTTTTCCCTGCCTATGCTATACAACACAGTGTGAAGTCAAGATCATACAGACTATCCTATCTGTTCTATGCCACCCTACTTTACGTGACATCCAAGTAATTTCTTCTATATAAACACACATAGTTTATCTTCATTTCTTTTCATTTAAAGCATTCAAACCAAAACTTTATTCATTGAAGCTTCCCCGTCCCTTCTTCTCAGAACCACTGCTTCGTGTTTCCTATTTTCTCTCGCACTAGAGAATACCCTTTCAACAAAATGAAACCATCGCCTTTCTTCAGTATTAAACCGCACACCCCCACAACATAAAACCCAGACATATTAAACTACCTCACGTGTACCAAGGTGATCAGTAGAAGAAAGAAGAGGAGGGGGCGAGCTCGACAGGGTAGCAGAGTATGGTTGCTGGTGGTCATTGTATATGGTGGAAGCGGAAACTGATGTTCGAATCTGGAGTTTTGTTCGTGTTTGTGAAGCCTAAATGCGAGCGCGGTATTGGAACGATGCAGAAGGCGTGGGCGCACCAGGCATTGAAGTTGATGCGTCTGTTTGGGTCGTGAATTGGTGGCGACGTAGTAAGGGATGGGGTTGGAGATGCCGTACCGACGGTCGAGGTCTGGTAGCGAAGGCGGAGAGTCATGTCAGTTCGGTGAAGTGCATGGGTCAGCAGCTTGAAAATGATGAAGCAAGGAGCAAGCGTTGTGGGCAAAACGTGTTAGGAGTGGGAACAAAGAGCGAGGCTATCTTTGTACAATTGACGAAAAGAAAGAAGACACAAACGAAAACTGGAAGGACTGTGCAACAGTCCATTGGGAAGAAGGTGGCATCAGCAAAGACAAGGAGACCGTGGGTTTTTGGGCACCTATTTCTAATGGAAATAAATAAATAAATATACAAAACTATGGGAAGAACAGAACAACGTATTGCAAAGGATGTAGAGACGTGGAGAGGGATAGATAACATTGTGTATTTTCTTGCATGGGGATGGCTTGCTGGAACTTGTTTTAAACATTGGAGAGGGAATAAAAAAAATGTGGTAGGAAGAAATTTTATTGCGTTGGGAAAGATGAAGAACAGTGATGAAGTTTTGATCGAGGAAAAAAGAAAAATAACAGTAAGTGGTCGTGTATTTTAAACCATGTGTATTAATATATATATATATCATAATTAGAAAAAGTAATTAAGTATTAATTAATTTAATTAAAGTATATACTCATAAATAGTATAATTGTATACCAAAGCAAAATGTGGCCATTTGAGTTGTACTATACCTAAGTTTTCAAAATTGTTGTGAGTTGATTGTACCCTAACTATTTAACTAAATCTGCCAATCCATTTTGCACGTTCTAAATGGAGGCTCAATAAACACCAAGTAGAGTTTTTAGAGTTTAAATAATATTAATTTAAATACTGAATACTATATTAAATTTATAACTGTGGCATACGATAACGGAATCAGATGAAACAAATGATATCGGGTCCATACCGACGAGCGTAACAATGGGGAATTGGTTTGGGGCAAATTAGGACGCAGCTGGGGTTTTCAGTTAAATTAAACGCATGTTTAATTTAACTGAAAACAATCGTTATCTTGACAAACGAAATCCGAGGTGATTTAAACTCACTCAGTTATCCCACTTATAATTATTATAAGTCGGGTTTTATGATTTGTGTGCTATATTTCTTTTAATTGACTGATTGATGATTGTGTGGTTGTTTGTTGAATATTTATTTATATTGTTTAAATTAAACGGTTGTTTAATTTAAATAAAATAAAAGTCGTTATTTTAACGATTCATTCCAAAAAAGGTAAATTACCTTGTTGGTTACGTTTATAATAATATAAACGTTTAAAATTAAATTGGATGCTTGAATGGTTGTTAGTTCACCATGACTAGTTGAATTAATTGTTCATGTTTATTATAAATTGTCATATTCAATGGGTTAACTGATTAAATACAGGGAAATACAGGTTGGAGGAATCAAACCAGATTCCTCAAATTTATTGTTTGTTTTCATGTTATATCACATGTATTGTTTAATCAACCTGATTGGATGATGGATAAATTGTTGAACCCTTGATATTAACCAATGTGAAATATTGGTTGAGGACTAGATCGTATATGGCCTAAAATATATATCGTTTTTATAAAGAATGGTATACCGTAAGGTGAATCGATAGGAATGAAATTATGAAATTTATTTTTATAACCGAATATAGATTTTAAATATATTATTTTAAATGGTGTTTATATAAGGAAAATAAACCAACCACGTATATATAGACTGTTTAAACACCAATCACCATTTTTGTACCAAAATCTGGCCGTGTGTGAAGCACGTGCCTCATCCTAATTATTATATATATTGATTGTTTTAACCATCAATCACTACTTTTGTATCAAAATCTGTCGTGTACGATGCACCTGCCTCATCTTAACCATGAAATGATTTATTGAAATCTACCGTGTGCTACGCGCGTGCCTCATCTTAACTATGAAATGATTTATTGAAATCTGCCGTGTGCGATGCACGTGCCTCATCTTAACTATGAAATGATTTATTGAAATCTACTGTGTGCGACGCGCATGCCTCATCTTAACTATGAAATGATTTAACAAAATCTGTCGTGCACGATGCACGTGCCTCATCTTAACTATGAAATGATTTATTGAAATCTACCGTGTGCGACGCGCGTGCCTCATCTTAACTATGAAATGATTTACCAAAATCTGCCGTGTGCGATACGCGTGCCTCATCTTAACTTTGAAATGATTTACCAAAATCTACCATGTGCGATGCACATGCCTTAGCTTAACTATGAAATGATTGATAAAGCTAATTGTTATACTACTAGAATTGTTAAACAAGTGGGCAAGGATTTATGTAACAATTAATAACTAAGATTAATTATTTTTAAGTAATCGAAGCAGTAATGAATATAATTGGATTTTTAAGTGAGTTTATCAACGAGTTTACCTTTAAAACCGAGTGTGGTAAATTAAGTTATAACCGGATTTTAAACGAATGAGATAAGCTTAAAATATAGATTACTTAATATCGAATTAAGTAAAGGAAATCAAGATGAAAAGGGGTTTCATATTAAACCAATTTTGTATAAACGAGTTTATAAAAAGAGATGGGAATTTAAAGCGTTAATTTTAAATTAACATTACTTAATAATGGTATTAAGTGAAATTGATGAGATTTAAAAATGATTTCCCAGAATGAATGATGGAAAGGGTTAGAAAAAGGATTCCTGTAATTGAATTGGGTAAAGGATCGAGTAGTAGGATTTTCCTTAAAAATCCAGATAATGAAGCAAATAGTTTAAAGAAGTTAAAGTTTAAAAGTTGGTGTTTTATTAATCATTTACTAAATCAATAAATTTAGTGATAATAGTATATTTAAAAAGGAGGTTTCAAAAATAAGAAGGCTTTATAAAACCATATTTTAAATAAATAGAAAAGGAGTATTTGTTGGCATTAGAATTAATAGTGGTTTTTGAATTACAATTCATATTTATCTTAAGATAAGAACATTGTTGATCAAGGTCTGAGAATTACTTAAAATACCCCAACTTGAACGATTTCAGGATTATCGGAGGATGATATGAGTTGTAATGATAAAGATGTTAGAAGCGATTTATTATGAGAAAAAAATAATGCGACGTTATTTAAGGATAGATGAGATTTCATTATAAAGGAAATAAAAGGATTTGAGCAAATATAGGTATTGATATTTCCAAAATAACGGAAATAAAATGGCTAGAGAATATGAAATGATATTTTCATAATCAAGGAAATGAAAAAAAGAGTTATGAAAATATAACGATATTTTCGAAGTAAAGAAATGAGTTTAGAGTGAGTTATTTTAAAAGGATAAGCGATGATGATTGTTTTGAAAATAACGAAACTAAAGGAGATTTCGTAACGATTGTTTTACGAACAATACGTTGATTCGATTTTCCAATTACAAATAATAAGTAATGTTGCAGCAAATGATTTGAATGATAATTGGATATGATTATAAGATATTTTTCTAAATATTAAATACAAATGGTTTGAGATTACTTGTATATTAAAACAAGAAGTGAATACTGTGTTGAAAGATTTAGAAGTTTTAATTAAGCATTCATTAATTATTTCTAATTACAAAGGGCCAAGTGACACTATGTACTCAACCAGTAGATCCATTTTATTTTGTTTATTTGATAGTTAAATAATCGACTATCAAAATCTTGCCCATACGATTGTTGGTATAGAAAGACCAGGATCGAATTTATATTCGAAAACCATTTCAACCAATGAATACGAATACGTGGAAGATGCTATTCAAGATGGAACAATTGAAGACCGTGGATCTTCATGAAATAGTAGAATTACTTACAATCTCTGGCTGATCCCCAGAGATATACTGTGATTCTATCGTGGTTGAAATCTACGGATTGGAAGACTACACATTAATGATCTATAGGGCGATTCCTAGGATGCAGTAGGAGGGTGCCTTATGTTCATCCTATTCCTGGATGATGTGTATGGATGAATGTCTGACAGAGTATTTCCAAAAAGGTTGCGTACATTGATTTCTTCAACCATACCAAGAGTAAAGGCAGAGAAGGAAACTTCTTTTAGCTAACATTTTGATGGATCTGACGATGTGGCATTCGAAGTGAAGGTGATGTGCCAATTATAAAGGTAAAGCATAGCCTCAAGCCTCATATACCAGGAATGGTAAAAATCGGGTAAGTCGCATGGCTATGTAGGTCGCCCCCATTAGGGTGTATTGTCACCATCTAGAGAATATTCATATTTGTTTTCTTTTCGCTTCTGTATCTCCCAGAACTGTTATGTTGGTACCAACCGTAGGTGACAATATATTCGAAACATTCAAGGTTAAGTGAATGGCCGGTCATGTTTAGCCTGAGTTGCAAGATGTTCTTATTGAACTCGGTGTATTCCTCTCTAGAGATACACTGTTGGAAAGGTGGTTGCCCATACCTTGCCATGGAAATCCATTCTCCAATAAGAGCCCGTGGTTTTGATTATATACTATATATGTGCAGCGTGAGATGCAAGCGTTCTGCTAGATTGTTAATTATTTGTATTTAGACACTGTTATAATATCAGATGATATATATGATTTCAAAATGTTTTGGGTTATCGTAAGGTAAAAACCATCCGTATTTATGTGTGGATTTGATCTTATGATTATCCTTTCTTTTGAAAAGATTTTAACCTTAAAACCAAGTTAGATGCTACCCATAAACTTAGGGAGTTTTTCTCACTCTGGTTCACCAGACTGATCCGTGTATTTGTAATACTCGGGTTAGACCGAGTTGTACAGGTTCAGGTTATCGGATGTTGTAAAGTCCAGAGAGGAGCTAAAAAAGTCTAGAGATATCTTGTATTATTCCACTGTGTTGTATATAGGGACAGATATTTATAACTGTCCAGATGTTTTGATGTACTCTGATGATTGTAAGTTTTATTTCAAGCTGACAATAAAGTGTTTATTTCTATATTATATTTTGTTCTGCTGCGATGTGAAACTCTGATTGTGTGTTGGTTCTTCTTCTCATTCTTCTATTCTAATATTTCTTTCTTTCTTATCTCACCCTCTAACTTCTTTCTAATAACTATCTATGTTTTCGATACTTGAGTTCTGACAAGTGATACAAGATCTGTATTATTGTCGGAATTCGAGCTCGAATTCCCGTAGATCGTTATTATGGTATCAGAGTAATGGTTTAGTAATATCATAGGCTCTGTGGCGTAACTCGATAGGGATGGGGTTAGTAATGCCCAAGGTTGAGTTTGAGTGTATATACGAGAGAGCGTATTTGTAGATTTTATGAATTTTTTTTGTATTGTGTAATTTATTCAGTTCAATTTCAAATTGACAATGGACACGATATTGTTTTGTAAAAAGGGTAAATGAAATAATTTTTCCTAAGTTATATTGTGACGACAAGGAATTTCGCTCGATCCGAATCAGTCGTTAAACCGATTTAGACCATTCGAAACCCCTGATCGTTTGAGAACAGGACAAATCAGAACACAAACAGAAGAACATTTCATTGCTATTACAACAATTCCATCAGATACAAGAATATACAGAGTATAAATGAATAAATTACATTCGATAAATATCAGAGATTACAATAAATTACATAGCAGTGGAAAATAATACAAAGCACAACTGAAGGTGATATACGGATACAGAGCTTTCCGGATATCATTCCAGCTGTAAACAAGGATCCTGTGAATATAAATCTGCAAAACCAAAACTACTAGCTGCCCGTGCGGAAAATAGGGGCACCCAGAGTTTAGGTTAAAACAATAAACTCCAGGTCAGTCATGTGACTGGTGTGAGAACTAAAACAGTTATTAAAACTTTACTTTAAAAGAGAGTAATTCAAGGGACCACGCCGTATAACACGGAACGGGTTTCCTCCCATGAACACCAGTGCATAGAATAAACAACGCGATGCTTTTTCGAAAAATGAAGCTATTATAAGACCCAGGTCCCATCACACAATGCAACGCAAGCCGGAGGATAGGGTTTTCCCTTATAATAGCCAAACATGCTTGGTACGTTTAAAACAAATCATTTGATATTATAATAAGTGTATAGTGTCAAAACAATTTCAATCATAAATATCAATCCTAGGCGGCATGGGTACCATCTATCATGTCGCCATACTAGGCTCTACAAATAAAACCGCAATACATGTATTGGAAATTGGATTTCCGTCATGGGTCGAGGCAAGGGGCAAGCTCCTCTTCGCGTTCGAGACACTCTAGCAAATGTCCCAGGGCTACGCACTCTGGGCAACCCCTGGATGCCTCAGGGCCGGTCCTCACTTACGTTAGAGGATTAGTATTCCTGAACACACGTTTCCCGGTCCTTACAGACCTATAATCGAGGCGCCTCATCCAACAACCACAAAGGTGAAAAGTATATCAATGTCAGGGCTGGTAAGTCACTGACACCACCAAAGCTAGAAAGAAACGGCGTGCTCTCCCTGCAGTCCGTATCCCGTTTTTGACTCATACCGAGGTGTGAGGCTCGCGAATTCACGTTATACACAAAGCTGCCACGTAGGCGTGCTTTGATCATCAACCACAAGACTTTGCTTTTCAACAGAAGCCTTGATCATTGCATCTTAGCGTGCCACACAGGCAATTCATGCCATGCGACTGATGTCCATCGATATACAACCTCTGAGCTCGTACGTCTCAGAGAAGGGCGTTAAGCAAAAGAATAAATTCTCCGCCGCCAAACAGATGTATATTTAATAGAAATCAATCAACACAGAATAAAATCCAATGTCAGACACACAATCCATTTACAAGTCCGTTCTGGGTCTGAACGAAACCGGAGGCACTTTCCTCGCATATCCATCGATCTCCAAGTACGTCTGGACGACCACCAACTATTTCCATCCTCTTGGGTGTACAGCCCAATCAGGATCGTCAGTAATTATCCAAACGATGTGAAGACTTCCGGTCTTCAACCACCGTCTTCATCTTCGACATATCGTCGAATCGGTTATTCAGAATGGGTATAAACCCGACCTTTCCGAACAACCCGCGTATATTAAAACAAATGTTACATAAACACAACATACGCCCCATTCCAATTCAGAATATCCTTTATTCACAAAATCACATTTTTAGGGAAAGGTTCCCATTAATTTTATCCAAGATAAATTCTTTAAAATTTATCCTTTAATCTTCCTTTGGATGTCGTTTCAAACCAAATTATGGTTTTCTAAACTAGTCGAGATTAGCGAACCGTAACGAAGTAATTATTTATTTTATTTCCCAATCCCAACCTATTCATCCAATGAAGCAAAACTGGTAATACTCCATATCTAATACTATGGTGTTATCGGTAAAATTAATTACCATTTCACGTTCAAATCTAATTAAAGATTTAACTATCGCTTTGGAGCAAAACTGGCGATACTCCATTCTCGCTCATTTCTAAATTTGATAATTTAGATTATAGATTCACATTTCAACCTAATTGCAGATTCGTTAAAACTCCTTTTATTGGGTTAAAGAACTAGGTGTTATTTAAAACACAGTTCACGATAAACCCAAATCACATTCTTTTTATTATCGGGTTAAAGAACTAGTGTTATTTAAAACATAGTTCACGATAAACCCATTTCAAATCCCATCAAATATATTAGAAATTCCGATTATTTAAAACCCCTTTTTAAATCTAATTTATTTATTTAAAAATAACCGGGTTTTAAATTTAATTCAAAACTAGTTCATTTCGATAAAAATCCATTTTTATCTTTTCAAATATGGAGTTTTTCACCCCAATTTTCTCAAATCATTTCTTATGATTTTACACAAATTATTACTATTTTTAATAATTTTATCAAGGCCCGTACAGTCGATTTCCATCAACGGCCATCGAACTGCACTTACAGCGACCTTTTTCGAATTTGATTTCGATGTATCTCCAAATCCAACCGTTAGATTTCAAATTTCAAATATTCGTTAGAAAGCTCTTTTCGATACGAACCCAACGGTTCCGGTTTTAGGAGAATCCGACGGTCGGATCTCCCGTAATGTCCGTTTGAAATAAATGGTCGAAATTCACGAACTGCCGCGGCGCGGCGCGTTCTATTCAGGCCATTATATTATATATATAATATATATTTCGTCGATTACTATTTAAAACGAATTTTATAAACAGTTTTGAATTCGTTTCAAAAACAATTTCTACCTCCATTTCAATTCAAATCAAAATTGAATTTTTCCTTATAAATTCGTTTTAAAATTCATTTCTATTCAATTCATTTCGAATTCATTTCGTTTACTATTCAATTGAAATCAAATTCGTTTTCCATTCAATTCGAATTCATTATATATTCAATTCATTTCGAAATCGTTTTATATTCAATTCGTTTCGAAATCGTTTTATATTCAATTCAAATTCAATTTGTTATATATTCATTTCGTTTTCTATTTGAATCAAATTCAAATTGGTTTTCTATTCGATTCAATTCAAATTTCATTTCAAAATATTCTATTTCGAAATCACCTTTCAATATTCATTTTAAAATGAATAAAATCGATATAAATATCGTTTACGTCAAAATGGCGCATCTCTAATCAACACGGCTTCATATAATTCTATTTTCAAATATTCTATTTCAAATATTTCTTTTTCAAATATTTCTTTTTCAAATATTTCTATTCAAATATTTCGTTCAACACATGACTAATCTCAACGGATGAGTACTGTCAACACATGAACCTTTATTCTATATTGATAAAGATGGAAATTTTATTATTAAAATATTTCGTTCAACACATGACTAATCTCAACGGATGAGTACTGTCAACACATGAACCTTTATTCTATATTATTCTTTATTTTCTAAATTGGAATGAAGCCCAATCAATCACCATATAATGTTAATTATATGGATTTCCATACATCACACATATATAATAGCATTGAAAAATAATCAACCATCAACCAAAGTGCACTACACTGTATAAGCATCAAATATAGATATCTAACGCTTATAACAGCCTGTCAATCAATCGATCGACATATTTAATCAATCAGGATGAGTGAACTTCAAATTTCATCCCAACACCCGTGTGGGGTTTCAAACAATCAAACACAGATTTTATTTGTGCAGTTGGGCGATGTGTAAAATTTATCGTCCCAATCAATGTCATTCAAATAGGTGCACATAAACAAACCGTCCGGGTTGTAAATGAATATTTTATTTATTCACATTCACTATATTCATATTCACGTTAAAAATTATATTTTTAACGATAAAACATTTTATTTCAACATATGAATTTCTATTCAGTTCATTCTTTAAATAAAATGATATTTTTATTTTTCTAACTTGTTTTAGAAAATTTCGGCGGCATAACGGCACGATACTAGAAACAGGACAAGGCCTAGCCTTATCCCCGGTCTAGTGAAGGCCCACGCCATTCACACATCAATCAAATCCATTCATTTCACCAAACAATTCAATTTCAATCAAATAATCTAACTAATTTTTGCAATCAAACAAACAAGTCCATGGTCTGTGGACGATTGTATCGGGTGCTACTAAGCACCGTCTGCATTCTAGTATATATATATAACTAGAAAAATAAATCGAAAGGTGAGAAATTCTCACCGATAGCTATCCAATCATCTTGACTCTTCTTTTATAGAAATCTTCTTCATTCTTGCATCTTCGTCATTTTCGTTGCCCGTATTCACTACATATATAAAAATCGAATTTTTACTACGCTATTCAATATATAAAAATCGAATTTTTACTTTGTAGTTCAATATATAAAAATCGAATTTTTACTTCGCTACTCAATTTGTAAAAATAGAATTTTTTACATCTTTGCCATATAGATAAAAATTATATTTTTACATCGTTATTTTCTATATAAAGATCTCGCCTTTTCAACTATAAAGATTTCTCCTTTTCAAACTTATCATTATAAAAATCACATTTTTATTTTGCTACATATACAAAGATGATGTCTTTAATATTCCTATCATGAAAAAATTATATTTTTAATCTTTCTATGTTATAAAAATTATATTTTGAACCTTTTTATAATATAAAAATATGAACTTTCCTTATATTTAAAATCAAATCTTCATGAAGTAAAAATCAAAATTTTCTCTCTGATTTCATATGATTAAAAATACGATCTTTCCTAGTATAACAATCCTGTCTTTTACGATATAAAAATCCTATTTGTTTCTAAATAAAAAAAAAATCATGTTTGCATACAATGAAAGATCATATATTTTTCTAATGAAAAGTCTTTATTTTCTCTAAAGATAAATCTATATTTTCTCTAATCAAAATCATTATTTTCAGACTTTAGACTTAATTAAAAATTAGTTTTTTTTCACTAAAAAAAAAATCAGTTATTGTACTAATTAAAAATTAGTTATTAACTCACCTTTTTCGTCGAATTGGAGTTAGAGGGCTGCGTTGGAGTGGCTACAGCGACGGGGTCCCTTCAGGTGACGGCGCTCCTCCGGTGGGTGGCTCGGTGACAGCTGGGTGGTCGGCTAGGGCTTCAGGGGGCGGCGGTTTTAGGTGAGGAGGGATTGGAGCTGGAGAGAGGCGACGTTCTCGTCGATTGGGGGGCTCGAGCTGGGCTACCGCACGCTAGAGTGGGGGGTCGCGGCGGTGGAGGAAAAGGGGGGGGCTCTCGCTGCTGCGGTGCGGCTCATCGGGGGGGGGGGGGCTCTCGATCCGACGAGGGGGGGCAGGGCTTCGGAGGTGGTGCCCTCCCTTGAGGCGGCGACGACGATCATCGGGGGGGGGCAGCGACGAGTTTCCCCCCGTCTTCCTCTTCCCTTTCGTTTTTTTTCTCTTTATTTTGTCTGATCGGGTTTGAAATAAAAAGGGGGGGCCAACGTGATTTAAGGGGGAGAAGGGTTGACCTTTTCTCTTTTTTTTTATATTATTTAATTTCAATATTTTATTCACCTAAAGTAACTTTTTCTATCGACCTCGAAACGAAACCCACCGCCTGTCGTCCCTAGCGTTTTACCCCCATTCCGAACACAATGGGATCTGTATCGCAAGCTGATTCGATCGTTTCGATCAGTTTCCGTTGAATTTACATTTAAATCACTATATTGAATTTTAAACGTACATTTCAAATTACCGGGGTCACATACTAACTCTAAAAATTCTCGAAAAATATTTTCTAGCCTCGCATTGACGATACGGTCCTAACAAAACTAGTTTCGTCGAATTCTGAGACCGTTTGAAAAATGGCCAATTTCCAGTCGATTAAAATCAACTGAAACTGGTCAAACGCGTTTTCCTTTGCCACGCTCACATATTGATTCGAAAAATTATGAAATTTGGAATCTAGAAATAACTTTACATCACAGACCCAACAAAAGTGGTTTCGTCGAAATCCGAGGTCGTTTGCAAAATTCCCATTTTTAAGGGCCTGAATTCCATAGCGACTATTCAGAATTTTCAACTGAACATATCTTTTGATTCCCGCTATGAAATTTCGATTTTTCGGATTCGTTGGAAAGATACTATCAATTAGATCCTAATGTTTTTGGTTTCACTAAAATCCGGATTGTTTTGCACCCGGTACATTCAATTGAAGTTTGAAATCCAATTATCGAACTACCGCGCCATTTTCAATTCTATTTATAATTATATATATATTTATATTCTAACGACGGCGTATATAATATATACGTTCGAAATATATATTCAAAATAAATTTTCGTCGATATTATTTAAAATAATCTATTTTAAATATCAAAATTCGCTAAAATTGCCAAAATAAAAATTTTAAACTGGCTCAGAATTTCCGGGTTATTACAATCTCCCCCACTTAAAACTTTTCGTCCCCGAAAAGGAACAAAGTCGAAAGTGGTTTGATTAATCAACTCTACGTTCGATCTGGCTTCCATTCTCCAACTTTTCAGTTTCTGAGAATTTTCAAATTTTCAAAAATTTGGCTAACACCCTAAATTTTCGAAAAATTTCGCCATAACCTCCCCTGCACAGGGAGCCACGGGAAAATCCCGAAATTGCCATATAGGCCTTCTGATCTCAAAAAGAAAAAGAAAAAGCCAAGCGGCTAGCCAATAGGCTCATAAAATCATCATCACCCAAACAAAACAGTAAATTATATTAAACATGTACCTATTTGTCGGGCAAACAAATTTTATTCTTCGGCTCTAGCCTCTTTGCTATGACCTGTTCAATGTAAGTATATGTATATGCAAGCAAATGCGACCAATTTTCAATACAGTTCAATATTTGGTTCAATTAGGCTAAATGGTTCAAAATTTGGAAACAAATAAACAAACAACACAAACATCAATCAATTAGTGAATTAACGTTTCAAATTCATAATTTTGGTAAATATACAAAAAAAATCATGTTTTTGATGCCAAATCACAACAATGTGTTCTAGCTATATTAGTTTTGGTTCTCACACCAGTCTAATGGAAATATATAGAAAATCACACCTTCGAAACACGAACATAAATATTGATGATGCGATCGCTATCATCAATATCATCTCCGGGCGACTAGAGTGTAATCCTATATCTATCCAGTATATTAAAACTTCGAATATACGTTCATGACGCGTATATACAAAACCTTTATATATTGGATTGTCCATATTCAATATAAATAAATAATCAAATACGTTTAAAACGATTTAAATTTTCAAAACAAAATTGTTTTCATTGGAAAAATATACTTTTCACACTCACTCTAGGATACTACTGATCCTATCTCTAACGAGTCATTCTAATTGGATATTACTAATCCAATATCTGATGAATTCTTTCGTATGGTTCTAATGTGTCTTGTTCTCGAGCTCTGTAAACCAAAGCTCTGATACCAAATGTGACGACAAGGAATTTCGCTCGATCCGAATCAGTCGTTAAACCGATTTAGACCGTTCGAAACCCCTGATCATTTGAGAACATGACAAATCAGAACACAAACAGAAGAACATTTCATTGCTATTACAACAATTCCATCAGATACAAGAATATACAGAGTATAAATGAATAAATTACATTCGATAAATATCAGAGATTACAATAAATTACATAGCAGCGGAAAATAATACAAAGCACAACTGAAGGTGATATACGGATACAGAGCTTTCCGGATATCATTCCAGCTGTAAACCAGGATCCTGTGAATATAAATCTGCAAAACCAAAACTACTAGCTGCCCGTGCGGAAAATAGGGGCACCCAGAGTTTAGGTTAAAACAATAAACTCCAGGTCAGTCATGTGACTGGTGTGAGAACTAAAACAGTTATTAAAACTTTACTTTAAAAGAGAGTAATTCAAGGGACCACGCCGTATAACACGGAACGGGTTTCCTCCCAAGAACACCAGTGCATAGAATAAACAACGCGATGCTTTTTCGAAAAATGAAGCTATTATAAGACCCAGGTCCCATCACACAATGCAACGCAAGCCGGAGGATAGGGTTTTCCCTTATAATAGCCAAACATGTTTGGTACGTTTAAAACAAATCATTTGATATTATAATAAGTGTACAGTGTCAAAACAATTTCAATCATAAATATCAATCCTAGGCGGCATGGGTACCATCTATCATGTCGCCATACTAGGCTCTACAAATAAAACCGCAATACACGTATTGGAAATTGGATTTCCGTCATGAGTCGAGGCAAGGGGCAAGCTCCTCTTCGCGTTCGAGACACTCTAGCAAATGTCCCAGGGCTACGCACTCTGGGCAACCCCTGGATGCTTCAGGGCCGGTCCTCACTTACGTTAGAGGATTAGTATTCCTGAACACACGTTTCCCGGTCCTTACAGACCTATAATCGAGGCGCCTCATCCAACAACCACAAAGGTGAAAAGTATATCAATGTCAGGGCTAGTAAGTCACTGACACCACCAAAGCTAGAAAGAAACGTCGTGCTCTCCCTGCAGTCCGTATCCCGTTTTTGACTCATACTGAGGTGTGAGGCTCGCGAATTCACGTTATACACAAAGCTGCCACGTAGGCGTGCTTTGATCATCAACCACAAGACTTTGCTTTTCAACAGAAGCCTTGATCATTGCATCTTAGCGTGCCACACAGGCAATTCATGCCATGCGACTGATGTCCATCGATATACAACCTCTGAGCTCGTACGTCTCAGAGAAGGGCGTTAAGCAAAAGAATAAATTCTCCGCCGCCAAACAGATGTATATTTAATAGAAATCAATCAACACAGAATAAAATCCAATGTTAGACACACAATCCATTTACAAGTCCGTTCTGGGTCTGAACGAAACCGGAGGCACTTTCCTCGCATATCCATCGATCTCCAAGTACGTCTGGACGACCACCAACTATTTCCATCCTCTTGGGTGTACAGCCAAATCAGGATCGTCAGTAATTATCCAAACGATGTGAAGACTTCCGGTCTTCAACCACCGTCTTCATCTTCGACATATCGTCGAATCGGTTATTCAGAATGGGTATAAACCCGGCCTTTCCGAACAACCCGCGTATATTAAAACAAATGTTACATAAACACAACATACGCCCCATTCCAATTCAGAATATCCTTTATTCACAAAATCACATTTTTAGGGAAAGGTTCCCATTAATTTTATCCAAGATAAATTCTTTAAAATTTATCCTTTAATCTTCCTTTGGATGTCGTTTCAAACCAAATTATGGTTTTCTAAACTAGTCGAGATTAGCGAACCGTAACGAAGTAATTATTTATTTTATTTCCCAATCCCAACCTATTCATCCAATGAAGCAAAACTGGTAATACTCCATATCTAATACTATGGTGTTATCGGTAAAATTAATTACCATTTCACGTTCAAATCTAATTAAAGATTTAACTATCGCTTTGGAGCAAAACTGGCGATACTCCATTCTCGCTCATTTCTAAATTTGATAATTTAGATTATAGATTCACATTTCAACCTAATTGCAGATTCGTTAAAACTCCTTTTATTGGGTTAAAGAACTAGGTGTTATTTAAAACACAGTTCACGATAAACCCAAATCACATTCTTTTTATTATCGGGTTAAAGAACTAGTGTTATTTAAAACATAGTTCACGATAAACCCATTTCAAATCCCATCAAATATATTAGAAATTCCGATTATTTAAAACCCCTTTTTAAATCTAATTTATTTATTTAAAAATAATTGGGTTTTAAATTTAATTCAAAACTAGTTCATTTCGATAAAAATCCATTTTTATCTTTTCAAATATGGAGTTTTTCACCCCAATTTTCTCAAATCATTTCTTATGATTTTACACAAATTATTACTATTTTTAATAATTTTATCAAGGCCCGTACAGTCGATTTCCATCAACGGCCATCGAACTGCACTTACAGCGACCTTTTTCAAATTTGATTTGGATGTATCTCCAAATCCAACCGTTAGATTTCAAATTTCAAATATTCGTTAGAAAGCTCTTTTCGATACGAACCCAACGGTTCCGGTTTTAGGAGAATCCGACGGTCGGATCTCCCGTAATGTCCGTTTGAAATAAATGGTCGAAATTCACGAACTGCCGCGGCGCGGCGCGTTCTATTCAGGCCATTATATTATATATATAATATATATTTCGTCGATTACTATTTAAAACGAATTTTATAAACAGTTTTGAATTCGTTTCAAAAACAATTTCTATCTCCATTTCAATTCAAATCAAAATTGAATTTTTCCTTATAAATTCGTTTTAAAATTCATTTCTATTCAATTCATTTCGAATTCATTTCGAATTCATTTCGTTTACTATTCAATTGAAATCAAATTCGTTTTCCATTCAATTCGAATTCATTATATATTCAATTCATTTCGAAATCGTTTTATATTCAATTCGTTTCGAAATCATTTTATATTCAATTCAAATTCAATTTGTTATATATTCAATTCGAATTCGTTTCAATTCGAATTCGTTTCAATTCAAATTCTATTCAAATCAAGTTCGTTTCGTTTTCTATTTGAATCAAATTCATTTCGTTTTCTATTTGAATCAAATTCATTTCGTTTTCTATTTGAATCAAATTCAAATTGGTTTTCTATTCGATTCAATTCAAATTTCATTTCAAAATATTCTATTTCGAAATCACCTTTCAATATTCATTTTAAAATGAATAAAATCGATATAAATATCGTTTACGTCAAAATGGCGCATCTCTAATCAACACGGCTTCATATAATTCTATTTTCAAATATTCTATTTCAAATATTTCTTTTTCAAATATTTCTTTTTCAAATATTTCTTTTTCAAATATTTCTATTCAAATATTTCGTTCAACACATGACTAATCTCAACGGATGAGTACTGTCAACACATGAACCTTTATTCTATATTGATAAAGATGGAAATTTTATTATTAAAATATTTCGTTCAACACATGACTAATCTCAACGGATGAGTACTGTCAACACATGAACCTTTATTCTATATTATTCTTTATTTTCTAAATTGGAATGAAGCCCAATCAATCACCATATAATGTTAATTATATGGATTTCCATACATCACACGTATATAATAGCATTGAAAAATAATCAACCATCAACCAAAGTGCACTACACTGTATAAGCATCAAATATAGATATCTAACGCTTATAACAGCCTGTCAATCAATCAATCGACATATTTAATCAATCAGGATGAGTGAACTTCAAATTTCATCCCAACACCCGTGTGGGGTTTCAAACAATCAAACACAGATTTTATTTGTGCAGTTGGGCGATGTGTAAAATTTATCGTCCCAATCAATGTCATTCAAATAGGTGTACATAAACAAACCGTCCGGGTTGTAAATGAATATTTTATTTATTCACATTCACTATATTCATATTCACGTTAAAAATTGTAACGACCCGGATTTTTGCCAGTTAAGATTGAATATTTAAATTATTTAATTAGGATAATAAGTTGATTTTTATATTGAATTTATCAATTTAATAATCGGTATATGAATAATTATCTAATATATTTAATTATCATATTATGGAAACAATAAATAATTGAATTCAGAATTTAAAACTGAATCAAAAGATTCAAATGGCTAATATAAAGTATATATTGAATTATAACGATAGTTATCGATAATTTAAATTGTTTGAAACCATTTATATTTTAAATTGAATTTAATTTAAATCGTTAATTCAAATTGTCATCTTCTCACAATTAAAATTCAGAACTCATTCCGTTGAATTTAGAATAGTGAATAACATTAGCAACGTTACTCGTTACGATTTAATATTGGTTCAGGATATTAAATTAAGGGACCGCAAGATATTTTAGTTTGTAATTAAAATAAAAATCAATTTAATTCAATTGATGTATGAATTTAAGCCAACATGCCGACCTACATTATAAAATTGTACAGGCTACTTCTTCTCGAGCTGATATATTTGCTTCCCCCTTCCAATATCAGAGAAACATTGATTTAATGGTAGTACGTTTGTCCCCTTTCACATTCTATAAATAAGCCCTCGCCCTCGTTATTTTTCCATTCTTCCTTTATGAAACCCAATGTAACAATACTCTCTGCCTTTCTTTTTCTTCCAGTTAAAACGAAATCGAGAGTCTCATAAACGCATTCATTCTTCATACGGTTATCATTTAGTTGCTTGCGATAGAAATCTGGGGATGTTCGAATCTTCGAACAACATCCAGGGCCATCGATTTCTTTGATTTGGGGTCGGTTTGCGATGGTGATTTTGGGATTTGGAGCGGAAAGGGGTCACGGCTACGTGTAGCTTATGCGATGATTGTTGGACGTGATTTAGGGAGAGGGACTTCGAGTGTGATTTAGGGTTTGCAAGTGATATCGCGTTTTCCTGGAGTAGTGCGATGGGGTTTAGCTGCGATAACCAGAGGGCGACAGTTGAAGAGGAGAATCGATCAGTGAATTTTGAAGCTGATGGGTGACTAGCAGTCGACGTTGAAGCTGAGGTAGGGAGGCCAATACTAGTAGTAAGGGCAAGATCAGTTTTGGTTTTCATTTGCATTTTGGGCTATCAACGTAAACTAGGGAAGTTTGAGCAAATGATTGTCATGTGGTGCTCGTGAATGTGGGTTATTGGCAGCAAATCTTGGTCGTGATTTTGGGAAGGAGAAAATGGTTTAAACGAGGATATGAGGTAATAAGTTTATAAAAATTTGAAATGATTAAGGTATGATAACTAGTTCAGATTTATTAACCTTAGAATTCATATGTAAAATTTCGAAGGGAAGGTAGGTACTGATTTAGCTATTTTATTTTTGTTTACAAGTTAATGTTTTCTTATTTAAATTAATCAAGTATATTAGTTAAAACCAAAGTTTACTTTACGGTTAAAGGAAATGGTATTAATTGTTAATCTAGGAATTGGAAACCAAAAAGGGAAATTTAGTTAATATTTTAGTATATTCTAGACGTAAGAACCTTGCTATGGAATTCACTTGTTATTTATAGAATTTGAAATTTTCTTAGGCAAGGATAAGTCGAATGGAATCATTCGTGTAAAGTCGAAGACTCGGAAATCGATGAATAGAAACTGAAATGGATACAAGTGCGAACTATAAACCCGGTGAGTAAATCTCACTCACCTTTCATTTTAATTATTTTTATTTCGTTAAAAATAATTGTGGTTGCTCGTTTGGATGTTTCTGCTTGTTTTATATATATTAGTTATTTAGGCTATATATATATATATATTGGGTTGATTGATTGGTTGGATTCCCGCAGTCTCATTAGCGGATGCCCGCGGTATCATATCGGATGATTACCCTATACGCCCCACGCTATGATTAGTGGATGACCTTCTATACCGCGATATTCTGCCACGAAGCAGAATGGGTATTATTTATGTGCTAACATCTGTGGATGCAGGAAAGCAGGTTGGAGGAATCCAACTGGATTCCTCAAAAATATATTATCTGTTTGTTTATTTGTTTGCATATATATTGTTATATATGATGTGTTAGAAAAATAAATCATTGGTTGCTTTGTGTGTTTAATATCACTGGGCTTAAGTAATGATATTTAAAACTACCGTGGAAGGATATTGGAGATTTAAAAAGGGAAATTTTATTTTTAAATAGAATTTGAATTTTAAATGGGAATAAAATATAAACTTGTTTTTGAAAATTAAAACAAGTAGTTTCTTTTTAAACGAAGTTTATAAATAGTTCTTTATAACGAAGTTATAAATGAAGTAAAAAGAATTATCATTTGATAATTCAGAAATAGAAATACAAGCGTGAAATTGGGATTTGAATATGAAATTCAAATGAGTTTTAAACTATGGGATTTTGAATATAGAATTTAAAAGGAGTTTGAATATTTGAATTCCAATAGAATTCAAATATAGAAATTGGAATGTAGAAGTTAAAATGGAATTTAAGAATAGAGTTTGAATAAGAGAATTCAAATGAATTCAAGTCTAGAATTTGAATATAGGGAATTGAAATAGAAATTCAAATATTGAATTTGAATATCAAATAGAAAAGGAATTGGGATTTGAAATATAGAATTCAAAGGTAAGATTGGAATTTGAATCAAGGAATTCAAATAAGGTTAAAACGAAGTTGAATTCATTTTTAAGAAGTTTAAAAAGTTTATATATATATAAATATAATTAAAACGAACTCGCCGCAGCGCTGCAGTTCGTAAATTGGCATTTCGAACTTCAATTGAATATATAAAACTCGATTGAAGTCGGAATTCTTTGAAACAAGAAACGTCAGGACCGATTTGATAATAGTTTTCTAATGAAGGAGAAAAATCTGGATTTCGTCGTATAGATTTTGAGTTATGTCAAAATCAAATTTTCAGAAAAACAGCGCCAGAATCGTTTAAAATCATAATGGTTTATTTAATTTATAAAAGGATTTCAAGTGGGAAAAATCCGAAGTTTCTATGTAGAAAAATCTCCGAGTTGAGTTGTAAAATATATGTGAATTCAAGTTGTGTAAATGAATATGATTTTTGAAACAGAAACCAGATTTTTGATTTATTGAATAGAATTAACTAAATTGAATTGAAATTAGTTAATGAGTTTTCGAAGGAATATTGGGGGTTGAATAAGTGAATTCGATTTGAAAATTTATATTCGAAATCAAAAAGGAAACTAGAATTGAAATTGGAATTCAATTTGAATGTAAGCAAGTTAAACATTTTGTTTGAACATGTTATGTTCAACAAAGAAGTGAAATAGGCAAAATGGCCGATTTAAAGAGTAAACGGGCGAAACTGAATTCAAACGATTAGATGGTATTGAATTGAAAACAGGTGAACAGGTGTTGGACAGGTATGGAATGAAGTATATAATGTATGTGCTCGACAAAAAGGTACATGTTTAATTCATATATGAGATTTATGCGCCGTATCGGCAAGCCGCTTGGCTTTTCCTTTTTCTTTTTGATTGAGGAAGATACCGGGATGCTATTTGAAATTTCCCGATGCTCCCGATACAGGGGAGGTTATGGCGAATTTTTCCGGGAATTTAAGGAGATAGAATATTTTTCAGATAATTTGATAGTTAGAAATCTATATATCGACATATATAGAATTCGACAAGGAAACGAAATCAAAATATAGCGTAAAGGGCCAATATGGTTATTGAAATGTTTGGTTAACAAATATTGATAAGAGAATATAGAAGAGATTTAATTAATGAAATATTAATTAAAGAGCCCAGTGATTTGGTTGATATGTTTGATTGAACACTTGTTTTTATTCGATAGTTAAATCACAGACTATCGAAGTTTTTGACCATCGTTGTCAATATGGAGAGACCGGTTGGATTATTATCCGAAGAACCACTCCGTATCGGCATAAGCGTTGCGAACCAAGTATGCTGAATATATTGAAGACGGAGTAAAGTGCAAGGGCTTTTCTATTAATAGAAATAGTGCCTTCGGTTTCGTTCAATCCCAGAACGAACGTAAATGGACGAATGTCTGACAGAGTATTTCCAATGATCAAATAGGTTGGTCTGTATGAATATATATGGTTGCAACGGATTTATTCCCTTAGCATAACATCCAGAATATTTGTGCAAACTCAACTAGTGATTAACGGATCTGACGATGTGGCATTCAAAGTGATTGTGTTATCGACGAATGGTAAGTATGCGTAGCCTCAGGCCTCAACAACCGGGAAAGGACAAAAATCGGGCAGGCAGCATGGCTATGTGGGTCGCACCCATTAGGGTGTATAATCACCTATCTAGAGAAATTCCTTTTGTTCTAAATCTATCGATTCTGCCCATTCGGGAAACGGTGGTTTGAGTCCAACCGTTGGTGATATACATTCGATACACTCAAGCGAAATGAGTGGTCGGTCATGTGTGGGCCGGGTTGCAAGACGTTCTTGTTGAACCCAGGTGTATTTGCCTCTAGAGATACATTATCGGAAGGTGGTCCCATACCTTGTCATGTTGGAAATCAAATCTCCAATAAGCGCCATGCGGTTTTTGATTATATACTATAGATGTGGAGCGTGAGATGCAAGCGTTCTACTATTTGGATATTTACTTGATGTAGACATTATTATAATATCACTGGATTTTTGTATCAAAGTGTTTTGGGTTATAGTAAGGTAAAAACCGTCCATGTTTATGTGTGGGCTGGTCTTACTATTATCTTTTCTTTTGAAAGGATTTTTAAAAGTTTATCAAGTGGTTGGAGTTTACTCACACCAGTCCCATGACTGACCCAGAGTTTATTTTGTTTTGTTTTCCCTAAACTCTTGGGTGCCCAAATTTGTACGGGCAGTCAAGTGTTTCAGGCCTTTACAGATACACTTGGAGGAACTTGAAGCAAGAGGCTTCAACGTTAGTTATTTAGAGTTACTTCCGCTGAATCAAATGTTATGTGTACTCTGATGATGGTATGTATATATGTACAAAACAAATTTGTATTTCAAAGCTTATGTTATATAATATATTTTATTCGTTCCGCTGTGAGTTGTGATCTTCGTTTTTCTTCTATTCTAATATTTCTTTCTTTCTATTTCTCATCCTCTAACTTCTTTCTAATAATGAGTCGTATTTCTGTGTTATTTGGATTGGACGTGTGATGTATTTAGTCAACTCCGATAGCACGGATTTGCGGTTCGTTACAGGTGGTATCAGAGCTTAGGTTGAGTGAACACCTAGGCTTGTGTGGCATGTGCTCATTAGAGATAGGGTCAGTAGTACCCTAGAATGAGTTGAGTGTATATATACGAGAGAGCGTATTTGTAAATTGATATAAAAGTTGTTTTATATTGTGTTGGCTTGTCTGTTGAGTAGTTTATGAATTCTGGTCGAATCGTGGGACGCCACGAAGTCGATAGGGATTTCTAAACACTTGAACAGAAAATACGACATGATATTGTTTTAAAGTGGGTGAATGAAATAATTTTACCCAAAATTCTATTTTGATATAGAAAGAATAATTTCTAGAATCATTATTATATGGATGTGTTGGATGTTGACTTTATAATCAAATGAGATTATAAAATTGGAATGGTTATTTGTAACCAGAATAGAATTTGTATAGAAATTAAATATATACAAATGAGATGAATTAGAATTAAATTCAAACCAGAATTAAGAATTCAAAATCCTGGGAAGTTGAAAAATGTTTTTCAAAGTATATTAAAATAATATAGATTTGTTTTAGAAGGATTTGGAAGAAAACAATTTTAGATGGATTTTGAAATAATAAAGCACTGAACTCACTTCAGTGACTGGGAAATAATTCTGATAATGATTGCAACATCGTCAGTGTTCATTTCCGAGTTTCTAAGTGATGAATTGCTACCTTAGAAAAAGTTTTGATGAAATTTTGTTTGAAAGAAAACAAGTAGATTGGAAATTCAAATGTTTTGAATTGAGATGAAAATTAGTATAAGTATACATTTATGTATTTCAAAGGATTTGAAAAGAAAAACCCAGGGATTTGAATCCTGGAATTTAAATTTAATTTAAAGCAAGTTAAATGGTTCAGGGTGAATAAATTGACTAGAATCAATTTGAATTAGTTTAATAGGACATAGATTGGATATAAATGGATTGATCGTAGATCATTCAAATTAAATGAAGGAAGACCAAAAGTTTGGTGGAATTAAATTTGTTGAAATATGAGGAGTTGAATTTCAACATAAGTGAATATGTTGAAAAGTAATGAGTTTGTACCATGTTTCCTACCTTAGCAATTTCGAGGACGAAATTATTTTAAGGGGGAAAGAATGTAACGACCCGGATTTTTGCCAGTTAAGATTGAATATTTAAATTATTTAATTAGGATAATAAGTTGATTTTTATATTGAATTTATCAATTTAATAATCGGTATATGAATAATTATCTAATATATTTAATTATCATATTATGGAAACAATAAATAATTGAATTCAGAATTTAAAACTGAATCAAAAGATTCAAATGGCTAATATAAAGTATATATTGAATTATAACGATAGTTATCGATAATTTAAATTGTTTGAAACCATTTATATTTTAAATTGAATTTAATTTAAATCGTTAATTCAAATTGTCATCTTCTCACAATTAAAATTCAGAACTCATTCCGTTGAATTTAGAATAGTGAATAACATTAGCAACGTTACTCGTTACGATTTAATATTGGTTCAGGATATTAAATTAAGGGACCGCAAGATATTTTAGTTTGTAATTAAAATAAAAATCAATTTAATTCAATTGATGTATGAATTTAAGCCAACATGCCGACCTACATTATAAAATTGTACAGGCTACTTCTTCTCGAGCTGATATATTTGCTTCCCCCTTCCAATATCAGAGAAACATTGATTTAATGGTAGTACGTTTGTCCCCTTTCACATTCTATAAATAAGCCCTCGCCCTCGTTATTTTTCCATTCTTCCTTTATGAAACCCAATGTAACAATACTCTCTGCCTTTCTTTTTCTTCCAGTTAAAACGAAATCGAGAGTCTCATAAACACATTCATTCTTCATACGGTTATCATTTAGTTGCTTGCGATAGAAATCTGGGGATGTTCGAATCTTCGAACAACATCTAGGGCCATCGATTTCTTTGATTTGGGGTCGGTTTGCGATGGTGATTTTGGGATTTGGAGCGGAAAGGGGTCACGGCTACGTGTAGCTTATGCGATGATTGTTGGACGTGATTTAGGGAGAGGGACTTCGAGTGTGATTTAGGGTTTGCAAGTGATATCGCGTTTTCCTGGAGTAGTGCGATGGGGTTTAGCTGCGATAACCAGAGGGCGACAGTTGAAGAGGAGAATCGATCAGTGAATTTTGAAGCTGATGGGTGACTAGCAGTCGACGTTGAAGCTGAGGTAGGGAGGCCAATACTAGTAGTAAGGGCAAGATCAGTTTTGGTTTTCATTTGCATTTTGGGCTATCAACGTAAACTAGGGAAGTTTGAGCAAATGATTGTCATGTGGTGCTCGTGAATGTGGGTTATTGGCAGCAAATCTTGGTCGTGATTTTGGGAAGGAGAAAATGGTTTAAACGAGGATATGAGGTAATAAGTTTATAAAAATTTGAAATGATTAAGGTATGATAACTAGTTCAGATTTATTAACCTTAGAATTCATATGTAAAATTTCGAAGGGAAGGTAGGTACTGATTTAGCTATTTTATTTTTGTTTACAAGTTAATGTTTTCTTATTTAAATTAATCAAGTATATTAGTTAAAACCAAAGTTTACTTTACGGTTAAAGGAAATGGTATTAATTGTTAATCTAGGAATTGGAAACCAAAAAGGGAAATTTAGTTAATATTTTAGTATATTCTAGACGTAAGAACCTTGCTATGGAATTCACTTGTTATTTATAGAATTTGAAATTTTCTTAGGCAAGGATAAGTCGAATGGAATC
Organism: Allium sativum; assembly: GCA_030737875.1. Taxonomy (NCBI): domain Eukaryota; kingdom Viridiplantae; phylum Streptophyta; class Magnoliopsida; order Asparagales; family Amaryllidaceae; genus Allium; species Allium sativum. Next base: position 430,338,903 of record CM060909.1, on the reverse strand, counting down.
ATTCGTGTAAAGTCGAAGACTCGGAAATCGATGAATAGAAACTGAAATGGATACAAGTGCGAACTATAAACCCGGTGAGTAAATCTCACTCACCTTTCATTTTAATTATTTTTATTTCGTTAAAAATAATTGTGGTTGCTCGTTTGGATGTTTCTGCTTGTTTTATATATATTAGTTATTTAGGCTATATATATATATATTGGGTTGATTGATTGGTTGGATTCCCGCAGTCTCATTAGCGGATGCCCGCGGTATCATAGCGGATGATTACCCTATACGCCCCACGCTATGATTAGTGGATGACCTTCTATACCGCGATATTCTGCCACGAAGCAGAATGGGTATTATTTATGTGCTAACATCTGTGGATGCAGGAAAGCAGGTTGGAGGAATCCAACTGGATTCCTCAAAAATATATTATCTGTTTGTTTATTTGTTTGCATATATATTGTTATATATGATGTGTTAGAAAAATAAATCATTGGTTGCTTTGTGTGTTTAATATCACTGGGCTTAAGTAATGATATTTAAAACTACCGTGGAAGGATATTGGAGATTTAAAAAGGGAAATTTTATTTTTAAATAGAATTTGAATTTTAAATGGGAATAAAATATAAACTTGTTTTTGAAAATTAAAACAAGTAGTTTCTTTTTAAACGAAGTTTATAAATAGTTCTTTATAACGAAGTTATAAATGAAGTAAAAAGAATTATCATTTGATAATTCAGAAATAGAAATACAAGCGTGAAATTGGGATTTGAATATGAAATTCAAATGAGTTTTAAACTATGGGATTTTGAATATAGAATTTAAAAGGAGTTTGAATATTTGAATTCCAATAGAATTCAAATATAGAAATTGGAATGTAGAAGTTAAAATGGAATTTAAGAATAGAGTTTGAATAAGAGAATTCAAATGAATTCAAGTCTAGAATTTGAATATAGGGAATTGAAATAGAAATTCAAATATTGAATTTGAATATCAAATAGAAAAGGAATTGGGATTTGAAATATAGAATTCAAAGGTAAGATTGGAATTTGAATCAAGGAATTCAAATAAGGTTAAAACGAAGTTGAATTCATTTTTAAGAAGTTTAAAAAGTTTATATATATATAAATATAATTAAAACGAACTCGCCGCAGCGCTGCAGTTCGTAAATTGGCATTTCGAACTTCAATTGAATATATAAAACTCGATTGAAGTCGGAATTCTTTGAAACAAGAAACGTCAGGACCGATTTGATAATAGTTTTCTAATGAAGGAGAAAAATCTGGATTTCGTCGTATAGATTTTGAGTTATGTCAAAATCAAATTTTCAGAAAAACAGCGCCAGAATCGTTTAAAATCATAATGGTTTATTTAATTTATAAAAGGATTTCAAGTGGGAAAAATCCGAAGTTTCTATTTAGAAAAATCTCCGAGTTGAGTTGTAAAATATATGTGAATTCAAGTTGTGTAAATGAATATGATTTTTGAAACAGAAACCAGATTTTTGATTTATTGAATAGAATTAACTAAATTGAATTGAAATTAGTTAATGAGTTTTCGAAGGAATATTGGGGGTTGAATAAGTGAATTCGATTTGAAAATTTATATTCGAAATCAAAAAGGAAACTAGAATTGAAATTGGAATTCAATTTGAATGTAAGCAAGTTAAACATTTTGTTTGAACATGTTATGTTCAACAAAGAAGTGAAATAGGCAAAATGGCCGATTTAAAGAGTAAACGGGCGAAACTGAATTCAAACGATTAGATGGTATTGAATTGAAAACAGGTGAACAAGTGTTGGACAGGTATGGAATGAAGTATATAATGTATGTGCTCGACAAAAAGGTACATGTTTAATTCATATATGAGATTTATGCGCCGTATCGGCAAGCCGCTTGGCTTTTCCTTTTTCTTTTTGATTGAGGAAGATACCGGGATGCTATTTGAAATTTCCCGATGCTCCCGATACAGGGGAGGTTATGGCGAATTTTTCCGGGAATTTAAGGAGATAGAATATTTTTCAGATAATTTGATAGTTAGAAATCTATATATCGACATATATAGAATTCGACAAGGAAACGAAATCAAAATATAGCGTAAAGGGCCAATATGGTTATTGAAATGTTTGGTTAACAAATATTGATAAGAGAATATAGAAGAGATTTAATTAATGAAATATTAATTAAAGAGCCCAGTGATTTGGTTGATATGTTTGATTGAACACTTGTTTTTATTCGATAGTTAAATCACAGACTATCGAAGTTTTTGACCATCGTTGTCAATATGGAGAGACCGGTTGGATTATTATCCGAAGAACCACTCCGTATCGGCATAAGCGTTGCGAACCAAGTATGCTGAATATATTGAAGACGGAGTAAAGTGCAAGGGCTTTTCTATTAATAGAAATAGTGCCTTCGGTTTCGTTCAATCCCAGAACGAACGTAAATGGACGAATGTCTGACAGAGTATTTCCAATGATCAAATAGGTTGGTCTGTATGAATATATATGGTTGCAACGGATTTATTCCCTTAGCATAACATCCAGAATATTTGTGCAAACTCAACTAGTGATTAACGGATCTGACGATGTGGCATTCAAAGTGATTGTGTTATCGACGAATGGTAAGTATGCGTAGCCTCAGGCCTCAACAACCGGGAAAGGACAAAAATCGGGCAGGCAGCATGGCTATGTGGGTCGCACCCATTAGGGTGTATAATCACCTATCTAGAGAAATTCCTTTTGTTCTAAATCTATCGATTCTGCCCATTCGGGAAACGGTGGTTTGAGTCCAACCGTTGGTGATATACATTCGATACACTCAAGCGAAATGAGTGGTCGGTCATGTGTGGGCCGGGTTGCAAGACGTTCTTGTTGAACCCAGGTGTATTTGCCTCTAGAGATACATTATCGGAAGGTGGTCCCATACCTTGTCATGTTGGAAATCAAATCTCCAATAAGCGCCATGCGGTTTTTGATTATATACTATAGATGTGGAGCGTGAGATGCAAGCGTTCTACTATTTGGATATTTACTTGATGTAGACATTATTATAATATCACTGGATTTTTGTATCAAAGTGTTTTGGGTTATAGTAAGGTAAAAACCGTCCATGTTTATGTGTGGGCTGGTCTTACTATTATCTTTTCTTTTGAAAGGATTTTTAAAAGTTTATCAAGTGGTTGGAGTTTACTCACACCAGTCCCATGACTGACCCAGAGTTTATTTTGTTTTGTTTTCCCTAAACTCTTGGGTGCCCAAATTTGTACGGGCAGTCAAGTGTTTCAGGCCTTTACAGATACACTTGGAGGAACTTGAAGCAAGAGGCTTCAACGTTAGTTATTTAGAGTTACTTCCGCTGAATCAAATGTTATGTGTACTCTGATGATGGTATGTATATATGTACAAAACAAATTTGTATTTCAAAGCTTATGTTATATAATATATTTTATTCGTTCCGCTGTGAGTTGTGATCTTCGTTTTTCTTCTATTCTAATATTTCTTTCTTTCTATTTCTCATCCTCTAACTTCTTTCTAATAATGAGTCGTATTTCTGTGTTATTTGGATTGGACGTGTGATGTATTTAGTCAACTCCGATAGCACGGATTTGCGGTTCGTTACAAAAATTATATTTTTAACGATAAAACATTTTATTTCAACATATGAATTTCTATTCAGTTCATTCTTTAAATAAAATGATATTTTTATTTTTCTAACTTGTTTTAGAAAATTTCGGCGGCATAACGGCACGATACTAGAAACAGGACAAGGCCTAGCCTTATCCCCGGTCTAGTTAAGGCCCACGCCATTCACACATCAATCAAATCCATTCATTTCACCAAACAATTCAATTTCAATCAAATAATCTAACTAATTTTTGCAATCAAACAAACAAGTCCATGGTCTGTGGACGATTGTGTCGGGTGCTACTAAGCACCGTCTGCATCCTAGTATATATATATAACTAGAAAAATAAATCGAAAGGTGAGAAATTCTCACCGATAGCTATCCAATCATCTTGACTCTTCTTTTATAGAAATCTTCTTCATTCTTGCATCTTCGTCATTTTCGTTGCCCGTATTCACTACATATATAAAAATCGAATTTTTACTACGCTATTCAATATATAAAAATCGAATTTTTACTTTGCAATTCAATATATAAAAATCGAATTTTTACTTCGCTATTCAATTTGTAAAAATAGATTTTTTTACATCTTTGCCATATAGATAAAAATTATATTTTTACATCGTTATTTTCTATATAAAGATCTCGCCTTTTCAACTATAAAGATGTGACGGCCCGCCCCGTACCAACCGACATTTACTCCAAAAGTGCGCTGTACACATATCCAGTTAGCACGGGACGGTCGCCAGAAGAAAAAGAAAGAAGAGAATGGGCTAATCAAGGAACCTGTAATATGTCTCACATCGCATAGAACAAAATATAATAATAACATACTTGACATAAAAGAGGAGAGACAGTGCATAAGCTAAAAACCAGAACTGAGCATCATAGCAGCGGAAATCCAAAATATAGCTTATTACAACTTTTCAAACTGTCTCAAAGCAAAAGCAAGATAAAGGAGGTACACTACTAATGCCCAAGTAGCAACCACCAATGACACAGGGAGAATATCTATATATCATACGTGGAAGCCTCCTGCTCACCTCCGAATCAGCTACTCGCGCATCACCAGCTAACCACAACCTGTCTCTAGTCTGCTCGTGTGAGCACCCAGAGTAATAAGAAGAGACATAAAACTCTGGGTCAGACATAAAGCCTGGTATGAGCGATAAGCATCTAAACAGAATAATAACAGGTATAATCCAATCATACCTGAACCTGGACCTGCAACCAAAGAGTTAGCACTACATACTGTACAACACTCTAAGGTACCCTTTCAAATGGTGTAAAGATAACGGGGTAGGGGGTGTGCATGTCATAGTGATGTCAAACAATCAAGCATAGCAATCATCTTCACGTCCCTCACTCAGTGCGTAAAGCATACGATATCCACTACTTTGGTCACCTAATACTTTGGGCCATAACGGAATCCAATCCCGTGTAACTATCACTACAAGCCCACCATCCATCTCTCAGTGATGAACCAAAGTTATGAATACCGACAACCCCTTTGCACACGTCCCGCAGCAAAGCCCAACCATGAAGTGAACTCATTGGTTCCCAACTGGGTCCGGGATCCTGAGCTCTAACTTCCATTTGGACTACCTTTGCATCTCGGGTTTTAGTCATCATCCTCCGGATCGGTCTTCATTCAGTTCATAGCCTCCTGGTTCGGTTCGCAGTCACCATACTGGTTCGGGTCGAGTTCCTCCGTTCGGATCGGGTCGCGCCATCAACTCGTGGTCCTCCAGCTCCATCGGATCGGTTCGAGTACCCTTCAGCGCATCGGGTCGGGGTCTATAAGTCCATCGCCACGGATCGGTTCGTGACAAGCTCCTTCGGGTCGGGTCGTGCTTCCTTCTGGCGATCGGAGCTGCTAGCGGATCGTGAATGTGGATCGTGGTGGAGGGCTCGGATCGGATCACATCGTCGGATCGTGGTCTTCAAGCATCAGCGGATCGGGTCGCGCCATCGGTTCGGATCGCCTTTGCTTCCACCGATCCGGTCCGGTTCGGGCTGATTTCCTGCAGTTCTTCCAGCGAGCAGTTTACGCCATTCGACGGCGTTTTCGACCAGTCTAACTATTCTAAACAATCACAAGTCATACCAATCAGTCATAAGAACATATATTATCGACCACAAGCATCAAAACAACGACTTGATAGGATAAAATGGATCAAACATACCCAAAACCCCATATTTTCCCTTAAGCATGTTTGGGTGAAACCTATGATATGATTAGCAAAACTTAACCAAATTATCCCAAATTCACATCAGAGGTCTAAAACAATATTTCAGAATTTATGAATATTTTTCCAGATTTTTAACAGGCACAAATTCGCTAATTATCACTAATTACCCCTTAATCCCCCAAATTCCGGGATTTGCAAAATTAGTCGAAATTAACCCAAATTCATATCAGAGGCATAAAATGATGTTTTAGAATTTTGGGAATTTTTCTAGATTTTTCTGAGCCATAATTTCGCTAATGTTCGCTAATTACCATAATTAGCCATAATTAGTGAGGAACTATGCAAATCACTCACCTTAGCCACAAACAAACTTTAGATCTGAAATAATCTCTGATTTGGATCCAATCCCTATGTGTTCCAGCAGCTCTCTCTCTGATTTGGTCCTACCCTTCCTTGATTTGATGTAGTTTTGCTTAATCTTCGATTAGAAAGTGATTAGAGATGATTTGGGATGAAATTAGAAGGTGGAGGCCATTGCTAGAGCTTGAAGGAGGTAAGTGGCGGCTGGCAAAATGAGTCTAAAACCGAAATCCTAACCCTAGCAGCCCTTAAATATGCCAAATCCCGAAATCCCCTATTGGGCCTAGTTGCTAATCACCCGGTTAAGCCCGATTAGCTGTTTTTCACCTTCTAAACCTTGTTTCAGCCATATCTCCCAAACGGTAAGTTCGTTTGGCTAATGTAACCACTCTACGGAAAGAGAAACCATCATTCGAATCCAATGGAAGTGATTTCAGGTCAAAACTCCTTTCCAGTCAAAAGTTATGGCCAAAACAGTACCAACTAGGGGTAAAACGGTCATTTAAAAATCGACAAAAATCATGAACATGGGAAATGACTCTAATGGTTGTTTCCCAAAGTTACATGACCATATGACTTCATATGAGAAAGAAATAAATATTCTACCATCCTCCGATGCGTAGAATGCGGGTTGTTACATTCTCCCCCCCTTAAGAAATTTCGCCCCCGAAATTCCCTAACCAAAACACACAAAGGGTCCCGCATGCCTATCAACCATAAAACAACAATCAACATGTCAAACAAGTCTATCCTAGCACGCGGTTTACTAACGAGGGAAGAAACTATCACTACCAAAACCTTACCAGGCAAAGAGTTCTAGATACTTCCTCCTTATATCCTCCTCTGTTTCCCAAGTACAGTCTTTTTCATTCTCACCCCACTGAACTTTGACTAGTTTCACCGCCTTCCTTCGAAGCTGCTTCGTATCGTTCCCAACAATACGCATAGACTTGCGGTTCCCAACCGCCTCGAGTTCAACTTCGATGTTATCCAACTGATCAGGTGAAATAGCCACACTAGGGTCGTGCACGAATTTCCTTAACTGGGAAACATGAAATACGTTGTGAACTCCTGCCATCTTGTCAAGTAGCTCTACCTCATACGCCAAATTCCCAACTTGCTCGAGGACTGGGAATGGGCCAACAAATCTTGGTGCTAACTTACCTCTCCAACCAATCCGAATCACATTCTAAATGGAGAGATCCTGACGAACACCAAGTCGCTAACGAAGAATTCCAAATCCCTTCGTCTCTTATCGAAATAAGCCTTCTGCCTATCTTTATCCCTTCCCAGTAGTAGATCTGCTCTATGTCTCAATACATCTTATTACCACTGGGATGTATAGTTAATTTTGAGTGATGATATGCTCTAAGCACTTCACCTCTCAGTCCATCTACGTTGGGTACAACTAGTCCCTTATTCTTTCGAAGCCACCCTTCTCGATCAAATCCTTACCTGATCATTCTCTTTCCATCGATACCCATCTCTACCCTAGAGATGGTTTCCAATAGATTAGGATTGTCCTTCTAACTGGAACCAATCCACTCAATCAAAATCGATCTATTCGTAAAGCTTACTAGTGTTTCTGAATCCAATTCACTCTTGGGCCCGAAATCATATCCTGTGATATACTTTAGTTGCTTCCATCCTAGAAACAAAACCCCTAAACTGGCATGTCTCCTTCTCAATGCAACTATTACCGCACCCAAATCCTTTACTATGATCACTCTGCCCCATGGAGTCATGGCGACTCCACTGCACTGATCCATAGCCACTAGTCCTTTGCTATGTCCACTCTGCCCCATGAAGTCATAACAACTCCACTGCACTGGCTCATAGCCTTACTAAACATTTACTATGTCCACTTTGCCCCTCGAGTCATGACGACTCTACTGCACTGGCTCATAGTCCTACTACAATCACTTTGTTCCCCATCGCTGGAACCCTACAGGTGATAGTCTACTCAAGGGAAGAAAGATAGGAACAAACATAGCAACCATAACATCCATCAAACAAGTCCTACCTATCACCTGCTAAATTCATAAACACATCGACACCTACATGACTGGTCTAACCAATCCCAATATGTCGATTCTAGCATGTCTGGTCCAACCAACATCACTAACTAATGGAAGCCCAGCCCCCATACATACACCGATGCCTACTTGACTGGTCCAACCAATCCCAGGCTAATGGAAGCCCCGCCTCCCTTCGGACTACCGTACGTCCAACGTACGTTTATCCTCCAAGGATAATTAAACTAATGGAAGCCCAGCCTCCAATCGGACTACCGTACGTCCAACGTACGTTTATCCTCCAAGGATAACTAGATCACGTCCAACGGATCCAAGGTAACGGGCGTCCCCAGATACCCCTGCTTTTAGTCCTCCTAAAATACTTGAGTCCAACCCAAGTCTATCCATTATCTTGCTGCCCTCTCGAGCCCAACTCGAGCTGAATCCAATTCCTTGCAGCCTTCTCGAGTCCAACTCGAGTCACTCTATAACTCAGACCCAGTCTTGAGTACCGACAAACTCTAGTCCAACGTGAGTCGTCTCCCTATTCGTTGCATCTCCAAGATCAACGAACACCTATTTTCTTTTACGAGTTCAAGTCCAACTTGAATCGCCCGAACCTTCGTTGTATCTTCAATGATCAACGAACACATCCTATTCCTTCAAAGTTCTACTATCCAATAGAGAACATCACATAGGGTCCTAAACAATCCATTACTTTGCATCTTTCCCGAGTCCCACTCGAGCAATCTCATAACCCTATCGAGTCTAACTCTGGGCAGTCTATACCATTGAAGAGTCTCATCTTGTTCCGTCTGCCCATCACTCCTCGAGTAAACCAAGATATCATCCAATGAAAAATCACAACAACTATTTACCCCTCACGCAACCCATCCTAGTCGAAATCGACATTCCCCAAGCACAAGCCCCAAAGGCCTAAACCAATATCAGACAAGCACCCAAGGAACATCTCCTCCGAGTTCGGACAATCCACATGAGGTGATACTAGCAAAACAATCTAGCACTGGAGTACTCATTTGCCTCCCAGAGACAACTAGAACTTATTACAACGATAACCTCTTAGCTTCCTTAACTCCAGTTACCCTTGCCATCACTAGGTAGGTACCTAATACCACCCTATTCCTTTGGAGTAGATCGACTCCCCAAAATAATGCTAAACCCAGTAAAGCCCAAAACAAAGCAATCACAAGGAAACATACATCCATGACTCGATAAGACAACATTAACAAATCATGCCAAAACTAGTCGAACCACCAATCGGGTTCGTCGCTACTAAAGGTCTATCGACTAACTCAGGTTTGTCAAACAAAACCCGATCAAAACTTCTTAAATAGAAAGCATACCTCGAATAACGACACCTTTTTCCTTCTGCGCCGCAGTTGGGGCATTTGACGAAGAAGGAACAGCGTTGATAGCATACGCTTTCACAATCTGCTTCTCCCTAGGAGGTTGTGGGCAATCATCCTTGTGATGTCCCGCCTGGCCGCAGTTAAAGCACTTCCTTTCCCCAGGCTTTTCTCGACAATCTCTGGCGTAATGGCCCTTCTTGCCACAACTAAAGCATTCGCCATCTTTCTTATTTTTCTTACTCTGACCATCCTTGGTCGAGTTCTGCTTCCTCTTGTTCTGGGAATTCTTCTTGCCTTCACCGCCTGCTTGCGGGTTTGGCTCCTCTGCAGATGCCGTAGCAACCTCAGTCTTCGACTTAGGGAAAAGGCTCTCTGATCTTAATGCCTTTCCTACAATAGACTCGAACGTCTCATCGATATGGTTTATAAGTCTTTCCCCCAAGTACCCATCCAAGCCAGTTATGAACTTCTCGTTCTTCTTTTCGACTGTATCGATAAGGGACCATCCATATTTCGATAGAGTGTCAAATTCAGCGATATACTCCGAGACTGCTCTACCGTTCTACTTAAGCTCCAAAAACTTCCTGAACAGTTCTGATTTATGAGCAGCTGGAATAAAATTATCACAAAAGCGAGTCTTAAACTGATTCCAAGTAACTTGATTTTCTGGAGTAGCTGTTCTAATGGCATTCCACCAATTCATCGCTCGCCCTTGCAGCTGACGAGACGCTAGCCTTTTCTTCATCGCATCCTCAAGACCCAAGTCGTCGAAGATACGATCACAACTATCCAACCAATCCTGAACATCTGTGGCCGACTCCGTTCCGTGGAACGGCTTCCCACCAAGGTTAGTGTAATCCTTGCACAACTTGGCGAAATCGACCCTAGGCGCCTGCACTACTGGACCACCACCATTTCCGGGATTGGGAACTGCTCCCTGAACATCTCTAAGCATGTCTCTCATGAAGTTGGTGAACATTGTCCTCATGTCAGGAGCATTCCCATGGTTGGTCCCTCTACCAGCACCTCTAGGATATCGACTCATCGTTAATTTGTAAAAGGGGAAACGATTAACGACCCCATAGTGGTGCTAGTGCAGTACAACTTCATTCTTATACTACCAATAGTATATATATAGCTTTTAAAAACCAAAGTAATCACAAATACGTGCTCCCGTATACGTACTATCTCTCCCTAGTGTCTTTCCCTAGGTTAACTACGCAACCTAGAGCTCTGATACCAAGTGTGACGGCCCGCCCCGTACCAACCGACATTTACTCCAAAAGTGCGCTGTACACATATCCAGTTAGCACGGGACGGTCGCCAGAAGAAAAAGAAAGAAGAGAATGGGCTAATCAAGGAACCTGTAATATGTCTCACATCGCATAGAACAAAATATAATAATAACATACTTGACATAAAAGAGGAGAGACAGTGCATAAGCTAAAAACCAGAACTGAGCATCATAGCAGCGGAAATCCAAAATATAGCTTATTACAACTTTTCAAACTGTCTCAAAGCAAAAGCAAGATAAAGGAGGTACACTACTAATGCCCAAGTAGCAACCACCAATGACACAGGGAGAATATCTATATATCATACGTGGAAGCCTCCTGCTCACCTCCGAATCAGCTACTCGCGCATCACCAGCTAACCACAACCTGTCTCTAGTCTGCTCGTGTGAGCACCCAGAGTAATAAGAAGAGACATAAAACTCTGGGTCAGACATAAAGCCTGGTATGAGCGATAAGCATCTAAACAGAATAATAACAGGTATAATCCAATCATACCTGAACCTGGACCTGCAACCAAAGAGTTAGCACTACATACTGTACAACACTCTAAGGTACCCTTTCAAATGGTGTAAAGATAACGGGGTAGGGGGTGTGCATGTCATAGTGATGTCAAACAATCAAGCATAGCAATCATCTTCACGTCCCTCACTCAGTGCGTAAAGCATACGATATCCACTACTTTGGTCACCTAATACTTTGGGCCATAACGGAATCCAATCCCGTGTAACTATCACTACAAGCCCACCATCCATCTCTCAGTGATGAACCAAAGTTATGAATACCGACAACCCCTTTGCACACGTCCCGCAGCAAAGCCCAACCATGAAGTGAACTCATTGGTTCCCAACTGGGTCCGGGATCCTGAGCTCTAACTTCCATTTGGACTACCTTTGCATCTCGGGTTTTAGTCATCATCCTCCGGATCGGTCTTCATTCAGTTCATAGCCTCCTGGTTCGGTTCGCAGTCACCATACTGGTTCGGGTCGAGTTCCTCCGTTCGGATCGGGTCGCGCCATCAACTCGTGGTCCTCCAGCTCCATCGGATCGGTTCGAGTACCCTTCAGCGCATCGGGTCGGGGTCTATAAGTCCATCGCCACGGATCGGTTCGTGACAAGCTCCTTCGGGTCGGGTCGTGCTTCCTTCTGGCGATCGGAGCTGCTAGCGGATCGTGAATGTGGATCGTGGTGGAGGGCTCGGATCGGATCACATCGTCGGATCGTGGTCTTCAAGCATCAGCGGATCGGGTCGCGCCATCGGTTCGGATCGCCTTTGCTTCCACCGATCCGGTCCGGTTCGGGCTGATTTCCTGCAGTTCTTCCAGCGAGCAGTTTACGCCATTCGACGGCGTTTTCGACCAGTCTAACTATTCTAAACAATCACAAGTCATACCAATCAGTCATAAGAACATATATTATCGACCACAAGCATCAAAACAACGACTTGATAGGATAAAATGGATCAAACATACCCAAAACCCCATATTTTCCCTTAAGCATGTTTGGGTGAAACCTATGATATGATTAGCAAAACTTAACCAAATTATCCCAAATTCACATCAGAGGTCTAAAACAATATTTCAGAATTTATGAATATTTTTCCAGATTTTTAACAGGCACAAATTCGCTAATTATCACTAATTACCCCTTAATCCCCCAAATTCCGGGATTTGCAAAATTAGTCGAAATTAACCCAAATTCATATCAGAGGCATAAAATGATGTTTTAGAATTTTGGGAATTTTTCTAGATTTTTCTGAGCCATAATTTCGCTAATGTTCGCTAATTACCATAATTAGCCATAATTAGTGAGGAACTATGCAAATCACTCACCTTAGCCACAAACAAACTTTAGATCTGAAATAATCTCTGATTTGGATCCAATCCCTATGTGTTCCAGCAGCTCTCTCTCTGATTTGGTCCTACCCTTCCTTGATTTGATGTAGTTTTGCTTAATCTTCGATTAGAAAGTGATTAGAGATGATTTGGGATGAAATTAGAAGGTGGAGGCCATTGCTAGAGCTTGAAGGAGGTAAGTGGCGGCTGGCAAAATGAGTCTAAAACCGAAATCCTAACCCTAGCAGCCCTTAAATATGCCAAATCCCGAAATCCCCTATTGGGCCTAGTTGCTAATCACCCGGTTAAGCCCGATTAGCTGTTTTTCACCTTCTAAACCTTGTTTCAGCCATATCTCCCAAACGGTAAGTTCGTTTGGCTAATGTAACCACTCTACGGAAAGAGAAACCATCATTCGAATCCAATGGAAGTGATTTCAGGTCAAAACTCCTTTCCAGTCAAAAGTTATGGCCAAAACAGTACCAACTAGGGGTAAAACGGTCATTTAAAAATCGACAAAAATCATGAACATGGGAAATGACTCTAATGGTTGTTTCCCAAAGTTACATGACCATATGACTTCATATGAGAAAGAAATAAATATTCTACCATCCTCCGATGCGTAGAATGCGGGTTGTTACAAAAGATTTCTCCTTTTCAAACTTATCATTATAAAAATCACATTTTTATTTTGCTACATATACAAAGATGATATCTTTAATATTCCTATCATGAAAAAATATATTTTTAATCTTTCTATGTTTTAAAAATTATATTTTGAACCTTTTTATAATATAAAAATATGAACTTTCCTTATATTTAAAATCAAATCTTCATGAAGTAAAAATCAAAATTTTCTCTTTGATTTCATATGATTAAAAATACGATCTTTCCTAGTATAACAATCCTGTCTTTTACGATATAAAAATCCTATTTGTTTCTAAATAAAAAAAAAATCATGTTTGCATACAATGAAAGATCATATATTTTTCTAATGAAAAGTCTTTATTTTCTCTAAAGAAAAATCTATATTTTCTCTAATCAAAATCATTATTTTCAGACTTTAGACTTAAATAAAAATCAGTTTTTTTTCACTAAAGAAAAAAATCAGTTATTGTACTAATTAAAAATCAGTTATTAACTCACCTTTTTCGTCGAATTGGAGTTAGAGGGCTACGTTGGAGTGGCTACAGCGACGGGGTCCCTTCAGGTGACGGCGCTCCTCCGGTGGGTGGCTCGGTGACAGCTGGGTGGTCGGCTAGGGCTTCAGGGGGCGGCGGTTTTAGGTGAGGAGGGATTGGAGCTGGAGAGAGGCGACGTTCTCGTCGATTGGGGGGCTCGAGCTGGGCTACCGCACGCTAGAGGGGGGGGTCGCGGCGGTGGAGGAAAAGGGGGGGGGCTCTCGTTGCTGCGGCGCGGCTCATCAGGGGGGGGGGGCGAGTTTCCCCCCCGTCTTCCTCTTCCCTTTCGTTTTTTTTCTTTATTTTGTCTGATCGGGTTTGAAATAAAAAGGGGGGCCAACGTGATTTAAGGGGGAGAAGGGTTGACCTTTTCTCTTTTTTTTTATATTATTTAATTTCAATATTTTATTCACCTAAAGTAACTTTTTCTATCGACCTCGAAACGAAACCCACCGCCTGTCGTCCTTAGCGTTTTACCCCCATTCCGAACACAATGGGATCTGTATCGCAAGCTGATTCGATCGTTTCGATCAGTTTCCGTTGAATTTACATTTAAATCGCTATATTGAATTTTAAACGTACATTTCAAATTACCGGGGTCACATACTAACTCTAAAAATTCTCGAAAAATATTTTCTAGCCTCGCATTGACGATACGGTCCTAACAAAACTAGTTTCGTCGAATTCTGAGACCGTTTGAAAAATGGCCAATTTCCAGTCGATTAAAATCAACTAAAACTGGTCAAACGCGTTTTCCTTTGCCACGCTCACATATTGATTCAAAAAATTATGAAATTAGGAATCTAGCAATAACTTTACATCACGGACCCAACAAAAGTGGTTTCGTCGAAATCCGAGGTCGTTTGCAAAATTCCCATTTTTAAGGGCCTGAATTCCATAGCGACTATTCAGAATTTTCAACTGAACATATCTTTTGATTCCCGGTATGAAATTTCGATTTTTCGGATTCGTTGGAAAGATACTATCAATTAGATCCTAATGTTTTTGGTTTCACTAAAATCCGGATTGTTTTGCACCCGGTACATTCAATTGAAGTTTGAAATCCAATTATCGAACTACCGCGCCATTTTCAATTCTATTTATAATTATATATATATTTATATTCTAACGACGGCGTATATAATATATACGTTCGAAATATATATTCAAAATAAATTTTCGTCGATATTATTTAAAATAATCTATTTTAAATATCAAAATTCGCTAAAATTGCCAAAATAAAAATTTTAAACTGGCTCAGAATTTCCGGGTTATTACAGTTATAGTTTGTATAAAAAAGAAATGATTTTATCAAATTATATAAATATTGGTTTGTTTGATTGGTTTGAATGGAAATTCAAATGAGATTGTAAATCTGAATGGTTTAATTAAACCAGAAGAGAAATTTTTAATATAAAATTTGTGAATAAGAGTCCAAATATATAATTAAATTAATTAGAATTTAACTTTAACTAAGTTAAATAAATTTGAAAGGAAAATGGAACAATTTGGTTGTGTTGACCATTGATTGTTTGTTTGTTGGATGATATATTGGTTGGATAATAAAAATTCATCAACAGAAATGAATTGAAATCTAAAAAATAAATTCCAAAATAATGAATGAGAAGAAAATTAATTTGAAATGAAACTAGAATGATTTAACCCTGTATCTGTTATTGGCATTTTGAAAGGAGGAAAAACTGGCAGTTGCTTTGCTTTGCGATTAGAGTATTGAGTTGCCCGACAAATAGGTAAACCTTAATTATATTGATTCGGGTAACTAATTTTATACCCCTAAGTTGAGTTGCCGCTTGACTTTATTTTCTTTTGATCGATATGAGGCCCAGAGTGGTAGTTGTAGTTGTTTGGATCGAACAGTACAAAGGAGGTGCTGGAGATTTTTTCACAAATTTCAAGACTTAGAAATTATTTTGGTTTTATTTTAATATAATTATTTTTGAAAATAAACGGGTTTAGACCATTCTTCTTAACATAGTAATTTCGGGAAGAAATTCTATTATAGGGGAAGAATGTAACGATCCGGATATTTCGACTATCTGAATTCAAATATTTAAATATGTTTAAATATTATATTGATAATATTAATGGAATTTTAATATCGAATTCATTATTTAAATGAAGATTTAATGTTTGTATTCATAATTATATTAAAACGAGCTCGTAATGGCGCGGTAGTTCGTAATATTGAGTTTTTTACTTCAATTGAATATAAAGGATCCGATATAAGTCGGATTTCTGTAAAACAAGAAACGTTGGAATCTTATTGATGATAATTTTCATATAGAAGAGAAAAATCTAGATTTCGTATTATAGATTTATAGTTATGTCCAAATCAAATTTTAAAATAGTCGCTATGGTTATAAATTATAACGTTTATTTAATTTATTTAAAAGGGAATTTATATATATTTGGGCATCATTATAATAGAAAATATTAATGATTAGTTGTAAATTTCATATTGATTGAATGTGAAGTGATATATTATTTTATTTGGATATATTTAATAATAATTTGTTAAATTTAATTATTTTGGATATATTTTATAATATTATAACGATAATATACAAGCATTAGAAATATTTGTTTTCCAAACAACCTCCTTTTTTTATGAAACGAATTTTATTGCAATGTGTATCGCTAACTATTGATATATTTCCAGTTTGGGACCAATTGGAGTTGTTTTGTCGATAGACGAAATTTAATTGTGAACCGCAGAGAATAATTGAAATTAAATATCGCCTTTGAGCACACTGAGTCCGTTTTCAATGAAATTAATTTCATTGGGGTCGTAACGTCAAGACATAGCAGTACGTCTATTTTCATTTCGTTTGGAGATCGCCTGTAGCTGTACGAATATTAAGCATCCAACGTTAAATAGCAGTAGAATCTAAATAACCGCAACCCAAACAAATGAAAATTAAAACAAATAATATAATCATACATTTACTTCCTAGCTAAGGAAAAAGAACTAGCCTACCTCATATGTTTTGCCTTACCGATCGAAAAGATAGCGCACACGTTTTAGTCAAATAAATGAACACCCGCATTACGCATACCCTATTCTATATGCACAACTACCTGTCTTCATAACTTAGCAGGGAAGTTTCGTACCAGCTACAATATTTCTTTTTTCCCTACCTATGCTATACACCACAGTGTCAAGTCGAGATAATACAGACTACCCTATCCGTTCTATGCCACCCTACTTTCTATAAAAACACATACAGTTTGTCGTCATTTCTTTTCGTTCAAAGCATTCAAACCAAAACTTTATTCGCTGAAGCTTCCCCGTCCCTTCTTCTCAGAACCGATGCTTCGTGTTTCCTTTTTTCTCTCGCACCAGAGAATACCCATTTCAACAAAATGAATCCATCGCCTTTCTTCGGTATTAAAACCTCACACCCCCACAACGTAAATCTCAAACATACTAAACTACCTCACGTGTGCCTAGGCGATCGGTAGAAGAATAAAGAGGAGGGGGAAGAGCTCGACAGGGTGGCAGAGTATGGTTGCTGGTGGTCATTGTATACGGCGGAAGCGGAAACTGATGTTCATATCTGGAGTTTCATTCGTGTTTTTGAAGCCTGAATGCAAGCGCGGTATTGGAACAATGCAGAAGGCGTGGGCGCAGTAGGGCATTGAAGGTGGTGCGTCCGTTTGGGTTGCTCGTGATTTGGTGGCGACGCAGTAAGGGATGGAGTCGGAGATGTCATACCAATGGTCAGTCTGGTAGCGAAGGAGGAGAGTGATGTCAGTTCGGTGAAGTGCGTGGGTCAGCAGCTTGGAAATGATGAAGTAAGGAGCAGGCGTTGTGGGCAAAACGTGTTCGGAGTTGGAACAAAGGGTGAAGCTATCTTTGTACAGCTAATGGAAAAAAAAGACGCAAACTGGAAATGACTAAGCAAACAGTCCATTGGGAAGAAGATGGCATCGACAAAGACAAGGAGACCGTGGGTTTTTGGGCACCTGTTTCTAACGAAAAAAATAAATAAATGTACAAAACAATGGGAAGAACAAAACAACGTATTGCGAAGGAAGAAGAGATATGGAGAGGGATAGATGACATTGTGTATTTTCTTGCATGGGGATGGCTTGCTGGAACCTTTTTTAAACATTGGAGAGGGAATAAAAAAAATATGCAGTAGGAAGAAATTTTATTTCGTTGGGAAAGATGAAGAAC
This sequence comes from Allium sativum, assembly GCA_030737875.1. Taxonomy (NCBI): domain Eukaryota; kingdom Viridiplantae; phylum Streptophyta; class Magnoliopsida; order Asparagales; family Amaryllidaceae; genus Allium; species Allium sativum. The sequence goes on along the minus strand of CM060909.1, from coordinate 430,320,842 downwards.
AGCGATGATGTTTTGATCGAGGAAAAAGAAAAACAATAGTAAGTGGTCGTATATTTTAAACTATGTGTACTACTAATATATATCATAATTAGAAAAATTAATTAAGTATTAATTAATTTAATTAAAGTATATACTTATAAATAGTATAATCGTATACCAAAGTAAAATGTGGCCATTTGAGTTGTATTATACCTAAGTTTTCGAAACTGTTGTGAACTGATCGTACTCTAACTATTTAACTAAATCTGCCAATCTATTTTGCATGTGCGAAATGGAGGCTCAATAAACACCAAGTAGAGTTTAATTGTTATTTTTAGTGTTTAAATAATATTAATTTAAATACCGAATACTATATTAAATTTATAACTGTGGCATACAATAATGGAATCAGATGAAACAAATGATATCGGGTCCATACCGACGAGCGTAACATTGTGGAATTGGTTTGGAGCAAATTGGGACGCAGCTGGGGTTTTCAATTAAATTAAACGCCTGTTTAATTTAACTGAAAACAATCGATATCTCGACAAACGAAATCCAAGGTGAGTTAAACTCACTCAGTTATCCCACTTATAATTATTATAAGTCGGGTTTTATGGTTTGTGTGTTATATTGCTATTTATTGACTGGTCGATGGTTGTTTGTTGAATGTTTATTTATATCGTTTAAATTAAACGGTTGTTTAATTAAAATAAAATAAAAGTCGTTATTTTAACGATTAATTCCAATAAAGGTAACTTACCTTGTTGGTTACGTTTATAATAATATAAACGTTTAAAATTAAATTGGATGCTTGAATTGTTGTCAGTTCACCATGACTAATTGAATTAATTGTTTATGTTTATTATAAATTATCGTACCGAATGGGTTAACTGATTAAATACAGGGAAGAACAGGTTGGAGGAATCAAATAGATTCCTTAAATTTATTGTTTATTTTCATGTTATATCACATGTACTGTTTAACCAAACTGATTGGATGATGGATTGGTTGTTGATTATTAAACCCTTGATATTAACCAATGTGAACTGTTGGTTGAGGACTAGACCGTATATGGCCTAAAATATATATTGTTTTTATAAAGAATGGTTTACAGTAAGGTGAATCGATAGGAATGAAATAACGAAATTTATTTTTATAACTGAATATAGATTTAAATATATTATTTTAAATTGTGTTTATATAAGGAAAATAAACCAACGACATATATATAGATTGTTTAAACACCAATTACCATTTTTGTACCAAAATCTGGCCGTGTACGAAGCACATGCCTCATCCTAACTATTACATATATTGATTGTTTTAACCATCAATCACTACTTTTGTATCAAAATCTACCGTGTGCGATGCACGTGCCTCATCTTAACTGTAACACTCCGTACTTTTATAACATTAAAATTCACAAATTAAAGTATATTTAATTTTTAGAAGAAGAATTAAGTGAAATGGATTGCGCTATTATGTTCGTCTCAAAATTTTGGGTCAAGATAGACATTTGGTTTGCATAAAACGGATAACTTATAAAGAAGTTATTAAGCCATGAATTTTGTATGCATATGAGAGAAATATATATATATATATATATATAAATATATATACATATAAAAAAATATTCAAAAAAGTTCAAAACAGCGAATGGGGAGGGGAAATAGCCGAACCACACCATTTTTGGAGTCGACCCGAGTCTCGCTAGGTCGAGTAGGGGTCGATCCAGGCTGTTTGGCTGTCAACACATGGTATGATTCGCCCTAAGGGATGATGTGGCATTTGAGTGGTTCTGATGGTTCTGGTTATCCCTAAGTTAATCCGACGGCTCTTATTAAATTAAACTTCTATAAAAACACTCCTAAACCCCTAACCCTAATCACATTAATTCATAACAAGAGCCGCCATGTCGTCAGTGGAGAACCTAGAGTAGCCGCCATACACTTTCGACCCTAAAGCAAGATAGAAGCTTGAATCAAAATCAAATCAAATCTAAATAATGATTAGTCTACATCAAAGGTGAGCAATTCAGTTTCAGAATACAGATCCCAGAAAGACAAGACTATTCTTTTTAATTGTGAGTATGATAGCTTTCACAAATTAATTAATTAATTTAATTATGATAAGATATAAATGGGATTATGAGAATATGATTTTGAATCATGTGATGTAAATTATATGTATGTTTGTGGTGTTGAATCATATGTTAGTCTTATGCAAGTTGGATCATATGTTAGTTCTTATGTGAATCTTATGCAAGTTGAATCATATATCTCATGCAAGTTTGTGATGATTGGATCATATATTCATGTATGAATCTTATGCAAGTTTGGCTTGTTAAAATATATGTGAGACATGTATATGCATATGCTAGTTTATGTGACATTAACCATTATGTCTAGATCCATATGCAAGTTTACATCTTTATGTTTATATCTATATGCAAGTTTACACCTTTATGTTTAGATCCATATGCAAGTTTACATCTTTATGTTTAGATCCATATGAAAGTTCACACCTTTATGTTTGGATATATACAATACATAAGTTATGCAAGTTTATGCCCATTACCTATGCAAGTTTTGTATCATATGCTAGTTTGAAAAAAATTTATATGCAAGTTATTGGTTATGTAATCTTATGTCATGATCCTTTGATCTATTTTATGTGTTATGTGGTGTTGTTTTTCTTTTTATAAGTTAGACTATTTGCGAGTCTAACATATGTCATATGAAAACGTACGAATAGCGTGGGGATGATGGGATAATACTGAATATACATAAATTGTGAATTGGCATAAAATGGCCTTAAAAGGCATATAATTAATTTAAGACATTAATTGGCATAATTGGTATTTATGGACATAATTTTAAGAGAAAATTATGGACATAAATAAATTTGGAATTTATTGACAAATTTGAATAGGGATATTAATCCAATTTGGGGTTAAATAAAGATGTGTAATAATTTACTGCCTAAGACATGAGGTTAGACTCTTTTGTGGTGTAAGAGTGCCCGGACCCGCCCGGCAAATCCAGCAGCCACAAGTGCCACTCTAATGTGAGAGGTCAAAGGAACGAATTAAATGCATAACAATTGTAAAGACACGAGGTTAGGCTCGTTTGCGGTATAAGACTGCCCGGACCCACCCGGCAAATCTAGCAACCACAAGTGTCAGCCTAATGTGGGAGGTCTTTACAAGGTTACGGTTCTAATGAATTAAGTAACACTTAACCAGATAAACATGTGGTGGGACATGGGGGGTTAAGTGGGTGCCTTGGGTGTCATGTGAAATTAAGTGGGTGCCTTAGGTGGCATGTAAAATACGATTAGATGCACGTAACCAAGAATGAAACATGTAAGAAGACATGAATAAGAATGGGGTTAAGTGGGGAAACTTTAGTGGGGACCAAGCATAGGTGGAAGGCTTGTGTCAAGCATGGGGGCCCTTTTCAAACCAGTAACCCATTAAGTATCTTTGTGAGCTCGACCCTAATCGAGGACGGGACACGCTTACTGGATTTGATTGTAAGAGGTCAAAACGGGTTAGCGGTGGCAACGCAAGTCCAATGGGGTCATGTGCGTGCGTAGGCCCGGGCTGGTAGGTAACACGTTGTTGCATTGTGTAGATATAAGCCGTGCATCTTTGGTGGTATCGGGTTGCCACTTTGGGGAGTTATACACCCCACTGTGGGACCAGCACGGGTATCTACGAGTTAGGGAGCCGATCGAATGGGGGTAGTGGGTACAACTAGTGAAGATAGGGGCATACGAGACCTATAAAGGCAGCTAGGGGTACACGAAACTACCATTATCATTATTAAGTTCTGTAGGCGAGATCAACTTTTAGGGTGACTTGTGGTGGTGCAGTATAGTAATTATCCTATAGTGATTAGGAACAAGATCAACGCCAGAATATTCCTCTTATTTGCTTTGTCATGCCCACTTGTTTCATGGTCATATCTTATCTTACCAGTTTATGCCTTATCATAGTTACTTTAATAACTATATTGTTAAAGTTATTATACTCGCCAGACTTTATGTCCGACCCCCTTGTTTTCGCCTCTTTTCTTCCTCCCCCCCTTCCCCACACCAGGTTCTCAGGGTGGGACTAGTACTAGTGGAGCTTGATCTCAGATCTCTTTCTCTCTCTTTTGGAAGTGCTTGGAGAAAAGTTCATCTCATCTCTTTATGGCTACTTGTGTTGGGGTTTATGCTTTTTATTTTATGTACTCTGAAACAATTTATCAAGATGGATATTAAGAGTACTTAGTTTATGAAGTTGTTGTAATCAAACTATTTCTCCGCTGTAATAAAAGTTGTTTTAAAATTTTCAAGTACCATTATTTATATCTGTCTTGTTATATTCTGTTCTATACACTAAATATGCTCCATGGAAGTTAATGCATTCCCTTTGTGAGTGACATTAATGGACGTGGGATGTTACACGTGGTATCAGAGCTGAAGGTTACCAGACCATATATGAATTTTGAAAAACTATTTTTCAAAAAGCATTTTATAAAGAAATACTTTCAAAAGTATGTTTTAAGGAAAATATTTTCAAGAGAAAAGTTTGTTTTAAAAACATAACCCCCAGGAGCCATACATCTTTCTTTCGAATTCTCCGTTTTGAATCTCTTCATTTTCTTTTCAGCATGTCTGGAATTCCCGAGATACCCGAGGGGATACCGATACCAGGATGGTTTAGAAGGTATATGGAAGCTAGGGCCAATGTCGCAGGCTCAACAAATTCTCCTCCTCCTCCCCCTCCTCATCCTCTTCCCCGTGTTGATACTTTTGCAAAGATATGCAAAGATTTTAGGGCAATGGGCGGGAAACCTTTTCACGGATCAGAGACGTTTGTTGAAGCTCGAAATTGGCTTAAGGAGGTGGAAGATCTATTTGGTATTTATGAAGTAGAAGATGGAAGGAAGGTCCAATTGGTTGCTTGGTTAATGAAAGACGAAGCCTCGTATTGGTGGGAGGTCACGAACGGAGAATGTCCGGTGGAGACATGGATGGATTTCAAGCGTAGGTTCGAATTGAAGTTTCTCTCATGAGCAGAAGAGAATTTATATATGGAAAGATTCTTGGCGTTGGAGCAAGGGGATTTATCAGTAAAGGCGTACGTCAGCAAGTTCAATCAGTTGGCGAGATTTGGATTGGAATTGGTAAACACACCTGAGAAGAAGGCCTGAGGTTCGTTAAAGGTTTGAATGAGCCGCTACATGGGTTGCGATGACCCACATTCCGATGTGGTCTACCTTTGAGAAACTGGTTGACATGGCGCTTATGCATGAGGTAGAGAAAGGTGCGAATGCTAATAAGGCACTGGAGAAGAAAGGAGACCAGAAGAAGCCACAACAGCAAAACAAGAAAGGCGGGAAGAACAATAATGGCAAAGGAAAGAATAAGTGCTTTAATTGTGGGACACCAGGCCATCTGAGCAAAGACTGTAGGAAAAAGAAGAAGACCGGTTGTTTCCACTGTGGAGAGGCAGGTCATCTAGTTAAGGACTGCCCAAGGAAATAGGGGCAAGGGCAAAGAACTTCTGGAGGGTAGCTTCAGGCTTTCATGGCACCAGGGCATGCGAGAGGGCATATTCAGGCTCTCATGGCACCAGGACAGGAGAGAGGTAGAAACATTTCCGTTGAAAGAATAGTTTTTCTGTTTGATCATCCTGTTCGTACTTTGTTTGACTCTGGCGCTTCACACTCGTTTGTATCTGCTTCGTTAGTTGAAACACTGCACCTAAATACCAGTCTAGTTACGGATCCCATAGTAGTCTCAAATCCTATTGGTGGTTCGGCTCATCTTTCTATGATTTGTCGGGATTTGAGAGTGTCTATCTTGGGCGTTGGGTTTGAATGCAATGCCTTTGTTCATGGCTTCATGGGCTACAGCTTGATTCTAAGTATGGATTGGCTAACTAGATACGGTGCCATCCTAGATTGTGAAAGAAGGGTAGTTAGATTGTTGACTCGTTGTGGAAAGACCCTTTATATTTCTTGTGACCCTAGAGGTTCGGTAATGCTTAGCTACCTAGAATCCCTAGACGCATCCAATGATGATTTGAAATCTGTTCGTGTGGTCTGTGAATATAGTGATATCTTCGATGAAGTTCGAGGTTTACCCCCGAGGCGCGAGATAGACTTTCGAATATATCTAGTAAATAATGCAAAGCCAGTTGCATTACCAGTGGGCCACGTGGCTCCGAGAGAGAGAAGAGAACTCAGTAAGCAAGTGAAAGAATTACTTGAGAAGGGGTTCATAAGAAGAAGTATTTCAGAGTGGGGTTCTCTAGTCGTTTTTGCTACAAAAGTTGATGGTTCACTTAGATTGTGCGTGGACTATAGAGAGCTGAATAAGCTAGCAAAGAAGAACATGCACCCATTGTCGAGGATAGACGATTTATTTGATCAGTCGGTGGGTGCTTCAGTTTTCTCACAACTGGATTCAGCTGCAGGGTTTCATCAGCTAAGGGTGGCCGAAGATAGCATCGATAAGACTGCCTTTAGAACTCCTGATGGTTTCTTTGAGTGGCTCGTCATGCCTTTTGGTTTGACGAATGCACCCGCATACTTTGTTGACTTAATGAGTAGGGTGTATAGGGAGTTTCTAAACAAGTTTGTGGTTGTCTTTGTAGATGATATTCTGGTTTTCTCTAAAAATGAAGAAGAGCATGCCCTACATCTTAGGGAAGTCTTAGAGACCCTACGTCGCATCAGCTAAAAGCTAAGTTCTCCAAGTTCCATTTTTGGAGAAAAGAAGTGAGGTTCTTAGGACACGTGGTCTCTAAGGAAGGGATAGCTGTGGATCCCGGCTCCTTAGAACGCAACAGAAGTAAGAAACTTTTTAGGGCTGGCTGGCTATTATAGGAAGTTCATTAAGGACTTCGCGAAGATATCATCCCCTCTCACTCGATTAACGAAGAAGAATTTGACTTTTACTTGGGACGTTGACTTTGACGATGCTTTCCAACGTCTGAAGAGGACTTTGATGACAGCTCCAGTTTTAGTTTTGCCAGACGGGAGTAAGAAATTCACTGTATATACCGATACTTGTGGGACAGGGTTTGGCATAGTTTTAATGCAAGAGGGAAGGGTGATATGCAATGGTGGAAGATAGTTGAAAGCCCACGAGAAAAATTACCCTACCCATGACTAAGAGTTGGCGGCCATAGTTTTTGCGCTTAATTCATGGCGTCATTATTTGCTTGGCGAGAGGTTTGAGTTGTATACAGACCATAAGTCGCTAAAGTACTTATTCTTCAGAAGGACCTAAACTTGAGGCAACAGAGAGGGATGGAGTTTTTGGCATCCTACGATTTTGAGATCGCATATACCCCTGGAAAGGGTAACGTTGTAGCCGATGCCTTAGGTACAAAGAAGTTAACTTTAAGTCCTTGTTTGTAGAGTAGCAAAGTTTGGAGTATATGTCTTCCTTTGACTTCAGACCCTCTGTCGATTATTTACCGGATTATTGGCATCGTTAGAGATGCAACCTACACTTTTGGGTCGGGTTGGAGAGGCACAGCGAAATGACCCACAGTTGGTTGTGATAGTAGGCAAGCTTATATAAGGGGAGTCCTCGAGTCATCTTGATAGATATGCTATAGATAAGAGAGGTTGGCTATGTAGAGATGGAACAATTTGCATACCACAAGACGAGAATTTGAATAAGGCAATTCTTGAAGACTCACATCGCTCTAAGATGACCATACATCCCAGTGGTGATAAGATGTATAGGGATATGAAGCGAGTTTTCATTTGGGTCGGAATGAAGAAGGACGTGGACGAGTTCGTTGCTAGATGCTTAGTGTGCCAACAAGTCAAGGCAGAGCAAAAGAAGCCTGGAGGTTTGCTCCATCCCTTAGAGATTCAGCTTTGGAAATGGGAAAGCATTTCCATGGATTTTGTAGATGGGTTACCAAGATCAAGGAAGGGTAATACGGGGATTTGGGTACTTGTAGACAGACTTAACAAAAGTGCCCATTTTATTCCCGTTAAAAGTAGAAGGACCGCTGCGTGGTTAGCATCTGTTTACCTTCGAGAGATAGTTCGTTTGCACGGCATACCCTCTAGCATTGTGAGCGACATAGATCCCATTTTCACAAGCGAATTTTGGAAAAGCTTACAAGAGGCGGTTGGAACGTAATTATGCTTAAGTACCACTTATCACCCTCAGGCGGACGGCTAGACCGAGAGTGTAAATCGGGTTCTAGAAGACCTTATGAGACTATGCATCCTAGACTTTGGAGGAACATGGGAAGAACACCTTCCACTAGTGGAGTTCGCCTATAATAATAGTTTTCAGGCTAGCATTGGCATGGCGCCTTTTGAGGCTCTTTATGGATGACCGTGCCGATCACCTACAAGTTGGTGGGAATCCACGATAAGGTTTTTCTTGGACCCGACATGATTAGGGAGACTTCGGAGAAGATAGACCTGATTTGACGACGAATGAAGATGGCGCAGGACTGACAGAAGTCATATGCTGATAGGAGACGAACCGATCTTGAATTCAATATTAGGGACACTGTTTTTGTTAAGGTGTCACCGTTAAGAAACGTAGTCCATTTTGGATCAGTAGGGAAGTTGGCACCGAGGTTCGTAGGACCCTTTCCAATTACGGAGAGGATTGGACAGATGGCGTATAGAGTAAAGTTACCAGAGAAGCTCAGCGGAGTTCATGACGTGTTTCACGTTTCGCATGCGTAAGTGTTTACACGATACGGCGGAAGTGGTAGAGTCGAGCACACTCGAAGAAGTGGAAGTAGAGCGCAATGCCACGATCAGACGAGCTCCTACATGCATTATCGGATCGGAGTTCAAAAAGCTTCGCAACAAAGAGGTCAAGTTGGTCAAAGTGCAATGGGGAGATGATCAAAGAGACGCGACTTGGGAGACGGAAGACAAAATACGTACGTTTTCCCCTTTCCTTTTTGAGGGTATGTTTAAATTTCTCCTTTTTCTACCGCTTTGTTGATACTTGTCCTATCTTTTAGTATTATCTTTGCGATGACATCTTCGATCTTTAGTTAGGAAGAACCCTATGGTTGCAAACATGTGTTTGAGACATGTTATGTTTGGTGGATGCAAACGGATGCAAGTAATTGCTAGTGGTTGCTCGTGGATGCATGTACACACACATTAGGCACTAGATCAGCTAAATCACCTTCACGTTGCAAACAAATGTGTGTGCATATCTAAATTAATGGATGTATAATGGTTATGTTATCATATGGATGCTACATTTTGATTAATAGTTGTGCACACATGTAGAAATAATATGTATCGATAGGATTCTTTCACATACATAATGGACGCATGGCACTATCATGATTTGCATTAAGGAGGTCAACTAAATCAGTTGACCGCCTGATCTTTTCATTAGATAAGGAACATATACACATATTTTTGCATAAGTTGATATAGCATTAGAAATTTCTTTAAGGACAATGGATGCTTGTAGATGATGGTTGAGTAGATGGATGATTGGTTGGTAGGATACTTTCTTCTTAACCTAGAGATTTCGGGGACGAAATCCTTTAAGGAGGGGAGAATGTAACACCCCGTAATTTTATAACACTAAAATTCACAAATTAAAGTATACTTAATTTTTAGAAGAAGAATTAAGTGAAATGGGTTGTGCTATTATGTTCATCTCAAAATTTTGGGTCAAGATAAACATTTGGTTTGCATAAAACAGATAACTTATGAAGAAGTTATTAAGCCATGAAGTTTGAATGCATATGAGAGAAATATATAATGATATATATATATATATATATATACATATAAAAAAATATTCAAAGAAAGTTCAAAATAGCGAATCGGGAGGGGGAATTGTCGAGCCGCACCATTTTTGGAGTTGACCCGAGCCTTGCTGGGTCGACTAGGGGTCGATCCAGGGTGTTTGGCTATCAACCCGTGGCCCGATTCGCCCTAAGGGCTGATGTGGCATCTGAGTGGTCCTGATGGTTCTGGTTATCCCTAGGTTAATCCGACGGCTCTTATTAAATTAAACTTCTATAAAAACACTCCTAAACCCCTAACCCTAATCACATTAATTCATAACAAGAGCCACCATGCCGTCAATGGAGAACCTATAGTAGCCGCCATACACTTTCAACCCTAAAGCAAGGTAGAAGCTTGAATCAAAATAAAATCAAATCTAAATAACGATTAGTCTACATCAAAGGCGAGCAATTCAGTTTCAGAATACAGATCCCAGAAAGACAAGACTATTCTTTTTAATTGTGAGTATGATAGCTTTCACAAAATAATTAATTAAGTTAATTATGATAAGATATAATTGAGATTATGAGAATATGATTTTGAATCATGTGATGTAAATTATATGTATGTTTGTGATGTTGAATCATATGTTAGTCTTATGCAAGTTGGATCATATGTTAGTTCTTATGTGAATCTTATGCAAGTTGAATCATATATCTTATGCAAGTTTGTGATGATTGGATCATATATTCATGTATGAATCTTATGCAAGTTTGGGTTTTTAAAATATATGTGAGACATGTATGTGCATATGCTAGTTTATGTGACATTAACCTTTATGTCTAGATCCATATGCAAGTTTACATCTTTATGTTTAGATCTATATGCAAGTTTACATCTTTATGTTTAGATCTATATGCAAGTTTACATCTTTACGTTTAGATCCATATGCAAGTTCACACCTTTATGTTTGGATCTATAGCAGTACATAAGTTATGCAAGTTTATTCCCATTACCTATGCTAGTTTTGTATCATATGCTAGTTTGAATGAAATTCATATGCATGTTATTGGCTACGTAATCTTATGTCATGATCCTTAGATCTATTTTATGTGATGTTGTTTTTCTTTTTATAAGTTAGACTATTTGCGAGTCTAACATATGTCATATGAAAACGTACGAATAACGTGGGGATGATAGGATAATATTGAATATACATAAATTGTGAATTGGCATAAAATGGCCTTAAAAGGCATATAATTAATTTGAGACATTAATTGGCATAATTGGTATTTATGGACATAATTTTAAGAGACAATTATGGACATAAATAAATTTGGAATTTATTGACAAATTTGAATATTAATCCAATTTGGGGTTAAATAAAGATGTGTAATAATTAACCGCCTAAGACACGAGGTTAGACTCTTTTGTGGTGTAAGACTGCCCGGACCCGCCCGGCAAAACCAGCAGCCACAAATGCCAGTCTAATGTGAGAGGTCAAAGGCACGAATTAAATGCGTAACAATTGTAAAGACACGAGGTTAGTCTCGTTTGCGGTATAAGACTGCCCGGACCCGCCCGGCAAATCCAGCAACTGCAAATGTCAGCCTAATGTGGGAGGTCTTTACAAGGTTACGGATCTAATGAATTAAGTAACACTTAACCAGATAAACATGTGGTGGGACATGGGGGGTTAAGTTGGTGCCTTGGGTGGCATGTGAAATTAAGTGGGTGCCTTGGGTGGCAGGTGAAATACGATTAGATGCACCTAACCAAGATTGAAACATGTAAGAAGACATGAATAAGAATGGGGTTAAGTGGGGAAACCTTAGTGGGGACCAAGCATACGTGGAAGGCTTGTGTCAAGCATGTGGGTCCTTTTCAAACCAGTAACCCATTAAGTATCTTTGTTAGCTCAACCCAAGTCGAGGACGGGACACACTTACTAGATTTGATTGTAATAGGTCAAAACGGGTTAGTGGTGGCAACGCAAGTCCAACGGGGTCATGTGCGTGCATGGGCCCTGTAACAACCCGGAAAATCTGGGCCAGTTTAAAATTTTTATTTTGGCAATTTTAGCGAATTCTGATTATTTAACATGAATTATTTTAAATAATATCGACGAGAAATTTATTTTGAATATAATTCGAACGTATATATTATACGCGTCGTCGTTAGAATATAAATATTTATATATAATTATAAATAGAATTGAAAATGGCGCGGTAGTTCGATAATTCGATTTCAAACTTCAATTGAATGTACCGGGTGCAAAACAATCCGGATTTTAGTGAAACCAAAAATAATGGAATCTAATAGTGAATATCTTTCCAACGAATCCGAATAATCAAGATTTCATATCGGGAATCAAAAGATATGTCCAGTTGAAAATTCTGAATAGTCGCTATGGAATTCAGGCCCTTAAAAATGGACATTTTGCAAATGACCTCGGATTTCGACGAAACCACTTTTGTTGGTTCCGCAGTGTAAAGTTATTGCTAGATTCCAAATTTCATAATTTTTCGAATCAATATGTGAGCGTGGCAAAAAGAAAACGCGTTTGACCAGTTTCTATTGAATTTAATCGACTGGAAATTGGTCATTTTTCAAACGGTCTCAGAATTCGACGAAACTAGTTTTGTTAGGACCGTATCGCCAATACGAAGCTAGAAAATATTTTTCGGGAATTTTTCTAGTTAGTATGTGACCCCGGTAATTTGAAATGTACGTTTAAAATTCAATATAAGGATTTAAATGTAAATTCAACGGAAACTGATTGTAACGATCAAACCGGCTTACGATACGTATCCCATTGTGTTCGGAATGGGGGTAATACGCTATGGGCGGCAGGCGGTGAGTTCGATTTCGTGTTCGAAAATATAAGCTACTTTTTGAAAATAAATAAACTAAATAAAATAAAATAAAATAAAATAAAAAAAAAACCTTTTGCTTTATACCCTCAGGCCCCCCCTCCTTTTCATTTTTCCCGATCGAACTAAAGAAAAAAAACCCACCCGTTGACCCCGATACCCAGACCCACCCCCAAATCGATTCTCTCCATCGTCGCCTCCTGTCGATCACCCACCTCCGCGCCAACCTCCGAACCCCCACCGCACGACCTCCTCCTTCCCTCGAAGCAGCGCCTTCACCGACGAACGCGATCTCGAAGTCGCCGACGAAGCAGCCCCGTCGAAGCCTGGAACCCTGCCGCGAACCTCCGAACGCCACCAGAGCCGCCAACTCTCCTCCTCCCATTCGAAATCTCGGTGAGTGTTTAAGTTATTTTGTTTTGTTTTTATTTTTGTTTTAACAGTGAATTGAAAACTGTATTTTTCTTTTAGATTTAAAAACAGGATTTTTAAAAGAAAAGAAAAACAGAATTTTAAAAGATATGAAAACAGATTTTTTAGAAAAAGATTTAAAAACAGAAATTTTTAAAAGAAATAAAAAGAAACTGTTTTTTTTTTAGAGTTTTAAAAACTGTTTTTAAAGAAATCAAAAACTGTTTTTAAAAGAAATCAGAAACTGCATTCATTTTTAAAAGGGATTTTTAAAACTGCATTTTTCTAGAAGATGAAAACTATTTTTCTAAAAGGAAAAAACTGCAATTGAAAAAGATAAAATAAAAACTGCATTTTTAATAAGAGTAAAACTGCATTTTTAAAAATGGAATTTTTATATATTGAACTTCGATAGTAAAAATAGGATTTTTATATATGGAACTTCGAAATAAAAAATTCGATTTTTATATATTGAACTTTGAACTAAAAATTCGATTTTTATATATTGAACTTTGAAGTAAAAATTCGATTTTTATATATTGAACTTTGAAGTAAAAATTCGATTTTTATATATTGAACTTTGAACTAAAAATTCGATTTTTATATATTGAACTTTGAACTAAAAATTCGATTTTTATATATTGAACTTTGAACTAAAAATTCGATTTTTATATATTGAACTTTGAACTAAAAATAAAATTTTTATATATTGAACATCGAAGTAAAAATTCGATTTTTATATATATAGTGACTACGGGCAACGAAGATGACGAAGAGGCGATAACGAGGAAGACTTCTGCAAATGAAGAGCCGTGGAGCTGGATAGCTAAAGGTGAGAATTTCTCACCTTTCAATTTCTTTTCTAATTATATATATATACTAGGATGCAGACGGTGCTTAGTAGCACCCGACACAATCGTCCACAAACCATGGACTTGTTTGTTTGGTTGCATAGATTAGTTGAATTATTTGTTTGAAATGAATTGAATTGTTTGGTGAGATGAAATTGATTTGATTGATGTGTGAATGGCGTGGGCCTTCACTAGACCGGGGATAAGGCTAGGCCTTGTCCCGTTTCTAGTATCGTGCCGTTATGCCGCCGAAATTTTCTAAAATATGTTAGAGAAATAAAAATATCATTTTATTGTGTAAATGAATTGAATAGAAATTCATAGGTTGAAATAAAATGTTTTATCGTTAAAAATATAATTTTTAACGTGAAGTGAATAAAATAAAATATTCATTTATAAACCGGACGGTTTGTTTATGTACACCTATTTGAATGACATTGATTGGGACGATAAATTTTACACATCGCCCAACTGCACAAATAAAATATGCGTTTGATTGTTTGAAACCCCACACGGGTGTTGGGATGAAATTTGAAGTTCACTCATCCTGATAGGTTAAATGTGTCGATCGATGGATTGACAGGCTGTTATAAGCGTTGAATATCTATATTTGATGCTTATACAGTGTAGTGCACTTTGGTTGATGGTTGATTATTTTTCAAAGTAATTATATACATGTGTTGTATGAAAATCCATATAATTAACTTTATATGGTAATTGATTGGGCCTCATTCCAATTTGAAAAATAAAGAATATTATAAAATAAAAGTTCATGTGTTGACAGTACTCATTCATTGAGATTGGTCATGTGTTGAACGAAATATTTTAGTAATAAAATTTACATCTTTATCGATATAAAATAAAAGTTCATGTGTTGACAGTACTCATTCATTGAGATTGGTCATGTGTTGAACGAAATATTTTGATAATAACAACTATTTTGAAAAAGAAATATTTGAAATAGAATATTTGAAAATAGAAATTTAGGAAGCCGTGTTGATTAGATTGACGCCATTTTGACGTGAACGATATTTATATCGATTTTATTCATCTTAAAAATGAATATTGAAAAGTGATTTCGAAATCGAATATTTTGAATTGAATTGAAAACGAATTCAAAAATGAATTGAATTGAAAACGAATTCGAAATGAATTGAATTGAAAACGAATTCAAAATGAATTGAATTGAAAACGATTTCGAAATGAATTGAATTGAAAACGAATTCAAAATGAATTGAATTGAAAACGAATTCAAATTTAATCGAAAGTAAATTGAAAATGAATTCAAATTGAATTGAAATTTGAATTGAATAGAAATGAATTTTAAAACGAATTTATAAAGAAGAATTCAATTTTGATTTGAATTGAAAAGAAAGTTGAAATAGCTTTTGAAACGATTTTAAAACTATTTATATAATTCGTTTTAAATAGAAATCGACGAAATATATATTATATATATTATATATAATATAATGGCCTGAATAGAACGCGCCGCGCCGCGGCAGTTCGCGAATTTCGACCATTTATTTCAAACGGACATTTCGGGAGATCCGACCGTCGGATTCTCCTAAAACCGGAACCGTTGGGTTCGTATCGAAAAGAGCTTTCTAATGAATATTAGAAATTTAAAATCTAACGGTTGGATTTGGAATTATGTCCAAATCAAATTCGAAAAAGGTCGCTGTAAGTGCAGTTCGATGGCCATTGATGGAAATCGACTGTACGGGCCTTGATAAAATTATTAAAAATAGTAATAATTTGTGTAAAATCATAAGAAATGATTTAGAAAGAATTGGGATGAAAAACTCCATATTTGAAAAGATAAAAATAGGTTTTTATCGAAATGAACTAGTTTTGAACTAGAATTATAATTCTATTTATTTTTGAATAAATAAATTGAATTCGAGAAGGGTTTTGAAAATAACCAAAATTTCCAATGATTGCATTGGAGTGGATTTGAATCGAAATTGTCTTCGGAATATTTCGATGTTGGAATTCGTGATTATACAGGTGTTGTTATGGAAATTTGAAAGATATATATTTATATCGTTATTTCCAATACGACATTTGTTAATCGTAGAATTTGATATTGAATATAGGCCGATATATTTTCTATTCAAAGCCTTGTATTGAATATCGAATGTGATTTGGGTTTGTCGTGAATGGTGTCTTCACTAACACTGTTCTTGAACCCAGTTGAGAAAAGATTAAATCTTTTTATTTAGATTTAATGAAGTGTACCAATTAAATAACATTTAATTGGAATTGAATCGATATTGATTCTTGGGTTTATCGTGAACAGTGTTTTAAATAACACTCGTTCTTTAACCCGATGATTAATGAATGTGATTTTGGGGTTTATCGTGAACCGTGTTTTTAAAATGACACTGATTCTTTAACCCAGTCAAAGATTAAAACTAAGTGGGGTTTTAATGAATCTTTAATTAGATTGAAATGATCGAAAATGGAGTATCACCAGTTTTGCTCCAGGCGATAGTTAAATCTTTAATTAGATTTGAACGTGAAATGGTAATTGAATTTACCAATAACACTGTGGTGTTAGATATGAAGTATAACCAGTTTTTACTTCATGGGATGAATAGGTTGGGATTGGGAAATTAAAACAAATGATTACTTCGGTAAGGTTCGCTAATCCCGACTAGTTCGAATTGAGATTCAAACATAAATTCAAGGAATTTATCTTGGATAA
The DNA here is from genome assembly GCA_030737875.1 of Allium sativum. Lineage (NCBI taxonomy): Eukaryota > Viridiplantae > Streptophyta > Magnoliopsida > Asparagales > Amaryllidaceae > Allium > Allium sativum. The sequence continues at coordinate 430,304,269 of CM060909.1, read as the reverse complement.
AATTAATGGGAACCTTTCCCTATGAATGTGAAATTTAGAAACTAACTGTCGGTTGGCCAAGCAGAATGGTTTTCTGGGTATTGATCTGATGTTGGTTTCGGCCTTCGGGGTTAATATTTGGGGAATTATTCTCTTGATTAATTTACGGTTAGTGACTAATGAATTGGAATGAGGCGTATGTTGTGTTTGTGTAACACTTATTCAAAATATACGCGAGTTATTCGGAAAGACCGGGTTTATCCCATTCTGAATAACTGATACGACGATAAGTCGAAGATGAAGACGATGGTCGAAGACCGGAGGTCTTCACGTCGTTTGGGTAATTACTGATGATCTTGATTGGGTTGTACACCCAAGAAGATGGAAACAGTTAGTGATCGTCCAGACGTACTTGGAGATCGATGGATATGCGGGGTACTAGGTGCCTCCGGTTTCGTTCAGACCTAGAACGGACTTGTAAATGGATGGTGTGTCTGACATTGTATTCCTTTATATTGTACTTGTTGATCTCTGCTAAATATATATCTGTTTGGCGGCGGAGAATTTATTCTCTTGCTTAACGCCCTTCTCTGAGACATATGAGCTCAGAGGTTATATATTGGCAGAAATCAGTGGTACGATATGGATTGATAGTGTGGGCATACTGAGATGCAGTGATCCAAACTTTTGTTGAAAAGCAAAGTTTGGTGGTTGATGATCAAAGCGCAGCTGATATAACATGGCTTTGTGTATAGCGTTGATCCGCGAGCCTCACAGCCCGGGATGGTGGTAAACTGATGGTTTGATCAGTATACATTTTTTTTTAGTGTAGTGGATTCGGTCGACCGATATTGAGCTTCGTGCTCGGAGGGATAGAGTAAGCGGTGTTTTCTCTTGCTGGGACGTAAGCCGCGGTGATACTTGAGTCCCCAAAAGTGCGGATGTGCATAGCGGTGTTTTCTCTCGCTGAGACGTAAGCCGCGGTGATTTGTACTACGCGAGCGATCTTTCGAATCAGGAGCCACCATGATGGAAATCCAATTTCCGATACGTGTATTTCGGCTTTATTTGTAGAGCCTAGTATGGCGACATAGTGGGATGGGGCACTCATGCCGTCTATGATTTATATTTATGATTGAAGTTGTTTTGACACTATACACTTATTATAGTATCAAATGATTTGTTTTAAACGTATCAAGCATGTTTGGCTGTTATAAGGGAAAACCCTATCCTCGGCTGCGTTGCATTGTGTGATGGGACCTGGGTCTTATAACAGCTTCATTTTTCTTTATTTAGCATTGCGCTGCTGGTTTTATGCACTGGTATTCTTGGGAGGAAACCCGTTCCGTGTTATACGGCGTGGTCCCTTGATTTACCTAGCTTTAAAAATAAAGATTAATAACTGTTTTAGTTCTCACACCAGTCACATGACTGACCTGGAGTTTATTGTTTTAACCTAAACTCTGGGTGCCCTTATTTTGACACGGGCAGCTAGTAGTTTTGGTTTTTGCAGATTTATATTCACAGGATCCTGGTTTACAGCTGGAACGATATCCGGAAAGCTTTGTATCCGTATATCTCTTTCTAGTTGTGTGTTGTATTATTTTCCGCTGCTATGTATTTAAATGTAATTTAAATCTCTGATATTTCTGTGTAATATTCATTTATACTCTGTATATTCTTGTAATCTGATGCATTGTTGTAATATACAGTGAAATGTTCTTCTGTATGCGTTCTGTTTTGTCCTGTTCTCAAACGATAGGGCGTTTCGAACGGTCTGGGTCGGTTTAGCGACTGGTTCGGACCGAGCGAGATTCCTTGCCGTCACATTTGGTATCAGAGCTTTGGTTTACAAAGCTAGAGAACAAGGCACATTAGAACCATACGAAAGAATTCATCAGATATTGGATTAGTAATATCCAATGAGGATGACTCGTTAGAGATGGGATCAGTAGTGTCCTAGAACGAGCCGAAAGAGTGTTGTTTTTGAAAATAAAAGTGAAAACCCACTTTGTTTTGGAAATTCAAATCTTAAGTATTCGTATTTGAATAGTCTATTTAAATTGAATTTGGGCAATCGAGTATATAAAGATTTTGCATACACGCTTAGCGGCTTGTATTCGAAGTTTTAATATACTGGATAGATATAGGATCACACTTTAGTTGCCGGAGATGATTCTGATGATGAGGCATCGTCATCTGTGTTGTGTTCGACTGGCGAGAGTGGGTTATCTATATATTTCCATATAGACTGGTGTGAGAACCGAAACTAGATAGGGCCTATTGTTGTGATTTAGCATAAAAAATCTGATTTTTGTCTATGTATTAAAATTATGAATTTGAAAAGCTAATCAACTAATTGATTGATGTTTGTGTTGTTTGTTTATTTGTTTGCTAATTTTTAGCCATTTAGCCTAACAGAACCAAATATTGAATTATATCGAAAATTGGTTGCATTTTCTTGCATATACATATATATCATTGAACAGGTCATAGCAAGGAGGCTAGAGCCAGAGAATAAAATTAGTTTGCCCGACAAATAGGTACATGTTTACTACATAATTTCCTGTTTTGTTTGGGTGATGATGATTTTGTGAGCCTATTGGCTAGCCGCTTGGCTTTTTCTTTTTCTTTTTGAGATCTGAAGGACCGGGGAAGCTATTTGAAATTCCCCGATGCTCCCATTGCAGGGGAGGTTATGGCGAAATTTTTCAAAAATTTAGGGTGTTAGCCAAATTTTTGAAAATTTGAAAATTCTCAGAAACTAAAGAGTTGGAGAATGGAAGCCAAATCGAGCGTAGAATTGATTAATCAAACCACTTTCGACTTTGTTCCTTTTCGGGGACGAAAAGTTTTAAGTGGGGGAGATTGTAACAACCCGGAAAATCTGGGCCAGTTTAAAATTTTTATTTTGGCAATTTTAGCGAATTCTGATTATTTAACATGAATTATTTTAAATAATATCGACGAGAAATTTATTTTGAATATAATTCGAACGTATATATTATACGCGTCGTCGTTAGAATATAAATATTTATATATAATTATAAATAGAATTGAAAATGGCGCTGTAGTTCGATAATTCGATTTCAAACTTCAATTGAATGTACCGGGTGCAAAACAATCCGGATTTTAGTGAAACCAAAAATAATGGAATCTAATAGTGAATATCTTTCCAACGAATCCGAATAATCAAGATTTCATATCGGGAATCAAAAGATATGTCCAGTTGAAAATTCTGAATAGTCGCTATGGAATTCAGGCCCTTAAAAATGGACATTTTGCAAATGACCTCGGATTTCGACGAAACCACTTTTGTTGGTTCCGCAGTGTAAAGTTATTGCTAGATTCCAAATTTCATAATTTTTCGAATCAATATGTGAGCGTGGCAAAAAGAAAACGCGTTTGACCAGTTTCTATTGAATTTAATCGACTGGAAATTGGTCATTTTTCAAACGGTCTCAGAATTCGACGAAACTAGTTTTGTTAGGACCGTATCGCCAATACGAAGCTAGAAAATATTTTTCGGGAATTTTTCTAGTTAGTATGTGACCCCGGTAATTTGAAATGTACGTTTAAAATTCAATATAAGGATTTAAATGTAAATTCAACGGAAACTGATTGTAACGATCAAACCGGCTTACGATACGTATCCCATTGTGTTCGGAATGGGGGTAATACGCTATGGGCGGCAGGCGGTGAGTTCGATTTCGTGTTCGAAAATATAAGCTACTTTTTGAAAATAAATAAACTAAATAAAATAAAATAAAATAAAATAAAAAAAAAAAACCTTTTGCTTTATACCCTCAGGCCCCCCCTCCTTTTCATTTTTCCCGATCGAACTAAAGAAAAAAAACCCACCCGTTGACCCCGATACCCAGACCCACCCCCAAATCGATTCTCTCCATCGTCGCCTCCTGTCGATCACCCACCTCCGCGCCAACCTCCGAACCCCCACCGCACGACCTCCTCCTTCCCTCGAAGCAGCGCCTTCACCGACGAACGCGATCTCGAAGTCGCCGACGAAGCAGCCCCGTCGAAGCCTGGAACCCTGCCGCGAACCTCCGAACGCCACCAGAGCCGCCAACTCTCCTCCTCCCATTCGAAATCTCGGTGAGTGTTTAAGTTATTTTGTTTTGTTTTTATTTTTGTTTTAACAGTGAATTGAAAACTGTATTTTTCTTTTAGATTTAAAAACAGGATTTTTAAAAGAAAAGAAAAACAGAATTTTAAAAGATATGAAAACAGATTTTTTAGAAAAAGATTTAAAAACAGAAATTTTTAAAAGAAATAAAAAGAAACTGTTTTTTTTTTAGAGTTTTAAAAACTGTTTTTAAAGAAATCAAAAACTGTTTTTAAAAGAAATCAGAAACTGCATTCATTTTTAAAAGGGATTTTTAAAACTGCATTTTTCTAGAAGATGAAAACTATTTTTCTAAAAGGAAAAAACTGCAATTGAAAAAGATAAAATAAAAACTGCATTTTTAATAAGAGTAAAACTGCATTTTTAAAAATGGAATTTTTATATATTGAACTTCGATAGTAAAAATAGGATTTTTATATATGGAACTTCGAAATAAAAAATTCGATTTTTATATATTGAACTTTGAACTAAAAATTCGATTTTTATATATTGAACTTTGAAGTAAAAATTCGATTTTTATATATTGAACTTTGAAGTAAAAATTCGATTTTTATATATTGAACTTTGAACTAAAAATTCGATTTTTATATATTGAACTTTGAACTAAAAATTCGATTTTTATATATTGAACTTTGAACTAAAAATTCGATTTTTATATATTGAACTTTGAACTAAAAATAAAATTTTTATATATTGAACATCGAAGTAAAAATTCGATTTTTATATATATAGTGACTACGGGCAACGAAGATGACGAAGAGGCGATAACGAGGAAGACTTCTGCAAATGAAGAGCCGTGGAGCTGGATAGCTAAAGGTGAGAATTTCTCACCTTTCAATTTCTTTTCTAATTATATATATATACTAGGATGCAGACGGTGCTTAGTAGCACCCGACACAATCGTCCACAAACCATGGACTTGTTTGTTTGGTTGCATAGATTAGTTGAATTATTTGTTTGAAATGAATTGAATTGTTTGGTGAGATGAAATTGATTTGATTGATGTGTGAATGGCGTGGGCCTTCACTAGACCGGGGATAAGGCTAGGCCTTGTCCCGTTTCTAGTATCGTGCCGTTATGCCGCCGAAATTTTCTAAAATATGTTAGAGAAATAAAAATATCATTTTATTGTGTAAATGAATTGAATAGAAATTCATAGGTTGAAATAAAATGTTTTATCGTTAAAAATATAATTTTTAACGTGAAGTGAATAAAATAAAATATTCATTTATAAACCGGACGGTTTGTTTATGTACACCTATTTGAATGACATTGATTGGGACGATAAATTTTACACATCGCCCAACTGCACAAATAAAATATGCGTTTGATTGTTTGAAACCCCACACGGGTGTTGGGATGAAATTTGAAGTTCACTCATCCTGATAGGTTAAATGTGTCGATCGATGGATTGACAGGCTGTTATAAGCGTTGAATATCTATATTTGATGCTTATACAGTGTAGTGCACTTTGGTTGATGGTTGATTATTTTTCAAAGTAATTATATACATGTGTTGTATGAAAATCCATATAATTAACTTTATATGGTAATTGATTGGGCCTCATTCCAATTTGAAAAATAAAGAATATTATAAAATAAAAGTTCATGTGTTGACAGTACTCATTCATTGAGATTGGTCATGTGTTGAACGAAATATTTTAGTAATAAAATTTACATCTTTATCGATATAAAATAAAAGTTCATGTGTTGACAGTACTCATTCATTGAGATTGGTCATGTGTTGAACGAAATATTTTGATAATAACAACTATTTTGAAAAAGAAATATTTGAAATAGAATATTTGAAAATAGAAATTTAGGAAGCCGTGTTGATTAGATTGACGCCATTTTGACGTGAACGATATTTATATCGATTTTATTCATCTTAAAAATGAATATTGAAAAGTGATTTCGAAATCGAATATTTTGAATTGAATTGAAAACGAATTCAAAAATGAATTGAATTGAAAACGAATTCGAAATGAATTGAATTGAAAACGAATTCAAAATGAATTGAATTGAAAACGATTTCGAAATGAATTGAATTGAAAACGAATTCAAAATGAATTGAATTGAAAACGAATTCAAATTTAATCGAAAGTAAATTGAAAATGAATTCAAATTGAATTGAAATTTGAATTGAATAGAAATGAATTTTAAAACGAATTTATAAAGAAGAATTCAATTTTGATTTGAATTGAAAAGAAAGTTGAAATAGCTTTTGAAACGATTTTAAAACTATTTATATAATTCGTTTTAAATAGAAATCGACGAAATATATATTATATATATTATATATAATATAATGGCCTGAATAGAACGCGCCGCGCCGCGGCAGTTCGCGAATTTCGACCATTTATTTCAAACGGACATTTCGGGAGATCCGACCGTCGGATTCTCCTAAAACCGGAACCGTTGGGTTCGTATCGAAAAGAGCTTTCTAATGAATATTAGAAATTTAAAATCTAACGGTTGGATTTGGAATTATGTCCAAATCAAATTCGAAAAAGGTCGCTGTAAGTGCAGTTCGATGGCCATTGATGGAAATCGACTGTACGGGCCTTGATAAAATTATTAAAAATAGTAATAATTTGTGTAAAATCATAAGAAATGATTTAGAAAGAATTGGGATGAAAAACTCCATATTTGAAAAGATAAAAATAGGTTTTTATCGAAATGAACTAGTTTTGAACTAGAATTATAATTCTATTTATTTTTGAATAAATAAATTGAATTCGAGAAGGGTTTTGAAAATAACCAAAATTTCCAATGATTGCATTGGAGTGGATTTGAATCGAAATTGTCTTCGGAATATTTCGATGTTGGAATTCGTGATTATACAGGTGTTGTTATGGAAATTTGAAAGATATATATTTATATCGTTATTTCCAATACGACATTTGTTAATCGTAGAATTTGATATTGAATATAGGCCGATATATTTTCTATTCAAAGCCTTGTATTGAATATCGAATGTGATTTGGGTTTGTCGTGAATGGTGTCTTCACTAACACTGTTCTTGAACCCAGTTGAGAAAAGATTAAATCTTTTTATTTAGATTTAATGAAGTGTACCAATTAAATAACATTTAATTGGAATTGAATCGATATTGATTCTTGGGTTTATCGTGAACAGTGTTTTAAATAACACTCGTTCTTTAACCCGATGATTAATGAATGTGATTTTGGGGTTTATCGTGAACCGTGTTTTTAAAATGACACTGATTCTTTAACCCAGTCAAAGATTAAAACTAAGTGGGGTTTTAATGAATCTTTAATTAGATTGAAATGATCGAAAATGGAGTATCACCAGTTTTGCTCCAGGCGATAGTTAAATCTTTAATTAGATTTGAACGTGAAATGGTAATTGAATTTACCAATAACACTGTGGTGTTAGATATGAAGTATAACCAGTTTTTACTTCATGGGATGAATAGGTTGGGATTGGGAAATTAAAACAAATGATTACTTCGGTAAGGTTCGCTAATCCCGACTAGTTCGAATTGAGATTCAAACATAAATTCAAGGAATTTATCTTGGATAAAATTAATGGGAACCTTTCCCTATGAATGTGAAATTTAGAAACTAACTGTCGGTTGGCCAAGCAGAATGGTTTTCTGGGTATTGATCTGATGTTGGTTTCGGCCTTCGGGGTTAATATTTGGGGAATTATTCTCTTGATTAATTTACGGTTAGTGACTAATGAATTGGAATGAGGCGTATGTTGTGTTTGTGTAACACTTATTCAAAATATACGCGAGTTATTCGGAAAGACCGGGTTTATCCCATTCTGAATAACTGATACGACGATAAGTCGAAGATGAAGACGATGGTCGAAGACCGGAGGTCTTCACGTCGTTTGGGTAATTACTGATGATCTTGATTGGGTTGTACACCCAAGAAGATGGAAACAGTTAGTGATCGTCCAGACGTACTTGGAGATCGATGGATATGCGGGGTACTAGGTGCCTCCGGTTTCGTTCAGACCTAGAACGGACTTGTAAATGGATGGTGTGTCTGACATTGTATTCCTTTATATTGTACTTGTTGATCTCTGCTAAATATATATCTGTTTGGCGGCGGAGAATTTATTCTCTTGCTTAACGCCCTTCTCTGAGACATATGAGCTCAGAGGTTATATATTGGCAGAAATCAGTGGTACGATATGGATTGATAGTGTGGGCATACTGAGATGCAGTGATCCAAACTTTTGTTGAAAAGCAAAGTTTGGTGGTTGATGATCAAAGCGCAGCTGATATAGCATGGCTTTGTGTATAGCGTTGATCCGCGAGCCTCACAGCCCGGGATGGTGGTAAACTGATGGTTTGATCAGTATACATTTTTTTTTAGTGTAGTGGATTCGGTCGACCGATATTGAGCTTCGTGCTCGGAGGGATAGAGTAAGCGGTGTTTTCTCTTGCTGGGACGTAAGCCGCGGTGATACTTGAGTCCCCAAAAGTGCGGATGTGCATAGCGGTGTTTTCTCTCGCTGAGACGTAAGCCGCGGTGATTTGTACTACGCGAGCGATCTTTCGAATCAGGAGCCACCATGATGGAAATCCAATTTCCGATACGTGTATTTCGGCTTTATTTGTAGAGCCTAGTATGGCGACATAGTGGGATGGGGCACTCATGCCGTCTATGATTTATATTTATGATTGAAGTTGTTTTGACACTATACACTTATTATAGTATCAAATGATTTGTTTTAAACGTATCAAGCATGTTTGGCTGTTATAAGGGAAAACCCTATCCTCGGCTGCGTTGCATTGTGTGATGGGACCTGGGTCTTATAACAGCTTCATTTTTCTTTATTTAGCATTGCGCTGCTGGTTTTATGCACTGGTATTCTTGGGAGGAAACCCGTTCCGTGTTATACGGCGTGGTCCCTTGATTTACCTAGCTTTAAAAATAAAGATTAATAACTGTTTTAGTTCTCACACCAGTCACATGACTGACCTGGAGTTTATTGTTTTAACCTAAACTCTGGGTGCCCTTATTTTGACACGGGCAGCTAGTAGTTTTGGTTTTTGCAGATTTATATTCACAGGATCCTGGTTTACAGCTGGAACGATATCCGGAAAGCTTTGTATCCGTATATCTCTTTCTAGTTGTGTGTTGTATTATTTTCCGCTGCTATGTATTTAAATGTAATTTAAATCTCTGATATTTCTGTGTAATATTCATTTATACTCTGTATATTCTTGTAATCTGATGCATTGTTGTAATATACAGTGAAATGTTCTTCTGTATGCGTTCTGTTTTGTCCTGTTCTCAAACGATAGGGCGTTTCGAACGGTCTGGGTCGGTTTAGCGACTGGTTCGGACCGAGCGAGATTCCTTGCCGTCACAGGCCCGTGCTGGTAGGTAAGACGTTGCATCGTGTAGATATAAGACATGCATCTTTGGTGGTATCGGGTTGCCACTTTGGGGAGTGATACACCCGACTGTGGGACCAGCACGTGTATCTATGAGTTAGGGAGCTGATTGAATGGGGGTAGTGGGTACAACTATTGGAGATAGTGGCAGACGGCACCTATCAAGGCAGCTAGGGGTACACGAAACTACCATTATCATTATTAAGTTCTGTACACGGGATCAACTTTTAGGGTGACTAGTGGTGGTGCAGTATAGTAATTATCCTATAGTGATTAGGAACGAGATTAACGCCAGAATATTCCTCTTATTTGCTTTGTCATGCCCACTTGTTTCATGGTCATATCTTATCTTACTAGTTCATGCCTTATCCTAGTTACTTTAATAATTATATTGTTAAAGTTATTATACTCGCCAGACTTTATGTCTGATCCCCTTGTTTTCGCCTCTTTTCTTCCTTCCCACTCCCCCCACCAGGTTCTTAGGGTGGGACTTGTACTAGTGAAGCTTGATCTCGGATCTCTTTCTCTCTCTTTTAGAAGTGCTTGGATTGCTGAAAGTAAAGTTCAGCTCATCTTTTTTATAGCTACTTGTGTTGGGGTTTATGCTTTTTATTTTATGTACTCTGAAACAATTTATCATGATGGATATTAAGTGTACTTGGTTTATGAAGTTGTTGTAATCAAACTATTTCTCCGCTGCAATAAAAGTTGTTTTAAAATTTTCAAGTACTATTATTTATATCTGTCTTGTTATATTCTGTTCTATACACTAAACACGCTCCGTGGAAGTTAATGCATTCCCTTTGTGAGTGACATTAATGGATGTGGAGTGTTACATTAACTGTGAAATGATTTATTGAAATCTACCGTGTGCGACGTGCGTGCCTCATCTTTACTATGAAATGATGTATTGAAATCTACCGTGTGCGATGCACGTGCCTCATCTTAACTATGGAATGATTTATTGAAATCTACCGTGTGCGACGCGCGTGCCTCATCTTAATTATGAAATGATTTACCAAAATTTGTCGTCTGCAATGCACATGCCTCATCTTAACTATGAAATGATTTATTGAAATCTACCGTGTGCGACGCGCGTGCCTCATCTTAACTATGAAGTGATTTACCAAAATCTGCCGTGTGCGATGCGCGTGCCTCACCTTAACTATGAAATGATTTACCAAAATCTACCGTGTGCGATGCACGTGCCTTAGCTTAACTATGAAATGATAGATAAAGCTAATTGTTATATTACTAGAATTGTTAAACAAGTGGGAAAGGATTTATGTAACAATTAATAACTAAGATTAATAATTATTTTTAAGTAATCGAAGACGTAATGAATATAACTGGATTTTAAAGTGAGTTTATCAACGGGTTTACCTTTAAAACCGACTGTGGTAAATTAAGTTATAAGCGGATTTTAAGCGAATGAGATAAGCTTAAAATAAAGACTACTTAATATCAAATTAAGTAAAGGAAATCAAGATGAAAAGGGGTTTCATATTAAACCAATTTTGTATAAACGAGTTTATAAAAAGAGATGGGAATTTAAAGTGTTAATTTTAAATTAAAAATACTTAATAATAGTATTAAGTGAAATTGATGAGATTTAAAATACGATTTCCTAGAATGAATGATGGAAAGGGTTAGAAAAAGGATTCCTGTAATTGAATTGGGTAAAGGATCAAGTAATAAGATTTTCCTTAAAAATCCAGATAATGAGGCAAATAGTTTAAAGAAGTTAAAGTTAGTCGGTGTTTTATTAATCATTTACTAAATCAATAAATTTAGTGACAATAGTATATTTTAAAAGGAGGTTTCAAAAATATGAAGGTTTTATAAAACCATATTTTAAATAAATAGTAAAGGGGTATTTGTTGGAATTAGAACGAATAGTGGTTTTTGGATTACAGTTCATATTTATCTTAAGATAAGAACGTTATTGATCAAGGTCTGAGAGGTAATTAAAATACCCCAACTTGAACGATTTCAGGATTATCGGAGGATGATATGATTTGTAATGATAAAGATGTTAGAAGAGATTTATTATGAGAAAAAAAATAATGCGACGTTATTTGAGGATAGATGAGATTTCATTATAAAGGATATAAAAGGATTTGAGGAAATATAGATATTGATATTTCCAAAGTAACGGAAATAAAATGGCTAGAGAATGTGAAATGATATTTTCATAATCAAGGAAATAAAAAAAAGTTATGAAAATATAACGATATTTTCGAAGTAAAGAAATGAGTTTACAGTGAGTTATTTTAAAAGGATAAGCAACGATGATTGTTTTGAAAATAACGAAACAAAAGGAGATTTCGTAACGATTATTTTACGAACGATACGTTGGATCGATTTTCCAATTATAAATAATAAGTAATGTTGCAGCAAATGATTTGAATGATAATTGGATATGATTATAAGATATTTTTATAAATATTAAATAGGAATAGTTTGAGAATATTTGTATTTTAAAACAAGAAGTGAATACTGTGTTGAAAGATTTAGAAGTTTTAATTAACCGTTCATTAATTATTTCTAATTAAAAAGGACCAAGTGACACTGTGTACTTAACCAGTAAATCCATTTTATTTTTGTTTATTTGATAGTTAAATAACCGACTATCAAAATATTTCCCATATGATTGTTGGTACAGAAAGACCGAGATCGAATTTATATTCGAAAACCATTCCGACCAATAAATACGAATATGTAGAAGATGCTATTCAAGATGGAGCAACTGAAGACCGTTGAACTTCATGAAATGGTAGAATTACTTACAATCTCTAGCTGATCCCTAGAGATATACTTTGACTCTATCGTGGTAGAAATCAATTGATTGCAAGGAATAGTCGAGGGTGATTCCTAGGATGCAGTAGGAGGGTGCCTTCTGTTCATCCTATTACTGGATGACTAGTATTGATGAATGTCTGACAGAGTATTTCCAAAAAGATCGCGTACAATGATTTCTTCAACCATACCAAGAGTAGAGGCAGAGAAGGAAACTTCTTTTAGCTAACACGTAAAGTATTGTTGTGGACATCAATTAGTGATTTTGATGGATCTGACGATGTGGCATTCGAAGTGAATGTTATGTGCCGATTAAAAAGGTAAAGCGTAGCCTCAAGCTTCATCAACCGGTAATGGCAAAAATCGAGTAGGTCGCATGGCTATGTGGGTCGCCCCCATTAGGGTGTATTGTCACCATCTAGAGAATATTCATATTTGTCTTCTTTTCGCGTTTGTATCACCCAGGAACGATTATGGTTGTACCAAATGTAGGTGACAATATATTCGGAACATTCAAGGTTAAGTGAATGGTCGGTCATGTTTAGCCTGAGTTGCAAGATGTTCTTGTTGAACTCGGTGTATTCTTCTCTAGAGATACACTATCGGAAAGGTGGTAGCCCATACCTTGCCATGGAAATCCATTCTCCAATAAGAGCCCGTGGTTTTGATTATATACTATATATATGGAGCGTGAGATGCAAGCGTTCCGCTAGATTGTTAATTTTTTGTATTTAGACACTATTGTAATATCAATGATATACATGATTTCAAAATGTTTTGGGTTATCGTAAGGTAAAAACCATTCGTATTTATGTGTGGTTTTGGTCTTACGATTATCCTTTCTTTTGAAAAGATTTTAACCTTAAAATCAATTTGGATGCTACCCATAAACTTGGGAAGTTTTTCTCACTCTGGTTCACCAAAATGATCCATGTATTTGTAATACTCGGGTTAGACATGGTCATATAGGTTCAGGTTATTGGATGCTGTGAAGTCCAGAGAGGAGCTAAAAAAGTCCAGACGTATGATATCTAGTATTATTCCACTGTGTTGTATACGGGGACAGATATTTATAACTGTCCAGATGTTTTGATGTACTCTGATGATTGTAAGTTTTATTTCAAGCTCTCAATAAAGTTTTTATTTCTATATTATATTTTGTTCTGCTGCGATGTGAGACTCTGATTCTATGTTGGTTCTTCTTCTCATTCTTCTATTCTAATATTTCTCTCTTTCTTATCTCACCCTCTAACTCGTTTCTAATAATTATCTTTGTTTTCGATACTTGGGTTCTGACAAGTGATACAAGATCTGTATTACTATTTGAATTCGGGATCGAATTCTTGTGGGCCATTGCATACTGTATCGTGGATCATCACACGATCAGCATCACATCAATTCAACTTCAACCATTTCCGTCTTGAGTTCACAATAAAAGCGGTGACCACCTTTGAGTTGCACTTCAAACATCTGAAGTCCTTTGGTCACTAAACTGCACTAGCAAACTCCAAGCGGCCTCATCATCATGCTCACAAAAATTAAGCTACGCAACATGCATCATAATGGATCAGTACCAGTGCACCGCCTATGGATCGGTATCAGTCCATACACTTAGTCAAAAATTAACTAAGTGTTGGACTCCTTCAACCGCATCCTCGAGCACCTCCTACTGGTCCATTCTCGAAGTTAAATCCCTTTTCGATGAACTTCCTTGCCGGTCCATCAACCCATACTCCAGCAATCAAACTTTGATCCATCTGAATAACCTCAAACTTTGCACGCAGTCACGATTTAACACCATAACGCCACGTTCCAAAGTTCATCCTTACCCACACAATCTTGATGGATAATTGTTGATCCATCAAGCATGGACCGGTATCGATCCTCATAGATAGCGTATTTTTTTCTTCTAAAAATTTAGGCACCCTCCTAGTATCCATCAGAGCTCTTTCACCAAGTTTTGTCTGAATCCAATCATCAGAACCTCCAATTTGTTATGTATTCAATCCTAAATCCTACGGAAAACAAGTCTAACAAACTATTCAAGCAATGCATTAATTTCAATCAAAACAAATAGTATTTCATCCAATCTTAATGTTACAAACATGCACATACATTGAACATATTATAAAACAAACGGATCTAACATGATTTGGATCTAAACTTATACAAGAACATAATTAACCTAACAACTTGCCATTTTATATGGTTAAATTAGATTATCCTAGAACATCTTTATCTGAGTTAAACATTTATGATCAGATTTATGGTGAAATTAACATGTATGACATGAATTACTCCTAATCTACTCATATAATCCATAGTTTTCGTGTGAGCAATATCTATCACTCATCTAATTCAAGGTCCAATGCAAATGTAATGAACCCACACTACGCCATAAATGGCCTACTACAATGAAATTACATGGTGTTGCTAAATATAATGTAGTGATAGCTATGCTAATTTTTTCCTATTACAATACTCGCCTTAAGGTGTTAGTATATATATATATATCAACACGATGTTGCAGCAGCTATAGATATATTCAAATTAAAAGATTTATAAAATTATCAATCTGCGTGAATACGAACCAACGGTCTATGTTACCAATCCATGTTAATCTAATTTTCCTTTATCGCCACAGCTCCTTCGCCCCAAATTTTCATTTTCCGGCTGGAAGATAATTCACGCTATTTGCCTTTGTTTCTTTTTCAGTTGAGAAAAAAATATAGTCGGCTTCCTTTTTAATGGCCGATCGAAAACTAGGGTTTTTTCCTCTTCAACAAATCGCGAATTCATCTTCTTTAATTCAAGATGATCTTCTGATTGCGTCAAATTACAATTGCTCATCTCATCGTCGATTTGATACTGATGGATTGCGATCGAAACTTGCGAACTTGTGAGTAATCTTCGATTTGATTTTTGCGTTCTATTTCGGTGTCAATTATGCCTGTGATGATTAGTTTATATATGGATATTGAAACCCTAAAACTCTCTGATTTCTCGCTTCACTACTACAAAACAGGCCAGTTGCATCGGTTGTTTACCCCCCTGTTGCATCAGTTCAGCAACCGATGCATATGCAGCGGATGCAACAAGACAAAGAAAATTGCATCGGTTTCAAAACCGATGCAACAAGTGTATTTTTTGCATCGGTTTTTTGGTAATATTTGATGCAAAAAGGAGGACTTTGGCTTTAAACTAACGACTCTGTTGCATCGGTTACTGGTAATAACCGATGAAAAAGTATATTGATGCACCGGTTACTATTACCAACCGATGCAATATAAGAGAATATTGCATCTGCTCCATCCTTATTTTGCATCGGCTATTTCTTATTACAGATGCAAAATATCACTGTGTTGCTTCCAATATTAGTAACCAACGCAGAAAAACTATTCTCGTAACAAACAATATTATTGTATTCAATATTATAATCATTTAAATAAAATAAATTGACGACAAATGCAATTGAATAAGATAATGCCAAATAATATATATATCAATTACAATGTTCGTAATCCATATAAAAAAGTGAATCATAAATTCATAATCAAATGTCAGTTTCGAATTCATTAACTACTTTGATATGTTAGAAGATTTAAAGTTGATTCCATACAACCAACCGAACCCAACACTGCTAGCAAAAAGAAAGGCAAAGTGCAGCAAAAGGCGAAGAAGAAAGGATCTGAGAATACCCATATATGCTCATGTTAACCAGCCAATAAGAAGATTTTCCTGTTTAAGAATATAAATTCAAAAATTAATCTACAGAGCTTATGTATATATACATATGTGAAATAGTCAACATAAAAGCAATTATACATATGTGAAAAACATGAATGTTACTCACTAGTTTGGATCTGGAAATGACTTACTGCTTTGTTAATACAGTAAGGAAAGGATCTGGGAATGAGGAGTAGCAACTTAACTTGTGTCTATCCCACCTAAATATGATAGTCAACATAGCTTTGTTAATATATATACAAATGTTACTGCTTTATTAATAGACGGTCAATATATATACAAATGTTACTGCTTTGTTAATAAGATAGTCAATGTATGCACCAATGTTACTAGTTTGTTAATAAACAGTTAGCAGAATAATTTCATGACTACCAATTACTTGAAAGTTATTTTCCATGATCGAAATATTTAAGGACAAATTTAACAGTAACATAGCCTGCAATTAGCATGACGTAGCCTGTAGTTACCTTTACAAATATAAATGGATGCTAAATAATTTATTTGAACTACTTGTCTATTAACTCATGTGTCCAAATTCTTAAAATTGGCACATGGTCACTCATATGACCATATGGATCAGTAAGAAGGTAATTGATACGTAGCTATATAAATGACACATTTTCTGTGCAGGGAATAAGTGTAATAAACACATATATGTATCACACACACACACTTTTTTATTTTTCATATGGCATATGGTGAAACAAATATCAGATCTCTCTAGTATTCTTTTTTTAACTATATATAAGCCTTGATACTGCGAATCTAGCGAACTCAAAAAACAACTTGCAAAGCAGCCAAAATCTAGTGAAATTCAACATCCATTAAAATTCTATTCACAGTATCAATCCAAACATTGTTTCAAGCAGCAGAATCCTTACCCTTCTTAGCAGACGAATGAAGAATACTGACAGAATCCTTATCAGTTTCCTCAATATTCTTTCTTTTCCTTTCTTTAGCAGATAACATAGTCCCACCAACAGCAAGTCTTGTTCCAGCACTCTTATCACCTTTTTTTGTCGTTGCTGGAGCAATTGTTGATTTCTTATACTGTTTCTTTCCTTTGGATCAGTCGGATCAAACCTTGAAGAAGCTTCTTGATCAATAGTCGATATAGCAGTCTCTTCAACTCTCTTGTGCTTCCTTTCTCTGTCTTTCAGCAACAGCTAATTCCTCTAGTGTAGCAACAGGTTCATCAATTCTAAAACCAGCTCTTTTACGCTCTTTCAATATCCTTTCCATTTCATCTTTTTTTGCAACAATTTCAGCAGCATTACTATCAACTTGCAGTGCAATATTGGGATTAATTGGTTGTCTCCTGGCTGTAATCCTTACATTAACGAGTTTCATAATAATTTCTCTTCCAATTCTCTTAGAATTATCTGTAGGAATTCTTGAAACCTTTTGCTTTAAAATTTCCCTTTGCTCTTCAGAAAGCGCACTAGCATCAAGATCAGCATCCCAGATGTTATCAGCTACTATTTTAGCTATGAAATCCTTAACGAAATCTTTTGTGTTTGATATGCATCTAGCAAGAAGTAAATGCCCAAGTGGATTAAGAGCTGCAAATTTGATGTGAGCAGCAATGTAAAAGTGTCTTGTAATCAATCCAGAAATGTCAGCATGTTCTCTTTTGGCAAACACAGTTGTAACAGAATCATGATTCCCAGCAGCTGCAATTAGTGAAATCATAACAAGTTTAGTATCCAGATCATCACTCAATTCAAGAATGATAGCATCTATTGTTGCATCGAGCGATTCAGGAGTCACTCCAGTAATGAATATTGGAAGGAAATTCAGTTTGTTTCCAATTAAGTCGTTAATTCTTTGTGCAGCCATCGTCTATGTGAATGTTTTCAGACTTTGAATTCAGTGCGTTTATAGTAATACATGGTAATCAAATTTGTAGAACATGAGGGAGGCTCTAGTATTCCAAATGCTGATCAAAGTGATTCTGGATATAAGGCATATCTTCTTAAGACTATGTTAGCTCCTTTTTCCTTATTCACATGTTTATCAAAATTTATTTTGTTCTGGGTTTATATAAACTAGCCTTTTTATATTTTTACTTAGTTAAAGAGTATGGCCATATGGATAATCCAAAATTCAAAGGTATGAATTTAGCATTACTTTCTGAGATTATTCTTGTCAAGTAGCTATGTAGTAATTACAAATCTTTTGAAATATACCTATAGCAGTTAAAAACATCAAACTTTTATGTTTTTCTAAAGTCATGAAAACAGCTGCTATGTTGCTACTTGAAGGCCTAAACTGATACATAAGCTCAACTAAATGAAATAACAGTAGAGATAAGAACATAAGAGTTACATAATGTGTCGAGTTAAAATGATTACTTTTTATCATGGTTACATAATCGACCAGATGGATCATTACGAAGGTGACTGATACATAGCTATATAAATGACAAATTTTCAGTGCACGGAATATGTGTAATAAACACATATATATCACACACACATACACAGAGACACACTTTTTTCTGTGCAGGGGATTGTGACAACACAACTTTTATGTATGTGTCAGGATACAAAATAGTACTTCAAAAGCACATTGATACAATATGCAACCATGAACAATTACCAACCCACATTTTTTGACAACGTTATATGCAACCAGGATACATATTTTTTTGCCTTCATGTCATTTTTCGATTAATTATTCCCAAATTCTGAACTAGAAAACAAATCCTAATTCTCCCAGTCTTATTGCAAAGTAGATGTTTCATTCCACTCCATATTTTGCTAATTTGCTAGTAATAAAAAAAATTCACGCAATGTTCTTCTTTCCCCTTATAATTTTCTACAGGGATATAAGAATAAAAGGCAAAATTAAATATAGCTAAGATGAACAAAAGCACTAATTTGGGTAATGAAAAGGCACAGCTTTAGTTCATTACCTAAAAAATTCATGCTTTTGCTGCTCCCCATTCACCTGAAAATATAAATCAATAGGTTACTTACAGCCACAAAAACGGGGAAGAATAAATAAAGGAGAAACCCAACTCATAGAATATAAAGTCATAAAGCAATTTTTTCCATAACTTGTCATTCATTGCCAATTTCCCATTAATACACTATTGTAAATAACTGCAACATAATTCTGATTAACTTTGTCGAAACTCACTCTTTTATACTATACAGGGGATTAACCAAAACTTATACTATATATTGCATTTAAACAATGATGAATGTATATGGTATATTAACCAAAACATTATGATTATTTTATAGTATATGGTATACTATACACTAGTACAATAAGTAATGAAGAAAAAAACATTATAATTATTCTACAATATATGATACACATAATTCTGATTAACTTTGTCGAAACTCACTCTTTTATACTATACAGGGGATTAACCAAAACTTATACTATATATCACATGTAAACAGTGATGAATGTATAATAAATCTTGAAATAAGAGCTAAACCATCACTGTCCCGACTGCTACATTGCTATGCCAACCAGAGCTTGCTTTATGCTTGCATAGTTGACATATTCCTTGCTGTCACAACCAAGGATCTATGCAACCTACACAAAACTATAACAAAATGCCAAAAAAAAAATCAGTACATGTTGATTCTATTACATATGACCAAATGCTGACTCTAACTTTGAAAGTGAGTGAAATTAGTATAAGGAATCATGAAATCAGCAGCTGCCTCACAATACAAGTTATCACATATGTACCGGGTCATAATAACCTCAAAGCCTACTTGCCTGTTTAAGTTTTTATAAATGTAGTACTATGTCTGTAAACAATTAGATATTCTGATAACACAAGTCCATTCATGTCTTTACAATTTTACAGTATCATATTCTGCAATTTAATTCTTCAACTCATCAAATAGACAAACCTGTTTTATAACGTGATATCAGAGCTGAACAAAATCGCTTAACAGCAAAAGATCGCCACGCCATCAAATTTCAGAATAATTTAATCATTGAATTAAGGCTGCGTCTTCTAGTGCTCACATACCTGCCTCGGCTTTGTTGATGATCTGCTCATATCTGTTTTTGCCTCTTTCCTGTTCATGTTTCTTGAATTCTTGGTGATTGTGCCTTGCCAAGGAGCAACTGTTAGCCTATCATCATCATTCAGTTGTTGCAACTGACTGCACAACTCACATTCTTTATCAATTCTGTCATTCCTGACAATGCCCTTTCAAGATGATTGTAGATGTAAACTATTTTGATGAAACAGAGAGATGAAACAGAAAGTGAATTGTTTTGAGCTTTTTTTTTTGTAAAATGCAGATGCAAACTGGGAAACAAAGAAAAATGCAAATATCCAGAAAACAAGAAGCGAAAAAAGTAATGTTGAAAATTAAGCATGCAATTTCATTTACAGTCCTATTTAAACCAAGTTCAATTGGAAAAGAAGAGTAAAAAAGGGTTGACGCTTTATTTTATCTGCATCATGCAACTGCATATTGAGTATTGACAGTTGAAGTGTGAAGATTGGTGAATGTTTAATTAAGAACTATGAAAAAGTTGGTTACGAAAGTGAATCAAAATCGATTTTTATGTTTGCTTATGCCACAACCTAAGCATTACTAACTAACGATTCAAATGACTAATTAAAGTATATAATAAACTAATAATCCAATATTCAAAAGAGAACCATTAAATTCTAATAAATGCTTAATAAAGAGATTGTCCAAAGAGGGATAAAATAGCATAACCCAGAATATTACCTCAATGTTTCTTTATGTGCGATAAACAAAGAACACACTTACTTCATAGTTAAAAAAATTCATGTTAAGGTTTGTTTGTGTTATGATAGATCAACAACCATGACTGGGTCACTTAAACTGTGAAGGTAGACCAATTTGTGCCATACATCAAGTTGCAAAGCACTTGCACAGTTTGGTTTGTTGATCCTAAATATAAAAATACACCAACTGCTCTGTTAAAATGATGAAATTGGCTAGATTGTAACAATATTTGCGAATTATTTTAATCATAAATAGGTAATCAACAGGTAATCCAATTATACAATATCTTATTAGATGGCTTTTTAATTATTTGTAATATAAATTACCAATTCAGGCTTGCATACTTTATTTAAATAGCAAGGGAAAATGGTTCAGACTTTAGACTACCATCAGTTATAAAACAATATGAACATAGTTAAGCTATGAAATGTATTATACTTTGTAGAATCTATTTCATCTAATGATGATAGTATGTAGAAGGTTAAGCGGATTATTGTCGTTTTAAATTATATAACTGGAGGTGAATTATCTTTAGTTGGTCATTAGTCAAGATAGAATTATACTATTTTGGGCAATTTTAATGCTTCTCTCTTTAGTTAAGACACAATTAATGATGGTTTTCCTAACACACCAGGTGATATTGATTTTATGAATTGTATTATTCAGTCTGGCTGATTGAACCGAATTTCTTAGGTAATTATTATACATGGAGGGGTGGTATAAATTTTTAGCTCATAACAAGATTGATTCAGTTTTTGTAAACAATAGATAGGTTGGGTGTCAACGAGTTTGAATTCTTATAGGATTTGATTTGATGAACAATTGGGACTTACTATACTATTAAATAACTAAATGACAACCAAATTCGTAGTCGAAATGATTAGCACATGAGAAAACAAGAAATGAAAATGGAAGAATTGAACTCATTATCAGTTTCTGTGTCGACTGAATATATACTATTTTAATTTTCAAAAAAGCTAAGGCATGTTCCCCACATCACTACAAATACCTTTTGTTATCCACTAATTAGATCCACATCAAAGCAAAGTAGTGATATTCAAGCTCCAATTTTAGGCTTTTCGCCCAAAATGATGGGCAACATCCACTAAATATATACCAGTTCTAAATTAGAACTTCTAATAGGCATGTGATTTTTTTTTTAAAAAAAGAAGAAGTAAAATGAGTGTCTATCAACATAGAGTTTAAAAATCCCTGCTACATCCAACAATTAAATAATAAGGAAAAAAAGTTAGTAATTAAGAGGTACAGTAGCATATGGCAAGGTAAATCAAGTAATCAACTACTTAAGAAAGGTGAATGCATTTGAACTAATAAAGACATACCTTAATCCTTGCACTTCCCATACAATTTACTCATATACGTGTAATTTGAATTTGCCAATCCACTGTAGTAATCAATACGAAAAAAAGCATAAGGTTAAAAAATACAATTACAAGTTATCACAAGCGGTGATTGATGGTTACATTATATATAGCTTACGAAAATTATATCATATACAGGTATAAAACTAACTATCAGCAGTACCATTGAGATACAACGTTGACAATTAGCAGGACCTTCCCTTTGTAACTACTAAGATCAACATCGTTTCCTCTAGCATCTTTTAAGAAGTCAAGATCTAATTAGACGACAAATACATGATATCATAGTGACAGTCAAGGTTACAAAAATGACATTTACTAATGCGCTCAAAATAAGGCTCACTCGCCCTTGTTGGGAATGCTCTAAGTCGGTGGTTATGTCGAAGCTTCTAAAATAAGCAAAACAATTTAGTTTTTGCCAAAGGATTCCTAAGGAAATTGCGATATCATAAATTGACAAACGCATTGTGCGTACATCATCATCTTGCATGGGATTAAGTACTGACCAAGTAACTTAGGATGATTCCTTAAGCATATATAATAGCTAAGTTTCCCCCCCCCCCCAAAAAAAATCCAACTCTAGTTTATTATTTGTGAAGAATGGTCTTTGTTAAACTTTCATGTTACTTACGAAAGGCTAGAAATTTTATATTATATCCTTTTCATTTAATTGTTATCAAATACAACAAAATATAGAAGAACACATATAAAAATCATGCTACAAAATCAACTATGGTGACAGGGACTTACTCACCAAAATGTGTGGATGTCATTAGTCAAAGGATAGTCCTATACTGCGGATATTTCGCTGTTGATCCATAATTCCTTTTCATAGTAGTGTTTGCACAAGAACCAATTCGGCTTTTCCAGAAGCAGAAAATTAAAAAAGTTTAGATTTGAATCATCTTCTCAAAGAAAGACCACTAATCTTTCTCTTGCCAAACGATGCATCCCCTGTATATCTTAGTCCTACTCTCCTCAACAATGAGCATAAGTATTGACCAATTCTGTTTCAAGAAGCAAAGTTTCGTCATTAGTTTTCTAGGACACCCAGTAGACACTTAATATAATGAGAATGCTATCATAGATGTGAAACCACAAAGTAGGAAATAATATGCATTATTTGGCCAATAACCACGGATAACAGTGGTAGTACATTTAACTATGTAGAAATAGGCATGTAACATTGTCATATGTGGAAACAATGTATATGGTATGAAGAAAGCTACAGTGTGTGAATGATAAATTCTGAAGTGACGTGCAAGAAAAACAAGCCATATACGGTCTAAAGTTTAACGCCATAAAACTAGCATAAACTCCAGCCGATTAATTTCGGTCTGCTAGCGAAACAGACGAATAATAAAGCGGCAATCAATCTATTCCGTTCAAAAGCAACTAAGATCTATGGAGAAGTCTTGAACAAAATTGATGAACATGAACATAATTCATAGGTAAAACTGATATTGATATTTTCTTGAAATCATTGAAGATGACACCTTGTACATTCCATTAAGCTGCTCATAACTCTTACATCAAATATGAGCCGCTATATACATCTCTTCGTGGGTAACTCGTAAACCTGCTACAACACATCTTTATTTACCACCTCATTTATGTTGAAGCAACTCCACTACCATATTACATCACCCCAACCAAGACATGTCCACTTTCTAATGTGGAGAATCCATACATCACATATCAAAGCAATAAGACAAGTACAAGTTTTCTGCCTGAATAAAACACAAAATATACAATTTTTTATGTATTGATACAAGGCATAAGTCATTCAATTCAGATTGCTTTAGTTCAATTCTTGCTTTTAAGTCAATCCAAGGAAAAGTTATTTAGACGGTTCTTGAGAAATAAACTTAGAAGTAATATCATTAAAAAAATAAATTCCTATGCCCGAGAACCATCTGATCTTAAATACAAACATGCAATCATTGCTTCAACATGCTTAAATGGAGCCAAAACATTTTAGAATACCAACAACACCAAAACAGCAACAACCAAACCATATACTCAAATGTGTCACTATACCAGTAGAAATTAAAGACAACAACAAATAAATCAACTACCATGTCCTATGGCCTCACTTCAACAATTAGCAATCCTTCAAACCCGAATAGAAACACCAAAAAGGCCCAGTCCAATCTACGATTCTCCCATAATTAAATAATAAATTTGAAACTAAAGCAATAATACTAAGTACAATTTTTTATCCAAAAACATACGATCAACCGATTTTTCCCTGCAATACTCAATAATAAATCTGGAACATATAAAAAACATCAAAAAAAAATCTATTTTTATGTAGCCGAAACCCATATTTATCAAACTTGAGTACTGAACATCAAAACAAAATAAAAAACTAAAAAAGGGAAGATTCAGTACCTTAATAACGAGAAGGTGTACTCGATTCCAAGTTATGAAATCGATTGCGAAGTAAAAGTGAAATCTGATTTCTAGGGTTTTTCTCTTCGTACGTGGACTGGGAAAGGAGAACGAAGAAGGAGAAAAAAAAAGTAATTGATGCGGGGTAATGTTAAGGTAGCAAGGGGTAACGTGCGAAATGAGATTAAAAAACGTTACACTTTAATATTTTTAAATTGCATCGTATAAGTTAACCAATGCCATAAATGTTCATTTATATCAGGCCGATTGCTGGGGGGGAACGTAAATAAATATAGTTGCATCGGTTGTTTTAACAACCGCTGCAAAGAATACTATTTGCATCTGTGCATATTCATCGGTTGTTGTAGATAACCGCTGCAAAATGTAATTTTGTATTATCTATTACTTTCCCTATACCAATTGCATCGGATTTTCAGATCAAACCGATGCAAATATTAATATTTGCATCTGTTGTTGTCACAATTGATGCAAATGAGGCGAAGCAACAAGCATATTTTGTACTAGTGCTTGTATTTGGTCTTCGATATTGCGGGCTTTTTCTTTGATTTAATTCGATTTCATAGTTGAATAATTCAAGTTCCCTAAAATAATATTGTGCTAAAAATATATCCTGTGTGTTGAATCATTCATCCGTGTCTTAAATAAAAATTTGGAATCTTTGATTCTCTGGACATAAATACTTGCAGAAAATAATGTCTTGCCATTTCTCCATTATTGCCGTAATTAGAGCAGATGCTATCTCGAATCCTTTTCCTTACTGCTCGACCAAATGCTTTGCACTCCTGTTGCCTGATGTATGTTGCTCTTCTACACTGATAATAACACTAGAAATTACTTCCTTAACCAATAATACACTTGAACTCTTCATTGATGTAGACTTATGCACCCTACATGCCATGTGCAGTATTGCCATTCCATGATATATGTGCTTCATTGCTTGATATTGCAGCAATACTTGAAATTGCCATTTATAGCCTTGGCATCTTTTTGAAATTGTGTGTGTACTTTACTTGCAACGACCCAGATTTTGCCTGACCCGATCGACCACAAAATCGACCAAGACCGTTCAAATCCCGCATACGTTAACTCTGGGAATACATAACATCAAAACAAATAACATAAGACTTTTATAAACATTACAATAATGTTACAGCAGAGTACAGAATATATCAGAGTACATCGAAATAACACTACAACAGAAGATTAAATTACAATAAATGTATATACTACAGCGGAACAATTAAATTAACACAGCGGAAGACTATCAATGCTCTGGACACAGCTCTAAGCTTCGATACAGAATCCTGCTCAATATATCTGCAAAATAAGCTACTCGACTGCCCGTATGGAAAAGAGGGCACCCGAGTTTGCAAAGTGAAACAAACTACGGGTCAGTCATGGGACTGTTATGAGAAATCTTACTTAACTTATCCAATAAGAAGGCTAATCACCGGAACATGCCGCTAACGCGGAACGGGTTTACTCCATTGGATTGCCAGTGCACGAAATAAAGTAAATCGTTAAACAACGCAATGCTTTTTTAAAAAATGAAACCATTAATATAAGACTCAAGTCCCATCACACAATGCAACGCAAACCGGAGGACAGAGTTTTCCCTTATAATGATCGAAAATGCTTGATACGATAAAAATGGATTTGATATTATTATTATTAGTGTATATATGTTTCAAAACAATTTAAATCATAATGTATCAATCATAAACGGCAGAGTACCCCATCCTACTATGTCGCCATACTAGTTCTACAATCAAAACCGCGTGATGTCGTATTGGAAATTGGGTTTCCATCAAGAGTCAAGGCTAGGAATGATCTCCTTACCGATTCGAGACACTCTAGCAATGTCCCAAGATTCGGACGTTGGCGAACCCTTGGATACAGCAGGGTCGGTCCACAAATACTTTAGTGGATTGGTTATGCCTGAACACACGCTTCCCGGTCCTATTGAACCTATAATATGGCCATGGGCGACCAATAATTAATTCGAGGCCTCGAAATCCATCATCCACATAAGTAAAATACTGGGCCTTGTAAAAACCCAAACACCACTTCTAGCTAGAAAGAAACGTGTGCACTCCCTGCGTTCCCTTGTCCCGTTTTTGACTCTACCGGGGTGTGAGGCTCGCGAGGTAACGTAATACACAAAGCTATGCCTAAATAGGCTATGCTTTGATCATCATCCACAAGGCTCTGCTTTTCAACAAAAGCCTCGATCAATTGCATCTTGGCATGCCACAATGACAGTTCACACCGTGCGATCGATAACTACCAATATATAACCTTCGAGCTCGTGCGTCTCAAAGAAGGGTGTTAACCAAGAGAATTAATTCTCCGCCACCACATATATATATTAATAGATATCAATTTAATTACATAGAATGAAATTCAATGTCGGGCATACATCCATTTACAAGTTCCTTTTGCGTCTGAACGAAATCAGAGTCAACTTATTCCGCCTCCTATATGTCCAATACGGAAGTGAGGTGCTTGCGTATCCAGACAATCAACAAGTATGCCCAGACAAACTACCACTTTAATCCTTTACTGGGAGCGACCCAATGCCAGGCATCAGTAGTCGTCCATTCGATGCGAAGATCGTCAGTCTTCATTCACCGTCTTCAATGTCTTCGATTTAGTCGTCGTAATAATTATTCAGAATGGGTTAAACTTGGTCTTTCCGAATAACTCGCGTATTTTTATAATTGAAAATCAAGTACTATAAAGACATATCCAACGCCTCATTCCAATCCAGAATATTCTTTAATTAAAATATTCATAATATTAGGGAAAGGTTCCCATTAATTTTATCAAAGATAAATTCTTTTTAATTTATTCTTAATCTTATTAAAATTCCAATTCAGTTTTAATATCAAAAATCATTACTTTATGATTATTCCAGTTTAAGAAATAAATCTTATCTTTACTGAGTTAAAGAATCAATGTCATTTAAAAACATTGTTCACGATAAACCCAAAATCATATTCCAAAATATGGAATTTTCACAAAAATTAAATCAATATATAATCGATATAAATTTCCATATCTGACTAATAATATAAATGTAATAATGGCAAAGCCTTTTAAATTCCATATATAGTAACAGTCTTCCTTTACAGAAGCCTATCTCGATTATTATCAAATCGAATTTCCACTTCAATTCCAATTTAATATATTAAATTAGAAAACTAGACTTTGGAAAATTCCTTTTTAAATCTTTAATAAAATATTTATAAATTCAGATTATATTTTCACTGTTAATTAGGTTAAAGAACAAATATCGTTTAAAAACATAGTTCATGGTAAACCCAATTCACATATCAATTATTCCAATTAATAAGTATAATTTGAAACACTAATAATCTTAGTTCAAAGATTTATTCTTACATACAGGGTTTAAGAATAGTGTTATTAAAGACAAATCCACGACAACCCAAAAACTAATTCTTTATTTCAATATCTTTTAAAAAAATATTCTTAATTTAAAAGAAATTCTTTGTTTAAAATATTCTTTATATAAAAGATATTCTGAATCGGAAAGCGACTTACTCATTTACCATATGACTTTGGTTATATGGATTTCATACATCGTATGTAAATGACAACAATTGATAAATAATCATCAAACCATCCATTCAACATCCAGAGTGAAGTTTACAACTGTGTGAGCATTAAAATGAAATAATAATGCTCATCGCAGCCTGTCAATCTATTGATTGACATACAAATAAATATTGGGGCTGGTGTATATCAATTATCATCCCAATACCTGTGTGGGGTTTTCAGCCAACAGTAGTTCATATAAATAAATAATAGGTTAATGAATTTAACCAATTTTAATACTATCGACATGCTGATGATAATGAACAAAACATGATATTTTATTTCTAATGCCGAAATAAAATATCTTTGACTCGCATAATTTCTTTATACATTTGTAATATCTAATAGAATGTAATTTATTTATGTGACATTATTGTGGATGACAAATAAAAGATAATTTTCATTGTACTTTATTTGTATGTAACTATTCTTAATTTTAACACATAAAAGAAATAATCTCATTTGTACATGTTTCCAATGTATAACCCAACATATAAAAATGTTTATTTTAAAATGTATACAAATTCTAGTGTATGCATTAACATATATAAATGTCACTTTAACTCACCTATACATTCTAATGTATGTTTTGACCAAGAATATGATTCTTATATTTGAATATAAACTCCAATGTAAGTTTGCAAATAAAAAGGATTCTTATATTTGCATATAAATTCTATTGTATGTTATGCAAATAAAAATGATTATTATATTTGCATATAAATTCTATCTCAACAAAATGTAGAAGAAGTTCCATTTTGCTGACAATTCTATTTTATCAAAATGGATATTTCTATGGTAACACAAACCTATTTCACAAAATTGTTGTTTGTGTTTAACTCTTTCATTTAACAAAAATGTAAATTTTGTTTTAATTCAAATCCAATTAGCAAAAATGTAATTGTTTTCAACCATCATATTTAACAAAATGTAACTTTTGTTTCAACTATTTTTTTTTTGACAAAAGTAAATATTTTTGACAGAAATAATTAATTGGTTCAATTAAGCTATTTGCCCAAAAAAGTATATTTTGATTCAACTAGTCTTATTTTGACAAAAGTATATATTTTGACAAAATATATGGTTTGCTTTAATGTAACAACCCGGAAAATCTGGGCCAGTTTAAAATTTTTATTTTGGCAATTTTAGCGAATTTTGATTATTTAAAATGAATTATTTTAAATAATATCGACGAGAAACTTATTTTGAATAGAATTCGAACGTATATATTATACGCGTCGCCGTTAGAATATAAATATTTATATATAATTATAAATAGAATTAAAAATGGCGCGGTAGTTCGATAATTCGATTTCAAACTTCAATTGAATGTACCGGGTGCAAAACAATCCGGATTTTAGTGAAACCAAAAATAATGGAATCTAATAGTGAATATCTTTCCAACGAATCCGAAAAATCAAAAGTTAGTAGCGGGAATCAAAAGTTATGTCCAGTTGAAAATTCTGAATAGTCGCTATGGAATTCAGGCCCTTAAAAATGGACATTTTGCAAATGACCTCGGATTTCGACGAAACCACTTTTGTTGGATCCGCAGTGTCAAGTTATCGCTAGGTTTCAAATTTCATAATTTTTCGAGTCAATATGTGAGCGTGGCAAAGGAAAACGTGTTTTAACCATTTCAGTTGATTTTAATCGACTGGAAATTGGCCATTTTTCTAACGGTCTCAGAATTCGACGAAACTAGTTTTGTTAGGACCGTATCGTCAATACGAAGCTAGAAAATATTTTTATGGAATTTTTCTAGTTAGTATGTGACCCCGGTAATTTGAAACGTACGTTTAAAATTCAATAAAGTGATTTAAATGTAAATTCAAAGGAAACTGATCGAAACGGTCAAATCAGCTTGCGATACATATCCCATTGTGTTCGGAATGGGGGGGAAACGCTATGGGCGACAGGCGGTGGACCTCGTTTTGAGGTCGTATGTGAAAGTCAACCTTTAAATAATTAAATAAATAAAATAATATAAAAAAAAAAAAAAAAAATATTCCTTACTCTCCTTTATTTCTTCTGGCCCCCCCCGTTTCAATTTCAGTTCTTAAATAAAATAAAAAAAAAAAAAAAAAAGGGGGAAAGCCATCGCGCGATGGCGACAGCCTACCGCCGCCCGAACCCTCCACCGACCCACCTCCCTCCAGCCTCACCTTGGCCACCGCGACGACAGAAGACCCCTCCCCTCGACTGGCGCCTGGCGCGAAGGCCCCACCCCTGCCCTCCTCGACGAAGACGAGACGCCCCCCCCCCCCAAATCGTTCGACGCCTCCGCGACCCTGGCCAGCGAGCCTGTGCCGCCGCCTCGAAGCCAGGAGCCTCCGACGATCAGCAGAACCCCCCCCCCCCCATCTGTAAGTTTTTGTTTTTGTTTTTGGCTTTGCTATTTTATTTTCAAGTTTTAGAAAACTGATTTTAATTAATTTTAAAAACTGTTTTTTTTTTTAGATTTAAAAACAGAAATGTTAAACTGATTTTAGATTTAAAAATGTTAAACTGATTTTAGATTTAAAAATGTTAAAACTGATTTTGATTTAAAAATGAAAAAAAACTGAATTTGTTTTATTTTTAAAAACTGAGTTTTATCTACTTTAAAAGCTGAAGCTAGATTTTTATTTTATATAGTATATAGTTTAGATTTTTAATAGAAAAGAATTTTTATTTTTATATGTATAGGGCATTGAAGTAAAAATAGAAATTCATATGTCAAAAAGATTAGATTTTGAAAATGAAATAGATTAGATTTTTATCGATATGAATGTGAAGTAAAAATATGATTTTTATATTTTTTTAAAGTATTAAAAATATAATCTTTATAGGATAGAGAATATAAAGATATCATCTTTGTATATGTAGCGAAATAAAAATCTGATTTTTATTTTATATACATTGAAATAAAGTGGTGATTTTTATAAAAGCGAAAACTTTATTTTTATAAAGGTGAAATCTATATTTTAAAAATTTGATTTTTACATTGTTAAAAAGAAAAGAAACTGAAATGGTCATTGATTCAAAAATACAAGCAATCTTGATTTGAAAATAAAAAGACATCACTTTTGAAAATATAATGGAGAATATAAAAATTCGATTTTTATATATTGAACTTTGAACTAAAAATTCGATTTTTATATATTGAACTTTGAACTAAAAATTCGATTTTTATATATGGAACTTTGAAATAAAAATTCGATTTTTTTTTTTTATATATATAGTGGCCTTGGGCAACGAAGGTGACAAAAAGGCGAAACGACGAAGACTTCTGCAAATGAAGTGCCGTGGAGCTAGGATAGCTATAAGTGAGAATTTCTCACCTTTCAATTTATATTTCTAGTTATATATATATATACTAGGATGCAGACGGTGCTTATTAGAAGCACCCGACACCCGTCCACATACCATGGACTTGTTTGTTTGGATTGTTTGGTGATTGATCGAGATATTGGTTTGAATGTGGTTTGTGGTGTGAAAAATCGAATCGATAAATTGGTTAGGATTAGACGTGCGCCGTTATAAGGCGAAGGAGTAAGACTAGGTTAGACTCTTACTCCAAATTTTGTGGTTTGCAAAATGAAATTGATTTGATTGATGAGTGAATGGCGTGGGCCTTCACTAGACCGGGGATTAGGCTAGGCCTTGTCCCGTTTCTAGTATCGTGCCGTTATGCCGCCGAAATTTTCTAAAATATGTTAGAAAATAAAAATATCATTTTATTGTGTAAATGAATAATAGAAATTCATATGATAGAATAAAATGTTTTATCGTTAAAAATACAATTTTTAACGTGAATATGAATATAGTGAAAGTGAATAAAATAAATATTCATTTACAAACCAGATGGTTTGTTTATGTACACTTATTTGAATGACATTGATTGGGTCGATAAATTTTACACATCGCCTAACTGCACAAATAAAATATGTGTTTGATTGTTTGAAACCCCACACGGGTGTTAGGATGAAATTTGAAGTTCACTCATCCTGATTGATTAAATATGTCGATCGATTGATTGACATGCTGTTGTAAGCGTTGAATATCTATATTTGATGCTTATACAGTGTAGTGCACTTTGGTTGATGGTTGATTATTTTCAATGCTATTATATACATGTGTTGTATGAAAATCCATATAATTAATTTTATATGGTAATTGATTGGGCCTCATTCCAGTTTTGAAAAAGAAATATTTGAAATAGAATATTTGAAAATAAAGGAATATATGAAGCCGTGTTGATTAGATTGACGCCATTTTGACGAGAACGATATTTATATCGATTTTATCGATTTCGAAATGAATTGAATTGAAAACGAATTCAAAATGAATTGAATTGAAAACGATTTCGAAATGAATTGAATTGAAAACGATTTCGAAATGAATTGAATTGAAAACGAATTCAAAATGAATTGAATTGAAAACGAATTCGAAATGAATTGAATTGAAAACGATTTCGAAATGAATTGAATTGAAAACGATTTCGAAATGAATTGAATTGAAAACGAATTCGAAATGAATTGAATTGAAAGCGATTTCGAACTGAATTGAATTGAAAACGATTTCGAAATGAATTGAATTGAATATGAATTCAAACTGAATTGAAATTTGAATTGAATAGAAATGAATTTTAAAACGAATTTATAAGGAAGAATTCAATTTTTCTTTGAATTGAAATGGAAGTTGAAATAGGTTTTGAAACGATTTTAAAACTATTTATATAATTCGTTTTGAATAGAAATCGACGAAATATATATTATATATATTATATATATAATATAATGGCCTGAATAGAACGCGCCGCGCCGCGGCAGTTCGCGAATTTCGACCATTTATTTCAAACGGACATTACGGGAGATCCGACCGTCGGATTCTCCTAAAACCAGAACCGTTGGGTTCGTATCGAAAAGAGCTTTCTAACGAATGTTAGAAATTTGAAATCTAACGGTTGGATTTGGAATTATGTCCAAATCAAATTTGAAAAAGGTCGCTGTAAGTGCAGTTCGATGGCCGTTGATGGAAATCGACTGTACGGGCCTTGATAAAATTATTAAAAATAGTAATAATTTATGTAAAATCATAAGAAATGATTTGTGAAGATTTGGGATGAAAAACTCCATATTTGAAAAGATAAAAATAGATTTTTATCGAAATGAACTAGTTTTGAACTAGAATTATAATTCTATTTATTTTTAAATAAATAAATTGAATTCGAAAAGGGTTTTGAAAATAACCAAAATTTCCAATGATTGCATTGGAGTGGATTTAAATCGAAATTGTCTTCGGAATATTTCGATATTGGAATTCGTGATATTACAGGTGTTGTTATGGAAATTTGAAAGATATATATTTGTATCGTTATTTCCAATACGACATTTGTTAGTCGTAGAATTCGATATTGAATATAAGCCGATGTATTTTCTATTCAGAGCCTTGTATTGAATATCGAATGTGATTTGGGTTTGTCGTGAATGGTGTCTTCACTAACACTGTTCTTGAACCCAGTTGAGAAAAGATTAAATCTTTTTATTTAGATTTAATGAAGTGTACCAATTAAATGATATTTAATTGGAATTGAATTGATATTGATTTTTGGGTTTATCGTGAACAGTGTTTTAAATAACACTCGTTCTTTAACCCGATAATTAATGGAATGATTTTTGGGTTTATCGTGAACAGTGTTTTAAATAACACTCGTTCTTTAACCCGATAATTAATGGAATGTGACTTTGGGTTTATCGCGAACCGTGTTTTTAGATGACACTGATTCTTTAACCCAGTCACAGATTAAAACTAAGTGGAGTTTTAATGAATCTTTAATTAGATTGAAAAGATCGAGAATGGAGTATCACCAGTTTTGCTCCAGGCGATAGTTAAATCTTTAATTAGATTTGAATGTGAAATTTAGAAACTAACTGTCGGTTAGCCAAGCAGAATGGTTTTCTGGATATTGATCTGATGTTGGTTTCGGCCTTCGGGGTTAATATTTGGGGAATTATTCTCTTGATTAATTTACGGTTAGTGACTAATGAATTGGAATGAGGCGTATGTTGTGTTTGTGTAACACTTTTATAATATATACGTGAGTTATTCGGAAAGACCGGGTTTATCCCATTCTGAATAACTGATACGACGATAAGTCGAAGATGAAGACGATGGTCGAAGACCGGAAGTCTTCACGTCGTTTGGGTGATAACTGATGATCTTGATTGGGCTGTACACCCAAGAAGATGGAAACAGTTGGTGATCGTCCAGACGTACTTGGAGATCGATGGATATGCGGGGTACTAGGTGCCTCCGGTTTCGTTCAGACCCAGAACGGACTTGTAAATGGACTGTGTGTCTGACATCGGATTTCATTCTGTGTGACTGATATCGGTTGCATAGGATGGTTTGCCTGTGTGGCATGCTAAGATGCAAATGATCAAGGCTTCTGTTGAAAAGCAAAGTCTTGTGGTGATGATCAAAGCACGGCCTTTGTGGCGT
This sequence comes from Allium sativum, assembly GCA_030737875.1. Classification (NCBI taxonomy): domain Eukaryota; kingdom Viridiplantae; phylum Streptophyta; class Magnoliopsida; order Asparagales; family Amaryllidaceae; genus Allium; species Allium sativum. The sequence goes on along the minus strand of CM060909.1, from coordinate 430,269,578 downwards.
AGCTTTGTGTAACGTTTACCTCGCGTGTTTCACACCAGGTATGAACCAAAAACGGGAGACGGACCTCAGGGAGGACTTGCGTTTCTTTCTAGCTAGAAGTGGCGTCAGTGGTTTTACACGCCCTGACGAGTTTGACTTATGTGGTTGTTGCTGTTGCGAGGCGCCTCGGTTATATCGGTTTCGGCCGAATGCATTCTGGTCGGCTGACGGACCAGACTTACACCCCATAGGGTGGGGAGACGTATTGTTCAGGCATAATAATCCACTCCGTGTGGACCGGCCCTGACGATCCAAGGGGCAGTTGCGGCTGTTCCTGAGGGGCGGGCTAGAGCGTCTCGAATCGGTTGAGGACTATCTTTTGCCTCGGTTCATAGATGGAAATCCAATTTCCAAATACGTGACATTTGCGGTTTTATTTGTAAACCTATATATGGCGACATAGTGGCATGGGACGCTCATGCCGCCTATGATTGATACTTATGATTTGAAGTTGTTTTATACACTTATAATAGTATCAAATGATTTGTTTTAAAACGTATCAAGCATCCTTTGGCTGTTATAAGGGAAAACCCTATCCTCGACTGCGTTGCATTGTGTGATGGGACCTGGGTCTTATAACAGCTTCATTTTTCTTTATTTAGCATTGCGCTGTTTGTTTCATGCACTGGTATTCTTGGGAGGAAACCCGTTCCGTATTATACGGCGTGGTCCCTTGATTTACCTAATGATTTAAAATAAAGATTAATAACTGTTTTAGTTCTCACACCAGTCACATGACTGACCTGGAGTTTATTGTTTTAACCTAAACTCTGGGTGCCCTTATTTTGACATGGGCAGCTAGTAGTTTTGGGTTTTGCAGATTTATATTCACAGGATCCTGGTTTACAGCTGGAACGATATCCGGAAAGCTTTGTATCCGTATATCTCATTCTAGTTGTGTATTGTATTATTTTCCGCTGCTATGTATTTAAATGTAATTTAAATCTCTGATATTTCTGTGTAATATTCATTTATACTCTATATATTCTTGTAATCTGATGCATTGTTGTAATATACAATGAAATGTTCTTCTGTATGCGTTCTGCTGTGGTTTGTTCTCGAACTATCCGTCGCTTTCCTTTACGGGGAAGTTGCGGGTCTTCACAGTTGGTATCAGAGCTTTGGTTTACAAAGCTAGAGAACAAGACACATTAGAAACATACGAAAGGATTCATCAGATATTGGATTAGTAATATCCAATTAGAATGACTCGTTAGAGATAGGATCAGTAGTATCCTAGAACGAGTGTGAAGAGTATATTTTTCAAATAAAAACAATTTTTGTTTTGAAAATTTAAAGCAATTATTCGTATTTGATTATCTATTTATATTGAGTTGGACAGTCCAGTATATATAGATTTTGCGTATACGTCTGATCCGCGTGTATTCGAAGTTTTAATATACTGGATAGATATAGAGTCACACTCTAGTCGCCCGGAGACGATTCTGATGATAGTCTAGACATCATCAGAATTGGTATTCGAGTTTCGAAGGTGTGATTTTCTATATATTTCCATTAGACTGGTGTGAGAACCAAAACTTATATATAGCTAGAATACATTGTTGTGATTTGGCATCAAAACATGATTTTCTTTATATATATCAAAATTATGAATTTGAAAAGCTAATTCACTAATTGATTGATGGTTGTATTGTTTGATTATTGTTTGAATAATTAAAATTTGGACCACTTAGTTCATTTGAAACAAATATTGAATTGTATTGAAAATTGGTTGCATTTGCTTGCATATACATATATATCATTGAACAGGTCATAGCAAGGAGGCTAGAGCAGAGAATAAAATTTGTTTGCCCGACAAATAGGTACATGTTTACTACATAATTTCCTGTTTTGTTTGGGTGATGATGATTTTATGAGCCTATTGGCTAGCCGCTTGGCTTTTTCTTTTTCTTTTTGAGATCTGAAGGACCGGGGAAGCTATTTGAAATTTCCCGATGCTCCCATTGCAGGGGAGGTTATGGCGAAATTTTTCGAAAATTTAGGGTGTTAGCCAAATTTTTGAAACTTTGAAAATTCTCAGAAACTGAAAAGTTGGAGAACGGAAGCCAAATCGAATGTAGAGTTGAATTATCAAACCACTTTCGACTTTGTTCCTTTTCGGGGACGAAAAGTTTTAAGTGGGGGAGATTGTAACAACCCGGAAAATCTGGGCCAGTTTAAAATTTTTATTTTGGCAATTTTAGCGAATTTTGATTATTTAAAATGAATTATTTTAAATAATATCGACGAGAAACTTATTTTGAATAGAATTCGAACGTATATATTATACGCGTCGCCGTTAGAATATAAATATTTATATATAATTATAAATAGAATTAAAAATGGCGCGGTAGTTCGATAATTCGATTTCAAACTTCAATTGAATGTACCGGGTGCAAAACAATCCGGATTTTAGTGAAACCAAAAATAATGGAATCTAATAGTGAATATCTTTCCAACGAATCCGAAAAATCAAAAGTTAGTAGCGGGAATCAAAAGTTATGTCCAGTTGAAAATTCTGAATAGTCGCTATGGAATTCAGGCCCTTAAAAATGGACATTTTGCAAATGACCTCGGATTTCGACGAAACCACTTTTGTTGGATCCGCAGTGTCAAGTTATCGCTAGGTTTCAAATTTCATAATTTTTCGAGTCAATATGTGAGCGTGGCAAAGGAAAACGTGTTTTAACCATTTCAGTTGATTTTAATCGACTGGAAATTGGCCATTTTTCTAACGGTCTCAGAATTCGACGAAACTAGTTTTGTTAGGACCGTATCGTCAATACGAAGCTAGAAAATATTTTTATGGAATTTTTCTAGTTAGTATGTGACCCCGGTAATTTGAAACGTACGTTTAAAATTCAATAAAGTGATTTAAATGTAAATTCAAAGGAAACTGATCGAAACGGTCAAATCAGCTTGCGATACATATCCCATTGTGTTCGGAATGGGGGGGAAACGCTATGGGCGACAGGCGGTGGACCTCGTTTTGAGGTCGTATGTGAAAGTCAACCTTTAAATAATTAAATAAATAAAATAATATAAAAAAAAAAAAAAAAAAATATTCCTTACTCTCCTTTATTTCTTCTGGCCCCCCCCGTTTCAATTTCAGTTCTTAAATAAAATAAAAAAAAAAAAAAAAAAGGGGGAAAGCCATCGCGCGATGGCGACAGCCTACCGCCGCCCGAACCCTCCACCGACCCACCTCCCTCCAGCCTCACCTTGGCCACCGCGACGACAGAAGACCCCTCCCCTCGACTGGCGCCTGGCGCGAAGGCCCCACCCCTGCCCTCCTCGACGAAGACGAGACGCCCCCCCCCCCAAATCGTTCGACGCCTCCGCGACCCTGGCCAGCGAGCCTGTGCCGCCGCCTCGAAGCCAGGAGCCTCCGACGATCAGCAGAACCCCCCCCCCCCATCTGTAAGTTTTTGTTTTTGTTTTTGGCTTTGCTATTTTATTTTCAAGTTTTAGAAAACTGATTTTAATTAATTTTAAAAACTGTTTTTTTTTTTAGATTTAAAAACAGAAATGTTAAACTGATTTTAGATTTAAAAATGTTAAACTGATTTTAGATTTAAAAATGTTAAAACTGATTTTGATTTAAAAATGAAAAAAAACTGAATTTGTTTTATTTTTAAAAACTGAGTTTTATCTACTTTAAAAGCTGAAGCTAGATTTTTATTTTATATAGTATATAGTTTAGATTTTTAATAGAAAAGAATTTTTATTTTTATATGTATAGGGCATTGAAGTAAAAATAGAAATTCATATGTCAAAAAGATTAGATTTTGAAAATGAAATAGATTAGATTTTTATCGATATGAATGTGAAGTAAAAATATGATTTTTATATTTTTTTAAAGTATTAAAAATATAATCTTTATAGGATAGAGAATATAAAGATATCATCTTTGTATATGTAGCGAAATAAAAATCTGATTTTTATTTTATATACATTGAAATAAAGTGGTGATTTTTATAAAAGCGAAAACTTTATTTTTATAAAGGTGAAATCTATATTTTAAAAATTTGATTTTTACATTGTTAAAAAGAAAAGAAACTGAAATGGTCATTGATTCAAAAATACAAGCAATCTTGATTTGAAAATAAAAAGACATCACTTTTGAAAATATAATGGAGAATATAAAAATTCGATTTTTATATATTGAACTTTGAACTAAAAATTCGATTTTTATATATTGAACTTTGAACTAAAAATTCGATTTTTATATATGGAACTTTGAAATAAAAATTCGATTTTTTTTTTTTATATATATAGTGGCCTTGGGCAACGAAGGTGACAAAAAGGCGAAACGACGAAGACTTCTGCAAATGAAGTGCCGTGGAGCTAGGATAGCTATAAGTGAGAATTTCTCACCTTTCAATTTATATTTCTAGTTATATATATATATACTAGGATGCAGACGGTGCTTATTAGAAGCACCCGACACCCGTCCACATACCATGGACTTGTTTGTTTGGATTGTTTGGTGATTGATCGAGATATTGGTTTGAATGTGGTTTGTGGTGTGAAAAATCGAATCGATAAATTGGTTAGGATTAGACGTGCGCCGTTATAAGGCGAAGGAGTAAGACTAGGTTAGACTCTTACTCCAAATTTTGTGGTTTGCAAAATGAAATTGATTTGATTGATGAGTGAATGGCGTGGGCCTTCACTAGACCGGGGATTAGGCTAGGCCTTGTCCCGTTTCTAGTATCGTGCCGTTATGCCGCCGAAATTTTCTAAAATATGTTAGAAAATAAAAATATCATTTTATTGTGTAAATGAATAATAGAAATTCATATGATAGAATAAAATGTTTTATCGTTAAAAATACAATTTTTAACGTGAATATGAATATAGTGAAAGTGAATAAAATAAATATTCATTTACAAACCAGATGGTTTGTTTATGTACACTTATTTGAATGACATTGATTGGGTCGATAAATTTTACACATCGCCTAACTGCACAAATAAAATATGTGTTTGATTGTTTGAAACCCCACACGGGTGTTAGGATGAAATTTGAAGTTCACTCATCCTGATTGATTAAATATGTCGATCGATTGATTGACATGCTGTTGTAAGCGTTGAATATCTATATTTGATGCTTATACAGTGTAGTGCACTTTGGTTGATGGTTGATTATTTTCAATGCTATTATATACATGTGTTGTATGAAAATCCATATAATTAATTTTATATGGTAATTGATTGGGCCTCATTCCAGTTTTGAAAAAGAAATATTTGAAATAGAATATTTGAAAATAAAGGAATATATGAAGCCGTGTTGATTAGATTGACGCCATTTTGACGAGAACGATATTTATATCGATTTTATCGATTTCGAAATGAATTGAATTGAAAACGAATTCAAAATGAATTGAATTGAAAACGATTTCGAAATGAATTGAATTGAAAACGATTTCGAAATGAATTGAATTGAAAACGAATTCAAAATGAATTGAATTGAAAACGAATTCGAAATGAATTGAATTGAAAACGATTTCGAAATGAATTGAATTGAAAACGATTTCGAAATGAATTGAATTGAAAACGAATTCGAAATGAATTGAATTGAAAGCGATTTCGAACTGAATTGAATTGAAAACGATTTCGAAATGAATTGAATTGAATATGAATTCAAACTGAATTGAAATTTGAATTGAATAGAAATGAATTTTAAAACGAATTTATAAGGAAGAATTCAATTTTTCTTTGAATTGAAATGGAAGTTGAAATAGGTTTTGAAACGATTTTAAAACTATTTATATAATTCGTTTTGAATAGAAATCGACGAAATATATATTATATATATTATATATATAATATAATGGCCTGAATAGAACGCGCCGCGCCGCGGCAGTTCGCGAATTTCGACCATTTATTTCAAACGGACATTACGGGAGATCCGACCGTCGGATTCTCCTAAAACCAGAACCGTTGGGTTCGTATCGAAAAGAGCTTTCTAACGAATGTTAGAAATTTGAAATCTAACGGTTGGATTTGGAATTATGTCCAAATCAAATTTGAAAAAGGTCGCTGTAAGTGCAGTTCGATGGCCGTTGATGGAAATCGACTGTACGGGCCTTGATAAAATTATTAAAAATAGTAATAATTTATGTAAAATCATAAGAAATGATTTGTGAAGATTTGGGATGAAAAACTCCATATTTGAAAAGATAAAAATAGATTTTTATCGAAATGAACTAGTTTTGAACTAGAATTATAATTCTATTTATTTTTAAATAAATAAATTGAATTCGAAAAGGGTTTTGAAAATAACCAAAATTTCCAATGATTGCATTGGAGTGGATTTAAATCGAAATTGTCTTCGGAATATTTCGATATTGGAATTCGTGATATTACAGGTGTTGTTATGGAAATTTGAAAGATATATATTTGTATCGTTATTTCCAATACGACATTTGTTAGTCGTAGAATTCGATATTGAATATAAGCCGATGTATTTTCTATTCAGAGCCTTGTATTGAATATCGAATGTGATTTGGGTTTGTCGTGAATGGTGTCTTCACTAACACTGTTCTTGAACCCAGTTGAGAAAAGATTAAATCTTTTTATTTAGATTTAATGAAGTGTACCAATTAAATGATATTTAATTGGAATTGAATTGATATTGATTTTTGGGTTTATCGTGAACAGTGTTTTAAATAACACTCGTTCTTTAACCCGATAATTAATGGAATGATTTTTGGGTTTATCGTGAACAGTGTTTTAAATAACACTCGTTCTTTAACCCGATAATTAATGGAATGTGACTTTGGGTTTATCGCGAACCGTGTTTTTAGATGACACTGATTCTTTAACCCAGTCACAGATTAAAACTAAGTGGAGTTTTAATGAATCTTTAATTAGATTGAAAAGATCGAGAATGGAGTATCACCAGTTTTGCTCCAGGCGATAGTTAAATCTTTAATTAGATTTGAATGTGAAATTTAGAAACTAACTGTCGGTTAGCCAAGCAGAATGGTTTTCTGGATATTGATCTGATGTTGGTTTCGGCCTTCGGGGTTAATATTTGGGGAATTATTCTCTTGATTAATTTACGGTTAGTGACTAATGAATTGGAATGAGGCGTATGTTGTGTTTGTGTAACACTTTTATAATATATACGTGAGTTATTCGGAAAGACCGGGTTTATCCCATTCTGAATAACTGATACGACGATAAGTCGAAGATGAAGACGATGGTCGAAGACCGGAAGTCTTCACGTCGTTTGGGTGATAACTGATGATCTTGATTGGGCTGTACACCCAAGAAGATGGAAACAGTTGGTGATCGTCCAGACGTACTTGGAGATCGATGGATATGCGGGGTACTAGGTGCCTCCGGTTTCGTTCAGACCCAGAACGGACTTGTAAATGGACTGTGTGTCTGACATCGGATTTCATTCTGTGTGACTGATATCGGTTGCATAGGATGGTTTGCCTGTGTGGCATGCTAAGATGCAAATGATCAAGGCTTCTGTTGAAAAGCAAAGTCTTGTGGTGATGATCAAAGCACGGCCTTTGTGGCGTAGCTTTGTGTAACGTTTACCTCGCGTGTTTCACACCAGGTATGAACCAAAAACGGGAGACGGACCTCAGGGAGGACTTGCGTTTCTTTCTAGCTAGAAGTGGCGTCAGTGGTTTTACACGCCCTGACGAGTTTGACTTATGTGGTTGTTGCTGTTGCGAGGCGCCTCGGTTATATCGGTTTCGGCCGAATGCATTCTGGTCGGCTGACGGACCAGACTTACACCCCATAGGGTGGGGAGACGTATTGTTCAGGCATAATAATCCACTCCGTGTGGACCGGCCCTGACGATCCAAGGGGCAGTTGCGGCTGTTCCTGAGGGGCGGGCTAGAGCGTCTCGAATCGGTTGAGGACTATCTTTTGCCTCGGTTCATAGATGGAAATCCAATTTCCAAATACGTGACATTTGCGGTTTTATTTGTAAACCTATATATGGCGACATAGTGGCATGGGACGCTCATGCCGCCTATGATTGATACTTATGATTTGAAGTTGTTTTATACACTTATAATAGTATCAAATGATTTGTTTTAAAACGTATCAAGCATCCTTTGGCTGTTATAAGGGAAAACCCTATCCTCGACTGCGTTGCATTGTGTGATGGGACCTGGGTCTTATAACAGCTTCATTTTTCTTTATTTAGCATTGCGCTGTTTGTTTCATGCACTGGTATTCTTGGGAGGAAACCCGTTCCGTATTATACGGCGTGGTCCCTTGATTTACCTAATGATTTAAAATAAAGATTAATAACTGTTTTAGTTCTCACACCAGTCACATGACTGACCTGGAGTTTATTGTTTTAACCTAAACTCTGGGTGCCCTTATTTTGACATGGGCAGCTAGTAGTTTTGGGTTTTGCAGATTTATATTCACAGGATCCTGGTTTACAGCTGGAACGATATCCGGAAAGCTTTGTATCCGTATATCTCATTCTAGTTGTGTATTGTATTATTTTCCGCTGCTATGTATTTAAATGTAATTTAAATCTCTGATATTTCTGTGTAATATTCATTTATACTCTATATATTCTTGTAATCTGATGCATTGTTGTAATATACAATGAAATGTTCTTCTGTATGCGTTCTGCTGTGGTTTGTTCTCGAACTATCCGTCGCTTTCCTTTACGGGGAAGTTGCGGGTCTTCACATTTAACTAATCTATTTTGACAAAAATGAATATTTTGACAATATGTATGTTTTGATCTAACTACTCTATTTCGACAAAACAACAAAGATAATGACTTTGTTTGAAAATCTAATTCAACAAAACAAATATAAGTGATGTGTTTGTTTTGTCGACAAATCTAATTCAACGGAACAAATGAAAGTAACCTATTGGTTTTGTCAAATTTAATGTGACAAAAATGATAATGTTTTGTTTTAAACCATTAGTTTGACAAAAGTGACCAATTTGTTTTAACTGTGATAAATTTTGACAAAAGCGACAAAATGGATTTCAACTATGTAAATCGATAATGGTGACAAATTGGGTTTAACTATTTTAATTTGATAAAAGTGAACGTTTTTGCTTCCTTCATTTTAAGTGACACAAAAATGAATATTTTGTCTCATACCCTTAAAATGACAAAAGTGAATACATTTGTCTTAATCTTTTAAAATGAAAAAATTGAATAATTTTGTCTAATTCTATTTAAATGATAAAAATGTATCTTTTTGATCAATCATTTTTAATGATTAAAAATTCCTCATTCTTGTTTAACAAAATGCATCTTTTTGTATTGCAACAAAAGGAAAAATAAAACTTATCTTTCTATTGCTCTTTTTATTGAAGCTAAGATGACACTAAAGATATATCTTTTTAATTCTAATCTATTTTATTATAATCTATGATGACAATAAAAACATTTTGTTTAATTTAACAAGGTTACAACAAAGATGAATTCTTTTAACCTAATCTTTTTTATCTACTCTAATTTAAAAGTAAAAATGATACCTTTAGTCCCATTCTTTTATTTACATCTAAAATGTAAATAAAAATGTAACTTCTTAAACTATGCTTTTATTTGCTTCTAAATGCAAATAAAAATGCAACATTTTAATTCATGATTTATTTGCATCAAAGAATGCAAATAGAAATACAACTTTTAATTTTATGTTTATTTGCATCAAATAATGCAAATAAAAGTTCAACCTTTAATTCCATGGTTTACATGTTTTGACAAAAATGACTATTTTTATTTCGTATAAAATGACAACAAAAATGTTACTTTCAACTTCCCTATTTTATGGTATTAAAAATGTAAATAAAAATGCATGTTTAAAATCTATTCTTTTAATTACAATATATTTCTTTTATATCAATTCTTTTCATTATAACTAACTTGACAATAAAAATGTTATTTTAAAACTATTCTTCCTAATGAAAAACATATTACATAAAAAGGTAATCTTTTAATCCTACTCTTTTAATGGAAGCATATTACATAAAAAGCAATCTTTTAATTAGAACAGATTATCCATAAAAATGTAATCTTTAATGTTTGATCTTTTTATTGAAACTAACTACAACAAAAAATAGTCTTTTACTTCTTCTTCTTTTTTGTGACAAATTTACAATAAAATTATAATCTTTTATTTCATTGACATGTTTGCCAAAAAAGTTATTTTTATTTCAATTGACATGTTTTGGCCAAAAATGTTATTTTTATGTAATCCTTTTTAATGTAATAATCTTAACAAAATGAAATAAATATTTCAATGTAATAATCTTACAAAGATGACATTTTAAAATAAAATGACATTAATGACATTATGTACCAAAAATGACATTTTATTCTTATTCAAACATTTTAAACAAAATGTTATTTTATTCCAATCAAACATTTCATACAAAAAATGTTATTTTATTCTAATCAAACATTTCATACAAAAATGTTATTTTCTCTAATCAAACATTTCATACAAAAATGTTATTGTTAATCTAATTCTAATGTTCATGTATCCAATAAAGATTATATTTTTTTATAAAAGCAAATCAGTATTCATGAATCTAAATAAAAGTCATAGATCCGAAATAAAGAAGATAGATCTAAGTAAAAGAAGAACAATTCCATGTTTACGGATTAGAATAGTAGGAGGACTCTATTATAAATTAAATCAATATAGATCTAAAATAAAAATACGATTTTTATTTGAGATCTAGATCTACACAACACATATATCACAATCAACATGATCCACAAGCAACAAATACAACATCATACATCGCAGATCTGAATTAATTATCGTACAAGCATGCAATTTAAATAACAGGAGATAAATAATTGTAACTATTTGTAAATATAGAATTCTCACTGAACTTTTAATTCAGTACAGTTCAGATTGGGATTTTCTTCAAATTCTGATTTGCTCTGTTTCAGATCTGGTCAGCCCCAAGATGTAGTGTTCTTCAATACGATCTCAACGCATTTCGTTTCGTTGAATTCTGATAAGATTTGAGCGAGTTATTGCCATTTTAACTTAATGATATTTAATAAACTAATTAACTCTTAATTAAAATAAAAAAAATTACATTCTAAACAAAAATAAAGGCCGTCATCTTCCTCTTGTATGCTGCAATGAAATCGAACCCAATGTCAACACAAGGGTTCCCAAATCGCACGCCCACCATAGCTCCGGAGCACGATCAGCCATCATTCTATCGAAGCCCTTCGAACCCTCTACCAGTGCCCTGAGCCTCTCCTAGCTCGCAACCCCCTCGTCCTCTCAAAGACCACGTGAATTCCAGTCAGTTGAACCCTAAAATCGAACTACATATGGCCTAGAATCCAATCAAAACCGTATCGATTTGAAGATAAGGAAAAGTGCTTCAGTTTATACTTTGAAATCTCGATTTAATTGTTGGTATTATAGAAGAGATTAAGGATTACATTTCGGAGGAGAAAGGCCATTGAAACGTACAAGGGCGGTGGCTCTAAAATGGAGATTAGTGTTTTGTTAATTTGGGTTTTATAATAAAATATTAATTTAATTCATTATTTCAAAGTTAATGCCCGTTAATTCATGTTAACCCCAAATCTAGCCCAACGAAGAATGTCCCTAGGCAAATACCCCCGTTCCGGACGCAATGGGCTAGGCCCCTGAGTCCAATCGAATGTCTATAGCCTGAAATCTTTAATCTAATATTTAAATCATTTATTTAATTAATTCAATCTTACATTTAAATTCACCAGGGCCACATACGGACTCTAAAAATTCCACAAAAATTATTTCTAGCTATATTTTGACGATACGGTTCTAACAAGACTAATTTCGTCAAATTCTGAAACCGTTTGAAAAATGGCCATTTTCTGGTCGATCCGATTTGACTGAAATCGACAAAACACATTTTCTTTTGCCTCGCTCACATATGAATTCGAAAAATTATGAAAATTAACATCTAGCAATAATTTGACATTCCGGTTCCAACAAAAGTGGTTTCGTCAAAAAGGAGGTTGTTTGAAAAATGACTATTTTTAATATTAAAATATATATATAAATAAATTCTACAGCGACTACTCTGAATTTTAAACGGGGCATAACTTTTGATTCTCGCTATGAAATTTCGATTTCTTAGATTCGTTGGAAAGTATTTTTAAATAGATTCTAATATTTTTGGTTTCACTAAAATCCGTTTTATTTTGAATCCAGTACATTCAGTCAAAGTTCAAGTTTGACTTTTCAAATTACCGTGCTATTTCTAACTCCTTTTATAATTAGGATTGAATTTTTTGTTCTAACTTTGATTTAAATAAATTTACCGTCGTTATTATTTAAAATAAATTATTTTAACCATTAAAATTTCTAAAATAAAATTTTTAAATTGGTTCAGAATTTGCGGGTTGTTACGTTACTTGTTTTGTCCACCTTTATGTATACAGAACTGATAACCACAGATGTTTTACTATGAGTTATTGTTTCCCTCAATTATTTGTCTAGTTGACTTGTACTTTCTTGCACGTATTTATGTATAAAAACTGATAAGCACACTCTGCAATTGAATTTTTTCTCCTTGCTATTGGTTTGTTCTTGTGTGCATCTTGTATCACTCTTGTGTACAGATTTGTGTACTCTCCTGTGTTGCACCATGGACTGATTTGTTTTGTTCATTCCCCTTCACTGTTCAATTGCACATATATTCAAGTATCATATTTTCTTGCAATATCTGATTGTATACAATCTCATATAGTATTGTGCCATACTTGAGTATCATCAGACCAAGTCCAGAAATATGATGAGAAACACACCAAAATTCCAAGACAAAATAAGATTGTATTTGCTTGAATTTAATATCATTCTTGTTCCAGTTTATTTTGTGTATGTGTGTTTCTATAATTGAAGGTGTGTTGATGGTTGTTCCATAAATTGGAGAGGGTGTAAGTATGTTACGAAAGTGGAAGTTTGAAACAAAACAATGTCATTTCAAAGAAGGTTTAGTCTTACGAAATTGGTTAATCCCCTCTAGGACTACGGAGCACCGGACCCCATCGGCGCTGCACGTGGACCCACTACTCAGTCGCCTTCGGGTCACACTAGGCTCTCCTTTCGGCATATATTTGTCAGTATTAGTGTCTATATGAATTGAAACTACATATGTAATGAGTGAACTGAGTGATGTAGTGAGGAAAATCTGTATATGTGAATAATCGGTGTTGTAGCAAATCATTGAGTTGTAAATAGTTCGAGTCAGAAATTTGTACTATTTCAGTTATTGAAATAAAACATTTTATTTAATAGAATACTGTTTGAATTCAAATAGTATTCTATTAAATAAATATCTAATCTTGTTAGAGATGAAATATCTATAGCAACATTTTTGGAATGTAAAAGTATTGCCATTGGATGGTAAAAGTGTTACTACAGATAATGTACGGCCCACTTTTAAGTAAAATTAGTATATGTGGTGACACCAGGAAAATGTTGTCATTGTATGGTATAGAGGTTGCCTTTGACTCTAGGGCAACGCGGCAAAACACATCACCAGGAAAATGTTGCCTTTAATCATTTTTTTGCCTACAACAACATTTTTTGGCACTTACTGCATCATATCTTGGAAAATGCAGTAGGCCATATATGGGGTAGTGCCAAATCTGGGTAGCGATGAAAATCCCTGCAATCAATGCAATTTGATGATACTTAATCCTTCCATATGTAGATTTATTCTCCAGATGCGATTTAGGATGAATTAAAATAAAATGGATAAAGAAATTAAGGTTTAGGTTGAATTCGGAGAATCATGGACATAAGCCTACTATTTGAATGAAGAGAGAAACCTTATTTCTCTGCCCTAAACCCCTCTATTTATAGCAGTCGGTCATTAGCCTAATAGGTTGCACTGCCGATTAGCAGCTAATTAGCTTGCCTAGTAGAAAATGAAACTTAAAACAACGATTTTTCCTAAATTGCTAAGCCAAATTTTTAGTGTGACCACTCTACAAAAAGGCTAACCACCATTCTGATCCAATGAGATCAATTTAAGAACTTGATTCGATGCCTATAAAAATTATAGCTAAAACAATATTTACAAGGGTAAAATAGTCACAAATTGATTTGTTAAAAATCATGGACATGCCTAACATCCCTATGACCAGCATATTAAAATCTAAGAATGATCTGACCACCAGATAATTAAATATAATATTTTACAATCCTCTGATACATAAAATACGGGTCATTATGGACTCTTAATAAATCCAGGTTCATTTTTTAAGGCTTTTAGAGGTGAATTTCAACCTTACTGACCATTTAACTTCAAGCTATCGAATAATTCCTCACAAGAAACGACTACTCTTGCACTATGAATGTTAGCCCCCTTCCTAGGAAATGTTTACCTTATAGACACTGAAGTCTCCATATAGCTCAGCAAAGTCGATTCTCCGCACCTGAGCACCATAACCACATAGGGTGGTTAAGGGTCCTAGATGGCGATTGGCACCAACTTTGAGAATATATTCTATAAATCGAGGCTAATAGTTCCTGATCCTACCTAATTCTTATTTCCCAAAATGGATTTAATAACAGTAATTCTCGTTTGGTAGATCATCTTAAATTAATGATACTATATATATATATATATACATACTTATCTTATATATGTACATAAGTACACACTACTATATAGCTTGAAAACCAAAATATATAAAAATACATACTCTCTTGTATATACATACACTCTTGATATCAATACATAGTTAGGTTAAATAATGCAACATAAAGTTTGATACTGAATGTGACAACCTCCCCAAACCAAGGTACTTATATTGTAACAATCCACCACGACATGAACCCTAATTCTGATCTAGATAGGCTCATCTGAGCATAGAGTTTCTCTAAAATGGATCACTGATTTCTATAAGGAATAGTTTCATAGAGCCATATTAATACGATCAAAACTCACAACAGATGGATAAAATATAGTAACAAAGAATGTACCCTTTATATTTTATAAAAACCGTTTAGAAGATGTTTGAATGCATAATTCTCACATTAGTATAAATATTTGGTTGCATCATACATATTATCGATCACACACAATGTTAATGCCCTCCGTCTTCCATCTCTAGCTCCAAGACCGTCCAACCTTACCTATGTTGTTAAGAGGAGAGGTCAGAACAACAAGTTCTGGTGAATAAAAACCTTAACTTCAAATCTTTTACCTATGTCGGGGCAATATGAATACTATCAAAGGTATGTTTAGGGCGATGACACACATGCACATGAATATTTGTCAACTACTCAAATAAAAATATTAGAAAGTGGTGGGCCATATAGTCACTTAATACCAAATAAAATAAGTGTGGATCTAGTGATCACTCAATACTTAAGGGTGAATTCCAACGATCACTTAATAACGGGCCCAACCACTTAATATCTCATTCTTAGTAGGCATCACAAATACATAAGTATACACACACACACACACTCAATAATGATGTGAGATATAGTATACAACCACTTATTACCAGAAAGGCGAGCAATAACTCATCCATTTACTACCTTAACCAAAAGTGAGACCCTTGTTACTCCCTAGTTGTCACTAAAGGCGAACTTCTAGCCACTTAATACATCTCATATATAGATGGTCCCAAACATGTGAGTCGACTCTTCACTAACCTATATATTATACCACGAAATTTGGCGTTAGTTAGATTAGATATTTAATTAGGTTCCGAAATTGGAATTTGAGAATAAAACTTACATCGTTGCATCCATGACGAAAATCCGATCAAGTTTCATGTTAGCAACTACACGAATGGAGTGCGTATGAAAAATTTACGGATTAAATATAAATAAGGACGGAAAATAAAATGTAATCAGATATAGTATTAACTACCCGATACTCTTTCCCAACGTCATCATCGCCAGGTCGACCCAGGTGGTTGAACTGGGTGATGACCGATTGATCGACCTACTAGTATAAATGAGTAGGTGGTTGCTTGATTTTTCGGCATAATATATTTATAATTATGGATGAATTTTATTTATGCTAAGCCTAACAGTTATGGATTTATTTATAATCTATAAACAAAGGTCTGGACCCCCTACTATTTTCTCATATTTTATAAAGGTAACAACGAAGCTCTACCATTTCCACTTCTCCTATCTCTTCTAAATCTTCTGAAAAAAATTAGTTTCCAAATTAAAAAAATAAGAGTTGGAGAAGATGAATCCAAATATATGAAAACAAAGGTTGTTTCTGCGTATTAGGTAACTCTTTTCCTTTTTCCTTTTTTCGATTCTTTCTAGATCAATAATTCCTAATATGTATACATGTCCCATTTTTATACATATTATAGATCTGTAGGGATTTGTAAATATAAACCTAAAAGTTATTATTCAAATTTAGATTTTGTAATAGCTTTCAGATGAGTGAGAAATCTATTTATGTTTTCTGATATCAGATTAATTTCGCTTGCGTAAATTCAAATTTATATACCTAAATCTGATATCTATCTGTATGCTTTTCAGTTATGATATTATTATCTTACTTACAATTCTTTCTAGTATTTTGTGGTTATGGTTTATACCTTAAATCTGGAAATCAGTCCCAAAGTATTTTTAAGATATGTATAGTTGTATTCCAGACTTATAAGATTAGGTGTAATTGTAAGATATGTGCAGATTACCATTTTTATTTATAAATCTATTTTTGTTTTTTCTTGTTTGCGGTTTTGCTTGATTTTTGTAAAATAGCCATTTTTGATTTTTCTATAAAACGACATTGTTTGAAAATTACAAGGAATATTAACAAAACATATAGAAAGAGATGTGTAAGTTCACATATTTTGTATAGTTTATATCAACTATTCCAAATAATATATTACTTATTTCCTATGATTTTGAATATGTCAATATTTTCTCCTTTAATTAGTTAGGCAAAACTTACAAGAATGATATTAAATAACATTTTATAAGATTTTGAATCTCAACAAGACTAAATATAGAAAGATTATTCTAGTCATTAGTTACTAGAATGTAAAATAATTAGTAACTACATAAATATCGCGCTAGAAATGATATAATTTGATTTTTTCCAACCATATAAAAATATGCGTAAATTACGTTAGTACTATTATTAATTCGGTAAGCATAAATTATAGGTTTAAATTTGAATGTTTTCCATTTATGATAGGTATATTGTAATATTTTACGTAATGAATGGAAATAAATATTTTCGACCTTTGAATTGATTTGCAATAAATGAGGTGTTAATTGCAATAATTGTAAATGTTACAATTAAATTAAATGAGAATTAAGATTGTAACCATGAATGTATGAGATAATTTATGTTAAAAGGTTACAATTCAAATAAATAGTTGTCTCTCATTTGGTCATCTGCAGGATTCTTGTTTTTGGGTTCCCATGGCTGTTGTTTCATCTCTGGTTCCTCTTGTTGATCGAGTACCACTTCCTCATCCTTCTGCAATGAAGTGGGTCCATAAGGCTTCCCCCTTGGTTGCTCCTCCGCTTAGGTCGGTTTGCACACCAATTGTCTCTTTGGTTCAGTCTGTTGATGTTGTGTCTTCTTCTATGAGAATTTTGCATGTGATGGAATTTTCTGGTACCCGAAAGATAGTGCATGGGGTCATGAATTTTTTGGTAGGTATTCCCCTTCAAAAGTTTTATACCAAAATTATGTTAGAGATAATGATAGTGATGAGCGGAAGCTGACTTACCGGGTAGTTGGTGATGACTTTGAGCTCGTCCAAGAGGGTGAGTTGGGTAAGCTGAACATGTCACTGTTGCATGATACCACTTGGGATAGTGACCATGAGTTCCATAGTTCCAAACATTGTTATGTGCCTAATCTTGTTATGCTCTTCACTGAGTACATCAATATTATAGGTAGCGATGATTCTAGTTATTCCTCTTTTTCAGGTAACTAGCTAAACTCACTTTAGCAGCTGAAGCACTCAACTTCACCCCTGTATTTTTTTTGTCCTGGCACATCAAACCATCTTTGTAGCAGTTAAATAAATTGTCTAACTCTATACTATCATGTATTCATTATTTGCTATAATGAAAGGTGGTTACTGCCACTATAAAAACTGTTTTACTTTCATTAAAAAAATAGGAAATAAATGTTGTAAGTCTAATTAGGAAAATTAGTATGTATATATATAAGAACTAATAAATTAAAAGATAATGGTGAAATAATGGGAGTTACACTAAATAGAAATAATGAGATTAAATAGTACTCAAATCAATGGCATTTAATTGGATGTCCATTGCCTTAGGGAAGGTGGGTATTATGGTCATTAATAACATGTGACCACTATGGTAATTAATTGGTTTAATTAGTAATTTGGTAGTAACTACCATAGCTAATATTGAGCCCAACAAATAAGTAAATAATCCTAGAGTTAGGAACTTATATTAGAAAAATCATCCTTATCCTATCTCTAGATTAATTCGATAAATACCATCGCTATTAATATAAGAATTGGACTTTATAGGTTAATGATGTGAGGTCAGTTGCGTTATCCGATAGAAGTCTTGTAACAACCCGCCTGGAGTGGGCCCAAATTTCGACCTAGAAAAGGCCCATTGAAACTTAGAGCCACTCTAAATAGGTCATTGGTTCCTGTAAGGAATTACATTTGCGCATAGAATACAGAATAATATAACGAGACGGAATCTCACATGGTGGAGCGAGAAAATACAGTAATCAAAATAAGATGTACCATTTATTCAAAAACCACTGATTCAAATACCATACACCAAATTCATATGTTTAGAACGGTATATCATTATTATTCATCGTCAAAAACTTCTAATAATAAAAGAGCAATACCAGCTAATATCATAATAATAGTCTCATTGCCTTCTTCAAGCTCCATCATCGTCTCGTCCACCATGTCTACGCCCCCACCCACTAAATTGTTGGATATATTAAAGAGAGGGGCCAGAACATAAAGTTTAGGCGACTGAAAATAACATGTTTTTAAAGACTATAGTCTAAATTTGGTACGTTATATATTTCAAAGTATGTCTATGAAACACACAAGCATGCACACACAAAGGTATATTTTAATCAATGAGGTGAGTATCCGAGTCAATCGCTTAAGATCTTCATTAATGTATTTAAGGCGGACCGAAGATCATTAAGACCCAACGAGGTGGACATTCTTGGTCACTTAAGGCCCATTCTAGTATATGTATTAAGCATGGATTCTTATAATATCTTATGACCCTAAAGGGGACCCTAGCCACTTAAGACCCCATCCTAAAACATCACCGTCCTAATTATATATATGTATGTATGTACATATATATATATATATATATATATATACGCACTCTAACAACGTTTTGATGAAAGCTCTACCGACAAGTTGTTATAGGTCATGGAAATATCACGATACATACCAAAACGCTATAGAAAATTGACATACTACAGCGTTTCAGAAGTGTTGTTCTTATGTTTGTACAACGTTTTATATTGTTTCAGAAATGTTGTCATCTTTCCTTTTCTATAGCGTTTTGCCATATATCACAGCATTTGTAGAAGTTTACATGTTCTTTATTCTACAGCGTTTTGCTACATATCATACTGCTTCTAGAAGTTACATGTCCTTTATTCTGCAGCGTTTTTGTATATCTATTGCAGCATTTACATATTCTAGTATGAAAATATTCATGCACATACGTATCACCAACATGTAAATATATATCAATCAACTAATATTAATAACATGCTCGAATCGAATACAAAAGCTATCATATAAACATACAACTGTTAATCATTTACATAAATTATATAACTCAGTATTCATACACAAAGACATCATCAATAAAACCAAGTTTACATAATTTCCGTAAACAAAAATAACACTAAAAATTAAATTTATATAATATCCGTTGAACAAAGTCACGATATATACAAAATAAAACAAAATATCCATAAACTAAAAGTTACCGCTTTCTCCATAATCAGCTGTGACTGAAGTCCATCTGTGCCTAAGGTACAGCTGTAATCCTTTTATGACCTTCTATCATTGTATACACCACTGCTACAAAACTGCTATTATGCTTGTGCATTAAATTTGACACATAATCACGGTACATATATTATTGAAGAATAACTATAAGGTTCAAATTAAGTGACCTACGATGTTGTTAATTTTGTGTTTTCCATTATTTCCAAAGATTGACCAAATATTACCAATGATTCAATAAAGGATGTCCCATACACTACAACAAATTTGATCAAATATTAGAAACACCAGATGCACAACAAATTAGTTCTGCTACACCACAAAGTGGTGCATTTGCACACAACAGTGCAGCAGATACACCACATAGTGGTGTTGCTGCACCACAGAGTGGTCCTGCTGCATCACTTTGTGTTGCAGCTGCTATAGTGGTGCAGCAACACCACTATGTGGTGCATTTGCACCACTGTTGGTGCAAATATGCAATACTGGTGCATTGCACCATTGCAGCGGTGCACATGCACCACAAAGTGATGCTGCTATACCATGCAAATTCACCACTCTATGGTGCACAACACCACTGTGGTACTTGCATTAATATATTACATTATCGAGGAAGGAACTTGTAACAACTCGGAAATTCAAAACCAATTTAAAAATTATTTTTAAGGCAATTTTATAAGAAATTGTGTCAAAATTTAAAATTTTGATTTTTAAATTAGAATATAACCCTTAAAAATAGCCATTTTACAAACGAACTCCACTTTCGACGAAACTGCTTTTGTTGGATCCGAAATGTCAATTTTTTGCTAGGTTTGAAATTCCATATTTTTTGGAACTAATATGTGAGCGTGGTAAATTAAAAGGCGTTTGATAATTTCAGTTGAATTGGATCGACCAGTAAAAAAGGCCATTTTTCAAACGGACTCCAAATTCGACGAAATTAGTTTTATTAGGACTGTATCATCAAAATATAGCTAGATATATTTTCCAGGAATTTTTGGAGTCAGTATGTGGCCCCGGTAAATTAAAATGTACGTTCAAATTCAATATTGTACGTGATATATTTTAATTTTGAGAAAAACTAACTGAAACAGTCAAATTGGCTTACGAAACATATTCCATTGTGTTCGTAATGGGTGTATTTAGCTAGGGACGATAGTCGTTGGGTTTGATTTGGAGTTCAGATGGGAAAACTAATATTTTTGGAATTTAATGAATTAAATAAATTAAATATAAATAGAATGGTCAATCAAAAAATGGCAAAACCCTAATCATTTATCGCGCAGATCAAAATCCGCCACCTCTCGTTCTCATTCAACGCAAAAAGCAGCTCGAAAACATTCCCCTTAAATTCATTCGATCTACACAATAAATTCCAACAATTCCTGAAACAATTTTGAAGATCATAACCCGTTCTATACATCCAACGGTAGAATTTGTCTAGAGTTGCATAAACTGCTCAGAAATTGAGCGTGAAGTGGCATTGTTCATTCATGAATAGCCACCAGAGGCTGCCGTCGAGTTCCACCAAAGAGGGAGGCGCAGGTGTAGGGGTGTAAATCGGTCGGACTGGACCGGACCGGACGGAGGTGTGTTCAGTTTCTGTTCTAAAAAAAATCGAACCGGACCAAATTTTATCTCAGACAAATTTCATTGTCCTTATTCGTGTCCTAAATAAAATCGATCGGACACAGACATATGTTTTCCGGATACGGACACGATCGTACTCGGTCGGACATGGCTATTTATATCACATTTTTACATTTTACTAGTTTTCCTCTCAACTATACGCCTGATTACAAGTAATTCGGACGAATTCGGACAAGCTCGGACCGGACATGATTTTTTCTCGTATAAATTTTATTGTCCTAACTCGTGTCCTAAATGAAAATCGGACAGACTCGGATGAACGTATTTCGATCATGGACACGAATGGACGTCGGACATTCGGACAAAATTTACAACCTTACGCAGGTGCGGGTTTCCGAGCACTTCGACGTGGTGTGGTCTGATTATCCTCTAGATACATGGATTTTGTGCAAAATCAAAACCTATTTTTGAACAGTTAATGAAAATAGTGGCTAGTGTATTTTGAAGAAGAAGTTTGTTTTTATTTTAATTAATTATTATATTAATTAATTTAAAATATCGTATACCTTTAAAAATTCACCACTTGCTCATACGATGTCGAAATCCAATGAAAGAGGAGACATTGGACTCGTGACAGCGTACTCTACATTCTAGAAGTGACTGGAGGAATTGTAGAGCTAGACACACATTAAGGAGGAGTGGAACCCAATGTGAGATCTCTAAATTCAGTTGAAATGGAATATATATATATATATATATATATATATATATATATATATGTGTGTGTGTGTGTGTGTGTGTGTGTGTGTGTGTGTTGTAAAATCATTATACATTGTGTTTGGTGTCTGTTAGCTCACCTCCCTCGTCTACAGACCATGGACGATTTAAATTGACTGTATTATGTTGTGATTGTGATGTAAAATGGAGTAAATTATATATGCGTTGTTTAATATATATATATATATATATATATGCATAGTATAATATATATATATATATATATATATATATATGCGATGTATAATATATATATGCATTGTAGAAAATGCATATGCGATGTATAAAAATTGGTTATGCGTTGTATAAATTGGAAATGCAACAAAATTGATTGTGGTGTGGAAAATTTGGTTGAATATGTGTTTGTCAACCCTATGATTGATTTGATTGAGTGGAATGGTTATGTATGGCGCGAGCCAGTATCAGGAGAGGAATAATGCTAGACATTATTTTCCCAGTTCTAATATCGTGCCGTTATAATGCCGAAATTTTCTGAAACAGTTGAATAAAAATAACCACATGTTGAAATAAATGTTTATTCATTAAAAAATATATTATTTTAACATGTTAATGATGTATAAAAATAGCCATGTGTTGAAATAAGTGTTTGTTCATTAAAAACTATTATTTTTAACATGTTAATGAAGTATAAAAATACTCATGCGTTGAAATAAATATTTGTTCATTAAAAATATTATTTTTAACATGTTAATGAAGTATAAAAATAGCCATGTGTTGAAATGAATGTTTGTTCGGTAAAAATATTATTTTTAACATGTATATGAAGTATTAAAAATAGCTATGTGTTGAAATACATATTAGATCATTTAAAATATTATTTTTAGCATATATATGAAGTATATAAAAATAGCCATGTGTTGAAATAAGTAGTTGTTCACTAAAAATATTATTTTTAGCTTAGATATGCATATACACACACATGCTAAACAGGTAAATGGATTTGTTGTTGAATAAAGAATTAATTTGTGTGCCCGGTAAATAGGTACACCTTAACGAGTTGGATGCGCAATTTTATTATTATGTAAACTCCTATGAATGAAATTGGATGCGTTGTAATGGTTATTCTGTGTGAGATTATAAACCACGCTATAGGATAGCAACAACTAAATTATGAACTAAACCACATGACATACTGCATGAAGACAACATCTCATATCATATTCCATATAAGCATTTAGAGCTTGTATGACGAGGTTGGGATAACCATACGAGCGAGATGCTCATATGGCTATGACTGTATTTCAGGTTGAACAGAAGACTGATTATGGACATAACTAAGGAATACATGTAACGGAGCTCGTGGCAGGATTTAATAAAAACCCCACACGGGTCTAGAGATGACATTAATTCACGTACGGCACATGGATTATTTATTTTCAATGCTGGGCAAGGCATGAGATATGATTTTTACACTCTCCCTTGGGCGTAGATAGGTCACTAAAAATTGTGTATGCTTTTTATTGATTTATTAGGTGCCTAATACGACCCAATAAATTTTTCAGACCCCTCCCGAACAAAGGAGGTTATGGCGAAATTTTCCGAAATTTAAAGGCGTTAGCCAATTATTTAAAGAAATAAATGTTTTCGAAGTCGTCGAATGAATTATATAATTTATATATATTATAAATTAAAATAAAACGAATCACGCAGCGGCAGTTCATGTTTTCGAATCATAATTTCAAACGATTATTTCGGGAGATCCGACCATTGAATTTTCCTTAAACTAGAATCATTGGGTTCGCTTTGGAAAGATCTTTCCAACGCTATTAAATTTGTTAAGATCCAACGGTTAGATTTTGAGACATGTGTAATTCAAATCTGAGTGAAAACAGTGCTAGTGCCGCGTAGTGAGCTGATGCGTCATTTAATTAAAATGGACTATATATATAAATAGCGATAAATAATTTTGAAATTTATAAATGATTTATAATGGAAATAAACCAATTTCACTTGGTTTATAATGTAATACGGATGGTTAGATTTATTTGACATTAATCTATAGAATTGAGCTGAATTTAACCGAGGAAAGAAATGATTTGAATTATATGTATTCGAAAATTATTTGAAAAGGCCGAGTTAAATCTCATTTCAAATAATTAAACGACGATTAAAAGTCAAAGGAAATGAAGACAGCGCAAGAATGGTAATCTTCACATCGTACTATCGATGCCTTCGATATGGGTCTCTTGATGAGGTTACAGTGGTAGTGGTCCAAATGTACTTGTTGATTGTCCGGATATGCGAGGGCCTCTCTTCCATATTGGATATATGGAACGAGGAATAAGGTGCCTTCGGTTTTGTTCAAACCCAGAATGGACTCGTAAATGGATGTGTGTCTGACATTGGATTTCATTCTGTATTGGTTGATTTCTATTAAATATATATCTGTTTAGTGGCGGAGAATTTATTCTCTTGCTTAGCACCATTCTCTGAGATGTACAAGCTTAGGGGTTATATATTGATAGACATCAGTCGTATGGTATGAATTTTTAGTGTGGCATGCTGATATGCAAATGATCAAGGCTTTTGTTGAAAAGCAGAGTCTTGTGGATGATGATCAAAGCGCGGCTTTAATTAGCGTAGCTTTGTGTATAGCGTTAATTTGCGAGCTTCACACCCCGGTCTGAACTAGAAGCGGGATGAAGGACTGCGGGGAGAACATGCGTTTCATTCTAGATAGGAGTAGTGTCATGGTATGGAGCTCAGACATTTTACTTATGTGGTTATTGGAAAGTGATGTACCTTGGATATGATGGTCGACATACTGACCAGATTTTATGCCTCATAGGGCAGGAAAACATATTGTTCAGGAATTGCCAATCCACTAAAGAAAGTGTGGACCGGCCCTAAAGATCCTGGTGCAGTTGTGGCTGAATCCTGAGGCACGGGCTAGATTGTCTTGAATTCGGTAAGGAAGATCCCTTGCCTAGGTTCATGATGGAAATCCAATTTCCAATACGACATTGTGCGGTTTTGATTGTAAACTAGTATGGCGACATAATATATGGTAGCTATGCCTTCTAGGATTGATACATTTGTACTGATAGTGTTTTAAACTGACTAGACACTAATAATAATATCAAATGATTTTTGTTTTATACGTATCAAGCATATTTGGCCACTATAAGGTAAAACTCTATCCTGGGCTTGTGTTTCATTGTGTGATGGGACTTGAGTCTTATAACGGCTTCATTTTTCTAAAAAGCATTGTGTTGTTTAAATGATCTACTTTATTTATGCACTGGCAATCTAATGGAGTAAACCCGTTCCGCGTTAGCGGCGTAGTCCTGTGATTTGCCTTATTATTAATTAAGTTAAGTAAGATTTCTCATACCAGTCCCATGACTGACTCGAAGTTTGTTTTTCACTTGCAAACTCGGGTGCCCTTATTTTTACACGGGCATCCAAGTAAACAGGTACCGGGCCTTATTTTGGATATGCACCATAGCATGGGGTGCTCGTGTGGCTGAAGACGAAGACTATCGTTTATCACTTATTTTGGACATTTAGACATCACCTTATGTATGCTATATTTGATGATGTTGTAGACTTATTATCTACCTGATGGAACCTTTTATGTACTAAGTAGTATGTTGTATCAGTGTAACTCTAATGATGATGACATTTATGATTCCGCTGATATGATGATGTGTATTATTATATGATTTCATGTGTTATGCTATTATCTGTAATCTGCTGATGTGATTAATGTGTTATATTCCAATGATCATCCTTGCTTCTATGGCACGGGGTTTGGGTTCTCACAGAACTACATTGTAATGGTTGTGATCTATACTTGATTTAGATAATATTCTGGGTATAGACAGATATCAAGAAAATAGTTTTCTAGATGGTGATTGTGGAATTATAGGTACTGTATATGCATTATATAATAGGTTTAAAGATGTCAGAAAATATATTAGAATTATATTGATATCTTACTTGGCCTTTTGTGGACAAACATCCCATAACCACTCAAAATCGATGCTTCCGTGGTCTCTGATAAAACAATTTAAATAATCCCTAGAAATAAACAATAGTAATTATCGTAAAATGTGCATTTCAAGTGCCAGTTCTGTCCTACAACAACCTAAACTATCAACCGTGGTCTCCACCAGTCGATAGAAGGAAAACTAGAAACAACAACAAATTTCAAACTTCTGAACCTATTTTCAAACGTCTGACCAGGTTCAGACGTCTGAAAATAGGTTTCATACGTCTAATAGGGATATTGGCCAACACCTTGGAACCATTTCAGACATCTGAAACCTATTTTCAGAAGTATGAAAATAGGTTTCAGACGTCTAAAAGGGATACTGGCCAACATCTTGAAACTATTTCAGACGTCTGAAATTTATTTCAGACATATGACCTGCTCTGATATTTTTTTCCAACATATGTATTTCAATTAGATGGAAACCTACTAGCTGATAAAAAAACTTAAGAAATACAAATAGTCATGTATATACACTTATGCACACACTCCACAGTCACACATGCACACTCAGACTAACACGCACACATAGATTCGACTCACACATGCATAGTTTCGTTTCACACTACACAAACCTGTATATGCCTATACCTAGTTTTGCATACTGGGAACACAAACACACATATGAAAAAGAGAAGTGTCTACTACATTATAACTAAGGCAATGAATAATTTCTCCAACTAACTCCATGTGCACAGAAGATACAAGGTAGCAATAACCTAAAGATAGTATAAAATGCTCTACTTCATTATAATTGATCCTATAGACTAAAAAAATTTGATTTAACTAGCAGCCTATTATTCGTTCGGTTCACAAAAATCAAAATTATTTAGTTTCATGATATGTATGCACAACATTTTATAATAGTACCTCAAATGTTCATGGAGCTGATGGGTTGAATAATAATACAGAAGCAGAGGAAGACCAGGAGTTATTGCTCAGACCGAATCCCTATATCTTGGTGGCAGACCTACTCATGTAGATATTGATATACTCGAATTCAGATAACATAAGATATACAATAATAATTTTTGTTGTATTTAAGCATTTAGCGGACACTGTTCTATGATTCCAGACAATGAAATACTTGCATTGAATTAATTATAAAACTGAAATCCAAAACTATAGATGTAACTGGCACATATCCAAACCATCAATTGAGTCCTAATTAATAGGTTATTACATAAATATAAAACATAAAACACCGATATGAAATTGATAGTTAAAATTCATACCAAAAAGTTGCCTTTTGAGATTCTCCTACATGCAATCACGAATGTTACTATAAATCCAGCACTGACCTCTTATATCCTTTAAACAGCTCTATAAATGCAAGACTGGTATGACGATATTATGCAACATCATTTATGCAACCTCCACAAATTCTCCATGAGAAATTATTGCCTTGCCTCCCCAAGTTAGAAAAACAAGCACTACGTAGCAATAAGGTTTGCTGTAAACAATAGCTTTACACCACAAATGCATTTATTTCCAAACATAATTATACAACATAAGCTATAAACTACACTTTCTCAAAGACATCAAAATTTTATTCATCACTCAAAATTCAGTGCAATGGTGTAATATCTTCCTCCTATCGAATCACCTGCACTGATGTGAAACTATAGGACAAAAGAATGAACATCTACGAATAGCAAAAAATAACATGTTACATGAACGAAGCCACAATGCACCTTTGTATTTCCAGATAATAGAAGAACAAATAACAAACCAAAATCTTCGAGGCATTTTGTCTAAGTCATCGTATTTCAAATCTTTAAGGTAATAAGAAGAGCTTGCATATTTTTGTATATTCGTGAAAATGATGAAAGCTTGT
Source organism: Allium sativum (assembly GCA_030737875.1). NCBI lineage: Eukaryota > Viridiplantae > Streptophyta > Magnoliopsida > Asparagales > Amaryllidaceae > Allium > Allium sativum. The sequence goes on along the minus strand of CM060909.1, from coordinate 430,241,346 downwards.
ACAACCACACAGAAGAAAAAAAATCATATGCAAGATATACCTAAGAAAAAGGCATGTTTTATCATGGATCATATAAAGGGAGACAACCACCTCATTTCTGATGCATTTCCATTAGACAGGTAGTATATCTTCTTTCAGTTATCTTCTGAAAAATTCTCCTCTCATATCAGCTTTTGTCTGTCAATAAATATATATCTTTTATTATGGAGCTATCATATGTGCAACAACCCAAATCTGCATTTGTTTCTTCAATAGAGTAAACTATGATTTTCAGTATGCTGAAAATCATCTATGATGAATTTACTAATGCGTTATAGAATATGTATTTTGTTCATTTCTCATCTAAGGAGATTCCCTTAATAGTAACTAGGTGGCAATCCTAAAGAATCTTCTTGACATTTTCAACTTACAAATAACCACGAAAAAACATGACCCTTGAAAATGTTAGTTTCAATTTGTTCCATGATGAAATACAATTTCAGAGTAATATTAAGCCATTCGTAATGGTGGAAATCAACTCTAAGTCAAACAACATGTTCATCCATTTATGATCATGAATAATGCTTGGCTACCGTCCATAGCCCACTCCATCTATTGACTGATCACTTATATACCCTAACTAAATTCCTATCCCCATTGACGACCCTTTCACCGAGAGTGATATCTTTACTGCTCTTAAAGGAATGGACATCAATAAAGCGTTTGGACCTGATGGGTTCGATCCTGCTTTCTACGTTAACGTTCGGGATTCAATCAAACATGAGATCTTTAACATGTTCAATGATTTTCACTCTAATCCATCCTCAATCAGCCGTTTGAATTATGCCAAAATCATTCTCTTACCAAAAAACGAAGGTGCAAACCACCCCCAATAGCTTTAGAACCATTAGCCTTCATAATTGTTCCTTCAAAATCATCACTAAATTTATAGCTAACCGCCTTCAAACTTTCATCCCATCCTTGATCAGAACTGAACAATCAGCCTTTATCTCTGGTAGAAACATTCACGACTATGTCGTAACAGTAGAAGAGATCATTTCTAATTGCCACTGCACCAAGACTGAAGGCCTTCTACTCATACTTGACTTCCGAAAAGCTTTGACACTGTTAGCTGGGAGTTACTCCTCCAAATCCTCTCTTTTTGTGGCTTCCCTGAACGTTGGTGCATGTGGATCTCCACCATTCTCAACTCCAGCATGTCCTCCGTTCATACAATGGAATTGACGGTAGTCTCATCAAATCCAAAATAGGCAATACGCTTTCCCCCTCCTATTCATACTATTAGCTGATACCCTTAGTCAAATGATTAGACTTGCCATTAATAACAATATTTTATACAGTATCCATACCAACCCCCCTAGCCATGTCTGTGCCAATGTTCAATTCATTGACGATGCTATTCTCTTCACTACACCCTCTCCCCACAAAATTCACTGCCTCAAAGTGATCTTATACTTCTTCGAACTTATTTTGGGTCCTTCCATCAACTTCGCAAAAAGCTCCGTCTATATGCTGGGGAACACTGACAAGCTTGGTCCCATAATAGCTCATGTCCTCAATTGCAAACTCCAACACTTCCCTATGTCCTACTTCGATGTCCCCGTTCGTCCCACTAAACTTTGCGGCAATGGTTGGATCCCCTTACTCTCCAAGATTGACTCGAGATTAATTCACTAGAAAGCCACTTCCCTTTCTTCTGCCGGTCATTTGGTTTTGGCGAAGTCTATTCTATTAGCGCTACCACTTTACTAGCTTTCTGTTCATAGGGCACCATGTTAGGTCATCAAGCACATTGATCGTGTGCGACATTCCTTTCTTTGGCATGGCAGTCCAATTCGATCGCTTGTCAAATGAAAATCGTTCTGCACGAGTATCAACGCTGGCGTGCAGGGAATCCTTGACATCCGCTTACTGAATTTTGCACTCTTTGCTAAATGGATTTAGCGTTTCTTAACTCCTAGCGATTTCACATGGAAGTCCATTATTCTTTCCCTCTATTATAACAACAAACCAAACTCCATCATACATTCGTAACCACGTTCCTGCCCATCTCAGTTCTGGGGGGGTGTACTTAGATCCTTACCACGTAAACATCTCTTCGCCATCAACGTTGGTGACGGTTTCTCGAGTTACATATGGCTTGACACATGGTTCTTTGAATGCTCTCTTGCACATCTATTCCCTTCACTTTACTCCATACGTATGAACCCTACCATTACCATAAACGATGTTGATTAACAAGGCATTTATGCTTTTTGCCAACCACTTACTTCCACCCTTCCATTCAGCATGACATCCAAGAAGTGCTCAACATGATTCAATAAACCACCATAACTTCCAACTCTGATTCTATTTTCTGGATCCTATCAACTAAACGCACTTTCATCGTTAAGTCCTGTTATAGCTACATCTCACACCATGGAAGGCTTTTTACATACCTTAGTCTTTGGATAATTAACGTGCTGCCAAGAATTCTCTTCTTTCTTTGGTGTCTTACCCGAGAAAAAAATCAATACCAAAGATAGTTTGATCTGCAAAGGAATTCCAGTGAGTCCGACTTATGTTCTATGCCATCAAGACAATGAATCTATCCCTCATCTCCTCAATGAATGTGACCTCAGCTTTTATCTTTGATCATGATAGCCACGCATATCTTCGATTACCTACTACCTCAACTCCATCACTACAAATACTGGCAATATTCCCCCATCGACCAATTTTGATTTTTTTTTTTTTTTTTTTTTTTTTTTTGCTTTTGTTTTGACTATATAGCTTGAATGCAACAACATATGCTTCAACAGACGCTATGCCTCAAACTAACAGCTATGTTAGAATATTTTTTACCTATACTATCCTTAGACAGGTACTCAGGCTTCTCCCTTCATCCCGACCATCATGGATACAGCTACTATATAGGAGGAATCTTGGGCAACTCCAAGGCTGAGGGGCAGCGCCAGCGTCGCTTCTACCCATGTCCATGGTAACTACATCCTACACGCCAGGTTTTGCGTCTGGCACTCTTATGGAAGTCTTTTGGTTAGTTGTAAATAGTGTTGTTTTGGAGCAGTTTACTTCAGCTTGCAGGTTGTTCTACTTGGTCCTAACTGTTATTTTATACGATCCACTGTGTATGTACATATATGCGCCTCGTGCTTGAAACTTTGTTTGCATGCATGCGTGCATGTATTCCATGTAACACTTATGCCAACGGTCGGGTATGTTGGCCGTTATATTATCTTATTTTAATATATAACTACGAACCGGCTGTGTAAATCTACTCTACACAATCGTCTTGCTCAAAAAATAATTATTAACAAATAATAGATTATATATTTACTGCAAAAAAGGCATAATATCATTCTCAATGAGATGTCAGTTAGAATTACTCAACTTAATAGAAAATACAAATAGGGTACCTATAATAGCTTGATTTTTGTAGCTAAGAATCGTCTACAAGCTTGGCAGCTTCCTCTAATAGAGTTTCAATTTCTGCCATTTCATTGTCATTTTCATTAGTAAATAGTCAATTTTATCTAAATCCAAAACCAACATGCACGTAAGTTGGACCAGTAAATCATTAGTGTTCTTTCTAAATACTTCAGATTTTGTACTTCTTGAATTTCACATTAGAATCCATGTCGGCAAGGCCAAACGTTACCATTCTACATTGGTTGTTTCAACCAACCACTAGAATCTTGAGCTATGAATCATGTGTTCTTCCCTTATTTTTTAGCACATTATGTTACTATTAAGGAAATCGCAACCACCTTTGAAAACGTAATTATTTAATATAAGCTCTATAACTATCTAGTGCTTAAATGTTTTTCTATGTATCTAGAACTTTAGCGAGCTCATTGAAAATTTTACAGATCAATTGATGAGTAATAAAACGTAAAAAAACAAAAAGGATCAGTAGTGCACATGACATAAAATTTCCCATGTATGATTCCATATTTAAAATAAAAAAAATGACTGCCATCTTAAAATTTCATCACATCAGTTTCAAATGAGTAAACAACATCATCCATTGTTGGAACAACAACGAGAACTATCAGCTTCTTCATTTAGCCTAATTTTATATGTCGGAACACAATGATAATCATTTAGCCTAGCTGTAGCTAGTAACATGAACATGTCAAGAAAATTAGAATTCAGTGCCAATATGCACAACAATGAGAAGATATGTCATTTAGCGTGAGCTTCTTTGAAAATGCAACATAAGCGAACTAACACAGTACTGTAACTTCTGTCAACATAGATTTAATCAGCCAACATAAACTATCTGAATTTTGAGTAAAATGTACCTTTTGTCATAAGTTCGAGATTCAGAGCATTTCCTTGAGCGGCCAAACAAAATAAACTCAAACTCTCTAATTATATTGGCAATAAAGAACTCAAGGTGCAACACAGTGAGTCCAAGTCTGTTCCATTAATCCAATGTAAAAGAGCCAACTGCATTTTTTAATCGACCAAAATATATTCTACCAACCTTTTGATAACGAACCCCAAAAGCTCGACTATTAATAATTTTGGACATAAACAGCTAAATGGTGGTTAAAGAAAGAGTAACCATAAAGATATCCAACCTAACCATGTAGATGCCAAACCAATATGAATGTTTCACAATAATCGTTTTGTGAAGCCTTGCCTTAAAAATAAGTATTCAAAATTGTACTGGAATAGAGTAATAAATCATTATCATAATTGTATTAGGAATCCAAATCTGCCAATCACTCATGTATGATCTTCTACATCCTAGGTCTTCCCGTTCCATCAACATGACTCTTAAACCAGACTCTATTTCTCAATTCTAGAATCAATGGATGGTATTGGAAATTGGATTGAAGTGAAACTATCCACAACAGCCAACTAAGCCACACAGCCGAGGTAAATTTCTGAAGGAACTCTATAATCAAAATCTAGAAAAAAAATGTATATGCATGCAAGCATTTTAGTTAGTTTAAATCCTTAAAACTTCAGGGGTAGTATATATATATATAACTTTATAATCTATAGTCCCCATACCTGAAGCACCACAGTAAATGCAATAATTCCATTGAAAAGGTGGTTTTCGGTGACTCCCTTAAAGGCATTTAATTCATCAGGTTTGCGAGCATTAAACTCATTGAAAACCTGAACATGACCGAATATTTGTACATTCATTTCGGGAACAATATGTATTTATGTGTTATATATATATATATATATATCAAGGAAGATTTACCTGACAAAAAAACAAACGTTTTGAAAAAGAAGGTTTTTGACTTCCTCTGCATGGTTGACGGAGTCATTGTTTAGACATATGATGCCTTTTCCACAGAAATCCAGAGTAAGAAGGAGAGCAACTTGATAAATAGCATGTAGTAACTCATTCATTCATCAAGTAAACCAACAAAAAGTTAACATTATGATTCATGGTTGGATCGTATATCAACACGATAAATGTCACCATGTGTGCAAAAGATCTCAAAAACAATTTCGGTGATGCTAGTTTCTAAAGCGATACCATAACACATATGATACCGCAACACTAGTGTTTAACCAATCAATAGTATAATCATTTATCATGGTTATAAAGTTGGTCTTTTGTATGATTTGAAGTATAGGAGAAAAATATAACATACTTAAAATTGTATTGATTAAGAAGAAATTAAAAGCCTATCATCTTTTGATATTCACATTATACAAAGTGGTCAAATTAAGAAATGAACTTAATTTAGTTAAATATTGTTCTATCGGTCATAATTAACCCAACTAGTATGAATTAATATGTTGGGGTCATTATTGGAAGGCAAAATTATCAACAAGGTAAAAGTATGTGTTTGTTATAAAAAGTAGCTGGTGCATGCTTCCGTATTAAAAACTCATTCTTTCCGCAGACAAAACACCTATTCATAATTGCTATACAACTTGAAAACATCTATAAAATACTAGGGAATTAAACCAAACCATTAAGCATCCATTCGACTTACATACCTCAGTTGTGCTTTCATCTTTGGTAGTCAGGGAGGTAAACAATGAATCAGAAGAGATGTATCACATATTTAAAATCGTGGTGGTCGGCGATTCAGCATTTTGGAAGACACAAGTACTAGGGAGATTTACTAGAGATGAGTTATCTTTCGACTCAAAGTCAACTATCAGAGTTGGGTTTCAAACTTGGACTATCACTATTAATCAGAAACATATCAGAGCTTAGATTTGGGATACTGCAGAACAAAAAAATATACTAGTCAATTATCATACAACAAATCTAAGTACCTAAGTTATGAAAATTGGGATCAATGAATGAAATTAACGTAAAAACTAATTAATCAAATAAATCTGAACAAGTTAAATTAGGGTTATACAGTAAAAAGGACGTATCTGAGGTATTAATGGCAAAACAGGGAAGTGAAGATTAATAAAGTTGAAGAACATGCAATATCTAAGAAAAATTAAAATGTGGAAAAAGGAACTAAAAATGAAAGCATGGAGGAAAAGTTCAGAAAAGTGGGAAAATGAATTTCTCAGATGAGGACGATACGAGAGGCGAAAATAGAAGAAGATAATAGTGAAAGAGCGTAGCCTCTAAAATTAATTGAAAGACCGCGTATTAATTTTAGGCTGCCTTAATCATACAATATTTTGCTATGTTGTTTTAAGATCTTTCAACTTACAAAAAGGTTCAACAACAACAGTGGCGTAAAATGTTGTCTTTTAGTATTGTTGAATGCCACTTTTCTTGTAGTGTACCTTGCCGCTTAGTACCGGTTTAGGGTAGGCACACATATAACCATTTAAGACCCCTCTGGCGGACACCTCATGCTACCACTTAACTGTTATTATGGTAGTAGACCAATGCCGCTTAATACATTCCTCAGATGGTGGTTAATTAAATTGCATGCTACATCCCACATGTACCAAACATGTCCGTAGGTTTGCCCTCACAAAGCTTCTAGAGGAGGTGGACATTCCGGTGAACTACCCTACTCCGTTATCACCATGACTAGACCACTTTAGAGAATGAGGACCCATATACCACTTTGAATCTAATAAGGGAGGATCCCATGACTTTGGCCCAAAACTAAGGTATAAACCTTAGGAACAGACCTAGTCCTTACCACTTAAGTCCCAAACTAGATAAGAAGAAAGTCAGCCACTTAGTACCTTCCCAAGGTAGGTAGTAAGCGTACATATTCACACACATAATAGGTGTATATATACACTAGACCTCTCACATAAAACTGACAAATTATAGATGCTGGATATGCCAGGTGGTTTCGGGCAGGCTTCTACTACAAGCGAGCTTAACCTCTTGTCATAGTGTACTAAGTTTTAATGGCCCCTGGCACCCAGACCTCTCATATTATCCAAAATCACTTATGGTTGCTGGATTTGCCATTTGTTCCTGGAAGACTTCTACCACAAATGACGAATAACCTCATGTCTGTGTGTCATTATTTAATATATATATATATAAGCCATTTATACACACAAGCAACAATTCATAGGGGACATTTACAAACTTATAATCTTATCCTAACGTATTTATTATGCTATTATTACGTTGATTACACTATATAAATATATAATCTAATACGTGTTGTAAACGCTAATTATCGTTCGAATTAAGAAACGTTCTAACAGTGGATTTTGCCAATCTTGTTCACATGTAAGGTATACAAGCCTAATTCCCATATTAAACTACTCAACTAAAGACATAATTAATAAGAAGAAGCAAATGGAAAAATTCAACATTACCATTCAAACTTATATTCTAGGCTTGTTAGACTTATTTAGATAATGAAAGAGAAACAAGGTGTTATGTACGTACATATATACATACATATGTACGTACATATTCAACGCATATATATATATACACATAGATACATATATATGTATATACACACATAACCTTTTATTTGAAAATTTTCACCCATTTTTTATATTGCACATAAAAACGTTAACATTTGATTATTTCAAATCTGAAAACATTCAAATTCTCCATTTAGGAATGGAGATCTAAACCTATCAAATAGAGAAATCAAACCAAATCTTAACCCTTTTATACCACAAACACTTTTAAACTGAAAAGGGCAAATCCAATTAAATAAAAGCAGAATCACCAAATCATTCCTCAAACATAACCCAAACAATTCAAAAACCAAAAATATTGATTGACAACTTTGCGATAAATAAAATAGGAGATTTAGGATTTTTTTATTTTGATGTTATCGTGAAAATCCAAACTTCCTTAGGCATACACATCAATATAAAATCTACAAAACAAAGAATTTAGTTTAAACAAATAATATAGTTCAAACAAATATTATTTCCACTCACAACGATTGAGGCAAAGGAAATAACACTGATTTGAATGTTGTAAACGTCATTCTTCAATCTTACTACAAATCTATATAAGAGAATCCTATAAATTTGAGTCTCATATATAGGTTATAGAAATTCTAGAATACAATCTAAATAGAAATAGATTAAGGATAGAAGAAGAAACCTATTTCAGCCTAATTTCTTGAATATCAGTAGCAGAATGGAGGCATAGAGAATGAGAGGGCTTAGGGAATTGTGAGGTGAATGAGGTGGTATTTATAGGAGTGTAAATGAATAGAAACTATTATATTAATACAGATTAATCATAGTTGTCCATTTCCAATAAAATTAGCCTAAATACCAACCTAGCCCGCCTGAACCTACACTGGCGCACCAACACAGTCGTCGTTTTGGTCGCTTACAATCAGCCTAGTAATCGTGCCCTACACTGCCTAGTTCCAGGGTACCAAGATACATCTAGTGGGTTACTGCTGAAACGGACCGCGTAACTAGGGTTTACGTCCAATAGGTTAAGTGTTGTCATTAAATCCGTGACTTAACCCTTATCAGTCTAGCATGTCAAGTTGGTTAAGCATTGTCATTCAAGTTCGTGACTTAACCCGCCTACCTATCATGTCAAATTGGCTAAGTGTTGTCGTTCAAGTTCATGACTTAGCCCTACGAATCATGTGTCAAGTTAGTTAAGTGTTGTCTTTCATGTTCATGACTTAACCCTATTATGTGACATTAATTCATTAATGCACCCCAACCTCTCACATCAGATCTGTTGTTGTGGTCACCGGATATGAAGGGCGGTTCCGGGCAGATTTAGACCACAACTCAGTCTGACCTTGGGTTTCAAGCGCGATATGACCAACTACCCACATTGGATCCTACTGTTTGCAGTAACTGGATTTGTCGGGCAGTTCCGGGCAGAATTACACTGCAAACTCAACCTAACCTCGAGTTGGCCATTTTCATGTTCATTCTAGTGTCATGTCCATGTTCAAGTTCATGTCAAGTTCGTGTCAAGTTTTCAAGGCAAGTTTCATGCCAAGTTTCCTATAATTACCAATTTTTTCCAACGTTACCCCGTCTAAATATTAGGCTAACAATCTTAGCCTAGTCTTCATCCGCATGATTTTTGACATATAATATTAGGCTAAAAACTTAGCCTAATTTAACGTACACAAAATTTGCATAAAGAAATTCATAAACATGACATGGGTGTAACTTGGAATTTTTTGGCATAGTCAATAAGAACACCATAGTTGTGTACTTGCAAAATAATCAACATGAATGTCATAGGTGTCAACTTGCAACGCAGACTAAATCATACATATATGTGAATTTGCAACATAGACTAAATCAATTTACATATATGTGAACTTGCAAATCAATCACGAACATATGAATAAGTGTGAACTTGAAATATGACATAGGTTTAACATATACACATAAACATGTAGATCTAACATTTGGTAACATATGTGATATGATTTTACAACCTAAAGCTTGCATAACATGATAAACTACACAACTTGTCATAACAGGTTATATTCCAAGTTCATATACATATGAATAGACTTATTCATTAATTCTCAATTCAACATGATAATAAAATAGAACCATAGACATAGATCAATATCATTCAATTCCACATATAACATAATAGACATCGTTCTATTATTAATTTAATTCCAAGGTATGACATAACTAAATTGAGAAAAACATTGCAGGCAGATAGATCTGATAATATTATGAACATGAAAAGGTTTGAATAATAATCTAGTTTCAAGAACATGAATAGATCTAACTTAAATAAGAAAATCCCCAAAATCAAGATCCAAGGATAAATAAAGAAAATAGGTCTGATTAGAAAACCAAGTTTAGATCCAATTTCATAGTCATAATCCTAGGCAATAACCTAATGGTCATGAATCATAGGTGATTAGCCACAATTATCCTTGTCATAGTCATAGGCAATAGTCTTATGTTCACAGTCATAGGCATAGGCATAGTCTTATGTTGACAGGCATAGGCATAGGCATAGTCTTATGTTCACAGTCATAGGCATAGGCATAGTATTATGTTCACAGTCATAGGCATAGGCATAGTCTTGTGCCATTAACAATAGTTTCAACGTCATAGGCAATATTCCCAATAGTCAAGATCCAAGAAGAAAACAAGAATAGATATGAATCATACATAAATCAATTCCAATTTATAACATGCCCATATTAAGTTTATAATTTTTATCTAAAAGTAACTGGAACTTACAGATCGTAGTCTAGGAAATTTAGATGCAGAAGTCAAGTCTAGAAATTTGTCGTTGAATTGTTGAATCGCTCTTTGATTGTAGAAGCAAATCCCCAATTCCTAGCCGTAGTCTTCAAGAAATAATCTTCGTGTTTTAATTTAATTTATCTTAATTTAATTTAGAGGAAGAAGAAGAAGCCATGTTTATCAAGAATTCGTGCAGCATAAGGTTAGAAAAGAATGGTGTAAAGAGAATGAGTCTAGGAGGCCGTTTAAATAGGATTAGGAAAACGAATCTGGTCAGAAAACGGGGTCAGATACATCGGAATGCATCAGGTTCAGAAAATGGGTTCGGGAGGCAGGTCGGCCCCCAGGTCGACACTATGGTCGACCTGGTCCCTGGGAGGTCGACACTATGGTCGACCTGGTCCCTGGGCGGGCATTTTCCCACCCAGCCTGTTTTGGGTTCTGAATTCGAATTTAAATTCGAATTTTCGAGCTGTTTTCAATTCTGAAAATTTCTGAAACTTCTAGAGGTCATATCTCCCTCATATGGACTCCGATTTTCGAAAACTCTAACTCGTTTCCAAGCAGAATTTCGAGATGAACGCAATAGCGCAACCCGTTTTCCCTGATTCTTATTTTAAAATTTAATTCTGCCTTGATTTAAGGTTTTAACATGTTATTAAAATTCGGGTTGTTACATTCTCCCCTCCTTAAAGGATTTCGTCCCCGAAATCTTCAAGTTAAGAAGAATGCATCCTATCATCCAATCAACCATCTACTCAACCATCATCCACAAGCTATCATTGTCCTTAAAAGATTTCTAATGCTATATGAACATATGTAGAAAGTGTGTGTATATGTTCCTTATCTAATGAAAATGATCAGGCCCGATTAATCTTCTTAATGCAAAATATGTTTAGTGCCATGAGTCCAACGTGTATGCAAATAGTCCTAGCCATATAAACACTATATGTGTGTACAAACATCCATCCATATGCAACATCCATATGATAACACATTCAATTTCATCTATAAGCAAGTATAAACACTCATGCATATGCAATATGAAAAAGTGTCTAAGCCGATCTAGTGCCTAATGTGTGTTATGCAACCACGAGCAACCACTTGCGACCACTTGCGACCATTTGCAAACATCAACTATAACATATTTCAAGCACATGTTTACATCCAAAAGGGTTCTACCTAAGTTTCTCAAGACAGGATTGAGAAGATAAGCAAGATAAAACAAAGTATCTAGGAGAAGAAGTTAAAGATGTACCCTCAGAAGGTCCTGCTTATGGGGCTTGCCCTTGCTTCTTAGGGCAGTTCTTGCTGATATGTCCAGTTTCATCACACTGAAAGCATGCTCCCATCTTTATCTTCTTCTTTCTACAATCCTGGATTATATGCCCCCTCAATACCACGGAAGTGGCATTTTCTTTTCTCACGTGTTTTATTATCATTATTGTTTTACATAAAGGATTTCGTCCCCGAAATCTCTAAGCTAAGGAGAATGCATATCCTACCATCCAAACAACCATCTACTCAATCCATCAAACACGGGCATCCATTGTCCTTAAAACAATTTCTACTGATGTATGGGCATATGCAAAAAGTGTGTGTATATGTTCCTTATCTAATGTATGAACATATGCAAACCATGATAGTGCTATGCATCCATTATGTATGCGAGAGAACCCTATCGACACATACAATATCTACATGAGTGCACAATCATTCACCAAAATGCATCATCCATATGATAACACAATCATTATACATCCATAAATATAGCTACCTACACACAATTTTATACAACATGCAATATGAAGTGATTGAGCCGATCTAGTGCCTAGAGTGTGTATATATGCATCCACGAGCAACCACTAGCAACCACTTGCATCCACATGCATCCATCAAACATAACATGTCTCAAACACATGTTTCAACCATAGGTTTACCCTATCTAAAGGTCAAAGGTACTAATGAGAGGACATACTAAAGATAAGATAAGCACTAGTTAAACGATAAAGGAGACGTTTAAAGGACAAACCCTCAAAAAGGAATGGGTATAACGAACGCATCTTCGCTTCTGTCTCCCAAGTAGCACTGCTCTCACCTTCTCCCCTTTTCACTATGACTAGTCGAACCTCTCTGTTTCTCAACTTCCTAATCTCTGACCCAAGGATGCGGGTAGGAGCTCGTCGAATAATCACATCACGCTCTACCTTTACTTCTTTAAGCAAGCTCGGCTCTACCGCCTCTGCGGTCTCATGTAGGCACTTCCTCACATGGAATACATCATGTACACCACTAAGTCTGTCGGGCAACTCCACCAATGGAAGATGCTCTTCTCATGTACCTCCAAAATCTAAGATACATAGCCTCAAAAGGTCTTCTAAAATACGATTCACCCTCTCGGTCTGGCCGTCCGTCTGAGGATGATATGCGGTACTCAAACACAACTGAGTCCCTACCGCCTTTTGCAAACTCTTCCAAAACTCTCTAGTGAAGATAGGATCTCAATCGCTCACTATACTGGAAGGTACACCATGCAATCCAATAATCTCTCGAGTGTAAACTGAAGCTAGCCATGGAGCAGTTCTCTTACTCTTCACGGGTATGAAATGGGCACTCTTAGTAAGTCTGTCTACCACAACCCAAATCCCCGTATTACCCTTTCTTGATTTGGGTACCCCGTCAATAAAATCCATCGAGACGCTATCCCACTTCCATTGCGGAACTTCCAATGGGTGAAGCAACCCACCCGGTTTCTTTTGCTTCTCTTCCACCTGTTGGCACACCAAGCATCTAGCGACATACTCGGCCACATCTTTCTTCATACCGGCCCAAAAGAAAACTCGCTTCACGTCTTGGTACATCTTGTCCCTACCGGGATGAATGGTCATCTTCATACGATGTGCATCATCAAGTATAGCCTTCCTCAAACCCTTGTCTTGCGGTACCCAAAGTCTACCGTCTCTACGCAACCACCCCTTACCATCTAGGGTGTACCTACTCAAATGGCTGGACGACTCCCCCTCCTCATGAGCTTCTCTACTAACTCAACCAACTGTGGGTCGTCTCGCTGTGCTCTGCCAATCCTCCCCAAAAGAGTAGGCCTAACCTCCAAGGAGGCTAGCAAACCGGGTTCAAAGTCAACGGAAGGTCTAAAGTCAAACATAGAAATAAACTCTAAGCTCCGTCGTTCAACGAACAATGAACTCAAGGACAACCTTTCTCTACTTAAGGCGTCCGCTACCACGTTACCCTTGCCATGGGTATACGCTATCTCAAACTCAAAGGATGCTAAGAATTCCATCCACTTTTGCTGTCCTAAGACTATGCGCTCGAAGAGTCTCCAACACTTCCCTAAGATGTAGGGCATGCTCTTCTCCACTTTTAGAGAAAACCAGGATATCACCCCATCCAGAATCATCACAACAGTCCATCTCTCACGCAGACCATCCTAGTCGAACTTGACATCCCCCAAGTGCAAGCCCCAAAGGCCTAAACCAATATCAGACAAATACCCAAGGGATACCTCCTTCGAATTCAGACGACCTACGTGAGATGATACTAATAAAAACGGTCTAAATAATTAAGCCCTTGTCCAACTCTGGATGTCCTTGCCAGTCTCGCTCCAAAACCACCGTTTATCCCATAACTGGCTTTGCTCAACCTATTGAGCACATACGAAAACTTATTTCGCTCCTAGGAAAGACCAAGATGTCATTTACAAAGACCATCACAAACTTATTTAGGTACTCCCTGAACACCCTTCTCATCAAATCAACAAAGTATGCGGGGGCGTTCATCAAACCAAATGGCATCACCAGCCACTCATAAAAACCATCCGGAGTCCTAAAGGCAGTCTTCTCTATACTATCCTCGGCCACTCTCAACTGTCGAAACCCCGTGGCTAAGTCCAACTGCGAAAATACTGAGGCGCCAACTAACTGGTCAAAGAGATCATCAATCCTCGGCAATGGGTGTCTATTCTTCTTTGTGAGTTTATTTAATTCTCTTTAGCCTACACAAAGTCTGAGGGACCCATCCGCCTTCGTAGCAAAAACTACTGGAGTACCCCACTCCGATATACTTCGTCTTATGAACCCCTTCTCAAGCAAATCGCCTACTTGCTTACGGAGTTCCCTCCTCTCACGAGGAGCCATGTGGCACACTGGCCAAGATACTGGTTTGGCATTGTCTACCAGATATATTCGGAAGTCAATCTCCCGCTCCGGAGGTAAGCCCTTCACCTCCTCAAACGCATCCGAGTATTCTCGGACCACTCTAACAGATTGCAAACTCTCGACCGACGTGTCAAGCGATTCTAGATAACTTAGCATAACAGATTCCATGGGATTACAAGAGATCTCGAGAGTGTTACCCAAGCGGGTCATAAGCCTAACAACTCTCCCTTCAAAATCAAGAACGACACCACTACTGGATAACCAGTCCATGCCCAAAACTAACCCATAGCCCGTAAAGCCCAAAAAGCATCACATCTAAACTCAACGCTAAGTATAGAAACTTTCAAACCCAAACACATCATGGAGCCCCAATTGGGTTTGAAACAACTAAGGGATCATCTACTAAACTAGTGTCTAAGTGCAGTGACTCAACTAACAATGATGAGATAGATGAACTCGATGCGTCAGAATCAAATAAAGTTCAAACCGGATAATAAAGAAATCCAAATTCCAACCTAGACGGTCCTATCCCCATCTGGTACACTAGCCGTGAGGGAATACAACTATCCTCCAGGAGATTCCGTACCTTGCCCTTGCCTCCTTGGACAATCCTAATAAGGTGTCCTATTCCTCCAAAAGGATGGCTACTTGCCTTCTTCTTCCCATTCTCCACTCGTAACCTCCCACCAAAATGAGGTTTCGTCCTTCATTAAACAACAACTATTCGAGCCTTCCTCCCATCGTCTATCCAATAGGTACCTACAAGTCCTCCTCCTTCTTGAACCAACTTCTAATCCGACTAACGTCTAAGTCCCTTGAAGTGGTTTTTTTTTATTCTTATCTATCTTAGAAAGATCATCTATACACGGAGGGTAAACTCAAAACGAGAGAGAAAGAGATTCAAAACGGAGAATTCGAAAGATATAGATATGGCTATTGGGGATTATGCTTTTCTTTCAAAAAAATTTCTCTTAACAGACATGTTTTTGAAAATACTCCTTTCAAAAATATTCTTAGAAAATAGTTTTTTTTTCTAAAATTTTTATCTGTTCTGGTAACCTTAAGCTCTGATACCACGTGTAACACCCCATCCCCGCTACGGTCACTCATAAGGGAATGCCATAACATCGGTGGAGTATTTTAAGTGAATACAGAACAGAAAAATTACAACAAGACAGATATAAGTAATACTTGAGAATTTAAAACATGTTTGGTTACACCAAAACCATAAATAAGAGTCAAATACATAATATCCATCCTGATAAAAACAAAAGTACATAATCCCACTACATAACCTAATAGTCATAATATAAAAGATAAACTGAGCTTTACATCCACGGTCCATGCTCCAAAAGATAGATAAAGCAGTCTGATCAAAGCCCACTAGTGCTAGGCCCACTCTGAAAACCTGAGGGTTGGAAAAAGATAAAAACAACGGGGTCAGACATAAGTCTGAGTGAGTCCTATAACCCTAACAATACAATCATTAAAGTAATTAGGGTATGATATAAACAAGGTACGGTACCTCTGGGGATAATGACTACACTAAGTAGCCAACTAAACACAGGATATACTAAGATAACCGAAAAGACGCATTTATCCACCCAAGGATAATTACTAGATTGCACCACCCCAGATCTACCCACCCAAGGGTAATTCCTACACTGCACCACACCAGTTCTACCCACCCAAGGGTAATTCCTACTTAAAGGTTGATCCCACTAAGTGTACTTAGTAATTTTACCTAGTAGTTTCTTGTACCCCTAGCTGATTACATAGGTGCCGCCTACCCCTATCTCCACTAGGTGCACCCACTACTCCCAAGCGATCGGCTCCCTACCGTAGATACCCGTGCTGGTCCCACAGTGGGGTGTATCACTCCCCAAAGTGGCAACCCGATAATCAATGGTGCACGGTTTATACCTACACGATGCAACAACGTCTTACCTACCAGCCCGGGTCCACACACGCATATGAAACCCGTTGGACTCGCGTTGCCACCGCTACCCCGTTTTGGCCTCTTATAGTCAAGCCCAATATGCGTGTCCCGTCCTCGACTTGGGTCGAGCCCACAAAGATACGTTTGGGATATTGGTTGAAATGGGCCCCCACAAGCTACCCACCTAAGCTTGTCATTTCTAGTGAATCCCACTTAACCCTTTAACCATGTCCACTTACATGTTATAAATTTTGGTTAAGTCTTTTAATCATATTTTAATTGCCACTCAAGGCCCCCCCACAAGCTACTACTTAAGCTTGTCATTTAATTATATTTCAATTGCCACTTAAGGCCCCCACAAGCTACTACTTAAGCTTGTCATTTAATTATTTTTCAATTGCCACTTAAGGCACTTACTTGATTCCCTCATGCCACCCAAGGCACTTACTTAATTCCCACATGCCACCCAAGGCACTTACTTAACCCTTTAATCATGTTTAATTACATGTTCCACTTTGGTTAAGTATTCTAATCGTATTTTCTATTGCCACCCAAGGCAATCCCACTAGTTTCCTTATGCCACCCAAGGCACCCCCACTAGTTACTACATGCCACCCAAGGCACACACTTAACCCCTCATGCCCCTCTACATGCTAACTTGGTTAAGTGTTTCTTAATTAATTAAGATCGTAACCTTTGTAAAGACCTCTCACATTAGACTATCTTTTATGGCAGCTGGATATGCCGGTTGGTTCCTGTAACAACCCGTATTTTCAAAAACCTATTATAACATAAATCGAGGCAGAATTTAATTCTAAAATCTGAATCAAGGGAAACGGGCTATGCCATTGCGTTCGTCTCGGAAAAATACGCGAAATAGAGTCCGAGTTTTCGAAAATCGGAGTCCGTATGACCCAGTTAAGGCCCATTGAAGTTTTCAGAAATTTCCATGTTAAAAACAGATTTAAATTTCAAATTAAAAACAAGGATTAGGGCTAATTGGCGTCAGGCGGGAAAACTCCCGCCAGGACCCCCATGTCGACAGGCATGTCGACAGGGGTCTTAGGGTGTCGACTGCCCTGTCGACAGCCCTGTCGACACGGGGTGGCCAGGCAGTTTTGCCTGGCGCACCATTTTGATTTGGGCTTGGTCTTGTGGCTTGGTTCTAGAGAATTCCTAAATCTGACGGGCCTAAACTAACCTAGGGTTAATCCTAGGGCTAAAAACACTCTAATCTTCTATAAATAAGCCCCTAATCCTACCCTAAAGCCTCATTATTCATTCTAGCAACCAAACTATGTCAAATTGAATTCTCAAATGGCCTCCACCTAAAAAACCCTAGCCTCCAACCTCTTCAAAAATCATTTCTATGAAGATTTTGATGTTCATACAAGCTTTTCTAAGTTGTATGAATGATCATTAGCTTGCATACATCATCAAGTTGCAAGCTTTATTTGCTAAAGCTAGAATTTTTGGGATTTTTGTTAATTGGAGCTTTGTTTTGGGTTTTGTATGCTTGCATAAAAGGGCTTCTCAACCTTTATTAGTAGATTTTTGTCTTTATAATAGTTGTAAGCCCTCTTACCTTCATTTTAGAAACTCTAAAGTTAATATGTGATGAAAGTTGGGATTTATGCATGTTTATTAAGTTATGCTTGCTTATGCGAGTTCACTATGCTATGTTATGCATGTTTATTAAGTTATGCATGCTTATGCGAGTTCACTATGCTATATTACGCATGTTTGATAAGTTATGCATGCTTATGCAAGTTCACTATGCCATGATTTGCAAGTTTAACAAGTTATGCATGTTTATGCAAGTTCACTATGCCATGATTTGCAAGTTTAACAAGTTATGCATGTTTATGCAAGTCCACTAAGTCATGATTTGCAAGTTTAACAAGATATGCATGTTTATGCAAGTTCACTATGCTAAGTTATGCAAGTCCAACATGTTATGCATGCTTATTATGATATGTAAGATTTATCATGTATGTTGTGCCAAGTTCCCTCTTTCTATATGCGTTATGACGAATATGTAAGCGATAGAATGACGTTGGGGGGGGTTTGTGTAAAACTTAAAATACATGAAAATATAAGATTGGGAATTTACCTATTAAGTTAGGTCTACCCCTTGGGAATTTACCTATTAAGTTAGGTCTACCCAAGTTAAACTTGTAATTATGGTTTGAAAATAAAGTGGACATGACACTTAGAAAACATGTGTGGCCAACTCGAGGTTGGGTTGAGTTTGTAGCGTAAACCTACCCGGAACCGACCGGCTTAACTAGTTGCTACAAACAATAGGACCCAATGTGAGAAGTTGGTCATGTGTACCTTGGACCCGAGGTTAGACCAAGTTGTGGTGTAAAGCTACCCGGACCCACCCGGCCTAACTAGTAACCACAACAAGGTCTAATGTGAGAGGTTAAGGCACAACTAAATTAATTAATGCCTCATGATTAGGGTTAAGTCATGGCCCACTAATACTTAACCAATTTTGGGAATACGAGGGATTAAATGGGGTTAAGTGGTGAACTGTTGGTTACACTTAACTAATTTAATCCATGATTAGTGAGGGGTTAAACCACACTTAACCCCCTTAGAAAACCCTAGCAACGTGGTCTGTTCCAGCAGTAATCCCAGTTTGGTATCATTCACAACCCTAGAGGCTAGGCTAGGGCGGGGCACGATTACTGGACTGATGTAAGCGACCAAAGCGACGGCTGAGTGGTACAGCGATGCGGGTCCAGGCGGGCTACGGACGTGCACGTAGTCCGGTGTTGGACAAACTCGAGGCACAGGTACCAGTAGGTTTAGACTGTGCATTATTTCTTAGGTGTCTGGGGTTGACACCAGAGGGCTTGATACACCCGAAGGTGGACCCAGCACAGTCTGACTACAACAATATGTGGGCCGTATGGACACCAACACTTGACGTGTTAGGTTTATAGGGAGCCGATCGACTAGACCGTTGGGCTGGACCTTGTATTAAGGTCATCTCATGCAATTGGGCCAAAGTTTGGGCTAAGGGATCAATACCTGTTGTGTTAGTTTGCTAGTACACTATGGTGCAAAGCTTAATCTTCTCTATGTGATGACACCTTTATCTATTACTAGTATATTCATCTCAGTTTCCATCATGATGTTAGCTTTATTAGTTTATAGACCGATCGTAGTAGGGCTTACCAGTCTTTTTGACTGACCTGTTTTCTTTCGCTTCTTTTCTTCCGTTCCCCCCCCCCCCGGGTTCTCAGGGAGGGAACAGTGGTGCTTAGCTTGGATCGCTTGCTTGTTCGCTGGATAGCTCATGTATGTCTGGACATTGAGCTCGCTATGGTTTATCACTTTTATTTTTGGGGATAGCACTATGTATTTCAGTATTTCTGTTTATGTTGTACTAGACATATTTATTTTGGCAGATGACTTTATGATGTACTAGACTTGTTTTGAGATGGTTTGAGATATTCCGCTGTTTTATTTTCACTTACTCTGTTTTACATATATATTTATGTTCTTGTTCTGCCTTGATATATCATTATGCATGCTTACCCAGTTATAACGCCCCCCAGAAGCTAGCGCCCCCTAAAGAGTGACCCTAGCGGAGGTGGGGTGTTACAAATTTGGTATCAGAGCATATGGTTTACAAGAAAGAGCAAAAAGTTTTTAAGAGACTTTTGAAAAACTATTTTCAAAACAAGTATAAAGTATTTTCCAAAGAAAAGTCTAGTATTTTAAAAGGCTATTCCCCAAAAAGCCATTAGCGTTATCCTTCGTTCCCTTGACCTAATCTTATCTTATCCTTCGTTTCAGTATGGCTGAGGATCTTGCCATCCCGGATGGAGTAAATGTGCCACTCTGGTATAGGAGGCTTCTAGAAGCTAGGGCGGCAGCCGGCCCCGCAAACCCTACTCCCACTCCTCCTCCTGTAGTTGAGAATCCTCTCCCTAATATCCCTCCTCCGGTGGTTCCTGCTCCCCCTCCTCCAGCAGTTAATATTCCTCCTCCCGTTGCTAATGTTCCTCCCCCTCCCGTTGCTGAGGCTCCTCTTCCTCCTCCTCCCCCTCAGCATCCTCAGGTTGAGTTCACGAAGGTTTGTAAAGACTTCAAGGCGATGGGAGGCAAGAATTTCCTAGGCACGGAATCTTTTGTTGAAGCTAGGAATTGGCTGAAAGACACTGAGGACTTGTTTGCTATCTTTGGGATTGATGACGAGAGGAAAATCTTATTGACAGTGTGGCTTTTGAAGGATGAAGCGGCCTATTGGTGGGAGGTCACCAATGGGACGAGGCCCGTTGAGACTTGGGCCGATTTGAGGGCTAGATTTGTGACCAAGTTTCTATCTTCTGCTGAGGCGAATTTACAGATGGAGAAGTTCATTGCATTAAAGCAAGGTGATATGTCTGTCAAGGAGTATGTGAACAAGTTTAATCAGCTGGCCCGTTTTGGTTTGGATATGGTAAACACTCCTGAGAAAAAGGCTCTTCGATTTGCTAGAGGGTTGAATGAGCCGCTGCAGGGCTTGGCGATGTCACATATTCCGCATGGAGCTACTTTTGAGAGTTTAGTCAATATGGCTCTACTTCAGGGAGATGGGAAGAAAGAGGTCAAGACGAGTGATACTCAAGCAACTCAAGGCAAAGGCAATCAAGGTGGTCAAAGCAGCCAGGGGAATCAGGGCAAGAACAAGAAGGGGAACAACAACAACAAAGGCAAGGGAAAGTGCAATTACTGTGGTGTGCCTGGACACTTTGCTAAGGATTGTAGGAAGAAGAAAAGGAAGCTTAGTGGTGGATGTTTTTCCTGTGGTGATACTGGACACTTCAGCAAGGAATGTCCGAAGAAGAAAGGACAGGCTGGACCTTCAGGAGGGCAAGTTCATGCTCTCAATACCGCTCCAGTTCCCGACCGAGGTAGTGTTTCTGTTGAGAACCTTGTTTATGTTTCTGATCTTCCGGTTCGTACCTTGTTTGATTCTGGTGCATCACATAGCTTTATTTCATCTGATCTTGTTGATAGTTTGCACCTTAGTACTAGCTTAGTGGATGATCCCGTTTGTGTTTCGAATCCCATTGGGGGTTCTGCTCATCTATCTATGATATGTGAGGATCTGAGGATCTCTATACTCAGTGTAGAATTCTTGTGTAGTGCATATGTTCTTGGTTTCAGGGGATACGGATTGATACTGGGCATGGATTGGCTGTCCCGATATGGAGCCATTCTTGATTGTGAGCATAGGGTTGTGAGGCTTGTGACTCGCCTTGGCAACACCTTAGAGATTTCATGCAATCCGAAGGATCCCGTCATGTTGTGCTATCTTGAATCTCTCGACTCGTCAGAGGAAGCCCTTCAGTCTGTAAGGGTGGTCCGAGATTATCCAGATGTTTTTGAAGAAGTTAAGGGGTTGCCCCCTAAACGAGAGATTGATTTTCGCATTTATCTGGTGGATAATGCTAAGCCTGTTTCTTTGCCCGTTCGGCACATGGCTCCGCGTGAGAGACGGGAGCTTAGCAAGCAAGTAAAAGAGTTGCTTGAAAAGAACTTCATCAGACGAAGTATATCCGAATGGGGAGCGCCTGTGGTGTTTGCTACTAAGGCAGATGGTTCTCTTCGACTCTGTGTGGACTATAGAGAATTGAATAAGCTGACTAAGAAGAACAGACACCCGTTACCGAGGATCGATGATCTCTTTGACCAGCTTGTTGGTGCTTCTGTTTTCTCTCAGCTTGATCTTGCTACTGGATTTCATCAGCTCCGAGTGGCTGAAGATAGTATAGACAAGACTGCATTCAGAACTCCAGATGGATTCTTTGAATGGCTTGTTATGCCGTTCGGTTTGACGAATGCACCCGCGTATTTTGTGGACTTGATGAGTAGGGTGTTTCGGGAGTTCTTGAACAAGTTTGTCGTAGTCTTTGTGGATGATATTCTGGTCTTCTCCAAGGATGAAGAAGAGCACGCAAGGCATCTTGTAGAGGTGATGGATACGCTTAGAGCACATCAGTTAAAGGCCAAGTTCTCCAAGTGCCACTTTTGGAGAAGGGAAGTCAGATTCCTCGGGCATATCGTATCCAAGCAAGGCTTAGCGGTGGATCCCGCTAAGGTGGTTGCAGTTCAGGATTGGAAGACTCCAAGGAATGCAACCGAGGTGAGAAGTTTTCTAGGTCTTGCGGGTTTTTACCGAAAGTTCATCAAGGACTTCGCGAAGATATCCGCTCCTCTTACTAAGTTGACTAAGAAGAACTTAGTTTTTGCTTGGGATATGGATTGTGAGCTTGCTTTTCAGAGACTCAAGAGAGCCCTTACCTCTGCACCCGTTCTAGCTTTACCCGATGGTGGTAAGATATTTACCGTGTACACTGATGCTTGTGGCACGGGATTGGGCGCCGTTCTGATGCAAGAGGGCAGAGTTATATGTTTTGGTGGGAGGCAACTTAAGGTGCATGAGAAGAATTATCCCACTCATGATCTAGAGCTGGCAGCGATTGTATATGCACTCAAGGCTTGGCGTCATTATCTTCTGGGAGAGAGATTTGAGCTGTATACTGA
This sequence comes from Allium sativum, assembly GCA_030737875.1. Lineage (NCBI taxonomy): Eukaryota > Viridiplantae > Streptophyta > Magnoliopsida > Asparagales > Amaryllidaceae > Allium > Allium sativum. The sequence goes on along the minus strand of CM060909.1, from coordinate 430,218,084 downwards.
TCATAAGTCTTTGAAGTATCTCTTTTCGCAGAAGGATCTGAACTTGAGGCAGCAAAGGTGGATGGAATTCTTGGCTTCCTATGATTTTGATATAGCCTATACCCCTGGCAAGGGGAATGTTGTAGCGGATGCGTTGAGTAGAAAAAGGTTGACACTAAGTCCTCTATTTGTTGAGATGAAGAATTTAGAGTTCTTGGCAACCTTTGATTTTTCTTTGACAGTTGAGTCGATGACCGGTTCTTTGGCATCTCTAGAGCTCAGGCCTACCCTTCTGGATCAAGTTGGGGCTTCGCAGAAGGAAGACCCTCAGATAATTGAGATTATGGATAAGCTAATTCGAGGGGAGACATCTAGTCACCTTGCTCGATATTCTATAGATGATAAGGGTTGGCTGAGGAGAGACGGAAGGCTTTGTGTTCCGATGGTGGGAGACTTGGTGAGGAAAGTTCTTGAGGAAGCACATCGCTCCAAGTTGACTATACATCCAGGCGGTGATAAGATGTATAAAGATATGAAGCGCATTTTCTTCTGGCCTGGAATGAAGAAGGATGTGGCCGAGTTTGTCTCTAGATGTGTTGTTTGTCAGAGAGAAAAAGCCGAGTCAAAGAAGCCCGGTGGGCTATTGCATCCTCTAGAGGTCCCGCTATGGAAGTGGGAGAGTATTTCTATGGACTTTATTGATGGGCTTCCAAGGTCAAGGAGAGGGAATACGAGTATATGGGTCATCGTAGATAGGCTTACGAAGAGTGCTCATTTCATTCCGGTGAAGAGCAAAAGGACCGCATCTGGACTAGCATCAGTATATCTTCATGAGATAGTACAACTACATGGAGTCCCTTCCAGCATAGTCAGTGACCGAGACCCCATCTTTACTAGTCAGTTCTGGAACAGTTTGCAGGAAGCTATGGGCACAAGGTTGAACCTGAGTACGGCCTATCACCCACAAACAGACGGCCAAACAGAAAGGGTGAATAGGGTACTTGAGGACTTGTTGAGGCTTTGCATTCTGGACTTTGGTGGTACTTGGGAAGACCACCTTCCTCTTGTTGAGTTTGCATATAATAACAGTTATCAGGCAAGCATAGGGATGGCACCATTTGAAGCTTTATATGGGAGGCCGTGCAAGTCACCTACATGTTGGTGGGAGACTACAGATAGGCTTATACTTGGACCTGACATGATTAGGGATACATCCGAGAAGGTCGAGTTGATTAGAAGACGGATGAAGGCGGCCCAAGACCGACAGAAATCCTATGCTGATAAGCGGAGATCCGATTTGGAGTTTGATGTTGGGGACATGGTTTTCGTAAAGGTTTCTCCTTTGCGGAATGTGGTCCGATTTGGAGCTGTTGGGAAATTAGCACCGAGATTTGTTGGACCCTTCCCTATCATAGAGAGAATTGGGAAGATGGCTTATAAAGTGCAATTACCCGAGAAGCTGTCCGGAGTGCATAATGTCTTTCATGTCTCGCATCTCCGAAAGTGCCTACATGAGTCCGCTGAGGTGGTTGAACCTAGCATTCTTGAAGACGTGGAAGTAGAGAAAGAGGCAACTTTGAGGAGAGCTCCGATTCGTATCTTGGGGACGGAGACCAAGAAGCTAAGGAATCGAGAAGTCAAGTTGGTGAAGGTTCAATGGGGTGAAGCCGAAGAAGACGCAACTTGGGAAACCGAGGAGAAGATGCGTGGGCTTTATCCATTCCTTTTTGAGGGTACACTCTCAATCTCTTTCCTTTGTTTGGCGTGTCTTTCTCTTTGCTATCCATGTCTATCTAGTTATCGTGCTAATCTTGTCATGAGAACCTTAGGTAGAAACCCCTTTGGATGAAACATGTGTTTGAGACATGTTATGTTTGATGGTTGCGAGTGGTTGCAAGTGTTTGCAAGTGGTTACTCATGGATGCATGATACACATTAGGCACTAGATCGGCTCACACACTCCTCATGTTGCATGTGCATGAGTGTTTATGCTTATTCTTGGATGAAATTTGTATGCCATCACATGGATGTTGCATATGGATGTATGATTGAGCACGCATGTAGATATTATACATTATGTTAGGGATTTGCATACATATGGATACATTTCACTAGCATATTTTGCATCGATCTTTGCATTAGATAAGTACATATACACACACTTTTGCATATGTTCATACAGCATTTAGAATCTTTTAAGGACAATGATTGCTCGTGGATGATGCTTTGAGTAGATGGATGATTGGATGGTAGGATACGTTCTTCCTAACTTGAAGATTTCGGGGACGAAATCCTTTAAGGCGGGGAGAATGTAACAACCCGTATTTTCAAAAACCTGTTATAACATAAATCGAGGCAGAATTTAATTCTAAAATCTGAATCAAGGGAAACGGGCTATGCCATTGCGTTCGTCTCGGAAAAATACGCGAAATAGAGTCCGAGTTTTCGAAAATCGGAGTCCGTATGACCCAGTTAAGGCCCATTGAAGTTTTCAGAAATTTCCATGTTAAAAACAGATTTAAATTTCAAATTAAAAACAAGGATTAGGGCTAATTGGCGTCAGGCAGGAAAACTCCCGCCAGGACCCCCATGTCGACAGGCATGTCGACAGGGGTCTTAGGGTGTCGACTGCCCTGTCGACAGCCCTGTCGACACGGGGTGGCCAGGCAGTTTTGCCTGGCGCACCATTTTGATTTGGGCTTGGTCTTGTGGCTTGGTTCTAGAGAATTCCTAAATCTGACGGGCCTAAACTAACCTAGGGTTAATCCTAGGGCTAAAAACACTCTAATCTTCTATAAATAAGCCCCTAATCCTACCCTAAAGCCTCATTATTCATTCTAGCAACCAAACTATGTCAAATTTAATTCTCAAATGGCCTCCACCTAAAAAACCCTAGCCTCCAACCTCTTCAAAAATCATTTCTATGAAGATTTTGATGTTCATACAAGCTTTTCTAAGTTGTATGAATGATCATTAGCTTGCATACATCATCAAGTTGCAAGCTTTATTTGCTAAAGCTAGAGTTTTTGGGATTTTTGTTAATTGGAGCTTTGTTTTGGGTTTTGTATGCTTGCATAAAAGGGCTTCTCAACCTTTATTAGTAGATTTGTGTCTTCATAATAGTTGTAAGCCCTCTTACCTTCATTTTAGAAACTCTAAAGTTAATATGTGATGAAAGTTGGGATTTATGCATGTTTATTAAGTTATGCATGCTTATGCGAGTTCACTATGCTATGTTATGCATGTTTATTAAGTTATGCATGCTTATGCGAGTTCACTATGCTATGTTACGCATGTTTGATAAGTTATGCATGCTTATGCAAGTTCACTATGCCATGATTTGCAAGTTTAACAAGTTATGCATGTTTATGCAAGTTCACTATGCCATGATTTGCAAGTTTAACAAGTTATGCATGTTTATGCAAGTCCACTAAGTCATGATTTGCAAGTTTAACAAGATATGCATGTTTATGCAAGTTCACTATGCTAAGTTATGCAAGTCCAACATGTTATGCATGCTTATTATGATATGTAAGATTTATCATGTATGTTGTGCCAAGTTCCCTCTTTCTATATGCGTTATGACGAATATGTAAGCGATAGAATGACGTTGGGGGGGGGGGGGGTTTGGGTAAAACTTAAAATACATGAAAATATAAGATTGGGAATTTACCTATTAAGTTAGGTCTACCCCTTGGGAATTTACCTATTAAGTTAGGTCTACCCAAGTTAAACTTGTAATTATGGTTTGAAAATAAAGTGGACATGACACTTAGAAAACATGTGTGGCCAACTCGAGGTTGGGTTGAGTTTGTAGCGTAAACCTACCCGGAACCGACCGGCTTAACTAGTTGCTACAAACAATAGGACCCAATGTGAGAAGTTGGTCATGTGTACCTTGGACCCGAGGTTAGACCAAGTTGTGGTGTAAAGCTACCCGGACCCGCCCGGCCTAACTAGTAACCACAACAAGGTCTAATGTGAGAGGTTAAGGCACAACTAAATTAATTAATGCCTCATGATTAGGGTTAAGTCATGGCCCACTAATACTTAACCAATTTTGGGAATACGAGGGATTAAATGGGGTTAAGTGGTGAACTGTTGGTTACACTTAACTAATTTAATCCATGATTAGTGAGGGGTTAAACCACACTTAACCCCCTTAGAAAACCCTAGCAACGTGGTCTGTTCCAGCAGTAATCCCAGTTTGGTATCATTCACAACCCTAGAGGCTAGGCTAGGGCGGGGCACGATTACTGGACTGATGTAAGCGACCAAAGCGACGGCTGAGTGGTACAGCGATGCGGGTCCAGGCGGGCTACAGACGTGCACGTAGTCCGGTGTTGGACAAACTCGAGGCACGGGTACCAGTAGGTTTAGACTGTGCATTATTGCTTAGGTGTCTGGGGTTGACACCCGAGGGCTTGATACACCCGAAGGTGGACCCAGCACAGTCTGACTACAACAATATGTGGGCCGTATGGACACCAACACTTGACGTGTTAGGTTTATAGGGAGCCGATCGACTAGACCGTTGGGCTGGACCTTGTATTAAGGTCATCTCATGCAATTGGGCCAAAGTTTGGGCTAAGGGATCAATACCTGTTGTGTTAGTTTGCTAGTACACTATGGTGCAAAGCTTAATCTTCTCTATGTGATGACACCTTTATCTATTACTAGTATATTCATCTCAGTTTCCATCATGATGTTAGCTTTATTAGTTTATAGACTGATCGTAGTAGGGCTTACCAGTCTTTTTGACTGACCTGTTTTCTTTCGCTTCTTTTCTTCCGTTTCCCCCCCCCCCAGGTTCTCAGGGAGGGAACAGTGGTGCTTAGCTTGGATCGCTTGCTTGTTCGCTGGATAGCTCATGTATGTCTGGACATTGAGCTCGCTATGGTTTATCACTTTTATTTTTGGGGATAGCACTATGTATTTCAGTATTTCTGTTTATGTTGTACTAGACATATTTATTTTGGCAGATGACTTTATGATGTACTAGACTTGTTTTGAGATGGTTTGAGATATTCCGCTGTTTTATTTTCACTTACTCTGTTTTACATATATATTTATGTTCTTGTTCTGCCTTGATATATCATTATGCATGCTTACCCAGTTATAACGCCCCCCAGAAGCTAGCGCCCCCTAAAGAGTGACCCTAGCGGAGGTGGGGTGTTACAGTTCCGGGCAGCCTTACACCATAACAGAGTCTACCCTCGTGTCTTTACACTTGTCACGTATTTAGTTCATGACTAAGACCTCTCACATTGGGCCAATCATTTGTAGCCGCTGGATTTGCCGGTCGGTTCCGGGCAGTCTTATGCTACAAAAGGGTCCAACCTCGTGTCTTAGTAGATTAATTACACCTAATTAATCACCCCCATAATTTGTATTAATTATCCCTAATAAATTACAAATATTTAAGAATATGGGTAGACCTAACTCAATAGGTAAATTCCCAATTCCATAATATGGGTAGACCTAACTTAATAGGTAAATTCCCAATTTCATAATATGGGTAGACCTAACTTAATAGGTAAATTCCCAATTTCATAATATGGGTAGACCTAACTTAATAGGTAAATTCCCAATTATGTCCATCCACTTTACGGTATGTTTAATTATACCCACTTCACAAAATTTTATGTGTTCATTAATTTTTACCCCATCGTCCCCACGTAAATACGTTAACATGACATACTTCAAAAGAGAAGATTCATCATACACATAATGGGTTCAACTTAGCATATCATTAGCATTACCATGGGTTTAAAAGGTGTCAACTTGTATATATGACCACAAACCCAACTTGCATAAATAACCAACCCAAACTTGCATGAATCACATATGTCATGAAGATGGTAACTTGCTTAAATGTTCATGTTATAGACCTATCATAAAGGTGTCATCTTGCATACAAGTCATAGGTCTAAAAGGGACGAACTCGCACATGTACTTATGTCATACATAAAGGCAAACTTGCATATGAACTTGCATCATAACTTGCATATGAACTTGCATCATAACTTGCATATGAACTTGCATCATAACTTGCATATGAACTTGCATCATAACTTGCATATGAACTTGCATCATAACTTGCATATGAACTTGCATCATAACTTGCATATGAACTTGCATCATAACTTGCATATGACCAAACACTTAGCATGCATAAACCAAGATACTTAGCATGCATAAAACAAAATACTTAGCATGCATAAAACCAAATACTTAGCATGCATAAAACCAAATACTTAGCATGCATAAAACCAAATACATAGCATGCATAAACCAATTACATAGCATGCATAAAACCAAATGCATAACTTGCATATCATGTTACATATAACTTGCATATACTCTCACATATAGTTTGCATAACATGTTACATATGCATAAATGTTCAACATAGTGTTTGGCATCATAAAACATGGCATTAAACTTGCATATAGCATAAAACTTGCAAGACACATAACCTACACTATACTAAACTTGCATAAACACATTTATCCACAAACATAGCCATCTCTCATCATATCCTACCATAATCAATTTAACAATTGATTATTAAAGCTATAGGAACTCACCACTAAGCTCCCATAAGCAAACCCTTGCCACCAATTACCCAAAAACTCTAGCCTTGGACATAAAGCTTGCAACTTGATGATGAATGCAAGCTAATGATTGCTTAAACAACTCAAAGATGCTTGTATGAACATGAAAGCCTTCATAGAAATAGTTTAGAAATAGGATGGAGGCTAGGGTTTTGAGTGGAGGCCATGATCATAGAAAATTTTGGCATAGTTTAGTTAGGAGATAGGACTTTGATCATTTAGGGCTAGCTTAGGGTCTTATTTATAGGATTAGGCAAGTGATTTAGGCCATTAGATTAACCCTAAATTAGATTAGGGCCATCAGATCTCGGAAGCTTCCAGAAACCAGCCCCAAAGCACAGCCCAAACACTAAAATGGTGCACCAGGGCAGAATCAGCCGACAGGGCAAGTCGACAGCCCTGTCAACTTGCCTGTCGACACGCCTGTCGACATGGCAGTCGACAGCCCTGTCGACAGCCAAGTCGACTTGGCTGGGCGGGATTTTTCCCGCCTGGCCCCCATTTCTGCATGTTTCGAAATTCAAATTTCCCGAAAACTTCTTTGGGCCTTAACCGGGTCATACGGACTCCGATTTACAAAATTTCGGACTCTATTTCGCGTATTTTTCCGAGACGAACACAATGACATAACCCGTTTCCCCTGATTCTCACATCTGAGATTATTAATTCTGTAATTAGTGAATTTTAGCATTAACCGAAATTCGGGGTGTTACATTCTCCCCTCCTTAAAGGATTTCGTCCCCGAAATCTCTAAGCTAAGGAGAATGCATATCCTACCATCCAAACAACCATCTACTCAATCCATCAAACACGGGCATCCATTGTCCTTAAAACAATTTCTACTGATGTATGGGCATATGCAAAAAGTGTGTGTATATGTTCCTTATCTAATGTATGAACGTATGCAAACCATGATAGTGCTATGCATCCATTATGTATGCGAGAGAACCCTATCGACACATACAATATCTACATGAGTGCACAATCATTCACCAAAATGCATCATCCATATGATAACACAATCATTATACATCCATAAATATAGCTACCTACACACAATTTTATACAACATGCAATATGAAGTGATTGAGCCGATCTAGTGCCTAGAGTGTGTATATATGCATCCACGAGCAACCACTAGCAACCACTTGCATCCACATGCATCCATCAAACATAACATGTCTCAAACACATGTTTCAACCATAGGTTTACCCTATCTAAAGGTCAAAGGTACTAATGAGAGGACATACTAAAGATAAGATAAGCACTAGTTAAACGATAAAGGAGACGTTTAAAGGACAAACCCTCAAAAAGGAATGGGTATAACGAACGCATCTTCGCTTCTGTCTCCCAAGTAGCACTGCTCTCACCTTCTCCCCTTTTCACTATGACTAGTCGAACCTCTCTGTTTCTCAACTTCCTAATCTCTGACCCAAGGATGCGGGTAGGAGCTCGTCGAATAATCACATCACGCTCTACCTTTACTTCTTTAAGCAAGCTCGGCTCTACCGCCTCTGCGGTCTCATGTAGGCACTTCCTCACATGGAATACATCATGTACACCACTAAGTCTGTCGGGCAACTCCACCAATGGAAGATGCTCTTCTCATGTACCTCCAAAATCTAAGATACATAGCCTCAAAAGGTCTTCTAAAATACGATTCACCCTCTCGGTCTGGCCGTCCGTCTGAGGATGATATGCGGTACTCAAACACAACTGAGTCCCTACCGCCTTTTGCAAACTCTTCCAAAACTCTCTAGTGAAGATAGGATCTCAATCGCTCACTATACTGGAAGGTACACCATGCAATCCAATAATCTCTCGAGTGTAAACTGAAGCTAGCCATGGAGCAGTTCTCTTACTCTTCACGGGTATGAAATGGGCACTCTTAGTAAGTCTGTCTACCACAACCCAAATCCCTGTATTACCCTTTCTTGATTTGGGTACCCCGTCAATAAAATCCATCGAGACGCTATCCCACTTCCATTGCGGAACTTCCAATGGGTGAAGCAACCCACCCGGTTTCTTTTGCTTCTCTTCCACCTGTTGGCACACCAAGCATCTAGCGACATACTCGGCCACATCTTTCTTCAGACCGGCCCAAAAGAAAACTCGCTTCACGTCTTGGTACATCTTGTCCCTACCGGGATGAATGGTCATCTTCATACAATGTGCATCATCAAGTATAGCCTTCCTCAAACCCTTGTCTTGCGGTACCCAAAGTATACCGTCTCTACGCAACCACCCCTTACCATCTAGGGTGTACCTACTCAAATGGCTGGACGACTCCCCCTCCTCATGAGCTTCTCTACTAACTCAACCAACTGTGGGTCGTCTCGCTGTGCTCTGCCAATCCTCCCCAAAAGAGTAGGCCTAACCTCCAAGGAGGCTAGCAAACCGGGTACAAAGTCAACGGAAGGTCTAAAGTCAAACATAGAAATAAACTCTAAGCTCCGTCGTTCAACGAACAATGAACTCAAGGACAACCTTTCTCTACTTAAGGCGTCCGCTACCACGTTACCCTTGCCATGGGTATACGCTATCTCAAACTCATAGGATGCTAAGAATTCCATCCACTTTTGCTGTCCTAAGACTATGCGCTCGAAGAGTCTCCAACACTTCCCTAAGATGTAGGGCATGCTCTTCTCCACTTTTAGAGAAAACCAGGATATCACCCCATCCAGAATCATCACAACAGTCCATCTCTCACGCAGACCATCCTAGTCGAACTTGACATCCCCCAAGTGCAAGCCCCAAAGGCCTAAACCAATATCAGACAAATACCCAAGGGATACCTCCTTCGAATTCAGACGACCTACGTGAGATGATACTAATAAAAACGGTCTAAATAATTAAGCCCTTGTCCAACTCTGGATGTCCTTGCCAGTCTCGCTCCAAAACCACCGTTTATCCCATAACTGGCTTTGCTCAACCTATTGAGCACATACGAAAACTTATTTCGCTCCTAGGAAAGACCAAGATGTCATTTACAAAGACCATCACAAACTTATTTAGGTACTCCCTGAACACCCTTCTCATCAAATCAACAAAGTATGCGGGGGCGTTCATCAAACCAAATGGCATCACCAGCCACTCATAAAAACCATCCGGAGTCCTAAAGGCAGTCTTCTCTATACTATCCTCGGCCACTCTCAACTGTCGAAACCCCGTGGCTAAGTCCAACTGCGAAAATACTGAGGCGCCAACTAACTGGTCAAAGAGATCATCAATCCTCGGCAATGGGTGTCTATTCTTCTTTGTGAGTTTATTTAATTCTCTTTAGCCTACACAAAGTCTGAGGGACCCATCCGCCTTCGTAGCAAAAACTACTGGAGTACCCCACTCCGATATACTTCGTCTTATGAACCCCTTCTCAAGCAAATCGCCTACTTGCTTACGGAGTTCCCTCCTCTCACGAGGAGCCATGTGGCACACTGGCCAAGATACTGGTTTGGCATTGTCTACCAGATATATTCGGAAGTCAATCTCCCGCTCCGGAGGTAAGCCCTTCACCTCCTCAAACACATCCGAGTATTCTCGGACCACTCTAACAGATTGCAAACTCTCGACCGACGTGTCAAGCGATTCTAGATAACTTAGCATAACAGATTCCATGGGATTACAAGAGATCTCGAGAGTGTTACCCAAGCGGGTCATAAGCCTAACAACTCTCCCTTCAAAATCAAGAACGACACCACTACTGGATAACCAGTCCATGCCCAAAACTAACCCATAGCCCGTAAAGCCCAAAAAGCATCACATCTAAACTCAACGCTAAGTATAGAAACTTTCAAACCCAAACACATCATGGAGCCCCAATTGGGTTTGAAACAACTAAGGGATCATCTACTAAACTAGTGTCTAAGTGCAGTGACTCAACTAACAATGATGAGATAGATGAACTCGATGCGTCAGAATCAAATAAAGTTCAAACCGGATAATAAAGAAATCCAAATTCCAACCTAGACGGTCCTATCCCCATCTGGTACACTAGCCGTGAGGGAATACAACTACCCTCCAGGAGATTCCGTACCTTGCCCTTGCCTCCTTGGACAATCCTAATAAGGTGTCCTATTCCTCCAAAAGGATGGCTACTTGCCTTCTTCTTCCCATTCTCCACTCGTAACCTCCCACCAAAATGAGGTTTCGTCCTTCATTAAACAACAACTATTCGAGCCTTCCTCCCATCGTCTATCCAATAGGTACCTACAAGTCCTCCTCCTTCTTGAACCAACTTCTAATCCGACTAACGTCTAAGTCCCTTGAAGTGGTTTTTTTTTATTCTTATCTATCTTAGAAAGATCATCTATACACGGAGGGTAAACTCAAAACGAGAGAGAAAGAGATTCAAAACGGAGAATTCGAAAGATATAGATATGGCTATTGGGGATTATGCTTTTCTTTCAAAAACTTTTCTCTTAACAGACATGTTTTTGAAAATACTCCTTTCAAAAATATTCTTAGAAAATAGTTTTTTTTTTCTTAAAATTTTATCTGTTCTGGTAACCTTAAGCTCTGATACCACGTGTAACACCCCATCCCCGCTACGGTCACTCATAAGGGAATGCCATAACATCGGTGGAGTATTTTAAGTGAATATAGAACAGAAAAATTACAACAAGACAGATATAAGTAATACTTGAGAATTTAAAACATGTTTGGTTACACCAAAACCATAAATAAGAGTCAAATACATAATATCCATCCTGATAAAAACAAAAGTACATAATCCCACTACATAACCTAATAGTCATAATATAAAAGATAAACTGAGCTTTACATCCACGGTCCAAGCTCCAAAAGATAGATAAAGCAGTCTGATCAAAGCCCACTAGTGCTAGGCCCACTCTGAAAACCTGAGGGTTGGAAAAAGATAAAAACAACGGGGTCAGACATAAGTCTGAGTGAGTCCTATAACCCTAACAATACAATCATTAAAGTAATTAGGGTATGATATAAACAAGGTACGGTACCTCTGGGGATAATGACTACACTAAGTAGCCAACTAAACACAGGATATACTAAGATAACCGAAAAGACGCATTTATCCACCCAAGGATAATTACTAGATTGCACCACCCCAGATCTACCCACCCAAGGGTAATTCCTACACTGCACCACACCAGTTCTACCCACCCAAGGGTAATTCCTACTTAAAGGTTGATCCCACTAAGTGTACTTAGTAATTTTACCTAGTAGTTTCTTGTACCCCTAGATGATTACATAGGTGCCGCCTACCCCTATCTCCACTAGGTGCACCCACTACTCCCAAGCGATCGGCTCCCTACCGTAGATACCCGTGCTGGTCCCACAGTGGGGTGTATCACTCCCCAAAGTGGCAACCCGATAATCAATGGTGCACGGTTTATACCTACACGATGCAACAACGTCTTACCTACCAGCCCGGGTCCACACACGCATATGAAACCCGTTGGACTCGCGTTGCCACCGCTACCCCGTTTTGGCCTCTTATAGTCAAGCCCAATATGCGTGTCCCGTCCTCGACTTGGGTCGAGCCCACAAAGATACGTTTGGGATATTGGTTGAAATGGGCCCCCACAAGCTACCCACCTAAGCTTGTCATTTCTAGTGAATCCCACTTAACCCTTTAACCATGTCCACTTACATGTTATAAATTTTGGTTAAGTCTTTTAATCATATTTTAATTGCCACTCAAGGCCCCCCCACAAGCTACTACTTAAGCTTGTCATTTAATTATATTTCAATTGCCACTTAAGGCCCCCACAAGCTACTACTTAAGCTTGTCATTTAATTATTTTTCAATTGCCACTTAAGGCACTTACTTGATTCCCTCATGCCACCCAAGGCACTTACTTAATTCCCACATGCCACCCAAGGCACTTACTTAACCCTTTAATCATGTTTAATTACATGTTCCACTTTGGTTAAGTATTCTAATCGTATTTTCTATTGCCACCCAAGGCAATCCCACTAGTTTCCTTATGCCACCCAAGGCACCCCCACTAGTTACTACATGCCACCCAAGGCACACACTTAACCCCTCATGCCCCTCTACATGCTAACTTGGTTAAGTGTTTCTTAATTAATTAAGATCGTAACCTTTGTAAAGACCTCTCACATTAGACTATCTTTTATGGCAGCTGGATATGCCGGTTGGTTCCTGTAACAACCCGTATTTTCAAAAACCTATTATAACATAAATCGAGGCAGAATTTAATTCTAAAATCTGAATCAAGGGAAACGGGCTATGCCATTGCGTTCGTCTCGGAAAAATACGCGAAATAGAGTCCGAGTTTTCGAAAATCGGAGTCCGTATGACCCAGTTAAGGCCCATTGAAGTTTTCAGAAATTTCCATGTTAAAAACAGATTTAAATTTCAAATTAAAAACAAGGATTAGGGCTAATTGGCGTCAGGCGGGAAAACTCCCGCCAGGACCCCCATGTCGACAGGCATGTCGACAGGGGTCTTAGGGTGTCGACTGCCCTGTCGACAGCCCTGTCGACACGGGGTGGCCAGGCAGTTTTGCCTGGCGCACCATTTTGATTTGGGCTTGGTCTTGTGGCTTGGTTCTAGAGAATTCCTAAATCTGACGGGCCTAAACTAACCTAGGGTTAATCCTAGGGCTAAAAACACTCTAATCTTCTATAAATAAGCCCCTAATCCTACCCTAAAGCCTCATTATTCATTCTAGCAACCAAACTATGTCAAATTGAATTCTCAAATGGCCTCCACCTAAAAAACCCTAGCCTCCAACCTCTTCAAAAATCATTTCTATGAAGATTTTGATGTTCATACAAGCTTTACTAAGTTGTATGAATGATCATTAGCTTGCATACATCATCAAGTTGCAAGCTTTATTTGCTAAAGCTAGAGTTTTTGGGATTTTTGTTAATTGGAGCTTTGTTTTGGGTTTTGTATGCTTGCATAAAAGGGCTTCTCAACCTTTATTAGTAGATTTTTGTCTTCATAATAGTTGTAAGCCCTCTTACCTTCAATTTAGAAACTCTAAAGTTAATATGTGATGAAAGTTGGGATTTATGCATGTTTATTAAGTTATGCATGCTTATGCGAGTTCACTATGCTATGTTATGCATGTTTATTAAGTTATGCATGCTTATGCGAGTTCACTATGCTATGTTACGCATGTTTGATAAGTTATGCATGCTTATGCAAGTTCACTATGCCATGATTTGCAAGTTTAACAAGTTATGCATGTTTATGCAAGTTCACTATGCCATGATTTGCAAGTTTAACAAGTTATGCATGTTTATGCAAGTCCACTAAGTCATGATTTGCAAGTTTAACAAGATATGCATGTTTATGCAAGTTCACTATGCTAAGTTATGCAAGTCCAACATGTTATGCATGCTTATTATGATATGTAAGATTTATCATGTATGTTGTGCCAAGTTCCCTCTTTCTATATGCGTTATGACGAATATGTAAGCGATAGAATGACGTTGGGGGGGGGGGTTTGGGTAAAACTTAAAATACATGAAAATATAAGATTGGGAATTTACCTATTAAGTTAGGTCTACCCCTTGGGAATTTACCTATTAAGTTAGGTCTACCCAAGTTAAACTTGTAATTATGGTTTGAAAATAAAGTGGACATGACACTTAGAAAACATGTGTGGCCAACTCGAGGTTGGGTTGAGTTTGTAGCGTAAACCTACCCGGAACCGACCGGCTTAACTAGTTGCTACAAACAATAGGACCCAATGTGAGAAGTTGGTCATGTGTACCTTGGACCCGAGGTTAGACCAAGTTGTGGTGTAAAGCTACCCGGACCCGCCCGGCCTAACTAGTAACCACAACAAGGTCTAATGTGAGAGGTTAAGGCACAACTAAATTAATTAATGCCTCATGATTAGGGTTAAGTCATGGCCCATTAATACTTAACCAATTTTGGGAATACGAGGGATTAAATGGGGTTAAGTGGTGAACTGTTGGTTACACTTAACTAATTTAATCCATGATTAGTGAGGGGTTAAACCACACTTAACCCCCTTAGAAAACCCTAGCAACGTGGTCTGTTCCAGCAGTAATCCCAGTTTGGTATCATTCACAACCCTAGAGGCTAGGCTAGGGCGGGGCACGATTACTGGACTGATGTAAGCGACCAAAGCGACGGCTGAGTGGTACAGCGATGCGGGTCCAGGCGGGCTACGGACGTGCACGTAGTCCGGTGTTGGACAAACTCGAGGCACGGGTACCAGTAGGTTTAGACTGTGCATTATTTCTTAGGTGTCTGGGGTTGACACCCGAGGGCTTGATACACCCGAAGGTGGACCCAGCACAGTCTGACTACAACAATATGTGGGCCGTATGGACACCAACACTTGACGTGTTAGGTTTATAGGGAGCCGATCGACTAGACCGTTGGGCTGGACCTTGTATTAAGGTCATCTCATGCAATTGGGCCAAAGTTTGGGCTAAGGGATCAATACCTGTTGTGTTAGTTTGCTAGTACACTATGGTGCAAAGCTTAATCTTCTCTATGTGATGACACCTTTATCTATTACTAGTATATTCATCTCAGTTTCCATCATGATGTTAGCTTTATTAGTTTATAGACTGATCGTAGTAGGGCTTACCAGTCTTTTTGACTGACCTGTTTTCTTTCGCTTCTTTTCTTCCGTTTCCCCCCCCCCCAGGTTCTCAGGGAGGGAACAGTGGTGCTTAGCTTGGATCGCTTGCTTGTTCGCTGGATAGCTCATGTATGTCTGGACATTGAGCTCGCTATGGTTTATCACTTTTATTTTTGGGGATAGCACTATGTATTTCAGTATTTCTGTTTATGTTGTACTAGA
This sequence comes from Allium sativum, assembly GCA_030737875.1. Classification (NCBI taxonomy): domain Eukaryota; kingdom Viridiplantae; phylum Streptophyta; class Magnoliopsida; order Asparagales; family Amaryllidaceae; genus Allium; species Allium sativum. The sequence goes on along the minus strand of CM060909.1, from coordinate 430,202,693 downwards.
CATATTTATTTTGGCAGATGACTTTATGATGTACTAGACTTGTTTTGAGATGGTTTGAGATATTCCGCTGTTTTATTTTCACTTACTCTGTTTTACATATATATTTATGTTCTTGTTCTGCCTTGATATATCATTATGCATGCTTACCCAGTTATAACGCCCCCCAGAAGCTAGCGCCCCCTAAAGAGTGACCCTAGCGGAGGTGGGGTGTTACAAATTTGGTATCAGAGCATATGGTTTACAAGAAAGAGCAAAAAGTTTTTAAGAGACTTTTGAAAAACTATTTTCAAAACAAGTATAAAGTATTTTCCAAAGAAAAGTCTAGTATTTTAAAAGGCTATTCCCCAAAAAGCCATTAGCGTTATCCTTCGTTCCCTTGACCTAATCTTATCTTATCCTTCGTTTCAGTATGGCTGAGGATCTTGCCATCCCGGATGGAGTAAATGTGCCACTCTGGTATAGGAGGCTTCTAGAAGCTAGGGTGGCAGCCGGCCCCGCAAACCCTACTCCCACTCCTCCTCCTGTAGTTGAGAATCCTCTCCCTAATATCCCTCCTCCGGTGGTTCCTGCTCCCCCTCCTCCAACAGTTAATATTCCTCCTCCCGTTGCTAATGTTCCTCCCCCTCCCGTTGCTGAGGCTCCTCTTCCTCCTCCTCCCCCTCAGCATCCTCAGGTTGAGTTCACGAAGGTTTGTAAAGACTTCAAGGCGATGGGAGGCAAGAATTTCCTAGGCACGGAATCTTTTGTTGAAGCTAGGAATTGGCTGAAAGACACTGAGGACTTGTTTGCTATCTTTGGGATTGATGACGAGAGGAAGATCTTATTGACAGTGTGGCTTTTGAAGGATGAAGCGGCCTATTGGTGGGAGGTCACCAATGGGACGAGGCCCGTTGAGACTTGGGCCGATTTGAGGGCTAGATTTGTGACCAAGTTTCTATCTTCTGCTGAGGCGAATTTACAGATGGAGAAGTTCATTGCATTAAAGCAAGGTGATATGTCTGTCAAGGAGTATGTGAACAAGTTTAATCAGCTGGCCCGTTTTGGTTTGGATATGGTAAACACTCCTGAGAAAAAGGCTCTTCGATTTGCTAGAGGGTTGAATGAGCCGCTGCAGGGCTTGGCGATGTCACATATTCCGCATGGAGCTACTTTTGAGAGTTTAGTCAATATGGCTCTACTTCAGGGAGATGGGAAGAAAGAGGTCAAGACGAGTGATACTCAAGCAACTCAAGGCAAAGGCAATCAAGGTGGTCAAAGCAGCCAGGGGAATCAGGGCAAGAACAAGAAGGGGAACAACAACAACAAAGGCAAGGGAAAGTGCAATTACTGTGGTGTGCCTGGACACTTTGCTAAGGATTGTAGGAAGAAGAAAAGGAAGCTTAGTGGTGGATGTTTTTCCTGTGGTGATACTGGACACTTCAGCAAGGAATGTCCGAAGAAGAAAGGACAGGTTGGACCTTCAGGAGGGCAAGTTCATGCTCTCAATACCGCTCCAGTTCCCGACCGAGGTAGTGTTTCTGTTGAGAACCTTGTTTATGTTTCTGATCTTCCGGTTCGTACCTTGTTTGATTCTGGTGCATCACATAGCTTTATTTCATCTGATCTTGTTGATAGTTTGCACCTTAGTACTAGCTTAGTGGATGATCCCGTTTGTGTTTCGAATCCCATTGGGGGTTCTGCTCATCTATCTATGATATGTGAGGATCTGAGGATCTCTATACTCAGTGTAGAATTCTTGTGTAGTGCATATGTTCTTGGTTTCAGGGGATACGGATTGATACTGGGCATGGATTGGCTGTCCCGATATGGAGCCATTCTTGATTGTGAGCATAGGGTTGTGAGGCTTGTGACTCGCCTTGGCAACACCTTAGAGATTTCATGCAATCCGAAGGATCCCGTCATGTTGTGCTATCTTGAATCTCTCGACTCGTCAGAGGAAGCCCTTCAGTCTGTAAGGGTGGTCCGAGATTATCCAGATGTTTTTGAAGAAGTTAAGGGGTTGCCCCCTAAACGAGAGATTGATTTTCGCATTTATCTGGTGGATAATGCTAAGCCTGTTTCTTTGCCCGTTCGGCACATGGCTCCGCGTGAGAGACGGGAGCTTAGCAAGCAAGTAAAAGAGTTGCTTGAAAAGAACTTCATCAGACGAAGTATATCCGAATGGGGAGCGCCTGTGGTGTTTGCTACTAAGGCAGATGGTTCTCTTCGACTCTGTGTGGACTATAGAGAATTGAATAAGCTGACTAAGAAGAACAGACACCCGTTACCGAGGATCGATGATCTCTTTGACCAGCTTGTTGGTGCTTCTGTTTTCTCTCAGCTTGATCTTGCTACTGGATTTCATCAGCTCCGAGTGGCTGAAGATAGTATAGACAAGACTGCATTCAGAACTCCAGATGGATTCTTTGAATGGCTTGTTATGCCGTTCGGTTTGACGAATGCACCCGCGTATTTTGTGGACTTGATGAGTAGGGTGTTTCGGGAGTTCTTGAACAAGTTTGTCGTAGTCTTTGTGGATGATATTCTGGTCTTCTCCAAGGATGAAGAAGAGCACGCAAGGCATCTTGTAGAGGTGATGGATACGCTTAGAGCACATCAGTTAAAGGCCAAGTTCTCCAAGTGCCACTTTTGGAGAAGGGAAGTCAGATTCCTCGGGCATATCGTATCCAAGCAAGGCTTAGCGGTGGATCCCGCTAAGGTGGTTGCAGTTCAGGATTGGAAGACTCCAAGGAATGCAACCGAGGTGAGAAGTTTTCTAGGTCTTGCGGGTTTTTACCGAAAGTTCATCAAGGACTTCGCGAAGATATCCGCTCCTCTTACTAAGTTGACTAAGAAGAACTTAGTTTTTGCTTGGGATATGGATTGTGAGCTTGCTTTTCAGAGACTCAAGAGAGCCCTTACCTCTGCACCCGTTCTAGCTTTACCCGATGGTGGTAAGATATTTACCGTGTACACTGATGCTTGTGGCACGGGATTGGGCGCCGTTCTGATGCAAGAGGGCAGAGTTATATGTTTTGGTGGGAGGCAACTTAAGGTGCATGAGAAGAATTATCCCACTCATGATCTAGACCTGGCAGCGATTGTATATGCACTCAAGGCTTGGCGTCATTATCTTCTGGGAGAGAGATTTGAGCTGTATACTGATCATAAGTCTTTGAAGTATCTCTTTTCGCAGAAGGATCTGAACTTGAGGCAGCAAAGGTGGATGGAATTCTTGGCTTCCTATGATTTTGATATAGCCTATACCCCTGGCAAGGGGAATGTTGTAGCGGATGCGTTGAGTAGAAAAAGGTTGACACTAAGTCCTCTATTTGTTGAGATGAAGAATTTAGAGTTCTTGGCAACCTTTGATTTTTCTTTGACAGTTGAGTCGATGACCGGTTCTTTGGCATCTCTAGAGCTCAGGCCTACCCTTCTGGATCAAGTTGGGGCTTCGCAGAAGGAAGACCCTCAGATAATTGAGATTATGGATAAGCTAATTCGAGGGGAGACATCTAGTCACCTTGCTCGATATTCTATAGATGATAAGGGTTGGCTGAGGAGAGACGGAAGGCTTTGTGTTCCGATGGTGGGAGACTTGGTGAGGAAAGTTCTTGAGGAAGCACATCGCTCCAAGTTGACTATACATCCAGGCGGTGATAAGATGTATAAAGATATGAAGCGCATTTTCTTCTGGCCTGGAATGAAGAAGGATGTGGCCGAGTTTGTCTCTAGATGTGTTGTTTGTCAGAGAGAAAAAGCCGAGTCAAAGAAGCCCGGTGGGCTATTGCATCCTCTAGAGGTCCCGCTATGGAAGTGGGAGAGTATTTCTATGGACTTTATTGATGGGCTTCCAAGGTCAAGGAGAGGGAATACGAGTATATGGGTCATCGTAGATAGGCTTACGAAGAGTGCTCATTTCATTCCGGTGAAGAGCAAAAGGACCGCATCTGGACTAGCATCAGTATATCTTCATGAGATAGTACAACTACATGGAGTCCCTTCCAGCATAGTCAGTGACCGAGACCCCATCTTTACTAGTCAGTTCTGGAACAGTTTGCAGGAAGCTATGGGCACAAGGTTGAACCTGAGTACGGCCTATCACCCACAAACAGACGGCCAAACAGAAAGGGTGAATAGGGTACTTGAGGACTTGTTGAGGCTTTGCATTCTAGACTTTGGTGGTACTTGGGAAGACCACCTTCCTCTTGTTGAGTTTGCATATAATAACAGTTATCAGGCAAGCATAGGGATGGCACCATTTGAAGCTTTATATGGGAGGCCGTGCAAGTCACCTACATGTTGGTGGGAGACTACAGATAGGCTTATACTTGGACCTGACATGATTAGGGATACATCCGAGAAGGTCGAGTTGATTAGAAGACGGATGAAGGCGGCCCAAGACCGACAGAAATCCTATGCTGATAAGCGGAGATCCGATTTGGAGTTTGATGTTGGGGACATGGTTTTCGTAAAGGTTTCTCCTTTGCGGAATGTGGTCCGATTTGGAGCTGTTGGGAAATTAGCACCGAGATTTGTTGGACCCTTCCCTATCATAGAGAGAATTGGGAAGATGGCTTATAAAGTGCAATTACCCGAGAAGCTGTCCGGAGTGCATAATGTCTTTCATGTCTCGCATCTCCGAAAGTGCCTACATGAGTCCGCTGAGGTGGTTGAACCTAGCATTCTTGAAGACGTGGAAGTAGAGAAAGAGGCAACTTTGAGGAGAGCTCCGATTCGTATCTTGGGGACGGAGACCAAGAAGCTAAGGAATCGAGAAGTCAAGTTGGTGAAGGTTCAATGGGGTGAAGCCGAAGAAGACGCAACTTGGGAAACCGAGGAGAAGATGCGTGGGCTTTATCCATTCCTTTTTGAGGGTACACTCTCAATCTCTTTCCTTTGTTTGGCGTGTCTTTCTCTTTGCTATCCATGTCTATCTAGTTATCGTGCTAATCTTGTCATGAGAACCTTAGGTAGAAACCCCTTTGGATGAAACATGTGTTTGAGACATGTTATGTTTGATGGTTGCGAGTGGTTGCAAGTGTTTGCAAGTGGTTACTCATGGATGCATGATACACATTAGGCACTAGATCGGCTCACACACTCCTCATGTTGCATGTGCATGAGTGTTTATGCTTATTCTTGGATGAAATTTGTATGCCATCACATGGATGTTGCATATGGATGTATGATTGAGCACGCATGTAGATATTATACATTATGTTAAGGATTTGCATACATATGGATACATTTCACTAGCATATTTTGCATCGATCTTTGCATTAGATAAGTACATATACACACACTTTTGCATATGTTCATACAGCATTTAGAATCTTTTAAGGACAATGATTGCTCGTGGATGATGCTTTGAGTAGATGGATGATTGGATGGTAGGATACGTTCTTCCTAACTTGAAGATTTCGGGGACGAAATCCTTTAAGGCGGGGAGAATGTAACAACCCGTATTTTCAAAAACCTGTTATAACATAAATCGAGGCAGAATTTAATTCTAAAATCTGAATCAAGGGAAACGGGCTATGCCATTGCGTTCGTCTCGGAAAATACGCGAAATAGAGTCCGAGTTTTCGAAAATCGGAGTCCGTATGACCCAGTTAAGGCCCATTGAAGTTTTCAGAAATTTCCATGTTAAAAACAGATTTAAATTTCAAATTAAAAACAAGGATTAGGGCTAATTGGCGTCAGGCGGGAAAACTCCCGCCAGGACCCCCATGTCGACAGGCATGTCGACAGGGGTCTTAGGGTGTCGACTGCCCTGTCGACAGCCCTGTCGACACGGGGTGGCCAGGCAGTTTTGCCTGGCGCACCATTTTGATTTGGGCTTGGTCTTGTGGCTTGGTTCTAGAGAATTCCTAAATCTGACGGGCCTAAACTAACCTAGGGTTAATCCTAGGGCTAAAAACACTCTAATCTTCTATAAATAAGCCCCTAATCCTACCCTAAAGCCTCATTATTCATTCTAGCAACCAAACTATGTCAAATTGAATTCTCAAATGGCCTCCACCTAAAAAACCCTAGCCTCCAACCTCTTCAAAAATCATTTCTATGAAGATTTTGATGTTCATACAAGCTTTTCTAAGTTGTATGAATGATCATTAGCTTGCATACATCATCAAGTTGCAAGCTTTATTTGCTAAAGCTAGAGTTTTTGGGATTTTTGTTAATTGGAGCTTTGTTTTGGGTTTTGTATGCTTGCATAAAAGGGCTTCTCAACCTTTATTAGTAGATTTGTGTCTTCATAATAGTTGTAAGCCCTCTTACCTTCATTTTAGAAACTCTAAAGTTAATATGTGATGAAAGTTGGGATTTATGCATGTTTATTAAGTTATGCATGCTTATGCGAGTTCACTATGCTATGTTATGCATGTTTATTAAGTTATGCATGCTTATGCGAGTTCACTATGCTATGTTACGCATGTTTGATAAGTTATGCATGCTTATGCAAGTTCACTATGCCATGATTTGCAAGTTTATCAAGTTATGCATGTTTATGCAAGTTCACTATGCCATGATTTGCAAGTTTAACAAGTTATGCATGTTTATGCAAGTCCACTAAGTCATGATTTGCAAGTTTAACAAGATATGCATGTTTATGCAAGTTCACTATGCTAAGTTATGCAAGTCCAACATGTTATGCATGCTTATTATGATATGTAAGATTTATCATGTATGTTGTGCCAAGTTCCCTCTTTCTATATGCGTTATGACGAATATGTAAGCGATAGAATGACGTTGGGGGGGGGGGGTTTGGGTAAAACTTAAAATACATGAAAATATAAGATTGGGAATTTACCTATTAAGTTAGGTCTACCCCTTGGGAATTTACCTATTAAGTTAGGTCTACCCAAGTTAAACTTGTAATTATGGTTTGAAAATAAAGTGGACATGACACTTAGAAAACATGTGTGGCCAACTCGAGGTTGGGTTGAGTTTGTAGCGTAAACCTACCCGGAACCGACCGGCTTAACTAGTTGCTACAAACAATAGGACCCAATGTGAGAAGTTGGTCATGTGTACCTTGGACCCGAGGTTAGACCAAGTTGTGGTGTAAAGCTACCCGGACCCGCCCGGCCTAACTAGTAACCACAACAAGGTCTAATGTGAGAGGTTAAGGCACAACTAAATTAATTAATGCCTCATGATTAGGGTTAAGTCATGGCCCACTAATACTTAACCAATTTTGGGAATATGAGGGATTAAATGGGGTTAAGTGGTGAACTGTTGGTTACACTTAACTAATTTAATCCATGATTAGTGAGGGGTTAAACCACACTTAACCCCCTTAGAAAACCCTAGCAACGTGGTCTGTTCCAGCAGTAATCCCAGTTTGGTATCATTCACAACCCTAGAGGCTAGGCTAGGGCGGGGCACGATTACTGGACTGATGTAAGCGACCAAAGCGACGGCTGAGTGGTACAGCGATGCAGGTCCAGGCGGGCTACGGACGTGCACGTAGTCCGGTGTTGGACAAACTCGAGGCACGGGTACCAGTAGGTTTAGACTGTGCATTATTGCTTAGGTGTCTGGGGTTGACACCCGAGTGCTTGATACACCCGAAGGTGGACCCAGCACAGTCTGACTACAACAATATGTGGGCCGTATGGACACCAACACTTGACGTGTTAGGTTTATAGGGAGCCGATCGACTAGACCGTTGGGCTGGACCTTGTATTAAGGTCATCTCATGCAATTGGGCCAAAGTTTGGGCTAAGGGATCAATACCTGTTGTGTTAGTTTGCTAGTACACTATGGTGCAAAGCTTAATCTTCTCTATGTGATGACACCTTTATCTATTACTAGTATATTCATCTCAGTTTCCATCATGATGTTAGCTTTATTAGTTTATAGACTGATCGTAGTAGGGCTTACCAGTCTTTTTGACTGACCTGTTTTCTTTCGCTTCTTTTCTTCCGTTTCCCCCCCCCCCCTCAGGTTCTCAGGGAGGGAACAGTGGTGCTTAGCTTGGATCGCTTGCTTGTTCGCTGGATAGCTCATGTATGTCTGGACATTGAGCTCGCTATGGTTTATCACTTTTATTTTTGGGGATAGCACTATGTATTTCAGTATTTCTGTTTATGTTGTACTAGACATATTTATTTTGGCAGATGACTTTATGATGTACTAGACTTGTTTTGAGATGGTTTGAGATATTCCGCTGTTTTATTTTCACTTACTCTGTTTTACATATATATTTATGTTCTTGTTCTGCCTTGATATATCATTATGCATGCTTACCCAGTTATAACGCCCCCCAGAAGCTAGCGCCCCCTAAAGAGTGACCCTAGCGGAGGTGGGGTGTTACAGTTCCGGGCAGCCTTACACCATAACAGAGTCTAACCTCGTGTCTTTACACTTGTCACGTATTTAGTTCATGACTAAGACCTCTCACATTGGGCCAATCATTTGTAGCCGCTGGATTTGCCGGTCGGTTCCGGGCAGTCTTATGCTACAAAAGGGTCCAACCTCGTGTCTTAGTAGATTAATTACACCTAATTAATCACCCCCATAATTTGTATTAATTATCCCTAATAAATTACAAATATTTAAGAATATGGGTAGACCTAACTCAATAGGTAAATTCCCAATTCCATAATATGGGTAGACCTAACTTAATAGGTAAATTCCCAATTTCATAATATGGGTAGACCTAACTTAATAGGTAAATTCCCAATTTCATAATATGGGTAGACCTAACTTAATAGGTAAATTCCCAATTATGTCCATCCACTTTACGGTATGTTTAATTATACCCACTTCACAAAATTTTATGTGTTCATTAATTTTTACCCCATCGTCCCCACGTAAATACGTTAACATGACATACTTCAAAAGAGAAGATTCATCATACACATAATGGGTTCAACTTAGCATATCATTAGCATTACCATGGGTTTAAAAGGTGTCAACTTGTATATATGACCACAAACCCAACTTGCATAAATAACCAACCCAAACTTGCATGAATCACATATGTCATGAAGATGGTAACTTGCTTAAATGTTCATGTTATAGACCTATCATAAAGGTGTCATCTTGCATACAAGTCATAGGTCTAAAAGGGACGAACTCGCACATGTACTTATGTCATACATAAAGGCAAACTTGCATATGAACTTGCATCATAACTTGCATATGAACTTGCATCATAACTTGCATATGAACTTGCATCATAACTTGCATATGAACTTGCATCATAACTTGCATATGAACTTGCATCATAACTTGCATATGAACTTGCATCATAACTTGCATATGAACTTGCATCATAACTTGCATATGACCAAACACTTAGCATGCATAAACCAAGATACTTAGCATGCATAAAACAAAATACTTAGCATGCATAAAACCAAATACTTAGCATGCATAAAACCAAATACTTAGCATGCATAAAACCAAATACATAGCATGCATAAACCAATTACATAGCATGCATAAAACCAAATGCATAACTTGCATATCATGTTACATATAACTTGCATATACTCTCACATATAGTTTGCATAACATGTTACATATGCATAAATGTTCAACATAGTGTTTGGCATCATAAAACATGGCATTAAACTTGCATATAGCATAAAACTTGCAAGACACATAACCTACACTATACTAAACTTGCATAAACACATTTATCCACAAACATAGCCATCTCTCATCATATCCTACCATAATCAATTTAACAATTGATTATTAAAGCTATAGGAACTCACCACTAAGCTCCCATAAGCAAACCCTTGCCACCAATTACCCAAAAACTCTAGCCTTGGAATAAAGCTTGCAACTTGATGATGAATGCAAGCTAATGATTGCTTAAACAACTCAAAGATGCTTGTATGAACATGAAAGCCTTCATAGAAATATTTTAGAAATAGGATGGAGGCTAGGGTTTTGAGTGGAGGCCATGATCATAGAAAATTTTGGCATAGTTTAGTTAGGAGATAGGACTTTGATCATTTAGGGCTAGCTTAGGGTCTTATTTATAGGATTAGGCAAGTGATTTAGGCCATTAGATTAACCCTAAATTAGATTAGGGCCATCAGATCTCGGAAGCTTCCAGAAACCAGCCCCAAAGCACAGCCCAAACACTAAAATGGTGCACCAGGGCAGAATCAGCCGACAGGGCAAGTCGACAGCCCTGTCGACTTGCCTGTCGACACGCCTGTCGACATGGCAGTCGACAGCCCTGTCGACAGCCAAGTCGACTTGGCTGGGCGGGATTTTTCCCGCCTGGCCCCCATTTCTGCATGTTTCGAAATTCAAATTTCCCGAAAACTTCTTTGGGCCTTAACCCGGTCATACGGACTCCTATTTACAAAATTTCGGACTCTATTTCGCGTATTTTTCCGAGACGAACACAATGACGTAACCCGTTTCCCCTGATTCTCACATCTGAGATTATTAATTCTGTAATTAGTGAATTTTAGCATTAACCCAAATTCGGGGTGTTACAACCTCCTTCTTGCCATTCTTGTCTTCTTCATTTAAGAGCGCCATGTCTACTAGCTTTTCGTAATTAATCCCCATAGGTTCGTGGGTCATAGCCAAGCTGTGAAGTGGCTCATTCAATCCTTTGAAAAAACGGAGAGCCTTCTTATGACGGGTATTCACTAAGTCTAGTCCAAATCGAGCCAGCTGATTGAATTGATTGACATATTCCTTGACTGTCATAATCCCTTGCTGAAGAGATAAGAACTTTTCCAGCCGTAAACTTCATTCATCTTGTGAGAGGAATTTCATCTCAAACCTTGTTCGGAAGTCCATCCATGTGTCAACAGGTCTTTCAGCGTTAGTGACTTCCCACCAATAGGAAGCTTCGTCTTTGAGCAACCAAACTGCCAACTGTACTTTCTGCCTATCATCCACCTCGAAGATAACGAACAAATCTTCAGTTTCTTTGAGCCAGTTCCTCGCTTCTACGAATGATTCAGTTCTCTTGAAATCCTTTCCACCCATGGCCCTAAAATCTTTACAGATCTTTGAGAAAGCAATTGCACAAGGAGGGGGAGGAGGAGGAATCGCTGCAGCTGGAGGAGGAATATCTGCTGGGCATGCATCGTTGGCCCTAGCCACTAACTATCTCTTGAACCAGCCAGGTATTGGCACCCCTCTGGAAAGTTAAGATTCCCAGACATGCTGAAAAGAAAAAGTTGGGATTCAAACGAGGAAACAAAGGATAGTGCTAATGGCTTTTGGGGAATAACCTTTAAATAAAACAAGACTTTTCTTGAAAAAATGCTTCTTTGTAAACGGTTTTGAAAATAATTTTAGAAGGTTTTCTAAAAACTTTTGCCAAGTCTAGTAACCTTCTGCTCTGATACCAAATGTAACACGCCACCTCCGCTAGGGTCACTCACAAAGGGAATGCACTATTTTTGGAGAAGCGTTATCGAGGTAAACAAAAATAGAAACATTACAAGACAGAACATAGATAAAACAACGGAAGAATCAAAAGATAAATTTCATTACTTGCAAAAAGAGTCAAAACCTTTTACATCAAATAGCCAAGGTCATTATTTTCCATTACAATAAATTCTGTCTTGCATAAATAAAGAAGCATAAACTTGAAACAACAAAAGGAGCTTAATTCCCCAAAGGTAGCAGAAATGCAGCCATAGCATAGCTCAAGATCAAACCGTACATGAGCTGAACCGAAAGCAAGTGAAATCCAATCTAAGTGCTAGAGTTTCCTCCCTGAGAACCTGGGGGGGAACGGAAGAAAAAGAGGTGAAAGAAAACGGGTCAGTCATAAAGACTGGTAAGTCCAAGTGACTTTCAGCATAAGAACAGATAAGGGTAACATGACATGTATAAACTGAAAGTAAACATAAGGATGCTATCAAGATGGGCAAGAAAGACTAAGATAACATGATAAATCAAGCATAGCATCGCATATTCAAGGTTCGCTGCATCAACTGTATTATAATCCCAAACACATGTCTTATATAAATCATGAAATAATCCCTTGGCCCAATATCATGAAATGACCCATTTCTAGGTCGAACGAAACGATCCACTAGTCGATCGGCTCCCTACAAGTTCTAGCTCGTCATGTGTCTGTGTCATACGGCCCTATCACGAATGTAGTCACCTGTGCTGGGTCCACCATAGGGTGTATCAAGCCCTAGGCTGCCAACCACCGACACAAATCAAGCATGCACAGATAAACCTACTGATGCCCAATGCTTGCTTTTTCAAATCCGGACCACATGCACGACCATAGCCCGCCTGAACCTACACTGGCGCACCAACACAACCGTCGTTTTGGTCGCTTACAATCATCCCAGTAATCGTGCCCCACCCTGCCTAGTTCCAGGTTACCATGATACATCTAGTGGGTTACTGCTGAAACGGACCGCGTAACTAGGGTTTCCGTCCAATAGGTTAAGTGTTGTCATTAAATCCGTGACTTAACCCTTATCAGTCTAGCATGTCAAGTTGGTTAAGCGTTGTCATTCAAGTTCGTGACTTAACCCGCCTACCTGTCATGTCAAATTGGCTAAATGTTGTCGTTCAAGTTCATGACTTAGCCCTACGAATCATGTGTCAAGTTAGTTAAGTGTTGTCTTTCATGTTCATAACTTAACACTATTATGTGGCATTAATTCATTAATGCACCCCAACCTCTCACATCAGACCTGTTGTTGTGGTCACTAGATATGCCGGGCGGTTCCGGGCAGATTTACACCACAACTCAGTCTGACCTCGGGTTTCAAGCGCGATATGACCAACTACCCACATTGGATCCTACTGTTTGCAGTAACTGGATTTGTCGGGCGGTTCCGGGCAGAATTACACTGCAAACTCAACCCAACCTCGAGTTGGCCATTTTCATGTTCATTCTAGTGTCATGTCCATGTTCAAGTTCATGTCAAGTTCGTATCCAGTTTTCAAGGCAAGTTTCATGCCAAGTTTCCTATAATTACTAGTTTTTCCCAATGTTACCCCGTCTAAATATTAGGCTAACAAACTTAGCCTAATCTTCGTCCGCATGATTTTTGACATATAATATTAGGCTAAAAACTTAGCCTAATTTAATGTACACAAAATTTGCATAAAGAAATTCATAAACATGACATGGGTGTAACTTGGCATTTTTGGCATAGTCAATAAGAACACCGTAGTTGTGTACTTGCAAAATAATCAACATGAATGTCATAGGTGTCAACTTGCAACGCAGACTAAATCATACATATATGTGAATTTGCAGCATAGACTAAATCAATTTACGTATATGTGAACTTGCAAATCAATCACGAACATATGAATAAGTGTGAACTTGAAATATGACATAGGTTTAACATATACACATAAACATGTAGATCTAACATTTGGTCACATATGTGATATGATTTTACAACCTAAAGCTTGCATAACATGATAAACTACACAACTTGTCATAATAGGTTATATTCCAAGTTCATATACATATGAATAGACTTATTCATTAATTCTCAATTCAACATGATAATAAAATAGAACCATAGACATAGATCAATATCATTCAATTCCACATATAACATGATAGACATCGTTCTATTATTAATTTAATTCCATGGTATGACATAATTAAATTGACAAAACATCGCAGGCAGATAGATCTGATAATATTATGAACATGAAAAGGTTTGAATAATAATCTAGTTTCAAGAACATGAATAGGTCTAACTTAAATAAGAAAATCCCCAAAATCAAGATCCAAGGATAAATAAAGAAAATAGGTCTGATTAGAAAATCATGTTTAGATCCAATTTCATAGTCATAATCCTAGGCAATAACCTAATGGTCATGAATCATAGGTGATTAGCCACAATTATCCTTGTCATAGTCATAGGCAACAGTCTTATTTTCACAGTCATAGGCATAGGCATAGTCTTATGTTGACAGGCATAGGCATAGTCTTATTTTCACAATCATAGGCATATTCATAGTCTTATGTTCATAGTCATAGGCATAGGCATAGTCTTGTGCCATTAACAATAGTTTCAACGTCATAGGCAATATTCCCAATAGTCAAGATCCAAGAAGAAAACAAGAATAGATATGAATCATACATAAATCAATTCCAATTTATAACATGCCCATATTAAGTTTATAGTTTTTATCTAAAACTAACTGGAACTTAAAGATCGTGGTCTAGGAAATTTAGATGCAGAAGTCAAGTCTAGAAATTTGTCGTTGAATTGTTGAATCGCTGAATCTTGCTTTGATTGTAGAAGCAAATCCCCAATTCCTAGTCGTAGTCTTCAAGAAATAATCTTCGCGTCTTAATTTAATTTATCTTAATTTAATTTAGAGGAAGAAGAAGAAGCCATGTTCATCAAGAATTAATGCAGCATAAGGTTAGAGAAGAATGGTGTAAAGAGAATGAGGCTAGGAGGCTGTTTAATTAGGATTAGGCATACGAATCTGGTCAGAAAACGAGGTCAGATACATCGGAATGCATCAGGTTCAGAAAATGGGTTCGGGAGGCAGGTCGACCCCCAGGTCAACACTATGGTCGACCTGGTCCCTGGGAGGTCGACACTATGGTCGACCCCTAGGTCGACCTGGTCCCTGGGCGGGAATTTTCCCGCCCAGCCTATTTTGGGTTCTGAATTCGAATTTAAATTCGAATTTTCGAGCTGCTTTCAATTCTGAAAATTTCTGAAAATTCTAGAGGTCATATCTCCCTCATACGGACTCCGATTTTCGAAAATTCGGACTCGTTTCCAAGCAGAATTTCGAGACGAACGCAATGGAGCAACCCGTTTTTCCTGATTCTTATTTTAAAATTTAATTCTGCCCTTATTTAAGGTTTTAACATGTTATTAAAATTCGGGTTGTCACATTTAGATTTCAAAACTAGAATTATTTTCCATCTTTTGCCCATTAATTAGAATTTAAATTCTATTTCAAATTTCAAACTTTATTTTCTTTAAATTCAAAAACTTGAATCGTCTATAACTTTCGCATATGAACTTTATTATCAGCATTCTTTAAATGAAAGCAGATCAGAATCTCACCATTAACGCAACAATATAACTTCCATGGTCAAATTCCATAAGTATTGAATTTATGTAATTTGACATATTATAATTATTTAATTATTTTAGTTTTCTACGTCTGCTTAGAATATATTTTAAGAGGAGTTACATTCTTCCCCATTTAAAAGGAATTTCATCTCAAAATCTTTTTAAAGGGGTGAACAACACAACTTGCTCTAACAAACATGTTATACAACTTAGTAATTAGTTTGTACATCCATTTAAACAAACAACTTTTAGTGTGATTATGTTGTTACGTGCATACAAAGATGAGCTCGCTCATAGCGTGAAAGTGTAACATATAATGCTTTATGTATGCAAAACATCCTATTATGCCTAAAATTATCTATATAAGTTTACTGTTTTAGTGAGTTGGTGGTGCAATCAATTCCTATCATCCAATCTAACAACCACAATGCAACAATAGATCCTAATTTTAGAGAGAGAAAATTAAAAGAGAATGGTTTATAATATGACTTTTCATTCCTTCCACCAGATTATTCTCCCTAATGTACTCGAACTGATCTAATTCATTATTGTGGAACCCTGTTGTACCATGCTCTGTAATATCTATGGTTGCACGAGATGCCAATGGTTCCATCTTATTCTTCTTTTAGTGACATCCCTGAGATTTAGGAAAAAATTTAAACTTTATTTTTAATTTAATTTTATAAAAAAATACACAAAATTTAAAAATTATGTTTTTAAATCATAGTATAGCCCCAAAAGTCACATTTAATATACGAACGTATTTGGACTCGAAACCACTTCCATTGAGTTCAAAATGTCGTTTGTGTGCTTGAAAAGTATAAACTTCAATATATTCTGAGCTTCGGAGTTTTGGCACTTGGGTTGGGTCTTGGTTTGGCTAGACAACCTGTAACAACCCATATTTTCTCTATATTTAAATTTCTGAATTTAATAGAATAAATTCAATGATAAATGGTAACATTCAAATTTTATGGTTTTCTTATATGATAACTTACCTTAAGCATAAACCGGAAATCTATATTTGATAATATTAATTTAGATTTGAAACTTTTAAATTTAATATTAATGAATTTGAATAAATTAAGTAGGTTAGAAATGTTGTGATGTGAAATTTAATATTTTAATGACTAATTAGACTTATGTTGTCTAAGATAGAAAGGGAATTTAAAATACCTGAAACCCATTTATAAAGTCTATTAAAAGTTAATTTTAATGACTTAGGATAAGTGAAATTTCATTTTTGTTATAGTGATAAAGAATTGAAATTTCAAATATAGTATCTACAATTTAACTGAAGTTAAATTGTTTAATGTATAATTGAAATACAATTTTTAAATTGATAAATAATAAAATTTGGGAACTTAAAATATGTGAAATTTTATTTATAAATTTATTTAAGTTATAATTTGATTTAAATGGAATTTAATGAATATTAAAATATTCATTTAACTGTTTTAATTCAATTTGAATATTTTATTAATTAATTAACAGTGAAATTTAACTATTTTGGCGACTGTCTCGGAATTCGACGAAAGTGGCGCCATCGGAACCGGAACGGTAAATTATTGTAGAGTTTCAATCTGCGTCAAAATCCGGCTTACTGTTTGATCGTACGAGAGAAAATGTGAACGAGATCAGTGATAATTGGGTGTTTCTTATATTTGGGCCATATATATATGCATATAACTTGAGTCCATGACCACATCATCAGCTCATTTCTGTTATACGTATAACTTTTTCTTCATTCAAGCTTTCTCTAATGGCAGAATTTTACAAACCCTAGTTTCAAATAAAAATACAAGCTTGAAATTCAAATTTCTTCAAACCCTAGAGTATTACATATCAAATCGAAGCTCTCGACGCCACGAAGCTACTGGTGCTCTCAGTTTCGACATGCATGGCCTGTAGTGGCCGAAAACTGCGGTCAAAGCTTGCTGGAAATGGAACCCTAAGTTTCAATTTAGGGCTTTTTGATTCGTGGGTTAATCGAAGAATCGAAGAACTGGGTGTTGTAGAGGGAATCGATACGAGTTCAACGATGATATGCATATGATTTATTGTGGAGTGGAGCATCGGGAATCCGCGAATTAGGGTTCGGATTGGCGGTTTTGGGGCTTGACGGCGGCGGTTCTATGGACCACCGGAGGTGGTGGCGCCACCGTGGCTGCATGCGACTCGGCCAGGCAAGAAGGATGAGGGCGGGATCGAAGCTAACGGTGGCCGGAGTGCACCACGATTGGCGGTCAAAGAGGAGGTCTGATGGGTTCTCGTGCGTGCGCTGTAGCATGAGATGGAGCGGGAAGAAAAAGAACGTGGTAGGCCCTGCTGAGGTGTCAAAGAGTTAGTGGGTGAGGAATCTAATTTAATAATTAATTATATTTTTAAATTCCAACGATAAAACACTGATAACTCTCTCGTTTTAACTCGGATTTGGACGCGGTTTGTTGCGTTGGGATCGTGGCGGAATTGCGAACGTTTTGGCGCTAACCTGGCTACGTTTAGAGACTGTGGAATTTTGGGCTTCTTTTGGTCGTCCGATCCAATTTAGACCCAAAGGTGAGTGATTCTTTGCTCACAAAATACTAAATTATTCGCATATTTATCGAATTAAATTATGAAGTAAGTTTGGTTGCATGGTTGTGTTTGGTTTGGTGAATGGTTGCTTAAATTTGACATGCAAGTATGTTACATACAATGAAATCGATAATTAGTTATTTAAATTTAATTTAAACTTCTGGTTAGAAAATCTTGACACTTGAAAATCAGTGGAATGATTTAACACTGACCATGGAATAAAGGTTGTGTGATGGATGCCTTGGTTGATTAGAATTACTGAATGAATACTGCTTGAATTGTTCCTTTATTCAGTACATGAATATTTGTGTGCTAATATTGATGATTAATCCCATTTTCACCTTAGATGTTACGGGCATCGAATAAACCCGGGATTTAATCAATAGAAATCAATTAACAACACAGAGTGAAATGATAAATCTCTGTGACCCTGATTTGGATTGAAATGATAGATCCATCCCTGAATATCGAGAAATTGAAATTTAATCACTTAGCCATAGGGTAGCAAATTATATATGGACCTCGGTTGGTTAAATGATTTTTTTTATATTTGAAATTTTTATTTTGATAGAAATTTCATCTAAAGGAAAGGGATCGGTTTAGATAAGCTTTATTTTCTCTTGAAGATCTAAATCTCGAAAATTATTGAAATGATTTAAGAATTTTTCCCAAATGCATTGGAAGTGTTAAGGATATAAAAATTTATATGATTGGGATTTTTAAGAATTGGGTAGGCTCGAAATTTATAGATTCTTATTAAATTTAATATTGTGGTAAAGGAATTGTGGATACTCAGAATTGTTATAAACTTAACACGAGCATAATTTTGAATCTTTGAATTTGTAAATGGGTTGAAATGAGATTTGAAACAAGGCTTTTGGGCTAAGCAACTCTACTGAGACTGGAGTTTAGATTCAAGTTTGTAGTTCGGAAGAGGAATCGATTTTAGTTAAAGGATTGTCATGTATATTTCCATAGTTGATTTCAATAACTATCCAGTTTCAAAACTTATTTATTAAATTTTTCTATAACTATTTTATTATAACTAAAATTTTCTTTATATTCTTTTATTTAAATTTAATAAACTTTTAAAGTTATGTATATGCTTAGTGTTTAAACTTATTTTATCCTATTTTAACTATCATATTCTGTACGTAAATTTTTTTTTATATATATATAGGTTCTTTATAACATCTGTTTTCATAAACTTATTTTACAAAGTGTAGATTCCTTACGAACGAAAGTGCTTGAGTCTGGACCGTCATTCAAATGGAGTTAAGATAAAGGTTATATTCTTTTACTATAAATCGATGTCAAATCGATTCCAAATATGAAGGTGAATTGTATTATACTATAATGTGAACGTACTTCCTAAGGGATTGAAAATAAGTTATGGAATAATATATTCTATTTGATTTTGAATGAATTTCAAATATGAATTGATTTGGAATAATTTGAAATCTCTTGCAATGAAATATATTCTATTGGAATATAAGTCGATTTTGAAACACTATATGATTTTAGTATAAGGATATGGAAATTTATTCTAATATTAAAATATATAATCGGTTTGGTACGATTTATGATATTCGATATGAAACTATATTCTATTTTGAATATAAATTGGTTCGAACAGAATATGATATTTTGGTATGAAAGCGAACCTTTGAAATGTAAAAGAACCAACCGATGTAAAAGATGTAAGCGTTGGTTGTCAAAGAGACCGGAGTCGGCATAAGGCATACTCTCTGTCAGTGTCGATACCACTTTGACAACTGTGAACGTTTGACGTATCCAGAATGAGATATGATCACTTGGAGGCGATTATTGAATCGAAGGAGATGAACGCTGACGAAATAGCCCTGACCCTTGGGTCAGAATTGAAATGACTAAAACAGGAGCTATACCGTGACTAATTGAGGTAGCACCTTTGATCGGACGCACTCCTTCGATAATATTTCTATGACTATGATTGATGATGATGATTGGGTCCATTTATGACTTTGGGAGTGTGTTCCGAGGTGGGCGGTAGTGGCTGCTATGCATTACCACCGGTCCGAGAGTGCAATTGATAGAATCCTACCCTGGGCATTGCCTCGAGTGCCTTGTCATATATATCCATATCGAGCCCCATACAATTTTGATTTAGCATTGCCTTCTATGGAGTGCCCTCTGATAACACCAGTACGGTGAATTTACGGTACTGTATAGACTGTTCATGCCTATAAACGGCGTAAGGGTAATATGGTAATCCCGCTTACGCTATTTTCAGTATTTATACTTTACTGGATAGACACTACCATAATAGCGTACTATATTATATATGTATTAGTTTAACGGATCCTTGAGAGATGGAAAAATCCCGTAACATCTTTTGAGTTACTGTACCCATGACACTGATGTTATTTCGTATTTTGATTTGACTAATATGAGATGATTTAGTGCTGACCCGAGTGTTTGTTGTGTTTTCTTTTAT
The DNA here is from genome assembly GCA_030737875.1 of Allium sativum. Taxonomy (NCBI): domain Eukaryota; kingdom Viridiplantae; phylum Streptophyta; class Magnoliopsida; order Asparagales; family Amaryllidaceae; genus Allium; species Allium sativum. The sequence continues at coordinate 430,182,626 of CM060909.1, read as the reverse complement.
GCTATACTCTCGGGTCAGCAGACGTTGCAGTATTTGAAGATGACTGTGCTTGGAGATCGAAGACGAAGATTTGGTATACCTATTATCTATACATATGTATATCCGCTGCATTATTCCCGTTGCTTATTATGTACAGCTGTATGTATATGTAACTCTGATAATCATTGAATGTTATAACCACAGTATACATTTCAACTGCTTTTTAACTGCTATTTGTTTATTATATGTTGCCCTTCCGCTGTGAGATTCTGTTATTGTTTTTCTCTTCTTTCCTTCTTTTCCCAATAACTACCTGCATTTGCGATTTGTTTGAATCGACATGTGTGGCTTATTGTCGATTTTAAACGGTCAAAAATGTGGGTCGTTACACAACCGATTCCATATAACCAAACCAGCCCTCTCCTCTTCGTTCACTCAAAACACTTCATCAAAAATAGAAAATGGGGATTGGGAAATAGAAATTCCTAAGCTAGGTTTCTTGATTCCAAGCACAAATCAAGTGCTAATTTGGAGAGACAACTTGTGTAAACTTCTCCATCTCCTTCTCCATCTTCTTATATATGCTTTCTCTCTAATTTCTAAAATTTTGTTTGACCTAATTCCTAGGAAACTCGTTTATATGAGCTTAGGTTGAAGATTAGCAAGCTATATTGGAAGAGAGGTTATTTTATCTTGTCATTGGATTGATTTCTTGCTTCTAGCAAGCAAATGTGAGATCTTTGTGAGTTCATTGTGTCTATGCCACAAGCTATTGTCTTGTAAAGTGTAATTTAGATTCGTTTAGAGTAGTGTGTATGCATATGAATTGGTTAGATAAGTATACACTTTCCAGTTCGTTAGTTTAGTTCCATAAAATTGAAATTTCTCGTTTTGATTGTGTACACAATCGAATGCATATGCTATGAGTTGTTTTGGTGATATTGTGAAGCTCCGTTGTCGCACCGGCAAGCTCTAAGACTTCACAATTCGCTTGCTTTGCATTGGGTAGCTATGGTTAGAGAATTTGTTCATTTTATAATATATGATCGAAATCATAGCAATCTTATGTATATACATTTGTGCACGTGTTCTTGAGTTGTTTCGACAATCTTATGAGGCCTCATTATCATCTATCTCAAATGTATAGCCTCCATAGTTCTTCGAAAATGATTCATAAAGGAAAAAAACAAAAGATGAATGGGGCTGATTAACAGCCGCCAGTCCATTGGTCCATTTCAGACTAGTCGACTGGTATCAACCTTGGCAAAACCCCAGTTTTTGACCAGTTAACTGGTCTGTTTTGGACCAGTCGATTGGTAAATGACTATGGACTGAAGGACCTCGGTCCATAGTCTAGTTTGATCTAGGCTTTTTCCTGGTCTGACCCTGGACCGTTTGGACTTTGTTTGTGATTTTTCAGTTCTCTAATTCACAGATTTCAGCATCCCGATTCTTGCGAAATCGTTTTTATAAATCATCAATTACAGAATGATGGAGTGGAAACCAATGGTGAGAACTTTCTCACTCGAATATTTTGTACAGTTATTTATATATTTTTATAACTGAATATATGTTGATAGTCTGTGATTGCAATATTTGTTTGGTGGTTGATGGACGTTACAATTTTAAATGTTGTCATTATTAAACTATGAAAATAATATATAAGTTCACATGGATTGTGATGTAAACCCCACTCGGGTATTGGAACAATACTTTTACACCTCGCCCAAGTATGCAAGTAATAATCATTAGTTGTTGATTGAAAACCCCACATGGGTCAGGAGATGATATTATAGTTTCTAACCAATTGACTGGTCTGAAATGGACCAGTCGACTGGTAAATGGCTATGGACCGGAGGACCTCGGTCCACAATCTAGTTTGGTCCAGGCTTTTCCCGGTCGAAGCCCGGACCGTTTGACCTTGATTTATGACTTTTCAGTTTCTCTATTCTTAGATTTCAGCAAATGATTTGGGATTTATAAATCTTTTAACTAAGAATTTAATGGAACTTTTTCCAAAGTGAAGTTTTCCAATTAAATGAACTAAATTGGAATTAAATGGAATTCGATTTAATAATAATCGAGATGAGCTTCTATGAATGAAGACCATTACTATTTATGGAATTTAAAAGCTTTCTCGTTATTCCACTTATAGTATTAGTTTGATACGGAAATTTATATCGATTACGATTGATCTAATTTCCATGAAGTTCCATATTAAGTGGAAGATGATTTTGGGTTTATTGTGAACTGTGTTCTAAATAACGTTTGTTCTTTAACCCAAGTTAAAGCAGGATTAATTCTTAGAAAGTTGAATAATCATTACGTAATGATTTTAGAGATTGAAACTAAGTAGAGTTTTAATAAATTTTTAACTAGATTTGGAATTAATAGATGGTAATTAAGTTTTACCAAAACACGAGAAGTGATATGAACAAAACCTACTTGGTTGTTGATATTGATTATGATTGATTGTGCTCGACCAGTTTATGAGCAAAATATGCTTTTACATTTAGCATCTGGTTAGGTAGAAATATTTCTATGCTAACACCTTGTGAAACACTTCACGATTTGACTATGAGGTGTTTAGCCATGTTGTTGAGTTCATTTCAAATTTAATGAATGGTCTTGAAATGATATTTTCTTAAGTGAACAGAAATGTTTTCCCCATTTTGGATAGGGAATGTTTTATAAAAATGTTGTATAAAATAGAAAGGATTTCTAGGGCTAAACCCAATATGTTCGAAATGATTTAAAAAACTACTAAGTGTTTGACATTGTAGTTCAACACATAACCAATTAATTGCTATTGATGATATCTCTGTTTGCTGGCGAAGAATTTATTCTCTTGCTTAATACCCTTCTTTGAGACGTACGAGCTCAAAGGTTATGTGATTAATAGTGACTGGTCATATGTGTGAATTGCTAATGTAAAGTACTATAGTTTGAAAGTACTTATGATTATTATGTTGTGAAATGATTTTCCCTACTTCGGGGTATAAAATGATTTAATATGTGGCAAAAGATTCGGGTAACCCTAATGCCTAAAATATGGGTGAGAGAGACCTAGGACCTAATGAATTGGGGGGTGGTCAGTGTAGCCTGCTCCATAGTGGGAGGTGCGCATATATATATATATATATATATATATATATATATATTGTGTGTGTGTGTGTCGAGTTGCTAAGGTGCGTGCCCTTTGCCTTGTTTGATGGGGAAAACCTCTCGATATTTGGCTGCATACTATTTGTATGCATTGTAATGTTTTGGAATTCATATTTCCCAAGATTTTGGTTTGAGATCCTGAAGTGAAATCTACATTGATATAAAAGCTAGATATGTATTTCAAATGATTTGAGATAAGAATTCAAGAATAAAGTCCAAAGAAATAATTTCTGTAGGTGAATTGGATTTTGAAAATCTAAGTTTGGGGATTAAACCTAAATGGGTAGATTGAGGAATTGCATGTTGTTTGATGTATTGTAGATCCATAAGTTTATTATTGGTAGTTATATGTGCACCAGAAATCTAGTGGAGAAAACCCGTTCCGTGTCATACGGCGTGGTCCCGCGATATGCCTTATTTTACATAAGTTAATTATAGTTGTAAAGTTTCTCATACCAGTCCCATGACTGACTCGTAGTTTGTTTTTCCTTGCAAACTCGGGTGCCCATATTTTCCACATGGGCGGCTGAGTAGTTTGTTTTGCAAATTATTTCACTGAGCAGGATTCTGGATTGAAGCTTAAAGCTATGTCCAGAGCATTGATAGTCTTCCCCTGTATTAGTTTATATTTCCACTATGCATTGTATTACATTTAATGTAAATTTATCTCATGCTATGTAATTTTCAATGTACTTTGATATTCTGCACTCTGATGTAATTATGATGTTTATAAAAGTCTTATGTTGTTTGTTCTGATGTGGTGTGCGCCCAAAGTTAATAATCCGAGGATTTCCAACCTTCGGATCGTGCCTTACGGTGGATTCGAAGGGCGGGGAAATTTGGATTGTTACAAAGTGGTATCAGATCTTTGGTTAACTCAAATCTTTGGGGTACAACTCATTAGAACATAATAAAAGACTCATCAGAGATAGGATTAGTAACATGCTATAAGAATACTCGTTAGAGATAGGATTAGTAGTATCCTAGAGTGAGTAGCTCATTAGAGATGGTGTTAGTAATGAACTATAATGAGTTAAGAGTATTACATATACGAGAGAGCGTATTCGTAATAAGGAATAGATTTTCAAAATCGATTTTGAAAGGTTATATTTTAAATAATAAACTTACTTACGTCTTTGTTCCTTTTCGGGAAAGAAAAGATTTTAAATAGGGGAGAGTGACATCCCTGAGATTTTGGAACAAATTTAAATTTTATTTTTAACTTAATTTTATAAGAAAATACATCAAAATTTAAAATTCTATTTTTAAATCATAGTATAGCCCTAAAAGTCACATTTTATATGCGGATGTATTTGGACTCGAAATCACTTCCTTTGAGTTCAAAATGTCGTTTGCGTGCTCAAAAAGTATAAACTTCAAACTTCGATATATTCCGAGCTTCGGAGTTTTGGCACTTGGGTTGGGTCTTGGTTTGGCTAAACCTAGCCTACTCCATATAACCAAATCAGCCCACTCCTTTTCATTCACTCAAAACACTTCATCAAAAATAGAAAATGGGGATCGAGAAATGGAAATAGAAATTCATAAGCTAGGGTTATTGATTCCAAGCACAAATCAAGTGCTAGTTTGGAGAGACAACTTATGTAAGCTTCTCCAACTTCTCCTACATGCTTTCTCTCCAATCTCTAAAATTTTGTTTGACCTAATTCCCAGGAAACTCTTTTATATGAGCTTAGGTTAAAGATTAGCAAGCTATATTAGAAGAGAGGTTGAAGATTAGCAAGCTATATTGGAAGATAGGTTGTTTTAGCTTGTTTTTGATTTGATTTCTTGCTTTTAGCAAGCAAAGGTGAGAACTTTTAAACGATTATAAGAAGTAGTTTATAATTAACAATGACTAGTTAATTAGTTGAGTTGTATGTTGAATATTGGTTGCTAATTCAAGTTTATGATGAAGCTAAATAATGATTAGCATATTAAAAATATAGTTTTTAATTGAGATATGTATACTTGTTTAGGTATGTGAGAAATTGCTCACTAAAAAGGGCTAGCTAGTTGAAGCGACCCGAAACTTCCCCGGTCTCCGAAGAGATGAGAAAGAACGAATTACTGTGAGGACAAGACAAATCAGAACACAAACAGAAGAACATTTCACTGTTATTACAACAATGCATCAGATTACCAGAATATACAGAGTATAAATGAATATTACACAGAAATATCAGAGATTTAAATTACATTTAAATAACTAGCAGCGGAAAATAATACAATACACAACTAGAAGAGATATACGGATACAAAGCTTTCCGGATATCATTCCAGCTGTAAACCAGGATCCTGTGAATATAAATCTGCAAAACCAAAACTACTAGCTGCCCGTGTCGAAAATAAGGGCACCCAGAGTTTAGGTTAAAACAATAAACTCCAGGTCAGTCATGTGACTGGTGTGAGAACCAAAACAGTTATTTAAAACTTTACTTTAAAAGAGAGTAATTCAAGGGACCACGCCGTATAACACGGAACGGGTTTCCTCCCAAGGATACCAGTGCATGAAACAAACAGCGCAATGCTAAATAAAGAAAAATGAAGCTGTTATAAGACCCAGGTCCCATCACACAATGCAACGTAGCCGAGGATAGGGTTTTCCCTTATAACAGCCAAGGAATGCTTGATACGGTTAAAACAAATCATTTGATACTATAATAAGTGTATAGTGTCAAAAACAATTTCAATCATAAATATAAATCATAGACGGCATGAGTGCCCCATCCCACTATGTCGCCATACTAGGCTCTACAAATAAAGCCGAAATACACGTATTGGAAATTGGATTTCCATCATGGTGGCTCCTGATTCGAAAGATCTATCGCGTAGTACAAATCACCGCGGCTTACGTCTCAGCGAGAGAAAACACCGCTATGCACATCCGCACCTTTTGGGACTCAAGTATCACCGCGGCTTACGTCCCAGCAAGAGAAAACACCGCTTACTCTATCCCTCCGAGCACAAAGCTCAATATCGGTCGACCGAATCCACTACACTAAAAATGTATACTGATCAAACCATCAGTTTACCACCATCCCGGGCTGTGAGGCTCGCGGATTCACGTTATACACAAAGCTACGCCACACAGGCCGTGCTTTGATCATCAACCACAAGACTTTGCTTTTCAATAGAAGCCTTGATCAATTGCCACTTACGCATGCCACACTGGCAATTCACTCCATGCGACTGATGTCCATCGATATACAACCTCTGAGCTCGTACGTCTCAGAGAAGGGCGTTAAGCAAGAGAATAAATTCTCCGCCGCCAAACAGATGTATATTTAATAGAGATCAATCAACACAGAATAAAATCCAATGTCAGACACACAATCCATTTACAAGTTCGTTCTGGGTCTGAACGAAACCGGAGGCACTTTCCTCGCATATCCATCCATCTCCAGGTACGTCTGGACGATCACCAACTGATTCCCTCATCCTGGGTGTACAGCCCAATCAAGATCATCAGTAATCACCCAAACGATGTGAAGACTTCCGGTCTTCAACCACCGTCTTCATCTTCGACATCTCGTCGAATCGGTTATTCAGAATGGGTATAAACCCGGCCTTTCTGAATAACCCACGTATATAATAAACGAATGTTACACAAACACAACAAACGGCTCATTCCAATTCAGAATATTATCTTATCCACAAAATCACATTCTTAGGGAAAGGTTCCCATTAATTTTATCCAAGATAAATTCTTCTAAATTTATTCTTTAATCCTCCTATGGATATCATTTCAAACTAGTCGGGATTAACGAACCACACCGAAGTAATTATTTATTTTATTTCCCAATCCCAACCTATATATCCCATGGAGAAAACTGGTAATACTCCACATCTAACACCACGGTGTTATCGGTAAAATTAATTACCATTTCACGTTCAAATCTAATTAAAGATTTAACTATCGCTTTGGAGCAAAACTGGTGATACTCCACTCTCGATCACTTTTCAGATTTTGATAATTAAAATTATCAATTCACATTTTAATCTAATTAAAGATTCATTAAAACTCCACTTAGTTTTAATCTTTTCAGAAATCGATATTATGTCTTTAACTGGGTTAAAGAACCAATGTCATCTAAACACGACTCACGATAAACCCAAATCACATTTGATATTAAATACAAGGCTCTGAATAGAAGATATACCGGCTTACATTCAATATCAAATTCTGAAACCAACAAATATCGTATTGGAAATAACGATATAAAATATATCTTTCAAATCCCCATAACAATATTTGTATAGTCACGAAATCCAACATCGAAATATCCCGAAGATAATTTCGATTCAACTCCAGTCCAATCCACGTATTGGGAGTATTGATTATTTTTAAAATCACTTTCAAATTCAATTTATTTATTTCAAAAATAAATTGATTTTAATTCTAGTTCAAAACTAGTTCATTTCGATAAAAATCTATTTTTATCTTTTCAAATGTGGAATTTTCCAGCTCAACTCTTTCCAATCCATATTTTATGATTTTACACAAATTATAGATATTTTTAATAATTTTACTAAGGCCCGTACAGTCGATTTCCAACAACGGCCATCGAACTGCACTTACGGCGACCTTTTTCGAATTTGATTTGGACATAACTCCAAATCCAACTGTTAGATTTCAAATTTCTAATATTCATTGGAAAGCTCTTTTCGATACGAACCCAACGGTTCCGGTTTTAGGAGAATCCGACGGTCGGATCTCCCGCAATGTCCGTTTGAAACAAATGGTCGAAATTCACGAACTGCCGCGGCGCGGCGCGTTCTATTCAGGCCATTATATATATAATATATATATATTTCGTCGATTTCCTTTTAAAACGAATTTTATAAATAGTTCTACATTCGTTTCAAAACAATTTCAACTTCCATTTCAATTCAAATCAAAATTGAATTCTTCTTTATAAATTCGTTTTAAAATTCATTTCTATTCAATTCAATTTGAATTCATTTGAATTCGCTTTCAATTCAATTCATTTCGAAATCGTTTTCAATTCAATTCATTTCGAAATCGTTTTCAATTCAATTCATTTCGAAATCGTTTTCAATTCAATTCATTTCGAAATCGTTTTCAATTCAATTCATTTCGAAATCGTTTTCAATTCAATTCATTTCGAAATCGTTTTCAATTCAATTCATTTCGAAATCGTTTTCAATTCAATTCATTTCGAAATCGTTTTCAATTCAATTCATTTCGAAACCGTTTTCAATTCAATTCATTTCGAAATCGTTTTCAATTCAATTCATTTCGAAATGAATAAAATCGATATAAATATCGTTTACGTCAAAATGGCGTCAATCTAATCAACACGGCTTTATATTTTCAAAACTTCTTTATTCTATCCAACAAATGAATATTATCCCATTCAACACATGAATCTATATTTATTTCAACACACGACTAATCTCAACACATGAGTACTGTCAACACATCACTATTTTTATATTCAACACATGAATTTTCTTTTATAATATTCATTACTTTCCCAATTGGAATGAGGCCCAATCAATCACCATATGACGTTAATTATATGGATTCCATACAACACATGTATATAATAGCAATAATAAACAATCAAACATCAACCAAAGTGCACTACACTGTATAAGCATCAAATATAGATATCTTACGCTTATAACAGCCTGTCAATCAATCGACCGACATATTTAATCAATCAGGATGAGTGAACTTCAAATTTCATCCCAAACCCGTGTGGGGTTTCAAACAATCAAACACAGATTTTTAGTTGTGCAGTTGGGCGATGTGTAAAATTTATCGACCCATTCAATATCAGTCAAATCAGTGTATATAAACAAATCGGCCGATTTGTTTATAAATATTTATTTATTCACTTTCACGTTAAAACTATATTTTTAATGATAATATATTTTATTTTAACACATGAATTTCTATTCATTTCATTTACATAATAAAAATGATATTTTTTATTTTTCTAACATATTTTAGAAAATTTCGGCGGCATAACGGCACGATACTAGAAACGGGACGAGGCCTAGCCTTATCCCCGGTCTAGTGAAGGCCCACGCCATTCACACATCAATCAAATCAATTTTATTTCACCAAAAAATTCAGTTCAATCCAAATAATCTAACCAACTACACAACCAAACAATTTAGCAAACAAGCCATCCATGGTCTGTGGATGACGGGTGTCGGGTGCTACTAAGCACCGTCTGCATCCTAGTATAAATATACATATATATGTACGTATAACTAGAATAAGAAAGTTAGAGTGAGGAGTTCTCACCCTTTCGCTAAACTGAATGACGCAATTCTTCATGGGTAGGAAATCTTCACTGTGCTTTTCTTTCGTCTATTTCGTTGCCCGTATTCACTACCTATATAAAAGTCACATTTTTACTTTGCTATTCAATATATAAAAATCGAATTTTTTCTTCGCTATTCAATATATAAAAATCGAATTTTTTCTTCGCTATTCAATATATAAAAATTATATTTTTATCATTCTTATGATGTAAAAATTATATTTTTATTGCTCTAAAAAATATAAGAATCATACCTTACTTCTTCTACTTAACCAAAAAAATTCCGTCTTTTCTATTTTTAAAAATATGATTTTTATTTTTGCAAGTTCAAATCTTTTTCTTTTAAAAGATTAAACCTTTTTCTATTTCAAAGTTTAAACCTTTAAAATAAAAATCAGTTTTATTTATTTCTTTAAAAATCAGTTTATATATCTTTAAAAAAAATCAGTTCTAAATCTTTTAAAAATTCAGTTTTTAAAATCTAAAGAAAAAATAAAACAGTTTTATTTCCTTTAAAAATTCTGCTTTTACCTTTCTTTAAAAATCAGTTTATAAAATCTATATAAATCAGTTTATAAAATCTATATAAATCAGTTTATAAAATCTATATAAATCAGTTTATAAAATCTATATAAATCAGTTTTTATGCAACTAAAAAAAAAGTCAGTTTCGCAGATTAAAAATAATAAGTTTTGCAGATCTAAAAATAATAAAAAAAAAAGAAGTAAAATAACTTACCTTTTAACCTGCGAAGGAGGGGGGGTATCTCGCCGGCGTCAGGGCTAGGGGGGGTCGCAGGTCGGAGGCGGGTCCAACGGGGGTGGGCGAGGGCAGCTAAGGCGACGGGGTCGAATGGCTAGGGCGTGGGGTCCAATTGAGAGAGGAGAGAGAAAAGAGGGGCGCGAGGTGGGGGCTTCTCGCCGGAGGTTGGTTGCGGTGGAGGGAGGGTCAGACGGTGGGCGGTGGTTGAGCAATCGGAGGGGCGACGGGGATCGAGGTCTGGGAAGAAGAGGGGCGCGATTTTTTTTTTTTTATTATTTCTGACGGTGGATATGAGAGAGAGAGAGAGAGAGAGGTGAGTGTATTAATATATAATTTAATTATTTAATTTAATTTATTTCTCCTTTAAAGTTGACTTTTCATCCGAATCCCGATTCGAACCCAACGACTGCCGCCCCTAGCTAATTACCCCCATTCCGAACACAATGGGATATGTATCGCAAGCTGATTTGATCATTTCGATTAGTTTCCGTTGAATTTACATTTAAATCACTGTATTGAATTTTAAACGTACATTTCAAATTACCGGGGTCACATACTAACTAGAAAAATTCCAGAAAAATATTTTCTAGCTTCGTATTGACGATACGGTCCTAACAAAACTAGTTTCGTCGAATTCTGAGACCGTTTGAAAAATGGCCAATTTCCAGTCGATTAAAATCAACTTAAACTGGTCAAACGCGTTTTCCTTTGCCACGCTCACATATTGATTCGAAAAATTATGAAATTTGAAACCTAGCAATAATTTGACATCACGGACCCAACAAAACTAGTTTCGTCGAAATCCGAGGTCATCTGCAAAATTTCCATTTTTAAGGGCCTGAATTCCATAGCGACTATTCAGAATTTTCAACTGGACATATCTTTTGATTCCTGATATGAAATCTTGATTTTCCGGATTCGTTGGAAAGATATCATCAATTAGATCCTAATGTTTTTGGTTTCACTAAAATCCGGATTGTCTTGCACCCGGTACATTCAATTGAAGTTTGAAATCGAATTATCGAACTACCGCGCCATTTTCAATTCTATTTATAATTATATATAAATATTTATATTCTAACAACGACGCGTATAATATATACGTTCGAATTATATTCAAAATAAATTTCCGTCGATATTATTTAAAATAATTCATTTTAAATAATCAAAATCTGCTAAAATTGCCAAAATAAAAATTTTAAACTGGCCCAGATTTTCGGGTTGTTACAATCTCCCCCACTTAAAACTTTTCGTCCCCGAAAAGGAACAAAGTCGAAAGTTGTTTAACAATTCAACTCAACTTCCATTGTTTTTTATTACGGCTTAAGTTCTTCAACTTTTCAGTTTCTAAGAACTTTTCAAAAATTTGGCTAACACCCTAAATTTTCGAAAAATTTCGCCATAACCTCCCCTGCAATGGGAGCATCGGGGAATTTCAAATAGCTTCCCCGGTCCTTCAGATCTCAAAAAGAAAAAGAAAAAGCCAAGCGGCTAGCCAATAGGCTCATAAAATCATCATCACCCAAACAAAACAGGAAATTATGTAGTAAACATGTACCTATTTGTCGGGCAAACAAATTTTATTCTCTGCTCTAGCCTCCTTGCTATGACCTGTTCAATGTAAGTACAAGTATATGCATGCAATTTCAATCAAATTCTAAAACATTCTAATATGCGGTGCTAAATTCACCTTAGTTCAATCATTCCTCTTACACCAGCTATATTATACAATATCGATACATTTTAAAACAAAAGCATATTTAAGTCCATACAAGCATCATACACATACATACATATATATATCCCAAAATGCTAGTTCATTACATTAAAACCCAACTTTCTAGGAAGTCGTGCCTCCTCCTTGCATAATTTCCAAAGTAGATATCTCCTTTCCTTTGGATTTCTTATCACCCTTCTTTAACGGGCAATTTCGGGCAAGATGCCCTATATCTTTGCATCGGAAGCACTTCTTTTCTTTTCCCAATTTTCTGGATTTTTTCTTAACGTTTGGACACTTATCCACAAAATGTCCCGTTTCTTTGCACTTAAAACAAACTATGTCCATTCTTATCTCTTTCTCCTTGCTTCTCTTTCTCTCAGGGCACCGAACCACATAATGCCTTTCTTCTCTGCATATATGACAATAAACACCCACGTATGTTCCTAAGTTCAACTCCCTTTCTTTTTCTGCTTTCTGCTGGGCCCTCCTTGTTTGTTTCGGAGTCATACTGAAGTCAGCATTAGATAAGCCATAGAGAACCATCTCCTATATTATATTTGAGGATTTTATCAAGAGAGTTTGCATTACTTTTCATTAACAAATATCTTGATTTATGCTTTATATATCATTCCAGTATTCCTATTAGTTGAATTAACAATCATCACAGCTAGCAATCAATGTGTTGGTTAACTTTCAAAGGTATATTTTTTTTATATATATATATACTAAAAATCATGTTTTTGATGCCAAATCACAACAATTAACCTATCTAGTTTGGTTCTCACACCAGTCGATTGGAAATATATAAATATCTCACTTTCGAAACTCGAACATAAACACTGATGATGAGATCTCAACCATCAGTATCATCTCCGGGCGACTAGAGTGTGATTCTATATCTATTCAATATATTAAAACTTCGAATACACGTTTGCAAGGCGTATATGCAAAATCTTTATATACTGAATTGCCCAAAATCAATATAAATAACTAATCAAATACGAATGATTGATTTAAATTTTTAAAACAAAAGTTTGTTTTCATTTGAAAAATATACTCTTCACACTCGTCCTAGGATACTACTGATCCCATCTCTAACGAGTCATTCTAATTGGATATTACTAATCCAATATCTGATGAATTCTTTCGTAGGGTTCTAATGTGTCTTGTTCTCTGAGCTTTGTAAACCAAAGCTCTGATACCAAATGAAGCGACCCGAAACTTCCCCGGTCTCCGAAGAGATGAGAAAGAACGAATTACTGTGAGGACAAGACAAATCAGAACACAAACAGAAGAACATTTCACTGTTATTACAACAATGCATCAGATTACCAGAATATACAGAGTATAAATGAATATTACACAGAAATATCAGAGATTTAAATTACATTTAAATAACTAGCAGCGGAAAATAATACAATACACAACTAGAAGAGATATACGGATACAAAGCTTTCCGGATATCATTCCAGCTGTAAACCAGGATCCTGTGAATATAAATCTGCAAAACCAAAACTACTAGCTGCCCGTGTCGAAAATAAGGGCACCCAGAGTTTAGGTTAAAACAATAAACTCCAGGTCAGTCATGTGACTGGTGTGAGAACCAAAACAGTTATTTAAAACTTTACTTTAAAAGAGAGTAATTCAAGGGACCACGCCGTATAACACGGAACGGGTTTCCTCCCAAGGATACCAGTGCATGAAACAAACAGCGCAATGCTAAATAAAGAAAAATGAAGCTGTTATAAGACCCAGGTCCCATCACACAATGCAACGCAGCCGAGGATAGGGTTTTCCCTTATAACAGCCAAGGAATGCTTGATACGGTTAAAACAAATCATTTGATACTATAATAAGTGTATAGTGTCAAAAACAATTTCAATCATAAATATAAATCATAGACGGCATGAGTGCCCCATCCCACTATGTCGCCATACTAGGCTCTACAAATAAAGCCGAAATACACGTATTGGAAATTGGATTTCCATCATGGTGGCTCCTGATTCGAAAGATCTATCGCGTAGTACAAATCACCGCGGCTTACGTCTCAGCGAGAGAAAACACCGCTATGCACATCCGCACCTTTTGGGACTCAAGTATCACCGCGGCTTACGTCCCAGCAAGAGAAAACACCGCTTACTCTATCCCTCCGAGCACAAAGCTCAATATCGGTCGACCGAATCCACTACACTAAAAATGTATACTGATCAAACCATCAGTTTACCACCATCCCGGGCTGTGAGGCTCGCGGATTCACGTTATACACAAAGCTACGCCACACAGGCCGTGCTTTGATCATCAACCACAAGACTTTGCTTTTCAACAGAAGCCTTGATCAATTGCCACTTACGCATGCCACACTGGCAATTCACTCCATGCGACTGATGTCCATCGATATACAACCTCTGAGCTCGTACGTCTCAGAGAAGGGCGTTAAGCAAGAGAATAAATTCTCCGCCGCCAAACAGATGTATATTTAATAGAGATCAATCAACACAGAATAAAATCCAATGTCAGACACACAATCCATTTACAAGTTCGTTCTGGGTCTGAACGAAACCGGAGGCACTTTCCTCGCATATCCATCCATCTCCAGGTACGTCTGGACGATCACCAACTGATTCCCTCATCCTGGGTGTACAGCCCAATCAAGATCATCAGTAATCACCCAAACGATGTGAAGACTTCCGGTCTTCAACCACCGTCTTCATCTTCGACATCTCGTCGAATCGGTTATTCAGAATGGGTATAAACCCGGCCTTTCTGAATAACCCACGTATATAATAAACGAATGTTACACAAACACAACAAACGGCTCATTCCAATTCAGAATATTATCTTATCCACAAAATCACATTCTTAGGGAAAGGTTCCCATTAATTTTATCCAAGATAAATTCTTCTAAATTTATTCTTTAATCCTCCTATGGATATCATTTCAAACTAGTCGGGATTAACGAACCACACCGAAGTAATTATTTATTTTATTTCCCAATCCCAACCTATATATCCCATGGAGAAAACTGGTAATACTCCACATCTAACACCACGGTGTTATCGGTAAAATTAATTACCATTTCACGTTCAAATCTAATTAAAGATTTAACTATCGCTTTGGAGCAAAACTGGTGATACTCCACTCTCGATCACTTTTCAGATTTTGATAATTAAAATTATCAATTCACATTTTAATCTAATTAAAGATTCATTAAAACTCCACTTAGTTTTAATCTTTTCAGAAATCGATATTATGTCTTTAACTGGGTTAAAGAACCAATGTCATCTAAACACGACTCACGATAAACCCAAATCACATTTGATATTAAATACAAGGCTCTGAATAGAAGATATACCGGCTTACATTCAATATCAAATTCTGAAACCAACAAATATCGTATTGGAAATAACGATATAAAATATATCTTTCAAATCCCCATAACAATATTTGTATAGTGAAATCCAACATCGAAATATCCCGAAGATAATTTCGATTCAACTCCAGTCCAATCCACGTATTGGGAGTATTGATTATTTTTAAAATCACTTTCAAATTCAATTTATTTATTTCAAAAATAAATTGATTTTAATTCTAGTTCAAAACTAGTTCATTTCGATAAAAATCTATTTTTATCTTTTCAAATGTGGAATTTTCCAGCTCAACTCTTTCCAATCCATATTTTATGATTTTACACAAATTATAGATATTTTTAATAATTTTACTAAGGCCCGTACAGTCGATTTCCAACAACGGCCATCGAACTGCACTTACGGCGACCTTTTTCGAATTTGATTTGGACATAACTCCAAATCCAACTGTTAGATTTCAAATTTCTAATATTCATTGGAAAGCTCTTTTCGATACGAACCCAACGGTTCCGGTTTTAGGAGAATCCGACGGTCGGATCTCCCGCAATGTCCGTTTGAAACAAATGGTCGAAATTCACGAACTGCCGCGGCGCGGCGCGTTCTATTCAGGCCATTATATATATAATATATATATATTATATATATTTCGTCGATTTCCTTTTAAAACGAATTTTATAAATAGTTCTACATTCGTTTCAAAACAATTTCAACTTCCATTTCAATTCAAATCAAAATTGAATTCTTCTTTATAAATTCGTTTTAAAATTCATTTCTATTCAATTCAATTTGAATTCATTTCGAAATCGTTTTCAATTCAATTCATTTCGAAATCGTTTTCAATTCAATTCATTTCGAAATCGTTTTCAATTCAATTCATTTCGAAATCGTTTTCAATTCAATTCATTTCGAAATCGTTTTCAATTCAATTCATTTCGAAATCGTTTTCAATTCAATTCATTTCGAAATCGTTTTCAATTCAATTCATTTCGAAATCGTTTTCAATTCATTTCGAAATCGTTTTCAATTCAATTCATTTCGAAATCGTTTTCAATTCAATTCATTTCGAAATCGTTTTCAATTCAATTCATTTCGAAATCGTTTTCAATTCAATTCATTTCGAAATCGTTTTCAATTCAATTCATTTCGAAATCGTTTTCAATTCAATTCATTTCGAAATGAATAAAATCGATATAAATATCGTTTACGTCAAAATGGCGTCAATCTAATCAACACGGCTTTATATTTTCAAAACTTCTTTATTCTATCCAACAAATGAATATTATCCCATTTAACACATGAATCTATATTTATTTCAACACACGACTAATCTCAACACATGAGTACTGTCAACACATCACTATTTTTATATTCAACACATGAATTTTCTTTTATAATATTCATTACTTTCC
Source organism: Allium sativum (assembly GCA_030737875.1). Taxonomy (NCBI): domain Eukaryota; kingdom Viridiplantae; phylum Streptophyta; class Magnoliopsida; order Asparagales; family Amaryllidaceae; genus Allium; species Allium sativum. The sequence goes on along the minus strand of CM060909.1, from coordinate 430,165,924 downwards.
CAATTGGAATGAGGCCCAATCAATCACCATATGACGTTAATTATATGGATTCCATACAACACATGTATATAATAGCAATAATAAACAATCAAACATCAACCAAAGTGCACTACACTGTATAAGCATCAAATATAGATATCTTACGCTTATAACAGCCTGTCAATCAATCGACCGACATATTTAATCAATCAGGATGAGTGAACTTCAAATTTCATCCCAAACCCGTGTGGGGTTTCAAACAATCAAACACAGATTTTTAGTTGTGCAGTTGGGCGATGTGTAAAATTTATCGACCCATTCAATATCAGTCAAATCAGTGTATATAAACAAATCGGCCGATTTGTTTATAAATATTTATTTATTCACTTTCACGTTAAAACTATATTTTTAATGATAATATATTTTATTTTAACACATGAATTTCTATTCATTTCATTTACATAATAAAAATGATATTTTTTATTTTTCTAACATATTTTAGAAAATTTCGGCGGCATAACGGCACGATACTAGAAACGGGACGAGGCCTAGCCTTATCCCCGGTCTAGTGAAGGCCCACGCCATTCACACATCAATCAAATCAATTTTATTTCACCAAATGTAACAACCCGTAAAATCTGGGCCAGTTTAAAATTTTTATTTTGGCCATTTTAGCGAATTTAGATTATTTAAAATGAATTATTTTAAATAATATCGACGAGAAATTTATTTTGAATATATTCGGACGTATATATTATACGCGTCGTCGTTAGAATATAAATAATTATATATAATTATAAATAGAATTGAAAATGGCGCGGTAGTTCGATAATTCGATTTCAAACTTCAATTGAATGTACCGGGTGCAAAACAATCCGGATTTTAGTGAAACCAAAAATAATGGAATCTAATAGTGAATATCTTTCCAACGAACCCGAATGATCAAAATTTCTTAGCGGGAATCAAAAGATATGTCCAGTTGAAAATTCTGAATAGTCGCTATGGAATTCAGGCCCTTAAAAATGGACATTTTGCAAACGACCTCGGATTTCGACGAAACCAGTTTTGTTGGGTCCGTGATGTAAAGTTATTGCTAGATTTCAAATTTCATAATTTTTCGAATCAATATGTGAGCGTGGCAAAGGAAAACGCGTTTGACCAGTTTCAGTTGATTTTAATCGACTGGAAATTGGCCATTTTTCTAACGGTCTCAGATTTCGACGAAACTAGTTTTGTTAGGACCGTATCGTCAATACGAAGCTAGAAAATATTTTTCTAGAATTTTTAAAGTTAGTATGTGACCCCGGTAAATTGAAATGTACGTTTAAAATTGAATATATAGATTTATACATTAATTTCAGCGAAAACTGAGCGTAACAGCCGAACTGGCTTATGAAACATATCCCATTGTATTCGGAATGGGGGTAATTAGCTAGGGACGACAGTCATTGGGCCTCGTTCGGAGATCGAAATTTAAAGTTACTTTATGGAGAAATTAATTATTTAAATAATTAAAATATTATATAACCCCCTTGAGCTCTCTCTTTCCTCACAAGTCAAACCACGGTCAAAATATAAAAAAAAAAAAAAAAAAAAAAACCCCTTCCAGTTTCAGATCGCGACGCCTCTTCCTCCCCCTTGCTGACGCCGACGATGGACCGCCGCTCCCCCCTAAAGTCGCGCCTTCCTCTCCCCTCTAGCTCATCTCCTTCCTCCCTTCGAATCGAAGACGAAAACGCCAGAGCTTTCCCCCCCCACAGTGATGACCGCCGACGAACTGAAGGCCGCCCCAACCCTCCGCCTCCTCCTGCCGCCGACCCAGAGCCACCCGAAGCCTCTCCGATGGTGGTGAACCCCCCCCTTTCGAACTGTAAGTTTTTACTTTATTTATAAAACTGATTTTTACTTAATTTATAAAACTGATTTTGTTAATATTAAAAACCGATTTTTATGTTTTTAAAATTCTGATTTTAGGTAGGTTTAAAACTGAATTTTATTTTAGGTTTAAGACTGAATTTTATTTTAGATTAGAAAACTGATTTTTAAATGATTTTTAAACTGAATTTTTAAATAAGGCAAAAACTGTATTTTTATTTTTTAAGTTATGAAAAAACTGCATTTTTATGAAAGCGAAAAACTGATTTTATTTTGAACTTTAAAATAGGAAAAAAAGTTTAATCTTTTAGTAGAAAAAGATTTGAACTTGCAAAAGAAAAAAAATTCGATTTTTATATATTGAATAGCGAAGTCAAAATTCGATTTTATATATTGAATAGCATAGTAAAAATTCGATTTTTACATATGTAGTGGCTACGGGCAGCGAAGATGACGAAGATGCGATAGCGATGAAGATTTCTATCAATGAAGTGCCGTGGAGCTAGGATAGCTAATCGGTGAGAATTTCTCACCTTTCTATTTTATTTCTAGTTATATATATATACTAGGATGCAGACGGTGCTTAGTAGCACCCGACACAATCGTCCACAGACCATGGACTTGTTTGTTTGACAGTTTGGTGATTGATTGCGATATTGTTTGAATGTGGTTTGTGGTGTGAAAAATCGAATCGATAAATTGGTTAGGATTAGACGTGCGCCGTTATAAGGCGAAGGAGTAAGGCTAGGTTAGATCCTTACTCCAAAGTTTGCGGTTTGCATAACGAATTGATTTGATTGATGTGTGAATGGCGTGGGCCTTCACTAGACCGGGGATAAGGCTAGGCCTTGTCCCGTTTCTAGTATCGTGCCGTTATGCCGCCGAAATTTTCTAAAACATGTTAGAAAAATAAAAATATCATTTTATTGAATAAATGAATTGAATAGAAATTCATAGGTTGAAATAAAATGTTTTATCGTTAAAAATATAATTTTTAACGTGAATATGAAAATAGTGAAGTGAATAAATAAATATTCATTTACAAACCAGATGGTTTGTTTATGTACACTTATTTGAATGATATTGATTGGGTCGATAAATTTCACACATCGCCCAACTGCACAAATAAAATCTGTGTTTGATTGTTTGAAACCCCACACGGGTGTTAGGATGAAATATGCAGTTCACTCATCCTGATTGATTAAATATGTCGATCGATTGATTGACAGGCTGTTATAAGCGTTGAATATCTGTATTTGATGCTTATGCAGTGTAGTGCACTTTGGTTGATGGTTGATTATTTTTCAATGCTATGATATACATGTGTTGTATGAAAATCCATATAATTAACTTTATATGGTAATTGATTGGGCCTCATTCCAATTTGAAAAATAAAGAATATTATAAAATAAAAGTTCATGTGTTGACAGTACTCATTCATTGAGATTGGTCATGTGTTGAACGAAATATTTTGATAATAACAACTATTTTGAAAAAGAAATATTTGAAATAGAATATTTGAAAATAGAAATTTATGAAGCCGTGTATGGACGCCATTTTGACGTGAACGATATTTATATCGAATTGAAAACGATTTCGAAATGAAATAAATTGAAAACGATTTCGAAATGAAATGAATTGAAAACGATTTCGAAATGAATTGAATTGAAAACGATTTCGAAATGAAATGAATTGAAAACGATTTCGAAATGAATTGAATTGAAAACGAATTCAAATGGAATAGAAAGCGAATTGAAATGAATTCAAATTGAATTGAAATTCGAATTGAATAGAAATGAATTTTAAAACGAATTTATAGAGAAGAATTCAATTTTGATTTGAATTGAAATGGAAGTTGAAAATGTTTTTGAAACGAATTCAAAACTATTTATATAATTCGTTTTAAATAGAAATCGACGAAATATATATTATATATATTATATATAATATAATGGCCTGAATAGAACGCGCCGCGCCGCGGCAGTTCGCGAATTTCGACCATTTATTTCAAACGGACATTACAGGAGATCCGACCGTCGGATTCTCCTAAAACCGGAACCGTTGGGTTCGTATCGAAAAGAGCTTTCTAATTAATGTTAGAAATTTGAAATCTAACGGTTGGATTTGGAGATACGTCCAAATCAAATTCGAAAAAGGTCGTTGTAAGTGCAGTTCGATGGCCATTGTTGGAAATCGACTGTACGGGCCTTGATAAAATTATTAAAAATAGTAATAATTTGTGTAAAATCATAAGAAATGATTTGTGAAAGTTTGGGGTGAAAATCTCCATATTTGAAAAGATAAAAAAATGGATTTTTATCGAAATGAACTAGTTTTGAACTAGAATTATAATTCTATTTATTTTTAAATAAATAAATTGAATTTGAAATGGTTTTGAAAATAACCAAAATTTCCAATGATTGCATTGGAGTGGATTTGAATCGAAATTGTCTTCGGAATATTTCGATGTTGGAATTCGTGACATTACAGGTGTTGTTATGGAAATTTGAAAGATATATATTTGTATCGTTATTTCCAATACGACATTTGTTAGTCGTAGAATTCGATATTGAATATAAGCCGATATATTTTCTATTCAGAGCCTTGTATTGAATATCGAATGTGATTTGGGTTTGTCGTGAATGGTGTCTTCACTAACACTGTTCTTGAACCCAGTTGAGAAAAGATTAAATCTTTTTATTTAGATTTAATGAAGTGTACCAATTAAATGATATTTAATTGGAATTGAATTGGTATTGATTTTTGGGTTTATCGTGAACAGTGTTTTAAATAACACTTGTTCTTTAACCCGATAATTAATGGAATGTGATTTTGGGTTTATCGTGAATCGTGTTTTAAATGACACTGATTCTTTAACCCAGATAATGATTAAAACTAAGTGGAGTTTTAATGAATCTTTAATTAGATTGAAAAGATCGAGAATGGAGTATCACCAGTTTTGCTCCAGGCGATAGTTAAATCTTTAATTAGATTTGAACGTGAAATTTAGAAACTAACTGTCGGTTAGCCAAGCAGAATGGTTTTCTGGATATTGATCTGATGTTGGTTTCGGCCTTCGGGGTTAATATTTGGGGAATTATTCTCTTGATTAATTTACGGTTAGTGACTGATGAATTGGAATGAGGCGTATGTTGTGTTTGTGTAACACTTTTATAAAATATACGCGAGTTATTCGGGAAGACCGGGTTTATCCCATTCTGAATAACTGATACGACGATAAGTCGAAGACGAAGACGATGGTCGAAGACCGGAGGTCTTCACGTCGTTTGGGTGATAACTGATGATCTTGATTGGGCTGTACACCCAAGAAGATGGAAACAGTTAGTGATCGTCCAGACGTACTTGGAGATCGATGGATATGCGGGGTACTAGGTGCCTCCGGTTTCGTTCAGACCCAGAACGGACTTGTAAATGGACTGTGTGTCTGACATCGGATTTCATTCTGTGTGACTGATATCGGTTGCATAGGATGGCTTGCCTGTGTGGCATGCTAAGATGCAAATGATCAAGGCTTCTGTTGAAAAGCAAAGTCTTGTGGTTGATGATCAAAGCACGACCTTTGTGGCGTAGCTTTGTGTAACGTTTGATTCGCGAGTTTCACACCCGGTATGAATCAAAAACGGGAGACGGACCTCAGGGAGGGCATGCGTTTCTTTCTAGTTAGAAGTGGCGTCAGTGGTTTTACACGCCCTGACGAGTTTGACTTATGTTGTTGTTGCTGTTGCGAGGCGCCTCGGTTATATCGGTTTCGGCCGAATGCATTCTGGTCGGCTGACGGACCAGACTTACACCCCATAGGGTGGGGAGACGTATTGTTCAGGCATAATAATCCACTCCGTGTGGACCGGCCCTGACGATCCAAGGGGCAGTTGCGGCTGTTCCTGAGGGGCGGGCTAGAGCGTCTCGAATCGGTTGAGGATCTTGCCCCTAGCCTCGGTTCATAGATGGAAACCCAATTTCCAAATACGTGACATTTGCGGTTTTATTTGTAAACCTATATATGGCGACATAGTGGTATGGGGCATTCATGCCGCCTATGATTGATACTTATGATTTGAAGTTGTTTTATACTCTATGCACTTATAATAGTATCAAATGATTTGTTTTAAACGTATCAAGCATTCTTTGGCTGTTATAAGGGAAAACCCTATCCTCGACTGCGTTGCATTGTGTGATGGGACCTGGGTCTTATAACAGCTTCATTTTTCTTTATTTAGCATTGCGTTGTTTGTCTTATGCACTGGTATTCTTGGGAGGAAACCCGTTCCGTGTTATACGGCGTGGTCCCTTGTTTTACCTAGCTTTGAAAATAAAGATTTATAACTGCTTTAGTTCTCACACCAGTCACATGACTGACCTGGAGTTTATTGTTTTGACCTAAACTCTGGGTGCCCTTATTTTGACACGGGCAGCTAGTAGTTTTGGTTTTGCAGATTTATATTCACAGGATCCTGGTTTACGACTGGAACGATATCCGGGAAGCTTTGTATCCGTATATCTCATTCTAGTTGTGTATTGTATTATTTTCCGCTGCTATGTATTTAAATGTAATTTAAATCTCTGATATTTCTGTGTAATATTCTTTTATACTCTGTATATTCTTGTAATCTGATGCATTGTTGTTATATACAATGAAATGTTCTTCTATATGCGTTCTGTTGTGGTTTGTTCTCGAACTATCCGACGCTTTCCTTTACGGGGAAGTTACGGGTCTTCACACCAAACAATTCAGTTCAATCCAAATAATCTAACCAACTACACAACCAAACAATTTAGCAAACAAGCCATCCATGGTCTGTGGATGACGGGTGTCGGGTGCTACTAAGCACCGTCTGCATCCTAGTATAAATATACATATATATGTACGTATAACTAGAATAAGAAAGTTAGAGTGAGGAGTTCTCACCCTTTCGCTAAACTGAATGACGCAATTCTTCATGGGTAGGAAATCTTCACTGTGCTTTTCTTTCGTCTATTTCGTTGCCCGTATTCACTACCTATATAAAAGTCACATTTTTACTTTGCTATTCAATATATAAAAATCGAATTTTTTCTTCTCTATTCAATATATAAAAATCGAATTTTTTCTTCGCTATTCAATATATAAAAATTATATTTTTATCATTCTTATGATGTAAAAATTATATTTTTATTGCTCTAAAAAATATAAGAATCATACCTTACTTCTTCTACTTAACCAAAAAAATTCCGTCTTTTCTATTTTTAAAAATATGATTTTTATTTTTGCAAGTTCAAATCTTTTTCTTTTAAAAGATTAAACCTTTTTCTATTTCAAAGTTTAAACCTTTAAAATAAAAATCAGTTTTATTTATTTCTTTAAAAATCAGTTTATATATCTTTAAAAAAAATCAGTTCTAAATCTTTTAAAAATTCAGTTTTTAAAATCTAAAGAAAAAATAAAACAGTTTTATTTCCTTTAAAAATTCTGCTTTTACCTTTCTTTAAAAATCAGTTTATAAAATCTATATAAATCAGTTTATAAAATCTATATAAATCAGTTTATAAAATCTATATAAATCAGTTTATAAAATCTATATAAATCAGTTTTTATGCAACTAAAAAAAAAGTCAGTTTCGCAGATTAAAAATAATAAGTTTTGCAGATCTAAAAATAATAAAAAAAAAAGAAGTAAAATAACTTACCTTTTAACCTGCGAAGGAGGGGGGGTATCTCGCCGGCGTCAGGGCTAGGGGGGGGTCGCAGGTCGGAGGCGGGTCCAACGGGGGTGGGCGAGGGCAGCTAAGGCGACGGGGTCGAATGGCTAGGGCGTGGGGTCCAATTGAGAGAGGAGAGAGAAAAGAGGGGCGCGAGGTGGGGGCTTCTCGCCGGAGGTTGGTTGCGGTGGAGGGAGGGTCAGACGGTGGGCGGTGGTTGAGCAATCGGAGGGGCGACGGGGATCGAGGTCTGGGAAGAAGAGGGGCGCGATTTTTTTTTTTATTTTTTTATTTCTGACGGTGGATATGAGAGAGAGAGAGAGAGGTGAGTGTATTAATATATAATTTAATTATTTAATTTAATTTATTTCTCCTTTAAAGTTGACTTTTCATCCGAATCCCGATTCGAACCCAACGACTGCCGCCCCTAGCTAATTACCCCCATTCCGAACACAATGGGATATGTATCACAAGCTGATTTGATCATTTCGATTAGTTTCCGTTGAATTTACATTTAAATCACTGTATTGAATTTTAAACGTACATTTCAAATTACCGGGGTCACATACTAACTAGAAAAATTCCAGAAAAATATTTTCTAGCTTCGTATTGACGATACGGTCCTAACAAAACTAGTTTCGTCGAATTCTGAGACCGTTTGAAAAATGGCCAATTTCCAGTCGATTAAAATCAACTGAAACTGGTCAAACGCGTTTTCCTTTGCCACGCTCACATATTGATTCGAAAAATTATGAAATTTGAAACCTAGCAATAATTTGACATCACGGACCCAACAAAACTAGTTTCGTCGAAATCCGAGGTCATCTGCAAAATTTCCATTTTTAAGGGCCTGAATTCCATAGCGACTATTCAGAATTTTCAACTGGACATATCTTTTGATTCCTGATATGAAATCTTGATTTTCCGGATTCGTTGGAAAGATATCATCAATTAGATCCTAATGTTTTTGGTTTCACTAAAATCCGGATTGTCTTGCACCCGGTACATTCAATTGAAGTTTGAAATCGAATTATCGAACTACCGCGCCATTTTCAATTCTATTTATAATTATATATAAATATTTATATTCTAACAACGACGCGTATAATATATACGTTCGAATTATATTCAAAATAAATTTCCGTCGATATTATTTAAAATAATTCATTTTAAATAATCAAAATCCGCTAAAATTGCCAAAATAAAAATTTTAAACTGGCCCAGATTTTCGGGTTGTTACACTAGTTAACTATTTGCTAGTTAATTGTTTGAATTGTGCATATGAATTGGTTAGATAAGTATACACTTTTCGGTTTGTTAGTTTTAGTTTCTTTGAATTGAAAATTATAATTAGAAGTGTCCATACAATCTAATTCATATGCTATGAGTTGGATATTAAGAAGCTTCGTTGTCGCCCCAGCAAGTTCTAAGACTTCATAATTCGCTTATATCGCGTTTGATTGCCTTGGTTTGATATTATGTTCATTTTAGAGCTTAAAAGCACAATCATTGTAACCCCCTATAAATATATGTTGTGCATGTTTGTTTGTGTTCGTGAGTTATTTCGATGAGCTTATGAGGCCTAATTATCATTTAACTCAAGTGCATAGCCTCCATGGTTCCTCGGAAAATGTTCATGTAAAGAAAAAGATAAAAACTAATTGGGTTGATTAACAGCCACCAATTTACTGGTCCAAAACAGTCCAGTCGACTGGTAAATACCTGAGCAGAAATCCAGTTTCTGACCAGTCGACTGGCCTAAAATGGACCAGTCAACTGGTAAATGATTGTGGACCTCGGTCCACAGTCTAGTTTAATCCAGCCTTTTTCCCGGTCGGAGCCCAGACCGTTTGGCCTTCGTTTGTGAATTTTCAGTTTCTCTAATTCACATATTTCAGTAATTAATGGTGAACTTATGATTTGGAATTTATAAACCTTTTAACTAAGAATTTAATGAAACTTTTTCCAAAGTGAAGTTTTCCAATTAAATGAACTAAATTTGAATTGAGTGGAATTCGATTTAATAATAATCGAGATGAGCTTCTGTGAATGAAGATCGTTACTATTTAGGAATTTAAAAGGCTTTGTCGTTATTCCACTTATAGTATTAGTTTGATACGGAAAATTATATCGATTATGATTGATCTAATTTCCCTGAAGTTCCATATTAAATGGAAGATGATTTTGGGTTTATCGTGAACTATGTTTTAAATAACATTTGTTCTTTACCCAAGTTAAAGAAGGATTAATTTTCAGAAAGTTGAATAATCATTAAGTAATAATTTTAGGGATTGAAACTAAGTAGAGTTTTAATAAATCTTTAACTAGATTTGGAATGAATAGATGGTTATGAAATTTACCAGAACACGAGAAGTGATATGAACACACCTACTTGGTTGTTGATATTGATTGTGATTAATTGTTTGGATTGTGCTCGACTAGTTTATGGGAAAAATATGCTTTTACATTTAGCATTGGATTGGGTAGAAATATTCATATGCTAACACCTTGTGAAACACTTCACGATTTGACTATGTGGTGTTTAGCTATGTTGTTGAGTTCATTTCAAATTTAATGAATGCTTTTAAAATGATATTTTCTTAAGTGAAAAGAAATGTTTTCCCAATTTTGGACAAGGAACGTTTTATAAAAATGTTTTATAAAGCAGAAAGGATTTCGAGGGATAAACCTGATGTTTTCGAAATGATTTAGAAAAGTATTATGTGTTTGACATTCTAGTTCATCACATAACTGATTAGTTGCAATTGATGACATCTCTGTTTGCTGGCGGAGAATTTATTCTCTTGCTTAACACCCTTCTTTGAGACATATGAGCTCAAAGGTTATGTGAATAATAGTGACTGATCATATATGTGAATTTGCAATGTAAAGTACTATAGTTTGAAAGTACTTGTGATTATTATGCTGTGAAATGATTTTCCCTACTTTGGGGTATAAAATGGTTTAGTATGTAGCTAAAGATTCGGGTAACCCTGACGACTAAAAGTATGGGTGAGAGAGACCTAGGACCTTAAGAATTGGTCGGTGGTCAGTGTAGCCTGCTCCATAGTGGGAGGTGCACAGATATATATACATATATATAAAGAGAGAGAGAGAGAGTTGCTAAGGTGTGTGCCCTTTGCCTTGTTTGACGGGAGAAACCTCCCGATATTTGGTTGCATACTATTTGTATGCATTGTGATGTTTTGGAATTCATATTTCCAAAGATTTGGTTTGAGATCCCGAAGTAAAATCTACTTTGATATAAAAGCTAGATATGTATTTCAAATGATTTGAAATAAGAACTCAGGAATAAAGTCCAAAGAAATAATTTCTGTAAAGTGAATTGGATTTTGAAAATCTAAGTTTGGGGATTAAACCTAAATGGGTAGATTGAGGAATTGCATGTTGTCTAATGCATTGTAGATCCATAAGTTTATTTATGGTAGTTGTATGTGCACTGGCAATCTAGTGGGCAAAACCTGTTCCATGTCATACGGCATAGTCCCGTGATATGCCTTATTTTATATAAGTTAATTATAATTTTAAAGTTTCTCATACCAGTCCCATGACTGACTCGTTGTTTGTTTTCCCTCGCAAATTCGGGTGCCCATATTTTCCACACGAGCAGTCGAGTAGTTTGTTTTGCAGATTATTTCACTAAGAAGGATTCTAGATTGAAGCTTAAAGTTGTGTCCAGAGCATTGATAGTCTTCCGCTGTATTAGTTTATATTTTTGTTGTGCATTGTATTACATTTACTGTAAATTTATCTCTCGATGTATAATGTTTGATAAACTCTAATATTCTGTACTCTAATGTAACATTATTATAATGTTTATAAAAGTCTTCTGTTGTTTGTTCTGATGTGTTGTGCACCCAAAATTAATAATCCAATGATTTCCGACCTTCGGATCGTGCCTTACGGTGGATTCGAAGGGCAGGGAAAATCGGGTTGTTACACTTTTTCTGATTAGGCCTTATCAAAACTGTCATATTATGAAGGTGTCTTATCTAATACAAAAGCATAAAACGTCATAGGCTCCAATCATTGACTATTCCCTTGCTTGACAAATTTGGGAAGGGAAGGCCTAATAAACACTATGCCAACTTTTCAAAACTTCACTAATTATCAAATCAATTTTGAGTTTTTCAAAAGTCGCCAATCACAAACTGGGTTTGAATAGAAATTAATCGATTGTTTTCCACCAACACTTTGGCAATTTGCATGACCTCCATGAAATTCTTCAATAGTATTATACCAAATACCAAAAACTACTACGTTAATACTATAAAGATAAATATTATTCCGAACATCTATAGAGATCCATGATATAAGCTTTTCCCAAACTCCTCCAAGCTCATGCTACTCCTTCGGTTCGTCTTCTAATCTTCAAATGAGGAGCACTATGTGAATTTCCCAGACCTAATTTTTAAAACTAGTTTCTAGAGATAGTTTCTATGGCCATTAGCAAACTCCTCCAAAATTGGTAGTAAGCCAAAGGACCTATTGCAAAAGATGTTAACTACCTATGAAAATGAATTAGAGAAGTTGTGGTTGTAAGGTTTCTAACAAAGAATTATACTACCTTATTTTCCAATTCCGCGTGTCTAATCCTTTTCCTCTTGAGGGTGACATTCTACGAGCTAAACTTTATTTTTTTTCAATATCCCAAAATTATGAGATTGGGACACTTATCCATTATAGGCTTGCAAATCCAACTTTCTCATTAACTTCCTGTCCTATATTTGGTTTACCACCAGTAAGTGTCCCCTCAAAAAAATCTTCTTACCCAGTTTACTTTCAAAATAAAAATCACTCGGTTTAAATCACAATCAACATGTGGAAAAATAGGGGATACATTTTTTACATCACCTTATACCATTATCCAATTATCGTGGGGAATCACTATCACTTACAACCTCAAAAATCTAAGAAAAAAGAATATTTCTTGAAGTGGTTATAATTAAGTGGTATAAATAGTGTTGACATCTTAACACTTTATTTCAAACTTAACATGTCATTTCATTACAATTTATTTTCCTCTATTTTCCATTATTGCTCTTCTCATAAGTGTGGTCATTTAATATATCCCTAGTAGTAGAAATTGAAGCATTTAACAAATCCTTAATTAATTCCTTTAACATCCTTTAGGTTTGAGAATATATCCATTTTTTCAAACTTAGTTCTCTTTTAATCGGTCCCCACAAATTCCCTTTTTCTTCATTAACTACAATTATATTGCTCACTAAATTTACAATTAACATCCATGAATCCTAAATTCATAAATCACCAATTAATACATAACTTACGCTATACCTATATATGAGTACTTATAGTTGCTAAACTCAGTAACACATGTATTAATTTTTAAACTATCTAGGATAACCTAGTTTACAACTAGGTATTGATTCTCAAAAATCTTTACATTTTACTAACTTTTTAAATAAAACTCTTTGGGACTAATACAGAAATACCAAGAACATGTATTATAACATGTTTTTATTTCTCTTAATGCCTAATGATGTCCTATCTAGTAATCTATCCATATTTACTTCATATTTTTTTTTACTGAAAGTATATTTTTAGTAGTCATGCAAAATGAATATGTTTACATACTATTGTTATTTGTATCATTATTATCCATGTACTTTTTCAAACAGCTCATTAAACTTACTGAATTAAAACTTGAGTATTTAATGTCTCATTAAAACATGGAGTGATAAATTTTCATTTTTCCTTTCAAATTGTAAATCTTTTCAAAGAGTTTAACGTTTCTTATTTTTCCCGGTTTAGGACTAAACTTAATATAGTTACATGCATCATTTTAAAGAGATACTCCTTATTAGGAATTCACTTGTTTCTTTTGAAACGTTGCATTAATGAACATTAAATACCTCTTTCAAGATTTGAAAATTATAAGCATTTATTAAGGATTCATAATTCCTTGGTTACAAAAGGACGATAAGATTATTTCGTCCCTTTTCAAATTATCTTCATTTTAAATTATTTAATGTCAACTTCTAATGTTTTTCGAAAACTAATTTTTTTAATGTCTAACAAAATAAGTACGTATTCTATTTTGAAAATGGAATCTTAATATGCATAAAATGACGGTTAAAACATCTAAAAATGTTTAATAACATTTATTTTTATGCTTCCTAATATGTACTTATCTTCATCAAAATTCTTCTTGAAATTTCTTCAAAATCTATGTGATCTTCCTACAAATTTTCTTATGCACTTTTGTCTAAAACTTCTACCGTTATACGAATGCTTGCTTATATCTGATTTAATTTTTGTTTCAAATTTTCAAAACCATTTAATAGTCATAGATTACTTAAATAAACTATTTGGAGAAATCAATTATAACTTTTTTCCTATTCCTACCATTTCTTTTCTATTCACCTTATTACAGAAGATAGGTAGATACTATATTACACTATATATTCCAATAACCTTTCTCTTGTTGTAATATATATATAAATGTTGTGAATATGCTCTCTATTTAGTCCCACATCATGGGAAAAAGTTAAACATCAGCTCCAAAGCCTATATATAAAGGAGCCAATGTAATAGAAAAAAAGATACATCAGAATGAATAGAAATGTTCTCTCTCCCTTATTTCTTCTGTTCTGTGTTCGTTTTATAACACGTTACCAGCATGAAGCTCTATTAGAGATATTGTTTGAAATATTGTAGATCTATATTTATGGATCTATCATGTAAGTTATTTTTTTTATGTTTTGAAATCATATAGATCTACATATATAAACTTGTTGTGTCTCCTGCTTAGATGTGATCCATACTTCTAGATCACTTTTCTTTTTCAGTTTTTGTAGATCTACATTCTATTTTAGTAGATCTAACTTTTTAGATCTAATTATCTATTTTGATCCTAAATATGTGTAGATATATTCTTTCAATTCTTTGCGGATCTAATTTTGAGTTTCCAAATCCAAATGGAGATTTGATTATATATGTATTGTTTACATTATTGACGATGTAGAGGTAGATCTAGTTTTATCCTTTTCGATCTACTATTATTCTTTATATGTGATTCTTTTGGATAGAATAAAGACAAAATATTTCTAGAAAAAAAAAGATGATTTTTTTAATGTATACCCAACAAAATTATGGGTATATAATATAATGATATAGCATTTAAATTCAACAGCAATATTTATTTATCACTGGATGTGAGATTGAAAACTCATGATGTAAACCAATTAGGAACCTGAAGTTCATATGTAAATGACCTGAAGTTCATATGACATGAAATTCATATACAATTTTTTTAAATAAGGAACCTAAAGTTCATATGCAAATAAAGAACCTGAAGTTCATATGCAAACGAGAAAGTTGAAACAAAAGGCCGAAGCTTTCTTAAAAGTTGTGACATAAAATAATTGTACTTCCAGAAGAAGTTAAAAGAGACACACACATTATAATATGTGACAAAAACATTGGATTCGATAGAAAATCTCTAAACATGTTTCATCTAACCGACATCTTTCATGTACAATTTATATTAACTGAATATCCTGAAGATATAGTATGCATATTAATCTCTTGAAGAGATGTTTTAGAGATTTAATTTTATGTAGCAAATCCAACATCATTGAAGAGATATTATAGATTGTTTTGTTGCATTGCAATTACATAAATAAAAGATATGTTCCCTGAAGGAATATCATACACTCCAGAAGTAGTGATTTTTTTCCTCTTTTGAATCTTATTTTTTATTTAATGCACATAATTTTGTTAATGCATTTAAGATTGAATTTATTTTTGTATATTGATATGATATTTCAATAGTTTGTATATATTTATCTCTGAGATAGATAAGTTCATCCGAGAAGAGGTGATAACAAAATATCTTTAGAGGATATTTGTATAGTTGAAAATGATAAAATATCTCCAAAAGAGATTTTCTACAATTAAAGGTGATAAAATATTTGTAGAAAAATTTCATAAATTTTTCCTATAAAAAAAGGAAAATATGTATTAAAACTCCATAAATGGTGTTTATGGAATATCCCTTAAGCGATATTATATTCTGATATGTCTATAAAAGAATTTTCATTGAAATATTTTCAAATATCAAAGATGATGATATAAATTTAATGACTAAAGATAATATGCATCTCGAAGATCATATTAAGTTAAGATCTAAATATTGATCTTAATTTTTCACACCGGAAGTGAATGCAAAAGTAGTTTTTGTTTTAAAAATGGAAAACTTAGAACTTGCAGTTTCTATGATGGTAAGAAGTAATTTTGATATAAAAAGAAAGATCTATATATGGATAGTATAATTTGAAACATGTAATTTTTATGTTGTGAATTTTATGTATAGGTCTGCAAGTTTTTCGAATCATTCATATTAAAGAATGTAAAATCTCGGTCCTATAATTATGCATTTCTACTCAATTCTTGATTAGATATTATGCATATATACGATATTTTAGAAAGTTTGATTATTAAGAAATGCAGTACAACTATAAGTTGTTTATTTTAGTTTTGTCGTTGACCAATTCTGTGCTAGATCAAAAATTTATTCTGCTGATTTAAGTAAAATTTATTTATTTAGAAAGTGCAATGGTTATTTCCATTATTTTTATAATAAATGCATTACATGCATCATTGTGGCAATATATATTGTATTACCATATTATTATAAATGTATTAAAAGCATTGGCTATTGTAAGTTAAATGATGTATGTTTGTGTTTGGAATAAGAATAGACATATGTATCATTAGTCAATGTATTTGGCAACTAATGTCTAATGTAATGGAAAAAGTTGTATAACTCAGGTCTGAGACCTGAAGTCTTGGATTATGGAAAAAGATTTTTTTTTTGATGAAGTTTACAATCTGAAATCTTGACAATTAGCAAGAATGTAAAAGCCTCTAAATTAAAAGTATGTTAAAAGATTAAGAACCAGAAGTTCATCATAAATTTATAAAATTGATATACATATGTATGTGTATATATATGCATAGGAACTCTAAGTTCCTCAATCAATGAATTTGAAATACTTCATAATTTAAAAGCCTGAATCTTTATTCAAACCGTATGAAATAATAACACAACACTTCTTAAAGAAGTTAAATCATATGCGACAATAATAATGCATCCAAAGATTGCACAATCTTCGAAATGAGCTATATCTTGCTTATATATTTATATTTACATATTGTATTGAAGAATAAAATTTAACAACTCGAAGTTGTTATATATTTTATTTGAACCAGAAGTTCAACTCAATGGAACCAGAAGTTCAATAAGTGGAACCAGAAGTTCAATACAGTGGAATCATAAGTTCAATACAGTGGAACCAGAAGTTCAATACAGTTGAACCAGAAGTTCAATACAGTTGAACCAGAAGTTCAATACAGTTTAACAAACTTGAAATTGTTTATATATTATTTGAACTAGAAGTTCAATATGGATTAACAACTCGAAGCTGTTCATATATTTCATTTGAAACATAAGTTCAATATAGTTCCAAATCAGGTATTTTGGATATTATGAAACGATCTTTAAGATTCACGTTGACATTGCTTGATAAGCAAAAATTAATGATTGGAACATTATAAATAATTTGTTCTAAAATAAATAACTTGAATGAGAAAGAATATGCAAATCAATTACATATGTAATACGTGGACGCACATATATACACATATGCGATATTTAATTAACAACCTGAAGTTGTTATAAACTCATATTATAATTTATGCAGTCGATTGACATCAATATTGAATGACCTGAAGTCATGTGCATATTTAAATGATAGAAAATTCCTCCAAGTCATTAGATCATCGAAAGGGAATAAGCAATACAATATGAATGCATCTTATCAACTAATAAGAGCATTAACCTCCTACAATTGAAATACATCTAATGTATTTGCTTGCTATGATGCTATAATGGATCAAAAATGAATCCAAAGTAGGTTTATTATTTAAAGTGACAATGTTTGTTAATACTGAGGGGGAGGATAAAGGAATCAACGATGTCACATATTTGCTAACATATAGAATTATGCAAAATATTAAGTAACTTGCATAAATTATCAATTATGTCCCTAATAGACTTTCTCCAATATACATTTGAATCCCCGAAGGATCAAAAGGTGTAAATCACAGCTAAAAATGTGGTATAAAAGTCAACTCAAAATATCTTTGGAGTAAGTCATAAAGATGAAAATAAAGGAGGTGAGTGTTCCTGAAGAAACACTTAAGGGTACTTTAAAAGAAACTCATGACATGGTTGTCAAAATAACCCCAGAAGTGGTTTAGGTACCTAAAGCATGATAAGTTTTGAGATCTCAATAAATTATGTGTAGAACTAACAAGAAATAATCATCGATGATAAATTAATAAATAATAAAGCACTTATATTTATAAATGGATTAAAAATCTCATATTAGAGAGAAACATGATTGGCCATCATGAAATTCTTCTAAATAAGATATATAGACATGTAGTCCATAAGATATGAACCTGTAGTTCATAAGATAAAATGTAACAACCCGGAAAATGCGAGCCAATTTAAAATTTTTAAATTGGCTATTTTTAAAGAATTTAAACAATTGAAATAGAATATTTCAATGAAATATTGAATTGGAAATAGTGAGACAGTTTGAAAATTTGAATTCAAACTTTGACTGATTGTACAGGGTGTAAAATATAACAGATTTTAGTGAAACCAAAAATATTTAAATCTGTTTATGAATACCTTTCTAACAAATCTGAAAAATTGAAGTTTCGTAGCGGGAATAAAAAGTTATGTCCAAATGAATTTTCAGAAAGGTTGTTATAGAGAATATATAGTCCTTGAAAATAGACATTTTGCAAGCGACCTCGGAATTCGACGAAACCACTTTTTTTCGATCCGGGATGTCAAACTATTGCTAGATTTCAAATTTCATTATTTTTTAAGCTAGTATGTGAGCGTGGCAAAAGAAAATGTGATTGGTCAATTTCTGTTAAACTGGATCGGCCAGAAAATGACCATTTTTCAAACGATCTCGGAATTCGACAAAACTAGTTTTGTTGGGACCGTAGCATCAAAACATAGCTAGATTTATTTTTTTGGAATTTTTCGAATCAGTTTGTGGCCCTGGCAAATTGAAATGTATGTTCAAATTGAATATTGAATGTTATATACTTTAATTTGAAAAATAACTGATTGTAACAGTCGAATTGGCCTACGAAACATATCCCATTGTGTCCGGGATAGGGGCATTTAGCTAGGGGCGACAGTCGTTGGGTTGAAATTAGTGTTCGTTTAGACAAGAAGATATTTTTGAATTTAAAATAAATTAAAAATAAAATATAATAGCCAATCACTCACCTTTCTCTCTCATTCCTCTTTGACCAGTCAAACCCGATAACCCCCTCCCCCCGAACGACGGAGCAGCTCCAAGCTTCCCACCCATTTTCTGATCGATCCAAGAAGAATTAGACCCCCTCCCTTTGCAACTTATTGAAGCTCTCACTCCCCTCTTTAAATCCATACCAAGAACACCCGCTACCGTTCAGTATTGGAGGAGAATCGACCTCCTGAAGTCGCCGCTTGGAAGCCGCCGCCACTGTCGTGTCTGGCCACCGAGCTCGCCATCTCCGCCATCGATCTGAGCGCCCCTCTTCCCTCTACAACGTGGTGCCTTCTGATTTTGGTATCGCTACGCGGATCGAAGGAAAATTTCAACCCTAGTTTCGAAGGTTTACAGAGGTGAACGGCTTGTTTTTTTCTGAATTGAAAATAACACTTTTAAATGTTGTAAACTTTGAAAAATCATATCTTTGTCATGTGTTGATGAAATTCGATGAAACAGGAAACATCATGACCGCAAGGAGGCTCTCTACCATTTAGAAGAGACCGCGGATTTTTCTGAGCTATCTACGATTTTTAGCATCTCGAAAACCAATGTGAGAACTCTAAATCGAAATGTGTGAATGAAGTCGCGTTGTATAAATTATATAAGCGAAGTGTAAATTATATACGCATCGTATACCTCATGTACATGTGTTGTATAAGTTATATGAGCGATGTATAAATTATACAAGCGTTGTATGAAACATATATGCTTTGAGTTGTGTTGAAATGCAAGTGAAATATAGAAATAATATAAATATATACTCACCTCGTCCACAAACCATGGACGATATTTATTGCTTGTGATTGGCGTGAAAATATGTGGTATGACGAATGGTTGAAAATAATTGATTATGGTTGAAAAATACCTTTGTGGTTGAAAAATACCCTCTTGTGGTTGAAACAAATTAGAATAGGATTGTGGAAATGAAAATAAAACATGTCGCCTGCGTGCGAACTAGATGCATAAATCCCCATTGTCAAAAACCGTGAGGTTTTAAGGTAGAGCGAGGAGCCGTACTAGGGACGGTCCCGGTTTTAACTACCCTGTCGTTATGCTGCCGAAATTTTCTGAAATATTCATGTGTTAGAATAATTTTCATTTGTTAAAATTATTTTCATATGTTGAAACCGCATTTATGTGTTGAATAGAAATTCATTCGTTGAATAGAAATTCATGTGTTGAATGGTGTTTGTGTTTTAAATAAATAGCTTTAACAATAAAAATCACATTTTTATTATATATACAAATTATAGAAAACATTCATGTGTTGAATAAAAATTCATTCGTTGAATAGAAATTCATGTGTTGAATGGTGTTCGTGTTTTAAATAAATAGCTTTAACAATAAAAATCACATTTTTATTATATATACAAATTATAGAAAACATTCATGTGTTGAATAGAAATTCATTCGTTGAACAGAAATTCATGTGTTGAATGGCGTTCGTGTTTTAAATAAAAAGTTTTAACAATAAAAATCACATTTTTATTATATATACAAATTATAGAAAACATTCATGTGTTGAATAGAAATTCATTCGTTGAATAGAAATTCATGTGTTGAATGGCGTTCGTGTTTTAAATAAATAGCTTTAACAATAAAAATCACATTTTTATTATATATACAAATTATAGAAAACATTCATGTGTTGAATACAAATTCATTCATTGAATAGAAATTCATGTGTTGAATGGTGTTCGTGTTTTAAATAAATAGCTTTAACAATAAAAATCACATTTTTATTATATATACAAATTATAGAAAACATTCATGTGTTGAATAGAAATTCATTCGTTGAATAGAAATTCATGTGTTGAATGACGTTCGTGTTTTAAATAAATAGCTTTAACAATAAAAATCATATTTTTATTATGTATACAAATTATAGAAAACATTCATGTGTTGAATAGAAATTCATTCGTTGAATAGAAATTCATGTGTTGAATGGCGTTCGTGTTTTAAATAAATAGCTTTAAAAATAAAAATCACATTTTTATTATATATACAAATTATAGAAAACATTCATGTGTTGAATAGAAATTCATTCGTTGAATAGAATTCATTCGTTGAATAGAATTCATGTGTTGAATGGTATTCGTGTTTTAAATAAATTGATTTAACAATAAAAATTACAATTTTATTGTGAATATGAAGTGCTAAAAATACACACGTGTTGAAATAAATATTTGTTCGCTAGAAATATTATTATTAGCTTTGTTTTGCATATATAGATACATGTGTTGAACAGAGAAAATGGATTAGCGGTTGAGTAAAGAAATTATTTGTGTGCCCGACAAATAGGTAAGCCTTAATGAGTTGGCTGCGCAATTTTATTTTTATATCAACTCATGTGAATGCCATTGGATGCGGAGTGCTGGTTATTCTGTGTGTAATAATAAACACCGCCATAGGATAGTAACAATTAATTTTGAACTACACTACATGGCATACTTCTTGAAGATAGGCATACCTCATCATATACCACATAAGCATTTGGAGCTTGTGTGACGAGGTTGAAGATTAACCATACGAGCGAGAGGCTTGTATGGCGATGACTATATATTACAGGTTGAACTGATGACTGATATGGACCATATAAAATTGTAATGATAAATTGCCAGATCAATAGAAACCCCACACGGGTCTGGAGTTGACAATAATCACGTCTCTCTAGTTATTAGATACAGCACATGGATTATTTATTTCCCACACGGGACGAGGTGATGAGAATTTATTTTCTGGAGCAATTAAAAATACACACTCCCTCAGGCTTAGACAGGGTGACGAGAATTTATTCTCTGGAGTTATTATCTATACACACTCCCCTGTAAACACCAGAATATATAACTATAAATATGTGTATGCTTTATAGGATTTATTGGGTACCTAATACGGCCCAATAAATTTCCAAACCCCTTCCCATACAAAGGAGGTTATGGCGAAATTTTTTGAAATATAAAGGCGTTAGTGAAATATTTGAAGTGAAAACGATATTGAAATCGCAAAATGAACTATGTATATATATATATATATAATTAAAACGAATCGAGGCCGTGCAGTTCCTGATTTGAAATCGTAACTTCAATCGATTAGTACGAGAGATCCGACCATCGGAATTTCCCGAAATCGTAACCGTTGGGTTCGCCTTGGAAATATCTTTCCAACGGCACCAACTTTGTAAAGATCCAACGGTTGGATTGTCTGGAATGTTTAATTCCAATTTGAAGAAAAACAACGCCAGAATCGATTATATTTATATATAAATATAAATATAATTAAATTAAATTGATTAACGACGCTGCAGTTCGTATTTTGAAACCGTAACTTCAAACGACTAGTGCGGAAGATTCGACCGTAAGATTTTCACGAAACTGGAACCGTTGGGTCCGCTCTGGAGATGTCTTCCCAGTGATATAAACTTTGTAGAAATCCAATGGTTAGATTTCCCGATATGTGTAAAACAAATTTGGGGAAAAACAGTGCCACAACACGACCTGAAACGTCGTTTAACTAAATATGGCCATTTTTAAATAAATAAAAATGGCGGAAAATCGTTATAAAATATTATAAGCGGTATGGATTGGAAATAAACCAATTTTGCTTGATTTGCTTGATATTTGATGGTGGTATGTGTTTGACATGAAAATTATACCAAAGAACTGACATGTGAATGTCGAATAATATAACCATGGAAAGAATTGATTTGAATTCTAATTTTACGTGAATTATTTGAAAAGGCCGTGCTAACCCTCACTTCAAATAATTGATCGAACAATTCGAAGTCGAAAATACGAAGACGGTTCAAGACCGACGATCTTCGTATCGGATGGATGGGCGCTGCTGAAGTTCCTGAAGGGAGTAGCTACCTTGAAGGAACGGTAGTAGCCGTCTAGACGTATGTGTTGATTGTACGGATATGCGAGGAATATGATGCCTCCGGTTTCGTTCAGACGCAGAACGGACTTGTAAATGGACTGTGTGTCTGACATTGGATTTTGTTCTGTACTGATTGATCTCTATTAAATATATATCTGTTTAGCGGTGGAGAATTTATTCTCTTGCTTAACGCCCTTCTCTGAGACGTACGAGCTCAGGGGTTATATATCGTTAGAAATCAGTCGTATGGAGTGGATTGCCTGTGTGGCATGCCAAGATGCAGTGATCAAGGCTTTTGTTGCAAGGCAAAGTCTTGTGGTCGATGATCAAAGTACAGCCTGCATGGCCTGGCTTTGTGTATAGCGTGGATTCGCGAGCCTCACACCTCGGTAGGAGTCAAAAACGGGATAAGGACCCAAGGAGTTCACGACGTTTCTTTCTAGCTATGGGTGGTGTCGGTGCTTAAACTGGCTGACATTTATATTATTTTCATCTTTGTGGTTGTTGGAATGCGAGGCGCCTCGATTTTAGGTCTGAAAGGACCGGGAAACGTGTGTTCAGGAATAATTAATCCTCAAACATAAGGGAGGACCGGCCTTGGAGGATCCAAGGGTTACCCAGAGTGTGTAGTCCTGAGGCATTTGCTAGAGTGTCTCGAAGCGGAGAGGAGCTTGCCCCTTGCCTCGACTCATGACGGAATCCCAATTTCCAATACGAAATAACGGATTTGATTGTAGAACTAGTATGGCGACATAGTATATGGTAGCTATGCCGTCTATGATTGATATTTATGATGTTATTCGTTTTTGAAACATATATGCAGTAGTAATAATATCAAGTGATTTTTCTTTGCGCGTATTAAGCATATTTTGGCCATTATAAGGTAAAAAACTCTAACCTCCGGTTTGCGTTGCATTGTGTGATGGGACTTGAGTCTTATAACGGCTTCATTCTTTTAAAAAGCATTGCGTTGTTTTAAAGAATCTACTTTGTTTTTAAATGCACTGGCAATCACTGGAGTAAACCCGTTCCGCGAAAGTGGCGTGATCCTATGATTTGCCTTATTACTATTGTTTAACCAGTTAAGGAGATTTCTCATACCAGTCCCACGACTGACTCGTTGTTTGTTTCACTTTGCAAACTCGGGTGCCCTTATTTTCATATGGGCAGCCTAGTTGACATATGACAGGTTGTTTTGGCTTAGCACTGCAGTACGGAGTGCGCTTTTGGCTTGATGGCGAGTATTAGATTCACTTGTATTTTGGCTATTGACTTTCCGCTATCCTTATCTTTTGTATATGATTCCTCCTATGGAGATGTAGATTGATTTACTTCCAGCATGTATTATCCTATGTATATTTACCGCCTCAGGCGATGTAGACTGATATCTTTATTATGTCTCAATGTATGTATATATTCCGCTTATGGCGATGTTGACTGATCATCCACTTTTTATGCACTAAGTTATATCCTACACTGTGCTACTCTGATGTTGTTACATGTTATGATTCCGTTGTCGCATCTATGTAAAATTATTCTATTTATTGTTTATGCTATTATCTGTGCTCTGCTTATGATGATTAATGAGTTAAATTCCATTGATTATCCTTAACACCGTCGTATGGGTTTTGGGATCGTCACATAAAAATAGAAATATGTATATATAATGACTGAAGCACCATAAAGTGTCAACAACATATTAATGCCAGGGGCATTGTATTTTCAGAGATAACTGAATTGATTAAAGTGGAGAAAGTGTTTAAAACACTTATAATACCCTGAAGGTATAAACAATGAAAGTATACAAATTCCATAAGAATTTAATAACTTTGGTAGTGATAAAGAGAAAGAAATGTAGATTACAACATTCTTTTAAGTATTGTTGTGATGAAAATCTTGAAATAATTCATGATGAGTAGATCACTTCCTGCTTTCAAGAATTGTTGTAATAAAACTCTTAATATTCATTGAAGTGGTAGTTGCGATATGCAAAACTTATTATAATATATAAGTTCCTGAAGAGCATAAATAACATTTGTTATTATAAAGAATACCAAGAACATGGATGATAGATTGCAACATTCTTCTAAGTATTGTTGTAATGAAAATCTTGATATACTTCAAGATGAGTAGATTACTTCCTGCTTAGTAATGAAAGTTGTCTTATTCATCAAATATGTATTGCAACATGCAAGTCCGATTGAAACAAAAAAATATAAGCACCTGAAGTGTATTCATAAATGAATATTAGTATGATACAAATCACAAAAGGGAGGCATTTTAAATAAGACAGCATGCCTATAGCATGAAAATGCACATGAAATTTTAAAAGAAGAAAAAACTCCATTAAGATGTATTTATAAGCAATTTGAGTTACTGAAAGAAGTATACGAATTCAGAGGAAATTTAAAATCAGCGGGAGCATCCATAAGTATGATATAATGCACTCATTTTCCTTAACTAAGTTTTTCCCCATTGGGTTTTCTTAGTAAGGTTTTAATGAGGCATGGATCATGATCCAGAAGTATCAACCCAAAAGTAACATACAAAAATAAGTTATAATGTACTCTTTTTCCTTATTTAAGATTTTTCCAACTGGGTTTTTCTTAATAAGGTTTTTACGAGGCATAACATTGATCCAGAAGTATCATACTACTTTTGATGTAGTAAATATAACATTGTATGTTGTACTCTTTTTCCTTCACTAATATTTTTCCCATCGGGTTTTTCTTAGTAAGGTTTTGACGAGGTAACGTTTTGATCCAGAAGTATCAAACATATTTTGATGCAGTAAACTATTATTTATGAAGAAAACAAGGCAGTTTGCATGGCTCAAATTCAAGTGAATTATATCAAGTATGAAAGTATGGAGCACATTTCTTCTAAATTTCTCTTTACATATGCATGAAAGGATAACAAGAAAGAGGAGAAACAAATTCAGTTCAAGAAAAGAGGGTAGATCCGTTCTCAAAGGCAATTTCCAAATCAACATTCCAGAAGATGATATACAAAATTGGCATGCGTCGACTACATCAATAGACTAATTGAATAATGAGTTATAAATAAGGGGGAGCATATAAAATCATGCTATAATGTACTTTTTTCGTTCACTAATATTTTTCCCACTGGGTTTTTGTTAGTAAGGTTTTTAATGAGGCATTATCTTGATCCTGAAGTATCAACCCTTACGGTAACATTGTAAAACATGTTACCTAAAGAGGAAATAAATTTGCACTCTTTCCCTTGTTTATGATTTTTCCCATAGGGTTTTTCATAAAAAGGTTTTAATGAGGCATTGTTTTGATCCTGAAGAATCAAACTCTTTTAAGGAATATCATTTTAATATGATATTCATAATGTCAGACGTTGTACTCTTTTTCTCGTTCAAGGTTTTTCCTATTGGGTTTTCCTGATAGAGTTTTGAAGTCAACAGACAATAATTGTATCGACTGAACGGATATATGCAAGCAAGATAATAATAAGGGGGAGCAATCATCATATATGTTTTAAAAGGGACAATTTCAAGTTAGTAGAGCATTCAAGTTTTTGAAGATGCATATTCAAGGGGGAGTGTTGTAATATACATATATATATATATATATATATATGTTGTGAATATGCTCTCTGTTTAGTCCCACATCATGGGAAAAAGTTAAACATCAGCTCCAAAGCCTATATATAAAGGAGCCAACGTAATAGAAAGAAAGATACATCTGAATGAATAGAAATGTTCTCTCTCCCTTATTTCTTCAATTCTGTGTTCGTTTTATAACATATCTACACTTTTCATATGAGTGCATCATCTCTGTCTATCCTACCTGACAATTTTCAATTCTCTCTTTTATTTCATTGGTTTCCTAGTAATTTTTGCTTCCATTCTTGCAATTACTTCAAAGTTTTAAAGGAAATAATTTTTTCAATTTATTTATTATGTGTGAAACATAACGTAGAAGGGTAAAACTAGGAAAAGATAAAAATGTTAAATCCAAGAAATAATAATAAGAAGTTGATGCATGAAAACTTTAATAGTTATAAATTTTAAACTATTCACCTTTTTTTAGTTTTAAAGAATTTACTTCTCTCTTTTTTTTCTAAAAAGTTACATTTTTAACTTACTTACTAATGGTGGAGGTGGCAGTAAAATTTTCAAAGTTTGTCTAAAATATTTTTGTTTCCAAAAATTCCTTTTTTAACCCCCTTTTCAAATTAGAGAATCTCATCATTTAAGAGTACCCATCAAAATGTTTCACATTTCTTTAAATTTTCATTTTTACAAAAAGTATATCTCAAAAATTATCAAATATCATTTTGATGTTTCCTATCAAAGTTTTTGCAAATAAAAATATATTTCGAATTTTTCCTTCAAAATTTCCTACCTTAAAAGGCAATCTTTTTGGTAGGAACCAATATCCATCTTTACATGGAAGTTCGTCTTTCCAATTAAATTTTTTTCCTTTCGTATTTCAATTACTTCATTTTTTTTAACATTCATATTCATTTCCTTCAATGTAATTTGTTTGTTTTTAATTAATGCTTATCCCAATAGACATTTGTTTTCTATTTCAAATGAACTTTCTGCATCTCCTTATAATAGGGCTTAATTGCCTCGTTGACAGATTCTATATTTTTAATTATTTATTTTCAAATTTCAGATTACAACATCTCTTATTATGGAATTTTATCCCATTCTTAAAATATTTATTTTCGTATCTCATTAAAACTTAGCACATTTATTTACTATGCATATGGATATTTATTTGTATGTATTACTGTTCAAACTAACGATAACCATTTCTAATTCAAATTCTGTGTTTTTGTTATTTCCACCTGAATGACAAATGGGTTGCCAATTTAATTCTCATTTATAATTCCAGTTCCGTCCATACTTCCAATCTTATGGTTTATACAACCATTATAAGTCTATGAGTTTCCAAATCGATAAGGATGTTCATAATAAAAAATTATTTGACTTCTAGAGTAATCCCAAAAATTAGGGTCAAGATTTCCCCAAACGTCCTATGGATACTATCTCTGCTCTAAGAAGCAAAATTTATCTCTACTTATTCTTTTCCCTTATTGTCGCGTCTCCCATCCTTTCATAGCATGGTCGGCTCTCCCAATCTTTTCCCTAAAGGTCCTATGGATACTATCTCTGCTCTAAAGAGCTTTTAAAACTCTTTTTTAAAATAACAAGTATGCCTCTTAAAAGTGTATGTAATACCCCACGTCCGTTAATGTCACTCGTTAAGGGAATGTATTAAGTTTCGTGAAGCGTTGTAGGTAAACAGACACAGAATAATTACAAGACAGATATAAATAAGATAACAGCGTAAATTTCAAAAAAAAATTCAATATAAAACATAATACCGCAGTTCACAATACCATAAGTCATAAAATCGTTACAACAAAATACTTTTGTCTTGCATCATCAGAGTACATAGGTATTAAAGGAAAACATTATTCCCCAATAAAAAGAGTAAGCCATAGTAGAGACAAAGGCTTGAGCCATACTCCAAGAGTAGCTTCCAACAAGATAATATCCAAGTCCTGACTAAGCCTAGGTGTTTCCTCCCTGAGAACCTTGGGGGGGGAGGAAACGAAAGAGAGAGAGAAAAACAAAGGGGTCAGACATAAAGTCTGGTGAGTCTAGTTATTTTTAGCTAGTAAATAAATAAAGGTGAACATGACAGGCATAAAGTGGGTAAGAGAGATCACTGCATAAATGGAAGGTATGACAAGGTAAACAGGACAACATGATATAATAGATATCGCTTCTTAATACTTTCCTTGCTCTGCTCCAATATTAGTATACAGATATGTAATAGGATTACATACTCCCTAATTGCTTAACAAAAACAGGATGGTCCCAACAGAAACATAATGGTAGTTTTAGGTGTACTCTAGTAACGGGTTTTAATCCAAACAGGACTGGTACCTAAACAGAAATAACGAGTGTTAGCCCATACAGAAACACAGGTGCCCTACAGAAACAGACAGGACTACATGTACCCTATTTACTACCCCCAATCGATCGGCACCTTGTTCCGTAGAAACCCTGTGCTGGCTCCATAGTAGGGTGTATCACTCCCTAAAGTGGAAACCCTTCATTTTTCGGATGCGCACAACCATATCTACTGATGTCACAGCGTCTTATCTTCCCCAAGTAGCGGAGTCATGGCGCACATGACCACGTTGGAACGCCCTATCAACACCGCCTCCACGTTTGGATCTCTTACAATCAGCTCAGTAATCGTGCCCCACTCCGACCTAGTTCGGAGTACCGGTTTAATACCTATTTAAGGGTTACAGACTGAAATGGGTCCCACACAAGGTGATGCAAGCTCTCCCCTTTGTCTTGCATCCCCACTACTAGGTTTTCCACTGGTTATGTTTACCTAACGATGTCTTTAATTACATAACCCCGACAGGTTAAATTTATAGGGGCAGCTAGTAGTTTTGGTTTTGCAGATTTATATTCATAGGATCCTGGTTTACAGCTGGAACGATACTCGGAAAGCTCTGTATCCGTGTATTTCTTTCAGTTGTGTGTTGTATTATTTTTCCGCTGCTATGTATTTAAATGTAATCTAAATCTATGATATTTATCAAATGTGTAATATTTATTCATACTGTGTATATTCTTGTATTCTGATGGAATTGTTGTAATAAACAATGAAATGTTCTCCTGTTTGCGTTCTGATTTGTGTTGTTCTCAAAGCAATCCGTGCTTTCCTTTACCGGGGAAGTTACGGGCTACTACAGTGGGCCTATATATATATATAAATATTACCCACCAACACAAGATGTACTTAACCCTCTTACTGATTCAAGCATGTTTATTTAATGGTTAAGTTTGTGGGCCTATATATTAATATTACCCACCTACCTAAGATGTACTTAACCCTCCCACTGATCCAAGCATGTTTTACTAAATCTTATCTTTAGTTCATATTCATACAATCCCTTATGGATTAGATTAGGTTAAGTAGTCTGATTCATTACCATGTCCATATATGGTTTATAATGGGCTAGACCTCCCACATTAGGCCTAAACAGGTGGATGCTGGATATGTCGGTCGGGTCTGGGCAGTGTTATTCCACAGTTGGGCCTAACCTCGTGTCTTAGCCCGATTCATATTCGCGTACTTAGACCTCCCACACTAGGTTCAACATTAGTGGCTGCTGGATATGTTGGTCGGGTCCGGGCAGACTTCTACCACTAATGTAACTTAACCTCGTGTCATAAGTACAATTACAATACCTAACTGTAATTACTAAACATTCCATTTTTAATTAATTAATCAATTAATTAAACCTTTCCCTTTTTGGGTGTCAATACATATTTTGCCCAATAATTTGAATTACATGTCCATAAATGTTCATATTCAAGTTATGCCATTTTTAATTAATTTACCAATTAATTAATCCTTTCCTTTTATAGGTGTCAATACCTATTTTACAACAATAATTTGAATTACATATCCATAAATGGTTATATTCAAATTATGCCATTTTTATCCAAATTTTCCAATGTCATTATAGGTGATTATTACTATGTTTCCCTATTTGAATTATATGTCCAACTTATATAAAACATAATACAAATTACGCCAATTATAAATCCCCTTTTTTCCCCATTTCCTAACTAACGTGAATGCATGTATTTTGCCTCATCGAGGCTATAAAGTAGACTCGTCATAACAATAAAAGGGAACATGATAGGGGTGAC
Organism: Allium sativum; assembly: GCA_030737875.1. NCBI lineage: Eukaryota > Viridiplantae > Streptophyta > Magnoliopsida > Asparagales > Amaryllidaceae > Allium > Allium sativum. The sequence continues at coordinate 430,135,376 of CM060909.1, read as the reverse complement.
AGTTCAACATGTTTTGGCATAAATATTAACATAACTGGCATAGTAACTAAGTGAATGGACATGTGATAATTATTATAATAAAGTGGACATCAAATTAGTAACTTGTGTTTAGGAAAGCATAATGAGATCTAGATTCAATATTAGGTGTCCAATTACCTAAATCTAGCACAGACAGGGTGGCATAATAATAAGTTTAGATTCACTTGTCAAGTTTACCACATATACCAAGGTATCATAATATAACAAGTGAAAGGTGATTAACACCAAAGTCTAGATCCAAGTAATGTCAAATTAATGGATGTACTTTCATCCTAACATGGTTACAAATTAATGATCGTATAAACATCATTTCGAATCACCACAATCAGATCTAGAAAGTTAGATATGTATTAAGAAGTTTACATGTACCACAATATAATTTTAATTCAATATTCACATAGGAAACATAGTAGAATGTCCATATATTAGATCTAGGGAAAATGACATAGTATGCTTGCATAAGTTCATGATTTAAAGCATATACCCAATTCATAGTCTACCACAATTCACATTTATCTATTTAAACCTAAAAGTGACTAGAACTCACTATGGTAGAAGAAAGAATAGGTTAAGTGCTTGTTGTTGTTCTAGCACCGTTCTCCTCTTTCACAATTCCCAAGCTTTAATTCATTGGAGAAGAGACTGGCTTAGTTTAGCATGCAGCAGCATGACGGCTTATGAATGAATTTAGTGTAGATTAGGGTTTAGGTTTATGTGTGCTTATATAAATGTGTAGGATTAATTAGAACCCTTAGATCTGACTAGGATTCATTTAAGCCATCCAGAATGAAAAGACATGTCACCAGACCAACCAGACAAAGCCACATAAGCCCTAAAACTCGAAAAATCGTCATCTGAACACATCAGCCTAATGTGACCGACAGGGGTCGACACCCTATATAGTGGGTCGACACCTGTGCCTTCCCCCCTATAGGGGGGTTGACACCTATGTCGATCCCCCCCCCCACTAGGGGGTCGACACCCATGAGCGGGAAATTTCCCGCTCAGCCCGCCTGAATTTCGAAATTTGAACCTGTTCGGGAGCTTCTGGAGTTATTATATACATATATATATTCTCCCCTATGCGTATACAAACTCTAAGGCTTATAACTTCTTCATATGGTGTCCGATTTACGCAAACTTGGACTCTATCCCAAGCAGAATTTCGAGATGAACGCAATGGCATAACCCGTTTCACTTAATTCTTCTTCTAAAAATTAAGTGTCCTTAAATTTGTTAATTTTAATATTTTAATATTACTGGGTGTTACATTCTCCCTTCCTTAAAGGATTTCATCCCCGAAATCTTCAAGTCAAGAAGAATGTATATCCTACCATCTAATCATCCATCTACTCAGCCATTAATCAAAGGCATCCATTGTCTTTAAAAGATTTCTAATGCTATATGAACATATGCAAAAAGTATGTGTATATGTTCCTTATCTAATGCAAAATCAGGCGGTCTACTGATTCAGTTGACCTCCATAATGCAAATCATGATAGTGCCATGCGTCCATTATGTATGCAAAAGAATCCTAATAATACATATTATTTCTGCATGAGTGCACAATCATTTCATTTAAATGCAACAATCATATTATAACAAAATCAATATACATCCATTAAAATATGCACACTTATTCATATGCAATATGAAAGTGATTGAGCCGATCTAGTGCCTAATGTGTGTGTTCATGCGTCCACAAGCAACCCCTAGTAAACACTTGCAACCACTTGCATCCATCAAACATAACATGTCTCAAACACATGTTTACAATCATGGGATTGCCTACCTAAGGGTCGAAGATTCGATTGATAGGACATTCTCAGATGATAGAAGCAAATGCGAATAAAAGATTTTGGAAGAGAAGTTAGGAACATTCCCTTGAAAGGGAAAGGGTACGAAGCGTAAAAATCTCGTCTTCGGTCTCCCAAGTTGCATCTTCTTGGTTGTCTCCCCACTAGACCTTCACTAACTTGACTTCTCGTTTGCGTAGCTTCTTAACCTCCGATCCAAGTATGCAAGTCGGAACTCATCCAATCATTGCTTCCTTCTCTATTTTTACTTCCTTTCGCAAGTTTGGCCCCACTACCTCGAACTCTATATATTTTATTGCCACTTGGACGAATAGTCATCTTAGAATGATGGGCTTCCTCAAGGGCTGTCTTCAATAGGTTTCCCATCCTGATATGATTCACCTATCAAACCTCTTCTCAAGTAGCCCCGCCACTTGCTTATCAAGTTCCCTCTTTTCTTTTAGGAGCCATATGGCGCACAGGTAATGCAACTGGCTTTGCATTGTCCACCAAGTATATACGGAAATCAATCTCGTGCTCGGGGGTGATACCCGAACCTCGTCTAATACATCAGGATACTCACGGACTACTGGTACCGATCGCAAATCATCGATAGATGCCTCAAGAGACTCTAGGAAACTAAGCATGACAGACCCTTGTGGGTCACAAGAAATTTCGAGGGTGCTTAACGACACTCCTCTCACTACCCAGAGTGGCACCATATGTGGTAAACCAACCTGTCCCTAGAAACAACCCATAGCCCATAAACCCGAGTACATATGCGTCGCATTCAAATTTGACGCCTAACACAGATATTCTCAAACCTCTACAAATCATAGATAAATGAACCAAATCACCAATGGGGTTTGAAACAACTACGGGATCCACTACCATACTAGTAACTAAGTGCATTGATTCAACAACAGAACTAGATATAAATGAGTGTGAAGCGCCAGAATTAAAATGTGTCCTAACTGGATGATTTGAATGAGAAACTAATCTTTCCATGGAAATTTTTCTACCTCATTCAGGAGCACTGATCGCGAGAGCATGCACCTGCCCTCTAGAAGTCCCAGCTCTTTTCCCTTGTCCCTGTTTCTTCAGGCAGTCCTTAATAAGATGCCCGACCTCTCCACAAGCGAAGCAAGCATTCTTCCTTTTCCTGTAGTCCTTGCCTAAGTGACCCTCTCGCCCACAACTATGGCACTTCCTCTTATATTTAACCTTGCCATTCTTTTTGCCTTTCTTCAGTTGTTGTCCCTTCTTGGGCCATACCTTCTCATTTTGTGTTGCTTCCTCAGCCTTTACTTCCTTCTTTTCTCCCTTGTCTTCTTCATGCATTAAGGCCATATCAACAAGTTTTTCAAAAGTGGCTCCCATTGGGATACGGGACATGGATAATCCATGAAGGGGTTCATTCAGCCCCTTAGCAAACAGAAATCCCTTTTTGTGTGGCGTATCCATTAAATTCTAACCCGAACCTTGCTAGCTGGTTGAATTTGTTCACATATTCTTTCACCGTCAAGTTTCCTTGTTTGAGTGCTAAGAACCTTTCCATCTGCATGCTTTTCTCGGCTTGGGAAAGAAATTTCATTTCAAAACTTTGCCTAAAATCTTCCCAAGTTTCCACCCGATGTCCAGCTTGGGAGACTTCCCACCAGAAAGAGGCTTTGTCTTTCAGTAGCCAAGCAGCTAACTGAATCTTCCTTCTATCCTCTACTTCAAATATTACGAAAAAGTTCTCGGTCTCCTTGAGCCAATTTCGAGCTTCAATGAATGTCTCATTCCCATGGAGTGGCTTCCCTCCCGTAGCACGGAAGTCTTTGCAGATCTTGGTGAAGTTATCTGCTCTTGGAGGGGGAGGAGGAGGAATGATTGGCGCAGCTAGGGGAGGAACGTCTCTTTGGCCTTTGGCAGGCGTCGTGGCCTCCAAATACCTGCAGAACCATCCGGTTATAGTGACGCCCTCTCGGATATAAGGGATGTTTTGTTCCCCAAACATGCTGAAACAAAGGAAAAGGAAGAAATTTAGATAAAGGACCGAAGGATACTACATATGGCTTCTTGGGGGAATATTTTCAAAACAGTCATTTCTTTTTGAAAATACTTTCTTTTAAAACCTTTTTGAAAAATAATTTTCAAAAACTTTTATCTAATCTGGCAACCTTCAGCTTTGATATCAAGTGTAACACCCTTCGTCCGTTAATGTCACTCGATAAGGGAATGCATTAAGTTTCGTGAAGCGTTGCAGGTAAATAGACACAGAATAATTACTAGACAGATATAAATAAGATAGCAGCGGAAATTTCAAATTTTTATTTCAACATAAAACATAATTCCATAGTTCACAATACCATAAGTCAGAAAGTCGTTACAACAAAATACTTCTGTCTTGCATCATCAGAGTACATAGGTATTAAAGAAAAACATTATTCCCTAATAAAAAGAGTAAGCCATAGTAGAGACAAAGGCTTGAGCTATACTCCAGAAGTAGCTTCCAACAAGATAATATCCAAGTCCTAATTAAGCTTAGGTGTTTCCTCACTGAGAACCTTGGGGGAGGGGAGGAAACGGAAGAGAGAGAGAGAGAGAAACAAAGGGGTCATACATAGAGTCTGGCGAGTCTAGTTACTTTTAGGCAGTAAATTAATAAAGGTGAACATGATAGACATATAGTGGGTAAGAGAGATCACTACATAAATGGCAGGTATGACAAGGTAAATAGGACAACAGGATTGAATAGATAGTGCTTCTTAATACTTTCCATGCTCTGCACCAATATTAGTATACAGATATGTAATAGGATTACAAACTCCCTAATTGCTTAACAAAAACGGGATGATCCCAACAGAAACATAATGATAGTTTTAGGTGTACTCTAGTAACGGGTTTTAACCCAAACAGTACGTGTACATAAACAGAAATAACGAGTGTTAGCCCAGACAGAAACACTGGTACCCCACAGAAAAAGACAGGACTAGATGTACCCTATTTACTACCCCCAATCGATCGGCTCCCTATTCCGTAGTTACCCTGTGTTGGCCCTACAGTAGAGTGTATCACTCCCTAAAGTGGCAACCCTTCATTTTCCGAATGTGCACAACCATATCTACTGATGTCACAGCGTCTTATCCTCCCTAGTAGGCAGAGTCATGAATGCACATGACCCTGTTGGAACGCGCTGTCAACACCGCCTCCATGTTTGGATCTCTTACAATCAGCTCAGTAAGCGTGCCCCACTCCGACCTAGTTCGGAGTACTCATTTTGATACCTATTTTAAGGGTTACTGACTGAAATGGGTCCCACACAAGATGATGCAATCTTTCCCCTTTGTCTCGCATCTACACTACTAGGTTTTCCACTGGTTATGTTTACCTAATGATGTCTTTAATTACATAACCCCGACAGGTTAAGTTAGTGGGCCTATATATACAAATATTACCCACCAACCCAAGATGTACTTAACCCTCCTACTGATTCAAGCATGTTTATTTAACCGTTAAGTTTATGGGCCTATATATTAATATTACCCAACTACCCAAGATGTACTTAACCCTCCCACTGATCCACCCTATCTTTAGTTCATATTCATACAATCCCTTATGGATTAGATTAGGTTAAGTAGTCTGATTCATTACCATATCCATTTATGGTTTATAATGGGCTAGACCTCCCACATTAGGCCTATAACATGTGGATGTTGGATATGTCGGTCGGGTCCAGGCAGTTGTATTCCACAGTTGGGTCTAACCTCGTGTCTTATCCCGATTCATATTCGCGTACTTAGACCTCCCACATTAGGTTCAACATTAGTGGCTGCTGGATTTGTCGGTCGGGTCCGGGCAGACTTCCACCACTAATATAACCTAACCTCGTGTCATAAGTACAATTACAATTCCTAATTGTAATTACTAAACATTCCATTTTTAATTAATTAATCAATAATTAATTAAACCTTTCCCTTTTTGGGTGTCAATACATATTTTGCCCAATAATTTGAATTACATGTCCATAAATACTCATATTCAAATTGTGCCATTTTTTTAATTTACCAATTAATTAATCCTTTCCTTTTATAGGTGTCAATACCTATTTTGCAACAATAATTTGAAGTACATATCCATAACCGGTCATATTCAAATTATTCCATTTTATCCAAATTTTCCTATGTCATTATAGGTGAGTATTACTATGTTTCCCTATTTGAATTATATGTCCAACTTATATAAAACATTATACAAATTATGCCAATTATAAATCCCCTTTTTTCCTCGTTTCCTAACTAATGTGATCGCATGTATTTTGGCATCACCGAGGCTATAAAGTAGCCTTGTCATAATAATAAAAGGGAACACGATAGGGGTGACAGTTCAACATGTTTTGGCATAAATATTAACATAACTGGCATAGTAACTAAGTGAATGGACATGTGATAATTATCATAATAAAGTGGACATCAAATTAATAACTTGTGTTTAGGCAAGCATAATGAGATCTAGATTCAATATTAGATGTCCAACTACCTAAATCTAGCACAGACATGGTGGCATAATAATAAGTTTAGATTCACATGTCAAGTTTACCACATATACCAAGTTACCATAATATAACAAGTGAAAGGTGATTAATACCAAAGTCTAGATCCAAGTAATGTCAAATTAATGGATGTATTATCATCCTACCATGGTTACAAATCAATGTTCGTATAAACGTCATATCGAATCACCACAATCAGATCTAGAAAGTTAGATCTGTATCAATAAGTTTACATGTACCACAATATAATTGTATTTTAAGACTCACATAGGAAACATAGTAGAATGTCCATATATTAGATCTAGGGAAAATGACATAGTATGCTTGCATAAGTTCATGATTAACAGCATATACCCAATTCATAGTCTACCACAATACACATTTATCTATTTAAACCTAAAAGTGAATAGAACTCACTGTGGTAGAAGAAAGAATAGATTATGCATTTGTTGCTGTTCTAGCACCGTTCTCCTATTTCACAATTCATAAGCTTTAATTCGTTGGAGAAGAGACTTGCTTAGTTTAGGACGCAGCAGCTTGACGGCTTATGAATGAATTTAGTTTAGATTAAGGTTTAGGTTTATGTGTGCTTATATAGATGTGTAGGATTAATTAGAACCCTTAGATCTGATAGGATTCATCCAAGCCATCCAGAACGAAAAGACATGTCATTAGACCAAGCAGAAAAAGCCACATAAGCCCTAAAACTCCAAAAATCGTCATCTGAACACATCAGCCCAATCTGGCCGACAGGGGTCAACACCCTATATAGGGGGTCGACACCTGTGTCTTCCCCCCTATAGGGGGGTCGACCCCCATGAGCAGGAAATTTCCCGCTCAGCCCGCTTTGACTGAATTTCGAAATTTGAACATGTTTGGGAGCTTCTGGAGTTAATATATATATATATATATATATATATATATATATATATATATATATTCTCCCCTACGCGTATACAAACTTCTAAGGCTTATAACTTCTTTATACGGTGTCCGATTTACGCAAACTTGGACTCTATCCCAAGCAAAATTTCGAGACGAACGCAATGCGTAACCCGTTTCACTTAATTCTTCTTCTAAAAATTAAGTATCCTTAAATTTGTTAATTTTAATATTTTAAAATTATAGGGTGTTACAATGTAGTTTTCCTCAATGATAGGATGGTGTAGGCTCTACTACTATATGTAACAACCACCCCGAACAAGCCTTAATTTTAACCTAGAAAAGGTCTATTGGAACTTAGAGCCACTCTAAAACAAGGTCATTGTCTTTTGTAAGAAATAATTTAATAGAGCCATGCTAGTACGATTAGAACTCACAACAGGTGGATAAAATATAATAACAAAGAATGTACCATTTTATTTCATGGAAACATTTAAAAATGTTTGAATACAATATTTTGATGTATGTATAAATATTTGGGTACATCTTACATATCGCTAATCACACACAACGTTAATAATAAATAAAAGATAAGAACCACCATCATCACACCTTCCGTCTTCTAGCTCAAACTTTGAGACCATCTGAACTAACATCTGTCGTTAAGAGGAGGGGTCAAACCACCAAGTTTTGGTGGATGAAATCTCTAAGTTTAACCTTTTCACCTCTACTTGGGTAGACTATCATGGGTACCTCCGGGTAATGGCACACCTGCACACTATGTAGTTAAATCCCCGATAATGCTCCGCAATATCCTCGCTATAGCAAGTAGCACTCTTCGACTGCTACGTTGTTCCAATTTAGCGCAGATGAACAATATACCTACTTTAATCCCTGCTATTTTCCGTTGCGCCGGTTAAATCAAGGTTATTTAGCATCTGCTTTAGCAATGATAGTGTACAAATTATGATTTGGCCAGTTCTCCTTTAAAAAAAATTAGAAAACTTAGTGGAAATAACTAATTTTAAGTAGTAAGTAGCCAAAATAAAGTAGAAATAAAAAATAATCATCCATTCTAGTATGCATAACCATGATATTATTTGATCGTGTCATATAATATTAATTAATATTTGTTTTGTAGCATCCCAAAAATTTCGACAACGGGAATATGTGATTAATTAAAAATTTAACTAGTAATGATCAATTTTATATTGATTTTGGGACTAAAAATCGAATATATGGTTTTGTGTATAAATTGAATTTAATATTTAATTTATTTTGGTCGGTTGAGAATCTAATATTTACTGTTGGGTATTTGGATCGAATTTGGTTGAATATTCGAATTAGATTTGAAATTCGATTGGGAAATATAAGTGATTAAATTTAAAATAAACGTAGTTAACATTAAAGAAATTGGAAATTTTATTTGTTGAAATATATGGAAGTTGGGCTTGGATATGTGTGTTTTTATGTATAGAGAGAAAATGTAATTTTATGGTTTAAATTTAAAATTGAACGGGGTTGTTAGTGAACAAACGAGATAATTTCGGTGAAATGATAAATAGCTAAAAATAAAATAACGTCGTATACAAACAAAGTCAAATTACAACTAAATTTATTTTATTGGACGCGGAACGCGAAGAAAAAATTGTATGTATAATTTTTATCCCGTTTATAGTTTGTGTTGACGGTTCGAATATAGAGCGTTCAATGATCGTTTACGGTAGAATTTAATATTTAATTAAATCAGAGGTTACCTACACCAAATAAAATTTTACCGACATATCTTATGAACACGCACAGTTACCCTATGCCTATTGATCTCGACTTTGTTCCTATCCTCATTTTCTCTTTCTATAAATCATGTTGTTTTTCCCTAAATTTTAAAATCGATTCTTTCTTAAATTTAATAGTTGACAAAATAAACCCCCTAAAACGTAAATCAATGGCTCCTTCCACAATTATCTTTCCAAAATAGGATCGCGCCTCCACTATACCTCATGTTTCCAACGCCTTCATCAACAATGAAGCGGAACCACCTCAAAATCAACCTGCTACTCTCTGAAGTCACCCTTTTTCAACTCTCGCTCCTTTCTTTGTTTCCAGGAACCACCTCATTGTTGCGCTATTACAGGTGAGTTTTGTACTCACGATTAAACTATTTTTCAAGTATCTCAACCTCAATACACACTAAGTATAACAGTCAATGCTTATTTTTGCTAGTTGCCTTGATTATCGCTGCGTATTAAGCGCTTGTGGTTGCGGTCTATTGCTTTTGAATGTTTGCCCTACTTTCTAACACCTGCTTGTATTATTGGATTTTACCATGCATAGGCTAGGTAATTTTTGGTGAGAAACCTTCCCATGAATTTGCGTTATACAGGCCATTGTGATATATTCAGTATTGTGGCCGTTTGTCCCATATAAAAATGGAGCTACCTTTCGTTTAATTTAATATAAGCACATACTGGTCTCATGGTCAATTTTTGTGCTTATTGCCCTGCAAGTTTATGCGCTACTTTTTTTTCCTATACATTTTTGCCACATTTCTTTGATTGATACCTTACACAAACATTTGAGGTTCCTTCTATGAGTAGACATCCTAGAACTGGAGATTTATACCTTTCATTTTGATCTTTGTTCTCTTGATTACTGTTTTTCTGTATAACTTTAGGTTGATTAGATTTGGGATTGATTCCCAGTTTGGAAGAATAGTGTGTATGGCGTATACCAAATTTTTGCCAACATGGATTTTATTTCCATGTGCATGTTACATGAAGGTTTTCTTAATACCAAATCTAGACAAATAAGAATTATCAGGTGCATGCATCACTTTAGTTCTAACATATAACTGATGTTGGGGCATGACATGTTCATTGTGAGTTATCAATGATTTTCTATAGTAGTAAATATCTATTATTCGAATGTAACAAAAATTAGTTATGAAGTTAATGATTGTAAATTCTTATCAAGTACTGAAAATATGATCACTTCTGTATGAAACACCATGTTATCATCAGCCACTCGTTTATAGTAAATGTTATGCATTGTAAGATTTAACTATTAAACTTGTCTTATTTCAAACAAATGCATTTTTTAACCTAAAACCCAAGAATGGATGAATCCTCCAAGCTGTTACTCAATTTCGGCTTCTTGCAAAATTTGAAAATTGGTGGCCTCATATTCAAGCTTGTTGTTCCATCTTAAGCACATATTTTGCTATGCTCCACTCCATATTGACATATATGTTTTGGCTTAGGTATTAATGCACTTTTATGGATTGTTGGTTTTCAGTTAGTTATAAATCAAATGTTCTTGGACACCTCAAGTTCTTGACTATAAATAGTGTGATGATTTATTTATTTTTATTACTTTTATTAATAATTAAGTTAAATATCCATTTACTAATCTTGTCAAGTGCACAGTCATTCAATAAGATGCTTACTTATTCTAATTAAGTTTCAACACAAAATATTCCCAGATATTTCTATATGATGTTAGTTTTGTTGTATATTCAGCATCAAAAAAGGTAATCTATTTCTGTTTCATAGGTCTTAAAATTTTCATCTATGCTTGATTCTTTTGCATAATACAGAAATTTCAAGTTACGAATTTTTGTTTTCTGCATATTATTGATTCTTTTAATCAATTCAAGCAATGAATATTTTCCCTTTTATTTTTTTTCTTTATGGCATTGCTGAAATACAGTTACATGTTTCATTCATCTTATGGTAAAATGATTTATCTCTTTGCAAGTTATATAGTCATTTATTTTGAAAAATAATGAACACCCTATGTAGAAACTACTTGCATTCGGATTTAGATTTAACAAATACATTGTTGTGTTACTTCATAGGCTTGAAATATTCTCTGGTACATGCTTGTTCGTTTTCGGTTGTTACTTATTGATGATATCTTCACCCTCGCAACTGCACCACTACCTCTTCATTTAGCTATGACTAAAACACCTTTGAACCCATTTGTCTTTCTTTGAAGTTCTATTCTTATCTTCTTATTTTCACATGTATGGTTTGTTGGGCTTGTTTTTTTCCTACTTACTAGAGCCTGAAATCTAATATATTGGCCTTTATTTTAATAGATGGTATAACCTAATTTTATAGGAATCGTGATTCCCTAACATTCAAACATCCATATGAGATTTTGTAACTGCATACATGTTGGAATTGACTATTATATTGACTTGCACTAAGACCTGCTTCATGGGCTTTGTTGAGTTATGACATGTGCAGACTGCCGAATCATTTACTTTTAAATAAACCAGTTTGAAGTCTGTACACATGTACCATGCTGTTAAACTAACTCTCTTTGAATTGAAATTATATACATTTGTGGGTTTACCATTATTTGGCCATTACAAAAATAAACCCGTGTACAAAACTTATTACTATTTTATCATGCCTTGATATGGACATGGCTGCAATCTTTAAAACTACTAGCCCGTGTACTTGTACACCTTTATGCCTATATTGAAGGAATCTAAGATTTAAAGTTGGATTAACTGAATGCTCCCTTATGCATTCTGCGCTTACGACAAGTTTTCTTTTAGTATATATATGTGGTGCGCGATGTACACATATGTATATATATACCACTGTATGTGTATATATATGTCATCGGCATACGTAAATATGTTTTAGTATATATAAATATATGTGGTGGTCGATGCACACATATGTATATATATACCACTGTATGTGTATATATATGTCATCGGCATACGTATATATATATATATCCATATGTTGTCCCGTTTTGTTTGTCCTAAGCTGCTATGATATATTTCGACAGTTTCTCATGGCTTCGATGTTCTCAAAATTTAATGAAGTGTGGAATTAACTAATATATTTTAGTTTATGCTGAAGTTAATTTACTTGAACAATGGTTTGATCCTGACTCGAGTGTTTTATGTTTTTGCATGGAACGCTCGGGTCAAACCCTAAGCATTTCAAATGTAGAAATTATAGTTTAGGATTCGAAGATTGGCAGAGATGGGGATTCCAAAGTTGCGCACTTTGAAGTTTTAAAACGGTAAAGATTTTTCTTGTTTTTAAATTGCTTCTTTTAAATTCCCCTGTATAAAAAAATATTGTATTCAAAAATTCTGATTATATATAAAAGTTTTATTTCGTTGTTCAATACTGTGTTATTATTTATTCTATGTTTTCTATGTTGATTCTGTTTTAAAACTCTGTAAGCTAAATAATAATCCATTAATTTGAACGTTTCAAGTTGGGTAAATTTCCAATTTGAAGCGGTCAAAAAAGTCAGGACGTTACAAGTGGTATCAGGGCATTGGTTTATTCAAACCTTAGCTTATCGAGTTTAAATGAGTAGGATAAACATTAGAAAAATGAATTTTGAAAATAAAAAGGTTTCGAAATACAAATTTTTGAAAATGAAAATAATTTTAAAGTAAATCTTGAAAGGAAATTATTTTGAAAATATTATATATTTTGAAGGTTAGTATTTTTTGAGCTGAAACAACGGAAATAAAAAATTGTTTTGAGATTTAATTTTTCTCAGAATCCCCGGCCTTCGAATCTAGGTCCGTGAGAGCTTTTCTTCGATAAATTCACTTAGATCTAAGTTTTGAATCCATCATTGAATTGTATCTAAGGAAGATAAGTATAATAGAATCGATGGATAAATTTCTGTAATCGTGTATTTTAGAAATCAAAGACAACTGAAATTTATTGGAAATAAATTTCAGATAAAATTTGAATGGAAAAGAGAAATTAGAAGTCATTTCGAGGATGAAACGATGAATTTTATTTTGACATTTGGGATATAAATTAGTAATATTAATTAATAAAAAAAGTTATAATTGGAATTAGATTGTGTCGAATTACATTACAAATTTATTTAGATTATTCAGAACCTGACAAGACAAATTATGATTGGTTTCAAACCAATAATGTATAATCGAATATATGAATTCGATAGTGAAGTATAAACTTGTTAGTTAATTAACAAGAACTGAATTGTGAACATGAGTTATAAATGAAGCGGAATATGAATGAAGAATGGTTTGAACCTATATTTGAACGAAATCAAAAATAATTTGATGTGACGAATTCATGTTTCGATAAAAGGAATAATATTCACTTTTTAGAAATGAAAAATGTTTGAGAGAAAAATTTTGCAAATGAAATTGACCAGTATGGTAAGATTGTTCTGAACATAAATAAAATGAGATTTTCCAAAGATCGGAATCTGGTATCGAATAATAGATTATTCGAAAGAAAGTTATTTATGGGAGACAATTAAGTTGAATTTCAGGAAAGTACTATTACATTTGGTTTTTAATAAAAAATTAATATATTATTTATTAATTTTATATGTATTCAAATTGAAGAATAAAGAGGATTTTAAAGTTAAATATTTCAAAGGCGTAAACTATTGTCAACAATTTTCGTAAAAGAAGTAAATTCTTAAATTCGGAAGTTACGAGAATGAGTGTTTTTATTCAAAGATTGCGAATTTTATCTGTTTCGAAGTTAATTGAAACGACCCAAACTCGTCCTTACGGGAAATCCCGGATTGAGCTGGGTTGTTTCATCGAGGTATCAGAGCGAGAGAGAGAGAATGGAGGAGAGGAGAGGGAAGAGGGGAGGGCTATTATATAAATAATTTAATTATTTTGACTCCCAAAAAGCAACTCTTTATTTCGAACCCCAATTCGAACCCACCGACTGTCGCCCCTAGCTAAAATAAAAATCTTAAATTGGTTCTGAAAATCCGGGTTGTTACATTAATGATGTTGTTCGATTAAGGTCTAAGAGGTAAATATACCCCAACTTTATTGACTTCCTTGTTGACTAAGAAATGGATAAGGTTCGATAGCAAGAGTGGTTGAGTATCAGCAGTCAAGTGAAAATAGAGGTATTTTATTTATTATTTGTTTTAATTCAAATAACAAATGCAGAAATGTTTCCCCCTGAGAATAAAATAAGTGTTCTATGGAAAATAAAGATTAGCGAATATATGGAAATGTTTTTCCAAAGATTGTGAGAGGCTAACAGGTTTTGATAAAGCACAATGACAAGAACTGAAGAACAAAAAGACTCACATGGAGAACGAAGAGCGGAAGCATGTAAGAGAAGGGAGGAATTAATTTTGGAATACGAGAAGAGGATTAAGGAAAAACAGACAGCTGGCCCCTCTGATAATGTCGTCTGTTATCGATGTCAGGAAAAAGGATATTTCGCGGCAACATGCGAGGAGAGAGACAAGGGAAAGAAGAATGAAAGAAAATTTTACCGTTCCAAGATTTTCTGTTTTAAATGTCGAGAGAGGCGGCATTTTCCCAGTCATTGTCTTAAGATGAAAAAGAAGAAGTCTACCATCTCTGAGAAGCCTGATGGACAAATTGTTTGCTATCATTGTAAGCAAGTTGGACATATAGCTCAGAACTATTCCGAGAGGCAATAAGGAAGACAGGAAGTGTTGCGATCCGCTAAAGAAAGAACAGTGAAGTTCATAAATAAAAATGGCTCCATCTCGTATTATTGTAAGAACTGCAAGGAATGGGGCCATGTGGATAAGGAATGCACTAATTCTTTTGTAAAAACTCCAAAATGAAGAATATGGTGAAGAGTGGGTTATTGATCAAAAAGCAGACAATCACCGATGATTGTGGATCCTAATTAAGTTAACTCTATTTTATAATACTATCCATGGTAATCTCCCATGCACGTGTTTTGAATAAATCGAGACTATGTATAATTATTTAACTAAATGATTATGGAAATTTGTTATTAATGTTTTAATCGCATTATATGAAGTTATTCGAGAATCTTGAATAGGGAAGACCATTATTTGTTTGATAAACCAAGTTGGTAAATACGTTAATATTGTTAAGATGAGTTTATAATTAAATTTAAATGGAATTAAGGAAATTAAGAATGAAGTTAAAAAAACTGATTGAAGAATAGTTAAGTCAAATAATTTCTTGACTGTTGATTTGATATTTGTTTCGGCCTTCGGGGTTGATACTAATGGAGTTGTTAGCTTGCTAATGTACAGTCGAAAGATGTGAATTTGAAAGAGTAACAGTGCGTGAATGAGAAACTTGTTATTAGAATGAAGAATTCTAAATTTGAAGAGCATAAAGATCTGAATTAAGTAACGAACTTAATAATTGGAAATGTTAAAGAAAATATGGTTTATAGATCAGAGTTTGGAAAGATATGAGATATCAAGATTAAGAAATCAAAACTGAAATTTTAAAAGTTGAATGGGAATTTGAGGATATTCGATTTTAGATATTGGGAATAGAAGTTTCCTAAAACTTATGTAAAATTTAGTGAAACTGAAAATTATTGATTTGGAAGGTAATAAATTTGAAATGAAATCTTATATAACATAATTAATATAAGAACGAGATGTTTGAAATACGGTTGGGGAAGAAAATCTTATGTGACATAAGTATGATTTATGAAATAAAATATTTTATGTTTTCAAGTCAAGTTAAGGGAATTACCATCCTTCTCCTTTGAGTTTCCAGCTTAGTGAGATGTGCTGCTGGTGGTAGTAGGTTGTCCGGACATAAAACTCGAATTTTCTGAAAGAACACGACAGTGTAGCGTAATTAGCAGAACTGTAGATGGCCTACAGCGGACAGATGTTTCTTGGGGAAATCAAGCATAACCATTGTGTTTGTTGCGATCTAAAGTCGTGAAAAGGGCGTAATTCGTAGAGCTGTGAAAGCTTACGGGCATGGATGTATCCTGAGGGAATCAGGCATAACCATTGTGTACCTGCGGTCCAAATGGCATATCGACAAGTAAAAGAGATGTAACCACTAGAGTTACTAAAGATAGAATGAAGCCATGCGATGTTTAAGATATCTTATTTGTGTTGGGCTATCTGTTGATGCAGAACTGTGTCTTCGTGACTGAGTTTGTATTCGTGATTTGATTTGTCTGGAGACTTGATTGATCCTCGTGTCTTGATGTATATTCATAATTTATTTTCGTGACGTTGAGATAGGGTAGTCAGCGCTCAGTGACTGTAACACCCCACGTCCATTAATGTCACTCACAAATGGAATGCATTAACTTCCATGGAGGTTTTAAGTGAATATAGAACAGTAAAATTACAACAAGACAGATATAAAATAGTACTTGGAAATTCAAAAACTTTATTTCATTGTAGCAGAAGTCAAAACATGTTTGATTACATCATAACACCATATTCAATGTCAAGTACAATATCTATCTTGATAAAACAAGTACATAATCCCATTACATGAATAGCCATTAAAAAGAAAGATAACAAGCTGGACTTTACTTCAGCAGTCCAAGCTTTCCAGAAGATAAGCGATCCAACTAGACTCCACTAGAACTTGGCCCAACCTGCGGACCTGAAGGGAGAAAAAGGATGGAAAAGAGGGGGTCAGACATAAAGTCTGGTGAATATGATAATTCTACAATACTATTACCAAAATAACTGGACTAAGGCATAAGCTGGAAAACAAGAAAATGTCTATGAAGAGCAGATTAAGGACATAGACAATCGCTAAAGGCAACGTTATAGGCGCTCCTAAATACTAAAGGATAAACACTATACTGCACCACACCAGTCACCCTAAAGATTCATCCCACTTAGCTTCACTTAGAAACTTTCCCAATGGCTTTACGTACCCCTAGCTGACTACATAGGTGCCGCCTGCCCCTATCTCCACTAGGTGTACCCTACTTCCCATTATTCGATCGGCTCCCTAACTCGTAGATACCCGTGCTGGCCCCACAGTGGGGTGTATCACTCCCCTAAAGTGGCAACCTGATACAACGGACATGCACGGCTTATACCTACACGATGCAACAACGTCTTACCTACCAGCCCGGGTCCACACACGCATATGAAACCCGTTGGACTTGCGTTGCCACCGCTCCCTGTTTTGGCCTCTTATAGTCAAACCCAGTATGCGTGTCCCGTCCTCGACTTGGGTCGAGCCCACAAAGATACGTTTTGGGATACTGGTTGAAATGGGCCCCCACTATTTACCACAAGCATTCCACCTAAGCTTGTCCCCATTAGTCCATCCCACTTAACCCACTTAGTCATGTTCATTTACATGTGTGTTTGGTTAAGTCTAATCGTATTTCAAATGCCTCTAAAGGCAACCACCAGATTCCTCATGCCACCCAAGGCACCTACTTAACCCCCATGTCCCACCTTACATGATTATCTGGTTAAGTATTTCTTAGTTCATTAAGGCCATAACCTCATAAAGACCTCTCACATTAGACTGGCATTTATGGCAGTTGGATTTGCCGGGCGGGTCCGGGCAGTCTTACACCATAAAAGAGTCTAACCTCGTGTCTTTACAACTGTTATGCTTTAGTTTGGGCCTAGGACCTCTCACATTGGGCCGACATTTGTGACTACTGGATTTGCCGGGCGGGTCCGGGCAGGTTTACATCACAAACGGGTCCAACCTCGTGTCCTAAGCATTGATTATTAATAATAATCCACTTTCCCCCAATTTTAATAATTCCCTACTTGAATTATTAATTACTTCCAATTTTTAACAATGTCCATAATTGACTCAATTATGGACATTCATTCATGGTATGCAACATCTTACAAAATTGCACCCAATTTATTAATTCCTAATATTACCCCTACCCCACGTTTGAACGTTTATTCGCAAAATATATGTTAGACTCGAATAGCCTAACTCATAGCATAAAAGAGATTATCATAATAACAACATGTATATGTGACCAAATGAATCATAATAAGGGGTGAAACTTGCATATGTCCAACTTGCATAGATTATACATGTCATGGACCTAAAGGTGTCAACTTGTTCAAAATTCACCTAATATAATCTCAATCAATTTTCATAAACTTACATATGAACATGTGTGAATCAACATCATCTAATTTTTTAACAACATGGTTTTATATGGGTACACCTAACTCAATAGGCAAATTCCCATAATCAAGTTTTATTTAATTATAGTTTCAAGTTTATGGGTACACCTAACCTAATAGGCAAATTCCCATAAACAAGATCCATTTAAATTTAAAAAAACATAACTTTAAGCATGTTCCAACAACATCATGATTTTTCAACATAATATAGCATGATTTATAACATGGCATAGTATGATAGTATAACATAGCTTGACATGATTCTCAACATAGCACGACATAGCATAAGAGAATTTACAACATAGCATGACATAGCATATATAATTTACATCATACGACAACATAATAACATAATAAGAGATCCACAATATATAGAATTTACAATTACAAATCACATCACTTTCTTGTGATCCATTCATAACTGAGTCAAATTAGTTTGTAATAGTCTTGTGAGAATCATCATACTCACAGTTTAAAGAAGAGGATTAGAGAAAGAATCTTTTGATTTGTTTTGTTGAGAAGAATTTAGTTGTAGTAGATTAGGCTTCTTCTTCTTAGATTTGTGACGGCTATGCTGAATTCCATGGCAGCAGCATGACGGTAGTCTTCTCTAATTTTACAAGTGATTTAGGTCTAAGGTCTACCCACTTATTTATAGATTTTAGAATTCATTTAGGCCATTAGATTTAACCTAGAAATAACCGCAGCCGTCCAGACAAGATGGGGTTTATCTTGTTGACTCAGCAATGAGTCAGAAGTGACTCAGCAAACACTCAGCAATATATATATATATATATATATATTCTACAATGTACACATTAGATACATCCCCCCTTTTACACACTTATTATTGTTTTTATATACATATTAGATACATCCCCTCTCTTACACACTTATTAATATTTTTTATATTCATATTAGATACATCCCCTCTCTTACACACTTATTAATATTTTTATATTCATATTAGATACATCCCCTCTCTTACACACTTATTAATATTTTTATATTCATATTAGATACATCCCCTCTCTTCTACACACTTATTATTATTTTAGCAACTTTAGTGTTAATAGAAAATTCGGGGTGTTACATTCTCCCCTCCTTTTAGGATTTCGTCCCCGAAATCTTCAAGTCTGGAAGAATGTATATCCTACCATCCAAACGTCCATCTACTCATCCATCATACACAGGCATCCATTGTCCTTAAAAGACTTCTAATGCTTTATGATCATATGCAAAGTGTGTGTACATGTCCTTACCTAATGCGAAATCAGGCGGTCTACTGATTCAGTTGACCTCCTTAATGCAAATTATGTAAGTGTCATGAATCCATTATGTATGCAAAAGATCCTAATTGCTTACATACTACTTCTATATGCGTGCACACCCATTCAACCGAATGCAACATCCATATGATAATACAACCATCGTTCATCCATTTTACTAAATACATCCATATATATATGCAATATGTAGTGACTGAGCCGATCTAGTGCCTAAAGTGTGTGTATATATGCATCCACGAGCAACCACTAGCAAACACTTGCATCCATTTTGCATCCATCATACATAACATGTCTCAAACACATGTTTCAACCATAGGATTATCCTAACTAAAGGTCAAAGATACTAATGAGAGGACATACTAAAGATAAGATAAGATAAGCTAAGCGATAAAGGAGAAATTAAAAGACATACCCTCAAAAAGAAAAGGGTACAACGAACGCATCTTCTCTTCTGTCTCCCAAGTTGCGTTGCTCTCATCATCTCCCCATTGCACTTTAACCAGTCTGACCTCTCGATTCCTCAACTTTTTGATCTCCGACCCAAGAATGCATGTAGGAGCTCGTCTAATTGTTGCATCACGCTTTATTTCCACCTCTTTAAGCAAGCTCGGCTCTACCACCTCCGCGGTCTTGTGCAAACACTTCCTCAAATGTGATACATGGAATACGTCGTGTACTCCACTAAGTTTCTCAGGCAACTCCACCCTATATGCCATCTTCCCAATCCTGTCTTTTACAGGAAACGGCCCTACAAACACTGGCGGATGCAAGTAAGGACCAGTGGGGGCGATGGCCCCCACTGAGATTGAAAAAATTACCAAAAAAATATTACTATTGCATGATCTGAATGCGTTACAGCCAACCCCCACTCAACTTCCCAATGCATTAAAATACTTATTGCTTCATGGTTAAACAACACATCAAGTCCAACATGGTTGACATTTCATCGTTTTGTGTGAACAATAGTTATAACTTTCTGAAAAAATAGTGCTCTTTTTGCTATTGGTTTTAGTGTTCTAAATAATACCCTGAAGATAATGCCCTGAACAATAGCGATAACTTTCTGGAAAAATAATCCTGTTGGAAAAAATAGTTTTTGAATGGGAAAATTATATTTTGCCCCCAGTGAGATAACTTTCTGGATCCGCCGCTGCCTACAAACCTTGGTGCTAATTTCCCCACGGACCCAAAGCGAACAACATTCTGTAACGGAGATACTTTGATAAAAACCATGTCCCCAATGTCAAACTCAAGATCTGTCCTCCTCTTATCAGCATACGATTTTTGCCTATCTTGTGCTGCTTTCATCCTCCTTCGAATCAACTCAATCTTCTCCGAGGTTTCCCTAACCATATCGGGCCCAAGTAGGATTTTATCGGTAGATTCCCACCAACATGTAGGCGAACGGCAAGGCCTTCCATAAAGAGCTTCGAAAGGTGCCATGCCAATACTAGACTGAAAGCTATTATTATATGCGAATTCTACTAACGGAAGGTGCTCTTCCCATGTACCCCCAAAGTCTAGGATACAAAGCCTTAAAAGATCCTCTAGAATGCGATTCACCCTCTCGGTCTGGCCGTCTGTCTGAGGATGATATGCGGTGCTCAAACATAGCTGAGTCCCTACCGCCTCTTGTAAACTCTTCCAAAATTCGCTAGTAAAGATGGGGTCACGGTCGCTTACTATACTAGAAGGAATACCGTGCAAACGAACTATCTCCTTAATGTATACAGAAGCCAACCACGGAGCAGTCCTCTTACTTTTCACGGGAATAAAATGGGCGCTTTTAGTAAGTCTATCTACTATAACCCAAATCCCCGTGTTACCCTTCCTTGATCTTGGTAATCCATCCACAAAATCCATTGAGATGCTTTCCCATTTCCATAGTGGAACTTCTAATCGGTGAAGCAACCCACCGGGTTTCTTTTGTTCTGCTTTAACTCGTTGGCACACCAAGCATCTAGCGACGTACTCGGCCACATCCTTTTTCATACCGGCCCAAAAGAAAACCCGCTTCATATCTTTGTACATCTTATCCCCGCCGGGATGAATGGTCATTTTTGAGCGATGAGCATCATCAAGAATGGCCTTCCTTAAGTCTTCGTCTTGTGGTACACAAAGTCTATTATCCCTTCGTAACCAACCCTTATCGTCTAGGGTATACCTACGAAGATGGCTTGACGACTCCCCCCCTTTGAGCTTTTCTACTATCTCAACCAACTGTGGGTCGTCTCGTTGTGCCTCACCAACCCGTCCTTGAAGTGTAGGTCTAACCTCCAAGGATGCTAACAGACCGGGTACTAAGTCAACGGAGGGTCTAAAGTCAAACATAGAGATGAATTCTAAGTTTTGTCGTTCAACAAACAACGGACTCAAGGACAACCTTTTCCTACTTAAGGCGTCTCCCACCACGTTACCCTTGCCCGGGGTATATGCTATTTCAAAATCGTAGGAGGCTAAGAATTCCATCCACCGTTGCTGCCTTAAATTCAAATCCTTCTGAGAGAATAAGTATTTTAATGATTTGTGGTCAGTGAACAGTTCGAATTTCTCACCAAGAAGATAGTGACGCCAAGACTTAAGCGCGAAAACAATTGCGGCTAGCTCTAAGTCATGCGTGGGGTAATTCTTTTCATGAACCCTCAACTGCCTTCCACCATAGGCTATTACTCTTCCCTCTTGCATGAGGACCGCGCCAAGTCCCGTCCCACAAGCATCAGTATAGATGGTAAACGGTTTATTCCCGTCTGGCAGCACTAAGACTGGGGCTGAAGTTAAGGCTCTCTTTAAACGTTGGAACGCATCATCGCAATCTTTGTCCCACGTAAAAACCAGGTTCTTCTTCGTTAACCGTGTTAATGGAGCTGATATTTTTGCGAAGTCTTTGATAAACTTCCTATAATAGCCAGCCAACCCCCAAGAAACTTCTTACTTCGGTTGCATTTTTAGGGACCTTCCAATCTTGGATGGCCACCACCTTTGCGGGATCCACTGCTATCCCTTCTTTGGAAACCACGTGCCCTAAGAACCGTACTTCCTTCCTCCAGAAGTGACACTTAGAAAATTTTGCCTTAAGGTTATGCGCTTGAAGGGTTTCCAACACTTCCCTAAGATGTAGGGAGTGCTCTTCTTTATTCTTAGAAAAGACTAAGATGTCATCCACAAAGACTACCACGAATTTGTTAAGGTATTCCCTAAACACCCTACTCATCAAATCAACAAAATATGCAGGGGCGTTTGTCAAACCAAAGGGCATCACTAGCCATTCATAGAATCCGTCAGGAGTCCTAAAAGCAGTCTTATCTATACTATCCTCAGCCACTCTCAGTTGATGAAAGCCAGTGGCTAAGTCCAACTGCGAAAACACTGAGGCGCCAACTAACTGATCAAAGAGATCGTCAATCCTCGGCAGTGGGTGTCGGTTCTTTTTAGTAAGCTTGTTTAGTTCTCTATAGTCCATACAAAGTCTAAGAGACCCATCCGCCTTTGTGGCAAAAACTACTGGAGCACCCCACTCCGATATACTACGTCTTATGAACCCCTTCTCAAGCAACTCCTTTACTTGCTTATTGAGTTCCCTCCTTTCACGAGGAGCCATGTGGCACACTGGCAAAGATACGCGTTTAGCATTATCCACAAGATAAATTCGAAAGTCTATCTCCCGCTTTGGAGGTAAGCCCTTCACCTCCTCAAACACATCCGGATATTCCCGGACCACTTCTACCGATCGCAGGTTCTCTACAGACGCGTCAAGCGATTCAAGATAACTTAGCATAACGGAATTTATGGGATTACAAAAGATGTCGAGAGCATTACCAAGGCGAGTCACAAGCCTAACTACTCTCCTTTCACAATCAAGAATGGCCCTATTTCTAGACAACCAATCCATTCCTAAAATTAGCCCATAGCCCGTGAAGCCCAATACATAAGCATCACATCTAAATTCAACGCTAAGTATAGAGATTTTCAAATCCAAACATATCATGGTCAAATGAGCCGAACCCCCAATTGGATTTGAAACGACCAAGGGATCCTCTACTAAACTGGTGTTTAAGTGCAGTGATTCAACTAATGATGCAGAGATAAACGAATGAGATGCGCCAGAATCGAATAAGGTACGGACAGGATGATCAAACAGAAAAACTAAGCTTTCAACAGAAATTGTTCTACCTCTTTCTTGCAGCGGTGGGGCCGCAATAGCCTGAACTTGCCCCCTTGCCTGCCCTGGTGCCATAAGAGCCTGCACCTGTCCTCCCGAGGTAGACCCTGCCCTCTGCCCCTTCTTTGGACAGTCCTTCACTAAATGTCCCGCATCTCCACAATGGAAACAACCAGTCTTCTTTTTCTTTCTACAATCTTTGCTGAGATGGCCAGGCGTCCCACAATTGAAGCATTTCTTCTTCCCTTTGCCATTATTGTTTTTACCACCCTTCTTATCTTGCTGTTGGGGTTTCTTCTGATCCCCCTTTCTTTTCAACTGCCTTATCCTCATGCATAAGTGCCATTTCTACTAGCTTTTCAAAGGTGGCTCCCATAGGGATGTGGGTCATAGCCAACCCTTGCAACGGTTCATTCAAGCCTCTAACGAACCTCAAAGCTTTCTTCTCTGGCGTGTTCACCAACTCCAAGCCAAACCTTGCTAACTGATTAAATTTATTGACATATTCCTTTACTGATGAGCTCCCTTGCTTTAGTGCCAGGAATTTTTCCATATTTAAGTTCTCCTCTGCCCTTGAAAGAAACTTTGCCTCAAACCTTCGTCTGAAATCCGCCCATGAATCAACTGGACGTTCCCCGTTAGTGACCTCCCACCAAAACGAGGCCTCTCCCTTCATTAACCAAGCAGCTAAACGGACTTTCCTCCCATCTTCCACTTCAAAGATATCCAACAATTCCTCAGTCTCCTTAAGCCAATCTCTGGCCTCCACAAACGTCTCAGTCCCTTGAAAAGTTTTTCCTCCCATAGCCTTGAATTCCTTGCACGTCTTTGCAAAAGTGTCAACACGAGGAGGAGGAGGAGGAGGAGGAGGAATGGGTGCAACTAGGGGTGGAGGAGTATCCGCTGGGCCTGCAGTGGTGGCCCTAGCCTCCAAGTATCTCCTAAACCACCCTGGAATCGTCACACCTTCTGGGAGATTAAGATCTTCAGCCATGCTGAAACGAAAAAGGAAAGATTCAAAATGGAGAATTCGAAAGATAAAAATAAGGATGTGGCTATTTGGGATTATGTTTTTCATAAAAACTCTCTTTAAATAACATGTTTTTTTTTGAAAGCACTTCTTCCAAAAATACTTTAGAAAAAAAAAATATTTTTCTAAAAAAAAAATTTATCTGTTCTGGTAACCTTATGCTCTGATACCACGTGTAACACCCCACGTCCATTAATGTCACTCACAAAGGGAATGCATTAACTTCCATGGAGGTTTTAAGTGAATATAGAACAGTAAAATTACAACAAGACAGATATAAAATAGTACTTGGAAATTCAAAAACTTTATTTCATTGTAGCAGAAGTCAAAACATGTTTGATTACATCATAACACCATATTCAATGTCAAGTACAATATCTATCTTGATAAAACAAGTACATAATCCCATTACATGAATAGCCATTAAAAAGAAAGATAACAAGCTGGACTTTACTTCAGCAGTCCAAGCTTTCCAGAAGATAAGCGATCCAACTAGACTCCACTAGAACTTGGCCCAACCTGCGGACCTGAAGGGAGAAAAAGGATGGAAAAGAGGGGGTCAGACATAAAGTCTGGTGAATATGATAATT
The DNA here is from genome assembly GCA_030737875.1 of Allium sativum. Taxonomy (NCBI): domain Eukaryota; kingdom Viridiplantae; phylum Streptophyta; class Magnoliopsida; order Asparagales; family Amaryllidaceae; genus Allium; species Allium sativum. Next base: position 430,110,149 of record CM060909.1, on the reverse strand, counting down.
CTACAATACTATTACCAAAATAACTGGACTAAGGCATAAGCTGGAAAACAAGAAAATGTCTATGAAGAGCAGATTAAGGACATAGACAATCGCTAAAGGCAACGTTATAGGCGCTCCTAAATACTAAAGGATAAACACTATACTGCACCACACCAGTCACCCTAAAGATTCATCCCACTTAGCTTCACTTAGAAACTTTCCCAATGGCTTTACGTACCCCTAGCTGACTACATAGGTGCCGCCTGCCCCTATCTCCACTAGGTGTACCCTACTTCCCATTATTCGATCGGCTCCCTAACTCGTAGATACCCGTGCTGGCCCCACAGTGGGGTGTATCACTCCCCTAAAGTGGCAACCTGATACAACGGACATGCACGGCTTATACCTACACGATGCAACAACGTCTTACCTACCAGCCCGGGTCCACACACGCATATGAAACCCGTTGGACTTGCGTTGCCACCGCTCCCTGTTTTGGCCTCTTACAGTCAAACCCAGTATGCGTGTCCCGTCCTCGACTTGGGTCGAGCCCACAAAGATACGTTTTGGGATACTGGTTGAAATGGGCCCCCACTATTTACCACAAGCATTCCACCTAAGCTTGTCCCCATTAGTCCATCCCACTTAACCCACTTAGTCATGTTCATTTACATGTGTGTTTGGTTAAGTCTAATCGTATTTCAAATGCCTCTAAAGGCAACCACCAGATTCCTCATGCCACCCAAGGCACCTACTTAACCCCCATGTCCCACCTTACATGATTATCTGGTTAAGTATTTCTTAGTTCATTAAGGCCATAACCTCATAAAGACCTCTCACATTAGACTGGCATTTATGGCAGCTGGATTTGCCGGGCGGGTCCGGGCAGTCTTACACCATAAAAGAGTCTAACCTCATGTCTTTACAACTGTTATGCTTTAGTTTGGGCCTAGGACCTCTCACATTGGGCCGACATTTGTGACTACTGGATTTGCCGGGCGGGTCCGGGCAGGTTTACATCACAAACGGGTCCAACCTCGTGTCCTAAGCATTGATTATTAATAATAATCCACTTTCCCCCAATTTTAATAATTCCCTACTTGAATTATTAATTACTTCCAATTTTTAACAATGTCCATAATTGACTCAATTATGGACATTCATTCATGGTATGCAACATCTTACAAAATTGCACCCAATTTATTAATTCCTAATATTACCCCTACCCCACGTTTGAACGTTTATTCGCAAAATATATGTTAGACTCGAATAGCCTAACTCATAGCATAAAAGAGATTATCATAATAACAACATGTATATGTGACCAAATGAATCATAATAAGGGGTGAAACTTGCATATGTCCAACTTGCATAGATTATACATGTCATGGACCTAAAGGTGTCAACTTGTTCAAAATTCACCTAATATAATCTCAATCAATTTTCATAAACTTACATATGAACATGTGTGAATCAACATCATCTAATTTTTTAACAACATGGTTTTATATGGGTACACCTAACTCAATAGGCAAATTCCCATAATCAAGTTTTATTTAATTATAGTTTCAAGTTTATGGGTACACCTAACCTAATAGGCAAATTCCCATAAACAAGATCCATTTAAATTTAAAAAAACATAACTTTAAGCATGTTCCAACAACATCATGATTTTTCAACATAATATAGCATGATTTATAACATGGCATAGTATGATAGTATAACATAGCTTGACATGATTCTCAACATAGCACGACATAGCATAAGAGAATTTACAACATAGCATGACATAGCATATATAATTTACATCATACGACAACATAATAACATAATAAGAGATCCACAATATATAGAATTTACAATTACAAATCACATCACTTTCTTGTGATCCATTCATAACTGAGTCAAATTAGTTTGTAATAGTCTTGTGAGAATCATCATACTCACAGTTTAAAGAAGAGGATTAGAGAAAGAATCTTTTGATTTGTTTTGTTGAGAAGAATTTAGTTGTAGTAGATTAGGCTTCTTCTTCTTAGATTTGTGACGGCTATGCTGAATTCCATGGCAGCAGCATGACGGTAGTCTTCTCTAATTTTACAAGTGATTTAGGTCTAAGGTCTACCCACTTATTTATAGATTTTAGAATTCATTTAGGCCATTAGATTTAACCTAGAAATAACCGCAGCCGTCCAGACAAGATGGGGTTTATCTTGTTGACTCAGCAATGAGTCAGAAGTGACTCAGCAAACACTCAGCAATATATATATATATATATATTCTACAATGTACACATTAGATACATCCCCCCCTTTTACACACTTATTATTGTTTTTATATACATATTAGATACATCCCCTCTCTTACACACTTATTAATATTTTTTATATTCATATTAGATACATCCCCTCTCTTACACACTTATTAATATTTTTATATTCATATTAGATACATCCCCTCTCTTACACACTTATTAATATTTTTATATTCATATTAGATACATCCCCTCTCTTCTACACACTTATTATTATTTTAGCAACTTTAGTGTTAATAGAAAATTCGGGGTGTTACAGTGACCTCAGAATTTCCTTGATTCTTATATATCTTCCATTGATCTATCCATGAAGAAATTCGCAAGGAAGTGGTTTTCTATGGATACAGATGTTTTCTGGGGGATCTAGACGAAACAATTGTTGTACCTGCGATTCATGGTCAATCAATATATGAATATCACATTGGTACTTTCCGTATTTGTTTTTAAAGGAATTTTTGGAATATTTTTCACTAGGATTTGAAATAAGGATATTAAGTGCTTGGAGATTTTAGTCGTGCGTCTGGCCAGCGTATGCCTAACATCTGTAAGACCAACAATAGACTTGTCAAACTTCAAGCTATAAAGTATTTTCAATTTTAAGAAACAAATTAATAATCTGAAATTAAAAATTTACTTAACCAAATAAATTGAGAAAGATGATTTTAAATTGTTTTCAAGAACACGAATTTGTATCAATACAAATATTTTTAGATTTTGAAAATTTTCAAGTTCGGAATATATAAATTATCGGCAAGTAGAGAAGATATTATTTACACTCTTCGATGAGTGTTTGAAAACGGTAAATGGATTGAATCGAAATGTAACGATCCAGAATTTTTAACCAATTTAAAATTGAAATTTTTATTACTTAATTTGAATTTGAATCTGACATAAATATATATGGTTAAGAATATTTAATAATTTTGATAAGCTATATGATAGATTTTACTTGAATTAAATGAGAATGATTATTATTGAGTTTGGAATTATTGATAGTATTTGTCGTTCGATCGGATTGTCAAACCATAACAAGAACTGGTAGCATTAGAACTAAGTGTTGCTCGTAGTTTTCATAGCATTTAAGGGGAAATGCTACCAAAAGTTCACTTCTCTTCTTAAGACAAGTGTATGGACATTTGTAATTTTGCATGTAAGCTTCCATGCATGCCTTCCACTTGCTCCCTTAGGTGTCATTACCTCCTTAACTCTCCATTTCTATATAAGGAGGCCTTTTCTCCATTTTCATACCATTCCATTCTATTTCCTCCTTTCTACCTTCTTCTTAAAGCTCATGGCCATGGTTTCCATGGCATAAGTCTTCCTCTTTTCCACCACACCTTACCAAAGTTCGTCGTCATCCTCCTCCTCCTCCTCTTATAATATAAAGAGAGAGATTAGTGTATATTATATTATATATATGTATTGGTGAAGACCGAGATACTGTTCGACGGTTCGCTCAACTAGACTCGCCTACCGTGAAGATTTCGAAAGCTATTAGGTAACTCTTTAACCACAATTTATATAGTAGTTAGACTAATTTAAATATAGTGATGAATTATTAGTGGTTAATGATGATTGATGTTTGTTGTGATGGATGATGGATATGTAGTTTAGAACACACACTATTGAGCAATAGTGTTATAACGCTTGTGCACAGTTATGATTTATTTAATTATGTTGATAATGGTTGCTATAGATGTTTATAATGGTTGTTGATGCTGTTTTGCACACACTATGACAAAAATAGTATGGTACCACATTGGTGATCGACAAATCTCCTTCGTAATTAGTAGCAATATCATTATTGAAATTGATGGTTAATAATTAGGAAAGACCACATGTATGAATTCATATATATTGATAAAGTTCTTTAAATGAATAAATAAATATAGGAACGTTCTAGGATGACAGAGAGGATAGTGTCTAGGCTTGGGTTTGGAAAATATAGTTTCCTGCTCTCTCTGGCTATCCCTAACTGATCCGACGAATGAGATGGTTAATTTGAAGTTATTTTAATTTAGAAATGAATTGGAATTTTATTTATTAAGTAAAAAATAAAATTTGAATTTTGAACCCAAAATAATTTGGAAAGTCAATGTAAATTACTTTAAATGGTTTACATGAGTATATAATGGTTTTCTAAGGTATTTCGAAGTACTAAACAATAATTTTTTTATGGTAAAAATAAAGCTTGTTGCACAATGGCAATTTGTGTATTTTAGTTATAAACTTTAAACGCTTAAAACTTTTGCAATTTATATCGGATTTCCAAGAAATGAAAAACGTTTGATTTATATTAACAAAAGCTTTCAAATGAGTGAAAGAAGATTTTAATTTCGGGTTATAATTTTCAAGTTATGTTTAAACCTGTTTCGGGAAATGGTTGTTGTAAGAGAAGTTACCGACCATAACCATAAGCAGCCATTTTTAATGTTTCTAAAAATATGGAAAAAAATGGTAGGCTCATTATAAATTATGTAAAAATGTTTTGAATTGTAAAGTTTAAGTTTTGGCTGAGATAAACTATATTTTGATCAAAGTACTTAAGATAACTATTTTGTAATGCTAAGGTAACTCTTTCTTTGAAAACAGCCTATTTTGAAGTGGTAAACCACAAGCTATTTCCCGAACTATAAATAATCATTTGTAAATGATTGGTGGAATGTTTTCAAAGATTTTAGAAGTATTGAAAATGTTTTATATGATTTGTTTGATACTAAAACGGGGTTTTCAATTTTAAATAATTGCATATGGTTGGAGATAAATTTTCGGATGGTTGATATTAATCCGGTAGATGATGAATCTTACTATTTGAGGAATTTAAAAGGTAGTTCACCGTTATTCCATTTATAATGTGAGTTGGATAAAGAGATCAATATTAAGTATAAGTGGATGATATTTCTTTCCAGACCTAATGTCAAAGAGTTGGATAAATATTTTAATTAAGATATGGGTTTCCCAATTTGATTGGGACAAGTTAGATAGAAATAATCTTCAGATATTGATATGAAATTCTTTGGTGTAAACATATATATTTGAGGAATTTGGAAGATATTATTATTATATCGTTATTTCACTTATATTATTCGTTGATTATGACAATTGATATCGAATATAAGTAGATACAATTTTTGTGTAATTTATGTTTAATATCGATTGATTTGGGTTTTGTCGTGAATCATATCTTCAATAATATCATTCTTGACACCCAATGAGATTGAATTGTGGAAATTCATATCATAATTTTGGGATTTAATCAAATCTTTGATTTGTGGAAATTAAAATTAAGGAATTGCGAAGGAAGTATTATAATTTAGTTAAGATTACAGAATTAAATGTTGGGAAACCGATTTAATTGGAAACTATGTTTGAAACGTGGGGTAAGGCAAAGGAAACTGGGTTTGTGATAACGAGTTATCAAGTGGAAAATTAGTTAAGGCTTTGAGGCTAAATTATCTTTGATTTAGGGGATATGATTTTAAAGAGAAAGGTTAAATATGGATTCTGTTATAATTTGAGAATGAAGAAGTTTAAGTTAACAAAATTCATGATGGAAGGAGAATGGAAGAAAGCATGTGTGTTCCGTAATTGTGCTTTTAATTGCGCTTATTATTTGGAAAGACCGAGATCAGAATTATGTCTGAAAACCATTCCAAGTAATAGTATGACGTTGTGGAGCAATTGAAGACATTAGAGGCGGCATTGAAGACTGGGACCCTTCATGTCATAAGGGCGACTTGCTGAATGTCTCGAATGGCTGGCTTCCATTCGCAGATGAATTTTATATGCCAGTTAAGTGGCAAGAAGCTCGAATGTATGTGAAGTAATTCCAGATTGTTGTTTCGTTCAGACCCAAAACGGACATGTATGGATTGTGTGTCTGATATTGTAATTTACTGCGTAGCACTGATCTTTATTAATATATATTTGTTTGCTGGCGGAGAATTTATTCTCTTGCTTAACACCCTTCTCTAAGACGTATGAGCTTAGAGGTTATATATTAATGGAAATCAGTGATATGTAGTGAATGGACAATGTGGCATACTTAAGTTATGTGATGAGCTATGGATGATCAAAGCATGGCTTATTTAAGCATAGCTTTGTGTGTATCGTGACCTCGACGAACCTCACATCCCGGATTGATGGTAAAATGGTGGTTAGATTTGTATGTTCGTTTCGTATGTTTGGTCCACCGGGATGTAATGATGAAAGGGTACTACGAAGTCCCCGGTCTGGGACGCTATTTGTTGGGTACTTTGATTCATGTATGGTGGGTCAGTACAATGGAGTCTGAGTCTGGACGTTATCCGCGAGTACTGGGATGATGCGCGCAAGAAAGTTTGTGAGCCCATGAATGATCTTTCGTACTTGGGACCATCATGTTGGAAACCCAATCTCCACTACGAGCCTATACGGTTTTGATTGTATAGCTTGCTGGTTACCGGCAGGATTGTCAGTATAATGGGATAGGGCATTATGCTGGCTAGGATTAATACATTTATTTGATAAAATGGTTTTCACACTATATATAATCGTAAAAGAGGATTTTCACGTATGAAAGCATTTTTGCTTATCATAAGGCAAAACTCGCCTATCTGGTGTGCGCTTGCATTATGTGATGTGGGACAAGCTTATAATAGCTTCATTTTTCAAAAAGTCATTGCGGAATTCTATGCACTGGTATTCACATGGAGTAAACCCTTTCCGCATTAGCGGCATGGTCTGGTGAATTACCTAACTTTAAAATAAACCCTAAAAACAAATGTTTTGAGTTCTCACACCAGTCCTTGTTTGGCATGAGGCAACGTGATAGGTGGTTCTCACTCTTGGTTTGGTGGCAAGCGGGAGACTCTTACTTCTACATGTCCCAAGAGGGGTTGGTTAGGCATGAGGCCGCGACAATCGAGAGGCTGGCCGTAAAAAAAGGTGTTGGGATACCATTGTAATGCCAGAGCAGCGTGTAGCCATTGTCTGATGGTTGAAAAAGACTAGACTGTTACATTTGGTATTAGAGCTTTGGTTTATACAAAACAATGGGGTACGACACATTTGAACAAAAGGAAAGACTCATCAGAGTTATATATCTCATTAGAGATAGGGTTAGTAATGCCATAGAATGAGATTTTGGAGTATTATATTTGAGAAAGCATATTTGAAAATATGAAATGAATTTTGAAAAGTTATATTTTAAGAAAGAAACATATTTTGGAAATATATGGTTAATTATAACCTGGATTATTAATGAAACTATTAAGGTTAAATTTGCATTTTGTTATTATAATTACATATAAAATACTTCTTATGACATGGTAACTAAGCCCCTTCCACTGATCTGGAAAATGATTTGAGTACAAGTGACTTTTGGATTTAATTTCACTATTGGGTAACATTTCGAAATATCGATAAATTGGGTCAAATTTGTTAAGGTAACTAATCAATATGGTTAGAAATTAAAAATTAGAATTTGTGTTTTTTATTTGATGTGGAGGTTGGACTATCGAGTATAAGAAGATTTCCATATACGTCTGATCAACGTATATACGAAGTCTTAAGTATACTAGAGAGATATAGAATCACACTCTAGTCGCTTGAAGATGATTCTGTTGATGACTACAGCATCATTAATATGTATTTTCGAGTTTCGAAAGTGGGATGACTATATGATTCCAATGAAAACATCAATATATACTTAAACCCATTTAGATAAACGTTTGAAATTGTTTGGTAAATTGATGTGAACTTAGATAGAAAAGCAGGGCATGTAGTCCAGGATTTTCATTTAATGAAGGGAGAAATACTAGCTAAAGCAACACTACCCCTAGTCATAAGTGAAGAAGAAGCAAAGCAAGAATTATGTAATCAAAGCAAGTTGTTTGACCCCTAGGGAATTATCTCTGAAAAGTTTGATGCATGAATAAATGTATGTATATGATGTTAATTATATATATATATATATATATATAAAAACTTCTTTTATAAATCTTTTTAATGTATTCTACTATATATCCAAATAGATCCTATTCTAATGAAAAAGTTATTGAATTTAATTAAAGGTATATACAGGAAGATTTGAATTATCGACGATTTTGGACAACTCGATAAGTTCTAAAGTATATCATGGCAACAAAAGGAACTGTTTAAGTGAGCATGAACACCTTGTGAATTAAGTTTCACGATTGGATTAAAGGATATTTGGCAAGCAGGAATAGTAAGAAGAAACTACCTAAAAAGATATGTTTAGACAAGCTGAGTTCGGAGAGGATCAAGTTTTTCGTGTAACGAATAATAGTAAATTTTGGAAACTGAAAAGGAATAAGTTTCATAACCTTTGTATTTATAAGATAAGATCTAAGAGAATAATTTCTAATTGTGAATTTTTTTTGAAAGCAGTAAATGGTTAAGTATAAGTAATTGGCCCAATAAATGATGAATCGAATATAATAGGTAAATGGAGGTTATCGTTAGAGGACATGTGGATATGGTTGTCCATAAATATGTGTGTTATAATATTCTACCCGGTATATCCATTATGTGAATAGGGAGCTTTGGTATAAAGAAATTTAATCTTGAGTCTAAAAATCTACAGACGTCGAATGAGTTGTTGCGATTCCCTTTCCTTTTCGAAGATGAAAAGTTTTAGGGGGGTGAATGTAATGATCCAGAATTTTTAGCCAATTTAAAATTAGAATTTTTATTGTTTAATTTGAATTTAAATTTGAATTAGACATAAATATATATGGTTAAGAATATTTAATAATTTTGACAAGCTATATGATAGATTTTACTTGAATTATAAGTGAGAATGATTATTAATGAGTTTGGATTTATTGATACTATTTGTCTTTCGATCGGATTTGTCAAACCATAACATGAATTAGTAGCGTTAGAATTAAGTGTTGCCCTTAGTTTTCATAGCATTTAAGGGAAAATGCTATCAAAAGTTCACTTCTCTTCTTAAGACAAGTGTATGGACACTTGTAATTTTGCATGTAAGCTTCCATGCATGCCTTCCACTTGCCCCCTTAGGTGTCATTACCTCCTTAACTCATCATTCCTATATAAGGAGGCCTTTTCTCCATTTTCTTATCATTCCATTCCATTTCCTCCTTTCCACCTTCTTCTTAAAGCTTATGGCCATGGTTTCCATGGCATAAGTCTTCCTCTTTTCCACCACCACCTTGCCAAAGTTCGTCGTCATTCTCCTCCTATTATAATATAAAGAGAGAGAGATTAGTGTATATTATATTATTATATATATATATATATATTGGTGAAGAAGACGTTGCGCCGAAATACTGTCCGACGGTTTGCTCAGCTATGCTGGCCTACCATGAAGATTTGGAAGGCTGTTAAGTGAGAACTCTTTAACCACAATTTATATAGTAGTTAGACTAATTTAAATATAGTGATGAATTATTAGTGGTTATTGATGATTGATGATTGATGTTTGTTGTGATGGATGATGGATGCGTAGTTTAGAACACACACACTAGTAAACGTTAGTGTTATAACGCTTGTGCACAGTTATGATTTATTTAATTATGTTGATGATGGTTGCTATAAATGTTTATAATGGTTGTTGATGTTGTTTTGCACACACTACGACACAAAAAGTATGTATCACATTGGTGATCGACAAATCTCCTTCGTAATTAGTAGCAATATCATTATTGAAATTGATGGTTAATAATTGGAAAAAACCACATGTATGAATTCATATATATTGATAAAGTTCTTTAAATGAATAAATAAATATTGGAATGTTCTAGGATGACAGAGAGGATAGTGTCTAGGCTTGGGTTTGAAAAATATAGTTTTCTGCTCTCTTTGGCTATCCCTAAGCGATCCGACGAATGGGATGGTTAATTTGAAGTTATCTGAATTTAGAAATGAATTGGAATTTGATTTATTAAGTAAAAAAATAAAAGTTGAATTTTGAGAAAGTCAATGTAAATTATTTTAAATGGTTTACATGAGTATATAATGGTTTCCTAAGGTATTTTGAAGTATTGAAGAATAATTTTCAATACAATCAAAATAGAGCTTATAGCACAGTGGCAATTTGCGTATTTTAGTTACAAACTTTAAACGCTTATAACTTTTGCAATTTAAATCGGATTTCCAGGAAATGAAAAATGTTTGATTTATATTAACGAGAGCTTTCAAATGAGTGAAAGCAAATTTTAATTTCAGATTATAATTTTCAAGTTATTTTTAAACCCGTTTCGGGAAAAGGTCGTTGTAAGGGGAGTTATCGACCATAACCATAAGCAACCATTTTTAATGTTTCTAAAAATATGGGGAAAAATGGTAAACTCGTTATAAATTATGTAAAAATGTTTTGAATTGTAAGTTTAAGTTTTGGCTAAGATAAACGATATTTTGATCAAAGTAGTTAAGATAACTGTTTTGTAGTGCTTTTGTAGCGCTTTTGAAACACTGTGGTAACTCTTTCTTTGAAAACAATCTATTTTGAAGTGGTAAACCGCAAGCTGTTTCCCGAACTATAAGTAATCATTTGTAAATGATTGATGGAATGTTTTCAAAGATTTAAAAGTATTGAAAATGTTTTATATGATTTGTCAGATACTAAAACGGGGTTTTCAATTTTAAGTAATTGGATATGGTTGGAGATAAATCTTCGGATGTTTGATGTTAATTCGATAGATGATGAATCTTACTATTTGAGGAATTCAAAAAGTAGTTCACCATTATTCCATTTAGTGTGAGTTGGATACAGAGATCAACATTAAGTATAAGTGGATGATATTTCTATCCAGATCTAATGTCAAAGAGTTGGATAAATATTTTAATTAAGATATGGGTTTCCCAATTTGATTGGGATAAGTTGGATAGAAATAATATTCGGATATTTGATATGAAATTCTTTGGTGTAAACATATAATATCTGAGGAATTTGGATGATATTATTATTATATCGTTATTCCACTTATAGTATTCGTTGATTATGAGAATTGATATCGAACATAAGTAGATACAATTTCTGTGTAACTTATGTTCAATATCGATCAATTTGGGTTTTGTCGTGAATCATATCTTCAATAATATCATTCTTGAAACCCAATGAGATTGAGTTGTGGAAATTCATATTGTAATTTGGGGATTTAATCAAATCTTTGATTTGTGGAAATTAAAAATAAGGAATTGGGAAGGAAGTATAATCTTTTAGTTAAGATTACAGAATTGAATGTTGAGAAACCGATTTAATTGGAAATTATGGTTGAAATGTGGGGTAAGGATTTTCAAAGGAAACTGGGTTTTTGATAACGAGTTATCAAATGGAAAATTAATTAAGGTTTTGAGGATAAATTATCTTTGATTTAAGGGATGTGGTTTTAAAGAGAAAGGTTAAACATGGATTTTGTTATAATTCGAGAATGAAGAAGTTTAACTTAACAAAATTCAAGATTGAAGGAGAATGGTAGAAAGCATGTGTGTTCTGTAATTGTGTTTTTAATTGCGCTTATTATTTGGAAAGACCGGGATCGGAATTATGTTTGAAAACCATTCCAAGTAATAATACGACGTTGTGGAGCAATTGAATACATTAGAGGCGGCATTGAAGACCGAGACCCTTCATGTCGTAAGGGCGACTTGTTGAATGTCTCAAATGGCTGGCTCCCACTCGCAAATGAAGTTTATATATCAGTTAAGTGGCAACAAGCCCGAACGTATGTGAAGAAATTCCGGAGTGTTGTTTCGTTCAAACCCAGAACAGACATGTATGAATTGCGTGTCTGACATTGTAATTAACTGCGTAGCACTGATCTTTATTAATATATATTTGTTTGGTGGCGGAGAATTTATTCTCTTGCTTAACACCCTTCTATAAGACGTATGATCTTAGAGGTTATATATTGATGGAAATCAGTGATGTGTAATGAATGGACAATGTGGCATATTTAAGTTATGTGATGAGCTATAGACGATCAAAGCGTGGCTTATTTAAGCGTAGCTTTGTGTATATCGTGGCCTCGACGAACCACACACCCCGGGTTGATGGTAAAATGGTGGTCAGATTTATATGTTCGTTTTGTATGTTCGGTGCATCGGGATGTGATAATGAAAGGGTACTACGAAGTCCCTAGTCTGGGACGCTATTTGTTGGGTACTCTGATTCATGTATGGTGAGTTAGTAACGGAGTCCGAGTCTGGACATTATCCGCGAGTACTGGGATGATGCGCGCAAGAAAGTTTATGAGCCCAACGAATGATCTTTCGTACCAGGAACCATCATATTGGAAACCCAATCTCCACTACGAGCCCATATGGTTTTGATTGTATAGCTTGCTGGTTACTGGCAGAATTGTCTGTATAATGGAATAGGGCATTATGCTGGCTAGGACTAATACATTTATTTGATAAAATGGTTTTCACACTATATATAGTATTAAAAGAGGAATTTCACATACGAAAGCAATTTTAGTTATCATAAGGCAAAACTCTCCCATCTGGTGTGCGCTTACATTGTGTGATGTGGGACGAGCTTATGATAGCTTCATTTTTCAAAAAGTTGTAACGGCAAGGAGTTTCGCTCGATCTGAATCGATCGTTAAACCGACTAAGACCGTTCGAAACCCCTGATCGTTTTGAGAACATGACAAAATAGAACGCATACAGAAGAACATTTCATTGTTATTACAACAATTCCATCAGATACAAGAATATACAGAGTATAAATGAATAAATTACATTCGATAAATATCAGAGATTACAATAAATTACATAGCAGCGGAAAAATATACAAAACACAACTGAAAGTGATACACGGATACAGAGCTTTCCGAGCATCGTTCCAGCTGTAAATCAGGAACCTGTGAATATAAATCTGCAAAACCAAAACTACTAGTTGCCCGTGTCGAAAATAGGGGCACCCAGAGTTTAGGTTAAAACAATAAACTCCAGGTCAGTCATGGGACTTGTGTGAGAACTAAAACAGTTATTTAAAACTTTACTTTAGAAGAGAGTAATTCAAGGGACCACGTCGTATAACACGGAACGGGTTTTCTACCAAGAATACTAGTGCATACAACAAAACAGCGCAATGCTTTTTGGAAAAATGAAGCTATTATAAGACCCAGGTCCCATCACACAATGCAACGCAAGCCGGAGGATAGGGTTTTCCCTTATAATAGCCAAACATGCTTGGTACGTTTAAAACAAATCATTTGATACTATTATAAGTGTATAGTGTCAAAACATTTGTTTTAAACGTACCAAGCATGTTTGGCTATTATAAGGGAAAACCCTATCCTCCGGCTTGCGTTGCATTGTGTGATGGGACCTGGGTCTTATAATAGCTTCATTTTTTCAAAAAGCATTGCGCTGTTTTGTTATATGCACTAGTATTCTTGGGAGAAAACCCATTCCGTGTTATACGGCGTGGTCCCTTGAATTACTCTCTTCTAAAGTAAAGTTTTAAATAACTGTTTTAGTTCTCACACCAGTCCCATGACTGACCTGGAGTTTATTGTTTTAACCTAAACTCTGGGTGCCCCTATTTTCGACACGGGCAGCTAGTAGTTTTGGTTTTGCAGATTTATATTCACAGGGTCCTGATTTACAGCTGGAACGATGCTCGGAAAGCTCTGTATCCGTGTATCACTTTCAGTTGTGTTTTGTATATTTTTCCGCTGCTATGTAATTTATTGTAATCTCTGATATTTATCGAATGTAATTTACTCATTTATACTCTGTATATTCTTGTATCTGATGGAATTGTTGTAATAACAATGAAATGTTCTTCTGTATGCGTCCTATTTTGTCATGTTCTCAAAACGATCAGGGGTTTCGAACGGTCTTAGTCGGTTTAACGATCGATTCGGATCGAGCGAAATTCCTTGCCGTTACAGTTGGTACCAGAGCTTTGGTTTACAGAGCTCGAGAACAAGACACATTAGAACCGAACAAAAGAATTCATTAGATATTGGATTAGTAAAATCTAATTAGAATGACTCGTTAGAGATAGGATCAGTAGTATCCTAGAACGAGTGCGAAGAGTACATTTTTCAAATGAAAAAATTTTTGTTTTGAAAATTTAAATTTCTTTATACGTATTTGATTATTTATTTATTTTGAATATGGACAATCCAGTATATAAAAGTTTTGTATATACGCGTCATGAACGTATATTCGAAGTTTTGATATACTGGGTAGATATAGAATCATATTCTAGATATCCGGGGATGATTCTGATGATGGTGCATCATCATCAGTATTCATATTCGAATTTCGAAGGTGTGAATTCTATATATTTCCATTAGACTGGTGTGAGAACCAAAACTAATATAGCTAGAATACATTGTTGTGAATCGGCATCAAAACATGATTTTTTGTATACGTATCAAAATTATGAATTTGAAACTCTAATTCACTAATTGATTGATGTTTGTGTTGTTTGTTTATTTGTTTGCTAATTTTGAACCATTTAGCCTAATTGAACCGAATATTGAATTGTATTGAAAATCGGTTGCATTTGCTTGCATATACATGTACTTACATTGAACAGGTCATAGCAAGGAGGCTAGAGCAGAGAATAAAATTTGTTTGCCCGACAAATAGGTACATGTTTACTATAATTTACTGTTTTGTTTGGGTGATGATGATTTTATGAGCCTATTGGCTAGCCGCTTGGCTTTTTCTTTTTCTTTTTGAGAACAGAAGGCCTATATGGCAATTTTAGGATTTTCCCGTGGCTCCCGGGGCAGAGGAGGTTATGGCGAAAATTTTCGAAAATTTAGGGTGTTAGCCAAATTTTTGAAGAATTTGAAATTTCTCAGAAACTGAAAAGTTGGAGAATGGAAGCCAGATCGAACGTAGAGCTGATTAATCAAACTACTTTCGACTTTGTTCCTTTTCGGGGACGAAAAGTTTTAAGTGGGGGAGATTGTAACAACCCGAAAATCTGGGCCGGTTTAAAATTTTTATTTTGGCAATTTTAACGAATTTTGAACATATAAAATGGATTATTTTAAATAATATCGATGAGAAATTTATTTTGGAATAGAATTCGAACGTATATATTATATACGTCGTCGTTAGAATATAAATAATTATATATAATTATAAATAGAATTGAAAATGGCGCGGTAGTTCGATAATTCGATTTCAAACTTCAATTGAACGTACCGGGTGCAAAACAATCCGGATTTTAGTGAAACCAAAAACAATAGGATCTATTTGAGAATATCTTTCCAACGAATCCGAAAAATCGAAATTTCATAACGGGAATCAAAAGATATGTCCAGTTGAAAATTCTGAATAGTCGCTATGGAATTCAGGCCCTTAAAAATGGACATTTTGCAAACGACCTCGGATTTCGACGAAACCACTTTTGTTGGGTCCGTGATGTCAAATTATTGCTAGATTCCAAATTTCATAATTTTTCAAATCAATATGTGAGCGTGGCAAAGGAAAACGTGTTTGACCAGTTTCAGTTGATTTTAATCGACTGGAAAATGGCCATTTTTCCAACAGTCTCAGAATTCGACGAAACTAGTTTTGTTAGGACCGTATCGTCAATACGAAGCTAGAAAATATTTTTCTGGAATTTTTCGAGTTCGTATATGACCCCGGTAAACTGAAATGCGCGTTCAAATTCAATATATAGAGTTATATGTTGATTTTAACGGAAACTGATCGAAACGATCGAATCAGCTTACGATACATATCCCATTGTGTTCGGAATGGGGGTAATACGCTATGGACGACAGGCGGTGGGCCTCGTTTAGAGGTCGTATAAAAAGGTCAACTTTTTGTAAATTAAATAATTAAAATAATAAAAAAAACTCCCCTCCCCATATTTCTTTCTCTCTGCCCCCCCCCCCCCTAGTCGGACGCCGCCGCCCCAGGTGGGGCGCCACCACCTCCCGCTCCACCCTCTCTTCCTCCTCCCCGCGCCTGCTCCCTCTCCTTCCTCCCCCAATCCCCTTCCGACCGCGACAGCGCTCCAACCCGCACCGCCCCCTCCTCTTCTTCTTCTCCTCCCTCCTAAAACCGACCGCACCCCCTCAGCCCCAAACCCCGAACCCTGATTCAACCGCACCGATCGCCTCAGACTTCGGGACGATATCCACACCCTCGTTTCAGTCCGGTGAGTGTTTAATTTCAACATTACACAAGTATGCAATATAGGAATATGATTTTTATAGTTAAAACTTTGATTTTTAATTGCATGAAGATCGTATTGATAAGGTTTGATTATTTATAAACCAACAAGATTGGATTTTTATTTAGAAAACAAGGTCGGATTTTTATAGTGGTAAAGGGACGATTTTTGTATGTATGAAGGTGAAATAAAAATAGGATTTTTATTGATGTAGAAGATGAAAAATATAATCATTTATATTATGGAAGATGAAAAATGAAATCTTTATTTTTGAAAAGGTGAAATCTTTATTTTTGAAAAGGTGAAATCTTTATATTTGAAAAGGTGAAATCTTTATTTTTGAAAAGGTGAAATCTTTATTTTTGAAAAGGTGAAATCTTTATATTTGAAAAGATGAAATCTTTATATTTGAAAAGGTGAAATCTTTATATTTGAAAAGATGAAATCTTTATATTTGAAAAGGTGAAATCTTTATATTTGAAAAGGTGAAATCTTTATATAAAGAATAGCGTGATAAAAATAGAATTTTTATCTATATAGTAGCATAGTAAAAATTCAATTTTTATATATTGAATAGCATAGTGAAAATTCGATTTTTATATATTGAATAGCATAGTAAAAATTCGATTTTTATATATTGAATAGCATAGTAAAAATTCGATTTTTATATATTGAATAGCGAAGAAAAAATTCGATTTTTATATATTGAATAGCAAAGTAAAAATATGATTTTTATATATCGAATAGCAATATAAAAATGTGATTTTTATATATGTAGTGACTACGGGCGACGAAAGCGACAAAAAGGCGAGAATGGCGATGATTTCTCTAAATGAAGTGTCGTGAAGTTGGGATAGCTTTCGGTGAGAACTTCTCACTCAAAATCTCTTTTTCTAGTTATATATATACTAGGATGCAGACGGTGCTTAGCAGCACCCGACACCCGTCATCCACAGACCATGGATGGCTTGTTTGTTAAATTGTTTGGTTGTGTAGTTGGTTAGTCTATTTGGTTTGAATTGAATTGTTTGGTGAAATGGAATGGATTTGATTGATGTGTGAATGGCGTGGGCCTTCACTAGACCGGGGATAAGGCTAGCCCTCGTCCCGTTTCTAGTATCGTGCCGTTATGCCGCCGAAATTTCCTAAAAATAAATTAGAAAAATAAAAGTATCATTTTATTTGATATATGAAATGAATAGAAATTCATGTGTTAAAATAAAATATATTATCGTTAAAAATATAATTTTTAACGTGAAAGTGAATAAATAAATATTTATAAACAAATCGGCCGATTTGTTTATATACACTGATTTGACTGATATTGATTGGGTCGATAAATTTTACACATCGCCCAACTGCACAACTAAAATCTGTGTTTGATGGTTTGAAACCCCACACGGGTGTTGGGATGAAATTTGAAGTTCACTCATCCTGATTGATTAAATATGTCGATCGATTGATTGACAGGCTGTTATAAGCGTTAGATATCTATATTTGATGCTTATACAGTGTAGTGCACTTTGGTTGATGGTTGATTATTTTTCAATGCTATTATATACATGTGTTGTATGGAATCCATATAATTAACATTATATGGTGATTGATTGGGCCTCATTCCAATCGGGAAAATAATGAATATTATAAAAGAAAATTCATGTGTTGAATATAAAAATAGTCATGTGTTGACGATGTTCCTGAGTTGAAAATATTTATGTGTTGAGTAAAATATTTTATATAATAAAATTCACATCTTTATCATATTTAAAATTAGAACTACTTTACGATGGAGTCTAGTTAAAATCAAACGATAGATACCATAATTTTATAAAATATTTTACATAACAAAAATAGTGATGTGTTGACAGTACTCATGTGTTGAGATTAGTCGTGTGTTGAATAGAATAAATATTCATTTGTTGAATAGAATAACGAATTTATTGAAGATATAAAGCTGTGTAGATTAGAGTTGCGCTATTTTGACGTGAACGATTTTTGTATCGATTTTATTCGTTTTACAATGAATATTGAAAAGTGATTTCAAAATCTGATATTTTGAAATGAAATTCAAATTGAATTGGATAAAAATTCAAATTGAAATTTTATTGAATCAATTTGAATTGAATAGAAAATGAATTCGATTCGAATTGAATAGAAAACGAATTAGAATTTGAATTGAATAGAAAGTGAATTTGAATTCGAATAAAATAGAAATGAATTCAAATTGAATTAAATTGAATTGATTTAAAACGAATTGAAATCGTCTTGAATGGAATTTAAAACGAACTGAAATTGAATTGAAATCAATTTGAAATGAATTCGAATTAAAGTAAATAGAAGGTAAATCCAAATTGAATTGAATTGAAACGAATTTGAATTTGAATTGAATTGAAACAAATTTGAATTCGAATTAAATAAAATTGAAATGAATTCGAATTGAATTGAAATCAAATCGATTTAAAATTGAATATAGTGTTGAAATGGTTTTGAAAACGAATTTAAACGATTTATAAAATACGTTTTAAAAAGGAAATCGACGAAATATATATAATATATATATATTATATATATAATGGCCTGAATAGAACGCACCGCGCCGCGGCAGTTCGTGAATTTCGACCGTTGACTTCGAATTGACATTACGGAAGATCCGACCGTCGGATTCTCCTAAAACCGGAACCGTTGGGTTCGTATCGAAAAGAGCTTTCCAATGAATATTAGAAATTTGAAATCTAACGGTTGGATTTGGAATTATGACCAAATCAAATTCGAAAAAGGTCGCTGTAAGTGCAGTTCGATGGCCGTTGATGGAAATCGACTGTACGGACCTTGATAAAATTATTAAAAATATCTATAATTGGTGTAAAATCATAAGAAATGATTTGGGAAAAATTGGGCTGAAAAATTCCATATTAGAAAGGATAAAAATAGATTTTTATCGAAATGAACTAGTTTTGAACTAGAATTAAAATCAATTTATTTTTGAAATAAATAAATTGAAATTGAAAGTGATTTTAAAAATAATCAATATTCCCAATATGTGGATTGGACTGGAGTTGAATCGAAATTATCTTCGGAATATTTCGATGTTGGATTTCGTGACTATACAGATATTGTTATGGGAATTTGAAAGTTATTTTATATCGTTATTTCCAATACGATATATGTTGGTTTCAGAATTTGATATTAAATATAAGCTGATATATTTTCTATTCAGAGCCTTGTATTTAATATCAAATGTGATTTGGGTTTATCGTGAATCGTGTTTTAGATGACATTGGTTCTTTAACCCAGTTAAAGGCAAGATATCGATTTTTTTGAGAAGATTAAAACTAAGTGGAGTTTTAATGAATCTTTAATTAGATTAAAATGTGAATTGATAATTTAAATTATCAAATCTGAAAAGTGATCGAGAGTGGAGTATCACCAGTTTTGATCCAAAGCGATAGTTAAATCTTTGATTAGATTTGAACTTGAAATGGTAATTAATTTTACCGATAACACCATAGTGTTAGATATGGAGTATCACCAGTTTTTCTCCATGGGATATATAGGTTGGGATTGGGAAATAAAATAAATAATTACTTCGGTGTGGTTCGCTAATCCCGACTAGTTTGGAAAACCATAAAATGGTTTGAAATGATATCCAAAGGAAGATTATAGGATAAATTTAGAAGAATTTATCTTGGATAAAATTAATGGGAACATTTCCTTAAGAATGTGATTTTGTGAATAAAAGAATATTCTGAATTGGAATGAGGCGTTTGTTTTGTTGTTGTAACATTTGTTTATCATATACGTGGGTTGTTCAGAAAGGCCGGGTTTATACCCATTCTGAATAACCGATTCGACGAGATGTCGAAGATGAAGACGGTGGTTGAAGACCGGAAGTCTTCACATCGTTTGGGTGATTACTGATGATCTCGATTGGGCTGTACACCCAAAATGAGGGAAATAGTTGGTGATCGTCCAGACATACTTGGAGATGGATGGATATGCGAGGAAAGTGCCTCCGGTTTCGTTCAGACCCAGAACGAACTTGTAAATGGATTGTGTGTCTGACATTGGATTTTATTCTGTGTTGATTGATCTCTATTAAATATACATCTGTTTGGCGGCGGAGAATTTATTCTCTTGCTTAACGCCCTTCTCTGAGACGTACGAGCTCAGAGGTTGTATATCGATGGATATCAGTCGCATGGAGTGAATTGCCAGTGTGGCACGCGTAAGTGGCAATTGATCAAGGGTTCTGTTGAAAAGCAAAGTCTTGTGGTTGATGATCAAAGCACGGCCTGTGTGGCGTAGCTTTGTGTATAACATGAATTCGCGAGCCTCACACCTCGGTATGAGTCAAAAACGGGATAGTGACTGCAGGGAGAGCACGACGTTTCTTTCTAGCTAGGGTGGTGTCAGTGACCTACCAGCCCTGACATTTATATACTTTTCACCTATGTGGTTCTTGGATATGAGGCGCCTCGGATATAGGTCTGTAAGGACCGGGAAACGTGTGTTCAGGAATAATTAATCCTCAAAAATAAGAGAGGACCGGCCCTGAAGATCCAAGGATCATAGTGGGGTCCTGGGACATTTGCTAGAGTGTCTCGAACGCGGAGAGGAGCTTGCCCCTTGCCTTGACTCATGACGGAAATCCAATTTCCAATACGTGTATCGCAGTTTTAATTGTAGAACTAGTATGGCGACATGATATATGGTACCCATGCCGTCTATGATTTATATTTATGATTGAAATTGTTTTGACACTATACACTTATAATAGTATCAAATGATTTGTTTTAAACGTACCAAGCATGTTTGGCTATTATAAGGGAAAACCCTATCCTCCGTCTTGCGTTGCATTGTGTGATGGGACCTGGGTCTTATAATAGCTTCATTTTTCCAAAAAGCATTGCGCTGTTTTGTTATATGCACTAGTATTCTTGGGAGAAAACCCGTTCCGTGTTATACGGCGTGGTCCCTTGAATTACTCTCTTCTAAAGTAAAGTTTTAAATAACTGTTTTAGTTCTCACACCAGTCCCATGACTGACCTGGAGTTTATTGTTTTAACCTAAACTCTGGGTGCCCCTATTTTCGACACGGGCAGCTAGTAGTTTTGGTTTTGCAGATTTATATTCACAGGGTCCTGATTTACAACTGGAACGATGCTCGGAAAGCTCTATATCCGTGTATCACTTTCAGTTGTGTTTTGTATATTTTTCCGCTGCTATGTAATTTATTGTAATCTCTGATATTTATCGAACGTAATTTATTCATTTATACTCTGTATATTCTTGTATCTGATGGAATTGTTGTAATAACAATGAAATGTTCTTCTGTATGCGTTCTATTTTGTCATGTTCTCAAAACGATCAGGGGTTTCGAACGGTCTTAGTCGGTTTAACGATCGATTCGGATCGAGCGAAATTCCTTGCCGTTACAAAAGTCATTACAAATTTCTACGCACTGGTATTCACATGGAGTAAATCCGTTCCGCATTAGCGACGTAGTCCGGTGAATTACCTAACTTTAAAATAAACCCTAAAAACAACTATTTTGAGTTCTCACACTAGTCCGATGACTGACCTGGAGTTTATTGTTCCCACACCTGATCTCTGGGTGCCCATAATTTTTACACGGGCAGGCTAGTAGTTTGGTTCGCAGATTTTTCCTTGGATTTAGTTGGAGCAGGATTCAAATTTTAGCTGGACTATTATGTCTTGGAGCATTCGCATTCTTCCGTTGAGTTTAGTATATTTTCCGCTATGTAATCGATGTACTCTGATGTTCCTCTTGTCAGTCTGATGTAATATTATTTTAATGATAATGGAAAAGTTATTTTTATTTTGTGCAAATGTGTAAGTGCCCCTAACAATCCGTCTTTATGAATGGTTTAGGTTGGTTTAATTACCGGCGAAAACCGGGCAAAAAGTCAGGTCGTTACAGGAAAGATATTTGGATGAACGTAGATTGTAAGGAATAAGTAAATAGTAAATATTAATAGATGAGGGTTATAAAGAAATTTGGAATAATCTGAGATGCGTATACCCAACTTATGCAGAATTTGGAACTCGAGATGGAATTGGTTTTGTAGAGAAATTTGAGTTCCTGATATGATGGATAAATAAAGAGGATCGATGATTTAAATATTGATATTTAAATTAGTTCTGAGAAATCTTCACACAAATATGAAAATTTGAAGTATAAGCTGATATAACCCTAACAATCTCTCCTTTTCGGGGACGAATTTTTTTAAAGGGTGAAGATTGTAACATCCCAGAAATTTCGATAATGGGAATATGTGATTAACTAAAAATTTAGCTATTAATGATCAATTTTATATTGATACTGGGATTAAAAATCGAATATATGGTTTTGTGTATAAATTGAATTTAATACTTAATTTATTTTGGTTGGTTAGGTACCTAATATTTACTGTTGGGTATTTGGATCGAATTTGGTTGAATATTCGAATTAGGCATGAAATTTGATTGGGGAATATAAATGATTAAATTTAAAGTAAAAGTAGTTAATGTTAAATAAATTGGAAATTTTATTTGTTGAAATATATGAAAAATTGGCTTGGATATGTGTGAATTTATGTATATAGAGAAAATGGAATTTTACGGTTTAAATTTAAATCGAACGGGGTTGTTCATGAATAAACAAGATAATATCAGCGAACTGATAAATAGTTAAAAATAAAATAACATCATATACAAACAGTGTCAGATTTACAACTAAAATTATTTTATTGGATGCAGAACGCAAAGACGAGGCATATAATTTTTATCGCATTTAGAGTTAGTGTTGACAGTTCGAATATTGAGCATTCAATGATGGTTTACGGTAGAATTTAATATTTAATCAAAATCAGATGTTACCTACACCAAATAAAATTTTTCCGACCCATCTTCTGAACACGCACAGTTACCCTAAGCCTATTGATCTCGACTTTGTTCCTATCCTCATTTGCTCTTTCTATAAATCACACTGTTTTTCCTCACATTTCTTCAGGAAAATCGATTCTTTCTTCAATTTAATGGTCGACAAAATAAATCCCCTAAAACGTAAATCAATGGCTACTTCCATAATTATCTTTCCCAAATCGGATCGCGCCTCCACCGTACCTCAGATTTCCATTGCCTTCGTCAACAATTAGAGGGGAACCTCCTCGAAATCAACCTACTACTCTCTGAAGTCACCCTCTTTTCAATTCTCGCCTCGCTCCTCTCTTCGTTGCCAGGAACCACCTCGCGTTGTGCTATTACAGGTGAGTTTTGTACTCATGATTGAACCATTTTTCAAGTATCTCAAAATCTTTACACACTAAGTATAATAGTCGATGATTATTTTTGCTGGTTGCCATGATTACCGCTGCATATTAAGTGCTTGTGGTTGTTGTCTATTGCTTTTGAATGGTTGCCCTACTTTCTAACACCTGCTTGTATTATTGGATTTTACCATGCATTTGCTTGGTAATTTTTGACGAGAAACCTTTCCACGAATTTGCGTTATACTGGCCATTGTGATATATTTAATATTGTGGCTGTTTGTCCCATATAAAACTGGACCTACCTTTCGTTTAATTTAATATAAGCACTTACTGGTCTCATGGTCCACTTTTGTGCCTTATTTCCTTGCAAGTTTAAGCGCTGTTTTTTTTCCCATATATTTTTGGCACATGTCTTTGAATGATACCTTACACCAACATTTGAGGTTCCTTCTATGCGAAAACATCCCAGAACTGGAGATTTATACCTTTCATTTTGATCTTTGTTCTCCTGATTACTGTTTTTTCTGTATAATTTTAGGTTGATTAAATTTGGTATTAATTCCCATTCTAAAAGAATAATGTGTATGGCGTATATCAAATTTTTACCAACACGGATTTTATTTCAATCTGCATTTTACATGAAGATTTTCTTAATACCAAATCTAGACAAATAAGAATTATTAGGTGCATGCATGTAGTGACCCGGATTTTGAGCGACTTTGGTTATCGACGTAAGCACGACGTCGATAACCAAACCATCGAAAAATCCCGGTAATTAATGAAAGAAATTAGAGGGTGAGAATAGATAAGATAGAAACTTAGAATAGAAGAAGAAGAAGAACACAACATCAGAGTAACGCGAACCTCACAGCGGGACGAATAACATATAATAGATAACATAACCTTGAAATATAACAGTTATGTATATAATAGCACTTATCAGAGTACAGCACTTACAACACAGCGGAAATAAACTATAGCTATATGATTCTGAAGCCTCCTGCTCCAAGCTCTCCAAGTGTATCTGTAAAATCCCGACTACTTGACTGCCCGTACAAATTTAGGCACCCAAGAGTTTAGGGAAAACAACAAAATAAACTCCGGGTCAGTCATGGGACTGGTGTGAATAAACTCAAATCATTTAAACAGGTATATGATATCTCATAAGACCACGCCGTGAATACGGAACGGGTTTTTCCCTTATGAGAATCCAAATAACTTTTCAAAGCAATATCATTCTGATATTATAATAATGTCTAAGTACAAATAAATATCCATCTAGCAGAAACGCTTGCATCTCACGTTACTACATATATAGTATACAATCAAAATCGCAAGCACGTATTGGATTATTGGATTTCCAACTATGACAAGGTATGGAACCACCTTCCGATCAGTGTACTCTAGGAATGATACACTGGAGTTCAACAAGAACATCTTGCAACTCAGCCACACATGACCGACCACTCATTTCGCTTGAGTGTATCGAATGTACATCACCAACGGTTGGGATCAGCAACCGTTCCCGTATATATATATGGGACAGCATTGATAGATTTAAGAAAACAAATGAATATTCACTAGATAGGTGATTATACACCCTACTTCGGTGCGACCGACTTAGCCATGCTGCCTGCCCGATTTCTGTCATTACCGGATGATGAGGCTAGAAGCTACGCTTTATCATCACAATAGATTCACTTCGAATGCTACATTGTCAAATCCATCGAAAATCACTAATTGACGTCTACAACAATACATTATGTGTCAGCTAAAAGAAGTTTCCTTCTCCGCTTCCACTCTTGGTACGGTTGAAGAAATCAATGTACGTGACCGTCTGGAAATACTATGTCAGACATCCATCTTCATTCACTTAGAATGTCACATCGTCATACCCGCCAAATCACAAATTGACTTATCCAAAAATAACACGGGTATACAGCTAAAAGAAACGAATTCCTCCGCTACCAAACGTGAATATGTTTGAACAGATCAACTTACGCGATCCATTAGATATACTCTGTCAGACCTTCGTCCATACAAGTTGTCCTGGGACTGGACAAACCGAAGGCACTATTCTGTAAACAGGATAGCCCTTGCATTTTACTCCGTCTTCAATTGTCTTTGGCATATATGATTCGCGACGCTTATGCCAATACAGAGTGGTTCTATGGATAATAATCCAACCGGTCTCTCTATATTAACAACGTTGAAATGGTCAAAACTTCGATAGTCGGTGAGTTAACTATCAAAGAAAAACAAGTGTGCAAACAATGATATTATTTCCAGATGGGAATTATATCAAACAAACATCATTTAACATTTATCTCTTTAGTTCATTTATTTACTTTTCTCCTGTTTCCCTATATTCTAAATTCTTATTTTCTTTTATCAGAAAACATTTCTGATTCTCGTTTGGAAAACATTTCCAAAACTCCTTTACGATCAAACCTTACCATTTCTTAGTTAAGAAGGAAGTCACTCAAGTTGGGGTATAATTACCTCTCAGATCTTAACCGAACAACGTTATAACTTCGAAATGGTCAAAGTTTATCTTTTAATCTTTAACACTTCTTTACGCCTCTCTCGGATCCAATTTTACTAATCCACTTCTATATTTAAAACATTGGTTATAACGATAACGTTATAATCCTTACTTTCGAATTATCTAACTTTAATTATAACTTCTATTCTTATTAGTGAATAATTAACATAACACTTATTTATTTATAAATAAATAAAATCTCTATTTAAACACTGGAAAGTATAAGTACTTTCCCGAATTCGATATAATCGAATTTTGCCGATTAACTCTCTTCGAGAAATCTCTATTTGACTAACTCTTCTTCGAATAACCTATATTCGATTAACTCCTTCTCGAATAAACGATATTCGATAATCTCTCTTCGAATAACTAATATTCGATAACTCTTCCTTTTCAAATATCTCATATTTGAAAATCTCACTTCGATTAAACTATAATCGATAACTCCCTTCGATGAAACTAACATCGATAACTCCTTTCGATGAAACTAACATCGATAACTCTTTTCGATGAAACTAACATCGATTTATTTAACTCGACGAACTTAACTCGACTAACTTAACTTAACTCGACTAACTCGACTTACTTGGTTCGACCAATTCGATTCGATTAACTAGGCTCGACTAACTTGACTAACTTAACTTGACTTAGTTGGTTCGACCAATTTGATTCGATTAACTAGGCTCGACTAACTTGACTAACTTAACTTATTTCTCAACTTGATCCACTCGATTAATTCCTATCGAATAACTAATATTCGATTTACTTCCATTCGCTTGACTCTAGATCGCAGCGATCACAATGGTTACGCCTGACTCCCTCAGGAAACATCCGACCACCGTAGGCTATCTGTAGCCCTGCGAATTTCGCTAGTAGTCGTACGAGATGACAACTTACCCTGAATACTATGTTTGACTAACTCTGTCTCAAATAACTATATTTGATTAACTCTAGTTCATTTTAACACTAATCGATTTACTCTAACTGATTTATCTACCTGATTTACTCTAACTGATTAACTCTAACTGATTTACTTGACCGACTTAACCCAACTGGTTAGCTCGACTCACTTAACCCAACTAGTTAACTCTACTGAACTGGTTAACTCTACTGGACTGGTTAACTCTACTGGACTGGTTAACTCTAACTGGTTATTCATTTCGTTCCTTTTAACAACGTTTATTCATTTTTAAAGATTTACTTTTGGTAACGGTTCTTCACTTTAAAAATGATTTTCCCTTTTCAATTTTCCTATATTTATTTCATATAAATATTTCCTTTATAACTTTATTTATTTCCTACATAAATATTTCCTCTTAACTCTTTATTTATTTTCACAAGTATTTCCTTTATATTTGGTTTCCACAAATATTTCCCTTATATTTGGTTTTCACAAATATTCCTTTTATATATTCTAACTCCTTAAATTTCCGGGAAAATTCGCCATAACCTCCTTTGTATCGGGAGCATCGGGAAAATCCCCAAACCCGCCACACAGGCTTTTCCATTCAAGAAGAAAATGGTTTGAAATTTATTTCCTTTTTTGAACATCTCCTATTTATAAATATTCAAATTTATAAATATTTCTTATTTATAAATATTTCTATTTATAAATATCTCTTATTTATAAATATTCCATGTATAAATATTTTATTTTCAATATCCTTTGAAAATCCCCTTATCAACATTTCGGTATGTTATGGTATTCAATCATATCAAATCACGATGTTCAATAACATCCAACCACATATAATCGACAACAGATTATATATCACATCATATAACAGAATATATGAATCAAAACAGTATTATAAATATTGAGGAACCCAGTTGGGTTCCTCCAACCTGTTTCCCTGCATCACAGATGTTACACAATAAAATCAACATCACTTTCAGTTCAGTACGGATTATTCTGATAACAACATCAATATATAATTATTTAACGGTTTATATATATATATATAATTTCGACTAACTGACTAGCAGTTCAATCAATCAACCAACACACAACAATCAACAGATGAGTAACAGTTCTAAGAATACATTAGAAAAATATAACGGTTCAGAGTTGGTGAGTTTTACTCACCTTTGCAGTTCATCGTTAAAGAACGATAAACTGTTATTTGATTTGAATCAAACAATTTATTTCGCCATAAATTTAAACGAGCTTCAATCCATTCCCGGTCAGCTTCATTGGGTAGTGTCCGTCCATACGATCCTGTCGGATCTTGTTTCGCCCAATTCTGATTTCGTATGACGAAGTTACGCATTATAGAAGTTATACAATTATTATACATTAAATTTAAACAAGAATTAAAATTTAAATTGGGCTCATACTTATCATAAGGCCCAAACCCATTCTCAATTCTCCAACCCGCATCGTTATTCCTTTCTTCCCCGATATCACCATCGGATTTTCCTATTTCAATGGTTATTCCAAACAAACTTGCTTACGTTCTCCTTTTAAATAAATTACTAAAAATACCCTAACAAACTTTTACTAATCACGTTTTAACATACCACCGAACTGCTCATCTCCTTCCTCCACGAACTACAGACAACTCGCGCTCCTCTTTGACAGGAAATGACCGAACTTGCTACCCCCCCCCCCATTTTTCCCAATCCCTTCCATTAAAACTCAACCAAAAATAACCAAACCTTATCCCCTTGAAATCTCCACAAACCCAGGCCATCCTTGCTCAGTTCGACATCCCCTTGCGAGATCCATCAGTTGTAAATTTCCACGCAACACAGAAAAACCACCGAATATTTTTGGCACCAGAATCCTCGATACTTAGCATACACCCTTCCCTTGATGCCACGATCTCGATTTCAGTACCACAAACCCACCTCGAAGCTCGAATTCCCTGAATGGTCCAACCCTAGTCCTCGCAGCAAGAACTGGGTTGACGGTAATGAACGTCGAACCACAAAAACACATATCAGTTAGGAGCTCTCATCACCACAAATTCATCGAACAAGAGTATGAGATTTTAGGAATTTTCCTTGGTTTGATTTGGATTATCAAACTCGCGTTTAGGTTTTTAGAAAGAACAAACTGGCGGCGCAAGTTTGACTGTGAAGATATTAGGTTAGGTTTCGGGATGGTGGGGATATTTATAGAGGGGGGAAATTATTTTTTTATTGATTACTTAATCAGTTTATATCAAATTCTAATTGTATCACTGAATAAAAATTCCTATATTTACACACGATACCCAAAAATCACGAAACTGAACATGCAGCTACAGTTCGACATTACGGTCCCAACGAAACTGGTTCCGTCAAATTCTGACTTCATTTGCTCACACAGCGTATTTTTAACCGTCAAAATACTGACTATTTTTCACTCTAAAAATCCGTACGGCCACAAAGTGACTCTAAAAATCACGAAACTGGAAATCTAACTACTATTTGACATTGCGGATCCAACAAAATTAGTTTCGTCGAATTCCGACTTCGTTTGCAAAAGTGGCTATTTTTAAAGCTCTAAATAGCCCATTTAAATATATAAATATATTTAAATAAATTAAAATAAATATTAATAATTTAATATTATCGTATATATCCACATAGATTATACCACAACTCCAGAATATTCATATATGGATTTATAGCTCGATATTCCAAATTCCAGATTATCTCGATATTCAGTTTATACTGAAAATCCATTTATAACGTATATAAAGCGTCGCAAATTATAAAGGAATTCCACAGCGACTTTTCTGAAATTTGATTTGGACATAAATCAAAATCTACACGAGGAAATCCCGATTTTTCTCTTTCACTAGAAAGATATACTCCACCAGCTCCACACGTTTCTTGTTTCACAGAAATCCGGCTTAAAACGAATCATGTATATTCAGTTGAAGTTCAAATCGCCAAATAGCGAACTGCCGTGCCATTTCGAGCTCGATTTTAATTAAAATATAATTATACGTTCAAACTGTCGTCGATTGAATATATTCGTTATTATATTTCGAATCGAAACTCTACCAAATCTCGTATGCTATTCAATTCACACGATATGGTGAATTTCACTATTTCCGACTATTTCGACATTATAATATATTATTATATTATAATTATTTATTAAATATTCAATATTATTTAATTCACGTTCTCGATATCGATAAATCGATATTTAATAATTAAATAAATTAATTGTTCAACATCTAAAAATGCGGGTCACTACATTCTTCCCCACTTAAAATAATTTCGTCCTCGAAATTGCTAAGCTAGGGGACGACCCTATCTACTGGGTAAAAATTTATCTGTTTACCTCTTATCTCTGGTTTCAACTGAACCAATTAATATTGACTAAAATATTAATTTATTCCTGTTAACCAAATTTTCAAAAATTCTGAAAATTTTCTAACGCCTTAACTTTTCGAAAAATTTCGCCAGCACCTCCTTTGTACTGGTCAATATCTCAAACTCCAACTCGCCTCTCTGGGCCTTCTTTAATCCAAAAGAAAATCAAATAGCCAAGCGGCTTGCCAATTCGGCTCATAAATCTCATATCCATATATAATATAAACTGGTACCTTTTTTTCGGGAATATCAACTCTATCACTTCCATATGCCATCAACTCAGCATATACCAGTGTTATTTCCATCAAATTCCAATCAGTTCATATCCTCAAAACCAAATCGAATTTCATTCGAACCCGAATATCAAATTTCAAATTCTTAACTCATCAACCCAATTCCATAACAGATTATTCTCTAATCCAATTCAATTCTATTTAACTCAGTTCAAGTTAATATTTCAATTTATTTCTACTATCTTATTCTATTTAACTTCATAAGTAAAAATTAAATTCCGAAACTTAATTTCCTGGGTCTATTTCAAATCAATTTGAAATTACAATGTCAATTCAAAACCTTTGAATTTCTAAACAACTTGTTTTCTCAAAACAATTAAAAAGCAAAATCTTTGGTAGTAGTCCGTCACTTAGAACTCGAAAATGAACACTGATGATGTCGCGATTCATCATCAGAATCTATTTTCCAGCTATCGAAGTGAGTTCAATACTATATCACCTTCAGTTTGAAAAACGTTTTCAAAATCTCCCAGGAACTTAAAATTTCCTTATTTTAATTCCAATCTGATTTAAATTCAGATTTTTCTTCATTTTATTTCATATACTTTACTTATATGAATTCTGATTAGTCATTTATAATCATTTTACCTTTTTATAATCTTACTCGATTATAATAACAACCAACACAACCAATATACTATTGTAACAACCCGGAAAATCTGGGCCAGTTTAAAAATTTTATTTTGGCGATTTTAGCGAATTTTAATTATTTAAAATGAATTATTTTAAATAATATCGACGAGAAATTTATTTTGAATATAATAGAACGTATATATTATATACGCGTCGTCGTTAGAATATAAATAATTATATATAATTATAAATAGAATTGAAAATGGCGCGGTAGTTCGATAATTCGATTTCAAACTTCAATTGAATGTACCGGGTGCAAAATAATCCGGATTTTAGTGAAACCAAAAATATTAGGATCTAATTAATAATATCTTTCCAGCGAATTCGACCAATCGAGATTTCATAACGGGAACCAAAAGATATGTCCAGTTGAAATTTCTGAATTGTCGCTATGGAATTCAGGCCCTTAAAAATGGACATTTTGCAAACGACCTCGGATTTCGACGAAACCAGTTTTGTTGGGTCCGTGATGTTAAGTTATTGCTAGGTTTCAAATTTCATAATTTTCCGAATCAATATGTGAGCGTGGTACACTTAAAAGTGTTTTAACAGTTTCAGTCATTTTCGATCGACTGGAAAATGGCCATATTTCAAACGGTCTCAGAATTTGATGAAATTAGTTTTGTTGGACCGTATCGTCAATACGAAGCTAGAAATAATTTTTCTGTAATTTTCTGGGTTCGTATGTGGCCCCGGTAAGTTGAAATGTGCATTCAAATTCAAAATATAAAGAATTATATTTTGATTTTGACGAAAACTGATCGTAATAGTCGAATCAGCTTACGAAACATATCCCATTGTGTTCGGAATGGGGGTAATTAGCTAGCGATGACAGTCGTTGGGTTTGAATCGGGGTTTGAAATAAAAGTCAACCTAGTTGGAAAATTAAATTAATATATATATATATATATATTATATTATATTCTATCCTCCCCTTTTTCACATCTAACCTAAATTCAGAAATCAAATAAAACCCGCCCCCCCCCCCCCCCCCTCCTGGAAAACCGTCGCCCTCTCCAGACGACCACCGTCGCTGGCGCCTCCATCCGACGCCGCGCCGCTATCTCCTGGGACCCACCCCCTTCCCTCCTCTC
Source organism: Allium sativum (assembly GCA_030737875.1). Classification (NCBI taxonomy): domain Eukaryota; kingdom Viridiplantae; phylum Streptophyta; class Magnoliopsida; order Asparagales; family Amaryllidaceae; genus Allium; species Allium sativum. The sequence continues at coordinate 430,077,581 of CM060909.1, read as the reverse complement.
TTCTCTCTCCTCTCCATTCTCGCGCTCCCTCCTCGTCCAACCAAAGACCGACGCCCCTTTCTCCCTAATTCCCGAATCGAGATCCGCCACACCTGACGCCTTCGGCCAGAGCATGACCCACCTCCGACGAGCCACCCACCAGCACCCAGCAGCACCCTGAATCGAGACCCCCTGCTCCGGCGAAGACCAACGCAGCACCACCCCATCAAATCCGCAACCCCCCCTGCGCTGCTCCAACGCTCCCCCACCACCCCTCAGCATCCCCGACTTCAACAAGATCCGATTTTCAACAAGGAAAAGGTGATTTTTATTTTTAATTTCAGTTTTTATATATAAATGTATATGTAAAAATGTGATCTTTTTATGATGAGAAGACTATATTTTTAATTTATGAAATATTATATTTTCCAAAAGAAGAAAAAAATTATATTTATATGTAAGAAGAGGCGAGAAAAGATTTGATTTTTATATTGGAAAAGATACGATCTTTATGTATATGATAGCATTGTAAAAATACGAATTTTACACGTATGGTTTAGAAATAGAAATATAGATTCGTGAAGTAAAAATTCTATTTTTACATTATAGAAGTAACGATAAAAAAATATTCTATTTTTACATTATAGAAGTAACGATTAAAAAAAAAATCTATTTTTACATTATAGAAGTAACGATAAAAAAAATGTGACTTTTATGTAAATAGAATTGAAATAAAAATACGATCTTTAACTAGATAAAAATATAATTTTTATACTTTAGCAAAATAACATTGTTTATTGAAAATAGAAAAAAAATAGAAATAACATTGTTTATAGAAAAAAAAATGGAAAAAGCGTTGTTTCTTGAAAATAGAAAAATGGAATAGCATAAATAAAAATGTGATTTTCATTTATAAAGAGCGTTGTTTAAAAATATAATTTTGAGTTAGAAGAAAATATATGATTCTCATATATAATATAGCGAAGAAAAAAATATAAAGTTTCAATATTGATTATGAAGTATAAACTGTAAAGATTCGATTTTGATTACGAAGTTAGTGAAATAAAAATATGGTTTTTATACATTGAAAAGTGAAATAAAAATATGATTTTTATATATTGAATAGCAGAATAAAAGTGTTATTTTAAATAATAACAGTGTGAAAACAGACTGATGGAACTGACTGGAAGCTGAACGGAATACAAGCTGTTCAGAAATTCAGAAATAAAACTGGCGGAGTGGAACCCTCGGTGAGAATTTCTCACCTTTCAATTTCTTTTCTAATTATATATATATACTAGGATGCAGACGGTGCTTAGTAGCACCCGACACAATCGTCCACAGACTATGGACTTGTTTGTTTGGCTGTGTTGTTAGTTAGATTTTTTGGGTTGATTTGAATTGTTTGGTGGAATAAAATTGATATGATTGATGTGTGAATGGCGTGGGCCTTCACTAGACCGGGGATAAGGCTAGGCCTTGTCCCGTTTCTAGTATCGTGCCGTTATGCCGCCGAAATTTTCTAAAATATGTTAGAAAAATAAAAATATCATTTTCATTGTGTAGATGAACTGAATAGAAATTCACGTGTTGAAATAAAATATTTTATCGTTAAAAATATAATTTTTAACGTGAAGTGAATAAAATAAAATACTCATTTACAAACCGGACGGTTTGTTTATGTACACTGATTTGACTGACATTGATTGGGTCGATAAATTTTACACATCACCCAACTGCACAAATAAAATCTGTGTTTGATTTTTTGAAACCCCACACGGGTGTTGGGATGAAATTTGAAGTTCACTCATCCTGATTGATTAAATATGTCGATTGATTGATTGACAGGCTGTTATAAGCGTTAGATATCTATATTTGATGCTTATACAGTGTAGTGCACTTTGGTTGATGGTTGATTATTTTTCAATGCTATTATATACATGTGTTGTATGAAAATCCATATAATTAATTTTATATGGTAATTGATTGGGCCTCATTCCAGTTTAGAAATAGAAATATTTGAAATAGAAATATTTGAAATAGAAATATTCGAAATGGAATATTTGAAAATAACAATATATGAAGCCGTGTTGATTAGATTGACGCCATTTTGACGTAAACGATATTTATATCGATCTTATTCATTTTGAAATGAATTGAAAACGATTTCGAAATGAATTGAATTGAAAACGATTTCGAAATGAATTGAATTGAAAACGATTTCGAAATGAATTGAAAACGGATTCAAATTGAATTGAAAGTGAATTGAAATGAATTTAAATTGAATTGAAATTTGAATTGAATAGAAATGAATTTTAAAACGAATTTATAAAGAAGAATTCAATTTTGATTTGAATTGAAAAGAAAGTTGAAATTGCTTTTGAAACGAGTTTAAAACTATTTATATAATTCGTTTTAAATAGAAATCGACGAAATATATATTATATATATTATATATATAATATAATGGCCTGAAGAGAACGCGCCGCGCCGCGGTAGTTCGCGAATTTCAACCATTTATTTCAAACGGACATAACGGGAGATCCGACCGTCGGATTCTCCTAAAACCGGAACCGTTGGGTTCGTATCGAAAAGAGCTTTCTAATGAATGTTAGAAATTTGAAATCTAACGGTTGGATTTGGAGATACGTCCAAATCAAATTCGAAAAAGGTCGCTGTAAGTGCAGTTCGATGACCGTTGATGGAAATCGACTGTACAGGCCTTGATAAAATTATTAAAAATAATAATAAATTGTGTAAAATCATAAGAAATGATTTGGGAAAAATTGGGATGAAAAACTCCATATTTGAAAAGATAAAAATAGATTTTTATCGAAATGAACTGGTTTTAAACTAGAATTATAATTCTATTTATTTTTAAATAAATAAATTGAATTTAAAAAGGGTTTTGAAAATAACCAGAATTTCCAATGATTGCATTGGAGTGGATTTGAATCGAAATTGTCTTTGGATTATTTCGATGTTGGAATTCGGGATTATACGGATGTTGTTATGGAAATTTGAAAGATATATATTTATATCGTTATTCCCAATACGACATTTGTTAATCGTAGAATTTGATATTGAATATAAGCCGATATATTTTCTATTCAGAGCCTTGTATTGAATATCAAATGTGATTTGGGTTTGTCGTGAATGGTGTCTTCATTAACACTGTTCTTGAACCCAGTTGAGAAAAGATTAAATCTTTTTGTTTAGATTTAATGAAGTGTACCAATTAAATAATATTTAATTGGGATTGAATTGATATTGATTTTTGGGTTTATCGTGAACAGTGTTTTAAACAACACTCGTTCTTTAACCCGATAATTAATGAATGTGATTATGGGTTTATCGTGAACTGTGTTTTTAAATGACACTGATTCTTTAACCCAGTTAAAGATTAAAACTAAGTGGAAGTTTTAATGAATCTTTAATTAGATTGAAAAGATCGAGAATGGAGTATCACCAGTTTTATTCCAGGCGATAGTTAAATCTTTAATTAGATTTGAACGTGAAATGGTAATTGAATTTACCGATAACACCGTGGTGTTAGATATGAAGTATAACCAGTTTTACTTCATGGGATGAATAGGTCGGGATTGGGAAATAAAATAAATGATTACTTCGGTGTGGTTCGCTAATCCCGACTAGTTTGAATTTATATTCAAAGGAGATTAAAGAATAAATTTAAAGTATTTATCTTGGATAAAATTAATGGGAACTTTTCCCAAAGTATAGGAATATTTGAATAAAAGAATATTCTGAATTGGAATGAGGCGTATGTTGTGTTTGTGTAACACTTTTATAATATATACGCGAGTTATTCAGAAAGACCGGGTCTATCCCATTTTGAATAACTGATTCGACGTGGTGTCGAAGATGAAGACGGTGGTCGAAGACCAGAAGTCTTCACGTCGTTTGGGTGATTACTGATGATCTTGATTGGGCTGTACACCCAAGAAGATGGAAACAGTTGGCGATCGTCCAGACATACTTGGAGATCGATGGATATGCGGGGTACTAGGTGCCTCCGGTTTCGTTCAGACCCAGAACGGACTTGTAAATGGACTGTGTGTCTGACATTGGATTTTAGTCCGTGTGATTGATCTCTATTAAATATATATCTGTTTGGCGGCGGAGAATTTATTCTCTTGCTTAACGCCCTTCTCTGAGACGTACGAGCTCAGGGGTTATATATTGATGGATATCAAACGCATGGAGTGAATTGCCTGTGTGGCATGCCTAAGTGGCAATTGATCGAGGCTTCTGTTGAAAAGCAAAGTCTTGTGGTGATGATCAAAGCACGGCCTTTGTGGCGTAGCTTTGTGTAACGTTTACTTCGCGAGTTTCGCACCCCGGTTGTGAACCAAAAACGGGAGAGGACCTCAGGGAGGGCATGCGTTTCCTTCTAGCTAGGGTGGTGTCAGTGACCTACCAGCCCTGACATTTATATACTTTTCACCTGTGTGGTTGTTGCTGTTGCGAGGCGCCTCGGTTTGATCGGACGATCCGGGTCCGATGGAGTCATTCGTTGGCTCATTTACGCCCCAAAGGGCGGGGAAACGCAGTGTTCAGGCATTTTAATCCACATCGGTGGACCGGCCCTGACGATCCAAGGGTCACTCGAGCTCTGATCCTGAGACTCGGGCTAGACAGTCTCGAATCGGTTGAGGACTATCTTTTGCCTCGGTTCATAGACGGAAATCCAATTTCCAAATACGTGACTTTGCGATTTTGATTGTATAACCTATATACGGCGACATAGTGGTATGGGGCATTCATGCCGCCTAGGATTGATACTTATGATTTGAAGTTGTTTTATACACTATACACTTATAATAGTATCAAATGATTTGTTTTAAACGTATCAAGCATTCTTGGCTATTATAAGGTAAAAACCCTATCCTCCGGCTTGCGTTGCATTGTGTGATGGGAACTGGGTCTTATAATAGCTTCATTTTTCTTTATTTAGCATTGCGCTGTTTGTTTTATGCACTGGTATTCTTGGGAGGAAACCCGTTCCGTGTTATACGGCGTGGTCCCTTGATTTACCTAATGATTTAAAATAAAGATTAATAACTGTTTTAGTTCTCACACCAGTCACATGACTGACCTGGAGTTTATTGTTTTAACCTAAACTCTGGGTGCCCTTATTTTGACACGGGCAGCTAGTAGTTTTGGGTTTTGCAGATTTATATTCACAGGATCCTGGTTTACAGCTGGAACGATATCCGGAAAGCTTTGTATCCGTATATCTCTTCTAGTTGTGTATTGTATTATTTTCCGCTGCTATGTATTTAAATGTAATTTAAATCTCTGATATTTTCTGTGTAATATTTATTCATTTATACTCTGTATATTCTTGTAATCTGATGCATTGTTGTAATATAAAGTGAAATGTTCTTTTGTACGCGTTCTATTTTGTCCTGTTCTCAAAACAATTCGTTCTTTCTCTTCTCTTCGGAGACCGGGGTAGTTCGGGTCGTTTCATTTGGTATCAGAGCTTTGGTTTACAGAGCTCGAGAACAAGACATATTAGAACCGTACGAAAGAATTCATCAGATATTGGATTAGTAATATCCGACGAGAATGACTCGTTAGAGATGGGATCAGTAGTATCCTAGAACGAGTGTGAAGAGTATATTTTTGAAAATAAAAACAAATCTTGTTTTGAAAATCTAAATCAACTATTCGTATTTGATTATTTATTTATATTAATGTGGACAATCCAGTATATATAGATTTTGCGTATACGTCTGATCCACGTGTATTCGAAGTTTTAATATATTGGATAGATATAGCATCACACTCTAGTCGCCCGAAGATGGTACTGATGATTGTCATGACATCATCAGTATTTATGTTCGTGTTTCGAAGGTGTGATTTTCTATATATTTCCATTAGGCTGGTGTGAGAACCAAAACTTATATAGCTAGAACCCTTTGTTGTGAATTGGCATCAAAAACATAATTTTTTGTATATATATCAAATTTATGAATTTGGAAAAGCTAATCAACTAATTGATTGATGTTTGTGTTGTTTGTTTATTTGTTTGCTAATTCTTAGCCATTTAGCCTAATTCAATCGCATATTGAATTATATTGAAAATTGGTCGCATTTGCTTGCATATACAAGTATATCATTAAACAGGTCATAGCAAGGAGGCTAGAGCAGAGAATAAAATTTGTTTGCCCGACAAATAGGTACATGTTTACTACATAATTTACTGTTTTGTTTGGGTGATGATGATTTTATGAGCCTATTGGCTAGCCGCTTGGCTTTTTCTTTTTCTTTTTGAGATCTGAAGGACCGGGGAAGCTATTTGAAATTCCCCGATGCTCCCGGTGCAGGGGAGGTTATGGCGAAATTTTTCGAAAATTTAGGGTGTTAGCCAAATTTTTGAGATTTTTGAAAATTCTCAGAAACTGAAAAGTTCGAGAATGGAAGCCAGATCGAACGTAGAGTTGATTAATCAAACCACTTTCGACTTTGTTCCTTTTCGGGGACGAAAAGTTTTAAGTGGGGGAGATTGTAACAACCCGGAAAATCTGGGCCAGTTTAAAATTTTTATTTTGGCGATTTTAGCGAATTTTAATTATTTAAAATGAATTATTTTAAATAATATCGACGAGAAATTTATTTTGAATATAATAGAACGTATATATTATATACGCGTCGTCGTTAGAATATAAATAATTATATATAATTATAAATAGAATTGAAAATGGCGCGGTAGTTCGATAATTCGATTTCAAACTTCAATTGAATGTACCGGGTGCAAAATAATCCGGATTTTAGTGAAACCAAAAATATTAGGATCTAATTAATAATATCTTTCCAGCGAATTCGATTTAAAATTGAATATAGTGTTGAAATGGTTTTGAAAACGAATTTAAACGATTTATAAAATACGTTTTAAAAAGGAAATCGACGAAATATATATAATATATATATATTATATATATAATGGCCTGAATAGAACGCACCGCGCCGCGGCAGTTCGTGAATTTCGACCGTTGACTTCGAATTGACATTACGGAAGATCCGACCGTCGGATTCTCCTAAAACCGGAACCGTTGGGTTCGTATCGAAAAGAGCTTTCCAATGAATATTAGAAATTTGAAATCTAACGGTTGGATTTGGAATTATGACCAAATCAAATTCGAAAAAGGTCGCTGTAAGTGCAGTTCGATGGCCGTTGATGGAAATCGACTGTACGGACCTTGATAAAATTATTAAAAATATCTATAATTGGTGTAAAATCATAAGAAATGATTTGGGAAAAATTGGGCTGAAAAATTCCATATTAGAAAGGATAAAAATAGATTTTTATCGAAATGAACTAGTTTTGAACTAGAATTAAAATCAATTTATTTTTGAAATAAATAAATTGAAATTGAAAGTGATTTTAAAAATAATCAATATTCCCAATATGTGGATTGGACTGGAGTTGAATCGAAATTATCTTCGGAATATTTCGATGTTGGATTTCGTGACTATACAGATATTGTTATGGGAATTTGAAAGTTATTTTATATCGTTATTTCCAATACGATATATGTTGGTTTCAGAATTTGATATTAAATATAAGCTGATATATTTTCTATTCAGAGCCTTGTATTTAATATCAAATGTGATTTGGGTTTATCGTGAATCGTGTTTTAGATGACATTGGTTCTTTAACCCAGTTAAAGGCAAGATATCGATTTTTTTGAGAAGATTAAAACTAAGTGGAGTTTTAATGAATCTTTAATTAGATTAAAATGTGAATTGATAATTTAAATTATCAAATCTGAAAAGTGATCGAGAGTGGAGTATCACCAGTTTTGATCCAAAGCGATAGTTAAATCTTTGATTAGATTTGAACTTGAAATGGTAATTAATTTTACCGATAACACCATAGTGTTAGATATGGAGTATCACCAGTTTTTCTCCATGGGATATATAGGTTGGGATTGGGAAATAAAATAAATAATTACTTCGGTGTGGTTCGCTAATCCCGACTAGTTTGGAAAACCATAAAATGGTTTGAAATGATATCCAAAGGAAGATTATAGGATAAATTTAGAAGAATTTATCTTGGATAAAATTAATGGGAACATTTCCTTAAGAATGTGATTTTGTGAATAAAAGAATATTCTGAATTGGAATGAGGCGTTTGTTTTGTTGTTGTAACATTTGTTTATCATATACGTGGGTTGTTCAGAAAGGCCGGGTTTATACCCATTCTGAATAACCGATTCGACGAGATGTCGAAGATGAAGACGGTGGTTGAAGACCGGAAGTCTTCACATCGTTTGGGTGATTACTGATGATCTCGATTGGGCTGTACACCCAAAATGAGGGAAATAGTTGGTGATCGTCCAGACATACTTGGAGATGGATGGATATGCGAGGAAAGTGCCTCCGGTTTCGTTCAGACCCAGAACGAACTTGTAAATGGATTGTGTGTCTGACATTGGATTTTATTCTGTGTTGATTGATCTCTATTAAATATACATCTGTTTGGCGGCGGAGAATTTATTCTCTTGCTTAACGCCCTTCTCTGAGACGTACGAGCTCAGAGGTTGTATATCGATGGATATCAGTCGCATGGAGTGAATTGCCAGTGTGGCACGCGTAAGTGGCAATTGATCAAGGGTTCTGTTGAAAAGCAAAGTCTTGTGGTTGATGATCAAAGCACGGCCTGTGTGGCGTAGCTTTGTGTATAACATGAATTCGCGAGCCTCACACCTCGGTATGAGTCAAAAACGGGATAGTGACTGCAGGGAGAGCACGACGTTTCTTTCTAGCTAGGGTGGTGTCAGTGACCTACCAGCCCTGACATTTATATACTTTTCACCTATGTGGTTCTTGGATATGAGGCGCCTCGGATATAGGTCTGTAAGGACCGGGAAACGTGTGTTCAGGAATAATTAATCCTCAAAAATAAGAGAGGACCGGCCCTGAAGATCCAAGGATCATAGTGGGGTCCTGGGACATTTGCTAGAGTGTCTCGAACGCGGAGAGGAGCTTGCCCCTTGCCTTGACTCATGACGGAAATCCAATTTCCAATACGTGTATCGCAGTTTTAATTGTAGAACTAGTATGGCGACATGATATATGGTACCCATGCCGTCTATGATTTATATTTATGATTGAAATTGTTTTGACACTATACACTTATAATAGTATCAAATGATTTGTTTTAAACGTACCAAGCATGTTTGGCTATTATAAGGGAAAACCCTATCCTCCGTCTTGCGTTGCATTGTGTGATGGGACCTGGGTCTTATAATAGCTTCATTTTTCCAAAAAGCATTGCGCTGTTTTGTTATATGCACTAGTATTCTTGGGAGAAAACCCGTTCCGTGTTATACGGCGTGGTCCCTTGAATTACTCTCTTCTAAAGTAAAGTTTTAAATAACTGTTTTAGTTCTCACACCAGTCCCATGACTGACCTGGAGTTTATTGTTTTAACCTAAACTCTGGGTGCCCCTATTTTCGACACGGGCAGCTAGTAGTTTTGGTTTTGCAGATTTATATTCACAGGGTCCTGATTTACAACTGGAACGATGCTCGGAAAGCTCTATATCCGTGTATCACTTTCAGTTGTGTTTTGTATATTTTTCCGCTGCTATGTAATTTATTGTAATCTCTGATATTTATCGAACGTAATTTATTCATTTATACTCTGTATATTCTTGTATCTGATGGAATTGTTGTAATAACAATGAAATGTTCTTCTGTATGCGTTCTATTTTGTCATGTTCTCAAAACGATCAGGGGTTTCGAACGGTCTTAGTCGGTTTAACGATCGATTCGGATCGAGCGAAATTCCTTGCCGTTACAAAAGTCATTACAAATTTCTACGCACTGGTATTCACATGGAGTAAATCCGTTCCGCATTAGCGACGTAGTCCGGTGAATTACCTAACTTTAAAATAAACCCTAAAAACAACTATTTTGAGTTCTCACACTAGTCCGATGACTGACCTGGAGTTTATTGTTCCCACACCTGATCTCTGGGTGCCCATAATTTTTACACGGGCAGGCTAGTAGTTTGGTTCGCAGATTTTTCCTTGGATTTAGTTGGAGCAGGATTCAAATTTTAGCTGGACTATTATGTCTTGGAGCATTCGCATTCTTCCGTTGAGTTTAGTATATTTTCCGCTATGTAATCGATGTACTCTGATGTTCCTCTTGTCAGTCTGATGTAATATTATTTTAATGATAATGGAAAAGTTATTTTTATTTTGTGCAAATGTGTAAGTGCCCCTAACAATCCGTCTTTATGAATGGTTTAGGTTGGTTTAATTACCGGCGAAAACCGGGCAAAAAGTCAGGTCGTTACAGGAAAGATATTTGGATGAACGTAGATTGTAAGGAATAAGTAAATAGTAAATATTAATAGATGAGGGTTATAAAGAAATTTGGAATAATCTGAGATGCGTATACCCAACTTATGCAGAATTTGGAACTCGAGATGGAATTGGTTTTGTAGAGAAATTTGAGTTCCTGATATGATGGATAAATAAAGAGGATCGATGATTTAAATATTGATATTTAAATTAGTTCTGAGAAATCTTCACACAAATATGAAAATTTGAAGTATAAGCTGATATAACCCTAACAATCTCTCCTTTTCGGGGACGAATTTTTTTAAAGGGTGAAGATTGTAACATCCCAGAAATTTCGATAATGGGAATATGTGATTAACTAAAAATTTAGCTATTAATGATCAATTTTATATTGATACTGGGATTAAAAATCGAATATATGGTTTTGTGTATAAATTGAATTTAATACTTAATTTATTTTGGTTGGTTAGGTACCTAATATTTACTGTTGGGTATTTGGATCGAATTTGGTTGAATATTCGAATTAGGCATGAAATTTGATTGGGGAATATAAATGATTAAATTTAAAGTAAAAGTAGTTAATGTTAAATAAATTGGAAATTTTATTTGTTGAAATATATGAAAAATTGGCTTGGATATGTGTGAATTTATGTATATAGAGAAAATGGAATTTTACGGTTTAAATTTAAATCGAACGGGGTTGTTCATGAATAAACAAGATAATATCAGCGAACTGATAAATAGTTAAAAATAAAATAACATCATATACAAACAGTGTCAGATTTACAACTAAAAATATTTTATTGGATGCAGAACGCAAAGACGAGGCATATAATTTTTATCGCATTTAGAGTTAGTGTTGACAGTTCGAATATTGAGCATTCAATGATGGTTTACGGTAGAATTTAATATTTAATCAAAATCAGATGTTACCTACACCAAATAAAATTTTTCCGACCCATCTTCTGAACACGCACAGTTACCCTAAGCCTATTGATCTCGACTTTGTTCCTATCCTCATTTGCTCTTTCTATAAATCACACTGTTTTTCCTCACATTTCTTCAGGAAAATCGATTCTTTCTTCAATTTAATGGTCGACAAAATAAATCCCCTAAAACGTAAATCAATGGCTACTTCCATAATTATCTTTCCCAAATCGGATCGCGCCTCCACCGTACCTCAGATTTCCATTGCCTTCGTCAACAATTAGAGGGGAACCTCCTCGAAATCAACCTACTACTCTCTGAAGTCACCCTCTTTTCAATTCTCGCCTCGCTCCTCTCTTCGTTGCCAGGAACCACCTCGCGTTGTGCTATTACAGGTGAGTTTTGTACTCATGATTGAACCATTTTTCAAGTATCTCAAAATCTTTACACACTAAGTATAATAGTCGATGATTATTTTTGCTGGTTGCCATGATTACCGCTGCATATTAAGTGCTTGTGGTTGTTGTCTATTGCTTTTGAATGGTTGCCCTACTTTCTAACACCTGCTTGTATTATTGGATTTTACCATGCATTTGCTTGGTAATTTTTGACGAGAAACCTTTCCACGAATTTGCGTTATACTGGCCATTGTGATATATTTAATATTGTGGCTGTTTGTCCCATATAAAACTGGACCTACCTTTCGTTTAATTTAATATAAGCACTTACTGGTCTCATGGTCCACTTTTGTGCCTTATTTCCTTGCAAGTTTAAGCGCTGTTTTTTTTCCCATATATTTTTGGCACATGTCTTTGAATGATACCTTACACCAACATTTGAGGTTCCTTCTATGCGAAAACATCCCAGAACTGGAGATTTATACCTTTCATTTTGATCTTTGTTCTCCTGATTACTGTTTTTTCTGTATAATTTTAGGTTGATTAAATTTGGTATTAATTCCCATTCTAAAAGAATAATGTGTATGGCGTATATCAAATTTTTACCAACACGGATTTTATTTCAATCTGCATTTTACATGAAGATTTTCTTAATACCAAATCTAGACAAATAAGAATTATTAGGTGCATGCATGTAGTGACCCGGATTTTGAGCGACTTTGGTTATCGACGTAAGCACGACGTCGATAACCAAACCATCGAAAAATCCCGGTAATTAATGAAAGAAATTAGAGGGTGAGAATAGATAAGATAGAAACTTAGAATAGAAGAAGAAGAAGAACACAACATCAGAGTAACGCGAACCTCACAGCGGGACGAATAACATATAATAGATAACATAACCTTGAAATATAACAGTTATGTATATAATAGCACTTATCAGAGTACAGCACTTACAACACAGCGGAAATAAACTATAGCTATATGATTCTGAAGCCTCCTGCTCCAAGCTCTCCAAGTGTATCTGTAAAATCCCGACTACTTGACTGCCCGTACAAATTTAGGCACCCAAGAGTTTAGGGAAAACAACAAAATAAACTCCGGGTCAGTCATGGGACTGGTGTGAATAAACTCAAATCATTTAAACAGGTATATGATATCTCATAAGACCACGCCGTGAATACGGAACGGGTTTTTCCCTTATGAGAATCCAAATAACTTTTCAAAGCAATATCATTCTGATATTATAATAATGTCTAAGTACAAATAAATATCCATCTAGCAGAAACGCTTGCATCTCACGTTACTACATATATAGTATACAATCAAAATCGCAAGCACGTATTGGATTATTGGATTTCCAACTATGACAAGGTATGGAACCACCTTCCGATCAGTGTACTCTAGGAATGATACACTGGAGTTCAACAAGAACATCTTGCAACTCAGCCACACATGACCGACCACTCATTTCGCTTGAGTGTATCGAATGTACATCACCAACGGTTGGGATCAGCAACCGTTCCCGTATATATATATGGGACAGCATTGATAGATTTAAGAAAACAAATGAATATTCACTAGATAGGTGATTATACACCCTACTTCGGTGCGACCGACTTAGCCATGCTGCCTGCCCGATTTCTGTCATTACCGGATGATGAGGCTAGAAGCTACGCTTTATCATCACAATAGATTCACTTCGAATGCTACATTGTCAAATCCATCGAAAATCACTAATTGACGTCTACAACAATACATTATGTGTCAGCTAAAAGAAGTTTCCTTCTCCGCTTCCACTCTTGGTACGGTTGAAGAAATCAATGTACGTGACCGTCTGGAAATACTATGTCAGACATCCATCTTCATTCACTTAGAATGTCACATCGTCATACCCGCCAAATCACAAATTGACTTATCCAAAAATAACACGGGTATACAGCTAAAAGAAACGAATTCCTCCGCTACCAAACGTGAATATGTTTGAACAGATCAACTTACGCGATCCATTAGATATACTCTGTCAGACCTTCGTCCATACAAGTTGTCCTGGGACTGGACAAACCGAAGGCACTATTCTGTAAACAGGATAGCCCTTGCATTTTACTCCGTCTTCAATTGTCTTTGGCATATATGATTCGCGACGCTTATGCCAATACAGAGTGGTTCTATGGATAATAATCCAACCGGTCTCTCTATATTAACAACGTTGAAATGGTCAAAACTTCGATAGTCGGTGAGTTAACTATCAAAGAAAAACAAGTGTGCAAACAATGATATTATTTCCAGATGGGAATTATATCAAACAAACATCATTTAACATTTATCTCTTTAGTTCATTTATTTACTTTTCTCCTGTTTCCCTATATTCTAAATTCTTATTTTCTTTTATCAGAAAACATTTCTGATTCTCGTTTGGAAAACATTTCCAAAACTCCTTTACGATCAAACCTTACCATTTCTTAGTTAAGAAGGAAGTCACTCAAGTTGGGGTATAATTACCTCTCAGATCTTAACCGAACAACGTTATAACTTCGAAATGGTCAAAGTTTATCTTTTAATCTTTAACACTTCTTTACGCCTCTCTCGGATCCAATTTTACTAATCCACTTCTATATTTAAAACATTGGTTATAACGATAACGTTATAATCCTTACTTTCGAATTATCTAACTTTAATTATAACTTCTATTCTTATTAGTGAATAATTAACATAACACTTATTTATTTATAAATAAATAAAATCTCTATTTAAACACTGGAAAGTATAAGTACTTTCCCGAATTCGATATAATCGAATTTTGCCGATTAACTCTCTTCGAGAAATCTCTATTTGACTAACTCTTCTTCGAATAACCTATATTCGATTAACTCCTTCTCGAATAAACGATATTCGATAATCTCTCTTCGAATAACTAATATTCGATAACTCTTCCTTTTCAAATATCTCATATTTGAAAATCTCACTTCGATTAAACTATAATCGATAACTCCCTTCGATGAAACTAACATCGATAACTCCTTTCGATGAAACTAACATCGATAACTCTTTTCGATGAAACTAACATCGATTTATTTAACTCGACGAACTTAACTCGACTAACTTAACTTAACTCGACTAACTCGACTTACTTGGTTCGACCAATTCGATTCGATTAACTAGGCTCGACTAACTTGACTAACTTAACTTGACTTAGTTGGTTCGACCAATTTGATTCGATTAACTAGGCTCGACTAACTTGACTAACTTAACTTATTTCTCAACTTGATCCACTCGATTAATTCCTATCGAATAACTAATATTCGATTTACTTCCATTCGCTTGACTCTAGATCGCAGCGATCACAATGGTTACGCCTGACTCCCTCAGGAAACATCCGACCACCGTAGGCTATCTGTAGCCCTGCGAATTTCGCTAGTAGTCGTACGAGATGACAACTTACCCTGAATACTATGTTTGACTAACTCTGTCTCAAATAACTATATTTGATTAACTCTAGTTCATTTTAACACTAATCGATTTACTCTAACTGATTTATCTACCTGATTTACTCTAACTGATTAACTCTAACTGATTTACTTGACCGACTTAACCCAACTGGTTAGCTCGACTCACTTAACCCAACTAGTTAACTCTACTGAACTGGTTAACTCTACTGGACTGGTTAACTCTACTGGACTGGTTAACTCTAACTGGTTATTCATTTCGTTCCTTTTAACAACGTTTATTCATTTTTAAAGATTTACTTTTGGTAACGGTTCTTCACTTTAAAAATGATTTTCCCTTTTCAATTTTCCTATATTTATTTCATATAAATATTTCCTTTATAACTTTATTTATTTCCTACATAAATATTTCCTCTTAACTCTTTATTTATTTTCACAAGTATTTCCTTTATATTTGGTTTCCACAAATATTTCCCTTATATTTGGTTTTCACAAATATTCCTTTTATATATTCTAACTCCTTAAATTTCCGGGAAAATTCGCCATAACCTCCTTTGTATCGGGAGCATCGGGAAAATCCCCAAACCCGCCACACAGGCTTTTCCATTCAAGAAGAAAATGGTTTGAAATTTATTTCCTTTTTTGAACATCTCCTATTTATAAATATTCAAATTTATAAATATTTCTTATTTATAAATATTTCTATTTATAAATATCTCTTATTTATAAATATTCCATGTATAAATATTTTATTTTCAATATCCTTTGAAAATCCCCTTATCAACATTTCGGTATGTTATGGTATTCAATCATATCAAATCACGATGTTCAATAACATCCAACCACATATAATCGACAACAGATTATATATCACATCATATAACAGAATATATGAATCAAAACAGTATTATAAATATTGAGGAACCCAGTTGGGTTCCTCCAACCTGTTTCCCTGCATCACAGATGTTACACAATAAAATCAACATCACTTTCAGTTCAGTACGGATTATTCTGATAACAACATCAATATATAATTATTTAACGGTTTATATATATATATATAATTTCGACTAACTGACTAGCAGTTCAATCAATCAACCAACACACAACAATCAACAGATGAGTAACAGTTCTAAGAATACATTAGAAAAATATAACGGTTCAGAGTTGGTGAGTTTTACTCACCTTTGCAGTTCATCGTTAAAGAACGATAAACTGTTATTTGATTTGAATCAAACAATTTATTTCGCCATAAATTTAAACGAGCTTCAATCCATTCCCGGTCAGCTTCATTGGGTAGTGTCCGTCCATACGATCCTGTCGGATCTTGTTTCGCCCAATTCTGATTTCGTATGACGAAGTTACGCATTATAGAAGTTATACAATTATTATACATTAAATTTAAACAAGAATTAAAATTTAAATTGGGCTCATACTTATCATAAGGCCCAAACCCATTCTCAATTCTCCAACCCGCATCGTTATTCCTTTCTTCCCCGATATCACCATCGGATTTTCCTATTTCAATGGTTATTCCAAACAAACTTGCTTACGTTCTCCTTTTAAATAAATTACTAAAAATACCCTAACAAACTTTTACTAATCACGTTTTAACATACCACCGAACTGCTCATCTCCTTCCTCCACGAACTACAGACAACTCGCGCTCCTCTTTGACAGGAAATGACCGAACTTGCTACCCCCCCCCCCCATTTTTCCCAATCCCTTCCATTAAAACTCAACCAAAAATAACCAAACCTTATCCCCTTGAAATCTCCACAAACCCAGGCCATCCTTGCTCAGTTCGACATCCCCTTGCGAGATCCATCAGTTGTAAATTTCCACGCAACACAGAAAAACCACCGAATATTTTTGGCACCAGAATCCTCGATACTTAGCATACACCCTTCCCTTGATGCCACGATCTCGATTTCAGTACCACAAACCCACCTCGAAGCTCGAATTCCCTGAATGGTCCAACCCTAGTCCTCGCAGCAAGAACTGGGTTGACGGTAATGAACGTCGAACCACAAAAACACATATCAGTTAGGAGCTCTCATCACCACAAATTCATCGAACAAGAGTATGAGATTTTAGGAATTTTCCTTGGTTTGATTTGGATTATCAAACTCGCGTTTAGGTTTTTAGAAAGAACAAACTGGCGGCGCAAGTTTGACTGTGAAGATATTAGGTTAGGTTTCGGGATGGTGGGGATATTTATAGAGGGGGGAAATTATTTTTTTATTGATTACTTAATCAGTTTATATCAAATTCTAATTGTATCACTGAATAAAAATTCCTATATTTACACACGATACCCAAAAATCACGAAACTGAACATGCAGCTACAGTTCGACATTACGGTCCCAACGAAACTGGTTCCGTCAAATTCTGACTTCATTTGCTCACACAGCGTATTTTTAACCGTCAAAATACTGACTATTTTTCACTCTAAAAATCCGTACGGCCACAAAGTGACTCTAAAAATCACGAAACTGGAAATCTAACTACTATTTGACATTGCGGATCCAACAAAATTAGTTTCGTCGAATTCCGACTTCGTTTGCAAAAGTGGCTATTTTTAAAGCTCTAAATAGCCCATTTAAATATATAAATATATTTAAATAAATTAAAATAAATATTAATAATTTAATATTATCGTATATATCCACATAGATTATACCACAACTCCAGAATATTCATATATGGATTTATAGCTCGATATTCCAAATTCCAGATTATCTCGATATTCAGTTTATACTGAAAATCCATTTATAACGTATATAAAGCGTCGCAAATTATAAAGGAATTCCACAGCGACTTTTCTGAAATTTGATTTGGACATAAATCAAAATCTACACGAGGAAATCCCGATTTTTCTCTTTCACTAGAAAGATATACTCCACCAGCTCCACACGTTTCTTGTTTCACAGAAATCCGGCTTAAAACGAATCATGTATATTCAGTTGAAGTTCAAATCGCCAAATAGCGAACTGCCGTGCCATTTCGAGCTCGATTTTAATTAAAATATAATTATACGTTCAAACTGTCGTCGATTGAATATATTCGTTATTATATTTCGAATCGAAACTCTACCAAATCTCGTATGCTATTCAATTCACACGATATGGTGAATTTCACTATTTCCGACTATTTCGACATTATAATATATTATTATATTATAATTATTTATTAAATATTCAATATTATTTAATTCACGTTCTCGATATCGATAAATCGATATTTAATAATTAAATAAATTAATTGTTCAACATCTAAAAATGCGGGTCACTACATTCTTCCCCACTTAAAATAATTTCGTCCTCGAAATTGCTAAGCTAGGGGACGACCCTATCTACTGGGTAAAAATTTATCTGTTTACCTCTTATCTCTGGTTTCAACTGAACCAATTAATATTGACTAAAATATTAATTTATTCCTGTTAACCAAATTTTCAAAAATTCTGAAAATTTTCTAACGCCTTAACTTTTCGAAAAATTTCGCCAGCACCTCCTTTGTACTGGTCAATATCTCAAACTCCAACTCGCCTCTCTGGGCCTTCTTTAATCCAAAAGAAAATCAAATAGCCAAGCGGCTTGCCAATTCGGCTCATAAATCTCATATCCATATATAATATAAACTGGTACCTTTTTTCGGGAATATCAACTCTATCACTTCCATATGCCATCAACTCAGCATATACCAGTGTTATTTCCATCAAATTCCAATCAGTTCATATCCTCAAAACCAAATCGAATTTCATTCGAACCCGAATATCAAATTTCAAATTCTTAACTCATCAACCCAATTCCATAACAGATTATTCTCTAATCCAATTCAATTCTATTTAACTCAGTTCAAGTTAATATTTCAATTTATTTCTACTATCTTATTCTATTTAACTTCATAAGTAAAAATTAAATTCCGAAACTTAATTTCCTGGGTCTATTTCAAATCAATTTGAAATTACAATGTCAATTCAAAACCTTTGAATTTCTAAACAACTTGTTTTCTCAAAACAATTAAAAAGCAAAATCTTTGGTAGTAGTCCGTCACTTAGAACTCGAAAATGAACACTGATGATGTCGCGATTCATCATCAGAATCTATTTTCCAGCTATCGAAGTGAGTTCAATACTATATCACCTTCAGTTTGAAAAACGTTTTCAAAATCTCCCAGGAACTTAAAATTTCCTTATTTTAATTCCAATCTGATTTAAATTCAGATTTTTCTTCATTTTATTTCATATACTTTACTTATATGAATTCTGATTAGTCATTTATAATCATTTTACCTTTTTATAATCTTACTCGATTATAATAACAACCAACACAACCAATATACTATTGTAACAACCCGGAAAATCTGGGCCAGTTTAAAAATTTTATTTTGGCGATTTTAGCGAATTTTAATTATTTAAAATGAATTATTTTAAATAATATCGACGAGAAATTTATTTTGAATATAATAGAACGTATATATTATATACGCGTCGTCGTTAGAATATAAATAATTATATATAATTATAAATAGAATTGAAAATGGCGCGGTAGTTCGATAATTCGATTTCAAACTTCAATTGAATGTACCGGGTGCAAAATAATCCGGATTTTAGTGAAACCAAAAATATTAGGATCTAATTAATAATATCTTTCCAGCGAATTCGACCAATCGAGATTTCATAACGGGAACCAAAAGATATGTCCAGTTGAAATTTCTGAATTGTCGCTATGGAATTCAGGCCCTTAAAAATGGACATTTTGCAAACGACCTCGGATTTCGACGAAACCAGTTTTGTTGGGTCCGTGATGTTAAGTTATTGCTAGGTTTCAAATTTCATAATTTTCCGAATCAATATGTGAGCGTGGTACACTTAAAAGTGTTTTAACAGTTTCAGTCATTTTCGATCGACTGGAAAATGGCCATATTTCAAACGGTCTCAGAATTTGATGAAATTAGTTTTGTTGGACCGTATCGTCAATACGAAGCTAGAAATAATTTTTCTGTAATTTTCTGGGTTCGTATGTGGCCCCGGTAAGTTGAAATGTGCATTCAAATTCAAAATATAAAGAATTATATTTTGATTTTGACGAAAACTGATCGTAATAGTCGAATCAGCTTACGAAACATATCCCATTGTGTTCGGAATGGGGGTAATTAGCTAGCGATGACAGTCGTTGGGTTTGAATCGGGGTTTGAAATAAAAGTCAACCTAGTTGGAAAATTAAATTAATATATATATATATATATATATATTATATTATATTCTATCCTCCCCTTTTTCACATCTAACCTAAATTCAGAAATCAAATAAAACCCGCCCCCCCCCCCCCCTCCTGGAAAACCGTCGCCCTCTCCAGACGACCACCGTCGCTGGCGCCTCCATCCGACGCCGCGCCGCTATCTCCTGGGACCCACCCCCTTCCCTCCTCTCTTCTCTCTCCTCTCCATTCTCGCGCTCCCTCCTCGTCCAACCAAAGACCGACGCCCCTTTCTCCCTAATTCCCGAATCGAGATCCGCCACACCTGACGCCTTCGGCCAGAGCATGACCCACCTCCGACGAGCCACCCACCAGCACCCAGCAGCACCCTGAATCGAGACCCCCTGCTCCGGCGAAGACCAACGCAGCACCACCCCATCAAATCCGCAACCCCCCCTGCGCTGCTCCAACGCTCCCCCACCACCCCTCAGCATCCCCGACTTCAACAAGATCCGATTTTCAACAAGGAAAAGGTGATTTTTATTTTTAATTTCAGTTTTTATATATAAATGTATATGTAAAAATGTGATCTTTTTATGATGAGAAGACTATATTTTTAATTTATGAAATATTATATTTTCCAAAAGAAGAAAAAAATTATATTTATATGTAAGAAGAGGCGAGAAAAGATTTGATTTTTATATTGGAAAAGATACGATCTTTATGTATATGATAGCATTGTAAAAATACGAATTTTACACGTATGGTTTAGAAATAGAAATATAGATTCGTGAAGTAAAAATTCTATTTTTACATTATAGAAGTAACGATAAAAAAATATTCTATTTTTACATTATAGAAGTAACGATTAAAAAAAAAATCTATTTTTACATTATAGAAGTAACGATAAAAAAAATGTGACTTTTATGTAAATAGAATTGAAATAAAAATACGATCTTTAACTAGATAAAAATATAATTTTTATACTTTAGCAAAATAACATTGTTTATTGAAAATAGAAAAAAAATAGAAATAACATTGTTTATAGAAAAAAAAATGGAAAAAGCGTTGTTTCTTGAAAATAGAAAAATGGAATAGCATAAATAAAAATGTGATTTTCATTTATAAAGAGCGTTGTTTAAAAATATAATTTTGAGTTAGAAGAAAATATATGATTCTCATATATAATATAGCGAAGAAAAAAATATAAAGTTTCAATATTGATTATGAAGTATAAACTGTAAAGATTCGATTTTGATTACGAAGTTAGTGAAATAAAAATATGGTTTTTATACATTGAAAAGTGAAATAAAAATATGATTTTTATATATTGAATAGCAGAATAAAAGTGTTATTTTAAATAATAACAGTGTGAAAACAGACTGATGGAACTGACTGGAAGCTGAACGGAATACAAGCTGTTCAGAAATTCAGAAATAAAACTGGCGGAGTGGAACCCTCGGTGAGAATTTCTCACCTTTCAATTTCTTTTCTAATTATATATATATACTAGGATGCAGACGGTGCTTAGTAGCACCCGACACAATCGTCCACAGACTATGGACTTGTTTGTTTGGCTGTGTTGTTAGTTAGATTTTTTGGGTTGATTTGAATTGTTTGGTGGAATAAAATTGATATGATTGATGTGTGAATGGCGTGGGCCTTCACTAGACCGGGGATAAGGCTAGGCCTTGTCCCGTTTCTAGTATCGTGCCGTTATGCCGCCGAAATTTTCTAAAATATGTTAGAAAAATAAAAATATCATTTTCATTGTGTAGATGAACTGAATAGAAATTCACGTGTTGAAATAAAATATTTTATCGTTAAAAATATAATTTTTAACGTGAAGTGAATAAAATAAAATACTCATTTACAAACCGGACGGTTTGTTTATGTACACTGATTTGACTGACATTGATTGGGTCGATAAATTTTACACATCACCCAACTGCACAAATAAAATCTGTGTTTGATTGTTTGAAACCCCACACGGGTGTTGGGATGAAATTTGAAGTTCACTCATCCTGATTGATTAAATATGTCGATTGATTGATTGACAGGCTGTTATAAGCGTTAGATATCTATATTTGATGCTTATACAGTGTAGTGCACTTTGGTTGATGGTTGATTATTTTTCAATGCTATTATATACATGTGTTGTATGAAAATCCATATAATTAATTTTATATGGTAATTGATTGGGCCTCATTCCAGTTTAGAAATAGAAATATTTGAAATAGAAATATTTGAAATAGAAATATTCGAAATGGAATATTTGAAAATAACAATATATGAAGCCGTGTTGATTAGATTGACGCCATTTTGACGTAAACGATATTTATATCGATCTTATTCATTTTGAAATGAATTGAAAACGATTTCGAAATGAATTGAATTGAAAACGATTTCGAAATGAATTGAATTGAAAACGATTTCGAAATGAATTGAAAACGGATTCAAATTGAATTGAAAGTGAATTGAAATGAATTTAAATTGAATTGAAATTTGAATTGAATAGAAATGAATTTTAAAACGAATTTATAAAGAAGAATTCAATTTTGATTTGAATTGAAAAGAAAGTTGAAATTGCTTTTGAAACGAGTTTAAAACTATTTATATAATTCGTTTTAAATAGAAATCGACGAAATATATATTATATATATTATATATATAATATAATGGCCTGAAGAGAACGCGCCGCGCCGCGGTAGTTCGCGAATTTCAACCATTTATTTCAAACGGACATAACGGGAGATCCGACCGTCGGATTCTCCTAAAACCGGAACCGTTGGGTTCGTATCGAAAAGAGCTTTCTAATGAATGTTAGAAATTTGAAATCTAACGGTTGGATTTGGAGATACGTCCAAATCAAATTCGAAAAAGGTCGCTGTAAGTGCAGTTCGATGACCGTTGATGGAAATCGACTGTACAGGCCTTGATAAAATTATTAAAAATAATAATAAATTGTGTAAAATCATAAGAAATGATTTGGGAAAAATTGGGATGAAAAACTCCATATTTGAAAAGATAAAAATAGATTTTTATCGAAATGAACTGGTTTTAAACTAGAATTATAATTCTATTTATTTTTAAATAAATAAATTGAATTTAAAAAGGGTTTTGAAAATAACCAGAATTTCCAATGATTGCATTGGAGTGGATTTGAATCGAAATTGTCTTTGGATTATTTCGATGTTGGAATTCGGGATTATACGGATGTTGTTATGGAAATTTGAAAGATATATATTTATATCGTTATTCCCAATACGACATTTGTTAATCGTAGAATTTGATATTGAATATAAGCCGATATATTTTCTATTCAGAGCCTTGTATTGAATATCAAATGTGATTTGGGTTTGTCGTGAATGGTGTCTTCATTAACACTGTTCTTGAACCCAGTTGAGAAAAGATTAAATCTTTTTGTTTAGATTTAATGAAGTGTACCAATTAAATAATATTTAATTGGGATTGAATTGATATTGATTTTTGGGTTTATCGTGAACAGTGTTTTAAACAACACTCGTTCTTTAACCCGATAATTAATGAATGTGATTATGGGTTTATCGTGAACTGTGTTTTTAAATGACATTGATTCTTTAACCCAGTTAAAGATTAAAACTAAGTGGAAGTTTTAATGAATCTTTAATTAGATTGAAAAGATCGAGAATGGAGTATCACCAGTTTTATTCCAGGCGATAGTTAAATCTTTAATTAGATTTGAACGTGAAATGGTAATTGAATTTACCGATAACACCGTGGTGTTAGATATGAAGTATAACCAGTTTTACTTCATGGGATGAATAGGTCGGGATTGGGAAATAAAATAAATGATTACTTCGGTGTGGTTCGCTAATCCCGACTAGTTTGAATTTATATTCAAAGGAGATTAAAGAATAAATTTAAAGTATTTATCTTGGATAAAATTAATGGGAACTTTTCCCAAAGTATAGGAATATTTGAATAAAAGAATATTCTGAATTGGAATGAGGCGTATGTTGTGTTTGTGTAACACTTTTATAATATATACGCGAGTTATTCAGAAAGACCGGGTCTATCCCATTTTGAATAACTGATTCGACGTGGTGTCGAAGATGAAGACGGTGGTCGAAGACCAGAAGTCTTCACGTCGTTTGGGTGATTACTGATGATCTTGATTGGGCTGTACACCCAAGAAGATGGAAACAGTTGGCGATCGTCCAGACATACTTGGAGATCGATGGATATGCGGGGTACTAGGTGCCTCCGGTTTCGTTCAGACCCAGAACGGACTTGTAAATGGACTGTGTGTCTGACATTGGATTTTAGTCCGTGTGATTGATCTCTATTAAATATATATCTGTTTGGCGGCGGAGAATTTATTCTCTTGCTTAACGCCCTTCTCTGAGACGTACGAGCTCAGGGGTTATATATTGATGGATATCAAACGCATGGAGTGAATTGCCTGTGTGGCATGCCTAAGTGGCAATTGATCGAGGCTTCTGTTGAAAAGCAAAGTCTTGTGGTGATGATCAAAGCACGGCCTTTGTGGCGTAGCTTTGTGTAACGTTTACTTCGCGAGTTTCGCACCCCGGTTGTGAACCAAAAACGGGAGAGGACCTCAGGGAGGGCATGCGTTTCCTTCTAGCTAGGGTGGTGTCAGTGACCTACCAGCCCTGACATTTATATACTTTTCACCTGTGTGGTTGTTGCTGTTGCGAGGCGCCTCGGTTTGATCGGACGATCCGGGTCCGATGGAGTCATTCGTTGGCTCATTTACGCCCCAAAGGGCGGGGAAACGCAGTGTTCAGGCATTTTAATCCACATCGGTGGACCGGCCCTGACGATCCAAGGGTCACTCGAGCTCTGATCCTGAGACTCGGGCTAGACAGTCTCGAATCGGTTGAGGACTATCTTTTGCCTCGGTTCATAGACGGAAATCCAATTTCCAAATACGTGACTTTGCGATTTTGATTGTATAACCTATATACGGCGACATAGTGGTATGGGGCATTCATGCCGCCTAGGATTGATACTTATGATTTGAAGTTGTTTTATACACTATACACTTATAATAGTATCAAATGATTTGTTTTAAACGTATCAAGCATTCTTGGCTATTATAAGGTAAAAACCCTATCCTCCGGCTTGCGTTGCATTGTGTGATGGGAACTGGGTCTTATAATAGCTTCATTTTTCTTTATTTAGCATTGCGCTGTTTGTTTTATGCACTGGTATTCTTGGGAGGAAACCCGTTCCGTGTTATACGGCGTGGTCCCTTGATTTACCTAATGATTTAAAATAAAGATTAATAACTGTTTTAGTTCTCACACCAGTCACATGACTGACCTGGAGTTTATTGTTTTAACCTAAACTCTGGGTGCCCTTATTTTGACACGGGCAGCTAGTAGTTTTGGGTTTTGCAGATTTATATTCACAGGATCCTGGTTTACAGCTGGAACGATATCCGGAAAGCTTTGTATCCGTATATCTCTTCTAGTTGTGTATTGTATTATTTTCCGCTGCTATGTATTTAAATGTAATTTAAATCTCTGATATTTTCTGTGTAATATTTATTCATTTATACTCTGTATATTCTTGTAATCTGATGCATTGTTGTAATATAAAGTGAAATGTTCTTTTGTACGCGTTCTATTTTGTCCTGTTCTCAAAACAATTCGTTCTTTCTCTTCTCTTCGGAGACCGGGGTAGTTCGGGTCGTTTCATTTGGTATCAGAGCTTTGGTTTACAGAGCTCGAGAACAAGACATATTAGAACCGTACGAAAGAATTCATCAGATATTGGATTAGTAATATCCGACGAGAATGACTCGTTAGAGATGGGATCAGTAGTATCCTAGAACGAGTGTGAAGAGTATATTTTTGAAAATAAAAACAAATCTTGTTTTGAAAATCTAAATCAACTATTCGTATTTGATTATTTATTTATATTAATGTGGACAATCCAGTATATATAGATTTTGCGTATACGTCTGATCCACGTGTATTCGAAGTTTTAATATATTGGATAGATATAGCATCACACTCTAGTCGCCCGAAGATGGTACTGATGATTGTCATGACATCATCAGTATTTATGTTCGTGTTTCGAAGGTGTGATTTTCTATATATTTCCATTAGGCTGGTGTGAGAACCAAAACTTATATAGCTAGAACCCTTTGTTGTGAATTGGCATCAAAAACATAATTTTTTGTATATATATCAAATTTATGAATTTGGAAAAGCTAATCAACTAATTGATTGATGTTTGTGTTGTTTGTTTATTTGTTTGCTAATTCTTAGCCATTTAGCCTAATTCAATCGCATATTGAATTATATTGAAAATTGGTCGCATTTGCTTGCATATACAAGTATATCATTAAACAGGTCATAGCAAGGAGGCTAGAGCAGAGAATAAAATTTGTTTGCCCGACAAATAGGTACATGTTTACTACATAATTTACTGTTTTGTTTGGGTGATGATGATTTTATGAGCCTATTGGCTAGCCGCTTGGCTTTTTCTTTTTCTTTTTGAGATCTGAAGGACCGGGGAAGCTATTTGAAATTCCCCGATGCTCCCGGTGCAGGGGAGGTTATGGCGAAATTTTTCGAAAATTTAGGGTGTTAGCCAAATTTTTGAGATTTTTGAAAATTCTCAGAAACTGAAAAGTTCGAGAATGGAAGCCAGATCGAACGTAGAGTTGATTAATCAAACCACTTTCGACTTTGTTCCTTTTCGGGGACGAAAAGTTTTAAGTGGGGGAGATTGTAACAACCCGGAAAATCTGGGCCAGTTTAAAATTTTTATTTTGGCGATTTTAGCGAATTTTAATTATTTAAAATGAATTATTTTAAATAATATCGACGAGAAATTTATTTTGAATATAATAGAACGTATATATTATATACGCGTCGTCGTTAGAATATAAATAATTATATATAATTATAAATAGAATTGAAAATGGCGCGGTAGTTCGATAATTCGATTTCAAACTTCAATTGAATGTACCGGGTGCAAAATAATCCGGATTTTAGTGAAACCAAAAATATTAGGATCTAATTAATAATATCTTTCCAGCGAATTCGACCAATCGAGATTTCATAACGGGAACCAAAAGATATGTCCAGTTGAAATTTCTGAATAGTCGCTATGGAATTCAGGCCCTTAAAAATGGACATTTTGCAAATGACCTCGGATTTCGACGAAACCAGTTTTGTTGGGTCCGTGATATTAAGTTATTGCTAGGTTTCAAATTTCATAATTTTCCGAATCAATATGTGAGCGTGGTACACTTAAAAGTGTTTTAACAGTTTCAGTCATTTTCGATCGACTGGAAAATGGCCATATTTCAAACGGTCTCAGAATTTGATGAAATTAGTTTTGTTAGGACCGTATCGTCAATACGAAGCTAGAAATAATTTTTCTGTAATTTTCTGGGTTCGTATGTGGCCCCGGTAAGTTGAAATGTGCATTCAAATTCAAAATATAAAGAATTATATTTTGATTTTGACGAAAACTGATTGAAACAGTCGAATCAGCTTACGAAACATATCCCATTGTGTTCGGAATGGGGGTAATTAGCTAGCGATGACAGTCGTTGGGTTTGAATCGGGGTTCGAAATAAAAGTCAACCTAGTTGGAAAATTAAATTAATATATATATATATATATATTATATTATATTCTATCCTCCCCTTTTTCACATCTAACCTAAATTCAGAAATCAAAAAAAACCCGCCCCCCCCTCCTGGAAAACCGTCGCCCTCTCCAGACGACCACCGTCGCTGGCGCCTCCATCCGACGCCGCGCCGCTATCTCCTGGGACCCACCCCCTTCCCTCCTCTCTTCTCTCTCCTCTCCATTCTCGCGCTCCCTCCTCGTCCAACCAAAGACCGACGCCCCTTTCTCCCTAATTCCCGAATCGAGATCCGCCACACCTGACGCCTTCGGCCAGAGCATGACCCACCTCCGACGAGCCACCCACCAGCACCCAGCAGCACCCTGAATCGAGACCCCCTGCTCCGGCGAAGACCAACGCAGCACCACCCCATCAAATCCGCAACCCCCCCTGCGCTGCTCCAACGCTCCCCCACCACCCCTCAGCATCCCCGACTTCAACAAGATCCGATTTTCAACAAGGAAAAGGTGATTTTTATTTTTAATTTCAGTTTTTATATATAAATGTATATGTAAAAATGTGATCTTTTTATGATGAGAAGACTATATTTTTAATTTATGAAATATTATATTTTCCAAAAGAAGAAAAAAATTATATTTATATGTAAGAAGAGGCGAGAAAAGATTTGATTTTTATATTGGAAAAGATACGATCTTTATGTATATGATAGCATTGTAAAAATACGAATTTTACACGTATGGTTTAGAAATAGAAATATAGATTCGTGAAGTAAAAATTCTATTTTTACATTATAGAAGTAACGATAAAAAAATATTCTATTTTTACATTATAGAAGTAACGATTAAAAAAAATTCTATTTTTACATTATAGAAGTAACGATAAAAAAAATGTGACTTTTATGTAAATAGAATTGAAATAAAAATACGATCTTTAACTAGATAAAAATATAATTTTTATACTTTAGCAAAATAACATTGTTTATTGAAAATAGAAAAAAAATAGAAATAACATTGTTTATAGAAAAAAAAATGGAAAAAGCGTTGTTTCTTGAAAATAGAAAAATGGAATAGCATAAATAAAAATGTGATTTTCATTTATAAAGAGCGTTGTTTAAAAATATAATTTTGAGTTAGAAGAAAATATATGATTCTCATATATAATATAGCGAAGAAAAAAATATAAAGTTTCAATATTGATTATGAAGTATAAACTGTAAAGATTCGATTTTGATTACGAAGTTAGTGAAATAAAAATATGGTTTTTATACATTGAAAAGTGAAATAAAAATATGATTTTTATATATTGAATGGCAGAATAAAAGTGTTATTTTAAATAATAACAGTGTGAAAACAGACTGATGGAACTGACTGGAAGCTGAACGGAATACAAGCTGTTCAGAAATTCAGAAATAAAACTGGCGGAGTGGAACCCTCGGTGAGAATTTCTCACCTTTCAATTTCTTTTCTAATTATATATATATACTAGGATGCAGACGGTGCTTAGTAGCACCCGACACAATCGTCCACAGACTATGGACTTGTTTGTTTGGCTGTGTTGTTAGTTAGATTGTTTGGGTTGATTTGAATTGTTTGGTGGAATAAAATTGATATGATTGATGTGTGAATGGCGTGGGCCTTCACTAGACCGGGGATAAGGCTAGGCCTTGTCCCGTTTCTAGTATCGTGCCGTTATGCCGCCGAAATTTTCTAAAATATGTTAGAAAAATAAAAATATCATTTTCATTGTGTAGATGAACTGAATAGAAATTCATGTGTTGAAATAAAATATTTTATCGTTAAAAATATAATTTTTAACGTGAAGTGAATAAAATAAAATACTCATTTACAAACCGGACGGTTTGTTTATGTACACTGATTTGACTGACATTGATTGGGTCGATAAATTTTACACATCACCCAACTGCACAAATAAAATCGGTGTTTGATTGTTTGAAACCCCACACGGGTGTTGGGATGAAATTTGAAGTTCACTCATCCTGATTGATTAAATATGTCGATCGATTGATTGACAGGCTGTTATAAGCGTTAGATATCTATATTTGATGCTTATACAGTGTAGTGCACTTTGGTTGATGGTTGATTATTTTTCAATGCTATTATATACATGTGTTGTATGAAAATCCATATAATTAATTTTATATGGTAATTGATTGGGCCTCATTCCAGTTTAGAAATAGAAATATTTGAAATAGAAATATTCGAAATGGAATATTTGAAAATAACAATATATGAAGCCGTGTTGATTAGATTGACGCCATTTTGACGTAAACGATATTTATATTGATCTTATTCATTTTGAAATGAATTGAATTGAAAACGATTTCGAAATGAATTGAATTGAAAACGATTTCGAAATGAATTGAATTGAAAACGATTTCGAAATGAATTGAATTGAAAACGGATTCAAATTGAATTGAAAGTGAATTGAAATGAATTCAAATTGAATTGAAATTTGAATTGAATAGAAATGAATTTTAAAACGAATTTATAAAGAAGAATTCAATTTTGATTTGAATTGAAAAGAAAGTTGAAATTGCTTTTGAAACGAGTTTAAAACTATTTATATAATTCGTTTTAAATAGAAATCGACGAAATATATATTATATATATTATATATATAATATAATGGCCTGAAGAGAACGCGCCGCGCCGCGGCAGTTCGCGAATTTCGACCATTTATTTCAAACGGACATAACGGGAGATCCGACCGTCGGATTCTCCTAAAACCGGAACCGTTGGGTTCGTATCGAAAAGAGCTTTCTAATGAATGTTAGAAATTTGAAATCTAACGGTTGGATTTGGAGATACGTCCAAATCAAATTCGAAAAAGGTCGCTGTAAGTGCAGTTCGATGACCGTTGATGGAAATCGACTGTACAGGCCTTGATAAAATTATTAAAAATAATAATAAATTGTGTAAAATCATAAGAAATGATTTGGGAAAAATTGGGATGAAAAACTCCATATTTGAAAAGATAAAAATAGATTTTTATCGAAATGAACTGGTTTTAAACTAGAATTATAATTCTATTTATTTTTAAATAAATAAATTGAATTTAAAAAGGGTTTTGAAAATAACCAGAATTTCCAATGATTGCATTGGAGTGGATTTGAATCGAAATTGTCTTTGGATTATTTCGATGTTGGAATTCGGGATTATACGGATGTTGTTATGGAAATTTGAAAGATATATATTTATATCGTTATTCCCAATACGACATTTGTTAATCGTAGAATTTGATATTGAATATAAGCCGATATATTTTCTATTCAGAGCCTTGTATTGAATATCAAATGTGATTTGGGTTTGTCGTGAATGGTGTCTTCATTAACACTGTTCTTGAACCCTGTTGAGAAAAGATTAAATCTTTTTGTTTAGATTTAATGAAGTGTACCAATTAAATAATATTTAATTGGGATTGAATTGATATTGATTTTTGGGTTTATCGTGAACAGTGTTTTAAACAACACTCGTTCTTTAACCCGATAATTAATGAATGTGATTATGGGTTTATCGTGAACTGTGTTTTTAAATGACACTGATTCTTTAACCCAGTTAAAGATTAAAACTAAGTGGAAGTTTTAATGAATCTTTAATTAGATTGAAAAGATCGAGAATGGAGTATCACCAGTTTTATTCCAGGCGATAGTTAAATCTTTAATTAGATTTGAACGTGAAATGGTAATTGAATTTACCGATAACACCGTGGTGTTAGATATGAAGTATAACCAGTTTTACTTCATGGGATGAATAGGTCGGGATTGGGAAATAAAATAAATGATTACTTCGGTGTGGTTCGCTAATCCCGACTAGTTTGAATTTATATTCAAAGGAGATTAAAGAATAAATTTAAAGTATTTATCTTGGATAAAATTAATGGGAACTTTTCCCAAAGTATAGGAATATTTGAATAAAAGAATATTCTGAATTGGAATGAGGCGTATGTTGTGTTTGTGTAACACTTTTATAATATATACGCGAGTTATTCAGAAAGACCGGGTCTATCCCATTTTGAATAACTGATTCGACGTGGTGTCGAAGATGAAGACGGTGGTCGAAGACCAGAAGTCTTCACGTCGTTTGGGTGATTACTGATGATCTTGATTGGGCTGTACACCCAAGAAGATGGAAACAGTTGGCGATCGTCCAGACATACTTGGAGATCGATGGATATGCGGGGTACTAGGTGCCTCCGGTTTCGTTCAGACCCAGAACGGACTTGTAAATGGACTGTGTGTCTGACATTGGATTTTAGTCCGTGTGATTGATCTCTATTAAATATATATCTGTTTGGCGGTGGAGAATTTATTCTCTTGCTTAACGCCCTTCTCTGAGACGTATGAGCTCAGGGGTTATATATTGATGGATATCAAACGCATGGAGTGAATTGCCTGTGTGGCATGCCTAAGTGGCAATTGATCGAGGCTTCTGTTGAAAAGCAAAGTCTTGTGGTGATGATCAAAGCACGGCCTTTGTGGCGTAGCTTTGTGTAACGTTTACTTCGCGAGTTTCGCACCCCGGTTGTGAACCAAAAACGGGAGAGGACCTCAGGGAGGGCATGCGTTTCCTTCTAGCTAGGGTGGTGTCAGTGACCTACCAGCCCTGACATTTATATACTTTTCACCTGTGTGGTTATTGCTGTTGCGAGGCGCCTCGGTTTGATCGAACGATCCGGGTCCGATGGAGTCATTCGTTGGCTCATTTACGCCCCAAAGGGCGGGGAAACGCAGTGTTCAGGCATTTTAATCCACATCGGTGGACCGGCACGATCCAAGGGTCACTCGAGCTCTGATCCTGAGACTCGGGCTAGACAGTCTCGAATCGGTTGAGGACTATCTTTTGCCTCGGTTCATAGACGGAAATCCAATTTCCAAATACGTGACTTTGCGATTTTGATTGTATAACCTATATACGGCGACATAGTGGTATGGGGCATTCATGCCGCCTAGGATTGATACTTATGATTTGAAGTTGTTTTATACACTATACACTTATAATAGTATCAAATGATTTGTTTTAAACGTATCAAGCATTCTTGGCTATTATAAGGTAAAAACCCTATCCTCCGGCTTGCGTTGCATTGTGTGATGGGAACTGGGTCTTATAATAGCTTCATTTTTCTTTATTTAGCATTGCGCTGTTTGTTTTATGCACTGGTATTCTTGGGAGGAAACCCGTTCCGTGTTATACGGCATGGTCCCTTGATTTACCTAATGATTTAAAATAAAGATTAATAACTGTTTTAGTTCTCACACCAGTCACATGACTGACCTGGAGTTTATTGTTTTAACCTAAACTCTGGGTGCCCTTATTTTGACACGGGCAGCTAGTAGTTTTGGGTTTTGCAGATTTATATTCACAGGATCCTGGTTTACAGCTGGAACGATATCCGGAAAGCTTTGTATCCGTATATCTCTTCTAGTTGTGTATTGTATTATTTTCCGCTGCTATGTATTTAAATGTAATTTAAATCTCTGATATTTTCTGTGTAATATTTATTCATTTATACTCTGTATATTCTTGTAATCTGATGCATTGTTGTAATATAAAGTGAAATGTTCTTTTGTACGCGTTCTATTTTGTCTTGTTCTCAAAACAATTCGTTCTTTCTCTTCTCTTCGGAGACCGGGGTAGTTCGGGTCGTTTCAACTATATCAAATATATTCGGGTAAAATTATTCCATTTACCCTCTTTCAAAACATACCATGACGGTTCATCGTATTCGAGTGTTTAGTAACCCCCATCGATACAGTGGATCAAACTGATCGACCAGAATTCACAAACAACTCAACCAATAAAACTCCACAATATAAAATCATTTTATATTAACTAACAAATACGTTCACTCGTATATATACACTCAAACTCAGTCTAGGATATTACTAATCCCATCTCTACTGAATCACGCCACAGAGCCAAGGTAATAACTAAACCAATGCTCTGATACCAACTGTAGTGACCCGGATTTTGAGCGACTTTGGTTATCGACGTAAGCACGACGTCGATAACCAAACCATCGAAAAATCCCGGTAATTAATGAAAGAAATTAGAGGGTGAGAATAGATAAGATAGAAACTTAGAATAGAAGAAGAAGAAGAACACAACATCAGAGTAACGCGAACCTCACAGCGGGACGAATAACATATAATAGATAACATAACCTTGAAATATAACAGTTATGTATACAATAGCACTTATCAGAGTACAACACTTACAACACAGCGGAAATAAACTATAGCTATATGATTCTGAAGCCTCCTGCTCCAAGCTCTCCAAGTGTATCTGTAAAATCCCGACTACTTGACTTCCCGTACAAATTTAGGCACCCAAGAGTTTAGGGAAAACAACAAAATAAACTCCGGGTCAGTCATGGGACTGGTGTGAATAAACTCAAATCATTTAAACAGGTATATGATATCTCATAAGACCACGCCGTGAATACGGAACGGGTTTTTCCCTTATGAGAATCCAAATAACTTTTCAAAGCAATATCATTCTGATATTATAATAATGTCTAAGTACAAATAAATATCCATCTAGCAGAAACGCTTGCATCTCACGTTACTACATATATAGTATACAATCAAAATCGCAAGCACGTATTGGATTATTGGATTTCCAACTATGACAAGGTATGGAACCACCTTCCGATCAGTGTACTCTAGGAACGATACACTGGAGTTCAACAAGAACATCTTGCAACTCAGCCACACATGACCGACCACTCATTTCGCTTGAGTGTATCGAATGTACATCACCAACGGTTGGGATCAGCAACCGTTCCCGTATATATATATGGGACAGCATTGATAGATTTAAGAAAACAAATGAATATTCACTAGATAGGTTATTATACACCCTACTTCGGTGCGACCGACTTAGCCATGCTGCCTGCCCGATTTCTGTCATTACCGGATGATGAGGCTAGAAGCTACGCTTTATCATCACAATAGATTCACTTCGAATGCTACATTGTCAAATCCATCGAAAATCACTAATTGACGTCTACAACAATACATTATGTGTTAGCTAAAAGAAGTTTCCTTCTCCGCTTCCACTCTTGGTACGGTTGAAGA
This sequence comes from Allium sativum, assembly GCA_030737875.1. NCBI lineage: Eukaryota > Viridiplantae > Streptophyta > Magnoliopsida > Asparagales > Amaryllidaceae > Allium > Allium sativum. The sequence continues at coordinate 430,042,574 of CM060909.1, read as the reverse complement.
AATCAATGTACGTGACCGTCTGGAAATACTATGTCAGACATCCATCTTCCTTCACTTAGAATGTCACATCGTCATACCCGCCAAATCACAAATTGACTTATCCAAAAATAACACGGGTATACAGCTAAAAGAAACGAATTCCTCCGCTACCAAACGTGAATACGTTTGAACAGATCAACTTACGCGATCCATTAGATATACTCTGTCAGACCTTCGTCCATACAAGTTGTCCTGGGACTGGACAAACCGAAGGCACTATTCTGTAAACAGGATAGCCCTTGCATTTTACTCCGTCTTCAATTGTCTTTGGCATATATGATTCGCGACGCTTATGCCAATACAGAGTGGTTCTATGGATAATAATCCAACCGGTCTCTCTATATTAACAACGTTGAAATGGTCAAAACTTCGATAGTCGGTGAGTTAACTATCAAAGAAAAACAAGTGTGCAAACAACGATATTATTTCCAGATGGGAATTATATCAAACAAACATCATTTAACATTTATCTCTTTAGTTCATTTATTTACTTATCTCCTGTTTCCCTATATTCTAAATTCTTATTTTCTTTTATCAGAAAACATTTCTGATTCTCGTTTGGAAAACATTTCCAAAACTCCTTTACGATCAAACCTTACCATTTCTTAGTTAAGAAGGAAGTCACTCAAGTTGGGGTATAATTACCTCTCAGACCTTAACCGAACAACGTTATAACTTCGAAATGGTCAAAGTTTATCTTTTAATCTTTAACACTTCTTTACGCCTTTCTCGGATCCAATTTTACTAATCCACTTCTATATTTAAAACATTGGTTATAACGATAACGTTATAATCCTTACTTTCGAATTATCTAACTTTAATTATAACTTCTATTCTTATTAGTGAATAATTAACCTAACACTTATTTATTTATAAATAAATAAAATCTCTATTTAAACACTGGAAAGTATAAGTACTTTCCCGAATTCGATATAATCGAATTTTGCCGATTAACTCTCTTCGAGAAATCTCTATTTGACTAACTCTTCTTCGAATAACCTATATTCGATTAACTCCTTCTCGAATAAACGATATTCGATAATCTCTCTTCGAATAACTAATATTCGATAACTCTTCCTTTTCAAATATCTCATATTTGAAAATCTCACTTCGATTAAACTATAATCGATAACTCCCTTCGATGAAACTAACATCGATAACTCCTTTCGATGAAACTAACATCGATAACTCCTTTCGATGAAACTAACATCGATTTATTTAACTCGACGAACTTAACTCGACTAACTTAACTTAACTCGACTAACTCGACTTACTTGGTTCGACCAATTCGATTCGATTAACTAGGCTCGACCAACTTGACTAGCTTAACTTGACTTACTTGGTTCGACCAATTTGATTCGATTAACTAGGCTCGACTAACTTGACTAACTTAACTTATTTCTCAACTTGATCCACTCGATTAATTCCTATCGAATAACTAATATTCGATTTACTTCCATTCGCTTGACTCTAGATCGCAGCGATCACAATGGTTACGCCTGACTCCCTCAGGAAACATCCGACCGCCGTAGGCTATCTGTAGCCCTGCGAATTTCGCTAGCAGTCGTACGAGATGACAACTTACCATGAATACTATGTTTGACTAACTCTGTCTCAAATAACTATATTTGATTAACTCTAGTTCATTTTAACACTAATCGATTTACTCTAACTGATTTATCTACCTGATTTACTCTAACTGATTAACTCTAACTGATTTACTTGACCGACTTAACCCAACTGGTTAGCTCGACTCACTTAACCCAACTAGTTAACTCTACTGAACTGGTTAACTCTACTGGACTGGTTAACTCTACTGGACTGGTTAACTCTAACTGGTTATTCATTTCGTTCTTTTTAACAACGTTTATTCATTTTTAAAGATTTACTTTTGGTAACGGTTCTTCACTTTAAAAATGATTTTCCCTTTTCAATTTTCCTATATTTATTTCATATAAATATTTCCTTTATAACTTTATTTATTTCCTACATAAATATTTCCTCTTAACTCTTTATTTATTTTCACAAGTATTTCCTTTATATTTGGTTTCCACAAATATTTCCCTTATATTTGGTTTTCACAAATATTCCTTTTATATATTCTAACTCCTTAAATTTCCGGGAAAATTCGCCATAACCTCCTTTGTATCGGGAGCATCGGGAAAATCCCCAAACCCGCCACACAGGCTTTTCCATTCAAGAAGAAAATGGTTTGAAATTTATTTCCTTTTTTGAACATCTCCTATTTATAAATATTCAAATTTATAAATATTTCTTATTTATAAATATTTCTATTTATAAATATCTCTTATTTATAAATATTCCATGTATAAATATTTTATTTTCAATATCCTTTGAAAATCCCCTTATCAACATTTCGGTATGTTATGGTATTCAATCATATCAAATCACGATGTTCAATAACATCCAACCACATATAATCGACAACAGATTATATATCACATCATATAACATAATATATGAATCAAAACAGTATTATAAATATTGAGGAACCCAGTTGGGTTCCTCCAACCTGTTTCCCTGCATCACAGATGTTACACAATAAAATCAACATCACTTTCAGTTCAGTACGGATTATTCTGATAAAAACATCAATATATAATTATTTAACGGTTTATATATATATATATATATATATAATTTCCACTAACTGACTAGCAGTTCAATCAATCAACCAACACACAACAATCAACAGATGAGTAACAGTTCTAAGAATACATTAGAAAAATATAACGGTTCAGAGTTGGTGAGTTTTACTCACCTTTGCAGTTCATCGTTAAAGAACGATAAACTGTTATTTGATTTGAATCAAACAATTTATTTCGCCATAAATTTAAACGAGCTTCAATCCATTCCCGGTCAGCTTCATTGGGTAGTGTCCGTCCATACGATCCTGTCGGATCTTGTTTCGCCCAATTCTGATTTCGTATGACGAAGTTACGCATTATAGAAGTTATACAATTATTATACATTAAATTTAAACAAGAATTAAAATTTAAATTGGGCTCATACTTATCATAAGGCCCAAACCCATTCTCAATTCTCCAACCCGCATCGTTATTCCTTTCTTCCCCGATATCACCATCGGATTTTCCTGTTTCAATGGTTATTCCAAACAAACTTGCTTACGTTCTCCTTTTAAATAAATTACTAAAAATACCCTAACAAACTTTTACTAATCACGTTTTAACATACCACCGAACTGCTCATCTCCTTCCTCCACGAACTACAGACAACTCGCGCTCCTCTTTGACAGGAAATGACCGAACTTGCTACCCCCCCATTTTTCCCAATCCCTTCCATTAAAACTCAACCAAAAATAACCAAACTTTATCCCCTTGAAATCTCCACAAACCCAGGCCATCCTTGCTCAGTTCGACATCCCCTTGCGAGATCCATCAGTTGTAAATTTCCACGCAACACAGAAAAACCACCGAATATTTTTGGCACCAGAATCCTCGATACTTAGCATACACCCTTCCCTTGATGCCACGATCTCGATTTCAGTACCACAAACCCACCTCGAAGCTCGAATTCCCTGAATGGTCCAACCCTAGTCCTCGCAGCAAGAACTGGGTTGACGGTAATGAACGTCGAACCACAAAAATACATATCAGTTAGGAGCTCTCATCACCACAAATTCATCGAACAAGAGTATGAGATTTTAGGAATTTTCCTTGGTTTGATTTGGATTATCAAACTCGCGTTTAGGTTTTTAGAAAGAACAAACTGGCGGCGCAAGTTTGACTGTGAAGATATTAGGTTAGGTTTCGGGATGGTGGGGATATTTATAGAGGGGGGAAATTATTTTTTTATTGATTACTTAATCAGTTTATATCAAATTCTAATTGTATCACTGAATAAAAATTCCTATATTTACACACGATACCCAAAAATCACGAAACTGAACATGCAGCTACAGTTCGACATTACGGTCCCAACGAAACTGGTTCCGTCAAATTCTGACTTCATTTGCTCACACAGCGTATTTTTAACCGTCAAAATACTGACTATTTTTCACTCTAAAAATCCGTACGGCCCCACAGTGACTCTAAAAATCACGAAACTGGAAATCTAACAACTATTTGACATTGCGGATCCAACAAAATTAGTTTCGTCGAATTCCGACTTCGTTTGCAAAAGTGGCTATTTTTAAAGCTCTAAATAGCCCATTTAAATATATAAATATATTTAAATAAATTAAAATAAATATTAATAATTTAATATTATCGTATATATCCACATAGATTATACCACAACTCCAGAATATTCATATATGGATTTATAGCTCGATATTCCAAATTCCAGATTATCTCGATATTCAGTTTATACTGAAAATCCATTTATAACGTATATAAAGCGTCGCAAATTATAAAGGAATTCCACAGCGACTTTTCTGAAATTTGATTTGGACATAAATCAAAATCTACACGAGGAAATCCCGATTTTTCTCTTTCACTAGAAAGATATACTCCACCAGCTCCACACGTTTCTTGTTTCACAGAAATCCGGCTTAAAACGAATCATGTATATTCAGTTGAAGTTCAAATCGCCAAATAGCGAACTGCCGTGCCATTTCAAGCTCGATTTTAATTAAAATATAATTATACGTTCAAACTGTCGTCGATTGAATATATTCGTTATTATATTTCGAATCGAAACTCTACCAAATCTCGTATGCTATTCAATTCACACGATATGGTGAATTTCACTATTTCCGACTATTTCGACATTATAATATATTATTATATTATAATTATTTATTAAATATTCAATATTATTTAATTCACGTTCTCGATATCGATAAATTGATATTTAATAATTAAATAAATTAATTGTTCAACAGCTAAAAATGCGGGTCACTACAATGCATCACTTTAGTTCCAGCATATAGCTGATGTTAGGACATGACATGTTCATTGTGAGTTATAAATGATTTTCCATAGTAGTAAATTTCAATTATTCAAATGTAACAGAAATTATTTCTGAAGATAATGATTGTAAATTCTTGTCAAGTACTGAAAATATGATCACTTCTATATCAAACACCATGTTATAATCAGCCACTCGTTATAGTAAATGTTATGCATTGTAAGATTTAACTACTACACATGTCTTATTTCAAACAAATGCATTTTTTAACCTAAAACGTAAGAATGGATAAATCCTCCAAGTTGTTACTCAGTTTTGGCTTCTAGCAAAATTTGAAAACTGGTGGCCTCGTATTCAAGCTTATTGTTCCATCTTAAGATACATATTTTGCTATGCTTCACTCCATATTGGCATATAAGTTTTGGCTCAGGAACTAATGCACTTTTTATGGATTGTTGATTTTTAGTTAGTTATAAATAAAATTTTCTTGGCCACCTCAAGTTCTTGACTATAAATAATGTGATGATTCACTTTTTATCACTTTTATTAATAATTATGTCAAATATCCATTTACTAATCTTGTCAAGTGCACAGTCACTCAATAAGATGCTTACTTATTCTTATTGAGTTTCAACACAAAATGTTCCCAGTTATTTCTATGTGATGTTAGTTTTGCTGTATATTCATCATCGAAAAAGGTAATCTATTTCTCTTTCAGAGGTTCTAAAATTTTCATTTATGCTTGATTCTTTTGCATAACACAAAAATTTCAAGTTATGAATTCCTTCTTTGTGTTGATTACTGATTCTTCTAATCAATTCAAGTAATGAATATTTTCTCTTTTGTTTTTTTCTTCATGGCATTGCTGAAATACGGTTACATGTTTCATTCATCTTATGGTAAAAATGATTTATCTCTTTGTAGGTTATATAGTCATTTATTTTGAAAAATAATGAATACCCTATATAAAAACTACTTGCATTCAGATTTAGATTCAACAAATACATTGTTGTGTTACTTCACAGGCTTGAAATATTATCTGGTGCATGCTTGTTTGTTTTTGGTTGTTACTTATTGGTGATATCTTCGCCCTTGCTGTTGTAGCACCACCTCTTCATTTAGCTATGATTAAAACACCTTTGAACCCATTTGTCATTCTTTGAAGTTCTATTCTTGTCTTCTTATTTTCACATGTATGGTTTGTTGGGCTTCTTTTATCCTACTTACTAGAGCCTGAAATCTAATATATTGACCTTTATTTTAGTTGATGGTATAACCTGATTTCATACAAATCATGATTCCATGACATCCGAACATCCATATGAGATTTTAGTAACTGCATACATGTTGGAATTGACTATTCTATTTACTAGTACTAAGACCTGCTTCATGGGCTTTGTTGAGTTATGACATGTGCATATTGCAGAATCATTTACTTTTAAATAAACCTGTAACACCCCACCTCCGCCAGGGTAACTCTTGCAAGCACACTAGCTTCGGAGGTGCGTTAAACAAGGTAAACATGCATGCAGATATCACAAGACAGAACATATAAGTAAAACAGAGTAAGTAAAGCAGCGGATAAAACTAGCATTTCAAAACCATAGTCATGTTACAACAAAGTACTTGGTCATTATTTTCCAACAAACAAAGTCTAGAGAAAAGCATAAACTGAAAAACTGAAATACATAAAGTACTATCCCCAAAGTGAAGTGATAAACCATAGCAAGCTCAATGTCTAGAACCGTACATGAGCAAATCCCGTAAGCAAGCTATAAAGATCCAAGCTAAGCTCCAATGTTCCCACCCTGAGGACCTGAGGGGGGGGAACGGAAGAAAAGAGGCGAAAGAAAACAGGTCAGTCAAAAAGACTGGTAAGCCCTAACTACTATCAGTCCATGAACTAGTAAAGTTAACTGGCATGAGAAGCTGAGATGAACATAAGGATAACAACATACTGGCATGATGATTAACTAACAAGATAGATAAAGATGTCATCGCATAATCAAGGTTAAGTTTTGCACCACGGTTGTACTAGCATTCTAACATGTCAAGTAAAAACAAGAATTGATCCCTTGGCCCAAGCTTGGCCCAATATCATGAGGTGACCTAAATCAAGGTCCAACTACACGGTCTAGTTGATCGGCTCCCTATAAGCCTAACTCGTCAAGTGTCGGTGTCATACGGCCCAAACATGAAATGTAGTTAAACTGCGCAAGGTCCACCCTAGGGTGTATCAAGTCCTAGGGTGTCAACCTCGGACACCAATCAAGTATGCACAGTCTAGATCTACTGGTACCCGTGCCTGATTTTCCAACTCCGGACTATGTGCACGACCATAGTCCGCCTGGACCTACACCGGCGTACCTACTCAGCCGTCGTTTTGGTCGCTTACATGTCAGCCCAGTAATCGTGCCCCACCCTAGCCTAGTCCCTAGGGTCTTATGATACCATCAAGAGGGTTACTGCTGAAAAGGACCACGCCACTAGGGTTTCTTAACGGGTTAAATGCGGTTAACCCGATCCAAACGTGGATTAAATTGGTTAAGTGTACCCAAGGTTCATGACTTAACCCCGATTAACCCATCAAGCCCAAATTGGTTAAGTATTAAATGGACCATGACTTAACCCTAATCAGGAGGCATTAATTAACTTAATGTGCTTTAACCTCTCACATTAGACCTTGTTGTGGTTACTAGTTAAGCCGGGTGTAATGACCCGCAATCTGATGGGTTAATTTTAACTATTTAATACATATTTAAATATTGGGTGGATAATATAAATGGAAATTTTTATATTAGAGTTATCGATTTGATAATCAATTTCGATTTAATATCGAATATATTAAATTATCAAAATAAGGAATTAGCGAATAACTGAATTCGAAGTCAAACACTGAGTTGAAAACAGTTCAAATAATTAATATGAAATTTTAACGGTAAAAATATTTATTTATCTTCAAGGAGAATAAATAGTTTGAAATTTAAATTATATCAATTTAAATATATATCAACTACAGATGATCGAACTGGACTTCGATACTTATCCCAATGGGTTCAGAATAGTGGTTTTACCCTAGAATTGTCAGTTGTTGGGTTCAGAAAGGAGTTCGAAGTCATAGCGTATTATAATTTAAGGATACCGGTTTAAAAACTAACTAAATAAAAATAAATTCCTTTGGTTTGTGGTCAGAAATAGAACACCCAAGAGAAAAAAAATGGCCTTGCTATTCAAATGGAAACCGCACACTTTACTTGGGTGAAAGACAAACACGCTGTTCAAACTTTAGCCGCACCTCTCCTCTATAAAATCAAAGGGGCTCAACGCAAAAACAAAGCTTTAGAAAAACAAATCAAATGGCCTCTTCTCGGTTCAAAATCGAATACTTAAAAAGCCGCTTCAATTCACCTCTTTTATTTTGAAATCAAATTCCGCCCTTTTTATTTCTTCGATCAATCAGAAGCTGGAAAGCAAGTACGATGAATGGGATCCGGTGCGTCGTCGAGTTTTGTAGCAGGTCGAAAATGAATTTGGGGATGTCGAAGTGGTAGGTGTCGCGATTTAGGTCACGACGTGGATTTCTGGGCTCGGTTTCGAGCAATTGTCATACATCAAAGGGGTCGATTAGGGTGGAAGTGAACTTCGATTTGGTGGAGTTTCGTACATAACTATCGCTCCTTGTTGGTGACAGTACTATGCTAGTCAGAAGTTGCGATGAGATGATGAGCTTCTCGTTGAGGCTTATGGTGATGGAGTGTTTCTCTCGAGTAGGGCAGGTCATCGATGTGCCATATATTGTTGTTGCGAGGCATTGAAGGAGAGGGAGGAGCTGGAAGAAATTGGTAATAAGGAAGTAGCGAGAGGAGCAGTAAATTGGGGAAGAAGTAGCACTTGTACGAAATGTGGGAGATGTGTTTTCCGAATGATGGTGAAACGGATTGAAGTTGGGCAGTGAGTTAAACATTAACAGTAAAAATGGGATTTGTAAGGGTTTGCAAAGTGAGGGGTTTATGCAGGTAGCTGTTATGAAGTGGAGGTGATGAATGGTTAAAATATGGTCAGCAAGTTGTTTTGTTTAGCAAGGAGTTGGAAGAATTTTTATGATGTGAACGCCGTAAACCAGTTGGGCTTATAGCCGGGGATTTACATAAGCTGGGATTTAAATCAGAATCAGAATGGATCAAATTAAATTTACGGTGAGTAAATCTCACTCACCTCTTTACTTGGAATTATTTTTATTTGTTAAAAATAATTATCTGCGCTTGTTTGAATGTTGTCTAATTGCTGTTAAAAATATATTAGTTATCTAGGATTGGTTGATATATATATATTGGGTTGATGATTGGTTGGATTCCCGCAGTTTCATTAGCGGATGCCCGCGGTACCATAGCGGATGATTACCCTATACGCCCCACGCTATGATTAGTGGATGACCTTCTATACCGCGATATTCTGCCTCGAAGCAGGATGGGTATTACTATGTTGACTAACGTCTGTGGATGCAGGAAAACAGGTTGGAGGAATCCAACTGGATTCCTCAAAAATATATTATCTGTTTATTGTTGTTTGATTTCATATATATTCCTATATGATGTGTTAAAATCAAGTGATTGAAAATTGGTTGATTTGATTGTTGAAAATACCACTAGAGCTTGAATATTGACTTATAAAAATATCGGAAAGGGTATTTGATATTTAAAAAGGAAATTCTATTTTTATAAATAGAATTTGAATTTTAAATAAAACTATAGAAAATATGAACTTGTTTTGAAGGTATATGAAACAAGTAATCGATTTTTTTTAAACTTTGTTTATAAAATGGAAAATATGGGATTTGAATCGATTTTATAAACTTTGTTTATAAAGGAAAATATGGGATTTGAATCGAATTTATAAACTTTGTTTATAAATGAAAATATGGGATTTGAATCGAATTTATAAACGTTGTTTATAAATGGAAAGATGGGATTTGAATTGAAGTTATAAACGTTGTTTATAAATAATGCAGAGAATTCAAATAGAATTTGAATATAGAATTCAAATGGACTTTAACTATAGAATTTGAATATAGAATTCAAATGGACTTTAAACTATAGAATTTGAATAGAGAATTCAAATGGACTTTAACTATAGAATTTGAATAGAGAATTCAAATGGACTTTAACTATAGAATTTGAATATAGAATTCAAATGGACTTTAAACTATAGAATTTGAATAGAGAATTCAAATGGACTTTAAACTGTAGAATTTGAAAATAGAATTCAAATGAAGTTTTAAATAAAGAGAATTCAAATAGAATTGAATTGGAATTTGAATAAGAAGTCGATAAGGAAACGAGAGTATGGGTATAATTAGAATTTGTTAATATACAAGTTAAAATATATTTGAACATGTCATGTTCAAATATGAAGGTGAAATAGACTGAAAAGTTAAGCAACAGATTTAATTAACAAATTGAGTTAAAACGATTGGTATAGTTAAAATAGATTGGACAAGCATAAATATACAGGAGACAGGTATGGAATAAAGTATAGAAGTGAAATAAATAGAATGCCCGACAAAAAGGTACGTATTTAATTCATATATGAGATTTTATGCGCCGTATCGGCTAGCCGCTTGGCTTTTTCTTTTTCTTTTTGAGATGAGAAGGACCGGGAAAGCTATTTGAAATTTCCCGATGCTCCCAGTACAAAGGAGGTTATGGCCAATTTTTCCGGGAATTTAAGGAGATAGAATATTTTTAAGATAATTTGATAATTAGAAATCAACATATCAAATTATATAGAAGTCGATAAGGAAACGAACTTAGAAATAGAATAGTATAATTTAAAAAGGAAGTATAAGAATAAAATCTCGTAGGAATAGAAAGAGAAAATGTATATGTGTTTAAAGGTGAATAATCAGTTGTATGGTATTGATTTTTTCGAGTAAGTAGTCTTGTCTGTTTTGACGTTAAATGTTATTCAGTCAAGGTCTGAGAGGTAATTATACCCCAACTTGGTTGATTTCATGATATACCGATAAGTAGCAAGATTCAGGCTCGAAGATCAATGTGGAATAAGAATTAGTTAAATACTGTATTTGGGTTGTCGTAACGATGTTTTGCACAACATCTGTTTTAACCCAAATATGTGCAAAACTTGGAAATAGAATAATGAACGTTTCCTAAGTATAGGAATAAACGAGATTGGAAAAGAGATAAGTAATTGGAATATTTTCCAATTATAAATAACATATATTTTCTAAAGTTTAGAAAATAAAAGAAGGCGATATATGGAAATGTTTTCCAAATAACATATAAGGCCAATATGGTTATTGAAAATATTTGGTTAACAAATATTGATAAGAAATAGAGAAGAGATTTAATTAATGGAATATTAATTAAAGGTTCAGTGATTGTTGGATGTTTGGATGAACACTTGTTTTATTCGATAGTTAAATCATCGACTATCGAAACACTTGTTTTTATTCGATAATTAAATCACAGACTATCGAAGTTTTGACCATCGTTGTCAATATGGAGAGACCGGTTGGATTATTATCCGAAGAACCACTCCATATCGGCAGTAGCGTGCGGATCAGATTATATAAAGATAATCCAAGACGGAGTAGAGTGCAAGGACTTTTTCTATAAATAGAAATAGTGCCTTCGGTTCATCCTGTTCCTGGATGACTTGTATAGATGAATGTCTGACAGAGTATTTCCAGAAAGGTCACGTACATTGATTTCTTCAACCGTACCAAGAGTGGAAGCGGAGAAGGAAACTTCTTTTAGCTGACACGTAATGTACTATTGAGGACGTCAATCAGTGATTTGATGGATTTGACGATGTGACATTCGAAGTGAATCTGGTGTGATGATAAAGCGTAGCTTCTAGCCTCATCAACTGGTAAATGACAGAAATCGGGCAGGCAGCATGGCTATGTAGGTCGCACCTATTAGGGTGTATAATCACCTGATCTAGAGTTTCATTTACTTCTAAAAATCTATTGTCGATGCTGTCCCATTCGGGAAACGGTTGCTGATCCCAAGCGTTGGTGATATACATTCGATACACTCAAGCGAAATGAGTGGTCGGTCATGTGTGGCTGAGTTGCAAGATGTTCTTGTTGAACTCGGTGTATTCTCCTCTAGAGATATACCAGCGGAAGGTGATTTCATACCTTGTCATAGTTGGAAACCAAATACCCAATACGTGCTTGCGGTTTATGATTTGTATATATATGTGGAACGTGAGATGCAAACGTTTCACTAGATTGTTATCTACTTGATTTAGACATTATTATAATATCAAAAGAGTTTTGATATAAAGATTATCGTTCCTTTCAAAGGAATTTTGAAAGTTAAATCAAGTGGTTGGATTCTCATAAGGGAAAAACTCGTTCCGTGTTATACGGCGTGGTCTTATGAGATATCAATTAGTTTTCTGAAACTGTTTTTAAACTGTTTACTCATACCAGTCCCATGACTGACCCGGAGTTTATTTGTTTTGTTCTACCTAAACTCTTGGGTGCCTAAATTTGTACGGGCAGTCAAGTAGTTCAGGATTTTTCAAATATATCTAAAGGAGCTTGGAGCAGGAGGCTTCAGCGTTATCTAGTTATAGTGGTTCCATTGTGTTGTAAATGTTGTACTCTGATAAGTGTATGTTATACAGTTGAAATTTTGTATTTCAAAAGTTATGATATATTATATTTTGTTCCGCTGCGATGTGAGATTCTGTGTTGTTATTTCTGTTCTTCTTCTACCTCTTTCTTCTAAAAAAAATGTTTCGTATTTTCATGATATTTGGGTTGGACGTATGATGTATATAGTCAACTCTGATGTTATTGAAATCCGGGTCATTACAGTTGGTATCAGAGCTTAGGTTGAGCGAATACCTAGGCTTGTTGGAATGTGCTCATTAGAGATAGGATCAGTAGTATCCTAGAATGAGTTGAGTGTATATATATACGAGAGCGCGTATTTGTATTTGATATAAAAACTGTTTTATATTGTGTTGACTAGTCTGTTGAGTGGATTATGAATTTTGGTCGAATCGTGGGACGCCACGAAGTCGATAGGAATTTATAAACACTTGAACAGAAGATTGGACACGATATTGTTTTAAATAGTTGAGTTGATTGTTAGGATTATAATCGAATTAAATTATAAAAACTGAAATAGATATATAACCAAGTGGAATTTGTATATGAAATCAAATATACAAATATGATAAATTGAAATTGAATTCCAACCAGAATTAAGAATTTAAAATCCTGGGAGTTTGGAAAATATTTTTCGAAATGGAGTTTGAAAGAAATATAGCACTGGACTCATTCAATAGCTGGGAAATAATTCTGATGATGGTCGCAACATCACCAGTGTTAATTTTCGAGTTTTTAAGTGACGAATTGTTGCCTTAGAAAAGTTTTTGATGGAAATTTGTTTGAAAAGAAACAAGTTGTTTGAAAATTCAAATGTTTTGAATTTGGGATAGATATAAATATATGTATATATTTATATAACTTCAAAGGAATTTTGAAATGGGAATTGGAATATAGATTTCAAATAGAAGTGAAATGGGAATTGGAATATAGATTTCAAATAGAAGTAAAATATAAGGGAATTCAAATATAGAATTTGAACATAGAAATTGAAATAGGATTTGAATAAGACAAATTCAAATAGAAATTGTATAAGAAAAATTGAAATGGAATTTGAATTCAAAGGAATTCAAATGGATTTGAATAAAAAAAAAGAAGTGAAATAGAATTTGAATTCAAAGGAATTCAAATGAGTTTGAATAAAGAAAATTTAAATAGAAATTGAATAAAGGATTTCAAATGGAATTTGAAAAGAAGGGATTTGAAATGGGTTTTTGAATGAAGGATTTCAAATAGAATTTGAAGATAAGAAATTCAAATAGAAATTGAAGAATTAGGAATTGAAATAGAAATTGAATAGAAGGAAATTCAAATATAGAGTTTGAATAAAGAAATTCAATGGAATTTGAATATTGTAAGTATATAGGATTTGAATATTAGAAGTGAAATAGATCGGGAATATTATGTTGAAATAGAAAAATGGATTTGATACATATTAAAAATATATCAGAATGGAGTTGAATTTAGTATAAGCAAAGTTAAAACGTTTATATTTATAAATATAATTAAAACGAGCTCGCCATAGCGCGGCAGTTCGTAAATTAGCGATTCGAACTTCAATTTAGTATACAGAACTCAATTGAAGTCGGAATTCTTTGAAATAAGAATCATCGGGACCGGTTGAACAATAGTTTTCTAATGAAAGAGAAAAATCTGGATTTCGTCGTATAGATTTTGAGTTTGTCAAAATCAAAATTTTAGAAAAACAGCGCCAGAACCATTATAAAACCATAACGGTTTAATTAAATGAATAAAAGGATTTTTAGGAAATAAAACCCGAATTGGCATTAGAAAAATCCAGACTGGGGATATAAAATAAATATGAACTCCAGTGAAGTAAGTGAAATGATTTTTAAGACAAAAATCATATTTTAAATGGTTAAATAGAATTAACTAAATTGGAAAATAATTAGTTAAAGGAAATTTGAATCGAAATTGGGTTTTAGGATAAGTGAAAGAGATTGAAAATTTATATTCGAAATCGAATATATAACCCGAGTTGAAAATATAATTAGATTAGTTTATAATCAAGTTGACATATATTTGAACAAGTTATATTCAAATAAAAGGGTGAAATAAGCAAAACGGTTAATTAGCAACTAGTTAATGGGAATTTGAATGATTGAAATTAAATTTAACTTAAGTTAAATGGATCGAAATGAATAAATTGAGTAAAATCAATGTGAATGAAATATGAATTGGGTGTGAATAAAGGAAAAACCAAAAGAGTTAAAAAGGAAATATTTTTAAAACATTTACAAATAGATTAAATGGAAATATTTATTTATAGAAAATAAATAGAATGTTATAGATGAGATATTTATTTGTTAAATAAATAGAATTTAATCAAAGGAATATTTAGAAGATGAATAGAAAATGGAAATCTGTTTTTAACAGATAAATAGAAAAGATTAATTTAAAAATAACAGTTTATAAATTAAATTAATTATTTATCATTCGATAAATGGAATGTATAAGTCTAAACTTATATAGAGAAGAGATATTGGTTTTTAACACCGATAGTTTTAAATAGAAGGGGTACACAACACTTGTATAAGTGAAGTAACGTTATTAAAAAGAACATTTATAAAGTGAAGAACCGTTACTAAAAGTAAATCTTTATAAATTAATAAATGTTATCCAATAGGAGTTATTCGAATAGGAGAATTCGATTAGAGTTAGAAATAATCGATTAGAGTTAGAATAAATCGATTAGAGTAAGAATTAACCAGTTAGAGTTAATCAGTTAGGGTTAATCCGTAGAGTTAATTGAATATTTGTTATTCAATTAGAATTTATCGAATATTTTTTTATTTAAGAGTTATTGAGATAGAGTTAGTCAAACATAGTTACTCAGGAAAAGTGCCATTTCGTATGACCGCTAGCGTAATTCGTAGGGCTGCAGATAGCCTAAGGCGGTCGGATGTTTCCTGGGGTAATTAGGCGTAACCATTGTGATCGCTGCGATCTAGAGTCAAGCGAATGAAGTTAAATCAAATATTAGTTTATTCAAATAGAACTAAAGGAGTTATCGAATATAGTTTATTCGAAAGGAATTATCGAATTTGGTTATTCGAAAGGAGTTATCGAATATAGTTTATTCGAAAGGAGTTATCGATTATTAGTTAATCGAGGTTATCGATTATTAGTAAATCAAAGGAGTTATCGATTATAGTTTAATCGAAAAGAGTTATCGATTAGTTTAATCGAAGTGAGTTATAGAATATTGATTATTCGAAGGAGTTATCGAATTTAGTTATTCGATGGAGTTAATCTAGAAGATTTAAATCCAATAGAGTTAATTGATAAGAGTAAATTGAATAGAGTAAATCAAATATAGTTGATTCAAAGAAAGGTTTTCGAATCTAGTTATTTGATAGAGAGATTATCGAATATAGTTATTCGAAGGGAGGAGTTATCGAATAGGGATCTATTCGAAAGAGAGTTATGCAAGGAAGTTTGAAATGTTGAGTATCAACATAAATAAGTTTTGAAAGGAAATGGGTTGGTAGCACTTTTTCTACCTTAGCAATTTCGAGGACGAAATTATTTTAAGTGGGGAAGATTGTAATGACCCGCATTCTGATGGGTTAATTTTAACTATTTAATACAGATTTAAATATTGGGTGGATAATATAAATGGAAATTTTTATATTAGAGTTATCGATTTGATAATCAATTTCGATTTAATATCGAATATATTAAATTATCAAAATAAGGAATTAGCGAATAACTGAATTCGAAGTCAAACACTGAGTTGAAAACAGTTCAAATAATTAATATGAAATTTTAACGGTAAAAATATTTATTTATCTTCAAGGAGAATAAATAGTTTGAAATTTAAATTATATCAATTTAAATTTATATCAACTACAGATGAT
The DNA here is from genome assembly GCA_030737875.1 of Allium sativum. NCBI lineage: Eukaryota > Viridiplantae > Streptophyta > Magnoliopsida > Asparagales > Amaryllidaceae > Allium > Allium sativum. Next base: position 430,026,113 of record CM060909.1, on the reverse strand, counting down.
CGAACTGGACTTCGATACTTATCCCAATGGGTTCAGAATAGTGGTTTTACCCTAGAATTGTCAGTTGTTGGGTTCAGAAAGGAGTTCGAAGTCATAACGTATTATAATTTAAGGATACCGGTTTAAAAACTAACTAAATAAAAATAAATTCCTTTGGTTTGTGGTCAGAAATAGAACACCCAAGAGAAAAAAAATGGCCTTGCTATTCAAATGGAAACCGCACACTTTACTTGGGTGAAAGACAAACACGCTGTTCAAACTTTAGCCGCACCTCTCCTCTATAAAATCAAAGGGGCTCAACGCAAAAACAAAGCTTTAGAAAAACAAATCAAATGGCCTCTTCTCGGTTCAAAATCGAATGCTTAAAAAGCCGCTTCAATTCACCTCTTTTATTTTGAAATCAAATTCCGCCCTTTTTATTTCTTCGATCAATCAGAAGCTGGAAAGCAAGTACGATGAATGGGATCCGGTGCGTCGTCGAGTTTTGTAGCAGGTCGAAAATGAATTTGGGGATGTCGAAGTGGTAGGTGTCGCGATTTAGGTCACGACGTGGATTTCTGGGCTCGGTTTCGAGCAATTGTCATACATCAAAGGGGTCGATTAGGGTGGAAGTGAACTTCGATTTGGTGGAGTTTCGTACATAACTATCGCTCCTTGTTGGTGACAGTACTGTGCTAGTCAGAAGTTGCGATGAGATGATGAGCTTCTCGTTGAGGCTTATGGTGATGGAGTGTTGCTCTCGAGTAGGGCAGGTCATCGATGTGCCATATATTGTTGTTGCGAGGCATTGAAGGAGAGGGAGGAGCTGGAAGAAATTGGTAATAAGGAAGTAGTAGCACTTGTACGAAATGTGGGAGATGTGTTTTCCGAATGATGGTGAAACGGATTGAAGTTGGGCAGTGAGTTAAACATTAACAGTAAAAATGGGATTTGTAAGGGTTTGCAAAGTGAGGGGTTTATGCAGGTAGCTGTTATGAAGTGGAGGTGATGAATGGTTAAAATATGGTCAGCAAGTTATTTTGTTTAGCAAGGAGTTGGAAGAATTTTTAAGATGCGAACGCCGTAAACCAGTTGGGCTTATAGCCGGGGATTTACATAAGCTGGGGTTTAAATCAGAATCAGAACGGATCAAATTAAATTTACAGTGAGTAAATCTCACTCACCTCTTTACTTGGAATTATTTTTATTTGTTAAAAATAATTATCTGCGCTTGTTTGAATGTTGTCTAATTGCTGTTAAAAATATATTAGTTATCTAGGATTGGTTGATATATATATATATATATATATATATATATATTGGGTTGATGATTGGTTGGATTCCCGCAGTTTCATTAGCGGATGCCCGCGGTACCATAGCGGATGATTACCCTATATGCCCCACGCTATGATTAGTGGATGACCTTCTATACCGCGATATTCTGCCTCGAAGCAGGATGGGTATTACTATGTTGACTAACGTCTGTGGATGCAGGAAAACAGGTTGGAGGAATCCAACTGGATTCCTCAAAAATATATTATTTGTTTATTGTTGTTTGATTTCATATATATTCCTATATGATGTGTTAAAATCAAGTGATTGAAAATTGGTTGATTTGATTGTTGAAAATACCACTAGAGCTTGAATATTGACTTATAAAAATATCGGAAAGGGTATTTGATATTTAAAAAGGAAATTCTATTTTTATAAATAGAATTTGAATTTTAAATAAAACTATAGAAAATATGAACTTGTTTTGAAGGTATATGAAACAAGTAATCGATTTTTTTTAAACTTTGTTTATAAAATGGAAAATATGGGATTTGAATCGATTTTATAAACTTTGTTTATAAAGGAAAATATGGGATTTGAATCGAATTTATAAACTTTGTTTATAAATGAAAATATGGGATTTGAATCGAATTTATAAACGTTGTTTATAAATGGAAAGATGGGATTTGAATTGAAGTTATAAACGTTGTTTATAAATAATGCAGAGAATTCAAATAGAATTTGAATATAGAATTCAAATGGACTTTAACTATAGAATTTGAATATAGAATTCAAATGGACTTTAAACTATAGAATTTGAATAGAGAATTCAAATGGACTTTAACTATAGAATTTGAATAGAGAATTCAAATGGACTTTAACTATAGAATTTGAATATAGAATTCAAATGGACTTTAAACTATAGAATTTGAATAGAGAATTCAAATGGACTTTAAACTGTAGAATTTGAAAATAGAATTCAAATGAAGTTTTAAATAAAGAGAATTCAAATAGAATTGAATTGGAATTTGAATAAGAAGTCGATAAGGAAACGAGAGTATGGGTATAATTAGAATTTGTTAATATACAAGTTAAAATATATTTGAACATGTCATGTTCAAATATGAAGGTGAAATAGACTGAAAGTTAAGCAACAGATTTAATTAACAAATTGAGTTAAAACGATTGGTATAGTTAAAATAGATTGGACAAGCATAAATATACAGGAGACAGGTATGGAATAAAGTATAGAAGTGAAATAAATAGAATGCCCGACAAAAAGGTACGTATTTAATTCATATATGAGATTTTATGCGCCGTATCGGCTAGCCGCTTGGCTTTTCTTTTTCTTTTTGAGATGAGAAGGACCGGGAAAGCTATTTGAAATTTCCCGATGCTCCCAGTACAAAGGAGGTTATGGCGAATTTTTCCGGGAATTTAAGGAGATAGAATATTTTTAAGATAATTTGATAGTTAGAAATCAACATATCAAATTATATAGAAGTCGATAAGGAAACGAACTTAGAAATAGAATAGTATAATTTAAAAAGGAAGTACAAGAATAAAATCTCGTAGGAATAGAAAGAGAAAATGTATATGTGTTTAAAGGTGAATAATCAGTTGTATGGTATTGATTTTTTCGAGTAAGCAGTCTTGTCTGTTTTGACGTTAAATGTTATTCAGTCAAGGTCTGAGAGGTAATTTTACCCCAACTTGGTTGATTTCATGATATACCGATAAGTAGCAAGATTCAGGCTCGAAGATCAATGTGGAATAAGAATTAGTTAAATACTGTATTTGGGTTGTCGTAACGATGTTTTACACAACATCTGTTTTAACCCAAATATGTGCAAAACTTGGAAATAGAATAATGAACGTTTCCTAAGTATAGGAATAAACGAGATTGGAAAAGAGATAAGTAATTGGAATATTTTCCAATTATAAATAACATATATTTTCTAAAGTTTAGAAAATAAAATAAGGCGATATATGGAAATGTTTCCCAAATAACATATAAGGCCAATATGGTTATTGAAAATATTTGGTTAACAAATATTGATAAGAAATAGAGAAGAGATTTAATTAATGGAATATTAATTAAAGGTTCAGTGATTGTTGGATGTTTGGATGAACACTTGTTTTATTCGATAGTTAAATCATCGACTATCGAAACACTTGTTTTTATTCGATAGTTAAATCACAGACTATCGAAGTTTTGACCATCGTTGTCAATATGGAGAGACCGGTTGGATTATTATCCGAAGAACCACTCCATATCGACAGTAGCGTGCGGATCAGATTATATAAAGATAATCCAAGACGGAGTAGAGTGCAAGGACTTTTTCTATAAATAGAAATAGTGCCTTCGGTTCATCCTGTTCCTGGATGACTTGTATAGATGAATGTCTGACAGAGTATTTCCAGAAAGGTCACGTACATTGATTTCTTCAACCGTACCAAGAGTGGAAGCGGAGAAGGAAACTTCTTTTAGCTGACACGTAATGTACTGTTGAGGACGTCAATCAGTGATTTGATGGATTTGACGATGTGACATTCGAAGTGAATCTGGTGTGATGATAAAGCGTAGCTTCTAGCCTCATCAACCGGTAAATGACAGAAATCGGGCAGGCAGCATGGCTATGTAGGTCGCACCTATTAGGGTGTATAATCACCTGATCTAGAGTTTCATTTACTTCTAAAAATCTATTGTCGATGCTGTCCCATTCGGGAAACGGTTGCTGATCCCAATCGTTGGTGATATACATTCGATACACTCAAGCGAAATGAGTGGTCGGTCATGTGTGGCTGAGTTGCAAGATGTTCTTGTTGAACTCGGTGTATTCTCCTCTAGAGATATACCAGCGGAAGGTGATTCCATACCTTGTCATAGTTGGAAACCAAATACCCAATACGTGCTTGCGGTTTATGATTTGTATATATATGTGGAACGTGAGATGCAAACGTTCCACTAGATTGTTATCTACTTGATTTAGACATTATTATAATATCAAAAGAGTTTTGATATAAAGATTATCGTTCCTTTCAAAGGAATTTTGAAAGTTAAATCAAGTGGTTGGATTCTCATAAGGGAAAAACTCGTTCCGTGTTATACGGCATGGTCTTATGAGATATCAATTAGTTTTCTGAAACTGTTTTTAAACTGTTTACTCATACCAGTCCCATGACTGACCCGGAGTTTATTTGTTTTGTTCTACCTAAACTCTTGGGTGCCTAAATTTGTACGGGCAGTCAAGTAGTTCAGGATTTTTCAGATATATCTAAAGGAGCTTGGAGCAGGAGGCTTCAGCGTTATCTAGTTATAGTGGTTCCGTTGTGTTGTAAATGTTGTACTCTGATAAGTGTATGTTATACAGTTGAAATTTTGTATTTCAAAAGTTATGATATATTATATTTTGTTCCGCTGCGATGTGAGATTCTGTGTTGTTATTTCTGTTCTTCTTCTACCTCTTTCTTCTAAAAAAAAAAATGTTTCGTATTTTCGTGATATTTGGGTTGGACGTATGATGTATATAGTCAACTCTGATGTTATGGAAATCCGGGTCATTACACCGGGCGGGTCCGGGTAGCTTTACACCACAACTTGGCCTAACCTCGGGTTCGAGCACAACATGACCAACTTCTCACATTGGGTCCTATTGTTTGTAGCCACTAGTTAAGCCGGGCGGGTCCGGGTAGATTTATGCTACAAACTCAACCCAACCTCGTGTTGGCCACACTCATATTTTCTAAGTGTCATGTCCATTATGTTTCCAAAACATAATTACATATCACGTCATGTTATAAAAACCATGTTCATGTCATAATGTTACCCAACCCCAACGTAATCCCATCGTTTACATAATCGCAACAACGCATAAAGGATAAAATAGGGAACTTGGCATAATCATGACAAAAAGGTGTTGAAGCCACAAGTTTAACATGGTGGCATATGAAATGTACATATGTTCATATACTTGCATATTGCATTATTAGGCTTCAAAAGTATGCATAAAACGAAACTTAGCATATAAGTGATACACGGTGATAAATGACATGTAGAAGTTGCTAGAAGTTCGCATTTAGCCTCACATGCAAGTTATCATAAGGGATATGATAACTTCCATGTTGCCAAAATGCAACCTTAAATATAAAGCTTGAAGCTTTAAGCTCACAAACTCAAGTTTAACTTGCATAACATGGTAACATGTGTATAATAATCAACCCAAACTTGCATAACATAGCAACATGTGTCATACATAATGATTAAACCAACTTGCATAATGATCAACCAAACTTGCATATCATAATGATCAACCCCAAACTTGCATCATTCATTTAACTTTAGAGTTCAAAAAAGAAAGTAGAAAAGGGCTTACTATGCTATGAAGACACAATTGAATATTTATTATAAAGATTGAGACGAAGCCCTTATGCAATCACCAAAAAACCCAAATATGCAAGCTCCAAATGAAAAACCCTTGAGCCAAATCAATAAAAACCCTTGGTTTGTAATAGAAATGTTGCAACTTGACTTGAATGCAAACTAAGAACACTCATACAAGCTTGAAAACACTTGTATGAACTCAAAATCTCTCATATAAATAAACTTAGAAATTTTAGCATGAGAGTGGAGGCCATGAGAGGAACAAATTTGGCATAGTTTAGTTGTAGAATTGAACAATGATGATTTAGGCTAGGCTTAGGGGTCTTTTTATAGAAGATTAGGATAGTATTAGCCATAGGATTAACCCTAGATCCAATCCAAGCCATCAAATCACGTCACAAGCCTCCAAAACAGGTCCAAACAGCCCAATCAAGTGCACCAGGCCGACCAGGGAGGTCGACCCCCAGGTCGACTCTGGTGTCGACCTGGTTGGGGGGGAGGTCGACCCTAGTGTCGACCCCCCAGTCGACCTGTCTGGGCAGGAGTTTTCCCGCCCAGTCATTTTTGGCTGAATTTGAATTCTAAATTCAAATTTGAACTGTTTTTGAACTTGTAATTTTCTGAAAACTTTGACGGGCCATAACTTGGTCATACGAACTCCGATTTTCGAAAACTCGGACTCTATTTCGCGTATTTTTTCGAGACGAACGCAATGGCACAGCCCGTTTCCCTTGATTCAGACTTTAACATTTAATTCTGCCTTGATTTATGTTATAACATGTTATTCAAAAATACGGGTTGTCACATTCTCCCCTCCTTAAAGGATTTCGTCCCCGAAATCTCCAAGTTAGGAAGAACGTATCCTACCATCCATCATCCATCTACTCAAAACATCATCCATGTGCAGTCATTGTCCTTAAAGGATTCTAAATGTTGTATGATCATATGCAAAGGTGTGTGTATATGTACTTATCTAATGCGAAAATCAGGAGGTTACTGATTCAGTAAACCCCCTTAATGCAAAACATGTTAGTGAAATGAGTCCATATGTATGCAAATTCCTAACATAATTTATAATCTCTACATGAGTGCACATAACATTCATCCATATGCAACATCCACGTGATAGCATAACAAGTTTCATCCATGAATAAGTATAAGCACTCATGCATATGCAACATGAAAGTGTGTGAGCCGATCTTAGTGCCTAATGTGTATCATGCATCCACGAGTATCCACGTGCAAACACTTGCAACCACTTGCAAACATCAAGCATAACATGTTTCAAATACATGTTTCATCCAAAGGGTTTCTATCTAAGGTTCTCATGACAAGGTTAACGAGATAATAAGATAACAGGATAAACACGGATAGAAAAATATGCTAATTAAGAAAGGAGATTGAGAATGTACCCTCAAAAAGGAATGGATAAAGTGAACGCATCTTCACTGCTGTCTCCCAAGTAGCATTGCTCTCATCCTCTCCCCATTGCACTTTGACTAGTCGAACCTCTCTGTTTCTCAACTTCCTAATCTCTGACCCAAGGATGCGGGTAGGAGCTCGTCGAATAGTCGCATCACGCTCTACCTCCACTTCTCTAAGCAAGCTCGGCTCTACCACCTCTGCGGTCTCATGTAGGCACTTCCTCAAATGTGACACATGGAATACATCATGTACCCCACTAAGTCTCCCGGGTAGATCCACTCTATATGCCATCCGTCCAATCCTTTCCTTAATGGGAAACGGTCCTACAAACCTTGGAGCTAACTTCCCAACGGACCCAAAGCGGACAACATTCCGTAATGGGGATACTTTGACAAAGACCATGTCCCCAACATCAAACTCTAGATCCGTCCTCCTCTTATCCGCGTAATATTTCTGCCTGTCTTGTGCTGCTTTCATCCTTCTTCGAGTCAAATCAATCTTCTCCGAAGTCTCTCTAACCATATCAGGTCCAAGCAAGATCTTATCCGTAGATTCCCACCAACATGTAGGTGATCGACAAGGCCTTCCATAAAGAGCTTCGAAAGGAGCCATACCAATACTAGACTGAAAGCTGTTATTATACGCGAACTCCACCAATGGAAGATGCTCTTCCCATGTACCTCCAAAATCCAAGATACAAAGCCTCAAAAGGCCTTCCAGAACACGATTCACCCTCTCGGTCTGGCCGTCCGTCTGAGGATGATATGCGGTGCTCAAACACAACTGAGTCCCCACTGCTTCTTGCAAACTCTTCCAAAACTCGCTAGTGAAGATAGGATCTCGATCACTCACTATGCTAGAAGGTACCCCATGCAATCGAACTATCTCTCGAAGATAAACTGAAGCTAGCCATGGAGCAGTCCTCTTGCTCTTCACGGGTATGAAATGGGCGCTCTTAGTAAGTCTGTCTACCACAACCCAAATTCGCGTATTACCCTTCCTCGATTTCGGTAACCCATCAATAAAATCCATCGAGACGCTATCCCACTTCCATTGCGGAACTTCCAATGGGTGAAGCAACCCGCCGGGTTTCCTTTGCTCCGCTTTCACTTGTTGGCACACCAAGCATCTAGCGACATACTCAGCCACATCTTTCTTCATACCGGCCCAAAAGAAAACTCGCTTCATGTATTGGTACATCTTGTCCCCACCGGGATGAATGGTCATCCTAGAACGGTGTGCATCATCAAGAATAGCCTTCCTCAACCCCTCATCTTGCGGTACACAAAGTCTACCGTCTCTACGCAAGCACCCCCTATCGTCTAGGGTGTACCTACTCAAATGGTTGGACGACTCCCCCCTTATGAGCCTCTCTACCAACTCAACCAACTGTGGGTCATCCCGTTGTGCCTCACCAATCCGTCCCAAAAGAGTAGGCCTGACCTCCAAGGATGCTATCAAACCGGGTATATAGTCAACGGAAGGTCTGAAATCAAACATCGAGATAAATTCCAAGCTTCGTTGTTCCACGAACAATGGACTCAAGGACAACCTTTTTCTACTCAAGGCGTCCGCCACCACGTTACCCTTGCCAGGGGTATACGCTATCTCGAAATCATAGGATGCTAAGAACTCCATCCACCTTTGTTGTCTCAAGTTCAAATCCTTCTGAGAAAACAAGTACTTCAATGATTTGTGGTCAGTGAACAATTCGAACCTCTCTCCCAGAAGGTAATGGCGCCAAATCTTAAGCGCAAAAACAATAGCGGTCAACTCTAAATCATGGGTAGAATAATTTTTCTCATGCGCCCTCAACTGCCTTCCACCGTAGGCTATTACCCTTCCCTCTTGCATTAAGACTGCGCCCAGTCCTGTCCCACAAGCATCGGTGTAGCCAACAAATGGCTTACTCCCATCTGGCAACACTAAGACTGGAGCTGTGGTTAAAGCTCTCTTTAACCGTCGGAACGCGTCATCACAATCTACGTCCCATGCGAAGACTAGATTCTTCTTTGTCAAGCGAGTTAATGGGGCTGATATCTTCGCGAAGTCCTTGATAAACTTCCTATAGTAGCCAGCCAACCCCAAGTAACTCCTTACCTCGGTAGCATTCTTCGGAACCTTCCAATCTTGGATGGATACTACCTTCGCGGGATCCACAGCTATCCCTTCCTTGGAGACCACGTGCCCCCAAGAACCGCACTTCCTTCCTCCAGAAGTGACATTTAGAGAATTTAGCCTTAAGGCTATGTGCTCGAAGAGTCTCCAACACTTCCCTAAGATGTAGGGCATGCTCTTCTTCACTCTTAGAAAATACTAAGATGTCATCCACAAAGACAACCACGAACTTGTTAAGGAACTCCCTGAACACCCTACTCATCAAGTCTACGAAGTAGGCGGGTGCATTAGTCAATCCGAATGGCATGACAAGCCATTCAAAGAATCCATCTGGAGTCCTAAACGCAGTTTTATCAATGCTATCCTCAGCTACTCTAAGCTGATGGAATCCGGTGGCTAGATCGAGCTGAGAGAAAACATAAGCACCAACCAGCTGGTCAAAGAGATCATCAATCCTCGGTAAAGGGTGCCTATTCTTCTTTGTCAGCTTGTTCAACTCTCGATAATCAACACATAGACGAAGCGAACCATCCGCCTTAGTAGTGAATACCACCGGAGCACCCCATTCAGAAATGCTTCGTCTAATAAAATTCTTCTCAAGCAGCTCCTTGATTTGCTTACTGAGCTCTCTTCTTTCTCGTGGGGCCATGTGCCTAACGGGCAATGATACTGGCTTGGCATTATAGACTAGATAAATGCGGAAATCTATCTCTCGTTTAGGGGGTAACCCCTTAACTTCTTCAAAGACATCAGGATAGTCTCGGACCACCCTTATAGATTGCAGATCATCGATGGACGAGTCAAGAGATTCAAGATAACATAACATGACGGGACCTCTAGGGTTACAAGAAATTTCTAGGGTATTACGGAGGCGAGTCATGAGCCTCACCACCCTATGCTCACAATCGAGGATGGCTCCATAACTGGACAACCAATCCATGCCCAAGATCAACCCATATCCCGTGAACCCGAGAACATAAGCATTACACGTGAATTCTACGGTCAAGATAGAAATCTTCAAATCCACACAAATCATAGATAGATGGGCGGAACCCCCAATCGGATTTGAAACACAAACGGGATCCTCAACTAGACTAGTGCTTAGGTGCAAACTTTCAACAAGATCAGAAGAAATAAAACTATGCGATGCGCCAGAATTAAATAAGGTGCGAACAGGATAATCAGAAATATAAACAAGACTTTCTACAGAAATACTACCTCGGTCCTGAGCTGGAGCAGTGTTGAGAGCATGCACTTGCCCTCCAGAAGGTCCTGCACGCTGATTCTGCCCTTGCTTCTTGGGGCAATCCTTGCTAAAATGTCCGGTCTCTCCACAATGAAAGCATTCGCCCAACTTCCTCTTCTTCTTCCTACAGTCTTTAGCTATGTGCCCAACAATCCCACAGTAGTTGCATTTTCTTGGGTCCTTTGCCTTGGCCTTGTTGCCCTTGTTGTTCTTGTTGTTCTTGTTGTTCTGATTGCCCTGATTTCCTCCCTACTTGGAGTCTGTCTTCTTGGCTTGAGTCTCATTAGGCTTGACTTCCTTCTTGCCATTCTTATCGTCTCCTTGAAGCAATGTCATGTCCACTAGGCCTTCAAAAGTGGCCCCCATGGGTATATGAGATAGGGCTAAACCTTGTAATGGCTCGTTCAACCCTCGTGCAAAGCATAAAGCCTTCTTCTGGGGAGTATTAACCATGTCCAAACCGAATCGGGAGAGCTTGTTAAACTCATTCACATACTCCCTCACTGTCATGTCCCCTTGCTTCAAAGATATAAACTTCTCCAATTGCAGATTTGCCTCGGCTGATGATAGAAACTTAAGCCCAAACCTCGTCCTAAAGTCGGCCCAAGTCTCTATAGGTCTAGTGGCATTGGTGACCTCCCACCAATAAGCAGCTTCTTCTTTTAATAGCCATGCTGCCAATAAAACCTTTCTATGGTCTTCCACATCAAAGATAGCGAAAAGATCTTCGGTTTCTTTCAACCAATTTCGTGCCTCCACAAAAGTCTCTGTCCCAATGAAATTCTTGCCACCTATCGCCTTAAAGTCCTTGCAAACTTTTGCGAAATCCGCTTGTGGATTCTGAGGAGGGGGAGGAGGAGGAGGAACCTCAGTTACGGTGGGGGTAGTTGCTGGGCCCGCATCGTTGGCCCTAGCTTCCAAGTACCTCCGGAACCATCCGGGAATGGTCACTCCCTCGGGAAGGTTAAGATCGGCCATACTGGAAAAGAAAAAGATAGATTCAGAACGAAGAAACGAAGGATAGTGCTAATGGTTTTTGGAGAATAGCCTTTTAAAATAACTAGACTTTTCTTGGAAAATACTTAATTGGTTTTGAAAATAGTTTTTCAAAAGGTAAGTTTTAAAAACACTTTTGCTCAAATCTTGTAAACCTTATGCTCTGATACCAAATGTAACACCCCACCTCCGCCAGGGTAACTCTTGCAAGCACACTAGCTTCGGAGGGGCGTTAAATAAGGTAAACATGCATGCAGATATCACAAGACACAACATATAAGTAAAACAGACTAAGTAAAGCAGCGGATAAAACTAGCATTTCGAAACCATAGTCATGTTACAACAAAGTACTTGGTCATTATTTTCCAACAAACAAAGTCTAGAGAAAAGCATAAACTGAAAAACTGAAATACATAAAGTACTATCCCCAAAGTGAAGTGATAAACCATAGCAAGCTCAATGTCCAAAACCGTACATGAGCAAATCCCGTAAGCAAGCTATAAAGATCCAAGCTAAGCTCCAATGTTCCCACCATGAGGACCTGAGGGGGGGAACGGAAGAAAAGAGGCGAAAGAAAACAGGTCAGTCAAAAAGACTGGTAAGCCCTAACTACTATCAGTCCATGAACTAGTAAAGTTAACTGGCATGAAAAGCTGAGATGAACATAAGGATAACAACATACTGGCATGATGATTAACTAACAAGATAGATAAAGATATCATCGCATAATCAAGGTTAAGTTTTGCACCACGGTTGTACTAGCATTCTAACATGTCAAGTAAAAACAAGAATTGATCCCTTGGCCCAAGCTTGGCCCAATATCATGAGGTGACCTAAATCAAGGTCCAACTACACGGTCTAGTATAGTTTCTTTTATATATAATATATCGTTTTGGAAATGGGCTCACCTAAAATGTCAGCCCACCCTTCTGTATTCAGCCCGCCCACATATACTTCATCTTCTAGAATAACCACCTGCTCCTCTTTACTTGTCTTCTCCAAACCTGACCGCGTTCAAACAGCTTCTCCCCAAAATACAACTCCAGTCAATTCGTATAACATGCCATAAACTCAGACCCGTTATCATATCTTCTTCCACCTCCTAAAATGTCCGCACACACAGTACATAAGAACCCACCAGGCGGTTTCGTGCTTCTCACCATCATTCACCGAATCCAATGCTGAAACCATCATCAGACTTTCCTTTTGTATGGCATTGCTCTTCCAGTGAAGAAACCACCGAATACCTTCCTATCACCTCCTCTATTGACCTAAGTCTGTTGTTCCGGCCAGTGCCACTTTTCTCACTTGAGCTCAATCTCGCGTCAGTTGTTCCCTCTACAGACTCATGCCCATTTTCAGTTTTCTCGTTATATATATATATATATTGGAAGAGTTTAATTTTTCTTTGATCGAGGATTTACATTGTTGAAGCCATGACTGCTTCAGCGAGTGCTATTGTATATTTATAAAGGGGATTGCCTTGGTCATCACGCGTTAGGCCGGTGCTATGCTATGGTGTATATTTGCATTGATTTGAATATGCAGCCAATATACATGTCCACGTGATGGAGATGGATCAGTATAGCTGTTGACCTCATTCCAGTTTTTAGGGTAAGTCGATACTGATTTAAAAACACAACTGGGTGCTAATGGGTCTGCGTCGATCTATCCTTCGACAGTTTCTAGGGTAGGATACGGTTTACTTGGAGAAGAAGGATTAGGGTAGAGTAGGTATCTATTGATTTGAAAACACAGGTACATCAACATTTAAGCGTGAAGGCATAGGGAAATATAGGTCTCAGTTGGAGTGAAGGGTCTGTAGTGACTTATATACATAGGTATGCAGTTAATTGTCTTGAGTTGCTTTTAGATTAGGATACCATCTTTACACATACTAGCTTCAGAAAGTAGGAAGTACGGCCGTTGTTTTCAAAATTTAATTTTTCCTTTGTTTATGAAGATAAAAGCTTGTAGAGAAGCAACGTTCACATCACAAAATGTGTGCTCCTAAAGTTACTATTTGACATTGGTACTCTTTCACGTCTAGCTGCCTCGTATTTACTTAGTAACTAAGAATCGAGGGAAAGGATGTTGCCGGGAAGAACTTGACCTACGTTGGAGGTTGGACATGTTGTGCCATTTGGCATTTAAGGACCAAAATCGTTTGATGATGAATGGTCTTGGTGGTTGGAAATAATTCAAGCGTTCATTGAGGTGTTGATTTGGGCGGACTTTGAGCTTTGGCTGATGTTTCTTCGAGGAGTGCCAATCACCGAACAATTTAATAGCGCATACTCGATTTATATTTTGATTTATATATATATATGTATATATATATATATTAAGGGTACGCGGTCGTATAGAATTTCCTACATTTATGGATTGCTATCGATAAAAATAAAAATACTGTCATGACGAGCAATATGCCATGATCCTAAAAATATAATAAAACAGACAAGTTAACTTATTCTGTGAAACCCCAAATTGCTGATATAGGGTGTAAAATACTCCCAAATAAAAAGTTGCTTATTTTTTTAAAATAAAAAATTAGAGAAAAATTCTAAAAATTAAATTATAACTACGTCTAAGAATGCTTATCCAAATTCAAAGCCAATATTTAATTATAATTAAATATATCGTTATGGTTTTATAAACGAATCCATAGCGATTATTTACAAAATTAATTTGGACATAACTCTCCATCTACGCGACGAAATCCCGATTTTTCTCTTCCATTAGAAAAATATACTTCACCAGCTCCGAACGTTTCTTATTTCATAGAAATCCGACTTAAAACGGATTCTGTATATTCAATTAAACTTCGAATCGCCAAATTACGAACTGCAGCGCCATTTCGAGCTCGATTGTAATTACAATATAAATTATACGTTCAACCATCGTTCATTATATATATTCGTTATTATAATTAAATTCCAAACTGAATTAAATATCTTCCACTATCCAATTCACACAATATTGCGAATTTCATTAATTCCGACTACTTCTGAATTAAATATATTACTCTATTATTTATATTAATTAAATATTCAATTTATTTAATTAAACGACCATTTAATTCTCTAAATCCAATATTTAAATAATTAAATAAATTAATTATTATACCGTAAAAACACGGGACGTTACAACATAGCTCAAGGCACAACTGAGGTTAATTCTACTACCGGTGTTCCAATAGATCAGTCAAGTTCCAAGCCAAAAGTAAGCAAAGGAAAGGGGTTCTCTGCTCTGAAAAGTGGTTTTCTGATTTCGAAACATGCCTCGTGCTCTAAGAATAATACGACCTCGGTGGTTGATGAGGGCTCTCCACTGGTCTGGTGCTAAGTTTTTGAGATTTGGTCCCATCCTCAAAGCGGTTTATGCTATCACTCATGTGGGAAGGTATTCTCTATATGGATCTCAAATGTTGAATCGGATGAGAGGGAAATTTACTACAAGCTTGTTGATGACAAGTTGGTCATCTGCGATGAAGGAGAATTTGGTGCAAGAAATGATGTAACGACCCGGAAAATCTGAACCAATTTAAAATTTTTAAATTGGCTATTTTAGTGGATTTTAAATATTTAAAATAAATATTTTAAATAATAACGACGAAAAGTTAGTTTGAATCGACGTTTGAAAATAAATATAATTAATTCTAATTATAAACAAGGCCTAAAATGGCGCAGTAGTTTCAGAATTTGAATTCAAACTTTGACTGACTGTACCGAGTGCAAAACAAAACGGATTTGAGTGAAACCAAAAATATTTAAATCTGTTAGTGAATATCTTTCTAACGAATCCGAAGAATCGAAGTTTCATAGCGGGAAGCAAAAGTTATGGCTAAATGAATTTTCAGAAAGGTCGCTATAGAGTTTATATAGCCCGTGAAAATGGCCATTTTGCAAATGATCTCAGAATTCGACGAAACCACTTTTGTTGGATCCGGGACGTCAAATTATTGCTAGGTTTCAAATTTCATAATTTTTGAAGCTAATATGTGAGCGTGGCAAAGGAAAATGTGTTTGGTCGATTTCTATTAAATTGGATCGACCAGAAAAGGGTCATTTTTCAAACGGTCTCAGAATTCGACGAAATAAGTTTTGTTGGGACCGTATCATCAAAACATAGCTAGATTTATTTTTCGGGAATTTTTAGAATCAGGATGTGGCCCCGGCAAATTGAAATGTATGTTCAAATTAAATATTGAATGTTTTATATTTTAATTTGAAGGAAAACTGACTGAAACATTCGAATGGGCCTTCGAAACATGTCCCATTGTGTTCGGGATGGGGGTAATTAGCTAGGGATGACAGCCGTTGGGCTTGAATTGGAGTTCGTGGGAGAAAAGGGCATTTTTGGATTTAATAAAAAAAAACACGGGCCAATCACGTTGACCCGCTTATTCATTCTCTCTCCCCGATCCTCCTGAAACGATCGACGGAAAGCATCCAAACCTTCCCCCTCCGATTCCTCCTCCTACACGCAATAAAACACCATGCCCCAGTGGAGGATTTTGTAGAGCTAGAAGAGAGCTTCAAATCCATACCCGCTAGGGATTATTTCGTTGAGTACATCGCCCGGATCGAGCGCTCGAAGTTGCCCTGCCTTGCCGCCGTTTGCTCCGCCGTCCGACCACCGAGTTCACCCCCACCACCTGGCGCAAGCGCGCCCCTCCATGCTCTCCATCATGGCGCAACCCGATCGTCGTATCGTGCAACAGTTTGGAGGAAAATCGAAAACCTAATTTTGAACATCGAAAGTGAGGTACAGGTTTGGCTAGTTTAAACTGATTTTAACGTTTAAAAGCATTGCAAACTTTTAAAAATCATATCTTTTTCGTTTCTTGACGAAATCCAGTGAAACAAGAGACACCGGGACCGTGGCGACGTCTTCTACATTCTAGAAGAGACCGCATATTTTTCTGAGCCTTCTGCTATTTTTGGTGGAGTGGAACCCAATGTGAGATTTCTGAATTATAAACTATATGGAAAACGACGATGTATAAATTATATAGTCGATGTATGAGTTATATAAGCGTTGTACACCTCATGTATAAGCGTTGTATAAGTTGTACGTTCGATGTATAAGTTATATATGTGTTGTAAAAATTATATATGTGTTGAATAGAAGTGAAATATACTTATATATATATATATACGCCCCTCGTCCACAAACCATGGACGATATTTATTGGTTGTGATTGGTGTGAAAATTGGTTGATAGCGAATGGTTGATTAGAATTGTTTGTGGTTGAAATTGATTGATTGTGGTTGAAAAATACCCGTTTGTGGTTGAGAATTATTTGGTTGAAACCACATAGGGTTAGTTTGTGGAAAAGAAAAAAATATACATGCCGCCTGCGTGCGAACTAGATGCATGAAATCCCCATTGTCAAAAGCTGCGAGACTTTAAGGTAGAGCGAGGAGCCGTACCAGGGACGGCCCCGGTTTTAACTTCCCTGTCGTTATGCTGCCGAAATTTTGAATAATATTCATGTGTTAGAATTATTTTCATGTGTTGAAACTATATTCGTGTGTTGAATAGAAATTCATGTGTTGAACGACATTCATATTTTGAAATAAATTGTTTTATAATAAAAATCATATTTTTATCATTTATAAGAACTATATTAAATAGTCGTGTTTTGAAATAAATTGTTTTGCAATAAAAATCACATTTTTACTATTTATATAAACTATAGAAAACATTCATGTGTTGAATAGAAATTCATTCG
Source organism: Allium sativum (assembly GCA_030737875.1). Lineage (NCBI taxonomy): Eukaryota > Viridiplantae > Streptophyta > Magnoliopsida > Asparagales > Amaryllidaceae > Allium > Allium sativum. Next base: position 430,008,956 of record CM060909.1, on the reverse strand, counting down.
TTGAATAGAAATTCATGTGTTGAATGGTATTCGTGTTTTAAATAAATTGTTTTAACAATAAAAAATCACATTTTTATTTTATATATACGAACTATAGAAAACCTTCATGTGTTGAATAGAAATTCATTCGTTGAATAGAAATTCATGTGTTGAATGGTATTTGTGTTTTAAATAAATTGTTTTAACAATAAAAATCACATTTTTATTTTATATATATGAACTATAGAAAACATTCATGTGTTGAATAGAAATTCATTCGTTGAATAGAAATTCATGTGTTGAATGGTATTTGCGTTTGAAATAAATTGTTTTATAATAAAAATCATATTTTTATCATCTATATAAACTATATAAAATAGTCGTATTTTGAAATCAATGGCTTTACAATAAAAATCACATTTTAATTATATACATGAATTGTTAAAAATAGTGAAGTGTCGAAATAAATGTCGGTTGGATAAAAATATCATTTTTATCAAATGTATGAAAAGAATATAGTTTTGAAATCGAAGAATTGATTATATTTATATATATATATATAATTAAAATATATTGAATAACGAAGTTGTAGTTCGTGTTTTGAAACCGTGATTTTAAACGATTAGTGCGGGAGATTCGACCGTCGGATTTTCCCGAAACTATAACCGTTGGGTTCGTCTTGGAAATATCTTCCCAACGATACCCACTTTGTGAAAATCCAATGGTTGGATTGTCTGGAATGTTTAATTCAAATCTGAAGAAAAACAGCACCAGAATCGATTATATATATATATATATATAATTAAATTAAATCGAATAACGACGCTGCAGTTCGTATTTTGAAATCGAAACTTCAAACGAGTGTACCGGGAGATCCGACCGTCGGATTTTCCCAAAACTGGAACCGTTGGATTCGTTTTGAAAAGATCTTTCTAATGATATAAAATTTGTGAAGATCCAACGGTTAGATTTTCAGATATGTGTAAAACAAATCTGAAGAAAAACAGCGCCACAGCCGCGTTATGGCCCGAAGCGTCGTTTGAATGAAATGGCTATTTTTAAATAAATAAAAATAGCGATAAATCATTTTAAAATATTATAAACGATATGGAATGTGAAATTTAGGAACTAACTGAAGGTTAGCTAAGTCGAATGGTTTCCTGGGTTTTGATCTGATGTTGGTTTCGGCCTTCGAGGTTAATATTTGGGAAATCGTTCTCTTGCTGATTTACGGTTAGTGACTGATGAATTGGAATAAGGCGTATGTTGTGTTTGTGTAGCACTTGTTTATTATATACGCGAGTTGCTCGGAAAGGCCGGGTTTATCCCATTCTGAATAATTGAATCGACGATAAGAAGTCGAAGATAAAGACGGTGGTTGAAGACTGGAGATCTTCACCTCGGTTGGATGATAACTGATGTCCTGATTGGGTGGCATCCCGAAATATGGATAATGAGTGGTGATCATCCAGACGTACGTGGAGATCGATGGGTATGCGAGGTATATAGTGCCTCCGGTTTCGTTCAGACCCAGAACGGATTTGCAAATGGGCTGTGTGTTTGACATTGGAATTCATTCTTTGTGATTGATAGCCATCAGTTGCATGGTGTGAATTGCCTGTGTGGCATGCAAGATGCAGTGATCAAGGCTTCAGCTGAAAAGCAAAGTCTTGTGGTTGATGATCAAAGCACGGCTTGTGTGGCATAGCTTTGTGTATAATGTGAATTCACGAACCTCACACCCTGGTATGAACCAGAAACGGGAGAGGACATCAGGGAGGGCATGCGTTTCTTCCTAGCTAGAGGTGGTGTCAGTGCTTAAACTGGCTGACATTTATATTATTTTCACCTATGCGGTTGTTGCTGTTGCGAGGCGCCTCGGTTATATCGGTCGATCCGGGACCGATGGAGTCATTCGTTGGCTCATTTACGCCCCAAAGGGTGGGGAAACGCAGTGTTCAGGCATTTTAATCCTCATCGGTGGACCGGCCCTGACGATCCAAGGGCTCACCTGTGTCTGGGTCCTGAGGTTCGGGCTAGGCAGTCTCGAATTCGGTAAGGACTATCTTTTGCCTTGGTTCATGACGGAAATCGAATTTCCAAATACGACATGTGCGGTTTTGATTGTATACCTATATATGGCGACATAGTGGTATGGGGCATTAATGCCGTCTATGATTGATATTTATGATTGTTTATTAAATTAGAAACTAACTGGAAACGAGCTAAGACGGATGGTTTCCTGGATATTGGTCTGATGTTCGTTTCGGCCTTCTGAGTTAATACCTAGGGAATCGTTCTCTTACTATTTTATAGTTGGAGTCTGATTAAGAATTATTTTGTTTTATTCATATCAAGCATATTTTGGCCATTATAAGGTAAAACTCTATCCTCCGGTTTGCGTTGCATTGTGTGATGGGAACTGAGTCTTATAATGGCTTCATTTTTATAAAAAGCATTTCGATGTTTAAAATATTGACTTGTTTTAAAGCACTGGCAACCCAATGGAGTAAACCCGTTCAGCGAAAGTGGTGTGGTCATGTGATTAGCCAATTATATAATGTGTTAAGTAGATTTCTCATACCATTCCCATGACTGATTCGTAGTTTGTTTCACTTGCAAACTCGGGTGCCCCTTTTTCTACACGGGCAGCCTGGTATTCAGGTTTTAGCAGGCTCTTTCTGGATAGCTGGAGCTGAAGATGGATTCTACCATTTATCTCTTTTTATGCTGTTCAACTCCTGTTGTACATATTATGTTTGTTTTCCGCTGTAGACATTTATGTATAGCTGAACTGTATTTGTACTAAGTATGATCCTGTATACTGTGTAACTCTGATGATTACATTTATCCATTGTATTATTTGTTCTTTATCTAGTGTATTTATTTCTGTTATGCTATTATCTGTTTATGTGTTATATTCCAAAGATTACCCTTGCCACCGTCCGTACGGGGTTTTGGGGTCGTCACAAATGAAGTGGTTCTGGCGGCGAAGGACTGGGATAGGAGGTTCATCTATTCTAGTCGCTCTCCCGGCCACCGGCCTGACCTTTTTGGTTGGTTTCGTCGCTGTGCTGGTATCTGATTGTTTATTTTTGCTTTTTCATTTTGCGTCTGCTGTGTATCTAGTAGTTTGACCACCTTCACGTGGACTTCGGTCTTCGGGGTCTGTCTATGACTAGCGGTCAGGCCTTGTTGGCCATCTTTTTTATATTTTATGATATGCAGATTTTACCATATATATATATATATATTTGTGTGTATGTGTGTGTGTGTGTGTGTTTAATTAGCATACAAACATCCATGATAATATAAATAAAACGCACATAACCCATCTAAAGTTACTAATGTAGTACAAATGTCAAAATGAAAGTAATATTGCCAAAATAGTGTGTAACAACACATAAATAAGAAGAAAAAAAATTAAGTTAAAACAATTAAAAATTTATTTTCATTCCTTTATATGTTAAGATCTACATTAAACTATTCTAGAAATCTCATTTTAAAGTCAGAAATCAACTATTAATGTAAATTTTATATTATACTAACAATTACAATGAAATGAGAGATAATATCACTCACTTTAGCCAAATTAGTTCAAACCAGCGCTAAAATGTAGAACTCACCATTACGAGTCTAACATAAGAAATCACTCTCGAAACAATCATCGTATGCAAAAAAGTTATACAAGTTAGAAGATTTAAATCCTATGTAGAAATTTATAGATCTAAAATAACAAAGTTAGGGCATTTTCAAAGGAATAACTTTTGCATATAAAATCTTAATCATGTAAAATTCAAATGGGACATCTGAAACAACATGAATGAATTTATAATAATTTTAGATAAATTTTTATAGAAGGCTTAGATTTTGAAATGTATTAATTAGTAAATCAGAGATTCGATCACTCACCATTGCCTATGCAAGTTCCAGATCTGACATGGAATGATAGATAAAATATATTCCTCCTCTTTTATAGCAGTAGATATTCATCTCTAAGCATAGATCTCAATAATCTTCTTTTTTTGTGTTAATTCGATCAAAAATTTTGGGTTTTTTGGATGTAGATTTGGAAAAGAACACAAAGGAAATATCTAATAAAGGTTGTAGACTATGAGAGGAAGAGAAATGAGTTGGCAATAACCTATTCCAGCTACATTCTCTTTCAATCCCGAAAGTAATGGTGGACCCCACACTAATTGCATAATTAAGTTGTTTAAAATTCAAGAAAGATAAAACAGGTATAACTCTCGAACCGTAAGTTCATTTTCTCAGTGCAACAGCCTTATTGAAAGAAAATCCATCATCGTGATCCAACGATTTTCAGGTCCAAACAACGCTCCATTCAAAAGTTATGAATAAGATTTTTCAAGGGTAAAACCATTATAAAAAAATTCAACAAAAATTGTAGAAAAAGTCAATTACTTTTTAGGAATTCACAATTATAGCTATTACTTTCTAGGAATAGAAATCATAAGAAAGTCAAAATCAAAAGACATCCTCCATCAAAGGAAATGCATAAATGAAATTCTGGCTAGAACAAGAATGATTGTAGTAAAATCATTTCCTACACCAATGATCATTAACCATTATTTATCCAAATGCAGAGGAGAACTTATACTAATGTTAATAGTACAAATGTATCATCGATGCATTGCAATATGCAACTATTACAAAATAAAAAATATTATACAATGTTAACAAAGTGTCTCAATTCATATAGGACCCCAAAGATGGACACTAGAAAGTTTTAAAGAATACTATGATACTTAAGAGGTACAACGGATCATGGTCTAAATAATTAACCTTATAACAAGCAAACCTTTTTATACAACTAGATGTTAGGATCTAGACTGGATTACAAATCCCGATGATTGAAGACCTACCACATGATACTGCATATACGTTGAAAGCAATTTAGTACCATAGTGTTTTAAAAGTCAGCCAATGATTTCAAAATCAAGCACCGAAGCCGAATACAGAAATATAGTTAACGGTACAACCGAAATCGAGTGAATTGAAAGTCGAACCAGATGCAAAGGCAACTTTGTAGTGTGATAGTTTAAGTGCAATTGCATTATCTTCTAGCACAATACTACACTCCAAAACTAAACATTCGTAGATTGACTTGCACGTGAGCAAGTTATGAATGGAAAATTGCAAACTAGTCATGTACCTGCTACTTACCAAATACAAGATGTGTTTACTAAGCATTATCAACGATAAACTTAACCAAGTTAAGGCAAGAACTCAAAATTAGAGACAAGTCAAAATCTTCCTAGTCTAACCCGTGCAACCTATCATATTGGTCATTTTGCCACCATTAATTGACCTGCTTATAAATTTCTAATCAAAGCCTCGTATTTCAAGCCTTTGGAATGATCCAGTCAGATCCAAATTTAACTTCGATAAAATACTCTCATTCATATCATATCATCCTCAAAAGTAAAGAGAAAGAAATAGATCTGAGCTACGTTGAAAGAATTTAGGGCATATAAACTACTTAAAGGAATAAAGTCTTATCTGATCTCAAATCTTTATAACTAATTTCATTCGAAGAATACTTCAGGAATAAGATCTAGCTCACTTGAATCTGAAGTATTTTAAGTTCAGAAGAAGATTACATCGGATCATATCGCAACCGCCATTAAAGTGAATACACAAGGCCTTTTTAAGGGAATTGTATTATGAGTATTGTATTATTGTAAACTGGTTCTGTTCTCACTCATATTTTCTTTTTTCACACCTCACTTAATTCAAAATAACCATTACACCTCACTATGTTCTTTTCACACTCCATGTTATTCCAAAAATACCCTTGTATTTCTTAAACCACGTTCAGTCATGATATTTTTTTATGGAACTTACTTGGTCTGAGCTAGATTGTTGTATGAATCACACTAAATCTGAACAAGATTGTTATACAAAACTCGTTCGGTCCGAAATAGGTTGTTGTACGAACCTCGTTTGGATATAAACACAACACCTTTGAAGCTTATGCATGTGATTTTATATATTTAATCATGATGTATTATTATTTGAAGACAGAATAATTTTGGAAAAATTGAAAATAAAAAAAAAGTGACAGGATGTGAAAGGATGAAAGTGGAGTTTAAATAGAATTAGTCATTATTGTATACTGCATTACATTAGAGATGCTTGGGTAATAGGACCGTTTAATTCAATAAAGCCCATTACCAAATAATCTATATACAAGTATGTATGTACACAAGAGATACTTTTGATCACTTTATCAATTCATAAAATCTCTTCTTCACAAAGTCTTACACAACGTGAAGATGGACGTACTTTACAAACTGCAAGTGCTTTTTAATACAAGTATTTAAATATATCAATTACGTATCAGCATTTTATTTAATTATTTAGAACAACAGGGAACTATATTACAAAATAAAAAATAAAAAATAAAAACAACGGAGAGAGTTGGCACAAATTACACATACAAAAACAGGAGGAAAGCCAACTCAGTCCAACACAGACCCAGCATCTACAGACGCAGCAAAACGAGAGAAAAAAAACAACTAGAGCCCGGCTTGCCTTAAACACCAACTACTGAAACAAAACTAACCATAGCAAAAACCAAGCAGAGGATCCACAAACAAAACTTGAGAGACCAGGGAAACCCAAAATGTAACATAGCCACAGAAATCTTCATACACAGGAGCAGCTAGGTAGCCCAAGCCTGCACCTGAGCAAGACCAAAAGAAGAAGGAAACTTCAAGCTACCCTTAAAAGAAAACTAAAAGGGAAGAAGCTGAAGCTTCATGCCAACCAAAAAGGAAGAAAGGCAGTTAAAAACACAAACCAGAAAAACAGTGCTGCAAATACTAGATCCTGGAAGAACACGAGGAAAAGACTGCAATATCATTGAACAACTTATAATATCCAGAAACAGCAAACAACAATAAAGAAGCATCAGCAAACAAAGCCTGCAAGAAGAACCACACTAAAACCCAGGCTACAAACAAAAAACTGAAGCTTTTTTACTTTTTGGAGAAGCCACCAGTTATCAAACTACCATGAATTCCACTGTCTTCTTTTCTTTTCTTGGTTTTTGATCTTGTTTTAATTTGAGAAATTAGTTTATTCCATTCAGGGTTTGATTCTACTTAAGGCTCACCATTTATCCCCATATTCTCAGTTTTCAACTTATTAATTTTAAACTTATTTTTTCTCCATTTAAAACTACTTGATGAACTGTCAGAATCATCCATTAAGATATCCTGAGGAATGCTATTATCGATATCATGACGAACAGATTTTAAAGAGTTACTAACCTTTTCTTGATCAATTGTTTCCACATAATCAAATGAAACACTTTGTGGCATACCGTTAACCCCACTATCACCTTCAGCCCTGACTGACATGTCTCCATGATCATCTTTATCATCCAAATTGACAGCTTCATAAGTGATATCATTCTTCCCACCTGCTCTAATAATATCATTAGCTACAGCATTTTCCTTCTGCATGCAGTCAGTAAATGCTGCTAACACATTAAAAGGATTAAGTTTACTAAAAAATATTTTCTTGAAATAGCTTCTCAGCATTTGAATGACAAACCTCTACTATAACCCTTGTTGTTTTAGACCCATCCTCGTATTCTTTTATGCCTTTCACTGCAGTCTCTGAGAATTTATTACTAAGCTTACACTGATTATTCAATGTCCCATCAATATCTATCCCACTTACTGTAATAGAATTATCTTTGGGAACCCATGCTTTAGTAGATTTACAAACAGCATTTTAGTTGCCAATTTTTTTGCAATTAGAACATGCTGATGGAACTCATTCATAAATAACTTTTTGCCATACAATGTTACCATTATAACACTGGATTGGAATAACGTCGGAGAATTTAAAATTAATGTTCACTTCCACCAAAATTCTAGCATAAGAAATACGAACTAATTCCTCAGTGACACTATCTAATTTTATAGGGTGACCCAAAATAGAGAGGCTATTCTACTAATAGCCTCCACTGACCAGAAATCCAAGTCCAAATTAGCTAGACGAATCCGTATAGGTACGGAATGAAGGAATTATCGTGATAGTCTCATACCCGGTTGTCACTTCTTCATGAAAATTAGTCTCTTATTATAAAAATAAGGACCTGAAGCTAAAATTCTTTCACAATCTTCTACATCATCACACTTGATAATAAAGAACCTGTTTTCCCTTGTGAACAACGGTTAATTTCCTTTCAGATTCCAATTCCTATCTATATATTCCTTTAAGAACTTATAATAGGGTTTACTCCCATATACATAAAAAAACTATGGAATTGAACCATCTTTCTCTTGCTTTGTTAATCAGGCTTTCACTAATAATAGCAACTAGGGCTGCACACAACCCATATCCAATCCGACCCAACCCACCAACCCGACCCAACCCACATAAACTCAACCCAACCCATACTAGTTCGGGTCGGATATGGGTTACAATTTTTAACCCATACTATATACGGGTCGGGTTTGATATTTTGTTCAACCCAACCTTATTTTAACCCAACCCAACCCTGTATTATAAAATTAATTTAATATCATCCCATCTAAAATTAGAGTAGTATAATCGTAGAATAATGTTTTCGTATCTATAGTAAATATACAAAAAAATCATATTTGATGTCAATCCAAACTAGGTAGAATTTGGCAAATATATTTCAAAGAGCACTTTAATTTATTTTAAAATGAAACACTTGTTCTACTATGTAGTAAATTAACTTTACATGATGTGTTTTACAATGAAAGTTTAGTAAAAATATGTCTTATAATGAATCAGTTATTTTAAATGCATTATGCTAGCTAAAATATAATATATTATGCTGAAAATTTTAATATTATTTTTACAAACTTCCTTCATATTCTCATTTTTTTTATTATATTCAAGCAACCCAACCCAACCCCACTAAACCCGACCCAACCCATACCTCAACCCGACCCATATCCAACCTCATATAGGGTCGGATACGGGTTGAAATACCTTAAACCCGTACCTATGCGGGTCGGATGAAGTATTTGGTCCAACCCGACCCAACCCATACTTTGTGCAGCCCTAATAGCAACTTTGATATTATCCTTAATGGGGGATTCAAAATAAGCTGAATAGAACTTTGATGAGATTTATTCTCTGTAACTAGTCTACTTCTATCCAGGCTTTAGAGTGTATAAAATTGGCTTTGTTTGTAATAGCCTGATCTTTTGAAATCAGATCTGGAAATTCTGTCCTAGAATCAAGATTGGGATAACAAGAATTACCTTGGATTGAAGAACACACTTGCTTTGCTTGTTGAAGGGAAGGACTCGAATCAGGTGGAAAAGCCATACAATAATCTGAATTGACATTTAAAACTGACTGAGTCTGAGTATTTGATTTTAGAGAAGACGAGGCCGCAGTTACTTTATTCACTCTAGATTTACATATAGCATTCTACTTATAGTGTGGTATATAAATGTGCATTACCATCTGCTCTACTTCAGAACAATAAGTGAGAACATGTCTGTTTAAAGAAAATATATTTGGTTTTACCGCATATGTTGAAGTTGTTTCTAGATTATCATTTTCGAATGGAATCCAAAAAAATCGCCAAATTATTGGATGATACAAATGAGATTAATGAGCAAGTCCACCTGCAAATTTGATGTTCTTGTAGCTTTTGTTAATACATTTAACTTAATTTGTTTATTTCTTTAAATCTGGAGTCAAAATTGGTGAAAGAGCAAACGGTTTGGAGCAGCATCTATAGCTTCCAGAAAGGGAGTGTATTGTAACCAGATCGTATCTGAACACCTTCCCCATTCTTCATATAAAAAAGACCATGTAGCCAGAAAGGGAGTATTGTAACCAGCGTCTATACCAGGCGACGCGTACACAGGCAAAAAATTACACAACTCTAACAAGAGTACATCACAGTGACCGTACAACTATAGCCTTTGAACATCGTCATGCCGGTGACCCAGCAGGTTACGATCCTTCCACCATTCGCAGCAGTATACAGCTATCATATGAGAGCAAAATGGCACTCCCACAAAGAAGCCAAAACAACAAAATGCTTTGTTAATTCATCTTCCTTCCGACGGTGAGGTATACAATTCCATGCTATCAAAAGGTTTGCTTCTCCTATCAACACCAGCCAAGTCACAGAACTCCGACAAATCCTTCCTAATTGTCAACTTTCTCTTCTTCTCCAAAGGCCTTGCTCCTAAAGCGTTCAAATCCAAATCCATATCACGCTCCCTACAAGATTCCACAATAGCATCATAAGCTCTCGAAGAAGGATGCAAACCCTCATTACAAGCTTTTAAGTACATTTCATAAGCTAACCTTGCCTTCCCATCTCTGGCTAAAGCTTCAATCATCACATCATACGTGATGTCGTTAGGCTTAACATTGTCCTCGTTCATTCTACAAAACCACTCATAGGCCACACCACCTATTTGCTTTTTCACACATCCACTTATAATAGCATTATAAGTCACAACACTTGGATGTATTCCTCCATCTTTCATTTCCGTAAGAACCAAACCTACCTTTTCTTGATTCCCTTGTCCTACATGTATCGATGCCAAAATCGTATACGCATGCAAATTTGGCTTAACACCGACTTTGCACATATGATCCCAAACTTTAATGGCTTCATCGTACAACTTCCCTTTCTCTAAAGCGCTAAGTAACGCACCATATGACAGTATAGTAGGCTTTTCTCCATGATCGATCATACGTTTAAATATTTGCACGGCTGCAGAAGTTTCTGATGCTTTAGAGCAAGCAACAAGTACGGAGTTCCATTCCCTAGTGCCCGGTCTCAATCCTTTTTCTAACATTTTGTTGATTAATCTAACTCCCCATTTCCATATTCCTTTTCTTCTAGCTGCGGTGAGTAAAACATTGAAATGAGAAACTATCAATTCGTATGACAGATTGTTAGGCTTAGGCCCTTTGTCCAGAAGTTCTTCGTATATCTCTAAAGCCGCCCACCATTTCTTTGCTTTGCCCATTAACCATATCACGTGGTTGCACACGGATAAGCTTATATCGCTACTTGTTTCTCGTATCCTACTATATAACTCTTTAGCTACATCATAGTGGGTTGCGCGAGTACATGCCCATACTAGCCGCTCGTATTCTACTTTGCCCAGTTTGATGCCATTTTTGTCCATTTCAGTCAAAATTTTGAACACACTAGTCGATAGATTATCTTCATTGACTAGGAATTGACGCATTAGTAAATAACAAATTCGAATCACAAACTTTTCAAGCTTGTCCATCTCAACATACCAATTGTAGTCTTTGTCCTTGGGTAAACTTCCATCTTCATATTCTTTTTTTACTGTAACGAAAAAAGATATTGCACTAGATGCATCTTTCAATTCTCTATATGCTAGTAAAACAGTTGAGAACGTAACGGGAGATGGTGACAAACCATTTTGATCGATGTCTTCTAAAATTTTAAGGGCTTCGGCTGGTTTTCCTTGCTGTAAAAGAATTGACATCAAAGTGTTATAAGTCACGATGTTCGGAACAATTCCTTCATTCTTCATATCTTCGATTACTTCATCTACCTTTTCAAAATCCTTGACTTGTTTTATTGCACCTAAGAGACTATTATAAATGAAAAGATTTGGTTTAACTATGCCATTACTCTCACTCTTCTTTCTCTTCAACCAGTTTACAAGAGCAAATGCAGGTTCCAATCTCTTTTCAAACCCTAACCCTCTAATTACAGATGAAAAAACAGGAAGTGGCATATTATCGTAATCTTTCATTATTTCTTCAACATCGTCCGCGCTTTTTGCTTCATATAAACTCAAACCTAAAGCTCTAACATCAATCTTTTCTTTTTCAACCGATTCTGTCCCCTTAGGATGGTCTAATGCCAAAGGTAAAACATGTTTGCTACCTGAAGTTCCAACCTTTACACCAAATGAGCTAATTTTAAGACTCATGGAAACAAACCCATGTCTGAAGACTTTAATTTGGCAGCTGATTCCTGGAGAACGAGTACTATTCCAAAATTGATTCTTCCTTCTCCGCCTAGAAACTACATGAGGTGTCGCCAAAGTCGCTGGTTTCATGTCAAAGAAGTTCAAAGCTTGCATTTTTATTTAGACTTTATCTAAACAGGTGAAATTTGGAGATAATGAAACCCATTCGGAGAGCGAAAGAAGAAATCAAAGGGGAGGAGAACGCTTACCTCGTAAATTAGTTTCAGTAGCAACCATTCAATTGGAAAATTGAGGTTTTAACTCTATCGCTAAATGAGTGCGACAACAGAAACTTGAATTTAGAACATTAATAACACCGATTTGCAGTTATCGTATAATTGAACAAAGCTTGGATTGGGCCGGATAAAATATACACCGCTATATTATATTTATGACTTTGGCCCAATAGAGTGTGCCCATAATATTTACTATTGTTTCTATTTTAAGAGGCTGAGGCACAGATATTACTTTTTAAGTCACGTTTTAATTACGTTTATGAAAATCGCACGTGTGAATTAAAATATATTAATTAGACATTACAATGGAAATATCTTTTTAGGTTAGTGGCAAACTTTATTTATTTCAAGCTATTACATTCAAGTGCGATTTGATTTAATACAGACGCAAATGAGATGGATAAAACTTCAGCTTAGCACCATTATTGGTAGCGTTAGGCTGTCCTCTACACGTATTTTGGAACCACACACTTCACAATTTTCGATAAATAATACACTATTAGTCAATGATTGTGCATTGGTCAATAATGCAATGACACACGACAATAAAATAAAAAGGAATTTGCACTTATCATAACGTGATTCCAATCTAAAACGTCACGTTTTATCTCTATACAAATTATGTGCATTCCAAATGATCATTGTCATACCAACAATTTCATGGCCTTTTTGTAGTGAAAAATCAAAGGTGGATCTAATCTATCGATAATCTCAACAATTTCAATTCAATAAAGAGAATAAAATAAAATTGAATAATACAAATAAATAAATAAATAACAGATATGGAAAGAACACACTAATATTACGAGGTTTAGCTATGTCTATGTCTTCAGACCCAACAAGCTTTGTTATTTATTCACTTCAAGAGGGAGTACAAAACGAGAAGAATACAAATCACTTGATATAAATTTATCACTCTGTGATAGATACGTAAATAGGGATACATTTGAAAATATTTAATGGATAACTCTCTTTTGTTCTTGGATGATAAGAACATGAGGAAATGTCTTCATATTTATAGAAGCAAGGATGGAGACTACCTTGGCGGTAAGGATAAAATGTTTACTGATTTCATCAATTTGATTTCAACACAAATCTAGCTTTTTTATGTTTGTTTCCACATACACCTTTATTGATTGATTTCTCAAATATGATAGTATCTCTTTTTATACCAACTGGTTGTCTTGTCAAATTGTTTCTCGTATTCGATTGATTGCGGCAATCAATTAATATCAATTTGTACATTCTCGTCTATTAATTTGAAATAGATATAAATCATCCAAATTTAACACTCTATCGCGATTTAAATACATCAACCAATCTACAAAATTGTTTGTTGTGTCAACGTCTCATGGCGCTAAGTAGCTTGAACCACACTAATCAAATTTGGGCAATGCTCAAACTTATCCTTTGGACCAAACTTTGTTAACATATCAGCTGAATTGTCTTTTGTGTGAATCTTCGACCACTTTATTTTATTTCTCTCTTTTTCAAGCATGAAAAAGAAACTTCTAACATCAATATGATTTGTCATTGAATTGTAGGTTTGATTTTCAATAAGACGAATGACAATCTGATTATCTGAAAACAACTCCACGACCATCTGCACCATTGATAAATCCTCTAAAAACTGCACAGCTTCCACAACAGAAATAAGCGCTACCTTTGTAGTTAATAAAGCTACCACGGATTGTAGCTTGAATGTATAAGAAATCGGGTCGATGCCAAATGTAAATACATATTCTGAACTTGATTTCCTACAATCTTTATCCCTGACTAATCTAAATCATAACAACTTCTTAGAATTATGTCACTACCTCCAAACAACAAGCAAAAATCAGAAGTACCTCTCAAATATCGTAACAACTTCTTCCTGATAATAAAGATGCCTCATCGGCCTGGCGCCGTGAAGGAGATGTAGCATGTTGGTTTTGGAAATCTCGCCACTGCCTCGTCATCACATTCATATCATGCCTCATCATGACATTTTCTTATATTTGGGCGGTCTGGGCAGTCGTGGCCTCGCTCAACTTGTTAAGCAAGAGCATGAAATCATCACATGTAATGAACGCTAAAGGAAGGGCTTGAGTACTTGTCATGGTAGCATGGTCAATGTTGGGCCTTGTTCGGTTCGAATTCGATCAGGGGATCAATGGACCAGGATGGTTCGATCCGGGAGCGCTCGATACGGGGACATTCGAATCGGGGAATCCTGGGTCGATGCAGGTTATGAAGTGGTTTGTTGCGCGTCGCTGGATGATGCTCTAAAGGCAGCTTACTTGGATTTGTCTCTCTTGGAAACCATGGTTATCAAAGATGTTAAAAACATGGAATACCTCTCTCGGACTTGGTGATCCGAACAATGGGTAAACAATCCCAAAAGGCTGAGAATTCAAGTTTTCTCAGTGAAAGCACCAGAAGTTTGACCAAAAAATGGCACAAACACCAAATGTAGAAAATTTATGTAAAAATAAATAAAGAAATATAAAATGAAAACGAGGAAAACAACAATCACACGTGATTTATAGTGGTTCGGCATTAACGAGCATACGTCCGCTTGATAATTTCTTGATTCACTATGAAATTGCAAATACAACGCTTATAACCCTTAAATATTCGAATTACAACTATTCAATCTCTCGAATTGCAATAATTGGATCGGAGAATAACTTGATTCTTTGTTGTTGAAGAGTGCGTAAGTGTTTAAAGTGCCAAAAGTCCTTAAATTGTCCTCAAAGTTGTGTATTTATAGGTTTGGCTGGCATCTACATGTGGCTTTCAAGCCGGAAACATATGGCGATAGTTATAGAGAAGTTGTTGAACCACTTCAGGAACTTCCTGAACCGATTTGTGGTGTGTCGGTTCTACAGTAGACACGTGGCGAGAGACCGGATCATCAGGAGTTCGTGGTGAGGGCGTGCTGGTAGTGGAGTTAATATAACTGTCCTCCCCGGATCGAAATATTTGATCCGGAATTTGTTTGAACCGAGAGTCTCCGATCCTGGGGTATGACTCTATTTGATCCGGAGCTGGGGAATGGTGTCAACCATATTCTTCGATCTGGCTATTTCGTTCTAGCTATTTTGAACCAAGAGACAATCTTTAGCTTAACATAACTCCGAGGTTTGGAGCCTCTTGACCGTGAATATCTGAACCTTTGAGGCCTTGCCAAAAGATAGGTCAACATTTTGCCCCCAAAGTACATTGTATTGCGGATGAGATGTGCTTTAAACTCGTTGAACTACTTTGCCATGGAATATCATCCATTCTCCGGAAAATAATGATGAATTGTTGTGTCCTTTTATAAAGTCATGACTCTTGATTTCTTCTGCTATGTATAAATAGTAGATCACATCTAAAGTTGCACTCTTCATTACTCAGCAAGCCAAAGTCTTTGATCGGAGTAGTTGCAACAACAGTATATCGTTCAAACCTTGTCGAATTCGCCTGTTTCAAATTGTGTTGAGTTGTTGGTTGTTGCATGATAATATACACATTCGAGTCGTTTTCAAACGATGTTTTATTACGAACATTAAGGTCAAGTCAGACCATTCATATCATATGAGTTAGTCATATCAACAAGTTTTCGATGGCTTGAAGCGGTAGGAGAATACATTTATACTGCTCTTTATTCTCTGTTCGGATCGAGACTCGTGCTTGGTGTCAGTTCGAAATACTTGAACGAGCCCGGATTGAATAGTTTAACCCGTGGTAGGGTCAGAGTATTCGATCCGAATCGATGGCGTATGAAATGGTCAACACATATTTTCTGGAGAAGCTGAATAGCCATTTCTCTTCGTTATATAATTTGAACCACACCTCTCCTTTTATTATTTTCTTACTTTTTTCTTCACTGCCAGTAACTTCGAATTGAAGAAATCTTAATTCTCAATTTGCTTTTCCGTCTTTGAATCCGATTCTAAATCGTACAAGGTGGATCTAGATTTACTTAATTCGTGTTCTAATTCATAGTTTCACATGAATTATGCCCCAAATCCATGTTAATTGGTCTTGATTTGGTACGGAATTAATGCTCCATACCTTGGGGTCCTTCATCGTCGCTCGTGATGTCTGAGTTGTCACCGGTGGTGGTCGTGGTTTCATTTTGATGATGTGAAGCAATTTCCAATGGCTAAGAGGTGAGCTCGAGGGCTGAAACAATTTCAAGTGACTGTTATCACAGAGTTGGGTGGCATGCGTTTTGGAGAAGATGACAGTAGAAGCTCGAGGATGCTGATATAGTCCCTGGTTATCTACAAAGTCGGTGGAGAGGGAGATGAGGCTTGGAGGCTTCACTGAATCGAATAGTTTATTCAAGCTGAAAGGATGCGCCTGTGAAGGAGCCACGAAGAGCCATATCGATGGAGCAGGAACTATCCAGGTAGGATAAGGTTTGTCCGACCCGAGAGGCAATCAGGCTGAAGTGGCCAGGGGTCGAGCTAAAGAGGCTGTAAGAAAATGTGAAGATCTGGGTCGAAGGGACTTCACTCGATCTGGGAAATCCGTTCTGGGAGCTTTGATCCGAGAACATAGGCAGTTTAAGTAAAAGACTTAACTTTTCTACCCAAGTTAACAACATCTGCAACCCTTCAATACATGACAAAGATGAGAAGTCGAACAGAAGTATTTGAATAGTTATGATGAGCCTTTTAGAGCCCAAGTCTACGTCGCATAACATATGACCTCAAAAACTTCAGACATCAAGACATAATTCTTCACAACATTACGACGCATATCAAACGACCACCAACATTCAATTAGACGGTTGGGAACAAGTTACTTTACGCATTAGTATACACACACAGGGGGGGAGGCAGGTTACTTTACTCTAACCACCATTATTTCTTGGAAAGTACAACAAGCATGTCCAGAAAATATTACACTAGATTCTCAGAAGCTGAGAAAGGCAGGGCTCATGAAACAGGACCTGACCCAAAAGGCTGCACACCGGAGCCCAATTTTGACAGCGATGATCCATAGTTTGAAATCGATTTTCATGAGGATATAGAATCTTCCAGAGAATGGACCTCTTTATATGAGGAAATAGGAGGATGGGGAGATGATAGGGCTCCTGACACATTTTGGAATGTTGTTTTCCTGGAAAGTACTTGCAAATCTTGGGTGTCGACTATGGATGAGCCAAGGCTAAAGAGGTTGTGCTTAAAACATTAGATTCCCTAGTAGGATGTCCGAGTTCCTGATGTTTTAGAAAGGCCTCACGACCCTCCGGAATGCTATATGGCAATCAATTGACAAATGTGTACTATTGGGAGCATTCCTCTCTTTCATCCTTTTGTCATTGACTTCCTTCGACGAATGAACATAACGTCGATCCAGCTTCACCCAACGACGTATTCTTACCATTACACCTTGTACATAGTTTATATGGAAATCTTGAGTGAGGAGCTCACCTTTGAAGATGTCATTTTCTATTATAATTTCAAGAATTGCCAGCAAGTAACCCCATCGTCCCTTTATTTTGAGTCTGCGCCCAACAAGAAGGTTATTACCGAGGGATTTAACAACGTGGGCGACATAAGATCAAATTTTTTTTATGTTCATCATCAAGAGGATTGTTCCAAGAGATGGCTTCAATCCAGTAAGATTTGAGTTCCAATCCATCCTCTTAAGCTTTACTTGATGTATTTTTGACATTTCTCCTTATCTCCAGGTCTGACTCCGAAGAAGCCACAGGGTTGGATGTACCAAGATTGTTTAACTGTGTTGCTAAATGCTCCAATAGCTTTACTAAATGTCAAGCGTTGCCTTGCTAATGAGTTCCTCCATCGATACCACTTGCTCAATCCTCAACGGAGCATGAGAGTAGGCAGGGGTCGGGATCCCGTGGAAGTTCCCCCAATTATCATACCCTCGGTGTTAGCGGGGTCAAAAAGTGTGCTCCCAGTCATCTAGGGGTAAGTGACAACTGCGACCAAAATCAAGGTCAAAGTTAAAGGGGTCTAGAACAGTAAAGACACTGTTGGTTCCAATCAGGAGCCTCAACCAAGGGAGAAAGAGAAATCCCCTGAAAGGATCTAGTGAGGGAGCTTGGATTCCTTCTCCGAAAGATACAGTCATTGAGGAGCTTGCAAAGAAGGCTGTTGAGGAAGGATCCAAAGATTCTCCTCCAGAAGATACCATAGCTATGAAGGAGCAGTCTTCTCCTAAAACTCCACCTCCAACCAAATCTCCAGTTCACGATTCTAGGCAAGAGGAATCTATGTAACCGTTTCGAGGCTTAGGCAATCTTCCTTTACCGGATATTATTTATTCTTCCTAGGATCTTGGTTCTGGCGCCTTTCTTCCGATCTCCTAAGAAGAAATCACACCTACCAAAGTAGGGATAAGCACACCAACTAGCCAAACTCTAGGCTCTGGACCATTGGGGGGTTACTGCCACACACACGACACGAGCACTGCACGTCATAGCATCCTTCTCATCATACGTCTTTCTAGTCCCCACTTAAATTCTTTTTTTTCGAATTGCAAGTGTAATGACTAGGCGAAAGAAATATGCTTAGCAAATTGGTTCATATCTTTTCAATAGTAGGCCTGGCCATAGAAGCTCCTCAGACTGGGATACACGCGATCGCTCAGACCAGCGGAATCACGAAGAATTGGAGTGACAGAGGATCAGGGATAAGGAGAAGGAAAGGGAACAACATAAAGAGAAAGAACTAGCTCTTCGGTAACTTGAAAAAGAGCGGGAGCAGAAAAAGGAACTAAACAGAGAGAAGCGTCATCATGACTCCAGTCATCGCTCTCATAAAAATTCGGTCGGGGCTCTAGAGTTAAAACCCCTAGCGGGCACTCTCTGACTAAGGACTCGTCTCAGTCTAGGCTTCCCCTATCTCCTCAATCTCAAATTAAAAATATTCCTTCTCAACATGCGAACGCCACTTCATCACGTTGGCGTAAAGAGAAAGAAATCCAGATTGCACCTACTCGGGGATAAGAATTGTCTATAGAAGAGAGGAAGAAGCTATTGGTTTAAACATTCTAAGACTTATGCTTTGATCATATTCAATTCTTTCATTTCTTAAAACTTGTTACAAAGTCTTTCGAGGACAAGTACAAATCCGATGCTGACTTCATCATCTCACAATATCGAGAGATGTATACTTATGTGAGGCGGCTGTTTAAGGCTATTCGGAGGCTCGAACTCGAGATTGCCAACATGAACCAGGAGTGGGATTGTGATAAAAACCATCTGGGGTCCACACAAAAAGAGTTGGATGAGTGAGAAGTTCAGCTTCCGGAGGTGAACAAGCGATATGACCGCACTAAGGAGGAGCCTGGCAATGCGCGTGTTGGAATGAACACTGAGCTTAGTGGGTGCTCTCTCCTGACCAAGTCAGTCAAGGATGAGCTAAAGCTGGTGTCGGAGTCGAATAAGTTCTGCTACGGAACTGGTATCCGCCAATCATGAAAAAGAGAAGTTTGCATAGGAAAATGCAAAGCTCAAGGCTTTTGTAACACCCCACCTCCGCCAGGGTCACTCGCAAAGGAATGCACTAGCTTTGGAGGGGCATTATTGGTAAACATGCATAATGATATAACAAGGCAGGACATGACATATATATATATATGTAAATAAACAGAGTAAGTAAATAAAACAGCGGAAGACTTTTAAACTATTTCAAAAACAAGTCTGCTCCATCATAATGTCAATTTCCCAAGTAAACAAGTCTAGTACATAAAATAACATCATCTGATACTGAAAAAGAAAACATAAAAGTAGCTATCCCCAAAGTGGAAGAAACCATAGCGAGCTCAAGTCCAAAGCATACATGAGCTATCCAAGAAAGCAGCAAGATCCAAGCTAGGCTCCTGTATTCCCTCCCTGAGAACCTGGGGGGGGGGGAACGGAAGAAAAGAGGCGAAAGAAAACAGGTCAGTCAAAAAGACTGAGTAAGCCCTGCTACGATCAGTCTATAAACTAATAAAGTTAACATCATGATGGAAACTGAGATGATCATAGATAACAACATACTGGTATGGTAAATTAACTACAAGATAGATAGAGGTGTCATCGCATAAACATGGTCAAGTTTTTGCACCACGGTGTACTAGCAAACCAACATAACAAGTATTGATCCCTTAGCCCAAACTTTGGCCCGATAAGATGAAGTGACCTTAATATAAGGTCCAGCCCAACGGTCTAGTCGATCGGCTCCCTATAAACCTAACACGTCAAGTGTTGGTGTCCATATGGCCCACATATGGATGTAGGTAGTCTGTGCTGGGCCCATCTTTGGGTGTATCAAGCCCTCGGTTGTCGACCCCGGACACTTAAGCAATAATGCACAGCCCTAACCTACTGGTACCCGTGCCTCGAGTTTGTCCAACATCGGACTACGTGCACGTCCGTAGCCCGCCGGACCCGCACCGCTGTACCACTCGGCCATCGCCCTTTGGTCGTTTACATCCGTCCAGTAATCGTGCCCCGCCCTAGCCTAGTTTCTAGGGTTGTGATGATACCAAACTGGGATTACTGCCGGAACAGACCCGCCGCTAGGGTTTCCTAAGAGGATTAAGTGTGATTTAACCCTTCACTAATCCTGGATTAAACTGGTTAAGTGTGGCTTAACCCCATTCTAATCCCTTGGACTCCCAAATGGATTAAACTAGTTAAGTGTAGCTAACGGTTCACAACTTAACCACATTCTAATCCCTTGAACTCCCAAATTGGTTAAGTATCAGTGGACCCTGACTTAACCCTAATCATGAGGCATTAATTAATTTAATGCACCTTAACCTCTCACATTAGACCTTGTTGTGGTTACTAGTTAGGCCGGGCGGGTCCGGGTAGCTTTACACCACAACTTGGTCTAACCTCGGGTCTTGGCACCCCATGACCAACTTCTCACATTGGGTCCTATTGTTTGTAGCCACTAGTTAAGCCAGTCGGTTCCGGGTAGAATTACGCTACAAACTCAACCCAACCTCGAGTTGGCCACGCTTATGTTTTCTAAGTGTCATGTCCACTTTATTTCAAAACATAATTACAAGTCAACAATTACTTGGGTAGACCTAACTTAATAGGTAAATTCCCAAGGGGTAGACCTAACTTAATAGGTAAATTCCCAATCTTATATCTTCATGTATTTTAAGTTTACCCCAAAACCCCCAACGTCATTCTATCGCTTACATATTCGTGGTAACGCATAAAGGATAGGAAGAGGGAACTTGGCACAACATACGTGATAAACTTGCACAACAATCATGCATAACATGTTAGACTTGCATAACTTAGCATAGTGATCTTGCATATTACCATAAACATGCATAACATGTTAAACTTGCATAACTTAGCATAGTGAACTTGCATATTACCTT
The DNA here is from genome assembly GCA_030737875.1 of Allium sativum. NCBI lineage: Eukaryota > Viridiplantae > Streptophyta > Magnoliopsida > Asparagales > Amaryllidaceae > Allium > Allium sativum. The sequence continues at coordinate 429,987,397 of CM060909.1, read as the reverse complement.
AATCATGCATAACTTGTCAAACATGCACAACTTGTCATTTTAAACTTGCATAAACATGCACAACTTGTCAAAACATGCACAACTTGTCAAAACATGCACAACTTGTCAAAACATGCACAACTTGTCATTTTAAACTTGCATAAACATGCACAATTTGTCAAAACATGCACAACTTGTCAAAACATGCACAACTTGTCAAAACATACAAATCATGGCTTAGCAAACTTGCATAAACATGCATAACTTAATAAACATACAAACCATGGCTTAACAAACTTGCACAAACATGCATAACTTATAAATCTTGCAAATCATGGCTTAGTATACATGCATAACTTAATAGATTTGCAAATCATGGCTTAGTACCCTTGCATAACATGCACAACTCAATAAACATACATAAACCCCAACTTTCATCACACATTAACTTTATAGTTTCTAAATGAGGGTAAGAGGGCTTACAATGTTTATGCGGACTCAAATGAGTATAACCAATGCAAGAAACCCCTTATGCAACTAATTAAAGCCCCCAAATGCAAGCAAAGTTGATCAAGACTCCTCCTTTATGATGCCAATAGAAAAATAAGCCTTTAATGCAAGCTAAGGAGGATCATACAAGCCTAAATACCCTTGTATGCATGGAAATCTCTTAGGGATTTGATTAGGAATTGTATGAAGAGGGTGGAGGCCATGAGAGTTTAGATTTTGGCATAGTTTTGTTGCTAGAATGATTTATGGGGTTCAAGGGTAGGATTAGGGGCTTATTTATAGAAGATTAGAGTGATTTAGACCATAGGATTAACCCTAGGTGAATTTTGGCCCGTCAGATTTAGGAACTCTCTAGAACCAGACCACACAACCAAGCCCAAACCAAAGAGGTGCGCCAGGCCAATCTGCCTGGCTACCCCCTGTCGACAGGGCTGTCGACAGGGCAGTCGACTCCCTGGGGACCCTGTCGACAGGCCTGTCGACATGGGGCCCCTGGCGGGAATTTTCCCGCCTTGGCCCAGCTGGCCCAATTCTTTAAATTTGAATCTGTTTTTACTTAGGATTTTTCTGAAGACTTCAATGGGCCTTAACTGGGTCATACGGACTCCGATTTCCGAAAACTCGGACTCTATTTCGCGTATTTTTCCGAGACGAACGCAACGGCATAGCCCGTTTCCCTTGATTCCCATTTTATAATTTAATTCTGCCTCAATTTATGTTATAACAGATTATTGAAAATACGAGTTGTTACATTCTCCCCTCCTTAAAGGATTTCGTCCCCGAAATCTTCAAGTTAGGAAGAACGTATCCTACCATCCAATTATCCATCTACTCAAAGCATCATCCACGAGCAATCATTGTCCTTACAAGATTCTAAATGCTAGATGAACATATGCAAAAGTGTGTGTATATGTACTTATCTAATGCAAAAATCAGGCGGTTACTGATACAGTAAACCTCCTTAATGCATATGTATGTAAATCAGGCGGCTACTGATACAGTAAGCCTCCTTAATGCATATGTATGTCGGTGAAATGAATCCATATGTATGCAGATTCCTAAATTCATAGTATCTATATGAGTGCACATAACATTCATCCATATGCAACATCCATGTGATAACACAACAAGTTTCAACCATGAATAAGTGTAAGCACTCATGCATATGCAACATGAAGAGTGTGCGAGCCGATCTAGTGCCTAATCGTGTATAATGCATCCACGAGCAACCACTTGCAAACACTTGCAGCCACTTGCAACCATCAAGCATAACATGTTTCAAACACATGTTTCAACCAAAAGGGTTTCTACCTAAGGTTCTCATGACAAGATAGACACGATAAACTAGATAAACTCCTTTTTGGATTACCAGAAATCCATTCTAACTTTGACATATAGTACTAACCGATGAGTCTTAACCCCCTTATGGAGTTTACAACAGAAATAAGATCGGGAATGGGACCGAGAGGATATATGCAAAAGACAACTTGCAAGCAAGCTCTACGGGAAAACAAGGGTCAAGGATGCACTTCTTAAAAAGAGATATGATGCGCGTATCTAGTCTTCACTCTTCTTGGTCACGTCTCCTTGAGCTTAACTCCACTGTGCTTTGACTATCTTCCACTTCATGATTCCTTGGCTTCCTAACTCCTATTTCCCAAATTCGAGTTGGAACTCATTTCATTATTGCCTCTCGTCTTTCTTTCCCACTTATTCTTCTTTCTGTATACTTGGCTTAAACATACTATAACCTCATGATTTCATGCAAGCTCTCCAAAATTCACTAGTGAATCCTGGATCTCGTCTTCTTACCATAAGGTATTCCATGCAGCAGAACTTTTCTTGGAAATACCACTCCACGTTGCCAATTGCCCTTATAAACGTGATTTCCTATAGCTCAGGCTTAATCGACATGAACCATCCGCCTATAGGTCGTACCTAGATTCAGTTGCCTACCCATGGCTTTCTGCAGGCTATTTCAAAACTGGCCAACTTCTTGAGGGTAAACCGTTGCTGACCCTGATGCAGTCCTCTCGCTCTTCACCGGACTGAAATGAGCCCTCTTCGTGAGTCTACCTATTATGACCCTCATACCCGTATTCCCTTCCTTTGATCTAGGCAGTCTATCCACATAATCTATCGAGATGTTTTCACACTTCCCTTGCGAAACTTCCAATGGAGGTAATGGCCCACTGGGCTTCTATGACTTGGCCTCAACCTGGTGGCACAACATGTATTCCAAAACCAATTCGGTCACCTCCTCGAGTGATGCGCATCTTCAAGAACCTTCTTTACCAAGTCTTTCACTCGAGGAACACATAATCTCTTATCGCGCCTTAGTCATCCTTTATAATATACCTATCGAGGTGACCTAACATCTCGCCTCGAGTCGACTGGTCCATGTTCTTGACCAACTGCGGGTCTTCTTCCCGTGAAACTCCCTTCTTGATCCAGAAGAGTAAGTCTAAGCTCCGGGAATGCTAACTAACTAGCCAAACGGAGAAAGCTTCTTACTTCAATTGCCCTTCTCAGAGCTTTCCGGTCTCAAACCGCAGCCACTTTAGCGGAATCCACCGCTAAGCCTTACTTAAGAACTATGTGCCCAAGAAATCCAACTTCTTTCCTCCAAACTGGCATTTGGAGAACTTGACCTTCAACCGGTGGCTCAAGCGTATCCATCTCCTTCTTGAGATGTCTAACATGTTCTTCCTCGTTCTTTTGAGGAGATCAAAATATCGTCTATGACGACCATGACAAACTTGTTCAAGGACCCCCTAAACACCCTACCCATCGAGTTCGCGTAATATGCGGGTGCCTTAGTCAAACCAAATAGCATGACTAACCATTCTAAAACCCATCCAGAGTCCTAAACGCAGTCTTGTCAATTCCATCATCAGCCATCCTAGGCTGATGGAATCCGGTAGCTAGATCAAAAGAAAGCGGATGCTCCTACAAGCTGATCAGACAAATCATTGATCCTTGGTAACGGTTACCTATTCTTCTTACGAAGATCAACACATAAGCGAAGCAAACCGTCCACATTAGTAACGAATGCTACTGGAGCACCCTACTCGAAAATGTTTCGTCTCAGGAAGTTCTTCTCAAGCAACTCCTTGACTTGCTTTCTTAACTCTCATTTCGTGAAGTCATGTGCCTAATCGGCCACGAAACTGGCTTGGCATTACCAACCAGATAATACGGAAATCTATCCCCAGATATCAGGATATTCTCGGACCACCCTCACAGATTGCAAACTATCGATAGACGAGTTGAGGGATTCAAGATATCATAACATGACGGGACCCATAGGGTTGCTAGAAATTTCTAAGGGTACTGCTGAGGCGAATCATGAGCCTCACAACCCTATATACACAAAAACCCAGAATGGCTCCAAAATAGGACAGCCATTCCATGCCCAAAACCAACCCATATCCCCTGAAGCCGAGAATATAAACATCCCACGAGAATTCTATACTCAAGATAGAAATTTTCAAATCCACTTAGACCACAGACAGGCGGGCAGAACCCCCAATTGGATTTGAAACACATACGGGATCATCAACTAGGCTAGTATTTAGGTGCAAAACTTTCAACTGGATTAGATGAAATAAAACTATGCGATGTGCCAGAATCAAACAAAGGGAAAATCAGAAAATGTAAACAAGATTTTCAACAGAAACACTACCTCTATCATGAGCTGGACGAACGGTATTGAGGGGGTGAACTCGCCCTCCAGATAGTCCTGCATACCGAGTCTGACCTTGCCCTCGTTTCCTCGGGCAATCCTTGCTGAAATGTCCAAACTCACCACAATCAAAGCATTCGCCCAGCTTTCTCTTCTCCTTCTTCCTACATTCCCTGGCCATATGTCCAACTTTACCACAGAAGTTGCATTTCATATTCTTGCCCCGTTTCCCGGAATTTACTCTCTTGCCTTGAGACTCATTCGCCTTGACCTCTTTCTTGTCATTGTTATCTTCTTCTTGAAGTAGGGCCAGATTCACCAAACTCTCGAAAGTCGCCCGCAAGGGTATATGAGACAGGGTCAAATCACGTAATGGCTCGTTTAATCCTAAAGCAAAGTGTAGGGCCTTCTTCTGAGCTGTATTAACTAAGTCTAAATCGACACGAGCCAGTTGATTAAACTTATCTATGTATTCCCTAATAGTCATGTCCCCTTGCTTCAGCGATAAGAATCTCAGTCCAAACCTTCCTCTAAAGTCATCCCAAGTCTCAATTGGCCTAGTAGCGGTGGTGACTACCCACCAACGTGCAGCTTCTTCCTTTAGCAACCATACTGCCAATAAAACCTTCCTGCGGTCACCTATATCAAAGGTGGCTAAAAGATCTTCGGTCTCTCTCAACCAATTCCCTGCTTCTACAAAAGTCTCTGTTCCATTAAAATTCTTGCCACCCATCCTCTTAAAGTTCTTGCAAGTTTCCGCGAAATCCGCTTGTGGAGGCTGAGGGGGAAGAGGAACATCAGCTACGGGAGGAGGAGGAGGAACAGCGGCCTCGACTGGGGGGACAACATTAGGGACACCCGGGACCGGTGCCGTGACTTCCAAGTACCGACGAAACCAATCGGGTATCGTTACTCCTCCGGGAAAGATGAGATTATCAGACATGCTGGAAACGAAAAGAAAAGAGTTCAAACGAGGAGTCAAAGGATAGTGCTAATGGCTTTTGGGGAATAGCCTTTAAAAACAACTAGACTTTTCTTTGGAAAATACTTTATACTTAGTTTTTGAAAGTAGTTTTTCAAAAGTTTAAAAAAAAACCTTTTTATCCCTTCTCGTAAACCTGGCTCTGATACCAAATGTAACACCCCACCTCCGCCAGGGTCACTCGCAAAGGAATGCACTAGCTTTGGAGGGGCATTATTGGTAAACATGCATAATGATATAACAAGGCAGGACATGACATATATATATATGTAAATAAATAGAGTAAGTAAATAAAACAGCGGAAGACTTTTAAACTATTTCAAAAACAAGTCTGCTCCATCATAATGTCAATTTCCCAAGTAAACAAGTCTAGTACATAAAATAACATCATCTGATACTGAAAAAGAAAACATAAAAGTAGCTATCCCCAAAGTGGAAGAAACCATAGCGAGCTCAAGTCCAAAGCATACATGAGCTATCCAAGAAAGCAGCAAGATCCAAGCTAGGCTCCTGTATTCCCTCCCTGAGAACCTGGGGGGGGAAACGGAAGAAAAGAGGCGAAAGAAAACAGGTCAGTCAAAAAGACTGAGTAAGCCCTGCTACGATCAGTCTATAAACTAATAAAGTTAACATCATGATGGAAACTGAGATGATCATAGATAACAACATACTGGTATGGTAAATTAACTACAAGATAGATAGAGGTGTCATCGCATAAACATGGTCAAGTTTTTGCACCACGGTGTACTAGCAAACCAACATAACAAGTATTGATCCCTTAGCCCAAACTTTGGCCCGATAAGATGAAGTGACCTTAATATAAGGTCCAGCCCAACGGTCTAGTCGATCGGCTCCCTATAAACCTAACACGTCAAGTGTTGGTGTCCATATGGCCCACATATGGATGTAGGTAGTCTGTGCTGGGCCCATCTTTGGGTGTATCAAGCCCTCGGTTGTCGACCCCGGACACTTAAGCAATAATGCACAGCCCTAACCTACTGGTACCCGTGCCTCGAGTTTGTCCAACATCGGACTACGTGCACGTCCGTAGCCCGCCGGACCCGCACCGCTGTACCACTCGGCCATCGCCCTTTGGTCGTTTACATCCGTCCAGTAATCGTGCCCCGCCCTAGCCTAGTTTCTAGGGTTGTGATGATACCAAACTGGGATTACTGCCGGAACAGACCCGCCGCTAGGGTTTCCTAAGAGGATTAAGTGTGATTTAACCCTTCACTAATCCTGGATTAAACTGGTTAAGTGTGGCTTAACCCCATTCTAATCCCTTGGACTCCCAAATGGATTAAACTAGTTAAGTGTAGCTAACGGTTCACAACTTAACCACATTCTAATCCCTTGAACTCCCAAATTGGTTAAGTATCAGTGGACCCTGACTTAACCCTAATCATGAGGCATTAATTAATTTAATGCACCTTAACCTCTCACATTAGACCTTGTTGTGGTTACTAGTTAGGCCGGGCGGGTCCGGGTAGCTTTACACCACAACTTGGTCTAACCTCGGGTCTTGGCACCCCATGACCAACTTCTCACATTGGGTCCTATTGTTTGTAGCCACTAGTTAAGCCGGTCGGTTCCGGGTAGAATTACGCTACAAACTCAACCCAACCTCGAGTTGGCCACGCTTATGTTTTCTAAGTGTCATGTCCACTTTATTTCAAAACATAATTACAAGTCAACAATTACTTGGGTAGACCTAACTTAATAGGTAAATTCCCAAGGGGTAGACCTAACTTAATAGGTAAATTCCCAATCTTATATCTTCATGTATTTTAAGTTTACCCCAAAACCCCCAACGTCATTCTATCGCTTACATATTCGTGGTAACGCATAAAGGATAGGAAGAGGGAACTTGGCACAACATACGTGATAAACTTGCACAACAATCATGCATAACATGTTAGACTTGCATAACTTAGCATAGTGATCTTGCATATTACCATAAACATGCATAACATGTTAAACTTGCATAACTTAGCATAGTGAACTTGCATATTACCTTAATCATGCATAACTTGTCAAACATGCACAACTTGTCATTTTAAACTTGCATAAACATGCACAACTTGTCAAAACATGCACAACTTGTCAAAACATGCACAACTTGTCAAAACATGCACAACTTGTCATTTTAAACTTGCATAAACATGCACAATTTGTCAAAACATGCACAACTTGTCAAAACATGCACAACTTGTCAAAACATACAAATCATGGCTTAGCAAACTTGCATAAACATGCATAACTTAATAAACATACAAACCATGGCTTAACAAACTTGCATAAACATGCATAACTTATAAATCTTGCAAATCATGGCTTAGTATACATGCATAACTTAATAGATTTGCAAATCATGGCTTAGTACCCTTGCATAACATGCACAACTCAATAAACATACATAAACCCCAACTTTCATCACACATTAACTTTATAGTTTCTAAATGAGGGTAAGAGGGCTTACAATGTTTATGCGGACTCAAATGAGTATAACCAATGCAAGAAACCCCTTATGCAACTAATTAAAGCCCCCAAATGCAAGCAAAGTTGATCAAGACTCCTCCTTTATGATGCCAATAGAAAAATAAGCCTTTAATGCAAGCTAAGGAGGATCATACAAGCCTAAATACCCTTGTATGCATGGAAATCTCTTAGGGATTTGATTAGGAATTGTATGAAGAGGGTGGAGGCCATGAGAGTTTAGATTTTGGCATAGTTTTGTTGCTAGAATGATTTATGGGGTTCAAGGGTAGGATTAGGGGCTTATTTATAGAAGATTAGAGTGATTTAGACCATAGGATTAACCCTAGGTGAATTTTGGCCCGTCAGATTTAGGAACTCTCTAGAACCAGACCACACAACCAAGCCCAAACCAAAGAGGTGCGCCAGGCCAATCTGCCTGGCTACCCCCTGTCGACAGGGCTGTCGACAGGGCAGTCGACTCCCTGGGGACCCTGTCGACAGGCCTGTCGACATGGGGCCCCTGGCGGGAATTTTCCCGCCTTGGCCCAGCTGGCCCAATTCTTTAAATTTGAATCTGTTTTTACTTAGGATTTTTCTGAAGACTTCAATGGGCCTTAACTGGGTCATACGGACTCCGATTTCCGAAAACTCGGACTCTATTTCGCGTATTTTTCCGAGACGAACGCAACGGCATAGCCCGTTTCCCTTGATTCCCATTTTATAATTTAATTCTGCCTCAATTTATGTTATAACAGATTATTGAAAATACGGGTTGTTACAGCTTTGGTACATGTAAATTCTCCGCTTAAGGTTCAGCTGGAGGCTTTTTGTAATACCCCGTATTTTCTGTAAACGTTAATGTAACAAATCAAAGTATACTTAATTTTTAAGTGAAGAATTAAGGGAAACGGGTTATGCCATTGCGTTCGTCTCGGAATTCTGCTTGAGATAGAGTCCGAGATTGCGTAAATCGAACTTCGTATGAAGAAGTTATGGCCTTCAGAAGTTTCAGAAATTCAAAATAAAGAAAACAGCTCGAAACTGAATTCAAAATTCAAAACAGGACCCAGAAGCGGACTGGGCGGGAAATTTCCCGCCCAGGACCGAGGTCGACCAGCCCAGATAGGTCGACCAGGGGTCGACCTCCCCCCCTATAGGTCGACCTGCCCTGTTTTTTCAGATCTGGACTGCAACGATTTTGTCCTATTCTGGACGGACCAGATGGCTTCTAGGGCGATCTAATGGCTCTAAAACACTCTCTACACCTATAAAAGAATGCCTAGACCTAAGGTTTCTCCACACAAATTCTTTGAGGCATCTACATGCTGTTTCTCTCTATTCTAGCCTCCACCATTAAAATAAATCTTATTAAAACAAGTTATAGTTCTTCTTCAAATTGGAGATTCAAATCAAGTTAAAGCTTCAAGTTGGACCATAGGCATTCTGCTTCAAGCAACGTCACTCGAATCATAGCAAATCGTCTTTTTCTAAACCGATCACTGTAAGTTCGGTTATCCTTAGATTTGAACGTGTAATTGGACTCGTGAATGTAATAAATTAAAATATAGAACTGTGCCTATTTGCGAGTTAATTATCTTTGATTCATGCTTATGTCAAATCTAACGTTATCTATGCCTTTGGATCTGATTCTCGATTGTGGCCTAGAACTTATTATGGCTAATTGCCAATGACTATGATTATGGGAATTTTGCCTAAGACTATGACTATGAAACTGTTGCCCATGAAACTATCACCTATGACTATGATTCATAACAAAGAGACCATTACATATGACTATGACTATAAGACTGTTGCCTATGACTATGACCATGATTCATAATTTTGAGACTATTGCATATGATTCATGACTATGAGACTATTACTAAGATTCATGACTATGAGACTATTGCCTATGACATTGATTAAGAAACTATTGTGATTAGTCGCCCATGACTATTGTGGTTAATTGCCTATAACTATTGTAGTCAGTGACTTATGCCTATTCCCATTAACCTGTTAGGTTGTACTTCGAACTGGCATTATGTTGGACCAAATCACCTATGCCTATTCCCTTAATTATATTGGATCTCATTTTTGGGGTGTAACTTGTCTAGTTTATTCCTATTCACTGTTATGTACATCAAACCCATTGGAACTATTGTCTTTGTATTTGGTTCATTCTTACATGGCTATTCTTTTATGTCAATTCTCGTGCTTATCCCATATTCCTTGCTTTGATACTATTAGTATCATTTCATGAGTACATAAAAAAACTTGTGAAATCATGTTATACGTACGATTATGATGCGGGGATTGGGCGTAGCTTAATTAAGTTAATTTGGCATAATAAATATGTTGGCATAAATCTAAATTGGCTATACTAATGAATGATTTACATGCATATTAGACTTGGGCATAAATTGATAAATTTTAATTGGCCGCAAAGTATGTAATTGGCATGTAAACCAAGTTTTGGACGTAAACGGTAAAACTAGAATATTAAATGTAGTTTTGACATAAACTGTAAATTGGAATGTTAATCTAGATTGGGCATGAATTGTAAAAGGGGAATATTAAGTCTAAATTGGTATAAACTGCAAGTTGGGTTATTGATTGGTAAATCAAGTTTTGGGCATAGAATATAAGTATGTTAATTTGCATGACAGTTGAATATGATCTAGGCTAAATTGATTTACGGAAAATTTACATAAATAGTAAATATGTAAATTTAGTAAAAGACGAATATGCCTAACCCGAGGTTAGACTGAGTTGTGGTGTAAAACTGCCCGGAACCGACCGACACATCCAGTGACCACAACAATACCTGTCTAATGTGGGTGGTTAGTGCATCAAGCCCAGAAAGACCCGAGGTTAGACTGAGTTGTGGTGTAAACCTGCCCGGAACCGACCGGCACATCCAGTAACCACAACAGTAGCTGTCTAATGTGAGTGGTTGGTGCTTTAATTAATTAATTAAGGCTCATGAATAAATCAAGCTAGAAATGGTGAGGTTAAGTAATTAGGGAAACACTTAACCGTAATAACATGTTAACTAGGCAAGTGGGTGAGGTTAAGTAAATTTAGAACACTTAACCGTAATAACATGTTAATTAAACAAGTGGGTGAGGTTAAGTAAATTTAGAACACTTAACCGTTGTAACATGTTAATTAAGCAGATGATAGGGTTAAGTTAACTAAGGTAACACTTAACCAAAATATATAATGACATGTGGTGGGGTTAAGTAATACAAGAGGAAAACACTTAACCAATTATATAACATGATGTATGGGAAGGGTTAAGTTAACACGAGAACAACACTTAACCAATATAACATGATTTGAGGTAGGGTCAAGTCAACACCAGAAGGAAACACTTAACCAACATGACGTGACAGGTGGATGGGTTAAGTTAACTCGAATTGATTAATGACTCTTGACCAATATAACTTGATGAGCGAATGGGGTTAAGTTAAATGTGAAATACTTAACCAATATAACCTGGTGAATGAACATGGTTAAGTTAATAAATCACACTTAACCAATCCAACATGATAAGCAAGAAAGGTTAAGTTAATAAGAACCACTTAACCAACACGACTTGACGAGTAGGAGGTTAAGTACACGTCGGGTAGGTGGGTAATATTAGTAAATATAGGCCCACAAAACTTAACCATTAAATAAACATGCTTGAATCCGTGGGAAGGTTAAGTGCACGTCGGGTTGGTGGGTAATATTAGCAAATATAGACCCACAAAACTTAACCGTTAAGAAAACATGCTAGAATCGGTGGGAGGGTTAAGTACATCTCGTAAAGGTGGGTAATATTTGTATATATAGGCCCACAAACTTAACCAATAGGAAACCCTAGTAACGGGGACCCATTTCAGCAGTAACCCACATAGATGTATCATGGTACCCTGAAACTAGGCAGGGTGGGGCACGATTACTGGGCTGATTATAAGCGGTCAAAGATAACGGCAGTGGGTACGTCAGTGTAGGTTCCGATGGTTTACAGGCGTGCATGTACTCCGAAGTGGGAAAAAGCAGGCACTAGGTACCAGTAGTTATACACTGTGCATCTTGAATCGGGTCGGGTCGCTATCATAAGGCTTGATACACCTTATGGTGGGGCCAGCACAGAGTATCTACACGCAAGAGAGGGCCGACTGACATAGACACATGGAAAATTAATACAAAGTAGGTAGCATAATCCCTAGTTGGACCTAGGTCGCGTAAACCCTGAATCCGAGAAGCGTTCAATAGGTAGCATAAACCCCAGCGGCCCTGGGTAGCGTAAACCCTGGTTGAATCTAGTAAGCACTCGATAGTAAGCCCTAGATTAGATCTAGGTAATAAACGGAATCCCCATAATAGAAGCACACCTGAAGGCAACCGCAAATACGGAGATTGGGATCACGTTATCATATGATCATAGATTACTAGTTTGGACACCAGTTAGGTAGTGCAGAGATATAGAAATCAGTATAAACAGGGTAGTTGCGAAGCAGAGAAGGAGTAGAAGCGCATTCAGTTTATCAATACATTCAAGTTGTCGGTACATTCAGTTTATCTTGCCATATCCCATGCTTATCCCATATTATCTTGTTACTATGGTTTAGTCTTATATTTAGTTTATTCATGTCATGACCCTTTTCCTCGTTTAAATACTAAGAATAACTGGACTTACCAGACTTTATGTTTAACCTAGTTTGCTTTCGCCTCTTTTCTTCCGTTCCCCCCCCAGGTAGTCAGGGAGGGAATTGCTCATGTTTGTTTGGACCGTTACTCTTTCCAAGCTTGAAGACTCTTTGACGCGTTGCCTTGGACTCTCTCTTCTACTGCTATGGCTGGCTCATGCTTTATTTGGGGAAACCATTTTATGCTTCTTTATTTTTGTAAGCAAGACATGATACTTTGGTATTGTAAAACAATCTTGTACAAGCTGTTTATAAAATAAATAAAGTTTTATTTATTTGTCGCTACTTTAATTGTCTGTCTTGTAATTTATCTGCATCTTTTACCTATAATGCTCCACCGAACTTAAGCCATTCCCTTTGTGAGTGACCTTAACGGAGGTGGGGTGTTACACTTTTGATAAAGCGAGGGGAGGCTGAGGCCAATGTCAACACCGCTCTTGAATCCGTGTCCACCACTCAAGCCAAACACGACGAAGAGGTTCAACAATTGAAAGCCAAAGTGGCCGAGGTTGAGGAAACGCAGGAGAACCTCGGTGCCCAGGTGTTAACCTTCTACGCACGAACCCTTCGGCATTGGGATTTGTCCAAGACTAAAAACTACTCGCAAACTCTGGCGGATACTTGAGAAATCTTCTTGTAGGAAGAGAGAGATGCTTCAGAAGGCAGCGTCATCGATGAGGCCAAGTTACAGGCTACATACTTGAAAGGTAATGATTCGCAAGTTCTTTCCTATGATCAGAGGCTGCTTAAAGAGGAGGAGGACGCAAAACGTCTCAGTCTCAAAGGAAAATTCATCCTGGAAGGGGAATCCAATATTGCAAAGGACAATGTGATTGGTGCTCAATCAAAATTAGATAACCTACTCTGGGGACTGGCTCCTCTGGTGCCGTCATCATTGTTATGTCTCCTTCCGTTCAAGGGTCTACTGCTGTGGAGGGTTACAATCCCAATGACCTAGGATATACCACATACAAGCTTCTTTCTCCCATTGTTGAGGAGAAAACTCCTGCAACTCTTGGAGATTATTCTGCTGAAGGTATTTCTCTATTCTCCCCTCAATTTGCAAAAGTTGTGATGGGTTCTATAGTGGAGAGGCTCATATTTTAGCTAAGTTTGACAATTATTGCTCTCCCTGCTTTAGGTACGAAGCCGGTCGAAGCCATCGTGGAGGAGGAAGCTAAGACAGTTGACGAGACTACAATGCCTTCTAGTGGTGATGTGCCAAGGGAAGAGGAGATGATAGCGGCACTGAAAAACCTCAATGTCAAGGATGGTGATGATGATGAACTTATTTACACCGGAGAGACTGGTAAGACCAGAGAGTTGACACTCGCTGAGATGAAAGTAAGGAACGAAGGCAAACTCTTGCAAGTCAATTTCGAGGTCCTTCCATCGCCTTTTCCCGCCGATCCTATCAGTGTGATTCTCCCTTTTTGTCAGACTTGATGATCCGAACAGTGGGCAAACAATCCAAAAGGCTAAGAATTCAAGTTTTCTTAGTGAAAGTACCAGATGTTTGACCAAAAAATGGAACAAACACCAAAAGTAGTGAAAATTTATGTAGAAATAAATGAAGAACTATAAAATGAAAGCGAGGGAAACCACAATCATAGTGGTTTGGCATTAACAAGCTTACGTCCACTTGATAATTTCTTGATTCACTAACAATGCTTATAACCCTTAAACACTCGAATTACAATGATTAAATCTCTCGAATTGCAATAATTGGATTGGAGAATAACTTGATTTTTTGTTGTTGAAGAGTGCATGAGTGTTTGAAGTGCCAAAAGTCCTTGAATTTTCCTCAAAGTGGCGTATTTATAGGTTCAGCTGGCATCTACACGTGGCTTTTGAACCGGAAACGTTTGAAGATAGCGGCGGCGGTTATGGAGAAGTTGTTGAACCACTTCAGGAAGTTACTAGACCAGTTAGTGGTGTGTCGGTTCTATAGTAGACATGTGGCGAGAGACGTGGGTCATCAGGAGTTCGTGATGAGGGCGTGCTGGTAGTGGAGTGAATATAACCGTCCTTCCCGGATCAAATAAGATCCGGATCGAAATATTCGATCTGGGCATCGTTCGAACCGAGAGTCTCCAATCCGGGGGTATGACTCTATTCGATCCGGAGCTGGGGAATGGTGCCAACCATATTATTCGATCCATATATTTCGAACTGGGAGACAATCTTTAGCTTGGCATAACTCCGAGGTTTGGAGCCTCTTTACCGTGAATATCTAAACCTTAGATGTCCTTGCCAAAAGGCAGGTCAACATATCTGCTAACGACAACAACTGCATGAGCTAAATTAGGTCTTGTGCATACGATGGTATACATAAGGCTTCCAACCGCATTAGAGTAAGGAATATTAGCCATATCCTTTTTGTCTTTATCTAATGCGGGACATTAATCTTTGGATAGTTTAAATTGAGAGTCTAATGGTGTAGTCAACGATTAAGCTTTATCCATACCAAATCGAGATAGGATTTTGTCGATATACCGAGTCTGAGTGAACCTCAATACCCTTTGTTTTCTATGCCTTTGAATCTCCATTCCCAAAATTCTTGCGCATTTCCCAAGTCTTTCATATTGAACATCTTGATGAGCTCTGTCTTCAATTCTAAAATTCTAGTCATGCTCATATAAGCTATTAACATATCATCAATGTAAAACAAAAAATAAATGATGTCTTTATCATATTTCTTAAAACAGACATATTGGTCCTTAAAGGTTTTAGAGTAAGCATGTGAGATCATAAACTTATCAAATTTCTTATATCACTATTTGGTTAAGAGTTTCAAACCATAAAGAGATTTACCAAGCTTACAAACATGACTAAGTCTACTGCTATCAATGACTCTCTCTGCCAGCTTTAGGTAAATGTCAAATTCAAGGTAACCATGCAAGAATATTGTATTAACATCTAATCGTTCCAACTCCATATCGGAGTGGGCAGTCAATGCCAAAACAATGTGATGGAAGTATGTCTAACTACTGGAGAGAAATATCATGAAACTCCACATCTTTCTTATGAACAAAACCCTTCACCACTAATCTTTTCTTGTAACTCAAGCCACCATTATCGCCATCTTAGACCTTATAGATCCACTTATATTGAATTCCTCTCTTGCCAGAAGGAAGTAGCACTAAATCTCAAGTGTGATTTTTGTGCAAAGATTCAATTTCCTCCTCTATAACTACTAACTAATTGAAACTATCGATTGAACTAATGGCATCTCTATAGTCTTTGGGCTCATCATGAGATATATTTAATGCATAGGCTGTCATGTCATCAAAGTCAATATCTTCAATGCTTAATCCCACAAAATCATCAAGCCATTCAGGTCTTTTCTTTCTCTGTTTGATCGAGTTTGAATTTAAGCCCCACCTTGATATTTATCCTCTCCTCATCAACCATGGTGTCATCGGAAACACCATTTTCACTGGTATAGAAGTTCAATGATCTACCTTGTGTCAGATACTTTGAATTTGTCCCCTTAACATCATTTTCAACTAAAAGAGAGACTCTACATTCAACATAGCATTTTCATCAAATATAATGTATCTGCTGGTAACAATCTTCTGGATAGTAAGACACTGTAACATTTAACCATTAACTCCTCTCCTATAGCCAAGAAAGATACACATGCGCGATCTTGAATCCAACTTCCATTTGCTCTCATGCACATAAGCTAGACAACCAAACACTTTAAGAAAGGAATATGAAACAGGCTCTCCCTTCCATACTTCTTCATGAATCTTCATATCTTGGAAGTGGAAGGTGTACGATTGACGAGAAAAAACCACCGTAGACAATGCTTCTGCCCAAAATCTCTTATTTAATTTAGTAGTTAGACATAAGCAACGAGGTCTTTCTATCAGAGTCTAATTCATCGTCTCTGCAACCTCATTTGACTGAGGGTCCTTAAGTGTGGTGTGGTGCCTTTGGTTCCCTCAGACCTACAAAAATTGGTGAATTTTTGAGAAGTAAATTCACCACCATTACCATAACGAAGAACTTTACTTTTTTCTAGATTACTTTTCAACATGAGATTTCCAGCGTTGAAACTTTTCAAAAGTTTCATCTTTTGACTTCATAAAGTAAACCCATACTTTTCTAGAAAAAATATCAACAAATAAAACAAAATACCTAGCTCCTCCAAATGATAGGCATGGTGTAGGGCCTTAAACTTCAATGTGAACATACTTTAAAACATCTTTAGACTTATGCTTTGCAATGCCAAAAGAAACATTCGTCTGCTTTCCAAGTACACATCCTTAGCAAAAGTCAAGTTTTGAATGGTGAATACCACTAATCAAACCACGCTTTCTCAACACTTCCAAAGTGTGGGTTCCAATGTGTCCCATATGAAAATACCATAATATGGTAGAATCAGAATCAATAACCGAAGAATACTCCGCAACAACAATGGTACCCTTCAGCAAACATAGATTTTCATCTTTTACTCATTTCATTACTATCAATTAATGAGCCATTTGCAATTTTCATCGGATCTCTTTCTATTACAATCTTCAAGTCAAGATTTATAAAACTCCAATAGAGATCAAACTGCACCTCAAATCAGGCACATACCTGGCATCACACAAAGTGCGAATAATACCATTAAACATCCCGATCTTCAACGTTCCAATACCAACCATGCGGCAAGTAGCATTATTTCTCATCAGAATCTCTCCTTCGTCAAACTAACGATAAGTGGAAAATGAGTTTCTTTCAAGTGTCATGTGATAGGATGCTCTACAACCAATAATCCACATAATACTCTTCACAGAAGAGATAGAGTTGTAAGAATGTCAGGATTAGTCTTTGAATTAGATGTCCCTGTTGTATAAGCTGAAGCCTTTTGGATAACAACTTTATTTTTTTCTCCAACTTTGAGCATCTTGCAACATAATGTTCAAGTTTTCTACAATAATGATAAACTCTCTTTTAAGCTTCTATAGACTGAGATCTTGACTTGGTTCTATCTCCACCACATTTGTATCTACTCTTTCTTCTCTCCCTTTGCACAATAAGGCCTTGTGATCATTCTCCGTACTCATATTTGCTAATTTTCCCCTCAACAT
The DNA here is from genome assembly GCA_030737875.1 of Allium sativum. Lineage (NCBI taxonomy): Eukaryota > Viridiplantae > Streptophyta > Magnoliopsida > Asparagales > Amaryllidaceae > Allium > Allium sativum. Next base: position 429,969,982 of record CM060909.1, on the reverse strand, counting down.
CTCATTATGCAAGTTTGTCTTCGCATCCTCCAAGAATATAATAAGCGCTCATAGATCATAGAGTTAACAAAAGTGTTGTACTCCACAGGCAAAGAGCACAAAAGAATGACAACTTGTGTTTCATCCTCAATCTTTACATCAGTTGCTCGAAGATTCATGACAAATGTGTTAAGGGCATCCATATGAGCTAGTACATCAGTTTCAAGCTTCATTCGAAAGAGTAAAGTTGTTGCAGGATGATGCAGTTGGTGAGTAACCTATCATAGAACTTTTTTTGAAGAACATCCCATAATTCTTAGTAATTGTCATATGAAAACACTTTCGATGTACTTCATCAGAAAGACTGAGTTGAATGGTAATAAGAGCATCCTCTTCCAACTCCTCAATCTCTTTAGGTGTCAGTTTCTTTTAATTTGTCGAAGATCTGAGACAACTTTAAATTTTTTTCTTTCTTCAACACAGCTTCCATCTTCATCTTCCATATACCCAAATCTCTCTTTGCATCAAATCTACAAACTTCATAATTGTAAGGCTTCTGTTACTGCTATTTTTGTAGAATTAGACATAGCTGAAATAGTCTTCAAATTGAACAACAAGCTCTGACTCCAATCTACAGTGAAAAATAAGAGTTTTACCCTTTCAGCAAATATATATTTCCAACTTTTACCCTTTCATTACTATTAATGAGACATATTGTAATTTTCAACGAATCTTTTACTATTACAAACTTCAAGCCAAGATTTATAAAGCACCAATATAGATCAAACTACGCAACAAATAAGGCACATACCTGACATCACACAAAGTGCGAATAATACCATCAAACATCTTGATCTTCAATGTTCCAATATTAACCATGCGACAAGTAGCATTATTTTCCATGAGAATCTCTCCTCCATCAAACCGACGATAAGAGGAAAAGGAGTGTCTATCAAGTGTCATGTGATAGAATGTTCCAGAGTCAATAATCCACATAGTACTCTTCACAGAAGAGGTAGAAGTTGTAAAAATGTCAGAATTAGTCTCTGAATTTGATGTCTCAGTTGTAGAAGCTGAAGCCTTTTGGGTAACAACTATGTTTTTATTTTTCAACTTCAAGCAACTTGCAACATAATGTCCATGTTTTCTACAGTAATGACAAACTCCTTTTCAAGCTTCCATCGGTTGAGATCTTGACTTGGTTTTATCCCCATCGCATTTGGGTCTATTCTTACTTCTCCCCCTTGCATAACAAGGCCTTCGGGGTCATTCTCCATACTCATGTTTGCTTACTTTCCCCTCAACGTCTCATTATGCAAGTTTTTCTTCACATCCTCCAAGCATACAATGAGCGCCAATAAACCATAGAGTTAACAAAAATGTTGTACTCCGCAAGCAAAGAGCATAAAAGAATGACAGCTTGTGCTTCATCCTTAATCCTTACATCAGCTGCGTGAATATTAATGATATATGTGTTAAGGGCATCCACATGAGATAATACATCAGTTCCAAGCTTTATTTGAATGAGTAAAGTTGTTGCATGATGATGCAGTTTGTGAGTAACATGTCATAGAACTTTTTATGAAGAGCATCCCATAATTCCTTAGCGGTTGTCACATGAGAAAACTCTCTAAATACTTCATTAGAAAGACCGAGTTGAATGGTAGTAAGAGCATTCTCTTTCAACTCCTCAATCGTTTTAGGTGTTAGTTTATTTAATTTGTCTAAGATCTGAGACAACCTTAGAAGTTCTCTTTCTTCGACACCGTTTCCATCTTCATCTTGTGCCCAAATCTCCCTTTCCATCAAATTTTCAAACTCCATTATTGTTAAGGTTTTTGTTACTGCTACTCCTTGTATAATTGTACATATCTGAAATAGTCTTTAAACAGAATAACAAGCCTTGATAAGAGTTTTTTCTGAACAGCGATAGCAGAACATAAAAAATCTAGTTTATCAACAATCTCAACAATTCTAATTTAATAAAGAGAATAAAATAAAATCAAAGAACACAAATAAATGAATTAACAAAGATGAAAAGAACACAACGATATAACGAGGTTCGGCTGTGGCTATATCTTTGGACCCAACAACCTTTGTTACTTATTCACTTCAAGAGCGAGTACAAAATGAGAAGAATACAAATTACTCAATATAAATTTCTTACTCTGTAATAGATACAGAAATAGAGATCTAATTAAATATATTTAATGAAAAATTCTCTTCTGTTTTTTAATGATAAAAAGATAAGCAAATATCTTCATGTTTATAGAAACAAGGATGCAAACTGCTTTGGGGATAAAAATGCAATATTTTCTGATTTTCTCAATTTGATTTGAGCACAAATGTGATCTTTTGACATTTGCTTTCACATATATCTTTATTTTATTAATTCTTCAAATCAAATAATTTTTTTTTTATGTACTAATTAATTTGTCTTGTCAATTCATTTAGCATATTTGATTGATTGCAACAATCAACTAATATTAATTAATATTTTTTTCTATGTAAATTTAAATCGTTCAAATTTAACAACTTTTACATTAACAACTTAAAAATATAAGTGTTTCAGTCTGGTAAGATATCCGTACTAATAGTCAAATGTTTGGTGCATCCATTCAAATCATTTACCTGGATTTCAAACTCTTGATCTCTGTACAACTCCCGTGATTGATTAGGTACCTTAACTCATATAAGCGCCTCAATAGCAGCGGAATAAGAAAGCCAGAACGATAAGCAGCAAGAAGGGAGACCCTAGACAGATTGACTCTTGTTCAAGGTGCCATGAAGTGGGGAATCCCCAAGTATTTAGACAACTAAATGCACCTCGAGGTGCAGCCGGGACCTTATCGAGTACAGAATAGGCAATTGAGAGATAGAGTTAGCCTATTCGTTATGGGGAATCAATGCTCCGGACCGAATAGAGCTTGCCTCCGTAAGCTTTCTCATTATTGTTTTCTGAATAAATGTTACCGTGGTAGAAAGCTCCAGTAATGAATGAAATAGGCAGTCAACGTGTAGTGCATTACAACTTAAGTATTCTACAAGTTTGTATAATAGATGCTCGTTTTACTCAAATTCTATAATTGACCACGCCATCATAACTTATACAGGCATTCTGTTTTGCATATGGCTAATTTCCAAGACATGCATTATTGTTCAACTTGCCTTACAGAATCTGCTAAGTTTTCAGTAATTTACCATCACAAGTCTCCCTGCTGTTCATCCAAATAAAAAGTCTGTCTTCTCATTCACTGTTAAGCAATTACATTCATTTTTTTTCAATATCAAAATGCTTTGCATTTTGGCTAAGTTTCATTGTTGTGAGTAACTGTCTTCAACTGCCCAAAAATGGGGTAACTTAACGTAACGGTAAGGCAAGGTAGGAGAAACAAAGAAGGTAAGATCACAAATGTAAGTCTAACTGTCAATAAATTCTTAACGCAAACTTAACGCAATTGAATTTGAACAAGGAAGAAAGTACAGTTAATAGTATTATGTTCAGCAGAATCATGCACACACGCAATCATCCATTTATTTAGCTTTTTTAAGTACATAATGATACACCGACTGAATAAATATAAGATGCTCCTTGATGTGGGGGCTGATATCAATATAAAAACAGCAAAGTGCTAGGTGCACGCACCTTTGCATCAGTAGAAATCCAGTAAAATAAATAAAGGCTAATCTATTGAGGAAACTGTACTGAAGATAATGCTAAAATTAACAAAAAGGAATAAAAGCCGTGATAGAACCAAGAGTATCAATTCTTATCAGGCAATTTTTTTTATGTTGTTAGTCGAGCAATCTTTATCTGCTTATATATATTATAATAATAATGTAGGTTGTAATTATCAACTGGAAATAACAATGAATCAGAAGTGAGAATCAATCGATAATTCACACATTAATTATTTTTTTATTTTTTTTTATTTTTTAACGCACAGTAAGCCTAAAACATGATAAATAAAAATATCAACAATTTGTTTAAAGGGATTGAGTTGATTCCCCCTGGACCAGATTTACATTCTTTTTTTTTTCAGATGGTTAAACGTTGAAGATAAATAGACAGATATTTACAAATACACAGAGGATTCTAAGGATAAATATCAACAAAGGAGGTAAAGGGTAAGTGAAGCAAGGCAGTTGCTAACCGAGATCGATATCGACCCGCTCCGGGTTCCCTCTTTCACTTTGTTGATCAACTAATTCTATGCCGAGTTGCCCTTTGTCACCGGCGCCAAATGCATAGAGCCTTCCTGAATCGGTCAAGGCAAAGGTGTGTGCATTCCAGTATATTGAGTTAGTGAGACTGACTTGGACTACCTTTTCTTTTATGTTTTTCAGAGAGATCACTAGCTCTGGACTTAGCACATTTGTATGCCTATTGGGCTGCACAAGATTAAAACAAAATTATGATAAGAATTTTTTTTCCAAGTGGTACTTTGATCACTTAAGTACCAAAATGTAAGCATACATTGTTGATGCCTCCATATTAAATTAGCAATATACCATGTCTATGTCATCTGTGAGCTAACATATGGAGGATGTTCATGTACCAGACTAACTCTTAAAACACAAAGCTTCTTATACATACTGGTAAATCCATAAACTTTCAGGTTTGGAAGAAATGAAACAAAAAACTTGGAGTTGCAGCCCTGTCATATATTCATAACGTGGTCACTGATTAAAAAAAAAATGTGGTGTGCAGGCCCTTTATCTGGAATATGTCAGGAAACTCATGTCCATGACACCTTGAATGGTGGCTCATCTAACTACAACACTCAGATTTTTATCCAACTGCAAAGATTGATTGCTAGAGGAATACATTTCTTCAAAATAACATGGAGTACTTGTTCTGATTGATGCATGGTACTAAAAAATACCTCAAAGTCCAAGTATATATAGCAAAAAATTGCACGGTATATCATAGATGCATACCTGTCCTTCGATGGCAGTAGAATGTCCAAGACTTGAAGATTCTCCACAACCAAAGGAATAAACATCACCAGCATCTGAAACAACAAATGTAGTATAATCTCCTGTAGCTACATGAACTGCCTTAACATTGTTCAAAGATTCCACTATTTTAGGTGCAGCTTCACATTCCTCGTTTCCATGTCCCAAACACCCATACCGACCCCACCCCCATGTGCACACACGCCCATCACATCCCACTACAGCCGCATGCCATGCACCAGCTGCTACTACCATTGGTTGTATATTTAAAGTCTGAAATTGCTCTATTAATCTGGGGTACCTTTCATCTGTTCTTGAACCATGACCTAGCTTCCCTCCTAGCCCACAACCGACAGAATACACAGACCTACAGCAAAGAATGGTAAATAATGCAACCCTTAAGTGACAGCAGCAATAAAAAGCTCTAATTTAACCCATAGCAAACGTCCATGGGTAGACTCCTCGACTGCTGAAAATAACCAAATTAGAAAAATAGTTCATTTAGCACTTTAGTAGATTCTACTCTGCAACCATGCACCATTGATTATAGACATTATATCTTTTCATATGATTGTTGGTGTTTCCGTACTCTGGCTTGATACATGGTAGCGGAGCAAAGTCCAACAAATGTAAGCAAAGTCCAACAAATGTAAGCAAAGAACGAACTTACATTCCACCAGGCTGACATGCTAATGCCAACAAATAGCAATACCCTGCTGCAATTTGCACAACCGGGATATTTTCAAGAGGCCCCAAAAGAGGACGAGGCTCCAAATCATTTGGTTCGGTCTGATGTCCTAATTTTGCATCATTTCCCCATGAAAATGTATAAACCCTTCCTTCTCTAGACAGCACAGCTGTGAAGAAATTACCAATTGCAGCTTGAACGATGTAGATGCCTTTTAACGATTCAACTGGTTGAGGTGTAGGTACGAGCTTTGACCCTTGGGCTCCGTATTCTGCTTCTCCAAATGAATCTTTTCCAAAGGCATAAACTTGACCAGCATCACTTATTAGCATTGTCCTTCCTGCACCTGCTGCAGCTTGTATAATTCGAATTCCTTGAAGTGATCTGCGCAAGTAACATGTGCTTTTAAATTGACATAAACTCGTAGATGGACTAGACATGTACAACATTCACATTTATACCCCAGAAGAATATATATGAAGAAGTCATCATGGAAGAATCACATTCAAATCTCCACCTTTTATTAGGCAACATTAAGTCATACATGAGATGTAATTGCTGCAATCTTTCAATCAGTCAATGTATATGCAGAAGTGGTTCTAACTTTGATAATACAGTGTACATTATGCCAATAATAAACCGTGGTTTTGGTAAAGTGCTATATGCATTTGTTCAACCAAAGAACAACAAAGATTGAGAACGATTCCTATGTTTTTCATGAGAAACTTTGCATATCACAACAGGTAGCTTCCTTACGAAAGAAGAATTGTCAATATATATCTTTTTATTTTGTTTTTATGTACGATTATAAGCAATAAATGGAAATTTATCAGGCACTAAAGCAAATAGGATGTAAAGTTACTTAATAATACGAGGCCTCCATTCTTCCTCCAAAGTGCCATGGCCAAGCTGTCCAGAACTGTTGGACCCAAAAGTATACACCGCTCCACTAGTAGTAACAGCAATGCTGTGTCCAGGACCAGCAATAGCTTGAGACTTCTCTCTTCTACAACATGCTTCCCCAGCAAGCAGATACCTAAGCACCAACTTCCAAGAGCCACCACATCTTTGCTTTAAAATCAACCTTTCTTCATCATTCATAGGCTTAAAAACAGCTCTTTTTAAACACATATCAAAAGAAGCAAGCTCCGCAATGGATAATTCAAAGTCAGGGGGGAAGTTTGCAGGCTGCCTAAAAAATGTACACGTCGCCTAACAGACAACAAAAAGACATAAAATACATCAGCGGCATTATCAATTCTAAAGAATAGAAAAGAAATTGAAATGTGTTACTTGCCTCAAGGTTTGCAAGATCTTGAGGTTCCAAATTACAAGAGGTGAGCACATGGAGAACTATAGAAGGATTAGTTGCTAAAGGAAACTCTCCAGGATGTGTGTCACCGAAACAATGGCTTTTAATTCGCTGCAATGTAGTTGTAAGCGATAGAGGTTGGTCTATCACGTTGTGATACTGAATTGAAGGGGCTGCTCCACTTGCAGTGGCATCCATTGGGCACTGCATGAGCTTGACGATGCAAGTGCCCTGAGCTTGATCAGAAATTGAAATTGAAATGCAGTATATCTAGTGTTCTGAAAAGGATAATGAAAGCAAAGTTCAGACACTTCAATTATGTAGATGAACGATTACTAAATATATATAGACAAGACCAAATTGGATAAGAATATTTCAGAGTTATTGCTCATTTATAGCCTAATGAGCAAGGTGAAGTTTGATAGGCACTGCATCAAATTGTAAATAACGAATGGGAGGTTACTTATTTTATTTCAAACTTTGTTGATCAGTTACAATGCAATTAATTTATTTAAACCGTCATTGGATACCAAATAGAACACAATAATAAGGCCATAGCCCAAGAATCTTAATTCTTACATTGATTATACAACACCGCCTATTCATTAAAGTATATACTACACCATGTAAAGATACAAAAAGCAAGGAACTCCACCACTGAAAGCATACTTTCCTTCATCATAAGATAAAAATAAATCTCTACACAATAAACAGAATAAAACTGAAAACCAACTAAAATTAATGTCGTCAATCATCTATCATCAACAGTCAAACGACAAATTTCATAGAATAAAAATGATCGGACCAGATCTTCACAATCAGAGACTTCAATTAATTGCAAATTCTACCGCTGTATTGAAGTATACAACAGACGATGCAATCAGCACTCCAAAACACATGATAACAGTCCAACTTTGTACAAACAAACAAAATACAAAAACAGCAAAACAAAGAGGCCGATCAATCAAAATCCACTGATTACACATCAAATCCATCATAGAAACGCAAACAAACGAACAATCGGCAAAATCCTCAATCGATGAGAAGATCAGAACAGATCGAAACAGAAAGCAGTAGCATCTGATGAAAACACATCGAATACAGCAAAATCGAAGTCTAATACAAGCATCCACCAACATACAATAGAAAAAGGATAAAGTTAGTTACTCTGAAAAAATGGACAGTTAATGTTTCCAAAGAACACAGATCGATGTCGCTAGATTCTTTCAAATAAAAATCGAGAATTAAGAATGGTGGAAGGAGAGAGACGATATTTTGATTGAGCAGTCCATTTTACTTTTTCCGATGGAATGAGATGAAATGTAAATTATACGGAGAGAAGGAAGGAAATGAAGAAAGAGAGAAGATGAGGTGTCCGATGTGAGAAGCATTTTCTGCCAATATATACGCATAAGAAATTGCCACGTCAGCAATTTAACCATGGTTAAATTTAAACTTATATTTGGTTACTTGTTCGGTTAGACGGAAACATTGCTCTGCCTCTACCATCTCTATTTCTTTCATTATATTCCCTCCCATCTACTATTATCTTTACTTGGATAGAGCTGTTTCCATTTGAACATACATGTATATATCACAGATATGCATATATTTTCGATATCATAAAAAGATTACAGGTTTCAATTATAATCTCTCCATAAAAACAATATGAATAGTTAAACATACAAATCATTGGAGCAGCTCAACAGTGATGTTATATTCTTTAACTTCAGTGAACAATCATGCTACTTGCTTTGAGAATATATTTGTATAAATCCATATGAATCATTACATTAAACCATATTGGGTCTTTGAGGAAGGAGAAGATTGTAGAATTTATCCCTTAAGAAAAAGTCTCGGCCTTTGCTATCGACCGCCTTTTTCCAACCACACCAACCTCCATTAACTATCTTTTTAAGGTCATCACTGCCTGTATAATGTGGATCGAGTATGAGAAATGCGCAATCTCCACTTGCATCATTGTAGTCGACGCCTAATAATGTATAGGCCAAGACACCACCACCTACATTATGAAGACATTATTAAGTATATATGCATTGATTTATGAATGAGCTAGGATCAGTAAGTCCCTTTATTTAGCATCATTTTTTAGCCACCGGATATCGGTCATACATTTCTATTTATACATCCATTCTCTCTCTCATGTTACATGAACTATATTTAAATAGGAACATGTAGCTGATATCAGAAAACCACAAACGATAGTGGTAAAGGACTATTGATTCTAGCTCTTTATGAATATATGTAAAATATATGTTGGTATATATAAAAACCTATCATGATGGGAGTTCCTTGCGTTTCAAAATGCAAGGCAAGTTCTCGGCATTTTTCTGGAAATTCTGATCCAGATCGAAGGTTCAGGATCTTGCAGCTAACCTGTGAATTCATATCTCAGTACATTGACATATCAGTACATCTTGCAGGATAATGGGTCCTCTGCACTATAGTCTAGGTATACTTTCTACATAAATTATTTGGTATTACTATACGCTGTTTTGGAAGTAGAATCTTACACCAAGAAGTTTATCCAAGACAAAGCTCAACTCTATTGCTCCAATCCAATCACGAGATCCAATAAATGCGGGTTCTTTGTCACCAATCTCTACTAAAGCTTGCTGTATTTCCCTACGAGAATAATGATGCAAGAATAATTCACTTAATCCAACTGACTCATAGTTTGCAGTTTTCAAATATGCAAATTCCTTATGATAAAGAAAGAAAACTGAAACAATGCTTATAATATATATCCTCACTTTAAAAAGGGCAAAACAATAATGAACCTTCAAAATGGTATAGTCTGGTAGAGGCGTACCTATGTGAAGGAACTTTGATAGATGTATAATGTTGAAGCCGGAACCAAGAAATGATTGTTTGTAAAGAGCGATAGGCACATCCCCAGCCCTGTTCATTACATTTATGTTAAACTGCATAATGGGCAAGTAAATAAAAAGTTGTTTTCTGCTGCATTTCCTGAATGTCCTACCGAATCCACTCATGATATACACTATTTGATAAAATAAACAGCTTTTACCCATTATAACAAGTACTTTAGGCTAAGTCATTTATAAAAATAAGCAAAACATGATATGTCAAATTCTAACAAATTATGCAAATAACACCCGTAAGCACGTTTCTTTATTAAACAATAACAACAATAAACAAATACTGATAATCATTATCAGCCTTAGAGCACGTAGAGCTTCTAAACAATAGTATTTGCATAATAAATGTAGGAATCCTTACATTGTCATCTATTCCATCCAGAAGGTAATGATAGTACTCGTAAGAACCATTGATTAATGATTTGTGACCTCCGGATACTGTGAAAGATGATCCATATAATTCATTCCTCGGATCATATATATAAGAGATTTAGGAATATACCAGAATACTCACCACCGCTACATGGGATATCAGTGTGAACATCTTTAAGCAATGTACCAGCTGCCATGATATAAAGAAGAAATTTACCCAGAAAAAAAGGAGAGATGCGAATGTAATAATGCAACATATGATCGTATGCTTGAAGCATTTATCATGTCTATTGAAAAGAACTGTTACATTTCAGGCTGGAACTCGAGGAGCCATTATTGCCAAAGGAAAGAGCATTAGCGATTCGCAAGAGAGGACGATCCATGGGTAACATCAGCCTTTCATGTAAAGATTTTCTGATTTCAACTGAAACGGATATGAAAGCGCATTTCAGTATGCGCTTAAAATAGTATACCTGAAGCAGCTAGATTCTTTCATGTACAATTAGAAAAAGAAGAACGCAAGTTACCTTGTGCCACCTCAGTCTCCCCATACTGATGGTCATATATTGCAGTTATTGGGTGCAAGTACCCAGGGGGGATGAAATGATATGAACTGAGCTGAAAGCAAATTAAAGATTTATGCTTTTGAGGAAGAATAAAGGAAAGATAGCAGTAATACAAAGAGCTAATAAAACACCATTGTTTTTAAGGTTCTACTAAGAAAGGATGGTTACAACTACTAAGGTGTACATAATTGATGTAATTAAAAAAAAGATGTGAAATTTGACGTTTGCAATCAAAAGGCAAGCAGAAGAAAGCAAAAGGACAAATACAAAGACAAGCATAAAATTTAGGGTCATTTGAATTTAAAAACAAATTGTCATATACTTAATTAATGGTATGAAACAGAACTTATGTATAGAAAGGTAAATTTTAATAAGTCTATAAAGTGGAAATCACCTGAGGATGCTGCTCCAATAACTTTAGCTTAAATGCATTCTTCATAAAACTTATCTGATCATGTAATCCTGGCACGACTAATTGAGAAACAGCGAAAGAAATAGGATAATCTTTAGAAGCATAGCAGAGGACGTCGAGCTTGAAACTGATTACCAGGACTCTTACTGGATCTGATACTGAAGTACATATCCGGAATGTAAAAACAGCACTTATTAGAAAAAAGGTAACTAAGCTGTTTGAATAATATGTTAAGAAGATCGAGAACTTTTCAGCTAAGAATCGAGGATTGCCTGGTAAATATTGTGCTGTAGGTGCGGTAGATGTGAAATTACTTCTTGACTGATTGGATAGTACAGTTACCTGTATTGCATCTGCATGCTACAAGCATAAACATTCGATCATTGTGTACCGTGCAAGTGACTTGCCAAAACAAATTTATATCGAGCATCTAGAATTGCCAATTTACTGCATTTTACTGACTTTTTAAGTGACAATAGATTACTAAGATTCATGAGTTAGCAAATTTAATTGACAAACATTTTTGCGTTGTTAGAGTAGACAAACCTCGCCAAATGTTGATGATGGAATTAGCTTGTGCTTTGAGCAGAAAAAGGAACAAGCTACTGTCTTTTCATTTGATTTTGCGCTGAAACCATTTTTATCATAGAGAGCAGTGTTGAATAACTCCTCCCCATGAAGAACAATAGTAGGGCGCAATTCTAGTGAATCAATGTTTCCACCTTCAATAACATACGCGATACGTGGGTCTTTTAACCTAGCAATAGCACCAGTGGCCAACATAGAAAAAATTTCTTCTGAATCTGTGAAAAAACAAGTTGGATCATATTAAATAGTTTTACCAATTGACCATTTCCAGAGTTCATATGAATTCAGAACTAACATCCAGTATAATAAAGCAACAATGCAATATTATAAAGTGATTGTACATAAAAGGAGCATGCCCAATATTTTAGAGTGGATTGTGAAGTTTCAATGAGGGCAGAAGAATATCAATGTATAAGGCGAAGTTGATAGTCTATCAAACAAAAAGGAAGCCCTAACAGTGGAAAGGGTATTTTACTTAAAATTGGTATGTATAATGTTAAATTTTCATCCTTAAGGATTGAGTATAGCTAAAGAGGAAAGCTAAATCGTGAATTTCTACAAGAAGAATCATTAGGTGCCAACCTTAACAAGCTATGTTATCAAACATAAACTGCTGAATATACCAAAATAAGAATAATGACCTGATTTATTGTTTAAAGGAACATAAACAGGCAAGTTACATGACATCACACATCTAAGAAGGCAGCCTTTCTCCCACAAAAATTCTTCCGAGGCCTCTTCATAAACAACGCTATTCAGAACTTCAAGCTTCGTAAACTTAGAATTTCCTAATCCAAACTTTATATCCACACCATTCAAATCAAAAGCACCACCAATCATATCACGACTTTCTTCATCAAAAAGATGCTTTCTTAGTTGACAAGAGTAATTTACCGCCTTTTTAGCTTTCTCCTCCCATAAACCAGAATCAAGGTATACAGCACCAATTATGTCAAACCCTCTAATAAGCAGTGACCTAATGTCATCTGTATAATGCACATGTCAATGATTTTCTTGCGTAAATATTGTATAACAAACAAACAATAGTAAATAAATAAACATACAGATAAACCTGTTATCTTATATTACATAGTGGTGGTAAATATCATTGGTGGCACAAATAGGTATGGAAGTACTCGATAAGCATACAGGAAAAACCAATAAAATAGACATGAATGCACATGCTGATGCACATACAAATAGAAAATAATGAAGCATGCTGTTGATGGCAATAATGTACAACAATACTAGATGTTACCCACATTTAGTGACAGTACTAATAGTTTGTTGTTGGACAAGTTAACTAGACGGTTAAGAACATTTCAAGAGGATAAATTAGTAAAAAGGTCTAAATTTTGACAGAGTAAGGCAACGTTCACGGCTGAAATATGGTCAGTAATGGTTGGCGTAGCATTGGACTCGTCAACAGTGGAGCCCATGTATTTGCTTTTTTTGAGTGAACCATTTAAATTGAACGGTCAGCTTCTGACGCATCGGTAAACATTGAACACCATGGCCTTTTCCGATGGTTGTCTTCCCTTCTTTATGTTTATCTCTCCTTCTACCTATCTCTTCACAAAAAATTTCACGCCCTTCACCAAATCTGAAAATTCAAGCATTTTGTGCCACTTCTACTTCATTTTGAGTCAAATTTCTTTGAATTTGTGTTTTTTATACTTATATCTTTTATATTTTTCTCGAATTCTTACCCATGAATCTTCCTGCTTACCTGCTCACCACATGGTAGACTGGACCTGTGCAGTTAATGTCCTGCCATGACCCCGTCATATCCCCGCTATATCGTGTAGCGGATTCTCACCACTACGTTATTTCCAAATAGCATTTCCGCTTCAAGCCAAGCTATATTCCGATATTCCCGGTATATTCCATTATTTCCGCTATATTCCTTTATTTCTGTTATATCTTCTATAAAAAAAATGGTTTTTAAAATGACATTTATACATTATAAAATTAGTTCTCTAATATAACCTTTTAACATATGTTTTTCAGAACATAAAATACTATGGTATTTTATTAAACTTAATCAAGCTAAATAAAAGTTTATATCTATTTACATATACTTGCTTATCCTTCTATTTAAAATTAAGAATGTACTAATTATAATTAAGATGAATGCTAATTCTTCATTTATGTATCATTTATATATTTATAAAAACATTCAATATGAGTTTTATATGTTATCTTAGACTCATCATCTATATCCCGTTATTTCCTCACTTTATACTCGCTATAACTTTTTGCACCTCCGTTGCATTGGATCCGCTCAGTGCTTTAACTGCATGGGACTGGACTGAGGAAATGACATTGTATTTATCAACATTTATCTCGTCAACGTTGGATCTCGCAAAGGTTGGAGTGGTTAATGGTACGCTGACATAATAGAATTAAATTATATTATTGCGTTTTTCAAGTATTTCATTATGTGCAAATAATATGAATTCATTAACCTGTATTATTTAAAAACAATTAAAACAAAATAATTATTATTCATAGTTTAAAAAAAAAATACACATTTCAAATGGCAATTTCCTAACACAATTAACACATTCTCATTTCATCTATCCTTCTTTCATGCTTTTTTCAAATGTCTCTTTCGCTAGACACAAGAATGCATCCTAAACTTCTAAATGATCATTCTGCTTTAGAATTAAGAGAAAGTTTAATTATATACTGGCTCGATAGCATAAAACCTCATACATACATATGTAGTTATACTTCTGATATATTATAATTTTTTGTGGGTTGGGTCATTTTATTATTTGCAGTGTTCTAATTAGTATAACCTAATGTTATGGTTTACTCAAACATTATGATTACTTGTGTAGCATTCAATTATATGGCAAGCAACAATGCCATCTAATTTTTGATCTGTATGGTGAATTTCAAATATACAATTTAAACACTATTCGAATTTCATCTATGTCAACCAGCTTTACAAGTGTAAATTCTGACATTCACCATACAGCTATTAAATTCAAATTAATAAACTATTTAGCTTTTGATTGATATATAATTAGTTGAATGGCAAACAAGTAATCATGATGTTTGAATAAATGCTACAATCAATACTGATAAATAAGTCATCATGGCGTCTGAATAAATGCTAACAGTCAGTTTAAGTTAAGTAACTACTTCTATGTCAACAGCTTCTCAAGTGTAAATTCTGAAATTCACTATACAGCTATTAAATTCAAATTAATAAACTATTTAGCTTTTGATTGATATATAATTAATTGTATGCTAAACAAGTAATCCATATGTTTGAATAAATGCTACAATCAATACAGATAAATAATTCATCATGGTGTCTGAATAAATGCTAACAGTCAGTATAAATTATATAACTACTACTATTTGAACAGTCCCAAAGGTAAAGCAACAGCCACCCATTTCGTACCCACATCAACCAAATACCCTTTTTATTCTTCTTTTTGAAATCAGATACTTGGGTGGTAATACATAACATACTACAAATTTTAAGTAGTATAACATATTACAGTTCAAGCATGGAGGGTGATTCAAATCAGGCTACGCAAGACTCGAACCTATGACCACACAAGTCAAAACCGTAGCTTCCACCCTCTGGGACAATGGTGGTGGGCTCTTTAATTAATTACCACTCTTCAATTAAATACCTCAAAATTTACCAAGACCCTTTAAAGGTAGAAGATAAATAATTCACATAATACAATCATCGACGAATTTCACGAACATCTCATATGTTGATTCTTAATATTATCGCATGTGTATACCGTTTCAAATCTCATTTATCTCATCCAAGTTCTCGCTCACGTTTGCGTTTTCGAACTTGAATGAGATAAAACTTAGCAATTAAACATAAAATTTTATTTGTATATTATTTGACACCGGCTAGCTAAGCGGTTCAATAATATTTTCAAATCAAACAAGATGTCGGATGAATGAAGGAAAAACATTTTAGTTTCAATCTTTAAGGATAAAGGAGATTCAAAGTTGCACAAATTATAGAGAAATTAAGCTTATGAGAAATACAATGAAGTTTAGAAAGAGTAATCGAACATCGTTTGAGAAGGTTGACAAATATTTCAAAAAATCAATTTGATTTCATGCATGGAAAATCGACTACACAGACAAATTTTTTCATAAGGCAACTTATGGAGAGATTTAGGGAGTAAAAAAGAATATCTATACATGATATTTATCGATCTGGAGAAAACCTATGACAAAGTACCGAGGAAGGTTATGTGCTAGGAAGCAAGGATACGGGTGCGGGGGTGCGGGTGCGTAGTACGGGGATACGTAGATTCGACAAATATGAAAATATGAGGATTCGGGTGCGGGGGATACGGCGTATACAAATATTTATGATAGAATCTATTACGAAAATTAAAAGTTTCATTAAAATTAAAGTTAAACCAAATACTGGAATCAAACTCCAGTATTGATATAATGTCCATTTCATGATTTATAACATTGCTCCCTAAGACACCATTCGCATAACAGCATAAAAAAAACAGAGGACAGGAAAGAAAGAACAAAATATTATGGATTACTTACCTCTCTTTTTTGCTTTATGTACTTTGTTGTATGCTAAAGGTGCTACTGCTGACTGCTTGCTTCACTTTGATGTATGTACGTACCTCTTTTTTTTGCTGTGTACTTTTCTGTATGCTAAAAGTGCTGACTGCTTGCTTCACTTTGCTGTGTACGCACCTCTCTTTGAATTTTGCTTCCTAGCTTTGCTGTATGTACTTTTATAATACATTATGTTGATGCTTTGAATTTTGTAGAGTTGGTTGTCACATTAATTGTGATGCTTCGTATCCCACAATTCCAACAGCTATCTCAAAATGATGATTCGTCTCCCGCAATTTCAACATCCATTTAAAATTCCAATCTAAAATTTACCTTTAATGCCACCGACGCACCCCCAATCTGCACCCTTCCTGCACCCCCCAGCCCAAATACGGGGACACGCCACATGGCGCACCCCGTACGCATCCTCAGCCGCACCCCAGCCGCACCCGATACGCAGTACGTCGTCTAAAAGCCGCACCCTTGCTTCCTAGGTTATGTGGTGGACGCTTGAAAAGAAGAGAATCTCAACAAAGTACATTACTCTTATCAAGGATATATACGACAAGATTGTGACTAGTGTCAGAGCATGCGATAGTGAAACCAGTGACTTTTCCATTGACATAGGATTACATATTTACATCAAGGATCGGCTTGAACCTCTATATTTTTACCTTGGTGATGGATGAAGTCACGAAGGGTATACAAGATGGAATTTCTTGAAATATGTTCTTTATCAATGATGTGGTGCTGATAAATAAAAGTAGGATATGATTTAATACATAACTGGAGTCTGGAGTTGTGAACGAAAACCTTAGAATCAAAGGGTTTTAGGTTTACTAGTACTAAAACATAGTATACGAAGTGCGAGTTCAGTAGTATTCGGTCAGATTATGAAGAGGTCATGTTGGCCGATCAAATAGTACTCAGGAAGGAATGTTTTCAATATTTAGGATTTATGTTATAGTTTGATGGTGATATTGATGAAGATGTTAGTTTTAGAATTCATGCGGGATGGATGAAATAGCGACTAACATTCTCTGTGATAGGAAAATCTCACAAAAGCTTAAAGGAAAGTTCTATAGAACAGCTATCAGGCCTACGACGTTGTATGGTGCAAAATGTTGGCCTACTAAAAGGCAACATATTCAAAAGATAAGTGTAGCAGAGATGCATATACTGAGATGAAGTTGTTGGCATACCAGGTGGGTCGAATTTGAGATGATGATACTCGGGACAAACTAGGAGTTGCGCCAATTGAAGAGACGTTAATCAAACACCACTTAAGATGGTTTGAACATCTCTAATGAAGACCTCATGATACACCGATGCGCGTTGAAATTATAGATCGCATCGAAAGCTTGAAAAAAGACAGAGGTCGACCAAATATGATACGAGAGAATGTAGTAAAACGAGACTTGAGAAACCGAAGTACATCTAAAGCAATGGCGTCGGACATAAGCGCATGAAAGTAAGCGATTCATGTGCTAGAACCTTGAATTTTTGGTTAGTTTAAAGTGTGTTATTAGTTTTAGATGATAGGACAACTATATAAGGACGCAAAGCGTAATACAGGTCTCTAGGGCTATAAACGGATGCAGTCGGATACGGATAGTGTTGTATCCGAATCCGTGTCCGAAAATGAAAATGCGTATCCGATACCACGGATACCAGTTAAAAATATTTGTATCCGTATCCACGGATATTTTCGGATATTTCAAAATATCCGTATTTGAAACTTAAAAATGTACATTGGATGTGGTTATTCGAAAATATCCAAAAAATATCCGAAAATAAAACAATAAAAGTTTACAAATACATCACTCACTTGCAAATTTGGCTCATAAAATATTTGTTTGAAAAGGTGAATACATCTAATTAAAAATTACAACCAACACATTAATCAAATAAATTTCTTACAACAAATATTTTAAGAGATAAAGTGTTCAAAATATGAAAAACACAACCCTAAGACTAAAATAAAACAAAATATAAATCATAGAAGCACATACACAATTATTTTTTAATTATAACCATACCACAAAATAAAATGAGAATATGATTTAAAATGTTGCATAATACCAAATATAACATTCCTTTATAATCCAATAGTTGAGATTAGTTTAGCTATTTTAAGGAAATTTATATATTAATTTATTCTTAAATGTAAATTAAAAATTATATAATACATACACACACACATACATACACGTATTAGAAAATCGGGCGAATATTTTTCGGATATGGATACCACTATAACCATATCTGTATACGGAATGATTTTTGGATATCGGATATCCGTATCCGTATCTCGAACAACGAATATAATCCGTATTTTCGGATACGGATGCAGATGGATATCAAATTTTTCGGGTACTCATTGATAGCCCTACAGGTCTCCGGTATCTATTACTGCTAGTACTACTATTATTATCATCAGCAGCATCATAATGGTTTATTTATTTATTACTATTATTTGGTTGATTATTTTAAATTTTAAATTTCATTTTATCTTTATTTATGCTCTCACCTTTAAATCTCTTGCTATTATTATTACAATTATATTGACTTATCCTTTTGTTTTGGATTCCATTTCTAACCATCCTAAACTTATTTGGCATTTGCTTAGTTGTTATTGTTATCGTTGTTGTTGTTGTTGTTATTTGACACTCATCTCATCCAAGATATCGAAATTTGATGTGAGAACTCGATAGAAGATCTCATGAGTCGTAAGAAGTCATAATTTTTCATTTAGCTTTTTTGGGCTTCTTCCGTGGATCCCAAAATAACTTGCCTTTTAATGACCTTTTACTGCTCTATAATACCTTTCTTCAGTATACATCTTATCGAGTGAGCAAAAGAAAAGGATTTTTTTTTCAATATTCATCAAGTAGAATTCCATTCAATTAATACCAATCAATCGTGTCATCACTCTCATCTAAATAGTAAATTAATATTATCATTTTGTGTAAATAATACATACAAAAAATTATACTTAGGTAATCTTTACTAATAATCTTTACTAATAATCGGAATAGGTTTGGTGTCACACTTTTTTGGTGTACACCTGAACCGACGAAAATGCCCTTTACTTAATTTGTATCATATATTTAACTCACACGTAGATAAGTATTCAAACGTTATTAATTATAATCTGCATACATCAATTATAATTGTAACGTATATTAATTATCATTAATTCTTTGACTGTTTCTCTTTTTCTATGTATTCATTTTTAATATTATTCGTTTCTATAATTAAATTCTGATACATATATCAATTCTGCAAGTTTGTTTCTACTTAATTATATTTTCAAATTTGAAATCCAAATGTTTATATGTTTACTTATTTTCTGCTTTATATAGCCTTTTTAAAATTTATTTCCTACTTTATATAATACGTATACACCATTTTTTAATCACTTTATTTATAAGCAATCAATCCCTTGAAATTCGCGTACGTTAATTATCATTAATTCTTTGAACATTTCTCTTCTTATATTTATATATTTTTAATATCATTTATTTCTATAATTAATTTCTGATACATATATCAATTCCGCAAACTTATTTCTAATATCATTTATATGTTTACATATTTTCTGCTTTATATAGCTTTTTTTCAAATTTTATTTCCTACTTGACTTTGTAAAATATGTATATGCCATTTTTTAATCGCTTTATTTAGAAGCAGTCAATCCCTTGAAATTCGCATACTTTAATTATCATTAATTCTTTGACCATATCTCTTCTTATATGTATATATTTTTAATATCATTCATTTCTATAATTAATTTCTGATACATATATCAATTACGCAAATTTGTTTCTACTTAATCATATTTTCATATTTGAAATCCAAATGTTTATATGTTTACTTATTTTCTACTTTATGTGGCTTTTTTTTAAACTTTATTTCCTACTTTACTTTATATAATATGTACATGCCATTTTTAATCACTTTATTTTGAACAGTCAATCCCTTGAAATTTGCGTACGTTAATTATAATTGTAATGTACATTAATTCTTTAAGCATTTCTCTTTTTACGTACATATATTTTAATCACTTTATCTAAAAGCAGTCAACCCCTTAAAATTCGCATACATCAATTATAATTGTAACATATATATTAGTTATCATTTATACTTTGACCACTTCTCTTCCTATATATATATATATATATATATATATATATATATATATATATCATTCATTTCTATAATTAATTTTTCATACGTATACCATGCCCCAAATACCCTCAAACATCTTCCTCCTATCTATAAATAGGATGCCATGTTTTATCGCTTTCACATAAATCAAGTTCTTCTCCACTTCAACCTTTTAGGCATATTTACCAGTTTATACAATTTCATATCTAAACCACCTCTACCACATTTATAAATTATAAGTTTATTCTTTACTCTCTGCAAAGTTGTTTTTTTAGCATATCTTTACTCTCTGCAAAGTTGTTTTTTAGCATACTAGAAAGAACACATCGTGTCATGGTCACGCGCGAAGCGCGTGCCATCACCACGCGCGAAGCACGTGCCTATACGCTCGTAATTATAAACTAAATCTTTGAAATTGATTTTAGACACTTAAGTTTCTTCAAAATAGTCTCGAGACGAATTTCAGGATTCGCGATGTACATTCAGGGTAGAGAGGCATGTCACCTGGGATTGTGTCTGACATAGGATGTTGTGTCTAAAATTCCCAAAATGAGATACGACCGAAATCCGAGATTTAAAACCATGCATATGTAGTCAGAAAAGACGGATGTTCCAGACTCACGTTTCTCCACGTTGCTTAATACATAATGCAGAACTTTAATTTATGCAACTTCTAGCTGTGTTGTTCCAGATTTGTAAATTCTGTTCAACTAAATCAGGTATTTTTCTTTCTTGTATGTACTGATTTCTCATTGTTTGGCAAAGCTGGCTGAGTCCAGATAAATCACGAATCTTTTGTACCTCAGACTCTTATTTTTACTGCGCATTGCGACAGTACTTGTACCGCATTGATAAGTCAATCGCCGACCCAACCATATAGTCTTTTTGTAACTGGTAATTTCTTCTGTCAGCTAACAAGCTTGTTAACTCACTGCGAGTAACTTACTCAGTAAACCATAGCTTGGGATTCAAATATCAGAAGCATCCGGTAGTTAACTTACGTTTTCATCAACGAGTATGAACTCGAGAAGAAAGCAATATACTATGAAATAAGTATTTTCCTACCAATTGTATGCACAGTAACGTAATGGTACAATCATAAAACAGCGTGCAAATTTTCTACGAAGCTTACTTCAAAAAGTTACCTGCTTCTTTCCTGAAATCAGGATCTGTGCTGTTGCCGATAAAATGGAGGCATCTTAAAGAAGAGACGACTGTGAACTGAGGAAGAAATAAAGGAGATCCAATCAGCCATTGAATAGATGCTGCCTGGTTAGGTCGGCATTTTGAAAGCAATTGCTTTCTTGGGCACAGAACCCTAATTTCTCTCTCGGTTATTTCCATGGAATTAATTTGAATCTTAAGTTGGGAAAAATGAAAATTGACTGAAATAGAAGTTGAAAACGCAGTATAGCGAGTGTATAGTATATATCACTGCAGCCTACCTGCGTTTTGTTTCCCAACGAGAAGGGAATGCTCAGGCGGTTCAGCCACAATAGGAGTTTGTTGGCCTCGCTTTTTGTGAGGTCAGCATGACTCACTGCTCCTATTGAAGGAAATTAAAGGGATCCATATGGGATCCCTGATTTTCTCTAATAGGAAAAGAGAGTCATTTGACCTCACCGAAAGTGAGGTCAACAAACTCGCTTTCGTTCAGCCGGGGACGTCTGATTGTCGTATCAGTCATAAATCATAAATTGCAATATTCCAAATGAATTCCAATAAATATGGACATAACAAGATTTTATTCTCTCATATAAAATTTTACTGTCCCACCCGGTATTCTAGATAAAAATCGGATGAAAATAGTTCGATTATAAATGTGAACAAACGTCGAACATTCGTGTAGATTTAATAGCTCTAGTTACGCTCTGATGTTTATGTAACTTAGTTATGCTTGGATGTTTTTAGTATTGTTTTATTTGTTTTTAGCATGTTTAAACTAGTATAATCACAAAATGATGAAGAATCAAATGTAAAATTGTATAGTTTGGAGGAAAAAAAAAGTGAATTTGGTTTTTCTATTAATTGTATTTAAACATCTAATAACAAGGTGCTATTTAAAATTGAAGAAATCTTTGGAGATATTAATTGAGAGAACTAAGAAAATTATATTGGATAGATGCAAGAAGACATATTACAAACTTTTTTTTTTTTTTTTTTTTTTTTTTTTTTGCTTTACACAGTTTGGTTTATCAAGCTTACAGAACACGTTTAAATAAATATTAGTACCTCAGAATTAGCAATGCACACTGGATTAAACAAATATGAAAACGTGCAAAGAAAGGAAAACTAGAAATCGTTTGCAAAAGATATTTTTTAATTATGTATCAATAAAAGCTTTTAAAAACATGTGGTTTTGATGTATGTTCCATGTGCGACTTAGATAAATGCAAAAGTAGACATGATTAGGCAGACAAGTTGAACTTTACGCTCTTTGTGTGAGCTGAAATCACAAACTACCAAATCCAAGTCAATTTCTTCGACAATTTCCCTTTCTATGTTGATAATCATACAATCCTCGAGAATATTACATAAAGTAGTAGTTTTAGCAATTTTCATAGCTAAAAAAGTTTGCTTCATCATTGTCGTGAAAATTTGAAGAGTTAAAACAAGAAGAATCAATCGATCAACCGAATGATAAATGTCTAAAAAAATTTGTTGATGGTTCTAGTAAACCAAAACTACCATTTTCTAGCTATTTGGCTTTAATCTTAGCTTATACAAGACAAAAATTGATCCTTTCTTGCTCTCATATAATTATTCACACAACTCATAGATAATTGATAGATTTTGAAAACTTAGATGAGAAGACCTTTATAGTTGACATTTGACATAAGTATCTCTTGGAATGTGGAATCATGTGGGTAATATTTCTCTGATATATTAGAAATTTCTTCGATTTTGAATGATTTATAAGCATTTCTTGGATCCAAAGTTATCTCCTTTTAATTTGTAAAATGATAACAATGTTTTGCTATATTTTGAGTCTGACATTTACCTAAGAAAGAGATTTAACTAGATTAGTTTTCTAAAAATAAAATTAAAGATAAATGTTTTTTTAACAATTGACTAACACGAAGTTATGAACATAAAGTTCAACAATAATGATAATTAACAATCAGGTTTTCATATTTAAGTACTATAATAGCAATATTGATTCACATCTAAAGAAAGGTAATAGATTTAACAAATTGATTCAATTTGAGTAAAATAAAAATAATGGTTAGTGAACAAACTAGGGTTTTAATTGGTTATAATTTGACAAATAATTTCAAATTTGTTAATACCATTATTAAACACGGTTCAAAAGTCGCATATCGGATCGGGCATTCCTCACATAGATGGATCGGTATTATTAAACAATGGGTTGGCAATGCTTTCACTAGGAATAATTCATCTACATAAGCACATGCATGGTAGGTCGTGAGTAAAATGTACAGATTGGCAACCATGTATTAAGGATGGATCGTTTCCTATTGCAACATATGTCATGGTTGGAGAAGAACAATGGATCGTTAGATCCAAGGCGATGGGCCATCCACGATATATTATATACGTGCATTAGCCTGATAGTATGGTTGCACACCATGCATTTTTGGCCACGTGGATCAGTTATATTCTTGAATCTGAATTGGAGCGGAATGGTTCAAAGCTAGTGAAATAATGGACGTGACAGAGTGTAAACTTATGGACCGTTCATTACCCATGCGGTGAAGCAAAATGACACATCTAGAGAGGAGCGCGCACGTTCTACCACATGGACCGCATGTGATCCACTCCCTGGGTCGTTCAAAACGAATACGCGGCAAGCTTTTAAGCTGGCGGAAGCAATGGATCACAAGCCAAATGGGGGTGGATCGCTGTAACGACCCGGATTTTTGGTCGATTTATTTTAAATAATTAATATGGTTTTAAATATTGAGTTGATAATATAAATCGATTTTTTATATTGAGTTATCGATTTAATAATCAAAATACGATTTATCTTGAATATATATTATTATCGTAATACGAGAATCTAAAATAATTCAATTCGAAATTAAAATTGAGTCAAAATGTTTCGGATGATCAATATAAATTGTATTTGATTATAAATGATAATTATGATAATTTATTATCGAGGAATTTATTATTTCTAAATTTAAATTATATTGTATCAATTTAATATAGTTATCCCATATATACGTTTGAATTTAAATTCAGAATCTATTATGCTGAGTTCAGAATAGCGTTATAATATTGAAACACCGGTCCTTACATTAAATTAGGGGTTTGTGATTTCAGGTTATGAACCCCGAGATATTTAATTAGCGGATAAGATCAAAATCGAATCGAAAATCAAATCGCAATCTATTTTAATAAAATAAAATTTTCTTCATTTCAAATCGTATTAATTTGAAATCAAATCAAAATTTAATGCACTGTACTTAACCTACCCTAAACATTGGAAATACGCAACCTACCTTGTACCCGTTTGCTTCTAGCTGAAGCTTACTTCTCCTATATAGATGCAACTCCCCCTCTGGTTTTTTTTTTCACTTTCAATTACTCAAAATGAATCAAACCCGAAAGCTTCTGAAATTAAAAATGCCACTTTCTAAATATTTCCAAATCAGAATCCATATGCAATTTATTGTTTCAAAGCCTGAAACCATAACCCCCGTATTCTTTTAATTCTCATTCTTCTCAAACAAAATCGAACGATGCTTTAAAATGAATAATGGTCGCACTCCAAACCATTCGAAAACTAAAAAGGGGAAATCGATTTCGAAGGTCAGTTTTAATTGTGATGGAGTTAAGGCAGTGGATCGCGAGCATGGCTTTGGGTCAGAATCGCATGGCTGGCGATCGCGAGTTTTCCTTAGGGCTCGACAACGTTCTAGAGGCGCTGCGGTTTTTTTTTTTTTTTTTGAGGAAGGGGATGGTGCGATAACTTAGGTGATGGCAGTAGGTGGTTGGAGGAGTTCAGGTACTGATGAAGTTTGAGACAATAGAATGCGCATTAGGTTTTAGAAGAGGGATTAACACCTGCGCGTTGAAATTTGGATGATTTTGTGCATTAAAGTGTCGATGCCTGAAATAATGCACGATTGATTGCGATTTAAGATAATCAAGGGTTCAAGTTCACCATGAAGGTGACGACGATGAAAGGATGTTGAGGAGAGGTTGAACGATGGTTCTCACTTTGGTTAACAGTGGTGAAAATGGATGTTGGAAGGCTTGGATATACGCTGTAAAACGCATGCGAGAAGGCTGAGTCACGAAGTTAGGGGGAGAGTGTGAGTTGCGTATGTAGGTGAGAAATGGGAAGAGCTTTGAACACTGTATTAAGGGATGGTGGTGCCGACGATGATAGGCGGTCGAAGGAGGAGTTAGAGGCGGTCAAACTTGGTCGAACTGTACGGTAGCTGGAAATAGAAAATGTTGGGGAAGAAACACTTAGCAGGTTGAGCTCGAATTGTGATAATGGAGAAGAAGGATCTTAAACGTGGATTAAGGTAATTATTTTTAGTTTATTAATTAATTTTTAATTATGTTTAAATAGTTCGATAGCTTAAATAATGAATATAAATTGTTAAATTTATATAAAATCTTATCGAATGAAACTAGTTGTTTAATCCGTAGTTGCGGGATATCTAATCAGGAATTAAAATTGGAATCAAAATGGATCAGAAATTAAAACCACGGTAAGTAAACTCACTCTATGGTTCGTTTATAATTTTATTATAAACGAATTTTTATTTTAAACAATTGTTATATGCTGGTTGTTGCTTGTTTGGATGCATTGAAATATTATTGTGGCTATTTTATATTAGTTATTTAGGCTTGGTGTTTGTGGCTATTATATATATATTGGTGGTTGGATATTTCCCACAGTATCATTAGCGGATGCCCGTAATATCATTAGCAGATGACCCTATGCACCCCCACAATATGATAGTGGATGACCTTCTATACCGGGATAACCTATCTTGAAGCGGGATGGGTATTATTTATGTTGGCTAACATATGTGGATGCAGGAAAACAGGTTGGAGGGGGATCTAGCTGGATTCCTCAAAATTTATTATTATTTGTTTTCATATATATATATATATAAATATATATATATAATCATATATGATGTGTTAGAAAACCTGTGATTGATAATTGGGTGTTTTAGATGTTTAAATATCACTGGGCCTAAATGCTGATTTATAAAAATATCGTGAAAAGGGATTTTGAGATTTAAAAGGGAAAATCTATTTTTTTTTAAATAGAATTCGAATGGTCTAAGAAATATTAAGTTGTTTTGAATAATAAAAACAAGTAGTGCATTTATAAACGATGTTTATAAATGAAATGGATAATTATCATTGGATAATTGGAGAGTTTAAATTCAAATGAGAATTGGGAATCGTTTTAAACAGAAAACGATGAAATCTATTTTGATGTTCGGAATGTAAATTTTAATTGGATTATGCCGAAATTATAAAATAAATTATATGCAGAATGGATATTGGAATTGTATTAATTAGAAACTAAGATTTAAAATTAAATATTAAAATAGATTCTATGTTATAAGTTATAATAAATAGAATATTCCAAAATAAGATTTTGGTTTTAATATATAAAACAAGGAAGTTGAATTTATAAACGACGTGTATAAATCTAGTGAAATAAATTATCTTTATAAAATTTAGAAGTTTAAATTCAAGTATGAATTTAAAAGTGAATTCAAAAACGTTTTAAAATAGAATGATTGATTATATTTCAGAATTCAGAATATAAACTGAATCGAGAAGCATCCAATGGATTTATAATTAAAATTCAATTATTTCGAATTTTATAAAATAATTTATTTCTAATGGAATGGGAAGTTAATATTAAAAATGGAGTTGTGATTGGATTTATATCTGAGTAATGAAATAATCGACGATTATGAATAATTGAAATATTTAATTACATTTGGTAAACTAGTTTAATTTATATTTAATATTTAAGAAATGGAATTGGAATTTATATAATAAATGAAGTTTAAACATTTATATTTAAATAATTAAAACGAGCATGCCACAGCACGGTAGTTTGTAATTTGACGTTTCGAACCTCAATTGGGTATATAGAACTCAATTTAAGTCAGAATTCTTTGAAACAAGAATCGTCGGGACCCACTGAATAATAGTTTTCTAACGGAACAGAAAAATCTAGATTTCATCTTACAGATTTTAAGTTATGTTAAAATCAAATTTCCAAAAAAACAGCGCCATAACGGTTTATTTAAATTTAATATAAGGTTTTATGTAAATAAAATCCGAATTTCCATTAGAAAAATCCAGACTTGAGTTATAAAATAAATATGAACTTAAATGGAGTAAATGGATTGATTTTTGAAAAAGAAATCAGATTTTTAATTGTTGAATAGAAATAACTAATATGAAGAATAATTAGTTTATGTAATTTTGAATCGAAATTGGACTTTGGATAAGTAAAAGGGGTTTGTAAATTTATAATCGAAATTGAATATGAAACTTGAATTAAAAATGGAATTTTATTGGTTTATAAGTCAATTAAAAATATATTTGAATGTGATATGTTCAAATAAAAAGTGAAATAGGCAAAAGAGCTAATGAAAGAACTAACTAGCAAATTGAGTTAAAAATGATTGGATTGAGTTGGAATAAATTGGGAATGGACATATATATGTTAAATAGGTATGGAATAAGGAGAATGAAGACTATAATTCAAGTGTCTGACAAAAAGGTACATATTTAAATCCCATATAAGTTTTTATGCGCCGAATCGGCAAGCCGCTTGGCTTTTTGATTTTCTTATTGAATGGAAAGATCCTAGAGAGGAGAGTTAGGGTCTGAGCTATTGACCAGTATAAAGGAGGTACTTGCGAAATTTTTCTGAAATTTAAGGAGTTAAAATATTTTTAAGACAATTTAGTAATTAGAAATCAATATATCGATATATATAGAATTCGATAAGAAAATGAACTTAAAACAGAACATTATAAACAAAAAGGAAATCTATAAATTAAATCTGGTAAAAATAGAAAGAGAAACGTATACACATTTTAAAAATGAATAATTGGTTTTTATGGTGTTGATTATTCGGGGTAAGTGGTCTTGTCCGTTTTGAAGTTAAGGATGTTTTCAGTCAAGGTCTGAGAGGTAATTATGCCCCAACTTGATTGATTTCATTATTAACCGATGAATAGGAAGATTCAATCTCGAAGATCAATGTTTAAAGAGATTTAGTTGAATGCAATATTTTGGGTTGTTGTAACGATATTTTACACAACATTTGTTAAGTAAGTGGAATTTTGGAAATATCATAATAAATATTTCCTACGTATAAAAATGAATGGTCGTTAAAGAGTTAAGTAATTGGAATGTATTCCAATCATAAATAGAAAATATTTTCTAAGTATAGAAAATAAAAAAGGTGATATATGAAATGTTTTCCTAATAGCGTAAAAGCCCAAGATGATTGTTGAAAATATCATGTTAACAAATATCAATAAGGAAATGGAGAGGTGATTTAATTAATGAAATATAAATTAAGGGGCCTAGTGGTAGTTTAATGCTTTAGATAAATGTTTGTTTTTCTCCGATTGTGAAATAATCGACTATCGAACTATTGACCAATATCGTTATCAATATGGAGAGACCGGTTGGATTATTATCCGAGAACCACTCCATATTGGCAATAGCGTTGCGAATCAGATTACATAAAGACAATCGAAGACGAAGTAAGGTGCAAGGGTTTTTTTAGTTAATCCTAGGTAGAAATTTCCCAAGATGGATTAATGGAAATTGTTCCTTCAGTTTCGTTTAGTCCCAGAATGAACGAGTATGGACGAGTGTCTGACAAAGTATTTCCAATGATCGCATATATTGGTCTGTACAAATATACATGTAATGAGCCGCATTCTATGCATCGGGGGATCGTAGAATATTTATTTCTCTCCCATATGAAGTTGTATGGTCATGTAACTTTGGGAAACATCTATTAGAGTCATTTCCCATGCTTATGATTTTTGTCAATTTTTAAATGACCATTTTGCCCCTAGTTGGTACTGTTTTGGCGATAACTTTTGATTGGAAATGAATTTTGACCTGAAACCACTTCCATTAGATTCGTTTGATGATTTACCTTTCCTTAGAGTGGTCATAATAGCCAAACGGACTTACCGTTTGGGAGATATGGCTGAAATAAGGTTTGGAAGGTGAAAAACTGCTTAACCGGACCAAATAGGGTGATTAGTGGATAGGCCCATAACCCATTTCGGGATTAGGGTTATAGGAAGGCTGAAATGAGATGGAGAATCATCCCATTTCAGTTTTCTAGCCTCCACTTATCACCAAGGAACCCTAAAAATGGCCTCCAACCTCTAAATCACCTCCAAATCATCTTTTGGTCAAGGATTTGGCTTAGCAACCTCTAATCAAGGAAGATCTTCACCAAAGCAACATAGGAGCTGCTGTTTAGCATAGAGATTCACATCAAATCAGAGCTTTATTTCAGATCTTAGTTTATTTTGTGGCTAAGGTGAGTGATTTGCATAGTTTTACACTAATTATGGCTAATTAGGGGTGATTAGTGTTAATCAGCTAATTTAAACATGATAAAATTCTGGAAAAATATTTATAAAATTCGGAATGATGTTTTAGACCTCTGATATGAATTTGAGTTAATTTGGTTAAGTTTTACTAATCCTATCATTAGTTTCACCTAAACATGCTTAAGGGGAAATGTGGGATTTTGGGTAAGTTTGATCCATTTTACATGCTATGTTTGTTGTTTTGGTGTTTGTGTTCACTTATACTTGTTGCTATGACCGTATGGTATGCTTTGTGATTGATTAGAATAGTTAGAATGGTCGAAAACGCCGTCGAATGGCGTAAATTGCTCGCTGGAAGAATTGCAGGAAATTGCAGGCAGGGTCGGATCGGACCCCCTTTATCCGACCCGAACCGCTTGAAGGACCACGACCCGATCCGAAGGAGCTTGTCACGAACCGATCTGTGGCGATTGACTTGGAGACCCCGACCCGATCCGCTGAGGGGTACTCGAACCGAACCGATGGAGCTGGAGGACCACGAGTTGATGGCGTGACCCGACCCGAATGAAGGAACTCGATCCGAACCGTGGTGACGAGGAAACGGGACTCCGAACCGATCCGATCTGAAGGCTGCGACCCGATCCGATCTGGTGATGACCAATAATCCGAGATGCAAAGGTAGTCCAAATGGAAGTTAGAGCTCAGGATCCCGGAACCAGTTGGGAATCAATGAGTTCACTTCATGGTTGGACTTTGCTGCGGGACGTGTGCTAAGGAGTTGTCGACGTTCATAGCTTCGATTCACCACTGAAAATGGATGATGGGCTACTTATCAGTGCAGTAGGGTCATTATGACCTGAGGGGCAAGGTGATGGTAGCAAGACTACGTTATCAGTGCAGTAGGGTCATTACGACCTGAGGGGCAAGGTGATGCGTAGTAAGACTATGAGCCAGTGCAGTGGGGTTCTTGTGACTCCATGGGGCAGAGTGGACATAGTAAGGATTAGTAAGGCTATGAGCCAGTGCAGTGGGGTTCTTGTGACTCCATGGGGCAAAGTGGACATAGCGAAGGATTTATGGCTACGTTATCAGTGCAGTGAAGCCATTTATGACTTCATGGGGAAAAGTGATCGTAGCAAGGAATGGTGGGTGATCGAAGTGGTGAATATCGTATACTTTACGCACTGAGTGAGAGATGTGAGGATGAATGCTATGCTTGATTGTTTGCCATCATTATGACATGCACACCTCCCCCACCTCCGTATCTTTACACCGTTTGATATAGTACCTTGGAGTGTTGTACAGTATGTAGTGCTAACTCTTTGGTTGCAGGTTCAGGTATGTTTTAGTCTACCTGTTATTGTTCACTTTAGATGCTTATCGCTCATACCAGGCTTTATGTCTGACCCAGAGTTTTATGTCTCCTCTTATTACTCTGGGTGCTCACACGAGCAGACTAGAGACAGGTTAGCTGGTGATGCGCGAGTAGCTGACTCGGAGGCGAGCAGGAGGCTCCCACGTATGATATATATATATATACACACACATTCTCCCTGTGTCGTTGGTGGTCGCTACTTGGGCATTAGTAGTGTTCCTCATTTATCTTACTTTTGCTTTGAGACAGTTTGAAAGTTGTAATAAGCTGTATTCTGAATTTTCGCTGCTATGATGTTTAGTTCTGATTTTCAGCTTATGCACTGTCTCTCCTGTTTTATGTCAAGTATGTTATTATTATATTTTGTTCTATGCGCTGTGAGACATTCTACAGGTTCTTGATTAGTTCATTTCCTTCTTTCCTTTCCTTCTGACGACCCGTTCCGTGCTAACTGGACATGTGTACAGCGCACCTTTGGAGTAAATGTCGGTTGGTGCGGGGCGGGCCGTCACACTTGGTATCAGAGCTCTAGGTTGCGTAGTTAACCTAGGGAAAGACACTAGGGAGAGATAGTACGTATATGAGAGCGCGTATTTGTGATTACTTTGGTTTTTAAAAGCTATGTATATATATACTATTAGTAGTATGAGAATGAAGTCGCACTGCACTAGCACCACTATGGGGTCGTTAATCGTTTCCTTTTTTCAGATTGACGATGAGCCGAGACACGAGGGGTGCTGGTAGAGGGACCAACCAAGGGAATGCCGCTGACATGAGGGCTATGTTTACTAACCTCATGAGAGACATGCTTAGAGAAGTGCAAGGGGCAGTTCCCAATCCCGGAGTTGGTGTTGGCCCAGTAGTGCAGGCGCCTAGGGTCGATTTCGCCAAGTTGTGCAAGGATTACACTAATCTTGGTGGGAAGCCGTTCCACGGAACGGAGTCGGCCACAGATGTTCAAGATTGGATGGATAGCTGTGACCGTATCTTCGATGACTTGGGTCTCGAGGATGCGATGAAGAGAAGGCTAGCATCTCGTCAGCTGCAAGGGCGAGCGATGAATTGGTGGAATGCCATTAGAACAACTACTCCAGAAGATCAGGTTACTTGGGATCAGTTCAAGGCTTTAGCGAGAAGTTTATTCCAGCTGCCCAGAAGTCAGTGTTGTTTAAGAGGTTCTTGGAACTCAAGCAGAACGGAAGGGCAGTTTCTGATTATATTGCTGAGTTCGACACTTTGTCGAAGTATGGACTGTCTCTTATCGATACCCCTGAAAAGAAGAATGAG
Organism: Allium sativum; assembly: GCA_030737875.1. Lineage (NCBI taxonomy): Eukaryota > Viridiplantae > Streptophyta > Magnoliopsida > Asparagales > Amaryllidaceae > Allium > Allium sativum. The sequence continues at coordinate 429,937,242 of CM060909.1, read as the reverse complement.
AAGTTCATTACTGGTTTGGATGGATACTTGGGGGAAAGGCTTATCAACCACATCGATGTGACTTTTGAATCGATTGTGGGGAAGGCTTTGAGATCAGAAAGTCTTTACCCTAAGTCAAAGACTGAGGCTGCATCTGCAGAAGGGCCAAAGCTGCAAGCAGGCGGTGGAGGCAAGAATAACTCTCAGAATAAGAGGAAGCAGGACCAATCTAAGGGTGGCCAGAAAAAAAGCAAGAAGGATGTTGAGTGCTTCAGCTGTGGAAAGAAGGGCCATTATGCTAAAGAATGTCGGGCCAAGCCAGCGGAAAGGAAGTGCTACAACTGTGGTCAAGTGGGACATCATAAGGATAAGTGTCTACAACCTCTTAAGGAGAAGCAGATTGTGAAAGCATATGCTATTGATGTTGTTCCTTCTTCGTCGAATGCCCCAACTGCGGCGGAGAAAGGAAAGAATGTTGTTATTCAAGGTATGCTTTCTATTTATGGCATACCAGTTCGAGTTTTGTTTGATACTGGGGCTTCCCGTTCCTTCATATTTAGCGACCTGGTAGATAGGTTGGGACTGGAACCCGAGATAGTCGATAGACCATTGGTTGTGACGAACCCGATTGGTGGTTCGACTAGCCTTAGTATGATTTGCAGGAATTTGGTCTTATCGAGTCATGGATGTATGTTTGTTTGTGATTGCTTTGTTTTGGGCTTTACTGGGTATGGCATTATATTGGGAGTCGATTGGCTCCAAAGATACGGGGTGGTGGTAGACTGTGAGGGCTTTTTGGTGACAGTGAGGGCGGATGATGGGCGGAGGGTAGTGTTTGGTAGTCTACCTAGTGATGGGGTTATGGCTAGTTTTGTAAATTCTCTCGACATCCCACAGGATGAGTTGTCAGATATGCTCGTGGTTGGCCAGTATCCGGACGTCTTCGAGGAGGTGACCGGGCTTCCACCACACCGAGAGATTAAGTTCCGTATTGATTTAGTGAAAGATGCCAGACCTATAGTGATGCCACTTCGTCGTATGGCACCAAGGGAGCAGCGAGAGCTCGGGGTGCAAGTCAGCAATCTTTTGAAGAAGGGATTTATTAGAAGGAGTGTCTCCGAGTGGGGAGCACCAGTTGTGTTTGCCACTAAGGCAGATGGTTCCCTTCGTTTGTGTGTGGACTATCGCGGGTTGAATAAGATGACGAGGAAGAATAAGTATCCTCTACCGCGGATAGATGATTTGTTTGATCAGCTGGAAGGAGCTAGAGTGTTCTCCTAGTTGGACCTCGCGACAGGATTTCATCAGCTACGAGTAGCGGATGAGAGTGTTCCGAAAACGGCATTTAGGACGCCGTCAGGATTCTATGAGTGGTTGGTCATGCCGTTTGGATTGGCCAATGCAGCAGCCTATTTTGTGGATCTTATTAATCGAGTATTCAGAGATCAGTTGAATAAGTTTGTTCTTGTGTTCGTGGATGATATCCTTGTTTACTCAAGGACAGAGGAGGAACACAAGGGACACTTGAGGATAGTGATGGAGGTGTTGAGGAAACACCAATTGAAAGCAAAATTCTCCAAGTGTCACTTTTGGAGAAGGGAAGTGAGATTCTTGGGTCATGTTGTTTCAGTGAGTGGTATTGCCGTGGACCCTACGAAGGTGGCTACGGTACAGGATTGGCCTACGCCCAAGAATGCGACAGATGTAAGAAGTTTCTTGGGATTAGCTGGATATTATCGTAAGTTTATCCAGGACTTCTCCAAGATAGCAACACCGTTGACTCAGTTGACTAAGAAGAATCAGTCTTTCGTCTGGGACGAAGTGTGTGAGGATGCCTTCAAGAGTCTAAAGGAGAGGTTGACGCGTGCGCCAGTGTTAGTCATTCCTAAAGGGAATGAAGAGATGACGGTATACACGGATGCTTGTGGTACCGGACTGGGTGCAGTATTGATGCAAGGAGGTACGGTTGTAGCTTATGCTAGTCGACAGCTAAAGCCGCATGAGAAGAAGTATCCTACCCATGATTTAGAATTGGCAGCGATTGTATTTGCGCTGAAGATGTGGAGACATTATCTATTGGGAGAAAGATTTGAGTTGTTTACCGATCATAAATCGTTGAAGTATCTCTTCTCCTAGAAAGATCTGAATCTTCGTCAGCAGAGATGGTTAGAGTTCTTGGCTTCGTATGATTTTGATATCGCATACACACCTGGGAAGGGTAATGCGGTAGCCGATGCCTTGAGTAGGAGACATGCCAGCTTAGGGGCAATGTTTCTTGAATGGAAGCAACTAGAGTATATCGCTAGGTTTGATTTCAGACCAAAGTGCGAGTTGGATCTAGTTATGCTAGCTAGTTTGGCGATCAGACCCACTTTGATAGAGTGGATTGGTTCTAGCTAGAGGGACGATCCTAATCTATTAGAAATCATCTCCAAGTTAGAGATGGGCATCGATGAGGAGATGAGTGTGTATGGGCTTGATCGAGATGGACGGCTTCGGAAGAATGGAAGATTAGTTGTGCCCAACGTAAATGGTTTGAGAGATGAAGTGCTTAGAGAATGTCATCACTCAAAACTGACTATACATCCCGGTGGTAATAAGATGTATCGAGACATGGGATGGACTTACTACTGGGAAGGGATGAAAAGAGACGTTGGGAAGTTTATATCCAAATGCATGAATTGCCAGCTAGTTAAAGCCGAGCAAAAGAAGCCTAGTGGGTTGTTGTAACCATTAGAAATTCCCGAATGGAAATGGGAGCAAGTCTCGATGGATTTCATCGATGGTTTACCAAGGACTAGATCGGGATATGATAGCATTTGGGTAATTGTGGATCGATTGACTAAGAGTGCAAGATTTTTACCAGTCAAATCGACCAGAATGACAGCCAAGTTGGCAGAATTGTATATGAAATAGGTAGTGAGATTTCATGGAGTACCCAAAAGCATTGTGAGTGACCGAGACCCGTTGTTCACTAGTGGGTTTTGGAAGAGCTTACAAGAGGCTCTAGGGTCAAGATTACATCTCAGTACCGCATATCATCCTCAGACCGTCGGTCAGACGGAGAGGGTGAATCGTATATTGGAAGATCTTTTGAGAGCTTGTATATTGGATTTTGGTGGATCATGGGATGATTGTTTGCATCTAGTAGAGTTTGCATATAATAATAGCTACCAATCTAGTATCGGTATGGCTCCATATGATGCTTTGTACGGAAGACCGTGCAACTCACCATCATGTTAGATAGAGACTGGCGAGAAGTTTGTGCTTGGACCAGATGTGGTGAGGGAAACTTCTGATAAGATTAAGATTATTCAACAACGAATGAAAGCTGCCCAAGATAGGCAGAAAAGTTATGCTGATAAGAGGAGAAGAGACTTGAAATTCTCCGTTGGTGACTTGGTGTTTGTCAAGATCTCTCCGTTGAAGAGCGTGATACGATTTGGCAGGAGAGGCAAGTTGGCACCAAGATTTGCTGGCCCATTCCCTGTTCTTGAATTAGTCGGGAATTTGGCGTATAGAGTTGGCTTACCAGAGAAGATGGCGGGAGTTCACAATGTATTTCATGTTTCCCAACTAAGGAAGTTCGTTCACGACTCAGATATGACTATTTCACCTGATAAGTTAGAGGACTTCGAAGTAGAACCCGAGGTGGTTGGGAACCGCAAGCCGATTCGTATTGTGGGGCACGATACGAAGCAACTTGGAAGGAAGGCGGTGAAGCTAGTTAAGGTTCAGTGGGGCGAGGACGAGAATGATTGTACTTGGGAGACAGAGGAGAACATTAGGAAGATGCATCCCGAACTCTTTGCCTGGTAAGGCTTACTTCGTAATTTAGTTTTCCGCATGCTAGGGTAGACTTGTTTTGCTTGTTTGCATGTTTGATTGTTGTTTTATGATTGATAGGCATGCGGGACCTCTTTGTGTGTTTTGATTAAGGAATTTCGGGGGCGAAATTTCTTAAGGGGGGGAGAGTGTAATGACCCGCATTCTACGCATCGGGGGATCGTAGAATATTTATTTCTCTCCCATATGAAGTTGTATGGTCATGTAACTTTGGGAAACATCTATTAGAGTCATTTCCCATGCTTATGATTTTTGTCGATTTTTAAATGACCATTTTGCCCCTAGTTTGTACTGTTTTGGCCATAACTTTTGATTGGAAAGGAATTTTGACCTAAAACCACTTCCATTAGATTCGTTTGATGGTTTACCTTCCCGTAGAGTGGTCATAATAGCCAAACGGACTTACCGTTTGGGAGATATGGCTGAAATAAGGTTTGGAAGGTGAAAAATTGCTTAACCGGGCCAAATAGGGTGATTAGTGGATAGGCTCATAACCCATTTCGGGATTAGGGTTATGGGAAGGCTGAAATGAGATGGAGAATCATTCCATTTCAGTTTTCTAGCCTCCACTTATCACCAAGGAACCCTAAAAATGGCCTCCAACCTCTAAATCACCTCCAAATCATCTTTTGGTCAAGGATTTGGCTTAGCAACCCCTAATCAAGGAAGATCTTCACCAAAGCAACATAGGAGCTGCTGTTTAGCATAGAGATTCACATCAAATCAGAGCTTTATTTCAGATCTTAGTTTATTTTGTGGCTAAGGTGAGTGATTTGCATAGTTTTACACTAATTATGGCTAATTAGGGGCGATTAGTGTTAATCAGCTAATTTAAACATGATAAAATTCTGGAAAAATATTTATAAAATTCGGAATGATGTTTTAGACCTCTGATATGAATTTGAGTTAATTTGGTTAAGTTTTGCTAATCCTATCATTAGTTTCACCTAAACATGCTTAAGGGGAAATGTGGGATTTTGGGTAAGTTTGATCCATTTTACATGCTATGTTTGTTGTTTTGGTGTTTGTGTTCACTTATACTTGTTGCTATGACTGTATGGTATGCTTTGTGATTGATTAGAATAGTTAGAATGGTCAAAACGCCGTCGAATGGCGTAAATTGCTCGATGGAAGAATTGCAGGAAATTGCAGGCAGGGTCGGATCGGACCCCCTTTATCCGACCCGAACCGCTTGAAGGACCACGACCCGATCCGAAGGAGCTTGTCACGAACCGATCTGTGGCGATTGACTTAGAGACCCCGACCCGATCCGCTGAGGGGTACTCGAACCGAACCGATGGAGCTGGAGGACCACGAGTTGATGGCGTGACCCGACCCGAATGAAGGAACTCGATCCGAACCGTGGTGACGAGGAAACGGGACTCCGAACCGATCCGATCTGAAGGCTGCGACCCGATCCGATCTGGTGATGACCAATAACCTGAGATGCAAAGGTAGTCCAAATGGAAGTTAGAACTCAGGATCCCAGAACCAGTTGGGAATCAATGAGTTCACTTCATGGTTGGACTTTGCTGCGGGACGTGTGCTAAGGAGTTGTCGACGTTCATAGCTTCGATTCACCACTGAAAATGGATGATGGGCTACTTATCAGTGCAGTAGGATCATTATGACCTGAGGGGCAAGGTGATGGTAGCAAGACTACGTTATCAGTGCAGTAGGGTCATTACGACCTGAGGGGCAAGGTGATGCGTAGTAAGACTATGAGCCAGTGCAGTGGGGTTCTTGTGACTCCATGGGGCAGAGTGGACATAGTAAGGATTAGTAAGGCTATGAGCCAGTGCAGTGGGGTTCTTGTGACTCCAGGGGGCAAAGTGGACATAGCGAAAGATTTATGGCTACGTTATCAGTGCAGTGAAGCCATTTATGACTTCATGGGGCAAAGTGATCGTAGCAAGGAATGGTGGGTGATCGAAGTGGTGAATATCGTATACTTTACGCACTGAGTGAGAGATGTGAGGATGAATGCTATGCTTGATTGTTTGCCATCATTATGACATGCACACCTCCCCCACCTCCGTATCTTTAGACCGTTTGATATAGTACCTTGGAGTGTTGTACAGTATGTAGTGCTAACTCTTTGGTTGCAGGTCCAGGTTCAGGTATGTTTTAGTCTACCTGTTATTGTTCACTTTAGATGCTTATCGCTCATACCAGGCTTTATGTCTGACCCAGAGTTTTATGTCTCCTCTTATTACTCTGGGTGCTCACACGAGCAGACTAGAGACAGGTTAGCTGGTGATGCGCGAGTAGCTGACTCGGAGGCGGGCAGGAGGCTCCCACGTATGATATATATATACACATTCTCCCTGTGTCGTTGGTGGTCGCTACTTGGGCATTAGTAGTGTTCCTCATTTATCTTACTTTTGCTTTGAGACAGTTTGAAAGTTGTAATAAGCTGTATTCTGAATTACCGCTGTTATGATGTTTAGTTCTGATTTTCAGCTTATGCACTGTCTCTCCTGTTTTATGTCAAGTATGTTATTATTATATTTTGTTCTATGCGCTGTGAGACATTCTACAGGTTCTTGATTAGTTCATTTCCTTCTTTCCTTTCCTTCTGACGACCCGTTCCGTGCTAACTGGACATGTGTACAGCGCACCTTTGGAGTAAATGTCGGTTGGTGCGGGGCGGGCCGTCACAATACATCTGGTGGCGGAGAATTTATTTTTCTTAGCATAATATCCAGAATATCTTTGTGCAAATCAATTAGTGATTAATGTATCTAACAGTGTGGCATTCAAATTGATTGTGCTATCAATGAAAGGTAAGTTATCGTAACCTCAAGCCTTGCAACCGGGAAATGGTATAAAATCGGGTAGGTCACATGGCTAAGTGGGTCGCACCCAAGTAGGATGTATTATCACCTGATCTAGAGAAATTCCATTTGCTTCTTAAATCTTTCAATGTTGTCCCTTTCGAGAAACGGTTGTTGATCCCAACAGTTGGTGACAATACATTCGGTACTCTCAAGTGAAGTGAGGGGTCGGTCATGTTTAGCCTGGGTTGCAAGATGTTCCTGTTGAACTCGGTGTATTCCTTTCTAGAGATACACTGTCGAAATGTGGTCTCATACCTTGCCAGTTGGAATCCATTATCCAATAAGAGCCCGCAGTTTTGATTGTATATTATGTATGTAGAGCGTGAGATGCAAGCGTTCTTCTAGATTATTCTTTACTTGTTTTGGACACTATTATAATATCAGAAGAGTATTGATTTCAAAGAATGTTTTGGGTTATCATAAGGTAAAAACCATCTGTGTTCATGCTTGGATCGGTCTTACGATTATCCTTTCTTTTAAGAAGGATTTAAAAAAAAGTTAAACCAAGTGGTTGGAGTTTACTCGCACTAGTCCCATGACTGACCCAAAATTATTTTGTTTTACCCTAAACTCTTGGGTGGCCAAGTTTATACGGGCAGTCAAGTAGTTCAGGTATTTACATATATACTTAGAGGAGCTGGTAGTAGGAGGCTTCAGCGTTATTTAGTTATTGTTATTTCAGCTGTGTTATAAATGTTGTACTCTAATAATGATATGTATATATAGTTCAAATTTTGTATTCCTAAAGTTGTTATATATACTATATTTTATTCTGCTGCGATGTGAGATTATGTGTTGTTGTTCAGTTCTTTTTCCTATCTATTTTCTTCTATTCTAATTTTTTTCTTTCTATTCCTCATCCTCTAACTTCTTCCTCTAAATGATCCGGTAATTTCTGGTGTTTGGTTAGTTGATATGGTATTTGTATGATAATCAGGATCAGGAAAATGTCGGTTCATTACAGTATGTGAGGTTCTGTGTTGCTGTTCAGTTTTGTCTCCTATCTATTTTCTTTTATTCTAATTTTTTCTATTTCTCATCCTCTAACTTCTTCCTATAATTGATCCGGTAATTTCTGGTGTTTGGTTAGTTGATATGCTATTTGTATCGATAATCAAGATTGGGAAAATGTCGGTTCATTACAGTGGTATCGGAGCTTAGGTTAAGCGAATACATAGGCTTTAGTGGGGGTTTACTCATTAGAGATAGGGTCAATAGTACCCTGGAATGAGTTGAGTGTATATATATGAGAGCGCGTATTTGGATTGATATAAAAATTATTTTATATTGTGTTGACTAGTCTGTTGGGTGGCTTGTGAATTCTGGTCGATTCGTAGGACGCCACGACGTCGATAAGAGTTTGTAAATACTTGAACAGAAGATTGGACACTATATTGTTTTAAAGTGGGTAAGTGGAATAATTTTACCCAAAATTATATTTTGATATAAAAGAAATATGTTTCTTAAATTATTATAGTATATGGATGTGTTGATTGTTGTTATTATAATCAAATGAGATTATATAATTGAAATGGTTATCTATAACCAAATAACTTATATATGAATGAAATATACAAATGTGATGAACTGAAATTTGATTTAGAATTTAAAATCCTGGGTGTTTGGAAAAATATTTTTTTGAAGTATATTAAAATAATATAGCTTGTTTTGAAAGGATTTTTGAATAAAAATCATTTTGAATGGATTTTAAAAGTGATAAAGCACTGAACTCATTTCAGTCGCTGGGAAATAACTCTGATGATGATTGCAGCATCATCAGTATTCATTTTCGAGTTTCTAAGTGATGGATTGCTACCTTAGAAAAGTTTTTGGTGGAAATTTGTTTGAAAGAAAAATAGTTTGTTTGAAAATTCAAACGTTTTGAATTTGAGATGGTTATAAATATATGTATATATTTATGTGATTTCTAAAGATTTTGAAATAAAAACCCGAATATTTGAATTCTGAAATTTAAAATTAACTTAAGCTAGTTAAATGGATCAAAGTAAGTAAATTGATTAGAATCAATTTGAAAGAACTTGAATGCATATAAATGGAATATGAATCAGATGTGAATGTGTTGATTGAAAATTATTCGAATTTATTGAACGTGAGCATATGCTGTGCAATGTAAATGGAAACCAAAAGTTTTGGTAAAACTAAATTTTTTGAAATATGAAGGGTTGAATTTCAACATAAGTGAATTTTTGGAAAGTAAATGGGTTTATAGCATTTTCCTACCTTAGTAATTTCGGGGATTTTAAGGGGGGAAGAATGTAACGATCCGGATTTTTGGTCGGTTTATTTTAAATATTTAATATGGTTTTAAATATTGAGTTGATAATATAAATTGATTTTTTATATTGAGTTCTCGATTTAATGATCAAAAAATGATTTATTTCGAATATATTTAATTATTGTAATACGAGAATCTGAAATAATTCAATTAGAAATTAAAACTGAGTCAAAATGATTCAAATGATCAATATAAATTGTATTTGACTATAAATGATATTAATAATAATTTATTATTGAGGAATTTATTATTTCTGAATTTAAATTATATTGTATCAATTTAATATGGTTATCCCTTATATATACGTTCGAATTTAAATTTAGAATCTATTCTGCTGAGTTCAGAATAACGTTATAATACTGAAACACTGGTCCTTACTTTAAATTAGGGGTTCGTGATTTCAGGTTATGAACCCTGAGATTAATTAGCGGATAAGCTCGAAATCGACTCGAAGATTAAACCGCAATCTATTTTAATAAAATAAAAATCTCTTTATTTCAAATTGTTGACGCCTAAAATTGTCATCAACACCCAATATTCAAATTACTAGGAATTATTTTTTTGGTCGTGCAAATGAGCGTGGAAAGCAATAAACGACACGAGAGATTTATAGTGGTTCGGCCCGTCGGGGCATAAGTCCACTTTGAAGGTTGTACTGGCTTTATTCCGTTACAACGGAGTACAACATGATACTATTACAAAGAGTTACAATGATTGACAATATCCTCTTAGTCTTTGTTGTCGAGCTTCCTTGCTGAGCAAGTATAATCAAGTAGTTGTTGTTGTTGTTGCATGACCAAGAAATCCGAGGGAAGCAGAGTCGAGGCTCGGTAACATAAGGAGGCAGAGTCGAGGCTCGATGTCCGAAGGAGGCGGAGTCGAGGCTTGGGGTCCGAAGGAGGCGGAGTCGAGGCTCAGGGTCCGACGGGGGCAGAGTTGATGTTCAGTGTCTTAAGGAGGTAGAGTCAAGGCTTGGAGTACGAAGGAGGCAAAGTCGAGGCTCGGGGTCTGAAGGAGGCAGAGTCGAGGCTCGGTGTCCGATGGAGGTGGAGTCGATGCTCGGGGTCTGAAGGAGGCGGAGTTGAGGATCGATGTCCGAAGGAGGCAGAGTCGAGGGCTCGAGGTCTCAAGGAAGCGGAGTCGAGGCTCAGTGTCAGAAGGAAGCGGAGTCGAGGCTCTATGTCCGAAGGAGGCGGAGTCGAGGCTCGGGGTCCGAAATAGGCGGAGTCGAGGCTTGGTGTTTGAAGGAGGCGGAGTCGAGGCTAGGGGTTCGAAGGAGGCAGAGTCGAGGCTCGGTGTCCGAAGGAGGCAGAGTCGAGGCTCGGGGTCCGAAGGAGGCGGAGTCGAGGCTCGGGGTCCGAAGGAGGCGGAGTCGAGGCTCGGTGTCCAAAGGGGGCGGAGTCGAGGCTCGGTGTCCGAAGGAGGCGGAGTCGAGGCTCGGTGTCCGAAGGAGGTGGAGTCGAGGCTCAGGCTCTAAAGGAGGCGGAATCGAGGCTCGGGGTCTAAAGGACGCGGAGTCAAATCTCGGGGTCCGAAGGAGGCGGAATCAAGGCTCGGTGTCTGAAGGAGGCGGAGTCAAGGCTTGGTCTCTGAAGGAGGCGGAGTCGAGGCTCGGTGTAACACCCCGTATTTTCTGAGAATATATAAAAAAAATGGTTAATTATGAAGAAGTTATTAAGCCTTGAAGTTTATATGCATATGAGAGAAATATATATAGATATATATAAAAATTAAAAAAAATAAACATGCAAAAAAGGTTCAAAACAGCAAATTGGGAGGGGGAATAACCGAACCGGCCCATTTTTGAGGTCGACCCAAGCCCCGCTGGGTCGACTAGGGGTTAATCCAGGGTGTTTGGCTACAATCCCGTGGGCCGATTCGCTCAAATGCAGATTTTGCATTTGAATGGTTCTCATGATTCAGGGTTAATCTAATGGTCCTAAATAACTTCCTACACCTATATATACATTCCTAACCTAAACCTAAATCTCATATACAATTCTCTAGCCTCCATTGCTCTCTTTCTCTCTAAATAAATAAATAAATCAATGGCGTCTCTACTCTGCTGAAACCTAAGCTAGGACTTGTGCTTCTTCTTCCTCCAATTCTGATTAGGACTAAAAGAGAACAGCTACAACACCTTTTTCTTTTAGAATCCAACCAAGGCAAGTACAGTTATTCTCCGCTATAAACGTTAATTATAATTTTGATATGCTTTTAAATCTGAGTTTGAGGTTGTATATATATTCTCTTCTGTTAGATCTGTTTTCTGTGACTGTTCTGTATTCCTTTCTTCTTTTCTGTTTCTATAGCCAGGCTACCACGAGCCTGTGCCCAATCTCATAAAGAGATTAACGTATGAACGCAAAATTTGGGACAATTAATGAATGATGCGAAATTTGACAAGACTGAATCGAACGTATGACTTTAGATCTGAAGCATAAAATATATTGGACATGTGACTTGGGATTGGATGCATAAATTTGACTATGAACATGTAATTTATATATTGCATGCATAGAGTATGTTGTAATTTAGATCTGTAACTAATTAGAGAAATGAACATATGTTATTTAGATCTGTAATTAATTAGAAAAATGAGCATATGTTGTAAACTAGATTTAGATCTATGCATATTCTGTGATAAAAGAAAAGAGGAACCATTGTATGTTTACATATGATTGGAGACTTTGGACAAAATGCATATAAAAGTCAAGATCTGATTTTTAGAAGATATAATTTAAAGATTTAGATTGTTGGGTATATTTTGCATTATGATTCATGACTTGAAAAGAAGAAGGATATGGAAAGTTAGGTGTAAAGATTTACATTAATTAGGATATCTATTATTGTGATTACACCTAAATAGGAATTTTTGGATATATGGCATGCATTGTAATTAATGATTATATTTGGTATAATTTACATGTGAATTTGCTGTAAAATGCTAGTTTAACAAAAATTGGAACATATGTTATATGGTAAATTATGTCCATATTCTGCGCTATGTAAATTTATGCAAACATGGAATATATGTTCATATTGTGAATCATGACAATTATGTAGGCATATGAATTTAGGCCTAATTTATGATTAGGCAAGGCATGTAAATAGAACCTTTAGAAATATTAAATTTGCTAAATCTGCTAATTTGCTAAGTTTCCTAAACTGCTAGTTCTGTTATATGGCCTAGGCTGCTATTTAGATTGAAATGCCTAATTTGTTAAATTTGTCTGTTGAGATGCCTAATCTGTTATGTGCTAAAATCTGCTAAGTTGCTTAATCTGCTAAATCCGTTATGTCGCCTAATCTGAAAAATCTGTTATATGTTAAATCTGTTACCTGCTATATCTGTTATTTTGATATAATTAGTCTGTTATTGGCGTAATTTGAATTGACTATAGTAATGAATAATTGACATGTATATTAGGCATAGGCATAAATGCTAAACTATTAATTAATTGACCGCAAAGATAAACATGGCTAACTCGAGGTTAGAATGAGTTTGCGGCGTAAACCTGCCCGGAACCGCCCGGCACATCCAGTGGCCGCAAACAATAGGTTCTAATGTGAGAAGTTAGTCATAACATGCGCAAGACACGAGGTTAGGTCTGGCTTGTGGCAGAAGTCTGCCCGGAACCGCCCGGCATATCCAGCGGCCACAAGCTACCGACCTAATGTGAGAGGTCTGTGCATTAATAATTAATTAATGCAAATCTAAGATAAGAATGACGTCTAAAACGTATTGGGGAAAATAGGGTTAAACCAACGGGATTAATAGGTGTAGTAAAACCCGTCCATGAATCTGTAGGCCCAATACAAAGTTAGACAAATCTGAAAAATCTGTACATCTGACCCGTTAGTCTGAAAACTTGTTAACTTAATTTGTGAACTAGTAAATCTGAATTCTGTATGTCTGAACTTGTAAACAAGTTAATCTGAAATCTGATAGTCTGGGGACACAAGGTTAGGAGGGGAATTACTTGTGTCATCTGTTGTTTGGGACCCATATTAGTCAGTAACCCTTTCTGGTATCAAAACTTTGACCCAACAGTAAGTAGGGTCCGGGCACGCTTACTGAACTAATTATAAGAGGTTCATTCTGATAATGGCGAGGGGTGTTGATGGTGCGTTCCAACCGGGTCATGTGCGTGCATGGATCCCGGTCTGCCTCTGAGGATGTAAGACGCCGTGGCATCTGTAAATAGGTCTGTGCCAATTGGTTGTCACTTTAGGGAGTGATACACCCTACTGTGGGGCCGACACAGGATATTTATGTATTAGGGAGCCGATCGCTTGGGGTAGGGTTTTAGGGTACACTTAGTTCTGTCTGTTTCTGTTGGTACCGTCTGTTTCTGTTGGGTGGTAACACCCGTCTGTTTCTGTGTGGTACCGTCTGTTCGGGTGGTAAAGGCCCATTACTAGTGTACACCTAATTCTACATTCTGTTTCCGTAGGGATTAATCTGTTTCTGCTTCTGTCTGTTTCTGATCGGGTAGTAAAGGCCCATTATTAGTATTCTGTTTCGGTTAAAGTATTCTGTACCCGTTCCTGCTTCAATTTAGACATTAGGGTGACACCTAATTCTGCTATACTAGTATTAGTGCAGAGAAGTGTAAAGCAATAGTTTATGTCATTCTGTTCTTCTGTTATATCTGCTACACCTGTTACAGTTATCTCTCATCCAGTTTTATGTTCATATCATATTATTATTATCTGTTCATATGCTGAAAGTCACTGGACTTGCCAGACTTTATGTCTGACCCTTGTTGTTTCGCCTCTTTTCTTCCGTTTCCCCCCCAGGTTTTCTAAGGAGGGAATACTCTAGCTAGATCCGGACTTCTTCTGCTTGAAGTGCTTAAAGTATGGCTTGTCTTCTTCTGTGGGGATTATGATTTTAAACCATGCATTTTGAAGGCTTTTGTACAAGACTGATATTTTGTACTTGAATTCTGAGATTTGAAAGGATGTAACCATATTGATTTCTGTTTCCGTTGTAATAAAGTCAAAAAATTTCAAGTACTTTTTTATCTGTCTTGTAAGTTTCTGTTCTGTTTACTAAAATGCTCCACCAAAGTTAAGGCATTCCCTTCGTGAGTGACCTTAACGGAGGTGGGGTGTTACACTTGGTATCAGAGCTAAAGGTAACCAGATTTGATAAAAAGTTTTTGAAAACTATGTTTTAAAAAGGAAGTATTTTCAAAAGTAAAGCTTATTTTAAAAAAAAAAACATAATCCCCAAAAGCCATATATCTTTCTTTCGATTCTTTGTTTCGAGTTCCTTCCTCTTTCCCTTTTTGAATCTCTTCCTCCGCGTATAGATGCTTTTTCTAAGATATGTAAGGACTTCCGTGCGATGGGCGGAAAACCGCTTTATGGGACTAAGACGTTGTCGAGGCTAGAAGTTGGCTGAACGAAGTGGAGGACTTGTTGGTACCTTTGAGATAGACGATGGGAGGAAGGTTCAACCAGCTGCTTGGTTAGTGAAGGATGAAGCTTCATTTTGGTGGAAGGTCATGAATGGAGAACGTACATGGGAGATATGGATAGGACACACGATAAGAAAGTGGATCCAAAGAAGGGCACTTGCTTCAACTGTGGTGAGATGGGACACTTCACTAGGGACTGCCTGAAGAGACGAGGACAAGGAGGACAGGCGAATAATCTTGAGGCTAGTGGATAGGATAGAAATAGGAAAATTTCTATAGTAGGTTTAATTTCTTTATCTGATTATGGAGTTAAGACTTTTTCTGATTCTGGTATTTTGATTTTGTAATCGATACTCTGCACTTTAATACTAGTATTATTTCTGAATTCCGCTGTAGGCTCAGACCCATAAGGGTTATGGCCCATCTGTTTGAGATTAAGGTTTGAGGGATATCTGTGTTAGGCGTCAAATATGACGCATATATTCTGAGTTTTTGTGGAATATGATTTTATCATGCTTAGCTTCCTAAGAATCATTAGGGAACCTGATCTGTATCAGTAGTCTGTAAATATCTGAATAATTCTGATTTCCAGTTTTGACATTTAATCCTCTGAGTGTCAATCTGATATTGATTTCGGTCTTTGGGGTTGATACTTAGGGGAATTATTTTCGCAACCAATGTCTAATGGGAACCAAGTCTTCGTTCTATCTGTACTCGCTTCCATCACTAGACACTATCCTATCGATCGAGTGTTCAACTTATAGATAGGAATCCTAATGGGTGTAAACATGTGTTTGAGACATGTTATGTTTGATGGTTGCAAGTGGATGCAAGTGGTTGCTAGTGGTTGCTCGTGGACGCATATACACACACTAGGCACTAGATCGGCTCGAAAACACTCTCATACAGCATATGGATGTGTGAGCATTTTCAATTTTTGTGGATGCAAATTGATTGACTCAGCACATGGATGTTGCATATGACTGAATGGTTGTGCACTCATATAGAAATGATATGTATCGAGTAGGAAAATTGCATACATGTTGGACCCATGGCACTGGCATAATTCGCATTAAGGAGGTCAACTGAATCAGTGGACCGCCTGATCTTTGCATTAGATAAGGAACATATACACACACTTTTGCATATGTTCATACAGCATTAGAAATCCCTAAGGACAATGGATGCCAGTGATTGATGGTTGAGTAGATGGGTGATTGGATGGTAGGACACATTCTTCTTAACTTGAAGATTTCGGGGACGAAATCCTTTAAGGAGGGGAGAATGTAACACCCCGTATTTTCTGAGAATATATAAAAAAATGGTTAATTATGAAGAATTTATTAAGCCTTGAAGTTTATATGCATATGAGAGAAATATATATAGATATATATATAAAAATTAAAAAAAAATAAACATGCAGAAAAGGTTCAAAACAGCAAATTGGGAGGGGGAATAACCGAACCGGCCCATTTTTGAGGTCGACCCAAGCCCCGCTGGGTCGACTAGGGGTTAATCCAGGGTGTTTGGCTACAATCCCGTGGGCCGATTCGCTCAAATGCAGATTTTGCATTTGAATGGTTCTCATGATTCAGGGTTAATCTAATGGTCCTAAATAACTTCCTACACCTATATATACATTCCTAACCTAAACCTAAATCTCATATACAATTCTCTAGCCTCCATTGCTCTCTTTCTCTCTAAATAAATAAATAAATCAATGGCGTCTCTACTCTGCTGAAACCTAAGCTAGGACTTGTGCTTCTTCTTCCTCCAATTCTGATTAGGACTAAAAGAGAACAGCTACAACACCTTTTTCTTTTAGAATCCAACCAAGGCAAGTACAGTTATTCTCCGCTATAAACGTTAATTATAATTTTGATATGCTTTTAAATCTGAGTTTGAGGTTGTATATATATTCTCTTCTGTTAGATCTGTTTTCTGTGACTGTTCTGTATTCCTTTCTTCTTTTCTGTTTCTATAGCCAGGCTACCACGAGCCTGTGCCCAATCTCATAAAGAGATTAACGTATGAACGCAAAATTTGGGACAATTAATGAATGATGCGAAATTTGACAAGACTGAATCGAACGTATGACTTTAGATCTGAAGCATAAAATATATTGGACATGTGACTTGGGATTGGATGCATAAATTTGACTATGAACATGTAATTTATATATTGCATGCATAGAGTATGTTGTAATTTAGATCTGTAACTAATTAGAGAAATGAACATATGTTATTTAGATCTGTAATTAATTAGAAAAATGAGCATATGTTGTAAACTAGATTTAGATCTATGCATATTCTGTGATAAAAGAAAAGAGGAACCATTGTATGTTTACATATGATTGGAGACTTTGGACAAAATGCATATAAAAGTCAAGATCTGATTTTTAGAAGATATAATTTAAAGATTTAGATTGTTGGGTATATTTTGCATTATGATTCATGACTTGAAAAGAAGAAGGATATGGAAAGTTAGGTGTAAAGATTTACATTAATTAGGATATCTATTATTGTGATTACACCTAAATAGGAATTTTTGGATATATGGCATGCATTGTAATTAATGATTATATTTGGTATAATTTACATGTGAATCTGCTGTAAAATGCTAGTTTAACAAAAATTGGAACATATGTTATATGGTAAATTATGTCCATATTCTGCGCTATGTAAATTTATGCAAACATGGAATATATGTTCATATTGCGAATCATGACAATTATGTAGGCATATGAATTTAGGCCTAATTTATGATTAGGCAAGGCATGTAAATAGAACCTTTAGAAATATTAAATTTGCTAAATCTGCTAATTTGCTAAGTTTCCTAAACTGCTAGTTCTGTTATATGGCCTAGGCTGCTATTTAGATTGAAATGCCTAATCTGTTAAATTTGTCTGTTGAGATGCCTAATCTGTTATGTGCTAAAATCTGCTAAGTTGCTTAATCTGCTAAATCCGTTATGTCGCCTAATCTGAAAAATCTGTTATATGTTAAATCTGTTACCTGCTATATCTGTTATTTTGATATAATTAGTCTGTTATTGGCGTAATTTGAATTGACTATAGTAATGAATAATTGACATGTATATTAGGCATAGGCATAAATGCTAAACTATTAATTAATTGACCGCAAAGATAAACATGGCTAACTCGAGGTTAGAATGAGTTTGCGGCGTAAACCTGCCCGGAACCGCCCGGCACATCCAGTGGCCGCAAACAATAGGTTCTAATGTGAGAAGTTAGTCATAACATGCGCAAGACACGAGGTTAGGTCTGGCTTGTGGCAGAAGTCTGCCCGGAACCGCCCGGCATATCCAGCGGCCACAAGCTACCGACCTAATGTGAGAGGTCTGTGCATTAATAATTAATTAATACAAAT
Source organism: Allium sativum (assembly GCA_030737875.1). Classification (NCBI taxonomy): domain Eukaryota; kingdom Viridiplantae; phylum Streptophyta; class Magnoliopsida; order Asparagales; family Amaryllidaceae; genus Allium; species Allium sativum. The sequence goes on along the minus strand of CM060909.1, from coordinate 429,919,463 downwards.
CTAAGATAAGAATGACGTCTAAAACGTATTGGGGAAAATAGGGTTAAACCAACGGGATTAATAGGTGTAGTAAAACCCGTCCATGAATCTGTAGGCCCAATACAAAGTTAGACAAATCTGAAAAATCTGTACATCTGACCCGTTAGTCTGAAAACTTGTTAACTTAATTTGTGAACTAGTAAATCTGAATTCTGTATGTCTGAACTTGTAAACAAGTTAATCTGAAATCTGATAGTCTGGGGACACAAGGTTAGGAGGGGAATTACTTGTGTCATCTGTTGTTTGGGACCCATATTAGTCAGTAACCCTTTCTGGTATCAAAACTTTGACCCAACAGTAAGTAGGGTCCGGGCACGCTTACTGAACTAATTATAAGAGGTTCATTCTGATAATGGCGAGGGGTGTTGATGGTGCGTTCCAACCGGGTCATGTGCGTGCATGGATCCCGGTCTGCCTCTGAGGATGTAAGACGCCGTGGCATCTGTAAATAGGTCTGTGCCAATTGGTTGTCACTTTAGGGAGTGATACACCCTACTGTGGGGCCGACACATGATATTTATGTATTAGGGAGCCGATCGCTTGGGGTAGGGTTTTAGGGTACACTTAGTTCTGTCTGTTTCTGTTGGTACCGTCTGTTTCTGTTGGGTGGTAACACCCGTCTGTTTCTGTGTGGTACCGTATGTTCGGGTGGTAAAGGCCCATTACTAGTGTACACCTAATTCTACATTCTGTTTCCGTAGGGATTAATCTGTTTCTGCTTCTGTCTGTTTCTGATCGGGTAGTAAAGGCCCATTATTAGTATTCTGTTTCGGTTAAAGTATTCTGTACCCGTTCCTGCTTCAATTTAGACATTAGGGTGACACCTAATTCTGCTATACTAGTATTAGTGCAGAGAAGTGTAAAGCAATAGTTTATGTCATTCTGTTCTTCTGTTATATCTGCTACACCTGTTACAGTTATCTCTCATCCAGTTTTATGTTCATATCATATTATTATTATCTGTTCATATGCTGAAAGTCACTGGACTTGCCAGACTTTATGTCTGACCCTTGTTGTTTCGCCTCTTTTCTTCCGTTTCCCTCCCAGGTTTTCTAAGGAGGGATACTCTAGCTAGATCCGGACTTCTTCTGCTTGAAGTGCTTAAAGTATGGCTTGTCTTCTTCTGTGGGGATTATGATTTTAAACCATGCATTTTGAAGGCTTTTGTACAAGACTGATATTTTGTACTTGAATTCTGAGATTTGAAAGGATGTAACCATATTGATTTCTGTTTCCGTTGTAATAAAGTCAAAAAATTTCAAGTACTGTTTTATCTGTCTTGTAAGTTTCTGTTCTGTTTACTAAAATGCTCCACCAAAGTTAAGGCATTCCCTTCGTGAGTGACCTTAACGGAGGTGGGGTGTTACACTCGGGGTCCGAAGGAGGCGGAGTCGAAGTTCGATGTCCGAAGGAGGCGGAGTCGAAGTTCGATGTCCGAAGGAGGCGGAGTCGAGGCTCGGGGTCCGAAGAAGGCGGAGTCGAGGCTCAGTGTCCGAAGGAGGCGGAATCGAGGCTCGGGGTCCGAAGGAGGCGGAGTCGAGGCTCGGGGTCCGAAGGAGGCGGAGTCGAGGCTCGGTGTCCGAAGGAGGTGAAGTCGAGGCTTGTGGTCCGAAGGAGGCAGAGTCGACAATTTTAGGCGTTAACATTTGGCGTGCCAGGTAGGGGGAGAGTAAAGTGTGCACCTACGGTCGACTTTTGTCACTTCCTTCCAGGAATTGAAACCTCGCCTTTCCTTCTACTCAATCACCAAGACTTTGGATGCTACTTAGGTTTTCTTAGACCCAACCAAGCCTATCCGCAATGGTGAACTAAAGGAAGAACCCCATGGTCGGACCTTCCATTGTCGATCCTCATTTAGAATTTCCTCCTCAGCCTCAACTCCCCAAAGCTCCGATCAGCCTTAATGCTCCTAACTACGGTGCATTCGTCGATCGAACCCAATTTGACAAAACCTCTTGAAAATTGGACAAGATTCGACGATACCTTGTCGAAAAAATCCTCCATAACATCGGATTAACACAACGGCTTCGACAATATGATCAACGAGACATTCTCCGCCTTGGAGAAGACTTGGGCCCTCAGCCTCCATCAAATAATACCTTCGCTCAAACTCGACGAAGGTGATTTTTCCCACCGATCCTCGACCACAAGTTTGTTTGTGCGTTGAAAAAGGAAATCTATCATTGACAAACCATCTAATGATAATCAAGTCACTCTAGTCCATCAGCGATTTCTTTCCAACATCTTAGCCACTGCTGATGTAGCATTACCTCCGGGTCCCAAGGCCTTGGTAGCTCAAGGGTAGCTTCTTGCGCTTACATAAAGATCGAAAAAAACTGAGCGATGGCTCAAAGCCTCGGTCAGGCAATACAGGGAGTTAGTCTAGCGTCACGCTCAATGAGTCATCGCCCGTTTCATGGCAAGTAGAAGTTCTTTATGGAGAGAACTCGGATTTGTTTCTTTTTCACAAATTCCCATCTCGACTTCGACATGCTTTACATTCCTTATATAACCTACAGTCGAGTCCGCTCACGATGGTTAAGCAACAAAGAATCAAATGATAGGATGTTATGGATAAGTTCCTCCGATCTGCCTTCGGATTTCGTCTTCAGTTCCCAACTACGACTCAATTACTCACTTCTCATCATGGTGTTCAAGCATGGGAAGCTCAACACTGTAATAGAAGCTCAAGGTGTAGAAGAGGGAGGAAGTCAAGAACTCTCCTCGACTGGACCTCCATCGAACTACGTCACTTCGGAAGGCGTCGATGGAATAAGTGAGAATCTTGCCACATCTTTGTATGCTTGACTTGAGCGGTAGGAATAAGCTTTCAATACCTTGCTCACCCGAATTGAAGATAGAATAAGAAGTATTTCAAGGCCGACCGGCCAGGCAGACACTATTGGGATGAGTACCAATGTTCGTCCTCCCGCGACTCGGAACTTAGGCGCAACCCCAGAAACTAACCAACTGGTTGACACCGCTCCTCGGAACGGTGCCAGTACCACCACACTCGGGGGCACCCCGAATCTCGATGTCGCTCCAGCCCGTGACACTTTGGTTGGTCAAGTTGCAGGTCCGCGGTAGGAAATGTTGTCCAAGCGCCATCGCGCGTAGCTTTGGATGGTAGTGCTCCCACGGTTCTGGGAGTCAAGGTTATGCCCGACATGGCCCCTCAAGATGGAATCCGACCAGACTTCTGTCTCAATCAACTGATTCTCAACTTGGGCTTAAACACTGGGGGCACCAGTGCAGCTTCAGACAAACTGGAATAATTACGTTCTTTCAGAGATGGGTCTGAGATCGCGGATGTCATCCGTCGGTGCACTTGAGACGGTGCTTCTTTTAAAGGCATGGATTGTGTAACTCGCCGCGTGCTTTCCTCATATTACGGGAACTCTCGTGACCCGTCTGATTTCAAGCTGCCAGTCTGGGATCCTTATGACGGTCGCAAGGACCCAACCGCTCACCTTGCAAGGTACATTCGACATATGGAAGTCCTCTCAGCTTCGGAAAATGTCATGTCCAAGTACTTCCGAACTAGGGTGCCCACCAACCCGCTCAACCTCGCCAGCCTTACCAAAACCATACCATCGATGTCGATGACATGGAAAAGGGCAAGCCAGATGTGTAATATAGGTGACGTCCATGGAATAGTATTCCCGAAGTCTGCCAAAACTAATGGATTCCACAAGAATAGCCCCATCCTGCACATCTCCCCGACACGGTCCGAATAATCATAAAAGATATGCAAAGGCACGCCGACAACTCGCGGGAACGAGGCGTAATCCTTTCGCTAGGATCGTACATGAAGACGAGCAGCCCCGATGCTTCAACATGCCATAGGCGGCATTCTATGACAGTACAGCTGACCTCTAATACTGATAATGTCAGAACATCCATTAGAAATGGAACGCGTCATCCCGGCTTTCCCGCCTTGAACCTGATCTCGACTAAGGGAATAACACTCAAGCTTCGCTAGGCGGACTCAAGTCGCTATGAGTCTGAACTTGTCGTCTATGATTCTAGCATCCGACTGGACCCAAGTTCACCTCAACCAACCTCCGCGAAGTATAATCAAGGTGGAAGACTCACGGAATGGCAAAGACCTTCCTTTGAAAAGAAGCACTAGGCTCACAACTCCTCAACTGGATCACGACCGCTATAATGTAGTAGGAACCCAACCTCCAATTATTGCCGACACGATTCGTAGGATCAGAGAGAATCGCGGGGGCATGCCAACAACGTCTGGGAAACCAGCCTGAGGCATAACCCGTTTAGTCCAGCTATCCTTAATACCGAACGGTGCAAGCACTTCGACATACCGGCACACATTCCTTACTCAAGGAAGCCAGGATCTTCGAAGCTTCATTAACCGCCACAAATGGCACATGGGTTCATTACGCGTCACCGACGCCATAAAATGTAAGTGTTTCTCCGTACTTACCCAAGACGGCTCTATTATGGTTCTTTCGACTTCCACCTTGAACTATCTCAACTCCTGACTAACTCGTCAAGAGATTGGTCACACAATCCAGGATGCACGTCGCGATACCCATGGACATCCCCTCAGTCTCGAACATCTACCAAGGCACCCCTGAAAACTCTCAAAGGCTATCTTGCAAGATCCAACGCCACCTTGGCTGAAGTCGAGAAACCTACTCCTCGAATCGCACTCGTCCAGCTTACAAATGGCATACCATCTGATTCCGAACTTAGAGCATGGACCGATCAGAAGCAGTCAAAGATTCAGAAGATCTTCTGCATGAATGTCGACTACTTCCTATGTTGAAATCTAGCGCAAAGGAATCGAGCTTCTCACCTCAACATCCTGCCTCATGGCGACACCCAGATCCCCAACAACTCTAGTTTCATCGCTCTGTGCAATCTTGCTTACGCCGGCAATGTCAATGGTAGTCGCAACAATAAAAGGAAGCATCTCCGACTTCCGTCCTTCCGCAACTATATTGCTCTCAGCAATACTCCCCAGAAAATCTGTCTCGCAACCTGCAAACCTAAAACTCCGACGAGCACACCAAGGGACTCTACAGGATATTGTCGGTTCTACAGTATCCTCAGACACAACACAAACATGTTTCGCCACTTGTAGAACAATATCGAGGAACTCATCCGCATGGGAACTCCGAGCCACTAAACGCTCATAAAAGATTCCCACTGCATGGGATCTCTAAGCCAATCGACGCTCGTCGAAGATTCTCACTAGGTGGGACCTTCGAGCCACTCGATGCTCATCGAAGTTCCGCACTGCATGGGATCTCCGAGCCACTCGATGCTCATCAAAGATTCCCACTGCATGGGATCTCCGAGCCATTTGACGCTCATCGAAGACTCTCACTAGGTAGGACTTTCGAGCCACTCGATGCTCGTCAAAGATCCGCACTGCATGGGATCTCCAAGCTACTCGACGCTCATCAAAGATTCCTACTAAATAAAACCTCGACCGAAGATTAATCCTTCAAGATCGTCCTCCCAACTTGTCAGGACTGTGGCAATAATAAGCATCCATGCCTCACAACTCACCTCACGTGGGTCGGCTTTTGCACCGATCTAGTTGTTATCAGGCCTCAAGTGCTGTAACCCTTCCAAAAGGGTTATTTCCGACCTATAGTCAAACTTTACGGCTAATTCGCATACACGAGCACGCTACACTGGATCAACATCTCAGACCCGGGAACCGGTCCCCTGGATCAAGCCTCAAACCTACAACGAGTAGCTTAATACTTCAACTCTAGAGTCTACCATAAGGACCTCAACATCGGTGACCTCGTCTTAAAACGGGTCTTCCCTCCACCAGTAGGCCTTGCTCCTCGTTAGGAAGGCCTATACTCCATACAACGCAAGCTCAGCGATGGAACTTTCAACCATGGATGGAACTGAACTCCCGAGGGCATGGGACAACAAACATCTCCGCCGCTACTTTACATTACCTATAGTGGTTTATGCCTTCCAGCGATGTATTATTTTCTTGTAATTCAAGGCATTGTAAAAGCTATTACTGCCAAAATTATCAGTAGAAATAATGTTTAGTTCCCTATCTCCCTTCCATGTTTACTCTGTGTACAACATGTTTGATCAATCCTGACAATCGGCTTGCGTACAAACATCCGATCGCCGCATCGGCACCCCGAGCACGGGAGCCGGTGCCTCCAGTCGAACCTCGATCCAACATCGAGGTCAAACAACACTCGCTACGACCGGCACCCCGAGCACGGGAGCCAGCAACGCTACTCGAGTCGTCGTCCCGTGGTGCGATCGAGTATAAATAACCACTAACTTGAACCTCGGCCCCGCACCGAGACCGAGGATAAATCGTTCCGTGCCCAAGTACCAAGCGACTTGGGTCCACCCAACAGCTAACCAAGAGTGATGCAAATTTCCCCTGGCTACGGCTGCCGATCGAATCTCGGTGCAGCGCCGAGACCGACCTTAAATCGTTTCTTCCCCGAAGCTCTCAAGGCTTAGGGGTAGCCCATGGCCACGATCAGACCCTACGGGCTGATGATTCGGGCTTCTCTTTTCGGCGAATAAACGACATCTGCCGCTTGCTACAACCCGAATGAACGTCGGGAGAGCCCCCAACCGGACTACTCAATGTCCTACGCCTTTGCTCTACTTGGGACTTACTCCGGGCAGCCTAAAACAACAGGCGACTAGCCTGGTTTCGCAAACTACAAGTTTCATGAGCTGAGGTGTAACACCCCACACCCGCTACGGTCACTCATTAAGGGAATGCCATAACATTGGTGGAGTATTTTTAAGTGAATATAGAACAGAAAAATTACAACAAGACAGATATAAGTAATACTTGAGAATTTAAAACATCATTTCATTCCAGCGGAAAGTAAAACATGTTTGGTTACACCAAAACCATAAATAAGAGTCAAGTACATAATATCCATCCTGATAAAAACAAAAGTACATAATCCCACTACATATCCTAATAGCCATAATAGAAAAGATAAACTGAGCTTTACATCCACGGTCCAAGCTCCAAGGATAGATAAAGCAGTCTGATCAAAGACCACTAGTGCTAGGCCCACTCTGAAAACCTGAGGGTTGGAAAAAAAAAGATAAAGAAACAACGGGGTCAGACATAAGTCTGAGTGAGTCCTATAACCCTAACAATACAATCATTAAAGTAATTAGGGTATGATATAAACAAGGTACGGTACCTCTGGGGATAATGACTACACTAAGTAGCCAACTAAACACAGGATGTACTAAGATAACCGAAAAGACGCATTTATCCACCTAAGGATAATTACTAGGTTGCACCACCCCAGATCTACCCACCCAAGGGTAATTCCTACACTGCACCACACCAGTTCTACCCACCCAAGGGTAATTCCTACTTAAAGGCTGATCCCACTAAGTGTACTTAGTAATTTTACCCAGTAGTTTCGTGTACCCCTAGCTGACTACATAGGTGCCGTCTGCCCCTATCTCCACTAGGTGTACCCACTACCCCCAAGCGATCGGCTCCCTACCGTAGATACCCGTGCTGGCCCCACAGTGGGGTGTATCACTCCCCAAAGTGGCAACCCGATAATCAATGGTGCACGACTTATACCTACACGATGCAACAACGTCTTACCCACCAGCCCGGGTCCACACACGCATATGAAACCCGTTGGACTCGCGTTGCCACCACTACCCCGTTTTGGCCTCTTATAGTCAAGCCCAATATGCGTGTCCCGTCCTCGACTTGGGTCGAGCCCACAAAGATACGTTTGGGATATTGGTTGAAATGGGCCCCCACAAGCTACTACTTAAGCTTGTCATTTTATCTAGTGCATCCCACTTAACCCCTTTTATAATCATACCCACTTACATGTTAAGGTTTGGTTAAGTCATCTAATCATATTTCAATTGCCACTCAAGGCCCCCACAAGCTACTACTTAAGCTTGTCATTTAATTATATTTCAATTGCCACTTAAGGCCCCCACAAGCTACTACTTAAGCTTGTCATTTAATCATATTTCAATTGCCACTTAAGGCCCCCACAAGCTACTACTTAAGCTTGTCATTTAATTATATTTCAATTGCCACTTAAGGCACCCACTAGATTTCCGCATGCCACCCAAGGCACTTACTTGATTCCCACATGCCACCCAAGGCACTTACTTAACCCTTTAATCATGTTTAATTACATGTTCCACTTTGGTTAAGTATTCTAATCGTATTTTCTATTGCCACCCAAGGCAACCCACTAGTTTCCTCATGCCACCCAAGGCACCCACTTAACCCCTCATGCCCCTCTACATGCTAATTCGGTTAAGTGTTTCTTAATTAATTAAGATCGTAACCTTTGTAAAGACCTCTCACATTAGACTGTCTTTTATGGCAGCTGGATATGCCGGTTGGTTCCGGGCAGCCTTACACCACAACAGAGTCTAACCTCGTGTCTTTACACTTGTCACGTATTTAGTTTATGACTAAGACCTCTCACATTGGGCCAATCATTTGTAGCCGCTGGATTTGCCGGTCGGTTCCGGGCAGTCTTATGCTACAAAAGGGTCCAACCTCGTGTCTTAGTAGATTAATTACACCTAATTAATCACCCCCATAATTTGTATTAATTATCCCTAATTAATTACAAATATTTAAGAATATGGGTAGACCTAACTCAATAGGTAAATTCCCAATTCCATAATATGGGTAGACCTAACTTAATAGGTAAATTCCCAATTATGTCCATCCACTTTACGGTATGTTTAATCATACCCACTTCACACAAAATTTTATGTGTTCATTAATTTTTACCCCATCGTCCCCACGTAAATACGTTAACATGACATACTTCAAAAGAGAAGATTCATCATACACACAATGGGTTCAACTTAGCATATCATTAGCATTATCATGGGTTTAAAAGGTGTCAACTTGTATATATGACCATAAACCCAACTTGCATAAATAACAAACCCAAACTTGCATGAATCACAAATGTCATAAAGATGGTAACTTGCTTAAATGTTCATGTCATAGACCTATCATAAAGGTGTCAACTTGCATACATGTCATAGGTCTAAAAGGGATGAACTTGCACATGTACTTATGTCATACATAGAGGCAAATTTGCATATGAACTTGCATCATAACTTGCATATGAACTTGCATCATAACTTGCATACGAACTTGCATCATAACTTGCATATGAACTTGCATAACATGCCATACTTAGAGGCAAACTTGCATATGAACTTGCATCATAACTTGCATATGAACTTGCATCATAACTTGCATATGAACATGTATCATAACTTGCATATGAACTTACATAACATGCCATACCTATAGGCAAACTTGCATATATTATGCATATCATAAAAAGAGACAAACTTGCATATGAACTTGCATCATAACTTTCATATGAACTTGCATCATAACTTGCATAAAACCAAACACTTAGCATGCATAAAACCAAATACTTAGCATGCATAAAACCAAATACATAGCATGCATAAAACCAAATACTTAGCATGCATAAAACCAAATACATAACTTGCATAACATGTTACATATAGACTTGCATATAATCTCCCATATAGCTTGCATAACATGTTACATATGAATCAATGTTCAACATAGTGTTTTGCATCATAAAACATAGCATTAAACTTGCATATAGCACACAACATACACTATACTAAACTTGCATAAACACATTGATTCCACAAACATAGCCATATCTTATCATATCCTATCATAATCAATTTAACAATTGATTGTTAAGTCTATAGAAACTCACCAAAACCAAGATTAGAAAACTTATGAAGTAGAACTAGTTGCAATATTTGAAGAAGATGATGATTAGATGTTGATTAGCTTGCAACTTTCTTCATAAACTAGTGGAGGCTCCTCCTAAGTTTGATTTTGGCGGCATGATGGCATCAATTCTATTTTTAGTATGGATTAGGCTTGCATTAGGGTGTATTTATAGGATTAGGGTGTAGTTTAGGCCCTTAGATTAACCCTAGAAGCCATCAGGTCCGTCCAGCACATCAAAAATCGTCACAAGCCACCAAAACACAGCCCAACAGGCAAAACAGTGCACCCAGGCCAAACTGGCTCGACATGGGCGCACTTCCCAAGTGCGCCAGTGTATTTTTGTGCTGGCGCACTTCACAGGTGCGCCAGTGCATTTCTGGCCTGTTTCCGGTTTTTCTGCCTAACTTCGTTCGTCCATATCTCCTTCATACGGACTCCGATTTTCGAAAACTCGGACTCTATTTCGCGTATTTTTCCGAGACGAACGCAATGGCGCAACCCGTTTCCCATAATTCAGATTTTAAAATTTAATTCTGCCTTTATTTATGTTATAACAAGTTATTCAAAATACGGGTTGTTACATTCTCCCCTCCTTAAAGGATTTCGTCCCCGAAATCTCTAAGTCAAGAAGAACGTATCCTACCAACCAAACAACCATCTACTAAACCACCAAACACTGGCATCCATTGTCCTTAAAGTTTCTAATGCTGTTATGAACATATGCAAAAAGTGTGTGTATATGTTCCCTGTCTAATGCAAAATCAGGCGGTCCACTGATTCAGTTGACCTCCTTAATGCAAACCATGATAGTGCCATGCATCCATTATGTATGCGAGAGAACCCTATCGACACATACAACATCTACATGAGTGCACAATCATTCACCAAAATGCATCATCCATATGATAACACAATCATTATACATCCATAAATATAGCTACCTACACACAATTATATGCAATATGCAATATGAAGTGACTGAGCCGATCTAGTGTCTAGAGTGTGTGTATATGCATCCACGAGCAACCACTAGCAAACACTTGCATCCACATGCATCCATCAACCATAACATGTCTCAAACACATGTTTCAACCATAGGTTTACCCTATCTAAAGGTCAAAGATACTAATGAGAGGGCATACTAAAGATAAGATAAGCAGTAGACAAACGATAAAGGAGACGTTTAAAGGACATACCCTCAAAAAGGAATGGGTATAACGAACGCATCTTCGCTTCCGTCTCCCAAGTAGTGTTGCCCTCATCCTCTCCCCATTGTACTTTGACTAGTCGAACCTCTCTGTTTCTCAACTTCCTAATCTATGACCCAAGGATGCGGGTAGGAGCTCGTCGAATAATCACATCACGCTCTACCTTTACTTCTTTAAGCAAGCTCGGCTCTACCGCCTCTGCGGTCTCATGTAGGCCCTTCCTCAAATGTGACACATGGAATACGTCATGTTTCCTATGCAATCGAACTATCTCTCGAATATAAACTGAAGCTAGACATGAAACAGTCCTCTTGCTCTTCACGGGTATGAAATGGGCACTCTTAGTAAGTCTATCTACCACAAACCAAATTCCCGTATTACCCTTCCTTGATTTCGGTAATCCATCGAGACACTATCCCACTTCCATAGCGGAACCTCCAAATGGGTGAAGCAACCCACCGGGTTTCTTCTGCTCCGCTTTCATTTGCTAGCACACCAAGCATCTAGCGACATACTCGGCCACATCTTTCTTCATGCCGGCCCAGAAGAAAACCCGCTTCATGTCTTGGTACATCTTGTCCCCACCGGGATGAATGATCATCTTTGACCGATGTGCATCATCAAGTATAGCCTTCCTCAAACCCTCGTCTTGCGGTACACAAAGTCTACCGTCACTACGCAACCACCCCTTATCATCTAGGGTGTACCTACCCAAATGGCTGGACGACTCCCCCTCCTCATGAGCTTTTCTACTAACTCAACCAACTGTGGGTCGTCTCGCTGTGCTCCGCCAATCCGTCCCAGAAGAGTAGGCCTAACCTCCAAAGAGGCTAGCAAACCGGGTACAAAGTCAACGGAAGGTCTAAAGTCAAACATAGAAATAAACTCTAAGCTCCGTCGTTCAACGAACAATGAACTCGAGGACAACCTTTTTCTACTTAAGGCGTCCGCTACCACGTTACCCTTGCCATGGGTATACGCTATCCAAAACTCATAGGATGCTAAGAATCCCATCCACTTTTGCTGTCCTAAGACTATGCGCTCGAAGAGTCTCCAACACTTCCCTAAGATGTAGGGCATGCTCTTCTCCACTCTTATAGAAAACCAGGATATTACCCCATCCAAAATCATCACAACTGTCCATCTCTCACGCAGACCACCCTAGTCGAACTCGGCATCCCCCAAATGCAAGCCCCAAAGGCCTAAACCAATATCAGACAAACACCCAAGGGATACCTCCTTCGAATTCAGACGACCTACGTGAGATGATACTAGTAAAAACGGCTAAATAATTAAGCCCTTGTCCAACTCTGGATGTCCTCGCCAGTCTCGCTCCAAAACCACCGTTTATCCCATAACTGGCTTTGCTCAACCTATTGAGCACATACGGAAACTTATTTCGCTCCTAGGAAAGACCAAGATGTCATTTACAAAGACCATCACGAACTTATTTAGGTACTCCCTGAACACCCTTCTCATCAAATCAATAAAGTATGCGGGGGCGTTCGTCAAACCAAATGGCATCACCAACCACTCATAAAAAAAATCATCCGGAGTCCTAAAGGCAGTCTTCTCTATACTATCCTCAGCCACTCTCAACTGACAAAACCCCGTGGCTAAGTCCAACTACGAAAATACCGAGGCGCCAACTAACTGACCAAAGAGATCATCAATCCTCGGCAATGGGTGTCTATTCTTCTTTGTGAGTTTATTTAGTTCTCTTTAGCCTACACAAAGTCTGAGGGACCCATCCGCCTTCATGGCAAAAACTACTGGAGCACCCCACTCCGATATACTTCGTCTTATGAACCCCTTCTCAAGCAAATCGCCTACTTGCTTATGGAGTTACCTCCTCTCATGAGGAGCCATGTGGCACACTGGCCAAGATACTGGTTTGGCATTGTCTACCAAATATATTCAGAAGTCAATCTCCCGCTCCGGAGGTAAGCCCTTCACCCCCTCAAACACATCCGAGTATTCCCGGACCACTCTAACAGATCGCAACCTCTCGACCGACGTGTCAAGCAATTCTAGATAACTTAGCATAACAGATTCCATGGGATTACAAGAGATCTCGAGAGTGTTACCCAAGCGGGTCATAAACCTAACAACTCTCCCTTCAAAATCAAGAACGGCACCCCTACTGGATAACCAGTCCATGCCCAAAACTAACCCATAGCCCGTGAAGCCCAAAAAGCATCACATCTAAACTCAATGCTAAGTATAGCAACTTTCAAACCCAAACACATCATGGAGCCCCCAATTGGGTTTGAAACAACTAAGGGATCATCTACTAAACTGGTGCCTAAGTGCAGTGACTCAACTAAAAATGATGAAATAAACGAACTCGATGCGTCAGAATCAAATAAAGTTCGAACCGGAAAATAAAGGAATCCAAATTCCAACCTAGACGGTCCTATCCCCATCTGGTACACTAGCCGCGAGGGAATACAACTACCCTCCAAAAGATTCCGTACCTTGCCCTTGCCTCTTTGGACAACCCTAATAAGGTGTCCTATTCCTCCAAAAGGATAACTACTCGCCTTCTTCTTCCCATTCTCCACTCGTAACCTCCCATCAAAATGAGGTTTCGTCCTTCATTAAACAACAACTATTCGAGCCTTCCTCCCATCGTCTATCCAATAGGTACCTACAAGTCCTCCTCCTTCTTGAACCAACTTCTAATCCGACTAACGTCTAAGTCCCTTGAAGTGGTTTTTCATTCTTATCTATCTTAGAAAGATCATCTATACACGGAGGGGAAGCTCAAAACGAGAGAAGAAGAGATTCAAAACGGAGAATTCGAAAGATAAAGATATGGCTATCAGGGATTATGCTTTTCTTTCAAAAACTTTTCTCTTAAAAGACATGCTTTTGAAAATACTCCTTTCAAAAATATTCTTAGAAAATAGTTTTTCTAAAAAATTTATCTGTTCTGGTAACCTTAAGCTCTGATACCACGTGTAACACCCCACACCCGCTACGGTCACTCATTAAGGGAATTCCATAACATCGGTGGAGTATTTTTAAGTGAATATAGAACAAAAAAATTACAACAAGACAGATATAAGTAATACTTGAGAATTTAAAACATCATTTCATTCCAGCGGAAAGTAAAACATGTTTGGTTACACCAAAACCATAAATAAGAGTCAAGTACATAATATCCATCCTGATAAAAACAAAAGTACATAATCCCACTACATATCCTAATAGCCATAATAGAAAAGATAAACTGAGCTTTACATCCACGGTCCAAGCTCCAAGGATAGATAAAGCAGTCTGATCAAAGACCACTAGTGCTAGGCCCACTCTGAAAACCTGAGGGTTGAAAAAAAAAAGATAAAGAAACAACGGGGTCAGACATAAGTCTGAGTGAGTCCTATAACCCTAACAATACAATCATTAAAGTAATTAGGGTATGCTATAAACAAGGTACGGTACCTCTGGGGATAATGACTACACTAAGTAGCCAACTAAACACAGGATGTACTAAGATAACCGAAAAGACGCATTTATCCACCCAAGGATAATTACTAGGTTGCACCACCCCAGATCTACCCACGCAAGGGTAATTCCTACACTGCACCACACCAGTTCTACCCACCCAAGGGTAATTCCTACTTAAAGGTTGATCCCACTAAGTGTACTTAGTAATTCTACCCAGTAGTTTCGTGTATCCCTAGTTGACTACATAGGTGCCGTCTGCCCCTATCTCCACTAGGTGTACCCACTACCCCCAAGCGATCGGCTCCCTACCGTAGATACCCGTGCTGGCCCCACAGTGGGGTGTATCACTCCCCAAAGTGGCAACCCGATAATCAATGGTGCACAGCTTATACCTACACGATGCAACAACGTCTTACCCACCAGCCCGGGTCCACACACGCATATGAAACCCGTTGGACTCGCGTTGCCACCGCTACCCCGTTTTGGCCTCTTATAGTCAAGCCCAATATGCATGTCCCGTCCTCGACTTGGGTCGAGCCCACAAAGATACGTTTGGGATATTGGTTGAAATGGGCCCCCACAAGCTACTACTTAAGCTTGTCATTTTATCTAGTGCATCCCACTTAACCCCTTTTATAATCATACCCACTTACATGTTAAGGTTTAGTTAAGTCATCTAATCATATTTCAATTGCCACTCAAGGCCCCCACAAGCTACTACTTAAGCTTGTCATTTAATTATATTTCAATTGCCACTTAAGGCCCCCACAAGCTACTACTTAAGCTTGTCATTTAATCATATTTCAATTGCCACTTAAGGCCCCCACAAGCTACTACTTAAGCTTGTCATTTAATTATATTTCAATTGCCACTTAAGGCACCCACTAGATTTCCGCATGCCACCCAAGGCACTTACTTGATTCCCACATGCCACCCAAGGCACTTACTTAACCCTTTAATCATGTTTAATTACATGTTCCACTTTGGTTAAGTATTCTAATCGTATTTTCTATTGCCACCCAAGGCAACCCACTAGTTTCCTCATGCCACCCAAGGCACCCACTTAACCCCTCATGCCCCTCTACATGCTAATTCGGTTAAGTGTTTCTTAATTAATTAAGATCGTAACCTTTGTAAAGACCTCTCACATTAGACTGTCTTTCATGGCAGCTGGATATGCCGGTTGGTTCCGGGCGGCCTTACACCATAACAGAGTCTAACCTCATGTCTTTACACTTGTCACGTATTTAGTTTATGACTAAGACCTCTCACATTGGGCCAATCATTTGTAGCCGCTGGATTTGCCGGTCGGTTCCGGGCAGTCTTATGCTACAAAAGGGTCCAACCTCGTGTCTTAGTAGATTAATTACACCTAATTAATCACCCCCATAATTTGTATTAATTATCCCTAATTAATTACAAATATTTAAGAATATGGGTAGACCTAACTCAATAGGTAAATTCCCAATTCCATAATATGGGTAGACCTGACTTAATAGGTAAATTCCCAATTATGTCCATCCACTTTACGGTATGTTTAATCATACCCACTTCACACAAAATTTTATGTGTTCATTAATTTTTACCCCATCGTCCCCACGTAAATACGTTAACATGACATACTTCAAAAGAGAAGATTCATCATACACACAATGGGTTCAACTTAGCATATCATTAGCATTATCATGGGTTTAAAAGGTGTCAACTTGTATATATGACCATAAACCCAACTTGCATAAATAACCAACCCAAACTTGCATGAATCACAAATGTCATAAAGATGGTAACTTGCTTAAATGTTCATGTCATAGACCTATCATAAAGGTGTCAACTTGCATACATGTCATAGGTCTAAAAGGGATGAACTTGCACATGTACTTATGTCATACATAGAGGCAAATTTGCATATGAACTTGCATCATAACTTGCATATGAACTTGCATCATAACTTGCATACGAACTTGCATCATAACTTGCATATGAACTTGCATAACATGCCATACTTAGAGGCAAACTTGCATATGAACTTGCATCATAACTTGCATATGAACTTGCATCATAACTTGCATATGAACATGTATCATAACTTGCATATGAACTTGCATAACATGCCATACCTAGAGGCAAACTTGCATATATTATGCATATCATAAAAAGAGACAAACTTGCATATGAACTTGCATCATAACTTTCATATGAACTTGCATCATAACTTGCATAAAACCAAACACTTAGCATGCATAAAACCAAATACTTAGCATGCATAAAACCAAATACATAGCATGCATAAAACCAAATACTTAGCATGCATAAAACCAAATACATAACTTGCATAACATGTTACATATAGACTTGCATATAATCTCCCATATAGCTTGCATAACATGTTACATATGAATCAATGTTCAACATAGTGTTTTGCATCATAAAACATAGCATTAAACTTGCATATAGCACACAACATACACTATACTAAACTTGCATAAACACATTGATTCCACAAACATAGCCATATCTTATCATATCCTATCATAATCAATTTAACAATTGATTGTTAAGTCTATAGAAACTCACCAAAACCAAGATTAGCAAACTTATGAAGTAGAACTAGTTGCAATATTTGAAGAAGATGATGATTAGAGGTTGATTAGCTTGCAACTTTCTTCATAAACTAGTGGAGGCTTCTCCTAAGTTTGATTTTGGCGGCATGATGGCATCAATTCTATTTTTAGTATGGATTAGGCTTGCATTAGGGTGTATTTATAGGATTAGGGTGTAGTTTAGGCCCTTAGATTAACCCTAGAAGCCATCAGGTCCGTCCAGCACATCAAAAATCGTCACAAGCCACCAAAACACAGCCCAACAGCCAAAATAGTGCACCCAGGCCAAACTGGCTCGACATGGGCGCACTTCCCAAGTGCGCCAGTGTATTTTTGTGCTGGCGCACTTCACAGGTGCGCCAGTGCATTTCTGGCCTGTTTCCGGTTTTTCTGCCTAACTTCGTTCGTCCATATCTCCTTCATACGGACTCCGATTTTCGAAAACTCGGACTCTATTTCGCGTATTTTTCCGAGACGAACGCAATGGCGCAACCCGTTTCCCATAATTCAGATTTTAAAATTTAAGTCTGCCTTGATTTATGTTATAACAAGTTATTCAAAATACGGGTTGTTACATGAGGGAAACTTACTGAAACCAGTGCTCTATCTCATCCCTCTGGAATAATCGACCAGAGCGCGGTCCCTGATCGCTTTTGTGTTAAGTGTAATGATAAGTACGCTTATGAAAGTACAGGACGCTGGAAAACGTGAGAAGAACATCTGAACACTCGACACAAATTGCGATCTTTACTAATTCATATTTTATTTTCATACACACATTAAACATACTACATGTCTAACATCTCTTCTCTCTGATGACAGGGTGTACATGAATACCACACCATGTCTTTAAGAACTGAAAGTGAGGACCGCACTCTCATATATTATCGGCCTACCAACCTAAAGTATCTATAATTCCTTTAACAATTACTGATGCTACTCATCCTTCTCTTTTCTTTTCTTTTTTCTGTACAGGTTCAGCACTAAGAAGGTCACCACCAGTGACGGGCCCCTTCCTTCCAGAACCGCTTCCTCCTCTACTCTTTATAGGTGTAACGGATTCATGAGACATCGATGTGCGCCTCCCGCCATCATCCTCGCCACTTGTAACTATCTTAACCTCCCCGAGGGCAATACATGGCAAAGGCTTGGGAAGGATGTAAGAATGAAAGACCAATGCAGCTTGGGTTTCTCCCCAAGCCTTCTTGGCGCCCAACTCAGCTCTCTTCTCGGCATCTTCAATGGCCTTATGATCAGCTAGCTCCCTGGCCTGAAGTCACATAACTTCATCCGCTTCAAGTTTTCTACGAGCCCCCTCGCCCTCTTTTGGTAGGCATCATCGACAGCTTTCCTTTTTCCTATCTTACTCAGAGGCCCTCTCCTTCTTCGCCTCAATATCGGCCTACTTCTTCGCCATCACATCGGCAGATTTCTCCTGGGCATCCTGGCTAGCCTTTGCCCATGCATGTCATATGGCAGCCTCATCATGTCCCACTTCCCCTCCGGCTCCTCATACTTTGCCATTAGCCGAGCATCCTAATCTTCCACAATAGCTTGTATTGTTTTCACACTTACATCAGCTACGTCCGTCGCATGAGCGCTTCGACCAACCACTACTTATCCTCCTCCAAAGAGACTCATATAAATGTGGGATCCCGAAGCCATGGTTTCTCCTACTTCTCCAGATTGTTCCCGTTGTAACTCCAATTGGGACTCGGACACTTGAGGAAGCATGGGGGAAAAGCTGGTGTCGCCTCTGGTCCAGGGGGTGGCCCAGCAAAAGAAGAAACTATTTGACTTATGAGGGTTCATTGCTCGTGTCCTCTTTAGTTGGCAAGTATTCGAGCTTGGGGGCTGTCCTCCACCTATTCTTGCACCAGCTTGACCATCGCTGCGAGCTTCAAAGCAACCATTTCTAAAGAGGAATGCCCACCTCGCATCGAGGGTAACTTAGACCCAAAAGCTTGGGTCTTGGAAGCTTCTGACCTTCCACCAATACTAGACAGGCCGGGCATAGAGGCCCGAACCGAAAGACAGGGGGAGAAACACAATCACTAATCCCCCGAGGAACAGGGGAATTGAGACAGGTTATCAGTACGCAAATAAAAAATTCTTATCCCGATGCAAGTTCTCGAGTTCCCATGGCCGGTTGTTCCCAAAGTCTCAACGCCCTGCTAGCAAACTCATACTTAAACGCAACGCAAATCTGACTCACACCCCTCGATGCAAAAGCTTCCTACCTACAAGCGCATCGGAAAGCGGTGACGACACCTAGTTTTAATAACTATGGCAGTGATTACCGATAACTGTCAACACCATTTTCGGGTCGGAAAATGGTTACGACGTGATTGGATTGGAGCTAATGACTCGGCCTATGTCCACATCTTATGTGCATATCCGAGAAGTCAGTCTGAATAAGTTCATTTCCAGAATGATTCGCCAATCAGTTGTGTTACATTCGACTTTACTTACAGTCCATACATTCAACATTAAGAAATGATTCGAACTTGCTAACTCGTCCCTGATGTCGAACAGAATCTAGAAGGTATGTAGGCTTGGGGCTAGCCCTTTACCATTATCACACCAGGCCTGGCCATCACAGGACCCAGTCTGATCCCCTTCAGTCCCTGCATTGGCGTCATCTTCACCACATCCCTCGGAGCCACCGTCTTGAGAGTGCCTCCACGTCGCAATAAAGCCAATCCAGAGATGGAGTCCAGGCTCTAAGGCTTTTTTGGTTTTCCATCAACACCCGGACTCCTCAAAAGCGGACACGCCAGGGCATGATGGCAACCTTTATCCTCAACAATCTAACGCCATGGCCATCACCAACCGCCATCGCAATGCCTGAGTCGAGATGCGACTACGTTGTGGTAGGGTTATTTATCGGATCCCGAGACTAACAGCTCAATTGTATGTCCACATCCTACATACGCATTCGAGCAGTCAGTCCAAGCAAGTCCATTCCTCGAGAATCACGTCATAAGACCATAGCTCACTCATACTGACCCGATCATGCGACGCCATGCAATGGTTCAAGTTTACTAAATCAAGATTGAAGCCAAGGCTCAACAAAGTCATTGGAGTGCAAAGTTCTGTTTCGTGCTCCCGTCCCTCAAACCGATTTCGACCCCTTGAAAAACCAATAGAGTTCATTAACTGGCCGAGATAAGAAGTCCAATCCTGTATTTGCACATACTTAGCAACTTTTATCCGAACTCCTACTTCTGTTTCCCAAAATCCATCGCTCCACGTTCTTGAGCACCAATCCCGAAAGCCCTCTCACTCTCCATATCACTCTTCCCTTCTCCTAAAACCTTGAAACGCCTCGAGCAACCAAAGTACAAAAGAAGTATTTCGGTATCCTCCATGCCTTAAGTTGATTTTCTGTCCGGAGAAGAGAAGAAAGGAAGCAACTACAATCAAGGGATCGGCATGCTCCAAACAATTGTTCCGGGATCGGAATTCGGGATCGTACACCAGGCTATGGCCACATCCCCTTATCTTCGAAGCCCCAAATCAATCACGGCTCAGCAACCACTCGTGTACTCACCAAATTCCCAATCATCAAAGTACACATGCTTATCATTTGGGTCTAACCTCGCCTCAAAGGAAAAATCTACGCGAATTCATGCCACAATATATGCCAAGTATTGTCCTGACAACGACATTCGCATATACGAGTTATCGAAACTTTGATCACTGGGACCAACCTGGTTCGTTGAACGATTTTCGGGTCACAAATCCAAGTGACTCGGCGGGATACTCCATACAATCAAGCTCCGTTCCAACGACGTTTCGATAACCACATTAGGCAAACGCACGCCCTAGCCATGACAATGATCACACATACACGCTTTCGAAGTCTCAACCGAGCAGACCAACTTGACTCGTTAATCAGCTGGGTGCTCACAAGCTTTAATTGTTCAAGTATGCACACCAGACGATCACCTCTCAACCTGAAAACTTTTCGAAATAAAAATGGCGTGATCACAAGCCTATGGCGTACAATTTACCTTCATGTTACCTATTCCAACTCAGATCGCATCGCACAAAACCACGTGCGAACTTGTGATTGCATACACAATTATGACCCGATAACGAACCGTTTGCACTTCAAATGCAATCGGGAGTCGACGACTAACATTTATTGTCTTTAATTTACATAAATTAGATACCCTGGACAGGTTCCAACCCAAGCGGCAAGATTCAAGTGAGTTAAAGCTCTTAAAAATATCGGAATCCTAAACCCGTACCAACATATTTCGATAAGGCGTCTCAACCACTCCAAAATGATTCATTCCCAGTGTACACCTCAAGGGAAAGGTCACGACCAATCACGAAGCGTGGCATGGAGATCTTTCCATCCACCGCTAGACTTGTCTTACTTTAAAGCACGCCCTGTTAACACAAGACATACTTTGATGGTGCAAATGTTAATTGGCTTTTTGGTCTGGTTCCCAAAAGTATGCAAGGCATGCTCGACTCAACATATCGCGTGATACTACAGCCTATAAGTGTTGCCAACAACATCAGGGGTCTAGCACCGGAAGACTCGAGCCGGGCCACTTGCATAATGTCGCATCCCTTGGGTGTGACATCTGTCAGCATCCATTCATAGCCGAGCCGAAGGCGATCCGTGCTCCGAGCCGAAGGCTAGCCGTCAAGCGGGTCTGAGCGCAATGCCGGTGGGTGTTCGGGGCCCCACTGTCCCGGCGGTGATTGGCTAAAAGTCAGAAGTTTCGTGAGCCTCGCTGCTCCTCCAAACATCGCCAAACCAAGGTCTTGGACACCAAAGAGTCACGAGTCCAAATCTCTGTTGGAGAATGGAGTTTTGATGACAACAACCTAATTTCAATTATCACTGATTATAAAATATATACTAACACTTTTTGTATATAATATATGTATGCAGGGATTATATACAGGGAATATACTGAAGAATGTACAGTTTTAAAGATGATAGAGATTCAAATATCAAAGAAATTTCAAGACTCATGAGTACTCAAGATTTCAAGAATTCAAGAGTTCAAGATTAATACAGTTATAGAGTCTAGATTGTGTAAGACTCTAAATAGCACTCCAGGTTCAAATTCAAATTCAAATTTCCAAATTCTGATTTTTAATTCTATCCTCAATCCTCTTTATTTTATTTTCTGTCTTTTCTATTTTTTCCTTTCTTATTCTTCTTTGTTTTTCAAACATAAATTTTATATATTTATATTCTTATACTTCATATTTATATAGTTTAAAATCTTATAATTTTTTAAATATGTTTATATATTTTAATTTTACGTTTTCATATGATTTTCTACTTTATAATATTAATTTACAATACTATATTTTGATTCAAGAATTCTAGAATTATTTTTATATCAAAACACTTCAAAAATGTTTTACAATTCAAAAATACACTAAGGTATGTCGACATACCAAAAACACCATGTTAGCATATAACTGTCACTTTTTCAATTTTGAAAGGAGTGTATTTCACTATTTGAAACGTTTTAGAAACATTACAACCTTTCATACACTATAAAAAGGGGTTAAAACTGAATACTTAAGCATATCTTCTTCTCCATTTTCATCCTCTTTCATTATATAATCATTTTTATGATTTCTACACATACTCTGCCGATTTCAATTCTGTTTCGATCAAACTTCTTCTCTCTACACTCTATTCTCATCTTTCTCAAAATCAAGTGATATTGAAGAGTAATAGGGTTGTTTGTAAAAGCTTGGGTTGTGTTAAGGAATCAATGGTATCCCTTGTAGCTGTGAAATCAAGGAGGTTAGAATCGATGGTATTCCTTGTGGCCATGAAATCAGGGAGGTTGGAATCGGTGGTATCCCTTGTAGTCGTGAAATCAAGGAGGTTGTAATTGGATTTTTATATAGTAATAAAACTCTATGCAATTCAGCGTTGCGTGGGACATGACGTAGGAGCAATCCAAACCAGTATAAAATCCAGTGTGTTCTTTCCTTTTCGGGATCTTTATTTCTGTTTATTTTGTATCTATGTTTGAATCTGTGTCTATGATTGTGTTTGTGGTGTTTGATTCATCTCGTAGTTCACATAAGTTTTAGATTTTGTTTAAATTCTCACAAACACTATTCACCCCTCTCTAGTGTTTGTTTTGCCTTAACGATCCATTCCGCATTCCCTAACAATTGGTATCAGAGCATGTTTTTTCAAAAAGTTCATAATTTGATTTTTGAAAATGTTAAATGACAAACTTTGAACACTAGTTTTAATTCATGTATTGCATCAAGTATTAGATGAGTCCACATTCAATTTTATTGAAAAATCAAGTTGCTATGATTTGATTTTTCAAATTTTCAATTTGAAATGTTTTAAATTTTGAAAATTTTGATCTATGGATGTATTACAAAATTATCATGATATTATTGCTTAAAATTACAGTTAATTACTTGAAAAGTCATTGTTTATTTGAAGATTCATTTGTTTTTTGAAAAGTCATTCGATTCTTTGAAATGTTGTGTTGTTTTGCAGGAAAAGATGTGCTATATAACTTTTGAATTCAAAAGTTGAAAAGATAGGTAAAGTGGATGTTGGTGATTCAAATTCTGAAATGGTGGCTATTGAAAATTCAAATTCTGGAAAGGTGGCCGTTGGATATTCAAATTCTGAACTGGTGTGTTACATGGGTTTTGAGGATTCAAATTCTGAAGGACAATTGAAGAAGAGTAATGACAATTAATGAAAAGACATCAAGGGGGAAGAAATGAAAATATACAATGTAAATCAACAAAGAAATGGGTACCAGATAAGTAGAAACCTTTTGATTCTCATCTATAAGTAGATTCAATGCTGTACTTCTCGTGATTTTCTTCGGAATTCCACCGATTTCATGTAAATCCATCAAGAATTGTCGAGTAATGATCAAATGTAGTTTTGGTGAATAAAGAGAGAAGGAAACCAAAATTGTCGACAAAAATCTTTAAATTGCTTCTAAAAGTTTGGCTATTTTGTCCCAAATCCTTTTCCATATTGTAGTTCTCGTGGTCGTTTTAATGGATAGTTTATCATATTCTGGTAAAAATTGAGTGAGATATGGCGACTCGAAGTTGACTACCTAAAACAAAAAAACTATTACAGGATTTTCTATTTCCTTCTTAATGTTTTGAATTGATTCCCCCAATACCATCCAAATTTATCCCCAAAATATTACTAGATAGTAGTCCTTGGATTCCTCTTCGATTTTCCGCTGATTTCGTCCAATTCCGTCAAGGAACTAAGAAGTTATGCCTCTTTAAAGTTTGATTGGAAATGAAAAAGAGAAGAACATAAGTAGTTATGAAGGGACATGACTTTTGGGCCTTTATATAGTAGTAGAAGTGTCCATTCATTCAAAATACAAAAATTCAAATTCAAATTTTAACGCCAAGTTGGTTGAACTACTAAATCCTCAATATCTTTCTCATACGGTGTTCAAATTCAGTAAATTAATACACTATCCTAGTCAGAAAAATGAGCCCGTTGCAATAGAGCAGATCTCATCCTCAAATTCCAGAAGATCAGTTCAGAATTCATAGAATAGCGAAGAAATGGATCTAAAAATCGGGTATGTCTTAATTAATTTTTAAATTTTTGGTTGAATGGATGTTTTGTTTGCTTTGCTTTAAATTTGAAATTTAAACTTTAAAATTCAATTTTGAAATTTAAAATTCAAATTTGAAATTTAAAATTTAAAATTCAAAAATAATTATAATAAAATTAGTATAATAATAAAATAAATTTTGGATGTTTTTTAGGATCAATATTATTTTAGGAAATAGTTAGTCCTGAAATATAAGTCGATATTTTAAAACAAAAGTCACAAAACCATAGTCTCTTTGAAATAATACATATATGTCAGCATACATATATCTATATGTTGACATATAAACCTATAGAATGAAATTCAATTTTTCTATCTCAAAGATTTAAACTTTCAAACTTCCCTTCATCTCTTCAATTAGAAAATGCCAATTCAAATTCTAGTTATTAAATTAATATGTATACTTATTTTCTTTTATCTTGTCTCAATATATATATATATATATATTATAAGTATATAAATTAATAGAATTATATGAACATGTTGATATGATATACAAAGTTAATTTTTTATATATTGTTAAAACATATAAATTTATTTATCTTTTATACAGTTTAAACATACATAGTTTAACTTATATATTATTAGTATGATTTCATAACAATTTTGGATTACATTATCACAAATACTATTTGTAACTTAAATACTTATTTTGATTTCTTATTAAGATTTATAAAAGCTTAAACACTTAAGCTTATATTTTGGTATAAAAATAATATTATATATATATATATGATTTTATGTTTTAAACATAAGAAATTATTGTTTAGAGTTTAATTTATAGGACTAATTGACAGGAATAATCCGAAATTTGACGTATCTTCCTATATTTATCCGAAGTTTGGATTATTTTTAAATAATCCCAAGTTTAAGGGGTCCTTTCCCATATTTATCCCGATTACTTATTAACTTGTTGTAGCCGGTTATCAAACTTAAATTCGTCCTCCCCAAATGATTTTTTTGGAGTGGGAAACTAGTTTGGGGAAGACGAATTTAAGTTTGATAACCAGCTACAACAAGTTAATAAGTCATCGGGATCAATATGGGAAGGGACCCCCAAACTTGGGATTAATTAAAAATAATCCAAACTTCGGATTAACATGGGAAGTCACGTCAAACTTCGGATTATTCCTATCAATTTATCCTAATTTATATCCAGATTTCATAATTTTGTTATGACTATAGATTTCCTTTTAAAGCTTTAAGATATAAATGGTTCCTTAACAAATTAATATATTTTGATTTCTAAAAGTTTAAATTTAAAATTGATTTGTATCAAAAGATTAATTTCTATTTCATAATAAATTCAATTTTCAGTCTGTTTTAAAAATAATTTTTATATATACAATTATGACTATATGTTTACTTTATATGATACAATTATATATTCTCTTTAAAAAGATCTTCAATTTTTACTATATCAAAGAAGCATTCTACTAAGATTACTTAACTCCACATTTCTCATAGAATTATTTTAAATATTTTGTTATATACTATGAATACCATAAAAGTTTCATCTTTACTATCCTTTAAATATCTTTCATACGTATCATTAACCGAAGTCTAGAAATTAATGTATATTACTTTTGTTTGATTAAAATAATATATAATATATATGTATATGCATAATAATTAGATACTACTTTGAATATATTTTACCTGAATGGATATAAATACCAAATCATTATGCATGCTATCATTACACATCTTATTTCATATCATACATCATTAATATAAATTACAATAAATCTCAAATTAAAATCATTCACATCACAAGTTGCATTTCATTCAATATATTACTTCATATAGATTTGCATATGACATACTGCATCATAACCAAGACACTGCATTACATATTAACTTTAACTCCATATATAACAAGTATGTAGTATGAAAACTTTTTATCTAATTAGAAATTTAGGATTATTAATCAAATACATAACATATTTACTTTGTTTTGATTAACTTGATTGATTTGTTTGGCTTAGTTGAATTGATTCCTTGAATTAATTGCTTGAATTGATTGCTTGAATCTATTCGTTGAATTGATTGCTTGATTTGATTGCTTGAATTGGTTGCTTGAATTGATTGCTAGAAATAATTGCTTTAATTGATTGCTTGAATTATTTGTTTGAATTGCTTATTTGGAATGACTTACTTGTTAGAATTAATTATAATTTGGTTTGCTTAGTTTGTTATCCTTCTATTTAGTTTATTAGAATAGTATAGTCATAAATATATGGAGAGTTATAATCTTTTGTATTAGAATCAAAATCAGGGATAGTTATATTTAGGATCATTTATAGCATGGATTCAGGGGGAGTATCTATGCTTGGATATATAGAAAGATTTATGATTTAGGGGGAGTTAGTTATATACCTTAGAAATTTAGTATAGATTTAATTATAAGTTATGTTTAAATAGTTATACAATTTAGGGGGAGTGCCTTTAGGATTTCTTTTTGATAATGCCAAAAGGGGAGAAATTATAAAATATAGGCATAGTTTATAGGATTCTTACAGACAGGGGGAGTATTAGAAGGATCATCATCAACAGGTATATACAGCTATGATATTTTATAAAAACTAAGGTTGTGATCATCAATAAGGGGGAGATTGTTGGAGAATGGAGATTTGATGACAACGACCTTATTTCAATTATCATTGATTATAAAATATGTACTAACACTTTTTGTATAGAATATATATATGCAGGAATTATACACAGGAAATTTTACTGAAGACTGTACAGTTTTAAAGATGATAGAGATTCAAAGATCAGAGAAATTTCAAGACTCATGAGTACTCAATATTTCAAGAATTCAAGAGTTCAAGATTAATATAGTTATCGAGTCTAGATTGTGTAAGCCTAAATAACACTCTAGGTTCAAATTCTAATTCTAATTTCCAAACTCTGATGTTTAATTCTATCCTCAATCCTCTCTATTTTATTTTCCATCTTTTATATTTTTTCCTTTCTTATTCTTCTTTGTTTTCCAAACTTAAATTTTATATATTTATATTCTTATACTTATATTTATATAGTTTAAAATCTTATAATTTTATAAATATGTTTGTATAGTTTAATTTTATTTTTCATATGATTTTCTACTTTATAATATTAATTAACAATACTATATTTTGATTCAAGAATTTCCAAAATTGTTTTTATATTAAAACACTTGAAATAAATTTTAAAATTCAAAAAATACACTAGGGTATGTCGACATAACAAAAACACCATGCCGACATATAACTGTCGCTTTTTCAATTTTGAAAGGAAGTGTCTTTTCACTATTTGAAACATTTTAGAAATGTTACAACCTTTCATGCACTAAAAAAAGGGGTAGAAACCAAATTTTTAAACATATCTTCTTCTCCACTTTCATCCTATTTCATTATATAATCATTCTTAATCATTTTTATAATTTTTACACTTATACTCTGCCGAATCCAATTCTGTTTTGATCAAACTTCTTCTCTTTACACTCTCTCTCTGAATCAAGTGCTATTGAAGAGTAATAGGGCTGTTCATAAAAGTTTGGGTTGTGTTAAGGAATTGGTGGTATCCCTTGTAGCCGTGAAATCAAGAGGTTGGAATCAGTTTTATCCCTTGTAGCCGTGAAATCAAAGAGGTTGGAATCAGTGGTATCCCTTGTAGCCGTGAAATCAAGGAGGTTGTAATTGGATTTTGATATAGTAATAAAACTCTGTGCAGTCCAGTGTTGCATGGGACTGGACGTAGGAGCAATTCGAACCAGTATAAAATCCGGTGTGTTCTTTCCTTTTCTGCATCTTTATTTCTATTTTGTATCCGTGTTGGAATATGTGACTGTGATTGTGTTTGTGGTGTTTGATTTATCTCGTAGTTCACATAAGTTTTAGATTTTGTTTAAATTCTCACAAACACTATTCACCCCTTCTGGTGTTTGTTTTGCCTAAATGATCCATTCCGCATTCCCTAACAATCTCAAACCCCTAGCCCGCGTTTATATGATCTTCGTACCCCTCGGGGTATGTAACACCCCGAATTTTTAACGACATTAAAGAGAATAAATTCAATAATAATTAATTTAATGTTCATAATTAGAGGAAATGGACTGCACCATTGCGTTCGTCTCAAAATTCTGGTCAAGATAGACATTTTGTTTGCGTAAAACGGACACCGTATGAAGAAGTTATGAGAGTTTTAAGTTTGTATACGCACAGAAATATTTATATATATATGCATGAGTCAAAGGTGAGTCAGAGATGAGTCAGAATCCTATCCAGAGGATTCAAATTTGAAAATTTCCTCTGATCGACAAAATTCCCGCTCTAAGGGGTCGACCCCCCTAGAGGGGTGTCGACCGAGGGTTCGACCCACCCATAGGGGTGTCGACACCACCAGGGCTGAGGTGGCACTCGGTTTCAGGGGGTCTAGTAGCTATACATATGTGTCATATTTCTCATATTCTCTTCATTGGGAGCCATGGAGTCCATATGCTGCTGGAGTGCGAACTGAACCGTTTCTACAAAAACATACTCTACAAATCCAATTCAGAAATTCTAGATCCGTTCTTCCTAAATTCTCTAAACCTAACGCTCTGAGTTTCTAGATTACTTTTAGGTTTAGATAAATAAAATTATGCTTTGATAGACAATGAATTGGATATGTTGTAAAGTATGATTCTATGTTAATATAAAATTCTATTATATGTCATGACAGATCTAATTTTCTAGATCTAATATAATTATGGTGATTCGATTATGATGTTTATACGGATCTTGATTTGTAACCATGTTATGATGGAAGTACATCTATTAATTTGGACAATTATGACATTACTTGGATCTAGACCTTTATGTTAATCACCTGTCATATTTTGATACATTGATATATGTTGTAAACTTGACATGTGAATCTACCTTTTGGTCAAAATATGTTGCTATGTCACCCTAACTATGCTAGATCTAGGTAATTGGACACCTAATTTTAAATCTAGATCTCATTATGCTTGCTTAAACATCATAGTGATTGCCACAAGTTACTAGTTTGATGTCCACTTCATTATGATGTTAATCACATGTCCATTCACTTTGTTATTATGCCAGTTTATGTTCATGTTTATGCTAAGACATGTTGAAACTATCACCCTTGTCATATTCCCTTTTATTTTTATAGCTAGGCTACTTTATAGCCTAGATGCCTTCAAAATACGTACGGATACGTTAAAGAGGAAGCGGAGAAAAGGGATTATAATTGGCATGAATTATGTAACGTTTAATAGGAAATGGTACATGTAATTCAAATGGGGAAAACATAAAAATAGTTACGTATAATGACATAGGTAGATTTAGATTAATTTGGAATGTTTAGTAATTTACAATTAGGAATTGTAAATTGTACTTATGACACGAGGTTAGGTTACATTAGTGGTGGAAGTCTGCCCGGAACCGACCGACATATCCAGCAGCCACTAATGTTGAACCTAATGTGGGAGGTCTAGGTACGCAAATACGAATTTGGCTAATACACGAGGTTAGGCCCAACTATGGAATAAGACTACCCGGAACCGACCGGCATATCTAGCATCCACACATTGTAGGCCTAATGTGGGAGGTCTAGCCCATTATAACCATAATTGGACATGGTAATGAAATGGACTACTTAACCTAATTTAATATGACTATGGACTTAAGTTAGGGTTAAGTAAAATTTTATGGGTAGTGGTGGGTTAAGTAAATTAGAGGGGATGGGTAATATGTATATATAGGCCCATGTACTTAACCCAATATGGTTATGCAATTAAAGACACCTAGTGGTATGCATAACCAGTAAATAATGCAACAGGGTTATGTAATTAAAGACACCTAGTGGTATACATAACCGATACATAATGTAATAAAGTTATGTAATTAAAGACACCCTTTAGGGTAAGCATAACTAGTATAGGGCTATGTAATTAAAGACACCTAAGGGTATACATAGTCAATGGAAAACCTAGTGGGGGATACAAGACAAGGGGAAGAGCTTGTATCATATTGTGTAGGACCCATTTCAGTCAGTAACCCGGAGTTGGTATCAAGTAAGTACCTCCGTACTAGGCGGAGAAAGGGGCACACTTACTGATTGATTGTAAAAGATCCAAACAAGGCGGATGGTGTGGACGGCGCAAACCGACCGGGGACATGTGTGTGCACGGGCCAGACAGAGGGGGCTAAGACGACCGTGACACCAGTAGATATGGTTGTGCACACCATGGGTTGCCACTTTAGGAAGTGATACCTCCTATTTTGGGGCCAGCACATGATATCTACAAGGTAGGGAGCCGATCGATTAGGGTAGTGGTTAGGGTATACTTGGACGTATGACCTAAGCCTACCAGGTTATAGTGGAAGGGATCATTTCATTTCAGTTATACTAGTAATAATGCAGAGTAATCATTAGTGAGGCACATACACCTTAGCTTGCTTACCTTGTCACACCTGCCATTTATGTAGTGATCTCTCTCTTAACCACTTTATATGCCTATCATGTTGCTTTTAATTATCTACAAGCTAAAAGTAACTAGACTCGCCAGACTTTATGTTTGACCCTGTTGTTTCTCCTTCTTTCTTCCGTTTCCCCCCAGGTTCTCAGGGAGGAAACACTCAGACTTAATCAGGAATCAGATTCATCTTGCTAGGAGCTACTTCTGAAGTATGGCTCAAGTTCTTATCTCTACTATGGCTTAACTTTTTTTATTGGGGGATTAATGATTTTTATTTATGTACTCTGATGGTGCAAGACAGAAGTATTTTTATTGTAATGGTTTTTATGACTTATGAAATGGTGGACCACAACATTATGACTTATGTTTGAAATAAAAGTTTAAAATTTCTGCTGCTGCCTTATTTACATTTGTCATGTAATTATTCTGTGTCTGTTTACCTATAGCGCTTCACGAAACTTAATGCATTCCTTTAGTGAGTGATATTAACGGACGAGGGGTGTCACACTTGGTATTAGAGCTGAAGGTTACCAGATTAAATAAAAGTTTTTTTGAAAATTATTTTCAAAAAGGTTTTAAAAGGAAAGCATTTTCAAAAAGAAAAGTCTATTTTGAAAAACATTCCCCAAAAAGCCATATGTAGTATCCTTCGGTCCTTTATCTAAATTTCTTCCTTTTCCCTTTTTCAGCATGTCTGGGGAACAAAACATCCCTAATATTCCGGAGGACGTCACAATAACCGGATGGTTCCGTAGATATTTGGAGGCAGCGCCAAGAAAACATTCCTCCCCTAGCCACACTAGTTATTCCTCCTCCTCCTCCCCCTCCCCCTCCAAGAGATAATTTTGCCAAGATCTACAAAGACTTCCAGGCTATGGGAGGAAGGCCATTCCATGGGAACGAGACATTCATAGAAGCTCAGAATTAGCTTAAGGAGACCAAGTACTTATTCGTTATCTTTGAAGTGGACCAAAGGAAAATTCAATTAGCTTCTTGGCTATTAAAGGACGAAGGCTCATTTTGGTGGGAAGTCACCCAAGCTGGACGTTCGGTAGAAACTTGGGAAGATTTCAGATAGAGGTTCGAAATGAAATTTCTTTCCCAAGCCGAGAGAAGCATACGGATGTAGAGGTTCTTGACACTCAAACAAGGGAATTTGAAAGTATGTGAACAAGTTCAACCAGTTGGCAAGGTTCGGGCTAGAGTTGGTAGACACACCACACAAAAGGGCTTTACGGTTTGCTAAAAGTGAGCCTCTGCATGGTTTAGCTATGTCCCATCTTCCAATAGGGGCCACCTTTAAAAACCTTGTTGATATGGCCCTAATGCATGAGGAGGACAAGGGAGAAAAGAAGGAAATAAAAGCTGAAGGGACATCGCAGAATAAGAAGGTATGGCCCAAGAAAGGGCAACTACAGCAGCAACAGCAGAAGAAAGGAGGGAAAGATGATAAAGGCAAGGATAAGAGAAAATGTCACAATTGTGGAAAGGAGGGCCATCTGATCAAAGATTGTAAGAGAAGGAAGGCCAGTTGCTTTAATTGCGAAGAGGTCGGACACTTCTCTAAAGAGTGCCCAAAGAAACAGGGATCGCAGGGACAATGGCAAAGAGTAGGGACTTCTGGAGGACAGGTGCATGCTCTCGCGATTAGTGCTCCTGAAAGAGGTGGAAAATTTTCCATAGAAATTTTAGTTTCTCTTTCAAACTATCCAGTTAGAACACTTTTTGATTCTGGTGCTTCACACTTGTTTATATCTAGTTCTATGGTGGAATCTCTGCATTTAATTAATAGTATGATAGTAGATCCTATAGTTTTTTTAAACCCCATTGGTGGTTCAGCTCATTTATCGATGATTTGTCGGGGTTTGAAAATATCTGTGTTAGGCGTCGAGTTTGAATGCGACGCGTATGTGCTCGGGTTCATGGGCTACGGGTTGATTCTAGGAATGGATTGGCTTACCACGTAAGGGGCCATTCTGGATTGTGACAGGAGGGTTGTTAGACTCCCGACTTGTTATGGGAAGTCCCTCGAAGTTTCTTGTGACCCCAAGGGTCTGTTATGCTTAGCTTCCTAGATTCTCTAAATGCATCCATAGATGATTTGCAATCTATTCCGATGGTTTGAGACTATTCCGATGGTTTTGATGAGGTACGGGGTATACCTCCAAGGCGTGAGATCGACTTCTGCATATATCTGGTGGACTATGCAAAGCCAGTTGCATTACCAGTGCGCCACATGGCTCCAAGAGAAAGGAGGGAGCTGAGTAAGCAAGTAGGGGAGCTACTTGAAAAAGGGCTTATCAAACGAAGCATATCTGAGTGGGATTCTCCAGTAGTATTCACAACTAAAGCGGATGGTTCGCTTCGTTTGTGTGTTGACTATAGAGAGTTAAATAATCTCACCAAGAAGAATAGGCACCCGCTTCCGAGGATTGATGATTTATTTGATCAGCTTGTTGGTGCCTCGGTATTTTCTTAGTTGGACTTGGCTACGGGGTTCCATTAGCTGAGGGTGGCTGAAGACAGCATAGAAAGACTACCTTCAGAACTCCAGGCGGTTTCTTTGAATGGCTAGTTATGCCTTTTGGGCTGACGACTGCACCCGCCTATTTTGTTGACTTGATGAGTAGGGTATTTCGGGAGTTCCTAAACAAATTTTTCGTAGTCTTCATTGATGATATTTTGATCTTCTCCAAGAGTAAAGAAGAGCATGCCCAGCATTTGGGAGAAGTTCTGAAAACTCTCCGTGACCATTAGCTAAAAGCAAAGTTCTCCAAATGCCATTTTTGGAGAAAGGAAGTGAGATTCTTGGGGCATGTTGTCTCCAAAGATGGGATAGCTGTAGAGCCCGCCAAAGTGGTTGCAATACAAGATTGGCAGATTCCTAAAAATGGAACCGTGGTAAGAAGCTTTCTTGAGTTGGAAGGTTATTATAGGAAGTTCATTAAGGACTTCGCGAAGATATCAGCCCCTCTCACCAGGCTGACAAAGAAGAATTTGACATTTTCATGGGATATAGACTGTGACGTTACTTTCCAACGATTAAAAAGGGATCTGACAATAGCCCCAGTCTTGACCTTGCCCGATGGAAGTAAAGTGTTTACTGTTTACACTGATGCATGCGCTACAGGTCTTGGTGCAGTTCTGATGCAAGAAGGGAAAGTAATATGTTATGGGGGTAGACCGTTGAGAGTTCATGAGAAGAATTACCCCACCCATGATCTAAAGCTAGCTGCCATAGTATTCACGTTAAACGTGGCGTCATTATTTAATTGGAGAAAAGTTCGGGTTATACACAATCATAAATCTCTCAAGTATCTATTCTTGCAAAAGGATTGAACTTAAGGCAACAACGGTGGATGGAGTTCGTAGCTTCATATGATTTTTAGATTGCTTATACCCCCATCAAGGGTAATGTGGTGGCAGATGCACTAAGTAGGTAGAGGATGGCCTTGAGTCCTCTGTTTGTGGAAAGAAAGAACTTGGAGTTCATATCAGCTTTTGATTTTAGACCCTCCATCGAGGTTTTGCCTGATTTATCTGCATCCTTGGAGATACGACCGACTCTTGTGGATCAGATAGGAGCTTCGCAACAAGGTGACCCACAGATTCTAGACATCATGGATAAGCTCAGAAGTGGGGAGACTTCTAGTTACCTAAGTAGATATGCCATAGATGAAAAGGGGTGGTTGCGACGAGATGGAAGGCTTTGTGTTCCTCAAACTGGAAGCTTGATAAAGGCAGTCCTAGAAGAAGACCACCATTCTAAGATGATCATTCATCCAGGCAGTGAAAAAATGTATAGGGACATGAAGAGGGTTTTCTTTTGGGCTGGGATGAAGAAGGACGTGGCCGAATTTGTTTCTCAATGTTTTGTTTGCCAGCAAGTCAAAGATGACCAAAAGAAGCCCGGTGGATTAGTTCATCCGTTGGAAGTTCCGCAGTGGAAATGGGAAAGCGTCTCTATGGATTTCATAGATGGTTTGCCTAGATCAAACAAAGGTAATACCAGTATTTGGGTGATAGTGGAGAGACTCACTAAGAGCGCTCACTTTATTCCAGTTGAAAGTAAGAGGACGGCATTATGGTTGGCAGCAATTTATGTTTGTGAGATAGTTCGTCTCCACGGAGTTCCTTCTAGCATCGTGAGCGATCGTGACCCTATCTTTACCAGTGAATTTTGGAGAAGCTTGCAAGAAGCATTAGGTACATAGTTGTGTTTGAGCACCGCTTATCATCCTCAGACCGATGGGCATACGAAGAGGGTGAACATAACTCTAGAAGATATTTTAAGGCTGTGTATCCTTGACTTCGGAGGGACTTGGGAAGAGCATCTTCCTTTAGTAGAGTTTGCCTATAATAACAATTATCAGGCTAGCATCGGAATGGCACCCTTCGAAGCATTGTACGGACGACCCTGTAGATCGCCAACTTGTTGGTGGGAATCTACAGAAAGATTGTTACTTGGACCAGATATGGTTAGGGAAACGTCCGAAAAGATTGACCTTATTTGACGGTGAATGAAGACAGCTCAAGATAGGCAGAAGTCCTATGCAGACAAGAGAAGGACTGACATCAAATTCAAAGTGGGAGACTTAGTGTTTATCAAAGTATCACCTTTGAGGAATGTAGTTTGCTTCGGATCAGTAGGGAAGTTGGCACCTAGGTTTGTGGGACCATTTCCCATAACCGAGTGGATTAGCCGTATGGCCTACAGAGTAAAGCTCCCAGAAAATTTATCCAGTGTTCATGACGTTTTCCATGTCTCTCATCTATGGAAGTGCCTGCATGACACCGCGGAAGTTG
Organism: Allium sativum; assembly: GCA_030737875.1. Taxonomy (NCBI): domain Eukaryota; kingdom Viridiplantae; phylum Streptophyta; class Magnoliopsida; order Asparagales; family Amaryllidaceae; genus Allium; species Allium sativum. The sequence goes on along the minus strand of CM060909.1, from coordinate 429,883,473 downwards.
TTGAGCCGAGCATGTTGGAAGAAGTCGAAGTGGAACGGGAGGCGACAGTCAGACGAGTCCCCACCCGTATTCTTGGGTCAGAGGTTAAGTAGCTGCGCAATAAGGAAATCAAGTTGCTAAAGGTTCAATGGGGAGATAACCCAGAAGATGCGACTTGGGAGACCAAAGACAAGATTCGTGCTTTGTACCCTTTTCTCTTCGAGGGTATGTTCTTAACTCCTTTCCTAAGTTTTATCAGTACTTGTTTATGTCAATAGAATATATCTTATCCATCGTATTTTCGACCTTTAGATAGGAATCTTATGGATGTAAACATGTGTTTGAAACATGTTATGTTTGATGGATGCAAGTGGATGCAAGTGTTTGCTAGTGGTTGCCTGTGGACGCATATACACACATATTAGACACTAAGATCGGCTCAATCACTTTCATATTGCATATGGTTGTATGTGCATTTTCTTTTCTTTTATGAATGGAAATGGATGGACTGGCATATGGATGTCGCATTTGGACGAATGGGTGTGCACACATATAGAATTTATATGATACAATAGGTTTATTCGCATAAATATTGGACTCATGGCACTAACATACATTGCATTAAGGAGGTCAACTGAATCAGTAGACCGCTTGATCTTTGCATTAGTGTTGGGACATATACACACACCTTTGCATATATTCATATAAGCATTAGAAATCTTTAAGGACAATTGATGCCAGTGATTGACGGATGAGTAGATGGATGATGGATGGTAGGATATGCACTCTTCTCAACTTAGAGATTTGGGGGACGAAATCCTTTGAGTAGGGGAGAATGTAACACCTCGAATTTTTAATGACATTAAAGAGAATAAATTAAGTAATAATTAAGTTAATGTTCAAAATTAGAGGAAACGGACTGCACCATTGAGTCCATCTCGAAATTCTGGTCAAGATAGACATTTGGTTTGCGTAAAACGAACACCTATGAAGAAGTTATGAGAGTTTTAAGTTTGTATACGCATAGAAATATTTTATATATACGCATGAGTCAGAGGTGAGTCATAAATGGGTCAGAATCCTATCCAGAGGATTCAAATTCAAAAATTTCCTCTGAGAGGCAAAATTCCCGCTCTAGCGGGTTGACCCACCTAGAGGGGTGTCGACCTAGGGGTCGACCCACCCACAGAGGTGTCGACACCCCTAGAGCTGAGGTGGCACTCGATTTCAGGGGGTCTGGCAGCTATATGTATGTGTCATATTTCTTATATTCTCTTCATTGGGAGCCATGGAGTCCATATGCTGTTGGAGTGCGAACTGAACCGTTTCTACAACAACAAACTCTACAAATCCAATTCAGAAATTCTAGATCCGTTCTTCCTAAATTCTCTAAACCTAAAGCTGTGAATTTCAATATTACTTTTAGGTTTAGATAAATAAAAGTATTCTTTGATAGACAATGAATTGGATATGTTGTAAAGTATGATTCTGTGTTAATATGAAATTATATTCTATGTCTTGATATATCGAATTTTCTAGATCTAATATAATTATGGTGATTCGATTATGATGTTTATACGGATCTTGATTTGTAACCATGTTATGATGGAAGTACATCTATTAATTTGGATAATTGTGACATTACTTGGATCTAGACCTTTATGTTAATCACCTGTCATATTTTGATACATTGATATATGTTGTAAACTTGACATGTGAATCTTCCTTTTGATCTAAACATGTTGCTATGTCACCCTAACTATGCTAGATCTAGGTAATTGGACACCTAATGTTAAATTTAGATCTCATTATGCTTGCTTAAACATCATAATTGTAACACCCCGAATTTTAGTTAATACTAAAATTCAATAATTATAGGATAAATAATTTCAGACGTGGGAATTAGGGGTAACGGGCTGCGTTATTGTGTTCGTCTCGGAAAAATACGCGAAATAGAGTCCGAGTTTTCGAAAATCGGAGTCCGTATGGCCCGGTTATGGCCCAAAGAAGTTTAGAGCTAAAAACAGAATTAGGAGTTTAAATTTAAATTTAAATTTAGAACCAGCGGGGCCAGGCGGGAGGATTCCCGCCTAAGCATGTCGACAGGGCTGTCGACAGGCCTGTCAACAGGGGTGTCGACATGCCTGTCGACTTGCCTGTCGACATGGTGTGTCGAGCCAGGGTGCTTGGGTGCACCAGATCTGGTTTTCTGGTTAGGGCTGGGTCTGGTTCTAGAGGTTTCCTAAATCTAATGGACCTAAATTAATCTAGGGTTAATCCAAGGGCCTAAAACACTCTCTTAATCTATAAATACACCCTAAACCTACCTTAATCCTCACCAAAAATAGAAATGATGGCCTCATGCCGCCAAATCAAATCCTAAAAAGGAGTCTCCATTAATCTAAGAAGGAAGTTGCAAGCTAATTCCTCTCTAATCAATCCTTAATCATCATTATCTTCATAGTTAGCAACTAATTCTACTTCATAAGGTTGCTAATCTTGAGTTTGGTGAGTTTCTATCACTTTAACATCAATTGTTAAAGTAAGTAGATTGGGTGTAATAAGACTTATGGTCTTAAATGCAGATTAGTGAGTATGAATCATGTATAATGATATGTTACTCTATGTTGTTCTATGTTTATGCATATTTGATAAGTTGGTTTATGCATGCTTAATAAGTTGATTTATGCAAGTTAAGTATATGATTAAATGCAAGTTGAAAGTGATATGCAAGTTAAGTGTATGTTTAAATGCAAGTTGAATGTGATATGCAAGTTATGCATGCTTATGCAAGTGTATGGAAGCTTATGCAAGTCATGTATATGTTTAAATGCAAGATTTATGTGATATGCAAGTTATGCATGCTTATGCGAGTATATGAATACTTATGCAAGATAGGTATATGCTTAAATGACATGATATGCAAGTTTTGCAAGTATGTGAATGCCTATGAAAGTATGTGAATGCTTATGCAAGTTATGTGTATGCTTAAATGCATGTTTAACATGTTATGCAAGATTGAGAATGCCTATATGCAAGTTTAACATGTTATGCAAGATATGTGTATGATAATATGCAAGCTCATATGCAACATGTTATGCAAATCATGTGTATGATAATATGCAAGTTTGGGTTGTATGTAGTTGGGTTAATATATGCTCATATATGCAAGTTGACATCCTCTTAACCCATGACAAAGTTGTATGCTAAACCCATGATATTTGTGATGATCTTCCCCTTATTATGTCATGTAACGAGAACGATTTACGTGGGGAACGATGGGGTTGGTAAATATGTTAATAAATGAATGTTTGGGTATGATTAAGCATGCCATAAAAATAAATTACCATAAGTGGGAATTTACCTATTGAGTTAGGTCTACCCATGTTATGGAAAACTTGATATTAATTAGGGATAATTAATATGGGGGTGATTAATTAGGTGTAATTAATCGACTAAGACACGAGGTTGGACTCATTTGTAGTGTAAAACTGCCCGGACCCGACCGGCTTAACCAGTTGCTACAAATGTCAGCCCAATGTGAGAGGTCTTAGCCATAAATTAAATACGTGATTAAGGTAAAGACACGAGGTTAGACTCTGTTATGACGTAAGACTGCCCGGGTTCTACCGGCTTAACCAGGCGGTCATAACAGCCAGTCTAATGTGGGAGGTCTTTACGGGAGATCACAGTCTTAATTAATTAAGAAACACTTAACCATAATAGCATGTAGTGGGACATGAGGGGTTAAGTGGGTGCCTTGGGTGGCATGAGGAAATTTGGTGGTTGCCTTGGGTGGCATGTGGAATCTAGTGAGTTGCCTTGGGTGGCAATAGAAAATACGATTAGAATACTTAACCAAGTGGAAACATGTAATTAAACATGATTAAAGGGTTAAGTGGGATACACTAGATATTTGACAAGCTTAAGTGGGTAGCTTGTGGGGGCCCATTTCAACCAATATCCCAAACGTATCTTTGTGGGCTCGACCCAAGTCGAGTGACGGGACACGCATATTGGGCTTGATTATAAGAGGCCAAAACGGGTTAGCGGTGGCAACGCAAGTCCAACGGGTTTCATATGCGTGTGTGGGCCCGGGCTGGTAGATAAGCCGTTGTTGCATCGTGTAGATATAAAGCCGTGCACCGTTAGTATTGGGTAGCCACTTTAGGGGAGTGATACACCCCACTGTGGGACCAGCACGGGTATCTACGGTAGGGAGCCGATCGCTTGGGGAGTAGTGGGTACACCTAATGAAGATAGGGGCAGACGGCACCTATGTAGGGGTACAAGAAACTACTGGGTAAGTATTACCGGGTACACCTAGTGGAGATAGGGGCAGACGGCACCTATGTAGTGGGCTAGGGGTACATGAAACTACTGGGGAAATTTTCTAAGTCTTTGGAAGGGATCAACCTTTAAGTAGGAAGGACCGGTGTGGTGCAGTTAGTAATTATCCTTGGGTGGGTAGATGCGTCCTGACGGTTATCTTAGTTTATCCTAAGTCTACCAAGCTGCTTAGTGTAGCCATTCATCCCCAGATATTACCGTAGGTCAAGTTTATGTCTTCTCTGGTTACTTTAATGATTGTATTGTTAAAGTTATAGGACTCACTCAGACTTATGTCTGACCCCGTTGTTTTTATCTTTTTCCCAACCCTCAGGTCCTACGGTGGATCCTAGCGGTAGTAGAGCTTGATCAGATTTCTGTTTCCAGTCTTGAGGAGCTTGGGTTGATGTAAAGCTCCAGTTATCCAGTTATCTTTTCTTTTATTATGGCTATTGTATGAGAGAGTGGGATTATGTACTTCTTTATTTTGACAGATATTGTACTTGACTTTTATCATGGTTTTATGATGTAACCAGACATGTTTGTTTCCGCTGTTATGAGATGATGTTTTCAATTTTAAATACTCTTTATATCTGTCTTGTTGTAATTTTTCTGTTCTATATTCACTAAAATACTCCACCGATGCTATGGCATTCCCTTTGTGAGTGACCCTAGCGGGCGTGGGGTGTTACACGTGGTATCAGAGCAAAGGTTACCGGAACAGATAAAATTTTTAGAAAACTATTTTTCTAAAACATTTTTGGAAAAGATATTTTCAAAAACATGTCTTTTGAGAGAAAAGTTTTTGAAAGAAAAGCATAATCCCCAATAGCCATATCTATATCCTTCGAATTCTCCGTTTTGAATCTTTCCTTTTTCGTTTCAGCATGGCCGAGAATCTTAATCTTCCAGAGGGTGTGACGGTACCAGTATGGTATAGGAGATTGATGGAGGCTAGGGCCACCACTGCGGGTCCAGCAAATATTCCTCCACCAACCGTAGCACCCGATCTTCCTCCTCCCCCTCCTTCTCGCACGAGTACTTTTGCTAAGACTTGCAAGGAATTTAAAGCTATGGGAGGGAAACCTTTTCAAGGATCTGAAACCTTTGTGGAGGCTAGAGATTGGCTTAAAGAGGTGGAAGAGTTGATAGATATCTTTGAGATGGAAGAAGGGAAGAAAGTCAAGTTGGCTGCTTGGTTAATGAAGGGAGAGGCCTCATTCTGGTGGGAGGTTACTAATGGAGAACGCCCCGTTGACTCTTGGGCGGATTTTAGGCAAAGATTTGTGGCAAAGTTTCTCTCAAGGGCGGAGGAAAACTTGTATATGGAAAGATTCTTGACTCTGAAGCAAGGAAATCTTTCGGTGAAGGAATATGTCAATAAGTTTAATCAATTGGCAAGGTTTGGCCTAGACATGGTGAATACACCGGAGAAGAAGGCTTTAAGGTTCGTGAAAGGCTTGAATGAGCCTATGCATGGGTTGGCTATGACTCATATCCCTATGGGGGCCACCTTTGAGAAGCTAGTTGACATGGCACTCATGTATGAGGAAGAGAAGGGTCCTAATGCTAATAAGGCACCCGAGAAGAAGGGAGATCAAAAGAGACCTCAACAACAGCAAAGCAAAGGTGGGAAAGGCAACGGTGGCAAGGGCAAGAAGAAGAAGTGTTTCAATTGTGGGACACCTGGCCACCTAAGTAAGGATTGTCGCAAGAAGAAGAAGACCGGTTGCTTCCACTGTGGCGAAGCAGGGCACTTAGTGAAGGATTGCCCTAAGAAGGGGCAAAGGACGGGATCTACCTCAGGAGGACAGGTGCAAGCTCTTATGGCACCGAGTCAGGCTAGGGGGCAAGTACAGGCTCTCGCGGTTCCACCGATTCAGGAGAGAGGTAGAACTATTTCCGTTGAAAGTCTGGTTTTTCTATTTGATCATCCTGTCCGTACATTGTTTGATTCAGGCGCATCGCATTCGTTTATTTCATCATCATTAGTTGAGTTACTGCACCTAGACACCAGTCTGGTAGATGATCCCTTGGTTGTTTCAAACCCAATTGGGGGCTCCACTTATTTGTCCATGATATGTTTGGGTTTGAAGATTTCTATACTTAGCATTGAGTTTAGATGTGATGCTTTTGTATTGGGCTTCACGGGCTATGGGTTGATTTTGGGCATGGACTGGTTATCCAGTAATGGTGCCGTTCTTGATTGTGAAAGGAGAGTTGTTAGGCTGATGACCCGCTTGGGTAACACTCTCGAGATTTCTTGTAATCCCATGGACTCTGTTATGCTAAGTTATCTTGAATCGCTTGACGCTTCGGTCGAGAGTTTACAATCTATTAGAGTGGTCCGGGAATATCCGGATGTGTTTGAGGAGGTGAAGGGCTTACCTCCGAAGCGGGAGATTGACTTCCGAATATATTTGGTGGATAATGCTAAACCGGTATCTTTACCAGTGCGCCACATGGCTCCTCGTGAGAGGAGGGAACTCCATAAGCAAATAGGGGAGTTGCTTGAGAAGGGGTTCATAAGACGGAGCATATCGGAGTGGGGTGCTCCAGTAGTATTTGCTACGAAGGCGGATGGGTCCCTCAGACTTTGTGTAGACTATAGAGAACTCAACAAGCTCACAAAGAAGAATAGACACCCATTGCCGAGGATAGATGATCTTTTCGATCAGTTGGTTGGCGCTTCAGTATTTTCTCAGTTGGACTTAGCCACGGGGTTTCATCAGTTGAGGGTGGCCGAGGATAGCATAGACAAGACTGCCTTTAGAACTCCGGATGGTTTCTATGAGTGGCTGGTGATGCCATTTGGGTTAACGAACGCCCCTGCATACTTTGTTGATTTGATGAGTAGGGTGTTCAGGGAGTTCCTTAATAAATTCGTGGTGGTCTTTGTGGATGATATCTTAGTATTTTCTAAGAGTGAAGAAGAGCATGCCCTACATCTTGGGGAAGTGTTGAAGACTCTTCGAGCGCATAGCCTTAAGGCTAAATTCTCTAAATGTCACTTCTGGAGGAAGGAAGTACGATTCTTGGGGCACGTGGTCTCCAAGGAAGGGATAGCTGTGGATCCCGCGAAGGTAGTATCAATTCAGGATTGGAAGGTTCCGAAGAATGCTACCGAAGTAAGAAGTTTCTTGGGGTTGGCGGGTTATTATAGGAAGTTTATTAAAGACTTCACGAAGATATCAGCCCCATTAACCCGCTTAACAAAGAAGAATCTTGTTTTCACGTGGGACGTAGATTGTGATGATGCGTTCCGACGGTTAAAGAGAGCTTTAACCACTGCTCCAGTTTTAGTGTTGCCAGATGGGAGCAAGCCATTTGTTGTCTATACCGATGCCTGTGGGACAGGACTTGGCGCAGTCTTAATGCAAGAGGGGAGGGTAATAGCCTATGGTGGAAGGCAGTTGAGGGCACATGAGAAAAATTACCCTACCCATGATCTAGAGCTGGCTGCAATTGTTTTTGCGCTTAAGATTTGGCGCCATTATCTTCTTGGTGAGAGATTCGAGTTGTTCACTGACCATAAATCTTTGAAGTACTTGTTCTCTCAGAAAGATTTAAACTTAAGACAGCAAAGGTGGATGGAGTTTTTAGCATCCTATGATTTCGAGATAGCGTATACCCCTGGCAAGGGTAACGTGGTGGCGGACGCCTTGAGTAGGAAGAGGTTGTCCTTGAGTCCATTGTTCGTGGAACGACGAAACTTGGAGTTTATCTCGATGTTTGATTTCAGACCTTCCGTTGACTATGTACCTGGTTTGCTAGCTTCTTTGGAAGTTAGACCTACTCTTTTGGGGCGGATTGGGGAAGCCCAGAGGGACGACCCACAGTTGGTTGAGTTGATAGGGAAGCTCATAAGGGGGGAGTCGTCCAGCCATTTGAGTAGGTACACCCTGGACGATAAGGGGTACTTGCGTAGAGACGGTAGACTTTGTGTACCGCAAGACGGGGGTTTAAGGAAGGCTATTCTTGATGACGCACACCGTTCTAGGATGACCATTCATCCCGGTGGGGATAAGATGTACCAAGACATGAAGAGGGTTTTCTTCTGGGCCGGTATGAAGAAAGACGTGGCCGAATATGTCGCTCGATGTTTGGTGTGCCAGCAAGTGAAGGCGGAGCAAAGAAAACCAGGTGGGTTGCTTCACCCATTGGAGGTTCCGCAATGGAAGTGGGATAGCGTCTCGATGGATTTTATTGACGGGTTACCCAAGTCGAGGAAGGGTAATACAGGAATTTGGGTGGTGGTAGATAGACTTACTAAGAGCGCCCATTTCATACCTGTGAAGAGCAAGAGGACCGCTCCATGGCTAGCTTCGGTATATCTTCGAGAGATAGTTCGATTGCATGGGGTACCCTCTAGCATAGTTAGTGATCGAGATCCTATCTTCACTAGCGAGTTCTGGAGAAGTTTGCAAGAAGCAGTGGGGACTCAATTGTGTCTGAGCACCGCATATCATCCTCAGACAGATGGCCAGACTGAGAGGGTGAATCGTGTTCTAGAAGACCTTTTGAGGCTTTGTATCTTAGATTTTGGAGGTACATGGGAAGAGCATCTTCCACTAGTGGAGTTCGCATATAATAACAGCTTTCAGTCCAGTATTGGTATGGCTCCTTTCGAAGCTCTCTATGGAAGGCCTTGTCGATCACCTACATGTTGGTGGGAGTCTACGGATAAGATCTTGCTTGGGCCTGATATGGTTAGGGAGACCTCAGAAAAGATTGACTTGATTCGAAGAAGGATGAAAGCAGCGCAGGATAGGCAAAAATCTTATGCGGACAAGAGAAGGACGGATCTTGAGTTTGAGGTTGGGGACATGGTTTTTGTTAAGGTATCTCCATTGAGAAATGTTGTTCGCTTCGGATCCGTTGGGAAGTTAGCACCAAGGTTTGTTGGGCCATTTCCTATCAAGGAAAGGATTGGACGGATGGCATATAGGGTGGAGTTGCCCGACAGACTTAGTGGTGTTCATGATGTATTCCATGTATCACATCTAAGGAAGTGCTTACATGAGACCGCAGAGGTGGTAGAGCCAAGCTTGCTTAGAGATATGGAGGTAGAGCGTGATGCGACTATTCGACGAGCTCCTACTCGCATCCTTGGGTCAGAGACTAGGAAGTTGAGAAACAGAGAGGTTCAGCTAGTCAAAGTGCAATGGGGAGAAGATGAGATCAACGCGACTTGGGAGACGGAAGCGAAGATGCGTTCATTGTACCCATTTCTTTTTGAGGGTATGTCCTTACTTTCTCCTTTATCGCTTGTCTAGTACTTATCTTATCTTTGGTATGTCCTCTCGTTGGTACCGTTGACCTTTAGATAGGGTAAACCTATGGTTGAAACATGTGTTTGAGACATGTTATGGTTGATGGATGCAAGTGGATGCAAGTGTTTGCTAGTGGTTGCTCGTGGATGCATATACACACACTCTAGGCACTAGATCGGCTCAATCACTTCATATTGCATATTGCATAAAATTGTGTGTAGGATAATATATTTATGGATGCATAATGGTTGTGTTATCACATGGATGATGCATTTTGGTGAATGATTGTGCACTCATGTAGATATTGTATGTGTCGATAGGGTTCTCTCGCATACATAATGGATGCATGGCACTATCATGGTTTGCATATGTTCATACATTAGATAGGGAACATATACACACACTTTTTGCATATGCTCATACATCATTAGAAACTGTTTAAGGACAATGGATGCCTGTGGTTGATGATTTGAGTAGATGGTTGTTGGATGGTAGGATATGCATTCTCCTTAGCCTAGAGATTTCGGGGACGAAATCCTTTAAGGAGGGGAGAATGTAACACCCCGAATTTTAGTTAATACTAAAATTCAATAATTATAGGATAAATAATTTCAGACGTGGGAATTAGGGGTAACGGGCTGCGTTATTGTGTTCGTCTCGGAAAAATACGCGAAATAGAGTCCGAGTTTTCGAAAATCGGAGTCCGTATGGCCCGGTTATGGCCCAAAGAAGTTTAGAGCTAAAAACAGAATTAGGAGTTTAAATTTAAATTTAAATTTAGAACCAGCGGGGCCAGGCGGGAGGATTCCCGCCTAAGCATGTCGACAGGGCTGTCGACAGGCCTGTCGACAGGGGTGTCGACATGCCTGTCGACTTGCCTGTCGACATGGTGTGTCGAGCCAGGGTGCTTGGGTGCACCAGATCTGGTTTTCTGGTTAGGGCTGGGTCTGGTTCTAGAGGTTTCCTAAATCTAATGGACCTAAATTAATCTAGGGTTAATCCAAGGGCCTAAAACACTCTCTTAATCTATAAATACACCCTAAACCTACCTTAATCCTCACCAAAAATAGAAATGATGGCCTCATGCCGCCAAATCAAATCCTAAAAAGGAGTCTCCATTAATCTAAGAAGGAAGTTGCAAGCTAATTCCTCTCTAATCAATCCTTAATCATCATTATCTTCATAGTTAGCAACTAATTCTACTTCATAAGGTTGCTAATCTTGAGTTTGGTGAGTTTCTATCACTTTAACATCAATTGTTAAAGTAAGTAGATTGGGTGTAATAAGACTTATGGTCTTAAATGCGGATTAGTGAGTATGAATCATGTATAATGATATGTTACTCTATGTTGTTCTATGTTTATGCATATTTGATAAGTTGGTTTATGCATGCTTAATAAGTTGATTTATGCAAGTTAAGTATATGATTAAATGCAAGTTGAAAGTGATATGCAAGTTAAGTGTATGTTTAAATGCAAGTTGAAAGTGATATGCAAGTTATGCATGCTTATGCAAGTGTATGGAAGCTTATGCAAGTCATGTATATGTTTAAATGCAAGATTTATGTGATATGCAAGTTATGCATGCTTATGCGAGTATATGAATACTTATGCAAGATAGGTATATGCTTAAATGACATGATATGCAAGTTTTGCAAGTATGTGAATGCCTATGCAAGTATGTGAATGCTTATGCAAGTTATGTGTATGCTTAAATGCATGTTTAACATGTTATGCAAGATTGAGAATGCCTATATGCAAGTTTAACATGTTATGCAAGATATGTGTATGATAATATGCAAGCTCATATGCAACATGTTATGCAAATCATGTGTATGATAATATGCAAGTTTGGGTTGTATGTAGTTGGGTTAATATATGCTCATATATGCAAGTTGACATCCTCTTAACCCATGACAAAGTTGTATGCTAAACCCATGATATTTGTGATGATCTTCCCCTTATTATGTCATGTAACGAGAACGATTTACGTGGGGAACGATGGGGTTGGTAAATATGTTAATAAATGAATGTTTGGGTATGATTAAGCATGCCATAAAAATAAATTACCATAAGTGGGAATTTACCTATTGAGTTAGGTCTACCCCATGGGAATTTACCTATTGAGTTAGGTCTACCCATGTTATGGAAAACTTGATATTAATTAGGGATAATTAATATGGGGGTGATTAATTAGGTGTAATTAATCGACTAAGACACGAGGTTGGACTCATTTGTAGTGTAAAACTGCCCGGACCCGACCGGCTTAACCAGTTGCTACAAATGTCAGCCCAATGTGAGAGGTCTTAGCCATAAATTAAATACGTGATTAAGGTAAAGACACGAGGTTAGACTCTGTTATGACGTAAGACTGCCCGGGTTCTACCGGCTTAACCAGGCGGTCATAACAGCCAGTCTAATGTGGGAGGTCTTTACGGGAGATCACGGTCTTAATTAATTAAGAAACACTTAACCATAATAGCATGTAGTGGGACATGAGGGGTTAAGTGGGTGCCTTGGGTGGCATGAGGAAATTTGGTGGTTGCCTTGGGTGGCATGTGGAATCTAGTGAGTTGCCTTGGGTGGCAATAGAAAATACGATTAGAATACTTAACCAAGTGGAAACATGTAATTAAACATGATTAAAGGGTTAAGTGGGATACACTAGATATTTGACAAGCTTAAGTGGGTAGCTTGTGGGGGCCCATTTCAACCAATATCCCAAACGTATCTTTGTGGGCTCGACCCAAGTCGAGTGACGGGACACGCATATTGGGCTTGATTATAAGAGGCCAAAACGGGTTAGCGGTGGCAACGCAAGTCCAACGGGTTTCATATGCGTGTGTGGGCCCGGGCTGGTAGATAAGCCGTTGTTGCATCGTGTAGATATAAAGCCGTGCACCGTTAGTATTGGGTAGCCACTTTAGGGGAGTGATACACCCTACTGTGGGACCAGCACGGGTATCTACGGTAGGGAGCCGATCGCTTGGGGAGTAGTGGGTACACCTAATGAAGATAGGGGCAGACGGCACCTATGTAGGGGTACAAGAAACTACTGGGTAAGTATTACCGGGTACACCTAGTGGAGATAGGGGAAGACGACACCTATGTAGTGGGCTAGGGGTACATGAAACTACTGGGGAAATTTTCTAAGTCTTTGGAAGGGATCAACCTTTAAGTAGGAAGGACCGGTGTGGTGTAGTTAGTAATTATCCTTGGGTGGGTAGATGCGTCCTGATGGTTATCTTAGTTTATCCTAAGTCTACCAAGCTGCTTAGTGTAGCCATTCATCCCCAGATATTACCGTAGGTCAAGTTTATGTCTTCTCTGGTTACTTTAATGATTGTATTGTTAAAGTTATAGGACTCACTCAGACTTATGTCTGACCCCGTTGTTTTTATCTTTTTCCCAACCCTCAGGTCCTACGGTGGATCCTAGCGGTAGTAGAGCTTGATCAGATTTCTGTTTCCAGTCTTGAGGAGCTTGGGTTGATGTAAAGCTCCAGTTATCCAGTTATCTTTTCTTTTATTATGGCTATTGTATGAGAGAGTGGGATTATGTACTTCTTTATTTTGACAGATATTGTACTTGACTTTTATCATGGTTTTATGATGTAACCAGACATGTTTATTTCCGCTGTTATGAGATGATGTTTTCAATTTTAAATACTCTTTATATCTGTCTTGTTGTAATTTTTCTGTTCTATATTCACTAAAATACTCCACCGATGCTATGGCATTCCCTTTGTGAGTGACCCTAGCGGGCGTGGGGTGTTACAATAATGATTGCCACAAGTTACTAGTTTGATGTCCACTTTATTATGATGTTAATCACATGTCCATTCACTTTGTTATTATGCCAGTTTATGTTCATGTTTGTGCCAAGACATGTTGAAACTATCACCCTTGTCATATTCCCTTCTATTATTATAGATGCCATCAAAATACGTGCGAATACGTTAGAGGGGAAACAGGTAAAAGGGATTATAATTAGCATGAATTATGTAATGTTTAATAGGAAATGGGACATGCAATTCAAATGGGGAAACACATAAATAGTTACCTATGTAGGTAGATTTGGATTAATTGGGAATGTTTAGTAATTTACAATTAGGAATTGTAAGTTGTACTTATAACACGAGGTTAGGTTACATTAGTGCTGGAAGTTTGCCCGGAACCGACCGACATATCCAGCAACCACTAATGTTGAACCTAATGTGGGAGGTCTAAGTACGTAAATACGAATCAAGCAAAGACACGAGGTTAGGCCCAACTGTGCAATAAGACTGCCCGGAACCGACCGGCATATCCAGCATCCACACGTTGTAGGCCTAATATGGGAGGTCTAGCCCATTATAACCATAATTGGACATGGTAATGAAATGGACTACTTAACCTAATTTAATATCACTATGGGCTTGAGTTAGGGTAAAGTAAAGTTTGATGGGTAGTGGTGGGTTAAGTAAATTAGAGGGGATGGGTAATATGTATATATAGGCCCACTTACTTAACCCAATAAGGTTATGTAATTAAAGACACCTAGTGGTAGACATAACCTGTAAATAATGTAACAGGGTTATGTAATTAAAGACACCTAGTGGTATACATAACCAATAGATAATGTAATAAAGTTATGTAATTAAAGACACACTTTAGGTTAAGCATAACTAGTATAGGGCTATGTTATTAAAGACACTTAAGGGTATACATAGTCAGTGGAAAACCTAGTGGGGGATACAAGACAAGGGGGAGAACTTGTATCATATTGTGTGGGACCCATTTCAGTCAGTAACCCGGAGTTGGTATCAAGGAAGGACCTCCGTACTAGGCAGAGAAAGGGGCACGCTTACTGATTGATTGTAAGAGATCCAAACGAGGTGGATGGTGTGGACGGCGCAAACCGACCGGGGAATGTGCGTGCATGGGCTGGGCAGAGGGGCTAAGACGACCTTGACAACAGTAGATATGGTTGTGCACACCATGGGTTGCCACTTTAGGAAGTGATACCTCCTACTGTGGGGCTAGCATAGGATATCTACATGGTAGGGAGCCAATCTATTAGGGTAGTGGTTAGGATATACTTGGACGTATGACCTAAGCCTACCAGCTTATAGTGGATGGGATCATTTCAGTTATACTAGTAATAATGCAGAGTAATCATTTGTGAGGTACATACACCTTAACTTGCTTACCTTGTCACACCTGCCATTTATGTAGTGATCTCTCTCTTATCCACTTTATATGCCTATCATGTTGCTTTTAATTATCTACTGGATAAAAGTAACTAGACTCGCCAGATTTTATGTTTGACCCTGTTGTTTCTCCTTCTTTCTTCCGTTTCCCACCAGGTATTCAGGGAGGAAACACTCAAACTTAATCAGGAATCAGATATCATCTTGCTAGGAGCTACTTCTGAAGTATGGCTCAAGTTCTTGTCTCTACTACGGCTTAACTCTTTTTATTGGGGGAATAATGCTTTTTATTTACTTATGTACTCTGATGGTGCAAGACAGAAGTATTTTTATTGTAATGGTTTTTATGACTTATGAAATTGTGGACCACGGTATTATGACTTATGTTTGAAATAAAAGTTTAAATTTTCCGTTGTTGCCTTATTTATATATGTCTTTTAATTATTCTGTGTCTGTTTACCTATAGCGCTTCACGAAACTTAATGCATTCCCTTAGTGAGTGACATTAACGGACGTGGGGTGTCACAGGGTATGAATTTCGTAAACTAGAGAGGGATACAAAGTCTATTCAAGCATGTGTTGGGGGGAGGGGGGTTCGAAATTCTAAAGGCCAGCCACAGGAGGTTCGAAATTCCATGGTTCAAACCCACTCTTTTTTATCTCTTTTCCCACTCCTTTTTATCCCTTATCACTTTTCACCTACTCCTACCTACCCTCACCAAACCTCTCCACTTTAAATACCCCCTTACTTCCTACATTCAAGGGGTTGGTCCAAGCTCTCTCTCCCAAACTTTAGTGGCTTCCTAGGAAGAAGATATTATTCCCCAAAGCCTCCTAGGTACCATCCTTCTTCACACAAGGAAGAAGATGAATGTGCTTAGACTCATGAGCATACTCATGAGGTTTAGCCATGCTTTTGGACATCACACCATCTTTGGATATTTCTGGACCTCTCGGACATTGTTGACTAAGTCAACACCTCTCCCACTCAATGAAGAATAAGAAGGCCTCGACTTCGCCTCCTTCAAACCCCGAGCCTCGACTTCGCCCCCTTTGGACCCCAAGCCTCGACTCCGCCTACCTCGGCCTCGACTCGGCCTCACTGGACCTCGGCCCCGCCTCACTCGGCCTCGACTCCGCCTCCCTCGGCCTCGACTCGGCCTCGATCCCACCTCACTCAGCCTCGACTCCGCCTCCCTCGGTCTCAACCCCGCCTCCCTCGGCCTCGACCCCGCCTCACTAGGCCTTGACCCCGTCTCACTCGGCCTCGACTCCGCCTCAACTCCTCTCGACTCTGCTTCCCTCGGCTATGCTACAACATGGACAACTCCTCGACTACTCTCGCCCAGCAAGGAAGGTCGATAATAAGGACTAAGCGGATATTGTTAATCATTATAGCTTCTTGTAATAGTCTTGTTGTACTTTGTTTAATGGAATAAACTTAGTACATCCTTCAAAGTGGACGTAGGCACTGACGGGCTGAACCATTATAAATAACTATGTCTTTTACTTCCCCACACATTATTACTGTAATTCTTATTATTCTCCATTCTGGACAAAAAGTTTCAAATTTTTAGACTCTCGGGTGTTGATGACAATCTTAGGCATCAACACAAATCGTACTAATTTGAAATCAAATCAAAATTTAATGCATTGTACTTAACCTACCCTAAATATTGGATATACACAGCCTACCTTGTACCCGTTTCCTTCTAGCTGAAGCTTAATTCTCCTATATACATGCAACTACCCCTCTATTTTTCTTCATTTTCCATTACTCAAAATGAATCAAACTCGAAAGCTTCTGAAATAAAAAATGCCACTTTCTAAATATTTCCAAATCAAAATCCATATACGATTTTATCGTTTCAAAGCCTGAAACCATAACCCCCTTGTTCTTTTAATTCTCATTCTTCTAAAACAAAATCGAGTGATGCTTTAAAATGAATAACGGCCACACTCCAAATCATTCGAAAATCAAAAAGGGGAAATCAATTTCGAAGGATAGTTTTAATTGTGATGGAGTTGAGGCAGTGGATCGCGGGAACGACTTTGGTTCAGAATTGTGTGGATGGGGATCGTGAGTATTTCTTAGGGCTCGACAATGTTCTAGAGGCGCTACGGGTTTTTCTTAGGAAGGGGATGGTGCGATAACTTAGGTGATGGTAGTAGATGGTTGGTGGAGTTGGGGTAATGATGAGGTTTGGGAAAATAGAATGCATATTGGGTTTGAGAAGGGGGATTAACACATGCGAGTAGAAATTTGGATGATTTTGTGCATCAAAGTGTCGATGCCTGAAATACGATGCGCAACTGATTGCGAGTTAAGATAATCAAGGAAGGGTTTGAGTTCACCATGGAGGTGACGGCGATGAAGGGTTGTTGAGGAGAGGTTAAACGATGGTTCTCACTTTGGTTAACAGTAGTGAAAATGGATGTTGGAAGGCTTGGATATACACTGTAAAACGCACACGAGAAGGCTGAGTCATAAAGTTAGGGGGAGAGTGTGAGTTGCGTGTGTAGATGAGAAAAAGGAAGAGCTTTGAACATTGTATTGATGGGTGATGGTGCCGATGTTGATAGGTGGTCGAGGGAGAAGTTAGAGGCAGTCAAACTTGGTCGAAATGTGTGGTAGCAGTAAACAAAATATGTTAGGGAGAAATACTTAGCAGGTTGAGCTCGAATTGTGATAATGGAGAAGAAGGATCTTAAACGTGAATCAAGGTAATTATTTTTAGTTTGGTAATTAATTTTTAATAACATTTAAATAGTTCGATAGCTTAAATAATGAATATAAATTGTTAAATTTGTACAAGATCTTATCGAACAGAACCAGTCTTTTAATCCGTAGCTGTGGGATATTTAATTAGGAATTAAAATTGGAATCAGAATGGATCGAAAATTAAAATCAAGGTGAGTAAAATCACTCTTTGGTCCATTTATAATTTTATTATAAATGAATTTTTATTTTAAATAATTGTTATATGCTGGTTGTTGCTTGCTTGGATGCATTGAAATATTATTGTGGCTATTTTATATTAGTTATTTAGGCCTGGTGTTTGGGCTATTATATATATATATATATTTATATTGGTGGTTGGATATTTCCCGCAGCACCATTAGCGGATGCCCGCAGTATCATTAGCGGATCACCCTATGCGCTCCACATTATGATAGTGGATGACCTTCTATACTGCGATGTCCTACCGAGAAGCAGGATGGGTATTATTTGTGTTCGCTAACTTCTGTGGATGCAAGAAAACAGGTTGGAGGGATCTAACTTGATTCCTCAAAATTTATTATTGTTTATTTTCACATATATTATCATACATGATGTGTTAGAAAACCTGCGATTGATAATTGGGTGTTTTGGATGTTTAAATATCACTGGGCCTAAATGTTGATTTATAAAAATATCGTGAAAAGGGATTTTGATATTTAAAAGGGAAAATCTATTTTTTTAAATAGAATTTGAATTTTGAATAGGCTAAGAAATATTAACTTGTTTTGAATAAAAACAAGTAGTGCATTTATAAACGATGTTTATAAATGAAATGGATAATTATCATTGGATAATTGGAGAGTTTAAATTCAAATGAGAATTGGGAATCGTTTTAAACAGAAAATGATGAAATCTATTTCGATGTTTGGAATGTAAATTTAATTGGATAATCTAACAAGATTATGCTGAAATTATAAAATAAATTATATCGAAAAAGGTTATTGGAATTGTATTAATTAGACACTAAGATTTAAAATTAAATATTAAAATAGATTCTATGTTATAAGTTATAATAAATAGAATATTCCAAAATAAGATTTTGGTTTTAAATAGATTTTGAAATGGAGCTTGTTTTAATATATAAAATAAGGAAGTTGAATTTATAAACGACGTGTATAAATGTAGTGAAATAAATTATCTTTAG
The DNA here is from genome assembly GCA_030737875.1 of Allium sativum. Lineage (NCBI taxonomy): Eukaryota > Viridiplantae > Streptophyta > Magnoliopsida > Asparagales > Amaryllidaceae > Allium > Allium sativum. Next base: position 429,864,776 of record CM060909.1, on the reverse strand, counting down.
AAAATTTAGAAGTTTAAATTCAAGTATGAATTTAAAAGTGAATTGGAAAACATTTTGATATAAAACAACTGATTATATTCCGTAATTCGAAGCATAAATTGAATCGAGAATGGAATTATAATTGAAATTCGATTATATAGAATTTTAGAAAATAATTTATTTCTAACAGAATGGGATGTTAATATTCAAAATGGAGTTGCGATTAGATTTATGACTAAGTAATGAAATAATCGATGATTAGGAATAATCAAAATATTTAGTTAGATTTGGTAAACTGGTTTAATTTATATTTAATATTAAACAAATGGAATTTGAATTTATATAATAAATGAAGTTCAAACGTTTAAATTTAAATAATTAGAAATAGCTCGCCATAGCGCGTAGTTTGTAATTTGACATTTCGAACTTTAATTGAGTATATAGAAGAATTCTTTGAAATAAGTCGAGACTGATTGAATAATAGTTTTCTAATGGAAGAGAAAAATCTAGATTTCATCTTATAGATTTTGAGTTATGTCAAAATCAAATTTCCAGAAAAACAATGCCACAATCATTTAAAAACCATAACGGTTTATTTAAAATTAATATAAGGATTTTATGTAAATAAAATCTGAATTTCCATTAGAAAAATCCAGACTTGAGTTATAAGATAAATATGAACTCAAGTGGAGTAAATGGATTGATTTTTTAAACAAAAATCAGACTTTTAATTTTTAATTGTTGAATAGAATTAACTAATATGAAGAATAGTTTATTTATGGAATTTTGAATTGAAATTGGACTTTGGATAAGTAAAAGGGGTTTGTTAATTTATAATCGAAATCGAATATGAAACTTGAATTAAAAATGGTATTCGATTGGTTTATAAGTCAATTAAACATATATTTGAATGTGATATGTCCAAATAAAAAGTGAAATAGGCAAAAGAGCTAACTAAAGAATAAATTAGCAAACTGAGTTAAAAATGATTGGATTGAGTTGGAATAAATTGGGAATGGACTTGTATATGTTAAATAGGTATGGAAAACAGAGAATGAAGACTATAATTAAAGTGTCCGACAAAAAAATGCATATTTAAATTCCATATGAGTTTTTATGCGCCGAATAGGCAAGCCGCTTGGCTTTTTGATTTTCTTTTTAAATGAAAAGGGCCTAGAGAGGCGAGTTGTGGTTTGAGCTATTGACTAGTACAATTGAGGTGCTGGTGAAATTTTCCAAAAATTTAAGGAGTTTGATTATTTTTTAGAAAATTTGGTAATTAGAAATCAATATATTGATATATATAGAATTCAATAAGGAAACAAACTTAAAATATAACATAATAAACAAAAAGGAAATCTATAAAATAAATATGGTAAAAATAGAAAGAGAAACATATACACATTTTAAAAATGAATAATTGGTTTAAATGGTGTTGATTATTCGAGGTAAGTGGTCTTGTCTGTTTTGAAGTTAAGGATGTTTTCAGTCAAGGTTTGAGAGGTAATTGTACCCCAACTTGATTGATTTCATTATTAACCGAAAAATAGGAAGATCCAGTCTCGAAGATCAATGTTTAAAGAGATTTAGTTAAATGCAATATTTTGGGTTTTTGTAATGATGTTTTACACAACATTCGTTTTAATCCAAGTAAGTGGAATTTTGGAAATATCATAATAAATATGTCCTATGTATAGAAATGAATGGTCGTGAAAGAGATAAGTAATTGGAATGTATTCCAATCATAATCAGAAAATATTTTCTAAGTATAGAAAATAAAATAAGGTAATATATGAAATGTTTTCCAAATAGCTTAAGTGGCCAATATGATTGTTGAAAATATCAACCTAACATATATCGGTAAGGAAATGGAGAGGTGATTTAGTTAATGAAATATTAATTAAGGCCCCAGTGATTGTTTGATGCTTTGGATGAATGTTTGTTTTTCTTTGATAGTTGAATAACCGACTATCGAACTATTGACCAATGTCGTTGTTAATTTGGAGAGACCGGTTGGGTTATTATCCGAGAACCACTCCATATTGGCAGTAGCATTGCGAATCAGATTATATAAAGACAATCGAAGATGGAGTAAAGTGCAAGGCCTTTTTCTGTTAATCCTAGGTAGAAATTGCCTAAGATGGAAATTGTGCATTCGGTTTCATTCAGTCCCGGAATGAACGTGTATAGATGAGTGTCTGACAGAGTATTTCCAATGGTCGCATATGTTGGTCTGTACAGATATACATTTGGTGGTAGAGAATTTATTTTGTTAGCATAATATCCAGAATATCTTTGTGCAAACAAATTAATGATTAATGGAGCTGACAATGTGGCATTCAAATTGATTGAGCTATCAATGAAAGGTAAGTAATTGTTACCTCAATCCTCGCAACCAGGAAATAGTATAAAATCGGGTTGGTCGCATGGTTAAGTGGGTCGCACCCAAGTTGGGTGTATTGCCACCTGATCTAGATATATTCCATTTGCTTCTTAAATCTTTCGATGTCATCCCTTTCGGGAAACGGTTGTTGATCCCAACCGTTGGTGACAATATTTCGGTACTCTCAAGCAAAGTGAGGGGTCGGTCATGTTTAGCCTGGGTTGCAAGATGTTCCCGTTGAACCCGGTGTATTCCTCTCTAGAGATACACTGTCGGAAGGTGGTCTCATACCTTTCCAGTTGGAATCCATTATCCAATATGAGCCCGTAGTTTTGATTGTATACTGTGTATTTAGAGCGTGAGATGCAAGCATTCTACTAGATTGTTATTTACTTGTTTTAGACACTATTATAATATTAGAAGAGTATTGATTTCAAATAATGTTTTGGGTTATCGTAAGGTAAAAACCATCTGTGTTTATGTGTGGATTTTGTATTCCAAAAGTTGTTATATATATTATATTTTATTCTGCTGCGATGTGAGATTATGTGTTGTTATTCAATCCTTTCTTCTATCTATTTTCTTCTATTCTAATTTTCTTTCAATTTCTCATCCTCTAACTTCTTCCTATAAATGATCCGGTAATTTCGAGTGTTTGGTTAGTTGATATGGTATTTGTATCAATAATCAGGATCGGGAAATTGTCGGTTCATTACAATTGCCTATGTTTAAAACATGATGATGTGGAAGTTGATGGACTGCTACAGCTCTAGGCATGGACCATCAGCTTCTCCAATGGACCGTTAGTGAGCTTCATGATGGATTGTTCTAGTTTAAAGTATATAGATTGGTCGTGTGGTGGCATTGTTGTAATATTATGGGTCGATCCATCATCTCGTACACCAAATTACAACTTCGCCACTTCACTCCAACCTCATATATAAGTACCACACCCCCACACACATTAAAGGATTTTTCCGACGATGAAGTGCTTCCCAATTCATTTCTCAACGACTCAATATTAACTCCAAATCCATTAAAATTCTTCTAAGCTTTGATCCAACATCTCAACCGCCATGAAAGGATAGAGAATTGTCCAAGTGCTCAATTGTTGAAGATAGACTCCAACAATCATCGCAAATTTAGAGAACTCATCATTTCAATGGCGGATTCAAGAGAATTGAAGGATTGGAGATTAAAGAATTTAGAGAAGTTAGAAAAGAAAGAGATATGTTGATTGTGAAAGAGAAAATGTATAAAGCAATGACAATTGTGTACCTTGTAATGGTTGGAAAACTAATGAAATCTCTTTTCATAGTGGACATAGGTCGAAATTGAGACCGAACCACTCTAAATCACCTCCACTTTACTTTTTCCCCGCATTTATTTGCTCTTAACTTTGTGTTTGATCAATTTGAAGTGTTGATAAGCATTTTGGGGTGTCAGTACCATTTTTTGCATTAACATTTTTGGCACCCACCATGGTTCTCGAACCCAAGACCACAAAGTTAAGAGCCTTGGTGAAGGTTTGCTAAAGTGTTTTGCAAAAGCCTGCTTTCTACGATAGGCTCCCAAAGTCTAAAAAGTGGACCCACTGATGAATTTGCTTCAAGGCTTAAAAAGTTATCGGAATTAATAGCTGTTTTGAAGAAGACCGCTAGAGCTTCTGGAAATACTAACAATGACGAGGCTACACCGCATACTCTGAATGAAGATGGTGGACAATACTCGAGGCCAGCCATAACTCGAGAAGAATTGAATGTGGTCATAGCTGGCTTGAATGAGAGGATGGATTCTACAACCAAGATAATGATGGAGAAGCTTGATGCTCTTCTCAATGCTCAATCTACCCCCGCACTTCCAAAGGTTGTAGTTAATGTCGAAGAGAAAGAATATTCCTCAGCCTCAGATCCTAGTTGTTCTCATTTTTGAAGTGGAAGTTCACGATGAGGCCAATGACAAAGAGGAAGCTGAGGTTGAAAACTCCAAAATTAAAGCGAGACAACATGTTGAGTGGTATACTACTCGAAGCACTGCTAGTCCCACTAAATGGGCACCTCCCAAGAGAGGTCCAGGGCACGGGACTCAAACCGTGATCGGCCCGGTAAGAGGACTGGCGCCTGCTCCGTGGAGCGAACCAGTGACTAGTAGTGTATCTCAGACATGGTCAAGCGGATAATGAAAGAGAGTATGGCTCATGAAGAGGATGAGGAAGAATGGGAGTTTTCGCCAAGTAAGAATCCATTTATAGAGAGAAACCGTAAGGCGAAATTCCCTAAGAAAATTACACCTCCAACGCTAGCAGCTTATGGAGGGACTGGAGACCCGAACATCTTTTTATTCAAGTACGATCAGCATATGAACGGAGCTAGGGCTACCGATGAAGTAAAGTGCTAGTACTTCCCAGTATGCTTGGAGGGTTTAGCTTCATTATGGTTTAGTAGACTGTCGTCAAAGTCTATGGACCAATTTTCTTAGTTGGAAAAGGTATTCAAAGAACAATTCTGGCTATACTTTACGAGAGTGAAGGATGTGATGTCACTCAATGACTTAGAGCAAAGACCTGGTGAGTCCGTCAAAGCTTTCTTAACCCGCTTCAATGCTGCTGCAGCAGAAGTGGCAAATCCAGAGCCTCAATTCGTCTTGATGGCACAACCGGCCGTTTTAGTTATCTTGGGTTAAGAGATTTGGGCAAGAAATCCCAAGAACTTGCCTGTATATTAATTGGGAGACCGCGCATTTCATTCAATTAATATACAGCCTAGTATATTAATTGGACCTCCATTTTTGCGGGCACCAGATAAGGCAAATATAATCAAACGGTCAAAAGAATGGCTTCCCCGAATGGATTGGATCGTTTTAAGGTAAGGGGCTCGACGAAAATCTTAGCTGTTCATACGGGAGATTATAAACAAAAAGACGGAGTTCGGGAGGTGGGTTAAGATGAAGAAGCCTAAAACTCTAGAGAAATTCTATAAAAAAGAAGAGGAATTCATTAATGTCGAGGATAACCCCCCTCTTGTTCAGAGTGTTGCGGAAAGCAGTGCTGCTGAGGCAGGGAAAAGTAATGAAGTTTAAACTGAGCAGAAAAATAATTCTGGGCAGAAGAGAGGGAATGAAGGAAAAGACAATAAAACTTATAAGATATTATTTTTTAAGCCTTTAGAGTTGACCCCTCTAAATGAAACTCCAGAAACGATCTACTTTGCTATGAAAGACTCAGGTATCTTTCCCGAAGTGAAGTCGTAGAGAATCATAGAGAAAAAGCTAATTTTGGGAAGTTCTGTCGCTTCCATAATCTACCGGGGCATAATACAATGAGTCTAAGCACTTAAAGAGTCTGATCAAAGAACTGATTAGGAAAAACCATCTTCAGCAGTATATGAGAAATCAGCAAAATGCTCAAATTGCCCAGGGAAGAATGCATCCTCCAATCAATCTAGATCAGGAGAGAAAGCTCCAGCACCCAACAACTCGAGACCAGTTATCAATACCACCTCAGGAGGACCTCATCCAGTTGGAAAAAGCTGGAGAGACATTGAGAGATATGCTGGCGAGTTGAAGAATGCTTCGAAGGAATAGAAATGCTTTGTCCTAAGTAACACATTTCTGATGAAGATGCCAAAGAATTCGTATGAAAATGTGGTGTTCAAAGACAGTGCTTCTGACGGAGTGACTACACCAACAGTCGATCATATGGTTGTCACAATTGGCATTGCCCCGACAATAGTGAAGAGGGTGTTGGTTGACTGTGGTGCTTCTGTCAATATGCTCTTCAGAAATACATTCAGTAGAATGAAGCTCTCCATGTCAAATGTGCGGGCCTGCCAAAACAAAATACACGGGTTCTGTAACAACCCGGAAAATCCATGGCAATTTAAAATTTTTGTTTGGGCAATTTTAATGAATTTTGAATATTTAAAACGATTTACTTTAAATAACAACGACAAGAAATTTATTTTGAATAGAATTAGAACGTACATATTTATTTGAATCGACGTTAGAATATAAATATTTATTTTTAATTATAAAAGGAATTGAAAATGATGCGGTAGTTTGAAAATTCGATTTCAAATTTCAAATGATTGTACAGGATTCAAAATAAATGGATTTTAGAGAAAAAAAATATTAGAATCTATTTGAGAATATCTTTCCAACGAATCTGAAAAATTCAAATTTCATAATGGGAATAAAAAGTTATGTCCAATTGAAAATTCAGAATAGTCACTATGGAATTTTGGCCCTTAAAAATAGAAATTTTGCAAACGACCTCTGTTTTCGATGAACCCACTTCTGTTGGATCCGTGATGTCAAGTTATTGCTGGATTCCAAAATTTGTAATTTTCTGAATCAATATGTGAGCGTGGCAAAAGAAAACGTGTTTTGATAGTTTTAGTCAATTTGGATCGACCAGAAAATGGCCATTTTTTTTAACGGTCTCCAAATTTGACGAAATTAGTTTTGTTAGAACCGTATCGTCAATTCGAAGCTAGAAAATATTTTTCGGGAATTTTTAGAGTCCGTATGTGGCCCTGGTAAATTGAAATGTGCGTTCAAATTCAATATATAGATTTATATTTTAAATTTAACAGAAACTGATAGAAACAGTCGAATTGGCTTGCGAAACATATCCCATTGTGTTTGGAATGAGGGTAATTAGCTAGGGGCGACAGTCGGTGGGTTCAATTTGTAAGTCAAATGAAAAAGTTTCCACTTATGGAAAATAAAATTTATATAAATATCTCCGACCAATCATAAATCAAAAAAGGGGAAAGAAAAAAAACCCTCTCATTGACCATGATGAACGGCGGTTTTCTTCCGATTCTTTCCTTCAAATTTTCTCCTGATTCTCGCAACGAAATTCCAGGCCCCCGAAGGCAAAATCGAAGAGGCTTCTACCCTCTTCATATCCATGTCGGTTTGATGGATCATCGTAGAGAAACGAGCTCGAACTTCGAGCTCGAATGGCGTCAGTTTGAGCGTCAATCCCAGGCGCTGAAGGCCGCCGCGCCACCGGTGGTGGCGGGTGAAGGAAGAGGCCGTGATGCCCTTCGATGGGGTCACCTTCGATCTAGATCTGGTGGTCAGAGCTGTCAACGGCGACGAACCCTAGTTCTGAAGGGACGGAAAAAAACATCGGCCTGAAGGTGTTTAGAAGGAGAAGGTTTAAATTTTTAATTAGTTACCTTATTAATTTATTTTAAAATGTAATTAAAGTTGTAACACCCGTATCTTTTCCGTACGAGGTTCAAATCGTGCAAAACTAGATCCGTTGCGATCATGGGGATGAGAGTTAAGCAACAAAACTGACCATGTCTAAAACAAAGCTCGTTAAAATTTAAGGCAAATTCAAATCTGAATAGAGTGGAAATTCAGAAATAAAAGAGACAACGTGAGAACTTCTCACTTTTATTTTATTTTTCTAGTTAAAATATATACTAGGATGCAGACGGTCAGCACCCGACAACCGTCGTCCACAGACCATGGACGACTTGTTTGTTTGATTGATTGTGTTATGAAAATCGATTGTGTGATGTGGAATGGAATAAAATATTTTATAGTTAAAAATATAATTTTTAATGTGTATATGAATAAAATAAATAATCATAAACAAATCGGACAATCTGTTTATGTACACTGATTTGACTGATATTGATTGGGACGATAAATTTTACACATCGCCCAACTGCACAAATAAATCTGTATTTGTTGATTGAAACCCCACACGGGTATTGGGATGATATTGGACATACATTAGTCCCAATAATTAGTTGTATGTCGATCGATTGATTGACAGGCTATGTAAGCGTTGAATATTTATATTTAATGCTTATAAAGTGTAGAATGCACTCTGGATGATGGATGATTATTTATTACTGTTGTTGTATACATGTATTGTATGAAATCCATATAATCAAATTATATGGTTATTGACTGTGTCTGATTCCAGTTCAGAAAGAATGAATATTTTAAAATAACGATTATTTTAAAATAATGAATATTTTCAAATAATATTCAAAAAAAGAATCAAATTTTGGTTTTGATGTCCGATTTGGGATGGACACGAATATATTAAGTATATAAAGCCGTGTTGATTAGATTAACGCCATTTTGATGGGAACGATAATTATATCGATTTTATTCATTTTATAATGAATACCGAAAAGGAATTGATTTCAAAATCTATTATTTTGAAAATATTATCATTTATATATCGACGATATGGAATATTCAATTTTGATTTGAAATTGAATATGAAGTTGAAATCGTTTGGAAAATAAATTTTTTTTTTTATATAAAATACGTTTTGAATGGAAATCAACGAAATATATATATATAATATTATATATATAATGGCTTGAATAGAATGCGCCGCGCTGCGGTAGTTCGCGAATTTCGACCATTGACTTCGAATGGACATTACGGGAGATCCGACCGTCGGATTCTCCTAAAACTAGAACCGTTGGATTCGTATCGAAAAGAGCTTTCTAACTAATATTAGAGATTTGAAATCTAATGGTGGATTTGGAATTATATCCAAATAAAATTTGGAAAAGGTCGCTGTAAGTGCAGTTCGATGGCCGTTTATGGAAATCGACTGTACGGGCCTTGATAAAATTATTAAAAATATCAATAATTTGTGTAAAATCATAATAAATGATTTGGAAAGAATTGGGATGAAAAATTCCATATTTTAAAAGATAAAAATAGATTTTTATCGAAACGAACTAGTTATTAACTAAAATTATAGATCCAAATATTTTTAAAACAAATAAATTGGATTTGAAATGGTTTTAAAAATAACCAGAATTTCCAATATATAAATTGGAAATGGATTTGAATCGAAATTGTCTTCGAAATATTTTGAAGTTGGATTTCGTGATTATATAGAAATTGTTATGGGAATTTGAAAGATATATATATATATATCGTTATTTCCAATAGATATTTGTTGATTTCAAAATTTGATATTGAATATAAGCCGATATATTTTCTATTCAGAGCCTTGCATTTAATATCAAATTGGGTTTTGGGTTTGTCGTGAATGGTATCTTTAGTAACACTGTTCTTAGACCCAATGGAGTTAAGAAAATTAGAAACTGACTGGAGATTAGTTAAGTTGAATGGTTTCCTGGGTATTGATCTGATGTTGGTTTTGGCCTTCAGGCTTAATACTTAAGGAATCGTTCTCTTACTAATTTACAGTTAGAGACTGATGGGATTTTGGGTTTGTTGTGAACTGTGTTTTTAACGACATTCGTTCTTTAACCCGCTTTACAGTGAAATGGGATTTGGAATTTATAAATCTTTTGTTAAGATTTAAAGGAGATTTTCCAAAGTAAAGTTTTCCAATTTAACATATTAATTGGAATTGTATGGAATTCGATTTGGTAATAATCGAAGTAAGCTTCTGTAGAGGAAGACGGTTAATATATGTGGAATTTAAAAGGCCTTTTCATTATTCCATTTATATTATCAGTTGGATATGGAAGTTTATATCGATTACATATATCGATTTGTTTTCCATGAAGATTCCATTGTTAATGGAATGAGATTTTGGGTTGTCGTGAATTGTATCTTTAATAATACTGTTCTTAGACCCAACAAAGTTAAGAAAATCAGAAACTAACTGGAGATTAGTTAAGTTGAATGGTTTTCTGGGTATTGATCTGATGTTGGTTTTGGCCTTCGGGGTTAATACTTAGGGAATTGTTCACTTGCTAATTTACGGTTAGAGGCTGATGGAATGGAATGTGACTTTGGGTTTATCGTGAACCGTGTTTTAAAGGACATTGGTTCTTTAACCAAGTTAGAGACAGGAATAAGATTTTGGGTTGTCGTGAATGGTATCTTTAATGATACCGTTCTTAGACCCAATAGAGTTAAGAAAATCAGAAACTAACTGGAGATTAGTTAAATTGAATGGTTTCCTGGGTATTGATCTGATGTTGGTTTCGGCCTTCGGGGTTAACACTTAGGGAATTGTTCACTTGCTAATTTACGGTTAAAGGCTGATGGAATGGAATGTGACTTTGGGTTTATCGTGAACCGTGTTTTAAATGACATTTGTTCTTTAACCCAGTTAAGATAGGATATGATTTCCCAAGTTAAACAATCATTAATATTGATTTTTGGGAAGATTAGAACCAAGTGGAGTTTTAATGGATCTTTAATTAGATTGAAATGATATCCAAAGGAAGATTAAAGAATAAATTTAAAGAATTTATCTTTGATAAAATTAATGGGAACCTTTCCCAAAGCATAAGAATATTTGAATAAAGGAATATTCTGGATTGGAATGAGGCGTATGTTGTGTTTTTATAGCACTTACTTGTTTATTATATACGCGAGTTATTCAAAAAGACCGGGTTTATCATATTCTGAATAACTGATTCGACGATGTGTCGAGGATGAAGACGGTGGTTGAAGACCGGATGTTTTCACATCATTTGGATGATTACTGATGTCTTGATTGGGCTGTACACCCAAGACAAGGTAATAAGTGGTGATCTTCCAGACGTACTTGGGGATCGACCGGATATGCGAGGACCTCTACCCTGTATTGGACATATGGGGGAGGAATAAGTTGCCTCTGGTTTCATTCTGACCCAGAATGAACTTGTAAATGGATGTGTGTCTGACATCGGATTTCATTTTGTGTGATTGATAGACATTGGTCGCATAGCGTGAATTGCCTGTGTGGCATGCTGAGATGCAAATGATCAAGGCTTCTGTTGAAAAGCAGAGTCTTGTGGTTGATGATCAAAGCACGGCTTTAATATAGCGTAGCTTTGTGTAGCTTAAATTCGCGAGCCTCACACCCCGGTGTGAACCAGAAACAGGAGAGGACATCAGGGAGGGCATGCGTTTCCTTCTTGCTAGGAGTGGTGTCAGCGTTTTACTAGCCCTGACATTTTACTTATGTGGATGATGGATTGCGAGGCGCCTCGGTTATATCGGTCGTTCCGGGGCCGATAATTTGGTCGGGATATGACCAGTTTACGCCCCATAGGGCGGGAAACGTAGTGTTCAGGCATTTTAATCCACATCGAGTGGACCGGCCCTGACGATCCAAGAGCCCACCTGTGTCTGGGTCCTGAGACATAGGCTAGATTATCTCGAAGCGGTAAGGACGATCCCTTGCCTTCGTTTACAGATGGAAATCCAACTTCCAATACGACATTTTGCGGTTTTGTTGTAAACCTATATATGGCGACATAGTGGTATGGGGCACTTATGCCGTCTATGATTAATACTTATGATTGAAATTGTTTTGACACTATACACTTATAGTAATAATAAAACATGAAATTTTACATACCAAACATTTTTGGCTATTATAAGGTAAAAACTCTATCCTCCGACTTGCGTTGCATTGTGTGATGGGACCTGAGTCTTATAATAGCTTCATTGTTCTTTATTTAGCATAGCACTATTATTTTTATGCACTGGTATTCTTGGGAGGAAACCCGTTCTGTGCTATACGGCGTGGTCCCTCTATTTACCTAACTTTAAAATCAGATTTATAACTGTTTTAGTTCTCACACCAGTCACATGACTGACATGGAGTTTATTGTTTTAACCTAAACTCTGGGTGCCCCTATTTTCCACACGGGCAGCTAGTAGTTTTGGTTTTGCAGATTTATATTCACAGGATCCTGGTTTACAGCTGGAATGATATTTGGAAAGCTCTGTATCCATATATTCCTTTCAGTTGTGTTTTGTATTATTTTCCGCTGCATTGTAATTTGTAAATCTCTGATACTTGTCGAATGTATAATATTTATTCATACTCTGTATATTCTTGTACTCTGATGTAAATTGTTGTAATAAGCAATGAAATGTTCTTCTGTTTGTGTTCTGATTCGTCTTATCCTCAAGTCAATCCGGGCTTTCCTTCACGGGGAAGTTCGGGTCGCTTCAGTTTCACTGGTAAACCAAAGCAGCCAATTGGTGTGATTGACTTGCTCGTGAAGCTTGGGGATGTAGAGCATAAAGTGGCAATGACGCAAATATTCATTTTGGTAGATGAACTCTCGGCTTATAATGCCTTCTTGGGAAGGCCAAGTTTGACAGGTTTTAAGATTGCATTGGCTCCTTAGTGTCTGACCATGAAGTTTCCAACAAAGAAAGGACCAGAATAAAAGGTGACCAATAGACAGCTAGGGAGTACTACATAACGGAGTTGCATGACATTAAAAAGAAAGACTTGGGAAATGGAGGTTTCGCTTTGCATTCATGACACCGCCTTATAACAATTAGGGCGGGGCTCCTGGACTGGTGAGCATAGCGGAGCATAGAAAGAGATGGATCCAAGAAAAGCCAGTACAGGGGAGGGAAGAGCGACTCCAGCTGAGACTACAATTCCTGTTGCAATTCATCCTTAAGATCCCGATCGAATCCTAAATATAGGATCTCAACTGAGTTGCAAATTGCAGAGTGAATTGATTGTTTTCTTAAAAGAAATTTTGGATGTGTTCGCGTGGAGCCACTCGGACATGTGCGGAATATCTCTAGAAGTTGCAGTCATATGCTTAATATTGATCCACGTGTCCCATTCGTGAAGTAAAAAAAGGAGAATCCAAGGTTCGGAAAGATCGAGAGCTCTGAAAGAAGAAGTTGATAGGCTAATGGAGAATGGTTTCATCAGATAGTCTACTTATTCGGAGATCTCCAACCCCGTGCTTGTGAAGAAGTAAAATGGAAAGATATGAGTTTGTATAAACTACTCAAATCTTAACAAAGATTGTCCTAAATATAGCTTTCCTCTCCCTAGGATAGACCAGCTTATCGATTCTACAGCTGGGCATAAGTTGCTCTCATTTATGGACGCTTAGTCAGGCTATAATCAGATTATGATGTATGCTCCAGATCAGGAAAATACAAGCTTCATCACGGATGTAGATTTATATTGCTATAAGGTAATGCCATTCAGCATGGAGAACGCGGGAGTGACTTACCACTGACTTGTTAATGCTATATTAAAAGCTAAAATTGGAAAGACAATGGAAATATATGTCGATGATATGCTGGTTAAGTCAAAAAGGGACACTGATCACTTAGAAAATTTGGCCGAGATGTTTGATATTTTGCGCAAGTTTGGTATGAAGTTGAATCCATTGAAATGTTCATTTGGGGTCGCATCAGGGAAATTTTTAGGATTCATGGTTAATGTCAAGGGCATAGATGCCAACCCAGCTCAAATTTCAGCTCTAAGAGAGATGCGTGCTCCTAGAACCAAGAAAGAGCTCCAATGCTTGAATGGAAAGATTGCTGCTCTAAACCGCTTCATATCAAGAGCGACTGACAGGTGTATTCCTTTCTTCGACGCTCTGAGAAAAGGGAAGAAATATTTTCAGTGAACTCTGGAATCTTAGAAGATATTTTAGGATCTAATCTAGCACATGACAACACCTCTTATGTTATCAAGCCTAATAACGGGGAAGATTTTTTTGTATTTGGTAGTGTCTGCTCATGCGAGTGTTGCTTTGGTAAGGAAGGAATCGAAGGTTCAAAGGCCAGTGTACTATATCAGTAAGAGATTAACCGGTGGAAGATTAAACTACCCAAAGTTGGAAAAGCTCGCTTACTGTCTGTTCATAGCCTCGAAGAAGCTCAGACCATACATTCAAGAACACTATGTTAAAGTCCTTATCGATCAGCCGCTAAATCAAGTTCTGCTTCGTCTAGAGTCCTCAGGAAATTGCTGAAATGGAATATTGAGCTCAGTCGGTATGATGCCACCTATCATCTTCGGAGAGCAATCAACGGACATGCACTTGCAGATTTTATCGCAGAGTTTATAGACCTAGGAGAGGAGAAGGAGGAACCTGTCAAAGAGTTAATTCAATGGAAGTTGATTGTTGATGGGTCATCAAATGATTATTGTACTGGAGCAGGAGTGATTCTGGAAACTCTTGAAGGAAGATCAATTTGCTATGCGCTAAGGTTGGAATTCCCATCAACAAACAGCGAAGTTGAATATGAAGCCCTCATCGCCGGATTAAGGTTGGAAAAAGTGTTGCAGTTGAGGACTTTGCAAATGTTGAATGATTCACAATTGGTGGCATGTCAAGTTCGAAGAGAGTTTCAGGCTAAAGGAGGAAACCTGCCAGCTTGTCTATCCAAGGCTTGGGAACTACTCGGTAGTCTTGACTTCTATACCATATCACACATTCTCGGAAAGGAAAACATGAATGCGGATTCACTGTCAAAGTACGCTAGTACCAGAGATGCACAGTTGCTGGGGTTAGTTCTAGTTGAAGTCCTTTCCAACCCCAGTATAGAGCAAATCGATGTAGATTGGATCATGGAAATGGTCGAAGAACCAGACTCATGGATGACTCCAATCAGAGAATATCTCCCCGGTGGTGGGTTCCCAACGGATTTTAAGAAGCGAAGAAAAATAATATGGAAGGCCCCCATGTACCTCATTCAAGATGATTGACTATATATGTGAGGCTTCTCTATGCCTCTGCTCCGATGTGTCATAAAGGAGTCGTCAAAAGCAATCCTGATAGAATTGCACAAAGGAGAATGTGGAGGTCATACTGATGGTCAGACGTTGGCCAAGAAAATTTTGCGATATGGTTACTTCTGGCCAGATGTGAATCGAGACACCGCAGCATACACATAAAAGTGCGATAGATGTCAGAGGTTTGCAAAGATTCCAAGAGCGCCATCCACAGCGATAACTCAGATGGTCAGTCCATGCCTATTTGCTGTCTAGGTGCATCAATCTGATCGGGGCACTACCTACTACAAAATCCAGCTTCAAATACGCCATTGTAGGCATTGATTACTTTACCAAATGGGATGAAGCAGAACCGCTAGCCACCATCGCTTCAAAGAAAGTCATCAACTTCGTCTTGAAGAACATCATCTGCAGGTTTGGTATGCCGCAGAAGATAATCACGGACAATGGAACCCAGTTTGAGAGCGAAGAGTTTTAGAACTTCTGTGCCAAGTGTAAAATCCAGAAAAGGTTCGCAGCAATGGCTCATCTGCAAGAAAACGGGCAGGTAGAAGCAGTGGACAAAATCAGAAAGTCAACCATCAAGAAGCCTCTAAAGAAGGCCAAAGGTGGTTGGGTAGGCGAGCTTCTTCTTGCACTATAGGCATACCCTACAACTCATAAAACTGCGTTTGGGCACACTCCTTTCCATCTGGCCCTGGTTCTGAAGCAATGACTGCTGTAGAGCTGGAGGTTCCCATTTATAGAAGGATTCACTTCAATCAAGAGGAAAATGAAAAGCTGCACCTCGAAGCCCTTGATCAGCTCGAGGAGAAGAGGGACGAAGCAGAGCTCAGGGTTGCTGCTCACCAAAGAAGGGTAGCCAGGCATTTCAACTCCAATGTCAGGCAGAGGACCTTCGAGATCGGAGACCTTGTGCTGAGGAGATTGATGACTGGAGCCGGAGTTTTTGGGACAAATTGGGATGGACCCTATGTTATAAGCCAGAAGCTCCGAGATGGCATCTTCAAGTTATAAACGATAGATGGAATCCAGATCCCTAAAGCTTGGAATATCGAGCATCTCCACCACTAATTTACAAGATACTTTGTTCAAACTTGTTGTAGAGAGTTGTAAATAATTTCCAAGAATTGTAGTTGAACTCTGTACAAATGAATGAGAAGTTTAATTGCTTTCCTGAATCATATATTTGCACTCTTATTAATAATTCAAAAGTTGCTAAAAACGACTTCTAATTGCAGTCTATATAAAGAACGCTAGTTCACTTATGATCCAACGAGACTTGGAAGCTTTCTAAGCACATCCCAATAGAGACAGCTCAAGTGTTGTGTGCCAAAAGCATCATATGAGATAAATGAGTTGATGTAGAGCACCACCTTGTAAATCAGAAGAGAAAGTGCCATCCAGAGTCGAGTGGTGAAAAGCGCAGCAAATGGCACAAAGTCAAAGAGCAGTACATTTCATTGGAAGGGAACTTCCCAAAGTGAAGAGCTAAAGACACCTAATATCCAAGCTATGATCGCTTGCCAAGATAAGTGTCCAGTAGAAAGATTGTCATTGGCCCCATAGAATGACTAAAAAGAGGAAGTAGCCCAACCAAGCTAATAACTAAAAGGTTGTAGATTCCATCGTAGGCGCACCTTCCCAAGTGCAAGGTCCAGGACAACAGTTCTCTAATCGTGATAGCTTTCCAAGTCAAAACATTCGATAGAAGGACTAGCATCCGCCCCATGGAATAACACAACACACAAAAAAACCTTACCTGAAGGAGGCATCCGGTTTAGCTTCACCATTGCCAAACTCATTTGGCAGGAAGTGCGGCAAACAGCGGATTCCTTGCCGAACGGGGGCGTTCAGGTAGTTCCTTCGAGGCCAGGCATAATAGGTCGAACGAAATCTAACCTGAAACTCGAGCTGGAAAGACCGGCACACACTGAAATCCTAAGCGGTAGGCGGTGCCCAAGTCAGTTTGTTTGAGGCCTGGCACGGCAGGTTGGAAGATAGCTGGATTTGGGATCGCTGAACCGGAGTGTTTGGTTTCATTTCGACGATGTTGGGTTTATCCAGCAGAAGGAGAAACAAATAGCAGATTAAAAACAGTAAGAACCAGTAAACCCAAGCTAGAAGGACCAGCATACATATCATAAATATAAGACCACCCTAGCGGGGTCGCAAAATCCAAAAACCTCCTTAAGTGGGGACACAAGAACAAAAAGCTTCTGTAGTTAAAAATGCAACATCAACTGACAAAGCTGAACCTCCTGAAAAGGCGCTACGGCGAGCTCAAAGGCTTCGACATAGTGTCAAGCACAAAAGGTTGTTACCTACAAAATAGAAGTCTCGAGTGTCTTAACTAAAATCAAAGAAGTTCAACAGAGTTGATCGTGTAGACTCCAAGCAGCTCGAGATGATCTATGATATGGGGCCAAAACAGGTACACTGGAAGGATCAGTATTCATAAAACATACCACAAGCTCATCATGATACTTGGTACTACAATAGTCAAAGGCTTGTAATCAGAAAAGAAGCAAATGCAAAGAAAAGTACGACAAAGTAGAAATAAAAAGCTAAAGTACATAATGCTAAAACAGCTTCGCGTCATCAGAACACAAGTCAAGTCACAAATACAAGTTCCCACAAGATCACAAAACACAAGTTTCCATCAAGTCATAGGCGAGGGTCGGCACTCGCGTAAACACCCGGTCCAAATAAAAGTCATAAAGAAAAGCAAACAACTAAAGAGGCATTAGTTAGTCCATTTTCCCGCCCTTAAAGGAACTGCTAGATCGAGTTGAAAGTTTCCCGGGCCTGATAGAAGAAAGGTGAGTGTCTAGCAAGCTAGCGTCCATGTCTTTATCTTTGTCTATCTTGGTCACAGAAGAAAGGACAACTGACTTTTTATGAGCTGATTGCTTCCCTTTGCGCTTTGTGGATAGAGGCTTGATTACTTTACTAGAAGAATCATTTCCCCCTTTAGCTGGGCTATCATCCAAAGCCGCATCATCTTCGTCTGTGTCTCCAGATAAAGTGATTGCGTCATCCAGTTCTTGGATAGCTGCAACCATTTCCGACTGAGACCCAAGCTGTGAGGCAGAGGCTGGAGTGGATATAAGAGTAAGTGATGAGTCGCCTGGTGGAGGAGTAGCAACCAAAGTAGTTGAAGTTATCGCTATCAAGGTGAATTCGGTGGTAATAGCTCTAATCCCGGTTGCAGAAGAGGATGGCTTCGGTGTAGCAGGGCCTATTGTATATAAATAAAAAAAAGGAAACCATTGTACCCTTATGGAGAGAATAAAGGACCAAAATCCAAGGATGGTGATTCAGTCCTGGTTTTACCTGGATTGACTGGAAGAGTAAGCGATTCGATCCCGGTTTTACCTGGGATAGATGGAGGGCTTCAGATCTTTAGCACATATCAGTTTGCATCATCTTCCCTGTCATCATCATTTAAATACTCCTCACCGAGATCTTTTTCCTTTTCAAGATCCATGGAAGGGTTGATGGCAGGCGTTTCAGTAATCTTCGGGTCGGAGGCTGTAACATCAGTAAGAGGTGTGTCAATGGCGGTAGTGGTCTCTGTTTCTAGAGTGGATCCCCCAGAGGGTCCAACCCCATAATATGAAGCATAGCCTTTTCGGAGTTGTTCCCGACCCTTGGCAAGCGCTTCACGGGAGTCATCGTCTAAAAGGGCATCTATAAGATCCTCTTCCTTCCAACCTGAACCATTATATTTTCTAAGCACATTTTCCTAGATTTCAGTAAGTGTGATCACGAACGCATCTTATAAAAAGCAAAAGCTACCTCTATTTGGAACACTCGAAGTATAAAAGTCAAATAGAGAGGTATTAAAGCGAGCTTCATCCTGAACGCGTGCGGCCTCAGCAGTGGTCTTCGCCAGTAAAGCATTATCCCTTTCCCTCTCAAGTTTAGCAATCTGAACTTCCAACTGAGAAATATTCAAGTGTTAAGAACCTTTTTCCCTTAGCAAACTGACATTAGATTCTCTACAGGATGCTATAGATTGCAACTCTGTAGCCAACTTAAGCTCAACCTCTTTCTGAGCTGAGTGCGCCTCTTTCATCTGGGAATGGAGCAAGGTCTCTCTGGTTCTAGCAGCGGAGAGTTCATCTTTAAGACACTGGTTTTTCGCCACAAGCTTGGCATTCTACTGAGAAAGGGATGCAATGTTGGCATCGTGAGAACTAAATGTTCTTTCCCATTCAGCCTTATCGTTTTATATCGTAAAAATGGCAACAAGGTGGCAATGGTTAACCCGCTGAAGCTTATCACACAACCTATACCATTCACCCATCTTCTCAGCCTCCTTCCTAGCTACGTCCATATGCATGTTCATGTTGTCCTTCACTACATCTATCTCTCTAAGTATATTATCTTTGTCCAAGGGATTGACATCTACATTGAAACGATCCCCTCTAAAGCACCATTTATCAACAAATCTCCGGGAAAGCTCCTTTGGACCAGATCGGGAATGATAAGGGGGACTCTTAATGTCTGTCACAATGTCGGCGGGAGATAGGGTAACATCAAGGGGTTCGAGAGATAGGGTATGAGTAGAAGTAGTAGAGGCAATAACAACATCTTTGCTAGAATGCTTGTCTTCAGCCGTAATGCCTTCACCACCTTTGTGATGCTTACTTTCTCGCCCATGATCTTTATCTTTATCATCAACAAGCC
Organism: Allium sativum; assembly: GCA_030737875.1. NCBI lineage: Eukaryota > Viridiplantae > Streptophyta > Magnoliopsida > Asparagales > Amaryllidaceae > Allium > Allium sativum. The sequence continues at coordinate 429,845,244 of CM060909.1, read as the reverse complement.
TCTTCCCTTTGCGGTCAACTGCATCGTACTTCTCGCGATCATGCTTGTGTTGCTTCACGCGATCGTGCTCGTGTTGCTTCATGCGATCATGCTCGTGTTGCTTCTCGCGATCATGCTCGTGTTGCTTCACGCGATCATGCTCGTGTTGCTTCTCGCGATCATGCTTGTCATAGCCATGCTTTTCGCACTGGTATGGATCATCATGAGGTTGCTTGTCTCGTACCCCCCGACCTTGGTTATCATGGTCTCAAGTTCTTGTTCCTTCCTCGCTCTTTTCTAAGCCTCGGTTTCTGAGCAATTGCGACCAAGATTGCGCCGTGGGTCAAAGGAACTCAAACAACGGTTGAGATCGCCTATATAGGAGCGGTGCATGGTTGGACCTAGAAAAAATGAAAAGCAAGAAGTTTAGTTTTCTAGAAACAGCAAGTGCTGGGGTAAGACAGAAAACATATGAGCAAGGAAGAAATACTAAGTGTGTGTGGCGTGCAATCTAGCATAACAAACTTATCGGTGTTATTGGAGATAGAGACACTCCAATTTCTATGACAGGCTTAATAGGTGGAGTTCATGGAAATATGGACAAGCTGAGAAGATGTTTGCGTGATCACTAGGGAAGAAGTTTAAGAAGGCAATACAAGCTGTGAGGTGTGTACATCTCTTGTGAACTCTTCACCCAAAGTCACATTGAGATCACCTAAATTTGCAAACCTATTAGAGATGGTGTCCTCTACAACAACGGAATGTGTGGGATCAACCTTTGTCATTTCAACATCAACACTGCCTCCAGTTGCAATCTCTCCTTTGTCGGGTTGCCCACTAATGTTAGCTGAACCTTTACCCTTACGGTGCTCAGTATCCTCTTCCTCAGGTAAAGGTAGTTCAGGCTGGCTGGATGTCTCAACTGCAGTAGTGGCATCCGAGCACTTCTTTAAAGAATTTTCTCCCGAAGAAGTCCTGTCAATTTTATCATCTTTAACGCTTGGGGCATCAGACGTTTCAATTTTTGAAGGAAAAGTAGAAGGTTGACCAAAAACAAAGGATCTGGAAGGTGCAAGCAAAGCAAGTTCGTGAAGGGACTCTTCCGTGATAAGAAACTTTTTGGTTCTCTTCTTCTGATCTATGGCCTTTAAAGACTCAAGCATTGAACTGCGAGCTTCAGAATCTTTAACAAGCAGTGGAAGTTTTGTAAAGAGAAAGGAGGAGGTTTAATATTTGAAACCCAAAACAAACTGGGTATGCAATCTAGAGTAAATGTTCTCACCTCCTTCCATCCAAGTGCTGTGAAAGCTCTCAGGACATTGAACATAAAAGAATTGGCTTACTAACCCAAAAATACTCTATGGCAGGCCAAATACAACTTTACAGTTCCGAGCAGCTTCAACAAAGAAGATAGAGGGGTGATCCTTTCTTGTCTTGAAAATGCATAGATAACACAGGTCTCCAAAGGTAGGCACGCAACGCCATGTCCTCATGAGCAATATATATAGCCCTAGCAAAGTGACATACCTATTAGGGTGTAACCAAAAGAGAGCAATGGCTAAGAGACTGAGAACCATCTATAAAAAATCATTGAAAGGAGGGACAACCCTACTTAGTAGCATCTGACGATTGACAGTTATGAACCCAGGAGGTTGTTGGTCAAAATTATCATATTTTCTTGGAAAAATGGCGTCATCCTTGGAGATGCCAAACTGCTTACACGTATGTTTATAAACACATAAAATCATGGTTATAGAGCATCTTTCCGGTGGTGGCTTGCTCAAAGGTCGAGGATCGGGAAAAGGTTGGTCTTCCACTGGCTCAGGTTACATAGCTATGGCAATCTCAGAATCTTGTGGAGAAACTCTAATTTGACTAGAAGTTGTTACCTCTTTATCCTTATGATGACTCGATTTTAAGGGTGTCTCCATTCTACATAAACAATCTGGTTTATAAACACATCACAAGTGCGCATTTCCTATGTGCAAAGTGCAGTGCATGATTGTGCATATCATTGGAAACGTGAGCCTGAAATCTACAGCCAATATGTTGATGATTGCGGGGGATGGAAAAATATTGAGCCTAAATTTTGTTAAAGAACTTGTTGATCACAGGTGTTGAATGAAGAAAGAAGTGCGTCCAAAATTTAAGTCGAAGCTTTGAGATGGCCAAGATTTAGTTGCTCTAAGATGATTTGATGTTGGTCACTAAGGTTTCATATGCTAGGAATAATCAGAGCTTTAATCTTCACTATATGGAGTAGCCTCGACTCTTACATGGATCATTTGCAAGTCATGCATGAGTAGCGCATAATCCACAAATCACATACGATCCATGCATCGTCAATAACCCATAAGTGGATTGCTAACGATCCATAGAAGGGTCATAAGCGGTCCATGGATCACTGACGATCCGTAGATCGGCCACTCCGGATCCATGGGTCGTCTGTGAATCATTGAAGGGCCGTGTGTGATTCTTGGATCGAGTGCGATCCATCGCTTGACTACGAGTGCTCCAGGAAAGTGATTAAAAACAAAGTCGTATCCAAGACACTGCAAACTTGTGACCAACATTGAACATCAAGAATCAGAAATCAAGTTCTTAATCTTTCAAAACTTCGATGAAGATCTTGCATAAATAACAAAAGGCGAACGCTTCATTTCTTCATCAAATTACATAATGACCTCGTAATCAACAAGCTATTTGCACACCTTAATTGGTCTGGTTCAAATCAAAGTTGCGGATCAATCACACAACATTGAAATATAATCCAACATTGCCACCAACCATCACCATTTGCATATGAAGGCATTGCCGAGAATTTCTACATGAGACTAGTGGAGAGATTAAGCAAAAATCTGTACAAATCTAATTAAAAGAAAGATGTTTCAACCAAATTATATCAAATTTTTGGTTTTTAATTAAAGTTGCAGATCAATCATGCTACATCAAAATGTAGTTCAGTATGAAAGCATACACGGAGGCCATTCAAAGTCGGGAAAAGTCGACAGCAGTCCAAATGCAAAGTTTCAAATTTGAGCTAAAATTATGGATCAATCACACAATATCATGCTCACATTTCAACATGGACGCACCAACACAGTTAAAAAAAAGAGGTTTGAAAAACAGTTTTGGCACAAGATTAACAAAACGATGATACAAATTTTTTGTGAAATATAGTTCGACATCATCGTCAACCAGTGTAATCTATGCACAATTCTAGCAAAAATAATAAAAAGAATCCTAAGAAAATACAGTAAAGAAAAGTTATTATTAACCAAATGATATCGTGCTTCAGGAATTGAATAGAAAATTGTGGAACGACCATACAATATCAGCTGTCGAATTCAAATCAAAGCTGCGGATCAATCACGCAACATCAAGATGAATCCCACTATAAAAATAGTTCAAAATTGAAAATTCTCAACTATGTTGAAAGGGATTAAACAGTTTTGACACGAAACTCATTACACAAATTCCAAACCAAATCTATCATTACCAAGAATAAGGTTGTCAAAGACGATCCAGCCCAAACATCACAAACACTCAGTTCCAAACAACTATTGTGACTCAACGCTAGCAATTCACCAATCAAAATCATTTAGACCCAAAAATAAACTTATACAGTCCAACCAAAAACCCGAAAAGTTGGGTTAAAAAAGAAATTAGGAAAAATTAATATCCTATAGTTAGAAGATTCGCTGATTTCTAGTGGTTGAATGCTTGCAAAGCTTTGGCAATGCTGAAGTCGAACGGGTCTGGAAACTTGGAGCTCAAATTTGTTTAAATTGAAGGTTGTGACGATGATTGGAGTTGAGTCCTTCTTTGGCCGAAATTGATAAGACCCAGTAAAGATCCAAAACCCTCTAACAATCAGAACTTTGGCAACTAGAGATAACGATGGTGAACCCGATTGCAGTAGCAGTTGAAAGTAAAATTAGAACTCGAGCTCCCTGGCAACTAGCAAACCTCAGAAGCAAACATCTGATGAGCGTTGACAACAACGACAAGCTTGATTGAATGGAGCACGAAGAAATTTGATTATGAGAAAATTTTCCTCAACATATCTCATCCACCATTAATCTCCTTTTTGCTGAGGAAGGTGAGAGTGTGAAAATAGGGTATAGATGAGAATATAAGAATACATGCTTGGTTAAAGGGCCGATTGCTCCATGAAACAGGGCCAGGTTGAAGCCACCCGATGTGCACGCATGTTAATCGGTCAAAATGGTATAAATCTAACCAACCAATTCCTCCATGATCCATTTAAGAATGATCAGTTGTTGATCGTGGAAGCCCATATTTTTCCAAAAAAATACAAGCTTCGAGGTGCAAATATTAACCACGTTATTAAAACACGATTCAAACGTCACATATCGAATCGGGAATTCCTTACATAGAAGGATCAGTATAATTAAGCAGTGGGTTGGCAACACTTTCATTAGGAATAATTCATCTACATAAGCACATGCATGGTTAGGTAATGAGTAAAATGTACGGATTGTAAACCATGTAGTAAGGAATGATCGTTTTCTATTGCAACATATGTTATCGCTGGAGAAGAACAATGGATCGTTAAATCCAAGATGATGGGCCATCCACGATATATTATATACATGCACTAACCTGATAGTATGTTTGCACACCATGCGTTTTTGGCCACGTGGATCAGTTATATTCTTGAATATGGATTAGAGTGGAGTGGTTCAAAGCTAGTGAAATAATGGATGTGACAAAGTGCAAACTAATGGACTGTTCAGTACCCTTGCGATGAAGCAAAACGGCACATCTAGAGAGGAGAGCGAACGTTCTGCCACATGACCACATGTGATCCACTCCCTGGGTCGTTCAAAACGAATACGAGGCAAGCTTATAAACTAGCGGAAGCAAAGGATCACAAGCCAAATGGGGATGGATCGTATGTGTTTAAAACATGATGACGTGTAAGTAGATGGACCACTACAGCTCCAGGCATGGACCGTCAGCTTCTCTGATGGACCGTTAGTGAGCTTCAGGATGGATTATTCTAGTTTAAAGTATATGGATCAGTTGCATGGTGGCATTGTTGTAATATTATGACCCGATCCGTAACCCCATACACTAAACTACAACTTCGCCACTCCACTCTAACCACATCTATAAATACCACACCCCCACACACATTAAAGGGATCGAATTTTTCCGACAACGTGGTGTTGCCCAATTCATTTCTCAACGACTCAAGATTAACTCCAACTCCATATTAAAGTTCTTCTAAGATTTAGTCCAACATCTCAACCACCATGAAATAAAAAATAATTGACTAAGTGCTCAATTGTTGAAGATATACTCCAACAATTATCACCAAACGAAGAGATCTCATCATTTCAATGTTGAATTCAAGAGAATCGAAGGATTGGAGATTGAAGAATTTATAGAAGTTAGAAAAGGAAGAGATATTTTGATTGTAAAAAAGAAAATGTATAAAGCAATGATAATTGTGTACCTTGTAATGGTTGGAAAACGAATGAAATCTCCTTTCATAGTGGACGTAGGTCGAAATTGAGACCGAACCACTCTCAATCACCTGCACTTTACTTTTTCCCTACATTTATTTGCTCTTGACTTTGTGTTTGATCAATTTTGAAGTGTTGATAAGCATTTTGGGGGTGTTAGTGCCACTTTTTGCATTAATAAAATTTATAACTACTTTAGATGAGATATCAATGATTAAAAGAGAATTAGTAGAAAATTTCTTGTAGAAATCACCCTTATTTTAGTCCACAATGGATTACAACAATGAGTCAAGTAAATGAATACTTCGTCTTCTATTGCCAGCGCACGAGAAGAAGAAATAAAGAAGTATAGTTTATTCTATTTATAGTTTTTTGGTCGATCAGACTGCTAAATAATAGCTTTTTTTTTTTAGAAAATAGCACCCGAGCTATAACCCAGGTGATCATTCAGCTACATCTTTCCCTGTCAATCACATCTATTAGACATTTACATCGCCCAAAATGGACGTTTATTTACACTTGTAGTGATTATGCTCTAACAATAAGAATTTATTTAAATTGCTTCACATAAGTAGCTATAGCCTTAAGGTTTAAAAACGAGATGATAGATTCTACATTCTTTACCATTAGATTTGGACTTGGAGTACTAGTGGGGCTAGTTGTTTCACAATGGGAATTCTTTAAATCGATGATCATATCAGTAATCACGTTTGTCTTCTAGTTTGTGTCAATTTTATTTCTTTTGTTAGCTCTACAACACCCTTTACAATTAGGAGTTGAGCCACTCTTCAGATTGAAACTACAGTGAAATCTTATCGATTGTGGCAGTTGCATGTGGAGGTCTCTGTAATACCACATAAAGAAATTAACATGTAATTACTAAGACTCAAAAGTGAAATTTGGCAAACATCAAAATTTGGTCACAAATTTTACATCATTGCGTTCACGATGATTTTATGATCAACTTCATATATAAAGTTTTGCGATCGGGCTTTAATTGGAATGGTTATTGATGGGTAAGGTTTTTCAACCTAATATAATTCAGACGAATCCAAATGTAAAATGGAAAGTTAAATAATGTTAATAGTCAGAATTAAAAAACATATTAAATATTAGCCAATACATACAATAATGGCGGAGACTTCTTGAACTCCAAGGCGACTAGAGTTATATCCACTTCTTCCCTATCTCTCACCAATATTTTCCTTCCTGCCATACCTATTGTCCATCGCTTTCATCTTATCGTCCCCAACCCTTGCTTTCTCCTTTGTGGTTTGAAAGTTCCTCCATTTCCAGATCTATATTTTACCCCTTCCTTTCATATACTGCCTTTAGTGAGCAGATCTTGTAACCCGATACGCCATTTTTAATCTCATTTTTTGACAGCACCCTCACCTCTCTCTTTCTATCTTCTCTCTGAACCTAGATCTAGTCTTTTTTTGATTTCTTGACATATCTTAGCTAGTTTCCGTCCTTTGCCATCCTGTTATGCTAATAGCTTCTCCTTAGGTTACTCCTTCCGTTCTAGTTAGGATTTTACGCTCTCGCAACCTCAGGATACCTCCTTTAATCTCTATTTTGGTGGTTGTTAGCTTCTGCTGTATAGGTTGGCTCGGGGACGCTGCTTGTTCTTAGTAAGTTTTGTTAAGTCTATTGAATTTCATATCTTTGTTTCCCTGTGAGTGGTTGAGATCTATATCGTATATGTCGCTTTATTGATTGTTCTAGGCTTGTTATGTGGTCTCTGGGATCTTGTTTTTTGTATTGGTAGTTTACTTCCCGGGTTTATCTTGTTTACTGACATGATGTACTTTGAGGGAAATCTTTGATGCTTTCCTTTTCGGCTGTATGGTTTATGTGCATTAAGCTTATTAGCCAGCCTTTTTTGTTGCTTCTATGCCAGCAATCCTCTGCATTTGCTTCATCTCTTAGCACCTGTTTTTATCATCTGCTAGCCTCTTCAATCCTCTGTATCTAGTTCCTAGTGCTTTGAAGTATAAGCCGCAATCTATGTTCAGTTTAGTCCTGAATCTGTGCTGCATGAGAGTATCTGCATTACTTTCTTTACTCTGCTTAGAATCTATAGCTCCTATCTCTTCAATGCTTGCTGGTTATTTTGCTTTTTTGCATTACATAGCATCTGGTTTAGAGAACACATTTTGACCTTCCAATTGCTCCTGCATACTGGAATGGCTAACAAATGAAGTATAAAAGAAAACTACCCTAAGTGGAAAGTATTGGTCATTGTGATCAAAATGTGTTGTATAGTTTAATTCTGCTTGTAAACTTGTAACTGATTACACCTTGTGCTATGTTAGATTACAGTTTATATTGTAGTTAACATCAGAATGTTCGTAGTACATAAGCATTTTGCTTATCTCCTATTATGTTTTGTACTCATTATTTGCTATAATGAAAAAGTGGTACGATCCACCATAAAAATCGGCTGGCATTGCTTAAAAAAACATAATAAATATTATTTTAGTGTTGTAGGGTTTAAGCAATTCCAAATAAAAGACAATATCAGAAATAAGTTAGAAATAATTTGGAAAATAAATAAACGTATTTAGGAATTAGTTCACATTCCAAATAAGGGACTAGTGCTTGTGTGATGGCTAGGTTTAAGTTAGAAATAAATAATCCAGATTTAATTATTTTAATCGAACAAACACGATTTATTCGAATGTTATAAATAGAGGTTTAGTTGATTACTTATCTTCTCATGCTTTCTAATCGAAGCTCTACAACTTTCCCTTTTCTACTATTTCTATAATATATATATATATATATATATATATATATATATATATATATATATATATATATATATATATATATAATGAATCGAGAAGGGTGGGAAGTAAAGAATAGAAGGAGTGAATCAACACTGTGAAAAAATAGCAAATTTCTGTAACTATAAATCTATATTGCCTTAACCTCAAATCTCATCTTAAATTTATAATTCTAACGTTAATGTATGTATCTTGTTATACATATTCTTTTGGGTTTAAATGGAAAAGGAGCCAAATAAAAGGGAAGAATTCAGTTTTGGGCGATTTGGAAAGCTCAAAAGGTGAGTGAGAAATTATATGATTTATGTAAGACAACAAGTACTCCAATGGACCTCGGTTTTCCATTAATCGAAAATCTAAGTCCACTAAAATACCGATCTTTGGTTTGATATCCTATAAAGGAGAAATTATATCAAAGTATCAACGATAATAATTGATAGTGGAGCAAGTAAATATGGTAATCACATAAGTACCGATCAAGATTTGACGTCTCAAGTGTCAATTATCCTTGTCAACTGAGCATGGAAAGGAAAACATACCAAAAGCAGTTCCTGCCTAATACTAGTGCATGTCCTTCTAACGATCACGTGGATTACAATAATGAGAGAGTCATATCAATTTTCTAGTGAATGGTAAATTATATTTTTTTACATAACACTAGCTTTTTTAGTATCTCGTATTATATATATTATATTGTATTAGTTATTTCAATTTCATGACTGTATACTCATCCACGTCCCGTTGTTTTCATAACTATAATGTATGCATGTGTGCAGTGTATGTGTGTATATATCACATGATCCTCTAATTGACCTAGATATTTTTCCTATAGTGTCTCTTATTCAACACCTCGGTAGGATACACTGCCTCATTATATCATGATCTTGCCATCTTATATCTCGAAGAAATCCTATTGCATTGTATCGAATGTTATTCCATCGCCTTTTAACTTTGGTTTTATATACAACTATTATTTTTGGGTTTCTAACTTGTCTGCTTCCCAAACTCCACTCAATGGATATAGTTCTAAGGGCTTTAGTGTATGGACTCAACTCCATAGAATAATATAATGTGTAACACCCTGGAATTTTCCTAAAATAAATAAAAGAATAAATAAGAATTAAGAATTATTGGAAATTTTTAGAAACATTTAAATTTGACTACCGGACTTACAATATTGTGCTTGTTGTAATTTTCTAAACAATTTTTACGTATAATTTATTGAAATATATGTTAAAATAAATAAGTTAAAAATACCGCAATAATTTAAATTAAAAAACATGGGTGATCGACCCAACCCTTGCTCGATTGGACTAGGTTAGTGATGGTTAACTCAACGCCATATTAAAGCAGGGTTTACAATTTTGTGTCGCCTCCTTTTCTTCGATTGAAATTATTTGGTGCTTGGCACATTGTTGGATAATGGTCGTGATTCATTAGAGTCCTGATCTAGTGGTGTTGATGAGAGTGTTATTCTGTAAGTTCATAGTTAGGTGTTAGCCTAAACCTAGCCTTTTCCTCCTAACGAAGCTCTGTCAAATAAAACTCCAACCTTAAATGTAACGACCCGCATTCTACGCATCGGAGGATTGTAGAATATTTATTTCATTTTCGTATGAGGTCACAAAGTCGTGTAACTTTGGGGAACGACTATTGGGGTCATTTCCCATGTTCACGATTTTTGCCGATTTTTAAATGACCATTTTGCCCCTAGCTAATCTTGTTTCGTCTATAACTTTTGATTGGTAAGGAGTTTTGACCTGAGACCACTTATATTGGATTCGGATGATGATTTACCTTTCCATAGAGTGGTCACATTAGCCAAATGAACTTACCGTTTGGGAGATATGGTTGAAATAAGGTTTAGAAGGTGAAAAACAGCTTAACTGGGCCTAATTAGGTTAATTAGTGTATGGGCCCATAATCCATTTCGGGATTAGGGTTATGGGGAGGTTAATAGGGTTAGGGAAATCAGTTTTTATCATTTTTCCAGCCGCCATTTACATCCTTGAAATCCTAGCAATGGCCTCCACCTTCTAAATCACTCCCAAATCACTCACTGATTGTGTATTAGCTTAATCTACACCAAATCAAGGATGATTAGTGTCAAATCAGAATTGGAGCTGCTGTGTTGTAATATGAAACCACGCCAAAATAGTAGAGTTTCATATCTAAAGTTTTATTTGTGGCTAAGGTGAGTGATTTGCATTGTTTTTCACTAATTACGTCCAATTAGGGTGATTAGTGTTAACTAACGAAATTATGCATTAGAAAAATCTGGAAAAATATGTAGAAATTCTTAAATATTATTTTATACCTACGTTAGAAATTTGGGTTAATTTGGACATGTTTGCTAATCGTATGGTTAAATCATGATTAAGGAAATTAAGTGGGAAACATGGGCTTTGGGTACGTTTAATCCATATTAACATGTTATAATCATTGTTTTGGTGTTCATGGTTGATTCTATATGTTGCTATTATTGTTTGGAATGTTTTTTGATTGCCTAAAATTGTTAGATTGGTCGAAAACGCCGTCATATGGCATAAATAGCTTGCTGGAAAAGTTGCAGGAAATTGGTCATTTCCCGTTCGTGAGGCACACCTGCGAGCCGGAGCATCATCACGAGTCGCGTACCCCAACCGTGGAGCACCGCTCAGCAAGCCGAACACCCCTCCATGAGCTGGTCCCACCTCAATGTCACGAGCCGCCCCAGTACCCCATCATGAGTCACACGAACCAGAAGACCACGACCAGTCTGGGATCACGAGTGGGTTCTATGACCCAAATGTGGACCACGAGTGAGGTTGGAGCCATGAACCATGAACTAGGCAGGAGCATGACGAACCACACTTCGAGGATCACGAGCTGAGCTGACGAGTCACAAACCGAGATGATGACCAAAACCCGAGATGCAAAGGCAATCCAAATAGGAAGTGAGTACTCAGGATCTAGATGGGAACCAACGGGTTGATGTCCTGAGTTGGACTTTGCTGCGGGACGTGTGCAAAGGGGTTATCGATGTCTATAGCTTTGACTCATCACTGAGAGACGAATTAGCAGCTATGGATCAGTGTAGTGGAGTTGTTATGGCTCCATGGGGCAAAGTTATCATAGCAAGACTATGAGCCAGTGCACTGGAGTTGTCATGACTCCATGGGGCAGAGTGGACATAGCAAAGTATTTGTGGTTATGGATCAGTGCAGTGGAGTTGTTATGACTTCATAGAGAAGAGTGATTGTAATAAAGAATTGGGTGATCAAGTGGTGGATATCGTATATTTTATGCACAAAGTCAGAGATGTGAGGTGATTGCTATGTTTGATGTTTTCTATCACCATGACATGCACATCCCCTCCCCATTATTTTCACACCATGTGTTAGTGTCACCTAATAGTATTGTACATCCTGTTGTCCTAACTCTTTGGTTGCAGGTCCAGGTTCAGGTATGGTTATGTATACCTGTTATTGTTCTGTTTTTGCTGCTTATCACTCGTACCGGACTTTTGTCTGACCCAGAGTTTCATGTCTCTTCTTATTACTCTGGGTGCTCCTAAACGAGCAGACTGGAGGCAGGTTAGCTGATTACGCACGAGTAGCTGTCCGGAGACGAGCAAGAGGCTTATTCGTATTATTCCCATATATTCTCCCTATGTTGTTGCTGGTCACTACTTTCGGCATTAGTAGCGTACCTTCTTATTTTTCTTTAGAGATAGTTTTAAAAGTTGTAATAATGAAGGTCTGGATCATAAGCTGTATTTTGAATTTTCCGCTGCTATGATGGTTTAGTTTTCATCTTCTGCACGGTCTCGCCTATTTTATATCAAGCTATGTTATTATTATATTTTGTTCCATGCGCTATGAGATATACTACAGGTTCTTTGATGATTTATCGTTTTCTTTCTTTTCCTTTGACGACCTTCCCGTGTTGGTTGGACATCGGCACAACGCATTTCGTTAGAAATGTCGGCTAGTGCAGGGCGGGCTATCACACTTGGTACCAAAGCTCTAGGTTGCGTAGTTAACCTAGGGAAAGACACCAGGGAGAGATAGTATACGTATATGAGAGCACGTATTTGTGAAAGTTTGGGTTTTCAAAAGCTATATATATATATATACTATTAATATATCTAAGGATGAAGTCGCACTGCACTGGCACCACTGAATAGATGGTTAATCATTTTCTCTTTACAGATTGAACGATGAGCCGATATACGAGGGGTATAGGTTCAGGGGCCAATAATAGGAATGCTCCTGACATGAGGACGATGTTCACTGACCTCATGAGAGAGATGCTTAGGGATGTTCAGAGGGCTGCTCCTAATGCTGCAAATGGTAGTGTTGCAGCGGTGCAGGCGCCTAGGGCCGATTTCGCCAAGCTCTGTAAAGACTACACTAGTCTTGGTTGGAAGCCGTTCCACAGAACGGAATCGACTACAGAAGTTCAGGATTGGCTCGATAGTTGTGAGAGAATCTTTGAGGATTTGGTAATCGAAGATGCAATGAAGAGGAAGCTAGCATCCCGTCAGCTTCAAGGACGAGCTATGAATTGGTGGAATGCTTTTAAGGCAACTACTCATGAGGATCAAGTTACTTGGAATCAGTTTAAGACCCACATTAGTGACAAGTTTATCCCAGCTGCCCAGAAGTCAGAGTTGTTTAGGAAGTTCTTGGAGCTTAAACAGAATGGCAGGGCAGCCTCGGAATATATTGCTGAGTTCAATACTTTATCGAAGTATGGATTATCTCTTATCGATACCGCTGAGAAGAAGAACGAGAAGTTCATAACTGGTTTAGATCAGTAATTGGGAGAAAGGCTTATAAACCATGTTGATGAGACTTTTGAATTGATTGTTGGGAAAGCATTGGGATTAGAGAGCCTTTATCCTAAGCCCAACTGAGGTCACTGTTGCATCTGCAGAGGGGCCAAAGCCGCAGGAAAGCGGTGGAGGCAAGAATAATTCTTAGAATAAAAGGAAGCAGAATCAGACCAAGGATGGTCAGCAAAAGAATAAGAAGGATGTTGAGTGCTTTAGCCGTGCTAAGAAGTGCCACTATGCCAAAGAATGTTGAGCAAAGCCAGCGGATAGGAAGTTCTTCAACTATGGCTAATTGGGACATTGTAACACCCTGAATTTTCTGTGACTATTAAAAGAACGAATTTAAGAATACTTAATTGTTAAATTGAGAATTAAGGAAATGGGTTAAGCTATTTCATTCGTCTCGAAATTTTGCTTGGAATAGAGTCCAAGTTTTCATAAATCGGACTTCGTATGAAGAAGTTATGGCTCTTAGAAATTTCAGTAATTTTAATAAATTAAAAATAGTTCAAATTAAAATTCAAAATTCAAATTCAAACGAGAAAGCGGGCTGGGCAGGATTTTTCCCGCCCCAGGCCAGGTCGACCAAGGGGTCGACCTCCCCTAAACAGGTTGACCAGGAGGTCGACCTACCCCCGGGGCAGATCTGAAATGAGATGATCCTGACTTGTTGCTGAGTCTCTTCTGACCTGTTGCTGAGTCACTAGGGCATAGGTGGCAATTCTGGATTACTCTATCTAGTCTAGACGGTTGTGGTTGCTCCTATGATAATCTAACGGGTTATGTTGATTTAAACTTTTATATAAGCACGCATAGACTCAAGCCCTAAACCTAAACTAAATTAGTCTCTTGGCCTCCATGCTGCTGCTAGAATAGTTCTTCTTCCTAAAGCTTAGGAATTTGCAAGTCAGAATTCTAATACAAATGACGAACGAATCATTCTCTTCTCTAACCTATCTTTGTGAGTACAATTTCTTTCACAAAATAATTAATAAATTAATTATGATGAGTTATAATTGGGGTTATGAGAATATGTCTGTTGGATCATGTGATGTTATTTAACTTTGTTATTGTCTGTTGGATCATGTGATGTTATTTAACTTTGTTATTGTCTGTTGGTGGACATATGACAGTTTTGTTAACTTATGTTGGTAGATTTGTTTCATATGTCCAATCACATATGTTTAACTTGATTTGTTTTATAAAATCAATTTATATGCAAGTTTGGGATGTAAATCATATGCTAGTTTATATGTGAATCTTATGCAAGTCTATTTTTACATATGCCAGTTTGTATGTGAATCTTATGCAAGTTTGTATGTGAATTATACACAAGTTTATATGTGAATCGAGTATATACATATTCTAGTTTATATGTAAAACATGTGATGTTAGTTTACATGTTTAAATCCATATGCAAGTTTGTAGAAATACATATGCAAGTTTGTAGAAATCCATATGCAAGTTTAGGTGAAAACTATATCCCATATATGCAAGTTTAGGTGAAACCCATATTCATATATGCAAGTTCACAATTTCATGTTTAGATCTATATTTAGATCCATAGTAGTTTATGCAAATTTATGTTCTATATGTCCATTGCCTATGCTAATTATTGGCTATGCAAACTTATGTTATAAGTCTTATTTGCAAGTTAGATCTATTTTATGTGTTATGCAAGTTGTGATGTTTCTTTACTTTTTTATGAGTTAGACTATTTGCGAGCCTAACATATTTCATATGAAAACATACGAATAACATGGGGACAATGGGAAAATATTAATTATGCAAATTGTGAATTGGCATAAAATGGCTTTAAAGGCATATAATTAATTTAAGACATTAATTGGTATAATTTATATACCTAAAAAGTATGGACATAATTTAGGTGACAATTATGGACATAGTTTAAGTTGGAAATTATTGACAATTTGAATAGGGGTAATTAGTTCATATTAAGGTGAAATAATTATGTGTAATAATAAACTCCTACGACATGAGGTTAGACTCGTTTGTTGTATAAGACTGCCCGGACCCACCCGGCAAATCCAGCAACCAGAAATGGTAGTCTAATGTGAGAGATCGAAGGCATAAATTAAATACGTAATAATTGTAAAGACACGAGGTTAGACTCGTTTGCGCTATAAGACTGCCTGGACCCGCCCGACAAATCCAGCAACTGCAAACGGTAGTCTAATGTGGGAGGTCTTACAAGGTTATGGTTATAATGAATTAAGTAACACTTAACCAAGATAAACATGTGGTGGGACACGGGGGTTAAGTGGGTGAAATGGGTGACATGTGAAATACGATTAGAAACACTTAACCAAATTGAAACATGTAAGAAGACATGAATAAGAAGGGGTTAAGTGGGAAATTTTAGTGGGGACCAAGCATAGTTGAAAAGCTTGTGTCAAGTATGGGGGCCCTTTTCAAACCAGTAACCCACTAAGTATCTTTGTGAGCTCGAGTTTGATCGAGGACGGGACACGCTTACTGGGTTTGATTGTAAGAGGTCAAAACGGGTTAACGGTGGCAACGCAAGTCCAACAGGGTCATGTGCGTGCGTGGGCCCGGGCTGGTAGGTAAGACGTTGTTGCATCGTGTAAATATAAGTCGTGCATCTTTAGTGGTATCGGGTTGCCACTTTAGGAGTGATACACCCCACTGTGGGACCAGCACGGATATCTACGAGTTAGGGAGCCGATCGCATGGGGGTAGTGGGTACAACTAGTGGAGATAGGGGCAGGCGACACCTATGTAGACAGCTAGGGGTACACGAAACTACCATTATGGTTATTATGTTCAGTAGGCGGGATCAACTTTTAGGGTGACTAGTAATGGTGCAGTGTAGTAATTATCCTATAGTGTTGGAGGCGCAATTAACGTTATCTTATTCTTCTTGTTTGCCTTGTCATGCCCATTTGTTTCACAGTCATTCCTTGTTTTACCAGTTTATGCCTTATCCTAATTACTTTAATAATTATACTGTTAAAGTTATTGGACTCGCCAGACTTTATGTCTGACCCCCTTTGTTTTCGCCTCTTTTCTTCCATTCCCCCCCAGGTTCTCAGGGTGGGACTAGTGCTAGTGGAGCTTGATTTGGATCTTTCTCTCTCTTTTGGAAGTGCTTGGATTGCTGAAAGTAAAATTCAGCTTATCTCTTTTATGGCTACTTATGTTGGGGTTATGCTTTTTACTTTATGTACTCAGAAAATAATTTGTCAAGATGGATATTACGTGTACTTGGTTTTATTGTTGGTTTTTGATGTTGTTGTAACAAACTATTTCTCCACTACAATAAAAGTTGTTTTAATTTTTCAAGTACCAATATATGTATCTGTCTTGTTATATTCTGTTCTATACACCAATAATACTCCATGAAAGTTAATGCATTCCCTTTGAGAGTGACATTATTGGACGTGGGATGTTACAGACATCACAAGGATAAATGTCCACAACCTACTAAAGAGAAGCAGATTGTGAAAGCATATGCTATTAATGCTGTCCCTTCTTCGTCGAATGCCCCAACTGCGACGGAGAAAGGAAAAAATGTCGTCATTCAAGGTATGCTTTCTATTTATGATGTTCCTGTTCGAGTATTGTTTGATACTGGGGCTTCCCATTCCTTCATATCTAGTGACCTGGTAGATAGGTTGGGATTGGAACCCGAGATTGTTGATAGACCTTTAGTCATGACGAACCCGATCGGTAATTCGACTAGCCTTAGTGTGATTTGTCCAAATTTGGTCTTATCGAGTCATGGATGCATGTTTTCTTGTGATTGCTTTGTTTTGGGCTTTACTGGGTTTGGCATTATTTTGGGAGTCGATTGGCTCCAAAGATATGGAGTGATGGTAGACTATGAGAGATTTTAGGTGGCTATTAGGGAGGATGATGGGTGGAGGGTAGTGTTTGGTGGCCTAGCTAGTGATGAGGTGATGGCTAGTTTTCTGAATTCCCTCGACATTCCATAGGACGGGTTATCAGGGGTTCCCATTGCTGGCTAGTATCCGGATATCTTTGAGGAAGTGACCGGATTTCTACCCCACTGAGAGATTGAGTTCCGTATTGATTTGGTGAAAGATGCCGGACCTATAGTGATTCCACTTCGTCGTATGGCACCAAGGGAGCAGCGAGAGCTCGGGGTGCAAGTAAGCGATCTTCTGAAGAAGGGATTTATTCGAAGAAGTGTTTTTGAGTGGGGAGTACCAGTCGTATTTTCCACCAAGGCAGATGGTTCCCTTCGTTTATGTGTGGACTATCGCGAGTTGAACAGGTGACTAGGAAGAATAAGCATCCTCTTCCACGGATAGATGAGTTGTTTGAAAAACTAGAAGGAGCAAGAGTGTTCTCCCAGTTGGACCTCGCGACACGATTTCATCAGCTCCGAGTAGCAGCTGAGAGTATTCCTAAAACGGCCTTCCGGACGCCGCATGGATTATATGAGTAGTTGGTCGTGCCATTCAGGTTGACCAATGCACCAGCATATTTTGTGGATCTTATGAATAGAGTATTCAGGGATCAATTGAATAAGTTTGTTCTTGTGTTCATGGACGATATCTTGGTTTACTCGAGGACAAAGGAGGAACATAAGGAACATTGGAGGATGGTGATGGAGGTGTTGAGAAAACACCAATTGAAAAGCGAAATTTTCTAAGTGTCACTTCTGGAGGAGGGAAGTGAGATTCTTGGGCCATGTTGTTTTAGAGAATGGTATTGTCGTGGACCCTGCGAAGGTGGCTACGGTATGGGATTGGTATGCGCCCAAGAATGCAATAGACATAAGAAGTTTCTTGGGATTAGCTTGATATTATCGTAAGTTTATCCAAGACTTCTCCAAGATAGCAGCACCGTTAACTCAGTTGACCAAGAAGAATCAAGCTTTCGTCTGTGACGGAAGGTGTGAAAATGCATTCAAGAGTATAAAGGAAAATTTGACGCGTGCGCCAGTGTTAGTCATTCCTAAAGGGAATGAAGAGATGACAATATACACGGAAGCATGTGGTACCGGACTAGGTGTTGTATTAATGCAAGGAAGTAGGGTTGTAGCTTATGCTAGTCGGCAACTAAAACCGTATGAGAAAAGATATCCTACCCATGATTTGGAATTGGCAGCGATCGTATCCGCGTTGAAGATGTGGAGACATTATCTCTTGGGAGAAAGATTCGAGTTTTTTGCCGATCATAAATCGTTAAAGTATCTTTTCTCTCAGAAGGATTTAAACCTTCGTCAGCAGAGATGGTTAGAATTCTTGGCTTCCTATGATTTTGATATCGCATATACACCTGGAAATGACAATGCAGTAGCTGATGCATTGAGTAGGAGATATGCCAGTTTAGGAGCTATGTTTCTTGAATGGAAGCAATCAGAGTATATCGCAGGGTACGATTTCAGCCTAAAGTGCGAATTGGATCTAGAGATGTTAGCAAGTTTGATGATCAGACCCACTTTGATTGAGCGGATTAGTTCCAGTCAGAGGGATGATCCTAATCTATTAGAAATCATCTCCAAGTTAGAAATGAGAATCGACAAGGAGATGAACAAGTATGGGCTTGATCGAGAAGGATGGCTTAGAAAGAATGGGAGACTAGTTGTACCCAGTATCAATGAATTGAGAGATGAAGTACTTAGAGAATGTCATCACACAAAACTGACTATACATCCCGGTGGTAACAAAATGTACCGACACATGAAGCAGACCTACTACTGGGAAGGGATGAAAAGAGACGTTGGGAAGTTTATACCCAAATGCATGAATTAACAGCTAGCTAAAGCCGAGCAAAAGAAGCCTAGTGGTTTGCTGCAACCATTGGAAATTCCAGTATGGAAATGGGAACAAGTCTCAATGGATTTCATTAATGGGTTACCAAGGACTAGATCGGGCCATGATAGCATTTGGGTGATTATGGACCGATTGACCAAGAGTGCAAGGTTTATACCCGTCAAGTCAAATAGAACGATAACTAAGTTAGTAGAACTGTATATGAAGTCGGTAGCGAGATTTCATGGATTACCCAAAGGCATTATGAGTGACCGAGATCCGTTGTTTACTAGTGGATTTTGGAAGAGCTTACAAGAGGCTTTAGGGTCAGAATTACATCTCAGTACCGCATACCATCCTCAAACCGACGATCAGACGGAGATGGTGAATCGAGTATTAAAGGATCTCTTGAGAGCTTGTATATAGGATTTTGGAGGGTCATGGGATGACCATTTGCATTTGGTTGAATTCACATATAATAATAGTTATCATTCCAGTATTAGTATGGCTCCATTTGAAGCTTTATATGGAAGACAGTGCAACTCACCATCATGTTGGTTAGAAACCAGTGAGAAATTTGTTCTTGGACCGGATGTGATAAGAGAAACCTCAGATAAGATCAAGGTTATCCAACAGCGATTGAAGGCCGCCCAAGATAGGCAGAAGAGTTATGCTGATAAAAGAAGAAGAGAAATGAAATTCTCCGTTGGCGACTTGGTGTTTATCAAAATTTCTCCGTTAAAGAGCGTGATTCGATTTGGTAGGAGAGGCAAGTTAACACCAAGATTTGTTGGTCCATTCCCAGTTCTCGAGCAAGTCGGGACTTTAGCGTATAAAGTTAGATTACCCGACAAGATGGAAGGAGTTCACAATGTATTCCATGTTTCCCAATTAAGGAAGTTCGTGCATGACCCCGATATGACTATTTCACCAAATCAGTTAGATGACATCGAAGTAGAACCTGAGGCGGTTGGTAACTTCAAGCCGATGCATATTGTCGAGTACGATATGAAGCAACTTCGAAGGAAGACGGTGAAACTGGTGAAGGTTCAATGGGGGTGATAACGAGCATGACTGTATTTGGGAAACTGAGGAGAGCATAAGGGAGTTGTATCCATAACTCTTTGCCTGGTAAGATTTTAATGACCATTTATTTATCCCCTTGTTAGTAAACCGCATGCTAGGATAGGCTTGTTTTGTTGCTATGCATGTTTGATAGTTGCAAATGATTGATAGGCATGCAGGACCCTTTGTTGTTTTTTAGTTAAGGAATTTCTAGGGGCGAAATTTCTTAAGGAGGGGGAGGGGAGGGGTGGGGGGAGGGAAGAATGTAACGACCCGCATTCAACACATCGGAGGATTGTAGAATATTTATTTCATTTTTGTATAAGGTCGCAAGGTCGTGTAACTTTGGGGAACGACTATTGGGGTCATTTCCCATGTTCACGATTTTTGCCAAATTTTAAATGACCATTTTTCCCTTGGAGAATCTTGTTTTGTATATAAATTTTGATTGGTAAGGAGTTTTGACCTGAGATCACTTCCATTGGATTCGGATGATGGTTTACCTTTCCTTAGAGTGGTCACATTAGCCAAACGAACTTACTGTTTAGGAGATATGGTTGAAATAAGCTTTGGAAGGTGAAAAACAACTTAACCAGGCCTAATTAGGGTAATTAGTATATGGGCCCATAACCGATTTTGGGAGTAGGGTTATGGGGAGGTTGGTAGGGTTAGGGAAATCAGTTTTTATCATTTTTCCAGCTGCCATTTACATCCTTGAAACCCTAGCAATGGCCTCCACCTTCTAAATCACTCCCAAAACACTCACTAATCGCATATTAGCTTAATCTACACCAAATCAAGGAATTTTAGTGTCAAATCAGAATTGGAGCTGCTGTGTTGCATAGGAAACCATGCCAAAACAGTAGAATTTCGTATCTAAAGTTTTATTTGTGGCTAAGGTGAGTGATTTGCATTGTTTTTCACTAATTATGGCTAATTAGGGGTGATTAGTATTAATTAACGAAATTATACATTAGAAAAATCTGGAAAAATATTAGAAACTCTTAAATATTATTTTATACCTCTGTTAGAAATTTGGGTTAATTTGGACATGTTTTGCTAATCATATGATTAAATCATGATTAAGGAGATTAAGGGGAAAACATGGGTTTTGGGTATGTTTAATCCATATTAACATGTTATAATTGTTGTTTTAGTGTTCATGGCCGATTCTATATGTTGCTACTACTATTTGGAATGTTTTGTGATTGCCTAGAACTGTTAGATTGGTCGAAAACGCCGTCGTATAGCGTAAATAGCTCACTGGAAAAGTTTCAGGAAATTGGTCATTTCCGGTTCGTGAGGCACCTCTGCGAGCCGGAATATTATCATGAGTCGCGTACCCCGATCGTGGAGCACCCCTCCACGAGCCAAACGCCCCTCCATGAGATGGTCCCACCTGCATGTCACGAGCCGCCCTAGTACCCCATCACGAGCCGCATGAACCTGAAGACCATGACCAGGCTCGGATCACGAGTGGGTTCTACGACCCGAATGTGGACCACGAGCCAGGTTGGAGCCATGAACCAGGCAGGAGCATGACGAGCCGCACTTTGAGGATCACGTGCCGAGCTGATGAGTCATGAACCGAGATGATGACCAAAACGCAAGATGCAAAGGCAGTCCAAATTGGAAGTGAGTACTCATGATCCAGATGGGAACCAACGAGTTGACTTCATGAGTTGGACTTTGCTGCGGGACGTGTGCAAAGGGGTTATCGATGTCTATAGCTTTGACTCATCACTGAGAGATGAATTAGCAGCTATGGATCAGTGTAGTGGAGTTGTTATGGCTCCATGGGGCAAAGTGATCGTAACATGGTTATGAGCCAGTGCAATGGAGTGGTCATGACTCCATGGTGCAGCGTGGACATAGCAAAGTATTAGTGGTTACAGATTAGTGCAGCGGAGTTGTTATGACTCCATGGGGCAAAGTGATCGTAACAAAGAATTGGGTAATCAAAGTGGTGGATATCGTATACTTTATGCATATAGTAAGAGATGCGAGGATAATTCTATGTTTGATGTTTGCTATCACCATGACATGTACACCCCCTCCCCACTATTTTCACACCATGTGTTAGTGTCACCTAAGAGTATTGTACATCTTGTTGTGCTAACTCTTTGTTTGCAGGTTCAGGTATGGTTATGTATACCTGTTATTTTTCTGTTTTTGCTACTTATCGCTCATACCAGATTTTTGTCTGACCCAGAGTTTTATGTCTCTTCTTATTATTCTGGGTGCTCCTAAATGAGCAGACTAGAGACAGGTTAGCTGGTTATGCACAAGTAGTTGTCCGGAGACGAGAAGGAGGCTTATACGTATTATTCCCATATATTCTCCCTATGTTATTGCTGGACACTACTTTGGGCATTAGTAGCGTACCTTCCTATTTTGCTTTAGAGACAGTTTTAAAAGTTGTAATAATGAAGGTCTGGATCATAAACTGTATTTTGAATTTTCTGCTGCTATAATGGTTTAGTTTTCAGCTTTTGCACGGTCTCGCCTATTTTATATCAAGCTATGATATTATTATATTTTGTTCCATGCGCTGTGAGATATACTACAGGTTCTTTGATAATTCATCGTTTTCTTTCTTTTCCTTTGACGATCGTCCCGTGCTGGTTGGACATCGGCATAGCGCATTTCATTGGAAATGTCGGCTGGTGCGGGGCGGGCCGTCACATTAAATATTTAAATTAATTTCTAAAATCTAGTTTTTCCTTCTAAAATCTCAAACTAAAAATCAAGATAAAAGAGAACTTTTCATCTAGAAAGGATATCTAAGTAGTTTTTTGAGAATAAGCCTTGCAATATTTGGGTATAAATTCAAACTTAGAACAGAGGTGAGTGGGTGCAAACCTTTCAAAAAGTAAATCAAATTAATTAGGTTTAAATTTACTCTTTTTGATCAGATTGTAAGTCCCCAATTTTATCCTTTAAAAACTATAAATATTTACATATTTTCAATACTGATGATTTACATGTTTCTACGACTAATGATAGACATGATTTTCTAAAACAAGATGTTAATTCCAAATTTGATCTTTTATTATTATAAATCTAGGATTTGGAATAATGAATATTTCCTATAATTACAATTAATATATGTAAGTTATAGAACCCTAAATCGAAATTAATGCATGATGTTTTATCACTAAATTTGAGAGTTCTGATAGTATGGAATTTGTGGTAAACGAAATAGAAAAAAAGGATAAATAGATTAGCCAGCCTGAAATGAAATGAATTTTATTAAACATATCAATCAATTAGAACTAAACTAAAATAAGTAAACTGAGAAATGCTTGTCTTATGGGCAATCAACTAGGGATTGATATAGGCCGATTACCGTACATCATTTTGGATTTGTTTAGTTGTTAGGTGGATTTGTGCCTTTAGATTTGTGGGCATTACTATCCTTTTCTATACTGTGTAACTGATACTATAAAAAACCAAACTTGAGTCCGTGTACAATAATAAAAACCTGAGCCTAGCCTAAACCCATAGGTACTTCAAACTAATATCCAATTATAATCCATTAGACTTTTAAACGCGTTAAGTAATACCGTATACCTTATTCATTTTTTTTTGTAAAAACCATACTCCAAAATAAATTTTGGTTAAAAAATTACATAAATAATGATAATATATAAATTGGACAACTAAACAATCAAGTTCTCAACAAAAGCATGTTAAAACTTCTACATGTAAAAAAGTAAATGGTAAAGTATTAGCATACGCACTCGTGTTCTAATATGATGGCAAACTAATAGCCGGTTTGAGCCACAACCTAGCTAAGGATTTGATAAAAACCATACCCGACCAAATAGTAACTGAGCTAGGCTTGGGTAGCTATAACTCCCATACTTACATTAATAAGATTGATTTAAGTTGGGCTTGGACTGAAATACACATCATTGACATGGCTAGTAATAAGCATGTTGGCATGGAAAAGAGAGGAGGATGAGGAGCCATGGTGATGAGGTGGAAGATAATGCATGGATGATATGGCGTAGAGGGTACTTTAGTAATTTGATTTTTCTATTTCATATAAAATTAACGCTTCCATTCATTTTCTCTCTCATGCTCATTCATTTATCATTCTTTTTTGAAGGTTATATCTTCTTTTTAAGCTTTGTGTAACATTTTAATGGCTTCATGCCTCTTTTAAAGTTTCAAAATCATGTTTTTCCATTTTTTGAACTCTTGGAAGTTCATTTATACATCTACCTTTTTGAAGGAGACCTGTTCTGCAATTAGTAGTGTGGTACCATATTTTTGGCAATATTCTTTTTCTTGTTGTTCCAAATCTTTGGATCAGTTTCTAATTTACATGAAGATGTGTCTTGTGTTCTTCTCCATGTATTATTGTTCTAGTTATCCTTATAACTTTGAAATATTCTATTATATATAGCATTTATTCCACGTTTATATTAACATTTATAATTTGTTACCATGCTTAAATATACGTTCTTCATGTTAGGTGAAACCTGTTTTGCGTTAGCAGTGTGGTTTGATAGAATTTTTATGAGTCCACCTCATTACTTGAGTTTTCTCATGTTGGCTTTTTCGATTGACCTAGAAGTTATATTATTATAATGTATAATTCAGCCTGAGTATTTTTCCAAGCCATCACCGGTTGGATATGGAGCTCATTGGAGTAGAGCTAGATGTTTTCATTCGTGCAACTTTATTTTATGCTATTATAACTATCCAAAAGTAATAAGGTTTGTTTAACTCTGATATAATTTTTTTAAATGATAGTTTTGACTGTCTTTGTTATGTTATATGTTATCATATCGAATGTGAGATTCAGTTTCCTTGTTAGTCTTTGTAATGACCCGTATTTTACATATCAAAGGATTGTAAAATAATTGTATTTAATTCATATGAGGTTGTGTCATTCTAATATTTTGAAATATGGTTATTTAGGATGTTTTGCACATCTATGATTTTTATCGAATTGTTGTGTGATCATTTATCCCTGAGTATCTTTTTCTAGCCAAAACTTTTGATTAGGGCATAATTAGATGCTTTATCTATGTCATTGCGTCGGGATGATGACTTGCCATTCCTAGAGTGGTCATATAAGCGATTGGCCAAGAGGTTAGGAAGATATGGCAGTTTTAAGATTTTAATGCAATTGGATACAATTAAAGATAACTAATGGGTTGAGATTAGCTATCTATTAGTCTAATGACATGCTGTTATAAATTGGGGATGAAGGAGATTAGATTACACTTTTCTACCCATTTTCTATCATCCCTGTAATTAAGATCTACTATAGTTCTTCTTCCTAAACCTTAAATCACTCAAATCCTCTCCTAATATCTTCTAATCACCTAAAAGAGATTAGATCTTCATATATCTATACATTTTAATTACTCAAAAGGCTACTTACACCCATTCCTTGTTGTTCTTGACTGATCTTCTATTAATCTAGATAGGTTTGTTGATTTGGTAAGTGATTTTGATCTCTAAAAAAATCTATATTACATTATATGTTTAGATTAGTATTTTTTAGTCACCTATCCATTGTACTTGAAGATGGATGCACCGGATCCATGAAGGTGGCTTCGGGAAAGCTTAGGCCAAGTTTGGACGAAGTCTGAGTGTAGTACATAGACATGGTGGAGTGGATCGGCGTGTATAAATTTGCATGAAGTTCGACACATGAAATTGGACCAAAAGGAAGCTAAGGGGATTCTTAGAGGGGGTCTTGAGTACTTAGCCAAAAAATGACTAAGTACGTGGATCATCACTAATCCATAAGAGTGGAGAATATGGCTTGCGATCTAGAGGGATAGAGGTGGGGTCTTCAATGTCATGCTTGAGGTCCTTGCTCGCTGATTTCTTTTACGAATTGAAGTTATAGAAGATAAAGGTTGGTTTTTCGATGGGACTCAATCAAGGGTGGGATCAAAGGGAAATAACGTGCAATTTGTGATATGGCTAAACATCTCGATGGCGTAGATCACAACCATTTGGACATATAAATTCTATAAGAAAGATTGTAATGAAGTTGTAAGAGGATGTGCTAGACATATGGGACACACAAGAACAATTCTAATAAGATTGCGACTCTTTGATTATAAACCCGGGAATTGGGTTCAATTAAGGGGTGATGGATGGGAAGCTCGGGGTGAGGACATGGCTATAGTATAATGGATTTGATGAAGTACTGATGCTTAGACCATGATGGAGGGCATTTGAATAATGAGAGTGCCAATGAATCATTGATAGCTCGGAGAGTTTGTGTTGACTCGAAATATAGGTATGTTGGACGCTTGAGCCCTAAATGCAAATGTGTTGGATATATTGGTTCCACTGGCTCGACAAAGATGATTACATACCTTTGGCGACTTCGTAAGAGTGCGTAGGTTGTTGGACACAAGGGTCTTGAAGGCAGATGTATTGGATACTTGGAAGGGGAGGTACAGGGAGTCAAACTAGGATCGAGATTTCCGTTATTCCCTAGCTAAGTGAGGATTGTCATATAATTATCAACACATTCACGACATTAAAAGGTAGCAGTCCGGATTTGGATGATGGTTGCTATGTTTGATATGATTGCATTTACCTTCACTTTCATCGATAGACTATCACCTATATAGTACCAGAGAGGGAATATAGAATGGAGTTGACATGCACTACGCCATAGATAGCCTACTGCAACAAAAATCCAATGTGTTGCCAGCTAAAATGTCACCCCAGCTACGTTGATTTTTGTCTATTACAACACACGCTTCAATATGTTAACATAGATATTAAATTGTGCTGCGGTAGCTATAGTTATAAATTTATAAGTTTATTTTGCCACGTCATCAATCCTCGCCTATAAAAACATGCATATCTATCAGTCAATTTACCTTTTAAAAACAACATCCATAGTTGACACCTCACTATTCTGCTAAAATTCCACAACACTAATAGGAAATCAAGCCATTTCATTCCTCTTTCTAAACTTCTTAGATTTCTTTCTCAACTTCTCGTGGATCTACAGAAATCCCCAAATAAGAAAAAATAGTATTTGAAAACCCTAAATCAGATTTCTTGTGGATCTATCAACGATGGTGAATACTCCTCTATCAGCGATGGTAAATACTCCTCTATCAACTTCTCGTGGATCTATCAGCGATGGTGAATACTCCTCTATCAGCGATGATAAAATTGAGGTATGGACCGAAGCTTTAACAGGTTGGTATGGGTTAGAAGTTACATTTATTGTGACCTATCTGTTCTTAATGCCACTAATTATATTTTGGGTACAATTTCAGGTTTACTGGATTTGGTAAAAGCAACCCCTTATAAACCTACAGAAGACATCGTCTTTGGTGCTATGAAATTTGTACGGATAGTGATTTATTTCATATTAAAATAGGAGTTCTATGATACTAGAGATAACCAGTAAGTATTCTCGGATCTCACCTTCAAATTTATGTAATGATGGCCTGGTAAATTAGTTCTTATAGTTTAAACTATAATTGATTTTCCAGTTTAACGACTAGTGATATCAACCTCAATTGGTTGTACATTTTCTTCATTGATCTTTAATCATATTAGCTGACAATATTTCATATTATGCTTATATATTGGTGCAGACACTTATGCAATACAAGTCATAACTAACCTACGTAATTTAATGGAAGTATTTTTAGTTTGATTACATGTACCCAGTCATTCCTATTTAATTCAAACTTAACCAATCTATGTTGTTGTAACACGAATGATCAGTGATTGCTATTGCAGGTTTGAATCATATCTATTTGCAAGTTGTGGTTACTTCAAGTTCTTGTCCTTGTTCTTTGTAGACATATAATTAATATTGTGCTATGTGGATTGATTTCATTTGTACACATATTCAAAGAATCTATTTCTCCATTTCTTCCGGTTCTTGATACTTATCATTTTGATAATATTTGCTTCAACATTCCAGAAGGTATTGAATCATTCTGAGTTGGGTTTTTCGAACATGAGTAAGTATGATGCTTTGTCAAATTTGAATCCGTAGGTCCCGTCTCTAGCATTAATGCACCAGACTTGCAAACACCATTATCTTCTCTCTTTGCTGCGATAACAGGTATTGCTTAGCGATGGACTAGGACTCTTGTCGCAAACACTGACTTAGTGGACAGAGACACCTTGCCTGCAGGTAATGATTCTCACATTGAAACTTCTTTGGGTGCCATATTTGCAAGTGCTACTTATCTTCTCTGTGCACGCTTGTTGTATCATATTTGTATATATAATACTAGAAATATTTGAATTATACTGCTGAAATATTTGAAAAACAGTATCATTTTTCAGCAACTTCAGCTTTGACTAATTAGAGTAGTGTGTTCAACTCCGTTATGAAACACATTTTTGTCACCTAAGCTTGTATATGGAGGTACAATTACTTCGGCTTGTGTATGTTATCGTGTGCAATAAAAATATAACATTGAATAGATAAGCTAACTATGAAATTGCGAATTGAACGGCATGATACCAATGATATATTTTCATCATGTTGTCAATTTTCTATCTCTTGGAACATATATGACTGAGTCAATGTGAAAAACTGTAACACCCCGCATTTTTTGACAATAAAATAAAATATGATAATATAATTACATGTAATAAGTTCATACACTGAAATTAAGAAAAGATTAATAAATTACACGTAATAAGAAGAAATGCAATGCGATTAAAATGCATTTTTTTTTAAAAAAAAGAAAAATTTGAAAAGCTTCAAGAATTTGGCCACGGGATTAGCGTCATTGCGTTCATGGTGATTTTCTAGTCAATTTAGACCTATGGATTTTAGAAAACTAAGTTAAGGTGAAAGAGATACATTTAAATAAAGTATTGTAGCAAAACATGAGAATAAGGTAAAAGAAGGAGAACAATGACTACCATTGTTTCTAAACTTATTAACAAAAGACATCATAGTTCAGTTGGTTAAGGTATAGGATTTGCAATATAGAGGTCGGGGGTTCGAACCCCGACGGCGACATAATTTTTATCTTTGTTTTAGAGAGGGCCAACTGAGCATACAAATATATGTATGTATACAAATTCAAAATTTGAAAGGATAAGAATGTACATATAAGAAAGTAAAGAAAATATATGTATATATATACGAGAATATATATATATATATATATATATATACACATATGTAGAAATATATGTATACAAGAGATAAAATTCAAGATAAGGCTGCAGTCAATGAAATATAGCAAAAATCAAATAACGATGCAACACCGTTTGAATTATGAAAACAAAACAAAAATTGGACGTATATATATACGCGTAAAATGGTCATTATAAGAATTGTATATGCATAATAAGATTACATGTGAATGTAAAAGTTAAACAAATTCAAACATTCAAAAATCAAATTTCAACACCAAAACAGCTTGCAGGACCCAATGCTGACTCAGCACTGCGTGTACGATAAGATCCAGCTAGATTCATCTGCGAACCTGGACTATTTTCTTAACTGGGTTCAATGCTGACTCAGCGCTGCGTGTACGATAAGGTTTTGAGCACCTATAAATAAGGCCCTATAGCTAACACTAAAACTAATAATTCTAAAGCTATGCTGAAGCTCTGCCATTACTCTCTTCCTCTCCTCAAATCTATTCAGAAAATTTAGATTATTAATAAGAAGATTTTAAAATTCAAGATCTGGAAGAGATAATTGACGTTAATAAAAGATTGTTCAGATTCATTAAAATCAAGGTAACGTTCCAGATCCAATCTATTCAATCTTCCCTTCTTTTTCTTTTCCCTTTTCCTTTTTAGTAAAAATAGAAAATCCATAATTATTAGGTTTTGAATTCAGTTAGGAGAAAATCATGGAAGATTAGATCTGTACAGATCCAAGATTTGGAAAGCTTACAAGGTGAGTGGATTTAAGCCATATTTTTTTTAGATAATGGTACATAATCGTTTAGCATTCCCCTTTTTATTAATTGTGAAATTGACAGATTAATTATAAATTGCTGTTGTAATGAGTTGAAATGTTAATATGAATATGTCACGAAATTCCTATGTTGAATTGGCTAAAGTATTGAATGTTTACTTATTTGAGAAAATAAACTTGTTAGGATATGAATAGCCAGTTCAGTGATTGTAACTACATGATTTACTTGTGACATATTATTGAGTAATTGACATGTAACTTGCTAGATTTGAATAATTACCCGATTAAATGCTTACATGTCAAAAATTAGAATTAAGTACATGTTAAAAAGGACATGCGCCAAAATATAGACTTAACTTCACGACATGTAAATTGGATTACAATAGACATATAAAGAGGGTAATACACCAAAATTTTACATGGAAAAAGAGGATAACTATTAAAATATGAACTTGCCTAAGTACACAGTAATTCAGAACTGTAACGCCTTAGGCACGAGGTTAGATTGCACTTGTGATAGAAGTCTGCCCGGACCCACCCGGCATATCCAGCATTCACAAGTGGTAAATCTAATGTGAGAGGTCTAAGTGCATAACTAAAAATGGTGCTAAGGCACGAGGTTAAGTCGACTTGTGGTAGAAATTTGCCTGGACCTGGCCGGCAAAACCAGCGTCCACAAGTGTAGGCTTAATGTGAGAGGTCTAGGCATATGTATGTACATATATATAAATATATGTATATAACAAGATATGAATAAATGGCAATGATGATAATTAAATGTCTAACTCAGAAAATAAGAAAGGAAGGGATGTAATGAACTGAGTTAGGGTGATACGAAGGAAAAATGATGTGTTTCCCTAAATGACCTATTTCTGAGAACGTGGTTGCAAGTAAGCCACAGTAAATAAAGTAAGAAAAGTAAAGAAATTACTTGCTACCACAAATTTAGATGGGAATACGTTATGA
This sequence comes from Allium sativum, assembly GCA_030737875.1. Taxonomy (NCBI): domain Eukaryota; kingdom Viridiplantae; phylum Streptophyta; class Magnoliopsida; order Asparagales; family Amaryllidaceae; genus Allium; species Allium sativum. The sequence goes on along the minus strand of CM060909.1, from coordinate 429,814,453 downwards.
AATAAATCACTGATTCCTTCTATCAAACCGATAAGGAGCATGAAGTACTTTCCTTAAATATAATAAGGAATATATATTACAGTAAATAAAGAATAATGGCTTTCAATAGTAAATGGTTTAAAAGGGGAATGAAAATCACCTATTATAAATAAATAACATTAATGAAAGTGTTGTATATTAGGTGGACTTGTCCAAGGGACAAAGTAAAGATTATAACTTAGATTATAATAAACTATTAAGGAAACAGGATAACTGGCGAAATGAGAGAAGGGACACTTAACTATAAATTAAGTAATCCATAAATGGGGGAAAACTAGAAGCCAGTTGAGAAAATGGGGGAAAATATATGAAATATAAGAAGTTGTACTTAATTATAAATTAAGTAGCCTGTAAGCTTGGAAGTCCGAACCCGTTGACAAGAATGGTTAGGCTTGTCCTAGGGACAAGAGGAAATTATAACATAGGTTATAATAAATGGGTAGAGAAACTTGTTAATGGGCCTTAGTAAATAGAACTAAGTTAATAAGTAAACAACAATAAGTTGTAAAGATGGTGGAAATGGAATTATGATTAAATAAGAAGAATGAGGAAAACTTATGGAATGAAATAGGTTATATTTAATCATAAGTGGTAAGTGACATGTTGATTGGAAAAAATGTGAACTAAGAGATACTTAATAACATATTAAGTAGAACATGTTATTGTGAAATCAAACAAGAATACAAAAGAGATTGTGGATTACAGACCTTGGGCCACAATTTAGAGAATAACGTGTTGTAGGCTTATTAATAAAATTAATGGGTTAAGTTATATGACTGAAATTAATAAGCAAGAAGAACTTGGTAACTTGATTAAGAATTCAATATGAATTGGAATAACCAAGTTAACTGGAAACCTGATGAGGTGAGGCAAGCGCGCAAAAGAATGTTTAGAAATATGGTCTAACAACATATTAAATTGAAGCACTTGGACCAATCTGCACGTTTGAGGGTGAATAACCCAACGGGATAGAACATCGTGGTGTTATAAGGCATGAGGGGAGCGTACATTCATCTGATTGTTCCGATGGCTCCGAAGCACTGGAAGGAGAAGCACGCGGCTTCCTGAGATATGTAAGGTGCTCCTTGTAGTCCTCTGTGCGGTGATAGATGTTTTAGGCTATGCTCGCAGAGGTTGGGCTTGCGCATAACTACTAGGTGGGTGGGCCTTGACTGCAGAAGTAGCTATGCGGTCAAAATGTTGTAACGCGGTGACACCAGGGTGATTCGGCGGTTGCCTCAATGGGGAGGCGGAGGGTCACGACCAACAAGAATAGTAGATCGTTGGATAACTATCATCGGCAGCCAGTGGGATGCGAAAAGACTAGAGCTAAACCCAAGATACTATTCACCCTTCACTATCGGGGTAAGGGGTTGAGGGGAGACGCCACATGGATGTTTAGATTGTTTGCGTAGGGGCAGTCGCTTAGCTCTTGTAGTCTTTACTAGTTGAGGGAGGGGCCGAGGTGGGGCCATAGCCACCGTGAAAATAGACCCTAGGGATATCTATATTTCAAGGCTCTTAAAGGCAGGCTTGTACAGGTATGGAAAAGCTCCCGACCGAGTTCTGTGTTTCTTATATCGCCCTGCCATGGAACTCGGTGCACATTAGAGGACGTGCGATTGAGGCATCGAGCTACAATTGAAGATACATATGGTGGACAGTCTTGATGCATGCATGTTGGCTCTGGGTGGTGTATGCGGAACGTTTTCTTAGCATAGTAATGACAGATATATGCGGAACGTAATATTGTTATTCGCACGTCACTACGGCATAGGATGAGGGATGGTGATATGGTGGAGACCGTGCGAGTGGCGTACCATGGGTTGTACTTCAATATTGGGGGTAACTACATATATACTATATTAGGTTAATCCACTGGGAAGCAAATGGGTACGACGTGTGTGTACGCCTTGAGTGCTGATAACCCAAGTAACCTAATAAATAAGATAATATGATTGAACAGTATATGTAGGATTATCGAAAGTGTATAGCTTAAGTCCAGTCACCAGAACTTGTGTTCTGACCCCCTCCTCATAACGTACTCATAGGTTAAATTTGTGGCAGAGACAAGATAGCTTTGGATACTGGTTAGGCAGTATTAATAATACTGTAAGGCTATGTTTTGATTATACTATATTTTATCCATTCCGCTGTGAGATATTTTCTGAGCTCTGACATATTTTATGTCTCTGTCTTTTCTACAGGATACCAGAGCACAACAAGTTGAGTTTCGATGAATTGGAATTTCAAAAAAAAAACATTTCTGTTGAAATTCGGGTTGTCATAAAAACCTAGCGTTGAAGTATGGTTTCGTCTTTAAAATCTATGGTGGAGCATCATAAATATTTAATAGAATTGACTAAGAATTAAATTCCTGTGATGGAAACAAAATGATTCCAAATGCTTTAGTTAGCATGTACAAAATGATGAACAAAGCTAACCGCTCCATGTCAAACTAAGGAATTATCATTTTCATACCAATCAGTGGTAGCTGTGTTCTCTCTAACATGACACTACAGAAAACAGGGTCTTTTCCAATGATTTCGAACCATTAGAAAAAACCACCGCAAATAGAAGTGTCGATGAGCAAGAGTTTTGACAATTACCGAATCCTGTATCCATGTTTGTTTCCTTGCTATTGCTTGACATGTAAGCTTGACTTGAATTCTTTCCTAGTTGTGATTCTTGATAACATTGGTTTTTCTTGCTACACTTCATTCATGCTCAAGTGTTTAAAGTCCTATTTGAGTTCATATTTTGTGTGCATGTCTCTGTATCTTCTTATTCCTTCTTGTTGCATAATTCATTTATAATTTGCCTTCATGAAATTTCCTTTCAATATATTTGTTTGTTGTTGCAATTTTCCCTGATAGTCTTTTGCTTTGGCCTAGTGTTGTATGCATGTTTCTTGTTCCTGAAGCTAGTGCAATAGCCTACTCTTCTAGATCTGAGAAACTTTCTCCATCATAATCAAGGTAATTTATGTAACTTCAAGTAGTTCTATTTTTGTCTTCCATAAGTTTTCTCATTGTTATATTTTAAATGGTACAGGGTTCTAATTTAAATGAACCAGTGCATAGATTTATGTTAAACGTATGCAGTTTTACTTCTAAAATGTTCTAAGAGTTACACATTATTTTTTATGCAATTTAAATAATTTGTTCATGTGACATCTTCCATGCCATAATCATGAAATTGTACACATGCACGCGGAAATTATCTATAGTTTCAATGAAAAGTTTACCAGATGGAACAACTTTTGTTTGGCCTTTTCAAGTTATGTGCTGTAAAATTCACTTTGTTGCAAGCTATTCAGCCTCATGGATACACAGTTACTGTTTCATCCGATCAAATGAAACTGAAGACATGATATTAGCTGAGGCTACAGCTACTTTTGGTGCAAAGGTACCTGAACCAATATTCCACAAGGTTCGGGATGTAACTCCTAACAAGGCAATGTTCTGTTTAACTTTCTGGCTTTCGAAAGATGTATTTTCTAAAGAAATTCATAAATCAGAAGGCAAGAATGATGTCTAATTTTATTTACCTCCATATAAAAAAGTTCTCATTTAATAACTGAAAGTAAAGCAGTTATGAGACCATGTAGAAAACTTTTCATTTAATAAGTGTATGTACTTTTATTGACATACATAATGAATTCAGCTATTTTCTGTAATGAAGTTACTAATTCATAAATGGTTTAAACTTGAATTGGTTTTCTCTTAATATGAGTAATTATGTATTTTGTTAGTGAAATAGCGGTTATAATTAAAATATTAAGAAATTTTTGATTAATAGCAGTTGAGGTATACTTGTTTTTAGTAGTTGTATAACAAATTTTAACAACTACTAGAAACAGTTGTAAAAATGTTGACTTTATTACGATTGCGGATATAACTAGTGGCGCATGCCATTTGTAATAGACATATTACAATTTTTTTGGCAGTTGTGAAAGGGTATTTTTTGTTGTAGTGGTACCTGTGGCAACACCTGTACTGATGTTGCCACAGGGTCACAAAGGTGTTGCCTTTAACTCTACAGCAACACGGCAAAACGCAACACCAAGAAAGTGTTGCCATAGATCATTTTTGCCTATAGGAACAATTTTTGGCACTTCCTGCATCACTTCTCCCATGATGCAGTATGCAATCTATGGTGTAGTGATGGCCTATTTAGATTCTTCTACTCTATGACTATGCCCACTATTGTTGTTTTTAGAGTAGCATATTTGATTATTATGTGCTGACTCTTTAGTTGCAAGGACATTTCAGTTATGGGACGTTATGTCTATTTCTATATTCTACAGTATAGCCATTGATAGATTTTATCGCTCATACTAGGTTGTTGTCTAACCCAAGGCTGTATGTTTCCTCTTATTATCTTGGGTACTCATTGACGATGCTAACAAGTAGATTAGGTAGCAGATCAGGTTAGAGGATGTTTAGCCGAATATAAGCTTGGAGGTGCTTTGACGTGTACTATACTTGTACATATTTGTTTTTCGTTGTTATAAGAGTACTCTGAGTGTTGTAGTGAAGATAGGATGTACTCAGATATTTTCTTTGCACATTGTTAATGCACTATTTCTCTATTTCTATGCAAGGGGTATGGAATGGTCATTACCTTTGGTATTAGAGCATTGGGTATACAATTTAACCAAAGTGTGTAAAATATACGCGTAAGAGAGACGTATTTGTAGATGATACAGATTTATAATATATATAGAGATATATAGTAGCTTTCCCTTGAGAACCATTGCAATTTTTCTTTAGTGGGGATTGACTATTTTTTATAGGTTAAATATGAGTTGGACCACTATAAATGCGGTTAGGAATAATTTTACGTCAGTTGTGGTTGATGAAGGTGGATTAGGGATGCTACTCCCAACTACCAGGCTATGTTTGATGCCATGGCATCATTCGTGGGAAGAACCCATGCTACCCCAAATGTATCAATAGGATATGGCGATGCTCCAATGTCGGCATCCAGAATGGACTTTGCCAAGTTATCCAAGGATTTCTCTACTTACGAGGCAATCCATTTGATGGGGTAGAATCTTCTATTGAGGTCCAAAAGTGGTTGGACACTTGTGTTTGTATTTTTGGAGACTTGATGATAAACGATGATATGAAGAGGAAGCTCGCTTATAGATAGCTTCAGGGTTAAGCAATGAGTTGGTGGAGCTCTGTTACTCTCATACCTCAGAAGAGCATATCACTTGGAAATATTTTAAGACCATATTTGATGATAAGTTTATTCCTACGGTCTAGAAGTCTATCTTTTTTTAAGAGATTAGCCAAGATGAAACATAGAGATATGATAGTCTCGGAATATGTTTCATAGTTTATAGCTCTCCTAAGGTATAGGCCTTCATTTATAGATACTCCATTTAGGAAGAATGAGAAATTCATTGCTGGATTGGATGAGTATTTGGGAGAAAAGCTTGTGGATCATATTGATGGACTCTTTGAGAAACTGGTTGAGAAGGCCTTGAGACATGGGGGTATGTTCCTGAAGAGGGCTGCTGCTGATCTTGCTAAGGAACCAAAGGTGCAACAAAGCAATGGAGGTAAGAGAAAGTGGAATAGAAAGAGGAAGCAACATCAAAGCAAGGGAGGACATAACTAGAAAAAGGATAAAATAAGGTGATTTGTTGTAAATGCCACGAGAATGGTCATTATTCTAAGGAATGCAACACCCCGAAAGCAAAGAAATGTTACAACTACAAAAAGACTAGGCAGTTAAAGAAGGATTGTCTGGAGGATCTTAAGGATTGGGTAATGGCAAAGGCATATGCTTTGGATGTAGTTCCCATTTCTTTTAATACACCTGCCGCTAAGGAAAAGGGAAAGAACGTCGTGGTGCAAAGTGTGTTTTCTGTTAGAGATGTTTCCGTTGGAGTTTTATTTGATACATGAGCTACACATTATTTTATCAATAATAATTTAGTGTGTAGATTAGATTTTCATCTTAAGACAATAGTTGAGTATGTGATTGTGACTAACCAACATGAGGGTCTACCGTCATTGTATGATTTTTTTGTGGTTTTGTTTTATCGAATTATGGATGCTTCTTTGTTTGCGGTTGGTTTTTTATGAACTTTGCAGGGTCTGGAATTATTTTAGGTATGGATTGGCTTAGAAAGTATGTGGCTATGGTGGATTGTGAGAAGCTTAATGTGACAATCAGGAGCACGGAAGGATAAGGGGTCTTGATTGACTGTATACTGGGGGATGGGGTGTTAGTCAACATTTTGTACTCGCTTGTGATTTCACAGGACGAGTTGTCATTTGTGTCTATTATTAGCGAGTCCCGGAACATCATTGAGGAGGTGATGAGTTACCGTCGCATCAATATATTGAGTTTTGGATCGATTTAGTGTATGGAGCCAGACCTTATATACCTTTGAGGAGGTAAAGTTTGTTATGATTCCTTTCTACAAAATCGGTAACTATTCCAGTTACTGTAAGCCAACTTGGTATTACATAAGCTTCTCTAGTTGGAATGGAGAAGCGTATTGCATAGTTAGTGGAGAGTTAAAGGCGCATGTATTCTGGAAGTTATGGCTCATCTTGCTAGGTGGTTATGTGCAAAAGACATGCGAACTAGAGTTGCATTGGAAACTGTAGAGATTTTGTCCTCATCATGTGCCAAACTTCTTCTATTCAATAATTTGCTTTGGATTTTATCTTTTATTTATTTTTAGATTTGGTTTCCTGCACGTAACAAAAGAAGCTGGAGGTGTATGTTAGAGGCCTATTGAGGAAGGGATTCATTTGGAGGAGTGTATCTAAGTGGGGTGCACTTTGTTGTCTTTGCAGCGAAAGTGGATGACTCGTTGAGATTATGTGAGGATTATTACCAGTTGAACAAGGTGACTAATAAGAAAAAGTATCCATTACCAAGGATTGATGACTTGTTTGATTAGTTGCATGAGGCTAAGGTGTTTTCCATTGAGATTTATCTACTAGATTTCACTAACTGAGGGTGGCTAGTGATAATGCGTTAAAAACTGTTATAGGAACACCATCGGTTGGTTTCTTTGAGTGGTTAGTGATGTCATTTAAACTGATTAATGCATCAACATAATTTGTGAATTTTATGAATATGGTACTTAGAGATCAATTGAACAAATTTGTACTTGCGCTTATGGATGATAACCTTATCTATTCTAGGATGAAAGAGAAATACAGGACACACTTGAGGGTTGTACTTGATAGTTTGAGGAAGCATAAGTTGAGAGGAAAGTTATCTAAGTGTCACTTCTGGATAGAAGAAGTAAGATTTTTAAGTTATGTCGTATCCAGATAGGGGATAACAGTGGATCCTGCAAAGATAGCAATAATCCAAGATTGGAATTGATCTAAGAATGCTACGGATATTAAGAGTTTCTTTGGTCTAACTGGGTATTATAGATGTTTCATTAAGGATTTCTTTAAGATAGCTGCACCGTTAACCAACTTAACAAAGAAGAGTTAAGCTTTTGTTTAGGATGCTAGATGAAAGCATGCTTTTATAGTTCTAAAAAAGAGATTGATGAGTGCACCGATATTGGTTATCTCATGTGGGAATGAAGAGATGATTGTGTACATGAATGCTTGTGGTACAAATTTAGGAGTAATTTTAATGTAAAGAGAGGAAGTTGTCTCTTATGCTAGTTAACAGCTAAAACAACACAAAAGAAATTATCCTACTCATGATTTAGAGTTGGTGGCAGTTCTTTTTGCGTTGAAGAGATAAAGTCACTACTTGCTAGTAGAAAGTTTTAAGTTGTTCATGGATCATAACTTTTTGAAGCACCTTTTCCCTAGAAAGGATCTTAACCTTCGACAGCAAAGGTGGTTAGAGTTTTTGGCCTCACATTATTTTGGTATTTCTTATACTCCAAGAAAGAGTAATGCGGTAGCAGATGTTTTAAGAAGGATTCATACCTTGGAGCTATATTTCTAGAATGGAAGTAACTAAAATATGTGACTGAGTTTGATTTTAGGCCTCGTTGTGAGTTCGAGCCTGAGATGTTGGCAAATTTATCCATTAGACCTGCTCTAACCAAAAGGATTGGAGCAAGCCAGAAGTAGGATACTAATCTAGTAGAGATCATGGGTAAGATTGAGAAGGGAGCTGATTATGAAGATTTGAAGCGATACTAGATTGATCGAGATGGTTTGCTTCGCAAAGATTGAAGATTGTATGTTCCAGATGTTAATGGGCTTCAAGAGGATGCATTGAGAGAATGTCATCATTCCAGACTGACTATCCATCCAGGTGGTAATAAAATGTACTAGGACGTGAAAAGGACTTACTACTGGCGGGGTATGAAGAGTGATGTGGCAGAGTTTGTCTCAAATTGTATGAACTTCCAATTGGTGAAGGCTGGGCAGAAGGACCCAAGTGGATTGCTTCAGCCATTAGAGATCTAAAATTGAAATGGGAACAAATGTATATGGATCTTATTATATGATTACCATGGTCTAAGGTAGGTTATGATATTATTTGGGTGGTAGTGGATAGACTGACCAAGAGTGTAATGTTCATACCTATCAAGTTTATTAGAAGGACATCAAAGTTGGCCGAGCTATATATGAAATGGATTGTTCGATTCCATGATATGCCTAAAGGTATTATAAGTGGTAGAGATGCTTTGTTCATCAATGGATTCTCAAAGAGTTTGTAAGAGATGTTGGAACTGAGATATATTTGAGCACAGCTTATCATCGTCGGATGGATGGACATACCAAGAGGGTGAATCGAGTTTGGAAGATCTCCTTAGTGCTTGTATCTTAGATTTTGAGGGATATTAGGAAGTTCACTCCATTTGGTGGGGTCTACTTATAACAACAATTATTAAGCAAGTATCGGCATGGAACCTTATGAAGCATTGTATGGAAGACCCTATAATGTGCCTTCTTGTTGGTGGGAGGCAACGATAAGGTGATACTTAAACTAGAGATGATTTGAGAGACTGCAGATAAGACAGAGATTATTCGTTAGTGAATGAAAGCTACTTAGGATCATCAAAAGATCTATGCTAATAATAATAGAAGGGATTTAGAATTCTTCAATGGGGATATGGTATTTTTAAAGATTTCTCCTCTTAGGGATGCAGCCTGGTTCGGAAAGAAAGGTAAGCTGGCTCCAACTTTTGTTGAACCATTTCCAATTATCGAGAGAATTGGGAATTTGGCTTATAGAGTGTATCTGCCTTTGAAATTGGCAAGTGTGCACAATGTTTTTTATTTGTAGAACTTAGATCATGACTCAAGGATTGTGGTAGCACCGGATTAGCTTAAAGACTTTGTAACACCCCGAAAATTCTATAACTATGAAATTAACAAATTAAAGTATAATTAATCTGAAATCAAAGAACTAAGGGAAACGGGATACGCCATTGCGTTCGTCTCGGAAAAATACGCGAAATAGAGTCCGAGTTTTCGAAAAACGGAGTCCGTATGAAGAAGATATGGCCTTCGGAAGTTTTGAATTAAATTTAAAATTCAAACAGAATAAAATAATAATTTGAAATGGGGCCCAATGGGCCAGGCGGATAAAACACCCGCCTAGCCACCCAGGTCGACTGGGCTGTCGACCTGGGCTACCCATGTCGACAGGGCTGTCGACAGCCCTGTCGACAGGGGTGTCGACCTGATCGAGCCCAGTCAACCTGGCTGGCCAGGTCTGTGTTTGGTCGAATTTCTGTGGTCTGCTTTGTCATTAGGGCTAGGTGGCGGGTTTTTATTGGTCTCTCTTCCTAATGAATGGCTATGATCTATCCTAGCAACATCAAGGGTCCTAATCAATTCCTAACCTCTATATAAACAACCCTAGACTAAACCCTAATCTATTCATTCAAATTAAGATTATAGCCGCCATGTTGCTGAGGAACGACAAAGAATAGCCGCCAACTAAAGAGAGGATTAGGAAGAAAGTTCTAAAGCCTAAAGCAATTCAAAGCAACCTAAAGCTAATCAATTCAACAAAGGAATCGTATCTCTTAATTAGAGAATTCGCCGTAACCATTGTAAGTAGAGTATTACTTTGGTATTAATAAACAACTGTGTTGATGTGTATGCTTGAATTGTGGCAATGGAAGTAATTCATATTTGTGCAAAATTATGTTATTCATTATAAAGAACTACATGCGGTAGTTCTATGCAAGTATACGTTTGGAATATTGCGCAAATTGTGTAATCTATATTGAAGCTACATGTATGTAGTTAATTGAAATTCATGCAAGTTTGGGGCTTTGTTATTATGCCATTATGATGTATATTTTTGTGCATAAATCATTTTGCAAGTAATTGAAACAAGTTTGGTTATTATAGTTCATATGAAACTATGTGGAATTTTGACACCATAATCCATGTATTAAGTCATGCTTTTGCAAACTTATGAATATGGCTAGGAATGATATTTGGCATAATTGAAATCCGTTATTAAGTCTATCTTGTTTCAAAGGATTATATGATGACATGGCTATGTTGGACTCAAAAATCCTTTTTTTGCAAATTTAAAGCAAACACCATGTTTAGGAATATTTATGCATAAGTATGTTTATACCATCGTTATGTGATTAGGCTTAAATCATGATTAAGTTGAATTATGCTATGTTCATGCTAGAAGTATTTATGCCATGCTTATGTTTGACCATATGCCATGCCTATGCTAGAAGTATTTTATGCCATGCTTATGTTTGACAATATGCCATGTTTATGCTAGAAGTATTTAGGCCATGCTTATGTTTGACATTATGCCTAAATAAGAATATAGGTTCATGTTGTAGTTAAACCTATGCAAGTTTACATGCCTTGATTTATGTCACCTATGTTTTATGACCAAAATATATGTCACCACTATGCAAGTACACCAATTTCTATTATGTATTTCCCAACGTCATATGCAAGTTCATGCGCTCACTTTCCCCTCTTTGTGTATACGCCATAAGCCTCCCCTTTTCGCATGGCTAAATTGGGCTTTAAAAGGCTAAGCCCAATATATATAAACGGACGTGTAAAACGGGGGAAAATAACGTTGGGTTAAAAATTAATTAATGAATGAAAATATGAAATAGAAGGGCCCAAAGTCAAGTATGGGTTGGGCCCATGATTGGTGTAACCTTTACACCATTAACTTAATAATGGGCCGCAAATATTTACATATAAATAAAGAAGAATGACAAGATATGTAAATGTAGAAAATACGATGTGTTTAACCCGAGGTTGGATTGAGTTGTGATGTAAACCTGCCCGGAACCGCCCGGCTGTCCAGTAGTCACAACAATACCTATCCAATGTGGGAGGTTAAACATGGAGCCCAGCAAGGACCCGAGGTTAGACTGAGTTGTGGCGTAAGACTGCCCGGAACCAACCGGCAACAGGCAGCCACAACAATACCTGTCTAATGTGAGAGGTCAGGGCCTTAATAAGACAATTAAGGCTGAGTCAGGATTGTTAGGATTAAGTGAACTAAAGACTTAATCAAAATGGAACATGCTAAACTAAACGGACTGGTGGGGTTAGGTTAGGAAACACTTAACCAACTTAGCATGTTGGCTAGAGATAGAAAACCTAGTAACGGGGGACCCTTTTCAGCAGTAACCCTAGAAGGTGTATCAGGATACCCTGAAACTAGGCAGGGTGGGGCACGATTACTAGGCTGATTGTAAGAGGTCAAATCGACGGCGGTGGTGTAGCAGTGTAGGTTCTAACGGTGTGCGGGCGTGCACGCACTCCGGCGCAGAAAAATAAAGCACTGGACACCAGTAGCATACCTTTGCACTCTAAGGTTGTGTCGGGTTGCCACTATGGGACTTGATACACCCCATGGTGGGACCAGCATAGGTAACTACAGACATCGGGGGCCGTAAGACACATGTAACTATGCGAGTAGGAGCCGATCATCGTAGAATGGATCACATCACCCTGATTTTGGGGTGCGAATTGGAAACTAGTTTATATGGGTTCAGAGATTAACATGGGGTACGGTAGTATATTCGACCCTAGATAACTTAACCAAGTTTATAATGTTGCCCACTTCCTGTTTTACTTATCATACCCAGTTCTTTATTCATAGACAAAGTAGTACTAGACTTACTCAGGCTTTATGTCTGACTCTATTTTTCTTTCGTCTTCTTTCTTCCGTTTCCCCCCCAGGTCCTCAGGGAGGGAACACAGCAGCTTGACCTACCTCAACATCCAGCTTGAAGAAGAGAAATGTATTGCTTGGACTTTCCTGTTTTGAACTATGGCTTTGGACAATCCACTATGGGGCTTTGGCAGTTTGTCTATGTTTTATTTATGCTTCTTTAAAAATAATGTACTCAAGACAGATTATGAAGTGTTATGTTATGTTTTTGGAAAGGATGTTGTTGTAACACGTATTTGACTTTATGAAATAAAGTTTGTTGTTCTTCCGCTGTTTACAAATATGTGTTCTTATATCTGTCTTGTATATCTGTGACTTGTACTTATAAACCTCCACCAAAATTAGGGCATTCCCTTTGAGAGTGACCCTAACGGAGGAGGGGTGTTTCACTTGGTATCAGAGCATAGGTTTACCAGATAAGATAAAAAGTTTTGAAAAATTATTTTCAAAAAGGAAATTTAAAGAAGCATTTTTAAAAGAAAAATGTTATTTTATTTTAAAAAGGCAAAGTCCACTCCCCAAAGCCATAGGAACTATCTCTTATCCTTCGTTTTGAATCTATCCTTTTTTGTTTCAGCATGTCCCAAGAACTTAACTTGCCTGAAGGGGTACCCATACCTGGTTGGTTTAGACGTTTCTTAGAAGCAAGGGCCACTCAGCCAGGTCCTACCGTTCCTCCTCCTCCAGCTGAGGGGAATCATCCAGCCGCAGCAGCACCTTTTCCTCCACCTCCTCCACGGGGAAACACATTCGCTAAGATATGTAAAGATTTTAAAGCTATGGGAGGAAGGGATTTCCATGGAACTGAGTCCTTCGTAGCAGCTAGGAATTGGCTAAAAGAAACGGAGGACCTATTCATCATCTTTGAGGTAGAAGATAGACAAAAGGTACAACTAGCGGTGTGGCTATTGAAGGGCGAGGCTTCCTACTGGTGGGAAGTCACCAATGCTGAAAGACCAGTGGATACATGGGAGGACTTTAGGGCAAGGTTTGAGACTAAGTTTCTCTCAGATGCAGAAAGAAGTTTGCAGTTGGAAAAATTCTTATTTCTTAAGCAAGGAGACAAGACTGTCAGAGAGTATGTGAATCAGTTCGATGAGCTGGCTAGGTTTGGGCTTGACCTAGTCAACACCCCGCATAAGAAGGCTCTCCGTTTCGTCAAGGGGTTAAATGAGCCATTACATAGTTTGGCCATGACCCATATACCCATGGGAGCCACGTATGAAAGATTGGTGCAAATGGCATTGCTGAATGAAGAGGATAAGGGCAAGAAGGAGACAAAGGCAGAAAGCTCTCAAGGGAAGAAAGAGGGTTTGCAGCCTAAGAAGACAGACTTTAAGAAGGGCGGAAAAGGCAACAAAGAGAAGAGGAAGTGTAATTTCTGTGGCAAAGTGGGGCACTTAGTAAAGGACTGCCGGAAGAAGAAGGCTAAGGAGAATGGTGGGTGCTTTTCGTGCGGTCAGACAGGCCACAGGGCTAAGGACTGCCCAAGGAAACGAGGACAGGGGCAGGGCACTGGATCCACCCCAGGGGCACAGGTCCATGTGCTAGAAGCGCCACCTTTGCAACAGCGAGGTACAAATACTTCTGTAGAAAGTGTAGTTTATCTTTATGATCACCCCGTTCGCACTTTATTTGATTCTGGCGCATCACACTCCTTTATCTCGTCTGCTTTAGTAGAATCTCTGCACCTAAAAACTAGTATGGTAGAGGACCCCTTAATTGTTTCAAACCCAATTGGGGGCCCAGCTCATTTGTCTATGATCTGTCTGGATTTGAAAATTTCTATCCTAAGTGTTGAATTTCTATGTAGTGCCTTTGTTTTGGGCTTTTCGGGTTATGGTTTGATTTTGGGTATGGATTGGCTATCCAGTAATGGGGCCATCCTTGATTGTGAGAAAAGGGTTGTTAGGCTCCTAACCCAGCTCGGTAATACTTTGGAAATTTCTTGTAATCCCTCGTATGCGGTTATGCTTAGTTATCTTGAATCGCTAGATGCCTCTGTTGAAAATTTGCAATCAGTTAGAGTGGTCCGGGAATATCCGGATGTCTTCGAAGAGGTGAAGGGCTTGCCTCCGAAGCGGGAAATAGACTTCCGCATATATCTTGTAGATAATGCAAAGCCCGTTGCGTTGCCCGTTAGACATATGGCTCCACGAGAAAGGAAAGAGCTCAGTAAACAAATTAAAGAGCTTCTAGAAAAGGGGTTCATTAGGAGGAGCATTTCAGAATGGGGCGCTCCAGTGGTGTTCGCTACAAAGGCGGATGGTTCACTCCGTCTATGTGTTGACTATAGGGAGCTCAACAAGCTAACGAAAAAGAATAGGCACCCTCTCCCTAGAATTGACGATTTATTTGACCAGCTTGTAGGAGCGTCTGTTTTCTCCCAACTCGATTTAGCAACCGGTTTTCATCAGCTAAGGGTGGCTGAAGATAGCATCGATAAAACGGCTTTCAGAACCCCAGACGGCTTCTTTGAATGGCTTGTCATGCCTTTCGGCTTGACAAATGCACCTGCTTACTTCGTGGACCTAATGAGTAGGGTATTTAGAGATTTCCTCAATAAATTCGTAGTGGTCTTCGTAGATGATATCCTTATCTTCTCAAAGAGTGAAGAGGAACATGCTCAGCACTTAAGGGCAATCATGGAAACTTTGCGAGTCCATCAACTAAAAGCCAAGTTCTCCAAATGCCACTTTTGGAGAGAAGAGGTGAGGTTCCTTGGGCACATAGTATCTAAACAAGGGTTAGCGGTGGACCCTGCTAAGGTAGTGGCGGTACAAGATTGGAAGACACCAAGGAATGCAACTGAGGTCCGAAGCTTTCTAGGACTAGCAGGTTTCTATCGAAAATTCATAAGGGATTTTGCGAAAATTTCAGCTCCGCTCACGAAATTGACCAAGAAGAATCTAGTATTCAATTGGGATTTGGATTGCGAGTTTGCTTTCCAACGACTGAAGAGGGCTCTCACAACAGCCCCAGTTTTGACGCTGCCAGATGGGAGCAAGATGTTCACTGTTTATACGGATGCATGTGGGACAGGGCTAGGCGCCGTCTTAATGCAAGAAGGAAGGGTAGTAGCTTATGGCGGGAGGCAGTTGAAGGTGCACGAAAAGAACTACCCAACCCACGATCTAGAGCTAGCCGCCATCGTCTTTGCACTCAAGTCTTGGCGACACTATCTCCTAGGTGAGAAGTTCGAACTTTACACTGACCATAAATCGTTGAAATATCTTTTCTCGCAGAAAGATCTTAACTTGAGGCAACAAAGATGGATGGAGTTTCTTGCCTCGTACGATTTTGAAATCTCCTACACTCCGGGCAAAGGCAACGTAGTGGCAGACGCGTTGAGCCGAAAGAAATTGACCCTAAGCCCGTTGTTTGTTGAAAGACAAAGCCTAGAGTTTATAGCCAGCTTCGACTTTAGGCCCTCCTCCGATTTCGTACCGGGCTTGCTTGCATCTCTCAAAGTGCGCCCAACTTTAGTAGATTCAGTAGGGGCAGCACAACGCGAAGACCCTCAGCTAGTGGAAATAATTGATAGGCTAATTAGGGGTGAGACTTCAAGTCACCTCAACAGATACTCCATTGACGATAAGGGTGTACTAAGGCGAGATGGAAGACTATGCGTCCCACAGACAAAAGATTTAATAAAGAAGGTTCTCGAGGAAGCACATCACTCCAAGATGACGATACACCCAGGCGGAGATAAAATGTACAAAGACATAAAAAGGACTTTCTTCTGGAACGGCATGAAAAAGGACGTGGCAGAATTCGTTTCTAAGTGTATGGTGTGCCAACAGGTTAAGGCGGAACAGAAAAAGCCTAGCGGACTGCTACATCCTCTGGAGGTCCCGCAGTGGAAGTGGGATAGCATCTCAATGGACTTCATCGATGGGCTGCCTAGGTCTAGGAGAGGCAACACTAGTATTTGGGTAATAGTGGATAGGCTTACTAAAAGCGCCCACTTTTTACCTGTCAAAAGTAAAAGAACTGCCTCATCCCTAGCATCACTTTACCTTAAGGAAATCGTGCGACTCCATGGGATACCATCTAGCATTGTTAGTGACCGAGACCCCATCTTCACCAGCGAGTTTTGGCGGAGTCTGCAAGAAGCAGTAGGAACGCAGTTATGCTTGAGCACGGCCTATCATCCCCAAACCGACGGCCAAACAGAGAGAGTGAACAGAATTTTGGAAGACCTTCTAAGACTATGCGTCCTTGACTTCGGAGGGACATGGGAAGACCACCTCCCTTTGGTGGAATTTGCCTACAACAACAGCTATCAAGCAACCATCGGAATGGCGCCCTTCGAAGCTTTATATGGAAGACCGTGCCGATCACCCACTTGTTGGTGGGAGTCCACGGATAAGCTCATACTTGGACCAGACATGATCCGAGAGACCTCAGAGAAAGTAGACTTAATACGAAGAAGGATGAAGACGGCCCAAGACAGACAAAAGTCCTATGCCGACAAGAGGAGGACCGACCTTGAATTTGAAGTTGGAGACAGAGTTTTTCTCAAGGTATCACCGCTAAGGAACGTTGTTCGTTTTGGAACCACGGGGAAGCTAGCGCCAAGATTCGTAGGGCCATTCCCTATTATCGAGAAGATTGGGAAAATGGCCTATAGATTAGAGCTACCCGAGAAGTTGGCTGGAGTCCACAACGTCTTTCACGTTTCACATCTCCGAAAATGTCTGCATGAGTCAGCTGAAGTGGTAGAGCCAAACATCCTCGAAGAGGCCGATGTGGAACGCGAAGCAACCATAAGGAGAGTTCCAACCCGCATATTAGGAACGGAAGTGAAGAAGCTATGCAACCGCGAAGTCAAGCTCGTCAAAGTTCAGTGGAGCGACGCCGAGGGAGGCGCGACTTGGGAAACTGAAGCTAGAATACGTACTGCCTACCCTTTTCTGTTCGAGGGTACATCCTTGATCTTTCTTTTTCCTTAAGTTGCGTTTTTATCTATCTTCTTAGGTATATTTCCTCGACCTTATCTTTTAGGTAGAATCTCTTTTTGGATGGAAACATGTAGTTGAAACATGTTATGTATGATGACTGCAAGTGGTTGCAAGTGATTGCTAGTGGTTGTTCGTGGTTGCATATACACACACAATCTAGGTTTTAGATCGGCTCAGTCACTTCATATTGCATATGCATATATGTTTGCATTCGTATATGGTTGAACTGAAATGTGTTGTCATGTGGATGCTGCATTTGTATTGAATGATTGTGCACTCATGTAGAATCATGAATAGGAAAATTTGCATACATAATGGATTCATGGCACTTACATAATTCGCATTAAGGAGGTCAACTGAATCAGTAGACCGCCTGATTTTGCATTAGATAAGTACATGTACACACACACTTTGCATATGATCATGAAGCATTAGAAGTCTTTTAAGGACAATGGATGCTCGTGTTTGATGGATGAGTAGATGGATTATTGGATGTTAGGATTTACATTCCTCCTAACTTGAAGATTTCGGGGACGAAATCCTTTTAAGTGGGGGAGAATGTAACACCCCGAAAATTCTATAACTGTGAAATTAACAAATTAAAGTATAATTAATCTGAAATCAAAGAACTAAGGGAAACGGGATACGCCATTGCGTTCGTCTCGGAAAAATACGCGAAATAGAGTCCGAGTTTTCGAAAAACGGAGTCCGTATGAAGAAGATATGGCCTTCGGAAGTTTTGAATTAAATTTAAAATTCAAACAGAATAAAATAATAATTTGAAATGGGGCCCAATGGGCCAGGCGGATAAAACACCCGCCTAGCCACCCAGGTCGACTGGGCTGTCGACCTGGGCTACCCATGTCGACAGGGCTGTCGACAGCCCTGTCGACAGGGGTGTCGACCTGGTCGAGCCCAGTCAACCTGGCTGGCCAGGTCTGTGTTTGGTCGAATTTCTGTGGTCTGCTTTGTCATTAGGGCTAGGTGGCGGGTTTTTATTGGTCTCTCTTCCTAATGAATGGCTATGATCTATCCTAGCAACATCAAGGGTCCTAATCAATTCCTAACCTCTATATAAACAACCCTAGACTAAACCCTAATCTATTCATTCAAATTAAGATTATAGCCGCCATGTTGCTGAGGAACGACAAAGAATAGCCGCCAACTAAAGAGAGGATTAGGAAGAAAGTTCTAAAGCCTAAAGCAATTCAAAGCAACCTAAAGCTAATCAATTCAACAAAGGAATCGTATCTCTTAATTAGAGAATTCGCCGTAACCATTGTAAGTAGAGTATTACTTTGGTATTAATAAACAACTGTGTTGATGTGTATGCTTGAATTGTGGCAATGGAAGTAATTCATATTTGTGCAAAATTATGTTATTCATTATAAAGAACTACATGCGGTAGTTCTATGCAAGTATACGTTTGGAATATTGCGCAAATTGTGTAATCTATATTGAAGCTACATGTATGTAGTTAATTGAAATTCATGCAAGTTTGGGGCTTTGTTATTATGCCATTATGATGTATATTTTTGTGCATAAATCATTTTGCAAGTAATTGAAACAAGTTTGGTTATTATAGTTCATATGAAACTATGTGGAATTTTGACACCATAATCCATGTATTAAGTCATGCTTTTGCAAACTTATGAATATGGCTAGGAATGATATTTGGCATAATTGAAATCCGTTATTAAGTCTATCTTGTTTCAAAGGATTATATGATGACATGGCTAGGTTGGACTCAAAAATCCTTTTTTTGCAAATTTAAAGCAAACACCATGTTTAGGAATATTTATGCATAAGTATGTTTATACCATCGTTATGTGATTAGGCTTAAATCATGATTAAGTTGAATTATGCTATGTTCATGCTAGAAGTATTTATGCCATGCTTATGTTTGACCATATGCCATGCCTATGCTAGAAGTATTTTATGCCATGCTTATGTTTGACAATATGCCATGTTTATGCTAGAAGTATTTAGGCCATGCTTATGTTTGACATTATGCCTAAATAAGAATATAGGTTCATGTTGTAGTTAAACCTATGCAAGTTTACATGCCTTGATTTATGTCACCTATGTTTTATGACCAAAATATATGTCACCACTATGCAAGTACACCAATTTCTATTATGTATTTCCCAACGTCATATGCAAGTTCATGCGCTCACTTTCCCCTCTTTGTGTATACGCCATAAGCCTCCCCTTTTCGCATGGCTAAATTGGGCTTTAAAAGGCTAAGCCCAATATATATAAACGGACGTGTAAAACGGGGGAAAATAACGTTGGGTTAAAAATTAATTAATGAATGAAAATATGAAATAGAAGGGCCCAAAGTCAAGTATGGGTTGGGCCCATGATTGGTGTAACCTTTACACCATTAACTTAATAATGGGCCGCAAATATTTACATATAAATAAAGAAGAATGACAAGATATGTAAATGTAGAAAATACGATGTGTTTAACCCGAGGTTGGATTGAGTTGTGATGTAAACCTGCCCGGAACCGCCCGGCTGTCCAGTAGTCACAACAATACCTATCCAATGTGGGAGGTTAAACATGGAGCCCAGCAAGGACCCGAGGTTAGACTGAGTTGTGGCGTAAGACTGCCCGGAACCAACCGGCAACAGGCAGCCACAACAATACCTGTCTAATGTGAGAGGTCAGGGCCTTAATAAGACAATTAAGGCTGAGTCAGGATTGTTAGGATTAAGTGAACTAAAGACTTAATCAAAATGGAACATGCTAAACTAAACGGACTGGTGGGGTTAGGTTAGGAAACACTTAACCAACTTAGCATGTTGGCTAGAGATAGAAAACCTAGTAACGGGGGACCCTTTTCAGCAGTAACCCTAGAAGGTGTATCAGGATACCCTGAAACTAGGCAGGGTGGGGCACGATTACTAGGCTGATTGTAAGAGGTCAAATCGACGGCGGTGGTGTAGCAGTGTAGGTTCTAACGGTGTGCGGGCGTGCACGCACTCCGGCGCAGAAAAATAAAGCACTGGACACCAGTAGCATACCTTTGCACTCTAAGGTTGTGTCGGGTTGCCACTATGGGACTTGATACACCCCATGGTGGGACCAGCATAGGTAACTACAGACATCGGGGGCCGTAAGACACATGTAACTATGCGAGTAGGAGCCGATCATCGTAGAATGGATCACATCACCCTGATTTTGGGGTGCGAATTGGAAACTAGTTTATATGGGTTCAGAGATTAACATGGGGTACGATAGTATATTCGACCCTAGATAACTTAACCAAGTTTATAATGTTGCCCACTTCCTGTTTTACTTATCATACCCAGTTCTTTATTCATAGACAAAGTAGTACTAGACTTACTCAGGCTTTATGTCTGACTCTATTTTTCTTTCGTCTTCTTTCTTCCGTTCCCCCCCCAGGTCCTCAGGGAGGGAACACAGCAGCTTGACCTACCTCAACATCCAGCTTGAAGAAGAGAAATGTATTGCTTGGACTTTCCTGTTTTGAACTATGGCTTTGGACAATCCACTATGGGGCTTTGGCAGTTTGTCTATGTTTTATTTATGCTTCTTTAAAAATAATGTACTCAAGACAGATTATGAAGTGTTATGTTATGTTTTTGGAAAGGATGTTGTTGTAACACGTATTTGACTTTATGAAATAAAGTTTGTTGTTCTTCCGCTGTTTACAAATATGTGTTCTTATATCTGTCTTGTATATCTGTGACTTGTACTTATAAACCTCCACCAAAATTAGGGCATTCCCTTTGAGAGTGACCCTAACGGAGGAGGGGTGTTTCAGACTTAAAGCTGGAGCCAAAGTGTTAAGACCTCGTAAGCTGCTTTGGATTGTGGGAAACGATACAAAAAAGCTTAAGAGGAAAATCATTAAGCTAGTTAAGGTATATTGAAGTAAGGATGATGGCGACTGTACATGGAAAATAGAGGTAAGCATGAAAGAAGCAAGACTAGAACTCTTTGGTGTAGGATCTAAATTAACCCTAGAGGAGGGGCGAATAGGGTTTATTGGAAACTAAAAAATAAAAGCTAACACAAAATAATAAAGAAACTGCATAAAAGATAAATCACACATAAGAATTACCCAGCTTTGGCAAACCCTGCATACAGCTGCATCCACAAGATTTCTACTAGGTATTAAAAAATGTCTCCCGCTTAAAAACCTTGTAAACCCAAAAACCCTGCCAATGCTCTAATCCTACGTTCAAAATCTTGACACGACTTAAATCCTAAGTTGTGATTTTCTCAACTACAAAATCTTATAGTTACACGACTCAGCTAGAACAAGGTTTAACAAGTAAAAAACAAACAAGAGAACAAAACCCAAAATAAAAACATTAAAAAGAAGAGACAAGGTTGGGCCCCTTTTGCTTTTTCATTTTAGATACACGGGTCCTCCTTTTTCTTCTTCGGCGGTGACCAAAATTAGTGTTTTGGTACTCCTTCAAATCGTGGCTTTGCTTCGATCGATTTCTGGCGATCTTCAATTGGTTAAACAATGCTTATCTTCCCACGATCTGAAATGGCAAACACTCTCTCTCTTGATCAAAAAAGAATCATAAGATCTCTGAATTTATTTTTTGATTACTTGAGTTGTTTGCTTAAATCGATGACCTTTTCCTGTGATGTATGAGTGTATATATAGGGTTTTCAAAACCCTAATCTCTTTGATTTCATTTATTACTTGCCGTGAGCATCCAATTGATTTCTGGAAACTCTTGAATGATTTTCTTTACTCAAACAATGCTCTTGCGATTTTCTAGGAAGTCTTGAAGTCGTGAATTGATTATTTTTCCCAAAAACAGAATCTTTGAATACATTGATAATTTGATGCATGATTTTCCAGTGATGAATTCTTTACAGCTTTTTGAAAATAAAATTTGTACCAAGTTTGTCACTTGTACATTTGGAAAGTTTTTCTTGGCCGTGATTGTTGAAAAAGAATTCTTACCAAAAAATATGCCATGCCATTTTGGGAAATTTCCTTTTGATCTTTAAATTCGAAAAAAACTATAATTAAGGAAGAAAAATTCTTCCCTTATTCACATGAAAAATAATGTTGCATGTGAATCAATCCTTTTATACAATGCATGCATACTCGAAAAAAAATATTCACTTTAGCACTTATGCTTGGATACACTTATGACAAGAACATATATATCTTTTGAACTTGTTTGATGTTGTGCACACTACTCTCTGCCTTTTCGCCCTGCTTGGACTTGTACACTACTTTGTGCATTCTGGAGTACATTTGTACACTCATTTCCACTCTAATTCACTATTCATTTGTGGCATGTGTTATTCCTTGCTTGGACTTGACTCCTTGTTTCTTATGCATGCTTGTATCATGTAATTTTGGCTGATGGTTTTAGTGATTATTACTGTGCGACTTTGTCCACTATTCACTGGTCTTCTTCCTATACATGAGCCTATGCACTGCCATGTCATCATGCACATGCTTGCTGCACCTGAAAGCTTTGGTTGTTTGGCATATTGTACTTGTTTGCTTGTTGCTTGCATCCGGACTTCGCATGTGTGTGTGTGTGTGTGTGTATAATGGTATACGTTCTTATTGAATTTGCCAATTTTCCATATCACATTATTTAGTTGCACTTTCTTACTTATCTGCTTCAATGCAGTCCTGCTGAAACTTGTTTATTGATGCATGTCCATATTACATTGTGTTGTTACACTTTGCCTTGTTCACTGAATTATCGAGTACTTATGCTCTTGGTATGACAATTCTTGCCTGACTTGTTTCACATACAAGTTGCTCTGCCTATGTTGTATTGATGTGCTGCTATATACATTTTTGAGTTGTCACTTGGCTATGCCTTGTAGCTTTGCTGCATTTTGTATTTTGAATTGGTGCACCTGTGTTGTGCACCCTTTAGTGTTGTTCCATTGCTCTCTTGAACCATTTTGACTTGCACTTACCCTTGAGCTTGAAGTTGCATGTACTATGCTCTTGAAGCTGTTAATTCATGACATTGTTGTGCATGTCATATGTGTGTGTATACGTAGCTACTACATTTTAAACATGCATACTCTTTCTTTGACCTTGCTACCTGGTTAATTGTACATGTGACATGCTGAATTGTGTTTGACCACATTTCGCATTTTCACCTGATAAAATTGCCTTTGTGCATATACATATATTTATTATTTCTAATCTAGCAAACCAGTTATGGTTATGTTTAGGTTGGTCAATATCAACAGATCACACATGTGTGCCAAGATGGTCTTGATCAACAGACCACTGTAACTGAGTTGAGCCTGGTCTGCAAGCACTAGAAAAATCAGTCTACCTTGTGGTTTTTACAGTGAATCACTATGAATATCACAAGCAGTCTGGGCTCAAATAAATGTGTATATATAAGACCAAGTCTAGAGAAACGATGAGAAACACACTGAAAATTTTGAGGCAAGTAAAATTTAAAATAAATTTATATTTCCTAAAATTTATTTTTATTTTTGTTCCATTTTACTGTATGTGTTTCTGTGACAAGTATATAGGTGACTGGATAGGATCTAAGCACGTAAAGGCTAAGTGTGTGTGTGTGTGTGTATGAATGTATGGGAGAGAGTGTATATGTATGTCTAAGTGACATGAGTGAACTGTAGTGAGGAAATAATGTACAGGAATGTGATCACTGATATGTACAGAAACGAGTTCTAAAAGTTGTTCAACCATGTATATTTGAAATAAAATATTTTATTGAATAATGAATACTATTTGAATATTTAAATTATATGCAATAGTATTATTATTCAATATTAGTATTTATTTCTGTATGAGATGAAATATAGAATAGTACAATTTCGAACACATTTAGAGAATAATATATGTTTGTCATCATCAAACAAAAAATCATATTGTTATATTCAACAATCTTCCCCTTTTGATGATGATAGACATACGCATAGGATTTTGAATGTAATAAATGTGTTTGACTTTGAAGTATAAAACTCCCACTATTTGTATGCTTCCTTTACAACCGAAAACACCCCTAAAAAATTTGCATGATACTTGAGATATATAAAAATCTATTAAGCACCTAGCAAATCTAAAAAAAATTATATAGATATTTGCACGCTTATCAAAACCTTAACACTTACCCCTTTTTGTTATCATTGAAAGATTGACAGAAATGGAAAATAATGATGGATTTGGACTATAATTGTAAATTAAAATCAAGAGACAAAATCAAATATCGCAAATCCCAAACAATCAAACAAAAATTCATAGTTTTCGTGTAACACATTTCACATTTCAGAAAATGGATAGATAGGTCGGTTTCTACATAACGAGGAGAATTATATATATATATGTATGTATGTATGTATGTATGTATATACATACATATATATATATATATATGTATGTACACATTTGTTAAGAACTCACTGGCCATGCATAACCATAAGGACTTTAAGTGGGGTTAGTAGTAACTTAAATTATAAGCATTCTCTAAACATGCATGACCGCGAGGTTTTTTAAATGAGATTATAGTAACACTTGTTATATAGAAATCCCCTCATTATATAAAACCATAATGAGTGATAAAAATATGGTGGGGATAGAGATGGTTGTGAAAGAAACCTCTAAATTAATCATATTATGAAATATGTTCAACCATACCAGGATTTTTGAAAATTTTCGGCTCTCTCTCATTTTGAAAAATAGCATAGTTAGATTTTCATCACAATTTTTTTTTTAAAACTGTACATTCTTTAATGATGTCCAAAAATAGTTTGATCTGTCAGAAAATGAATTAGAGAAGAAACATCCAAGAATACTTTAAACAAAAATGTAGAGTGATTAATCAATTTCTATAATCTCCAAATCCAAGTGCAATTTGGAAAATCTATCTTCGGGAAGGGGTTTTGTAAAACTGCCAGCCGGTTGAAATCCAGTTGGAATAAATTCAATGCAAATGTCCTCTCTAGAAATGTGATCTCTAATGAAATGGTGTCTCACATCAATGTGTTTGGTGCATGAATGATGAATAGGGTTATTTGATAGATCTATTGCACTTTTACTATCGCATTTCAACGGTACTTGTTTGTAGATTAGGCCACAATCAAAGAGAGTTTGCATCATCCATAGAATCCGTGCACATCAACTTCATAGAGCAATATATTCGACTTCAGTAGTGGACGATGCAACACAATTTTGTTTTTGACTTGACCATGAAATTAGAGATTTTTCTAGCATAAAACAAGTTCCACTAGTGCTTTTCCCATTAGAGAGTAAACCAACATAATCGGCATCGGAAAACCTAACTAAATCAAAGTTATCACAAGAGGGGTACCATAAACCAATTTTTTGGTGTAACAAATATCTCAAAATTAGTTTTGTGGCTTTTAAATGTTATTCTTTTTGGTTAGATTGAAAATAAGCACACAAGCAGACTGAAAACATAATATTGGATCTAGAAGCAGAGAGATAGAGAAGTGAACCGATTATCCCGTGATATTTTCTCTGATCAATAGCAAGTCCTTTTTCATCTTTGTCAAGCTTGGTTGACAGGCTCATTGGTCTTCTCAGTTGCTTTGCATTTTGAACTCCAAATCTTTTCAAAAATTCCATAATGTACTTTGTTTGAGAAATGAAAATCCCTTTGCAACTTTTTTTGATTTGGAAACCAAGGAAATATTTCAATTCACCTACCAATCTCATTTCAAAGTTATCCTGCATGACTTTTTCAAATTTCTCACATAATCCTTTATTAGTAGCACCATACATGATACCATCAACATAAATATGAACAATAAAAAATCATCTCCATCATGTAATAGAAAATAATTGTGTCAGCACTCCCTTTTTAAAAACCATTTTCCAAAAGATATGTACAAAGATAGTTATACCAAGCTCTAGGAGCTTGCTTAAGACCATATAATGCTTTTTCAAGTTTATACACATGATTTGGAAACTCATGACTTTCAAAACCAGGGGGTTGTTCAAAAAAACTTCTTCTTTTAGCTCTCCATTTAAAAAGGAACTCTTTACATCCATTTTCCTATGATTGAAACCCTTAAAGCATGAAAAACTTAGCGAAATTCTAATTGCTTCTAACCAAGCAACCGGAGTAAATGTTTTATCAAAATCAATGCCTTCTATTTGATTATATTCTTTTGCAACCAACCTAGCTTTGTTTATAATTACACTTCCAAATTCATCAAGTTTATTTTTAAACACCCGTTAATTTGTTCTGACAATTGGATAGTCATTCGGCCTAGGAAATAATTTCCAGACCTTATTCCTCTCAAATTGGTTAAGTTCATCTTGCATTGCAAAAATCCAACATTCATCGTTAAGAGCAACATTACAAGAACTTGGTTCAATTTCAAAAATAAAAGCATTGTGAATGCAAAAAGCACAAACATTTCTATTACGAGAAGGACAAGTTCGAACACCTATTGTTGGACTTCCTATGACCAATTCTGGAGGAAGATTAGGTCTGAATTTCAACTTTTCAGCTTCAACTTTTGGCTCCATGACCTTATCAATGCAAGCTTCAATTTCATTAGTTTCCTTTTTGCTTTCTTGTACAACACCATCATGTTTATCCTTTCCACAAGCCATCTCCAAGTTAGATTCATCAAACTTCACATTAATGGTTTAAACAATTGATTTTGATTGTTTATTGAAGACTCTGAAAGCTTTTCTCCTCGAAGAGTAACCCATGAATATTCCTTCATCAACTTTTGATTTAAATTTTCCATGTTGATCTCCTGTGTTAAGAATATAACAAGGACATCCAAATACTCTAAAATATGAGATGCTCGGCTTTTTATCACACCATAATTCATATGACATTTTATTAAGTATTTGTCTTATCATAACTCTATTCATTACATAACAAGAAGTATTAACTACCTCTGCCTAGAAAGTTAAAAACAATTTATACTTACTCAATATGGATCTAGCCAATTCTTTTAATGTACGATTTTTCCTTTCGACTACCCCATTTTGTTGTGATGTTCGAGGGGCGGAAAATTCGTGTTTAAAACCATTTTCTTTATAGAAACTTTCAAAGTCTAAATTTTCAAATTCACCTGCATGATGACATCTCAAAGTTTTAATTCAAACACCTTTTTCATTTTGAATAAGTTTTGGAAACTTTGAAAAATAATCAAAAGTTTCAGACTTTTTGGCTGGAAAATAAATGTGAATCTAGAATAATCATCAACCAATACATAACAATAATGTTGTCCATTTAAGCTAGCAATATGGTTTGGTCCAAACAAGTCCATATTGATTAACACAAGAACCCAAGAAATGCTAATAATATTTTTAGGAAGAAATGATGAACGACTAAATTTGCCCATGGAACATGCTTTACACACTTTATTATTTTTAAATTTATGATGTGGTATACCTCTAACAAGTTCTTTTGTTTCAAATTTTTCCAAGAGACCCACACTAGCATGTGCCACCCTCCTATGGCACAAAACTACCCTTCTTCTTTGGCTACCAAACATCTGGAAAGAGTTAGATCTTCAAATGAAAGTGTGTAAACATTTACTTTTCTTTTTCCTGTGAAAACAATGTTACTAATGGATGTTTCAATGATTTTGAAAATCTCACTATCGAAGACCACATTCACACCTTTATCACACAGTTGGCTTATAACGATGAGATTGTGATGTAAATTGTCAACATATAAAACATCAGCTATAGTAAAAATAATGTTACCTACTTTACCTTTATCAATAATCTTACACTTGCTATTGTAGCCCAATTACTCCCACCTTTATATTTTTCTAGGCTAAGGAACAGTGACTTGCCACTTGTCATATGTTTAGAGCAACCTGAGTCCAAATACCATTTCTGTTGCTCCTTAGCCCACCAACATACCTACATAAGAAAGGAAGAAAATGACATAGAGAAGCTCCTAGTTCCAAGAGTATCAATGACTGAAGCCTTATGGATAAAAGAACCATTTGTAACTCAAATTTATTTTGCATTTTTTTTCGTGTTCCAATACTTATGATAATTGCCTGCTAAATTCTTAGGAACCCGAACTTGTGTAGATTTTATGTTCTTGTTCCTATTCTTACAATTTTCAAAACAATGTCCAATTTTTCCACATTTTACACACTTAGAAAAGGCACTCCGACCTTTAGCATTATCGTCCACATTATTCTATATCTTTCCAAAACCTAGTCCTTTTCCATTGTTAGTGAACAATTGATTTCCTAACAACATTTTAAAAGATGTTTCGCCTATTGAAAGCTTATTCAAAGTAATCTCAAGATCTTGAACTTTTAAGTGTTGTGATCTCAGTCACAGGTGAGGTGCATCTATTAATGAAATTCTTCCTTTTAATGTCATCATTCTCTTTCAAAATCAAAATTTCCTTTTCAAGTTCTTCTATGTTTGACTTGAGTTTTGATAGCTCTAGATTCAAAATCTTACACTTTTCACATTCTAGGTTTTGAACATTTGGAACTTTTCAAATTCAAATTCTAACCTATCATTATCATGCACCAGCTTTAATCTATTTGATTTTAATTTCTTCACTTTTAATTCTAGAGCATTAATAGTTTTGGTGAGATCGTGACACATCAAAAGTATTCTTCATAACTGTGTACCTCACTAGAATCTTCTCCACAATTTTCTGAATCTGATTGTGCCATAAAACTTAGGTTAGCCTACTCTTCGCTACTATCAGAAACTTCTTCTTCCTCATCATCCCATGTCGTCACAAAGGCTTTCTTCTTCTTTTTATTTTGTTTGCCATTTTGAAGCAGTAGGCAGTTTTGTTTGATATGTCTGGGCTTCTTACATTTGGAGCAGGTTAATTCCTCGTCAGAATTATCAGAATATCTTTATTTGTTGGCTTTTGACTTGTTTTTACGTGGTTTGAATTTGGTCCATTTCTTGAGATGTTTGACAGCCATAACAAGCTTCTCGATAGGATCTTTCATATCATCATCGCTGTCAATAGTGTTAGTTAAGGCTATTGACTTCTTCATTGAATCTGAGTTATTGTGTTATTCTCTTGCCTTCAACTCCATTTCATATGTCATCAAATTTCCAATCAGCTCTTCCATGCTCAATTTGTTCAAATCCTTTGATTCTTGAATAGCCATGACTTAGCCTTAAATATCATTGGTAAAATTCGTAGAATATTCCTTACTAGTTCCACTTCAGTGTACACTTTTACAAGAGCTCTAGCATTGTAAGACAACACTGAAAATCGACCATACATCTCTTTCATACTCTTGTCCTTTTGCATCGTGAAGTTTTTGTATTTATTGTTGAATAAGGCAAGTCGAGATTCTTTCACTTGAGATGTTCCTTCATGTGTGACCTATAAAGTATGCCAAATTTATTGTGTATTCATACAATGAGGAACTCTATTAAATTTAGTTTTGTGAAGGAAAAATTAAAACATATATTTCTATAGCATTAGTCGGAAGAAATTTCTTATCATTAGCATCTAACCTACACTTTTTTTTAGGAAATTCAACATCATTAATGATCACAGTGGGGGTTCTATATCCTGTTTCTATAATATCCCAAACATCGCAATCAACAGATATTAAATAAATCTTCATCCTAGCTTTCTACTAAGCATAATCATTACCATTGAACATAGGTGGCCTAGCTATGGATTGTCCCTCAGAAAAAGCATTGTTTGTTGAATTCATGATTCTAGAGCTAATTAAACGCTAGCTCTGATACCACTAGTATAATATAAAATAACCTAGGTGGAGGGGGTGAATAGGGTTTATTGGAAATTAAAAAAAATAAAATCTAACACAGAATAGTGAAGAAACGCAAAAAAGATAAATCACACACAAGAATTACCCAGTTTCAGCAAACTCTGCCTACTGCTGCATCCTTAAGATTTCAATTAGGTTTTAAAAACAATTTTCCACAAACCTGGTAGACTCGCAAACCCTACTACTGCTCTAATCCTACGCTCAAAAACTTGACATAACTTAAGTTGTGATTTTCTCAACTATAAAATCCTGTAGTTACACGACTCAGCTAGAAAGAGTTTTTCAAGTAAAAAAACAAACAACAGAACAAAACATAAAATAAAAACATTAGAAAACAAAGAAAAAGTTTGGCTCTCTTATGCTTTGTCATTTGAGATACACGGCTCCCCCTTTTTCTTTTTCAGTGGTGATCAAAATTAGGGTTTAGATACTCCTTCAAGTCATGGCTTTGCTTCAATCGATTCCTTGTGACCTTCGATTGATTACATAATGTCTTCCCATGATCTGAAATGGCAAACACGCACTCTCTCTCTCTCATGATCAAAAAAGAATCGTAAGCTCTTTGAATTTATTTCTTTGAATACTTGAGTTGTTTGCTTGAATTCGATGATCTTTGCTTGTGAGAATGCATGTATTTATAGGGTTTTTGGAACCTTAATCATTCTAATTTCATTTATTACTTACCGTGAGCATCCAATTGATTTTTGGAAAATCTTGAATGATTTTCTTTACTCAAACAATGCCATTTCTATTTTCTAGAAAGTCTTGAAGCCATGAATAGAATTTTTCCCAAAAACAGAACCTTTGAATACATTGATAATTTGATGCATGATTTTCCAATGATGTATTCTTTACAATTTTCTAAAAATAAAATTTGTACCAAGTTTGTCACTTGTATATTTGGAAGTTTTTCTTGGCCATGATTGTTGAAAAAAGAATTCTTGCCAAAAAAATATGCCATGCCATTTTAGGAAATTTCCCTATGATTTTTGAATTCGAAAAACATCTATTATTAAGGAAGAAAATTTCTTCCCTTATTCATGCTTAAAATAATGTTGCATGTGAATCAATCCTTTGATACAGTGCATGCATACTCGAAGAAATATATTCACTTTAGCACTTATGCTTGGATATACTTATGATAAGAACAGATATTTCTTTTGAACTTGTTTGATGCTGTGCACACTACACTCTGCCTTTTTACCTTACTTCAACTTTTACACTACTTTATGCATCCTGGAGTATTAGAATAGAATTTAGAGGGTGATAAAAGGAAGACAGAATATTAGAATAGAACAAAGGAGAAGAACACATCACATCTGAATCTCACAACGGAACAGATAAAATATAATATCAAATCTCTTTATACAAAATAACTGTAAATACATACCAATCATCAGAGTTCACACATATCAGTCACAACGGAAAAATAACTGTATATATATATAACTAGTGGTGAAGCCTCCTGCTTCCAGCTCCTGAAACTCCAAGCGAACCTAACCTGGAAATACACTCGGTCTGACCCGAGCACATTTGAAGCAAAGCAAAATTCACCGGGTCATTCTGGAATACTATCAGTGATAAATTCACAGCATAGACACAACTTGTTTAACTTTGGAAAATCCTTTCTGAAATCAAAGGATAATAGTAAGACCAACCCACCCATAAACACGGATGGTTTTTACCTTACTATGACCTAAAACATTTTTGAAATCATACTTTGATCTGATATTATCATTGTGTCTAAATACAAGTAAATAACAATCTAGAGGAACACTTGCATCTCACGCTCCCCATATATAGTATACAATCAAAACCGCGGGCGCTTATTGGATATTGGATTCCTACCTTGACAAGGTATGGGACTACCTTCCGACTATGTATTTCTAGAGGCGAATACACTGGGTTCAACAAGAACGTCTTGCAACCCGACCCTCGCATGACCGACCACTCATTTCGCTTGAGTGTATCGAATGTATATCACCGACGGTTGGGATCAGCAACCGCCTCCCGATAAGGGACAACATTGAATATAGATTAAAGAAGCAAATGGAATTTCTCTAGATAGGTGATCATACACCCTAATGGGAGCGACCCACATAGCCATGCTACCTACCCGATTTTTGTCATTTCCCGGTTGATGAGGCTTGAGGCTAGAACTTATCTTCTAGAACATCTGGCCACAATTTACTTTGAATGCCACATTGTCAGATCCTCTGGATATCACTAATTGACGTCGACAAAAATACTGTAGTTGGGAGCTAACCAACTATGATCCGTTTGAATAAATCAACGTACGTGGTCCTTTGGAAATACTCTGTCAGGCACTCGTCCATACAAGTCATCCAGGAATAGGATGAACCAAAGGTACCCTCCTACTGCATCCATATAAGAATCACCCTATGGATCAGTAGCAAGAAGTCCTTGTAACCCGTAGATTCCAACCACGACAGAACCACAACTTATCTCTGGTTACGATCCAGAGATTATTAGCGGTCCTTCCGTTTATGAAAATCCACAGTCTTCAATGCTCCATCACGACCATCTTCCAATATCTTCACGTATTTGTTGGTCGGAATGGTTTTCAAATATAAATTCGATCCCGGAATTTCCATACCAACAAGCGTATTAGTCAGGGTTTGATATTCAGTGATTTAACTATCAAATAACAAAGGCGTCAATGAAATAAATTCGCTGGTTCTACATTTTCCTTTACCTGGCCTATTCAAAATCTATTTATATATTTAACCCAATGGTAAATCAACTTTAAACCTTCCAATATATTTTAAAACATTATATTTATCCTTATTTATAACAAAACTATTTTTAAATACTATAACCGGTATATATGTATATACCCAGATTTACATTCATTCTGGAAATAGCGATATATTTCTTTAAAACCTTTTTCCTCTTTTCTTTATATTTGAGTATCTCGATATATACATATCTATATTATACTTTAATGGTATTAACCCATTCCAGTCCTAATATGGTTAAACCAAATATTGACTTATATAAGTCAAAGTCAAATATTTTATTTATTTTGAAACTAATATTTCAATATTATTTACTTTCACAAAACCTCGCATTTGAATTCGATATTCCTCGTATAGGATAAAACCAATTCCAATACCTCACTCACTTCAAACTGATACCATTCCTCGATAAAGTGAAGCCGACCAAGTTGGGGTATTTTAGTTACCTCTTAAACGTTGATCGACCCCGTTCTTACCTTAGAATAATAAAAGTTCGTCACTTAAATACTTCACCAAAATCTCCTTTACCATCTCGATTTCAAACTGGTTTCGCAAACCGTTTCTTACATTTGAAACCCTTTCCAATATAATTCATTTACATAATTTGTTTGATTAAGTAAAAGTCAAATAACGCCACTTTTATCTTGGAGTTCGGTTCCAAGAACCAATATTCTCATATCATACCATTTCACGGATTTCCTTTTTGTTTGAAGTCCTCTAGTTCAATTACAATATTTGCTAAATTCGATTTCTTAAAATTTAACTCATTAATTTGATTTTTAAACCCCTTTAAAATGTTGTTGGGATTTGTTTCCAATCGCTTACTCTAATTTGCTTAACAACTCATAGTACTTAGCTTAGAACTTAATCTATTACCATATTCCAACTTATTGTCAATTTATAATTATTTCCCTTAAAAGGTTCATTTCACTTGAACTTACTTTACTTAATTGAATAATTAAGTGAAATTTTATTTAAAACTCCACATCTACTTACTAGTCACAATTACAATTCTCGTTTGAACACTCGGATTTTAAATCCCTTTTTAACATCTCTTTGACCAAACCATATTGCCACTAAATCACTTCTCGAATGAATCCCAATTAAAAGCCATTGTTCTAATTATTATTAATTAAAAATAATTATAATTAACTATAAAAATAATTAACTTTGCTATTAACTGGAAATGGGATCATTAATCACTCTCACAACTTATTAAATAATTATTTACTCTATTAACCCCAACAAATTCGATAATTACTTTAATTATAGTTAATCAAACATTTACTAACATTAAACATTTATTAGTTGCATTTAACAAATCAATTCAGAAATTCAAATCAATTTAATTCAAATATCATTTCAAGTAAAAACAGTTGAATTTATTGACCATGCATCTCAGTTAACTTTTAACTGATTTTCACTGTCATTTCCCCTTTAAATTAATTAAATAACTTAATTAATTTAAAATCACTATTTAATTGTTCTAAAACCAATTATTTTATTTTACCAACCTGTCGGTAAATTCCTGGTTTTTGCTTTTACAACTGGTCTAAACCATTTAAATAATTTCCTTTATAACTCGATTTAAAATATTTATTTATCAAATTTCTAATTTAATTAGTTATATAAAATTACTAAAACTTTAATCCAGTTATAAAATAATTTATAACTTTAAAACAACGTCAATCCATCTGACGGTAGACCGATGTTTAAAAATTGTATAATTTAGGCCATTCTGCCAATTACTCAGTCAACATTGTCGGTTGATTTTAACCACAACAACGATGAATATATATTCCACCATCAACATTCGAACAAGTTTTGGTGCCAGTCAGGGGGAACAATTTATATGTATGCACAACAAACAAAAATACAGTTTATTTGAAGAATCCGGTTTGATCCCTCCAATCTGTCCTTCTCTACGTCACAGATATCAGTTTGATATAATATACGAATTAAATAACGACATATATAAATAACTGCAACCAAATAAACAACCAATTTGCATCCATCGCATCCAATCAACCAAATTATACTGTTAACGGTGAATTATATTTTTCTATGGATCTACCACATCACAGGATTCCAGAAGGTGTGAGAATTAACTCACCAGATTCAACTTTGGTCGACGGTTGACGCGTTGGTTGCATCTAATTTGAGACAACCGTTCAAAATTGTCTGAAATTCTAACTGCGTCAGATCGACACCTAGTTAGTGTCATCGGATAGGTCTCGTCCCTGCGATCCCAATGGATTCTGTTTCGTTAAATTTCGTTATCGTACGAGAAAGATACGCTAATTTAAAGTTTAGGAAAATATACGATTATAAATTAAATTAACTGATTAATTAATTAAATAAATACTACCTTAATTATCTCTTAACATCTGCCACGTCAGCCTTTTTAATCACCTTCACGCGGTTTCTCCAGTTCCTCCATTCAAACCCCGATGCTACCTTCTTCCTTACGAACACGACCCAAACATCCACCCACCACCATCGATTTACTACACCGGAATCCACCCCTGACCCATCGCCGAAACCACCTGAACCCCTCCTACCATCGCCAGAGACGATGACCGCCAACACCCACTGCTCCGCCCCAAAAACCGCTCTAACCGAAAACCGTTCATCTCCTGATTTGCGCCGCCACGCACCTCCTGACACCACCAAACCACCACCAAACTCACCCCTGTACTTAGGCCTTCCTTTGCCTTCAGATCCCCGACCACCTCATGAACCATGGTCGCCGGAAATGGACCAAAACTGTTTGCCACTTTTATAAACAGCCGCAAAAATAACCTCTCGGTTCATCTCTTAACCACGGTTCCCACCGACCACCGAAGAACACGAGACCACCACCCAATTGAAGCCTTGCCTCTCCTTTACAAAACCCCCAAGGTCCCGGCCTCTCAAATCGATCAAATCTCCTCAATTTTAAAGAAAAACGAAAACAATTTTCCACGTTTTAACACCGATTCCAGCCACCTCCGACCACCATTCCACCCCAACTTTCTCCAGTAGGTGGATATCGCCCCGATTTACCACTTTTGCTTTGGAACCCCCCTCGAATTCATCACGGATTGGAAGATATAAATTGATTTGCGTTTGAGGGTTTTTCTGCAAATTTACATGAAAATTTTCTGATTTTGGAATTTTTGTTTGGTAGTTGGCAGAAATTAGGTCATATATATAAGTGGAAATTATAATTTTATATTCATGAGGTGACTAGCGATATTTTTCTTCATATCTATCGCGTTTTCGAACGCTGTTTATTCGCTCCTGCGCTCACGTACAAACCCCGTTCGAGACGCGAATGGACGACATAGTTTAATTGATGATACAGTCCTAATGAAACTTGTTTCATCGAATTCCGAGTTCGTTTGCTCGAATGGCCCTCTTTCACGTTCAAATGGTCGTTTTTATTTGTATTTTATTTTGCTGCGCTCACAAATTAATCCCGATTGATGTGCCACTTGAAACCTAACAATAATTTACTGTTGCGGTCCCAATAAAATTTGTTTTGTCGAAAACGAAGGTCGTTTGAATAAAGGCCCTTTTATAATTGCCCAATTCAAAGAAAATAAACAAATTTTATAATACCTCAATATAATAATATTAAAATATTGCCATTAGTCAAACTCAACCAGAATTTGATGTAGATTCACAATAAAATAACTCGGGTTGAAATCCAAGTCAGTTCGATATTCAAAATATTTAAAAACCCTTTATTCTATATAAATAATCGATATAATATAATATAAATTTCATAGCGACCTTTTCCAAATTTGATTTGGACATAAAATCTACAACACGAAAACTCGATTTTTCTCTTTCATTAGAAAAATATCGTCAAACAGATTCTAGCGTTACAACCGTTTGAAGTTCAAAACGCCAAATTACGAATTGCCACGCCGCTGCAGCTTGTTTTATATTTAAATTACAAACTATATATATTCATCGTCGTCAACTAAACGAAATTGTTGATATAACTTCAATATATCCAATATCGAACTATTCCAAACTGCCTATTCACCCTATATTGCCGACACAACATTTTCTGACCGGTTTGGAATTAATTTATTATTTTATTATTTATTTAAATAATAATTCAAAATATAGTCGTTAAATTCGATTATTTAAATTCACCCAATATTTTAAATAAATCAAATAAATCAAATAAATAGGTAGAAAAACACGGGTCGTTACATTCCTCCCCCCTTAAAATTATTACGTCCTCGAAATTGCTAAGGTAGAAAGAACGTTACAATCCATTATCTTTAAAATAATAAATGTTAAAACTCGAATTTATTTTCAAACTGACCCAATTGGTTTTAAAACCAATTTATTTCCAGTAAAAGTTTTCCAAAAATTTCTAACACCTTAAATTTTGGAAAAATTTTGGTAGGTCTCCCCGGTATGGAGGACATCTGCAATATTACAGGATCAAGAAATAAATATACATCGACCATCATGGTCGGAAAATCCAAAATTCAAACTCAAAACCCAAATCCAAATCCAAAAATTCATATTTGCGTAAGCGTACCTTTTGGCGAGCGTTATTACGCGATATATTTTATTCGAGCTTTCTTAATTATTTTGTAGCTTTATTCAAACTGGATTCAAATAACTCCAGAATTTCTCTCTTGGATGGAGTTTAAATCTGAATTGGTACTTCAGCACCTGTTATCAACTCAAAGGAATTCATTAGTCTTCAAAACAAATGTTGATTAGGTTCAAAACACCCATACCATACATATCAACCACAATTCAATCCACACGAGATTATAATTATTTATAATCACTTCATTTATTACTTTAATTATCCATTCAAATTTATTTAATCTAGATTGATTTATTTGAATTATTTATTTCAGGTTGGTTTTAAACAAGTCGATTCATGTTCAGGTTCATATTCAAGCAACCAACAACACAATCCAAACATATCATATAAACAAATCAATCGATTGCCCATATTATAAAATCATCACTTTTATTTTCTTATAAAATAAATTGGGCAAAACAATTTACAAAAATAATTTTATATCAAATTACAAATACGCGCTCTCATATATATAATCAAACTCAATCTAGGGTATTACTAACCCCATCTCTATTGAGTCACGCCACAGAGCTAAGGTTATCACTAAACAAATAGCTCCGATACCACTGTAATGACCCAGGGAAAAGCTCAACGCTCGAGGTTTCGACAATAATATATAAACCCATATTACTTGTCAAAAGCCCAAGTATCGAACCCCAGATTGTCATGAGAAAGAATTTAGAGGGTTAGAAAAGGAAGAAATAATATTAGAATAGAAGAAAGGAGAAGAACACATCACATCAGAATCTCACAGCGGAACAAATAAAATATAATATCAAATCTCTTTATACAAAAGAACTGTCAATACATACCAATCATCAAAGTTCACACATATCAGTCACAACGGAAAAATAACTGTATATATATATAACTAGTGGTGAAGCCTCCTGCTTCCAGCTCCTGAAACTCCAAGCGAACCTAACCTGGAAATACACTCGGTCTTACCCGAGCACATTTGAAGCAAAGAAAAATTCACCGGGTCAGTCTGGAATACTATCAGTGATAAATTCACAGCACAAACACAACTTGTTTAACTTTGGAAAATCCTTTCTGAAATCAAAGGATAATAGTAAGACCAGCCCACCCATAAACACAGAGAGTTTTTACCTTACTATGACCCAAAACATTTTTGAAATCATACTTTGATCTGATATTATCAAAGTGTCTAAATACAAGTAAATAACAATCTAGAGGAACGCTTGCATCTCACGCTCCCCATATATTGTATACAATCAAAATTGCGGGAGCTTATTGGATATTGGATTCCAACCTTGACAAGGTATGGGACCACCTTCCGATTGTGTATTTCTAGAGGCGAATACACTGGGTTCAACAAGAACGTCTTGCAACCCGACCCTCACATGACCGACCAATCATTTCTCTTGAGTGTATCGAATGTATATCACCGACGGTTGGGATCAGCAACCGCCTCCCGATAAGGGACAACATCGAATATATATTAAAGAAGCAAATGGAATTTCTCTAGATAGGTGATCATACACCCTAATGGGAGCGACCCACATAGCCATGCTGCCTGCCCGATTTTTGTCATCTCCCGGTTGATGAGGCTTGAGGCTAGAACTTATCTTCTAGAACATCTGGCCATAATTTACTTTGAATGCCACATCGTCAGATCCTCTGGATATCACTAATTGACGTCCACAAAAATACTCTAGTTGGGAGCTAACCAACTATAATATGTTTGAAGAAATCAACGTACGTGTTCCTTTGGAAATACTCTGTCAAGCACTCGTCCATACAAGTCATCCAGGAACAGGATGAACCGAAGGTACCCTCCTACTGCATCCATATAGGAATCACCCCATGGATCAGTAGCAAGAAGTCCTTGTAACCCGTAGATTCCAACCACGACAGAACCACAGCTTATCTCTGGTTGCGATCCAAAGATTATTAGCGGTCCTTCCGTTTATGAAAATCCATAGTCTTCAATGCTCCATCACGATCATCTTCCGATATCTTCACGTATTTGTTGGTCGGAATGGTTTTCGAATATAAATTCAATCCCGGACTTCCCATACCAACAACCGTATTAGTCAGGGTTTGATAGTCGGTGATTTAACTATCAAATTACAAAGGTGTCAATGAAATAAATTCGCTGGTTCTACATTTTCCATTACCTGGCCTATTCAAAATCTTTATATATATTTAACCCAGTGGTAAATCAACTTTAAACCTTCCAATATATTTTAAAACATTATATTTATCCTTATTTTTAACAAAACTATTTTTAAATACTATAACAGGTATATATGTATATACCCAGATTTACATTCATTCTGGAAATAGCGATATATTTCTTTAAAACATTATTTCCCTTAAAAGGTTCATTTCACTTGAACTTACTTTACTTAATTGAATAATTAAGTAAAATTTTATTTAAAACTCCACATCTACTTACTAGTCACAATTACAATTCTCGTTTGAACACTCGGATTTTAAATCCCTTTTTAACATCTCTTATCATTTCTTTGACCAAACCATATTGCCACTAAATCACTTCTCGAATGAATCCCAATTAAAAGCCATTGTTCTAATTATTATTAATTAAAAATAATAATAATTAACTATAAAAATAATTAACTTTGCTATTAACTGGAAATGGGATCATTAATCACTCTCACAACTTATTAAATAATTATTTACTCTATTAACCCCAACAAATTCGATAATTACTTTCATTATAGTTAATCAAACATTTACTAACATTAAACATTTATTAGTTGCATTTAACAAATCAATTCAGAAATTCAAATCAATTTAATTCAAATATCATTTCAAGTAAAAACAGTTGAATTTATTGACCATGCATCTCAGTTAACTTTTAACTGATTTTCACTGTCATTTCCCCTTTAAATTAATTAAATAACTTAATTAATTTAAAATCACTATTTAATTGTTCTAAAACCAATTATTCTATTTTTCCAACCTGTCGGTAAATTCCTGGTTTTTGCTTTTACAACTGGTCTAAACCATTTAAATAATTTCCTTTATAACTCGATTTAAAATATTTATTTATTGAATTTCTAATTTAATTAGTTATATAAAATTACTAAAACTTTAATCCAGTTATAAAATAATTTATAACTTTAAAACAACGTCAATCCATCTGACGGTAGACCGATGTTTAAAAACTGTATAATTTAGGCCATTCTGCCAATTACTCAGTCAACATTGTCGGTTGATTTTAACCACAACAACGATGAATATATATTCCACCATCAACATTCGAACAAGTTTTGGTGCCAGTCAGGGTGAACAATTTATATGTATGCACAACAACAAAAAATACAGTTTATTTGAGGAATCCGGTTGGATCCCTCCAACCTGTCCTTCTCTGCGTCACAGATATCAGTTTGATATAATATACGAATTAAATAACGACATATATAAATAACTGCAACCAAATAAACCACCAATTTGCATCCATCGCATCCAATCAACCAAATTATACTGTTAACGGTGAATTATATTTTTCTATGGATCTACCACATCACGGGATTCCAGAAGGTGTGAGAATTAACTCACCAGATTCAACTTTGGTCGACGGTTGACGCGTTGGTTGCATCTAATTTGAGACGACCGTTCAAAATTTTCTGAAATTCCAACTACGTCAGATCGACTCCTAGTCAGTGTCATCGGATAGGTCTCGTCCCTGCGATCCCAACACATCCAGTTTCGTTAAATTTCGTTATCGTACGAAAAAGACACACTAATTTAAAGTTTATGAAATTATACGATTATAAATTAAATTAACTGGTTAATTAATTAAATAAATACTACCTTAATTATCTCTTAACATCTGCCACGTCAGCCTTCTTAA
Source organism: Allium sativum (assembly GCA_030737875.1). Taxonomy (NCBI): domain Eukaryota; kingdom Viridiplantae; phylum Streptophyta; class Magnoliopsida; order Asparagales; family Amaryllidaceae; genus Allium; species Allium sativum. The sequence continues at coordinate 429,773,355 of CM060909.1, read as the reverse complement.
TCACCTTCACGCGGTTTCTCCAGTCCCTCCATTCAAACCCCGACGCTAACTTCTTCCTCACGAACACGACCCAAACATCCACCCACCACCATCGATTTACTACACCGGAATCCACACCTGACCCATCGCCGAATCCACCCGAACCCCTCCTACCATCGCCAGAGACGACGACCGCCAACACCCACTGCTCCGCCCCAAAAACTGCTCCAACCGAAAATCGTTCATCTCCTGATTTGTACCGCCACGCACCCCTGACACCACCAGACCGCCAACAAACTCACCCCTGTACTTCGGCCTTCCCTTCAGATCCCCGACCACCTCATGAACCACGGTCACCGGAAATGGCCCAAAACCGTTCGCCACTTTTATAAACATGCACAAAAACAACCTCTCAGTTCATCTCTTAACCACGGCTCCCACCGACCACCAGAGAACACGAGACCACACCCAATAGAAGCCTTGCCTCTCCTCTACAAAACCCCCAAGGTCCCGGCCTCTCAAATCCATTAAATCTCCTCAATTTTGAAGAAAAATGAAAACAATTTTCCATGGTTTAACACCGATTCCGGCCACCTCCGACCACCATTCCACCCCAACTTTCTCCAGTAGGTAGATATCGTCCCGATCTACCACTTTCGCTTTGGAACCCCCCTCGAATTCATCACGGATTGGAAGATATAAATTGATTTGCATTTGAGGGTTTTTCTGCAAATTTACATGAAAATTTTCTGATTTGGGAATTTTTGTTTGGTAGGTGGCTGAAATTAGGTCATATATATAAGTGGAAATTATAATTTTATATTCGTGAGGTGACTAGCGATATTTTCTTCCTATCTATCGCGTTTTCGAACGTTGTTTATTCGCTCCTGCGCTCACGTACAAACCCCGTTCGAGGCACGAATGGATGGCATAGTATAATTTGACGACACGGTCCTAATGAAACTTGTTTCGTCGAATTCTGAGTTCGTTTTCTCGAATGACCCTCGTTCACGTTCAAATGGTCGTTTTTATTTATATTTTATTTTGCTGTGCTCACAAATTAATCCCGATTGACGCGCCACTTGAAACCTAACAATAATTTACTGTTGCGGTCCCAATAAAATTTGTTTCATCGAAAACGAAGGTCATTTGAATAAAGGCCCTTTTATAACTGCCCAATTCAAAGAAAATAAACAAATTTTAAAATACCTCAATATAATAATATTAAAATTTTGCCATTAGTCAAACTCGACCAGAATTTGATGTAGATTCACAATAAAATAACTCGGGTTGAAATCCAAGTCAGTTCGATATTCAAAATATTTAAAAACCCTTTATTCTATATAAATAATCGATATAATATAATATAAATTCCATAGCGACCTTTTCAAAATTTGATTTGGAAATAAAATAAAATCTACAACATGAAAACTCGATTTTTCTCTTTCATTAGAAAATATCGTCAAACAGATTCTAGCGTTTCTTGTTTCGAGAAAATCCGACTTATTTTGGGGCCCTGTACAGCCGTTTGAAGTTCAAAACACCAAATTACGAATTGCCGCGCCGCTGCAACTCGTTTTGTATTTAAATTATAAACTATATATATTCATCGTCGTCAACTAAACGAAATTGTCGATATAACTTCAATATATCCAATATCGAACTATTCCAAACTGCCCGTTCACCCTATATTGCCGACACAACATTTTCTGACCGGTTTGGAATTAAATTATTATTTTATTATTTATTTAAATAATAATTCAAAATATAGTCGTTAAATTAGATTATTTAAATTCACCCAATATTTTAAATAAATCAAATAAATAGGCAGAAAAACACGGGTCGTTACAGTACATTTGTACATTCCTTGTGTAGTGGAATTTATTTTCACTTTAATGAGCTATTCCTTTGTGGCTTGTGTTATTCCTTGCTTGGACTTGACTCCTTGTTTCTTATGCATGCTTGTATCATGTAATTTTGGCTGATGGTTTTAGTGATTATTACTGTGTGACTTTTTCAATTGTGCACCGGACTTCTTCCTGTACATGTTCTTATTCACTGCCATGTCATTATGCACATGCTTGCTACACCTACAATCTTTGGTTATTTGGCATATTGTACTTTTCTGCTTGTTTCTTACACCAGGACTTTGCATGCACATATATATTATGGTATGTGTTCTTGTTGAATTTTCCACTTGCCACGTCACACAGTCTAGTCATACTCTGCTTACTTATCTGCTTCAATGTAGTCCTCTTGAAACTTGTTTATTAATGCATGTCCATGTTCCATTGTGTTGTCACACTTTGCCTTGTGCATTGAATTATCGAGTACTTGTGTTCTTGGTCATGACAGTTCTTGCCTGACTTGTTTCACATATATGCTGCTCTGCCTATGTAGCATCGATGTGCTGCCATAACATTTTTGAGTTGTCACTTTGCTATGCGTTCTAGCTTTGATGCATTTTTTATTTGTGAACTGGTGCACCTGTGTTGTGAAACCTTTATCGTTGTTCCATTTCTCTCTTGAACCATTTGGACTTGCTCTTGGCCTTGAGCTTGAAGTTGCATGTACTATGCTCTTGAAGTTGTTGATTTTTGACATTTGTTGTGCATGCCGTATGTGTGTATATATGTAGCTGCTGCATTGTATACATGCATGCTCTTGCTTTGACCTTACTGCTTGGCTTACATGTGGTATACTAAGTTGTATTTGACCATAATGCCCATGCTCATCTGAAAAAAATTGCCTTTGTGTATATTTAGTATTTCTAATCCAGCAAACCAATTATGGTTGTGTTGAGGCTGATTAAGATTAGCAGACCATGTATTTTACAGTGAATCACTGTGAATATCACAAACACTCTAAACTTTAAAAAGTGTGTGTGTGTATATATCAGACCAAGTTTAGAAAAATGATGAGAAACACACCAAAATTTTTGAGGAAAATAAAATTTAAAATATATTTATATTTGCTACAATTTTAAATGTATTTATGTTCCATTTTACTATGTGTGTTTCTATTACAGTTACACAGGTGACTGAACAGGATCTGAAGCACGTGAAGAATCAGTGTGTATGTATGAGTGTATGTAAGAGAGTGTATATGTATGATTGAGTGAAATGAGTGAACTGTAGTGAGGAAACAATATATGTGAATATGATAGTTGATATGTACAGAAAAGAGTTTTGAAAGTTTCACTACCGTGTATATTTGAAATAAAATATTTTATTAAATGATAAATACTGTTTGAATGTTTAAATTCTATGCAAAAGTATTATTATTCAATATTTATATTTATTTCTGTATGAGATGAAATATAGAATAGTACAATTTCAAATACATTTAGAAATAATATATGTTTGTTATCATCAAACAAAAAATCATATTGTTATATTCAACATTTGGATGGTATGTCCATTTTTCACATCTACTTACAACATCATTATATATTATATCACTAGAATTCTGCATGTTCTACAAGGGCATTGTTTGCATGGACTATTGGATTTTAGATTGCACATTAGGTTGGATGCTCATGAAAGGCAGGCATGCGGAATACTGTGTCTGCTTATGCTATTTTGAGGATTTTAGAGGCAAAATTCCTAAAGGGAGGTGAATGTAACGACCCATATTTTACGTATCAGAAGATCATAAAATAATTTTATTTAATTCACATGAGGTCACATTATTCTAATATTTTGAAATATGGTTATTTAGGATGTTTTGCACATCTATGATTTTTGCTGAATTATTATGTGACCATTTTACCTTCAAGTATCTTGTTCTAGCCAAAACTTTTAGAGAAAAATTATATGCTATAACTGGTTTCACTGCATTGGAATGATGGTTTCCCATTTCATAAAGCAATCATATAAGCAATTTGGACAAGAATAAGGGAGATATGATAGTTTTAAGATTTTAAGACCGATGGAAAATATTAGAGACAACCAATAGGCTAATTTTTTTAGTCCATTAGTATAATGACTTGCTGTTATAAATAGGGACTGAAGGCTAAACTTTTCTCCTCATTTCCCATTATCTATAGAACTATGATTGTAATAATCCGCACTTTTCTAAGCCTGAATTTCGACAAAGTTCGAAACCAAAACCGATCTAAGCACGGATGTCTAAATCCGGTACATGCAAATAATGAGCATGAGCAGAGTCAGAATACAAAAAACTAACTCACAACAGAAACAAGGTAAGATAACAAGTATCGACTAAGGCAACTACCTTTATAGTGAATAGCCATATCAATACCGAGCATGAGAGAACAAGATGGAAAACCAAACTTGAACACTTCTGAAGATTATCTTCCCAAAATAAACCTGAGAGTTGTTATAAGGAGGAGGTCGAGACAATTAGTCCCGATGAATAGAAAACATATAACACTATCCACAATACCTAAAGGCATCCCGTTAGGTTCCCCCAAAATTATATGTCTAACAAGGTTAGTGATTCTAATCTTTGCAAAGATTGCACACACTGATTAACTACCATACCCAAGGTAGCATCTCCCAAAGATAAGTTATTGGTGTACGCTAATATAGAACTTTTGTGCATAAATGAAGTCTTTAACCACCTTATAAAATAGTATTAATAATTAAGAGGTGGGATTTTTGTCCACTTAATACCTTACTACCAAAAGAGGTGCGTTTTATAACCACTTATGACCACAATCAAAACATAATATACCCCTATTATCACTTAATACCTAGGTGGTTTACAAACACACCAATTCAAATTAGAGAACACTAGCAACTAATTCCCTTAACTCAAATAAGGCTTCCGTCATTCACATATCCCAATTCCCGTATAAGGCAAGAGATAGTGAGCAATCACTTATTACCCACAGGATATGTAGACTAACCATCATTTAAGACCTTTCCCTACCAGACTCTATGTTGCTATTTAGCCGACCTTATTGGATAATGCCCAATCATTTAATACTTTCTGCAGGATAGGCAAATCCACAGTGGTCATTTAATAACATATCCCAAAGCAGACTTTACCCATGTCACTTACTACCGAAAGGAAGCATACCCTTTCAATATTTTTCGATTTCATACCCAGTTAGACATCTAATTCTTCTTATTTGGAAGAAGGCGATTTATCCAATCGATTTATCCAATCACTTAATACCTGATAAGTGTGGACCTTATAATTCTACCCTTACCTTGAAAGGAAAGGGTTAATCCAATCACTTAATATCCCAGAAGGCGGATCTCACCACTTGAGACATTAGTTTAGATGTCGGGTACACTATTAAATTGTTCCTTTAGGTTTATACTTTTAGACGGGAGGCGATCCTTGCAGCCACTTAAGGCCTCAACAATTGAAGTAAACCTATCGGATAAATTCATGTTATGCATAAATAATTGGCATGGGGTACTATGATCGATGATAACTCACATCAGTTGTATGTATATCTGACTGATGAAAGGTGCAGACTTATATCGATTAACTCAACTGACCTCACACCATCAGCCTACTATGTCCAATTCTTTTATTAATTAGATATATTATTCATAGAATTAAACTAGAGATAAACAGAATAGATTGTCCTTTGGTAAGGTTCATAATTCTAGGATTTTTTTTATTGGACTTAATATTAATTATAATAATAACTACCCAATTCCTATTAATTAATTAATTACCATAACTGCCATATGCCATTAATAACCATAACGGTCATTTTTCCTATGGCACTAGACTCTCAAATAAATACCATTTATATCAATCCCATTTAATTTGTATTTGTTGTATCTTTCATTTATTACACTAATTGTTGTTTATTATATTAGTTCTTATATGTATATACACACATATATCATATACATGTTTATTATATTGATTTACCTAAATTGGAGTTACAATATTTATTTACTAATTATTTTAACCTTTTGACATTTATTGTCACATTTATTTACCCACAAAATTCATGGTTACAATCTTAATTCTTATTTAAGTTATTTATAACTTTTACAAATCTGCAATTGATTCCACATTTGTTGCTACGAATTCAAAGGTCACATATGTTTATTTTCATTTTTACTAGGAATATTACCATACACCCATCATAAATGGAGAACATTCAAATCCAAATCTACTTTAGAATTTACCTAATTTATAATAATATTAGCATTATTTACGTATATTTTTGAATGGATATATTTACGTAGCTATTAGTTCTTTTAAATTCCAGTTAGTTTACATTCTGGTCCAATTTAATTACTAGATAAAACTTCTTTTGTTCTGACTTGTTGAGAATCAAAATTTCATAGAAAGATTATATGCTATAATTCTTATATATTTTGCCCCAACATTTGAAAAGATAAAATATTGGCATATTCAAAATCACAAGGAATAGGTAATATAAATTTTCTGAACAAAATAAAGTACTTTACTACATAATAAAATTACAAAAGAAAGGAAATAAGTTGGCCTTAAAAAATAAAACTACTAAAACAAACACTATACAAGATTTCGAAAATAAAACGACCAACTCTATCCTTACCACAGAAGCCCGAAAAAACACACAAAACAACAAAAAAGAGTATAAGTACAAGCCCATGTGTTGTCTTCTACCATTCTCAAACTATGTACAAAATACCTTAATTTACACGTCTCTTTCTATATGTTTTGTTCATACTCCTTGTAAATTTCAAGCACTGTCTTTTTATAGGAAAAAAAGAGAAAAAGGGTTGATTTACAAAAATCAAACAAAACCTTAAACAAGCTAAAACACAAATAGATTTATAGACCAATAGTGGTAATTTACATAAATCTTACAATTACACCTAATTCTGCATATCTGGAATAAATAAGTATACAAACCTCAATAATGTTTACGGACAGTTTTCTAGATTTAAGGTACAAATAATAACCACAAGACACAAGAAAGATTTATACACAAGATATGAATATTATTGTTAACCGACCTTTTAGCCCGGTTCCAAAAAGCAATTTAGGCCCACACAACTCGACCCATCGCTTGTTTCAACATCCCGAAGTGTCGCGAAGATACTCAGGGTTCAAGCCCAAAGGGAGTCACGCAAGTGGGGTCGTCATGACTTATCAGACTTCTCAAGATAGCCTAACACAATGGAAATTCATATACTGGAGAATTCGTATCCAGTCCTTAACATCTCCTAAAAAATACACCAACTCCCCAAAATTTTGTATCCCTTACATCCATGAAATGTCGTATCCCTCATTTCCTAGAGATTTCGTATCCTTCATCTCCATAGATTTCATATCCCTCAACCTACCTTACTTCGTATCCTTCTTCACTCAAAGCTCCGTATCCCCGAAGCACTTCCCCATTTTGTATCCATTAACATTCTCTCTATTTTGCTTCCCTCAACTCCTCGAATTTCATATCCCACTTTCGAATTCTTTATTTTGTATTCCATAGTTCGACTCATCGTGATACGAAATAAGTCGGATGCGAAATCAAACAAAGGGATATGAAAAGAAGCATTATTGAGTGGATACAAAATGGTGCTCACAAGAGGCGAATATGAAGTAGCATGGAAAAATGGAGGATACGAAATGGGGTAGGAAGAGGACTCGAAGTTGTAGAAGAGCTTTAGAAAGTGGAGCACTGATTTTGACTAAGTTTTAGGGAGTTATTCCGATCTTGGGATCGGCACGACTCCCGGGATCAATAGGTCCCATTTCTCACCTACTCTCACATACTCCACTACCTATAAATACCCTTTGAATTCCAGAGTTAAAAGGGATGGTATTTGGATAATTTGACACTTTGTGAGGGAATTCCTGACCTTGGACACCATTAAAGCACCTTGAAGCTTTGGGAAGTAGAAATAACTGTAACACCCCGTATTTTCAATAAACATTAAAGTAATGAATTAAAGAATAATTAATTTCAAATGTGAGAAATAGGTGAAACGGGTTGCGCCATTGCGCTCGTCTCGAAATTCTGCTTGGAATAGAGTAAAGTTTTCGAAAATCGGGCTTCGTATGAAGAAGTTATGGCCCTCGGAACTTTCAGAAATTTATATAAAACAATTCAGAAAATTAAATACCAAGGCAGGTCGACATGGGGGTCGACCTACCCCAGTCCAGGTTAACCAGGGGTTCAACATCCCTATATACAGGTCGACTTGGGGGTCGACCTCTCCCTCGGGTCAGATCTGAAATCTGACGTGTTTTCTCCTATGACGAATTGCTGTGTCATTTAGGGCTTGTGTGGCACGTTCTGGTTGGTTCTCTTAGGTTTGAATGGCTTTGATTTGCTCTAGGTTAATTTGACGGCTCCTATTAAATCAAACTTCTATATAAGCAACCTAAATCTAAACCCTAAAGCCACACAAATATATTCCTAAGAACGTCATGCTGTCAGAACTCAACCTAGAATAGCCGCCATTCTCCTTCAACTAGAAAGCAAGTAAGGAATTGCAAATCAAATCTAATTCAACTAAGAGAATTCAACGTCTACAATAAAGGAGAGCTATTCAATTTGAGAATACAGATCCTAGAACACAAGACTAGTCTCCTTTTTGTAAGTCCAGTTATCATTTAGACCTAAACGATATTGGAATTGTGACTAAATAACTAAATGTAGAACAACGCCCTATGTAAATTTATGCCTATCCTTTTTGTTAAACTGAATTAATTAAGACTATGACTCTTATCATGATTAAGTTTGTGTCCATGTTGTATGTGATTTGATGATAAATGTTAAATGTTTGGCAATGAATCCATATGTTGTATAATTTGGCAAAGACATATATGTTGTGTAATTTAGCGATGACATATTATGTTGTACACTTTGGCGATGACATATCATGTTGAATAAATTGGCAAGGACATATTATTGTATAATTTGGCGATGGCATATCATGTTGTGTAATTTGTACCATGTTGTATAATTTTGGTGATGACATATCATGATGATACCTATATGTTGCATGCCAATTTGGGAATTTTGCTATGTTTATGCAAGTTGTTTGGCTAAGACATGTATTATGTTTAGATCTACATTTAGATCTATGTTTATTGAATCATGCAAGTTGTTAGGCTAAGACATGTATTATGTTTAGATTCACATTTAGATCTATGAAAATTGGATTCAAAAATTAAAGCTCATATTTACATGCCTTGTTAAAAACCATATGCTTAAGATTCATGTTTGTTGGATCCAAGATAAAAGTTCATATTTACATGCCTTGTTAAACCTGTGTAATTCCATATGTTTAAGATTCATGATTGTTGGATCCAAATTAAAGTTTACATTCACACATCTAGTTGAACTTGTGCAATTATATATGCTTAAGGTTTATGTTCATTGGACCCAAAATAAAAGTTTGTATATACATGCCTAGTTGGATTTGGGTAATTTCATATGTTTAAGACCCATGTTAATTAGATCCAAAAATGCAAGTTCACCTTTATATGACTAATTGGAATTGTGTAGTTCTATGTAAACTCCCATCCATATGCGTATGGTTCATGTTGATTAGGTTCAAAATTGCCAGTTCATAATTAAACGTATATTTATTATATGCCAAATTTATGTGACATATGTTGGATCCATATCATGCTTGTCTTAAATGCTACGTGTCTCTTCCTTTTCACCTCTTGATTTTGAGTTAGGCTAAATTGCGAAGCCTAACATTTTATGAAATTTATGCGAACGTTTAGCGGGGGTAACGTTGGGAAAAACATGAAGTTACATGTTATTGGAATATTTTAAATGATTAGTGGCATTGAAATGGTATAATTTATATACCTAAAATTATGAACATGATTAAGAGAGAAATTGGGCATGACTTGATTGACAATAATTTACATATAAATATAGATGGTAAATATGTAAATCTAAAAAAGACAAATATGCCTAACCCGAGGTTAGATTGAGTTACAATGTAAGACTGCCCGGGACCGCCCGCCACATCCAACAACCGTAACGATATATATCTAATGTGAGTGGTTAGTGCATTAAGCCCAAAAGAACCCGAGGTTAGACAGAGTTGCGGTGTAAAACTGCCCGGAACCGCCCGACACATCCGTTAACCGCAACAATACCTGTCTAATATGAGTGGTTGGTGCTTTAATGAATGAATTAAAGCTAAGACAACAATGGTAGGGTTAAGTTAATTAAGGTAACACTTACCCAATATAACAAGATGAATGACTAGGGTTAAGTTAATAGGAAACACTTAACTAGTATAGCATGAAGAATGGGTAGGGTTAAGTAATAAGAAACACTTAACCGATACAACTTGATTTGTGTTAAGGTTAAGTTGAAACAAGAGGGCAACACTTAACCAATATAACTTGATTTGTGGTAGGGTTAAGTTAACACAAGAAGGCAACACTTAACCATAGTAATATGACAAGTAGGTGAGGTTAAGTTAACTTGAATTGATTGATGACACTTAACCAATACAACCCGATGAACATGTGGGGTTAAGTTAACTTGAATTGATTGATGACACTTAACCAATACAATATGATGAACGCGTGGAGTTGAGTTAACAAAGAACACATGACCAATATAACTTGATGGACGAACGAGGTTAAGTTAATAGGAAACACTTAACCAATTCAACATGATAAGTGAGGAGGGTTAAGTTAATAAGAAACACTTAACCAACACGACATGATTAATGGGTGGGTTAAGTTAACATGAATGGGCGACACTTAACCAATATGGCATAATGTGCGGGAGGGTTAAGTACATACCGGGTTGGTGGGTAATATTAGTAAATATAGGCCCACAAACTTAACCGTTAAATAAACATGCTTGAATCGATGGGAGGGTTAAGTACATCTCGTGTAGTTGGGTAATATTAGTACATATAGGCCTACAAACTTAACCATTAAATAAACATGCTTGAATCAATGGGAAGGTTAAGTGCATCTCGTGTAGGTGGGTAATATTAGTACATATAGGCCCACAAACTTAACCGTTAAGTAAACATGCTAGAATCGGTGGGAGGGTTAAGTACATCTCGTGTAGGTGGGTAATATTTGTATATATAGGCCCACAAACTTAACCAACAGGAAACCCTAGTAACGGGGACCCATTTCAGCAGTAACCTACATAGATGTATCACGGTACCCTGAACTAGGCAGGGTGAGTGTAACACCCCGAATTTTAGTTAATACTAAAATTCACTAATTACAGGATAAATAATATCAGATGTGGGAATTGGGGGTAACGGGCTGCGTCATTGCGTTCGTCTCGGAAAAATACGCGAAATAGAGTCCGAGTTTTCGAAAATCGGAGTCCGTATGGCCCAGTTATGGCCCGAGGAAGTTTGCAGAAAATTCAAAACTAAAAACAGATTTAAAAATTTAAATCTCAGATTTTGGAATGGAAAAGCGGGGTCAGGCGGGAAGCTTCCCGCCCTACCCATGTCGACAGGGGTGTCGACAGGCCTGTCGACAGGGGTGTCGACTTGCCTGTCGATAGGGGCGCGCCGTCCAGTGAACCTGGGTGCACCAGGTTGGGTTCTAGGCTGGCTTGGAGGGCTGGTTCTAGAGATTTCCTAAATCTAAGGGTCCTAATCTAATCTAGGGTTAATCTAAGGGCCTAAAACACTCTCCTAATCTATAAATACACCCTAAACCTACCTTAATCCATACTAAAAATAGAAATGAAGGCCTCATGCCGCCAAATTAAATCCTAGAAGGAGTCTCCATTAATCTAAGAAGGAAGTTTCAAGCTAATCCCTCTCAAATCATTCTCTAATCATCACCATCTTCATATTTGGCAACTAATTCCTCTTCATAAGTTGGTTAAGTTTGGGTTTGGTGAATTTCTATCACTTTAACATCAATTGTTAAAGTAAGTAGATTGGGTGTAATGAGACTTATGGTCTTAAATGCGGATTAGTGAGTTTGAATCATTTATAATGATATGTTACTCTATGTTGTTCTATGTTTATGCATATTTGATAAGTTGGTTTATGCATGTTTAACAAGTTGGTTTATGCATGTTTAACAAGTTGGTTTATGCATGCTTAACAAGTGGATTTATGCATATTTAATGAGTGGAATTATGCATGTTTAACAAAGTGAGTTATGCAAGTTAAGTATATGTTTAAATGCAAGTTTAATGTGATATGCAAGTTATGCATGCTTATGCAAGTATATGGATGCTTATGCAAGTTAAGTATATGTTTAAAAGCAAGATTTATATGATATGCAAGTTATGCATGCTTATGCGAGTATATGAATGCTTATGCAAGATATGTATATGCTTAAATGACATGATATGCAAGTTATGCATGTTTATGCAAGTTATGTATGCTTATGCAAGTATGTGAATGCTTATGCAAGTTATGTGTATGCCTAAATGCATGTTTAACATGTTATGCAAGTTATGAGAATGCCTATATGCAAGTTCAACATGTTATGCAAGATATGTGTATGATAATATACAAGCTCATATGCAACATGTTATGCAAATCATGTGTATGATAATATGCAAGTTTGGGTTAAATGTGGTTGGGTTAATATGTGTTCATATATGCAAGTTGACATCCTCTTAACCCATGACAAAGTTATATGCTAAACCCATGGTATTTGTGATGGATCTTCCCCTTTATTATGTCATGAAATGAGAACGATCCACGTGGGGAACGATGGGGTTGGTAAATATGTTAATAAATGAATGATTGGGTATGATTAAGCATACCATAAAAATAAATTACCATAAGTGGGAATTTACCTATTGAGTTAGGTCTACCCCATGGGAATTTACCTATTGAGTTAGGTCTACCCATGTTATGGAAAACTTGATATTAATTAGGGATAATTAATATGGGGGTGATTAATTAGGTGTAATTAATCGACTAAGACACGAGGTTGGACTCATTTGTAGTGTAAAACTGCCCGGACCCGACCGGCTTAACCAGTTGCTACAAATGTCAGCCCAATGTGAGAGGTCTTAGCCATACATTAAATACGTGATTAAGGTAAAGACACGAGGTTAGACTCTGTTATGACGTAAGACTGCCCGGATTCTACCGGCTTAACCAGGCGGTCATAACAGCGAGTCTAATGTGGGAGGTCTTTATGGGAGATCACGGTCTTAATTAATTAAGAAACACTTAACCATAGTAGCATGTAGTGGGACATGAGGGGTTAAGTGGGTGCCTTGGGTGGCATGTGGAAATTTAATGGTTGCCTTGGGTGGCATGTGGAATCTAGTGGGTTGCCTTGGGTGGCAATAGAAAATACGATTAGAATACTTAACCAAGAGAAACATGTAATTAAACATGATTAAAGGGTTAAGTGGGATACACTAGATATGTGACAAGCTTAGGTGGGTAGCTTGTTGGGGGCCCATTTCAACCAATATCCCAAACGTATCTTTGTGGGCTCGACCCATGTCGAGTGACGGGACACGCATATTGGGCTTGATTATAAGAGGCCAAAACGGGTTAGCGGTGGCAACGCAAGTCCAACGGGTTTCATATGCGTGTGTGGGCCCGTGCTGGTAGATAAGCCGTTGTTGCATCGTGTAGATATAAAGCCGTGCACCGTTAGTATTGGGTAGCCACTTTAGGGGAGTGATACACCCCACTGTGGGACCAGCACGGGTATCTACGGTAGGGAGCCGATCGATGGGGAGTAGTGGGTACACCTAATGAAGATAGGGGCAGACGGCACCTATGTAGGGGTACACGAAACTACTGGGTAAGAATTACTGAGTACACCTAGTGGAGATAGGGGCAGACGGCACCTATGTAGTGGGCTAGGAGTACACGAAACTACTGGGGAAATTTTCTAAGTCCTTGTAAGGGATCAACCTTTAAGTAGGAATGACTGGTGTGGTGCAGTTAGTAAATATCCTTGGGTGGGTAGATGCGTCCTGACGATTATCTTAGTTTATCCTAAGTCTACCAAGCTGCTTAGTGTAGCCATTCATCCCCAGATATTACCGTAGGTCAAGTTTATGTCTTCTCTGGTTACTTTAATGATTGTATTGTTAAAGTTATAGGACTCACTCAGACTTATGTCTGACCCCGTTGTTTTTATCTTTTTCCCAACCCTCAGGTCCTACGGTGGATCCTAGCAGTAGTAGAGCTTGATCGGATTGCTGTTCCAGTCTTTAGGAGCTTGGGTAGATGTAAAGCTCCAGTTATCCAGTTATCTTTTCTTTTGTTATGGCTATTGTATGAGAGAGTGGGATTATGTACCTCTTTATTTTGATGGATATTGTACTTGACTTTTATCGTGGTTTTATGATGTAACCAGACATGTTTATTTCCGCTGTTGTGAGATGAATTTTTAAATTTCAAGTACTAATTATATCTGTCTTGTTGTAATTTTTCTGTTCTATATTCACTAAAATACTCCACCGATGCTATGGCATTCCCTTAGTGAGTGACCATAGCGGGCGTGGGGTGTTACACGTGGTATCAGAGCAAAGGTTACCGGAACAGATAAAATTTTTAGAAAACTATTTTTCTAAAACATTTTTGGAAAAGATATTTTCAAAAACATGTCTTTTAAGAGAAAAGTTTTTTTTGAAAGAAAAGCATAATCCCCAATAGCCATATCTATATCCTTCGAATTCTCCATTTTGAATCTTTCCTTTTTCGTTTCAGCATGGCCGAGAATCTTAATCTTCCGGAGGGTGTGACGGTACCAGTATGGTATAGGAGATTGATGGAGGCTAGGGCCACCACTACGGGTCCAGCAAATGTTCCTCCACCAACCGTAGCACCCGATCTTCCTCCTCCCCCTCCTCCTCGCACAGATACTTTTGCTAAGACTTGCAAGGAATTTAAAGCTATGGGAGGGAAACCTTTCCAAGGATCTGAAACTTTTGTGGAGGCTAGAGATTGGCTTAAGGAGGTGGAAGAGTTGATAGATATCTTTGAGATGGAAGAAGGGAAGAAAGTCAAGTTGGCTGCTTGGTTAATGAAGGGAGAGGCCTCATTCTGGTGGGTGGTCACTAATGGAGAACGCCCCGTTGACTCTTGGGCGGATTTTAGGCAAAGATTTGTGGCAAAGTTTCTCTCAAGGGCGGAGGAAAACTTGTATATGGAAAGATTCTTGACTCTAAAGCAAGGAAATCTTTCGGTGAAGGAATATGTTAACAAGTTTAATCAATTGGCAAGGTTTGGCCTAGACATGGTGAATACACCGGAGAAGAAGGCTTTGAGGTTCGTGAAAGGCTTGAATGAACCGATGCATGGGTTGGCTATGACTCATATCCCTATGGGGGCCACCTTTGAGAAGCTAGTTGACATGGCACTCATGTATGAGGAAGAGAAGGGTCCTAATGCTAATAAGGCACCCGAGAAGAAGGGAGATCAAAAGAGACCTCAGCAACAACAACAAAGCAAAGGTGGGAAAGGCAACGGTGGCAAGGGCAAAAAGAAGAAGTGTTTCAATTGTGGGACACCTGGCCACCTAAGCAAGGATTGTCGCAAGAAGAAGAAGACTGGCTGCTTCAACTGTGGCGAAGCAGGGCATTTAGTGAAGGATTGCCCTAAGAAAGGGCAAAGGACGGGATCTACCTCAGGAGGTCAGGTGCAAGCTCTTATGGCACCGAGTCAGGCTAGGGGGCAAGTACAGGCTCTCGCGGTTCCACCGATTCAGGAGAGAGGTAGAACTATCTCCGTTGAAAGTCTGGTTTTACTATTTGATCATCCTGTCCGTACATTGTTTGATTCAGGCGCATCACATTCGTTTATCTCATCATCATTAGTTGAGTCACTGCACTTAGACACCAGTCTGGTAGATGATCCCTTGGTTGTTTCAAACCCAATTGGGGGCTCCACTTATTTGTCCATGATATGTTTGGGTTTGAAGATTTCTATACTTAGCATTGAGTTTAGATGTGATGCTTTTGTATTGGGCTTCACGGGCTATGGGTTGATTTTGGGCATGGACTGGTTATCCAGTAATGGTGCCGTTCTTGATTGCGAAAGGAGAGTTGTTAGGCTCATGACCCGCTTGGGTAACACTCTCGAGATTTCTTGTAATCCCATGGACTCTGTTATGCTAAGTTATCTTGAATCGCTTGACGCTTCGGTCGAGAGTTTGCAATCTGTTAGAGTGGTCCGGGAATATCCGGATGTGTTTGAGGAGGTGAAGGGCTTACCTCCGAAGCGGGAGATTGACTTCCGAATATATCTGGTGGATAATGCTAAACCGGTATCTTTACCAGTGCGCCACATGGCTCCTCGTGAGAGGAGGGAACTCCATAAGCAAGTAGGGGAGTTGCTTGAGAAGGGGTTCATAAGAAGGAGTATATCGGAGTGGGGTGCTCCAGTAGTATTTGCTACAAAGGCGGATGGGTCCCTCAGACTTTGTGTAGACTATAGAGAACTGAACAAGCTCACAAAGAAGAATAGACACCCATTGCCGAGGATTGATGATCTTTTCGATCAGTTGGTTGGCGCTTCAGTATTTTCTCAGTTGGACTTAGCCACGGGGTTTCATCAGTTGAGGGTGGCTGAGGATAGCATAGACAAGACTGCCTTTAGAACTCCGGATGGTTTCTATGAGTGGCTGGTGATGCCATTTGGGTTGACGAACGCCCCTGCATACTTTGTTGACTTGATGAGTAGGGTGTTCAGGGAGTTCCTTAATAAATTCGTGGTGGTTTTTGTGGATGATATCTTAGTATTTTCTAAGAGTGAAGAAGAGCATGCCCTACATCTTGGGGAAGTGTTGAAGACTCTTCGAGCACATAGCCTTAAGGCTAAATTCTCTAAATGTCACTTCTGGAGGAAGGAAGTACGATTCTTGGGGCACGTGGTCTCCAAGGAAGGGATAGCTGTGGATCCCGCGAAGGTAGTATCAATTCAGGATTGGAAGGTTCCGAAGAATGCTACTGAAGTAAGAAGTTTCTTGGGGTTGGCGGGTTATTATAGGAAGTTTATCAAAGACTTCGCGAAGATATCAGCCCCATTAACCCGCTTAACAAAGAAGAATCTTGTTTTCACATGGGACGTAGATTGTGATGATGCGTTCCGACGGTTAAAGAGAGCTTTAACCACGGCTCCAGTTTTAGTGTTGCCAGATGGGAGCGAGCCATTTGTTGTCTATACCGATGCCTGTGGGACAGGACTTGGCGCAGTCTTAATGCAATAGGGAAGGGTAATAGCCTATGGTGGAAGGCAGTTGAGGGCACATGAGAAAAATTACCCTACCCATGATCTAGAGCTGGCCGCTATTGTTTTTGCGCTTAAGATTTGGCGCCATTATCTTCTTGGTGAGAGATTCGAGTTGTTCACTGACCATAAATCATTGAAGTACTTGTTCTCTCAAAAGGATTTAAACTTAAGACAGCAAAGGTGGATGGAGTTCTTAGCATCCTATGACTTCGAGATAACGTATACCCCTGGCAAGGGTAACGTGGTGGCGGACGCCTTGAGCAGGAAGAGGTTGTCCTTGAGTCCATTGTTCGTGGAACGACAAAGCTTGGAATTTATCTCGATGTTTGATTTCAGACCTTCCGTTAACTATGTACCCGGTTTGCTAGCTTCTTTGGAAGTTAGACCTACTCTTTTGGGGCGGATTGGAGAAGCATAGAGGGGCGACCCACAGTTGGTTGAGTTGGTAGAAAAGCTCATAAGGGGGGAGTCGTCCAGCCATTTGAGTAGGTACACCCTAGACGATAGGGGGTGCTTGCGCAGAGATGGTAGACTTTGTGTACCGCAAGACGAGGGTTTGAGGAAGGCTATTCTTGATGACGCACACCGTTCTAGGATGACCATTCATCCCGGTGGGGATAAGATGTACCAAGACATGAAGAGGGTTTTCTTCTGGGCCGGTATGAAGAAAGATGTGGCCGAGTATGTCGCTCGATGTTTGGTGTGCCAGCAAGTGAAGGCGGAGCAAAGGAAACCAGGTGGGTTGCTTCACCCATTGGAGGTTCCGCAATGGAAGTGGGATAGCGTCTCGATGGATTTTATTGACGGGTTACCCAGATCGAGGAAGGGTAATACAGGAATTTGGGTGGTGGTAGACAGACTTACTAAGAGCGCCCATTTCATACCTGTGAAGAGCAAGAGGACCGCTCCATGGCTAGCTTCAGTATATCTTCGAGAGATAGTTCGATTGCATGGGGTACCCTCTAGCATAGTGAGTGATCGAGATCCTATCTTCACTAGCGAGTTCTGGAGAAGTTTGCAAGAAGCAGTGGGGACTCAGTTGTGTCTAAGCACCGCATATCATCCTTAGACAGACGGTCAGACTGAGAGGGTGAATCGTGTTCTAGAAGACCTTTTAAGGCTTTGTATCCTAGATTTTGGAGGTACATGGGAAGAGCATCTTCCATTTGTGGAGTTCGCATATAATAACAGCTTTCAGTCCAGTATTGGTATGGCTGCTTTCGAAGCTCTCTATGGAAGGCCTTGTCGATCACCTACATGTTGGTGGGAATCTACGGATAAGATCTTGCTTGGGCCTGATATGGTTAGGGAGACTTCTGAGAAGATTGACTTGATTCGAAGAAGGGTGAAAGCAGCGCAGGATAGGCAAAAATCTTATGCGGACAAGAGAAGGACGAATCTTGAGTTTGAGGTTGGGGATATGGTTTTTGTTAAGGTATCTCCGTTGAGAAATGTTGTTCGCTTCGGATCCGTTGGGAAGTTAGCACCGAGGTTTGTTGGGCCGTTTCCTATCAAGGAAAGGATTGGACGGATGACATATAGGGTGGAGTTGCCCGACAGACTTAGTGGTGTTCATGATGTATTCCATGTGTCCCATTTGAGGAGGTGCTTACATGAGACCGCAGAGGTGGTAGAGCCAAGCTTGCTTAGAGATGTAGAGGTAGAGCGTGATGTGACTATTCGACGAGCCCCTACTCGCATCCTTGGGTCAGAGACTAGGAAGTTGAGAAACAGAGAGGTTCAGCTAGTCAAAGTGCAATGGGGAGAAGATGAGAGCAACGCAACTTGGGAGACGGAAGCGAAGATGCGTTCATTGTACCCATTTCTTCTTGAGGGTATGTCTTTACTTTCTCCTTTATCGCTTGTCTAGTACTTATCTTATCTTCGGTATGTCCTCTCGTTAGTACCTTTGACCTTTAGATAGGGTAAACCTATGGTTGAAACATGTGTTTGAGACATGTTATGGTTGATGGATGCAAGTGGATGCAAGTGTTTGCTAGTGGTTGCTCGTGGATGCATATACACACACTCTAGGCACTAGATCGGCTCAGTCACTTCATATTGCATATTGCATAAAATTGTGTGTAGGAAAATATATTTATGGATGTATAATGGTTGTGTTATCACATGGATGATGCATTTTGGTGAATGATTGTGCACTCATGTAGATATTGTATGTGTCGATAGGGTTCTCTCGCATACATAATGGATGCATGGCACTATCATGGTTTGCATATGTTCATACATTAGATAGGGAACATATACACACACTTTTGCATATGCTCATACATCATTAGAAATTGTTTTAAGGACAATGGATGCCCGTGTTTTGATGGATTGAGTAGATGGTTGTTTGGATTGTAGGATATGCATTCTCCTTAGCTTAGAGATTTCGGGGACGAAATCCTTTAAGGAGGGGAGAATGTAACACCCCGAATTTTAGTTAATACTAAAATTCACTAATTACAGGATAAATAATCTCAGATGTGGGAATTGGGGGTAACGGGCTGCGTCATTGCGTTCGTCTCGGAAAAATACGCGAAATAGAGTCCGAGTTTTCAAAAATCGGAGTCCGTATGGCCCAGTTATGGCCCGAGGAAGTTTGCAGAAAATTCAAAACTAAAAACAGATTTAAAAATTTAAATCTCAGATTTTGGAATGGAAAAGCGGGGTCAGGCGGGAAGCTTCCCGCCCTACCCATGTCGACAGGGCTGTCGACAGGGGTGTCGACTTGCCTGTCGACTTGCCTGTCGACAGGGGCGCGCCGTCCAGTGAACCTGGGTGCACCAGGTTGGGTTCTAGGCTGGCTTGGAGGGCTGGTTCTAGAGATTTCCTAAATCTAAGGGTCCTAATCTAATCTAGGGTTAATCTAAGGGCCTAAAACACTCTCCTAATCTATAAATACACCCTAAACCTACCTTAATCCATACTAAAAATAGAAATGAAGGCCTCATGCCGCCAAATTAAATCCTAGAAGGAGTCTCCATTAATCTAAGAAGGAAGTTTCAAGCTAATCCCTCTCAAATCATTCTCTAATCATCACCATCTTCATATTTGGCAACTAATTCCTCTTCATAAGTTGGTTAAGTTTGGGTTTGGTGAGTTTCTATCACTTTAACATCAATTGTTAAAGTAAGTAGATTGGGTGTAATGAGACTTATGGTCTTAAATGCGGATTAGTGAGTTTGAATCATTTATAATGATATGTTACTCTATGTTGTTCTATGTTTATGCATATTTGATAAGTTGGTTTATGCATGTTTAACAAGTTGGTTTATGCATGTTTAACAAGTTGGTTTATGCATGCTTAACAAGTGGATTTATGCATATTTAATGAGTGGAATTATGCATGTTTAACAAAGTGAGTTATGCAAGTTAAGTATATGTTTAAATGCAAGTTTAATGTGATATGCAAGTTATGCATGCTTATGCAAGTATATGGATGCTTATGCAAGTTAAGTATATGTTTAAAAGCAAGATTTATATGATATGCAAGTTATGCATGCTTATGCGAGTATATGAATGCTTATGCAAGATATGTATATGCTTAAATGACATGATATGCAAGTTATGCATGTTTATGCAAGTTATGTATGCTTATGCAAGTATGTGAATGCTTATGCAAGTTATGTGTATGCCTAAATGCATGTTTAACATGTTATGCAAGTTATGAGAATGCCTATATGCAAGTTCAACATGTTATGCAAGATATGTGTATGATAATATACAAGCTCATATGCAACATGTTATGCAAATCATGTGTATGATAATATGCAAGTTTGGGTTAAATGTGGTTGGGTTAATATGTGTTCATATATGCAAGTTGACATCCTCTTAACCCATGACAAAGTTATATGCTAAACCCATGATATTTGTGATGGATCTTCCCCTTTATTATGTCATGAAATGAGAACGATCCACGTGGGGAACGATGGGGTTGGTAAATATGTTAATAAATGAATGATTGGGTATGATTAAGCATACCATAAAAATAAATTACCATAAGTGGGAATTTACCTATTGAGTTAGGTCTACCCCATGGGAATTTACCTATTGAGTTAGGTCTACCCATGTTATGGAAAACTTGATATTAATTAGGGATAATTAATATGGGGGTGATTAATTAGGTGTAATTAATCGACTAAGACACGAGGTTGGACTCATTTGTAGTGTAAAACTGCCCGGACCCGACCGGCTTAACCAGTTGCTACAAATGTCAGCCCAATGTGAGAGGTCTTAGCCATACATTAAATACGTGATTAAGGTAAAGACACGAGGTTAGACTCTGTTATGACGTAAGACTGCCCGGATTCTACCGGCTTAACCAGGCGGTCATAACAGCGAGTCTAATGTGGGAGGTCTTTATGGGAGATCACGGTCTTAATTAATTAAGAAACACTTAACCATAGTAGCATGTAGTGGGACATGAGGGGTTAAGTGGGTGCCTTGGGTGGCATGTGGAAATTTAATGGTTGCCTTGGGTGGCATGTGGAATCTAGTGGGTTGCCTTGGGTGGCAATAGAAAATACGATTAGAATACTTAACCAAGAGAAACATGTAATTAAACATGATTAAAGGGTCAAGTGGGATACACTAGATATGTGACAAGCTTAGGTGGGTAGCTTGTTGGGGGTCCATTTCAACCAATATCCCAAACGTATCTTTGTGGGCTCGACCCATGTCGAGTGACGGGACACGCATATTGGGCTTGATTATAAGAGGCCAAAACGGGTTAGCGGTGGCAACGCAAGTCCAACGGGTTTCATATGCGTGTCTGGGCCCGGGCTGGTAGATAAGCCGTTGTTGCATCGTGTAGATATAAAGCCGTGCACCGTTAGTATTGGGTAGCCACTTTAGGGGAGTGATACACCCCACTGTGGGACCAGCACGGGTATCTACGGTAGGGAGCCGATCGATGGGGAGTAGTGGGTACACCTAATGAAGATAGGGGTAGACGGCACCTATGTAGGGGTACACGAAACTACTGGGTAAGAATTACTGAGTACACCTAGTGGAGATAGGGGCAGACGACACCTATGTAGTGGGCTAGGAGTACACGAAACTACTGGGGAAATTTTCTAAGTCCTTGTAAGGGATCAACCTTTAAGTAGGAATGACTGGTGTGGTGCAGTTAGTAAATATCCTTGGGTGGGTAGATGCGTCCTGACGATTATCTTAGTTTATCCTAAGTCTACCAAGCTGCTTAGTGTAGCCATTCATCCCCAGATATTACCGTAGGTCAAGTTTATGTCTTCTCTGGTTACTTTAATGATTGTATTGTTAAAGTTATAGGACTCACTCAGACTTATGTCTGACCCCGTTGTTTTTATCTTTTTCCCAACCCTCAGGTCCTACGGTGGATCCTAGCAGTAGTAGAGCTTGATCGGATTGCTGTTCCAGTCTTTAGGAGCTTGGGTAGATGTAAAGCTCCAGTTATCCAGTTATCTTTTCTTTTGTTATGGCTATTGTATGAGAGAGTGGGATTATGTACCTCTTTATTTTGATGGATATTGTACTTGACTTTTATCATGGTTTTATGATGTAACCAGACATGTTTATTTCCGCTGTTGTGAGATGATATTTTTAAATTTCAAGTACTAATTATATCTGTCTTTTTGTAATTTTTCTGTTCTATATTCACTAAAATACTCCACCGATGCTATGGCATTCCCTTAGTGAGTGACCATAGCGGGCGTGCGGTGTTACAGTGAGGCACGATTACTGGGCTGATTATAAGCGGTCAAAGCAGCAGCAGGGGGTACGTCAGTGTAGGTTCCGACGGTTTACGGTTGTGCAAGTACTCTAGAGTGGGAAAAAGCAGGCACTGGGTACCAGTAGTTATACACTATGCATCTTGAATCGTGTTGGGTCGCTATCATAAGGATTGATACACCTTATGGTGGGACCAACACAGGGTATCTACACGCAAGAGAGGGTCGATTGACACACAATCAAGAGAAATGAATACAAGTAGGGAGCCGATCGATAGGGTAGTAAGGGTGCATCTAACATATTCATGGCAATTAGGCTGATTGAGGTACACCTGAAGGCTACCACGATAGATGTACACCTGAAGGCTACCACGATTTCGGGGATTGGGATCACGTTATCATTTTATACAGATTACTAGTTGGGACACTAGTTAGGTGGTGCAGAGATAGATATAAAAATCAGAATAACAAGGTAGTAGCGAAGCAGAGAAAGAGTAGGAGTGCATTCAGTTTATCTTGCCTTATCATACCTTATTCTTATCCTATGTTACCTTATTTCTTTGTTATTGTCCTACGTCCAGTTTATTCATGTCATGGTTCTCTTACCAGTTTATATGCTAAATAATCACTGGACTTACCAGACTTATGTTTGACCTAGTTTTGTTTCGCCTCTTTTATTCCGTTCCCCCCTCCCCCAGGTTCAAAGGGAGGAAATGTTACCACTTAGCTCAATTTTCTTTTCAAGCTCGAAGATGGTCGATGTTTTGCTTTGGACTCTCTCTTCCACTGCTATGGCTGGTTCATGCTTTATGGGGGAATATCATTGTCATTTTTGTGCTTCTTTTATACTTGGAAGTTAATAAATCAAGACAGGAGTTCTATGTATTACTTTTAAGCATGATTTGAGAAAATTGTTGTAAAAGCTTGACTGAATTAAGTTGTTTATAAAATGACTTTATTTTCCGCTGCTTTATTTGTCTGTCTTGTAATTTATCTGCATCTTTTACCTATAATGCTTCATCGAAGTTAAGGCATTCCCTTTGTGAGTGACCTTAACGGAGGCGGGGTGTTTCAATAACATTCTTCCCAAGGTTTTTAACTTCTGGACAATGTAGGAATCCCGAGAACAAGGACTATAACTCCATATTTGTATTTAATAGAACTTAGTTAACCATTTCAATCACTTGTAATGATGATGTCCACCACTGTACTTTCTCGAGAGTGAATATAATCAACAAAGCCTTCAAAGTGGACGTAAGTTCAATCCGAACCGAATCACTATAAATACTATGTTCGTTACTTCCTGCATATTATGTTTCCTTACGTGAAACTCTAATTTTGTTAACTCAGAAATTTTTGGCTGCTACACCAATTTTGCGGGTCAACATTCTGGTTCTTTCACCAAGAGCTCGAAGATTCGGAACTTTACCTCTTTTTGACTATTTTCCATTTTGAACTAGGAGCGCTACTTAGGTCTCTTAGGCCTACCTACTAAGTTCTGTTACAATGGTTAGGAAAGGAAAGAACATTATGATCGGAACTTCCACTGCCGGTGAGATGGAAACTTCCAACCAGCCTCAACCTTCGGAAATTCCAGATGATATGGAAATAGCTACCTCCTACAACCTAGATGCTCAGGTTACTCAGCTCAATTCTTTGAATTATTAAGAAATTGGAAGAGAGGATGAGGCAGCTTAACGATCAAATGAAAAAACATCGAGTTGAGGCAATGACTCCAAGAAATTGCTCAATGCGACGTTTCTCGCCTCAAAGATAACAAAAACATCGTCCTCAACATAATATTTCGAAAAGCTCGTCTTCCGACACCTACCATGAAAACCGTAGTTAAATAAGGAGGATTAATGCCAACGGAAATGGCAATGACAATGGTAATGAAACTTCCATCACTGTTAGTGAGGGAACGCGTTAACGCGACCGTTCCCAGTTGGGTCCTAACAACGATTGTTAAGGGACTAGTACTCAAGCCCCTCCACAACAGAACCTTCCTGTCGTCACTCAGAACTTGGTGTTTATGCATCAAATAGCTAACCAAGCTCAAGTTCTTCCCAAACAACCTCAACTGAACCAAGCCGTCGTGGTTGAAGACCTATATAAAGATGATGTCGATGTTCATCATAGAAGACGCCCACGGTCCCAAACTCCCGAGCTCGACCACGACCGACGAAATCCAACGGAGGTCCAGCCTACGATTCTTAGCGACATGGTCTATAGGACCGTGAGAGCAGCACAGAGGCATGCCACCGACATTTGGGAAATCAATACAAGGCGTAATCCCTTCACTCGAGCTGTCCACGACGTCTAATGGCCTCGACGCTGTATGCCTCAATTAATGGCTTACTCAAGGAAGATTGATCCATGTAACTTCTTGAACCACTATAAGTGGCATATAGACTCAAGTTGAGCCACGGACACTGTTATATGAAAATGTTACCCAGTCTTTCCTGAAGATGTTGCTCTACTCTAGTTCCTCTGACTCCCCACAATATCCATCTCTACTTTCAACCAGCATGCTTCCAAGCTGGTGAAACAATTCAGGATGCACGTCACGAGACCAAAGGACATCCTGACTCTATCCAACCTCTATTGGGGCCAGGGAAAACTCTTAAGAGTTACCTCGAATGCTTCGACAATGCCCTGGTAGTAGTAAGATCCAGAGCCTCGCGCCGTGTTGGTTGCTGAGGGCTTTATGCCCAATACCGAATTCAGAGCTTGGAGCGATAGGAAGAAATCAAAGACATTGGAAGCTTTCTATGAAAAGGCTATTTAGTTTCTGTTTCAAGAAGAAGCACACAGAAACAGGGTAGCTCAGACTGGTTATCCTCACATCCCACACCCAAGCACTATTCAAGATAGCGTCAAGGGAAAACAGGTCGGAGAATCTTCCGACAATGGTAAAAGGATAGCCCCATACAAGCCTAAGCCTAACAACGACAAGCTAGGTGGTCGTAACAACTAGCAACATGGAGATCCTAGCAAGCACGACTGCTATCTAACTTATAAGGCCTACACTCCGCTTAATTCTGAGTTGGAGGCAATTCACTTAGTGACCTATGACACAATTCAAATACAAGAAGACGAACATTAAGTAGTCTACCTACCGGGAGAAGAATTCTGGTAAGTATTGGAAATTCCATGATATGTTCAGTCACAACACAAATACTAATCCTATCCGTAAAGACAAAAGCACCTAGGCTTAGTCTCATGGTAGTTGAAGTACTCCATGCATGAATTATGACACGCCCCAACAACAAGTGCGTGAATCAAAATACCCAGCAAATACATGAGTAGCAGTCACCACATTAATACCCAACCGACTCCAAAATTACAAGCTAACAATGACCGAACTAAAATCATGATGGTGAACAAAGGTAAACAACATGGAACAGTAAACAACTTACAACCGTTGTACTCAGTGAATATAAAGTCACGACTTGGAATAAGTATAATCGTAAGGTAGACTTACCTGAATCAATGAATCGGGAACAGATAGAGGCGGAAAGGCTGCTTCGGTGTAACGAACGAGAAGCTGCGTGTTGCGGCTTGAGCTGTGACTCCCGATGAAGCTGGTCTTAAAGTGGCGCAATCAGTATGCGACTCGAGGTGACAGCCGCAATAATTCTAATGACCATGGACAGTCGGTGGCAAATGGGGTAATCGCAACTAGGAATTTGGGGCTTTTGATGGGAAAGTGGCGGTTGATACAGAGACTCAAAGGCAAAGAGAAGTCATAGACCTCCGTGGCACAGAGATTGAAGATCCGTGGCGCAGAGATCGAGGCTTCGGTGGAAGTTAATGGTGCCGGACGCACCCCGAATTGTGATAGGGTAGGCAGCGGTTGACGAAGTTGATGCTCGGTTTAGACAGAGAGAGCAACCGATAGTGGTCACCATTCTTTTCCTCGATCTAATTTTTAATTAAGGGAAGAATTTCTGATTTTCAAGAAGGGGCAAACAGCTTAAGAAATAAGGAGGAAACGGGGGAGGGGGGACCTCCCCTTGGAAAATGGATACGCATGTATTTAATAATACAATATAAGAGACCAATGAAGGAAGTAAAACGAAACGTGTCCATTATTTCAGAATGGCAGAGACAAGTGTTATAATTTTTCTGTTGAATACACAAGTGTATTGCCTTGAATATCCAACACAAGATTTTTCCAGATATACCAAATGTAACAGCCCACCTTTTGACTGCCCCAAGTCGGAGATTAAACCAACTTGAAGCGTTCAAAATAACGGATTGTTATTGGCATACAAGGTTTAAATAGAATTGAACACAGAATCACAGAGTACAATATTTGCAGCGAATAAAATTTTATTCATAAAATCAGAGTTTTACAAAATGTTTGGACAATGGAGGATTTGTAAAATGTTCACATGAATTTAAAGTAGAATTAAAGTTACAGTTTTGTCGAGCTTGATGCGCACATAACTGTCGTTACCTTAAGGATGCCATTGAAAAACTCATCCGAGAGAAACGTCTTGAGCAGTACGTTTAGAACCCTGCTCCCCAACAAGAAGCTGTTTGCCCTTAAATGCCCTTACTTCCTCAAACTCAAGCGGCACCTAGGACATCCAGTCCGAGACCTCCTCGCAGGGCTATCATTATTAACACTATTTGCAGTGGACCTTACCCCACAAATGAAAGCTTCAGGCAAATGGACGAGTACACCAACTCAATCAAGTATGCTGGCTTGGAAGCATTTAAATGTTGAATTGGAATAATAAATGAATTTTAATATGGAATTTATCGATTTAATGATCGATATATGATTTAATATCGAATATATCAAATTATCATAATACAGAAAATGTAATAACTGAATTCAAAGTCAAAATTGAATCAAAATAATTCCATTGATTAATATAAATTCTATACTGAAGTAGAACGATAATGATAATTTATTATCGATGAATTTGATTGGTTTGAATTTAAAATATATTTTAATCAATTTTATTTAATATGTGAAATAGTCAAATTTGAAAAGATCTCAGAATTTGACGAAACCAGTTCCATCAGATCTGAAATAGAGTATTAATATCGGATTTCAAATTTTGTAACATTTGGATTTATCGCTTGATTGTTCGGTTAAAAAACGCTCAAAAATAATTAAATTGAATTTAAATTGTTTATTAAAATTGATATCTTCTCCATACAATCGAATTAGATTTCAAAACTTGCCCCAGTAAGTTCAGAATAATGGTATAACCCTAGGAATGTCAGTTGTTGCGTTTATATAGGAGATCAAAAACATGTGATAATTTAAATTAAATCATATCAACTCAAATCAAACTAGAACTAAAATAAAAATAAGAGGACAGCCTACATCTTCCTAACGTTGGCCTAATTAAAAACCTACCATCATATTTCTTTCTACCTAAGGAAAGCTATGAGAAACCTATGCTATCCTAAAACCTCTTCTTTCAATTCATGTTCTATTTTTTCCCTACCTTCGCCACAAAGGAAAACAACGATGTAACGGCGATGCACGTATTATCCTTCGTTCGCACTATAAAAATCGATCCAAACCTTCGTTATTTCCCACTCCAAAATCCACGATAACATTCTAATTCTTTTCTCTTCGTTTCTTTCCCAAATGAAAACCAATAACCACTGAAAGAAAAAGAAATTAAATCGCGATTCAAATACTGCTGGTTTTCCGGATCTCGATCCAACACTTGAAACGCTCGTGAGCTAGGAAGAAATGGTATCGGTCGTGGGTTGTTTTAAGGGGATTCTGACCTAATTAGGGGGTGTGCCATTAGTTTGGGCATTGTGATTTAGTGTGTAGGATGAAACTGTTTTTCTGTTGCAATTGTGGCATTTCATAGAAATGGATTCGATACAGGTATAATGTATTGGAGTGGATGACGGTGCTTGACAAGGAGGTTTGCGATGTAACTTTTTTGGGAAGTTGGGGTGCGGGTCTGTGATGCTGGAAATTGGGAAAGACGCTGTTTGATTTGGGCATAGTGGGAGTTCGGCAATTCTTGATGTAACGACCCGGATTTTTCGACCATTTTAATTTGAATATATAAAAATGTTTTGAATATTATATTTGAATTATTTTGAATTTTTATATTGGATTCGTTAATTAAACGACGACTGAACGTTTAAATTTTTATTTATATTAAATCGAGCTCGAAATGGCGTGGTAGTTCATAATATTGAGTTCTTAACTTCAGTTGAATATACAGAATCCGTTTTAAGTCGGAATTCTATAAAACAAGAATTGTTAGGATCATATTGATTATAATTTTCTAATGGAAGAGAAAATTTGGGATTTCATCTTATATGTCATAAGTTATGGCCAAATCAAATTTTAAAATAGTCGCTATGGAAATCATTTTTAAATTATAACGTTTATTTAATTTATTTAAAAAGGGATTTCCATATATTTGGGTATCGTTTAACTTGAAATTTCTAGTGTTAAGTTATAATTTCATAATGGTTGAATCTGAAGCAATAAATTATTTTATTTAAATATATTCGATAAATAATATTTATTATAATTTAATTTAATTATTTTAGATTTAATTTATAATATTATATCGATATTATAGAAGCTGTATGGATATTTGTTTTCCAAACAACCTCCGTTTTCGACAAAACAAATTTTATTGGAATACGTGTAGTCAGTAATTGCTGTGTTTCTGTTTGGGGGCCAATCGGACTTGTTTTGTGAGTGGACGATATTTAAACCATGAACCGAGGGATAATTTACAATTAAAATAAAGCTACTTTTCCAAACGGAGTCGCTATTTGATGAAACAAATTTTATTGGCATCGTATCATCAAGACGTAGCAACACGACCATTTTCACTGCGTTTGGAGATTGTATGTGGCGGTGTGATTATTAAATGTGAAATTGTATAGTAATAATTCAACTATTTAACAATATATAAAAGAAATAATAAAACACTACAATTCCTTGAAGACCACACTATCTAAACCTCCAGCCCCAAGTAAACTTGATTTCCACGTATACTTGGCTTCCACGGTTCCTGAACTTATAAAAACACTTCCTCCCATTCGTTTATTTCATTTTGAAAAACTAAACTCCTCCTCCTTTAAATTTTTTTGTCTTCCAATCTAATGAGAATTAAGCAATGGTCTGAACGCGAAAGTTGTAAAGAAGAAGTACAGGAGTGCGCGACCAAAGTCTGGTGGGTTGCGGTGAACTATGGCGATGGTGGTGGCGGATCTTAGATCTGATTTGGATTTTTGAATAGCAATTGATTTTTGATTTTTAGCAATCAAACGGGGAAGAGTTACCACTTGGAATCTGAAGGTGAAATGGAGTGCAGAGGGAGGGCGTCACACTGGTGACGGTCGCTGGTAAAGTGGTGGATGGAGGAGGTGGTGGTCAGTAAAAGTTGCGGCTTGCTGTTTTGGAGAGACAATGGGTTTTGATTTTTTTTCTAGATGATTGGTGAAGAATTAGGGATGGAAGTCTGAAGAGGAAATGTGCGCAGAGGAGAGACCGATCGAACGGCGGTGGCGCAGTGGTGTATGGAGGCGTGTAGGCGGCGCAGTTCATAGTTGAACGGAGGGTGGTTAGTTACGTGTTTTTGTGGTTTCTGAGGTCCATGGTGAGCGATTGGAGGTGGGACCATGGGGCGGTAGAAGGTGGAAGGCAGGCGGTCACGGTGGTACGGGGTGTGGTGGTGTCCGGTGCGCCTAGGTGGAAGCGGCGGCGGTTTGAAGTGGTAGAAGACATCCGTGTTTTTTTTGAAAGGGAAGAAGTTCGTTCTTGGGCAAAGTATGGGGCCTATAGGCTAGTGGCGGCAGCCAGGACGGTCGAAGGTGGAAGGGTGGACGACGGTTGGTGCAGTCACCGTTGGTTGGGTTCCGGTGGATTAACTCAATAGCGGCGAGGGTTTTAGTAGGAGGCGGGCTTCGCGTTTGGTAATCAGAAGGGGTATTCCTGTTTTGGGGTTCAGGAATACAAAAAGGGATCGGGTTAGGAGACATTGGGTTGAACTGGGCCATGGGCCGTAACTTAAAAAAATGTAAAATATAAACCGAAGCCTGGGGTAGGGGGACAAAAATGTGGAGTCAGCTTTGATTGGGTGGAATGTTGCCATGGGTTTTAAAAGGAATGGGAAGGAGATGTTATAGTAGATCAATGTTTGGACGTGGCTGAATAAATCATAGTAAGTCCATATATATTTTATAATTAAATTTAATTAGTTTATTTAACTTAGTTAGTATGTACACACTGTTAAATTATATACATGCAATTAAATTCAGTTATCATCGTCAAAGAATAATTGTTAATACTTACATAATGTGTTAACATATGTACATAATGAAAGAGGGGCCGCGTTAACAATGTAGTTAGGTAAATTAAATTATCCTTTAATTTAAGACCATGTTAAATTATATTTTTTATAACTTTTTAACTCGTTAACAGAATTGAACAAAACAAACATTGTCGGAATCGCATTAACAAGCATGAGATGATGAAATTGGTCTAGTCGGAGATGGAAGCAGCTGAAATTGTCAGTTAAATTTAAATGTTGTTTTAATTTAACTAAAACGAACCATTTAATCGATGAATAAATCCAAAGTGAGTTAAACTCACTCAGTTTCCCGATTATATTTATATGATTCGGGATTGAATATTTGTGTGCTTTGTTTTCTGTTGGTTGAATGGTTTGATAATTGTTTGCGATACTGAATATTTTTACATAACCGATTTAAATTAAACATTCGTTTAATTTAATCGAACACCATCGTTATGTTTAACGATAAATTTCAATAGAGGTAACTTACCTTGTTGGTTACATTTATAATAATATAAACGTTTAAATTTGAATTGGATGCTTGAATGGTTGTTAGTTGACAGTTACCAGTTGAAATAAATTATTCATGTTTATTATAAAATTGTCATATTGGATACAGGGAAGAACAGGTTGGGTGAATCCAACCAGATTCCTAAAAAATTATTGTTTATTTTCATGTTATATCACACGTAATGTTTAATAACGTGATTGGGTGATGGATTGATTATTGATTACTGTTGAACCCTTGATGTTAACCAATGAGAAATATTGGTTGAGAAATTGATAGTAAATGGCCTAAAATTATAATCGTTTTATAAAGATTGAATTACCGTTAGGTGAATCGTTAGAAATGAAGTTATAAAATTTATTTTATTACTAAATATAGAATTTTAAATATATTATTTAAAATGTAGTTTATAAAAACAAAAACATACCATGTGTGAAGCACACACATATATTGATCGTTTTAAACACAAATTCCATTTTTGTATAAAAAATATACCGTGTGCGAAGCACACACATATATTGATCGTTTTAACCACAAATACCATTTTTGTATCAAAAATATACCGCGTGCGAAGCACACACGTATTTTGATTTTTTTAACCACAAATACCATTTTTGTACCAAAAATATACCATGTGCGAAGTACGTGCCTCAACTAAATTGTTAAATGATTTATAAAACAAATTCTTATATTAATAAGTGAATAAGCAGGTGAACAAGGACAAATGTAACGATTAGTAAATGATATTAATTGTTTTAAGGAACAATTAAAATGGGATTATATTATTATTTAATTAACAATAATCGAAGTAAATGGGATAATTTAAATTAAGTATATAATCAATTAATTTAAATAAAAAGAAGAGTTAGAGTTGATCAACAAGTTAATCATGTTTTAAAGTTGACTAAGCCAACTTAATGGAGGTTGATTATTAAATTATGCTAGTTTATGTAGATTAATCTAATGGAATAATTTAACGAATAGTCGTTTAACTGAATAAGATTTTAAAAGGGAAATTTAACATTTATTCCAGTTAACATAAATTGAGGATTCATTTCTTAAATGAAGTTCATTTAAGTAATCGAAGTGGTGAGGAAATATAATTGAATTTATAATGAAGCCTAGGAGCGGTTTATATTTAAACCGAATTTGGTGAATGAACTTATAAAGTGATTTTAAGCGAATGCGATAAACTTAAAATAAATATTGGAATTAAGGAAAGGAAGTTGAGACGAAAAGTGTTTATACTAAACCAGAGTTGTGTAAACGAGCTTATAAAGAGAGATGTGAAATTAAAGCGTTAATTTTAAATTAACGTTACCTAGTGTAAGACCCCTCTCGAAAAGCTAACACAAAAAGATCTTTTAGCATAGTGGTTAGTGCGTGATGTTGCTTTATGGAAGGTTGGGTGTTCGATACCCGCGGTTGTCACATTTGGTATCAGAGCCTATACCCAGCCGGAATTGTGTGTGTAATGCTGCAGATGTCGGTTGGTGTAGTGGTACTGATGCAGGTTACATGCACAACGCCTGGGTGGTGAGTGATATGAGCCAACGAGGACGTTGGGCTCTTTAAGGGGGGTAGTTTGTAACACCCCTCTTGAAAAGAAAACACAAAAAGATCTTGAATGACAACATTCTTTCCTTTCGCCGCTGTAGTTGGGGCATTCGATGAAGAAGGAACAACATTAATAGCATATGCTTTCACAATCTCCTTCTCTTTAGGGGGTTGCAGACATCTATCCTTGTGATATCCCACTTGGATGCTGTCGAAGCACTTCCTGTCCGCTGGCTTTGCTCGACATTCTTTAGCAAAATGGCCCTTCTTGCCACAGCTAAAGCACTCAACATCTTTCTTACTCTTTTTCTGACCATCCTTAGCTTGGTTCTGCTTCCTCTTATTTTGAGAATTATTCTTGCCTCCACTCCTTTCTTGCGGCTTTGGCCCCTCTGCAGACACGTAATAACCCGGAAAATCTGGGCCAGTTTAAAAATTTTATTTTGGCAATTTTAGCGAATTTTGAATATTTAAAATGAATTATTTTAAATAATATCGACAAGAAATTTATTTTGAATATAATTCGAACGAACATATTTATATACGTCGTCGTTAGAATATAAATAATTATATATAATTATAAAAGGAATTGAAAATGGCGTGGTAGTTCTATAATTCGATTTCAAACTTCAATTGAATGTACCGGGTGCAAAACAAACCGGATTTTAGCGAAACCAAAAATAATAGGATCTAATTGAGGATATCTTTCCAACGAATCCGAAAAATTGAAGTTTCATAGCGGGAATCAAAATATATGTCCAGTTGAAAATTCTGAATAGTCGCTATGAAATTCAGGCCCTTAAAAATGCGAATTTTGCAAACGACCTCGGATTTCAACGAAGCCACTTTTGTTGGATCTGTGATGTCAAATTATTGCTAGATTCCAAATTTCATAATTTTTCGAATCAATATGTGAGCGTGGCAAAGGAAAACGCGTTTGACCAGTTTCAGTTGATTTTAATCGACTGGAAAATGGCCATTTTTCCAACGGTCTCGGAATTCGACGAAAATAGTTTTGTTAGGACCGTATCGTCAATACGAAGCTAGAAAATATTTTTCGAGAATTTTTAGAGTTAGTATGTGACCCCGGTAAAATGAAATACGCGTTCAAATTCAATATATAGAGTTATATATTGATTTTAACGAAAACTGATCGAAACGATCGAATCAGCCTACGATACATATCCCATTGTGTTCGGAATGGGGGTAATTAGCTATGGACGACAGGCGGTGGGCCTCGTTTAGAGGTCGTATGTAAAAGTCAACTTTTCCATAATTAAATAATTAAAAAAAACTTCTCTCCTTTTATCAGCCGACCCCCCCCCCCCCCCCCCGTTCATTTCAAAATAAGGAGTAAAAAAAGAAAAAAAAAAGAAAAAAATATATTGAAACCTAAATCGATCGACCCACCGCCAAGGGGGAACCGCCGCCGCCTCCATCGCGCCCCCGCTTTGTGTTCGCCGCCGCCTAGGGCCACCGCCCTCCATCCCCTTCTCCCCGCGCCTGCTTCTCCTCCCTCTCCATCTTCCCCCTTTCCACTTCGATAACCGCCACCACCAGGACACGCGAATCCCTCCTCCTGCTGACCGCCTCCACCTGCCTCCCCCATGGCCTTCGACGAACCCCATGCAGCCATTTCCCCCTTCCTGCGACTGACGCAGCAACTCCCTCCCCTTTTGAACGAATGTAAGTTTTCCCTTTATTTATTTTAATTTATTTCTTCTTTGAATTTGTTTATTTTAGTTAAGTTAATTTAAATATAAAAACCTGGTTTAAATTCAATTTTAAAAATGAGATTTTTAGCTTCATAAAGATACGATTTTTAATTTTAAAAAGGTTTGATTGGTATAAAAACAAAACCAATTTTTGTTTAGTAATAAAAACTGATTTTATTATGTCATAGAAAATGATTTTTACCTTAGGAAAAGCTTTGATTTTTAAAATAGAAAAGATTAGATTTTTTAAAATTTGAAAAGACGAAATCTTTAAATTTGAAAATATGAAATCTTTAAATTTGAAAAGACGAAATCTTTAAATTTGAAAAGACGAAATCTTTAAATTTGAAAAGACGAAATTTTTAAATTTGAAAAGACGAAATCTTTATGTATAGAAGAACGTGATAAAAATATAATTTTTATCTATATAGTAGCATTAGAAAAATAGATTTTTTTTATCTATATAGCATCGAAGTAAAAATAGAATTTTTTTTATCTATATAGCATCGAAGTAAAAATAGAATTTTTATCTATATAGCATCAAAGTAAAAATAGAATTTTTATCTATATAGCATCGAAGTAAAAATAGAATTTTTACCTATATAGCATCGAAGTAAAAATTCGATTTTTATATATTGAATAGCGAAGTAAAAATTCGATTTTTATATATTGAATAACGAAGTAGAAAATTTGATTTTTATATATTGAATAGTGAAGTAAAAATTCGATTTTTATATATTGAATAGCGAAGTAAAAATTCGATTTTATATATTGAATAGCGAAGTAAAAATGTGATTTTTACATATGTAGTGGCTACGGGCAAAGAAAGCGACAAAAGGCGAGAATGGCGATGATTTCTCTAAATGAAGTGTCGTGGAGTTGGAATAGCTATTGGGGAGAACTTCTCACTCAAATTTCCTTTTTCTAGTTATATATATATATACTAGGATGCAGACGGTATTTAGTAGCACTCGACACCCGTCATCCACAGACCATGGATGGCTTGTTTGTTTAATTGATGTGTTGTAAAATTTATTTGTGTTGTTGATGTGAAATCGATAATAAAAAGTAGAAGTGTTGAAATAAATTAATTATCGTTAAAAAATATATTTTTTAACGTGAAAGTGAATAAATAAATATTTATAAACAAATCGGCCGATTTGTTTATATACACTGATTTGACTGATATTGATTGGGATGATAAATTTTACACATCGGCCAACTGCACAAATAAAATCTGTGTTTGATTGTTTGAAACCCCACATGGGTATTGGGATAAAATACGGCATACACTAATCCCAATAATTAGTTGTATGTCGATCGATTGATTGACAAGCTATTATAAGCGTTAGATATCTATATTTGATGCTTATACAGTGTTGTGCACTTTGGATGATGGTTAATTATTTATCGTTGCTATTATATACATGTGTTGTATGGAATCCATATAATTAACTTTATATGGTGATTGATTGGGCCTCATTCCAATTTAGAAAATAAAGAATATTATAAAATAAAGGTTCATGTGTTGACTGTACTCATCCGTTGAGATTAGTCATGTGTTGAACGAAATATTTTAACGATAAAATTTACATCTTTAATATTATAAAATAAAGGTTCATGTGTTGACTGTACTCATCCATTGAGATTAGTCATGTGTTGAACGAAATATTTTAACGATAAAATTTACATCTTTAATATTATAAAATAAAGGTTCACGTGTTGACTGTACTCATCCGTTGAGATTAGTCATGTGTTGAACGAAATATTTTAACGATAAAATTTACATCTTTAATATTATAAAATAAAGGTTCATGTGTTGACTGTACTCATTCGTTGAGATTAGTCATGTGTTGACAAAAATATAGATTCATTTGTTGAATAGAATAATGGGATTATTGAAATATATAAAGTCGTATTGATTAGAGATGCGCTATTTTGACGCGAACGATATTTATATCGATTGTATTCGTTTTTTTCAATTTGAATTAAATCGAATAGAAAACCAATTTGAATTGAATCGAATAGAAAAACAATTTGAATTGAATCAAATAGAAAACGAATTTGAATTGAATCGAATAGAAAACCAATATGAATTGAATCGAATAGAAAACGAATTTGAATTGAATCGAATAGAAAACGAATTTTGAATTGAATTGAATAGAAAACCAATTTGAATTGAATCGAATAGAAAACCAGAATTGAATCGAATAGAAAACCAATTTGAATTGAATCGAATAGAAAACCAATTTGAATTGAATCGAATAGAAAACGAATTTGAATTGAATCGAATAGAAAATGAATTTTGAATTGAATCGAATAGAAAACCAATTTGAATTGAATCGAATAGAAAACTAATTTGAATTGAATTGAATAGAAAACCAATTTGAATTGAATCGAATAGAAAACCATTTTGAATTGAATCGAATAGAAAACCATCTCGAAACGAATTGAATATAAAACGAATTCGAATTGAATAGAAAACGAATTCGAATTGAATTGAAAACGAATTGAAATGAATTCAAATTGAATTGAAATTTGAATTGAATAGAAATGAATTTTAAAAAGAATTTATAAGGAAAAATTAAATTTTGATTTGAATAGGAAATAGAAGTTGAAATGATTTTTAAACGAATTTAAAACTATTTATAAAATTCGTTTCAAATAGAAATCGACGAAATATATATTATATATATTATATATATAATATAATGGCTTGAATAGAACGCGCCGCGCCACGGCAGTTCGCGAATTTCGACCATTGACTTCAAACGGATATTACGGGAGATCCGACCGTCGGATTCTCCTAAAACCGGAACCGTTGGGTTCGTATCGAAAAGAGATTTCTAACGAATATTAGAAATTTGAAATCCAACGGTTGGATTTAGAGATACGTCCAAATCAAATTTGGAAAAGGTCGTTATAAGTGCAGTTCGATGGCCGTTGATGGAAATCGACTGTACGGGCTTTGATAAAATTATTAAAAATAGTAATAATTTGTGTAAAATCATAAGAAATGATTTGGGAAAAATTGGGATGAAAAACTCCATATTTGAAAAGATAAAAATAGATTTTTATCGAAATGAACTAGTTTTGAACTAAATTTAAAGCCCAATTATTTTTAAATAAATAAATTAAATTAAAAAAAAGGGGTTTTAAAGAATCGGAATTTCTAATATATTTGATTGGAAATGAATTAAAATTCATTTGTGGGTTTATCGTGAACGGTGTTTTAAATGACACTTGTTCTTTAACCCGGTAATAAATAGAACATGATTTGTGTTTGTCGTGAACTGTGTTTTAAATGACATTAGTTCTTTAACCCAGTAAAAGGAGTTTTAATGAATCTACAATTAGACTGAAATGTGAATTGATAATTTAAATTATCAAATTTGGAAAGTGAGCGAGAATGGAGTATTACCAGTTTTGCTCCAAAGCGATAGTTAAATCTTTAATTAGATTTGAACATGAAATGGTAATTAATTTTACCGATAACACCATGGTGTTAGATATGGAGTATTACCAGTTTTGCTTCATGGGATGAATAGGTTGGGATTGGGAAATAAAATAAATAATTACTTCGGTACGGTTCGCTAATCTCGACTAGTTTGGAAAACCATAATTTGGTTTGAAATGACATCCAAAGGAAGATTAAAGGATAAATTTTAAAGAATTTATCTTGGATAAAATTAATGGGAACCTTTCCCTAAGGATATGAAATCTGCGGTTAGTGGCTGCTGAATTGGAATGAGGCGTATGTTGTGTTTGTGTAACATTTGTTTTAATATACGCGGGTCGAAAGTCCGGGTTTATACCCATTCTGAATAACCGATTCGACGATAAGTCGAAGATGAAGACGGTGGTTGAAGACCGGAAGTCTTCACATCGTTTGGGTGATTACTGATGATCTTGACTGGGCTGTACACCCGAGATGAGGGAATCAGTTAGTGATCGTCCAGACGTACTTGGAGATCGATGGATATGCGGGGAAAGTGCCTCCGGTTTCGTTCAGACCCAGAACGAACTTGTAAATGGATTGTGTGTCTGACATTGGATTTTATTCTGTGTTGATTGATTTCTGTTAAATATATATCTGTTTGGCGGCGGAGAATTTATTCTCTTGCTTAACGCCCTTCTCTGAGACGTACGAGCTTAGAGGTTATATATCGATAGATATCAATCGCATGGCATGAATTGCCTGTGTGGCATGCTGAGTTGCATGGATCAAGGCTTCTGTTGAAAAGCAAAGTCTTATGGTTGATGATCAAAGCACGGCCTACGTGGCAGCTTTGTGTATAACGTGAATTCGCGAGCCTCACACCTCGGTATGAGTTAAAAACGGGATACGGACTGCAGGGAGAGCACGACGTTTCTTTCTAGCTTTGGTGGTGTCAGTGACTTACCAGCCCTGACATTTATATACTTTTCACCTATGTGGTTGTTGGATGAGGCGCCTCGATTTTAGGTCTGTAAGGACCGGGAAACATGTGTTCAGGAATTGCCAATCCTCAAACGTAAGAGAGGACCGACCCTGAAGCATCTAGGGTTACCCAGAGTGTGTAGTCCTGAGGCATTTGCTAGAGTGTCTCGAAGCGGAGAGGAGCATGCCCCTTGCCTCGACTCATGACGGAAATCCAATTTCCAATACGTGTATTGCGGTTTTATTTGTAGAGCCTAGTATGGCGACATGATAGATGGTACCCATGCCGCCTAGGATTGATATTTATGATTGAAAATGTTTTGACACTATACACTTATTATAGTATCAAATGATTTGTTTTAAACGTACCAAGCATGTTTGGCTATTATAAGGGAAAACCCTATCCTCCGGCTTGCGTTGCATTATGTGATGGGACCTGGGTCTTATAATATCTTCATTTTTCGAAAAAGCATTGTGTTGTTTATTCTATGCACTGGTATTCTTGGGAGGAAACCCGTTCCGTGTTATACGGCGTGGTCCCTTGAATTACTCTCTTTTAAAGTAAAGTTTAAATAACTGTTTTGGTTCTCACACCAGTCACATGACTGACCTGGAGTTTATTGTTTTAACCTAAACTCTGGTGCCCCTATTTTCTGCACGGGCTGCTAGTAGTTTTGGTTTTGCAGATATATATTCACAGGATCCTGGTTTACAGCTGGAATGATATCCGGAAAGCTCTGTATTCGTATATCACCTTCAATTGTGCTTTGTATTATTTTCCGCTGCTATGTAATTTATTGTAATCTCTGATATTTATCGAATGCAATTTATTCATTTATACTCTGTACATTCTTGTATCTGATGCATTGTTGTAATATAAATGAAATGTTCTTCTGTCTGCGTTCTATTTTGTCTTGTCCTCAACGCCATCCGTGCTTTCCTTCAGGGGGAAGTTCGGGTCGTGTCAGTTTGGTATTAGAGCTTTGGTTTATAGAGCTCGAGAACAAGACACATTAGAAACGAAAGAATTCATCAGATATTGGATTAGTAATATCCAATTAGAATGACTCGTTAGAGATAGGATCAGTAGTATCCTAAAACGAGTGTGAAGAGTATATTTTTCAAATGAAAACAATTTTGTTTTGAAAATTTAAATCAATTCTACGTATTTGATTATTTATTTATTTTGAATATGGACAATCTGATATATAAAGATTTTGCATATACGCGTCATGAACGTATATTCGAAGTTTAAATATACTGGATAGATATAGATTCACACTCTAGTCACTCGGAGATGATTTTGATGATGGAGCTCCATCACCAAAATTTATGTTCGTGTTTCGAAGGTGTGATATCTATATATTTCCATTAGACTGGTGTGAGAACCAAAATATAGCTAGAATACGTTGTTGTGAATTGGCACCAAAACATGATTTTCTGTATATATGTATCAAAATTATGAATTTGAAACTCTAATTCACTAATTGATTGATGTTTGTGTTGTTTGTTTATTTGTTTGATAATTTTGAACCATTATGCCTAACTGAATCAAATATTGAACTGTATTGGAAATTGGTCGCATTTGCTTGCATATACATGTACTTACATTGAACAGGTCATAGCAAGGAGGCTAGAGCAGAGAATAAAATTTGTTTGCCCGACAAATAGGTACATGTTTACTATATAATTTACTGTTTTGTTTGGGTGATGATGATTTCATGAGCCTATTGGCTAGCCTCTTGGCTTTTTCTTTTTCTTTTTGAGATCAGAAGGCCTATATGGCAATTTCGGGATTTTCCCGTGGCTCCCGGTGCAGGGGAGGTTATGGCGAAATTTTTCGAAAATTTAGGGTGTTAGCCAAATTTTTGAAAATTTGAAAATTCTCAGAAACTGAAAAGTTGGAGAATGGAAGCCAGATCGAACGTAAAGTTGATTGATCAAACCACTTTCGACTTTGTTCCTTTTCGGGGATGAAAAGTTTTAAGTGGGGGAGATTGTAAAAACGCGGAAAATCTGGGCCAGTTTAAAATTTTTATTTTGGGAATTTTAGCGAATTTTGAATATTTAAAATGAACTATTTTAAATAATATCAACGAGAAATTTATTTTGAATATAATTCGAACGAATATATTTATATATGTCGTCGTTAGAATATAAATAATTATATATAATTATAAAAGGAATTGAAAATGGCGCGGTAGTTCGATAATTCGATTTCAAACTTCAATTGAATGTACCGGGTGCAAAACAAACCGGATTTTAGCAAAACCAAAAATAATAGGATCTAACTCAGGATATGTTTCCAACGAATCCGAAAAATTGAAGTTTCATAGCGGGAATCAAAAGATATGTCGAGTTGAAAATTCTGAATAGTCGCTATGAAATTCAAGCCCTTAAAAATGGGAATTTTGCAAATGACCTCGGATTTTGACGAAACCACTTTTCTTGGATCCGTGATGTCAAATTATTGCTAGATTCCAAATTTCATAATTTTTCGAATCAATGTGAGCGTGGCAAAGGAAAACGCGTTTGACCAGTTTCAGTTGATTTTAATCGACTGGAAAACGGCCATTTTTCCAACGGTCTCGGAATTCGACGAAACTAGTTCTGTTAGGACCGTATCGTCAATACGAAGCTAGAAAATATTTTTCGAGAATTTTTAGAGTTAGTATGTGACCCCGGTAAAGTGAAATACGCGTTCAAATTCAATATATAGAGTTATATGTTGATTTTAACGAAAACTGATCGAAACGATCGAATCAGCCTACGATACATATCCCATTGTGTTCGGAATGGGGGTAATTAGCTATGGACGACAGACAGTGGGCCTCGTTTAGAGGTCATATGTGAAAGTCAACTTTTCCATAATTAAATAATTAAAAAAAAAACTTCTCTCCTTTTATCAGCCGACCCCCCCGTTCATTTCAAAATAAGGAGGAAAAAAAAGAAAAATATATATATTGAAACCTAAATCGATCGACGCGCCGCCAAGGGGGAACCGCCGCCGCCTCCATCGCGCCCCCCCTGGTGTTCGCCGCCGCCTAGGGCCACCGCCCTCCATCCCCTTCTCCCCGCGCCTGCTTCTCCTCCCTCTCCATCTTCCCCCTTTCCACTTCGATAACCGCCACCACCAGGACCCACGACCCCCTCCTCCTGCTGACCGCCTCCGCCTGCCTCCCCTATGGCCTCCGACGAACCCCACGCGGCCATTTCCCCCTTCCTGCGACTGACGCAGCAACTCCCTCCCCTTTTGAACGAATGTAAGTTTTCCCTTTATTTATTTTAATTTATTTCTTCTTTGAATTTGTTTATTTTAGTTAAGTTAATTTAAATATAAAAGCCTGGTTTAAATTCAGTTTTAAAAATGAGATTTTTAGCTTCATAAAGATACGATTTTTAATTTTAAAAAGGTTTGATTGGTATAAAAACAAAATCAATTTTTGTTTAGTAATAAAAATTGATTTTATTATGTCATAGAAAATGATTTTTACCTTAGGAAAAGCTTTGATTTTTAAAATAGAAAAAATTAGATTTTTTAAATTTTGAAAAGACGAAATCTTTAAATTTGAAAAGACGAAATCTTTAAATTTGAAAAGATGAAATCTTTAAATTTGAAAAGACGAAATCTTTAAATTTGAAAAGGAGAAATCTTTATGTATAGAAGAACGTGATAAAAATATAATTTTTATCTATATAGTAGCATTAGAAAAATAGATTTTTTTATCTATATAGCATCGAAGTAAAAATAGATTTTTTTTATCTATATAGCATCGAAGTAAAAATAGAATTTTTATCTATATAGCATCGAAGTAAAAATAGAATTTTTTTATCTATATAGCATCGAAGTAAAAATAGAATTTTTACCTATATAGCATCGAAGTAAAAATTCGATTTTTATATATTGAATAGCGAAGTAAAAATTCGATTTTTATATATTGAATAGCAAAGTAGAAAATTCGATTTTTATATATTGAATAGCGAAGTAAAAATTCGATTTTTATATATTGAATAGCGAAGTAAAAATTCGATTTTTATATATTGAATAGCGAAGTAAAAATGTGATTTTTACATATGTAGTGGCTACGGGCAACGAAAGCGACAAAAGGCGAGAATGGCGATGATTTCTCTAAATGAAGTGTCATAGAGTTGGAATAGCTATTGGTGAGAACTTCTCACTTAAATTTCCTTTTTCTAGTTATATATATATACTAGGATGCAGACGGTGTTTAGTAGCACCCGACACCCGCCATCCACAGACCATGGATGGCTTGTTTGTTTAATTGATGTGTTGTAAAATTTGTTTGTGTTGTTGATGTGAAATCGACAATAAAAAGTAGAAGTATTGAAATAAATTAATTATCGTTAAAAAATATATTTTTTAACGTGAAAGTGAATAAATAAATATTTATAAACAAATTGGCCGATTTGTTTATATACACTGATTTGACTGATATAGATTGGGATGATAAATTTTACACATC
This sequence comes from Allium sativum, assembly GCA_030737875.1. Lineage (NCBI taxonomy): Eukaryota > Viridiplantae > Streptophyta > Magnoliopsida > Asparagales > Amaryllidaceae > Allium > Allium sativum. The sequence goes on along the minus strand of CM060909.1, from coordinate 429,729,555 downwards.
GCCCAACTGCACAAATAAAATCTGTGTTTGATTGTTTGAAACCCTACACGGGTATTGGGATAAAATACGGCATACACTAATCCCAATAATTAGTTGTATGTCGATCGATTGATTGACAGGCTGTTATAAGCGTTAGATATCTATATTTGATGCTTATACAGTGTAGTGCACTTTGGATGATGGTTGATTATTTATCGTTGCTATTATATACATGTGTTGTATGGAATCCATATAATTAACTTTATATGGTGATTGATTGGGCCTCATTCCAATTTAGAAAATAAAGAATATTATAAAATAAAGGTTCATGTGTTGACTGTACTCATCCGTTGAGATTAGTCATGTGTTGAACGAAATATTTTAACGATAAAATTTATATCTTTAATATTATAAAATAAAGGTTCATGTGTTGACTGTACTCATCCGTTGAGATTAGTCATGTGTTGAACGAAATATTTTAACGATAAAATTTACATCTTTAATATTATAAAATAAAGGTTCATGTGTTGACTGTACTCATCCGTTGAAATTAGTCATGTGTTGAACGAAATATTTTAACGATAAAATTTACATCTTTAATATTATAAAATAAAGGTTCATGTGTTGACTGTACTCATCCGTTGAGATTAGTCATGTATTGAACGAAATATTTTAACGATAAAATTTACATCTTTAATATTATAAAATAAAGGTTCATGTGTTGACTGTACTCATTCGTTGAGATTAGTCATGTGTTGACAAAAATATAGATTCATTTGTTGAATAGAATAATGGGATTATTGAAATATATAAAGTCGTATTGATTAGAGATGCGCTATTTTGACGCGAACGATATTTATATCGATTATATTCGTTTTTTTCAATTTGAATTGAATCGAATAGCAAACCAATTTGAATTGAATCGAATAGAAAACCAATTTGAATTGAATCGAATAGAAAACGAATTTGAATTGAATCGAATAGAAAACCAATTTGAATTGAATCGAATAGAAAACCAATTTGAATTGAATCGAATAGAAAACCAATTTTGAGTTGAATCGAATAGAAAACGAATTTGAATTGAATCGAATAGAAAACCTATTTGAATTGAATCGAATAGAAAATCAATTTGAATTGAATCGAAAAGAAAACCAATTTGAATTGAATCGAATAGAAAACCAACTCGAAACGAATTGAATATAAAACGAATTCGAATTGAATTGAAAACGAATTCGAATTGAATTGAAAACGAATACAAATTGAATTGAAAACGAATTGAAATGAATTCAAATTGAATTGAAATTTGATTGAATAGAAATGAATTTTAAAACGAATTTATAAGGAAAAATTAAATTTTGATTTGAATTGGAAATAGAAGTTGAAATGTTTTTTAAACGAATTTAAAACTATTTATAAAATTAATTTTAAATAGAAATCGACGAAATATATATTATATATATTATATATATAATATAATGGCTTGAATAGAACGCGCCGCGGCAGTTCGCGAATTTCGACCATTGACTTCAAACGGATATTACAGGAGATCCGACCGTCGGATTCTCCTAAAACCGGAACCGTTGGGTTCGTATCGAAAAGAGATTTCTAACGAATATTAAAAATTTGAAATCTAATGGTTGGATTTGGAGATACGTCCAAATCAAATTTGGAAAAGGTCACTATAAGTGCAGTTCGATGGCCGTTGATGGAAATCGACTGTACGGGCCTTGATAAAATTATTAAAAATAGTAATAATTTGTGTAAAATCATAAGAAATGATTTGGGAAAAATTGGGATCAAAAACTCCATATTTGAAAAGATAAAAATAGATTTTTATCGAAATGAACTAGTTTTGAACTAAATTTAAAGCCCAATTATTTTTAAATAAATAAATTAGATTTAAAAAAGGGGTTTTAAAGAATCGTAATTTCTAATATATTTGTTTGGAAATGAATTAAAATTCATTTGTGGGTTTATCGTGAACGGTGTTTTAAATGACACTTGTTCTTTAACCCGGTAATAAATAGAATATGATTTGGATTTGTCGTGAACTGTGTTTTAAATGACATTAGTTCTTTAACCCAGTAAAAGGAGTTTTAATGAATCTGCGATTAGATTGAAATGTGAATTGATAATTTAAATTATCAAATTTGGAAAGTGAGCGAGAATGGAGTATTACCAGTTTTGCTCCAAAGCGATAGTTAAATCTTTAATTAGATTTGAACGTGAAATGGTAATTAATTTTACCGATAACACCATGGTGTCAGATATGGAGTATTACCAGTTTTGCTTCATGGGATGAATAGGTTGGGATTGGGAAATAAAATAAATAATTACTTCGGTACGGTTCGCTATTCTCGACTAGTTTGGAAAACCATAATTTGGTTTGAAATGACATCCAAAGGAAGATTAATGGATAAATTTTAAAGAATTTATCTTGGATAAAATTAATGGGAACCTTTGCCTAAGGATATGAAATCTGCGGTTAGTGGCTGCTGAATTGGAATGAGGCGTATGTTGTGTTTGTGTAACATTTGTTTTAATATACGCGGGTTGTTCGGAAAGTCCGGGTTTATACCCATTCTGAATAAGCGATTCGACGATAAGTCGAAGATGAAGACGGTGGTTGAAGACCGGAAGTCTTCACATCGTTTGGGTGATTACTGATGATCTTGATTGGGCTGTACACCCGAGATGGGGGAATCAGCTAGTGATCGTCCAGACGTACTTGGAGATCGATGGATATGCGGGGAAAGTGCCTCCGGTTTCGTTCAGACCCAGAACGAACTTGTAAATGGATTGTGTGTCTGACATTGGATTTTATTCTGTGTTGATTGATTTCTGTTAAATATATATCTGATTGGCGGCGGAGAATTTATTCTCTTGCTTAACGCCCTTCTCTGAGACGTACGAGCTTAGAGGTTATATATTGATAGATATCAATCGCATGGCATGAATTGCCTGTGTGGCATGCTGAGTTGCATGGATCAAGGCTTCTGTTGAAAAGCAAAGTCTTGTGGTTGATGATCAAAGCACGACCTACGTTGCAGCTTTGTGTATAACGTGAATTCGCGAGCCTCACACCTCGCTATGAGTTAAAAACGGGATACGGACTGCAGGGAGAGCACAACGTTTCTTTCTAGCTTTGGTGGTGTCAGTGACTTACCAGCCCTGACATTTATATACTTTTCACTTATGTGGTTGTTGGATGAGGCGCCTCGATTTTAGGTCTGTAAGGACCGGGAAACGTGCGTTCAGGAATTGCCAATCCTCAAACATAAGAGAGGACCGGCCCTGAAGCATCCAGGGTTACCCAGAGTTTGTAGTCCTGAGGCATTTGCTAGAGTGTCTCGAAGCGGAGAGGAGCTTGCCTATGTAATTTATTGTAATCTCTGATATTTATCGAATGTAATTTATTCATTTATACTCTGTATATTCTTGTATCTGATGCATTGTTGTAATATAAATGAAATGTTCTTCCGTCTGCGTTCTATTTTGTCTTGTCCTCAACGCCATCCGTGCTTTCCTTCACGGGGAAGTTCGGGTCGTCTCAAGATACAACCATGTCCATTAATGTCACTCACAAATGGAATGCATCAATGTCCATGAAGCATTATTGTTGTATAGAACAGATAAATTACAAGAATAAGTAAATAAAACAACACATGGGAAGTTAAAACTTATTTCATAGCATTATAACTCAAAACGAGTTTACATAAGTAGTCTCCTAAACCATTACAACAGGATCAATAGTCTTTTCCAAAAACTTCAAAGTACATAAAGAAGAAAATACTTAAATAACATAAATGCATAAATCCCCACTGAGCATAAGCAAAGCCATAAGGATGAGAGAGTCCAAAGCGATACATCTACTCTTTTTAAGCAACTGAAAGAAATCGACACTAAGCTGTAGTATTCCCTTCTTGCAAACCTAAGGGGGGGAGGGAAGAAAAGAGGTGGAAACAAGGGGATCAGACATAAAGTCTGGCGAGTGCAATAACTTTAACAATATAATCATTAAGTAACTAGGATAAGGCATAAGCTGGAAAATAAGGAAATGACTGTGAACAATTGGGTATGACAGAGTAAACAAGGAAATAAGACGAACAAAGATAACATTAAAGGCGCCCCTAATCACTATAGGATAATTACTATACTGCACCACCACTAGTCACCCTAAAGGTTGATCCTGCCTACATAACTTAATACTGCTAATGGTAGTTTCGTGTACCCCTAGCTACCTCCGTAGGTGCCGTCTGCCCCTATTTCCACTAGGTGTACCCACTACTCCCATTCGATTGGCTCCCTAACTCGTAGATACCCGTGCTGGCCCCACAGTGGGGTGTATCACTCCCCAAAGCGGCAACCTGATACTACAGAAAATGCATGGCTTATATCTACACGATGCAACAACGTCTTACCTACCAGCCCGGACCCACACACGCATATGAACCCGTTGGACTTGCATTGCCACCGCTGACCCGTTTTGACCTCTTACAATCAAATCCAGTACGCGTGTCCCGTCCTCGACTTGGGTCAAGCCCACAAAGATACTTAATGGGTTACTGGTTTGAAAAGGCCCCCCATGCATGACACAAGCTTTCCCCCTATGCTTGGTCCCCTCTAAGGTTTTTCCCCACTTAACTCCATTCTTATTCATGTCTTCTTACATGTTTCAATCTTGGATAAGTGCATCTAATCGTATTTCAAATGCCACCCAACGCACCCACTTAACCCCCTCATGTCCCATCACATGTTTTATCTAGTTAAGTGTTTCTTAATTCATTAACACCGTAACCTTGTAAAGAACACCCACATTAGACTGGCATTTGTGGCAGCTGGATTTGCCGGGCGGGTCCGGGCAGTCTTACACCACAAACGAGCCTAACCTCGTGTCTTTACAACTGTTACACATTTAATTTATGCCTAAGACCTCCCACATTAGACTGGCATTTGTGGCAGCTGGATTTGCCGGGCGGGTCCGGGCAATCTTACACCACAAAAGAGTCTAACCTCGTGTCTTAGGCGGTTTATTATTACATATGTAACGACCCAGATTTTTGAATGATTTATTTTAAATATTAAATATTGTTTTAAATATTGTTGATAATATAAATGATATTTTTATTGAATTATCAATTTAATATGGCTGTTTATATTTACAGTCGAATTTAAATTTCAATGTCAGTTCCGTTGAGTTCAGAATAACGTTATAATCTGAGAACGTTGGTCGTTACGAATGTATAGTGGCTTGAGATTACAAATTAAGGGTCACGAGATATTATGTAACATTTTAGAAAAAAAAAAGAGAGAAGAAAATCCTAAATAATCTAATCACAGCCGACCTATACTTAAAAACCCCCTATATCGTGTACGAAAACCCGACCAGAATATTTAACTATGGAGACATCTTCATCGAGCCGATTAAAATGTCTCTCACCTTCAAAATCAAGCAAACAGAGATCGTAATGGCCTTGTACTCCTTGTCTCCCACCGTCGCGCCTATATAAACTCAAGGCCATCGCCTGTTTCATTCATTCCTCCGAATAATCCAAATCGAAGCCACTCCCTCCTTCATTCAAATCAAATTCGTTCGAAACAAAAGGAGAAAATCGAAACCGAATTCGTGACTGAGGCTAGGATGGTGCGAGGTGAAATTGACGAGCACGGTTCGGGTAGTCGCGATTGGAAAGGAAGGGTGCGACGCTATGGTTAGTGGGAGGGGGTCAGTTCGGCGCTGTAACTCGATGCATTGTTTTCAAATGGCGAAGGGGCAGTTCGATTTAGTGCTAGGGTTTTCACTGTTTTCGAAAGGCAGGGTATCGATTGATTTTGGGTAGCAAGGCTCAGGGTTGTGCGATGAAGCGATCGAGGAGGTTGATTGATGTGAGGACTGTGCGTCATGATTTCTGGCATCGCAATGAAAGATTTAGGGGAGCTCGACAGTGAACAAATGGAAGGGGTCGGCTTCTGCTAATTTTATTTCTCTGGCTAAACTAAGGTTCGATCTTTCTGAGGTGATGGGGGGAACTGAAGGAGGTGACAACGAAGCAGTATTTTGAGGTGATGACCCAGTAAAGCTTGTGATGCCGAGTGCAATTGAAGTGTTTGCGGAAACGCCACAATGGATAATTGCAGGATTTGTGGGCTGATTTTCTATTAGGAAAGGATCAATGATTTCTGTTCGAGATTTGTTCCGCCATTAGTCGAGATAGGAAGGTATACGTTTGTTTTACGCAATTTATATACATAGATTAGTTTATTTATTTACTTAGTTGTTAATTAAATTGAATAAATGTTTAATCAATAAGAAAAATTAAACAATCATAGGTACGAAATAAGTTGATTCGAGATGAATCCAGTAGAGACAATTCAAGTAGATTCGTAGATGCAAAAATGGGAAATTTATCTGATATTTGGCAAACGAAGAATCTGGTGAGTAAATCTCACTCACCTTTAGAATTATTTTTATTTCATTAAAAATAATCGTTTGTTGCTTGTGTGAATGTTTTCTGGTTATTTTATATATATTAGTTATTTAGGCTATTATATATATATATTGGGTTGATTGATTGGTTGGATTCCCGCAGTCTCATTAGCGGATGCCCGCAGTTTCGTAGCGGATGATTACCCTATACGCCCACGCTATGATTAGTGGATGACCTTCTATACCGCGATATTCTGCCACGAAGCAGAATGGGTATTATTTATGTGCTAACATCTGTGGATGCAGGAAAAACAGGTTGGAGGAATCCAACTGGATTCCTCAAAAATATATTATCTATTTGTTTGTTTGTTTGATTTCATATATATTCATATATGATGTGTTAAAAACCAAATGATTGAAAATTGAGTGATTTGATTGTTTCAAATATCACTGGGCCAATTGAAAGGATATTTGAGATTTAAAAAGGGAAAATTCTATTTTTAAATAGAATTTGAATTCTAAATGGAAATAAAAATATAAACTTGTTTTTGAAAAATAAAACAAGTAGTTCCTTTATAAACGAAGTTTATAAATAGTTCTTTATAACGAAGTTATAAATGAAGTGAAAAGAATTATCATTTGATAATTCAGAAATAGAAATACCAGTGTGAAATTGGAATTTGAAATGAAATTTCAAAATAGGATTTGAAATGGAATTTTTAAATATATAACTCAAATGAAATTTGAGTATAACATTTGAATAGTAGAATTAGAAAAGGAATTTAAATATTTGAATATTAAGGGGAGATTGAATATTAGAAATTCAAATAGAAGTTCAAATAGAATTTGAATAGACGAGATTAGAATGAAAAATAGAATTTGAATTCAAGGAATTAAAATAAAATTTGAATTCAAAGGAATTCGAATAAAGAAATTCAAATAGAGATTTGAATGTAGAATTTCAAAATAGAATTTGAAATATAGAATTTCAAAGAAGAATTGAATAGAATTTGAAATATAGTATTTCAAAGAAGAATTCAAATGTGAAATTTGAATAGAGCTTTGAATAGAATTGAAATATGAAATTTGAATAGAGATTTGAAATAGAAATTCAAGTATTGAATTTGAACATGGAATTGAATACCGAAATTCAAGTAGAAATTTGAATATGAGATTTCAAAATAGAATTTGAAATAAACTTTGAAATTTGAATATGAGATTTCAAAATAGAATTTGAAATAAACTTTGAAATAGGATTTTCAAAGTAGAATTGGAAATAGAATTTCAAAATAGGATTTCAAATATAGGAAATCCAAATGATTTTGAAATGGAATTTGAATTTAAAGGAATTCAAATGGATTTGAGTGAAGTAATTCAAATAGTGTAAAAAAATAAGTTTGAATATTAGAATTCAAAAGGGATTGGAGATGAATTTGAATATTAGAATTCAAATGGAAAAGGAAAATGAAATTTGAATATAAGAGATTCAAATTGAATTCAAATCGGATTTGATCTATGGAATTTGAATATGAAATTCAAATGGGTTTAAAACTATGGAATTTTGAATATAGAATTTAAAAAAGGAGTTTGAATATTTGAACTTCAATAGAATTCAAATATAGAAATGGGAATATAGAAGTTCAAATGGAATTTAAGTATAAAGTTTGAATACGAGAATTCAAATGAATTCAAGTCTAGAATTTGAATATAGGGAATTCAAATAGAAATTCAAATATTGAATTTGAATATCAAATAGAAAAGGAATTGGGATTTGAAATATAGAATTCAAAAGTGAGATTGGAATTTGAATCAAGGAATTCAAATGGAGTTAAATGAAGTTGAATTCATTTTAAAGAAGTTTAAGGTTTATATATATAAATATAATTAAAACGAACTCGCCGCAGCGCTGCAGTTCGAAAAATAGCGATTCGAACTTCAATCGAGTATACAGGACTCAATTGAAGTCGAAATTCTTTGAAACAAGAAACGTCAGGACCGGTTTGATAATAGTTTTCAAATGAAGGAGAAAAATCTGAATTTCGTCGTATAGATTTTGAGTTATGTCAAAATCAAATTTTCAGAAAAACAGCGCCAGAACCATTATAAAACCATAACGGTTTATTTAATGATATTAAAGGGTTTTAAGCAAATAAAAATCGAAATTTCTATTTAGAAAATTTCAGACTTGAGTTATAAAATATATGTGAACTCGAGTGAAGTAATGAATTTGATTTTGAAACAGAAATCAGATTTTTGAATAGAACTAACTAATTTGAATAGTAATTAGTTAAATGGGATTTTGAATTGATATTGGGGTTTAAATAAGTAAATTCGATTTGAAAAGTTATATTCGAAATAGAAAAGAGAACTAGAATTGAAATTGAAATTCAATTTGGTTATGAGCAAGTTAAATATTTTGTTAGAACATGTTATGTTCAACAAAGGAGTAAAATAGGCAAATGGCCGATTTAAAGAATAAATGAGCGAAACTGAATTCAAACGATTAGATAGTGTTGAATTGAAGTGAAAACAGGTGAACAGGTGTTAGACAGGTATGAGATGAAGTATATGAAGATTTAAATTTATGTGCTCGACAAAAAGGTACATGTTTAATTCATATATGAGATTTATGCGCCGTATCGGCAAGCCGCTTGGCTTTTTCTTTTTCTTTTCGATTAGAGAAGATACCGGGAAGCTATTTGAAATTTCCCGATGCTCCCGATAAAGGGGAGGTTATGGCGAATTTTTCCGGTAATTTAAGGAGTTAGAATATTTTTAAGAAATTTGACAATTTGAAATCTATATATCGATATATATAGAATTCGATAAGGAAACGAAATCAAAAATAGCGAAAAGGGCCAAAATGGTTATTGAAATATTTGGTTAACAAATATTGATTGAGAAAATAGAGAAGTGGTTTAATTAATGAAATATTAATTAAAGAGCCCAGTGATTTGTTTGATATGTTTGATTGAACACTTGTTTTATTCGATAGTTAAATCACAGACTATCGAAGTTTTGACCATCGTTGTCAATATGGAGAGACCGGTTGGATTATTATCCGAAGAACCACTCCGTATCGGCATAAGCGTTGCGAACCAAGTATGCTGGATATATTGAAGACGGAGTGAAGTGCAAGGGCTTTTTCTATTAATAGAAATGGTGCCTTCGGTTTCGTTCAATCCCAGAACGAACGTAAATGGACGAATGTCTGACAAAGTATTTCCAATGATCAAATGGGTTGGTCTGTATGAATATATATGGTTGCAACGGATTTATCCCTTAGCATAATATCCAAAATATTTGTGCAAACTCAACTAGTGGTTAACGGATCTGACAATGTGGCATTCAAAGTGATTGTGTTATCAATGAATGGTAAGTATTCGTAGCCTCAGGCCTCAACAACCGGAAAGGACAAAAATCGGGCAGGCAGCATGGCTATGTGGGTCGCACCCATTAGGGTGTATAATCACCTATCTAGAGAAATTCCTTTTGTTTCTAAATCTATCGATTCTGCCCATTCGGGAAACGGTGGTTTGAGTCCAACCGTTGGTGATATACATTCGATACACTCAAGCGGAATGAGTGGTCGGTCATGTGTGGGCCGGGTTGCAAGATGTTCTTGTTGAACCCAGGTGTATTCGCCTCTAGAGATACATCATCGGAAGGTGGTCCCATACCTTGTCATGTTGGAAATCCAATCTCCAATAAGCGCCATGCGGTTTTTGATTTTATACTATATATGTGGAGCGTGAGATGCAAGCGTTCTGCTATTTGGTTATTTACTTGATGTAGACATTATTATAATATCACTAGATTTTCGTATCAAAGTGTTTTGGGTTATAGTAAGGTAAAAACCGTCCGTGTTTATGTGTGGGCTGGTCTTACTATTATCTTTTCTTTTGAAAGGATTTTTGAAAGTTAAACAAGTGGTTGGAGTTTACTCACACCAGTCCCATGACTGACCCAGAGTTTATTTTGTTTTGTTTTCCCTAAACTCTTGGGTGCCCAAATTTGTACGGGCAGTCAAGTAGTCGGGATTTCACAGATTCATTTGAAGGAGCTGGAAGCAGGAGGCTTCACCAGTTAGCTATAGGCTATCATATATTCCGCTGTGGACCTTGTTTGTATCTGGAAACAGATGTTTATAACTGTTCCAGAAATGACTGTTGTGCTCTGATGATGGTATGTATATAAAGTTACTGATTTGTATTTCAAAAGTTATGTTATATAATATATTTTATTCGTTCCGCTGTGAGTTTGTGATCTTTGTTTTCTTCTATTCTAATATTTCTTTCTTTCTATTTCTCATCCTCTAACTTCTTTCTAATAATGAGTCGTATTTCTGTGCAATTTGAGTTGGACGTGTGGTGTTTTTAGTCAACTCAGATAGCTCGGATTTGCGGGTCGTTTCAGTTGGTATCAGAGCTTAGGTTGAGCGAATACCTAGGCTTTGGTGGAATGTGCTCATTAGAGATAGGGTCAGTAGTACCCTAGAATGAGTTGAGTGTATATATGAGAGAGCGTATTTGTTAGTTGATATAAAAGTTGTTTTATATTGTGTTGGCTAGTCTGTTGAGTAGTTTATGAATTCTGGTCGAATCGTGGGACGCCACGAAGTCGATAGGAGTTTGTAAACACTTGGACAGAAGAATCGACATAATATTGTTTTAAAGTGGGTAAATGAAATAATTTTACCCAAAATTTCTATTTTGATATAGAAAGAATAATCTTCTAGAATTATTATTATATGGATGTGTTGGATGTTGATTTTATAATCAAATGAGATTATAAATTTAGAATGGTTATTTATAACCAAATAGAATTTGTATAGGAATTAAATATACAAATGAGATGAATTAGAATTAAATTCAAACCAGAATTAAGAATTCAAAAATCCTGGGAAGTTGAAAAATATTTTTCAAAGTATATTAAAATAATATAGATTTGTTTTAAAGGATTTGAAAGAAAATCATGGATTTTGAAATAATAAGGCACTGAACTCACTTCAGTGGCTGGGAAATTATTCTGATGATGATTGCAACATCATCAGTGTTCATTTCCGAGTTTCTAAGTGATGGATTGCTACCTTAGAAAATTTTTGATGGAAATTTGTTTTGAAAGAAAACAAGTAGTTTGAAAATTCAAATGTTTTGAATTTGAAATGGAAATAAATATACATATATATATTTAAGTGATTTCAAAAGGATTTGAAATGAAAATCCTGGGATTTGGATTCTGGAATTGGAATTTAACTTAAGCTAGTTAAATGGAATGAAGTGAATCAATTAACTAGAATCAGTTTGAATAGGTTTAATGGAATATAGATTGGATATAAATGGATTGATCGTAGATCATTCAAATTAAATGAAGGAAGACCAAAAGTTTTGGTGGAATTAAATATGTTGAAATATGAGGAGTTGAGTTTCAACATAAGTGAGATGTTGAAAAGAAATGGATTTGTACCATTTTTTCTACCTTAGCAATTTCGAGGACGAAATTATTTTAAGGGGGGAAGAATGTAACGACCCAGATTTTTGAATGATTTATTTTAAATATTAAATATTGTTTTAAATATTGTTGATAATATAAATGATATTTTTATTGAATTATCAATTTAATATGGCTGTTTATATTTACAGTCGAATTTAAATTTCAATGTCAGTTCCGTTGAGTTCAGAATAACGTTATAATCTGAGAACGTTGGTCGTTACGAATGTATAGTGGCTTGAGATTACAAATTAAGGGTCACGAGATATTATGTAACATTTTAGAAAAAAAAAAAGAGAAGAAAATCCTAAATAATCTAATCACAGCCGACCTATACTTAAAAACCCCCTATATCGTGTACGAAAACCCGACCAGAATATTTAACTATGGAGACATCTTCATCGAGCCGATTAAAATGTCTGTCACCTTCAAAATCAAGCAAACAGAGATCGTAATGGCCTTGTACTCCTTGTCTCCCACCGTCGCGCCTATATAAACTCAAGGCCATCGCCTGTTTCATTCATTCCTCCGAATAATCCAAATCGAAGCCACTCCCTCCTTCATTCAAATCAAATTCGTTCGAAACAAAAGGAGAAAATCGAAACCGAATTCGTGACTGAGGCTAGGATGGTGCGAGGTGAAATTGACGAGCACGGTTCGGGTAGTCGCGATTGGAAAGGAAGGGTGCGACGCTATGGTTAGTGGGAGGGGGTCAGTTCGGCGCTGTAACTCGATGCATTGTTTTCAAATGGCGAAGGGGCAGTTCGATTTAGTGCTAGGGTTTTCACTGTTTTCGAAAGGCAGGGTATCGATTGATTTTGGGTAGCAAGGCTCAGGGTTGTGCGATGAAGCGATCGAGGAGGTTGATTGATGTGAGGACTGTGCGTCATGATTTCTGGCATCGCAATGAAAGATTTAGGGGAGCTCGACAGTGAACAAATGGAAGGGGTCGGCTTCTGCTAATTTTATTTCTCTGGCTAAACTAAGGTTCGATCTTTCTGAGGTGATTGGGGGAACTGAAGGAGGTGACAACGAAGCAGTATTTTGAGGTGATGACCCAGTAAAGCTTGTGATGCCGAGTGCAATTGAAGTGTTTGCGGAAACGCCACAATGGATAATTGCAGGATTTGTGGGCTGATTTTCTATTAGGAAAGGATCAATGATTTCTGTTCGAGATTTGTTCCGCCATTAGTCGAGATAGGAAGGTATACGTTTGTTTTACGCAATTTATATACATAGATTAATTTATTTATTTACTTAGTTGTTAATTAAATTGAATAAATGTTTAATCAATAAGAAAAATTAAACAATCATAGGTACGAAATAAGTTGATTCGAGATGAATCCAGTAGAGACAATTCAAGTAGATTCGTAGATGCAAAAATGGGAAATTTATCTGATATTTGGCAAACGAAGAATCTGGTGAGTAAATCTCACTCACCTTTAGAATTATTTTTATTTCATTAAAAATAATCGTTTGTTGCTTGTGTGAATGTTTTCTGGTTATTTTATATATATTAGTTATTTAGGCTATTATATATATATATATATTGGGTTGATTGATTGGTTGGATTCCCGCAGTCTCATTAGCGGATGCCCGCAGTTTCATAGCGGATGATTACCCTATACGCCCACGCTATGATTAGTGGATGACCTTCTATACCGCGATATTCTGCCACGAAGCAGAATGGGTATTATTTATGTGCTAACATCTGTGGATGCAGGAAAAACAGGTTGGAGGAATCCAACTGGATTCCTCAAAAATATATTATCTATTTGTTTGTTTGTTTGATTTCATATATATTCATATATGATGTGTTAAAAACCAAATGATTGAAAATTGAGTGATTTGATTGTTTTAAATATCACTGGGCCAATTGAAAGGATATTTGAGATTTAAAAAGGGAAAATTCTATTTTTAAATAGAATTTGAATTCTAATTGGAAATAAAAATATAAACTTGTTTTTGAAAAATAAAACAAGTAGTTCCTTTATAAACGAAGTTTATAAATAGTTCTTTATAACGAAGTTATAAATGAAGTGAAAAGAATTATCATTTGATAATTCAGAAATAGAAATACCAGTGTGAAATTGGAATTTGTAATGAAATTTCAAAATAGGATTTGAAATGGAATTTTTAAATATATAACTCAAATGAAATTTGAGTATAACATTTGAATAGTAGAATTAGAAAAGGAATTTAAATATTTGAATATTAAGGGGAGATTGAATATTAGAAATTCAAATAGAAGTTCAAATAGAATTTGAATAGACGAGATTAGAATGAAAAATAGAATTTGAATTCAAGGAATTAATATAAAATTTGAATTCAAAGGAATTCGAATAAAGAAATTCAAATAGAGATTTGAATGTAGAATTTCAAAATAGAATTTGAAATATAGAATTTCAAAGAAGAATTGAATAGAATTTGAAATATAGTATTTCAAAGAAGAATTCAAATGTGAAATTTGAATAGAGCTTTGAATAGAATTGAAATATGAAATTTGAATAGAGATTTGAAATAGAAATTCAAGTATTGAATTTGAACATGGAATTGAATACCGAAATTCAAGTAGAAATTTGAATATGAGATTTCAAAATAGAATTTGAAATAAACTTTGAAATTTGAATATGAGATTTCAAAATAGAATTTGAAATAAACTTTGAAATAGGATTTTCAAAGTAGAATTGGAAATAGAATTTCAAAATAGGATTTCAAATATAGGAAATCCAAATGATTTTGAAATGGAATTTGAATTTAAAGGAATTCAAATGGATTTGAGTGAAGTAATTCAAATAGTGTAAAAAAATAAGTTTGAATATTAGAATTCAAAAGGGATTGGAGATGAATTTGAATATTAGAATTCAAATGGAAAAGGAAAATGAAATTTGAATATAAGAGATTCAAATTGAATTCAAATCGGATTTGATCTATGGAATTTGAATATGAAATTCAAATGGGTTTAAAACTATGGAATTTTGAATATAGAATTTAAAAAAGGAGTTTGAATATTTGAACTTCAATAGAATTCAAATATAGAAATGGGAATATAGAAGTTCAAATGGAATTTAAGTATAAAGTTTGAATACGAGAATTCAAATGAATTCAAGTCTAGAATTTGAATATAGGGAATTCAAATAGAAATTCAAATATTGAATTTGAATATCAAATAGAAAAGGAATTGGGATTTGAAATATAGAATTCAAAAGTGAGATTGGAATTTGAATCAAGGAATTCAAATGGAGTTAAATGAAGTTGAATTCATTTTAAAGAAGTTTAAGGTTTATATATATAAATATAATTAAAACGAACTCGCCGCAGCGCTGCAGTTCGAAAAATAGCGATTCGAACTTCAATCGAGTATACAGGACTCAATTGAAGTCGAAATTCTTTGAAACAAGAAACGTCAGGACCGGTTTGATAATAGTTTTCAAATGAAGGAGAAAAATCTGAATTTCGTCGTATAGATTTTGAGTTATGTCAAAATCAAATTTTCAGAAAAACAGCGCCAGAACCATTATAAAACCATAACGGTTTATTTAATGATATTAAAGGGTTTTAAGCAAATAAAAATCGAAATTTCTATTTAGAAAATTTCAGACTTGAGTTATAAAATATATGTGAACTCGAGTGAAGTAATGAATTTGATTTTGAAACAGAAATCAGATTTTTGAATAGAACTAACTAATTTGAATAGTAATTAGTTAAATGGGATTTTGAATTGATATTGGGGTTTAAATAAGTAAATTCGATTTGAAAAGTTATATTCGAAATAGAAAAGAGAACTAGAATTGAAATTGAAATTCAATTTGGTTATGAGCAAGTTAAATATTTTGTTAGAACATGTTATGTTCAACAAAGGAGTAAAATAGGCAAATGGCCGATTTAAAGAATAAATGAGCGAAACTGAATTCAAACGATTAGATAGTGTTGAATTGAAGTGAAAACAGGTGAACAGGTGTTAGACAGGTATGAGATGAAGTATATGAAGATTTAAATTTATGTGCTCGACAAAAAGGTACATGTTTAATTCATATATGAGATTTATGCGCCGTATCGGCAAGCCGCTTGGCTTTTTCTTTTTCTTTTCGATTAGAGAAGATACCGGGAAGCTATTTGAAATTTCCCGATGCTCCCGATACAGGGGAGGTTATGGCGAATTTTTCCGGGAATTTAAGGAGTTAGAATATTTTTAAGAAATTTGACAATTTGAAATCTATATATCGATATATATAGAATTCGATAAGGAAACGAAATCAAAAATAGCGAAAAGGGCCAAAATGGTTATTGAAATATTTGGTTAACAAATATTGATTGAGAAAATAGAGAAGTGGTTTAATTAATGAAATATTAATTAAAGAGCCCAGTGATTTGTTTGATATGTTTGATTGAACACTTGTTTTATTCGATAGTTAAATCACAGACTATCGAAGTTTTGACCATCGTTGTCAATATGGAGAGACCGGTTGGATTATTATCCGAAGAACCACTCCGTATCGGCATAAGCGTTGCGAACCAAGTATGCTGGATATATTGAAGACGGAGTGAAGTGCAAGGGCTTTTTCTATTAATAGAAATGGTGCCTTCGGTTTCGTTCAATCCCAGAACGAACGTAAATGGACGAATGTCTGACAAAGTATTTCCAATGATCAAATGGGTTGGTCTGTATGAATATATATGGTTGCAACGGATTTATCCCTTAGCATAATATCCAAAATATTTGTGCAAACTCAACTAGTGGTTAACGGATCTGACAATGTGGCATTCAAAGTGATTGTGTTATCAATGAATGGTAAGTATTCGTAGCCTCAGGCCTCAACAACCGGAAAGGACAAAAATCGGGCAGGCAGCATGGCTATGTGGGTCGCACCCATTAGGGTGTATAATCACCTATCTAGAGAAATTCCTTTTGTTTCTAAATCTATCGATTCTGCCCATTCGGGAAACGGTGGTTTGAGTCCAACCGTTGGTGATATACATTCGATACACTCAAGCGGAATGAGTGGTCGGTCATGTGTGGGCCGGGTTGCAAGATGTTCTTGTTGAACCCAGGTGTATTCGCCTCTAGAGATACATCATCGGAAGGTGGTCCCATACCTTGTCATGTTGGAAATCCAATCTCCAATAAGCGCCATGCGGTTTTTGATTTTATACTATATATGTGGAGCGTGAGATGCAAGCGTTCTGCTATTTGGTTATTTACTTGATGTAGACATTATTATAATATCACTAGATTTTCGTATCAAAGTGTTTTGGGTTATAGTAAGGTAAAAACCGTCCGTGTTTATGTGTGGGCTGGTCTTACTATTATCTTTTCTTTTGAAAGGATTTTTGAAAGTTAAACAAGTGGTTGGAGTTTACTCACACCAGTCCCATGACTGACCCAGAGTTTATTTTGTTTTGTTTTCCCTAAACTCTTGGGTGCCCAAATTTGTACGGGCAGTCAAGTAGTCGGGATTTCACAGATTCATTTGAAGGAGCTGGAAGCAGGAGGCTTCACCAGTTAGCTATAGGCTATCATATATTCCGCTGTGGACCTTGTTTGTATCTGGAAACAGATGTTTATAACTGTTCCAGAAATGACTGTTGTGCTCTGATGATGGTATGTATATAAAGTTACTGATTTGTATTTCAAAAGTTATGTTATAAAATATATTTTATTCGTTCCGCTGTGAGTTTGTGATCTTTGTTTTCTTCTATTCTAATATTTCTTTCTTTCTATTTCTCATCCTCTAACTTCTTTCTAATAATGAGTCGTATTTCTGTGCAATTTGAGTTGGACGTGTGGTGTTTTTAGTCAACTCAGATAGCTCGGATTTGCGGGTCGTTTCAACATATTTCATTTAACCCCAAATTGGATTAATATCCCTAATTTGAATTGTCAATCAATTCCAAATTTAACTATGTCCATAATTGACACCTTATTTATGTCCATCTATTTATGATATATAAAATTATACCAATTAACATCACAAATTAATTATATGCCATTTTAAGACACTTAAGCCAATTCTCCATATTAAATATTTTGATCTTATCTCATTGCCCCACGTTGTACGTTCGTTCGTTTAACGTGAAGTATACATTAGACTCGAATAGTCTAACTTATGGAATAAAGAGAAAACATCACAACATGCATAGAATATAAATTAGATCTAACTTACGAATAAAAGTCATAAAATGAATTGGCATATAGATCTAAACATAAGGGGTGAACTTGCATGTGTAAATAAAGTGTTTCATCTAAACTTGCATAGACAATGGGTGTATAACACATGTACTTTCATGACTTCTGTAGTTTTAACATAAAGGTATGAACTTGCATAGGAATCTCAAACTTTCATTACATGATTCATGCCCTAAACATATATATACTTCCATATGTGATTTATGCAACATAAACTATGATGTAAACTTGCACCTAAACATGTAAATTAAGATCTACATGTAAACTATCATATTAAATTATGTATAATCCGCATACATACTTGCATATAACTCACACATGTCTTAACCTAAACTTTAGATCCAGACTTACATAAAATAGATGTCATGAAACATGTAAGGATTGTATATGATTCTCATCAACTTGCATATGATTCCTATATAAATCAATATCCAAACTTGCATATAGAACTATGACCCAAGTTGAGCATAGGTGATTGAGCATATGATAAGGATCCACAACACAAATAAACTAAAACTATCATTATGAACAACTAGCATATATTAAACCAATATTACATTTTCCAATGCTTCACAAACATAGCCATATAATACAATTAATATCTCAACCCAATTAGCATATTAATTATCTTATTAAAGAAATTGAACTCACAACTCAAAGAAGGTCTTGAGTTATGAAATCTGAGTTCTGAAATTGATTTAGCTCTCCTTTGAAGAAGACAAATTCGTTGTTGTTTAGATTTGAGTTGAATAGAATTGAGTTGATTATCTTTTCTTTCTCCTAAATGGTGGCGGCTACTATAGGTTGCAAGGTGACAGCATGGCAGCCATGATTCTATTTTTGATATTTGATTTAGGGTTTGAGTCTACATGTGTTTATATAGAGTTTAGAATTAATTTAGGCCATCCGATCAACCTAGAATAAACCACAGCCATTCATACTAGATCAGAATTATCCAGAAACCCTAATGACTCAGCAACCAGTCACAAAGTCGTCATCTTTCAAATCTGGCCGGGGGGAGGGGGGGAGGGTCGAACCCCTAGTCGACCTGTATGGGTAGGTCGACCCCTAGGTCGACCCCCTGGTCGACCTGGCCCCTGGCGGGAATTTTCCCGCCTAACCCAATATGAGTCTGGATTTGAATTTTTGAAATATGTTTGAATTTTTCTGAAACTTCCGATCGCCATAACTTCTTCATACGAAGCCCAATTCACGCAAACTCGGACTCTATCTCAACCAGAATTATGAGACAAACACAATGGCGTAACCCGTTTCCCCTAATTCTCACATTTAAAATTAAATATTCTTTAATTTGTTACTTTAGTGTTAACAGAAATACGGGGTGTTACATTTTCCCCTACTTAAAGGATTTGGTCCTCGAAATCTCTAAGTCATGAAGAACGTATCCTATCATCCAATCATCGATCTACTCAACCATCAACCACTAGCAACCATTGTCCTTACAAGATTTCTAATGCTTTTCATGTACATATTCATAGTGTGTGTATATGTTCATATACTAATGCAAAATCAGGCGGTCCACTGATTCAGTCGACCTCCTTAATGCAAATAATGATAGTGCCATGCATCCATCATGTATGCAAAGAACCCTATACATATCATTACTACATGTGTGCACAACCATTCATTTAAATGCAACATCCATATGATACACACATTCAATGTACATTCATTTTACTAAATACATCCATTTATATGCAATATGCAATATGAAAGTGACTGAGCCGATCTAGTGCCTAAAATGTGTGTATATGCATCCATGAGCAACCACTGGCAAACACTTGCATCTGCATGCATCCACCATACATAGCATGTCTCAAACACATGTTTCAACCATAGGACTACCTTATCTAAAGGTCAAAGATACTAGCGAGAGGACGTACTAAAGATGGAATAAGTACAAGCTAAGCGATAAAGGAGAAATTAAAAGACATACCCTCGAAAAGAAAAGGGTACAATGAATGCATCTTCTCTTCCGTCTCCCAAGTAGTGTCGCTCTTATCATCTCCCAATTGCACTTTGACTAGCTTAACCTCTCGATTCCTCAACTTCTTAATCTCCGACCCAAAAATGCATGTAGGAGCTCGTCGAATCGTCGCATCACGCTATATCACCACCTCTCTTAGCAAGCTCGGCTGTACCACTTCCGCGGTCTCATGCAAGCACTTCCTCAAATGTGATACATGGAATACATCGTGTACACCACTAAGTCTCTCGGGCAACTCCACTCTATACGCCATCTGTCCAATCCTCTCCTTAATAGGAAACGACCCTACGAACCTGGGTGCTAACTTCCCAACGGACCCAAAGCGAAAAAAATTCCGTAATGGAGACACCTTAATAAAGACCATGTCCCCAATATCAATTTCAAGATTTGTCCTCCTCTTGTCTGCATACGATTTCTGCCTATCTTGCGCCCTCTTCATCCTCCTTCGAATCAAATCGATCTTTTCCGAAGTCTCTCTAATCATATCTGGCCCAAGTAAGATCTTATCCGTAGATTCCCACCAACGTGTAGGTAAATGACAAGGCCTTCCATAAAGAGCCTCGAAAGGTGCCATGCCAATGCTAGACTGAAAACTATTATTATACGCGAACTCCAACAAAGGAAGATGCTCCTCCCATGTACCTCCGAAGTCTAAACCACATAGCCTCAAAAGGTCCTCTAGAATACGATTCACCCTCTCGGTCTGGCCGTCCGTCTGAGGATGATATGCGGTGCTCAAATATAACTGAGTCCCTACGGCCTCTTGCAAGCTCTTACAAAACTCACTAGTAAAGATAGGATCGCGATCGCTCACTATGCTAGAAGGAACACCGTGCAAACGAACTATCTCTCGAATGTATACGGAGGCTAACCATGGAGCAGTCCTCTTACTCTTCACTGGAATGAAATGGGCGCTCTTAGTAAGTCTGTCTACCACGACCCAAATCCCCGTATTACCCTTCCTCGATCTCGATAACCCGTCAACAAAATCCATCGAGACACTCTCCCACTTCAATTGTGGTATCTCCAATGGGTGAAGCAACCCACCGGGCTTCTTTTGCTCTGCTTTTACTTGTTGGCACACAAGCATCTAGCGACAAACTCGGCCACATCCCTCTTCATACAGGCCCAAAAGTAAACTCATCTCATGTCCATGTACATCTTGTCCCCGCCGGGATGAATGGTCATCTTCGAACGATGTGCATCATTAAGAATGGTCTTCCTCAAGTTCTCGTCTCGTGGTACACAAAGTCTACCGTCCCTATGTAACCAACCCTTATCATCTAGGGTATACCTACTGAGATGGCTCGATGACTTCCCCCTTATGAGCTTCTCTACCAACTCAACCAACTGTGGGTCATCTCGTTGTGCCTCACCAATCCATCCCAAAAGCGTAGGTCTGACCTCTAAGGATGCTAGCAAACTGGGTACAAAGTCAACGGAAGGTCTAAAGTCAAACGTAGAGATGAACTCTAAGCTTTGTCACTCAACAAACAACGGACTCAAGGACAACCTTTTCCTACTTAAGGCGTCTACCACCACGTTACCCTTGCCAGGGGTATATGCGATCTCAAAATCGTAGGACGCTAAGAATTCCATCCACCTTTGCCGCCTTAAGTTCAAGTCCTTCTGAGAGAACAAGTATTTTAGCGATTTGTGGTCTGTGAACAGTTCGAATTTCTGGCCAAGAAGATAATGGCGCGAAGACTTAAGCGCGAAAACAATAGAGGCCAACTCTAGGTTATGTGTAGGGTAATTTCTCTCATGCACTCTCAGCTGCCTTCCTCCATAGGCTATTACCCTCCCCTCTTGCATTAAGACTACGCCTAGTCCTGTCCCATAAGCATCAGTATAAACGGTAAATGGCTTACTCCCATTTGGCAACACTAAGATTGGGGCGTGGTCAAAGCTCTCTGTAAACGTGAAAACTAGGTTCTCCTTTGTCAAACGTGTCAATTGGGCTAATATCTTTGCGAAGTCCTTGATAAACTTCCTTTAGTAGTCTGCCAACCCCAAGAAACTCCTCATCATGGTAGCATTTTTTGGGACCTTCAAATCTTGGATGGCCACCACCTTCGCAGGATCCACAACTATCCCTTCTTTGGAAACCACGTGCCCTAAGAATCGCACTTCCTTCCTCCTAAAGTGACATTTAGAAAATTTAGCTTTAAGGTTATGCACTCGAAGGGTCGCCAATACTTCCTTAAGATGTAGGGCATGCTCTTCCTCGCTCTTAGAAAAGATTAAGATGTCATCCACAAATACCACCACGAATTTATTAAGGTACTCCCTAAACACCCTACTCATCAAGTCAACAAAGTATGCGGGGGCGTTTGTCAAACCGAAGGGCATTACAAGCCACTCATAGAAACGGTCCGGAATCCCAAAGGAAGTCTTGTCTATGCTATCCTCAGCCACTCTCAACTGATGGAAACCAGTGGCTAAGTCCACTGCGAAAACACCGAGGCGCCAACTAACTGATCAAAGAGATCGTCAATCCTCGTTAGTGGGCGCCTATTCTTCTTAGTAAGTTAATTAAGTTCTCTATAATCCACACAAAGTCTAAGGTACCCATCCGCCTTCGTGGCAAATACTACTGGAGCACCCCTCTCCGATAAACCACGTCTTATGAACCCCTTCTCAAGCAACTCCCCTACTTGCTTATTGAGCTCCCTCCTCTCACGAGGAGCCATTTGGGGTACTGGCAGAGATACTGGTTTTGCATTGTCTACAAGATAAATACGAAAGTCTATCTCTCGTTTTGGGGGTAAACCCCTCACCTCATCGAAGACATTAACATTTTCACGGACTATAAGAAACAGAATGTAAATCATCATTGGATGCGTCAAGTGACTCAAGATAACTAAGCATCACCGATCCTCTAGGGTCACAAGAAATATCAAGGGTCTTTCCACTACGAGTCAACAATCTTACTACTCTTCGTTCACAATCTAGGATGGCACCATATCTGGCTAGCCAATCCATCCCTAGAATCAACCCATAGCCCATGAAACCAAGCACAAAAGCATTACATTCAAAACCAATGCCTAAGATAGACAATCCCAAATCCCTACAAACTATGGATAAATGAGCCGACCCACCAATAGGATTAAGACTACAATGGGATCCACAACAAGACTAGTATTTATGTGAAGTGTTTCAACTAATGATGTAGAGATAAACGAACGTGATGCGCCAGAATCGAATAAAGTACGGACAAGATGATCAAACGGAAAACTAAACTCTCAACGAAAATGCTTCTACCTCGTTCTTGCAGCGGTGGGACCGCGAGAGCCTGGACCTGCTCCCTTGCCTGCACCGATGCCATGAGAGCCTGAAGCTGCCCTCCAGAAGTTCTTTGCCCTTGTCCCTGTTTCCTTGGGCAGTCCTTAACTAGATGACCTGCCTCTCCACAGTGGAAACAACCAGTCTTCTTCTTTTTCACACAGTCTTTACTCAGATGGCCTGGTGTCCCACAATTAAAGCACATCTTCTTTCCTTTGCCATTATTGTTCTTCCCGCCTTTCTTGTTTTGTTGTTGTGGTTTCTTTTGATCTCATTTCTTCTCAGGTGCCTTATTGGCATTGGCGCCTTTTTCCTCTTCATGCATAAGCGCCATATCAACTAGCCTCTCAAAGGTGGCCCCCATAGGGATGTGGGTCATAGCTAACCCATGTAGTGGCTCGTTCAAACCTTTAACAATTCTCAGGGCCTTCTTTTCGGGTGTATTCACCAAGTCCAAGACAAATCTCGCCAACTGATTGAACTTGTTGATGTATTCTTTCACTGATAGATTATCTTGCTTCAACGCCAAAATTCTTTCCATATATAAATTCTCTTCAGCCCGTGAGAGGAACTTTGCCTCAAACCTATGCCTGAAATCCGGCCATATATCAACTGGACGCTCTTCATTACTGACCTCCCACCAAAACGAAGCTTCGTCCTTCATCAACCAAGCAGTCAATTGGACCTTCTTACAATCGTCCAAATCAAAAATGCCAAACAGATCCTCCACTTCTTTTAACCAATTTCTAGCTTCAATGAACGTTTCAGACCCACTAAAAGATTTTCCACCCATCGAACGAAAGTATTTACATATCTTGGAGAAAGTATCTCCACACGGATGAATGACTGGAGCTGGGGGAGGAGGAGGAGGAACGTTGGCCGGACCCGTGGCAGTGGCTCTAGCCTCGAGATATTGACGAAACCAACCGGGTAAATGAACACCCTCTGGTATCTCAGATGCTCCAGACATGCTGAAAAGAAAAAGAAAGAGTTTCAAAACAAGGGAAGCGAAAGAGAGATGTATGGCTTGCGGGGATTATGCTCTTTAAAGTAAACTTTCCTTGAAAATAGTTTCTTTAAAATTAGTTTTTGAAGATACTTTTTAGGAAAATAATACTTTTGAAAACACTTTTCAAAACTTTTTATCTGTTCTTGTAACCATAGCTATGATACCACGTGTAACACCCCATGTCCATTAATGTCACTCACAAAGGGAATGCATTAATGTCCATGAAGCGTTATTGTTGTATAGAACAGATAAATTACAAGAATAAATAAATAAAACAGCACAGCGGAAGTTAAAACTTATTTCATAGCATTATAACTCAAAACGAGTTTACATAAGTGGTCTCCAAAACCATTACAACAGGATCAATAGTCTTTTCCAAAAACTTCAAAGTACATAAAGAAGCAAATACATAAATAACATAAATGCATAAATCCCCACTGAGCATAAGCAAAGCCATAAAGATGAGAGAGTCCAAAGCGATACATCTACTCTTTTCAAGCAACTGAAAGAAATCGGCACTAAGATGTAGTATTCCCTTCTTGCAAACTTGAGGGGGGGGGGAAGGGAAGAAAGGAGGTGAAAACAAGGGGGTCAGACATAAAGTCCGGCGAGTGCAATAACTTTAACAATATAATCATTAAGTAACTAGGATAAGGCATAAGCTGGAAAATAAGGAAATGACTGTGAACAATTGGGTATGACAGAGCAAACAAGGAAATAAGACGAACAAAGAAAACGTTAATGGCGCCCCTAATCACTATAGGATAATTACTATACTGCACCATGACTAGTCACCCTAAAGGTTGATCCCGCCTACAGAACTTAGTACTGCTAATGATAGTTTCGTGTAACCCTAGCTACCTCCATAGGTACCGTCTGCCCCTATCTCCACTAGGTGTACCCACTACCCCCATTCGATCGGCTCCCTAACTCGTAGATAACCGTGCTGGCCCCACAGTGGGGTGTATCACTCCCCAAAGTGGCAACTCGATACTACCGAAAATGCACGGCTTATATCTACACGATGCAACAATGTCTTACCTACCAGCCCGGGCCCACACACGTATATGAGCCCGTTGGACTTGCATTGCCACCACTGACCCGTTTTGACCTTTTACAATCAAATCCAGTACACGTGTCCCGTCCTCGACTTGGGTCGTGCACACAAAGATACTTAATGGGTTACTGGTTTGAAAAGGGCCCCCATGCATGACACAAGCTTTCCACCTATGCTTGGTCCCCTCTAAGGTTTTTTCCCCACTTAACCCCATTCTTATTCATGTCTTCTTACATGTTTCAATCTTGGATAAGTGCATCTAATCATATTTTAAATGCCACCCAAGGCACCCACTTAACCCCTTTATGTCCCAACACATGTTTTGTTTGGTTAAGTGTTTCTTAATTCATTAACACCGTAACCTTGTAAAGACCTCCCATATTAGATTGGCATTTGTGGCAGCTGGATTTGTCGGGCGGGTCCGGGCAGTCTTACACCACAAACGAGCCTAACCTCGTGTCTTTACAATTGTTACGCATTTAATTTATGCCTAAGACCTCCCACATTAGACTGGCATTTGTGGTAGCTGGATTTACCGGGCGGGTTCGGGCAGTCTTACACCACAAAAGAGTTTAACCTCGTGTCTTAGGCGGTTTATTATTACATATTTCATTTAACCCCAAATTGGATTAATATCCCTAATTTGAATTGTCAATCAATTCCAAATTTAACTATGTCCATAATTGACACCTTGTTTATGTCCATCTATTTATGGTATACAAAATTATACCAATTAACCAAATTAATTATATTCCATTTTAAGGCACTTAAGCCAATTTTCCATATTAAATATTTTGATCTTATTCCGTTGCCGCACGTTGTACGTTTGTTCGTTTAACGTGAAATATACATTAGACTCGAATAGTCTAACTTATGGAATAAAGAGAAAACATCACAACATGCATAGAATATATATTAGATCTATCTTACGAATAAAAGTCATAACATGAATTGGCATATAGATCTAAACATAAGGGGTGAACTTGCATGTGTGAATAAAGTGTTTCATCTAAACTTGCATAGACAATGGGTGTATAACACATGTACTTTCATAACTTATGTAGTTTTAACATAAAGGTATGAACTTGCATAGGAATCTCAAACTTTCATTACATGATTCATGCCCCAAACATATATATACTTACATATGTGATTTATGCAACATAAACTAAGATGTAAACTTGCACCTAAACATTTAAATTAAGATCTACATGTAAACTATCATATTAAATTTTGTATAATCCGCATACATACTTGCATATAACTCACACATGTCTTAACCTAAACTTTAGATCCAGACTTACATAAAATAGATGTCATGAAACATGTAAGGATTGTATATGATTCTCATCAACTTACAAATAATTCCTATATAAATCAATATCCAAACTTGCATATAGAACTATGACTCAAGTTGAGCATAGGTGATTGAGCATATAATAATGATCCACAACAAAAATAAACTAAAACTATCATTATGAACAACTAGCATATATTCACCCAATATTACATTTTCCAATGCTTCACAAACATAGCCATATAATCCAATTCATATCTCAACCCAATTACCAAATTAATTACCTTATTAAAGAAATTAAACTCACAACTCAAAGAAGGTCTTGGTTTCTGAAATCTGAGTTCTGAAATTGATTTAGCACTCCTTTGAAGAAGACAAATTCGTTGTTGTTCAGATTTGAGTTGAATAGAATTGAGTTGATTAGCTTTTCTTTCTCCTAAATGGTGGCGGCTACTCTAGGTTGGAAGGTGACAGCATAGCGGCCATGATTCTAATTTTTTATTTGATTTTAGGGTTTGAGTCTACATGTGTTTTTATAGAGTTTAGAATTAATTTAGGCCATCCGATCAACCTAGAATAAACCACAGCCATTCAGACCAGATCAGAACTATCCAGAAACCCTAATGACTCAGCAACTAGTCACAAAGTCGTCATCTTTCAAATCTGCCGGGGGGGGGGGGGGGTGGAGGGGAGTGGGTAGGTCGACCCGCTGGTCGACCTGGCCCCTGGCGGGAATTTTCCCGCCTAGCCCAATCTGAGTTTTAATTTTTGAAATCTGTTTGAATTTTTCTGAAACTTCCGTTCACCATAACTTCTTCATATGACGTCCAATTCACGCAAACTCGGACTCTATCTCAACCAGAATTCCAAGACGAACATAATGGCATAACCCGTTTCCCTTAATTCTCGCATTTAAAATTAAATATTCTTTAATTCGTTACTTTAGTGTTAGCAGAAATACGGGGTGTTACATTCTCCCCAACTTAAAGGATTTCGTCCTCGAAATCTCTAAGTCAAGAAGAACGTATCCTACCATCCAATCATCCATCTACTCAACCATCAACCACTAGCAACCATGGTCCTTACAAGATTTCTAATGCTTTTCATGTACATATGCATAGTGTGTGTATATGTTCGTATACTAATGCAAAATCAGGCGGTCCACTGATTCAGTCGACCTCCTTAATGCAAATAATGATAGTGCCATGTATCCATCATGTATGCAAAGAACCCTATACATATCATTACTACATGTGTGCACAACCATTCATTTAAATGCAACATCCATATGATACACACATTCAATGTACATTCATTTTACTAAATACATCCATTTATATGCAATATGCAACATGAAAGTGACTGAGACTATCTAGTGCCAAAAGTCTGTGTATATGCATCCACGAGCAACCACTAGCGAACACTTGCATCCACATGCATCCACCATACATAACATGTCTCAAACACATGTTTCAACCATAGGACTACCTTATCTAAAGGTCAAAGATACTAACGAGAGGACATACTAAAGATAGAATAAGTACAAGCTAAGCGATAAAGGAGAAATTAAAAGACATACCCTCGAAAAGAAAAGGGCACAATGAACGCATCTTCTCTTCCGTCTCCCAAGTAGCGTCGCTTTCATCATCTCCCAGTTGCACTTTGACTAGCTTGACCTCTCGATTCCTCAACTTCTTAATCTCCGACCCAAGAATGCATGTAGGAGCTCGTCGAATCATCACATCATGCTCTATCTCCACCTCTCTAAGCAAGCTCGGCTGTACCACTTCCGCGGTCTCATGCAAGCACTTCCTCAGATGTGATACATGGAATACGTCGTGTACACCACTAAGTCTCTCGGGCAACTCCACTCTATACGCCATCTGTCCAATCCTCTCCTTAATAGGAAATGGCCCTACGAACCATGGTGCTAACTTCCCAACGGACCCAAAGAGAACAACATTCCGTAATGGAGACACCTTGATAAAGACCATGTCCCCAATATCAAATTCAAGATCTGTCCTCCTCTTGTCCGCATACGATTTCTGCCTATCTTGCGCCGTCTTCATCCTCCTTCGAATCAAATCGATATTTTCCGAAGTCTCTCTAATCATATCGGGTCTAAGTAAGATCTTATCCGTGGATTCCCACCAACATGTAGGTGAACGACAAGGCCTTCCATAAAGAGCCTCGAAAGGTGTCATGCCAATGCTAGACTGAAAACTATTATTATACGCGAACTCCACCAAAGGAAGATGCTCCTCCCATGTACCTCCGAAGTCTAAAACACATAGCCTCAAAAGGTCCTCTAGAATACGATTCACCCTCTCGGTCTGGCCGTCCGTCTGAGGATGATATGCAGTGCTCAAACATAACTGAGTCCCTACCCCCTACCGCCTCTTGCAAGCTCTTCCAAAACTCACTAGTAAAGATAGGATCGCGATCGCTCACTATGCTAGAAGGAACACCGTGCAAACGAACTATCTCTCGAATGTATACGAAGGCTAACCATGGAGCAGTCCTCTTACTCTTCACTGGAATGAAATGGGCGCTATTAGTAAGTCTGTCTACCATGACCCAAATCCCCGTATTACCCTTCCTCGATCTCGGTAACCCGTCAACAAAGTCCATCGAGACACTCTCCCAATTCCATTGTGGGAACTCCAATGGGTGAAGCAACCCACCGGGATTCTTTTGCTCTTCTTTTACTTGTTGGCACACCAAGCATCTGGCGAAAAACTCGGCCACATCCCTCTTCATACCAGCCCAAAAGTAAGCTCGTCTCATGTCCATGTACATCTTGTCCCAGCCGGGATGAATGGTCATCTTCGAATGATGTGCATCATCAAGAATGGTCTTCCTCAAGTTCTCTTCTCGTGGTACACAAAGTCTACCGTCCCTATGTAACCAACCCTTATCATCTAGGGTATACCTACTGAGATGGCTCGATGACTCCCCCTTATGAGCTTCTCTACCAACTCAACCAACTGTAGGTCATCTCGCTGTGCCTCACCAATCCATCCCAAAAGCGTAGGTCTGACCTCTAAGGATGCTAGCAAACCGGGTACAAAGTCAATGGAAGGTCTAAAGTCAAACGTAGAGATGAACTCTAAGCTTTGTCGCTCAACAAACAACGGACTCAAGGACAACCATTTCCTACTTAAGGTGTCTGCCACCACGTTACCCTTGCCAGGGGTATATGCGATCTCGAAATCGTAGGATGCTAAGAATTCCATCCACCTTTGCTGCCTTAAGTTCAAGTCCTTCTGAGAGAACAAGTATTTTAGCGATTTGTGGTCTGTGAACAATTCGAATTTCTCGCCAAGAAGATAATGGCGCCAAGACTTAAGCACGAAAACAATAGCGGCCAATTCTAGGTCATGTGTAGGGTAATTTCTCTCATGCACCCTCAACTGCCTTCCTCCATAGGCTATTACCCTCCCCACTTGCATTAAGACTGCGCCTAGTCCTGTCCCACAAGCATCGGTATAAAGGGTAAATGGCTTACTCCCATCTGGCAACACTAAGACTGGGGCTGTGGTCAAAGCTCTTTTTAAACGTTGGAACACATCATCACAATCCACGTCCCACGTGAAAACTAGGTTCTTCTTCATCAAGCGTATCAATGGGGCTGATTTCTTTGCGAAGTCCTTGATAAACTTCCTATAGTATCCTGCCAACCCCAAGAAACTCCTCACCTTAGTAGCATTTTTTGGGACCTTCCAATCTTGGATGGCCACCACCTTCGCGGGATCCACAGTATCCCTTCTTTGGAAACCACGTGCCCTAAGAATCGCACTTCCTTCCTCCAAAAGTGACATTTAGAAAATTTAGCTTTAAGGTTATGTACTCGAAGGGTCTCCAATACTTCCTTAAGATGTAGGGCATGCTCTTCCTCGCTCTTAGAAAAGATCAAGATGTCATCCACAAAGACCACCACGAATTTATAAAGGTACTCCCTAAACACCCTACTCATCAAGTCAACAAAGTATGCGGGGGCATTTGTCAAACCGAAGGGCATTACAAGCCACTCATAGAAACGGTCCGGAATCCCAAAGGAAGTCTTGTCTATGCTATCCTCAGCCACTCTCAACTGATGGAGACCAGTGGCTAAGTCCAACTGCGAAAACACCGAGGCGCCAACTAACTGATCAAAGAGATCGTCAATCCTCAGCAGTAGGTGCCTATTCTTCTTAGTAAGTTAATTAAGTTCTCTATAATCCACACAAAGTCTAAGGGACCCATCCGCCTTCGTGGCAAATACTACTGGAGCACCCCACTCCGATATACTACGTCTTATGAACCCTTTCTCAAGCAACTCCCCTACTTGCTTATTGAGCTCCCTCCTCTCACGAGGAGCCATGTGGCGTACTGGCAAAGATACTAGTTTTGCATTGTCTACAAGATAAATACGAAAGTTTATCTTGCGTTTTGGGGGTAGACCCCTCACCTCATCGAAGACATCAACATATTCACGGACTATACGAACAGAATGTAAATCATCATTGGATGCGTCAAGTGACTCAAGATAACTAAACATCACCGATCCTCTAGGGTCACAAGAAATATCAAGGGTCTTTCCACTACGAGTCAACAATTTTACTACTCTTCGTTCACAATCTAGGATGGCACCATATCTGGCTAGCCAATCCATCTCTAGAATCAACCCATAGCCCATGAAACCAAGAACAAAAGCATTACATTCAAAACCAACGCCTAAGATAGACAGTCTAAAATCTCTACAAACCATGGATAAATGAGCCGACCCACCAATAGGATTTGAAACTATAATGGGATCCACAACAAGACTAGTATTTAAGTGCAGTGTTTCAACTAATGATGTAGAGATAAACGAATGTGATGCGCCAGAATCGAATAAAGTACGGACAGGATGAATAAACAGAAAAACTAAACTCTCAACGGAAATGTTTATACCTCGCTCTTGCAGCGATGGGACCGCGAGAGCCTGGACCTGCTCCCTTGCCTGCCCCGGTGCCATGAGAGCCTGAAGCTGCCCTCCAGACGTTCTTTGCCCTTGTCCTTGTTTCCTTGGGTAGTCCTTAACTAGATGACCTACCTCTCCACAGTGGAAACAGTCAGTCTTCTTCTTTTTCCTACAGTCTTTACTCAGATGGCCTAGTGTCCCACAATTAAAGCACTTCTTCTTTCCTTTGCCATTATTGTTCTTCTCGCCCTTCTTGTTTTGTCGTTGTGGTTTCTTTTGATCTCCTTTCTTCTTAGGTGCCTTATTAGCATTGGTGCCTTTCTCCTCTTCATGCATAAGCGCCATATCAACTAACCTCTCAAAGGTGGCCCCCATAGGGATGTGGGTCATAGCTAACCCGTGTAGTGGCTCGTTCAAACCCTTAACAAATCTCAGGGCCTTCTTTTCTGGTGTATTCACCAAGTCCAAGACAAATCTCGCCAACTGATTGAACTTGTTGATGTATTCTTTCACTGATAGATTATCTTGCTTCAACGCCAAAATTCTTTCCATATATAAATTCTCTTCAGCCCGTGAGAGGAACTTTGCCTCAAACCTATGCCTGAAATCCGGCCATATATCAACTGGATGCTCTTCATTACTGACCTCCCACCAAAACGAAGCTTCGTCCTTCATCAACCAAGCAGCCAATTGGACCTGCTTACAATCATCCAAATCGAAAATGCTAAACAGATCCTCCACTTCTTTCAACCAATTTCTAGCTTCAATGAACGTTTCAAACCCACTAAAAGATTTTCCACCCATCGAACGAAAGTCTTAACATATCTTGGAGAAAGTATCTCCACGCGAAGGAATGAATGGAGCTGGGGGAGGAGGAGGAGGAACTTTGGCCAGACCTACGACAGTGGCTCTAGCCTCGAGATATTGATGAAACCAACCGGGTACATGAACACCCTCTGGTATCTCAGATGCTCCAGACATGCTGAAAAGAAAAAGAAAGAGTTTCAAAACAAGGGAAGCGAAAGAGAGATGTATGGCTTGTGGGGATTATGCTCCTTAAAGTAAACTTTCCTTGAAAATAGCTTCTTTAAAACAAGTTTTTGAAGATACTTTCTAGGAAAATAATACTTTTGAAAACACTTTTCGAAACTTTTTATCTGTTCTTGTAACCATAGCTATGATACCACGTGTAACACCCCATGTCCATTAATGTCACTCAAAAAGGGAATGCATCAATGTCCATGAAGCATTATTGTTATATAGAATAGGTAAATTACAAAAATAAATAAATAAAACAACACAGCGGAAGTTAAAACTTATTTCATAGCATTATAACTCAAAACGAGTTTACATAAGTAGTCTCCAAAACCATTACAACAGGATCAATAGTCTTTTCCAAAAACTTCAAAGTACATAAAGAAGCAAATACTTAAATAACATAAATGCATAAATCCCTACTGAGCATAAGCAAAGCCATAAAGATGAGAGAGTCCAAAGCGATACATCTACTCTTTTCAAGAAACTGAAAGAAATCGGCACTAAGCTGTAGTATTACCTTCTTGCAAACTTGAGGAGGGGAAAGGGAAGAAAAGAGGTGGAAACAAGGGGGTCATACATAAAGTCTGGTGAGTGCAATAACTTTAACAATATAATCATTAAGTTACCAGGATAAGGCATAAGATGGAAAATAAGGAAATGACTGTGAACAATTGGGTATAACAGAGCAAACAAGGAAATAAGACGAACAAAGACAACGTTAATGGCGCCCCTAATCACTATAGGATAATTACTATACCGCACCACCACTAGTCACCCTAAAGGTTGAACCTGCCTACAGAACTTAGTACTGCTAATGGTAGTTTCGTGTAACCCTAGCTACCTTCATAGGTGCCGTCTGCCCCAATCTCCACTAGGTGTACCCACTACCCCCATTCGATCGGCTCCCTAACTCTTAGATAACCTTGATGGCCCCACAGTGGGGTGTATCACTCCCCGAAGTGGCAACCCGATACTACCAAAAATGCATGGGTTATATCTACACGATGTAACAACGTCTTACCTACCAGCCCGAGCCCACACACACATATGAACCCGTTGGACTTGCGTTGCCGCCGCTGACCCGTTTTGACCTCTTACAATCAAATCCAATACAAGTGTCCCGTCCTCGACTTGGGTCGAGCCCACAAAGATACTTAATGGGTTACTGGTTTGAAAAGGGCCCTCATGCATGACACAAGCTTTCCACCAATGGTTGGTCCCCTCTAAGGTTTTTCCCCACTTAACCCCATTCTTATTCATGTCTTCTTACATGTTTCAATCTTGGTTAAGTGCATCTAATCGTATTTCAAATGCCACCTAAGGCACCCACTTAACCCCTTCATGTCCCATCACATGTTTTATCTGGTTAATTGTTTCTTAATTCATTAACACCGTAACCTTTTAAAAACCTCCCACATTAGACTGGCATTTGTGGCAGCTGGACTTGCCGGGCAGGTCCGGGTAGTCTTACACCACAAACGAGCCTAATCTCATGTATTTACAACTGTTACACATTTAATTTATGCCTAAGACCTCCCATATTAGACTGACATTTGTGGCAGCTGGATTTGCCGGGCGGGTCCGAGCAGTCTTACACCATAAAAGAGTCTAACCTTGTGTCTTAGGTGGTTTATTATTACATATTTCATTTAACCCCAAATTGGATTAATATCCCTAATTTTAATTGTCAATCAATTCCAAATTTAACTATGTCCATAATTGACACCTTGTTTATGTCCATCTATTTATGGTATTTAAAATTATACCAATTAACATCACAAATTAATTATATGCCATTTTAAGGCACTTAAGCCAATTCTCCATATTAAATATTTTGATCTTATCCCATTGCCCCGCATTGTACGTTCGTTCGTTTAACGTGAAACATATGTTAGACTCGAATAGACTAACTTATGGAATAAAGAGAAAACATCACAACATGCATAGAATATAAATTAGATCTAACTTACGAATAAAAGTCATAACATGAATTGGCATATAGATCTAAACATAAGGGGTGAACTTGCATGTGTGAATAAAGTGTTCCATCTAAACTTGCATAGACAATGGGTGTATAACACATGTACTTTCATTACTTATGTAGTTTAACATAAAGGTATGAACTTGCATAGGAATCTCAAACTTTCATTACATGATTCATGCCCCAAACATATATATACTTACATATGTGATTTATGCAACATAAACTATGATGTAAACTTGCACCTAAACATGTAAATTAAGATCTACATGTAAACTATCATATTAAATTTTGTATAATCCGCATACATACTTTCATATAACTCACACATGTCTTAACCTAAACTTTAGATCCAGACTTACATAAAATAGATGTCATGAAACATGTAAGGATTGTATATGATTCTCATCAACTTGCATATGATTCCTATATAAATCAATATCCAAACTTGCATATAGAACTATGACTCAAGTTGAGCATAAGTGATTGAGCATATGATAAGGATCCACAACACAAATAAACTAAAACTATCATTATGAACAACTAGCATATATTCAACCAATATTACATTTTCCAATGCTTCACAAACATAGCCATATAATCCAATTCATATCTCAACCCAATTAACATATTAATTATCTTATTAAAGAAATTGAACTCACAACTCAAAGAAGGTTCTGGGTTCTGTAATTTGAGTTTTGAAATTGATTTAGCTCTCCTTTGAAGAAGACAAATTCGTTGTTGTTTAGATTTGAGTTGAATAGAATTGAGTTGATTAGCTTTTCTTTCTCCTAAATGGTGGCGGCTACTCTAGGTTGCAAGGTGACAACATGGCGGCCATGATTCTAATTTTTATTTGATTTTAGGGTTTGAGTCTACATGTGTTTATATAGAGTTTAGAATTAATTTAGGCCATCCGATCAACCTAGAATAAACCACAGCCATTCAGACCAGATCAGAACTATCCAGAAACCCTAATGACTCAGCAACTAGTCACAAAGTCGTCATCTTTCAAATCTGCCCGGGGGGGAGTGGGCAGGTCGACCCGTTGGTAGACCTGGCCCCTGGCGGGAATTTTCCCTCCTAGCCCAATATGAGTTTTAATTTTTGAAATCTGTTTGAATTTTTCTGAAACTTCCGATCGCCATAACTTCTTCATACGAAGTCCAATTCACGCAAACTCGGACTCTATCTCAACCAGAATTCCGAGACGAACACAATGGCGTAACCCGTTTCCCCTAATTCTCACATTTAAAAATTAAATATTCTTTAATTCGTTACATTAGTGTTAATAGAAATACGGGATGTTACAAACAATGACTTTAGTCTTGGGCTTAGGATAAAGGCTCCCTGATCTCAGTGCTTTCCCAACAATTGATTCAAAAGTCTCATCAATATGGTTATAAGCCTTTCCCCCAAGTACTGATCTAAGCCTGTTATGAACTTCTCATTCTTCTTCTCGGGAGTGTCAATAAGGGATAATCCATACTTCAATAAAGTATCAAACTCAGCAATATATTCCGAGACTGCCTTACCATTCTGTTTAAGCTCCAAGAACTTCCTAAACAATTCTAATTTCTGAGCAGCTGGAATAAACTTATCACTAAAGCGAGTCTTGAACAGATCCTAAGTAACTTGATCCTCTGTAGTAGCTGCCTTAATAGCATTCCACCAATTCATAGCCCGTCCTTGCAGTTGACGGGATGATAGCTTTTTCTTCGTTGCATCATCGATCTCTAATTCCTCGAAGATGCGCTCATAACTATCAAGCCAATCCTGAACTTCTGTAGCCGATTCCGTTCCATGGAACGACTTCCCACCAAGACTAGTGTAGTCCTTACAGAGCTTGGCGAAATCGGCCCTAGGCACCTGCGCCGCTGCACCACCACCATTTGCAGCATTAGGAGCTTCCCTCTGAACATACCTAAGAATCTCTCTCATGAAGTCAGTGAACATCGTCCTCATATCAGGAGCATTCCTATTATTGGCTCCTGAACTAGTATTCCTTGTATGTCGGCTCATCGTTCAATCTGTAAGGTGAAAACGATTAACCATCTCTTCAGTGGTGCCAGTGCAGTGCGACTCCATCCTTAGATATACTAATAGTATATATATATGTATATATATATATATATAGCTTTTGAAAACCAAAATATCACAAGGTATGATTTCAAACCAAAGTGCGAATTAGATCCAGAAATGCTAGCAAGTTTGACGATCAGACCCACTTTAATTGAGTGGATTGGTTCCAGTCAGAGGAACGATCCTAGTCTATTAGAAATCATCTCCAAGTTAGAAATGGGAATAGACGAGGAGATGAACAAGTATGGGCTTGATCGAGATGGATGGTTTAGAAAGAATGGAAGATTGGTTGTACCCAATGTTAATGGATTGAGAGATGAAGTGCTTAGAGAGTGTCATCACTCAAGACTGACTATACATCCCGGTGGTAACAAAATGTATCGAGACATGAAGCGGACCTACTACTGGAAGGGATGATAAAGCACGTTGGAAAGTTTATATCCAAGTGCATGAATTTTCAGCTAGTTAAAGCTGAGCAAAAGAAGCCGAGTGGTTTGTTACAACCATTGGAAGTTCCCAAATGGAAATGGGAGAAAGTCTCAAAGGATTTCACTGATGGTTTAATAAGGACTAGATCAAGCCATGATAGTATTTGGGTGGTTGAGGATCGACTGACTAAGAGTGCAAGGTTTATACTAGTCAAGTCGAATAGAACGACAACTAAGTTAGCAGAACTGTATATGAAATGGGTAGGGAGATTTCATGGAGTACCAAAAGGCATTGTAAGCGACCAAGATCCATTATTTACTAGTGGGTTTTGGAAGAGCTTACAGGAGGCTTTAGGATTAGAGTTACATCTCAGTACTGCATACCATCCTCAAACCGATGGTCAAACAGAGAGAGTGAATCGTGTATTAGAGGATCTTTTGTGATCTTGCATAATGGACATTGGAGGATGATAGGATGACCATTTGCATTTGGTTGAGTTCGCATATAATAATAGGTACCAATCCAGTATTGGTATGGCTCCGTTTGAAGCTTTGTATGGAAGACCGTGCAACTCACCATCATGTCGGTTGGATACCGGTGAGAAGTTCGTATTTGGGCCTGATGCAATAAGGGAAACGTCAGACAAGATCAAGGTTATACAACAACGAATGAAGGCTGCCCAAGATAGGCAGAAGAGTTATGCTGATAAGAGACGAAGAGACTTGAAATTCTCCGTTGGCAACTTAGTATTCATCAAGATTTCTCCGTTAAAGCGTGTGGTTCGATTTGGTAGGAGAGGAAAGATGACACCAAGAATTGTTGGTCCATTCCCAGTTCTCGAGCAAGTTGGGAATTTGGCATATAAAGCTAAGTTGCCAGGCAAGATGGTGGGAGTTCATAACGTGTTTCATGTTCCCCAGTTAAGGAAATTCGTGCACGACCACGAAGTGGATATTTCACCTGATCAGTTGGATGATATCGAAGTAGAACCCGAGGTGGATGGAAACCACAAGCCGATTCATATTGTCGAGCACGATACGAAGAAACATCGAAGGAAAGCGATGAACCTAGTCAAGGTTCAGTGGGGGCGGGGATGCGAATGACTGTACTTGGGAGACAGATGAGAGCATTAAGGAGACGTATCCAAAATCTTTGCCTGGTAAGGTTTTCACTTCGATTTATTCTCTCTGCATGCTAGGATAGGTTTGTTTTGTATGTTTGATTGCGAGATATGGCTGGTAGGCATGTGGGACCCATTGGTTGT
Organism: Allium sativum; assembly: GCA_030737875.1. NCBI lineage: Eukaryota > Viridiplantae > Streptophyta > Magnoliopsida > Asparagales > Amaryllidaceae > Allium > Allium sativum. The sequence goes on along the minus strand of CM060909.1, from coordinate 429,691,077 downwards.
TTCTTAGTTGAGAAATTTCGGGGGCGAAATTTCTTGTAGGGAGGGGGGGAGGGGGGTGCAACGACCCGTATTCTACGTATCGAAGGATCGTAGAATATTTATTTCTTTTTCATACGAGGTCGTATGGCCGTGTAACTTTAGGGAACGACTATTGGGGTCATTTTCCATGTTCACGATTTTTGCCGATTTTTAAATGACCGTTTTGCCCCTGAAGAATCTTGTTTAGCCTATAACTTTTGATTGGTAAGGAGTTTTGACCTGAAACCACTTCCATCGGATTTGGATGATGGTTTACCTTTCCGTAGAGTGGTCACATTAGCCAAACGGACTTACCCTTTGGGAGATATGGCTGAAATAAGGTTTAGAAGGTGAAAAACAGCTTAACCGGGCCTAATTAGGGTGATTAGCAGCTAGGCCCAGAACCTATTTCGGGATTAGTGTTATAGGGAGGCTGAAATCAGTTAGGAAACGATCTATTTTCATTTTCTCAACCGCCTAAAATATCTCTCTAACCCTATCCATGGCCTCCACCTTCTAAAATCATCCCAAATCACCTTCTAATCACTAATTAAGAAGACCAACATTAAATCAAGGCAAATCAACACCAAATCAGAGTTGGAGCTATTGTGTTGCATAGGAAAACACCCCATAACAATAGAGTTTTAGATCTAAAGTTTTATTTGTGGCTAAGGTGAGTGATTTGCATCGTTTTTCACTAATTACGGCTAATTAGATAATTAGCGAAATTATGGCTTAGAAAAATCTGGAAAAAAATTGTAAAATTCTAAAATATTATTTTAGGGCTCTGATAAAAATTTGGGTTAATTTGGATATTTTTTGCTAATCCTATCATTAATTATGGTTAAACATGATTAAGGGGAAAACATGGGTTTTTGGGTATGTTTGATCCATTTTAGCACATTAGATTGTTTTTTTGGTGTTTATGGTTGATTATAAATGTTGCTATGACTATTTGGAATGTTTTATGATTGTTTAGAATAGTTATATTAGTCGAAAACGCCATCGTATGGCGTAAAACAGTCGCTGGAAAAGTTGCAGGAAATGTGCAGGGTTTCAGATCGGATCAGATATAGGGCTCGGATCGGATAGGAGAACCGGGAAAGGGAATTCGATTCGGATCAGAACTTGGCATAAGAGATTTGGCAAGAAGGAAGGCCACTTGCATAGAGTTGGAGTTGGGTCGGGGATCGGATCGGTGCTTAGCATGAAGACCGAATCGGATCAAAATTGGAGCAAAGGGAAGCATATCGAAATGAAGCATCGGACCGGGCTAGGATTAGGATATGGGACCGGATCGGCATGGGGAGCTGGAGAAACTAATGGGTCGGTTCGGTGTAACCGAACCGAATCGGAAGCTGGAGGTCTGATATGATCGAGTCGAACCGAGGTGATGTGGAGGACCGAACCGGACTATAGGAAGGGACTTGGACACCATATACCGAACCGAATCGGATTTAGATTTTCTCTACTACTACGCGACGACTCTTCTGAAGACCAACTCCAATCCGACCAAAACCCGAGATGTAAAGGAAGTCCAAATGGGAGGTTATTACACAAGATCCAAATAGGGATCAAAGAGATAACTTCATGAGTTGGACTTTGCTGCGGGACGTGTGCAAAGGGGTTATCGACGCCTATAGCTTTGACTCACCACTGAGAGACGGATATTGTCTATGGATCAGTGCAGTGAAGTTGTCATGACTTCATGGGGCAGAGTGATAATAACAAGGCTATGAGCCAGTGCAGTGGGGTTGTTATGACTCCATGGGGCAAAGTGGACATAGCAAAGGATTAGTGCAGTGGAGTCACTGTGACTCCATGGGGGCAGAGTGATCATACCAAAGCATTGGGTGATCAAAGTGGTAGATATCGTATGCTTTACGCACTGAGTGAGAGATGTGAGGATGATTGCTATGTTTGATGTTTTGCTATCACTATGACATGCACACCCCCTCCCCATTATTTTCACACTATGAGTTAGTGTCACCTTAGAGTACTGTACCTCTTGTTGTGCTAACTCTTTGGTTGCAGGTCCAGGTTTAGGTATGGTTATGTATACCTGTTATTGTTCTGTTTTGCTGCTTATCACTCATACTAGACTTTTGTCTGACCCAGAGTTTTATGTCTCTTCTTATTACTCTGGGTGCACGTAAACGGGCAGACTAGAGACAGGTTAGGTGGTATGCACGAGTAGCTGTACCGGAGACGAGCAGGAGGCTTTCACGTATGATATATATATATTCTCCCTATGTTGTTGTTGGTCACTACTTTGGGCATTAGTAGTGCACCTCTTTCTGTTCTTTAGAGACAGTATGTTGGAATTGTAATAAGCTGTATTTTGGATTTCCACTGCTATGATGATTATGGTTTAATTTTTAGCTTATGCACAGTCTCGGCTATTTTATGTCAAGTATGTTATTATTATATTTTATTCCATGTGCTATGAGACATTTTACAGGTTCTTTGTTAGTTCAATGTTAAGTTTCCTTTCTTTGACGACCGTCCCGTGCTGGTTGGACATCGGTACAACGCATTTCATTGGAAATGTCGGCTGGTGCGGGGCGGGCTGTCACACCTAGCGATGGCGTTAAGTGAAATGGATGGGATTTGAAACAAGATTTTCCCAAAGGAAATAATTAAAAGGTTTAGATAAAGGTGTTCTTGAAAATGAATTTGGTAAAAGTTTTGGAAATGCAATTTGTAACAAAAATAAATATTTTAAAGGAGTTAAAGTTTAAAGGTTGATTTACTAAATCAATGAATTTAGTTAATAATAGTATATTTAAAAGGGGAGATTTCAAAAGTAAGAAGGTTTCATAAAACAGTATTTTTAATAAAATAGTGTATTGGTATTGGTCAGTATTAGAATGAATATGGGTTTTTGAATTACAACGCGTATCTATCTTAAGATAAGAATGTTGTTGATCAAGGTCTAAGAGGTAATTAAAATACCCCAACTTGAACGACTTCAAGATTATCGGAGGAAGTATTAGTTGTAATGATGGAAATATCAAAAGTGAATTATTTTGTGAAATAATAATGTAACGTTATTCGAAGAAGTTGGGAATATACATATATTGGAATTCCAAAGTAAATGAATTTAATAAGGGCTTGAGACTATGAAATGGTATTTTCATAGTATTAATAAAAGAAGTTTTTTGTGAAAATATAACGATATTTTCAAAACAAAGAAATGAGATTTTGCATGGTTTATTCTAAAAGAATAAGCAATGATTATGGTGCTCAAATAACGAAACGAAAAGGAGATTTTGTAACAGTTGTTTGAGAATGATAAGTTGGATCGATTTCCAAATGTTAAATAATTAATAATGTTTTTAACAATAGTTTGAAACGATAGCTGAGGGAAAATTTAATATGATTTTAAAATATTTTCTGAAGTATTAGAATAAAGGATTTGAGAATATTAATATATTAAAACTAATATATTATTTTTGGTATTCCAACCAATATATTATCTTTAAAGGCCAAGTGACGCTGTGTGCTAAACCAATGGATCTATTTGGTTTTATTATATATTTTGATAGTTAAATAACCGACTATCAAAATCAGACCCAAAGTGTGTTGGTACGGGAAGACCGAGAACGAATTTATATTCGAAAACTATTCCGACCAATAAATACGAATATATCAAAGTTGCTAATTGAGATGGAGCAATTGAAGACCGTAAATCTTCATGAGCGGAGGAACTACTGTTAAATTCCTCTAGCTGATCCCTAGAGATATATATTTGGCAGTGATTCTATCGTGATTGGAATTTATGGATTGCAAGGACTTCTCGCTACTGATCCATAGGGTGATTTCTATATTGGATGTTGTAGGAGAGTGCCTTCGGTTCATCCTGTTCCTGGATGACTTGTATGGACGAGTGTCCGACACAGTATTTCCAAAGGGGTTACGTAAGCTGATTTCTTCAATTGCACCATAGTTGGTAGGGAGAACGACGGTTCTTTTAACCTAACAACTAGAGTATTTTTATGGACGTCAATTAGTGATATTTGGCGGATCTGAAGATGAGACATTCAAAGTGGATGAAGATATTCTATGCTGAAGAATACGTTTAACTTCTAGCTTTATCAACCGTGGTAATGATATATTCGGTACACTCAAGCGAAGAGAGGGGCCGGTCATCTTTAGCCTGGGTTGCAAGATGTTCTTGTTGAACCCCAATGTATTCATCTCCGGAGATACATTGTCGGGAAGGGGGTCCCATACCTTGCCAGGAAATCCATTCTCCAATAATCGCCCGCGGTTTTGATTGTATCTTATACGTGTGGAGCGTGAGATGCAAGCGTTCTGCTTGATTGATGTTTACTTTTATTTAGACACTATCATAATATCTGAATAATATTTTTTTCAAAAATGTTTTGGGTCATCGTAAGGTAAAAACCGTCCGTATTTATGTGTGGATTTGGTCTTACGATTGTCCTTTTCTTTCAAAAAGATTTTGAAGATAAAATCAAGTTGTGTGATTCCTTTAAACTTAGTGTGTTTTTCTCACTCTGGTTCACCAGACTGACCAGGTGTTTGTAATGCTCGGGTTAGACTGGGCTGTACAGGTTCAGGTTATCGGTTGTTATGAAGAGACGAGATGGAGGAGTTTAGACGTATGATATGATATATTCCGCTGTGTGGTTGTATATGAGGACAGATTATTATAACTGTCCAGATGTGTGATGTACTCTGATGATTGTAAGTATTTTTAAAAGCTCTCAGTAAAGATTTTTTTCTATATTATATTTTGTTCCGCTGCGAAGTGAGATTTTGTGTTGTGTTGGTTCTTCTTCTTATTCTTCTATTCTTTATTTATTTCTTTCTTATCTTACCCTCTAACTTCTTTCTAATAACTATCTGCTTTTCTGTGCAATTTGGGTTGGACGTAAGTTATGACTGTCAACTCAAAGGGTACGGGAAAGTCAGTATGTTACAGTGGTATCAGAGCGAAGTTTATGAATAACCTTGGCTCTGTGGAATAACTCAATTTAGATGGAGTTAGAAGTACTCTAGATTGAGTTGAGTATATGTATATGAGAGAGCGTATTTGTAAATTTTATTTACAAATGTTTTATATTGTGTTGTTTGATCGGTTCAAGCTGAACTGGAAAATTGATACAATATTATTTTGTACAGCGGGTAAATGAATTTTTTTGCCTAAACTATATTTTCATGTAGAAAGGAAAATGATTTAATCAAATTATTGATATTGGTTTGTTGATTGATTTGAATGAGAATTCAAATGGGATCGTGAATGGTTTAATATAACCAGCAGAAATTGTGAATAAGAAATCTAATTTGTAATTAAATATATCAAAAATTTAACTTATGATAAGTTAATTAAATTTGAAAGGCAAATGGAATTAAATGATTCAGAATTTAACTCAAGCGCATATAAATAAAAACCAAAAGATGAAAGGTGAAATAATTGAAAGATAAATTGGTTAATTGAGTATGAATTCAATTGGTTTGGGTTGTGTTGTTTGTGTATGAGATAGTAAATGGGTTAAATATTAAAGCCACCAATAGTTGGGAATGAATTGGAAACTAAAGTGACAGATTTCAATATAATAAATTTGAATAAAATCAATATGAAATAAAACTAAATGATCAAATCATGTATCTATTATTGGCACTGGATATTGAATTTAGTACAGGTTGTAAGAGAAGAATAACAATTAGTGCTTTTCTTGGTGAGTAGAGTTTGGTTGCCAGACAAAAAGGTAAATTTTAATTATATTGATTTGGTTGATTGATTTGATACCCCTGAGTTAGGTTGATGCTTGGCTTTGTTTTCTTTTGATAGATGTGAGGCCCGGAGCGGCAGTTATAGTTGTTTAGATCGAGCCATACAGAGGAGGGGCTGGCAAATTTTTCATAAATTTTTAAGACTTAGAATATTTTTGATAATATTTATAATAATTAGTTTGGTAATAATTGGGTTTGGACTATCCTTCTTTACTTAGTAATTTCGGGGACGAAATTCTATTAATGGGGAAGAATGTAACGACCCAGATTTTTTGACCATTTTAATTCGAATATATAAAAATGTTTTAAATATTATATTTGAATTATTTTGAAATTTTATATTGAATTCTTTGATTAAACGACGACTGAATGTTTAAATTTTTATTTATATTAAATCGAGCTTGAAATGGCGCGGTAGTTCGTAATATTTAGTTCTAAACTTCAGTAGAATATACAGATTCCGTTTTAAGTCGAAATTCTGTAAAACAAGAAACGTTAGGATCGTATTGATTATAATTTTCTAGTGGAAGAGAAAATTTTGGATTTTAGCTTATATGTCGTTAGTTATGGCCGAATCAAATTTTAAAATAGTCACAATGGAAATCATTTTTAAATTATAATGTTTATTTAATTTATTTAAAAAGGGATTTCCATATATTTGGGTATCGTTTAACTTGAAATTTCCGGTGTTGAGTTATAATTTCATAATGGTTGAATCTGAAGCAATAAATTACTTTATTTAGATATATTCGATAAATAATATTTATTATGATTTAATTTAATTATTTTAGATTTAATTTATAATATTATATCAATATTATATAAGCTATATGGATATTTGTTTTCCAAACAACCTTTGTTTTCGACGAAACAAATTTTTTTGTAATACATGCAGTCAGTTATTGCTGTGTTTCTATTTTGGGGCCAATCGGAGTTGTTTTGTGAGTGGACGATATTTAAACCATGAACCAAGGGATAAATTACAATTAAAATAAAGCTATTTTTCCAAATGAAGTCGGAATTTGACGAAAGAAGTTTTATTGGGACCGTATCATCAAGACGTAGCAACACGTCCATTTTCACTACGTTTGGAGATTGTATGTGGCGGTGTGATTATTAAACGTGAACATTGTATAGTAATAATTCAACTATTTAATAATATACAAAAGAAATAATAAAAAAAAATCACTATATTTCCTTGGAGACCACACTATCTAAACCTTCAACCCCAAGTAAACTTGATTTCCACGTTCCTGAACTTATGAAAACACTCCCTCCCGTTCGTTTGTTTCATTTTGCAAAACTAAAGTCCTCCTTTTAAAATTTTTGCCTTCCAATCTAATGAGAATTAAGCAAAGGTTTGAACACGAAAATTGTAGAGAAGAAGTACAGGAGTGCACGGCAAAAGTCTGGTGGGTTGCAGTGAACTGTGGCGATGGTGGTGGCGCATCTTAGATCTGATTTGGATTTTTGAGTAGCAATTGATTATTGATTTTTAGCAATCAAACAGGGAAGAGTTACCACCTTGGAATCTGAAGGTGAAATGGAGTGCAGAGGGAGGGCATCACGCTGGTGGTGGCTGCTGGTGAAGCGGTGGATGGAGGAGGAGGCGGCGGTCAGTAAAATTTACGGTTTGTTGTTTTGGAGTGACAATGGGTTTTCATTTTTTTCTGGATGATTGGTAAAGAATTAGGGATGCAAGTCTAAAGAGGAAATGGGCGCAGGGGAGAGGCCGATCGAACGGCGGTGGCGTGGCGGTGTACGGAGGCGTGTAGGCGGCGCTGTTTGTAGTTGAACGGAGGGTGGTTAGTTACGTGTTTTTGAGGTTTCTACGGTCCACGGTGAGCGATTGGAGGCGGGACCAGAGGGCGGTGGAAGCTGGAAGGCAGGCGATCACGGTGGTAGGGTTGTGGTGGTGTCCGGCGGGCCTGACTGGAAGCAGCGGCAGTTTGAAGTGGTAGCAGACATCCATGTTTTTTCTTAAAGGGAAGCAGTTCGTTCTTGGGTAAAGTGTGGGGCCTATAGGCCAGTGGTAGCCGCCAGGACGGTTGGAGGTGGAAGGGTGGATGGTGGCGATCGGTGCAGTCACCGGTGGTTGGGTTCCGGTGGGTTAACTCGACGGCGGTGAGGGTATTAGTAGGAGGAAGGCTTCTCGTATGGTAATCGGAAGGGGTATTAGTGGTTTGGTGTTCAGGAGTACAAAAAGGGATCGGGTTAGGAGACATTGGGTTGAACTGGGCTATGGGCCGTAACTTAAAAAAAATGTAAAATATTAACCGAAGCCTTTGGGGGGGGAGGGACAAAAATGTGGAGTCAGCTTTGATTGGGTGGAATGTTGCCATGGGATTTAAAAGGAATGGGAAGGAGATGTTATAGCAGATCAATGTTTGGACGTGGCTGAATAAATCAGATTAAGACCATATATGTTTTATAATTAAATTTAATTAGTTTATTTAACTAAGTTAGTATATACACACTGTTAAATTATATACATGCCGTTAAATTCAATTATCATCATAAAAGAGTAATTGTTAATACTTACATAATGTGTCAACATATGTACATAATGAAAGAGGGGTCGCATTAACTATGTAGTTAGGTAAATTAAATTATCCTTTAATTTAAGACCATGTTAAATTATATTATTTATAACTTTTTAACTCGTTAACAGAATCGAACATACCAGACATTGTCGGAATCGCATTAACAAGCATGAGATGATGAAATTGGTCTAGAGAAAAAAGCAACTGAAATTGTCAATCAAATTAAAACGATAATTTAATTTAACTAAAACGAACCATTTAATCGATGATAAATCCAAGGTGAGTTAAACTCACTCAGTTTCCCACTTATATTTATATGAATCCGGTTTGAATACTTATATGGTTTGTTTGCTGTTGGTTGAGTGATTTGATAATTGTTTGCGACACTGAATATTTTTAAATAACCGATTTAAATTAAACATTGGTTTAATTTAATCGAACACCATCGTTATGTTTAACGATAAATTCCAACAGAGGTGACTTACCATGTTGGTTATGTTTATAATAATATAAATGTTTAAATTTGAATTGAATGCTTGAATGGTTGTTAGTTGACAGTTACCAGTTACCAGTTGAAATAAATTATTCATGTTTATTATAAAATTGCCATATTGGATACAGGGAAGAACAGTTTGAGGGAATCCAACCGGATTCCTCAAAATTTATTGTTTATTTTCATGTTATATCGCATGTAGTATTTGATGACCTGATTGGGTGATGGATTGATTATTGATTACTGTTGAACCCTTGATGTTAACCAATGAGAAACATTGGTTGAGAAATTGATAGTAGATGGCCTAAAATTATAATCGTTTTATAAAGATTGGTTTACCGTTAGGTGAATCGTTAGAAATGAAGTTATAAAATTTATTTTATAACTAAATATATTATTTAAAATGAAGTTTATAAAAACAAAAATATACCGTGTGCGAAGAACACGCATATATTGATCTTTTTAACCATAAATACCATTTTTGTATCAAAAATATATCGTGTGCGAAGCACACACATATATTGACCGTTTTAACCACAAATACCATTTTTGTATCAAAAATATATTGTGTGCGAAGCACACATGTATATTGATTGTTTTAACCACAAATACCATTTTTGTACCAAAAATATATCGTGTGCGAAGTACGTGCCTCAGCTAAATTGTCAAATGATTTATAAAACAAATTCTTATATTAATAAGATGAATAAGCAGGTGAACAAGGACTAATGTAACGATTAGTAAATGAGATTAATTATTTTAAGTAACAATTAAAATGGGATTATACTATTATCTAATTAACAATAATCGAAGTAAATGAGATAATTTAAATTAAGTATATTATCAATAAATTTAAATAAAAAGAAGAGTTAGAGTTAGAGTTGATCAACGAGTTAATCATGTTTTAAAGCTGACCAAGCCAACTTAATGGAGTTTGATTATTACATTATATTAGTTTATGTTGATTAATCTAATGGAATAATTTAACGAATAGTCGTTTAACTTAATAAGATTTTAAAAGGGAAATTTAACATTTATTCCAATTAACATAAATTGAGGAGTCATTTCTTAGATGAAGTTCATTTAAGTAATCGAAGTGGTAAGGAAATATAATTGAATTTCTAAGGAAGCTTAGGAGCATTTTATATTTAAACCAAATTTGGTGAATGAACTTATAAAGTGATTTTAAGCGAATGCGATAAGCTCAAAATAAATGTTGGAATTAAGGAAAGGAAATTGAGACGAAAAGGGTTTATACTAAACAAAAGTTATGTAAATGAGCTTATAAAGAGAGATGTGAAATTAAAACATCAATTTTAAATTAACGTTACCTAGTGATGGCGTTAAGTGAAATGGATGGGATTTGAAACAAGATTTTCCCAAAGGAAATAACTAAAAGGTTTAAGTAAAGGTATTCTTGAAATTGAATTTGGTAAAAGTTTTGGAAATGCAATTTGTAATAAAAATAAATAGTTTAAAGGAGTTAAAGTTTAAAGGTTGATTACTAAATCAATGAATTTTGTTAATAATTGTATATTTAAAAGGGGAGATTTCAAAAGTAAGAAGGTTTCATAAAACCGTATTTTTGATAAAATAGTGAATTGGTATTGGTCAGTGTTAGAATGAATATGGGTTTTTGAATTACAACTTGCATCTATCTTAAGATAAGAATGTTGTTGATCAAGGTCTGAGAGGTAATTAAAATACCCTAACTTGAACGACTTCAAGATTATCGGAGGATGTATTAGTTGTAATGATGGAAATATTAAAAGTGAATTATTTTGTGAAATAATAATGTAACGTTACTTGAAGAAGTTGGGAATATACATATATTGGAATTCCAAAGTAAATGAATTTAATATGGGCTTGAGACTAGGGCTGTCAATTTCCTACACGACCAATGACCCAACCCGAAACCCGCACAAAAATTAGCAGGTTAACCCGACCCGTTTAGTTAGCGGGTCATTTTCGGGTCAACCCGAATTTGACCCGTTTATAAACGGGTGGGTTTAGGGTTGACCCGCTAACCCGATTTTGACCTGCTAAACCTGGTTATATGTTGTATCTCTTTCATACTATTAATCTTTTATGTATACTGTTAGTGTTAATCTTTTATGTATGTAGTAATCAGTATGCTCGTATATGTAAGCTGTTATATTTTACTAATATATTCTTGTATGTTGTTAGTTATACTTTACTTATAACAATTGTAACTCTTCCATACTGGTAGTCTTTAATTTATGCAGTATGGGAATATATACTTATGTATAGAAAATGATTATTGGATATGGTGATTTCATGCTTTATACGTGTGTTGTCTGTTGGTGACTGTGAAACTAGTTGCATGTTGGTGATTACATAACAAAGTGCATGTTGGTGATTTGGCTCTTTTGATGCTTATATTAGTAGGCAATATCTATCAATGGGTCAAACGAGTAAACTCGAACCGACACGTCCCGTTTAGTTAAACGGGTTACATGGGTCGGGTCAGGTCAACCCGTTTATAAACGGGTCGGGTTAAGGTTGGGAAAATATGACCCGTTTAATAAACGGGTCTACCCGACCCGTTTATAAATCAACCCGAACCCGACTTGACCCAACCCGAACCCGACCCGACATGACCCATTGACAGCCCTACTTGAGACTATGAAATGATATTTTCATAGTACTAATAAAAGAAGATTTTTGTGTAAATATAATGATATTTTCAAACAAAGAAATGAGATTTAGAATGGGTTATTGTAAAAGAATAAGTGACGATTATGGTGCTCAAATAGCGAAATGAAAAGGAGATTTTGTAACAGTTGTTTAAGAATGATAAGTTGGATCGACTTCCAAATGTTAAATAATTAATAATGTTTTTAACAATATTTTGAAATGATGGCTGAAGGAAATTTTAATGCGATTTTTAAATATTTTCCGAAGTATTAGAATAAAGGATTTGAGAATATTAATATATTAAAACTGATATATTATTTTTGGTATTCCAACCAATATATTATCTTTAAAGGCCAAGTGACGCTGTGTGCTAAACCAATGGATGTATTTGGTTTTATTATTTATTTTGATAGCTAAATAACCAACTATCAAAATCAGACCCAACGTGTGTTGGTACGGGAAGACCACGATCGAATTTATATTCGAAAACCATTCCGACCAATAAATACGAATAAGTCAAAGATGCTAATCGAGATGGAGCAATTGAAGACCGTAAATATTCATGAGCGGAGGAACTACTGTTAAATTTCTCTAGCTGATCCCTAGAGATATATATTTGGTAGTGATTCTGTCGTTATTGGAATCTACGGATTGCAAGGACTTCTCGCTACTGATCCATATGGTGATTTCTATATTGGATGTTGTAGGAGAGTGCCTTCGGTTCATCCTATTCCTGGATGACTTGTATGGACGAGTGTTCGACAGAGTATTTCCAAAGGGGTTACGTAAGTTGATTTCTTCAAACGTACCATAGTTGGTGGGGAGAATGATGGTTCTTTTAACCTAACTACTAGAGTATTTTTGTGGACGTCAATTAGTGATATCTGGCGGATCTGACGATGCGACAATCAAAATTGATTGAGATATGCTATGCTGAAGAATACGCTTAACTTCTAGCCTCATCAACCGTGGTAATGAAATATTCGGTACTCTCAAGCAAAGTGAGGGGCCGGTCATGTTTAGCCTGGGTTGCAAGATGTTCTTGTTGAACCCCAATGTATTCATCTCCGAAGATACATTGTCGGGAAGGTGGTCCCATACCTTGCCAGGAAATCCATTCTCCAATAAGAGCTCGTAGTTTTAATTGTTTCTTATATATGTGGAGCGTGAGATGCAAGCGTTCTACTAGATTGATATTTACTTGTATTTAGACACTATCATAATATCAGAATAATATTGTTTTCAAAAAAAATTTGGGTCGCTGTATGGTAAAAACCGTCCGTATTTATGTATGGATTCGGTCTTACGATTATCCTTTTCTTTCGAAAAGATTTTGAAGATAAAATCAAGTTGTGCGATTCCCTTAAATTTAGTGTGTTTTTCTCACTCTGGTTCACCAGACTGACCCGGTGTTTATAATGCTCGGGTTAGACCGGGCTGTATAGGTTCAGGTTATCGGTTGTTATGAAGGGACGAGATGGAGGAGTTCAGACGTATGATATGATATATTCCGATGTGTGATTGTATATGAGGACAGATTATTATAACTGTCCAGATGTGTGATGTACTCTGATGATTGTATGTGTGATGTACTCTGATGATTGTAAGTATTTTAAAAAGATCTCAGTAAAGATTTATTTCTATATTATATTTTGTTCCGCTGCGATGTGAGATTTTGTGTTATGTTGGTTCTTCTTCTTATTCTTCTATTCTATACTTCTTTCTTTCTTATCTTATCCTCTAACTTCTTTCTAATAATTATCTGCTTTTCTGTGCAATTTGGGTTTGACGTGAGTTATGATTGTCAAATCAAAGGGTACGGGAAAGTCAATATGTTACAGAAGAAGAGAAGTTTGGGTCTGTTGGATTTTAGGATGAACTGGATGGTACTGCTGATGGCATTGGTGCAGGGGAATTCGAGATGAGGAAGTCGGCAGTTTTGAATGCTAGTAGTGATGGTCTCGTGATGGCTCGTTGATGCTAGGAGGAAAGGGACTGATGGTATTTGTTTTTGCTTGACATTTTGTGAAGGCAGAGGAAGAGAACGATTGTCTGTAGTAAAGGTTAAGGATTTTGTGGTGGTATTGCAGTAATGATCGGGATGCAGAATATTAGTTCAAAGGTATGGCAGATTGTTGTGCGGTATTTGGTGAAATGTCAAAGTGCGATAGGGATGTTTTGGGGCTATATGCAGTAAAAGAGGATCAATGATCACTGAGTCGCTTCATAGTTGGTCTAGCAATAAGGTATACATTATTTCAAAATTAAAATTTGCATACTCATTCATTTATTTGGTTTATTAAATAAATAGTTGTATAATTGTTAAACAAAATCTAATAATCATTGGTGCAAGATAAATCAATTTAACTTGATTCATAGAGGAGATGATATGGAATTTTAATTAGATATTCAGCAAAGGAAAATCGAGGTGAATGAACTCACTCTCTGGTTCGATTATAATTTATTATAATCGAACTTTTATTAAATAAAAATATTTATACGATGTTTGTTAGTTGCATTGCTGTTTGTTGATAAATTGTCGTCATTATATATATAAGTAATATTTAGGCTTGGTGGTTGAATATTGTATATTGATATTTCTAGCAGTACCATTAGAGGATGATTTCCCTATGCATCCCACAATACATATAGCGAATTACCTTCATATCGCGATATCTTGCCTTTATGGCGGCCCAAACTTCCCTGTAAAGGAAAGCACGGGTTGCTTCGAGAACAAGACAAATCGGAACACACACAGAAGAACATTTCATTGCAATTTACAACAATTACATTAGAGTACAAGAATATTACAGAGTATGAATAAATAATATACATCTGACAAATATCAGAGATTTAAATACATTACTGCAGCGGAAAACAATACAAAACACAACTGAAAGAGATACACAGATACAAAGCTTTCCGAATATCATTCCAGCTGTAAACCAGGATCTTGTGAATATAAATCTGCAAAACCCCAATTACTAGCTGCCCATGTGGAAAACAGGGGCATCCAGAGTTTAGGTTAAAACAATAAACTCCAGGTCAGTCATGTGACTGGTGTGAGAACTAAAACAATTATTAATCTTTATTTTTAAAGTTAGGTAAATCGAGGGACCACGCCGTATATCACGGAACGGGTTTCCTCCCAAGAATAGCAGTGCATAAAACAAGCAGTGTAATGCTAAATAAAGAACAATGAAGCTATTATAAGACCCAGGTCCCATCACACAATGCAACGCAAACTGGAGGATAGGGTTTTCCCTTATAATAGCCAAATATGCTTGATACGTGAAATTTCTTCTTTTTTTATTAATATAAGTGAAGAAAACAGCTTCAAATATAAATGTATCAATCATAGACGGCATAAGCGCCCCATCCCACTATGTCGCCAAACTAGGCTCTACAATCAAAACCGAAAAATGTCGTATTTGGAAGTTGGATTTCCATCATGGTGGTTACTGATTCGAAAGATCGATCGTGTAGTGCAATTCACCACAGTTTACGTCGCAGCCATGCGAAAACAACGTAATGCACATCCGCAATATCCAGGAAACAAATTACCGCGGCTTATGTCGCAGGCATTCGAAAACACCGCTAACTCTATCCATCAGGGAATCGGGGGGTGTGCCATATCCCTCACCTCGGTCGACCGAATCCATGACACCACTAAGGTGTCTATCCTCATCTCAAAAGCATACTGATCTAACCATCAGTTTACCACCATACCGGTGTGTAAGGCTCGCAAATTAGCACTACAAAAAGTCGTTCTATATTAAAGCTGTGATTTGATCATCAACCATAAGACTCTGCTTTTCAAAAGAAGCCTTGATCATTTGCCACTTAGGCATGCCACACAGGCAATTTACGCCATGCGACTGATGTCTATTGATATACAACCTCTGATCCCGTACGTCTCAGAGAAGGGTGAAGTAAGGGGATAAATTCCACTTTACCAGGAAGATGTATATTTAATAGAGATCAATTATCACAGAATAAAATCCAATGTCAGACACACCATCCATTTACAGTTCCATTCTAGGTTTGAACGAAATCGGAGGCACCTTATTCCTCGTCCCATATTTCTAATACAGGAGAGCGGCCCTGCATATCCGTACAATCAACAAGTACATCCAGACGGCTACCACAGTAGCCATTTCAAGGTAGCTACTCCCGTCATGAGCAACGGTAGTAACCCATCCATTCGATATGTAGATCGTTGGTCTTGCACCGTCTTCAATCTCTTCGACTTCTCATTGTATCATTTATTCAGAATGGGTTAAACCCGACCTTTCCGAATAACTCGCATATCTTATAATCAAGTGCGATAACAACACATCATACGCTTCACTCCAATCCAGAATATTCTTTTATTCAAGTATTCTTTTCCTTTAGGAAAGGTTCCCATTAATTTTATCAAAGATGAATTCTTTAAATTTATTCTTCAATCTTTCTTTGGATATCATTTCTAAACCAAATTAAGGTTTATCAACTAGCCGGGATTAGCGTACCTTACCGAAGTAATCATTTCTTTTATTTTCCCAATCCCAACCTATTCATCCCATGGAGCAAAACTAGTAATACTCCATATCTAACACCACAGTGTTATTGGTAAAAATTAATTACCATTTCACGTTCAAATCTAACTGAAGATTTAACTATCGTTTGGAGCAAAACTGGTGGTACCCTATTCTCGATCATTTCTCAGATTTGATAATTTAAATTATCAAATCCTCATTTCAATCTAATCAAAGATTCATTAAACTCCACTTAGTTTTAATCTTCCCAAAAATCAATATTAATGATTATATAACTTGGGAAATCATATTCTGTTTTTAACTGGGTTAAAGAACCAATGTCATATAAAACACAGTTCACGATAAACCCAAAATCACATTCCATTAATTGTGGAATCTTCACGGAATAACAAATCAATATATAATCGATATCAATTTCCGTATCCGACTAATAATATAAATGGAATAACGGCAAAGCCTTTTAAATTCCATATATATTAACAGTCTTCCTCCACAGAAAATCACTTCGATTATTATTAAATCGAATTCCATTCCATTCCAATATATTAAATTAGAAAACTTTACTTCGGAAAATCTCCACTAAATCTTTAATAAAAAGTTTTATAAGTTCCAAATCTGGTTAAAGAACGAATGCCGTTAAAAACACAGTTCGTAATAAACCCAATTCACATTCCATTTCAAATCCAATTAAATGTTAATTAATTGGTAATTCTTCTCTACATGTTAATTAAAAGATTTATTCTTTTCACACGGTGTTTAAGAACAGTGTTACTGAAGACCCCATCTTATCAGTCTCTAATCATAAATTAGTAAGAGAACAATTCCCTAAGTATTAATCCCGAAGGCCGAAACCAACATCAGATCAATACCCAGGAAACCAATCAACTTATATAATCTCTAGTTAGTTTCTAATTTTCTTAACTCTATTGGGTTTAAGAACGGTATTATTAAAGATACCATTCACGGCAAACCCAAAATCTCATTCCATTGTTAATCGGGTAAAAAAACAAGTGTTATCTAAAACACTGTTCACGATAAACCCAAAAACCAATTTCAATTTAATTCCAATTAAATGTTAATTAATTGGTAAAATTCATTAAACCTAAATAAAAAGATTTAATCTTTTCTCAACTGGGTTTAAGAACAGTGTCACTGAAGACACCGTTCACGACAAACCCAAAATCCAATTTGATATCAAATACAAGGCTCTAAATAGAAAATATATCGGCTTATATTCAATATAAATTCTGAAACCAATGGATATCGTATTGGAATAACGATATATATATATATATGTATCTTCCAAATTCCTCAACAATATCCGTATAATCACGTAATCCAATATCGAAATATTCCGATGATTATTTACATTCCGAATCCATTTCCAATTTATTCTTTGGAAAATTTCGATAAAAATATATTTTTATCATTTCAAAATTGGAATTTTTCATCCAAAATCTTTCCAAATCATTTATTATGATTTTACTTAATTTTTCCATATTTTTAATAATTTTATTATCGCCCGTACAATCGGTTTCCAATAACGGCCACCGAACTGCATCCATAGCGACCTTTACTAAAATTGATTTGGACATATCTCCAAATCCAACCATTAGATTTCAAATCTCTTGTATTCATTGGAAAGCTCTTTACGATACGAACCCAACGGTTCCGGTTTTAGGAGAATTCGACGGTCGGATCTTCCGTAACATCAATTTGAAGTTAATGTTCGAAATTCGCGAATGGTCGCTGCGCGGCGCGTTCTATTCAGGCCATTATAATATATAATATATATACATATATATATATATATATATATTATATTTTGTCGATTTCCATTCAAAATAAATTTTATATATCGTTTTAAAAACGATTTCCAGTTCCATTTCAATTTCAAATCAAAATTGAATATTCCATTATAAATTCATTTTAAAACGATTTCAATTAGTTTTAAATTAATTTAAAATCGATTTCAATTCCATTTTTCAAATTCAATTCAAAATTGAATATTCTTTATATAAATTTGTTTTATATTCATTTTAAAATGATTTCAATTTGATTTTCAAACTTAAATCAAAATTTAATTTTTGAATTTAAATCAAAATTTAATTTTCCATATCATTTCAATATTGAAATGACAATATTTTCAAATATCAAATTTTGAAATCACTTTTCGATATTCATTATAAAATGAATAAAATCGACAAAATTCCTGTTCGTGTTAAAATGGCGTTTAACTACTTAACACGACTTCACATTTCAATATTCACTGAATATTGTTTTAAAATATTCGTTAATTCTGAACTAGGATCAGACTCAATCAATTACCATATAATTTTATTTATATGAATTTCAACATCATATATATACCACAATAATGATAAGCAATCATTAAAAATTCATGCAACATCCAGAGTGCATTCTACAACTGTATAAGCATTAAAATAAATAAATAACGCTTATACAGTTTGTCAACCCATCGATTGACATACCAATAATTATTGGGATCAGTGTATGTCAAATATTATCCCAATACCCGTGTAGGGTTTTCAAACAACAAATACTGTTTATTATTTGTGCAGTTGGGCGATGTGTAAAATTTACCGTCCCAAACAATATCAGGTAAATAAGTGTACATAAACAAACCATCCAGTTTGTAAATGAATATTTATTTTATTTTCATTTCAAAATAATTTATATTTTATTTTATATAAATATTTTTATATACAACAATATCAATACATGACAGTCACAATCAATTTCTACATCACAATACAATCAACCAAGTCGTCCATGGTCGGCGGACGACGGGGAGCAGTTCATATATGCAGTTACCAAATAATTTAAATAACTGTACAAAAATAATAGCGAGAAGTTCTCACATTGGTTTCCCACTCCTTCGGGTTTATTTCTGAATTTCTGAACCGTTCGCATTTGAATTTGCCTGAAATTCTGACGTGCTCCAAATTGGACCCGATCAGTTTTGAAATGAAGTGTTCGTCGCTGCGAATCCAACGCAACTTGAATCGTCCGATTTCGTCTTCGTATGAAAGAGTTATTGCATTTTAAACATTTAAATATATAATTAATCTTAATTAATTATTTAATTTCCTTAACCTTTTCCCCTAATCATCGTTTGTCTTCTTCAACGTTGCTGAAGCCATTCCCACCATCGACATCTACCTGCGCCGGCCACCAGAATCCACCATTCCTCGATCGAAAGTCATCACGCTGAAGCCCATCAGGCGTGCCACCCAACTTCGGTGGTCACCCCTGACTCGAGCCCCTACCGCCACGTGAAATCGCCAATGAACGCCGCCGCCCCTTTGAGCACTGATTCCGACCCAATTCCTTCACCATCTTCGATCAAACGTATACAGATGTATAGCCCTCGATCTTCTCTTCAATCTTCGTTTTGTTTTCATGTTTAAACTCGAATTGGATGGGGAGAAAATCGCTTGGGAAATTCAGAGCTTGGTAACTACTGATTCGAAGTGGCTGCTAGGGTTTCTGGAAGGGGGGTTTATGTAAAATTTTATTATTATTTTAATTCTATTTTTCCAATTTTACTTGTTTAAACTTAAGATCTCCTAATCATACCCAACGACTGTTGCCCCTAGCTAATTACCCCCATTCCGAACATAATGGAATATGTTTCGTAAGCTCATTCGATTGTTTCAGTCAGTTATTCTTCAAATTAAAATATAAAACATTCAATTTTAGATTTGAACGTACATTTTAATTTGCCAGGGGCACATACTGATTCTAAAAATTCCAGACAAATAAATCTTGCTATATTTTGATGATACGGTTTTAAAAAAATTAATTTCGTCATATTTGGAGACCGTTTGAAAAACGACCATTTTTTGGTCGATCCAATTTGACTAAAATTGTCAAAACACGTTTAACATCGCCATGCTCACATATTGATTCCAAAAATTATGAATTTTGGAATCTAGAAATAATTTGACATTTTGGATCCAACAAAAGTGGTTTCGTCGAAAACGGAGGTCGTTTGCAAAATGGCTATTTTTAAGGGTTATATTTATTCCATATGGACTGTTCTGAATGTTCAACTGGCCATAACTTTTGATTCCCGCTATGAAATTTCGATTTTTCATATTCGTTAGAAATATATTTTCAAACAAATTTAAATATTTCTGGTTTCGCTAAAATCCGGTTTATTTTGAATCCTGTATATTCGTTTGAATTTTGAAATCGAATTTTCAAACTACCGCGCCATTTTCAATTCCTTTTATAATTAAAATAAATATTTATATTCTAACTTCGATTTAAAATAATTTTTGATGTTCTAATTCTATTCAAAATAAATTTCTAGTCATTATTTTTTAAAATAAATCATTTTTAATATTCAAAATTCATTAAAATTGCCAAAATATTTTTTTTTAAAAAATTGGTTCTGATTTTCCGGGTTGTTACAATCTCCCCCACTTAAAATATTTTCATCCTCGAAAAGGAACAGAACTGATAGTTGTTTAACTGACTAACTCAACTTTCATTCTGGCATTCATTCTTCAAATTTTCAGTTTCTAAAAATTTTCAAATTTTTCAAAAATTTGGCTAACACCCTACATTTTTTAAATATTTCGCCATAACCTCCTTTGTACGGAGAGCATTGGGAAAATTCCCAAACCACCACACAAGCCCTATCATCTCAAAAAGAAAAAGCCAAGCTGCTAGCCAATCGGCTCATAAAATCATCCAAATCCAAGAAATTTGTAAATATGTACCTATTTGTCGGGCATACAATTTTATTCCTCTGCTTAGCTTCCCTGCTATGAACTGTTCAATATATGTGCATGTACATATATGCAATTCTAATCAATTTTTAATTCAGTTCAATATTTGAATCTATTTGGCTTAATTTACCTTTTGTTCATATCTTGGTTAAATGAGTAACCACACAACACAATCAATAATCAATTAGTTGATTATCGTTTCAAATTCATAATCTTGACATATATGCAGAAAATCATGTTTTTGATGCCAAATCACAAAAATAAACCCTATATCTAGTTTTGGTTCTCACACCAGTCAATTGGAAATATATAAATATCCCACTTTCGAAACTCGAACATAAACTCTGATGATGGTGCACCGATCATCAGAATCATCTCCGAGCGACTAGAGCGTGATTCTATATCTACCCAGTATATTTGAGACTTCAAATACACATGGATCAGACGTATATTAAAAATCTCCTTATACCTGATAGTCCAAAATCAATACAAAATAAAATATTCGAATACGTATAATAAGGTTTTAATTTTCAAAACAAAGTTTTTTTTCATTTTTATTTTAAAAATACCACACTTCGAAACTCATTCTAGGATACTACTAATCCTATCTCTAACAGTCATTCTTATTGGATATTACTAATCCAATCTCCGATGAATTCTTTCGTTCAGTTCTAACGTGTCTTGTTCTCGAGCTCTGTAAACCAAAGCTCTGATACCAAAATGTGGCGACCCAAACTTCCCGTAAAGGAAAGCCCGGATTGCTTCGAGAACAAGACAAATCGGAACACACACAAAAGAACATTTCATTGCTATTTACAACAATTACATCAGAGTACAAGAATATTACAATGAATAAATAATATACATTTGATAAATATCAGAGTTTTAAATACATTACTATAGCGGAAAACAATACAAACCACAACTGAAAGAGATACACAGAGACAGAGCTTTCCGAATATCATTCCAGCTGTAAACCAGGATCATGTGAATATAAATCTGCAAAAACCCAACTACTAGTTGCCTGTGTGGAAAATAGGGGCACCCAAAGTTTAGGTTAAAACATTAAACTCCAGGTCATTCATGTGACTGGTGTGAGAACTAAAACAGTTATTAATCTTTATTTTTAAAGTTAGGTAAATCGAGGGACCACGCCGTATATCACGGAACGGGCCAAGAATACCAGTGCATAAAACAAACAACGCAATGCTAAATAAAGAACAATGAGGCTATTATATGACCTAGGTCCAATCACACAATGCAACGCAAGCCGGAGGATAGGGTTTTCCCTTATAATAGCCAAATATGCTTGATACGTGAAATTTCATCTTTTATTATTACTATAAGTGAAGAAAACAACCTCAAATATAAATGTATCAATCATAAACGGCATAAGCGCCCCATCCCACTATGTCTCCATACTAGGCTCTACAATCAAAACCGAAAAATGTCGTATTTGGAAGTTGGCTTTCCATCATGGTGGTTACTGATTCGAGAGATCGATCGCGTAGTGAAATTCACCACGGTTTACGTTGCAGGCATGCAAAAACACTGTAATGCACATTCGCACTATCCAGGAAACAAGTTACCATGGCTTACGTCACAGGCATGCAAAAACAACGCTAACTCTATCCATCAGGGAATCGGGAGGTGTGCCCTATCCCTCACCTCGGTCGACCGAATCCATGACACCACTAAGGTGTCTATCCTCATCTCAAAAGCATACTGATCTAACCATCAGTTTACCACCATATTGGTGTGTGAGGCTCGCGAATTAACGCTACACAAAGCCGTGCTATATTGAAGTTGTGCTTTGATCACCAACCACAAGAGTCTGCTTTTCAACAGAAGCCTAGATCATTTGCCACTTGGGCATGCCACACAGGAAATTTACGCCATGCGAATGATGTCTATCGATATACAACCTCTGATCCCGTACGTCTTAGAGAAGGGTGGAATAAGGGAATAAATTCCCCTTCACCAAGTAGATGTATATTTAATAGAGATCAATCAGCACAGAATAAAATCCAATGTCAGACACACCATCCATTTACAAATCCGTTTTAGGTCTGAACGAAAACGGAGGCACCTTATTCCTCGTCCCGTATGTCCAATATAGGAGAGAGTCCCTCGCATATACGTACAATCATAAAGTACGTCCGGACGGCTACTACAGTAGCCCCTTCAAGGTAGCTACTCCCATCATGAGCAACAGTATCAACCAATCCATTCGATGTGAAGATTGTCGGTCTTGCACCGTATTCAATCTCTTCGACTTCTCGTCGTATCAGTTATTCAAAATGGGTTAGACTCGGAATTTCCGAATAACTCGCGTATCTTACAATCAAGTGCTATAACAACACATCATACGCCTTACTCCAATCCAGAATATTCTTTTATTTAAATATTCTTTTCCTTTGGAAAAGGTTCCCATTAATTTTATCAAAGATAAATTCTTTAAATTTATCCTTTAATCTTCCTTTGGATATCATTTCTAAACCAAATTAAGGTTATCAACTAGTCGGGATTAGCGCACCTTACCGAAGTAATCATTTCTTTTATTTTCCCAATCCCAACCTATTCATTCCATGGAGCAAAACTGGTAATACTCCGTATCTAACACCATGGTGTTATCGGTAAAAATTAATTACCATTTTGCGTTCAAATCTAATTGAAGATTTAACTATCATTTAGAGCAAAACTGGTGATACCCCATTCTCGATCATTTCTCAGATTTGATAATTTAAATTATCAAATCCTCATTTCAATCTAATTAAAGATTATTAAGACTCCACTTAGTTTTAATCTTCCCAAAAATCAATATTAATGATTATATAACTTAGGAAACCATATCTTGTTTTTAACTGGGTTAAAGAACCATTGCCATTTAAAACACAGTTCAAGATAAACCCAAAATCACATTCCATTAGTTGTGGAATCTTCATGGAAAAAGAAATCAATATATAATCGATATCAATTTCCATATCCGACTAATAATATAAATGGAATAACAACAAAGCCTTTTAAATTCCATATATATTAACAGTCTTCCTCCATAGAAACTCACTTTGATTATTATCAAATTGAATTCCATTCCATTCCAATATATTAAATTGGAAAACTTTACTTTGGAAAATCTCCACTAAATCTTTAATAAAAAGATTTATAAGTTCCAAATCTCATTTCACTGTAAATCAAGTGAATAAAAATCCAAATTTCCATTTGAAAAATCCTATTGAATGGAAAGGGCCTTGAAAGGCGATTTGTAGTTGCACAGATTGAGCCGTACAAAGGAGACACTGGTGAAATTTAATGAAAATTCAAGGAGTTTGAATATTTATAAGAAATTTTTATAACTAGAAATCAATTTGTCGATATATATGTATAGAATTTGATAAAGAAACGAACTTATAATAGAATGTTATAAAAAAACTATAAATTTAAATCTGGTAAGAATAGAAAGAGAAACGTATTCACGTTTTAAAAAAGAACAATTGGTTTTATATGATGTCGATTATTCGAGATATGTGATCTCATCTGTTTTGAAGTTAAGAATGTTATTCAGTCAAGGTCAGAGAGGTAATTATACCACAACTTGATTAATTTCATTATTAACCGATAAATAGAAAGTTTCAGTCTTGAAGATCAATATTTAAATAAGATTTAGTTGAATGCAATATTTTGGGTTATTGTAACGATGTTTTACACAACATTCGTTTTAACCCAAGTAAGTGGAATTTTGGAAATATAATAATTATTATTTCCTAAGTATAGAAATGAATGGTCGTGAAAGTGAGAAATGATTGGAAATGAGTTCCAATCATAAATAGAAGATATTTCTAAGTATAGAAAAAAAAAGATATGGAACGTTTTCCAAATGTTGTAAGAGTTTAAAGCGTTTGAAAATATTGAAGTAAAGATATTGGAAGAAATATAGGAAATGATTTAATTAATGAAATATAAGAAAGGGTCAGTGATTGTTTGATATTTAGTCAAAAATATTTCTAGTTCGAAATTTGTATGGATGTTTGTTTTTCTTCGATAGTTAAATAACCAACTATCAAAGTTTTTGACCGTCGTTGTCAATTCAGAGAGATTGGTTGAATTTATTATTAGAAAACCACTCCATATAGGTATAAGCGTTGCGAATTAGATTATTTGAAGACAACTGAAGACAAAGTAGAAGTGAAAGGGCTGTTCTATTTACTAGATAGTGCCTTCGGTTTGTCCAGCCCTAGGATAACTTGTATGGACGAATGTCTGAAAGAGTATGCCTAACAGATCACATAAGATGATCTTTCCAAAGTATTACGTTTGGTAGCGGAGGAATTAGTTTCTCTTAGCTTTTACCGTAATATTTTTGGGAAACTCAACTAATGCTTTGACGGGTTTGACAACATGGCATTTAGAGTAAATGGTGGTCAGATGCTTTAAAAGGTTAAACGTAGACTAAAGCCTCATCAACCGAGAAATGAAAAAAAAACCGAGAAGGCAACATAGCTAGTTGGATCGCACCTAAGCAGGGTGTATTATCACCGTATAGGGAAAATTCATTTGTTCTTCTTTCGATTATGTATCTTACGGATTGCGGTTGGATGACCGACAACTGTGGGTGATAATACATTCAGTACACTTAAGCTAAATGAGTGACTGGTCATGTGTGGTCGAGTTGCAAGATGTTCCTGTTGAACCCCAGTGTATCCCCTTTAGAGTACACCGATCAGAAGGCGGTTCCATACCTTGTCATAGTCGGAATCCAATCTCTAATAAGTGCCCTACGGGTTTTGATTTTATACCATGTATGTTGAGTGTGAGATGCAAGCGTTCTGCTAGATGGTTATTCATTTGATTTAGACAATATTATAAAATCATCGGATTTTGATATAAAAAATGTTTTGGGTTTACTTAAGGTAAAAATCATCCGTATTTACGTGTGGATCATCTTAGGTCTATCCTTTCTTTCAAATGGTTTTTCATAGTTAAACAAAATGGTTGGAGTTTACTCACACCAGTCTCATGATCGACCTAGAGTTTTTTTTTTGTTTTACCCTCAACTCTTGGGTGACCAAGCTTGTACAGGCAATCGAGTGTTTTAGGCTTTTATAGATACACTTGGAAGAGCTTGAAGCAGGAGGCTTCACCATTAGTTATTTAAAATTATTTCCTTTGTGATTTATATGTGTCTAATATGGTATGCATATACAATACAGATTTGTATTTCAAAGTTATGATATATGATATTACATTTTGTTCAGTTCCGCTGTGAGACTCTGATGTTCTCTTTTGTTATATCTTCTGTCTATTTCTATTTCTTTAACAATATTGACTTGTATTTCTGTGCAATTTGGGTTGGACATGTGGTGTTTTAGTCAACTCAAATAATACAGATTTACGGTCCATTATAGTGGTATATGAGTTTAGTGTTAGAGATTGCGGAATGGGTCGTTAAGGCAAGACAAACACTAAAGGAGGGAGGGTGAATAGTGTTTGTGAGAATTTAAACAAAATCAAAAACTTATGTGTACTACGGGATGAATCAAACCAAAAACATAATTATAGACACAGATTCAAACACAGATGCATAATAAATAGAAACAAAAATGCAGAAAAAGAAAGAACACATCGGATTTTATTCTGGCTTGGATTACTCCTACGTCCAGTCCCGCACAACGCTGGATTGCGCAGAGTTTTATTACCATTCCAATAGTCAAGTACAACCTCCTTGATTTCATGGATACAAGGGATACCACCGATTACTGCTTCCCTGATTTCTCGGCTACAAGAAACACCTGTACCTACTTCCTTGGTTTCACGACTACAAGGAACACATTAATTCCTACTTCCTTGATTTCTCGGCTAAGGAACACACCGATTCATACTTCAATCAACCCAAGTAATTACAAACAGCCCTATAACTCTTCAATAGCACTTGATTTGGAGAGAGATGAGAAAAGAGTGTAGAAAGAAGAAGTTTGATCAAAACGGAATTGAATTCGACATAGTATAAGTGTAGAAATCATAAAAATGATTAAGAATAATGGTGTAGAGAAAGAGGATGAAGTTAGAGAAGAAGAGATGATAAAAAATTCAAATTCAACCCCTTTGAATAGTGTTTGAAAGGTTGCAACGTTTCTGGAGCATTACAAATGGTGAAAAGACACGTCCTTTCAAATTTAAAATTCTAACAGTCATATGTCGACATTCCCTTTTCTACATATCGACATATGTAATGTCCCAGATTTCCTGACCATCTTTAAATCTAAATCTTAGATTATATGAAATGACCCAAATTTCCCCTTACGGGGAAGCCCGAATTGAGTTGAGAACACGACAATCAGAACATAAATAACAGAACATTTCATTGCTATTATAACAATATTGCATCAAAATACAAAAATATCATAGTAGGAATAAATATTTTACATCGAAAAATATCAGAGATTAAAATACATAGTACAGTGCAAAATATATGCATGAATATAATCTGCAGCGGAAAATACATTAATTATCACAACTGAAAGAAATACACAGATACAAAGCTTTCCAAATATAGCTTCAGCTGTAAATCCAGGATCCTGTGTAAAGAAATATCTGCAAATACCAAAACTACTAGCTGCCCATGTGGAAAATATGGGCACCCAGAGTTTATGTGGAAACAATAAACTCTGAGTCAGTCATGGGACTGGTGTGAGAACTAAAACAGTTATTAAATCATTACTAATAGTTGGGAAAATCATGGGACCACGCCATATAAAATACAATGGCTTTACTCCACATGAACCTCAGTTTAAATAAAACAATGCAATGCTTTTTGAAAAATGAAGCTATTATAAGGCTCAGGTCCCATCACACAATGCAACGCAAGCCGAAGGATAGAGTTTTCCCTTATAATAGCCAAATATGCTTGATACGTGTAAAAAAAATTATTTGATATTGTTACTAGTGTCTAGTCAGTTTAAAACACTTTCAATGTAAATGTATCAATCGTAGACGGGATAGCTACCATATACTATGTTGCCATATAGGTTTACAATTAAATCTGTAATGTTGTATTAGAAATTGGATTTCCATCATGAGTCAAGGCAAGGGATGGACTCCTTATCGATTCGAATCACCTCTGGCAAGATGACCCAGGATCACACCTACGGGCAACCCTTGGATCATGAAGGGCCGGTCCACACATACTTTAGTGGATTAGTTAATCTTGAACACAACTTTCCCAGTCCTATCGGACCTATCACTTGGCTACTAGTGACCAATATACTGAGGTGCCTGGCAATCCATCAACCACATAAATAAAATTGTCTGGGCTCCATACCATAACACCACTTCTAGCTAGAAAGAAACATCATGCACTCCCTGCATTCCCTTATCCCATTTCTGACTCATACCGGAGGGGGTGAGGCTTGCAAATTAACGCTATACACAAAGCTATGCTAATTAAAGCCATGCTCTGATCATCATCCACAAGATTCTTCTTTTCGACAAAAGCCTTGATCCATGCAACTCAACAAGCCAAACTATCAATCCATACTGTATGACTATTTTTCACCAATATATAACCTCTAAGCTTGTACGTCTCAGAGAAGGGTGTTAAGCAAGATAATAAATTCTCCACCACCAAACAGATATATATTTAGCAGAGATCAAAGAATACAGTATAAAGGAATAGAATGTTAGACATACCATCCATTTACAAGTCCGTTCTGGGTCTGAATGAAACCAGAGGCACCTTATTCCTTGTCCCATATGTACAATACAGGAGAGAGGTCCTCGCATATCAAGTCGATCTCCAAGTACGTCTGGAAGATCACCACTTATTACCTCGTCTTGGGTGTACATCCCAATGAAGACATCAGTAATCATCCAAATGATGTGAATGTCTCCGGTCTTCAACCACCGTCTTCATCGTCGACTTTTAGTCGTCGTATTAATTATTCAGTATGGGTTAAACCCTGTCTTTCCGAATAACTCGCGTATTTTATAATCAATAATCAAGTGTGATAAAACACATCATACGCCTCATTCCAATTCAGAATATTCTTTATTCAAATATTCACATTTCTAGGGAAAGGTTCCCATTAATTTTATCAAAGATAATTTTTTGTAAATTTATTCCTTAATCTTCTTTTTAATATCATTTTCAAAAGATTTATTTTATCCTTTAACAATTCTAAACCAATCTATGGTTTATCAACTAGTCGGGGATATCGAGCCATATTGAAGTAATCATTTATTTATTAATCTCAATCTCAACCATTCATCCCATGGAGCAAAACTAGTAGTATTCCATATCTAACACCACAGTGTTATCAGTAAATCTAATTACCATTTCACGTTCAAATCTAACTAAAGATTTAACTATCGCATGGAGTAAAAATGGTGGTGCTCCATTCTCGATCAATTCATGAATTCAGTAAATTTAATTACCTCATTCTCATTCCAATCTATTTGAAGATTTATTAAAACTCCAACCTGGTTTTAATATCAAAAATCATTACTTTATGATTACTCAACTTTAAGAAATTAATCTTGTCATTAACTGGGTTATAGAACCAATGTCGTTTAAAACACAGTCCACGATAAACCCAACTCATCTTTCATCAAAATGGAATCTTCATGGAAAACATATCAATATATATATCGATATAAATTTCCGTATCGGACTAATAATATAAATGGAATAACGACAAAGCCTTTTAAATTCCATATATAGTAATGATCTTCCTTCTCATAAGCATATCTCGATTATTCCTGAATCGAATCCCATTCAATTCCAATTTAATATTTTAAATTGGAAAACTTTACCTTGGAAATTTTCCATTAAATCTTTATTAAAGATTTATAAATTCCAAATTATAACTTCACTGTTAATTGGGTTAAAGAACAAACATTAATTAAAACACTGTTTACGATAAACCCAAAAATCCAATTCTTTTATTCAATTCCAACTAAATATTAATTAATTGGCAAACTTCTCTAAATTTTAATTAAAAGATTTATTCTTTTATCCTTGGGGTTTAAGAGCAGTGTTAATAAAGACACCATTCACGACAAACCAAAAATCCAATTTGATATTTAATACAAGGTTCTGAATAGAAATTATATCGACTTATATTCAATATCAAATTCTGAAACTAACGAATATCGTATTGGGAATAACGATATCTATATCTTCCAAATTCCGTAACAATATCCTTATAACCACGGAGTCCAATATAGAAATATTCCGAAGATTATTTCCATTCCAATCCCTTCCAATTTATTCGTTGAAAAATTCTGGTTATTTTAAAACCATTTCAAATCCAATTTATTTCTTTAAAAATATTGGATTATTATACTAGTTAATAACTAGTTCATTTCGATAAAAATATATTTTTATCTTTTCAAACTTGTAATTTTTCATTCAAAATCTTTCCAAATCAGTCATTATGATTTCACATAATTTTCCCATATTTTTAATAATTTTATTAAGGCCTTTACAGTCGGTTTCCAATAACGGACACCGAACTGCATCCATAGTGACCTTTTCTGAAATTGATTTGGACATATTTCCAAATATAACTATTAGATTTCAAATCTCTTATATACATTGGAAAACTCTTTTCGATACGAACCCAATGGTTCCGGTTTTAGGAGAATCCGATGGTCGGATCTCCCGTTATATCAATTTGAAGTTAATGGTCGAAATTCATGAATGGTCGCTGCCGATGCGTTTTATTAAGGCCATTTAATATATACTATATATTATATATATTTCGTCGATTTTCATTTAAAACGTATTTTATAAATTCGTTTCTAACTTCATTTCAAAACTATTCCAACTTCATTTTCAATTCTAAATCAAAATTGAATATTCCATATCATTATAAATTTAAAATGATAATATTTTCAAAATATCTGATTTTGAAATCCATTTCTTTTTCGTATTCATTATCAAATGAATAAAATCGATCTATAAACCCGTTCGGCTAAAATTGGCATTTCCATATTTACCCGGCTTCAGATATTTTTATATATTTTCGTGTCCATCCAAAGTCAGACATCAAAATCATATTTTGGTTATTCACTGAATATTATTTTAAAATATTCATAATTTCTGAATCGGAATGCGACTCAATCAATTACCATATAATTTCAGTTATATGGATTTTATACACCATATGTATTCAACAATAATGAGAGCCAATTCACATCTAGAGTGCAATTTACAACTGTATAAGTGTTAAAATAAATAAATAACGCTCAACACATCCTGTCAACTCATCGATTGACATACAACTAAATATTGGGATTAGTGTATGTCAAATATCATCTCAATACCTATGTGGGGTTTCAACCAACAAATACTGATTATTATTCGTGCAGTTGGGCGATGTGTAAAATTTGTCGTCCCAATCAATATCAGATAAATAGGTGTACATAAACAAGCCGTCTGAATTGTAAATGAATATTTATTCCAATTTCTTTTTATGAAAATTTTATATACATCTAATATAAATAACTTATATATTTCTGTTTCAGAAAAATTCGGCATTATAACGGCACGATATTAGAACCGGAATAATGTCTAGCATTATCCCTCTCCTGATACGAGCTCGCGCCATACACAACAATCAATCAAATAATTCCACAATACAATCAATTCACACAAATCATCCAAGGTTTGTACAAAAAGTAGTGTCAGGAGCTACTGAGCCCCATCTGCAACCTAAGATATAATTTACATTATAAAATAGTTGAGTGAGAAGTTCTCACATTGGGATCCGCTCCGCCATTCTTTTCTATTGCTCAAATTCGCCGTTCTGATTCCAGAATTTGCAATGAGCTCGAATCTTCACTCGACCTGTTTCTCTAGCATAAACGCGCCATACCGGATAACTTTCACTTGGTGGACTTTTTCCCAAAACCGCTCTAATTCGCCGGAATTTGCGGAAAGACAGTATTCAGACTGCTGATTTTGGACGTGTTTTCTGGGCGGCTCCGTATTCTAAAATACGACTTCCATATACCCAAATTGAAGAGAAAATCGTGCTCTTCGACTTTGGCACTGTGGATTTTTGGCTAGAAGCGCTCGGATTGGAAGATATTGAGGTGGGAAGGTCGGGGGGTTAAATGCAAAGCGAGAATTTTGTAAAAATTGGATTTTAGAGGGAGGGGGGCCCACAGTCGGATTGATGGCTCGAGGGGCGGCAAGATGGTGGCAGAGGTGGCTGATGGGGGTGTGGCCAGGTGGTGGCAGCGGTGGAGGGCACGGCCAGAGGTGGTGGAGGCTGGGGTAGGGGCGACGGTAAGAATTGGGGAGGAGGCCTTTTATTTTGTGAAGGAGGAAGAAAATAATGAAGAGAGGAAGTAGGGAATGTGATTATATGCTAGTTTCTCGCCTATCGTCCAGATGCCGACGATCTCCAATTTCCACGAATTTCGGATACGACATAGTAGACATGGTGACGAATCCAAGGAAACAAGTTTCATCGAATTCCGAGTTCGTTTGGCCATCCGTTTAAATTGTCAAAGATGCTCAAATAATGTTCAAAAATGCAATTTTGGTTCAGCTGTTCTTCTTGCACGACAACAAGCTAACTCCAAAAAACATGGGCTTTTGGATTTAACCATTATTAGACGATATGAATCCAGAAAAAAAATGGAATCGAATTCTAAGTTCGTCTCAATAATGTTCCTTTATAAAATGACTGCCTATTTTTAAACAAATGGTTTTGCTTCACACGGCCACATACTAACTCCGTTCGACGCGTCTTTTGGAAATCAATAATGACTTGTCACTATGAATCCAGAAAAATTTATCTCGTCGAATTCTGAGCTCATATGCAAAATTTCACTTTTTAAGGGCTATGTATTGCTATCCCACAAAGCCAAAATTATGAATCCCGGAATATATCGAAGTTTACACTTTTCGAAATCGCATACGACATTTTGAACTCAATGGAAGTTGTTTCAAGTCCAAATTCATCCATATGCAAAAGCTGACCCTTAAGGCTATATATAATATTGGAATATATATATATATATATATATATATATTCCATAGCGACTATTCCAAATTTTAATTTGGACATAATTTACAAATTATAAAGTGAAATCTCAGTTTCTTATATTCGTTAGAAATATAATTAAAAAATTTAAAATATTTCTTGTTTAATGAAATCCGATTTATATTGAATTCTGTACATCCATTTGAATTTAAAAATCAAATTTTCAAACTACCGCGCCATTTCTAACTCTATTTATAATTAAAATAAATTTATACGTTCTAACTTCAATTTTAATAAATTTTAAATCATTAATATTTAAAATAAATCATTTTAAATATTCAAAATCTATTAAAATAGCTAAAATAAAAAATTTAAATTGGTTTCAAAATTCCGGGTTGGTACATTATACTGATAACTAAATCCAATTAAATAATATTTAATATGAATATTATAGATAATTTGGAAAAATCATTAGTTTATAATTATGAGTACATTTTTAACTTGTGCAGACACAGGTAAATGTTATTTTAACATTTCCATTTGTATTTAATACGTATTTTATTTATGTTAAAATTTAATTGCTTAAGTAAAATGACTTTTAATATTTGAAAGGATTTAAATAAAAATCTTAGATGTATACATGAATATGCATATTCTTATGACCCTTAGTGTATATGTAATAAATCGAGGCAATAACGTTTGTTTTAAATTTAAGTAAATATTTTATTACTTCACATGTATACATATAAGATGGTGTGAGAAATTAATGGACAAGAACATGTCATATAATAAAATTAGGTGAAAACAAATCAGATTTAATGATAATATTCATTTTTATACGTTGATTTGCAATTCAGGAAAGTACACTAGTTCATTGTATATGCAAATCAGGTCTTATTTCCTAAAGATGAAGTATATCCATAGGAAATGCTAGCCTGGTAATCTATAGTCTAAACATTTAACGAAAACATGTGTTTGTACAAGAACTACAAAGTCATACCAATGAATATATGGATAATTGATATTATGAATAACCAAGAATGCCTCTGAAAACACATGGCCATGCTCTTTAAGGACATAGCTTCTTTTCCATCAACCAAATACACACCCTAAACCTATATTGCTCCATCTTTTTCATAGGTGCACAACCATGTTTAGTTACCCTTCAATCAACCAATTCATAGCAATATACATAGTTGTTTCCCCATTAACTTGGCAGCTCCATGTTGTTTTAAATCAATCATGACAGCATGCTTAGTTATCAAATCCATCAAGGCTAAGACAACCTATAGACAACACTGCCAAGCCTTTAAAACTGTGACACCCCACGTCCGTTAATGTCACTCACTAAGGGAATGCATTAAGTTTCGTGAAGCGTTATAGGTAAATAAGAACATAATAGCATAAGACAAATACGTAAAATAGCAGCAGAATTAAAAACTTTATTTTAAATCATAACATCATGATCCCAAATACTGAGTCTACGCCATAAATAACTAATTACATTAATAATCTGTCTTGCCAAAAATATCAAAGTACAAAAGCATAAATCATATTTGTAATGACCCGCATTTTTAGAGATATATAATTAATTTATTTAATTATATAATTGGTGATTTAGAGAAGTTAATGATCGTTTAATTAAATAATATTGAATATTTAATTAATATAATAATATAAATAATTATGAAATAATCAGAATTTGCTGAAATGGCAATATAGTGTGAACTGGATAATTTAAAATATATATAATTCAGTTTGGAGTTGGATTATATTAACGAATATATTTAAATAACGACAGTTGAACATATAGTTTATAATATATTTATAAACGAGCTCGAAATGGCGCTGCAGCTCGCTATTTGGCGATTTGAACTTCAACTGAATATACAGGGCCCATTTTAAGTCGGATTTCTGTGAAACAAGAACCGTCAAGACCGATTTGATAATAGTTTTCTAATGGAACAGAAAAATCGGGAATTCATCGTGTAGATTTTGATTTACGTCCAAATCAAATTTTAGAAAAGTCGTTATGGAATTCCTTTATAATTTATAACGATTTATAAAAGGAATTTCAATATAAATTGAATACCAATATAATATGGATTTGGAATATCGAGCTATAAATCCATATATGAATATTCTGGAGCTATGGTATATTCTATGTGGATATATACGATAATATTAAATTATTAATATTTTATTTAATTTATTTAAAAATATTTATATATTTAAATGGGCTATTTAGAGCTTTAAAAATAGCCACTTTTGCAAACGACCTCAGAATTCGACGAAACTAATTTTGTTGGATCTGCATTGTCAAATAGTTGTTAGATTTCCAATTTCGTGATTTTTAGAGTCACTGTGTGGTCGTACGGATTTTTAGAGTGAGAAACAGTCATTTGATAGTTAAAAATACACTGTGTGAGCATACGGAGTCGGAATTCAACGAAACCAGTTTCTTTGGGACTGTAATGTCGAACTATAGCTGCGTGTCCAGTTTCGTGATTTTTAGGCATCGTACGTGATCGTACCGATTTTTAGAAGACATATACGAATATAAAATGATATAATAAAAATATCTAAAAATATCTAGATATTTTATTCACCCTATAAATATCTCCCTAACACTTCCTAAACCTAATCAAAAGTCCACGACCTCATTTTTCTTCAGCTGCCAATTTTCTTGCTCAGGAAAATCAAAACATGAGCATCAAAAATCCAAATCAATTCAAATAAATTGTTATAAATCATTGTATATATATGAATGGGATCACTGAAGGATTCTCTACAACCCAGTATGATTTTCAGGGTGTTCGATCATCAATTTTTGGGGCAGAAAATACCCAACGTGGTATTTGTGATCCTAGGGTTTGGGATTTCGTTCGAGTGGAGAATCAATGCTCGAATTTGAGTTCGTTTTTGGGTTAGTAAGGCAAAATAGAACTTGCGTGATGAAATTGGGAGTTCGCGATTGGGTTTTGGTCGGTGGGGGGTGTTCGATGCAACCTGGAATGGTGGATCGAGATGGGAGAATGTGGTATGGGGAGGAAGAGCTCGAGGAGAGGATGAGAATGGTGGTCTGGTTTTGGGGAATCGTGAAGTAGGTGAGGAGAACGTGGTGGCCGGAGTTCCTGTAAATGGCCGTGGTGTTGTTTCCTAAAGTCGACAGTTAGGGGAAGAAGATGTGCGGGCTCGGGTTGGTATTTCAAGTGTGGATGGGCCTGGTTTAATTGGTAAAAGCCCAATAAGGATTTTTGTTTAGTTTAAATTTGTTTTAAATACGTATTAACTTCGTAATACAATATCTTGGTCATACAAGATCGGATTGACGAACCGTAAGTTCCGTTGGGATCGTATGGACGACGACTACCAAATGGGACTGACTGGAGGTCCATTGGAGCTCGTTTGAATTTATGGCGAAATAAATTGTCAGAATCAAATCAAGCGACAATTATCGTTATTTAACGATGATAGTCCAATGTGAGTAAAACTCACCAACTCTGAACAGTTATATTTTTATAATGTATTCCTAGAACTGTTAATCATCTATTGATTGCTGTGTGTTGGTTGATTGATTGAACTGCTAGTCAGTTAGTGGAAATTATATATATATATATATATATATATAAACCATTAAATATTATATATTAACGCTGTTGTCAGAATAATTCGTACTGAACTGTAATGGATGTTGATTATACTGTGTAACATCTGTGATGCAGGGAAACAGGTTGGAGGGACCCAACTGGGTTCCTCAATATTTATAATACAGTTTTGATTTATATATTCTGTTATATAATGTGATATATAATCTGTTGTTGATTATATGTGGTTGGACGATATTGGTCGTCGTGATTTGATATGATTGAATACCATAACATACCGGAATATTGAAAATAGAATATTTATAAAATCAGAGGATTTTTATAAAAGAGAATATTTATAAATAGAATATTTATAAATAGAAATATTTATAATGGAATATTTATAAATAGGAAATACCTTTAAGTAGAATTATAAATAAAGGGAAATTTTTATAAATGGAATATTTATAAAGGGAATTATTTATTTAGAATAAATAGATAAGATACTATAAAATGAATTATTTATTTGTTAGATAAATAAAATATTAAATAGGGATTATTCACTTGGAAATAAATATGAGGTATTCAAAAAGGAAATAATTGCAAACCATTTTCTATTTGAATGGAAAGGCCAGTGTGGCGGGTTTGGGAATTTTCCCGATGCTCCCGATACAAAGGAGGTTATGGCAAATTTTTCCGGGAATTTAAGGAGTTAGAATATTTTTAAGAATAAATTTGAAAAGGAAACATTTGCAAACCTTTTGCAAATAGAATAAAATAGAAAAAGAAATATTTGTAAACCATTTACAAATAAAATTGAAAGGGAATATTTAGAAAATAAATAGAGTTAATAAAAAGGAAATTGGTTTATAACGGAATAAGACGTTGTAAAAAGGAAATCGTTATAAAAAGGAAAACGTTATTAAAAGAACATTTATAAAGTCAAGAACCATTACTAAAAAGTGAATCTTTATAAATGAATAAACGTTGTTAAAACGGGGATCTTTTTAAATGGAAAAACGTTATAAAAAGTTAGTAAATCGAATACGGTATTCAAAGTTAGATAATCGAATATGGTTTTCGAAAGGAGTTAATCGAATATGGTATTCGAAGTTAGTTAACCGAATATGGTATTCGAAGTTAGTTAACCGAATATGGTATTCGAAGTTAGTAAATCGAATATGGTATTCGAAGTTAGTTTATCGAATGTGGTATTCGAAAGGAGTTAGTTGAGTCAATTTAGTCAAATAGAGTTAAACAGTTAGAGTTAAACAGTTAGAGTTAACCAGTTAGAGTTAAACAGTTAGAGTTAAACAGTTTGAGTTATCCAGTTAGAGTTAAACAGTTAGAGTTAAACATTTAGACTTAATCAATTAGAATTAATCCAAATGAGATGCCATTTAGCACGACTACTAGCGAAATTCGCAGGGTTGTAAATAGCCTACGGCGGTCGGATGTTTCCTGAGGGAATCAAGCGTAACCATTGTGATTGCTGCGATTTAGAGTCAAGCAAATGGAGTCAAATCGAATATTAGTTATTCGAATGGAGTTAAACAGAGTTAATCGAATAGTAGTGATTCGAATGGAGTTAAATAGAGTTAATCGAATAGTAGTTATTCGAATGGAGTTTAATAGAGTTAATCGAATAGTAGTTATTCGAATGGAGTTAAATAGAGTTAATCGAATAGTAGTTATTCGAATGGAGTTAAATAGAGTTAATCGAATAGTAGTTATTCGAATGGAGTTAAATAGAGTTATCGAATATTAGTTATTCGAATAGGGTTAAACGGAGTTAAATAGAGTTAGTCGAATATAGTTTATTCGAATAGAAAGGAAAGGAGTTATCGATTATAGTTTAATCGAAAGGAGCTATCGATTAGTTTAATCGAAAGGAGATTATCGAATATATCGTATTCGAAAGAAAGAGATCGAATATAGTTTATTCGAAAGAGAGAGATTTCGAATACAAGTTATTCGAAGAGAGATAATCGAATATAGGTTATTCGAAGAAGAGTTAATCAAATAGAGATTACTCAAAAGAGAATTATACATCGAATTCAATTATATCGAATTCGGGAAAGTAATATTTACTTTTTAGTTTTTAAATCAAGAGTATACACTAATAAATTAGGGTTATGTTTAATTATTCGAATTAAAGAATAAAGGTTATAATTGAAGTTAGATATTTCGAAAGCAGGGATTATAACGTTATCATTATAATCAATATTTTCAATAAAGAAGTGGATTCGTAAATTGAATCCGAGAGTTACGTAAAGAAGTTGTTAAAGGTTTAAAATATAAACTGTTACTATTTCGAAGTCATAACGTTGTTCAATTTTGGTCTGAGAGGTAATTATAGCCCAAATTGATTGACTTCCTTCTTAACTAAGGAATGGTAAGGTTGATAGTGAATGATGGTTAAGTGAGTTTAATAAATGGTTTGAGTTGGCATAGCGATGTTTATTTAAACATCAGTTTAAATCCAATGAAGGAACTTTGGAAATGTTTTCCAAACAAGAAATAAGAAATGTTTTCTAATATAGGAAACAGTGAATGGAAATTTTTTCCATGGTTAATAAAGTATATTTTCTAAAATTAGAAAATAAGAAAGGTTGAATATATGGAAATAGGAGATAAGTAAAGTAATGAAATAAAAAGATGAATGTTGAATGATGATTGATTGATATAATTTCCATTTGGAAATAATATCGTTGTTTGCACACGAGTTTTTCTTTGATAGTTAAATCACAGATTATCAATGTTTGACCGTTTTACGTTGTTAATATGGAGAGGCCGGTTGGATTATTATCCAAAGAACCACTCTGTATTGGCATAAGCGTTGCGAATCATATATGCCAAAGGTAATTGAAGACGAAGTGAAGTGCAAGGGCTATTGTATAAGTCTTAGATAACAGTGCCTAAGATGGATGTACTGAATAGTGCCTTCGGTTCATCCTGTTCCTGGATGACTTGTATGGATGAATGTCTGACAGAGTATTTCCAGAAAGGTCACGTACATTGATTTCTTCAACCGTACCAAGAGTGGAAGCGGAGAAGGAAACTTCTTTTAGCTAACACTTAATGTATGGTTGTAGACGTCAAATTAGTGATTAAGATGGATCTGACAATGTGGCATTCGAAGTGAATCTGATGTGATGATAAAGCGTAACCTCAAGCCTCATCAACCGGTAAATGACAGAATTCGGGCAGGCAGCATGGCTAAGTCGGTCGCACCGAAGTAGGGTGTATAATCACCTATCTAGAGAATATTCATTTGCTTCTTTAATCTATCAATGCTGTCTCATATATATATACGGGAAACGGTTGCTGATCCCAACCGTTGGTGATGTACATTCGATACACTCAAGCGAAATGAGTGGTCGGTCATGTGTGGCTGAGTTGCAAGATGTTCTTGTTGAACTCCAGTGTATCGTTCCTAGAGTACACTGATCGGAAGGTGGTTCCATACCTTGTCATAGTTGGAAATCCATTACCCAATACGTGCTTGTGGTTTTGATTGTATACTATATAGTAGAACGTGAGATGAAACCATTTCTACTAGATTGATATCTATTTGAACTTAGATATTATTATAATATCAGAATGATATTGCTTTACAAAGTTGTTTGGATTTTCATAAGGGAAAACCCATTCCGTTTTCACGGCGTGGTCTTATTATATATCCATTATTAAACCAAGTGTTAGGAGTTTTATTCACACCAGTCAAATGACTGACCCGGAGTTTATTTGTTTGTTTTCCATAAACTCTTGGGTGCGTAAATTTGTATGGGCAGTCAAGTAGTCGGGATTTTACAGATACACTTGGAGAGCTTGGAGCAGGAGGCTTCAGGATTCTATAGCTATTATTATTTCCGCTGTTGTAGTAAGTGTTGTACTCTAATAAGTGCTATTGTATATATAACTATTTGTATTTCAAAAAGTTATGTTATATTTTATTCGTTCCGCTGTGAGATTCGTGTTTACTCTGATGATGATGTTCTTCTTCTTCTATTCTACAAGTTCTACCTTATCTATCCTCACCCTCTAATTTCTTTCTATTAGTTTTTTGAATTTCCAGTACAATTTGGGATTGGACTTGTGTTATTTGATCAGCTCAAATTAGACCGGATTTTCGAGTCACTACAGTTGGTATCAGAGCATTGGTTTAGTTATTACCTTGGCTCTGTGGCGTAATTCAGTAGAGATGGGATTAGTAATATCCTATACTGAATTTGAGTGTATATATATGAGTGCGTATTTGTTAGTTAATATAAAGTGATTTATATTGTGGAGACTCATTGGTTGAGTGGCTTATGGATTCTGGATGATCAGTTTGATCCACTGTATCGGTAGGAGCTTTATAAACACTTGAATACGATGAACCGACATGGTATGTTTTGAAAAGAGGGTAATTGGAATAATTTTACCCGAATATATTTTGTATAGTATATTGGATATATTGGTTGTTATTATAATCGAGTAAGATTATAAATTTAATGGTTATGTAAATAACCAATCAGAATTTATATAAGTGAAATATATGAAATTGAAATGAATTAAATCTGAATTTAAACCAGAAATTAAATTAGAATTCTGGAAAATTGGATAAGTGTTTGTAAATGGATTTGGATTAAAAAAAGGGAAAATTTAAGATCCTGGGAGATTTTAAATTGTTTTACAAGCAGTGTGAATTATATTTTGAAATGAATTTCAAAGTGGAAATGTTTAGAAAGGGTTTATAGTATTGAACTCACTTCGATCGCTGGAAAATAGATTCTGATGATGACAGCTGCATCATCAGTATTCATTTTCGAGTTGTAAGTGACGAATTACTACCAGAGATACTGTTTTGAATTTCTTTTGGGAAAGACAAGTTGTGTTGAATTTCAAAAAGGAAAATTTGATTTTTTGAAAAGAGTAAACTATTTAAAAACTCCCAGGGAAAAATTGTTTGAATTAAAACAAATTTAATAGAAATTTGTGAAAGCAAATTTGAAATAAAGTAAAGCCAGTAAAGTGGTAACTGAGATTGAATTAGAATGGTATCAAAACAAACTGGATTGTGAGATTCAAATTTGAAGTGTAATGTGATAATCAAGTTAAGAGTTGGGAATCGAGAAGAAACTCGAGTTGAAATGATATTTGGCTTGGATATAAGCGAATGGTTGTGTTGTGGATAAAAGCAGATTGGAATTTGATTGGGACGACCCTTGTATCCGCTGAATTGATAACAGGTGGAAAGGATATAATGATATGCCTACAAAAGGTACAAATTTATATTTCTCTTGGATATAAGATTTATGAGCCGAATTGGCAAGCCGCTTGGCAAGCCGCTTGGCTGTTTGATTTTCTTGTTTTGGTTGGAGATGGCCCAGAGAGGCGAGTTGGAGTTTGACCGATTGACCAGTACAAAGGAGGTGCTGGCGAAATTTTTCGAAGAGTTAAGGCGTTAGAAAATTTTCATGATTTTTGAAAATTTTCGTTGATAAGAATTAATTAATATTTAATTGAAATTAAATTGGTCCAGTGGGAAACTGAAGTTAAGAAGTGAACAAATAAGTTCTAACCAGTCAATAGGGTTGTTTCCTACCTTAACAATTTCGAGGATGAAATTATTTTAAGTGGGGAAGAATGTAATGACCCGCATTTTTAGATATATATAATTAATTTATTTAATTATATAATTGGTGATTTAGAGAAGTTAATGATCGTTTAATTAAATAATATTGAATATTTAATTAATATAATAATATAAATAATTCTGAAATAATCAGAATTTGCTGAAATGGTAATATAGTGTGAACTGGAGAATTTAAAAAATATATAATTCAGTTTGGAGTTGGATTATATTAACGAATATATTTAAATAACGACAGTTGAACGCATAGTTTAAAATATATTTATAAACGAGCTCAAAATGGCGCTGCAGTTCGCTTTTTGGCGATTTGAACTTCAACTGAATATACAGGGCCCATTTTAAGTCGGATTTCTGTGAAACCAGAACCGTCAGGACCGATTTGATAATAGTTTTCTAATGGAACAGAAAAATCAGGATTTCATCGTGAAGATTTTGATTTACGTCCAAATCAAATTTTAGAAAAGTCGCTATGGAATTCCTTTATAATTTATAACGATTTATAAAAGGAATTTCAATATAAATTGAATACCGATATAATATGGATTTGGAATATCGAGCTATAAATCCATATATGAATATTCTGGAGCTGTGGTATATTCTATGTGGATATATACGATAATATTAACTTATTAATATTTTATTTAATTTATTTAAATATATTTATATATTTAAATGGGCTATTTAGAGCTTTAAAAATAGCCACTTTTGCAAACGACCTAAGAATTCGACGAAACTAATTTTGTTAGATCTGCAATGTCAAATATTTGTTAGATTTCAAGTTTCGTGATTTTTAGAGTCACTGTGTGGTCGTACGGATTTTTAGAGTGAGAAACAGTCAGTATTTCGACATTTAAAAAAACGCTGTGTGAGCATATGGAGTCGGAATTCGACGAAACCAGTTTCGTTGGGACCGTAATCTCAAACTGTAGCTGCGTGTCCAGTTTCGTGATTTTTAGGCATCGTACGTGATCGTACCAATTTTTAGAAGACAGATGCGAATATAAAATGATATAATAAAAATATCTAAAAATATCTAGACATTTTATCCACCCTATAAATATCTCCCTAACACTTCCTAAACCTAATCAAAAGTCCACGACCTCATTTTTCTTCAGCTGCCAATTTTCTTGCTCAGGAAAATCAAAACGTGAGCATCAAAAATCCAAATCAATTCAAATAAATTGTTATAAATCATTGTATATATATGAATGGGATCACTGAAGGATTCTCTACAACCCAGTATGATTTTCAGGGTGTTGGATCATCAATTTTTGGGGCAGAAAATACCCAGCGTGGTATTTGTGATCCTAGGGTTTGGGATTTCGTTCAAGTGGAGAATTAATGCTCGAATTTGAGTTCGTTTTTGGGTTAGTAAGGAAAAATAGCACTTGCGTGATGAAATTGGGAGTTCGCGATTGGGTTTTGGTCGGCGGGAGGTGTTCGACGCAACCTGGAATGGTGGATCGAGATGGGAGAATGTGGTATGGGGAGGAAGAGCTCGAGGAGAGGATGAGAATGGTGGTCTGGTTTTGGGGAATCGTGAAGTAGGTGAGGAGAACGTGGTGGCCGGAGTTCCTGTAAATGGCCGTGGTGTTGTTTCCTGAAGCCGACAGTTTGGGGAAGAAGATGTGCGGGCTCGGGTTGGTACTTAAACTGTGGATGGGCCTGGTTTAATTGGTAAAAGCCCAATAAGGATTTTTGTTTAGTTTAAATTTGTTTTAAATACGTATTAACTTCGTAATACCATATCTTGGTCATACAAGATCGGATTGACGAACCGTAAGTTGCATTGGGATCGTATGGACGACAACTACCAAATGGGACTGACTAGAGGTCCAATGGAGCTCGTTTAAATTTATGGAGAAATAAATTGTCAGAATCAAATCAAGCGACAATTATCGTTATTTAACGATGATAGTCCAATGTGAGTAAAACTCACCAACTCTGAACAGTTATATTTTTATAATGTATTCCTAGAACTGTTAATCATCTATTGATTGCTGTGTGTTGGTTGATTGATTGAACTGCTAGTCAGTTAGTGGAAATTTTATATATATATAAATATATATATATATAAACCATTAAATATTATATATTGATGCTGTTATCAGAATAATTCGTACTGAACTGTAATGGATGTTGATTATACTGTGTAACATCTGTGATGCAGGGAAACAGGTTGGAGGGACCCAATTGGGTTCCTCAATATTTATAATACTGTTTTGATTTATATATTCTGTTATATAATGTGATATATAATCTGTTGTTGATTATATGTGGTTGGACGATATTGGCCATAGTGATTTGATATGATTGAATACCATAACATAACAGAATATTGAAAAGAGAATATTTATAAATCAGAGGATTTTTATAAAAGAGAATATTTATAAATAGAATATTTATAAATAGAATATTTATAAATAGAAATATTTATAAATGGAATATTTATAAATAGGAAATACGTTTAAGTGGAATTATAAATAAAGGGAAATCTTTATAAATGGAATATTTATAAAGGGAATTATTTATTTACAATAAATAGATAAGATACTATAAAATGAATTATTTATTTTTTAAATAAATAAAATATTAAA
The DNA here is from genome assembly GCA_030737875.1 of Allium sativum. NCBI lineage: Eukaryota > Viridiplantae > Streptophyta > Magnoliopsida > Asparagales > Amaryllidaceae > Allium > Allium sativum. The sequence continues at coordinate 429,646,489 of CM060909.1, read as the reverse complement.
TAGGGATTATTCACTTGGAAATAAATATGAGGTATTCAAAAAGGAAATAATTGCAAACCATTTTCTTTTTGAATGGAAAGGCCTGTGTGGTGGGTTTGGGGATTTTCCCGATGCTCCCGATACAAAGGAGGTTATGGCGAATTTTTCCGGGAATTTAAGGAGTTAGAATATTTTTAAGAATAAATTTGAAAAGGAAATATTTGCAAACCTTTTGCAAATAGAATAAAATAGAAAAAGAAATATTTGTAAACCATTTACAAATAGAATTGAAAGGGAATATTTAGAAAATAAATAGAGTTAATAAAAAGGAAATTGGTTTATAACGGAATAAGAAGTTATAAAAAGGAAACCGTTATAAAAAGGAAAACGTTATTAAAAGAACATTTATAAAGTGAAGAACCGTTACTAAAATGTGAATCTTTATAAATGAATAAACGTTTTTAAAAAGGGGATCTTTTTAAATGGATAAACGTTATAAAAAGTTAGTAAATCGAATATGGTATTCGAAGTTAGTAATCGAATATGGTATTCGAAAGGAGTTAATCGAATATGGTATTCGAAGTTAGTTATTCGAATATGGTATGCGAAGTTAGTTAATCGAATATGGTATTCGAAGTTAGTAAATCAAATATGGTATTCGAAGTTAGTTAATTGAATGTGGTATTCGAAAAGGGGTTAGTCGAGTCAAGTTAGTCAAATAGAGTTAACCAGTTAGAGTTAACCAGTTAGAGTTAAACAGTTAGAGTTAAACAGTTAGAGTTAACCAGTTAGAGTTAAACAGTTAGAGTTAAACATTTAGAGTTAATCAATTAGAATTAATCCAAATGAGATGCCATTTAACACGACTTCTAGCGAAATTCGCAGGGCTGTAAATAGCCTACGGCGGTCGGATGTTTCCTGAAGGAATCAGACGTAACCATTGTGATTGTTGCGATCTAGAGTCAAGCGAATGGAGTCAAATCGAATATTAGTTATTCGAATGGAGTTAAATAGAATTAATCGAATAGTAGTGATTCGAATGAGTTAAATAGAGTTAATCGAATAGTAGTTATTCGAATGGAGTTAAATAGAGTTAATCGAATAGTAGTTATTCGAATGCAGTTAAATAGAGTTAATCGAATAGTAGTTATTCGAATGGAGTTAAATAGAGTTAATCGAATAGTAGTTATTCGAATGGAGTTAAATAGAGTTATCGAATATTAGTTATTCGAATAGGGTTAAACGGAGTTAAATAGAGTTAGTTGAATATAGTTTATTCGAATAGAGTTAAAGGAAAGGAGTTATCGATTATAGTTTAATCGAAAGGAGCTATCAATTAGTTTAATCGAAAGGGGATTATCGAATATATCGTATTCGAAAGAAAGAGATCGAATATAGTTTATTCGAAAGAGAGAGATTTCGAATACAAGTTATTCGAAGAGAGATAATCGAATATAAGTTATTCGAAGAAGAGTTAATCAAATAGAGATTACTCGAAAGAGAATTATACATCGAATTCAATTATATCGAATTTGGGAAAGTAATATTTACTTTCCGGTTTTTAAATCAAGAGTATACACTAATAAATTAGGGTTATGTTTAATTATTCGAATTAAAGAATAAAGGTTATAATTGAAGTTATATATTTCGAAAGCAGGGATTATAACGTTATCATTATAATCAATATTTTCAATAAAGAAGTGGATTCGTAAATTGAATCCGAGGGTTACGTAAAGAAGTTGTTAAAGGTTTAAAATATAAACTGTTACTATTTTGAAGTCATAACATTGTTCAATTAAGGTCTGAGAGGTAATTATACCCCAACTTGATTGTCTTCCTTCTTAACTAATGAATGGTAAGGTTGATGGTGAATGATGGTTAAGTGACTTTAATAAATGGTTTGAGTTGGCATAGCGATGTTTATTTAAACATCAGTTTAAATCCAATGAAGGAACTTTGGAAATGTTTTCCAAATAAGAAATAAGAAATGTTTTCTAATATAGGAAACAGTGAATGGAAATGTTTTCCATGGTTAATAAAGTATATTTTCTAAAATTAGAAAATAAGAAAGGTTGAATATATGGAAACAGGAGATAAGTAAAGTAATGAAATAAAAAGATGAATGTTGAATGATGATTGATTGATATAATTTCAATCTGGAAATAATATCGTTGTTTGCACACGAATTTTTCTTTGATAGTTAAATCACAGATTATCAATGTTTGACCATTTTACGTTGTTAATATGGAGAGACCGGTTGGATTATTATCCAAAGAACCACTCTGTATTGGCATAAGCGTTGCGAATCATATATGCCAAAGGTAATTGAAGATGGAGTAAAGTGCAAGGGCTATTGTATAAGTCTTAGATAACAGTGCCTAAGATGGATGTACTGAATAGTGCCTTCGGTTCATCCTGTTCCTGGATGACTTGTATGGATGAATGTCTGACAGAGTATTTCCAGAAAGGTCACGTACATTGATTTCTTCAACCGTACCAAGAGTGGAAGCGGAGAAGGAAACTTCTTTTAGCTGACACGTAATGTATGGTTGTAGACGTCAAATTAGTGATTAAGATGGATCTAACAATGTGGCATTCGAAGTGAATCTGATGTGATGATAAAGCGTAACCTCAAGCCTCATCAACCGGTAAATGACGGAAATCGGGCAGGCAGCATGGCTAAGTCGGTCGCACCGAAGTAGGGTGTATAATCACCTATCTAGAGAATATTCATTTGCTTCTTTAATCTATCAATGCTGTCTCATATATATATACGGGAAACGGTTGCTGATCCCAACCGTTGGTGATGTACATTCGATATACTCAAGCGAAATGAGTGATCGGTCATGTGTGGCCGAGTTGCAAGATGTTCTTGTTGAACTCCAGTGTATCATTCCTAGAGTACACTGATCGGAAGGTGGTTCCATACCTTGTCATAGTTGGAAATCCATTACCCAATACGTGCTTGCGGTTTTGATTGTATACTATATAGTAGAATGTGAGATGAAACCGTTTCTACTAGATTGATATCTATTTGCACTTAGACATTATTATAATATCAGAATGATATTGCTTTACAAAGTTGTTTGGATTTTCATAAGGGAAAACCCGTTCCGTTTTCACGGCGTGGTCTTATGATATATCCATTATTAAACCAAGTGTTAGGAGTTTTATTCACACCATTCCCATGACTGACCCGAAGTTTATTTGTTTGTTTTCCCTAAACTCTTGGGTGCCTAAATTTGTATGGGCAGTCAAGTAGTCGGGATTTTACAGATACACTTGGAGAGCTTGGAGCAGGAGGCTTCAGAATTCTATAGCTATTATTATTTCCACTGTTGTAGTAAGTGCTGTACTCTGATAAGTGCTATTGTATAAATAACTGTTTGTATTTCAAAAAGTTATGTTATAATTTATTCGTTCCGCTGTGAGATTCGTGTTTACTCTGATGATGATGTTCTTCTTCTTCTATTCTACAAGTTCTAACTTATCTATCCTCACCCTCTAATTTCTTTCTATTAGTTTCTTGAATTTCCAGTTCAATTTGGGGTTGGACTTGTGTTATTTGATCAGCTCAAATTGGACCAGATTTTCGGGTCACTACAATATTTCCCTTGCAAAGCTATAAGAGAGTTGACAAGCAGTCAAAGTGATACATCTATATCCAAAATCCAAGCTAAGCTGAAAGAATCCAAATCAACTCTAAGCACTTCCACCCTGAGAACCTTGGGCCGAGGGGAACGGAAGAGAGAGAAAACGAAACAAAAAGGGTCAGACATTAAGTCTAGCGAGTCCAGTTACTTTTAAATATAAGTAAATAAAAGTACCATGACAGGTATATAAAACTGGAAGAATAAGATAACAGTAACAATAACAAGTGTGAACTGAGAAAGATAAGATGAACATGACATATTACGCTTCTTAAATACATTTCTCTGCACCGCGCAAATACTAGTATATCAGAAATAGAATGATCCCTACTAATACGGTTCCATTACATTTTCTTGGCTATTAGGTTACTTGGGTTAATAGCACTCAAGACTTATACGCGCATCTTACCCAGTTACTTTCCCATGGATTCACCTAATATAATATATGTAGCTGTCTCTCAATATGGAGATACACCCCATGGTACCCCACTCACACGGTCTCCATCGTAATGAACATAGTCCCTCATCCTACTCCGAAGCGACATACGGATCTCTATATAAAATGTTACTTCCGCATATCTGCCATTACTACGCTACGTAAGCGTATGGACTGCCAACATCGATCGAATCAGATTCCTTATCGGAATAATGCCTTCTAGTCTACGATACACCACCCAGAGCAGAAATGCATGTATCTAGACTGTCCCACGCATGTACTGTAATTGTTGCTCGATGCCTCAATCACATGTCCTCTAATGTGCACTGATTTTTGTGGCAGGGCTAAACAAGAAACATGGAACTCGGTCGGGAGCTTTTTCATATCTGTACAGGCCACCTTTAAGTGCCTTCAAGTACAGATATTCCTCGGGTCTATTTTTCATGGTGGCTATGGCCCCACTTCATCCCTCCCTCAACTAGTAAAGACTACAGAGCTAAGCGACCGCCCCTAATAACAACCAATCTAAACATCCATGTGGCGTCTACCCTCAACCCTGTACCTCGATAGTGAAAGGTGAAATTATATATTGGGTTTAACTCTAGTTTTCCGCATCCCGTTGGTTGTCGATGATGGATATCCGACGGTCTACTATCCTTGTTGGTCGTGACCCTCTCTACCTCCTCGTGAGGTAACCGTCGAATCACCCTGGTGTCACCTCGTCCCAACATTCTGACTGCATAGCTACATCTGCAGTCAAGGCCTAGGGCCGTCAATTTCCTACACGACCCGAAATACGACGCGTAACCCGCACGAAAAAACCCGACCCGACCCATTTATAAATGGGTCAATTTCGAGTCAACCCGCTCTGACCCGTTTAATAAACGGGTGTGTTACGGGTTTACCCGTGAACCCTGACCCGTCATAACCCGTTTAATATAAAACATACCAAGCCTAAGCCGTATAAAACCATTTGATGATTGACTGTTGCTAGTTTGTATTAATAACTATATTATGTATGCTTCCTTTTTAAGTGTTGTATTTTTAAGCAATGTATTATTCTATTTCAGTATGCTTTTATTTTGCTAAATGTAGGTGATAAAAAGATTTCTGCAATTAAACAGGTCAAAATGGGTCAACCCGATTCAACCTGACCTGACCCGATTAGATAAACGGGTTAAGTGGGTTGGGTCGGGTCAACCCGTTTATAAATGGGTCGGGTTCGGGTTGGCATAATAAGAACCGTTTATTAAACGGGTTGACCTGACCCATTTAAAAATTGACCAAACCTGACTTGACCCCACCCGAACCCGACCCGACACGACCCATTGACAGCCCTAAGGCCCACCCACCTAGTAGTTACGCGCAGACCCAACCTCTGCGAGTACAACCTAAAACATCTTTCACTGCACAGAGGACTACTAGGAGGACCTTATGTACTTCAGGAAGTCGCGTGCTTCCCCTTCCCATTCCTTTGGAGCCATCATAACAATTAGATGAATGTGCGCTCCCCTCGTGTCTTATAACACTTTGATGATCTACCCCGTTTGGATATTCATCCTCAAACGTACGGACTGGTCCAAGCGCCTTTCTTTAATATGTTGTTAGACCCTATGTCTAAACATTCTTTTACGCACTTGCCTTACCTCAATGGGTTTCCATTTTACTTGGTTATTCCCATTCATATTGAATTCTTATTCAAATTACCAAGTTTCTCTTGCTTATTAATTTCAGTCATATACCTTAATCCATTTAAGGTCATTAATAAGCCCACAACATGTTATTTTCTAGATTGTGGCCTAAGGTCTGTAATCTACAATCTATTTTATATTCTTGCTTGGTTACATCATTAAAATAACATGTTCCCCTTAATACGTTGTTAAGTATATCTCAATTCACATGTTTCCTAATTAACATGTCACTTACCATTTATAATTAAATATAACTTATTTATTTTATAACTTATTTATTTTATAAGTTTTCCTCATTCTTTCTCATTTAACCATAAACTCAATTTACACCGTCACTACAACTTATCGTTTTTTACTTAGCAGATTATTACGCATATCTAATTCTATCATTTCTACAAGTTATGCTTACCCTACAAGGGTATCTTTAATTACATAAATTTATTTTATTTTTCACCGGTTATGTATACCACTAGGTTTCTTTAATTACATAACCTTATTGGGTTAAGTTCTTTGGAATATATGTAAATATTACCCACCCCTCTGTTTTACTTAACCCACCCACTACCCATCCAGTTTTAATTAACCCTGCTCAAGTTCATAATCATACAATCCTTACGGATTAAATTAGGTTAAGTAGTCAAATTCATTACCATGTCCTATTATGGTTATAATGGGCTAGACCGCTCATATTAGGCCTACAACGTGTGGATGCTAGATATGTCGGTCGGGTTCGGGCAATCATATTCCACAGTTGGCTCTACCCTCGTGTCTTAGCCCGATTCGTATTTACACACTTAGACCTATCACATTAGGTTCAACATTAGTGGCTGCTGGATATGCCAATCGGGTCCAGGCAGACTTCCACAACTAGTGCAACCTAACCTCGTGTCAACAGTGCAATTACAATTCCAAATTGTAATTACTAGGCATTCCATTTTTATCCAAATCTACCTATGTCATTATAGGTGATTATTTCTCTTTTTCCCCATATTTAATTATATGCCCAATTCACTATTTCAAATTGTAGACTTTTATGTCCCCTTTTTAATTCATTTTTAATTATGCACCATATACTTTTTTCCTTGTCATAAATTAAGGCATATATGTGTGTGTATATATATATATTTCACAAACCCAAATCCACATATTTTTTCCCATTTATGATCCAAGTCCATATTCACCCATTTTGATACAAGTTATACCCAAATCAACATTCGCATACTTTCCAATTTATGCCTAAAATTTATATTCACGTATGTTAAAATTTATGTCCCAAATCAATATTTAGACATGTCCCATTTCGTACCCAATTCCATATTTACATTTATTCCAATGAGTGCCTAAATTCATATTATCCAACAAGACATATGCCCCCAAACCCATATTCGTATATTTCCAAGTTTATGTCTAAATTTAGATCCATAATCTCCAATACCAATTATACCCAAAATTATGTCTTTCCCCATTATTCCCACTTTCGCATGTTCGCATTTTTCAGCATTAGGCCTAGGATCAAAGGTAGCCTGGCTATTTAAAAATAAAAAGGAAAAGAGGGAGAGAATAGAATCAGATTAGGCTTAATCACGAATCAACAATAAACAGATAGAAATAGGCATAAACTGAATAGGCATATTATGACAAGATTTAACATGGCGGCAGAATGAATATATAAAAGCAGATCTGATAGTTATGTCATAATAGAACTGATTAGGCACCGATTCAAGATTCAATTTTCACATACATGTCACGATTACTATTTAAATGTTTATATCTAAAAATAACATGAACTCAAAGTGAATAGATCTACGGAAACAGTTCCAAACTACTGCGAAGAACACGTTGAATAAGTTGTTACAGCCACCATTGAATTTGTTGTAGCAATCTTCGAATATGTATAATCTTGTTTGAATTGATTTAGAAGAAAAAGAAGAAGAAAATCCATCTTAATTTTTTCATTGCAGCAGAGCTTCGCCGTCATCATTATTTTAGATGACTAAAACCTAGGTCTAAGGTCCTTTATATAAGAGTAGCGGAGCAACCAAGACCTTGAGATTGGACCAGAAGCCATCAGAATCGTCTACGTCAGAGAAGCTTCCAGAACCACGGGTGGGTCAACCCCCCTTCAGGTAGGTCGGCCCCCCTTCAGGTGGGTCGACACCCCTTCAGGGGTGTCGGCCCTGGATCGACCCCCGGGTCGACCCAACGGAACTCGGGTTGACTTCAAAATGTCATCCCTTACTCGATTTGCGTGCCGGATTTCTGGTTTTGCTGATTTTTGTATATTTTTTGAATTTATATGTATATATATCTTTCTTATATGCATACAAACTTCCAACCTTAATAACTTCTTCATATGGTGTCCGACTTATGCAAACCAGGTGTCTATCTTGACTAGACTTCTAAGACGGTAGCAATGGCGTGATCCGTTTTACTTATTTCTTATTATTAAATTAAGTTTTCCTTAATTCATTGTTAACAGTGTATTTCACATTGATTATTCTTTAATACATCATCTTTAGTATCGTTAAAATTCCGGGGTGTTACATTCTTCCCTACTCAAAGGATTTCTTCCTCGAAATCTCTAAGCTAAGAAGAACGTATATCCTAACATCCAATAATCATACATCCATCTAGCAATCACAGGTATCCATTGTCCTTAAGGAATTTCTAATGATTTTATGAACATATGCAATAGTGTGTGTATATGTCCGTAAACTAATGGGAAAGATCAGGCGGTCTACTGATTCAGTTGACCTCCTTAATGCAATATATGTTTGTGCCATGCAACCAAAATGTATGCAAATCATCCTAGTATAACATGTAAGCTCTCTTTGTGTGCACAATGATCCATCCAAATGCAACATCAATGCAACGATACACCCATTTTCATCCATAAAATTTAAAATGTACACACGTCAATATGCAAAATGTAAGTGATTGAGCCGATCTAGTGCCTATTGTGTGTGTGTATACATCCACGAGCAACCACTTGCATCCATCAAACATAACATGTCTCAAACACATGTTTACATTCATTAGTTTTCTAACTAAAGACTCGATCGATAGGAGATATTCAAACGAAAGATACAAGTATTAATTCGAAGCTTGGAAAAGAAGTTAAGAACATATTCTCGAAAAGAAAAGGATATGAAGTACGAATCTTGTCTTCAGCTTCCCAAGTAGCGTCCTTGCAGTCCCCTCCCCATTGCACTTTTACTAGCTACACTTCTTTGCACAATGTCTTAACCTTCGATCCAAGTATGCAAGTCGGAACTCATCCCATCGTTGCTTCCTTCTCTACTTTTGCTTCCTCTCGCAAGTTTGTCTTCACTACCTCGAACTCTATACTTTTAATCGCCTCTTGAATGAATAGTCTTCTTAGAATGACGGACTTCCTCAAGGACTGTCTTCAATAGATTTCCCATTCCGATATAATTCACCTATCAAACCTCTTCTCAAGTAGCTCCCCTACTTGCTTATCAAGTTCCCTCTTTCCTTTTTAGGAGTCACATGTCGCAAATCATCGATAGATATATCAAGAGGTTCAAGGAGACTAAGCATGACAGACTCTTTTTGGGTCATAAGAAATCTTTAAAGTCTTTCTATGGCAAATCAGAAGTCTAATGACCCTCCTCTCACAATCTAGAATGGCTCCATATATGGTTAACCCATCCATCCTAGAATAAACCGTATCGTATGAAATAAAGAACATATGCGTCGCAATCAAAATCGACACCTAACACAGAGATTCTCAAACCCCGACAAATCATCGATAAATGAGCCGTACTTCCATTGGGCTTTGAGGCAATAACGAGATCCAAAACCATATAGTATCTAGGTGAAGAAATTCAGCTAAAGGATCAGATATAAAAGAATGCGAAGCGCCAGGAAAAGAATCCTAATAGGATGATCAGAAATAGAAATCAATCCTTCGATGGAAACTTTCCTACCCCTATCCTGTCCACCAGCTATGAGAATGATAACTTGCCCCTTAGAAGTTCCTGCCCTCTGTCCTTGTCATTGTCTCTTTTAGCACTCCTTAATGAGGGGTCCTGCCTTACCAAAGTGGTAACAAACGCCTTTTCTCTTTCTGCAATCCTTCTCCTGACACACCGTTCCGAAACTATGGTATTTCCTCTTTTCTTCTTTGGGTTGTGCTCCTTAGCCCCAACTCCCTTGTTCTCCTTTTTACCATCCTTGTACAACATGCTAACAAGTCTCTTGAAAGCAACCTCCATTGCATGGAAATCCTTTCGAGGCTTGATAGAAAATAAGACGCAGGTGAAACCACTGCGAATAAAGATGGAGGTAGGGCACTTCTTTGCCCTTCGACATGTATTGTAGTTTTAATATGCCTACGGAACTGTGCCGAAATAGGAATACCGTTTCGAGAGAAACGGTTCCCCGATCAAAAAGGAAAACAAATCAAATGGAGAAACGAGAAGATATTTATGGCTTTGGGAAATATGCTTTTCAAAAACAAACTTTTTATTTTAAAATACTTTGTTTTTGAGACCTTTTTGAAAACCATTTTCAAAATACTCTATCCGATCCTATAACCATATGCTGTAATACCAAATGTGACACATCATGTCTGTTAAAGTCACTCACTAGGGGAATGCATTAAGTTTCATGAAGCGTTATAGGTAAATAAAAACATAATAGCACAAAAGAAAGACATGTAAAATAGCAGCGGAACTAAAAACTTCATTTTAAATCAAAACATCATGGTCCCAAATACTGAGTTTACATCATAAGTATTTAATTACATTAGTAATATATCTTGCCAAAAATATCAGAGTACAAAAGCACAAATCATATTTCCCTTGCCAATCCATAAGAGAGTTGACAAGCATTCAATGTGATACATCTATATCCAAAATCCAAGCTAAGCTGAAAGAATCCAAATAAACTCTAAGCACTTCCACACAGAGAACCTAGGGGGCCGAGTCCAGTTATTTTAAATATAAATAAATAAAAGTATCATGACAGGTATATAAAACTGGAACAATAAGATAACAATAACAATAATAAGTGTGAAATGAGAAAGATAAGATGAATATGATATATTGCGCTTCTTAAATACATTTCTCTGCACCACACAAATACTAGTATATCACAATTAGAATGATCCCTACTAATACCGTTCCATTACATTTTCTTGGCTATTGGGTTACTTGGGTTAATAACACTCAAGACTTATACGCACATCATACCCAGTTACTTTCCCAAGGATTTACCTAATACAATATATGTAGCTATCTCTTAATATTGAGATAAACCCCATGGTACCCCAATCGCATGTTGTCCACCGTAATGAACACAGTCCCTCATCCTACACCAGAGTGATATACAGATCTCTATATAAAATGTAACGTTCCGCATATATCTGCCATTACTACGCTATGTAAGCGTATGGACAGCCACCATCGATCAAATCAGATTCCTTATCGGAATAATGCCCTCTAGTCTACGATACACCACCCAGAGCAGATACGCATGTATCTAGACTGTCCCACGTATGTGCTCTAATTGTAGCTCGATGCCTCAATCGCACGTCCTCTAATGTGCACCGAGTTCCATGGCAGAACTAAACAAGAAACACAGAACTCGTTCGGGAGCTTTTCCATTTTTGTACTGGCCGCCTTTATGTGCCTTCAAATACAGATATTCCTCGGGTCTATTTTTCATGGTGGCTATGGCCCCACCTCGGCCCCTCCCTCAACTAGTAAAGACTACAGAGCTAAGCGACCGCCCCTAATAACAACCAATCTAAACATCCATGTGGCATCTACCCTCAACCCCGTACCTCGATAGTGAAAGGTGAAATGACATCTTGGGTTTAGCTCTAGTCTTTTCACATCCCGTTGGCTATCGATGACAAATATCCGATGGTCTACTGTCCCTGTTGGTCGTGACCCTCTCTACCTCCTCGTGAGGCAACCGTCGAATCACCCTGGTGTCACCTCGTCATAGTATTCTGACTACATAGCTACATCTGGAGTCAAGGCCCACCCACCTGGTAGTTACACACAGACCCAACCTCTGCAAGTATAGCCTAAAACATCTATTGCCGCACATATGACTACTAGGAGCACCTTATGTACTTCAGGAAGCCACGTGCTTCCCCTTGCCATTCCTTTGGAGCCGTCATAACAATCAAATGAATGTGCAGTCCCCTCGTGTCTTATAACACCCCGATGATCTACCCCGTTAGATTATTCATCCTCAAACGTATGGACTGGTCCAAGAGCCTTTCTTTAATATGTTGTTAGACCCTATGTCTAAACATTCTTTTACGCGCTTGCTTTACCTCATCGAGTTTCCATTTTACTTGGTTATTCCCATTCATATTGAATTCTTATTCAAATTACCAATTTTCTCTTGCTTATTAATTTTAATTATATAACTTAATCCATTTAATTTTATTAATAAGACCACAACATGTTATTTTCTAGATTGTGGCCCAAGGTCTGTAATCCACAATCGATTTTATATTCATGCTTGGTTACATCATTTCCATAATACGTTGTTAAGTATATCTCAATTCACATGTTTCCTAATTAACATGTCACTTACCACTTATGATTAAATATAACTTATTTATTTTATAAGTTTTTCTCATTCTTTCTCATTTAATCATAAACTCAATTTACACTGTCACTACAACTTATCGTTGTTTACTTAGCAGATTATTACACATTTCTAATTCTATCATTTCTACAAGTTATGCTTACCCAACAAGGGTGCCTTTAATTACATAACTTTATTATATTTTCCACCAGTTATGTATACCACTTGGTGACTTTAATTACATAACCTTATTGGGTTAAGTTCGTGGGCCTATTTGTAAATATTACCCACCCCCTCTATTTTACTTAACCCACACACTATCCGTCCAGTTTTACTTAACCCTAACTCAAGTTCATAGTCATAAAATCCTTATGGATTAAATTAGGTTAAGTAGTCCAATTCATTACCATGTTCTATTATGGTTATAATGGGCTAGACCTCCCACATTAGGCCTACAACGTGTGGATGCGGGATATGTCGGTCGGGTCCGGGCAGTCTTATTCCATAGTTGGGTCTAACCTCATGTCTTAGCCCGATTTGTATTTACACACTTAGACCTCTCACATTAGGTTCAACATTAGTGGCTGCTGGATATGCCGGTCGGGTCCAGGCAGACTTCCACCACTAATGTAACCTAACCTCGTGTCATAAGTGCAATTACAATTCCTAATTTTAATAACTAGGCATTCCATTTTTATCCAAATATACCTATGTCATTATAGGTAATTATTTCTCTTTTTCCCCATATTTAATTATATGCTCAATTCACTATTTCAAATTGTTGACTTTTATGTCCCCTTTTTAATTCACCTTTTAATTATGCACCATATACTTTTTTCTTTGTCATAAATTAAGGCATATATATATATATATGTGTGTGTGTGTGTGTGTGTGTGTGTGTGTGCATATTGCACAAACCGAAATCCACATTTTTTTCCCATTTATGACCCAAGTCCATATCCCATTTTGATACAAGTTATACCCAAATCAACATTCACATACTTTCTACTTTATGCCTAAAATTCATATTCACGTATGTTCTAATTTATGTCCCAAATCAATATTTTGACATGCCCCATTTCATACCCAGTTCCATATTTACATTTATTCCAATGAGTGCCTAAATTCATATTATCCAACAAGACATATGTCCCCAAGCCCATATTCGTATATTTCCAACTTTATGCCCAAATTTAGATCCATAATTTCCAATATCAATTATGCTCGAAATTATGTCTTTCCCCATTGTTCCCAATTTCGCGCGTTCGCATTTTTCAGCATTAGGCCTAGGCTCGAAGTTAGCCTGGCTGTGTAAAAATAAAAAGGAAAGGAGGGAGGGAATAGAATCAGAACATGCATAATAACGAATCAACAATTAACAGATAGAAATAGGCATAAACTGAATAGGCATATTATGACAAGATTTAACATGGCGGCGGTATGAACATATAAAGCCGATCTGATAGTTATGTCATAATAGAACTGATTAGGCACCGATTCAAGATCCAATTTTCACATACATGTCATGATTACTATTTAAATGTTTAGATCTAAAAATAACATGAATTCATAGTGAATAGATCTGAGGAAACAGATCCAAACTACTGCGAAGAATATGTTGAATAAGTTGTTGTAGCCACCGTTGAATTTGTTGTACAACCTTCGAATATGTATAATCTTATTTGAATTGATTTAGAAGAAAAAGAAGAAGAAAAGCCATCTTAATTTTTCATTGCAGTAAAGCTTTGCCGTCAGCTTTATTTTAGATGAATAAAACCTAGATCTAGGGTCCATTATATAGGAGTAGCGGAGCAACCAAGACCTTCATATTGGACCAAAAGCCATCAGAATCATCCACGTCAGAGAAGCTTCCAGAACCATGGGTGGGTCGACCCCCTTTAGGGGTGTCGACCCCTAGGTCGACCCCCCTTCTGGGGTGTCGACCCTGTATCGACCTCCAGTTGACCCAGTGTGTAATGACCCGGATATTCCGTCGGTTAGATTTGAATATTTAATACAGTTTTAAATATTGGGTGGATAAATATAAATGGGATTTTTATATTAAGTTATCAATTTAATAATCAATTTCGATTTAATATCGAATATATTAAATTATCGTAATACGTCAGTTCGAGAAGTTGAAACTGAATTAGAAACAGTTCAGAAAATCAATTCAAACTCCTGTTTGAATTTGAAGAATAATGTTAATTTATTATCGAAGAATAAATTTCCTGAAATTAATTTATATTGATTTAAATAAATATCTTCCACAGACGATCGAATTGGACTTCGTGAACTATCCCAGTGTGTCCGGAATAGTGGTTTTACCCTAAGAACGACAGTTGTTGGGCTCAGAAAGGGATTTGGAAATCAAGGTGCATTTTATTTTAAGTATACCGGTTTAATTCAAATTAAATAAAATAAATATATAAAAGAAATGAAAAGGAGAAAAACGTGGCACCCTTATTATCACCAACTAAACCAAACCCCATGGCCTTTCTGTTCAATTTTAAACCGCAACTCCCCTTTTAAAAGCTTCAGCCTCCGTTCCTTTTTCCTAGTCCAACACAAATCGAAACCAAATCGAAGTACTCAGGAAAAAACCGAACTCCCTCAAATCAAAATACGAAATCGAATTCCAGAAGTTCGAAGCAAATTAGAAGCTCGAGATTTGGTCTTAGAAGGTTCGACAGCTCAGGGGAGGTACTCGGTTTTGGACTCGCGATTTATCGGAGTGGTGGGCTCGTCAGCAACGTTCGAAGATGTTGAACTCGCGACCTTTTGGAGCAGGTGAGGTTTAGTTTGGTCCTTGTTTCCGCGATGACCTGAGTATGGCGAAGCAGTGATGTGGTGTTAGGGTTGAACAGGTACATGGTGCGATTGAGGGATTGGAGGAGTTGAACTCGAGTTCAACGATGAACTCGATTGTGGTTTCTGAAAGTTCGATGCTGTGGTTCTGGAGCTCGAGCGTTCGATGGGTGTTCGAACGGGTGGAGGATGTTGTCGGCGTTGAGGGATGCTGAGACAAAAAGGAGCGATGATGTAGGGGTTAAACTGTGAACTACAGGGTCGGGTTCACTGTACTTGGCTTTAGCGCCGATTTGGGGCTCATCAGCGTTGATCAGGTGGGGAAGTACTGATCGGTATCTAGCAGTGAAAGGGTGTGATTGTCTTCAGCGAATCTCAACTTCAACAACGACGTTAGAGTTTGAATTTTACAACGAGATTTTGAGGAGACAGAACTGTGTTTTGGGAAGAGACTTAACAAAAGAAAATGGATTAAGGTATAACTAAGTTTATTTATTTAAATAACCCTGTATTTTTATTTAAATGATTTTACATAAATAATCATGTTAACTAATAATACGATATAAACCGTAGACGGAGTCAAGGAGAATCATGAACCAAGTTAAGTGGATTTCGTATTTGTGACGATATGCAAAATTAACAAGATACTCGGCAAAGGGAAATCATGTGAGTAAACCTCACTCACCATTTAATTAGAATTATTTCTAGTTGTTAAAAATAATTGCTATGCTTGTTTGAATATTGTTTGGTGGATTTAAAATATATATTAGTTATTTAGGACTATTATATATATATATATATTGGGTTGATTGATTGGTTGGATTCCCGCAGTTTCATTAGCGGATGCCCGCAGTTTCATAGCGGATGATTACTCTATACGCCCCACGCTATGATTAGTGGATGACCTTCTATACCGCGATATCCTGCCTCGAAGCAGGATGGGTATTATTTATGTGCTAACGTCTGTGAATGCAGGGAAACAGGTTGGAGGAATCCAACTGAATTCCTCAAAAATATATTATCTGTTGTTGTTTGTTTGATTTCATATATATTCATATATGATGTGTTAAAAATCAAATGATTGAAAATTGGTTGATTTGATTGTTTAAATATCACTGGGGTTTGGGATATTGATTTATAAAAGTATCAAAAAGGGTATTTGAAATTTAAAAGGGGAATTCTTTTTTTATAAATAGAATTTGAATTTTAAATGAAGTATAGAAACATTAACTTGTTTTGAATACATATGAACAAGTAATTGAATTTATAAACTTTGTTTATAAATGAAAATATGGGATTTGAATGGAATTTATAAACGTTGTTTATAAATGAAAGGATGGGATTTGAATCGAATTTATAAACTGTGTTTATAAATGAAAATATGGGATTTGAATCGAATTTTTAACTTTGTTTATAAATGAAAATATGGGATTTGAATCGAATTTATAAACTTTGTTTATAAATGGAAAGGTGGGATTTGAATTGAAGTTATAAACGTTGTTTATAAATAATGCAGAGAATTCAAATGGACTTTGAATATAAGGAATTGAATAGATTTGAATATAGAAATTCAAATGGACTTTAAAATATAGATTTGAATATAGAAATTCAAATGGACTTTAAACTATAGATTTGAATATAGAAATTCAAATGGACTTTAAACTAAAGATTTGAATATAGAAATTCAAATGGACTTTAAACTATGAGTTTGAATATAGAAATTCAAATGGACTTTAAACTATGAGTTTGAATATAGAAATTCAAATGGACTTTAAACGATTTGAATATAGGATTCAAATGGAATTTAAACAATAGAATTTGAATAGATTTGAATAATAGAATTCAAATGGAGTTTAACTATAGAATTTGAAAATAGAATTCAAATGAAGTTAAATATAGGGATGCAAATCGAATTAAATGAAGTTAAATATAGGGATGCAAATCGAATTCAAATGAAGTTAAATAAAGAGAATTCAAATAGAATTGAATTGGAATTTGAATAGAGAAGTCGATAAGGAAACGAGAGTATGGGTATAATTAGAATTTGTTAATATACAAGTTAAAATATATTTGAACATGTCTTGTTCAAATAGGAAGGTGAAATAGACTGAAAAGTTAAGTAACAGATTTAATTAACAAATTGAGTTAAAACGATTGGTATAGTTAAAATAGATTGGACAGGTATAGACATACAGGAGACAGGTATGGAATAAAGTATAAAAGTGAAATAAATAGAATGCCCGACAAAAAGGTACGTATTTAATTTCCATATGAGATTTTATGCGCCGTATCGGCAAGCCGCTTGGCTTTTTCTTTTTCTTTTTTGAGATAAGAAGGACCGGGAAAGCTATTTGAAATTTCCCGATGCTCCCGGTACAAAGGAGGTTATGGTGAATTTTTCCGGGAATTTAAGGAGATAGAATATTTTTAAGATAATTTGATAGTTAGAAATTTACATATCAAAATATATAGAAGTCGATAAGAAAACGAACTTAGAAATAGAATAGTAAAATCAAAAAGGAAGACTAGGAATAAAATCTAGTAAGAATAGAAAGAGAAAATGTATATGTGTTTAAAGGTAAAGAAGTAGTTGTATGTTATTGATTATTCGAGTAAGTAGTCTTGTCTGTTTTGACGTTAAATGTTATTCAGTCAAGGTCTGAGAGGTAATTATACCCCAACTTGGTTGATTTCATGATATACCGATAAGTAGCAAGATTCAGGCTCGAAGATCAATGTGGAATAAGAATTAGTTAAATACTGTATTTGGGTTGTCGTAACGATGCTTTACACAACATCTGTTTTAACCCAAATATGTGCAAAGCTTGGAAACAGAATAATGTATATTTTCTAAAGTTTAGAAAATAAAAGAAGGCGATATATGGACATGTTTTCCAAATAACGTATAAGGCCAATATGGTTATTGAAAATATTGGGTTAACAAATATTGATAAGAAATAGAGAAGAGATTTAATTAATGGAATATTAATTAAAGGCTCAGTGATTGTTGGATGTTTGGATGAACACTTGTTTTATTCGATAGTTAAATCATCGACTATCGAAACACTTGTTTTTATTCGATAGTTAAATCACAGACTATCGAAGTTTTGACCATCGTTGTCAATATGGAGAGACCAGTTGGATTATTATCCGAAGAACCACTCCATATCGGCAGTAGCGTGCGAATCAGATTATATAAAGATAATCGAAGACGGAGTAGAGTGCAAGGACTTTTTCTATTAATAGAAATAGTGCCTTCAGTTCATCCTGTTCCTGGGTGACTTGTATGGATGAATGTCTGACAGAGTATTTCCAGAATGGTCACGTACATTGATTTCTTCAACCGTACCAAGAGTGGAAGCGGAGAAGGAAACTTCTTTTAGCTAACACGTAATGTACTGTTGAGGACGTCAATCGGTGATTTGATGGATTTGACGATGTGACATTCGAAGTGAATCTGGTGTGATGATAAAGCGTAGCTTCTAGCCTCATCAACCGGTAAATGACAGAAATCGGGCAAGCAGCATGGCTATGTAGGTCGCACCTATGAGGGTGTATAACCACCTGATCTAGAGTTTCATTTACTTCTAAAAATCTATTGTCGATGCTGTCCCATTCGGGAAACGGTTGCTGATCCCAACCGTTGGTGATATACATTCGATACACTCAAGCGAAATGAGTGGTCGGTCATGTGTGGCTGAGTTGCAAGATGTTCTTGTTGAACTCGGTGTATTCTCCTCTAGAGATATACCAGCGGAAGGTGGTTCCATACCTTGTCATAGTTGGAAATCCATTACCCAATACGTGCTTGCGGTTTTGATTGTATATTATATATGTGGAACGTGAGATGCAAGCGTTCCACTAGATTGTTATCTACTTGATTTAGACATTATTATAATATCAAAAGAGTTTTGATATAAAGATAAATCAAGTGTTTGGATTCTCATAAGGGAAAAACCCGTTCCGTGTTATACGGCGTGGTCTTATGAGATATCATTTAGTTTTCTGAAACTGTTTTAAACTGTTTACTCATACCAGTCCCATGACTGACCCGGAGTTTACTTTGTTGTTTTCCCTAAACTCTTGGGTGCCTAAATTTGTACGGGCAGTCAAGTAGTCGGGAATTTACAGATATACTGGAAGAGCTTGGAGCAGGAGGCTTCAGGATCATATAGCTATAGTTATTTCTGCTGTGTTGTAAGTGATGTACTTTGATATTGATGTATATTCAAGTACAGATGTATATTTCAAGTTATGTTATATATATTATATGTTATTCGTTCCGCTGTGAGATTCGTGTTACTCTGATGTTGTGTTCTTCTTCTTCTATTCTAAGTTTCTATCTTATCTATCCTCACCCTCTAACTTCTTTCTATTAATGGTTCGAATTTCCGTGATATTTGGGGTTGGACTTGTGTTTTTGTCAGCTCAAATTCTACCGGATTTTCGGGTCACTACAGTTGGTATCAGAGCTTAGGTTGAGCGAATACCTAGGCTGTGTGGAATGTGCTCATTAGAGATAAGATCAGTAGTATCCTAGAATGAGTTGAGCGTACATATATACGAGAGAGCGTATTAGTTATTTGATATAAAAACCGTTTTATATTGTGTTGACTAGTCTGTTGAGTGGATTATAAATTTTGGTCGAGTCGTGGGACGCCACGATGTCGATAGGAGTTTATAAACACTTGAACAGAAGATTGGACACGATATTGTTTTCAAATTGTTAAGTTGATTGTTAGGATTATAATCAAATTAGATTATAAAACAGAAATAGTTGTATATATAATCAATGGAATTTGTATATGAAATCAAATATACAAATGTGATAAATTGAATTCCAACCAGAATTCAGAATTTAAAATCCTGGGAAGTTGAAAAAAAAAAGTATATTAAAATAATATAGCTTTATTTTGGAAGGATTTTTGAATAAAAATCACTTGAATGGATTTTGAAAGAAATATAGCACTGAACTCATTCAGTAGCTGGGAAATAATTCTGATGATGTTCGCAACATCATCAGTGTTCATTTTCGAGTTTCTAAGCGACGAATTGCTGCCTTAGAAAAGTTTTGATGGAAATTTGTTTGAAAAGAAACAAGTTGTTTGAAAATTCAAATGTTTTGAATTTGGTATAGATATAAATAAATATATATATATATATATATTTATTTATATTACTTCAGAGGAATTTTGAAATGAGAATTGGAATATAGATTTCAAATAGAAGTAAAATAAAGGAATTTGAATCTATATATAGTTCAAATAGAAGTGAAATAGAATTTGAATTCAAAGTGAGACGACCCGAAATCCCGTTCTCACGGAAGCAAGTGTTATCTTTGGAATATAACACAGAAACAGATAATAGCAGAACCGAATTAAATAAATACACCAGATAAAGAACAATAAAATATACTAGATAAAAGTAATCATCAGAGTTACACAGTATACAGGATCTTACTTAGTACAAATACAGTTCAGCTATACATAAATGTCTACAGCGGAAATAAACAAAATATGTACAATAGGAGCTGAACAGCATAAAAAGAGATAAATGATAGAATCCATCTTCAGCTCCAGCTATCCAGAAAGAAAACCAGCTGAACCTGAATACAAGGCTGCCTGTGTAGAAAAAGGGGCACCCGAGTTTGAAAGTGAAACAAACTACGAGTCAGTCATGGGACTGGTATGAGAAATCCACTAAACACATATATAATTGGCTAATCACAGGACCACGCCACTTTCGTGGAACGGGTTTACTCCATTGGATTGCCAGTGCTTTAAAACAAATCTTTCTTTTAAACATCGCTATGCTTTTTATAAAAATGAAGCCGTTATAAGACTCAGTTCCCATCACACAATGCAACGCAAACCGGAGGATAGAGTTTTACCTTATAATGGCCAAAATATGATTGATACGAATAAAACAAGGCAATTGATATTATTGCTAGTGTTTATATGTTTTGAAAACAATTTCAAATCATAACTATCAATCATAGACGGCATGGGTACCATATATCATGTCGCTATATATATATACAATCAAAACCGCACGATGTCGTATTTGGAAATTGGATTTCCGTCATGAACCAAGGCAAAAGATAGTCCTTACCGAATTCGAGACGCTCTAGCCCGTGTCCCAGGCAAGTACTCAGTCAAGCCTTTGGATCGTCAGGGCCGGTCCACCGATGTGGATTAAAATTCCTGAACACTGCGTTTCCCCGCCCTTTGGGGCATCAACGAGCCAACGAATGACTCCATCGGACCCGGATCGTCCGATCAAACCGAGGCGCCTCGCAACAGCAACAACCACATAGGTGAAAAGTATATAAATGTCAGGGCTGGTAGGTCACTGACACCACCCTAGCTAGAAAGAAACGCATGCCCTCCCTGATGTCCTCTCCCGTTTTAGGTTCATACCGGGGTGTGAGGCTCGCGAATTCATGTTATACACAAAGCTACGCCACACAGGCGGTGCTTTGATCATCACCACAAGACTTTGCTTTTCAACAGAAGCCCTGATCACTGCATCTTAACATGCCACACAGGCAATTCATGCCATGCGACTGATGTCCATCGATATACAACCTCTGAGCTCGTGCGTCTCAGAGAAGGGCGTTAAGCAAAAGAATAAATTCTCTGCCGCCAAACAGATGTATATTTAACAGAAATCAATCAACACAGAATAAACTCCAATGTCAGACACACAGTCCATTTACAAGTCCGTTCTGGGTCTGAACGAAACCGGAGGCACTAAATACCTCGCAAACCCTTCGATCACCACGTACGTCTGGACGATCACCACTCATTATCCATATTTCGGGATGCCTCCCAATCAGGACCTCGGTTACCATCCAAACGAGGTGAAGATCTCCGGTCTTCGACCATCGTCTTTATCTTCGATTTTCAATCGTCGGTCAATTATTTGAAATGAGAATTAACTCGGCCTTCTCAAATAATTCACGTATATTTAGAATTTCAATTCGATTTATTTCAATGGTTAAATTATTCGACAACATCAATTTTGTTCTTTAATGTAATTTTCGCACCAAACACATTCAACCATCAACTATCACATAAACCAAGCAAATTAAGTTTATTTCCATTCCATATCGCTTATGATATTTTATAACTATTTATCGCTATTTTTATTTATTTTAAAATAGCTAATTTATTCAAAACGACGCTTCGGGCCATAAAGCGGCCGTGGCGCTGTTTTTCTTCAGATTTGATTTACACATATCTGAAAATCTAACCGTTGGATGTTCAAAAAATTTACATCATTAGAAAGGTCTTTTCAAAACGAATCCAACGGTTCCAGTTTCGGGAAAATCCGACGGTCGGATCTCCCGGTACAATCGTTTGAATTTTCGATTTCAAAATACGAACTGCAGCGTCGTTATTCGATTAAATATAATTATATTTATATATATATATATAAATATAATCGTTTCTGGCGCTGTTTTTCTTCAGATTTGAATTAAACATTCCAGACAATCCAACCGTTGGATTTTTACAAAGTTGGTGCCGTTGGGAAGATATTTCCAAGGCGAACCCGACGGTTGAGGTTTCGGGAAAATCCAATGGTCGGATTTCCCGCACTAGTCGTTTGAAATCACGGTTTCAAAATACGAACTGCACGGCCTCGTTTCGTTTTAATTTTATTTATATTTATATATTTATATAAATATAGTTCATTCAATGATTTCCATATCGTTTTCACTTCAAATATTTTTCTAACACCTTAAAATTTTGGAAAATTTCGCCATAACCTCCCCTGCACCGGGAGCATCGGGAAATCGCAAATAGCTTTCCCGGTCCTTCTAATCTCAAAAAGAAAAAGGAAAAGCCAAGCGGCTAGCCAACAGGCTCATAAAATCATCACCCAAACAAAGCAGTAAATGTGTACCTATTTGTCGGGCACAAAATTTTATTCCTCTTCTCTAGCCCCTTTGCTATAACCTGTTCAATGAATATGCATGTACATATATATATACAGTTCTTATCATTTATCATTTTCTGTTCAACTTCATATTTGATTTCTATTTGGTTTAAAAACACCATTCATTCTAATGTTACATACATAGATGCAAATCATTTCATTATCTAATTAATGAATATTTCAACTCATATATGTTTATTTTGAACAAGTGGCTATTTTTAACACTTCACATTTCAACGATTCATGCATACAATAAAAATGTGATTTTTATTGTAAAACAATTCATTTCAAAACACTATTTTTCTATATAGTTCAAGTTGGTGATAAAAAAAATGGGATTTTTATCATAAAACAATTTCTTTTAAAACGAGATTATTTTACAAAGTTCATATAGTCGATAAAAGGTGATTTTTATTATCAAACAATTTATTTCAAAATATGAATACCATTCAACACATGAATTTTCTAATCAACGAATGAATATCAATTCAACACATGAAGGTTTTCTATAGTTTCTATATATAGATAAAAATGTGATTTTTATTATCAAACAATTTATTTCAAAATATGAATACCATTCAACACATGAATTTCTAATCAACGAATGAATATCAATTCAACACATGAATGTTTTCTATAGTTTCTATATATAGATAAAAATGTGATTTTTATTATTTAAAACGCGAATACCATTCAACACATGAATTTCTAATCAACGAATGAATATCAATTCAACACATGAAGGTTTTCTATAGTTTCTATATATAGATAAAAATGTGATTTTTATTATCAAACAATTTATTTCAAAATATGAATACCATTCAACACATGAATTTCTAATCAACGAATGAATATCAATTCAACACATGAATGTTTTCTATTCAATGAATAAATATAGTTTAAGCATATGAAAATAATTCAAACACACGAATATTATTCAAAATTTCGGCAGCATAACGGCAGGGTAGTTAAAACCGGGACCGTCCCTAGTACGGCTCCTCGCTCTACCTTAAAACCTCGCGGTTTTTGACAATGGGGATCATGCATCTAGTTCGCATGCAGGCGGCATGTATATATTTATTTCATTTCCACAAACTAATCCTATGTGGTTTCAACCAAATATTTCACAACCACAAATGGGTATTTTTCAACCACAATCAACCAATATCAATCACAAACAATCCCAAACAACCATTCGCCATCCATCAATTTTCAACACAATTTCAATCAATAAATATCGTCCATGGTTTGTGGACGAGGGGCGTATATATATATAGATATATATTTATATATAGCAATTCACTTTCATTTCACACATATATAAAAAAAAAATTAAATCAGAAATCTCACCAATAGCTATCCAATACAACGACTCTTCCTTTATAGAAATCTCGCCCTTTGTCGCTTTCGTTGCCTGTATTCTCTACATATGTAAAAATCGAATTTTTACTATGTTATTCAATATATAAAAATCGAATTTTGACTTCGCTATTCAATATATAAAGATTATATTTTTAATATTCCTATGATGTAAAAATTATATTTTTATTCCTTTAAAAATATAAAAATCATATCTTACTTCTATTACTTAATAAAAATTCCGTCTTTTCTATTTTAAAAATATGATCTTTTCTATTCTAAAAATATGATCTTTATTTTTTCTAAAGTTCTAATCTTTTTCTATTCTAAAGTTTAAATCTTTTCTATTTAAAATTCAAATCTTTTCCCTTTTTTTTTTACATCTTAAAATAAAATCAGTTTTTAAAATCTTTTCAAAATCAGTTTCAAATCCTTTTTTAAAAAAAATTCAGTTTTAAATCCTTTTAAAAAAAATCAGTTTTAAATCCTTTTTAAAAAAAAATCAGTTTTTCCCTTTTTTTAAAAATCCGTTTTCCCTTTTTTAAAAATCAGTTTTTCCTTTTTTTAAAAATCAGTTTTTAAATACATAAAAATAAAATAACAAAACAAAAAAAAACTTACAGAGAGGGGGGGGGGTTTCCGCAGTTCGTCGGAGGGGAGGCAGCTCGAGGGTGGGCGCTCGGGGTAGCCGGTGGTGGTAGGCGGAGCTGGCTTCGAGGAGGCAGCTCGCGAAATGGGGCGTCGCGATTTTGGTTCGAACAGGGAGGAGAGGTGAACGGGGGAGAAGGAGAGAGGGGGAAGACGATCGGAGGTGGCTGGAGCTTGGTGGAGGCGGTCGTGGGCGGAGCTTGGAGGAGGCGGTCGCCGATCGATTAGGGTTCTCTTTTTTTTTTTATCTGTTCGAAGTGAAGAGAGAGAAGTGGGAATGGGGGGGGGGGGTTTATATAAAATATATATATTTAATTATTTAATTTTTTCAAAAAGTTGACTTTTACATACGACCTCTAAACGAGGCCCACCGCCTGTCGCCCATAGCGTTTTACCCCCATTCCGAACACAATGGGATATGTATCGCAAGCTGATTTGATCGTTTGAATCAGTTTCCGTTGAATTTAAAGTGTACTTCTTTATATATTCAATTTAAACGCACATTTCTATTTAGTTGGGCCACATACGAACTCGAAAAATTCCAGAAAAATATTTTCTAGCCTCGTATTGACGATACGGTCCTAACAAAACTAGTTTCGTCGAATTCTGAGACCGTTTGAAAAATGGCCAATTTCCAGTCGATTAAAATCAACTGAAACCGGTCAAACGCGTTTTCCTTTGCCACGCTCACATATTGATTCGAAAAATTATGAAATTTGAAACCTAGCAATAACTTGACACTGCGGATCCAACAAAAGTGGTTTCGTCGAAATCCGAGGTCATCTGCAAAATGTCCATTTTTAAGGGCCTGAATTCCATAGCGACTATTCAGAATTTTCAACTGGACATATCTTTTGATTCCCGCTATCAAATTTCGATTGGTCAGATTCGTTGGAAAGATATTATCAATTAGATTCCATTATTTTTGGTTTCACTAAAATACGGATTGTTTTGCACCCGGTATAGTCCGACAAAGTTTGAATTCAATTTTTGAAACTGCCATGCCATTTCAGGCCTTGTTTATAATTATAATTAATTATATTCGTTTTCAATTGTTGATTCATACTCAGTTTTCATTGCCATTATTTAAAATATTTATTTTAAATATTTAAAATCCAAATTTTAGCCAATTTAAAATTTTTAAATTGGTTCAGATTTTCTGGGTCGTTACAATCTCCCCCACTTAAAACTTTTCGTCCCCGAAAAGGAATAAAGTCAAAAGTGGTTTGATAAATCTACAATCACACAACACAACAACCAATCCAATTGTTTTAACCTTCAAAAATATACTAATTAAATCCTATACCCTTTAAAAATCTTTCAGACTATATAATTAAAAGTGTATATCTATGAAAAGAAAATATCAATAGAGTAGAGAATTGAATGGTAATGCAAAGTAGGTTAAATGTACCTTGCACCAGAGTCAATCAGAGATATCTACTCGGCATCTAGGATAAGCTTTCTGAATGCTCTCCTCAGTTTCCCAAGTACAATCTCGCGGATCTCCACTCCATTGCACTTTGACTAAGTGAACCTTCTTGTTCCTCAGCTCTTTGGTTTCTTTGCCGATAATCTTTAGCGGCTCTCGCCTCACAGCTAATTCTGGAGTAATTTCAATCTGTTTTACTCATACTAGGATATTACTGATCCTATCTGTATAGAGTTACCCGTCCTAGAACACTATTGGTTCTATTTCTGACGAGTTCATTCAAATATTATATTCCAGAACTAAGCTTAACCAAAGCTCTGATACCACGTTGAGACGACCCGAAATCCCGTTCTCACGGAAGCAAGGGTTATCTTTGGAATATAACACAGAAACAGATAATAGCAGAACCGAATTAAATAAATACACCAGATAAAGAACAATAAAATATACTGGATAAAAGTAATCATCAGAGTTACACAGTATACAGGTTCTTACTTAGTACAAATGCAGTTCAGCTATACATAAATGTCTACAGCGGAAATAAACAAAATATGTACAATAGGAGCTGAACAGCATAAAAAGAGATAAATGATAGAATCCATCTTCAGCTCCACCTATCCAGAAAGAAAACCAGCTGAACCTGAATACAAGGCTGCCCGTGTAGAAAAAGGGGCACCCGAGTTTGAAAGTGAAACAAACTACGAGTCAGTCATGGGACTGGTATGAGAAATCCACTCAACACATATATAATTGGCTAATCACAGGACCACTCCACTTTCGTGGAATGGGTTTACTCCATTGGATTGCCAGTGCTTTAAAACAAATCTTTCTTTTAAACATCGCTATGCTTTTTATAAAAATGAAGGCGTTATAAGACTCAGTTCCCATCACACAATGCAACGCAAACCGGAGGATAGAGTTTTACCTTATAATGGCCAAAATATGATTGATACGAATAAAACAAGGCAATTGATATTATTGCTAGTGTTTATATGTTTTGAAAACAATTTCAAATCATAACTATCAATCATAGACGGCATGGGTACCATATATCATGTCGCCATATATATATACAATCAAAACCGCACGATGTCGTATTTGGAAATTGGATTTCCGTCATGAACCAAGGCAAAAGATAGTCCTTACCGAATTCGAGACGCTCTAGCCCGTGTCCCAGGCAAGTACTCAGTCAAGCCTTTGGATCGTCAGGGCCGGTCCACCGATGTGGATTAAAATTCCTGAACACTGCGTTTCCCCGCCCTTTGGGGCGTCAACGAGCCAACGAATGACTCCATCGGACCCGGATCGTCCGATCAAACCGAGGTGCCTCGCAACAGCAACAACCACATAGGTGAAAAGTATATAAATGTCAGGGCTGGTAGGTCACTGACACCACCCTAGCTAGAAAGAAACGCAGGCCCTCCCTGATGTCCTCTCCCGTTTTAGGTTCATACCGGGGTGTGAGGCTCGCGAATTCACGTTATACACAAAGCTACGCCACACAGGCGGTGCTTTGATCATCACCACAAGACTTTGCTTTTCAACAGAAGCCCTGATCACTGCATCTTAACATGCCACACAGGCAATTCATGCCATGCGACTGATGTCCATCGATATACAACCTCTGAGCTCGTGCGTCTCAGAGAAGGGCGTTAAGCAAAAGAATAAATTCTCTGCCGCCAAACAGATGTATATTTAACAGAAATCAATCAACAATGAATAAACTCCAATGTCAGACACACAGTCCATTTACAAGTCCGTTCTAGGTCTGAACGAAACCAGAGGCACTAAATACCTCGCAAACCCTTCGATCACCACGTACGTCTGGACGATCACCACTCATTATCCATATTTCGGGATGCCTCCCAATCAGGACCTCGGTTACCATCCAAACGAGGTGAAGATCTCCGGTCTTCGACCATCGTCTTTATCTTCGATTTTCAATCGTCGGTCAATTATTTGAAATGAGAATTAACTCGGCCTTCTCAAATAATTCACGTATATTTAGAATTTCAATTCGATTTATTTCAATGGTTAAATTATTCGACAACATCAATTTTGTTCTTTAATGTAATTTTCGCACCAAACACATTCAACCATCAACTATCACATAAACCCAGCAAATTCAGTTTATTTCCATTCCATATCGCTTATGATATTTTATAACTATTTATCGCTATTTTTATTTATTTTAAAATAGCTAATTTATTCAAAACGACGCTTCGGGCCATAAAGCGGCCGTGGCGCTGTTTTTCTTCAGATTTGATTTACACATATCTGAAAATCTAACCGTTGGATGTTCAAAAAATTTACATCATTAGAAAGGTCTTTTCAAAACGAATCCAACGGTTCCAGTTTCGGGAAAATCCGACGGTCGGATCTCCCGGTACAATCGTTTGAATTTTCGATTTCAAAATACGAACTGCAGCGTCGTTATTCGATTAAATATAATTATATTTATATATATATATAAATATAATCGTTTCTAGCACTGTTTTTCTTCAGATTTGAATTAAACATTCCAGACAATCCAACCGTTGGATTTTTACAAAGTTGGTGCCGTTGGGAAGATATTTCCAAGGCGAACACGACGGTTGAGGTTTCGGGAAAATCCAATGGTCGGATTTCCCGCACTAGTCGTTTGAAATCACGGTTTCAAAATACGAACTGCACAGCCTCGTTTCGTTTTAATTTTATTTATATTTATATATTTATATAAATATAGTTCATTCAATGATTTCCATATCGTTTTCACTTCAAATATTTTTCTAACACCTTAAAATTTTGGAAAATTTCGCCATAACCTCCCCTGCACCGGGAGCATCGGGAAATCGCAAATAGCTTTCCCGGTCCTTCTAATCTCAAAAAGAAAAAGGAAAAGCCAAGCGGCTAGCCAACAGGCTCATAAAATCATCACCCAAACAAAGCAGTAAATGTGTACCTATTTGTCGGGCACAAAATTTTATTCCTCTTCTCTAGCCCCTTTGCTATAACCTGTTCAATGAATATGCATGTACATATATATACAGTTCTTATCATTTATCATTTTCTGTTCAACTTCATATTTGATTTCTATTTGGTTTAAAAACACCATTCATTCTAATGTTACATACATAGGTGCAAATCATTTCATTATCTAATTAATGAATATTTCAACTCATATATGTTTATTTTGAACAAGTGGCTATTTTTAACACTTCACATTTCAACGATTCATGCATACAATAAAAATGTGATTTTTATTGTAAAACAATTCATTTGAAAACACTATTTTTCTATATAGTTCAAGTTGGTGATAAAAAAATGGGATTTTTATCATAAAACAATTTCTTTTAAAACGAGATTATTTTACAAAGTTCATATAGTCGATAAAAGGTGATTTTTATTATCAAACAATTTATTTCAAAATATGAATACCATTCAACACATGAATTTTCTAATCAACGAATGAATAACAATTCAACACATGAAGGTTTTCTATAGTTTCTATATATAGATAAAAATGTGATTTTTATTATCAAAAAATTTATTTCAAAATATGAATACCATTCAACACATGAATTTCTAATCAACGAATGAATATCAATTCAACACATGAATGTTTTCTATAGTTTCTATATATAGATAAAAATGTGATTTTTATTATTTAAAACGCGAATACCATTCAACACATGAATTTCTAATCAACGAATGAATATCAATTCAACACATGAAGGTTTTCTATAGTTTCTATATATAGATAAAAATGTGATTTTTATTATCAAACAATTTATTTCAAAATATGAATACCATTCAACACATGAATTTCTAATCAACGAATGAATATCAATTCAACACATGAATGTTTTCTATTCAATGAATAAATATAGTTTAAGCATATGAAAATAATTCAAACACACGAATATTATTCAAAATTTCGGCAGCATAACGGCAGGGTAGTTAAAACCGGGACCGTCCCTAGTACGGCTCCTCGCTCTACCTTAAAACCTCGCGGTTTTTGACAATGGGGATCATGCATCTAGTTCGCACGCAGGCGGCATGTATATATTTATTTCATTTCCACAAACTAATCCTATGTGGTTTCAACCAAATATTTCACAACCACAAATGGGTATTTTTCAACCACAATCAACCAATATCAATCACAAACAATCCCAAACAACCATTCGCCATCCATCAATTTTCAACACAATTTCAATCAATAAATATCGTCCATGGTTTGTGGACGAGGGGCGTATATATATATATAGATATATATTTATATATAGCAATTCACTTTCATTTCACACATATATAAAAAAAAATTTAAATCAGAAATCTCACCAATAGCTATCCAATACAACGACTCTTCCTTTATAGAAATCTCGCCCTTTGTCGCTTTCGTTGCCTGTATTCTCTACATATGTAAAAATCGAATTTTTACTATGTTATTCAATATATAAAAATCGAATTTTGACTTCGCTATTCAATATATAAAGATTATATTTTTAATATTCCTATGATGTAAAAATTATATTTTTATTCCTTTAAAAATATAAAAATCATATCTTACTTCTATTACTTAATAAAAATTCCGTCTTTTCTATTTTAAAAATATGATCTTTTCTATTCTAAAAATATGATCTTTATTTTTTCTAAAGTTCTAATCTTTTTCTATTCTAAAGTTTAAATCTTTTCTATTTAAAATTCAAATCTTTTCCCTTTTTTTTTTACATCTTAAAATAAAATCAGTTTTTAAAATCTTTTCAAAATCAGTTTCAAATCCTTTTTTAAAAAAATTCAGTTTTAAATCCTTTTAAAAAAATTCAGTTTTAAATCCTTTTTAAAAAAAATCAGTTTTTCCCTTTTTTTAAAAATCCGTTTTCCCTTTTTTAAAAATCAGTTTTTCCTTTTTTTAAAAATCAGTTTTTAAATACATAAAAATAAAATAACAAAACAAAAAAAAAACTTATAGAGAGGGGGGGGTTTCCGCAGTTCGTCGGAGGGGAGGCAGCTCGAGGGTGGGCGCTCGGGGTAGCCGGTGGTGGCAGGCGGAGCTGGCTTCGAGGAGGTGGCTCGCGAAATGGGGCGTCGCGATTTTGGTTCGAACAGGGAGGAGAGGTGAATGGGGGAGAAGGAGAGAGGGGGAAGACGATCGGAGGTGGCTGGAGCTTGGTGGAGGCGGTCGTGGGCGGAGCTTGGAGGAGGCGGTCGCCGATCGATTAGGGTTCTCTCTTTTTTTTTATCTGTTCGAAGTGAAGAGAGAGAAGAGGGAATGGGGGGGGGGGGTTTATATAAAATATATATATTTAATTATTTAATTTTTTCAAAAAGTTGACTTTTACATACGACCTCTAAACGAGGCCCACCGCCTGTCGCCCATAGCGTTTTACCCCCATTCCGAACACAATGGGATATGTATCGCAAGCTGATTTGATCGTTTGAATCAGTTTCCGTTGAATTTAAAGTGTACTTCTTTATATATTCAATTTAAAGGCACATTTCTATTTAGTGGGGCCACATACGAACTCGAAAAATTCCAGAAAAATATTTTCTAGCCTCGTATTGACGATACGGTCCTAACAAAACTAGTTTCGTTGAATTCTGAGACCGTTTGAAAAATGGCCAATTTCCAGTCGATTAAAATCAACTGAAACCGGTCAAACGCGTTTTCCTTTGCCACGCTCACATATTGATTCGAAAAATTATGAAATTTGAAACCTAGCAATAACTTGACACTGCGGATCCAACAAAAGTGGTTTCGTCGAAATCCGAGGTCATCTGCAAAATGTCCATTTTTAAGGGCCTGAATTCCATAGCGACTATTCAGAATTTTCAACTGGACATATCTTTTGATTCCCGCTATCAAATTTCGATTGGTCAGATTCGTTGGAAAGATATTATCAATTAGATTCCATTATTTTTGGTTTCACTAAAATCCGGATTGTTTTGCACCCGGTATAGTCCGACAAAGTTTGAATTCAATTTTTGAAACTACCACGCCATTTCAGGCCTTGTTTATAATTATAATTAATTATATTCGTTTTCAATTGTTGATTCATACTCAGTTTTCATTGCCATTATTAAAAATATTTATTTTAAATATTTAAAATCCATTATTTTAGCCAATTTAAAAATTTTAAATTGGTTCAGATTTTCTGGGTCGTTACACAAAGGAATTCAAATGAGTTTGAATAAAGAAAATTCAAATAGAAATTGTATAAGAAAAATTGAAATGGAATTTGAATTCAAAGGAATTCAAATGGATTTGAATAAAGAAGAGTCAAATAGAGATTTGAATATTAGAATTCAAATGGAATTTGGTTAAATAGAATTTCAAAGAGAATATAAAGTGGAGGTTGAGTATTAGAATTCAAGAAAATATAGAGTTTGAAATAAAATTTGAATTCAAAGGAATTAAAATAGAATTTAAATTCAAAGGATTTCAAATTGAAATTGAACAAAGGAATTTAAATAGAAATCGAATAAAGGATTTCAAATGAAATTTGAATAAAGGATTTCAGATGGGTTTTGAATAATGGATTTCAAATAGAAATTGAAGATAAGAAATTCAAATAGAATTTGAAGATAAGGAATCGAAATAGAATTTGAATAGAAGAAAATTCAAATAGAATTTGAATAGAAGAAAATTCAAATAGAAATTGAATAGAAGGAAATAATATAGAGTTTGAATAAAGAAATTCAAATGGAATTTGAATATTGTAAATATATGGAATTTGAATATTGTAAATATATGGAATTTGAATATTGTAAATATATAGGACTTGAATATTAGAAGTGTAATAGATCGGGAATATTATGAAATGGATTTGATACATATTAAAAATATATCAAGAATGGAGTTAGAATTTATTATAAACAAAGTTAAAACGTTTATATTTATAATTATAATTAAAACGAGCTCGCCATAGCACGGCAGTTCGTAAATTGGCGATTCGAACTTCAATTTAGTATACAGAACTCAGTTGAAGTCGGAATTCTTTGAAACAAGAATCGTCGGGACCGGTTGAACAATAGTTTTCTAATGAAAGAGAAAAATCAGGATTTCGTCGTATATATTTTGAGTTATGTCAAAATCAAATTTTTAGAAAAGCAGCGCCAGAACCATTATAGAAACCATAACGGTTTAATTAAATAAATAAAAGGATTGTTAGGAAATAAAATCCGAATTGGCATTAGAAAATCCGAACTGGAGAAATAAAGTAAATATGAACTCCAGTGAAGTAAGTGAAATGATTTTTAAGACAAAAATCATATTTTAATAGTTAAATAGAATTAACTAAATTGGAGAATAATTAGTTAAAGGAAATTTGAATCTAAATTGGGTTTTTGGATAAGTGAAAGAGATTGAGAATTTATATTCGAAATCGAATATATAACTCGAGTTGAAAATATAATTAGATTAGTTATAATTAAGATTGACATATATTTGAACAAGTTATATTCAAATAAAAAGGGTGAAATAGGCAAAACGGTTAATTAGCAACTAGTTAATGGGAATTCGAATGATTGAAATTAAATTTAACTTAAGTAAGTTAAATGGATCGAAATGGATAAATTGAGTAAAATCAATGTGAATGAAATATGAATTTGGTGTGAATAAAGGAAAAAAAAACCAAAAGAGTTAAAAAGGAAATATAATTGTAACACAAATACCAAGGAAGTTATGTGCAAACAAATAGAAGGAGAAATATTTGTAAAACATTTGCAAATAGAATTTGAACAGGAAATATTTGTAAAACATTTACAAATAGATTCAATGGAGATATTTATTTATAGAAAATAAATAGAATGTTATAAATGAGATATTTATTTGTTAAATAAATAGATTTAATCGAAGGAATATTCAGAAGATGAATAGAAAATGGAAATCTGTTTTTAACAGATAAATAGAAAAGATTAATTTTTGAATAACAGCATAAATCAAGTATTTATCATTCGATAAATGGAATATAAAAGTCTGAACTTATATAGAGAAGAGATATTGGTTTTTAACACCGATAGTTTTAAATAGAAGGGGTACACAACACTTGTATAAGTGAAGTAACGTTATTAAAAAGAACATTTATAAAGTGAAGAACCGTTACCAAAAGTAAATCTTTTTAAATGAAGAAACGTTATCCAATAGGAGTTATTCGAATAGGAGAAGTCGATTAGAGTTTGAAATAAATCGATTAGAGTAAGAATTAACCAGTTAGAGTTAATCAGTTAGGGTTAATCCGTAGAGTTAATTGAATATTAGTTATTCAATTAGAATTTATCGAATATTTGTTATTCAAGTTAAGAGTTAACCAGATAGAGCGAATTGAACATAGTTAATCGAATTAGGATTTAATTGAATGTTAGTTACTCAGTTAAAGTTAATCGAATATAGTTATTGAGAAAGAGTTAGTCAAACATAGTTACTCAGGATAAGTTGCCATTTCGTACGACTGCTAGCGTAATTTGCAGGGCTGTAGATAGCCTAGGGCGGTCGGATGTTTCCTGGGGGAATCAGGCGTAACCATTGTGATCGCTGCGATCTAGGGTCAAGCGAGTGGAGTTAAATCGAATATTAGTTTATTCGGATAGAATTAAAGGAGTTATCGATTATTAGTTAATCGAAAGAGTTATCGATTAGTTTAATCGAAGTGAGTTATAGAATATTGGTTATTCGAAGGAGTTATCGAATTTAGTTATTCGATGGAGTTAATCGAAAAGAGTTAAATCCAAAAGAGTTAAATCCAATAAAGTTAATTGATAAGAGTAAATTGAATAGAGCAAATCGAATATAGTTATTCGAAGAAAGGTTTTCGAATCTAGTTATTCGATAGAGAGAATATCGAATATAGTTTATTCGAAAGGAATTATCGAATTTGGTTATTCGAAAGAAGTTATCGATTAATAGTTAATGGAAATGATTTATCGATTATAGTTTAATCGAAATGAGTTATCGAATAGAGATTTATTCGAAAGAGAGTTATGAATGGAATTTGAAATGTTGAGGATCAACATAAATAAGTTTTGAAAGTTAATGGGTTTGTAGCACTTTTCTACCTTAGCAATTTCGAGGACGAAATTATTTTAAGTGGGGAAGAATGTAATGACCCGGATATTCCGTCGGTTAGATTTGAATATTTAATACAGTTTTAAATATTGGGTGGATAAATATAAATGGGATTTTTATATTAAGTTATCAATTTAATAATCAATTTCGATTTAATATCGAATATATTAAATTATCGTAATACATCAGTTCGAGAAGTTGAAACTGAATTAGAAACAGTTCAGAAAATCAATTCAAACTCCTGTTTGAATTTGAAGAATAATGTTAATTTATTATCGAAGAATAAATTGCCTGAAATTAATTTATATTGATTTAAATAAATATCTTCCACAGACGATCGAATTGGACTTCGTGAACTATCCCAGTGTGTCCGGAATAGTGGTTTTACCCTAAGAACGACAGTTGTTGGGCTCAGAAAGGGATTTGGAAATCAAGGTGCATTTTTATTTTAAGTATACCAGTTTAATTCAAATTAAATTAAATAAATATATAAAAGAAATGAAAAGGAGAAAAACGTGGCACCCTTATTATCACCAACTAAACCAAACCCCATGGCCTTTCTGTTCAATTTTAAACCGCAACTCCCCTTTTAAAAGCTTCAGCCTCCGTTCCTTTTTCCTAGTCCAACACAAATCGAAACCAAATCGAAGTACTCAGGAAAAAAACCGAACTCCCTCAAATCAAAATACGAAATCGAATTCCAGAAGTTCGAAGCAAATTAGAAGCTCGAGATTTGGTCTTAGAAGGTTCGACAGCTCAGGGGAGGTACTCAGTTTTGGACTCGCAATTTATCGGAGTGGTGGGCTCGTCAGCAACGTTCGAAGATGTTGAACTCGCGACCTTTTGGAGCAGGCGAGGTTCAGTTTGGTCCTTGTTTCCGCGATGACCTGAGTATGGCGAAGCAGTGATGTGGTGTTAGGGTTGAACAGGTACATGGTGCGATTGAGGGATTGGAGGAGTTGAACTCGAGTTCAACGATGAACTCGATTGTGGTTTCTGAAAGTTCGATGCTGTGGTTCTAGAGCTCGAGCGTTCGATGGGTGTTCGAACGGGTGGAGGATGTTGTCGACGTTGAGGGATGCTGAGACAAAAAGGAGCGATGATGTAGGGGTTAAACTGTGAACTACAGGGTCGGGTTCACTGTACTTGGCTTTAGCGCCGACTTGGGGCTCATCAGCGTTGATCAGGAGGGGAAGTACTGATCGGTATCTAGCAGTGAAAGGGTGTGATTGTCTTCAGCGAATCTCAACTTCAACAACGACGTTAGAGTTTGAATTTTACAACGAGATTTTGAGGAGACAGAACTGTGTTTTGGGAAGAGACTTAACAAAAGAAAATGGATTAAGGTATAACTAAGTTCATTTATTTAAATAACCCTGTATTTTTATTTAAATGATTTTACATAAGTAATCATGTTAACTAATAATACGATATAAACCGTAGACGGAGTCAAGGAGAATCATGAACCAAGTTAAGTGGATTTCGTATTTGTGACGATATGCAAAATTAACAAGATACTCGGCAAAGGGAAATCATGTGAGTAAACCTCACTCACCATTTAATTAGAATTATTTCTAGTTGTTAAAAATAATTG
This sequence comes from Allium sativum, assembly GCA_030737875.1. Taxonomy (NCBI): domain Eukaryota; kingdom Viridiplantae; phylum Streptophyta; class Magnoliopsida; order Asparagales; family Amaryllidaceae; genus Allium; species Allium sativum. Next base: position 429,609,335 of record CM060909.1, on the reverse strand, counting down.
CTATGCTTGTTTGAATATTGTTTGGTGGATTTAAAATATATATTAGTTATTTAGGACTATTATATATATATATATATATATATATATATATTGGGTTGATTGATTGGTTGGATTCCCGCAGTTTCATTAGCGGATGCCCGCAGTTTCATAGCGGATGATTACCCTATACGCCCCACGCTATGATTAGTGGATGACCTTCTATACCGCGATATCCTGCCTCGAAGCAGGATGGGTATTATTTATGTGCTAACGTCTGTGAATGCAGGGAAACAGATTGGAGGAATCCAACTGAATTCCTCAAAAATATATTATCTGTTGTTGTTTGTTTGATTTCATATATATTCATATATGATGTGTTAAAAATCAAATGATTGAAAATTGGTTGATTTGATTGTTTAAATATCACTGGGGCTTGGGATATTGATTTATAAAAGTATCAAAAAGGGTATTTGAAATTTAAAAGGGGAATTCTATTTTTATAAATAGAATTTGAATTTTAAATGAAGTATAGAAACATTAACTTGTTTTGAATACATATGAACAAGTAATTGAATTTATAAACTTTGTTTATAAATGAAAATATGGGATTTGAATGGAATTTATAAACGTTGTTTATAAATGAAAGTATGGGATTTGAATCGAATTTATAAACTGTGTTTATAAATGAAAATATGGGATTTGAATCGAATTTATAACTTTGTTTATAAATGAAAATATGGGATTTGAATCGAATTTATAAACTTTGTTTATAAATGGAAAGGTGGGATTTGAATTGAAGTTATAAACGTTGTTTATAAATAATGCAAAGAATTCAAATGGACTTTGAATATAAGGAATTGAATAGATTTGAATATAGAAATTCAAATGGACTTTAAACTATAGATTTGAATATAGAAATTCAAATGGACTTTAAACTATAGATTTGAATATAGAAATTCAAATGGACTTTAAACTATGAGTTTGAATATAGAAATTCAAATGGACTTTAAACTATGAGTTTGAATATAGAAATTCAAATGGACTTTAAACGATTTGAATATAGGATTCAAATGGAATTTAAACAATAGAATTTGAATAGATTTGAATAATAGAATTCAAATGGAGTTTAACTATAGAATTTGAAAATAGAATTCAAATGAAGTTAAATATAGGGATGCAAATCGAATTCAAATGAAGTTAAATATAGGGATGCAAATCGAATTCAAATGAAGTTAAATAAAGAGAATTCAAATAGAATTGAATTGGAATTTGAATAGAGAAGTCGATAAGGAAACGAGAGTATGGGTATAATTAGAATTTGTTAATATACAAGTTAAAATATATTTGAACATGTCATGTTCAAATAGGAAGGTGAAATAGACTGAAAAGTTAAGTAACAGATTTAATTAACAAATTGAGTTAAAACGATTGGTATAGTTAAAATAGATTGGACAGGTATAGACATACATGAGACAGGTATGGAATAAAGTATAAAAGTGAAATAAATAGAATGCCCGACAAAAAGGTACGTATTTAATTTCCATATGAGATTTTATGCGCCGTATCGGCAAGCCGCTTGGCTTTTTCTTTTTCTTTTTTGAGATAAGAAGGACCGGGAAAGCTATTTGAAATTTCCCGATGCTCCCGGTACAAAGGAGGTTATGGCGAATTTTTCAGGGAATTTAAGGAGATAGAATATTTTTAAGATAATTTGATAGTTAGAAATTTACATATCAAAATATATAGAAGTCGATAAGAAAACGAACTTAGAAATAGAATAGTAAAATCAAAAAGGAAGACTAGGAATAAAATCTAGTAAGAATAGAAAGAGAAAATGTATATGTGTTTAAAGGTAAAGAAGTAGTTGTATGTTATTGATTATTCGAGTAAGTAGTCTTGTCTGTTTTGACGTTAAATGTTATTCAGTCAAGGTCTGAGAGGTAATTATACCCCAACTTGGTTGATTTCATGATATACCGATAAGTAGCAAGATTCAGGCTCGAAGATCAATGTGGAATAAGAATTAGTTAAATACTGTATTTGGGTTGTCGTAACGATGCTTTACACAACATCTGTTTTAACCCAAATATGTGCAAAGCTTGGAAACAGAATAATGTATATTTTCTAAAGTTTAGAAAATAAAAGAAGGCGATATATGGAAATGTTTTCCAAATAACGTATAAGGCCAATATGGTTATTGAAAATATTGGGTTAACAAATATTGATAAGAAATAGAGAAGAGATTTAATTAATGGAATATTAATTAAAGGCTCAGTGATTGTTGGATGTTTGGATGAACACTTGTTTTATTCGATAGTTAAATCATCGACTATCGAAACACTTGTTTTTATTCGATAGTTAAATCACAGACTATCGAAGTTTTGACAATCGTTGTCAATATGGAGAGACCGGTTGGATTATTATCCGAAGAACCACTCCATATCGGCAGTAGCGTGCGAATCAGATTATATAAAGATAATCGAAGACGGAGTAGAGTGCAAGGACTTTTTCTATTAATAGAAATAGTGCCTTCAGTTCATCCTGTTCCTGGGTGACTTGTATGGATGAATGTTTGACAGAGTATTTCCAGAATGGTCACGTACATTGATTTCTTCAACCGTACCAAGAGTGGAAGCGGAGAAGGAAAATTCTTTTAGCTAACACGTAATGTACTGTTGAGGACGTCAATCGGTGATTTGATGGATTTGACGATGTGACATTCGAAGTGAATCTGGTGTGATGATAAAGCGTAGCTTCTAGCCTCATCAACCGGTAAATGACAGAAATCGGGCAAGCAGCATGGCTATGTAGGTCGCACCTATGAGGGTGTATAATCACCTGATCTAGAGTTTCATTTACTTCTAAAAATCTATTGTCGATGCTGTCCCATTCGGGAAACGGTTGCTGATCCCAACCGTTGGTGATATACATTCGATACACTCAAGCGAAATGAGTGGTCGGTCATGTGTGGCTGAGTTGCAAGATGTTCTTGTTGAACTCGGTGTATTCTCCTCTAGAGATATACCAGCGGAAGGTGGTTCCATACCTTGTCATAGTTGGAAATCCATTACCCAATACGTGCTTGCGGTTTTGATTGTATATTATATATGTGGAACGTGAGATGCAAGCGTTCCACTAGATTGTTATCTACTTGATTTAGACATTATTATAATATCAAAAGAGTTTTGATATAAAGATAAATCAAGTGTTTGGATTCTCATAAGGGAAAAACCCGTTCCGTGTTATACGGCGTGGTCTTATGAGATATCATTTAGTTTTCTGAAACTGTTTTAAACTGTTTACTCATACCAGTCCCATGACTGACCCGGAGTTTACTTTGTTGTTTTCCCTAAACTCTTGGGTGCCTAAATTTGTACGGGCAGTCAAGTAGTCGGGAATTTACAGATATACTGGAAGAGCTTGGAGCAGGAGGCTTCAGGATCATATAGCTATAGTTATTTCTGCTGTGTTGTAAGTGATGTACTTTGATATTGATGTATATTCAAGTACAGATGTATATTTCAAGTTATGTTATATATATTATATGTTATTCGTTCCGCTGTGAGATTCGTGTTACTCTGATGTTGTGTTCTTCTTCTTCTTCTATTCTAAGTTTCTATCTTATCTATCCTCACCCTCTAACTTCTTTCTATTAATGGTTCGAATTTCCGTGATATTTGGGGTTGGACTTGTGTTTTTGTCAGCTCAAATTCTACCGGATTTTCGGGTCACTACACAGCGGGTCTCGGGTGTAACAACCCGTAAAATGCGAGCCAGTTTGAAATTTTTATTTTGGCAATTATAGAGAATTTTCTATATTTAAAATAGATTATTTTAAATAATATCGACGAGAAAAATGTTTTGAATATAATTCGACGTATATATTATACGCGTCGTCGTTAGAATATAAATATTTATATATAACTATAAATAGAATTGAAAATGGCGCGGTAGTTCGATAATTCGATTTCAAACTTCAATTGATTATACCGGGTGCAAAACAATCCGGATTTTAGTGAAACCAAAAATGATAGGATCTAATTGATAATATCTTTCTATTGAATCCGAAAAATCAAAAGTTCGTGGCGGGAATCAAAAGATATGTCCTGTCCAGTTGAAAATTCTGAATAGTCGCTATGGAATTCAGGCCCTTAAAAATGGACATTTTGCAAAACGACCTCGGATTTCGACGAAACCAGTTTTGTTGGGTCCGTGATGTCAAGTTATTGCTAGATTCCAAATTTCATAATTTTTCGAATCAATATGTGAGCGTGGCAAAGGAAAATGTGTTTGACCATTTTCAGTTGATTTTAATCGACTGGAAATTGGCCATTTTTCAAACGGTCTCAGAATTTGACGAAACTAGTTTTGTTAGAACCGTATCGTCAATACGAAGCTAGAAAATATTTTTCAGGAATTTTTCTAGTTAGTATGGGACCCCGGTAATTTGAAATGTACGTTTAAAATTCAATATAGTGATTTAAATGTAAATTAAACGGAAACTGATTGAAACGATTGAATCAGCTTGCGGTACACATCCCATTGTGTCCGGAATGGGGGTAAAACGCTATGGACGACAGGCGGTGGGTCTCGTTTAGAGGTTGAAATAAAAAGTTGCTTTTTAGAATTTAAAATAAATTATTAAATATATATTTATATACTCAAACACCCCCCTTTTTTATCGTTCATTCACGAAAAGAAGAGAAAAAAAAAAGAAACTGACGAAATCCCGATCGATGGCGCCTCCACCTCGTCGACGAGAGCCGCCCCATCGCGCCGCCTGACCCCGCCTCCTCCAGTTCACCTCGCGACAGCTACCCCCCCCCCCTCGACGTGAAGAACCGCAGCCACCCTCCCCCTTTTCTTTTTCCCCGTCCGATTCCCCTAACCCTAGCGCCACCACGTGCTGATGCTCCCCCTCTCACCCGAGCGCAACCCTCCCCTTCTCCTCCCCTCCTCCGTTGAAATAAGCGCCCCCCCTGTAAGTTTTTTTAATTTATTTATTTTATTTTTATTTTTATTTAAAACAGAAAAGAAAACCGATTTTAAAATGTTTTAAAACTGATTTCTGAAGGGTTTTAAAACAGATTTTTGAAAAGGTTTTAACTTTAAAAAAAAAAAAGGTTTTAACTTTAAAAAGAAAAAGGTTTTTAACTTTAAAAAGAAAAAGGTTTTAACTTTAAAAAAGAAAAAAAAGAAAGAAAAAGGTTTTAACTTTAAAAAGAAAAAGGTTTTAACTTTAAAAAGAAAAAGGTTTTAACTTTAAAAAGAAAAAGGTTTTTAACTTTAAAAAGAAAAAGGTTTTAACTTTAAAAAGAAAAAGATTTGATCTTTAACATAGAAAAGACGGAATTTTTATTCAGTGAAAGATGTAAGATATGATTTTTATAAGCAATAAAAATATAATTTTTACATCATAGGAATATTAAAAATATAATCTTTCATATTGTCAAAGAATAAAAATGTGATTTTTATATATTGAACTTCAGAATAAAAATGTGATTTTTATATATTGAACTTCAGAATAAAAATGTGATTTTTATATATTGAACTTCAGAATAAAAATGTGATTTTTATATATTGAACTTCAGAATAAAAATTTGATTTTTATATATTGAACTTCAGAATAAAAATGTGATTTTTATATATTGAACTTCAGAATAAAAATGTGATTTTTATATATTGAACTTCAGAATAAAAATGTGATTTTTATATATTGAACTTCAGAATAAAAATGTGATTTTTATATATTGAACTTCAGAATAAAAATGTGATTTTTTTATATTGAACTTCAGAATAAAAATGTGATTTTTATATATTGAACTTCAGAATAAAAATATGATTTTTATATATTGAATAGCGAAGTAAAAATTCGATTTTTACATATGTAGCGGATACGAGCAACGAAAGCGACAAAAAGGCGAGTTGGCGAAGATTTCCTGCATTGGAAGTGCCGTGGAGCTAGGATAGCTATATGTGAGAATTTCTCACCTTTCAATTTATTTTTCTAGTTATATATATATACTAGGATGCAGACGGTGTTTAGTAGCACCCGACACAATCGTCCACAGACCATGGACTTGTTTGTTTGGTTGCATAGATTAGTTGGATATTTGAATTGAAATTGAGTTGTTTGGGTGAATTGAATGAATTTGAATGATGTGTGAATGGCATGGGCCTTCACTAGACCGGGGATAAGGCTAGGCCTCGTCCCGTTTCTAGTATAGTGCCGTTATGCCGCCGAAATTTTCTAAAATATGTTAGAAAAAAAAAATATCATTTTATTTAAAGAATGAATTGAATAGAAATTCATATGTTGGAATAAAAATGTTTTTTTTTATCGTTAAAAATATAATTTTTAACGTGAATGTAAATAAATAAATATTCATTTACAAACCAGACGGTTTGTTTATGTACACCTATTTGAAGGACATTGATTGGGTCGATAAATTTTACACATCGCCCAACTGCACAAATAAAATATGCGTTTGATTGTTTGAAACCCCACACGGGTGTTGGGATGAAATTTGAAGTTCACTCATCCTGATTGATTAAATATGTCGATCGATTGATTGATAGGCTGTTATAAGCGTTAGATATCTTTATTTGATGCTTATACAGTGTAGTGCACTTTGGTTGATGGTTGATCATTTTTCAATGTTATTATATACATGTGTTGTGTGAAAATCCATATAATTAACTTTATATGGTAATTGATTGGGCCTCATTCCAGTTTAGAAATGGAAATATTTGAAATAGAATATTTGAAAATAGAAATTTATGAAGTCGTGTTGATTAGCTTGACGCCATTTTGACGTGAACGATATTTATATCGATTTTAAACGATTTCGAAATGAATTGAATTGAAAACGATTTCAAAATGAATTGAATTGAAAACGATTTCAAAGTGAATTGAAAACGATTTCGAAATGAATTGAATTGAAAACGATTTCGAAATGAATTGAATTGAAAACGATTTCAAAGTGAATTGAAAACGATTTCGAAATGAATTGAATTGAAAACGATTTCAAAGTGAATTGAAAACGATTTCAAAATGAATTGAATTGAAAACGATTTCGAAATGAATTGAATTGAAAACGATTTCGAAATGAATTGAATTGAAAACGATTTCGAAATGAATTGAATTGAAAACGATTTCGAAATGAATTGAATTGAAAACGATTTCGAAATGAAGTGAATTGAAAACGATTTCGAAATGAAGTGAATTGAAAACGATTTCGAAATGAAGTGAATTGAAAACGATTTCGAAATGAATTGAATTGAAAACGATTTCGAAATGAATTGAATTGAAAACGAATTCAAATTGAATTGAAATTTGAATTGAATAGAAATGAATTTTAAAATGAATTTATAGAGAAGAATTCAATTTTGATTTGAATTGAAACGGAAGTTGAAATTGCTTTTGAAACGAATTTAAAACTATTTATATAATTCGTTTTAAATAGAAATCGACGAAATATATTATATATATATATTATATATATATAATATAATGGCCTGAATAGAACGCGCCGCGCCGCGGCAGTTCGTGAATTTCGACCATTTATTTCAAACGGACATTGCGGGAGATCCGGCCGTCGGATTCTCCTAAAACCGGAACCGTTGGGTTCGTATCGAAAAGAGCTTTCTAACGAATATTAGAAATTAGAAATCTAACGGTTGGATTTGGAATTATGTCCAAATCAAATTTGAAAAAGGTCGTTGTAAGTGCAGTTCGATGGCCATTGATGGAAATCGACTGTACGGGCCTTGATAAAATTATTAAAAATGGTAATAATTTGTGTAAAATCATAAGAAATGATTTGTGAAGATTTGGGATGAAAAACTCCATATTTGAAAAGATAAAAATAGATTTTTATCGAAATGAACTAGTTTTGAACTAGAATTATAATTCTATTTATTTTTAAATAAATAAATTGAATTTGATAAGGGTTTTGAAAATAACCAAAATTTCCAATGATTGCATTGGAGTGGATTTGAATCGAAATTGTCTTCGGAATATTTCGATGTTGGAATTCGTGATTATACAGATGTTGTTATGGAAATTTGAAAGATATATATTTATATCGTTATTTCCAATACGACATTTGTTAGTCGTAGAATTCGATATTGAATATAAGCCGATATATTTTCTATTCAGAGCCTTGTATTGAATATCGAATGTGATTTGGGTTTGTCGTGAGTGGTGTCTTCACTAACACTGTTCTTGAACCCAGTTGAGAAAAGGTTAAATCTTTTTATTTAGATTTAATGAAGCGTACCAATTAAAGAATATTTAATTGGAAATGAATTGATATTGATTTTTGGGTTTATCGTGGACAGTGTTTTAAATAACACTCGTTCTTTAACCCGATAATCAATGGGATGTGACTTTGGGTTTATCATGAACTGTGTTTTAAATGACACTGATTCTTTAACCCAGTCAAAGATTAAAACTAAGTGGAGTTTTAATGAATCTTTAATTAGATTGAAAAGATCGAGAATGGAGTATCACCAGTTTTACTCCAGGCGATAGTTAAATCTTTAATTAGATTTGAACGTGAAATGGTAATTGAATTTACCGATAACACTGTGGTGTTAGATATGAAGTATTACCAGTTTTACTTCATGGGATAAATAGGTTGGGATTGGGAAATAAAATAAATGATTACTTCGGTGTGGTTCGCTAATCCCGACTAGTTTGAATTGATATTCAAAGGAGATTAAAGAATAAATTTAAAGAATTTATCTTGGATAAAATTAATGGGAACTTTTCCCAAAGTATAGGAATATTTGAATAAAAGAATATTCTGAATTGGAATGAGGCGTATGTTGTGTTTGTGTAAAACTTTTATAATATATACGCGAGTTATTCAGAAAGACCGGGTTTATCCCATTTTGAATAACTGATTCGACGTGGTGTCGAAGATGAAGACGGTGGTCGAAGACCGGAAGTCTTCACGTCGTTTGGGTGATTGCTGATGATCTTGATTGGGCTGTACACCCAAGAAGATGGAAACAGTTGGTGATCGTCCAGACGTACTTGGAGATCGATGGATATGCGAGGTACTAGGTGCCTCCGGTTTCGTTCAGACCCAGAACGGACTTGTAAATGGACTGTGTGTCTGACATTGGATTTTAGTCCGTGTGATTGATCTCTATTAAATATATATCTGTTTGGCGGCGGAGAATTTATTCTCCTGCTTAACGCCCTTCTCTGAGACGTACGAGCTCAGGGGTTATATATTGATGGATATCAAACGCATGGAGTGAATTTCCTGTGTGGCATGCCTAAGTGGCAATTGATCGAGGCTTCTGTTGAAAAGCAAAGTCTTGTGGTGATGATCAAAGCACAGCCTGTGTGGCACAGCTTTGTGTAACGTGAATTCGCGAGCCTCGCACCCCAGTTGTGAACCAAAAACGGGAGAGGACGTCAGGGAGGGCATGCGTTTCTTTCTAGCTAGAAGTGGCGTCTGTGGTTTTACACGCCCTGACGAGTTTTACTTATGTGGTTGTTGCTGTTGCGAGGCGCCTCGGTTATATCGGTTTCGGCCGATGCATTCTGGTCGGCAGACGGACCAGACTTACACCCCATAGGGTGGGGAAATGCATGTCCAGGGTTTAAGTTTAATCCACATCGGTGGACTGGCCCTGAGGATCCAAGGGCCCACCTGAGTCTGGGTCCTGAGGGGCGGGCTAGAGCGTCTCGAATCGGTTGAGGACTATCTTTTGCCTCGGTTCATAGACGGAAATCCAATTTCCAAAAATGTGACATTTGCGGTTTTAATTGTAAAACTAGTATGGCGACATGATATATGGTACCCATGCCGCCTATGATTGATACTTATGATTTGAAGTTGTTTTATACACTATGCACTTATAGTAGTATCAAATGATTTGTTTTAAACGTATCAAGCATTCTTTGGCTGTTATAAGGGAAAACCCTATCCTCGGCTGCGTTGCATTGTGTGATGGGACCTGGGTCTTATAACAGCTTCATTTTTCTTTATTTAGCATTGCGCTGTTTGTTTTATGCACTGGTATTCTTGGGAGGAAACCCGTTCCGTGTTATACGGCGTGGTCCCTTGATTTACCTAACTTTAAAATAAAGATTAACTGTTTTAGTTCTCACACCAGTCACATGACTGACCTGGAGTTTATTGTTTTAACCTAAACTCTGGGTGCCCTTATTTTGACACGGGCAGCTAGTAGTTTTGGTTTTGCAGATTTATATTCACAGGATCCTGGATTACAGCTGGAACGATATCCGGAAAGCTTTGTATCCGTATATCTCTTTCTAGTTGTGTATTGTATTATTTTCCGCTGCTATGTATTTAAATGTAATTTAAATCTCTGATATTTCTGTGTAATATTCATTTATACTCTGTATATTCTTGTATTCTGATGCATTGTTGTAATATACAATGAAATGTTCTTCTGTATGCGTTCTGTTTTTGTCCTGTTCTCAAACGATAGGGCGTTTCGAACGGCCTGGATCGGTTTAGCGACTGGTTCGGACCGAGCGAAATTCCTGCTCGTCACACGTGGTATCAGAGCTTTGGTTTACAAAGCAGAGAACAAGGCACATTAGAACCATACGAAAGAATTCATCAGATATTGGATTAGTAATATCCAATTAGAATGACTCGTTAGAGATAGGATCAGTAGTATCCTAGAACGAGTGTGAAGAGTAAATTTTTAAAATAAAAGTGAAAACAAGTTTTGTTTTGAAAATTTAAATCAATTATTCGTATTTGGTTATTTATTTATATTGGTGTGGACAATCCAGTATATATAGATTTTGCGTATACGTCTGATCCGCGTGTATTCGAAGTTTTAATATATTGGATAGATATAGAATCATACTCTAGTGGCCCGAAGATGATTCTGATGGTTGAGTACTCATCGTCAGAATTTATATTCGTGTGACGAAGGTGTGATATCTATATATTTCCATTAGACTGGTGTGAGAACCAAAATTAGATAGGGCTTATTGTTGTGAATTGGCATCAAAAACAAGATTTTCGGTATATATATCAAAATTATGAATTTGAAACGTTAATCCACTAATTGATTGATGTTTGTGTTGTTTGTTCATTTGTTTGATAATTTTGAACCATTATGCCTGATTGAATCAAATATTGACTATATTGAAAATTGGTCGCATCTGCTTGCATATACATGTATATTATTGAACAGGTCATAGCAAGGAGGCTAGAGCAGAGAATAAAATTTGTTTGCCCGACAAATAGGTACATGTTTACTACATAATTTACTGTTTTGTTTGGGTGATGATGATTTTATGAGCCTATTGGCTAGCCGCTTGGCTTTTTCTTTTTCTTTTTGAGATCTGAAGGACCGGGGAAGCTATTTGAAATTCCCCGATGCTCCCATTGCAGGGGAGGTTATGGCGAAATTTTTCAATAATTTAGGGTGTTAGCCAAATTTTTGAAATTTTGAAAATTCTCAGAAACTAAAGAGTTGGAGAATGAAAGCCAGATCGAATGTTGAGTTGATAAATCAAACCACTTTCGACTTTGTTCCTTTTCGGGGACGAAAAGTTTTAAGTGGGGGAGATTGTAACAACCCGTAAAATGCGAGCCAGTTTGAAATTTTTATTTTGGCAATTATAGCGAATTTTCTATATTTAAAATAGATTATTTTAAATAACATCGACGAGAAAAATGTTTTGAATATAATTCGACGTATATATTATACGCGTCGTCGTTAGAATATAAATATTTATATATAACTATAAATAGAATTGAAAATGGCGCGGTAGTTCGATAATTCGATTTCAAACTTCAATTGATTATACCGGGTGCAAAACAATCCGGATTTTAGTGAAACCAAAAATGATAGGATCTAATTGATAATATCTTTCTATCGAATCCGAAAAATCAAAAGTTCGTGGCGGGAATCAAAAGATATGTCCAGTTGAAAATTCTGAATAGTCGCTATGGAATTCAGGCCCTTAAAAATGGACATTTTGCAAACGACCTCGGATTTCGACGAAACCAGTTTTGTTGGGTCCGTGATGTCAAGTTATTGCTAGATTCCAAATTTCATAATTTTTCGAATCAATATGTGAGCGTGGCAAAGGAAAATGCGTTTGACCATTTTCAGTTGATTTTAATCGACTGGAAATTGGCCATTTTTCAAACGGTCTCAGAATTTGACGAAACTAGTTTTGTTAGGACCGTATCGTCAATACGAAGCTAGAAAATATTTTTCAGGAATTTTTCTAGTTAGTATGGGACCCCGGTAATTTGAAATGTACGTTTAAAATTCAATATAGTGATTTAAATGTAAATTAAACGGAAACTGATTGAAACGATTGAATCAGCTTGCGGTACACATCCCATTGTGTCCGGAATGGGGGTAAAACGCTATGGACGACAGGCGGTGGGTCTCGTTTAGAGGTTGAAATAAAAAGTTGCTTTTTAGAATTTAAAATAAATTATTAAATATATATTTATATACTCAAACACCCCCCCCCCCTTTTTATCGTTCATTCACGAAAAGAAGAGAAAAAAAAACTGACAAAATCCCGATCGATGGCGCCTCCACCTCGTCGACGAGAGCCGCCCCATCGCGCCGCCTGACCCCGCCTCCTCCAGTTCACCTCGCGACAGCTACCCCCCCTCGACGTGAAGAACCGCAGCCACCCTCCCCCTTTTCTTTTTCCCCGTCCGATTCCCCTAACCCTAGCGCCACCACCTGCTGATGCTCCCCCTCTCACCCGAGCGCAACCCTCCCCTTCTCCTCCCCTCCTCCGTTGAAATAAGCGCCCCCCCCCTGTAAGTTTTTTTAATTTATTTATTTTATTTTTATTTTTATTTAAAACAAAAAAGAAAACCGATTTTAAAATGTTTTAAAACTGATTTCTGAAGGGTTTTAAAACAGATTTTTGAAAAGGTTTTAACTTTAAAAAAAAAAAGGTTTTAACTTTAAAAAGAAAAAGGTTTTTAACTTTAAAAAGAAAAAGGTTTTAACTTTAAAAAAGAAAAGAAAAAGAAAAAGGTTTTAACTTTAAAAAGAAAAAGGTTTTAACTTTAAAAAGAAAAAGGTTTTAACTTTAAAAAGAAAAAGGTTTTTAACTTTAAAAAGAAAAAGGTTTTAACTTTAAAAAGAAAAAGATTTGATCTTTAACATAGAAAAGACGGAATTTTTATTCAGTGAAAGATGTAAGATATGATTTTTATAAGCAATAAAAATATAATTTTTACATCATAGGAATATTAAAAATATAATCTTTCATATTGTCAAAGAATAAAAATGTGATTTTTATATATTGAACTTCAGAATAAAAATGTGATTTTTATATATTGAACTTCAGAATAAAAATGTGATTTTTATATATTGAACTTCAGAATAAAAATGTGATTTTTATATATTGAACTTCAGAATAAAAATGTGATTTTTATATATTGAACTTCAGAATAAAAATGTGATTTTTATATATTGAACTTCAGAATAAAAATGTGATTTTTATATATTGAACTTCAGAATAAAAATGTGATTTTTATATATTGAACTTCAGAATAAAAATGTGATTTTTATATATTGAACTTCAGAATAAAAATATGATTTTTATATATTGAATAGCGAAGTAAAAATTCGATTTTTACATATGTAGCGGATACGAGCAACGAAAGCGACAAAAAGGCGAGTTGGCGAAGATTTCCTGCATTGGAAGTGCCGTGGAGCTAGGATAGCTATATGTGAGAATTTCTCACCTTTCAATTTATTTTTCTAGTTATATATATATACTAGGATGCAGACGGTGTTTAGTAGCACCCGACACAATCGTCCACAGACCATGGACTTGTTTGTTTGGTTGCATAGATTAGTTGGATATTTGAATTGAAATTGAGTTGTTTGGGTGAATTGAATGAATTTGAATGATGTGTGAATGGCGTGGGCCTTCACTAGACCGGGGATAAGGCTAGGCCTCGTCCCGTTTCTAGTATAGTGCCGTTATGCCGCCGAAATTTTCTAAAATATGTTAGAAAAATAAAAATATCATTTTATTTAAAGAATGAACTGAATAGAAATTCATATGTTGGAATAAAAATGTTTTTTTTTATCGTTAAAAATATAATTTTTAACGTGAATGTAAATAAATAAATATTCATTTACAAACCAGACGGTTTGTTTATGTACACCTATTTGAAGGACATTGATTGGGTCGATAAATTTTACACATCGCCCAACTGCACAAATAAAATATGTGTTCGATTGTTTGAAACCCCACACGGGTGTTGGGATGAAATTTGAAGTTCACTCATCCTGATTGATTAAATATGTCGATCGATTGATTGACAGGCTGTTATAAGCGTTAGATATCTTTATTTGATGCTTATACAGTGTAGTGCACTTTGGTTGATGGTTGATCATTTTTCAATGTTATTATATACATGTGTTGTGTGAAAATCCATATAATTAACTTTATATGGTAATTGATTGGGCCTCATTCCAGTTTAGAAATGGAAATATTTGAAATAGAATATTTGAAAATAGAATTTTATGAAGTCGTGTTGATTAGCTTGACGCCATTTTGACGTGAACGATATTTATATCGATTTTAAACGATTTCGAAATGAATTGAATTGAAAACGATTTCAAAATGAATTGAATTGAAAACGATTTCAAAGTGAATTGAAAACGATTTCGAAATGAATTGAATTGAAAACGATTTCGAAATGAATTGAATTGAAAACGATTTCAAAGTGAATTGAAAACGATTTCGAAATGAATTGAATTGAAAACGATTTCAAAGTGAATTGAAAACGATTTCGAAATGAATTGAATTGAAAACGATTTCGAAATGAATTGAATTGAAAACGATTTCGAAATGAATTGAATTGAAAATGATTTCGAAATGAATTGAATTGAAAACGATTTCGAAATGAATTGAATTGAAAACGATTTCGAAATGAATTGAATTGAAAACGATTTCGAAATGAAGTGAATTGAAAACGATTTCGAAATGAAGTGAATTGAAAACGATTTCGAAATGAAGTGAATTGAAAACGATTTCGAAATGAATTGAATTGAAAACGATTTCGAAATGAATTGAATTGAAAACGAATTCAAATTGAATTGAAATTTGAATTGAATAGAAATGAATTTTAAAACGAATTTATAGAGAAGAATTCAATTTTGATTTGAATTGAAACGGAAGTTGAAATTGCTTTTGAAACGAATTTAAAACTATTTATATAATTCGTTTTAAATAGAAATCGATGAAATATATTATATATATATATATTATATATATAATATAATGGCCTGAATAGAACGCGCCGCGCCGCGGCAGTTCGTGAATTTCGACCATTTATTTCAAACGGACATTGCGGGAGATCCGGCCGTCGGATTCTCCTAAAACCGGAACCGTTGGGTTCGTATCGAAAAGAGCTTTCTAACGAATATTAGAAATTAGAAATCTAACGGTTGGATTTGGAATTATGTCCAAATCAAATTTGAAAAAGGTCACTGTAAGTGCAGTTCGATGGCCATTGATGGAAATCGACTGTACGGGCCTTGATAAAATTATTAAAAATGGTAATAATTTGTGTAAAATCATAAGAAATGATTTGTGAAGATTTGGGATGAAAAACTCCATATTTGAAAAGATAAAAATAGATTTTTATCGAAATGAACTAGTTTTGAACTAGAATTATAATTCTATTTATTTTTAAATAAATAAATTGAATTTGATAAGGGTTTTGAAAATAACCAAAATTTCCAATGATTGCATTGGAGTGGATTTGAATCGAAATTGTCTTCGGAATATTTCGATGTTGGAATTCGTGATTATACAGATGTTGTTATGGAAATTTGAAAGATATATATTTATATCGTTATTTCCAATACGACATTTGTTAGTCGTAGAATTCGATATTGAATATAAGCCGATATATTTTCTATTCAGAGCCTTGTATTGAATATCGAATGTGATTTGGGTTTGTCGTGAGTGGTGTCTTCACTAACACTTTTCTTGAACCCAGTTGAGAAAAGGTTAAATCTTTTTATTTAGATTTAATGAAGCGTACCAATTAAAGAATATTTAATTGGAAATGAATTGATATTGATTTTTGGGTTTATCGTGGACAGTGTTTTAAATAACACTCGTTCTTTAACCCGATAATCAATGGGATGTGACTTTGGGTTTATCGTGAACTGTGTTTTAAATGACACTGATTCTTTAACCCAGTCAAAGATTAAAACTAAGTGGAGTTTTAATGAATCTTTAATTAGATTGAAAAGATCGAGAATGGAGTATCACCAGTTTTACTCCAGGCGATAGTTAAATCTTTAATTAGATTTGAACGTGAAATGGTAATTGAATTTACCGATAACACTGTGGTGTTAGATATGAAGTATTACCAGTTTTACTTCATGGGATGAATAGGTTGGGATTGGGAAATAAAATAAATGATTACTTCGGTGTGGTTCGCTAATCCCGACTAGTTTGAATTGATATTCAAAGGAGATTAAAGAATAAATTTAAAGAATTTATCTTGGATAAAATTAATGGGAACTTTTCCCAAAGTATAGGAATATTTGAATAAAAGAATATTCTGAATTGGAATGAGGCGTATGTTGTGTTTGTGTAACACTTTTATAATATATACGCGAGTTATTCAGAAAGACCGGGTTTATCCCATTTTGAATAACTGATTCGACGTGGTGTCGAAGATGAAGACGGTGGTCGAAGACCGGAAGTCTTCACGTCGTTTGGGTGATTGCTGATGATCTTGATTGGGCTGTACACCCAAGAAGATGGAAACAGTTGGTGATCGTCCAGACGTACTTGGAGATCGATGGATATGCGAGGTACTAGGTGCCTCCGGTTTCGTTCAGACCCAGAACGGACTTGTAAATGGACTGTGTGTCTGACATTGGATTTTAGTCCGTGTGATTGATCTCTATTAAATATATATCTGTTTGGCGGCGGAGAATTTATTCTCTTGCTTAACGCCCTTCTCTGAGACGTACGAGCTCAGGGGTTATATATTGATGGATATCAAACGCATGGAGTGAATTGCCTGTGTGGCATGCCTAAGTGGCAATTGATCGAGGCTTCTGTTGAAAAGCAAAGTCTTGTGGTGATGATCAAAGCACAGCCTGTGTGGCACAGCTTTGTGTAACGTGAATTCGCGAGCCTCGCACCCCGGTTGTGAACAAAAAACGGGAGAGGACGTCAGGGAGGGCATGCGTTTCTTTCTAGCTAGAAGTGGCGTCAATGGTTTTACACGCCCTGACGAGTTTGACTTATGTGGTTGTTGCTGTTGCGAGGCGCCTCGGTTATATCGGTTTCGGCCGATGCATTCTGGTCGGCAGACGGACCAGACTTACACCCCATAGGGTGGGGAAATGCATGTCCAGGGTTTAAGTTTAATCCACATCGGTGGACTGGCCCTGAGGATCCAAGGGCCCACCTGAGTCTGGGTCCTGAGGGGCGGGCTAGAGCGTCTCGAATCGGTTGAGGACTATCTTTTGCCTCGGTTCATAGACGGAAATCCAATTTCCAAATACGTGACATTTGCGGTTTTAATTGTAAAACTAGTATGGCGACATGATATATGGTACCCATGCCGCCTATGATTGATACTTATGATTTGAAGTTGTTTTATACACTATGCACTTATAGTAGTATCAAATGATTTGTTTTAAACGTATCAAGCATTCTTTGGCTGTTATAAGGGAAAACCCTATCCTCGGCTGCGTTGCATTGTGTGATGGGACCTGGGTCTTATAACAGCTTCATTTTTCTTTATTTAGCATTGCGCTGTTTGTTTTATGCACTGGTATTCTTGGGAGGAAACCCGTTCCGTGTTATACGGCGTGGTCCCTTGATTTACCTAACTTTAAAATAAAGATTAACTGTTTTAGTTCTCACACCAGTCACATGACTGACCTGGAGTTTATTGTTTTAAACTAAACTCTGGGTGCCCTTATTTTGACACGGGCAGCTAGTAGTTTTGGTTTTGCAGATTTATATTCACAGGATCCTGGATTACAGCTGGAACGATATCCGGAAAGCTTTGTATCCGTATATCTCTTTCTAGTTGTGTATTGTATTATTTTCCGCTGCTATGTATTTAAATGTAATTTAAATCTCTGATATTTCTGTGTAATATTCATTTATACTCTGTATATTCTTGTATTCTGATGCATTGTTGTAATATACAATGAAATGTTCTTCTGTATGCGTTCTGTTTTTGTCCTGTTCTCAAACGATAGGGCGTTTCGAACGGCCTGGATCGGTTTAGCGACTGGTTCGGACCGAGCGAAATTCTTGCTCATCACATCGGGTCGACTTCAAATTGTCGGCCTTTCCTCGATTTGCACGCCGGATTTCTGGTTTTGCTGATTTTTGAATATTTTTGAATTTACATGTATATATATCTTTCTTATATGCATTCAAATTTCAAACCTTAATAACTTCTTCATATGAGGTCTGATTTACGCAAACCAGGTGTTTATCTTGACCAGAATTCCAGCATGATCCGTTTTACTTAATTATGATTATTAAATTAAGTTTTCCTTAATTCATTGTTAACAGTGTATTTCACATTGATTATTCTTTAATACACCTCCTTTAGTATCGTTAAATTTCTGGGGTGTTATAAAAACCTTGCACCATTTCCGCCTATAAATACACTTCAATGTTGGTATGAATCCATAACTGAGAACCAACTTAAAACACTGTGAGATGGAAGAGAAGTTAATGGCCGAGACAGCTTAAAACGGAGATGGAAGAGATAATGACCAAGAACAGCATATTAAAAGCAGAAATTAAGACCTACAGTAGTAGAGCAATTCAAGTGAGTAAAATTAGATTTTCTTTACTTTAAGTTTTACTGAAATGTCATGTTGTTTGAAAATTTATATATGTATACATGTATCGGTGAACAACATGCCTAAATAAAACCAAAAACAACCATGGGATAGTGAACACAAAACTGTGAGTAAACACTTTTCCATCCTCTGTTTTCCTACAACTTTCTCCGCTAATCTAGGATTGTATATATACCACATACATATCATCAGTGAACAAAATACAAAGCCGCAGTAGTGAATTTTGTCAGTGAACCCTTTTCATTTCTTATGTAACATATTAGTTTATAATCCAAGTGGAAATTACAATCAGTGGTAATAAATTTTATGTATACATACATACATACATATATATATATATATAAGTACCAATTTCAAGAAAAATGAGATGACACAAACTTCCCCGTAAAGGTATGCCCGGATTGCTTTGAGAACACGACAAATCAGAATACAAACAGAAGAACATTTCATTGTCTATTACAACAATTCCAACAGAATACAAGAATACAACAGAGTATGAATAAATATTACACAGAAAATATCAGAGATTTAAATTACATTTAAATACATAGCAGCGGAAAAACAATGTAACACCCCGTATTTTTAATGTAATTAAAAATGTATATATGTCCACAGATAAGATTAATATGGTGATGTATAATGAAAATTAATTAATATATGAAAGAAAGAAAGGATTGGTTGCATGCGATGTAAATATGTTGCATGCACTGATTTGCTAACATAATGCATTAACATAAAAAGAAAAAGATTCATGCATTGGTTTAATTTAAGTATTGTAACTAACATGAAAAAGAGAAGTAAGGAAAGAACAATAATTATCATTGTTCTAAGACTTATTAACAAAAGACTTTGTAGCTCAGTTGGTTAAGGCATTGGATTTGTAACAGGGAGGTCGGGGGTTCGAACCCCGGCGGTAGCATAATTTTTATCTCTGTTTTAAAGAGGGTCAACTGAACATGCAAATATATGTACATATACAAATTCAAAATTTGAAAGGATAAGAACGTACGTATAAGGAAATATAGAAAATATATGTATATACATGAGAATATATATATATATATATATATATATATGCAGAAATATATGTATACGAAAGATAAAATTTAAGATAAGGCTATAGTAAATGAAATATGGCAAGAATTAAATAACGGTGCAACATCGTTTGAATTTTGAAAATAAAATGAAAGTTGTGTGTGTATATATATATATACATATATATATATACATATATATATATATATATACATATATATATATACATATATATATATATATATATATATATGTATACGCGTAAAATGGTCGTTAAAGGAATTGTATACATATAAGAATATTTCATGTGAATAAAACAGTTAAATAAATTCCAGAAATTCAAACATTCAAAATTCAAATTTCTGCACCAAAACAGCTTGTGGGACCCAATGCTGACTTAGCACTGCATGTACGATAAGATTTGGCTAGATTCATCTGCGAACCTGGACTATTTTCTTAACTAGGTTCAATGCTGACTCTGCGCCGCGTGTACGATAAGGTCTTGAGCAACTATATAAACAGCCCTAGTCTCCTCCTCTATTCACAATTCTTCTCTACCCTTATGCTGCAAAGATTCTGAGTGAACATGGCTTCTTCTCCTCCTCTAAAAAATATATATATAAATAAATAATATATATAAAATAAAACAAGACGAGGAGATGCTGCTCAAAAGACTTTCAAGAAGAAGAGATTCAAGCTAGGATTCAAAAGGAGGTTCAAACGACTTCAACGAATGATTTTCTACGAATCATAGCAAAGCTATCTTTCTTTTCTAATCTAAATCCCTGTAAGTCAGTTATTTTTAGATTTGAACGTTTTTCTTTGTTCATGACATGAAATTAAAGGGATAAAAGAATATGCCAATTCTCTTTCTTTCTATTCGAATCTGTGCCTATCTCTTTGGACCTAATTAAGAACTGTTATGATTCAAAGACAAATAAGACCATGACTATGAAACTATGGACCTAAAAACCATATGCCTATGACTATGAACATTTGCCTATGACTATGGACATTGCCTATGACTATGGACACTGCCTATGACTATGAACATTGCCTATGATTGTGACTATGACTATGAGGATTACTTCCTTGACAAAACCTATGCCTTTGATTAACATAAACTATTGCCTAGGACATAACAAGGACATCTGTGATTAAACCTCCATGATTCATGACTAGGAAAGTGTTGCTTAAGTTCTGTGATTTTGAGATTGGTGCTAAACCCGATTATTTATTCTGCTTGTCCTTGGTTTTCTTTGGTTTTAGACTATGAGAATTTTCCTATTAAGTTAGGTCTACCCATGTTCTTGAACCTACTCTGTCTATTCTTGGTTTTAGACCTTGGGAATTTACCTATTAAGTTAGGTCTACCCATGTTCTTGAACCTACGTCGTTGTTCAAAACCATTTTATGCCAGTTGTTATATCTATCCTTTTCCTAGCAATCTTTGGTTCATTCCCTATTTGCTACGAATCTAGATTTATCTATAATCTAGATTGAAACACGATTTTACGAACGGTAGGAATCCGATTTGGGGCAAAATATGAAATTTACTAAAACGTAGTTTAACTTGGAAATTGGCATAAATTGGGAACATGTATTATGGCATGTTCGTAGAAATGCAGATTGGATAAATTTGACATGAATTATAAGATGTGTAATTTAAATCTTGTATTGACGTGTAAATCTAGCATTTACATGAATAGTGAGCTAGAGTAATAAGTCTAGTTTGACGTGAATCGGAATGTAAATCAGAATTGGATTAGCTAATTTGGCTCGATAAGTATATTGGCATAAACTTGAAATTGGCCATAATTGGGGGTAATTGTCAAGATTAGCAGAATCGTGGTTAATGGCACTTCATTTGGTATGGTTTACATACCAAAAAGCATAAACATGATATAGAAGGGAAAATGGGCCGTAAGAATAAATGTTGACAATTTACATTAAAAGAGAAATTGGGAAATAAGTAAATTAGGATTAATTTACTTATAGAATTTGCCCTAAATGAGGAAATATTGATCTAGACAAATTAAAGATTTATTAACGACATCTCTTTTAATGAAACACCAGAAAGTTCTAGGGTGACAGAGAGGATAGTGTCTAGGCTTGAGTTTGGAAAATACAAATTTCCTGCTCTCCCTGGCTATCCCTAACTGATCCGACGGACGGGATGGTTACTTTCAAAACCTGATTTGAAAATTAATCAAAACCCTTTGAACTAGAAAACACGAATAGGCCTAACCCGAGGTTAGACTGAGTTGCGATGTATACCTGCCCGGAACCAACCGGCACATCTAGTAATTGCAACAATATCTGTCTAATGTGAGTGGTCATGGCTTTAATTTATTTAGTTAAAGCTAGGACAAGAATGCTATGGTTAAGTTAACTAAGACAATTAACCAACTCAACATGATAACAAGACTGGTAGGTGGGGTTAGGTTCATACAGTTAAGCTAGAATGGGAGGGTTAAGTCCATAGGAACACTTAACCAACTTAACACAGTTAAGCTAGAATGGGAGGGCTAAGTCCATAGGGACACTTAACCAAACTTAACATCGTAACAAGACAAGATTTGTAGGGGATAAGTAACTAAGAAAACACTTATCCAAATAAACATGTTAACTAGACTAGAAGGTGGGGTTAAGTAAAGTTAATACACTTATCCAAATTAACATGTTAACTGGACTAGAGGTTGGGGTTAAGTAAGATTTAATACACTTAGCCAATTTGATATGTTAGCTGGGCTAGACCGTAGGGTTAAGTAAACTTGAACACTTATCCATCATATTTTGATAAAGGAATAGGGTTAAGTCTAAAACATGAAGGGATAATACTTAACCGTTAATAACAGGTTAGTTAAAACAGACGGGAAAGGTTAAGTTAAAAAGGAACACTGAATCAATACATGGTGAATGAGTAAGGTTAAGTAATAAGAAATACTTAACCAATATAACTTGGTTTGTGGTGGGTTAAGTCAACATGAATTACTGATAACACTTAACCAGTATAACAGGATGAATGAAGAGGGTTAAGTTGGCTTGAATTGACTAATGACACTTAACCAATCCAAATTGACGGGAAAGGGAACTAAGTAGTAATTCTTAGTATAACACGGGAAGGAGCGAATGTCCGTCTGAATAGAGAGAAGGCTCCAACGAATTGGGTTACGAAGCCTGAGGGTTACGAAGCCCGAGGCTTCGAGGGGACGTGAGGGTACTTTTGGTATCCCTCTGTGAGGCTGCAGATGATCCGCCTGGGCCCACAGAGGTTAAGGTCTGCGTAGAAGAACCAGGGGTATGCCTTGGTTGCAATACATGGCAACCTAAAGACTAGGATGGACCGGCGTGATTCGGCGAGCAAACAGTAGCCCTGTGATAGCAACTCGTCGTCTACCATCCATCTTGAGTCAATCGAGATACGTGAAGCGGAAAGGCGGAGAACTCCAAAAGACCATATACTTGCTATCTAGTTATGGTTGCGGATGGCCATAGGATAGTGGATCACCGGGGACCGGCGTATAGTTCTCATTTTACAAGGTGTGCCTTTCATTAGTTGAGGGAGGGGTCGAGTGGGACCATAGCCACTGGAATAAAAACAGACCTTATCATCTGCATCGACAGATATCTGAAAGCTCCCGACCGAGTTCTGTATTCCTTGATTTTCCCTGTCACAGGACTCGGACCGCACATTACAGGACATGTGCATCTAGACAAGCGATAACAATTCGCGATACATGCGTGGGGAAGTATAGGAACATACACCACTCTAGGTGGTGTGTCCTAGACTTGGGAGCATCATTCGACTGGTAGCATAATCCCTTGTTGGACTAGGTGGCATAAACCCTGAACTCGAGAAGCGTTCAGCAGATAGCGTAAAACTCTAGTTAAATCTAGAAAGCACTTGATAGAAAACCCTAGATTTGATCTAGGTAATAAATAATGAATGTATGCCGGAAGGCAATGGGAAATACAGGGATTGGGATCACGTTATCGTTACTAGATGGGACACTAGATAGGCGGTGCAGAGATATAGAAACCAGTATAACAAGGAAATAGCGAAGCGGCGAAAGTATTAGAGCGTATCCAGTTTATCTTAGCATATCTTGTGACTACCTTGTCTAATCTTGTTGACCCTATCGTCATGGTGTAATCTTGTGTTCAGTTAGTTCATGTCGTTTTGTTTTCCTTGTTCACATGCTAGAAGTTACTGAACTTACTCAGGCTTTATGTTTGACTCTGTTTTTCTTTCGTCTTCTTATCTTCCGTTCCCCCCCCCCCCGGTAGTAGAGGAGGGAGTAGTATAGCTCAGGTCAAGTTGGACTGTCACTCTTTCCCAACTTGGAGATTGGTCGAAGTTTGCTTGGATTCTCTTATCAGAAGCTATGGCTGGCTCTTGCTAAAATTTGGGGAAATATAAATGTTGGTTGATGCTTCTTTATTTTGTAAGACAGATGACACTCTGATATTGTAAAGAAATCTTTGTACAAACTATTTTATCAATAAAGCAAAGTTTTATTTTCCGCTGTATAATTTCTGTCTCTCTTGTAATTTATCTGCATCTTTTACCCTAAATGCTCCACTGAACTTAGTGCGCATTCCCTTTGTGAGTGACACTAATGGATGTGGGGTCTTACACGTGGTATCAGAGCTGAAGGTTACCAGATCAGACAAAGGATTTGAAAAATTATTTTCAAAACGGTTTTTAAAGAACCATTTTCAAGAGAAAAGATTTGTTTTAAAGACATATTCCCCGAAGCCATACGCATTATCTTCTCTTCCTCTGTTTAAATTCTTGTCTCCTTCTTTCTTGAGTCTCTGGGGCTCTTGGCTTTCTGGGAGGTAACCTCATCGAAGGGCAAAGTATTGCCCGGCTTCCATCCATAGCCGTAGTTGTTTCATCTACGGGCAGTTTTCTTTCAAAGCTTATAGGGTTTTCCGGACGATGGAGGCAGTTTTCGAGAGATTTGTCAACATGACTACACACGGAAGGGGATGAGGAGTTTGGCTAAGGAGCACAACCCAAGGATAAGGAATTCATGGATAGGGACTTGGCTCACCAAGGAGGAAGGAATTATAAAGCGTAAGACAAGAGGAAGTATCTTTTCTATGATATAATAGGGCATATAATTAAGGACAAGAGCAAGAACGAGGAACAACATTTTCAGAAGGACAAGTACATGCTTTTGCCACCAAGCGTACCTAGGAGAAAGGTAGTCCGGTTGGAAGAGTCTAGTTTTCTGTTCGTACTATTTCCTTAGGTTCTAGCGCTTCTCATTTGTTCGTATCCACTTCCATAGTTGGGTCTCTGCACCATAGTACCTGCATAGTAGAAAGATCCCACTAGAGTCTCAAATCCAATTGGTGGTCCGACCAGTTTATTTTTGGTTAGTAGGGATTTGAGAATAGCTATCCAGTTTTCTTATATCATCTCACGTAGATCGTCTAAATTCGGAGGAGATATTCCTTGGGTGCTTGTCTGATATTGGTTTAGGCCTTTGGGGCTTGTACTTGAGGAATGTCGAGTTCGGTTTGGATGGTTTGCGTGAGAGATGAATAGTTGTGGCAGGCACTTCAAAGAGCACTAGTGACCTTTCGACTCTTATAGTTATGGCAAGGCGGATAAGAGGGAAACCTCTAATCATCTTAGTATGTATACCTGGTACCGTGATTGAAATCTTTTTATTTTGGAAATGGAGATCCGGAACTTCACAATCGTGAAGTTAAATTAGTTAAGATACAGTGGAATAAAGCTCAAGAAGGCTAGATACTAGCATCATACCCTTTTCCTTGAGGGTGCATCCTTGATTTCTTTGTTTTAGGAGCTTTACGCATAATTGCTTCTCCCTTTCCAAAGTATATCACCTAGGTCGTATCTTCGATCCTTAAGTAGAAGCCAATGGATGTAAACATGTATTTGAAACATGTTATGGTTGATGGTTGCAAGTGGTTGATAATGGTTGCTTGTGAATGCATATGCATACATATTAGGCACTAGATCAGTTCAGATGCTTTCATATTGCATTTACAGATATGTATTTGTTTGTAAATTAAACTTGATATGTTATCATATGGGTGTTGCATATGGATGAATGGTCGTGCACGCATATAGTATTTACATAACTAGGGATGCTTGCATACATGGTTGGACGCATGGCACTGACATGACTCGCATTAAGGAGGTCGACTGAATCAGTAGACCGCCTGATTTTACAGTAGATAAAGACATATACACACACTATGCATATGAACATGAAAGCATTAGAAATCTTTTAAGGACAATGAATGCCTGTGATTGAATGGTTGAGTAGATGGGTGATTGGATGGTAGGACACATTCTTCCTAACTTGAAGATTTCGGGGACGAAATCCTTTTAAGTGGGGGAGAATGTAACACCCCGTATTTTTAATGTAATTAAAAATGTATATATGTCCACAAATAAGATTAATATGGTGATGTATAATGAAAATTAATTAATATATGAAAGAAAGAAAGGATTGGTTGCATGCGATGTAAATATGTTGCATGCACTGATTTGCAAACATAATGCATTAACATTAAAAGAAAAAGATTCATGCATTGGTTTAATTTAATTATTGTAACTAACATGAAAAAGAGAAGTAAAGAAAGAACAATAATTATCATTGTTCTAAGACTTATTAACAAAAGACTTTGTAGCTCAGTTGGTTAAGGCATTGGATTTGTAACAGGGAGGTCGGGGGTTCGAACCCCGACGGCAGCATAATTTTTATCTCTGTTTTAAAGAGGGCCAACTGAACATGCAAATATATGTACATATACAAATTCAAAATTTGAAAGGACAAGAACGTACGTATAAGGAAATAAAGAAAATATATGTATATACATGAGAATATATATATATATATATATATATATATATATATATATATTCAGAAATATATGTATACGAAAGATAAAATTTAAGATAAGGCTATAGTAAATGAAATATGGCAAGAATTAAATAACGGTGCAACATCGTTTGAATTTTGAAAATAAAATGAAAGTTGTGCGTATATATATACGCGTAAAATGGTCGTTAAAGGAATTGTATACATATAAGAATATTTCATAGGAATAAAACAGTTAAATAAATTCCAGAAATTCAAACATTCAAAATTCAAATTTCTGCGCCAAAACAGCTTGTGGGACCCAATGCTGACTTAGCACTGCATGTACGATAAGATTTGGCTAGATTCATCTGCGAACCTGGACTATTTTCTTAACTAGGTTCAATGCTGACTCAGCGCCGCATGTACGATAAGGTCTTGAGCAACTATATAAACAACCCTAGTCTCCTCCTCTATTCACAATTCTTCTCTACCCTTATGCTGCAAAGATTCTGAGTGAACATGGCTTCTTCTCCTCCTCTAAAATATATATATATAAATAAATAATATATTTAAAATAAAACAAGACGAGGAGATGCTGCTCAAAAGACTTTCAAGAAGAAGAGATTCAAGCTAGGATTCAAAAGGAGGTTCAAACGACTTCAACGAATGATTTTCTATGAATCATAGCAACGCTATCTTTCTTTTCTAATCTAAATCTCTGTAAGTCAGTTATTTCTAGATTTGAACGTTTTTCTTTGTTCATGACATGAAATTAAAGGGATAAAAGAATATGCCAATTCTCTTTCTTTCTATTCGAATCTGTGCCTATCTCTTTGGACCTAATTAAGAACTGTCATGATTCAAAGACAAATAAGACCGTGACTATGAAACTATGGACCTAAAAACCATATGCCTATGACTATGAACATTTGCCTATGACTATGGACATTGCCTATGACTATGGACACTGCCTATGACTATGAACATTGCCTATGATTGTGACTATGACTATGAGGATTACTTCCTTGACAAAACCTATGCCTTTGATTAACATAAACTATTGCCTAGGACATAACAAGGACATCTGTGATTAAACCTCCATGATTCATGACTAGGAAAGTGTTGCTTAAGTTCTGTGATTTTGAGATTGGGGCTAAACCCGATTATTTATTCTGCTTGTCCTTGGTTTTCTTTGGTTTTAGACTATGGGAATTTACCTATTAAGTTAGGTCTACCCATGTTCTTGAACCTACTCTGTCTATTCTTGGTTTTAGACCTTGGGAATTTACCTATTAAGTTAGGTCTACCCATGTTCTTGAACCTACGTCGTTGTTCAAAACCATTTTATGTCAGTTGTTATATCTATCCTTTTCCTAGCAATCTTTGGTTCATTCCCTATTTGCTACGAATCTAGATTTATCTATAATCTAGATTGAAACACGATTTTACGAACGGTGGGAATGCGATTTGGGGCAAAATATGAAATTTACTAAAACGTAGTTTAACTTGGAAATTGGCATAAATTGGGAACATGTATTATGGCATGTTCATAGAAATGCAAATTGGATAAATTTGACATGAATTATAAGATGTGTAATTTGAATCTTGTATTGACGTGTAAATCTAGCATTTATATGAATAGTGAACTAGAGTAATAAGTCTAGTTTGACGTGAATCGGAATGTAAATCAGAATTGGATTAGCTAATTTGGCTTGATAAGTATATTGGCATAAACTTGAAATTGGCCATAATTGGGGGTAATTGTCAGGATTAGTAGAATCATGGTTAATGACACTTCATTTGGTATGGTTTACATACCAAAAAGCATAAACGTGATATAGAGGGGAAAATGGGCCGAAAGAATAAATGTTGACAATTTACATTAAAAGAGAAATTGGGAAATAAGTAAATTAGGATTAATTTACTTATAGAATCTGCCCTAAATGAGAAAATATTGATCTATACAATTTAAAGATTTATTAACAACATCTCTTTTAATGAAACACCAGAAAGTTCTAGGGAGACACATCAGAGGATAGTGTCTAGGCTTGAGTTTGGAAAATACAAGTTTCCTGCTCTCCCTGGCTATCCCTAACTGATCCGACGGACGGGATGGTTACTTTCAAAACCTGATTTGAAACCCTTTGAACTAGAAAACACGAATAGGCCTAACCCGAGGTTAGACTGAGTTGCGATGTAAACCTGCCCGGAACCAACCGGCACATCCAGTAATCGCAACAATATCTGTCTAATGTGAGTGGTCATGGCTTTAATTTATTTAGTTAAAGCTAGGACAAGAATGCTATTGTTAAGTTAACTAAGACACTTAACCAACTCAACATGATAACAAGACTGGTAGGTGGGGTTAGGTTCATACAGTTAAGCTAGAATGGGAGGGTTAAGTCCATAGGAACACTTAACCAACTTAACACAGTTAAGCTAGAATGGGAGGGCTAAGTCCATAGGGACACTTAACCAAACTTAACATCGTAACAAGACAAGATTTGTAGGGGATAAGTAACTAAGAAAACACTTATCCAAATTAACATGTCAACTAGATTAGAAGGTGGGGTTAAGTAAAGTTAATACACTTATCCAAATTAACATGTTAACTGGACTAGTGGTTGGGGTTAAGTAAGATTTAATACACTTAGCCAATTTG
Source organism: Allium sativum (assembly GCA_030737875.1). NCBI lineage: Eukaryota > Viridiplantae > Streptophyta > Magnoliopsida > Asparagales > Amaryllidaceae > Allium > Allium sativum. The sequence continues at coordinate 429,579,935 of CM060909.1, read as the reverse complement.
ATATGTTAGCCGGGCTAGACCATAGGGTTAAGTAAACTTGAACACTTAACCATCAGATTTTGATAAAGGAATAGGGTTAAGTCTAAAACATGAAGGGATAATACTTAACCGTTAATAACAGGTTAGTTAAAACAGACGGGCAAGGTTAAGTTAAAAAGGAACACTGAATCAATACAGGGTGAATGGGTAAGGTTAAGTAATAAGAAATACTTAACCAATATAACTTGGTTTGTGGTGGGTTAAGTCAACATGAATTACTGATAACACTTAACCAGTATAACAGGATGAATGAAGAGGGTTAAGTTGGCTTGAATTGCCTAATGACACTTAACCAATCCAAATTGACGGGAAAGTGAACTAAGTAGTAATTCTTAGTATAACACGGGAAGGAGCGAATGTCCGTCTGAATAGAGAGAAGGCTCCAACGAATTAGGTTACGAAGCCTGAGGCTTCGAGGGGACGTGAAGGTACTCTTGGTATCCCTCTGTGAGGCTGCAGATGATCCGCCTGGGACCACAGAGGTTATGGTCTTCATAGAAGAAACAGGGGTATGCCTTGGTTGCAATACATGGCAACCTAAAGACTAGGATGGACCGGCGTGATTCGGCGAGCAAACGGTAGCCCTGTGATAGCAACTCGTCGTCTACCATCCATCTTGAGTCAATCGAGATACATGAAGCGGAAAGGCGGAGAACTCCAAAAGACCATATACTTGCTATCTAGTTATGGTTGCGGATGGCCATAGGATAGTGGGGCACCGGGGGCCGGCGTATAGTTCTCATTTTACAAGGTGTGCCTTTCATTAGTTGAGGGAGGGGTCAAGTGGGACCATAGCCACTGGAATAAAAACAGACCTTTGCATCTGCATCGGCAGATATCTGAAAGCTCCCGACCGAGTTCTGTATTCCTTGATTTGCCCTGTCATAGGACTCGGACCGCACATTACAGGACATGTGCATCTAGACAAGCGATAATGATTCGCGATACATGCGTGGGGAAGTATAGGAACATACACCACTCTAGGTGGTGTGTCCTAGACTTGGGAGCATCGTTCGACAGGTAGCGTAATCCCTAGTTGGACTAGGTGGCATAAACCCTGAACTCGAGAAGCGTTCAGCAGGTAGCGTAAAACTCTAGTTAAATCTAGAAAGCACTTGATAGAAAACCCTAGATTTGATCTAGGTAATAAATAATGAATGTATGCCGGAAGGCAATGGGAAATACAGGGATTGGGATCACGTTATCGTTACTAGATGGGACACTAGATAGGCGGTGCAGAGATATAGAAACCAGTATAACAAGGAAATAGCGAAGCGGCGAAAGTATTAGAGCGTATCCAGTTTATCTTAGCATATCTTGTGACTACCTTGTCTAATCTTGTTGACCCTATCGTCATGGTGTAATCTTGTGTTCAGTTAATTCATGTCATTTTGTTTTCCTTGTTCACATGCTAGAAGTTACTGAACTTACTCAGGCCTTATGTCTGACTCTGTTTTTCTTTCGTCTTCTTTTCTTCCGTTCCCCCCCCCCCAAGGTAGTAGAGGAGGGAGTAGTATAGCTCAGGTCAAGTTGGACTGTCACTCTTTCCCAACTTGAAGATTTGTCGAAGTTTGCTTGGATCCTCTTATCAGATGCTATGGCTGGCTCTTGCTAAAATTTTGGGAAATATAAATGTTGTTTGATTCTTCTTTATTTTGTAAGACAGATGACACTCTGATATTGTAAAGAAATCTTTGTACAAACTATTTTATCAATAAAGCAAAGTTTTATTTTCCGCTGTTTAATTTCTGTCTGTCTTGTAATTTATCTGCATCTTTTACCCTAAATGCTCCACTGAACTTAGTGCATTCCCTTTTTGAGTGACACTAACGGATGTGGGGTGTTACAAACAATATAAAGCATAACTGAAAACAGATACACATATACAGAGCTATCTGAATATCGCTTCAGCTGTAAACTAGGATCCTGTGAATATAAATCTGCAAAACCAAAACTACTAGCTGCCCGTGTGGAAAATAAGGGCACCTAGAGTTTAGGTTAAAACAATAAACTCCAGGTCAATCATGTGACTTGTGTGAGAACTAAAACAATTATTATTTTGAATTTTTAAAGTTAGGTAAATCAAGGGACCATGCCGTATAACACGGAACGGGTTTAACCCCAAGAATACCAGTGCATATAACAAATAGCGCAATGCTAAACAAAGAACAATGAAGCTATTATAAGACCCAGGTCCCATCACACAATGAAACGCAAGCCGGAGGATAGGGTTTTACCTTATAATAGCCAAATAAGGCTTGATACCCGAAATTTAATCTTTTATTATTACTATAAGTGAAGAAAACAACTTCAAATATAAATGTATCAATCATAGACGGCATGAATGTCCCATACCACTATGTCGCCATATATAGTATACAATCAAAACTGAAAAATATCGTATTTGGAAATTGGATTTCCATACTGGTGGTTACTGATTCGAAAGATCGATCGCGTAGTGCAATTGCCCACGATTTACGTCGCAGGCATGCGAAAGCACCGTAATGCACATCCGCACTATCCAGGAAAACAAGTTACCGCAGTTTACGTTGCAGGCACGCGAAAACACCGCTAACCCTATCCATCAGGGAAATCAAGGGTGTTCCCTATCCCTCACCTCGATCGACTGAATCCACGACACCACGAAGGTGCCCATCCTCTAAAAAAGCATACTGATCTAACCATCAGTTTACCACCATACCGGTGTGCGAGGCTCGCGAATTAACGCTACAAAAAGCCTTGCTATTTTAAAGCTGCACTTTGATCATCATCCACCAAACTTTGCTTTTCAACAAAAGTTTGGACCACTGCATCTCAGCATGCCACACTATCAGTCCATATCGTACCACTGATTTCTGCCGATATATGACCCCTGAGCTCGTACGTCTCAGAGAAGGTTGTTAAGCAAGAGAATAAATTCTCCGCCACCAAACAGATATATATTTAGCAGAGATCAACAAATATAGTATAAAGGAATACAATGTCAGACACACCATCCATTTACAAGTCTGTTCTAGGCCTGAACGAAACTGGAGGCACCTTATTCCTCCCCATATGTCCAATACAGGGGAGAGGCCCTCGTATATCCGTACAATTAACAAGTACGTCCGGATGGCTACCACTTTAGCCCCTTCAAGGTAGCTACTCCAATCGTGAGCATCAGTAGCACCCATCCATTCGATGTGAAGATCGTCGGTCTTGCACCGTCTTCAATCTCTTCGACTTATCACCGAACCAGTTATTTAGAATGGGTATAAACCCAGCCTTTCCGAATAACCCACGTATCTTATAATCAAGTGTTATAACAACACATCATACGCCTCATTCCCATTAATTTTATCAAAGATAAATTCTTTTAAATTTATTCTTTAATCTCATCTTTAACTGCGTTAAAGAACCAATGTTATTTAAAACACGGTTCACGATAAACCCAAAATCACATTCCATTCATCAGCCTCTAACCGTAAATTAGTAAGAGAACAATTCCCTAAGAATTAATCCCGAAGGCCGAAACCAACATCAGATCAATACCCTGGAAACTGTTCAACTTAGCTAATCTCCTGTTAGTTTCTAATTCTCTTAACTCCATTGGGTTTAAGAACAGTATTTTTAAAGGTACCATTCACGACAAACCCAAAATCCCATTTCCATTGTTAATCGGGTTAAAGAACCAATGTTATTTAAAACACGGTTCACGATAAACCCAAAATCCCATTTCAGTTCAATTCCAATTCATCCCAATTAAATATTAATTAATTGGTAAACTTCATTAAATCTTAATAAAAAGATTTAATATTTTCTCAACTGGGTTAAAGAATAGTGTTAATGAAGACACCATTCACGACAAACCCAAAATCACATTCCATTCATCAGTCTCTAACCGTAAATTAGTAAGATAACAATTCCCTATGTATTAATCCCGAAGGCCGAAGCCAACATCAGATCAATACCCAGGAAACCATTCAACTAAGCTAATCTCCAGTTAGTTTCTAATTTTCTTAATTTTATTGGGTTTAAGAACAGTATTATTAAAGATACCATTCACGACAAACCCAAAATCCAATTTGATATAAAATACAAGGCTCGGAATAGATAATATATCGGCTTATATCTAATATCAAATTCTAAAACCGACGGATATCGTATTGGAATAACTATATATATATATATATATTCCAAATTCCTCAACAATATCTGTATAATCACGGAATCCAATATCGAAATATTCCAACGATTATTTCCATTCCGAATCCATTTCCAATTTATTCTTTGGAAAAATTCTGGTTAATTTGAAACACTTTTCAAATCAAATTTATTTATTTTAAAAATAAATAAATTATTATTCTAGTCAATAACTAGTTTTTTTCAATAAAAATATATTTTTATCTTTTCAAAACTAGAATTTTTCGCCCGAACTCTTTCCAAACCATTTATTATGATTTTAAGTAATTTTTCCATATTTTTAATAATTTTATTATCGCCCGCACAGTCGGTTTCCAATAACGGCCACCGAACTGCATCCATAGCGAATTTTTCTGAAATTGATTTGGACATATCTCCAAATCCAACCATTAGATTAAAAATCTCTTGTATTCATTGGAAAGCTCTTTTCGATACGAACCCAACGGTTCCGGTTTTGGAGAATCTGACGGTCGGATCTCCCGTAACGTCCATTTTGAAGTTAATGGTCGAAATTCGCGAACTGCCGCTGTGCGGCGCGTTCTATTCAGGCCATTAATATATATATATATATATATATATATATATATCGTTGATTTCTTGTAACGTCCTGTCTTTTTGACCACTTCAGATTGGTAATTAAACCAACTTAAAACATTCAAACCGACGGATCGTTATTAGCTTACAGAGTTTAAAAATAGAATCAACACAGAAAAACACAAAGTAAATAAATAACATGGTATTGAACGGTGAATAAAAACTTTTATATATTAATCAGGATTTTGAATACAAGAATTTTCTATACATCGGTATTAAAATTATATAGTTTGAATACATAAAAAATATATTTTGTAATAACCCGGAAATCTGGGCCAATTTAAAATTTTTATTTTGGCAATTTTAGCGAATTTTGATTATTTAAAATGAATTATTTTAAATAATATCGACGAGAAATTTATTTTGAATATAATTCAAGCGTATATATTATATAGATCATCGATAGAATATAAATATTTATTTTTAATTTATAAAAGGAATCGAAAATGGCGCAGTAGTTCGATAATTCGATTTCAAACTTCAATTGAACATACCGGGTGTAAAATAAACCAGATTTTAGTGAAACCAAAAATAATAGAATCTAATTGATAATATCTTTCCAACGAATCCAAAAAATCAAAATTTCATAGCGGGAATCAAAAGATATGTCCAATTGAAAATTCTGAATAGTCGCTATGGAATTCAGGCCCTTAAAAATGGAAATTTTGCAAACGACCTCGGATTTCGACGAAACCACTTTTGTTGGATCCGTGACGTAAAGTTATTGCTAGGTTTCAAATTTCATAATTTTCGAATCAATATGTGAGCGTGGCAAAAGAAAACGCGTTTGACCAGTTTTTGTTGATTTTTAATCGACTGGAAAATGACCATTTTTCAAACGGTCTCAGAATTCGACAAAACTAGTTTTGTTAGGACCGTATCGTCAATACGAAGCTAGAAAATATTTGTCTGGAAATTTTAGAGTTCGTATGTGACCCCGGTAAATTGAAATGCCCGTTCAAATTAAATATATAGAGTTATATGTTGATTTTGACGAAAACTGATCGAAATGATCGAATCAACATGCGATACATATCCCACTGTGTTCGGAATGGGGGTAAAACGCTATGGACGACAGGCGGTGGGTCTCGTTTCGAGGTCGAAAATAAAAGTTGACTTTTAGAGAATAAAATATTAATTAAATAAAAATAAATCCTTCCCTCCCCTTATCTCTCCTCAGACCCCCCCCCCCTCGTTCATTTTAAAGAAAAAAAGAAAGAAAAAAAATCAAATCGCTCCACCAGCGACGGAATCGACCACCGCTGACCTCCCCTCCTTCCCCCCCCCCCTCGCGCTTCGCCTTCCCCTTCTCTCCCTTCCCTTCTTCTCCCCTTCGGTTTTCCCCTAACCGCATCGCCCCCCTCCCATCGCGATCGGTGACGATGCCACCTACCTCCAGACCCCCACCTCCCGAGCCACCTGCCACGCCCCTCCTTCCTCTCGCGCCAGCTTAGCCCGCGAGGCCCTCCATCCATCGAGTCGAGACGCACCCAAAACCCACCGTCGTGAGCACCTAACCCGCCTCCGACGCCGCACCGCCCCTTCCTGGCACCACCGCCACCTCCATTTCCTCCAACCTTTAACTGTAAGTGTTTATCCTATTTTATTTACATATATTTTTATTTTTCAGTGTTTAAGGCAGTAAAAATATGATTTTTATAGGATAGAGAATATAAAAATTTGATTTTATAGCAAAGTAAAAATTCGATTTTTCTATATTGAATAGCGAAGTAAAAATTCGATTTTTATAGCGAGGAAAAAATTCGTTTTTTATAGCAAAGTAAAAATTTGATTTTTCTATATTGAATAGCGAAATAAAAATTCGATTTTTATAGCAAAGTAAAATTTTGATTTTTCTATATTGAATAGGGAAATAAAAATTCGATTTTTATAGCAAAGTAAAAATTCGATTTTTCTATATTGAATAGCAAAATAAAAATTCGATTTTTATAGCGAAGTAAAAATTCGATTTTTCTATATTGAATAGCGAAGTAAAAATTCGAATTTTATATATTGAATAGCAAAGTAAAAATTCGAATTTTATATATTGAATAGCAAAGTAAAAATTCGATTTTTATATATTGAATAGCAAAGTAAAAATTCGATTTTTACATATGTAGAGAACACGGGCAAAGAAAGTGATAAGTGGCAAGAGAGGCGAAGACTTCTACATTTGAAGAGTCATGATATTGGATTAGCTAATCTGTGAGAACTTCTCACCTTCAATTCTATTTTTCTAGTTATAAATATATACTAGGATGCAGACAGTGTTTAGTAGCACCCGACACCCGTCGTCCACGTACCATGGACGGCTTGTATGCTTGTTTGTTTGATTTTGATGTGTAGTTGATTGTATGATGTGATGTGAAACGAAATAAAACATTTATATAGTTGAAAATATTTTATAGTTAAAAATAGATTTTTTAATGTGTATATGAATTGAAATAAAAATAAACAAATCGGATGATTTGTTTGTATACATATATTTGACTGATATTGATTGGGACGATAAATTTTACACATCGCCCAACTGCACAAATAAAATCCAAGTTTGATTGATTGAAACCCCACACGGGTATTGGGATGATATTTGACGTACACTAATCCCGATTGTTTAGTTGTATGTCGATTGATTGATTGACAAACTGTTATAAGCGTTAAATATTTATATTTGATGCTTATGCAGTGTAGAACGCACTTTGGATGATGGTTGATGATTTATCGTTGCTGTTATACATGTGTGGTAGAAAATCCATGTAATTAACATTATATGGTAATTGATTGGGCCTCATTCCAGTTTCGAAATAGAAATATTTAAAATAAAAATATTTAAAATAGAAATATTTGAAATAGAATATTTGAAAATAGAAATATATGAAGCCGTGTTGATTAGATTGACGCCATTTTGACGTGAACGATATTTATATCGATTTTATTCATTTTTCAATGAATATTGAAATAGATTTGAAATTCGAATTATATTGAAATGAATTGAAATTCGAATTATATTTAAAGTGAATTGAAATTCGATTTAAACTGAATTGATTTGAAATTCAAAATACACTGAAATGATTTGAAATTCGAATAGAATTGAAATCCGAATTAAATTGAATAGAATTGAATCCGAATTGAAATCGAAAGGAATTGAATTCAAATTGAAATTGAAATTGAAAAGAAATTCAAATTAAATTGAAATTGAATTGAAATAGACTTGAAATGAATTTAAAACGAATTTATATTGGAATATTCAATTTTGATTTGAAATTGAATATGAAGTTGAAATCGTTTTGAAAATGAATTTAAAACGGTTTATAAAGCACGTTTTGAATTGAAATCGACGAAGTATATATTATATATATAATATAATGGCCTGAATAGAACGCGCCGCGCCGCGGCAGTTCGCGAATTTCGACCATTGACTTCGAACGGACATTACGGGAGATCCGACCGTCGGATTCTCCAAAAACCGGAACCGTTGGGTTCGTATCGAAAAGAGCTTCCTAACAAATATTAGAAATTCGAAATCTAACGGTTGGATTTGGAATTATGTCCAAATCAAATTTGGAAAAGGTCGCTGTAAGTGCAGTTCGATGGCTGTTGATGGAAATCGACTGTACGGGCCTTGATAAAATTATTAAAAATAGTAATAATTTGTGTAAAATCATAAGGAATAATTTGGGATGAAAAACTCCATATTTGAAAAGATAAAAATAGATTTTTATCGAAATGAACTAGTTTTGAACTAGAATTATAATTCTATTTATTTTTAAATAAATAAATTGGATTTGAAAATGGTTTTGAAAATAACCAGAATTTCCAATAATTGCATTGGAATGGATTTGAATCGAAATTGTCTTCGGAATATTTTGATGTTGGATTTCGTGATTATACAGATGTTGTTATGGAAATTTGAAAGATATATTAATATCGTTATTTCCAATATGATATTTGTTGGTCGTAGAATTTGATATTGAATATAAGCCGATATATTTTCTATTCAGAGCCTTGTATTTAATATCAAATGTGATTTGGGTTTGTCGTGAATGGTGTCTTCATTAACACTATTCTTAAACCCTGTTGAGAAACAGAATAAATCTTTTTATTTAGATTTAATGAAGTGTGCCAATTAAATAATAGTTAATTGGCAATGAATTGGTATTGATTTTTGGGTTTATCATGAACAGTGTTTTAAATAACACTTGTTCTTTAACCCGATAACTAATGAGTGTGATTTTGGGTTTATCGTGAATCGTGTTTTAAAATGACACTGATTCTTTAACCCAGTTAACGATTAAAACTAAGTGGTGTTTCAATGAATCATTAATTAGATTGAAAAGATCGAGAATGGAGTATCACTAGTTTTGCTCCAGGCGATAGTTAAATCTTTAATTAGATTTGAACGTGAAATGGTAATTGAATTTACCGATAACACTGTGGTGTTAGATATGAAGTATTACCAGTTTTACTTCATGGGATGAATAGGTTGGGATTGGGAAATAAAATAAATGATTACTTCGGTGTGGTTCGCTAATCCCGACTAGTTTGAATTGATATTCAAAGGAGATTAAAGAATAAATTTGAAGAATTTATCTTTGATAAAATTAATGGGAACTTTTCCCAAAGTATAGGAATATTTGAATAAAAGAATATTCTGAATTGGAATCAGGCGTATGTTGTGTTTGTGTAACACTTATTTATTATATACGCGAGTTATTCAGAAAGATCGGGTTTATCCCATTCTGAATAACTGGTTCGACGTGGTGTTGAAGATGAAGACGGTGGTCGAAGACCGGAGGTCTTCACGTCGTTTGGGTGATTACTGATGATCTTGATTGGGTTGTACACCTAAGAAGATGGAAACAGTTGGTGATCGTCCAGACGTACTTGGAGATCGATGGATATGCGGGGTACTAGGTACCTCCGATTTCGTTCAGACCTAGAACGAACTTGTAAATGGACTGTGTGTCTGACATTGGATTTTAGTCTGTGTGATGGATTTCTATTAAATATATATCTGTTTGGCGGCGGAGAATTTATTCTCTTGCTTAACGCCCTTCTCTGAGACGTACGAGCTCAGGGGTTATATACAGATGGATATCAAACGCATAGAGTGAATTGCCTGTGTGGCATGCCTAAGATGCAAATGATCAAGGCTCCTGTTGAAAATCAAAGTCTTGTGGTTGATGATCAAAGCACCGCCTGTGTGGCATAGCTTTGTGTAACGTGAATTCGCGAGCCTCACACCCCGGTTGTGAACCAGAAACGGGAGAGGACCTCAGGGAGTGAATGCGTTTCCTTCTAGTTAGGGTGGTGTTAGTGACCTACCAGCCCTGACATTTATATACTTTTCACCTGTGTGGTTGTTGCTGTTGCGAGGCGCCTCGGTTAGATCGGACGATCCTGGTCCGATGGAGCCATTCGTTGGCTCATTTACGCCCAAAGGGTGGGGAAACGCAGTGTTCAGGCATTTTAATCCACATCGGTGGACCGACCCTGACGATCCAAGGGTCACTCGAGCTCTGATCCTGAGGCTCGAGCTAGACAGTCTCGAATCGGTAGAGGTCTATCTTTTGCCTCGGTTCACAGACGGAAATCCAATTTCCAAATACGTGACATTTGCGGTTTTATTTGTAGAGCCTAGTATGGCGAAATAGTGGGTTGGGGCGCTTATGCCGTCTATGATTGATACTTATGATTTGAAGTTGTTTTATACACTATGCACTTATGATAGTATCAAATGATTTGTTTTAAATGTATCAAGCATTCTTGGCTATTATAAGGTAAAAACCCTATCCTCCGGCTTGCGTTGCATTGTGTGATGGGAACAGGGTCTTATAATAGCTTCATTTTTTCTTATTTAGCATTGCGATGTTTGTCTATGCACTGGTGTTCTTGGGAGGAAACCCGTTCCGTGTTATACGGCGTGGTCCCTTAATTTGCCTAACTTTCAAAATAAAGATTAATAACTGTTTTAGTTCTCACACCAGTCACATGACTGACCTGGAGTTTATTGTTGTAACCTAAACTCTGGGTGCCCTTATTTTCGACATGGGCAGCTAGTAGTTTTGGTTTTGTAGATTTATATTCACAGGATCTGGTTTACAGCTGGAATGATATCCGGGAAGCTTTGTATCCGTATATCTCTTCTAGTTGTGTATTGTATTATTTTCCACTGTTGTGTATTTAAATGTAATTTAAATCTCTGATATTTCTGTGTAATATTCATTTATACTCTGTATATTCTTGTAATCTGATGCATTGTTGTAATAAGCAATGAAATGTTCTTCCGTCTACGTTCTATTTTGTCGTGTTCTCAAACAATCAGGCGTTTCGAACGGTCTAGATCGGTTTAGCGACTGATTCAGATCGAGCGAAATTCCTTTCCATGACAGTTGGTATCAGAGCTTTGGTTTACAAAGCTCAGAGAATAAGACACATTAAAACCATGTGAAAGAATTCATCAGAAATTAGATTAGTAATATCCAATGAGAATGACTCGTTAGAGATGGGATCAGGAGTATCCTAGAACGAGTGTGAAGAGTATATTTAAAAAAAAAACCAAATTTTGTTTTGAAAATTTAAATCAATTATTCGTATTTGATTATTTATTTTATATTGATTTGGATTGTCCAGTATATAAAGATTTTGCATATACGCCTTGCAAACGTGTATTTGAAGTTTTAATATACTGGATAGATATAGATTCACACTCTAGTCGCCCAGAGGTGATTCTGATGATTGTAGCTACATCATCAGAATTAGTGTTCGAGTGTCGAAGGTGTGATATTTATATATCTCCTATTGACTGTTGTGAGAACCAAAATTAGATAGGGCCTATTGTTGTGATTTGGCATTAAAAATCTGATTTTTGACTATATATCAAAGTTATGAATTTGAAAAGCTAATCAACTAATTGATTGATGGTTGTGTTATTTGATTATTGTATGATTAATAAAATTTGTACCATTTAGCCAAATTGAATCAAATAATGAATTGTATTGAAAATTTATCGCATTTGCTTGCATATACTTGTACTTACATTGAACAGGTCATAGCAAGGAGGCTAGAGCAGAAGAATAAGATTGTTTGCCCGACAAATAGGTACATGTTTACTATAATTTAGTGTTTCATTTGGGTGATGATGATTTTATGAGCCGATTGGCTTTTTCTTTTTGAGATCAGAGGGCCTATACAGCAATTTCGGGATTTTCCCGTGCTCCCGGTGCAGGGGAGGTTATGGCGAAATTTTTCGAAATTTAGGGTGTTATCCAAATTTTTGAAAAATTTGAAAAGTTCTTAGAAACTGAAAAGTTGAAGAACTTAAGCCGTAGTGAAAATAATGAAAGTTGAGTTGGTATTTAAAACAACTTTAGGCTTCGTTCCTTTTCGGGGACGAAAAGTTTTAAGTGGGGGAGATTGTAATAACCCGGAAATCTGGGCCAATTTAAAATTTTTATTTTGACAATTTTAGCGAATTTTGATTATTTAAAATGAATTATTTTAAATAATATCGACGAGAAATTTATTTTGAATACAATTCGAACGTATATATTATATAGATCGTCGATAGAATATAAATATTTATTTTTAATTTATAAAAGGAATCAAAAATGGCGCGGTAGTTCGATAATTCGATTTCAAACTTCAATTGAACATACCAGGTGCAAAATAAACTGGATTTTAGTGAAACCAAAAATAATAGAATCTAATTGATAATATCTTTCCAACGAATCCGAAAAATCAAAATTTCATAGCGGGAATCAAAAGATATGTCCAGTTGAAAATTCTGAATAGTCGCTATGGAATTCAGGCCCTTAAAAACGGAAATTTTGCAAACGACCTCGGATTTCGACGAAACCATTTTTGTTGGATCCATGATGTAAAGTTATTGCTAGGTTTCAAATTTCATAATTTTTCGAATCAATATGTGAGCGTGGCAAAAGAAAACGCGTTTGACCAGTTTTAGTTGATTTTTAATCGACTGGAAATGGCCATTTTTCAAACGGTCTCAGAATTCGAAGAAACTAGTTTTGTTAGGACCGTATCGTCAATACGAAGCTAGAAAATATTTGTCTGGAAATTTTAGAGTTCGTATGTGACCCCGCTAGATTGAAATGCGCGTTCAAATTCAATATATAGAGTTATATGTTGATTTTGACGAAAACTGATCGTAATGATCGAATCAACCTGCGATACATATCCCATTGTGTTCGGAATGGGGGTAAAACGCTATGGCCGACAAGCGGTGGGTCTCGTTCCGAGGTCGAAAATAAAAGTTGACTTTTAGAGAATAAAATATTAATTAAATAAAAATAAATCCTTCCCTCCCCTTATCTCTCCTCAGACCCCCCCTTTCATTTTAAAGAAAATAAAGGAAAAAAAAATCAAATCGCTCCACCAGCGACGGAATCGGCCACCGCCGACCCCCCATCCTCCCCCCCCCTTGCGCTTCGCCTTCCCCTTCTCTCCCTTCCCTTCTTCTCCCCTTCAGTTTTCCCCTAACCGCATCGGCCCCCCTCCCATCGCGACCGGTGACGACGCCACCCACCTCCAGACCCCCACCTCCCGAGCCACCTGCCACGCCCCTCCTTCCTCTCGTGCCAGCTCAGCCCGCGAGGCCCTCCATCCACCGAGTCGAAGACGCACCCAAAACCCGCCGCCATGAGCACCTAACCCGCCTCCGGCGCCGCACCGCCCCTTCCTGGCACCACCGCCACCTCCATTTCCTCCAACCTTTAACTGTAAGTGTTTATCCTATTTTATTTACATATATTTTTATTTTTCAGTGTTTAAGGCAGTAAAAATATGATTTTTATAGGATAGAGAATATAAAAATTCGATTTTTATAGCAAAGTAAAAATTCGATTTTTCTATATTGAATAGCGAAGTAAAAATTCGTTTTTTATAGCGAGGAAAAAATTCAATTTTTATAGCGAAGTAAAAATTCGATTTTTCTACATTGAATAGCGAAATAAAAATTCGATTTTTATAGCAAAGTAAAAATTCGATTTTTCTATATTGAATAGCAAAATAAAAATTCGATTTTTATAACGAAGTAAAAATTCGATTTTTCTATATTGAATAGCGAAGTAAAAATTCGATTTTTATATATTGAATAGCAAAGTAAAAATTCGATTTTTATATATTGAATAGAAAAGTAAAAATTCGATTTTTATATATTGAATAGCAAAGTAAAAATTCGATTTTTACATATGTAGGGAACACGGGCAAAGAAAGTGACAAGAGGCAAGAGCGGCGAAGACTTCTACATTTAAAGAGTCGTGATATTGGATTAGCTAATCTGTGAGAACTTCTCACCTTCAATTCTATATTTCTAGTAATAAATATATACTAGGATGCAGACGGTGTTTAGTAGCACCGACACCCGTCGTCCACAGACCATGGACGGCTTGTATGCTTGTTTGTTTGATTTTGATGTGTAGTTGATTGTGTGATGTGAAACGAAATAAAACATTTATATAGTTGAAAATATTTTATAGTTAAAAATAGAATTTTTAATGTGTATATGAATTGAAATAAAAATAAACAAATCGGATGATTTGTTTGTATACATATATTTGACTGATATTGATTGGGACGATAAATTTTACACATCGCCCAACTACACAAATAAAATCCGAGTTTGATTGATTGAAACCCCACACGGGTATTGGGATGATATTTGACGTACACTAATCCCGATTGTTTAGTTGTATGTCGATTGATTGATTGACAGACTGTTATAAGCGTTAAATATTTATATTTGATTCTTATGCAGTGTAGAACGCACTTTGGATGATGGTTGATGATTTATCGTTGCTGTTATACACGTGTGGTAGAAAATCCATATAATTAACATTATATGGTAATTGATTGGGTCTCATTCCAGTTTTGAAATAGAAATATTTAAAATAGAAATATTTGAAATAGAATATTTGAAAATAGAAATATATGAAGCCGTGTTGATTAGATTGACGCCATTTTGACGTGAACGATATTTATATCGATTTTATTCATTTTTCATTGAATATTGAAATAGATTTGAAATTCGAATTATATTGAAATGAATTGAAATTCAAATTATATTTAAAATGAATTGAAATTCGAATTAAACTGAATTGATTTGAAATTCGAAATACACTGAAATGATTTGAAATTCGAATAGAATTGAAATCCGAATTAAATTGAATAGAATTGAATCCGAATTGAAATCGAAAGGAATTGAATTCAAATTGAAATTGAAATTGAAAAGAAATTCGAATTAAATTGAAATTGAATTGAAATCGACTTGAAATGAATTTAAAACGAATTTATATTGGAATATTAAATTTTTGATTTGAAATTGAATATGAAGTTGAAACCGTTTTGAAAATGAATTCAAAACGATTTATAAAGCACGTTTTGAATTGAAATCGACGAAGTATGTATTATATATATATTATACATATAATATAATGGCCAGAATAGAACGCGCGGCGCCGCGGCAGTTCGCGAATTTCAACCATTGACTTCAAACGGACATTACGGGAGATCCGACCGTCGGATTCTCCTAAAACCGGAACCGTTGGGTTCGTATCGGAAAGAGCTTCCTAACGAATATCAGAAATTCGAAATCTAACGGTTGGATTTGGAATTATGTCCAAATCAAATTTGGAAAAGGTCTCTGTAAGTGCAGTTCGATGGCCGTTGATGGAAATCGACTGTACGGGCCTTGATAAAATTATTAAAAATAGAAATAATTTGTGTAAAATCATAAGGAATAATTTGGGATGAAAAACTCCATATTTGAAAAGATAAAAATAGATTTTTATCGAAATGAACTAGTTTTGAACCAGAATTATAATTCTATTTATTTTTAAATAAATAAATTGGATTTAAAAATGGTTTTGAAAATAACCAGAATTTCTAATAATTGCATTTGAGTGGATTTGAATTGAAATTGTCTTCGGAATATTTCGATGTTGGATTTCGTGATTATATAGATGTTGTTATGGAAATTTGAAAGATATATTAATATCGTTATTTCCAATACGATATTTGTTGGTCGTAGAATTTGATATTGAATATAAGCCGATATATTTTCTATTCAGAGCCTTGTATTTAATATCAAATGTGATTTGGGTTTGTCGTGAATGGTGTCTTCATTAACACTATTCTTAAACCCTGTTGAGAAAAAGAATAAATCTTTTTATTTAGATTTAATGAAGTGTGCCAATTAAATAATAGTTAATTGGGATTGAATCGGTATTGATTTTTGGGTTTATCGTGAACAGTGTTTTAAATAACACTTGTTCTTTAACCCGATAATTAATGAATGTGATTTTCGGTTTATCGTGAACCGTGTTTTAAAATGACACCGATTCTTTAACCCAGTTAAAGATTAAAACTAAGTGGAGTTTTAATGAATCTTTAAATTAGATTGAAAAGATCGAGAATGGAGTATCACCAGTTTTGCTCCATGCGATAGTTAAATCTTTAATTAGATTTGAACGTGAAATGGTAATTGAATTTACCGATAACACTGTGGTGTTAGATATGAAGTATTACCAGTTTTACTTCATGGGATGAATAGGTTGGGATTGGGAAATAAAATAAATGATTACTTCGGTGTGGTTCGCTAATCCCGACTAGTTTGAATTGATATTCAAAGGAGATTAAAGAATAAATTTAAAGAATTTATCTTTGATAAAATTAATGGGAACTTTTCCCAAAGTATAGGAATATTTGAATAAAAGAATATTCTGAATTGGAATGAGGCGTATGTTGTGTTTGTGTAACACTTATTTATTATATACGCGAGTTATTCAGAAAGACCGGGTTTATCCCATTCTGAATAACTGGTTCGACGTGGTGTCGAAGATGAAGGCGGTGGTCGAAGACCGGAGGTCTTCACGTCGTTTGGGTGATTACTGATGATCTTGATTGGGCTGTACACCCAAGAAGATGGAAACAGTTGGTGATCATCCAGACGTACTTGGAGATCGATGGATATGCGGGGTACTAGGTCCCTCCGGTTTCGTTCAGACCCAGAACGGACTTTTAAATGGACTGTGTGTCTGACATTGGATTTTAGTATGTGTGATTGATTTCTATTAAATATATATCTGTTTGGCGGCAGAGAATTTATTCTCCTGCTTAACGCCCTTCTCTGAGACGTATGAGCTCAGGGGTTATATACAAATGGATATCAAACACATAGAGTGAATTGCCTGTGTGGCATGCCTAAGATGCAAATGATCAAGGCTTCTGTTGAAAAGCAAAGTCTTGTGGTTGATGATCAAAGCACCGCCTGTGTGGCATACCTTTGTGTAACATGAATTCGCGAGCCTCACACCCCGGTTGTGAACCAGAAACGGGAGAGGACCTCAGGGAGGGCATGCGTTTCCTTCTAGCTAGGGTGGTGTCAGTGGCCTACCAGCCCTGACATTTATATACTTTTCACCTGTGTGGTTGTTGCTGTTGCGAGGCGCCTCGGTTAGATCGGACGATCCGGGTCCGATAGAGCCATTCGTTGGCTCATTTACGCCTCAAAGGGCGGGGAAACGCAGTGTTCAGGCATTTTAATCCACATCGGTAGACCGGCCCTGACGATCCAAGGGTCACTCGAGCTCTGATCCTGAGGCTCGGGCTAGACAGTCTCGAATCGGTAGAGGACTATCTTTTGCCTCGGTTCACAGACGGAAATCCAATTTCCAAATACGTGACATTTGCGGTTTTATTTGTAGAGCTTAGTATGGCGACATAGTGGGATGGGGTGCTTATGCCGTCTATGATTGATACTTATGATTTGAAGTTGTTTTATACACTATGCACTTATGATAGTATCAAATGATTTGTTTTAAACGTATCAAGCATTCTTGGCTATTATAAGGTAAAAACCCTATCCTCCGGCTTGCGTTGCATTGTGTGATGGGAACTGGGTCTTATAATAGCTTCATTTTTCCTTATTTAGCATTGCACTATTTGTTTATGCACTGGTGTTCTAAGGAGGAAACCCGTTCCGTGTTATACGGCGTGGTCCCTTAATTTGCCTAACTTTCAAAATAAAGATTAATATCTGTTTTAGTTCTCACACCAGTCACATGACTGACCTGTAGTTTATTGTTGTAACCTAAACTCTGGGTGCCCTTATTTTCGACATGGGCAACTAGTAGTTTTGGTTTTGTAGATTTATATTCACAGGATCCTGGTTTACAGCTGGAATGATATCCGGGAAGCTTTGTATCCGTATGTCTCTTCTAGTTGTGTATTGTATTATTTTCCGCTGCTATGTATTTATATGTAATTTAAATCTCTGATATTTCTGTGTAATATTCATTTATACTCTGTATATTCTTGTAATCTGATGCATTGTTGTAATAAGCAATGAAATGTTCTTCCGTCTGCGTTCTATTTTGTCGTGTTCTCAAACAATCAGACATTTCGAACGGTCTAGATCGGTTTAGCGACTGATTCGGATCGAGCGAAATTCCTTTCCGTGACATATTTACTGATTTAAAACTTCAGAGTGCGCCATCTTCGAAACCCCAGCTTCACCAATCTGCAAATCCTAAGCTGTGATCTTTAAAATCTGTGACACTCGGATCTGACCCGAGCGTTCCATGCAAAAACATAAAACACTCGAGTCAGGATTAAATCATAGTTCAAGTAAACTGATTTCAATCGAAAATGAAAACAAAATAGTATATCCAACATGGTAAATTTCTTGATTTCAGTGATGTACCCATACTATTTGTACCATATAATGTGGCAAATTTTAAAAATTTCCAGTTTACAAGCTTAAAAGCGAACATGCAAATCTAGCCAAACATGGATCTTAATATGTGAGACAGCTGATTTAAAACATAACCATATTGGTGAATAATATCAATACTACAGCAATACTATAAGGCTCATACTATGTTATCAAGTCGACTTGCATTCAAATCTTTTTACATGTCAAAGTTTCGTATTCAATAAATCAAAAGTTACTTGAGCAAGGACTAATTAACGTTCAATCATTTGCAACAATTGGTGCACAGTATGCTCATTCTATATTCATTGGTTTAACAAAAATTCGAACTATCTAGAGTTTCCAGGTTGAACTGTTTAGAGTTTCCAGGTTATGACACAAAGAAAGAAAAACAAATAAAACTTTTAGGTTCATTATTATGTAGTGTCTCCAACAAATGAACACTACAAGGGACAAAATAATACCATGCATACTGTCACTACCAAGCCATTCATAGTTATATACGAAGGCAAGTATAATCAGGAAATTAAGTAAAGGTTGTCGAATGGCCAACATGTGTATGGTTAATAAAGTAGATTTCCTAGCCAAGCAGGATGTGGGCCATGTAATAATGCAAGCCACAGGCAATAGATCAAGTATATACTAGATTCCCATAAGAAACAAACACAACACAGGAGCGACAGTCCAACGTATGTGAGGGTACCAGCGTTTAAGTGGTGACAGGGCATATAACCAACAAGAAAGGCTAGCCGAGAACGAAAATGTACAATGACTACAGTCTCTTCTTAAAGTTTCATAGGTGGGTTCAAGTTTTCTTGGTGATTTTCGATAACAGACAATACTATGCAAATTTTCAAAAGGTACGTAACCAGGTCATGCAAATAAATACATAGCCTTCCTTGTGTTCATTATTTAAACAAGTGGTTCATGGCTATATCTATGTGAACCTTTCAGTTTCAAAAAAAAAACAATTGCCAGTAAATTCTAATATGCCATAACATATTCAATAACGTGGGAATCTTCATATCAGAGTGTATGTTTATATTTCAGTACCTACCAGTGTGTTAATTTGATAATTTGAACCACAAATCTAGAAATCAAGTTAGCATATTTGGTCAAAAATTAGTAACTCATTGGAGTGACCTACAAAATAGAAGTCTGGGTATAAAACTGTCAATACACATGTGATTTGCCTTAACACGAAAACCATTAACAAGAACATTAAGCATAAAAAAATTAATATGACATTATACCTCCCAAATCTTGACATAAATGGAAGAAGTAAAAAAAACAAAAGTAGAAGTAAAAGAAAACAAATAGTACCACACATTTACAAAAATAGAAGAGTGGTAAACATAGCAAATAAGTGGAATGAGTCATAGATTTATGTACTGCACTGGCTACTAATCAGCCTGGTTTGAAAATAATGTACAAACAAATATAAGTAAAGTTAAGGTGGGTCTACAAATGTTTATATATCCAAACACACACATTACACAACAGTTTACACGATTTCAAATAGATTTCAGGAACCAAGAGAAACACCCTTTTTTTTAGAGAATCACAATATCATTTTAGCATGAAACAATTTTTATTGTTCCAAAAATCACTGTTCTATTTTAAGCCAGTAAACACTTTATTTGTTTCAGGAAATTAACTCGAGTTACTAAATCATAGTCCCAGAAAAAAAACATTTTTGAGTTTTACAATCATTCAAATTGATAATATATTATTATTATTATTATTATTTTCCATTTCAGAACTCATTCATGCTAGTCAATGCAGTGAGAAACAATACTGGAAAATCACACGGGAATCATGTCGATAAATCAGGCAAATAAATCAAGGGTATTCACGGCAATTTCCATAGCAACAATCATGCAATCTTATCAGCCCATTCTTTGGCATTCTAGGACTGGGTTATAGAGTTTTTCTAAATCTTATTTATACACTTATCATCAAAGGAAATTACCCAAAAACCAATAGTAAACCCAAAATCAACCATCATGCTTTAATTTAAAACTGGAGTCAAATTACTTGAAGATAGATTGAATCGTGAGTGAATAACTCACCTTAAATCGGGGAAAAAGACGCAGGTGAAGGCTTGGCTTTGATTTGCTAAGCAACGATGGTCCAGGGGTTCGAAGCTCGATCTTTGAATGCTCTAGAAGGTGGCGTTAGCTTCAGCAAGTCGTAGAGGAGGAGGCTAAAGACTTCAAAGCAACCGCTTTTGGGTGCGTGACGTCGGCAATTTTTGGGTTCTTCGATTTAGGTAAACTCTATTTTGGAGGAGGTGCGATTTAGCGAAACAACTAAAGTGGAAAGGAAGAACAAATTTCCAGATGAAGGAATTTGGGAGGAGCTCTGATATTAGAAAAAAAAACTGGGTTTCGGCCATAACAAATTTAGAAAAGAGGAAAGTGATTTTTGCCTGATGGAATGAGAACAAGATGCTTCTTTTATAGAAGGAAATTGGTGCAGATAAGAACGAAGTAATATCGCTAGGCATTAGGGTAGTGCGTATTTTAAGGAGGTAAGTTGGCGTAGAATTTTCTGAGGAAGGTATCAATTAGAGTAGGATATATATCAGGGTATAATTATCTGGGAAAATTTTATTTACGGTTAATTTCTACCGCAAATACCACTAACCGTTCTAAATTGATATTGCTGACCTGATCTCCAAATGTGACACCCTTCGTTCCAACATTCTCTATTCAAGAATTTATTTAAATAAAAATCCAATTTTGTTCTTTATACAATATTATTTTATTTTAGAATTCAACCATCTATATTTTCCAAATTGAATTTCAAAAATCAATTTCGAATATCCGACTTGCTTAAATTTGAATATTCTACAATAAATATCTGATTTCTAATCAACCATTCTGAATTAATTATCAGGTTCAATTCATACATAGAACAATATATTCGATTTTAATTTTCTAACTCTAACAACGATATAAAAATTGATTGTCTGAAATCAAATCCTTAATTAATTTCTCATTCCAGTTGTTGAAATTTCTGGGACGTTACATTCTTCCCCCCTTTAAAACTTTTCGTCCCCAAAAAGGAGAGATTGTTAGGATTTACCAACGTATATTTCAAATTTCATATATATAATTATATATAATTTCCCACAATTTCATATTTATATTTACGTCGTCAATCCTTTTCGTTTATCCATTATATTCATTTAATTTGGAAAATCACATATCCTTTCAAAACTAATCTCCTTTTCAATTTAAAATCCTGCAAATTATTCCAAATTCCTTTATAACCCCATCTGTCAATATTTACTATTTATCATTCCACTTATTCCTTACAATCCACGTTCATCCAAATATCTTCCCAGTCAATCCATCCAATCCATTTATCATTTTCAAACACTCATCGAAGAGTGTATATAATATCTTCTCTGCTAGTCGATAATTTATATATTCAAAACTTGAAAATTTTCAAAATCTATAAATATTTGTATTGAAACAAAATCGCGGACTTGAAAACCATTTAAAATCATCTTTCTCAACTTATTTGGTTAAGTAAATTTTCAATTTTAGATTATTGATTTCTTTAAAGTCGAAAATACTTTATAACTCGAAGTTTGATAAGTCTATTGTCGTGCTTACAGATGTTAGACATACGCTGGCCAGACGCACGACTAAAATCTTCAAGTACTACATATCCTTGTTTCAACTCCCAGTGAAAAATATTTCAAAAATCCCTTTAAAAACAGATACGGAAAGTACCAATGTGATATTGATTTATTGATTGTTCATGAATCGCAGATGCATAATGGTTTCGTCTGGATCCCCCAGAAAACATCTGCATCCGTAGGAAATCACTTCCCTGCGAATTTTGTCATGTACAGATCAACATAAGGCATTTATGAATCAAAAGACAATCTGAGGTCATTGAGCGTTTGTTGCTCTATCTCAGGATCACGAAATCAAATCATCCAATGAAATCAACTGAAGTCATGAGGACCAATCAAGTCATAAAGCCAAACAAGTCATGAAGACAAACTGCTGCATTAAACAGGTGGCTCCATTCTACCTTTAGTAACTCTAGTGGTTACATTTCTCTCACTTGTAGATATATCATGTGGACCGCAGGTACACAGTGGTTACGCCTGGGTCCCCCAGGAAACATCCATACCCATAAGCTTTCACAGATCTGCAGATTACGCCCTTATAATTCGACTGTAGATCGCAGCAGTCACAATGGTTACGCTTGGTTCCCCCAAGAAACATCCGTCCGCCGTAGGCTATCTACATCCCTGCGAATTTCGCTACACGGTCAAATGCCAACGACTCTAAATCGTAGCAGCCACAATGGTTATGCTTGATTCCCTCAGGGAACATCCGACCGCCGTAGGCTATCTGCCGCCCTGCGAATTTCGCTAGCAGTCGTGCTCAATGGCAACTCATGAGTTTTATGTCCGGATAACCTACTACCACCAGCAGCATATCTCAACTGAGCTCGAATTCAAAGGAGAAGGAAGGTAATTTCCTTATTTTTTACTTTGAAAAACATATAATACTATGTACATATAGTGCTTCATTTCATATTCCTCATAAATCATACTTATGTCAACTTACATAAGATTTTCAAACATCTCGTTCTTATATAAATTCTGTTATAAATAATTTTTCTCAATTCATTACCTTCCAGGTCAATTGTTTCCGGATTCGCTATATTCATATTTATATTTCCCACAAAAACTTCTATATTCAATATCTCAAATCGAATATCCTCAAGTTTCCATTCAAATTTTCAATTTGATCTCTTTATCAATTCAGATATTTGATCTCCTTCAAACTCAGATTTATGAATCGATTGGCTATAAACCAAAATCTCTTTCAATTTCTCCAATATCAAGTTCATCGCCTTCTTCAAATTTTATACTCTCAAAATTTCAAAATTTTACATTTTTATTTCAAATTTCCATTCACGCATTATTAATTCTCCATATTCACGTTCTTCGACCGTAGATTAACAAGCGAACAACTTCCTAAGTATCAACCCCGAAGGCCGAAACCAACATCAGATCAATACTCAGAAAGTCTTTCAACTTGACTAATCTCCAGTCAGTTTCCAATTTTCTTAATTTCATTTCATATTTTCGTATAAAATCATTTCTTATGCAATTCTCGAATTCAATTTACAAATCCACTTCTTTCACGTTATGTCGCTCTACGTTCTTAGCGTACGGCTTTTTTTTATTCTTCAGTTCTTACCATTTTGGTCTATCAAAACTCGTTAAGCCTCCCATGATCTTTTTTAATAACATTTCCAATCATGATATTTGAAGAAAATCACTTATTATTATTGGAAAACAATTCCAAACCTTCACCAATCTTTATTTTCGATAGGAAATACACTTTATTCTCAGGGGAAAACATTTCTACATATGTTATTTGAATTAAAGCATATATTAAATAAAAGGTCGCTATACTCATCCTCCTACTTCACTTAACCATTCTTGCTATCGAACTTTAACCATTTCTTAGTCAACATTGAAGTCAATCAAGTTGGGATATATTTACCTCTCAGACCCCAACTGAACAACATTATTAACTTCAAAGTAGATAAGTTCACCACTTCAAATACCCATAAAACATTCATTCTCAACTTCCGAATTCAAATTAAGAATAATCATTGATTGTAACAATAATTCGTGCCTTTAAAATATTTAACTTTAAAATATACAACATTCATTAATCTGAGTACATAAATAAATAATTATTAATTATATATTGATATTTTTGATTTAAAACGGGAAGTAAATACCATTTATCTGAAATTAGACATAGTCGACTTCCATAAACAACTTCCTTTCGGATAATTTCTTTTCCGATAATATATTTCGAACTTCGAAAAAAACTCATTTGATTTATATTATGAACTTCAGAATAATCTCACCATACTGGTCAACTCCATTTCCTTTATCCCCATTCTCATTTGCAACATTTTTGCTTCCAAATGTCATTTACTTCTAAAAAGTAAATATTATTGTAACGACCCAGCCGATTTTCGGCCCCGGAAATCGACATAGATACCTTTACCGTAACTCATGCCGACCCTTCAAACACCGAAAACACTGAACGTTATTAGAAAGAATTTAGAGGGTGAGATAAGAAAGAAAGAAATATAAGAATAGAAGAAGAAGAAGAACACAACACAGAGTCTCACATCGCAGCGGAACAAAATATAATACAGAAATAAAACTTTATTGAGAGCTTTTAAAATACTTACAATATCAGAGTACATCACACAATGGGACAGTTATAATACCCTGTTCCCATTTACAACACACAGAGGAATGGTAGCTATATAATATCATATGTCTGACTCTTCCAGCTCGTCTCTTCACATCATTCGATAACCTGGACCTGTACAACCCATGCTAACCCGAGCATTTACAAAACACAGGGTCAGTCTGGTGAACCAGAGTGAGTAAAACTCGCACAGTATTAAGAGTATCACACAACCTGATTTTTAAAGTTAAAAATATTTCCAAAAGAAAAAGATAATCGTAAGACCAAATCCACACATAAACACAGACGGTTTTTAACTTACGATAAACCAAACATTTTGGAAATCAATATCTTTTCTAATATTATAATAATGTCTAAATACAAGTAAATAACAATCTAGTGGAACGCTTACATCTCACGCTCCACATAAATAGTATACAATCAAAACCCCAGGCGCTTATTGGATATTGGATTCCTACCATGACAAGGTACGGGACCACCTGCCGATAGTGTATCTCTAGAGGCGAATACACTGGGTTCAACAAGAACGTCTTGCAACCCGGCCCTCACATGACCGACCACTCATTTCTCTTAAGCTTATCGAATGTATATCACCAACGGTTGGGCTCACACCACCGTTTCCCGAAAAGGGACAGCAACAACATAGATTAAAGAAGTAAAGGGATTTTCTCTAGATAGGTGATGATACACCCAAATGGGAGCGACCCACATAGCCATGCTACCTGCCCGATTTTTGTCATTTCCTGGCTGATGAGGCTGGAGGTTTAAATCTTTTCTAATAGCACATCACCATTCACTTTGAATGCCACATCATCAGATCCGCCGGATATCACTAATTGACATTCCACAAAAATACCCTGGTCGGGAGCGACCCAACTATGATACGTTTGAAGAAATCAACGTACGTGACCCCTTTTGGAAATACTCTGTCAGACATTCGTCCATACAAGTTATCTAGGAATAGGATGAACCGAAGGAACCTTCCTACTGCATCTTAGGAATCACCCTAAAGATCAGTAGTGAGAAGTCCTTGCAATCCCTAGATCCCAACCACAACAGGACCACAGTTTATCTCTGGCCGCTAAACCAGAGATTATTAGTAGTTCTTTCGCTTATGAAGATCCACGGTCTTCAATGCTCCATCTCGACCGTCTTCTGATATCTTCACGTATTTGTTGATCGGAAGGGTTTTAGAATATAACTTCGATCCCGGTCTTTTCGTACCCACAATCGTATTGTACAGATTTGATAGTCGGTGATTTAACTATCAAAACAATCAGTGTTTCAATCATGTCAGTACAATGGATTCACTGGTTCAGCATTCAGCATCGCCTGGCCTCTTTATTTAAACAAAAGTAGATTTGAAACTCTTAAATATTTCGATATTATAATATATAGTTTTTCACGCTTCTTATTTAACATAAGATATTACTTTAAACAAATTCACCTTTTATATATCCAGGTTTGTATTTTCACTCTCCAACCATTTACCACAGAATTATCTAATATTGGAAAATCAATCAGATTATTTCTCATAAACCAACATTATGAAATATCTTTTATTTCATTACTTGAAACACTACTCCACGCTTGCTCTTATCGACTAAAGCTCGTCTTTTACATTTCTCCTTTTTCTTGAGAATATTGTTATCATTTGACGCAACGCCTTTTATTCCCTTTTTCTTTAAAATCACCATTTTGTATATAATTTCACCAAAAATATTTCGTTATCATTTCACTAAGGAGATAATAATGTTTATTAACCACGTTTACCATTACAACTCATATCATTCTAAGATAATCCCGAAGTCGTTCAAGTTGGGGTATTTAAGTTACCTCTCAGACCTTGATCAACAACGTTCATACCTTAAAATAAATATAAGTTCTAATCCAAAACCAATATTTCATTCTAATCCCAATACATATACCATTGAACTATTTTTTTCAAAATACGGTTTCATAAGACCTTCTAATATGGTCGAAATTCCCTTTCTCGGATATAACTATTATTCTTAATGCAATAATTAAGCAACTTCTTATAAAAATTGCCACTTTTAACACCTTCCTCTTTTCAAGCAACTTCACTTTATAATTCAGATTAGTTTACCAATCTTACGATTTGCTTCTCTTATCAAATTCACTTTTACCAATCTCGTTTCAAGTCTATTCAATCATATCCCGCTTTGGAAATCTCATTTCAACTCCCAATTCTACTTAATCCCATTATTAAGTAACGTTAATATAAAATTAATGATTTGCCACTTCATCCTTTTTATATAACTCTGGTTTATCATCAAACACTTTATCTTACTTTCCTTTTACTTAATTCGAATAATTAAGTAACATTTATTTTACACTATCATATTTGCTTAACCATTCCTTTCATAACTTTGTTATAAAACTCAAGTGTTAAACAAAACCTGTTCCCACTCTCCTTTCGTCATTCAATTGAATTCCATTTCAACTTCGATTACTTTTTAAATGATTTCCCATTAAAAAGTAATTTTCTAAATTATTATTAATTACGATAATATTTTATTCAACCATTAACTACATTAGTAGTTAATTTCTTTATTATTTTAAAATAAACAGTAAATCCCTTCTTTAAAATCTTATTATAATCTAAACAATATTCATTAAACTATTTCTATTCAAACATACTAAATTAGTAATCAATCTTAATTTTAAAATGGTTGATTTATCCAACTCAAATCACGGTTATCTCGTTAACTGATTCTAATTCGTTTTTTCCCTTTAAATTAATTAATAATTAATCTAAATGATCCCATTTAGATATTTCTCAACAAAACCATTATTCACTTTTTAACTGTAAGGTTAATTTCGTTTATCTCACATTCACAAATCTAGTTAACATCAGAATTTGCCTTTATAAAATCAATATACAATTTATTATAAAGATAATTATTTATTTCCTTCTTATATATTTCAAATTCTATCTTTAGTATAAAATAATTTTATAACTTCAGTCATATCGATTTACAAAACAATTTACTTTCAAGCCATTCACTGCCGTTTACTTAACCAATATGGCCCATTGGTTAAAACACCACACATATTGACATTCAAATCAATGATCAATACTCAAATAAATCACCCAAACATGACAGTTCATATTATAATATAAAAATAAATGATATATTTGAGGAATCCGGCTGGATCCTTCCAACCTGTCCTTCCCTGTATTCAAATGGTTATCTTCAAATAAATCGTTTAATTCAAACAGATCAAACAATTGAAATAGATCAAACAATTCAAACCAATGAACACGTTTATTTCATAAACGTGATCAATAAGGTAAGTTACCTTTATTGGAACCAATTGTTAGAATAACGATTTGGTATTTCACTGAAATTAAACGACGGTTTAATTTCATCAGTTAAATCAGCAACAAATATATAAGTAGCAAACAGTCAACCATTCGCAAGCAGAGCACACAAAATAAAGACCCAATTTATATAAAATATAAATGGGAAAACTGAGTGAGTTTAACTCACCTTGATTTCATCCGTCGTTGAAACAGTCCAATTTAATTAAATTAAACGAGTGTTTAATTTAAATAAAAATCCCGGTAGCTGTCATCTTTGACCAAACCAGCTTCACGACGACGAAGCGCTTGTCAGTACGGTTTCATTATTTCTTGTTGCGTCCAACTCCGTTACTGTGTGACACGGTTATACATTTAATATGTCACTTATCTATTAAATTATATTAGTAAGCTTTGAATAATATTTTTATTATCTAATCTATAATTAATGCTTAATGATCCTTCGTTAGGCCCATTACCCCGCTATTGTATGTATCCAATACTATATATATAAGTAGGCTAGTTTATTCCACGTTAGAATGTATAGTAAAATTGGGATTAGGACTCAACTAGATAAGGCATGTTCCCCCCTTTGTTTTACTGGTCACGTTAGAAACTATTCACATTAATCTTATCCAACCGCAATTAATATATATATTGTAGATATTAACTTATGTTAATTAAACCGCAATTTGTCACCTTTAAAATGAATGAGGCACTTAGACCTCTTCTCCTTTCTTCTCTGTTATGATGTGTTTCCTTCGTACACCGTAGACTCCATCACACTGCTCTCACCCAAACCCACTCTTCACGCCTCTCTCCATTTTTTCCCTATGTCCCACTCTCTTCTTCTTCTCAGTATATTTCGAAACAACCCTTCAAACTGCCCCATTCTTTCATACGTTACCCAACTTTCTCCTCCACGTCATACGAGCCACCCCCTCCATCAACAGCCCTACGCACGCACGCCTTCCCCACCTTGAACGCTTCCTCTCCTCCGGCGAAACTCCACCAGCATTGGTTCCGCACTTCGAGCTCCACCTGAACCGGCGCCACTCAGCATACCTGACCTCCTCATCTCCTTCTGTCATTTCTGCTTCGATCCCACTCAGGACTTCACGAACCAATGTACAGCTCCCACCAATGACTGCCACAACTGCTACCCTTTGAATATCAAAACTAGACTGTCACAGTTCTACTGTGTTTGAAGAAATTGGCGGTTGAGCTTCAGTATGCATAGGAATTTAAAGCTCGCGCCGCTGGGGCAAGGAGAAATGGTCTCGGAATTTTAGGGAATGTAATTGGGTTCGTTTTGATTTTTTTTCTTTTTTTCTTTTCTTTTCTCCATTACTGAACAAACGAGAAAAAGAAAGAATGGGGCAGTGTCTTTTATAAGTGAGAGATACCGTGAGCGCCAAGTTGTTTTAGGATAGGTTTGCAGAAAGTTATGGAGTAGCTGTATGCGAGAGTCCTTGTTGTACTGAAACTTTGATGCCACGGTTTTAGTAAATTGGTGACCACGGAAACAAATTGTTCGGGACACACGACAGTAATAGTGGAGATAATTTAGTTAAAGTAAATATATGGTATTATATTATAACAAACCTACATCGTGAGAAATTGGGTTAAAAATCACCACATACGATTTCTGTTTACTGATAAAAAGATTAATCTTAGTGTAAGAAGATATTCCGGATCCAATGGGACAAGTTCCGTTGAAATCCAAGGTCGTATGGAAAAATTTCCTTTATAAAAGCTGAAATAAACACGCGTTTAATTTTTACATGATCACCAGATAAATCAAATCAACTTGAAACCTTGCAATCCTATAATAATTCTTCAATACGAACCCAACGGCACTAGTTTCGTCGCATTCTGAGACTGTTTCCCCGGTAGGCCATTTTTACGCGCACCGCAATGCCCTTCTGAACACCAAATTTCCCGGTTTTCAAAAATAACAAACTATATACCTATCCTGACTTAAATCGACGATACGAATTCAACGGAATTAGTTTCACGGCTTATTCGGTCGTCTGCTCAAGTTACACTCAAATCTCTCTTTGTTAAATTAAATACGCGCTATAGAAATTAAACGAGCTTTTATGGCTGCCATGGTCCCATACGATATCGATTTGCCACGCAACTCAGCACCGTACAATAATTTAAAGATACGGTCCTAATGAAATAGGTTTGGTCGAAATCTGAGTTCGTTTGCAAAATAGCCATTTTAAAGGCCGATATTTAAATAACGATTTTTCACAGCGACTATTTCAAAATTTGATTTGGCCATAAATAACAAATTATAACACAAAATATGAAATTTTCTCTTTCATATGAAAAGTATCGTCAATACGGTTCTAACGTTTCTTGTTTCACAGAAATCCGACTTATATCGAATCTTGTATATCCAGTTGAAGTTCAAAATTCAATATTACGAGCTACAGCGCCATTTCGAGCTCTATTTATATTTATATAAATTATAACGTTTAAACATCGTTTTAAATAAATGAATTCAATATTAAAATTCATTAATATTTCAAATATAATATTTAAAATAATAAATTAAATAAAATATTTGACTGCCAAAACATGGGTCGTTACATTCTTCCCCCCTTAAAATAATTTTGTCCTCGAAATTGCTAAGGTAAGAAAGAACGTTACTAACCCATTAAATTTTTAAATCCCATTTTATTTTAAATCAAAACCATTTTATTATAATCAATATAAATTTTCAAAAATATCAAAAAATTTCTAACACCTTAAATTCCCGGCAAAATTCGGAAGAGTCTCCCCTGCACGGAGTGACATTTGCGATATCGCAGGAACAAATAATATATATTCATCGACCAACGGTCGGAAAACAAAAAAATCAAAACCCCAAAATTTTATATTTCACGTAGGCGTACCTTTACGAGCATTATTGAGCATACTAGCTCAACGTATATGCGATTTACTCAACCGATATCAATCCGCCTAACCACCTGGCACCTGTACTTAACTAAATTCACATATCAGTAACAGATATATGTAATTCTGAGATAATATCTCATTAATCAATAATATAACTACATCCATTTCCAAAATCAAATAGATATCACTAATACTTTATCAAATACCAGGTTAAATCATAGATTCCAATTCATATGAAGTTTCCTTCCAGTATAATTACACCGGAATTTATTCTTTAGTTTATAAATTCATTTAGCTCCATTACATTGTTAACTATTCCCATTCAAACAAACTGTCATCCAATAACAAACAATTCACAATCGACAACCAATATATAACCAAATCAACCAAACCGATTGAATTTATATTCAATATTAATATTTTACTTTGGTTTCACAGATTTGATTATTATTTATTCATTAAATTTCCAATTTATTTAATTTAATTTCAATATCATTATTAATTTCACTTAACCAAGTTAAATTTCAATTCAAATTTCCAATTCGATTTGAATTCCATTCAAATCGATCCATCAAACTAATATCTCAATAATTTGATAAAATTATTTCCCTTCTATAAAAATATAATTTGGGTAAAATTATTTCATTTACCCTCTTTACAAAAACAATACTGTATCGATTGCCAGTTCAATGCTTCTCAACACCTGAACCGATCAACAAACACAATACAAACCATTTGTATATAAAATTTACAAATACGCTCTCATATATATATATATATATATATATATATATATATACTCAACTCAATCTAAGGTATTACTAACCCCATCTCTATCGAGTTATGCCACAGAGCCAAGGTTATCACTAAACCAATAGCTCTGATACCACTGTAACGACCCAGCCGATTTTCGGCCCGGAAATCGACATAGATACCTTTACCGTAACTCATGCCGAACCTTCAAACACCGAAAACATTGGACGTTATTAGAAAGAATTTAGAGGGTGAGATAAGAAAGAAAGAAATATAAGAATAGAAGAAGAACAACACAACACTGAGTCTCACATCGCAGCGGAACAAAATATAATACAGAAATAAAACTTTATTGAGAGCTTTCAAAATACTTACAATATTAGAGTACATCGCACAATGGGACAGTTATAATACCCTGTTCCCATTTACAACACACAGCGGAATTGTAGCTATATAATATCATACGTATGACTCTTCCAGCTCGTCTCTTCACATCATTCGATAACCTGGACCTGTACAACCCGGGCTAACCCGAACATTTACAAAACACCGGGTCAGTCTGGTGAACCAAAGTGAGTAAAACTCGCACAGTATTAAGAGTATCACACAAACTGATTTTTAAAGTTAAAAATCTTTCCAAAAGAAAAAGATAATTGTAAGACCAAATCCACACATAAACACGGACGGTTTTTAACTTATGATAACCGAAACATTTCTGAAATCAATATCTTTTCTAATATTATAATAATGTCTAAATACAAGTAAATAACAATCTAGTGGAACGCTTACATATCATGCTCCACATAAATAGTACACAATCAAAACCTCAGGCACTTATTGGATATTGGATTCCTACTATGACAAGGTACGGGACCACCTGCCGTAGTGTATATCTAAAGGCGAATACATTGGGTTCAACAGGAACGTCTTGCAACCCGTCCCTCACATGACCGACCACTTATTTCGCCTGAGTATATCGAATGTATATCACCAATGGTTTGGCTCAAACCACCGTTTCCCGGAAAGGGACAACAACGACATAGATTAAAGAAGCAAAGGGATTTTCTCTAGATAGGTGATGATACACCCTAATGGGAGCGACCCATATAGCCATGCTGCCTGCCCGATTTTTTCATTTCCTGGCTGATGAGGCTGGAGGTTTAAATCTTTTCTGATAGCACACCACCATTCACTTTGAATGCCACATCATCAGATCCGCCGGATATCACTAATTGACATTCCACAAAAATACCCTGGTCGGGAGCGACACAACTATGATATGTTTGAAGAAATCAACGTATGTGACCCCTTTTGGAAATACTCTGTCAGACATTCATCCATACAAGTTATCCAGGAATAGGATGAACCGAAGGCATCTTCCTACTGCATCCTAGGAATCACCCTAAAGATCAGTAGCGAGAAGTCCTTGCAATCTGTAGATCCCAACCACAACAGGACCACAGTTTATCTCTGGCTGCTAAACCAGAGATTATTAGTAGTTCTTTCGCTTATGAAGATCCACGGTCTTCAATGCTCCATCTCGACCGTCTTCTGATATCTTTATGTATTTGTTGGTCGGATTGGTTTTCGAATATAACTTCAATCCCGGTCTTTCTGTACCCATAATCGTATAGTACAGATTTGATAGTCGGTGATTTAACTATCAAAATAATCAGTGCTTCAATCATGTCAGTCCAATGGATTCACTGGTTCAGCATTCAGCATCGCTTGGCCTCTTTATTTAAACAAAAGTAGATTTGAAACTCTTAAATATTTCGATATTATAATATATAGTTTTTCACGCTTCTTATTTAACATAAGATATTAGTTTAAAAAAATTCACCTTTTATATATCCAGTTTTCTATTTTCACTCTCCAACCATTTACCACATAATTATCTAATATTGGAAAATCAATCAGATTATTTCTCGTAAACCAACATCACGAAATATCTTTTATTTCATTACTTGAAACACTACTCCACGCTTGCTCTTATCGACTAAAGCTCGTCTTTTTCATTTCTCCTTTTTCTTGAGAATATTGTTATCATTTGACGCAACGCCTTTTATTCCCCTTTTCTTTAAAATCATCATTTTGTATATAATTTCACCAAAAATATTTCGTTATCATTTCACTAAGGAGATAATTAAGTTTATTAACCACGTTTACCATTACCACTCATATCATTCTAAGATAATCCCGAAGTCGTTCAAGTTGGGGTATTTTAGTTACCTCTCAGACTTTGATCAACAACGTTCATACCTTGAAATAAATATAAGTTGTAATCCAAAACCAATATTTCATTCTAATCCCAATACAAATACCATTGAACTATTTTATTCAAAATATGGTTTCATAAGACCTTCTTATATGTTCGAAATTCCCTTTCTCAGATATAACTATTATTTCTTAATGCAATAATTAAGCAACTTCTTATAAAAATTGCCACTTTTAACACCTTCCTCTTTTTAAGCAACTTCACTTTATAATTCGGATTAGTTTACCAATCTTACGATTTGCTTCTCTTATCAAATTCACTTTTACCAATCTCGTTTCAAATCTATTCAATCATATCCCGCTTTGGAAATCTCATTTCAAATCCCAGTTCTACTTAATCCCATTATTAAGTAACGTTAATATAAAATTAACGATTTGCCACTTCATCCATTTTATATAACTCTGGTTTATCATCAAACTCTTTATCTTACTTTCCTTTTACTTAATTCGAATAATTAAGTAATATTTATTTTACACTATCACATTTGCTTAACCATTCCTTTCATAACTTTGTTATAAAACTCAAGTGTTAAACAAAACCTGTTCCCACTCTCCTTTCGTCATTCAATTGAATTCCATTTCAACTTCGATTACTTTTTAAATGATTTCCCATTAAAAAGTAATTTTCTAAATTATTATCAACTACGATAATATTTTATTCAACCATTAATTACATTATTAGTTAATTTTTTTATTAATTTAAAATAAACAGTAAATCCCTTCTTTAAAATCTTATTATAATCTAAACAATATTCATTAAACTATTTCTATTCAAACATACTAAATTAGTAATCAATCTTAATTTTAAAATGGTTGATTTATCCCACTCAAACAACGGTTATCTCGTTAACCGATTCTAATTCGTTTTTTCCCTTTAAATTAATTAATAATTAATTTAAATGATCCTATTTAGATATTTCTCAACAAAACCATTATTCACTTTTTAACCGTAAGGTTAATTTCCTTAATCTAACATTCACAAATCTGGTTAACATCAGAATTTGCCTTTATAAAATCGATATACAATTTATTACAAATATAATTATTTATTTCCTTCTTATATATTTCAAATTCTATCTTTAGTATAAAATAATTTTATAACTTCAGTCGTATCGATTTACAAAGCAATTTACTTTTAGGCCATTCACTGCCGTTTACTTAACCAATATAGCCCATTGGTTAAAACACCACACATATTGACATTCAAATCAATGATCAATACTCAAATAAATCACCCAAACATGACAGTTCATATTATAATATAAAAATAAATAATATATTTGAGGAATCTGGTTGTATCCCTCCAACCTGTCCTTCCCTGTCTTCAAATGGTTATCTTCAAATAAATCGTTTAATTCAAACAGATCAAACAATTCAAACCAATGAACACGTTTATTTCATAAACGTGACCAATAAGGTAAGTTACCTTTATTGGAACCAATCGTTAGAATAACGATTTGGTATTTCACTGAAATTGAACGACAGTTTAATTTCATCAGTTAAATCAGCAACAAATATATAATTAGCAAACAGTCAACCATTGGCAAGCAGAGCACACAAAATAAAGACCCAATTTATATAAAATATAAATGGGAAAACTGAGTGAGTTTAACTCACCTTGATTTCATCCGTCGCTGAAACAGTCCAATTTAATTAAATTAAACGAGTGTTTAATTTAAATAAAAATCCCGGTAGCTGTCATCTTTGACCAAACCAGCTTCACGACGACGAAGCGCTTGTCAATACGGTTTCATCATCTCTTGTTGCGTCCAACTCCGTTACTGTGTGACACGGTTATACATTTAATGTGTCACTTATCTATTAAATAATATTAGTAAGATTTGAATAATATTTTTATTATCTAATCTATAATTAATGCTTAATGATCCTTCGTTAGGCCCATTACCCCGCTATTGTATGTATCCAATACTATATATATAAGTAGCCTAGTTTATTCCACGTTAGAATGTATAGTAAAATTGGGATTAGGACCCAACTAGATAAGGCGTGTTCCCCCCTTTGTTTTACTGGTCACGTTAGAAACTATTCACATTAATCTTATCCAACCGCAGTTAATATATATATTGTAGATATTAACTTATGTTAATTAAACCGCAATTTGTCACCTTTAAAATGAATGAGGCAATTAGACCTCTTCTCCTTTCTGCTCTATTATGATGTGTTTCCTTCGTACACCGTAGACTCCATCACACTGCTCTCACCCAAACCCACTCTTCATGCCTCTCCCCATTTTTTCCCCACGTCCCTCTCTCTTCTTCTTCTCAGTATATTTTGAAACAACCCTTCAAACTGCCCCATTCTTTGACACGTTACCCAAATTTCTCCTCCATGTCATACGAGCCAACCCCTCCATCAACAGCCCTACGCACGCACGCCTTCCCACCTCGGACGCTTCCTCTCCTCCGGTGAAACTCCACCATCAACGGATCCGCACTTCGAGCTCCACTTGAACCGGCGCCACCCAGCGTACCTGATCTCCTCATCTCCTTCTGTCATTTCTGCTTCGATCCTACTCAGGACTTCACGAACCAATGTACAGGTGCCCCCAACGACTGCCACAACCGCTACCCTTTGAATATCAAAACTAGGCTTTCACAGTTCTACTGTGTTTGAAGAAATTGGCGGTCGAGCTTCAGTATGTATAGGAATTTAAAGCTCGCGCCGCTGGGACAAGGAGAAATGGTCTCGGAATTTTAGGGAATGTAATTGGGTTTGTTTTGATTTTTTTTCTTTTTTTCTTTTTTTTCTCCATTACTGAACAAACGAGAAAAAGAAAGAATGGGGCAGCGTCTTTTATAAGTGAAAGATACCGTGAGCGCGAAGTTGTTTTAGGATAGGTTTGCAGAAAGTTGTGGAGTAGCTGTATGCGAGAGTCCTTGTTGTACCGAAACTTTGCTGCCACTGTTTTAGTAAATTGGTGACCACGGAAACAAATTGTATGGGACACACGACAGTAATAGTGGAGATAATTTAGTTAAAGTAAATATATGGTATTATTTTATAACAAACCTACATCGTGAGAAATTGGGTTAAAAAACACCACATACGATTTCTGTTTACTGATAAAAAGACTAATCTTGGTGTAAAAAGATATTCCGGGTCAATGGGACAAGTTTCGTTGAAATCCGAGGTCGTATGGAAAATTTTCCTTTATAAAACCAGAAATAAACATGCGTTTAATTTTTCCACGACCACCAGATAAATCAAATCAACTTGAAACCTCGCAATCCTATAATAATTCTTCAATACGAACCCAACGACACTAGTTTCGTCGCATTCTGAGACTGTTTCCCCTGTAGGCCATTTTTACGTGCACCGCAATGCCCTTTTGAACACCAAATTTCCCGGTCTTCAAAAATAACAAACTATATACCTATCCTGACTAAAATCGATGATACGAATTCAACGGAATTGGTTTCACGGCTTAATTCGGTCGTCTGCTCAAGTTACACTCAAATCTCTCTTTGTTAAATTAAATACACACTATAGAAATTAAACGAGCGTTTATGGCTGGCATGGTCCCATACGATATCGATTTGCCACGCAACTTAGCACCGTACAATAATTTAACGATACGGTCCCAATGTAACTGGTTTCGTCGAAATCTGAGTTCGTTTGCAAAATGGCCATTTTAAAGGCCGATATTTAAATAACGTTTTTTCACAGTGACTATTTCAAAGTTTGATTTGGCCATAAATAACAAATTATAACACGAAATCTAGATTTTTCTCTTTCATATGAAAATTATCGTCAATACGGTTCTAACGTTTCTTGTTTCACAGAAATCTGACTTATATCGAATCCTGTATATCCAGTTGAAGTTCAAAATTCAATATTACGAGCTGCAGCGCCATTTCGAGCACTATTTATATTTATATAAATTATAACGTTTAAACGTTGTTTTAAATAAACGAATTCAATATTAAAATTCATTAATATTTCAAATATAATATTTAAAATAATAAATTAAATAAAATATTTGACTGCCAAAACACGGGTCATTACATTCTTCCCCCCTTAAAATAATTTCGTCCTCGAAATTGCTAAGGTAAGAAAGAACGTTACTAACCCATTAAATTTTTAAATCCCATTTTATTTAAAATCAAAACCATTTTATTATAATCAATATAAATTTTCAAAAATATCGAAAATTTTCTAACACCTTAAATTCCCAGGAAAATTCGGTAGAGTCTCCTCTGCACGCAGTGACATCTGCGATATCGCAGGAACAAATAATATATATTCATCGACCAATGGACGGAAAACAAAAAAATCAAAACCCCAAAATTTTATATTTCACGTAGGTGTACCTTTACGAGCGTTATTGAGCATACTGGCTCAACGTATATGCGATTTACTCAACAGATATCAATCCGCCTAGCCACCTGGCACCTGTACTTAACTAAATTCACATATCAGTAACATATATATGAAATTCTGAGATAATATCTCATTAATCAACAATATAACTACACCCATTTCCAAAATCAAATAGATATCACTAATACTTTATCAAATGCCAGGTTAAATCATAGATTCCAATTCATATGAAGTTTCCTTCCAGTATAACTACACCGGAATTTATTCTTTAGTTTATAAATTCATTTAGCTCCATTACATTGTTAATTTTTCCCATTCAAACAAACTGTCATCCAATAACAAACAATTCACAATCGACAACCAATATACAACCAAATCAACCAAACCGATTGAATTTATATTCAATATTAATATTTTACTTTGGTTTCACAGATTTGATTATTATTTATTCATTAAATTTCCAATTTATTTAATTTAATTTCAATATCATTATTAATTTCACTTAACCAAATTAAATTTCAATTCAAATTTCCAATTCGATTTGAATTCCATTCAAATCGATCCATCACACTAATATCTCAATAATTTGATAAAATTATTTCCTTTCTATAAAAATATAATTTGGGTAAAATTATTTCATTTACACTCTTTACAAAAACAATACTGTATCGATTGCCAGTTCAACGCTTCTCAACACTTGAACCGATCAACAAACACAATACAAACCATCTGTATATAAAATTTACAAATACGCTCTCATATATATATATATATATATATACTCAACTCGATCTAAGGTATTACTAACCCCATCTCTATCGAGTTACGCCACAGAGCCAAGGTTATCACTAAACCAATAGCTCTGATACCACTATAACGACCCAGCCGATTTTCGGCCCCGGAAATCGACATAGATACCTTTACCGTAACTCATGCCGACCCTTCAAACACCGAAAACACTAGATGTTATTAGAAAGAATTTAGAAGGTGAGATAAGAAAGAAAGAAATATAAGAATAGAAGAAGAAGAAGAACAACACAACACAGAGTCTCACATCGTAGCGGAACAAAATATAATACAGAAATAAAACTTTATTGAGAGCTTTCAAAATACTTACAATATCAGAGTACATCACACAATGGGACAGTTATAATACCCTGTTCCCATTTACAACACACAGCGGAA
The DNA here is from genome assembly GCA_030737875.1 of Allium sativum. NCBI lineage: Eukaryota > Viridiplantae > Streptophyta > Magnoliopsida > Asparagales > Amaryllidaceae > Allium > Allium sativum. The sequence continues at coordinate 429,540,319 of CM060909.1, read as the reverse complement.
TGGTTGCTATATAATATCATATGTCTGACTCTTCCAGCTCGTCGCTTCACATCATTCCATAACCTGGACCTGTACAACCCGGGCTAACCCGAGCATTTACAAAACACCGGGTCAGTCTGGTGAACCAGAGTGAGTAAAACTCGCACAGTATTAAGAGTATCACACAAACTGATTTTTAAAGTTAAAAATCTTTCCAAAAGAAAAAGATAATCGTAAGACCAAATCCACACATAAACACGGACGGTTTTTAACTTACGATAACCCAAACATTTTTGAAATGAATATCTTTTCTAATATTATAATAATGTCTAAATACAAGTAAATAACAATCTAGTGGAACGCTTACATCTCATGCTCCACATAAATAGTATACAAAAAAAACCCCAGGCGCTTATTGGATATTGGATTCCTACTATGACAAGGTACGGGACCACCTGCCGATAGTGTATCTCTAGAGGCGAATACACTGGGTTCAACAAGAACGTCTTGCAACCCTGCCCTCACATGACCGACCACTCATTTCACTTGAGTGTATCGAATATATATCACCAACGGTTGGGCTCAAACCACCGTTTCCCGAAAAGGGACAGCAACGACAAGGATTAAAGAAGCAAAGGGATTTTCTCTAGATAGGTGATGATACACCCTAATGGGAGCGACCCACATAGCCATGCTGCCTGCCCGATTTTTGTTATTTCCTGGCTGATGAGGCTGGAGGTTTAAATCTTTTCTGATAGCACACCACCATTCACTTTGAATGTCACATCATCGGATCCGCCGGATATCACTAATTGACATTCCACAAAAATACCCTGGTCGGGAGCGACCCAACTATGATACGTTTGAAGAAACCAACGTACGTGACCCCTTTTGGAAATACTCTGTCAGACATTCGTCCATACAAGTTATCTAGGAACAGGATGAACCGAAGGCACTTTCCTACTGCATCTTAGGAATCACCCTAAAGATCAGTAGTGAGAAGTCCTTGCAATCCGTAGATCCCAACCACAACAGGACCACAGTTTATCTCTGGCCGCTAAACCAGATATTATTAGTAGTTCTTTCGCTTATGAAGATCCACGGTCTTCAATGCCCCATCTCGACCGTCTTCTTATATCTTCACGTATTTGTTGGTCGGAATGGTTTTCGAATATAACTTCGATCCCGGTCTTTTCGTACCCACAATCGTATTGTACAGAAGTGATAGTCGGTGATTTAACTATCAAAATAGTCAGTGTTTCAATCATGTCAGTCCAATGGATTCACTAGTTCAGCATTCAGCATCGCTTGGCCTCTTTGTTTAAACAAAAGTAGATTTGAAACTCTTAAATATTTCGATATTATAATATATAGTTTTTCACGCTTCTTATTTAACATAAGATATTACTTTAAACAAATTCACCTTTTATATATCCAGTTTTCTATTTTCACTCTCCAACCATTTACCACATAATTATCTAATATTGGAAAATCAATCAGATTATTTCTCTTAAACCAACATTACAAAATATCTTTTATTTCATTACTTGAAACACTACTCCACGCTTGCTCTTATCGAATAATGCTTGTAACACCCCGTGTATTCTATAACCGTGAAATTCATAAATTAAAGTATAATTAATTTCAAATCAAAGAATTAAGGGAAACGGGATACGTCATTGCGTTCGTCTTGGAAAAATACGCGAAATAGAGTCCGAGTTTTCGAAAATCGGAGTCCGTATGACCAAGATATGGCCTCCGGAAGTTTCAGAATTAGGTTTAATATTCGAACAGACGAAAACAGCTCAGAAAAACTAATTCAAAATTCAAAATCGGGCCCAATTGGCCAAGGCGGGAAAATTCCCGTCCAAAGCACCCAGGTCGACTTGGCAGTCGACCTGGGTAACCCGTGTCGACTGCCAAGTCGACACGGTGTCGACTGGGGTGTCGACCTAGCCCCTGAGCCAGGTCGAACCCAGCCCACCCTGGCTGGCCAGGTCTGTGTTTGGTCGATTTTCTGAGCCTTGCCTTGTCACTAGGGCTAGGTGTCAGCTCCTGGTTGGTCTCTCTTTCAAACGAACGGCTATTATTGAACCAAGCTTCATCGACGGTCTAAATCAACTCACAAACTCGATAAAAAGGACCTAAGTCTAACCCTAATTCACATAAACTAAAATGGAGATGAGACCGTCATGCTGCTGAGGAAAGACTGAAGATAGACGTCAGAAATAGGGAGACAACTAGGAGATAATTCAAAGCTTAAAGCAACATCAAATCAATCAAAGCAACGCCTACAACAACAAAAAAATAGCGTCTCCAAATTCAGAATTCAAATTTCTGAATTGAAGATTCGTCATACGCTGTAAGTAGAGTTCTATTCCGATATGAATTAAATAATTGTGTTGATTTGTGTAATGTAAGAAATGGAATTGTGGCGATAATAATCTATATTTGTATGTTGCTTTGATGCAAAACGATTTGGGAATATTATGATATACGATTGGATATTTGCAAGTACGCGATTTGCGTTGGAAACGAAATGGAATTGTGGCGATAATGACTTATATTTGTATGTTATTTTGATTCTAAACGATTTGGCAATGCTATGGTTTGATTCATACAAGTATGTGGCTTATGTTGACAACCACATGTTGTGGAATTTTGATTGGGACTTATGCAAGCATATGATTCATATTGAAAACTACATGTTTGTGGTAGTTATTTACAACACCCATTTGGTAAATGCAAGTATAAGATTCATGTTGAAACAACAACTATATGTTGTAATAGTTTATTTTGAAATTCATGCAAGTCTATGATCTATTGTTATGACAACATGATGTAAAATTCTATGGTCATCTTTAGTGTAATTTGATTCACCTAAGTATTATGATTCATATGAAGGTTATGTTGAAATTGGCATCATTAGTTCAAGTATAAAAATCATATTTTTGTGATAGTGACAAAAACACGCATCTTTGTAAATTTGTATTAATTTTATGAACATGACTAAACTATGTTCGTTATTATGCCCAATTGAAAAACATGTTTTTTAGGCTCATGTTGTTATCATAATTTACATTAGAATTACATTCCTCTTGCAAGCTTACATAGATAAAATAAAAACCATGATGTAAGTTTAGATATGTTTATGCTATAATTCTATGAATAGAATGAAAACCATGATTCATATAAGAATTAGGTTGGGATAATTCTAGTTAAACCATACTTTTGTATTAGTGACAAAAGTAAGTACCTTTTTGTTAACATGTAGTGATTTTATGAACACGATTAGTTTATATTATGCCTAAATAAAAATATAGGCTTATATTTCTAGTCAAGACCCTGTGCCAATAATAATGATATCTAATTTAGTTAGATTCTAAATTTCAAGTTTACATGGTTAGTTGAACCTATGATTCATATTTAAGTTTATGCCATTATCATATGACTAATTCATGTTTAAGTATTGTCTATGCATTAACCATATGAATAGAATGATTTATGTTTAAGTATTGTTTATGCTATGATTATATGGATAAAATGATTCATGTTATGCCATGATTATATGTTGTTACAATTGCAAGTTCACATATGCCTATCTTATGTTAATTAGATCGTTATGTTGCAAGTTCATGCGTTCACACTCCCCTTTTTATGTCACCTTATGAACACCATGTTATAGCCTCCCCTTTTCATATGGCTAAATTGGGTTTAAGTATTAGACCCAACACACCTTACATTGGAACGAACATATAAAACGGGGGTAATGACGTTTGGGCTAAAATATAGAACATATGTGTTGGCTTGTTTGACGCACGCCAATAACTTTGAAAAACAATTAAGTGGCATAAATAAATCTTAACCAATAAAGATGAATTTGAATAATGGGCCGCAAATATTTACATATAAAAAGAAGAAAGACAAAATATGTAAATGTAGAAAATACGATGTGTTTAACCCGAGGTTGGATTGAGTTGTGATGTAAACCTGCCCGGAACCGCCCGGCTGTCCAGTAGTCACAACAATACCTATCCAATGTGGGTGGTTAAACATGGAGCCCAATAAGGACCCGAGGTTAGACTGAGTTGTGGCGTAAGACTGCCCGGACCCAACCGGCAACAGGCAGCCACAACAATACCTGTCTAATGTGAGAGGTCAAGGCTTTAATAAGACAATTAAGGCTGAGTCAGGATTGATAGGATTAAGTAAATTATATTAATACTTAATCAAAATGGAACATGCTAAACTAAACAGACTGATTGGGGGTTAGGTTTATAAAAAACTTAACCAACTTAGAATGTTGGCTAGAAATAGAAAACCTAGTAGCGGGGGACCCTTTTCAGCAGTAACCCTATAAGGTATCATGATACCCTGAAACTAGGCAGGGTGGGGCACGATTACTGGGCTGACTGTAAGAGGTCAAATCGACGGCGGTGGTGCAGCAGTGTAGGTTCTAACGGGGTGCGGGCGTGCACACACTCCGGCGCAGAAAAATAAGGCACTGGGCACCAGTAGCATACCTGTGCATTCTAGGATTGTGTCGGGCCGCCACCATGGGACTTGATACACCCCATGGTGGGACCAGCATAGGTAACTACAACATTGGGGGCCGTAAGACACATGTAACTATGCGAGTAGGAGCCGATCATCATAAAATGGATCACTTCACCCTGATTATGGGGTGCCTGTTGGGAATTAGTTTATATGGGTACAGAGATTAGTACGGGGTACGATAGTATATTCGACCCTAGACAACTTAACTAAGTTTATGGTGCTTTCCCATTTCTAGTTTATACTTATCATACCCAGTTCTTTATTCATAGACTGAATAGTCCTAGACTTACTCAGGCTTTATGTCTGACTCTACTTTTCTTTCGTCTTCTTTTCTTCCGTTCTCCCCCCCCCCCCCAGGTCCACAGGGAGGGAATACCGCAGCTTGACCAGCCTTCATATCCAGCTTGAAGAGAAAGAATGTATTGCTTGGATCTTTTCGTTTTGGACTATGGCTTTGGACAACAACTATGGGACTTTTGCAGTTTATTTATGTTTTCTTTATGCTTCTTTAAATAATGTAATCAAGACAGTTATGAAGATGTTATGTTTTTTTTGAAGTATTGTAAGACAATTATGGTATGGTTGGTGTAACACGTATTTTATTGAAATAAAAGTTGTTGTTTTCCGCTGTTCAAAAATATGTGTTCTTATATCTGTCTTGTATATCCGTGACTTATACTTATAAACCTCCACCAAAATTAGGGCATTCCCTTTGAAGAGTGACCCTAACGGAGGTGGGGTGTTTCACTTGGTATCAGAGCATAGGTTTACCAGATAAGATAAAAAGTTTTGAAAATTTATTTTCAAAAAAAGAAATTTAAAGAAGCATTTTTAAAAGAAAAATATTATTTTATTTTTAAAAAAAAAGGCAAAGTTCCCCCAAAGCCATAGGTACTATCTCTTATCCTTCGTTTTGAATCTATCCTTTTTGTTTCAGCATGTCCGAAGAACTTAACTTGCCAGAGGGTGTACCAATACCTGGTTGGTTTAGGCGGTTCTTAGAAGCAAGGGCCACTCAGCCAGGTCCTACCGTTCCTCCTCCCCCAGCTGCAGGAAATCATCCAGCTGCAGCAGCACCTCTTCCTCCACCTCCTCCACGGGGAAACACGTTTGCTAAGATATGTAAAGATTTTAAAACTATGGGAGGAAAGGATTTCCATGGAACTGAGTCCTTCGTGGCAGCTAGAAATTGGCTGGAAGAAACCGAGGACTTATTCATCATCTTTGAGGTAGAAGATATGCAGAAAGTACAACTGGCAGTATGGTTGCTAAAAGGTGAGGCTTCCTACTGGTGGGAAGTCACTAATGCAGAAAGACCGGTGGAAACATGGGAGGACTTTAGGGCAAGGTTTGAGGCTAAATTTCTCTCAGATGCGGAAAGGAGTTTGCAGTTGGAAAAATTCTTATTTCTTAAGCAAGGGAACAAGACAGTCAAAGAGTATGTTAATCAGTTCGATGAGCTGGCTAGGTTTGGGCTGGACCTAGTCAACACCCCGCACAAGAAGGCTCTCCGTTTTGTCAAAGGGTTGAATGAGCCATTACACAGTTTGGCCATGACCCATATACCCATGGGAGCTACGTATGAAAGGTTGGTACAGATGGCGTTGCTGAACGAAGAGGATAAGGGCAAGAAGGAGACAAAGGCAGAAAGCTCTCAAGGGAAGAAAGAGGGTTTGCAGCCTAAGAAGACAGAATTTAAGAAGGGCGGGAAAGGCAACAAAGAGAAGAGGAAGTGTAATTTCTGTGGCAAAGTGGGGCACTTAGTGAAAGAATGCCGGAAAAAGAAGGCCAAGGAGAATGGTGGGTGCTTTTCTTGCGGTGAGACAGGCCACAGGGCTAAGGACTACCCAAAGAAACGAGGACAGGGGCAGAAGGCTGGATCCACCTCAGGGGCACAAGTTCATGTGCTAGAAGCGCCACCTCTGCAACAGCGAGGTATAAATACTTCTGTAGAAAGTGTAGTTTATCTTTATGATCACCCCGTTCGCACTTTATTTGATTCTAGCGCATCACACTCCTTTATCTCGTCTGCTTTAGTAGAATCTCTGCACCTAAAAACTAGTATGGTAGAGGACCCCTTAATTGTTTCAAACCCAATTGGGGGCCCAGCTCATTTGTCTATGATCTGTTTGGGATTGAAAATTTCTATTCTAAGCGTAGAATTTCAATGTAGTGCCTTTGTTTTGGGCTTTTCGGGATATGGTTTGATTTTGGGCATGGATTGGCTATCCAGTAATGGGGCCATCCTTGATTGTGAGAAAAGGGTTGTTAGGCTCCTAACCCAGCTCGGTAATACTTTGGAATTTTCTTGTAATCCCTCGTATGCGGTTATGCTTAGTTACCTTGAATCGCCAGATGCCTCTGTTGAAAATTTGCAATCAGTTAGAGTGGTCCGGGAATATCCGGATGTCTTCGAAGAGGTGAAGGGCTTGCCTCCGAAGCGGGAGATAGACTTCCGCATATACCTTGTAGATAATGCAAAGCCCGTTGCGTTTCCCGTTAGACACATGGCTCCACGGGAAAGGAAAGAGCTCAGTAAACAGATTAAAGAGCTTCTAGAAAAGGGGTTCATTATGAGGAGCATTTCAGAATGGGGCGCTCCAGTGGTGTTCGCTACAAAGGCGGATGGTTCACTCCGTCTATGTGTTGACTATAGGGAGCTCAACAAGCTAACGAAAAAGAATAGGCACCCTCTCCCCAGAATTGACGATTTGTTTGATCAGCTTGTAGGAGCGTCTGTTTTCTCCCAACTCGATTTAGCGACCGGTATTCATCAGCTAAGGGTGGCTGAAGATAGTATCGATAAAACGGCATTCAGAACCCCAAACAGCTTCTTTGAATGGCTTGTCATGCCTTTCGGCTTGACAAATGCACCTGCTTACTTCGTGGACCTGATGAGTAGGGTATTCAGAGATTTCCTCAATAAGTTCGTAGTGGTCTTCGTAGACGATATCCTTATCTTCTCAAAGAGTGAAGAGGAACATGCTCAGCACTTAAGGGCAATCATGGAAACTCTGCGAGTCCATCAGCTAAAAGCCAAATTCTCCAAATGCCACTTTTGGAGAGAAGAAGTGAGGTTCCTTGGGCACATAGTATCAAAACAAGGGTTAGCAGTGGACCCTGCTAAGGTAGTGGCGGTACAGGATTGGAAGACTCCAAGGAATGCAACTGAGGTCCGAAGTTTTCTAGGACTAGCAGGTTTCTATCGAAAGTTCATAAAGGATTTTTCGAAAATCTCAGCTCCGCTCACGAAATTGACCAAGAAGAATCTAGCATTCAATTGGGACTTGGATTGCGAGTTTGCTTTCCAGCGACTGAAAAGGGCTCTTACAACAGCCCCAGTTTTGACGTTGCCAGATGGAAGCAAGATGTTCACTGTTTATACAGATGCATGTGGGACAGGGCTAGGCACCGTCTTAATGCAAGAAGGAAGGGTAGTAGCTTATGGCGGGAGGCAGTTGAAAGTGCACGAAAAGAACTACCCGACCCACGATCTTGAGTTAGCTGCCATCGTCTTTGCACTCAAGTCTTGGCGACACTATCTCCTAGGTGAGAAGTTCGAACTTTACACTGACCATAAATCGTTGAAATATCTTTTTTCGCAGAAAGATCTTAACTTGAGGCAATAGAGATGGATGGAGTTTCTTGCCTCGTACGATTTCGAGATCTCCTACACTCCGGGCAAAGGCAACGTAGTGGCAGACGCGTTGATCCGAAAGAAATTGACCCTAAGCCCGCTGTTTGTTGAAAGACAAAGCCTAGAGTTTATAGCCAGCTTCGACTTTAGGCCTTCCTCCGATTTTGTACCAGGCTTGCTAGCATCTCTCGAAGTGCGCCCGACTTTAGTGGACTCAATAGGGACAGCACAACGCGAAGACCCTCAGCTTGTGGAAACGATTGATAGGCTAATTAGGGGTGAGACTTCAAGTCACCTCAACAGATACTCCATCGACGATAAGGGTTGGCTAAGGCGAGACGGAAGACTATGCGTCCCACAGACAAGGGATTTAGTAAAGAGGGTTCTCGAGGAAGCACATCACTCCAAGATGACGATACACCCAGGCGGAGATAAATTGTACAAGGACATAAAAAGAACTTTCTTCTGGAACGGCATGAAAAAGGACGTGGTAGAATTCGTTTCTAAGTGTATGGTGTGCCAACAGGTTAAGGCGGAACAGAAAAAGCCTGGCGGTCTGCTACATCCTCTAGAGGTCCCGCAGTGGAAGTGGGATAGCATCTCAATGGACTTCATCGATGGGCTGCCTAGGTCTAGGAGAGGCAACACTAGCATTTGGGTAATAGTGGATAAGCTTACTAAAAGCGCCCACTTTTTACCTGTCAAAAGTAAAAGAACTGCCTCATCCCTAGCATCTCTTTACCTCAAGGAAATCGTTCGACTCCATGGAATACCATCCAGCATTGTTAGTGACCGAGACCCTATCTTCACCAGTGAGTTTTGGTGGAGTCTGCAAGAAGCAGTAGGAACGCAGTTATGCTTGAGCACAGCCTATCATCCCCAAACCGACGGCCAAACAGAAAGAGTGAACAGAGTTTTGGAGGACCTTTTAAGACTGTGCGTCCTTGACTTCGGAGGGACAGGGGAAGACCATCTTCCTTTGGTGGAATTTGCCTACAATAACAGCTATCAAGCAACCATCGGGATGGCGCCCTTCGAAGCATTATATGGAAGACCGTGCCGATCGCCCACTTGTTGGTGGGAGTCTACTGATAAACTCATACTTGGACCAGATATGATCCGAGAGACTTCAGAAAAAGTAGACTTAATACGAAGAAGGATGAAGACGGCCCAAGATAGACAAAAGTCCTACGCCGACAAGAGGAGGACCGACCTTGAATTTGAGGTTGGAGACAGAGTTTTTCTTAAGGTATCTCGGCTAAGTAACGTTGTTCGTTTTGGAACCACAGGAAAGCTAGCACCAAGGTTCGTAGGGCCATTCCCTATCATCGAGAAAATTGGGAAAATGGCCTATAGATTAGAGCTACCCGAAAAGTTGGCCGGAGTTCACAACGTTTTTCATGTTTCACATCTCCGAAAATGTCTACATGAGTCTGCTGAAGTGGTAGAGCCAAATATCCTAGAAGAAGCTGAAGTGGAACGCAAAGCAACCGTGAGGAAAGTTCCAACCCGCATATTAGGAACGGAAGTGAAGAAGCTACGCAACCGTGAAGTCAAGCTCGTCAAAGTTCAGTGGAGCGACGCCGAAGGAGATGCAACTTGGGAGACTGAAGCTAGAATACGCGCTGCCTACCCTTTTCTTTTCGAGGGTACATCTTTGATCCTTCCTTTTCCTTAAGTTGCGCTTTTATCTATCTTTTTTTTTAGGTATATCTCCTCGACCCTATCTTTTAGGTAGAAACTCTTTGGATGAAAACATGTAGTTGAAACATGTTATGGATGATGGTTGCAAGTGGTTGCAAGTGATTGCTAATGGTTGCTCGTGGTTGCATATACACACACAATCTAGGTTTTAGATCGGCTCAGTCACTTCATATTGCATATGCATATATGTTTGCATTCGTATATGATTGAACTTTAATGTGTTGTCATATGGATGTTGCATTTATATGAAAGATTATGCACTCATGTAGAATCATGAATAGGAGGATTTGCATACATAAAGGATTCATAGCACTTACATAATTCGCATTAAGGAGGTCAACAGAATCAGTAGACCGCCTGATTTTGCATTAGATAAGTACATGTACACACACACTTCGCATATGATCATGAAGCATTAGAAGTCTTTTAAGGACAATGGATGATCGTGTTTGATGGATGAGTAGATGGATGTTTGGATGTTAGGATTTACATTCTTCCTAACTTGAAGATTTCGGGGACGAAATCCTTTTAAGTTGGGGAGAATGTAACAACCCGTGTAATCTATAACCGTGAAATTCATAAATTAAAGTATAATTAATTTCAAATCAAAGAATTAAGGGAAACGGGATACGCCATTGCGTTCGTCTCGGAAAAATACGCGAAATAGAGTCCGAGTTTTCGAAAATCGGAGTCCGTATGACCAAGATATGGCCTCCGGAAGTTTCATAATTAGGTTTAAAATTCGAACAGACGAAAACAGCTCAGAAAAACTAATTCAAAATTCAAAATCGGGCCCAATTGGCCAAGGCGGGAAAATTCCCGCCCAAAGCACCCAGGTCGACTGGGCAGTCGACCTGGGTAACCCATGTCGACTACCAAGTCGACACGGTGTCGACTGGGGTGTCGACCTGGCCCCTGAGCCAGGTCGAACCTAGCCCACCCTGGCTGGCCAGGTCTGTGTTTGGTCGATTTTCTGAGCCTTGCCTTGTCACTAGGGCTAGGTGTCAGCTCCTGGTTGGTCTCTCCTTCAAACGAACGGCTATTATTGAACCAAGCTTCATCGACGGTCTAAATCAATTCACAAACTCTATAAAAAGGACCTAAGGCTAACCCTAATTCACATAAACTAAAATGGAGATGAGACCGTCATGCTGCTGAGGAAATACTGAAGATAGACGTCAATAATAGGGAGACAACTAGGAGATAATTCAAAGCTTAAAGCAACATCAAATCAATCAAAGCAACGCCTACAACAACAAAAAAAATAGCGTCTCCAATTTCTGAATTGAAGATTCGTCGTACGCTGTAAGTAGAGTGCTATTCCGATATGAATTAAATAATTGTGTTGATTTGTGTAATGTAAGAAATGGAATTGTGGCGATAATAATCTATATTTGTATGTTGCTTTGATGCAAAACGATTTGGGAATATTATGATATACGATTGGATATTTGCAAGTACGCGATTTGCTTTGGAAACGAAATGGAATTGTGGCGATAATGACTTATATTTGTATGTTATTTTGATTCTAAACGATTTGGCAATGCTATGGTTTGATTCATACAAGTATGTGGCTTATGTTGACAACCACATGTTGTGGAATTTTGATTGGGACTTATGCAAGCATATGATTCATATTGAAAACTACATGTTTGTGGTAGTTATTTACAACACCCATTTGGTAAATGCAAGTATAAGATTCATGTTGAAACAACAACTATATGTTGTATTAGTTTATTTTGAAATTCATGCAAGTCTATGATCTATTGTTATGACAACATGATGTAAAATTCTATGGTCATCTTTAGTGTAATTTGATTCACCTAAGTATTATGATTCATATGAAGGTTATGTTGAAATTGGCATCATTAGTTCAAGTATAAAAATCATATTTTTGTGATAGTGACAAAAGCACGCATCTTTGTAAATTTGTATTAATTTTATGAACATGACTAAACTATGTTCGTTATTATGCCCAATTGAAAAACATGTTTTTTAGGCTCATGTTGTTATCATAAGTTACATTAGAATTACATTAGAATTACATTCCTCTTGGAAGCTTACATAGATAAAATAAAAACCATGATGTAAGTTTAGATATGTTTATGCTATAATTCTATGAATAGAATGAAAACCATGATTCATATAAGAATTAGGTTGGGATAATTCTAGTTAAACCATACTTTTGTATTAGTGACAAAAGTAAGTACCTTTTTGTTAACATGTAGTGATTTTATGAACACGATTAGTTTATATTATGTCTAAATAAAAATATAGGCTTATATTTCTAGTCAAGACCCTGTGCCAATAATAATGATATCTAATTTAGTTAGATTCTTAATTTCAAGTTTACATGGTTAGTTGAACCTATGATTCATATTTAAGTTTATGCCATTATCATATGACTAATTCATGTTTAAGTATTGTCTATACATTAACCATATGAATAGAATGATTTATGTTTAAGTATTGTTTATGCTATGATTATATGGATAAAATGATTCATGTTATGCCATGATTATATGTTGTTACAATTGCAAGTTCACATATGCCTATCTTATGTTAATTAGATCGTTATGTTGCAAGTTCATGCGTTCACACTCCCCTTTTTATGTCACCTTATGAACACCATGTTATAGCCTCCCCTTTTCATATGGCTAAATTGGGTTTAAGTATTAGACCCAACACACCTTACATTGGAACGAACGTATAAAACGGGGGTAATGACGTTTGGGCTAAAATATAGAACATATGTGTTGGCTTGTTTGACGCACGCCAATAACTTTGAAAAACAATTAAGTGGCATAAATAAATCTTAACCAATAAAGATGAATTTGAATAATGGGCCGCAAATATTTACATATAAAAAGAAGAAAGACAAAATATGTAAATGTAGAAAATACGATGTGTTTAACCCGAGGTTGGATTGAGTTGTGATGTAAACCTGCCCGGAACCGCCCGGCTGTCCAGTAGTCACAACAATACCTATCCAATGTGGGTGGTTAAACATGGAGCCCAATAAGGACCCGAGGTTAGACTGAGTTGTGGCGTAAGACTGCCCGGACCCAACCGGCAACAGGCAGCCACAACAATACCTGTCTAATGTGAGAGGTCAAGGCTTTAATAAGACAATTAAGGCTGAGTCAGGATTGATAGGATTAAGTAAATTATATTAATACTTAATCAAAATGGAACATGCTAAACTAAACAGACTGATTGGGGGTTAGGTTTATAAAACACTTAACCAACTTAGTATGTTGGCTAGAAATAGAAAACCTAGTAGCGGGGGACCCTTTTCAGCAGTAACCCTATAAGGTATCATGATACCCTGAAACTAGGCAGGGTGGGGCACGATTACTGGGCTGACTGTAAGAGGTCAAATCGACGGCGGTGGTGCAGCAGTGTAGGTTCTAACGGGGTGCGGGCGTGCACACACTCCGGCGCAGAAAAATAAGGCACTGGGCACCAGTAGCATACCTGTGCATTCTAGGATTGTGTCGGGCCGCCACCATGGGACTTGATACACCCCATGGTGGGACCAGCATAGGTAACTACAACATCGGGGGCCGTAAGACACATGTAACTATGCGAGTAGGAGCCGATCATCATAAAATGGATCACTTCACCCTGATTATGGGGTGCCTGTTGGGAACTAGTTTATATGGGTACAGAGATTAGTATGGGGTACGATTGTATATTCTACCCTAGACAACTTAACTAAGTTTATGGTGCTTTCCCATTTCTAGTTTATACTTATCATACCCAGTTCTTTATTCATAGACTGAATAGTCCTAGACTTACTCAGGCTTTATGTCTGACTCTACTTTTCTTTCGCCTTCTTTTCTTTATGCTTCTTTAAATAATGTAATCAAGACAGTTATGAAGATGTTATGTTTTTTTTGAAGTATTGTAAGACAATTATGGTATGGTTGGTGTAACACGTATTTTATTGAAATAAAAGTTGTTGTTTTCCGCTGTTCAAAAATATGTGTTCTTATATCTGTCATGTATATCTGTGACTTATACTTATAAACCTCCACCAAAATTAGGGCATTCCCTTTGAAGAGTGACCCTAACGGAGGTGGGGTGTTTCAAAGCTCGTCTTTTACATTTCTCCTTTTTCTTGAGAATATTGTTATCATTTGACGCAATGCCTTTTATTTCTTTTTTTCTTTAAAATCATCATTTTGTATATAATTTCACCAAAAATATTTCGTTATCATTTCGCTAAGGAGATAATTAAGTTTATTAACCACGTTTACCATTACAACTCATATTATTCTAAGATAATCCCGAAGTCGTTCAAGTTGGGGTATTTTAGTTACCTCTCAGACCTTGATCAACAATGTTCATACCTTAAAATAAATATAAGTTGTAATTCAAAACCAATATTTCATTCTAATCATAATACAAATACCATTGAACTATTTTATTCAAAATACGGTTTCATAAGACCTTCTTATATGTTCGAAATTCCCTTTCTCGGATATAACTATTATTTCTTAATGCAATAATTAAGCAACTTCTTATAAAAATTGCCACTTTTAACACCTTCCTCTTTTCAAGCAACTTCACTTTATAATTCTGATTAGTTTACCAATCTTACGATTTGCTTCTCTTATCAAATTCACTTTTACCAATCTCGTTTCAAGTCTATTCAATCATATCTCGCTTTGGAAATCTCATTTCAACTCCCAATTCTACTTATCCCATTATTAAGTAACGTTAATATAAAATTAACGATTTGCCACTTTATCCTTTTTATATAACTCTGGTTTATCATCAAACTCTTTATCTTACTTTCCTTTTACTTAATTCGAGTAATTAAGTAGCATTTATTTTACACTATCACATTTATTTAACTATTCCTTTCATAACTTTGTTATAAAACTCAAGTGTTAAACAAAACCTGTTCCCACTCTCCTTTCGTCATTCAATTGAATCCCATTTCAACTTCGATTACTTTTTAAATGATTTCCCATTAAAAAGTAATTTTCTAATTATTATCAATTACGATAATATTTTATTCAAACATTAACAACATTAGTAGTTAATTTGTTTATTAATTTAAAATACACAGTAAATCCCTTTTTAAAATATTATTATAATCTAAACAATATTCATTAAACTATTTCTATTCATACATACTAAATTAGTTGTAACAACCCGAAAATGCGGGCCAGTTTAAAATTTTTATTTTGGCAATTTTAGCGAATTTTGAACATTTAAAAGGAATATTTTATATAATATCGAAAAGAAATTTATTTTGAATAGAATCGAACGTATATATTATATACGACGTCGTTAGAATATAAATAATTATAAATAGAATTGAAAATGGCGCAGTAGTTCGATAATTCGATTTCAAACTTCAATTGAATGTACCGGGTGCAAAATAAACCGGATTTTAGTGAAACCAAAAATAATATGATATATTTGGGAATATCTTTCCAACGAATCCGAAAAATCGAGATTTCATAGCGGGAATCAAAAGATATGTCCAGTTGAAAATTCTGAATAGTCGTTATGGAACTCAGGCCCTTAAAAATGGAAATTTTGCAAACGACCTCGGATTTCAACGAAACCACTTTTGTTGGGTCCGTGATGTCAAATTATTGCTAAATTCCAAATTTCATAATTTTTCGAATCAATATGTGAGCGTGGAAAAGGAAAACGTGTTTGACCAGTTTTAGTTGATTTTAATCGACTGGAAAATGACCATTTTCCAACGGTCTCAGAATTCGACGAAACTAGTTTTGTTAGGACCGTATCGTCAATACGAAGCTAGAAAATATTTTTCTGGAATTTTTCGAGTTAGTATGTGGCCCCGGTAAAATGAAATGCGTGTTCAAATTCAATATATAGAGTTATATGTTGATTTTGACGAAAACTGATTGAAATGGTCGAATCAGCTTGCGATACATATCCCATTGTGTTCGGAATGAGGGTAATTAGCTATGGACAATAGGCGGTGGGCCTCGTTTCGAGGTCGAAATAAAAAGTTACCTTTTTGAAATAATAAAAATAAATATATAATTAAATAAAAACCTTCCCTCTCTCTCTCCTACCCCCTATTATTTTCTCTGCCCCCCCCCGTTCATTTCTTTCTCAAAATCGAATCAGAGTAAAAAAAGAAAAAGGGGAGCTCGCGATCGAGCCTCCCCATCGTCGATCCGCCGCCCGAGGTGGCAGCGCCGCCACCCACGAACCCGCGCCCCCTCGGGCCTTCTCCCTCCTCCACCGTGCTGCGCCCCCTGCAGCGAACCCCTCCCCCTTCCGATCCACCTCCGCATGGCACCAGGAGCCACCGCGCATCCCTCCCGACCTCCGCTCCACCAGCTTCCACCACTCCGACGAACTCAGCACCCCCTCCCCTTCTAACAGTAAGCTCCTTTATTTAATTTCAGTTTTTTTTCTTAGTTTAATTTATATATACCTTTATAAAATCTGATTTTAATACATATTTCAGCAAATAGAAAAGATTAGATTTTTAAAATAGAAAAGATTAGATTTTTAAAATAGAAAAGATTAGATTTTTGAAATTTGAAAAGGCGAAATCTTTATATAGAGAATAGCGATGTAAAAATAGAATTTTTATCTATATAGTAGCGGGGTAAAAATAGAATTTTTATCTATATAGTAGCGGTGTAAAAATAGAATTTTTATCTATATAATAGCAAAGTAAAAATTCATATGTTGAATAGTATAGTAAAAATTCAATTTTTACATATGTAGAGAATACGGGCAACGAAGGTGACAAAAAGGCGAGCACGACGAAGATTTCTATAAATGAAGTGTCGTGGAGTTGGAATAGCTATCGGTGAGAACTTCTCACTCAAATTTCCTTTTCTAGTTATATATATACTAGGATGCAGGCGGTGCTTAGCAGCACCCGACACCCGTCATCCACAGACCATGGATGGCTTGTTTGTTTAATTGATGTGTTGTGAAAATTGTTTGTTATGTTGATGTGAAATCGATAATAAAATGTAGATGTGTTGAAATAAATTAATTATTGTTAAAAATATAATTTTTAACGTGAATGTGTGTAAATAAATATCTATAAACAAATCAACCGATTTGTTTATATACACTGATTTGACTGATATTGATTTGGATGATAAATTTTACACATTGCCCAACTGCACAAATAAAAATCTGTGTTTGTTGATTTGAAACCCCACACGGGTGTTGGGATGATATTTGGGTACACTAATCCCAATTATTTAATTGTATGTCGATCGATTGGTCGACAGACTGTGTAAGCGTCGATTATTTATATTTGATGCTTATGCAGTTGTGTGGTGCACTTTGGATGATGGTTGATTGTTTATCGTTGCTATTATATACATGTGTTGCATGGAATCCATATAATTAACGTTATATGGTGATTGATTGGGCCTCATTCCAATAGGGAAAATAATGAATATTATAAAAGGAGATTCATGTGTTGAAACTATTTATGTGTTGAGTAAAATATTTTAATAATAAAATTCACATCTTTGTCATATTTGAAATTAGAACTACTTCCCAGTAGGAGTCTGATTGAAAATCAAAAGATAGATACCATAATTATATAAAATATTTTACATAACAAAAATAGTGATGTGTTGACAGTACTCATGTGTTGAGATTAGTCGTGTGTTGAAAGAAATATAGATTCATGTGTTGAATAGAATAAATATTCATTTGTTGAATAGAATAAAGAAGTTTTTTGAAAACTATAAAGCCGTGTGGATTAGAGATGCGTTATTTTGACGCAAACAATATTTATATCGATTTTATTAGTTTTATAATGAATATTGAAAAGTGATTTCAAAATTTAATATTTTGAAATGAAATTCAAATTGAATTAGATTAAAATTCAAATTGAAATTTTATTGAATCAAATTGAAATGAATTCGAATTGAATAGAAATTGAATTTGAATTCAAATTGAATAGAAATGAATTCAAATTGAATTAAATTGAAATTGAATTGAAAACGAATAGAAATCGTTTTGAATAAAATTTAAAATGAACGGAAATTGAATTGAAATCAATTTGAAATGAATTCAAATTGAATTAAATTGAAATTGAGTTAAAAACGAATTGAAATCGTTTTGAATGAAATTTAAAACGAACGGAAATTAAATTGAAATCAATTTGAAATGAATTAGAATTTGAATTCGAATTAAATAAAATTGAAATGAATTCGAATTGAATTGAAATCAAATCGATTTGAAATTGAAGATGAAGTTGAAATTTTTTTGAAACGAATTTGAAACGATTTATAAAATACGTTTTAAAAGGAAATCGACAAAATATATATAATATACATATATATATATATTATATATATAATGGCTTGAATAGAACGCGCCGTGCTGCGGCAGTTCGCGAATTTCGACCATTGACTTCGATTTGACATTACGGGAGATCTGACCGTCGAATTCTCCTAAAACCGGAACCGCTGGGTTCGTATCGAAAAGAGCTTTCCAATGAATATTAGAAATTTGAAATCTAACGGTTGGATTTGGAATTATGTCCAAATCAAATTTGGAAAAGGTCGCTGTAAGTGCAGTTCGATGGCCGTTGATGGAAATCGACTGTACGGGCCTTGATAAAATTATTAAAAATATTGATAATTTGTGTAAAATCATAAGAAATGATTTGGGAAAAATTGGGCTGAAGAATTCCACATTTGAAAAGATAAAAATAGATTTTTATCGAAATGAACTAGTTTTGAACTAGAATTAAAATCAATTTATTTTTGAAATAAATAAATTGAATTTGAAAGTGATTTTAAAAATAATCAATATTCCCAATACGTGGATTGGACTGGAGTTTAAAGCTTTCCGGATATACAAAATACAACTGAAGGAGATATACGGATACAAAGCTTTCCGGATATCGTTCCAGCTGTAAACCAGGATCCCGTGAATATAAATCTGCAAAACCAAAACTACTAGCTGCCTGTGTCAAAATAGGGGCACCCAGAGTTTAGGTTAAAACAATAAACTCCAGGTCAGTCATGTGACTGGTGTGAGAACTAAAAAAGTTATTAATCTTTATTTTTAAAGTTAGGTAAATCAAGGGACCACTCCGTATAACACGGAACGGGTTTCCTCCCAAGAACACCAGTGCATAAAACAACAGCGCAATGCTAAATAAAGAAAAATGAAGCTGTTATAAGACCCAGTATCACACAATGCAACGCAAGCCAGGGGATAGGGTTTTCCCTTATAACAGCCAAAGAATGCTTGATACGTTTAAAAATAAATCATTTGATACTATTATAAGTGCATAGTGTATAAAACAACTTCAAATCATAAGTATCAATCATAGGCGGCATGGGTACCATATATCATGTAACGACCCGGGAAAAGACAACCTTGATTATCCGATATACAACACATATCGAACATCAAGGGTCGACAATTACCGAATAGTTAATGAAAGAATTTAGAGGGTGAGGATAGATAAGATAGAAAATTAGAATAGAAGAAGAAAAAGAAGAACACAACATCAGAGTAACACGAATCTCACAGCGGAACGAATAAAATATAATATATCACATAACTTGAAATCAAAAGCAGTATATGCATACAATACCATTATCAGAGTACAACCCTTGCATCACAGCGGAAATAAACAATAGCTATATAAGTCGTGAAGCCTCCTGCTCCAAGCTCTCCAAGTCTATCTGTAAAATCCTGACTACTTGACTGCCCGTACAAATTTGGGCACCCAAGAGTTTAGGGGAAACAAAACAAAATAAAACTCTGGGTCAGTCGTGGGACTGGTGTGAGTAAACTCAAATCATTTGGTTTAACTTTTCAAAATCCTTTTCAAAAGAAAAGATAATCGTAAGACCAATCCACACATAAATACGGATGGCTTTTACCTTACGATAACCCAAAACACTTTGGAAATCATATATTATCTGATATTATAATAATGTCTAATCACAAGTAATTAAAATCTAGTAGAACGCTTGCATCTCACGCTCTACATATATATTATACAAATCAAACTCGCGGGCACTTATTGGAGATTGGATTCCGACTTTGACAAGGTATGGGACCACCTACCGATAGTGTATCTCTAGAGGCGAATACACTGGGTTCAACAAGAACATCTTGCAACCCGGCCCTCACATGACCGACCACTCATTTCGCTTGAGTGTATCAAATGTATATCACCAACGGTTGGGATCAGCAACCGTCTCCCGAATGGGGCAGCATCGATAGATTTAAGAAGCAATTGGAATTTCCCTAGATAGGTGATCATACATCCTAATGGGTGCGACCCACATAGCCATGCTGCCTGCCCGATTTTTGTCATTTCCCGGTTGATGAGGCTAGAGGTCATAACGTATCTTTTGACAGATCACACCTCCATTACTTTGAATGCCACATCGTCATACCCGCCAAACCACAAATTGATTTCACCAAAAATACCACGGGTATACAGCTAAGAGAAACGAATTCCTCCGCCACCAAACGTAAGTACGTTTGAAGAGATCAACTTACGCGATCCTTTGAATATACTCTGTCAGACATTCGTCCATTCACGTTTGTCCTGGGACTGGACAAACCGAAGGCACTATTCTGTAAATAGGATAGCCCTTGCATAACTCCGTCTTTAATATATTCAGCATACTTGATTCGCAACGCTTATGCCAATACGGAGTGGTTCTCTGGATAATAATCCAACCGGTCTCTCCATATTAACAACGTAAAATGGTCAAAAACTTTGATAGTCAGTGATTTAACTATCAAATGAAAACATGTCTGTGTGCAAACAACGATATTATTTCCAGATGGAAATTCTATCGATCAATCATCATTCATCATCAAATTATTACAAATTTACCCTTTTCCTTATTCTTGTTTTCCTATATTTCTTATTTACTATATTTAGAAAATATACGTTATTAACAATGGGAAACAATTCCATTTCTCATTTTCTATATGCAGAAAACATTTCTGATTTTTCATTTGGAAGACATTTCCAAATCTCCTTCATTGGGTTTAAACTGATGTTTGAATAAACATCGCTATGCTTACACCAACCATTTCGCTCATTAACTAAAATCACTTAACCCCTTTCACTCTCGAACCTTATCCACTTCTTAGTTAAAAACGAAGTCAATCAAGTTGGGGTATAATTACCTCTCAGACCTTAACTGAACAACATTTCTAACTTCGAAATAGACAAAGTTCAAACTTCACTCTTTAAGAAACTTCCTTGCGAACTCTCGGATTCTATTTATGAATCCACTTCCTTTACTGAATCATTTGATTATAACTATAAATGTTATAATTCCATGCTTTCAAAATATGTTAACTTAAATATATTTCCATATCTTAATTTGGATAAATAAACAACCAACTACTTTATTAACAGATAATTAAAACTTGATTTGAAATGGAAAGTAAACATTTATTCCCTTGATTCGATATAATCGAATTTCCATGTATGATTCACTCTCGAATAATCACTATCCGATAATTCTCTTTCGAATAAACTATATTTGATTCCCCTATTCGAATAACTAATATTCGATAATCCTTTTCTTCGAATAACTAATATTCGAAAAATCTCACTTCGAATAAACCATATTCGATAATTCTCTCCTTCGAATAACTATATTCGATTTAACACACTTCGAACGAACTATATTCGATTACTCTTCTCGAATAAACTATATTCGATAACTCTACTTCGAATAGGTGATATTCGATTAATTTCCTTTTTGACTAACCCTACTTAATTTACTAATACTCGACTAACTCGACTTAATTAACTTCTATTGATTAATTACTATTTGATTTAACACCATTTGCTTGACTCTAGATCGCAACGATCACAATGGTTACGCCTGATTCCCCCAGGAAACATCCGACCGCCGTAGGCTATCTGCAGCCCTGCGAATTACGCTAGCAGTCGTGCTAAATGGAAATTCATCCTTAAATAACTTTGTCTATTTTTAACTCTATCTCGAATAATTAGATTCGATCAATTCTAATTGAATAACTAATATTCAATTAACCCTTATTCGATTACTATATTTGAATAACTCTAGTTCGATTTGACTCAAAACGATTAACTCTAACTGATTAACTCTAACTGGTTAATTCTAACCGAATAACTCTAACTGGATAACTCTAACTGAATAACTCTAACTGGTTAACTCTAACTAACTAACTCTAACTGTTTAACTTTACGGTTTAACTCTGACAGTTTAACTTCAACGGTTTAACTCTAACAGTTTAACTCCAACTGTTTAACTCTAATAGTTTAACTCCAACTGTTTAACTCTAACAGTTTAACTCCAACGGTTTAACTCTAGTTGATTAACTCTTTTGAATTAATCCCTTTGACTTTTCTCTTTTGAATAATTCCTTTGAATTACCTCCCTTGAATAGATTCTTTTTCTATTCGTTTACTCAACAAATAACTATTCTCTTTTCGCTTCTATTTATTTAACAAATAAATATTCCCCTTAACTTTTCTATTTATTCAACAAATAAATATTTCTTTTAACTTTTCTATTTATTTAACAAATAAATACTTCTTTCAACTTTTCTTTATTCCCTACATGAATATTCCCTTTTCAATTCCATTTGTAAATAATTTTACGAATGTTTCCCTTTTTATTTCTATTTGTAATCGTTTCACAAATATTTCCCTTCTATTTGATTTCACCAATATTTTCCCTTCTATTTGATTTCACCAATATTTGTTTTTTAACAAATGCTTTGATTCTATAATCATTTTCTCTCATGAAATTCTCTTCCTTTTATATATAAAATCTATTGATTTTATATAAATAATTTATTTTCAAAATAAACTTTGAAAATCCCTTTTCACTTTCTAGTATCACTTATGGTATAAAAATACCAAATCAAAAGGTTCAATCATCATCCAAACACACAGGTTCAACAACAGATGATATAACACATCATATATCAGAATATATGAAAAACGGTAAATAAATGTTGAGGAATCCAGTTGGATCCCTCTGACCCGTTTCCCTGCATCCACAGATGTTACACAATATAATTCACATCAATTTCATTTCAATATGAGGTATTCTGATAAACAAAATCAACATCGGTTAACGATATATATAACTATATCGGTATTTTCAACCAGCTGACTAGCAGTTCAACCAAACAATCAACACTCAGCAATTCAACCAATATTTATCAATTCTAAAAATACTTTATAAAAATATAAAGTGTTCAGAGTTAGTGAGATTTACTCACATTGGACGGTTTATCGTTGAATAACGATAATCGGTCATTGATTTGGTTCAGACGTTAAATTTCACCATAAATCCAAACGAGCTCCAATCCACTTGCGGTCAGTTCCATTGCGTAGTGCTTGTCCATACGATCCCAACGGATCCTGTTTCGTTAAATTTCGTTAATGTATGCAAAAGTTATGCTATTTACAATATTTACCTAAATTAAACGAATATATATTTAATTAAATTAATTAAATTATTTTTATCTTAATTAATTTCTAATTGCGTTATTAGCCAAATTACCTTCCCTGCCCTTCTAAAAAATCCTACTTTCTCATCTCTAGCCATATCCAATTTTTTTTTTAAAAATTGAAAAACCATTTTAATATTAATTAAATTTAATTTTCAAATAAAATATTTAAAAATATTCATTTAATTATAACTTAAAAATTATAATCCGGATCAAAAATCTGCTTCCACTCATTTTAAAGTATTTTTCGATAAGAATCCAACGGTCCTTGTTTCGTGGAAATCCGACTTGTTTTGAAAAAGTTATAAGCTTTTAAAGTTTATAGTTAAAAATTACGAAAATGCCCCTGGTCTATTTTAAATTCAAATTAAATTCAAATTAAATTTAAAATTTAAATTAATCATCCCATCCTTCGGATCAGTTAGGGATAGCCAGGGAGAGCAGGAAACTATATTTTCCAAACTCAAGCCTTAGACACTATCCTCTCTGTCACCCTTAGAATGTTCCGATATTTATTTTTACAAATTCTATTTTAATTATTATATATATATATATATATATATATTACAAAAATAAATAAATAAATAAATATTATTTAAAAACTTACCCCGTGAAGCCCAAGCCTCTGCCTATGAGTCCCTAGCTCCCCGTCTTGCCCTCCTTTCTCCCTTCCTTCCTTTACCCTATTTTCTATTATTTTATTATTATTTCTGCCATTGCCAAAGCTTGAAAGAGGAGGAGGAGGAGTGAGTTTAAAATGAAGGGGGGGGGCTATTTATAGCCGAAGGAGTCACATGGATTGCTGAGGTGGCGCGAATCCAATGGTCGAAAATGGATGGCTAGGATTAATCCTTAAATTAATTAAATTATAAATAAATTTAATAATTTATGAATAGTAAAGTGTGTTTTCTCAACCCTATTCGGACGTTAATTTGACTTACTTATTGATACCTTATCCAAAATCTTTTTCAACCATGTTGTTCAATTTTTCTTGCTCTTCAATACTATATAAAAATATATCAATTTTGAATTTTTTTGAACTTTCAAATAATTTAAATTCAAATTCAAAATAGTGTTTTGTGTTAGTTTCAACACCTTCCGGTCTCATGTTGGAGTATCAAACGATAACGGTTTTCAGAAATTCTTCCACCATCTGGTCCGGTTTTTAACGTACTTCAATCCTATGTATTCAAATCAAAAATCGGAGTTCGTTTAGATTTTTAAATAATTTATTTAAATTTTGTTTCCTTAATAACTTTCTATATACGTTATAGGATTTTCCCAGATTTCATATATAGCTAATATCCTATGTTTAGAATTTTCCTGGATAGGTCTCAGATTCCAGTTTTTCCGTTAGCATTAGCAAATTCCAACTACCGTCAAAATTTAGTTCAAATTTTGGCCTTTTATTTTTCCTTTTCCACATACGGATGCCATTTTTGACGTAACTTGGTTGGTTACCTAATTTCATCATTTCGGATTTAATGAAACTGATTTCATCGAAATTCGAGTTCGTTAGCTACTACTTCCTTTGTAGACGTACTATTTTAAATTAAAATTTTATCCTTTTATACTGCCAGTTCACATTATATTGCAGATCCACTAAATTTCTACCATTTCGGAATAACATAAAATATTCAAAATTATTGAAATTAAACCATTTAAACTTCCAAAACAATAAAAAAATATTTTTAAATAATAACTAAATGGTCAAAAAATCTGGGCCGTTACATTCTTTCCCCCTTAAAATAATTTCGTCCTCGAAATTGCTAAGTAGAAAAATGAACTTTATAACCAGGTTAAAATTATTTATTTACTCTGATTTCACTAAACCAATCTATTCTAATTAATTTATTTCTATAAACGAAAATTTTCAAAAATTCTGAAAATTTTCTAACATTCGAAATTTCTGAAAAATTTCGCCAGCATCTCCTTTGTACTGGTCAATAGCTCAAACTCCAACTCGCCTCTCTAGGCCTTCTTCAACCCAAAAGAAAATCAAACAGCCAAGTGGCTTGCCAAACAGGCTCATAAATCTCATCCAACTCATATGAATATGTACGTGTACCTTTTTGTCGGCATTCAATTCTGCTATCAATTTAGCATATACCACTATCATCCCAATCAAACTCCCAATCACTTTTATCTTCAGCACGACCATCCGCTTATAACCAAGCCAAATTTCAATCAAACTGCAATTCCAATCTCAATTCAAATTTCTTGCTCGACCATCCATTTCTATCCCAGATAATCTCTAATTCAGTCCAATTCTACTTGATACCATTCTATTTCAATTCAACTCAATTTCCACTGAACTGCCTTCAATTCAATTTCAAATTTGCTTTCACAAATTTCTATTTAATTTGTGTTTATTTCAATAATCTGTACCTGGGAGTTTCAAATAGCTTTGCTTTTTCCAAAATCAAATATCCCTTTGGAATATCAAAACAACTCGGTTTCTCAAAACAATTCAAAAACAAAATCTTTGGTAGTAATCTGTCACCTACAAACTCGAAAATGAACACCGATGATGTCCGGATCAACATCGGAATTTATTTTCCAGCTATCGAAGTGAGTTCAATACTATGTCACTTTCAAAACCATTTCTAAACACTTTCATTTTGAAATTCATTTCAAAATATCCCTTTTTAATGCTTGTAACAAATTTAAAATCTCCCAGGATTTTAAAATTCACATATATTCAATTTAATTCCATTTACAACGCTTATTCAAATTTTAGCAATTTTAATTCCAATTCTGAACTTAAATTCAGATTTAATTCATCTGATTTCATATATTTCACTTATATGAATTTTGATTTGTTATTTACATAACCATTTCACATTTTATAATCTTATTCGATTATAATCACAACCAACACATTCAATATACTATAATAATTTCAAATATCTATACTTTGCTTATATCAAAATATAATTTGGGTAAAATTATTTCATTTACCCTTTTTTTCAAAACATATCGTGTCGACCCATCGTATTCAAGTGTTTATAAACTCCTATCGATACAGTGGATCAAACTGATCGACTAGAACTCATAAACAACTCAACCAATAAATCTCCACAATATAAAACCATTTTTATATCAAATAACAAATACGTTCACTCGTATATATACACTCAAACTCAGTCTAGGGCATTACTAACCCCATCTATACTGAGTCACGCCACATAGCCAAGGTAAATCACCTAACCTTCAGCTCTGATACCAACAGTAACGACCCGGGAAAAGACGACCTTGATTATCCGATATACAACACATATCGAACATCAAGGGTCGACAATTACCGAATAGTTAATGAAAGAATTTAGAGGGTGAGGATAGATAAGATAGAAAATTAGAATAGAAGAAGAAAAAGAAGAACACAACATCAGAGTAACACGAATCTCACAGCGGAACGACTAAAATATAATATATCACATAACTTGAAATCAAAAGCAGTATATGCATACAATACCATTATCAGAGTACAACCCTTGCATCACAGCGGAAATAAACAATAGCTATATAAGTCATGAAGCCTCCTGCTCCAAGCTCTCCAAGTCTATTTGTAAAATTCTGACTACTTGACTGCCCGTACAAATTTGGGCACCCAAGAGTTTAGGGGAAACAAAACAAAATAAAACTCTGGGTCAGTCATGGGACTGGTGTGAGTAAACTCAAATCATTTGGTTTAACTTTTCAAAATCCTTTTCAAAAGAAAAGATAATCGTAAGACCAATCCACACATAAATACGGATGGCTTTTACCTTACGATAACCCAAAACACTTTGGAAATCATATATTATCTGATATTATAATAATGTCTAATCACAAGTAATTAAAATCTAGTAGAACGCTTGCATCTCACGCTCTACATATATATTATACAATTCAAACTCGCGGGCACTTATTGGAGATTGGATTCCGACTTTGACAAGGTATGGGACCACCTGCCGATAGTGTATCTCTAGAGGCGAATACACTGGGTTCAACAAGAACATCTTGCAACCCGGCCCTCACATGACCGACCACTCATTTCGCTTGAGTGTATCGAATGTATATCACCAACGGTTGGGATCAGCAACCGTCTCCCGAATGGGGCAACATCGATAGATTTAAGAAGCAATTGGAATTTCTCTAGATAGGTGATCATACATCCTAATGGGTGCGACCCACATAGCCATGCTGCCTGCCCGATTTTTGTCATTTCCCGGTTGATGAGGCTAGAGGTCATAACGTATCTTTTGACAGATCACACCTCCATTACTTTGAATGCCACATCGTCATACCCGCCAAACCACAAATTGATTTCACCAAAAATACCACGGGTATACAGCTAAGAGAAACGAATTCCTCCGCCACCAAACGTAAGTACGTTTGAAGAGATCAACTTACGCGATCCTTTGAATATACTCTGTCAGACATTCGTCCATTCACGTTTGTCCTGGGACTGGACAAACCGAAGGCACTATTCTGTAAATAGGATAGCCCTTGCATAACTCCGTCTTCAATATATTCAGCATACTTGATTCGCAACGCTTATGCCAATACGGAGTGGTTCTCTGGATAATAATCCAACCGG
Organism: Allium sativum; assembly: GCA_030737875.1. Taxonomy (NCBI): domain Eukaryota; kingdom Viridiplantae; phylum Streptophyta; class Magnoliopsida; order Asparagales; family Amaryllidaceae; genus Allium; species Allium sativum. The sequence goes on along the minus strand of CM060909.1, from coordinate 429,512,375 downwards.
TCTCTCCATATTAACAACGTAAAATGGTCAAAAACTTTGATAGTCGGTGATTTAACTATCAAATGAAAACATGTCTGTGTGCAAACAACGATATTATTTCCAGATGGAAATTCTATCGATCAATCATCATTCATCATCAAATTATCATAAATTTACCCTTTTCCTTATTCTTGTTTTCCTATATTTCTTATTTACTATATTTAGAAAATATACGTTATTAACAATGGGAAACAATTCCATTTCTCATTTTCTATATTCAGAAAACATTTCTGATTTTTCATTTGGAAGACATTTCCAAATCTCCTTCATTGGGTTTAAACTGATGTTTGAATAAACATCGCTATGCTTACACCAACCATTTCGCTCATTAACTAAAATCACTTAACCCCTTTCACTCTCGAACCTTATCCACTTCTTAGTTAAAAACGAAGTCAATCAAGTTGGGGTATAATTACCTCTCAGACCTTAACTGAACAACATTTCTAACTTCGAAATAGACAAAGTTCAAACTTCACTCTTTAAGAAACTTCCTTGCGAACTCTCGGATTCTATTTATGAATCCACTTCCTTTACTGAATCATTTGATTATAACTATAAATGTTATAATTCCATGCTTTCAAAATATGTTAACTTAAATATATTTCCATATCTTAATTTGGATAAATAAACAACCAACTACTTTATTAACAGATAATTAAAACTTGATTTGAAATGGAAAGTAAACATTACTTCCCTTGATTCGATATAATCGAATTTCCATGTATGATTCACTCTCGAATAATCACTATCCGATAATTCTCTTTCGAATAAACTATATTTGATTCCCCTGTTCGAATAACTAATATTCGATAATCCTTTTCTTCGAATAACTAATATTCGAAAAATCTCACTTCGAATAAACCATATTCGATAATTCTCTCCTTCGAATAACTATATTCGATTTAACACACTTCGAACGAACTATATTCGATTACTCTTCTCGAATAAACTATATTCGATAACTCTACTTCGAATAGGTGATATTCGATTAATTCCCTTTTTGACTAACCCTACTTAATTTACTAATACTCGACTAATTCGACTTAATTAACTTCTATTGATTAATTACTATTTGATTTAACACCATTCGCTTGACTCTAGATCGCAGCGATCACAATGGTTACGCCTGATTCCCCCAGGAAACATCCGACCGCCGTAGGTTATCTGCAGCCCTGCGAATTACGCTAGCAGTCGTGCTAAATGGAAATTCATCCTTAAATAACTTTGTCTATTTTTAACTTTATCTCGAATAATTAGATTCGATCAATTCTAATTGAATAACTAATATTCAATTAACCCTTATTCGATTACTATATTTGAATAAATCTAGTTCGATTTGACTCAAAACGATTAACTCTAACTGATTAACTCTAACTGGTTAATTCTAACCGAATAACTCTAACTGGATAACTCTAACTGAATAACTCTAACTGGTTAACTCTAACTAACTAACTCTAACTGTTTAACTTTACGGTTTAACTCTGACAGTTTAACTTCAACGGTTTAACTCTAACAGTTTAACTCCAACTGTTTAACTCTAATAGTTTAACTCCAACTGTTTAACTCTAACAGTTTAACTCCAACGGTTTAACTCTAGTTGATTAACTCTTTTGAATTAATCCCTTTGACTTTTCTCTTTTGAATAATTCCTTTGGAATAATTCCTTTGAATTACCTCCCTTGAATAGATTCTTTTTCTATTCGTTTACTCAACAAATAACTATTCTCTTTTCGCTTCTATTTATTTAACAAATAAATATTCCCCTTAACTTTTCTATTTATTCAACAAATAAATATTTCTTTTAACTTTTCTATTTATTTAACAAATAAGTACTTCTTTCAACTTTTCTTTATTCCCTACATGAATATTCCCTTTTCAATTCCATTTGTAAATACTTTTACGAATGTTTCCCTTTTTATTTCTATTTGTAATCGTTTCACAAATATTTCCCTTCTATTTGATTTCACCAATATTTTCCCTTCTATTTGATTTCACCAATATTTGTTTTTTAACAAATGCTTTGATTCTATAATCATTTTCTCTCATGAAATTCTCTTCCTTTTATATATAAAATCTATTGATTTTATATAAATAATTTATTTTCAAAATAAACTTTGAAAATCCCTTTTCACTTTCTAGTATCACTTATGGTATAAAAATACCAAATCAAAAGGTTCAATCATCATCCAAACACACAGGTTCAACAAAAGATGATTTAACACATCATATATCAGAATATATGAAAAACGGTAAATAAATGTTGAGGAATCCAGTTGGATCTCTCCGGCCTGTTTCCCTGCATCCACAGATGTTACACAATATAATTCACATCAATTTCATTTCAATATGAGGTATTCTGATAAACAAAATCAACATCGGTTAACGATATATATAACTATATCGGTATTTTCAACCAGCTGACTAGCAGTTCAACCAAACAATCAACACTCAGCAATTCAACCAATATTTATCAATTCTAAAAATACTTTATAAAAATATAAAGTGTTCCGAGTTAGTGAGATTTACTCACATTGGACGGTTTATCGTTGAATAACGATAATCGGTCATTGATTTGGTTCAGACGTTAAATTTCACCATAAATCCAAACGAGCTCCAATCCACTTGCGGTCAGTTCCATTGCGTAGTGCTTGTCCATACGATCCCAACGGATCCTGTTTCGTTAAATTTTGTTAATGTATGCAAAAGTTATGCTATTTACAATATTTACCTAATTTAAACTAATATATATTTAATTAAATTAATTAAATTATTTTTATCTTAATTAATTTCTAATTGCGTTATTAGCCAAATTACCTTCCCTGCCCTTCTAAAAAATCCTACTTTCTCATCTCTAGACATATCCAATTTTTTTTTTTAAATTGAAAAACCATTTTAATATTAATTAAATTTAATTTTCAAATAAAATATTTAAAAATATTCATTTAATTATAACTTAAAAATTATAATCCGGATCAAAAATCTGCTTCCACTCATTTTAAAGTATTTTTCGATAAGAATCCAACGGTCCTTGTTTCGTGGAAATCCGACTTATTTTGAAAAAGTTATAAGCTTTTAAAGTTTATAGTTAAAAATTACGAAAATGCCCCTGGTCTGTTTTAAATTCAAATTAAATTCAAATTAAATTTAAAATTTAAAATTTAAATTAATCATCCCATCCGTCGGATCAGTTAGGGATAGCCAGGGAGAGCAGGAAATTATATTTTCCAAACTCAAGCCTAAGACACTATCCTCTCTGTCACCCTTAGAATGTTCCGATATTTATTTTTACAAATTCTATTTTAATTATTATATATATATATATATTACAAAAATAAATAAATAAATATTATTTAAAAACTTACCCCGTGAAGCCCAAGCCTCTGCCTATGAGTCCCTAGCTCCCCGTCTTGCCCTCCTTTCTCCCTTCCTTCCTTTTCCCTATTTTCTATTATTTTATTATTATTTCTGCCATTGCTAAAGCTTGAAAGAGGAGGAGGAGGAGTGAGTTTAAAATGAAGGGGGGGGGGCTATTTATAGCCGAAGGAGTCACATGGATTGCTGAGGTGGCGCGAATCCAAAGGTCGAAAATGGATGGCTAGGATTAATCCTTAAATTAATTAAATTATAAATAAATTTAATAATTTATGAATAGTAAAGTGTGTTTTCTCAACCCTATTCGGACGTTAATTTGACTTACTTATTGATACCTTATCCAAAATATTTTTCGACCATGTTGTTCACTTTTTCTTGCTCTTCAATACTATATAAAAATATATCAATTTTGAATTTTTTTGAACTTTCAAATAATTTAAATTCAAATTCAAAATAGTGTTTTGTGTTAGTTTCAACACCTTCCGGTCTCATGTTGGAGTATCAAACGATAACGGTTTTCAGAAATTCTTCCACCATCTGGTCCGGTTTTTAACGTACTTCAATCCTATGTATTCAAATCAAAAATCGGAGTTCGTTTAGATTTTTAAATAATTTATTTAAATTTTGTTTCCTTAATAACTTTCTATATCCGTTATAGGATTTTCCCAGATTTCATATATAGCTAATATCCTATGTTTAGAATTTTCCTGGATAGGTCTCAGATTTCAGTTTTGCCGTTAGCGTTAGCAATTCCAATTACCGTCAAAATTTAGTTCAAATTTTGGCCTTTTATTTTTCCTTTTCCACATACGGATGCCATTTTTGACGTAACTTGGTTGGTTACCTAATTTCATCATTTCGGATTTAATGAAACTGATTTCATCGAAATCCGAGTTCGTTAGCTACTACTTCCTTTGTAAACGTACTATTTTAAATTAAAATTTTATCCTTTTATACTGCCAGTTCACATTATATTGCAGATCCACTAAATTTCTACCATTTCGGAATAACATAAAATATTCAAAATTATTGAAATTAAACCATTTAAACTTCCAAAACAATAAAAAAATATTTTTAAATAATAACTAAATGGTCAAAAAATCTGGGCCGTTACATATCATGTCGCCATACTAGTTCTACAATTAAAACCGCAAATGTCACGTATTTGGAAATTGGATTTCCTTCTATGAACCGAGTCCAGGGATCGTCCTCTACCGATTCGAGACTCTCTAGCCTGAGCCTCAGGCAAGCGCGCAGGCAAGCCTTGGATCGTCAGGGCCGGTCCACCGATGTGGATTATTATGACTGAACACTACGTTTCCCCGCCCATTGGGGCGTAGATGAGCCAACGAATGGCTCCATCGGACCCGGATCATCCGATCTAACCGAGGCGCCTCGCAACAACAACAACCACACAGGTGAAAAGTATATAAATGTCAGGGCTGGTAGGTCACTGGCACCACCCTAGCTAGAAAGAAACGCATGCCCTCCCTGAGGTCCTCTCCCGTTTCTAGTTCACAACAGGGCTGTGAGGCTCGCGAATTCACGTTACACAAAGCTATGCCACACAGGCGGTGCTTTGATCATCAACCACAAGACTTTGCTTTTCAACAGAAGCCTTGATCATTTGCCACTTAGGCATGCCACACAGGTAATTTACTCTATGCGTTTGATATCCATCAGTATATAACCCCTAAGCTCATACGTCTCAGAGAAGGGCGTTAAGCAAGAGAATAAATTCTCCGCCGCCAAACAGATATATATTTAATAGAAATCAATCACACAGACTTAAATCCAATGTCAGACACAAAGTCCATTTACAAGTCCGTTCTGGGTCTGAACGAAACCGGAGGCACCTAGTACCCCGCATATCCATCGATCTCCAAGTACGTCTGGATGATCACCAACTGTTTCCATCTTCTTGGGTGTACAGCCCAATCAAGATCATCAGTAATCACCCAAACGACGTGAAGACCTCCAGTCTTTGACCATCGTCTTCATCTTCGACTTATCGTCGTATCAGTTATTCAGAATGGGATAAACCCGGTCTTTCCGAATAACTCGCGTATATTTTAAATAAGTGTTACACAAACACAACATACGCCTCATTCCAATTCATCAGTCACTAACCGTAAATTAACCAGAGAATAATTCCCCAAATATTAACCCCGAAGGCCGAAACCAACATCAGATCAATATCCAGAAAACCATTCTGCTTAGCTAATCGACAGTTAGTTTCTAAATTTCACATTCATAGGGAAAGGTTCCCATTAATTTTATCAAAGATAAATCCTTTAAATTTATTCTTTAATCTATTTTTGAATATCAATTCAAACTAGTCAGGATTAACGAACTTTACCGAAGTAATCATTTGTTTTAATTTCCCAATCCCAAACTATTCATCCCATGAAGTAAAACTGGTAATACTTCATATCTAACACTACGGTGTTATCGGTAAATTCAATTACCATTTCATGTTCAAATCTAATTAAAGATTTAACTATCGCCTGGAGCAAAACTGGTGATACTCCATTCTCGATCATTTCAATCTAATTAAAGATTCATTAAAACTCCACTTAGTTTTAATCTGTGACTGGGTTAAAGAATCAGTGTCATTTAAAACACGGTTCACGATAAACCCAAAATCACATTATATCTCAATCAGTCCCTAACCGTAAATTAGCAAGTGAGCAGTTCCCAAAGTATTAACCCTGAAGGCCGAAACCAACATCAGATCAATACCTCTGAAACCAAAAATCATGTTCCATTAATTATCGGGTTAAAGAACAAGTGTTATTTAAAACACTGTTCACGATAAACCCAAAAATCAATATCAATTCAATTCCAATTAAATATTATTTAATTGGCACACTTCATTAAATCTAAATAAAAAGATTTAATCCTTTCTCAACTGGGTTCAAGAGCAGTGTTAATGAAGACACCATTCACGACAAACCTAAATCACATTTGATATTAAATACAAGGCTCTGAATAGAAAACATATCGGCTTATATTCAATATCCAATTCTACGACCAACAAATATCGTATTGGAAATAACGATATATATACATATCTTTCAAATTTCCATAACAACATTTGTATGATCTCGAAATCCAACATCGAAATATTCCGAAGACAATTTCAATTCAAATACATTCCAATGCAATTATTGGAAATTCTGGTTATATTTCAAAACCATTTCAAACTCACTTTATTCATTTTAAAAATAAATAAATTACTATTCTAGTTCAAAACTAGTTCATTTCGATAAAAAACTATTTTTATCTTTTCAAATATGGAGTTTTTCATCCCAATTCTTCACAAATCATTTCTTATGATTTTACACAAATTATTACTATTTTTAATAATTTTAACAAGGCCCGTACTGTCGATTTCCATCAATGGACATCGAACTGCACTTCCAGCGACCTTTTCCAAATTTGATTTGGATGTATCTCCAAATCCAACCGTTAGATTTCAAATTTCTAATATTCGTTAGAAAGCTCTTTTCGATACGAACCCAACGGTTCCGGTTTTAGGAGAATCCGACGGTCGGATCTCCCGTAATATTCGTTCGAAGTTAATGGTCGAAATTCGCGAACTGCCGCGGCGCGGCGCTTTCTATTCAGGCCATCTATATTATATATATAATATATACTTCATCGATTTCAATTCAAAACGTGCTTTATAAATCGTTTTAAATTCATTTTCAAAACGGTTCCAACTTCATATTCAATTTCAAATCAAAATTGAATATTCCATTATAAATTCGTTTTAAATTCATTTCAAATGGATTTCAATGTATTTCGAATTTCAAATCAATTCAGTTTAATTCGAATTTCAATTCACTTTAAATATAATTCGAATTTTAATTCATTTCAATATAGTTCGAATTTCAAATCTATTCAATTTCAAATCTATTCAATATTCATTGAAGAATGAATAAAATCGATATAAATATCGTTCACGTCAAAATGGCGGCAATCTAACCAACACGGCTTCATATGTTTCTATTTTCAAATATTCTATTTCAAATATTTTTATTTCAAATATTTCTATTTCAAATATTTCTATTCAAATAATTCTATTTCAAATATTTCTATTCAAATAATTTTATTTCAAATATTTTTATTTCAAATATTTCTTTTTCGAAACTGGAATGAGGCCCAATCAATTACCATATAATGTTAATTATATGGATTTTCTACAACACATATATACAATAACAACGATGAATAATCAACCATCATCCAAAGTGCATTCTACACTGTATAAGCATCAAATATAAATATTCAACGCTTATAACAGCCTGTCAATCAATCGATCGACATACGACTAATTATTGGGATTAGTGTATGTCATCTATCATCCCAATACCCGTGTGGGGTTTCAAACAATCAAACACAGATCTTATTTGTGCAGTTGGGCGATGTGTAAAATTTATCGTCCCAATCAATATCAGTCAAATGTGTGTATATAAACAAATCGTCCGATTTGTTTATTTTTTATTTCATTTCATATACATGTTAAAAATTCTATTTTTAACTATAAAATATTTTCCACTATAAAATATTTTATTTCATTTCACATCACATCACACAATCAACTGCACATCAAAATCAAACAAACAAGCATACAAGCCGTCCATGGTCCGTGGACGACGGGTGTCGGGTGCTACTAAACACCGTCTACATCCTAGTATATATTTATAACTAGAAAAATCAAATTAAAAGGTGAGAATTTCTCACAGAATTGCTAATCTAATGCCTCGACTCTTCTTAGTAGAAAATCTTCGCCACTCGCCCCTTGTCAATTTTCACTGCCCGTATTCTCTACATATATAAAAATCACATTTTTACTTCGCTATCCAATATATAAAAATCGAATTTTTACTTCGCTATTCAATATAGAAAAATCGAATTTTTACTTCGCTATTCAATATTTTAAAATCGAATTTTTACTTCGCTATTCAATGTATAAAAATCGAATTTTTACTTCGCTATTCAATATATAAAAATCGAATTTTTACTTCGCTATTCAATATATAAAAATCATATTTTACACTGCTACTATACAGATAAAAATTCTATTTTTACATCGCTACTCTATATAAAGATTTCGCCTTTTCCATTTCAAAAATCTAATCTTTTCCATTTTAAAAATCTAATCTTTTCTATTCTAAAAATTATATTTTTAACCTCTTCATATAATAAAAATTATATTTTTAACCTCTTCATATAATAAAAATTATATTTTTAACCTTTTCATATAATAAAAATTATATTTTTAACCTTAACTATATAAATAAAAAATTGCATAAATGTTTATCAAGGTCTTAACATCAATAAAACTGTAAAGAAAAATAAATAGTAAATTAAAAACTCACTTTCCCCTGAAAAATCGAAGCTTTTGTCGAAGGAGGGGGTTTGGCGTCGGTTTCAGGCTGAGCGTGGAGGTGCGGTCGCGAATTCGTGGCGCGGTGGGGCTAGGGCTCGTCGGATTTTGAAGAAGGAAGGGGGGTTTCGGGTTCAGCGTCGCTCAGAGTGGAGTGGAGGATGGAGAAGCGGCGGAGCTTGGCCTGTGGGGCGGTGGTAGGCTGCGCCGTCAACGAGGGAGCGGGTTTCTCGAGTTGGGCGTCGGTCTTCAGAAGATTCGGAGGGAGAGAGGGACCGGAGAAGAGAAGGAGGAGGAGGGGAAGATCGGAAGGGGGGCTGTGGCGGACGGCGGCGCCGTTGAGGGGGCGCGATTTGGTCATCATCGTTTTTTTTTTATTTTAAAATGAATCGGGGGGGGGGGGGGCTGGGTAGTTAAGGAGAGGGGAGGGTATTTATTTAAATTTTTTTTATTTCAAAAAGTTGACTTTTTCAAATGACCTCTAAACGAGGCCCACCGCCTGTCGTCCCTAGCGTTTCACCCCCATTCTGAACACAATGGGATATGTATCGTAAGCTGTTTCGATCAGTTTCCGTCAAAATCAACATATAACACTATATATTGGATTTGAACGCGCATTTCAATTTACTGGGGTCACATACTAGCTCGACAAATTCCAGAAAAATATTTTCTAGCTTCGTATTGACGATACGGTCCTAACAAAACTAATTTCATCGAATTCTGAGACCGTTTGGAAAATGGCCATTTTCCAGTCGATTAAAATCAACTAAAACTGGTCAAACGCGTTTTCCTTTGCCACGCTCACATATTGATTCGAAAAATTATGAAATTTGAAACCAAGCAATAACTTTACATCACGGATCCAACAAAAGTGGTTTCGTCGAAATCTGAGGTCGTTTGCAAAATGTCTATTTTTAAGGGCCTGAATTCCATAGCGACTATTCAGAATTTTCAACTGGACATATCTTTTGATTCCCGCTATGAAATTTTGATTTTTTGGATTCGTTGGAAAGATAGTCACAATTAGATTCCATTATTTTTGGTTTCACTAAAATCCGGATTGTTTTGCACCCGGTACATTCAATTGAAGTTTGAAATCGAATTATCGAACTACCGCGCCATTTTCAATTCTATTTATAATTATATATAATTATTTATATTCTAACGACGACGTATATAATATATACGTTCGAATTCTATCCAAAATAAATTTCTCGCCGATTTTATTTAAAATAATTTATTTTAAATGTTCAAAATTCGCTAAAATTGCCGAAATAAAAATTTTAAACTGACCCAGATTTTCGGGTTATTACATTATGAAAACAAAGAGCAACGTATAATACTAATGCTATTAATTTATGTTATCTTTTGACAAATCTGATCAAATGACAAATAATATCAGTAAATCCAAACTTATTAATAATCATTTCCATTTATAAATGTTATAATTCAAATAAAACCTATTGTTTAACCTATCAAAATTATCAAATGTTCTCAAACTTATTTTATGTTCAGAAAATTTAAATTAATTATTAAAAATTCCAATTTCAAATTGGTTCAAAATTCTAGATCATTACATTCACCCTCCCTTAAAACTTTTCGTTCTCGAAAAGGAAAGGGAATCGTAACTACTCATTCAACAAATTCAAGATTAAGATTCTTCATACCAAATCTCCCTGTTCTTATAATGGATATGCCAGGTAAAATATTATAACACACATATTTACGGACAACCAATCTACATGTCCTCTGACGATAACCTCCAGTTACACATTATATTCGATTCATCATTTACTAGGCCAATTGCTTATACTCAAACATTTACTTCTTTCAAAAAAAATTAGAGTTATAAATTTATTCTCTTAGATCTTATCTTGCAAATACAAAGGTTATGAAACTTATTCCTTTTCAGTTCTCCAAAATTACTATTATACTTTACATGGAAAACTCGATCATCTCAGAACTCATCTTATCTAAATGTTTTAGTTTAGGTAATATCTTCTTAATATTCCCACTTTCCAAATATCCTTTAATCAAATTGTGAAACTTAATTCACAAGGTATTCATGCTCACTTAAACAGTTCCTTTTGTTGTCACAATATACTTTAAAACTTATCGACTGTCCAAATTCGCCGATAATTCCAGATTTTAATTCCTTATTTTGTTTAAGTTTGGCTATCCTCATTAATTATTCTAAATTCAAGATTACAAAACTTTTTTCCTTCAAACTTTAGAGAAACAACTTTAACTAATGTAGTCCATAACCAAAATATCATCAAATATCATATTGTCATATTGAATTCTCAAGATATTTGCATTTTAAATTTAATTAGTAAGGGAGGACTAACTGTAAAATATCTTGATTAATTAATTCCAACTTAGCCATTAAATCGTTTCCCAAACTACTTGGATTGCTTATGTAAATTACAACTTTACGTAGACGTCTTTTGATTAACTGAGAAATTCCAATCACAAGATGTCCGTGCTCAAGTTTTTAACTTTCAAATATTTTCAATGATCGTTTTCCTTTATATTCTAAATATATTCTTTCAAAATCAACTTAAATCATTCATCTAGACAGATTGTTATGGGTACTAACATATCTACACAAAAATAACAGAACTTTTCATTTCATTACCATAATATAACATCAGAGTTACAAGAAATACATCAAAGTACATTGATTTCAAAGCAAAGGAGATAATAACTCAGCAGAAGAATGCGAATGCTCCAAAACATATAGCTCCAGCTAACACCAGAATCCTTCTCCAACTAACTCCACGGCAAAATCTGCGAACCAAACTACTAGGCTGCCCGTGTAAAAATTATGGACACCCAGATTTTAGGTGAGGGAACAATAAACTCCAAGTCAGTCGTGGGACTGGTGTGAGAACACAAAACAGTTGTTTTTAGGGTTTATTTTAAAGTTAGGTACACCAGACCATGCCGCTAATGCGGAACAGGTTTACTCCATGTGGATACCAGTGCATAGAAATTCGCAATGACTTTTTGAAAAATGAAGCTATCGTAAGCTCGTCCCACATCACATAATGTAAGCACACACCAGATGGGCGAGTTTCCTGTTGGTAACCAGCAAGCTATACAATCAAAACCTTACGGGATCGTAGTGGAGATTGGGTTTCCAACATGATGGTTCCTAGTACGAAAGATCATTCGTGGGCTCAAAAACTTTCTTGCACGCATTATCCCAGTACTCGCAGATAATGTCCAGACTCGTACTCCGTTATACTATCCCACCATACATGAATCAGAGTACCCAAAAAATAGCGTCCCAGACTGGGGACTTCATAGTACCCTTTCATCATCACATCCCGGTGCACCGAACATACGAAATGAACATAAAAATCTGACTGCCAGTTTACCATCAATCCGGGGTGTGAGGTTCGTCAAGTCACGATATACACAAAGCTACGCTTAAATAAGCCATGCTTTGATCATCCATAGCTCATCTCATAACTTAAGTATGCCACATTGTCAATTCACTATGCATCACTGATTTGCATCATTATATAACCTCTAAGCTCATATGTCTTAGAGAAGGGTGTTAAGCAAGAAAATAAATTCTCTGCCACCAAGCAAATATATACTTAAAAAAGATCAGTGCTATGCAGTCAATTACAATGTCAAACACACAATCCATACATTTCCGTTTTGGGTCTGAACGAAACCACAATCCGTAATTCCTTCACATACGTTCGGGCTTCTTGCCACTTAACTGATATAAAATCCATCTGCAAATGGGAGCGACCCATTCGAGACATTTAGCAAGTCGTCCTTATGACATGAAGGGTCCCGGTCTTCAATGTCGTCTCCAATGTCTTCATTTGCTCCACAACGTCGTATTATTACTTAGAATGGTTTTCAGACATACATCCGATCCCGGTCTTTCCAAATAATAGGCGCAATTTAAAAAAAAACACAATTATAGAACACACAGGCTTTCTACCAATCTCCTTCCGTCTTGGATTTTGTCAAAATTAAACTTCTTTAAACCCATTCTCACATTATTACAAAATCCATATTTAACCTTTCTCTTTTAACACACATCCCTTAAATCAAAGATGATTTATCGTTAAAGCCTTAATTAGTTTTCCGTTTGATAACTTGTTATCAAAATCTAGTTCCCTTTGAAAATCCTTAATCAACATTTCAACCATAGTTTCCAATTAAATTGATTTTCCAACATTCCATTCTTTAATCTTAACTAAAAGATTATACTTTCTTTCCAATTCCTCACTTTTAATTTCCTCAAATAAAAGATCTGATTAAATCCTCAAATTACGATATGAATTTCCATAACTCAATCTCATGGGGTTTCAAGAATGATATTATTGAAGACATGATTCACGAAAAAACCCAAATCAATTGATATTGAACATAAGTTACACAGAAATTGTATCTACTTATATTCGATATCAATTCTCATAATCAACGAATACTATAAGTGGAATAATGATATAATAATATTTTCCAAATTCCTCATAGTATACATTTACACCACATAATATCATATCAAATATCTGAAGATTACTTCAATCAAACTTATCCTAGTAAACGTAGGAAACTCGTATCTTAATTAAAAGATTTATCCAACTCTTTGACGTTAGATTTGGATAGAAATACCATCGAATTGTACTTAATATTAATCTCGATATCCAACTCACACTATAAGTGGAATAATGGTGAACTACCTTTTAAATTCCTCAAATAGTAAGAATCATCATCTACCTGATTAATATCAAACATCTGAAGATTTGTCTCCAACCATATCCAATTATTTAAAATAGAAAAAACACATTTAATTATCAAATAAATCAATTTAAATTCCAAACAAATTATTTTCAATACTTTTAAAACTTTGAAAACATTCAACAAATCATTTAGAAATGATTGCTTATAGTTAGGAAAACATTTCGCGGTTTAAATACTTCAAAATAGGTTGTTTTCAAAGCAAGTGTTACAATAGTGCTTCAAAAGTGTTACAAAAGCGTTACAAAACAGTTATCTTAACTACATTGATAAAAACATCGTTTATCTTAGACAAAACTTAAAATTTACAATTCAAAAAACTTTTACATAATTTGTAGTGATTTTACGGAAATCAAACGTTTTTCATTTTATGGAAATCCGATTTAGATTGCAAAAGTTATAAGCGTTTAAAGTTTGCATCTAAAATACGTAAATTGCCATTATGCGACAAGCTCTATTTTAACCATAATAACCATTATTCTACGATACTTCAAAATTTCTTAGAAAACAATTATATCCTTATATAACCCTTTTAAAATCATTTAAATTTACTTTCCAAATTATTTTGGATCTAAAATTCAACTTTCATAAATTCCAATTCATTTCTAAATTCAAATAACTTCAAATTAACCTTCCCATTCGTCGGATCAGTTAGGGATTGCCAGGGAGAGCAGGAAACTTCATTTCCAAACCCAAGCCTAGACACTATCCTCTCTTTCATCCTAAAATGTTCCGGTATTTATTTATTCATTTAAAGTACTTTAACAATATATCTAAATTCGTACATATGGTCTTTTCCAATTATTAACCTTCAATTTCAATAATGATATTGCTTTTAATTATGAAGGAGATTTTTCGATCACCAATGTGATACCATAATTGTTGTGTCATAGTGTGTGCAAAACAACATCAACAACCATTTAAACATCCATAGCAACCATCATCAACATGATTCAAGAAATCATAATTGTGCACAAGCGTTATAACACTAACGCTTAATAGTGTGTGTTCTAAACTTCGCATCCATCATCCATCACAACAAATATCAATCATCATTAACCAATCACTATATTTAAATTATTTTAGCTACTAATTAAATATATAAACCGTGGTTAAAGAGTTCTCACCTAACGACTTTCCAAATCTTCACGGTAGGCGAGCCTAGCTAAGCGAACCGTCGGACAGTATTTCAGCGCAACGTCTTCTTCACCAAAATATATATAATATAATATACACTAATCTCTCTTTATATTATAATAGGAGGAGGAGAATGACGAACTTTGGCAAGGTGGTGGTGGAAAAGAGGAAGACTTATTCCATGGAAACCATGGCCATAAGCTTTAAGAAGAAGGTGGAAAGAAAAGAAGTGAGAATGAATGAAAAAGTGGAAGGAAAGGGTGGTATTTATAGGAAAAGAGGAGTAAGGAGAGAGTGACACATCATAGGACATGTGTATTTTATGCATGGAATGTTGCATGTAAAATTACAAGTGTCTTAACACTTGTAAAAAGGAGAAGGAATGTGTTTTTGGTAGCATTTACCTTAAACGTTATGAAAACAAAGAGCAACACATAATAATAATGCTATTAATTTATGTTATCTTTTGACAAATCCGATCAAACGCCAAAT
Source organism: Allium sativum (assembly GCA_030737875.1). Taxonomy (NCBI): domain Eukaryota; kingdom Viridiplantae; phylum Streptophyta; class Magnoliopsida; order Asparagales; family Amaryllidaceae; genus Allium; species Allium sativum. Next base: position 429,497,170 of record CM060909.1, on the reverse strand, counting down.
AATATCAGCAAATCCAAACTTATTAATAATCATTTCCATTTTTAAATGTTATAATTCAAATAAAACCTATTGTTTAACCTATCAAAATTATTAAATGTTCTCAAACTTATTTTATGTTCAGAAAATTTAAATAAAGTATTGAAAATTCCAATTTCAAATTGGTTCAAAATTCTGGATCATTACATATATGTCTATATATTCTATATAGAGATGTTAGTATATATTTTATAATCAATGATAATTGAAATAAGGTTGTGGTCATCAAAACTTCATTCTCCAACAATCTCCCCCTTTTTGATGATGACAACCTTAGTTTATAAAATGTCATACCTATTGACGATGATCCTTCTAATACTCCCCATGTCTATATGAATCCTATAAACTATTTCTATATTTTATAATTTCTCCCCCTTTGTCATTATCAAAAGATATTCTAAAACTACTCCCTCTAAATCCTATAACTATCTAAATAATTCCTATACTAAAGTAAAGTACTCCCCCTAAATCCGAAATCTATCTATACCTTATAAAAATACTCCCTTAAATTTATGCCTATATAATATCCTAATTCTATACATAACTCTCCTTAAATCTACAACTTTCTATAAATTTCTGTAACTCCCCCTAAATCTATAACTATACTAGTCTAATAAACTAAAGAGAAGAATAATAAACTAAGAAAACCAATCAATTCAGAAAAGCAAATCAATTAAAACAAGCAAATCAAACAAACATGCAGTTCAAACAAACAAGCAATTCAAACAGTCAATCTAAATAATTAAATCAACCAAAGTATTGTAGAACCGTCAACTAATCCTTGGAAACTCTAAAACTCCACCTTAATTTAATACAGACTAAACTTATCCTAAACTCTAATTCTTTTAAAACTATAATAAGACCATAATCTAGACTTAGAAATAACTCTTATAAGATATCCTTAGAATTATGATATAAGTAAAGTAATTCAATCCAATCAATCAATCAATTTAAGTTTTGTTGTCATTAAACATCAATTCAAACATGAAATCAAACATTTCTTGTAATTTTTACTTATCCTAAAACCTATAAAGCTCCTATCAACTACAAATGCATAAGTATATTTCTAACAAACCAATCACCCACTAATGAAATTTAACCATGTCAAGTAAGTCAATCAAGCTATTTAAGTCAAACAAATCAAACAAACCAAATGTAGTGACCCGTAACTTCCCCATCTCCGAAGAGAAGGGAAAGAACGAATTACCATGAGGACAAGACCAATCAGAACACAAACAGAAGAACATATCGTTGTTTATTACAACAATTCCATCAGAATACAAGAATATACAGAGTATGAATGAATATTACACATTCGATAAACATCAGAGATTACAATAAATTACATAGCAGCGGAAAAACAATATAAAACACAACTGAAAGTAAAACATGGATACATAGCTTTCCGAGCATCGTTCCAGCTGTAAATCAGGATCCTGTGAAAATAAATATGCAAACCAAAACTACTAGCTGCCCATGTAGAAAATAGGGGCACCCAGAGTTTGGGTTAAAACAATAAACTCCAGGTCAGTCATGTGAGTGGCGTGAGAACTAAAACAGTTATTTAAAACTTTACTTTAAAAGAGAGTAATTCAAGGGACCACGCCGTATGACACGGAACGGGTTTCCTCCCAAGAATACCAGTGCATATAACAAAACAACGCAATTCTTTTTTTTTGGAAAAATGAAGCTATTATAAGACCCAGGTCCCATCACACAATGCAACGCAAGCCGGAGGATAGGGTTTTCCCTTATAGTAGCCAAACATGCTTGGTACGTTAAAACAAATCATTTGATACTATTATAATTGTATAGTGTCAAAACAATTTCAATCATAAATATCAATCATAGACGACATGGGTACCATATATGATGTCGCCATACTAGTTCTACAAATAAAACCGCAATATCACGTATTGGAAATTGGATTTCCGTCATGAGTCGAGGCAAGGGGAAAGCTCCTCTCCGATTCGAGACACTCTAGAAAATGCCTCAGGACCCCACTATGATCCTTTGGAACCTCCAAGGCTGATCCTACCTTACTTTTGAGGATTAGTTATTCCTGAACACACGTTTCCCGGCCCTATAGGACCTATAATCGAGGCGCCTCGCATTCAACAACCAAATAGGTGAAAAGTATATAAATGTCAGCCAGTTTAAGCACTGACACCACCCATAGCTAGAAAGAAACGTCATGCACTCCTTGGGTCCTTATCCCGTTTTTGACTCATACCGAGGTGTGAGGCTCGCGAATTCACGCTATACACAAAGCTACGCCACACAGGCCGTGCTTTGATCATCAACCACAAGAATTTGCTTTTCAACAGAAGCCTTGATCAATTGCCACTTACGCGTGCCACAGTGGCAATTCACTCCATGCGACTGATGTCCATCGATATACAACCTCTGAGCTCGTACGTCTCAGAGAAGGGCGTTAAGCAAGAGAATAAATTCTCCGCCGCCAAACAGATGTATATTTAATAGAGATCAATCAACACAGAATAAAATCCAATGTCAGACACACAGTTCATTTACAAGTTCGTTCTGGGTCTGAACGAAACCGGAGGCACTTTCCTCGCACATCCATCGATCTCCAAGTACGTCTGGACGAACACCAACTGATTCCCTCATCTTGGATGTACAGCCCAATCAAGATCATCAGTAATCACCCAAACGATGTGAAGATTTCCGGTCTTCAACCACCGTCTTCATCTTCGACTTATCGCCGAATAGGTTATTCAGAATGGGTATAAACCCGGCCTTTCTGAATAACCTACGTATATAATAAACACGTGTTACACAAACACAACCTACGCCTCATTCCAATTCAGAATATTCCTTTATTCAAAATTTACATTCTTAGGGAAAGGTTCCCATTAATTTTATTAAAGATAAATTCTTCTAAATTTATTCTTTAATCTTCCTTTGGATATCATTTCAAACCATATTATGGTTTTCCAAACTAGTCGGGATTAACGAACCATACCGAAGTAATTATTTATTTTATTTCCCAATCCCAACCTATATATCCCATGGAGCAAAACTGGTAATACTCCATATCTAACACCACGGTGTTATCGGTAAAATTAATTACCATTTCACGTTCAAATCTAATTAAATATTTAACTATTGCTTTGGAGCAAAACTGGTGGTACTCCATTCTCGATCACATTTCAGATTTGATAATTTAAATTATCAATTCATATTTCAATCTAATTAAAGATTCATTAAAACTCCACTTAGTTTTAATCTTTACAAAAATCAATATCCTGTCTTTAACTGGGTTAAAGAACCAATGTCATCTAAAAAACGGTTCACGGTAACCCAAAATCACTTTCAAATTCAATTCCAATTAATATTATTTAATTGGTACACTTCATTAAATCTAAATAGAAAGATTTAATCTTTTTCTCAACTGGGTTTCGAGAGCAGTGTTAATGAAGACACCATTCACGACAAACCCAAATCACGTTTAATATTAAATACAAGGCTCTGAATAGAAAATATATCGGCTTATATTCAATATCAAATTCTGAATCCAACAAATATCGTATTGGAAATAACGATATAAATATATCTTTCAAATTCCCATAGCAATATCTGTATAATCACGGAATCCAACATCGAAATATTCCAAAGACAATTTTGATTCAAATCCACTTCCACTTTATATTTATTGGAAATTCGGGTTATTTTCAAAACCAATTCAAATTCAATTTATTTATTTCAAAAATAAATTGATTTTAATTCTAGTTCAAAACTAGTTCATTTCGATAAAAATATATTTTTATCTTCACAAATGTGGGATTTTTCATTCCAATTCTTCACAAATCATTTCTTATGATTTTACACAAATTATTACTATTTTTAATAATTTTATCAAGGCCCGTACAATCGATTTCCATCGATGGCCATCGAACTGCACTTACAGCGACCTTTTCCAAATTTGATTTGGACATAATTCCAAATCAACCGTTAGATTTCAAATCTCTAATATTCGTTAGAAAGCTCTTTTCGATACAAACCCAACGGTTCCGGTTTTAGGAGAATCTGACGGTCGGATCTCCCGCAACGTCAATTTGAAGTCAATGGTCTAAATTCACGAACTGCCGCAGCGCGGCGCGTTCTATTCAGGCCATTATATATATATAATATATATATTATGTATATTTCATCGATTTCCTTTTAAAACGTATTTTATAAATCGTTTTAAATTTGATTTCAAAACCATTTCAACTCTATATTCAATTTCAAATCAAAATTGAATATTTCATATCATTATTATATAAATGATAATATTTTCAAAACGTTATATTTTGAAATCACTTCTTTTTCTATAATTATTTTAAAAACGAATATAATCGATATAAATATCACTCACATCAAAATGGCGCAACTCTAATCAACACGACTTTATATATTTCAATAAATTCGTTATTTTATCCAACAAATGAATATTTATTCTATTCAACACATGAATATATATTTCTTTCAACACATGAATATTCTCAACACATGAGCACTGTCAACACATGACTATTATATTTTTTAATATATTTTATAAAACTATGGTATCTATCGTTTGATTTTTAAATCAGACTCCAACTGTAAAGTAGTAAGAGAATGATTCCCTAGGTATTAACGCCGAAGGCCGGAACCAATATCAGATCAATACCCTGGAAACCACTCATCTTATCTATTTTCCAGTTAGTTTCTAACTTTAAATATGATAAAGATGTAAATTTTATTGTTAAAATATTTCTTTCAACACACGATAATTTTCAACACATGATTATTTGTTCTATTCAACACATGAATATATATTTCATTCTATTCTTTATTTTCCCAATTGGAATGAGGCCCAATCAATCACCATATAATGTTTGTTATATGGTTTCCATACAACACATGTATATAATCACAACAATAAATAATCAATCATCATCCAAAGTGCACCACACAACTGCATAAGCATTAAATATAGATATCTAACGCTTATAACAGTCTGTCAATCAATCGATCGACATACAACTAATTACTGGGATGAGTGGACTTCAAATATCATCCCAACACTCGTGTGGGGTTTCAAATCAACAAACACAGATTTTATTTATTCATTCACATACCCGTTAAAAATTATATTTTTAATGATAAAATATTTTTAACTATATAAATATTTTATTTCATTTCACATCACACAATCAATTTTCCAAACACATCAAACAATCAAACATACAAGCCATCCATGGTCTGTGGACGACGGGTGTCGGGTGCTACTAAGCACCGTCTGCATCCTAGTATATATTTTAACTAGAAATTGAAATTAAAAGTGAGGAGTTCTCACTGACTAGCTAATCCAAACGTCTCGACTCTTCTCAAGTAGAAGTCTTCGCCGTTCTCGCCTTTTGTCACTTTCATTGCCCGTAGCCACTACATATATAAAAATCACATTTTTATAATTACGCTATATGGATAAAAATTCTATTTTTACAACGCTACTATATAGATAAAAAAATTATTTTTAAATCGCTTCTATATAGATAAAAATTCTATTTTTATATCGCTACTATATAGATAAAAATTCTATTTTTATATCGCTACTATATAGATAAAAATTCTATTTTTAACCTTTCTACTTCATATATAAAGATTGAATTTTTATTATCATAACTATAAAAATCACATTTTCACTCCACTATATATATAATAAAAATCAGATTTTTATTTCGCTATATATATAAAGATAATATTTTTATATCCTCCATTATATAAAAATTCTATTTTCAATACACTACTTATATAAGAATAGTATTTTTATATCTTCTATTATATAAAGATCATATTTTTAATACTCTACACAAGTAAAAATCATATTTTTGATTCACTACATATATAAAAATTATATTTTTAACCTTCCTATATTATAAAAATTATATTTTTAAACTTCACATATAATAAAAATCATATTTTTAACTTACCACTCGAATAAAAATTATATCTTTAACATTTCTACTATATAAAAATTATATCTTTAATGTTTCTACTATATAAAAATTATATCTTCAATGTTTCTACTATATAAAAATCATATCTTTAATATTTCTACTATATAAAAATCATAACTAATTTAATAATGTATTTTATATATTTGTAAAACCTGATTTAATAACACGTAAATAAATAAAACTGATTTAAAACAAAAATAAGAACTTACATCAATCACAAAGAGGAGAGAGAAGCAAGGGGGGCGCGGTGGGTCTGTGGTGCAGGCGGAGGCGTGGGCCTGGTGGTGGAGCTTAGTGGCGTCGCTCGATGGAGGAAGAGAAGAGGAGGGGAGAAGAAGAAGCGGCAGAGGGGGATGGATCGAAGAAGGGGAGGGCGAGCGTCGAGGGGGGGGGGGGTGCTGCAGCGCTCCGCCTGGAGGCGGCGGATCTGGACAAGGGGGCGCGCTCTTTTTTTTCTTTTAATTTTTTTATCTCGACAGAATGAACAAGGGGGAGGGGGGGAAGAGTGATAAAAGGAAGAGGGAGAGAGGGTTTTCTATTTTTTTCTATTTTATGTCAAAAAGTAGACTTTTTATTTCGACCTCGAAATCAAGCCCACCACCTGTCGTCCATAGCTAATTACCCCCATTCCGAACACAATGGGATATGTATCGCAGGCTGATTCGATCGTTTCGATCAGTTTCTGTCAAAATCAACATATAACTCTATATATTGAATTTGAACGCGCATTTCAATTTACCGGGGTCACATACAAACTCGAAAAATTCCAGAAAAAAATTTTCTAGCTTCGTATTGACGATACGGTCCTAACAAAACTAATTTCGTCCAAATTCTGAGACCGTTTGAAAAATGGCCATTTTCCAGTCGATTAAAATCAACTAAAACTGGTCAAACGCGTTTTCCTTTGCCACGCTCACATATTGATTCGAAAAATTATGAAATGAAACTAGCAATAATTTGACATCATGGATCCAACAAAAGTGGTTTAGTCGAAATCCGAGTTCATTTGCAAAATGGCTATTTTTAAGGGCCGAAATTCCATAGTGACTATTCAGAATTTTCATTTGGACATATCTTTTGATTCCCGCTATGAAATTTTGATTTTTCGGATTCGTTGGAAAGATATTCTCAATTAGATTCTAATATTTTCGGTTTCACTAAAATCCGGTTTATTTTGCACCCGGTATGTTCAATTGAAGTTTGAAATCGAATTATCGAACTACCGCGCCATTTTCAATTCCTTTTTAATTATAAATAATTATTTATATTCTAACGACGACGTATATAAATATATACGATCTAATTCAATTCAAAATAAATTTCTCGTCGATATTATTTAAATTAATTCATTTTAAATATTCAAAATTCATCAAAATTGCCAAAATAAATTTTTTAAACTGGCTCGCATTTCCGTGTTGTTAAAATCTCCCCCACTTAAAACTTTTCATCCCCGAAAAGGAATGAAGCCGAAAGCTGTTTAACAAATCAACTCAACTTCCCTAATTTTCATTACTACTTAAGTTCTTCAACTTTTCAGTTTCTAAGAACTTTTCAAATTTTTCAAAAATTTGGCTAATACCCTAAATTTCCGAAAAATTTCGCCATAACCTCCCCTGCATTGGGGACCTCAGGATATTTCATATAGCCTCCCATGGCCTTCTTCAACTCAAAAGAAAAAGAAAAAGCCAAGCGGCTCATAAAATCATCATCACCCAAACAAAACAGTAAATTATGGTAAACATGTACCTATTTGTCGGGCAAACAAATTTTATTCTTCTGCTCTAGCCTCCTTGCTATGACCTATTCAATGTAAGTACATGTATATGCAAGCAAATGCGACCAATTTTCAATACAATTCAATATTTGATTCAATTAGGCTAAACTGTTCAAAGTTTTAAACAAATAGACAAATAACACAACCATCAATCAATTAGTTAATTAACTTTTCAAATTCATAATTTGATATATATACAGATAATCATGTTTTTGATGGCAAATCACAACGAATAATCCTATCTAGTTTTGTTTCTCACATAGTCTAATGGAAATATATAGATATCACACCTTTGAAACACGAACATAAATACTGATGATGTGGCCACATCATTAGAATCATCCCCGGGTGTCTAGAATATGATTCTATATCTATCCAGTATATTAAAACTTCGAATATACGTTCATGACGCGTATATGCAAAATAATCTTATACTAGATTGTCCAAATTCAAAATAAATAAATATTCAAATACGTATAAAATGGTTTAAATTTCAAAACAACGTTGTTTTCACTTGAAAAATATACTCTTCTGTAACGACCCAGAAAATCTGAACCAATTTAAAAATTTTAAATTGGCTAAAATAGTGGTATTTAAATATTTAAAATAAATATTTTAAATAATGGCGATGAAAACTGAGTCTGAATCGACAATTGAAAATGAATATAATTAATTATAATTATAATCAAGGCCTGAAATGGCGCTGTAGTTTCAAAAATTGAATTCAAACTTTGTCGGACTGTACCGGGTGCAAAACAAAACGGATTTTAGTGAAACCAAAAATATTTAAATCTGTTAGTGAATACCTTTCTAACGAATCTGAAAAATCGAATTTTCATAGCGGAAAGCAAAAGTTATGGCCGAATGAATTTTCAGGAAGGTCGCTATGGAATTTATATGGCCCGTGAAATTGGCCATTTTGCATACGACCTCGGAATTCGACGAAACCACTTTTGTTGGATCTAGGATGTGAAGTTATCGCTACGTTTCAAATTTCATAATTTTTGAAGCTAGTATGTGAGCGTGGCAAAGGAAAATGTGTTTTGGTCAATTACAGTTAAATTGGATCGACCAAAAATGGGCCTTTTTGCAAACGGTCTCAGAATTCGACGAAACTAGTTTTGTTGGGACCGTATCATCAAAACATAGCTAGATTTATTTTTCTGGAATTTTTCGAATCAGTTTGTGACCCTGGCAAATTGAAATGTTCATTCAAATTAAATATTGAATATTTTATATTTTAATTTGAATGGAAACTGACTGAAACAGTCGAATGGGCCTTCGAAACATATCCCATTGTGTTCGGAATGGGGGTAAAACGCTAGGGATGACAGTCGTTGGGTTTGAATTGATGTTCGTCTGTATAAGGGGTATTTTAGAGATTTTAAAAATTATAAAAAAAATAAAAAAATCCTATTGGCCTATTTAAATTTCTCTCTCCCCGTTTTCTCTTTCTCCCTCTCTCGATCGACGGTGAAACCGTGCTCCCTCCTTCTCTCCTCCTTTTCTACGCAACCACTCAACTAAATCGAGCGCCACCACCACCATTTCAAAGCACTTGATCCCCTCTTTAAATCCATACCCGAACCACCCACCATCGTCACGTCCTTCGCCTGAATCACCTCCGCAAAGTGCCGCCGCTCGCACCCTGATTTCTCCGCCACCACTGCGTCGAGTTCGCCAGAATTCAGGGAGGAGGAGCGCCTCTCGTAGACGCTTCACGTGGCAGGGTCTGATCGAGCTACAACATCTTCGTTTTGGTGAAAAGATCAAACCTAGTTTTGAATAAACTGTGAAGGTATACGGCTGTTAATTATTTAACAGATTTCAACAGTTTAAAACCGTTGCAAACTTTGAAAAATCATATCTTTTTGCTTCGTTAACGAAATTCGATGAAACAGGAAACATCGTGACCGTGTGGACGCCTTCTACATTTTAGAAGAGACCGCGTATTTTTCTGAGCCTTCTGCTATTTGTGGTGGAGTGGAACCTAATGTGAGATTTCTAATTTAAAAACAATATGGAAAACGACGATGTATAAATTATATAGTCGATGTATGAGTTATATAAGCGTTGTACACCTCTTGTATAAGCGTTGTATAAGTTGTACGTTCGATGTATAAGTTATATATGCATTGTAAAAATTATATATGTGTTGAAATAAAAGTGAATTGCTATATATATATATATATATATATATATATATATATATATATATATATATATACGCCCCTCGTCCACAAACCATGGACGATATTTATTGATTGTGATTGGTGAGAAAATTGATTGATAGCGAATGGTTGTTTGGGATTGTTTGTGGTTGATATTGATTGATTGTGGTTGAAAAATACCCGTTTGTGGTTGAGAAATATTTGGTTGAAACCACATAGGATTAGTTTATGGAAATGAAATAAATATATACATGCCGCCTGCGTGCGAACTAGATGCATGATCCCCATTATCAAAAACCGCGAGGTTTTAAGGTAGAGCGAGGAGCCGTACTAGGGACGGTCCCGGTTTTAACTACCCTGCCGTTATGCTGCCGAAATTTTGAATAATATTCATGTGTTTGAATTATTTTCATTTGTTGAAACGATATTTATTCATTGAATAGAAAACCTTCATGTGTTGAATCGATATTCATTCGTTGATTAGAAATTCATGTGTTGAATGGTATTCGCGTTTTAAATATAAAAATCACATTTTTATCTATATATAGAAACAATAGAAAACCTTCATGTATTGAATCGATATTCATTCGTTGATTAGAAATTCATGTTTTGAATGGTATTCATGTGTTGAATGGTATTCATATTTTGAAATAAATTGTTTCATAACAAAAATCACCCTTTATTAACTATATGGAATATGAAAAATAATCTCGTTTTTAAAAGAAATTGTTTTGTAAGAAAAATCCTATTTTTATCACATATATACACTATATAAAATAATAGTGTTTTGAAATGAATTGTTTTACAATAAAAATCACATTTTTATTATATACATGAATCGTTGAAATGTGAAGTGTTAAAAATAGCAACTCGTTCAAATAAATATATACGAGTTGAAATATTCATTAATTAGCTAATGATATGATTTTTGCCTATACATGCAACATTAGAATGAATGGTGTTTTTAAACCAAATGGAATCAAATATGAAGTTGGATAGAAAATGATAAGTGATAAGAAAAATATATGTGTACATGCATATTTATTGAACATGTTATAGCAAAGGGGCTAGAGAAGAGGAATAAAATTTTGTGCCCGACAAATAGGTACACATTTACTGTTTTGTTTGGGTGATGATTTTATGAGCCTGTTGGCTAGCCGCTTGGCTTTTTCTTTTTCTTTTTGACATGAGACGCCCTTGTGGCTATTTGGGAATTTTCCCAGCCCCTCCCGTACAAAGGAGGTTATGGCGAAATTTTCCAAAATTTTAAGGCGTAAGTGAAAAATTTGAAGTAAAAACGATATTGAAATGGTTGAATGAGCTATATTTATATAAATATATAAATATAAATAAAATTAAAATGAATTGTGGCCGTGCAGTTCGCGTTTTGAAGCCGTGATTTCAAACAACTATTGCTGGAAATCCGACCATTGGATTTTCCCGAAACCGCAACCGACGGGTTTGCCTTGGAAATATCTTCCCAACGGCACCAACCTTGTAAAAATCCAAAGGTTGGATTGTCTGGAATGTTTAATTCGAATCGGAAGAAAAACAGCGCCAGAAACGATTATATTTATATATATATAAAAATATAATTATATTTAATCGAATAACGACGCTGCAGTTCGTATTTTGAAATCGAAACTTCAAACGATTGTATCGGGAGATCCGACCATCGGATTTTCCCGAAACTGGAACCGTTGGATTCGTTTTGAAAAGACCTTTCTAATGATGTAAATTGTGTGAAGATCCAACGGTTAGATTTCCAGATATGTGTAAATCAAATCTGAAGAAAAACAGCGCCACGGCCGCGTTATGGCCCGAAGCGTCATTGTGAATAAATTGGCTATTTTAAAATAAATAAAAATAGCGATAAATCGTTATAAAATACCATAAACAATATGGAATGGAAATAAACTGAATTTGCTCGATTTATGTGGTATTTGATGGTTGAATATGTTTGGTGTGAAAATTACATTAAAGAACAAAATTGGTGTTGTCGAATAATTTAACCATTGAAATAAATTGATTTGAAATTCTAAATATTCGTGAAGTATTTGAAAAGGCCGAGTTAATTCTCATTTCAAATAATTGACCGACGATAAGAAATCGAAGATGAAGACGGTGGTCGAAGACTGGAGATCTTCACCTCGTTTGGATGGTAACCGAGGTCCTGATTGGGAGGCATCCCAAAATATGGATAATGAGTGGTGATCGTCCAGACGTACGTGGTGATCGATGGGTTTGCGAGGTATTTAGTGCCTCCGGTTTCGTTCAGACCCCGAACGGACTTGTAAATGGACTGTGTGTCTGACATTGGAGTTTATTCTGTGTTGATTGATTTCTGTTAAATATACATTTGTATGGTGGCGGAGAATTTATTCTTTTGCTTAACGCCCTTCTCTGAGACGCACGAGCTCAGAGGTTGTATATCGATGGACATCAGTCGCATGGCATGAATTGCCTGTGTGGCATGCTAAGATGCAGTGATCATGGCTTCTGTTGAAAAGCAAAGTCTTGTGGTGATGATCAAAGCACCGCCTGTGTGGCGTAGCTTTGTGTATAACGTAAATTCGCGAGCCTCACACCCCGGTATGAACCAGAAACGGGAGAAGGACCTCAGGGAGGGCATGCGTTTCCTTCTAGCTAGGGTGGTGTGAGTGACCTACCAGCCCTGACATTTATATACTTTTTACCTTTGTGGTTGTTGCTGTTGCGAGGCGCCTCGGTTAGATCGGACGATCCGGGTCCGATGGAGTCATTCGTTGGCTCGTTTACGCCCCAAATGGCGGGGAAACCTATTGTTCAGGCATTTTAATCCACATCGATGGACCGGCCCTGACGATCCGAGGGTCACTCGAGCTCTGATCCTGAGACATGGGCTAGATTGTCTCGAATTCGGTAAGGACTATCTTTTGCCTTGGTTCATGACGGAAATCCGATTTCCAAATACGTGACGATGCGATTTCGATTGTATATATATATTTGGCGACATAGTGGCATGGGACGCTCATGTCGTCTATGATTGATAGTTATGATTTGAAATTGCTTTCAAAACCATTTTAACACTAGCAATAATATCAGATGCCTTTGTTTTATTCGTATCAAGCATATTTTGGCCGTTATTAGGTAAAAACTATATCCTTCGGTTTGCGTTGCATTGTATGATGGGAACTGAGTCTTAGAATGGCTTCATTTTTATAAAAGCATAGCGATGTTTAAAAGAAAGATTTGTTTTAAAGCACTGACAATCCAATGGAGTAAACCTGTTCCACGAAAGTGGCGTGGTCCTGTGATTTGCCATATTATATATGTGTTGAGTAGATTTCTCATACCAGTCCCATGACTGACTCGTAGTTTGTTTCACTTTCAAACTCGGGTGCCCCTTTTTCTACATGGGCGACCTTGTATTCAGGTTTAGCAGGCTTTATCTGGATAGCTGGAGTTGAAGATGGATTCTATCATTTATCTCTTTTTATGTTGTTCAGCTCCTATTGTACATATTTTGTTTGTTTTCCGTTGTAGACATTTATTTATAGCTAAACTGTATTTTTACTAAGTAAGATCCTGTATACTGTGTAACTCTGATGATTACTTTTATCCAATGTATTCTATTGTTCATTATCTGGTGTATTTATTTAATTCTGTTCTGTTTCTGTGTTATATTCCACGGATTACCCTTGCCGCCGTCAGTACGGGATTTGGGGTCGTCTCAACGTGGTATCAGAGCCTTGGTTAAGCTTAGTTCTGGAATATAACATTTGAACGAACTCATCAGAAATAGAACCAGTAGTGTTCTAGGACGGGTAACTCAATACAGATAGGATCAGTAATATCCTAGTATGAGTAAAGCAGAATGAAATAACACCTCGATAGACACATTACATTGAAGTATATGTTTCTATATTTTAAATTATCTTTTCTGTGACCTGACACTTGATCTGCTAATTGCAGAAGTACTAGAAAATGAGTGCCAGAAACAGAAGGAATACAGGACCCGATCTAGAGGCTCTATTAAAGAGATATCGAAATTTGAATGGAGCACAGTTCTCGGGCAATGAATCTATAATTCAGACTCAATCTTGGGTGAGCTCTGCAGAAAGAATTTTTGAGCGTATCCAGTTGAGAGATGATCAGAAAAGGCTAGTAGCATCTTGGGCGCTCAAAGAAGAAGCTTTAATCTGGTGGGAAACGATCATCAAAGATAATCCAGAAGGTGATATCACCTTGGATAGATTCAAAGAGATTTTCCTAGGAAGATTTACTCCTCCCGAGGCAACGGAGGATGAATTTTCTTATTTAATACAAGGTGATATGACCATCCCAGAATATCATAAGAAATTCAACGAACTTGCTCACTTTGCTCCTCATCTGATTCAAGATCCAAAGAGGAAAAATCTGAGATTTATTCATGGCCTGCAAAGGAGATATCAGAATAGTGTAATGAGGAATGTGAAGCTTCCTTTTTCAGAAATGATATACATGGCTTATCAGTATGAAGATCTCCATAAGAAAGGAATGTTGCGCGACGAAGAAGAAGTTTGTTGTAGGGACAAAGAAGAGTCGGAAACTGATATTCCTGAAGCCAGTACGAGGTCTGAGGTCAATAAGAAGCCCAGTGCCAAGAGGAAAAGGGCCAAATCTGGGAAAGAACCCATAACGACCACCGTATGCAATAACTGCCATAAGCCAGGGCATTTTCAGGGAATTGCAAACCCTCGAAAAAGCGAACAAAGAGTGGATCTAAATCCAAGGAGAGATTTCAAGAAAATAGAAAATGTCCCTGAAATCACAGAGAATATTCCCGACCTAGTGAAAGATATTCCTGTCGTCAAGAACTATGTGGATGTGTTCGAAGAAGTTGTTCGCTTACCTCCGCAGAGAGAAATAGATTTCAAGATCGCTTTGATTCCCAATGCAAGGCCGGTAGTTCACGCTATTCGAAGAATGTCCTTGAAAGAGAAGGAGGAATTAGACAATCAAACACGACAGCTAGTATGGAAGGGTCTGATCAGGCCTAGTTTCTCTGATTGGGGAGCAGCAGTGGTGTTTGTCCCAAAATCTGACGGTACTCTACATCTATGTGTGGGTTATCGTGATCTGAACAAACAGACAATAAAGAACAAATATCCATTGCCGCGGATTGATGATTTGTTAGATCGATTAAATGGAGCACAAGTATTTCCATGAATGGACCTAGCTACAGGTTTCCATCAACTTCGAATTGCCGAAGAGTGTGTTCCAATGACATCATTCAGGGGTCCCGACTTATTCTACGAGTGGTTAGTAATGTCGTTCGGCTTATGTAACGCTCCTGCTTACTTCGTCGATCTGATGAATAGAGTGTTCAGAGAAGTTTTGAATAAATTTGTTCTCGTTTTTATTGACGATATTCTAATCTTCTCTAAATCAAAGGCCGAACATGAAAAGCATCTGGAATAGGTTCTAGAAATTCTGAGACGGAATGTATTGAAAGCAAAGTTTTCCAAATGTATATTCTGGCAAGATGAAGTGAAATTTCTGGGCCACGTAGTATCGAAAGACGGAATCGCTGTGGATCCAAGCAAAATCACAGCTATTCAGAATTGGAAACAGCCCAGTACCCCCATTGAAGTCCGCAGTTTTCTCGGATTGGCTAGCTATTACCGGAAGTTCGTTAAAAACTTTTCGAAGATATCTGGTCATTTAACGAAGCTTACAAAGAAGCATTCTAAATTCAAATGGACCCCAGAAAGTGAGGAGGCTTTTGAAGAGCTAAAGTTGAGATTAACAACTTCTCCAGTGTTAACCATCATTGATGGCAACCAAGATTTAAAGGTCTGGACTGATGCTTCTAGAGAAGGCCTTGGCGCAGTGTTAATGCAAAGGGGCCAAGTGATTGCTTATGCTAGCCGTCAGCTGAAGCCGCACGAGAAGAACTACGTAACTCATGATCTTGAGTTATTAGCTATCGTGTTCGCTTTGAAAATCTGGAGACACTATCTTCTGGGTGAGAGATTTGAACTGTTTACAGATCACCAGTCGTTAAAGTATCTGTTCACTCAGAAAGACCTGAATCTGAGGCAGCAACGTTGGCTTGAGTTTCTTGCAGCATACGATTTTGAAATTCTATACACTCCAGGGAAAGCCAATGTCGTGGCTGATGCGTTAAGCCGAAAGAATGAAATGATCGCCAGTTTCATCATTGCGACTTCGTTGATTGATAAGATATCGGCTCTCCAAGAAGACGACCAATTTATCAAAGGAATGAGTCAGCGAAATCGTGAAGGCAATGCTTCGGATTTCCAGCTAGACAGCGAAGGGATTCTGAGGTTAGAAGGACGAATTTGTGTTCCAGAAATTCCTGAACTCAGAAGAGATGTGCTTGATGAATGCCACAAATCTAAGCTCAGTATCCATCCGGGTGTGAATAAAATGTATAACGATATCAAACGCACATTCTGGTGGAAGTCGTTACAAAGAGACATCTCGATATATGTTAGTCGATGCCCTACTTGCCAACTAGTCAAGAGCGACCAACAAAAACTGGCGGGATTGTTGCAACTGCTAGAAGTTCCTGGTTGGAAGTGGGAACATATTTCTATGGATTTCATTGATGGTTTGCCCAGAACCAGAAAAAGGGAATGACAATATTTGGGTGATCGTAGATCGCTTCACGAAGACCGCCCATTTCATACCTGTCAGATCAAACAGAACTGCTCAGAGTCTGGCGCAGATTTACTTCAGGGAAATAGTTAGACTACATGGAGTGTCGCTCAGTATAGTCAGTGATAGAGATATAATATTCACTAGCAAATTCTGGGAAGCATTCCAAGTCGAGCTAGAACGAAGTTGAACTTGAGCACCGCTTATCATCCTCAGACAAACGGTCAGACTGAGAGGGTGAATCACATTTTAGAAGATCTATTGCGGGCTTGTGTTATAGATTTCGGTGGATCATGGGAAGACCATCTGCATCTAGCTGAATTCTCTTACAACAACATCTACCAGGCGAGCCTGACAATGTCGCCATTCGAAGCGTTGTATGGTAGATCGTGTCGATCTCCTGCTTGTTGGGTCGAACCAGGTAAAAGACTTGTGTTGGGTCCTGATATGATTCGAGAAGCTGCCGACAAAGTCGATTTTATCAAAAAGCGATTACTCTCCGCTCAAAGCCGACAAAAGAGCTATGCCGATAGAAGAAGAAGGGATATATCCTTTGATGTTGGCGACTATGTATATTTGAAAGTATCGCCGATGAGAGGAGTTATCCGGTTCGGTAAAACTGTAAAGTTGGCACCCAAATTCATTAGTCCGTTTCCTATTCTGGAACGGATTGGGACTCTCGCATATAAAGTTAAATTGCCAGATTGGTTGCCTGGAGTTCATGATGTATTTCACATATCTCAACTTCGAAAGCACGTTCATGATCCAGACTTGATCGTGGAAGAAGCAGCTCAACAGGATATTGAAATTACTCCAGAATTAGCTGTGAGAAGAGAGCCACTAAAGATAATAGGCAAAGAAACCAAAGAGCTGAGGAACAAGAAGGTTCACTTAGTCAAAGTGCAATGGAGTGGAGATCCGCGAGATTGTACTTGGGAAACTGAGGAGAGCATCCAGAAAGCCTATCCCAGATGCCGAGTAGATATCTCTGATTGACTCCGGTGCAAGGTACATTTACCCTACTTTGCATTACCATTTAATTCTCTACTCTACTGTTATTTTCTTTCCATGGATGTGAACTTTTAAATTCTATAGTCTGGACGATTTTAAAAGAGAATAGGAATTAATATGTATGGTTTTGAAAGGTTAAAAACAATTGGATTGGTTGTTGTGTTGTGTGATTGTAGATTTATCAAACCACTTTCGACTTTGTTCCTTTTCGGGGACGAAAAGTTTTAAGTGGGGGAGATTGTAACGACCCAGAAAATCTGAACCAATTTAAAAATTTTAAATTGGCTAAAATAATGGATTTTAAATATTTAAAATGAATATTTTAAATAATGGCGATGAAAACTGAGTCTGAATCGACAATTGAAAATGAATATAATTAATTATAATTATAAACAAGGCCTGAAATGGCGATGCAGTTTCAAAAATTGAATTCAAACTTTGTCGGACTGTACCGGGTGCAAAACAAAACGGATTTTAGTGAAACCAAAAATATTTAAATCTGTTAGTGAATACCTTTCTAACGAATCTGAAAAATCGAATTTTCATAGCGGAAAGCAAAAGTTATGGCCGAATGAATTTTCAGGAAGGTCGCTATGGAATTTATATAGCCCGTGAAATTGGCCATTTTGCATACGACATCGGAATTCGACGAAACCACTTTTGTTGGATCCGGGATGTGAAATTATCGCTAGGTTTCAAATTTCATAATTTTTGAAGCTAGTATGTGAGCGTGGCAAAGGAAAATGTGTTTTGATCAATTACAGTTAAATTGGATCGACCAAAAATGGGCCTTTTTGCAAACGGTCTCAGAATTCGACGAAACTAGTTTTGTTGGGACCGTATTGTCAAAACATAGCTAGATTTATTTTTCTGGAATTTTTCGAATCAGTTTGTGACCCTGGCAAATTGAAATGTTTGTTCAAATTAAATATTGAATATTTTATATTTTAATTTGAATGGAAACTGACTGAAACAGTCGAATGGGCCTTCGAAACATATCCCATTGTGTTCAGAATGGGGGTAAAATGCTAGGGACGACAGTCGTTGGGTTTGAATTGGTGTTCGTCTGTATAAGGGGTATTTTAGAGATTTTAAAAATTATAAAAAAAATAAAAAAATCCTATTGGCCCATTTAAATTTCTCTCTCCCCGTTTTTTCTTTCTCCCTCTCCCGATCGACGGTGAAACCGTGCTCCCTCCTTCTCTCCTCCTTTTCTCCGCAACCACTCTACTAAATCGAGCGCCACCACCACCATTTCAAAGCTCTTGATCCCCTCTTTAAATCCATACCCGAACCACCCACCATCGTCACGTCCTTCGCCTGAATCACCTCCGCAAAGTGCCGCTGCTCGCACCCCGATTTCTCCGCCACCACTGCGTCGAGTTCGCCAGAATTCAGGGAGGAGGAGCGCCTCTCGTAGACGCTTCACGTGGCAGGGTCTGATCGAGCTACAACATCTTCGTTTTGGTGAAAAGATCAAACCTAGTTTTGAATAAACTGTGAAGGTATACGGCTGTTAATTATTTAACAGATTTCGACAGTTTAAAACCATTGCAAACTTTGAAAAATCATATCTTTTTGCTTCGTTAACGAAATTCGATGAAACAGGAAACATCGTGACCGTGTGGACGCCTTCTACATTTTAGAAGAGACCGCGTATTTTTCTGAGCCTTCTGCTATTTTTGGTGGAGTGGAACCCAATGTGAGATTTCTAATTTAAAAACAATATGGAAAACGACGATGTATAAATTATATAGTTGATGTATGAGTTATATAAGCGTTGTACACCTCTTGTATAAGCGTTGTATAAGTTGTACGTTCGATGTATAAGTTATATATGCATTGTAAAAATTATATATATGTTGAAATAAAAGTGAATTGCTATATATATATATATATACATATATATGCCCCTCGTCCACAAACCATGGACGATATTTATTGATTGTGATTGGTGAGAAAATTGATTGATAGCGAATGGTTGTTTGGGATTGTTTGTGGTTGATATTGATTGATTGTGGTTGAAAAATACCCGTTTGTGGTTGAGAAATATTTGGTTGAAACCACATAGGATTAGTTTGTGGAAATGAAATAAATATATACATGCCGCCTGCGTGCGAACTAGATGCATGATACCCATTGTCAAAAACCGCGAGGTTTTAAGGTAGAGCGAGGAGCCGTACTAGGGACGGTCCCGGTTTTAACTACCCTGCCGTTATGCTGCCGAAGTTTTGAATAATATTCGTATGTTTGAATTATTTTCATTTGTTGAAACTATATTTATTCATTGAATAGAAAACCTTCATGTGTTGAATCGATATTCATTCGTTGATTAGAAATTCATATGTTGAATGGTATTCGCGTTTTAAATATAAAAATCACATTTTTATCTATATATAGAAACAATAGAAAACCTTCATGTGTTGAATCGATATTTATTAGTTGATTAGAAATTCATGTGTTGGATGGTATTCATGTGTTGAATGGTATTCATATTTTGAAATAAATTGTTTCATAACAAAAATCACCCTTTATTTACTATATGGAATATGAAAAATAATCTCGTTTTTAAAAGAAATTGTTTTGTAAGAAAAATCCTATTTTTATCACATATATACACTATATAAAATAATAGTGTTTTGAAATGAATTGTTTTACAATAAAAATCACATTTTTATTATATACATGAATCGTTGAAATGTGAAGTGTTAAAAATAGCAACTCGTTCAAATAAATATATACGAGTTGAAATATTCATTAATTAGCTAATGATATGATTTTTGCCTATACATGCAACATTAGAATGAATGGTGTTTTTAAACCAAATGGAATCAAATATGAAGTTGGATAGAAAATGATAAGTGATAAGAACTATATATATGTACATGCATATTTATTGAACAGGTTATAGCAAAGGGGCTAGAGAAGAGGAATAAAATTTTGTGCCCGACAAATAGGTACACATTTACTGTTTTGTTTGGGTGATGATTTTATGAGCCTGTTGGCTAGCCGCTTGGCTTTTTCTTTTACTTTTTGACATGAGACGCCCGTGTGGCTATTTGGGAATTTTCCCAGCCCCTCCCGTACAAAGGAGGTTATGGCGAAATTTTCCAAAATTTTAAGGCGTTAGTGAAAAATTTGAAGTAAAAACGATATTGAAATGGTTGAATGAACTATATTTATGTAAATATATAAATATAAATAAAATTAAAACGAAACGTGGCCGTGCAGTTCGCGTTTTGAAACCGTGATTTCAAACAACTAGTACGGGAAATCCGACCATTGGATTTTCCCGAAACCGCAACCGTCGGGTTCACCTTGGAAATATCTTCCCAACGGCACCAACCTTGTAAAAATCCAACGGATGGATTGTCTGGAGTGTTTAATTCGAATCGGAAGAAAAATAGCGCCAGAAACGATTATATTTATATATATATATAAATATAATTATATTTAATCGAATAACGACGCTGAAGTTCGTATTTTGAAATTGAAACTTCAAACGATTGTACCGGGAGATCCGACCATCGTATTTTCCCGAAACTGGAACCGTTGGATTCGTTTTGAAAAGACCTTTCTAATGATGTAAATTGTGTGAAGATCCAACGGTTAGATTTCCAGATATGTGTAAATCAAATCTGAAGAAAAACAGCGTCACGGCCGCGTTATGGCCCGATGCGTCGTTGTGAATAAATTGGCTATTTTAAAATAAATAAAAATAGCGATAAATCGTTATAAAATACCATAAACAATATGGAATGGAAATAAACTGAATTTGCTCGATTTATGTGGTATTTGATGGTTGAATATGTTTGGTGTGAAAATTACATTAAAGAACAAAATTGGTGTTGTCGAATAATTTAACCATTGAAATAAATTGATTTGAAATTCTAAATATTCGTGAATTATTTGAAAAGGTCGAGTTAATTCTCATTTCAAATAATTGACCGACGATAAGAAATCGAAGATGAAGACGGTGGTCGAAGACCGGAGATCTTCACCTCGTTTGGATGGTAACCGAGATCCTGATTGGGAGGCATCCCGAAATATGGATAATGAGTGGTGATTGTCTAGACATACGTGGTGATCGATGGGTTTGCGAGGTATTTAGTGCCTCCGGTTTCGTTCAGACCCAGAACGGACTTGTAAATGGACTGTGTGTCTGACATTGGAGTTTATTCTGTGTTGATTGATTTCTGTTAAATATACATCTGTATGGCGGCGGAGAATTTATTCTTTTGCTTAACGCCCTTCTCTGAGACGCACGAGCTCAGAGGTTGTATATCGATGGACATCAGTCGCATGGCATGAATTGCCTGTGTGGCATGCTAAGATGCAGTGATCATGGCTTCTGTTGAAAAGCAAAGTCTTGTGGTGATGATCAAAGCACCACCTGTGTGGCGTAGCTTTGTGTATAACGTAAATTCGCGAGCCTCACACCCCGGTATGAACCAGAAACGGGAGAAGGACCTCAGGGAGGGCATGCATTTCCTTCTAGCTAGGGTGGTGTCAGTGACCTACCAGCCCTGACATTTATATACTTTTCACCTTTGTGGTTGTTGCTGTTGCGAGGCGCCTCGGTTAGATCGGACGATCCGGGTCCGATGGAGTCATTCGTTGGCTCGTTTACGCCCCAAAGGGCGGGGAAACGTATTGTTCAGGCATTTTAATCCACATCGGTGGACCGGCCCTGACGATCCAAGGGTCACTCGAGCTCTGATCCTGAGACATGGGCTACATTGTCTCGAATTCGGTAAGGACTATCTTTTGCCTTGGTTCATGACGGAAATCCGATTTCCAAATACGTGACGATGCGGTTTCGATTGTATATATATATTTGGCGACATAGTGGCATGGGACGCTCATGTCGTCTATGATTGATAGTTATGATTTGAAATTGTTTTCAAAACCATTTTAACACTAGCAATAATATCAGTTGCCTTTGTTTTATTCGTATCAAGCATATTTTGGCCGTTATAAGGTAAAAACTCTATCCTCCGGTTTGCGTTGCATTGTGTGATGGGAACTGAGTCTTATAACGGCTTCATTTTTATAAAAGCATAGCGATGTTTAAAAGAAAGATTTGTTTTAAAGCACTGGCAATCCAATGGAGTAAACCCGTTCCACGAAAGTGGCGTGGTCCTGTGATTTGCCATATTATATATGTGTTGAGTAGATTTCTCATACTAGTCCCATGACTGACTCGTAATTTGTTTCACTTTCAAACTCGGGTGCCCCTTTTTCTACACGGGCAGCCTTGTATTCAGGTTTAGCAGGCTTTATCTGGATAGCTGGAGCCGAAGATGGATTCTATCATTTATCTCTTTTTATGCTGTTCAGCTCCTATTGTACATATTTTGTTGATTTTCCGCTGTAGACATTTATGTATAGCTGAACTGTATTTTTACTAAGTAAGATCCTGTATACTGTGTAACTCTGATGATTACTTTTATCTAGTATATTCTATTGTTCATTATCTGGTGTATTTATTTAATTCTGTTCTGTTTCTATGTTATATTCCACGGATTACCCTTGCCGCCGTCAGTACGGGATTTGGGGTCGTCTCATCTTCACACTCGTTCTAGGATACTACTGATCCCATCTCTAACGAGTCATTCTAATTGGATATTACCAATCAAATATCTGATGAATTCTTTCGTATGGTTCTAATGTGTCTTGTTCTCGAGCTCTGTAAACCAAAGCTCTGATACCAACTGTCGTGACCCGTAACTTCCCCATCTCCGAAGAGAAGAGAAAGAACGAATTACTGTGAGGACAAGACCAATCATAACGCAAACAGAAGAACATCTCGTTGTTTATTACAACAATTCCATCAGAATACAAGAATATATAGAGTATGAATGAATATTACACATTCAATAAACATTAGATATTACAATAAATTACATAGCAGCGAAAAAACAATATAAAACACAACTGAAAGTAATACACGGATACAGAGCTTTCTGAGCATCATTCCAGCTGTAAATCAGGATCCTGTGAAAATAAATCTGCAAACCAAAACTACTAGCTACCCGTGTAGAAAATAGGGGCACCCAGAGTTTAGGTTAAAACAATAAACTCCAGGTCAGTCATGTGACTGGTGTGAGAACTAAAACAGTTATTTAAAACTTTACTTTAAAAGAGAGTAATTCAAGGGACCACGCCGTATGACACGGAACGGGTTTCCTCCCAAGAATACCAGTGCATATAACAAAACAGCGCAATGCTTTTTTTTTGGAAAAATGAAGCTATTATAAGACCCAGGTCCCATCACACAATGCAACGCAGGCCGAAGGATAGGGTTTTCCCTTATAATAGCCAAACATGCTTGGTACGTTAAAACAAATCATTTGATACTATTATAAGTGTATAGTGTCAAAACAATTTCAATCATAAATATCAATCATAGACGGCATGTGTACCATATATCATGTCGCCATACTAGTTCTACAAATAAAACCGCAATATCACGTATTGGAAATTGGATTTCCATCATGAGTCGAGGCAAGGGGCAAGCTCCTCTCCGATTCGAGACAGTCTAGCAAATGCCTCAGGACCCCACTATGATCCTTTGGAACCTCCAAGGCCAGTCCTACCATACTTTTGAGGATTAATTATTCCCGAACACACGTTTCCCGACCCTATAGGACCTATAATCGAGGCGCCTCGCATCCAACAACCACATAGGTGAAAAGTATATAAATGTCAGCCAGTTTAAGCACTGACACCACCCATAGTTAGAAAGAAACGTCGAGCACTCCTTGGGTCCTTATCCCATTTTTGACTCATACCAAGGTGTGAGGCTTGCGAATTCACGCTATACACAAAGCTACGCCACACAGGCCGTGCTTTGATCATCAACCACAAGACTTTGCTTTTCAACAAAAGCCTTGATCAATTGCCACTTACGCGTGCCACACTGGCAATTCACTCCATGCGACTCATGTCCATCGATATACAACTTCTGAGCTCGTACGTCTCAGAGAAGGGTGTTAAGCAAGAGAATAAATTCTCCACCGCCAAACAGATGTATATTTAATAGAGATCAATCAACACAGAATAAAATCCAATGTCAAACACACAGTCCATTTACAAGTTCGTTCTGGGTCTGAACGAAACCGGAGACACTTTCCTCGCACATCCATCGATCTCCAAGTACGTCTGGACGATCACCAACGGATTCCCTCATCTTGGGTGTACAGCCCAATCAAGATCATCAGTAATCACCCAAACGATGTGAAGATTTCCGGTCTTCAACTACCGTCTTCATCTTCGACTTATCGCTGAATCGGTTATTCAGAATGGGTATAAACCCGGCCTTTCTGAATAAACCACGTATATAATAAACACGTGTGACACAAACACAACCTACGCCTCATTCCAATTCAGAATATTCCTTTATTCAAATTTTACATTCTTAGGGAAATGTTCCCATTAATTTTATCAAAGATAAATTCTTCTAAATTTATTCTTTAATCTTCCTTTGGATATCATTTCAAACCATATTATGGTTTTCCAAACTAGTCGGGATTAGCGAACCACACCGAAGTAATTATTTATTTTATTTCCCAATCCCAACCTATATATCCAATGGAGCAAAACTGGTAATACTCCTTATCTAACACCACGGTGTTATCGTAAAATTAATTAACATTTCACGTTCAAATCTAATTAAAGATTTAACCATCGCTTTGGAGCAAAACTGGTGGTACTCCATTCTCGATCACTTTTCAGATTTGATAATTTAAATTATCAATTCACATTTCAATCTAATTAAAGATTCATTAAAACTCCACTTAGTTTTAATCTTTACAAAAATCAATATCCTGTCTTTAACTGGGTTAAAGAACCAATGTCATCTAAAAAACGGTTCACGATAACCCAAAATCACTTTCAAATTCAATTCCAATTAATATTATTTAATTGGTACACTTCATTAAATCTAAATAGAAAGATTTAATCTTTTTCTCAACTAGGTTTCAAGAGCAGTGTTAATGAAGACACCATTCACGACAAACCCAAATCACGTTTGATATTAAATACAAGGCTCTGAATAGAAAATATATCGGCTTATATTCAATATCAAATTCTGAATCCAACAAATATCGTATTGGAAATAACGATATTAATATATCTTTCAAATTCCCATAACAATATCTGTATAATCACGGAATCCAACATCGAAATGTTCCAAAGAAAATTTTGATTCAAATCCACTTCCACTTTATATATATTGGAAATTCGGGTTATTTTCAAAACCAATTCAAATTCAATTTATTTATTTCAAAAATAAATTGATTTTAATTCTAGTTCAAAACTGGTTCATTTCGATAAAAAATCTATTTTTATCTTCACAAATGTGGGATTTTTCATCCCAATTCTTCACAAATCATTTCTTATGATTTCACACAAATTATTACTATTTTTAATAATTTTATCAAGGCTCGTACAGTCGATTTCCATCAACGGCCATCGAACTGCACTTACAGCGACCTTTTCCAAATTTGATTTGGACATAATTCTAAATCCAACCGTTAGATTTCAAATCTCTAATATTCGTTAGAAAGCTTTTTTCGATATGAATCCAACGGTTCCGGTTTTAGGAGAATCTGACGGTCGGATCTTCCGCAACGTCAATTTGAAGTCAATTGTCTAAATTCACGAACTGCCGCAGCGCGGCGCGTTCTATTCAGGCCATTATATATATAATATATATATTATATATTTCATCGATTTCCTTTTAAAGCGTATTTTATAAATCGTTTTAAATTTTTTTTCAAAACCATTTCAACTCTATATTCAATTTCAAATAAAAATTGAATATTTCATATCATTACTGTATAAATGATAATATTTTCAAAACGTTATATTTTGAAATCACTTCTTTTTCTATAATTATTTTAAAAACGAATATAATCAATATAAATATCGCTCACATCAAAATGGCGCAACTCTAATCAACACGACTTTATATATTTCAATAAATTCGTTATTCTATCCAACAAATTAATATTTATTTTATTCAACACATGAATATATATTTCTTTCAACACATGAATATTCTCAACACATGAGCACTGTCAACACATGACTATTATATTTTTTAATATATTTTATAAAACTATGGTATCTATCGTTTGATTTTTAAATTAGACTCCAACTGTAAAGTAGTAAGAGAATGATTCCCTAGGTATTAACGCCGAAGGCCGGAACCAATATCAAATCAATACCCTAGAAACCACTCATCTTATCTATTTTCCAGTTAGTTTCTAACTTTAAATATGATAAAGATGTAAGTTTTACTGTTAAAATATTTCTTTCAACACATGATAATTTTCAACACATGATTATTTATTCTATTCAACACATGAATATATATTTCATTCTATTCTTTATTTTCCCAATTGGAATGAGGCCCAATCAATCACTATATAATGTTAGTTATATGGTTTCCATACAACACATGTATATAATCACAACAAAAAATAATCAATCATCATCCAAAGTGCACCACACAACTGCATAAGCATTAAATATAGACATCTAACGCTTATAACAGCCTGTCAATTAATCGATCGACATACAACTAATTACTGGGATGAATGGACTTCAAATATCATCCCAACACCTGTGTGGGGTTTCAAATCAACAAACATAGATTTTATTTATTCGTTCACATACCCGTTAAAAATTATATTTTTAACGATAAAATATTTTTAAC
Organism: Allium sativum; assembly: GCA_030737875.1. NCBI lineage: Eukaryota > Viridiplantae > Streptophyta > Magnoliopsida > Asparagales > Amaryllidaceae > Allium > Allium sativum. The sequence goes on along the minus strand of CM060909.1, from coordinate 429,469,804 downwards.
TATATAAATATTTTATTTCATTTCACATCACACAATCAATTTTCAAAACACATCAAACAATCAAACAAACAAGCCATCCATGGTCTATGGGCGATGGGTGTCGGGTGCTACTAAGCACCGTCTGCATCCTAGTATATATTTTAAGTAGAAATTGAAATTAAAAGTGAGGAGTTCTCACCGACTAGCTAATTCAAACGTCTCGACTCTTCTCATGTAGAAGTCTACGCCGTTCTCTCCTTTTGTCACTTTCATTGCCCGTAGCCACTACATATATAAAAATCTCATTTTTATAATTACGCTATATGGATAAAAATTCTATTTTTACAACGCGACTATATAGATAAAAATTCTATTTTTACATCACTTCTATATAGATAAAAATTCTATTTTTATATCATCACTATATAGATAAAAATTCTATTTTTATATCGCTACTATATAGATAAAAATTCTATTTTTAACCTTTCTACTTCATATATAAAGATTGAATTTTTATTATCATAACTATAAAAATCACATTTTCACTTCACTATATATAATAAAAATCAGATTTTTATTTCGCTACATATATAAAGATAATATTTTTATATCCTCCATTATATAAAAATTCTATTTTCAATACACTACTTATGTAAGAATAGTATTTTTATATCTTCTATTATATAAAGATCATATTTTTAATACTCTACACAAGTAAAAATCATATTTTTGATTCACTACATATATAAAAATTATATTTTTAACCTTACTATATCATAAAAATTATATTTTTAAACTTCACATATAATAAAAATCATATTTTTAACTTACCACTCGAATAAAAATTATATCTTTAACATTTCTACTATATAAAAATTATATCTTCAATGTTTCTACTATATAAAAATTATATCTTTAATGTTTCTACTATATAAAAATCATATCTTTAATGTTTCTACTATATAAAAATCATAACTAATTTAATAATGTGTTTTATATATATGTAAAACCTGATTTAATAACACGTAAATAAATAAAACTGATTTTAAATAAAAATAAAAACTTACATCAATCACGAAGAGGAGAGAGAAGCAAGGGGGCGCGATGGGTCTGTGGTGCAGGCGGAGGCGTGGGCCTGGTGGTGGAGCTCAGTGGCGTCGTTCGATGGAGGAAGAGAAGAGGAGGGGAGAAGAAGAAGCGGCAAAGGGGGATGGATCGAAGAAGGGGAGAGCGAGCGTCGAGGGGGGGGGGTGCTGCGGCGCTCCGCCTAGAGGCGGCGAATCTGGACAAGGGGCGCGTTCTCTTTTTTTTTTCTTTTAATTTTTTTTATCTCGATAGAATGAACAAGGGGGGGGGGCAGAGTGTTAAAAAGAAGAGGGAGAGAGGGATTTCTATATTTTTTATTATTATTTTATTTCAAAAAGTTGACTTTTTATTTCGACCTCGAAATCAAGCCCACCGCCTGTCGTCCATAGCTAATTACCCCCATTCCGAACACAATGGGATATGTATCGCAGGCTGATTCGATCGTTTCGATCAGTTTCCGTCAAAATCAACACATAACTCTATAAACTGAATTTGAACGCGCATTTCAATTTACCGGGGTCACATACTAACTCGAAAAATTCCAGAAAAATATTTTCTAGCTTTGTATTGACGATACGGTCCTAAAAAAACTAATTTCATCAAATTCTGAGACGTTTGAAAAATGGCCATTTTCCAGTCGATTAAAATCAACTGAAACTGGTCAAACGCGTTTTCCTTTGCCACACTCACATATTGATTCAAAGAATTATGAAATTTGAAACCTAGCAATAACTTGACATCACGGATCCAACAAAAGTGGTTTTGTTGAAATCCGAGGTCATTTGCAAAATGGCTATTTTTAAGGGCCGAAATTCCATAGCGACTATTCAGAATTTTCATTTGGACATATCTTTTGATTCCCGCTATGAAATTTTGATTTTTTGGATTCGTTGGAAAGATATTCTCAATTAGATTCTAATATTTTTGGTTTCACTAAAATTCGGTTAATTTTGCACCTGGTATGTTCAGTTGAAGTTTGAAATCGAATTATCGAACTACCGTGCCATTTTCAATTCCTTTTTAATTATAAATAATTATTTATATTCTAACGACGACGTATATAAATATATACGATCTAATTCAATTCAAAATAAATTTCTCGTCGATATTATTTAAAATAATTCATTTTAAATATTCAAAATTCATCAAAATTGCCAAAATAAAAATTGTAAACTGGCTCGCATTTCCGGGTTGTTACAGCAAATAAGTCAAACAAATCAACCAAGCCAAACAAATCAATTAAGTTAATCAAGACAAAGTAAATATGTATTTGATTAATATTCCTAAATTTTTAATTAGGTAAAAACTTTTCATAATATATATGTAACAACCCAGAATTTCTGAACCATTTTTTTTTTAGCTATTTTATTGGGTTCTGAATATTTAAAATGATTTATTTTAAATAATAATGGCTAAAATTTTATTTAAATCGCAGTTAGAATGTATAAATTTATTTTAATTATAAAAGGAGTTTGACACGGTGTGGTAGTTTGAAAATTTGATTTTAAATTTCAATTGAATGTATAGGATTCAAAATAAATGAGATCTCAATAAAACAAGAAATGTTGTAATCTATTTAATTATATCTTTCTAATGAAAGAGAAATATTGAAATATAAATGAATGAGAAATATTGAGATTTCACTTTATAAGTTGAAAGTTATGTCCAATTTAAAATTTAGAATAGTCGCTATGGAATTTATATATATTTTAAATAATATATAGCTCTTAAAAATAGCCATTTTGCAAACAACCTCTGTTTTCGATGAAACCACTTTTGTTGGAATGTCAAATTATTATTAGGTTTCAAGTTTTATAATTTTTGGATTTAATATGTGAGCGCAGTAAATTCAAACGTGTTTTGTCATTTCAATTTGAATTTAATCGACTGGAAAAATGCCATTTTTCAAACGGCCTCCAAATTCGATGAAATTAGTTTTGTTAGGACTACATCATCAAAACGTAGCTAGATTTATTTTTCTGTAATTTTTGGAGTTAGTATGTGGCCCCGGTAAATTAAAATGTATGTTTAAATTCAGTTTATATTTTAATTTTGAAAAAACTGATCAAAACGATAGAATTGTTTTACAAAACATATCCCATTATGTCCGGAATGAGGGTATATAGTTAGGAACGACAGTCGTTGTGTTTGATTTGGAGTTCGGATGCAAAAATCTCATTTTTTGAATTAAATTTTAATTTAAATATATATAAAAGGGTCAAATCCTAAATCATTTTCCACAGGGTCAAACATAACTCGCCACCGTTCAAACCGATTTACGGTTGATATCTTCAGAAATTAAATCCCTAATTTCTTTTAATCCAAGCAATGAAACTCATAAATTCCAAAAGAGAAACTGAAATACTACGTGAGGACTTCATCTTCAACGGTTGAGATTGGTTATAGTTCCATGGTTCGAGAGAAAACATGCCGATTCTGGCGTTGTGGCATGGCCGAGCTCGTCGCTGCAGTTGGTGGTGGAGCCCCTCGCGTAAGCGCTCCATTCTCCGGTGTTAGATGTGGGTCCGGTCTACCCTGGTGGCGGTGGTGGGTGATTTTCTGGTTCGATGAATGGGTTGCGGTGATTACAAATGAAATGAGGAAGGAGAATGTAATTAGATTATTAATCATATAATTAATTATATTATTAATGTAATCCAATGTATTTAATTCAAATCTTTGTCAGACGAGGTCCAAATTAAATGATTTCAATTGCGTTGGATTAGCAACAGCGAACACTACATTTCAGAATAGACCAGAACAGAAACGGAGGAAGCTGGAATTTTTGACGAAATTAAACGGTTGTTTAATTTTGTTAAAAACAATCAGAAATAAGGAATGGCGGAGTTGAACCCAAATGTGAGAATCCTCTCATTAAAATATTTGTATAGTTATTTAATTTATTTTATAACTGTAAATATATAGAAATTGCCAGTATTGATTTTTATTTGTTGTATGTGACATTGCTTAAGTTCAACACCTGAATTATTCACGACTCATCTGCACAAGAAGCATTGTTTGAATATACAACACTCATATTTCAAATAATGTGGATACACCTTTGGTTGTTGTAACAACCCGGAAAATGCGAGCCAATTTAAAATTTTTATTTTGGCGATTTCAGTGAATTTTGAATATTTAAAATGATTATTTTAAATAATATCAATGAGAAATTTATTTTGAATGGGATTCGAACGTATATATTTATATAGATCGTTGTTAGAATATAAATAATTATATATAATTGTAAAAGGAATTGAAAATGGCGCGGTAGTTCGATAATTCGATTTCAAACTTCAATTGAATGTACCGGGTGCAAAATAAACCGGATTTTAGCGAAACCAAAAATAATAGAATCTAATTGAGAATATCTTTCCAACGAATCCGAAAAATTGAAATTTCATAGCGGGAATCAAAAGATAAGTCCAGTTGAAAATTCAGAATAGTCGCTGTAGAATTCTGGCCCTTAAAAATGGAAATTTTGCAAATGACCTCGGATTTCGACGAAACCACTTTTGTTGGATCCGCGATGTAAAGTAATTGCTAGATTCCAAATTTCATAATTTTCTGAAATAATATGTGAGCGTGGCAAAGGAAAACGTTTTTTACCAGTTTTAGTTGATTTTAATCGACTGGAAAATGGTCATTTTTCAAACGGTCTCAAAATTCGATGAAATTAGTTTTGTTAGGACCATAACGACAATACGAAGCTAGAAAATATTTTTCGGGAATTTTTCGAGTTCGTATGTGACCCCAGTAAATTGAAATATGCGTTCGAAATATTGAATGTTTTATATTTTAATTTGAAGGAAAACCGACTGAAACCGTCGAATGGGCCTACGTAAATATCCCATTGTGTTTGGAATGGGGGTATATAGCTAGGGGTGACAGTCGTGGGGTTTGATTTGGAGTTCGTGACGATTGTGAACTTTAAAAGAAATTAAATATTAAAATATATTATACTATATATATGCCCTAGGATTAGAAACCCTAGCTACTTCTTCAGAGCCGCCGCATTGCAAAGAAAGGCTAAAAGCGTCCCTTTTTGCTTCCTTAAATTCTTCCATTATACACCGAATTAGATCATGGTTATTAAGGGAAAATCAAAGAGCTCTTCACGAGCTTTAAATTCATAAGGCTATGATCGGCTTTCTCTAAGAAATGGACTCGAATTGGTGGCCCAAACCTCGCCAGTTCGCACGAGATTTTAGAAGGGAGGGGGGCTGCGAGTTGAGCTAGATCGCTGGCGGTGGTAGAGGCTTCGAAGGCCGTCAGGGTGGCGTGGGTTGATCGAGATCTGGCGCAATGTATTGGGGGCGACATCGAGCCCTAAATCTTGAAGTGGGTCAGTTGTTTGCGTGTTACTGGGTCATCGGGGAAGACAAGAAATTAGCGGCCTTGATTGGGTGATTAAAATTAATGAGTTGATTAGGGGAAAATAGTCATTAACCCCTTTTGTTTTATTTTGAATTCAAATAAGATATTGAAACCGTTGTAACTTTTGCAAATCAATTCAGAATTTGACGATCTTGGGTCTGTTAGAACCGTCTTGAAGAGCTCTTCACAATGAAACTGACTGGAACAAAAACAGGAGCAGTTGGAAATTTTGATTGAATTAAACGTGCAGTTTAATTCAATTAAAACAATCGTTATATAAACGATTTCTGAAATCGATCAAGGTGAGAATTCTCTCACTATAATCTTCTGTACAGTTATTTAATTTGTAACTGCATGTATGAAATGCTCACCGTCATCCACAGACCATGGACGACTTGTTTGATTGTATTCTGTGTGAAAATTGATCGTGATGTGAAAGTAAATAAATTGAAAAGTGAATGCATATATATGAAATCAAAATAAAATATATATGAAATGCGATGGTAAATATATATGAAAAGTGAATGTATATATATGAAATGCGATGGTAAATATATATGAAATGTTGTATAAATGAATATATATGAAATGGAAATAATATATATTTGAAAGGAAGATAGAAATATATATATGAGATGAAATAAAAATATATATATGAGATGAAATAAAAATATATACATGAGTTAAAATAAAATATATATAGGATGTGAAAATATTGTATATATTGAATGTGAAAATATTGTATATATTGAATGTGAAAATACTGTATATATTGAAAATGAAAAGATTGTAGATTTGAAAATGAAAAGATAGTAGATATGAAAGTAATATATATATATATATATATATATATATGAAATGAAAACGATATATATGAAATGTGAAAACGATATATACGAAATGTGAAAACGATGTATATATGAAATATGAAAACGAGATATATATGAAATGTGAAAACGATATATATATGATGTGAAAACGATATATATATGATGTGAAAACGATGTATATATGAAATGTGAAAACGATGTATATATGAAATGAAAACGAGATATATATGAAATGTGAAAATGATTTGATTGTTAAAAATATAATTTTTGACATATATATACACTGTATAAAGTTGCCATGTATATGAAATATTCGATTTTGAAATTGAATAGAAAATGAATTTGAATTGTATTGAATAGAAAATGAATTCGAATTGTATTGAATAGAAAATGAATTCGAATCGTATTGAATAAAAAATGAATTCGAATTGTATTGGATAGCAAATTAATTCGAATTGTATTGAATAGAAAATGAATTCGAGTTGTATTGAATAGAGAATGAATTCGAATTGTATTGAATAGAGAATGAATTCGAATTGAATCGAATAGAAAATGAATTTGAATTGAATAGAAAATGAATTCGAATTGAAATGAATTTGAAATTTGAATTGAATTGTAATGAATTTAAAACAAATTTATAAGGAATATTCAATTTTGATTAGAAATCGAATATAGAGTTGAAATCGTTTTGAAAACGAATTTAAAACAGTTTATAAAATACGTTATAAAAGGAAATCGACGAAATATATATTATATATATAATATAATGGCCTGAATAGAATGCGCCGCGCTGCGGCAGTTCGCGAATTTCGACCATTAACTTCGAACGGACATTACGGGAGATCCGACCGTCGGAATCTCCTAAAACCGGAACAGTTGGGTTCGTATCGAAAAGAGCTTTCTAACGAATATTAGAAATTTGAAATCTAACGGTTGGATTTGGAATTATGTCCAAATAAAATTTGGAAAAGGTCGTTGTAAGTGCAGTTCGATGGCCGTTGGTGGAAATCGACTGTACGGGCCTTGATAAAATTATTAAAAATATCAATAATTGGTGTAAAATCATAAGAAATGATTTGTGAAGAATTGGGATGAAAAATTCCACATTTGAAAAGATAAAAATATATTTTTATCGAAACGAACTAGTTATTAACTAGAAAAACAATCCCATGGTTATAAATAAATAAATTGGATTGGATTTGAATTGAAATTATCTTTGGATATTTTCGATATTGGATTCCGTGATTATACAGATATTGTGATGGGAATTTGAAAGATATCGATATTGTTATTCCCGATATGATATCTGTTGGTTTCAGGATTTGATGTTGAATATAAGTCGATACTATCTCTATTCAAAACCTTATATTTAATGTCAAATTTGATTGATTGATTGTTTGGATTGTGCTCGACCAGTTTATGAGCAAAATATGCTTTTACATTTAGCATTGGGTTGGGTAGAAATATCTGTGTGCTAACACCATGTGAAACACTTCACGATTTGACGATAAGGTGTTTAGCGATGTTGTGTTCATTTCAAATTTAATGAATGATTGTGAAATGATATTTTTCTTAAGTGAAAAGAAATGTATTCCCGATTTTGGATAGGGAATGTTTTATAAAAATGTTTTATAAAACAGAAAGGATTTCGAGGCCCAAAACCGATGGTTTCTAAAATGATTTAGAATTATATTATGTCTTACATTGTGGTTCATCGCATGTTCGATTAGTTGCTATTGATGATGCATCTGTTTGGTGGCGGAGAATTTATTCTCTTGCTTAACACCCTTCTTTGAGACGTACGAGCTCAAAGGTTATGTGATTAATAGTGACTGATCATATGGGTGAATTACTGATGTGAAGTACTATATTTTGAAAGTACTTGTGATTATTACGTTGTGAAATGATTTTCCCTACTTCGGGATATGAAATGATTTAGTGTGTGGCTAAAGATTCGGGTAACCCTGAGACTAAAAGTATGGGTGAGAGGTCGGTATAGCCTACTCCTGTGTGGGGTAAGTGCATCGTCGGTGTAGCCTGCTCCTATGTGGGGTAGGTGCACATTTATATATCGAGTTGCGAGGTGCGTACCCTTTGCCTTGTCGATGGGGAGCACGATATTTGGTTGCATCCTAGTTTGTATGCATTGTTATGTTTTGGGAATTCATATTTCCAAACCATTTGATTTGAGATCCCGAAGTGAAATCTACTTTGATATAGAAAGTTAGATATGTATTTCAAATGATTTGAAATAAGAAATCAGGAATAAAATCCAAAGGAATGATTTCTGTAAATTGAATTGGATTTGGAAAATCTAAGTGTGGTGATTAATCTAAATGGGTAGATTGGGATATTGCATGTTGATTGATGCATAGTAGATCCGTATATCTATATTGATTGTTGTTTATACACTGGCATTCATGGGGGTCAACCCGTTCCGCGTTAGCGGCGTGGTCCCATGATATGCCATATGATTTATATAAGGTTATAACTGTTTAGAGTTTCTCACACCAGTCTCATGACTGACCTGTAGCTTGCTTTTCCCAGGATCGTTACAGTTGTTGAAACGTGATATAAATATTCATGTATTATTTGAACAGTGAAAAATATATATATGCGATGTGAAAAATAAATATATGCGATGTGAATAAAATATATGTATGCGATGTAAAATATATATATATATATATATATATGCGATGTGAATAAAATATATATGCGATGTGAATAAATATGTATATATGCGATGTGAATAATATATATATATATATATATATATGCGATGTGAAATATATATATATATATATATACACACACATTGTATAAAAATAAAAATAGATAAAATGGTCATGTGTTGAAATAAATATTTGTTCGTTAAAAATGTAATTTTTAACATATATATGGAATATATAAAATTATCATGTATTGGAATAATTATTGAATGGTTAAAAATATGTTTTTTAACGTATGTATACAATGTATAAAATTGAAAATGGAAGTTGGAATCGTTTTTAAAATGAATTTATAAACGATTTATAAAATACGTTTTAAATGGAAATTGACAATATTATATATATATATATATATATAATGGCTTGAATAGGACGCGCCGCGCATCGACCATTCGCGAATTTCAACCATTGACTTCAAATTGGTGTAACGGGAGATCCGACCGTTGGATTCTCCTAAAACCGGAACATTGGGTTCGTATCGAAAAGATATTTCCAATGAATATAAGAGAATTAAATTTGAGTGGTTAGATTTTAAAATGTATCCAAATCAATTTCAAAAAAGGTCGCTGTGGATGCAGTTCGTTGGCCGATATTGGAAACCGACTGAAATGGCAATATTAAAATTATTAAAAATATGGAAAAATTTTGAAAATCATAATAAATGATTTGGAAAGGTTTTAGATGAAAATTTCCAAGTTTGAAAAGATAAAAATATATTTTTATCGAAATGAACTAGTTAACAACTAGAATTATAATCCAATTATTTTTAGAAATAATTAATTGGATTGAAAAAAATGGGTTTTAAAATAACCTATGTTTTCCAATTCATAAATTGGAATGGATTTGGAATGGGAATTATCTTCGGATATTTCAGTATTGAATTCAGTGATTATAAGGATATTGTTAAGGAATTTGGAAGATATATATATCGTTATTCCCAACACGATATTTGTTGGTTTCAGAATTTTATGTTGAATATAAGCCGATATTATTTCTGTTCAGAGCCTTATATTTAATATCAAATTGGATTTTGGGTTTGCCGTGAACAATGCTTTAAATAACAACAGTTCTTTAACCCAACTAATAGTGAAGATATGATTTGTAATTTATAAATCTTTTTATTAAGATTTAATGAAAATTTTCCAAAGTAAAGTTTCCCAATTTAAAATAAGAAATTGGAATTGAATGGAATTTGATTTGGTAATAATCGAGATGAGCTTCTGTGAATGAAGATCATTACTATTTATGGAATTTAAAGGGCTAGTCGTTATTCCATTTACAGTATTAGTTTTACATGGAAATTTATATCGATTATATACTGTTATGATTCCCGTGAAGATTCCATAGCTAATGGAAGATGATTTGGGTTTATCGTGAACTTTATTTTAAATGATATTGTTTATTTAACCCAATTAAAAGCAGGATTAATTTCCAGAAAGTTGAATAATCATTAAGTAATGATTTGTGAAATCAAAACTGAACTAGAGTTTTAATAAATCTTTAATTAGATTTGAATGAATGAATGGTGATTAAATTTACCAAAACATGAGATGTGGTATAAACCAAATATACTTGGTTGTTGGTATTCATGATTGTGATTGATTGATTATTTGGATTGTGCTCGACTAATTTATGAGCAAAATATGCTTTTCCAGTTAGCATTGGATTGGGTAGAAATATTTGGATGCTAACATCTTGTGAAACACTTCACGATTTGTTTAACGACCCTTCCTCTCGGTCGATCCTAATCGATCATTAAACCGACTTAAATCGAACCAAAAAGGCGGATACACTAACTTTGGGCGCACAAGACATCAGAACAAACACCATAAGACTTTTATAAACATCATAATAATGTTACATCAGAGTACAGAATATCAGAGTACGAATAAATATGCAGCGGAAAAATAAATTTACAATAAATGTAATACAATGCAGCATAAATAAATAAACTAACACAGCGGAAGACTATCAATGCTCTAGACACAGCTTTAAGCTTTGATCCAGAATCCTTCTAGATGAAATAATCTACAAAACCAAAACTACTGACTGCCCATGTGGAAAATATGGGCACCCAGAGTTTAGGTATTGGTAACAGAGCTTTGGTTTACAAAGCTCAGAGAACAAGGCGCATTAGAACTGAACGAAAGAATTCATCAGAGATAGGATTAGTAACATCCTATAAGAATAACTCGTTAGAGATAGGGCTACTAATATCCTAGAATGAGTTCGAAGAGTATTATTTATTAAAACAAATTTAGTTTTGAAATTTTGTAGCTATTATTCATATTTTAGTATTTTATTTTATATTGAATTTGGACTATCGAGTATTGAATATACGCGTAATTAACATGTATTCGAAGTCTCAAATATACTGGATGGACATAGAATCGCACTCTAGTCGCTCGGAGATGATTCGGATGATTGAGGCCTCATCATCAGTGTTTAAGTTCGAGTTTCAAAAATGGATATCTATATGATTCCAATTGACTGATGTGATAACCGAAACCTTAGTTAGGATTTATTGGTTGTGATTTGGAATTGAAATATGATTTTTTGTGTATATATAAAATAATATTTGAAAAGCTAATCAACTAATTGATTGCTGATTATGATGTGTGATTACTGGTTTGATTAATAAAAATATTGGAATGATAAAATCCATATGAGAATTAATGTTAAATAAAATCAAACCAATAAGAGAATGAAGGGTAAATTTATCCAAATCGAATCAAATATTGAACTGAATTAAAAATTGATTGAAACTGCATACATACACATGTATATATATTGAACAGGTCATAGCATGAAAGCTAAGAAGAGGAATAAAATTGTATGCCTGACAAATAGGTGCATGTTTACTATATTTCTTGGGTTTTGATTATTTTATGAGCCGATTGGAAAGTCGCTTGGCTTTTTCTTTTTCTTTTGGGCGGTTGAGGTCCCAATGAGGCAAGTTGCGGTTTTACCAATCAACCCGTACAAAGGAAGTTATGGCGAAATTTTTCGAAAATTTAGGGTGTTAGCCAAATTTATGAGAAATTAGAAAGTTCTTAGAAACTGAAAAGTTGAAGAACTCAAGCCAGAATAAAAGTTGAGTTGGTTAGTTAAACAACTTTCAGCTCCGTTCCTTTTCCAGGATGACAAGATTTTAAGTGGGGGAGATTATAACAACCCGGAATTTCTGAACCAATTTAAATTTTTTATCTTAGTTATTTTAATGGGTTCTGAATATTTAAAATGATTATTTTACACAATTAACGATTTAAAATTTATTTAAATCAAAGTTAGTACGTATAAATTTATTTAAAATATAAAACGAGCCTGAAATGGCGTGGTAGTTTGAAAATTCGATTTTAAATTTCAATTGAATGTATAAGATTCAAAATAAATCGGATTTCAATAAAACAGGAAACATTAGAATCAGTTTAATTATATCTTTCTAATGAATGTAAGAAATCTAGATTTCATAATATAAATTGAAAGTTATGTCCAGTTTAAAACTTAAAATGGTCGCTATGAAATTTACATATATTTTAATATTATATATAGCCTTAAAAATAGCCATTTTGAAAATGACCTCCGTTTTCAACGAAACCACTATTGTTGGATCTGTAATGTTAAATTATAGTCAGGTTTAAAATTTCATAATTTTTGGAATTAATATGCGATCTTGGTAAATTTAAACGTGTTTTGTCAATTCAATTTTAATTTAATCAACCAGAAAACGGCCATTTTTCAAATGATCTCCAAATTCGAGGAAATTAGTTTTGTTAGGACCGTATCGTCAAAACAAAGCTAGATTTATTTTATTATAATTTTCGGAGTCAGTATGTGTCCCCGATAAATTAAAATGTACGTTCAAATTCAATATATATTGGTTTACGTATTAATTTTGATGAAAACTGATCGAAACACAAGAATTGGCTTACGAAACTTATCCCATTGTGTCCGGAATGGGGGTAATTAGCTAGGGGCGATAGTTATTGGGTTTGATTAGGAGTTCAGACGAAACATTTCACTAGGAAGTAAATATAAGAATTAAATAATAATAAAATAAAGGTATATATATACCCTTTAACATCAAACCCTAGACATAATTTGTTTCCAGCGCCTCCACTATCAAACCGAGGTTAGAAATAGTCTGGGATAAATCTCTTTAATCTCCAAATCCGTAAAAAATTATCACAAACTTATAGCAACAAATTTGTTCAGCGTATTGAGATCTATCGATGGTACGTCTGTGATCGAATTGAGTGTTGAAAGTCACAAGAATTACCCTATTTCACTAGGAGTAAACCTGTTCTGTGAAATACGGTGTGGTCCGGTGAATTACCCTATTTTAAAGTAAAGATTTAATAACTGTTTTAGTTCTCACACCGGTCTCATGGCTTATTCGGAGTTTATTGTTTCTACCTAAACTCTGGGTGCTCTTATTTTCTACACGGGTTGCTAGCAGTTTTGGTTTTCGCAGATATTCCTTTTCCTAGGATCCTGGATTATAGCTGGAGCTATATTCGAAAAGGTTTGTATCCGTGTATTTCCTTCAGTTGTGTTAGATGATGTATTTCCGCTATACATTGTATTTATTCATTTTATTTCCGCTGCTATGTATTTTAATCATTGATATTATTTTTCTACTGTGTAAATTATTTATTGGAACTCTGATATTCTTGTATTCTAATGTAAATTGTTGTGATAGCAATGAAACATTCTGTTGTTTGTGTTCTGATGCGTTGTGTTCTCAAAGCAATCCGGTGTTTCCCGTCTCCTCGGAGACCGGGGGATTTCAGGTCGTTTCAGCTTTGGTAGGGGTTTACTCATTAGAGATAGGGTCACTATTACCTTAGAATGAGTTGAGTGTACATATATATAAGAGAGCTTATTTGTAAGTTGATATAAAAAATTGTTTCATATTGTGTTGGCTTGTCTGTTGAGTGGCTTATGAATTATAGTCGAATCGTGGGACACCACGACGTCGAGTGGAATTACTAAACACTTAAACAGAATTGTTCAACATAATATTTTTTAAAATGGGTAAGAAATAATTTTACCTAAAATTATATTTTGATAGAAAAGTGAATAATTTTCTAGAATTATTTATATATGGATGAGCTGGCTGCTATTATGAGATTATAAAATTAAAATGGTTACATATAATCAAATAGGATTTGTATATGAATGAAATATACAAATGAGATGAAATGGAATTGAACTCAAACCAGAATTGGAATTTAAATCCTGGAAAGTTGGAAAATATTTTTCGAAAGTATATTATAATAATAAAGTTTTGTTTTGGAAGGATTTTTGAATGGTTTTTTAAAGTTATAAAGCACTGAAATCACTTCAGTCACTGGAAAATAATTTCGATGATGAAGCACGCCATCATCGATGTTCATTTTCAAGTTTCTAAGTGATGGTTTGCTACCATGGTAAAATTTCCAAATAAAATTATTTGAGAAAACAAGTTGTTTTGGAAAGTTCAAAATTTTTAAATTTGAGATGGGAATAAATATATGTTTATATATATTTATATTATTTCAAAATGGGTTTGAAATAAAAAAACCTAGGAATTTGAATTCTAGAATTTAACTTAAGCAACATAAATGGAGTGAAATTGTAAGAACCCGGAAAATCAGAACCAATTTAAAATTTTTATTTTGGCAATTTTAATAAAATTTGAATATTTAAAACGATTTATTTGAAATAATAACGACTAGAAATTTATTTTGAATAAAATTAGAACGAATATTTAAAGTACAGTATATTTTATAATATTCAAATTATCAAAAATATCAAGGCCCGTACAGTCGATTTCCATAAACGGTCATCGAACTGCACTTACAACGACCTTTTCGAAAATTGATTTGGACATAATTCCAAATCCAACATTAGATTTCAAATCTCTTGTATTCGTTGGAAAGCTCTTTTCGATACGAACCCAGAGGTTCTGGTTTTAGGAGAATCCGATGGTCGGATCTCCCGTAATATCAATTCGAAGTCAATGGTCGAAATTCGCGAACTACTGTGGCGTGGTGCATTCAATTTAGGCCATTAAATATATATAACATATATATATTATATATATTTCGTCGATTTCTTTTAAAACGTATTTTATAAATCGTTTTAAATTCGTTTTCAAAACGGTTTCAACTTCATATTCAATTTTAAATCAAAATTGAATATTCCATATCATTAATATGTAAATGATAATATTTTCAAAACATTAGATTTTGAAATCACTTCCTTTTCGATATTCATTATAAAAATGAATAAAATCGATATAAATATCGTTTACGTCAAAATGATGTCAATTAAATCAACACGGCTTTATATATTTAAATATTTTTGTGCCCATCCCAAATCGGACATCAAAATCATATTTTGATCCATTACTGAATATTATTTTAAAATATTAGTTATTTTAAAATATTCATTACCCGTTATTTCAAAATATTCTTTAATTTAAAATATTCATTCTAATTCTATTCAAAATAATTTTCTAGTCGTTATTATTATAAATAAATCATTTTAAATATTCAAAATTCGTTAAAATTGCCAAAATAAAAATTTTAAATTGGTTCTGGTTTTCCAGGTTGTTGCGGAAATGAATAAATTGATTTGGAATCAATTAAATTTGGCCAGAAATATAAGTGGCTATTTACTAACCAAATAATATGCATAAGAATGAAATATGAATTGATTTTGAATATATTAATCGTAAATCATTTGGATTGAATGAATGTAAGCATATATGGTGTGCATTATGAATAAAAACCAAAAGTTTTGGTAGAACTAAAGTTGAAGAAGAATTAAATGCTGAGTCACAACAAAGTGGTTTTCGAAAAGTAAACGGGTTTGTAGCATTTCTTCTACCTTAGAAATTTTGGGGACGAAATTCTTTTAAAAGGGAAGGAATGTAATGTCCCGGATTTTTAGTCGATTTAATATTAAACATTTAAATTAGTTTTAAATGTTGAATTGGAAATATAAATAAATTTTAATATGGAATTTATCGATTTAATAATTGACATATGATTTAATATCGAATATATCGAATTATCATAATACAGAAAATGTAATAATTAAATTCGAAGTTAAAATCGAATCAAAATGATTCTATCGATTAATATAAATTCTATATTGAAGTAGAAGGATAATAATAATTTATTACTGATGAATTTGATTGGTTTGAATTTAAAATATGTTTTAATCAATTCATGTCTTATTTGTTCCCCACTTCTTTATAAAGGAAAACAGTGATGTAATGGCGATGTACTTATTGTCCCTTGTTTGCACCATACAAATCGATCCAAGCCTTCGTTATTCCCCATTCCAAAGTCCACGATAACATTTCAATTCTTTGCTCTTCGTTCCTTTCACAAATGAAAACCGATAACCATTGGAAAAAAGAAATTAAATCGTGAATCACGATTCAAACACCACTGGTTTTTTGGAGCTCGATCCATCACTTGAAACGCTCGTGAACTAGGAAGAATGGTATCGTTGTGGGTTTCTTTTGAGGGGATGCTCACCTAATTGGCAGATGCGCGATTGGTTTGGAATTGCGATTTGGTGGGGAGGCTGACAGTGTTTTTTTCTGTTGCAATTGTGGCATTTAATAGGAATGGAGTTCAATATAGGTATGATGTATTGGAGGGGATGATGGTGTTCGACAAGGAGGTTTGTGATGTATTTTATTTGGAAGTTGGGTGCGGATCTATGATTCTAGAGATTGGGAAAGACGCTGTTTGATTTGGGCATAGTGGGAGTTCAGCAATTGAAGAAGAGAAGTTTGGGTCTGTTGTATTTTGGGGGTGAATTACATGGTATTGGTGATGGCATTGGTGCAAGAGAGTTCTAGATTAGGAAGTCGACAGTTTTGAATGCTAGCAGTATGGTCTCGTGATGGCTCGTTGATGCTAAGAGGAAGAGGAATGATGGTATTTGTTTTTGCTTGACATTTTGTGAAGGCAGTGAAGGAGAACTTTGGTATGCAGTAAGGGTTGAGGCTTTCGCGGTGGTATTGCAGTAATGATCGGGTTCCAGAATATTGGTTCAAAGGAATAGCAGATTGTCTGTGTGGTGGTTGGTGAAATTTCAAAGTGAGATAAGGAAGTTTTGGGGCTATATGCAGCAAAAGAGGATCAATGATCACTGAGTCGCTTCATAGTTGGTCTAGCAATAAGGTATACATTATTTCCAAAATTAAAATTTACATTCTCATTCATTTATTAAGATTATTAAATAAATAGTCATATACATTAAAAAAATTGAATAAACATAGGTGCAAGATAAATCGATTTGAGTAGATTCGTAGAGGGGGGATGATATGGATTTTAATTGGATATTTGGCAATGGAAAATGGAGGTCAGTAAACTCACTCTCTGGTTCAATTATAATTTATTATAATCGAATTTTTATTAAATACAAATATTTATATGATGTTTGTTGGTTGGCTGCATTGCTATTTCTTGATAAATTGTGTTCATTATATATATATATATTAGTTATATTTAGGCATGGTAGTTGAATATTGATATTTCCCGTAGTATTATTAGCATATGATTTCCCTATGCACCCCCATAATGTATAGTGGATAACCTTCATACCGCGATATTCTACCTTGAAGTAGGATTGGTATTATTTATGTTGACTAACATCTGTGGATGCGGGGAAAACAGGTTGGAGGGATCCAACTGGATTCCTCATATTTTATTTATTGCTGTTTACATATTTATATATGTGTGATGTGTCGAATTGAATTGATGGTTTGCGTATTTAGATATTTGAATATCACTAACCTTAGATATGGATATTTAAAAATATCATAAAAAGGGATTTTTAGATTTAAAAAGGAAATTTTATTTTTTGAAATAGAAATGTAATTTCTAATGGGTTATGAAATATTGACTTGTTTTTAATAATAAAAACAAGTAGCTGAATTTATAAGCAAGGTTTATAAATGAAAAGAAAAATAATCACTTGATAATTTCGAAATGTAAATTCAAGTGTGAATTTAAAAGGAAATTTATTTTCCTGAAGTAGATTTGGAATTTCAAATGAAATTTGAAATACAAACTTGTTTTAATATTTGAAACAAGAAGTGCAATTTATAAACAACGTTTATAAATGAATGTAAAAAATTATCATTAGATATTTGATAAATTTAAATTCAAGTATGAATTTAGAAAGATTGAAAATTGTTTTAAAAGGGAAACCATAAGATTTATTTTGATGTTCGGAATATAAACTGAATTAAGAATAATCTAAGGGATTTATAATTAAAATTCGATTTCGTCAAATCTTATAAAATAATCTATTTCCAATGGAATTGGAATTTAATATGGAGATTGAGTTGTAAATAAATTAACAACTGAGTTATGAATTTAAATGAAATAATCAATGATTTTAGCTAATCCGAGTTTTCAAGTTTGATTTGGAAAATTAGCTTAATTTGTTTTAAAATGAGGTTGGAATTGAATTAATAAATGCAATTTAAACGTTTACATTTAATTTAACTAAAACAAACCCGCCACGGCACGGTAGTTCGTAATTTGAGGATTCAAACTTAGATTGAGTATATAGAACTTAATATAAATTTGAATTCGATGAATAAAGAAACGTTTGGGCCTATTGAATGATGGTTTTCTAATATAAGAGAAAAATCAGGATTTTGTCTTATAGATTTTGAGTTATATTAAAATCAAATTTTAGAAAGGTCGCTGTAAATTAGTTTATAAACCATAATGATTTATTTAATAAATTAAAAGGATTCTAAGTGAATAAAAATATGAATTTTGACTAGAAACACATAGATCTAAGTTATAAAATAAATATGAACTCAAATGGAGTAAATGGATTGATTTTTGGAACAAAAATCAAATTTTTAATTATCGAATGAAGTTAACTGATTTCAAAAGGAAATACTTAATAGAGTTTTGGATCGAATTTAACTTTGTTTAAATGAATTGAATTTGTTAATGGAAATGGGGAATCCTAACATGAAACTTGGATTAGAATTTGGAAGCGAGCAAGGAGTTTAAGTTTGATTTGTGTATAATTGAATACAAATATATTTGAACGTGATATGCTCAAATTAAAAGTGGATTAAGCAAAGATTTAATTAGAAAATTGATTTGAAATAGATTGGGAATAGGCGTATATATGTTAAACAGGAACGGATTGAAGAGAATGAAGGTTATAATTTGAGTACTCGACAAAAAGGTACACATTTAAATTCGTATGAGATTATATGAGCCTATTGGGCAAACTAATTGGTTTTTTAATTTCATTTTTGAATGAAACGGGCCTAGAAAGGCAAATTGTAGTTGTACCGATTAAACCGTACAAATGAGACACTGGCGAAATTTTTCGAAAATATATGGAGTTTGAATATTTTTAAGAAATTTTGATAACTAGAAATCAATATATATATATATATATATATTGAAAATTGGTACTCTTTATTGCTAATACCAATAAAATAACCTCCTTTATATGCCTTGTTGAAACCTTGTAATCCCCCTAACCTAAATGGGTGCCTTACAGGGAAAAAGAGTACATATAAATTCGGTTGATACAATGATAATATAAACCAAAATTAAAACATACAAAGACTGGAATAAAAAACATTAAAAAGTCTCTCTGTCGGCCCATCATGGCCCAATTCATCTAAAGCAAACAACAAAACCCGATTATTCTCTTCATCTTCTACCTTATGTCCACTAAGTCAACTCCCCAAATATTCAACAATTGAAAATTCCTCAAACTCCGTTCAGATTTACTCCCATTGTTTCGGATAAAAAATTGAATCTCCCTTACAATCTGGTTGAGCTTGTGTAACAACCCTGAATTTTGGGGTAAATTTAAAAATTTATTTTAAGTAATTTTAATGTGTTTTTGATATTTTAAATAATAACGATTAAAAATTTATTTTATTTGAAGTAAAGAAAGATATATGTTAGAAATATAAAAGTGTTAAAAACATTATTTTTAACATTGCTAGAAATTAACTGCTAAAAGAGAAAAGAAACATATATTTAAAATATGTCAAGAATATTCTTTTTAATGTAAATACGGAGCGTGAACAATTCACATGTAATATATGGATTATTTATTTAAATTCTTAATGTGAACGTTTTGCTAATAGAGAATATTTTAACTTTATATGTAGTTTAATTCTAAATAAAGAAATAATGGGTGAAATAAATTCGTGAATTTAGCGTTAACATTGGCATTTAATTTACGGTGTAATGGTTAAATTTGTATTGTTCATTAATTAAAAAAAATTAAATATGGAAAATGGCAACAGTTTTCAATGCCTCTTCCCTTCCTTATTTTTAGCACGTGCATCCATGTTACATTATACATATATATGTTCATAAATTAAATGAATTTATACATAGAAATTTTATGATAATATTTGTTTCTCTTAATATCAGTACATGTCATGCTTTGCACACGATGGTTAGTTTGAAAACAATAAATACATTATGTAGTTACTTATATTATAATTATAATATTTTACACTAGCCTTTGAATTTAAAGTTAAAAACAAAATTTGAGATGTAACCTACCTTTATTTTATGCAAGATATAATAACTTATAAGAGTGTTACCTTGTATTATAAAGTCGACTTACATGAAACTCTTTTATGAAAATGTTGAAGATTTACTTATAACAAATTTCAGTTAGGTAATTTGCTTTCATATTATGGAAATACTCGTTTATGATGATCAATATTAAAAAAACTCAGTTAATAAGTTTCCCTTCTTAATAATAATTCATGTACGTTACATTTTCATTAACATACATTACAACTGAAATTAATGTATGTAAAAAATAATAATAAGAAAGAATGGAATTGGAAATTTTCACAAGAATATATAATGTTAATTAGTCTTATATATTTGAAGTTTGAATTATGTAAATATGAATAAAAGGGTAAGTATATGACGGAAAAATTAAGGAAGGGTAATGAAATAGGTTACAAATTAATGTTGTAATTGATGTAAAGAAACAGTCAACTAAGGAAAAGGAAAAAAAATGATGAATGACATTAATTAAGGGATTTATTGGTTTAAATTATATATAAACGTTTGCATGTATATACACACATCTACATGATCAAAGCTTAAATTAGTTATATATGTTTGAAATTTGAATTTGTAACATGTGAATAAA
This sequence comes from Allium sativum, assembly GCA_030737875.1. Taxonomy (NCBI): domain Eukaryota; kingdom Viridiplantae; phylum Streptophyta; class Magnoliopsida; order Asparagales; family Amaryllidaceae; genus Allium; species Allium sativum. Next base: position 429,448,614 of record CM060909.1, on the reverse strand, counting down.
AGGGAAATAAATTACTACACCATCCCTCTCCTCTTATTTTCTTACCCATTTCTACCTCATGTAATTCTCCATCCCTGTAAAAACCCATAACTTCCCCGTAAAGGAAAGCGTCGGATAGTTCGAGAACAAACCACAATAGAACGCATATAAAAGAACATTTCATTGCTTATTACAACAATGCATCAGATTACAAGAATACACAGAGTAACAATGAATATTACACAGAAATATCAGAGATTTAAATTACATTTTAATTCATAGCAGCGGAAAATAATACAATACACAACTAGAAGTAGATATACGGATACAAAGCTTTCCGGATATCGTTCCAGCTGTAAACCAGGATCCTGTGAATATAAATCTGCAAAACCAAAACTACTAGTTGCCCGTGTCAAAATAAGGGCACCCAGAGTTTAGGTTAAAACAATAAACTCCAGGTCAGTCATGTGACTGGTTTGAGAACTAAAACAGTTATTAGTCTTTATTTTAAATCATTAGGTAAATCAAGGGACCACGCCGTATAACACAGAACGGGTTTCCTCCCAAGAATACCAGTGCATAAAACAAACAGCGCAATGCTAAATAAAGAAAAATGAAGCTGTTATAAGACCCAGGTCCCATCACACAATGCAACGCAGCCGAGGATAGGGTTTTCCCTTATAACAGCCAAAGAATGCTTGATACTGTTAAAACAAATCGTTTGATACTATTATAAGTGCATAGTGTATAAAACAACTTCAAATCATAAGTATCAATCATAGGCGGCATGAGCGCCCCATCCCACTATGTCGCCATACTAGGATCTACAAATAAAACCGCAAATGTCACGTATTTGGAAATTGGATTTCCGTCTATGAACCGAGGCAAAAGATAGTCCTCAACCGATTCGAGACAATCTAGCCTACCATGTCTCAGGATCAGAGCTCGAGTGACCCTAGGAGCGACAGGGCCGGTCCACCGATGTGGATTAAAATGCCTGAACACTACGTTTCCCCGCCCTTTGGGGCGCAAATGAGCCATCAAATGACTCCATCGGTTCGAGAACGACCGATCAATCCGAGGCGCCTCGCAACAGCAACAACCACATAAGTCAAACTCGTCAGGGCGTGTAAAACCACTGACGCCACTTTTAGCTAGAAAGAAACGCAAGTCCTCCCTGAGGTTCGTCTCCCGTTTTTGGTTCATACCGGGTGTGATACTCGCGAAGTAAAACGTTACACAAAGCTACGCCACAAAGGCCGTGCTTTGATCATCACCACAAGACTTTGCTTTTCAACAGAAGCCTCGATCAATTGCCACTTAGGCATGCCACACAGGCAATTCACTCCATGCGTTTGAAATCCATCAATATATAACCCCTGAGCTCGTACGTCTCAGAGAAGGGCGTTAAGCAAGAGAATAAATTCTCCGCCGCCAAGCAGATATATATTTAATAGAGATCAATCACACGGACTAAAATCCAATGTCAGACACACAGTCCATTTACAAGTCCGTTCTGGGTCTGAACGAAACCGGAGGCACCTAGTACCCCGCATATCCATCGATCTCCAAGTACGTCTGGACGATCACCAACTGTTTCCATCTTCTTGGGTGTACAGCCCAATCAAGATCATCAGCAATCACCCAAACGACGTGAAGACCTCCGGTCTTCGACCATCGTCTTCATCTTCGACTTATCGTCGTATCAGTTATTCAGAATGGGATAAACCCGGTCTTTCCGAATAACTCGCGTATATTTTAAATAAGTGTTACACAAACACAACATACGCCTCATTCCAATTCATCAGTCACTAACCGTAAATTAATCAAGAGAATAATTCCCCAAATATTAACCCCGAAGGCCGAAACCAACATCAGATCAATATCCAGAAAACCATTCTGCTTAGCTAACCGACAGTTAGTTTCTAAATTTCACATTCATAGGGAAAGGTTCCCATTAATTTTATCAAAGATAAATTCTTGAATTTATTCTTTAATCTATTTTTGAATATCAATTCAAACTAGTCGGGATTAGCGAACCTTACCGAAGTAATCATTTGTTTTAATTTCCCAATCCCACCCTATTCATCCCATGAAGTAAAACTGGTAATACTTCATATCTAACACCACGGTGTTATCGGTAAATTCAATTACCATTTCACGTTCAAATCTAATTAAAGATTTAACTATCGCCTGGAGCAAAACTGGTGATACTCCATTTTCGATCATTTCAATCTAATTAAAGATTCATTAAAACTCCACTTAGTTTTAATCTTCGACTGGGTTAAAGAATCAGTGTCATTTAAAACACGGTTCACGATAAACCCAAAATCACATTCCATTAATTATCGGATTAAAGAACGAGTGTTATTTAGAACACTGTTCACGATAAACCCAAAAATCAATATCAATTCAATTTCAATTAAATATTATTTAATTGGTACACTTCATTAAATCTAAATGAAAAGATTTAATCTTTTCTCAACTGGGTTCAAGAACAGTGTTAGTGAAGACACCATTCACGACAAACCCAAATCACATTTGATATTCAATACAAGGCTCTGAATAGAAAATATACCGGCTTATATTTAATATCAAATTCTACGATTAACAAATGTCATATTGGAAATAACGATATAAATATATATCTTTCAAATTCCCATAACAACATCTGTATAATCACGAATTCCAACATCGAAATATTCCGAAGACAATTTCGATTCAAATCCACTCCAATGCAATCATTGGAAATTCTGGTTATTTTTAAAACCCTTTTTCAAATTCAATTTATTTATTTAAAAATAAATAGAATTATATTTCTAGTTCAAAACTAGTTCATTTCGATAAAAACCTATTTTTATCTTTTCAAATATGGAGTTTTTCATCCCAAATCTTCACAAATCATTTCTTATGATTTTACATAAATTATTACTATTTTTAATAATTTTATCAAGGCCCGTACAGTCGATTTCCAACAACGGCCATCGAACTGCACTTACAGCGACCTTTTTCAAATTTGATTTGGACATAATTCCAAATCCAACCGTTAGATTTAAAATTTCTAATATTCGTTAGAAAGCTCTTTTCGATACGAACCCAACGGTTCCGGTTTTAGGAGAATCCGACGGTCGGATCTCCCGTAATGTCCGTTTGAAATAAATGGTCGAAATTCACGAACTGCCGCGGCGCGGCGCGTTCTATTCAGGCCATTATATTATATGTATAATATATATAATATATATTTCATCGATTTCTATTTAAAACGAATTATATAAATAGTTTTGAATTCGTTTCAAAAACATTTTCAACTTCCATTTCAATTCAAATCAAAATTGAATTCTTCTTTATAAATTCGTTTTAAAATCCATTTCTATTCAATTCAAATTTCAATTCAATTTGAATTCATTTCAATTCGCTTTCAATTCAATTTGAAATCGTTTTCAATTCAATTCATTTCGAAATCGTTTTCAATTCAATTCATTTCGAAATCGTTTTCAATTCAATTCATTTCGAAATCGTTTTCAATTCAATTCATTTCGAAATCGTTTTCAATTCAATTCATTTCGAAATCGTTTTCAATTCAATTCATTTCGAAATCGTTTTCAATTCAATTCATTTCGAAATCGTTTTCAATTCAATTCATTTCGAAATCGTTTTCAATTCAATTCATTTCGAAATCGTTTTCAATTCATATAAATATCGTTCACGTCAAAATGGCGTCAATCTAATCAACACGGCTTCATAAATTTCTATTTTCAAATATTCTATTTCAAATATTTCTTTTTCAAAATAGTTGTTATTATCAAAATATTTCGTTCAACACATGACCAATCTCAATGGATGAAACTGTCAACACATGAACCTTTATTTTATATTGATAAAGATGTAAATTTTATTACTAAAATATTTCGTTCAACACATGACCAATCTCAATGGATGAAACTGTCAACACATGAACTTTTATTTTATATTGATAAAGATGTAAATTTTATTACTAAAATATTTCGTTCAACACATGACCAATCTCAATGGATGAAACTGTCAACACATGAACTTTTATTTTATAATATTCTTTATTTTTCAAATTGGAATGAGGCCCAATCAATTACCATATAAAGTTAATTATATGGATTTTCATACATTACACACATGTAATAGCATTGAAGAATAATCAACCATCAACCAAAGTGCACTACACTGTATAAGCATCAAATATAGATATCTAACGCTTATAACAGCCTGTCAATCAATCGATCGACATATTTAATCAATCAGGATGAGTGAACTTCAAATTTCATCCCAACACCCGTGTGGGGTTTCAAACAATCAAACGCATATTTTATTTGTGCAGTTAGGCGATGTGTAAAATTTATCGACCCAATCAATGTCCTTCAAACAGGTGTACATAAACAAACCGTCTGGTTTGTAAATGAATATTTTTTTTTATTCACATTCACGTTAAAAATTATATTTTTAACGATAAAACATTTTATTCCAACATATGAATTTCTATTCAGTTCATTCTTTAAATAAAATGATGTTTTTATTTTTCTAACATATTTTAGAAAATTTCGGCGGCATAACGGCACGATACTAGAAACGGGACGAGGCCTAGCCTTATCCCCGGTCTAGTGAAGGCCCACGCCATTCACACCTCAATCATATCAATTTCATTTCACCAAACAATTCAAATCAACCCAAACAATCTAACTAACAACACAGCCAAACAAACAAGTCCATGGTCTGTGGACGATTGTGTCGGGTGCTACTAAGCACCGTCTGCATCCTAGTATATATATATAACTAGAAAAAGAAATTGAAAGGTGAGAAATTCTCACCGAAAGCTATCCTAACTTCACGGCTCTTCACTGATAGAAATCTTCATTGCTATCGCATCTTCGCTATCTTCTTTGCCCGTAGCCACTACATATATAAAAATCACACATTTTTATTTATTCACTTTCCATTTAAAAATCATATTTTTATAATTTCTTCATACTTTTTTAAAAATCGAATTTTTACTATGCGATTCAATATATAAAAATCTAATTTTTACTATGATGTTCAATATATAAAAATCATATTTTACTTCTCTATTTTCTATATAAAGATCTCGCCTTTTTACATAAAAAGATTTTAGCTTTTCAAATATAAAGATTGAACTTTTTCATATACATCATTATAAAAATCACATTTTTATTTTTCTACACATATAAAGATGCTATTTTTAATATTGCTATCATGTAAAAATTATATTCCTAATTCTCTATATAAACGAAAATCATATTTTTACATCATCAATATAGTAAAGACTATATTTTTAATAATTTAAAAATATAAAGATCATATTTTTAATTCTTTAAAAATATAAAAATCATATTTTTAAAAATATAGATTTCGCCTTTATAAAACATAGACTTCGCCCTTTCAAATTTAAAGATTTTACCTTTTCTAATTTAAAGATTTCTAAATAAAAATCATTGCTTTATAACATAAAATAAAATCAGTTTTTAAATTAACAAAAATCAGTTTTTAAATTATAACAAGAATCTGTTTTAACATTATATAAAAATCAGTTTTAACATTATATAAAAATCAGTTTTAACATTATATAAAAATCAGTTTTAACATTATATAAAAATCAGTTTTCTTTTTTATATAAAAATCAAATAAAATAAATAAGCTAAAAAACTTACAGGGGGGGGGGGGGGGGGTTTCTCTGTCGGCAGCAGGCTTAGGGGGGGGGGTTCTCATCGATCGGCGGTAGGCTTGGGGGGGGGGGTTCTCATCGATCGGCGGTAGGCTTGGGGGGGGGTTCTCATCGATCGGCGGTAGGCTTGGAGGGGGGGTTTCTCATCGATCGGCGAGGAGAGGGGGGGGGGTTTCAGCTACCGCAGGTGGAGGAGGGAACGTCGCGAGGTCGGCGCCGCCTGGGGGGGGGGGGGTGGCTGGATTTCGATTCGTGTTGTTTTTTTTTTCTTTTTTCCTTTCGTTATGAACTAATGAAATGGGGGGGGGCCAGAGAGGAGTTAAGGGGGGGAAGGGGAGAGAAAATTTTCTTTTATTATTTTAATTATTTTAATTACCGCAATATTGACTTTTACATATGACCTCTAAACGAGGCCCACCGCCTGTCGTCCATAGCGTTTCACCCCCATTCTGAACACAATGGGATATGTATCGCAGGTTGATTCGATCGTTTGAATCTGTTTCCGTTAAATTTACATTTAAATCACTATATTGATGTAACGACACGGATTTCGCCCGGACCTAATCGATCGTTAAACCGACCAAGACCGTTCGAATCCCGCATACGCTAACTTTGGGTATACAGCACATCAGAACAAATAACAGAAGACTTCAATAAACATCATAATAATGTTACATCAGAGTACAGAATATCAGAGTATATCGAAATATAATACACAGCGGAAGATAAATTTACATAAATGTAAAACAGTGCACAGCGGAAATATAAACTACACAGCGGAAGACTGTAAATGTCTGGACACAGCTTAAAGCTTCAATCCAGAATCCTGCTCAAAACATCTGCAAAATAAAACTACTCGACTGCCCGTGTGGAAAATAGGGGCACCCGAGTTCGCAAGGGAAAAGCAAACTACGAGTCAGTCATGGGACTGGTGTGAGAACTCAAAAACAGTTGTTAACTTTGTTCAAAAATAAGGCAAATCACGGGACCACGCCACTTTCGCGGAACGGGTTTACCCCCATGAAAGCCAGTGTATAAACAACAATCAATATAGATATATGGATCTACTATGCATCAATCAACATGCAATATCCCAATCTACCCATTTAGATTAATCACCACACTTAGATTTTCCAAATCCAATTCAATTTACAGAAATTATTCCTTTGGATTTTATTCCCGATTTCTTATTTCAAATCATTTGAAATACATATCTAACTTTCTATATCAAAGTAGATTTCACTTCGGGATCTCAAATCAAATCATTTGGAAATATGAATTCCAAAACATAACAATGCATACAAACAAGTATGCAACCAAATATCGTGCTCCCCATCGACAAGGCAAAGGGTACGCACCTCGCAACTCGATATATATATGTGCACCTACCCCACGTAGGAGTAGGCTACACCGACGATGCACCTCCCACTCATGGAGAGCATACACCGCCCTCTCACCCATACTTTTAGTCTCAGGGTTACCCGAATCTTTAGCCACATACTAAATCATTTCATATCCCGAAGTAGGGAAAATCATTTCACAACATAATAATCACAAGTACTTTCAAAATATAGTACTTCACATCAGTAATTCACGCATATGATCAGTCACTATTAATCACATAACCTTTGAGCTCGTACGTCTCAAAGAAGGGTGTTAAGCAAGAGAATAAATTCTCCGCCACCAAACAGATACATCATCAATAGCAACTAATCGAATATGCGATGAACCACAATGTAACATATAATACATTTTCTAAATCACTTTAGAAATCATCGGGTTTTGGGCCTCGAAATCCTTTCTGTTTTATAAAACATTTTTATAAAACATTCCCTGTCCAAAATCGGGAATACGTTTCTTTTCGCTTTAAGAAAAATATCATTTCACAATCATTCATTAAATTTGAAATGAACACAATTTCGCTAAACACCTTATCGTCAAATCGTGAAGTGTTTCACAAGGCGTTAGCACACAGATATTTTCAACCCAACCCAATGCTAAATGTAAAAGCATATTCTGCTCATAAACTGGTCGAGCACAATCCAAACCATCAATCAATCAAATTTGACATTAAATATAAGGTTTTAAATAGAGAGAGTATTGACTTATATTTAACATCAAATCCTGAAACCAACAGATATCATATCGGGAATAACGATATCGATATCTTCCAAATTCCCATCACAATATCTGTAATCACGGAATCCAATATCGAAAATATCCATTGATAATTTCAATTCAAATCTAATCCAATTTATTTATTTTTAACCATTGGATTATTTTTCTAGTTAATAACTAGTTCATTTCGATAAAAATCTATTTTTATCTTTTCAAATATGGAGTTTTTCATCCCAATTCTTCCCAAATCATTTCTTATGATTTTACACAAATTATTACTATTTTTAATAATTTTATCAAGGCCTGTACGGTCGATTTCCATCAATGGCCATCGAACTGCACTTACAGCGACCTTTTTTCAAATTTGATTTGGACGTAATTCCAAATCCAACCGTTAGATTTCAAATTTCTAATATTCCTTAGAAAGCTCTTTTCGATACGAACCCAACGGTTCTGATTTCAGGAGAATCCAACGGTCGGATCTCCCGTAATGTCCGTTCGAAGTCAATGGTCGAAATTCGCGAACTGCCGCAGCGCGGCGCGTTCTATTCAGGCCATTTATTATATATATAATATATATAATATATATTTCGTCGATTTCTATTTAAAACGAATTATATAAATAGTTTTGAATTCGTTTCAAAAACATTTTCAACTTCCTTTTCAATTCAAATCACAATTGAATTCTTCTTTATAGATTCGTTTTAAAATTCATTTCTATTCAATTCAAATTTCAATTCAATTTGAATTCGTTTTCAATTCAATTCATTTCGAATTCGTTTTCTATTCAATTCAATTCGAATTCGTTTTCTATTCAATTCAATTCGAATTCGTTTTCTATTCAATTCAATTCGAATTCGTTTTCTATTCAATTCAATTCGTTTTCTATTCAATTCAATTCGAATTCGTTTTCTATTCAATTCAATTCGAATTCGTTTTCTATTCAATTCAATTCGAATTCGTTTTCTATTCAATTCAATTCGAATTCGTTTTCTATTCAATTCAATTCGAATTCGTTTTCTATTCAATTCAATTCGAATTCGTTTTCTATTCAATTCAATTCGAATTCGTTTTCTATTCAATTCAATTCGAATTCGTTTTCTATTCAATTCAATTCGAATTCGTTTTCTATTCAATTCAATTCGAATTCATTTTCTATTTCAATTCAATTCGAATTCATTTTCTATTCATTTCAATTCGAATTCATTTTCTATTCAATTCAATTCGAATATTTCATATGCATCGTTTTCATTTCATATATATATATATATCGTTTTCAATTCGAATATTTCATATACATTGTTTTCAATTCGAATATTTTCACTTTCAATATATCCGATATTTTCACTTTCAATTTATTCGATATTTTCACTTCGCTATATATATAAATTTCACTTTTCATATATTCGATATTTTCACTTCGCTATATATATAAATTTCACTTTTCATATATTCGATATTTTCACTTCGCTATATATATAAATTTCACTTTTCATATATTCGATATTTTCACTTTGCTATATATATAAATTTCACTTTTCATATATTCGATATTTTCACTTCGCTATATATATAAATTTCACTTTTCATATATATGTTATTTCACTTCGCTATATATATAAATTTCACTTTTCATATATATGTTATTTCACTTCGCTATCAATCAATTTTCACAACAATTTCAACCAATAAATATCGTCCATGGTTTGTGGACGAGGGGCGTATATATATATATATATATAGGTATTTATATATAGCAATTCACTTCCACTTTCAACACATATATAAAATTATAAAAAGAAATTGAAGAGTGAGAAATCCTCACCAATAGCTATCCAACTACACGATTCTTCCTTTATAGAAATCTTCGCCTTTTGTCGCTTTCACCCGTATTCTCTACATATGTAAAAATCGAATTTTTACTATGTTATTCAATATATAAAAATCTGATTTTTCTTTCGACTCAATATATAAAAATCTGATTTTTACTTCGACTTTCCATAAATAAAAATATGATTTTTACTTCGACTTTCAATAAATAAAAATATGATTTTTACTTTTTAAAGAAATCAGTTTTTAACTTTTAAAAAACCAAATCAGTTTTTTTACTTATCTAAAATAAAATCAGTTTTTATTTTCTTTAAAAAAACAGTTTTTAAATCCTTTATCAAATCTGTTTTCCTCTTTTTTAAAAATGCAGTTTTTATCTTTATAAAAAATGCAGTTTTTATTTTTTTATAAAAAATCCAGTTTTTACATCATTTAAAAAAAATCCAGTTTTCAGTTTCTTTGAAAAAAACCAGTTTTAAAATTCTTTTCAAATCAGAAGTTAGTTTTTAAATCTAAAAATAAATCAGTTTTTAAAACTTTAACAAATCAGTTTTTTTTCCTAAAAAAAACAGTTTTTATAACTTTAAAAAAATTCAGTTTTTAAATTCTAAAACAAAGAAACAGTTTTTAAAATTCTTAAAAAATGCAGTTTTGCTCTTTTAAAAAAAAACAGTTTTATTCTAAAGAAAAAAACTACAGTTTTAATCTTTTTAAAAAAATAACAGTTTTTAAATAAAAATAAAAAAAACAAATAAAATAAAATGGCTCACCGATCTTCGAAGTGGAGGAGGGAAGAAGAGCGTCGGCGGTGGCTCGTGGTGTCGCGATGAGGCGTTCGATGGTGGAGGCGGGGTCTTCTTCGATTGCGTCGCGACTGGGTGTCTCGAGGGGTCTCGAGGTGAAGGCGGCTTCGACACTGGAAGGAGGCGGTCGTCGAGGGGTTGTTCGGTGGTGGGTAAGGCGGCGGCTTGATTTTGAATTAGGTTTTGCTTCTTCTTTTTTTCTTTTTTTTATCTGGGGAATGAATATGGAATCGGGGGGGGGGCCAAGCAGAAGAGAAAAAGGGAAATAGATTTTTTTTATATATATTTTATTTTATTATTTAATTATTTAAATTTGCACAAGGGTTGACTTTTATATCCGACCTCGAAACGAGGCCCACCGCCTGTCGTCCATAGCGTTCTACCCCCATTCCCAACACAATGGGATATGTATCGTAAGCTGGTTTGATCGCTACAATCAGTTTCCGTTGAAATTACATTTTAAATCCTTATATTGAATTTTAAACGTACATTTCAAATTACCGGGGTCACATACTAACTAGAAAAATTCCAGAAAAATATTTTCTAGTTTCGTATTGACGATACGGTCCTAACAAAACTAGTTTCGTCGAATTCTGAGACCGTTTGAAAAATGGCCAATTTCCAGTCGATTAAATTCAACAGAAACTGGTCAAACGCGTTTTCTTTTGCCACGCTCACATATTGATTCGAAAAATTATGAAATTTGGAATCTAACAATAGTTTGACATCCCGGACCCAACAAAAGTGGTTTCGTCGAATTCCGAGGTCATTTGCAAAATGTCCATTTTTAAGGGCCTGAATTCCATAGCGACTATTCTGAATTTTCAACTGGACATATCTTTTGATTCCCGATATGAAATCTTGATTTTTCGGATTCGTTGGAAAGATATTATCAATTAGATTCCATATTTTTTTGTTTCACTAAAATCCGGATTGTTTTGCACCCGGTACATTCAATTGAAGTTTGAAATCGAATTATCGAACTACCGCGCCATTTTCAATTCCTTTTATAATTATATATAATTATTTATATTCTAACGACGACGCGTATAAATATATACGTTCGAATTATATTCAAAATAAATTTCTCGTCGATATTATTTAAAATAATTCATATTAAATAATCAGAATTCGCTAAAATTGCCAAAATAAAAATTTTAAACTGGCCCAGATTTTCTGGTTGTTACAATTGAATTATAAACGTACATTTCAAATTACCGGGGTCACATACTAACTAGAAAAATTCCAGAAAAATATTTTCTAGCTTCGTATTGACGATACGGTCCTAACAAAACTAATTTCGTCGAATTTTGAGACCGTTAGAAAAATGGCCATTTTCCAGTCGATTAAAATCAACTAAAATCGGTCAAACGTGTTTTCCTTTGCCACGCTCACATATTGATTCGAAAAATTATGAAATTTGGAATCTAGCAATAATTTGACATCACGGACCCAACAAAACTGGTTTCGTCGAAATCCGAGGTCGTTTGCAAAATTTCCATTTTTAAGGGCCTGAATTCCATAGCGACTATTCAGAATTTTCAACTGGACATATCTTTTGATTCCCGCTATGAAATTTTGATTTGTCGGATTCGTTGGAAAGATATTATCAATTAGATCCTAATGTTTTTGGTTTCACTAAAATCCGGATTGTTTTGCACCCGGTACATTCAATTGAAGTTTGAAATCGAATTATCGAACTACCGCGCCATTTTCAATTCTATTTATAATTATATATAAATATTTATATTCTAACGACGACGCGTATAAATATATACGTTCGAATTATATTCAAAATAAATTTCTCGTCGATATTATTTAAAATAATCTATTTAAAATATTCAAAATTCGCTAAAATTGCCAAAATAAAAATTTTAAACTGGCCCAGATTTTCGGGTTGTTACAATCTCCCCCACTTAAAACTTTTCGTCCCCGAAAAGGAACAAAGTCGAAAGTGGTTTGATTAATCAACTCTACGTTCGGTCTGACTTCCATTCTCCAACTTTTCAGTTTCTGAGAATTTTCAAAATTTCAAAAATTTGGCTAACTCCCTAAATTTTCGAAAAATTTCGCCATAACCTCCCCTGCACCGGGAGCATCGGGGAATTTCAAATAGCTTCCCCGGTCCTTCAGATCTCAAAAAGAAAAAAGAAAAAGCCAAGCGGCTAGCTAATAGGCTCATAAAATCATCATCACCCAAACAAAACAGTAAATTATGTAGTAAACATGTACCTATTTGTCGGGCAAACAAATTTTATTCTCTGGCTCTAGCCTCCTTGCTATGACCTGTTCAATGTAAGTATATGTATATGCAAGCAAATGCGACCAATTTTCAATACAATTCAATATTTGGTTCAATTAGGCTAAATGGTTCAAAATTAGCAAACAAATAAACAAACAACACAAACATCAGTCAATTAGTGAATTAGAGTTTCCAATTCATAATTTTGATACATATACAAAAATCATGTTTTTGATGCCAAATCACAACAATAGGCCCTATCTAATTTTGGTTCTCACACCAATCAATAGGAAATATATAGATATCACACCTTCGAAACACGAATACCAATTCTGATGATGTTCGAACTATCATCAGAATCATCTTCGGGCGACTAGAGTGTGATTCTATATCTATCCAGTATATTAAAATTTCAAATACACGTGGATCAGACGTATACGCAAAATCTTTATATACTGGACTGTCCAACTCAATATAAATAGATAATCAAATACGAATAATTGATTTAAATTTTCAAAACAAAAATTTGTTTTCACTAAAAAAAAATATACTCTTCACACTCGTTCTAGGATACTACTGACCCCATCTCTAACGAGTTATCCTCGTTGGATATTACTAATCCAATATCTGATGAATTCTTTCGTATGGTTCTAATGTGTCTTGTTCTCTGAGCTTTGTAAACCAAAGCTCTGATACCAACTGTAAAAACCCATAACTTCCCCGTAAAGGAAAGCGTCGGATAGTTCGAAAACAAACCACAACAGAACGCATATAAAAGAACATTTCATTGCTTATTACAACAATGCATCATATTACAAGAATACACAGAGTAACAATGAATATTACATAGAAATATCAGAGATTTAAATTACATTTTAATACATAGCAGCGGAAAATAATACAATACACAACTAGAAGTAGATATACGGATACAAAGCTTTCCGGATATCGTTCCAGCTGTAAACCAGGATCCTGTGAATATAAATCTGCAAAACCAAAACTACTAGCTGCCCGTGTCAAAATAAGGGCACCCAGAGTTTAGGTTAAAACAATAAACTCCAGGTCAGTCATGTGACTGGTGTGAGAACTAAAACAGTTATTAGTCTTTATTTTAAATCATTAGGTAAATCAAGGGACCACGCCGTATAACACGGAACGGGTTTCCTCCCAAGAATACCAGTGCATAAAACAAACAGCGCAATGCTAAATAAAGAAAAATGAAGCTGTTATAAGACCCAGGTCCCATCACACAATGCAACGCAGCCGAGGATAGGGTTTTCCCTTATAACAGCCAAAGAATGCTTGATACGGTTAAAACAAATCGTTTGATACTATTATAAGTGCATAGTGTATAAAACAACTTCAAATCATAAGTATCAATCATAGGCGGCATGAGCGCCCCATCCCACTATGTCGCCATACTAGGATCTACAAATAAAACCGCAAATGTCACGTATTTGGAAATTGGATTTCCGTCTATGAACCGAGGCAAAAGATAGTCCTCAACCGATTCGAGACAATCTAGCCTACCATGTCTCAGGATCAGAGCTCGAGTGACCCTAGGAGCGACAGGGCCGGTCCACCGATGTGGATTAAAATGCCTGAACACTACGTTTCCCCGCCCTTTGGGGCGCAAATGAGCCATCAAATGACTCCATCGGTTCGAGAACGACCGATCAATCCGAGGCGCCTCGCAACAGCAACAACCACATTAGTCAAACTCGTCAGGGCGTGTAAAACCACTGACGCCACTTTTAGCTAGAAAGAAACGCAAGTCCTCCCTGAGGTCCGTCTCCCGTTTTTGGTTCATACCGGGTGTGATACTCGCGAAGTAAAACGTTACACAAAGCTACGCCACAAAGGCCGTGCTTTGATCATCACCACAAGACTTTGCTTTTCAACAGAAGCCTCGATCAATTGCCACTTAGGCATGCCACACAGGCAATTCACTCCATGCGTTTGATATCCATCAATATATAACCCCTGAGCTCGTACGTCTCAGAGAAGGGCGTTAAGCAAGAGAATAAATTCTCCGCCGCCAAGCAGATATATATTTAATAGAGATCAATCACACGGACTAAAATCCAATGTCAGACACACAGTCCATTTACAAGTCCGTTCTGGGTCTGAACGAAACCGGAGGCACCTAGTACCCCGCATATCCATCGATCTCCAAGTACGTCTGGACGATCACCAACTGTTTCCATCTTCTTGGGTGTACAGCCCAATCAAGATCATCAGCAATCACCCAAACGACGTGAAGACCTCCGGTCTTCGACCATCGTCTTCATCTTCGACTTATCGTCGTATCAGTTATTCAGAATGGGATAAACCCGGTCTTTCCGAATAACTCGCGTATATTTTAAATAAGTGTTACACAAACACAACATACGCCTCATTCCAATTCATCAGTCACTAACCGTAAATTAATCAAGAGAATAATTCCCCAAATATTAACCCCAAAGGCCGAAACCAACATCAGATCAATATCCAGAAAACCATTCTGCTTAGCTAACCGACAGTTAGTTTCTAAATTTCACATTCATAGGGAAAGGTTCCCATTAATTTTATCAAAGATAAATTCTTGAATTTATTCTTTAATCTATTTTTGAATATCAATTCAAACTAGTCGGGATTAGCGAACCTTACCGAAGTAATCATTTGTTTTAATTTCCCA
This sequence comes from Allium sativum, assembly GCA_030737875.1. Lineage (NCBI taxonomy): Eukaryota > Viridiplantae > Streptophyta > Magnoliopsida > Asparagales > Amaryllidaceae > Allium > Allium sativum. The sequence continues at coordinate 429,433,255 of CM060909.1, read as the reverse complement.
ATCCCACCCTATTCATCCCATGAAGTAAAACTGGTAATACTTCATATCTAACACCACGGTGTTATCGGTAAATTCAATTACCATTTCACGTTCAAATCTAATTAAAGATTTAACTATCGCCTGGAGCAAAACTGGTGATACTCCATTTTCGATCATTTCAATCTAATTAAAGATTCATTAAAACTCCACTTAGTTTTAATCTTCGACTGGGTTAAAGAATCAGTTTCATTTAAAACACGGTTCACGATAAACCCAAAATCACATTCCATTAATTATCGGATTAAAGAACGAGTGTTATTTAGAACACTGTTCACGATAAACCAAAAAATCAATATCAATTCTATTTCAATTAAATATTATTTAATTGGTACACTTCATTAAATCTAAATGAAAAGATTTAATCTTTTCTCAACTGGGTTCAAGAACAGTGTTAGTGAAGACACCATTCACGACAAACCCAAATCACATTTGATATTCAATACAAGGCTCTGAATAGAAAATATACCGGCTTATATTTAATATCAAATTCTACGATTAACAAATGTCGTATTGGAAATAACGATATAAATATATATCTTTCAAATTCCCATAACAACATCTGTATAATCACGAATTCCAACATCGAAATATTCCGAAGACAATTTCGATTCAAATCCACTCCAATGCAATCATTGGAAATTCTGGTTATTTTTAAAACCCTTTTTCAAATTCAATTTATTTATTTAAAAATAAATAGAATTATATTTCTAGTTCAAAACTAGTTCATTTCGATAAAAACCTATTTTTATCTTTTCAAATATGGAGTTTTTCATCCCAAATCTTCACAAATCATTTCTTATGATTTTACATAAATTATTACTATTTTTAATAATTTTATCAAGGCCCGTACAGTCGATTTCCAACAACGGCCATCGAACTGCACTCACAGCGACCTTTTTCAAATTTGATTTGGACATAATTCCAAATCCAACCGTTAGATTTCAAATTTCTAATATTCGTTAGAAAGCTCTTTTCGATACGAACCCAACGGTTCCGGTTTTAGGAGAATCCGACGGTCGGATCTCCCGTAATGTCCGTTTGAAATAAATGGTCGAAATTCACGAACTGCCGCGGCGCAGCGCGTTCTATTCAGGCCATTATATTATATATATAATATATATAATATATATTTCGTCGATTTCTATTTAAAATGAATTATATAAATAGTTTTGAATTCGTTTCAAAAACATTTTCAACTTCCATTTCAATTCAAATCAAAATTGAATTCTTCTTTATAAATTCGTTTTAAAATCCATTTCTATTCAATTCAAATTTCAATTCAATTTGAATTCATTTCAATTCTCTTTCAATTCAATTTGAAATCGTTTTCAATTCAATTCATTTCGAAATCGTTTTCAATTCAATTCATTTCGAAATCGTTTTCAATTCAATTCATTTCGAAATCGTTTTCAATTCAATTCATTTCGAAATCGTTTTCAATTCAATTCATTTCGAAATCGTTTTCAATTCAATTCATTTCGAAATCGTTTTCAATTCATTTCGAAATCGTTTTCAATTCAATTCATTTCGAAATCGTTTTCAATTCAATTCATTTCGAAATCGTTTTCAATTCAATTCATTTCGAAATCGTTTTCAATTCATATAAATATCGTTCACGTCAAAATGGCGTCAATCTAATCAACACGGCTTCATAAATTTCTATTTTCAAATATTCTATTTCAAATATTTCTTTTTCAAAATAGTTGTTATTATCAAAATATTTCGTTCAACACATGACCAATCTCAATGGATGAAACTGTCAACACATGAACCTTTATTTTATATTGATAAAGATGTAAATTTTATTACTAAAATATTTCATTCAACACATGACCAATCTCAATGGATGAAACTGTCAACACATGAACTTTTATTTTATATTGATAAAGATGTAAATTTTATTACTAAAATATTTCGTTCAACACATGACCAATCTCAATGGATGAAACTGTCAACACATGAACTTTTATTTTATAATATTCTTTATTTTTCAAATTGGAATGAGGCCCAATCAATTACCATATAAAGTTAATTATATGGATTTTCATACATTACACACATGTAATAGCATTGAAGAATAATCAACCATCAACCAAAGTGCACTACACTGTATAAGCATCAAATATAGATATCTAACGCTTATAACAGCCTGTCAATCAATCGATCGACATATTTAATCAATCAGGATGAGTGAACTTCAAATTTCATCCCAACACCCGTGTGGGGTTTCAAACAATCAAACGCATATTTTATTTGTGCAGTTGGGCGATGTGTAAAATTTATCGACCCAATCAATGTCCTTCAAACAGGTGTACATAAACAAACCGTCTGGTTTGTAAATGAATATTTTTTTTATTCACATTCACGTTAAAAATTATATTTTTAACGATAAAACATTTTATTCCAACATATGAATTTCTATTCAGTTCATTCTTTAAATAAAATGATGTTTTTATTTTTCTAACATATTTTAGAAAATTTCGGCGGCCATAACGGCACGATACTAGAAACGGGACGAGGCCTAGCCTTATCCCCGGTCTAGTGAAGGCCCACGCCATTCACACCTCAATCATATCAATTTCATTTCACCAAACAATTCAAATCAACCCAAACAATCTAACTAACAACACAGCCAAACAAACAAGTCCATGGTCTGTGGACGATTGTGTCGGGTGCTACTAAGCACCGTCTGCATCCTAGTATATATATATATAACTAGAAAAAGAAATTGAAAGGTGAGAAATTCTCACCGAAAGCTATCCTAACTTCACGGCTCTTCACTGATAGAAATCTTCATTGCTATCGCATCTTCGCTATCTTCTTTGCCCGTAGCCACTACATATATAAAAATCACACATTTTTATATATTCACTTTCCATTTAAAAATCATATTTTTATAATTTCTTCATACTTTTTTAAAAATCGAATTTTTACTATGCGATTCAATATATAAAAATCTAATTTTTACTATGATGTTCAATATATAAAAATCATATTTTACTTCTCTATTTTCTATATAAAGATCTCGCCTTTTTACATAAAAAGATTTTAGCTTTTCAAATATAAAGATTGAACTTTTTCATATACATCATTATAAAAATCACATTTTTATTTTTCTACACATATAAAGATGCTATTTTTAATATTGCTATCATGTAAAAATTATATTCCTAATTCTCTATATAAACGAAAATCATATTTTTACATCATCAATATAGTAAAGACTATATTTTTAATACTTTAAAAATATAAAGATCATATTTTTAATTCTTTAAAAATATAAAAATCATATTTTTAAAAATATAGATTTCGCCTTTATAAAACATAGACTTCGCCCTTTCAAATTTAAAGATTTTACCTTTTCTAATTTAAAGATTTCTAAATAAAAATCATTGCTTTATAACATAAAATAAAATCAGTTTTTAAATTAACAAAAATCAGTTTTTAAATTATAACAAGAATCTGTTTTAACATTATATAAAAATCAGTTTTAACATTATATAAAAATCAGTTTTAATATTATATAAAAATCAGTTTTAACATTATATAAAAATCAGTTTTCTTTTTTATATAAAAATCAAATAAAATAAATAAGCTAAAAAAACTTACAGGGGGGGGGGGGGGTTTCTCTGTCGGCAGCAGGCTTAGGGGGGGGGGTTCTCATCGATCGGCGGTAGGCTTGGGGGGGGGTTCTCATCGATCGGCGGTAGGCTTGGGGGGGGGGGGTTTCTCATCGATCGGCGAGGAGAGAGGGGGGGGGGGGGTTTCAGCTACCGCAGGTGGAGGAGGGAACGTCGCGAGGTCGGCGCCGCCTGGGGGGGGGGTGGCTGGATTTCGATTCGTGTTGTTTTTTTTTTTCCTTTCGTTATGAACTAATGAAATGGGGGGGGGGCCAGAGAGGAGTTAAGGGGGGGAAGGGGAGAGAAAATTTTCTTTTATTATTTTAATTATTTTAATTACCGAAATATTGACTTTTACATATGACCTCTAAACGAGGCCCACCGCCTGTCGTCCATAGCGTTTCACCCCCATTCTGAACACAATGGGATATGTATCGCAGGTTGATTCGATCGTTTGAATCTGTTTCCGTTAAATTTACATTTAAATCACTATATTGAATTATAAACGTACATTTCAAATTACCGGGGTCACATACTAACTAGAAAAATTCCAGAAAAATATTTTCTAGCTTCGTATTGACGATACGGTCCTAACAAAACTAATTTCGTCGAATTTTGAGACCGTTAGAAAAATGGCCATTTTCCAGTCGATTAAAATCAACTGAAACCGGTCAAACGTGTTTTCCTTTGCCACGCTCACATATTGATTCGAAAAATTATGAAATTTGGAATCTAGCAATAATTTGACATCACGGACCCAACAAAACTGGTTTCGTCGAAATCCGAGGTCGTTTGCAAAATTTCCATTTTAAGGGCCTGAATTCCATAGCGACTATTCAGAATTTTCAACTGGACATATCTTTTGATTCCCGCTATGAAATTTTGATTTGTCGGATTCGTTGGAAAGATATTATCAATTAGATCCTAATGTTTTTGGTTTCACTAAAATCCGGATTGTTTTGCTCCCGGTACATTCAATTGAAGTTTGAAATCGAATTATCGAACTACCGCGCCATTTTCAATTCTATTTATAATTATATATAAATATTTATATTCTAACGACGATGCGTATAAATATATACGTTCGAATTATATTCAAAATAAATTTCTCGTCGATATTATTTAAAATAATCTATTTTAAATATTCAAAATTCGCTAAAATTGCCAAAATAAAAAATTTAAACTGGCCCAGATTTTCGGGTTGTTACAATCCCCATTTGTGAAAAATGAGCCGCCTCTCTTTCATTCCTCTCCAAGCCATGGCCGCCATTCTCTTCTTCCTTCCTCCATCAAAAGAAAAAAAAATAAGTTTCATTCTATTGTGATGACTTTGGAACGGTGACAATCTCTACCTCTCTTTGATTTATCTATCCAAAGGCCTAGGTGAGCAATTTTAAATTTAATTTAATTTAATTTTAATTATTAAAAACATGTTTTTGATCCAATTCGATACAGAACCCGACAAATTTGACAATCCTGCGACAACGCAACATCACACAATATCTTAGATCGGTGTGAACAAATTTCCGACTCGTTACAGTTGGTATCAGAGCTCTGGTTAGCTCAAATCTTTGTGGTACAACTCATTATAATGGAACAAAAGACTCATTAGAAATTGGATTAGTAATATCCAATAAGAATACTCATAGAGATAGGATTAGCAGTACCTTAGAATGAGAAAACTCATTAGAGATTGGGTTAGTAATGCCCTAGAGTGAGTTGAGAGTAACAAGCTTATAATATATGTATTTGTAATTGTAATCTATTTTAGAAAATATGATTTTTGAATATATAAAAGTTATATATTTGAAAGTTAATCAACTAATAAAATTATTGAAATCAATAAAAGAGAGAAAGATGAGTTAATTGATTAAACACTTTTAACTTCGTTCCTTTTCGAGGACGAAAAGTTTTAAGTGGGGGAGATTGTAACAACCCTGAATTTTGGGGTAAATTTAAAAATTTATTTTAAGTAATTTTAATGAGTTTTTGATATTTTAAATAATAACGATTAAAAATTTATTTTATTTGAAGTAAAGAAAGATATATGTTAGAAATATAAAAGTGTTAAAAACATTATTTTTAACATTGCTAGAAATTAACTGCTAAAATAGAAAAGAAACATATATTTAAAATATGTCAAGAATATTCTTTTTAAAATACGGAGCGTGAACAATTCACATGTAATATATGGATTATTTATTTAAATTCTTAATGTGAACGTTTTGCTAATAGAGAATATTTTAACTTTATATGTAGTTTAATTCTAAAATAAAGAAATAATGGGTGAAATAAATTCGTGAATTTAGCTTTAACATTGGCATTTAATTTACGGTGTAATGGTTAAATTTGTATTGTTCATTAATAAAAAAAAATTAAATATGGAAAGTGGCAGCAGTTTTCAATGCCTCTTCCCTTCCTTATTTTTAGCACGTGCATCCATGTTACATTATACATATATATGTTCATAAATTAAATGAATTTATACATAGAAATTTTATGCTAATTTTTGTTTATATTAATATCAGTACATGTCATGCTTTGCACACGATGGTTAGTTTGAAAACAATAAATACATTGTGTAGTTACTTATATTATAATTATAATATTTTACACCGATCTTTGAATTTAAAGTTAAAAACAAAATTTGAGATGTAACCTCCCTTTATTTTATGCAAGATATAATAACTTATGAGAGTGTTACCTTGTATTAAAATGTTGACTTACATGAAACTCTTTTATGAAAATGTTGAAGATTTACTTATAACAAATTTCAGTTAAGTAATTTGCTTTCATATTATGGAAATACTCATTTATGATGATCAATATAAAAAAAACTCAGTTAGTAAGTTTCCCTTCTTAACAATAATTCATGTACGTTACATTTTTCATTAACATACATTACAACTGAAATTAATGTATGTCAAAAATAATAATAAGAGAGAATGGAATTGGAAATTTTCACAAGAATATATAATGTTAATTAGTCTTATATATTTGAAGTTTGAATTCTGTTAATATGAATAAAACGGTAAGTATATGACGGAAAAATTAAGGAAGGGTAATAAAATAGGTTACAAATTAATGTTGTAATTGATGTAAAGAAACAGTCAACTAAGGAAAAGGAAAAAAAATGATGAATGACATTAATTAAGAGATTTATTGGTTTAAATTATATATAAACGTTTGCATGCATATACACACATCTACATGATCAAAGCTTAAATTAGTTATATATGTTTGAAATTTGAATTTTGTAACATGTGAATAAAATGGAAATAAATTACTACGTCATCCCTCTTCTCTTATTTTCTTTCCCATTTCTACCTCATGTAATTTTCCATCCCCATTTGTGAAAAATGAGCCGCCTCTCTTTCCTTCCTCTCCAAGCCATGGTCGCCATTCTCTTCTTCCTTCCTACATCAAAAGAAAAAAATAAGTTTCATTCTATTGTGATGATTTTGGAATGGTGACAAGCTCTACCTCTCTTTGATTTATCTATCCAAAGGCCTAGGTGAGCAATTTTAAATTTAATTTAATTTTAATTATTAAAAACATGTTTTTGATCCAATTCGATACAGAACCCGACAAATTTGACAATCCTGCGACAACGCAACATCACACAACATCTTAGATCGGTGTGAACAAATTTCCAACTCGTTACAGCTTGGTCATCACGTTGGTACGTCGATTTATAAAAATTCTTTCATTTCTTTCTTTCTAGATAAAGTACACTGCTGAAGTTATTGCTCCACATGAAAGATCCCTAACTTGGTGTTTTGTTTTGAAAGAATGATCAATACCCCTCAATTCACTTCTTAACTGCAGATTTGTTGTCAAAGGAATAACAAGCTTCTGTTTTAGAGATAACCATGTAAAGGAAGAATAATCACATTAGAAAAAAAGGTGCTCAATTGATTCTGGATGAAGTTCACAAAGAGGGCATAAGGTATTAGAAATGTTTCCAAATCGTAAAATTCTGTCCTTTGTATTCAATCTTCCCATACCTGCTAAATAAGTAATAAAAGAAATTTTCCTGCAATTTTTACTGTGCCAAATTAGTGAGAAAATAGGATCAATTTCTTCATGAATTCACATAAAGTTCCATGCTTTATGATATGAGAAATGACCACCAGAACACCACTCATATTTATCCTCTCTGAGATTAGCTGAATTTGAAATTTCATCAATTAGCTCTCTAGTTGCTGGACGAATAAGAGGATTGAAATTTTCACCGCTTACAATAGAACTTACTTTTTGATTTGAATTACCTATCAAATGTAGTCTATCATAACCAAGAATGTCCACCAAGCACTGACAATTTATCCAAGGATCATGCCGTAAAAAAGTCTTATTCCCATTTGCAATAATTCTACTGAAATACTGTTTTGAATGAGATCTTAATTTAAGCATGGATTTCCATGTAGATGAGAAATCATTATCTTCATCCATTGACTAGTAAATTTTACCTTTGCAATATTTGTTCTTCATCCACTTGCTCCATAAAGATTTATCTGACCGATATTTCCATAACAATTTAACACATGCTACCTTTTTTTAAATCAGAAAAAAAATTTCAGACCTATACCCCCTTCACTTTTAGGTTTACACAAAGAATTCCATGCTATTTTGTGCACTTATCCACCCTAGAAAAAGTCATAACAAATTGATTGCAATTTATCTAAGGTAAACTCTGGTATTTGGTATATAAATAACCAATAGAAAATGATCGGAGTCAACACTCCATTTATCAGTTCAGCTCTTCCATCATAAGACAACAGTTTAGTCTCCCAACCTTGAATTTTGACCTGAATTCTATGAATCAAAGCATTGCATTCTGAATAATGCAAATAGTTAGATGATAGTGGAACACCCAAATATTTGATAGGTAGAGATCCTCTCTCAAAACCCATAATATCCAAAATTTCTTGAGCATTAGTTACTGAACTGCTGTAGAAAATATTTGTTTTATCTGCATTTACTTTCAAACCTGCACAGACTTTTAACTGATGAAAAATGTATGTCAAAGAAATTGCATTTTGTCTAGAACTTTTCCCAAAAATCATTAAATCATCAGCGTAAAGAAGGTGAGAAATAATTGGTTGCACTGAACTTGTTGACTGAAAAGATTTACTTGAAACTGCTTCATCCATTTGAAAAGTGAAAAACTGCATTGCTAAAACAAAAAGATAAGGAGATAGTGGATCTCCTTGTCTGATTCCTCTTGTTGATATAATAAACCCTTTTGGAATTTGTAACGACCTAAGGATTTTTGGCCCGAAAATCGATATAAATACCTTTACCATAACTCATGCCGACCTTCCAAACACCGAAAACACTGGAACGTTATTAGAAAGAATTTAGAGGGTGAGATAAGAAAGAAAGAAATATTAGAATAGTAGAAGAAGAAGAAACAACACAACATAGAGTCTCACATCGCAGCGGAACAAAATATAATACAGAAATAAATCTTTATTGAGAGCTTTAAAAAAAATACTTACAATATCAGAGTACATCACACAACGGGACAGTTATAATAACCTGTTCCCATATACAACACACAGCGGAATAGAAGCTACACAATATCATATGTCTGAACATCACCAGCTCGTCTCTGGACTTCACAGCATTCGATAACCGGAACATATACTGTAACGACCCAGAAAATCTGAACCAATTTAAAATTTATAAATTGGCTAAAATAACGGATTTTAAATATTTAAAATAAATATTTTAAATAATGGCAATGAAAAGTGAGTTTGAATCGACAATTGAAAACGATTATAATTAATTATAATTATAAATAAGGCTTGAAAAGGCGCGGCAGATTCAAAAATTGAATTCAAACTTTGTCGGACTGTACCTAGTGCAAAACAATCCGGATTTTAGTGAAACCAAAAATATTTAAATCTGTTAGTGAATACCTTTCTAACGAATCTGAAAAATCGAATTTTCATAGCGGAAAGCAAAAGTTATGGCCGAATGAATTTTCGGAAGGGTCGATATGGAATTTATATAGCCCGTGAAAATGGCCATTTTGCATACGACCTCGGAATTCGACGAAACCACTTTTGTTGGATCCGGGATGAGAAGTTATTGCTAGGTTTCAAATTTCATAATTTTTGAAGCTATTATGTGAGCGTGGCAAAAGAAAATGTGTTTGGTCAATTACAGTTAAATTGGATCGACCAGAAATGGGCCTTTTTGCAAACGGTCTCAGAATTCGACGAAACTAGTTTTGTTGGGACCGTATTGTCAAAACATAGCTAGATTTATTTTTCTGGAATTTTTCGAATTAGTTTGTGGCCCTGGCAAATTGAAATGTTCGTTCAAATTAAATATTGAATATTTTATATTTTAATTTGAAGGAAAACTGACTGAAACAGTCGAATGGGCCTATGAAACATATCCCATTGTGTTCGGAATGGGGGTAAAATGCTGGAGAAGACAGTCGTTGGGTTTGGATTGGGGGTCGTGTAAGAAAACCCTTTTTTATAAACCATCGGCCAATAGAATTATTTCTTCATAAAATAAAAATAAAAATAAAATCGAAAAAACCCTCGCCGCCCTCCTGATATCGACGGAAGCCGTTTTCGCATCTTCCCAAGCAATTTCTGGCTGCCACGCTCATTTTCAGCTCCACCCCCAGTTGAACTTTTTGAAGAGCATCCTCCACTCTTCAAATCCGCACCAGTCTCGCCCCTTCTGGTTTCGTATCCAGCGAGAATCGCCCTCCTGAAGTTTCGACGTTCAAACCGCCGATTCTCCCCCACCGTCGATCCGAGTTGGCCGCGCTTCCAGGGGGTGGTGTGCCTCTCCTAGCCCTTCGACGCTGCGAAGGCCGATCGTCCTCTAGCTTCACGGATTCGGAGAAAATTTCAACCCTAGTTTCGAACGACTTGCTGAGGTAATCGGCTTTGTTTATTTTCCACAGTTTTAACACCTTTAAACCGTTGCAAACTTTGAAAAATCACATCTTTTTGCTGTGTTAACGAAATTCGATGAAACAGGAAACATCGTGACCGTGTGGACGCCTTCTACATTTTAGAAGAGACCGCATATTTTTCTGAGCCTTCTGCTATTTTTGTTGGAGTGGAACCCAATGTGAGATTTCTAATTTAAAGACAATATGGAAATCGACGATGTATAAATTATATAGTCGATGTATGAGTTATATAAGCGTTGTACTGAGACGACCCGATTTCCCGTTCTCACGGAAACAAGGTTATCTTTGGAATATAACACAGAAACAGATAATAGCAGAACAGAATTAAATAAATACACCAGATAATGAACAATAAAATATACTGGATAAAAGTATCATCAGAGTTACACAATATACAGGATCTTACTTAGTACAAATACAGTTCAGCTATACATAAATGTCTACAGCGGAAATAAACAAAATATGTACAATAGGAGATGAACAGCATAAAAAGAGATAATGATAAAATCCATCTTCAGCTCCAGCTATCCAGAAGGAACCAGCTAAACCTGAATGCAAGGCTGCCCGTGTAGAAAAAGGGGCACCCGAGTTTGAAAGTGAAACAAACTACGAGTCAGTCATGAGACTGGTATGAGAAATCCACTCGACACATATATATTTGGCTAATCACAGGACCACGCCACTTTCGTGGAACGGGTTTACTCCATTGGATTGACAGTGCTTTAAAACAAATCTTTCTTTTAAACATCGCTATGCTTTTTATAAAAATGAAGCCGTTATAAGACTCAGTTCCCATCACACAATGCAACGCAAACCGGAGGATAGAGTTTTTACCTTATAACGGCCAAGATATGCTTGATACGAATAAAACAAAGGCATTTGATATTATTACTAGTGTTTATATGTTTTGAAAACAATTTCAAATCATAACTATCAATCATAGACGACATGAGCGTCCCATGCCACTATGTCGCCAAATATATATATACAACTGAAACCGCACGATCACGTATTTGGAAATTGGATTTCCGTCATGAACCAAGGCAAAAGATAGTCCTTACCGAATTCGAGACGCTCTAGCCCGTGTCTCAGGAACAGCCGCAACTGCCCCTTGGATCGTCAGGGCCGGTCCACCGATGTGGATTATTATGCCTGAACACTACGTCTCCCCGCCCTTTGGGGGCGTAAACGAGCCAACGAATGACTCCATCGGACCCGGATCGTCCGAACAAACCGAGGCGCCTCGCAACAGCAACAACCACATAGGTGAAAAGTATATAAATGTCAGGGCTGGTAGGTCACTGACACCACCCTAGCTAGAAAGAAACGCAGGCCCTCCCTGATGTCCTCTCCCGTTTTAGGTTCATACCGGGGTGTGAGGCTCGCGAATTCACGTTATACACAAAGCTACGCCACACAGGCGGTGCTTTGATCATCACCACAAGACTTTGCTTTTCAACAGAAGCCCTGATCACTGCATCTTAGCATGCCACACAGGCAATTCATGCCATGCGACTGATGTCCATCGATATACAACCTCTGAGCTCGTGCGTCTCAGAGAAGGGCGTTAAGCAAAAGAATAAATTCTCCGCCGCCAAACAGATGTATATTTAATAGAGATCAATCAACACAGAATAAAATCCAATGTCAGACACACAGTCCATTTACAAGTCCGTTCTGGGTCTGAACGAAACCGGAGGCACTAAATACCTCGCAAACCCATCGATCACCACGTACGTCTGGACGATCACCACTCATTATCCATATTTCGGGATGCCTCCCAATCAGGACCTCGGTTACCATCCAAACGAGGTGAAGATCTCCAGTCTTTGACCACCGTCCTTATCTTCGACTTTCAATCGTCGGTCAATTATTTGAAATGAGAATTAACTCGGCCTTCTCAAATAATTCACGTATATTTAGAATTTCAATTCAATTTATTTCAATGGTTAAATTATTCGACAACACCAATTTCGTTCTTTAATGTAATTTTCACACCAAACACATTCAACCATCAAAAGCCACATAAATCAAGCAAATTCAGTTTATTTCCATTCCATATCGCTTATGATATTTTATAAGGATTTATCGCTATTTTTATTTATTTTAAAATAGCCTATTTATTCAAAACGCCGCTTCGGGCCATAACGCGGCCGTGGCGCTGTTTTTCTTCAGATTTGATTTACACTTATCTGAAAATCTAACCGTTGGATCTTCACAAAATTTACATCATTAGAAAGGTCTTTTCAAAACGAATCCAACGGTTCCAGTTTCGGGAAAATCCGACGGTCGGATCTCCCGGTACAATCGTTTGAAGTTTCGATTTCAAAATACGAACTGCAGCGTCGTTATTCGATTTAAATATAATTATATTTATATATATATATAAATATAATCGTTTCTGGCGCTGTTTTTCTTCAGATTTGAATTAAACATTCCAGACAATCCAACCGTTGGATTTCTACAAAGTTGGTGCCGTTGGGAAGATATTTCCAAGGCGAACCCGACGGTCGAGGTTTCGGGAAAATCCAATGGTCGGATTTCCCGCACTAGTCGTTTGAAATTACGGTTTCAAAATACGAACTGCACGGCCTCGTTTCGTTTTAATTTTATTTATATTTATATATTTATATAAATATAGTTCATTCAATGATTTCCATATCGTTTTCACTTCAAATATTTTTCTAACACCTTAAAATTTTGGAAAATTTCGCCATAACCTCCCCTGCACCGGGAGCATCGGGAAATCGCAAATAGCGTTCCCGGTCCTTCTAATCTCAAAAAGAAAAAGAAAAAGCCAAGCGGCTAGCCAACAGGCTCATAAAATCATCACCCAAACAAAGCAGTAAATGTGTACCTATTTGTCGAGCACAAAATTTTATTCCTCTTCTCTAGCCCCTTTGCTATAACCTGTTCAATAAATATGCATGTACATATATATACAGTTCTTATCATTTATCATTTTCTATTCAACTTCATATTTGATTTCTGTTTGGTTTAAAAACACCATTCATTCTAATGTTACATAGATAGGTGCAAATCATTTCATTAGCTAATTAATGAATATTTCAACTCATATATGTTTATTTTGAACAAGTGGCTATTTATAACACTTCACATTTCAACGATTAATGCATACAATAAAAATGTGATTTTTATTGTAAAACAGTTCATTTCAAAACACTATTATTTTATATACTTCATATTGGCGATAAAAATAGGATTTTTATCATACAACAATTTCTTTTAAAACGAGATTATTTTACACTGTTCATATAGTCGATAAAAGGTGATTTTTATTATCAAACAATTTATTTCAAAATATGAATACCATTCAACACATGAATTTCTAATTAACGAATGAATATCAATTCAACACATGAATGTTTTCTATTCAATGAATAATTATAGTTTAAGCATATGAAAATAATTCAAACACACGAATATTATTCAAAATTTCGGCAGCATAACGGCAGGGTAGTTAAACCGGGACCGTCCCTAGTACGGCTCCTCGCTCTACCTTAAAACCTCGCGGTTTTTGACAATGGGGATCATGCATCTAGTTCGCACGCAGGCGGCATGTATATATTTATTTCATTTCCACAACTAATCCTATGTGGTTTCAACCAAATATTTTTCAACCACAAACGGGTATTTTTCAACCACAATCAACCAATATCAATCACAAACAATCCCAAACAATCCTTCGCTATCAATCAATTTTCACAACAATTTCAACCAATAAATATCGTCCATGGTTTGTGGACGAGGGGCGTATATATATATATATATATATATATATATATATATATATATATATATTTATATATAGCTATTCACTTTCATTTCACACATATATAATATTTTTAAATCAGAAATCTCACCAATAGCTATCCAACTTCCCTTAGAGAAATCTTCGCCTTTACGACTCTGTCGCTTCGTTGCCTTTATTCTCTACATATGTAAAAATCGAATTTTTACTATGTTATTCAATATATAAAAATCGAATTTTGACTTCGCTATTCAATATATAAAAATCGAATTTTGACTTCGCTATTCAATATATAAAAATCGAATTTTGACTTCGCTATTCAATATATAAAAAATCGAATTTTGACTTCGCTATTCAATATATAAAAATCTGATTTTGACTTCGCTATTCAATATATAAAAAATCTGATTTTTCTTTCGACTTTCAATATATAAAAATCCTGATTTTTACTTCGCTATTCAATATATAAAAATCTGATTTTTCTTTCGACTTTCAATATATAAAAATCCTGATTTTTCTTTTTTTAAATTTCTAATCTCCTTCTATTTTAAATCTTAAAATAAATTAGTTTATAAATCATTTTAAAAATCAGTTTTTAATACTTTTTAAAATCAGTTTTTTACTTTTAAAAAAAATATGTTTTTTTCTTTTAAAAAAAACAGTTTTAAATCCTTAAAATCGAAATTCAAAGATGAAAATAAAATAAAATATAAACAATTTACCTGCGAAGAAAGGGGGGGGGAAGCCAAGCTCGGCGGCGTCGGAGCTGCTTCGAGGGGCGGCGGCTTCAGCGTCGCGAACGGGGGGGGGGGGGGGGGGGGGGCTTCGTCGGAGCTCGTGCGATCTGGGGGGGGGGGGCTTCGTCGGTTGCGCACTGGTAGGAGGAGGCTGGACGGAGGGGCGATGGATCGGCGGCGTCGAACTGGGCGGAGCTCGCGATAGTTTTAGGTTTTTTTTTTTTATTTCGAACAGCAGAAAGGAAATGAGGAGAGAGAGAGAAAAGGGTTTATATAAATTATTTTTATTATTAAATTTCTATTTAAAAGTTGTCTTTTTATTCGAAGTCGAAATGGGACCCACCGACTGTCGCCCATAGCGTTTTACCCCCATTCCGGACACAATGGGATATGTATCGCAAGCTGATTTGATCGTTACAATCAGTTTCCGTTGAATTTACATTTAAATCACTATATTGAATTCTAAACGTACATTTCAAATTACCGGGGCCACATACTAACTAGAAAATTTCCAGAAAAATATTTTCTAGCTTCGTATTGACGATACGGTCCTAACAAAACTAGTTTCGTCGAATTCTGAGACCGTTTGAAAAATGGCCAATTTCCAGTCGATTAAATTCAACCGAAACTGGTCAAACGCGTTTTCTTTTGCCACGCTCACATATTGATTCGAAAAATTATGAAATTTGAAACCTAGCAATAACTTGACACTGCGGATCTAACAAAAGTGGTTTCGTCGAAATCCGAGGTCATTTGCAAAATGTCCATTTTTAAGGGCCTGAATTCCATAGCGACTATTCAGAATTTCCAACTGGACATATCTTTTGATTCCCGCTATCAAATTCCGATTTGTCAGATTCGTTGGAAAGATATTGTAACGACCCGCAAATCCGTGCTACCTGAGTTGACTAAATACACTACCTGTCCAACCCAAATAACACAGAAATACGAACCATTAATAGAAAGAAGATAGAGGGTGAGAATAGATAAGATAGAAAACTTAGAATAGAAGAAAAGCGAAGATCACAACTCACAGCGGAACGAAGAAAATATATTCTATAACATAAGCTTTGGAATACAAATCTGTTTTGTACATATACACATACCATCATCAGAGTATATATATAACATTTGATTCAGCGGAAGTAACTCGAAATAACTAACGTTGAAGCCTTCTGCTTCAAGCTCCTCCAAGTGTATCTGTAAAAGCCTGAAACACTTGACTGCCCGTACAAATTTGGGCACCCAAGAGTTTAGGGAAAACAAAACAAAATAAACTCTGGGTCAGTCATGGGACTGGTGTGAGTAAACTCCAACCACTTGTTTAACTTTAAAAATCCTTCCAAAAGAAAAGATAATAGTAAGACCAGCCCACACATAACACGGACGGTTTTTACCTTACTATAACCCAAAACACTTTGATACGAAAATCCAGTGATATTATAATAATGTCTACATCAAGTAAATAACCAAATAGTAGAACGCTTGCATCTCACGCTCCACATATATAGTATAAAATCAAAAACCGCATGGCGCTTATTGGAGACTGGATTCCAACTTGACAAGGTATGGGACCACCTTCCGACTGTGTATCTCTAGAGAGGAATACACTGGGTTCAACAAGAACATCTTGCAACCCGGCCCACACATGACCGACCACTCATTTCGCTTGAGTGTATCGAATGTATATCACCAACGGTTGGACTCAAACCACCGTTTCCCGAATGGGCAGAATCGATAGATTTAGAAACAAAAGGAATTTCTCTAGATAGGTGATTATACACCCTAATGGGTGCGACCCACATAGCCATGCTGCCTGCCCGATTTTTGTCCTTTCCCGGTTGTTGAGGCCTGAGGCTACGCATACTTACCATTCCTTGATAACACAATCACTTTGAATGCCACATTGTCAGATCCGTTAATCACCAGTTGAGTTTGCACAAATATTCTGGATATTATGCTAAGGGATAAATCCGTTGCAACCATATATATCCATACAGACCAACCCATTTGATCATTGGAAATACTCTGTCAGACATTCGTCCATATACGTTCGTTCTGGGATTGAACGAAACCGAAGGCACTATTTCTATAAATAGAAAAGCCCTTGCACTTTACTCCGTCTTCAATATATTCAGCATACTTGGTTCGCAACGCTTATGCCGATACGGAGTGGTTCTTCGGATAATAATCCAACCGGTCTCTCCATATTGACAACGATGGTCAAAACTTCGATAGTCTGTGATTTAACTATCGAATAAAAACAAGTGTTCATCCAAACATATCAAACAAATCACTGGGCTCTTTAATTAATATTTCATTAATTAAATCTCTTCTCCATTTCCTCTATCAGTATTTGTTAACCAAATATTTCAATAATCAATCTTGGCCCTTTACGCTATATTTTGATTTCGTTTCCTTGTCGAATTCTATATATGTCGATATATAGATTTCTAACTATCAAATTATCTGAAAAATATTCTATCTCCTTAAATTCCCGGAAAAATTCGCCATAACCTCCCCTGTATCGGGAGCGTCGGGAAATTGCAAATAGCTTCCCGGTATCTTCCCATTTCAAAAAGAAAAAGAAAAAGCCAAGCGGCTTGCCGATACGGCGCATAAAACTCATGAATTAAACATGTACCTTTTGTCGGGCACATAAATAAAAATCTTCATATACTCCATCCCATACCTGTCTAACACCTGTTCACTTGTTTTCACTTCAATTCAATACTATCTAATCGTTTGAATTCAGTTTCGCTCATTTATTCTTTAATTAGCCTTTTTGCCTATTTCACTTCTTTGTTGAACATAACATGTTCGAACAAAATATTTAACTCGTTCATAACCAAATCGAATTTCGATTTCAATTCTAGTTTCCTTTTCTATTTCGAATATAAATTTCAAATCGAATTCTCTTATTTAAAGCTCAATATCCATTCAACATTCCATTTACTAAATACTATTCGAATTAGTTAATTCTATTCAATAATCACAATTTGATTTCTGTTTCAAAAATCAATTCATTTACACCACTTGAATTCGCATATATTTCACAACTCAACTCTGAAATTTTCTTAAATAAAAATGCGGATTCTATTTTCTTAAAATCCTTTTATAACATGAAATAAACCGTTATGGTTTTAAAATAGTTCTGGCGCTGTTTTTCTGAAAATTTGATTTTGACTTATCTCAAAATCTATACGACGAAATTCAGATTTTTCTTCTTCATTAGAAAACTATTATCAAACCGGTCCTGACGTTTCTTGTTTCGAAGAATTCCGACCCCAATTGAGTTCTGTATACTCAATTGAAGTTCGAATCGCCAATTTACGAACTGCAGCGCTGCGGCGAGTTCGTTTTAATTATATTTATATAAACTTTTTAAACTCCTTAAAAATGAATTCAACTTCGTTTTAACCTTATTTGAATTCCTTGATTCAAATTCCAATCTCACTTTTATTTGAATTCTATATTCAAATTCCAATTCCCTTTTCTATTTGATATTCAAATTCAATATTTGAATTTCTATTTGAATTCCCTATATTCAAATTCTAGACTTGAATTTATTTGAATTCTCTTATTCAAACTTTATACTTAAATTCCATTTGAACTTCTATATTCCCATTTCTATATTTGAATTCTATTGAAGTCCAAATATTCAAACTCCTTTTTAAATTCTATATTCAAAATTCCATAGTTTAAAACCCATTTGAATTTCATATTCAAATTCCATAGATTAAATCCTATTTGAATCAAATTTGAATCTCTTATATTCAAATTTCAATTTCATTTGAATTCTAATATTCAAACTCATTTTTAACACCATTTGAATTTCTTTACTCAAATCCATTTGAATTTCCTTGAATTCAAATTCCATTTCAAAACCATTTGGATTTCCTATTTTGAAATCCTATTTGAAATTCTATTTCAAATTCTACCTTGAAAATCCTATTTTTCAAAGTTTATTTCAAATTTCTATTTTGAAATCTCATATTTAAATTTCTACTTGAATTTCTGTATTCAATTCCATGTTCAAATTCAATGCTCGAATTTCTATTTCAAATCTCTATTCAAATTTCATATTTAAATTCCATTCAAATCTCTATTCAAATTTCACATTTGAATTCTTCTTTGAAATACTATATTTCAAATTCTATTCAATTCTTCTTTGAAATTCTATATTTCAAATTCTATTTAATTCTTCTTTGAAATTTTATATTTCAAATGCTATTTTCTATTTGAACTCTTATATCCAATTTCTTTAACCAAGTCTCGACTTCCATTCCTTTTGAAATCGATATTTCTATTTTTCTTTTGACGATAGATTTCTCATTCAAATTTCACACTTGTATTTCTCTTTCTGAATTATCAACCGATAATCCTTTTCTCTTCATTTTATAACTTCGTTATAAAAGAACTATTTATAAGCTTCGTTTATAAAGGAACTACTTGTTATATTTTTCAAAAACAAGTTTTATATTTTTATTCCATTTAAAAATTCAAATTCTATTTAAAAATAGAAATTTCCCTTTTTAAATCTCAAATATCCTTCCACGCTATTTTTAAATATCATTACTTAAGCCCAGTGATATTTAAACACACAAAGCAACGAATTATTTATTTTTCTAACACATCATATATAACAATATATATGCAAACAAATAAACAAACAGATAATATATTTTTGAGGAATCCAGTTGGATTCCTCCAACCTGTTTTCCTGCATCCACAGATGTTAGCACATAAATAATACCAATTCTGCTTCGTGGCAGAATATCGCGGTATAGAAGGTCATCCACTAATCATAGCGTGGGGCGTATAGGGTAATCATCCGCTATGAAACTGCGGGCATCCGCTAATGAGACTGCGGGAATCCAACCAACCAATCAACCCAATATATATATATATATAGCCTAAATAACTAATATATATATAAAGCAACCAGAAATCATTCACACAAGCAACAGACAATTATTTTTAATGAAATAAAAATAATTCTAAAGGTGAGTGAGATTTACTCACCGGGGATTTTTATTGCAGCTCGTTCAAATTTTAAATTAAACTGTTGGTCCTGAAAAATCCCAAATCCATTCCACCCAGTAGGCATGTCCTTACGAGCTCAATGAAGTTGACAGCATTCAAATCTTAACCACCATTTCAATATTCTTCTTCCATTTGTAAATATTGATCCCCTTAGCGACAAACACCTTATTGAACCACGCTTGACTCGTCATTAAGACCATCATTAGCTTCTTCTGACCTTGCTAAACCACCCCAACTCCAGATTTGTCGAAATCTTACTTAAGCTTAAAAATCCACAGCTAATATTCATATGAAGCTGTCGCAACTCGTTTTACTGAAAACTTTAATCTCATTTAACTGCTTCTCCATTTTCCGCCTGCTGAAACACACGATCACCATGAGCTTCCCCTTCCCTGTTCTGGCTAAATCCTTCAACAGAAAACCACGCTGACAGTCTTCTTTCCACTTGTTAAAACGCATCCCTTCATTTTCCTTAAGACTTGATTAATAGTCTTCTTCCCACTGTCGTCACAACACACCGCCGAACTCCACCCAGATCTCCTTTTATACCAACATCGCACCCTCCGGAAATCACAGCACCTCATCCCTTCTGTCGCACCTCTTATCAACGGCAAAACCCCTCTTCTGCAACCCTACCTGACCAGACATCGACATCAAATTGTTTCCCTTAATCGCGAGTTCGGTCCCCCCCTATAACAGCATCGCGTACTCGTCTAGCACTTAAAACTAGGTATACGGGTTTGGTTTTAGGTTCAAGGATTTTTAAAAGGATTTTCGAATTGAGGATGGACGCATTTCTTTTGATTTGGGAGTTTTCCTTTGTAGCTAGAAGATTGAAAGTGAACGAAAGAAGATGGAGAAGTAGCTGTGAATTTAAAGAGAGGGGTGCGGCCAATAATGAATTTCGTGGCCCTTTAATTTGTTTATGAAGCTTTTGATTTATTTTCTTCTATGAAGAACGAAGTGGCAAAAGAAAGGAGACGCGATTGTTTATATAAGCGAATAGGGAACAAGAATTTCTGCTCAAGGAAAACATAGGGTGTCTACATAGGGAGAAAATAGGTCGGCCATTAAATTCTTCTGCTTTACTTAGAAATGGAGCTGGGAACATTTCGTACATGAAATGAAAGAAGGGGCTGAAGTTGTTGGGGAGAAAATAAACATTTTGTGGCTGATGTAAATTTTGATTTTAAACGATGTGGAATTATTTAATCAAAATATCTTGTAACCCCAATTCTTCAACCATGAACCCCGATTTTACTTAATGACCGCCATCTCTAAGTTATACCGCTATTCAGAAATTAACGGATCTGATTCTTAAATTAAATTTGACTATATAGAAAAGATAACAATTTAAATTATATTCGATTTAAAATATAAATCGATTTCAAACAACCAAATCTATCGATAATAAATTATTGTCATTCGAATTCAAACAGAATTTGGTGTTAGATCATCTGAATTATTTCTAATTCAGTTATAACTTTGAATCCAATTATTTATCGTTCTCGATAATTTGACATACTCGAATTAAATCATATTCGATTATAAATCGAGAAATTCCATGTAATTATCCATTATATTATTACTCAACAGTTAAAACAATATTTAAAGGTTTAAAATAAATCGATAAAAATCCGGGTCGTTACATTCTTCCCCCCATAAAATAATTTCGTCCTCGAAATTGCTAAGGTAGGAAAAATGGTACAAATCTATTACTTTTCAACATCTTACTTATGTTGAAACTCAACTCCTCATATTTCAACAAATTAACTCCAACCAAAACTTTTGGTCTTCACACATTTGATTCGAATGATCTACGATCAATCCATTTATATCCAATCTATATTCTATTAAACCAATTCAAATTGATTTTAATCAATTCATCCACTTCGATCCATTTAACTTGTTTAAGTTAAATTTCAATTCCAGAATTCAAATCCCTGGTTTTTTCTTTTCAAATTCTTTTGAAATCCCATAAATATATACATATATTTATTTTCATTTCAAATTCAAAACATTTGAATTTTCAAACAACTTGTTTTCTTTCAAACAAATTTCCATCAAAAACTTTTTCTAAGGCAGCAATCCATCACTTAGAAACTTGAAAATGAACACTGATGATGTTGCAATCATCATCAGAATTATTTCCCAGCCACCGAAGTGAGTTTAGTGCTTTATTATTTCAAAATCCATCTAAAATGATTTTCTTTTAAATCCTTTTAAAACAAATCTATATTATCTTAATATACTTTGAAAAATATTTTTCAACTTCCCAGGATTTTAAATTCCAAATTCTAGTTTGAATTAAATTCTAATTCATCTCATTTGTATATTTAATTTCATATACAAATTTTATTTGGTTATAAATAACCATTCTAATTTTATAATCTCATTTGATTATGAAATCAACATCCAACACATCCATATAATAATAATCCTAGAAAATTGTTCTTTCTATATCAAAATATAATTTTGGGTAAAATAATTTCACCCACTTTAAAACAATATCGTGTTCAATCTCCTGTTCAAGTGTTTAGAAATTCCTATCGACTTTGTGGCGTCCCACTATCCGACCAGAATTCATAAACCACTCAACAGACTAGCCAACACAATATAAAACAACTTTTATATCAACTAACAAATACGCTCTCTCGTATCTATATACTCAACTCATTCTAGGGTACTACTGACCCTATCTCTAATGAGCACATTTCCACCAAAGCCTAGGTATTCGCTCAACCTAAGCTCTGATACCACTGTAACGACCCGCAAATCCGTGCTACCTGAGTTGACTAAATACACTACCTGTCCAACCCAAATAACACAGAAATACGAACCATCAATAGAAAGAAGATAGAGGGTGAGAATAGATAAGATAGAAAACTTAGAATAGAAGAAAAGCGAAGATCACAACTCACAGCGGAACGAAGAAAATATATTCTATAACATAAGCTTTGGAATACAAATCTGTTTTGTACATATACACATACCATCATCAGAGTATATATATAACATTTGATTCAGCGGAAGTAACTCGAAATAACTAACGTTGAAGCCTTCTGCTTCAAGCTCCTCCAAGTGTATCTGTAAAAGCCTGAAACACTTGACTGCCCGTACAAATTTGGGCACCCAAGAGTTTAGGGAAAACAAAACAAAATAAACTCTGGGTCAGTCATGGGACTGGTGTGAGTAAACTCCAACCACTTGTTTAACTTTAAAAATACTTCCAAAAGAAAAGATAATAGTAAGACCAGCCCACACATAACACGGACGGTTTTTACCTTACTATAACCCAAAACACTTTGATACGAAAATCCAGTGATATTATAATAATGTCTACATCAAGTAAATAACCAAATAGTAGAACGCTTGCATCTCACGCTCCACATATATAGTATAAAATCAAAAACCGCATGGCGCTTATTGGAGACTGGATTCCAACTTGACAAGGTATGGGACCACCTTCCGACTGTGTATCTCTAGAGAGGAATACACTGGGTTCAACAAGAACATCTTGCAACCCGGCCCACACATGACCGACCACTCATTTCGCTTGAGTGTATCGAATGTATATCACCAACGGTTGGACTCAAACCACCGTTTCCCGAATGGGCAGAATCGATAGATTTAGAAACAAAAGGAATTTCTCTAGATAGGTGATTATACACCCTAATGGGTGCGACCCACATAGCCATGCTGCCTGCCCGATTTTTGTCCTTTCCCGGTTGTTGAGGCCTGAGGCTACGCATACTTACCATTCCTTGATAACACAATCACTTTGAATGCCACATTGTCAGATCCGTTAATCACCAGTTGAGTTTGCACAAATATTCTGGATATTATGCTAAGGGATAAATCCGTTGCAACCATATATATCCATACAGACCAACCCATTTGATCATTGGAAATACTCTGTCAGACATTCGTCCATATACGTTCGTTCTGGGATTGAACGAAACCGAAGGCACTATTTCTATAAATAGAAAAGCCCTTGCACTTTACTCCGTCTTCAATATATTCAGCATACTTGGTTCGCAACGCTTATGCCGATACGGAGTGGTTCTTCGGATAATAATCCAACCGGTCTCTCCATATTGACAACGATGGTCAAAACTTCGATAGTCTGTGATTTAACTATCGAATAAAAACAAGTGTTTATCCAAACATATCAAACAAATCACTGGGCTCTTTAATTAATATTTCATTAATTAAATCTCTTCTCCATTTCCTCTATCAATATTTGTTAACCAAATATTTCAATAATCAATCTTGGCCCTTTACGCTATATTTTGATTTCGTTTCCTTGTCGAATTCTATATATGTCGATATATAGATTTCTAACTATCAAATTATCTGAAAAATATTCTATCTCCTTAAATTCCCGGAAAAATTCGCCATAACCTCCCCTGTATCGGGAGCGTCGGGAAATTGCAAATAGCTTCCTGGTATCTTCCCATTTCAAAAAGAAAAAGAAAAAGCCAAGCGGCTTGCCGATACGGCGCATAAAACTCATGAATTAAACATGTACCTTTTGTCGGGCACATAAATAAAAATCTTCATATACTCCATCCCATACCTGTCTAACACCTGTTCACTTGTTTTCACTTCAATTCAATACTATCTAATCGTTTGAATTCAGTTTCGCTCATTTATTCTTTAATTAGCCTTTTTGCCTATTTCACTTCTTTGTTGAACATAACATGTTCGAACAAAATATTTAACTCGTTCATAACCAAATCGAATTTCGATTTCAATTCTAGTTTCCTTTTCTATTTCGAATATAAATTTCAAATCGAATTCTCTTATTCAAAGCTCAATATCCATTCAACATTCCATTTACTAAATACTATTCGAATTAGTTAATTCTATTCAATAATCACAATTTGATTTCTGTTTCAAAAATCAATTCATTTACACCACTTGAATTCGCATATATTTCACAACTCAACTCTGAAATTTTCTTAAATAAAAATGCGGATTCTATTTTCTTAAAATCCTTTTATAACATGAAATAAACCGTTATGGTTTTAAAATAGTTCTGGCGCTGTTTTTCTGAAAATTTGATTTTGACTTATCTCAAAATCTATACGACGAAATTCAGATTTTTCTTCTTCATTAGAAAACTATTATCAAACCGGTCCTGACGTTTCTTGTTTCGAAGAATTCCGACCCCAATTGAGTTCTGTATACTCAATTGAAGTTCGAATCGCCAATTTACGAACTGCAGCGCTGCGGCGAGTTCGTTTTAATTATATTTATATAAACTTTTTAAACTCCTTAAAAATGAATTCAACTTCGTTTTAACCTTATTTGAATTCCTTGATTCAAATTCCAATCTCACTTTTATTTGAATTCTATATTCAAATTCCAATTCCCTTTTCTATTTGATATTCAAATTCAATATTTGAATTTCTATTTGAATTCCCTATATTCAAATTCTAGACTTGAATTTATTTGAATTCTCTTATTCAAACTTTATACTTAAATTCCATTTGAACTTCTATATTCCCATTTCTATATTTGAATTCTATTGAAGTCCAAATATTCAAACTCCTTTTTAAATTCTATATTCAAAATTCCATAGTTTAAAACCCATTTGAATTTCATATTCAAATTCCATAGATTAAATCCTATTTGAATCAAATTTGAATCTCTTATATTCAAATTTCAATTTCAATTGAATTCTAATATTCAAACTCATTTTTAACACCATTTGAATTTCTTTACTCAAATCCATTTGAATTTCCTTGAATTCAAATTCCATTTCAAAACCATTTGGATTTCCTATTTTGAAATCCTATTTGAAATTCTATTTCAAATTCTACCTTGAAAATCCTATTTTTCAAAGTTTATTTCAAATTTCTATTTTGAAATCTCATATTCAAATTTCTACTTGAATTTCTGTATTCAATTCCATGTTCAAATTCAATGCTCGAATTTCTATTTCAAATCTCTATTCAAATTTCATATTTAAATTCCATTCAAATCTCTATTCAAATTTCACATTTGAATTCTTCTTTGAAATACTATATTTCAAATTCTATTCAATTCTTCTTTGAAATTCTATATTTCAAATTCTATTTAATTCTTCTTTGAAATTTTATATTTCAAATGCTATTTTCTATTTGAACTCTTATATCCAATTTCTTTAACCAAGTCTCGACTTCCATTCCTTTTGAAATCGATATTTCTATTTTTCTTTTGACGATAGATTTCTCATTCAAATTTCACACTTGTATTTCTCTTTCTGAATTATCAACCGATAATCCTTTTCTCTTCATTTTATAACTTCGTTATAAAAGAACTATTTATAAGCTTCGTTTATAAAGGAACTACTTGTTATATTTTTCAAAAACAAGTTTTATATTTTTATTCCATTTAAAAATTCAAATTCTATTTAAAAATAGAAATTTCCCTTTTTAAATCTCAAATATCCTTCCACGCTATTTTTAAATATCATTACTTAAGCCCAGTGATATTTAAACACACAAAGCAACGAATTATTTATTTTTCTAACACATCATATATAACAATATATATGCAAACAAATAAACAAACAGATAATATATTTTTGAGGAATCCAGTTGGATTCCTCCAACCTGTTTTCCTGCATCCACAGATGTTAGCACATAAATAATACCAATTCTGCTTCGTGGCAGAATATCGCGGTATAGAAGGTCATCCACTAATCATAGCGTGGGGCGTATAGGGTAATCATCCGCTATGAAACTGCGGGCATCCGCTAATGAGACTGCGGGAATCCAACCAACCAATCAACCCAATATATATATATATAGCCTAAATAACTAATATATATATATGAAGCAACCAGAAATCATTCACACAAGCAACAGACAATTATTTTTAATGAAATAAAAAAAATTCTAAAGGTGAGTGAGATTTACTCACCGGGGATTTTTATTGCAGCTCGTTCAAATTTTAAATTAAACTGTTGGTCCTGAAAAATCCCAAATCCATTCCACCCAGTAGGCATGTCCTTACGAGCTCAATGAAGTTGACAGCATTCAAATCATAACCACCATTTCAATATTCTTCTTCCATTTGTAAATATTGATCCCCTTAGCGACAAACACCTTATTGAACCACGCTTGACTCG
Source organism: Allium sativum (assembly GCA_030737875.1). Taxonomy (NCBI): domain Eukaryota; kingdom Viridiplantae; phylum Streptophyta; class Magnoliopsida; order Asparagales; family Amaryllidaceae; genus Allium; species Allium sativum. The sequence goes on along the minus strand of CM060909.1, from coordinate 429,405,975 downwards.
TCATTAAGACCATCATTAGCTTCTTCTGACCTTGCTAAACCACCCCAACTCCAGATTTGTCGAAATCTTACTTAAGCTTAAAAATCCACAGCTAATATTCATATGAAGCTGTCGCAACCCGTTTTACTGAAAACTTTAATCTCATTTAACTGCTTCTCCATTTTCCGCCTGCTGAAACACACGATCACCATGAGCTTCCCCTTCCCTGTTCTGGCTAAATCCTTCAACAGAAAATCACGCTGACAGTCTTCTTTCCACTTGTTAAAACGCATCCCTTCATTTTCCTTAAGACTTGATTAATAGTCTTCTTCCCACTGTCGTCACAACACACCGCCGAACTCCACCCAGATCTCCTTTTATACCAACATCGCACCCTCCGGAAATCACAGCACCTCATCCCTTCTGTCGCACCTCTTATCAACGGCAAAACCCCTCTTCTGCAACCCTACCTGACCAGACATCGACATCAAATTGTTTCCCTTAATCGCGAGTTCGGTCCCCCCCTATAACAGCATCGCGTACTCGTCTAGCACTTAAAACTAGGTATACGGGTTTGGTTTTAGGTTCAAGGATTTTTAAAAGGATTTTCGAATTGAGGATGGACGCATTTCTTTTGATTTGGGAGTTTTCCTTTGTAGCTATAAGATTGAAAGTGAACGAAAGAAGATGGAGAAGTAGCTGTGAATTTAAAGAGAGGGGTGCGGCCAATAATGAATTTCGTGGCCCTTTAATTTGTTTGTGAAGCTTTTGATTTATTTTCTTCTATGAAGAACGAAGTGGCAAAAGAAAGGAGACGCGATTGTTTATATAAGCGAATAGGGAACAAGAATTTCTGCTCAAGGAAAATATAGGGTGTCTACATAGGGAGAAAATAGGTCGGCCATTAAATTTTTCTGCTTTACTTAGAAATGGAGCTGGGAACATTTCGTACATGAAATGAAAGAAGGGGCTGAAGTTGTTGGGGAGAAAATAAACATTTTGTGGCTGATGTAAATTTTGATTTTAAACGATGTGGAATTATTTAATCAAAATATCTTGTAACCCCAATTCTTCAACCATGAACCCCGATTTTACTTAATGACCGCCATCTCTAAGTTATACCGCTATTCAGAAATTAACGGATCTGATTCTTAAATTAAATTTGACTATATAGAAAAGATAACAATTTAAATTATATTCGATTTAAAATATAAATCGATTTCAAACAACCAAATCTATCGATAATAAATTATTGTCATTCGAATTCAAACAGAATTTGGTGTTAGATCATCTGAATTATTTCTAATTCAGTTATAACTTTGAATCCAATTATTTATCGTTCTCGATAATTTGACATACTCGAATTAAATCATATTCGATTATAAATCGAGAAATTCCATGTAATTATCCATTATATTATTACTCAACAGTTAAAACAATATTTAAAGGTTTAAAATAAATCGATAAAAATCCGGGTCGTTACAGATATCATCAATTAGATCCTAATGTTTTATGTTTCACTAAAATCCGGATTGTTTTGCACCCGGTATATTCAATTGAAGTTTGAAATCGAATTATCGAACTACCGCGCCATTTTCAATTCTATATATAATTATAATTAATTATATTGGTTTTCAAATGTCGATTATAACTCAGTTTTCATCGCCATTATTTAAAATATTTATTTTAAATATTTAAAATCCATTATTTTAGCCAATTTAAAAATTTTAAATTGGTTCAGATTTTCTGGGTCGTTACAATCTCCCCTACTTAAAACTTTTCGTCCCCGAAAAGGAACAAAGTCGAAAGTGGTTTGATATATCTACAATCACACAACACAACAACCAATCCAATTGTTTTTAACCTTCTTAACTTTTCAAATATATATCTTTTATATATTCAAAAATTATATTTCTAAAATCCAGACTATATATATATAATCACAAACACGTTATTTAAAAACATATTACTCTCGACTCGTTCTGAGGCACTTCTGACCCCATCTCTAACGAGTTGTTCTGATTCTGCTATACTCATACTAGGATATTACTGATCCTATCTATATAGAGTTACCCGTCCTAGAACACTACTGGTTCTATTTCTGACGAGTTCGTTCAAATGTTATATTCCAGAACTAAGCTTAACCAAAGCTCTGATACCACGATGAGATGACCCGATTTCCCGTTCTCACGGAAACAAGGTTATCTTTGGAATATAACACAGAAACAGATAATAGCAGAACAGAATTAAATAAATACACCAGATAATGAACAATAAAATATACTGGATAAAAGTATCATCAGAGTTACACAGTATACAGGATCTTACTTAGTACAAATACAGTTCAGCTATACATAAATGTCTACAGCGGAAATAAACAAAATATGTACAATAGGAGCTGAACAGCATAAAAAGAGATAATGATAGAATCCATCTTCAGCTCCAGCTATCCAGAAGGAACCAGCTAAACCTGAATGCAAGGCTGCCCGTGTAGAAAAAGGGGCACCCGAGTTTGAAAGTGAAATAAACTACGAGTCAGTCATGGGACTGGTATGAGAAATCCACTCGACACATATATATTTGGCTAATCACAGGACCACGCCACTTTCGTGGAACGGGTTTACTCCATTGGATTGCCAGTGCTTTAAAACAAATCTTTCTTCTAAACATCGCTATGCTTTTTATAAAAATGAAGCCGTTATAAGACTCAGTTCCCATCACACAATGCAACGCAAACCGGAGGATAGAGTTTTTACCTTATAACGGCCAAGATATGCTTGATACGAATAAAACAAAGGCATTTGATATTATTACTAGTGTTTATATGTTTTGAAAACAATTTCAAATCATAACTATCAATCATAGACGACATGAGCGTCCCATGCCACTATGTCGCCAAATATATATATACAACTGAAACCGCACGATCACGTATTTGGAAATTGGATTTCCGTCATGAACCAAGGCAAAAGATAGTCCTTACCGAATTCGAGACGCTCTAGCCCGTGTCTCAGGAACAGCCGCAACTGCCCCTTGGATCGTCAGGGCCGGTCCACCGATGTGGATTATTATGCCTGAACACTACGTCTCCCCGCCCTTTGGGGGCGTAAACGAGCCAACGAATGACTCCATCGGACCCGGATCGTCCGATCAAACTGAGGCGCCTCGCAACAGCAACAACCACATAGGTGAAAAGTATATAAATGTCAGGGTTGGTAGGTCACTGACACCACCCTAGCTAGAAAGAAACGCAGGCCCTCCCTGATGTCCTCTCCCGTTTTAGGTTCATACCGGGGTGTGAGGCTCGCGAATTCACGTTATACACAAAGCTACGCCACACAGGCGGTGCTTTGATCATCACCACAAGACTTTGCTTTTCAACAGAAGCCCTGATCACTGCATCTTAGCATGCCACACAGGCAATTCATGCCATGCGACTGATGTCCATCGATATACAACCTCTGAGCTCGTGCGTCTCAGAGAAGGGCGTTAAGCAAAAGAATAAATTCTCCGCCGCCAAACAGATGTATATTTAATAGAGATCAATCAACACAGAATACAATCCAATGTCAGACACACAGTCCATTTACAAGTCCGTTCTGGGTCTGAACGAAACCGGAGGCACTAAATACCTCGCAAACCCATCGATCACCACGTACGTCTGGACGATCACCACTCATTATCCATATTTCGGGATGCCTCCCAATCAGGACCTCGGTTACCATCCAAACGAGGTGAAGATCTCCGGTCTTCGACCACCGTCCTTATCATCGACTTTCAATCGTCGGTCAATTATTTGAAATGAGAATTAACTCGGCCTTCTCAAATAATTCACGTATATTTAGAATTTCAATTCAATTTATTTCAATGGTTAAATTATTCGACAACACCAATTTCGTTCTTTAATGTAATTTTCACACCAAACACATTCAACCATCAAAAGCCACATAAATCAAGCAAATTCAGTTTATTTCCATTCCATATCGCTTATGATATTTTATAAGGATTTATCGCTATTTTTATTTATTTTAAAATAGCCTATTTATTCAAAACGCCGCTTCGGGCCATAACGCGGCCGTGGCGCTGTTTTTCTTCAGATTTGATTTACACTTATCTGAAAATCTAACCATTGGATCTTCACAAAATTTACATCATTAGAAAGGTCTTTTCAAAACGAATCCAACGGTTCCATTTTCGGGAAAATCCGACGGTCGGATCTCCCGGTACAATCGTTTGAAGTTTCGATTTCAAAATACGAACTGCAGCGTCGTTATTCGATTTAAATATAATTATATTTATATATATATATATAAATATAATCGTTTCTGGCGCTGTTTTTCTTCAGATTTGAATTAAACATTCCAGACAATCCAACCGTTGGATTTCTACAAAGTTGGTGCCGTTGGGAAGATATTTCCAAGGCGAACCCGACGGTCGAGGTTTCGGGAAAATCCAATGGTCGGATTTCCCGCACTAGTCGTTTGAAATTACGGTTTCAAAATACGAACTGCACGGCCTCGTTTCGTTTTAATTTTATTTATATTTATATATTTATATAAATATAGTTCATTCAATGATTTCCATATCGTTTTCACTTCAAATATTTTTCTAACACCTTAAAATTTTGGAAAATTTCGCCATAACCTCCCCTGCACCGGGAGCATCGGGAAATCGCAAATAGCGTTCCCGGTCCTTCTAATCTCAAAAAGAAAAAGAAAAAGCCAAGCGGCTAGCCAACAGGCTCATAAAATCATCACCCAAACAAAGCAGTAAATGTGTACCTATTTGTCGGGCACAAAATTTTATTCCTCTTCTCTAGCCCCTTTGCTATAACATGTTCAATAAATATGCATGTACATATATATACAGTTCTTATCATTTATCATTTTCTATTCAACTTCATATTTGATTTCTGTTTGGTTTAAAAACACCATTCATTTTAATGTTACATAGATAGGTGCAAATCATTTCATTAGCTAATTAATGAATATTTCAACTCATATATGTTTATTTTGAACAAGTGGCTATTTTTAACACTTCACATTTCAACGATTAATGCATACAATAAAAATGTGATTTTTATTGTAAAACAGTTCATTTCAAAACACTATTATTTTATATACTTCATATTGGCGATAAAAATAGGATTTTTATCATACAACAATTTCTTTTAAAACGAGATTATTTTACACTGTTCATATAGTCGATAAAAGGTGATTTTTATTATCAAACAATTTATTTCAAAATATGAATACCATTCAACACATGAATTTCTAATTAACGAATGAATATCAATTCAACACATGAATGTTTTCTATTCAATGAATAATTATAGTTTAAGCATATGAAAATAATTCAAACACACGAATATTATTCAAAATTTCGGCAGCATAACGGCAGGGTAGTTAAACCGGGACCGTCCCTAGTACGGCTCCTCGCTCTACCTTAAAACCTCGCGGTTTTTGACAATGGGGATCATGCATCTAGTTCGCACGCAGGCGGCATGTATATATTTATTTCATTTCCACAACTAATCCTATGTGGTCTCAACCAAATATTTTTCAACCACAAACGGGTATTTTTCAACCACAATCAACCAATATCAATCACAAACAATCCCAAACAATCATTCGCTATCAATCAATTTTCACAACAATTTCAACCAATAAATATCGTCCATGGTTTGTGGACGAGGGGCGTATATATATATATATATATATATATATATATATATAGATATTTATATATAGCTATTCACTTTCATTTCACACATATATAATATTTTTAAATCAGAAATCTCACCAATAGCTATCCAACTTCCCTTAGAGAAATCTTCGCCTTTACGACTCTGTCGCTTCGTTGCCTTTATTCTCTACATATGTAAAAATCGAATTTTTACTATGTTATTCAATATATAAAAGTCGAATTTTGACTTCGCTATTCAATATATAAAAATCGAATTTTGACTTCGCTATTCAATATATAAAAAATCGAATTTTGACTTCGCTATTCAATATATAAAAATCTGATTTTGACTTCGCTATTCAATATATAAAAAATCTGATTTTTCTTTCGACTTTCAATATATAAAAATCCTGATTTTTCTTTTTTTAAATTTCTAATCTCCTTCTATTTTAAATCTTAAAATAAATTAGTTTATAAATCATTTTAAAAATCAGTTTTTAATACTTTTTAAAATCAGTTTTTTACTTTTAAAAAAAATCAGTTTTTTTCTTTTAAAAAAAACAGTTTTAAATCCTTAAAATCGAAATTCAAAGATGAAAATAAAATAAAATATAAACAATTTACCTGCGAAGAAAGGGGGGGGGGAAGCCAAGCTCGGCGGCGTCGGAGCTGCTTCAGCGTCGCGAACGGGGGGGGGGGGGGGGGGCTTCGTCGGAGCTCGTGCGATCTGGGGGGGGCTTCGTCGGTTGCGCACTGGTAGGAGGAGGCTGGACGGAGGGGCGATGGATCGGCGGCGTCGAACTGGGCGGAGCTCGCGATACTTTTAGGTTTTTTTTTTATTTCGAACAGCAGAAAGGAAATGAGGAGAGAGAGAGAGAAAAGGGTTTATATAAATTATTTTTATTATTAAATTTCTATTTAAAAGTTGTCTTTTTATTCGAAGTCGAAATGGGACCCACCGACTGTCGCCCATAGCGTTTTACCCCCATTCCGGACACAATGGGATATGTTTCGCAAGCTGATTTGATCGTTACAATCAGTTTCCGTTGAATTTACATTTAAATCACTATATTGAATTCTAAACGTACATTTCAAATTACCGGGGCCACATACTAACTAGAAAAATTCCAGAAAAATATTTTCTAGCTTCGTATTGACGATACGGTCCTAACAAAACTAGTTTCGTCGAATTCTGAGACCGTTTGAAAAATGGCCAATTTCCAGTCGATTAAATTCAACCGAAACTGGTCAAATGCGTTTTCTTTTGCCACGCTCACATATTGATTCGAAAAATTATGAAATTTGAAACCTAGCAATAACTTGACACTGCGGATCTAACAAAAGTGGTTTCGTCGAAATCTGAGGTCATTTGCAAAATGTCCATTTTTAAGGGCCTGAATTCCATAGCGACTATTCAGAATTTCCAACTGGACATATCTTTTGATTCCCGCTATCAAATTCCGATTTGTCAGATTCGTTGGAAAGATATCATCAATTAGATCCTAATGTTTTTGGTTTCACTAAAATCCGGATTGTTTTGCACCCGGTATATTCAATTGAAGTTTGAAATTGAATTATCGAACTACCGCGCCATTTTCAATTCTATATATAATTATAATTAATTATATTGGTTTTCAAATGTCGATTTTAACTCAGTTTTCATCGCCATTATTTAAAATATTTATTTTAAATATTTAAAATCCATTATTTTAGCCAATTTAAAAATTTTAAATTGGTTCAGATTTTCTGGGTCGTTACATGTACACCTCATGTATAAGCGTTGTATAAGTTGTACGTTCAATGTATAAGTTATATATGCGTTGTAAAAATTATATATGTGTTGAAATAAAAGTGAATTGCTATATATATATATATATATATATATATATATGCCCCTCGTCCACAAACCATGGACGATATTTATTGATTGTGATTGGTGTGAAAATTGATTGATAGCGAATGGTTGTTTGGGATTGTTTGTGGTTGATATTGATTGATTGTGGTTGAAAAATACCCGTTTGTGATTGAGAAATATTTGGTTGAAACCACATAGGATTGGTTTGTGGAAATGAAATAAATATATACATGCCGCCTGCGTGCGAACTAGATGCATGATCCCCATTGTCAAAAACCGCGAGGTTTTAAGGTAGAGCGAGGAGCCGTACTAGGGACGGTCCCGGTTTTAACTACCCTGCCGTTATGCTGCCGAAATTTTGAATAATATTCATATGTTTGAATTATTTTCATTTGTAGAAACTATATTTATTCTTTGAATAGAAAACCCTCATGTGTTGAATCGATATTCATTCATTGATTAGAAATTCATGTGTTGAATGGTATTCACGTTTAAATATAAAAATCACATTTTTATCTATATATAGAAACTACAGAAAACCTTCATGTGTTGAATCGATATTCATTCGTTGATTAGAAATTCATGTGTTGAATGGTATTCATATTTTGAAATAAATTGTTTGATAATAAAAATCACCTTTTATCGACTATATGAACTGTGTAAAATAATCTCGTTTTTAAAAGAAACTGTTTTGTAAGAAAAATCCTATTTTTATCACCTATATAAACTATATAGAATAATAGTGTTTTGAAATGAATTGTTTTGCAATAAAAATCACATTTTTATTATATACATGAATTGTTGAAATGTGAAGTGTTAAAAATAGCCACTCGTTCAAATAAACATATATGAGTTGAAATATTCATTAATTAGCTAATGATATGATTTTTTCCTATACATGCAACGTTAGAATGAATGGTGTTTTTAAACCAAATGGGATCAAATATGAAGTTGAATAGAAAATGATAAGTGATAAGAACTATGTATATGTACATGCATATTTATTGAACAGGTTATAGCAAAGGGGCTAGAGAAGAGGAATAAAATTTTGTGCCCGACAAATAGGTACACATTTACTGTTTTGTTTGGGTGATGATTTTATGAGCCTGTTGGCTAGCCGCTTGGCTTTTTCTTTTTCTTTTTGACATGAGACGCCCGTGTGGCTATTTGGGAATTTTCCCAGCCCCTCCCGTACAAAGGAGGTTATGGCGAAATTTTCCAAAATTTTAAGGTGTTAGTGAAATATTTGAAGTAAAAACGATATTGAAATTGTTGCATGAACTATATTTATATAAATATATAAATATAAATATAAATAAAATTAAAACGAAACGAGGCTGTGCAGCTCGTATTTTGAAACCGTGATTTCAAACAACTAGTGCGGGAGATCCGACCATCGGATTTTCCTGAAATCGCAACCGTTGGGTTCGCCTTAGAAAAATCTTTCCAACGGCACCAACTTTGTAAAAATCCAACGGTTGGATTGTTTGGAGTGTTTAATTCAAATCTGAAGAAAAACAGCGCCAGAAACAATTATATTTATATATATATAAATATAATTATATTTAATCGAATAACGACGCTGCAGTTCGTATTTTGAAATCGAAACTTCAAACGATTGTACCGGGAGATCCGACTGTCGGATTTTCCCGAAACTGGAACCGTTGGATTCGTTTTGAAAAGACCTTTCTAATGATGTAAATTTTATGAAGATCCAACGGTTAGATTTTCAGATATGTGTAAATCAAATCTGAAGAAAAATAGCGCCACGGCCTCGTTATGGCCCGAAGCGTCGTTTTAAATAAATTGGCTATTTTAAAGTAAATAAAAATAGCGATAAATCGTTATAAAATAGCATAAACGATATGGAATGGAAATAAACTGAATTTGCTCGATTTATGTGGCTTTTGATGGTTGAATGTGTTTGGTGTGAAAATTACATTTAATAAAAAAATTGGTGTTGTCGAATAATTTAACCATTGAAATAAATTGATTTGAAATTCTAAATATACGTGAATTATTTGAAAAGGCCGAGTTAATTCTCATTTCAAATAATTGACCGACGATTGAAAGTCGAAGATGAAGACGATGGTCGAAGACCGGAGATCTTCACCTCGTTTGGATGGTAACCGAGGTCCTGATTGGTAGGTATCCCGAAATATGGATAATGAGTGGTGATCGTCCAGACGTACGTGGTGATCGATGGGTTTGCGAGGTATTTAGTGCCTCCGGTTTCGTTCAGACCCAGAACGGACTTGTTAATGGACAGTGTGTCTGACATTGGATTTTATTATGTGTTGATTGATCCCTATTAAATATACATCTGTTTGGCGGCGGAGAATTTATTCTTTTGCTTAACGCCCTTCTCTGAAACGCACGAGCTCAGAGATTGTATATCGATGGACATCAGTCGCATGGCATGAATTGCCTGTGTGGCATGCTAAGATGCAGTGATCAGGGCTTCTGTTGAAAAGCAAAGTCTTATGGTGATGAAAAAAGCACCGCCTGTGTGGCGTAGCTTTGTGTATAACGTGAAATCGCGAGCCTCACACCCCGGTATGAACCAGAAACGGGAGAGGACATCAGGGAGGGCCTGCGTTTCTTTCTAGCTAGGGTAGTGTCAATGGCTACCAGCCCTGACATTTTTATACTTTTCACCTATGTGGTTGTTGCTGTTGCGAGGCGCCTCAGTTTGATCGGACGATCCGGGTCCGATGGAGTCATTTGTTGGCTCGTTTACGCCCCAAAGGGCGGGGAGACGTAGTGTTCAGGCATAATAATCCACATCGGTGGACCGGCCCAGACGATCCAAGGGGCAGTTGCGGCTGTTCCTGAGACACGGGCTAGAGCGTCTCGAATTCGGTAAGGACTATCTTTTGCCTTGGTTCATGACGGAAATCCAATTTCCAAATACGTGATCGTGCGGTTTCGATTGTATATATATATTTGGCGACATAGTGGCATGGGACGCTCATGTCGTCTATGATTGATAGTTATGATGTGAAATTGTTTTCCAAACATATAAACACTAACAATAATATCAAATGCCTTTGTTTTATTCGTATCAAGCATATTTTGGCCGTTATAAGGTAAAAACTCTATCCTCCGGTTTGCGTTGCATTGTGTGATGGGAACTGAGTCTTATAATGGCTTCATTTTATAAAAAGCATGGCGATGTTTTAAAAGAATGTATTGTTTTAAAGCACTGGCAATCCAATGGAGTAAACCCATTCCATGAAAGTGGCGTGGTCCTGTGATTAGCCAAATTATATATGTGTTGAGTAGATTTCTCATACGAGTCCCATGACTGACTCGTAGTTTGTTTCACTTTCAAACTCGGGTGGCCCTTTTTCTACACGGGCAGCCTTGTATTCAGGTTTAGCTGGTTCTTTCTGGATAGCTGGAGCTGAAGATGGATTCTATCATTTATCTCTTTTTATGCTGTTTAGCTTCTATTGTACATATTTTGTTTGTTTTCCGCTGTAGACATTTATGTATAGCTGAACTGTATTTGTTCTAAGTAAGATCCTGTATACTGTGTAACTCTGATGATTACGTTTATCCAGTATATTCTATTGTTCATTATCTGGTGTATTTACTTTATTTTGTTCTGCTATTATCTGTTTCTGTGTTATATTCCCAAGATAACCCTTGTTTCCGAAAGAGCGGGATTTCGGGTTGTCTCAACGTGGTATCAGAGCTTTGGTTAAGCTTAGTTCTGGAATATAACATTTGAACGAACTCGTCAGAAATAGAACCAGTAGTGTTCTAGGACGGGTAACTCTATACAGATAGGATCAGCAATATCCTAGTATGAGTAAAGCAGAATGGAATACACCCCAGTAGACGCATTTACATTGAAGTATTTGTCTCTATATTTTGAAATATCTTTTCTGTTGACCTGACACTTTGTCTGCTAATTGCAGACGTACTAGAAAATGAGTGACAGGAACAGAAGAAAAAATCGTATGGCTCGACCAGCTAATGAGCCGGTTGTGCTCCTGCAGCCAGAATCCGATATAGAAGTTCTATTCAAGAGATTTCGAAATCTGGGTGGATCGCCACTCTTAGGCAAAGAGTCCATTATGGAAACACAAGCTTGGATTCGTTCTGCAGAGAAAATATTTGAGGGTTTAAAGCTGAGGGATGATCAGAAAAGATTACTAGCGTCTTGGGCACTCAAAGGAGAAGCTTTGTTTTGGTGGGATTCAATTATTAAAGATAATCCAGAAGGTGATGTCACCTGGGATAGATTCAAAGTGATTTTCTTAGAAAGATTTACTCCTCCCGAAGCAACCGAGAGATTATGTGATGAAATTTCTTATTTGATACAAGGTGATATGACCATCCCAGAATATCATAAGAAATTCAACGAACTTGCTCACTTTGCTCCTCATCTGATTCAAGATCCAAAGAGGAAAAATCTGAGATTTATTCATGGCCTGCAAAGGAGATATCAGAATAGTGTACTGAGAAATGTGAAGCTTCCTTTTTCTGAAATGATATACATGGCTTATCAGTATGAAGATCTCCATAAGAAAGGAATGTTGCGCGACGAAGAAGAAGTCTGTTGTAGTGATAAAGAAGAGTCGGAAACTGATATTCTTGAAGCCAGTACAAAGTCTGATGTCAGTAAGAAGCCCAGTGCCAAGAGAAAAAGGGCTAAATCTGAAAAGGAACCAGTAAAGACCGCCACTTGCTCTAACTGCCATCTGAAGGGGCATTTGTCTATAAACTGCGGACCCTTAAGGAAGCGATTAAAAGGTGGACTTCAATCCAAAGAAGGACTTCAAGCGAATAGAAAATGCAATCTCTGCCATCAGGCTGGTCACGTAAAGCAAGATTGCTGGCAGTTGAAAAAGACTGAAATAGTTCAAGTGAATGAAGTAGCAGAAACTTCTGATCCCTCAGCAAGTCAAGGAAGATCAGATGTTTTAGAAGGAACGCTTACTATCAAAAACATTCCAGTTAAAGTACTGTTTGACACAGGCGCATCACGGAGCTTCATTGCAAAAGGTGCCACTAAGAAGCTAGATTTGAATTTGAGGAAGCTCAAGGAACCAGTGACTGTCCAGAATCCGATCGGGGGTTCTATCAATCTCAGTTGGATTTGTGCAGTACCTGTCTCCTTTTCTTGCTATAAATTCCCTATTATTTCTATCGTTATGAATTTTAATGAATTCGATCTTATTCTGGGATTGGATTGGCTAACCAAATATGAAGCAGAGGTTAGATGCGCCGAAAGAGTTGTTAGGGCTAGGAATATAACCATCCCCTGTGAAGGTCAGAAATCTAATAGAAAAGACTTCTGGGCAGCTTTGAATGTTTCCCCAGCTCAAATAGAAAATGTCCCTGAAGTCACAGAGAATATTCCCGACTTAGTGAAAGATATTCCTGTCGTCAAGAACTATGCGGATGTGTTCGAGAAAGTTGTTCGCTTACCTCCGCAGAGAGAAATAGATTTCAAAATTGCTTTAATTCCGAATGCAAGGCCGGTAGTTCACGCTATTCGAAGAATGTCCTTGAAAGAGAAGGAGGAATTAGACAATCAAACACGACAGCTAGTATGGAAGGGTCTGATCAGGCCTAGTTTCTCTAATTGGGGTGCAGCAGTGGTGTTTGTCCCGAAATCTGACGGTACTCTACGTTTATGTGTGGATTATCGTGATCTGAACAAACAGACAATAAAGAACAAATATCCATTGCCGCGGATTGATGATTTGTTGGATCGATTAAATGGCGCACAAGTATTTTCACGAATGGACCTAGCTACAGGCTTCCATCAACTTCGAATTGCCGAAGAGTGTGTTCCAATGACAGCATTCAGAGGTCCCGACTTATTCTACGAGTGGTTAGTAATGCCATTCGGCTTATGTAACGCTCCCGCTTATTTCGTCGATCTAATGAACAGAGTATTCAGAGGAGTATTGAATAAATTTGTTCTGGTTTTCATTGACGATATTCTAATCTTCTCTAAATCAAAGGCCGAACATGAAAAGCATCTGGAACAGGTTCTAGAAATCCTCAGAAGGAATGTATTGAAAGCCAAGTTTTCCAAATGTATATTCTGGCAAGATGAAGTGAATTTCTGGGCCATGTTGTATCGAAAGAAGGAATTGCTGTGGATCCAAGCAAAATCACAGCTATTCAGAAGTGGAAACAGCCCAGTACCCCCACCGAAGTCCGCAGTTTTCTCGGATTGGCTAGCTATTATCGGAAGTTCGTTAAAAACTTTTCGAAGATATCTGATCATTTAACAAAGCTTACAAAGAAGCACTCTAAGTTCAAATGGACCCCAGAAAGTGAGGAGGCTTTTGAAGAGCTAATGTTAAGATTGACGACAGCTCCAGTGTTAACCATCATCGATGGCAACCAGGATTTAAAAGTATGGACTGATGCTTCTAGAGAAGGCCTTGGCGCAGTGTTAATGCAAAGAGGTCAAGTGATTGCTTATGCTAGCCGTCAACTGAAGCCGCACGAGAAAAACTATGTAACTCATGATCTTGAGTTATTGGCTATCATATTCTCTTTGAAAATCTGGAGACACTATCTTCTGGGCGAGAGATTTGAACTGTTTACAGATCATAAGTCGTTAAAGTATCTGTTCACTCAGAAGGACTTGAACTTGAGGCAGCAACGTTGGCTGGAGTTTCTTGCAGCGTATGACTTTGAAATTATATATACTCCAGGAAAAGCCAATGTCGTGGCCGATGCGTTAAGCCAAAAGAATGTAATGATCGCCAGCTTTATCATCACGACATCCTTGATTGACAAAATATCTATTCTTCAGAAGGAGGATAACTTTATTAAGGATATGTTCAAAAGGATTCAGAAAGGCGAACCCTCGTGTTTTCAAATAGATAACGACGAGACCTTGAGGTTAAAAGGAAGGATTTGTGTTCCTGACATTCCTGAGCTAAAAATGGAAGTGTTAGACGAGTGTCACAAGTCCAAGCTGAGTATCCATCCTGGCGTGGCCAAAATGTATAACGATCTCAAAAGAACATTCTGGTGGAAGGCTATGAAGAGAGACGTTTCAATATATGTTAGCCGATGCCCTACTTGCCAGCTAGTCAAAAGCGACCAACAGAAATAGGCTGGATTGTTACAACCGCTAGAAGTTCCTGGTTGGAAGTGGGAACATATTTCTATGGATTTCATCGATGGTCTGCCCAGAACCAGAAAAGGAAATGACAGTATTTGGGTGATTGTAGATCGCTTCACGAAGACCGCCCATTTTATACCTGTCAGATCAAACAGAACTTCTCAGAGTCTGGCACAGATATACTTCAGGGAAATAGTTAGACTACATGGAGTGCCGCTCAGTATAGTCAGTGATAGAGATACAATATTCACTAGCAAATTCTGGGAGGCATTTCAAGTCGAGCTGGGAACGAAGTTGAACTTGAGCACCGCTTATCATCCTCAGACAGACGGTCAGACTGAGAGGGTAAATCGTATTTTGGAAGATCTGTTGCGGGCTTGTGTTATAGATTTCGGTGGATCATGGGAAGACCATCTGCATTTGGCTGAATTCTCTTATAACAACAGCTACCAGGCGAGTCTGACAATGTCGCCATTCGAAGCAATATATGGTAGACCGTGCCGATCCCCTGCTTGTTGGGTCGAACAAGGAAATAGACTTGTGTTGGGTCCTGATATGATTCGAGAAGCTGCCGACAAAGTCAATTTTATCAAAAAGCGATTACTCACCGCTCAAAGCCGACAAAAGAGCTATGTCGATAGGAGAAGAAGAGATATATCCTTTGCGGTTGGCGACTACGTGTATTTGAAAGTATCGCCGATGAGAGGAGTTATTCGGTTCGGTAAAACTGGAAAGTTGGCGCCCAAATTCATTGGTCCGTTTCCTATTCTGGAACGGATCGGAACTCTCGCTTACAGGGTCAAACTGCCTGATTGGTTGCCTGGAGTTCATGATGTATTTCACATATCTCAACTTCGAAAGAACGTTCACGATCCAGACTTGATCGTGGAGGAAGCAGCTCAACATGACATTGTAATTACCCCAGAATTAGCTGTGAGAAGAGAGCCGCTAAAGATTGTCGGCAAAGAAACCAAAGAGCTGAGGAACAAGAAGGTTCACTTAGTCAAAGTGCAGTGGAGTGGAGATCCGCGAGATTGTACTTGGGAAACTGAGGAGAGCATTCAGAAAGCCTATCCAAGATGCCGAGTGGATATCTCTGATTGACTCAGGTGCAAGGTACATTTACCATACTTTGCATCACCATTTAATTCTCTATTCTATTGTTATTGTCTGAATGATTTTAAAGGGAAAATAGGAATTAATTTGTATGGCTTTGAAAGGTTAAAAACAAATGGGCTGTTGTGTTGTGTGATTGTAGATTTATCAAACCACTTTCGACTTTGTTCCTTTTCGGGGATGAAAAGTTTTAAGTGGGGGAGATTGTAACGACCCAGAAAATCTGAACCAATTTAAAATTTATAAATTGGCTAAAATAATGGATTTTAAATATTTAAAATAAATATTTTAAATAATGGCAATGAAAAGTGAGTTTGAATCGACAATTGAAAATGATTATAATTAATTATAATTATAAATAAGGCTTGAAAAGGCGCGGCAGTTTCAAAAATTGAATTCAAACTTTGTCAGACTGTACCTGGTGCAAAACAATCCGGATTTTAGTGAAACCAAAAATATTTAAATCTGTTAGTGAATACCTTTCTAACAAATATGAAAAATCGAATTTTCATAGCAGAAAGCAAAAGTTATGGCCGAATGAATTTTCGGAAGGGTCGATATGGAATTTAAATAGCCCGTGAAAATGGCCATTTTGCATACGACCTCGGAATTCGACGAAACCACTTTTGTTGGATCCGGGATGAGAAGCTATTGCTAGGTTTCAAATTTCATAATTTTTGAAGCTAATATGTGAGCGTGGCAAAAGAAATTGTGTTTGGTCAATTATAGTTAAATTGGATCGTCCAGAAATGGGCCTTTTTGCAAACGGTCTCAGAATTCGACGAAACTAGTTTTGTTGGGACCATATTGTCAAAACATAGCTAGATTTATTTTTCTGGAATTTTTCGAATTAGTTTGTGGCCCTGGAAAATTGAAATGTTTGTTCAAATTAAATATTGAATATTTTATATTTTAATTTGAAGGAAATCTGACTGAAACAGTCGAATGGGCCTACGAAACATATCCCATTGTGTTCGGAATGGGGGTAAAATGCTACGGAAGACAGTCGTTGGGTTTGGATTGGGGGGTCGTGTAAGAAAACCCTTTTTTATAAACCATCGGCCAATAGAATTATTTCTTCATAAAATAAAAATAAAAATAAAATCGAAAAAAACCTTGCCGCCCTCCTGATATCGACGGAAGCCGTTTTCGCCACTTCCCAAGCAATTTCTGGCCGCCACGCTCATTTTCAGCTCCACCCCCAGTTGAACTTTTTGAAGAGCATCCTCCACTCTTCAAATCCGCACCAGTCTCGCCCCTTCTTGTTTCGTATCCAGCGAGAATCGCCCTCCTGAAGTTTCGACGTTCAAACCGCCGATTCTCCCCCAACGTCGATCCGAGTTGGCCGCGCTTCCAGGGGGTGGTGCGCCTCTCCTAGCCCTTCGACGCTGCGAAGGCCGATCGTCCTCTAGCTTCACGGATTCGGAGAAAATTTCAACCCTAGTTTCGAACGATTTGCTGAGGTAATCGGCTTTGTTTATTTTCCACAGTTTTAACACCTTAAACCGTTGCAAACTTTGAAAAATCACATATTTTTGCTGTGTTAACGAAATTCGATGAAACAGGAAACATCGTGACCGTGTGGACGTGTGACGAGAAGGAATTTCGCTCGGTCCGAACCAGTCGCTAAACCGATCCAGGCCGTTCGAAACGCCCTATCGTTTGAGAACAAGACAAAACAGAACACATACCAAAGAACATTTCATTGTATATTACAACAATGCATCAGATTACTAGAATATACAGAGTATAAAAGAATAAATATTACACAGAAATATCAGAGATTTAAATTACATTTAAATACATAGCAGCGGAAAATAATACAGTACACAACTAGAAGGAGATATACGGATACAAAGCTTTCCGGATACCATTCCAGCTGTAAACCAGGATCCTGTGATTATAAATCTGCAAAACCAAAACTACTAGCAGCCCGTGTCAAAATAAGGGCACCCAGAGTTTAGGTTAAAACAATAAACTCCAGGTCAGTCATGTGACTGGTGTGAGAACTAAAACAGTTAATCTTTATTTTAAAGTTAGGTAAATCAAGGGACCACGCCGTATAACACGGAACGGGTTTCCTCCCAAGAATACCAGTGCATAAAACAAACAGCGCAATGCTAAATAAAGAAAAATGAAGCTGTTATAAGACCCAGGTCCTATCACACAATGCAACGCAAGCCGGGGGATAGGGTTTTCCCTTATAACAGCCAAAGAATGCTTGATACGTTTTAAAACAAATCATTTGATACTATTATAAGTGCATAGTGTATAAAACAACTTCAAATCATAAGTATCAATCATAGGCGGCATGGGTACCATATATCATGTCGCCATACTAGTTCTACAATTAAAACCGCAAATGTCACGTATTTGGAAGTTGGATTTCCATCTATGAACCGAGGCAAAAGATAGTCCTCACCGACTTCGAGACTGTCTAGCCCGAGCCTCAGGGTCAGAGCGCATCGACCCTTGGATCCTCAGGGCCGGTCCACCGATGTGGATTAAACTTAAACCCTGAACATGCGTCTCCCCACCCTATGGGGTGTAAGTCTGGTCCGTCTGCCGACCAGAATGCATCGGCCAAAACCGATATAACCGAGGCGCCTCGCAACAGCAACAACCACATAAGTCAAACTCGTCAGGGCGTGTAAAACCACTGACGCCACTTCTAGCTAGAAAGAAACGCATGCCCTCCCTGACGTCCTCTCCCGTTTTTGGTTCATACCGGGTGTGAAGCTCGCGAATCAACGTTACACAAAGCTATGCCACAAAGGCCGTGCTTTGATCATCAACCACAAGACTTTGCTTTTCAACAGAAGCCTTGATCATTTGCCACTTAGGTATGCCACACAGGCAATTCACTCCATGCGTTTGATATCTATCAATATATAACCCCTGAGCTCGTACGTCTCAGAGAAGGGCGTTAAGCAAAAGAATAAATTCTCCGCCGCCAAACAGATATATATTTAATAGAGATCAATCACACGGACTAAAATCCAATGTCAGACACACAGTCCATTTACAAGTCCGTTCTGGGTCTGAACGAAACCGGAGGCACCTAGTACCCCGCATATCCATCGATCTCCAAGTACGTCTGGACGATCACCAACTGTTTCCATCTTCTTGGGTGTACAGCCCAATCAAGATCATCAGTAATCACCCAAACGACGTGAAGACCTCCGGTCTTCGACCATCGTCTTCATCTTCGACACCACGTCGAATCAGTTATTCAGAATGGGATAAACCCGGTCTTTCTGAATAACTCGCGTATATATTATAAAAGTGTTACAACAACACAACATACGCCTCATTCCAATTCAGAATATTCTTTTATTCAAATATTCCTATACTTTGGGAAAAGTTCCCATTAATTTTATCCAAGATAAATTCTTTAAATTTATTCGTTAATCTCCTTTGAATATCAATTCAAACTAGTCGGGATTAGCGAACCACACCGAAGTAATCATTTATTTTATTTCCCAATCCCAACCTATTCATCCCATGAAGTAAAACTGGTAATACTTCATATCTAACATCACAGTGTTATCGGTAAATTCAATTACCATTTCACGTTCAAATCTAATTAAAGATTTAACCATCGCCTGGAGCAAAACTGGTGATACTCCATTTTCGATCATTTCAATCTAATTAAAGATTCATTAGAACTCCACTTAGTTTTAATCTTTAACTGGATTAAAGAATCAGTGTCATTTAAAACACAGTTCACGATAAACCCAAAGTCACATTCCATTGATTATCGGGTTAAAGAACGGGTGTTATTTAAAACACTGTCCACGATAAAGCCAAAAATCAATATCAATTCAATTCCAATTAAATATTCTTTAATCGGTACACTTCATTAAATCTAAATAAAAAGATTTAATTTTTTTCTCAACTGGTTTCAAGAACAGTGTTAGTGAAGACACCATTCACGACAAACCCAAATCACATTTGATATTCAATACAAGGCTCTGAATAGAAAATATACCGGCTTATATTCAATATCAAATTCCACGACTAACAAATATCGTATTGGAAATAATGATATATATATATATCTTTCAAATTTCCATAACAACCCCTGTATAATCACGAATTCCAACATCGAAATATTCCGAAGACAATTTCGATTCAAATCCACTCCAATGCAATCATTGGATATTCTGGTTATTTTTAAAACCCTTTTTAAATTCAATTTATTTATTTAAAAATAAATAGAATTATAATTCTAGTTCAAAACCAGTTCATTTCGATAAAAATCTATTTTTATCTTTTCAAATATGGAGTTTTTCATCCCAATTCTTTCTAAATCATTTCTTATGATTTTACACAAATTATTACTATTTTTAATAATTTTACCGAGGCCTGTACAGTCGATTTCCATCTACGGCCATCGAACTGCACTTACAACGACCTTTTTCAAATTTGATTTGGACATAATTCCAAATCCAACCGTTAGATTTCAAATTTCTAACATTCGTTAGAAAGCTCTTTTCGATACGAACCCAACGGTTCCGGTTTTAGGAGAATCCGACGGTCGGATCTCCCGTAATGTCCGTTTGAAATCAATGGTCGAAATTCGCGAACTGCCGCAGCGCGGTGCGTTCTATTCAGGCCATTATATTATATATATAATATATATAATATATACTTCGTTGATTTCTATTTAAAACGAATTATATAAATAGTTTTAAATTTTGTTTCAAAATCTATTTCAACTTCCATTTCAATTCAAAGCAAAATTGAATTCTTCTTTATAAATTCGTTTCAAAATTCATTTCTATTCAATTCAAATTTCAATTCAATTTGAATTCATTTCAATTCGCTTTCAATTCAATTTGAATTCGTTTTCAATTCAATTCATTTCGAAATCGTTTTCAATTCAATTCATTTCGAAAACTTTTTCAATTCGATTCATTTCAAATTGGTTTTCTATTCGATTCAATTCAAATTGGTTTTCTATTCAATTTATTTCGAAATCGTCTTCAATTCAATTCATTTCGAAAACTTTTTCAATTCGATTCATTTCAAAATGAATAAAATCGATATAAATATCGTTCACGTCAAAATGGCGTCAATCTAACCAACACGGCTTCATATATTTCTATTTTCAAATATTCTAGTTCAAATATTTCTTTTTTTTTTCGAAACTGGAATGAGGCCCAATCAATTACCATATAATGTTAATTATATGGATTTTCTACAACATATGTACATATCAACAACGATGAATAATCAACCATCATCCAAAGTGCATTCTACACTGTATAAGCATCAGATATAAATATTCAACGCTTATAACAGCCTGTCAATCAATCGATCGACATACAACTAAACAATCAGGATTAATGTACGTCAAATATCATCCCAATACCCGTGTGGGGTTTCAAGCAATCACACACAGATTTTTATTTGTGCAGTTGGGCGATGTGTAAAATTTATCGTCCCAATCAATGTCCTTCAAATAGGTGTACATAAACAAACCGTCTGGTTTGTAAATGAATATTTATTTATTCACATTCACGTTAAAAATTATATTTTTAACGATAAAACATTTTATTCCAACATATGAATTTCTATTCAGTTCATTCTTTAAATAAAATGATATTTTTATTTTTTTCTAACTTATTTTAGAAAATTTCGGCGGCATAACGGCACGATACTAGAAACGGGACAAGGCCTAGCCTTATCCCCAGTCTAGTGAAGGCCCACGCCATTCACACATCAATCAAATTCACCAAACAACCAATTCAAATCAAGTCATCAAATTAATTCATGCAACCAAACAAACAAGTCCATGGTCTGTGGACGATTGTGTCGGGTGCTACTAAGCACCGTCTGCATCCTAGTATATATATATAATTAGAAAAGAAATTGAAAGGTGAGAAATTCTCACATATAGCTATCCTAGCTCCACGGCACTTCTAATGCAGGAAATCTTCGCCAACTCGCCTTTTGTCGCTTTCGTTGTCCGCTTTCACTACATATGTAAAAATCGAATTTTTACTTCGCTATTCCATATATAAAAATCATATTTTTATTTCGAAGTTCAATATATAAAAATCATATTTTTATTTCGAAGTTCAATATATAAAAATCATATTTTTATTTCGAAGTTCAATATATAAAAATCATATTTTTATTTCGTAGATTCCGCCTTTTCAAAAATAAAGATTATATTTTTAATATTCCTATGATGTAAAAATTATATTTTTATTACTTTAAAAATATAAAAATCATATCTTACATCTTTTACTAAATAAAAATTTTGTCTTTTCTATTTTAAAGATCACATCTTTTCTTTTTAAAGTCAGTTTTAAATCTTTTCCTTCATAAAGTTTAAATCTTTTCCTTCATAAAGTTTAAATCTTTTCCTAAATATCAGTTTTTAAATTTTTCAAAAAAATACAGTTTTTAAACTTAAAATCGAAATTAGTTTTAAACTTTAAAATAAAAACAGTATTTAATCCCTTTTCTTTTCAGTTTTTTTCTGTTTATATAAAACAAAAATAAAATAATAAATAAAAAGAAACAAAGACTTACAGAGAGGGGGGGGGGAATTTGCTGCGATCAAGGAGGGGGTAAATGAGGAGGTGGTGGCGCTGCCACCTCGGGCGGCGGGTCGGTGACGAGGATTTAGGGTTTGGCGCTCGTTCAAGATAGAGGATGAGAGAAGGCGGAGCAAGTGGAGGAGAGGGGGGGGGGGGGGGAGGTTGGCCAGCGATCGACGACTAGGGAGGCGCCTCGCCGGAGCGACGGCTGGACAAGGCGACGGGGTTCGATCTTCCCTTTGTTTTTTTGTTTTTTTCTTTTTTTGTTTTTTTTGATTCGGGTGAAAACGACGGGTCTGAGGTTCTGGGAAAAGAAGAGGGCTTTAGGATTATATAATTCTATTTAATTATTATTTTAATTATTTTAATTATGAAAAAGTTGACTTTTACATACGACCTCTAAACGAGGCCCACCGCCTGTCGTCCATAGCGTTTTACCCCCATTCCGAACACAATGGGATATATATCGTAAGCTGATTCGATCATTTGAATCAGTTTCCGTTGAATTTAAAGTGCAATTCTTTATATATTCAATTTAAACGCACATTTTAATTTAGTGGGGCCACATACGAACTTTAAAAATTCCAGAAAAATATTTTCTAGCTTCGTATTGACGATACGGTCCTAACAAAACTAGTTTCGTCGAATTCTGAGACCGTTGGAAAAATGGCCATTTTCCAGTCGATTAAAATCAACTGAAACTGGTCAAACGCGTTTTCTTTTGCCACGCTCACATATTGATTCGAAAAATTATGAAATTTGAAACCTAGCAATAACTTTACATCACGGACCCAACAAAAGTGGTTTCGTCGAAATCCGAGGTCGTTTGCAAAATGTCCATTTTTAAGGGCCTGAATTCCATAGCGACTATTCTGAATTTTCAACTGGACATATCTTTTGATTCCCGCTATGAAATCTTGATTTTCCGGATTCGTTGGAAAGATATTACCAAATAGATCCTAACGTTTTTGGTTTCACTAAAATCCGGATTGTTTTGCACCCGGTATGTTCAATTGAAGTTTGAAATCGAATTATCGAACTACCGCGCCATTTTCAATTCTATTTATAATTATATATATAATTATTATATTCTAACGACGACGTATATAATATATACGTCGAATTATATTCAAAATAAATTTCTCGTCGATATTATTTAAAATAATTCATTTTAAATAATCAAAACTCGCTAAAATTGCCAAAATAAAAATTTCAAACTAGCTCGCATTTTCCGGGTTATTACAATCTCCCCCACTTAAAACTTTTCGTCCCCGAAAAGGAACAAAGTCGAAAGTGGTTTGATAATTCAACTCTACATTCGATCTGGCTCCCATTCTCCAACTTTTCAGTTTCTGAGAATTTTTCAAAAATTTCAAAAATTTGGCTAACACCCTAAATTTTTGAAAAATTTCGCCATAACCTCCCCTGCACCGGGAGCATCGGGGAATTTCAAATAGCTTCCCCGGTCCTTCAGATCTCAAAAAGAAAAAGAAAAGGCCAAGCGGCTAGCCAATAGGCTCATAAAATCATCATCACCCAAACAAAACAGTAAATTATGTAGTAAACATGTACCTATTTGTCGGGCAAACAAATTTTATTCTTCGGCTCTAGCCTCCTTGCTATGACCTGTTCAATATAAGTATATGTATATCAAGCAAATGCGACCAACTTTCAATACAATTCAATATTTGATTCAGTTAGGCATAATGGTTCAAAATTATCAAACAAATGACAAACAACACAAACATCAATCAATTAGTGAATTAGAGTTTCAAATTCATAACTTTGATACATATAAAGAAAATCATGTTTTGATGCCAAATCACAACAATAAGCCCTATCAAATTTTGGTTCTCACACCAGTCAACAGGAGATATATAGATATTACATCTTGAAAACACGAACATAAATTCTGATAATGATCGATCAATCATCAGAACCATCTCCGGGTGTCTAGAATGTGATTCTATATCTATCCAATATATTAAAATTTTGAATATACGTTTGCAAGGCGTATATGCAAATTCTTTATATACTGAATTGTCCAAAATCAATACAAACAAATAATCAAATACGAATAGTTGATTTAAATTTTCAAAACAAAAATTGTTTTCATTTGAAAAATATACCCTTCACACTCGTTCTAGGATGCTACTGATCCCATCTCTAACGAGTCATTCCCATTGGATATTACTAATCCAATATCTGATGAATTCTTTCGTATGGTTCTAATGTGTCTTGTTCTCTGCTTTGTAAACCAAAGCTCTGATACCAAATGTGACGAGAAGGAATTTCGCTCGGTCCGAACCAGTCGCTAAACCGATCCAGGCCGTTCGAAACGCCCTATCGTTTGAGAACAAGACAAAACAGAACACATACCAAAGAACATTTCATTGTATATTACAACAATGCATCAGATTACTAGAATATACAGAGTATAAAAGAATAAATATTACACAGAAATATCAGAGATTTAAATTACATTTAAATACATAGCAGCGGAAAATAATACAGTACACAACTAGAAGGAGATATACGGATACAAAGCTTTCCGGATACCGTTCCAGCTGTAAACCAGGATCCTGTGATTATAAATCTGCAAAACCAAAACTACTAGCTGCCCATGTCAAAATAAGGGCACCCAGAGTTTAGGTTAAAACAATAAACTCCAGGTCAGTCATGTGACTGGTGTGAGAACTAAAACAGTTAATCTTTATTTTAAAGTTAGGTAAATCAAGGGACCACGCCGTATAACACGGAACAGGTTTCCTCCCAAGAATACCAGTGCATAAAACAAACAACTCAATGCTAAATAAAGAAAAATGAAGCTGTTATAAGACCCAGGTCCTATCACACAATGCAACGCAAGCCGGGGGATAGGGTTTTCCCTTATAACAGCCAAAGAATGCTTGATACGTTTTAAAACAAATCATTTGATACTATTATAAGTGCATAGTGTATAAAACAACTTCAAATCATAAGTATCAATCATAGGCGGCATGGGCACCATATATCATGTCGCCATACTAGTTCTACAATTAAAACCGCAAATGTCACGTATTTGGAAGTTGGATTTCCATCTATGAACCGAGGCAAAAGATAGTCCTCACCGACTTCGAGACTGTCTAGCCCGAGCCTCAGGGTCAGAGCGCATCGACCCTTGGATCCTCAGGGCCGGTCCACCGATGTGAATTAAACTTAAACCCTGAACATGCGTCTCCCCACCCTATGGGGTGTAAGTCTGGTCCGTCTGCCGACCAGAATGCATCGGCCGAAACCGATATAACCGAGGCGCCTCGCAACAGCAACAACCACATAAGTCAAACTCGTCAGGGCGTGTAAAACCACTGACGCCACTTCTAGCTAGAAAGAAACGCATGCCCTCCCTGACGTCCTCTCCCGCTTTTGGTTCATACCGGGTGTGAAGCTCGCGAATCAACGTTACACAAAGCTATGCCACAAAGGCCATGCTTTGATCATCAACCACAAGACTTTGCTTTTCAACAGAAGCCTTGATCATTTGCCACTTAGGTATGCCACACAGGCAATTCACTCCATGCGTTTGATATCCATCAATATATAACCCCTGAGCTCGTACGTCTCAGAGAAGGGCGTTAAGCAAAAGAATAAATTCTCCGCCGCCAAACAGATATATATTTAATAGAGATCAATCACACGGACTAAAATCCAATGTCAGACACACAGTCCATTTACAAGTCCGTTCTGGGTCTGAACGAAACCGGAGGCACCTAGTACCCCGCATATCCATCGATCTCCAAGTACGTCTGGACGATCACCAACTGTTTCCATCTTCTTGGGTGTACAGCCCAATCAAGATCATCAGTAATCAACCAAACGACGTGAAGACCTCCGGTCTTCGACCATCGTCTTCATCTTCGACACCACGTCGAATCAGTTATTCAGAATGGGATAAACCCGGTCTTTCTGAATAACTCGCGTATATATTATAAAAGTGTTACACCAACACAACATACGCCTCATTCCAATTCAGAATATTCTTTTATTCAAATATTCCTATACTTTGGGAAAAGTTCCCATTAATTTTATCCAAGATAAATTCTTTAAATTTATTCTTTAATCTCCTTTGAATATCAATTCAAACTAGTCGGGATTAGCGAACCACACCGAAGTAATCATTTATTTTATTTCCCAATCCCAACCTATTCATCCCATGAAGTAAAACTGGTAATACTTCAAATCTAACACCACATTGTTATCGGTAAATTCAATTACCATTTCACGTTCAAATCTAATTAAAGATTTAACCATCGCCTGGAGCAAAACTGGTGATACTCCATTTTCGATCATTTCAATCTAATTAAAGATTCATTAGAACTCCACTTAGTTTTAATCTTTAACTGGGTTAAAGAATCAGTGTCATTTAAAACACAGTTCACGATAAACCCAAAGTCACATTCCATTGATTATCGGGTTAAAGAACGGGTGTTATTTAAAACACTGTCCACGATAAACCCAAAAATCAATATCAATTCAATTCCAATTAAATATTCTTTAATCGGTACACTTCATTAAATCTAAATAAAAAGATTTAATTTTTTTCTCAACTGGTTTCAAGAACAGTGTTAGTGAAGACACCATTCACGACAAACCCAAATCACATTTGATATTCAATACAAGGCTCTGAATAGAAAATATACCGGCTTATATTCAATATCAAATTCCACGACTAACAAATATCGTATTGGAAATAACGATATATATATATCTTTCAAATTTCCATAACAACCCCTGTATAATCACGAATTCCAACATCGAAATATTCCAAAGACAATTTCGATTCAAATCCACTCCAATGCAATCATTGGATATTCTGGTTATTTTAAAAACCCTTTTTAAATTCAATTTATTTATTTAAAAATAAATAGAATTATAATTCTAGTTCAAAACCAGTTCATTTCGATAAAAATCTATTTTTATCTTTTCAAATATGGAGTTTTTCATCCCAATTCTTTCTAAATCATTTCTTATGATTTTACACAAATTATTACTATTTTTAATATTTTTACCGAGGCCTGTACAGTCGATTTCCATCTACGACCATCGAACTGCACTTACAGCGACCTTTTTCAAATTTGATTTGGACATAATTCCAAATCCAACCGTTAGATTTCAAATTTCTAACATTCGTTAGAAAGCTCTTTTTGATACGAACCCAACGGTTCCGGTTTTAGGAGAATCCGACGGTCGGATCTCCTGTAATGTCCGTTTGAAATCAATGGTCGAAATTCGCGAACTGCCGCAGCGCGGCGCGTTCTATTCAGGCCATTATATTATATATATAATATATACTTCGTCGATTTCTATTTAAAACGAATTATATAAATAGTTTTAAATTTCGTTTCAAAATCTATTTCAACTTCCATTTCAATTCAAAGCAAAATTGAATTCTTCTTTATAAATTCGTTTCAAAATTCATTTCTTTTCAATTCAAATTTCAATTCAATTTGAATTCATTTCAATTCGCTTTCAATTCAATTTGAATTCGTTTTCAATTCAATTCATTTCGAAATCGTTTTCAATTCAATTCATTTCGAAAACTTTTTCAATTCGATTCATTTCAAATTGGTTTTCTATTCGATTCAATTCAAATTGGTTTTCTATTCAATTTATTTCGAAATCGTCTTCAATTCAATTCATTTCAAAAACTTTTTCAATTCGATTCATTTCAAAATGAATAAAATCGATATAAATATCGTTCACGTCAAAATGGCGTCAATCTAACCAACACGGCTTCATATATTTCTATTTTCAAATATTCTAGTTCAAATTTTTTTTTTTTCGAAACTGGAATGAGGCCCAATCAATTACCATATAATGTTAATTATATGGATTTTCTACAACATATGTACATATCAACAACGATGAATAATCAACCATCATCCAAAGTGCATTCTACACTGTATAAGCATCAGATATAAATATTCAACGCTTATAACAGCCTGTCAATCAATCGATCGACATACAACTAAACAATCGGGATTAGTGTACGTCAAATATCATCCCAATACCCGTGTGGGGTTTCAAGCAATCACACACAGATTTTTATTTGTGCAGTTGGGCGATGTGTAAAATTTATCGTCCCAATCAATGTCCTTCAAATAGGTGTACATAAACAAACCGTCTGGTTTGTAAATGAATATTTATTTATTCACATTCACGTTAAAAATTATATTTTTAACGATAAAACATTTTATTCCAACATATGAATTTCTATTCAGTTCATTCTTTAAATAAAATGATATTTTTATTTTTTTCTAACTTATTTTAGAAAATTTCGGCGGCATAACGGCACGATACTAGAAACGGGACAAGGCCTAGCCTTATCCCCAGTCTAGTGAAGGCCCACGCCATTCACACATCAATCAAATTCACCAAACAACCAATTCAAATCAAGTCATCAAATTAATTCATGCAACCAAACAAACAAGTCCATGGTCTGTGGACGATTGTGTCGGGTGCTACTAAGCACCGTCTGCATCCTAGTATATATATATAATTAGAAAAGAAATTGAAAGGTGAGAAATTCTCACATATAGCTATCCTAGCTCCACGGCACTTCTAATGCAGGAAATCTTCGCCAACTCGCCTTTTGTCGCTTTCGTTGTCCGCTTTCACTACATATGTAAAAATCGAATTTTTACTTCGCTATTCCATATATAAAAATCATATTTTTATTTCGAAGTTCAATATATAAAAAATCATATTTTTATTTCGAAGTTCAATATATAAAAATCATATTTTTATTTCGAAGTTCAATATATAAAAATCATATTTTTATTTCGTAGATTCCGCCTTTTCAAAAATAAAGATTATATTTTTAATATTCCTATGATGTAAAAATTATATTTTTATTACTTTAAAAATATAAAAATCATATCTTACATCTTTTACTAAATAAAAATTTCGTCTTTTCTATTTTAAAGATCACATCTTTTCTTTTTAAAGTCAGTTTTAAATCTTTTCCTTCATAAAGTTTAAATCTTTTCCTTCATAAAGTTTAAATCTTTTCCTAAATATCAGTTTTTAATTTTTTCAAAAAAAAACAGTTTTTAAACTTAAAATCGAAATTAGTTTTAAACTTTAAAATAAAAACAGTATTTAATCCCTTTTCTTTTCAGTTTTTTTCTGTTTATATAAAACAAAATTAAAATAATAAATAAAAAGAAACAAAGACTTACAGAGAGGGGGGGGGGAATTTGCTGCGATCAAGGAGGGGGTAAATGAGGAGGTGGTGGCGCTGCCACCTCGGGCGGCGGGTCGGTGACGAGGATTTAGGGTTTGGCGCTCGTTCAAGATAGAGGAGGAGAGAAGGCGGAGCAAGTGGAGGGAAGGGGGGGGGGGAGGTTGGCCAGCGATCGACGACTGGGGAGGCGCCTCGCCAGAGCGACGGTTGGACAAGGCGACGGGGTTCGATCTTCCCTTTGTTTTTTTTTTGATTCGGGTGAAAACGACGGGTCTGAGGTTCTGGGAAAAGAAGAGGGCTTTAGGATTATATAATTCTATTTAATTATTATTTTAATTATTTTAATTATGAAAAAGTTGACTTTTACATACGACCTCTAAACGAGGCCCACCGCCTGTCGTCCATAGCGTTTTACCCCCATTCCGAACACAATGGGATATATATCGTAAGCTGATTCGATCATTTGAATCAGTTTCCATTGAATTTAAAGTGCAATTCTTTATATATTCAATTTAAACGCACATTTTAATTTAGTGGGGCCACATACGAACTTTAAAAATTCCAGAAAAATATTTTCTAGCTTCGTATTGACGATACGGTCCTAACAAAACTATTTTCGTCGAATTCTGAGACCGTTGGAAAAATGGCCATTTTCCAGTCGATTAAAATCAACTGAAACTGGTCAAACGCGTTTTCTTTTGCCACGCTCACATATTGATTCGAAAAATTATGAAATTTGAAACCTAGCAATAACTTTACATCACGGACCCAACAAAAGTGGTTTCGTCGAAATCCGAGGTCGTTTGCAAAATGTCCATTTTTAAGGGCCTGAATTCCATAGCGACTATTCTGAATTTTCAACTGGACATATCTTTTGATTCCCGCTATGAAATCTTGATTTTCCGGATTCGTTGGAAAGATATTACCAAATAAATCCTAACGTTTTTGGTTTCACTAAAATCCGGATTGTTTTGCACCCGGTATGTTCAATTGAAGTTTGAAATCGAATTATCGAACTACCGCGCCATTTTCAATTCTATTTATAATTATATATATAATTATTATATTCTAACGACGACGTATATAATATATACGTCGAATTATATTCAAAATAAATTTCTCGTCGATATTATTTAAAATAATTCATTTTAAATAATCAAAACTCGCTAAAATTGCCAAAATAAAAATTTCAAACTGGCTCGCATTTTCCGGGTTATTACAGGACACCTTCTACATTTTAGAAGAGACCGCGTATTTTTCTGAGCCTTCTGCTATTTTTGGTGGAGTGGAACCCAATGTGATATTTCTAATTTAAAGACAATATGGAAAACGACGATGTATAAATTATATAGTCGATGTATGAGTTATATAAGCATTGTACACCTCATGTACAAGCGTTGTATAAGTTGTACGTTCAATGTATAAGTTATATATGCGTTGTAAAAATTATATATGTGTTGAAATAAAAGTGAATTGCTATATATAAATATATATGTATATATATATATATATATATATATATATATATATATATATATATATATATATATATATATACGCCCCTCGTCCACAAACCATGGACGATATTTATTGATTGTGATTGGTGTGAAAATTGATTGATAGCGAATGGTTGTTTGGGATTGTTTGTGGTTGATATTGATTGATTGTGGTTGAAAAATACCCGTTTGTGGTTGAGAAATATTTGGTTGAAACCACATAGGATTGGTTTGTGGAAATGAAATAAATATATACATGCCGCCTGCGTGCGAACTAGATGCATGATCCCCATTGTCAAAAACCGCGAGGTTTTAAGGTAGAGCGAGGAGCCGTACTAGGGACGATCCCGGTTTTAACTACCCTGCCGTTATGCTGCCGAAATTTTGAATAATATTCATGTGTTTGAATTATTTTCATTTGTTGAAACTATATTTATTCTTTGAATAGAAAACCCTCATGTGTTGAATCGATATTCATTCGTTGATTAGAAATTCATGTGTTGAATGGTATTCACGTTTTAAATATAAAAATCACATTTTTATCTATATATAGAAACTACAGAAAACCTTCATGTGTTGAATCGATATTCATTCGTTGATTAGAAATTCATGTGTTGAATGATATTCATATTTTGAAATAAATTGTTTGATAATAAAAATCACCTTTTATCGACTATATGAACTGTGTAAAATAATCTCGTTTTTAAAAGAAACTGTTTTGTAAGAAAAATCCTATTTTTATCACCTATATAAACTATATAGAATAATAGTGTTTTGAAATGAATTGTTTTGCAATAAAAATCACATTTTTATTATATACATGAATTGTTGAAATGTGAAGTGTTAAAAATAGCCACTCGTTCAAATAAACATATATGAGTTGAAATATTCATTAATTAGCTAATGATATGATTTTTGCCTATACATGCAACGTTAGAATGAATGGTGTTTTTAAACCAAATGGAATCAAATATGAAGTTGAATAGAAAATGATAAGTGATAAGAACTATGTATATGTACATGCATATTTATTGAACAGGTTATAGCAAAGGGGCTAGAGAAGAGGAATAAAATTTTGTGCCCGACAAATAGGTACACATTTACTGTTTTGTTTGGGTGATGATTTTATGAGCCTGTTGGCTAGCCGCTTGGCTTTTTCTTTTTCTTTTTGACATGAGACGCCCGTGTGGCTATTTGGGAATTTTCCCAGCCCCTCCCGAACAAAGGAGATTGTGGCGAAATTTTCCAAAATTTTAAGGCGTTAGTGAAATATTTGAAGTAAAAACGATATTGAAATTGTTGCATGAACTATATTTATATAAATATATAAATATAAATAAAATTAAAACGAAACGAGGCTGTGCAGTTCGTATTTTGAAACCGTGATTTCAAACAACTAGTGCGGGAGATCCGACCATCGGATTTTCCTGAAATCGCAACCGTTGGGTTCGCCTTAGAAAAATCTTTCCAACGGCACCAACTTTGTAAAAATCCAACGGTTGGATTGTCTGGAGTGTTTAATTCAAATCTGAAGATAAACAGCGCCAGAAACAATTATATTTATATATATATAAATATAATTATATTTAATCGAATAATGACGCTGCAGTTCGTATTTTGAAATCGAAACTTCAAACGATTGTACCGGGAGATCCGACTGTCGGATTTTCCCGAAACTGGAACCGTTGGATTCGTTTTGAAAATACCTTTCTAATGATGTAAATTTTATGAAGATCCAACAGTTAGATTTTCAGATATGTGTAAATCAAATCTGAAGAAAAATAGCGCCACGGCCGCATTATGGCCCGAAGCGTCGTTTTAAATAAATTGGCTATTTTAAAGTAAATAAAAATAGCGATAAATCGTTATAAAATATCATTAACGATATGGAATGGAAATAAACTGAATTTGCTCGATTTATGTGGCTTTTGATGGTTGAATGTGTTTGGTGTGAAAATTACATTAAATAACAAAATTGGTTTTGTCGAATAATTTAACCATTGAAATAAATTGATTTGAAATTCTAAATATACGTGAATTATTTGAAAAGGCCGATTTAATTCTCATTTCAAATAATTGACCGACGATTGAAAGTCGAAAATGAAGACGATGGTCGAAGACCGGAGATCTTCACCTCGTTTGGATGGTAACCGAGGTCCTGATTGGGAGGCATCCCGAAATATGGATAATGAGTGGTGATCGTCCAGACGTACGTGGTGATCGATGGGTTCGCGAGGTATTTAGTGCCTCCGGTTTCGTTCAGACCCAGAACGGACTTGTAAATGGACAGTGTGTCTAACATTGGATTTTATTCTGTGTTGATTGATCCCTATTAAATATACATCTGTTTGGCGGCGGAGAATATATTCTTTTTCTTAATGCCCTTCTCTGAAACGCACGAGCTCAGAGGTTGTATATCGATGGACATCAGTCGCATGGCATGAATTGCCTGTGTGGCATGCTAAGATGCAGTGATCAGGGCTTCTGTTGAAAAGCAAAGTCTTGTGGTGATGACCAAAGCACCGCCTGTGTGGCGTAGCTTTGTGTATAACGTGAAATCGCGAGCCTCACACCCCGGTATGAACCAAAAACGGGAGAGGACATCAGGGAGGGCATGCGTTTCTTTCTAGCTAGGGTGGTGTCTGTGACCTACCAGCCCTGACATTTATATACTTTTCGCCTATGTGGTTGTTGCTGTTGCGAGGCGCCTCGGATTGATCGGACGATCCGGGTCCGATGGAGTCATTCGTTGGCTCGTTTACGCCCCAAAGGGCGGGGAGACATAGTGTTCAGGCATAATAATCCACATCGGTGGACCGGCCCTGACGATCCAAGGGGCAGTTGCGGCTGTTCCTGAGACACGGGCTAGAGCGTCTCGAATTCGGTAAGGACTATCTTTTGCCTTGGTTCATGACGGAAATCCAATTTCCAAATACGTGATCGTGCAGTTTCGATTGTATATATATATTTGGCGACATAGTGGCATGGGACGCTCATGTCGTCTATGATTGATAGTTATGATGTGAAATTGTTTTCAAAACATATAAACACTAACAATAATATCAAATGCCTTTGTTTTATTCGTATCAAGCATATTTTGGCCGTTATAAGGTAAAAACTCTAACCTCCGGTTTGCGTTGCATTGTGTGATGGGAACTGAGTCTTATAATGGCTTCATTTTATAAAAAGCATGGCGATGTTTTGAAAGAATGATTTGTTTTAAAGCACTGGCAATCCAATGGAGTAAACTCGTTCCATGAAAGTGGCGTGGTCCTGTGATTAGCCAAATTATATATGTGTTGAGTAGATTTCTCATACCAGCCCCATGACTGACTCGTAGTTTGTTTCACTTTCAAACCCGGGTGCCCCTTTTTCTACACGGGCAGCCTTGTATTCAGGTTTAGCTGGTTCTTTCTGGATAGCTGGAGCTGAAGATGGATTCTATCATTTATCTCTTTTTATGCTGTTCAACTTCTATTGTACATATTTTGTTTGTTTTCCGCTGTAGACATTTATGTATAGCTGAACTGTATTTGTTCTAAGTAAGATCCTGTATACTGTGTAACTCTAATGATTACGTTTATCCAGTATATTCTATTGTTCATTATCTGGTGTATTTACTTTATTTTGTTCTGCTATTATCTGTTTCTGTGTTATATTCCCAAGATAACCCTTGTCTCCGAAAGAGCGGGATTTCAGGTCGTCTCATATACACCTCGGGCTAACCCGAGAATTTACAAAACACCGGGTCAATCTGGTGAACCAGAGTGAGAAAAACTCGCACAGTATTAAGGGTACCACATAACTTTATTTTTAAGTTAAAATCCTTTCGAAAGAAAAGGATAATCGTAAGACCAAATCCACCCATAAATACGGACGGTTTTTACCTTACGATAACCCAAAACATTTTTGGAATCAATATCTTTTCTGATATTATAATAATGTCTAAATACAAGTAGATATCAATCTAGCGGAATGCTTGCATCTCACGCTCCACATATATAGTATACAATCAAAACCGAGGGCGCTTATTGGAGATTGGATTCCGACTATGACAAGGTATGGGACCACCTGCCGATAGCATATGTATAGAGGGTAATACACTAGGTTCAACAAGAACGTCTTGTAACCCAGCCCACACATGAACGACCACTCATTTTGCTTGAGTGTATCGAATGTATATCACCAATGGTTGGGTGCGACCACCATTTCCCGAAAAGGGATAACATCGAAATAGATTAAAGAAGCAAAAGGAATTTCTCTAGATAGGTTATTATACACCCTAATGGGAGCGACCCACATAGCCATGCTGCCTGCCCAATTTTTGTCATTCCCGGTTGATGAGGCTTGAGGCCATAATTTACTTTTGAACATCTGGTCATCATTCACTTTGAATGCCACATCGTCAGATCCGCCAGATATCACTAATTGACATCCACAAAAATACTCTAGTTGGAAGCTAAGAGAACGGCTATTCTCTGCCAATAACCATAGCACATTTGATGAAATCAACATACGTGACCCTTTGGAAATACTCTGTCAGATATCCGTCCATACAAGTCATCCAAGAACAGGGTGAACCGAAGGTACTCTCCTACTGCACCCAATATAGGAATCACCTCATGGATCAGTAGCGAGAAGTCCTTGCAACCCGTAGATTCCAACGACGACAGAATCACAGCTTTTCTCTACTTTCCAGGTAGAGAATATTAGTGGTCTTTCAGTTATGAAAATCCATGGTCTTCAATGCTCCGTCTCGATCATCTTCTGATATCTTCACGTATTTGTTGGTCGAAATGGTTTCCGAATATAAATTCGATCCCGGTCATTCCGTACCAACAATCATATTGGACATATTTGATAGTCAGTGATTTAACTATCAAAATAAACAGTGATTCAATCATGAACAACCAATGAGTTCACTAGTTTAGTATTCAACATCACTTGGCCTTTTAATTAAAACAAACTGATTCACTTTTGTTTAATAAAAACTTCTATCTCTTTTAATATTTAAAAATACGATATTTGAATTCTTACTTAATATACTACTGTTCTCAAAAACCATTTCCTATTAATATTTAGTGAAATAACTTATAATCGTATTAAATTTCCACTTAATTCTCCTTTCAAAACGTTTGTTACATTTTTCTTTATTATTTAAACTAGGGAAATCCACTTAACTTATTATTCGTAATCAACGTTACGTAATATCTTTTATTTTATTCTTGAAATGATAACTAATATTTATTTGTATTAACTAAAAACTCAACCTTACATTTCCACTTACTAATTTCCTTTACTTCATATATTCTCCAAATTTTCACCAAACATCGCATTATTATTTCTCTAATGGAAATAATAAATTATCACCAACCTCTATTATGATTACCAACTAATATCATCTTCAGATAATCCTGATGTTGTTTAAGTTGGGGTATTTTAATTACCTCTCAGACCTTGATCAACAACGTTCTTATCCTCAGATAAATATAAGTTGTAATCAAACCAATATTCGATTCCAGTCTAAAAACAAATTCCATTATAAATTGGATTTGGTTATACAATCCTACGACCAACTTTTTTCCCCAAATTCACTTTTATCAATCTCCTTTCAAATATGTTCAACCATTCCATGCTTTGGAAATATTATTTTAATTTTTCTCCTTTTTACTTAATCTCA
Source organism: Allium sativum (assembly GCA_030737875.1). Classification (NCBI taxonomy): domain Eukaryota; kingdom Viridiplantae; phylum Streptophyta; class Magnoliopsida; order Asparagales; family Amaryllidaceae; genus Allium; species Allium sativum. The sequence continues at coordinate 429,369,280 of CM060909.1, read as the reverse complement.
TTTTTAAGTAACGTTAATTCAAAATTAACGATAAAACTCCTCTTCGCTTTTTATAGCCCTTGTTCAAATACATTCGGGTTTAATCTAAACCTTTTTCCATATCACTTTCTTTTTTACTTAATTCAAATATTTAAGTCAACATAATTTAAGCCATCGCATTCACTTAATTCCCTCTTTATAACTTCGTTGTACAAATTCAGGTTTTAAATAAAAAACCTGTTCATAACTCCTCTCACCATTCAATTAGATTTCATTTCAATTCTGATTACTTTTTACATTAATTCGATTAAAAACAAATTTCCCAAATTACTATTAATCAGGATAATAATCTTCTTTAATCATTAACACTGTAAAGTAGTTAATTCCTTTACTAACTAAAATAAATAGTAATTCCCCTTTTTAAAACCTTATTAAAATTAAACAAATATTCTTCAAACTATTTAATTAGATTAATTCCAAACAAACCAATTAAATAGTCGATTCCAGTTAAAACTGTAACGACCCGCATTTTTGGCAGCCAAATATTTTATTTAATTTATTATTTTAAATATTTTATTTGAAATATGAATTTGATTTTAATATTGAAATCATTAGTGAAAACGGCATTTAAGCATTATAATTTATATAATTATAAATTGAGCTCGAAATGGCGCGGTAGTTCGTAATATTGAGTTCCGAACTTTAACTGAATATACAGGATCCGATATAAGTCGATTTCTGTGAAATGAGAAACGTTAGAACCATATTGATAATAATTTTCATATGAAAGAGGAAACTTCAGACTTCGTGTTATAGATTGTAAGTTATGGCTAAATCAAATTTTAAAATAGTCGCTGTGAAAAACCGTTATTTAAGTATCAGCCTTTAAAATGGCCATTTTGCAAACAGAGTCAGTTTTCGACGAAATCAGTTTATTGAGACCGTAACGTTAAATTATTGCACGGTGTTAAATAGAGTGGAAAACCGATGTCGTATGTGGCCACGGTAGCTGTAAACGTCCGTTCAATTTCTATAACGCGTAATTTATTTAAAAAAGGGTTATTTGAGTGTAACTTGAGCAAACAATTGAATTAAGCCACAAAAACAGTTCCATTGAGTTCGGATTGACGATTAGAGTCAGGATTAGCATATAGTTTGTGATTTTTGGAGATCGGTTAATTTGGTGTCTAAAATGGCATTACGGTGCGCGTAAAATAGCCTACCGGGGAAACAGTCTCAGAATGCGACGAAACTGGTGCCGTTGGGTTCGAATTGAAGAATTATTTTAAGATTTCAAGGTTTCAAGTTAATTTGACTTATCTAGTGACCGTGGAAAAATTAAACGCGTGTTTATTTCTGGTTTTATAAAGGAATTTTTTTCAAACAAGATCTTAATCCGACGAAACTTGTCCCATTGGGTCCGGAATACCTTTTTACACTAAGATTAGCCTTTTTATCAGAAAATAGAAGTTGTATGTGATGGGTTTTAACACGATAACTCATGCGCCAGTTCCGTTATAATAAACTAATATTAATTATACCCAAAAGGCTACAGTAATCGCGTAGTCTTAGATATAATGATATATATATTTATTAACCTAATTATATCTCTATCTACCGGTGCTTTCAAGATTGCTTAAGTTCCAAACGTTCTATTTCTTGTGCCTTAATTCATTAAAACACTGATACAGTGAGTATAATAATTTATTTAACCAAATAACCCTTCCCCAGTTCTCCACTGTTTTGTTTCCTTACGCCCCACATTTTCTCAATTCCATGCGCAGGAATCCACTTCAAACCCGTGACCCCCACGCAAACTTCAGCTGCAAATTTTCCTCGTCCCCACATTTCTTCAGCTATATATATAATCTCTGTTATGCCGCATGCTAAACGAAACACCTATTTGTATCAATCCCGTTTTTCTTCCAGCAAACAAAACACCTTTAGAAATATATAATCTTTGTTATGCTAAACGAAACCGAGAAGAAGAACAGTGCAGGCGTTATAGTGGAGGAGGAAAAGAACAAGTAAAGGAGGCCAGGGTTGTTGAACAAAGCCGTCCGGCGTTGCCAAGGCGGGGCACGATCAGTCCGAAGGAGAACGAGCAGGGGAGAGAGAACGGAGAACTTAAATGGGAAGTATTTCTTCCAGGTGCATGGCGTTGTACACTTGTACATCATGGAGGAAGGGGAGTGGTAAATGAGGAAGGTGGTTTTGGGTTGTAAAGGAAGGCGCACGCATGGTGTTGGATCAAGGCACGTGAATTTAGAGTGGGAAGTGGACTTGCAGAAAAAAAGGGATGATAAGAGAGGACGTGGGGCTTGGATCTTGAAGCAAGCGGAAGGGTAAGTAACAATGTTATAGTAGTATTAAGTGAAGGACTATTTCACGTTGACAGTATAGTTAGTATTCATTAGAAGTTAATTAGTTAGTAATTAGTATTTAACGTTTGGGTATGGGAGTTTAAACAAACAAACCAAGTGCAGAAGTAAAACAAGGACTGTCCATTTTTTTTTACTTGACATCATCAATATATTAGTTTTATAATTGGTAAACTAGGGATTGATTTAAATAAGTATTACATCTAGTGGGCGCCCAGATGTTTAACTATTTGGAATAGACCAGGCTCGACTTTTTATAAAAAAAAACCGTAATGATGTTATAAATTAGTTAACTTAAACCTTTAGTTAAGGAATTAAAATTATAATTACATCATTAATATTTAAACATTAATAGCTTGTGCGTATGGAATCTGAATTAAACAAACTATTGGCTTGGGTAATAAGAAGTCAACAACGTGCCTTACTATGTTTTAACCGTAATTATTATTATTAGCTGTAATTTGATTAATAACAAATGTTAATTAAGGAATTAGTTTTATTTAAAAATCATATAACGATAACGTTAATAACTTGTGTATATATTTACAGAATTGGACAAAAGACTTGCTTTACGATCTTGATGACAAGCACTTCACTCTGGAACTCATCTGAACAGAAATAAAGACGATAGGATTTATAGTTAAATTAAACGACTATTTAATTTAACTGTAATTGAACCGCTCAATGGAATCAAATCAAAGTGAGTTAAACTCACTCAGTTTTCCCATTTATATTTTATATAAATCGGGTTTTGATTTTGTGTGCTCTACTTGCCAATGGTTGACTGTTTGCTAATTATATATTTATTTGCTGATTTAACTGATGAAATTAAACCATTGTTTAATTTCAGTGAAATACCAAATCGTCATTCTAACGATTGGTTCCAATAAAGGTAACTTACCTTGTTGGTCACGTTTATAAAATAAACGTGTTTAATTGGTTGAATTGTTTGAATTGCTTGAGAATTGGTTGATGTTAAATGTTTGTTATTTATTGTTATCAGTTAAATGAAATTGAACGATCTGTCTGGTGATAACCATTTGTACACAGGGAAGAACAGGTTGGAGGGATCCAACCGAATTCCTCAAATATATTATTTATTTTCATATTATCATATGAACTGTCATGTTTGGGTGAAGAATTTAATTATTGATCATTGATTGGAAATTCAACCTATGCTGTGTTTTAACCAACAGGCAGTATTGGTTGGGTAATCGGCTGGCCTAAAAGTAGATTATTTTATTTATATCGATTTACTGTCAGGTAAATCGATCGAACTGAAGTTATATTTGCCTTATAACTAAAGATAGAATTTGAAAAATATATTTTGAATAAAAACTTATTTAAATGGAAATAGATATTTATGTTTATAATTAAGTGTAAATTGATTTTATAAGGTCGAATCTGATGCTAATAAGATTTGAAAAATGCGAGAATAAGGAAATTAACCTAACGGTTAAATTTGGATAATTGTGTTGTTGAGGAACAATTTAATGGGATTATTTAAATTAATTGATTATATTTTTAATTAATTTAAAGGGAGAACGAATGGGAATTTTTAAAAGAAGTGAGTCATAGGATTTGATAACCAAATCCGAATCATAAAATGAATTGGTTCAAAGAGGTAGAGATTAAAAAGTGGTGTATTATAAGGGGTTACTTAATTGAATTAAGAAATAATGGAATATTAGAGAAAGAGATTTTCAAAATGATAATAAGGTTTACAAAACCATATTTTAAATAAAATAATTAAATATAATTTGTATCAGAAGGGAATATTGGTTGTGGATTACCACTTATATTCATCTTTAGATATGAACGTTGTTGATCAGGGTCTGAGAGGTAATTAAAATACCCCAATTTGAACGACTTCAGAATTATCTGAGGATGATATAAGTTATAATGGTAAAAGAGATTAGTAAAGTTATCATTTCATTAGAGAAATGATAACGCAATATTTGTGATGAAGATTTGAGGATTTCAAAGTAAAAAAGGGAAATAAAAGGAGTTGCCGAAAATATAACGATATTTTCGAATTAAAAGGAAATGTTAAGGATAGGTTTTATTCTATTAGAATAAGCATTGTTAATGTTTCAAGTAATGAAATAAAAAAAATGAGATTTTGTAACATCATTTGATGAGTAAGAAGTTAAAATAGTTTCCCAATATGATAATAACGTGGCTAATGTTTGAAAGTGAAAATATGATATAAGATTTTCCTAAGTGTAAAAATGAATTTGTTTATAGAATAATCTTATGTTAAATAAGAAGCGAGAAAACTATATTTATAATGTCGAAGTATTTGAGAGTTTTGAATTTATATTTGTTTTAATTAAAAGGCCAAGTGGTGCTGAACTGAATCAGTGAACTCATCGGATTGTCATGATTTAATCACTGTTTATTTTGATAGTTAAATCACCGACTATCAAATCTGTCCAATACGATTGTTGGCACGAAAAGACCGGGATCGAATTTATATTCGAAAACCATTCCGACCAACAAATGCGTGAAGATATCAGAAGACGGTCGAGATGGAGCATTGAAGACCGTGGATTTTCATAAGCGGAAGAACTACTAAAAATTTCTGGTTTAGCGGACAGAGATAAACTGTGGTTCTGTCATAGTTGAAATCTACAGGTTGTGAAACGACCCGAACTTCCCAGGTGAGGAAAGCCCGAATTGAGTCGAGGACAAGCCAAATCAGAAAGCATACGGAAGAACATTTCATTGTATATTACAACAATTCCATCAGATACAAGAATATACAGAGCATAAATGAATAAATATTACACATTCGATAAATATCAGAGATTACAATACATTACACAGCAGCGGAAAATAATACAATACACAACTAGAAGTAATACGCGGATACAAAGCTTTCTGAGTATCGCTCCAGCTGTAAATCAGGATCCTGTGAATATAAATCTGCAAAACCAAAACTACTAGCTGCCCATGTCATTATAAGGGCACCCAGAGTTTAGGTTAAAACAATAAACTCCAGGTCAGTCATGAGACTGGTGTGAGAACTAAAACAGTTATTAATCTTTATTTTAAAGTTAGGTAAATCAAGGGACCACGCCATATAACACGGAACGAGTTTCCTCCCAAGAATACCAGTGCATAAAACAAACATCGCAATGCTAAATAAAGAAAAATGAAGCTATTATAAGACCCAGGTCCTATCACCCAATGCAACGCAAGCCGGAGGATAGGGTTTTACCTTATAATAGCCAAAGAATGCTTGATACGTATAAAAACAGATTATTTGATACTATTATAAGTGTATAGTGTCAAAACAATTTCAAATCATAAATATCAATCATAGACGGCATGTGTACCATATATCATGTCGCCATACTAGTTCTACAATTAAAACCGCCAAATCACGTATTTGGAAATTGGGTTTCCATCTGTGAACCAAGGCAAAAGATAATCCTTACCAATTCGAGACAATCTAGCCCATGTCTCAGGATCAGAACGCATCAACCCTTTGGATCGTCAGGGCCGGCCCACCGATGTGGATTATTATGCCTGAACACTACGTTTCCCGCCCTTTGGGGCGTAAATGAGCCAACGAATGACTCCATCGGTCCTGGATCGACCGAAATATCCGAGGCGCCTCGCAACAGCAACAACCACATAAGTCAAGCTCGTCAGGGCGTGTAAAACCACTGACGCCACTTCTAGCTAGAAGGAAACGCATGCCCTCCCTGAGGTCCTCTCCCGTTTCTGGTCCACTACCGGGGTGTGAGGCTCGCGAATCAACGCTACACAAAGCTATGCCACACAGCCCGTGCTTTGATCATCAACCACAAGACTTTGCTTTTAAACAGAAGCCTTGATCAATTGCCACATAGACATGCCACACAGGCAATTCACTCCATGCGTTTGATATCTATCTATCAATATATAACCCCTGAGCTCGTACGTCTCAGAGAAGGGCGTTAAGCAAGAGAATAAATTCTCTGCCGCCAAACAGATATATATTTAATAGAAATCAATCATACAGACTAAAATCCAATGTCAGACACACAGTCCATTTACAAGTTCGTTCTGGGTCTGAACGAAACCGGAGGCACCTAGTACCCCGCATATCCATCGATCTCCAAGTACGTCTGGACGATCACCAACTGATTCCCTCCTCTTGGGTGTACGACCCAATCAAGATCATCAGTAATTATCCAAACGACGTGAAGACCTCCGGTCTTCTACCATCGTCTTCATCTTTGACTTATCGTCGTTTCAGTTATTCAGAATGGGATAAACCCGGTCTTTCCGAATAACTCGCGTATATAATAAACAAGTGTTACACAAATACAACATATGCCTCATTCCAATTCATCAACCACTAACCGTAAATTAACAAGAGAATGATTCCCCAAATATTAACCCCGAAGGCCGAAACCAACATCAGATCAATATCCAGAAAACCATTCTGTTTAGCTAACCGACAGTTAGTATCTAAATTTCACATTCTTAAGGAAAGGTACCCATTAATTTTATCAAAGATAAATCCTTTAAATTTATTCTTTAATCTTCCTTTGAATATCGCTTCAAACTAGTCGGGATTAGCGATCCACACCGAAGTGATTATTTATTTTAATTTCCCAACCCCAACCTATTCATCCTACGAAGTAAAACTGGTTATACTTCATATCTAACACCACGTTGTTATCGGTAAATTCAATTACCATTTCACGTTCAAATCTAATTAAAGATTTAACTATCGCCTGGAGCAAAATTGGCGATACTCCATTTTCGATCTTTTCAATCTAATTAAAGATTCATTAAAACTCCATTTAGTTTTAATCTTTAACTGGGTTAAAGAATCAGTGTCATTTAAAACACGGTTCACAATAAACCCAAAATAACATTCCATTAATTATCGGGTTAAAGAACAAGTGTTATTTAAAACACTGTTAACGATAAACCCAAAAATCAATACCAATTCAATTCCAATTAAATATTATTTAATTGGTATACTTTATTAAATCTAAATAAAAAGATTTAATCTTTTTCTCAACTAGGCTTAAGAACAGTGTTAATGAAGACACCATTCACGACAAACCCAAATCACATTTGATATTAAATACAAGGCTCTGAATAGACAATATATTGGCTTATATTCAATATCAAATTCTACGACCAACAAATATCGTATTGGAAATCACGATACAAATACATCTTTCAAATTCCCATAACAATACCTGTGTCATCACGAAATCCAACATCGAAATATTCCAAAGACAATTTCGATTCAAATCCATTCCAATTCAATTATTGGAAATTCTGGTTACTTTTAAAACCCTTTTCAAATTCCATTTATTTATTTAAAAATAAATAGAATTATAATTCTAGTTCAAAAACTAGTTCATTTCGATAAAAATCTATTTTTATCCTTACAAATATGGAATTTTCCACCTCAATTCTTCACAAATCATTTCTTACGATTTTACACAAATTATTACTATTTTTAATAATTTTATCAAGGCCCGTACAGTCGATTTCCATCAACGGCCATCGAACTGCACTTACAGCGACCTTTTCCAAATTTGATTTGGACATAATTCCAAATCCAACTGTTAGACTTCTAATTTCTAATACTCGTTAGAAAGCTCTTTTCGATACGAACCCAACGGTTCCGGTCTTAGGAGAATCCGACGGTCGGATCTCCCGCAATATCCATTCGAAGTCAATGGTCGAAATTCACGAACTACCGCAGCGCGGCACGTTCTATTCAGGCCATTATATTATATATATAATATATATAATATATATACTTCGTCGATTTCCTTTTTAAAACGTATTATATAAATCGTTTTAAATTCGTTTTCAAAACGATTTCAACTTCTTTTCAAATTCAAATCAAAAGTGATTTTTTCCTTATAAATTCGATTTAAATTCATTTCAAGTTGATTTCAATTCAAATCGATTTTTAATTCAATTTCAGTTCGTTTTCAATTCCATTCAATTTCAATTCGAATTCATTTCTATTCAATTTCAATTTGAATTCATTTCTATTCAATTTCAATTCGAATTCATTTCTATTCAATTTCAATTCGAATTCATTTCTTTTCAATTTCAATTCGAATTCATTTCTTTTCAATTTCAATTCGAATTCATTTCTTTTCAAAATATCATATTTTGAATTCACTTTCGATAATCATTATAAAATGAATAAAATCGATATAAATATCGTTCACGTCAAAATGGCGTCAATCTAATCAACACGGCTTCATATATTTCTATTTTCAAATATTCTATTACAAATATTTATATTTCAAATATTCGATTTCAAAACTGGAATGAGGCCCAATCAATCACCATATAATGTTAATTACATGGATTTTCTACAACACATGCATAAAATAACAACGATAAATAATCAATCATCATCCAGAGTTGTAAGGACCCAGAAAATCTGAAACAATTTTTTTTTTTTTTTAAATTGGCTAAAATAATGGATTTTAAATATTTAAAATAAATATTTTAAATAATGGCAATGAAAAGTGAGTTTGAGTCGACAATTGAAAACGAATATAATTAATTCTAATTATAAACAAGGCCAGAAACGGCGCTGCAGTTTCAAAATTTGAATTCAAACTTTGTCGGACTATACCGGGTGCAAAACAAAACGGATTTTAGTGAAACTAAAAATATTTAAATCTGTTAGTGAACACCTTTCTAACGAATCTGAAAAATCGAATTTTCATAGCGGAAAGCAAAAGTTATGGCCAAATGAATTTTCAGAAAGGTCGCTATGGAATTTATATAGCCCGTAAAATTGGCCATTTTGCATACGACCTCGGAATTCGACAAAACCACTTATGTTGGATCCGGGATGTGAAGTTATTGCTAGGTTTCAAATTTCATAATTTTTGAAGCTAATATGTGAGCGTGGCAAAGGAAAACGTGTTTTGGTCAATTACAGTTAAATTGGATCGACCAGAAATGGGCCTTTTTGCAAACGGTCTCAGAATTCGACGGAACTAGTTTTGTTGGGACCGTATCATCAAAACATAGCTAGATTTATTTTTATGGAATTTTTCGAATCAGTTTGTGGCCCTGGCAAATTGAAATGTACGTTCAAATTAAATATTGAATGTTTTATATTTTAATTTGAAGGAAAATTGACTGAAACATTCGAATGGGCCTTCGAAACATATCCCATTGTGTTCGGAATGGGGGTAAAACGCTAGGGACTATAGTCGTTGGGTTTGGATTGGTGGTCGTGTCAGAAAACCCCTTATAAATTCTCCCGGCCAATCAGAATTTTTGGAAAAAAAAATCCATTTTCTCTTTCCCCGACATCATCTCCAGGCGACGGCGGAAGTCATCCAGATTTTCCCGGCTTGATTTCTCCTTCGTTTCTTAACGAAATCGAGCGCGGTTGGATCCATTTCGAAGCTCTCGATCTCCTCTTCAAGTCCATATAAGGAGCAGCAATTATAGTTGTGTAAATCGGCCGAATCACCTCCCTGAAGTTTCGACGTTGAAACCGCCGCCACGACCGCTGGGGCCCACCGAGTTGGCCCTCCTCCCTGTCGTACGTGTGCCTCACGTAGGCCTTCGACCCTGCGCAACCCGATCATGGAACCATTGCACGGATTGATCGAAAAATTCAAACCTAGTTTTGAACGTTTTATTGAAGGTACGGCCAGATTTATTTTCAACAGTTTTAACACCTTTAAACCGTTGCAAACTTTGAAAATCATATCTTTTTGCTGTGTTGACGAAATTCGATGAAACAGGAAACACCGGGACCGTGACGACGTCTTCTACATTTTAGAAGAGACCGCATATTTTTCTGAGCCTTCTGCTATTTTTGGTGGAGTGGAACCCAATGTGAGATTTCTAATTTATAAACGATATGGAAAACGACGATGTATAAATTTTATAGTCGATGTATGAGTTATACAAGCGTTGTACACCTCTTGTATAAGCATTGTATAAGTTGTACGTTCGATGTATAAGTTATATATGTGTTGTAAAAATTATATATGTGCTGAAATAGAAGTGAATTGCTATACATATATATATATATATATATATATATATATATATATATATATATATATACGCCCCTCGTCCACAAACCATGGACGACATTTATCGGTTGTGATTGGTGTGAAAATTGATTGATAGCGAATGGTTGTTTGGGATTGTTTGTGGTTGATATTGATTGATTGTGGTTGAAAAATACCCATTTGTGGTTGAGAAATATTTGGTTGAAACCACATAGGATTAGTTTGTGGAAATGAAATAAATATATACATGCCGCCTGCGTGCGAACTAGATGCATGATCCCCATTGTCAAAAACCGCGAGGTTTTATGGTAGAGCGAGGAGCCGTACTAGGGACGGTCCCGGTTTTAACTTCCTTGCCGTTATGCTGCCGAAATTTTGAATAATATTCATGTGTTTGAATTATTTTCATTTGTTGAAACTATATTTATTCGTTGAATAGAAAACCTTCATGTGTTGAATCGATATTCATTCGTTGAATTGAAATTCATGTGTTGAATGGTATTCGTGTTTTAAATGTAAAAATCACATTTTTATCTATATATATAAACTATAGACACCCTTCATGTGTTGAATCGATATTCATTCGTTGAATTGAAATATCTGTCGGATCTGATGATGTGGCATTCAAAGTGTAAAATGACCAGGTGTTCGAAAAATAATTTAAACCTCAAGCCTCATAGCCGGTAAATGACAAAAATTGGGTAGGCAGCATGGCTATGTGGGTCGCTCCCATTAGGCTGTATAATCACCTATCTAGAGAAATTCCTATTGCTTCTTTAATCTATTTCGATGCTGTCCCTTTTCGGGAAACGGTGGTTTGAGCCCAACCGTTGGTGATATACATTCGATACACTCAAGCGAAATGAGTGGTCGGTCACGTGAGGGCCAGGTTGCAAGACGTTCTTGTTGAACCCAGTGTATTCGCCTCTAGAGATACACTATCGGCAAGTTGTCCCATACCTTGTCAAGGTCGGAATCCAATCCCCAATAAGCGCCCGCGGTTTTGATTGTATACTATTTATGTGAAGCGTGAGATGCAAGCGTTCCACTAGATTGTTATTTACTTGTATTTAGATATTATTATAATATCAGAAAATATATTGATTTCAAAAATGTTTTGGGTTATCGTAAGGTAAAAACCGTCCGTATTTATGTGTGGATTTGGTCTTACGATTATCCTTTTCTTTCAAAAAGATTTTGACTTTAAAATCAAGTTGTGTGATGCCCTTAATACTATGCGAGTTTTTCTCACTCTGGTTCACTAGACTGACCCAGTGTTTTGTAAATGCTCGGGTTAGCCCGGGGTGTACAGGTTCAGGCTATCGAATGCTATGAAGTCTAGAGACGTGCTGGAGATGTTCAGACGTATGATATTATATAGCTACTATTCTGTTGTGTGTTGTATATGGAAACAGGTTTTTATAACTGTCCCGTTGTGTGATGTACTTTGATATTGTAAGTATTTAAAAAAAACTCTCAGTAAAGATTTATTTCTATATTATATTTTGTTCCGCTGCGATGTGAGACTCTGATTCTGTGTTGTGGTGTTTCTTCTTCTTCTTATATTTTAATATTTCTTTCTTTCTTATCTCACCCTGTAAATTCTTTCTAATAACGTTCCAGTGTTTTTGGTATTTGGAAGGTCGACATGAGGTACGAGAGATGTATTTGTGTCGATTTCCAGGACCGAAATTCCTGGGTCGTTACAAAAACAGTCGGTTTAGTCAACTCAAACCCTAATTATCTCGTTAACCCATTCTGATTCGTTCTCCCTTTAAATTAATTAAAAATATAATTAATTTAAATAGTTCCATTAATTGTTCCTTAAAACAATTGTCTAAATTATTTTTTTAGATTAATTTGTAATCACTTATTTATAAACCTAATTAACATCAGAGATTTCCTTATAAAACCAATTAATAATTAATTATATAATAATAAATATTTATTTCCTTTTAAATAAACTTTATTTCAAAATAATTTAATTTAAATTATATATTCATTTATAAAATAAATTTCATACTTCAGTTCTATCGATTCACCGGACGGTAAATCAATATAATAAAGCAATTGATTTTATCGGCCATACGCTGCCCAATACTCAACCAATACTGCCCATTGGTTAAAACATAACACGGGTTGAATTTCCAGTCAATAATTAATAATCAAATCAATCACCCAATCGTGACAGTTCATAAATGTTGATATGAAACTAAATAATATATTTGAGGAATCCCGTTGGATCCCTCCAACCTGTTCTTCCCTGTATCCAATGGTTATCTCAAATCAGGTCGATCAATTCCATTTAACTGATAATTCCAATAACATCAAATAATGACTATTTAACATCAACCAATCAACAAAACAATTCAAACAATTAAACACGTTTATAAATAAACGTGACCAATAACGTAAGTTACCTTCATTGGATCCAATTGTTAAAATAACGATTTGGTTTTCACTGATATTAAACGACAGTTTAATTTCATCAGTTAAATCAACAAATATAAATATAATCAGCAAATAGTCAACCATTGGCAAATAGAACCACAAAATAAAAACCCAAATTATATAAAATATAAATGGGAAGAACTGAGTGAGTTTAACTCACCTTGATCTGATTCGCTATTGAAACAGATGTTTTTTAATTAAATTAAACGTGTGTTTAATTTAACTGAAAATCCCAGTTGATTCCAGTTGTGTCCAGATCTTTTCCATAACGTAGTGTTCGTCCGTGCAGTTCTAATGACACCTTGTTTGTCCAATTCTGATCATGTATGGTTGAGTTATAACATTTACAGTTAATATAATTTAATTATAAAATTAATTAACTATAACTGAATTATCATTAAACTAATTATGTTTTAAGTTCAAGTAATTTGGCCAATTTCCTTCTTCCCGGTACACGTAATGCTGCTTCGTTCCTTACTGGTCCAACAGTCTGCACAATTCACAATTTAATATGGGTGATTAAATTTAAGTTGTCCAACTAACTTAAAAATTATAAAATTATTAACATTTGATTACTGTATTAAACAGACCCAGGCCGATGATTCTTATGTCCGTCCATTGTTTTGTTTGAATTTGTCTTTAGTGCACACGGTTCCTGTATGCCAAACAAAATCTATTAAGGATTCCTTAAATCACTTCATTAAATTTAATTACTAATCATACTTAACCAAACTAAATTAGGTGATTTAAAACTTTTGTTTCCTTCTGAATTTGAGAACGGCTTCGCTACTTTGTGTAGGTCTTCAACACAGGTTCCCTAAAAGAAAACGATCAACTTGCTGAGTCATTTGTTATTTAAACTATAATCAAATTGATTTACCCTTATCTTTAGTTAAAAGGTGCTAATTACTTTCTTATTCAGGACCAGGCCAATTGAATTCCTCTTCCTTCATCCCCGTTTGTTCTGCCCAAACCTGAAATGAATTAATCCAACTTAATATAATTTAATTAACTAATAATTCCTAATTAAATTACTTAATTAATTACATTATTATTGGCCAATACTGTTCCTGCTTCGTTCTATCTTCCTGAAGACACCACGCTCTCCTTCACGAAACCCTCTCACACAAACGTACGCCACCGCACCTCCGTAACTTCAACCGGATTCTGATTTGACCTTCTCGAATCTCGCGCTTCACTCCCCTCATTCGTGTGGTTCCAGGTTTCAACGAAACCCATGCTGCCTCGCTACTTCAACACGCCGCACCATTTTCAGATAATCGGAGTTTGACCCGATTGCACTGTGATGATCGCCTAAGCCCCCTTGACGACCTCCATGAGTTTCGAGTCTTATGGTTTATCCCGTCGCCCAAATTTGTGCTTCAAATACGGCATTTCGAGAGTGAAAACGACCCACCACGCTGACCAATTTATGATCGCCGCCAGTCAAAACTAGAGCTCGATGAGACTGACCCTTTCTTTTGTTAGGAGTATTTGATTTAGATTGAAGGGTTGATCGAAAAAAGGAAGAACAACGGATGTTTTTGTTCGTTGATGACAAAGAAGGAGGCGACGGAATGAGGGTGTTGACCGAACCTTAGGGTATTGACCAGAATTTAGTTGTGAGGTGTATTTATATTGGGGTGAGTTAATATTATATTATTAATCGAAACTTCATCGTGAAGTAATGCAATAAAACCACAACAGACAATCTCTTTTTTATGATAAAAAACTAATCTTATCATAGAAAAATATTCCGGACTCAATGGGACAAGTTTCGTCGAATTCCGACATCGTTTGAAAAAAAATCCTTTATAAAACCAGCGAAAAACACGCGTTTAATTTTTCCATGATCACTAGATAAATCCAGTCAACTTGAAACTTTGAAACCCTACATTAATTAATTAATACGAACCCAACGACACCAGTTTCATCGCATTCTGAGACTGTTTTCCTGGTATGCTATTTTTTTACGCACCGAAATGCCATTCTGGACACCAAATTGGCCGGTCTTCAAAAATAACAAACTACATACCTATCCTGACTCTAATCGACAATACGAACTCAACGGAATTGGTTCTGTGGCTCAATTCGACCGTCTGCTCAAGTTACACTCAAATATCTCTATATTGAATTGAATTAATTTAATTACGCGCTATAGAAATTATATGGACGTTTTTGGTTGCTGTGGCCACATACGACATCGGTTTGCCATGCAGTTTGATTTGCTTACAATAATTTAATGATATGGTTCCAATGAAACTGATTTCATCGAAAAAGGAGTCCGTTTGCAAAATCACTATTTTAAAGGCCTATATTTTAAATAACGATTTCCATAGCTACTATTTCAAAATTTGATTTGGCCATAACTAACAAATTATAACGTGAAATCTAGATTTTTCTCTTCCACGTGAAAATTATAATAGCTACGGTTCCAATATTTCTTGTTTCACAGAAATCCAACTTATATTGGATCCTGTATATCCAGTTGAAGTTCAGAACTCCATATTACGAACTGCAGCGCCATTTCGAGCTCATTTTAAATTATATATAAATTATAGCGTTCAAACTTCGTTTAAATAACGAATTAAATATTAAAAACCATTAATTTTCCCAATAAAATATTTAAAATAAATAAATTAAATTAAACATTTGACTGCTAAAAATACGGGTCGTTACAGAATTCCTTGAATTAAATTGGAGAAGGTAGCCGTTGACATACATTCATAAATCAAGCTTAAAAATGATTAGGAAAATTCATTAATGACATAACTTAACAAATGAATTTCCTATTTATACTATCGTAAGCCTTTTGCAAGTCCACCTTTACACACATTTTTGCCATACCTTTCTTCTTAAAATCTCTTAACATCTCATGTTCCAATAGTATATTATCACCAATGTACCAATGCATAACAAATGCACTTTGA
Source organism: Allium sativum (assembly GCA_030737875.1). NCBI lineage: Eukaryota > Viridiplantae > Streptophyta > Magnoliopsida > Asparagales > Amaryllidaceae > Allium > Allium sativum. The sequence goes on along the minus strand of CM060909.1, from coordinate 429,353,509 downwards.
TTTTCTGAATCTAGGTGAGGCAAAAATGGTTTTAACCTATGGCATTGAACTTTTGCAAAAACTTTGTAATATATATTACAATAGGAAATAGGTCTATAGTGGGAAATCTCTGTAGGTCTGTCATTTTTTGGAATAAGAGTTATGAATGTATGATTGATGGACTTTGGCAATTTTCCAGACCTAAAAATGTCTTGAATAGCCTCTAGTAGATCTTGCTTTAACAAATCCCAATGCAGTTTCATAAATTTTGAATTTATCCCATCAGGTCCAAGGCTAGTATCATCCTGAATTGAAAACAGAGCCTCCCTGATTTCATTCATATAAATTTCTGATAAAAGAAAATCCTGACCTTGGGCATTTATAGTACTGATAGGCTGAAAGTTAAATGCAGGAACATTTGATGGACTATTAAATAATTCTAAAAAATATTTTATGGCTTCATTTTCAATTTCATCAGCTTTAAACATTAAATTCCCATTTTGATCGATAAGAGCTCGAATATGATTAAAGTATCTTCTATTTGACATACAAGAATAAAAAAATTGAATTAGTATCACTTTGACGTAGCCATGAAACCTTTGCCTGCTGTTTAAAACCATCAAAATATTTTTTTAAGGTCTTGATATTCTTGTTTGGCTAGAAGAAAATTATCATATACCACAGTGTCCTCTGGATTCAAATCATCAGCTTGTTCCAGGTTATTAAGATGTTGTTCTGCTGCAGTAAGGTTTGCATTATTTCTATCTCTAATTTTATTCCAAAGCTTAAGTTCTACTTGCACTTCTTAAGCTTATGCAGAAATTTATAACTTTGAAAGCCCCAAGTAGAAACATTAAATCCTTTTTCAACTGCGCTTATATAACCAGGAAATTTTGGCCACTCATTCTTAAATCTGAATGGAAAACCTTTAGTTTTATAGTAGGAATAAGGTCCAACAAAATAGGATTACGGTCACTGGAATGTTGTGACAGAGACAAAGCCTTCATGTTAAGAAAATTTTGTAAATAGAAATTGTTGACTAACACTTTATCAATGTGACTTGCAATTCCTCTTCTACGCTATATGAAAAAGAAACCAAGAGGTTTTAATTCTGACAAAGATGCTTGCAAAATGAATTTCTGAAATTCTCTTATATACTGATAAGGAATTGAACGACCCCCTCTTTTATCCATAGGAGATAAAGCATTGTTGAAATCACCCAAAAGAATCCATGTAGAGTTAACTAATCCAGAATCATTTATAAGTAATTGCCATAAATTCATCCTTTCAGTGAAAATGTTGCTTGCATAAACTAAAGAAAAAATCATTGTGAATCCCCCTTTATTTAATGCAGACACAGTAGTATGTTGAAAAGATGATGTTAAAGACATAATATCCCAAAAATTTGAATCCCATATCATAAGAATTCTACCTTAACAAAATCTGAATTATTAGTCATGTTTTTCCATGAACTAGGAAGTAAAGCAAGAAAAAGCTTCAAATTTGAACTAGACAACTTATTTTCAACTAAACCAACAATAGTTGGCTTAGCTTGATTAAGGAGTTTGAGCACCTCTTTCATACGAGAAAGAGTGTTCATTCCCCTTACATTCCATGATAAGATTGTCATTTAATGGTAAAAGAACACCTTGTAAATCTTCTAGCAGGAGTAGTGTGAGGGATATTAATTGAACTTGACGTAGATGATTTTGTGCTTTGCATGTAATTTTTATTTTTTTCAACAAGATTAGAAACATCAACCTATTTTCCTTTGTCGGGTTCTTTAGGATGAACATTCTTCTCAATTGCTCCAGCCACATTATTCAAGACATCAAGGAGTTTATCATCAGGTAATTTAGCATTAAGAAAATCTAAATCATCCCCTTGCTTTGCTGAAGATTCATTTAATTTGTCTTAATCTGACAGAGAGTTGTCTTCATTTTCAACTGTAGTTTCTTCCTCTGCATCATTTTGCTTCCATGAAGGATTAAGAGTGGCATCATGCTCATCTTCATCATGCCCAAACAACTTACATTTTAGGCATTTTCCTGGGGCAAATTCATATTCTACATAAACTTCTAATTTTTGTCCATTATGTAATGAAATAGGGATCATAGTTTTCATCTCTGTTTGAGTATCAATAGATATTAAAACCCTTGCGTATTTTGTGAATCGTCTTTCAGTAGAATTTGAATCAATAAGCACAGGTTTAGAAATGAAACTAGCAATCCTTTATATAGCATTTTTTGTCCATAATTCCGTATGAAGTCCATGAAATCTTACCAAATCTGGACAACATCACTCTGCTTTTTTGAGAAATCGTATCCTGGATACCATTCATCAACCAAAAGTAAACACCCAAAATAGGAGTATGTAAATCCTTCCAATACTCGAGAGAAATCATCTATGGTTCCGAACTGAACAGCAAAATCATAATGAGGAGTAATATGCACATTGAATCCATTCTGAGGTCTCTATACTTTTTGAATATAGTCATTAAGTTTCATAATCAAAAGCTTAAAGTTAATCGGAACTAATGCAATAGTATGAACCCAGACTTGATCAGATTCATTAAAATTTTGCTCAGGAATAAAGATGCATTCAGATCCAGGATCCACATATTCAAGCTTTTGATCAATAGATTCTGAAGCAGATGGATTAGATTGTAATGGAAATGTAGGATTAGATTGGGGAAGAGGTGGATCTAAAGCCGATGTTAGTGTAGGTTTAGATTTTGAATATTGAAAATCAGATCGTGGAGGAGGAAATTGCGGAATATTGTCCGCCATTAAAAGGAAGAAAGCCGAATATATATATATAGGGAGAGAGAGAGAATTCAATAAGGAAACGAACTTATAATAGAATTTTATAAAAAAATCTATAAATTTAAATATGGTAAGAAAACGTATTCACGTTTTAAAAATGAACAATTGGTTATGCCGATTATTCGAGATAAGTGGTCTTGTCTGTTTTGAAGTTAAGATTGTTATTTAGTCAAGGTCTGATAGGTAAATTATACCCCAACTTGATTAATTTCATTAGTAACCGATAAATAAAAAGATTTAGTCTTGAAGATCAATGTTTAAATAAGATTTAGTTGAATGCAATATTTTGGGTTGCTGTAATGATGTTTTACACAACATCCATTTTAACCCACGTAAGTGGAATTTTGGAAATATAATAATAAATATTTCCTATGCATACAAATAAATGGTCGTGAAAGAGAGTAGTGATTGGAAATGAGTTCCAATCATAAATAGAAGATATTTTCCAAGTATATAAAATAAATGAAAATGAGATATGGAACGTTTTCCAAATGTCGTAAGAGCCTAAAGCGTTTGAAGATATTAGAGTAAAGATATTGGAAGAAATCTGGGAAATGATTTAATTAATGAAATATTAAAAAAGGCCAATGATTGTTTAATATTTAGTCAATAATATTTCCAATTGGAAATTTGGATGGATGTTTATTTTTCTTCGACAGTTAAATAACCGACTATCGAAATTTTTGACCATCATTGTCCATACGGAGACATCGGTTGGATTTATTATCCGAAACCCACTCCATATAGGCATAGGCGTTGTGAATTAGATTATTTGAAGACAATGGTAGATGGAGTAGAAGTGCAAGGGCTGTTCAGTTTACAAGATAGCACCTTCGGTTTGTCCAGTCCTAGGAAACCTTGTACAGACGAATGTCTGACAGAGTATGCCTAATAGATCACATAAGATGATCTTTCCAAGGTATTACGTTTGGTTGCAGAGGAATTGGTTTCTCTTATCTTTTTATACCCGTAATTTTTTTGGGAAAATCAACTAGTGGTTTGAAGATTTTGACGATGTGGCATTCAAAGTTAATGGTGGCTAGGTGTTCTATAAGGGTAAACATAGCCTCAAGCCTCATCAACCAAGAAATGAAAAAATCTGCCAGGCAGCATGGCTAGTTGGATCGCACCCAAGCAGAGTGTATTATCACCATCTAGAGAAAATTTATTTGTTCTTCTTTCAATTCCATATCTTATGGATTACGGCTGCACGACCAATAACTGTGGGTGATAATACATTTAGTATACCTAAGCTAAATGTATGGTCGGTCATGTGTGGCCAAGTTGCAAGATGTTCTTGTTGAACCCCAATGTATCACCTCTAGATTACGGTGATAGGAAAGTGGTTCCATACCTTGTCGTAGTCGAAATCCAATCTGCTGCAATAAGCGCCATGCAATTTTTGATTTTATACTATGTATGTAGAGCGTGAGATGTAAGCATTCTACTTGATGGTTATCTATTTGATTTAGACACTATTATAATATCAACGTATTTTGATATCAAAACTGTTTTGGGTTATTGTAAGGTAAAAACTATCCGTATTTGTGTGCGGATCAGTCTTACAATTATCCTTTCTTTAAAGTGGTTTTTAAAAGTTAAACAAAATGTTTGGAGTTTACTCAAACCAGTCTCATAAATGACCTAGAGTTTATTTTGTTTGTTTTACCCTAAACTCTTGGGTGCCTAAAATTGTATGGGTAGTCAAATTTTTCCGGATTTTATAGATACACTATTAAGAGCTTGAAGCAGGAGGCTTCACCATTTGTTAGTTATTAAAAATTGTTTCCGCTGTGTTGTATATGTGTTGTGCTCCGATATGGTATGTACATACAATACAGATTTGTATTTCAAAGTTATGATATATGATATTATATTTTGTTCAGTTCCACTGTAAAATTCTGATGTTCTCTTATATTTTATCCTCTGTCTATTTCCATTTCTTTAACCCTAATGACTCGTATTTCTATGCAATTTGGGTTGGACGTGTGGTGTTTTAGTTAACTCGGATAGTAAGGATTTGCGGGCTATTATAAGCATGCTCCGCCTAGAAAGAATCTATCTCGACCAAGTTCCAGAAGACTATGCATGATGACATAGTTTTCTATGAGAGAAATGATACCTAAATTGACATTCTAACCTTAGATCCTCTCGTCGTTTTTACACAAATAGGTCTGGCTTATGTCTGAATGGTCCTCGTCGACTCAGGAAGCTCTTTTAACATCATCTTTAAATCGGCCTATGACCAAATGAGATTAGAGGCCAAAGACTTAAAGCTATGGCACGCCACTTTCAACGACTTCAATGGCTCCTCGAACTAGCCAGTTGGTCTAATAGAACTGTCAGTCCAGCTCGGAGATGAGGATCGTAGCAGAGTCTAGATCCTCACCTTTGTGGCAATCGACGTTCCTTCTCCCTACTACATCTTCCTTGTACTTTCATTCCTTACATAATTCCGAGTCTGCATGGCACCATGGTCCCTACTCATGAAATTTCCAATAGAGAATGGGATAGGAACCATTAAAGGCGATCGAGCCATTGCGAAAGCCTACTATCTCATGGAATGGAAAGACACAATCAACTAAGAGAAAGGAAAAGATGCAACACTAATTCACTGTACCAAAACTGCAAGCGCATAGTAGCCACTGGAGTCTGAAGTCTTGCTCAAACGCAACTATCGTCTCTCCCAAGATCTTGATCCACAGGGAGATGGAGAGCTTGATTCCAAAAGGGCTACCACGATAGAACCAACCGTCGATGTTCCAACCAACCCTACAAACCATATTCGTGTCTTGAAGATTGGATCACAACTCCACCCAACAATAAAGGAAGAACTAATGGATTTTTTATCGAACAACGTAGATATGTTCACTTGGACTGATGGCATCAACCTAGGAGTTGTCTGCCACATGCTTAATATCGATCTGAAGCATCTCTCAGTCAAGCAAAAGCACTATGTCTTGTGAGTAGAAAGATCGGTGGCACTTAAAGATGATGTGGATAAGCTTCTTGACAACGGCTTGATCCATGATGCCCTTTATTTTGAATGAGTCTCTAACCCGGTCTTAGTCAGGAAATCAAATGGAAAATGGCGGACATGTGTCAACTATTCAGACTTGAACAAAGCTTGTCCAAAAGACAGCTTCCTGCTTCCAAAGATCGACCAACTCGTTGATTCAACTACAGGCTACTAGCTTCCCTTCTTCATGGATGCATACTCAGGCTATAATCAAATTCCAGTGTACCTTCCAGATCAGGAGCACACTTCATTCATCACCAATCTTGAGCTCTGTTGCTATGTCATAATTCCCATCGGTCTCAAGAATACTAGAGCAACCTATCTATGACTGGTCAACCAATGTTCAAGGACTAGATAGGGACATCCATGGAGATCTACATGGATGACATCTCGTGAAAACGAGGGTGTCGAACGACTACATCAACAAACTCACAGAAATGTTAGATATTCTTCGTAAATATGGCATGAATCTCAATCCCTTGAAATGCTCTTTTGGCATTGCTTTGGGAAAATCCTAGGTTCAATCGTCAATTCACAAGGGATCAAGGTAATCCGGAAAAAATCCAAGCTATCAGGGATATTTAGGCCCCTCAGAGCATAAAAGATGTTCAAATTTTAAATAGGGAAAGTGGTCGCCCTAGGTAAATTCATATCAAAAGAAACAGATAAGTGCATCCCTTTCTTTTACTTGCTCAGGAAAGGGAAACACAACTTTGCATGGAAACCGGAGTGCATTATCGCATTCCAGGAGCTCCTGAATCGCTTAAAAAGACCACACATCCTATAAAAACCCATGGACCATGAAGACTTATATATCTATTTAGCTATCTCCATGCAAGAAATTAGCATTGTGCTAGTGCGCGAAGAAGATCGTGTCCAGTGGCCCGTTTGTTACATAAGCAAGAGATTGATGGGCGCCAAAATAATTGTCCAAAGCTTGAGAAAATTCTGCCAGTTGATTTCTTCCTTTAAGCTTTAGGCATATTTCTAGTCTCATCCAATCAAAGTCTACAATGACCTACCGCTATGACAGGTCCTTCAACGACCTGAGACATCTGGGCGACTTTTTAAATGGTACAATTAACTGAGTCAATTCAAGCTTACTTTCATCCCCTGATGTGCCATCCTTGGACAAGCCGTAGCAAACTTTATCGTGGAGTTCAGTATTCTCAAGGACCCTCTAGAGGATTGTGAGCCTCCTAACATTCAATGGAAACTATTTATGGATTGTTCGTCTAACAATTAGTGTTATGACGCCGTAGTTGTACTCGTTGCTCTCGAGGAACGCTCAACTTGTTACGCTTTGAAGATCAACTTCTCTACCACCAATAACGATGCAGAATACGAAGCCTTGATTGCTAGACTTAAGACTACTATCGAACTCAACATCAAGGCTATCTAAATATACTTTGACTCGCAACTCATTATACGCCAGGTGTAAGGGGAATATCAACCCGAGGGGGCACGACTCTCTACCTATCTAGCTTGGATTCATGAACTTCTTACCAGCTTCGAGCGATATGTCATCAGTTATATTCCTCGAGAACAAAATGAGAAGGCCTATTCATTGGCCAAACTAGCTGGTTCTGGGGATGTGCAACTCTTAGGACTCATCTGAGTCAAGTACTCGACTCTACGAGTATCGATCAGATGTAGACTGATTCGATATCAACGACGGAGATCGAGCCTGAACCAGAGTCTTGGATGACTCCAATAAATAAATACTTACAGCATGGGATCCTCCCCGACAACAGAAACGAAAAATGAGCACTCACCCACAAATCATCATGCTACATCATTCAATATGGAGTGCTCTACCAAAGACGATTCTCTGTTCCATTACTCCGCCGTATATGTAACGACCCAGAAAATCTGAACCAATTTTTTTTTTTATTTGGCTAAAATAATGGATTTTAAATATTTAAAATAAATATTTTAAATAATGGCAATGAAAAGTGAGTTTGAATCGACAATTGAAAACAAATATAATTAATTAATTATAAACAAGGCCTGAAATGGCATTGCAGTTTCAAAAATTGAATTCAAACTTTGTCGGACTGTACCGGGTGCAAAACAAAACGGATTTTAGTGAAACCAAAAATATTTAAATCTGTTAGTGAATACCTTTCTAACGAATCTAAAAAATCGAATTTTCATAGCGGAAAGCAAAAGTTATGGCCGAATGAATTTTCAGAAAGGTCACTATGGAATTTATATAGCCCGTGAAATTGGCCATTTTGCATACGACCTCGGAATTCGACGAAACCACTTTGGTTGGATCCGGGATGTGAAGTTATTGCTAGGTTTCAAATTTCATAATTTTTGAAGCAAGTATGTGAGCATGGGAAAGGAAAACGTGTTTTGGTCAATTATAGTTAAATTGGATCGACCAAAAATGGGCCGTTTTGCAAACGGTCTCAGAATTCGACGAAACTAGTTTTGTTAGGACCGTATCGTCAATACGAAGCTAGAAAATATTTTTCTGGAATTTTTCGAATCAGTTTGTGGCCCTGGCAAATTGAAATGTACGTTCAAATTAAATATTGAATATTTTATATTTTGATTTGAAGGAAAACTGACTGAAACAATCGAATGGGCCTACGAAACATATCCCATTGTGTTCGGAATGGGGGTAAAACGCTAGGGATGACAGTCGTTGGGTTTGATTTCGAGTTCGTCTAAGAAAACCCCAATTTTTGAATTTAATATAACATCCGCCAATAGAATTTTTTTATTTCATTAATTTAAAAATATAAAAAAAACCAAAAAAACACGTAAACCCTTATTTTGACGGCGGAAAGCCTTCTTCCCTCGATTCCTCTCTGATCGTTCCTCTAAACCCATCGATCCTTTTGGTGATTCTGAAGATTGTCCTTCGACCTTCGAATCAAGACCAGAATCGGCCGATATCGTTGCGTGGATCTCGAGATATCCTGCTCGAAAGTCGAGCTGCTTTGAGGCCAGTTCCGCCGCCGATCCGCCACCGCATCTGACGCCACCACCGCCGATAGCAGCGCCGCGCCAAGCTCTTCATCGCAGTGCAGCCCGATCACCACCTCGTGCTACGAATCCGAAGATAAATCCAACCCTAGTTTCGAACCCGTGGGCTGAGGTACTGGTTTATCTATTTTAAACAGATTTTCACACTATAAAGCATTGCAAACTTTGTAAAAATCATATCTTTTTGCTGTGTTAACGAAATTCGATGAAACAGTAAACATCGTGACCGTGTGGACGTCTTCTACATTTTAGAGGAGACCGCATATTTTTCTGAGCCTTCTGCTATTTTTGGTGGAGTGGAACCCAATGTGAGATTTCTAATTTATAAACGATATGGAAAGCGACGATGTATAAATTATATAGTCGATGTATGAGTTATATAAGCATTGTACACCTCTTGTATAAGCGTTGTATAAGTTGTACGTTCGATGTATAAGTTATATATGCATTGTAAAAATTATATATGTGTTGAAATAAAAGTGAATTGCTATATATATACACACACACACACAAACACACACACACACACACACACACACACACACACACACATATATATATATATATATATATATATATATATATATACGCCCCTCGTCCACAAACCATGGACGATATTTATTGATTGTGATTGGTGTGAAAATTGATTGATAGTGAATGGTTGTTTGGGATTGTTTGTGGTTGATATTGATTGATTGTGGTTGAAAAATACCCATTTGTGGTTGAGAAATATTTGGTTGAAACCACATAGGATTAGTTTGTGGAAATGAAATAAATATATACATGCCGCCTGCGTGCGAACTAGATGCATGATTCCCATTGTCAAAAACCGCGAGGTTTTAAGGTAGAGCGAGGAGCTGTACTAGGGACGGTCCCGGTTTTAACTACCCTGCCGTTATGCTGCCGAAATTTTAAATAATATTCATGTGTTTGAATTATTTTCATTTGCTGAAACTATATTTATTCATTGAATAGAAAACCTTCATGTGTTGAATCGATATTCATTCGTTGATTAGAAATTCATGTGTTGAATGGTATTCGTGTTTTAAATATAAAAATCACATTTTTATCTATATATAGAAACTATAGAAAACCTTCATGTGTTGAATCGATATTCATTCGTTGATTAGAAATTCATGTGTTGAATGGTATTCATATTTTGGAATAAATTGTTTCATAATAAAAATCACCTTTTATCAACTAAATGGACTATGTAAAATAATCTCGTTTTAAAAGAAATTGTTTTATAAGGAAAATCCTATTTTTATCACCTATATAAACTATATAAAATAATAGTGTTTTGAAATGAATTGTTTTACAATAAAATCCCATTTTTATTATTTACATGAGTCGTTGAAATGTGAAGTGTTAAAAATAGCAACTCGTTCAAATAAATATGCATGAGTCGAAATATTCGTCAATTAGCTAATGATATGATTTTTGCCTACGCATGCAACATTAGAATGAATGGTAGTTTTAAACCAAATGGAATCAAATATGAAGTTGAATGGAAAATGATAAATGATAAGAACTGTATATATGTACATGCATATTTATTGAACAGGTTATAGCAAAGGGGCTAGAGAAGAGGAATAAAATTTTGTGCCCGACAAATAGGTACACATTTACTGTTTTGTTTGGGTGATGATTTTATGAGCCTGTTGGCTTTTTCGTTTTCTTTTTGACATGAGACGCCCGTGTGGCTATTTGGGAATTTTCCCAGCCCCTCCCGTACAAAGGAGGTTATGGCGAAATTTTCCAAAATTTAAAGGCGTTAGTTAAATATTTGAAGTGAAAACAATATTGAAATTTTTGAATGAACTATATTTATATAAATATATAAATATAAATAAAATTAAAACGAAACATGGCCGTGCAGTTCGTGTTTTGAAACCATGATTTCAAACAACTAGTGCGGGAAATCCGACCATTGGATTTTCCCAGAACCGCAACCGTTGGGTTCGCCTTGGGAATATCTTTCCAACGGCACCAACTTTGTAAAAATCCAACGGTTGGATTGTCTGGAATGTTTAATTCAAATCTAAAGAAAAACAGCACCAGAAATGATTATATATATAATTATAATTAATCGAATAACGACGCTGCAGTTCGTATTTTGAAATCAAAACTTCAAATGATTGTACCGGGAGATCCGACCGTCGGATTTTCTCGAAACTGGAACCGTCGAATTCGTTTTGAAAAGACCTTTCTAGTGATGTAAATTGTGTGAAGATCCACCAGTTAGATTTTTCAGGTATGTGTAAATCAAATCTGAAGAAAAACAGCGCCACGGCCGCGTTATGGCCCGAAGCGTCGTTTTGAATAAATTGGCTATTTTAAAATAAATAAAAATAGCGATAAATCGTTATAAAATATCCTAAATGATATGGAATGGAAATAAACAGAATTTGCTTGATTTATGTGTCTTTTGATGGTTGAATGTGTTTGGTGTGAAAAATACATTAAAGAACAAGTTGGTGTTGTCGATTGATTTAACCATTGAAATAAATTGATTTGAAATTCTAGGATATACGTGAATTATTTGAAAAGGCCGAGTTAATTCCCATTTCAAATAATTGACCGACGATTGAAATTCGAAGATGAAGACGGTGGTCGAAGACCGGAGATCTTCATCTCGTTTGGGTGGTAACCGAGGTCCTGATTGGGAGGTATCCCGAAATATGGATAATGAGTGGTGATCGTCCAGACGTACGTGGTGATCGATGGGTTTGCGAGGTATTTAGTGCCTCCAGTTTCGTTCAGACCCAGAACGGACTTGTAAATGGACTGTGTGTCTGACATTGGATTTTATTCTATGTTGATTGATCTCTATTAAATATACATCTGTTTGGCGGTGGAGAATTTATTCTTTTGCTTAACGCCCTTCTCTGAAACGCGCGAGCTCAGAGGTTGTATATCGATGGACATCAGTCGCATGGCATGAATTGCCTGTGTGGCATGCTAAGATGCAGTGATCAGGGCTTTTGTTGAAAAGCAAAGTCTTGTGGTGATGATCAAAGCACCGCCTGTGTGGCGTAGCTTTGTGTATAACGTAAAATCGCGAGCCTCACACCCCGGTATGAACCAGAAATGGGAGAGGACATCAGGGAGGGCCTGCGTTTCTTTCTAGCTAGGGTGGTGTCAGTGACCTACCAGCCCTGACATTTATATACTTTTCACCTATGTGGTTATTGCTGTTGCGAGGCGCCTCCGTTTGATCGGACGATCCGGGTCCGATGGAGTCATTCGTTGGCTCGTTTACGCCCCAAAGGGCGGGGAGACGTAGTGTTCAGGCATAATAATCCACATCGGTGGACCGGCCCTGACGATCCAAGGGGCAGTTGCGGCTGTTCCTGAGACACGGGGTAGAGCGTCTCAAATTCGGTAAGGACTATCTTTTACCTTGGTTCATGACGGAAATCCAATTTCCAAAAACGTGACCGTGCGGTTTTGACTGTATATATATGGCGACATAGTGATATGGGGCATTAATGTCGTCTATGATTGATAGTTATGATTTGAAATTGTTTTCAAAACATATAAACACTAGCAATAATATCAAATGCCTTTGTTTTATTCGTATCAAGCATATTTTGGCCGTTATAAGGTAAAAACTCTATCCTCCGGTCTGCGTTACATTGTGTGATGGGAACTGAGTCATATAATGGCCTCATTTTTATAAAAAGCATAGCGTTGTTTCAAAGAATGATTTGTTTTAAAGCACTGGTGATCCGATGGAGTAAACCCGTTCCACGAAAGTGGCGTGGTCCTGTGATTAACCATACTTCAATTATGTTGAGTAGATTTCTCGTACCAGTCCCATGACTGACTCGTAGTTTGTTTCACTTTCAAACTCGGATGCCCCTTTTTCTACACGGGCAGCCTTGTATTCAGGTTTAGCTGGTTCTTTCTGGATAGCTGGAGCTGAAGATGGATTCTATCATTTATCTCTTTTTATGCTGTTCTGCTCCTATTGTACATATTTTGTTTGTTTCCGCTGTAGACATATATGTATAGTTGAACTGTATTTGTACTAAGTATGATCCTGTATACTGTGTAACTCTGATGATTACTTTTATCCAGTATATTATATTGTTCATTATCTGGTGTATCTAATTATTATGTTCTGCTGTTATCTGTTTCTATGTTATATTCCAAAGATAACCCTTGTCTCCGTCAGTACGGGATTTGGGGTCGTCTCAATATAGCCTACAACGACGCTGACCATATACTACCAGACGTGCATAAAGGCGAGTATGTTGACCAAACTAGGGGCAAACTCTGGCAAAAAAGATTCCTCAATATGACTTTTTCGGATAACTCTCGACCGAGATGCAGTAGACTACACCTGCAAATGCAACAAGTGCCAGCCCCACCTACGAACTTACGCAGATGGTCAGTCCATGGTCATTTGCAACATAAGGATCAATATCATCGGAATTCTTCAGATGGCCAAAGGCAATGCTCGATACTCTATCGTCGTAGTTTATTACTTTACCAAATGGGCCAAATCCGAGCCTCTCACTTCCATCACGACTAAAAAAGTAATCAAATTAGTCATTCACAACATTATTTGTCATTTTGGAGTTCCCAAGACTAACTTTTCTGATAGTAGGACCCAATTCGAGAGTTCTAACTTCAAGACCTTCTACCGCCGACACCACATTGAAAAAATATTCTTGGCAGTAGCTCATCCTCAAGCCAATGGACAAGTTGAAGTTGTTAACAAGGTTATCAAATCCATTATTAAGAAGCATTTGAAAAAGGCCAAAGGCAAGTGGGTAGATGGACTTCTCTAGCCCTTTGGGATTATCAGACTACCCACAAGTCAGCAACCGACCACAAATCATTCGCTCTCTTGTACGGATCTGATGTTATCATTCCCATTGAGCTTGAACTTCAATCTCATCGAGTTACAAACTACGATCTGAATACCAACCAACATCTTCTCTGGAAATAACTCGATTTACTCAAAGAGAAAAAAGATGAATTAGAACTCAGAGTAGCCGCACACAGTCAACGGGTTGCTCGATACTTCAACTCCAAATTCCTCCAAAAGCAGTTTGACATTAGCGACCTCATTCTAAAACAGATCTTTCCTACATCGAGTAATTTCGATCCTCACTAGGAAGGTCCGTACGCCATCCAACTGAGGCTTGGAGATGGTACTTTCAAGTTAAGGACCGTTGATGGCGCCGAACTACCAAGGACATGGAACAACGAGATCTTACCCACTACTTTACTTAGCTTATTGTAAAGATTTACTGCTTTCCACAAATGTTTTGTTTACAAGATTCAAGGCATTATAAAAAAGGCCATTACAGTCGACAGTTATTAGTAAAGAAATTTCAGATTACCATGTTCTTGATGTGTTTACTTTCTCATAGTATGTTTAAGCTGTGATAACTCCCGACTTGAATACATGAGCGCACAACACTATATCGGAACCTCAGAGCATGGTATCGATCCGCCACCTCGATTCTTTACGCAGACTCAAACCTTGTGATGTGGTCCGCCCTTCACAAGTCAACTCGAATTTCGAACCAATGACAAGGTCGAGTATGGATATCTCATGATACTCACTAGCTTGAGCGTTCAACTTCGTCCCTTAGTCTCGGGACTTGGGGTCAACCCACCGGTTAAGTAAGTGTGATATCGACCTCTTGATTGGCTAACTCTGATCCATAAAACCTGGATTCGAGTATAAAACTAGCGATCCAACAACGCCCCTAGCTCTAACCCAAGCGAAATGAAGGAAGAGTATAAAGGATGAAACAATGACGTCCGCCTACTACTCCTCATAACTCAAAACCAACGATCTTAAGGAGGTTTCGAGAGTGGAGTCAACAAACATAAACTCTGCACGACTCAAGAGCAATGTCCAAAAGAAGGTCTTGAGAACGAGGTCCACACACTTGGATTCCATGTGACTCAAGATTGACGACCAAAAGGAGATATTGAGAATGGAGTTAACACACTCGATCTTTGCACGACTTGAGTTCAAGATCGATGCCGCAAACAACATTTTTCTAAATGTAACGAGTACATTTACGTATAGAGAAAATGGTCAGCATAAACGAAAATTTGAACACTTAGAACAATATGTTATGTAAGCAGAGTTAACTAACTTTCATTCTCAAACCAAATTACAACTCTTTTCTTTGTAACGACGCGATATACATGAAAATCACATCACGCCTCCAAAAGAGAGGGTCGTACTCGCGTATTCTTTTGGCTTATATAACAAAAAATCTATCTATAATAGTCATTTCTATGAGCCGCCCTTCTTCTTCTTCTTCTCGGATTCACCCATGGATGGCTCGTCATCATCTTTCATCTTCCTTTTCCGAAAGTCGCTTCCTCTGCTCCCCTTCTTTCCCTTCGTTGGAGTAGTCTTCGGTACCATTCCAGATTTCGATGGTCTATGTTCCAAGGCCGCCGACGGCTTTCAAAGGATTAGGTGGGAACTTGCTGGACAATGCCAGTGCTGCAGTTGTGTCCTCCTCCTTCCCAGCCTACTTTGTTTTCTTGGTGTCCACATCGGCCTTCTTCCTGGCCTCTCTCTCTGCTTTCTTTTGAGCATCGCACCCAGCCTTCAGATTTTTCACCTCTTCTGTCTTCAACCTTTTAAGCTCATCCTTAGCCCCTTCTAGGCGGCCTCGTCCTCGGCTTTCTTCCGAGCCGCCCCTTGAACCTTGGACCAAGTCTATTCTTCAGCCTTCACCCTCGTTTCCTCCTGAACCTTGTAGAGTGCTTCTTCATCATTTTTTCTCTTGGTCTCTCACTCCTCCAATTCACTAACATTTGGGATGTCTGCTTTTAACAAGCTCGTGCATGCTTTACCCACCGGTCTCCATTGGTTCGGTCATCTAGACATCCTCCTCATACCTCCCTTTCACTTCTCGAAAGAGGCCTTCCATCTTAAACTCACCCATCTATAGACCCGAGAGCGTGTCAACGTGATCGTACTCCTTTCCCACATTACTTTATAAAGCTTCCATATCAAAACCGGGTATAACAGGCATTGTTGGCACAAAACCAGTTGTCGCCTCTGCTACGGAGAAACCTGCACGGTGAAGGAGATGACAAGTTACTCTACTTCAACTTTGTGTTACCATCCTTTAAGAACAGACGAGAAAGTGGATTTACCTTCTAACACTTTCTGTATGGTTTCGACGACATAGTGCTTATGGTTGTTGCCTGAAGAGAGCATCCGTGTTCCAGCTCCAGATAATTGGGGTCATATGTGGTAACCACGGGAACTGGAACTGACAGACCACTATTGGAAACGAGTGGTGAAACTTGCTACTGTTGAGAGTAAACACCTTCAAATGTATGAGCGACTATTACTCTCTCAATAGAAACTGCTTTCCCCTATGCGGTAGTAAGTTGTGCTACCCTCTCTGCTTCGGCATTCTATCTCAACAATGTCCTTCCTTCGACCAACACACGATGCTCTTCCTTAGTCAAGAATTGAACCATCATCACTCCTTCATCAACCGATTCCACCTCCTGCATCCTGACCTCATACTCCACCAATTTATTCCAGGACTAAGCCAGAGTGTGGAGATAATCTTCGACTCATGGGATTCCATGGAATCAAAGTGTCATGACGTATAAACCCCACACTGATGGTCCCAACTTCGCAAGTTCTCTTTCATTGGCCTCTTCTACCACAACCTTAAGTTTTTCCACCTCAACCTGGAACTCATTTTTTGTACTATTCACCTGAACTTCCTAAACTTTCTATTCCTTCTCGAGCTTAGCGCGGTTCGAATCGAGAAGTTTTATAAGCTCCTTGTTTTCTTTAATAAGTCGCTGCGTCGCTCGTTCTCTTCATGCAGCCTCTTGTTTTCTTGTGTCAGGGCCTTATTGCTTTGGCGAGGCTGGTGCACCATTTCATTCTCTTTTACTAGTCGTTTGTTCTTCTCAGTTATACCCATATTGTCCTATTCCAGCGCAGTCACACGGGCCGAGACCGAGGCCAATGTGTCTTTATATGACTCCCGGACTTGAACCATCTCACCTTTGATCTTCACAAGCTCCCTCTTAATTTCATCTATTTTAGCAAGAGGTAGTTAGCACATAAACTGTTGATTCACGATTTTTTCGATTCATGACAATAAAATAGAGATTAATGAAGATCGTATCAAAGAGCTAACTTCATGTATATATGATTATCTGGTTGTATTAGAAATATGTCAAAATCTATCCTCATAGTATAACACGAATGCACATATTTTTAAATATATATATATATATATCTATATATGAATATATGGTTAGAAAATAGCATTACTGGACTGGTTTCACCTAACTAGTCGACTGGTGGAAAACTAACCCGTCAATTGGTCAGGGATCTAGAGTCCATTAATGGCTAGTTTCATTGCATATTTAAATGTATATACGATTTTCTCAGTTGACCAGTTGACTAGTGATTTTCCTACCAGTCGTGTAACGTCCCGGATTTTAGCCATTCAATATCAAATATTTAAATTTATTTTAAATATTGAATTATAATTATAAATGGATTTTTATTGTGAATTTATCGATTTAATAATCGATATACGAATTAATATCGAGTATATTGAACTATCGAAATACGAAAATGATTAATAATTGATTCGCAGTTAGAACTGAATCAAAACAATTCGAATGACCAAAATAAATTCTATATTAAATTAGAATGATAATAATATATTATTATCGATGAATTTAAATTATTTGAAATCAATTTATATTTCAAACTATTTAATTTCAAATAAAAAAGCTTGGAAATAATTGGATTTAATTTAATTTAGTTCTCAGTTAAATTTGTTATCCTTTTCATACGATCAAATAAAATTTCAGAACCTTTTTCATTGAGCCCAGAATTGTGTTATAATCTGGCAACGCCATTCGTTCGTTATGTTTAGTTCGGTCCGGGGACCGTGATATATTTTAAGTTATTTATTTAAAATCAAAATTTGATTTATATTTATCATGTTGGTACTTAAGCCAACAAGCCGACCTATCTTCTTTGAAACGCAAACACTACTTCCCTAGATCCAACAAATTTGTCGCTGATCTTCAATATCAAGGAAACCAAAATTAATGGTGATGTACGTATGGTCCTTCGTTCTCTCCTATATAAACAGTTCGAAGCCTTCATATTCTTCCCATTCTCAAACTAATCCATTTCATTCCTTTCGCTCCTTTTATTCTGTCATCCGTGAAATCGAATCCTTCAATAAAAAAAACCAATTAACATCGCGAATCACGATTTAATCGGTGAGTTCCTAGAGCTCGAGACCAACATGCTGAAAGCCACTCACGATTTTGGGTTCAACGGAATTTAAATGGGTATCATCGTGTGTCGTTCTGAAATTGCTGAGGGGATTCGAGTTCAGAGGGGTGCGAAGTAGGATATCGCCATTTTGGGGAGTGCGATAGTGGAAGGTTAGGAGTTTGGGTCTATTGTTGGGCACGTGTTCTGTGAAAAGTTGTATTTTGGATGATGTGATGATCGGCAGATGAACTTTCAAAGTAGGATGACCGTGATTGTAAGGGGGTTCGGTCACTATTTTGGGAGAAGGAAGGCACTGCGAGTTTTAAAGGGGAGTTACTCTATTTTGCTAGTATGGAGTTTTGTGTTATCTGTTGTTTAGCGTGTAGCAGCTAGAATTGAAGTACGACAGTGGATAGTTAAGGCTGATGGGGATGCTAATGGTGGGATGTAGATGAGGCGTTTGTTGAATTTACAAAGTGGAATAATTGAAATTTTGGGGCTGATCTCTTTAGGACAGGATCGTATGATTTTGGAGTATGTTTGTAAATTGGTCGAGGGTGCAAAGCAGCAAGGTATACGTCTTTGCGAATTTAGAATACATAGGAAAAATCATTTATTTGATGTTAAGTTAATTTAAATGAACAGTCGGTTAATCGTTAAATTTAAACTAAATAATTATAGGTAAAAGATTTCATTTGAGATCTCGAGTAGATTGGAAGGCGAGACGATAAAGAATTTAAATGGATATTCAGCAAACAAAAATCAAGGTGAGTAAATCTCACTCACCGTTTTATATTTAAATTTATTTTTATCGTAAAAATAAATTTGTTGGTTGCTTGGGTGCATGAATGGATTGTTGAATTATTGTGGTTATTGGATATTTCCTGCAATACTATTAGCGGATGCCCGCAGTATCATTAGCGGATGACCCTACGCCCACGTATATAAGTGGATCCCTTTTATACCGCGATATCCTGCCTTGAAGAAGGATTGGTATTATTTTTGTTGACTAACATCTGTGGATGCAGGGAAAACAGGTTGGAGGGATCCAACTGGATTCCTCAAATTTATTTATTACTATTTACATGTTTGTGTGATGTGTTGGATTGGATTGATGGTTTGCTTTTTTGGGGATTTAAATATCACTGGCCCTAGAGATTGGTATTTAAAGATATAACAAAAACGGATTTTAGTTTTTAAAAGGAAAAATATATTTTTTCGACTAGAAATTGAAATTTCAGATTTGGCTAGGAAAAATACTAACTTGTTTCTAGAAATAAAAACAGGTAGTTGAATTTATGAACGATGTTTATAATTGAGTAGAAAAATTATCATTCGTTAATTTTGGAATGCAAACTCAAGTGTTAATTTGGAAAAGGAAATTTATTTTCCGAAAATAGAAATGGGATTTGAAATCGCAAACTTGTTTTAATATTTAAAACAAGAAGTAAAGTTTATAAACGGTGTTTATAAATAGAAAGGGATAATTATCAGGAGATAATTTGGGTATTTAAATTCAATTATGAATTTAAAAAGAGATCTATAACTTGAAATCGTTTCAAATAGAAACGATGAAATTTATTCTGATATTTGGAATATAAACTGAATTTAGATAAATCCACACGGATTTATGGTTTCCACTCGACTTTGTCGAATTTATAGAATACAATTATTTTCAGAAGATATTGGAATTGTATTTAAGGTTTAATATGAAAATAGATTATGTAAATATAAGTTATGGTAATTAAATATTTTCAAATGAAAAAAAAAACTTGAGATTCAAAAGGGAAATCAAATACTCCAAATAGAAATCAAGTTTCAATGGATTATTTAAATGGAAGTTGAATCTAATAAAGAAGTGAATTTATAAACAAGGTTTATAAATGTGATGAAGTGATGTTCATTGTGTAATTTCGAAATAAATTTCCAAATGTAGGAAATGGGGTAGAAGGCGAGACTTAAATCGAGTTTGTGTATTACAAGCTTTTATTCATCTCAAGATAAGAACGTCGTCGATCAAGGTCTAAAAGGCAATTAAAATACCCCAACTTGAATGACTTCATTATTGTCAAGAGATGATATTAGTTTGTAATGGTGAAGGGGGTTGAATAAATTGATTTTCCCCATAAAGGAAAATTTTAATTCGAAATCGATTATATCGTGTTTTATAAATTAATTTATATCCAATGGAATTGGAATTTTAATGAAGAGGTTGAGTTTTAAATAACTAAAACCAAGTTGTAGAATCAGAGTGACGTATTCAATGATTTTTGGAAAATCGAGATGTTAAGTTAGATTTGGGAAATTGTTTTTAAATATTAAAGAATGGAGTTGATATTTATTTTATAAACGAAGTTTTAAACATTTATATTTAATTAAAACGAACTCGTCGTAGCGCGGTAGTTCATAAATTGGCGATTCGGACTTCAATTGAGTATATAGAACTCAATATAAATCGGAATTCGATGAAACAAGAAACGCCCGGACCTATTGAATGATAGTTTTCTAATGGAAGGGGAAAATCTTGATTTCATCGTATAGATTTTGAGTTATGTTAAAATCAAATTTTCAGAAAAACAACCCCATAATCAATTTAAACCATAACGGTTTATTTAACTGAATAAAAAGGATTTTAAGTGAATAAAATATGAATTCATATTTGAAAAACCCAGATCGAGTTATCAAACATATGCGAACTCAAGTAGAGCGAATGAAATGATTTTTGATATAAAAGACCAGATTTTGGGTCGTGGAATGATATTAACTAAGTAAAGTTAGTTAATAGAATTTTGAACGGAACTTAACATAAGTTGAGTAAATTGGATTTGTAAATAAGAATTTGAAATCGAATATGAGGTTTGAATTATAAACGAAATTCGATTTGTTTATAAGTGGATTAAAATATGTTGGAACGCTACTGTTTCAAAACTATAAGTGGATTAAGCGATTTAACTAATTAAAGAATTAATTAGTGGGATTTAATGCGATTGAATCCAAATAGTGGTATGAATTGAAGTAAAGTGAAAATGTAGAGGAGTATATGATGAACAGGTATGGGATGGAGAATATAAAGAGAGTATGAAGAATATATTTAAGTGCCTGACAAAAAGGTACATGATTAAATTTCCATATGAGGTTTTATGCGCCGAATCGGCAAGCCGTTTGGCTTTTTGATTTTCTTTTTGAATGGAAAAGGCCTGGAGAAGCGAGTTGAGGTTTGAAATATTTGCCGGTACAAAGGAGGTTATGGCAAATTTTTCCAGAAATTTAAGGAGTTAGAATATTTTTAAGAAATTTTTGATAATAGAAATCTATATAACAATATATATAGAATTCACTAAGAAAATGAATTAAAGATTAAATATTAGAATGGGCCAGTGATTTTGAAAATTGTTTGATGGATGTTTATTTTTCCTTTGATAGTTAAAACACCAGCTATCAAAGATTTTTACCATCATTGTCGATACGGAGAGACCGGTTGAATTTAATATTCGAAAACCACTCCGTATAGGCATAGGCGTTGCGAATTAGATTATGCTGAAGATAATCAAAGACGTAGTGGAATTCAAAGAGCTGTTATGTTTGTCTAGTCCCAGGGCAACTCGTATGGATGAATGTCTGATAGAGTATTCCTAACGGTCACATAAGACGACCTTTTCAATGTATTACGTCTGGTGGCGGAGAAATCCGTTTCTCTTAGCTTTTATACCCGTAATATTTTTGGGAGGATCAACTAGTGATTTGACGGGTTTGACAATGTGGCATTCAAAGTGTATGGTGGCCAGATGTTCTAAATGATAGACGTAGTCTCAAGCCTCACAACCGGGAAATGACAAAAATCGGGCAGGCAGCATGGCTATGTGGGTCGCTCCCATTAGGGTGTATAATCACCTATCTAGAGAGATTCCTTTTACTTCTTTAATCTATTGATGCTGTCCCTTTTAGGGAAACGGTGGTTTGAGCCCAACCGTTGGTGATATACATTCGATACACTCAAGCGAAATGAGTGGTCGGTCATGTGTGGGCCAGGTTGCAAGACGTTCTTGTTGAACCTAGGTGTATTCACCTCTAGAGATACACAATCGGAAGGTGGTCCCATACCTTGTCATAGTTGGAATCTAATATCCAATAAGCGCCCTGCGGTTTTTGATTTTATACTATATATGTAGAGCGCGAGATGCAAGCGTTCTACTATTTGGTTATTTACTTGATTAGACATTAGTATAATATCATTGGATTTTGTTATCAAAAATAATTTGGGTCATAGTAAGGTAAAAACCGTCCATGTTTATGTGTGGAATGGTATTACTATTATCCTTTTCTTTCAAAGGATTTTTGAAGTTAAACCATATGGTTGGAGTTTACTCACACCAGTCCCATGACCAACCCAGAGTTTATTTTGTTTTTTTTGTTTTTTCTAAACTCTTGGGTGCCCAAATTTGTACGGGCAGTCAAGTGTTTCAGGCTTTACAGATACACTTGGAGGAGTTTGAAGCAGGAGGCTTCACCGCTATTTTAGAGTTATTTCCGCTGTATCAAATATTGTATTGTGCTCTGATGACGACATGTATCTATGGTACAAAATTTTGTATTCAAAGTTATGTTATCTAATATATTTTATTCGTTCCGCTGTGAGGTTCTATGTTGTTATTTCTATTCTTCTATCTTTTCTATTTTTCTTTAACCCTAATGGCTTGTATTTCTGTATTATTTGAGTTGGACGTGTGTTATGTTAGTCAGCTCAGATAGTATGGATTTGCGGGTCATTACAGTGGTATCAGAGCTTAGGTTTAGCGAACACCTAGGCTTTGGTGTGGGTTTACTAATTAGAGATAGGGTCAGTAGCACCCTAGAATGAGTTGAGTGTATATATGAGAGAGCGTATTTGTAAGTTGATATAAAAATTGTTTTATATTGTGCTGGCTTGTCTGTTGAGTGATTTATAAATTCTGTTCGAATCGTGGGACGCCACGACGTCGATAGGAGTTTCTAAACGCTTGAACAGAAGAATCGACATAATATTGTTTTAAAGTTGGTAAATGAAATAATTTTACCCAAAAGGATATTTTGATATAAAAGATAAATAATTTTCTAGAATTATTTATATATGGATGAGTTGGTTACTATTATTATCATCAGATGTGATTATAAAAATTGAAAAAGTTATGGATAATCAAATAAAATTTGTGAATACAAACGAGATGTAATTGATTTAGATTCAAAATAGAAATTGGAATTTAAAATCCCGGAAGGTTGAAAAATATTTTTTCAAAAGTATATTAGAATAATATAGCATTATTTTGGGAAGGATTTTGGATAAAATCGTTTTGAATGGATTTTGAAAGTGATAAACCACAGAATTCACTTCAGTGGCTAGAAAATAATTCTGATGATGACTGCAGCATCATCAGTGTTCATTTTCGAGTTTCTAAGTGATGGATTGCTACCTTAGGAAAGTTTTTGATGTAAATTTAGAAAACAAGTTGGTTTGAAAATTCAAATATTTTGGATTTGAAATGGTTATAAATATATGTATACATTTATGTGATTTCAAAAGAATTTGCAATGAAAACCCGGGGATTTGAATTCTGGAATTTTAATTTAACTTAGGCAAATTAAATAAATCGAAATGATGGAAACCAGTTAAATGAATTGAAATTGAATATTCCCATGAAAACATGAAATTGTGTGGGACTTGAATTATAAAATTGGAATACTGAGTTATATAGAGTGGGTTTTTGAAAAAGTTAAAGGGTATGTAACATTTCTTCTACCTTAGTAATTTCGGGGACGAAATTCTTTTAAGGGGGAAGGAATGTAACGTCCCGGATTTTAGCCATTCAATATCAAATATTTAAATTTATTTTAAATATTGAATTATAATTATAAATGGTTTTTTATTGTGAATTTATCGATTTAATAATCGATATACGAATTAATATCGAGTATATTGAACCATCGAAATACGAAAATGATTAATAATTGATTCGAAGTTAGAACTGAATCAAAACAATTCAGTCGACCAAAATAAATTCTATATTAAATTAGAATGATAATAATATATTATTATCAATGAATTTATATTATTTGAAATCAATTTATATTTCAAACTATTTAATTTAACAAATAAAAAAGCTTGGAAATAATTGGATTTAATTTAATTTAATTGTCAGTTAAATTTGTTATCCTTTCCATACGATCAAATAAAATTTCAGAACCTTTTTCATTGAGCCCAGAATTGTGTTATAATCTGGTAATGTCATTCGTTCGTTATGTTTAGTAGTGGTCCGGGGACCGTGAGATATTTTAAGTTATTTAATTAAAATCAAAATTTAATTTATATTTATCATGTTGGTACTTAAGCCAACAAGTCGACCTATCTTCTTTGAAACGCAAACACTACTTCCCTAGAGCCAACAAATTTGTCGCTGATCTTCAATATCAAGGAAACCAAGATTAATGGTGATGTACGTATGTTCCTTCGTTCTCCCCTATATAAACAGTTCGAAGCCTTCGTATTCTTCCCATTCTCAAAATAATCCATTTCATTCCTTTCGCTCCTTTTATTCTGTCATTCGTGAAATCGAATCCTTCAATAAAAAAAACCAATTAACATCGAGAATCACGATTTAATCGGTGAGTTCCTAGAGCTCGAGACCAACATGCTGAAAGCCACTCGCGATTTTGGGTTCAACGGAATTTAAAGGGGTGTCATCGTGTGTCGTTCCGAAATTACTGAGGGGATTCGAGTTCAGAGGGGTGCGAAGTAGGATATCGCCATTTTGGGGAGTGTGATAGTGGAAGGTTAGGAGTTTGGGTCTGTTGTTGGGCGCGTGTTCAGTGTAGAGCTGTATTTTGGATGATGTGATGCTCGGCAGGTGAACTTTCAAAGTAGGATGACCGTGATTGTAAGGGGGTTCAGTCACTGTTTTGGGAGAAGGAAGGCACTGCGAGTTTTAAAGGGGAGTTACTCGATTTTGCTAGTATGGAGTTTTGTGTTATCTAATGTTTAGCGTGTAGCAGCTAGAATTGGAGTACGACAGTGGATAGTTAAGGCTGATGGGGATGCTAATGGTGGGATGTAGATGAGGTGTTTGTTGAATTTCCAAAGTGGAATGATTGAAATTTTGGGGTTGATTTCTCTAGGACAGGATCGTACGATTTTGGAGTATGTTTGTAAATTGGTCGAGGGTGCAAAGCAGCAAGGTATATGTCTTTGCGAATTTAGAATACATAGAAAAAAATCATTTATTTGGTGTTAAGTTAATTTAAATGAATAGTCGGTTAATCGTTAAATTTAAACTAAATTATTATATGTAAAAGATTTCACTTGAGATCTCGAGTAGATTGGAAGGCGAGACGATAAAGAATTTAAATGGATATTCAGCAAACAAAAATCAAAGTGAGTAAATCTCACTCACCGTTTTATATTTAAATTTATTTTTATCGTAAAAATAAATTTGTTGGTTGCTTGGGTGCATGAATGGATTGTTGAATTATTGTGGTTATTGGATATTTCCCGCAATACTATTAGCGGATGCCTGCAGTATCATTAGCGGATGACCCTACGCCCACGTATATAAGTGGATCCCCTTTTATACCGCGATATCCTGCCTTGAAGAAGGATTGGTATTATTTTTGTTGACTAACATCTATGGATGCAGGGAAAACAGGTTGGAGGGATCCAACTGGATTCCTCAAATTTATTTATTACTGTTTACATGTTTGTGTGATGTGTTGGATTGGATTGATGGTTTGCTTATTTGGGGATTTAAATATCACTGGCCCTAGAGATTGGTATTTAAAGATATAATAAAAAGGGATTTTAGTTTTTAAAAGAAAAAATATATTTTTCTGACTAGAAATTGAAATTTCAGATTTGGCTAGGAAAAATACTAACTTGTCTCCAGAAATAAAAACAGGTAGTTGAATTTATGAACGATGTTTATAATTGAGTAGAAAAATTATCATTCGTTAATTTTGGAATGCAAACTCAAGTGTTAATTTGGAAAAGGAAATTTATTTTCCGAAAATAGAAATGGGATTTGAAATCGCAAACTTGTTTTAATATTTAAAACAAGAAGTAAAGTTTATAAACGGTGTTTATAAATAGAAAGGGATAATTATCAGGAGATAATTTGGGTATTTAAATTCAATTATGAATTTAAAAAGACTTAAATCGAGTTTGTGTATTACAATCTTTTATTCATCTCAAGATAAGAACGTCGTCGATCAAGGTCTAAAAGGTAATTAAAATACCCCAACTTGAATGACTTCATTATTGTCAAGAGATGATATTAGTTTGTAATGGTGAAGGGTTTGAATAAATTGATTTTCCCCATAAAGGAAAATTTTAATTCGAATTCGATTATATCGAGTTTTATAAATTAATTTATATCCAATGGAATTGGAATTTTAATGAAGAGGTTGAGTTTAAATAACTAAAACCAAGTTGTAGAATCAGAATGAAGTATTCAATGATTTTTGGAAAATCGAGATGTTAAGTTAGATTTGGGAAATTGTTTTTAAATATTAAAGAATGGAGTTGAGATTTATTTTATAAACGAAGTTTTAAACGTTTATATTTAATTAAAACGAACTCGCCGCAGCGCGGTAGTTCGTAAATTGGCGATTCAGACTTCAATTGAGTATATAGAACTCAATATAAATCGGAATTCGATGAAACAAGAAACGCCCGAACCTATTGAATGATAGTTTTCTAACGGAAGGGGAAAATCTAGATTTCGTCGTATAGATTTTGAGGTATGTCAAAATCAGATTTTCAGAAAAACAGCGCCATAATCGTTTTAAACCATAACGGTTTATTTAACTGAATAAAAAGGATTTTAAGTGAATAAAGTTTGAATTCGTATTTGAAAAACCCAGATCGAGTTATCAAACATATGCGAACTCAAGTAGAGTGAATGAAATGATTTTTGATATAAAAGACCAGATTTTGGGTCGTGGAATGATATTAACTAAGTAAAGTTAGTTAATGGAATTTTGAACGGAACTTAACATAAGTTAAGTAAATTGGATTTGTAAAGAAGAATTTGAAATCGAATATGAGGTTTGAATTATAAACGAAATTCGATTTGTTTATAAGTGGATTAAAATATGTTGGAACGCTACTGTTTCAAAACTATAAGTGGATTAAGCGATTTAACTAATTAAAGAATTAATTAGTGGGATTTAATGCGATTGAATCCAAATAGTGGTACGAATTGAAGTAAAGTGAAAATGTAGATGAGTATATGATGAACAGGTATGGGATGGAGAATATGAAGAGAGTATGAAGAATATATTTAAGTGCCCGACAAAAAGGTACATGTTTAAATTTCCATATGAGGTTTTATGCGCCGAATCGGCAAGCCGTTTGGCTTTTTGATTTTCTTTTTGAATGGAAAATGCCTAGAGAGGCGAGTTGAGGTTTGAAATATTTGCCGGTACAAAGGAGGTTATGGCGAATTTTTCCGGAAATTTAAGGAGTTAGAATATTTTTAAGAAATTTTTGATAATAGAAATCTATATAACAATATATATAGAATTCGCTAAGAAAATGAATTAAAGATTAAATATTAGAAAGGGCCAGTGATTGTGAAAATTGTTTGATGGATGTTTATTTTTCCTTTGATAGTTAAAACACCGGCTATCAATGATTTTTACCATCGTTGTCGATACGGAGAGACCGGTTGAATTTAATATTCGAAAACCACTCCGTATAGGCATAGGCGTTGCGAATTAGATTATGCTGAAGATAATCGAAGACAGAGTGGAATTCAAAGAGCTGTTATGTTTGTCCAGTCCCAGGGCAACTCGTATGGACGAATGTCTGAGAGAGTATTCCCAACGGTCACATAAGACGATCTTTTCAAGGTATTACGTCTGGTGGCGGAGAAATTTGTTTCTCTTAGCTTTTATACCCGTAATATTTTTGGGAGTATCAAGTAGTGATTTGACGGGTTTGACAATGTGGCATTCAAAGTGTATGGTGGCCAGATGTTCTAAAAGATAGACGTAGTCTCAAGCCTCACAACCGGGAAATGACAAAAATCGGGCAGACAACATGGCTATGTGGGTCGCTCCCATTAGTGAGAGGACCCGAATTCCCGTTCAGACGAAAACAGGGTTGTCTTTGGAATATAACACAGAAACAGATAATAGCAGAACAGAATTAAATAAATACACCAGGTAATGAACAATAGAATATACTGGATAAAGTAATCATCAGAGTTACACAGTATACAGGATCTTACTTAGCACAAATACAGTTCAGCTATACATAAATGTCTACAGCGGAAATAAACAAAATATGTACAATAGGAGCTGAACAGCATAAAAAGAAATAAATGATAGAATCCATCTTCAGCTCCAGCTATCCAGAAAGAACCAGCTAAACCTGAATACAAGGCTGCCCGTGTAGAAAAAGGGGCACCCGAGTTTGAGAGTGAAACAAACTACGAGTCAGTCATGGGACTGGTATGAGAAATCCACTCAACACATATATAATTGGCTAATCACAGGACCACGCCACTTTCGTGGAACGGGTTTACTCCATTGGATTGCCAGTGCTTTAAAACAAATCTTTCTTTTAAACATCGCTATGCTTTTTATAAAAATGAAGCCATTATAAGACTCAGTTCCCATCACACAATGCAACTCAAACCGGAGGATAGAGTTTTTACCTTATAACAGCCAAAATATGATTGATACGAATATAACAAAGGCATTTGATATTATTGCTAGTGTTTATATGTTTTGAAAACAATTTCAAATCATAACTATCAATCATAGACGACATGAGCGTCCCATGCCACTATGTCGCCAATAGGTATACAATCAAAACCGCACAGTCACGTATTTGGAAATTGGATGTCCGTCATGAACCAAGGCAAAAGATAGTCCTTACCGAATTCGAGACAATCTAGCCCATGTCTCAGGCAAGCGCGCAGGCAAGCCTTGGAGCGACAGGGCCGGTCCACCGATGTGGATTATTATGCCTGAACAATACGTCTCCCCGCCCTTTGGGGCGTAAACGAGCCAACGAATGACTCCATCGGACCCGGATCGTCCGATCAAACCGAGGCGCCTCGCAACAGCAACAACCACATAGGTGAAAAGTATATAAATGTCAGGGCTGGTATGTCACTGACACCACCCTAGCTAGAAGGAAACGCATGCCCTCCCTGAGGTCCTTCTCCCGTTTTAGGTTCATACCGGGGTGTGAGGCTCGCGAATTTACGTTATACACAAAGCTACGCCACACAGGCGATGCTTTGATCATCACCACAAGACTTTGCTTTTCAACAGAAGCCCTGATCACTGCATCTTAGCATGCCACACAGGCAATTCATACCGTGCAACTGATGGCTATCAATCACACAGAACAAATTCCAATGTCGAACACACAGTCCATTTACAAGTCCGTTCTGGGTCTAAACGAAACCGGAGGCACTAAATACCTCGCAAACCCTTCGATCAACACGTACGTCTGGACGATCACCACTCATTATCCATATTTCGGGATGCCTCCCAATCAGGACCTCGGTTACCATCCAAACGAGGTGAAGATCTCTGGTCTTCGACCACCGTCTTCATCTTCGACTTTCAATCGTCGATCAATTATTTGAAATGAGAATTAACTCGGCTTTTTCAAATAATTCACGTATATTTAGAATTTCAAATCAATTTATTTCAATGGTTAAATTATTCGACAACACCAATTTCGTTCTTTAATGTAATTTTCACACCAAACACATTCAACCATCAAAAGCCACATAAATCAAGCAAATTCAGTTTATTTCCATTCCATATCGCTTACGATATTTTATAACTATTTATCGCTATTTTTATTTATTTTAAAATAGCCATTTTATTCAAAACGACGCTTCGGGCCATACAGCGGCCGTGGCACTGTTTTTCTTCAGATTTGATTTACACATATCTGAAAGTATAACCGTTGGATCTTCACCAAATTTATATCATTAGAAAGGTCTTTTCAAAACGAATCCAACGGTTCCAGTTTCGGGAAAATCCGACGGTCGGATCTCCCGGTACAATCGTTTGAAGTTTCGATTTCAAAATACGAACTGCAGCGTCGTTATTCGATTAAATATAATTATATTTATATATATAAATAAATATAATCGTTTCTGGCGCTGTTTTTCTTCAGATTTGAATTAAACATTCCAGACAATCCAACCGTTGGATTTTTACAAGGTTGGTGCCGTTGGAAAGATTATTCCAAGGCGAACCCGACGGTTGAGGTTTCGGGAAAATCCAATGGTCGGATTTCCCGTACTAGTCGTTTGAAATCACGGTTTCGAAATACGAACTGCACAGCTTCGTTTCGTTTTAATTTTATTTATATTTATATATATTTATATAAATATAGTTCCTTCAATGATTTCCATATCGTTTTCACTTCAAATATTTTTCTAACTCCTTAAATTTTGGAAAAATTTCGCCATAACCTCCCCTGCACCGGGAGCATCGGGAAATCGCAAATAGCGTTCCCGGTCCTTCTAATCTCAAAAAGAAAAAGAAAAAGCCAAGCGGCTAGCCAACAGGCTCAAAATCATCACCCAAACAAATCAGTAAATGTGTACCTATTTGTCGGGCACAAAATTTTATTCCTCTTCTATAGCCCCTTTGCTATAACCTGTTCAATGAATATGCATATACATGTATATACAGTTCTTATCATTTATCCTTTTCTATTCAACTTCATACTTGATTTCTGTTTGGTTTAAAGACACCATTTATTCTAATGTTACATACATAGGTGCAAATCATTTCATTAGCTAATTAATGAATATTTCATCTCATATATGTTTATTTTGAACTAGTGGCTATTTTTAACACTTCACATTTCAACGATTCATGCATACAATAAAAATGCGATTTTTATTGTAAAACGATTCATTTCAAAACACTATTTTTCTATATAGTTCATATAGTCGATAAAAGGTGATTTTTATTATCAAACAATTTATTTCAAAATATGAATACCATTCAACACATGAATTTCTAAACAACGAATGAATATCAATTCAACACATGAATGTTTTCTATAGTTTCTATATATAGATAAAAATGTGATTTTTATTATCAAACGATTTATTTCAAAATATGAATACCATTCAACACATGAATTTCTAATCAACGAATGAATATCAATTCAACACATGAATGTTTTCTATAGTTTCTATATATAGATAAAAATGTGATTTTTATTATCAAACGATTTATTTCAAAATATGAATACCATTCAACACATGAATTTCTAAACAACTAATGAATATCAATTCAACACATGAATGTTTTCTATAGTTTCTATATATAGATAAAAATGTGATTTTTATTATCGAACAATTTATTTCAAAATATGAATACCATTCAACACATGAATTTCTAAACAACTAATGAATATCAATTCAACACATGAATGTTTTCTATATAAGGAATAAATATAGTTTAAGCATATGAAAATAATTCAAACACACGAATATTATTCAAAATTTCGGCAGCATAACGGCAGGGTAGTTAAACCGGGACCGTCCCTAGTACGGCTCCTCGCTCTACCTTAAAACCTCGCGGTTTTTGACAATGGGGATCATGCATCTAGTTCGCTCGCAGGCGGCATGTATATATTTATTTCATTTCCACAAACTAATCCTATGTGGTTTCAACCAAATATTTCACAACCACAAATGGGTATTTTTCAACCACAAACAACCAATATCAATCACAAACAATCCCAAACCATCATTCGTTATCAATCAATTTTCACAACAATTTCAACCAATAAATATCGTCCATGGTTTGTGGACGAGGGGCGGATATATATATATAGATATTTATATATAGCTATTCACTTTTATTTCACACATATATAATATTTTTAAATCAGAAATCTCACCAATAGCTATCCAACTTCACGACACTTCCTTAGAGAAATCTTCGCCTTTCTATCGCTTTCGCCCGTATTCTCCACATATGTAAAAATCGAATTTTTACTATGCTATTCAATATATAAAAATATGATTTTTACTTTTTTTTTAAATTTCTAATCTCCTTCTATTTTAAATCTTAAAATAAATAAGTTTATAAATCATTTTAAAAATCAGTTTTTAATACTTTTAAAAATCAATTCAGTTTTTAAACCTTTTAAAAAAAACTGTTTTTAATCCTTTTTCAAAAATCAGTTCAGTTTTTAAATCCTTTTAAAAACTGGTTTTAATCCTTAAAAAAAATCTGTTTGGTTTTTTTAATTCTTTTACAAAAATCTGTTTTTAAAATCTTCTTAAAAAAAACAGTTTTTAAATCCTTTAAAATCAGTTTTTAAATGTAAATATAAAAAAAAATATCAGTTTTTTTTTCTTTTTTCTTTATATATAAAAATCAGTTTTTTTTCTTTTTTCTTTATATATAAAAATCAGTTTTATACTTTTAAAACAAAATCAGTTTTATACCTAAAATCGAAATTAGTTTTATACCTAAAATCGAAATTAGTTTTATACCTAAAATCGAAATTAGTTTTAACGAATTAAAATAAAAATAAAATACAATAAAACACTTACAGTATTTTGAAGAGGGGGGGGGGGGTGAAGATGTCGTCGGCGGCACTTCAGGGGGGGTCGGCGGCTTCAGCGTCGCGAACGAGGGGGGGGGGGGGCTTCGGCGGAGCTCGTGCGATCTGGGGGGGGGGGGGGGCTTCGGGTCTTCGATCGATGGAGGGGGGGGTGAAGATGGGCGGCGGCGGCGCTTCAGGGGGGGGGGCGGTCTGTCGATAGTCCTTAGGGTTTAACCCCCATTCCGAACACAATGGGATATGTATCGCAAGCTGATTTGATCGTTACAATCAGTTTCCTTTTGAATTTTCATTTAAATCTCTATATTGAATTTTAAACGCACATTTCAAATTACCGGGGCCACATACTAACTAGAAAAATTCCAGAAAAATATTTTCTAGCTTCGTATTGACGATACGGTCCTAACAAAACTAGTTTCGTTGAATTCTGAGACCGTTTGAAAAATGGCCAATTTCCAGTCGATTAAAATCAACGGAAACTGGTCAAACGCGTTTTCTTTTGCCACGCTCACATATTGATTCGAAAAATTATGAAATTTGAAACATAACAATAACTTGACACTACGGATCCAACAAAAGTGGTTTCGTCGAAATCCGAGTTCGTTTGCAAAATGTCCATTTTTAAGGGCCTGAATTCCATAGCGACTATTCAGAATTTTCAACTGGACATACCTTTTGATTCCCGCTATCAAATTTCGATTGGCCAGATTCGTTGTAAAGATATCATCAATTAGATCCTAATGTTTTTGGTTTCACTAAAATCCGGATTGTTTTGCACCCGGTACAGTCCGACAAAGTTTGAATTCAAATTTTGAAACTACCACGCCATTTCAGGCCTTGTTTATAATTATAATTAATTATATTCGTTTTCAAATGTTGATTCAAACTCAGTTTTCATCGCCGATATTTAAAATATTTATTTTAAATATTTAAAATCCATTATTTTAGCCAATTTAAAAAAATTTAAATTGGTTTAGATTTTCTGGGTCGTTACAATCTCCCCCACTTAAAACTTTTCGTCCTCGAAAAGGAACAAAGTCGAAAGTGGTTTGATAAATCTACAATCACACAACACAACAACCAATCCCATTGTTGTTAACCTTCTTAACTTTTCAAATATATATCTTTTATATATTCAAAAATTATATTTCTAAAACCAGACTATATATAAATATAATCACAAATACGTTATTTAAAAACATATTACTCTCGACTCGTTCTGAGGCACTTCTGACCCCATCTCTAACGAGTTGTTCTGATTCTGCTACTCATACTAGGATATTACTGATCCTATCTGTATAGAGTTACCCGTCCTAGAACACTACTGGTTCTATTTCTGACGAGTTCGTTCAAATGTTATATTCCAGAACTAAGCTTAACCAAAGCTCTGATACCACGATGAGACGACCCAAATTCCCGTTCAGACGAAAACAGGGTTGTCTTTGGAATATAACACAGAAACAGATAATAGCAGAACAGAATTAAATAAATACACCAGGTAATGAACAATAGAATATACTGGATAAAGTAATCATCAGAGTTACACAGTATACAGGATCTTACTTAGTACAAATACAGTTCAGCTATACATAAATGTCTACAGCGGAAATAAACAAAATATGTACAATAGGAGCTGAACAGCATAAAAAGAAATAAATGATAGAATCCATCTTCAGCTCCAGCTATCCAGAAAGAACCAGCTAAACCTGAATACAAGGCTGCCCGTGTAGAAAAAGGGGCACCCGGGTTTGAGAGTGAAACAAACTACGAGTCAGTCATGGGACTGGTATGAGAAATCCACTCAACACATATATAATTGGCTAATCACAGGACCACGCCACTTTCGTGGAACGGGTTTACTCCATTGGATTGCCAGTGCTTTAAAACAAATCTTTCTTTTAAACATCGCTATGCTTTTTATAAAAATGAAGCCATTATAGGACTCAGTTCCCATCACACAATGCAACGCAAACCAGAGGATAGAGTTTTTACCTTATAACAGCCAAAATATGATTGATACGAATATAACAAAGGCATTTGATATTATTGCTAGTGTTTATATGTTTTGAAAACAATTTCAAATCATAACTATCAATCATAGACGACATGAGCGTCCCATGCCACTATGTCGCCAATAGGTATACAATCAAAACCGCACAGTCACGTATTTGGAAATTGGATGTCCGTCATGAACCAAGGCAAAAGATAGTCCTTACCGAATTCGAGACAATCTAGCCCATGTCTCAGGCAAGCGCGCAGGCAAGCCTTGGAGCGACAGGGCCGGTCCACCGATGTGGATTATTATGCCTGAACAATACGTCTCCCAGCCCTTTGGGGCGTAAACGAGCCAACGAATGACTCCATCGGACCCGGATCGTCCGTTTAAACCGAGGCGCCTCGCAACAGCAACAACCACATAGGTGAAAAGTATATAAATGTCAGGGCTGGTAGGTCACTGACACCACCCTAGCTAGAAGGAAACGCATGCCCTCCCTGAGGTCCTTCTCCCGTTTTAGGTTCATACAGGGGTGTGAGGCTCGCGAATTTACGTTATACACAAAGCTACGCCACACAGGCGATGCTTTGATCATCACCACAAGACTTTGCTTTTCAACAGAAGCCCTGATCACTGCATCTTAGCATGCCACACAGGCAATTCATACCGTGCAACTGATGGCTATCAATCACACAGAACAAATTCCAATGTCGGACACACAGTCCATTTACAAGTCCGTTCTGGGTCTGAACGAAACCGGAGGCACTAAATACCTCGCAAACCCTTCGATCAACACGTACGTCTGGATGATCACCACTCATTATCCATATTTCGGGATGCCTCCCAATCAGGACCTCGGTTACCATCCAAACGAGGTGAAGATCTCCGGTCTTCGACCACCGTCTTCATCTTCGACTTTCAATCGTCGATCAATTATTTGAAATGAGAATTAACTCGGCTTTTTCAAATAATTCACGTATATTTAGAATTTCAAATCAATTTATTTCAATGGTTAAATTATTCGACAACACCAATTTCGTTCTTTAATGTAATTTTCACACCAAACACATTCAACCATCAAAAGCCACATAAATCAAGCAAATTCAGTTTATTTCCATTCCATATCGCTTACGATATTTTATAACTATTTATCGCTATTTTTATTTATTTTAAAATAGCCATTTTATTCAAAACGACGCTTCGGGCCATACAGCGGCCGTGGCGCTGTTTTTCTTCAGATTTGATTTACACATATCTGAAAGTCTAACCGTTGGATCTTCACCAAATTTATATCATTAGAAAGGTATTTTCAAAACGAATCCAACGGTTCCAGTTTCGGGAAAATCCGACGGTCGGATCTCCCGGTACAATCGTTTGAAGTTTCGATTTCAAAATACGAACTGCAGCGTCGTTATTCGATTAAATATAATTATATTTATATATATAAATAAATATAATCGTTTCTGGCGCTGTTTTTCTTCAGATTTGAATTAAACATTCCAGACAATCCAACCGTTGGATTTTTACAAGGTTAGTGCCGTTGGAAAGATTATTCCAAGGCGAACCCGACGGTTGAGGTTTCGGGAAAATCCAATGGTCGGATTTCCCGTACTAGTCGTTTGAAATCACGGTTTCGAAATACGAACTGCACAGCTTCGTTTCGTTTTAATTTTATTTATATTTATATATTTATATAAATATAGTTCCTTCAATGATTTCCATATCGTTTTCACTTCAAATATTTTTCTAACTCCTTAAATTTTGGAAAAATTTCGCCATAACCTCCCCTGCACCGGGAGCATAGGGAAATCGCAAATAGCGTTCCCGGTCCTTCTAATCTCAAAAAGAAAAAGAAAAAGCCAAGCGGCTAGCCAACAGGCTCAAAATCATCACCCAAACAAATCAGTAAATGTGTACCTATTTGTCGGGCACAAAATTTTATTCCTCTTCTCTAGCCCCTTTGCTATAACCTTTTCAATGAATATGCATATACATGTATATACAGTTCTTATCATTTATCCTTTTCTATTCAACTTCATATTTGATTTATGTTTGGTTTAAAGACACCATTTATTCTAATGTTACAAACATAGGTGCAAATCATTTCATTAGCTAATTAATGAATATTTCATCTCATATATGTTTATTTTGAACTAGTGGCTATTTTTAACACTTCACATTTCAACGATTCATGCATACAATAAAAATGCGATTTTTATTGTAAAACGATTCATTTCAAAACACTATTTTTCTATATAGTTCATATAGTCGATAAAAGGTGATTTTTATTATCAAACAATTTATTTCAAAATATGAATACCATTCAACACATGAATTTCTAAACAACGAATGAATATCAATTCAACACATGAATGTTTTCTATAGTTTCTATATATAGATAAAAATGTGATTTTTATTATCAAACGGTTTATTTCAAAATATGAATACCATTCAACACATGAATTTCTAATCAACGAATGAATATCAATTCAACACATGAATGTTTTCTATAGTTTCTATATATAGATAAAAATGTGATTTTTATTATCAAACGATTTATTTCAAAATATGAATACCATTCAACACATGAATTTCTAAACAACTAATGAATATCAATTCAACACATGAATGTTTTCTATAGTTTCTATATATAGATAAAAATGTGATTTTTATTATCGAACAATTTATTTCAAAATATGAATACCATTCAACACATGAATTTCTAAACAACTAATGAATATCAATTCAACACATGAATGTTTTCTATATAAGGAATAAATATAGTTTAAGCATATGAAAATAATTCAAACACACGAATATTATTCAAAATTTCGGCAGCATAACGGCAGGGTAGTTAAACCGGGACCGTCCCTAGTACGGCTCCTCGCTCTACCTTAAAACCTCGCGGTTTTTGACAATGGGGATCATGCATCTAGTTCGCTCGCAGGCGGCATGTATATATTTATTTCATTTCCACAAACTAATCCTATGTGGTTTCAACCAAATATTTCACAACCACAAATGGGTATTTTTCAACCACAAACAACCAATATCAATCACAAACAATCCCAAACCATCATTCGTTATCAATCAATTTTCACAACAATTTCAACCAATAAATATCGTCCATGGTTTGTGGACGAGGGGCGTATATATATATATATATAGATATTTATATATAGCTATTCACTTTTATTTCACACATATATAATATTTTTAAATCAGAAATCTCACCAATAGCTATCCAACTTCACGACACTTCCTTAGAGAAATCTTCGCCTTTCTGTCGCTTTCGCCCGTATTCTCTACATATGTAAAAATCGAATTTTTACTATGCTATTCAATATATAAAAATATGATTTTTACTTTTTTTTAAAATTTCTAATCTCCTTCTATTTTAAATCTTAAAATAAATTAGTTTATAAATCATTTTAAAAATCAGTTTTTAATACTTTTAAAAATCAATTCAGTTTTTAAACCTTTTAAAAAAAACTGTTTTTAATCCTTTTTCAAAAATCAGTTCAGTTTTTAAATCCTTTTAAAAACTGTTTTTAATCCTTAAAAAAAATCTGTTCGGTTTTTTAATTCTTTTACAAAAATCTGTTTTTAAAATCTTCTTAAAAAAAACAGTTTTTAAATCCTTTAAAATCAGTTTTTAAATGTATATAAAAAAAAATCAGTTTTTTTTTCTTTTTTCTTTATATATAAAAATCAGTTTTTTTTTTCTTTTTTCTTTATATATAAAAATCAGTTTTATACTTTTAAAACAAAATCAGTTTTATACCTAAAATCGAAATTAGTTTTATACCTAAAATCGAAATTAGTTTTATACCTAAAATCGAAATTAGTTTTAACGAATTAAAATAAAAATAAAATACAATAAAACACACAGTATTTTGAAGAAGGGGGGGTGAAGAAGTCGTCGGCGGCACTTCAGGGGGGGTCGGCGGCTTCAGCGTCGCGAACGAGGCGGGGGCTTCGGCGGAGCTCGTGCGATCTGGGGGGGGGGGCTTCGGGTCTTCGATCGATGGAGGGGGGGTGAAGATGGGCGGCGGCGGCGCTTCAGGGGGGGCGGTCTGTCGATAGTCCTTAGGGTTTAACCCCCATTCCGAACACAATGGGATATGTATCGCAAGCTGATTTGATCGTTACAATCAGTTTCCTTTTGAATTTTCATTTAAATCTCTATATTGAATTTTAAACGCACATTTCAAATTACCGGGGCCACATACTAACTAGAAAAATTCCAGAAAAATATTTTCTAGCTTCGTATTGACGATACGGTCCTAACAAAACTAGTTTCGTTGAATTCTGAGACCGTTTGAAAAATGGCCAATTTCCAGTCGATTAAAATCAACGGAAACTGGTCAAACGCGTTTTCTTTTGCCACGCTCACATATTGATTCGAAAAATTATGAAATTTGAAACCTAACAATAACTTGACACTACGGATCCAACAAAAGTGGTTTCGTCGAAATCCGAGTTCGTTTGCAAAATGTCCATTTTTAAGGGCCTGAATTCCATAGCGACTATTCAGAATTTTCAACTGGACATACCTTTTGATTCCCGCTATCAAATTTCGATTGGCCAGATTCGTTGTAAAGATATCATCAATTAGATCCTAATGTTTTTGGTTTCACTAAAATCCGGATTGTTTTGCACCCGGTACAGTCCGACAAAGTTTGAATTCAAATTTTGAAACTACCACGCCATTTCAGGCCTTGTTTATAATTATAATTAATTATATTCGTTTTCAAATGTTGATTCAAACTCAGTTTTCATCGCCGATATTTAAAATATTTATTTTAAATATTTAAAATCCATTATTTTAGCCAATTTAAAAAAATTTAAATTGGTTCAGATTTTCTGGGTCGTTACAATTAGGGTGTATAATCACCTATCTAGAGAAATTCCTTTTACTTCTTTAATCTATCGATGCTGTCCCTTTTCGAGAAACGGTGGTTTGAGCCCAACCGTTGGTGATATACATTCGATACACTCAAGCGAAATGAGTGGTCTGTCATGTGTGGGCCGGGTTGCAAGACGTTCTTGTTGAACCCAGGTGTATTCGCCTCTAGAGATACACTATCGGAAGGTGGTCCCATACCTTGTCATAGTTGGAATCCAATCTCCAATAAGCGCCCTGCGGTTTTTGATTTTATACTATATATGTAGAGCGTGAGATGCAAGCGTTCTACTATTTGGTTATTTACTTGATTAGACATTAGTATAATATCACTGGATTTTGTTATCAAAAATAATTTGGGTCATAGTAAGGTAAAAACCGTCCGTGTTTATGTGTGGACTGGTCTTACTATTATCCTTTTCTTTCAAATGATTTTTGAAGTTAAACCATATGGTTGGAGTTTACTCACACCAGTGCCATGACTGACCCAGAGTTTATTTTGTTTTGTTTTTTTCCTAAACTCTTGGGTGCCCAAATTTGTACGGGCAGTCAAGTGTTTCAGGCTTTACAGATACACTTGGAGGAGTTTGAAGCAGGAGGCTTCACCGCTATTTTAGATTTATTTCCGCTGTATCAAATATTGTATTGTGCTCTGATGACGACATGTATCTATGATACAAAATTTTGTATTCAAAGTTATGTTATCTAATATATTTTATTCATTCCGCTGTGAGGTTCTGTGTTGTTATTTCTATTCTTTTATCTTTTCTATTTTTGTTTAACCCAAATGACTTGTATTTCTGTATTATTTGAGTTGGACTTGTGTTGTATTAGTCAGCTCAGATAGTATGGATTTGCGGGTCGTTACAAGTCGTCTGATCAGGAAATAACAGTCATTTTTGTGAAGAGTTGCTTTCTTTCATAAAGAGATTCCTCTTCATTTATGAAAAGAAATGGATGCAATTCTTTGCTGAAACTCTTCGTGAAATATTACTACTCTTCTACAATAATAAATACACTTCAAACATGATTTCCAAATCACCGATTCTCACTTACTCTATTCTAATTTCTGATTTACATCTCTATACTCACTGCATTCTAAAAGCTTTCTAAAATTCTTGTTACTTGTTGAATCTTTGAATTAATTTATATCTCTTGATTCAACAAGCAACATACTTCCTTCAATCTTCACATATATATCAAATACTTGAGGATAAGATTATAGGAAGGGTGTACTTAATCGTTGGCTATTCAGTGTTGATATAAGAACACATTCAGAAGTCAAAACTCTTTTGTAATTTGTGAAGTCCTGCGTGGGTGATCAGGCCGGGACATCCTTGTGGGTTCTCGAGTGTATTATGACTTATTCCTTCGGGTTAAGAGAGGGCGTATTAGTGAATTCCGAAGAGGAGCTTCGGGACTGGACATACGACGGGAAGTCTGAACCAGTATAAAATTCCTGGCGTCTTTATTACTACCTTTACTTGTTTGTGATATATCTATATTTCTTAGATTTACCTACATAACTATTGTAGCTTACAAGTTAGCTTGTCATATACAATTCCGCTTTAACCATATAAAGATTGTAACGACCCACAGATTTTCGGCCCCGAAAATCGACATAAATACAATTCTGTATCCCATGCCGATCTTCTAAACACCAAAACACTACAACATTATTAGAAAGAAATTAGAGGGTGAGATAAGAAAGAAAGAAATATTAGAATTGAAGAAGAAGAAGAAACAACACAACATCGAGTCTCGCATTGCAGCGGAACAAAATATAATACAGAAATAAATCTTTATTGAGAGCTTTAAAAATACTTACAATCATCAGAGTACATCACACACCTAGAATGTTATAATAACCTGTCCTCGTATAAAATACACAGCGGAATAGTAGTTATATAATATCATACGTTTGAACACCTCCAACTTGTCTCTGTACTTTGCAACATCCGATAACCAGGACCTGTATACCCTGGTCTAACCCGAGCATTTACAAAACACCGGGTCATTCTGTTGAACCAGAGTGAGAAAAACTCACACAGTATAAAGGGGGATCATCTAACCTGATTTTAAAGTTCAAAAATATTTTCGAAAGAAAAGGATAATCGTAAGATCAAATCCACACATAAATATGGATGGTTTTTACCCTAC
This sequence comes from Allium sativum, assembly GCA_030737875.1. Lineage (NCBI taxonomy): Eukaryota > Viridiplantae > Streptophyta > Magnoliopsida > Asparagales > Amaryllidaceae > Allium > Allium sativum. The sequence continues at coordinate 429,311,763 of CM060909.1, read as the reverse complement.
GATAACCCGAAACATTTTGGAAATCAATATCTTTTCTGATATTATAATAGTGTCTAAATACAAGTAAATATTAATCAAGTGGAACGCTTGCATATCACGCTCCACATATATAGTATATAATAAAAACAGCGGCCTCTTATTGGAGATTGGATTCCGACTATGACAAGGTATGGAACCACCTTCCGATAGTGTATCTCTAGAGGGGAATACACTGGGTTCAACAAGAATTTCTTGCAACCCGGCTCACACATGACCGACCACTCATTTCGCTTGAGTGTATCGAATGTATATCACCAACGGTTGGGATCAAACCACCGTTTCCCGAAAGGAACAACATCGAAATAGATTAAAGAAACAAAATGGATTTCTCTAGATAGGTGATTATACACCCTAATCGGAGCGACCCACATAGCCATGATGCCTGCCCGATTTTTGTCATTTCCTGATTGGTGAGGCTTGAGGTTTAGATTAACTTTTGAACATCGGGTCATCATTCAATTTGAATGACACAACGTCGGATCCGCTAGATATCACTAATTGACGTCCACAATAATACGCTAGCAGTTAAGCTAAGAGAACGACCATTCTCCGTCGACAACTATAGCATGTTTGAAGAAATCAACGTACAGATCCCTTTGGAAATACTCTATCAGACATCTGTCTATGCAAGTCATCCAGGAATAGGATGAACCGAAGGTACTCTCCTACAGCATCCAATATAGGAATCACCCCATGGATCAGTAGCAAGAAGTCCTTGCAACCTGTACACTTGGTTCAACAAGAACTTCTTGCAACCCGACCCACACATGACCGACCACTCATTTCGCTTGAGTGTATCGAATGTATATCACCAATGGTTGGGCTCAAACCACCGTTTCCCGAATGGAACAACATCAAAATAGATTAAAGAAACGAAATGGATTTCTCTAGATAGGTGATTATACACCCTAATGGGAGCGACCCACGTAGCCATGCTGCCTGCCCAATTTTTGTCATTTCCTGATTGGTGAGGCTTGAGGCTTAGATTAACTTTTGAACATCGGGTCATCATTCAATTTGAATGACACAACGTCAGATGCGCCAAATATCACTAATTGACGTCCACAAAAATACGCTAGCAGTTAAGCTAAGAGAACGACCATTCTCTGCCGACAACTATAGCATGTTTGAAGAAATCAACGTACGGATCCCTATGGAAATACTCTATCAGACATTCGTCCATACAAGTCATCCAGGAATAGGATGAACCGAAGGTACTCTCCTACTGCATCCAATATAGGAATCACCCCATGGATCAGTAGCAAGAAGTCCTTGTAACCCGTAGATTCCAACCATGATAGAATCACAGTTTATCTCTGGTTGCAACATCAAAGATTATTAGTAATTCCTCCATTTATGAAAATCTACGATCTTCAATGCTCCATCTCGATCAACTCCTAATTCTTCACGTATTTATTGGTTGGAATGGTTTTCGAATATAAATTCGATCCCGGTCTGTTGGACAAATTTGATAGTCGGTTATTTAACTATCAAGATAAACAGTGATTCAATCATGAAAATACAATGAGTTCACTGGTTCAGTATTCAGCATCAATTGGCCTTTTAATTAAAACAAATGTAAATTTAAAATTCTCAAGTATTGCAATATTATAAATATAGTTTTTCGCCCCTTATTCAATGTAAGATTATTGTTTAACAAACTCACTTTCATACATAGGAAAATCCTATATCATATCCAGTTTTCTATTTTCACTTTCAGAACATTAGCCACACTATTATCTAATATTGGGGAATCAATTCAACTTATTTATTCCTAAAAATAACATTACGAAATATCTTTTATTCATTACTTGGAAACAATAATCCATGCTTATTCTTATAGAATAGAACTCAACTTTACATTTTCTTCCTAACTCGGAAATACCGTTATAACTCCACACAACCTCTTTTTATTTCCCTTTTCACTTTGGAACTCTCGCTATATATGTATTCCCAATCTTCACTAAACATTACACTATTATTTCTTTAATGAAAATAATAAATTATCACTAACCACTTTTACCATTATAGCTAATATCATCCTCGGATAATCCTGATGTCGTTCAAGTTGGGGTATTTTAATTACGTCTCAGACCTTGATCAACAACATTCTTATCTTCAGATGGATAAGAGTTGTAACCCAATAATTCATTCTGATATCCACACAAATTCCATTTAACTATTTTGTTCGAATACGGTTTCATAAAACCTTCTTACTTTTTGAAAATCTCTTTATGAGATATAACCATTATTCCTTAATTCCATAAATAAGTAATTTCATATAAAATACCTCCTTTTAAACTTTGCCTCTTAAAACAAATTCATTTTTAAAATTTGGATTTGGTTATATAACCCTACTACCCACTCCTTTACCAAATTCACTTCTATCAATTTCTTTCCTAATCCATTCAATCATTTCCCACTTGGAATTTGTAATAACCCAGAAAATCAGAACCAATTTAAATTTTTTATTTTAGCTATTATAATGAATTTTGAATATTTAAAATGATTTATTTTAAATAATAACGACTAGAAATTTATTTTGAATAGAATTAGAACGTATAAATTTATTTAAATCGAAGTTATAATATAAATATTTATTTTAATTATAAAAGGAATTAGAAATGGCGCGGTAGTTTGAAAATTCAATTTCAAATTTCAAATGATCGTACAGGATTCAAAATAAACTAGATTTTAGTGAAACCATAAATATTTGAATTTGTTTGAAAATATCTTTCCAACGAATCTAAAAAATCCATATTTCATAGCGGAAATAAAAAGTTATGTCCAGCTGAAACTTTAGAATAGTCGCTATGGAAAATATAGCCCTTGAAAATAGCGATTTTGCAAACGACCTCCATTTTCGATGAGACCACTTTTTGTTGGATCCGGAATGTTAAATTATTGATAGATTCCTATTTTCATAATTTTTTGAATCAATATGTGAGCGTGGTGAATTTAAACGTGTTTGGTCAATTCAGTTTGAAATTAATCGACTAGAAAATGACCGTTTTTCAAACGGTCTCCAAATTCGACAAAATTAGTTTTGTTACGACCGTATCATCAAAACATAGCTAGATTTTTTTTTCAAGAATTTTTGGAGTCAGTATTTGGCCCCGGTAAATTAAAATGTACGTTAAATTCAATATTGACTGTAACATTAATATATATTGTAATTTTAATGAAAAATGATCCTAACAGTCTAATCGGCCTACCGAACATATCCCATTGTGTTCGGAATAGGGGTAATTAGCTAGGGGTGAGAGTCGTTGGGTTCAATACAGAGTTCATATGAAAAGGTAACTTTTTGGAATTTAAATTAATTAAATATATAATTAAATTATTTGGTCAACCCCCTTCTTATCTCCCTCATCGTTCAGATCTGCACGATAATAAAAAAACAAAAAAAACATACGAACGACGGAATCCGCCCCCGCTTCCTCACCCACGACCGTGCCCTCCTCCCCTTGCCACCGTCGCTCAGGCGCCGGCCTCCCCAACGCCTCCTCCTCTATAAAAACTCCCCTGGCCTATTAAATCCAAATCAACGCGCCTCAACCCGAAACCTCCCCCAATCCGCGCCGCCATGGCCCTTACCCGCCACCATCAGGTCATCGCACCACCAGCAACACTCCCCGACCTCCAACGGCGCCGGTGGGGACCCCCTCCTAAGAGAAAATCGAACTAACATTGAGTGTTTTTGTTTTTTTTCTTCTTTTTTATTTGTTTTATTATTATGTAATTAGCTTATTTAAATTATTAAATAAATAGTAACTATATTTTTATTACAGGAAAATTCATATTTTTATTATAGGAAAATTCAGATTTTTATTATATGAAAATTCAAATTTTTATTATATGAAAATTCAGATTTTTACTATATGAAAATTCAGATTTTTTACTATATGGAAATTCGTATTTTTTTTAATTTGAAAATTCATATTTTTTTATAGGAAAGTTTATATTTTTATAAAGAAAAAGAATAGATTTTTATAAATAAAAAGCTTATATTTTATAAAGAAAAAGAATGAATTTTTATAAATAAAAAGAATAGATTTTTATAAAGAGAAAGAATAGATTTTTATAAATAAAAAGAATAAATTTTTATAAAGAGAAAGAATAGATTTTTATAATAAAAAGGATAGATTTTTACAAATAGAAAAAATAGATTTTTAATAGAAGAAAGATTTAACTTTTAATAAAAGATAGATTTGATTTTTATGTTTAGAAAAAAAATAGGATTTTTATATAACAAGGAATATAAAAATATTATTTTTATATATGTAACAAATTAAAAATTCGATTTTTATATATATGAAGTAGCGATAAAAATTCGATTTTTATATATATGAAGTAGCGATAAAAATTCGATTTTTATATATATGTAGTAGCGATAAAAATTCAATTTTTATATATATATGTAGTAGCGATAAAAATTCGATTTTTATCTATATGAAGTAGAAATAAAAATATGATTTTTATATAATAGAGAACATAAAAATATTATTTTTATATAAGTAGCAAATTAAAAACATGATTTTTATTTATTTGAATGAAGACATAAAAATATGATTTTTATTATATATATAGCGAAGTAAAAATATGATTTTTAATATATAAACAACATATTAAAAATGTGATTTTTTTTTTGAACAACGTGGAAAGGACTGCGTTGGAATTTCGGACAAATCCAAACGATTCAGAAATTCAGAAATAAAATTGGAGGAGTGGATCCCAAAGTTGAGAACTTCTCACTTTAATTTATTTTCTAGTCAGAAATATACACTTGGATGTAGACGGTGCTTAGTAGCACCCGACACCTTTGTTTGAAACCATGTTTCTTTGTTTGTTTGGTTGATTGGATTACTTGGTTGAATTTGGTTTGGGAAATGAAATGAATTGATTAGAATTGGTATGTACATGGCGCGAGCCATTAGTAGGCGAGGGATAAGGCTAGACCTTATTCCAGTTCTAGTATCGCGCCGTTATGCTGCCGAAATTTTCTATAAATGTTAGAACAATAAAAATATCATTTTTATTGTATAAATGAACTGTATAAAATATTCATGAGATGAAATAAATATTTTATAGTTAAAAATATAATTTTTAACGTGTGTATGAATAAAATAAATATTCATTTACAAATCGAATGATTTGTTTATGTACACAAATTTGACTGATATTGATTGGGATGATATATTTTACACATCGACCAACTGCACAAATAATAATCAGTGTTTGTTTTTTGAAAACCCCACACGGGTATTGGGATGATATTGGACATACACTAATCGCAATTGTTTAGTTGTATGTCAATCGATTGGCTGACATGCTGTTGTAAGCGTTAATTATTAATATTTAATGCTTATGCAGTTGTGTAATGCACTTTGGATGATGGTTGACTGTGTTTGATTATGGTTGTGTACATGTGTGTATGAAATCCATATAAATAAAATTATATGTTAATTGGCTGTGTCTGATTCCAATTTGGAAAGAATGAATATTTTAAATAAACGAACATTTTAAAATGACGAGTAACGAATACTTTAAAATAACTAATATTTTAAAATAATATTCAGTAATGGATCAAAATATGATTTTGATGTCCGATTTGAGATGGACACAAAAATATTTAAATATATAAAGCCGTGTTGATTAGATTAACGCCATTTAGACGTGAACGATATTTATATCGATTTTATTTGTTTTTATAATGAATATCGAAAAGGAAATGATTTCAAAATCTAATATTTTGAAAATAGTATCATTTACATATTAACGATATGGAATATTCAATTTTGATTTAAAATTGAATATGAAGTTGAAATCGTTTTGAAAAAAAAATTAAATCGATTTATAAAATATGCTTTAAATGGAAATTGATGAAATATAATATATATATATATATATATATATTTAATGGCCTGAATAAAACGCACCGCGGCAGTTCGCGAGTTTCGACCATTGACTTAGAATGGACATTACGGGAGATTCGGCCGTCAGATTCTCCTAAATCCAGAACCATTGGGTTCGTATCAAAAAAATCTTTCCAACGAATATAAGGAATTTGAAATCTAACAGTTGGATTTGGAATTATGTCAAAATCAAATTTGGAAAAGGTCGGTGTAAGTGTAGTTCGATGACTGTTTGTAGAAATTGACTGTATGGGCCTTGATAAAATTATTACAAATATCAATCATTTGTGAAAAATCATGATAAATGATTTGGAAAGAAGTGGGATGAAAAATTCCATATTTGAAAAGATAAAAATATATTTTTATCAAAATGAACTAGTTAAGAACTAAAATTATAAATCCAATATTTTTAAACAAATAAACTGGATTTGAAAAGGTTTTGAAATTAACCAAAATTTCCAATATATGAATTGGAATGGTTTTGAATCAAAATTATCTTCGGAATTCGATATTGGATTCCGTGATTATACGGATATTGTGGAGGAATTTGGGATATATATATATATATCGTTATTCCCAATACGATATTTGTTGATTTCAGAATTTGATATTGAATATAAGCGGGTATAATTTCTATTTAGAGACTTGTATTTAATATTGAATTGGATTTTGGGTTTGTCATGAATGGTGTATTAAAGAACACTGCTCCTAAATCCCATGTGAAAAGAATAAATCGTTTAATTAATATTATTAGTGTTTCCAGTTAATTAACATTTAATTGGAATAAAATGGAATGTGAATTGGGTGTATTGTGAATTGTGTTTTGAAACGACATTCGTTCTTTAACCCGATTTATAGTGAAATGTGATTTGGAATTTATAAATATTTTTATTAAGATTTAACGGGAAATTTCCAAAAGTAAAGATTTCCAATTTAATATATTAAATTGGAATTGAATGGAATTCGATTTGATAATAATCGAAATGAGCTTCTATGTAGGAAGACTGTTAATATATATGGAATGTAAAAGGCTTTGTCGTTATTCCATTTATATTATTAGTCGGATACGGAAATTGATATCGATTATATATATTGATCTGGTTTCCGTGAAGATTCCATGATTAATGGAATGTGATTTGGGGTTTATCGTGAACTTTGTTTTAAATGACATTAGTTCTTTAACCCAGTTAAAGACAGGAATACATGTCTAACATTGTATTTTGAACGGTATGGTTGATCTCTGCTAAATATATATCTGTTTGGTGGCGAAGAATTTATTCTCTTTCTTAACACGCTTCTCTAAGACATACAAGCTTAGAGGTTATATATTGGTATAAATCAATAGTACGGTGTAGATTGTCGATGCGGCATGTTTGTGTTTCCAAATTTACATAATCATTAATATTGATTTTTGGGAAGATTAAAACTAAGTGGAGTCTTAATGAATTTTTAATTTGATTGAAATGGTAATTGATAATTTAAATTATCAAATTTGGGAAATGATCGAGAATGGAGTATCACCAGTTTTTCTCCTAGCGATAGTTTAATCTTTAATTAGATTCGAATGTGAAATGGTAATTAAATTTACCAATTACATCGTGGTGTTAGATATGGAGTATGGCCAGTTTTGCTCCGTGGGATGAATAGGTTGGGATTGGGAAACTAAACAAATGATTACTTCGGTAAGATGCGCTAATCCCGATTAGTTCGGAAAACCTTAATATGGTTTGATTGATATCCAAAGGAAGATTAAAAAATAAATTTAAAGAATTTATCTTTGATAAAATTAATGGAAACCTTTCCCAAAGGATATGAATATTTAAATTAAAGAATATTATAATTGGAATGAGGCGTATGTTGTGTTTTTATAACACTTGTTTATTATATATGCGAGTTATTCAGATAGGTCGGGTTTATACCCATTTTGAATAACTGATTCGATGATAAGTCGACGATGAAGACGGTGGTTGAAGACCGGAAGTCTTCACATCATTTGGATGATTAGTGATGTCTTGATTGGGCTGTACACCCAAGACGAGGTAATAAGTGGTGATCGTCCAGATGTACTTAGAGATCGATAGGATATGCGAGGAACTCTCTCCTGTATTAGACATATGGGACGAGGAATAAGGCGCCTCCGGTTTCGTTCAGACTTGGAACGAACTTGTAAATGGATGTGTGTGTCTGACATTGGATTTTATTCTGTGTTGATTGATTTCTATTAAATATATATCTGTTTGGCGGCGGAGAATTTATTCTCTTGCTTAACGCCTTTCTCTGAGATGTACGAGCTCAAAGTTATATATCGATAGATATTAGTCGCAAGGCATGAATTGCCTATGTGGCATGCTGAGATGCAAATGATCAAGGCTTCTGTTGAAAAACAGAGTCTTGTGGTTGATGATCAAAGCACGACTTTAATATAGCATAGCTTTGTGTATAGCGTTAATTCGCGAGCCTCACACCTCAGTATGAGTTAAAAATGGGATAAGCGAACCCAAGGAGGACATGACGTTTCTTTCTGGCTATGGGTGGTCTCGGGTTTTTGCAATCCCAGACATTTATATTATATTTACCTTTGTGGTTGTTGGAATGTGAGGCGCCTCGGATATATCGAATACTACGGAGCCAATGGATATAGGTCCTATAGGACCGGGAAACGTGTGTTCAGGAATTGCCAATCCTCAAACGTAAGGGAGGACTGGCCTTGGAGGATCCAGGGGTCTTCTGTGGGAGATCCTGAGGCATTTTCTAGAGTGTCTCGAAGCCGTGAGGAGTACATCCCTTGCCTCGACTCATGACGGAAATCCAATTTCAAATACGTGACATTTGGGTTTATTTGTAGAGCCTAGTATGGCGACATAGTGGGATGGTGCACTATGCCGTCTATGATTGATACATTTATATTTGAAGTTGTTTTCATACACTTTACACTATAATAGTATCAAAATGATTTGTTTTAAATGTACCAAGCATGTTTGGCTATTATAAGCTAAAACTCTATCCTCCGGCTTGCATTGCATTATGTAATGGGACATGAGTCTTGTAATAGCTTCATTTTTTCAAAAAGCATTGTGCTATTTGTTTTATGCACTGGTATTCTTGGGAGGAAACCCGTTCTGTGTTATACGGCATGGTCCCTTGATTTACTCCATTTTAAAGTAAAGATTTAACAACTGTTTTGAGTTCTCACACCAGTCACATGACTAACCTGGAGTTTATTTTTTTAACCTAAACTCTGGGTGCCCCTATTTTCCATACGGGAAGCTAGTAGTTTTGGTTTTACAGATTTATATTCACAGGATCCTGGTTTACAAATGGAATGATATTTGGAAAGCTCTCTATCCGTATATTTGTTTCTGTTGTGTTATGCATTATTTTTCTGCGGCATTGTAATTTATTTCTTTGTTGTATAATATTTATTCATACTCTGTATATTTTTGTACCCTGATGTAAATTGTTGTAATAAGTAATGAAATGTTCTGTCGTTTGTATTCTGATTTGTCGTGTTCTCAACTCAATCTGGGCTTTCCTTTACGGGGAAGTTTGGGTCGTCTCAGTTAGTATCAGAGCTTTGGTTTACAGAGCTCGAGAACAAGATACTTTAGAACCATATGAAAAAATTCATCAGAGATTGGATTAGTAATATCCAATAATAATCACTCGTTAGAGATGGGATCAGTATTATCCTAGAACGAGTGTGAAGAGTGTTATTTTTTAAAATAAAAATGAAAAATAAAATTTGTTTTGAAAATTTAAACCTTATTATACATATTTGAATATTTATTTTATATTGATTTGTACAATCTAGTATATGAAGATTTTGCATATACGCCTAGCTGGCATGTGTACGAAGTCTCAAATATACTGGATTGATATAGAATCACACTCTAGTCGCCCCAGGGATGATTCTGATGATCGTCCGGACATCATCAGAATTTGTGTTCGAGTTCCAAAAGTGGGATGTCTATATATTTCCAGTTGACTGGTGTGAGAACCAAAACTTAATAGGGTTATTGTTGTAAATTGGCATAAAAAATACGATTCATATATATATATAAGTTATGTGTTCGAAACGATAATCAACTAATTGATTGCTGATTGTATTGTTTAATGATTGGTTTGATTAATTAAAATTTTGAACCATTGAGCCAAATTGAGTCAAATATTGAACTGAATTGAAATTGGTTGAAATTGCAATTTCATACATATACATGCATATACATTGAACAGGTTATAGCAAGGAGGCTAGAGAAGAGGAATAAAATTGTATGCTTGACAAATAGGTGCATGTTTACAAATTTATTGGGTTTGGATGATTTTATGAGCCGATTGGCTAGCCGCTTGGCTTTTTATTTTTATTTTTGGATGATGAGGGCCCTGCATGGCTTGTTGTGGTTTTAAATGTCTCCCCGTACAAAGGAGGTTATGGCGAAATTTTTCAAAAACTTAGGGTGTTAGCCAAATTTATGAAGAATTTGAAAATTCTTAGAAACTGAAAAGTTGAAGAATGAAAGACAAACTTAAAGTTGAGTTGGTTAATTAAACAACTTTCATCTCCGTTCCTTTTCGAGGACGAAAAGATTTAAGTGGGGAGGGGGGAGGGTTGTAACAACCCTGAAAATCAAAACCAATTTAGAATTTTTATTTTAGCTATTATAATGAATTTTGAATATTTAAAATGATTTATTTTAAATAATAATGACTAGAAATTTATTTTGAATAGAATTAGAACATATAAATTTATTTAACTCAAAGTTAGAATATAAATATTTATTTTAATTATAGAAGGAACTGGAAATGGCACGGTAGTTTAAAAATTCGATTTCAAATTTCAAATGAATGTACAGAATTCAAAATAAAACGGATTTTAGTGAAACCAGAAATTGTTGAACCTGTTTGAAAATATCTCTCCAACAAATCTGAAAAATCCAGATTTCATAGCGGGAATAAAAAGTTATGCCCCGTTGAAAATTCAGAATAGTCGCTATGGAAAACATAGCCCTTGAAAATAGCGATTTTGCAAACGACCTCCGTTTTCGACGAGACCACTTTTCTTGGATTTGGAATATTAAATTAATGTTAGATTCCAATTTTCATAATTTTTCGAATCAATATGTGAGCGTGGTGAATTTAAACGTGTTTGGTCAATTCAGTTTGAATATAATCGACTGGAAAATGACCATTTTTCAAACGATCTCCAAATTCGACGAAATTAGTTTTGTTAGGACTGTATCGTCAAAACATAGCTAGATTTAATTTTCAGGAATTTTTGGAGTCAGTATGCGACGACCCGTCCCACACCAGCCGACATTTCCAATGAAAGTGCGTTGTGCCGTTGTCCAACCAGCACGGAACGGTCGCCGAAGAGAGGAAAAGAAGGGAATTTGAACTAGCAAGGAACCTATAGAATGTCTCACAGTGCATGGAATAAAATATAATAATATACTTGACATAAAACAGTCGAGGCAGTGCATAAGCTGAAAACTAAACCATCATAGCAGCGGAAAATCCAAATACAGCTTAGTTCCACATCATCTTTATTACAACTTTTAAAACTGTCTCTAAAGCATAGTAAAGGAAAGGTACAGTACTAATGCCCAAAGTAGTGACCAGCAGCGACACAGGGAGCATATATATAGAATAGTACGTGTAAGCCTCCTGCTCGTCTCTGGACAGCTACTCGTGCACAACCAGCTAACCTGTCTCTAGTCTACCCGTTTAAGAGCACCCTGAGTAATAAGAAGAGACATAAAACTCTGGGTCAGCCAAAAGTCTGGTGTAAGCAATAAGCAGCAAAACAGAACAATAACAGGTATACTTAACCATACCTGAACCTGGACCTGCAACAAAAGAGTTAGCACAACAAGATGTACAATATTCTAAGGTGACACTAACATATGTTGTAAAGATACGGGGGAGGGCGTGTGCATGTCATAATGATGGTAAACAATCAAGCATAGCAACCATCCTCACATCTCTCAATCAGTACGTAAAGCATACGATATCCACTGCTTTGATCACCCAAATCCTTGCTATGATCACTCTGCCCCATGGAGTCATGAAGACTCCACTGTACTGATCCATAGCCACTAATCCTTGTTATGTCCACTCTGCCCCATGAAGTCATGATGACTCCACTGCACTGGCTCACAGCCATGCCACGATCACTCTGCCCCATGGAGTAATAACTACCCCGCTGCACTGATACGCAGCCTAACATCCGTCTCGGTGGTGAATCAAAGCTACAGATGTCGATAACCCCTTTTCACACGTCCCGCAGAAAAGTCCAATCATGAAGTCAACTCGTTGATCCCATTTGGATCCTGAGTAATAACCTCCCATCTGGACCTCCTTTGCATCTCGGGTTTTGGTCGAACTGGAGTTGGTCTTCAAAAGAGTCATCGCGTAATCGCAGCTCCAATTTGGTTTGGTTCGTCCTCCAGATGCGGTTCGGTCCCGCTTGCTTCAGTCGGTACGATTCGAATGCATCATCCCTAGGCTTCCTGTTCAGTTCGATGTTCTACTTCAGGTCAGTTTGGTTCGGTTGTCTCCATCTGGTTCGGGTTGCCACCTTCCATTTAGTTCGGTTCGAATGCTCCAGCTCCTCTCGCCTCATCTGATCCCGTTCCCCGGCTCTAGTCCGATCCGATCCCCATGCCAAGCTTCAGTTCGATCCCAACTCCAACTCCATATGAGTGGCCTTCCTTCTTGCCAAGCCTCCTCTAGTACCAAGTTCCGGTCCGAATCAAATCCCCTTGCTCAGTTCTCCTATCCGATCCTAGCCCCATACCCGATCCGATCCGGTCGAAACCTTGCACATTTCCTGCAACTAATCCAGCGACTGTTTTACGCCATACGACGGCATTTTCAACCATTCTAACTTTTCTAATCAATCGAAAAGCATATCATACAGTCATATCAACAAAGGGAATCAACCATAAACACCAAAACAACAATTTGATATGTTAAAATGGACCAAACATACCCTAAAAACCATATTTTCCCCTTAATCGAGTTTAACAATAACTAATGTTAGGATTAGCAAAACTTAACCAAATTAACCCAAATTTCTAACAGAGGCCTAAGACAATATTTCAAAATTTATAAATATTTTTCCAGAATTTAGTCATGTTTAAATTCACTAATTAACACTAATTACCCTTAATTGACCATATTTAGTGTAAAACAATGCAAATCACTCACCTTAGCCACAAATTAACTTTAGATCTGAAACTATCTCTGATTTGAGTTGAATCTCTATGCAACACAGCAGCTCCAACTCTGATTTGGTGCTATTTCTCCTTGATTTGACGTTGATTAGGCTAAAACTTGATTAGAAAGTGATTAGAGGTGATTCTAAATGTTGGAGGCCATTGTTAGGGTTTCTATGATGTATGTGGCAGCTGGAAAATGAGTAAAAACCAAAATTCCTAACCCTAACAGCCCTTAAATACCCCAAATCCCGAAATCCCCCACTAGGCCTAGCTGTTAGTTACCCAATTAAGCCCGGTTAAGCTGATTTTTACCTTCTAAACCTTAATTCTGCCATATCTCCCAAACGGTAAGTCCGTTTGGCTAATGTGACCACTCTTTGGAAAGGTAAACCATCATCTCGATCTAACGGAAGTGGTTTTAGGTCAAAACTCCTTACCAATCAAAAGTTATGGGCAAAACAAGATCAGCTAAGGGCAAAACGGCCATTCAAAAATTGGCAAAAATCGTGAACATGGGAAATGACCCCAATAGTCATCCCCCAATGTCACACGACCATACGACTCCTTATGAGAAAGAAATAAATATTCTATGATCCTCTGATGCGTAGAATGCGGGTGGTTACATTGTCCCCTCCCCCCCCCCCCCCCTCCCCCAAGAAATTTCGCCCCCAAAATTCCTTAACTAAGAAACAAGCAAATGATCCTGCATGCCTATCAACCATTCACAATAATTAAACATACAACACAACAAACAAGTCTATCCTAGCATGCGGAAAACTAAGTCGCAATTAAAATCTTACCAGACAAAGAGCTCTGGATACGTCGTCTTAATGCTCTTCTCTGTCTCCCAAGTACAGTCATTCTCATCCTCGCCCCACTGAACTTTGACTAGTTTTACCGCCTTCCTTCGAAGCTGCTTCGTATCGTTCCCAACAATGCGCATAGGCCTGCGGTTCCCAACCGCCTCGGGTTCAACCTCAATATCATCCAACTGATTAGGTGAAATAGTCACACTAGGGTCGTGCACGAATTTCCTTAACTGGGAAACATGAAATACGTTATGAACTCCTGCCATCTTCTCTGGTAATTCAACTTTATATGCCAAATTCCTAACTTGCTCGAGAACTTGGAATGGACTAACAAATCTTGGTGTTAACCTGCCTCTCCTACCAAATCGTATCACTCTCCTTAATGGAGAAATCTTGACAAAAACCAAGTCACCAATGGAGAATTTTAAATCTCTTCTCCTCTTATCAGCATAACTCTTCTGCCTATCTTGGGCAGCCTTCATTCGTTGTCGGATGATCTTAATCTTGACTGAGGTTTCTCTTATCACCTCTGGTCCAAGCACAAACTTCTCACTAGTTTCTAACCAACATGACGGTGAGTTGCACGGTCTTCCGTACAAAGCTTCAAATGGAGCCATACCAATACTGGATTCATAACTATTATTATATGCGAACTCAACTAGATGTAAATGGTCATCCCATGATCCACCAAAATCCAATATACAAGCTCTTAAGAGGTCTTCTAATACTCGATTCACGCTCTCTGTCTGACCGTCGGTTTGAGGATGATACACGGTACTGAGATGTAATTCTGATCATAACGCCTCTTATAAGATCTTCCAAAATCCACTAGTGAACAACGGATATCGGTCACTTACAATGCCTTTGGTTACTACATGAAATCTCAATACCCACTTTATATAGTTCTGCTAACTTAGCTGCTGTTCTATTCGACTTGACGGGTATAAACCTTGCACTCTTGGTTAATTGGTCCACGATTACCCAAATGCTATCATGGCATGATCTAGTTCTTGGTAACCCATCAATGAAATCTATTGAGACTTGTTCCCGTTTCCATTCTATAACTTATAATGGTTGCAACAAACCACTAGGTTTCTTTTGCTCAGCTTTAACCAACTGGCAGTTCATGCATTTGGATATAAACTTCCCAACGCCTCTTTTCATTCCTTCCCAGTAGTAGGTCTGCTTCATGTCTCAATACATTTTGTTACCACCGGGATGTATGGTCAGTTTCGAGTGATGACATTCTCTAAGCACTTCATCTCTCAATCCGTTGACATTGGGCACAACTAGTCTTCCATTCTTTCTAAGCCATCCATCTCGATCAAGCCCATACTTGTTCATCTCCTCGTCGATATCCATCTCTAACCTGGAGATGATTTCCAATAGGTTAGGATCGTCTCTCTGACTGGAACCAATCCTCTCAATCAAAGTGGGTTTGATCGTCAAACTTGCTAATACTTATGGATCCAGTTTGCACTTTGGTCTGAAATCATACCCAGCGATGTACTCCAGTTGCTTCCATTCTAGAAACATAGCCCCTAAACTGGCATGTCTTCTACTCAATGCATCAGCTACCGCATTTCCCTTTCCTGGTGTATATGCGATATCAAAATCGTAGGAAGCCAAGAATTCTAACCATCTCTACTGTTGGAGATTTAGATCCTTCTGAGAGAAAAGATACTTTAACAATTTATGATCGGTAAACAACTCGAATCTTTCTCCCAAGAGATAATGTCTCCACATTTTCAATGCGAAAACGATCGCTGCCAATTCCAAATCATGGGTACGATAACTTTTTTCATGCGGTTTCAGTTGCCGACTAGCATAAGCTACAACCCTACCTCCTTGCATCAATACAGCACCTAGTCCGGTACCACAGGCATCTGTGTATACCGTCATCTCTTCATTCCCTTTAGGAATGACTAACACTGGTGCACATGTCAACTTTTCCTTTAGACTCTTGAATGCATTCTCACACTTTCCGTCCCAGACGAAAGCTTGATTTTTCTTGGTCAACTGAGTCAACGGTGCTGCTATCTTGGAGAAGTCTTGGAGGAACTTCCGATAATAGCCAGCCAATCCCAAGAAACTTCTTACGTCTGTTGCATTCTTAGGCGTGGACCAATCTTGTACAGTAGCCACCTTCGCACGATCCACAACAATACCATTCTCTGAAACAACATGGACCAAGAATCTCACTTCCCTCCTCTAGAAGTGACACTTAGAAAACATTGCTTTCAATTGGTGTTTTCTCAACATCTCCATCACTATCCTCAGATGTTCCTTGTGTTCTTCCTCTGCCCTCGAATAAACCAAGATATCGTCCACGAACACAAGAACAAACTTATTCAATATATCCCTAAATACCCTATTCATAAGATCCACAAAATATGTCAGTGCATTGGTCAACCCGAATGGCATGACCAACCACTCATAGAATCCACATGGCGTCCGAAATGTCGTTTTAGCTATACTCTCAACTTCCACCCTAAGTTGATGAAAACCTGTCGCGAGATCCAACTGGGAGAACACTCTCGCGTCACTCAACTGATCAAACAAATCATCTATCTGCGGTAGAGGATACTTATTCCTCCTCGTCACCTTATTCAACTCGCGGTAGTCCACACACAATCGAAGGGAACCATCTTCCTTGGTAGCAAACACAACTGGTGCTCCCCACTCGGAGACACTTCTTCTGATAAATCCCTTCTTCAACAGATCGCTTACTTGCACACCGAGCTCTTGCTTCTCCCTCGGTGCCATACGACGAAGTGACATCACTATAGGTCTGCCATCTTTCACTAAATCAATATGAAACTCAATCTCTCGGTGTGGTGGATGTCCGGTCACTTCCTCGAAGACGTCCGGGTACTGGCCAGCCATGGGCACATCTGACAACTCATCATGCGGGATGTTGAGGGAATTTAAAAAACTAGCCATTACCCCATCACTAGGTAGACCACCAAACACTACCCTCCGCCCATCACCCACTCTAACTGTCACCAAACATCCCTCACATTCTACCACCGCCCCGTATCTTTGGAGCCAATCTACTCCCAAAATAATGCCAAACCCAGTAAAGCCCAAAACAAAGCAATCACAAACAAACATGCATCCATGACTCGATAAGACCACATTACGAAAAACCATGCTAAGGCTAGTTGAACCACCAATCGGGTTCGTCAACACTAAAGGTCTATCGACTATCTCGGATTCCAATACCAACCTATCTACCTGGTCACTAGATATGAAGGAACGGGAAGCTCCGGTATCAAACAATACTCGAGCAGGAACATCATAAACAGAAATCATACCTTGAATGATGACATTCTTTCCTTTCTTCGGCGTAGTTGGGGCATTCGACGAAGAAGGAACAGCATTAATAGCATATGCTTTCACAATCTGCTTTTCTTTAGGGGGCTGCAGACACTTATCCTTGTGATGTCCCACTTGACCACAGTTGAAGCACTTCCTTTCCGCTGACTTTTCTCGACATTCTTTAGCATAATGGCCCTTCTTACCACAGCTAAAGCAATCAGTACCTTTCTTGCTCTTTTTCTGACCATCCTTAGCTTGGTTCTGACTCTGCTTCCTTTTATTCTGAGAATTATTCTTGCCTCCGCCGCTTGCTTGCGGCTTTGGCCCCTCTGCAAATGCGACAGCGACTTCAGTCTTGGGTTTAGGATAAAGGCTCTCTGACCTCAATGCTTTCCCCACAATCGATTCAGACGTCTCATCGATATGGTTTATAAGTCTTTCCCCCAAGTACTGATCTAAGCCTGTTATAAACTTCTCATTCTTCTTCTCGGGAGTGCCGATAAGGGATAATCCATACTTGGATAAAGTATCGAACTCAGCAATATAATCCGAGACTGCCTTACCATTCTGCTTAAGCTCCTAGAACTTCCTAAACAACTCTAACTTCTGAGCAGTTGGGATAAACTTTTCACTAAATCGAGCCTTGAACTGATCCCAAGTAACTTGAACCTCAGGGGTAGCTGCCTTTATGGCATTCCACCAATTCATTGCCCGTCCTTGCAGCTGACGGGATGCTAGTTTTCTCTTCATCGCATCCTCAATACCCAAATCTTTGAAGATGCGCTCATAGCTATTAAGCCAATCCTGAACTTTTGTTGCTGATTCCGTTCCGTGGAACGGCTTCCTTCCAAGACTAGTGTAATCCTTGCAAAGCTTGGCGAAATCGGCTCTAGGTGTCTGCACCACCACCATTTGCAGCATTGGGAAATGCTCCTTGCACATTTCTAGGCATCTCTCTCATGAAGTCAGTGAACTTCGTCCTCATATCAGGAGCATTACCATTATTAGCTCCTCTACCAATACCCCTTGTATATCGGCTCCTCGTTCAATATGTAAGGAGAAAACAATTAACCATCCCTTCAGTAGTGCCAGTTCAATGCGACTTCACCTTTAAATATACAAATAGTATATATATATATAGCTTTTGAAAACCAAAATATCACAAATACGCGCTCTCATATACGTACTATCTCACTCTGATGTCTTCCCTAGGTTAACTACGCAACCTAGAGCTCTAATATCAAATGTGTTGACCCGCCCTGCACCAGCCGACATTTCCAATGAAAGTGCACTGTGCCGCTGTCCAACCAGCACGGGACGGTCGCCGAAGAAAGGAAAAGAAGGGAATTTGAACTAGCAAGGAACTTGTAGAATGTCTCACAGTGCATGGAATAAAATATAATAATAACATACTCGACATAAAACAGGCGAGACAGTGCATAAGCTAAAAACTAAACCATCATAGCAGCGGAAAATCAAAATATAGCTTATGTTCCACATCATCTTTATTACAACTTTTAAAACTGTCTCTAAAGCAAAGTAAAATAAAGGTACACTACTAATGCCCAAAGTAGTGACCAGCAGCGACACAGGAAGCATATATATAAAATAGTACGTGTAAGCCTCCTGCTCGTCTCTGGTTGCAAAACCAGCTAACCTGTCTCTAGTCTGCCCGTTTAAGGGCACCCAGAGTAATAGGAAGAGACATAAAACTCTGGGTCAGACAAAAGTCTAATATGAGCGATAAGTAGCAAAATAGAACAATAACAGGTATACTAAACCATACCTGAACCTGGACCTGCAACCAAAGAGTTAGCACAACAAGATGTACAATACTCTAAGGTGACACTAACATATGTTGTAAAGATACGGGGGAGGGGGTGTGCATGTCATAATGATGGCAAACAATCAAGCATAGCAACCATCCTCACATCTCTCACTCAGTGCGTAAAGCATATGATATCCACCGCTTTGATCACCCAAATCCTTGCTATGATCACTCTGCCCCATGGAGTCATGACGACTCCACTCCACTGATCCATAGCCACTAATCCATGCTATGTCCACTCTGCCCCATGAAGTCATGATGACTCCACTGCACTGGCTCACAGCCATGCTACGATCACTCTGCCCCACAGAGTAATAACTACCCCACTGCATTGATACACAGCCTAACATCCATCTCTGTGGTGAATCAAAGCTATAAACGTCGATAACCCCTTTACACATGTCCCGCAGCAAAGTTCAATCATTAAGTCAACTCGTTGATCCCATTTGGATCCTGAGTAATAACCTCCCATATGGACCTCCTTTGCATCTCGGGTTTTGGTCGAAGTGGAGTTTGTCTTCAGAAGAGTCATCGCGTAATCGCAACTCCAAATTGGTTCGGTTGGGCCTCCAGATGCAGTTCGGTTCGGCTTGCTTCAGTCAGTTCGATTCGAATGCATCGTCCCTAGGTTCCTTTTCTATTCAATGTTCTACTTCAGGTCGGTTCGGTTCGGTTGTCTCCATCAGGTTCGGGTTGCCACCTTCCATTTACTTCGGTTCGAATGCTCCAGCTCCTCTTGCCTCATCTGAACCCAATCCCCTGCTCTAGTCCGATCTGATCTCCACGCCAAGCTTAAGTCCGATCCCAACTCCAACTCCATATGAATGGCCTTCCTTATTGCCAAGCCTCCTCTAGTACCAAGTTCCAGTCCGAATAAAATCCCCTTGCCCAGTTCCCTTATCTGATCCGAGCCCCATACCCGATCCGGTCCAAAATCTTGTACATTTCCTGCAACTTTTTCAGCGACTGTTTTACGCCATACGATGGCGTATTCGACCATTCTAACTTTTCTAATCAATCACAAAGCATATCATACAGTCATAGCAACATAGGGAATCAACCATAAACACCAAAACAACAATTTGATAAGTTAAAATGGATCAAACATACCCAAAAACCAATATTTTCTCCTTTATCATGTTTAACGATAACTAATGTTTGGATTATCAAAACTTAACCAAATCAAACCAAATTTCTAACAAAGGACTAAAACAATGTTTCGAAATTTGTAAATATTTTTCCAGAATTTAATCATGTTTAAATTCGCTACTTAACACTAATTACCGTTAATTAACCATAATTAGTGTAAATCAATGCAAATCACTCACCTTAGCCACAAATTAACTTTAGATCTGAAACTATCTCTGATTTGAGTTAAATCTCTATGCAACACAGCAGCTCCAACTCTGATTTGGTGCTATTTCTCCTTGATTAGACGTAGATAGACTAAAACTTGATTAGAAAGTGATTAGAGTGATTCTAGATGTTGGAGGCCATTGTTAGGGTTTCTATGATGTATGTGGCGGCTGGAAAATGAGTAAAAACCGAAATTCCTAACCCTAACAGCCCTTAAATACCACAAATCCTGAAATCCCCCACTAGGCCTACCTGTTAATTACCCAATTAAGCCCGGTTAAGCTGTTTTTTCTCCTTCTAAACCTTACTTCAGCCATATCTCCCAAACGGTAAGTCCGTTTGGCTAATGTGACACTCTATGTAAAGGTAGACCATCATCCGGATATAATGGAAGTGGTTTCAGGTCAAAACTCCTTACCAATCAAAAGTTATGGCCAAAACAATATCAGCTAGGGGCAAAACGGTCATTCAAAAATCGGCAAAAATCGTGAACATGGGAAATGACCCCAATAGTCGTCCCCCAATGTCACACGACCATACAACTCCTTACGAGAAAGAAAGAAATATTCTACGATCCTCTGATGCGTAGAATGTGGGTCGTTACACAGTATGTGGCGCCGGTAAATTAAAATGTACGTTAAATTCAATATTGACTGTAATATTAATGTATATTGTAATTTAAATGAAAACTGATCCTAACAGTCGAATCGGCCTATCAGACATATCCCATTGTGTTCGGAATAGGGGTAATTAGCTGAGGGCGACCTTTGTTGGGTTTAATTAGGAGTTCGTATGAAAAAGTAACTTTTTGGAATTTAAATTAATTAAATATATAATTAAATTATTTGGTCAACCCCCTTCTTATCACCCTAATTGTTCAGATCTGCATGATAATAAAAAAAACGAACGACGGAATCCGCCCACGCTTCCTCCCCTACGACCGTGCCCTCCTCCCCCGCCACCGTCGCTTAGGCGCCGACCTTCCCATCGCCTCCTCCCCCGCCACCGTCGCTTAGGCGCCGACCTTCCCATCGCCTCCTCCTCTATAAAACACTCCCCTGCCCTATTAAATCCAAACCAGCGCATCTCAGCCCCAAACCTCCCCCAATCTGCGCCGCCATGGCCCGTAGCCGCCGTCATCAGGTCGCCGCACCACCAGCAACACTCCTCGACCTCCAGCGCCACAGGGGGGTCCCCCTCGTTTGAGGAAATCGAACTATCAATGAGTGTTTTTGTTTTTTTCTTCTATTTTTTCTTTTATTATTATGTAATTAGGTTATTTAAATTATAAAATAAATAGTAATTAGATTTTTATTATAGGAAAATTCAGATTTTTATTATAGGAAAATTCAGGTTTTTATTATATGAAAATTCAAAATTTTATTATATCAAAATTCAGATTTTTACTATATGAAAATTCAAATTTTTTCCTATATGAAAATTCTGATTTTTATTATTTGAAAATTCATATTTTTTTATAGGAAACTTTATATTTTTATAAAGAAAAAGAATAGATTTTTATAAATAAAAAGTTTATTTTTTTATAAAGAAAAAGAATAAATTTTTATAAATAAAAAGAATAGATTTTTATAAAGAGAAAGAACAGATTTTTATAAATAAAAAGAATAAATTTTTATAAAGAGAAGAATAGATTTTATAATAAAAAGGTTAGATTTTTATAAATAGAAAGAATAGATTTTTAATAAAAGAAAGATTTGATTTTTAATAGAAGAAATATCTGATTTTTATGTTTAGAAAAAAAATAGGATTTTTATATAACAAAGAATATAAAAATATTATTTTTATATATGTGGCAAATTTAAAATTCGATTTTCATATATATGAAGTAGCGATAAAAATTCGATTTTTATATATATGAAGTAGCGATAAAGATTCGATTTTTATATACATGTAGTAGCTATAAAAATTCGATCTTTATATATATGTAGTAGCGATAAAAATTCAATTTTTATATATATGAAGTATAAATAAAAATATGATTTTTATATAATAGAGAATATAAAAATATTAATTTTATATAAGTAGCGAATTAAAAACATGATTTTTATTTATTTGAATGAAGTGATAAAAATATGATTTTTATTATACATATAGCGAAGTAAAAATATGATTTTTAATATATAAACATCATATTAAAAATGTGATTTTTTTTATGAACAGCGCGGAAAGGACTACATTAGAATTTCGGACAAATCCAAATGATTCAGAAATTCAGAAATAAAACTGGAGGAGTGGATCCTAAAGGTGAGAACTTCTCACTTTAATTTATTTTTCTAGTTAGAAATATATACTAGGATGCAGACAGTGCTTAGTAGCACCCAATACCTTTGTTTGAAACCATGTTTGTTTGGTTGTTTGGTTGATTGGATTACTTGGTTGAATCTGGTTTGGGAAATGAAGTGAATTTATTGGAATTGGTATGTACATGGCACAAGCCATTAGTAGGCAAGGGATAAGGCTAGACCGTATTCCGGTTCTAGTATCGCGTCGTTATGCCGCCGAATTTTTTTATAAATATTAGAACAATAAAAATATCATTTTTATTGCATAAATGAACTTGTAAATTATTCATGAGATGAAATAAATATTTTATAGTTAAAAATATATATTTTAACATGTATATGAATAAAATAAATATTCATTTACAAATCGGACGATTTATTTATGTACACACATTTGACTGATATTGATTGGGATGATATATTTTACACATTGTCTAACTACACAAATAATAATCAGTGTTTGTTGTTTGAAAACCACACACAGGTATTGGGATGATATTAGACATACACTAATCCCAATTGTTTAGCTGTATGTTAATCGATTGGTTGACAGGCTGTTGTAAGCATTAATTATTAATATTTAACGCTTATGCAGTTGTGTAATTCACTTTGTATGATGGTTGACTGTGTCTGATTATGGTTGTGTACATGTGTGTATGAAATCCATATAAATAAAATTATATGGTAATTGACTGTGTCTGATTCCAATTCGGAAAAAACGAATTTTTTAAATTAACGAATAATTTAAAATGACGAGTAATGAATATTTTAAAATAATTTTCAGTAATGGATAAAAATATGATTTTGATGTCCGATTTAAGATGGACACGAAAATATTTAAATATATGAAGCCATGTTGATTAGATTAACGCCATTTAGACGTGAATGATATTTATATCGATTTTATTCATTTTTATAATGAATATCGAAAAGGAAATGATTTCAAAATCTAATATTTTGATAATATTATCATTTACATATTACTGATATGAAATATTCAATTTCGGTTTAAAATTGAATATGAAGTTGAAATCGTTTTGAAAACAAATTTTAATCGATTTATAAAATACGCTTTAAATGGAAATCGACGAAATATATATAACATATCATATCGAAAAGAGCTTTCCAACGAATATAAGGAATTTGAAATCTAATGGTTGGATTTGGAATTATGTCCAAATCAAATTTGGAAAAGGTCGTTGTAAGTGCAGTTCGATGACCATTTATGGAAATCGATTGTACGGGCCTTGATAAAATTATTAAAATTACCAATAATTTGTGTAAAATCATAATAAATGATTTGGAAAGAATTGGGATGAAAAATTCCATATTTGAAAGGATAAAAATATATTTTTATCGAAATGAACTAGTTATGGATTAAAATTATAAATCCAATATTTTTAAATAAATAAATTTGATTTGAAATGGTTTTAAAAGTAACCAGAATTTCCGATATATGAATTGGAATGGATTTGAATCGAAATTATCTTCGAAATATTTCGATATTGGATTCCGTGATTATACGGATATTGTGGAGGAATTTGGAAGATATCTATAACGTTATTCCCAATACGATATTTGTTGATTTCAGAATCTGATATTGAATATAAGTCGATATAATTTCTATTCAGAGCCTTGTATTTAATACTGTACTGGATTTTGGGTTTGTCGTGAATGGTGTCTTAAATAACACTGTTCGTAATCCCCGTGTGAGAAGAATAAATCTTTTAATCAAGATTATTACTGTTTCCAGTTAATTAACATTTAATTGGAATAAAATGGAATGTGAATTGGGTTTATTGTGAATTGTGTTTTTAAGCGACATTTGTTCTTTAACCCGATTTACAGTGAAATGTGATTTGGAATTTATAAATCTTTTTATTATGATTTAACGGGAATTTTCCAAAAGTAAAGTTTTCCAATTTAATATATTAAATTGGAATTGAATGGAATTCGATTTGATAATAATTGAAATAAGCTTCTATGAAGGAAGACTGTTAATATATATGGAATTTAAAAGGCTTTTTCATTATTCCATTTATATTATTAGTCGGATACGGAAATTGATATCGGTTATATATATTGATCTGTTTTCCGTGTAGATTCCATGATTAATGGAATGTGATTTTGGGTTTATCGTGAACTGTGTTTTAAATGACATTAGTTCTTTAACCGAGTTAAAGGCAAGATTACATGTCTAACATTGTATTTCAAACGGTGTGGTTGATCTCTGCTAAATATGTATCCGTTTGGTGGCGGAGAATTTATTCTCTTGCTTAACACCCTTCTCTAAGACGTACAAGCTTAGAGGTTATATATTGGCAGAAATCAATAGTACGGTGTAGATTGTCGATGCGACATGTTTCCAAAGTTAAATAATCATTAATATTGATTTTTGGGAAGATTAAAACTAAGTGGAGTTTTAATGAATCTTTAATTAGATTGAAATGGGAATTGATAATTTAAATTATCGAATTTGGGAAATGGTCGAGAATTGTGTATCACCAGTTTTGTTCCTAGCGATAGTTTAATCTTTAATTAGATTCGAACATGAAATGGTAATTAAATTTACCAATAACACCATGGTGTTAAATATGGAGTATGGCCAGTTTTGCTCCATGGGATGAATAGGTTGGGATTAGGAAATTAAAAAAATGATTACTTTGGTAAGGTGCGCTAATCACGATTAGTTTGGAAAACCTAAATATGGTTTGAATTGATATCCAAAGGAAGATTAATGTGACGGCAAGGTACTTCGCTCGGTCCGAACCAGTCGCTAAACCGACCCAGACCGTTCGAAACGCCCTATCGTTTGAGAACACGACAAAACAGAACGCATACAGAAGAACGTTTCATTGTATATTACAACAATGCATCAGATTACAAGAATATACAGAGTATAAATGAATATTACACAGAAATATCAGAGATTTAAATTACATTTAAATACATAGCAGCGGAAAATAATACAATACACAACTAGAATGAGATATACGGATACAAAGCTTTCCGGATATCGTTCCAGCTGTAAACCAGGATCCTGTGAATATAAATCTGCAAAACCAAAACTACTAGCTGCCCGTGTCGAAAATAGGGGCACCCAGAGTTTAGGTTAAAACAATAAACTCCAGGTCAGTCATGTGACTGGTGTGAGAACTAAAACAGTTATTAATCTTTATTTCAAATCATTAGGTAAATCAAGGGACCACGCCGTATAACACGGAACGGGTTTCCTCCCAAGAATACCAGTGCATAAAACCAACAGCGCAATGCTAAATAAAGAAAAATGAAGCTGTTATAAGACCCAGGTCCCATCACACAATGCAACGCAGTCGAGGATAGGGTTTTCCCTTATAACAGCCAAAGAATGCTTGATACGTTTAAAACAAATCATTTGATACTATTATAAGTGCATAGTATATAAAACACTTCAAATCATAAGTATCAATCATAGGCGGCATGAGCGCCCCATCCCACTATGTCGCCATATATAGGATATACAATCAAAACCGCAAAGTCTCGTATTTGGAAATTGGGTTTCCATCTATGAACCGAGGCAAAAGATAGTCCTCAACCGATTCGAGACAATCTAGCCCATGTCTCAGGCAAGCGCGCAGGCAAGCCTTGGATCGTCAGGGCCGGTCCACACGGAGTGGATTATTATGCCTGAACAATACGTCTCCCCACCCTATGGGGTGTAAGTCTGGTCCGTCAGCCGACCAGAATGCATTCGGCCGAAACCGATATAACCGAGGCGCCTCGCAACAGCAACAACCACATAAGTCAAACTCGTCAGGGCGTGTAAAACCACTGACGCCACTTCTAGCTAGAAAGAAACGCATGCCCTCCCTGAGGTCCGTCTCCCGTTTTTGGTTCATACCGGGTGTGAAACACGCGAGGTAAACGTTACACAAAGCTACGCCACAAAGGCCGTGCTTTGATCATCACCACAAGACTTTGCTTTTCAACAGAAGCCTCGATCATTTGCATCTTAGCATGCCACACAGGCAAGCCATCCTATGCAACCGATATCAGTCACACAGAATGAAATCCGATGTCAGACACACAGTCCATTTACAAGTCCGTTCTGGGTCTGAACGAAACCGGAGGCACCTAGTACCCCGCATATCCATCGATCTCCAAGTACGTCTGGACGATCACTAACTGTTTCCATCTTCTTGGGTGTACAGCCCAATCAAGATCATCAGTTATCACCCAAACGACGTGAAGACTTCCGGTCTTCGACCATCGTCTTCATCTTCGACTTATCGTCGTATCAGTTATTCAGAATGGGATAAACCCGGTCTTTCCGAATAACTCGCGTATATATTATAAAAGTGTTACACAAACACAACATACGCCTCATTCCAATTCATTAGTCACTAACCGTAAATTAATCAAGAGAATAATTCCCCAAATATTAACCCCGAAGGCCGAAACCAACATCAGATCAATATCCAGAAAACCATTCTGCTTGGCTAACCGCCAGTTAGTTTCTAAATTTCACATTCAAATCTAATTAAAGATTTAACTATCGCCTGGAGCAAAACTGGTGATACTCCATTCTCGATCTTTTCAATCTAATTAAAGATTCATTAAAACTCCACTTAGTTTTAATCTGTGACTGGGTTAAAGAATCAGTGTCATTTAAAACACGGTTCACGATAAACCCAAAGTCACATCCCATTAATTATCGGGTTAAAGAACAAGTGTTATTTAAAACACTGTTCACGATAAACCCAAAAATCAATATCAATTCAATTCCAATTAAATATCATTTAATTGGTACACTTCATTAAATCTAAATAAAAAGATTTAATCTTTTCTCAACTGGGTTCAAGAACAGTGTTAGTGAAGACACCATTCACGACAAACCCAAATCACATTCGATATTCAATACAAGGCTCTGAATAGAAACTATATCGGCCTATATTCAATATCAAATTCTACGATTAACAAATGTCGTATTGGAAATAACGATATACATATATATCTTTCAAATTTCCATAACAACACCTGTAATATCACGAATTCCAACATCGAAATATTCCGAAGACAATTTCGATTCAAATCCACTCCAATGCAATCATTGGAAATTTTGGTTATTTTCAAAACCATTTCAAATTCAATTTATTTATTTAAAAATAAATAGAATTATAATTCTAGTTCAAAACTAGTTCATTTCGATAAAAATCTATTTTTATCTTTTCAAATATGGAGTTTTTCATCCCAAACTTTCACAAATCATTTCTTATGATTTTACACAAATTATTACTATTTTTAATAATTTTATCAAGGCCCGTACGGTCGATTTCCATTAACGGCCATCGAACTGCACTTACAGCGACCTTTTTCGAATTTGATTTGGACGTATCTCCAAATCCAACCGTTAGATTTCAAATTTCTAACATTCATTAGAAAGCTCTTTTCGATACGAACCCAACGGTTCCGGTTTTAGGAGAATCCGACGGTCGGATCTCCCGTAATGTCCGTTTGAAACAAATGGTCGAAATTCGCGAACTGCCGCAGCGCGGCGCGTTCTATTCAGGCCATTATATTATATATATAATATATATTTCGTCGATTACTATTTAAAACGAATTATATAAATGGTTTTAAATTCGTTTCAAAAGCAATTTCAACTTCCTTTTCAATTCAAATCAAAATTGAATTCTTCTTTATAAATTCGTTTCAAAATTCATTTCTATTCAATTCAAATTTCAATTCAATTTGAATTCATTTCAATTCGCTTTCAATTCAATTCGAATTCGTTTTCAATTCAATTCATTTCGAAATCGTTTTCAATTCAATTCATTTCGAAATCGTTTTCAATTCAATTCATTTCGAAATCGTTTTCAATTCAATTCATTTCGAAATCGTTTTCAATTCAATTCATTTCGAAATCGTTTTCAATTCAATTCATTTCGAAATCGTTTTCAATTCAATTCATTTCGAAATCGTTTTCAATTCAATTCATTTCGAAATCGTTTTCAATTCAATTCATTTCGAAATCGTTTTCAATTCAATTCATTTCGAAATCGTTTTCAATTCAATTCATTTCAAAATATTCGATTTCGAAATCACGTTTCAATATTCATTTTAAAATGAATAAAATCGATATAAATATCGTTCACGTCAAAATGGCGTCAATCTAATCCTCACGGCTTCACATATTTCTATTTTCAAATATTCTATTTCAAATATTTCTATTTCAAATATTTCTATTTCAAATATTTCTATTTCAAATATTTCTTTTTTTCTCGAAACTGGAATGAGGCCCAATCAATTACCATATAATGTTAATTATATGGATTTTCTACAACACATGTATATATCAACAACGATGAATAATCAACCATCAACCAAAGTGCACTACACTGTATAAGCATCAAATATAGACATTTAACGCTTATAGCAGCTTGTCAATCAATCGATCGACATATTTAATAAATCAGGATGAGTGAACTTCAAATTTCATCCTAACACCCGTGTGGGGTTTCAAACAATCAAACACATATTTTATTTGTGCAGTTAGGCGATGTGTAAAATTTATCGACCCAATCAACGTCATTCAAATAGGTGTACATAAACAAACCGTCTGGTTTGTAAATGAATATTTATTTATTCACATTCACGTTAAAAATTATATTTTTAACGATAACACATTTTATTTTAACATATGAATTTATATTCAGTTCATTCGTTAAATAAAATGCTATTTTTATTTTTCTAACTTATTTTAGAAAATTTCGGCGGCATAACGGCACGATACTAGAAACGGGACAAGGCCTAGCCTTATCCCCGGTCTAGTGAAGGCCCACGCCATTCACACATCAATCAAATCAATTCGTTATGCAAACCACAAACTTTGGAGTAAGGGTCTAACCTAGCCTTACTCCTTCGCCTTATAACGGCGCACGTCTAATCCTAACCAATTTATCGATTCGATTTTTCACACCACAAACCACATTCAAACCAATATCACAATCAATCACCAAACAGTCAAACAAACAAGTCCATGGTCTGTGGACGGGTGTCGGGTGCTACTAAGCACCGTCTGCATCCTAGTATATATATAACTAGAAAAATAAATTGAAAGGTGAGGAATTCTCACATATAGCTATCCTAGCTCCACAGCACTTCATTGATAGAAATCTTCATTGTTTTCGCATCTTCTTCAGCTTCGTCGCCTGTAGCCACTACATATGTAAAAATCGAATTTTTACTTCGCTATTCAATATATAAAAATCGAATTTTTATTTCAAAGTTCAATATATAAAAATCGAATTTTCAGTTCAAAGTTCAATATATAAAAATCGAATTTTTAGTTCGAAGTTCAATATATAAAAATCGAATTTTTATTTCAAAGTTCAATATATAAAAATCGAATTTTTATTTCGAAGTTCAATATATAAAAATCGAATTTTTATTTCAAAGTTCAATATATAAAAATCGAATTTTCAGTTCAAAGTTCAATATATAAAAATCGAATTTTTATTTCGAAGTTCAATATATAAAAATCGAATTTTTATTTCAAAGTTCAATATATAAAAATCGAATTTTTATTTCAAAGTTCAATACATAAAAATCGAATTTTTATTTCAAAGTTCAATATATAAAAATCGAATTTTTAGTTCGAAGTTCAATATATAAAAATCGAATTTTTAGTTCGAAGTTCAATATATAAAAATCGAATTTTTATTTCAAAGTTCAATATATAAAAATCGAATTTTTATTTCAAAGTTCAATATATAAAAATCGAATTTTCAGTTCAAAGTTCAATATATAAAAATCGAATTTTTAGTTCAAAGTTCAATATATAAAAATCGAATTTTTAGTTCGAAGTTCAATATATAAAAATCGAATTTTTATTTCAAAGTTCAATATATAAAAATCGAATTTTTATTTCAAAGTTCAATATATAAAAATCGAATTTTTATTTCGCTATTCAATATATAAAAATCGAATTTTCAGTTCGAAGTTCCATATATAAAAACCGAATTTTTATATCGCTATTCAATATATAAAAGTCGAATTTTTATATTCTCCATTATATTTTCAAAAGTGATGTCTTTTCATTTTCAAATCAAGATTGCTTGTATTTTTGAATCGATGACAATTTCAGTTTCTTTTCTTTTTAACAATGTAAAAAAAATCAGTTTTTAATCATTTTTAAAAAATCTCGTCTTTAACATTTTTAAAAGTCTGTTTTTAATCATTTTAAAAATCTCTTCCCCCCCCCCCCTTTTTTTTTTTTAATCATTAAAAAAAACTGGTTTTAAACTAAATAAAAATCTGGTTTTAAACTAAATAAAAATCTGGTTTTAAACTAAATAAAAATCTGGTTTTAAACTAAATAAAAATCTGGTTTTAAACTAAATAAAAATCTGGTTTTAAACTAAATAAAAATCTGGTTTTAAACTAAATAAAAATCTGGTTTTAAACTAAATAAAAATCTGGTTTTAAACTAAATAAAAATCTGGTTTTAAACTAAATAAAAATCTGGTTTTAAACTAAATAAAAATTAAGTAAATCAGATCAAGAAAACTCACGTTTTCAAGAAGGGGGAGAGATGGCCGAGGTGGAGGAGCTTGCTGAGCTGCGTCGGAGTCGGAGCATCCACTGGAGGAAGTGGCGGCGGTCCATCGGGGAGGGGAAAAGGAGCGGGACGCGAGGGGGTTCGGGTTCTAGGCGTTCGAATGGAGGAAGAAGGGGGTCGCGACAACATCAGGGGGAGGCGGCGGTGCTGGAGTTCGACGAGGGGGTGAGGGTGACTGGATCGTCGAGGGCCGGCGACGAGGCTCCGCCCTTCGTTCGAAATTCTTTTTTTTTTTTTTTTTTTTTTTATACCTGGAAATGAAAATGATTGAAAAAGGGGGGGGCCAGGTTAAGAAGGGAAATTAAATATTTTTTTTTTTTTATTATTATTTTATTTTGCAAAAAAAGTTAACTTTCACATACGATCTCGAAACGAGGCCCACCGCCTGTCGTCCACAGCGTTCTACCCCCATTCCGAACACAATAGGATATGTATCGCAAGCTGATTCGATAGTTACAATCAGTTTCCATTGAATTTACATTTAAATCACTTTATTGAATTTTAAACGTATATTTCAAATTACCGGGGGCACATACGAACACGAAAAATCCCAGAAAAATATTTTCTAGCTTCGTATTGACGATACGGTCCTAACAAAACTAGTTTCGTCGAATTCTGAGACCGTTAGAAAAATGGCCAATTTCCAGTCGATTAAAATCAACTGAAACTGGTCAAACGCGTTTTCCTTTGCCACGCTCACATATTGATTCGAAAAATTACGAAATTTGAAATCTAGCAATAACTTGACACTGCGGACCCAACAAAAGTGGTTTCGTCGAAATCCGAGGTCATTTGCAAAATGTCCATTTTTAAGGGCCTGAATTCCATAGCGACTATTCAGAATTTTCAACTGGACATATCTTTTGATTCCCGCTACGAACTTTTGATTTTTCGGATTCGTTGGAAAGATATTCACTATTAGATTCCATTATTTTCGGTTTCACTAAAATCCGGATTGTTTTGCACCCGGTACATTCAATTGAAGTTTGAAATCGAATTATCGAACTACCGCGCCATTTTCAATTCCTTTTATAATTATATATAATTATTATATATTCTAACGACGACGCGTAAAATATATACGATCGAATTATATTCAAAATAAATTTCTCGTCGATATTCTTTAAAATAATTCCTTTTAAATAATCAAAATTCGCTAAAATTGCCAAAATAAAATTTTCAAACTGGCTCGCATTTTACGGGTTGTTACAATCTCCCCCACTTAAAACTTTTCGTCCCCGAAAAGGAACAAAGTCGAAAGTGGTTTGATTATTCAGCCCTACATTCGATTTGGCTTCCATTCTCCAACTTTTCAGTTTCTGAGAATTTTCAAAATTTCAAAAATTTGGCTAACACCCTAAATTTTCGAAAAATTTCGCCATAACCTCCCCTGCAATGGGAGCATCGGGAAATTGCAAATAGCGTTCCCGGTCCTTCAGATCTCAAAAAGAAAAAGAAAAAGCCAAGCGGCTAGCCAATAGGCTCATAAAATCATCATCACCCAAACAAAACAGTAAATTATGTAATAAACATGTACCTATTTGTCGGGCAAACAAATTTTATTCTCTGTCTCTAGCCTCCTTGCTATGACCTGTTCAATGTAAGTATATGTATATGCAAGCAAATGCGACCAAATTTCAATACAATTCAATATTTGATTCAATTAGGCATAATGATTCAAAATTATCAAACAATACAAACATCAATCAATTAGTGAATTAGAGTTTCAAATTCATAATTTTGATACATATACAAAAAATCATGTTTTGATGCCAAATCACAACAATGAATTCTAACTATATAAGTTTTGGGTTCTCACACCAGCCTAATGGAAATATATAGAAAATCACACATTCGAAACACGAATATAAATACGGATGATGTCATGACAATCATCAGTACCATCTCCGGGCGACTAGAATGTGATTCCATATCTATCCAGTATATTAAAACTTTGAATATACGTTTGCAAGGCGTATATGCAAATTCTTTATATACTGAATTGCCCAAAATCAATATAAACAAATAATCAAATACGAATAGTTGATTTAAATTTTCAAAACAAAATGTTTTCATTTGAAAAATATACTCTTCACACCCGTTCTAGGATACTACTGATCCTATCTCTAACGAGTCATTCCATTGGATATTGCTAATCCAATATCTGATGAATTCTTTCGTATGGTTCTAATGTGCCTTGTTCTCTGAGCTTTGTAAACCAAAGCTCTGATACCAAATGTGACGGCAAGGTACTTCGCTCGGTCCGAACCAGTCGCTAAACCGACCCAGACCGTTCGAAACGCCCTATCGTTTGAGAACACGACAAAACAGAACGCATACAGAAGAACGTTTCATTGTATATTACAACAATGCATCAGATTACAAGAATATACAGAGTATAAATGAATATTACACAGAAATATCAGAGATTTAAATTACATTTAAATACATAGCAGCGGAAAATAATACAATACACAACTAGAATGAGATATACGGATACAAAGCTTTCCGGATATCGTTCCAGCTGTAAACCAGGATCCTGTGAATATAAATCTGCAAAACCAAAACTACTAGCTGCCCGTGTCGAAAATAGGGGCACCCAGAGTTTAGGTTAAAACAATAAACTCCAGGTCAGTCATGTGACTGGTGTGAGAACTAAAACAGTTATTAATCTTTATTTCAAATCATTAGGTAAATCAAGGGACCACGCCGTATAACACGGAACGGGTTTCCTCCCAAGAATACCAGTGCATAAAACCAACAGCGCAATGCTAAATAAAGAAAAATGAAGCTGTTATAAGACCCAGGTCCCATCACACAATGCAACGCAGTCGAGGATAGGGTTTTCCCTTATAACAGCCAAAGAATGCTTGATACGTTTAAAACAAATCATTTGATACTATTATAAGTGCATAGTATATAAAACACTTCAAATCATAAGTATCAATCATAGGCGGCATGAGCGCCCCATCCCACTATGTCGCCATATATAGGATATACAATCAAAACCGCAAAGTCTCGTATTTGGAAATTGGGTTTCCATCTATGAACCGAGGCAAAAGATAGTCCTCAACCGATTCGAGACAATCTAGCCCATGTCTCAGGCAAGCGCGCAGGCAAGCCTTGGATCGTCAGGGCCGGTCCACACGGAGTGGATTATTATGCCTGAACAATACGTCTCCCCACCCTATGGGGTGTAAGTCTGGTCCGTCAGCCGACCAGAATGCATTCGGCCGAAACCGATATAACCGAGGCGCCTCGCAACAGCAACAACCACATAAGTCAAACTCGTCAGGGCGTGTAAAACCACTGACGCCACTTCTAGCTAGAAAGAAACGCATGCCCTCCCTGAGGTCCGTCTCCCGTTTTTGGTTCATACCGGGTGTGAAACACGCGAGGTAAACGTTACACAAAGCTACGCCACAAAGGCCGTGCTTTGATCATCACCACAAGACTTTGCTTTTCAACAGAAGCCTCGATCATTTGCATCTTAGCATGCCACACAGGCAAGCCATCCTATGCAACCGATATCAGTCACACAGAATGAAATCCGATGTCAGACACACAGTCCATTTACAAGTCCGTTCTGGGTCTGAACGAAACCGGAGGCACCTAGTACCCCGCATATCCATCGATCTCCAAGTACGTCTGGACGATCACTAACTGTTTCCATCTTCTTGGGTGTACAGCCCAATCAAGATCATCAGTTATCACCCAAACGACGTGAAGACTTCCGGTCTTCGACCATCGTCTTCATCTTCGACTTATCGTCGTATCAGTTATTCAGAATGGGATAAACCCGGTCTTTCCGAATAACTCGCGTATATATTATAAAAGTGTTACACAAACACAACATACGCCTCATTCCAATTCATTAGTCACTAACCGTAAATTAATCAAGAGAATAATTCCCCAAATATTAACCCCGAAGGCCGAAACCAACATCAGATCAATATCCAGAAAACCATTCTGCTTGGCTAACCGCCAGTTAGTTTCTAAATTTCACATTCAAATCTAATTAAAGATTTAACTATCGCCTGGAGCAAAACTGGTGATACTCCATTCTCGATCTTTTCAATCTAATTAAAGATTCATTAAAACTCCACTTAGTTTTAATCTGTGACTGGGTTAAAGAATCAGTGTCATTTAAAACACGGTTCACGATAAACCCAAAGTCACATCCCATTAATTATCGGGTTAAAGAACAAGTGTTATTTAAAACACTGTTCACGATAAACCCAAAAATCAATATCAATTCAATTCCAATTAAATATCATTTAATTGGTACACTTCATTAAATCTAAATAAAAAGATTTAATCTTTTCTCAACTGGGTTCAAGAACAGTGTTAGTGAAGACACCATTCACGACAAACCCAAATCACATTCGATATTCAATACAAGGCTCTGAATAGAAACTATATCGGCCTATATTCAATATCAAATTCTACGATTAACAAATGTCGTATTGGAAATAACGATATACATATATATCTTTCAAATTTCCATAACAACACCTGTAATATCACGAATTCCAACATCGAAATATTCCGAAGACAATTTCGATTCAAATCCACTCCAATGCAATCATTGGAAATTTTGGTTATTTTCAAAACCATTTCAAATTCAATTTATTTATTTAAAAATAAATAGAATTATAATTCTAGTTCAAAACTAGTTCATTTCGATAAAAATCTATTTTTATCTTTTCAAATATGGAGTTTTTCATCCCAAACTTTCACAAATCATTTCTTATGATTTTACACAAATTATTACTATTTTTAATAATTTTATCAAGGCCCGTACGGTCGATTTCCATTAACGGCCATCGAACTGCACTTACAGCGACCTTTTTCGAATTTGATTTGGACGTATCTCCAAATCCAACCGTTAGATTTCAAATTTCTAACATTCATTAGAAAGCTCTTTTCGATACGAACCCAACGGTTCCGGTTTTAGGAGAATCCGACGGTCGGATCTCCCGTAATGTCCGTTTGAAACAAATGGTCGAAATTCGCGAACTGCCGCAGCGCGGCGCGTTCTATTCAGGCCATTATATTATATATATAATATATATTTCGTCGATTACTATTTAAAACGAATTATATAAATGGTTTTAAATTCGTTTCAAAAGCAATTTCAACTTCCTTTTCAATTCAAATCAAAATTGAATTCTTCTTTATAAATTCGTTTCAAAATTCATTTCTATTCAATTCAAATTTCAATTCAATTTGAATTCATTTCAATTCGCTTTCAATTCAATTCGAATTCGTTTTCAATTCAATTCATTTCGAAATCGTTTTCAATTCAATTCATTTCGAAATCGTTTTCAATTCAATTCATTTCGAAATCGTTTTCAATTCAATTCATTTCGAAATCGTTTTCAATTCAATTCATTTCGAAATCGTTTTCAATTCAATTCATTTCGAAATCGTTTTCAATTCAATTCATTTCGAAATCGTTTTCAATTCAATTCATTTCGAAATCGTTTTCAATTCAATTCATTTCGAAATCGTTTTCAATTCAATTCATTTCGAAATCGTTTTCAATTCAATTCATTTCAAAATATTCGATTTCGAAATCACGTTTCAATATTCATTTTAAAATGAATAAAATCGATATAAATATCGTTCACGTCAAAATGGCGTCAATCTAATCCTCACGGCTTCACATATTTCTATTTTCAAATATTCTATTTCAAATATTTCTATTTCAAATATTTCTATTTCAAATATTTCTATTTCAAATATTTCTTTTTTTCTCGAAACTGGAATGAGGCCCAATCAATTACCATATAATGTTAATTATATGGATTTTCTACAACACATGTATATATCAACAACGATGAATAATCAACCATCAACCAAAGTGCACTACACTGTATAAGCATCAAATATAGACATTTAACGCTTATAGCAGCTTGTCAATCAATCGATCGACATATTTAATAAATCAGGATGAGTGAACTTCAAATTTCATCCTAACACCCGTGTGGGGTTTCAAACAATCAAACACATATTTTATTTGTGCAGTTAGGCGATGTGTAAAATTTATCGACCCAATCAACGTCATTCAAATAGGTGTACATAAACAAACCGTCTGGTTTGTAAATGAATATTTATTTATTCACATTC
The DNA here is from genome assembly GCA_030737875.1 of Allium sativum. Lineage (NCBI taxonomy): Eukaryota > Viridiplantae > Streptophyta > Magnoliopsida > Asparagales > Amaryllidaceae > Allium > Allium sativum. Next base: position 429,274,244 of record CM060909.1, on the reverse strand, counting down.
ACGTTAAAAATTATATTTTTAACGATAACACATTTTATTTTAACATATGAATTTATATTCAGTTCATTCGTTAAATAAAATGCTATTTTTATTTTTCTAACTTATTTTAGAAAATTTCGGCGGCATAACGGCACGATACTAGAAACGGGACAAGGCCTAGCCTTATCCCCGGTCTAGTGAAGGCCCACGCCATTCACACATCAATCAAATCAATTCGTTATGCAAACCACAAACTTTGGAGTAAGGGTCTAACCTAGCCTTACTCCTTCGCCTTATAACGGCGCACGTCTAATCCTAACCAATTTATCGATTCGATTTTTCACACCACAAACCACATTCAAACCAATATCACAATCAATCACCAAACAGTCAAACAAACAAGTCCATGGTCTGTGGACGGGTGTCGGGTGCTACTAAGCACCGTCTGCATCCTAGTATATATATAACTAGAAAAATAAATTGAAAGGTGAGGAATTCTCACATATAGCTATCCTAGCTCCACAGCACTTCATTGATAGAAATCTTCATTGTTTTCGCATCTTCTTCAGCTTCGTCGCCTGTAGCCACTACATATGTAAAAATCGAATTTTTACTTCGCTATTCAATATATAAAAATCGAATTTTTATTTCAAAGTTCAATATATAAAAATCGAATTTTCAGTTCAAAGTTCAATATATAAAAATCGAATTTTTAGTTCGAAGTTCAATATATAAAAATCGAATTTTTATTTCAAAGTTCAATATATAAAAATCGAATTTTTATTTCGAAGTTCAATATATAAAAATCGAATTTTTATTTCAAAGTTCAATATATAAAAATCGAATTTTCAGTTCAAAGTTCAATATATAAAAATCGAATTTTTATTTCGAAGTTCAATATATAAAAATCGAATTTTTATTTCAAAGTTCAATATATAAAAATCGAATTTTTATTTCAAAGTTCAATACATAAAAATCGAATTTTTATTTCAAAGTTCAATATATAAAAATCGAATTTTTAGTTCGAAGTTCAATATATAAAAATCGAATTTTTAGTTCGAAGTTCAATATATAAAAATCGAATTTTTATTTCAAAGTTCAATATATAAAAATCGAATTTTTATTTCAAAGTTCAATATATAAAAATCGAATTTTCAGTTCAAAGTTCAATATATAAAAATCGAATTTTTAGTTCAAAGTTCAATATATAAAAATCGAATTTTTAGTTCGAAGTTCAATATATAAAAATCGAATTTTTATTTCAAAGTTCAATATATAAAAATCGAATTTTTATTTCAAAGTTCAATATATAAAAATCGAATTTTTATTTCGCTATTCAATATATAAAAATCGAATTTTCAGTTCGAAGTTCCATATATAAAAACCGAATTTTTATATCGCTATTCAATATATAAAAGTCGAATTTTTATATTCTCCATTATATTTTCAAAAGTGATGTCTTTTCATTTTCAAATCAAGATTGCTTGTATTTTTGAATCGATGACAATTTCAGTTTCTTTTCTTTTTAACAATGTAAAAAAAATCAGTTTTTAATCATTTTTAAAAAATCTCGTCTTTAACATTTTTAAAAGTCTGTTTTTAATCATTTTAAAAATCTCTTCCCCCCCCCCCCTTTTTTTTTTTTAATCATTAAAAAAAACTGGTTTTAAACTAAATAAAAATCTGGTTTTAAACTAAATAAAAATCTGGTTTTAAACTAAATAAAAATCTGGTTTTAAACTAAATAAAAATCTGGTTTTAAACTAAATAAAAATCTGGTTTTAAACTAAATAAAAATCTGGTTTTAAACTAAATAAAAATCTGGTTTTAAACTAAATAAAAATCTGGTTTTAAACTAAATAAAAATCTGGTTTTAAACTAAATAAAAATCTGGTTTTAAACTAAATAAAAATTAAGTAAATCAGATCAAGAAAACTCACGTTTTCAAGAAGGGGGAGAGATGGCCGAGGTGGAGGAGCTTGCTGAGCTGCGTCGGAGTCGGAGCATCCACTGGAGGAAGTGGCGGCGGTCCATCGGGGAGGGGAAAAGGAGCGGGACGCGAGGGGGTTCGGGTTCTAGGCGTTCGAATGGAGGAAGAAGGGGGTCGCGACAACATCAGGGGGAGGCGGCGGTGCTGGAGTTCGACGAGGGGGTGAGGGTGACTGGATCGTCGAGGGCCGGCGACGAGGCTCCGCCCTTCGTTCGAAATTCTTTTTTTTTTTTTTTTTTTTTTTTATACCTGGAAATGAAAATGATTGAAAAAGGGGGGGGCCAGGTTAAGAAGGGAAATTAAATATTTTTTTTTTTTTATTATTATTTTATTTTGCAAAAAAAGTTAACTTTCACATACGATCTCGAAACGAGGCCCACCGCCTGTCGTCCACAGCGTTCTACCCCCATTCCGAACACAATAGGATATGTATCGCAAGCTGATTCGATAGTTACAATCAGTTTCCATTGAATTTACATTTAAATCACTTTATTGAATTTTAAACGTATATTTCAAATTACCGGGGGCACATACGAACACGAAAAATCCCAGAAAAATATTTTCTAGCTTCGTATTGACGATACGGTCCTAACAAAACTAGTTTCGTCGAATTCTGAGACCGTTAGAAAAATGGCCAATTTCCAGTCGATTAAAATCAACTGAAACTGGTCAAACGCGTTTTCCTTTGCCACGCTCACATATTGATTCGAAAAATTACGAAATTTGAAATCTAGCAATAACTTGACACTGCGGACCCAACAAAAGTGGTTTCGTCGAAATCCGAGGTCATTTGCAAAATGTCCATTTTTAAGGGCCTGAATTCCATAGCGACTATTCAGAATTTTCAACTGGACATATCTTTTGATTCCCGCTACGAACTTTTGATTTTTCGGATTCGTTGGAAAGATATTCACTATTAGATTCCATTATTTTCGGTTTCACTAAAATCCGGATTGTTTTGCACCCGGTACATTCAATTGAAGTTTGAAATCGAATTATCGAACTACCGCGCCATTTTCAATTCCTTTTATAATTATATATAATTATTATATATTCTAACGACGACGCGTAAAATATATACGATCGAATTATATTCAAAATAAATTTCTCGTCGATATTCTTTAAAATAATTCCTTTTAAATAATCAAAATTCGCTAAAATTGCCAAAATAAAATTTTCAAACTGGCTCGCATTTTACGGGTTGTTACAATTAAAGAATAAATTTAAAGAATTTATCTTTTATAAAATTAATGGGAACCTTTCCCAAAGGATATGAATATATAAATAAAAGAATATTCAGAATTGGAATGAGGCGTATGTTGTGTTTTTATAACATTTTTTATTATATACACGAGTTATTCGGAAAGGCTGAGTTTATACCCATTCTGAATAACTGATTCAACGATAAGTCGGCGATGAATACGGTTGTCCGGAGGTCTTCACATCGTTTGGATGATTACTGATGTCTTGATTGGGCTGTACACCCAAGACGAGGTAATAAGTGGTGATTGTCCAGACGTACTTGGTGATCGACCGGATATGCGAGGACCTCACTCCTGTATTGGACATATAGGACGAGGAATAAGGTGCCTCCGGTTTCGTTTAGACCCAGAATGAACTTGTAAATGGATGTGTGTCTGAAATTGGATTTTATTCTGTGTTGTTTGATTTCTATTAAATATATATCTTTTGGCGGCGGAGAATTTATTCTCTTTCTTAACGCCCTTCGGTGAGACGTACGAGCTCAGAGGTTATATATCGATAGATATCAGTCGCATGGCATGAATTGCCTGTGTGGCATGCTGAGATGCAAATGACCAAGGCTTCTATTGAAAAGAAGAGTCTTGTGGTTGATGATCAAAACACGGCTTTAATATAGCATAGCTTTGTGTATAGCGTTAATTCACGAGCCTCACACCTCGGTATGAGTTAAAAACGGGATAAGGGAACCCAAGGAGGACGTGATGTTTCTTTCTAGCTATGGGTGGTGTCGGGGTTTTGCAAGCCCAAACATTTATATTATTTTTACCTATGTGGTTTTTGGAATGCAAGACACCTGTAACACCCCACCTCCGCTAGGGTCACTCACAAAGGGAATGCACTAGTTTTGGTGGAGTATTATCTAGGTAAACATACACAGAGATGTCACAAGGCAGAACATAAATAAAGCAGCGGTAGAAATTAAAAACCAAATTTCATTACTTTCAAGAAAAGAGTCAAAACCTCACATATCCAATGTACAAATTATTCCATTACATCACGTTCTAAATAAAGAAGCAAAAATTGAAGATAACAAAAGTAAATTATTCCACAAAATAGCAGAAGTGCAGCCATAGCATAGCTCAAGACCAAACCGTACATAAGCTGACAAAAAGCAAGCTAAATCCAAGCTAAGAGCTAGTGTTTCCTCCCTGAGAACCTAGGGGGAGGGGGGAGGGAAACGAAAGAAAAAGAGGCGAAAGAAAAAGGGTCAGTCATAAAGACTGGTAAGCCCCAGTGACTTTCAATATAAAAACTAGTAAAGTTAACAAGACATGAGTAAACGAAAGGTAAACATAGGGATGATAATAAGTATGGCAAGATAACTAAGATAACAAGATGAATCAAGTCTAGCATCGCATATTCAAGATTCGCTGCACCAACTGTACTAGTATTCTAACCCATGTCAAGTATTAACCATGAAATGATCCCTTGGTCCAATATCATGAAATGACCCATTATGGGGTCCTACAGTATGATCTACTAATCGATCGGCTCCCTACAAGTTCTAGCTCGTCATGTGTCTGTGTCATATGGCCCAATCACGAAATGTAGTCACCTGTGCTAGGTCCACCATAGGGTGTATCAAGCCCTAGGGTGCCAACCACCGACACGAATCAAGCACGCACAGTGTAAACCTACTGGTGCCCAACGCCTGCTTTTTCAACTCCGGACTAAGTGCACGACCATAGTCCGCCTGATCCTACAATGGCGCACCAACTTAGCCGTCGTTCTGGTCGCTTACAATCAGCCAGTAATCGTGCCCCAACCTGCCTAGTCCCATGGTATCGTGATACATCCAAGTGGGTTACTGCTGAAAAGGACCGCGTAACTAGGGTTTCTAATGGGTTAAGTGTCGTCATTCAAATTCATGACTTAACCCTATCCAATCATGTATCAAGTTGGTTAAGTGTTGTCTTTCATGTTCATGACTTAACCCTATCAAATCATCATGTCAAATTGGTTAAGTATATTCAAGTGGTTCATGACTTAACCCTATCATGTAGCATAAATTCATTAATGCACCCCAACCTCTCACATTAGACTAGTTGTTGTGGTCACAGGATTTGCCGGGCGGTTCCGGGCAGATTTACACCACAACATAGTCTAACCTCGGGTTTTAGGTGCGATATGACCAACTACCCACATTGGATCCTATTGTTTGTCGTCACTGGATTCGCCGGGCGGTTCCGAGCAGATTTACACTGCAAACTCAACCCAACCTCGAGTTGGCCATGATCAAGTTTATTCTAAGTGTCATGTCCAGGTTCAAGTTTCGAGTCTAAATTCATGTCAAGTTTTCATGTCATGTTTCATGTCAAGTTCATGTCCATATCCAGGTTCAAGTTATAACAATGTTCACGTTTCAAGTTTATAGTAAATTCAGGTTTGCCTAAACTACCCAAATCGTATTCCCATCGCACGTGAATTCGAATCGATACAAACAAATCTAATTAGGGAATAACATAGGAATAACGGGCATAAGGTGGAAAAAGTGATTATAAGTCAAGCATGGTATAACTTGAGATAAATGACTACAACAATACTGGCATATGGAATAGTGGTCTCAAATATCTAACCTAGCAAAGTAGGGTGATAATCATGGTAACAGTTGACATAAGATGATAACCCCAAACTTGTGAATAACAACTAATTCAACATCATAGGCATGTTAACATCATGGACATGAGGGGTTTAGGTTTACAACATGTTTAGGCCCCAAATCAATTTCATATAAATATTCCCACAAGTCAAGGTTCAAGATGAATAGATCCAAGGTGAATAATAGTAGATTCAAAATAATAGATCTAAAGGGAACGATAATAGACCCAAGATATACAATGATAGATCCAAGATAATTATCATACTTAGGTTCAATTTCAATTTACAACATGTCCATATTAAGTTTAAAGTTTAGATCTAAAAGTAATTGGGGCTTACAGATCGTGGTTTGAGAATTAGAAAACAAAGAGGCGATGTTGAATCTTGAGTCTAACAGAAATCCCGCAAACAGCAAAACTCTACACGTAGTCTTGTTGGAGAAGAAGCAATCTTTTCTCTAACTTTTCAACCAGAGTTTTAGCAGCATAATACCAAAGAGAATTTGTATAGAGAGACTAGAGTTAGGGGCTGTTTATATAGGGTCAGGCCAACGAATCTAGAAAGAAATCGGACTAGAAACATCAGAGTGAATTCTGACTCAAAAATGGGCTCGGCAACCAGGTCGACACCCAGGTCGACTCTATGGTCGAACTGGTCCTGGGCAGGTCGACTGTAACAACCCGAAAATCTGGGCCAGTTTAAAATTTTTATTTTGGCAATTTTGGCGAAGTATGAATATTTAAAGTGAATTATTTTAAATAATATCGACGGAAATTTATTTTGAATATAATTCGAACGTATATATTTATACGCGTCGTCGTTAGAATATAAATATTTATATATAATTATAAATAGAATTGAAAATGGCGCGGTAGTTCGATAATTCGATTTCAAACTTCAAATGAATGTACCGGGTGCAAAACAATCCGGATTTTAGTGAACCCAAAAATAATGGAATCTAATAGTGAATATCTTTCCAACGAATCCGAAAAATCCAAAGTTCGTAGCGGGAATCAAAGGATATGTCCAGTAGAAAATTCTGAATAGTCGCTATGGAATTCAGGCCCTTAAAAATGGACATTTTGCAAACGACCTCGGATTTCGACGAAACCAGTTTTGTTGGGTCCGGGATGTAAATTTATTGCTAGATTCCAAATTTCATAATTTTTCGAATCAATATGTGAGCGTGGCAAAGGAAAACGCGTTTGACCAGTTTAAGTTGATTTTAATCGACTGGAAATTGGCCATTTTTCCAACGGTCTCAGAATTCGACGAAACTAGTTTTGTTAGGACCGTATCGTCAATACGAAGCTAGAAAATATTTTTCGGGAATTTTTCTAGTTAGTATGTGGCCCCGGTAATTTGAAATGTGCGTTTAAAATTCAATATAGCGATTTAAAATGTAGATTTAAAGGAAACTGATCGAAACGATCAAAGCAGCTAGCGATACATATCCCATTGTGTTCAGAATGGGGGTAAAACGCTATGGACGACAGGCGGTAGGCCTCGTTTCGAGGTCGTATGTAAAAGTCAACTTTTTAATAATTAAATAATAATAAAAAAAAATATATATATATCTTCTCCCCGTTAACCCGCTTAGGCCCCCCCTTATTTTCCAAAATCATTTCAGAATAAAAAAAAAATCGAACGGAGGCGATCCTCCGCCTAATGCGTGCCGCCGCCTTCCTTCTCCCTCCTCTCCCCTCGATCCTCCGCCAAATCGAAACCCCCCCCCCCCCCAATCGCGTGAACCTCGCGAGCCCCTAGCCCTAGCCGACATCGAACCCGAGAAACCCCAAAGCCCCACTCGCGCACCTCCAGTCGACGCCATCGTCGAGCACCGCCAGTAGCGACCCCTCCCACGATTCAAGGTGAGCCTTCATTTTATTCTGTTTTTTTTTTTTTTTTTTTCTAGTTTCAGTAGTCAGGTTTGAAAAACTGATTTTTTTTAAAAAAAGCATTTGCAAAACTGAAATTTTAAGGAAATCAAAACTGAAATTTTAAGGTTTTAAAAACTGAATTTTTTTAGATTTAAAAACTGATTTGAATAAGAATTTAAAACTGATTTTAGATTTTTTTTAAGAAGTTATAAAACTGATTTTTATTAGAATTCAGAACTGATTTTGTTTTAGAAATCAAAACTGAATTTTAAAAGGAAATCAAAACTGAATTTTAAGGAAATCAAAACTGAATTTTAAAGGAAATCAAAACTGAATTTTAAAAGGAAATCAAAACTGAAATTTGAAGGAAGTTAAAACTGAATTTTAAAAGAAAAGTATAAAAACTGATTTAGTTTAAAAATAAAAACTGATTTTTTTATAGAAAGGTATAAAAACAGATTTTTTTATAGAAAAGTAAAAACCTGATTTTTATATATTGAACTTCGATAGAAAAATAGGATTTTTATATATTGAACTTCGATAGAAAAATATGATTTTTATATATTGAACTTCGATAGAAAAATATGATTTTTATATATTGAACTTCGGCATAAAAATATGATTTTTACATATTGAACTTCGGCATAAAAATATGATTTTTATATATTGAATAGCATAATAAAAATTCGATTTTTATATATTGAACTTTGAAGTAAAAATTCGATTTTTATATATATAGTGACTACGGGCAATGAAGATGACGAAGAGGCGATAACGAAGAAGATTTCTATCAATGAAGAGCCGTGGAGCTAGGATAGCTATAGGTGAGAATTTCTCACCTTTCGATTTATTTTTCTAGTTATATATATATACTAGGATGCAGACGGTGCTTAGTAGCACCCGACACAATCGTCCACAGACCATGGACTTGTTTGTTTGGCTGTCATGTTATTGATTGTGATATTGGTTTGAATGTGGTTTGTGGTGTGAAAAAAAAAATCGAATCGATAAATTGGTTAGGATTAGACGTGCGCCGTTATAAGGCGAAGGAGTAAGGCTAGGTTAGACTCTTACTCCAAATTTTGTGGTTTGCATAACGAATTGATTTGATTGATGTGTGAATGGCGTGGGCCTTCACTAGACCGGGGATAAGGCTAGGCCTCGTCCCGTTTCTAGTATCGTGCCGTTATGCCTCCGAAATTTTCTAAAATATGTTAGAAAAATAAAAATATCATTTTATCGAATGAAATGAATTGAATAGAAATTCATATGTTGAAATAAAATGTTTTATCGTTAAAAATATAATTTTTAACGTGTAAGTGAATAAATAAATATTTATAAACAAATCGGCCGATTTGTTTATATACACTGATTTGACTGATATTGATTGGGACGATATATTTTACACATCGCCCAACTGCACAAATAAAATATGTGTTTGATTGTTTGAAACCCCACACGGGTGTTAGGATGAAATTTGAAGTTCACTCATCCTGATTGATTAAATATGTCGATCGATTGATTGACAGGCTGTTATAAGCGTTAGATATCTATATTTGATGCTTATACAGTGTGGTGCACTTTGGTTGATGGTTGATTATTTTTCAATGCTATGATATACATGTGTTGTATGAAAATCCATATAATTTACTTTATATGGTAATTGATTGGGCCTCATTCCAATTTGAAAAATAAAGTATATTATAAAATAAAAGTTCATGTGTTGACAGTACTCATTCATTGAGATTGGTCATGTGTTGAACGAAATATTTTGATAATAACAACTATTTTAAAAAAGAAATATTGGAAATAAAATATTTGAAATAGAAATTTATGAAGCCGTGTTGATTAGATTGACGCCATTTTGACGTGAACGGTATTTGTATCGATTTTATTCATCTTAAAAATGAATATTGAAAAGTGATTTCGAAATCGAATATAATGAATTGAATTGAAAACGATTTCGAAATGAATTGAATTGAAAACGATTTCGAAATGAATTGAATTGAAAACGATTTCGAAATGAAATGAATTGAAAACGAATTCAAATCGAATTGAAAACGATTTCGAAATGAATTGAATTGAAAACGATTTCGAAATGAATTGAATTGAAAACGATTTCGAAATGAATTGAATTGAAAACGATTTCGAAATGAATTGAATTGAAAACGATTTCGAAATGAATTGAATTGAAAACGATTTCGAAATGAATTGAAAACGAATTCAAATTGAATTGAAAACGATTTCGAAATGAATTGAATTGAAAACGATTTCGAATTTAATTGAATTGAAAACGATTTCGAAATGAATTGAATTGAAAACGATTTCGAAATGAATTGAATTGAAAACGATTTCGAAATGAAATGAATTGAAAAAGAATTCAAATCGAATTGAAAACGATTTCGAAATGAATTGAATTGAAAACGATTTCGAAATGAATTGAATTGAAAACGATTTCGAAATGAATTGAATTGAAAACGATTTCGAAATGAATTGAATTGAAAACGATTTCGAAATGAATTGAAAACGAATTCAAATTGAATTGAAAACGATTTCGAAATGAATTGAATTGAAAACGATTTCGAATTTAATTGAATTGAAAACGATTTCGAAATGAATTGAATTGAAAACGATTTCGAAATGAATTGAATTGAAAACGAATTCAAATTGAATTGAAATTTGAATTGAACAGAAATGAATTTTGAAACGAATTTATAAAGAAGAATTCAATTTCGATTTGAATTGAAATGGAAGTTGAAATTGCCTTTGAAACAAATTTAAAACTATTTATATAATTCGTTTTAAATAGAAATCGACGAAATATATATTATATATATTATATATATAATATAATGGCCTGAATAGAACGTGCCGCGCCGCGGCAGTTCGCGAATTTCGACCATTGATTTCAAACGGACATTACGGGAGATCCGACCGTCGGACTCTCCTAAAACCGGAACCGTTGGGTTCGTATCGAAAAGAGCTTTCTAGCGAATGTTAGAAATTTGAAATCTAACGGTTGGATTTGGAATTATGTCCAAATCAAATTTGAAAAAGGTCGTTGTAAGTGCAGTTCGATGGCCATTGATGGAAATCGACTGTACGGGCCTTGATAAAATTATTAAAAATAGTAATAATTTGTGTAAAATCATAAGAAATGATTTGTGAAGAATTGGGATGAAAAACTCCATATTTGAAAAGATAAAAATAGATTTTTATCGAAATGAACTAGTTTTGAACTAGAAATATAATTCTATTTATTTTTAAATAAATAAATTGAATTTGAAAAGGGTTTTAAAAATAACCAGAATATCCAATGATTGCATTGGAGTGGATTTGAATCGAAATTGTCTTCGGAATATTTCGATGTTGGAATTCGCAATTATACAGGTGTTGTTATGGAAATTTGAAAGATATATATTTATATCGTTATTTCCAATACGACATTTGTTAGTCGTAGAATTCGATATTGAATATAAGCCGATATATTTTCTATTCAGAGCCTTGTATTGAATATCGAATGTGATTTGGGTTGTCGTGAATGGTGTCTTCACTAACACTGTTCTTGAACCCAGTTGAGAAAAGATTAAATCTTTTTATTTAGATTTAATGAAGTGTACCAATTAAATAATATTTAATTGGAATTGAATTGATATTGATTTTTGGGTTTATCGTGAACAGTGTTTTTAAATAACACTTGTTCTTTAACCCGATAATTGATGAATGTGATTTTGGGTTTATCGTGAACCGTGTTTTAAATGACACTGATTCTTTAACCCAGTTAACGATTAAAACTAAGTGGAGTTTTAATGAATCTTTAATTAGATTGAAAAGATCGAGAATGGAGTATCACCAGTTTTGCTCCAGGCGATAGTTAAATCTTTAATTAGATTTGAACGTGAAATTTAGAAACTAACTGTCGGTTAGCCAAGCAGAATGGTTTTCTGGATATTGATCTGATGTTGGTTTCGGCCTTCGGGGTTAATATTTGGGAAATTATTCTCTTGATTAATTTACGGTTAGTGACTAATGAATTGGAATGAGGCGTATGTTGTGTTTGTGTAACACTTATTTAAAATATACGCGAGTTATTCGGAAAGACCGGGTTTATCCCATTCTGAATAACTGATACGACGATAAGTCGAAGATGAAGACGATGGTCGAAGACCGGAGGTCTTCACGTCGTTTGGGTGATAACTGATGATCTTGATTGGGCTGTACACCCAAGAAGATGGAAACAGTTAGTGATCGTCCAGACGTACTTGGAGATCGATGGATATGCGGGGTACTAGGTGCCTCCGGTTTCGTTCAGACCCAGGACGGACTTGTAAATGGACTGTGTGTCTGACATCGGATTTCATTCTGTGTGACTGATATCGGTTGCATAGGATGGTTTGCCTGTGTGGCATGCTAAGATGCAAATGATCAAGGCTTCTGTTGAAAAGCAAAGTCTTGTGGTGATGATCAAAGCACGGTCTTTGTGGCGTAGCTTTGTGTAACGTTTACCTCGCGTATTTCACACCCGGTATGAACCAAAAACGGGAGACGGACCTCAGGGAGGACTTGCGTTTCTTTCTAGCTAGAAGTGGCGTCAGTGGTTTTACACGCCCTGACGAGTTTGACTTATGTGGTTGTTGCTGTTGCGAGGCGCCTCGGATTGATCGGTCGTTCTCGAACCGATGGAGTCATTCGTTGGCTCGTTTGCGCCCCAAAGGGCGGGGAAACGTAGTGTTCAGGCATTTTAATCCACATCGGTGGACCGGCCCTGTCGCTCCTAGGGTCACTCGAGCTCTGATCCTGAGACATGGTAGGCTAGATTGTCTCGAATCGGTTGAGGACTATCTTTTGCCTCGGTTCATAGACGGAAATCCAATTTCCAAATACGTGACTTTGCGGTTTTATTTGTAAACCTATATATGGCGACATAGTGGCATGGGACGCTCATGCCGCCTATGATTGATACTTATGATTTGAAGTTGTTTTATACACTATACACTTATAGTAGTATCAAATGATTTGTTTTAAACGTACTAAGCATGTTTGGCTGTTATAAGGGAAAACCCTATCCTCGGCTGCGTTGCATTGTGTGATGGGACCTGGGTCTTATAACAGCTTCATTTTTCTTTATTTAGCATTGCGCTGTTTGTTTCATGCACTGGTATTCTTGGGAGGAAACCCGTTCCGTGTTATACGGCGTGGTCCCTTGATTTACCTAATTTTGAAAATAAAGATTAATAACTGTTTTAGTTCTCACACCAGTCACATGACTGACCTGGAGTTTATTGTTTTAACCTAAACTCTGGGTGCCCTTATTTTGACACGGGCAGCTAGTAGTTTTGGTTTTGCAGATTTATATTCACAGGATCCTGGTTTACAGCTGGAATGATATCCGGAAAGCTTTGTATCCGTATATCTCTTCTAGTTGTGTATTGTATTATTTTCCGCTGCTATGTATTTAAATGTAATTTAAATCTCTGATATTTCTATGTAATATTTATTCATACTCTGTATATTCTTGTAATCTGATGCATTGTTGTAATATACAATGAAATGTTCTTCTGTATGCGTTCTGTTTTGTCCTGTTCTCAAACGATAGGGCGTTTCGAACGGTCTGGGTCGGTTTAGCGACTGGTTCGGACCGAGCGAAATTCCTTGCCGTCACAGTTGGTATCAGAGCCTTGGTTTACAAAGCTCAGAGAACAAGGCACATTAGAACCATACGAAAGAATTCATCAGATATTGGGTTAGTAATATCCAATGGGAATGACTCGTTAGAGATAGGATCAGTAGTATCCTAGAACGGGTGTGAAGAGTATATTTTTGAAAATGAAAACGAATTTTGTTTTAAAAATTTAAATCACTTATTCGTATTTGATTATTTAATTATATTGGTTTGGACAATGCAGTATATGAAAATTTTGGGTATACGTCTAATCCACGTGTATTCGAAGTTTTAATATATTGGATAGATATAGCATCACACTCTAGTCGCCCGGAGATGATTCTACTGATGACTATATAGCATCAGTAGTGTGTGTTCGAGTTTCGAAGGTGTGATTTTCTATATATTTCCATTAGGCTGGTGTGAGAACCAAAACTTATATATAGCTAGAATTCATTGTTGTGATTTGGCATCAAAACATGATTTTTTGTATATGTATCAAAATTATGAATTTGAAACGTTAAATTCACTAATTGATTGATGTTTGTGTTGTTTGTTTATTTGTTTGCTAATTTTTAGCCATTTAGCCTAATTGAACCGAATATTGAATTGTATTGAAAATTGGTCGCATCTGCTTGCATATATGTGTATATTGTTGAACAGGTCATAGCAAGGAGGCTAGAGCCAGAGAATAAAATTTGTTTGCCCGACAAATAGGTACATGTTTACTACATAATTTCCTGTTTTGTTTGGGTGATGATGATTTTGTGAGCCTATTGGCTAGCCGCTTGGCTTTTTCTTTTTCTTTTTGAGATCTGAAGGACCGGGGAAGCTATTTGAAATTCCCCGATGCTCCCGGTGCAGGGGAGGTTATGGCGAAATTTTTCGAAAATTTAGGGTGTTAGCCAAATTTTTGAAATTTTGAAAATTCTCAGAAACTAAAGAGTTGGAGAATGGAAGCCTGATCGAACGTAGAGCTGAATAATCAAACCACTTTCGACTCTGTTCCTTTTCGGGGACGAAAAGTTTTAAGTGGGGGAGATTGTAACAACCCGAAAATCTGGGCCAGTTTAAAATTTTTATTTTGGCAATTTTGGCGAAGTATGAATATTTAAAGTGAATTATTTTAAATAATATCGACGGAAATTTATTTTGAATATAATTCGAACGTATATATTTATACGCGTCGTCGTTAGAATATAAATATTTATATATAATTATAAATAGAATTGAAAATGGCGCGGTAGTTCGATAATTCGATTTCAAACTTCAAATGAATGTACCGGGTGCAAAACAATCCGGATTTTAGTGAACCCAAAAATAATGGAATCTAATAGTGAATATCTTTCCAACGAATCCGAAAAATCCAAAGTTCGTAGCGGGAATCAAAGGATATGTCCAGTAGAAAATTCTGAATAGTCGCTATGGAATTCAGGCCCTTAAAAATGGACATTTTGCAAACGACCTCGGATTTCGACGAAACCAGTTTTGTTGGGTCCGGGATGTAAATTTATTGCTAGATTCCAAATTTCATAATTTTTCGAATCAATATGTGAGCGTGGCAAAGGAAAACGCGTTTGACCAGTTTAAGTTGATTTTAATCGACTGGAAATTGGCCATTTTTCCAACGGTCTCAGAATTCGACGAAACTAGTTTTGTTAGGACCGTATCGTCAATACGAAGCTAGAAAATATTTTTCGGGAATTTTTCTAGTTAGTATGTGGCCCCGGTAATTTGAAATGTGCGTTTAAAATTCAATATAGCGATTTAAAATGTAGATTTAAAGGAAACTGATCGAAACGATCAAAGCAGCTAGCGATACATATCCCATTGTGTTCAGACTGGGGGTAAAACGCTATGGACGACAGGCGGTAGGCCTCGTTTCGAGGTCGTATGTAAAAGTCAACTTTTTAATAATTAAATAATAATAAAAATATATATATATATATATCTTCTCCCCGTTAACCCGCTTAGGCCCCCCCTTATTTTCCAAAATCATTTCAGAATAAAAAAAAAATCGAACGGAGGCGATCCTCCGCCTAATGCGTGCCGCCGCCTTCCTTCTCCCTCCTCTCCCCTCGATCCTCCGCCAAATCGAAACCCCCCCCAATCGCGTGAACCTCGCGAGCCCCTAGCCCTAGCCGACATCGAACCCGAGAAACCCCAAAGCCCCACTCGCGCACCTCCAGTCGACGCCATCGTCGAGCACCGCCAGTAGCGACCCCTCCCACGATTCAAGGTGAGCCTTCATTTTATTCTGTTTTATTTTAATTTTATTTTTTTTCTAGTTTCAGTAGTCAGGTTTGAAAAACTGATTTTTTTTAAAAAAAGCATTTGCAAAACTGAAATTTTAAGGAAATCAAAACTGAAATTTTAAGGTTTTAAAAACTGTATTTTTTTAGATTTAAAAACTGATTTGAATAAGAATTTAAAACTGATTTTAGATTTTTTTTTAAGAAGTTATAAAACTGATTTTTATTAGAATTCAGAACTGATTTTGTTTTAGAAATCAAAACTGAATTTTAGAAGGAAATCAAAACTGAATTTTAAGGAAATCAAAACTGAATTTTAAAGGAAATCAAAACTGAATTTTAAAAGGAAATCAAAACTGAAATTTGAAGGAAGTGAAAACTGAAATTTAAAAGAAAAGTATAAAAACTGATTTAGTTTAAAAATAAAAACTGATTTTTTTATAGAAAGGTATAAAAACAGATTTTTTTATAGAAAAGTAAAAACCTGATTTTTATATATTGAACTTCGATAGAAAAATAGGATTTTTATATATTGAACTTCGATAGAAAAATATGATTTTTATATATTGAACTTCGATAGAAAAATATGATTTTTATATATTGAACTTCGGCATAAAAATATGATTTTTACATATTGAACTTCGGCATAAAAATATGATTTTTATATATTGAATAGCATAATAAAAATTCGATTTTTATATATTGAACTTTGAAGTAAAAATTCGATTTTTATATATATAGTGACTATGGGCAATGAAGATGACGAAGAGGCGATAACGAAGAAGATTTCTATCAATGAAGAGCCGTGGAGCTAGGATAGCTATAGGTGAGAATTTCTCACCTTTCGATTTATTTTTCTAGTTATATATATATACTAGGATGCAGACGGTGCTTAGTAGCACCCGACACAATCGTCCACAGACCATGGACTTGTTTGTTTGGCTGTCTGGTTATTGATTGTGATATTGGTTTGAATGTGGTTTGTGGTGTGAAAAAAAAAATCGAATCGATAAATTGGTTAGGATTAGACGTGCGCCGTTATAAGGCGAAGGAGTAAGGCTAGGTTAGACTCTTACTCCAAATTTTGTGGTTTGCATAACGAATTGATTTGATTGATGTGTGAATGGCGTGGGCCTTCACTAGACCGGGGATAAGGCTAGGCCTCGTCCCGTTTCTAGTATCGTGCCGTTATGCCGCCGAAATTTTCTAAAATATGTTAGAAAAATAAAAATATCATTTTATCGAATGAAATGAATTGAATAGAAATTCATATGTTGAAATAAAATGTTTTATCGTTAAAAATATAATTTTTAACGTGAAAGTGAATAAATAAATATTTATAAACAAATCGGCCGATTTGTTTATATACACTGATTTGACTGATATTGATTGGGACGATATATTTTACACATCGCCCAACTGCACAAATAAAATATGTGTTTGATTGTTTGAAACCCCACACGGGTGTTAGGATGAAATTTGAAGTTCACTCATCCTGATTGATTAAATATGTCGATCGATTGATTGACAGGCTGTTATAAGCGTTAGATATCTATATTTGATGCTTATACAGTGTGGTGCACTTTGGTTGATGGTTGATTATTTTTCAATGCTATGATATACATGTGTTGTATGAAAATCCATATAATTTACTTTATATGGTAATTGATTGGGCCTCATTCCAATTTGAAAAATAAAGTATATTATAAAATAAAAGTTCATGTGTTGACAGTACTCATTCATTGAGATTGGTCATGTGTTGAACGAAATATTTTGATAATAACAACTATTTTGAAAAAGAAATATTGGAAATAAAATATTTGAAATAGAAATTTATGAAGCCGTGTTGATTAGATTGACGCCATTTTGACGTGAACGGTATTTGTATCGATTTTATTCATCTTAAAAATGAATATTGAAAAGTGATTTCGAAATCGAATATAATGAATTGAATTGAAAACGATTTCGAAATGAATTGAATTGAAAACGATTTCGAAATGAATTGAATTGAAAACGATTTCGAAATGAATTGAATTGAAAACGATTTCGAAATGAAATGAATTGAAAACGAATTCAAATCGAATTGAAAACGATTTCGAAATGAATTGAATTGAAAACGATTTCGAAATGAATTGAATTGAAAACGATTTCGAAATGAATTGAATTGAAAACGATTTCGAAATGAATTGAATTGAAAACGATTTCGAAATGAATTGAAAATGAATTCAAATTGAATTGAAAACGATTTCGAAATGAATTGAAAACGATTTCGAATTTAATTGAATTGAAAACGATTTCGAAATGAATTGAATTGAAAACGATTTCGAAATGAATTGAATTGAAAACGATTTCGAAATGAAATGAATTGAAAACGAATTCAAATCGAATTGAAAACGATTTCGAAATGAATTGAATTGAAAACGATTTCGAAATGAATTGAATTGAAAACGATTTCGAAATGAATTGAATTGAAAACGATTTCGAAATGAATTGAATTGAAAACGATTTCGAAATGAATTGAAAACGAATTCAAATTGAATTGAAAACGATTTCGAAATGAATTGAATTGAAAACGATTTCGAATTTAATTGAATTGAAAACGATTTCGAAATGAATTGAATTGAAAACGATTTCGAAATGAATTGAATTGAAAACGAATTCAAATTGAATTGAAATTTGAATTGAATAGAAATGAATTTTGAAACGAATTTATAAAGAAGAATTCAATTTCGATTTGAATTGAAATGGAAGTTGAAATTGCCTTTGAAACGAATTTAAAACTATTTATATAATTCGTTTTAAATAGAAATCGACGAAATATATATTATATATATTATATATATAATATAATGGCCTGAATAGAACGTGCCGCGCCGCGGCAGTTCGCGAATTTCGACCATTGATTTCAAACGGACATTACGGGAGATCCGACCGTCGGACTCTCCTAAAACCGGAACCGTTGGGTTCGTATCGAAAAGAGCTTTCTAGCGAATGTTAGAAATTTGAAATCTAACGGTTGGATTTGGAATTATGTCCAAATCAAATTTGAAAAAGGTCGCTGTAAGTGCAGTTCGATGGCCATTGATGGAAATCGACTGTACGGGCCTTGATAAAATTATTAAAAATAGTAATAATTTGTGTAAAATCATAAGAAATGATTTGTGAAGAATTGGGATGAAAAACTCCATATTTGAAAAGATAAAAATAGATTTTTATCGAAATGAACTAGTTTTGAACTAGAAATATAATTCTATTTATTTTTAAATAAATAAATTGAATTTGAAAAGGGTTTTAAAAATAACCAGAATATCCAATGATTGCATTGGAGTGGATTTGAATCGAAATTGTCTTCGGAATATTTCGATGTTGGAATTCGCAATTATACAGGTGTTGTTATGGAAATTTGAAAGATATATATTTATATCGTTATTTCCAATACGACATTTGTTAGTCGTAGAATTTGATATTGAATATAAGCCGATATATTTTCTATTCAGAGCCTTGTATTGAATATCGAATGTGATTTGGGTTGTCGTGAATGGTGTCTTCACTAACACTGTTCTTGAACCCAGTTGAGAAAAGATTAAATCTTTTTATTTAGATTTAATGAAGTGTACCAATTAAATAATATTTAATTGGAATTGAATTGATATTGATTTTTGGGTTTATCGTGAACAGTGTTTTTAAATAACACTTGTTCTTTAACCCGATAATTGATGAATGTGATTTTGGGTTTATCGTGAACCGTGTTTTAAATGACACTGATTCTTTAACCCAGTTAACGATTAAAACTAAGTGGAGTTTTAATGAATCTTTAATTAGATTGAAAAGATCGAGAATGGAGTATCACCAGTTTTGCTCCAGGCGATAGTTAAATCTTTAATTATATTTGAACGTGAAATTTAGAAACTAACTGTCGGTTAGCCAAGCAGAATGGTTTTCTGGATATTGATCTGATGTTGGTTTCGGCCTTCGGGGTTAATATTTGGGAAATTATTCTCTTGATTAATTTACGGTTAGTGACTAATGAATTGGAATGAGGCGTATGTTGTGTTTGTGTAACACTTATTTAAAATATACGCGAGTTATTCGGAAAGACCGGGTTTATCCCATTCTGAATAACTGATACGACGATAAGTCGAAGATGAAGACGATGGTCGAAGACCGGAGGTCTTCACGTCGTTTGGGTGATAACTGATGATCTTGATTGGGCTGTACACCCAAGAAGATGGAAACAGTTAGTGATCGTCCAGACGTACTTGGAGATCGATGGATATGCGGGGTACTAGGTGCCTCCGGTTTCGTTCAGACCCAGGACGGACTTGTAAATGGACTGTGTGTCTGACATCGGATTTCATTCTGTGTGACTGATATCGGTTGCATAGGATGGTTTGCCTGTGTGGCATGCTAAGATGCAAATGATCAAGGCTTCTGTTGAAAAGCAAAGTCTTGTGGTGATGATCAAAGCACGGCCTTTGTGGCGTAGCTTTGTGTAACGTTTACCTCGCGTATTTCACACCCGGTATGAACCAAAAACGGGAGACGGACCTCAGGGAGGACTTGCGTTTCTTTCTAGCTAGAAGTGGCGTCAGTGGTTTTACACGCCCTGACGAGTTTGACTTATGTGGTTGTTGCTGTTGCGAGGCGCCTCGGATTGATCGGTCGTTCTCGAACCGATGGAGTCATTCGTTGGCTCGTTTGCGCCCCAAAGGGCGGGGAAACGTAGTGTTCAGGCATTTTAATCCACATCGGTGGACCGGCCCTGTCGCTCCTAGGGTCACTCGAGCTCTGATCCTGAGACATGGTAGGCTAGATTGTCTCGAATCGGTTGAGGACTATCTTTTGCCTCGGTTCATAGACGGAAATCCAATTTCCAAATACGTGACTTTGCGGTTTTATTTGTAAACCTATATATGGCGACATAGTGGCATGGGACGCTCATGCCGCCTATGATTGATACTTATGATTTGAAGTTGTTTTATACACTATACACTTATAGTAGTATCAAATGATTTGTTTTAAACGTACTAAGCATGTTTGGCTGTTATAAGGGAAAACCCTATCCTCGGCTGCGTTGCATTGTGTGATGGGACCTGGGTCTTATAACAGCTTCATTTTTCTTTATTTAGCATTGCGCTGTTTGTTTCATGCACTGGTATTCTTGGGAGGAAACCCGTTCCGTGTTATACGGCGTGGTCCCTTGATTTACCTAATTTTGAAAATAAAGATTAATAACTGTTTTAGTTCTCACACCAGTCACATGACTGACCTGGAGTTTATTGTTTTAACCTAAACTCTGGGTGCCCTTATTTTGACACGGGCAGCTAGTAGTTTTGGTTTTGCAGATTTATATTCACAGGATCCTGGTTTACAGCTGGAATGATATCCGGAAAGCTTTGTATCCGTATATCTCTTCTAGTTGTGTATTGTATTATTTTCCGCTGCTATGTATTTAAATGTAATTTAAATCTCTGATATTTCTGTGTAATATTTATTCATACTCTGTATATTCTTGTAATCTGATGCATTGTTGTAATATACAATGAAATGTTCTTCTGTATGCGTTCTGTTTTGTCCTGTTCTCAAACGATAGGGCGTTTCGAACGGTCTGGGTCGGTTTAGCGACTGGTTCGGACCGAGCGAAATTCCTTGCCGTCACATCGACACTATGGTCGACCCCCAGGTCGACCTAGTCCTGGACGGGAAATTTCCCGCCCAGTCCGTTCTGGGGTTTGAATTCGAAATTTGAATTCGAATTTTGAGCTGTTTTTGAATTTGAAATTTCCTGAAACATCGAAGGGTCATAACTTGGTCATACGGACTCCGATTTTCGAAAACTCGGACTCGTTTCCAAGAAGAATTTCGAGACGAACGTAATGGCGTAAGCTGTTGCCCTTGATTCTAATTTTAAAAATTAATTCTGCCTTGATTTATGGTTATAACACGTTATTAAAATACCGGTTGTTACATTCTTCCCTCCTTAAAGGATTTCGTCCCAGAAATCTCTTAGTTAGAAAGAATATATCCTACCATCCAATCATCCATCTACTCAAAACATCATCCACAGGCAACCATTTTCCCTAAAAGATTTCTAGTGCTGTATGAACATATGCAGAAAGTTTGTGTATATGTACTTATCTAATGCAAAAGATCAGGCGGTTACAGATTCAGTAGACCTCCTTAATGCAAAATATGTTAGTGTAATGAGTCCAACATGTATGCAAATTCCTAACATACTTTATAATCTCTACATGAGTGCACAACCATTCATTCATATGCAACATCCAAGTGGTAGCATAATAGGTTCCATCCATGTACAAGTATAAGAACTCATGCATATGCAACATGAAAATGTGACTGAGCCGATCTAGTTCCTAATGTGAGTCATGCATCCACTAGCAATCACTTGCAAACACTTGCAACCATTTGCAAACATCAACCATAACATCTTTCAATAACATTTTTACATCCATATGGTTCTACCTAAGGTTCTCAAGATAAGATCGAGAAGATAACAAGGCAAACATAGGTAGTAAAAACATGATACGAAAGGTATTCAAGTTTATAGGAAAAGAGATCGAGAATGTACCCTCAAAAAGAAATGGGTAGAGCACGCGTATCTTCTCTTCGGTTTCCCAAGTTGCGTCTTCTTGGGCTTCATTCCACTGTATTTTAACTAGCTTGACTTCTCTATTCCTTAGCTTCTTGATCTCCGTCCCTAAGATACGAATCGGAACTCGCCTCAATGTTGCTTCTTTTTCCACTTCTACCCCTTCAGGGATACTTGGCTCAACCACTTCGGACGACTCATGTAAGCACTTTCGGAGATGCAAGACGTGAAAGACATTATGTACTCCAGTCAGCTTCTCGGGTAAGTCTACCTTATAGGCCATCTGCCCAATCCTCTCAGTGATAGGGAATGGTCCTACGAACCTTGGTGCTAGCTTTCCAACCACTCCAAAACGAACCACATTGCATAAACGAGAAACTTTTATAAAGACCATATCTCTGACTTTGAACTCTAGGTATGTCCTTCTCTTGTCCGCATAAGATTTCTGTCTGTCGTGGGCCATTTTCATCCGTCTTCGTATCAACTCAACCTTCTCAGAAGTGTCCCTTATCATGTCGGGCCCTAGTATAAGCCTGTCAGTCATCTCCCACTAACAAGTTGGCGACTTGCACGGTCTTCCATACAGGCTTCGAACGGTGCCAACCCGATGCTAGCTTGGTAACTATTATTATATGCAAACTCCATGAGAGGAAGATGGTCTACCCAAGTACCACCAAAGTCAAGAATGCATAGCCTCAAAAGATCCTCTAGTACCCTATTTACCCTTTCGGTTTGTCCATCCGTCTGTGGGTGATAGGCCGTGCTTAAACTTAGTCGTGTACCCATTGCTTCTTGTAGATTATTCCAAAACTGGCTATTGAAAATCGGGTCACGGTCACTAACTTTACTAGAAGGAACCCCGCGTAATCGTACTATCTCTCGAAGGTAAATAGACGCTAGCCATGATGCGGTCCTCTTGCTTTTCACCGGAATGAAGTGAGCGCTTTTCGTGAGTCTATAAACTATGACCCATATGCTAGTATTTCCCTTCCTTGACCTAGGCAGTCCATCCACAAAATCCATCGAGATACTCTCCCATTTCCATTGCGGAACCTCCAAAGGATGTAGTAGCCCACTGGGCTTCTTCGACCCAGCCTTTACTTGTTGGCACACCATGCACTTATATTTTCCTGCTGTTTATAATAAAAATTATATTTTTATCACTTCATTCTAATAAATAAAAATCATATTTTTATTTCTTCTTCATATATATTTCCGACGCTTCATTCCATATAAAAATTATATTTTTATGAATTAAAATCAATCCTTTTCATCATTAAAAAATCAGATCTTTATCTATATTAAAATCTATCTTTTTCTAAACAAAGATCTAACCTTTTTTTAATAAAAATCCTAACCATATAAATAAAAATCTTATCTTTAACTAATTTAAAAATCATAACTTTAACTAAATATAAAAATCATAACCTCTAATTATAAAAATCATATTTTTAACAATACCATTAAAATTAAAATATGAAAACAAAATTCAATGTTTTATATATCCATATATATATATATATTTATTTTTCTGATTTTAAACCATGTATTTGAACTCAATCAAAGAAACCAAATATTCACCTTTGCTGCTTTTTTTTCCTCCCAAAATCGAACCCTTTGATGAAGGAAGGCCCACCGGCGTCGGTGGGTGGCTGAGGACGGTGACATTCGACTGAGGGGGGGGGGATGTGGTTCGCCAGGCCGGTGGTGGTGGGGGTTCTGGCCGACGACATCTTTTACGGTTTGGAGAGGTTTAGGGGGGGCGGCTTCAATTGAAGGAGAAGAGGGATGGAGGAAGAAGGAGGTCGGTGGCGAGGGGGATCTGGGGTGGTGCGGCATCAACTAGGGGAGGCGATGGCAGCGTGGGTGGCGCGGTTTTTTTTTAATTCGATTTCAACCGTGGACCAGAAGTGGATGAAAAGGGAGAAATAGAACGTGAGGGGTGAGGGTTATATGAGTGTATATATTTTTATATATTTAATTTATTTTAATCCCCCAAAAAGCAACTTTTATTTTCGAACTCGAAATCAAGCCCACCGCCTGTCGTCCATAGCTAATTACCCCCATTCCGAACACAATGGGATATGTATCGTAGGCTGATTCGATCGTTTCGATTAGTTTTCGTTAAAATCCACATATAACTCTATATATTAAATTTGAACGCGCGTTTCAATTTACTGGGGTCACGTACTAACTCGAAAAATTCCCAAAAAATATTTTCTAGCTTCGTATTGACGATATGGTCCTAACAAAACGAATTTCGTCAAATTCTGAGACCGTTTGAAAAATGGCCATTTTCCAGTCGATTAAAATCAACTAAAACTGGTCAAACGCATTTTCCTTTGCCACGCTCACATATTGAATCGGAAAATTATGAAATTTGAAACCTAGCAATAACTTTACATCCCAGATTCAACAAAAGTGGTTTCGTCGAAATCCGAGGTCGTTTGCAAAATGGCTATTTTCAAGTGCCGAAATTCCATAGCGACTATTCTAAAATTTCAACTGGACATATCTTTTGATTCCCGCTATGAAATTTCGATTTTCTGGATTCGTTGGAAAGATATTCCCTATTAGATTCAAATATTATTGGTTTTGCTAAAATCCGGTTTATTTTGCACCCGGTATGGTCATTTGAAGTTTGAAATCGAATTATCGAACTACCACGCCATTTTCAATTCCTTTTATAATTATATATAATTATTTATATTCTAATGATGACGTATATAAATATATATGTTGAATTCATTTCAAAATAAACTTTTCGTTGTTTTTATTTAAAATAATCCATTTTAAATATTCAAAATTCAATAAAATTGCCAAAACAAAAATTTTAAATTGGCTCAGATTTCCGGGTTATTACATTTATTTTATAAACGTGACCAATAAGGTAAATTACCTCTATTCGATCTAATCGTTAAAATAACGATTTGGTATTCCACTAAAATTAAACAACAGTTTAATTTCATCAGTTAAATCAACAAATAAATATATAACTAGCAAACGATCAACCATTAGCAAACAGAGCACACAAAATAAAAACCCAATTTTTACAAAATATAAATGGGAAGATGTAACGACCCGTATTTTCAGCGATAAATGATTAATCAATTTAATTATTTAAATAGTGATTTAGATATTTATATGGTTGTTTAATTAAATAATATTGAATATTTAATTTATATAAATAATAGAATAATATATTTAATTTCGAAATAGTCCAAAATAGTGAATTGACGATATAGTGTGAACTGGACAATTCAAAATATACATTTAAGTTTAGAATTTGAATTAGGATAACGAATATATTTAAATAATATCAGTTGAACGTATAATTATATTATAATTATATTTGAGCTCGAAATGGCATGGCAGCTCGCAATTTGGCGATTGGAACTTTAAACGAATATACAGAATCCATTTTAAATCGGATTTCTTTGAAACAAGAAACATTCAGAGCTGGTGAAGTATATTTTTATAATCGAAGAGAAAAATCGGGATTTCGTCATGTAGATTTTGATTTATGTCCAAATCAAATTTTCGAAAAATCGCTATGGAATTCCTTTATAATTTATAACGATTTATTTATATTATAAAAGGGTTTTTCAATATAAATTGAATATCGATTCAACCGGGATTTGAATGTCAAATTATAAATCCAATTAGAGCTATATGATATTCTATTGTGAATATATACGATAATATTTATTTATAAATATTAAATTTAATTATTTTTAAATATATTAATATTTAAAAGGGTTTATTTAAAGCTTTAAAAATAGCCAGTTTTGCAAACGACCTCCATTTTCGACGAAACTAATTTTGTTGGATCCACAATATTTAATTATTGCTAGATTTCAATTTTACTAATTTTTGGCGTCAGTATGTTATCCTATGGATTTTTAATGTGAAAAACAGTCAGTATTTTGACGGTTAAAAATACGTTGTGTGAGCAAACGGACTCGGAATTCGATGAAACCAGTTTTGTTGAATCCGTAATGTCAAACTCTAGTTCTATGTCCATTTTTATGATTTTTGGATATTGTACGTAATCATAGGAATTTTTAACAATAAAAACAAATAGCGGTTGCTTAAAAATAAATATAATAACGAATGTAAAAATAATATATTTCTTCTATAAATACTTCTCTAAATTTTCTAAACCTAATTTCAATTTCATTTCTCTGGTCAAATACATTTCTGCCGTCCTTATTCTTCTTGTAGTAAAATGTGCATACTAGAAAATCAAAATAAATTAATAGAAAAATTTACAAATCCCAAAAGTTATATATTGGAGATCCTATTTCTCTCCATTTCATTTTGGTACCACATTCGAAGGTTTCGAACACACCTGTGTTCACAGCGGTGGATCTAGGGTTAAGAGAATCGGATGGATGAAGCTTGGATCCTCGAAATAAACATTTTTTTTTGGATTCATGGTACCATTTATAACCGTTTTGATTTTACTAGGATTTATAAGAATAAAAATGTTCGGATGTTACTGCTTGCGTAAAAGATAGGGTCGACTCGATTCTGGTTCGAGTTGTACGAAATTATAATGGTTTCGAAGAGGACGGGGAGGGTATAGGGGGAAGGAGATTCGAATGTTGAGTTCATCAGCGATGATGGTGTCGCCTCAGGAGGTCAGACGGTGGAACATGACACGGGTGAATGTGGTGATCACTGTTGGTTGGGTTATGGGTGTGATAACTATCGAGGATGAAACATGGAGTGGTTTTAGTGAGAGGTTTTACTGCTAAGATGGGGTTAAGGGAATAGTGAAGTGATTAAATGGATGTTGGCACTTGGTTTCAGCGGATCGGTTTCGTGGGAGGGAGAACACGACTGGGTCAAAATAGTGACGCTTGAAATAATTGGTGCTGATTGGTTGCATTTGGTGATGAGTGAGAAATGATAATACCAGGACTATTGAGATTAACTGTGAATTTGTTTGTGAGGATGTTACTGGTAAGAAAGATGAACATGTATTTTTAGAAGAGTGACAATGTGATGGCATTTGAACATTGGTTATCCTACGAAATAAATGATCTCCAGTTTAGTGGTAAGGCAAATCAAGGTTAGAAGGATATTTTTATAAGGAATAGTGTTGTGGCTTTTGTTTGATTTCCAGTGGAGTGATGATGCCGCAGTTTGAAGGGAAATCGATGATGACTGTTGTTTTATACGAGATGGTAAAGTATTTTGTGTAGAAGGAAGCATGGTGCAGGTAGTTGTGGTGTTGGATCGGTTTAAAAGGGTGAGGCCCAAATGAAATAAACCTAAGTTTAAATTTTATATTTTAATAGTGTATAAATTTGTAATGTTCATAATTTATCCATACATTATCAGAATCTAATGAAACTAGATCCGTTAGGATCGTATGGACGACGGATACACGCTGGAACTGACTGGGAGGGAATTGAAGCTCGTTACAATTTATAGCGAAATAAATTATCGGTCTGAATCAAGCGACAATTTTCGCTATTTAACGATGATTGTCCAAAGTGAGTAAAACTCACCAACTCTACCAGTTCATATTTTTATAACGTATATTTAGAACTAATAAATTATGATTGATTGCTGTGTATTGACTGTTTGGATGAACTGCTAAGTAATTGGCTGAAATTATAGACCTGGTTATATATATATATATATATATATATATATATATATATATCTGTGTGTGTGTGTGTGTAAATTGATTTTGTTTAGCAGAATATTTCATAATGAAATGGAATTGATGTTAATTATATTGTTTAACATCCGTGGATGCAGGGAAACAGGTCGAAGGAATCCAACTGGATTCCTCAACATTTATTTTACTTTTTTTCATATATTGTAAGATATGATGTGATATATAATCTATGTTGATTACGTGTGTTGAATGATATCGATCATTGTTATTTGGGTATTTTAAATACCGTAAGAAATACTGGAATGTAGAAAAGGGGATTTTCAAAGTGTATTTTGAAAATAAAGTATTTATATAAAATCAATGGATTTTATATATATAAGGAAAAGGATTTTATAAAAGAAAATATTTTTATAAAATCAAAGAACAAATATAAAAGGAAAATATTTGTGAAAACAAATATAAAAGGAAAATATTTGTGAAACGAATAGGAAAGGAAATATTTGTGAAACAAATAGAATAGGAAAGGAGATAGTTAGAAAATAAATAGAATTGAAAAGGAAATATTTTGTTAGAAAATAAATAGAGTTATAAAAGGAAATATTTATTTATGAAATTAATAGAGTTATAAAAGGAAATTTTAAATGAGATTTAAGTGTTAGAAATAAAAAGGAGATTTCGTATGAATAATTCTATAAATAGAAGTATAAATAGAATTTGGAAATGGGATACTATTTTGAAATACGAAGTCAAACTTAATTGATATGAGTTAATTGATAAGAGTTAATTGAATTAGAGTTAGTTGGATTAGAGTTATTCGAATGTAGTTTATTCGAAGAAAGAGTTATCGAATAAGGTTATTCGAAGAAGAGAAATATATTGAATATTAGTTATTCAAAAGGAGTTATCGAATATTAGTTATTCGAAAGGATTATCGAATATTAGTTATTCGAAAGGAGTTATCAAATATTAGTTATTCGAAAGGAGTTATCGTATATTAGTTATTCGAATAGAGTTAAAGGAGTTATCGAATATTAGTTATTCGAATAGAGTTAACGGAGTTATCGAATAGAGTTAAAGGAGTTGTTGAATATAGTTTATTCGAATAGAGTTAAAGGAGTTAATCGAATATAGTTTATTTGAATAGAGTTAAAGGAGTTAATCGAATATAGTTTATTTGAATAGAGAGATAGGAGTTAATCGAATATAGTTTATTCGAAAGGAGTTAATTGATAGGATTTATTTGATAAGAGTTAATTGATTAGAGTTAATCCAATAGAGTTAATCAATTAGGGTTAATCAATTAAAGTTAATCAAATAGAGTTAATAGAACAGAGTTAATAGAATAGAGTTAATCAAATAGAGCTAACTGATAAGAGCAAATCGATTAGAGTTAATCGAATAGTGTTAATTGAATAGAGTTAATGGAATATGGCTATTCGAAGAGAGATTATCGAATATAGTTTATTCGAAGGAGAGAGTTATCGAATAGAGATTTATTCAAAAGAGAGTTATGTAAGGAAGTTTGTTAAAGAATTAAAAGGTGAACTTTGTCTATTTTGAGGTTAGAAATGTTGTTCAGTTAAGGTATGAGAGGTAGTTGTACCCCAACTTGATTGACTTCATTTTAAACAAAGGAATGGTTAAGGTTCGATAGTGAAGGTTGGTTAAGTAAATTTAGTTAATGAGTGTAATGGTTTGAGTTGGCACAACGATGTTTTATTTAAACATCTTTTTTAAATCCAATGAATGAATTTTGGAAATGTTTCCCAAATAAGAATCAGAAATGTTTTCTAATGATGATTGATCGATAGAATTTCCATCTAGAAATTATATCGTTGTTTGCACACATGTTTTCTTTGATAGTTAACTCACAGATATCGAAGTTTTTGACCCTTTCCGTTGTCAATACGAAGAGATCGAGATCAGATATATTATCCGAAAACTACTCCATATGGCATTAGCGTTGTGAATCAAATATGATGAAGATAATTGAAGACGGAGTTATGCAAGGGCTGTCCTGTTTACAAAATAGTGCCTTCGGTTTGTCCAGTCCCAGGACAACCTGTATGGAAGAATGTCTGACAGAGTATATTTAATGGATCACGTAAGTTGATATCTTCAAATGTATGTACGTTTGGCGGCGGAGGAATTCGTGTCTCTTAGCTGTATGCTCGTTGTGTTTTTGGTGAAATCAATTTGTTATTTGGCGGGTATGACGATGTGACATTCAAAGTGAATAATTGTGTGATCTGTCAGAGATAAGCAAGGCCTCTAGCCTCACAACCGGGAAATGACAAAAATCGGGCAGGTAGCATGACTATGTTGGTTTCTTCCATGAGGGTGTATTATCACCTATCTAGAGATATTCATTTCGTTCTTTAATCTATTTGATGAAGTCCCAATCGAGAAACTATTGCTGATCCCAACCGTTGGAGATATACATTCGATACACTCAAGCAAAATGAGTGGTCGGTCATGTGTGGCCAGGTTGCAAGATGTTCTTGTTAAAACCCAGTGTATTCCTCTCTAGAGGTACACTATTAGAAGGTGGTTCCATACCTTGTCATAGTTGGAAATCCATTATCCAATAAGTGCTCGCGATTTTGATTGTATACTATGTATGCAGAACGTGAGATGAAAGCATTTGTGCTAGACGATTATTATATTGTGGTTGATAGACACTATTTTAATATCAAAAGAATTTTGATATAAAGATTATTTTGGATTCTCATATGGGAAAAACCCATTCCGTTATACGGTGTGGTCTTATGAGATATCATTTTTATTACTCAAACTGTTTTAAATTGTTTTACTCACACCAGTCACATGACTGACCAAGAGTTTATTCTGTTTTGTTTTCCCTAAACTTTTGGGTGCCCAATTTTGTACGGGCAGTCAAGTAGTCAGGTTTTACAGATATACTTGGAGTGCTTGGAGCAGGAGGCTTCAGGACTATATAGCTATTATTTATTCCGCTGTGTTGTAAGTGTTGTACTCTGATAATGTTACTTTATACATATACTGGTTTTATTTCAATGTTACGTATCGATTTTATATTGTTCATTCCGTTGTGAGATTTGTGTTACACTGATGTTGTATGTTCTTCTTTTTATTCTATTCTAAGTTTCTATCTTATCTATTCTCACCCTCTGTTTTCTTTCTATTATTTTTTTGGTTTTCAGTGCAATTTGGGTTGGACTTGGGTTATTTGGCCAGCTCAAATTGTACCGGAATTTCGGGACACTACAGAAGAACTGAGTGAGTTTAACTCATCTTGATCTGATTTCGTTGCCAATGGCTTGTGTTAATTAAATAAAACAAACGTTTAATTCAACTGTAAATTCCAGCAGTCACTAGTTCTGTCCAAGCCAGTTCCAGAATGTAGATCTCCTTACCGTGATTCCCATGCAATTCATTTGGTCCCATTCTGTCCATGTT
The DNA here is from genome assembly GCA_030737875.1 of Allium sativum. Classification (NCBI taxonomy): domain Eukaryota; kingdom Viridiplantae; phylum Streptophyta; class Magnoliopsida; order Asparagales; family Amaryllidaceae; genus Allium; species Allium sativum. Next base: position 429,242,937 of record CM060909.1, on the reverse strand, counting down.
TGCATTATAATATTTATAAATACATGGTTTGATTAAATAACCAATTTTTAATTATAAATTTTAATTACTTCTTAATCAATTTAACATATCGAATGGTTCCTTCTTAGGCAAGCTCTTAACATTCACTGCTACCTGTATCGTTCCCTTATATTGTATGCTTTGTTTGTTCTGGACAAACCTGATTTTACATGCATGTGTTATAACATATAGAAGTTCACATATAATTTAATTAAGGTAATGGTCTCTTACTTAAATTCTAATTAATCTCAATTATTCTATAAATAAGGGAAACCCAGACCAACAGTTCTTTGCTCACACAGATTTTCGGATCGTTTTTGCATTCCCGTTAGAGTACAAATTATAGTATTTAAATGGTATGGTTTAATAGGGTAATCAAACGTAATTTTTACCTTAATTCAAACTCATTAACTAATTTACTTTGTAAATACCAAAAACTAGGCCGATCCCCTTTTTCCCATTTTCGATCCCATATGTTCTCCTTCCACTGCCTGTCACAGATTTCAGTCCACCATCCTAAAACAATAAGGAGTTATTGAATTCCTTACAATAGTTTAAATGTTAATCATATTATTTAATTCTGCAGCTAAAAGAATATGACCGATAAGTTATTCTCCCTCTTCTAAGCCTTGTCTTCATTCACGTGTTTAGAAACATCAAAACCACTTTCCTGCGATCCCAGTTATGATGTAAATTAGTTAACCCATCTTTAAATTAGTAATTAACTAAATTAAAAAAATTAATTACTTTGAAAATTCTGGTTTAGGCATTTCGGCCGATCCTTTTCTTTCCAGTTTGACTACTTTAAAACAGCTCGACTTTATCTGCCTCTTCCCATCTCAATTGTTCCTCCTTGCCTTCGAATTTCCTTGTTCTTTGTATAATTTTGTTCCATCTTCCAATTGAACAGCTTAATTCATGCATCCATTTATAATATCACGGCTGATCCTTACTCTCCCTACAGTCATTCGTTACCCCTTTACTCTCTTTTACGGTTTCCAAATGGCTTTTGAAACCCTGCACCACCAAAATCGAACTGCCGCTTCCCAAACACTCATCCTGAGATCGATCTACCACCATCGTCGAACGTGCCTCCTCATGCTTGTCCATCGCCAGCAGAAGGGCGCCGCTTGGTCCACCCTTGCCTCCGCTATCAGCTCATAACCGCAGCGCCTCCTTGCTCAGTTTCCGGTTAGCTCGGTTCTAGAAAAACCATCATAGACGTATACTAGCGAGATCTCATTGGCCCGAATAATATTCTAGCTGAATTTTTCTTGAGTTGATTAGTGATTTTGAAAAAAATTGAGGGGAAGTGGAGGTGATTTCAGCCGTTTGCTCAGTAGAGTGGTGGCCAGTTTATTTCTTGACCAAGGATTTTCATTGACAAGGGTTTCCAGAATATGGGATGGTATATATATAGTGAGGGATGAATATATTATTATTTTAACTTAACGAAACTTGCACATGAACTGTCACCTCAAAATACTCACACACGACCTCTGTTTTTGACAAAAAATGTAATCATAACATAAAAAAAATATTCCGGACCTGGGACAGGTTTCGTCGAATTCCGAGGTCGTTTGTGAAAAGTCCTTAATAATTATCGATGAAAAATCAAGCATTTAAAATCTCTAAAATTATAGAAAAACTCTAGTAAATTTAAACCTTGACATTTTACTAGGCCTCTTCCTTACGAATCGAATGAAACTTGTTTCGTTCAAATCGGAGTTCATTTGGCCATTCGTTTATTCGTTTAAAGTTACCCTGTTTGAATTGACCAAAATAATATAACTAATTAAGGCGTTTATCGTTGCCACGATCAATCAGTAAGTCCGATTGACACAAAAATTGAAATTTCTGCAATAATTAATTGGTACGAATCCAACGGCACCGGTTTCGTTGCATTCTGAGACTGTTTCCCGGTACACTATTTTTACATGCACCACAATGCCATTTTGGACACCAAATTATTCGGTCTCCAAAAATAACAAACTATATACCTATCCCGACTCTAATCGTCAATACGAACTCAATGGAACTGGTTTAATGGCTTAATTCGATCATCTGCTCAAGTTACACTCAAATATCCCTTTATTAAACTAAATTAATTTAATTATGAACTATATAAAATGAACGGGCGTTTACGGCTGTCGTGATCACATACGACATCAGTTTGCCACGCAATTCAACACCATACAATAATTTACCATTATGCTTCCAATGAAACTGATTTCATTGAAAACGGAGATCGTTTGAAAAATGGCTATTTTAAAGGCCTATATTTTAAATAACGATTTCCATAAGGACTATTTCAAAATTTTATTTAGTCATAAATAACAAACTATAACAGGAAATCTGAATTTTTCTCTTCTATATGAAAATTATCATCGGCACGACTCCAACGTTTCCTATTTCACAGAAATCCGATCTATATCGGACTCTGTATATTCAGTTTAAGTTCAAAACTCCATTTTACGAACTACCGCGCCATTTCAAGCTCGATTTAATATTATATATAACGTTCGAACCTCGTTTTAAGTAACGAATTGAATATTAAAATCCATTACTTTTTCAAATAAAATATTTTAAAATAATAAATTAAATTAAATATTTGACCGCCAAAAATACGGGTCGTTTCATTCTTCCCACCTTAAAATAATTTCGTCCGCGAAATTGCGAAGGTAGGAAGGAACGTTACAATTCTCATTAATTTCCAAATCCAATTTATTTTAAATTGGAAACCAAATTAATATCGTAAATATATATTTTTCAAAAATAGCAAAAATTTTCTAACACGTTAAATTTCCGGAAAAAATCGACAGAGTCTCCCTGCACGGAGTTACATCTGTGATATCGCAGGAACAAATAATATATATACATCAACCCACACGGTCGAAAATCAAAAATCAAAAACCCAAAATTTTGTATTTTCTCATAGGGGTACCTCTTACGAGCGCTATTGAGCATAATTTCTCAATGTATATGCGATTTACTCAACTAATATCAATCTGCCTGGTCATTGGCGCCTATACTTAACTCACTTCATATATAAGTAATAAATATATGAAATTCTTAATAACATTTTCCAGTGATCACCAAATAGAACTACACAAATTCCAAAATCAAATAGATAACATCATTTCATTTTCAAATACAGGGTTAAATCATAGATCCCAATTCATTTGCAGTTTCATTCCAATTTGATTACACTGGAAATTATTCTTTAATTTATAATCCATTTAGCTCCATTATATTATTGATTATTCCATTCAAATAACTATCATCCAATAACAAACAATTCACAACCAACAACCAATACACAACCAAGTCAATTGAATTTACATTCAATATTAATATTTTATTTTACTTTCACATATTCGAACATCAATCGATTAACATCTAAATGATTCCTATTTGGTTATTATTTATTCATTAAATTTCCAGTCTCTAAATGTTTTTTATTTAATTTCGATATCATTATTCATTTAATTTCACTTAACCATGTTAAGTTTCAATTCAAATTTTCAACCTAATTTGTATTCAAATTAATCAAACACCTTCATATCCAAATAATTTGATAAAATGATTTCCTTTTTATAAAAATATAATTTGGGTAAAATTATTTCATTTACCCTCTCTATAAAATAATATCGTATTAATTGCCAGTTCAATGCTTCTAAACACTTGAACCGATCAATTAACACAATACAAAACATTTGTATATAAAATTTACAAATACGCTCTGATATATATACACTCAATCTCGATCTAGGGTATTACTAACCCAATCTCTATCGAGTCACATCACCGAGCCAAGGTTATTACTAAACCAATAGTTATGATACCACTGTAATGACCCAGGAAAAATTCAAGTAGGCTTTTCAACCATCCTCTTATCCTCCAAGGCTGAGGACTACCCTCGCCCATGGCTTACACTGGTACCCCACCAACTCATTTTACGGCCAGCCTTTCGACTTCACAACCAACCCTCCCTTACTTTTGAGGGACATGTAGAGGTAAGAGTCTCCCGTCCGCGACCTAATGCGAAGCGAGAACCCTCTATCATGCGTACCCAGCTCAACAGCCAGTAACGAGTTGGGGTATTTTAATTACCTCTCAGACCTTGATTAACAATGTTCATATCTTCAGATGGATAAGAGTTGTAACCCAATAATTCATTTTGATATCCACACAAATTCCGTTTAACTATTTTATTCAAATACGGTTTCATAAAACCTTCTTACTTTTTAAAAATCTCTTTTGGGGATGTAACCATTATTCCTTACTTCCATAATTAAGTAATTTCTTATAAAATACCTCCTTTTAACCTTTGCCTCTAAAAACAATTTCATTTTTACAATTTGGATTTGGTTATACAACACTATGACCCACTCCTTTACCAAATTCACTTTTACCAATTTCTTTTCTAATCCATTCAATCATTTCCCACTTGGAATTCTTATTCCAATTCCCCAATTTTACTTAATCCCATTTTGCAGTAATATTGATTTAAAATTAACGATATAACACCTCAAACTCATTTACATAACACTGGTTTATTGTAAACCCTTCTATTCTCAATTATTTTTACTTAATTTGAATTTTAAGTAAGCATTTAATTTAATCTATTGTATTCGCTTAAAATTCTCTTTATAACTTCGTTATAAAAATTCGGGTTTTAAATATAAAACCCGTTCATAAACTCTTTTCACCATTCAACTAGATTTCATTTCAACCTCAATTACTTTTTTAAATGAATTTCAATTAAAAAGTAATTTTCTAATTATTATTAATTACAATAATAATTTATTTCAATTGTTAGCTACTTCAATAGTTAATTTCCTTATTAACTAAAATAAATAGTAAATCCCTTTTTAAATCTTATTAAAATTTGAAAACAATATACATTAAACTACTTTATTAGATTAATGCAAAACAAACAAATTCAATAATTAACTCCAGTTGAAACAGCCAACTTAGTTACTCAAAACACGGTTATCTCGTTAACCGATTCCAATTCGTTTTCCCTTTAAATTAATTAATAATATAATTAGTTTAAATAATTCTATTTAATTATTTCTTAACAAAACAATTATCCTATTTTAACCATTAGGTTAATTTCTAATCACTTGTTTATAAATCTGATTAACACTAGAAATTTCCTTATAAAATCAATAAACGATTAATTATAAGTTTAAATAATAACTAATAAATATTTATTTCCTTTTTACAAACATATTTTCAATATAATTCAATTCAAAATCTATATCCAGTTATGAAAATAAATTTTATAACTTCATCTCCGCTGATTTGCCTAACGGTAATTCAACATTCATAAAACAATTGATTTCATAGGCCATATTGCCAAATACTTAACCAATACTGCCTATTGGTTTAAACTAAACGGATGTTGAATTTTCAATCAATAATCAGCAATCAAATCAATCACCCCATCAGATCAGTTCATATATGATAATATGAAAATAAATAATATGTTTGAGGAATCCCATTGGATCCCTCTAACCTGTTCTTCCCTGCATTCAAATGGTTATCAAAAATCAGGTCAATCAATTCAATTTAACTGTTAATTTCTATAACAGCAAATAACGACTATGTAATGTCAACCAATCAACAAAACAATTCAGACAATTCAAACAGTTAAAAACGTTTATTTTATTAATGTGACCAACAAGGTAAATTGCCTCTATTGGATCCAATCATTAAAATAATGATTTGGTATTCTACTGAAATTAAACAACGATTTAATTTCATCAGTTAAATCAACAAATAAATATATGACTACTAAACGGTCAACCATTAGCAACCAGAGCACACAAAATAAAATTCCAACTTATATATAATGTAAATGGGAAGAACTGAGTAAATTTAACTCACCTTGATCTGACTTCTTGTCAATGGCTTGTGTTAATTAAATTAAATAGATGTTTAATTCAACTGTACATTCCAGCAGTCACTAGTTCTGTCCAAGCCAGTTCCAGAATGTAAATCTCCTTACCGTGATTCCCATGCAATTCATTTGGTCCCATTCTGTCCATGTCTGCATTATAATATTTATAAATACATGGTTTGATTAAATAATCAATTTTTAATTATAAATTTTAATTACTTCTTAATCAATTTAACAGACCGAATGGTTCCTTCTCAAGCAAGCTCTTAACATTCGCTGCTACCTGTATCGTTCCCGTATACTGTATGCTTTGTTTGTTCTTGACAGATCCGATTTTACATGCATGAGTTATAACATATAGAAGTTCACATATAATTTAATTAAGGTAATAGTCTCTTACTTAAATTCTAATTAATCTCTAATATTCTATTAATAAGGGAAACCCAGACCAACAGTTCTTTGCTCACATTGATTTCCGGATCGTTTTGCGTTCCTGTTCAAGTACAAATTATAGTATTGTAAATGGTATGGTTTAATAAGATAATCAACCGTAAATTTTCCTTTAAATAAAACTCATTAACTAATGTACTCTGTAAATACCAAAAACTAGACCGATCCCCTTTTTCTCAGTATCGATCCCATATGTTCTCCTTTCACTGCCTGTCACAGATCTCAGTCCACCATCCTATAACAATAAGGAGTTAATGAATTCCTTACAATAGTTTAAATGTTAATCATATTATTTAATTTTTTAGCTAAAAGAATATGACAGATTAGTTATTCTCCCTCTTCTAAGCCTTGTCTTCATTCACGTGTTTAGAAACATCAAAAACACTTTCTGCGATTCCAGTTATGATTTAAATTAGTTAACCCATCTTTAAATTAGCAATTTAATAAATTAAAAAAATTAATTACTTTGAAAATTATGGATTAGGCATTTCGGCTGATCCTTTTCTTTCCAGTTGACTTCGTTAAAACAACCCGACTTTATCTGCCTCTTCCCATTTCAAATGTTCCTCCTTGCCTTCGAATTTCCTTGTTCTTTGTATAATTTTGTTCCATTTTCCAATTTAAAAGCTTAATTCATGTGTCCATTTATAATATCACGGCCGATCCTTACTCTCCTTACAGGCATTCGTTATCCCTTTACTCTCTTTTACGGTTTCCAAATGACTTTCGAAACCCTGCACCACCAAAATCGAACTGCCGCTTCCCAAACCCTCGTCTTGAGATCGATATACTACCATCGTCAAACACGCCTCCTCATGCTTGTCCATCGCCAGTAGCAGGACGCCGCTCAGTCCACCCTAGCCTCCGCTATCAGCTCATAGCCGCAGTGCCTCCTTGCTCAGTTTCCGGTCAGCTCGTCTCTAGAAATACCATCATAGTCGTATACTAGCGAGATCTCATTGGCCCGAATAATATTCTAGCTGAAGTTTTCTGGAGTTGATTAGTGTTTTTGAAGAAAAATTGAGGGGAAGTGGAGGTGATTTCATCCATTCGTTTAGTAGGGTGGCGGCCAGTTTATTTGTTGACCAAGGATTTTCATTGATGAGGGTTTCCAGAATATGGGATGGTATATATATTGTAAGGGATGAATTATATTATTAATTTATCTTAACAAAACTTGCGCGCGAAGTATCACCTCAAAATACTCACATACGACCTCCATTTTTGACAAAAAATGTAATCCTAGCATAAAAAAATATTCCGGACCAAATGGGACGGGTTTCCTCGAATTCCGAGGTCGTTTGTGAAAAGTCCTTAATAATTATCGATGAAAACTCAAGCATTTAAAATCTCTAAAATTACAGAAAAAATCTAGTAAATTTGAAACCTTGACATTTTACTAGGCCTCTTCCTTATGGATCCAATGAAACTTGTTTCGTTCAAATCGGAGTTCATTTGGCCAGTCGTTTATTCGTTTAAAGTTACCCTATCTGAATTGACCAAAATAATATAATTGATTAAGGCGTTTATTGTTGCCACGATCAATCGGTAAGTCCGATTGACACGAAAATTGAAATTTCAACAATAATTAATTGATACGAATCCAACGACACTGGTTTTGTTGCATTCTGAGATTGTTTCCCGGTACAATATTTTTACATGCACCACAATGCCATTTTAGACACCAAATTATCCGATCTCCAAAAATAACAAACTATATACCTATCCTGACTCTAATCGTCGATACGAACTCAGCGGAACTAGTTTCATGGCTTAATTTGATCATCTTCTCAAGTTACACTCAAATATCCCTTTATTAAATTAAATTAATTTAATTACACGCTATATAAAATGAACGGGCATTTACGGCTATCGTGGTCACATACGACATCGGTTTGCCACGCAATTCAACACCATACAATAATTTAACGTTACACTTCCAATGAAACTGATTTCATCGAAAACGGAGATTGTTTGAAAAATGGCTATTTTAAAGGCCTATATTTTAAATAACAATTTCCATAGCGACTATTTCAAAATTTGATTTAGCCATAAATAACAAATTATAACATGAAATCTGAATTTTTCTCCTCTATATGAAAATTATCATCAGTACAACTCCAACGTTTCTTATTTCACAAAAATCCGATCTATATCGGACTTTGTATATTCAGTTGAAGTTCAAAACTCCATTTTACGAACTACAGCGCCATTTCGAGCTCCATTTAATATTATATATAACGTTCGAACTTCTTTTTAAGTAATGAATTAAATATTAAAATCCATTAATTTTTCAAATAAAATATTTTAAAATAATAATAAATTAAATAAAATATTTGACCGCCAAATTTACGGGTCGTTACAAAGATCCTACTTAAGTCACACACCAACTTTTCATAAATGTCTTACTCAAATACCAAGAATTAGATATGTGTCCAAGTCTGTTCTTACTTATTTAGCCTCCCAGTTCTTGAGGCTTTCCCTCTCGAATTGGACTTGATGCAAGCCCTAAATCTCTCCGTTCTTTTTATAGATTAAATCTGAGAGTCTCCTCGTGTACTTATACAATTCTCTATACTGATGAGAATATCGTACACCTTATTGCGCACATTCTCATCCACGTCCAACAGAATCTGGTGCATGTTGGACATCCACAACAATTCATTGATGTAGAAGCCAGGGAACGACTTATAAAACATCTCTTTCTTCTCTTCATTTGTAAGATCCCATCAAATAAGCTTAAAATAGACATAAGGCAATTTAAACTAATTTAAATAAAAATAATCAATAATAAGTCAATGATATGAAAAATGGAATTTTGAGTAATTGGGAATTAGGCCACAAAAGTGTTGCTATTGCGTTTTTGATGAGATTCTAATCTTTTTTCATATCTTATTTATTGAAAATGGAGCTCGTATGTAAGAGATATTAGTAAAATAGGTAGTGCAAATATTTACACATAAACTTTGAAATTTTGAGGGCCCTATTTCTTATATACCCTACTCCATCGTAAATGCAGCCACGGCCATTAGAATTTGATGGCCACGAACCTCTGAAAATGATTCTCCAAAATCTCCTAATCCACTAAATATTTTCGAAAAATTTCAACTACAAAATTGAAGAAGGCAATGAGTTCTAACTACTGAACGGTAGTGATCGTTTTTAACGTGGTGGAGCGCTCCAATTTCTCACTCAAACTCAGCGGGTTCAAGGTTATTTTTTCGGCACCAGGGATTGTCGAGTTGGACAGCGCAGCGAGCACAGGGAGGCGAGGTGTTGGCGCATCGTGGGGTGGGCATAGATCAGGGTCCGACGAACTGTAATAACCCGAAAATCCGAGCCAGTTTAAAATTTTTATATTAGCAATTTTAGCGAATTTTGAATATTTAAAATAGATTATTTTAAATAATATCGACGAGAAATTTATTTTGAATAAGAATTCGATCGTATATATTATATACGTCGTCGTTAGAATATAAATAATTATATATAATTATAAATAGAATTGAAAATGGCGCGGTAGTTCGATAATTCGATTTCAAACTTCAATTGAATGTACCGGGTGCAAAACAATCCGGATTTTAGTGAAACCAAAAACAATAGGATCTAATTGATAATATCTTTCCAACGAATCCGGGGAATCGAAATTTCATAGTGGGAATCAAAAGATATGTCCAGTTGAAAATTCTGAATAGTCGCTATGGAATTCAGGCCCTTAAAAATGGACATTTTGCAAACGACCTCGGATTTCGACGAAACCAGTTTTGTTGGGTCCGTGATGTTAAGTTATTGCTAGGTTTCAAATTTCATAATTTTTCGAATCAATATGTGAGCGTGGCAAAGGAAAACGCGTTTGACCAGTTTCAGTTGATTTTAATCGACTGGAAAATGGCCATTTTTCTATCGGTCTCAGAATTCGACGAAATTAGTTTTGTTAGGACCGTATCGTCACTACGAAGCTAGAAAATATTTTTCTGGAATTTTTCGTGTTCGTATGTGGCCCCGGTAATTTGAAAGGTACGTTTAAAATTCAATACAATGATTTAAATGTAAATGCAACGGAAACTGATCGAAACGGTCGATTCAGCTTGCGATACATATCCCATTGTGTTCGGAATGGGGGTAAAACGCTATAGACGATAGGCGGTGGACCTCGTTTCGAGGTCGTATGTAAAAGTCCACTTTTTACAAATAAAATAATTAAATAAAAATAAAATAAAAAAAATATATCTCTTCTCCTCTCCTTATACATTCTGGCCCCCCCCTTTTCAAATTCACTTCAGAAAAATCGATTTCACATAAAAAAAGAAGAAGAAGAAAACGAAAACCCGCCGCCCTACCTCCAGTCGCCCAACGCCGACGCCACCGTGAGCCCCACGGCCTCCGCCCCTCCGATTCCCCTTCTCCTTTCTCCTCGTTTCCCCTTCTGGAACTCGCAAAACCCGAAGCCCCGTGAGCACGGGATCGACGGAACCGCCCCCCCCCCCCCCCCCCACCTGACCGCGAGCTCGAAGCGCGCACCACCTCAGACGCTGCAGCCTCACCTCCAACTCTCCGATCAGGGTGCAGGCGATCATGGCAGCGGCAAGATCCAACCCTAGGAGGCGAGCTAAGTTTGAAGGCGTCGGCATGTTTTCTGGTTAGCAGGGAAGGACAACGTAAGTTTTAAAAGTTATCATATTTAATTCAATTAACTAATTAATTTAATTTCTAGTTTAAATTATTCGAAAGTTTAAAAATCTGATTTTTTTTTTGTAAATTAAATATAGAATTGATTTAAAGATAGAAGTAGCACTATTTCTTTAAATGAAGTTAGGATTTTTATTGAAGAAAGATTACATTTTTATTTCGAAAAGAATTGATTTTTATGTCTAAGAAAAACTAGATTTTTAGTTATAAGGAAATTAGATTTTAGTTATATAAAAGACGAGATTTTTATATGCATGAAGACTTGTTTTTTTTATATATGCTGAGTTGCGATAGCGATTTCTTCTCTCGAGCATCAGTTTTTTGGTTCTAGGAGCTATGAACGGGGAAGAAAGGGTTTAAACCCTTTAATTATGTAATGAATTTTAATTAATTATATTTAATTAATAAATTCATGTAATTAAATGTTCGAACCTCCATACCTTTTGCAAACGATGTCAGAATTCAGCAGATTCAGATGTGTTGGAATTGTCTTGATGAACACTTCGCTATGAAACCAATTTGGTCAAATTCAGAGCTAGTTACAGATTTTGGTTACGAAAGCAATCGTTTTATAACGATTTCAGAACCAATTGTTGAGTCAAAGCTTCAAAGGTTGTTTTGATTTATGACAAGAAGAAGCTTCTACATCGACAAAAAGAAGACAAGATGACTTCATAGGTTAGAAGTTGATTATTTAGAGTAAAAAATGTTAAAATCTATCCTCAAATGATCATACTTCTAATTGCTTTAAAATATTTCTTATAAAAGCATTTTTTTATGCATATGGCCAAAAACATGTCGACCTGCATATTTTTATAGGTCAACAGGTTTTTAAAATGTAACGGTCAAAAATAGGTCGACCTACAAATTTTTATAGGTCAACAGGTTTTTGAATTACAACGGCTAAAAACATGTCGACCTATAGATTTTCATAGGTGAACAGCTTTTTGAATTTTTGTGAAAAGTCATCTCCTTTCTCTAAGAGTTGCATCCATTTCTTCTCATGAATAATCACTTCTTTTGATTGCAACTCTTCACCAATAATTGCAACTACTCGATCTTTATAAATACATAAATTTGCAATCATTCAAATCACCGAATTTACTCTCTATTTTCTGATCTATCTTGCATTATTCTTTTCACTCAAAAAGCACTCAAAAGCATTCAATAATCGTTTGAATCACCAAGCATATTTCATACACTTGTGATTCAACTCGATATTTTACTTCCTAATCTTACTAAACATCAAATTACATTTGAGGATAAGATTATAGGAAGGGTGTACTCAATTGTTGACAAATCAGTGTTGAAGGAAGAACACATTCAAAGTCAAAATCTTATTATTGTTGAAGTCCTCGGTGTTGTAAGAGGCAAGTGTTGAAGTCCTCGTGTTATAAGAGGCAAGTGTTGAAGTCCTCGTGTTATAAGAGGCAAGTGTTGAAGTCCTCGTGTTATAAGAGGCAAGTGTTGAAGTCCTCGTGTTGTTAGAGGCGTGAAATCCCGTTCGGCTGCTCGGGTATTGTAAACCTGTTTCCTCCGGGTGAAGTGAGGTTGTTGTTTAGTGAAAATCCAGATAGAAGTCTGGGACTGGACGTAGGACGGTGCTCCGAACCAGTATAAAAATCCCTGGTGTGATTTTTCCTATTTACTGCATTTGCTATACTTGCTTATCTGTGATATTGCTTCTGTGAGATCTTTTTACATTAAATATTTACCTGCATAACTATTGTAAATATACAAGTTAGTATATCACATACTTTCCGCATAGCCATATTATAGATCCTGCATAAGTCGTGCAAACCCGACTTTTCAATTGGTATCAGAGCACGGTCATCATATAATCGTAACACAGTTATTTGATATTTTCTGATAATATGGCAAATAACACTAGCACGAGTAACACCACTTACACAGAAGGTCAATCAACACAAAGACCTCCTTTCTTTAATGGCCTAAACTATAGTTATTGGGCAACACGTATGGCTTTTTATATGCAATCAACAAATTATGATGCTTGGAATGCTACTCAGAAAGAAATAGTTAATCCAACAATTGAGTATGCAGAATGGACTCCTGCTGAGAAAACAGCAGCAGCTGTAAATGCAAAAGCAATAAATATGCTGTTTTGTGCATTAGACCAAAATGAGTATAACCGTGTTAGTATCTGTACCACTGCTTATCAAATTTGGCAAACACTAAAGACCACTCATGAAGGTACTAACAAGGTTAAACAAGCAAAAATAGCTTTGTTGAAAAGTCAATTCCAAAATTTCAAAATGAAGCCAAATGAAACAATCAATGAGATGTATTCAAGGTTTCAAACTATTCATCATGCTCTTATTGGGTTAGGACAAAAATATTCTGACTTTGATGTAGTTTCAACAATCCTACACTCACTGACTAATGAATGGGAAGGAAAAGTATTAGCTATAGAAGAAGCTAATGATCTTTCTACCATGAAGCCAGATGAGTTGATAGGAAATCTAATGTCCTATGAAGCAAATTTACAGGCTAGAAGAGAACAAAAAGAAGAAAAGAAAAATGTCGCTTTTCATGCCGAAAAAGATGAAGACATTTCAGATTCTGAAGATGAAGACTTAGCACTTATTGCAAAAGGCTTTAAGAAGTTTTTGAAACAAAGAAAGGCTAGTCGATACGACAAAAAGAAGTTTGGATCAAACAAACCATCTTCTTCAACTATGGAATGCTTCAACTGTCACAAAAAGGGACATATGCATAAAGATTGTCCAGAGAAAAAGAAGAAATTCGAAAAATTCAAGAAGGACAAATCAAAGAAAAGAGCTTTCTCAGTAACCTGGGATGATTCAGACTCATCTTCATCTGATAGCGAAAGTGACTCAGACACTGAACAAGCAAATGTATGTTTTATGGCAACAAAGGATGAGGTACGAATTCCTACTCTTGAGGATATGCTTGATATTTATGATAAAGTAATGATTAAACTTAAAGATACAAAATATCAGTTAAAAGAAGTCAAGACAATGTTGAATAGATCCGAATTAGAACGAGATATGTTAAAAGATGAGAAGAAAATATTAGAAGAAGAACTTGAAAAGGCTCAAGAATCGTTTTCTAATTCTAATTCTCAACTATCTCTTTTGACTCAAGAAATTGAAGTTCAAAAAGAGAAAAATGATATTCTCATTGCTGAAAATCATGAGCTTAAAGCAAAAGTCAAGATTCTAGACCTTGAAAAAGCTAGTTTACAAACAAAGTTAGATAACATCTCTAAAAATGTTTCTAACTTTAACAAAGGTCGAGAAAATTTGACTAAAATTATTGAGAATTCACAATCAGTTACTAATAAACAAGGATTGGGATATAAGAAACAAGTTATCAAGAAACATCTTGGTAAAAGAAAAAGGAAAAATAAGGTAGTGCAAGAAACTGAAGCTAAGAAAAATCTTAGTCTATTATATTCCAAAACAAAACCGATTGTGAAACCTCAAAAGAAGGATGTTAAATTTATAAAAGTATGGGTTCCTAAAACAAATAATAGTTTGATTAGGAACAAGTACATTCAAAATTTTTTAAGTACTGTGCATCATAATCCAAATTATTTATATAAAGGGGATACCAGACCCATATGGGTTTGGACTCCTAAGACCTAACTCTTAGGACCCTATAAAAAGTGGGTACCATGGACTTAATATTATTTTTTGCAGGTCCCACTTAAGAAAAGAGGAAAATGGATTCTGGACAGTGGTTGCTCGAAGCATATGACTGGAGACAAGAGCATATTAACGAATATTACATACTTTGATGGAGGCTCAGTCACTTTTGGAGACAATTCAAAAGGCTTCATCATCGGCAAAGGCGATGTGAGCAATTACGGTACTTCTAATTTACCTCTTATTACTAATATCATGCTAGTTAAAAATCTAAAACATAACTTACTAAGCATTAGTCAGTTATGTGACAAAGGGTTTACGATTTCCTTTTCAAATGACAAATGTAACATACTCGACCAAGATAAAAATTTAGTTTTTAAAGGCTATAGAGACAGAAATATATATATTTTAAATATGAATTTTAATCAAAATTCAAATATGTGCCTTATTGCTAAGGAAAATGATCCATGGATATGGCACAAACGTTTCTGTCATATAAACTTTAAAACTATTGACAAGCTAGCTAAAAATGATCTAGTCAGAGGTTTACCAAAACTGAGTTTCAAAGTTGACAATCTTTGTGACGCATGTCAAATTGGAAAACTAACCAAGTCATCATTTAAATCTAAGAAAGTAATCTCGACATTACAACCACTTGAACTATTACATTTGGATTTATTTGGACCTACTCAAATACAATCCATAAATCATAGTCGGTATGTATTTGTAATCGTTGACGATTATTTTCGATATACTTGGACTATGTTTCTTAAAAATAAAAGTGACACTTTTGAAAAATTCAAATCTTTCGTCAAACGTATTCAAAAATCGAAGGGACTTAAAGTAAAAAATATAAGAAGTGATCATGGCGGAGAGTTCGAAAATAATGAATTTGAACATTTTTGTGCAAAGAAAGGTATATCACACAAATTTTCCTTTCCTAGAACTCCACAACAAAACGGGGTTGTAGAACGGAAAAATCGAACGTTACAAGAATGTGCAAGAACATTATTAAATGGAAGCACGTTACCAAAGCATTTTTGGGCAGAAGCTATAGCAACTGCATGTTATGTTTTGAATCGAGTTTCCATTCGACCTCTAACTAAAAATACACCATATGAATTATTTAATGAAAGAAAGCCAAATATTTCATACTTCAAAGTTTTTGGTTCGAAATGTTTTATTTTAAACACGAAAGATCATCTTGGTAAATTTGATTCAAAAGCTGACGAAGGAATCTTTGTTGGTTATTCAGATCATAGTAAAGCTTATCGTATTTTCAATAAAAGAACCAAAATTATCGAAGAATCACTTCATATATCCTTCGATGAATACTATCAGTTTCCTAATATAAAAATTGATGATGACGAAAATATCAATATAAATGACACTATTGTCACAAATGAGGATTCTGACTCCGAAATTATCAACGATATTCCTCAACCTCCTGAGATAGTTTCTCCAACTAGAATAAGATCTCCTCCAAGAATATTGAGAGATCATCCGGTTCAAAATATAATTGGAGAAGTTTCATCTCAAATTAGAACTAGAAGTCAACTTATCCAAATGGGACATGTTGCATTCATTTCAAACATCGAACCTAAGAATCCTAAAGAAGCTGCTACCGATGAATATTGGATCATTGCTATGCAAGAAGAACTTAATCAGTTCGAACGCAATGATGTATGGGAACTTGTTCCAAGGCCATCCGATCAATCAGTTATCGGAACTAAATGGGTTTACAAAAACAAAGTTGATGAACAAGGAAACATAACTCGGAACAAAGCACGGTTAGTAGCTCAAGGATATAATCAAGAAGAGGGTATTGATTATGAAGAAACTTTTGCACCTGTCGCTAGACTAGAAGCAATCAGAATTCTTCTATCGTTTGCTTGTCATCATAATTTTAAATTATATCAAATGGATGTCAAGAGTGCGTTTCTAAACGGTTTTATAAAAGAAAAAGTATATGTTGAACAACCACCCTTATTTAAACATGAAAAATATCCAGATCATGTTTTTAAGCTTAAAAAGGCTTTGTACGGTTTAAAACAAGCACCACGTGCCTGGTACGAACGACTACGAAGTCATCTTATCGACTCTGGATTCCAAATAGGAAAGGTTGATCAAACATTATTTATTAAACATTCGCACAAAGATATACTTGTTGTTCAAATATATGTGGACGACATAATCTTTGGTTCAACAAATGAGAGACTTTGTAAGGAATTTTCAGATATCATGACCAAAGAATTTGAAATGTCACATATGGGAGAGTTATCATACTTTCTTGGTCTTCAAATTAAACAACTTCCAAATGGTATTTTCATAAACCAAGAGAAATATCGTGAAAATCTTGTTAAAAGATTCGGACTTGAAAATACTTCCGGAAAACCGACTCCGATGAGTACAACTAGTCATCTTGAAAAAGATGAAAGTGGGAAGAGTGTAGACCAAAAGACGTATCGAAGTATGATAGGTTCTCTCTTATATTTAACAGCTAGTCGTCCTGACATTATGATGAGTGTTTGTTTGTGTGCACGTTTTCAAGCTGATCCCAAGGAATCGCATTTACGAGCAGTGAAACGAATTATTCGATATCTTAATAACACCAAAGATTTCGGTCTTTTCTATCCTAAGGATTGTGCATTCGAATTAGTATCATATAGTGATGCTGATTTCGGAGGATCACGAACGGATAGAAAGAGTACAAGTGGTACGTGCCATTTCATTGGAAAATCACTTGTTTCTTGGTTTAGTAAGAAACAAAATTGTGTTTCACTATCGACATGCGAGGCAGAATATATTTCAGCAGCTTTGGCATGTACACAGATTATATATATGCAACAAACACTTAGAGATTTCAGTATGAACTTAACAAACTCTATTATATATTGTGACAACACAAGTGCAATAAATTTATCCAAAAACCCAGTTAACCACTCTCGAACTAAGCACATTGACATTCGACATCATTTTCTAAGAGATAACATTGAAAAAGGAAATATAAATCTTGAATACGTTAATACAGAAAACCAACTAGCTGATATATTCACAAAGCCTCTACTAAAATCAATTTTTGTCAAGTTACGTAGAGAGCTAGGGTTGGTTTCCAGAAAAGAACTCGAAGGATAATATTGTTTAATATAACAAGAGTTCGTATTTCTTAATCAGAAACCAATGACTTTTCTTTTTACTATATATAGCAGAGAGTTTTTCTACGGTAAAGCTAATACAAACCATCTTTTTATTTTCCTTAAAATAGAAAACTCTCTCTATATAAATGCGTTTTGTTTTTGAGTGATATCAGACAAACATTCTCTCATAACTCTTATATATTTTCTTTTACCTCATGGCACACGTTTGTGAAAAATGTGCCGAAAACTCCCACATTTCAATCACGAGTTCCGAACCAATGGAACATAACTCCCCAAAAACACCAGAGCATCCACCAGGTTATCATCTACCATCTCGAACGCCAGGAACCATGCCTACTCCTAAGAGAAGCAAGAAAGTTTTATTTTTCTCTCCCCGAACCAAAGAAAAGATCGACGAAATGCATTACTATCAGCAACAAATGTTTTACGAGCAAAAACTCACGACTTCACGTTTGACGTACCTCGAACGATTAGCTTCTCTCTTCTGTGGTTCTGACAGTCATGGCGTACATGAACCAATTCCTATACCAACATCTTCACGAACTCCAAACTCTTGGGATAGAAATTATCAAAATAATGAAGGAGCTAGTGAGAGATACAATCCTTGGGAACCAAAGAATCCATGGGAGCCAAGAAGATAAATTCTTTGCATTTAGAGTTTTTCTGAAAATAAATTCGTATTTGTTTTGTATTCACTTTTGTTTTGAATAAAATTTTGGTTTTTTATTATATAAAGTTTATATATTCTTCACATCATTTGGTAAAAACAAAATTAATCAGTACCTGTCGACCGCCCCAATATTAGCCTGTCGACCGGTCCAGTTATACAACGCTACCAATTTTCAACCAGAAACTTTAACGGTCGACCGCCAGGATTTTTCCTGTCGACCGGTCTAAACAGAATTTTTGTTTTATATTTTCCAGAAAGTTAACCTGTCGACCGCCTATATTATTCCTGTCGACCGGTTTTATATAAAAAGTGTAACGACCCAGATTTTTGAACTGTTTATTTTAAATATTTAGTATGGTTTTAAATATTGAATTCAGAATATAAATGAATTTTATATTGGATTTGTCAATTTAATTATCGATATATGATTTAATATCGAATATATTTAATTATCGTAATAGTAAAAATTGAATTCCCAGTGTAACACTAAATCAGAGCGATTCAGTCGACTAATATAAATTCTGTATTGACTTAAAAAGATAATAATTTATTTTCGATGAATTTATTTGTTCAGAAATCGATATACATTCTAAACGGTTTAACTTAATTTACTAGTGTTATTTCATTTTAAACCGATTCTGTTAAGTTCAAATTATTGTATAAGCTTGAAAACGTCGGTCGTTGCGACTAAATAGCGGTTCACGATTTTTAATTATGAACCTTGAGATATTTTTAGTGGATAAGATCGAAATCAAATCGATATCTATTTTAAAAGAATAAAAATCTATTTAACTCAAATCGTATTAAATAGAATTCAAATCAGTATTAATTTTGTATGTACTTCTGGAGACATTCATTAAAAGCTTGCGTACTTCTGGTTTCCCCTTTCTCCTCTATTTAAATCGCGCTCATCTCCTCTCTGTTTTTTTTCCCTTCTATAAATCGATTTGCTTCAGGAAAAAATGAATGGCCACTGCCCCCTTTTACTTCAAATTCATTCCTCCCTTTATTTTCAATATCGAAGCCACTCCCCTGTACCCTACAACACGGTGAAATCCATTTCCTTCCTTCACCTTAAAATCCAGAACAAAATCCACATTAATCAATTAATATTGAATTCGATCTCGGTGAACTCATAGTGGGAAATCGTATAGGGGACTGCAATTAAAACCGCAAGGCCTGGAGCTCGAAGTCGCGATTTTTGAAGGCGGGTTTGGGAAGTAGCGGTCGTCGCTGGTAGTTCAACACTTGGGGTTCGGAGCAACGGATGTTTGTCTATCTAGGGTTCGATTCTAAGTCGCGTTGATTTAGAGGCTGCCATTTCTACAAGGTACGCGGTTCTTGTGAAATTGCGATAAGTTGTGAGGAAAGGGGATAGCGATTTGAAAGCTTAAAGCTTGGAGGCATTGTTATCGATGCGTGGAGGCTGACCTGGTGGTGAAGCATACGGGAGAGGGTTATTGAACATATCGGTGGTCAAACTGGAGGTGAAAAGGGGATTTCGGTCTGTGCTTAGGTGTCTAGAATAAAGTTTATCGAGGAATGTAGAAGGAATGGGTCTGGATGGGTATGAGACAGTGGGTTTGAGGCATGAAGGTGATATAGTTCGAGTAGGGGAGATGCAGAAATACTATGTAAATCATGAGAAGGTTCGAACCATTTTAGAAGGAAGAAAAGAAGTTAAAATGGGAATATAAGGTAAGTATTTAATTTAGTAACTTTATTGCATTTAAAATTTATTAAATAGCTTAAATAATAAATAATAAATTGTCATGACAGATATACACAAGATTTATCGAACGAAATCAGACAAGTAATCCGTAGCTGCGGGATACCTAATCGAAAATTAAAATGGGAATCAGAATAGATCGATTGATATCATGGTGAGTAAATCTCACTCACCTTTAGAATTATTTTTATTTCATTAAAAATAATTGTCTGTGCTTGTGTGCATGATTTCTGCTTGTTTTATATATATTAGTTATTTAGGCTATATATATATATATATTGGGTTGATTGATTGGTTGGATTCCCGCAGTCTCATTAGCGGATGCCCGCAGTTTCATAGCGGATGATTACCCTATACGCCCCACGCTATGATTAGTGGATGACCTTCTATACCGCGATATTCTGCCACGAAGCAGAATGGGTATTATTTATGTGCTAACATCTGTGGGTGCAGGAAAACAGGTTGGAGGGATCCAACTGGATTCCTCAAAAATATATTATCTGTTTGTTTATTTGTTGCATATATATTGTTATATATGATGTGTTAGGAAATAAATAATTCGTTGCTTTGTGTGTTTAAATATCACTGGGCTTAAGTAATGATATTTAAAAATATCGTAAAAAGGATATTGGAAATTTAAAAAAGGGAAATTCTATTTTTAAATAGAATTTGAATTCTAAATGGAATAAAAATATAAACTTGTTCTTGAAAAATAAAACAAGTAGTTTTTTTTAAACGAAGTTATAAATAGTTCTTTTATAACGAAGTTATAAATGAAGGGAAAAGAATTATCATTCGATAATTCAGAAATAGAAATACAAGTGTGAAATTGGGATTTGAAAAGGAATTTCAAAATAGGATTTGAAATGAAATTTTTTAATATATAACTCAAATGAAATTTGATTATAACATTTGAATAGTAGAATTCAAAGGAGTTTAAATATTTGAATATTAGAAATTCAAATAGAATTTGAATAGACGAAATTAGAATGGAAAAACAGAATTTGAATTCGGGAGATTAAAATAAAATTTGAATTCAAAGGAATTCGAATAAAGAATTTTCAAATAGATTTGAAATATAGAATTTCAAAGAAGAATTGAACAGACTTTGAAATATAGAATTTCAAAGAAAAATCGAATAAGATTTGAAATATAGAATTTCAAAAGAAGAATTGAAATATGAAATTTGACTAGAGATTTGAAATGAAATTCAGATATGAAGTTTGAAGAAAGATTTGAATAGAAATTCAAGTATTGAATTTGAACATGGAATTGAATATAGAAATTCAAATAGAGATTTGAATATTGAATTTCAAAATAGAAATTGAAATAAACTTTGAAAATAGGATTTCAAAGTAGGATTGAAATAGGATTTCAAAAATAGAAATACAAATAGTTTTAAAAGGGAATTTGGATTCAAAGGAGTTCAACTAGATTTGAAATAAGGGAAATTCAAATGAGATTTAAATAATGGGTTTAACCGAAGAGGATTTTAATATAAGAATTTGAATAGAACTCAAATGGTATTAAATATAAGAGTTCAAACAAAACTCAAATGGAGTTTAAATAGAAAGAATTGGAATAAGAGGAATTCAAAGAGATTTGAAACATGGTATTTGGATTCAAAGAAATTAAAATGTGATATTTGAAGTTCAAAGTAAAAATGAGTTTAATTAGTTGAAGTTCAAATGGATTAAAAATGGAATTTGGATTCAAATAGTTGAAATAGAATTTGAACATAGAATTTGAATCGAATTGGAATTTGAATATAGATTTCAAATAAAAAAAATGAAATAGAATATCAGAGATATTTGTTGAGTTGGGAAAAATGGTTTGATATATATTTAAAATATATCAGAATGGAGTTGAATTTATATAAACGAAATTTTAAAAGTTTATATATATAATTATAATTAAAACGAACTCGCCGCAGCGCTGCAATTCGTAAAATAGCGATTCGAACTTCAATTGAATATATAGAACTCGATTGAAGTTGGAATTCTTCGAAATAAGAAACGTCAGGACCGGTTTGATAATAGTTTTCTAATAAAAGAGAAAAATCTGGATTTCGTCGTATAGATTTTGAGTTATGTCAAAATCAAATTTTCAGAAAAACAGCGCCAGAATCGTTTTAAAACCAAAATGGTTTATTTAATTTTATAAAAGGATTTTTAAGCAAATAAAATCCGAAGTTTCTATTTAGAAAATTTCAGAGTTGAGTTGTAAAATATATGCGATTTCAAGTTGTGTAAATGAATATGATTTTTGAAACAGAAACCAGATTTTGATTTATTGAATAGAATTAACTAAATTAAATTGAAATTAGTTAATGAGTTTTTGAATGGATATGGAGCTTTGAATAAGTTAATTCGATTTGAAATTTATATTCGAAATAGAAAAGGAAACTAGAATTGAAATCGAAATTCGATTTGGTTATGAACGAGTTAAATATTTTGTTCGAACATGTTATGTTCACAAAAAGTGAAATAGGCAAAAGGGCCAATTTAAAGAATAAATGGCGAAACTGAATTCAAGCGATTAGATGGTATTGAATTGAATTGCAAACAGGTGAATATGTGTTAGACAGGTATGGGATAAAGTGATGAAGGTATATAGTTAGTGTGCTCGACAAAAAGGTACATGTTTAATTCGTATATGAGATTTATGCGCCATATCGGCAAGCCGCTTGGCTTTTCCTTTTTCTTTTTGATTGAGGAAGATACCGGGATGCTATTTGAAATTTCCCGATGCTCCCGATACAGGGGAGGTTATGGCGAAATTTTCCGGAAATTTAAGGAGTTAGAATATTTTTGAGATATTTTGATAATTTGAAATCATTGTATCGACGTATTGAATTCGATAGTAAAGTGAATATAAAAATCGAACGTTGTAAACAAAAGGGGATAGAGATAAATGATTGGAATTGTTTCCAATTGCAAATAGAGATATTTTCTAATATATAGAAAATAAAAGAAGTTATTATTTGGAAACGTTTTCCAAATGGCATAAGAGGCAAGATTGATTATTGAAATATTTGAGTAACAAATATTGATAGAGAAAATAGAGAAGTGGTTTAATTAATGAAATATTAATTAAAGGGCCCAGTGATTTGTTTGATATGTTTGGATGAACACTTGTTTTTATTCGATAGTTAAATCACAGACTATCGAAGTTTTTGACCATCGTTGTCAATATGGAGAGACCGGTTGGATTATTATCCGAAGAACCACTCCGTATCGGCATAAGCGTTGCGAACCAAGTATGCTGGATATATTGAAGACGGAGTAGAGTGCAAGGGCTTTTCTAGTAATAGAAATAGTGCCTTCGGTTTCGTTCAATCCCAGAACGAACGTAAATGGACGAATGTCTGACAGAGTATTTCCAATGATCAAATAGGTTGGTCTGTATGAATATATATGGTTGCAACGGATTTATCCCTTAGCATAATATCCAGAATATTTGTGCAAACTCAACTAGTGATTAACGGATCTGACAATGTGGCATTCAAAGTGATTGTGTTATCAAGGAATGGTAAGTAATCGTAGCCTCAGGCCTCAACAACCAGGAAAGGACAAAAATCGGGCAGGCAGCATGGCTATGTGGGTCGCACCCATTAGGGTGTATAATCACCTATCTAGAGAAATTCCTTTTGTTTCTAAATCTATCGATTCTGCCCATTCGGGAAACGGTGGTTTGAGTCCAACCGTTGGTGATATACATTCGATACACTCAAGCGAAATGAGTGGTCGGTCATGTGTGGGCCGGGTCGCAAGATGTTCTTGTTGAACCCAGGTGTATTTGCCTCTAGAGATACATCATCGGAAGGTGGTCCCATACCTTGTCATGTTGGAAATCCAATCTCCAATAAGCGCCATGCGGTTTTTGATTTTATACTATATATGTGGAGCGTGAGATGCAAGCGTTCTGCTATTTGATTATTTATTTGATGTAGACATTATTATAATATCATTGGATTTGATATCAAAGTGTTTTGGGTTATAGTAAGGTAAAAACCGTCCATGTTTATGTGTGGGCTGGTCTTACTATTACCTTTTCTTTCGAAAGGATTTTTAAAGTTAAACAAGTGGTTGGAGTTTACTCACACCAGTCCCATGACTGACCCAGAGTTTATTTTGTTTGTTTCCCCTAAACTCTTGGGTGCCCAAATTTGTACGGGCAGTCAAGTGTTTCAGGCTTTTACAGATACACTTGGAGGAGCTTGAAGCAGAAGGCTTCAACGTTAGTTATTTAGAGTTACTTCCGCTGGATCAAATGTTATGTGTACTCTGATGATGGTATGTATGTATGTACAAAACAGATTTGTATTTCGAAGCTTATGTTATATAATATATTTTATTCGTTCCGCTGTGAGTTGTGATCTTCGTTTTTCTTCTATTCTAATATTTCTTTCTTTATATTTCTCATCCTCTAACTTCTTTCTAATAATGAGTCGTATTTCTGTGTTATTTGGGTTGGACGTGTGTTGTATTTAGTCAACTCAGATAGCTCGGATTTGCGGGCCATTACAGTGGTATCAGAGCTTAGGTTGAGTGAACACCTAGGCTTGTGTGGCATGTGCTCATTAGAGATAGGGTCAGTAGTACCCTAGAATGAGTTGAGTGTATAATACGAGAGAGCGTATTTGTTAGTTGATATAAAAGTTGTTTTATATTGTGTTGGCTAGTCTGTAGAGTGGTTTATGAATTCTGGTCGAATCGTGGGACGCCGCGGAATCGATAGGAATTTCTAAACGCTTGAACAGAAGATTGAACATAATATTGTTTTCAAGTGGGTAGATGAAATAATTTTACCCAAAATCCTATTTTGATATAGAAAGAATAATTTTTGAAATTATTATATATGGATGTATTGGTTGTTATTATTATAATCAAATAAGATTATAAGAAACAAAATGGTTAGATAGAACCAAATAGAATTTGTATATGGATGAAATATACAAATAAGATGAACTAGAATTGGATTCAAAATTTGAATTAAGAATTTAAAATCCTGGGAGATTTGAAAAATATATTTTTGAAATATATTAAAATAATATAGCTTTGTTTTGAAGGGGATTTTGAAAATGATAAAGCACTGAACTCACTTCAGTGGCTGGAAAATAATTCAGATGATGACTGCAGCCTCATCAGTGTTCATTTTCGAGTTTCTAAGTGATGGATTGCTACCTTAGAAAATTTTTGATGGGAATTTGTTTAAAAGAAACAAGTTTAGTTGAAAAATTCAAATATTTTGAATTTGAAAAGATTATAAATATATGTACATGTTTAAGTGATTTCAAAGGGATTTGAAATGATAACCCTGGGAATTGAATTCTGGAATTGGAATTTAACTTAAGCTAGTTAAATGGGTCGAAGTGAATCAATTGACTAGAATCAATTTGGATAAATTGGTGTTGAACCAATATGAATAGAATATGAGTTGGATGTGAATAACCTAATTGCAAATCATTCAGAGTTAAATGAATGAAAGCATATATAGTGTATGATATTCAATATGAATGGAAACCAAAAGTTTTGGTAGAATTGAATTTGTTGAAATATGAGGAGTTGAGTTTCAACATAAGTGAATTTTTGAAAAGTAATAGATTTGTACCATTTTACCTACCTTAGCAATTTCGAGGACGAAATTATTTTAAGGGGGAAAGAATGTAACGACCCAGATTTTTGAACTGTTTATTTTAAATATTTAGTATGGTTTTAAATATTGAATTCAGAATATAAATGAATTTTATATTGGATTTGTCAATTTAATTATCGATATATGATTTAATATCGAATATATTTAATTATCGTAATAGTAAAAATTGAATTCCCAGTGTAACACTAAATCAGAGCGATTCAGTCGACTAATATAAATTCTGTATTGACTTAAAAAGATAATAATTTATTTTCGATGAATTTATTTGTTCAGAAATCGATATACATTCTAAACGGTTTAACTTAATTTACTAGTGTTATTTCATTTTAAACCGATTCTGTTAAGTTCAAATTATTGTATAAGCTTGAAAACGTCGGTCGTTGCGACTAAATAGCGGTTCACGATTTTTAATTATGAACCTTGAGATATTTTTAGTGGATAAGATCGAAATCAAATCGATATCTATTTTAAAAGAATAAAAATCTATTTAACTCAAATCGTATTAAATAGAATTCAAATCAGTATTAATTTTGTATGTACTTCTGGAGACATTCATTAAAAGCTTGCGTACTTCTGGTTTCCCCTTTCTCCTCTATTTAAATCGCGCTCATCTCCTCTCTGTTTTTTTTTCCCTTCTATAAATCGATTTGCTTCAGGAAAAAATGAATGGCCACTGCCCCCTTTTACTTCAAATTCATTCCTCCCTTTATTTTCAATATCGAAGCCACTCCCCTGTACCCTACAACACGGTGAAATCCATTTCCTTCCTTCACCTTAAAATCCAGAACAAAATCCACATTAATCAATTAATATTGAATTCGATCTCGGTGAACTCATAGTGGGAAATCGTATAGGGGACTGCAATTAAAACCGCAAGGCCTGGAGCTCGAAGTCGCGATTTTTGAAGGCGGGTTTGGGAAGTAGCGGTCGTCGCTGGTAGTTCAACACTTGGGGTTCGGAGCAACGGATGTTTGTCTATCTAGGGTTCGATTCTAAGTCGCGTTGATTTAGAGGCTGCCATTTCTACAAGGTACGCGGTTCTTGTGAAATTGCGATAAGTTGTGAGGAAAGGGGATAGCGATTTGAAAGCTTAAAGCTTGGAGGCATTGTTATCGATGCGTGGAGGCTGACCTGGTGGTGAAGCATACGGGAGAGGGTTATTGAACATATCGGTGGTCAAACTGGAGGTGAAAAGGGGATTTCGGTCTGTGCTTAGGTGTCTAGAATAAAGTTTATCGAGGAATGTAGAAGGAATGGGTCTGGATGGGTATGAGACAGTGGGTTTGAGGCATGAAGGTGATATAGTTCGAGTAGGGGAGATGCAGAAATACTATGTAAATCATGAGAAGGTTCGAACCATTTTAGAAGGAAGAAAAGAAGTTAAAATGGGAATATAAGGTAAGTATTTAATTTAGTAACTTTATTGCATTTAAAATTTATTAAATAGCTTAAATAATAAATAATAAATTGTCATGACAGATATACACAAGATTTATCGAACGAAATCAGACAAGTAATCCGTAGCTGCGGGATACCTAATCGAAAATTAAAATGGGAATCAGAATA
The DNA here is from genome assembly GCA_030737875.1 of Allium sativum. Taxonomy (NCBI): domain Eukaryota; kingdom Viridiplantae; phylum Streptophyta; class Magnoliopsida; order Asparagales; family Amaryllidaceae; genus Allium; species Allium sativum. The sequence goes on along the minus strand of CM060909.1, from coordinate 429,215,459 downwards.
GATCGATTGATATCATGGTGAGTAAATCTCACTCACCTTTAGAATTATTTTTATTTCATTAAAAATAATTGTCTGTGCTTGTGTGCATGATTTCTGCTTGTTTTATATATATTAGTTATTTAGGCTATATATATATATATTGGGTTGATTGATTGGTTGGATTCCCGCAGTCTCATTAGCGGATGCCCGCAGTTTCATAGCGGATGATTACCCTATACGCCCCACGCTATGATTAGTGGATGACCTTCTATACCGCGATATTCTGCCACGAAGCAGAATGGGTATTATTTATGTGCTAACATCTGTGGGTGCAGGAAAACAGGTTGGAGGGATCCAACTGGATTCCTCAAAAATATATTATCTGTTTGTTTATTTGTTGCATATATATTGTTATATATGATGTGTTAGGAAATAAATAATTCGTTGCTTTGTGTGTTTAAATATCACTGGGCTTAAGTAATGATATTTAAAAATATCGTAAAAAGGATATTGGAAATTTAAAAAAGGGAAATTCTATTTTTAAATAGAATTTGAATTCTAAATGGAATAAAAATATAAACTTGTTCTTGAAAAATAAAACAAGTAGTTTTTTTTAAACGAAGTTATAAATAGTTCTTTTATAACGAAGTTATAAATGAAGGGAAAAGAATTATCATTCGATAATTCAGAAATAGAAATACAAGTGTGAAATTGGGATTTGAAAAGGAATTTCAAAATAGGATTTGAAATGAAATTTTTTAATATATAACTCAAATGAAATTTGATTATAACATTTGAATAGTAGAATTCAAAGGAGTTTAAATATTTGAATATTAGAAATTCAAATAGAATTTGAATAGACGAAATTAGAATGGAAAAACAGAATTTGAATTCGGGAGATTAAAATAAAATTTGAATTCAAAGGAATTCGAATAAAGAATTTTCAAATAGATTTGAAATATAGAATTTCAAAGAAGAATTGAACAGACTTTGAAATATAGAATTTCAAAGAAAAATCGAATAAGATTTGAAATATAGAATTTCAAAAGAAGAATTGAAATATGAAATTTGACTAGAGATTTGAAATGAAATTCAGATATGAAGTTTGAAGAAAGATTTGAATAGAAATTCAAGTATTGAATTTGAACATGGAATTGAATATAGAAATTCAAATAGAGATTTGAATATTGAATTTCAAAATAGAAATTGAAATAAACTTTGAAAATAGGATTTCAAAGTAGGATTGAAATAGGATTTCAAAAATAGAAATACAAATAGTTTTAAAAGGGAATTTGGATTCAAAGGAGTTCAACTAGATTTGAAATAAGGGAAATTCAAATGAGATTTAAATAATGGGTTTTACCGAAGAGGATTTTAATATAAGAATTTGAATAGAACTCAAATGGTATTAAATATAAGAGTTCAAACAAAACTCAAATGGAGTTTAAATAGAAAGAATTGGAATAAGAGGAATTCAAAGAGATTTGAAACATGGTATTTGGATTCAAAGAAATTAAAATGTGATATTTGAAGTTCAAAGTAAAAATGAGTTTAATTAGTTGAAGTTCAAATGGATTAAAAATGGAATTTGGATTCAAATAGTTGAAATAGAATTTGAACATAGAATTTGAATCGAATTGGAATTTGAATATAGATTTCAAATAAAAAAAATGAAATAGAATATCAGAGATATTTGTTGAGTTGGGAAAAATGGTTTGATATATATTTAAAATATATCAGAATGGAGTTGAATTTATATAAACGAAATTTTAAAAGTTTATATATATAATTATAATTAAAACGAACTCGCCGCAGCGCTGCAATTCGTAAAATAGCGATTCGAACTTCAATTGAATATATAGAACTCGATTGAAGTTGGAATTCTTCGAAATAAGAAACGTCAGGACCGGTTTGATAATAGTTTTCTAATAAAAGAGAAAAATCGGGATTTCGTCGTATAGATTTTGAGTTATGTCAAAATCAAATTTTCAGAAAAACAGCGCCAGAATCGTTTTAAAACCAAAATGGTTTATTTAATTTTATAAAAGGATTTTTAAGCAAATAAAATCCGAAGTTTCTATTTAGAAAATTTCAGAGTTGAGTTGTAAAATATATGCGATTTCAAGTTGTGTAAATGAATATGATTTTTGAAACAGAAACCAGATTTTGATTTATTGAATAGAATTAACTAAATTAAATTGAAATTAGTTAATGAGTTTTTGAATGGATATGGAGCTTTGAATAAGTTAATTCGATTTGAAATTTATATTCGAAATAGAAAAGGAAACTAGAATTGAAATCGAAATTCGATTTGGTTATGAACGAGTTAAATATTTTGTTCGAACATGTTATGTTCACAAAAAGTGAAATAGGCAAAAGGGCCAATTTAAAGAATAAATGGCGAAACTGAATTCAAGCGATTAGATGGTATTGAATTGAATTGCAAACAGGTGAATATGTGTTAGACAGGTATGGGATAAAGTGATGAAGGTATATAGTTAGTGTGCTCGACAAAAAGGTACATGTTTAATTCGTATATGAGATTTATGCGCCGTATCGGCAAGCCGCTTGGCTTTTCCTTTTTCTTTTTGATTGAGGAAGATACCGGGATGCTATTTGAAATTTCCCGATGCTCCCGATACAGGGGAGGTTATGGCGAAATTTTCCGGAAATTTAAGGAGTTAGAATATTTTTGAGATATTTTGATAATTTGAAATCATTGTATCGACGTATTGAATTCGATAGTAAAGTGAATATAAAAATCGAACGTTGTAAACAAAAGGGGATAGAGATAAATGATTGGAATTGTTTCCAATTGCAAATAGAGATATTTTCTAATATATAGAAAATAAAAGAAGTTATTATTTGGAAACGTTTTCCAAATGGCATAAGAGGCAAGATTGATTATTGAAATATTTGAGTAACAAATATTGATAGAGAAAATAGAGAAGTGGTTTAATTAATGAAATATTAATTAAAGGGCCCAGTGATTTGTTTGATATGTTTGGATGAACACTTGTTTTTATTCGATAGTTAAATCACAGACTATCGAAGTTTTTGACCATCGTTGTCAATATGGAGAGACCGGTTGGATTATTATCCGAAGAACCACTCCGTATCGGCATAAGCGTTGCGAACCAAGTATGCTGGATATATTGAAGACGGAGTAGAGTGCAAGGGCTTTTCTAGTAATAGAAATAGTGCCTTCGGTTTCGTTCAATCCCAGAACGAACGTAAATGGACGAATGTCTGACAGAGTATTTCCAATGATCAAATAGGTTGGTCTGTATGAATATATATGGTTGCAACGGATTTATCCCTTAGCATAATATCCAGAATATTTGTGCAAACTCAACTAGTGATTAACGGATCTGACAATGTGGCATTCAAAGTGATTGTGTTATCAAGGAATGGTAAGTAATCGTAGCCTCAGGCCTCAACAACCAGGAAAGGACAAAAATCGGGCAGGCAGCATGGCTATGTGGGTCGCACCCATTAGGGTGTATAATCACCTATCTAGAGAAATTCCTTTTGTTTCTAAATCTATCGATTCTGCCCATTCGGGAAACGGTGGTTTGAGTCCAACCGTTGGTGATATACATTCGATACACTCAAGCGAAATGAGTGGTCGGTCATGTGTGGGCCGGGTCGCAAGATGTTCTTGTTGAACCCAGGTGTATTTGCCTCTAGAGATACATCATCGGAAGGTGGTCCCATACCTTGTCATGTTGGAAATCCAATCTCCAATAAGCGCCATGCGGTTTTTGATTTTATACTATATATGTGGAGCGTGAGATGCAAGCGTTCTGCTATTTGATTATTTATTTGATGTAGACATTATTATAATATCATTGGATTTGATATCAAAGTGTTTTGGGTTATAGTAAGGTAAAAACCGTCCATGTTTATGTGTGGGCTGGTCTTACTATTACCTTTTCTTTCGAAAGGATTTTTAAAGTTAAACAAGTGGTTGGAGTTTACTCACACCAGTCCCATGACTGACCCAGAGTTTATTTTGTTTGTTTCCCCTAAACTCTTGGGTGCCCAAATTTGTACGGGCAGTCAAGTGTTTCAGGCTTTTACAGATACACTTGGAGGAGCTTGAAGCAGAAGGCTTCAACGTTAGTTATTTAGAGTTACTTCCGCTGGATCAAATGTTATGTGTACTCTGATGATGGTATGTATGTATGTACAAAACAGATTTGTATTTCGAAGCTTATGTTATATAATATATTTTATTCGTTCCGCTGTGAGTTGTGATCTTCGTTTTTCTTCTATTCTAATATTTCTTTCTTTATATTTCTCATCCTCTAACTTCTTTCTAATAATGAGTCGTATTTCTGTGTTATTTGGGTTGGACGTGTGTTGTATTTAGTCAACTCAGATAGCTCGGATTTGCGGGCCATTACAAAAAGTGTCACACATACTTCCAGAACTTTTACCTGTCGACAGCCCCTAACCTACCTGTCGACCGCCTTCGGTTTTTGTTCATATCCCTGTTAGACACGTCGGTTCTCTTTTTGATTAAATACATCCCTTCATTACAATCCATCCATTCATTATTTAAAATCCTTACATCTCTTCATCAAACACCCTTATTTATTCATTCTCATCATCTTCTAAATCCATAACTCTTAAGAATTTTTCATAATCTCTCCTCTTTAAAAACCTAATCTATTAGAAATCTTCAAAATCCCCAATCTCTTCAATGGCTCCTAAGCATAAGAAGTCAAAAACCACATCTTCTCAAGCCCCTGTTCAACCTATTGATACTCAAATCAAGCAATGGCTTATGGATCCTCTTGCTGTGACTAGATGGAACAAGATGAAAGACTATACAATTCACCACGGATCCTTTCTCAAATTCTCTGATTTCGTCCTCTACGATGTTAGTGAACTATCAAGAAGAGCGGGTATAAAGTCTCTACTAGATTTTGAAGACAATAATGTTGAGATAAGTCATACCTTGATAAAACTTTTTTATGCCAATCTCAATTTAGACAAATTTAAACCCCAAAACTCGGATAATTGCTTATGGTCCGTAGTCTGTTGTCAACACGTCTTTCTTTCCAAAGACCGGATGGCAGAAATACTCCGAACCCACAACGAAGGTATTCAATTTAGTAGTGATTTTTGCCCTATACATATTCGAGATAAAAATAGTCACCTTTTTATTGAAGACCATAAGTCAAGTATTAAGGGTATCAATCTAAGACCATCGGCCAGACTTCTCCACCTTTGTATCACACACACTCTTCTTCCAAGGACTGGTAACTTTGATGCAGTGTATAGAGAAAACTTTAAAGCCCTGTATGCCATTTTTGCAAATATCAGGGTAAATTGGATAGACATGATTTTCGATGAGATTGTGATGGTAAATAAACGTTCAAGGCCACACTTGTTTTATAACGAGTATATCATGCGTTGTCTCATGGAATGTGGTGTAAGATCTCCCGAATCTACAATATCAATACCAAAATGTATTGATAAAGCATCTAAAAAGAGGATGAAGCTACCGATTCCTGCTATGAGTATTATTCCGTTTGAACACTATGTTGAACAAGGTCCTCCACAAACATCTTCTTCTCAAATCCCTAGGCAAAGGCCTGAAGATGTTACAATTCCGCCTCCTACTTCTTCGACTAAGGAAACTATTGAGCAAATTGCACGTAATCAATTCTTACTCGAAGCTCGACTAAAACGTACCGATAATAAACTCGACCGCTTGGACACCAAACTCGATAAGCGGTTCAACAAATTAAAGTCTTTCTTCAGTACAATTTGGGAAACAATCTCTTGTGCTTCAACTTCCGCAACCCTTGCTCAAGATCCCGGAAAACGACCAATGCCACCTACTTTTACATGGTCTTCCTCTGAAGAAGGTACTAGCTCTGGAGCAAGTACTCAACATACTCGTGGTCGTGGAATGTCGTATATTGAAGAAGAAGCTCATGACGATATTGAAAAGGACGATGATAACAGCGACAATGAGGAACAAGAGGAGGAAGGAAACAAAGATGACGAGGACGATAATGATTCGGACTGGCCTTCACAATAGTCATCTCATATTTATCGTTTAACCTTTTAATTTGCTTATAACTATGCTACTTCCTAGTACTTCTGGTGTGTTTATTTTGGTTTGGCTAGTAATATGTATGACAATCTATGTATTTCGTTCTATCGTTTATTCATGTTTTATTGCTTAATCTTATATATATTGTTGTAATCACCCTTTTTGTCGATGACAAAGGGGGAGAAAATATTACTAACAAATGCCATGCAGATTATATAATTCAGGGGGAGCATATATACAGGGGGAGAAAATATACAAGGAACAATACCTTATTAAGCCATGTTGTCATCAATCAAAAAGGGGGAGAATGTTGAGTCAAAGCTTCAAAGGTTGTTTTGATTTATGACAAGAAGAAGCTTCTACATCGACAAAAAGAAGACAAGATGACTTCATAGGTTAGAAGTTGATTATTTAGAGTAAAAAATGTTAAAATCTATCCTCAAATGATCATACTTCTAATTGCTTTAAAATATTTCTTATAAAAGCATTTTTTTATGCATATGGCCAAAAACATGTCGACCTGCATATTTTTATAGGTCAACAGGTTTTTAAAATGTAACGGTCAAAAATAGGTCGACCTACAAATTTTTATAGGTCAACAGGTTTTTGAATTACAACGGCTAAAAACATGTCGACCTATAGATTTTCATAGGTGAACAGCTTTTTGAATTTTTGTGAAAAGTCATCTCCTTTCTCTAAGAGTTGCATCCATTTCTTCTCATGAATAATCACTTCTTTTGATTGCAACTCTTCACCAATAATTGCAACTACTCGATCTTTATAAATACATAAATTTGCAATCATTCAAATCACCGAATTTACTCTCTATTTTCTGATCTATCTTGCATTATTCTTTTCACTCAAAAAGCACTCAAAAGCATTCAATAATCGTTTGAATCACCAAGCATATTTCATACACTTGTGATTCAACTCGATATTTTACTTCCTAATCTTACTAAACATCAAATTACATTTGAGGATAAGATTATAGGAAGGGTGTACTCAATTGTTGACAAATCAGTGTTGAAGGAAGAACACATTCAAAGTCAAAATCTTATTATTGTTGAAGTCCTCGGTGTTGTAAGAGGCAAGTGTTGAAGTCCTCGTGTTATAAGAGGCAAGTGTTGAAGTCCTCGTGTTATAAGAGGCAAGTGTTGAAGTCCTCGTGTTATAAGAGGCAAGTGTTGAAGTCCTCGTGTTGTTAGAGGCGTGAAATCCCGTTCGGCTGCTCGGGTATTGTAAACCTGTTTCCTCCGGGTGAAGTGAGGTTGTTGTTTAGTGAAAATCCAGATAGAAGTCTGGGACTGGACGTAGGACGGTGCTCCGAACCAGTATAAAAATCCCTGGTGTGATTTTTCCTATTTACTGCATTTGCTATACTTGCTTATCTGTGATATTGCTTCTGTGAGATCTTTTTACATTAAATATTTACCTGCATAACTATTGTAAATATACAAGTTAGTATATCACATACTTTCCGCATAGCCATATTATAGATCCTGCATAAGTCGTGCAAACCCGACTTTTCACCAATCAATGTGAGAACTCTCTCACTCAACTATTTTGTACAGTTATTTTAATCATAACTGAATATATATTTATCGCCTATACTGATTTTTATCTGGTTAATTGTTACAAATTGTTATACGGTATATGGTAGCTCAAATCACCAGTTGTTTGAAAACCATACAGATGAATGGATGATTGATTGTGATATGATGTGAATGTAATTCTGAGTTAATTAATAGATTATAAACATTGTTAAAATTATTTGTGGTAGTTGAAATTGGATTAAATATCCATTTACTAGTCGAACGACTTGTTTATGTTCACCCATTTAAGTAATATCGATTGGAATGAATAAATAATTTATTAAATGATTATTAATTGTTTGAAAACCCCACACGAGTCTTGGGATGATAATTAGTTTACACATCTCCCTTTTGTATAGTTGTATGTCAACCGATTGAATGATAGACTGTTATAAGCGTTATTTAATTATTTAGTGCTTATACAATGGTAGATGCACTATGGATGTGAATTGGATGATTTATAGTTGTTTATAACTATTGTTGAATACATGTGATGTATGAAATCCATATAAATAAAATTAAATGGTAACTGGTTGAATCACATTTCAATTCGAAACAAAACTTAAAATTTTAATATAATATTCAATGAAAAAAAACAAAGTTTGATTTTGATGTCTGATTTTGGATGGACATGAAAATATTAGAATACAAATGAATGTTTATAACTGAAAAGAATGTGATTTGAATCAATTAAGGAATGTTTTCAATTTTTAATTGAAATGAATAGTAATGGTTGAACGTGAAGTTGAGTTAAGTAAATAAATGATGTTTTAACTCGAACGGATTTTCCTATCAATGCTATTTATTTTTATAATTAATGTTGAGAAATTTGATTTCAAAATCTGATATTTTGAAAATATTATATGAGATGTTCAATTTTTGATTTAAGATTGAAATGTAAGTTTAAATCATTTTTAAATGAGATTATAAACTTTTATAAAATACGTTTTGGTTGGAAATCGACGAAATCTATTATATATAATATAATGGCTTAATATGAAGATATCTGATTTTGAAAGGAAAAAATTTAAACGAAATTTCAAATGGTAGTTGAAAATATTTTAGATAATTTGCAAAATATTTTGGAAGCATATTCGATTTTATTTTTAATTATAAACGGAACTCAGCCCTGAATAGGATGTGTCGCACGGCGATAGTTCACGAGTTTAACCTGTAACTTTGAATTGATGTACTGGGAGATTCGACTGTCGGATTGTTCTAAAACGGGAACCGTCGAGTTCGTATCGAAATTATCTTTCAAATGAATATAAGAAATTTAAAATTCAACAGTTAGGTTTTAAAATATGTCCAAATCTATTTTGGAAAAGGTCGCTATCGAAGTAGTTCGGCGGCCGATATTGGAAACCAACTGTAAGGGCCTTAATAAAATTATTAAACATATGAATAAGTTATGTTAAATCATAATAAATGATTTGAAATGATTTTGGATGAATTAATTCAAGTTTTGGAAAAATAAGAGATATTTTTATATGATTAAGTTCATTATTGACTTGAGCAAAAAACCGAAAGAAATTTTGATGGTTTTGATTTAACCAGATATTTCCAATGTAAAAATTTGGTGGTAGTTGAACAGAAATTATCTTCGGATATTTTGGTATTGGATTCCATGATTGTATGGATATCATTGAGGAATTTAGAAGATATAAATATCATTATTCCCAATACGATTTCTGTTGGTTTCGGAATTTGATGTTGAATATAAGTCGGTATGATTTCTATTTAGAGTCTTGTATTTAATATCAAATTGGATTTTGGGTTTGTCGTCAATAGTTTCTTTAATAACAATGTTCTTAAACCTGAATGGAACGAATAAATCTTTTCATTAAGACATAATGAAGTTTTCCAATTTAATAAATTAATTTGGAATTGAATTGAAGTTTGATTTTGGGTTTATTGTGAACGATTTTTTAAACATTAGTTTTTTAACCCAGTTAATAGTGAAGTTATGATTTGGGATTTATAAATATTTTAATTAAGATTTAATGGAATTTACCAAAGCAAAATCTTCCAATTTAATAAATTACATTGGAATTGAGTGGAATTCAATTCAGTAATAATTGAAATGAACCTCTGTAGAGAAAGACATGTACTATTTAAGGAATTTAAAAGCCTTGTCATTATTCCGTTTATAGTATTAGTCTGATATGGAAATTTATATCTATTATAAACTGTTATGATTTCTGTGTAAGTTCCATATTAAATTGAAGATAAATTTAGGTTTATCGTGAATTGAGTTTTAAATGACATTAGTTCTTTAACCTAATTAAAGACGGGGTTAGTTTCCTCAAGTTGAATAATCATTAAGTTATGATTTTTGATAATAAAACTAAGTTGGAGTTTAATGAGTCTTTAGTTAGATTGAAATGTAAATGGGCTAATGTAATGACCCGCATTTATAGAGGTATTATAATTAATTTATTTAATTATATAAATAGTGATATAGTGAATTAAATGGTGGTTTAATTAAATAATGGTTAATATTTAATTAAAATAATAAATTAAATAATATTTTAATTCTGAAATAATCAGAATTGGCTGAAATGACGATATGGTGTGAACCGGATCATCTGTGATATTAAATTCAGCTTGGAATTGAATTTGAATAACGAATATATTATTTGAATGACAGTTTGAACGTATAATTATATTATAATTAAAATCGAGCTTGAAATGGCGCTGCAGTTCATAATTTGGCGATTTAAACTTCAACTGAATGTACAGGATTCGTTTTAAGCTGGATTTCTGTGAAACAAGAAACGTGTGGAGCTGGTGGAGTATATCTTTCTAGTGGAAGAGAAAAATCGGGATTTCGTCATGTAGATTTTGATTTACGTCCAAATCAAATTTTAGAAAAGTCGCTATGGAATTCCTTTATAGTTTATAAAGGAATTATTTATATTTTAAAAAGGAATTTCAATATAAATCGAATATCGGGTTGACCCAGATTTGAAATATCAAGTTAGAAATTCATATAGGAATATTCTAGAGCTGTATGGTATTCCACTATGAATATATACGATAATATAAATTTATTTATATTTAGTTTAATTGTATTTATATATTTAAATGGGTCATTTAGAGCTTTAAAAATAGCCGGTTTTGCAAACAAAGTCAGAATTCGTTGAAACTAATTTTGTTGGATCCACAATGTCAAATAGTTGTTAGATTTCCAGTTTTGTGATTTTTAGAGTCAGTATGTGGCCGTACCGATTTTTAGAGTGAAAAATAGTCGATATTCTGATGGTTAAAAATACGCTGTGTGAGCATACGAAGTCGAAATTCGATGAAACCAGATTCGTTGGGTCTGTAATGTCAAACTCTAGCAGCATATCAGTTTTCGTGATTTTAGGGTATGGTATGTGGTCATAGGGATTTTTAAGGACCGAGAACGAATATATATTCATTAAAATAAAATAATAAAATAAAAAGAAAAATATCCAAACCCTTTCATGGTTCAACAGCAGGCCACGCATCATGTATTTTCGGCCACAAACTCTACCAAACTCCAAACACGCATATAAATACAGCATGAAACCCAAATCAGTAAAACTTTGAAAACAAAAACAAAGAAAATAAAATGCCTAAAATCTTGAAAAAAAAAGGTGGTTTGAGATCTTCAGAGTCGGAGCTTCGATCCGATACCAGTTTAAGGTGGTGCGACGCGTCCTTTCCAGTGCTCGAAATTGTTAGTGGCAACTAGGGTAGAACTATGCTGGATATTTAAGCATCGAGAAGGATTTTCGAGTTCGAATCCGAACTTAGGTGATCGAATAGAGGGTGTTTGCAAAGGATTGGTGGATTCCGTTAAAAAAGAGGTCGATCTCTGTACTGGGTTCATCGTCGAAGTCGCACCCGAGAAGATGTTTGCGAGTAGAGGATAAGGGTGATGCGGTTAGAGGATTCGAAATGGGGAATGATGGTGGAATTTGTTTGGGATTTCGTGAAGGCGTCGAGGAGCAAAGGGAGATGGAAGAATCAGAAATGGCCTACTAGAGTTCGAATGTGAGGAGCAGCGTTTTTAAGTCATCAGGGAGAAAGATGGGATCCACGTGTTAAGGGGGTGACGTGGAAAGTGGATAAGGTTAATTAAAGTAATTTTCCATTTTTATTTTATACCGTTTAAATTGTTATACTTGTATAAGTCACAACTTCGTCATATGGTATCAGAATTGGACGAAACAAGATCAGTTGGGATCGTATGGACGGACACTACACGGGAACTGACTGGAAGTCAATCGGAGCTCGTTACAATTTATGGCAAAATAAATTGTCCGTCTAAATCAAATCGAACGATGGTTATCGTTATCAATGATGATCGTCCAAAGTGAGTAAATCTCACTAACTCTGAACAGTTTATAATTTCATGTTGTATTTTTAGAACTGTTAAATATTGGCTGATTGACTGTGTATTGACTGTTTGATTGAACTGCTAGTCAGTTAGTTAAATTTCTATATTGATTCTGTTTAACAGAATATATCATATGGAACTGAAAGTGATGTTGATTTTATTGTGTAACATCTGTGGATGCAGGGAGACAGGTTGGAGGAATCCGACTGGATTCCTCAACAGTTATTTTATTGTTTTCATATATTGTGATATATGACGTGATTTATAATATGTTGTTGATTATATGTGTATGGACGATATTGGACATCGTAATTTGATATGTTAAACACCATAACATACCGGGATTTGGAGAAAAGGGGAATTTGTCAAAGTGAATACTGAAAAGAGAATATTTATAAACAGAATATTTATAAATAGAAATTTATTTATAAATGGATTATTTATAAATAGAAAATACTTAGAAATAAAACCCTAAAGGGAATATTTGTAAAACCATTTACAAATTAATCAGAAAGAGAAATGTTTGTAAAGCATTTACAAATGAGATTGAATAGGGAATATTTGTAAAACCTTTACAAATGAAATCAAAAGAGGAATATTTGTAAAACCTTTACAAATGAAATCGAAAAGGAGATATTTGTAAAGACATTTACAAATAGAATTAAAAAGGAAATATTTAGAAAATAAATAAAGTTATAAAAAGGAAATTTGTTTATAACCGAATAGGATATTATAAAAAGGGAAACGTTACTAAAAAGGAAATCATTTGTAAAGTGAAGAACCGTTACTAAAAGTAAATATTTATAAATGAATAGTTTATTCGAATAAAGTAAAAGGAGTTATCGAATTTAGTTATTCGATGGAGTTATCGAATATAGTTTATCCGAATAGAATCAATTGAGTTGATCGAATATTAGTGATTCGAATAAAGTAAAAGGAGTTATCGATTATTAGTTAATCGAAGGAGTTATCGATTATTGTTTAATCGAAAAGAGTTATCGATTTGTTTAGTCGAAGTGAGTTATAGAATATTGGTTATTCGAAGGAGTTATCGAATTTAGTTATTCAATGCAGTTAATCGATTAGAGTTAAAATAAAGGAGTTAATCGAATAAAGTTTATTCGAATAGAATCAATTGAATATTAGTGATTCGAATAAAGTAAAAGGAGTTATTGAATATTAGTTATTCGAATAAGAGTTAAATAGAGTTATCGAATATTAGTTATTCGAATAGAGTTAAATGGAGTTAAAGGAATTAATCGAATATAGTTTATTCGAATGGAATTAAAAGAGTTAATCGGATTTGGTTTATTCGAATAGAGTTAAAGGAGTTATAGACTAGAGTTAAATCAAATAGAGTTAATCCAATAGAGTTAGTCCAATAGAGTTAATTGATAAGGGTTAATCGAATAGAGTAAATTGAATAGAGTTATCGAATATACCTTATCGAAGGAAAGAATTATCGAATAGAGATGATTCGAAAGAGAGTTACGTAAGGAAGTTTGTTAAAGAATTAAAAGGTGAACTTTGTCTATTTCAAGGTTAGAAACGTTGTTCAGTTAAGGTCTAAGAGGTAGTATTACCCCAACTTGATTGACATCATTTTTAACTAAGGAATGGGTAAGGTTCGATAGTGAAGGTGGGTTAAAGGAATTTAGTTAATAAGCGTAATGGCTTGAGTTGGCATCGCGATGGTTTGTTTAAACATCTGTCTAAGTCCAATGAAGGAGTTTTGGAAATGTTTTCCAAAATAAGAACCAGAAATGTTTTCTGATATAGAAAATAAGAAATGGAAATGTTTTCCAATGGTAATAACATATATTTTCTAAATTTAGAAAATAAGAAATGTTGAATATAGGGAAACAGGAGATGAAAAATGAACTAAGGAGATAAATGTTAAATGTTGGTTGATTTTATAGAATTTCCATTTGGAAATAATATCGTTGTTTGCACACCTGTTTTTCTTCGATGGTTAAATCACTGACTATCGAAGTTTTGATCATTTTAACGTTGTTAATATGGAGAGTCCGGTTGGATTATTATCCAAAGAACCACTCTGTATTGGCATAAGCGTTGCGAATCATATATGCCAAAGATAATTGAAGACGGAGTAAAGCGCAAGGGCTATTGTATAAGTCTTAGATAACAGTGCCCAAGATGGATGTACTGAATAGTGCCATTGGTTCATCCTGTTCCTGGATGACTAGTATGGATGAATGTCTGATAGAGTATTTCCAGAAAGGTCACGTACGTTGATTTCTTCAACCGTACCAAGAGTGGAAGTGGAGAAGGAAACTTCTTTAGCTAACACATAATGTACTGTTGTAGACGTCAATTAGTGATTTTCGATGGATCTGATAATGTGGCATTCGAAGTGAATCTGATGTGATGATAAGGCGTAACCTCAAGCCTCATCAACCGGTAAATGACAGAAATCGGGCAGGCAGCATGGCTAAGTCGGTCGCTCCGAAGTAGGGTGTATAATCACCTGATCTAGAGTTTCATTTATTTCTAAAAATCTATTGTCGATACTATTTGACAAGGCCCGAACTTCCCGCGAAGGAAAGCACGGATTGCATTGAGGACAAGCCACATCGGAACGCAGACTGAAGAACATTTCACTGTTTATTACAACAACTCCACCAGATACAAGAATATACATAGTATGAATGAAAGTAATACATTCGATAATTATCAGAGATTACAATAAATTACATAGCAGCGGAAAATAATACAAAACACAATTGAAAGTAATACACGGATACAGAGCTTTCCGAGCATCGTTCCAGCTGTAAATCAGGATCCTGTGAATATAAATCTGCAAAACCAAAACTACTAGCTGCCGTGTCAAAATAAGGGCACCCAGAGTTTAGGTTAAAACAATAAACTCTAGGTCAGTCATGTGACTGGTGTGAGAACTAAAGCGGTTATTAATCTTTATTTTAAAGTTCGATAAATCAAGAGACCACGCCGTATAACACGGAACGGGTTTCCTCCCAAGAATACCAGTGCATAAAACAAACAGCGCAATGCTAAATAAAGAAAAATGAAGCTATTATAAGACCCAGGTCCCATCACACAATGCAACGTAAGCCGGAGGATAGGGTTTTTACCTTATAATAGCCAAAGCATGCTTGATACGTTTAAAAAACATTATTTTGGTATTACTACAAGTGTATAGTGTCAAAACAATTTCAATCATAAATATCAATCATAGGCGACATGAATGACCCATACCACTATGTCGCCATACTAGGTACTACAAATAAAACCGCAATATCACGTATTGGAAATTGGATTTCCGTCATGAGCTGAGGCAAGGGGCAAGCTCCTCTCCGTTCGAGACACTCTAGCAAATGTCCTAGGATCGCACACAGCAATCCTTGGATCTTCAGGGCCGGTCCTCTCTTACTTTTGAGGATTGGCAATTCCTGAGCACACGTTTCCCGGTCCTAACAGACCTATATCTGAGGCGCCTCGTATCCAACAACCACACAGGTGAAAAGTATATAAATGTCAGCCAGTTTAAGCACTGACATCACCCATAGCTAGAAAGAAACGTCGTGCTCTCCCTGCAGTCACTATACCGTTTTTGACTCATACCGAGGTGTGTGGCTCGCGAATTCACGTTATACACAAAGCTACGCCACGTAGGCCGTGCTTTGATCATCAAACACAAGACTTTGCTTTTCAACAGAAGCCTTGATCAATTGCCACTTACGCGTGCCACACTGGCAATTCACTCCATGCGACTGATGTCCATCGATATACAACCTCTGAGCTCGTACGTCTCAGAGAAGGGTGTTAAGCAAGAGAATAAATTCTCCACTGCCAAACAGATGTATATTTAATAGAGATCAATCAACACAGAATAAAATCCAATGTCAGACAGACAATCTATTTACAAGTTCGTTCTGGGTCTGAACGAAACCGGAGGCACTTTCCTCGCATATCCATCGATCTCCAAGTACGTCTGGACGATCACCAACTGTTTCTCTCCTCTTGGGTGTACAGCCTAATCAAGATCATCAGTAATCACCCAAACGATGTGAAGACTTCCAGTCTTCAACCACCGTCTTCATCTTCAACTCATCGCCGAATCGATTATTCAGAATGGGTATAAACCCGGCCTTTCTGAATAACCCACGTATATAATAAACAAATGTTACACAAACACAACAAACGCCTCATTCCAATTCAGAATATTCTTTTATTCACAGAATCACATTCTTAGGGAAAGGTTTCCATTAATTTTATCAAAGATAAATTCTTCTAAACTTATTCTTTAATCTTCCTTTAGATATCATTTCAAACCATGTTATGGTTTTCCAAACTAGTCGGGATTAGCGAACCACACCAAAGTAATTATTTATTTTATTTCCCAATCCCAACCAATTTACCCCATGGAGCAAAACTGGTAAGACTTCATATCTAACACCACGGTGCTATCGGTAAAGTTAATTACCATTTCACGTTCAAATCTAATTAAAGATTTAACTATCGCTTTGGAGCAAAACTTGTGGTACTCCATTCTTGATCACCTTTCAGATTTGATAATTTAAATTATCAATTCACATTTCAATCTAATTAAAGATTCATTAAAACTCCACATAGTTTTAATCTTTTCAAAAATCAATATCCTGTCTTAAACTGGGTTAAAGAACCAATGTCATTTAAAACACGATTCACGATAAACCCAAAATCACATTCTATTGTTAATCAGGTTAAAGAACAGGTGTTATTCAAAACACCGCTCACGATAAACCCAAGAACCAGTTTAAATTCAATTCCAATTAATATTATTTAATTGGTACACTTCATTAAATCTAAATAGAAAGATTTAATTTATTTCTCAACTGGGCTTAAAAATTAGTGTTAATGAAGACACCATTCACGACAAACCCAAATCACGTTTGATATTAAATACAAGGCTCTGAATAGAAAATATATCGGCTTATATTCAGTATCAAATTCTTAAACCAACAAATATCGTATTGGAAATAACGATATGAATATATCTTTCAAATTTCCACAACCATATCTGTATAATCACAAAATCCAACATCGAAATATTCCAAAGACAATTTCGATTCAAATCCATTTCCACTTCAATTATTGGAAATTCTGATTATTTTTAAAACCACTTTCAAATTCAATTTATTTATTTCAAAAATAAATTGATTTTAATTCTGGTTCAAAGCTAGTTCATTTTGATAAAAATCTATTTTATCTTTTCGAATATGGAGTTTTTCATCCCAGTTCTTCACAAACCATTTCTTATGGTTTTACACAAATTATAGATATTTTTAATAATTTTATCAAGGCCCGTACATTAGATTTCCATCGACAGCCATCAAAATGCACTTACAACGACCTTTTCCAAATTTGATTTGGATATAATTCCAAATCCAACCGTTAGATTTCAAATTTCTAATATTCATTGGAAAGCTCTTTTCGATACGAACCCAACGGTTCCTGTTTCAGGAGAATCCGACGGTCGGATTTCCCGTAACGTCAATTCGAAATCAATGGTCGAAATTCACGAACTGCCACAGCGCGACGCGTTCTATTCCGGCCATTATATATATATATATATATATATATATATATATATATATATATATTATGTATATTTCGTCGATTTCCTTCTAAAACGTATTTTATAAATCGTTTCAAATTCGTTTTCGAAACGATTTCAACTTCCCTTTCAATTTCAAATTAAAATTGAATTTTCCTTTATAAATTCGTTTTAAATTCATTTCAAATTGATTTCAATTCAAATCGATTTCAATTCAATTTCAATTCAATTTCATTTCAATATATTTCAATTCAAATTCATTTCAATTCAGTTTCAATTCAAATTCATTTCAATATATTTCAATTCGAATTCATTTCAATATATTTCAATTCGAATTAATTTCAATTCAATTTCAATTCAAAATCATTTCTATATATTCGATTTGAAATCACTTTTCGACATTCATAAAAAATATGAATAAAATCGATATAAATATCGCTCACGTCAAAATGGCGCATCTCTAATCAACACAGCTTTATATATTTCAATAAATTCGTTATTCTATTCAACAAATGAATATTTATTCTATTCAACACATGAATATATATTTCTTTCAACACATGAATATTCTCAACACATGAGCACTGTCAACACATGACTATTTTTGTTATTTAATATATTTTATAAAATTATGGTATCTATCGTTTGATTTTTAAATCAGACTCCAACCGGAAAGTAGTAAGAGAAGGATTCCCTAAGTATTAACCCCAAAGGTCGAAACCAATATCAGATCAATACCCAGGAAACCACTACTCTTATCTATTTTCCGGTTAGTTTCTAACTTTAAATATGATAAAGATGTAAATTTTATTGTTAAAATATTTCTTTCAACACATGATTATTTTTCTATTTTCCCAATTGGAATGAGGCCCAATCAATTACCATATAATGCTAATTATATGGATTCTACACAACACATGTATATAATAGCACTGAAAAATAATCAATCATCATCCAAAGTGCACTACACTATATAAGCATCAAATATAGATATCTAACGCTTATAACAGTCTGTCAATCAATCGATCGACATACAACTAATTATTGGGATTAGTGTATGCCAGATATCATCCCAACACCCGTATGGGGTTTCACATCAACAAACACCCATTTTTATTCACACACACGTTAAAAATAATATTTTTAACTATATAAATATTTTATTTCACGTCACACAATCAATTTTCATCACAACAAACAATCAAACATACAAGCCATCCATGGTCTGTGGACGACGGGTGTCGGATGCTACTAAGCACCGTCTGCATCCTAGTATATATATTTTATACTAGAAAAGAAAATTGAAAGTGAGAAGTTCTCACCGAGGGTTCCACTCCGCCGTGCTTTGCTTTTGAACTGCTGAACCGTTTGGATCTGACTGAAATTCCAATGCAGTCTTTTCACGCTGTTCAAATATAAAATTTATATTTTTATCACTTCATTTCAATAAATAAAAATCATATTTTTATTTCATATATTTTTAATCTTCACATCATATAAAAATTATATTTTTAATCTTCACATCATATAAAAATTATATTTTTAATCTTCACATCATATAAAAATTATATTTTTAATCTTCACATCATATAAAAATTATATCTTTATTATCTAGATTGTATAAAAATCATGTCTTTATACCTTCTATAAATTAAAAATCGAATTTTTATTCTTTCTAAAATATAAAAATCATATTTTTATTACTCTAATCAAATAAAAATCATATTTTTATTCTTTTTATAATATAAAAATCATATCTTTCCTACTACGAAGATATAATCCTTCCTTTTAACTTATCAAAATCAGATCTTTTCCGTTATGAAAAATCGAATCCTTTTCATGAAGGAATTCACAACCTTTCTAGCGATAAAGATTCCTAACTTTTTATTTCTAAAAATCATTTCTTACTAAGTATTTATATATAGAAAGAAAAAAACGAATTTAAATAATGTATTTAAATAAACAAACATACTGAATTTAAAATAAAATAAAATAAAAATAAAAAGGGGAGCTCACTATTAATTTCTTCAGAGGGGACGGAGGGTTTTCTGCGTGCCTGGAGGAAGGGGGTGCGGATGCAGAGGGCGGTGGCCGTGGGTACAACCAACGGCGGCGCAGCTCCGCCGAGGGGGGGGGGCGTTCGAACGGCAAGGGGAAAAGAGGGCGCGAGGTGTTGGAGGGGGAAGATGAGCGACAGGAGGCGGAGGGGAGTGAGGCAGGGGGGTTGCGGCGGCCTGGGGAGCCTCGCCAAAGGCGGCGGCGCCACCATCGGAGGAGCGACGGCTCCTCCGCCTCCTCTTTTCATTTTTCTTTCGATTAAACTATAAGGGAGAGAGAAACTGAGGGATGGAGGAGTCTTATATAAATATATAAATATATATATATATTATTAAATTCTAAAAAGCAACTTTTATTTTCGACCTCGAAACGAGACCCACCGCCTGTCGTTTATAGCTAATTACCCCCATTCCGAACACAATGGGATATGTATCGTAAGCTAATTTGATTGTTTCGATCAGTTTTCGTCAAAATCAAAATATAACTCTATATATTGAATTTGAACGCGCATTTCAATTTACTGGGGTCACATACGACCTCTAAAAATTCCATAAAAATTATTTCTAGCTTCGTATTGTTAATACGATCCTAACAAAAATAATTTCGTTAAATTCTGAGACCGTTTGAAAAATGGCCATTTTCAAGTCGATTAAAATCAACTAAAAATGGTCAAACGCGTTTTCCTTTGCCACGCTCACATAATGATTCAAAAAATTATGAAATTTGGAATCTAGCAATAACTTGACATCGCGGATCCAACAAAAGTGGTTTCATCGAAATCCAAGGTCATTTGCAAAATTTCCATTTTTAAGGGCCTGAATTCCATAGCGACTATTCAAAATTTTTAACTGGACATATCTTTTGATTCCCACTATGAAATTTTGATTTTTCGGATTCTTTGGAAAGATATTCACAGTTATATTCTATTATTTTTGGTTTCACTAAAATCCGGTTTATTTTGAATCCTGTACATTCATTTGAATTTTAAAATCGAATTATCGGACTACCGCGCCATTTTCAATTCCTTTTATAATTTAAAATAAATATTTATATTCTAACGACGACGTATATAAATATATACGTTATACTTCTATTCGAAATAAATTTTTCATCGTTATTATTTAAAATAATTCATTTTAAATATTCAAAATTTGCTGAAATTGACAAAATAAAAATTTTAAACTAGCTCAGAATTTTCGGGTTGTTACACTTTCCCATTCGGGAAACGGTTGCTGATCTCAACCGTTGGTGATATACATTCGATACACTCAAGCGAAATGAGTGGTCGGTCATGTGTGGCCGGGTTGCAAGATGTTCTTGTTGAATCCAGTGTATTCCTTTCTAGAAGTACACTAGCGAAAGGTGGTTCCATACCTTGCCATAGTTGGAAATCCATTACCCAATATGTGCTTGCGGTTTTGATTGTATACTATATATGTAGAACGTGAGATGAAAGCGTTTCTGCTAGATGATTATTATATTGTGGTTGATAGACATTATTTTAATATCAAAAGGTTTTTGATATAAAGATATTTTGGATTCTCATAAGGGAAAAACCCGTTCCGTTATACGGCGTGGTCTTATGAGATATCGTTTAGTTGTTCAAACTGTTTTAAACTGTTTTACTCATACCAGTCCCATGACTGACCCGAAGTTTATTTTGTTTTGTTTTCCCTAAACTCTTGGGTGCCCAATTTTGTACGGGCAGTCAAGTAGTCGGGATTTACAGATACTTGAAGAGCTGGAGCAGGAGGCTTCAGGATCATGTAGCTATAGTTTATTTCCGCTGTGTTGTAAGTGTTGTACTTTGATAATGATATATATTCAAGTACAAATGTATATTTCAAGTTATGTTATATATATTATATGTTATTCGTTCCGCTGTGAGGTTCGTATTACTCTGATGTTGTGTTCTTCTTCTATTCTACGTTTCTATCTTATCTATTCTTACCCTCTGTTTTCTTTCTATATAAATTTCCTGGTTTCCAATGCAATTTGGGGTTGGACTTGTATTATTTAGTCAGCTCAAACTGGACCGGATTTTTGGGTCATTACTGTTGGTATCAGAGCGTACGGTTAAGTAAATTAACTTGGCTCTGTGGCGTGACTCGATAGAGATGGGGTTAGTAATACCCTAGATTGAGTTGAAGTGTATATATACGAGTGAACGTATTTGTAGATGATATAAAAATAATTTTATATTGTGGAGATTTATTGGTTGAGTAGTTTATGAGTTCTGGTCGATCAGTTTGATCCACTGTATCGTTAGGGATTTTGTAAACACTCGAATACGATGAACCGTCATGATATGTTTTGAAAAGAGGGTAAAGGAAATAAATTTTCCCTAACTTATATTTTGATATAAAGGATTTATATTGGAATAATTATAATATATTGGATATATTGGTTGTGATTATTATCGAGTAAGATTATAAGTAAAATGGTTATGTAAATAATCGATTAGAATTCATATAATTGAATTATATGAAATCAAAATGAATTAAATCTGAATTTAAATCAGAAACTGAATTAAAACTATGGAAAATTGGATAAGTATTTGTAAATGGATTTGGATTAAAAATAAGGAAATTTTATGATCCTGGGAGATTTTAAATTGTTTTACAAGCAGTGTGAATTATATTTTGAAATGAATTTCAAAGTGGAAATGTCTAGAAATGGTTTTATAGTATTGAACTCACTTCTATCGCTGGAAAATAGATTCCGATGATGACAGCTGCATCATCAGTATTCATTTTCGAGTTGTAAGTGATGAATTACTACCAGAGATACTGTTTTGAATTTGTTTTGGGAAAGACAAGTTGTGTTGAATTTCAAATTGGGATTTATAATATAGTATTTGAATAGAATTTGATATATAGAATTTGAATAATAAAATTTGATATATAGATTTGAATAATAGAAGTGATATAAAATTTGAATAGAAATTGAACAGAATTAACTAAGTCGAAGAGGAATTAGTTAATCGAGTTTTGAATTTGAAGTTGAACTTTGAAAGGTGAATTGGATTTGTAAATGGATATTCGAAATCGAATATAGAACTTAAATTTGAAATTTGGATTCAAATTAGTTAATAAGCAAGTTAAAATATATTTGAACATGTCATGTTCAAATATAAAAGTGAAATAGACTAAAGAGTTAATTAACAAATTAACTAACGAATTGAGTTAAAATGATCAGGTATAGTTAAAATAGATTGTGCAGGTATAAATATACATGAGATAGGTATGGATAAGGTATGAAGGTATATAAATAGAATGCTCGAGGAAAAGTTATGTATTTAATTCATATATGAGATTTTATGCGCTGTATCGGCCAGCCGCTTGGCTTTTTCTTTTTCTTTTGGATTGGTGAGGGCCATGGGAGGATATTTGAAATATCCCGATGCTCCTGGTACAAAGGAGGTTATGGCGAATTTTTCCGGGAATTTAAGGAGTTAGAATATTTTTAAGATAATTTGATAGTTAGAAATCAATGTATCGATATATATATATATATATATATATATAGAAGTTGATAAGGAAACGAACTTAGAAATAGAATAGTAAAATCAAAAAGGAAGACTAAGAATAAAATCTAGTAAGAATAGAAAGAGGAAGCGTATACGTGTTTAAAAGTAAATAAGTAGTTGTATGGTATTGATTATTCGAGTAAGTAGTCATATCTGTTTTTACGTTATAAATGTTATTCAGTCAAGGTCTGAGAGGTAGTTCTACCCCAACTTGATTGATTTCATTATTAACAAATAAATAATAAGATTTCAGGCTTGAAGATCAATGTTGAATAAGAGTTAGTTGAATATAGTATTTGGGTTGTCATAACGATGTTTTACACAACATCCGTTTTAACCCAAAAAAGTGTAAGCTTGGAAATATAATAAAGAATATTTCCTAAGTATAGAAATAAACGAGACCGGAAAAGAGATAAGTAATTGGAATATTTTCCAATTATAAATAGCATATATTTTCTAAAGTTTAGAAAATAAAGGAAGGCTATATTCGAAAATGTTTTCCAAATAACATAAAAGACCAATATGGTTATTGAAAATATTTGGTTAACAAATATTGATAAAGAAATAGAGAAGTGATTTAACTAATGGAATATTAATTAAGGGCTCAGTGACATGTCAAAAAGGAAAATTTGATTTTTTGAAAAGAGTAAATTGTTTAAAAACTCCCAAGGAAAGACTGTTTGAATTAAAAACGAATTTAACAGAAATTTGTGAAAGCAAAATGGAATTAAAGTAAAACCGGTAAAGTGGTAACTGAGGTTGAATTAGAATGATATCAAGACAAATTGGATTGTGAGATTCAAGTTTGAAGTGTAATGGGATAATCAAGTTAAAAGTTGAAAATCGAGAAGAAACTCGAGTTAAAATGATATTTGGCTCGGATATAAGCGAATGGTGGTGTTGTGGTAAAAAGCAGATTGGAATTTGATTGTGATAACATTGGTATATGCTGAGTTGATAGCATATGGAAGTGGTAGAGTTGATATGCAGACAAAAGGTACAAGTTTATATTTCTATTGGATATAAGATTTATGAGCCGAATTGGCAAGTCGCTTGGCTGTTTGATTTTCTTTTGGGTTGAAGATGGCCCAGAGAGGCGAGTTGGAGTTTGACCGATTGACCAGTACAAAGGAAGTGTTGGCGAATTTTTTCGAAAAATTAAGGTGTTAAATTTTTTTCAGGATTTTTGAAAATTTTCGTTGATAAGGATTAATTAATAGTTTATTTGAAATTAAATTGGTTCAGTTGAAACTGAAGTTAAGAAGTGAACAAATATGTTCTAACCAGTCGATAGGGTCGTTCTCTACCTTAGCAATTTCAAGGACGAAATTATTTTAAGTGGGGAAGAATGTAATGGCCCGCATTTGCAGAGGTATTATAATTAATTAATTTAATTATATAAATAGTGATATAGTGAATTAAATGGTGGTTTAATTAAATAATGGTGTTAATTAAAATAATAAATTAAATAATATATTTAATTCTGAAATAATCAGAATTGGCTGAAATGACGATATGGTGTGAACCGGATCATCTGTGATATTAAATTCAGCTTGGAATTGAATTTGAATAACGAATATATTATTTGAATGACAGTTTGAATGTATAATTATATTATAATTAAAATCGAGCTTGAAATGGTGCTGCAGTTCGTAATTTGGCGATTTAAACTTCAACTGAATGTACAAGATTCGTTTTAAGCCGGATTTCTGTGAAACAAGAAAAGTGTGGAGCTGGTGAAGTATATCTTTCTAGTGGAAGAGAAAAATCGGGATTTCATCGTGTAGATTTTTATTTACGCCCAAATCAAATTTTAGAAAAGTCGTTGTGGAATTCCTTTATAATTTATAAAGGAATTATTTATATTTTAAAAAGGAATTTCAATATAAATCGAATATCGGGTTGACCCATATTTGAAATATCAAGTTAGAAATTCATATAGTAATATTCTAGAGCTGTATGGTATTCCACTGTGAATATATAAGATAATATAAATTTATTTATATTTAATTTAATTATATTTATATATTTAAATGGGTCATTCAGAGCTTTAAAAATAGCCGGTTTTGCAAACAAAGTCGGAATTCGATGAAACTAACTTTGTTGGATCCGCAATGTCAAATAGTTGTTAGATTTCCAGTTTCGTGATTTTTAGAGTCAGTATATGGCCGTACCGATTTTTAGAGTGAAAAATAGTCGATATTCTAATGGTTAAAAATACGCCATGTGAGCATACGAAGTCGAAATTCGACGAAACCAGTTTCGTTGGGTCTGTAATGTCAAACTCTAGCAGCATGTCAGTTTTCGTGATTTTAGGGTATGGTATGTGGTCGTAGGCATTTTTAAGGACCAAGAATGAATATATTATCATTAAAATAAAAAGAAAAATATCCAAACCCTTTCATAGTTCAACAGCAGGCCACGCATCATGTATTTTCGGCCACGAACTCTACCAAACTCCAAACACGCATATAAATACAACAAAAACCCAAATCAGTAAAACTTTGAAAATAAAAACAAAGAAAATAAAATGCCTAAAAACTTGAAATAAACAAGGTGGGTTGAGATCATCAGAGTCGGAGCTTCGATCCGATACCACTTTAAGGTGGTGCGACGCGTCCTTTCCAGTGCTCGAAATTGTCAGCGGCAATTAGGGTTGAACTATGCTGGATATTTAAGCATCGAGAAGGATTTTCGAGTTCAAATCCGAGCTTAGGTGATCGAATAGAGGGTGTTTGCAAAGAATTGGTGGATTCCGTTCAAAAAGAGGTCGATCTATTTACTGGGTTCAATGTCGAAGTCGCACCCGAGAAGATGGTTGCGAGTAGAGGATAAGGGTGATGTGGTGATAGAGGATTCGAAGTGGTGAATGATGGTGGAATTTGTTTGGGATTTCGTGAAGGCGTGGAGGAGCAAAGGGAGATGGAAGAATCGGAAATGGCCTACTGGAGTTCGAATGTGAGGAGCAGCGTTTTTAAGTCATCAGGGAGGAAGATGGGATCCACATGTTAAGGGGGTGACGTGGAAAGTGGATAAGGTTAATTAAAGTAATTTTCCAATTTTATTTTATACCGTTTAAATTTTTATACTTGTATAAGTCACAACTTCGTCATACGGTATCAGAATTGGACGAAACAAGATCCATTGAGATCGTATGGACGGACACTACACGATGGAACTGACTGGAAATCCATCGGAGCTCGTTACAATTTATGGCAAAATAAATTGTCTGTCTAAATCAAATCGAGCGATCGTTATCGTTATCAACGATGATCGTCCAAAGTGAGTAAATCTCACTAACTCTGAACAGTTTATAATTTCATGTTGTATTTATAGAATTGTTAAATATTGGTTGATTGACTGTGCGTTGACTGTTTGATTGAACTGCTAGTCAGTTTGTTAAATTTCTATGTTGATTCTGTTTAACAGAATATATCATATGGAACTGAAAGTGATGTTGATTTTATTATGTAACATCTGTGGACGCAGGGAGACAGGTTGGAGGAATCCGACTGGATTCCTCATCAGTTATTTTATTATTTCCATATATTGTGATATATGATGTGATTTATAATCTGTTGTTGATTATATGTGTATGGACAATATTGGACATCGTAATTTGATAGGTTAAACACCATAACATACCGGGATTTGGAGAAAAGGGGAATTTGTCAAAGTGAATAATGAAAAGAGAATATTTATAACTAGAAATTTATTTATAAATGGATTATTTATAAATAGAAAATACTTAGAAATAAAACCCTAAAGGTAATATTTGTAAAACCATTTACAAATCAAGCGGAAAGAGAAATGTTTTAAACCATTTACAAATGAGATTGAATAGGGAATATTTGTAAAACCTTTACAAATGAAATCGAAAGAGGAATATTTGTAAAACCTTTACAAATGAAATCGAAAAGGAGATACTTGTAAAACCATTTACAAATAGAATTAAAAAGGAAATATTTAGAAAATAAATAGAGTTATAAAAAGGAAATTTGTTTATAACCGAATAGGATATTATAAAAAGGAAAACGTTATAAAAAGGAAAACGTTACTAAAAAGGAAAACATTTGTAAAGTGAAGAACCGTTACTAAAAGTAAATCTTTATAAATGAATAGTTTATTCGAATAAAGTAAAAGGAGTTATCGAATTTAGTTATTCGATGGAGTTAATCGATTCGAGTTAAAATAAAGGAGTTAATCGAATATAGTTTATCCGAATAGAATCTATTGAGTTAATCGAATATTAGTGATTCGAATAAAGTAAAAGGAGTTATCGATTATTAGTTAATCGAAGGAGTTATCGATTATAGTTTAATCGAAAAGAGTTATCGATTTGTTTAATCAAGTGAGTTATAGAATATTGGTTATTCGAAGGAGTTATCGAATTTAGTTATTCGATGGAGTTAATCGATTAGAGGTAAAATAAAGGAGTTAATCGAATATAGTTTATTCGAATAGAATCAATTGAGTTAATCGAATATTAGTGATTCGAATAAAGTAAAAGGAGTTATCGAATATTAGTTATTCGAATAAGAGTTAAATAGAGTTATCGAATATTAGTTATTCGAATAGAGTTAAATGGAGTTAAAGGAATTAATCGAATATAGTTTAAATCGGATTTGGTTTATTCGAATAGAGTTAAAGGAGTTATCGACTAGAGTTAAATCAAGTAGAGTTAATCCAATAGAGTTAGTCCAATAGAGTTAATTGATAAGGGTTAATCGAATAGAGTAAATTGAATAGAGTTATTGAATATACCTTATCGAAGGAAAGAATTATCGAATAGAGATGATTCGAAAGAGAGTTACGTAAGAAAGTTTGTTAAAGAATTAAAAGGTGAACTTTGTCTATTTCAAGGTTAGAAACGTTGTTCAGTTAAGGTCTGAGAGGTAGTATTACCCCAACTTGATTGACTTCATTTTTAACTCAGGAATGGGTAAGGTTCGATAGTGAAGGTGGGTTAAAGGAATTTAGTTAATAAGCGTAATGGTTTGAGTTGGCATCGCGATGGTTTGTTTAAACATCTAACTAAGTCCAATGAAGGAGTTTTGTAAATGTCTTCCAAAATAAGAACCAGAAATATTTTCTGATATAGAAAATAAGAAATGGAAATGTTTTCCAATGGTAATAACATATATTTTCTAAATTTAGAAAATGAGAAATGTTGAATATAGGGAAACAGGAGATGAAAAATGAACTAAGGAGATAAATGTTATATGATGGTTGATTTGATAGAATTTCCACCTGGAAATAATATCGTTGTTTGCACACCTGTTTTTCTTCGATGGTTAAATCACAGACTATCGAAGTTTTGACCATTTTAACGTTGTTAATATGGAGAGACCGGTTGAATTATTATCCAAAGAACCACTCTGTATTGGCATAAGCGTTGCGAATCATATATGCCAAAGATAATTGAAGACGGAGTAAAGTGCAAGGGCTATTGTATAAGTCTTAGATAACAGTGCCTAAGATGGATGTACTGAATAGTGCCTTCGGTTCATCCTTTTCCTGGATGACTAGTATGGATGATTGTCTGACAGAGTATTTCCTGAAAGGTCACGTACATTGATTTCTTCAACCGTACCAAGAGTGGAAGCGGAGAAGGAAACTTCTTTAGCTAACACATAATGTACTGTTGTAGACATCAATTAGTGATTTTCGATGGATCTGACAATGTGGCATTCGAAGTGAATCTGATGTGATGATAAGGCGTAACCTCAAGCCTCGTCAACCGGTAAATGACAGAAATCGGGCATGCAGCAAGGGTAAGTCGGTCGCTCCGAAGTAGGGTATTTAATTACCTGATCTAGAGTTTCATTTATTTCTAAAAATCTATTATCGATATTGTCCCATTCTGGAAACGGTTGCTGATCCCAACCGTTGGTGATATACATTCGATACACTCAAGCGAAATGAGTGGTCGGTCATGTGTGGCCGGGTTGCAAGATGTTCTTGTTGAACCCAGTGTATTCCTTTCTAGAGGTACACTAGCGAAAGGTGGTTCCATACCTTGCCATAGTTGGAAATCCATTACCCAATACGTGCTTGTGGTTTTGATTGAATACTATATATGTAGTACGTGAGATGATAGCGTTTCTGCTACATGATTATTATATTATGGTTGATAGACATTATTATAATATCAAAAGGTTTTTGATATAAAGATATTTTGGATTCTCATAAGGGAAAAACCCGTTCCGTTATACGGCGTGGTCTTATGAGATATCGTTTAGTTGTTCAAACTGTTTTAAACTGTTTTACTCATACCAGTCCCATGACTGACCCGGAGTTTATTTTGTTTTGTTTTCCCTAAACTCTTGGGTGCCCAATTTTGTACGGGCAGTCAAGTAGTCGGGATTTACAGATACTTGAAGAGCTGGAGCAGGAGGCTTCGGGATCATATAGCTATAGTTTATTTCCACTGTGTTGTAATTGTTGTACTTTGATAATGATATATATTCAAGTACAAATGTATATTTCAAGTTATGTTATATATATTATATGTTATTTATTCCGCTGTGAGGTTCGTATTACTCTGATGTTGTGTTCTTCTTCTTCTATTCTACGTTTCTATCTTATCTATGCTTACCCTCTGTTTTCTTTCTATATAAATTTCCTGGTTTCTAGTGCAATTTGGGGTTGGACTTGTGTTATTTAGTCAGCTCAAATTGGACCGGATTTTCGGGTCATTACAGCTAATTAAATTTACCAAATTTGAGAAGTGTTCGAGAATGGATTACCACCAGTTTTACTCCATGCGATAGTTGAATCTTTAATTAGATTTGGAACGTAAAATGGTAATTAAATTTACTGGTAACACAATAGGTGTTAGATATGGAGTATTACCAGTTTTGCTCTATGGGATAAATAAGTTGGGATTGGGATAATAAAATGAATGATTACTTCGGTAAGGCTCGCTAATCCCGACTAGTTATATATACCTTAATTTGGTTTAAGATCGTGAAAAAATATTATAAAATCTTTTAAAATAATTTCTAAGGTATGGATTAAACAATAAGTTTAGATGTGATAATCTTTGATAAGATTAGTGGGAACCTTTCCCAGTATAAATAATATTTGAATAAAAGAATATTCTGGATTGGAATGAGGTGTATGATGTGTTTTTATATCGTTTGATTATAAGATATGCGAGTTATTCGGAAAGACCGGGTTTAACCCATTTTGAAGAACTAATACGATGATTAAAAGTTTAAGATTTAAAGACGGTGGTCGAAGACAGGAGATCTTCACATCGTTTGGATTATTGCTGATGTCTTGGTTGGAAGGTACACCCAAGATGGGGTTATAATTCGTGGTCGTCCGGAAGTACTTAGAGATCGACCAAATATGCAAGGGCCTCTCTCCTATACTGGATATATAGGATGAGGAATAAGGTGCCTCCGGATTCGTTCAGACCCAGAATGGACTTGCAAATGGATTTTATGTCTGACATTGTATTTCGTGTTGTATTTGTTAATCTTTACTAAATATATATCTATTTGGCTGCGGAGAATTTATTCTCTTAGCTGAAAACCATTCTTTGAGACATACGAGCTCAAAGGTTATTTATTGGTGGACATCAATAGCATGGTATGGATTGATAATGTAGCATGCTAAGATGCATGGATCAAACCTTTTGTTGAAAAGCAATCTTTGTGGATGATGATCGAAGCATTGATTTAATATACCCTAGCCTTGTGTATACCGTTAATTCGCGAGCTTCACTTCCCAGTATGAGCCAAAATGGGATGAAGAACGGTAGAGAAAAGAACATACGTTTCCTTCTAGCTAGAAGTGATGCCATGGTGTAGAGCCCAGGAAAATTACTTATGTGGATGATGGAAAGCGTGGTACCTCAGATATGGTCGTACAAAGGCCCTTGATGGTCGACATACAGACCAAGGTCGATTGAGAGACCATATTTTAGGTCCAATAGGACCGGGGAACGTATTGTTTAGGAGAAACCTGAATCAGCGATGGTTGACCGACTCTGCTGCTCCTAGGTGCACATCCATGTGAGTCTGAGGCATGGGCTAGAGTGTCTCGAATCGGAAAGGAAGATCCCTTGCCTCCGTTCATAGATAGAAATTCAAATTCCAATACACGATTTTACAGAGTTAGTTGTAAACCTATATGGCGACATAGTGGTATGGGACATTCGTTTCGTCTAGGATTGATACATTTATATTTGAAATTGATTTCTTCACTTATAAAAATAATAAAAGATAAATTTCGCATATCAAGCATGTTTGGCTATCATAAGGTAAAAGTCTATCTTCCGGCTTGCGCTTGCATTGTGTGATGGGACTTGAGTCTTATAATAGCCTCAATTTTCCTTTTAGCATTACATTGTTTGTTTTATGCGTTGGTATTCATGGGAGTAAACCTGTTTCGTGTTATACGGTGCGGTCCTGTGATTCACCTAAATCTAAAATAAATTTAGTAATTGTTTTAGTTCTCATACCAGTCCCATCACTGACTCGGAGTTTATTGTTTTCACCTAAACTCTGGGTGCCCATATTTTCCACACGTGCGGCTAGTAGTTTTGGTTTGCAAATATTTATTTTAACAGGATCCTGGATTACAGCTGGAGAAATAATCTGGAACGCTTTGTATCCATGTATTCCTTCAGCTGTGTTAGTTGATGTTTTTTGGCTGCACATTATATTCATGTATTATATTTTTGTCGATCTGTAATTTATTATCTTTGATATTCTTCCGCTGTATATTATTTATTTTTACTTTGGTATCTTGTACTCTAATGTAATTGTTGTAATAACAATGAAATGTTCTCTTGTTTTGTGTTCGGATGCATTGTGTTCTCATGAGAATCCGTCTTTTTCTGTCATTTCGAATCGGACCTGTGTGGCTTATGGACGCTTCGAAGGGTGGCAATTTTCAGGTCATCACAATTTAGTATCAGATCTTTGGTTTACAAAGCTCTGAGAATACGACATGTTACAACTTGATGAGGGAATTCATCAAAGATAGGATTAGTAATATCCTATAAGAATGACTCGTTAGCGATAGGGTTATTAATGCCCTAGAGTGAGTTTGAAGAGTGTTACTTATAAAAATGAATTTAGTTTTGAAAATTTATATATTATTATAAGGATTTAAGTATTTTATTTAATATTGAGTTTGAAGTCTCAAATATACTGGACGAATATAGAATCACACTCTAGTCATCCAGGGATAATTCTGGTGATAGCTTGAGCATCATCGGTGTTTATTCTCTAGTTTCGAAAGTGGGATATCTATATAATTCCAATTGACTAGTGTGAGAACCAAAAATTTGTTAGAGTTTAATGTTTGTGATTTGGCATTGAATATACTTTTGAGTATATAAAAGTTATATATTTTCAAAGCTAATTAACTAATTGATTACTGATTGTGACGTGTGCTAATTAGTTTAACTAATAAAATATTGGAATAACAAAACAATAAGAGAATGGAAGGTAAATTAAGCCAAATAAAATCTAATATTGAACTTAATTGAAAATAAGTTCAGATTGGACATGTATATATGTCAGACATGTTATTGTATGATGGTTAAGAAGAGGAATAAAATTGTATGCCCGACAAGATGGTACATATTTATTGTATTGATTGCGCAATTTAATTATAACTATTGTTGTGTCTGAATTGCGTTGTGATGGTTGCTTGTATGAAATTAAGCATACACCATTGGATAATGAACAATAATTATGGACCACACTGCATATCATAGCATATCCGTATAAGCATGTAATTGCTTGATGCTTATACAACGAGGGAAGAAGAACCGCATATCAGGTAATTGTTTGATGACCATCTGATGTGGACTAGACAGTATAATCACATAGCATGAACTTTTTTTGATGCTTATATGATGTGTACTTAATAAACATATAAAAAAAAGTTGTAGGATTTAATAAAAAACCCCATCATAGGGTCTTGAGATGACATAAACATACAAGTCTCTCTTGCGTATAGATAAGTCACATGGATAGCGATTAATCCCCATCACAGGGTCAAGGGATGATAAATTTTTACACATCTCCCTTGGATGTAGATAAAACCAAGAAACACCTCCTTTATAAGCCTCATCAAAACCCTGTAATCCCCCTAACCTAAATGGGTGCCTTACAGAGAAAAAGAGTACTTATAAATTTGGTATACAAGATAAAGTAGCTCAAAATAGTACAGTAATCAAAAATAGCAACATAACAAAAGAAATTGAACCAAACTAAAATCCAGCTACTCGGCACACATCAAAAGGCCCAATCAAGAAACCCACTACCACTTCAAATTCAAATTCTGCTCCTTCATTATCAGTGTCATTTAATTCGAACCCCTACCTTTCTAAAATCTGCTCATTTCTCCTATTTTGAGATGATTTACTCCCATTGTTTCGAATTAAAAAAAAAACAATCTATCCCTCAATTTTCGTTACAGTAGATGTTGAATGGGTGGTATGACCTTGAAAGACTCCCATGTTTCTTTCCCTCTAAATAAAGTAAATCGCAAAAGTAAACACTCTACAAGCTAAATCCCTCAATTGATCCTTAGAACTGAAATTTGAATGAATTAAATTAGCTTCTTCCTTTAAGTCAGAGAAATTACTAAGATGAAGAGATAATTTTTTCTTTAGGATAACCAAATGAAGGCAGAAAAGTGATATTGGAAAACATATGCTGGATAACTTCTGGGTGGTTGTCACACAAAGGACATATAATATTTGTGACATTGCCGAAGTGATGAATTCTATCTTTGGTGTTCATTCTTCCCATAATTGCAAGATAAGATATAAAAGCCATCCTTGTACTATTTTTCCTCTGCCACATATATATATATATATATATTTATAGATTTATAAGAGCCTGTAGAGGCCATTTATATTTGTACAGATACCCCCGTACAAAGGAGGTTATTGCGAAATTTTTCAAAAATTCAAGGCGTTAGCCAAGTTACGAGAAATTAGAAAGTTCATAGGAAAGAAAAGTTAAAGAACTTGATTCAAGCGAAGGTTGAGTTGGTGAAGTAAATGACCTTCACTTCCATTCCTTTTCGGGGACGAAAAATTTTAAGTGGGGGAGATTGTAACAACCTTGTATTTTGGAACCAATTTAAAATTAATTTTTAATTGATTTCAATGGAAATTAGATATTTTAAATGATTTATTTTGAGAATAAATGACTTAGAACATATTTTAAATGAGTTTCAATGTAAAATTTATAATATAATTATAAAACGAACACGTAATGTCGCAGTAGTTTGAAAATTTAGTTTTGAATTTCAACTGAATATATGGAATTTGATATAAGTCGATATCAGTAAAACAAGAAATGTTAGGTTCTATTTAATAATATCTTTCTAACAAAATAACAAATTGATATTTCATGTTATAAATTTTAGGTTATGTCCAATTAGATATTTATAATTATCGCTATGAAATCATTTATAAATTATAACGATTTGTTAAATTAATTAAAAGGGTTTTCATGTAGATTGAATATCGTTTGACTAGAAAATTTTGATATCTAATCTAAATCTCCAGTATGTTTATTTTACAGCTATAAGATCTTTTATTCAGATGTATACGATAATAATAAAAAAATTATTATTAATTTGAATACTTTGGGAATTTAATAATATTATTATAATATTACATAGCCCTTAAAATGGCCGTTTTGCAAACGAACTCTGTTTTCGATGAAAACAATTTCGTTGGATCTCAAATATTAAGTTATTACTAGATTTCAAATTTCTTAATTTTTGGAGCTAGTATGGGGTCAAGGAAAATTAAAATGTAAGTTCAAATTCAATATTTAACGTTATATTTTAATTTTGATAAAA
This sequence comes from Allium sativum, assembly GCA_030737875.1. NCBI lineage: Eukaryota > Viridiplantae > Streptophyta > Magnoliopsida > Asparagales > Amaryllidaceae > Allium > Allium sativum. Next base: position 429,180,434 of record CM060909.1, on the reverse strand, counting down.
ATTGGTCAAAATAATCGAATCGGCTTACGAAACATATCATATTATGCCCAGAATATGGGTATTTGGTTAGGAGCGAAAGTCCTTAGGTGTTCATTTAGAGTTCGGATGCGAAACTTCATAGTTAAGAACATTAAAATAAAAACTATTAATATATATATATATATATTTATTTATTTATAAAAACCAATTTTCTTCTAAACCTTACTCCATCATAAACGCAGATGCGGCTACTAGAATTCAAGGCCATGAACCTCTGAAAATGATTCTCCAAAATCTTCTAATCCACTAAATATTTTCGTAAAATTTCAAAAATTGAAGAGGGCCATGAGATCTAACCACTGAATGGTAGTGATCGTTTTTAACGTGGTGGAGGGATCAAATTGGTGGCGACACATCGTGTAGTGGGCGTGGATTAGGGTTTGGAAAACTGTAGTGAGGTGTGATTGCGATTTCTTCTAGCGAGCATCGGTTTTTTCGGTTCCAGGAGGTATTAACGGGGAAGAAAGGGTTTAAACCTCTTAATTAATTTTAATTAATTATATTTAGTTAACAAATTCATGTAATTAAATGTTCGAACCTCCATAACTTTTGCAAACGATGCCAGAATTCAGCAAATTCAGATGCATTGGAATTGTCTTGATGATCATTTTGCCATCAAACCAATTTGGTCATATTCGTAGCTAGTTACAGATTTTGGTTAAATTAAATGTTCAGCTTAATTTAACGGAAACAGTCGTCTGATAACGATTTCAAAATCGATCAATGTGAGAACTCTGTCACTCAACTATTTTGTACAGTTATTATAATCATATCTTAATATATATTGATCGTGTGTACTGATTTTTATCTAGTTAATTATTACTTATTGTTATACGGTATATGGTATCTCACATCACCAGCTGTTTGAAAACCATATGGATGATTGATTATGATATGTTATGAATGTATTTCTGAGTTAATTAACAGATTATAAACATTGTTAAAATTATTTGTGGCAGTTGAAATTGGATTATATCCATTTACAAGTCGAACGACTTGTTTATGTTCACCCATTTAAGTAATATCGAATGGAATGAATAAATAATTTATTAATTGATTATTGCTTGGTTGAAAACCCCAGACGGGTTTTGGGATGATAATTAATTTACACATCTCCCTTGTGTATAGTTGTATGTCAACTTATTGATTGACAAAGCATTATAAGCGTTATTTAATTATTTAATGCTTATACAATTGTAGATGCACTTAGGATGTGAATTGGATCTTAAAACTTTCTACGCCTATGATATATGACTTGAGGTTCAGTTTCGGCGTTGTGGAGCAGTTATAATTTAGGTGATGATAGATGTAACTATCGGTAATTGGGTTTGTTTTTTGTTGTCGGTTTTTTGTTTGGGTTTTTGTTAGATGAGCTTAACTTCGTGGTTATGGTGCTATGTCATTTTTCCATGCCTGGTGGGAAGATGTAGGTGTTGCGCAAAATACAGGGAAGCTACGTGCTCCAATCTGTTTTTCATCCCAGTCTTTCTTTCCGCTTGTTTTGGTGTCAAGGTTCTTCACCATGTTTCATGGATGTTGTGTTTGTTCTTGCCACCTTTAAAGCCATCGCCTTTCTGGAGGGGATCTGTGGTGCCTCCGCGGTCTTTGCTAAGTGACGCACCTTCTGTTCACTTGTTTTATTATGGTTCAGGTCAGTCAGTGCTCTTTTGGTTACTGTTCTATGGATGATGGCATATTTTCTTCCAACAGCTTTTGAAGCACTTGAAAGTATGGCTGCTCCTATTGCAGATTGGAAGCTGCGCTTGTTGTGTGGCTCAAGAAGCATGGACTGCCTTTTTCTGCTTCTCCATCATGTGACACTGTCTTTGCAGTGCTTTTAAATGAGATATATTCATGCAATTTCTAGGATGTTGTTCTCAGCTCTTACATAAGTTTTAATCATGTAATTTGCACTGGTTATTTTGTGTAGGTTGTACTACTAAAATTCTCCTTGTGTGAAGACGATATTGTAGTCTAGTAATTTAGCTAGCTCTAGTGCTGTAAGATTGTTAGGTAGAGTGGATGGAACAGACGGTCCATCTTAAAAACCGAACTATCTGGCTGCTAACTATAGTCACCTGTACATTATTGTAATTTTATTATTAGTCATAGTAAAAAGTGGTACACCCACTATAAAAACGGCTTGCCTTGCCAAAAAAGGGATGTGTATTTGTAACGACCCGGATTTTGAGCGACTTGGGTTATCGACATAAGCTCGATGTCGATAACCAAAACATCGAAAAATCCCGGTAATTAATGAAAGAAATTAGAGGATGAGAATAGATAAGATAGAAACTTAGAATAGAAGAAGAAGAGGAAGAACACAACATCAGAGTAACACGAACCTCACAGCGGAACGAATAACATATAATAGATAACATAACTTTGAAATATAACAGTTATGTATACAATAGCACTTATCAGAGTACAACAGTTACAACACAGCGGAAATAACTATAGCTATATGATCTTGAAGCCTCCTACTCCAAGCTCTCCATGTATATCTGTAAAACCCGACTACTTGACTGCCCGTACAAATTTAGGCACCCAAGAGTTTAGGGAAAACAACAAAGTAAACTCCGGGTCAGTCATGGGACTGGTGTGAGTAAAACAGTTTAAACAAGTATATGAACAAGTAAACGATATCTCATAAGACCACGCCGCAGAACGGAACGGGTTATTCCCTTATGAGAATCCAAAATATCTTTATATCAAAAACCTTTTGATATTATAATAATGTCTATGTACAAATAGATATCAACTAGCAGAAACGCTTTCATCTCACGTTCTACATATATAGTATACAATCAAAATCGCAAGCACGTATGGGATAATGGATTTCCCACTATGACAAGGTATGGAACCACCTTCCGATCAGTGTACTCTAGGAACGATACACTGGAGTTCAACAAGAACATCTAGTAACTCAGCCACACATGACCGACCACTCATTTTGCTTGAGTGTATCGAATGTATATCACCAACGGTTGGGATCAACAACCGTTTCCCGTATATATATGAGACAGCATTGATAGATTAAAGAAGCAAATGAATATTCTCTAGATAGGTGATTATACACCCTACTTCGGTGCGACCAACTTAGCCATGCTGCCTGCCCGATTCCTGTCATTTACCTGATGATGAGGCTAGAAGCTACGCTTTATCATCACATCAGATTCACCTTGAATGCCACATCATCAAATCCATCCAATCACCGATTGACGTCCTCAACAATACATTATGTGTTAGCTAAAAGAAGTTTCCTTCTTCGCTTCCACTCTTGGTACGGTTGGAGAAATCAATATACGTGATCGTCTGGAAATACTCTGTCAGACATCCGTCCATACAAGTCATCCAGGAACAGGATGAACCGAAGGCACTATTCAGTACATCCATCTTAGGAACTATTATCTAAGACTTATACAATAGCCCTTGTACTTTACTCCGTCTTCAATTATCTTTGGCATATATGATTCGCAACGCTTATGCCAATACAGAGTGGTTCTTTGGATAATAATCCAACCGGTCTCTCCATATTAACAACGTTAAAATGGTCAAAACATCGATGGTATGTGATTTAACCATCAAAGAAAAACAGGTGTGCAAACAACGATATTATTTCCAGATGGAAATTCTATCAATCAATCATCAATCATATATATATATATATATATGTTCATATTTTATATTTCAATATTATTGATTCGTCTCTGATTCTATTTGGAAAACATTTCCAACACTTCTTTACTTGGATTTAAACAGGCGTTTAAATCAACATCGCGACGACCACTCACCACTACACTTATTTACTAAATTCACTTAACCACTGTCACTCTCGAACCTTAACCATTTCTAAATTTAAAACGAAGTCAATCAAGTTGGGGTATATCTACCTCTCAGACCTTAACTGAACAACATTTCAAAATCTCGAAATAGGGTAAGTTCACCTTTTAACTCTTCGACACTTCCTTACGTAACTTCCGGATATCATTTACGAGTCCAACTTTTTTAATTCTATTCGAATGAACTAGATTTGATTAACTCCTTTGATTTAACTTAAATCAATTAACTCCATCGAATAACTAAATTCGATAACTCCTTCGAATAACTAAATTCGATAACTCCTTTCGAATAAACTATATTCGATAACTCACTTTGATTAAACTAATCGATAACTCTTTTCGATTAAACTAAAATCGATAACTCCTTTTATTTAACTCTATTCGAATAAACAAATATTCGATTAACGCAGATTCTACTAACTCTATTTAATTACCCCTATCGGTTTAACTCTAACTGGTTAACTCTAACTGTTTAACTCTAACTGGTTAACTCCAACTGATTAACTCTATTCAACCACTCGACTAACCCCTTTCGAATAACATATTCGATTTACTAACTTTCGAATACCATATTCGATTGACTAACTTTCGAATACTATATTCGATTAACTCCCTTCGAATAACTTATATTCGATTTAACTTCTTTCGAATACCGTATTCGATTATCTTAGCTCGATAAATCTTAACTCGAAAATCTTAACTCGATAACTCAATTTGGTTAACTTAACCTGATAATTCAAATTGATTAACTTAACTTGAGAACTCAATTTGATAATCTTACTTGATAACTCAAATTGTTTAACTTAACCTGATAACTCAATTTGATAATCTTACTTGATAACTCAAATTGTTTAACCTAACTTACTAACTCAATTTGATTAACTTAACTTGCCTAATTCGACTCGGTTAACTCACTCGACAAATTCGACTCGATTAACTCACTTGACTAATTCACTTTGTTTTAACTCGACCAATTCACTTTGGTTGAACTCGACCAATTCACTTTGGTTTAACTTAACAAATTCACTTTGTTATAACTCGACCAATTCACTTTGGCTTAACTTAACAAATTCACTTTGTCTTAACTCGACCAATTCACTTTGGTTTAACTTAACAAAATCACTTTGTTTTAACTCGACCAATTCACTTTGGTATAACTTAACAAATTCACTTTGTTTTAACTTGACCAATTCACTTTGGTTTAACTTAACAAATTCACTTTGTTTTAACTCGACCAATTCACTTTGGTTTAACTTCTTATTTATTTTCCAATAAATATTCCCTTTATAAAATCTTTTGATTTTATAAATAATTTCCCTTTCATATAATTCTACTTATATATTTCTAAATAAATATTTCTTTTAATCCTATTTATTTAATCTCTAAATAAATGTCTCCTTTATATTTTATTTATTTAATCTCTAAATAAATGTCTCCTTTATATTTTATTTATTTAATCTCTAAATAAATATTTCTTTTAAATCCTATTTATTTAATAAATAAATATCTCCTTTAATCTTTATTTATTTCCTAAATAAATAAATTATTTTAACTCTTTATTTGTGTTTTTACCAATATATCCCTTTATATTTGCTTTCAAATATATTCCTTTATATTTCATTTCAAATATATCTCCTTTATATTTGATTAACAAATAAATTCCTTTATATTTGATTAACAATTAAATTCCTTCTATATTTGATTTCAAATATATTCCTTTATATTTGATTTCAAATATATCTCCTTTTCGATTTCATTTGTAAAGGTTTTACAAACATTTCTATTTCATTTTGATTTTTGAAAAATATTCTAACTCCTTATATTCCCGGAAAAATTCGCCATAACCTCCTTTGTAACGGAAGCATCGGGAAAATCCCCAAACCCGCCACACAGGCCTTTCTATTCAAAAAGGAAAATGTTTTGAAATTATTTCCTTTCTGAATATCTCGTATTTATAAATATTCCAATTTATAAATATTCCTTATTTATAAATATTCAAATTTATAAATATCTCTTATTTATAAATATTCCATTTTATAAATATTTTATTTTCACTATCACTTTGAAAATTCTCTTATCAACCTTTCGGTATGTTATGGTATTCAACATATCAAGTCACGATGGTCAATATCGTCCATACACACACAATCAACAACAGGTTATAATTCACATCATATATTAAAATATATGAAAAACAATAAAATAACTGTTGAGGAATCCAGTCGGATTCCTCCAACCTGTTTCCCTGCATCCACAGATGTTACACAACATGATTGTCATCACTTTCAGTTCAATATGAATTATTCTGATAAACAAAATCAATGTATAATTATCTAACTGTTTATATATTTATATATATATATAATATTTCATTTACTGACTAGCAGTTCAATCAAACAGTCAACACAAAATCAAACAGACAATTTCTAACCGTTCTAAAAATACAACATGAAATTATAAACTGTTCAGAGTTGGTGAGTTTTACTCACATTGGACTGTTATCGTTAAAAACGATTAACTGTCTTTGATTTAGACAGACAATTTATTTCGCCATAAATTGTAACGAGCTCGGATTCACTCCCAGTCAGTCTCATTGTGTTGCTCCCGTCCATACGATCCTGTCGGATCTTGTTTCGCTGGATTTCGATATCGTATGCTCAAGTTATGATGATTTCAAGTTGGTAAACAATTTAAATAAAAACAAAAACTAAATCCCCTTTTAAAATCCTGAATTAGGCCTCACCCTTAGACATATCGGCCCACACCCGTTCAAAGCCCAGACCCGACTTCATTTCATCCCCAAATCGATTCCATCTGCTCCAGTATTAGTCGCTCCACCCATTCACGCACTCCACCTCCAAACCGCTTCCTCTCCTTTCCATTATGAATCACACAAATTTCACCATCCTTCTCCTCATCCTCTCCTCTTCCTCATGATATTCCTCTTGTGCAACTCGAGCAGAAACCTGGAACCGCGTCGACAGGCTTTGAGGGCCATGAACAGTAAAGCAACGAACATTTTTGCCACTGAAAACCCCAAGCCTTTGCAAACACATGCTAATCCCTATCACAAACACATTACTAAACTTCGTTTCTCAAATCTCGACTCCTACCTCCTGCTAGCCTTAACCCTAGTTATACGGCAAGCTTTCACGTCTCCAGAAATGTGCATCGCAGTGAGTACAACTCACATAGAAATGAAGAGCAACTCTTCAGCAATACAAATATATTTATCCCACAATTTCTAGATTTTTATTTGAAATCATTTCGAATTTTGAAGATGGAATTTCTTTACTGTATGAGAGAAAACAACGGCGGAATGTTGTTGACTTCTGAAGAGAGAATTAGGTTTAGAATTGTTTTTGAAGGGGTATTTATAGAAGATGAAAATATCTAGATATTTAAATATTAATATTTAAATATTTTTATTAAATCCTTTTTATTCGTTCTAGTCTTCTAAAAATCACAGCGAACACATACGATGTCTAAAAATCATGAAAATTGACATGTAGCTAGAGTTCGTCATTATGGTCCCAACGAAACTGGTTTCGTCGAATTCCGACTCCGTATGCTCACACAGTGTATTTTTACAGCTCTGGATGACCCATTTAAATATATAAATATATTTAAATATAATTGAATTTAATATTTAAAAATAAATATTATCGTGTATATATCCACAATGGAATACCATACAGCTTCAGAATATCCCTGTACGAATTTCTAACTCGATATTCACTTCTGGGTCAACTCGATATTCGATTTATATTGAAATTTCTTTTTAAAATATAAATAATTCCTTTATAAATTATAAAGAAATTCTACAGCGACTTTTCTAAAATTTGATTTGGACGTACATCAAAATCTACACGACGAAATCCCGATTTTTCTCTTCCACTAGAAAGATATACTCCACCAGCTCCACACGTTTCTTGTTTCACAGAAATCCGGCTTAAAACGAATCATGTACATTCAGTTGAAGTTCAAATCGCCAAATCGCGAACTGCAGCGCCATTTCAAGCTCGATTTTAATTATAATATAATTATACGTTCAAACTGATGTCGATTGAATATATTCGTCAATATAATTCAACTCTAAGCTGAATTAAATCTTAGGGATGACCCCGTTCACAGAATATTGTGATCTCCAATATTCCTGATTATTTTTGAATTAAATATATTATTTAATTTATTATTTTAATTAAATATTCGCCAATATTTAATTCCACGACCATTAAATCCTTTAATTCACCATTCATATAATTAAATAAATTAATTATAATCCCTCTGACAGTGCGGGTCATTACATTCTTCCCCACTTAAAAATAATTTCGTCCTCGAAATTGCTAAGTTAGAGGACGACCCTATCCATTGGAATTCCTAAGATCTGTTTACCCCTTATTTCTGATTTCAACTGAACCAATTAATATCGACTAAAATATTAATTCATTCCGACCAACTAAAATTTTCAAAAATTCTGAAAATTTTCTAACACTTTAAATTCTCGGAAAATTTCGCCATAACCTCCTTTGTACAGCCCTATCGGTAAAACTCCAACTCGCCTCTCTGGGCCTTCTTCAACCCAAAAGAAAATCAAACAGCCAAGTGGCTTGCCAATTCGGCTCATAAATCTCATGCTTATACCAAATATAAACTTGTACCTTTTTATCGGGTATATCAACTCTATCACTTCTATATGCTATTGACTCAGCATATACCAATGTTATTCCCAATCAAATCCTGATCACTTTATCCTTACCACAGTTATTGGTTTTATACTTAAACCAAATCTCATTTAAACTCAAGTCTCATCCTTGATTCAAAACTTTTTACTAAGTAATAACATTTCCATTACCAGATTACCCCTGACCATATCCAATCCATCCTTATTTAACTTAGTTTAAGTTAAATTCCAATTTATTCACTTTTATCATTTCAACTATTTAACTTCATAAGTTAAATTTAAATTTTGAAATTTGAATCCCTGGGCTTTATTTCAAATCAAATTGGAAACCATAACAACAATTCAAATCATTTGAATTCCCGAACAACTTGTTTCTCAGCACCATTTCAAAAACAAAATCTTTGGTAGTAATCCATCACTTACGAACTTGAAAATGAACACCGATTATGTCCGGATCATCGTCGGAATCTATTTCCAGCTATCGAAGTGAGTTCAATACTATAACACCATTTCTAAACATTTCCACTTTGAAATTCATTTCCAAAATATAATTCACACTGCTTGTAAAACAATTTAAAATCTCCCAGGATCTTAAATTTTCCTTATATATAATTTCAATCCATTTACAAACACTTACATGTTTCCAGGATTTTAATTCAATTTCTGATTTTAAATTCAGATTTAATTCATCTCGATTTCATATATTACACTTATATGAATTCTGACTGATTATTTACATAACCATTTCACTTTTTATAATCTTATTCGATTATATTAACAATCAATATATCCACTATATTATAATTTTGATATATATATATATATATATATCTTCTCTATATCAAGATATACCTTGGGTAAACTTATTTTAATTTACCCTCTTTTCAAAACATATCGTGACGACCCATCGTATTCAAGTGCTTAGTAACTCCTACCGATACAGTGGATCAAACGGATCGACCAGAATTCACAAACAACTCAGCCAATGAATCTCCATAATATAAAACAAATTTTTATATCAAATACAAATACGTTCACTCGTATATATACACTCAATCTCAGTCTAGGGTATTACTAACCCTATCTCTACCGAGTCACGCCACAGAGCCAAGATAATTCACTTAACTTAAGCTCTGATACCAACTGTAACAACCCGGATTTTGAGCGACTTTGGTTATCGACATAAGCTCGATGTCGATAGCCAAAACATCGAAAAATCCCGGTAATTAATGAAAGAAATCAGAGGGTGAGAATAGATAATATAGAAACTTAGAATAGAAGAAGAAGAAGAAGAACACAACATCAGAGTAACACGAACCTCACAGCGGAACGAATAACATATAATAGATAACATAACTTTGAAATATAACAGTTATGTATACAATAGCACTTATCAAAGTACAACACTTACAACACAGCGGAAATAACTATAGCTATATGATCTTGAAGCCTCCTACTCCAAGCTCTCCATGTATATCTGTAAAACCCGACTACTTGACTGCCCGTACAAATTTAGGCACCCAAGAGTTTAGGGAAAACAACAAAGTAAACTCCGGGTCAGTCATGGGACTGGTGTGAGTAAAACAGTTTAAACAAGTATATGAACAAGTAAACGATATCTCATAAGACCACGCCGCAGAACGGAACGGGTTTTTCCCTTATGAGAATCCAAAATATCTTTATATCAAAAACCTTTTGATATTATAATAATGTCTATGTACAAATAGATATCTACTAGCAGAAACGCTTTCATCTCACGTTCTACATATATAGTATACAATCAAAATCGCAAGCACGTATGGGATAATGGATTTCCAACTATGACAAGGTATGGAACCACCTTCCGATCAGTGTACTCTAGGAACGATACACTGGAGTTCAACAAGAACATCTTGTAACTCAGCCACACATGACCGACCACTCATTTTGCTTCAGTGTATCGAATGTATATCACCAACGGTTGGGATCAGCAACTGTTTCCCGTATATATATGAGACAGCATTGATAGATTAAAGAAGCAAATGAATATTCTCTAGATAGGTGATTATACACCCTACTTCGGTGCGACCGACTTAGCCATGCTGCCTGCCCGATTTCTGTCATTTACCGGATGATGAGGCTAGAAGCTACGCTTTATCATCACATCAGATTCACCTTGAATGCCACATCATCAAATCCATCCAATCACCGATTGACGTCCTCAACAATACATTATGTGTTAGCTAAAAGAAGTTTCCTTCTTCGCTTCCACTCTTGGTACGGTTGGAGAAATCAATATACGTGATCGTCTGGAAATACTCTGTCAGACATCCGTCCATACAAGTCATCCAGGAACAGGATGAACCGAAGGCACTATTCAGTACATCCATCTTAGGCACTATTATCTAAGACTTATACAATAGCCCTTGTACTTTACTCTGTCTTCAATTATCTTTGGCATATATGATTCGCAACGCTTATGCCAATACAAAGTGGTTCTTTGGATAATAATCCAACCGGTCTCTCCATATTAACAACGTTAAAATGGTCAAAACATCGATGGTATGTGATTTAACCATCAAAGAAAAACAGGTCTGCAAACAACGATATTATTTCCAGATGGAAATTCTATCAATCAATCATCAATCATATATATATATATATATATATATATGTTCATATTTCATATTTCAATATTATTGATTCGTCTCTGATTCTATTTGGAAAACATTTCCAACACTTCTTTACTTGGATTTAAACAGGCGTTTAAATCAACATCGCGACGACCACTCACCACTACACTTATTTACTAAATTCACTTAACCACTGTCACTCTCGAACCTTAACCATTTCTAAATTTAAAACGAAGTCAATCAAGTTGGGGTATATCTACCTCTCAGACCTTAACTGAACAACATTTCGAAATCTCGAAATAGGGTAAGTTCACCTTTTAACTCTTCAACACTTCCTTACGTAACTTCCGGATATCATTTACGAGTCCAACTCTTTTAATTCTATTCGAATGAACTAGATTTGATTAACTCCTTTGATTTAACTTAAATCAATTAACTCCATCGAATAACTAAATTCGATAACTCCTTCGAATAACTAAATTCGATAACTCCTTTCGAATAAACTATATTCGATAACTCACTTCGATTAAACTAATCGATAACTCTTTTCAATTAAACTAAAATCGATAACTCCTTTTATTTAACTCTATTCGAATAAACAAATATTCGATTAAAGCAGATTCTACTAACTCTATTTAATTACCCCTATCGGTTTAACTCTAACTGGTTAACTCTAACTGTTTAACTCTAACTGGTTAACTCAACTGATTAACTCTATTCAACCACTCGACTAACCCCTTTCCAATAGCATATTCGATTTACTAACTTTCGAATACCATATTCGATTGACTAACTTTCGAATACTATATTCGATTAACTCCCTTCGAATAACTTATATTCGATTTAACTCCTTTCGAATACCGTATTCGATTATCTTAGCTCGATAAATCTTAACTCGAAAATCTTAACTCGATAACTCAATTTGGTTAACTTAACCTGATAATTCAAATTGATTAACTTAACTTGATAACTCAATTTGATAATCTTACTTGATAACTCAAATTGTTTAACTTAACCTGATAACTCAATTTGATAATCTTACTTGATAACTCAAATTGTTTAACCTAACTTGCTAACTCAATTTGATTAACTTAACTTGCCTAATTCGACTCGGTTAACTCACTTGACAAATTCGACTCGATTAACTCACTTGACTAATTCACTTTGTTTTAACTCGACCAATTCACTTTGGTTGAACTCGACCAATTCACTTTGGTTTAACTTAACAAATTCACTTTGTTTTAACTCGACCAATTCACTTTGGCTTAACTTAACAAAATTCACTTTGTTTTAACTCGACCAGTTCACTTTGGTTTAACTAAACAAATTCACTTTGTTTTAACTCGACCAATTCACTTTGGTTTAACTTAACAAATTCACTTTGTTTTAACTCGACCAATTCACTTTGGTTTAACTTAACAAATTCACTTTGTTTTAACTCGACCAATTCACTTTGGTTTAACTTCTTATTTATTTTCCAATAAATATTCCCTTTATAAAATCTTTTGATTTTATAAATAATTTCCCTTTCATATAATTCTATTTATATATTTCTAAATAAATATTTCTTTTAATCCCTATCACAAACACATTACTAAACTTCGTTTCTCAAATCTCGACTCCTACCTCCTGTTAGCCTTAACCCTAGTTATACGGCAAGCTTTCACGTCTCCAGAAATGTGCATCGCAGTGAGTACAACTCACATAGAAATGAAGAGCAACTCTTCAGCAATACAAATATATTTATCCCACAATTTCTAGATTTTTATTTGAATTCATTTCGAATTTTGAAGATGGAATTTGTTTACTGTATGAGAGAAAACAACGGCGGAATGTTGTTGACTTCTGAAGAGAGAATTAGGTTTAGAATTGTTTTTGAAGGGGTATTTATAGAAGATGAAAATATCTAGATATTTAAATATTAATATTTAAATATTTTTATTAAATCATTTTTATTCGTTCTAGTCTTCTAAAAATCACAGCGAACACATACGATGTCTAAAAATCATGAAAATTGACATGTAGCTAGAGTTCGTCATTACGGTCCCAACGAAACTGGTTTCGTCGAATTCCGACTCCGTATGCTCACACAGTGTATTTTTACAGCTCTGGATGACCCATTTAAATATATAAATATATTTAAATATAATTGAATTTAATATTTAAAAATAAATATTATCGTGTATATATCCACAATGGAATACCATACAGCTTCAGAATATCCCTATACGAATTTCTAACTCGATATTCACTTCTGGGTCAACTCGATATTCGATTTATATTGAAATTTCTTTTTAAAATATAAATAATTCCTTTATAAATTATAAAGAAATTCTACAGCGACTTTTCTAAAATTTGATTTGGACGTACATCAAAATCTACACGACGAAATCCCGATTTTTCTCTTCCACTAGAAAGATATACTCCACCAGCTCCACACGTTTCTTGTTTCATAGAAATCCGGCTTAAAACGAATCATGTACATTCAGTTGAAGTTCAAATCGCCAAATCGCGAACTGCAGCGCCATTTCAAGCTCGATTTTAATTATAATATAATTATACGTTCAAACTGACGTCGATTGAATATATTCGTCAATATAATTCAACTCTAAGCTGAATTAAATCTTAGGGATGACCCCGTTCACAGAATATTGTGATCTCCAATATTCCTGATTATTTTTGAATTAAATATATTATTTAATTTATTATTTTAATTAAATATTCGCTAATATTTAATTCCACGACCATTAAATCCTTTAATTCACCATTCATATAATTAAATAAATTAATTATAATCCCTCTGACAGTGCGGGTCGTTACAGTATTGGATGTTAATAATTATTTATAACAATTGTTGAGTACGTGTGGGGTATGAAATCCGTATGGATAAAATTATATGGTAATTGGTTGAACCTCATTTCAATCCAGAATAAAAACGAACATTTATAATATAATTTTCAATGAAAAAAACCAAAGTTTGAATGTGATGACCGATTTTGGATGGACATGAAAATATTAGAATATAAATGAATATTTACAATGGAAAGAATGTGATTTGAATTAATTTTCAGTAAATTAAAGAATGTTTTCAATTTTTAATTGAAATGAATAGTAATGGTTAAACATGAAGTTGAGTTAAGTAAATAAACGACGTTTTTACTCGAATGGATTTTCCTATCGATCTTATTTATTTTTATAATCTATGTTTAGAAATTTGATTTCAAAATATGATATTTTGAAATTATTATTATTTTAATATAATAATATGGGATGTTCAATTTTTGATTTAAAATTGAAATTGAAATCACTTTTAAATGAGATTATAAACGTTTTATATCATACGCTTTGAATGGAAACCGACGAAATTTATTATATATAATATAACGGCTTAATATGAAGGTTTTTGATTTTGAAAGAAAAAGAATGAAATGAAATTTCAAATGGTAGTTGAAAATATTTTATACAATTTATAAAATATTTTGGAGGCATACTTGATTTTATTTTTAATTATAAATCAAATTCGGGCATAAATAGGACGTGTCGCTCGGCGATAGTTCACGAAGTTGAAGCTGTAACTTCGAATTGACATACCGAGAGATCCGACCATCAGATTCTCCTGAAACAAGAACTGTTGGGTTTGTATCGAAAAGATCTTCTAAATGAATATAAGAGATTTAAAATCCAACGGTTAGATTTTAAAATGTGGAAATTAGGCTGCGCCCTCTATTATAGTTTCAAATGTAAGCCACGTCCCTCCCGTGTTTTCGTTTCAAACCCGGTCCTTGTTTTCAAACCTTTCGCCTTTTACGTTTTTATGCCCAAAAAAATGCGCTGTTGAGTAAAAAATAATAATAATTCTAAAATCTGGAAATGTTCTTGGAAGTCCACTGTAACGTCCCTCCTTTTTGACAGCTTCAAATTGATAATTTAACCAACTTAAAACGTTCAAATCGACGGATCGTTATGTAGCTTACAGAGTTTAAAAGCAGAATCAGCACAGAAAAACACAAAATTGATAAATAACATAGTATTGAACAACGAAATAAACCTTTATATATAAATCACAGTTTTGATACAATATTTTTCTAAACAGCGGAATTTAAAATATCACTTGAATACAAAAAAATATATATCTATATATTACTGTTTAAAACATCAGAACGCTTTGTCTCTTGGAATCCCCAGCTTTTACAATCTTCAAATCCTAAGCTGAAATTTTGGAAATCTGTAATTGCTCAGAGTCTGACCCGAGCGTTCCATGCAAAAACATAAAACACTCGAGTCAGGATTAATCATTTGTTCAAGTAAATCAACTTCAATATAAACTGAAATAAAATAGTTAATCCTAGCATCAAATGCAAAATATTCAAAGATGTAGTGTCTGTTCTATATTAGTGTTTAGGCCGTGCATAGTATCTATGCATATCAATTCTTGTTTCAGGGACATATGGATGCAAAAGTCCGCATATACACACGTGTTCAAGTACACGTGTGCACTGGCCCAACATCCCGCATAAAAAACAATTCAACATTCAAGTACAAATGCGCAGGTGTTCGAGTGCAAGTATACGACAATGCAACCGAATACAAGAACACAAAAAGGAAATAACACTGGTAACAGAAGGCACATATGAACATCAAACTGTGCGGCATGGCGGTGGCACACTAATGTATTAGGATTTAAATACTGACGGCCTAGCAAGCAAACAAGCGACTATGGTGTATAGTATAATATTTCTTCTAAGGTTACCAAAGATGGTTTATTTCTCCGTATAGGCAGGCATATGCAAATGTTCAGCGCAACATACAAGGGAGTTTGATATTTCCAAATTTAACTAAAACATACAATAGGATATGTGTACATATAAATCATGTGCTTAAGCAAAGGCCAAACAGTGCAAGCTGCATGCACTTGTTTCATGCAAGAAGTGGGATGAGTAAACTCGAAATAAACAAGCCATGAACAATGGTTGGTTAGTTATTTTGAGTCTTGAGTAGTACAATTATATATTTTTTCTTTTGGAGGGATCCACAAAACCAAGCTTATGCTTGCAAGACGGTATGGAGTGTTACTACGTTAATATTACATGTTCATATTGAATTCGGATACCTTGAAATGTTTGGTCTGTTCATACATATGCCATTTTCTATGGGAAACATACTTGTTAAGGAATATATTATATTATTCAGGAAATTGTGCCTATTTGTCCATGAACAATCATGACTACAGACCACTAAGCAGCTATTTGCGTTGATTGATTTTGTCAAATGATAATAATAAGAAATGTTAAAACATAAAATGCAAATCAACCAAGTCAAAATATTTTTCAATTTGGAAACTACCAACCAGATTGCAAAAAATTATACTTTTCCATCTAAAGATCAACAATGCAGTCACGCTTTTAACTACAAAGAAACATAACTGCTCAAAAACAAATCACATAACAGACATGTAGGCTTGAAAATGGTAACACAGGAAGATTGGTTTAGAAAACTGGGTTTTCTATTCAACAGAAACATTATAGACGTGCAGTGAGTGGTTTTGTAGCGAACCGAACTTCCCTGGTTTCCGAAGAGATGAGAAAGAACGAATTACTGTGAGGACAAGACAAATCAGAACGCAGACGGAAGAACATTTCATTGTATATTACAACAATTCCATCAGATACAAGAATATACATAATATAAATGAATAAATTACATTCGATATATACTAGAGATTACAATAAATTACATAGCAGAGGAAAATAATACAAAGCACAACTGAAGGTGATATACGGATACAGAGCTTTCCGGATATCATTCCAGCTGTAAACCAGGATCCTGTGAATATAAATCTGCAAAACCAAAATTACTAGCTGCCCGTGTGGAAAATAGGGGCACCCAGAGTTTAGGTTAAAACAATAAACTCCAGGTCAGTCATGTGACTGGTGTGAGAACTAAAACAGTTATTAATATTGGTTTTAAAGTTAGGTAAATCAAGGGACCACGCCGTATAACACGGAACGGGTTTCCTCCCAAGAATACCAGTGCATAGGACAAACAGCGCAATGCTAAATAAAGAAAAATGAAGCTGTTATAAGACCCAGGTCCCATCACACAGTGCAATGCAAGCCGGAGGATAGGGTTTTCCCTTATAACAGCCAAAGCATGCTTGATACGTTTAAAACACATTATTTGATACTATTATAGGTGTATAGTGTCAAAACAATTTCAATCATAAATATCAATCATAGGCGGCATAGCTACCATCTACTATGTCGCCATACTAGTTCTACAATTAAAACCGCAATATCACGTATTGGAAATTGGATTTCCGTCACGAGCCGAGGCAAGGGGCAAGCTCCTCTCCGCGTTCGAGACACTCTAGAAAATATCTAAGGGTTACGCACTCTGGGCAACCCTGGATCTTCAGGGCCGGTCCTCACTTACGTTAGAGGATTAGTATTCCTGAACACACGTTTCCCGGTCCTTACAGACCTAAAATCGAGGCGCCTCATTCCAACAACCACAAAGGTGAAAAGTGTATAAATGTCAGGGCTGGTAAGTCACTGACACCACCAAAGCTAGAAAGAAACGTCGTGCTCTCCCTGCAGTCCGTATCCTGTTTTTGACTCATACCGAGGTGTGAGGCTCGCGAATTCACGTAGGCGTGCTTTGATCATCAACCACAAGACTTTGCTTTTCAACAAAAGCCTTGATCATTGCAACTTAGCGTGCCACACAGGCCATGTCCATCGATATATAACATCTAAGCTCGTACGTCTCAGAGAAGGGCGTTAAGCAAGAGAATAAATTCTCCGCCGCCAAATAGATATATATTTAACAGAAATCAATCAACACAGAATAAAATCCAATGTCAGACACACAATCCATTTACAAGTCCGTTCTGGGTCTGAACGAAACCGGAGGCACTTTCCTCGCATATCCATCCATCTCCAAGTACGTCTGGACGACCGCCAACTATTTCCATCCTCTTGGGTGTACAGCCCAATCAGGATCGTCAGTAATTACCCAAACGATGTGAAGACTTCCGGTCTTCAACCACCGTCTTCATCTTCGACTTATCGTCGAATCGGTTGTTCAGAATGGGTATAGACCCGGTCTTTCCGAACAACCCGCGTATATTAAAAACAAATGTTACACAAACACAACATACGCCTCATTCCAATGCAGAATATCCTTTTATTCATGAAATCACATTCTTAGGGGAAAGGTTCCCATTAATTTTATCCAAGATAAATTCTTTAAAATTTATCCTTTAATCTTCCTTTGGATGTCGTTTCAAAACAAATTATGGTTTTCCAAACTAGTCGAGATTAGCGAACCACAACGAAGTAATTATTTATTTTATTTCCCAATCCCAACCTATTCATCCCATGAAGCAAAACTGGTAATACTCCATATCTAATACTATGGTGTTATCGGTAAAATTAATTACCATTTCACGTTCAAATCTAATTAAAGATTTAACTATCGCTTTGGAGCAAAACTGGCGATACTCCATTCTCGCTCATTTCTAAATTTGATAATTTAGATTATAGATTCACATTTCAACCTAATCGCAGATTCGTTAAAACTTCTTTTACTGGTTTAAGAACTAGGTGTTATTTAAAACACAGTTCACGACAAACCCAAATCACATTCTATTTATCATCGGGTTAAAGAACTAGTGTTATTTAAAACACGGTTCACGATAAACCCATGAATTGATTTGATTTAAACCATTTCAAATCCAGTTTATTTATTTAAAAATAAATGGGTTTTAATTTCAGTTCAAAACTAGTTCATTTCGATAAAAATCCATTTTTATCTTTTCAAATAGGGGGTTTTTCGTTCCAATTTTTCCCAAATCATTTCTTATGATTTTACACAAATTATTGATATTTTTAATAATTTTATCAAGGCCCGTACAGTCGATTTCCATCAACGGCCATCGAACTGCACTTACAACGCCCTTTTTCAAATTTGATTTGGACGTATCTCCAAATCCAACCGTTAGATTTCAAATTTCAAATATTCGTTAGAAAGCTCTTTTCGATACGAACCCAACGGTTCCGGTTTTAGGAGAATCCGGTGGTCGAATCTCGCGTAATGTCCGTTTGAAATAAACGGTCGAAAATCACGAACTGCCGCGGCGCGGCGCGTTCTATTCAGGCCATTATATTATATATATAATATATATTTCGTCGATTTCTATTTAAAACGAATTTTATAAATAGTTTTGAATTCGTTTCAAAAACAATTTCAACTTCCATTTCAATTCAAAGCAAAATTGAATTCTTCTTTATAAATTCGTTTTAAAATTCATTTCTATTCAATTCAAATTTCAATTCAATTTGAAATCAATTCAATTCGTTTCCAATTCAATTCGAATTCGTTTTCAATTCAATTCAAATTGGTTATTTATTCAATTCAATTCGAATTCGTTATCTATTCAATTCAATTCGAATTCGTTTTATATTCAATTCATTTCGAAATCACTTTATATTCAATATTCATTTCGAAATCACTTTATATTCAATATTCATTTCGAAATCACTTTATATTCAATATTCATTTCGAAATCACTTTATATTCAATATTCATTTCGAAATCACTTTATATTCAATATTCATTTCGAAATCACTTTGTATTCAATATTCATTTCGAAATGAATAAAATCGATATAAATATCGTTCACGTCAAAATGGCGTCAATCCAATCAATCCGGCTTCATATATTTCTATTTTCAAATATTCTATTTCAAATATTTCGTTCAACACATGACTAATCTCAACGGATGAGTACAGTCAACACATGAACCTTTATTTTATAGTGATAAAGATATAAATTTTATTGTTAAAATATTTCATTCAACACATGACTAATCTCACGAATGAGTACAGTCAACACATGAACCTTTATTTTATAATATTCTTTATCTTCTAAATTGGAATGAGGCACAATCAATCACCATATAAAATTAATTATATGGATTTTCATACAACACATGTATATAATAGCATTGAAAAATAATCAACCATCAACCAAGGTGCACTACACTGTATAAGCATCAACTATAGATATCTAACGCTTATAACAGCCTGTCAATCAATCGATCGACATATTTAATAAATCAGGATGAGTGAACTTCAAATTTCATCCCAACACCCGTGTGGGGTTTCAAATCAACAAACACAGATTTTTATTTGTGCAGTTGGGCGATGTGTAAAATTTATCATCCCAATCAATGTCATTCAAATAGGTGTACATAAACAAACCGTCCGGTTTGTAAATGAATATTTATTTATTCACATTCACTATATTCATATTCACGTTAAAAATTATATTTTTAACGATAAAACATTTTATTTTAACATATGAATTTCTATTCAGTTCATTTACATAATAAAAATGATATTTTTATTTTCCTAACATATTTTAGGTAATTTCGGCGGCATAACGGCACGATACTAGAAACGGGACGAGGCCTAGCCTTATCCCCGGTCTAGTGAAGGCCCACGCCATTCACATATCAATCAAATTTACCAAACAACCAAATTCAAACCAAATAAACTAACCAACTACACAACTAAACAATTTAACAAACAAGCCATCCATGGTCTGTGGATGACGGGTGTCGGGTGCTACTAAAAACCATCTACATCCTAGTATATATATATATATATATATATATATATATAACTAGAAAGAGAAATTGAATAGCGAGAAGTTCTCACTGATAGTTATCCAATCATCTTGACTCTTCTTTGATAGAAATCTTCATCGTTATCGCATTTTTTATCTTCGTTGCTGTAGCCACTACATATGTAAAAATCGAATTTTTACTTCGCTATTCAATATATAAAAATCGAATTTTTACTTTGCTATTCAATATATAAAAATCGAATTTTTACTTCGCTATTCAATATATAAAAATCGAATTTTTACTCTGCTATTCAATATATAAAAATCGAATTTTTATTATTCCTATCATGTAAAAATTATATTTTTAATTCTCTAAATAAACAAAAATCATATTTTTACATCTTCTATATAGTAAAGATTATATTTTTAATACTTTAAAAATATAAAAATCATATCTTTAACCCACTACATATGTAAAAATCACGCCTTATCCATTTTAAAGATATCGTCTTTTCTATTTTAAAAATATCGTCTTTTCTATTTTAAAAATATCGTCTTTTCTATTTTAAAAATATCGTCTTTTCTATTTTAAAAATATCGTCTTTTCTATTTTAAAAATATCGTCTTTTCTATTTAAAAATATCGTCTTTTAAAAATCAATCTTTATTTTGCTACACATATATAGATGCTATTTTTAATATTCCTATCATGTAAAAATTATATTTTTACTTCTCTTCATAAACAAAAATCATATTTTTACATCATCTATATAGTAAAGACTATATTTTTAATACTTTAAAAATATAAAAATCATATTTTTAATACTTTAAAAATGTAAAAATCATATTTTTAATTGAATAAAAATCTTTTCTACCTTAAAAATCTAATCTATTCTATTCAAACAATAAAGATCCAATTTTTATCGGCCATTTATATGAATAAAAATCCAATTCATTTACTGATTTTCAATAACTTTATGATAAAACAAATAAATAAATAAAATGGACTTATTGTATTTAGCGGGAAAAGGAGGGGAGGAGGGGGGTCTACTGTCAATCTACGATGGCAACGGGGGCGGCGTAGGAGGCGGATTCCGGTGTCGAGGTGGTGGGTCGGAGGCGTGGGGCGGTCCAGGGGGTGGCACGGCTTCATCAGAGAAAGGGGCGGAGCGAGGAAGAACGGGGCAGGGAAGGAGGAGAACTGGCGGAGGGAGGGCGGGGCCAGGGGAGGAGCTCCTCCGCCGGAGCGCCAGCGGCGCAGAGGCGACGCGCCCTCCTGGAGGCGCGGCTCCGGTCGCTAGGGCACAACCCTTTTTTTTCTGTTTGATTCGAACTGAAGAAAGAAAAGAAAAAAGGAGGGGCCAGAATGAAAGATAAGGGAGGGAGGGGAAAGTTTAATTTATTTAATTATTTTAATTGCAAAAAGTTGACTTTCACAAACGACCTCTAAACGAGGCCCACCGCCTGTCGTCCATAGTGTTTTACCCCATTCCGAACACAATGGGATATGTACCGTAGGCTGATTCGATCGTTTTGATCATTTTCCGTTGAATTTACATTTAAATCATTATATTGAATTTTAAACGTACATTTCAAATTACCGGGGTCACATACTAACTAGAAAAATTCCAGAAAAATATTTTCTAGCTTCGTATTGACGATACGGTCCTAACAAAACTAGTTTCGTCGAATTCTGAGACCGTTTGAAAAATGGCCAATTTCCAGTCGATTAAAATCAACTGAAACTGGTCAAACGCGTTTTCATTTGCCACGCTCACATATTGATTCGAAAAATTATGAAATTTGAAATCTAGCAATAATTTAACACTACGGATCCAACAAAAGTGGTTTCGTCGAAATTCGAGGTCGTTTGCAAAATGTCCATTTTTAAGGGCCTGAATTCCATAGCGACTATTCAGAATTTTCAACTGGACATATCTTTTGATTCCCGCTATGAAATCTTGATTTTTCGGATTCGTTGGAAAGATATTATCAACTAGATCCTATTATTTTTGGTTTCGCTAAAATCCGGAATGTTTCGCACCCGGTACATTCAATTGAAGTTTGAAATCGAATTATCGAACTACCGCGCCATTTTCAATTCTATTTATAATTATATATAAATATGTATATTCTAACGACGACGTATATAATATATTCATTCGAATTATATTCAAAATAAATTTCTCGTCGTTTTTATTTAAAATAATCTATTTTAAATATTCAAAATTCGCTAAAATTGCCAAAATAAAAATTTTAAACTGGCTCAGATTTTCTGGGTTATTACAATCTCCCCCACTTAAAACTTTTCGTCCCTGAAAAGAAACAAAGTTGAAAGTAGTTTGATTATTCAGCTCTACGTTCGATCTGGCTTCCATTCTCCAACTTTTCAGTTTCTGAGAATTTTCAAATTTTCAAAAATTTGGCTAACACGTTAAATTTTCGAAAAATTTCGCCATAACCTCCCCTACACCGGGAGCCACGGGAAAATCCCGAAATTGCCATATAGGCCTTCTGATCTCAAAAAGAAAAAGAAAAAGCCAAGCGGCTAGCCAATAGGCTCATAAAATCATCATCACCCAAACAAAACAGTAAATTATGTAAATATGTACCTATTTGTCGGGCAAACAAATTTTATTCTTCGGCTCTAGCCTCCTTGCTATGACCTGTTCAATGTAAGTACATGTATATGCAAGCAAATGCAACTAATTTTCAATACAATACAATATTTGATTCTATTAGGCTAAATGGTTCAAAATTAGCAAACAAATAAACAAACAACACAAACATCAATCAATTAGTGGATTAACGTTTCAAATTCATAAATTTTGATATATATACTGAAAATCTTGTTTTTGATGCCAAATCACAGCAAATAAATCTAGCTATATTAGTTTTGGTTCCCACACCAGTCTAATGGAAATATATAGATATCACACCTTCGAAACACGAACATAAATACTGATGATGTCATGACAATCATCAGTACCATCTCCGGGCGATTAGAATGTGATTCTATATCTATCCAGTATATTAAAACTTCGAATATACGTTCATGACGCGTATATGCAAAATCTTTATATATTGGATTGTCCAAATTCAAAATAAATAAATAATCAAATACGTATAAAGCGATTTAAAATTTCAAAACAAAATTGTTTTCATTTGAAAAATATACTCTTCACACTCGTTTTAGGATACTACTGATCCTATCTCTAACGAGTCATTCTAATTGGATATTACTAATCCAATATCTGATGAATTCTTTCATATGGTTCTAATGTGTCTTGTTCTCGAGCTCTGTAAACCAAAGCTCTGATACCAAATGTAGCGACCCGAACTTCCCCGGTCTCCGAAGAGATGAGAAAGAACGAATTACTGTGAGGACAAGACAAATCAGAACGCAGACGGAAGAACATTTCATTGTATATTACAAAAATTCCGTCAGATACAAGAATATATAGAATATAAATGAATAAATCACATTCGATATATACC
This sequence comes from Allium sativum, assembly GCA_030737875.1. Classification (NCBI taxonomy): domain Eukaryota; kingdom Viridiplantae; phylum Streptophyta; class Magnoliopsida; order Asparagales; family Amaryllidaceae; genus Allium; species Allium sativum. Next base: position 429,156,130 of record CM060909.1, on the reverse strand, counting down.
AGAGATTACAATAAATTACATAGCAGCGGAAAATAATACAAAGCACAACTGAAGGTGATATACGGATACAGAGCTTTCCGAATATCATTCCAGCTGTAAACCAGGATCCTGTGAATATAAATCTGCAAAACCAAAACTACTAGCTGCCCGTGTGGAAAATAGGGGCACCCAGAGTTTAGGTTAATACAACAAACTCCAGGTCAGCCATGTGACTGGTGTGAGAACTAAAACAGTTATTAATATTGGTTTTAAAGTTAGGTAAATCAAGGGACCACGCCGTATAACACGGAACGGGTTTCCTCCCAAGAATACCAGTGCATAGGACAAACAGCGCAATGCTAAATAAAGAAAAATGAAGCTGTTATAAGACCCAGATCCCATCACACAATGCAACGCAAGCCGGAGGATACGGTTTTCCCTTATAACAGCCAAAGCATGCTTGATACGTTTAAAACACATTATTTGATACTATTATAGGTGTATAGTGTCAAAACAATTTCAATCATAAATATCAATCATAGGCGGCATAGCTACCATCTACTATGTCGCCATACTAGTTCTACAATTAAAACCACAATATCACGTATTGGAAATTGGATTTCCGTCATGAGCCGAGGCAAGGGGCAAGCTCCTCTCCGCGTTCGAGACACTCTAGAAAATATCTCAGGGTTACGCACTCTGGGCAACCCTGGTGTGACGAAAAGGAATTTCGCTCGGTCCGAACCAGTCGCTAAACCGATCCAGACCGTTCGAAACGCCCTATCGTTTGAGAATAGGACAAAATATAACACAAACAGAAGAACATTTCATTGTTATTACAACAATCCCATCAGATACAAGAATATACAGAGTATAAATGAATAAATTACATTCGACAAATATCAGAGATTACAATAAATTACATAGCAGCGGAAAATAATACAAAGCACAACTGAAGGTGATATACGGATACAGAGCTTTCCGGATATCATTCCAGCTGTAAACCAGGATCCTGTGAATATAAGTCTGCAAAACCAAAACTACTAGCTGCCCGTGCGGAAAATAAGGGCACCCAGAGTTTAGGTTAAAACAATAAACTCCAGGTCAGTCATGTGACTGGTGTGAGAACTAAAACAGTTATAAATCTTTATTTTAAAGTTAGGTAAATCAAGGGACCACGCCGTATAACACGGAACGGGTTTCCTCCCAAGAACACCAGTGCATAAAACAAACAGCGCAATGCTAAATAAGGAAAATGAAGCTATTATAAGACCCAGTTCCCATCACACAATGCAACGCAAGCCGGAGGATAGGGTTTTTACCTTATAATAGCCAAGAATGCTTGATACGTTTTAAAACAAATCATTTTGATATACTATAAGTGCATAGTGCCAAAACAATTTCAAATCATAGACGGCATGAATGACCCATACCACTATGTCGCCATATATAAGTTTACAATCAAAACCGCAATGTCGTATTGGAAGTTGGGTTATCATTTATGGTATGAACCGAGGCTAGGGGCAAGATCCTCACCGATTCGAGACTGTCTAGTCCGAGTCTCAGGCAAGCGCGCAGACAAGCCTTGGATCGTCAGGGCCGGTCCACCGATGTGGATTATTATGCCTGAACACTGCGTTTCCCCGCCCTTTGGGGCGTAAGCCTGGCCCGTCAGCCGACCAGAAGCATCGGCCGAAACCGATATCACGAGGCGCCTCGCTTTTCAGCAAGTAATAATAAGCAACATCCACATGAGTCAAACTCGTCAGCCAGTTCAAGCACTGACGCCACTCCTAACTAGAAGAAAACGCATGTCCTCCCTGATGTCTGTATCCCGTTTTTGGTTCATACCGGGTGTGATACTCGCGAATAATCGTTACACAAAGCTACGCCACAAAGGCCGTGCTTTGATCATCAACCACAAGACTTTGCTTTTCAACAAAAGCCTTGATCCATGCAACTCAGCATGCCACATTGTCAGTCCATACTGTACCACTGATTTCTGCCAATATATAACATCTAGGCTCGTACGTCTCAGAGAAGGGTGTATAACAAGAGAATAAATTCTCTGCCACCAAACAGATATATATTTAGCAGGGATCACCAAATACAGTATAAAGGAATACAACGTCAGACACACTATCCATTTACAAGTCCGTTCTGAGTCTGAACGAAACCGGAGGCACTTTCCTCGCATATCCATCCATCTCCAAGTACGTCTGGATGACCACCAACTATTTCCATCCTCTTGGGTGTACAGCCCAATCAGGATCGTCAGTAATTACCCAAACGATGTGAAGACTTCCGGTCTTCAGCCACCGTCTTCATCTTCGACATATCGTCGAATCGGTTATTCAGAATGGGTATAAACCCGGCCTTTCCGAACAACCCGCGTATATTAAAACAAATGTTACATAAACACAACATACGCCTCATTCCAATTCAGAATATTCTTTTATTCACAAAATCACATTTTTAGGGAAAGGTTCCCATTAATTTTATCCAAGATAAATTCTTTAAAATTTATCCTTTAATCTTCCTTTGGATGTCATTTCAAACCAGATTATGGTTTTCTAAACTAGTCGAGATTAGCGAACCACACCGAAGTTATTATTTATTTTATTTCCCAATCCCAACCTATTCATCCCATGAAGCAAAACTGGTAATACTCCATATTTAACACCATAGTGTTGTCGGTAAAATTAATTACCTTTTCACGTTCAAATCTGATTAAAGATTTAACTATCGCTTTGGAGCAAAACTGGTGATACTCCATTCTCGCTTATTTTCTAAAGTTGATAATTTAAATTATCAATTTAATTGAAGATTCATCAAAATTCTTTTTACTGGGTTAAAGAACTTGTGTCATTTAAAACACAGTTCACGATAAACACAAATCACATTCTATTTATTACCGAGTTAAAGAACTAGTGTTATTTAAAACTCAGTTCACAATAAACCCATGAATCAATTCTGTTTTAAACCCATTTCAAATCCAATTTATTTATTTAAAAATAAATGGGTTTTAATTTCAGTTCAAAACTAGTTCATTTCGATAAAAATCTATTTTTATCTTTTCAAATATGGAGTTTTTCATCCCAATTTTTCCCAAATCATTTCTTATGATTTCACACTAATTATTACTATTTTTAATAATTTTATCAAGGCCCGTACAGTCGATTTCCATCAACGGCCATCGAACTGCACTTACAGCAACCTTTTCCAAATTTGATTTGGACGTATCTCCAAATCCAACCGTTAGATTTCAAATTTCTAATATTCGTTAGAAAGCTCTTTTCGATACGAACCCAACGGTTCCGGTTTTAGGAGAATCCGACGGTCGGATCTCTTGTAATATCCGTTTGAAATAAATGGTCGAAATTCACGAACTGCCGCGGCGCGGCGCGTTCTATTCAGGCCATTATATTATATATATAATATATATAATATATATTTCGTCGATTTCTATTTAAAACGAATTATATAGATAGTTTTAAATTCGTTTCAAAAACAATTTCAACTTCCATTTCAATCCAAAGCAAAATTGAATTCTTCTTTATAAATTCGTTTTAAAATTCATTTCTATTCAATTTGAATTCAATTCAATTCTCTTTCAATTCAATTTGAATTCGTTTTCCATTCAATTTGAATTAGTTTTCAATTCAATTCAATTTCAAAATCGTTTTCTATTCGATTCAAATTGGTTTTCTATTCGATTCAATTCAAATTGGTTTTCTATTCGATTCAATTCAAATTGGTTTTCTATTCAATTCATTTCGAAATCGTTTTCAATTCAATTCATTTCGAAATCGTTTGCAATTCAATTCATTTCGAAATCGTTTTCAATTCAATTCATTTCGAAATCGTTTTCAATTCAATTCACTTCGAAATCGTTTTCAATTGAATTCATTTCGAAATCGTTTTCAATTGAATTCATTTCGAAATCGTTTTCAATTCAATTCATTTCGAAATCGTTTTCAATTCAATTCATTTCGAAATCGTTTTCAATTCAATTCATTTCGAAATGAATAAAATCGATATAAATATCGTTCACGTCAAAATGGCGTCAATCTAATCAACACGGCTTCATATATTTCTATTTTCAAATATTCTATTTCAAATATTTCTTTTTCAAAATAGTTGTTATTATCAAAATATTTCGTTCAACTCATGACTAATCTCAACGAGTGAGTACTGTCAACACATGAACCTTTATTTTATATTGATAAAGATGTAAATTTTATTACTAAAATATTTCGTTCAACACATGACTAATCTCAACGGATGAGTACTGTCAACACATGAACCTTTATTTTATAATATTCTTTATTTTCTAAATTGGAATGAGGCCCAATCAATCACCATATAATATTAATTATATGGAGTTCCATACATCACAAGTATATAATAGCATTGAAAAATAATCAACCATCAACCAAAGTGCACTACACTGTATAAGCATCAAATATAGATATCTAACACTTATAACATCCAGTCAATCAATCGATCGACATATTTAATCAATCAGGATGAGTGAACTTCAAATTTCATCCCAACACCCATGTGGGGTTTCAAACAATCAAACACATATTTTATTTGTGCAGTTGGGCGATGTGTAAAATTTTATCGTCCCAATCAATGTCCTTCAATTAGGTGTACATAAACAAACCGTCCGGTTTGTAAATGAATATTTATTTATTCACATTCACGTTAAAAATTATATTTTTAACGATAAAACATTTTATTCAACCTATGAAAATATTCTATTCAGTTCATTTATTAAATAAAATGAATTCTTCATTTTTCTAACTTATTTTAGAAAATTTCGGCGGCATAACGGCACGATACTAGAAACGGGACAAGGCCTAGCCTTATCCCCGGTCTAGTGAAGGCCCACGCCATTCACACATCAATCAAATCAATTTCATTTCACCAAACAATTCAATTCAAACCAAATAATCTAACCAACTACACAACCAAACAATTAAACAAACAAGCCATCCATGGTCTGTGGATGACGGGTGTCGGGTGCTACTAAACACCGTCTGCATCCTAGTATATATATATAACTAGAAAATTAAATTAAAGAGTAAGAAGTTCTCACCAATAGCTATCCAACTTCACGACACTTCTTTGATAGAAATCTTCATCGTTCTCGCCTTTTTATCATCTTCGTTTGCCCGTATTCACTACATATGTAAAAATCGAATTTTCACTTCGCTATTCAATATATAAAAATCGAATTTTTTTACTATGCTATTCAATATATAAAAATCGAATTTTTACTTTGCTATTCAATATATAAAAAAAATCGAATTTTTAATCCTCTACTATAATAAAAATTATATTTTTAATCTTCTACCACTATATAAAGATCACATTTTTATGAAGCCGTTCACATGATAAAAATCAAGATTTTAGAAAGTTAAAAATCTAAACTTTATACATAAAAATCTCGCCTTTCTCTTTGTAAAAATCTCAACTTTCTATTTGTAAAAATCTTAACTTGTCTAAAAAAACTAATCTTTTCTACATCAACTACATATATAATAGAATCTGATTTTTAATAACGATTTTATATAATAATAAAAAGTATTTAAATTAGAAAAATCACCTTTTTATTACAACATTACTTATAATAAATAAATCAAAGAAACTGAAATAAAAATCAATTTTATTTACCTTTCTCTTGTCGAGGGGGGGGGCAGTTCGATGCCGTTGACTGGAAAAAGGGGGAAAAGGGCTTGGAGAGGGTAGCGCGCGCTGGCGGTTGGAGTCGATGGGGGATGTCTGACCTGCGGTGGCGCGTGCGTGGGCCAAGGTGGCTGCATCGATCCTCGCGGTGGAGCGGTTCTCGATGGACTAAGGTGGCTCGATCTCGAGCTCGCGGTGGAAGGAGACGATGGGGTGGTGGAGGACGATCGTCGGTGAAGGGGAGGGCTGAACGTGGGCGGCGCTAGGGTTTAGGGGCTCGATGTTTTTTTTATTTCGTTAGTTCGATCTGGAAAAATGAAATGGAGGGGGGCTGAGGGTATAGAGCAAGTGGTTTTTTTTATTTATTTAATTTATTTATTTTCAAAAAGCAACTTCTGTTTTCGAACACGAAATCGAACCCACCGCCTGTCGGGCATAGCTAATTACCCCCATTCCGAACACAATGGGATATGTATCGCTGGCTGATTCGATCGTTTCGATCTGTTTCCATCAAAATCAAAATATAACTCTATATATTGAATTTGAACGTGCATTTCAATTTACTGGGGCCACATACTAACTCTAAAAATTCCCGAAAAATATTTTCTAGCTTCGTATTGATGATACGGTCCTAACAAAACTAGTTTCGTTGAATTCTGAGATTGTTTGAAAAATGGCCATTTTCCAGTTGATTAAAATCAACTGAAACTGGTCAAACGCGTTTTCCTTTGCCACGCTCACATATTGAATCGAAAAATTATGAAATTTGAAACCTAGCAATAACTTTACATCCCGGATCCAACAAAAGTGGTTTCGTCGAAATCCGAGGTTGTTTGCAAAATTCCCATTTTTAAGGGCCTGAATTCCATAGCGACTATTCAGAATTTTCAACTGGACTTATCTTTTGATTCCCGCTATGAAATTTTGATTTTTCGGATTCGTTGGAAAGATATTATCAATTAGATCCTAATGTTTTTGGTTTCACTAAAATCCGGATTGTTTTGCACCCGGTACATTCAATTGAAGTTTGAAATCGAATTATCGAACTACCGCGCCATTTTCAATTCTATTTATAATTATATATAAATATTTATATTCTAACGATGACGCGTATAAATATATACGTTCGAATTATATTCAAAATAAATTTCTCGTCCATATTATTTAAAATAATCTATTTTAAATATTCAAAGTTCACTAAAATCGCCAAAATAAAAATTTTAAACTGGCCCAGATTTTCGGGTTGTTACAATCTCCCCCACTTAAAACTTTCCTTCCCCGAAAAGGAACAAAGTCGAAAGTGGTTTGATCATTCAACTCTACGTTCGATCTGGCTTCCATTCTCCAACCTTTCAGTTTCTGAGAATTTTCAAATTCTTCAAAAATTTGGCTAACACCCTAAATTTTCGAAAAATTACGCCATAACCTCCCCTGCACTGGGAGCCACGGTAAAATCCCGAAATTGCAATACAGGCCTTCTGATCTCAAAAAGAAAAAGAAAAGGCCAAGCGGCTAGCCAATAGGCTCATAAAATCATCATCACCCAAACAAAACAGTAAATTATGTAGTAAACATGTACCTATTTGTCGGGCAAACAAATTTTATTCTCTGCTCTAGCCTCCTTGCTATGACCTGTTCAATGTAAGTACATGTATATGCAAGCAAATGCAACCAAATTTCAATAATATTCACTATTTGATACAATTAGGCTAAATGGTTCAAAATTATCAAACAACTAAACAAACAACTAAACAAACAACACAAACATCTATCAATTAGTGGATTAAAGTTTCAAATTCATAATTTTGATATATATACAAAAAATCTTGTTTTTGATGCCAATTCACAACAATGTGTTCTAGCTATATAAGTTTTTGTTCTCACACCAGTCTAATGGAAATATATAGATATCACACCTTCGTTACTCGAACATGAATACTAATGACAACTAGTCAATCATCAGAATCATCTTCGGGCCACTAGAGTATGATTCTATATCTATCCAATATATTAAAACTTCGAATATACGTTCATGACGCGTATATGCAAAACCTTTATATACTGGATTGTCCATATTCAAAATAAATAAATATTCAAATACGTTGAATTGATTTAAATTTTCAAAACAAAAATTGTTTTCATTTGAAAAATATACTCTTCACACTCGTTCTACGATACCACTGATCCTATCTCTAACGAGTCATTCTAATTGGATATTATTAATCCAATATCTGATGAATTCTTTCGTATGGTTCTAATGTGTCTTGTTCTCGAGCTCTGTAAACCAAAGCTCTGATACCACGTGTGACGAAAAGGAATTTCGCTCGGTCCGAACCAGTCGCTATACCGATCCAGACCGTTCGAAACGCCCTATCGTTTGAGAATAGGACAAAATATAACACAAACAGAAGAACATTTCATTGTTATTACAACAATCCCATCAGATACAAGAATATACAGAGTATAAATGAATAAATTACATTCGACAAATATCAGAGATTACAATAAATTACATAGCAGCGGAAAATAATACAAAGCACAACTGAAGGTGATATACGGATACAGAGCTTTCCGGATATCATTCCAGCTGTAAACCAGGATCCTGTGAATATAAGTCTGCAAAACCAAAACTACTAGCTGCCCGTGCGGAAAATAAGGGCACCCAGAGTTTAGGTTAAAACAATAAACTCCAGGTCAGTCATGTGACTGGTGTGAGAACTAAAACAGTTATAAATCTTTATTTTAAAGTTAGGTAAATCAAGGGACCACGCCGTATAACACGGAACGGGTTTCCTCCCAAGAACACCAGTGCATAAAACAAACAGCGCAATGCTAAATAAGGAAAATGAAGCTATTATAAGACCCAGTTCCCATCACACAATGCAACGCAAGCCGGAGGATAGGGTTTTTACCTTATAATAGCCATGAATGCTTGATACGTTTTAAAACAAATCATTTTGATATACTATAAGTGCATAGTGCCAAAACAATTTCAAATCATAAGTATCAATCATAGACGGCATGAATGACCCATACCACTATGTCGCCATATATAAGTTTACAATCAAAACCGCAATGTCGTATTGGAAGTTGGGTTATCATTTATGGTATGAACCGAGGCTAGGGGCAAGATCCTCACCGATTCGAGACTGTCTAGTCCGAGTCTCAGGCAAGCGCGCAGACAAGCCTTGGATCGTCAGGGCCGGTCCACCGATGTGGATTATTATGCCTGAACACTGCGTTTCCCCGCCCTTTGGGGCGTAAGCCTGGCCCGTCAGCCGACCAGAAGCATCGGCCGAAACCGATATCACGAGGCGCCTCTCTTTTCAGCAAGTAATAATAAGCAACATCCACATGAGTCAAACTCGTCAGCCAGTTCAAGCACTGACGCCACTCCTAACTAGAAGAAAACGCATGTCCTCCCTGATGTTTGTATCCCGTTTTTGGTTCATACCGGGTGTGATACTCGCGAATAATCGTTACACAAAGCTACGCCACAAAGGCCGTGCTTTGATCATCAACCACAAGACTTTTCTTTTCAACAAAATCCTTGATCCATGCAACTCAGCATGCCACATTGTCAGTCCATACTGTACCACTGATTTCTGCCAATATATAACCTCTAGGCTCGTACGTCTCAGAGAAGGGTGTATACCAAGAGAATAAATTCTCTGCCACCAAACAGATATATATTTAGCAGGGATCACCAAATACAGTATAAAGAATACAACATCAGACACACTATCCATTTACAAGTCCGTTCTGGGTCTGAACGAAACCGGAGGCACTTTCCTCGCATATCCATCCATCTCCAAGTACGTCTGGACGACCACCAACTATTTCCATCCTCTTGGGTGTACAGCCCAATCAGGATCGTCAGTAATTACCCAAACGATGTGAAGACTTCCGGTCTTCAGCCACCGTCTTCATCTTCGACATATCGTCGAATCGGTTATTCAGAATGGGTATAAACCCGGCCTTTCCGAACAACCCGCGTATATTAAAACAAATGTTACATAAACACAACATACGCCTCATTCCAATTCAGAATATTCTTTTATTCACAAAATCACATTTTTAGGGAAAGGTTCCCATTAATTTTATCCAAGATAAATTTTTTAAAATTTATCCTTTAATCTTCCTTTGATGTCATTTCAAACCAGATTATGGTTTTCTAAACTAGTCGAGATTTGCGAACCACACCGAAGTAATTATTTATTTTATTTCCCAATCCTAACCTATTCATCCCATGAAGCAAAACTTGTAATACTCCATATTTAACACCATAGTGTTGTCGGTAAAATTAATTACCTTTTCACGTTCAAATCTGATTAAAGATTTAACTATCGCTTTGGAGCAAAACTGGTGATACTCCATTCTCGCTTATTTTCTAAAGTTGAAAATTTAAATTATCAATTTAATTGAAGATTCATCAAAATTCTTTTTACTGGGTTATAGAACTTGTGTCATTTAAAACACAGTTCACGATAAACCCAAATCACATTCTATTTATTACCGGGTTAAAGATCTAGTGTTATTTAAAACACAGTTCACGATAAACCCATGAATCAATTCTGTTTTAAACCCATTTCAAATCCAATTTATTTATTTAAAAATAAATGAGTTTTAATTTCAGTTCAAAACTAGTTCATTTCGATAAAAATCTATTTTTATCTTTTCAAATATGGAGTTTTTCTTCCTAATTTTTCCCAAATCATTTCTTATGATTTTACACTAATTATTACTATTTTTAATAATTTTATCAAGGCCCGTACAGTCGATTTCCATCAACGGCCATCGAACTGCACTTACAACGACCTTTTCCAAATTTGATTTGGACGTATCTCCAAATCCAACCATTAGATTTCAAATTTCTAATATTCGTTAGAAAGCTCTTTTCGATACGAACCGAACGGTTCTGGTTTTAGGAGAATCCGACGGTCGGATCTCCCGTAATATCCGTTTGAAATAAATGGTCGAAATTCACGAACTGCTACGGCGCGACGCGTTCTTTTCAGGCCATTATATTATATATATAATATATACAATATATATTTCGTCGATTTCTATTTAAAACGAATTATATAGATAGTTTCAAATTCGTTTCAAAAACAATTTCAACTTCCATTTCAATCCAAAGCAAAATTGAATTCTTCTTTATAAATTCGATTTAAAATTCATTTCTATTCAATTCAAATTTCAATTCAATTTGAATTCAATTCGCTTTCAGTTCAATTTGAATTCGTTTTCCATTCAATTTGAATTCGTTTTCAATTCAATTCAATTTCAAAAACGTTTTCTATTCGATTCAAATTGGTTTTCTATTCGATTCAATTCAAATTGGTTTTCTATTCAATTCAATTCAAATTGGTTTTCTATTCGATTCAATTCAAATTGGTTTTCTATTCAATTCATTTCGAAATCGTTTTCAATTCAATTCATTTCGAAATCGTTTTCAATTCAATTCATTTCGAAATCGTTTTCAATTCATTTCGAAATCGTTTTCAATTCAATTCACTTCGAAATCGTTTTCAATTCAATTCATTTCGAAATCGTTTTCAATTCAATTAATTTCGAAATCGTTTTCAATTCAATTCATTTCGAAATCGTTTTCAATTCAATTCATTTCGAAATCGTTTTCAATTCAATTCATTTCGAAATGAATAAAATCGATATAAATATCGTTCACGTCAAAATGGCGTCAATCTAATCAACACGGCTTCATATATTTCTATTTTCAAATATTCTATTTCAAATATTTCTTTTTCAAAATAGTTGTTATTATCAAAATATTTCGTTCAACTCATGACTTATCTCAACGAGTGAGTACTGTCAACACATGAACCTTTATTTTATATTGATAAAGATGTAAATTTTATTACTAAAATATTTCGTTCAACACATGACTAATCTCAACGAATGAGTACTGTCAACACATGAACCTTTATTTTATAATATTCTTTATTTTCTAAATTGGAATGAGGCCCAATCAATCACCATATAATATTAATTATATGGATTTCCATACATCACACGTATATAATAGCATTGAAAAATAATCAACCATCAACCAAAGTGCACTACACTATATAAGCATCAAATATAGATAACTAACGCTTATAACAGCCTGTCAATAAATCGATCGACATATTTAATAAATCAGGATGAGTGAACTTCAAATTTCATCCCAACACCCGTGTGGGGTTTCAAACAATCAAACACATATTTTATTTGTGCAGTTGGGCGATGTGTAAAATTTTATCGTCCCAATCAATGTCCTTCAATTAGGTGTACATAAACAAACCGTCCGGTTTGTAAATGAATATTTATTTATTCACATTCACGTTAAAAATTATATTTTTAACGATAAAACATTTTATTCAACCTATGAAAATATTCTATTCAGTTCATTTATTAAATAAAATGATTTCTTCATTTTTCTAACTTATTTTAGAAAATTTCGGCGGCATAACGGCACGATACTAGAAACGGGACAAGGCCTAGCCTTATCCCCGGTCTAGTGAAGGCCCACGCCATTCACACATCAATCAAATCAATTTCATTTCACCAAACAATTCAATTCAAACCAAATAATCTAACCAACTACACAACCAAACAATTAAACAATTAAACAAACAAGCCATCCATGGTCTGTGGATGACGGGTGTCGGGTGCTACTAAACACCGTCTGCATCCTAGTATATATATATAACTAGAAAATTAAATTAAAGAGTAAGAAGTTCTCACCAATAGCTATCCAACTTCACGACACTTCTTTGATAGAAATCTTCATCGTTCTCGCCTTTTTATCATCTTCGTTTGCCCGTATTCACTACATATGTAAAAATCGAATTTTCACTTCGCTATTCAATATATAAAAATACAATTTTTTTACTATGCTATTCAATATATAAAAATCGAATTTTTACTTCGCTATTCAATATATAAAAAAAAATCGAATTTTTAATCCTCTACTATAATAAAAATTATATTTTTAATCTTCTACCACTATATAAAGATCACATTTTTATGAAGCCGTTCACATGATAAAAATCAAGATTTTAGAAAGTTAAAAATCTAAACTTTATACATAAAAATCTCGCCTTTCTCTTTGTAAAAATCTCAACTTTCTATTTGTAAAAATCTTAACTTGTCTAAAAAAAACTAATCTTTTCTACATCAACTACATATATAATAGAATCTGATTTTTAATAATGATTTTATATAATAACAAAAAGTATTTAAATTAGAAAAATCACCTTTTTATTACAGCATTACTTATAATAAATAAATCAAAGAAACTGAAATAAAAATCAATTTTATTTACCTTTCTCTTGTCGAGGGGGGGGGGGGCAGTTCGATGCCGTTGACTGGAAGAAGGGGGAAAAGGGCTTGGAGAGGGTAGCGCGCGCTGACGGTTGGAGTCGATGGGGGATGTCTGACCTGCGGTGGCGCGTGCGTGGGCCAAGGTGGCTGCATCGATCCTCGCGGTGGAGCGGTTCTCGATGGACTGAGGTGGCTCGATCTCGAGCTCGCGGTGGAAGGAGACGATGGGGTGGTGGAGGACGATCGTCGGTGAAGGGGAGGGCTGAACGTGGGCGGCGCTAGGGTTTAGGGGCTCGATGTTTTATTTTTATTTTTTTATTTCGTTAGTTCGATCTGGAAAAATGAAAAGGAGGGGGGCTGAGGGTATAGAGCAAGTGGTTTTTTTTATTTAATTTATTTATTTTCAAAAAGCAACTTTTATTTTCGAACACGAAATCGAACCCACTGTCTGTCGCCCATAGCTAATTACCCCCATTCCGAACACAATGGGATATGTATCGCTGGATGATTCGATCGTTTCGATCTGTTTCCATCAAAATCAAAATATAACTCTATATATTGAATTTGAACGTGCATTTCAATTTACTGGGGCCACATACTAACTCTAAAAATTCCCGAAAAATATTTTCTAGCTTCGTATTGACGATACGGTCCTAACAAAACTAGTTTCGTTGAAATCTGAGACTGTTTGAAAAATGGCCACTTTCCAGTCGATTAAAATCAACTAAAACTGGTCAAACGCGTTTTCCTTTGCCACGCTCACATATTGAATCGAAAAATTATGAAATTTGAAACCTAGCAATAACTTTACATCCCAGATCCAACAAAAGTGATTTCGTCGAAATCCGAGGTCGTTTGCAAAATTCCCATTTTTAAGGGCTTGAATTCCATAGCGACTATTCAGAATTTTCAACTGGACTTATCTTTTGATTCCCGCTATGAAATTTTGATTTTTCGGATTCGTTGGAAAGATATTATCAATTAGATCCTAATGTTTTTGGTTTCACTAAAATCCGGATTGTTTTGCACCCGGTACATTCAATTGATGTTTGAAATCGAATTATCGAACTACCGCGCCATTTTCAATTCTATTTATAATTATATATAAATATTTATATTCTAACGACGACGCGTATAAATATATACGTTCGAATTATATTCAAAATAAATTTCTCGTCCATATTATTTAAAATAATCTATTTTAAATATTCAAAGTTCACTAAAATCGCCAAAATAAAAATTTTAAACTGGCCCAGATTTTCGGGTTGTTACACCTGGATCTTCAGGGCCGGTCCTCACTTACGTTAGAGGATTAGTATTCCTGAACACACGTTTCCCGGTCCTTACAGACCTAAAATCGAGGCGCCTCATTCCAACAACCACAAAGGTGAAAAGTATATAAATGTCAGGGCTGGTAAGTCACTGACACCACCAAAGCTAGAAAGAAACGTCGTGCTCTCCCTGCAGTCCGTATCCCGTTTTTGACTCATACCGAGGTGTGAGGCTCGCGAATTCACGTTATACACAAAGCTTCCACGTAGGCGTGCTTTGATCATCAACCACAAGACTTTGGTTTTCAACAAAAGCCTTGATCATTGCAACTTAGCGTGCCACACTGGCAATTCATGCCGTGCGACTGATGTCCATCGATATATAACCTCTAAGCTCGTACGTCTCAAAGAAGGGCGTTAAGCAAGAGAATAAATTCTCCGCCGCCAAACAGATATATATTTAACAGAAATCAATCAACACAGAATAAAATCCAATGTCAGACACACAATCCATTTACAAGTCCGTTATGGGTCTGAACGAAACCGGAGGCACTTTCCTCGCATATCCATCCATCTCCAAGTACGTCTGGACGACCACCAACTATTTCCATCCTCTTGGGTGTACAGCCCAATCAGGATCGTCAGTAATTACCCAAACGATGTGAAGACTTCCGGTCTTCAACCACCGTCTTCATCTTCGACTTATCGTCGAATCGGTTGTTCAGAATGGGTACAGACCCGGTCTTTCCGAACAACCCGCGTATATTAAAAACAAATGTTACACAAACACAACATACGCCTCATTCCAATGCAGAATATCCTTTTATTCATGAAATCACATTCTTAGGGGAAAGGTTCCCATTAATTTTATCCAAGATAAATTCTTTAAAATTTATCCTTTAATCTTCCTTTGGATGTCGTTTCAAACCAAATTATGGTTTTCCAAACTAGTCGAGATTAGCGAACCACAACGAAGTAATTATTTATTTTATTTCCCAATCCCAACCTATTCATCCCATGAAGCAAAACTGGTAATACTCCATATCTAATACTATGGTATTATCGGTAAAATTAATTACCATTTCACGTTCAAATCTAATTAAAGATTTAACTATCGCTTTGGAGCAAAACTGGCGATACTCCATTCTCGCTCATTTCTAAATTTGATAATTTAGATTATAGATTCACATTTCAACCTAATCGCAGATTCGTTAAAACTTCTTTTACTGGGTTAAAGAACTAGGTGTTATTTAAAACACAGTTCACGACAAACCCAAATCACATTCTATTTAATATCGGGTTAAAGAACTAGTGTTATTTAAAACACAGTTCACGATAAAACCATGAATCGATTCGATTTAAACCATTTCAAATCCAGTTTATTTATTTAAAAATAAATGGGTTTGAATTTCAGTTCAAAACTAGTTCATTTCGATAAAAATCCATTTTTATCTTTTCAAATAGGGGGTTTTTCATCCCAATTTTTCCCAAATCATTTCTTATGATTTTACACAAATTATTGATATTTTTAATAATTTTATCAAGGCCCGTACAGCCGATTTCCATCAACGGCCATCGAACTGCACTTACAACGCCCTTTTTCAAATTTGATTTGGACGTATCTCCAAATCCAACCGTTAGATTTCAAATTTCAAATATTCGTTAGAAAGCTCTTTTCGATATGAACCCAACAGTTCCGGTTTTAGGAGAATCCGACGGTCGGATCTCCCGTAATGTCCGTTTGAAATAAATGGTCGAAATTCACGAACTACCGCGGCGCGGCGCGTTCTATTCAGGCCATTATATTATATATATAATATATATAATATATATTTCGTCGATTTCTATTTAAAACGAATTTTATAAATAGTTTTGAATTCGTTTCAAAAACAATTTCAACTTCCATTTCAATTCAAAGCAAAATTGAATTCTTCTTTATAAATTCGTTTTAAAATTCATTTCTATTCAATTCAAATTTCAATTCAATTTGAATTCAATTCAATTCGTTTCCAATTCAATTCGAATTCGTTTTCAATTCAATTCAAATTGGTTATTTATTCAATTCAATTCGAATTCGTTATCTATTCAATTCAATTCGAATTCGTTTTATATTCAATTCATTTCGAAATCACTTTAAATTTAATATTCATTTCGAAATCACTTTATATTCAATATTCATTTCGAAATCACTTTATATTCAATATTCATTTCGAAATCACTTTATATTCAATATTCATTTCGAAATCACTTTATATTCAATATTCATTTCGAAATGAATAAAATCGATATAAATATCGTTCACGTCAAAATGGCATCAATCCAATCAATCCGGCTTCATATATTTCTATTTTCAAATATTCTATTTCAAATATTTCGTTCAACACATGACTAATCTCAACGGATGAGTACGGTCAACACATGAACCTTTATTTTATAGTGATAAAGATATAAATTTTATTGTTAAAATATTTCGTTCAACACATGACTAATCTCACGAATGAGTACAGTCAACACATGAACCTTTATTTTATAATATTCTTTATCTTCTAAATTGGAATGAGGCCCAATCAATCACCATATAAAATTAATTATATGGATTTTCATACAACACATGTATATAATAGCATTGAAAAATAATCAACCATCAACCAAGGTGCACTACACTGTATAAGCATCAACTATAGATATCTAACGCTTATAACAGCCTGTCAATCAATCGATCGACATATTTAATAAATCAGGATGAGTGAACTTCAAATTTCATCCCAACACCCGTGTGGGGTTTCAAATCAACAAACACAGATTTTTATTTGTGCAGTTGGGCGATGTGTAAAATTTATCATCCCAATCAATGTCATTCAAATAGGTGTACATAAACAAACCGTCCGGTTTGTAAATGAATATTTATTTATTCACATTCACTATATTCATATTCACGTTAAAAATTATATTTTTAATGAAAAACATTTTATTTTAACATATGAATTTCTATTCAGTTCATTTACACAATAAAAATGATATTTTTATTTTCCTAACATATTTTAGAAAATTTCGGCGGCATAACGGCACGATACTAGAAACGGGACGAGGCCTAGCCTTATCCCTAGTCTAGTGAAGGCCCACGCCATTCACATATCAATCAAATTTGCCAAACAACCAAATTCAAACCAAATAAACTAACCAACTACACAACCAAACAATTTAACAAACAAGTCATCCATGGTCTGTGGATGACGGGTGTCGGGTGCTACTAAACACCGTCTACATCCTAGTATATATATATATATATATATATATATATAACTAGAAAGAGAAATTGAAGAGTGAGAAGTTCTCACTGATAGCTATCCAATCATCTTGACTCTTCTTTGATAGAAATCTTCATCGTTATAGCATTTTTTATCTTCGTTGGTGTAGCCACTACATATGTAAAAATAAAATTTTTACTTCGCTATTCAATATATAAAAATCGAATTTTTACTTTGCTATTCAATATATAAAAATCGAATTTTTACTTTGCTATTCAATATATAAAAATCGAATTTTTACTCTGCTATTCAATATATAAAAATTGAATTTTTATTATTCCTATCATGTAAAAATTATATTTTTAATTCTCTAAATAAACAAAAATCATATTTTTACATCTTCTATATAGTAAAGATTATATTTTTAATACTTTAAAAATATAAAAATCATATCTTTAACCCACTACATATGTAAAAATCACGCCTTATCCATTTTAAAGATATCGTCTTTTCTATTTTAAAAATATCGTCTTTTCTATTTTAAAAATATCGTCTTTTCTATTTTAAAAATATCGTCTTTTCTATTTTAAAAATATCGTCTTTTCTATTTAAAAATATCGTCTTTTAAAAATCAATCTTTATTTTGCTACACATATATAGATGCTATTTTTAATATTCCTATTATGTAAAAATTATATTTTTACTTCTCTTCATAAACAAAAATCATATTTTTACATCATCTATATAGTAAAGACTATATTTTTAATACTGTAAAAATATAAAAATCATATTTTTAATACTTTAAAAATGTAAAAATCATATTTTTAATTGAATAAAAATCTTTTCTACCTTAAAAATCTAATCTATTCCATTCAAACAATAAAGATCCAATTTTTATCGGCCATTTATATGAATAAAAATCTAATTCATTTACTGATTTTCAATAACTTTACGATAAAACAAATAAATAAATAAAATGGACTTACTATATTTAGCGGGAAAAGGAGGGGAGGAGGGGGGTCTACTGTCAATCTTCGATGGCAACGGGGGCGGCGCAGGAGGCGGATTCCGGTGTCAAGGTTGTGGGTCGGAGGCGTGAGGCGGTCCAGGGGGTGGCGCGGCTTCATCAGAGAAAGGGGGCGGAGCGAGGAAGAACGGGGCACGGAAGGAGGAGAACTGGCGGAGGGAGAGCGGGGCCATGGGAGGAGCTCCTCCGCCGGAGCGCCGGCGGCGCAGAGGCGACGCGCCCTCCTGGAGGCGCGGCTCCGATCGCTAGGGCACAACCCTTTTTTTTCTGTTTGTTTCGAACTGAAGAAAGAAAAGAAAGGGGGGGCAGAACGAAAGATAAGGGAGGGATGGGAAAGTTTAAGTTATTTAATTATTTTAATTGCAAAAAGTTGACTTTCACAAACGACCTCTAAACGAGCCCCACCGCCTGTCGTCCATAGTGTTTTACCCCCATTCCGAACACAATGGGATATGTACCGTAGGCTGATTCGATCGTTTTGATCAGTTTCCGTTGAATTTACATTTAAATCATTATATTGAATTTTAAACGTACATTTCAAATTACCGGGGTCACATACTAACTAGAAAAATTCCAGAAAAATATTTTCTAGCTTCGTATTGACGATACGGTCCTAACAAAACTAGTTTCATCGAATTCTGAGACCGTTAGAAAAATGGCCAATTTCCAGTCGATTAAAATAACCTGAAACTGGTCAAACGCGTTTTCATTTGCCACGCTCACATATTGATTCGAAAAATTATGAAATTTGAAATCTAGCAATAATTTAACACTGCGGATCCAACAAAAGTGGTTTCGTCGAAATCCGAGGTCGTTTGCAAAATGTCCATTTTTAAGGGCCTGAATTCCATAGCGACTATTCAGAATATTCAACTGGACATATCTTTTGATTCCCGCTATGAAATCTTGATTTTTCGGATTCGTTGGAAAGATATTATCAATTAGATCCTATTATTTTTGGTTTCGCTAAAATCCGGATTGTTTTGCACCCGGTACATTCAACTGAAGTTTGAAATCGAATTATCGAACTACCGCGCCATTTTCAATTCTATTTATAATTATATATAAATATTTATATTCTAACGACGACGTATATAATATATTCGTTCGAATTATATTCAAAATAAATTTCTCGTCGTTTTTATATAAAATAATCTATATTAAATATTCAAAATTCGCTAAAATTGCCAAAATAAAAATTTTAAACTGACTCAGATTTTCCGGGTTATTACAGGTTTAAAGTGAAAGATCAAACAAAGAGTAAAATACTGACTCGTGGTGTACTCACATTTCTGTCCTAACTTCACTGCAGGGTACAACCTTGTTTCATAATATTTGTTGTACAGTGATTCTCCATACACTGACGTTGGACATTAGTGTCAACTACCTATGTTGTGCACTACTATAATTCCATAACCACAGTGGTGTATGTGTACTAATAAATACATGAGCCCTATGGTCACATTATGATCCCATTTATGAAATTCTAATTTTTTTTCAGGCACTTCGAATAAATGACCAATTTTATTGTTTCAGATCATATAAACGAACAGACATTGGCACATTCCAAATCATTTGAAAATGAGATATCAAATAAATCAAAGGGTACCACAAGTATTCTGATTTATTAGTACCAATGAAAACCACTAAAGAAAACTATTGTGTGTGTTTGACTTATCAGCCCAGGTTAGTAAACTTGTTCTTTAAAATGGGTTCATTAATCATTCTGTTAAATTCCAAAGTGTTTCATTATAAAATGAAGGGTTTACTCCTGTACTTTTGATCATAATTAATTACAACTTGATTTACTGAAAATTTCAACCACATATCATATTTAATATGCCTATATAGCAAACCAGTTCTACATCTACCCCATATATGCCAAGGACCCAGCAAGACCTATATATATATATATATATATATATATATATATATAGGTTGTATGCCTCAACTGTATGTTGCACTAGCAGACTACTCAATTTTTTTCCCCATGAGAAACAAGTGTATACTAGTGTCATAGAACTACATCTCATACGTCAAACGTGAGTGAATACAGTTTTGTAGTATGTTGTCTAAATCTTGGCATGCGATTGAACTCAGCTCACACGTCAAATGTATAGCTTGTGGAAAAGAAGTATGTTATCATTAAAATGGCCCGGCCATTTCTGGAAAATAACCACATTTATAGTATACTAAGTAGCAGATAACAAAATGCCATTTTTATTTGCCTGCATAACTGAATTGGAGTTTGTTGACATTGTGGTTATTTCCAGACATATAAAATAAGCAACTGACAAAATCAAACATATAGAATATTTTAAAACTCAAACATATAGAATACTTCAATACTTAAGTCGGACAATTTACATGCAATTCAGTTCGGCTAAACACTGACTAAATCGATCTAGACTATTTTTTTTACAGTATGGCCCAGTTTAATAGAATACTGATATCACACTTCAAGGCAACGATCATGCAAATCCATCAACAAGAATAACAGACCAAATACAAACCAGTGTACACAATAAGCAAGCATAGGATTTAAATTATACTCAACCCATCATGGTTTCAGTTTAGATCGAAGTTAAAATATTTGAAACCAACAAAAATCGTGAGTTTAAAACTCACCTTGAAGCGAACTGTGATCGTGGTCGGCACAAAACTGAGTGGCTCCAAGGCGATGGATGGCGATGAGGAAGGCGTGTCTTGGTGACATCGAAAGGCGACGGAGCTGATTGAAATAGCATCCACTCTTTCCTTCAATTAAACGAGGCAGATTCTGATTAGGGCGAAAGCTAGTAGTTCCTTGTAACAACCCGGAAAATCTGGGCCAGTTTAAAATTTTTATTTTGGCAATTTTAGCGAGTTTTGATTATTTAAAATGAATTATTTTAAATAATATCGACGAGAAATTTATTTTGAATATAATTCGATCGTATATATTATACGCGTCGTCGTTAGAATATAAATATTTATATATAATTATAAATAGAATTGAAAATGGCGCGGTAGTTCGATAATTCGATTTCAAACTTTAATTGAATGTACCGGGTGCAAAACAATCCGGATTTTAGTGAAACCAAAAATAATGGAATCTAATAGTGAATATCTTTCCAACGAATCCGAAAAATCAAAAGTTCGTAGCGGGAATCAAAAGATATGTCCAGTTGAAAATTCTGAATAGTCGCTATGGAATTCAGGCCCTTAAAAAGAGACATTTTGCAAACGACCTCGGATTTCGACGAAACCAGTTTTGTTGGGTCCGTGATGTTAAGTTATTGCTAGGTTTCAAATTTCATAATTTTTCAAATCAATATGTGAGCGTGGCAAAGGAAAACGCGTTTGACCAGTTTCAGTTGATTTTAATCGACTGGAAATTGGCCATTTTTCTAACGATCTCAGAATTCGACGAAACTAGTTTTGTTAGGACCGTATCGTCAATACGAAGCTAGAAAATATTTTTCTGAGATTTTTCTGGTTAGTATGTGACCCTGGTAATTGGAAATGTACGTTTAAAATTCAATATAGTGATTTAAATGTAAATTCAACAGAAATTGATAGTAACGATCAAACCAGCTTACGATACATATCCCATTGTGTTCGGAATGGGGGTGAAACGCTATGGGCGACAGGCGGTGGGCCTCGTTTAGAGGTCGTATGTGAAAGTCAACTTTTTAATAATTAAATAAATAATAAAAAAAAAAAAATCTCTTCCTCCTTTATATTTCTGGCCCCCCCCCGTTTCTATTTCAGTTCAGAGAAAATAAAAAAAAAAAAAAAAAAAAACCGATCTCGAGCCCGTCGCCGCCTCCCTCCCCGCCACCTCGTCGTCAGACCACCGCTCCTCCACCAACTCCCGCCTCCCTCAAGCCTTGCCCTCCCCCTCGAAACCCCGATCCATCGAAACCACCCAATCGCCCCCCCCCCCCCACGGCGCGCCGCCGCAGCGGAAGCCCCAGCCCAGAGCCGACGCGGAAACACCCCCCCCTCTCGGTAAGTACTTCTTTGTATTTTATTATTTTATTTTTGTTTTATTAAAACCCAGTTTAAAAACTGATTTATTTATTTTTTTGTGGTAAAAAACTGTTTTCTTTTTTTTAAGCATTTTAAAAACTGTTTTCTTTTTAAAGCAGTTTAAAAACTGATTTATTTATTTTTTTGTGGTAAAAAACTGTTTTCTTTTTTTTAAGCATTTTAAAAACTGTTTTCTTTTTAAAGCAGTTTAAAAACTGATTTATTTATTTTTTTGTGGTAAAAAACTGTTTTCTTTTTTTTAAGCATTTTAAAAACTGTTTTCTTTTTAAAGCAGTTTAAAAACTGATTTATTTATTTTTTTGTGGTAAAAAACTGTTTTCTTTTTTTTAAGCATTTTAAAAACTGTTTTCTTTTTAAAGCAGTTTAAAAACTGATTTTTTTTTTTTTTTTTGTGGTATAAAACTGTTTTCTTTTTTTTAAGCATTTTAAAAACTGTTTTCTTTTTAAAGCAGTTTAAAAACTGATTTATTTATTTTTTTGGTATAAAACTGTTTTCTTTTTTTTTTAAAGCATTTTAAAAACTGAAATATATTTATATATGTAATTGTAAAGCAAAAAGAATTGACTTTCAACAAGCAAAAAGAACTGACTTTCAACAGGATAGAAAAATAGAATTTTTATATATAGAACTTTGAACTAAAAATAGAATTTTTATATATAGAACTTTGAACTAAAAATAGAATTTTTATATATAGAACTTTGAACTAAAAATATGATTTTTATATATAGAACTTTGAACTAAAAATATGATTTTTATATA
This sequence comes from Allium sativum, assembly GCA_030737875.1. Classification (NCBI taxonomy): domain Eukaryota; kingdom Viridiplantae; phylum Streptophyta; class Magnoliopsida; order Asparagales; family Amaryllidaceae; genus Allium; species Allium sativum. The sequence continues at coordinate 429,132,790 of CM060909.1, read as the reverse complement.
TAGAACTTTGAACTAAAAATATGATTTTTATATATTGAACTTTGAAATAAAAATTCGATTTTTATATATTGAATAACGAAGTCAAAATTCGATTTTTTATATATTGAATAACGAAGTCAAAATTCGATTTTTATATATTGAATAACGAAGTCAAAATTCGATTTTTATATATTGAATAACGAAGTCAAAATTCGATTTTTTATATATTGAATAACGAAGTCAAAATTCGATTTTTATATATTGAATAACGAAGTCAAAATTCGATTTTTATATATTGAATAACGAAGTCAAAATTCGATTTTTATATATTGAATGTCGAAGTAAAAATCATATTTTTATATATTGAAAGTCGTAGTAAAAATTCGATTTTTATATATTGAATAACATAGTAAAAATTCGATTTTTACATATGTAGAGAATACGGGCGAAAGCGTCAAAAAGGCGAGGTCGACGAAGAATTCTGCAAAAGAAGAGTCAAGATGATTGGATAGCTATCTGTGAGAATTTCTCACCTTTCAATTTATTTTTCTAGTTATACATATATATACTAGGATGCAGACGGTGCTTATTAGAAGCACCCGACACCCGTCCACAAACCATGGACTTGTTTGATTGGTTGTGTAGTTGGTTAGATTATTTGATTTGGATTGGATTGTTTTGGTGAAATGAGTTGATATGATTGATGTGTGAATGGCGTGGGCCTTCACTAGACCGGGGATAAGGCTAGGCCTTGTCCCGTTTCTAGTATCGTGCCGTTATGCCGCCGAAATTTTCTAAAATAAGTTAGAAAAATAAAAATAGCATTTTATTTAACGAATGAACTGAATAGAAACTCATATGTTAAAATAAAATGTGTTATCGTTAAAAATATAATTTTTAACGTGAATGTGAATAAATAAATATTCATTTACAAACCAGACGGTTCGTTTATGTACACCTATTTGAATGACGTTGATTGGGTCGATAAATTTTACACATCGCCTAACTGCACAAATAAAATATGTGTTTGATTGTTTGAAACCCCACACAGGTGTTAGGATGAAATTTGAAGTTCACTCATCCTGATTGATTAAATATGTCGATCGATTGATTGACAAGCTGTTATAAGCGTTAGATATCTTTATTTGATGCTTATACAGTGTAGTGCACTTTGGTTGATGGTTGATTATTTTTCAATGCTATTATATACATGTGTTGTATGAAAATCCATATAATTAATTTTATATGGTAATTGATTGGGCCTCATTCCAGTTTTGAAATAGAAATATTTGAAATAGAAATATTTGAAATAGAAATATTTGAAATAGAAATATTTGAAATAGAAATATTTGAAATAGAAATATTTGAAATAGGATATTTGAAAATAGAAATTTATGAAGCCGTGTTGATTAGATTGACGCCATTTTGACGTGAACGATATTTATATCGATTTTAAAACGATTTCGAAATGAATTGAATTGAAAACGATTTCGAAATGAATTGAATTGAAAACGATTTCGAAATGAATTGAATTGAAAACGATTTCGAAATGAATTGAATTGAAAACGATTTCGAAATGAATTGAATTGAAAACGATTTCGAAATGAATTGAATTGAAAACGATTTCGAAATGAATTGAATTGAAAACGATTTCGAAATGAATTGAATTGAAAACGATTTCGAAATGAATTGAATTGAAAACGATTTCGAAATGAATTGAATTGAAAACGATTTCGAAATGAATTGAATTGAAAACGATTTCGAAATGAATTGAATTGAAAAGGATTTCGAAATGAATTAAATTGAAAACGAATTCAAATTGAATTGAAAGCGAAGTGAAATGAATTCAAATTGAATTGAAATTTGAATTGAATAGAAATGGATTCTAAAACGAATTTATAAGGAAGAATTCAATTTTGCTTTGAATTGAAATGGAAGTTGAAATGGATTTTTGAAACGAATTCAAAACTATTTATATAATTCGTTTTAAATAAAAATCGACGAAATATATATTATATATATAATATAAGGGCCTGAATAGAACGCGCCGCGCCGCGGCAGTTCGCGAATTTCGACCATTTATTTCAAACGGACATTACGGGAGATCCGACCGTCGGATTCTCCTAAAACCGGAACCGTTGGGTTCGTATCGAAAAGAGCTTTCTAAAGAAGGTTAGAAATTTGAAATCTAACGGTTGGATTTGGAGATACGTCCAAATCAAATTCGAAAAAGGTCGCTGTAAGTGCAGTTCGATGGCCGTTGATGGAAATCGACTGTACGGGCCTTGATAAAATTATTAAAAATAGTAATAATTTATGTAAAATCATAAGAAATGATTTGTGAAGATTTGGGATGAAAAACTCCATATTTGAAAAGATAAAAATAGATTTTTATCGAAATGAACTAGTTTTGAACTAGAATTATAATTCTATTTATTTTTAAATAAATAAATTGAATTCGAAAAGGGTTTTGAAAATAACCAAAATTTCCAATGATTGCATTGGAGTGGATTTGAATCGAAATTGTCTTCGGAATATTTCGATGTTGGAATTCGTGATTATACAGGGTTGTTATGGAAATTTGAAAGATATATTTTTATATCGTTATTTCCAATACGACATTTGTTAATCGTAGAATTTGATATTGAATATAGGCCGATATATTTTCTATTCAGAGCCTTGTATTTAATATCAAATGTGATTTGGGTTTGTCGTGAATGGTGTCTTCACTAACACCGTTCTTGAACCCAGTTGAGAAAAGATTAAATCTTTTTATTTAGATTTAATGAAGTATACCAATTAAATAATATTTAATTGGAATTGAATTGGTATTGATTTTTGGGTTTATCGTGAACAGTGTTTTAAATAACACTTGTTCTTTAACCCGATAATTAATGAATGTGATTTGGGTTTGTCGTGAATGGTGTCTTCACTAACACTGTTCTTGAACCCAGTTGAGAAAAGATTAAATCTTTTGATTTAGATTTAATGAAGTGTACCAATTAAATAATATTTAATTGGAATTGAATGGATATTGATTTTTGGGTTTATCGTGAACAGTGTTTTAAATAACACTTGTTCTTTAACCCGATAATTAATGGGATGTGACTTTGGGTTTATCGTGAACCGTGTTTTAAAAGACACTGATTCTTTAACCCAGTCACAGATTAAAACTAAGTGGAGTTTTAATGAATCTTTAATTAGATTGAAAAGATCGAGAATGGAGTATCACCAGTTTTGCTCCAGGCGATAGTTAAATCTTTAATTAGATTTGAATGTGAAATTTAGAAACTAACTGGCGGTTAGCCAAGCAGAATGGTTTTCTGGATATTGATCTGATGTTGGTTTCGGCCTTCGGGGTTAATATTTGGGGAGTTATTCTCTTGATTAATTTACGGTTAGTGACTAATGAATTGGAATGAGGCGTATGTTGTGTTTGTGTAACACTTATTTAAAATATACGCGAGTTATTCGGAAAGACCGGGTTTAACCCATTCTGAGTAACTGATACGACGATAAGTCGAAGATGAAGACGATGGTCGAAGACCGGAGGTCTTCACGTCGTTTGGGTAATTACTGATGATCTTGATTGGGCTGTACACCCAAGAAGATGGAAACAGTTAGTGATCGTCCAGACGTACTTGGAGATCGATGGATATGCGGGGTACTAGGTGCCTCCGGTTTCGTTCAGACCCAGGACGGACTTGTAAATGGACTGTGTGTCTGACATCGGATTTCATTCTGTGTGACTGATATCGGTTGCATAGGATGGTTTGCCTGTGTGGCATGCTAAGATGCAAATGATCAAGGCTTCTGTTGAAAAGCAAAGTCTTGTGGTGATGATCAAAGCACGGCCTTTGTGGCGTAGCTTTGTGTAACGTTTACCTCGCGTGTTTCACACCAGGTATGAACCAAAAACGGGAGACGGACCTCAGGGAGGACTTGCGTTTCTTTCTAGTTAGAAGTGGCGTCAGTGGTTTTACACGCCCTGACGAGTTTGACTTATGTGGTTGTTGCTGTTGCGAGGCGCCTCGGTTATATCGGTTTCGGCCGAATGCATTCTGGTCGGCTGACGGACCAGACTTACGCCCCAAAGGGCGGAGAGACGTATTGTTCAGGCATAATAATCCACATCGGTGGACCGGCCCTGACGATCTAAAGGGTTGATGCGTTCTGATCCTGAGACATGGGCTAGATTGTCTCGAATCGGTTGAGGACTATCTTTTGCCTCGGTTCATAGACGGAAATCCAATTTCCAAATACGTGACTTTGCGGTTTTATTTGTAAACCTATATATGGTGACATAGTGGGATGGGGCGCTCATGCCGCCTATGATTGATACTTATGATTTGAAGTTGTTTTATGCACTATGCACTTATTATAGTATCAAATGATTTGTTTTAAACGTATCAAGCATTCTTTGGCTGTTATAAGGGAAAACCCTATCCTCGACTGCGTTGCATTGTGTGATGGGACCTGGGTCTTATAACAGCTTCATTTTTCTTTATTTAGCATTGCGCTGTTTGTTTTATGCACTGGTATTCTTGGGAGGAAACCCGTTCCGTGTTATACGGCGTGGTCCCTTGATTTACCTGACTTTAAAAATAAAGATTAATAACTGTTTTAGTTCTCACACCAGTCCCATGACTGACCTAGAGTTTATTGTTTTAACCTAAACTCTGGGTGCCCCTATTTTGACACGGGCAGCTAGTAGTTTTGGTTTTGCAGATTTATATTCACAGGATCCTGGTTTACAGCTGGAACGATATCCGGAAAGCTTTGTATCCGTATATCTACTTCTAGTTGTGTATTGTAATATTTTTCCGCTGCTATGTATTTAAATGTAATTTAAATCTCTGATATTTCTGTGTAATATTCATTTTTACTCTGTATATTCTTGTAATCTGATGCATTGTTGTAATATACAATGAAATGTTCTTCTGTATAAGTTCTGTTGTGGTTTGTTCTCGAACTATCCGACGCTTTCCTTTACGGGGAAGTTACGGGTCTTCACAGTTGGTATCAGAGCTTTGGTTTACAAAGCTCAGAGAACAAGACACATTAGAACCCTACGAAAGAATTCATCAGATATTGGATTAGTAATATCCAATTAGAATGACTCGTTAGAGATGGGATCAGTAGTATCCTAGAACGAGTGTGAAGAGTATGTTTTTAAAGTGAAAACAATTTTTGTTTTGAAAATTTAATCGATTATTCGTATCTGATTATCTATTTATATTGATGTGGACAATCCAGTATATATAGATTTTGCGTATACGTCTGATCCGCGTATATTCGAAGTTTTAATATATTGGATAGATATAGAATCACACTCTAGTCGCCCGGAGATAATTTTGGTAATGCGGCCGCATTATCAATATTTATATTCGTGTTTCGAAGGTGTGATATCTATATATTTCCTATTGACTGGTGTGAGAACCAAAATTAGATAAGGCCTATTGTTGTGATTTGGCATCAAAAACATGATTTTTGGATATGTATCAAAATTATCAATTTGAAACTCTAATTCACTAATTGATTGATGTTTGTGTTGTTTGTTTATTTGTTTGCTAATTCTTAGCCATTTAGCCTAATTCAATCGCATATTGTACTGTATTGAAAATTGGTCGCATTTGCTTGCATATACATATATATCATTGAACAGGTCATAGCAAGGAGGCTAGAGCAGAGAATAAAATTTGTTTGCCCGACAAATAGGTACATGTTTACTACATAATTTCCTGTTTTGTTTGGGTGATGATGATTTTGTGAGCCTATTGGCTAGCCGCTTGGCTTTTTCTTTTTCTTTTTGAGATCTGAAGGACCGGGGAAGCTATTTGAAATTCCCCGATGCTCCCATTGCAGGGGAGGTTATGGCGAAATTTTTCGAAAATTTAGGGTGTTAGCCAAATTTTTGAAATTTTGAAAATTCTCAGAAACTAAAGAGTTGGAGAATGGAAGCCAGATCGAGCGTAGTGTTGAATAATCAAACCACTTTCGACTTTGTTCCTTTTCGGGGACGAAAAGTTTTAAGTGGGGGAGATTGTAACAACCCGGAAAATCTGGGCCAGTTTAAAATTTTTATTTTGGCAATTTTAGCGAGTTTTGATTATTTAAAATGAATTATTTTAAATAATATCGACGAGAAATTTATTTTGAATATAATTCGATCGTATATATTATACGCGTCGTCGTTAGAATATAAATATTTATATATAATTATAAATAGAATTGAAAATGGCGCGGTAGTTCGATAATTCGATTTCAAACTTTAATTGAATGTACCGGGTGCAAAACAATCCGGATTTTAGTGAAACCAAAAATAATGGAATCTAATAGTGAATATCTTTCCAACGAATCCGAAAAATCAAAAGTTCGTAGCGGGAATCAAAAGATATGTCCAGTTGAAAATTCTGAATAGTCGCTATGGAATTCAGGCCCTTAAAAAGAGACATTTTGCAAACGACCTCGGATTTCGACGAAACCAGTTTTGTTGGGTCCGTGATGTTAAGTTATTGCTAGGTTTCAAATTTCATAATTTTTCAAATCAATATGTGAGCGTGGCAAAGGAAAACGCGTTTGACCAGTTTCAGTTGATTTTAATCGACTGGAAATTGGCCATTTTTCTAACGATCTCAGAATTCGACGAAACTAGTTTTGTTAGGACCGTATCGTCAATACGAAGCTAGAAAATATTTTTCTGAGATTTTTCTGGTTAGTATGTGACCCTGGTAATTGGAAATGTACGTTTAAAATTCAATATAGTGATTTAAATGTAAATTCAACAGAAATTGATAGTAACGATCAAACCAGCTTACGATACATATCCCATTGTGTTCGGAATGGGGGTGAAACGCTATGGGCGACAGGCGGTGGGCCTCGTTTAGAGGTCGTATGTGAAAGTCAACTTTTTAATAATTAAATAAATAATAAAAAAAAAAAAATCTCTTCCTCCTTTATATTTCTGGCCCCCCCCGTTTCTATTTCAGTTCAGAGAAAATAAAAAAAAAAAAAGAAAAAAACCGATCTCGAGCCCGTCGCCGCCTCCCTCCCCGCCACCTCGTCGTCAGACCACCGCTCCTCCACCAACTCCCGCCTCCCTCAAGCCTTGCCCTCCCCCTCGAAACCCCGATCCATCGAAACCACCCAATCGCCCCCCCCCCCCCACGGCGCGCCGCCGCAGCGGAAGCCCCAGCCCAGAGCCGACGCGGAAACACCCCCCCTCTCGGTAAGTACTTCTTTGTATTTTATTATTTTATTTTTGTTTTATTAAAACCCAGTTTAAAAACTGATTTATTTATTTTTTTGTGGTAAAAAACTGTTTTCTTTTTTTTAAGCATTTTAAAAACTGTTTTCTTTTTAAAGCAGTTTAAAAACTGATTTATTTATTTTTTTGTGGTAAAAAACTGTTTTCTTTTTTTTAAGCATTTTAAAAACTGTTTTCTTTTTAAAGCAGTTTAAAAACTGATTTATTTATTTTTTTGTGGTAAAAAACTGTTTTCTTTTTTTTAAGCATTTTAAAAACTGTTTTCTTTTTAAAGCAGTTTAAAAACTGATTTATTTATTTTTTTGTGGTAAAAAACTGTTTTCTTTTTTTTAAGCATTTTAAAAACTGTTTTCTTTTTAAAGCAGTTTAAAAACTGATTTATTTATTTTTTTTGTGGTATAAAACTGTTTTCTTTTTTTTAAGCATTTTAAAAACTGTTTTCTTTTTAAAGCAGTTTAAAAACTGATTTATTTATTTTTTTGGTATAAAACTGTTTTCTTTTTTTTTTAAAGCATTTTAAAAACTGAAATATATTTATATATGTAATTGTAAAGCAAAAAGAATTGACTTTCAACAAGCAAAAAGAACTGACTTTCAACAGGATAGAAAAATAGAATTTTTATATATAGAACTTTGAACTAAAAATAGAATTTTTATATATAGAACTTTGAACTAAAAATAGAATTTTTATATATAGAACTTTGAACTAAAAATATGATTTTTATATATAGAACTTTGAACTAAAAATATGATTTTTATATATAGAACTTTGAACTAAAAATATGATTTTTATATATTGAACTTTGAAATAAAAATTCGATTTTTATATATTGAATAACGAAGTCAAAATTCGATTTTTTATATATTGAATAACGAAGTCAAAATTCGATTTTTATATATTGAATAACGAAGTCAAAATTCGATTTTTATATATTGAATAACGAAGTCAAAATTCGATTTTTTATATATTGAATAACGAAGTCAAAATTCGATTTTTATATATTGAATAACGAAGTCAAAATTCGATTTTTATATATTGAATAACGAAGTCAAAATTCGATTTTTATATATTGAATGTCGAAGTAAAAATCATATTTTTATATATTGAAAGTCGTAGTAAAAATTCGATTTTTATATATTGAATAACATAGTAAAAATTCGATTTTTACATATGTAGAGAATACGGGCGAAAGCGTCAAAAAGGCGAGGTCGACGAAGAATTCTGCAAAAGAAGAGTCAAGATGATTGGATAGCTATCTGTGAGAATTTCTCACCTTTCAATTTATTTTTCTAGTTATACATATATATACTAGGATGCAGACGGTGCTTATTAGAAGCACCCGACACCCGTCCACAAACCATGGACTTGTTTGATTGGTTGTGTAGTTGGTTAGATTATTTGATTTGGATTGGATTGTTTTGGTGAAATGAGTTGATATGATTGATGTGTGAATGGCGTGGGCCTTCACTAGACCGGGGATAAGGCTAGGCCTTGTCCCGTTTCTAGTATCGTGCCGTTATGCCGCCGAAATTTTCTAAAATAAGTTAGAAAAATAAAAATAGCATTTTATTTAACGAATGAACTGAATAGAAACTCATATGTTAAAATAAAATGTGTTATCGTTAAAAATATAATTTTTAACGTGAATGTGAATAAATAAATATTCATTTACAAACCAGACGGTTCGTTTATGTACACCTATTTGAATGACGTTGATTGGGTCGATAAATTTTACACATCGCCTAACTGCACAAATAAAATATGTGTTTGATTGTTTGAAACCCCACACAGGTGTTAGGATGAAATTTGAAGTTCACTCATCCTGATTGATTAAATATGTCGATCGATTGATTGACAAGCTGTTATAAGCGTTAGATATCTTTATTTGATGCTTATACAGTGTAGTGCACTTTGGTTGATGGTTGATTATTTTTCAATGCTATTATATACATGTGTTGTATGAAAATCCATATAATTAATTTTATATGGTAATTGATTGGGCCTCATTCCAGTTTTGAAATAGAAATATTTGAAATAGAAATATTTGAAATAGAAATATTTGAAATAGAAATATTTGAAATAGAAATATTTGAAATAGAAATATTTGAAATAGGATATTTGAAAATAGAAATTTATGAAGCCGTGTTGATTAGATTGACGCCATTTTGACGTGAACGATATTTATATCGATTTTAAAACGATTTCGAAATGAATTGAATTGAAAACGATTTCGAAATGAATTGAATTGAAAACGATTTCGAAATGAATTGAATTGAAAACGATTTCGAAATGAATTGAATTGAAAACGATTTCGAAATGAATTGAATTGAAAACGATTTCGAAATGAATTGAATTGAAAACGATTTCGAAATGAATTGAATTGAAAACGATTTCGAAATGAATTGAATTGAAAACGATTTCGAAATGAATTGAATTGAAAACGATTTCGAAATGAATTGAATTGAAAACGATTTCGAAATGAATTGAATTGAAAACGATTTCGAAATGAATTGAATTGAAAACGATTTCGAAATGAATTGAATTGAAAAGGATTTCGAAATGAATTAAATTGAAAACGAATTCAAATTGAATTGAAAGCGAAGTGAAATGAATTCAAATTGAATTGAAATTTGAATTGAATAGAAATGGATTCTAAAACGAATTTATAAGGAAGAATTCAATTTTGCTTTGAATTGAAATGGAAGTTGAAATGGATTTTTGAAACGAATTCAAAACTATTTATATAATTCGTTTTAAATAAAAATCGACGAAATATATATTATATATATAATATAAGGGCCTGAATAGAACGCGCCGCGCCGCGGCAGTTCGCGAATTTCGACCATTTATTTCAAACGGACATTACGGGAGATCCGACCGTCGGATTCTCCTAAAACCGGAACCGTTGGGTTCGTATCGAAAAGAGCTTTCTAAAGAAGGTTAGAAATTTGAAATCTAACGGTTGGATTTGGAGATACGTCCAAATCAAATTCGAAAAAGGTCGCTGTAAGTGCAGTTCGATGGCCGTTGATGGAAATCGACTGTACGGGCCTTGATAAAATTATTAAAAATAGTAATAATTTATGTAAAATCATAAGAAATGATTTGTGAAGATTTGGGATGAAAAACTCCATATTTGAAAAGATAAAAATAGATTTTTATCGAAATGAACTAGTTTTGAACTAGAATTATAATTCTATTTATTTTTAAATAAATAAATTGAATTCGAAAAGGGTTTTGAAAATAACCAAAATTTCCAATGATTGCATTGGAGTGGATTTGAATCGAAATTGTCTTCGGAATATTTCGATGTTGGAATTCGTGATTATACAGGGTTGTTATGGAAATTTGAAAGATATATTTTTATATCGTTATTTCCAATACGACATTTGTTAATCGTAGAATTTGATATTGAATATAGGCCGATATATTTTCTATTCAGAGCCTTGTATTTAATATCAAATGTGATTTGGGTTTGTCGTGAATGGTGTCTTCACTAACACCGTTCTTGAACCCAGTTGAGAAAAGATTAAATCTTTTTATTTAGATTTAATGAAGTATACCAATTAAATAATATTTAATTGGAATTGAATTGGTATTGATTTTTGGGTTTATCGTGAACAGTGTTTTAAATAACACTTGTTCTTTAACCCGATAATTAATGAATGTGATTTGGGTTTGTCGTGAATGGTGTCTTCACTAACACTGTTCTTGAACCCAGTTGAGAAAAGATTAAATCTTTTGATTTAGATTTAATGAAGTGTACCAATTAAATAATATTTAATTGGAATTGAATGGATATTGATTTTTGGGTTTATCGTGAACAGTGTTTTAAATAACACTTGTTCTTTAACCCGATAATTAATGGGATGTGACTTTGGGTTTATCGTGAACCGTGTTTTAAAAGACACTGATTCTTTAACCCAGTCACAGATTAAAACTAAGTGGAGTTTTAATGAATCTTTAATTAGATTGAAAAGATCGAGAATGGAGTATCACCAGTTTTGCTCCAGGCGATAGTTAAATCTTTAATTAGATTTGAATGTGAAATTTAGAAACTAACTGGCGGTTAGCCAAGCAGAATGGTTTTCTGGATATTGATCTGATGTTGGTTTCGGCCTTCGGGGTTAATATTTGGGGAGTTATTCTCTTGATTAATTTACGGTTAGTGACTAATGAATTGGAATGAGGCGTATGTTGTGTTTGTGTAACACTTATTTAAAATATACGCGAGTTATTCGGAAAGACCGGGTTTAACCCATTCTGAGTAACTGATACGACGATAAGTCGAAGATGAAGACGATGGTCGAAGACCGGAGGTCTTCACGTCGTTTGGGTAATTACTGATGATCTTGATTGGGCTGTACACCCAAGAAAATGGAAACAGTTAGTGATCGTCCAGACGTACTTGGAGATCGATGGATATGCGGGGTACTAGGTGCCTCCGGTTTCGTTCAGACCCAGGACGGACTTGTAAATGGACTGTGTGTCTGACATCGGATTTCATTCTGTGTGACTGATATCGGTTGCATAGGATGGTTTGCCTGTGTGGCATGCTAAGATGCAAATGATCAAGGCTTCTGTTGAAAAGCAAAGTCTTGTGGTGATGATCAAAGCACGGCCTTTGTGGCGTAGCTTTGTGTAACGTTTACCTCGCGTGTTTCACACCAGGTATGAACCAAAAACGGGAGACGGACCTCAGGGAGGACTTGCGTTTCTTTCTAGTTAGAAGTGGCGTCAGTGGTTTTACACGCCCTGACGAGTTTGACTTATGTGGTTGTTGCTGTTGCGAGGCGCCTCGGTTATATCGGTTTCGGCCGAATGCATTCTGGTCGGCTGACGGACCAGACTTACGCCCCAAAGGGCGGAGAGACGTATTGTTCAGGCATAATAATCCACATCGGTGGACCGGCCCTGACGATCTAAAGGGTTGATGCGTTCTGATCCTGAGACATGGGCTAGATTGTCTCGAATCGGTTGAGGACTATCTTTTGCCTCGGTTCATAGACGGAAATCCAATTTCCAAATACGTGACTTTGCGGTTTTATTTGTAAACCTATATATGGTGACATAGTGGGATGGGGCGCTCATGCCGCCTATGATTGATACTTATGATTTGAAGTTGTTTTATGCACTATGCACTTATTATAGTATCAAATGATTTGTTTTAAACGTATCAAGCATTCTTTGGCTGTTATAAGGGAAAACCCTATCCTCGACTGCGTTGCATTGTGTGATGGGACCTGGGTCTTATAACAGCTTCATTTTTCTTTATTTAGCATTGCGCTGTTTGTTTTATGCACTGGTATTCTTGGGAGGAAACCCGTTCCGTGTTATACGGCGTGGTCCCTTGATTTACCTGACTTTAAAAATAAAGATTAATAACTGTTTTAGTTCTCACACCAGTCCCATGACTGACCTAGAGTTTATTGTTTTAACCTAAACTCTGGGTGCCCCTATTTTGACACGGGCAGCTAGTAGTTTTGGTTTTGCAGATTTATATTCACAGGATCCTGGTTTACAGCTGGAACGATATCCGGAAAGCTTTGTATCCGTATATCTACTTCTAGTTGTGTATTGTAATATTTTTCCGCTGCTATGTATTTAAATGTAATTTAAATCTCTGATATTTCTGTGTAATATTCATTTTTACTCTGTATATTCTTGTAATCTGATGCATTGTTGTAATATACAATGAAATGTTCTTCTGTATAAGTTCTGTTGTGGTTTGTTCTCTAACTATCCGACGCTTTCCTTTACGGGGAAGTTACGGGTCTTCACATTCCTCTTCAAAATTTAGGATGGAGGGTGTCCATCTGATTTGGTGGCTTGCGGTTTCAATCTAAACATGGAGGCGGCAGATTTTTGGGGATGATTTGGGGATGGTGGCCATTAAAATGAACAAGGAAGAAAAAAATGGATTTTTTGAAAAAGAATGGAAAGGGTGTTGTTTTACAGAATGAGAGAACGACGATAAGAACGACGTAAATCCATAGATTATAGAGTAGCGCGTAGTTTCAAGAGATAGGTCTGCGCGGAATTCATCTGAGGTAGGCAACAATTTAACCGAGGTGGGTTTATTTAATATTTAACTGTATTGTGAACTAATGTTGAACGCTCCATATTCGTACCGCAAACACAGTCATCAAATAGGACAAAAATTATATATACCCCTTCATTTCAATGTTCTGAATTTAATAAAAATAAATCTAATTGTAATATGGCTCTGGATATACCCGATGTTATTTTCAATTTTAAATTATTTATCGGTTGGTCGTTTGTTCGCAAAACAATTCTGTTCGATTTCCAAATTTTGAATGTTAAATTCCGGTTCCTTTATCTTTATGGTTATACACAGATCCAAGCCAATTTTCCATATATTTTTACCAATAAAATTTATTTTTAATTCAACCATCTATATTTTCCAGTCGAATCACAAATCCAATTCAAATATTCAACAATAAATATTTGATTTCCAACCAACCATTTGGAATTCAATATTGAGTTCCATTTATACTCAAGACCGTATATATTCGATTTTAATTCAAATATTAATATAAATTTGGTTATTAATAGTTGATTCTTTAATTAACTCCATATCCCGCTTGTCAAAATTTCTGGGACGTTACAATCTGTAACGACCCGCAAATCCGTGCTATCTGAGTTGACTAAAAACACCACACGTCCAACCCGAATAACACAGAAATACGACTCATTATTAGAAAGAAGTTAGAGGATGAGAAATAGAAAGAAAGAAATATTAGAATAGAAGAAGAACGAAGATCACAACTCACAGCGGAACGAAGAAAATATATTATATAACATAAGCTTTGAAATACAAATCTGTTTTGTACATATATACATACCATCATCAGAGTACACATAACATTTGATCCAGCGGAAGTAACTCTAAATAACTAACGTTGAAGCCTTCTGCTTCAAGCTCCTCCAAGTGTATCTGTAAAAGCCTGAAACACTTGACTGCCCGTACAAATTTGGGCACCCAAGAGTTTAGGGAAAACAAAACAAAATAAACTCTGGGTCAGTCATGGGACTGGTGTGAGTAAACTCCAACCACTTGTTTAACTTCCAAAACTCTTTTCGAAAGAAAAGATAATAGTAAGACCAGCCCACACATAAACACGGACGGTTTTTACCTTACTATAACCCAAAACACTTTGATACGAAAATCCAGTGATATTATAATAATGTCTACATCAAGTAAATAACCAAATAGCAGAACGCTTGCATCTCACGCTCCACATATATAGTATATAATCCAAAAACCGCATGGCGCTTATTGGAGATTGGATTTCCAACATGACAAGGTATGGGACCACCTTCCGATGATGTATCTCTAGAGACGAATACACCTGGGTTCAACAAGAACGTCTTGCAACCCGGCCCTCACATGACCGACCACTCATTTCGCTTGAGTGTATCGAATGTATATCACCAACGGTTGGACTCAAACCACCGTTTCCCGAATGGGCAGAATCGATAGATTTAGAAACAAAAGGAATTTCTCCAGATAGGTGATTATACACCCTAATGGGAGCGACCCACATAGCCATGCTGCCTGCCCGATTTTTGTCCTTTCCCGGTTGTTGAGGCCTGAGGCTACGCATACTTACCATTCATCGATAGCACAATCACTTTGAATGCCACATTGTCAGATCCGTTAATCACTAGTTGAGTTTGCACAAATATTCTGGATGTTATGCTAAGGGATAAATCCGTTGCAACCATATATATTCATACAGACCAACCCATTTGATCATTGGAAATACTCTGTCAGACATTCGTCCATTTACGTTCGTTCTGGGATTGAACGAAACCGAAGGCACTATTTCTATAAATAGAAAAGCCCTTGCACTTCACTCCGTCTTCACTATATTCAGCATACTTGGTTCGCAACGCTTATGCCGATACGGAGTGGTTCTTCGGATAATAATCCAACCGGTCTCTCCATATTGACAACGATGGTCAAAACTTCGATAGTCTGTGATTTAACTATCGAATAAAAACAAGTGTTCAATCAACATCTCAAACAAATCACTGGGCTCTTTAATTAATATTTCATTAATTAAATCTCTTCTCCATTTCCTTATCAATATTTGTTATCCAAATATTTCAATAACCATATTGGCTCTTATACCATTTGTGATTTCGTTTCCTTATCGAATTCTATATATATCGATATATAGATTTCTAATTGTCAATTTTCTTAAAAATATTCTAACTCCTTAAATTTCCGGAAAATTTCGCCATAACCTCCCCTGTATCGGGAGCATCGGGAAATTTCAAATAGCATCCCGGTATCTTCCAATCTCAAAAAGAAAAAGAGAAAGCCAAGCGGCTTGCCGATACGGCGCATAAAACCTCATATATGAATTAAACATGTACCTTTTTGTCGAGCACTACATTTATAACTTCATATACTCCATCCAAACCTGCTTAACACATATTCACCTGTTTGCAATTCAATTCAATACCATCTAATCGCTTGAATTCAGTTTCGCCCATTTATTCTTTAAATTGGCCCTTTTGCCTATTTCACTTTTTGTGAACATAACATGTTCGAACAAAATATTTAACTCGTTCATAACCAAATCGAATTTCGATTTCAATTCTAGTTTCCTTTTCTATTTCGAATATAAATTCTCAAATCGAATTCACTTATTTAAAGCTCAATATTCATTCGAAATCTCATTAACTAATTTCTATTCGAATTTGTTACCTCTATTCAATAAATCAAAAATCTGATTTCTGTTTCAAAAATCAACTCATTACTCCACTGGAGTTCACATATATTTTATAACTCAAATCTGGATTTTTCTAAATAGAAATTTCGATTTTTATTTGCTTAAAATCCTTTAATATCATTAAATAAACCGTTATGGTTTTATAATGGTTCTGGCGCTGCTTTTCTGAAAATTTGATTTTGACATAACTCAAAATCTATACGACGAAATTCAGATTTTTCTCCTTCATTTGAAAACTATTATCAAATCGGTCCTGACGTTTCTTGTTTCAAAGAATTTCGACTTCAATTGAGTTCTGTATATTCAATTGAAGTTCGAATTGCCAATTTACGAACTGCAGCGCTGCGGCGAGTTCGTTTTTAATTATATTTATAAATATAAACCTTTAAACTTCTAACTTCTTTAAAATGAATTCAATTCCATTTAACTCTGCTTGATTCAAATTCAAATCTCACCTTTATTTGAATTCTAAATTCAAATTCTAATTCCTTTTCTATTTGATATTCAAATTCAATACTTGAATTTCTATTTGAATTCCATATTCAAATTCTATGTTCGAATTCATTTGAATTCTTTTATTCAAACTCTATATTTAAATTCCATTTGAAACTTCTATATTCCAATTTCTATATTTGAATTATATTGAAATTCAAATATTCAAACTCCTTTTTAAATTCTATATTCAAAATTCCATAGTTTAAAACCCATTTGAATTTCATATTCAAATCCCATAGATCAAATCCTATATGAATTCAATTTGAATCTCTTATATTCAAATTTCATTTTCCATTTGAATCCTAATATTCAAATTCATTTCCGGCCCCATTTGAATTCTAATATTCAAACTCATTTTTAACACCATTTGAATTTCTAATATTCAAATTCATTTGAATTCACTTGAATTCAAATCCCATTTCAAAACCATTTGGATTTCTTATTTTGAAAATCTATTTGAAATTTTATTTCCAATTCTACTTTGAAAATCCTATTTTTCAAAGTTTATTTCAAATTCTATTTTGAAATCTCATATTCAAATTTCTACTTGAATTTCTATATTCAAATTCCTTGTTCAAATTTAACACTTGAATTTCTATTTCAAATCTCAATTCAAATTTCATATTTCAATTCTTCTTTGAAATACTATATTTCAAATTCTATTCAATTCTTCTTTGAAATTCTATATTTCAAAGTCTGTTTTGAAATTCTACATTCAAATCTCTATTTGAACTTCTTATTCGAATTCCTTTGAATTCAAATTTTATTTTAATTTCTTGAATTCAAATTCTATTTTTCATTCTAATTTCGTCTATTCAAATTCTATTTGAACTTCTATTTGAATTTCTAATATTCAATCTCTTCTTAAAATTCAAATATTTAAACCCCTTTTAAAATTCAAATGTTATACTCAAATTTCATTTGAGTTATATATTAAAAAAAAATTCCTTTCACATCCTGTTTTGAAATTCCATTTCAAATCCCAATTCCATGCTTGTATTTCTATTTCTGAATTATCAAATGATAATTCTTTTTCACTTCATTTATAACTTCGTTATAAAAGAATTATTTATAAACTTCGTTTATAAAGAAACTACTTGTTTTATTTTTCAAAAACAAGTTTATGTTTTTATTCCATTTAAAAATTCAAATTCTATTTAAAAATAGAATTTTCCCTTTTAAAATCTCAAATATCCTTTTAATTGGCCCAGTGATATTTAAACACACAAAGCAACGAATTATTTATTTTTCTAACACATCATATATAAAAATATATATGCAAACAAATAAGCAAACAGATAATATATTTTTGAGGAATCCAGTTGGATTCCTCCAACCTGTTTTTCCTGCATCCACAGATGTTAGCACATAAATAATACCCATTCTGCTTCGTGGCAGAATATCGCGGTATAGAAGGTCATCCACTAATCATAGCGTGGGGCGTATAGGGTAATCATCCGCTATGAAACTGCGGGCATCCGCTAATGAGACTGCGGGAATCCAACCAATCAATCAACCCAATATATATATATAGCCTAAATAACTAATATATATAAAACAACCAGAAAGCATTCACACAAGCAACAAACAATTATTTTTAATGAAATAAAAATAATTCTAAAGGTGAGTGAGATTTACTCACCGTGTATTTTTGTTTGTCGAATATCCATGTTTAATTCAAGCTTTCACGGCTACGAATCGCCTCGACCAAATCTATTTAATACCTACAATTATCGATTTTTATTTAAAGATTAAACGGTTACTAATTTAAATTAACTAACAAAATAAATAAGTAATTTATCCTATGTATTTTAAATTAACAACGTACCTCGTCGCCTTTTGACCAATTATGAAATCAACTATAATCAGTCCAAAAATTTTGCTTTATCCCATTCGGGCATTCCACCAAACACTTCATCATCAAGTGCCATTTTCAAAAATCACAAACCAAACTTCTCCACATTAATCTTCTTCCATTGACAATCCCCTTTCCTACATCTCCACATCTCCCTCACCGTTGCCTACTGACCGAACTCCAGTCACCTCAAAGAAAACCCTTTTACAGTACTTAAATCCTTAAATCAAAATTACCAACAACTGCATCTGATTTTCAAGAAGGATCGCGACCATTTCCTCCTGCCTAACTGTCCTTTGACTCCACCATAATCCGAACGCCTTATCCATAAATTCGAGAGCGTCTAGATCTTCGAACGCTACCTTCCTTAAGCCGTGTGTGCCTTGCCTTCTGCTCCCAGAACCCATCGCAACCCCCAACACAACTCCAGAATCATCTTACCTCAACAGTACCCACACCTGAAACCCTTCGAGTCGCACCTCTCCCAATTGCGAGCGTCGAAGTCACGCTTCAGGGAAATCTCGCGATTTTAATTCTAGTTTCGGTGGTCTTCTGGCTTTACCGCGATTTCCCCCCTTTCTAATTTATTTCGATGATTTCAATTTGGTTATATATATTTTTATGAACTGTGAATTTTCGGTTTTCAATTGGAGATGGGAAAGAGGACGAAAGCATATACTTAAATTTTCTGAAGTGATGAATTGTGAGGGGTGCGGTGGCTTTTATAGCTGAAGAGAGTAGACAGGGAATACACATCCATTAAAACACTGTCTTCCTAGATATCGAAAACAGGAGACAAAAATCTGTGCTCAAGAAAACAGTAGATCTGCTTGTAGGAGGAGAGGTCGGCTCTGATTTTTTTTTATTATTTATATTGATTTTATTTTAATTAAATAATTAAAATATTTCGCGGTCCTTAACTAGTAATCCCGAACCACTATTCAACCGTGACGACCGATGTTTCCAACGCTATTCACTATTCTGAATTCAATGAAATAGATTATACAATTAAATTTGAACGTATATTTAAAATAACCATATTAAATCATTTTAAATTCAAAATAAATAATTTAACAAATAATTTCAATTATCATTGTTCATATTTAAATCGTATATATACATTGATCATCTAAACTGTTTCGATTCAATTTTACCTTTGAATTAAATTGTTTAGTTCTCGTATTTTGATAATTATCAAATTAAATCGTATTTCGATTATTTAATCGATAATCGAAAAAAAATACCATTTATATTATAAATTCAATATTTAAAACTATATTATATATTTAAAATTAATCGACGAAAAACCTGGGTCGTTACATTCTTCCCCCCTTAAAATAATTTCGTCCTCGAAATTGCTAAGGTAGGAAAAAGGGTACAAATCTATTTCTTCTCAACATCTCACTTATGTTGAAACTCAACTCCTCATATTTCTATGACTTTATTTTTCAACCAAAGCTTTTGGTTTCCATTCATATGCATTCTAATTCATATTCCCTTCAATTTATTCCAAGTTGATTCTAGTCAATTTATTCACCTCGACCCATTTAACTTGTCAAGTTAAATTTTTATTTCCAGAATCCAAATCCCTGGGTTTTCATTTCAAATTCTTTCGAAATCCCATAAATATATACATATATTTATTTTCATTTCAAATTCAAAACATTTGAATTTTCAAACCACTTTGTTTTCTTTCAAACAAATTTCCCTCAAAACTTTTTCTAAGGCAGCAATTCATCACTTAGAACCTCGAAAATGAACACTGATGATGTTGCAATCATCATCAGAATTATTTCCCAGCCACTGAAGTGAGTTCAGTGCCTTATTATTCAAAATCCATCTAAAATGATTTTCTTTCAAATCCTTCTAAAACAAATCTATATGGTTTTAATATACTTTGAAAAATATTTTTCAACTTCCCAGGATTTTAAATTCTTAATTCTGGTTTGAATTTAATTCTAATTCATCTCATTCGTATATTTAATCCATATACAAATTCTATTTTGGTTATAAATAACCATTTCAATTTTTACAATCTTATCTGATTATAATGATATCAATCAACACATCCATATAATATAATAATTTCAAAAATTATTTTTTTCTATATCAAAATAGAAATTTTGGGTTAAATTATTTTATTTACCCACTTTAAAACAATATTATGTCGATTCTTCTGTCCAAGTGTTTACAAACTCCTATCGACGTCGTGGCGTCCCACGATTCGACCAGCATTCATAAACTACTCAACAGACAAGCCAACACAATATAAAACAATTTTTATATCCACTTACAAATACGCTCTCTCATATATATACTCAACTCATTCTAGGGTACTACTGACCCTATCTCTAATGAGCACATGCCACACAAGCCTAGGTGTTCACTCAACCTAAGCTCTGATACCACCTGTAACGACCCGCAAATCCGTGCTATCTGAGTTGACTAAAAACACCACACGTCCAACCCGAATAACACAGAAATACGACTCATTATTAGAAAGAAGTTAGAGGATGAGAAATAGAAAGAAAGAAATATTAGAATAGAAGAAGAACGAAGATCACAACTCACAGCGGAACGAAGAAAATATATTATATAACATAAGCTTTGAAATACAAATCTGTTTTGTACATATATACATACCATCATCAGAGTACACATAACATTTGATCCAGCGGAAGTAACTCTAAATAACTAACGTTGAAGCCTTCTGCTTCAAGCTCCTCCAAGTGTATCTGTAAAAGCCTGAAACACTTGACTGCCCGTACAAATTTGGGCACCCAAGAGTTTAGGGAAAACAAAACAAAATAAACTCTGGGTCAGTCATGGGACTGGTGTGAGTAAACTCCAACCACTTGTTTAACTTCCAAAACTCTTTTCGAAAGAAAAGATAATAGTAAGACCAGCCCACACATAAACACGGACGGTTTTTACCTTACTATAACCCAAAACACTTTGATACGAAAATCCAGTGATATTATAATAATGTCTACATCAAGTAAATAACCAAATAGCAGAACGCTTGCATCTCACGCTCCACATATATAGTATATAATCCAAAAACCGCATGGCGCTTATTGGAGATTGGATTTCCAACATGACAAGGTATGGGACCACCTTCCGATGATGTATCTCTAGAGACGAATACACCTGGGTTCAACAAGAACGTCTTGCAACCCGGCCCTCACATGACCGACCACTCATTTCGCTTGAGTGTATCGAATGTATATCACCAACGGTTGGACTCAAACCACCGTTTCCCGAATGGGCAGAATCGATAGATTTAGAAACAAAAGGAATTTCTCCAGATAGGTGATTATACACCCTAATGGGAGCGACCCACATAGCCATGCTGCCTGCCCGATTTTTGTCCTTTCCCGGTTGTTGAGGCCTGAGGCTACGCATACTTACCATTCATCGATAGCACAATCACTTTGAATGCCACATTGTCAGATCCGTTAATCACTAGTTGAGTTTGCACAAATATTCTGGATGTTATGCTAAGGGATAAATCCGTTGCAACCATATATATTCATACAGACCAACCCATTTGATCATTGGAAATACTCTGTCAGACATTCGTCCATTTACGTTCGTTCTGGGATTGAACGAAACCGAAGGCACTATTTCTATAAATAGAAAAGCCCTTGCACTTCACTCCGTCTTCACTATATTCAGCATACTTGGTTCGCAACGCTTATGCCGATACGGAGTGGTTCTTCGGATAATAATCCAACCGGTCTCTCCATATTGACAACGATGGTCAAAACTTCGATAGTCTGTGATTTAACTATCGAATAAAAACAAGTGTTCAATCAACATCTCAAACAAATCACTGGGCTCTTTAATTAATATTTCATTAATTAAATCTCTTCTCCATTTCCTTATCAATATTTGTTATCCAAATATTTCAATAACCATATTGGCTCTTATACCATTTGTGATTTCGTTTCCTTATCGAATTCTATATATATCGATATATAGATTTCTAATTGTCAATTTTCTTAAAAATATTCTAACTCCTTAAATTTCCGGAAAATTTCGCCATAACCTCCCCTGTATCGGGAGCATCGGGAAATTTCAAATAGCATCCCGGTATCTTCCAATCTCAAAAAGAAAAAGAGAAAGCCAAGCGGCTTGCCGATACGGCGCATAAAACCTCATATATGAATTAAACATGTACCTTTTTGTCGAGCACTACATTTATAACTTCATATACTCCATCCAAACCTGCTTAACACATATTCACCTGTTTGCAATTCAATTCAATACCATCTAATCGCTTGAATTCAGTTTCGCCCATTTATTCTTTAAATTGGCCCTTTTGCCTATTTCACTTTTTGTGAACATAACATGTTCGAACAAAATATTTAACTCGTTCATAACCAAATCGAATTTCGATTTCAATTCTAGTTTCCTTTTCTATTTCGAATATAAATTCTCAAATCGAATTCACTTATTTAAAGCTCAATATTCATTCGAAATCTCATTAACTAATTTCTATTCGAATTTGTTACCTCTATTCAATAAATCAAAAATCTGATTTCTGTTTCAAAAATCAACTCATTACTCCACTGGAGTTCACATATATTTTATAACTCAAATCTGGATTTTTCTAAATAGAAATTTCGATTTTTATTTGCTTAAAATCCTTTAATATCATTAAATAAACCGTTATGGTTTTATAATGGTTCTGGCGCTGCTTTTCTGAAAATTTGATTTTGACATAACTCAAAATCTATACGACGAAATTCAGATTTTTCTCCTTCATTTGAAAACTATTATCAAATCGGTCCTGACGTTTCTTGTTTCAAAGAATTTCGACTTCAATTGAGTTCTGTATATTCAATTGAAGTTCGAATTGCCAATTTACGAACTGCAGCGCTGCGGCGAGTTCGTTTTTAATTATATTTATAAATATAAACCTTTAAACTTCTAACTTCTTTAAAATGAATTCAATTCCATTTAACTCTGCTTGATTCAAATTCAAATCTCACCTTTATTTGAATTCTAAATTCAAATTCTAATTCCTTTTCTATTTGATATTCAAATTCAATACTTGAATTTCTATTTGAATTCCATATTCAAATTCTATGTTCGAATTCATTTGAATTCTTTTATTCAAACTCTATATTTAAATTCCATTTGAAACTTCTATATTCCAATTTCTATATTTGAATTATATTGAAATTCAAATATTCAAACTCCTTTTTAAATTCTATATTCAAAATTCCATAGTTTAAAACCCATTTGAATTTCATATTCAAATCCCATAGATCAAATCCTATATGAATTCAATTTGAATCTCTTATATTCAAATTTCATTTTCCATTTGAATCCTAATATTCAAATTCATTTCCGGCCCCATTTGAATTCTAATATTCAAACTCATTTTTAACACCATTTGAATTTCTAATATTCAAATTCATTTGAATTCACTTGAATTCAAATCCCATTTCAAAACCATTTGGATTTCTTATTTTGAAAATCTATTTGAAATTTTATTTCCAATTCTACTTTGAAAATCCTATTTTTCAAAGTTTATTTCAAATTCTATTTTGAAATCTCATATTCAAATTTCTACTTGAATTTCTATGTTCAAATTCCTTGTTCAAATTTAACACTTGAATTTCTATTTCAAATCTCAATTCAAATTTCATATTTCAATTCTTCTTTGAAATACTATATTTCAAATTCTATTCAATTCTTCTTTGAAATTCTATATTTCAAAGTCTGTTTTGAAATTCTACATTCAAATCTCTATTTGAACTTCTTATTCGAATTCCTTTGAATTCAAATTTTATTTTAATTTCTTGAATTCAAATTCTATTTTTCATTCTAATTTCGTCTATTCAAATTCTATTTGAACTTCTATTTGAATTTCTAATATTCAATCTCTTCTTAAAATTCAAATATTTAAACCCCTTTTAAAATTCAAATGTTATACTCAAATTTCATTTGAGTTATATATTAAAAAAAATTTCCTTTCACATCCTGTTTTGAAATTCCATTTCAAATCCCAATTCCATGCTTGTATTTCTATTTCTGAATTATCAAATGATAATTCTTTTTCACTTCATTTATAACTTCGTTATAAAAGAATTATTTATAAACTTCGTTTATAAAGAAACTACTTGTTTTATTTTTCAAAAACAAGTTTATGTTTTTATTCCATTTAAAAATTCAAATTCTATTTAAAAATAGAATTTTCCCTTTTAAAATCTCAAATATCCTTTTAATTGGCCCAGTGATATTTAAACACACAAAGCAACGAATTATTTATTTTTCTAACACATCATATATAAAAATATATATGCAAACAAATAAGCAAACAGATAATATATTTTTGAGGAATCCAGTTGGATTCCTCCAACCTGTTTTTCCTGCATCCACAGATGTTAGCACATAAATAATACCCATTCTGCTTCGTGGCAGAATATCGCGGTATAGAAGGTCATCCACTAATCATAGCGTGGGGCGTATAGGGTAATCATCCGCTATGAAACTGCGGGCATCCGCTAATGAGACTGCGGGAATCCAAC
Organism: Allium sativum; assembly: GCA_030737875.1. Lineage (NCBI taxonomy): Eukaryota > Viridiplantae > Streptophyta > Magnoliopsida > Asparagales > Amaryllidaceae > Allium > Allium sativum. Next base: position 429,107,886 of record CM060909.1, on the reverse strand, counting down.
CAATCAATCAACCCAATATATATATATATATAGCCTAAATAACTAATATATATAAAACAACCAGAAAGCATTCACACAAGCAACAAACAATTATTTTTAATGAAATAAAAATAATTCTAAAGGTGAGTGAGATTTACTCACCGTGTATTTTTGTTTGTCGAATATCCATGTTTAATTCAAGCTTTCACGGCTACGAATCGCCTCGACCAAATCTATTTAATACCTACAATTATCGATTTTTATTTAAAGATTAAACGGTTACTAATTTAAATTAACTAACAAAATAAATAAGTAATTTATCCTATGTATTTTAAATTAACAACGTACCTCGTCGCCTTTTGACCAATTATGAAATCAACTATAATCAGTCCAAAAATTTTGCTTTATCCCATTCGGGCATTCCACCAAACACTTCATCATCAAGTGCCATTTTCAAAAATCACAAACCAAACTTCTCCACATTAATCTTCTTCCATTGACAATCCCCTTTCCTACATCTCCACATCTCCCTCACCGTTGCCTACTGACCGAACTCCAGTCACCTCAAAGAAAACCCTTTTACAGTACTTAAATCCTTAAATCAAAATTACCAACAACTGCATCTGATTTTCAAGAAGGATCGCGACCATTTCCTCCTGCCTAACTGTCCTTTGACTCCACCATAATCCGAACGCCTTATCCATAAATTCGAGAGCGTCTAGATCTTCGAACGCTACCTTCCTTAAGCCGTGTGTGCCTTGCCTTCTGCTCCCAGAACCCATCGCAACCCCCAACACAACTCCAGAATCATCTTACCTCAACAGTACCCACACCTGAAACCCTTCGAGTCGCACCTCTCCCAATTGCGAGCGTCGAAGTCACGCTTCAGGGAAATCTCGCGATTTTAATTCTAGTTTCGGTGGTCTTCTGGCTTTACCGCGATTTCCCCCCTTTCTAATTTATTTCGATGATTTCAATTTGGTTATATATATTTTTATGAACTGTGAATTTTCGGTTTTCAATTGGAGATGGGAAAGAGGACGAAAGCATATACTTAAATTTTCTGAAGTGATGAATTGTGAGGGGTGCGGTGGCTTTTATAGCTGAAGAGAGTAGACAGGGAATACACATCCATTAAAACACTGTCTTCCTAGATATCGAAAACAGGAGACAAAAATCTGTGCTCAAGAAAACAGTAGGTCTGCTTGTAGGAGGAGAGGTCGGCTCTGATTTTTTTTTTATTATTTATATTGATTTTATTTTAATTAAATAATTAAAATATTTCGCGGTCCTTAACTAGTAATCCCGAACCACTATTCAACCGTGACGACCGATGTTTCCAACGCTATTCACTATTCTGAATTCAATGAAATAGATTATACAATTAAATTTGAACGTATATTTAAAATAACCATATTAAATCATTTTAAATTCAAAATAAATAATTTAACAAATAATTTCAATTATCATTGTTCATATTTAAATCGTATATATACATTGATCATCTAAACTGTTTCGATTCAATTTTACCTTTGAATTAAATTGTTTAGTTCTCGTATTTTGATAATTATCAAATTAAATCGTATTTCGATTATTTAATCGATAATCGAAAAAAAATACCATTTATATTATAAATTCAATATTTAAAACTATATTATATATTTAAAATTAATCGACGAAAAACCTGGGTCGTTACACAATCTTCCCCCCTTTAAAACTTTTTTGTCCTCGAAAAGGATTGATCGTTAGAGTTATACCAGGGTATATTTTGTATTTTTATACATATACGAAATTTTCCTATAAATGTTGATATTTTAGTCATCGATCCTCTTCTTTAATCCATCATATTCAATTTACTCTAAAAAAAAAAAAATTCCTCTCTTATAGTTGGAGATCACTTTGATCAAACATGATTTCTTTATTTTCCCAATCGGGTTTTAGGCTTTTTAAACTATATTCATTTTTCTTAGACCAATTTCTATCTCAAATTATTTGAGATATCTTCCCATTTCTAATCTTCTAAAATAATAAAATTTCTTTTCAAAACCAACCTCTTTAAATTTCAATTTCTGCATAAGTTATATTTATGCAGCTCAAACTATTCCCAGTTCCATCATAAACACCATCTGTCAATGTCTACTTATCCATCGTTGCACTGTAATAGGTCTAGACTTTGCCACCATCAACCCCAACTTCTTACATTCAATCCATTTAACATTTTCAAACACTCATTGAAGAGTGTAAATAACATCTTTTTTTCAAGTTACAAATTATTGACTTGAAAATTTTCAAAAATCCGAAATCTTTTATAACTTTTATACATAATATGAAATTTGTGTAGAAAATATTTATATTATTACTCCAAAACTATGGAATTGAGAATACTTTGAAATTCTCTTTCTTAACTTATTAAATTAGATACATTTTTATTTCAAATTATTAATTTAAAAATATTTGATAACTAAAAGTTTGACAAGTCTATTATTGTTCTCACAGATGTTAGGCATACGCTAGACAGACGCACAACTAAAATCTCCAAGTACTAAATATCCTTGTTTTTACTTCCAGTGAAAATATTTCAAAATTTCCTTTTTTAAAATAGATACGGAAAGTACCAATGCGATATGGATATGTTGATTGTTCGTGAATCGCAGATACACAATGGTTTCGTTTAGATCCCCCAGAAAACATCTGTATCCATAGGAATTCACTTCCCTGCGAATTTCGTCATGAACAGCTCAACGGAAGATATTTAAGAATCAGAAGAAAAAAACTGAGGTCATTGAGCGTTGGCTGCTCTATCTCAGAGTCACAAAAACAAATTATCAATTTATGAAGATAAACCAAGGCATGAGGACAGCTCAAATCATGAGGACAAATCATGTCACGAAGACACACTACAACAAAAGTACCATATTACAACTTTGATTTTACAACTGTCACAAAACCACTGTTGTAATAAAGGTTATTTACAACTGTCCTTTCTTAAAAGTTGTGATAAATATATTTTAACAACTTTTTTATTTGGCCCCTTGTCATAGATGTCTATTACAACTTTTGTTTTTTTCCAGTTGTTATAGATGTCTATTACACTAGTTAATATTTAATAATTTTAACATTAAGTATAATTAATAAAAATTAATTATTCTGTAATAAATAGTGTTAAGTGTTTAATAATTAATAATCGGTAACATATACATAATAAGCTTTTAATAATTAATATTCAATCATAACAATGAGGAAATAAGTAATAATTAATAGTAACTACTATTCATAAGTAATATTTCATATCATAATAAAAATTAATTCTCAAGAAATCCGTATTAAATTTGGTATAAATTTTTACTTATAAATTCTCAAAAAATCCATAATTATAATTAAATAATAATACTTGATTATTAATCAAAAATATTAATAATCAATAAATACTATTAATCAATAATTGCTATTTAACTTATAAAATTTAAATTTCAATGATGTGAATATCTAAATATAATAAAGTTTAATAAATAGTTACCGCACAATATTTAATTGATAATATTAAATAACTTTCAAAATAATAGTTAAATGATGGGATCAGTAAGACACTGTAATTTTTCGTCTATGTATGCCTCTAACACAGCACTTATTTAAGTTATCATACTAAACAAATTCTAAAGCAACTGGATAAAATATCAAAACCTTCCCGCCATACAATTTTTTTTTGCTCCAATGCAAAATTGAAATTAACTCCGGAAACTTCCAACCGCTTCCAGCACTTAATTTTATATTGAATCCCTTCCAAGCCATATATCGTTCATTGCAGTGCTTGGTCAATTTCGAATCGCATACTGTTTCGTTTTCCTCCTTGCCAAATCGATGACCACTCTTCAAATCTGAATACCCTTTAATCTTTTCAGTTGTGTATCGCCCCACTTCACTAACCTTTAATAATCCGACTCTAACCGTCAGACTTAAGTCATGTAATCTACATCTCCTATTCAAGCCTAATTCGCATCACTACTTCCACTCGATTGCACCAGATCAAAATCTGCTTCCACGCCATGGTCGATGTCGTGGAAGGGCTTTTTTTGGGTTTCGGATTTCGGGCACTTGGTTGTCAAGTTTTGTGTATTTAGCTACAGGATTTGATTTACTAAGTTTCAATAATATGAATCAGGTTTGTGCGCATGATTTAGGATTTGGTGTGGGTGCTGTAGTTATGCTTTTGTGTATTTTGGTTTAATAGTTTCATAGTGGTTAAGGTCTCTGTACACGTATAAAAGTTCTCGCGGGGATTAATTTCAACAACAGTGAACATATAGAGAAGTTATCAAAGAGTTGCTTAGGTATATTCCTTGATAATGAGCAGAACCCCAAAATTAAATTCTTGGAAGGAAACATCTATAGCCATTGATATAGTCACAACACAATTTGTTTTACTTCACCCTTGCATTGGAAAAATATATATAATACATTTGTGAGACAGAGTTCAATATTTTTACATTTTCACACCTTTGTCTTTTTGTTACCGTTTGCAGCAAAAAGCTCAGTCAAGATGGCAAGCATGTAACTAGCAAGCTAACGTGCAGGCAACATTTTAATTGGGTATGGCTTTGTCTCTAAAATCACCTACTGTACTTTTTATTAATCTGCTCTCATTTAGTTTGTTCTGATTATAAAACATCCGTGCTTCAGAGATTTTAACAATGATGTAAAGGATAAAACAATGGTTGAATTTCTTAATATGAGCTGACTTACTAATTATCTATATCTTAAATATTTATAATATTGGTTGGGCAATGAGGATGATAAAAGACAGCTTTAAATGTCAGTTCTTCTAATTCATCTTGACTGATAAGCTGAATATAACCGTGCTTTATCAATACAAATTTTATTAGTAGGTTTTTGTTGTATTTTCTCGTTTTGAGTTTTTGAATGGTATGAATTGATAAATGCTAGTGATGACTCCATCTGCAAATGGAGTGTTCAGCAGAAACAAGATTCTGGTTGCAGGAGGAACCTGTTTGTGAATGCTAACACTAAATGACCATTATAGTTGCTTTTACAGAGGCGTTATTTAATCAATATTTTTTTCTTTTTTTTACTTTAGGCTTGTTCGTTACGAACTGAAGATTGTAACCGAAAAACTCAACTTTGTAAATGGCAAGTATTAATTACATGATAAAGAATCTAAAATTCTGGAGCAGAAAAAGTAGCATTTAGAGGAAAGATGCATCTGCGAGTCCAAAAAGTTTAAAGAAGCAGACAAGAGGTTAAAGGAGGCTGAACGAGAAGCAAAAATAGCCATTGAACTAGCTGATGAAAGAGCAGCTCTAGCTGAAGCTACCAATAGGGCCGAGGCATTATCACTGTACAAGTGCTCAAGAGTCTACTGGCTAATGAAAGAGCAGCTCTATCTGAAGCTATCAATAGGGCCGAGGCATTATCACTGCAGTTACAAGTAGCTAAAAGCAAATTGGATGCACTGCAACAAGAATTCACATCGGTTAGGCTCAATGACACAGCGCTGGATAGTAAAATGAAGATCTTGCGAGGTAAAATATTTAGAATGGATGAGTCTGTACAGGAAGATGAATGTACTAGTAATATAACGAAGATTAGAAGTGCCAATAGTCCTTTGAAATACAATGGTATAGAGGATGGAGGCTTGACTTTTAGGCATGAGATGTAAGAAGATACTAGTCTCGTATTCGAGGCTCAATGGACTTTGTTGTAGTTGTTTTATGTACTTGAGATACTTGTATGATTTATAAAAACATGATGAGAGTTTGAAAATTTTAATATATTGTTTTGGTTCATGTTTTAAGTTTATTTGACATCTTCAGTTTTGTAGATAGTATGTTCTGAAATGAATTCTTTTATTAATAATATGTATATAATTTGTTTATATATTACAACTTTTAATAATACTTTTAATAAAATATATTACAACAGTTATAAACAGTTGTAATAAAGTTTATTACAACGGTGGAAAATAGTTGTAAAATATACATTTAACAACGGTGTCGCAACAGTGCAAAAAAGTTGTAAAAGATTTAGTTTATTACAACTTCTTAATAGACGACGGTGGCTCCACCATTGTAAAAAGCCTTTTACAACTGTTTTCCACCGTTTTAATATGGTCAATTTGTTGTAGTGACATATCCAGTCACGAAGACAGATCCAGTCATGAAGATTCAGTACTGCATCAAACAGGTGGCTCCACATCGCTAAGATATCTCAACATTGCATGGCTCCATTCTACCTTTAGCAACTCTAGTGGTTACATCTCTTTCACTTGTAGATATGCCATGGGGACCGTAGGTACACAATGGTTACGCCTGATTCCCTCAGGAAACATCCATACCCATAAGCTCTCACAGCTCTGCAGATTACGCCCTTATCACAACTGTAGATCGCAGCAGACACAATGGTTACGCTTGGTTTCCCCAATAAACATCCGTCCGCCGTAGGCCATCTACATCCCTGCGAATTACGCTACACGGTCATGTTCTTTCAGACAACTCGAGTTTTATGTCCGGACAACCTACCACCACCAGCAACATATCTCAACTAAGCTCGAAATTCAAAGGAGAAGGAAGGTACTTCCCTTATCTTGACTTGAAATCATATAGTACTTTATTTCATACTTCTCATAACTCATACATAAAATTTTCCTTTCAAATCATATTTCCAAACATCTCATTCTTATATAAATTCTGTTATATAAGATTTTATCGATTACCGTCCAATTCATAGTTTTCGAATTCACTAATGTCTTATACATTTTCCCATATAAATTTCGAAACTTCTATATTTAAATATTAAAATCTAATATCCTCGAACTTCGATTCAAATTTCAAAATTTCAGTTTTGATCTTTTTACCAATTCGGATATTCGATATCCTTTCAAACTCAACCTTATAAATCCATTAGTTATAAACCAAATTTCCTCCCAATTTCCAATTATTAAGTTCATCACTTAATTTTGCATCTTGTCGATTTAAAATTTTCCCATTCGAATCTAATAGGCTTCATACAGGTTTCATACATCCTTGTATTGATAATTTCCTATCCAAAATTGCTTGCTTTCAGTCTTTCAAAATTTTCATTTCTATGGAAATTTATTCATTTTTGCTTACGATATTTCACTCGTTTCCCACTTATTTGAATTTGAATCTCAATTTAAATTTCAAAACTTATTGAATTATTCACTAACTAGCAATTCATCTTCTAATTCAGTAATTCGGAATTTACAAACTTAATCATTTTCCTCAATATATCTCTTAGATGCACCATCTCATTATTCCAATATATCAGATTATCATTCAACCAATCTCAATAATCGATTCTAGGTTTTTATTTCAAATATTCGGAAACATAAATATAAATAAACATATATATCCATATTCCGAAATCAAGTTGTTTTATCAAATCATGTTTCAAAATGAATTTATTTTATCAAAACAACCTAGTCGTAGGACTAAAAAGTGATTTTCTTCTATTGGCTAATACTTCTATTCAAAAATACATATATATACTGTAAATCCTAAAATTATTTAAAAATCAATTTTCAAAATTTACTAGAATCAAATTCTCAAATCTCGTCAAACGACCTCCTTAATTGTAATCATTCCATCATTTAAATTAATTTGGAATATGCTCCATTTTATCTTCTTCAACGGTTTCTCATTCTCAAATCAATTCACGTATATACTTCTTACTTCATTTTGATGGAACTCGCGAACGAGAATATATTTTCTTAGTTTCCTTTTTCAAAGAAAATTCATTCGTTCAACAATTTCCCTTAATTAATTGGGATCTACAATCATTGGTGATCGTCTGCTTTTTGATCGGTAATCTACGTCCTCGCATTATCGACTTCATGGTATTCACCATTCTTATTCATCGAAATTTCCAAAATTTTATGATCTTCGACCTATCTACTCATACTATCATCTTTCCCTAATCCTCTTCATATTAATTTTATCGCTATATATACTTAATCAAATGGTTACATGCATTATCACCTATCTCTATCCTTCCACATTCATTAGTACCTAACCGTAAATTAGTGAGTGGACAATTCCCAAACTATCAATCCCAAAGGCCGAAACCAACATCAGATCAACACTCAGAAAATTATTTATCTTGACTAATCTCTAGTCAGTTTTCAATTTCCTTAATATCATCTCTTAATTTCTTATCCAGTCAATTCTTACGCGACTCTCGGATTCAGTTTTCGAATCCACTTCACTTACATTTTTCCGTCCTTCGTTCTCGACGTGCAGCTTTTTGTTCTTCCCATTCTGATTTATCAAGACTCGATGGCCTCTCACGATCTTTGGGAAAAACATTTCCATATATTCGCAAATCTTTATTTTCTATAGAAAATATACTTTATTCTCATGGGGACATTTCTAAATTCGTTATCTGGATTTAAACAGATAATACATCGTTATTGTCATTCAACTATTGACACTCATTAACCTACTTCACTTAACCAACTCTTACTATCGAACCTTAACTATTTTCTAGCCAATAATGAAGTCAATCAAGTTGGGGTATATTTCCGATTTCAAGTTAAGAATTTATTTCTTTGACAATAATCATTGATTGTAATGATTATTCACGCCTTCAAAACATTTAACTCATTAATCTGAATACATAAACAATTAATAATATATTAACTTTTTAATTAAAATGGATAGTAAATAATATTTTTCTGAAATCGGACATAGCAGACTTCTATTAATATCTTCCTTATGGATAATCTCCTATCCGATAATATATTCCGAACTTCAGAAAAATCTCACTTGATTTACATCCTAAATTTCAGAATAACCTCACCGTACTCGTCAACTTCATTTCCCCCTATTTCCAATTCCGTTTGCACAATTTCGCTTCCAAATGTTATTTACTTCTAAAAGTAAATATAATTCCTTTTTTCAAAATGTAATTTCGTCCCATCAAATTATATTTTGATTTGTTCGAATATAGATTCAAATCTCTCTTTATTCATATCCCGTTTCATTTACAACTCTCGTTCACGATTAACTTCTTGCTAATTAATCCACCAGTTCATAATTTACTATCAAATTCATATATTCAGTTATACATCATTGGTTTGAAACCAATTATAATTTATCTTGTCACGTTCTGAATCAAATTCAACCGACTCATGTTCCAATTATATCTCTTTTCCGATTTGTTATCATTTATTTCTATTCTGAACATCAAAATAAAATCCATCGTTTCATTTTTCTTTTCTTTTTTGAAATGATTCCAATCTCCCCTTTTCATTAAAATTTCCATTGGAATTCTTATTTCCGGTAAATTTCAGTTATCTTCGATCGCCGAAACACAAGATTAGAAAAATTTATTCACTGATCCTTTTATATTTATCTTACTTAGATATCATTCGACGATGGATCTGAGATTCAAATCTAAGGAGACTTATCGAAGAGAAGCTCTGGCAAAGCGAGATTCGAAGACTGGGGATTCCGGAAAGAATTTCAAATCTCAAAATAAATTTTTATTCCCGCTGTATTATTTTCAAAATAACAGTTTCAAAATTTTTCCAAAATAATTCACCTTTTAAAATTTATAATTCGAAATCTTTTTATTTTCAAGAATTTGCCTTTCTAGTGTCGAAACTATTTAAACTCGATAAGCTATGCTTTGAATAAACCAAAGCTCTGATACCAGTTGTAATGTCTCGCCTTTTTGACAGCTTCAAATTGATAATTTAACCAACTTAAAACGTTCAAATTGATGGATCGTTATGTAGCTTACAGAGTTTAAAAGTAGAATCAGCACAGAAAAACACAGAATTAATAAATAACACAGTATTGAACAACGAAATAAACCTTTATATATAAATCACAGTTTTGATACAATATTTTTCTAAACAGCGGAATTTAAAATATCACTTGAATACGAAAAAATATATATCTATATATTACTGTTTAAAACATCAGAACGCGCCGTCTCTTGCAATCCCCAGCTTTGACAGTCTTCAAATCCTAAGCTGAAATTTTTGAAATCTGTAATTGCTCAGGGTCTGACCCGAGCGTTCCATGCAAAAACATAAAAATCTCGAGTCAGGATTAATCATTTTTTCAAGTAAATAAACTTCAATAAAACTGAAATAAAATAGTTAATCCTAGCATCAAATGCAAAATATTCAAAGATGTAGTGTCTGTTCTATATTAGTGTTTAGGCCATGCATAGTATCTATGCATATCAATTCTTGTTTTAGGGACATATGGATGCAAAAGTCCGCATATACACACGTGTACAAGTACACGTGTGCACTGCCCCAACATCCCGTATCCAAAACAATTCAACATTCAAGTACAAATGCGCAAGTGTTCGAGTGCAAGTATACGACAATGCAACCGAATACAAGAACACAAAAAGGAAATAACACTGGTAACAGCAGGCACATATGAGCAGCAAACTGTGCGGCATGGCAGTGGCATACTAATGTATTAGGATTTAAATACTCACGGCCTAGCAAGCAAACAAGCTACTATGGTGTATAGTATAATATTTCTTCTCAGGTTACCAAAGATGGTTTATTTTTCCATATAGGCAGGCATATGCAAATGTCTGGCACAACATACAAGGGAGTTTGATATTTCCAAATTTAACTAAAACATACAATAGGATATGTGTACATATAAATCATGTGCTTAAGCAAAGGCCAAATAGTGCAAGCTGGATGCACTTGTTTCATGTAAGAAGTGGGATGAGTAAACTCGAAATAAACAAGCCATGAACAATGATTGGTTAGTTATTTTGAGTCCTGAGTAGTACAATTATATATTTTTTTCTTTTGGAGGGATCCACAAAACCAAGATTATGCTTGCAAGACGGTATGGAGTGTTACTACGTTAATATTACATGTTCATATTGAACTCGGATACCTTGAAATGTTTGGTCTGTTCATACATATGCCATTTTCTATGGGAAACATACTTGTTAAGGAATACATTATATTATTCAGAAAAATTGTGCCTATTTGTCCATGAATAATCATGACTACAGACCACTAAGCAGATATTTGCGTTGATTGATTTTTTAAATGATAATAATAAGAAATGTTAAAACATAAAATGCAAATCAACCAAGTCAAAATATTTTTCAATTTGGAAACTACCAACCAAATTGCAAAAAATTATACTTTTCCATCTAAAGATCAACAATGCAGTCACGCTTTCAACTGCAAAGAAACATAACTGCTCAAAAACAAATCACATAATAGATGTGCAGGCTTGAAAAGTATAACACAGGAAGATTGGTTCAGAAAACTCGGTTTTCTATTCAACAGAAACATTATAGACATGTAGTGAGTGGTTTAAAGTGAAAGATCAAACAAAGAGTAAAATACTGACTCATGGTTTATTCACATTTCTGTCCAAACTTAACTGCAGGGTACAACCTTATTTCATAATATTGTTGTACAATGATTCTCCATACACTGACGTTGGACATTAGTGTCAACTACCTATGTTGTGCACAACTATAATTTCATAACCACAGTGGTGTATGTGTATTAATAAATACATGAGCCATATGGTGACATTATGATCCCATTTATGAATTTCTAATTATTTTCAGGCACTTCGAATAAATGACCAATTTTATTGTTTCACATCATATAAACAAACAGACATTGGCACATTCCAAATCAATTGAAAATGAGATATCAAATAAATCAAAGGATACCGCATGTATTATGATTTATAAATACCAATGAAAACCACTAAACAAAACTATTGTGTGTGTTTGACTTATCAACCCAGGTTAGTAATCTTGTTCTTTAAAATGGGTTCATTAATCATTCTGTTAAATTCCAAAGTGTTTCATTATAAAATGAAGGGTTCAGTCCTGTACTTATGATCATAATCAATTACAACTTGATTTACTTAAAATTTCAACCACATATCATATTTAATATGCATATATAGCAAACCAGTTCTACATCTACACCATATATGCCAAGGACCCAACATGATATATATATATATATATATATATATATAGGTTGTATGCCTCAACTGTATGTTGCACTAGCAGAATACTCTATTTTTTTCGCATGAGAAACAAGTGTATACTAGTGTCATTAAACTGCATCTCATACGTCAAATGTGTGTGAATAAAGTTTTGTAGTATGTTGTCTAACTCTTGGCATGCGATTGAACTCAGCTCACACGTCAAATGTATAGCTTGTGGAAAAGAAGTATGTTATCATTAAAATGGCACAACCATTTCAGGAAAATAACCACATTTAATGTATACTAAGTATCAGATAACAAAATGCCATTCTTATTTGCTTGCATAACTGAATTGGAGTTTGTTGACATTGTGGTTATTTGCAGACATATAAAATAAGCAACTGACAAAATCAAACATAAAGAATATTTTAAAACTCAAAAATATTGAATACTTCAATACTTAAGTCAGACAATTTACATGCAATTCAGTTTGGCTAAACACTGACTAAATCGATCTAGATTGTTTTCTTTTTTTTTACACAGTATGGCCCAGTTTAATCACTGATATCACACTTCAAGGCAACGATCATGCAAATCCATCAACAAGAATAACAGACCAAATACAAACCAGTGTACACAATAATCAAGCACAGGATTTAAAATATACTCAACCCATCATGGTTTCAGTTTAGATCGAAGTTAAAATATTTGAAACCAACAAAAATCGTATAATGACCCGAACTTCCCCGTGAAGGAAAGCATGGATTGCTTTGAGGACAAGACCAATCAGAACACAAACAGAAGAATATTTCATTGTTTATTACAACAATTCCATCAGAATACAAGAATATCACAGAGTATGAATCAATATTACACATTTGACAAATATCAGAGATTTAAATTACATTTAAATACATACCAGCGGAAAATAATACAACACACAACTAAAAGAAATACACGGATACAGAGCTTTCCGAGTATCATTCCAGCTGTAAATCAGGATCCTGTGAATATAAATCTGCAAAACCAAAACTACTAGCTGCCCGTGTGGAAAATAGGGGCACCCAGAGTTTTGGTTAAAACAATAAACTCCAGGTCAGTCATGTGACTGGTGTGAGAACTAAAATAGTTATTAATCTTTACTTTAAAAGAGAGTAATTCAAGGGACCATGCCATATAACACGGAACGGGTTTCCTCCTAAGAACACTAGTGCATATATCAAAACAGCGTAATGCTTTTTGGAAAAATGAAGCTATTATAAGACCCAGGTCCCATCATACAATGCAACGCAAGCTGGAGGATAGGGTTTTCGCTTATAATAGCCAAACATGCTTGGTACGTTTAAAAATAATAATTTGATACTATTATAAGTGTATAGTGTCAAAATAATTTCAATCATAAATATCAATCCTAGGCGGCATGGGTACCATCTATCATGTCACCATACTAGGCTCTACAAATAAAACCGAAATGTCACGTATTGGAAATTGGATTTCCTTCATGAGTCGAGGCAAGGGGCAAGATCCTCTCCGTTTTGAGATACTCTAGCAAATGTCTCAGGACCACACACAGCGATCCTTGGAACCTCCAAGGCCGGTCCTCTCTTACTTTTGAGGATTAGTATTCCTGTACACACGTTTCCCGGTCCTATAGGACTTATATAATGGTCTGTACGTCAGCTCACATAGTGCCAGTTATCGACCATATATTCGAGGCGGCTCGCAATCCAACAACCACACAGGTAAAATGTATATAAATGTTAGGGCTGCTAGGTCACTGACATCACCCATAGCTAGAAAGAAACGTCGTGCACTCCTTGGGTCCTTATCCCGTTTTTGACTCATACCGAGGTGTGAGGCTCGCGAATTAACGCTATACACAAAGCTATGCCACACAGGCCGTGCTTTGATCATCAACCACAAGACTTTGCTTTTCAATAGAAGCCTTGATCATTTGCCACTTAGGCATGCCACACAGGCAATTCACTCCATGCGACTGATGTCCATCGATATACAACCTCTGAGCTCGTACGTCTCAGAGAAGGGCGTTAAGCAAGAGAATAAATTCTCCGCCGCCAAACAGATGTATATATAATAGAGATCAATCAACACAGAATAAAATCCAATGTCAGACACACAATCCATTTACAAGTTCGTTCTGGGTCTGAACGAAACCGGAGGCACTTTCCTCGCATATCCATTGATCTCCAAGTACGTCTGGACGATCACCAACTGATTCCCTCCTCTTGGGTGTACAACCCAATCAAGATCATCAATAATCATCCAAACGATGTGAAGACTTCCGGTCTTCAACCACCATCTTCATCTTCGACTTATCGTCGAATCGGCTATTCAAAATGGGTATAAACCCGGCCTTTCCGAATAACCCGCATATATAATAAACAATGTTACACAAACGCAACATACGCCTCATTCCAATTCAGAATATCCTTTATTCAAAAATTCACATTCTTAAGGAAAGGTTCCTATTAATTTTATCAAAGATAAATTCTTCTAAATTTATTCTTTAATCTTCCTTTGGATATCATTTCAAACCATATCATGGTTTTCCAAACTAGTCGAGATTAGCGAACCACACCGAATTAATTATTTATTTTATTTCCCAATCCCAACCTATTCATCCAATGGAGCAAAACTGGTAATTCTCCATATCTAACACCACAGTGTTATCGGTAAATATTAATTACCATTTCACGTTTAAATCTAATTAAAGATTTAACTATCGCTTTGGGGAAAAACTGGTGATACTTCATCCTCGATCACTTTAATCTAATTAAAGATTCATTAAAACTCCACTTAGTTTTAATCTTCTCAAAAATCAATATCCTGTCTTTAACTGGGTTAAAGAACCAACGTCATCTAAAACACGATTCACGATAAACCCAAAATCACATTCTATTGTTAATCAGGTTACAAAACAGGTGTTATTCAAAACACCGCCGACGATAAACCCCAAAACCAATTTAAATTCAATTCCAGTTAAATACTAATAAACTGGTCAATTTCACTAAATCTTAATTAAAAGATTTATTCTTTTCTACATTGGGTCCAAGAACAGTGTTATTTAAGCCACCATTCACGACGAACCCAAAATCCCATTTGATATTAAATACAAGGCTCTGAATAGAAAATATATCGGCTTATATTCAATTTCAAATTCTGAAACCAACAAATATCGTATTGGAAATAACGATATAAATATATCTTTCAAATTTCCACAACCATATCTGTATAATCACGAAATCCAACATCGAAATATTCCGAAGATAATTTCGATTCGAATCCATTCCAATTCACATATTGGAAATTCTGGTTATTTTTAAAACCACTTCAAATCCACTTTATTTATTTTAAAAATAAATGGGATTATAATTCTAGTTCAAAACTAGATCATTTTGGAAGAAATCTATTTTTATCTTTTCCAATTTGGAATTTTTCATCCCAATTCTTCATAAAACATTTCTTATGATTTTACACAAATTATTGATATTTTTAATAATTTTATCAAAGCCCGTACAGTCGATTTCCATCAACGGCCATCGAACTGCACTTACAGCTACCATTTTCAAATTTGATTTAGACATAATTCCAAATCCAACCGATAGATTTCAAATCTCTAATATTCGTTAGAAATCTGTTTTCGATACGAACCTAACGGTTCCGGTTTTAGGAGAATCCGACGGTCGGATCTCCCGTAATGTCCATTCGAAGTCAATGGTCGAAATTCACGAACTACCGCAGCGCGACGCGTTCTATTCAGGCCATTATATTTATAATATATTTCGTTGATTTCCTTTTAAAACGTATTTTATAAATCGTTTTATATTCGTTTTCGAAACTATTTCGACTTCATATTCAATTTCAAATCAAAATTGAATATTCCACATCATCGGTATACAAATGATAATATTTTCAAAACGTTATATTTTGAAATCACTTCGTTTTCTATATTCATTATAAAAACGAATATAATTGATATAGATATCGTTCGCGTCAAAATGGCGCATCTCTAATCAACACGGCTTTATATATTTCAATAACTTCGTTATTCTATTCAACAAATGAATATTTATTCTATTCAACACATGAATCTATCTTTCTTTCAACACATGAATATTCTCAACACATGAGTATCGTCAACACATGACTATTTTTGTTATTTAATATATTTTATAAAATTATGATAAAGATGTAAATTTTACTGATAAAATATTTCGTTCAACACATGATAAGTTTCAATACATGAATATTCTCAACACATGATTATATATTTTATTCTACACATGAATCTATATTTATTCTATTCAACACATGAATATTCATTATTCTATTCAACTCATGAATATTCTTTATTCTATTCAACACATGAATATTTATTTTATAATATTATTTATTTTCCCAATTGGAATGAGGCCCAATCAATTACCATATAATGTTAATTATATGGATTCCATACAACACATGTATATAATAGCAACGATAAATAATCAACCATCATCCAAAGTGCACCACACAACTGCATAAGCATTAAATATAACTAATTAACGCTCATACAGTTTGTCAATCAAACGATCGACATACCACTAAACAATTGGGATTAGTGTACGTCAAATATCATCCCAACACCCGTGTGGGATTTCAATCCACAAACACTGAATATTATTTGTGCAGTTGGGCGATGTGTAAAATTTATCGTCCCAATCAATATCCTTCAAATAGGTGTACATAAACAAACAGTCCGGTTTGTAAATGAATATTTATTTATTCACATTCATGTTAAAAATTATATTTTTAACGATAATTAATTTATTTCAACACATGAATGTTTTATTATCCATTTCACATCAACATCACAAACAAACTTCACAACACATCAAACAAGCATACAAGTCGTCCATGGTCTGTGGACGACGGGTGTCGGGTGCTGCTAAGCACCGTCTGCATCCCAGTATATATTTTTAACTAGAAACCAAGATTTAAAGTGAGAAGTTCTCACCGACTAGCTAGACCAATACACCGCGATTCTTCATATGTAGAAATCTTCGTCGTGCTCGCCTGTCATCACTTTCGTTGCCCGTATTCACTACATATATAAAAATCACATTTTTATATTGTTGCTATGTAGATAAAAATCACATTTTTAAAACGCTACTATATAGATAAAAATTCTATTTTTCACTATATAAAAATATCGTCTTTCACTATATAAAAATATCACCTTTCACTTATTTAAAAATCACATCTTTTTATTCGATAAAAATCAAAATTTTCATGAACTAAAAATCAAAACTTTCTATAAAAATTATATTTTTCTCCCCTCTTCCTATGAACAAAACTCACTCCTTTTTCGCCTTATCATACGAATAAAAATCATTCCTTTTTCTCCTTTTTAATTGAATCAAAGTTTTCATTACATTAAAAATCAAAAATCAAAGGGGTTTAATTTGAAAATAAACTAAATTACTTACAGCATTTGGTGGGGGTTCACAATTGAACCGGGTGGCCGGAGGAGGTTCGGGAAGCTCAAGGACAGAGTGACTATACTGAAAATGGAAAAAATCGTATTTTTATGGAGGAGGGGGGTGGGTCCATGGAGGAGTTGGGGTGTCAGGGGGCGGCGGCGTGGGGCCGTGGTGGTCAGGGGGTGGTGCGGTGATGACTATGGGACCTACGGTGGCCTGGGGATGCGGGTTTGGGTGGGATTGAGGGCGGTTTCAACTAGAGAAGAGGAGAGAGGGAGGAGTAGGGTGCTGCGACTGGAGGAGGAAGGGGGACTTCGACGGCGGGCGGCGGCCATATGGGGTGGGGGCGCGATCCCCTTTTCGTTTTCTTTTCTTTTTCAATCTAACGGTGAGAGAATAAAAGGGGGAGGAGGGAGAAAGAGTATAGAGGGGGTTTTTATTTTATTTATTTATTTAATTATTTAATTTTAAAAATCAACTTTTAATTTCGACTTCCAAACGAGACCTACCACCTGTCATCCATAGCTGATTACCATCATTCCGAACACAATGGGATATGTATCGTAGGCTGATTCGACTGTTTCGATCAGTTTTCATCAAAATCAAAATATAAATCTATATATTGATTTTGAACGCACATTTCAATTTACTGGGGCCACATACAGACTCTAAAAATTCCTGAAAAATATTTTCTAACTTCATATTGACAATATGGTCCTAACAAAACTAATTTCATCAAATTCTGAGACTGTTTGAAAAATGGCCATTTCCAGTCGATCAAAATCAACTGAAACTGCCAAAACACGTTTTACTTCGCCATGCTCACATATTGATTCGAAAAATTATGAATTTTGGAATCTAGCGATAATTTGACATCACGGATCCAACAAAAGTGGTTTCATCGAAAACCGAGGTCATTTGCAAAATTTCCATTTTTAAGGGCCAGAATTCCATAGCGACTATTCTGAATTTTCAACTGGGCAAAACTTTTGATCCTCGCTATGAAATTTCAATTTTTCGGATTCGTTGGAAAGATATTCTCAAATAGAATATAATATTTTTGGTTTCGCTAAAATCCGGTTTATTTTGAATCCTACACATCCATTTGAATTTTTAAATCGAATTTTCAAACTACCACGCCATTTTCAATTCCTTTTATAATTTAAAATAAATATTTATATTCTAACGACGATTCAAATAAATATATAAGTTCTATTTCTATTCAAAATAAATTTCTCGTCGTTAGTATTTAAAATAATCATTTAAAATATTCAAAATTCATTAAAATAGCCAAAATAAAAAATTTAAATTGGCTCGGATTTCCGGGTTATTACAAATCGTGAGTTTAAAAATCACCTTGAAGTGAACTGCGATCGTGGTCGACACAAAACTGAGTGGCTCCATGGCGATGGATGGCGATGAGGAAGTCATGTCTTGGTGACATCGAAAGGCGACGGAGCTGATTGAAATAGCAGCCACTCTTTTCCTTTAATTCAACGAGGCGGATTCTGATTTGGGCGAAAGCTAGTAGTTCCTCTTCAAAATTTAGGATGGAGAGTGTCGATCTGATTTGGTGGCTTGCGGTTTCGATCTAAACAAGGAGGCGATGGATTTTTGGTGATGATTTGGGGATGGCAGCCATTAAAATGAACAAGGAAGAAAAAAAATGGATTTTCTGAAAAAGAATGGGAAGGGTGTTGTTTTATAGAATGAGAGAACGAGGATAAGAACGACATCAATCCATAGATTATAGAGCAACGCGTAGTTTCAAGAGATAGGTCTGCGCGAAATTCATCTGAGGTAGGCAACAATTTAACTGAGGTGGGTTTATTTGGGTTTACTTAATATTTAACTGTATTGTGAACTGACGTTGAACGCTCCATATTCGTACCACAAACATAGTCATCGAATACGAAAAAAATTGTATATACCCCTTCATTTCAACGTTCTGAATTTAATAAAAATAAATCTAATTGTAATCTGGCTCTGGTTATACCCGACGTTATTTTAAATTTTAAATTATTTATCGGTTGGTCGTTTGTTCGCAAAACGATTCTGTTCGATTTCCAAATTTTGAATGTTAAATTCCGGTTCCTTTATCTTTATGGTTATACATAGAACCAAGCCAATTTTTCATATATTTTTACCAATAAAATTTATTTTTAATTCAACCATCTATATTTTCCAGTCGAATTGCAAATCCAATTCAAATATTCAACAATAAATATTTGATTTCCAACCAACCATTTTGAATTCAATATTGAGTTCCATTTATACTCAAGACCATATATATTCGATTTTAATTCAAATATTAATATAAATTTGGTTATTAATAGCTGATTCTTTAATTAACTCCATATCCCGCTTGTCGAAATTTCTGGGACGTTACATCCACACAAATAAATAAAAAGTTGCATACATGTATGCAACTTTACCAATAATTGCACACATGTATGCAACTATTGCATATGATGTTTCTATTGAAAATCTGGATATAAACTTGCATACATATGTGCAACTATTTTGAAATACTTGCACACATGTATGCAAGTATTGCATGAAAAAAGCTTAGCTGAAAATTTGCCTGCAAATTGTTGCACACATGTGTGCTACTTTTCTGTTTATTTGCATACCTGAATGCAAATAAATGTGAACTGACTTGTGCGGCTGCGAATTATTGCACATTTCTATGCAAGAATTCTGCAATACTTGCACGGATGTACGCAAGGAAATCTACATAGATGCATAATAAAAATACTTGAATGGATGCATGCAAGAAAATTCAAATACGCGCATACTGTTATGCATTTAACTGTAGTTTCGTTGTTTTTTTTCATGTTTGATGGTCTTTTGATTTTATTTTTTAACGTTTACATGTTTTATTAAATATGAATTTACGTGTTTTTTTTTATTTACTGAATTTTCGAAAAATGGGGACTAAATTTACAATAAGTTTTGGATTGGATGTGAGCCTAATTTTGAAACTTTATAGGGGCCTGTGCCAAACGGACCCTATTAAAATATGTCCAAATCTATTCTGAAAAATATCGCTATGGATGCAGTTCGGTGACCAATGTTGGAAACTGACTGTAAGGGCCTTAATAATAGTATAAAAAATATGAGCTAATATATTAAATCATAATAAATGATTTGAAATGATTCTGGATGAAATATTCCACATTTTGGAAAGATAAGAGATAGTTTTATCTGACTAAGTTTTTTATCAGTTTGACTAAAGAACTAAAAGAAATTTTAATGGTTTCGATATGCCCAGATATTTCCAATATATAAATTAGGTAGTAGTTGAATGGAAATTATCTTCAGATATTTTGGTATTGGATTCTGTGATTATATGGATATCATTGAGAAATTTGGAAGCTATAGATATCGTTATTCCCAATACGATATCTTTAGGCTTCAGAATTTGATGTTGAATATAAGTCGATATGATTTCTATTCAAAGTCTTGTATTTAATATCGTATTGGATTTTGGGTTCGTCGTGAATGGTGCCTTTAATAACACTGTTCTTAAACCCAAATGGAATAAAATAAAACTTTTCATTAATATTTATTGATGTTTCCCAATTTAATAAATTAAATTGGAATTGAATTGAAGTTTGGTTTTGGGTTTATTGTGAACGATGTTTTAAATAACATTAGTTCTTTAACCCAGTTAATAGTGAAGTTATGATTTGGGATTTATAAATATTTTAATCAAGATTTAATAGAATTTTCCAAAGTAAAGTTTTTCAATTTAATAAATTAGATTGGAATCGAGTGAAATTCAATTCAGTGATAATCGAAATGAACCTCCGTAGAGGAGGACCTGTACTATTTAAGGAATTTAAAAGGCCTTGTCGTTATTCTGTTTATAGTATTAGTCTGATATGGAAATTTATATTGATTATAAATTGTTATGATTTACATGTAAGTTCCATATTAAACGAAAGACGATTATGGGCTTATCGTGAACCGTGTTTTAAATGACATTTGTTCTTTAACCTAGTTATAGACGGGATTAATTTCCTAAAGTTTAATAATCATTAAGTAATGATTTTTGGGATTAAAACTAAGTTGGGTTTAATGAATCTTTAGTTCAATTGAAATGTGGATAGGGTAATTAAATTTACCAAATTCGAGAAGTGTTCGAGAATGGTGTACCACTTGTTTTACTCCATGCGATAGTTGAATCTTTAATTAGATTTTGAACGTAAAATGGTAATTAAATTTACCGATAACACAAAAGGTGTTAGATATAGAGTACTACCAGTTTTTCTCCATGGGATGAATAGGTTGGGATACAGATAATAAAATGAATGATTACTTCGGTACGGCTCGCTAATCCCGACTAGTTTTATAAACCTTAATTTGATTTAAGATTGTGAAAAGATATTATAAAATATTTTGAAATGATTTCCAAGGAATGGATTAAACAATAATTTTAAAAGAGATAATATTTAATAAGATTAATGGGAACCTTTCCCAATGTATAGAATATTTGAATAAAAGAATATTCTGGATAGGAATGAGGCATATGATGTGTTATTCGGAAAGACCGGGTTTAACCCATTTTGAATAACTGATACGATGATTAAAAGTCGAAAAATTAAAGATGGCAGTCAAAGAACGAAGATCTTCACATCGTTTGGATTATTGCTGATGTCTCGATTGGGTGGTACACCCAAGATGAGGTAATAAGTGGTGGTCGTCCATACGTACTAGGAGATGGACCGAATATGCGAGGGCCTCTCTCCTATATTGGACATATGAGATGAGGAATAAGGTGCCTCCGGATTTCGTTAAGACCCAGGACGGACTTACGAATGGATTGTATATCTAACATTGTACTTCGCGTTGTATTCATTGATCACTTCTGAATATATATCTGTTTGGTAGCGGAGAATTTATTCTCTTAGCTTAACTCCCTTTTCTGAGGCGTACAAGCTTAGAGGTTATATATTGGTAGACATTAATGGTATGGTATGGATTGACAATGTGGCTTGGTAAGATGCATGGATCAAAGCTTTTGTTTAAAAGTAGAGCTTTCTGGATGATGATCAAAGCCTAGTTTTAATATATCCTAGATTTTTGTATAGCGTTAATTTGAGAGCTTCACTCCCTGGTATGAGCCAAAAACGGGATGAAGGATGACAAAGGATATAAGTTGTCTTTTAGCTAGAAGTGATGCCATGGTATAGAGTCCAGGCAATTTACTTATGTGGATGATGGAAAGCGAGGTACCTTTGATATGGCCGTACAAAGGCCCTTGATGGTTGGCATACAGACCAAGGTCGGTTGAAAACCAGATTTTAGGTACGATAGGACCGAGGAACATATTGTTCAGGAGGAGCCCGAATCAGCGACGGCTAACCGGCTCTGTCGATCCTAGGTGCACGTGCGTGTGAGTCCTAAGGCATGGGCTGGAGTGTCTCAAGTCGGAAAGGAATATCCCTTGCCTTGTTTCATAGATGGAAATCCAAATTCCAATACGCAATTTCACTGTTTTAGTTATAAACCTATATGGCGGCATAGTCGTATGGGACATTCATGTCGTCTAGGATTGATAAATTTATATTTGAAATTGATATAAAAATAATTTAAGATAAATTCTCATATCCAACATGTTTGGATATTATAAGGTAAAAATTCTATCTTCCGGCTTGCGCTTGCATTGTGCGATAGGACCTGAGTCTTATAATAGCTTTGTGTTCCTTTGTAGCATTGCGTTGTTTGTTTTATGCGTTGGTATTCATGAGAGTATACCCGTTTCGTGTTATACTGTGTGATCCCATGATTCACCTAACTTTAAAATAAATTTAATAACTATTTATTTCTCATACCAGTCCCATGACTAACTCGGAGTTTATTGTTTTCACCTAACTCTGGGTGCCTATATTTTCTACATCGGCAGCTAGTAGTTTTGGTTTGCATGTATTTATTTTTACAGGATTCTGGATTACGGCTAGAACAATACTCTGAAATGCTTTGTATCCGTGTATTTCCTTCAGCTATGTTCGTTGATGTTTTCCAGCAGCACATTATATTCATGTATTATATTTCCACCGTTTTTTAATTTTTTATGTCTAATATTCTTTCGTTGTATATTACTTATTTGTACTATGTTATCTTGTACTCTTATGTAACTATTGTAATAGCAATAAAATGTTCTCTTGTTTTGTGTTCTGATGCATCGTGTTCTCATGAAAATCTGTCGTTTTCAGTCATTTCGGATCAGGCCTGTATGGCTTATGGTCGGATCGAAGAGCGACGATTTTCAGGTCATCGCATTTATGGTCTAATTTGAATGCTTCATTGCACCATGTTCTTGTTATTTTTTGATAGGGTTGCTGTGAGTTGCTCGAGAAACACGGGGCACTACTTTCTTTGTGTAGTTCTTTCTTGGATGTACTGTTTTAGTACACAACGCCGGTCGAATTTCCTAGAAAAATTTAGCTACTGCGGAGGTGTTTCTACATTATTTTATGTAGCCGACTTTGAATAGCATGTGATCTACTGTTAATGTTATTCGTTTAATTGTTTATTTATATGCTATTGACGGTATATGTAATTTAACTCCCTGCGTGAAGTATGATATTTTAGCGTAGTCTAGATTGTTTTAGTTTAGCTCCAACTCTGTAATGTTGAAAGATAGTAATGGACAGGCACTTTAAAAACCATATGTAGTAAGCTGGCGATTTGACAACCTCTTGGAAATTACAAATTATTACAATAATAAGTGTTACGGAGCACTATAAAAACTGATCGGCCTTGCCAAATAATAACATTTGTTTCATATAAAATTATTTTTCATTGATGCATTATTTAATATTACATTATTTAAATATGTTAAGCATTGATTTTTCATATTACTTAGGAGTTTATTCATATCTATTGTCAATCATCATTCATAGCATATATTAATCATGATTTATACGTCATAGATTCACATATTACATCATTACAATATAATATTCAATGTACCATTTATGATTCACTAGCATATCATTATATGTCATATAGAAGTTTGTTCTCCCCATTTGAGACAACCCATTCCCCCGATCCTCGGAAGAGCAGGTAGTCATTGGAATATAACACACTAACATAACATTAGAAGATAAACATTGCATTATAATACATATTAATGTACATCATTATACATCAAAGGTAATTTAGGAGTTTACAACAACACAATATCATAATTCTACGGAGCAGTTTGAACAAGATAATAGGTACAAAGAGAAATGAAAGATAATTAACATAGTAGATTCTAGGAGAGTCCAAAATAAAATCCACATCCTACTCCAGCTCAAAGTAAGAAACCAGCTTTCACATCTTCCCTACACATCCAAAAATATACAAGCTATTTACCTAGGAACTAGGTTGCCCGTGTGAAAATATGGGCATCCAAGTTTGCAAGGGAAAAACAAACTATGAGTCATGGGACTATTATGAGAAACCCTACAATTATTCTTAACTTATTTGAAAGTGAGGCCTATCATGAGACCATGCCATATAACACGAAACAGGTTCACTCCACACGAATGTCAGTGCATAGAACTACGTAATGCATTTTGAAAAATGAAGCCATTATAAGACTCAAGTCCCATCACGCAATGCAACGCAAGCCGAAAACTGGAGGAGGGGGGCTCTTCGCATCTGTCAGGGGATGGAGGAGGGGGCGGTTCGAGTTCGGGGGGGGGGGGGCTTCGCGATTGGGGGAGGAGGCTGGAACGGAGGCGGCGGGTGACGAGGTGAGAGGCTAGAGGGAAGGAGCGACACCGGAGAGGGGGGGCGACGATTGTCAGCGGTGCCTCGCGCGGCGCTGCTGCGCGTCTTCTTCTCCTTCTTTTTTTTATTTCTTTCGAATGAAGACTGAAGTCAACGGTTGGGGGTAGGGGTAGGTTAAGGAGAAAATATATTTTTATATTTAATTTTATTTTTAAATCCGATAAAGTTACTTTTTCGTTCGAAGCCCAAATCGAACCCAACGACTATCGACCCTAGCTAATTACCCCTATTCCGAACACAAAGGGATATGTACCGCAGGCTGATTCAATCGTTTCGATCAGTTTCCGTCAAAATCAACATATAACTCTATATATTGAATTTAAACGCGCATTTCAATTTACCGGGGTCACATACTAACTTGAAAATTTCCAGAAAAATATTTTCTAGCTTCGTATTGACGTTACGGTCCTAACAAAACTAGTTTCGTCGAATTCTGAGACCGTTTGAAAAATGGCCATTTTCCAGTCGATTAAAATCAACTGAAACTGGTCAAACGCGTTTTCCTTTGCCACGCTCACATATTGATTCGAAAAATTATGAAATTTGAAACCTAGCAATAATTTGACATCACGGACCCAACAAAAGTGGTTTCGTCGAAATCCGAGGCCGTTTGAAAAATTTCCATTTTTAAGGGCCTGAATTCCATAGCGACTGTTCAGAATTTTCAACTGGACATATCCTTTGATTCCCGCTATGAAATTTCGATTTGTCGGATTCATTGGAAAGATATTCTCAATTAGATCCTAATGTTTTTGGTTTCACTAAAATCCGAATTGTTTTGCACCCGGTACATTCAATTGAAGTTTGAAATCGAATTATCGAACTACCGCGCCATTTTCAATTCTATTTATAATTATATATAAATATTTATATTCTAACGACGACGCGTATTATATATACGTTCGAATTACATTCAAAATAAATTTCTCGTCGATATTTATTTAAAATAATCTATTTTAAATATTCAAAATTCGCTAAAATTGCCAAAATAAAAATTTTAAACTCGCTCAGATTTTCCGGGTTATTACAATACCGGTAGATTAACTCATATTTTGAAACCCCAAAATCGCTGGTTAAGGGTGCAAAATACTCCAAATAAAAAGTTGCTTATTTAATTAATTAAAAATTACAGTAAAATTATCAAAATTAAATTATCACTACTTCCCAAAGGAACCTTGTCTAAATTCAAACCCGATCTCTAGTTATATCGAATAAACCATTACGGTCGATAAACGATTCTATAGCGACTATTTTAAAATTTGATTTGGACATATCTCAAAATCTACACGACGAAATCCTGATTTTTTCTCTTCCCCTAGAAAGATATACTCCACCAGCTCCACACATTTCTTGATTCATAGAAATCCGATTTAAAACGAATCATGTACCTTCAGTTGAAGTTCAAATCGCCAGATTACGAACTGCAGCGCCATTTCAAGCACGATTTTAATTATATTATAAATTCTACGTTCAACTTCATTCAAATAATATATTCGTTAATATAATTCAACTCCAAACTGAAATATATATTTTAAATAAATAATTCACAGTATATCGTGAATTCCACTATTTTTCGATTATATTCACAAATCAAATATATTATTATTTTATTTAATTTAATTAAATATTCAATAAAATTTAATTAATGACCATTAAATTCTCTAAACTAGGATTTAAATAATTAAATTAATCAATTATTATACCGCTAGAGATGCGGGTCATTACAGTCTTCCCCACTTAAAATAATTTCGTCCTCGAAATTGCTAAGGTAGAGGACGACCCTATATACTGGCTAAATATTTATCGGTTTACCCCTTAATTTCAGTTTCAACTGAACCAATTAATATCGACTAAAATATTAATTTATTCTGACTAACTAAAATTTTCAAAAATTCTGAAAATTTTCTAACACCCTAAATTTTTCAGAAAATTTCGCCATAACCTCCTTTGTACTGCCATATCGGTAAAACCACAACTCGCCTCTCTAGGCCTTCTCCAACCAAAAGAAAATCAAACAGCCAAGCGGCTTGCCAAATCGGCTCATAAATCACCAAACTCATATGAAATATAAACTTGTACCTTTTTGTCAGGTATATCATTATATCACTTTGCACCTGTTACCAATTCTGCATATATCATGCCATACCAATCAACTCCAAATAGTTTATATCCTCAAATCACATCTCATTCTTAACTCGAGTTCCATTCTCAATTTTTAAAATTTTAACTCACCAATTCCAATACCATTTCAGATTATTCACTAATCAAATCCAATTTTATTTAACTTAGTTCAAGTTAAATTTTACTTTATTATTCACTTTTACCTTCTCATTCTGGAATTTAAATCCCTGGGTTTATTGCAAATCAATTTGAAATCATAATACCAATTCAAAACCTTTGAATTTCTAAACAACTTGTTTTCCTGAAATAATTCAAAAACAAAACATTTGGTAGTAATCCGTCACTTAGAACTCGAAAATGAACACTGATGATGTGGCCACACTCATTAGGGTTATTTCCCAGTTTATCGAAGTGAGTTCAATACTATATCATTTTCAAAACCATTCTTAAACATTTCCCATTTTGAAACTATTTCAAAATATCCTTCCAATGTTTGTAAACACATTTAAAATCTCCTAGGATTTTAAAATTCTCATATATTATACTTATATAAATTCTACTTGGTCATTTATATAACCATTTTAATTATAATCTCATTTGATTAAATAACAACCAACACATCCAATATACTATAATGATTCAAATCTTAACCATTCTTTATATCAAAATATAATTCGGGTAAAATTACTTCATTTACCTGTTTTCAAAACATAACGTGTCGACCCATCGTATTCGAATGTTTAGAAACCCTTATCGATATTGTGGTGCCCCACCATCGAACATAATTCATAAGCCGCTCAACCAATAAAGCTCCACAATATAAAACAAATTTTTATATCAAATAACAAATACGTTCACTCATATATATACACTCAAACTCAATCTAGGGTATTACTAATCCCATCTCTACTGAGTCATTACACAGAGCCAAGGTAATTCACTTAACCTTAAGCTCTGATACCAACTGTAATGACCCGAAAATCCGGTCCAATTTGAGCTGACCAAATAACACAAGTCCAACCCCAAATTGCACTGGAAATTCAAGAAATTAATAGAAAGAAGATAGAGGGTGAGGATAGATAAGATAGAACTATTAGAATAGAAGAAGAAGAAGAAGAAGAACATCATCATCAGCGTAACCACGAATCTCACAGCGGAACGAATAAAATATAACATAACTTTTGAAAAACAAACAGTATATGTATACAATAGCACTTATCAGAGTACAACACTTACAACACAGCGGAAATAATAATAGCTATAGAATCTTGAAGCCTCCTGCTCCAAGCTCTCCAAGCATATCTATAAAATCCTGAACTACTTGAGTGCCCGTACAAAGTTAGGCACCCAAGAGTTTAGGTAGAACAAAACAAAGTAAACCCTGGGTCAGTCATGGGACTGGTATGAGTAAAACAGTTTAACAAGTAAACGATATTTCATAAGACCACGCCGTATAACGGAATGGGTTTTTCCCTTATGAGAATCCAAAATATCTTTATATCAAAAATCCTTTGATATTATAATAATGTCTATCAACCGCAATATAATAATCATCTAGCAGAAACGCTTTCATCTCACGTTCTACATATATAGTATACAATCAAAACCGCAAGCACGTATTGGAAAATGGATTTCCAACTATGACAAGGTATGGAACCACCTTCCGATCAGTGTACTCTAGGAACGATACACTGGATTTCAACAAGAACATCTTGCAACTCAGCCACACATGACCGACCACTCATTTTGCTTGAGTGTATCGAATGTATATCACCAACGGTTGGGATCAGCAACTGTTTCCCGTATATATATGGAACAACATTGATAGATTAAAGAAGCAAATGAATATTCTCTAGATAGGTGATTATACACCCTACTTCGGTGCGACTGACTTAGCCATGCTGCCTGCCCGATTTTGGTCATTTACCGGTTGTTGAGGCCAGAGGTTACGATTACTTTCCATTCATTGATAAGACGATCACTTTGAATGCCACATTATCAAATCCGTTAATCATTAATTGGTTTACACAAATATTCTTGATGTTATGCTAAGGGAATAAATTCGTTGCAACCATATATATTTATACAGACCAATCCATTCGATCATTGGAAATACTTTGTTAGACATTCGTCCATTTACGTTCGTTCTAGGATTAAACGAAACCGAAGGCACTATTCAGTACATCCATCTTAGTCTATTGTTATCTAAGATTTATACAACAACCCATGTACTTTACTCCATCTTCAATTTTCTTTGCCATATTCACAACGCTTATGCCAATATAGAGTGGTTCTTGGGATAAGAATCCAACCGGTCTCTCCATATTAACAACCTTAAAATAGTCAAAACTTTGATAGTCTGTGATTTAACTATCAAATGAAAACATGTCGGTGTTCACACAACGATCTAAATTCCAAATGGAATTATCGATCCAATCATCAAAACATATATACATATATATATGTATATATATATATATATCCACATTCCTTATTTTCTATGATTTAGAAAATATACATTATTAACATGGGAAAACATTTCCAATCCTCATTCATGCATCACTACCATTCCACAACCATTAGTCTCTAACTGTAAACTAGTAAGAGAACAATTCTCTAAGTATAAACCCCGAAGGCCGAAACCAACATCAGATCCACACTCAGAAAACCATTCGACTTAACTAATCTCTAGTCAGTTTCTAATATTGTATCAACTCTATTTGATTAACTCTTATTCGAATAACTAAATTCGAATAACTCTAATTTCGAATAACTAATATTCGATTACTCCTTTTTCGAATAAACGATATTCAAAAATCTCCTTTCTATACTTTTATCCATTTAAAAAGATTTCTTTTTAACAACGTTCATTCATTTATAAAGATTTACTTTTAGTAACGGTTCTTCACTTTATAAATGTTCTTTAACAACGTTTCTCCACTTATACAGATTCCCTTTTAATAACGTATTCCTTTTTATAATATCCTATTTATTTTCTAAACAAATATCCTCCTTTATAATATCCTATGATTTTATAAATGCTTTATTTTCAAATTTATTTCCTTTTTTATAAAATCGGTTGATTTTATAAAATTCCTTTATTTCAATATACATTGAAATATTCCTTTTTACATCCCAGGGTTTCTTATGATATTTAAAATAGCAAACCACAATGATCGATATCATTTAAACACACATAATCAAACCGATTATATATCACATCATATATTACAATATATGAAACAAAACAGTATTTTATATATTGAGGAACCCAGTTGGGTCCATCCAACCTGTTCCCCTGCATCACAGATGTTAAACCATATAATTACAACAAGTTCATTTCAATATGAAATGTTCTGATAAACAACGCACACACACACACACACACACACACACACATATATATATATATATATATATATATATAATTTCAACTAACTGACTAGCAGTTCAATCAACCAAATCAACACACAGCAATCAATAGATAATTATTAGTTCTAAGAATACGTTATAAAGATATAACTGTTCAGAGTTGGTGAGTTTTACTCACGTTGGCAGTTCATCGTTAAAGAACGATAAATTGTTATTTGATTTGAATCAAACAGTTTATTTTGCCATAAATTCAAACGAGTGCCAATTCACTCCTGGTCAGTTCCATGTTGTAGTCGTCGTCCATACGATCCCAACGCAACTTGTTTCACCACTAAACCTTGGCCCACATCCCTCTTGAAGACCCGACCCATGATTCTTTCTTCCCCAAAACAACTGATGATCCTCCCGTAACCTCACCAAATCATGACCCACATTCCTCCTACCATTCTCCTCTTCTTTTATCACTTTGGCTCACCTCCACAAACCTTATATTTCTTTTCTTTCTATCTTTTGGGCTTAACCTTACATTCTCATCACAACAACAACCCTTAAGTTCCATCATCCCTTCAAACCGCTCCAGCCCTTTCTTCCTGAATGAGATACAAAGCCGGCTCCTTCTTCTGCAATTACACATCGCAAAGCTGCTCCTCACCTCGACAGATCCACACACCATTCCCATCATTTACATCATCCTTCGCTTCTTCTTCAACTTCTCTTCTAACCCAACACTACATCTCGACGCTCGCGCCATACTGAAAGAAACGACATCGACCTCTGCTGACGATCCCTTGACATCGCGCGACACCAACTAGGTCAGAATCCACCGTAAGTTCACAGCAACGTGCTAACTGATGCTCTGAACCCAAGACCAACGGCCCCTGCTTCATTCCATGACTCACACCCTCAAATCGGTGAACCCTAGTATTCACTGTTTCTCTCTCACGTGACAAGAATGATGTCGAACAGTTTGGAAAGCATACCATGGTGAAGTGCTACTCTATACGGATGCATATAAACCCATCTCATGATTTCTAGATTTTTAATTGGATTTTCCCTGGATTTTTATGAGGATCGAAACTTGTGTTTTGCTAAGAGCAAAAATAACGGCGCAGAAAAGTTTGACCAGAGAAAATGTAAAATTAGGTTTAGGATTTAGTTGGTAGGGTATTTATATAAGGTGTTTGTAATTCCTTAGTGGCAAAAGAACGATAGTAGGACGTACACATTAGCAACTAGCAGGTTTTCAGCTTTGTCTCCATGTATGAATCTTATCCACTCGTACTGGCACTTTTGAAGTAATTATAATTCTTATCCACTCAAAAGTTTAGCAACTTACCACCCTTACTACACAAGCTTTTGTTTGTGGCTATCGTTGAGTTTTAACATTCCTTAACATTTTATTCATTACACATTATTTAGACTGAATAGAAATAATTATTAAAAACAATGGAAGTCATGTATGTGCTTGTTAACATTTTAGCGGTACCCACTACAAAGAACTCGCTTGTTTATCGACTGTTCTGGACAGAAGTAAGAATACCGTGGTATTCAGCAAAGTATCACGATCCCAAAAATATAAAAATACCGGTAGATTAACTCATATTTTGAAACCGCAAAATCGCTGGTTAAGGGTGCAAAATACTCCAAATAAAAAGTTGCTTATTTAATTAATTAAAAATTACAGTAAAATTATCAAAATTAAATTATCACTACTTCCCAAAGGAACCTTGTCTAAATTCAAACCCGATCTCTAGTTATATCGAATAAACCATTACGGTCGATAAACGATTCTATAGCGACTATTTTAAAATTTGATTTGGACATATCTCAAAATCTACACGACGAAATCCTGATTTTTTTCTCTTCCCCTAGAAAGATATACTCCACCAGCTCCACACATTTCTTGTTTCATAGAAATCCGATTTAAAACGTATCATGTACCTTCAGTTGAAGTTCGAATCGCCAAATTACGAACTGCAGCGCCATTTCAAGCTCGATTTTAATTATATTATAAATTCTATGTTCAACTTCGTTCAAATAATATATTCGTTAATATAATTCAACTCCAAACTGAAATATATATTTTAAATAAATCCAATTCACAGTATATCGTGAATTCCACTATTTTTCGATTATATTCAGAAATCAAATATATTATTATATTATTTAATTTAATTAAATATTCAATAAAATGTAATTAACGATCATTAAATTCTCTAAACCACTATTTAAATAATTAAATTAATCAATTATTATACCGCTGGAGATGCGGGTCATTACACATGTGGTCTCCAAAGAAGGGATAGCTGTAGATCCCGCGAAGGTAGTTGTAGTGCAAGATTGGCAGGTTCCTAAAAATGCAACCGAGGTGATAAGCTATCTTGGGTTGGCAGGTTACTGTAGGAAGTTCATTAAGGACTTCGCAAAGATATCAGCCCCACTCACCAAGCTGATGAAGAAGAATTTGGCATTCTCATGGGATATAGACTATGACATTGCTTTTCAAGAAATGAAGAGGGATCTGACAACAGCCCCAGTCTTGACCTTACCTGATGGAAATAAAGAGTTTATTGTTTACACTGATGCATGTGGTACAGGGCTTGGTGCGGTCCTAATGTAATAAGGGAAAGTAGTGTGTTATGGGGGTAGACAGTTGAGAGTTCATGAAAAGAACTACCCCACCCATGATCTTGAGCTAGCTACCATAGTGTTTGCATTAAAGACATGGCGTCGTTATTTACTTGGAGAGAAGTTCGAGTTGTACACCGATCATAAATCTCTCAAGTATCTGTTCTCGCAGAAGGATCTTAATTTAAGGCAACAGCGGTGGATGGAGTTTCTAGCTTCTTATGATTTTGAGATTTCTTATACCCTTGGCAAGGGTAATGAGC
This sequence comes from Allium sativum, assembly GCA_030737875.1. NCBI lineage: Eukaryota > Viridiplantae > Streptophyta > Magnoliopsida > Asparagales > Amaryllidaceae > Allium > Allium sativum. Next base: position 429,074,268 of record CM060909.1, on the reverse strand, counting down.
TGGTAGATGCACTATGTAGGCAGAGGGTGGCCCTGAGTCCTCTGTTTGTGGAAAGAAAGAACCTGGAGTTCATACCAGCTTTCGATTTTAGACCCTCCATCGAGATTTTGCCTGATTTGTTTGCATCCTTGGAGATACGACCGACTCTTATGGACCAGATAGGAGCTTCACAACAAGGTGACCCACGGATTCTACACATCATGGATAAACTCAGAAGAGAGGAGACTTCTAGTCACCTCAGCAGAAATGCCATAGATGAAAAGGGGTGGTTGTGACGAGATGGAAGGCTTTGTGTTCCTCAAACTGGAAGCTTGATAAACGCAGTCCTAAAAGAAGCCCACCATTCTAAGATGACCATTCATCCCGGTAGTGATAAAATGTATAGGGACATGAAGAGGGTTTTCTTTTTGGCTGGGATGAAGAAAGACGTGGCCGAATTTATTTCCTAGTGTTTAGTTTGCCAGCAAGTCATAGCTAAGCAAAAGAAGCCCGGTGGTTTAATTCATCCTTTGTAGGTTCCTCAGTGGAAATGGTAGAGCGTCTCTATGGATTTCATAGATGGTCTGCCTAGATCAAAGAAAGGCAACACCAGTATCTGGGTTGTCGTAGATAGACTCACTAAGAGCGCTCACTTTATTCCAGTTAAGAGTAAGAGGATGGCATCATGGTTAGCAGCAATTTATGTCTGATAGATAGCTCGTCTTCATGGAGTTCCTTCCAGCATCGTGAGCGACCGTGACCCCATCTTTACCAATGAATTTTGGAGGAGCTTGCAAGAAGCATTAGGTACGCAGTTGCATATGAGCACCGCTTATCGTCCTCAGACCGAAAGGAAAATGGAGAGGGTGAATAGAATCTTAGAAGATCTTTTAAGGCTGTGTATCCTAGACTTTGGAGGGACTTGGGAAGAGCATCTTCCTTTAGTAGAGTTTGCCTATAACACAACTATCAGGCCAGCATTGGCATGGCACCCTTCGAGGCATTGTATGGACGATCTTGTAGATCACCAACTTGTTGGTGGGAATCTACAGAAAGATTATTACTTGGACCAGATATGGTTAGAGAATCATCCGAAAAGATTTACCTTATTCGACGGTGGATGAAGACAGCTCAAGATAGGAAGAAATCCTATGCAGACAAGAGAAGGACTGACCTTGAATTTGAAGTAGGAGACTTGGTTTTTATCAAAGTGTCACCTCTGAGGAATGTGGTTCGCTTCGGATTGGTAAGGAAGTTGGCACCAAGGTTTGTGGGACCATTTCCCATAACCGAGAGGATTGGCCAAATCGCCTATAGAGTAAAGCTTCCTGAAAATCTATTTTGTGTTCATGATGTTATCCATGTTTCTCATCTGTGGAAGTGCTTGCATGACACCGCGGAAGTTGTTGAGTCGAGTATATTAGAAGAGATAGAAGTGGAACGGGAGGCGACAGTCAGGCGAGTTCCTTCCCGTAGTCTGGATCGAAAATTAAGAAGCTACATAATAATGAGATCAAGTTGCTAATGGTTCAATGGGGAGATAACCCATAGGATGCGACTCGGGAGACCGAAGACAAGATTCGTGCTTCGTACCCTTTTCTCTTCGAGGGTATGTTCTTAACTTCTTTTTCCAAAAGCTTTATCAGTACTTGTTTCTATTATTTGAGTACATCCTATCCATAGTATTTTTGACCTTTAGATAGGAATCCTATGGATGTAAACATGTGTTTGAAACATATTATGTTTGATGGATGCAAGTGTTTGCTAGTGGTTGCCTGTGGATGCATATACACACACATCAAGCACTAAGATCGGCTCAATCACACTCATACTACATATGGATGCGTGTGCATTTTCTTTTCTTTTATGGATGGAAACAGATGAACTAGCATATGGATGTTGCATTTGGACGAATGAGTGTGCACACATGTAGAGCTTATATGTTATAATAGGCTTATTTGCATACATATTGGATTCATGGCACTAACATACATTGCATTAAGTAGGTCAATTGAATCAGTAGACCTCCTGATTTTCGCATTAGTGTTGGGACATGTACACACACTTTTGCATATATTCGTGAAAGTATTAGAAATCCTTAAGGACAATGGATGCCAGTGATTGATGGATGAGTAGATGGATGATTGATGGTAGGATATGCATTCTTCTCAACTTGGAAATTTCGGGGACGAAATCCTTTGAGTAGGGGAGAATGTAACACCCCGAATTTTTAATGACATTAAAGAAGACAAATTAAAGAATAAATAATTTAATATTAAGAATTAAGGGAAGCTTATTACGTCATTACGTCCGTATCAAAATTCTAGTCAGGATAGGCACCTAGTTTGCGTAAAATGGATAATATATGCAGAAGTTACAGACGATAAAAAGTTGAAAATCAGAACCGGGTATAACTGGCGCACTTGCCAAGTGCGCCAAGGCAATTTTGCATTTGCGCACCTGTAAAGTGCGCTCTGAACAATTTCAGGGCATTCGGGCCTTTTTCGAGTGAGTGACGACTCGTGACGAGACCCAATTTCATTAGGGCTGAGGTGGCATTTGAATTCTGTAACCCAACAACTATAAATATATCTCATATCCTTTGTTTTCTTCAGAGAAAAGCAATGGTGGCTTGACTCTGCTGGATTCTGAACTGAATTAGGATCTCTCATCTTCTTCTAAAGCATATCAAATTCTGAGATTCAAACATAGACTTAGCACCTTTTATATCATCTTAGCAATCCAATCACAGTGAGTTCTAGTTGCTTTTAGGTTTAGATAAATAATAGTAAAATTATGAAAGACTATGTTGTGGATACGTTGTATACTTTAAAACTATGTTATTGTTAGATCTCATGCTATATTGTGATAGATCTATTTCTTTGGATCTAATTCAATTGTTCTACTACGTTATCATTATGGATCTTGGGTTGTAACTTTTATGATATGCTATGATGCGGATGTATGTAGATCTATTCTATGTGATCTAAAAATATCATGTTAGATATATCCTATGTGATCTAAAATTTGTCACCTTATGATTCATGTTAGATCTATCCTATGTCTATCCTATGTGATCTAAAATTTGCCACCTTATGATTCATGTTAGATCTATCTTATGTGATCTAAAATTTGTCACCTTATGATTCATGTTAGATCTATCCTATGTGATTTAAATTTGTCACCATTTGATTCATGTTAGATCTATCCTATGCGATCTAAATTTTTAACCTTATGATTCATGTTAGATCTATTTTATGTGATGTAAATTGTCACACTATGTTATCATGTTAGATTTAAATCGATTGGACATCTAAAACGGCTAATTTAGATATTGTGACATCATAGTTCATTAGTTTTATGGCCACCTTGTTATGATGAAAATTTCATGTCCATGCTAGTATGTATGTTCACCTTATTATCATACAAGTTTATGTTTATGCCAAAATTATCATTGTAGTATATTCCCATTATTTTCCCTATTATCGTTTATGACTTGGCTATTGTCTTGCCTAGGCATGTTGCCAATTTTGTGAGGGCGCTAGTTAAGGAACAGGGGAAATAGGGATAAAAATGGCATAATTTGAATGTGAACAATTATGGACATGTAATTCAAATAATTGGGAAAAATAGGTATTGACACCTAAAAAAAGGAAAGAACTAATTAATTGGTAAATCAATTAAAACATGTACTTCAAATTATTGGGCAAAATAGTTATTGACATCTATAAAAGGAAAGGGTTAATTAATTAAAAATGGAATGTTTAGTAATTACAATTAAGAATTGTAATCGTACTTATGACACGAGGTTAGGATGCATTAATGGTGGAAGTCTGCTCGGACTCGACTGGCATATCCAGCAGCCGCTAATGGTATACCTAATGTAGGAGGTCTAAGTACGTAAATACGAATCGGGCTATGACACGAGGTTAGGCCCAATTATGGAATAAGTCTACCCGGACCTGACCGGCATATCCAGCATCCATATGTTGTAGGCATAATGTGGGAGGTTTGGCCCATTATGAAACCATAAATGGACATGGTAAAGAATTGGACTACTTAATCTAACTCAATCCATAGGGATTGTATGAAATTAAATTTAAGTTGGGGGTTAAGTAAACGTGCTTGAGGGGTGGGTTAAGTAAATCTGAAGAGGGGATGGGTAATAGGCCCACAAACTTAACCCTTTAAGATTATGTAATTAAAGACACCTAGTGGTATACATAATCGATGGAAATAATAAAGTCATGTAATTAAAGACACCTCTTAGGGTAAACACAACTTGTAGAAGTAATAGGTTTATGTAATAAAAGACACCTATATGTAAGCATAACCGATTGGAAGATTAGGAGTTATGTATTAAACACACCTATAGGTAAGCATGACCGGTAGACATAAACAAGGCTATGTAATTAAAGACACCTAGTGGTATACATAGCCAGTGAAAACCTAGTGGGGGATACAAGAAAAAGGGTAGAGCTTGTATCATATTGTGTGGGACTCATTTCAATCAGTAACCCGGAGTAGGTATCAAACAAAGTATTCCGTACTAGGCGGAGAAGGGGCACGTTTATTGACTGATTATAAGAGATCCAAATGTGGAGGACGGTGTGGGCGGCGCAAACGGACCAGGCCATGTGCGAGCATGAGCCAGGAAGGGGGGATAAGACGACCGTGACACCTGTAGATATGGTTGTGCACATTGTTACGACGAGGGGTTGCCACTTTAGGAAGTGATACCTCCTTGTGTGGGGCCAGCATTAGGTATCTACGAGGGTTAGGGAGCCTACCGATCAGGGTAGTTGTTAGGAAACATTTGGACGTATACCTAAGTCTACCACTTTATAATTGGAGGGATCATCTCTTTATGAATATACTAGTAACAGTGCAGAATAATCACCAGTGAGGCATGTAACCTTACCTTGCTTACCTTTTCACACCTGCCATTTATGTAGTGATCTCCTTTATCCACTTTATATGCCTATCATGTTACTTTTATTTATCTACTGGCTATAAGTAACTAGACTCGCCAGACTCTATGCATTACTACAAAAATGGGCATATTCGACACTAATTTGTGTCCTTTGCATGAAAAGTGTGGCGAAAGCTATGATTTCTTTGAGCTTCTACAACATCATTCATATGTTGTTGCATTATACGTGGATGCACTGTTGCAGTGGGAATTTTAGTGTTTTGATGTGCAACACCAGTTAAAAGCGAAGCATTACATATATATAATCCAGCTCAGCGATCCGTGTTATCAACATATAAAAACCCCAACCGTAGATGAAAGATTAATCCAACGGTTCAAACCATCTATGGATCCGATGATCTTAATGTTAGCCATCATCCAATCATTGACAGCCATGTCATTGCATTCTTTTGACGAAATTTTGGCGCGATCTTCTCCCTTCACGAAATTGTTTTCTTCTCTATCATCTAATCATTTTCCCCCCTTTTTACTATTGACAAAAATGTAAACCTAAATTCACGTCATTATCGCTCCTCTCCTCGACAGCAAATTCTATTCCGAAAAGGATGAAGCTTTGAAACGCTTTCTAGCTTTGATTACTCAGGGCGCTGACATCGCCAGTTTTTTCCCTCAGGTTCAGTTTGTATAGCACTGTGAATTAGTTGCGCTTATTATAGATTGGATTATGAGTAATTTGTTCATTTGTTACATTTTGGAAAACCCATTCGCTTATGAGTAATTAGTTGCGCTTATTATTGATTTGGGATTATGCTGAGGTTTATTCAGAAATTATACCCAACAATAAACCATGAGAACCGGGCTATTGGCATGAAAAAGACACTGGTTTATTATAGAGGTCGAGCTAGTTAAGGAATGTGGACTGCAGTTAATTTCCACTGCTTGAGGTTCATACCTTACACTGAGGTTAATTTGTATGCTTGAGGTTAATTTGCACTGCGGTGTGTATGCACTGCTGTGTGTATGCACTGCGGTGTGTTTGCACTGAGATTTTGTGATACACGCAGTGCATACACGCACAAGTATACACGACTTTTTATTACGGACGATGCTCGTATGCCCAGGTCTAAAGCCGGGTAAAATGTGCGATTCAGTGGGAACTGAGGAAATCAGGGGGGTATGATGGTAATTTTGTATCTGATGATGGTGGAGACATCCAAATTTTAAGCCTCTTACCGCAGATTTTTACAAAATCTGAAGCGGGCACTCAAGCATTTTCGTTTTATTACAATACACATCATACACGCAATGCATACACGCACAAGTATACACGCACGCACAAGTATACACGCACACACAAGTATACACGCTCAAGTATCATAAGTATACACGCACAAGTATACACGCACAAGTATCATAAGTATACACGCTCAAGTATCATAAGTATACAAGCACAAGTATACACGCACAAGTATCATAAGTATACACGCTCAAGTATCACAAGTATACACGCACAAGTATCATAAGGCAGCCATCTGAAGGCACACACAAGTATACACGCACAATTATCACAAGTATACACGCTCAAGTATCATAAGTATACACGCACAAGTATACACGCTCAAGTAGACACGCACGAGTATACACGTACAAGTATACACGCACAAGTTGAAACGCTCAAGTAGACACGCACTAGTATTCCACTATATTTCAGAAGATAAAGCAGTTCCAGCATATAAAAAGAGCATTATACTCCATGATTACTTTTTCTCTAACATAATGACATTATTCTATTATAAATTATAAAGTGGCCACCCACAAAAGATCTATGCATTAGGGTGTTTGAAGAAAAATTAATAAACTCCTTAATTCATGGTAGCAGTGAACATGGTTGAAGTTATTATTCAATTTGTAAAATGATTTTTTTTTCATGGTAGAAGTTTACCACATCTGAAGGAAATTCAAGCCATACATTAACAGTGTCTCAAATTCAAGCCATACAACCACATCTATGTACAACTGACAGAGCACCAGTTTGTATTATTATTTCAAAATCTTGGGTGGGGCATTATAACCATGTATGCATGTATGTGAGTGTGTGCATGTGTGGTTGTGTCTCACTATAAGGCTGTTAAGGATAGAGCATAGTTGAATGAACACTTTGTAATTATGTTCTTTGGCAAATTTACCTCGATTGGCCAAACATATTGTGGATTAACTAAAATAAACTGTGGATGGAAGTAAAATTTACCTAAACCTTGTTGTCGAATCGAGCAGCAAAAGTATTCTCCAAGCCAATGCCTTCATAATATTCCATTTTCAGGTATAATGATCTATGGTCAATTCGAGACCAATGATAGTCGTCAATTTCACAGACATTTCCCATTAGCATCATTAATTCTTTAATTGCAGGAACATTTTTCTTCAGGAACTCGGGAAAGCCAACAACTCTAGCCTATGATTCTGCCTCAAACGCTGGTTCAGGCTCAAATTCTTCACCAGACCATTGTTGCACATAAAAAGCACCTCCACATTTTGTAAAAAGTTTCAACATTAGAGCATGATCATGCTTACTGTAAGATGGGCATGTTATTAGAAAAGAGTTTTTGGGTATAACCCGTATAGTCCACTCCTCATTATTCTTCAGAGTATGCTTAAGCGTGAGATGCACAAATTCGTAAGTCCAATGGCCTGAAAGAACACTGGTAGTGATGCATAGCGAAGAGTCCTCCATTGTTTTTTTAACTTTTGATGATGGAGTTTTGTTTAGGAGTTGAAGATGTAGATGACGATATGCTTCTGAAGCTTGACAGGATATGAAGTGACACACTGTACGTGGAAGTAATATGCGAACTGAAAACTTTTTGCTCAGAATACGAAGCATAATGAAATTGCTTATTTATTGGGCTTGGCTGGCATGATTGACCAATCGCCAATGGTTAGCAAGTCAATTGTAATAATTGTGTTCATAACATTTTGTTAACAAGGCCAATGGCCATTCGATGCCACTACTTATCAAATAACTTGTTATCATTTGATCAGGTGCATATTTAATTCTGGAAGCTAGGCAGATGGATACATTTTGCAGATGTGACACACATATATATATTCGATGCCACCCTCTTGTATAGGTACATACATATATATTTCCTATTGCAATCGGATTGCTGCATATAAATGATTCATATATATATATATATATATATATATATGTGTGTGTGTGTGAGTAATACATTTTGCAGATGTGGACACATGTGTACATGTTCAGAATGCGCTAAAGAATTGGCTAGGAATGGATCATGATAATGTCCCTTATGCCATGCACCTATTCTTGAAGTAGTTCGAGCTTACTGTATACAATGAAGAAAACGGTGTAGCTGATTTTTGAGTTTTGATATTTGGATAATTAAAACAATTGCTTTGGATGAGTTTCTTGTACAAAACCTGTATTGCAAAAATTTTAATTAAAGCATTGTATTTGCTATCAAATTAGTGTTGCATTTTCCTTCTTCTACTGTTGCGTTAGCTTTTATTGATATTGCATTTCATGATAATGGTGTTGCATTACATATTGCAATGGTGTTGCATTACACTAAATATAATTGCTTACCCGTCGCACGTGGACCCCACGCTGACGTGGATAGCTGGTGTGGCATGTGACACTTGGAGTGCTGACATGGAGAGATGACGTGTCGAGTGACATGTAGATAGCTGACGTGGAAAGCTGACGTGGCCCCATTGGAAGCCAGGCCATAACTAATGCTTAAGGCAACGCTGAATAATGTTGCGTTACGTGCAAATAGTGTTGCATTACGGCTATAATGCAACACTTTCTGTCTGTGGCTGAAGATGGGCAAAAGCGTTGCCTTAGATGGCTAATGCAACGGCCGTGGATGCCATGCCCCCCTGGTGTTGCCTATTTGAAAAAAGAGCCTACGAAAACACTTTTTTGATCTACGGCCACAGCAAATTAGTTTCGAATATGCCCACTTTTGTAGTAGTGATGTCTGACCCTTTTTGTTTCTCCTTCGTTTTCCATTCCCCCCTTCCCCCATGTTCATAGAGTGAAAACACCCAGGCTTAGTCAGGATTCAGATATCACCTTGCTAGCTGCTATTTCTGAAGTATGGCTCAAATTCTTGTCTTTACTATGGCTTAACTCTTTCATTTGGGGAATTTTTCTTTTTATTTACTTATGTACTCTGATGATGCAAGAAAGAAGTTATTTTGTTGTAATGGTTCTTGTGACTTATGAAATTGTCGACCACGGTATTTTTATTGAAATAAAAATTTAAATTTCTGCTGCTATCTTATTTATATCTGCCTTGTAATTATTCTATGTCTGATTACCTATAACTCTTCACGGAACTTAATTCATTCCCTTAGTGAGTGACATTAATGGACGTGGGGTGTAACATGCACTAAACAAGAGGAATAATGCGCTAAAAAGGTGTGCCAGTCAGTTATGGACGATCATCAAGTAGGCAAACATAATCGGAACCTGTCGTAAATCTCACAGCGCAAGGATAAAATATAATATAACATATACAATAGGCTATAATAGTGAAATCCACTTGCATAGAAACCATAAACTCTTAATAGAACCAGAAGAAAGAACCGTACAACTTAGGATAATATTTCTATACAAAGGTCCTCACTACATCCCTCAGAGTATATAGTATCTGCGGAAATAGAAAATACTAGATAGCAATAAAACTGGTACGTGAGCCTCCTACTCGCCATCGATCAAGATCATAGTCCTCACTAAAGGATCACCTGTCACCTGCTACTCAGTCTGCCCATCCATAACCGGATGAACAGCCCAAGGTAGTAAGAGTGAAATATAAAACCTTGAGTCAGACAACAGTCTTAGTGAGCGATAAAATAGCTAACAAACTTCATCCATAAAGTATATGAGAATGGGTAGATTTACCAACCACTACCCAACACTTGAGAAGAACTCACACCCATCTTCCCCATGTCCGATAGTGATAGCCTTTACAATCCATCATAACCAAGGTAACAACAATTCATCCATGGAAATCAGAATAACCATCAATAACATTCATAGCATTCGGATTACTTAGGTATCACGTAGACAATCCTAATCGAGTTTAACATCCCTCAAGTACTCACCCTATAGGCCTAAACCAATATCAGTCAAGCACTCAAGAAACATCTCCCTCGATGTTGGATAATCCACGTGAGATGGTATAACAAAACATCCATGACAGACTCTGGCTATCACGACCAATCTTGCTATGAAACCATCGTTAATCGTATGACGGCCTATCATGACTGTCGTATGTCAAGGGCTAATGGTAACCCCAGTTCTAGCAACAACTCCATACGCCATCATGACTCGTATGTTTGTCTTCTCAAATCTCGACAACTAGGCCCTTCACGACGGTAGCGGCCCGAAATCCGCATTATCTGAGCTGACTAATACTGCATACGTCCAACTCAAATAATACAGAAATATGAGTCATTAGGGTTAAAGAAATTAGATAAGATAGAAGAAGAATTGAAATAACAACGCAGAACCTCACAGCGGAACGAATAAATATATAATATAACATAATCTTTGAATACAAAATTATGTATCATATACACATACCATTATCAGAGTATAATACAACATTTGATACAGGGGGAAAATATCTTTTAAATATCTAATGGTGAAGCCACCTACTTCAAACTCCTCCAAGTGTATCCGTAAAATCCTGAAACACTTGACTGCCCATACAAATTTGGGCACCCAAGAGTTTAGGGGAAAATAAACAAAATAAACTCTGGGTCAGTCATGGGACTGGTGTGAGTAAACTCCATCCATATTGTTTAACACTGAAAAATCCTTTGAAAAAAAAAGTAACAGTAAGACCAGCCAACACATAAACATGGACGGTTTTTACCTTACTATAACCAAAACATTTTTGATATCAAAATCCGGTGATATTATAATAATGTTTAATCAAGTAAATAACCAAATAGTAGAACGCTTGCATCTCATGCTCTACATATGTAGTATAAAATCAAAAACCTTAGGGAGCTTATTAGAGATTGGATTCCAACTATGACAAGGTATGGGACCACCTTCCGATCAATGTACTCTAGAGGGGATGCACTGGGGTTCAGCAAGAATATCTTGCAACCCGGCCACACATGACCGACTACTCATATAGCTTAAGTGTATCGAATATATTGTCACCCCATTACTGTTTTAAGGGCCCACCGTACTTTCGTGGAGATACAGAAAATGAAAGAAGAACAAAATATGAATTTTCTCTAGATCAGTGACAATATACCCTGCTTGGGAATGACCCACCTAGCCATGCTGCCTGCCTGATTTTTGTCATTTTCCGGTTGTGAGGCTTGAGGCTACGTAAATCTTTTAGACATTTGGCCGCCATTAACTTTGAATGCCACATCGTCAAACCCGTCAAATCACTAGTTAATCTTCTCAAAATATTACGGGTATAAAAAGCTAAGAGAAACGAATCTCTCTGCCACCAGACGTAATATCTCGAAAATCTCATCTTATATGATCTGTTACGAATACTCTGTCAGTCCATACAAGTTGTCCTGGGTCTGGACAAATAGAACAGCCCTTGCAATTTACTCTGTCTTCGATTATCTCTAAATAATCTAATTCGCAACACCTATGCCTATATGGAGTGGTTTCGGATATTAAATCCAACCAGTCCATATTAACAACGATGGTCAAAAATCTTTGATAGCTGGTGATTTGACTATCAAAGGAAAATAAAACATCCATCAAATAATCAAACAATCATTGGCCACTTTTATTTAATATTCATTCATTAACTATTTTACAAATCCCTTATCAAATTCTATATTTATCGACATATTGATTTCTATTTTCAAAATTTGTTAAAAATATTCTAACTCCTTAAATTTTCGAAAAATTTCGCCAGCACCTCCTTTATACTGGCAATAGTTCAAATCTCAACTCGCCTCTTTAGGCCCTTTCCATTCAAAAAGAAAATCAAAAAGCCAAGCGGCTTGCCGATTCGGCGCATACAACCTCATATGGAAATTTAGACATGTACCTGTTTGTCGGGCACTTAAATTAAAATCTTCATACTCTTCATTCACTTTATCTTATACCTGTCTAATATGCATGCACCTGTGTTTTCATTTTATCTCAATCCATACGACCAGTTTGACTAAATCGCATTCAATTCTACTATTTAATTCTTTAAATAATTCACCCACTCCATTCACTTATAGTTTGAATCAATAGCGTTCAAACATATTGCAATTCACTTATGACAATTCGAATTCCATTTATAACTCACGTCTCATATTTGAATTCTAATTCTAATTTACAAACCCACTTTGCTTAAACCACACAAAGTTCCATTGAAACCATATTATCTAACTTCTGGTATTATTTAGTTAATACCATTCCATCATTCAAAATCTGGTTTTATTATCAAAAATCACTTTATTCAGATTTCTTGAGTTCATATTTATTATATACTCAAATCTGGATTTTTCTAATCGAAATTCAGATTTTTATTCACTAAAAATCCTTTTAATAAATTAATTAAATCGTTATGGTTTTAGAACGATTTTACAATGACTTTTCTAAAATTTGATTTTGGCATAACTCAAAATCTTTAAGTCGAAATCCAGATTTTTTTCTCCCACTAGAAAATTATTATTCAATAGGTCCAAACGTTTCTAGTTTCATCAAATTCCAGCTTATATCGAGTTTTATATACTCAATTTAAGTTCGGAATACCAAATTTCAATTATCGCGCTGCAACGAGTTCGTTTTAATTAAAAATAAACGTTAAAAACATCGTTTATAAAATAACCTCAACTCCATTTTCAATGAATTAAACCCATTATCCAAAACTAGTTTAACAATTCAGATTATTGCACTCGTCGATTATTTTATTCCGTATTTATATCTCAGTTATGAATAAAACTCAAATTTCTATATTCAATTCCAATTTTTATGAATTATATTACTTGTAAAATATCGATATAATCGAACTTCCAATTATAAATTCCCTTTATGAGGAAAAAAAATTTATTCAACACCCTTCACAATTACAAACTAATATCATCCCTTGATAATAGTGAAGCCGTTCAAGTTGGGGTATTTTAATTACCTCTCAGACCTTGACCGCCAACATTCTTATCTTGAGACGGATAAGAGTTTGAAATACAAATCACCCATTTTCTATCTCATTTAAAATTACGATTTTTAAATGTCATTCCTTATTTTGGAAAAATCTATTTCCAATCTGTCCAATGAAAATTTATTCATTTTATTTATAAAACATGGTTTATAAATCAACTTCCTTATTTTATATCTTTAAAACCAACTTCCAAATTATAACTCCCTTTTTAAATCCATACTTCAGTTTTAGTTTATAAATTATCCAATTGAAAATTTCCCTCTTTTATATATAAACATTGTTTATAAATTTCACTTCTTGTTCTAAATATTTGAAACAAGTCCCTATTTCAAATCTTATTTGAAATACAAGTTTCATTCTGGAAATTAATTTTTATTTTTTTTAAATCTAAACTTGAATAAAAAAACTAATATTATCAAATGATAATTTTTCTTCCTATTTAGAACATTGTATATAATTCAGCTACTTGTTTTTATTATTAAAAACAAGTTAATACTTCTGAATCCATTTGAAATTCCATTTCCATTTCGAAAAGTAAATTTTTCCTTTTTAGATCATAAAATCCTTTTTTTTTGGTATTTTTAAATATAAATATCTAGGGCCAGTGATATTCTAATATTCAAACACACAAATCATCCATTCAATTCACACATCACACAAATGTTAGACACATAAATAATACCAATCCTGCTTCAAGGCAGGATATCGCGGTATAAAAGGTCATCCACTCATATATCGTGGGGCGACAGGGCCATCCGCTAATGATACTGCGGGCATCCGCTATTGGTACTACGGGAAATATTCATCCACTGATATATATATATATGTGTGTATATATATATATAATAACCACAACCACCAAGCCTAGATAACTAATATATATATATATATATATATATATATAATAACCAAGACTGATAAACAATTTATAATGCAACCAAGCAGCCAACAATTCATTTTAATGATAAAGATAAATTTTTAAGTGAGATTTACTCACCTGAATTTCATTTGCTGAACATCCATTTAAATGTCTTATCGTCATTTACGAATTTACTCGATCTTCAATCGAATCTATTTGCACATATGATTATTTAATTTATTTAACGATTATTAAAATAAATTAACTTAACAATTAAATAAATTAATTACTTTATGTATTTTAAATTCCAAAAACGAATACCTTACTGCCAATTCTATCTCAGTTGCTACAACTCCTCAAAATTTCTCAACCACACTCCATCATTGTTGCCTGCTTCACTTCCATCAACATCCGATCACTGCACTGCCACAGTTTCATCACCAAATAGCTCATACTCCAGTGTTGGTCCCCAAATCATCATACTTCCTTTACTACAACAATTCAGCCCCAGCCACTCAGTTCATCACCTCTTCTCAACACCTCCATCGCCAAAAGAACAACTCTTCCCTTGATTTGAAAACACAACCAACCCCCAATTTACTCAAAGTACATCACACATCCCAAAATCAAAAAGTCAAACTCCACGTACCCTATGCACAAATCGAACAGCACTTCCCTCCCTGCTCCACCGTCGAACCCCAAATTCCACCATCACAAATAATGAACTCCAATTCAGTTTAATAAATCGAACTACAATCATTAGATCGACACACTGTCGTACCCTCTTTGCAGCTCATTCACAAGCGTCGAGCTTTCAGAAAATGGCGATTTCCAAATTTTGATACCCATTTCATCACCAAACCCCTTTGTTGCCGCTCGAAACGCCCTCCTAAGCTTTGCCACCATCGCATCAACCCTAAGATTGCACCACCTCATAACACCTTGTTCATCGTAAATGTCTTTCGCCCCTCCTTTGAACCTACCGTCGCACTAATTCGTGGGTGTCCAGCCCGAGTCGAGCTTTGTGGAAATCGCGATCTGCGATTTCAATTTTCCCCCTTTTGTTTTTTTCTTTTTCGATGAATTTGATTTTGCAAATCTCTAGGAAGAATGAAAATGAAAACTTAAAATGGTCTGGAGATTTGAGTATGGAAAGGATTAACACACACGAGCTCCATTTATAGATGCAATGCAAACATTTCGTACTGACGCCATTAAATTTGTCTCTTTCTTAGCACTAAAGAGAGGAGACAAAATATTTTGCTCGAGGAAAATATATGTCTATGCGAAATGAAATGTTAGGGTGGCTGAAGGAACTGTATAAACGTTGATTTGATTTAATTTTAATTGAATAAATTAAAATAACTCACTGTCCCCGAACCACTATTTAAACATAACTACCGATGCTATCAGATTATAACGTTACTCCGAACTTAATTGAACCGATCCTGAAATTTAATTTATCTGTATAGGAGGAATAAAAATTTAAATTAACGATTTAAATTAAATTTGATTTAAAATATAAATCGATTTCAAATAATTAAATTTATTGATAATAAATAATTATCATCGTTCTAATTCAAATATAATTTATATTAACCAACTAAATTGTATCGATTCATTTTTAAATTTTGAATTCAATCGTTTCGTATTACGGTAATTAAATATATTTCATATTAATTCATATATTGATTATTAAATCAATAAATTCAATATAAAATTCATTTATATTTCCAATACAACATTTAAAATAAATTTAAATGTTCATTATAAAACAACTAAAAATTCGGGACATTACAATGACTGCCCAAGGTATGAGGCCTTTCATGACTACTCAAAATACCCCTGCTTTTGAGTCTGCTAGAACTTATGATAATGATAATTTCTCGGCCTTCGCATCTCTAGTTGTCCTCTCTGGTGACTAATCATAAACTCAAGTTCCACTCGAGTAACCATTATCAACAACCCAACACCTTTGAGTTGTCTGCCTATTCGTTGCTTTTCACCGATCAACGAACACATTATAACACTTTGAACCTTCCTACTTGAAATCTGTCGAAGCTAGAACCATTATCGACTCAAAAACAAGCTTTGATTTGTCGATACCACATTTTATAGCATCTCCAGCCTTTTCGCTATGAAAAACTGGCCAAAATGTCAAAACAACCTTTTACAACTTTTCTAAAATGCTATTATATCCCCTGGTTCAATTTTGCATCCATGCACGACCGACCACATCATTTCACAAATGCTTTCGTAGGTGGACCGAACATAGCATTTCTCAAATGTTGTCATAGGTGCAACCGACCACAACATTTCTCAAATGTTGTCATAGGTGCAACCGACCACAATATTTCACAAATGTTGTCGTAGGTCCGACCCAAAACTCATGCGTGACCGACCACAACATTTCATAAATGTTGTCGTAGGTATGACCCAAAACTCATGCACGACCGACCATAGCATTTCATAAATGCTGTCGTAGGAGCGACCCAAATCTCATGCACGACCAACCACAGCATTTCATAAATGTTGTCGTAGGTGCGACCAACCACAACATTTCTCAAATGTTGTCATAGGCGAGACCGACCACAGCATTTCTCAAATGCTGTCATATGCACGACTGACCACAACATTTCACAAATGCTGTCATTTCTCTGGTGCGACCCCTGGCATGCACTTCTCCAAAACAACTACAATTCTCACAAAAACTTCGCCAAATGATAGATTCAACAAAATTAACTTGTCCAATCCATCAAGTATGATCAAAAACACGGTATGGATCTACAAACAACATGAAAACAAGAGTTTTCACCAATCATGCAAATCACTCCAAAAATCATAATGAGTGGTCATATGAACAAAACTATAAATCTAACCTACGCAAACATATGAAATAACATAGAATCATCAATCTAAACTTAATAAATGAGATCATAGGGTGATTCATATGAAAATGGACTAAATATGGCATAGATTTATGGTTAAACACTTAAACTTGATGAAAAACATGATCAAACACTCATACACTTCATTGAATCCATGTGAGAGATGTAAACCACTCAGCGACTCTCCAAAATAAGCTAAGATTGATGAAATAAGAATTCGGACAGCAAACACCTCGCACCAATCTCCTTGACTGGATGAATCCTTGCTTCAATCGATGTAGATCTAGCCTCCAATGGTGTAGATTTATGATTTCCCTCCTTAGATTTGGATTTTTAATGGTAGAAAGGTGTTAGAGGAAGAAGGAGCTCAAGGCCACCAAATGAGAGAATGGGAAAAGTAACCTCTTCTCCATACCCCTCACCCCCTATTTATAGTTTCTACCAACCCACTAATAGGCCTCCCAAATTCAACCCATTAGGCTTCCAAAACCTGAACAGCCAACTAAAAAACCTTAAAACAACAATTCCTCCCAAACCGCTAAGCCAAATCCTTAATGTAACCACTCTACGAAAAGGCAATCATCAATTCCTTTCCAATGGCACAAGTCTCACCCTTTGATTCAATTTGATTCAAAAGTTTTGCAATATACAAGACTAACAGGGGCAAGACGGTCACAAACAAAATCGGTAAAAATTATGGACATGTCTCGCATCCCCTTAAGCAACATATCAAAAGATGAGAATGATCCAACCCTCAGGGAATAAAATAAAAATATTTTATGATCTTTTGATACGGAAAATGCGAGCTGTTACATTTTTCACCCCCTTTAGAAATTTCGCCCTCGAAATTCCAAGCAAACACAGCAAGCACAATAGTTCTGCATGCCTATCATACATAAGAAGCCAATTCTATAATCCAAACTAGCAACCGTCAAGCCATGCATCCACAGCCTTATCCTTGCACGTGGAACTCTACTAAACAATCAATAAGATACAATGGTATAACGATGATACGATACCAAAGGGTCCTACAGACGAAGAGTTCTAGATGAGTCGCATTCATGTTTTCTTCCGTCTCCCACATACAATCGTCATCATCTTCACTCCATTGTACCTTGTCTAGTTTAACTATTTTTCTCCTAAGCTGTCTCGTGTCGTTCCCCATAGCAAGAGTGGCTAACGAGGTTTCGTAACCACGGTCTCTACTTTTAGGTCTTCATACTGCTCTGGAGATACCACCACATTCAAGTCATGCACGAATTTCTGTAGAAACGACACATGGAAAACATTATGCACACTCGACATCTTTTCGGGCAACTTCATTCTATATGCGAGCTTTCCAATTTGCTCGACTATCGAAAATGGTCCAACAAACCTAGGAGCCAACTTTCCTTTACTTCTGAATCGAACCACATGCTTTAATGATGAAATCTTCATGAAAACCATAACGCCTACGTCGAACTCCAAATCTTTTCGACGCTTATCGGCATAACTCTTCTAACGATCTTAGGCTGCCTTCATTTGTTGCCGAACGATCTCGATACAATCCGAGGTTTCTCTTATCATTTTTGGCCCAAGTATCAACTTGTCTCCAGTTTCTAACCAACATGTCGGAGAATTGCACGGTCTCCCATACAACGCCTTGTATGGCGCCATCCTAGTACTCGACTGGTAGCTATTATTATAAGAAAACTCAATTAGATGTAGATGGTCCTGTCATGATCCTCCAAAGTCTAAAACAAAAGACCTCAAGAGATCTTCCAAAAATCGGTTAACCCTCTCGGTTTGACCATCCATTTGGGGACGATAAGCCGTACTCAAACACAATTCGGTTCCCAAAGCTTCTTGCAAACTCTTCCAAAATCCACTCGTAAACAATGGATCTCGGTCACTAACTATACTCTTTGGGACACCATGGAATCGAACTATCCATTTCACATAAAGTTTAGCTAATTTTGATGTCGTCCTAGTCGACTTGACAGGAATGAGTCTTGCACTTTTGGTCAAGTGATCCACGATGAACCAAATCCCTTCGTTTCATGCCCTAGTTCTAGGTAGTCCATCGATAAAGTCCATCGATATCTGCTCCCACTTCCATGTACGAACTTCCAATGGTTGAAGCAAACCACTCGGTTTCTTCTGTTTAGCTTTCACCGAATGACAGTTCATGCACTAGGAAATGAACTTTCCAATATCTCGCTTCGTGCCCTGCCAGTAGTAGACTCGCTTCATGTCCTAATACATCTTATTACCACCGGGATGAATTGTCAACTTCGAGTGATGACATTCCCTTAGAACCTCATCTCTCAGTCCATCTATATCGGGAACAAATAATCGCCCTTGCTTCCGAAGCCAACCTTCTCGATCGACTTCGAACTCTTTATCTTTTGGTTCTAGTCTCTGGATAAACTCGACAAGCTTTGCATCTTTCTTTTTTGCTTTCTCCAATCCTTTCAATGAGAGTAGGTCTTATTGATAATCTTGCCAACATTTCATGTTCCAATTCGTACCTTATCCTGAAATCAAACCTTGCCAAATACTTGAGGCTCTTCCATTCCAAAAACATTGCACCCAAACTTGTGTATCTTCGACTCAACACGTCTGCAACAGTGTTACCTTTACCAGGAGTATAGGCTATACCAAAATCATATGACGCCAGAAACTCTAACCATCGTTGTTGCCGAAGAATCAAATCCTTTTGGAAGAAAAGATACCTTAACGACTTGTGATCCATGAACAACTCGAAACGAACTCCCATCAGGTAATGTCTCCACATCATCCGAGAAAAAACAATTGCTGCCAACTCTAAATCATGAGTTGGGTAATTTTTCTCATGCGGCTTCACCTGTCGGCTAGCGTAGGCCACAACCTTATCCTTCTGCATTAGCACTGCTCCAAGTCCAGTGCCACATGCATCGGTATATACCACCATCTCTTCATTCCCACTTGGAATGGTCAACACAGGAGTACTCGTTAGTCTCTCTTTCAAGATCCCAAATGCTTGCTCACGCTTTGCATCCCATGTGAACACTTGGTTCTTCTTCATTAATTCTGTCAATAGTGCAGCTATATTCGAGAAATACTTGATAAAATGTTGGTAATAACTAGCTAACCCAAGGAAACTTCTCACATTTGTTGCATTCTTAGGTCATCCCAGTCCTGGATTACTGCCACTTTAGCTGGGTCAACCGCTTTCCCATTTTCAGAAACTACAAGGCCTAAGAACCTCACTTCACTCTTCCAGAAGTGACACTTAGAAAACTTAGCTCTTAGATGATGCTTTATCAAGATCTCTAACACGACTCTCAAGTGCGTCTTGTGCTCTTCCTCGTTCCTGGAGTAAACCAAAATATCATCCATGAACACAAGCATGAACTTATTCAGTTGATCTCTGAATACCCTATTCATAAGATCCACAAAATACGTTGGCGGGTTAATCAACCCGAATGGCATCACCAACATTCGAAGAAACCAGATAGTGTTCTAAAAACAGTCTTTGGCACACTATCCTTAGCCACCATCAACTGGTGAAATCCCGTTGCCAAATCCATCCAAGAAAACACTTTGGCCTCGTGAAAGTTGATCGAACAAGTCACCAATCCTTGGCAACGGATACTTGTTCTTCTTAGTCACCTTGTTCATCTCACGATAGTCCACACACAATCTTAATGAGCCATCTGCCTTGGTTGCAAACACGACGGTGCACCCCATTCGAAAAAACTTCTCTGAATTAATCCTTTTCCCAAAAGGTGTCGAACTTGCACCTCCAACTCTCGCTATTCCTTAGGCGCCATTCTCCTAAGAGGCATAACAATTGGTCTAGCACCCTCGACCAAATCGACCCTAAACTCAATCTCATGATGCAGTTGCAACCCTTTGACCTCGTCAAAGACATCTTCATACTCATTAATGATCAACACAGATGACAGGTCTTCTTGTGGAATCCCAAGCGGATATAAATAGCTCACGAAGACCACGTCTTCGTGCTTACATATAATCAACAACATTCGCCCTTCCATATCCCCGACCCTCACATCTAGCTTCTTGGAATTCACTCTTGCCGCATACCTCTAGATCCAATCCATGCACAAGATGATCCCAAACCCAACGAAGTTAAGAACAAAGCAATCACATACAAAAGAGCTACCATGACTCGACAATACTAGACCACGACATATCATACACAAACTAGACGAACCCCCAAATGGATTAGTCATGATCAATGGTCTATCACAAATCTCGGGTACCAAACCCTAGCGACACACAAGCTCATTGCAAATGAATGAATGGGACGCTCCAGTATCAAATAAAACTCAAACAAAAACACCTTTAACAGAAAGAGTATCTTGAATAACGACACCCTTTCCCTTCTCCTTTGTGGTAGGAGCTCGTGAAGAAGATGGCATGGATTCCAAAGCATATGCCTTCACAATCTACTTTCCCTTAGCTGATTCTGGACAGTCCTTCTTGAGATGGCCAGGCTTGCCACAATTGTGGTACTTCCTCTCAACTTTAGAATTTTTGCACTCGTTAGTAAAATGGCCTTTCTGTTGACAGTTAAAGCAAACTAACTCACTCTTGGGTTTCTTTTGGCCATTCTTCCCTTTCTGTTGTAGCTGCTTCCTTTTCTTATTATTGCCACCTTGCTATGGCTTCTGTTCTCCCTTACGTGCAACAATAGACATCTTCTCAGGAAACAAACTTTCATGCCTCAAAGCCTTCTCGACGACCATCTCAAAGCTATCATCAAGGTGATCCACAATTTGATTCCCAAGATATTCATCCAACCCCAAGACAAACTTCTCGTTCTTTTGATAAGGAGTATCCACAAATGAACGAGCATACTTCGACAAGGTCTTGAAGTTAGAAATATAGTTAAGAACTGGTTGACCATTATGTTTAAGATCCACGAATCACTTAAACAGAATTGACTTCTGCACGGTGGAGATAAACTTCGCTTCAAACTTAGCTTGGAACTTCTCCCATGAGATTCCTTCATCTGATGTCTCAAGTGTGACAGAGTTCCACCAGTCCATCGCTCTGCCCTCTAACTGCCTTGATGCAAGATTCCTCTTTGTTGCATCATCAATGACTAAGTACTTGAAGATTCAAACACAAGTATCCAACCACCATTGAACTTTTTCAACTGGCTCAGCTCCCTTGAACCGTTTTCCTCCCAATGATGTAAATTCTTCGCACAGCTTTGCAAATTCTACAGCTCTAGGCATTGAAACTCCAACATCAATTGCAGCTGCCATTGGAGCGGGGTTCCTTCGAAGGCATGCATCAATCATAGCTTCAAACATGGTCGGTTAGTCATGTGCCATGCCATTACCCCGTCTAGGCACAGCTTCTTCACTAATAGTATGTCTTGTATAACATCGACTCATTCTAAATCTGCAAGTTAGAATGATTAGCCACTTACAAGATAAACTGCTAAAGAAGTACAAATGCTACTATACTATATAATGTCATATAGTATACATCCAATTGAAATCTACAAATTCGTCTCTCATACGTAATTACGTCCTAGAACTTTGGCTAAGAACGTTAACCAGAGCTCTGGTACCAAATGTGACGACCGCCCACGGCCCCTGCACTAAACAAGAGGAATAACGCACTAAAAAGTTGTGTCATGAAGCTATGGACGATCATCAAAGTAGGTAAATATCATTGGAACCTTTCATAAATCTCACAGTGCAAGGATAAAATATAATAGAACATATACAGCAGGCTAAAATAGTGAAATCCATTTGCACAGAAACCGTAAACTCTTCACAGAGCCAGACGAAAGATCTGTACAACTTAGGATAATATTTCTGTACAAAGTTCCTCACTACATCCCTCGGAGTATACAATACCAACGAGAATAGAAAATACTAGACAGTAATAAAACTGGTATGTGAGCCTCCTGCTCGCCATCGATCAGCATCATCGTCCTCAATAAAGTATCACCTGTCACCTGCTACTCAGTCTTCCCATCCACAACTGGATGAACTGCCCAAGGTAATAAGAGGGAAACATAAAACCTTGAGTAAGACAATAGTCTTAGTGTGAGATAAAATAGCTAACAAACTTCATCAATAAAGTATATGAGAATGGGTAGATTTACCAACCACTACCCAACACTAGAGAAGAACTCCTACCCATCTTCCCCACATCCGACAGTGATAGCCTTTACAATCCATCATAACCAAGGTAATCCTAATCGAGTTTAACATCCCTCAAGTACTCTCCCTAGAGGCCTAAACCAATATCAATCAAGCACTCAAGAAACATCTCCCTCGATTTTGGATAATCCACATGAGATGGTATAACAAAACATCCAGACATTCAAACATCCATGACAGACTCTGGCTATCACCGCCAATCCTGCTTTGAAACCATCGTTAATCATATGATGGCCCTTCATAACTGCCATAAGTCAAGGGCTAATGGTAAACCCAGTTCTAGCAACAACTCCATACGCCATCATGACTTGTATGTTTGTCTTCTCAAATCTCGACAACTAGGCCCTTCACGACTGCCCAAGGTACGAGGCCCTTCACGACTGCCCAAAATACCCCTGCTTTGAGTCTGCTAATACTTACGATAACGATAACCTCTAGGCCTTCGCATCCCTAGTCGTCCTCTCTGGCGACTAATCATAAACTCAAGTCCCACTCGAGTAACCATTATCCACAACCCAACACTTTTGAGTTGTCTTCCTATTCGTTGCTTTTCACCAACCAACGAACACATTATGACACTTCGAACCTTCCTACTTGAACTATTGTCGAAGCTTGAACCATTATCGACTCAAAAACAAGCTTTGTTTGGTTGATACTGCATTTTATAGCATCTCCAGCCTTTTCGCTATGAAAAACTGGCCAAAATGTCAAAACATCCTTTTACAGCGTTTCTTAAATGCTGTTATATCCCCGGTTCAATTGTTCATCCATGCGCGTCCGACCACAGCATTTCACAAATGGTGTCATAGGTGCGACCGACCACAACATTTCTCAAATTTTGTCATAGGTGTGACCGACCACAACATTTCACAAATGCTGTTGTAGGTGCGACCCAAAACTCATGCGCAACCGACAACAGCATTTCATAAATGCTGTCGTAGGTGCGACCCAAAACTCATGTGCAACCGACCACAGCATTCCATAAATGTTGTCATAGTTGCAACCCAAAACTCATGCGTGACCGACCACAACATTTCATAAATGCTGTCGTAACATTTCTCAAATGTTGTCATAGGTGCGACCGACCACAACATTTCTCAAATGATACCGTATGCGCGACCGACCACATCATTTCACAAATTCCGTCATTTCTCTGTGCAACCCCTAGCCTGCACTTCTCCAAAACAACCCTGATTCTCACCAAAACTTCGTCAAACGATAGATTCGACAAAACCAACTTGTCCAATCCATCAAGTATAATAAAAAAACATGGTATGTATCCACAAACAACATGAAAACAAGAGTTTTCACCAAATCATGCAAATCACTCCAAAAATCATAATGAATGGTCATATGAACAAAACTATAGATCTAACCTACCCAAACATATGAAATAACATAGAACCATCAATCTAAACTAACTAAATGAGATCATGGGGTGATTCATATGAAAATGGACTAAATATGGCATAGATCTATGGTTAAACACTAAAACTTGATGAAAAACATGATCAAACACTCATACACTTTATTGAATCCATGTGAGAGATGTAAACCACTCACCGATTCTCCAAAATAACTAAAATCGATGAAATAAGAATCCTAACAGTAAGCACCTCGCACCGATCTCCTTGATTCGATGAATCCTTGCTTCAATCGATGTAGATCTAGCCTCCAATGGTGTAGATCTATGATTTCCATTCTTAGATTTGGATTTTAATGGTGGAAAGGTGTTAAAGGAAGAAAAAGCTCAAGGCCACCAAAAGAGAGAATGAGAGAAGTAACATCTTCTCCATACCCCTCACCCCCTATTTATAGTTTCCACCAACCCACTAATGGGCCTCCCCAATTCAGCCCATTAGGCTCCCAAAACCTAACAGCCAACTAAAAAACCATAAAACAGTGATTCCTCCCAAACCACTGAGCCAAATCCTTAATGTAACCACTTTACGGAAAGGCAATCATCAATTCCTTTCCAATGGGATAGTTCTCACCCTCTGATTCGACCTTAGTCAAAAGTTATGTCATGTACAAGACTGACAGGGAAAAATGGTCACAAACAAAATCGGTAAAATTTATGGACATTTCTCACATCCTCATAATCAACATATTAGAAGATCAGAATGATCAAACCCTCAGGGAATAAAATAAAAATATTTTACAATCTTCCGATACGCAAAATGCTGGCTGTCACACTCAACTACAAGTCATTTTCAATCATTGTATCATATAATACTAAATCAACCACCGAACAACATCCAATCCACATACAAAGTGGAATTCACCGTATAAGCCTTAAATCAATAACGCTTATACGGGTTTGTCAATCAATAAATTAACCGTAAATCAATCAATGGATATACATATATATATATATATATATATATATATATATTAACATTTCAATACACAAATGTGGTTCACATCAACATTCATTAACTAGTAATTTGTGAATTACTTTATCAATACCATTTAAGGTTCAAACAATTTTCCCAATCAACACTACTTGTGTTTAAGTGTCACATAGCCAAGCAATTAAACATATATCAATTTAAATGATATTTTTATCATACTAATCATCATAATAAACTGGTGTGATAAACCAATAATCATCATTAAACTTAAACTAATTAAATAGACATAGTTAGTTATAAACTAACCCTTTCTATAGTTTTGGTTTCTCACTGGTGGGTTCCACTGAAACTTTCACGGGGATGGAATGCGAGCACTCTCACACGCCTTTGGCAATGTTATGTTTTCTTCAAAGATTTCCCGAAGCTAATAGGACTGAGTTTTGAGGTTACGGGGGCTTTAAAACTCGATAGCCACACAAACATAACGAATCTGGGTATTCAGGACAAACAAAAGGGGGTATGGGGTCCAGGAGGTTCGACATGGGGGTGGGAGTCCACGGTGGGGAATGTGTAGGTTGAGGCATAGTTGTGGGGGATGGACGTGGGGTGTAGAGGTGTAGAGGAGTGAAGATCTTGGGTTTATTTAGAGGTTAAAACGGGTTTTTTCCTAGAAGTTTATGGAGAGGAGGAGGCTACGACAAGGGGGACGAGGAGGGAGAGGACTGGAGGGGGAGGAAGTGCCTAGGTGTGGGAGACGGGGCATGACCATGACTACAAGGTGGAAGGAGGAGGAGATTTCAAGAGAAAAAGTGAAAAAGAAAGTGGAAGAAAGGGAAATAAGGGTGTTTATTAAGAAAAGGAGGGCCAAGGATCTGTGAGTTCTCGAGGAGAGCTGGAGTAGGAACACACTTTAGAAACATGGATGCATGATACTTCATCTTGGGCTTTTGCCTTTAAAGGCTTGTATAAAGTAGTAAATGTGTTTTAGTTCTATCTCGCTTCTATCGCTCATGCGATCAAACGGAAAATCCGATTAACATGAAATTTTGGCATCTAACATAATTCGAAATTCCATACTGAATGAAATAAGTCTCATCAAATTTCTAGTTCGTTTGACCAACCATTTTACTTTTTATTGTGTTGTCACTTAATTTTGACTGATTGACCCGGTATGTGTTTACCTTTCACACGCTCTCATACTAGCTCCAAAAATTATGAAATTTGAAACCTTACCATTTTCGACATTTCGAATGCGATAAAATTGCTTTCATCGAGTTCCGAAATCGTTTGAAAACTATTCCTTTGTAATCTATTGAAATAGTGTTAAATCATCGAATTTTTTAAAATTGACCATACATCCTTATAAAATTATTTTAAAAATCAAACTTGAATTGGTTTCAAAATTTCAGGTCATTGAAATCACCCGCACTTAAAAGAATTTTTCCTCAAAATTAGATGAAAGTAAAGCAAAAATAGAAATGATATAATAGAAATAAGTTTACCTCTCATAAGACCTATTCAGAGATATCTACTCTGCACTTGGGATAAGCCTTTTTAGTGCTATCCTCTGTTTATGATGTGTAGTCCCTTGGATCTCCACTCCATTGCATTTTGACCAGCTTCACCTGTTTGTTTCTCAGTGCTTTTATCTCTTTGCCAATTATCTTTATCGGCTCTCTTTGAATTGCTAAACTTGGGGTGATTTCCAAGTACTCTTGTGCTGCTTCCTCAGCAATTAAATTTGGATCATGCACATACTTCCGAAGATGAGAAATGTGAAAAACATTATACACTCCGGATAACCAATCTGGTAATTGAATCCTGTAAGCCAAAGTTCTAATCCTCTCCAATATCAGGAATGGACCAACATACTTGGGTGATAGCCTTCCCATTTTTCAAATCGGATAACTCCTCTTATTGGAGATACTTTCAAGAATACTTGGTCACCAACTGCAAATTCCAAATCTCTTCTTCTAAAATCGGCATAACCTTTCTGTTGGCTTTGAGCTGCCTTCAATCTCTTCTTAATGAAGTCTACCTTATATGGTTCTTTATGGATCATGTCTGGACCTAATACAAGTCGATTTGCAGACTCTATCCAACATGCAGAAGATCCGCAAGGTTGACCATACAGTGCTTCAAATCATGAAATCATCATACTTGCTTGGAAGCTGTTGTTATACGAGAACTCCACAAGATGCAAGTGATCTTTGCGTGATCCTCCGAAATCAAGGATACATGCTCGTAACAAATATTCTAAAACTCGATTCACTCTTTCAGTCTGTCCATCTGTTCGGGGATGGCAACCAGTGCTAAGGTTTAACTTTGTCCCTAATTCTAACTGAAATGCTTCCCATATCTTATCGGTAAAGATCGAATCTCGATCACTAACAATGTTGTTGCGTATCCCATGCAGTCGAACAACTTCTTTCACATACAAATGAGCAAGACTCTCAGTTATTATATTTGCTTTTGCTGGAAGAAAATAGGTGTTCTTTGTTAGACGATCAACGATTACCCAAATACTTTAATTAACTTTCTTGGTCTGAGGTAAATCATCAATGAAATCCATTGATACCTAGTTCCACTTCCATTCAGGAATCTCTAGTTGTTGATGTAACCCAAGGACCTTCTGTTGGTCACTTTTGACTTGTTGGCAAATTGGACACCTGCTGACATATATCAAGATATATCTCTTCATAGACTTCCACCAAAATGTGTGCTTTAGATCTCAATACATCTTATGTACTCCTAACGAATACTGAGTTTGGACTTGTGTCACTCAACCAGTACCTCCTTTTCTAGCTCTGGACTATTTGGAACAAAATTCCGACCTATTAATCTCAGAACACTTTTATTATCAATCTGAAAGTTCGAGTCTCCTTCCTAGATACTCTTATAAATCTTTTGAATAAACTCATCATCTTTCTATTGATTATAAATATTCTCAATAATGAGGGTGTAACAATCAGAAATTAGCAATAGTAGTGTTCTTTCTACTAAGTGCGTCTGCTACAACATTGGCTTTTCCCGGAGTATAAATAATATCCAAACCATATGCCGCCAAAAACTCCAACCAAGTTTGCTGCCTCATGTTCAAATCCTTCTGGGTAAAAAGATACTTCAATGATTTATAATCAGTATATAGCTCAAACTCCTCGCCCAGCAGGTAGTGCCTCCAAATCTTCAAGGCAAATACCACAACAAGCAATTCCAAGTCATGAGTGGCATACCTTTTCTCATGCGGTTTCAATTGTCAACCTGCATAAGCAATTACTTTTCCTCTTTGCATTAACACCGTGTCAACTCCTTCTCTAGAAGCATCAATATAAATGGTTAAATCTTGATTATCATCTATAATAGTCAATACGGGGCAATGGTTAGTCTTTCCTTCAATTCTTGGAAAGTTACTTCACATTTTGGAGTCCAAATAAAATTTGCATTCTTCTTGGTTAATTTGTCAAAGGATAAGGCAACTTTGAAAAATCCTTCACAAACTTTCTATAATAACTGGCCAATCCAAGAAACTTCTAATTTCAATGGGGGTCCTTGGTTGCTTCCAATCTTGGATCGCAGCAATCTTACCCTGATCTACTGAGATTCCTTCCTTCGACACCACATGTCCAAGAAATTTTATTTCCTCTTTCCAGAATTCACATTTGGAAAACTTTGCCTTCAGCACATTCATTCTTAGAATCTCCAGTACCTTTTCCAAATGTTTCGTGTGATCTTCCTTTGTCTTAGAGAAGATAAGGATTTCATCAATAAGGACTAGCACAAATTTGTTTAACACCTCTTGAAACACCTGGTCCATCAAGTCTACGACGTATGCAGAGGCGTTGCAAAGTCCGAAGGTCATTACTAACCATACGTAAAATAAATTTAGCCCGTTGAAAGTTGTTAGAGGGACGTATTCTTCCGCAATCCTTAATTGATGAAACCCTATAACTAGGTCCATCTTGGAGAACACTTAAGCTCTATTCAAGCGATCCAAAAAATCGTCAATGCGGGGAAGTGGGTACTTATTCTTGAGCATTTCTTTGTTGAGGTCTCGATAGTCCACACATAATCTGAGGGTACTATTAGACTTATGAACAAATACCATTACTTCACCCCAGCTCGAAAAATTAGGCCTAATCAGACATTTTTGTTGAGTTTGATTGTTTAAATCTTCTTTCTCCCTTATCGACATCCTCCGAATTGCATGCACAACTGGCCTTGCATTCGGAACCAAATCAATTCTGAAGTTAATCTCCCTTTGTGGAGAAAGTCACTTTACTTCTTCCTTTTTATTTGTCTTCCAAAGCAATCCATTTGTCTATTTTCTTATAGCGACAACCCATTTCTACC
This sequence comes from Allium sativum, assembly GCA_030737875.1. NCBI lineage: Eukaryota > Viridiplantae > Streptophyta > Magnoliopsida > Asparagales > Amaryllidaceae > Allium > Allium sativum. The sequence goes on along the minus strand of CM060909.1, from coordinate 429,044,564 downwards.
ATCTCTATGAAAGGAAGCCTCGCATAAGCAGTTACTCTGCTTTTGTACCTTCTTTGAAGACCCTCAATGAATCTCACAGTCTTTTTAACGGGCACTTAAATCAATTCTGGACAAAAGCGGGAATGCTCATTGAATTTGTTTAAATATTCTTGGATTTCATGTCTCCTTGTTTCAAGTTGGAGAACTCATAGTACAGACGCTCTACTACTTCTTGGGAAACGAATCTTTCTTCAAAAAATTCTTTAAATCGATCTCAAGTTATATTTCTCCCTGGTTTTTCCATCATAATTGCCCCCCACCAGATCAAAGCTTCATCTTTGAGTAGCCAGGATGCCAAGAATCTTTTCTGATCTCCATTCAATCTCAAGCCTTTAATTTTTTTCATAAGAACGCATCCATGATTGTGCATCAAGAATGGTACTCCTCCCAGATTCTTATACTTCTTGGCTAGAAATTCCAAGTCTGGTCCTGGCTGTGGGGGAACAACTACCTCATTCACTACTTCTATAGGATTTGGCTGTTGAACTTCAACAGCAGTGTTACCCCTTCCTCTACCTCTTCTGCCTCCACCACTCATTTTCTACTATATATGCAAATAGCAAGAAAAGAGTCAAGCAACCAAAAATGATATCTTAAGGAAATTGTAAGAGCATAAAGACATGTATGAATATGAATAGGAAATTGTTCTACCAGGTGTGTGTTTTTCTATTATACTCATTCTAGGGTATTGTTAACCCTATCTCTAATGAGTCACTCATCGTAGAATACCTTTGATTCTATCTTGATGAGTCATTTAATATGTTATACTCCAGAACTAAGGTTATCCCTCATCTCTAATACCAAAATGAGACGATCTATTTTCCCGTGCCCCGAAAGAACAGATTTTCATTTTAATGTAACACATTAATGCAATAGCAAAAGATAAATATTTCATTACAATACATAATAATGTACATCAATATACATCAAAGGTAATATCAGAGTTTACAACATCACTATATCATAATTATACAGAGCAGTTTCAACAAGATAACAAGTACACAGCAGAATTAAAGATAATTAACATAATATAGTCAAGGAAAGTCCAAAATAATGTCTACATCCTGCTCCAGCTCAAAGTCCAAAACCAGCTTCCATACACATCCAAATAGATACAAGCTAATTACCTAGGAACTAGGTTGCCCGTGTAAAAATATAGGTACCCGAGTTTGCAAGGGAAAAAAATATATGAGTCAGTCACGGGACTCGTATGAGAAAAACTACAATTATTCTTAACCTATTTAAAAGTGAGGCATATCACAGGACCACGCCATATAACATGGAATAGGTTTACTCCACACGAGTGTCAGTACATAAAACTACGCAATGCTTTTGAAAAAATGAAGACATTATAAGATTTAAGTTCCATCACATAATGCAATGCAAACCAGAGGGTAGAGTTTTACCTTATAATGGCCAAACATGCTTGATACGAGAAAATCATTTGATAACTTTATTAGTGTCTGAGTGTGAAAACATTTCAAAAATAAATGTTCAATCTTAAATGATGTCGCTATATAGGTTTATAACTAAAAACGCAAAGCTCGTATTGGAAATTGTATTCTGTCAATGAACCAAGGAAAAGGATCTTCCTTATCCGATTTGGATCGCATCTCTAACAATGTGTCCAAGATTCACATGCATGTGCATGTTGGAGTAGAAGAGTTGGCTCACCAATTCGCGATGAGTTACGGTTATTCCTGAATATAATGTTCCCTGGTCGTATTTGACTGTCGTCCTACTCGTATTTATCCATCATCCAAGGCTCCTCAAACCATCATCCACATAAGTAAATTGCCTGGGTTCAATACCACAGCATCAGTTTTTGCTAGAAGGGAACGTATGTCCTTTCTTTGGCGTCCATCAGCCTGTTTTTCGGCTCATTCCAAGGTGTGAGACCCATGAGACAACGTACCACAAAGCTTTTCTTTTCAACAAAAACTTTGATCTATCTTCCAGCATCACTCAACATGCCACATTGTCAATTCACACATATGATTAGTTTCTATTTATTTGAGCTTATGCGTCTCAAAGAAGGGTGTTAAGCTAAGAGAATAATTCTCTGCCACCATAGGTATATCATAAATAGCAACTAATCGATTATATTATGAAATATAATGTCAAACAAACAATCCATTTACAAGTTCATTCTCGGTCTGAACGAAAACTAAGGAACCTTATTCCTTGTCCAATTAAGGAGAGAGGCCCTTGCATATCCGGATAATTAACAAGTGTGTCCGGGCAACTGCCACTTTAACCCCTACAAAAAGCTACCCATATCCAGGGCATCAGCGAGCAGTCCATTCAACTTGAAGATTCTCGGTCTTCCGCCGTCTTCGACTTTTAATCATCGTACAATTATTCGAAATGGGTTAACCCAGTCTTTTAGAATAATTAGCATAAAACAAAAATCCATATCGGATTTTCAATCCACCAATTAAGTCTCCTTTAATTGGTATCATTTCAAAAGATTTAAAATCATATTCCCAAATTTGGTTAAATTTTTGGCTTAAAAAATATATCATGTTTTGACCTTATAAAAAGGTTTACTTAAGGATTAGATTCAATTATGAATTAAAAATCCATATTCCAAAACATTACCAAAAAATTCGTTATAAGAGGTGTTACTCAAATAGCCAAATTTACACTTAACCAATTTTATCTTTCAAAACCATATAAAATCATTTTAAACTCTTTTAAAATCATTTATTATAATTTATAATGGTTTTTCCCTATTTTTATTTATATAAAAATAGTCCATATTAATAATTCTCAATTACATGCCATTATAGCTTCTGGCACTGTTTTTATTCTAATTTGATTTGAGCATTTCTCAAAATTTCACTGTTGGATTTCAAAACTTTTATTATCGTTTGAAAGCACTTTTTCTTACGAACCCAACTGTTCCAGTTTCGAGAAAATCCAACGGTCGGATCTCCTAGAATATCCGTTTAAAGTTACAAGTTGGATTTCGCGAACTACCGTTGTTCGACGAGTTCTATTCTGACCATAATTCGAGTATAATATAAAGTACATCGAATATCTTCAAAAATATTTTATTTATTATATAAAATATATGTAATAATTCCCAAAAGCTATAATTCCAATTTATGACTTCAAAATCAATTATTTTAATAATAATGCATTATAATATTATTTAAATCATTAAAATAATATTATTTTTCCAAATTCATCATTTTAATCAAAATTTTCCTGACACCTCGTTATAAAAATAAATAAGAAAGTTTTGTAAAGGTAATTCTTTTAAAACTTACCTTGGATATCCTAGTGGAACTTCACTTTTATCGTTTACTACTCATATTGAAAATAAAACTTGAACAAGCCATAACTATATGAAAATTAGTTCAAATCAATTTGTTCCAGTTACAAATATACATCGTTCTTTTATAAACTTCGTGTCCATCCAAAATTGAACATCAAATTCAAACAGTTATTTTAAGCCAATTATTATATTAATAATACATTCATTAAAATTCATTTTATTTGATGGAGACTTAACCAATGGACCAATAATCTCAATTACTGGTCATTTTCAATCAGTTTATAATATAATACTAAATCAACCATCAAACAACATCCAATCCACATACAAGTGGAATTCACCATATAAGCCTTAAATAAATAACGCTTATACGGGTTTGTCAATCAACAAGTTAACCGCAAATCAATCAATGGATATATATATATATATATATATATATATATATCAATTAACATTTCAATACACTAGTGTGGTTCACATCAACATTCATTAACTAGTAATTTGTGAATTACTTTATCAATACCATTTAAGGTTCAAACAATTTTCCCAATCAACACTATTTGTGTTTAAGTGTCACATACCCAAGCGATTAAACATATATCAATTAAAATGATATTTTTATCATACTAATCATCATAATAAACTTGTGTGATAAAAAATAATCATCATTAAACTTAAATTAATTAAATGAACATAGTTAATTATAAACAACCCCTTTCTACAGTTTTGGTTTCTCACCGGTGGTTTCCACTCAAACTTTCATGGGGATGGAATGCGAACACTCTCACATGCCTTTGGCAATGTTATGTTGTCTTCAAAGATTTCCGAAGCTAATTGGACTGGGTTTTGAGGCTACGGAGGATTTAAAACTGGACAGCACACAAACAGTTACATATCTGGGTATTCGGGACAAACGAGAGGGGGTATGGGGCCCAGAAGGTTCGACTTGGGGGTGGGGTCCATGGTGGGGGATGTGTAGGTTGAGGCACAGGTTGTGGGGGTTGTACGTGTGGTGTAGAGGTGTAGAGGAGTGGAGATCCTGGGTTTATTTAGGGGTTAATTGCAAAATTATGTTAAAATGAGTTTTTTTCTTCTGGAAGTTTATTGAGATGAGGAGGCTACGACAATGGAGAGGACTAGAGGGGGCGGAAGTGCCTAGGAGTGGGAGATAGGGCACGACCATGACTACAAGGTGGGAGGAGGAGGAGCTTTCAAGAGAAAAAGTGAAAAAGAAAGTGGAAGAAAGGGAAATAAGAGTGTTTTATAAGAAAAGGAGGGCCGAAGATCGGTGATTTCTCGAGGAGAGATGGAGTAGGAGAAAACACACTTTAGAAACATGGATGCATGAAATATAATGTGAAACAAAAAATCCATTTGCAAGTTCGTTCTAGGTCTGAATGAAAACTAAGGCCCTTAATCCTCATCCAATTAAGGAAATAGGCCCTTACATATCCGGATAACCAACAAGTGTGTCCGAGCAACTACCACTATAACCCCTTCAAAGGAGCTACCCATATCCAGGGCATCAGCAAGCAGTCCATTCAACGTGAAGATTCCTTGCCTTCCACCGTCTTCAATGTCTTTGATTTTTAATCGTTGTATAATTATTCGAAATGGGTTAAACCCGATCTTTTCAAATAATTAGCATAGAAACAAAAATCCTTATCGGATCATCAATCCATCAATCAAGTCTCCTTTAATTGGTATAATTTCATAAGGTTTAAAATCTTATTCTCAAACTTGGTTAAGTAAAAAAATCATATTTTGACGTTATAAAAAGGTTTGCTTAAGGATTAGATTCGATTACGAATTAAAAATCCTTATTCCAAAACATTACCCAAAAATTCGTTATAAGAGGTGTTATTCAAATAGCTAAATTACCACTTAACCAGTTTTATCTTTCAAAACCATATTAAATGGGTTTAAACCCTTTTCAAATCACCTATAATAATTTATAATGATTTTCCCTATTTTTATTTATATAAAAATAGTCCATATTAATAATTCTCAATTACAGGCCATTATAGATTTTGGCACCGTTTTTATTCTAATTTGATTTGAACATTTCTCAAAATCTAGGCATTGGATTTCAAAAATCTTATTATCATTTGAAAAATCTTTTTATTACGAACCCAATGGTTCCAGTTTCGGAAAAATCCGACGGTCGGATCTCCTGGAACATCAGTTTAAAGTTACAGGTCGAAATTTGTAAACTACCATTGTGCAACGAGTTCCATTCTAACCATAATTCGACATATAATATAAAATATGTTGAATAACTTCAAAAATATTTTATTTATAATAAAAAATATATATAACAGTTTCCAAAAGCTATAATTCCAATTTATGACTTCAAAATAAATTATTTCAATATTAATGCATTATAATATTATTTAAATCATCAAAATAATGTTATTTTTCAAACTTCATTATTTTTAATCCAAATTTTCCTGACACTCGTTACAAAAATAACTAAGAAAGTTTTGTAAAGGAAATTCTTTTAAAGTTTACCCTAGATATCCTAACTGAACTTCACTTTTATTGGTTATTATTCATTTTGATAATGAAACTTAAACAAGACATACTATATGAAAAATAGTTGAAATCAATTTGTTCCAACTACGAATATTCATCATACTTTTATAAACTTCATGTCCATCCAAAATCGGACATTAAATTAAGACTTTTATTTTAGCCTATTACTATATTAATAAAATATTCATTAAAATTCATTTTATTTGATGGAGACTTAACCAATAATCTTAATTATTGGTCATTTTCCATCAGTGTATCATATAATACTAAATCAACCATCAAACAACATCCAACCCAAATACAAAGTGGAATTCACCATATAAGCCTTAAATCAATAACACTTATACGGGTTTGCCAATCAACAGATTAACCACTAATCAATCAATGGATACATATCAATCAATTAACATTTCAATGCACAAGTGAGGTTCACATCAAAATTCATTAACTAGTAATTTGTGAATTTCTTATCAAGACCCCTTAAGGTTTAAACAATTTTCCCACTCAACACTATTTGTGTTTAAGTGTCACATACCCAAGCAATTACACATATACCAATTAAAAATGATATTTTTATCATACTATCATCATAATAAACTTTTGTGATCAACCAATAATCATACTTAAACTTAAACTAATTAACTGAACATAGTTAATTATAATAGGAAATTTGCGTTAAGGGCTTAATAATTAGCCCCAATTATTTTCTAGGACACGGGTTTGAATATATTAGTTTCCAGGACAAAAATCAAAGCGTACGTCTTCATCTTCTCAAACAACCATCGTAATTTATAAAATCATGTGTTCGTGAAAATTAGGTCAAAATTAAGCCGTCGTTTATTGTGTAATCAAATCGCTTGTTGAATTTTTGGCAAAAAAATAGGCGTTAATTTTTTCTGAAATCAAATTCGACGTTTATTGTGGGAAATCATGTGTAATGACCCAGTGGATTTTCGGCCTCGAAAATTGACATAAATACAATTACTGTATCTAATGCTGACCTTCTAAGCACCAAAACACAGGAACTTTTTTAGAAGAATTTAGAAGGTGAGAAAAAGAAAGAAAGAATGTTAGAATAGAAGAAAGAAGAACATCACATCAAAATCTCACAGCTGAACACTGTATATACATACCAATCATCAAAGTACAACATATAACTGCCACAGCAGAAAATAACTTTAAACAACTAACGATGAAGCCTCCTGCTTCCAGCTCCTGAAACTCCAAGCGAAACCTAACCTGGAACATACTCGGTCTCACCCGAGCACATTTGAAGCAAAGCAAAATTCACCAGGTCAGTCTGGAATACTTTCAGTGATAAATTCACAGTACAAACAACTTGTTTAACTTTGGAAAATCCTTTTTGAAATAAACGATAATAGTAAGACCAGCCCACACATAAACGCGGACGGTTTTTACCTTACTATAACCCAAAACATTTTTGAAATCATAACTTATTCTGATATTACAATAGTGTATAAATATACATAGATTACAATCTAGTGGAACGCTTACATCTCACGCTCCACATATATAGTATACAATCAAAACAACAGGCTCTTATTGGAAATTGGATTCCGACCATGACAAGGTATGGGACCACCTCCCGATAGTGTATCTCTAGAGGCGAATACACTGGGTTCAACAAGAACGTCTTGCAACTCGGCCCACACATGACCGACCACTCATTTCGCTTGAGTGTATCGAATGTATATCACCAACGGTTGGGAACAGCAGCCGTTTCCCGAAAAGGGACAACATCGATAGATTAAAGAAGCAAAAGTAATTTCTCTATATAGGTGATTATACACCCTAATGGGAGCGACCCACATAGCCATGCTGCCTTCTTGCTTTTTGTCATTTCCCGGTTGTGAGGCTTGAGGCAAGAATTTATTTTAAAAAATCTGGTCATCATTCACTTTGAATGCCACATTGTTAGATCCGTCAAATCACTAATTGACATCCACAAATATACTCTAGGTATAAAAAAAGTGACCCTCTTTGCGACCAACTCGGTATATTTGTAAAAATCAACGTACGTGGTTTTAAGGAAATACTTTGTCAGACATTCGTCCATACAAGTCATCCAGGAACAGGATGAACCGAAGGCACTCTCCTACTGCATCTAATATAGGAATCACCCCAAGGATCAGTAGCGAGTAGTCTGTAGCGACCCAGCAGATTTTCGACCCCGAAAAGCGACATAAAATCACCATGTCGACTAATCAAGTATCGAAAACACTAGATTGTCGTGAGAAAGAATTTTGAGGGTGAGAATAGAAAGAAAGAAATATTAGAATAGAAGAACATATCATCAGAATCTCACAGCGGAACGAATAAAAACATAATATCAAATGCCTTTATACAAAAACTGTATATACATACCAATCATCAGAGTACAACATACATCAGACACAGCGGAACAATACTTTATATAACTAGCGATGAAGCCTCCTGCTCCCAGCACCAGAACTCCAAGAAAACCTAACCTGGAAATACATTCAGTCTGACCCGAACATATTTGATTTAAAACAAAATACACCGGGTTAGTCTGGAATACTATCAGTGATAAATTCACATAACGCACACTTGTTTAACTTTGGAAAATCCTTTTTAAATAAAAGGATAATAGTAAGACCAGTCCACGCATAAACACGGACGGGTTTTACCTTACTATAACCCAAACAGATTTGAAATCATATCTTGCTCTGATATTATCATAATGTCCAAATACAAGCAATTTACAATCTAGAGGAACGCTTGCATCTCACGCTCCCTATATAGTATACAATTGAAAACCGTGGGCACTTATTGGAATTTGGATTTCCAATCTTGACAAGGTATGGATCCACCTGCCGATAGTGTATCTCTAGAGGCGAATACACCGGGTTCAACAAGAACGTCTTGCAACCCGGCCCTCACATGACCGACCACTCATTTCTCCTCAGTGAATCGAATGTATATCACCGATGGTTGGGATCAGCAACCGCCTCCCGAAAAGGGACAGCATCGAAATATAGATTAAAGAAGTAAATAGATTTTCTCTAGATAGGTGATCATACATCCTAATGGGAGAAACCCACATTGCCATGCTGCCTGCCCGATTTTTGTCATTTCCCGGTTGATGAGGCTTGAGGTCAGAACTTAACTTTAAAACATCTGTTCATCATTCACTTTGAATGCCACATCGTCAGATCCGCCAGATCACACTTAATTGACGTCCACAAAAATACTCTAGTTTATTTGGCTAGAGAATAACCATTTCTCCGCCATCAACTATGGTACGTTTGGAGAAATCAACTCATGTAATTCCTTTGGAAATACGCTGTCAGACATCCGTCCATACAAGTCATCCAGGAACAGGATGAACCGAAGGTACTCTCCTACTGCATCTCATATAGGAATCACCCCATGGATTAGTAGCGAGTAGTCCTTGAAAACCGTAACATCTCAACCACGACCGAATCACGTCAGAATATCTCTGCGTTGCAACACAGAGAATATTCGTCAAGTAATTCTTCCGCTTATGAAGATTTCCGGCCTTCACTTGCTCCATCTTCAATCGACGACTTCACGTATTTGTTGGTCAGAATGGTTTTCGAATATAATTCAATCCCGGTCTTTCCGTACCAACAAGCGTATTGGTCTGGTTTGATAGTCGGTGTTTTAACTATCAAATAACAAATGTGTGAATACAATGAGTTTGCTGATTCAGTACTTGACACAATTTGACCCCTTAAAAATATATTTAACCAAATTCCCTCTGATTAACTCTGACTGGTTTACTCTGAACGATTAACTCTAACTTGACTAACTCGATTTATTTAACTTGCCAAACTTAACTTGATTACTCCTATCGATTAACTAATACTCGACTTAACTCTATTTGCTTGACTCTAGATCGCAGTGATCACAACGGTTACGCCTGATTCCCTCAGGAAACATCCGACTGCCATAGGCTATCTGCAGCCCTGCGAATTACGCTAGCAGTCGTACGCAATGGTAGCTTTTCCCTGAATAACTATGTTTGAATAATTCTACTTCAAATACTATATTCGATCAACTCTAATTGAATAACAAATGTTCGATATAACTTGAAATCAATATTCTTATTTTCTTTGAAACTAATATTGTAATATTATTTAATTTCCCAACACCTGGCATTAGAGTTCGATATTCCTCGTATAGGGTAAAACCCAATCTCAACACTTCCACTCACTCCAAACTAATACCATTCCTTGATAATAGTGAAGCCAATCAAGTTGGGGTATTTTAGTTACCTCCCAGACCTTGATCGACCCGTTCTTACCTCAGAAAAATATTAGTTTAACCATTAACATCAAAATCCCATTTCCCTTCATGGTTTCAAATCTAGTTTTAAAACCCCGTTTCTCTTATTTGGAATTCTCGTTCAAAATCCTTTTACATAACTCCTTGAATTAAGTAAATATTCACTAACCCTAACCCTTACTCAAAACATTTTTTTTCACTTATTTCATCTCTCTCAAACATTTCTTTTCAACCGAATCTACCTTTACCTAATTTAACTATTAAGAAAAATCTTGTTTAAACTCTATGTTCACTAACTAATTACATTTTCCAAATTTGTTTGAATATTTTGATTATACATCCCCTTTAAAGTCTTACTACCTTCCTTGACCAAATATTAACTCCAACGAACCCCCTTTCCATTGAATTCCAATTAAATATCATTTGCTTTAATTATTATTAATTAAAAATAATATTTGACTTTAATATTAACCATACTAAAATAGTTAACTTTATTAAACCAAGAATAATTATCACCCTTAAAAGATGATTAAATAACGATTTACTACATTAACACTAACAAATTTGATAATTCCTTTTGATTACAGTTAATCGAAGATTAATTAACATGTCTAAACCCTTTGTCACGTTTGACTAATATTCTGAAAATTTAAATCAATTTAATTCATATTGGTTTCAACCGAAACAGCTGGTTTTGTCATAGTACATACCAGTTAGCAGTTAACTGATTTGCATTTGTCATTTCCCCCTTTTATATTAATTAAATAGCTAAATTAATTTAAAATCACTGTTTAATTGTTTGAAAACAATTATCCTGTTTTACCAACCCATAGGTAAATCCCTTGGATTTCTACTTTTAAAAACTGTCTAACCCATCTAAGTAATTTCCTCTATAAACTTGATTTAATATATTTATTTGAAAATTCCCAATTTTAAATCCTTATATAAATAATTTAACAACTTTAATTTAGTTATAAATAAATTTATGACTTTAAAATTTCGTTAATTCACCTGACGGTCGAATGACGTTAAAACCACACATTTAGGCCATTTACTGCCAATTACTCGGTCAACACAGTTGGTTGATTTTTAACCACAACACAGGTGAATATATTTCCAACTATCAACATTCGAACAAGTTTTGATGTCAATCAGGGTGAACAAATCATATGTATAAACAACAAATAAAAATATAGTTTATTTGAGGAATCCGGTTGGATCCCTCCAACCTATCATTCTCTGCATCACAGATATCAATTGATGAAGATATACGAATAAATAAATTGTTGAAATATAAATAACCGCAACCAATTAACAACCAACAACCAATTTGCATCCATCGCATCCAATCAACTAATTTAAACTGTTAACTGTAAAATATATTTTACTGTGAATGTACCACATCACAGGATTCTAGAAGGTGTGAGAATTAACTCACCAGAGTTTGTTCTGGTCGACGGTTGACGCGTTTGTTGCATTTAATTTGAGTCAACCATTCAAAATTTACTGAATTTTCAACAGCGTCAGATTGACTCCTAGTTAGTGTCATTGGATAGGTCTCGTCTCTGAATCCCAATGGATCCAGTTTCGTCAGTTTTCGTTATCATATGTGGAAGATACACTAGTTTAAAGTTTGATTATAATATATGATTCAAAATTAACTAACTATATTAATTAATTAAATAAATAAATAAAAACCTTTTACCTTAATTATCGCTAAGGCCCGCCACGTCATTAGCGTCCAAAACAAACGCGTCTTCTACTCCCAGGATTCCTCAAACCCGTAACCTGATCGTTCCTTCACCACAAACGAACCCTCTTCCAAACAACCCGAGGTCATCGGAACCCCCAAGCGTCGCCCTCGTTCACCCTGGAACCCACCTGAGACCTCCCTCGCCACCGCCGCTGTAGGCCCCACTCGCCGGAAGCCATGGCCCTCAGTTCGTCGCCGATCATCAGGGAAAAGCCTACGACTGGAACCACTTTAGACCACAATTCCTCCGTCCACACCCCACCAGAGACCGCCGCACCTCCCAGGATTTGACCGCCGTCCATCCTTCTTCGCTCACCTTCGGATCCCCTGTCCCCACGACCACAATTGACACCGGAAAAGTGGAATTTCCGATTGCCACTTTTATAATCAGCCCCAAAATCAACCTATTAGTTCATCTCTTCACCACGGCCACCACAGGCCACCGGAGAACCTGAGACCACCGCCAAATTAAAGCCTTGCCTCTCGTCTACAAAACCCCCAAGGTCCCGTCCCTCCAAATCAAACCTATCTCTCGAATTCGGGCCAAAACCGAAAACTGGTCTTCGCTGTTCATCGCGAATTCCGGCCACCACAGTCGACGAAACCACCCCAAATTTTTACTGGAGCTTCCCCCATTCCTGTCTACTACTTTGCCTTTGGTCGCCATAGCAAATTCTTCATGGATTGGATACTATAAATGATTTCGTGTTCGAGGGTTTTTCTGCAAAATTACAGAATGGAAATGGAGTTTGGCTGGAAATGTTGATGAAGGGGGTTTATATAGAGTAGGAAAAATATATTTTAAGATGATATGACGAACGATATTGACTAACGATTTTTATTTCATACCTATCTCTATTTTAAACGTTGTTTATTCGCTGCTGTGCTCACATACGAACCCGTTCGTGATGCAAATGGACAACGTGATATAATTTGATGATACGGTCATAATGAAACTTGTTTCGTCGAATTCCGAGTTCGTTTGCTCGAATGGCCCTCGTTCACGTCCAAATTGTCGTTTTTATTTGTATTTTATTTTGCCACGCTCACAGAATAACACCGTTTTGCGTGCAACTTGAAATCTGGCAATAATTTACTGTTGCAGTCCCAATAAAATTTGTTTTATCGAAAACTGATGTCGTTTGAAAAATGGCCCTTTTATAACTGGCCAATTCAAATAAAATAAACCAAATTTAAAATATCTCAATATAATAATATTAAAATATTGAAATCATCCATATATGACCAGAATATCGTATACTACCACAATAAAATATCCCGGGTTGAATTCCAAGCCAAATCGATATTTAAAATATTTAAAAACCCTTTATTTTATATAAACATAGCGCTATATATATAAAGGAAATTCCATAGCGTTTTTTTCAAAATTTGATTTGGACATAAAATAAAATCTACATGACGAAAATTGGATTTTTCTCTGTCATTGGAAAGAAATCGTCAAACCGGTCTCGACGTTTCTTGTTTTGAGGAAATCCGACTTATTTTGAACCCGGTACGACCAATTGAAGTTCAAAACGCCAAATCGCGAACGGCCGTGCCGCTGCAGCTCGTTATTTAATTAAATTATAAACCATATCGCTCGACCATCGTTAAATGAACGAAATCGTCGATATGTTTCCAACATAACCAATATTTGACAAATTTAAACTGCCCGAACCCAATATATGGCAATTTCTATATTTTCCCAAATATTATTGAATTTAAAATATTATTTTATTATTTATTTGAATAATATATTCCAAATAAATCGTTAAATTCGATCATTTAAATTCAAACTAATATTTTAAATAATTAAAAATAATTAAAATAATCCAAATGAATAGGCGGAAAAACACGGGTCGTTACATTCCTTTCCCCTTAAAATAATTTCGTCCTCGAAATTGCTAAGATAGAAAGAAAGCTAAATCTCTTTTATCTTTCCAAAAAGAATTAATTTTAAAATTCGGATTTATTTTCAACCAGACCCAATTGGTTTTAAAATCAGTTTATTTCAAATAAAAGAATTTCCCAAAAATCTTTAAAAAAATTCTAACACCTTAAGTTTTGGAAAAATTTCGGCAGGGTCTCCCCCGTACGGAGGACCATCTGCAATATCGCAGGTTCAAGAAATATGTATACATCGACTCTCAAGGTCGAAAAATTCAAAATTCAAACCCAAAATCCAAACAAAATCCAAAAATTTATATTTGCGTAGGTGTACCTTTTTTTGCGAGCGTTATTATGCGATAAGCGATATATTATACACGAGTTAGCTCAGTTATTTTGCAGCTCGATTCGAACTGGATTTGATTAACTCCAGAATTTCTCTCTTGATCGGATTTTAAACTGAATTATCACTTCTGCACATGTTCCTCAACTCAAATGGATTTCATTAGTCATCAAACACATGGCAATAAGGTTAAAACATCCATATCCTACATATCATCCATAACACACACAATTTAATCCACACGGGATTTATAACCAAGTTATAAAAATCCATTTATCTCTCATAATTATCCATTCAAATTTATTTAACTGAATTGATTTATTCAAATTTATCTATTTCATATTGGTTTTAACAAATTGATTCATGTTCAAGTTGATTCATCGAGCACACCATCCAAACATATCACACACATTAACATCAACAAATCAAAACAATTTGCCCATACTATAATCATCATTACTTTTATTATATTATAAAATAAGTTGGACTAAAATAATTTCAAAAATAATTTTATAATCAAATTTACAAATACGCGCTCTCGATTATATATACACAACTCAATCTAGGGTATTGCTAACCCCATCTCTATTGAGTCACACCACAGAGCCAAGGTTATCTCTAAACTAACAGCTCTGATACCACTGTAGCGACCCAGCAGATTTTCGACCCCGAAAAGTGACATAAAATCACCATGTCGACTAATCAAGTATCGAAAACACTGGATTGTCATGAAAAAGAATTTAGAGGGTGAGAATAGAAAGAAAGAAATATTAGAATGGAAGAAAGAAGAAGAACACATCATCAGAATCTCACAGCAGAACGAATAAAAACATAATATCAAATGCCTTTATACAAAAACTGTATATACATACCAATCATCAGAGTACAACATACATCAGACACAGCGGAACAATACTTTATATAACTTGCGATGAAGCCTCCTGCTTCCAGCACCAGAACTCCAAGCAAACCTAACCTGGAAATACACTCGGTCTGACCCGAGCACATTTGATTTAAAACAAAATACACCGGGTCATTCTGGAATATCATCAGTGATAAATTCACATAGCGCACACTTGTTTAACTTTGGAAAATCCTTTTTAAATAAAAGGATAATAGTAAGACCTGTCCACGCATAAACACGAACGGGTTTTACCTTACTATAACCCAAACAGATTTGAAATCATATCTTGCTCTGATATTATCATAACGTCTAAATACAAGTAATTTACAATCTAGAGGAACACTTGCATCTCATGCTCCCCATATAGTATAAAATTGAAAACCGCGGGAACTTATTGGAATTTGGATTTCCAATCTTGACAAGGTATGGGTCCACCTTCCGATAGTGTATCTCTAGAGGCGAATACACTGGGTTCAATAAGAACGTCTTGCAACCCGTCTCTCACATGACCGACCGCTCATTTCTCCTCAGTGTATCGAATGTATGTTACCGACGGTTGGGATCAGCAACCACCTCCCGAAAAGGGACAACTTCGAAATATAGATTAAAGAAGAAAATAGATTTTCTCTAGATAGGTGATCATACATCCTAATGGGAGCGACCCACATAGCCATGCTGCCTGCCCGATTTTTGTCATTTCCCGATTGATGAGGCATGAGGTGAGAACTTAACTTTAAAACATCTGGTCATCATTCACTTTGAATGCCACATCGTCAGATCCGCTAGGTCACACTTGATTGACGTCCACAAAAATACTCTAGTTTATTTGGCTAGAGAATAACCATTTCTCCGCCATCAACTATGGTACGTTTAGAGAAGTCAACTCATGTAATTCCTTTGGAAATACTCTGTCAGACATCCGTCCATACAAGTCATCCACGAACAAAATGAACCGAAGGTACTCTCCTACTACATCTCATATAGGAATCACCCCATGGATCAGTAGCGAGTAGTCCTTGCAAACCGTAACATCTCAACCACGACCGAATCACGTCAGAATATCTCTGCGTTGCAACACAGAGAATAATCGTCAAGTAATCCTTTCGCTTATGAAGATTTCCGGCCTTCACTTACTCCGTCTTCGATCAACGACTTCACGTATTTGTTGGTCGGAATGGTTTTCGAATATAATTCAATCCTGGTATTTCCGCACCAACAATCGTATTGGTCTGGTTTGATAGTCGGTGTTTTAACTATCAAATAACAAATGTGTGAATACAATGAGTTTGTTGATTCAGTACTTGACACAATTTGACCCCTTGAAAATATATTTAACCAAATTTCCTCTGATTTACTCTGAATGATTAACTCTAACTTGACTAACTCGATTTATTTAACTTGCCTAACTTAACTTGATTACTTCTATCGATTAACTAATAATCGACTCAACTCCATTCGCTTGACTCTAGATCGCAGCGATCACAATGGTTACGCCTGATTCCCTCAGGAAACATCCGACCGCCGTAGGCTATCTGCAGCCCGGCGAATTACGCTAGCAGTCGTACGCAATAGTAGCTTTTCCCTGAATAACTATGTTTGACTAATTCTACTTCAAATAGTATATTCGATCAACTCTAATTGAATAACAAATGTTCGATATAATTTGAAATCAATATTCTTATTTTCTTTGAAACTAATATTGTAATATTTAATTTCCCAACACTTGGAATTAGAGTTCAATATTCCTCGTATAGGGTAAAACCCAATCTCAACACTTCCACTCACTCCAAACTAATAACATTCCTTGATAATAGTGAAGCCAATCAAGTTGGGGTATTTTTGTTACCTATCAGACCTTGATCGACCCATTCTTACCTCAGAAAAATATTAGTTTAACCATTAACATCAAAATCCCATTTCCCTTCTTGGTTTCAAATCTGGTTTAAAACCCCGTTTCTCTTATTTGGAATTCTCGTTCAAAATCCTTTTACATAACTCCTTGAATTAAGTAAATATTCACTAACCCTAACCATTAATCAAAACATTTTTTTCACTTATTTCATCTCTCTCAAACATTTCTTTTCAACCGAATCTACCTTTACCCAATTTAACTATTAAGAAAAATCTTGTTTAAACTCTATGTTCACTGACTAATTACATTTTCCAAAATTGTTTGAATATTTGATTATACATCCCCTTTAAATTCTTACTGCCTTCCTTGACCAAATCTTAACTCCAACTAACCCCCTTTCCATTGAATTACAATTAAATATCATTTGCTTTAATTATTATTAATTAAAAATAATATTTAACTTTAATATTAACCATACTAAAATAGTTAACTTTATTAAACCAAGAATAATTATCACCCTTAAAAGCTGATTAAATAACGATTTACTTCATTAACACTAACAAATTTGATAATTCCTTTTGACTATAATTAATCGAAGATTAATTAACATTTCTAAACCCTTTGTCACATTTAACTAATATTCAGAAAATTTAAATCAATTTAATTCATATTGATTTCAACCAAAACAGTTGGTTTTGTCATAGTACATATCAGTTAGCAGTTAACTGATTTCCATTTGTCATTTCCCACTTTTAAATTAATTAAATAGCTAAATTAATTTAAAATCACTGTTTAATTGTTTGAAAACAATTATCCTGTTTTACCAATCCGTAGGTAAATCCCTTGGATTTCTACTTTTAAAAATTGTCTAACCCATCTAAGTAATTTCCTCTATAAACTTGGTTTAATATATTTATTTGCAAATTCCCAATTTTAAATCCTTATATAAAATAATTTAACAACTTTAATTCAGTTATAAATAAATTTATGACTTTAAAATTTCGTCAATTCACCTGACGGTCGAACGACGTTAAAACCACACATTTAGTCCATTTACTGCCAATTCCTTGGTCAACACAGTCGGTTGACTTTTAACCACAACACAGGTGAATATATTTCCAACTATCAACATTCGAACAAGTTTTGATGTTAATCAGGGTGAACAAATCATAAGTATACACAATAAACAAAAATATAGTTTATTTGAGGAATCCAGTTGGATCCCTCCAACCTGTCCTTCTCTGCTTCACAAATATCAGTTGATGAAGATATACAAATAAATAAATTGTTGAAATATAAATAACCGCAACCAATTAACAACCAACAACCAATTTGCATCCATCGCATCCAATCAACCAATTTAAACTGTTAATTGTAAAATATATTTTACTGTGAATGTACCACATCACAGGATTCCAGAAGGTGTGAGAATTAACTCACTAGAGTTTGTTCTGGTCGACGGTTGATGCGTTTGTTGCATTTAATTTGAGTCGAACGTTCAAAATTTGCTGAATTTTCAACAGCGTCAGATTGACTCCTAGTCAGTGTCATTGGATGGGTCTCGTCCCTGCGATCCCAACAGATCCAGTTTCATCAGTTTTCGTTATCGTATGTGGAATATACACTATTTTAAAGTTTGATTATAATATATGATTTAAAATTAACTAACTATATTAATTAAATAAAAAAAACCTTTTACCTTAATTATCGCTAAGGCCCGCCACGTCATTTGCATCCAAAACAAACACGTCTTCTACTCCCAGGATTCCTCAAACCCGTAGCCTGATCGTTCCTTCACCACAAACGAACCCTCTTCCAAACAACCCGAGGTCATCGGAACCCCCAAGCGTCGCCCTCGTTCACCCTGGAACCCACCTGAGACCTCCCTCGCCACCGCCGCTGTGTAGGCCCCACTCGCCGGAAGCCATGGCCCTCAGTTCGCCGCGATCATCAGCGAAAAGCCTATGACCGGAACCACTTCAGACCGCAATTCCTCCGTCCACACCCCAACGGAGACCGCCGCACCTCCCTGGATTTGACCGTCGTCCATCCTTCTTCGCTCACCTTCAGACCCCCTGTCCCCATTACCACCATTGACGCCGGAAAAATGGAATTTCCGATTGCCACTTTTATAATCAGCCCCAAAAACAACCTCTCAGTTCATCTCTTCACCACGGCCACCACAAGCCATCGGAGAACCTGAGACCACCGCCAAATTGAAGCCTTGCCTCTCTCTACAAAAACCCCAAGGTCCTGTCCCTCCAAATCAAACCTATCTCTCGAATTCTTGATCTACAACTTTGCCTTTGGTTGCCATAGCAAATTCTTCACGGATCGGAAACTATAAATGATTTCGTGTTCGATGGTTTTTCTGCAAAATTACAGAATGGAAATGGAGTTTGGCTGGAAATGTTGAAGAAGGGGGTTTATATAGAGTAGGAAAAATATATTTTAAGTTGATGTGACGAACGATATTGACTAACGATTTTTATTTCGTACCTATCGCTATTTTATACATTATTTATTCGTTGTTGTGCTCACATACGAACCCCGTTCGTGATGCAAATGAACGGCGTGATATAGTTTGACGATACGGTCCTAATGAAACTTGTTTCGTCGAATTCCGAGTTCGTTTGCTCGAATGTCCCTCGTTCACGTCCAAATTGTCGTTTTTATTTGTATTTTATTTAGCCACGCTCACAGAATAACACCGTTTTGCGTGCAACTTGAAATCTAGCAATAATTTACTGTTGTGGTCCCAATAAAATTTGTTTCGTCGAAAACGGAGGTCGTTTGAAAAATGGTCCTTTTATAACTGGCCAATTCAAATAAAATAAAACAATTTTAAAACATCTCAATATAATAATATTAATATATTGAAATTGGCCATACACGACCAGAAAATCATATACTAACACAATAAAATATCCCTGGTTGAATTCCAAGCAAAATCGATATTTAAAAACCCTTTATTTTATATAAACATAACGCTATATATATAAAGGAAATTCCATTGCGTTTTTTTTTAAATTTGATTTGGACATAAAATAAAATCTACATGACAAAAATTGGATTTTTCATTGCCATTGGAAAGATATTGTCAAACCGGTCCCGACGTTTCTTGTTTCGAGGAAATCCGACTTATTTTGAACCCGGTACGACCAATTGAAGTTCAAAACGCCAAATCGCGAACTACCGCGCCGCTGCAGCTCGTTGTTTAATTAAATTATAAACCATATCGCTCGACCGTCATTAAATAAACGAAATCATCGATATATTTTCAACATAACCAATATTTGACAAATTTAAACTGCTCGAACCCAATATATGGCAATTTCTATATTTTCCCAAATATTTTGGAAATTAAAATATTATTTTATTATTTATTTAAATAATACATTCCAAATAAATCGTTAAATTCGCTCATTTAAATTCAAACTAATATTTTAAATAATTAAAAATAATTAAAATAATCCAAATAAATAGGCGGAAAAACACGGGTCGCTACATAGTCCTTGCAATCCGTAAAATCTCAACCACGACCGAATCACGTCAGAATAACTCTGGTTGCAACACAGAGAATATTCGACAAGTAATCCTTCCACTTATGAAGATCCACGGTCTTCAATTGCTCCATCTTCAATCGACGTCTGTATTTGCTGGTCGGAATGGTTTTCAAATATAATTCGATCCTGGTCTTCCTGTACCAACAAGCGTATTGGTCAGGTTTGATTGTCGGTGTTTTAACTATCAAATAACAATCGTATCATTAAAATGATTTCACTGATTCGGTATTTGACATTACTTGGCCTAATAGCATTCAATCTTTTTAAATATTATAATTATTCTTAATGTATTATAACAAAACTATCTTATACACTTCAGAGTACGTATATATATACTTGATTTCCATTTCCATTACCATTGGAAATACCACTATATTCTTCAAAAACCTCTTTTCTCATTTACTTAAATCCTGGCATCACAATATATATTTATGTATAAAATACCTAATAGTATAAACCAAATTACCAATTCTGATATGAAAAGCAAGTGTCGACTTATATAATTAAAAACCAAATATTCTTATTTACCTTGTAATTAACATTTAAATTCAAAATCTTCATATTCATGTCCAATATTCCTCACATGGAATAATTAACCCATTACAACACCCTTTCCTTGTTTCAAACTAATACCATTCCTCGATAACAGTGAAGCCGTTCAAGTTGGGGTATTTTATTTACCTCACAAACCTTGATTGACAACGTTCTTACCTTAGAATAATATCAGTTTGTCACTTAAACACTTGAGATTAAAATCATATTTCCCCTTTTTGATTTCAAATCTGGTTTTATAAACCATTTCTTATATTTGAAATCTTCATTCCATAATACCCTTACTTAATTCGCTTGATTAAGTCAACATTCAATAAATGCCACTTTTAACATAAAGCAATATTTTGCTTATAACCTTTGGATTTAATAAAATCTCACATCAACTGATCTGCTTCCATTTATTCGGACATCTTCATAATATACTTTATCCTGGATTTGTAACTAAAATCCACTTATCCACTTCTTTAAAATAAAACCTTTTTAACTTGGATTTCATTTCAAAAATCCGTTTATCAATATTTAAAACACAATTATCGTACGAACTTTCCTCTTTCTTTTGAAATCCTTATTTCAATTCCCTTATTTCGCTTAATCCAATCCTATAACGTTTAGGTCATCGCTATGGTTTAAAAACCCCTTTCTAACCCTTGCTTAGATTTCTTCCTAAATACTTATGATAACCCATTTACCAATCTCGTTAGAACACTTGGGTTATAAATCCCTTATAACGCTTATCGGTCCTTTTGATCAAACCATAACGCCACTTAATCACTTCTCCAATGGATTCCAATTAAAAGCCATCATTTTAATTATTATTAATTAAAATAATAATTAACTTTAATTATTAAATATATAAAAATGGTTAACTTGGCTATTAATTTAAAATAGGATAGTTATCACTTTTAAAAGCTGATTAAATAATAATTACTTGATTTACACTAACTAATTCACTAATTTCCTTAAATTATAGTTAATCGAAGATTAACTAATATTTGACCTTAAACACCTCAATAATTTTCTTAATTTATAGTAAATCAAAGATTAACTAATGTTTTACACTATTCGTTGGATTTAACGAATATTCAGAAAATTTAAACCAAATTGATTCCATTATTATTTTTAATTGAAAACAGTTGATTTTGCCAACCGTATACCTCAGATAACTATTAACTGAATATTATTTGTCATTTCCCTTTTAAATTAATTAAATAACTTAATTAATTTAAAAATGCTATTTAATTTTTTTTAAAACAATTATTCCATTTTACCAACCCGTAGGTAAATTCTGCTCTTTAGCTTTTAGCACATGTACAAATCATACAGTCTTACTGCATAAAACCATTTAACTAATTTCTTTTATAAACCCAATTGAAATATTTATTTATAAATTTCTAGTTTAATTACTTGTAAAAATTAACTAAAAAGCCTCAATTCAGTTATAAAATAATTTATAACTTTAAAACTTGCGTCAATTCACCGAATGGTAAAACCGACATCTAAAACACACATTTAGGCCATTCACCGCCAATTACCCAATCAACACTGTCGATTGATTCTAAACACCACACAGGTGAATATTTATTCAACCGTCATGTTCAAACAGGTTTCCCTACCATCTGGGGTTCAATCAGTTCAAATATAAATCAGGTAAAACAAACAACATATGTAATATTTGAGGAATCCGGTCGGATCCCTCCAACCTGTTCTTCCCTGCACCACATCATGTTATAGCATTTCATAATATTAGATGAAATAAACTTAAATAATCTAATAATTTAAAATGATGAAATATAAATAACAGCAACCAACCAAACAATAAACAACCAACAGCAACCAATCAACCAATTTATACTTTTAACGGTAAATTATATTTTAATATGAATTTACCACATCACAGGATTCCAGAAGGTGTTAGAGTTAACTCACCCGTTCATTTCGATTAACGGTGGTCGCGTTTATTCCATTTAATTTCAGTCGAGTGTTTGAAATTATCTGAAATTTCAACTGCGTCCAAATGATTCCTAGTCAGCGCTATCACCTAGGTCTCGTCCCTGCGATCCCAACGGATCTTGTTTCGCTGAAATCCGTTATCGTATGTAAAAGTTATATAAGATATACCACATGATTAAATTACGAACTCTTAAATAAATTAACTAAATAATTAATCTCACCTTAATCAATGTTTAATTAGGCTATGTCATCCTCGTATTTAGTCAAAACGCGTTTTTCCCCTTTCTCTATTCTTCAAACCCGTCCTCTATTTTGTTCTTCTTCACGAACGATGTGTTCAGTGACCACGACTCCTTTAGGTATCAACCCCGCCACCACCTTACAACCTGGATCGACCGCACCAACACCAACACCAACACCACCGCCCGATCCTCAGCCCCACTCGCCTGGACCGCCGGTCGTCGAAACCCCTCTGACCGCCATAAATTGTTGAATGAACGGAAAACGTATTCCGGTCAAACTCCGCCGCCTCGGACCACTAGGGTCGACCAGACCACCGCCATTCGATCGATCACGCCACCCAGTACCTATTCCCCTCAGACTCCATCACCCTTCGACCAACAAAACGCCGGAAAATCAACCAAATACCAACGGCGCTTTCAAAAATCAACCCCAAAACCCCATCTCCGTTCATCTCCTCGCCCCGACCACCATAGGCGATTCCAAAACACCAGACCAGAGCCAAATCAAAAGCCTGATCTCCCCTCTTCATCCTCCCACGGGTCTGAGCGTCTAAAATTTACCACAACTCCTCCACCATTGAAATGAACGAAAGTCATTTCCCTTGGTTCCTGGCCAATTTCAGCCACCACAGTCTACCCATCAACCCCAAATTTTTGCTGCAAGTATCCACTGACCCGATCTACAACTTTCCCTTTGAAACCCCCCTCAAATTCATCACTAAATTGAAGAAATAGATTAATTTTTGTTTGAGGACTTATTTGCAAAAAGTAATGAATGGTGCTGAATTGGGATTTAGGGTTTCAGCCTTAGTCTCCTTATATAGAGTGGAAAAGTATTTATTTAAGTTGACTTGACGAATGATAGTGACTATCGATATTTTATTTCGTACCTATCACTATTTCGAAGTTTATTCGCTCCTGTGTTCACGTACAAACTCCGTTCGAGACAGAAATGGACGGATAGTATAATTTGACGTTACAGTCCTAATGAAACTTGTTTCGACGAATTCCGAGTCAGTTTGCTCAAATGGCGCTCGTACATGTCCAGATGGTCATTTTATTTGCATTTTATTTTTCCACGCTCACCGAATAACTACGATTGACGCGCAACTTGAAATCTAGCAATAATTTACTGTTGCGGTCCCAATAAAATTTGTTTCATCGAAAAACGAGGGTCGTTTGAATAAAGTCCCTTTTATAACTGCCCAATTTCCATTAAAATAAACCAATTTTAAAATACCTCAATATAATATTAATAAAATATTGTAATTGGCCATACATGATCGGAATTTCATACATTACCAAAATAAAATATCATGGGTTGAATTCCAAGCCAAATCGATATTCAGAAAAATAAAAACCATTTGTTTTATATAAATAAATCGCTATAATATATAAAGGAATTCCATAGCGACTATTTTAAAATCTGATTTAGACATAAAACAAAATCTACGCTATGAAAACTGGATTTTTCTCTTTCACTAGAAAATTATTATCAAATAGATTCATACGTTTATTGTTTCGAGAAAATCCGACTTATATTGGATCCTGTACAGCTGTTTAAAGTTCAAAACGCCATATTACGAACTACCGCGCCGCTACAGCTCGTTTTATAATATAATTATAAATTAAACGTTCTAACGTTGTTTTAATAATGAATATATTAATATAATTTTAATACAAACCATATTTAAAACACTTTAAATCGCTCGTTCACATTATACAGCAAATTCAACATTTTCCCAAATATTCCAAAAATAAAATATTATTATATTATTAATATAAATAATATTCAAAGTAAAAATAGTTAAATTCAATTATATAAACTCAAATCAATATTTTAAATAAATAAAATATTTCAAATAAATGGTCAGAAAAATATGGGACATTACATTCCTTCCCTATTAAAATAATTTCGTCCTCGAAATTGCTAAGGTAGAAAGAACGCTACAACCCATTATCTTTACCAAAAAATACTAGTTAAAACTCGGTTTTATTTTTTTAAACTAACCCAATTGGTTTTAAAACCAATTTATTTCAAATAATAGAATTTTCCAAAAATCTTCAAAAAAAATCTAACACCTTAAATTTTGGAAAATTTTTGGCAGAGTCTCCCTTGTACGAAGGGCATCTGCAACATTGCAGGATCAAGAAATATATATACGTCGACCAACATGGTCGGTAAAATTCAAAATCCAATCCCAAAATCCAAATAAAAACCAAAATTTTATATTTTTGTAGGCGTACCTTTTTGCGAGCATTATTATGCGATGAGTGATATATTATACACGAGCTTGCTTAGTTACTATGCAGCTTTGTTCAAACTGGATTCGATTATTTCCAAAATTCTCTTGGATGAATTTTAAAGCTGAACTGGCACTTCTGCACCTGTTCTCACTCAAATGAACTCCATTAGTCATCAAAACAATGTCAATTGAATTCAAAATACCCATGTCATCTATATCATATATTCTGGCTAATTCTATACACAATTCAATCCATACGAGGATATAATTATTTATAATCAGGTCTTAACAATCCATTTATATCCTTAAATATCCAATCAAATTCATTAACCTTTGATTCATTCACTAGTCTTTAGTCAAGTTTCAAGGCGATATCCATGCAATCCAACTATATAATCCAAACAATTCATTATTTCCAAATACTCCGTTGACTAACTGTTTTCCAAACACAAGTCAAATTCTGGAATTTCCAAGTATGATTACATCTTATACGGTTTACTTAGTATAAGGAAGATTAAATATCAGAATTTCCATTAACACATCTCATATTTGAGATTTCCTTTAAATGTCCATTCAGATTCATTAATTTTGGATTGATTTTTCCAACTTACTTATTTTAGATTGGTTTTCAACCAAGTCTATCATTTTAGGTTTATATTCAAGCAATCAACCACACATTCCAAACATATCATTTCAATCAACATTAGCAAATCTAAATAATTTCCCATATTATGATAATTTGTGGAAATCATTACATTTATTATTTTATAAAATATACTGGGCAAAATAATTCAAAAAATAATTTTAATATCAAATCACAAATACGTACTCTCATATATATAATAAAACACAATCTAGGGTATTGATAACACCATCTCTATTGAGTTACGCCACAGAGCCAAGGTTATCACTAAACCAATAGCTCTGGTACCACTGTAACGACCCATTGGATTTTCGGCCTTGAAAATTGACATAAATACAATTATTGTACCTAATACCGACCTTCCAAGCACCAAAACACAGGAACGTTATTAGAAGAATTTAGAGGGTGAGAAAAAGAAAGAAAGAATGTTAGAATAGAAGAAAGACGAACATCACATCAAAATCTCACAGCTGAACAGATAAAATGTAATATCAAATCTCTTTATACAAAAGAACTGTATATACATACCAATCATCAGAGTACAACATATAACTGTCACAACGGAAAATAACATTAAACAACTAACGGTGAAGCCTCCTGCTTCCAGCTTCTGAAACTCCAAGCAAAACCTAACCTGGAACATATTCGGTCTGACCCGAGCACATTTGAAGCAAAGCAAAATTCACCGGGTCAGTCTGGAGTACTGTCAGTGATAAATTCACAGTACAAACAACTTGTTTAACTTTGAAAAATCCTTTTTGAAATAAAGGATAGTAGTAAGACCAGCCCACACATAAACACGGATGGTTTTTACCTTACTATAACCCAAAACATTTTTGAAATCATAACTTATTCTAATATTACAATAGTGTCTAAATACAAGTAGATTACAATCTAGCAGAACGCTTACATCTCACGCTCCACATATATAGTATACAATCGAAACAGCGTTCTCTTATTGGAAATTGGATTCCGACCATGACAAGGTATAGGACCACCTCCCGATAGTGTATCTCTAGAGGCGACTACACTGGGTTCAACAAGAACGTCTTACAACCCGGCCCACACATGACTGACCACTCATTTCGCTTGAGTGTATCGAATGTATATCACCAACGGTTGGGATCAGCAACCGTTTCCCGAAAAGGGACAGCATCGATAAATTAAAGAAGCAAAAGGAATTTCTCTAGATAGGTGATTATACACCCTAATGGGAGCAACCAACATAGCCATGCTGCCTGCCCGATTTTTGTCATTTCCCGGTTGTGAGGCTTGAGGCTAGAATTTATTTTAAAACATTTGGTCATCATTCACTTTGAATGCCACATTGTCATATCCGTCAAATCACTAATTGACGTCCACAAATATAATCTAGGTATAAAAGAAGTACCCCTCTTCGCCACCAACTCGGTATATTTGTAAAAATCAACGTATGTGGTTTTAAGGAAATACTTTGTCAGACATTCGTCCATACAAGTCATCAGGAACAGGATGAACTGAAGGCACTCTCCTACTGCATCCAATATAGGAATCACCCCAAGGATCAGTAGCGAGTAGTCCTTGCAATCCATAAAATCTCAACCACGACCGAATCACGTCAGAATAACTCTGGTTGCAACATAGAGAATATTCGACAAGTAATCCTTCCGCTTATGAGGATCCACGGTCTTCAATTGCTCCGTCTTCAATCGACATCTTCACGTATTTGCTGGTCGGAATGGTTTTCGAATATAATTCGATCCCGGTCTTCCCGTACCAACAAGCGTATTGGTCAGGTTTGATAGTCGGTGTTTTAACTATCAAATAACAATTATATCATTAAAATGATTTCACTGATTCAGTATTTGGCATTACTTGGCCTATTAACAAATTTGGTAATCAACTTCTAAATCTTTCAATCTATTTAAATATTATAATTATTCTTAATGTATTATAACAAAACTATCTTATACACTTCAGAGTACGTATATATATATATATATATATATACTTGACTTTCCATTACCATTGGAAATACCACTGTATTCTTCAAAAACCTCTTTTCTCATTTACTTAAATCCTGGCATCATGATATATACTTATGTATAAAATACCTAATAGTATAAACCAAATTACCAATTCTGATATAAAAAGCAAGTGTCGACTTATATAATTAAAAACCAAATATTCTTATTTACCTTGTAATTAACATTTAAATTCAAAATCTTCTTATTCATGTTCAATATTCCTCGCATGGAATAATTAACCTATTACAACAGCCTTTCCTTGTTTCAAACTAATACCATTCCTCGATAATAGTGAAGCCGTTCAAGTTGGGCTATTTTATTTACCTCACAAACCTTGATCGACAACGTTCTTACCTTAGAATAATATCAGTTTGTCACTTAAACGCTTGAGATTAAAATCTCATTTCCTCTTTTTGATTTCAAATCTGGTTTTATAAACCGTTTCTTATATTTGAAATCTTCAATCCATAATACCCTTACTTAATTCGCTTGATTAAGTCAATATTCAATAAATGCCACTTTTAACTTAAAGCAATATTTCAATTATAACCTTTGGATTTAACAAAATCTCACGTCAACTGATCTGCTTCCATTTATTCAGACATCTTCATAATATAGTTTATCCTGGATTTGTAACTAAAATCCACTTATCCACTTCTTTAAAATAAAACCTTTTTAACATGGATTTCATTTCCAAAAATCCCTTTATCAATATTTAAAACACAATTATCGTATGAACTTTCCCCTTTCTTTTGAAATCCTTATTTCAATTCCCTTATTTTGCTTAATCCAATCCTTTAATGTGTAGGTCATCGCTATGGTTTAAAACCCCATTTCTAACCCTTGCTAAGATTTATTCCTAAATACTTGTGATAACCCATTTACCAATCTCGTTTGAACACTTGGGTTATAAATCCCTTACAACACTTATCGGTCCTTTTGATCAAACCATAACGCCACTTAATCACTTCTCCAATGGATTCCAATTAAAAGCCATCATTTTAATTACTATTAATTAAAATAATAATTAATTTTAATTATTAACTATATAAAAATGGTTAACTTGGCTATTAATTTAAAAAGGATTATTTTCACTTTTAAAAGCTGATTAAATAAAATTACTTGATTTACACTAACTAATTCACTAATTTCCTTAAATTATAGTTAATCGGAGATTAACCAATATTTGACCTTAAACACCTCAATAATTTTGTTAATTTATAGTAAATCAAATATTAACTAATATTTTACACTATTCGTTAGATTTAACGAATATTCAGAAAATTTAACCCAAATTGATTCCATTATCAATTTTAATTGAAAACAGTTGATTTTGCCAACCGTACACCTCAGTTAACTATTAACTAAATATTATTTGTCATTTCCCTATTAAATTAATTAAATAACTTAATTAATTTAAAAAAACTATTTAATTGTTTTAAAAACAATTATTCCATTTTACCAACCCGTAGATAAATTCTCTGGCTCTTTAGCTTTTAGCACATGTACAAATCATACGGTCTTACTACATAAAACCGTTTAAATAATTTCTTTTATGAACCCAATTAAAATATTTATTTATAAATTTCTAATTTAATTATTTGTAAAAATTAACTAAAAAGCTTCAATTCATTTATAAAATAATTTATAACTTCAAAACTTGCGTCAATTCACCGAGCGGTAAAACCAACGTCTAAAACACACATTTAGGTCATTCACTGCCAATTACCCAGTCAACACCGTCGATTGATTTTAAACACCACACAGGTGAATATTTATTCAACCATCATGTTCAAAAAGGATTCACTACCATCTGGGGTTCAATCAGTTCAAATATAAATCAGGTAAAACAAACAATATATGTAATATTTGAGGAATCTGGTTGGATCCCTCCAACCTGTTCTTCCTGCACCACAGCTTGTTATAGCATTTCATAATAATAGATGAAATAAACTTCAATAATCTAATATTTTAAAACGATGAAATATAAATAACAGCAACCAACCAAACAATAAACAGCCAATAGCAACCAATCAACCAATTTATACTTTTAACAATAAATTATATTTTAATATGAATTTACCACATCATAGGATTTCAAAAGGTGTGAGAATTAACTCACCAGTTCATTTCGGTTGACGGTGGTCGCGTTTGTTCCATTTAATGTCAGTCGAGCATTTGAAATTATCTGAAACTTCAACTGCATCCAAATGATTCCTAGTCAGCGCCATGACCTAAGTCTTATCCCTGCGATCCCAACGGATCCTGTTTCGCTGAAATCCGTTATCGTATGTAAAAGTTATGTAAGATATACCATATGGTTAAATTACGAACTATTAAATTAATTAATTAATCTCACCATAATCAACATTTTGTTAGGCCACGTCATCCTCATATTTAGTCAAAACGCATTTTTCCCCTTTCTTTATTCTTCAAACCCTTCCTCTATTTCGTTCTTCTTCACGAGCGATGTGTTCAATGACCACGACTCCTTTAGGTATCAACCCTGCCGCCACCTTACAACGTGGATCGACCGCACCTACACCAACGCCACCTCCCAAGCCTCAGCCCCACTCGCCTGAACTGTCAGTCGTCGAAACCCCTCCGACCGCTGTAAATTGCTGAATGAACGAAAAATGTATTCCGGCCAAATTCCGCCGCCTCAGACCACTAGGGTCGACCAGACCACCGCCATTCGATCGACCACGCCACTCAATACCTGTTCACCTCAGGCTCCATCATCCCTCGACCACCAAACGCCATATAATCAACCAAATACCAACACTGCTTTCAAAAATCAATCCGAAAACCCTATCTCTGTTTATCTCCTCGCCCCGACCACCACATGCGATTCGAGAACCCTAGACCAGAGCCAAATCAAAGCATGATCTCCCCTCTTCATCCTCCCAAAGTTCTGAGCTTCTAAAATTAACCACAACTCCTCCACCATTGA
This sequence comes from Allium sativum, assembly GCA_030737875.1. Taxonomy (NCBI): domain Eukaryota; kingdom Viridiplantae; phylum Streptophyta; class Magnoliopsida; order Asparagales; family Amaryllidaceae; genus Allium; species Allium sativum. The sequence goes on along the minus strand of CM060909.1, from coordinate 429,013,520 downwards.
AAAGAACGAAAGTCATTTTCCTTGGTTTCTGGTCGATTCCGGCCACCACAGTCGAACGATCCACCCTAAATTTTTGCTGCAAGTAGCCACTGACCCGATCTACAACTTTCCCTTTGAAACCCCCCTCAAATTCATCACCAAATTGAAGAAATAGATTAATTTGTGTTTGAGGACTTATTTGCAAAATGTAATAAACGGTGCTGAATTGGGATTTAGGGTTTCAGCCTTAGGCTCCTTATATAGAGTGGAAAAATATTTATTTAAGTTGATTTGACGAACGATAGTGACTAACGGTATTTTATTTCATACCTATCACTATTTCGAACATTGTTTATTCACTCCTGTGTTCACATACAAACTCCGTTCGAGACAGAAATGGACGGCGTAGTATAATTTGATGTTACGGTCCTAATGAAACTTGTTTCGTCGAATTCCAAGTCCGTTTGCTCAAATTGCGCTCGTACATGTCCAGATGGTCGTTTTATTTGCATTTTATTTTTCCACGCTCATCGAATAACTCCGATTGATGCAAAAATTAAAATCTAGCAATAATTTACTGTTGCAGTCCCAATAAAATTTGTTTTATCAAAAACGGAGGTTGTTTGAATAAAGTCCCTTTTATAACCGCCCAATTTACATTAAAATAAACCAATTTTAAAATACCTCAATATAATATTAATAAAATATTGTAATTGGCCATACATGACCGGAATTTCATACGTTACCAAAATAAAATATCACGGGTTGAATTCCAAGCCAAATTGATATTCAGAAAAATAAAGACCCTTTGTTTTATATAAATAAATCGCTATAATATATAAGGGAATTCCATAACGACTATTTTAAAATTTGATTTGGACATAAAACAAAATCTACGCTATGAAAACTGGATTTTTCTCTTTCATTAGAAAATTATTATCAAATAGATTCATACATTTCTTATTTCGAGAAAATCTGACTTATATTGGATCCTGTACAGCTGTTTAAAGTTCAAAACGCCATATTACAAACTACCGCGCCGCTGCAGCTCGTTTTATAATATAATTATAAATCAAACGTTCTAACGTTGTTTTAATAATGAGTAAATTAATATAATTTTAATATAATCCAAATTTAAAACACTTTAATTGCTCGTTCACATTATACAGCAAATTCAAAATTTTCCCAAATATTCAAAAAATAAAATATTATTATATTATTAATATAAATAATATTCAAAGTAAAAATAATTAAACTCAATTATATAAACTCAAATCAATATTTTAAATAAATAAAATACTTCAAATAAATGGCCAGAAAAATATGGAACATTACATTCCTTCCCCCTTAAAATAATTTCGTCCTCGAAATTGCTAAGGTGGGAAGAATGCTACAACCCATTATCTTTACCAAAAATAATTAATTAAGACTCGGTTTTATTTTTTAAAACTAACCCAATTGGTTTTAAAACCAATTTATTTCAAATAACAGAATTTTTCAAAAATATTCAAAAAAAAATCTAACACCTTAAATTTTGGAAAAAATTTGGCTGAGGCTCCCTTGTAAGGAGGGCATCTACAACATTGCAGGATCAAGAAATATATATACATCGACCAACACAGTCGGAAAAATTCAAAATCCAATCCCAAAATCCAAATAAAAACCAAAATTTTATATTTTCGTAGGCGTACCTTTTTGCGAGCGTTATTCTGCGATAAGCGATATATTATACACGAGCTTGCTTAGTTACTATGCAGCTTTGTTCAAACTAGATTCGAATAATTCCAGAATTCTCTTGGATGAATTTTAAAGATGAATTGGCACTTATGCACCTGTTTTCACTCCAATGAACTCCATTAGTCATCAAAACAATGTCAATTGAATTCAAAATACCCATGTCATCCATATCATCTATTCTGGCTAATTCTATACACAATTCAATCCATACGAGGTTATAATTATTTATAGTCATGTCTTAACAATCCATTTATATCCTTAAATATCCAATCAAATTTATTAACCTTTGATTCATTCATTGGTCTTTAGTCCAGTTTCAAGGCGATATCCATGCAATCCAACTATATAATCCAAACAATTCATTATTTCCAAATACTCCGTTGACTTACTGTTTTCCAAACACAAGTCAAATTCTGGAATTTTCAAGTATGATTACATCTTATATGGTTTACTTAGTATAAGGAAGATTAAATATCAGTATTTCCATTATTACATCTCATATTTGAGATTTCCTTTAAATGTCCATTCAGATTCATTAATTTTGGATTGATTTTTCCAACTTACTTATTTTAGATTGGTTTTCAACCAAGTCTATCATTTCAGGTTTATATTCAAGCAATCAACCACACATTCCAAACATATCATTTCAATCAACATTAGCAAATCTAAATAATTGCCCATATTATGATAATTTGTGAAAATCATTACATTTATTATTTTATAAAATATACTAGGCAAAATAATTCCAAAAATAATTTTAATATCAAATCACAAATACGTGCTCTCAGATATATAATAAAACTCAATCTAGGGTATTGCTAACCCCATCTCTATTGAGTTACGCCACAGAGCCAAGGTTATCACTAAACCAATAGCTCTAATACCATTGTAACGACCCAGTGGATTTTCGACCTCGAAAATTTACATAAATACAATTACTGTATCTAATGTCGACCTTCCAAGCACAGAAAACACAGAAACGTTATTATAAGAATTTAGAGGGTGAGAAAAAGAAAGAAAGAATGTTAGAATAGAAGAAAGAAGAACATCACATCAAAATCTCACAGCTGAACAAATGAAATGTAATATCAAATCTCTTTATACAAAAGAACTGTATATACATACCAATCATCAGAGTAAGGCATATAACTGTCACAATGGAAAATCACTTTAAACAACTAATGGTGAAGCCTTCTGCTTCCATCTCCAGAAACTCCAAACGAAACCTAACCTGGAACATACTCGGTCTGATCCGAGCACGTGTGAAGCAAAGTAAAATTCACCGGGTCAGTCTGGAATACTTTCAGTGATAAATTCACAGTACAAACAACTTGTTTAACTTTGAAAAATCCTTTTTAAAATAAAGGATAATAGTAAGACCAGCCCACACATAAACACAGACGGTTTTTACCTTACTATAACCCAAAACATTTTTGAAATCATAACTTATTCTGATATTACAATAGTGTCTAAATACAAGTAGATTACAATCTAGTGGAACGCTTACATCTCACGCTCCACATATATAGTATACAATCAAAACAGCGGGCTCTTATTGGAAATTGGATTCCGACCTTGACAAGGTATGGGACCACCTCCCGATAGTGTATCTCTATAGGTGAATACACTGGGTTCAACAAGAACGTCTTGCAACCCGACCCACACATGACCGACCACTTATTTCGCTTGAGTGTATCGAATGTATATCACCAACGGTTTGGATCAGCAACCGTTTCCCGAAAAGGGACAGCATCGATAGTTTAAAGAAGCAAAAGGAATTTATCTAGATAGGTGATTATACACCCTAATGGGAGCGACCCACATAGCCATGTTGCCTACCTGATTTTTGTCATTTCCCATTTGTGAGGCTTGATGCTAGAATTTATTTTAAAACATCTGGTCATCATTCACTTTGAATGCCACATTGTCAGATCCGTCAAATCACTAATTGACGTCCACAAATATACTCTTGGTATAAAAGATGAAACGACCCGAACTTCCCCGTTAAGGAAAGCGCTGATTGAATTGAGGACAAGACGAATCAGAACACAAACAAAAGAACATTTCATCGTTATTTACAACAATTTCATCAGAATACAAGAATATACAGAGTATGAAGGAATAAATTACATTCGATAAATATCAGAGATTACAATACATTACATAACAGCGGAAAATAATACAAAACGCAACTGAAAGTAACACACGGATACAGAGCTTTCTGAGCATCGTTCCAGCTGTAAATCAGGATCCTGTGAATATAAATCTGCAAAACCAAAACAACTAGCTGCCCGTGTGGAAAATAGGGGCACCCAGAGTTTAGGTTAAAACAATAAACTCTAGGCCAGTCATGTGACTGGTGTGAGAACTAAAACATTTATTATTTTAACTTTAAAGAAGAGTAATTCAAGGGACGACGCAGTATAACACGGAATGGGTTTCCTCCCAAGAATACCAGTGCATATAATAAATAACGCAATGCTTTTTCGAAAAATGAAGCTATTATAAGACCCAGGTCCCATCACACAATGCAACGCAAGCCGTAGAATAGGGTTTTACCTTATAATAGCCAAACATGCTTGGTACGTTTAAAAACAAATCGTTTGATACTATAATAAGTGTATAGTGTCAAAACAATTTCAATCATAAATATCAATCATAGGCGGCATGGGTACCATCTATCATGTCGCCATACTAGGCTCTACAAATAAAACCGAAATATCACGTATTGGAAATTGGATTTCCGTCATGAGTCGAGGCAAGGGGCAAGCTCCTCTCCACTTCGAGACACTCTAGCAAATGCCTCGAGACTACAAACTCTGGGTAACCCCTGAAATTGGCTGGGCCGGTCCTCCCTTACGTTTGAGGATTAGTTATTCCTGAACACACGTTTCCCGATCCTTACAGACTTAAATCCGAGGCGCCTCGCATTCCAACAACTACAAAGGTGAAAAGTATATAAATGTCAGCCAGTTTAAGCACTGACACCACCCATAGCTAGAAAGAAACGTCGTGTTCTCCCAACGGTGTGTATCCTGTTTTAGACTCATACCGAGGTGTGAGGCTCGCAAATTAACGCCATACACAAAGCTATGCTACATAGGTCGTGCTTTGATCATCAACCACAAGACTTTGCTTTTCAATAGAAGCCTTGATCATTTGCCACTTAGGCATGCCACACTGGAAATTCATGCCATGCGACTGATGTCCATCGATATACAACCTCTGAGCTCGTACATCTCAAAGAAGGGAGTTAAGCAAGAGAATAAATTCTCTGCCGCCAAACAGATGTATATGTAATAGAGATCAATCAACATAGAATAAAATCCAATGTCAGACACACCGTCCATTTACAAGTTCGTTCTGGGTCTGAACGAAACCGGAGGCACTTTCCTCGCATATCCATCGATCTCCAAGCACGTCAGGAAGACCACCAACTGATTCCCTCATCTTGGGTGTACAGCCCAAACAAGATCATCAGTAATCACCCAAACGATGTGAAGACTTCCGGTCTTCAACCACCGTCTTCTTCTTCGACTTATCGTCGAATCGGTTATTCAGAATGGGTATAAACCCGGCCTTTCCAAATATCCCGCGTATATAATAAATAAATGTTACACAAACACAACATACGCCTCATTCCAATTCAGCAGTCACTAATCGTAAATTAGCAAGAGAACAATTTCCCAAATATCAACCCCGAAGGCCGAAACCAACATCAGATCAATACCCAGGAAACCATCCTTCTTGGCTAACCTACAGTTAGTTTCTAAATTTCAAGTTTTTAGGGAAAGGTTCCCATTAATTTTATCAAAGATAAATTCTTTAAAATTTATTCTTTAGTCTTCCTTTGGATGTCAATTCAAACCATATCATGGTTTTCCAAACTAGCCGGGATTAGAAAACCACGCCACAGTAATTATTTATTTTATTTCCCAATCCCAACCTATTCATCCCATGGAGCAAAACTGGTAATACTCCATATCTAATACCATGGCGTTATCGGTAAAATTAATGACCATTTCACGTTCAAATCTAATTAAAGATTTAATTATCGCTTGGAGCAAAACTAATGATACTCTATTCTCGCTCACTTTCCAAATTTGATAATTTAAATTACCAATTCACATTTCAATTTAACTACAGATTCATTAAAACTCCTTTACTTGGTTAAAGAACTAATGTTATGTAAAACACAGTTCGCGATAAACCCAAATCACATTCTATTTATTATCGGGTTAAAGAACAAGTGTTATTTAAAACACCATTCACGATAAACCCACAAATCCATTCTAATTCAATCCCAATTTAATATATTAGAAATTCTGATTATTTAAAAACCCTTTTAAATCCAATTTATTTATTTAAAAATAATTGGGTTTTAAATTTAGTTCAAAACTAGTTCATCTCGATAAAAATCTATTTTTATTTTTGCAAATGCGGGATTTTTCATCCCAGTTCTTCACAATTCATATATTATGATTTTACACATATTATCGATATTTTTGATTATTTTATCAAGGCCCGTACAGTCGATTTCCAACAACGGCCATCGAACTGCACTTACAACGACCTTTTCTGAAATTGATTTGGACATATCTCCAAATCGAATCGTTAGATTTCAAATTTCTAATATTCGTTAGAAAGCTCTTTTCGATACAACCCAACGGATCCGGGTTTAGGAGAATCCGATGGTCGGATCTCCCGTAATGTCCGTTCGAAGCCAACGGTCGAAATTCATGAACTACCGCGGCGCGGCGCGTTCTATTCAGGCCACTATATATAATATATATATTTATTTATTTATTATATATATATTTCGTCGATTTCCCTTTAAAACGAATTTTATAAATCGTTTTAAAATTCGTTTTCGAAAAAATTAAACTTCCATTTCAAATTCAAATCAAAATTGAATTTTTCCTTATAAATTCGTTTCAAATTGATTTTTAATTCAAATCGATTTTTAATTCAGTTTAGTTCGTTTTCAATTCAATTCAATTCAATTTTGAATTCATTTCAAATTGATTTTTTATTCAATTTCAATTCGTTTTTCATTCAATTCAATTAAATTTTGAATTCATTTCAAATTGATTTTTATTCAATTTCAATTCGTTTTCACTTTATATTCAATTCAATCCGAATTCACTTTATATTCAATTCGAATTCATTTTATGTTCAATTCAATTCGAATTCATTTTCTATTCAATTCTATTCGAATTCGTTTTATATTCAATTCGATTCGAATTCGTTTTCTATTCAATTCAATTCGAATTCCTTTTATATTTCATTCACTTCGAATTTATGTTATAAATATTTGATTTTTATCTCTTTTCAATATTCATTGTAAAAACGAATACAATCGATATAAATATCGTTCGCGTCAAAATAGCGCATCTCTAATCAACACGGTTTTATATTTTTCAATAACTTTGTTATTCTATTCAACAAATGAATCTATATTTCTTTCAATACATGACTAATCTCAACAAATGAGTACTATCAACACGCGACTATTTTTGTTATTTAATATATTTTATAAAAATTATGGTATCTATCGTTTGATTTCAAATCAGACTCCAACCGTAAATTAGTAAGAGAATGATCCCCTAAGCATTAACCCCGAAGGCCAAAACCAACATCAGATCAATACCCAGGAGACCACTCATCTTATCTATTTTTGTAACAACCCAAATTTTATAACATGTTAAAACAAGAAATCAGGGCAGAATTAAATTATAAATTAAGAATCAAGCGAAACGGGTTATGCCATTGCGTTCGTCACGGAATTCTGGTTGGAAACGAGTCCGAAATTCGTAAATCGGAGTCCGTATGACCGAGATATGGCCTCTAGAAGGTTCACGAAAAATCAGAAAACGAAAACAGACTTTCAAAATTTGAATTTGGCCCAAACAGGACTGGGCAGGAAAATTTCCCGCCCTACCCCAGGTCGACTGGGGAGTCGACCCCCCAGGGACCAGGTCGACTGCCCAGTCGACCTGGGTGTTGACCTGGGGGTCGACCTCCCTGGTCGAGCCAGGTTAGCCTGGTGCACCTGCTTGCTTGTGTGGTCTGGTTGGTTGGCCTGTGACGATTTTCAGTGGCTCAGATCTATCCTAGGGTTAATCTAAGGGCCTAAACTAGCTCCTACTTCTATAAAAACACCCTAAGACCTAACCTAATTCACTACAATTCATTCTAACAACGAAGTGCTGCCAAAATGCTCCTAAATCATGGCCTCCTTCTTCATCATTGAGAGCTTGAGGGTTCTAAACTAAATCTAAGGAAAAGGAGCAATCTTTCTCCATCAAATCAAAGGAGCTACTTATTTCTCAAGGCTTCTAGTGTTGCTACATCATTCCTAGAGCTTCTACAACGATTCTATGACGATTCTTGCTCATAATACTCTAGCCACGCTTTGTATGTTCTAGATGCTTTTAGATTGAAATGATAACATGAATATGACATGTGATAAAGTTGGAATTGGATCTATGCATGATATTCAATCCATGTTCTTTCTTGTTCATTTTTGATCTTGACCTTTGGGGATGTTCTTATGGCATTTATTTGAACCTATGCATGTTGAAATCACTCTTTCATGTCCTTAGCATGCATGTAATTATGTTTTTATCTAGGATCTTGTTTTATGCAAAGTTTCTACCTTCCCCTATTTATTTTCTTTTGATGAACCTTGGTCGATTTCGGATCTAGGCCTAAACTACGATTTACGTGCGATTTGTATACAGGGGAATATTGGGATTTCACCTATTTGGATATAGGTGTGGGTGGTCGAATTTGTGCATAACATGAACAAGGAAAAATTTGGGATATTGCCAATGTAATTTGCAAGTCTGGGCATACATGAATTGGCATATGAATTAAATCACGAGTTTTGGGGACAATGTAAGTTAAATCAAGGGATTGGGCTTATGTAAATTATGCATAAGTGGGATTGGAAACATGAACCGTGATTTGGGCATGAACTTGACAACATGTAACTTTGGTTAGAACTTGATAGGGTTGGGATGTCATAATCTTGGCATACATGCAAATAGGCGAGAATTGGACATATGTAAAGTGGCTAGAATTGGGTACATATTTTCATGGGCATGTAATGTGGAACTTGGGCATATGTTTAGTAATATGTAAAGTGGGGATCTTGGCTTAGATGACACATATGTAATTAACAATCTAACGGATGTCTTAGACACGAGGTTAGACTTGAGTTGTGGTGTAATTCTGCCCGGAACCGCCCGACATATCCAGTGACCACAACAATAATAGTCTAATGTGAGAGGTTGTAGGCAAAGATTAGATTGTGGTAATGCATGAACCCGAGGTTGGAATGGATTTGCGGTGTAATTCTGCCCGGAACCGCCCGACATATCCAGTGACCGCAAATAAGTCCAATGTGAGAGGTTGATGCATTAGTAAATAATAAATGAATATGACATGGACGGGTGGGTTAAGTAACTTGATTAGACTAATGACACTTAACTAATATGACATGGACGGGTGGGTTAAGTAACTTGACTAGACTAATGACACTTAACCAATATGACACGGACGGGTGGGTTAAGTAACTTGATTAAACTAATGACACTTAACCAATATAACGTGGATGGGTGGGTTAAGTAAAACCAGACTTGATTTCTAGATGACACTTAACCATATAACACGATTAGAGGATGGGTTAGTTTAACCTGAATGGGTCGATAACACCCGACTAGTATAACGCGAGGCATGGTAAGGTTAAGTAAACTCACAAGGGTAACACTTAACCGTTATAATTTGACTAGTGATGGGGTTAAGTCATGAATCGCTTGAATATACTTAACCAATCTAAACATGATAACTTGATGGGGTTAAGTCATGAATCGCTTGAATATACTTAACCAATCTAAACATGATAACTTGATGGGGTTAAGTCATGAATCGCTTGAATATACTTAACCAATCTAAACATGGTAATTTGATGGGGTTAAGTCATGAATCGCTTGAATATACTTAAACAATCTAACACGGTAATTTGATGGGGTTAAGCTTGAATATACGTAACCAATCTAACACGGTAATTATATGGGGTTAAGATTAAACATACTTAACCAATTTGACACGATGATCTGGATACGGTTAAGTCATGAATCGATGGAATACGCTTAACCAACTTGACACGTGATTCGTAGGGCTAAGTCATGAACTTGAATGACAACACTTAGCCAACTTGACATGACATGTAGACGGGTTAAGTCACGAACTGGAATGACCACACTTAACCAACTTGACATGCTAGACTGATAGGGGTTAAGTCTTGAATTTAGATGACAACACTTAACCTGCTAGACGGAAACCCTAGTTACGCGGTCCTTTTCAGCAGTAACCCTCTTGGATGTAACACGATACCTTAGGGACTAGGCTAGGGTGGGGCACGATTACTGGGCTGATTGTAAGCGACCAAAACGACGGCTGAGTTTGGTGCGCCATTGTAGGTTCAGGCAGACTATGGTCGTGCACGTAGTCCGGAGTTGAAAAAGCTGGCATGGGCACCAGTAGTTTTACACTGTGCGTGCTTGGAATGCTGTCAGTGGTTGACACCCTAGGACTTGATACCCCCTAGGGTGGACCTAGCACAGGGTAGCTACATTCGTGATTGGGCCGTATGACACTGACACACGACGAGCTAGGTCTTGTAGAGAGCCGATCGACTAAAGCGTGACGTAGGGCGTTGTTCGATAGGTAGCGTAATCCCTAGTGGTCCTAGGTGGGATAAACCCTAGTCGAAAATGTCCATTAGGTAGCGTAACCCTAGTGGTCCTAAGTGGCATAAACCCTAATCAAATCTAGAAATTGTTCAATAGATAGCATAATCCCTAGTGGTCCTAGGTGGCGTAAATTCTAGTTGAACACGCGATAATTCATGACAACGGAATCGGGCCAGATCAAGGATGGCAGTCCGAGCGATTTCAAGGATGGTGACACTACGTCGTAGTAGTATAGAATAATGTGATGGAACCCGTACGATGTACGACAAGGGTCTATACATATACATGGAAGGGATGATACGAGTTAGGATGCTAGTACGGTTGGTGCAGAGGACGTTAGACATGCGATGTTATTCCAAGTTTACCTTGGTTATCATGTTACCTTGGTTATCTTGTCAATTGAGTTTATCCTGTTACCTTAGTCTGATCTGTTTATCTAGTCATCATGCTTATATTTACTTTCGGTTTATACATGTCATGTTACTCTTACCTGTTTTTAGGCTGAAAGTCACTAGGATTTACTCAGTCTTTATGACTGACCCGTTTTTTTTTTGCCTCTTTTTCTTCCGTTTCCCCTCCCCAGGTTTACAGGGAGGAAATGTTGCTACTTAGTGCGGATCTTTCTTCTTCAAGATTATCATCGATGGCTTGGACTTTCCTTGGCTATGGCTATTTTACTATTTTACTTGGGGAATAATTTATGACTATGGTTTTATGCTTCTTTATTATTGCAAGACAGGTGTCGATGTAAGTAATTTAATGGCACTTTGATGTAAAAGGTTTTAGACCTTACTAATGTTATATAGTAATGAAATCATGTTTACTTCTGCTGTTTTTATATGTTCTGTCTTGCAATATTTCTGTGCATGTTTACCTAGATAATACTCCACCAAAGCTAGTGCATTCCCTTTGTGAGTGACCCTAGCGGAGGTGGGGTGTTACAATTTTCCAGTTAGTTTCTAATTTTATATATGATAAAGATGTAAATTTTATTGTTAAAATATTTCGTTCAACACATGACTAATCTCAACGAATGAGTACTGTCAACCCATGAATCGATATTTTATAATATTCTTTATTTTCTAAATTGCAATGAGGCCCAATCAATTACCATATAATGTTAATTATTTGTATTCCATATAACACATGTATATAATAGCAACGATAAATAATCAACCATCATCCAAAGTGCACTACACAACTGCATAAGCATCAAGTATAAATAATTAACGCTCACACAGTCTGTCGACCAATCGATCGACATACAATTAAATAATTGGGATTAGTGTATGCCAAATATCATCCCAATACCCGTGTGGGGTTTCAAACAATCAAACGTAGATTTTATTTGTGCAGTTGGGCGATGTGTAAAATTTATCGTCCCAATCAATATCAGTCAAATCAGTGTATATAAACAAATCGTCCGATTTGTTTATAAATATTTATTTCATTTTAAATACACGTTAAAAATTCTATTTTCAACTATAAAATATTTTTAACTATATAAATATTTTATTTCATTTCACATCACATCACACAATCAACTACACATCAAAATCAAACAAACAAGCATACAAGCCGTCCATGGTCTGTGGACGACGGGTGTCGGGTGCTACTAAACACCGTCTGCATCCTAGTATATATTTTTAACTAGAAATTTAAATTAAAGGTGAGAATTTCTCACCGAGGGTTCCACTCCACCGTGCTTTGCTTTTGAACTGCTGAACCGACTTAATCTGCTTGAAATTCTACTGCAGTTCTTTTCACGTTGTTCAAATAAAAATATATTTTATCACTTCATTTCAAAAAACAAAAATCATATTTTCATTTCTTCTTTATATATATTTTTACAACGCTTTATTCTATATAAAAATTATATTTTTATATTTCTTCTTCTTATATAAAGATCGAATTTTTATTTCATCGCTATAAAAATCACATTTTTATTTCAACATATATATAATAAAAATCAGATTTTTATTTCGCTAGATATATAAAGATCAAATTTTTACTATCTATATAATATAAAAAACGTATTTTTATCTTCACCTCATATATATAAAAATCGATTTTTTATCTCTCTACTACATATGTAAAAATCACTCCTTTACACCACTACTTCCATGATAAAAAATATATTTTTACCTTGCTAGTAATATAAGAAAAATTATATTTTTAACCTTTCTTTAATGTAAAAATTATATTTTTACCACACCAAAGATTCAACCTTTTTTTATTTAAAAATCACATTTTTAAGTTGTTGTTCACATGGTAAAAACCATATTTTTATATGAATAAAAATCATACCTTCATATAAATAAAAATCAAAACTTTCCTATAATAAAAATCTAATCTTTAACATCATAAAAATTCAGTTTTTAACACTTAAAAATCATTACCTTTCATTGTTATATCCCATTCCGGTTGTTCACGAAGAAGCCCAGCAGCTAGGGCTTGTCGTCGTTCATCACCAGGGGGAGGGGGTGGAAGGCGAATCAGAGGGAGAACGGAGAAGAGGAGGGGGATGAGGAGATGGCACGAGAGGCTGATGGGGTCGGTGGAACTCACGGTGGTTCTAGGGTTTGGGTGGCTCGGTGGTAGAAAAGGGGGGAAGGGAAGAGAGCGTCGGAGGCTAGAGAGGGGGCGGTCGGGTTCAGATGTGGTGGGTGAAGGTGCGGTGGTGGCTGGTAGGGGCGACGGGCGGCGGTCGACTTTGAAGAGCGGATTTTTTTTCATTATTTTCTGAAAAATGGACGGGGAGGGTAGGTGCTGACCGAGTAAGAGAAGGAAGGGGGCTCCTCTTATTATTATTTAATTTATTTTATCCTTCCAAAGTAACGTTACCTTTCGATCTCAAAACGGGACCCACCGCCTATCGTCCTTAGCTAATTACCCCCATTTCGAACACAATGGGATATGTTTCGTAAGCAATTCGCTTGTTACGATCAGTTTCCGTTGAATTTAAAATATAAATCTTTATATATTCAATTTAAACGTACATTTCAAATTACCGGGGCCACATACTAACTCTGAAAATTCAAGAAAAATTATATCTAGCTTCGTATTGACGATACGGTCCTAAAAAAACTAGTTTCGTCGAATTCTGAGACCGTTTGAAAAATGGCCATTTTCCAGTCGATTAAAATCAACTGAAACTGGTCAAACGCGTTTTCCTTTGCCACGCTCACATATTGAATTCAAAAATTATGAATTTTGAAACCTAGCAATAACTTGACATCGCGTATCCAACAAAATTGGTTTCTTCGAAAACCGAGGTCATTTGCAAAATTTACATTTTTAAGGGCCAGAATTCCATGGCGACTAGTCTGAATTTTCAAATGGACATAACTTTTTATCCCCGCTATGAAATTTTGATTTTTCGGATTCATTGGAAAGATATTCTCAATTAGATTCTAATATTTTTGGTTTTGCTAAAATCTGGTATATTTTATACCTGGTATGTTCAATTGAAATTTGAAATCGAACTACCGCGCCATTTCAATTCCTTCTATAATTATAAATAAATAATTATATTCTAACGACGATCTATATAAATATATACATTCGAACTCTATTCAAAATAAATTTTTCTTCGTTTTTATTTAAAATAATCATTTTAAATATTCAAACTTAAATAAAATTTCCAAAATAAAAATTTTAAATTGGCTCGGATTTCCGGGTTATTACAATCTCCCCCACTTAAAACTTTTCATCCCCGAAAAGGAATGAAGCCGAAAGTTTTTTAACTAATCAGCTCAACTTCCATTATTTTCTTAAGGCTTAAGTTCTTCAACTTTTCAGTTTCTAAGAATTTTTCAAATTTTTCAAAAATTTGGCTAACACCCTAAATTTTCGAAAAATTTCGCCATAACCTCCCCTGCACCGGGGACTTCGAGATATTTCATATAGCCTCCCATGGCCTACTTCAATCCAAAAGAAAAAGAAAAAGCCAAGCGGCTAGCTAATCGGCTCATAAGATCATCATCACCCAAACAAAATAGTACATTATGGTAAACATGTATCTATTTGTCAGGCAAACAATTTTATTCTCTGCTCTAGCCTCCTTGCAATGACCTGTTCAATGTAAGTACATGTACATGCATGCAAATGCGATAAATTTTTCAATACAATTCGCTATTTGGTTCAATTAGGCTAAATGGTTCAAAATTATAGACAAACAACGCAACCATCAATCAATTAGTGAATTAACGTTTCAAATTCATAAATTTGATATATATACAGAAAATCATGTTTTTGATGCCAAATCACAACAATAAATCTATATAGTTTTTGGTTCTCACACCAGTCTAATGGAAATATATAGAAATCACACCTTCGAAACACGAACATAAATATTGGTGATGGAGCTCCATCATCAAAATCATCTCCGAGCGACTAGAGTGTGATTCTATATCTATCCAGTATATTAAAACTTCGAATATACGTTCATGACGCGTATATACAAAACCTTTATATACCAGATTGTCCAAATTCCAAAATAAATTAATAATCAAATATGTTTACTCTGGTTTAAATTTTCAAAAAAAAATTGTTTTCACTTGAAAAATGTACTCTTCACACTCGTTCTAGGATACTACTGATCCTATCTCTAACGAGTCATTCTAATTGGATATTACTAATCTAATATTTGATGAATTCTTTCGTTCGGTTCTAATGTGTCTTGATCTCGAGCTCTGTAAACCAAAGCTCTGATACCAAATGAAACGACCCGAACTTCCCCATGAAGGAAAGCGCGGGTTGAATTGAGGACAAGACGAATCAGAACACAAACAGAAGAACATTTCATTGTTATTTACAACAATTTCATCAGAATACAAGAATATACAGAGTATGAAGGAATAAATTACATTCGATAAATATCAGAGATTACAATACATTACATAACAGCGGAAAATAATACAAAACACAACTGAAAGTAACACACGGATATAGAGCTTTCCGAGCATCGTTCCAGCTGTAAATCAGGATCCTGTGAATATAAATCTGCAAAACCAAAACTACTAGCTGCCCGTGTGGAAAATAGGGGCACCCAGAGTTTAGGTTAAAACAATAAACTCCAGGTCAGTCATGTGACTGGTGTGAGAACTAAAACAGTTATTATTTTAACTTTAAAGAAGAGTAATTCAAGGGACCACGCCGTATAACACGGAACGGGTTTCCTCCCAAGAATACCAATGCATATAATAAATAACGCAATGCTTTTTCAAAAAATGAAGCTATTATAAGACCCAGGTCTCATCACACAATGCAACGCAAGCCGCAGCATAGGGTTTTCCCTTATAATAGCCAAACATGCTTGGTACGTTTAAAAACAAATCATTTGATACTATAATAAGTGTATAGTGTCAAACCAATTTCAATCATAAATATCAATCATAGGTGGCACGGGTACCATCTATCATGTCGCCATACTAGGCTCTACAAATAAAACTGAAATATTACGTAATGGAAATTGGATTTCCGTCATGAGTCGAGGCAAGGGGCAAGCTCCTCTCCGCTTCGAGACACTCTAGCAAATGCCTCGGGACTACACACTCTAGGTAACCCCTGGAATCGGCTGGGCCGGTCCTCCCTTACGTTTGAGGATTAGTTATTCCTGAACATACGTTTCCCGGTCCTTACAGACCTAAATCCGAGACACCTCGCATTCGGTAACGACCCGGAAAATCTGAACCAATTTAAATTTTTTAAATTGGCTATAGTAATGGATTTTAAATATTTAAAATAAATATTTTAAACAATAATGATGAAAAGTAAGTTTGAATCGAAATTGAAAATAAATATAATTACTTTGAATTATAAACAAGGCCTGAAATGGCGCGGTAGTTTCAAAATTTGAATACAAACTTCGACTGACCTTACCGGGTGCAAAACAGAACGGATTTGAGTGAAACCAAAAATATTTAAATCTGTTAGTGAATATCATTCTAACGAATCTGAAAAATCGAAGTTTCATAGTAGGAAGCAAAAGTTATGGCCAAATGAATTTTCAGAAAGGTCGCTATAGAAATTATATAGCCCGTGAAAATGGCCATTTTGCAAACGACCTCGGAATTCGACGAAACCACTTTGTTGGATCCGGGATGTGAAGTTATTGCTAGGTTTCAAATTTCATAATTTTTGAAGCTAGTATGTGAGTGTGGCAAAGGAAAACGTGTTTTGGTCAATTATAGTTAAATTGGATCGACCAGAAATGGGCCTTTTTGCAAACGGTCTCATAATTCGACGAAACTAGTTTTGTTGGGACCGTATCGTGAAACCATAGCTAGATTTATTTTTTTGGAATTTTTCGAATTAGTTTGTGGCCCTAGCAAATTGAAATGTACGTTCAAATCGAATATTGAATGTTTTATATTTTAATTCGAAGGAAAACTGACTCAAACAGTCGAATGGGCCCTCGAAACATGTCCCATTGTGTTCGGAATGGGGGTAAAACGCTAGGGACGACAGTCGTTGGGTTTGGATTGGTGTTCGTGTGTGAAAGAGGGTATTTTAGTGATTTTAAAATATATAAATAAATAAATAAAATTCATTGGTCAATAAACTTTCTCTCTCCCCGATAATATCGCGATCGACGACGGAAAGGTGTTCATCACTTCCCGTTCATTTTCTGATCAATCCATGCAAAATTAACCCCTCCTCCAGCTGAAGATTTTGAAGAGCTCGAGAAGATCTTCAAATCCATATATAGTTTCGATTTTTTTCATTGAGTATTGAGGGAGATCCACCGCGGTGAACATCCGCCATTCGAACCGCCGCCGCCGCTTCCACAGGCCGTCGAACTGGCCCACACCCCCTGCACACATGCGCCTCTCCTCCCCCTTCGACGCTGCGAAGGCCGATCGACGAATAGCTACACGAATTCGAAGAAAAATCCAAACCTAGTTTTGAACGAAACAGCTGAGGTACGGTTTAAATTATTTTGAACTATATTATAGCAGTTTAAAGCGCTACGGTTTTTGATTTCACTGTAAAAATCATATCTTTTTCGTTTGTTGATGAAATTCAGTGAAACAAGAGACAATGGACTCGTGTGGACGTCTTCTACATTCTAGAAGAGACCGCATATTTTTCTGAGCCTTCTGCTATTTTTGGTGGAGTGGAACCCAATGTGAGATTTCTAATTTATAAACGATATGGAAGACGATGATGTATAAATTATATGGTCGATGTATGACTTGTATAAGCATTGTACACCTCATGTATAAGCGTTGTATAGGTTGTACGTTCGATGTATAAGTTATATACGCATTTTAAAAATTATATATGTGTTGATATAGAAGTGAAATGCTTATATAATATATATATATATATACACACACGCCCCTCGTCCACAAACCAGGGACGATATTTATTGATTGTGATTGGTGTGAAAATTGGTTGATAGCAAATGGTTGATTATAATCGTTTGTGGTTGAGAATTATTTGGTTGAAACCACATAGGATTAGTTTGTGGAAATGAAAAATATATACATGCTGCCTGCGTGCGAACTAGATGCATGATTCCCCATTGCCAAAAGCTGCGATGCTTTAAGGTAGAGCGAGGAGTCGTACTAGGGACGGCCCCAGTTTTAACTACCCTGCCGTTATGCTGCCGAAATTTTGAATAATATTCATGTGTTAGAATTATTTTCATGTGTTGAATTGAAATTCATTCGTTGAATAGAATTCATGTGTTGAAAGGTATTCGTGTTTTAAATAAATTGTTTTGCAATAAAAATCACCTTTTTATCTATATATATATAAACTATAGAAAACCTTCATGTGTTGAATTGAAATTCATTCGTTGAATAGAATTCATGTGTTGAATGGTATTCGTGTTTTAAATATAAAAATCACCTTTATATATATATATATATATATATATATATATATATATATATGTATGTATATATAAACTATAGAAAACATTTATGTGTTGAATTGAAATTCGTTCGTTGAATAGAACTCATGTGTTGAATGGTATTCGTGTTTTAAATATAAAAATCACCTTTTTATCTATATATATAAACTATAGAAAACCTTCATGTGTTGAATCGAAATTCATTCGTTGAATTGAAATTCATGTGTTGAGCGGTATTCATATTTTGAAAGAAATTGTTTTATAATAAAAATCCTATTTTTATCATCAATATGAACTATATAAAATACTCTTGTTTTTAAATAAATTGCTTTATAATAAAAATCATATTTTTATTACCTATAAGAACAATATAAAATAATCGCGTTTTGAAATGAATGGTTTTACAATAAAAATCACCTTTCTACTGTACACATGAATTGTTAAAAATAGTGAAATGTTGAAATAGAAGGCAGTTAGACAAAAATATCATTTTTATCAAATGTATGAAAATCATATAGTTTTGAAATCAAAGAATCGATATATATATATAAAAATAGAATTGAAATATATCGAATAACGAAGCTGCAGTTCGTATTTTGAAACCGTGATTTCAAATGATTAGTGCGGGAGATCCGACCATCGGATTTTCCCGAAATTGCAACCCTTGGGTTCGCTTTGGAAATATCTTTCCAACGGCACCAACTTTGTAAAAATCCAACGGTTGGATTGTCTGGAATGTTTAATTCAAATCTGAAGAAAAACTGCTCCAGAATCGATTATATTTATATATATATATATATATATATATAAATATAATTAAATTAAATCGAATAACAAAGCTGCAGTTCGTATTTTGAAATCGAAACTTCAAACGATTATACTGGGAGATCCAACCGTCGGATTTTCCCGAAACTGGAACTGTTGGATTCGTTTTGAAAAGATCTTTCTAACGATGTAAATTTTATGAAGATCCAACGGTTATATTTTCAGATATGTGTAAATCAAATCTGAAGAAAAACAGCGCCACTGTCGCGTTATGGCCCGAAGCGTCGTTTTGAATAAATTGGCTATTTTAAAATAAATAAAAATAGCTATAGATCGTTATAAAATATTATAAACGATATGGATGTGAAATTTAGAAACTAACTGAAGGTTGGCTAAGTCGAATGGTTTCTTTGGTGTTGATCTGATGTTGGTTTCGGCCTTCGGGTTAATATTTGGGAAATCGTTCTCTTACTAATTTACGGTTAGCGACTAATGAATTGAAATGATGCGTATGTGTGTGTGTAGCACTTGCTTATTATATACACGAGTTGCTCAGAAAGACCGGGTTTATCCCATTCTGAATAACTGAATCGACGATAAGAAATCGAAGATGAAAACGGTGGTCGAAGACCAGAGATTTTCACCTCGTTTGGATGGTAACCGATGTCCTGATTGGGAGGCATCCCGAAATATGGATAATGAGTGGTGACCATCCAGACGTACGTGGAGATCGATGGGTTTGCGAGGTATATAGTGCCTCCGATTTCGTTCAGACCCAGAACGGACTTGCAAATGGAATGTGTGTCTGACATTGGAATTCATTCTATGTGATTGATATTCATCAGTTGCATGGTGTGAATTGCCTGTGTGGCAGGCTAAGATGCAGTGTTCAGGGCTTCTGTTGAAAAGCAAAGTCTTGTGATTGATGATCAAAGCACCGCCTGTGTGGCGTAGCTTTGTGTATAACGTGAATTCGCAAGCCTCACACCCCGGTATGAACTAGAAACGGGAGAAGGACCTCAGGGAGGACATGCGTTTATTTCTAGTTAGAGGTGGTGTCGGTGCTTAAACTAGCTGACATTTATATTATTTTCACCTATGTGGTTGTTGCTGTTGCGAGGCGCCTCGGTTATATCGGTCGATCCGGGACCGATGGAGTCATTCGTTGGCTCATTTATGCCCCAAAGGGCGGGGAAACATAGTGTTCAGGCATAATAATCCACATCGGTGGACCGGCCCTGACGATCTAAAGGGTTGATGCGTTCTGATCCTGAGACATGGGCTAGATTGTCTCGAATTCGGTAAGGACTATCTTTTGCCTTGGTTTATGATGGAAATCCAATTTCCAAATACGTGACTATGCGGTTTTGATTGTATATATATATATGGTGACATGATATATGGTACCCATGTCGTCTATGATGGATACTTATGATTTGAAATTGTTTTTGAAACATATAAACACTAGTAGTAATATCAAGTGCTTTGTTTTTTTCGTATCAAGCATATTTTGGCCATTATAAGGTAAAACTCTACCCTCCGGTTTGCGTTGCATTGTGTGATGGGAACTGAGTCTTGTAATGGCTTCATTTTTATAAAAAGCATTGCGATGTTTAAAAGATTTGATTGTTTTAAAGCACCGGCAATCCAATGGAGTAAACCTATTCCGCGAAAGTGGCATGGTCCTGTGATTAGCCAAATTATAATGTGTTAAGTAGATTTCTCATACCAGTCCCATAACTGACTCGTAGTTGTTTCACTTGCAAACTCGGGTGCCCCTTTTTTGACACGGGCAGCCTTGTATTCAGGTTTTTAGCAGGCTCTTTCTGGATAGCTGGAGCTGAAGATGGATGCTATCATTTATCTCTTTTTATGCTATTCAGCTCCTATTGTACATTATGTTTTGTTTTCCGCTATAGACATTTATGTATAGCTGAACTGTGTTTGTACTAAGTATGATCCTATAGACTGTGTAACTCTGATGATCAATGTTTATTTAGTATTATTTGTTCATTATCTGGTGTATTTATTTATTTTTGTTTATGTGTTATATTCCAATGATTACCCTTAACACCGTCAGTACGGGTTTTGGGGTCGTCACAACGTGGTATCAGAGCTTTGGTTAAGCTCAGCTCTGGTATATAACACTTTAACGAACTCGTCAGAGATAGAACCAGTAGCGTTCTAGGACGAGTAACTCAGTACAGATAGGATCAGTAATATCCTAGTATGAGTATAGCAGAATAATTCGTTAGAGATGGGGTCAGAAGTGCCCCAGAACGAGTCGAGAGTTATATGTTTTAAAATAACGTATTTGTGATTATATACCTAGTTTGGTTTTAGAAACATGATTTTTTGAATGTATAAAAGATATATTTAAAAAAAAAGTTAAAAACAAATTGATTTTTGTTTGTGTTGTGTGATAGAAGATTTGATTGATTGATTTATTAAAACGATAGTTGATTTAATCAATAAGAGAGTAATGGTAGAATCTATTCAATTATATCACACATTGAACTGATTTAAATGTATATATATACATGTGCATCATATATGTTTGAACAGGTAAATAGATAGCTGTTGAGTAAAGAAATTATTTACGTGCCCGACAAATAGGTAAACCTTAATGAGTTGGATGCGAAATATTATTATATCAACTCCTGTGAATGCCATTGGATGTGGAGTGCTGGTTATTCTGTGTGTAATAATAAACATCGCCATAGGATAGTAACAATTAATTATGTACTACACTACATGGCATACTTCTTGAAGATAGGCATACTTCATCATATACCACATAAGCATTTTGAGCTTGTGTGACGAGGTGGAAGATTTACCATACGAGCGAGAGGCTTGTATGGCGATGACTATATTTTACAGGTTGAACTGATGACTGATATGGACCATATAAATTGTAACGATAAATTGCCAGATTAATAAAAACCCCACACGGGTCTGGAGTTGACAACAATCACGTCTATCTAGTCATTAGATACGGCACATGGACTATTTATTTCCCACACGGGACGAGGTGACGAGAATTTATTCTCCGGAGCAATTAAAATACACACTCCCTCAGGCTTTGACAGGGTGATGAGAATTTATTCTCTGGAATTATTATCTATACACGCTCCCCTGTAAACACCAGAATATATCACTATAAATATATGTATGATTTATAGGATTTATTGGGTACCTAAAACGGCCCAATAAATTTCCAAACCCCTCCCCGTACAAAGGAGGTTATGGCGAAATTTTTCGAAATTTCCGGGTGTTAGCCAAATTTTTGAAGAATTTGAAAATTCTCATAAATTGAAAAGTTGGAGAATGGAAGCCAGATTGAACGTAGTGTTGATTAATCAAACCACTTTCGACTTTGTTCCTTTTCAGGGACGAAAAGTTTTAAGTGGGGGAGACTGTAACGACCCGGAAAATCTGAACCAATTTAAAATTTTTAAATTGGCTATAATAGTGGATTTTAAATATTTAAAATAAATATTTTAAATAATAATGATGAAAAGTAAGTTTGAATCGAAGTTGAAAATAAATATAATTACTTTGAATAATAAACAAGGCCTGAAATGGCGCGGTAGTTTCAAAATTTGAATCCAAACTTCGATTGACTGTACCGGGTGCAAAACAAAACGGATTTGAGTGAAACCAAAAATATTTAAATCTGTTAGTGAATATATTTCTAATGAATCTGAAAAATTGAAGTTTCATAGTAGGAAGCAAAAGTTATGGCCAAATGAATTTTCAGAAAGGTCGCTACAGAAATTATATAGCCCGTGAAAATGGCCATTTTGCAAACGACCTCGGAATTCGACGAAACCACATTTGTTGGATCCGGGATGTGAAGTTATTACTAGGTTTCAAATTTCATAATTTTTGAAGCTAGTATGTGAGCGTGGCAAAGGAAAACGTTTTTTGGTCAATTATAGTTAAATTGGATCGACCAGAAATGGGCCTTTTTGCAAACGGTCTCAGAATTCGACGAAACTAGTTTTATTGGGACCGTATCGTCAAAACATAGCTAGATTTATTTTTCTGGAATTTTTCGAATCAGTTTGTGGCCCTAGCAAATTGAAATGTACGTTCAAATTGAATATTGAATGTTTTATATTTTAATTTGAAGGAAAACTGACTCAAATAGTCGAATGGGCTCTTGAAACATGTTCCATTGTGTTCGGAATGGGGGTAAAACGCTAGGGACGATAGTCGTTGGGTTTGGATTGGTGTTCGTGTGTGAAAGAGGGTATTTTAGAGATTTTAAAATATATAAATAAATTAAAAAATTCATTGGTCAATAAACTTTCTCTCTCCCCGATAATATCGCGATCGACGACGGAAAGGTGTTCATCACTTCCCGTTCATTTTCTGATCAATCCACACAAAATTAACCCCTCCTCCAGTTGAAGATTTTGAAGAGCTCGAGAAGATCTTCAAATCCATGTATAGTTTGGATTTTTTCATTGAGTATTGAGGGAGATCCACCGCCGTGAACATCCACCGTTCGAACCGCCGCCGCCGCTTCCACAGGCCATCGAACTGGCCCACACCCCCCTGTGCACGTGCGCCTCTCCTCCCCCTTCAACACTGCGAAGGACGATCGATGAATAGCTATACGGATTCGAAGAAAAATCCAAACCTAGTTTTGAACGAAAAAGCTGAGGTACGGTTTAAATTATTTTAGACTATATTATAGCAGTTTAAAGCGCTACAGTTTTTGATTTCACTATAAAAATCATATCTTTTTTGTTTGTTGACGAAATTCAGTGAAACAAGAGACAGTGGACTCGTGTGGACGTCTTCTACATTCTATAAGAGACCGCATATTTTTCTGAGCCTTCTGCTATTTTTGGTGGATTGGAACCCAATGTGAGATTTCTAATTTATAAACGATATGGAAAACGACGATGTATAAATTATATGGTCGATGTATGACTTGTATAAGCATTGTACACCTCATGTATAAGCGTTGTATAGGTTGTACGTTCGATGTATAAGTTGTATACGCGTTGTAAATATTATATATGTGTTGAAATAGAAGTGAAATGCTTATATAAAATATATATATACACCCCTTGTCCACAAACTATGGACGATATTTATTGATTGTGATTGGTGTGAAAATTGGTTGATAGCGAATGGTTGATTATAATAGTTTGTGGTTGAGAATTATTTGGTTGAAACCACATAGGATTAGTTTGTGGGAATGAAAAATATATACATGTCGCCTGCGTGCGAATTAGATGCATGATTCCCCATTGTCAAAAGCTGTGAGGCTTTAAGTTAGAGCGAGGAGCCGTACTAAGGACGGCCCCGGTTTTAACTACCCTGCCGTTATGCTGCCGAAATTTTGAATAATATTCATGTGTTAGAATTATTTTCATGTGTTGAATTGAAATTCATTCGTTGAATAGAATTCATGTGTTGAAAGGTATTCGTGTTTTAAATAAATTGTTTTGCAATAAAAATCACCTTTTTATCTATATATATAAACTATAGAAAACCTTCATGTGTTGAAGTGAAATTCATTCGTTGAATAGAATTCATGTGTTGAATGGTATTCGTGTTTTAAATGTAAAAATCACCTTTTTATCTATTGTAACACCCCGTGTATTCTATAACAGTGAAATTCACAAATTAAAGTATAATTAATTTCAAATCAAAGAATTAAAGGAAACGGGATACGCCATTGCGTTCGTCTCGGAATTTTGCTTGGGATAGAGTCCTAGTTTGTGTAAAATGGACTCCGTATGAAGGAGATATGACCTCCGGAAGTTTCAGAATTCAGTTTAAAATTCAAACAGACAGAAACAGCTCAGAAATCAATTCAAATTTCAAAAATCGGACCCAGATTGGGCTGGGCGGGAATTTTCCCGCCCAAGGCACCCATGTCGACTGGGTAGTCGACCTGGGCCACCCAGGTTGACTGGGTAGTCGACCTGGGCCTCCCAGGTCGACTGGGTAGTCGACCTGGGGGTCGATTGGGTAGTCGACCTAGCCTCTGAGCTAGGTCGAATCCAGCCCCTCCTAGTTGGCCTGGTCTGTGCTTGGCCGAATTTCCGAGCCTTTCCTTGTCACTAGGGCTAGGTGTCAGCTCCTGATTGGTCTCTCTTCCAAACGGACGGCTAATATTAATCCAAGCTCCATCGACGGTTCTAATCAATTCACAAATTCTATAAAAAGGACCTAAGACTCCACCTAATTCATACAAATAAAAATGAGAATGAGACCGTCATGATGCTGAGGAAAGACTAGGAGTAGCCGTCAAAGAAGAGAGACGATTAGGAGACAATTCAAAAGCTTAAAGCAACGACAACTAAATCAAAACAACGCCTACAACAGAGGATAGCATCTCCAAATTCAGAATTCAGAATTCAGAATCCTGAATTGAAGATTCGTCATACGTTGTAAGTAGAGTGCTATTCCGATGTGAATGAATAATTGTGTTTTGATTTGTGTAAAATGAGAAATGGAATTGTACTTAATTTGTGGTGATGATAATTCATAATCGTATGTTGCTATGATTCTAATTGTGAATAGATTTGGGATGTTGTGGTATAATGATGTTAGACCTATTGGATATTTGCAAGTATATGACTCATGTTGAAAGTTAACGACTATATGTTTGTGGTAGTTTATTACAACACCTATTGGATATTTGCAAGTATATGATTCATGTTGGAAGTTAACGACTATATGTTTGTGGTTGTTTATTACAACAAAGTTGAGATTCATGCAAGTATGTGATTCACTATTATGCCAACATGATGTATATTTTTATGATCATTTTTAGTGTAGTTGAATCCATTTGAGTATTATGATTCATATGAATTTATGTTGGAATTCGCATCATGATTCAAGTGTAGAACCATACTTTTGTATTAGTGACAAAAGTAGGCACCTTTGTGAACTTGTGTTGACTTTATGAACATGGCTAGTTTATGTTGGATTTTATGCCCAAACAAAATATGTTTTAGGCCTATGTTGCTATCAAAATAATATAATAATATATGCGACACATAATTAAGTTAGATTTACATTTTAAATGCAAGTTTACATGAATATATTAAAAACCATGATTCATGTTTAGGTATGTTTTATGTCATGATTATATGCTATTACAATGCAAGTTCACAAGTGCCTAATTTATGTTAATTAGTTCGCTATGTTGCAAGTACATGCGTTCACACACCCCTTTTGATGTTACTTAGAATATATATACACCATGTTCTAAGCCTCCCCTTTTTCATGTGGCTAAGTTGGGCTTAAATGTTAAACCCAACATATGTTATAATATAGCGAACGTATAAAACGGGGGTAATGACGTTGGGTTAAAAATATAAAACATATGTGTTGGCATGTCTGACGCATGCCAATGACCTTGAGAACATTTAAGGGGTATAAATTAATTTTACCCAATAAAGATGAATTTGAATAATGGGCTGCAAATATTTACATATAAAAAGAAAAGAGACAAAATATATAAACTTAGAAAATACGATGTGTTTAACCCGAGGTTGGATTGAGTTGTGATGTAAACCTGCCCGGAACCGCCCGGTTGTCCAGTAGTCACAACAATACCTATCCAATGTGGGTGGTTAAACATAGGGCCCAATAAAGACCCGAGGTTAGATTGAGTTGTGACGTAAGACTGCCCGGAACCAACCGGCAACAGGCAGTCACAACAATACCTGTCTAATGTGAGAGGTCGAGGCTTTAATAAGACAATTAAGGCTGAGTCAGGATTGATAGGATTAAGTAAATTGAATTAATACTTAATCAAATTTAACATGCTAAACTATACAGACTGATTGGGGGTTAGGTTTACAAAACACTTAACCAACTTAGCATGTTGGCTAGAAATAGAAAACCTAGTAGCGGGGGACCCTTTTCAGCAGTAACCCTACAAGGTGTATCAGGATACCCTGAACTAGGAAGGGTGGGGCACGATTACTGGGCTGACTGTAAGAGGTCAAATCGACGGCGGTGGTGCAGCAGTGTAGGTTCTAACGGGGTGCGGGCGTGCACACACTCCGACGCAGAAAAATTAGGCACTAGGCACCAGTAGTATACCTGTGCATTCTAGAATTGTGTCGGGCCGCCACCATGGGACCTGATACACCCCATGATGGGACCAGCATAGGTAACTACAACATCGGGGGCCGTAAGACACATGTAACTATGCGAGTAGGAGCCGATCATTAGAAATGGATCACTTCACCCTGATTATGGGGTGCCTGTTGGGAACTAGTTTATAGGGGTGCAGAGATTAATATAGGGTACGATAGTACATTCGACTCTAGACAACTTAACTTAGCTTATAGTGCTTTCCCATTTCCAGTTTGTACTTATCATGCTCATTTCTTTATTCATAGACTGAATATTCCTAGACTTACTCAGGCTTTATGTCTGACTCTACTTTTCTTTCGTTTCCCCCATGTCCACAGGGAGGGAATACCGCAGCTTGACCAGTTTTCACATCCATCTTGAAGAGAAAGAATGTATTGCTTGGATCTCTTTCGTTTTGGACTATGGATTTGGATAGCGACTATGGGGACTTATGCAGTTTACTTATGTTTTTATGCTTCTTTAAATTATGAAATCAAGACAGTTATGGAAATGTAATGTTTTTTGGAAATATTGTAAGACAATTATGGCATGGTTGGTGTAACACGTATTTTT
The DNA here is from genome assembly GCA_030737875.1 of Allium sativum. NCBI lineage: Eukaryota > Viridiplantae > Streptophyta > Magnoliopsida > Asparagales > Amaryllidaceae > Allium > Allium sativum. The sequence goes on along the minus strand of CM060909.1, from coordinate 428,985,725 downwards.
GATGAAATAAAAGTTGATGTTGTTTCCGCTATTCAAAAATATGTGTATTTATATATGTCTTGTGTATCTGTGACTTATACTAATAAACCTCCACCAAAATTAGGGCATTCCCTTTGAGAGTGACCCTAACGGAGGCGGGGTGTTTCACTTGGTATCAGAGCATAGGTTTACCAGATAAGATAAAAAGTTTTGAAAATTTATTTTCAAGAGAAAATTTAAAGAAGCATTTTTAAAGATAAAATATTATTTTATTTTAAAAAGGCATAGTCCCCCAAAGCCATAGGTACTATCTTTTATCCTTCATTTTGAATCTATCCTTTTGGTTTCAGCATGTCCGAAGAAATTAACTTGCCAGAGGGTGTACCAATACCTGGTTGGTTCAGACGATTCTTAGAAGCAAGGGCCAATCAGCCAGGTCCCACTATTCCTCCTCCCCCAGTTGTAGGAAATCATCCAGCTGCAGCAGCACCTCTTCCTCCACCTCCTCCGCGTGGTAATACTTTTGCTAAGATATGTAAAGATTTTAAAGCTATGGGAGGAAAGGAATTTCATGGAACCGAGTCCTTCGTGGCAGCCAGGAATTGGCTGAAGGAAACCGAGGACTTATTCGTCATCTTTGAGGTAGAAGATAGGCAGAAGGTACAACTGGCAGTATGGCTACTTAAAGGCAAGGCTTCCTACTGGTGGGAAGTCACCAATGCAGAAAGACCAGTGGAAACATGGGAGGACTTTAGGGCAAGATTTGAGGCTAAATTTCTCTTAGAAGAAGAAATGAGTCTTCAGTTGGAAAAATTCTTATTTCTTAAGCAAGGGAATATGACAGTCAAAGAGTACGTTAATCAGTTCGATCAGCTGGCTAGGTTGGGACTGGACCTAGTCAACACTCCGCACAAGAAGGCTCTCCGTTTTGTCAAAGGATTGAATGAGCCATTACACAGTTTGGCCATGACCCATATACCCATGGGAGCTATGTATGAAAGATTGGTACAGATGGCGTTGCTGAACGAAGATGATAAGGGAAGAAGGAGACAAAGGCAAAAAGCTCTCAAGGGAAGAAAGAGGGTTTATAGCCTAAGAAGACAGACTTTAAGAAGGGCGGGAAAGACAACAAAGAGAAGAGGAAGTGTAATTTCTATGGCAAAGTGGGGCACTTAGTGAAAGACTGCCGGAAAAAGAAGGCCAAGTTGAATGGTGGGTGCTTTTCTTGCGGTGAGACAGGCCACATGGCTAAGGATTGCCCAAAAAAGCGAGGGCAGGGGAAGAGGGCTGGATCCACCTCAGGGGCACAGGTTCATGTGCTAGAAGCGCCACCTCTGCAACAACGAGGTATAAATACTTCTGTAGAAAGTGTAGTTTATCTTTATGATCACCCAGTTCGCACTTTATTTGATTCTGGCGCATCACACTCCTTTATTTCATCTGCTTTAGTAAAATCTCTACACCTAGAAACTAGTAAGGTAGAGGACCCCTTAATTGTTTCAAATCCAATCGGGGGCCCAGCTCATTTGTCTATGATCTGTGTGGGATTGAAAATTTCTATTCTAAGCGTAGAATTTAGATGTAGTGCCTTTGTTTTGGGCTTCTCGGGATATGGTTTGATTTTGGGCATGGACTGGCTATCCAGTAATGGTGCCATCCTTGATTGTGAGAAAAGGGTGGTTAGGCTTCTGACCCAACTCGGTAACACTCTGGAAATTACTTGTAATCCCTCGTATGCGGTTATGCTTAGTTATCTCGAATCGCTAGATGCTTCTGTTGAGAATTTGCAATCTGTTAGAGTGGTCCGTGAATATCTGGATGTCTTCGAAGAGGTGAAGGGCTTACCTCCGAAGCGGGAGATAGACTTCTGCGTATATCTTGTAGATAATGCAAAGCCCATTGTGCAACACCCCACCTCCGCTAGGGTCACTCACAAGGGAATGCACTAGGTTTGGTGAAGCATTATCGAGGTAAACATGCATAGAAATATTACAAGACAGAACATATATATATAAAACAGCGGAAGTAAAACAAATTTCATTACCTTGTAAAATAAGGTCTAAAGCCTTTTACATCAGAATACATCAAAACCTGTCTTGCAATAGAAAAGAAGCATAAACCATTTCATAAATTATTCCCCAAGTAAAACAGTAAAGTAGCCATAGCCAAGAAAAGTCCAAGCCATGCGTGATGACCTTCAAGTAGAAGATGTCTGAACTAGATAACAGTGTTTCCTCCCTGAAAACCTGGGGGGGGTGGAACGGAAGACAAGAGGCGAAAGAAAACGGGGTCAGTCATAAAGACTGGTAAGTCCTATCTACTTCCAGTATAAAAACAGGTAAAGGTAACATGACATGCATAAACTGAAAGTAAACATAAGGATGGCTACAAGATAGATAAACTAAAACAGGCTGAACTACGGTAGCAAGGTAAACTAAGATATCATGATAAACTACGGTGTCATGATAAGTCAAGGTATCACATCGTCCGGTTTCTATCAAGTATAATATCCCGAGGTATCTATCCTGTGTAACGTCCCACGGTATCTATCATGTATATTTCCCATGGTCCTAACATGTATATTTGCTCTGCACCTCTCGTACTAGTATCCCAACCCGCGTCATGTGTTAATTATGAATGTCCCTTGCCCAATGTCATGTAATGGTCTATGTCAACCTAATATATAGCATATGTAGGTTTTCCCAACTCGTATGTTTCTTTCCATGTATAAGTTCAGTCCTTTGCCGTAGGCCATACGGGCTTTCCCATGTAAACGTTTTATCCTTGAGGTTATTTTGGACTGCTACCCTTGATCTAGTTATGTTTCCTTACCATGAACTATCGCGCGTTCACTTAGGATTTATGCCGCCTAAGACCACTAGGGATTATGCTACCTAATGAACGTTTCCGTGTCTCGGTTTGGGTTTTGGCCACCTAGGACCACTAGGGATTATGTCAAACGTCAACCGCGCCCTTTTGTCCCACGTATGTATCGTGAACCGTTTTCCATGTCTAGACGCACATGTTCCTCAATGTGCCATCCGAGTTCCGTGCCAGGGCAAATCAAGAAATACGGAACTCGGTCGGGAGCTTTAAGTCGTCTGCTGATGCAGATATCAAGGTCTGTTTTTGTACTCGTGGCTATGGTCCCACGTGACCCCTCCCTCAACTACTGAAAGGCAACCCAAGAAAAATCATGTATGAGAACTACACTACGGCCCATCGATGCCCATTTCCAGATAGCCAACCTCACCCATAACTCGATAGCTAGTATATGGTCTTTTGGGCGTTCCCTGCCTTTCCGTACGTAAACGATTGACTAAAGATGGTAGGTAGTCGGCGACATGCTATCCTGGGGCAAAATCAAGTATCGTCGACTCCACGCTAATCCATCCCAGTCTTTAGGTCGCTCGCATAGCAACCAAGGCATACTCTTGGCTCTTCTACCGTAGACCTTAACCCCTGTGAGGCCGGGTTACATGGACCACTCGCCACCTCACAGAGGGATACTAAGAGTACCCTCACGTTCCCCGAAGCTTTCGCTTCGTCACCCAGTTCGCTGGAGCTTTTATCCAAGTCAGATAACTTGCTCCTCCTCGTATACTAAGCGATGACCTACCATACCAGGTTACTCATCTCTTTATGAACTAGTCCATGTCCTTAGCTAAGAATTATTACTTAGTTACCCTTAACTAAGGTTTACCACTTAGCCCCTCTTTCCACTATCCTTGTTAACTACGATTTCCAACCTAGTCCCCTGAGCTAGGGTTTTGTCAAATGGGTTAAGTGTTGTTATCCAAGTTCATGACTTAACCCGCCTACGAATCCTGTCAAGATTGGCTAAGTACTCAAGTTCAGGGCTTAGCCCTACAAGTTGGTTAAGTGTACCAAGAAGCTCATGACTTAACCTTATTAAGTCAAACTGGTTAAGTATTTATTTGTCTTAACCCTATCAGATTATCATGTTAGATTGATTAAGCATAGATTATCTTAATCCCATCAGATTATCGAGTCGGATTGGTTAAGTATGGGTTAGCTTAACCCCATCCACTAATCATATTACAATGGTTAAGCCTACTTCTAAAAGATCTTGTGACTTAACCCTATCAGGTCCACCTATTAGACTGGTTAAGTATAGGTTACTTATCCTCATCAAATCATCACGTATAATTGGTTAAGTATAAGTTACCTAACCCCATTAAATTATCATGTTAAATTGGTTAAGTATTGGTTACTTAACCCCATTGAATTACCAAGTTTAGATTGGTTAAGTGTTTAACTTAACCCCATCGAATTCCCGTGTTTAGATTAGTTAAGTATAGGTTACTTAACCCCATCTAATTACCGTGTTTAGATTAGTTAAGTCTTAATTACTTAACCCCATCTAATTACCAAGTCGGATTAGTTAAGTGTAAATTACTTAACCCCATCTAATTACCAAGTCGGATTAGTTAAGTGTAAATTACTTAACCCCATCTAATTACCAAGTCGGATTAGTTAAGTGTAAATTACTTAACCCTATCTAATTACCAAGTCGGATTAGTTAAGTGTAAATTACTTAACCCCATCCCCTAATCATCTTGTATGGTTAAGTGTCATTAAGAAATCAAACCCGGTCCCACTTAACCTACCCACTCGTGTCATATCGGTTAAGTGTCATTAGTCAAATTTACTTAACCTTATCATGTGGCATTAATTTAATTAATGCACTCTCAACCTCTCACATTAGACCTTGTTGTGGTTACTAGTTAAGCCGGGCGGGTCCGGGTAGTTTTACACCACAACCTAGTCTAACCTCGGGTCTTAAGCGCGACATGACCAACTTCTCACATTGGATCTTATTGTTTGTATCCACTAGTTAAGCCGGGCGGGTCCGGGTAGATTTATGCTACAAACTCAACCCAACCTCGAGTTGGCCACTTTCATGTTTGGTCTAGTGTCACATTACACCTACAACCCATACGTATCTAGCCCCAAGTTCCATGTTTTCGTTTGTGTCATGTTCATGTTTACATGTTTCAAGAGTGTCCCCTTTTTCATGCAACCCCATGTCAAGTTTTTCATGTCATACCCACGTTTTTCCTAAGCTACCCAAACGTATTTCCATCCCTAGTGGAAGCGAGTCACATAGTAGGGTATTATGCCAACATATTTGCCACAAACATGCATAGTATCATAAGGAAATTTGGCCATAAACATGCATAGTACCATAAGGGAATTTGGCCACAAGCATGCATAGTTTAGTAAGAGGATTTGGCCACAAACATGCATAATGTCATAGGGGAATTTGGCCACAAACATGCATGATACATAAGGGGTTTTGGGTTCATTTACATGCATAAGCCCCAAAGTCAAATCTTTGCCAATGTTTCACAAGTCAAATGGTTCCCAAAGGTTCATGCTAGCATTCCATGGATAAAGATTCAAACTTGCAAGATATACTAGGTTATACATAACATGAGTGGCATGACTAAGTCGCTAAAACATAACCCAAAGTCATATGTTCATGATAAAGGGGCAAACTAGGTTTACATGGGTTAACATACTCATGTTACATCTCATTTTATCCCATGTCACATTAGAACCACCGTTAGAATCTACAAGTAGCTAGAACTTACATAGCGAGGCTTAGGAAAAGGATCATGCATCATCTTGACGAAGAAAGGTGGCTCCTTTGTCGAAGAACCGTCATGAAACTCGCATAGCAACGTTGATTTGGCCTCTATTTGGTATAGCAAGCTTGCACCTTTTGATTTGAACCCGATTTGAATGCATAGTCTCTAGGAATTGGAGATGGAGGCCATGATCACTTGGCATTTGGGCAGCACTTCGTGGCATGAGTGATTTGTGAGGGTTTAGGGTAGGCTTAGGGGTCTTTTTATAGAGATTAGGAGTAGTTTAGGCCGTTAGATTAACCCTAGGATAGATCCAAGCCCTCAAAAATCGTCACAAGCCTCCAAAACCGAGCCAAACAGCAAAACAGGTGCACCAGGTTGCCTGGGTCCGACCAGGCAGGTCGACCCCCAGGTCGACCCTGGGGTCGACTCCCCAGTCGACCTGGCCCCACCCAGGTCGACTCCCAGGTCGACCCCTAGGTCGACCTGGTTCTGGCGGGATTTTCCCGCATACCTGATTTTCTGAAATTTTTGAAATCTGTTTTAAATTCTGATTTTTCGTGAAACTTCCGAAGGCCATATCTCAGCCATACGGACTCCGATTTACGAAATTTCGGACTCTATTTAGCGTATTTTTCCGAGTCGAACGCAATGGCAAAGCCCGTTTTATCTGATTCAGATTTTATAATTTAATTCCGCCTTGATTCTTGTCTTAACACGTTGTTTAAAATTCGGGTTGTTACATTCTCCCCTCCTTTAAGGATTTCGTCCCCGAAATCTCCAAGTTAGGAAGAACATATCCTACCATCCATCATCCATCTACTCAAAACATCATCCACAGGCAACCATTGTCCTTAGACGATTTCTAATGCCATATGAACATATGCAAAACGTGTGTGTATATGCTCCTTAGCTAATGTTAATGATCAGGTCTGAATGATCTTTCTAATGCAAAATATGTTTAGTGCCATGAGTCCAACATGTATGCAAATAGTCCTAGTCATATAAGTACTATATGCGTGCACAAACATTCATTCATATGCAACATCCGCATGATAACACATTCAATTTCATCCATAAACAAGTATAAATACTCCTGCATATGCAACATGAAACGTGACCGCGTCAATCTAGTATCTAATGTGTATTCGCGCATCCACGAGCAACCACTTGCAACCATTTGCAACCATATCAATCATAACATGTTTCAAATACATGTTTACATCCATAGAGTTCTATCTAAGGTTTCCAAGATAAGATTGAGGAGATAAACAAGACAAACTCCTTACGGGGTTTGTAACAGAAACAGGACCGAGAGGATATCCACCAAAAGATAACATGCGAGCAAGCTCTACAGGAAAAACCAGGGATCATGGGTACACCCCTTAAACAGAGGTACGATGCGCGTGTCTAGCCTTACGTCTTCTAAGTCGCGTTTCCTTGAGCTTAATTCCTCGGTGCCTTGACCGCCTTTGACTTCATGATTTCATAGCTCCTTGATTCCTATTTCCCAGGTATGAGTTAGAACTCATTTCATTGTCGCCTCTTATTCCACTTTCACTTATCCTTTCCCTAGTATACTTGGATCAAATGTGTCCACTTACTCATGCAAGCTCTCCAAAATTCACTAGGGAATCCTGGATCTCGTTTGCCGATGCCAATCCATGTTGCCAAGAGTACTTACTAGGGTGATTCCCATAACTCATGCATAAGCGAAACGAACCATCCGCCTTAGCGGCGAATTCTATTCGAACGGATTACCAACAACTACATCCCGAGATTCTAGGTAACTAACCATGACAGATCCCAAAAGGTTACACGAGGCTTCGAGGGTATCACCAAGGTGAGTCGAGAGTCTAACTACCCTCTTTCCTAAAACCGAGAATGGCACCCCTTGGGTTCGCTTTGGAAATATCTTTCCAACGGCACCAACTTTGTAAAAATCCAACGGTTGGATTGTCTAGAATGTTTAATTCAAATCTGAAGAAAAACAGCGCTAGAATCGATTATATATATATATATATAATTAAATTAAATCGAATAACGACGCTGCAGTTCGTATTTTGAAATCGAAAGTTCAAACGATTATACCGGGAGATCCGACCGTCGGATTTTCCCAAAACTGGAACCGTTGGATTCGTTTTGAAAAGATCTTTCTAATATGTAAATTATATGAAGATCCAACGGTTAGATTTTCAGATATGTGTAAATCAAATCTGAAGAAAAATAGCGCCATGGCCGCGTTATGGCCCAAAGCGTCGTTTTGAATAAATAGGCTATTTTAAAATAAATAAAAATAGCGATAAATCATTATAAAATATTATAAACGATATGGATGTGAAATTTAGAAACTAACTGAAGGTTGGCTAAGTCGAATGGTTTCTTGGGTGTTGATCTGATGTTGGTTTCGGCCTTCGGGGTTAATATTTGGGAAATCGTTCTCTTACTGATTTACGGTTAGCGACTAATGAATTGAAATGATGTGTGTGTGTGTGTAGCACTTGCTTATTATATATGCGAGTTGCTCAGAAAGACTAGGTTTATCCCATTCTGAATAACTGAATCGACGATAAGAAATCGAAGATGAAAACGGTGGTCGAAGACCGGAGATTTTCACCTCGTTTGGATGGTAACCGATGTCCTGATTGGGAGGCATCCCGAAATATGGATAATGAGTGGTGACTGTCCAGACGTACGTGGAGATCGATGGGTTTGCGAGGTATATAGTGCCTCCGGTTTCGTTCAGACCCAGAACGGACTTGCAAATGGAATGTGTGTCTGACATGGGAATTCATTCTGTGTTATTGATAGTCATCAGTTGCATGGTGTGAATTGCCTGTGTGGCAGGCTAAGATGCAGTGATCAGGGCTTCTGTTGAAAAGCAAAGTCTTGTGGTTGATGATCAAAGCACCGCCTGTGTGGCGTAGGTTTGTGTATAACGTGAATTCGCGAGCCTCACACCCCGGTATGAACCAGAAACGGGAGAAGGACCTTAGGGAGGGCATGCGTTACTTTCTAGTTAGACGTGGTGTCGGTGCTTAAACTGGATGACATTTATATTATTTTCACCTATGTGGTTGTTGCTGTTGCGAGGTGCCTTGGTTATATCAGTCGATCCGAGACCGATGGAGTCATTCGTTCGCTCATTTACGCCCAAAGGACGGGGAAACGTAGTGTTCAGGCATAATAATCCACATCGGTGGACCGGCCCTGACGATCTAAAGGGTTGATGCATTCTGATCCTGAGACATGGGCTAGATTGTCTCGAATTCGGTAAAGACTATCTTTTGCCTTGGTTCATGATGGAAATCCAATTTCCAAATACGTGACTGTGCGGTTTTGATTGTATATATATATGGCGACATGATATATGGTATCCATGTCGTCTATGATTGATACTTATGATTTGAAATTGTTTTTGAAACATATAAACACTAGTAGTAATATCAAGTGCTTTGTTTTATTCGTATCATGCATATTTTGGCCATTTAAGGTAAAACTCTATCCTCCGGTTTGCGTTGCATTGTGTGATGGGAACTGAGTCTTATAATGGCTTCATTTTTATAAAAAGCATTGCGATGTTTAAAAGATTTAATTGTTTTAAAGCACCGACAATCTAATGGAGTAAACCCGTTCCGCAAAAGTGGCGTGGTCCTGTGATTAGCCAAATTATAATGTGTTAAGTAGATTTCTCATGCCAGTCCCATGACTGACTCGTAGTTTGTTTCACTTGCAAACTCGGGTGCCCTTTTTTCTACATGAGCAGCCTTGTATTCAGGTTTTTAGCAGGCTCTTTCTGGATAGCTGGAGCTGAAGATGGATGCTATCATTTATCTCTTTTTATGCTGTTCGGCTCCTATTGTACATTATGTTTTGTTTTCCGCTGTAGACATTTATGTATAGCTGAACTGTGTTTGTACTAAGTATGATCCTATAAACTGTGTAACTCTGATGATCAATGTTTATTCAGTATTATTTGTTCATTATCTGGTGATTTATTTATGTTCTGTTATTTCTGTTTATGTCTTATATTCCAATGATTACCCTTAACATCGTCAGTACGGGTTTTGGGGTCGTCACACATTCCAACAACCACAAAGGTGAAAAGTATATAAATGTTAGCCAGTTTAAGCACTGACACCACCCATAGCTAGAAAGAAACGTCGTGTTCACCCAACGGTCCGTATCCCGTTTTTGACTCATACCGAGGTGTGAGGCTCACGAATTAACTCCATACACAAAGTTATGCCACGTAGGCCGTGCTTTGATCATCAACCACAAGACTTTGCTTTTCAACAGAAGCCTTGATCATTTGCCATTTAGGCATGCCACACTGGCAATTCATACCATGCGACTGATGTCCATCGACATACAACCTCTGAGCTCGTACGTCTCAGAGAAGGGTGTTAAGCAAGAGAATAAATTCTCCGTCGCCAAACAGATGTATATTTAATAAAGATCAATCAACACAGAATAAAATCCAATGTCAGACACACCATCCATTTACAAGTTCGTTCTGGGTCTGAACGAAACCGGAGGCACTTTTGTAATAACCCGGAAATTCCGAGCCAGTTTAAAATTTTTATTTTGGCAATTTAGCGAATTTTGAACATTTAAAATGAATTATTTTAAATAATATCGACGAGAAATTTATTTTGAATAGAATTCGAACGTATATATTATCTACGTCGTCGTTAGAATATAAATATTTATATATAATTATAAATAGAATTGAAAATGGCGTGGTAGTTCGATAATTCGATTTCAAACTTCAATTGAATGTACCGGGTGCAAAACGAACCGGATTTTAGTGAAACCAAAAACAATAGGATCTATTTGATAATATCTTTCCAACGAATCCGAAAAATCGAGATTTCATAACGGGAATCAAAAGATATGTCCAGTTGAAAATTCAGAATAGTCGCTATGGAATTCAGGCCCTTAAAAATGGGAATTTTGCAAACGACCTCGGATTTCGACGAAACCACTTTTGTTGGATCCGTGATGTCAAGTTATTGCTAGATTCCAAATTTCATAATTTTCTGAATCAATATGTGAGCGTGGCAAAGGAAAACGCGTTTGACCAGTTTTAGTTGATTTTAATCGACTGGAAATTGGCCATTTTTCCAACGGTATCAGAATTCGATGAAACTTGTTTTGTTAGGACCGTATCGTCAATACGAAGCTAGAAAATATTTTTCTGGAATTTTTCGAGTTAGTGTGTGGCCCCGGTAATTTGAAATGTGCGTTTAAATTGAATGTATAAAGAATTATATTTTAATTTAAATCAAAATTATCGAAACGATCGAATCAGCTTACGATACATATCCCATTGTGTTCGGAATGGGGGTGAAACGCTATGGACGACAGGCTGTAGACCTCGTTTAGAGGTCGTATGTAAAAGTCAACTTTTTGAAAGTAAAATAATAAAAAAATAAAACCTCTCTCTTCCCCCTTATTTCTCTCTGCCCCCCCCCCCTTTTCTACAAATCAGAAATCAAAAAAAAAAAAAGAAGGCACAGCCGCGCCCCCCCTCGACGGCGGTCGATGCCGCACCCCTCCCCCCCCCCCCCCCGTTCTGACCTTCGCCCCTCCCTTCTTCTTCCCCAAATTCGAGCGCCTCCACCTCCCTCTTCTCCGCCTGCATCGAAGACCACCGAGACCCCCCTTACGCCGCATCAGCCTCCGGCCACCCTCCCCAGTTCCGAACCCGCCTTCCCCCCTCTTAACCACCTGTAAGTTTTCTATTTCATTTATTTTCAGTTTGTTTATCTAATGATTTTCAGTTTTATTGTAAATGAATTTTCAGTGATGTTCATTTATAGAAAGCTAGGATTTTTATTGATAGAAAGGCGGGATTTTTATTTATAGAAAGACAAGATTTTTTGAATAAACAAAGGTTCGATTTTTAATGAAGTAGCATAATAAAAATCTGATTTTTATTATATACGTGTTGAAATAAAAATGTGATCTTTATATGGTAGGATATAAAAAGACGATATTTTTATGTAGTGAAAGACGACATTTTTAAAGTAGGAAAAGGCGAAATATTTATTTTTGAAAAGGCGAAATCTTTTTATAAAGAATAGCATGATAAAAATAGATTTTTTATCTATATAGCGATGTAAAAATTCGATTTTTATATATTGAATAGCAAAGTAAAAATTCGATTTTTATATCTTGAATAGCGAAGTAAAAATTCAATTTTTATATCCTGAATAGCGAAGTAAAAATTCGATTTTTATATATTGAATAGCGAAGTAAAAATTCGATTATTATATATTGAATAGCGAAGTAAAAATTCGATTTTTATATATTGAATAGCAATATAAAAATGTGATTTTTATATATGTAGTGAATACGGGCAACGAAAGTGGCAAAGGGCGAGAACGGCGAAGACTTCTACAAAAGAAGAGTCGAGATGATTGGGATAGCTTGGTGAGAACTACTCACTCTAAACTTCTTTTTCTAGTTATATATATATACTAGGATGTAGACGGTGTTTAGTAGCACCCGACACCATCGTCCACAGACCATGGACTTGTTTGTTTGGTTGTGTAGTTGGTTAGATTATTTGATTTGAATTTGATTGTTTGGTGAAGTGGAATGGATTTGATTGATATGTGTATGGCGTGGGCCATCACTAGACCGGGGACAAGGCTAGGCCTTGTCCCGTTTCTAGTATCATGTCGTTATGCCGCCAAAATTTCCTAAAATCACTTAGAAAAATAAATATATCATTTTATTTAATAAATGAACCAAATAGAATATTCATAGGTTGAATAAAATAGTTTGGTCGTTAAAAATATAATTTTTAACGTGAATGTGAATAAATAAATATTCATTTACAAACCAGACGGTTTGTTTATGTACACTGATTTGACTAACATAGATTGGGACGATAAATTTTACACATCGCCCAACTGCACAAATAAAATTCTATGTTTGTTGATTTGAAACCCCACACGGGTATCGGGATAAAATACGGCATACACTAATCCTAATAATTAGTTGTATGTCGATCGATGGATCGACAGGTTGTTATAAGCGTTAGATATCTATATTTGATGCTTATACAGTGTAGTGCACTTTGGATGATGGTTGATTAATTATCGTTGCTATTATATACATGTGCTGTATGGAATCCATATAATTAATTTTGTATGGTAATTGATTGGGCCTCATTCCAATTTAGAAAATAAAGAATATTATAAAATAAAGGTTCATGTGTTGACCGTACTCATCCGTTGAGATTAGTCATGTGTTGAACGAAATATCTTAACAATAAGATTTACATCTTTATCATATATAAAATTAGAAACTAACTGGAAAATAGATAAGATGAGTGGTCTCCTGGATATTGATCTGATGTTGGTTTCGGCCTTCGGGGTTAATATTCAGGGAATCTTTCTCTTACTAATTTACGTTTGGAGTCTGATTTGAAATCAAACGATAGATACCATAATTTTTATAAAATATATTAAATAACAAAAAGAGTCACACATGGACAGTACTCATTCGTTGAGATTAGTCATGTGTTGACAGAAATATAGAGTCACGTATTGAATAAAATAAATATTCAGTTGTTGAATAGGATAACGGAATTATTGAAATATGTAAAGCTGTGTTGATTAGAGATGCGCTATTTTGACGCGAACGATATTTATATCGATTATATTCGTTTTTATATTTGGATTGAATCGAATAGAAAACCAATTTGAATTTAATCGAAAAAAAAACGAATTTGAATTGAATCGAATAGAAAACGAATTTGAATTGAATCGAATAGAAAACGAATTTGAATTGAATTGAATATAAAACGAATTCGAGTTGAATTGAATATAAAACGAATTCGAAATGAATTGAAAAGAAAACAAATTCGAATTGAATTGAAATGAATTCAAATTGAATTGAAATGAATTCAAATTGAATTGAAATTTGAATTGAATAGAAGTGAATTTTAAAACGAATTTATAAGGAAAAATTCAATTTTGATTTGAACTGAAATAGAAGTTGAAATTGTTTTTGAAACGAATTTAAAACTATTTATAAAATTCGTTTTAAATAGAAATCAACGAAATATATATTAAATATATTATATATATATAATAGAATGGGCTGAACAGAACGCGCCGCGGCAGTTTGCGAATTTCGACCATTGACTTCGAACGGACATTACGGGAGATCCGACCGTCAGATTCTCCTAAAACCGGAACCGTTGTGTTCGTATCGAAAAGAGCTTTCTAACGAATATTATAAATTAAAAATCTAACGGTTGGATTTGGAGATACGTCCAAATCAAATTTGGAAAAGGTCGTTGTAAGTGCAGTTCGATGGCCGTTGATGGAAATCGACTGTACGGGCCTTGATAAAATTATTAAAAATATCGATAATTTGTGTAAAATCATAAGAAATGATTTGTGAAGAATTGGGATGAAAAACTCCATATTTGGAAAGATAAAAATAGATTTTTATCGAAATAAACTAGTTTGAACTAAAATTAAAGCCTATTTATCTTTAAATAAATTGGATTTGAAATGGGTTGTAAATAGAATTGATTTGTGGGTTTATCGTGAAGGATGTTTTAAATGACACTTGTTCTTTAACCCGATAAATTAAAAGAATGTGATTTGGGTTTGTCGTGAACTGTGTTTTAAATGACATTAGTTCTTTAACCCAGTAAAAGGAGTTTTAATGAATCTGTAATTAGGTTTGAAATGTGAATTGATAATCTAATTTATCAAATTTAGAAATTGAGCGGGAATGGAGTATCACCAGTTTTGCTCCGAGCGATAGTTAAATCTTTAATTTGATTTGAACGTGAAATGGTAATTAATTTTACCGACAACACTGTGGTGTTAGATATGGAGTATCACCAGTTTTGCTTCATGGGATGAATAGGTTGGGATTGGGAAATAAAATAAATAATTACTTCGGTGTGGTTCGCTAATCTCGACTAGTTTGGAAAACCATAATTTGGTTTGAAATGACATCCAAAGGAAGATTAAAGGATAAATTTTAAAGAATTTATCTTGGATAAAATTAATGGGAACCTTTCCCTAAGAATATGAAATTTAGAAACTAGCTGTAGGTTAGTTAAGAAGAATGGTTTCCTGGATATTGATCTGATGTTGGTTTCGGCCTTCGGGGTTAATATTTGGGAAATTGTTCTCTTGCTAATTTGCGGTTAGTGACTGCTGAATTGGAATGAGGCGTATGTTGTGTTTGTGTAACATTTGTTTACTATATACGCGGGTTGTTCGGAAAGTCCGGGTTTATACCCATTCTGAATAACCGATTCGACGATATGTCAAAGATGATGACGGTGGTCGAAGACCGGAAGTCTTCACATCGTTTGGGTGATTACTGATGATCTTGATTGGAGTGTACACCCAAGATGAGGCAATCAGTTGGTGGTCGTCCAGACATACTTGGAGATCGATGGATATGCGAGGAAAGTGCCTCCGGTTTCGTTCAGACCCAGAATGAACTTGTAAATGGATTGTGTGTCTGACATTGGATTTTATTCTATGTTGATTGATTTTTGTTAAACATATATCTGTTTAGCGGCGGAGAATTTATTCTCTTGCTTAACGCCCTTCTCTAAGATGTATGAGCTTAGAGGTTATATATCGATAGATATCAATCGCATGGCATGAATTGCCTGTGTGGCACGCTGAGTTGCATGGATCAAGGCTTCTGTTGAAAAGCAAAGTCTTGTGGTTGATGGTCAAAGCACGGCCTTTGTGGCGTAGCTTTGTGTATAACGTGAATTTGCGAGCCTCACACCTCGGCATGAGTTAAAAACGGGATAAGGACTTCAGGGAGAGCACGACGTTTCTTTCTAGCTTTGGTGGTGTCAGTGACTTACCAGCCCTGACATTTATATACTTTTCACCTATGTGGTTGTTGGATGAGGCGCCTTGATTTTAGGTCTGTAAGGACCGGGAAACGTGTGTTCAGGAATTGCCAATCCTCAAACGTAAGAGAGGACCGGCCCTGAAGATCCAAGGGTTGCCCAGAGTGCGTATCCCTGGGACATTTGCTAGAGTGTCTCGAAAGCGGAGAGGAGCTTGCCCCTTGCCTCGACTCATGACGGAAATCCAATTTCCAATACCTGTATTTTGGTTTTATTTGTATAGCCTAGTATGGCGACATAGTGGTATGGGGCACTTATGCTGTCTATGATTTATATTTATGATTGAAATTGTTTTGACACTATACACTTATTATAGTATCGAATGATTTGTTTTAAACGTACCAAGCATGTTTGGCTGTTATAAGGTAAAACTCTATCCTCCGGCTTGCGTTGCATTGTGTGATGGGACCTGGGTCTTATAATAGCTTCATTTTTCGAAAAAGCATTTCGTTATCTTTCTTATGCACTGGTATTCTTGGGAGGAAACCCGTTCCGTGTTATCGTGGTCCCTTGAATTACTCTCTTTTAAAGTAAAGTTTAAATAACTGTTTTAGTTCTCACGCTAGTCACATGACTGGCCTGGAGTTTATTGTTTTAACCTAAACTCTGGGTGCCCTTATTTTCGACACGGGCAGCTAGTAGTTTTGGTTTTGCAGATTTATATTCACAGGATCCTGATTTACAGCTGGAACGATGCTCGGAAAGCTCTGTATCCGTGTATTACTTTCAGTTGTGTTTTATATTGTTTTTCCGCTGCTATGTAATTTAATGTAATCTCTGATATTTATCGAATGTAATTTATTCAATTATACTCTGTATATTCTTGTATCTGATGGAATTGTTGTAATAGCAATGAAATGTTCTTCCGTGTGCGTTCAATTATGTATTGTTCTCAAAGTATCCGCTCTTTCCCTCACGGGGAAGTTACGGGTTCTTACACTGGTATCAGAGCTTTGGTTTACAGAGCTCGAGAACAAGACACATTAGAACCATACGAAAGAATTCATCAGATATTGGATTAGTAATATCCAATTAGAATGACTCGTTAGAGATAGGATCAGTAGTATCCTAGAACGGGTGTGAAGAGTATATTTTTCAAATGGAAACAATTTTGTTTTGAAATTTAAACCATCTTATACGTATTTGAATAATTTTATTTGTATTGAATTTGGACAATCCAATATATAAATATTTTGCATATACGCGTCATGAACGTATATTCGAAGTTTTAATATATTAGATAGATATAGAACCGCACTCTAGTAGCCCGGAGACGTTCTGATGGCGGTTCGAAACATCATCAGCATTTATTTTCGAGTGACGAAGGTGCGATATCTATATATTTCCATTAGACTGGTGTGAGAACCAAAACTTATATAGATAGATTTATTGTTGTGATTTGGCATCAAAAACATGATTTTCAGTATATACATCAAAATTATGAATTTGAAATGCTAATTCACTAATTGATTGACGGTTGTGTTATTTGTTTAGTTGTTTGATAATTTTTGAACCATTATGCCTAATAGAATCAAATATTGAACTGTATTGAAAATTGGTCGCATTTGCTAGCATATGCATGTATTTACATTGAACAGGTCATAGCAAGGGGGCTAGAGCAGAGAATAAAATTTGTTTGCCCGACAAATAGGTACATGTTTATCATAATTTACTATTTTGTTTGGGTGATGATGATTTTATGAGCTGATTGGCTAGCCGCTTGGCTTTTTCTTTTTCTTTTTGAGATCAGAAGGCCTATATGGCAATTTCGAGATTTTCCTATGGCTCCCGGTGCAGGGGAGGTTATGGCGAAATTTTTCGAAAATTTAGGGTGTTAGCCAAATTTTTGAAAATTTGAAAATTCTCAAAAACTGAAAAGTTAGAGAATGGAAGCCAGATCGAACGTAGAGCTGATTAATCAAACCACTTTCGGCTTCGTTCCTTTTCGGGGACGAAAATTTTTAAGTGGGGGAGACTGTAATAACCCAGAAATTCTGAGCCAGTTTAAAATTTTTATTTTGGCAATTTAGCGAATTTTGAACATTTAAAATGAATTATTTTAAATAATATCGAGGAGAAATTTATTTTGAATAGAATTCGAACGTATATATTATATATGTCGTCGTTAGGATATAAATATTTATATATAACTATAAATAGAATTGAAAATGGCGCGGTAGTTCGATAATTCGATTTCAAACTTCAATTGAATGTACCGGGTGCAAAACGAACCGGATTTTAGTGAAACCCAAAACAATAGGATCTATTTGATAATATCTTTCCAACGAATCCGAAAAATCGAGATTTCATAACAGGAATCAAAAGATATGTCCAGTTGAAAATTCAGAATAGTCGCTATGGAATTCAGGCCCTTAAAAATGGGAATTTTGCAAACGACCTCGGATTTCGACGAAACCAATTTTGTTGGATCCGTGATGTCAAGTTATTGCTAGATTCCAAATTTCATAATTTTCTGAATCAATATGTGAGCGTGGCACAGGAAAACACGTTTGACCAGTTTTAGTTGATTTTAATCGACTGGAAATTGGCCATTTTTCCAACGGTCTCAGAATTCGACGAAACTAGTTTTGTTAGGACCGTATCGTCAATACGAAGCTAGAAAATATTTTTCTGGAATTTTTCGAGTTAGTGTGTGGCCCCGGTAATTTGAAATGTGTGTTTAAATTGAATGTATAAAGAATTATATTTTAATTTAAATCAAAACTGATCGAAACGATCGAATCAGCTTACGATACATATCCCATTGTGTTCGGAATGGGAGTGAAACGCTATGGACGACAGGCGGTAGGCCTCGTTTAGAGGTCGTATGTAAAAGTCAACTTTTTGAAGGTAGAATAATAAAAAAATAAAACCTCTCTCTTCCCCCTTATTTCTCTCCCCCCCCCCCCCCCCCGTTTCTACAAATCAGAAGAAAAAAAAAAGGCGCAGCCGCGCCCCCCCTCGACGCCGGTCGATGCCGCACCGCGCCCTCCCCCCCCCCCCCCCGTTCTGACCTCCGCCCCTCCCTTCTTCTTCCCCAACCTCGAGCGCCTCCACCTCCCTCTCCTCTGCCTGCATCGAAGACCACCGAGACCCCCCCTACACCGCGTCAGCCTCCGGCCACCCTCCCCAGTTCCGAACCCGCCTTCCCCCCCCCCCTCTTAACCACCTGTAAGTTTTCTATTTCATTTATTTTCAGTTGGTTTGTCAAATGATTTTCAGTTTTATTGTAAATGAATTTTCATTGATGTTCATTTATAGAAAGCTAGGAATTTTATTGATAGAAAGGCGGGATTTTTATTTATAGAAAGACAAGATTTTTTGAATAAACAAAGGTTGGATTTTAATGAAGTAGCATAATAAAAATCTGATTTTTATTATATACGTGTTGAAATAAAAATGTGATCTTTATATGGTAGGATATAAAAAGACGATATTTTTATGTAGTGAAAGATGACATTTTTAAAGTAGGAAAAGGCGAAATATTTATTTTTGAAAAGGCGAAATCTTTTAATAAAGAATAGCATGATAAAAATAGAATTTTTATCTATATAGCGATGTAAAAATTCGATTTTTATATCTTGAATAGCGAAGTAAAAATTCGATTTTTATATCTTGAATAGCGAAGTAAAAATTCGATTTTTATGTATTGAATAGCGAAGTAAAAATTCGATTATTATATATTGAATAGCGAAGTAAAAATTCGATTTTTATATATTGAATAGCAATATAAAAATGTGATTTTTATATATGTAGTGAATACGGGCAACGAAAGTGGCAAAGGGTGAGAACGGCGAAGACTTCTACAAAAGAAGAGTCGAGATGATTGGGATAGCTTGGTGAGAACTTCTCACTCTAAACTTCTTTTTCTAGTTATATATATATATACTAGGATGCAGACGGTGTTTAGTAGCACCCGACACCATCGTCCACAGACCATGGACTTGTTTGTTTGGTTGTGTAGTTGGTTAGATTTTTTGATTTGAATTTGATTGTTTGGTGAAGTGGAATGGATTTGATTGATATGTGTATGGCGTGGGCCATCACTAGACCGGGGATAAGGCAAGGCCTTGTCCCGTTTCTAGTATCGTGCCGTTATGCCGCCGAAATTTCCTAAAATCAGTTAGAAAAATAAAGATATCATTTTATTTAATAAATGAACCAAATAGAATATTCATAGGTTGAATAAAATAGTTTGATCGTTAAAAATATAATTTTTAACGTGAATGTGAATAAATAAATATTCATTTACAAACCGGACGGTTTGTTTATGTACACTGATTTGACTGACATTGATTGGGACGATAAATTTTACACATCGCCCAACTTCACAAATAAAAATCTATGTTTGTTGATTTGAAACCCCACACGGGTATTGGGATAAAATACGGCATGCACTAATCCCAATAATTAGTTGTATGTCGATCGATGGATCGACAGGCTGTTATAAGCGTTAGATATCTATATTTGATGCTTATATAGTGTAGTGCACTTTGGATGATGGTTGATTAATTATCATTGCTATTATATACATGTGCTGTATGGAATCCATATAATTAATTTTGTATGGTAATTGATTGGGCCTCATTCCAATTTAGAAAATAAAGAATATTGTAAAATAAAGGTTCATGTGTTGACCGTACTCATCCGTTGAGATTAGTCATGTGTTGAACGAAATATCTTAACAATAAGATTTACATCTTTATCATATATAAAATTAGAAACTAACTGGAAAATAGATAAGATGAGTGGTCTCCTGGATATTGATCTGATGTTGGTTTCGGCCTTCGGGGTTAATATTTAGGGAATCGTTCTCTTACTAATTTACGGTTGGAGTCTGATTTGAAATCAAACGATAGATACCATAATTTTTATAAAATATATTAAATAACAAAAAGAGTCACAAGTGAACAGTACTCATTTGTTGAGATTAGTCATGTGTTGACAGAAATATAGAGTCACGTATTGAATAAAATAAATATTCAGTTGTTTAATAGGATAACGGAATTATTGAAATATATAAAGCCGTGTTGATTAGAGATGCGCTATTTTGACGCGAATGATATTTATATCGATTATATTCGTTTTTAAATTAGAATTGAATCGAATAGAAAATCAATTTGAATTTAATCGAAAAGAAAACGAATTTGAATTGAATCGAATAGAAAACGAATTTGAATTGAATCGAATAGAAAACGAATTTGAATTGAATTGAATATAAAACGAATTCGAGTTGAATTGAATATAAAACGAATTCGAAATGAATTGAAAAGAAAACGAATTCGAATTGAATTGAAATGAATTCAAATTGAATTGAAATTTGAATTGAATAGAAATGAATTTTAAAACGAATTTATAAGGAAAAATTCAATTTTGATTTGAATTGAAATGGAAGTTGAAATTGTTTTTGAAACGAATTTAAAACTATTTATAAAATTCGTTTTAAATAGAAATCGATGAAATATATATTAAATATATTATATATATAATAGAATGGCCTGAACAGAACGCGCCGCGGTAGTTTGCGAATTTCGACAATTGACTTCGAATTGACATTATGGGAGATCCGACCGTCGGATTCTCCTAAAACCGGAACCGTTGGGTTCGTATCGAAAAGAGCTTTCTAACGAATATTAGAAATTTAAAATCTAACGGTTGGATTTGGAGATACGTCCAAATAAAATTTGGAGAAGGTCGCTGTAAGTGTAGTTCGATGGCCGTTGATGGAAATCGACTGTACGGGCCTTGATAAAATTATTAAAAATATCGATAATTTGTGTAAAATCATAAGAAATTATTTATGAAGAATTGGGATGAAAAAATCCATATTTGAAAAGATAAAAATAGATTTTTATCGAAATAAACTAGTTTGAACTAAAATTAAAGCCCATTTATCTTTAAATAAATTGGATTTGAAATGGGTTGTAAATAGAATTGATTTGTGGGTTTATCGTGAAGGATGTTTTAAATGACACTTGTTCTTTAACCCGATAAATAAATAGAATGTGATTTGGGTTTGTCGTGAACTGTGTTTTAAATGACATTAGTTCTTTAACCCAGTAAAAGGAGTTTTAATGAATCTGTAATTAGGTTGAAATGTGAATTGATAATCTAAATTATCAAATTTAGAAATTGAGCGAGAATGGAGTATCACCAGTTTTGCTCCAAGCGATAGTTAAATCTTTAATTAGATTTGAACGTGAAATGGTAATTAATTTTACCGACAACACTGTGGTGTTAGATATGGAGTATCACCAGTTTTGCTTCATGGGATGAATAGGTTGGGATTGGGTAATAAAATAAATAATTACTTCGGTGTGGTTCGCTATTCTCGACTAGTTTGGAAAACCATAATTTGGTTTGAAATGACATCCAAAGGAAGATTAAAGGATAAATTTTAAAGAATTTATCTTGGATAAAATTAATGGGAACCTTTCCCTAAGAATATGAAATTTAGAAACTAGCTGTAGGTTAGTTAAGAAGAATGGTTTCCTGCATATTGATCTGATGTTGGTTTCGGCCTTTGGGCTTAATATTTGGGAAATTGTTCTCTTGCTAATTTGCGGTTAGTGACTGCTGAATTGGAATGAGGCGTATGTTGTGTTTGTGTAACATTTGTTTACTATATACACGGGTTGTTCGGAAAGTCCGGGTTTATACCCATTCTGAATAACCGATTCGACGATATGTCGAAGATGATGACGGTGGTCGAAGACCGGAAGTCTTCACATCGTTTGGGTGATTACTGATGATCTTGATTGGGCTGTACACCCAAGATGAGGGAATCAGTTGGTGGTCGTCCAGACGTACTTGGAGATCGATGGATATGCGAGGAAAGTGCCTCCGGTTTCGTTCAGACCCAGAACGAACTTGTAATTGGATTGTGTGTCTGACACTGGATTTTATTCTATGTTGATTGATTTTTGTTAAATATATATCTGTTTGGCGACGGAGAATTTATTCTCTTGCTTAACGCCCTTCTCTAAGACGTATGAGCTTTGAAACGACCCGCATATCCGTGCTATCTGAGTTGACTAAATACACCACACGTCCAACCCAAATAACACAGAAATACGACTCATTATTAGAAAGAAGTTAGAGGATGAGAAATAGAAAGAAAACTTAGAATAGAAGAAAAACGAAGATCACAACTCACAGCGGAACGAATAAAATATATTCTATAACATAACTTTTGAAATACAAATCTGTTTTGTACATAAATACATACCATCATCAGAGTACACATAACATTTGATTCAGCGGAAGTAACTCTAAATAACTAACGTTGAAGCCTCCAGCTTCAAGCTCCTCCAAGTGTATCTGTAAAAGCCTGAAACACTTGACTGCCCGTACAAATTTGGGCACCCAAGAGTTTAGGGAAAACAAACAAAATAAACTCTGGGTCAGTCATGGGACTGGTGTGAGTAAACTCCAACCACTTGTTTAACTTTAAAAATCTTTTCAAAAGAAAAGATAATAGTAAGACCAGCCCACACATAAACATGGACGGTTTTTACCTTACTATAACCCAAAACACTTTGATATCAAATCCAGTGATATTATAATAATGTCTACCTCAAATAAATAACCAAATAGCAGAACGCTTGCATCTCACGCTCCACATACATAGTATAAAATCAAAACCCGCATGGCGCTTATTGGAGATTGGATTTCCAACATGACAAGGTATGGGACCACCTTCCGATGATGTATCTCTAGAGGCAAATACACCTGGGTTCAACAAGAACATCTTGTAACCCGGCCCACACATGACCGACCACTCATTTCGCTTGAGTGTATCGAATGTATATCACCAACGGTTGGGCTCAAACCACCGTTTCCCGAATGGGCAGAATCGATAGATTTAGAACAAAAGGAATTTCTCTAGATAGGTGATTATACACCCTAATGGGTGCGACCCACATAGCCATGTTGCCTGCCCGATTTTTGTCCTTTCCCGGTTGTTGAGGCCTGAGGCTACGATTACTTACCATTCACTGATAGCACAATCACTTTGAATGCCACATCGTCAGATCCGTTAATCACTAGTTAAGTTTGCACAAATATTCTGGATATTATGCTAAGGGATAAATCCGTTGCAACCATATATATTCACACAGACCAACCCATTTGATCATTGGAAATACTCTGTCAGACATTCGTCCATATACGTTCGTTCTGGGATTGAACGAAACCGAAGGCACCATTTCTATTAATAGAAAAAGCCCTTGCACTTCACTCCGTCTTCAATATATTCAGCATACTTGGTTCGCAACGCTTATGCCGATACGGAGTGGTTCTTCGGATAATAATCCAACCGGTCTCTCCATATTGACAACGATGGTCAAAACTTCGATAGTCTGTGATTTAACTATCGAATAAAAACAAAGTGTTCATCCAACATATCAAACAAATCACTGGGCCCTTTAATTAATACTTCATTAATTAAATTACTTTTCCATTTTCTTATCGAATTCTACATTTATCGATACATTGATTTAACTATCAAATTATCTGAAAAATATTCTATCTCCTTAAATTCCCGGAAAAATTCGCCATAACCTCCCCTGTATCGGGAGCGTCGGGAAATTTCAAATAGCTTCCCGGTATCTTCCTCAATCAAAAAGAAAAAGGAAAAGCCAAGCGGCTTGCCGATACGGCGCATAAAACCCATATATGAATTTAAACATGTACCTTTTTGTCGAGCACATAAATTTAAATCTTCATATGCTTCATAACAAACCTGCTTACACATGTTCACCTGTTTTCAATTCAATTCAACTCAATCCATTCGTTTGAATTCAAATTTGAATCGTTTGAATTCGGTTTCGCTTTATTAGCCTTTTTGCCTATTTCACTTCTTTGTTGAACATAACATGTTCAAATAAAATATTTAACTCGTTCATAACCAAATTGAATTTCAATTTCAATTCTAGTTCTCTTTTCTATTTCGAATATAAATTCTCAAATCGAATTCACTTATTTAAAGCTCAATATTCATTCGAAATCTTATTAACTAATTTCTATTCGAATTAGTTAACTCTATTCAATAAATCAAAAATCTGATTTCTATTTCAGAAATCAACTCATTACTCCACTGGAGTTCACATATATCTTATAACTCACATCTGGATTTTCTAAATAGAAATTTCGATTTTTATTTGCTTAAAATCCTTTAATTTAATTAAATAAACCGTTATGGTTTTATAATGGTTCTGGCGCTGTTTTTCTGAAAATTTGATTTTGACATAACTCAAAATCTATACGACGAAATCCAGATTTTTCTCCTTCATTAGAAAACTATTATCAAACTGGTCCTGACGTTTCTTGTTTCGAAGAATTCCGACTTCAATTGAGTTCTGTGTATTCAATTGAAGTTCGAATCGCCAATTTACGAACTGCAGCGCTGCGGCGAGTTCGTTTAATTATATTTATAAATATAAACGTTAAACTCCTTGAAAATGAATTCAACTTCATTTAACTCCATTTGAATTCCTTGATTCAAATTTCAATCTCACTTTTATTTGGATTCTATATTTCAAAATCCCATAGTTTAAAACCCATTTGAATTTCATATTCAAATCCCATAGATTAAATCCTATTTGAATTCAATTTGAATCTTTTATATTCAAATTTCATTTTCCCTTTCCATTTGAATTCTAATATTCAAATTCATTTCCAACCCCATTTGAATTCCATATTCAAATTTATTTTTAGCGCCATTTGAATTTCTTCACTCAAACCCATTTGAATTCCCTTGAATTCAAATTCCATTTCAAAACCATTTGGATTTCCTATTTTGAAATCCTATTTGAAACTCTATTTCCAATTCTACTTTGAAATCCTATTTTCAAAATTTATTTCAAATTCTAACTTTGAAATTCTACATTCAAATCTCTATTTGAATTTCTTTATTCGAATTCCTTTGAATTCAGATTTTATTTTAATTTCTTGAATTCAAATTCTATTTTTCATTCAAATTTCGTCTATTCAAATTCTATTTGAACTTCTATTTGAATTTCTAATATTCAATCTCCTCTTAAAATTCAAATATTTAAACTCCTTTTAAAAATTCAAATGTTATACTCAAATTTCATTTGAGTTATATATTTAAAAATCCCTTTTCAAATCCTATTTGAAATTTCATTTGTACTTCAAATATTTCAACTCCTTTCTAATATTTAAATTCTATTTAAATTTCTACTTAAAAATTCTATTTCAAGTTCTATTTTGAAATTTCATTTCAAAATTTAATTTCACACTTGTATTTCTATTTCTGAATTATCAAATGATAATTCTCTTTACTTCATTTATAACTTCGTTATAAAAGAACTATTTATAAACTTCGTTTATAAAGAACTACTTGTTTTATTTTTCAAAACAAGTTTATATTTTATTCCATTTAAAATTCAAATTCTATTTAAAAATAGAATTTCTTTTTTAAATCTCCAATATCCTTTCACGATATTTTTAAATATCATTACTTAAGCCCAGTGATATTTAAACACACAAAGCAACGAATTATTTATTTTTCTAACACATCATATATAACAATATATATATGCAAACAAATAAACAAACAGATAATATATTTTTGAGGAATCCAGTTGGATCCCTCCAACCTGATTTCCTGCATCCACAGATGTTAGCACATAAATAATACCAATTCTGCTTCGTGGCAGAATATCGCGGTATAGAAGGTCATCCACTAATCATAGCGTGGGGCGTATAGGGTAATCATCCGCTATGGTACCGCGGGCATCCGCTAATGAGACTGCGGGAATCCAACCAATCAATCAACCCAATATATATATATATATAGCCTAAATAACTAATATATATAAAACAACCAGAAAAATCCAAACAAGCAACAACAATTATTTTTAACGAAATAAAAATAATTAAAATAAAAGGTGAGTGAGATTTACTCACCGGAATTGTAGTTGTCAAATATCCTGTTTACTTCCAAATCATTGGCCACGAATCTTCTCGGATGAATTCATACCTACGATAATCTGATTTAAATTTCCTGGTTAACATTTATTTAAATTAACTATTTAATTGAATAAATAAATTTCATTCATATATAACAGTTACTAAATTAAATTTATATATATTTACTTCCTTGGTTTGAACAACCAACGGTTTTAAATTTAAATATTTCTCTTAACTAATAATAATTCACTAAATAAAATTTTCTTTTTTCCAAATTCTGAATTAGTGACTAATTCCAGTCTAAACTAATTTCCAATCATTTATATTAAAACTGTTTTACACTAAAAATAATACCTAAGTTAATTACTGATTTTGAATTTAATTCATACCTTAATCCTTGTCAATCCCTCGACTGCGGTGAGCTCACAACCCTTCCACCAAAATCGAAGTACTACATACTTTGAGCACTCCCAGGCTATGCACTCCAGGCTTCCGTCCACTACCGCCGCACTCACCAATCAGACCCCCTACCTCATCGCGATGCACTCCTCAACTTCCACGTTGTCGCATCCCCATCTTCTACTACCATAACCCAGTCATCGTGTCCTTCCATCGTCAAATCGAACTCCCTTAACCTCGCTCAACCCTAAATCCGATGTCATCAACTTCGAGCGATATCAAAGGCACTCGAACCCAAGCTGAGGGTTATCAGCGGGAAACCCTTGCTTCCACGGTCGTAACAAATTCGCCATTGATTTTGGCAGAACGGGGTTCGATTCGGTTTTTAGAAGAGGGCTCGCGATTTTGATTTTCTGTAACTGGGAGACGATTAACAAAAGGGTCGGAATGGAAAACAAAGACGATGGGCAAGGTATATATACACGCGATGGGAAACAGTAAGGTACAGGCCATTAAATCCTATGTTGGCTTGATGTAGAACAGGGGAAGACATAAATTTTGGCTCGAGGAAGGCAATAGGGTGGCGCGATTTAACACATGGGTCTGTGTTGTAACAGGAGTAGGTCGGCCCCCTTTTTTTTTTTTTTTTATATATATATATATATATCTATTTTGATTTTTGTTTTGTTTTTAATTTATTTTTATTATTGACTATATTTAAATTTATACCGGTCTTTTGAACTGTTTGATTCAGTTTTCATCTTTGATTCAAAATTTATTTCGTATTACTATAAATTTATAAATAAAAATTTATTTATATTATCAACAAAATATTTAAAATAATATTAAATATTTAAAATAAATTATTCAAAAATCTGGGTCGTTACATTCTTCCCCCCTTAAAATAATTTCGTCCTCGAAATTGCTAAGGTAGGAAAAAGGGTACAAATCCATTCCTTTTCAACATCTCACTTATGTTGAAACTCAACTCCTCATATTTCTATGACTTTAATTTCAACCAAAACTTTTGGTCTTCACACATTTGATTTGAATGATCTTCGATCAATCCATTTATATCCAATCTATATTCTATTAAACCAATTCAAATTGATTCTAGTCAATTTATTTACTTCGACCCATTTAACTTGTTTAAGTTAAATTTAAATTCCAGAATTTAAATCCCTGGGTTTTTCATTTCAAATTCTTTTGAAATCCCATAAATATATACATATATTTTTTTCCATCTCGAATTCAAAACATTTGAATATTCAAACCAATTTGTTTTCTTTCCAACAAATTTCCATCAAAACTTTCTAAGGTAGCAACCTATCACTTAGAAACTCGGAAATGAACACTGATGATGTTGCAATCATCATCAGAATTATTTCCCAGCCACTGAAGTGAGTTCAGTGCTTTATTATTTCAAAATCCATGATTTTCTCTCAAATCCTTTAAAACAAATCTATATTATTTTAACATACTTTGAAAAATATTCCCAACTTCCCAGGATTTTGAATTCTTAATTCTGGTTTGAATTTAATTCTAATTCATCTCATTTGTATATTTAATTCCTATACAAATTCTATTTGGTTATAAATAACCATTTCAATTTTTATAATCTTATCTGATTATAATGATATCAATCAACACATCCATATAATATAATAATTTCAAAAATTATTCTTTCTATATCAAAATAGAAATTTGGGTAAAATTATTTCATTTACTTTCTTTAAAACAATACTGTGTCGAATTTCTCTGTTCAAGCGTTTAGAAATTCCTATCGACTTCGTGGCGTCCCACGATTCGACCAGAATTCATAAACCACTCACAGACTAGTCAACACAATATAAAACAACTTTTATATCAACTAACAAATACGCTCTCTCGTATATATATACTGAACTCATTCTAGGGTACTGCTGACCCTATCTCTAATGAGCACATGCCACACAAGCCTAGGTGTTCGCTCAACCTAAGCTCTGATACCAACTGAAACGACCCGCATATCCGTGCTATCTGAGTTGACTAAATACACCACACGTCCAACCCAAATAACACAGAAATACGACTCATTATTAGAAAGAAGTTAGAGGATGAGAAATAGAAAGAAAGAAAACTTAGAATAGAAGAAAAACGAAGATCACAACTCACAGCGGAACGAATAAAATATATTCTATAACATAACTTTTGAAATACAAATCTGTTTTGTACATAAATACATACCATCATCAGAGTACACATAACATTTGATTCAGCGGAAGTAACTCTAAATAACTAACGTTGAAGCCTCCAGCTTCAAGCTCCTCCAAGTGTATCTGTAAAAGCCTGAAACACTTGACTGCCCGTACAAATTTGGGCACCCAAGAGTTTAGGGAAAACAAACAAAATAAACTCTGGGTCAGTCATGGGACTGGTGTGAGTAAACTCCAACCACTTGTTTAACTTTAAAAATCTTTTCAAAAGAAAAGATAATAGTAAGACCAGCCCACACATAAACATGGACGGTTTTTACCTTACTATAACCCAAAACACTTTGATATCAAATCCAGTGATATTATAATAATGTCTACCTCAAATAAATAACCAAATAGCAGAACGCTTGCATCTCACGCTCCACATACATAGTATAAAATCAAAACCCGCATGGCGCTTATTGGAGATTGGATTTCCAACATGACAAGGTATGGGACCACCTTCCGATGATGTATCTCTAGAGGCAAATACACCTGGGTTCAACAAGAACATCTTGTAACCCGGCCCACACATGACCGACCACTCATTTCGCTTGAGTGTATCGAATGTATATCACCAACGGTTGGGCTCAAACCACCGTTTCCCGAATGGGCAGAATCGATAGATTTAGAACAAAAGGAATTTCTCTAGATAGGTGATTATACACCCTAATGGGTGCGACCCACATAGCCATGTTGCCTGCCCGATTTTTGTCCTTTCCCGGTTGTTGAGGCCTGAGGCTACGATTACTTACCATTCACTGATAGCACAATCACTTTGAATGCCACATCGTCAGATCCGTTAATCACTAGTTAAGTTTGCACAAATATTCTGGATATTATGCTAAGGGATAAATCTGTTGCAACCATATATATTCACACAGACCAACCCATTTGATCATTGGAAATACTCTGTCAGACATTCGTCCATATACGTTCGTTCTGGGATTGAACGAAACCGAAGGCACCATTTCTATTAATAGAAAAAGCCCTTGCACTTCACTCCGTCTTCAATATATTCAGCATACTTGGTTCGCAACGCTTATGCCGATACGGAGTGGTTCTTCGGATAATAATCCAACCGGTCTCTCCATATTGACAACGATGGTCAAAACTTCGATAGTCTGTGATTTAACTATCGAATAAAAACAAAGTGTTCATCCAACATATCAAACAAATCACTGGGCCCTTTAATTAATACTTCATTAATTAAATTACTTTTCCATTTTCTTATCGAATTCTACATTTATCGATACATTGATTTAACTATCAAATTATCTGAAAAATATTCTATCTCCTTAAATTCCCGGAAAAATTCGCCATAACCTCCCCTGTATCGGGAGCGTCGGGAAATTTCAAATAGCTTCCCGGTATCTTCCTCAATCAAAAAGAAAAAGGAAAAGCCAAGCGGCTTGCCGATACGGCGCATAAAACCCATATATGAATTTAAACATGTACCTTTTTGTCGAGCACATAAATTTAAATCTTCATATGCTTCATAACAAACCTGCTTACACATGTTCACCTGTTTTCAATTCAATTCAACTCAATCCATTCGTTTGAATTCAAATTTGAATCGTTTGAATTCGGTTTCGCTTTATTAGCCTTTTTGCCTATTTCACTTCTTTGTTGAACATAACATGTTCAAATAAAATATTTAACTCGTTCATAACCAAATTGAATTTCAATTTCAATTCTAGTTCTCTTTTCTATTTCGAATATAAATTCTCAAATCGAATTCACTTATTTAAAGCTCAATATTCATTCGAAATCTTATTAACTAATTTCTATTCGAATTAGTTAACTCTATTCAATAAATCAAAAATCTGATTTCTATTTCAGAAATTAACTCATTACTCCACTGGAGTTCACATATATCTTATAACTCACATCTGGATTTTCTAAATAGAAATTTCGATTTTTATTTGCTTAAAATCCTTTAATTTAATTAAATAAACCGTTATGGTTTTATAATGGTTCTGGCGCTGTTTTTCTGAAAATTTGATTTTGACATAACTCAAAATCTATACGACGAAATCCAGATTTTTCTCCTTCATTAGAAAACTATTATCAAACTGGTCCTGACGTTTCTTGTTTCGAAGAATTCCGACTTCAATTGAGTTCTGTGTATTCAATTGAAGTTCGAATCGCCAATTTACGAACTGCAGCGCTGCGGCGAGTTCGTTTAATTATATTTATAAATATAAACGTTAAACTCCTTGAAAATGAATTCAACTTCATTTAACTCCATTTGAATTCCTTGATTCAAATTTCAATCTCACTTTTATTTGGATTCTATATTTCAAAATCCCATAGTTTAAAACCCATTTGAATTTCATATTCAAATCCCATAGATTAAATCCTATTTGAATTCAATTTGAATCTTTTATATTCAAATTTCATTTTCCCTTTCCATTTGAATTCTAATATTCAAATTCATTTCCAACCCCATTTGAATTCCATATTCAAATTTATTTTTAGCGCCATTTGAATTTCTTCACTCAAACCCATTTGAATTCCCTTGAATTCAAATTCCATTTCAAAACCATTTGGATTTCCTATTTTGAAATCCTATTTGAAACTCTATTTCCAATTCTACTTTGAAATCCTATTTTCAAAATTTATTTCAAATTCTAACTTTGAAATTCTACATTCAAATCTCTATTTGAATTTCTTTATTCGAATTCCTTTGAATTCAGATTTTATTTTAATTTCTTGAATTCAAATTCTATTTTTCATTCAAATTTCGTCTATTCAAATTCTATTTGAACTTCTATTTGAATTTCTAATATTCAATCTCCTCTTAAAATTCAAATATTTAAACTCCTTTTAAAAATTCAAATGTTATACTCAAATTTCATTTGAGTTATATATTTAAAAATCCCTTTTCAAATCCTATTTGAAATTTCATTTGTACTTCAAATATTTCAACTCCTTTCTAATATTTAAATTCTATTTAAATTTCTACTTAAAAATTCTATTTCAAGTTCTATTTTGAAATTTCATTTCAAAATTTAATTTCACACTTGTATTTCTATTTCTGAATTATCAAATGATAATTCTCTTTACTTCATTTATAACTTCGTTATAAAAGAACTATTTATAAACTTCGTTTATAAAGAACTACTTGTTTTATTTTTCAAAACAAGTTTATATTTTATTCCATTTAAAATTCAAATTCTATTTAAAAATAGAATTTCTTTTTTAAATCTCCAATATCCTTTCACGATATTTTTAAATATCATTACTTAAGCCCAGTGATATTTAAACACACAAAGCAACGAATTATTTATTTTTCTAACACATCATATATAACAATATATATATGCAAACAAATAAACAAACAGATAATATATTTTTGAGGAATCCAGTTGGATCCCTCCAACCTGTTTTCCTGCATCCACAGATGTTAGCACATAAATAATACCAATTCTGCTTCGTGGCAGAATATCGCGGTATAGAAGGTCATCCACTAATCATAGCGTGGGGCGTATAGGGTAATCATCCGCTATGGTACCGCGGGCATCCGCTAATGAGACTGCGGGAATCCAACCAATCAATCAACCCAATATATATATATATAGCCTAAATAACTAATATATATAAAACAACCAGAAAAATCCAAACAAGCAACAACAATTATTTTTAACGAAATAAAAATAATTAAAATAAAAGGTGAGTGAGATTTACTCACCGGAATTGCAGTTGTCAAATATCCTGTTTACTTCCAAATCATTGGCCACGAATCTTCTCGGATGAATTCATACCTACGATAATCTGATTTAAATTTCCTGGTTAACATTTATTTAAATTAACTATTTAATTGAATAAATAAATTTCATTCATATATAACGGTTACTAAATTAAATTTATATATATTTACTTCCTTGGTTTGAACAACCAACGGTTTTAAATTTAAATATTTCTCTTAACTAATAATAATTCACTAAATAAAATTTTCTTTTTTCCAAATTCTGAATTAGTGACTAATTCCAGTCTAAACTAATTTCCAATCATTTATATTAAAACTGTTTTACACTAAAAATAATACCTAAGTTAATTACTGATTTTGAATTTAATTCATACCTTAATCCTTGTCAATCCCTCGACTGCGGTGAGCTCACAACCCTTCCACCAAAATCGAAGTACTACATACTTTGAGCACTCCCAGGCTATGCACTCCAGGCTTCCGTCCACTACCGCCGCACTCACCAATCAGACCCCCTACCTCATCGCGATGCACTCCTCAACTTCCACGTTGTCGCATCCCCATCTTCTACTACCATAACCCAGTCATCGTGTCCTTCCATCGTCAAATCGAACTCCCTTAACCTCGCTCAACCCTAAATCCGATGTCATCAACTTCGAGCGATATCAAAGGCACTCGAACCCAAGCTGAGGGTTATCAGCGGGAAACCCTTGCTTCCACGGTCGTAACAAATTCGCCATTGATTTTGGCAGAACGGGGTTCGATTCGGTTTTTAGAAGAGGGCTCGCGATTTTGATTTTCTGTAACTGGGAGACGATTAACAAAAGGGTCGGAATGGAAAACAAAGACGATGGGCAAGGTATATATACACGCGATGGGAAACAGTAAGGTACAGGCCATTAAATCCTATGTTGGCTTGATGTAGAACAGGGGAAGACATAAATTTTGGCTCGAGGAAGGCAATAGGGTGGCGCGATTTAACACATGGGTCTGTGTTGTAACAGGAGTAGGTCGGCCCCTTTTTTTTTTTTTTTTTTTATATATATATCTATTTTGATTTTTGTTTTGTTTTTAATTTATTTTTATTATTGACTATATTTAAATTTATACCGGTCTTTTGAACTGTTTGATTCAGTTTTCATCTTTGATTCAAAATTTATTTCGTATTACTATAAATTTATAAATAAAAATTTATTTATATTATCAACAAAATATTTAAAATAATATTAAATATTTAAAATAAATTATTCAAAAATCTGGGTCGTTACAAGCTTAGAGGTTATATATCGATAGATATCAATCGCATGGCATGAATTGCCTGTGTGGCACACTGAGTTGCATGGATCAAGGCTTCTGTTGAAAAGCAAAGTCTTGTGGTTGATGGTCAAAGCACGGCCTTTGTGGCATAGCTTTGTGTATAACGTGAATTCGCGAGCCTCACACCTCGGTATGAGTTAAAAACGGGATAAGGACTGCAGGAAGAGCACGACGTTTCTTTCTAGCTTTGGTGGTGTCAGTGACTAACCAGCCCTGACATTTATATACTTTTCACCTATGTGGTTGTTGGATGAGGCGCCTCGATTTTAGGTCTGTAAGGACCGGGAAACGTGTGTTCATGAATTGCCAATCCTCAAACGTAAGAGAGGACCGGCCCTTAAGATCCAAGGGTTGCCCAGAGTGCATAGCCCTGGGACATTTGCTAGAGTGTCTCGAAAGCGTAGAGGAGCTTGCCCCTTGCCTCGACTCATGAAGGAAATCCAATTTCCAATACGTGTATTTCGGTTTTATTTGTAGAGCCTAGTATGGCGACATAGTGGTATGGGGCACTTATGCCGTCTATGATTTATATTTATGATTGAAATTGTTTTGACACTATACACTTATTATATTATCAAATGATTTGTTTTAAACGTACCAAGCATGTTTGGCTGTTATAATGTAAAATCTTATCCTCCGGCTTGCGTTGCATTGTGTGATGGGACCTGGGTCTTATAATAGCTTCATTTTTCGAAAAAGCATTTCGTTGTCTTTCCGATGCACTGGTATTCTTGGGAGGAAACCCGTTCCGTGTTATACGGCGTGGTCCCTTGAATTACTCTCTTTTAAAGTAAAGTTTAAATAACTATTTTAGTTCTCACACCAGTCACATGAGTGACCTGGAGTTTATTGTTTTAACCTAAACTCTGGGTGCCCTTATTTTCGACACGGGCAGCTAGTAGTTTTGGTTTTGCAGATTTATATTCACAGGATCCTGATTTACAGCTGGAACGATGCTCGGAAAGCTCTGTATCCGTGTATTACTTTCAGTTGTGTTTTATATTGTTTTTCCACTGCTATGTAATTTAATGTAATCTCTGATATTTATCGAATGTAATTTATTCAATTATACTCTGTATATTCTTGTATCTGATGGAATTGTTGTAATAGCAATGAAATGTTCTTCCGTGTGCGTTCAATTGTGTGTTGTTCTCAAAGTATCCGCCCTTTCCCTCACGGGGAAGTTACGGGTTCTTACAACTTTTCTCGCATATCCATCGATCTCCAAGCACGTCTGGACGACCACCAACTGATTCCCTCATCTTGGGTGTACAGCCCAATCAAGATCATCAGTAATCACCCAAACGATGTGAAGACTTCCGGTCTTCAACCACCGTCTTCTTCTTCGACTTATCGTCGAATCGGTTATTCAGAATGGGTATAAACATTGCCTTTCCGAATATCCCGCGTACATAATAAATAAATGTTACATAAACACAACATACGCCTCATTCAAATTCAGCAGTCACTAATCATAAATTAGCAAGAGAACAATTTCCCAAATATCAACCCCGAAGGCCGAAACCAACATGAGATGAATACCCAGGAAACCATCCTTCTTGGCTAACCTACAGTTAGTTTCTAAATTTCACGTTCTTAGGGAAAGGTTCCGATTAATTTTATCAAAGATAAATTCTTTAAAATTTATTCTTTAATCTTTCTTTGGATGTCAATTCAAACCATATCATGGTTTTCCAAACTAGCCGGGATTAGCGAACCTCACCGAAGTAATTATTTATTTTATTTCCCAATCCCAACCTATTCATCCTATGGAGCAAAACTAGTAATACTCCATATCTAATACCATGGCGTTATCGTTAAAATTAACTACCATTTCACGTTCAAATCTAATAAAAGATTTAACTATCGCTTGGAGCAAAACTGGTGATACCCCATTCTCGCTCACTTTCCAAATTTGATAATTTACATTACCAATTCACATTTCAATTTAATTACAAATTCATTAAAACTCCTTTACTGGGTTAAAGAACTAATGTCATTTAAAACACAGTTTGCGATAAACCAAAATCACATTCTGTTTATTATCGGGTTAAAGAACAAGTGTTATTTAAAACACCATTCACGGTAAACACACAAATCCATTCTAATTCAATCCCAATTTAATATATTAGAAATTCTGATTATTTAAAACCCCTTTTAAATCCAATTTATTTATTTAAAAATAATTGGGTTTTAAATTTAGTTCAAAACTAGTTCATTTCGATAAAAATCTATTTTTATCTTTACAAATGTGGGATTTTTCATCCCAGTTCTTCACAATTCATATATTATGATTTTACACAAATTATAAATATTTTTGATAATTTAATCAAGGCCCGTACAGTCGATTTCCAACAACGGCCATCGAACTGCACTTACAACAACCTTTTCTGAAATTCATTTGGACATATCTCCAAATCCAACCATTATATTTCAAATTTCTAATATTCGTTAGAAAGATCTTTTCGACACGAACCCAACGGTTCCGGTTTTAGGAGAATCCGAAGGTCGGATCTCCCGTAATGTCCGTTCGAAGCCAATGGTCGAAATTCATGAACTACCGCGGCGCGGCGCGTTCTACTTAGGCCATTATATATATATATATTATATATATTTCGTCGATTTCCCTTTAAAACGAATTTTATAAATCGTTTTAAAATTCGTTTTTGAAACAAATTCAACTTCCATTTCAAATTCAAATCAAAATTGAATTTTTCCTTATAAATTCGTTTCAAATTCATTTCAAATTG
Source organism: Allium sativum (assembly GCA_030737875.1). Taxonomy (NCBI): domain Eukaryota; kingdom Viridiplantae; phylum Streptophyta; class Magnoliopsida; order Asparagales; family Amaryllidaceae; genus Allium; species Allium sativum. The sequence goes on along the minus strand of CM060909.1, from coordinate 428,948,868 downwards.
ATTTTTAATTCAATTCAGTTCGTTTTCAATTCAATTCAATTCAATTTTGAATTCATTTCAAATTGATTTTTTATTCAATTTCAATTCGTTTTTCATTCAATTCAATTAAATTTTGAATTCATTTCAAATTGATTTTTATTCAATTTCAATTCGTTTTCACTTTATATTCAATTCAAACCGAATTCACTTTATATTCAATTCGAATTCATTTTATTTTCAATTCAATTCGAATTCGTTTTCTATTCAATTCAATTCGAATTCGTTTTATACTCAATTCGATTCGAATTCGTTTTCTATTCAATTCGAATTCCTTTTATATTCCATTCAATTCGAATTTATGTTATAAATATTCGATTCTTATCTCTTTTCAATATTCATTGGTAAAACGAACAAAATCGATATAAATATCGTTCGCGTCAAAATAACGCATCTCTAATCAACACGGCTTTATATTTTTCAATAACTTTGTTATTCTATTCAACAAATGAATCTATATTTCTTTCAATACATGACTAATCTCAACAAATGATTACTGTCAACACGCGACTATTTTTGTTATTTAATATATTTTATAAAAATTAGGGTATCTATCGTTTGATTTCAAATCAGACTCCAACCGTAAATTAGTAAGAGAACGATCCCCTAAGCATTAACCCCGAAGGACGAAACCAACATCAGATCAATACCCGGGAGACCACTCATCTTATCTATTTTCCAGTTAGTTTCTAATTTTATATATGATAAAGATGTAAATTTTATTGTTAAAATATTTCGTTCAACACATGACTAATCTCAACGAATGAGTACTGTCAACCCTTGAATCGATATTTTATAATATTCTTTATTTTCTAAATTGGAATGAGGCCCAATCAATTAACATATAATGTTAATTATATGGATTCCATACAACACATGTATATAATAGCAACGATAAATAGTCAACCATCATCCAGAGTGCACTACACAACTACATAAGCATCAAGTATAAATAATTAACACTCACACAGTCTGTCGACCAATCGATCGACATATAATTAAATAATTGGGATTAGTGTATGCCAAACATCATCCCAATACCCGTGTGGGGTTTCAAACAATCAAACGTAGATTTTATTTGTGCAGTTGGGCGATGTGTAAAATTTATCGTCCCAATCAATATCAGTCAAATCAGTGTATATAAACAAATCGTCTGATTTGTTTATAAATATTTATTTCATTTTAAATACACGTTAAAAATTCTATTTTCAACTATAAAATATTTTTAACTATATAAATATTTTATTTCATTTCACATCACACAATCAACTACACATCAAAATCAAACAAACAAGCATACAAGCCGTCCATGGACTGTGTACGACGGGTGTCGGGTGCTACTAAACACCGTCTGCATCCTAGTATATATTTTTAACTATAAATTTAAATTAAAGGTGAGAAGTTCTCATCGAGGGTTCCACTCCGCCGTGCTTTGCTTTTGAACTGCTGAACCGACTGAATTTTCTTGAAATTATACTGCAGTTCTTTTCACGCTGTTCAAAAAAAATTATATTTTTATCACTTCATTTAAATAAATAAAAATCATATTTTCATTTCTTCTTTATATATATATTTTCAACATATATATAATAAAAATCAGATTTTTATTTCGCTACATATATAAAGATCAAATTTTAACTATCTATATAATATAAAAATCGTATTTTTATCTTCACCTCATATATATTTAAATCGAATTTTTATCTCTCTACTACATATGTAAAAATCACTCCTTTACACCACTACTTCCATGATAAAGATTATATTTTTACCTTGCTAGTAATATAATAAAAATTATATTTTTAACCTTTCTATAATATAAAAATTATATTTTTACCACACCAAAGATTCAACCTTTCTTTATTTAAAAAATCACATTTTTAAGTTGTTGTTCACATGGTAAAAACCATATTTTTATATGAATAAAAATCATACCTTCATATAAATAAAAATCAAAACTTTCCTATAATAAAAATCTAATCTTTAACAACATAAAAATTCAGTTTTTAACACTATAAAAATTCAGTTTTTAACACTTAAAAATCATTACCTTTCTTTGTTAAATCCCATTCCGCTTGTTCACGAAGTATCCCAGCAGCTAGGGCTTGCCGTTGTTCATCACCAAAGGGGGGTGGAAGGCGAATCGGAGGGAGAACGGAGAAGAGGAGGGGGATGAGGAGGTGGCGCAAGAGACAGACGGGGTCGGTGGAACTCACGGTGGTTCTAGGGTTTGGGTGGCTCGGTGGTAGAAAAGGGGGAAGGGAAGAGAGCGTCAGAGGCTAGAGAGGGGGCGGTCGGGGTCAGGTGCGGTGGGTGAAGGTGCGGTAGTGGCTGGTAGGGGCAACGGGCGGCAGTCGACTTTGAAGAGCGGTTTCTTTTTCATTCTTTTCTTAAAAATGGACGGGGAGGGTAGGTGTTGACCGAGTAAGAGAAGGAAGGGGGGCTCCTTTTATTATTATTTAATTTATTTTATCCTTCCAAAGTAACTTTACCTTTCGATCTCAAAACGGGACCCACCGCCTGTCGTCCTTAACTAATTACCCCCATTTCGAACACAATGGAATATGTTTCGTAAGCCAATTCGCTTGTTACGATCAGTTTCCGTTGAACTTAAAATATAAATCTTTATATATTCAATTTGAACGTACATTTCAAATTACCGGGGCCACATACTAACTCTGAAAATTCCAAAAAAATTATATCTAGCTTCGTATTGACGATACGGTCCTAACAAAACTAGTTTCGTCGAATTCTGAGACCGTTTGAAAAAAGGCCATTTTCCAGTCGATTAAAATCAACTAAAACTGGTCAAACGCGTTTTCCTTTGCCACACTCACATATTGAATTTAAAAATTATGAATTTTGAAACCTAGCAATAACTTGATATCGCGGATCCAACAAAATTGGTTTCGTCGAAAACTGAGGTCGTTTGCAAAATTTTCATTTTTAAGGGCCAGAATTCCATAGCGACTATTCTGAATTTTCAACTGGACATAACTTTTTATCCCCGCTATGAAATTTTGATTTTTCGGATTCGTTGGAAACATATTCTCAATTGGATTCTAATATTTTTGGTTTCGCTAAAATCCGGTATATATTGCACCCGGTATGTTCAATTGAAATTTGAAATCGAATTATCGAACTATCGCGCCGTTTTCAATTCCTTTTATAATTATAAATAAATAATTATATTCTAACGACGATCTATGTAAATATATACATTCGAATTCTATTCAAAATAAATTTTTCGTCGTTATTATTTAAAATAATCATTTTAAATATTCAAACTTAAATAAAATTGCCAAAATAAGATTTTTAAATTGGCTCGGATTTCCGGATTATTACAAAAGAAGTGCCCCTCTTCGCCACCAACTCGGTATATTTGTAAAAATCAACGTATGTGGTTTTAAAGAAATACTTTGTCAGACATTCGTCCATATAAGTTATCCAGGAACAGGATGAACTGAAGGCACTCTCCTACTGCATCCAATATAGGAATCACCCCAAGGATCATTAGCGAGTATTCCTTAGAATCCATAAAATCTCAACCACGATCAAATCACGTCAGAATAACTCTCGTTGCAACACAAAGAATATTCGACAAGTAATCCTTCTGCTTATGAAGATCCACGGTCTTCAATTGCTCCGTCTTCAATCGATGTCTTCAGTATTTGCTGGTCGGAATGGTTTTCGAATATAATTCGATCCCGGCCTTCCCATACCAACAAGCGTATTGGTCAGGTTTGATAGTCGGTGTTTTAACTATCAAATAACAATTATATCATTAAAATGATTTCACTGATTCAGTATTTGGCATTACTTGGCCTATTAACAAATTTGGTAATCAACTTCTAAATCTTTCAATCTATTTAAATATTATAATTATTCTTAATGTATTATAACAAAACTATCTTATACACTTCAGAGTACGTATATATATACTTGACTTTCCATTTCCATTACCATTGGAAATACCACTATATTTTTCAAAAACCTCTTTTCTCATTTACTTAAATCCTGGCATCACGATATATACTTATGTATAAAATACCTAATTGTATAAACCAAATTACCAATTTTGATATGAAAAGCAAGTGTCGACTTATATATTTAAAAACCAAATATTCTTATTTACCTTGTAATTAACATGTAAATTCAAAATCTTCTTATTCATGTTCAATATTCCTCGCATGGAATAATTAACCCATTACAACACACTTTCCTTGTTTCAAACTAATACCATTTCTCGATAATAGTGAAGCCGTTCAAGTTGGGGTATTTTATTTACCTCACAAACCTTGATCGACAACGTTCTTACCTTAGAATAATATCAGTTTGTCACTTAAACGCTTGAGATTAAAATCTCATTTCCTCTTTTTGATTTCAAATCTGGTTTTATAAACCGTTTCTTATATTTGAAATCTTCATTCCATAATACCCTTATTTAATTCGCTTGATTAAGTCAATATTCAATAAATGCCACTTTTAACTTAAAGCAATATTTCGCTTATAACCTTTGGATTTAATAAAATCTCACGTCAACTGATCTGCTTCAATTTATTCGGACATCTTCATAATATACTTTATCCTGGATTTGTAACTAAAATCCACTTATCCATTTCTTTAAAATAAAACCTTTTTAACATGGATTTCATTTACAAAAATCCCTTTATCAATATTTAAAACACAATTATCGTATGAACTTTCCCCTTTCTTTTGAAATCCTTATTTCAATTCCCTTATTTTGCTTAATCCAATCCTTTAATGTGTAGGTCATCTCTATGGTTTAAAACCACCTTTCTAACCCTTTCTAAGATTTCTTCCTAAATACTTGTGATAACCCATTTACCAGTCTCGTTTGAACACTTGCGTTATAAATCCCTTACAACACTTATCGGTCCTTTTGATCAAACCATAACGTGACTTAATCACTTCTCCAATGGATTCTAATTAAAAGCCATCATTTCAATTATTATTAATTAAAATAATAATCAACTTTAATTATTAACTATATAGAAATGGTTAACTTAGCTACTAATTTAAAATAGGATTATTATCACTTTTAAAAGCTGATTAAATAATAATTACTTGATTTACACTAACTAATTCACTAATTTCCTTAAATTATAGTTAATCGGAGATTAACTAATATTTGACCTTAAACACCTCAATAATTTTCTTAATTTATAGTTAATCAAAGATTAACTAATATTTTACACTATTCGTTAGATTTAACGAATATTCAGAAAATTTAACTCAAATTGATTCCATTATCAATTTTAATTGAAAACGGTTGATTTTGCCAAACGTACACCTCAGTTAACTATTAACTGAATATTTTTTGTCATTTCCCTTTTAAATAAATTAAATAACTTAATTAATTTAAAAACACTATTTAATTGTTTTAAAAACAATTATTCCATTTTACCAATCCGTAGGTAAATTCTCTGGCTCTTTAGCTTTTAGCACATGTACAAATCATACGGTCTTACTGCATAAAACCATTTAAATAATTTCTTTTGTAAACCCAATTAAAATATTTATTTATAAATTTCTAATTTAATTATTTGTAAAAATTAACTAAAAAGCTTCAATTCAGTTATAAAATAATTTATAACTTTAAAACTTGCATCAATTCACCGAACGGTAAAACCAACGTCTAAAACACACATTTAGGTCATTCATCGCCAATTACCCAATCAACACTGTCGATTGATTTTAAACACCACACAGTTGAATATTTATTCAACCATCATGTTCAAACAGGTTTCACTACCATCTGGGGTTCAATCAGTTCAAATATAAATTAGGTAAAACAAACAACATATGTAATATTTGAGGAATCCGGTCGGATCCCTCCAACCTGTTCTTCCCTGAATCACAGCTTGTTATAGCATTTCATAATAATAGATGAAATAGACTTCAATAATCTAATATTTTAAAAATATGAAATATAAATAACAACAACCAACCAAACAATAAACAGCCAATAGCAATCAATCAACCAATTTATACTTTTAACAGTAAATTATATTTTAATATGAATTTACCACATCACAGGATTCCAGAAGGTGTGAGAATTAACTCACCAGTTCATTTCGGTTGACGGTGGTTTCCATTTAATTTCAGTCGAGCGTTTGAAATTATCTGAAATTTCAACTGCATCCAAATGATTCCTAGTCAGCGCCATCACCTAGGTCTTCTCCATGCGTTCCCAACGGATCATGTTTCGCTGAAATCCGTTATCGTGTGTAAAAGTTATATAAGATATACCGTATGGTTAAATTACGAACTCCTAAATTAATTAATTAATTAATCTCACCTTAATCAACATTTAATTAGGCCACGTCATCCTCATATTTAGTCAAAACGTGTTTTTCCCCTTTCTCTATTCTTCAAACCCGTCCTCTATTTCGTTCTTCTTCACGAATGATGTGTTCAGTGACCACGACCCCTTTAGGTATCAACCCCGCCGCCACCTTACAACCTGGATCGACCGCGCCTACACCAACGCCACCGCCCGAGCCTCAGCCCCACTTTCCTGAACTGTTGGTCGTCGAAACCCCTCCGACCGCCGTAAATTGCTGAATGAACGAAAAACGTATTCCGGTCAAATTCTGCAGCTTCAGACCACTAGGGTTGGCCAGACCACCGCCATTCGATCGACCACGCCACCCACTACCTGTTCCCCTCAGGCTCCATCACCCCTCGACCACCAAAACGCAGGAAAATCAACCAAATACCAACGCCGCTTTCAAAAATCAATCCCAAAACTCCATCTCCGTTCATCTCCTCGCCCCGACCACCACATGCGATTTCAGAACCCCAGACCAGAGCTAAATCAAAGCCTGATCTCCCCTCTTCATCCTCCCACAGGTCTGAGCTTCTAAAATTAACCATAACTCCTCCACCATTGAAAAGAACGAAAGTCATTTTCCTTGGTTCCTGGTCGATTCCGGCCACCACAGTCGACCGATCCACCCAAAAATTTTGTTGCAAGTAGCCACTGACCCGATCTACAACTTTCCCTTTGAAACCCCCCTCAAATTCATCACCAAATTGAAGATATAGATTAATTTGTGTTTGAGGACTTATTTGCAAAATGTAATGAACGGTGCTGAATTGGAATATAGGGTTTTAGCCTTAGGCTCCTTATATAGAGTGGAAAAATATTTATTTAAATTGATTTGACGAATGATAGTTACTAACGATATTTTATTTCGTACCTATCGTTATTTCGAACGTTGTTTATTTGCTCCTATGTTCACGTACAAACTCCGTTCGAGACAGAAATGGACGGCGTAGTATAATTTGATGTTACGGTCCTAATGTAACTTGTTTCGTCGAATTCCGAGTCCGTTTGCTCAAATGGCGCTCGTACATGTCCAGATGGTCGTTTTATTTGCATTTTATTTTGCCACGCTCACCGAATAACTCCGATTGGCGCGCAACTTGAAACTAACAATAATTTACTGTTGTGGTGCCAATAAAATTTGTTTCATCGAAAACGGAGGTCGTTTGGATAAAGTCCCTTTTATAACTGCCCAATTTACATTAAAATAAACCAATTTTAAAGTACCTCAATATAACATTAATAAAATATTGTAATTGGCCATACATGACCGGAATTTCAAATATTACCAAAATAAAATATCACCGGTTGAATTCCAAGCCAAATCGATTTTCAGAAAAATAAAAACCTTTTGTTTTATATAAATAAATCGCTATAATACATAAAGGAATTCCATAACGACTATTTTAATATTTGATTTGGACATAAAACAAAACCTACGCTATGAAAACTGGATTTTTCTCTTTCATTAGAAAAATATTATCAAATAGATTCATATGTTCCTTGTTTCGAGAAAATCCGACTTATATTGGATCCTGTACAGCTGTTTAAAGTTCAAAACACCATATTACGAACTATCGCGCCGCTGCAGCTCGTTTTATAATACAATTATAAATTAAATGTTCTAACATTGTTTTAATAACGAATATATTAATATAATTTTAATATAAACCATATTTCAACCACTTTAAATCACTCGTTCACATTATACAGCAAATTCAACATTTTCCCAAATATTCCAAAAATAAAATATTATTATATTATTAATATAAATAATATTCGAAGTAAAAATAGTTAAATTAATTTATATAAACTCAAATCAATATTTTAAATAAATAAAATATTTCAAATAAATGGTCATAAAAATATGGGACATTACATCGTGAGTTGAATTTGTTCATTTGTATTGGCTAATCCATTTTCTCTGTTGGATTCATTGTTCTTTGGTGAGTGTATATTTTTTTGGTATTTTTCATTGTCAATTCGATGTTTTATGTCGTTGTTGAAGCTCATGTATAATTTTTATTAAGGAAGGCAGTTTTGATCTATTAGAGGAAGGTTTCATTTGCTGTAGTTGGAATAATGAACTCTTAAAAGTATTCTTGTGATAAAACAAGCAATGTGTATTTAGTCTGGTTGCATCATTCAGTTTTGATTATGATTTTTGTATTTATACTATAACTTTAGATTTGGCTTGAGCAATCAAACTATTTATTTATGTCAGATAATTTTATTTATACTCGCTTTGGTTTTGTAATTGGATCTTAAATATTATAAGTTGACGATGCGTGTTATTTAATTCTTTCTGTTTTGTGATTCGTAAAAGATATATGATTATTTCTTTTTTTTAAATTAGGACAGAAAATAATAAATGTATGAGATTCTTTACAGAAAATTATAAGTGGGATGTAAAATGATAAATGATTTCATTGATAATTGCATTTTAATGTTTATTTATAGAAAATTATAATGAGCAATGTCCTTATGCTCAATTCATTAGCAAAAATGTAACAACCCGGAAATCAAAACCAATTTAAAATTATTATTTTGGTAATTTTAATGAATTTTGAATATTTAAAATGAATTTTGAATATTTAAAATGATTTATTTTAAAAAATAACGACTAAAAAATTATTTAAATCGAAGTTAGAATATAATTTTTTATTTTAATTATAAAAGGAATTGGAAATAGCGCGGTAGTTTGAAAATTCGATTTCAAATTTCAAATGAATGTACAGGATTCAAAATAAACCGGATTTTAGTAAAACCAGAAATATTTGAATCAGTTTGAAAATATCTTTCTAACGAATGTGAAAAATCCAGATTTCATAACGGGAATAAAAAGCTATTTCCAGTTGAAAATTCAGAATAGTCGCTATGGAATTTATTAAATATATAGCCCTTAAAAATAGCGATTTTGTAAACGACCTCCATTTTCGATGAGTCCACTTTTGTTGGATTTGAAATGTAAAATTATTGCTAGATTCTAATTTTCAGAATTTTTGGAATCAATATGTGAGCATGGTGAATTTAAACGTGTTTGGCAATTTAAATTCGAATTGGATCGATCAGAAATTGACCATTTTTCAAATGGTCTCCAAATTCGACGAAATTTGTTTTGTTCGGAACGTATGTCAAAAAATAGCAAGATTTATTTTTCGGGAATTTTTGGAGTCAGTGTGTGGCCCCGGTAAATTAAAATGTACGTTTAATTTTTTTTGAATTTGTTCAGAAGGGAAACCGACCGGAGTCGTAAAACCCTCCCTAGTGCACTAGCCCGGTCCACGAGCACCACATGAGTGACATTTAAATTAAATATATATTGATCTATATTTTAATTTTGAAGAAAACTATCTTACGAAACATATCCCATTGTGTTCGGAATGGGGGTATTTGGCTAGGGGCGACTGTCGTTGGGTTCGATTTGGAGTTAGTATCAACGAACAAGTATTTTTCGAGATAAAAGAATTAAATATGATTAAAAATTTAGTATAAATAATAATTTCCCAGCCAAAACACTAATTTCATTCAAATCCCTTCAGCGTGCCACCAAAAGAAACCCGACGATCAAAAAGTTCCCCCGGTCTCTTCCATTTCTTTCCCAATCCGTAAATCAAAACGAGAAACTTTCTTAGGCAATATTGTCAAGCTTGGTGAAGGCGACTACTTCAATGGCGGTGATGTGTCAACATTCAGCGTGGAGGCCGAATTCCTGCTTCGAACTGGCGAAGTTCGAGCTGGAGAGACCACCGATCAACGAGTGGCTCATGGCGGAGGCGTAGCTCATGTAGGCGCCTCACGTGGTGGCGGACGATCTGACTCTGGTCAACTGTAGATGGAGCGACGATGAGTTCTTTCGGGTGACAATGGGTTAGGTTGGTTCGATAGTTTAAAAGGAGGAAAGGTATAAAAAAATTATTAACTAATTTAATTAAGTCATTAAAGTGTGATTGCTAATAAATTTTACATACGATGTCGGAATACGGTGAAATATGATCCATTGTGATCATGGGGACGAGAGCTTCACAACAAGACTAACTGGGTCCAATTTGGAGCAAGATAGAATTTCGAGCAGATTCAAATCCAAATAGAACTCAAATCTCCCGTTAAAGAATGGAGAAGTGGAAATGAATGTGAGAATTTCTCACTAGAATTATTTCTATATAGTTATTTATTTTATAACTACATATATGAACTGCTCCCCATCGTCCACAGACCATGGATGACTTGTTTGATTGTATTGTGTTGTGGAAATGGACTATATTGTGATTGTTTATTGTATTGTGTTGAATTAACATATTTGAATTATAAAAATATCATTTTTATTGAATGAATATAATATGTAAAATATTCATGTATGGAATAAAATATTTGAATTATAAAAATATCATTTTTATTGAATGAATATAATATATAAAATATTCATGTATGGAATAAAATATTTGAACTATAAAAATATCATTTTTATTGAATGAATATAATATATAAAATATTCATGTATGGAATAATATATTTTAACTATAAAAATATCATTTTTATTGAATGAATATAATATATAAAATATTCATGTATGGAATAAAATATTTGAACAATAAAAATATCATTTTATTGTATATACGAACTGTATAACATAGTCATGTGTTGAAATGAATATTTATAAACAAATCGGACTATTTGTTTATGTACACCCATTTATCTGATACTGATTGGGACGATATATTTTACATATCGCCCAACTGCACAAATAAAATCTGTGTTTGTTGATTGAAAACTCCACACGGGTATTGGGATGATATTGGACATACACTATCCCAGTATTTAGTTGTATGTCAATTGATGGGTTGATAGACTGTTGTAAGCGTTAATTATTTATATTTAACGCTTATGCAGTTGTGTAATGCACTCTAGATGATGGTTGACTGTGTTTGATTATTGTTGTGTCCATGTGTGTATGAAATCCATATAAATAAAATTATATGGTATTTGACCGTGCCTGATTCCAGTCTGGAAATAACGAATATTTTAAGTTAACGAATATTATAAAATAAAGAATATTTTAAAATAACTGATATTTTAAAATAATATGCAGTAATGGATCAAAATATGATTTTGACGCCCGATTTGGGATGGACACGAAAATATTGAAAAATATGAAGTCGTGTTGATTAGATATGCGCCATTTGGATGCGAATGGTATTTATATCGATTTTATTCATTTTTATAATGAATATCGAAATGGAAATGATTTCAAAATCTGATATTTTAAAAATATTATCATTTATATATAAGGAAAAATCAATTTTGATTTAAAATTGAAAATGAAGTTGGTATCATTTTAAAACGAATTTAAAACGATTTATAAAACATGTTTTAAATGGAAATCGACGAAGTATATATTATATATATTATATATAATATATAATGGCCTGAATAGAACGCGCCGCGCTGTGGCCGTTCGCGAATTTCGACAATTGACTTCGAATTGATACTACGGGAGATCCGACCGTCGGATTCTCCTAAAACCGGAACCGTTGGGTTCAAATCGAAAAGAGCTTTCTAGCGAATACAAGAGATTTGAAATTTAACGGTTGGATGTGGAGATACATCCAAATCAAATTTGGAAAAGGTCGCTGTAAGTGCAGTTCGGTGGCCGTTATTGGAAACCGAATGTACGGGCCTTGACAAAATTATTAAAAATATCAATAATTTGTGTAAAATCATAATAAATGATTTGTAAAGAATTGGAATGAAAAATCCCATATTTGAAAAGATAAAAATATATTTTTTATCGAAATGAACTAGTTATTAACTAGTATTATAATCCAATTATTTTTAAAATAAATAAATTGGATAGGGAATGGGTTTTTAATATAACCAGAATTTTCAATATATGAATTTGAGTGGATTTAAATGGAAATCATCTTCGGAATATTTATATGTTGGATTTCATGATTATACAGATATTTTTATGGGAATTTGGAAGATATATTTATATCGTTATTTCCAATACGATATCTATTGGTTTCAGAATTTGATATTGAATATAAGCCGATATAATTTCATTTTAGAGCCTTGTATTTAATATCAAATGGGATTTTGGGTTTGTCGTGAATGGTGTCTTTATTTGCACTGTTCTTAAACCCAATTGAGAAAAGGATAAATCTTTAATTTAAGATTTAGTGAAGTTTTCCAATCAATTGACATTTCATTGGAATTGAATAAAAGAATTGGATTTTTTTTGGTTTATAGTGAACGGTGTTTAAAATAACACTTGTTCTTTAACCCGATTAATAGAGAAATGTAATTTGGAATTCATAGATCTTTTTTAAAGATTTAACGGGAATTTTCCAAAGTAAAGTTTTCCAGTTTAATATATTAAATTGGAATAGAATGAAATTCGATTTGATAATAATTGAAGTGAGCTTCTGTAGAGGAAGAATGTTAATATATATGGAATTTAAGAGGCTTTTTCGCTATTCCATTTATATTATTAATCGGATACGGAAATTGACAGATTATATGTTGATCTGTTTTCTGTGAAGGTTCCATAATTAATGGAATGGGATTTTGGGTTTATCGTGAACTGTGTTTTAAATGACATTGGTTCTTTAACCCAGTTAAAGGCAGGATTACATGTCTTGCATTGTATTTCGAACTATATGGTTGATCTTTGTTAAATATATATCTGTTTGGTGGCGGAGAAAATATTCTCTTGCTTAACACCCTTCTCTAAGACGTACGAGAATAAAGGTTATATATCGGCATAAATCAATAGTACGATATAGATTGTCGATGCAGCATATTTTTGTTTGCAAAGTTAAATAATCATTAATATTGATTTTTAGGAATATTAAAACTAAGTGGAGTTTTAATGAATCTTTAATTAGATTGAAAAGGGAATGTGATAATTTAAATTATCAAATTCGGGAAATGATCGAGAATGGAGTAGCACCAGTTTTACTCCAAGCGATAGTTAAATCTTTAATTATATTTGAATGTGAAATGGTAATTAAATTTAGCGATAACACTATTGGGTTAGTTATGGAGTAATACCAGTTTTGCTCCATGGGATGAAGAGGTTGGGATTGGGAAATTAAATAAATGATTACTTCGGTAAGGTTCGCTAATCCCGACTAGTTGATAAACCTTAATTTGGTTTGATAGGTTATCCAAAGGAAGATTAAAGAATAAATTTAAGAATTTATCTTTGATAAAATTAATGGGAACCTTTCCCAAATGATATGAATATTTAAATAAAAAAATATTCAGAATTGGAATGAGGTGTATGTTGTGTTTTTATAGCACTTGTTTATAAAATACGCGAGTTATTCAGAAAGACCGGGTTTATACACATTCTGAATAACTGATCCGATGATAAGTCGACGATGAAGACGGTGGTTGAAGACCAGAGGTCTTCACAACATTTGGATGATTACTGATGTCTTGGTTGGGCTGTACACCCAAGACGAGGTAATAAGTGGTGATCGTCCAGACGTACTTGGAGATCGACAGATATGTGAGGGCCTCTCTCCTATATTGGACATATGGGATGAGGAATAAGGTGTCTTCGGTTTCGTTCAGACCCAGAACAGACTAATAAATGGATGTGTGTCCGACATTGGATTTTATTCTATGTTGATTGATTTTTATTAAATATATATCTATTTGGTGGCGGAGAATTTATTCTCTTGCTTAACACCTTACTCTGAGACGTACGAGCCCAGAGGTTATATATCGATAGACATCAGTCGCATGGCGTGAATTATCAGTGTGGCATGCTGAGATGCAAAGGATCAAGGCTTTTGTTGAAAAGCAATGCTTTTTGGTTGATGATCAAAGCACAGCTTTAATATAGCATGGCTTCGTGTAGCGTTAATTTGCGAGCCTTACACCCCGGTGTGAACCAAAAACGGTAAGGATAGTAGGGAAATGGACATTTGTTAGTTCTAGTTACGAGTAACATCATGGTATGGAGCCCAAGCTGTTTACTCATGTGGATGTTGCACACTATTATTACTTGATGGGAGACGAGTTACCTCAGATATATTGGCTCATCGGGGCTGATGGATATTATATCGGTCACTACGGGACTGATGGATATGGTCGACATACTGACCATTTTAGAGGTTCGATAGAACCGGCAAACATATAGTTTATGGTATAACTAATCACCGACAGATGACCAGCCCTATCGATCCGGGTGTAGTTGCGATTGAATCCTGAGGCAATTGCAAGGGTGTCTCGAATGTGCAAAGGATGATCCCTTACCTTGGTTCACAGATGGAATCCAACTTCCAATACGACATGGGGCGGTTTTAATTGTAGAACTAGTATGGCGACGTAATATAATGGTACCTACGCCGCCTATGATTAATACATTTATATTTGAAGTTGATTTCTTCACTTATAGTAATAGTAAAAGATGAAATTTCGTGCATCAAGCATATTTGGCTATTATAAGGGAAAACTCTACCCTCGACGGCGTTCATTGTGTGATAGGACATGAGTTTTATAATAGCTTCATTTTTCTCTTTAGCATTGCGCTGTTTGTTTTATGCACTGGTATTCTTGGGGATAAATCTGTTCCGTGTTATACGGCGTGGTACCTTGATTTACCTAACTTTAAAATCAAGCTAATAATTGTTTTAGTTCTCACACCAGTCACATGACTGACCTGGAGTTTGTTGTTTTAACCTAAACTCTGGGTGCCCCTATTTTCCACATGGGCAGCTAGTAGTTTTGGTTTTGCAGATATTATATACACAGGATCCTAGTTTACAGCTGGAGCTATATTCGGAACGCTCTGTATCTGTGTATTTCTTTCAGTTGTGTTATGTATTATTTTGTCGTTGCTATTTATTTAAATGTGATTTAAATCTCTGATATTTTCTTTTGTAAATTATTCATTCAGACTCTGTATATTCTTGTACTCTGATGTAATTGTTTTAATAAGCAATGAAATGTTCTGTCGTTTGCATTCTGATTTGTCGTGTTCTCGACTCAATCCAGGCTTTCCCATAAGGGGAAGTTTGGGTCGTCTCAAAAAATAAATGAGTTTATTTCTTCCCGTATAGCGTAGGTTTTGTGATTTTGAAGAATATTAACAGTATGTGATATCTGATTTTGTATAGTCCTGATAATGTTTGTTTGACTAAGATAACAGATCTTATAGGACTTAAAAAGATAATTCAATATATCTTTTTTTCAGTATGCCATAAATTTCCTAATGCAACGAAATTATTTTCTTTATAATGTTCATATGGCCTAATGTAGTTTGTTAAAAATGTAAAACCATATATCTTGATATAAAGACAATAATAATTTAAAATACAAAAGTCGATAATCATTATTTGTGTAATGATAATAGTAATTTAAAATATAATATCTATATATAAAGATAAACTTGTTTAATTATACTATATAGAAATATAAACTTCTTTTATCCTAACAGCAGAATAAAAGATAATAATGATTATATAACATCAACTATCCTTACAGCCAAAAATGACATATAATTACTATCTTGGTATAAAGTAATCATAATTATTTTATCATCTGTAAAAACTTAAAGATAAATTCTTTTATGTTTTTAATAGTAAAAGATAAAGCTAATTTACGAATGGTATTTTATTAGTAGTATTATGGTAATACTGATATTGAAGAAAGATATATTATTTTATATTTTATTGATAATATTTTCAGTTAGCCTGATTTTAGTGATGTTATTGTGATGGTTGACATTGAAAACTTTTATGATGAATTTATAAATGAATTTGTATTATCTGATGACATGATTTTGTAATATGTAAAATGTTTATATTGTATTTTGAAGAAAGATAAATCATTTTATCTATTTTTATATTATTTTTTAGGCCCACTACTACAAAAGTGGGCATGTTCGACACTATTTTTCTGTGGCCGTAGATCAAAAAAGCATTGTCGTAGGCCATTTTTTCAAATAGGCAACACCAGGGGGCGTGGCATCCGCGGCTGTTGCATTATCCCTCTAAGGAAACGCTTTTGCCCATCTACTGCCACGAAAAGAAAGTGTTACATTATCGCCGTAATGCAACACTATTTACATGTAATGTAATACTATTCAGCGTTGCCTTAAGCATTAGTTAGAGCCTGGATGCCAGGTCACTATAGTGGAGCCACGTCATCTTTCCACGTTAGTTGTCCACGTGTCACACGCCACGTCCTCTCTCCACATCAGCTGCTCACGTGTCGCACGCCATGTCAGCTGTGGGGTCCACGTGCCATGTGGAATTAATAATATTTTATCTAATGCAACACCACTATATTATGTAATGCAACACCATTATCTTGAAATGCAACATCAGAAAAAAGCAAATGCAACAGCAGAAGAAGACAAATGCTACATTAGAAGAAAGCAAATGCAACGCTGAAACACCCCACCTCCGTTAGGGTCACTCTCAAAGGGAATGCCCTAATTTTGGTGGAGGTTTATAAGTATAAGTCACAGATATACAAGACAGATATAAGAACACATATTTTTGAACAGCGGAAAAACAACAACTTTTATTTCATTAAAAATACGTGTTACAACAACCATACCATAATTGTCTTACAATACTTCCAAAAACATAACATCTTCATAACTTTCTTGATTACATTATTTAAAGAAGCATAAAGAAAAATAAATAAACTGCAAAAGTCCCATTGTTGCTGTCCAAAGCCATAGTCAAAAACGAAAAGATCCAAGCAATACATTCTTTCTCTTCAAGCTGGATATGAAGGCTGGTCAAGCTGCGGTATTCCCTCCCTGTGGACCTTGGGGGGGGGGGGAAACGGAAGAAAAGAAGGCGAAAGAAAAGTAGAGTCAGACATAAAGCCTGAGTAAGTCTAGGACTATTCAGTCTATGAATAAAGAACTGGGTATGATAAGTATAAACTAGAAATGGGGAAAGCACCATAAACTTAGTTAAGTTGTCTAGGGTCGAATATACTATCGTACCCCATTTTAAATCTCTGTACCCATATAAACTAGTTCCCAACAGGCACCCCATAATCAGGGTGAAGTGATCCATTTTATGATGATCGGCTCCTACTCGCATAGTTACATGTGTCTTATGGCCCCCGATGTTGTAGTTACCTATGCTGGTCCCACCATGTGGTGTATCAAGTCCCATGGTGGCGGCCCGACACAATCCTAGAATGCACAAGTATGCTACTGGTGCCCAGTGCCTTATTTTTCTGCGCCGGAGTGTGTGCACGCCCGCACCCCGTTAGAACCTACACTGCTGCACCACCGCCGTCGATTTGACCTCTTACAATCAGCCCAGTAATCGTGCCCCACCCTGCCTAGTTTCAGGGTATCATGATACCTTGTAGGGTTACTGCGAAAAGGGTCCACTGCTACTAGGTTTTCTATTTCTAGCCAACATGCTAAGTTGGTTAAGTGTTTTATAAACCTAACCCCCAATCAGTCTGTTTAGTTTAGCATGTTCCATTTTGATTAAGTATTAATATAATTTACTTAATCCTATCAATCCTAACTCAGCCTTAATTTTCTTATTAAAGCCTTGACCTCTCACATTAGACAGGTATTGTTGTGGCTGCCTGTTGTCGGTTGGGTCCGGGCAGTCTTACGCCACAACTCAGTCTAACCTCGGGTCCTTATTGGGCTCCGTGTTTAACCACCCACATTGGATAGGTATTGTTGTGACTACTGGACAGCCGGGCGGTTCCGGGCAGGTTTACATCACAACTCAATCCAACCTCGGGTTAAACACATCGTATTTTTCTACATTTACATATTTTGTCTCTTTTCTTTTTATATGTAAATATTTGCGGCCCATTATTCAAATTCATCTTAAGCTAATGGTGTAAAGGTTTACACCAATCATGGGCCCAACCCATTCTTGAATTTGGGCCCCTCAACTTTTATATTTTCATTTATTAATTAATTTGGCCCAACGCTATTTCCCCCGTTTAATACGTTCGTTTATTATAATATATGTTGGGCTTAGCCTTTTAAGCCCAACTTAGCCACGTGAAAAAGGGGAGGCTTAAAACGTGATTATATACACAAAAAGGGGAATGTGAACGCATGAACTTGCAACATAACGTTGGAACTACAAAATAGAAACTGGTGTACTTGCATTGTAGTAACATATACTTTGGTCATAAAGCATAAGTGACATGAATCAAACCATGTAAACTTGTAGTTAAGTTAAGAATCTAACTAAATTAGATATCATTATTGACACATAGTCTTAACTACAACATAAACCTATATTTTTACTTAGGCATAATGTCAAACATAAGCAAATCATGTTTATAAAATTACTATATGTTAACAAAAAGGTACTTACTTTTGTAACTAATACAAAAGTATGGTTCAACTAGAATTATCCCAACCTAATTCTTATATGAATCATGGTTTTTAATCCATTTATAAAATTATAGCATAAACATATCTAAACTTACATCATGGTTTTCATTTTTATCTATGTAAACTTGCAAGAGGAATGTAACTCTAATGTAATTCTAATGTAACTTATGATAACAACATGAGCCTAAAAACATGTTTTTCAATTGGGCATAATAACGAACATAGTTTAGTCATGTTCATAAAATTAATACAAATTTACAAAGATGCCTGCTTTTGTCACTATCACAAAAATATGATTTTTATACTTGAACTATGATGCCAATTTCAACATAACCTTCATATGAATCATAATACTTAAGTGGATCAAATTACACTAAGGATGACCATAGAATTATACATCATGTTGTCATAACAATAGATCATAGACTTGCATGAATTTCAAAATAAACTATTACAACATATAGTTGTTGTTTCAACATGAATCTTATACTTGCATTTACCAAATGGGTGTTGTAAATAACTACCACAAACATGTAGTTTCCAATATGAATCATATGCTTGCATAAGTCCCAATCAAAATTCCACAACATGTGGTTGTCAACATAAGCCACATACTTGTATGAATCAAACCATAGCATTGCCAAATCGTTTAGAATCAAAATAACATGCAAATATAATTCATTATCGCCACAATTCCATTTCATTTCCAACGCAAATCGCGTACTTGCAAATATCCAATCGTATACCATAATATTCCCAAATCGTTTTGCATCAAAGAAACATACAAATATAGATTATTATCGCCACAATTCCATTTCTTACATTACACAAATCAACACAATTATTTAATTCATATCGGAATAGCACTCTACTTACAGCGTATGACGACTCTTCAATTCAGAAATCTGAATTCTGAATTTGGAGATGCTATCCTTTGTTGTAGGCGTTGTTTTGATTTGATTAACGTTGCTTTAGGCTTTGAATTATCTCCTAGGTGTCTCTCTATTTCTGACGGCTATCTTCAGTCTCTCCTCAGCAGCATGACGGTCTCATCTCCATTTTAGTTTGTGTGAATTAGGGTTAGTCTTAGGTCCTTTTTATAGAGTTTGTGAGTTGATTTAGACCGTCGATGAAGCTTGGTTCAATGATAGTCGTTCGTTTGAAGGAGAGACCAACCAGGAGCTGACACCTAGCCCTAGTGACAAGGCAAGGCTCAGAAAATCGACCAAACACAGACCTGGCCAGCCAGGGTGGGCTGGGCTCGACCTGGCTTTGGGGCCAGGTCGACAGCCCTGTCGACACCGTGTCGACTTGGTAGTCGACACGGGTTACCCAGGTCGACAGCCCTGTCGACCTGGCTAGCCCAGGTCGACTGCCAAGTCGACCTGGGTGCCATAGGCGGGAATTTTCCAGCCTTGGCCAATTGGGCCCGATTTTGAATTTTAAACTTGTTTTTCTGAGCTGTTTTTCGTCTGTTTGAATTTTAACCTGAATTCTGAAACTTCCGGAGGCCATATCTTCTTCATACGGACTCCGTTTTTCGAAAACTCGGACACTATTTCGCGTATTTTTCCGAGACGAACACAATGGCCTATCCCGTTTCCCTTAATTCTTTGATTTGAAATTAATTATACTTTAATTTGTGAATTTCACTGTTATAGAATACACGGGGAGTTACAAACGCTTTATTTAAAAAAAATCCAATCCCAATTTTGTACATAGAATAAACTCATCCAAAACATTCATCATCACATTCAAACCATCAAAAATATTCTACATACCATACCAATTCTACATACCACAAATACTAAGCATAAATTGATAAAACATTAAAATCCTCAACTTTGTAAAAAAAAAACACCTGTTCTTTCCAGTCTCGAACCTGTCTTCGAAGTGCTTCTTCCCCTCCTTGCAAGCTTCAACTTTCTTATCCTTCGTCAGTAGAGCATCAAGAGTGGCAACATCCTTCAAATCTACATCAAGCATATACCTCGTCGGCATGAAGTGACTGTAATTCACAACCTGGATAAAAGCTTTCACTCTCGACTTTTTAGTTGTCTTTATGGATTGAAATGCAGTTGGTCCATCCCAATTTTTGGCATTTCCTTCATTCACGGAGTATGCTCTGCCTATCTTGGGTACCTGCTTAGAAGTTTACATAACATAGTTAGACTCATTTGAGCATCACATTTGGTGTCCAAACATATTACCAGTAGGGTTTTGCGCGATGCTCGATAATGGTAGCAATGGCAGCGATTTAATTTAATCACTTGATAATACAGTCCAACGATTTTATTTACTCTTTTTTTTCAAGCGGAATGTCTAGCTATCCACTACAAACATATTACATAGCACCAGCCAGTACAGATTGAGATAGCAATACCTGGACTGACACCAAGTTGGGTGCAACATTGAATCAAAACGACAAAAGCAAGAAGTGCTAAAAACCTGTTACATCAGAGACTCGTAACACTTAAACATATACAAGCTCACCATTGACTACTGCAAAAAAGCAGTCCTGTATTGGATTCTCAAGCTCGACACAAAATCACTCAACAAACCACAACAAGATGGAAGCAGTGTCTTACATTTAAAAACAATGCATAAGAAAGAAAGAGAATATGTGTATCTAAAATCTAATAACTTGCCATTTTTACTACTAGATAGTAATGAAAGATAACACTAGAAGAATAGCTAATAGGAACTTAATTTGCATGAAATTTTCCACTACCATTATAAACCAATATTTATTAAGTTAAAATACTCCTCTTTTAACAACGAAGTGCACAGCAAGAGTAAACAATATGCTTGGAACCTATAAAACCCATACAGTAATTAAAAGTTGGTATATATAAACCTAGAAGCTTCACTATTTGGTACATTTCAATACAAGAATGAGTGACCATCAGTTTAAAGACCAGTAAAAGGGACATGAAACAACCTTTTAAACCAAAATTTGGCAAAATAACCGAAGTATTGCTTAACACGTTACATAATCGGAGGCGAGATGCTTAGAAAGCACGCCACCTTTTCAGAGGCAAGGTGTAAGAATACCTTTACAATTGTGTGAAGCCATATCCAAGATCTGAAAACATCGAAATACAAAAAGAAGACAAGAATTTATAGTGGTTTGACCATTATTGGGGTCTACGTCCACTCTGAAGAGAGAATCTTATTAGTCACCAAGATTTTTACAATATTTGTTCACTCATACATTCTTGGAAGCTCTTTTCGATATACATTCATCTTTACACTTGTTGAGAATGATAGAAAACCTGAAAGGACAACGAAGAACTCTTTGATGATGGAGCTTTTGCAATTAATCCTTTCTCTCATGAAACGCTTATGCTTCTTCTTCTATGGAAGCCATGGCCACAAGCTTGATAAGTATTCAGTGAATGATGAAGAATGGATGTTGGAATGCTTGGAAAGAGTCAAAGAACAATTCGGCAGCACCTCCTCCTCTTTCCCGAAAGTCCTCCCAAAATGATGGAAGTGATCCCCTATTTATAGGTGATGAAATGGCTGAAATATGACTTTCAGGTTATGGGCCGGTATTTTGAATATTTACGGAAATGCCATTGCTCCCTATTTCCAGCTAGCATGCTCTCGCACCAACCAGATAAGCTCTGACCGACCTGTAACCCATTTGGACGACCTGGAAGCTTTCGTGCAAAACGGACCGTCCAGGGATCTTCGACGTAAGGTAGACCGACTAGGGGTATGGAGATAGAACCGATCAGCTATGACATGGAATCAGGACGACCCGAAGACTCAGATCCAGAATGGAATGACCAGAACTCTATGAACGGCGGATCCGACCAGGGTAATATCAAGAAAGAAACCGACCTCTTTATTTGGAGAAAAGAACGATCGGGAGTCTGTAAGGAATGATCAGGAAGTTTAAACATGAAAGCGGACCGACCAAATGTTTGTGAACATAAGATAATTGGCTTCTAAAATATGGGGTCGACCGCTGGAAAAGAACGACCAGAAGCCTTCCGTATTTGGAGCGACCGCATAGTTTTATAGAGCTTTTCGTCGAGCGAGCCATGAGGGAGACGAAGAAAGACCAGGGTTGAGACCGACCACCCATGTTGTCGTGCTGAGCCTATTTGGACTTGTGTGTAGAAAAACTGATCAGCTCGCTATAATGAATTAGGCTAATCCAAACAAGTCCAGACCGACTGAGCCGTACAGAATCCATTTTTGTGCATCAAAGTGCTTGTGATTCTTGTAGATAACATTTTGCCACTTCAAAGTTTGTAATTTTTTGAATTTTCAGAAATCATAAGCTTTGAATTTATTTTTTAAACACGTTGCACTTGGATGTTTTATTTCTTAGAAACATAATTGGATCGGGTCGGTTTTTATACGGACTGGACTTCTATTGGGTCGGCTTAATTCATGATGGGCTGAGTCGATCGATCGGTATAACCTTCTTATTTAAGTACTTTGGACTCTTGCTCTTCTTCATTTCCGTCCGAATCCTTCTGAATGGTTTTAATGGCAGCGGCGCTTCACTAAGGAAGAATTTGCCAACTCATCTTGCTTTTTCGATTCATGCTTTCAATTCAATTCAATTCTCCAAATTGAGCTGATCTCCAGTTGCGCTTCTCTTTGAATTGATCTTCAATGCTGGTCTGAAACCGAGCTCCCCAAATTTGAGTTCCAGTGAGTTTTGGAAGTCCGATCCAAGCTTTGCCAGTTAGTTGATCTAATTGCAGGTATAAGCCTTTATCTCGATGTTAATTTGGTTGTAATTGTTATCGTTGCTTTGGATTTGAATGAATTCTGCTTTGGGTTGAACTGTATTCGAATCGGTCTTGATGTAGTTTGATAGTTGAATCCCTGAATTAGAAACTCTTTGTGTATTGGAATGTTTGACAGTAATGTAGTAACTGATTCATTCAACCCGATTTTATGGATGATGATTTTGAAATGAAAATCCTTTAGTTCTTCTTCGTTGTGATGATGATCACAATATGTTTGTGTAAATGTTTGAATGGCTGATGCATGTATAATTTTCTGCTTAAACCATCATTTCATGATGTTTTCATTATGCATCTGCATTGAATAATCCTGTTTTCTTTCTAATGCACGACCAGTCTAGTCAATCTTAACATAATTGAGTTGTGTCGGTCTTAGACTGTTTTTCATAGTCCTATTGGCCAATTTTTGTTTAATCAACCAGTTTAAAGAGATAGAACAGTGTATGGACCGCCAGCCATATTGTATTCTGCTTGACCGACCAAAGGTGTACACAGAAACGAGCTCGTGCGAGATTGAACAGCTTTACCTGACTGGACCGACCCATTCCATTACCGATCTGAGTTATGACTGATTTGATACCGACCAGGTCTTGATTGGCTTAGAATTATCCAGAACTGGATTGGTTCTTCAACCGACCGAAAATTGGTTGGTATTAGATTGACCAGGGCAGGTTTAAATCTCGATCAATTATGACGTGATCGATTTCAGATTGGTCGTAATTTGATTAATAATGGAATGACCAGTATTAGAATAATTTACCGACTAAGAAGGGTTTAATTTTGTGCGACCAGGCCTGGTCGTTATGCACAACTAGGTGTGGTCGTTATACATGACCTGGTTTTGGTCGTATATACCCGCGTTTTATTAGGTCGGGTCGGTTTGAACTACTCTGTGCGATCTGTACCGACCAACTTTATCATATGTAACCGACCAACCAGATCATAGCAGTTTTGAGACTGATCTACCCTGTTTAGCCAAGCACGACTGACCAGTTTAGTTTGCAGAACCGACACCACTTGAAATTGATTCTTCACCAAAAGTTTGTGAAATCCTTATGCGGGATGGACATGTCTCGAGAGGAGTTTGTAAAGAAATACTTCGATATGGATGCCGAAACGACTGTCTGGCCTTCCGTGAACACCCCTCCACTTATTCGGCCATCTTATCCTGAACTCCAGGCTGTTATAAACAGGCCCTGCTATTCCCCAGGAGTACGTAATGCTAGACTTGCTTGATGCCTTCCCGGTTGGAATTTACAAGGAGTTACTTCCAATGTGGGTGTCTCTTCTTCTGATCATCAGATTATGTCTAGTGATATGATCGTTGTTAAATCTAGATTACTGAGCCGAATGGAGGATGCTTTGGAGAAGTTTAATAGACAAATGGTTATGCTGAAGGATCAGACTGCTCAGAAACTTCAAAACTGGTACATACTGGCCGGAGATTTTGATAGACTTCACAGGGAAAATCTTGAGCGAATTGCCGTCTTGGAAGAGGACAAGATGAAACTGATTCAAGCTTTACGAGCTCGGGACACCATCATTGCTGCTTTCCCGAAAGGCGATATTGAACTAGAGGGTCCCTCTGACAAGAGGCCTGCCTCTGGTGCTTCCCCTTCAGGTTCTGTCCCAGCGAAGAGGAAGGTCGGGAGGTCTAGGAAGCACCCGATCGTGTAGCACTCTTCGTTTCATGATCTTTATTTTCTGAACTTTAATCTAGACTGGTTTGTAGTAAGCGAGCGCCAGTCCTCGCCTTTAACTTCTAGAATATTTTTTGTTAGTACTCTATGGATGTACTTATGATGCTAGTGGTTTCGTTTTGGTATGTGCATGTGATGTGCCTATGTGTTATGCCTTATTCTTCTGGCTTTCTTGTTTGCACATTACACATGCACTTCACACATTTTACCTACTTGTTAGATATTGATTAACATCCATTATTTTTGATGTCCGGACGGACCAGATATTGTATGAATGAATGCCTCTGATGAAGTCTATTTCCTGGGCAACTGTTTTCACAAATGGTTGGGCCCAATGCTACGCGAACAGTTGCGTTAACTTTAATCTGATATTCTCTGTATCTGGGAGGACCAAATATTGCAGAATAAGTGGGCGCCTCATGAAGAGAGCTTTTACCCAATTTGTGACTTTGTTTGGTCAGATATTTACTGACTTTTGCAGTCAATTGGGTGCCTCCCGGAGAGGTCTTGGTTAAAAACTTAGTTTGGAAATAACATGGTCAGATTTTTCTGACTTTAAGTTATTTGACTAAGCACCCCCGGAGAGGTTTTGGGTTAAAAACTCAGTTTGGTAATAACGTGGTCAGATTTTTCTGACTTTAAGTTATTTAACTAAGCACCCTCGGAGAGGTTTTGGGTTAAAACTCAGTTTGGCAATAACGTGGTCAGATTTTTCTGACTTTAAGTTATTTGACTGAGCACCCCCGAAGAGGTTTTGGGTTAAATTTGTGTCTGCCTAGTTCCATGTAGTAGGTATTGATTTTATTGGACATTTGAATTGATCAAGATGTCTTGGTAGTAAAACCATAACCCTAGTTCGATCCTTTCGGACGATACTCCTTTGGTGGAATTATAGCGAGTTTTCTTGATTTTATTCCTTTGGTTTTTCCCGCTAGTTGGCCTTGGTGTTTTGTTCTTCCTTTTGTCTTATGGAGACATTTCATACTCCCGTATTTTGACGGGCGATGCTTTATGAATCCATGTACGCAATTTGTCCTTTTATAATATGCTATGAACTAACACGGGGCTTTCATCGGACAATGAGCCAGCGGATTTATTATGTCCTGAAATCAGAAATCATAACTTTGCATCTTTGGATATATAATCAAAGGTATGCAAATGTACAATTTAGACAGGAATCAAAATAACTGTTTTATTCGTATTCATGCAATCTCATACAAAATATCTACTATATTCATATAAAAGTACAAAGGAATGTGAGTTAAAAAATTATTTGAAATAACGACGGAGGTGATCTTCCAGGCCCTTGGGAGTTCCACTCTGTCTATAGTCTTGAGTCTAAAGGTACCACCGAGGAGCTTTTGGTCGATGACAAATGGACCCTCCCAATTGGGGCCAAAGACTCTTGTTGCGGTCATGATCTTTTTTAACACTAAGTCTCCATCTTCGAATGTCCTATGCCTGACCTTTTGATTGAAGTGCCGGGCAATTCTCCTTTGATGGGCGACTATTCTAAGCTCCGTCTTGGCCCTTTTTTCTTTGAGTAAATCAAGGGCTTCAAGTTGCAGCTTTTCATTCTCTTTCTAGTTAAAGTGAATTCTGGGGTGAGTAGGAACCTCTAACTCCACAGGTATCATTGCTTCCGAACCAAATGCCAAAGAGAACGGAGTGTGCCCTATTGCAGTTTTATGATTCGTACGATTAGCCCATAGCGCAAGTGGCAGTTCTTCAATCCAGTTACCTTTAGCTTTCTCGAGACGCTTCTTAATGGTTGATTTCAGGATTTTGTTAACTGCCTCGACTTGCCCATTGGCCTACGGATGGGCAACTGCTGCAAAACATTTCTGAATATGATATTTATCGCAAAAGTCCCTGAACTCAACGCTTTCAAATTGCGTGCCATTGTCGGTGATAATCTTCTGCGGAATACCAAATATGCATATGATATTTTTCAAAACAAAATTGATCACCTTTCTTGAAGTGATGGTTGCCAGCGGTTCAGCTTCAGCCCATTTAGTAAAGTAGTCCACAGCAACTATGGCATACTTGAAGCTGTATTTTGCAGTAGGTAATACTCCAATCAGGTCTATTCCCCAAACGGCAAATGGCCAAGGACTCAACATTTGTGTTAACTCAGTCGATGGAGCTCTCGGAATTTTTGCGAATTTCTGGTATCGGTCACATTTTTTAGCGAAGATCATAGAGTCGAGATTTACATCAGGCCAAAAGTAGCCATATCGAAGAACCTTTTTGGCAAGAATTTGTCCACCTACATGCCCTCCACAATCTCCTTCATGTAATTCTACCAGGATTGCTTTGGATTCTTCCTCTGTTACACATCGTAGCAAAGGTGTTGAATATCCTCTCCTATATAAGCGACCATCTTGGACAAGATACAAACGAGACTTTCGGAGCAACTTCTTGCGATTCTTCGGGTTTTCAGGAAGTGTTCCATGGACTATATAGTTCTTGATGAGGGTCATCCATGAGTCTGGCTCGTCGGTTATCTCCATAACCCAATCTACATCAGATTCTTCAATACTAGAACTAGATAAAACTTCAACAGGAACTAGATCGAAGATTTGAGGATCTCCGGTACTAGCCAGCTTTGATAAAGAATCGGCTTTCCAATTTTCGCCTCTAGGGATATGGGAAATATAATAATACTCCAGATTGTCAAGAAACTCTTGGGCTTTGCGTAGATACGTCGGGAGCTTTCCCATCTTGGTCTGAAATTCACCTTTGATCTGGGAAACCATCAACTATGAATCAATGAAGATTAACAAACTCTTCAGGCTCAATTCTTTCGCAACTCTCAATCCTCCAAGCAAAGCTTCATACTCGGCCTCGTTGTTGGTAACGGGGAATTCGAACCGTAGAGCACAACATATCTATCGTCTTTCTGGAGTTTCGTACACTATCCCTGCCCCAGCACAATATTCATTCTTAGCACCATCAACAAAAAGCTTCCATCTGGCGACCAATTCATTAGTTCCTTCCATTTCCTCTCCTCTATTAGTGAACTCGGCAATAAAATCAGCCAGAGCTTGCCCATTTATCGCTTTCCTAGGGTGATAAGTGATATCATATTGACTGAGCTCAATATTCCACTTTAGTAATCTCCCTGAGGTTTCTGGACGGAACAACACTTGTTTCAAAGGTTGATCTGTAAGGACTTTAATAGAATGAGATTGGAAATAAGGCTTGAGCTTCTGTGATGCGACAAGCAAGGCATATGCAAGCTTTTCTATCTTCGGATAATTCATCTCGGCCCCGGTAAACCTTTTACTGATGTAGTATACTGGCCACTGAACTTTATCTTCTTCCCTGATGAAGGTTGCGCTTAGAGCATGGGATGATATTGCAAGATACAGGAACAGGCTTTCTCCATCCATTGGTTTCGACAGCATCGGAGGCGATTCCATGTGCTTGATAAGATCCTCAAATGCTTGCTGGCACTCAGGAGTCCACTGGAAATTCTTCCTTTCCTTTTTCAATTCATCAAAGAGGGGAATACCCCTGTCCGTCGCCTTTGAAATGAAACGGCTTAAAGCTGCTACCTTACCATTCAAGCTTTGGAGTTCCTTTTTAGTCCGTGGAGCTTGCATTTCTCGCAAGGCAACCACATGCGTTGGGTTTGCTTCAATGCCCCGAGCGTTTACCATGAAGCCTAGAAACTTCCCTGAGGCTACACCAAATGAACATTTGAGTGGATTCAGCTTCATGCCGTATTTCCTTAGGATTTGAAACATCTCGTCAAGGTCTTCCATATGACTTTTGGCTTCCTTGGATTTTACCAACATATCATCAACGTAGACTTCCATGGTCTTTCCAATTTGCCCTTTGAACATTGAATTTAATAGGCGTTGATATGTGGCACCTGCATTTTTCAAACCAAACGGCATTACCTTATAACAATACAACCCACGATCAGTTATGAAACTAGTACTATCCTGGTCCGGCTCGTGCATCATGATCTGATTGTAGCCTGAGTATGCATCCATGAAAGACAATAGTTCATGCCCCGCCGTTGCATCAACGAGCTGATCAATTCGAGGTAGGGGGAAACTGTTTTTCGGGCACGCTTTGTTTAGATCAGAATAATCAACACACACCCGCCATTTACCATTTGACTTTTTCACAAGAACTGGATTAGACACCCAATTAGGATAGATGGATTCACAAATGAAATTGTTCTTCAATAGCCTATCCACCTCATTTTTCAAAGCCTCAGATCTTCCAGGGCCTTGCATCCGTCTTTTCTGTTTCACAGGATGTATGCTAGGATCAATATTCAGCTTATGCACCATCACCTCCGGAGATATTCCGCACATATCTGAGTGGTTCCAAGCAAAGACATCCAAATTTTCCTTTAGAAAAACAATCAATTCCTTTTGCTGTAAAGGATCCAACTGAGAGCCTATCTTCACCACCTTATCTGTATCATTATCATGGACCTGTATAGAAATGGTAGCTTCAGCTGGTGTTGCCCTTTCATCCCCTGCACTGGTTTTTCGTGGATCCATATCTTCTTGCACGACATCGTATTCTTCAGCACATGGGGAGGTCATTAATTGCTATAAGGGGGCTTCACGGATGCAGAGAGGAGTCTACACATCCTTCTTGATTTCATAATTCCGAGCTTCAATCAATTCTTCCATATAGCAATCTCTTGACTCTTGAGGATCTCCTTTGATTACTCCCACTCCGTTTGCAGTTGGGAACTTCATCATCAAGCACCATGGAGCAAGAGCTATTCTGAAAGCAGCTAGTGCTGGCCTTCCCAAAAATGCATTATACCCTGAAAGTGAGTCTATTATAACAAAAGGCTGCATCATGGAAACTTGCTTCTTCCCCTCACCAAGCTCTACAAGGAGATCGACCACACCAATAGGCTGAGTTGGTACACCAGTGAAACCGTGTATCTTATTTTCACTTGCTCGCACATTATCCATAGACAACCCCATCTTAGAGAAAGTATTGTAAAACAGGACATTTACAGACGCCCCATTATCAATCAGTACCTTCTTTACTATTGCTGGACCCAAGCCAATAGTGATCACCATTGGATCAATAGTTGGAGTCAACATTCCATTAGAATCCCGATCTCGGAACACCACGTCTTCCCAAGATGTTTTTGGAATTTTCCAACAAAGAGAGTTACTACAAACTTCGAATCCTTCTTCTTTTGAAGCACTACTTAGTTCATTTGTATACCTGACAATGTCCTCTCAGGTACTTCCTGCAGGATGAGGTCCACCACTAATCGTATTGACAATAGGTCGGGAACCGTTTGCAGGTGTTCTTCCGTCTTGACTTGGCTGAGCTTGCTGCCCCTGAGTAGGCTCAATATCTGATGAACGCTTCACATACTCCTAAAGACGGTTTTTTCTTATCAACTCTTCAACCAGATTCCTCAAGTGCCGACACTCATTCGTGTCATGTCCCGGTCGATTATGAAATCGACAGAACCTTCCTGAATTTGCAGCTTCTTCGGACACCTTTATCGGCTTTGGGCTCGGATAATCCTCCGTCTCCTTAGTTACCATGTATATGTGCTCAATTGTATCATTCAATGGAGTAAGGTCTGTTGGCTTGAAGAAGCGTCGCTTTTTGGAATCCTTGTTGTTCCTAGTATCATTACCATTTCCTCTTTTTTGCCCCCCTCCTAAATTTCCCTGATTGGTTTTTGTAGAAACTTCCTTCCTCTACGGGACTACATTAGTTTTGACATTGCCAACAGAATAAATGGGATCATCTTCAAGCCACATGTATTCCTCAGCTTTTTCATAGAATTTCTCTAATGTATTGGGCTTCTTTCTCTTTAACCACCTTCCAAATTCAGATTGTTTATCTATGACCCCCTTTAAAGCCATTAGAATTATCCTTGGCTCATGAGTCCCCACTTCGGCAGCGGTAGCATTAAAACGATTCAGAAAAGATCTAATCGTTTCACCCGGGGCTTGAGCCAACTCGTTGAGGGACATAATATCTCTAACCTTCGTTGTCTGGAGGCGGAACTGGTCTTGGAAGCATCTCGCTAGTGTGAAAAAATTATCAGTAGACCTGGGAGGCAATTTAGTGAACCATAATGATGCTACCCCTTCCAAATACACTGGGAAGTACAAACACTTAAGCTCGTCAGTTGCTTGGGCCCCATCCATGTGTTGGTCGTATCGAAACAAAAACACATTGGGGTCGCCTGTCCCATTGTAAGCTTGGATTGTAGGTGGCTTGAATTTCCATGGGAAAGTTTCCTTTTTGATTCTTTCAGTGAGAGGGGTTTTTGATGGCGCGAACTCTCATTTAGCCTCATCACGTTTCGACATTTGCTTTCTTTCATAATCTGTCGGACCATTTTCCAGAGACGATCCTTCTCGTGGAGGCTATCTGCGGGGAGGACGCTTTTGTCTCGATCGGAAGCTTGCTTAAGCAAATCATCACAGTTGCGACTCCGGGGTCCTGGCCTTTCTTCATTGGAAAGTGCCCCTTTGGCAGAATTAGCAACTTGACGAGAAGTAATCCCTGCATTACGGTTCCAATCAGCTTGCTTTGAATTCTCAAGCTTTCCTTTATCAGGATTAGAGATCTCTTGGAAATATTTTTCTCGATTCGGACTAGAAGAGGAGGAACCGACATCTTCTGCATGAACAGGCTTTGAAGCCACCTTTGCCGTAGCGGCTTGAAGAGCAAAGAGTGAATCTAGCCTTGCCGAGATGGCTTTGCTGGCTATCTCCTGCTGTTGTGTTAGTCCAGCGACGGCTTGATCAAGCTCACCTCTTGTGACATTCACGCCTCCATTCGATGTTTCACCTACTTCAAACCGGTTAACCGCGGGGGTTTCCTCTCAATTTCTCTCATTTGATGCTCTAGCCCTTACTTCCTTATTTGCTTTTGGCGGCATTATTTCAGAAAGTAGCTTGAACTTTGAGAAGTGTTTGTCAGAAGGTCCAACTCGTAGAATCGAACGATCTGTTTTGAGACTGTGCTTAAGGATTTCAAGATCTTCGCAATATATTTGATGTCAGAAAGTAGGTCTGGCCACACGGTGGGCGCCTAATTGTTAAACCAAAATTTGGCAAAACAACCGAAGTATTGCTTAACACGTCACCTAATCGGAGGCGAGATGCTTAGAAAGCACGTCACCTTTTCAGAGGCAAGGTGTAAGAATACCTTTACAACTGTGTGAAGCCATATCCAAGATCTGAAAACATCGAAATATAAAAAGAAGACAAGAATTTATAGTGGTTCGACCCTTATTGGGGTCTACGTCCACTCTGAAGAGTGAATCTTATTATTCACCAAGAGTTTTACAATATTTGTTCACTCATACATTCTTGGAAGCTCTTTTCGATATACATTCATCTTTACACTTATTGAGAATGATAGAAAACCTGAAAGGACAATGAAGAACTCTTCGATGACGGAGCTTTTGCAATTAATCCTTTCTCTCATGAAACGCTTATGCTTCTTCTTCTATGGAAGCCATGGCCACAAGCTTGATAAGTCTTCAGTGAATGATGAAGAATGGATGTTGGAATGCTTGGAAAGAGTCAAAGAACAATTCGGCAGCACCTCCTCCTCTTTCCCGAAAGTCCTCCCTAAATGATGGAAGTGATCCCCTATTTATAGGTGATGAAATGGCTGAAATATGACTTTCAGGTTATGGGTCGATATTTTGAATATTTACAGAAATGCCATTGCTCCCTGTTTCCATCTAGCATGCTCTCGCACCAACCAGATAAGCTCTGACCGACCTGTAATCCATTTGGACGACCTGGAAGCTTTCGTGCAGAACGGACCATCCAGGGATCTTCGACGTAAGGTGGACCGACCAGGGGTATGGAGATAGAACCGATCAGTTATGACGTGGAATCAGGATGACCCGAAGACTCAGATCCAGAATGGAATGACCAGAACTCTATAAACGGCGGATCCGACCAGGGTAATATCAAGAAAGAAACCGACCTCTTTATTTGGAGAAAAGAGAGATCGGGAGTCTGTAAGAAATGATAAGGAAGTTTAAACATGAAAGCGGACCGACCAGATGTTTGTGAACATAATATAATTGGCTTCTGAAATATGTGGTCGACCGCGGGAAAAGAACGACCAGAAGCCTTCCGTATTTGGAGCGACCGCATGGTTTTATAGAGCTTTTCGTCGAGCGAGCCATGAGGGAGATGAAGACCGACCAGGGTTGAGACCGACCACCCATGTAGTCGTGCTGATCCTATTTGGACTGGTGTGCAGAAAAACCAATCAGCTCGCTATCATGAATTAGGCTGATCCAAACAAGTCCAGACCGACTGAGCCGTACAGAATCCATTTTTGTGCATCAAAGTGCTTGTGATTCTTGTAGATAACACAACCATAAAGAAGTAATAGTTGCGCCCACATAATCCCATTACTCTCTTCAGCCAAATGATAAGTGTTTACAAATTTAAAACAATAAAAATCAAATTTGAGTGTTTTTATGCACCGACATAATCTCACTACTTATTGATAAGTGATAACTAATTTTTTCTCATGGCACCACATATGATGCTAGGGGCTACTGCGGTAGAAATTTCTGTTCAGTTGTTAATAAATAAACATAGTAGTCTCTGGGACGATCCCATATGTCCTTGGCATTTCCCTTAACTAATCATGATTAAGATTTATACAACATGTAGGACATCCCAAAATAAGGTAGATAACAATACAAATAAACCCTTTTATTGGATTCACTTTTTCATACCAATCAAACAACGAATTAGAGAACCAAAGAGCAACTCAATTTTTTTTCTAGTTATAACTTCAGCCTCAAATCCTCACCATGTCACTAAATTACCTGGCACTTAACAACATATATCGTCAACATTTTGTTTCTATGTTTCTGCATCATGAATTCATATGTCATTGACATTTGCAAGTAAAAAAAAGAATTCAATTGTATTCAAGATTTTAAGTAGGAAATTCAGTACTGAATTTCTCAATCTTTAAAGTCATTTTGAAAAAAAGATCCGTCTTTATTTATATTTCTCTTTCATACACAATGATGCAAAATTTATTTAATAAAGCAAACTGTAGTTATATATTCTCTTAGGAGGATGTTCCATATTTTACTCATTAGATGGTTGGTAAAAAGAAAAATGGTATTGCGTTACTTGAAAGCATAGCCTTCTTCATGTTTTCAAATAACCTCTTGAACTTTTGTAAGGGTAAATATTGACGGGCCTACTCAGACTTGAGCTTCAAGATTACAGGGGGAACATGAATGGACTAATCTATAGACTCTATGCAAAACGCATTAACCGTTCGTTTTCTCCTTGCTTATTACAGGGCAACTACCGACTCTTGCTTGGATTTTAATTCCAACCACGGTTCATTGATCAACCTCATTCAAGTCAAAAACCCGCACCTCGTGTTCAAGTCACGATACTCTCTACTTCCACACCCTATTTTGTTGACTAAAGACTAAAGTTACACATTCAAATTTTGACATTACAACAGAATTTACTAACCATGCAAATTGTCTATGTTTATCCTACGTAGCTACCAGGTTATTAGAAAACACTTTAGTATACAAGTAGGTACGGTTATGAATTTTTATCTAATTTTTGTGCTTGGTCAATGTTTATCCAAGTAGGATGCTCATTTCATTTCATATAACCTCTTGATATTTACTATAACAGCGAATATACAATATGAATATAAATTGACGTATCTTATATTTTCACTGTATACAGATGTATAACTAAAATCGTACCTTAAACATTGAATGTTGCTGCTGTTGCTGAAAATTCTCAAACCATCTCTTTACTGCATCGTTCACATTTTATATATCCAACCCCTCTTTCTTCTCCAAGTCGTCTTCCTCTTTATCCAAAAAACCATTATTGTCTTCTGAGTGGTAATCGTTGTTATCAAAATTAACCAAATTATCTTTATTTTTCTCCTCTCTGATGCCTTTCATGTCAAAATCTTCATCCAAAACAATCTTCAAATCCAAGGCATTATTGTATAGTTTTACTACTAAAATACCAGTAATTACAGACAAGAACAAAGATACCTGATACTCCTTTGTAGCACCAGTAATTACATACCAGACATTAGGGCTCGACGCCCTCCAGTAATTTCTCGAGATGGGTTTAATCAAAGCGAGAATTTGATGTTTAGATCTGAGGCCAGAGATTAGAGTAGTGGAGCACAACAGGAAAAGGGCCGACCATGGGCGATGGGAATGGAAGCCGACGTTAATTTAGGTGCTGAGTGAATTTCGGTTTACAATAGGAAAAAGGGGAAAGTTAAGAGATGTCAGAGAAGATGAACGATGAGATTATTTTTACATTTTATTTCGTGAGAGGGAAACGCCTCGCCAAAATTTCACATAGCGGAAGAATGCAATGAGGTGGTTGTCCTTAATTGGATGGTAGGGTAATGTTTAGATAGAAAACATGGATTGATTAGAACCATTGGATTAATTATGCATCTATGGTTGCATCTTTGTTTATGTTAATAACGTGAATCGCGGAGTTGGATTGTATATATATGTAAAGTTATGCTTTTAACTGGTGTTGCACGTCAATACACTGGAATTCCCACTGTGACAGTGCATTCATGTCTAATGCAA
Source organism: Allium sativum (assembly GCA_030737875.1). Taxonomy (NCBI): domain Eukaryota; kingdom Viridiplantae; phylum Streptophyta; class Magnoliopsida; order Asparagales; family Amaryllidaceae; genus Allium; species Allium sativum. Next base: position 428,913,038 of record CM060909.1, on the reverse strand, counting down.
CAACATATGAATATTGTTGCAGAGGATCAAAGATAGCATAGTTTTCGCCACACTTTTTATGCAATGCACACATATTAGTGTCGAATATGCCCACTTTTGTAGTAGTGGTCGTAACATACTATGTTATTAAAAGTATATTGTGTATATATGATGATATTGAATATACTATTACTTGTATAAGCTTTTGTCTTTCTTAGCTTAGCTGTAGAGAGTGTTGAAAATTCATGATAATTTATCAGAATTTCATCATAAAATTATAAGAATTTATGTTACAGCTTGTTAGTTAACATTAGATATTACAAATTAATTGTTATTTGGAGAATGTTGTTGGAAAGTAGTTAAAACGATAAAATGATTTATCTTTTATATTTTAATTGCGACACGGTTTACATAAGACAATAAGTTCAAAAAAATCTGTACTATAAGACAAGCAGTATATCAGTTTTATATACTATACTTATTCATTGTAAAACAAACCCTAAGTATAGCTTTGTATCAGCTGTAAAATCATAAAGACAAATGATTATATATATTTTTGGGTAGTAAAAGATAAATTGATATATCAAATCGTGATTTAGTTAAATATATTTATACAGTTTTAACAAACTAAAACAGTGAATTTATAACGTAGTTAGAATATATTGAAGAAGTACTGTAGAACCTTAAAGTTTTACGATAATTTTCATAATCCAACGCAATACATAGACAATCAACATACACAGACAATTAATAGTCATTAACAACGTATCCAAAAAAAGTACAAACAAAAAAATCCTTGTCTATAAAGATCTTGTCCATTGTTCACCATCAAGCATTATGAACTGCAAAGAAAGTTGTTATCTTCAGCAGATGACTTATCCTTTGTCCAGCAGAAATCTTCATTATGGAATATTTCGGATGCAATACTAGCTCTTAGGTGATTATTTTTTGTTTGAGGTATGGTTGCAAGAAGACATCTATCTTGAGACAGTCTTATAATGTTCATAATCACATACACTCCGCAATCATGTCTGTTGTAAGAAAGATAAATCCTTTTTAAGATGGTTAAATTTAAAATAAGCTTATAATTCTTATTACAAAATTAATATATATATAAATATGTATAAGTTAATGTATAAAAAACAAAAGTTAATAAAAAAAGATAAATATATTTATTTTATTTAACTTTTTAATTAAAAATTAATATATATTTATTTTATAGTAGCAAAGATTAATATTATTATAATATAATTTAATATAGTATTAATACATTTAGTAAATAAGTTTCTCTCTCTAAAAGAATGTAGTTTTATGTATGTATGTATAACATAAATAGCAGATTTTGAAAAAGATAAAACAATTTATCTTTTTGTATTGCTGATTATACATGGGGAAAAAATCAAATTATTCGAAAAGATAACTAAATTTATTATTTTTTATATTCATTTATAATATAAGTACTAGAAATAATGTACATGTATTGTAAACTAATAAATATACCGATTAAATTTTTTAAAAAAAGTTGAAATTATTTATTTGAATGCATATATTAAAAAATAAATTAATAAATTAAAAAATATAGCAATTATATAGCATTACCCATTATGCTGTTGAGCACATTCTCCAACTGTAAGTATAGATGATTTTTTGGTATTCTCCTTAGTTTGTTCCTTCTGAAGTTTTGTAACAACACGGAAAATCATAACCAATTTAAAAAATTTATTTTGGCAATTTTAATGAATTTTGAATATTTAAAATGAATTATTTTAAATAATAACGACGGAAAATTTATTTTCGACAAAGTTCAAATGAATAACTTTATTTTAATTATAAAAGGAATTGAAAATGGCGCGGTAGATTGAAAATTCGATTTCAAATTTTAAATGAATGTACAGGATTCAAAATAAACCGAATTTTAGTAAAACTAGAAATATTTGAATCTGTTTGAAAATATCTTTCCAACGAATCCGAAAAATTGAAATTTCATAGCGGGAATAAAAAATTATGCCCAGTTGAAAATTTAGAATAGTCGCTAGCCCTTATAAATAGCCATTTTTCAAACGACCTCCGTTTTCGATGAAAACACATTTATTGGATCCGGGATGTCAAGTTATTGCTAGATTCTAAAATTCATAATTTTTTGAATCAATATGTGAGCGTGGCAAAAGAAAACCTGTTTTGACCATTTCGGTCAATTTGGATCAACCAGAAAATAGACATTTTTCAAACGGTCTTCAAATTAGATGAAATCAATTTTGTTAGGACTGTATCATCAATACGAAGCTAGAAATAATTTTTTTTGGAATTTTTGGGGTCCGTATGTGACCCCAGTAAACTGAATGGATGTTAAAAGTTCAATATAATGATTTAAATGTTAATTTAAACAAAAACTAATCGTAATGGTTGAATTGGCTTACGGGATATATCCCATTGTGTTCGAAATGGGGGTATTTGGTTAGGGACGACAGTTAGTGGGTTCGATTTTGAGTTCGAAATAAAACGTTTCTTTATGGAATAAATTAAATTAAATAAAAATAATACAAACCTTTCAACTAACCCCCCAAAAAACTTTCTCTTCCCCGATCATTCCAGTCAAAGAAATAAAAAAACCACGGGCCCTCCCCGTCGCCGCCCTGTTCAACGCGCCATCGCGCAACTGGCGCCGCCGCCGGCCAGAGGGAGCCGCGCCCCCTCCTCCTCCAGCCTCCCCCTTCTCTCCAGCGCTCCTCCTGCTCTCCCCAAACCCCAAAACAGCCCTAATGGCCACCGCAACTCCCTGCCGCCTCTATCCACTCGCCGACGGCCCTCCGCCTCCTCGATCCACGCGAAGAAACCCCTTCCTTCAATTGAAATTGTGAGTCTTTATTTTCAGTATTTTATTTATTTTCTTCAAAGTAAAGCTTTAATTTTTGAAGTATAAAAAGCTTAGATTTTTGAAATATGAAAATCTTTGATTTTTGAAGTATAAAAAGCTATGAATTTTATATGATAAAAGTTTGAACATTTATATTTTGAAAGTTTAGATTTTTAATGAATAAAAAGATGTTATTTTTATGAAGTAAAAAAGGTGAAAATTTTAATATATAAAAGATTTGATTTTTATATATGTAGCGAAGTAAAAATATGATCTTTACTATAAACAGCGTGAAAAGAATTACGATGGAACTGGTGGAAAACAAATACAAATCTGAACCGTTCAGAATTAAGAAATGACTGAGTCGAACCCAAAAGTGAGAACTCCTCACTATAATTCCTTTTACAGTTATTTATTTTATAACTGCGTATATGAACTGCTCCCCGTTGTCCACAAACCATGAACGACTTGTTTGATTGTTTGGTTTGGTTGATTGGAATATTTGTTGAATTTGGTTGTTTGGGTGAAATGAATTGATAATTTGGTTTGTGTATGATGTGCACCATTATTAGGCGAGGGATAAGGCTAGACCTTATCCCGGTTCTAGTATCGTACCGTTATGCCGCCAAAATTTTCTAAAATATGTTAGGACAATAAAAATATCATTTTTATTGTATAAATGAACTGAGTAGAATATTTGTATGTTGAATAAAATATTTTATAGTTAAAAATATAATTTTTAACGTGTATATGAATAAAATAAATATTCATTTACAAATCGGACGATTTGCATATGTACACACATTTGACGCATAATGATTGGGACGATAAATTTTACACATCGCCCAACTGCACAAATAATAATCATTGTTTGCTATTTGAAAACCCCACACGGGTATTGGGATGATATTGGACATATACTAATGCCAATATTTAGTTGTATGTCAATCGATTGGTTGACAAGCTGTGTAAGCATTGAATATTTATTTTTAATGCTTATGCAGTGTAGAATGCACTCTGGATGATGGTTGGCAGTGTTTGGTTGTTGTTGTATACATGTGTTGTATGAAATCCATATAATAACATTATATGGTAGTTGACTGTGTTTGATTCCAGTTCAGAAAGAATAAACATTTTAAAATAATGAATATTTTAAAATAATGAATATTTTAAAATAATATTCAGTGAAGGATCAAATTTTGATTTTGATGTCCGATTTGGGATGGACACGAATATATTAAAATATATAGAGCCGTGTTGATTAGTTTAATGCCATTTTGATGTGAATGATATTTATATCAATTTTATTCATTTTTATAATGAATATCGAAAAGGAAGTGATGTCAAAATCTAATGTTTTGAAAACATTATCATTTATATATCGATGATATGGAATATTCAATTTTGATTTGAAATTGAGCATGAAGTTGAAATCGTGTTGAAAATGAATTTAAAACGATTTATAAAATACATTTTAATAGGAAATCGATGAAATATATATAATATATATTATATATTTAATGGCCTGAATAGAACGTGCTGCGCCGCGGCAGTTCGCGAATTTCGACCATTGACTTCGAACGGACATTACGGGAGATCCGACCGTCGGATTCTACTAAAACTGGAACCATTGGGTTCGTATCGAAAAGAGATTTCCGATGAATGTAAGAGATTTGAAATCTAACGGTTGGATTTGGAATTATGTCCAAATCAAATTTGGAAAAGGTCGCTGTAAGTGCAGTTCGATGACCGTTTATGGAAATCGACTGTACGGGCCTTGATAAAATTGTTAAAAATATTAGTACTTTGTATAAAATCATAATAAATGATTTGAAAGAATTGGGATGAAAATTCCAATAATTGTAAAGATAAAGATATATTTTTATCGAAATGAACTAGTTATGAACTAGAATTATGAAATCCAATATTTTTAAATAAATAAATTGGATTTGAAATGGTTTTAAAAATAACCAGAATTTCCAATATATGAATTGGAATGGATTTGAATTGAAATTATCTTTGGAATATTTCGATATTGGATTTCGTGATTATACAGACATTGTAACCATAGCATTTTTCTCGACTTTAATCGATCGCTAGATCGATTAAAACCGTTCAAAACCCGCATTCATTAACTTTGGGAATACAACACATAAGAACAATAACAGCAGACTTTTATAAACATCGTAATAATGTTACATCAGAGTACAGAATATCATAGATCATCGATAAATAAAATACATCGGAAGACTTATTACAATAAATTAATACAATACACAGCGGAAGACTTTATATGCTCTGGACACAACTTTAGGCTTCGATCCAGAATCCTGCTCAAGAGATAAATATCTGCAGAAAGCTACTTGACTACCCATGTAGAAAAGAGGGCACCCCAGTTTGCAAAGTGAAACAAACTACAAGTCAGTCATGGGACTGGTATGAGAAATCTACTACTACATTATCTAATAAGGTGACAAATCACAGGACCACGCCGCTAACACGGAACGGGTTTACTCCATTGGATTGCCACTGCATAATTTAAACAAATTTTATTCAAAACAACGCAATGTCTTTTTAGAAAAATGAAATCATTATAAGACTCAAGTCCCATCACACAATGCAACGCAAACTAGAGGATAGAGTTTTAGCTTATGATGATCAAACATGACTTGATACGTATAAAATAATATTTTAATATTATTGTTAGTGTCTAATCAGTTTTAGAAAATACTTCAAAGTAAATGTATCAATCCTAGACGGCATAGTACCCCATCCTACTATGTCGCCATATACAGGTTTATAATCAAAACTGTAATGTCATATTGGGGATTTGGTTTCCATCATGAGTCGAGGCTAGGGATCGTCCTCCCCGATTCGAGACACTCTAGCAAATGCCTCAGGATTCAGACTCTGGCGAACCCTTGGAACGGTAGGGCCAGTCCACACCTAACTGTAGTAGATTAGTTATGCCTAAAAGCACACTTCCCGGTCCTTTTGGACTTCTAATATGGACACTAACAACCTATAAAACCAAGGTACCTCATAATCCATCATCCACATAAGTAAGAATGTCAGGGCTGGAAGGTTGCTGACACCACTCTAACTAGAAAGAAACGTGTGCACTCCTTATGGTCCGTATCCTATTTTTGACTCGTACCAGGGTGTGAGGCTCGTGAAGTCACGCTATACACAAAGCTACGCCTAAACAGGCTATGCTTTGATCATCAACCACAAGGCTCTTCTTTTCAACAAAAGCCTTGATCCATGCATCTTAGCATGCCACATTGTCAATCCATACCATACTATTGATTCCTACCAATACATAACCTCTAAGCTCGTACGTCTCAGAGAAGGGTGTTAAACACCAAACAGATATATATTTATAATAACCCGGAAATTCTGAGCCAGTTTAAAACTTTTGTTTTGGCAACTTCGACGAATTTTGAATATTTAAAATGAATTATTTTAAATAATATCGACGAGAAATTTATTTTGAATATAATTAGAACGTATATATTTAGACGTGTCGTCGTTAGAATTTAAATAATTATATATAATTATAAATAGAATTGAAAATGGCGTGGTAGTTCGATAATTCGATTTCAAACTTCAATTGAATGTACGGGGTGCTAAATAAACCGGATTTTAGTGAAACCAAAAATATTAGGATCTAATGGAGGATATCTTTCCAACGAATCCGAAAAATCGAAATTTCATAGCGGGAATCAAAAGATATGTCCAGTTGAAAATTCTGAATAGTCGCTATGGAATTCAGGCCCTTAAAAATAGACATTTTGCAAACGACCTCGGATTTCGACGAAACCACTTTTGTTGGGTCCGTGATGTAAAATTATTGATGGATTCCAAATTTCATAATTTTCCGAATCAATATGTGAGCGTGGCAAAGGAAAACGCGTTTGACCAGTTTTAGTTGATTTTAATCGACTGGAAATTGGCCATTTTTCCAACGGTCTCAGAATTCAACGAAACTAGTTTTGTTAGGACCGTATCGTCAATACGAAGCCAGAAAATATTTTTCTGGAAATTTTAGAGTTAGTATGTGACCCCGGTAAATTGAAATGCGCGTTTAAAATCAATATATAGAGTTATATGTTGATTTTAACGGAATCTGATTCAAACGATCGAATCAGCTTACGATACATATTCCATTGTGTTCGGAATGGGGGTAAAATGCTATGGACGACAGGCGGTGGGCCTCGTTTAGAAGTCGTATGAAAAAGTCAACGTTCATGGATTTAAAAATTAAAAATAAATAGAATAATATAAACATTTACATACCCCCCCTTCTTTCTCTTCCCCGAATCGGATTAAATAAAAAAAAGAGAAAGGGGGAGCGACGATCGTCGCCCCTCCCCGATGACCGTCGCGCCGCCTAAGGGGGCGGAGCTGCACCCCCTCCTTCTTCCCCTCCCCCTCGATTCTCCTCTTCCCCTTCCTCCGCGTCCCCTTCTTCCTCGATACCCCCCCTTCTGCCCAAAAACCGCCGCCGAGCCCCCCTTCCACCTCGAGTGCTGCGCCGCCCACCACCATCCGCCACCACGACGAGCGCAGCCCCCTCCTCTTCTTCCCCCTCCCTTCTTCCTCCTTCCCCCACAGCCCTAACCAAATCCGCCGCAACGCCTTTTAGCCAACCACCGCCACCGCAACACCCCCCTCCCCCCAGTCGCCCCATCGATCGACGCCCACCAGAGCCCAAACCCCCTCCGAATCTATAAAGCTGTAAGTTTTTATTGATTTGTTTATTTTAGTTTTGCTTTTTATTTTATTTTTGTTAAGGTATAATTAGCGATATTTTTAAAAGTGAAAAGACGATATTTTTAAAAGTGAAAAGATGATATTTTTAAAAGTAAAAAGACGATATTTTTAAAAGTGAAAAGACGATATTTTTTAAAATATAAAAGTCGTGATTTTTAAAATATAAAAGAAGTGATCTTTAAACTATAAAAGATTAGAGTTTTGAAATTGAAAAGGTGAAATCTTTATATGAAGAATAGCGGGATAAAAATAAAATTTTTATCTATATAACATCGTAGTAAAAGTAGAATTTTTATCTATTTAGTAGCAAAGTAAAAATTCGATTTTTATATATTGAATAGCAAAGTAAAAATTCGATTTTTATATATTGAATAGCACAGTAAAAATTCGATTTTTAAATATATGAAGTGATTATAAAAATATAATTTTTAAAGTGAAAGTGAACAAATAAAAATGTGATTTTTATATATGTAGTGGCTACGGGCAACGAAGACGACGAAGATGCGATAACGATGAAGATTTCTATAAAGAAGTGTCGTGAAGTTGGATAGCTATTGGTGAGAACTTCTCACTCTAAATTCTCTTTTTCTAGTTATATATATATACTAGGATGCAGACGGTGTTTAGTAGCACCCGACACCCGTCATCCACAGACCATGGATGGCTTGTTTGTTAAATTGTTTGATTGAGTAGTTGGTTAGTTTATTTGGTTTAAATTGAATTGTTGGGTGAAAGGAATGGATTTGATTGATGTGTGAATGGCGTGGGCCTTCACTAGACCGGGGATAAGGCTAGGCCTCGTCCCATTTCTAGTATCGTGCCGTTATGCCACAGAAATTTCCTAAAATATGTTAGAAAAATAAAAATATCATTTTTATTGTGTAAATGAACCGAATAGAAATTCACGTGGTGAAATAAAATGTTTTATCGTTAAAAATATAATTTTTAATGTGGAAGTGAATAAAATAAAATATTCATTTACAAACCGGACGGTTTGTTTATGTACACCTATTTGAAGGACATTGATTGGGTCGATAAATTTTACACATCGCCCAACTGCACAAATGATATTCAGTGTTTGTTGATTTAAAACCCCACACGGGTGTTGGGATGAAATTTGAAGTTCACTCATCCCTATTGATTAAATATGTCGATCGATTGATTGACAGGCTGTCATAAGCGTTAGATATCTATATTTGATGCTTATACAGTGTAGTGCACTTTGGTTGATGGTTGATTATGTTTCAACGCTATTATATACATGTGTTGTATGGAATCCATATAATTAACATTATATGGTGATTGATTGGGCCTCATTCCAATCGGGAAAATAATAAATATTTTAAAAGAAAATGCATGTGTTGAATATAAAAATAGTCATGTGTTGACGATGTTCATGTGTTGAAAATATTCGTGTGTTGAGTAAAATATTTTAAATAATAAAAATTACATCTTTATCATATTTACAATTAGAATCTACTTCTAGGTGGAGTCTAATTGAAATCAAACGATAGATACCATAGTTTTATAAAATATTTTACATAACAAAAATAGTGATGTGTTGACAGTACTCATGTGTTGAGATTAGTCGTGTGTTGAAGGAAATATAGATTCATGTGTTGAGTATAATAAATATTCATTTGTTGAATAGAATAACGAAGTTATTGAAATATAAAGCCGTGTTGATTAGAGTTGCGCTATTTTGACGTGAACAATATTTATATCGACTTTATTCGTTTTATAGTGTATACTGAAAAGTGATTTCAAAATTTAATATTTTGGAATGAAATTCAAATTAAACTAGATTAAAATTCAAATTGAAATTTTATTGAATCAATTTGAAATGAATTCGAATCGAATAGAAAATGAATTCGATTCGAATTGAATAGAAAGTGAATTTGAATTCAAATTGAATAGAAAGTGAATTTAAATTCGAACTGAATAGAAATGAATTCAAATTGAATTAAATTGAATTAAATTGAATTAAATTGAATTAAAAACGAATTGAAATCGTTTTGAAATAAAATTTAAAACGAACTGAAATTGAATTGAAATCAATTTGAAATGAATTCGAATTGAATTAAATAGAAGGTAAATTTAAATTGAATTGAGTTGAAACGAATTAGAATTTGAATTAAATTGAACCGAATTGGAATTCGAATTAAATCAAATTGAAATGAATTCGAATTGAATTGAAATCAAATCCATTTGAAATTGAAGATGAAGTTGAAATTGTTTTTGAAACGAATTTAGAACTATTTATAAAATTCGTTTTAAAAAGGAAATCGACGAAATATATAATATATATATATATTATATATATAATGGCCTGAATAGAACGCGCTGCGCCGCGGCAGTTCGTGAATTTCGACCATTGACTTCGAATTGACATTACGGGAGATCCGACCGTCGGATTCTCCTAAAACTGGAACCGTTGGGTTCGTATCGAAAAGAGCTTTCCAATGAATATTAGGATTTTGAAATCTAACGGTTGGATTTGGAATTATGTCCAAATCAAATTTGGAAAAGGTCGTTGTAAGCGCAGTTCGATGGCCATTGATGGAAATTGACTGTACGGGCCTTGATAAAATTATTAAAAATATCAATAACTTGTGTAAAATCATAAGAAATGATTTGGGAAAATTTGGGCTGAAAAATTCCATATTTGAAAAGATAAAAATAGATTTTTATCGAAATGAACTAGTTTTGAACTAGAATTAAAATCAATTTATATTTGAAATAAATAAATTGAATTTGAAAGTGATTTTAAAAATAATCAATATTCCCAATACGTGAATTGGATGAGAGTTGAATCGAAATTATCTTCGAGATATTTCGATGTTGGATTTCGTGACAATACAGATATTGTTATGAGAATTTGAAAGATATATTTTATATCGTTATTTCCAATACGATATTTGTTGGTTTCAGAATTTGATATTGAATATAAGCCGGTATATTTTCTATTCAGAGCCTTGTATTTAATATCAAATGTGATTTGGGTTTGTCGTGAATCGTGTTTTAGAAGACATTGGTTCTTTAACCCAGTTAAAGACAGAATATTGATTTTTGAGAAGATTAAAACTAAGTGGAGTTTTAATGAATCTTTAATTAGATTAAAATGTGAATTGATAATTTAAATTATCAAATCTGAAAAGTGATCGTGAGTGGAGTATCACTAGTTTTGCTCCAAAGCGATAGTTAAATCTTTAATGAGATTTGAACGTGAAATGGTAATTAATTTTACCGATAACACCATGGTGTTAGGAATGGAGTATCACCAGTTTTTCTCCATGGGATAAATAGGTTGGGATTGGGAAATAAAATAAATAATTACTTCGGTGTGGTTCGCTAATCCCGACTAGTTAGAAATGATATCCAAAGGAAGGTCAAAGAATAAATTTAGAAGAATTTATCTTGGATAAAATTAATGGGAACCTTTCCCTAAGAATGTGATTTTGTGAATAAAAGAATATTCTGAATTGGAATGAGGCGTTTGTTATGTTTGAGTAACATTTGTTTATCATATACGTGGGTTACTCAGAAAGGCCGGGGTTATACCCATTCTGAATAACCGATTCGACGGGATGTCGAAGATGAAGACGGTGATTGAAGACCGGAAGTCTTCACATCGTTTGGGTGATTACTGATGATCTTGATTGGGCTGTACACCCAAGATGAGGGAAACAGTTGGTGATCGTCCAGACGTACTTGGAGATGGATGGATATGCGAGGAAAGTGCCTCCGGTTTCGTTCAGACCCAGAACGAACTTGTAAATGGATTGTGTGTCTGACATCGGATTTTATTCTATGTTGATTGATCTCTATTAAATATACATCTGTTTGGCGGTAGAGAATTTATTCTCTTACTTAACGCCCTTCTCTGAGACGTACGAGCTCAGAGGTTGTATATCGATGGACATCAGTCGCATGGAGTGAATTGCCAGTGTGGCACGCGTAAGTGGCAATTGATCAGGGCTTCTATTGAAAAGCAAAGTCTTGTGGTTGATTATCAAAGCACGGTCTGTGTGGCATAGCTTTGTGTATAACGTGAATTCGCGAGCCTCACACCTCGGTATGAGTCAAAAACGGGAGATGGACCGCTGGGAGAGCACGACGTTTCTTTCTAGCTAGGGTGGTGTCAGTGACCTACCAGCCCTGACATTTATATACTTTTCACCTGTGTGGTTGTTGGATACGAGGCGCCTCGGATATAGGTCTGTAAGGACCGGGAAACGTGTGTTCAGGAATTGCCAATCCTCAAAAGTAAGAGAGGACTGGCCCAACCGATTCCAAGGATCAAAGTGGGGTCCTGGGACATTTGCTAGAGTGTCTCGAACGCGGAAAGGAGCTTGCCCCTTGCCTCGACTCATGACGGAATCTAATTTCCAATACGTGATATTGCGGTTTTAATTGTAGAACTAGTATGGCGACATGATAGATGATACCCATGCCGCCTATGATTGATATTTATGATTTGAATTGTTTTGACACTATACACTTATAATAGTATCAAATAATGGGTTTTAAACGTATCAAGCATGCTTTGGCAGTTATAAGGGAAAACCCTATCCTCCGGCTTGCGTTGCATTGTGTGATGGGAACCTGGGTCTTATAACAGCTTCATTTTTCTTTATTTAGCATTGCGCTGTTTATTCTATGCACTGGTATTCTGGGGAGGAAACCCATTCCGTGTAATACGGCATGGTCCCTTGAGTTACTAAACTTTAAAACCAATATTAATAACTGTTTTAGTTCTCACACCAGTCACATGACTGACCTGGAGTTTATTGTTTTAACCTAAACTCTGGGTGCCCCTATTTTCCACACGGGCAGCTAGTAGTTTTGGTTTTGCAGATTTATATTCGCAGGGTCCTGATTTACAGCTGGAACGATGCTCGGAAAGCTCTGTATCCGTGTATCACTTTCAGTTGTGCTTTTGTATTATTTTCCGCTGCGATGTATTTAAATGTAATTTAAATCTCTGATATTTGTCGAATGTAATTTATTCCTTTTTACTCTGTATATTCTTGTATCTGATGAAATTGTTGTAATAACAATGAAATGTTCTTCTGTATGCGTTCTATTTTGTCTTGTCCTCAATTCTATCCGTGCTTTCCTTCACGGGGAAGTTCGAGTCGTCTCAGTTTGGTATCAGAGCTTTGGTTTACAGAGCTCGAGAACAAGACACATTAGAACCATACGAAAGAATTCATCAGATATTGGATTAGTAATATCCAATTAGAATAACTCGTTAGAGATAGGATCAGTAGTATCCTAGAACGAGTGTGAAGAGTATATTTTTCAAATGAAAACAATTTTGGTTTTGAAAATTTAAATCGCTTTATACGTATTTGATTATTTATTTATTGTGAATATGGACAATCCGATATATAAAGATTTTGTATATACGCGTCATGAACGTATATTCGAAGTTTTAATATACTGGGTAGATATAGAATCACATTTTAGATATCCGGGGATGATTCTGATGATGGTGCATCATCATCAGTATTCATATTCGAATTTCGAAGGTGTGATTTCTATATATTTCCATTAGACTGGTGTGAGAACCAAAATATAGCTAGAACACATTGTTGTGAATTGGCATCAAAAACGTGATTTTCAGTATATATATCAAAATTATGAATTTGAAACTCTAATTCACTAATTGATTGATGTTTGTGTTGTTTGCCTATTTGTTTGCTAATTTTGAACCATTATGCCTAATTGAATCAAATATTGAATTGTATTGAAAATTGGTCGCATTTACTTGCATATACATATACTTACATTGAACAGGTCATAGCAAGGAGGCTAGAGCAGAGAATAAAAATTGTTTGCCTGACAAATAGGTACATGTTTACTATAATTTACTATTTTGTTTGGGTGATGATGATTTTATGAGCCTATTGGCTAGCTGCTTGGCTTTTTCTTTTTCTTTTTGAGATCAGAAGGCCTGTATGGCAAATTCGGGATTTTCCCGTGGCTCCCGGTGCAGGGGAGGTTATGGCGAAATTTTTCGAAAATTTAGGGTGTTAGCCAAATTTTTGAAGAATTTGAAAATTCTCAGAAACTGAAAAGTTGGAGAATGGAAGCCAGATCGAACGTAGAGTTGATTAATCAAACCACTTTCGACTTCGTTCCTTTTCGGGGACGAAAAGTTTTAAGTGGGGGAGATTGTAATAACCCGGAAATTCTGAGCCAGTTTAAAACTTTTGTTTTGGCAACTTCGACGAATTTTGAATATTTAAAATGAATTATTTTAAATAATATCGACAAGAAATTTATTTTGAATATAATTAGAACGTATATATTTAGACGTGTCGTCGTTAGAATTTAAATAATTATATATAATTATAAATAGAATTGAAAATGGCGCGGTAGTTCGATAATTCGATTTCAAACTTCAATTGAATGTACCGGGTGCAAAATAAACCGGATTTTAGTGAAACCAAAAATATTAGGATCTAATGGAGGATATCTTTCCAACGAATCCGAAAAATCGAAATTTCATAGCGGGAATCAAAAGATATGTCCAGTTGAAAATTATGAATAGTCGCTATGGAATTCAGGCCCTTAAAAATAGACATTTTGCAAACGACCTCGGATTTCGACGAAACCAATTTTGTTGGGTCTGTGATGTAAAATTATTGCTAGATTCCAAATTTCATAATTTTCTGAATCAATATATGAGCGTGGCAAAGGAAAACGCGTTTGACCAGTTTTAGTTGATTTTAATCGACTGGAAAATGACCATTTTTCCAACGGTCTCAGAATTCGACGAAACTAGTTTTGTTAGGACCGTATCGTCAATACGAAGCCAGAAAATATTTTTCTAGAATTTTTAGAGTTAGTATGTGACCCCGGTAAATTGAAATGCGCGTTTAAAATCAATATATAGAGTTATATGTTGATTTTAACGGAAACTGATTCAAACGATCGAATCAGCTTACGATACATATTCCATTGTGTTCGGAATGGGGGTAAAACGCTATGGACGACAGGCGGTGGGCCTCGTTTAGAGGTCGTATGAAAAAGTCAACCTTCATGGATTTAAAAATTAAAAATAAATAAAATAATATAAACATTTACATCCCCCCCTCTTCTTTCTCTTCCCCGAATCGGATTAAATAAAAAAAAAAGAAAGGGGGAGCGACGATCGTCGCCCCTCCCCGATGACCGCCGCGCCGCCAAAGGGGGCGGAGCTGCACACCCTCCTTCTTCCCCCCCCCCCCTCGATTCTCCTCTTCCCCTTCCTCCGCGTCCCCTTCTTCCTCGATACCCCCCTTCTGCCCAAAAACCGCCGCCGAGCCCCCCCTTCCACCTCGAGTGCTGCGCCGCCCACCACCATCCGCCACCACGACGGGCGCAGCCCCCTCCTCTTCTTCCCCCTCCCTTCTTCCTCCTTCCCCCACAGCCCTAACCAAATCCGCCGCACCCCCTTTTGGCCAACCACCGCCACCGCAACACCCCCCCCAGTCGCCCCATCGATCGACGCCCACCAGAGCCCAAACCCCCTCCGAATCTATAAAGCTGTAAGTTTTTATTGATTTGTTTGTTTTAGTTTTGCTTTTTATTTTATTTTTGTTAAGGTATAATTAGCGATATTTTTAAAAGTGAAAAGACGGTATTTTTTAAAATACAAAAGTCGTGATTTTTAAAATATAAAAGAAGTGATCTTTAAACTATAAAAGATTAGAGTTTTGGAATTGAAAAGGTGAAATCTTTATATGAAGAATAGCGGGATAAAAATAAAATTTTTATCTATATAACATCGTAGTAAAAGTAGAATTTTTATCTATTTAGTAGCAAAGTAAAAATTCGATTTTTATATATTGAACAGCAAAGTAAAAATTCGATTTTTATATATTGAATAGCACAGTAAAAATTCGATTTTTAAATATATGAAGTGATTGTAAAAATATAATTTTTAAAGTGAAAGTGAACAAATAAAAATGTGATTTTTATATATGTAGTGGCTACGGGCAACGAAGACAACGAAGATGCGATAACGATGAAGATTTCTATAAAGAAGTGTCGTGAAGTTGGATAGCTATTGGTGAGAACTTCTCACTCTAAATTCTCTTTTTCTAGTTATATATATACTAGGATGCAGACAGTGTTTAGTAGTACCCGACACCCGTCATCCACAGACCATGGATGGCTTGTTTGTTAAATTGTTTGGTTGAGTAGTTGGTTAGTTTATTTGGTTTAAATTGAATTGTTGGGTGAAAGGAATGGATTTGATTGATGTGTGAATGGCGTGGGCCTTCACTAGACCGGGGATAAGGCTAGGCCTCGTCCCGTTTCTAGTATCGTGTCGTTATGCCGCCGAAATTTCCTAAAATATGTTAGAAAAATAAAAATATCATTTTTATTGTGTAAATGAACTGAATAGAAATTCACGTGGTGAAATAAAATGTTTTATCGTTAAAAATATAATTTTTAACGTGGAAGTGAATAAAATATTCATTTACAAACCGGACGGTTTGTTTATGTACACCTATTTGAAGGACATTGATTGGGTCGATAAATTTTACACATCGCCCAACTGCACAAGTGATATTCATTGTTTGTTGATTTAAAACCCCACACGGGTGTTGGGATGAAATTTGAAGTTCACTCATCCCGATTGATTAAATATGTTGATCGATTGATTGACAGACTGTCATAAGCGTTAGATATCTATATTTGATGCTTATACAGTGTAGTGCACTTTGGTTTATGGTTGATTATGTTTCAATGCTATTATATACATGTGTTGTATGGAATCCATATAATTAACATTATATGGTGATTGATTGGGCCTCATTCCAATCGGGAAAATAATAAATATTTTAAAAGAAAATGCATGTGTTGAATATAAAAATAGTCATGTGTTGACGATGTTCATGTGTTGAAAATATTCGTGTGTTGAGTAAAATATTTTAAATAATAAAAATTACATCTTTATCATATTTACAATTAGCATCTACTTCTAGGTGGAGTCTAATTGAAATCAAACGATAGATACCATAGTTTTATAAAATATTTTACATAACAAAAATAGTGATGTGTTGACAGTACTCATGTGTTGAGATTAGTCGTGTGTTGAAGGAAATATAGATTCATGTGTTGAGTAGAATAAATATTCATTTGTTGAATAGAATAACGAAGTTATTGAAATATAAAGCCGTGTTGATTAGAGTTGCGCTATTTTGACGTGAACGATATTTATATCGACTTTATTCGTTTTATAATGTATACTGAAAAGTGATTTCAAAATTTAATATTTTGGAATGAAATTCAAATTAAACTAGACTAAAATTCAAATTGAAATTTTATTGAATCAATTTGAAATGAATATGAATCGAATAGAAAATGAATTCGATTCGAATTGAATAGAAAGTGAATTTGAATTCAAATTGAATAGAAAGTGAATTTAAATTCGAACTGAATAGAAATGAATTCAAATTGAATTAAATTGAAATTGAATTAAAAACGAATTGAAATCGTTTTGAAATAAAATTTAAAACGAACTGAAATTGAATTGAAATCAATTTGAAATGAATTCGAATTGAATTAAATAGAAGGTAAATTCAAATTGAATTAAGTTGAAACGAATTAGAATTTGAATTGAATTGAACCGAATTGGAATTCGAATTAAATCAAATTGAAATGAATTCGAATTGAATTGAAATCAAATCCATTTGAAATTGAAGATGAAGTTGAAATTGTTTTTGAAACGAATTTAGAACTATTTATAAAATTCGTTTTAAAAAGGAAATCGACGAAATTTATATAATATATATATATATTATATATATAATGGCCTGAATAGAATGCGTCGCGCCGCGGTAGTTCGTGAATTTCGACCATTGACTTCGAATTGACATTACGGGAGATCCGACCGTCAGATTCTCCTAAAACCGGAACCGTTGGGTTCGTATCGAAAAGAGCTTTCCAATGAATATTAGGAATTTGAAATCTAACGGTTGGATTTGGAATTATGTCCAAATCAAATTTGGAAAAGGTAGCTGTAAGCGCAGTTCGATGGCCATTGATGGAAATCGACTGTACGGGCCTTGATAAAATTATTAAAAATATCAATAACTTGTGTAAAATCATAAGAAATGATTTGGGAAAATTTGGGATGAAAAATTCCATATTTGAAAAGACAAAAATAGATTTTTATCGAAATGAACTAGTTTTGAACTAGAATTAAAATTAATTTATTTTTGAAATAAATAAATTGAATTTGAAAGTGATTTTAAAAATAATCAATATTCCCAATACGTGAATTGGACGGGAGTTGAATCGAAATTATCTTCGGGATATTTCGATGTTGGATTTCGTGACTATACAGATATTGTTATGGGAATTTGAAAGATATATTTTATATCGTTATTTCCAATACGATATTTGTTGGTTTCAGAATTTGATATTGAATATAAGCCGGTATATTTTCTATTCAGAGCCTTGTATTTAATATCAAATGTGATTTGGGTTTGTCGTGAATCGTGTTTTAGAAGACATTGGTTCTTTAACCCAGTTAAAGACAGAATATTGATTTTTGAGAAGATTAAAACTAAGTGGAGTTTTAATGAATCTTTAATTAGATTAAAATGTGAATTGATAATTTAAATTATCAAATCTGAAAAGTGATCGAGAGTGGAGTATCACCAGTTTTGCTCCAAAGTGATAGTTAAATCTTTAATTAGATTTGAACGTGAAATGGTAATTAATTTTACCGATAACACCATGGTGTTAGGAATGGAGTATCACCAGTTTTTCTCCATGGGATAAATAGGTTGGGATTGGGAAATAAAATAAATAATTACTTCGGTGTGGTTCGCTAATCCCGACTAGTTAGAAATGATATCCAAAGGAAGATCAAAGAATAAATTTAGAAGAATTTATCTTGGATAAAATTAATGGGAACCTTTCCCTAAGAATGTGATTTTGTGAATAAAAGAATATTCTTGGAATGAGGTGTTTGTTATGTTTGAGTAACATTTGTTTATCATATACGTTGGTTACTCAGAAAGGCTGGGGTTATACCCATTCTGAATAACCGATTCGACGGGATGTCGAAGATGAAGACGGTGATTGAAGACCGGAAGTCTTCACATCGTTTGGGTGATTACTGATGATCTTGATTAGGCTGTACACCCAAGATGAGGGAAACAGTTGGTGATCGTCCAGACGTACTTGGAGATGGATGGATATGCGAGGAAAGTGCCTCCGGTTTCGTTCAGACCCAGAACAAACTTGTAAATGGATTATGTGTCTGACATCGGATTTTATTCTATGTTGATTGATCTCTATTAAATATACATCTGTTTGGCGGCAGAGAATTTATTCTCTTGCTTAACGCCCTTCTCTGAGACGTACGAGCTCAGAGGTTGTATATCTATGGACATCAGTCGCATGGAGTGAATTGCCAGTGTGGCACGCGTAAGTGGCAATTGATTAGGGCTTCTGTTGAAAAGCAAAGTCTTGTGGTTGATGATCAAAGCACGGTCTGTGTGGCGTAGCTTTGTGTATAACGTGAATTCGCGAGCCTCACACCTCGGTATGAGTCAAAAACGGGAGATGGACCGCTGGGAGAGCACGACGTTTGTTTCTAGCTAGGGTGGTGTCAGTTACCTACCAGCCCTGACATTTATATACTTTTCACCTAGGTGGTTGTTGGATACGAGGCGCCTCGGATATAGGTCTGTAAGGACCGGGAAACGTGTGTTCAGGAATTGCCAATCCTCAAAAGTAAAAGAGGACCGGCCCAGCCGATTCCAAGGATCAAAGTGGGGTCCTGGGACATTTGCTAGAGTGTCTCGAACGCGGAGAGGAGCTTGCCCCTTGCCTCGACTCATGACGGAATCCAATTTCCAATACGTGATATTGCGGTTTTAATTGTAGAACTAGTATGGCGACATGATAGATGGTACCCATGCCGCCTATGATTGATATTTATGATTTGAATTGTTTTGACACTATACACTTATAATAGTATCAAATAATGGGTTTTAAACGTATCAAGCATGCTTTGGCTGTTATAAGGGAAAACCCTATCCTCCGGCTTGCGTTGCATTGTGTGATGGGACCTGGGTCTTATAACAGCTTCATTTTTCTTTATTTAGCATTGCGCTGTTTATTCTATGCACTGGTATTCTGGGGAGGAAACCCGTTCCGTGTAATACGGCGTGGTCCCTTGAGTTACCAAACTTTGAAACCAATATTAATAACTGTTTTAGTTCTCACACCAGTCACATGACTGACCTGGAGTTTATTGTTTTAACTTAAACTCTGGGTGCCCCTATTTTCCACACGGGCAGCTAGTAGTTTTGTTTTTGCAGATTTATATTCGCAGGGTCCTGATTTACAGCTGGAACGATGCTCGGAAAGCTCTGTATCCGTGTATCACTTTCAGTTGTGCTTTTGTATTATTTTCCGCTGCGATGTATTTAAATGTAATTTAAATCTCTGATATTTGTCGAATGTAATTTATTCATTTTTACTCTGTATATTCTTGTATCTGATGAAATTGTTGTAATAACAATGAAATGTTCTTCTGTATGCGTTCTATTTTGTCTTGTCCTCAATTCTATCCGTGCTTTCCTTCACGGGGAAGTTCGGGTCGTCACAATATTTAGCCGAGATCAACGAATATAGTATAAAGGAATACAACGTCAGACATACAATCCATTTACAAGTCCATTCTGGGGCTGAACGAAACCGGAGGAACCTTATTCCTCGCATATCCGAACAATCAACAAATATGTCCGAACAACTACCACTGCAGCCCCTTCAAGGTAGCTACTCCAATCATGGGCATCAGTAGTCCTTATCCATTCGATGTGAAGGTCGTCGGTCTTCAATCACCGTCTTTAAATCTTCGACTTAAATCGTCGTAGTAATTATGTGAAATGAGTTATACTCGGTCTTTTCAAATAATCCTCGAATAATTATCATTTAAATCATTTCATATCGTTCATATTTATTTGTAACGGTTTATCTCTATTTTATTTATTTAAAATAGCTCAATTATAATTAAACGACACTTTGGGTCAATGGCGGCCATGGCGCTATTTTATCCAAATTTAATTTGCAGTTAACCCGAAATCTAGCCGTTGGATTTTGACGAAAGTTATATTGTTGGAAAGATCTTCCCAAAGCAGTCCTAAAGGTTCCAGTTTTGGGAAAATCTGACTGTCGGATCTTTCGGTATAACCGTTTAAAGTTACGATTTCAAATTGGGAATTGCAGCAGCATGATTCGTTTTATTTTAATTCATATATATATATATATATATAATCCATTCGTTCAACAATTTCGAATTATTTTTCTTTTTATAATTTTCTACACTTTGTATTCAAGTTATTTTTTAATGAACAGAAGTCTATTTCAAAACATATACATTTTCTTCATTCCTTATATGACAATAAAATGTAAAAAATTTATTGTTCATCATTTCTATTTCGAACGATGAATATTTTCATCATTTATTACATTACAATAAAAATGTAAATTTTTATTGTTTATCCTTTCCATTCCAAACTACGAATATTTTTATATTCTCTTTCATTACATTAAAAATGTGATTTTTAATGTAACCATGTTTTATTTTTAAAAAATGAACTATTTTCTCTTCATTTCTTACATTAATAATGAGGTTTATATTACATAAAAAATGTGAATTTTTTTGTATTACATAACAATGTAAGCTTTTTATATTACATCAAATTGTAATCCTCTATTCAATCTTTTATTACATAGAAAATGTAATTTTAATATCTATTCTTTTTATCGCATCTAAAATGACAATACAAATGAAACCTTAAAATATATTCTTTTATTTACATCTAACATGTAAAAAATGTCACTTTTATTTCTACTCTTTTATTTACATCTAAAATGTAAATAAAAATGAAACCTTTTTAATCCATGCTTTTATTTACATCTAAAATGTAAATAAAAATGTAATCTATATTTTTATTTACATATAAAATGTAATCAAAAGGTAACTTCAAATTTATTCTTTTGATCTACATCTAAAAATGTAAATAAAGAAGTCACTTTAAATCTATTCTTTTTATTTACATCTAAAATGTAAATTAAAATGTCTTTTTAAAATCTATCCTTTTTATTTTCTCTATTTGATAATAAAAATATAACATTAAATTCTATCTTTTGATTACATCTAAAATGTAAATTAAAATGTCACCTATATTTCTATGTTTTTTACTCACATCTAAAATGTAAATAAAAACGTACTTTTTAATGACAAAACTGTATATTCTTGTTTTAAACCTTTTTGATAAACAAAAATATCTATTTTTGATTAATCAATAAAAATATCTCTCTCTTTCAATAAACCAAAAATGTCTCATTCTTGTTAAGGAATAAAAATGTGTATTTCCTTCTTAATGGACAAAGATGTATCTTTTGTTTAATCATTTTAAATGAACAAAATTGCTTCATCTTTTCTTTAATCCTTTTTAATGATCAAAAATGTAATCTTTCTCTTAATGACCGAAATGTATATTTTGATTTCATTTCTTTTAAATGACAAAAATGTATATTTTGTCACATTCGTTTAAATTGTCAAAAATCTATATTTCTAGTTTAACTATTCTAATTTGTCAAAATGTTCATTTTGGTTTCAACTATTCTAATTTGACAAAAAGGCCAATTTTGTTTTCAACTATTACATTTGACAAAATTGTTTTTTAACTCTTTTGTTTTACCAAAATGCAGTTTTTTTTTTAAACTCTTTTATTTTGACAAATTGTGCATTTTGTTTTCAACTAATATAACACCTTTATTTCCATAACTTTTTCCTATGTATTCTAAAATCATATAAAAGAATATTCTATATGTTAACATCTTTCTATGTATTCTAATGACAAATAAAGAATGATTTATTTGTTAACATTTTCCTATGTATTTCAATGACAAATAAAGATTGATTTATTTGCATACAAATTCCTATTTAACAAAAATGATATTTTTATTTAATCTATTTTATTTCAACAAAATGAATCACATTACAATAAAAATGCAATCCTTATTGTCTACATTTTCCCTTATGATTCATATTACCATAAAAATGTAATTTTTATTATCTACACCTTTATGATGATTCATATTACAATAAAAATGTAATTTTTATTGTCTACTCTTTTCTAATGATTCATATTACAATAAAAATATAATTTTTATTGTCTACCCTTTTCTATTGATTCATATTACAATAAAAATATAATTTTTTGTGAAAACCTGCAACTTCCCCATGAAGGAAAGCGTCGGATAGTTCGAGAACACGCCACAGCAGGACGCATATAAAAGAACATTTCATTGCATATTACAACAATGCATCAGATTACAAGAATATACAGAGTATAAATGAATATTACACAGAAATATCAGAGATTTAAATTACATTTAAATACATCGCAGCGGAAAATAATACAATACACAACTAGAAGGAGATATACGGATACAAAGCTTTCCGGATATCGTTCCAGCTGTAAACCAGGATCCTGTGAATATAAATCTGCAAAACCAAAACTACTAGCTGCCCGTGTCAAAAATAGGGGCACCCAGAGTTTAGGTTAAAACAATAAACTCCAGGTCAGTCATGGGACTGGTGTGAGAACTAAAACAGTTATTAATTCTTTATTTTAAAGTTAGGTAAATCAAGGGACCACGCCGTATAACACGGAACGGGTTTCCTCCCAAGAATACTAGTGCATAAACCAAACAGCGCAATGCTAAATAAAGAAAAATGAAGCTGTTATAAGACCCAGGTCCTATCACACAATGCAACGCAAGCCAGGGGATAGGGTTTTCCCTTATAACAGCCAAAGAATGCTTGATACGATTTAAAACAAATTATTGATACTATAATAAGTGCATAGTGTATAAAACAACTTCAAATCATAAGTATCAATCATAGGCGGCATGGGTATCATATATCATGTCGCCATATATAGGTTTACAAATAAAACCGCAAAGTCACGTATTTGGAAATTGGATTTCCGTCTATGAACTGAGGCAAAAGATAGTCCTCAACCGATTCGAGACTGCCTAGTCCGAGCCTCAGGAACAGCCGCAACTGCCCCATGGATCGTCAGGGCCGGTCCACCGATGTGGATTATTATGCCTGAACACTACGTTTCCCCGCCCTTTGGGGCGTAAATGAGCCAACTAAATGACTCCATCGGTTCGAGAACAACCGATCAATCCGAGGCGCCTCGCAACAGCAACAACCACATAAGTCAAACTCGTCAGGGCGTGTAAAACCACTGACGCCACTTCTAACTAGGAAGAAACGCATGCCCTCCCTGAGGTCCGTCTCCCGTTTTTGATTCATACCGAGTGTGAAGCTCGCGAATTCACGTTACACAAAGCTGTGCCACACAGGCTGTGCTTTGATCATCACCACAAGACTTTGCTTTTCAACAGAAGCCTTGATCAATTGCCACTTAGGCATGCCACACAGGCAATTCACTCCATGCGTTTGATATCCATCAATATATAACCCCTGAGCTCGTACGTCTCAGAGAAGGGCGTTAAGCAAGAGAATAAATTCTCCGCCGCCAAACAGATATATATTTAATAGAGACCAACCACACGGACTAAAATCCAATGTCAGACACACAGTCCATTTACAAGTCCGTTCTGGGTCTGAACGAAACCGGAGGCACCTAGTACCCCGCATATCCATCGATCTCCAAGTACGTATGGACGATCACTAACTGTTTCCATCTTCTTGGGTGTACAGCCCAATCAAGATCATCAGTAATTACCCAAACGACGTGAAGACTTCTGGTCTTCGACCACCGTCTTCATCTTCGACTTATCGTCGTATCAGTTATTCAGAATGGGATAAACCCGGTCTTTCCGAATAACTCGCGTATATTTTATAAAAGTGCTACACAAACACAACATACGCCTCATTCCAATTCATCAGTCACTAACCGCAAATTAATCAAGAGAATAGTTCCCCAAATATTAACCCCGAAGGCCGAAACCAACATCAGATCAATATCCAGAAAACCATTCTGCTTGGCTAACCGACAGTTAGTTTCTAAATTTCACATTCATAGGGAAAGATTCCCATTAATTTTATCAAAGATAAATTCCTTGAATTTATTCTTTAATCTACTTTTGAATATCAATTCAAAACTAGTCGGGATTAACGAACCTTACCGAAGTAATCATTTGTTTTAATTTCCCAATCCCAACCTATTCATCCCATGAAGTAAAACTGGTTATACTTCATATCTAACACCACGGTGTTATCGGTAAATTCAATTACCATTTCACGTTCAAATCTAATTAAAGATTTAACTATCGCCTGGAGCAAAACTGGTGATACTCCATTTCGATTATTTCAATCTAATTAAAGATTCATTAAAACTCCACTTAGTTTTAATCTTCGACTGGGTTAAAGAATCAGTGTCATTTAAAACACGGTTCACGATAAACCCAAAATCACATTCATTAATTATCGGGTTAAAGAACGAGTGTTATTTAAAACACTGTTCACGATAAACCCAAAAATCAATATCGATTCAATACCAATTAAATATTATTAAATTGGTACACTTCATTAAATCTAAATAAAAAGATTTAATCTTTTCTCAACTGGGTTCAAGAACAGTGTTAGTGAAGACACCATTCACGACAAACCCAAATCACATTTGATATTCAATACAAGGCTCTGGATAGAAAATATCCCGGCTTATATTCAATATCAAATTCTACGACTAACAAATATCGCATTGGAAATAACGATATATATATATATATATCTTTCAAATTTCCATAACAACATTTGTATAATCACGAAATCCAACATCGAAATATTCCGAAGACAATTTCGATTCAAATCCATTCCAATGCAACCATTGGAAATTTTGGTTATTTTCAAAACCATTTCAAATTCAATTTATTTATTTAAAAATAAATAGAATTATAATTCTAGTTCAAAACTATTTCATTTCGATAAAAATCTATTTTTATCTTTTCAAATATGGAGTTTTTCACCCCCAATTCTTTCTAAATCATTTCTTATGATTTCACACAAATTATTACTATTTTTAATAATTTTATCAAGGCCCGTACAGTCGATTTCCATCAATGGCCATCGAACTGCACTTATAGCGACCTTTTTCAAATTTGATTTGGACATAATTCCAAATCCAACCGTTAGATTTCTAATTTCTAATATCCGTTAGAAAGCTCTTTTCGATACGAACCCAACGGTTCCGGTTTTAGGAGAATCCGACGGTCGGATCTCCCGTAATGCCCGTTTGAAATAAATGGTCGAAATTCACGAACTGCCGCGGCGCGGCGCGTTCTATTCAGGCCATTATATTATATATATAATATATATATAATATATACTTCGCCGATTTCTATTTAAAACGAATTATATAAATAGTTTTAAAATCTTTTCAAAAGCAATTTCAACTTTCTTTTCAATTCAAATCAAAATTGAATTCTTCTTTATAAATTCGTTTTAAAATTCATTTCTATTCAATTCAAATTTCAATTTAATTTGAATTCATTTCAATTCACTTTTAATTCAATTTGAATTCGTTTTCAATTCAATTCATTTCGAAATCGTTTTCAATTCAATTCATTTCGAAATCGTTTTCAATTCAATTCATTTCGAAATCGTTTTCAATTCAATTCATTTCGAAATCGTTTTCAATTCAATTCATTTCGAAATCGTTTTCAATTCAATTCATTTCGAAATGAATAAAATCGATATAAATATCGTTCACGTCAAAATGGCGTCAAACTAATCAACACGGCTTCATAAATTTCTATTTTCAAATATTCTATTTCCAATATTTCTTTTTCAAAATAGTTGTCAATACTAAAATATTTCGTTCAACACATGACCAATCTCAATGGATGAGTACTGTCAACACATGAACCTTTATTTTATATTGGTAAAGATGTAAATTTTATTATTAAAATATTTCGTTCAACACATGACCAATCTCAATGGATGAGACTGTCAACACATGAACCTTTATTTTATAATATTCTTTATTTTCTAAATTGGAATGAGGCCAAATCAATCACCATATAATGTTAATTATATGGATTTTCATACAACACATGTATATAATAGCATTGAAAAATAATCAACCATCAACCAAAGTGCACTACACTGTATAAGCATCAAATATAGATATCTAACGCTTATAACAGCCTGTCAATCAATCGATCGACATATTTAATCAATCAGGATGAGTGAACTTCAAATTTCATCCCAACACCCGTGTGGGGTTTCAAACAATCAAACATAGATTTTAGTTGTGCAGTTGGGCGATGTGTAAAATTTACCGTCCCAATCAATGTCAGTCAAATCGGTGTACATAAACAAACCGTCCGGTTTGTAAATGAATATTTATTTATTCACATTCACTATATTCATATTCACGTTAAAAATTATATTTTTAACGATAAAACATTTTATTTTAACATATGAATTTCTATTCAGTTCATTCTTTAAATAAAATGGTATTTTTATTTTCTAACATATTTTAGAAAATTTCGGCGGCATAACGGCACGATACTAGAAACGGGACGAGGCCTAGCCTTATCCCCGGTCTAGTGAAGGCCCACGCCATTCACACATCAATCAAATCACCAAACAACCAAATTCAAATCAAATCATATAACTAATCTATGCAACCAAACAAACAAGTCCATGGTCTGTGGACGATTGTGTCGGGTGCTACTAAGCACCGTCTGCAACCTAGTATATATATATAAATAGAAATGAAATGGAAAGGTGAGAAATTCTCACCAAAAAGCTATCCAACTTCCACGGCTCTTCATTTGTAGAAAATCTTCGCCGATTTCGCCCCTTTGTCACTTTCGTTGTCCGCTTTCACTACCTATGTAAAAATCGAATTTTTACTTCGCTATTCCATATATAAAAATCATATTTTTATTCCGAAGTTCAACATATAAAAAATCATATTTTTATTTCTTCTTCATATATATTTTCGACGCTTCATTCTATATAAAAATTATATTTTTATATTTCTACTTCATATACAAAGATCGGATTTTTATTTCATTGCTATAAAAATCACATTTTAATCTCAGCTTATATATAATAAAAATCAGATTTTTATTTCGCTACATATATAAAGATCAAATTTTTACTATCTATGTAATATAAAAATCATATTTTTAAATTCTCTACCTTATAAAAATTATCTTTTTAATCTTCGCTCTCAACATAAAGATCATATTTTATTTCACTTTCACATATATATAATTTTCATTTCATATCGTATATAATTTCGATTTCACATCACATATATATTTTCACATAGAATACAAGCAAACAAGTCGTCCATGGTCTGCGGACGACGGGGAGCAGTTCATATGTGCAGTTACAAAATAAATAACTGTAAAGAAAATTTAAAGTGAGAGAATTCTCACCTTGACCGGATAGAAAATCGTTTAAATAACGATTTGTTTTAATTAAATTAAACTGAGCGTTTAATCAAATTAAAAATTCCAGATAGCTCCATTTCTGTTCTAGTCTTTTCCATTGCGTAGAGTTTTCTGATACGAATCCAACGCATTTTATTTCGTCTGATTCCATCGCTGTATGAACATGTTATGGCATTATAAACATTTACACATTTTAATATATAATTAATTTATAATTAATTCATTTACATCTAGAAAAAAAACCTGGGCCGTCCTTGTATTTCTTCTTCCAAGCGCGTTTCTCAGCAGACATCGAACCAATTTACTCCTTCGAACCCATCGCTAGGATTCCCCTTTGTCACCGACGTGCTCAGCCGGACTTCGATCGCCAGGCGCCACACAATGCGCCTCGTTGCCACCCACCTCCGCCGTGAGCACCTTTGAATTCGGCCTCTCCGTCGATCCCATATCAGTGCGCGAACGTGAGCTGTTTGAGTCTCGAATTCGCCTCGAACCCGAATCAAAATATGATCTTAACCATATCATCTTCTAGAGCTTACCAATCTCTTCAAATTTTGATTTTCGATTGTTTGGAAATATTGAGGGGATTGGAAATGAATTTTGTTTTTATTTACGTGCGTTTCTAGCCGCTGAGAGGTAGTTGACGGCGGTTCACAGTGAATTAGGGTTTGGATTGAAAATATGGGATATTTATATATTTTTTTATTATTATTTTTTTCTTTTAATTTGTAAATGACGTGTTTATCATTACGAACACCAAATCAAACCTAACAACCGTCGCCCCTAGCCAATTACCCCCATTTCGAACAAAATGGGATATGTATCGTAAGCTGATTCGATCGTTTGAATCAGTTTCCGTTGAATTTTAAGTATAATTCTTTATATATTCAATTTAAACGTACATTTTAAATTACCAGGGCCACATACTAACTCTATAAATCCCATAAAAATATTTTCTAGCTTCGTATTGACGATACGGTCCTAACAAAACTAGTTTCGTCGAATTCTGAGACCGTTAGAAAAATAGCCATTTTCCAGTTGATTAAAATCAACTGAAACTGGTCAAACGCGTTTTCCTTTGCCACGCTCACATATTGATTCGAAAAATTATGAAATTTGGAATCTAACAATAGCTTGACACTACGGGTCCAACAAAACTGGTTTCGTCGAAATCCGAGGTCGTTTGCAAAATGTCCATTTTTAAGGGCCTGAATTCCATAGCGACTATTCAGAATTTTCAACTGGACATATCTTTTGATTCCCGCTATGAAATTTTGATTTTTCGGATTCGTTGGAAAGATATTATCAATTAGATCCTATCATTTTTGGTTTCACTAAAATCCGGATTATTTTGCACCCGGTACATTCAATTGAAGTTTGAAATCGAATTATCGAACTACCGCGCCATTTTCAATTCTATTTATAATTATATATAAATATTTATATTCTAACGACGACGCGTATAATATATACGTTCGAATTATATTCAAAATAAATTTCCCGTCGATATTATTTAAAATAATTCATTTTAAATAATCAAAATTCGCTAAAATTGCCGAAGTAAAAATTTTAAACTGGCCCAGATTTTGCGGGTTATTACATTTTTATTGTCTACTTTTTCTATTGATTCATATTACAATAAAAATATAATTTTTATTGTCTACTCTTTTCTATTGATTCAAATTAAAATAAAAATATAATTTTTATTGTCTACTCTTTTATAATTTCAACAAAGAATGACAATTTTATATTGTCAATTCTAATTTCAACAAAATGACAAATTTATATTGTTGATTCTAATTTAAACAAAAATGACCAATTTATATTGTTGATTCTAATTTAAACAAAAATGATTAATTTAATTGACAAATCAACATAACAATATCATCAAACCAAATCAGATCATACCAAACAGCATCAATCAATCTATATCAAATCTCGTATAATATCAAACTGAACTTAACAGCGGATCTGATTTCTAACACGATCATAAATAAATAAATTTTAATTATTAAAAATAAAGAATTCTCACCTTGCTTTTCATTCTGTACAGTTCAGATTTGAAATTCGGCCAAGATTTGATCTGCTCTGTTTTAGATCTAGTTTGTTTCATCGTCTAGATCTCATCTTCACGGTTCTAATGAAACTTAAATCATCCGATTCTATTTCAGTTTGTACGAGATATGGAGTTTTAACATTTTATAATTAGTACGATAATTAGTTAAATTAATTTAATTAAACAACCTTTCAATA
The DNA here is from genome assembly GCA_030737875.1 of Allium sativum. Lineage (NCBI taxonomy): Eukaryota > Viridiplantae > Streptophyta > Magnoliopsida > Asparagales > Amaryllidaceae > Allium > Allium sativum. Next base: position 428,882,698 of record CM060909.1, on the reverse strand, counting down.
ACGTTTTTAAATGATCGATGCCATCTCCTTTCTAATCCTTTCTTCCCGGTTTAACACAGTAATGATGAACCTAACGCCTTGAACTAGGTCAGACTGCCGCACCCTCCTTAGTAGATCGAACCCACATCAGAATGGCCCACACGAACCGCCGCTCCAACCTCCACCATCGGCCAGAAACTCATCCAGCTCGCACGTGTCCCAAGCGCAGAAATTCACTTCGAACGTGCCATGTTCTCACCCGAAATCCTCCCAAACCGTGATACGAAATCCAATCTTAGCCGTTGAGCATAGAGATCACATCGCGTTCTTTGATTTAGCTTTTGAATGATGATGTAATTGTTGCGTGGATTGTGAAATCGAAGGGGAGGAAGATCGAAGAACTAGAGCCATTGAAAACAAAGACTGGCGGCTACTGTAATGTGTAATTAGGGTTTTATGTTTTACCGTATCTCTTAGTGTATATATAGCGTATTCTTTTATTATTTAATTAATTAATTCAAGAAAATAAATGGTTAAACCATCTGAATTCCAAACGAATACCAACGACTGTCGCCCCTAGCTGAATACCCCCTTCCCGGACACAATGGAATATGTTTCGTAACCCAATTTGGCTGTTACAATATGTTTTTCTTTAAATTAAATTATAAATAATTTAATTATTTAATTTGATCGCACATTTTAATTTACTGTGGCCACATACTAACTCATAAAATTTCAATAAAATTATTTCTAGCTATGTTTTGATGATACAGTTCTAAAAAAAATTCATTTTGTCGAATTCTGAGACCGTTTGAAAAATGGTCATTTTCTAGTCGATTAAATTTTACTAAAATTATCAAAACACATTTTCTTTTACCATGCTCATATATTAATTCGAAAAATTCTAAAAATTGAAACCTAGTAATAATTTGACATTCCGGTTCCAACAAAAGTGGTTTCGTCGAAAACTGAGGTCGTTTGAAAAATGCCTATTTTTAAGGGCTATATATTTTAAAATATATATATTCTACAATGACTTTTCTGAAAATTAAACTGGGCATAACTTTTTATTTATATTATGAAATCTCAGTTTTTCACATTCGTTAGAAAGATATGATTAAACATATTTTTGAATGTTTTTGGTTTTACTGAAATTCGATTTAAAATGAATCTTGTACATCCAGTTAAAGTTTAAAATCAAAATTTCAAACTGCAGTGCTATTTTAAACTCCTTTTATATTTAAATAAATTTATTCGTTTTAACTTCGATCAAAATAAATTTTTCATCTCTATTATTTAAAATAAATCATTTTAAATATTCCAAATTCATTAAAATTTCTAGAATAAAAAATTTAAATTGGCCCTAAAATTCCGGGTTGTTATAATCTCCCCCACTTAAAACCTTTTCATCCCCGAAAAGAAACGAAGCTAAAAGTTGTTTAACTAACCATTCTATTTTCATTTTCATTCTTATTAGTTTCAATAATTTTATTAGTTGATTGACTTTTTTTTATAACCTTTATATATTCAAAAATCATATTATCTAAGATCGGATTATATATATAATCGTGAATACGTTAATTTTAAACTTGTTACTCTCAACTCATTCTAGGGCATTACTAACCCTATCTCTAACAAGTTTTCTCATTCTAGGATACTGCTGATCCTATCTCTAATTAGTATTCTTATTGGATATTACTAATCCAATCTCTGATGAGTCTTTTGTTCAGTTCTAACGAGTTGTACCCCAAAGATTTGAGCTAACCAAAGCTCTGATACCAACTGTAAAAATACGCATTTTGCCCAACCTTAATCGATCGCTAGATCGATTAAAATCGTTCAAAACCCGCATACATTAACTTTGGGAATACAACACATTAGAACAATAACAGCAGACTTTTATAAACATCATAATAATGTTACATCAGAGTACAGAATATCATAGATCATCAATAAATAAAATACATCGGAAGACTTATTACGATAAATTAATACAATACACAGCAGAAGACATTATATGTTCTGGACACAGCTTTAGGCTTCGATCCAGAATCCTGCTCAAGAGATAAATATCTGCAGAAAGCTACTCGACTGCCCATGTAGAAAAGAGGGCACCCGAGTTTGCAAAGTGAAACAAACTACGAGTCATTCATGGGTCTGGTATAAGAAATCTGCTACTAAATTATCTAATAAGGTGACAAATCACAGGACCATGCCGCTAACGCGGAACGGGTTTACTCCATTGGATTGCCAGTGCATAATTTAAACAAATTTTATTCAAAACAACGCAATGTCTTTTCAGAAAAATGAAATCATTATAGGACTCAAGTCCTATCACACAATGCAACGCAAACCAGAGGATAGAGTTTTAGCTTATGATGATCAAACATGACTTGATACGTATAAAATAAGATTTTAATATTATTGTTAGTGTCTAATCAGTTTTAGAAAATACTTCAAAGTAAATGTATCAATCCTAGACGGCATAGTACCCCATCCTACTATATCGCCATATATAGGTTTACAATCAAAACCGATAATGTCGTATTGGGGATTTGGTTTCCATCATGAGTCGAGGCTAGGGATCGTCCTCCCCGATTCGAGACACTCTAGCAAATGCCTCTGGATTCAGACTCTAGCGAATCCTTGGAGCGGTAGGGCCGGTCCACACTTAACAGTAGTGGATTAGTTATGCCTGAACACATGCTTCCCGGTCCTTTTGGACCTCTAATATGGACACTAACAACCTATAAAACCGAGGTACCTCATAATCCATCATCCACATAAGTAAAAATGTCAGGGCTGGTATGTAACAACCCTAAATTCTGGGTCCAATAAAAATTTATTTTTAATGAATTTTACAAGAATTTACGGTCGATGTTGAGAATTTACATCGTTAAATATGGATTTAAAATAATAAAATATTGGTTTTGAAATGTCACAAGATTTTTTGAGACATGTTTATTTTAATTTAAAGATTTTTTCTGTAATTTTAATTTTGAAAAATAAAGAGCTTTTTGTTTGAAGTATTTTGCGTCCTATATCAGCGTTTTCAATATTACATAGAATAAGTTGATTTGTCTATTTTATTATATTTTTGCGATCGTGGTGGATTGCTCGACACGACGTTATTTTTATTTTTGTCTGTAGCGGTTCGTAGGTGAATGGATTTTTACGTAACGGGGTGCGCAAAACATTACAATTTAAAAGCATATTTTATGTGTCATTATTATTCTCATACATCAGCACGTTTCTTCATTTATGCAAACCCCACACCCTCTCACTTCACTCAATTCTCATTTAATGCATTTGCCCTACTGACGAAGTATTAATATATACACACACCACACTCTCATTTAATACACGTCCCTTCCCTCATCAATGCAAGCATATCTCTATACATTTCTTTTTCTATTATTGAGCAAAGAAGTAAATGTAGCCTAAGGCACATGTGCATGGATCATGGAAGAGAGAATAAATTATTATTTTGGCATATAATTCACGCATGAATCAAGGGTGGGATGGGCACGTAACAAGGAGAGACTTCACATATAGTAATGGGGACACGTTATTTTTATTATTCCAATTTCCAACGCAAGGCCATCCCCTCACATTTTCAATTTTCTCTTCTTCCTGGCAATCCACTTCATAGACCTACAGTAAGCCAATCTTTCCCCTTTCATCTTCTTCTCTTCTTCTTTTTCTTCACTACTTTCCCTTACTTGCTTTCTTAATCTCACTCTTCTTCTTCTTCAAATCAACTGAGTTCATTTGTTTTTCCCCGCTCATTTTTGCCTACGCAAGGAAGGGAAACTCCATTTTGTTTTACATATCACGCATGGTTCCTGAGAACCAAATATTCATTTTATCCACAAATATGCATGCATGCAAGAAGGAACGTGTTCATTTTTATTAACACATATACACTTGGTTGGGCACTTTATTGGGAAAGAAAAAGAAAAGAAAAAGAAAAGAAGAGGAGAGAACGGATACATGCATGGCAACAGATGGTTTCATTTTCTCATTTCCATTCCAACCACCTTTTCTCTTCTCTTACCTTCCAGTAACTCCACACATTCTTTTTTCATTTTCCACTTCTTTTTGGTTTCACTGCAAATGAAAACACACATTATTATTCATCATTTTCATTCGGGAAACACTTCCACTTCTTTCTCTTCTCTAGCAACTTCTTAAACTTTGTTTTTTTTCTTTTCAGTTTGGTGGAACAGAGAGTCATTTTGTTTTCAATTTTTTTTTTTTTGTTCTTTTCATTTCCAAATATGGACACACTCCTCTGCTATAATTTTTATCTCTCTCTACATTCATTTCCACCAAAAGTCCTAAACATGTGTAACGACCCGTATTCTACACATCATAGGATTGTAGAATATTTATTTCTTTCCCGTGTGAAGTCGTATGGTCATATAACTTTGGGAAACATTTATTTGAGTCATTTCCCCTGTTCATGATTTTTGTCGATTTTTAAATGACCATTTTGCCCCTAGCCAGTACTGTTTTGGCCATAACTTTTGATAGGGAAGGAATTTTGACCTGAAACCACTTCCATTAGATTCGTTTGATGGTTTCTCTTTCCGTAGAGTGGTCATAATAGCCAAACGGACTTACCGTTTGGGAGATATGGCTGAAACAAGGTTTGCAAGGTGAAAAAACTGCATATTGGGCCAAACCGGGTAGTTAAGGATTTGGGCCCATGACCCATTTCGGGATTAGGGTTAGGAGAGGGCTGAGTTGGTCTAGGATTTGATCCCATTTCAGTTTTCTAGCCTCCACTTAGTCCCCAAGAAACCTAATAATGGCCTCCAACCTCTAAATCACTCCAAATCACTCTAAACTTGAAGAAAAGAGATTAGCAACGACAAATCAAGGCAAATCAACACCAAATCGGGATTAGAGCTGCTACAACACCTTGCTATCTTCACCAAATCTGAGATTTATTTCGGATTTTGCTTTATTTGTGGCTAAGGTGAGTGATTAGCTTGCTTTTTGCACTAATTATGGTTATTCGGGGTGATTAGTGCTAATTAGCGTTTTTAAACGAAAATAAATTCTGGAAAAATGTTTATAAATTCATAAATAATGTTTTAGACCTCTGATATGAGTTTGGGTTAATTTGGTTAAGTTCTGCTAATCATATGCTTAAACATGATTAAGAGGGATTAAGGGAAAACATGGGGTTTTGGCTATGTTTGATCCATTTTATCATATCATATGGTTGTTTTGGTGTTTGAGGTCACTTGTATGTGTTGTTATGACTCTTTGGTATGCTTTGTGATTGATTTCAATAGATAGGATGGTCAAAAACGTCGTCGAGAGACGTATAAACACTTGTTGGAAAGTCTCAGGAAAACTGCAGGTTTTCGGATCGGATCGGAGGAGGGGCTCGGATCGGAAATGGCGATTGGGCAAAGACTCCGAACCGAACCGGAGATTGGTGCGACGCATTTGGCAAAAAGGAAGGCCACGTGTGTGGAACTGGATCGGATCGGGTGAAGGCAAAGTGAACGGATCGGGGTAGGACTAAGGGATCGGATCGGATTAGAATAGGGAACGGAACAGAACAGGGCAACAGGAATTGGGATCGGATCGGAGGGAAGCAACGGACCGGAATATAGGAAATAGGATCGGATCGGATTGGCATAGGGGGACGGAACCAGATAAGGTAACCAAAGCTGGAGCAAAGAATAGAAGGGTGAAGCAACTCGACCCGACCCGGAGTAGACGCTCGACCCGACCCGCTTGAAGGACTCGACCCGACCCGACGTAAAATGGGGCAACCTGAAGGATTTCGACCCGAACTAGCATAGCTTAGGATAACCGATCCGAACCGATGGTGATGAATGAGCATGGATCCGAACCGAATCCAAGAGCAAAGAAGGAAGAACCGAACCGACCAGTATTGACCAATAACCCGAGATGCAACGGTACAAAAGGAAGTTGGAACCACTTACCAATGGATTTGTGCTTAGCGTTGGTAATAAGTTCACTTCATGATTGGACTTTGCTGCGGGACGTGTGCTAAGGAGTTGTCGATGTCTATGACTTTGGATCACCAGGCGTTGGAGGTAGAGAGACAAACTCGGGCTTTGGATATGGTGCGACTAGGGAGCTACCTACCAATGGAGTGGGGTCATGGAAACGTTGGGCGTGATCCCATAGGTATGGCGTTGGTGGTAGTAGGAATGTGCATAGTCGTACAAAGTCGAGTTCTGTCGTTTTAGTAAAGTGCTCTAGTGATCGAAGAAGTGGATGTCGTATGCTTTACGCACTGAGTGAGAGATGTGAGGATGGTCGCTATGCTTGATTGTTTGACATACACATCCCCACCCCCGTATATTTACACACCATATGCTAGTGACATCTTAGAGTATTGTACCGTGTAGTACTAACTCTTTGATTGCAGGTCCAGGTTCAGGTATGACTTAGTATACCTGTTATTATTCTGTTTATGCTTGCTACCACTCATACCAGACTGATGTCTGACCCAGAGTTTTATGTTTCTTCTTATTACTCTGGGTGCTCACACGAGCAGACTAGAGACAGGGATAGCTGGTAGTGCGCTTGGTAGATGGACTGAAGACGAGCAGGAGGCTCCACGTATGATATATAGTTATTCTCCCTGTGTCGTGATTGGTATCTACTTTGGGCATTAGTAGCATACCTATTTTGTTATCTTGGAGACAGTATTTTGAAGTTGTAATAAGCTGTATTTGATATTTCCGCTACTCTGATGATGTTAGTTCAAGTTTTCAGCTTATGCACTGTCTCATCTGTTTTATGTCAAGTATATGTTGGTTATTATATTTTACCCCATGCGCTGTGAGACATATTACAGGTTCTTTATTTGGTTCCTCTTCTTTCTTTCTCATTCTTTGGCGACCGTCCCATGCCAATTGGACATGTGTACAGCGCACAATTGGAGTAAAATGTCGGTTGGTGCGGGGCGGGCCGTCACACTTGGTATCAGAGCTCTAGGTTGCGTAATTCACCTAGGGAAAGACACTAGGGAGAGATAGTACGTATATGAGAGCGCGTATTTGTGATTATTTTGGTTTTCAAAAGCTATATCTATATATAGTATTAGTATGTTTAAGGATGAAGTCGCATTGCACTGCACTGGCACCATTATGGAGATGGTTAATCGTTTTCTCTTTAACAGATTTGACGATGAGCCGAGGAAGAGGTGCTGGCAGAGGGGCCAATAATGGGAATCCCCCTGACATGAGGGCTATGTTTACCAACCTCATGAGAGAGATGCTTGTGGATATTCAGAGGGAGGCTCCTAATGTTGCCAATGCTGGAGGTGTAGCGGTGCAAGCGCCTAGGGTCGATTTCGCCAAGCTGAGTAAGGATTACACTAATCTTGGTGGAAAGCCGTTTCACGGAACAGAGTCGGCCACGGATGTTCAGGATTGGTTGGATAGTTGCGACCGTATCTTCGACGATTTGGGTATCGAGGATGCGATGAAGAGAAGGCTTGCGTCTCGTCAGCTGCAAGGACGAGCGATGAATTGGTGGAATGCTATTAGGGCAGCCACACCAGAAGATCAAGTTACTTGGGATCAGTTTAAAGCTCGCTTTAGCGACAAGTATATCCCAGCTGCCCAGAAGTCGGAATTGTTTAGGAAGTTCTTGGAGCTTAAGCAGAATGGGAGGGCAGTATCGGATTATGTTGCTGAATTCGACACTTTGTCGAAGTATGGGTTATCTCTAATTGATACTCCCGAAAAGAAAAATGAGAGGTTCATCACTGGTTTGGATGAATACTTAGGGGAGAGACTGATTAATCACATCGATGAGACGTTTGAGTCGATCGTGGGAAAAGCTTTGAGGTCAGAAAGTCTTTACCCTAAGCCGAAGACTGGGGTTGTTGCTGCGTCTGCTGAAGAGCCAAAGCCGCAAGCAAGCGGTGGAGGCAAGAATAACTCTCAGAATAAGAGGAAGCAGAATCAAGCTAAGGATGGCCAGAAGAAAAGCAGGAAAGAAGTCGAGTGCTTCAAATGTGGAAAGAAGGGCCATTATGCAAGGGAATGTAGGGCCAAGACAGTGGGAAAGAAGTGCTTTAACTGTGGTCAGGAGGGACATTTTAAGGATAAGTGCCCGCAACCCCTGAAGGAGAATCAGATGGTGAAAGCATATGCCATCAATGCTGTTCCTTCTTCGTCGAATGCCCCAACTGCGGCGGAGAAAGGAAAGGGAGTCGTCATTCAAGGTATGCTTTCCATTTATGATCTTCCTGTTAGAGTTTTGTTTGATACCGGGGCTTCCCATTCCTTCATATCTAGTGACCTGGTAGATAGGTTGGGATTGGAACCCGAGTTAGTCGATAGACCGTTAGCTGTGACGAACCCGATTGGTGGTTCAACAAACCTCAGTATGATCTGTCGTAATGTGGTCTTATCGAGTCATGGATGTATGTTTGTTTGTGATTGCTTTGTTTTGGGCTTTACTGGGTATGGCATTATTTTGGGAGTCGATTGGCTCCAAAGATACGGGGTGGTGGTAGACTGTGAGGGCTTTTTGGTGACAGTTAGGGCGGATGATGGGCGGAGGGTAGTGTTTGGTAATCTACCCTGTGATGGGGTAATGGCTAGTTTTGTAAATTCCCTCGACATTCCGCATGATGAGTTATCAGGTTTGCCCGTGGTTGGCCAGTACCCGGACATCTTCGAGGAAGTGACCGGACTTCCACCACACCGAGAGATTGAGTTTCGTATTGATTTAGTGAAAGATGCCAGACCTATAGTGATGCCACTTCGTCGTATGGCACCACGAGAACAGCGAGAGCTCGAGGTGCAAGTTAGCGATCTTTTGAAGAAGGGATTTATTAGAAGAAGTGTTTCCGAGTGGGGAGCACCAGTTGTGTTTGCTACTAAGGCAGATGGTTCCCTTCGATTGTGTGTGGACTATCGCGAGTTAAATAAGGTGACGAGGAAGAATAAGTATCCTCTACCACGGATAGATGATTTGTTTGATCAACTGGAAGGAGCGAGAGTGTTCTCCCAGTTGGACCTCGCGACAGGATTTCATCAACTCCGTGTAGCAGCTGATAGTATAGCTAAAACGGCATTTAGGACGCCGTCTGGGTTCTATGAGTGGTTGGTCATGCCATTCGGGTTGACCAATGCACCAGCATACTTCGTGGATCTTATGAATAGAGTATTCAGAGACCAACTGAATAAGTTTGTTCTTGTGTTCGTAGACGATATCCTTGTTTACTCGAGGACAGAAGAGGAACACAAGGAACATTTGAGAATTGTGTTGGAGGTGTTGAGAAGACACCAATTGAAAGCGAAGTTTTCTAAGTGTCACTTCTGGAGGAGGGAAGTGAGATTCTTGGGCCATGTTGTTTCAGAGAATGGTATTGCCGTGGACCCTGCGAAGGTGGCTACGGTACAAGATTGGTCTGCGCCCAAGAATGCAAAGGATGTAAGAAGCTTCTTGGGGTTAGCTGGATATTATCGTAAGTTTATCAAAGACTTCTCCAAGACAGCGGCACCGTTGACTCAGTTGACTAAGAAGAATCAAGCCTTCGTCTGGGACGGAGGGTGTGAAAAAGCATTCAAGAGTCTAAAGGAAAAGTTGACGCGTGCACCAGTGTTGGTCATTCCTAAGGGAAATGAAGAGATGACGGTATACACGGATGCTTGTGGTACCGGGCTGGGTGCGGTATTGATGCAAGGAGGTAGGGTTGTAGCTTATGCTAGTCGACAGCTAAAGTCACATGAGAAGAAGTATCCTACCCATGATTTGGAATTAGCAGCGATTGTATTTGCGATGAAGATGTGGAGACATTACCTCTTGGGAGAAAGATTTGAGCTGTTTACCGATCATAAATCGTTAAAGTATCTCTTCTCTCAGAAAGATCTGAATCTCCGTCAACAGAGATGGTTAGAGTTCTTGGCTTCGTATGATTTTGATATCGCGTATACACCTGGGAAGGGTAATGCGGTAGCCGATGCCTTGAGTAGGAGACATGCCAGCTTAGGGGCAATGTTTCTTGAATGGAAGCAGCTGGAGTATATCGCGGGGTTTGATTTCAGACCAAGGTGCGAATTGGATCCAGTTATGCTATCTAGCTTGACGATCAGACCCACTTTGATTGAGAGGATTGGTCCCAGTCAAAGGAACGACCCTAATTTATTGGAAGTCATCTCCAAATTGGAAATGAATGCCGATGGGGAGATGGACAAGTATGGGCTTGATCGAGATGGATGGCTTCGGAAGAATGGAAAGCTTGTTGTACCCAATGTCAATGGATTGAGGGATGAAGTGCTTAGAGAATGTCATCACTCAAAGCTAACTATACATCCCGGTGGTAATAAGATGTATCGAGATATGAAGCAGACTTACTACTGGGAAGGGATGAAAAGAGACGTTGGGAAGTTTATATCCAAATGCATGAATTGCCAGCTAGTTAAAGCCGAGCAAAAGAAGCCTAGTGGGTTGTTGCAACCATTAGAAATTCCCGAATGGAAATGGGAGCAAGTTTCAATGGATTTCATCGATGGTTTGCCGAGGACTAGATCGGGACATGATAGCATTTGGGTAATTGTGGATCGACTGACCAAGAGTGCAAGATTTATACCAGTTAAGTCGAACAGAACTGCAGCTAAGTTAGCAGAACTATATATGAAGTGGGTAGTGAGATTTCATGGAGTACCCAAAGGCATTGTGAGTGACCGAGATCCGTTGTTTACTAGTGGATTTTGGAAGAGCTTACAAGAGGCTTTAGGATCAGAATTACATCTCAGTACCGCGTATCATCCTCAGACCGACGGTCAGACGGAGAGGGTGAATCGGATATTGGAAGATCTCCTGAGGGCTTGTATATTGGATTTCGGTGGATCATGGGATGACCATTTGCATCTAGTGGAGTTTGCATATAATAATAGCTACCAATCCAGTATCGGTATGGCTCCATATGAAGCTTTGTACGGAAGACCGTGCAACTCACCATCATGTTGGATAGAGACTGGCGAGAAGTTTGTGCTTGGACCAGATGTGGTGAGAGAAACTTCCGATAAGATCAAGATCATTCAGCAACGAATGAAAGCTGCTCAGGATAGGCAGAAAAGCTATGCTGATAAGAGGAGAAGAGACTTGAAATTCTCCGTTGGTGACTTGGTGTTTGTCAAGATCTCTCCGTTGAAAAGCGTGATACGATTTGGCAGGAGAGGCAAGTTGGCACCAAGATTTGTGGGTCCTTTCCAAGTTCTCGAGGAAGTTGGGAATTTGGCGTATAGGGTTGGCTTACCAGAGAAAATGGCAGGAGTTCACAATGTGTTTCATGTTTCCCAACTAAGGAAGTTCGTTCACGACTCAAATGTGACTATTTCACCTGATCAGTTAGAGGACTTCGAAGTAGAACCTGAGGCGGTTGAGAACCGCAAGCCGATTCGTATTGTGGGGCATGATACGAAGCAACTTCGAAGAAAGTCGGTGAAGCTAGTCAAAGTTCAGTGGGGCGAGGACGAGAATGATTGTGCTTGGGAGACAGAAGAGAGCATTAGAAAGGCTTATCCAGAACTCTTTGCCTGGTAAAATTTACTTTGCGATTTAGTTATTCCGCATGCTAGGATAGACTTGTTTTGCTTGTTTTGCATGTTTGATGGTTGTTTTATGATTGATAGGCATGCGGGACCCTTGTGTGTGTTTTGATTAGGGAATTTCGGGGGCGAAATTTCTTAAGGGGGGAAGAGTGTAACGACCCGTATTCTACACATCATAGGATTGTAGAATATTTATTTCTTTCCCGTGTGAAGTCGTATGGTCATATAACTTTGGGAAACATTTATTTGAGTCATTTCCCCTGTTCATGATTTTTGTCGATTTTTAAATGACCATTTTGCCCCTAGCCAGTACTGTTTTGGCCATAACTTTTGATAGGGAAGGAATTTTGACCTGAAACCACTTCCATTAGATTCGTTTGATGGTTTCTCTTTCCGTAGAGTGGTCATAATAGCCAAACGGACTTACCGTTTGGGAGATATGGCTGAAACAAGGTTTGCAAGGTGAAAAAACTGCATATTGGGCCAAACCGGGTAGTTAAGGATTTGGGCCCATGACCCATTTCGGGATTAGGGTTAGGAGAGGGCTGAGTTGGTCTAGGATTTGATCCCATTTCAGTTTTCTAGCCTCCACTTAGTCCCCAAGAAACCTAATAATGGCCTCCAACCTCTAAATCACTCCAAATCACTCTAAACTTGAAGAAAAAAGATTAGCAACGACAAATCAAGGCAAATCAACACCAAATCGGGATTAGAGCTGCTACAACACCTTGCTATCTTCACCAAATCTGAGATTTATTTCGGATTTTGCTTTATTTGTGGCTAAGGTGAGTGATTAGCTTGCTTTTTGCACTAATTATGGTTATTCGGGGTGATTAGTGCTAATTAGCGTTTTTAAACGAAAATAAATTCTGGAAAAATGTTTATAAATTCATAAATAATGTTTTAGACCTCTGATATGAGTTTGGGTTAATTTGGTTAAGTTCTGCTAATCATATGCTTAAACATGATTAAGAGGGATTAAGGGAAAACATGGGGTTTTGGCTATGTTTGATCCATTTTATCATATCATATGGTTGTTTTGGTGTTTGAGGTCACTTGTATGTGTTGTTATGACTCTTTGGTATGCTTTGTGATTGATTTCAATAGATAGGATGGTCAAAAACGTCGTCGAGAGACGTATAAACACTTGTTGGAAAGTCTCAGGAAAACTGCAGGTTTTCGGATCGGATCGGAGGAGGGGCTCGGATCGGAAATGGCGATTGGGCAAAGACTCCGAACCGAACCGGAGATTGGTGCGACGCATTTGGCAAAAAGGAAGGCCACGTGTGTGGAACTGGATCGGATCGGGTGAAGGCAAAGTGAACGGATCGGGGTAGGACTAAGGGATCGGATCGGATTAGAATAGGGAACGGAACAGAACAGGGCAACAGGAATTGGGATCGGATCGGAGGGAAGCAACGGACCGGAATATAGGAAATAGGATCGGATCGGATTGGCATAGGGGGACGGAACCAGATAAGGTAACCAAAGCTGGAGCAAAGAATAGAAGGGTGAAGCAACTCGACCCGGAGTAGACGCTCGACCCGACCCGCTTGAAGGACTCGACCCGACCCGACGTAAAATGGGGCAACCTGAAGGATTTCGACCCGAACTAGCATAGCTTAGGATAACCGATCCGAACCGATGGTGATGAATGAGCATGGATCCGAACCGAATCCAAGAGCAAAGAAGGAAGAACCGAACCGACCAGTATTGACCAATAACCCGAGATGCAACGGTACAAAAGGAAGTTGGAACCACTTACCAATGGATTTGTGCTTAGCGTTGGTAATAAGTTCACTTCATGATTGGACTTTGCTGCGGGACGTGTGCTAAGGAGTTGTCGATGTCTATGACTTTGGATCACCAGGCGTTGGAGGTAGAGAGACAAACTCGGGCTTTGGATATGGTGCGACTAGGGAGCTACCTACCAATGGAGTGGGGTCATGGAAACGTTGGGCGTGATCCCATAGGTATGGCGTTGGTGGTAGTAGGAATGTGCATAGTCGTACAAAGTCGAGTTCTGTCGTTTTAGTAAAGTGCTCTAGTGATCGAAGAAGTGGATGTCGTATGCTTTACGCACTGAGTGAGAGATGTGAGGATGGTCGCTATGCTTGATTGTTTGACATACACATCCCCACCCCCGTATATTTACACACCATATGCTAGTGACATCTTAGAGTATTGTACCGTGTAGTACTAACTCTTTGATTGCAGGTCCAGGTTCAGGTATGACTTAGTATACCTGTTATTATTCTGTTTATGCTTGCTACCACTCATACCAGACTGATGTCTGACCCAGAGTTTTATGTTTCTTCTTATTACTCTGGGTGCTCACACGAGCAGACTAGAGACAGGGATAGCTGGTAGTGCGCTTGGTAGATGGACTGAAGACGAGCAGGAGGCTCCACGTATGATATATAGTTATTCTCCCTGTGTCGTGATTGGTATCTACTTTGGGCATTAGTAGCATACCTATTTTGTTATCTTGGAGACAGTATTTTGAAGTTGTAATAAGCTGTATTTGATATTTCCGCTACTCTGATGATGTTAGTTCAAGTTTTCAGCTTATGCACTGTCTCATCTGTTTTATGTCAAGTATATGTTGGTTATTATATTTTACCCCATGCGCTGTGAGACATATTACAGGTTCTTTATTTGGTTCCTCTTCTTTCTTTCTCATTCTTTGGCGACCGTCCCATGCCAATTGGACATGTGTACAGCGCACAATTGGAGTAAAATGTCGGTTGGTGCGGGGCGGGCCGTCACAACATGAAAGTTGTAAAGGACAAAAAATATCAGTACTTTTCATTCATGTCCGACTTGAAACAACGGTGGGTAGCATTCGTGACGGTTAATGGAAAATATAGGGGTTGGAGTTAGATGTACCGGATGGTGTAACATTCGGTGTTGTGTTCAACGGTGAAGATGGCAATTGATTTAGTGAACCAGAGAGAGAGATATGATAAGGAGAAGATATTGTTTAGTTCATTTGCATGCATGGGCTTAAAGAAGAAAAGAAAGAAAGTGGCAGGCGTATGCAATATGAAGCACTATTCATATAAAGTGGATTTTCAGCTAAGTCCCCTGTTTTGCTCAAAATTGCTTGCGCATGAGGTTGGCAGTGGAGTTTTGTTTGCATGGTTGGGCTTGGGCCTTGCTAGGATTTGGGTGCATGCATGGATATAGCAGGTTAAATATATAAAAATGGGTAAAAGTGTAGACGCATGAAATGGAAATGTGAAGAAGAAGAAGCTAGTAAAGAGGGGATCGAATATGAGTATGGTGTTTGCTGTTTTGGTGTTGTACCGACGTGGATTGGTTATTAAAGGTAATTAATAAATTAAATTTTAAATTTTTTTTATTGAGGTATAATAATACGCAACGTTTAAAATTCGATATCTTATTCATACGAGGTCCATTTCGAGCGAAACAAGCGGCGACATGTTCATATCGACGAGACCTAGGCAATGACGTTGGACTGTCAGGATTTAAATTCGTTATATTTTCAGATTCAAACGAAGGTGAGTTTTCTCACACCTGCAAAAATATTCACATTTTGTGAAATTGAAATCTGTGACTGATTTGATTATTTGGTTGTTGGTTGCTATTTTTAAATGGACATCTAATTTAAACTGCTAGAAATTAAATTGAAGTTAGTTTATTTTTGTATCAAATTGCTAGTTAAACCCCAACATGTATAATCAGTTAAGCATTGCAAATTGAACTGTTTTGGATGATGATTGTGATGGATGTTTATTTATGGATATATTGAACTGTATGGATGTTGTCTATATTTTTATATCATTGTTATCACCTTGGATGTTACGGGCATCATCATAAACTGTCATTTCGAATAAATTAAGAAATAGGTTGAAATGATATATACCTATGACATCTGACCTTTGGATTAAAATGATATAAATCCATTCCCTGAAATTAAAATTTAAAATATGAACTTGGCCATAGGATAGAGAATTATCATACGGACACCGGATTGGTTAAATCTATAAATTTTAGAATTTGTGAAACCGATTTAAATAAGTGATTTTGTGTAAAGAAAATAAATTGAAATTATATAAATTGAATTATATTGAAATATCGAAATTGAATTATTTCAAAGGTTTGAATCTTTATTTAGACTTTGGAATTAAATTCGAATTGAAATGATCTAATTTGTTAAATTGAAATTTGAACTAAAATTGGTTATGAATTGAAATCATTCCAAATTGAATTATATTGAAATGTTGAAATTGAATTATTTCAAAGGTTTAAATCCGTATTTAAACTTTGAAATTAAATTCGAATTAAATGGCTTAAATAAATATTATGAACTTGAACTTGAACTCAGATTTGATTTGAATCGAATAAATTCAAATAATATTTTGAAATGGGAAGTTATCCTTTAAAATGGATTGTTCTTAAATGAATTTGATTGTGGAATCGATTTGGATTGGATCTTGGAAATCGATTTGGTTTGTTTGAGATTTGAACTTAGGTTCAGATTTACTGAAAATGGAAGTTGATTTGAAATTATTTCTATATAAACAAAATTTATATATAAACTATTTTATGAAATTTATTCCTGTGATATATGGAGTACTTTATATAAATTGTTTTCCAAAAACCTATTCTTTCTATATACATAAAAGTAGTTTATTTTATAAAATATTTTAAAACCATTTCCAATACTCAAGCTGTTTTGATTTCCAAGCTATTCCAAATCTCCCAACTATTTACAATTATTCAAAAATTTATTAAAACCCCAAAAACTATTTCAAACTTATAAACTGTTTTAGAAGTGGAATTGTTTACATTTAAATCTCTGATTTAAAAGTAAATATGATTAGTTTGACGTAAAATCATAAATGAATTCAAAACAAATTTTGAAGTAAATTGAATGATTCGAAGAAAATGTGGTTAATTGAAGTTATAACCAATTATTGAATTTGAAATTTATCTCAAGGTAAATATGAATTGTGAAAGTAAATATTATTATGATATAAACTAATATGATATTTTAAAGTGAAATTTGTTTAGGTGGATATGATATTTTGATATCATAACGATTCACTTTTGAAACATAAAATACCAATCGGTGTGTAACATGACGTTTTGTTGTTAAAGAGACCGGGACCTCTTATTGACATACTCTCTATCAATGTTGGAACCACTTTAACAACTGTGTACGTGTTGGAGTTCCAGAAATGAAGTAGGATGAATTTGGAGGCGATTACTGGATTTGAAGAAAGTGAACGATAATGGATGACCCCGACACTTGTGTCGATTTGAAATGACTAAAACAGGAGCCGTGCCAGACCAAATGAGGCTTGACTACCTCTTAGTGGACATCTGCTCTTCGATTTTCCTGGGCCTCGGGTCCATACTATTACTATTTGTTGTTGTTGTTTTGTTGGTGCGCACCCTTGATGGGAGGTATTTCCCTTTGATTCGATATGGGGCGGATTTCTACGGTGGGCCGTTAGGGGTAACCACCAGTCTGGATCAGGCAAACTAGTAGCATACTACTTTGGGTATAGCCTCATGTGCCTTGTCATACGTTTATCCTTATGCGAGACAACTACGATTTTGATTTTTGGCATAGGTCTATAGGGGACTCACTGGCTACCGACGTTACTGGTTGTGTTACAGGACCTGCATAGACCATGTGCTTATAAACTGTGTAAGGGTAATCAATGTAACCCTGCTTACACTAGTCTTTTGACAAGTATTTATGAATAGACACTAGTATAATAGCGAAATTATATTATATAGTATCTAGTTTGACGGATCCTTAGGAGATGGAATTTCCCGTAACATCTCTTGAGTTATGTGTGTGCATGTTCATATGATATCGATTTGACTTAGATGAGAATATTTTTGCCTGATCCGAGCTTGTTTTATTTTCACGCTATTACGCTCGGGTCAGACTTGAGCATTCCAGTTTTAAAGGTTATCTTCTGAAGGATGAAGACGAAGACGGTATACTATTATTACTATTGTATCCCACTACTATTCTGTTGCATTACTCTGTATTACCAGTTATGTATATAAATGTATAACTCTGATAAATGTTGTAAAATGATCAAATGTTTATTTTAAACAGCTTCATGAACTGTTATTTGATTATTATATTTTGTTCATTCCGTTGCGAGATTCTGTGTTTGTTTTCTTTTTTCTTTCTAATTCTAAATTAATCCCCTTGATTATCTATATTTTTGACTATAATGGTTGAAGATGTGGATCGTCATTTAACAATCTGTAAATACATACAGTTTTTTGAGTTAGACATGTGTGGATTATTGTCGATTCAAAAGGTACGGATTTCCAGGTCGTTACAGTTGGTATCAGAGCTTAAGGTTTAGCGGTAAACCTTGGCTCTATTGGGATTTACTCATTAGAGATAGGGTTAGTAACACCCTAGAATGAGTTCTGAGTGTATATATATACGAGAGAGCGTACTTGTACTTTTGACATAAAAATGGTTTTATATTGTATTGTTTGGCTTATTGAGTTGAGTTCGGAGTTCCAGTCGATGCGTGTTGCAAGCGTTACCGAATGGGATTTCAAAACACTTGAACAAGGCATTCTAACACAATATCGTTTTCACATATATTTTATATATGTAAGATAAATAATTTTGAAATTTGGTGGTAAATTAGTCAATACTCTTAACTTATTGACCATAACAATAAATCGATCTTTTATATATGATTTATAATTAAGTGTAAACCAAATGAATTTAAATGGAGAATATGAGATCTTTAAATTCCGATGATTTGTAAATGTTTTCAAGGTTTTGAAAAATATTAGTAGTAATATTTGAAGGATATTCAAATAAAAATTGGTTAAGTACTCTATTTTGCTACTGGGAAATAAATTTCGGTGATGAGATGATCATAGTCATCGACTTTCATTTTCGAGTCTCAAAGTGGGGGAGACCACTTGGTAGCATTGCTACATATTCGTTTTGGAAATAATTTTAATTTGAAATTTTGAGTATGTTTTGATATATAAAAATTATGTATAGTATATAGTATTTCAAAATGTTTTGAAAAGAAATTGGTATTTAAGGTTCTCATGTCTCCATTTATACAAATTACTCTCCTTGTTGATAATCAATGAAATAAATATTTGTTAGTATTAAAATCAAATGAAATTTTGAATAGGTGAATAAAGAAATACCATAAATGAATCAGAGAAATATAAATGAAAATATAATATAATATTATTAAATTGAGACATGAAGTAAGGAAAATGTAAAGTAAAATAGAAAAAATACTCATGTTACTTTGATAATAAAGAGTAAAGTTGTGAAATACTAAATTTCATTTGTAATATATACAAATCTACCTAATGAAAAGTTTAAGAGTATATAAATATGTAATGAAATATTTTACAAATGAAATTAATTTAAATGAATAACATGTTCCACAATGATATGTTGAATCATAGAAATGTTATGAAGATACAGAAAAGTAAAGTGAAAAAATGAATTTCAACCAAAGGAATGTTTATCAAGGTTAATCAAGTGGTTGTAATAATATATTTTTATTGTTAATGTTCTGAAACGATTAACAAATGGGTGGAATATTCGCAATGGACGACGTCATTTAAGTAAATGAAATATCAAACTTAAGTGAGTTATAAGCTGCAGTTGAGAGATAAGTTAATAATAATAAAATTCTAAATTGTTCAATACGAATGTTAAAAATTTGAAATGTAATGTGCAATTACAACAAAGGAAGTGAGCTAAACAAATTAAACTAATGTAATCAGCTAACCCAAGTTATGAAAATAATGAACTCAGATTCTGATTGAATAAAATGTTAAAGATAAGCTTAAGAAAATTTACAATAAGCTATTTCGCGATGTAAATAAGTTTATAAGTTGAATCGATTGTAACACTATTTAAGAAAGTTAATTAAAAACATAGAGAGCATAAGATATAGATGAAATTAAAGTAATAATATATATAGAAATTGAAATGAGTAAGTATGTAAATTTCAAATATGTTGAGAATAAGTATAGATAAAACGAAATGCCAGCATATAGAAAATTTTAATATAGTTGAAATAAGTAAATTTTGAACTAATGAAAACTATAGACTAAAAATTCATTAAACATGAATGAATATATGGAAATCAATAAATGTAAGCAAATTAGATGAGAAATAATTTAATGCGAATACATTAAACATAAAGACATATATGAATCAATCAAACGAAAATTGTATGGGTATGAATAAACTATATAAATTTGATTGTTGTATGTTATTATGTTGCATTTGCTATATTCGTGTGTATTTTTGTTGCATTTTGATGTATGCATGGACGTTGTCTCAAGTACATGATTTACATATCATTGTTATTGAATAATTTGTAGGCACATAATGTGTTTGATTTAATTTGGAAGCTTGCGCGCGTTTATCATTTTGCTTGCGTATATAAGCGAACTCGCTTACATATAAATAAAATAAAAGGTACGCCTACACAAAAATATAAATAGGACGTGCATATTGATATATATTGGGTTTTGCGGCCATGAGAGCCGATGTATAAGTTTTTATCTTTACTGGCGTATTGCCAAAGTCCCTCCGTACAAAGGAGGTACTGCCGAAATTTTCTGTGATTTCGAGCGTTTTTTTTTGGAGACTTTAAAATTCGAAACTTACAAATTTTGTTTTTTTTTGTAAATTACTTTGGGGTAAGTATATATATGTACTTACTACCATGCTTCGTTCCTTTTCGAGGACGAAAAGTTTTAAGGTAGGGAGATTGTAACAACCCTAAATTCTGGGTCCAATAAAAATTTATTTTTAATGAATTTTACAAGAATTTACGGTCGATGTTGAGAATTTACATCGTTAAATATGGATTTAAATATAATAAAATATTGGTTTTGAAATGTCACAAGATTTTTTGAGACATATGTTTATTTTAATTAAAAGAATTTTTCTGTAATTTTAATTTTGAAAAATAAAGAGCTTTTTGTTTGAAGTATTTTGCGTCCTATATCAGCGTTTTCAATATTTCATAGAATAAGTTGATTTGTCTATTTTATTATATTTTTGCGATCGTGGTGGATTGCTCGACACGACGTTATTTTTATTTTTGTCTGTAGCGGTTCGTAGGTGAATGGAGTTTTACGTAACGGGGTGCGCAAAACATTACAATTTAAAAGCATATTTTATGTGTCTTTATTATTCTCATACATCAGCACGTTTCTTCATTTATGCAAACCCCACACCCTCTCACTTCACTCAATTCTCATTTAATGCATTTGCCCTACTGACGAAGTATTAATATATACACACACCACACTCTCATTTAATACACGTCCCTTCCCTCATCAATGCAAGCATTTCTCTATACGTTTCTTTTTCTATTATTGAGCAAAGAAGTAAATGTAGCCTAAGGTACATGCGCATGGATCATGGAAGAGAGAATAAATTATTATTTTGGCATATAATTCACGCATTAATCAAGGGTGGGATGGGCACGTAACAAGGAGAGACTTCACATATAGTAATGGGGACACGTTATTTTTATTATTCCAATTTCCAACGCAAGGCCATCCCCTCACATTTTCCATTTTCTCTTCTTCCTGGCAATCCACTTCATAGACCTACAACAAGCCAATCTTTCCCCTTTCATCTTCTTCTCTTCTTCTTTTTCTTCACTACTTTCGCTTACTTGCATTCTTAATCTCACTCTTCTTCTTCTTCAAAGCAACTGAGTTCATTTGTTTTCCCCTCCTCATTTTTGTCTACGCAAGGAAGGGAAACTCCATTTTGTTTTACATATCACGCATGGTTCCTGAGAACCAAATATTCATTTTATCCACAAAAATGCATGCATGCAAGCAAGAAGGAACGTGTTCATTTTTATTAACACATATATACTTGGTTGGGCACTTTATTGGGAAAGAAAAAGAAAAGAAGAGGAGAGAACGGATACATGCAAGGCAACAGATGGTTTCATTTTCTCATTTCCATTCCAACCACCTTTTCTTTTCTCTTACCTTCCAGTAACTCCACACATTCTTTTTTCATTTGCCACTTCTTTTTGGTTTCACTACAAATGAAAACACACATTATTATTCATCATTTTCATTCGGGAAACACTTCCACTTCTTTCTCTTCTCTAGCAACTTCTTAAACTTTGTTTTTTTTCTTTTCAGTTTGGTGGAACAGAGAGTCATTTTGTTTTCAATTTTTTTTTTTTTGTTCTTTTCATTTGCAAATATGGACACACTCCTCTGCTATAATTTTTATCTCTCTCTACATTCATTTCCACCAAAAGTCCTAAACACGAAAGTTGTAAAGGACAAAAAATATCAGTACTTTTCATTCATGTCCGACTTGAAACAGCGGTGGGTAGCATTCGTGACGGTTAATGGAAAATATAGGGGTTGGAGTTAGATGTACCGGATGGTGTAACATTCGGTGTTGTGTTCAACGGTGAAGATGGCAATTGATTTAGTGAACCAGAGAGAGAGATATGATAAGGAGAAGATATTGTTTAGTTCATTTGCATGCATGGGCTTAAAGAAGAAAAGAAAGAAAGTGGCAGGCGTATGCAATATGAAGCACTATTCATATAAAGTGGATTTTCAGCTAAGTCCCCTGTTTTGCTCAAAATTGCTTGCGCATGAGGTTGGCAGTGGAGTTTTGTTTGCATGGTTGGGCTTGGGCCTTGCTAGGATTTGGGTGCATGCATGGATACAGCAGGTTAAATATATAAAAATGGGTAAAAGTGTAGACGCATGAAATGGAAATGTGAAGAAGAAGAAGCTAGTAAAGAGGGGATCGAATATGAGTATGGTGTTTGCTGTTTTGGTGTTGTACCGACGTGGATTGGTTATTAAAGGTAATTAATAAATTAAATTTTAAATTTTTTTTATTGAGGTATAATAATACGCAACGTTTAAAATTCGATATCTTATTCATACGAGGTCCATTTCGAGCGAAACAAGCGGCGACATGTTCATATCGACGAGACCTAGGCAATGACGTTGGACTGTCAGGATTTAAATTCGTTATATTTTCAGATTCAAACGAAGGTGAGTTTTCTCACACCTGCAAAAATATTCACATTTTGTGAAATTGAAATCTGTGACTGATTTGATTATTTGGTTGTTGGTTTCTATTTTTAAATGGACATCTAATTTAAACTGCTAGAAATTAAATTGAAGTTAGTTTATTTTTGTATCAAATTGCTAGTTAAACCCCAACATGTATAATCAGTTAAGAATTGCAAATTGAACTGTTTTGGATGATGATTGTGATGGATGTTTATTTATGGATATATTGAACTGTATGGATGTTGTCTATATTTTTATATCATTGTTATCACCTTGGATGTTACGGGCATCATCATAAACTGTCATTTCGAATAAATTAAGAAATAGGTTGAAATGATATATACCTATGACATCTGACCTTTGGATTAAAATGATATATATCCATTCCCTGAAATTAAAATTTAAAATATGAACTTGGCCATAGGATAGAGAATTATCATACGGACACCGGATTGGTTAAATCTATAAATTTTAGAATTTGTGAAACCGATTTAAATAAGTGATTTTGTGTAAAGAAAATAAATTGAAATTATATAAATTGAATTATATTGAAATATCGAAATTGAATTATTTCAAAGGTTTGAATCTTTATTTAGACTTTGGAATTAAATTCGAATTTAAATGATCTAATTTGTTAAATTGAAATTTGAACTAAAATTGGTTATGAATTGAAATCATTCCAAATTGAATTATACTGAAATGCTGAAATTGAAATATTTCAAAGGTTTAAATCCGTATTTAAACTTTGAAATTAAATTCGAATTAAATGGCTTAAATAAATATTATGAACTTGAACTTGAACTCAGATTTGATTTGAATCGAATAAATTCAAATAATATTTTGAAATGGGAAGTTATCCTTTAAAATGGATTGTTCTTAAATGAATTTGATTGTGGAATCGATTTGGATTGGATCTTGGAAATCGATTTGGTTTGTTTGAGATTTGAACTTAGGTTCAGATTTATTGAAAATGGAAGTTGATTTGAAATTATTTCTATATAATCAAAATTTATATATAAACTATTTTATGAAATTTATTCCTGTGATATATGGAGTACTTTATATAAATTGTTTTCCAAAAACCTATTCTTTCTATATACATAAAAGTAGTTTATTTTATAAAATATTTTAAAACCATTTCCAATACCCAAGCTGTTTTGATTTCCAAGCTATTCCAAATCTCCCAACTATTTACAATTATTCAAAAATTTATTAAAATCCCAAAAACTATTTCAAACTTATAAACTGTTTTAGAAGTGGAATTGTTTACATTTAAATCTCTGATTTAAAAGTAAATATGATTAGTTTGACGTAAAATCATAAATGAATTCAAAACAAATTTTGAAGTAAATTGAATGATTCGAAGAAAATGTGGTTAATTGAAGTTATAACCAATTATTGAATTTGAAATTTATCTCAAGGTAAATATGAATTGTGAAAGTAAATATTATTATGATATAAAATAATATGATATTTTAAAGCGAAATTTGTTTAGGTGGATATGATAATTTGATATCATAACGATTCACTTTTGAAACATAAAATACCAATCGGTGTGTAACATGACGTTTTGTTGTTAAAGAGACCGGGACCTCTTATTGACATACTCTCTGTCAATGTTGGAACCACTTTAACAACTGTGTATGTGTTGGAGTTCCAGAAATGAAGTAGGATGAATTTGGAGGCGATTACTGGATTTGAAGAAAGTGAACGATAATGGATGACCCCGACACTTGTGTCGATTTGAAATGACTAAAACAGGAGCCGTGCCAGACCAAATGAGGCTTGACTACCTCTTAGTGGACATCTGCTCTTCGATTTTCCTGGGCCTCGGGTCCATACTATTACTATTTGTTGTTGTTGTTTTGTTCGTGCGCACCCTTGATGGGAGGTATTTCCCTTTGATTCGATATGGGGCGGATGTCTATGGTGGGCCGTTAGGGGTAACCACCAGTCTGGATCAGGCAAACTAGTAGCATACTACTTTGGGTATAGCCTCATGTGCCTTGTCATACGTTTATCCTTATGCGAGACAACTACGATTTTGATTTTTGGCATAGGTCTATAGGGGACTCACTGGCTACCGACGTTACTGGTTGTGTTACAGGACCTGCATAGACCATGTGCTTATAAACTGTGTAAGGGTAATCAATGTAACCCTGCTTACACTAGTTTTTTAACAAGTATTTGTGAATAGACACTAGTATAATAGCAAAATTATATTATATAGTATCTAGTTTGACGGATCCTTAGGAGATGGAATTTCCCGTAACATCTCTTGAGTTATGTGTGTGCATGTTCATATGATATCGATTTGACTTAGATGAGAATATTTTTGCCTGATCCGAGCTTGTTTTATTTTCACGCTATTACGCTCGGGTCAGACTTGAGCATTCCAGTTTTAAAGGTTATCTTCTGACGGATGAAGACGAAGATGGTATACTATTATTACTATTGTATCCCACTACTATTCTGTTGCATTACTCTGTATTACCAGTTATGTATATAAATGTATAACTCTGATAAATGTTGTAAAATGATCAAATGTTTATTTTAAACAGCTTCATGAACTGTTATTTGATTATTATATTTTGTTCATTCCGTTGCGAGATTCTGTGTTTGTTTTCTTTTTTCTTTCTAATTCTAAATTAATCCCCTTGATTATCTATATTTTTGACTATAATGGTTGAAGATGTGGATCGTCATTTAACAATCTGTAAATACATAGAGTTTTTTGAGTTAGACATGTGTGGATTATTGTCGATTCAAAAGGTACGGATTTCCAGGTCGTTACATGGTAGGTCGCTGACACCACTCTAGCTAGAAAGAAACGTGTGCACTCCCTATAGTACATATCCCGTTTTTGACTCATACCGGGGTGTGAGGCTCGTGAAGTCACGCTATACACAAAGCTACGCCTAAACAGTCTATGCTTTGATCATCAACCACAAGGCTCTTCTTTTCAACAAAAGCCTTGATCCATGCATCATAGCATGCCACATTGTCAATCCATACCATACTATTGATTCTTTCCAATATATAACCTCTAAGCTCGTACGTCTCAGAGAAGGGTGTTAAACACCAAACAGATATATATTTAGCCGAGATCAACAAATACAGTATAAAGGAATAAAACGTCAGATGTACAATCCATTTACAAGTCCTTTCTGGGTCTGAACGAAACCGGAGGAACCTTATTCCTCGCATATCCGAACAATCAACAAATACGTCTGAACAACTACCACTGCAACCCCTTCAAGGTAGCTATCCCAATTATGGGCGTCAGTAGTCCTCATCCATTCGATGTGAAGATCGTCGGTCTTCAATCACCGTCTTCAAATCTTCGACTTAAATCGTCGTAGTAATTATTTGAAATGAGTTGGACACGGTCTTTTCAAATAATCCTCGAATAATTACCATTTAAATCATTTCATATCGTTCATATTTATTTATAATCGTTTATCGCTATTTTATTTATGTAAAATAGCTCACTTATAATTAAACAACGCTTCGGGTCAATGGCGGCCCTGGCACTGTTTTATCCAAATTTGATTTGCACTTAACCCGAAATCTAGCCGTTGGATTTTGACGAAAGTTATATTGTTGGAAAGATCTTCCCAAAGCAGTCCTAATAGTTCCAGTTTTGGGAAAATCTGACGGTCGGATCTTTCGGTATAACCGTTTAAAGTTACGATTTCAAATCGGGAACTGCAGCAGCGTGATTCGTTTTATTTTAATTCATATATATATATATAGTTCATTCGTTCGACGATTTCCAATTATTTATTCTTTTTATAATTTTCTACACTTCGTATTCAAATTATTTTTTAATGAATAGAAGTCTATTTCAAAACATATACATTTTCTTCATTCCTTATATGACAATAAAATGTAAATTTTTTATTGCTCATCATTTCTATTTCAAATGATGAATATTTTCAACATTTATTACATTACAATAAAAATGTAAATTTTTATTGTTTATCCTTTCCATTCCAAACTATGAATATTTTTATATTCTCTTTCTTTACATTAAAAATGTGATTTTTAATGTAACCATGTTTTATTTTTAAAACATGAACTATTTTCTCTCCATTTCTTACATTAATAATGAGGTTTATATTACATAAAAAATGTGAATTTTTTTGTATTACATAACAATGTAAGCTTTTTATATTACATCAAAATGTAATCATCTATTCAATCTTTTATTACATAGAAAATGTAATTTTAAAATCTATTCTTTTTATCGCATCTAAAATGACGATAAAAAGAAACCTTAAAATCTATTCTTTTATTTACATCTAACATGTAAATAAAAATTGTCAGTTTTATATATACTCTTTTATTTACATCTAAAATGTAAATAAAAATGAAACCTTTTTAATCCATGCTTTTATTTACATCTAAAATGTAAATACAAATGTAATCTATATTTTTATTTACATCTAAAATGTAAATCAAATGGTAACTTCAAATTTATTCTTTTTATCTACATCTAAAAACGTAAATAAAGATGTCACTTTAAATCTATTCTTTTTATTTACATCTAAAATGTAAATAAAAATGTCACTTTAAAATCTATCCTTTTTATTGTCTCTGTTTGACAATAAAAATATAACATTAAATTCTATCTTTTGATTACATCTAAAATGTAAATTAAAATGTCACCTATATTTCTATGTTTTTTTACTCACATCTAAAATGTAAATAAAAACGTACTTTTTGATGACAAATCTGTATATTCTTGTTTTAAACCTTTTTGATAAACAAAAATGTCTATTTTTGATTAATCAATAAAAATATCTCTCTCTTTCAGTAAACCAAAAATGTCTCATTCTTGTTAAGGAACAAAAATGTATATTTCCTTCTTAATGGACAAAGATTTATCTTTTGTTTAATCTTTTTAAATGAACAAAATTGCTTCATCTTTTCTTTAATCCTTTTTAATGATAAAAATGTAATCTTTCTTTTAATGACCGAAATGTATATTTTGATTTCATTCCTTTTAAATGACAAAAATGTATATTTTGTCACATTCTTTTAAATGGCCAAAAATGTATATTTCTAATTTAACTATTCTAATTTGTCAAAATGTTCATTTTGGTTTCAACTATTCTAATTTGACAAAAAGGCCAATTTTGTTTTCTACTATTACATTTGACAAAAAATTTTTTAACTCTTTTGTTTTAGCAAAATGCAGTTTTTTGTTTTAAACTCTTTTATTTTGACAAATTGTACATTTTGTTTTCAACTAATATAACACCTTTATTTCCATAACTTTTTCCTATGTATTCTAATATCATATAAAAGAATATTCTATATGTTAACATCTTTCTATGTATTCTATTGATAAATAAAGAATGATTTATTTGTTAACATTTTCCTATGTATTTCAATGACAAATAAAGAATGATTTATTTTCATACAAATTCCTATTTAACAAAAATGATATTTTTGCTTAATCTATTTTATTTCAACAAAATGAATCACATTTCAATAAAAATTCTAAAAATTGAAACCTAGCAACAATTTGACATTCCGGTTCCAACAAAAGTGGTTTCGTCGAAAACCGAGGTCGTTTGAAAAATGCCTATTTTTAAGGGCTATATATTTTAAAATATATATATAAATTCTACAGCGACTTTTATGAAAATTAAACTGGGCATAACTTTTTATTTATATTATGAAATCTCAGTTTTTCACATTCGTTAGAAAAATATGATTAAACAGATTTAAATATTTTTTGGTTTTACTAAAATTCGATTTAAAATGAATCATGTACATCTAGTTAAAGTTTAAAATCAAAATTTCAAACTGCAGTGTTGTTTAAACTGCTTTTATATTTTATTTAAATTTATTCGTTTTAACTTCGATCAAAATAAATTTTTCTTCATTATTATTTAAAATAAACCACTTTAAATATTCCAAATTCATTAAAATTTCTAGAATAAAATTTTTAAATTGGCCCTGAAATTCCGGGTTGTTATAGACACTGTGGAGGAATTTGGAAGATATATATATATATATATATATATATATATATATATCGTTATTCCAATACGATATTTGTTGATTTCAGAATTTGATATTGAATATGTATTTTCTATTCAGAGCCTTGTGTTTAATATCAAATGGGAATTTGGGTTTGTCTGAATGGTGTCTTTATTAACACCATTCTTAAACCCAGTGTGAATAGAGTAAATCTTTTAATTAAGATTTAAAGAAGAATTACCAATTAATTAACATTTAATTGGAACAGAAAATGGAGTGTGAATTGGGTTTATTGTGAACTGTGGTTTAACGACATTCGTTCTTTATGCCGATTTACAGTGAAATATGATTTGGAATTTATAAATCTTTTTATTAAGATCTAACGGGAATTTTCCAAAGTAATGTTTTCCAATTTAATTTATTAAATTGGAATTGAATGGAATTCGACTGGAAATAATCGAAGTGAACTTCTGTGGAGGAAGACTGTTAATACATATGGAATTTAAAAGGCTTTGCCTTTATTCCATTTATATTATTAGTCGGTTACGGAAATTGATATCGATTATATATTGATTTGTTTTTCCGTGAAGATTCCACAATTAATGGAATGTGATTTGAGTTTATCATGAACTGTGTTTTAGATGACATTAGTTCTTTAACCAAGTTTAAGGCGGGATTACATGTCTGTGATTGTATTTCGAACTGTATGGTTGATCTCGGCTAAATATATATCTGTTTAGTGGCGGAGAATTTATTCGCTTGCTTAACACCCTTCTCTGAGACGTACGAGCTCAGAGGTTATATATCGGTAGAAATCAATAGTATGGTGTAGATTGTCGATGCGACATGTTTGGGTTTCCAAAGTTAAATAATCATTAATATTGATTTTTGGAAAGATTAAAACTAAGTGGAGTTTTAATGAATCTTTAATTAGATTGCAATGGGAATTGATAATTTAAAATTATCAAATTTGGGAAATGATCGAGAATGGAGTATCGCCAGTTTTGCTCCTAGCGATAGTTAAATCTTTAATTAGATTTGAACGGGAAATGGTAATTAATTTTACCGATAAGACCGTGGTGTTAGTTATGGAGTATTACCAATTTTTCTCCATAGGATGAATAGGTTGGGATTGGGAAATTAAAAAAATGATTATGTAATAACCCGGAAATCCGAGCCAATTAAGAATTTTTATTTTGGCAATTTTGGTGAATATTGAATATTTAAAAGGAAGTATTTTAAATAATAGCGACGAGAAATTCATTTGAAAAAAATTATAACGTATATATTTATATACGTTATCGTTAGATTATAATATTTTATTCTAATTATAAAAGGAAATGAAAATGGCGCGGTAGTTCGATAATTCGATTTCAAATTTCAAATGAATGTACAGGATTCAAAATAAACCGGATTTTAGTGAAACCAAAAATATTTGAATCTAATAGAGAATATCTTTCCAAAGAATCCGAAAAATTGGAATTTCATAGCGGGAATCAAAAGATATGCCCAGTTGAAAATTTTGAATAGTCGCTATAGAATTCAGGCCCTTAAAAATGGAAATTTTGCAAACGACCTCGGTTTTCGACGAAACCACTTTTGTTGGAACCGGAATGTCAAGTTATTGCTAGGTTTCAAATTTCATAATTTTTCAAATCAATATGTGAGCGTGGCAAAGGAAAACGCGTTTGACCAGTTTCAGTTGATTTTAATTGACTGGAAATTGGCCATTTTTCAAACGGTCCAAGAATTCGATGAAACTAGTTTTGTTAGGACCGTATCGTCAATACGAAGCTACAAAATATTTTTCTGGAATTTTTCGCGCTCGTGTGTGGCCCCGGTAAATTGAAATGCGCGTTCAAATTCAATATATAGAGTTGTATGTTGATTTTGACGAAAACTGATCGAAACAGTCGAATCAGCTTACGATACATATCCCATTGTGTTCAGAATGGGGGTAAATAGCTATGGACGACAGTCGGTGAGTTCGATTTCGAAGTCGAAATAAAAAGTTACTTTTGAGATTAAAATGGAATTAAATATATAAATAATAATAATTAGTCAAGCCCCCCTTTATCCTTCTCTCCCCTAATCCTTCGTTCAAAGAAAAAACCCGTCTATTAGAAGAAGAAAAAAGGGGAAGCACCGCGCCCTAGCGCGACAATCACCAGGCGCCGCCGCCTCCACTTCAGCACCCTGGAGCCCTTCCCCCCCTTTGAATCCCCCAAACCGCACAGCCCTCCCCTTCGAATTCCCTAAACCGAGACCCCCCTGCTCCTTCTCGACAGGCGACGCCCCACCACCACCTCAGAGCCCGGACACGACCAGCGTAGGCACCCTCCTCTCCGTTCAACGTCAACAGTACGTTTCCTTTTATTTATTTTATCTTATTTCATTTAGTTGTTTTTACTTATTTAAAGGTCTAGATTTTCAAATAGAAAGGTTAATATATTTATATGAGAACGAATAAAGTTAGGATTTTTATTGATTTTAAAGTCTAGATTTTTTATATTTTAGAAAGAATAAAAATTCGATTTTTAATTTATAGAAGATATAAAGATATGATTTTTATATAATATAGATAATAAAAATTCGATCTTTATATCATAGGAAGGATAAAAATATGATTTTTATACTGTAGAAAGAATAAAAATATAATTTTTATAAAGTAGAAGTATTAAAAATATGGTTTTTATATAATAGAGAATATTAAAATATGATCTTTGTATGTGAAGTAAAATAAAGATATGATTTTTATATAATATAGATTATAAAGATTCGATCTTTATATCATATGAAGGATAAAAATGTGAATTTTATTCATGTAGGGTAATAAAAATATAATTTTTATTATATTAGTGGCAAGATAAAAATAGAATTTTTATCTATATGGCAACGATGTAAAAATAGAATTTTTATTTGTATAGTAGCGGAATAAAAATATAATTTTTATTATGAAGGCAAAGTAAAAAATATGTGATTTTTATACATGTAGTGAGTACGGGCAACGAAAGTGACAAAAGGAGTGCCCAGCGAAGATTTCCTACCTAAGAAGAGTCATGGCGTTTGGATTAGCAAATCGGTGAGAACTCCTCACCTTTAATTTATTTCTAGTTAAAATATATGCTAGGATTGTAACAACCCGTATTTTCAATAACCTGTTATAACATAAATGGAGGCAGAATTAAACTGTAAAATCTGAATCTAGGGAAACGGGCTATGCCATTGCGTTCGTCTCGGAAAAATACGCGAAATAGAGTCCGAGTTTTCGAAAATCGGAGTTCGTATGACCAAGATATGGCCTCGCGAAGTTTCACGAAAAATTCCCAAATTAAAGTATACTTAATTAAGTGAAATAGGTTGCGCAGAGAAATATATATATATTGATATATATATATAATTGAAAATTAAATAAATAAATATGCAAAAATGTTCAAAACAGCGAATTAGGAGAGGGGAATAACCGAACCGGCCGATTTTTTGAGGTCGACCCAAGCCCGCTGGGTCGACTAGGGGTTAATCCAGGGTGTTTGGCTGTCAACCCGTGGGCCGATTCGCTCAAATGCAGATTTTGCATTTGGATGGTTTTCATGGTTCATCTTTAATCTAAAGGCCCTAGATGGTTCCTACACTTGACTTCTTCCCCAAGACATGCTTTGATGGCTTGGATTGAATCTAGGTTTAATCCTATGGCCTAAAACACTTGCCTAATCTATAAATAAGACCCTAACCTATCCTAAATCCTCATTATTCATTCATGCAACTAAACTATGGCAAAATTTTACCTCTCATGGCCTCCACTCTCTTCATAAAATTTCTAAATGGTTTCTATGAGAGATTTTCCATGCATACAAGTGTTTTCAAGCTTGTATGAGTGTCTTTAGCTTGCATTCAAGTCAAGTTTCTATCTTTGCATCATAAAGCAAGGGTTTTGATCATTTTGGCTCAAGGGTTTTTATGTTAGAGCTTGCATTTTGGGTCTATTTGATTGCATAAGGGCTTTGTCATATCTTTTGTGCCTTCATAGCAATGTAAGCCCTTTCCCTACTCTTAGATATTAACTATGAAGTTAAATGTTCATGTTGCAAGTTTGGGTTTGATCATTGAGTATGATACATGCTATCATGTCATGCAATTTTATGAAGTCATTATCTTGATCTTGTGAGCTAAAAGCTACAACCTTTATGTTGAAATGTTGCATTAGGCAACATGAGAACCCTAATAACCTTTATGTCAACTTGCATATGAAGTCATAACCCTTATATGATGATATATGCGAGTTACTAGTCATCATTCCATATCTTTTGTCACCATGATTCGCTTATGTGCCAAGTTTGGGTTTATGCATGTTTTGAGGCTTAAGAATGTAACATGCAAGTTAATGAACACATTTGTGCCTCATTTGCCACCATGATTAACTTGTGGCTTAATATCCATTTTTGTCATGCCTTTGCCAAGTCTCTTCTTTTAATCCATTACGTTGTCGCGAACGTATATGCGAGTTTAAAAGCGTTGGGTTATGTTATGGGTAATTTCTAATGACATGAAAATACAACTTGAAAACATGACTTGAAATATAACATGGAAGTTGACATGTAAGTATGCATAAAAACATAAGCTTGGGAATTTACCTATTAAGTTAGGTCTACCCTTTGGGAATTTACCTATTAAGTTAGGTCTACCCAAATGCTTGAAAACTTGTAACATGTTTTGGGAAACATGATGGACATGACACTTAGATAATATAAGTGTGGCCAACTCGAGGTTGGGTTGAGTTTGCAACGTAAAACTACCCGGAACCGACCGGCCTAACTAGTAGTTGCAAACAATAGGACCCAATGTGAGAAGTTGGTCATGTTGTGCTTGAACCCGAGGTTAGACCAAGTTGTGGTGTAAAGCTACCCGGAACCGACCGGCTTAACTAGTAACCACAACAAAGTCTAATGTGAGAGGTGAAGGTGCATTAAGTAATTAATGCCACATGATAGGGTTAAGTTAATTTGATTAATGACTCTTAACCAAATATGACATGGACAAATGGGTTAAGTAATTTGATTAGGCTAATGATACTTAACAAAACATGACAAGGTTGGGTAGGTTAAGTAACTTGATTTGCCTAATGACACTTAACCATTTTTATATGACTAGTGGATGGGGTTAAGTTAACCAACACTTAATCAATCCAACGCGATAACTTGGTAAGGTTAAGTAAGTTTTCTTAATGACGCTTAACCGAAAAATACGGTTAACGAATGGGGTTAAGATTAGACTCAACTAGTCTAAACATGGAAATCGGATGGGGTTAAGTTAGCCTAGACTTAATTAATCCCACTTGGTAGTTTAATGGGGTTAAGTTAAACACTTAACTAATCTAAACATGATGAATTGATGTGGTTAAGTGACCTATACTTATCCAATCTAACTCGTTAATTTATTGTGGTTAAGTTAACCAATACTTAACCAATATAACGTGAAAACATGATAAGGCTAAGTCACGAATCGCTTGAATACACTTGACCGATTTGACTAAGTAAATTGATAGGGTCAAGTTAATATATACTTAACCAATCTAGAATGATAATTGGACGAGGTTAAGTCGTGAATTGCTTAATATACTTAACCAACTTGAGCATGGTTTGTAGGGTTAAGCCTTGAACTTGGATACTTAGCCAATTTTGACAGGATTTGTAGACGGGTTAAGTCATGAACTTAAGTGACACTTAATCCATTATGTAAACCCTAGTTCTGAGGATTAGGTGGATAACCGTAGTTAACAAGGATAACGGGAACAATGCTAAGTGGTAAACCTTAGTTGAAGAATAACTAAGTAATGATTCTTAGTCAAGGAAATTTAGACCAGTTCATAGATAGATGAGTAACCTGATACGGTAGGTCATCGTTTAAGTATACGAGTAGGAGCAAGTATCTGATTTAGATAAAGGCTCCAGCGAACTGGGTAACGAAGCAGTGGCTTCGGGGAACGTGAGGATATTCTTGGTATCCCTCTATGAGCTGCCAGGTGATTATACTAGGCTCATGAGAGGTTAAGGTCTGCGTTAGAAGAACCAAGAGTATGCCTTGGTTGCTATACGAGCGACCTAAAGACGGGGATGGATAGGGGATAGTCGACGATACACGGTCGTACCCTAGATAGCATTTCGTCAGGCTACCTACCATCTTTGGTCAAGCGTGTACGTACGGAAAGGCAGAGAACACCCAAAAGACCATAATTGCTATCTAATTATGGTTGCGGTAAGGCTTGGATGTGGGTTGGCCAGTGTTGTGTTCTCATACAGGATTTATCCTGTCTTGTCTTTCACTAGTTGAGGGAGTGGTCTCGTGGGACCATAGCCACGTATAAGAAAAACAGACCTTAGCATCTGCATCGGCAGATAAATCGAAAGCTCCCGACCGAGTCTTGTATTTCTTGATTTGCCGTGTGACAGGACTCGGATGGCACGATGTGATACATGTGCATACAGTCATGGAAAAGCGATTCACGATGAATGCGTGGGAAAAAGGGCGCGGTTGGCGGTTAGCGTAATCCCTAGTGGCCCTAGGTGGTTGAACCCAAACCGAGATACGAAAACGTGCAATAGGTAAGCATAATCCCTAGCAGCCCTAGGTAGCATAAGTCCTAGTTGTACAAACAATAATTCATGTTGGAAGACCCTAGCTAGGTTTAGGGTAACAGTCCAAACCGATCTTAAGGATCATGTAACTATGTTAAAGTAATATAGAATCTCATGGGAAAGCCCGTATGGTCTACGGCAAGGGACTGAACATTTACATGGAATAAAACATACAAGTTGAGTAACCTATATATGCGATATATTAGGTTGACATGGACCATTACACGACTTTTGAGTGAGGGTCATTTTTGGTTAACACATGACACGGTGGGGATACTAGTACGGTAGGTGCAGAGCTAAAATACAGGATAGATATCACGGGGCGTTATACGTGACAGATATCTTGGGGATATTATACTTGATAGAAACCTGACGATGTGATACCTTGTTTTATCTTGACATCGTAATTTATCATGACACCTTAGTTTATCTGAGTTCAGTAGTTCATCCTGTTATTTTGATTTAGCTTATCTATCTTGTTATCATGCTTATGTTCATCTCAGTTTCTCATGTCAGTTAACTTTACTAGTTTTTATGCTAATAGTAGATAGGGCTTACTCAGTCTTTTTGACTGACCCGTTTTGTTTCGCCTCTTTTCTTCCGTTTCCCCCCCAGGTTACAGGGAGGAAATACTGTTGTTTAGTTCGGACTTCTTCTGCTTGAAGGTCATCATGGATGGCTTGGACTTTTCTTGGCTAATGGCTACTTTACTGTTTTTACTTGGGGAATAATTTATGAAAATGTCTTTATGCTTCTTTACTATTGCAAGACAGGTTTTGATGTACTCTGATGTAAAAGGCTTTAGACCTTATTTATTCATGTTATGAAAGTTTGATTTTACTTCCGCTATTTTATATGTTCTGTCTTGTGATATTTCTGTGCATGTTTACCAATAATGCCCCTCTAAAGCTAGTGCATTCCTTTGCGAGTGACCCTAGCGGAGGCGGGGTGTTACAAGGATGCAGACGGTGTTTATTAGCACCCGACACCCGTCGTCCACAGACCATGGACGGCTTATATGCTTGTTTGTTTGATTTTGATGTGTAGTTGATTGTGTGATGTGATGTGAAATGAAATAAAATATTTATGTAGTTAAAAATATTTTATAGTTGAAAATATAATTTTTAACATGAATGTGAATAAATAAATATAAACAAATATGACGATTTGTTTATATACACACATTTGACTGATATTGATTGGGACGATAAATTTTACACATCGCCCAACTGCACAAATAAAACCTGTGTTTGATTGTTTGAAACCCCACACGGGTATTGGGATGATATATGACATACACTAATCCCAATAATTAGTTGTATGTCGATCGATTAATTGACAGACTGTTATAAGCATTAAATAATTATATTTAATGCTTATACAGTGTAGAATGCACTTTGGATGATGGTTTATTATTTGTCATTGTTGATGTATACGTTCGTTGGACGTAAATCCATAGAGGTAAAATCTATGGTAATTGATTGGGCCTCATTCCAGTTTTGAAAAATATTTGAAATAGAAATATTTGAAATAGAAATATTTGAAATAGAATATTTGAAAAAGAAATATTTGAACTAGAATATTTGAAAATAGAAATATATGAAGCCGTGTTGATTAGATTGACGCCATTTTGACGTAAACGATATTTATATCGATTTTATTCATTTTATAATGAACATCGAAAGTGATTTCAAAATTTGATATTTTGAATAGAATCGAATTCGAATTGAAATTTAATAGAAATGAATTCGAATTGAAGTTTAATAGAAATAAATTGAAATTGAAATTTAATAGAAATGAATTCGAATTGAAGTTTAATAGAAATGAATTCGAATTGAAATTTAATAGAAATGAATTCGAATTGAATTTGAATAGAAATGAATTCGAATTTAAATTGAATAGAAATGAATTCGAATTGAAATTGAATTCAAAACGAACTGAAATTGAATTAAAAATTGATTTGAATTGAAATCAATTTGAAATGAATTTAAAACGAGTTTATATTGGAAAGATTCAATTTTGATTTGAATTTGAGATGGAAGTTGAAATCGTTTTGAAAACCAATTTAAAACGATTTATAAAATTCGTTTTAAAAGGAAATCGATGAAGAATATATTATATATATTATATATATATAATATAATGGCCTGAATAGAAGGCGCCGCGCCGCGGTAGTTCGTGAATTTCGACCATTGACTTCGAATGGATATTGTGGGAGATCCGACCATCGGATTCTCCTAAAACCGGAACCATTGAGTTCGTATCGAAAAGAGATTTCTAACGAATATTAGAAATTTGAAATCTAATGGTTGGATTTGGAATTTTGTCCAAATCAAATTTGGAAAAGGTCGCTGTAAGTGCAGTTCGATGGCCGTTGATGGAAATCGACTGTACGGGCCTTGATAAAATTATTAAAAATATCAATAATTTGTGTAAAATCATAAGAAATGATTTGTGAAGAATTGGGATGAAAAAACTCCATATTTGAAAAGATAAAAATAGATTTTTTATCGAAATGAACTAGTTTTGAACTAGAATAATAATTTATTTATTTTTAAATTAAATAAATTGGATTTGAAATGGTTTTGAAAATAACCAGAATTTCCAATAATTGCATTGGAATGGATTTGAATCGAAATTGACTTCGGAATATTTCGATGTGGGATTTCGTGATTATACAGATATTGTTGTGGAAATTTGAAAGATATATATATATAGTTATTTCCAATACGATATTTGTTGGTCGTAGACTTTGATATTGAATATAAGCCGATATATTTTCTATTCAGAGCCTTGTATTTAATATCAAATGTGATTTGGGTTTGTCGTGAATGGTGTCTTCATTAACACTGTTCTTAAGCCCAGTTGAGAAAAAAAATTAAATCTTTTTATTTAGATTTAATGAAGTGTACCAATTAAATAATATTTAATTGGAATTGAATTGGTATTGATTTTTGGGTTTATCGTGAACAGTGTTTTAAATAACACTTGTTCTTTAACCCGATAATTAATGGAATGTGATTTTGGGTTGTCGTAAATGGTATCTTCAATTATACTGTTCTTAGACCCAAAGGAGTTTAAGAAAATCAGAAACTAACGGGAGATTAGTTAAGTTGAATGGTTTCTGGGGTATTGATTTGATGTTGGTTTCGGCCTTCGGGGTTAATACTTAGGGAATTGCTCACTTGCTAATTTACAGTTAGGGACTGATGGAAATGTGATGTGATTTTGGGTTTATCGTGAATAGTGTTTTAAATGACACTGATTCTTTAACCCAGTCAAAGATTAAAACTAAGTGGAGTTTTAATGAATCTTTAATTAGATTGAAATGGTCGAGAATGGAGTATCACCAGTTTTGCTCCAGGCGATAGTTAAATCTTTAATTAGATTTGAACGTGAAATGGTAATTGAATTTACCGATAACACTGTGGTGTTAGATATGAAGTATTACCAGTTTTACTTCATGGGATGAATAGGTTGTGATTGGGAAATAAAATAAATGATTACTTTGGTATGGTTCCCTAATCCCGACTAGTTTGGATTGATTAAAGAATAAATTTAAAGAATTTATCTTTGATAAAATTAATGGGAACCTTTCCCAAAGTATAAGAATATTTGAATAAAAGAATATTCTGAATTGGATTGAGGCGTATTTTGTGTTTGTGTCACACGTGTTTATTATATACGCGAGTTATTCAGAAAGACCGGGTTTATCCCATTCTGAATAACTGAATCGACGTGGTGTCGAAGATGAAGACGGTGGTCAAAGACCGGAGGTCTTCACGTCATTTGGGTGATTACTGATGATCTTGATTGGGCCATACACCCAAGAGGAGGGAATCAGTTAGTGATCGTCCAAACGTACTTGGAGATCGATGGATATGCGGGGTACTAGGTGCCTCCGGTTTCGTTCAGACCCAGAACGAACTTGTAAATGGACTGTGTGTCTGACATTAGATTTTATTCTGTGTGGTTGATTTCTATTAAATATATATCTGTTTGGCGGCGGATAATTTATTCTCTTGCTTAACGCCCTTCTCTAAGACGTACGAGCTCAGAGGTTATATATTGATGGATATCAAACGCATGGAGTGAAGTGCCTGTGTGGCATGCCTAAGTGGCAATATGATCAAGGCTTCTGGTGAAAAGAAAAGTCTGGTGGGTGATGATCAAAGCACAGCCTGTGTGGCACAGCTTTGTGTAACGTGAATTTGCGAGCCTCACACCCCGGTTGTGAATCAGAAATGGGAGAGGACCTCAGGGAGGACTTGCGTTTCTTTCTAGTTAGAAGTGGCGTCAGTGGTTTTACACGCCTTGACGAGTTTGAGTTATGTGGTTGTTGCTGTTGCGAGGCGCCTCGGTTAGATCGGACGATTCGGGTCCGATAGAGTCATTCGTTGGCTCATTTACGCCCCAAAGGGCAGGGAAACGCAGTGTTCAGGCATTTTAATCCACATCGGTGGACCGGCCCTGACGATCCAAGGACCCACCCGAGTCTGGGTCCTGAGACTCGGGCTAGACTGTCTCGAATCGGTAGAGGACTATCTTTTGCCTCGGTTCACAGATGGAAATCCAACTTCCAAATACGTGACACTTGCAGTTTTGATTGTAGAGCCTAGTATGGCGACATGATATATGGTACCCATGCCGTCTATGATTGAAATTGTTTTAAACACTATACACTTATTATAGTATCAAATGACCTGTTTTAAACGTATCAAGCATGCTTTGGCTATTATAAGGGAAAACCCTATCCTCCGGCTTGCGTTGCATTGTGTGATGGGACCTGGGTCTTATAATAGCTTCATTTTTCTTTATTTAGCATTGCGCTGTTGTTTTATGCACTGGAATTCTTGGGAGGAAACCCGTTCCGTGTTATACGGTGTGGTCCCTTGATTTACCTAACTTTAAAATAAATATTAATAACTGTTTTAGTTCTCACACCAGTCCCATGACGGACCTGGAGTTTATTGTTTTAACCTAAACTCTGGGTGCCCTTATTTTGACACGGGTAGCTAGTAGTTTTGGTTTTGTAGATTTATATTCATAGGATCCTGATTTACAGCTGGAACGATACTCGGAAAGCTTTGTATCCGCGTATTACTTCTAGTTGTGTATTGTATTATTTTCCACTGCTATGTAATGTATTGTAATCTCTGATATTTATCGAATGTATTTTATTTGTTTATACTCTGTATATTCTTGTATTCTGATGGAATTGTTGTAATATACAATGAAATATTCTTCTGTCTGCGTTCTAATTTGTCGTGTTCTCAAAACAATCCGGCGTTTCGAACGGTCTGGGTCGGTTTAGCGACTGATTCGGATCGAGCGAAATTCCTTATTGTCACATTTGGTATCAGAGCTTTGGTTTACAAAGCTCAGAGAACAAGGCACATTAGAACCATACAAAAGAATTCATCAGATATAGGATTAGTAATATCCAATGAGAATGACTCGTTAGAGATGGGATCAGTAGTATCCTAGAACGAGTGTGAAGAGTATATTTTTAAAATGAAAACAAATTTTTCTTTGAAAATTTAAACTTTATTCAACGTATTTGAATATTTATTTTATATTAATTTGGACTATCAGGTATATAGAGATTTTAATATACGTCTGATCCACGTGTATTGAAAGCCTCCAATATACTGGATGGATATAGAATCACGCTCTAGTCGCACGGAGATGATTCTGATGATCGGTCGACCATCATCAGTTTTTGTGTTCGAGTTTCGAAGGTGAGATTTCTATATATTTCCTATTGACTATTGTGAGAACCAAAATTATATAGGGCCTATTGTTGTGATTTGGCATCAAAAATGTGATTTTTTGACTATATATCAAAGTTATGAATTTGAAATGATAATCAACTAATTGATTGCTGATTGTGTTGTTTGATTATTGTTGTGATTAATTAAATGTTAAACCTTTAGCCAAATTGTATCAAATAGTAATTGTATTGAAAGTTTGTCGCGTTTGCATGCATATACATGTACTTACACTGAACAGGTCATAGCATGGAGGCTAGAGCAGGAGAATAAAAAATTGTATGTCCGACAAATAGGTACATGTTTACCATAATTTACTGTTTTGTTTAGGTGATGATGATTTTATGAGCCGATTGGCTAGCCGCTTGGCTTTTTCTTTTTCTTTTGATTTGAAGAAAGCCATGGGAGGCTATATGAAATATCCCGAAGTCCCCGGTGCAGGGGAGGTTATGGAGAAATTTTTCGAAAATTTAGGGTGTTAGCTAAATTTTTGAAAAAATTGAAAAGTTCTTAGAAACTGAAAAGTTGAAGAACTTAAGCCGTAATGAAAATAGTGAAAGTTCAGTTGATTTGTTAAACAACTTTTAGCTTCGTTCCTTTTCGGGGACGAAAAGTTTTAAGTGGGGGAGATTGTAATAACCTGGAAAGCCGAGCCAATTTAAAATTTTTATTTTGGCAATTTTAGTGAATATTGAATATTTAAAAGGAATTATTTTAAATAATAGCGATGAGAAATTCATTTGAAAAGAATTATAACGTATATATTTATATATGTCGTCGTTAGATTATAATATTTTATTTTAATTATAAAAGGAAATGAAAATGGCGCGGTAGTTCGATAATTCGATTTCAAATTTCAAATGAATGTACAGGATTCAAAATAAACCGGATTTTTGTGAAACCAAAAATATTTGAATGTAATAGAGAATATCTTTCTAATGAATCCGAAAAATTGGAATTTCATAGCGGGAATCAAAAGATATGCCCAGTTGAAAATTCTGAATAGTCGCTATGGAATTCAGGCCCTTAAAAATGGAAATTTTGCAAACGACCTCGGTTTTCGACGAAACCACTTTTGTTGGAACCGAAATGTCAAGTTATTGCTAGGTTTCAAATTTCATAATTTTTTGAATCAATATGTGAGAGTGGCAGAGGAAAACGCGTTTGACCAGTTTTAGTTGATTTTAATTGACTGGAAATTGGCCATTTTTCAAACGGTCTCAGAATTCGATGAAACTAGTTTTGTTAGGACCGTATCATCAATACGAAGCTAGAAAATAATTTTTCTGGAATTTTTCGAGCTCGTGTGTGGCCCCGGTAAATTGAAATGCGCGATCAAATTCAATATATAGAGTTATATGTTGATTTTGACGAAAACTGATCGAAACAGTCGAATCAGCTTACGATACATATCCCATTGTGTTCGGAATAGGGGTAATTAGCTATGGACGACAGTCGGTGAGTTCGATTCGAAGTCGAAATAAAAGTTGCTTTTGAGATTAAAATGGAATTAAATATATAAATAATAATAATTGGTCAACCCTCCCTTTTATCTTTCTCTCCCCCAATCCTTCATTCAAAGAAAAATCCCGTCTATTAGAAAAAAAAAAAGGGGAAGCACCGCGCCCTAGCACGGCAATCACCAGTCGCTGCCGCCTCCACTTCAGCACCCCGGAGCCCTTCCCCCCTTCGAATCCCCCAAACCGCACAGCCCCCCCTTCGAATTCCCCAAACCGAGACCCCCCTCCTACTTCTCGACAGGCGACGCCCCACCACCACCTCAAAGCCCGGACCCGACCAGCGTAGGCACCCTCCTCTCCGTTTAATGTCAACAATACGTTTCCTTTTGTTTATTTTATCTTATTTCATTTAGTTGTTTTTATTTATTTAAAGGTCTAGATTTTCAAATAGAAAGGTTAATATATTTATATGAGAATGAATAAAGTTAGGATTTTTATTGATTTTAAAGTCTATATTTTTATATTTTAGAAAGAATAAAAATTCGATTTTTAATTTATAGACGATATAAAGATATGATTTTTATATAATATAGATAATAAAAATTCGATCTTTATATCATAAGAAGGATAAAAATATGATTTTTATACTATAGAAAGAATAAAAATATAATTTTTATA
This sequence comes from Allium sativum, assembly GCA_030737875.1. Lineage (NCBI taxonomy): Eukaryota > Viridiplantae > Streptophyta > Magnoliopsida > Asparagales > Amaryllidaceae > Allium > Allium sativum. The sequence continues at coordinate 428,839,529 of CM060909.1, read as the reverse complement.
AAGTAGAAGTATTAAAAATATGGTTTTTATATAATAGAGAATATAAAAATATGATCTTTATAAAGTCTCCTCGTCCTCTCATGTCCTCTCACGCCGAACCTTCCCCATCAACCTTTCCACACCCAGCCTGCCATCCTCGAGCACCCCGCCCTCCATCCCATCTGCGTCGAAACCTCAGCCTCAACCTCCAGACCCACCACCACCAACCACCAGCTCTTTTCCCTCGTCCTCCACCCTTTCTATACTAAGAAATAATCAACAGTCATGGACTTCTCTGTTCTCCCGACTGCCGCTCAACACCGTGGAGTACATGCCTGTTGATATGGAACCGATTATAGTGGACAATGTTCTAAAAATTGCCAAAGGAGTACCGGAAGCTGGAACGCAAGTATGGGATGACTATGTAGTCGGCTTTTTCCTTGACAAGCCATTGCCATTCACAGCAGTAATAAGCAAGCTCAAATCGATCTGGAAACTCAAAGGGAAAGTAAAAGTTCGATCAGTTGGTGTGTTATTTATGTTTGAGTTTACTTGTCGAGATGATAAAAATAGAGTTTTGCGTGCAGACCCTATCATCATGTATAAAAAGCTCTTCATCCTAAAGCAATACGATCCCACGATTAGCAATGTGCGTGGTAATAAAGCATCTGTACCGGTTTGGGTTAAACTCTACAACATCCCAATGTTTGCTTGGTCGAACACTGGCATCAACTGGCTGTGCAGTATGATAGGAAAGATGAAATGTATGGATGAGAAAACAGAAAGTAGAGAAAGACTGGAATATGCGAAATGTCTGATAGAGATCAAGCCTAACAACGAACTAGTGACTGACTTCTTGGCTGAGACTGTGGAAGGAGGAGTACAAAAAATTTACGTAGAGTGTCTTTGGAAGCCGGATGTATGTGTTAAATGCAAGACCTTTGGCCATGTAACGGATGAATGTGACAAAGAAGTGGTGACAGCCCCTGTAACAGTTACTCAAACTACATCTACAGCTCAACCTGAACAAATTACGAAGAGGAGGAATCCAGTTCAGGAGAGACGAAGAGAAGAGGAGGAAGTACAAAGGAACATATGGAATTTAGTAACAAATAGAAGGAGGACGAATGTGATGCAAAGGAAAAGTATATGGAAAGAGGTGGTGAATGCAAATAAAGACGATTGCAATATAAGCAAAGATAACAAAGGCAAAGAGTTAAGCATAGTAAACGAGTTGGGAGAAGCAATAGAAGAAGGCGAGATTTGTCATGAAAAATCAGCGCTTGAAGATGATAAGTCTGATGATGTAGTTGATGTAACAAAGGAACTAGCAACGGCTGAAGTTTCAAACGCACAAGGCAAAGAATTGGAAATTGGAAAGGATAGAAATGTTATTGAGGGGAGGCAACTGAATGAAGAGGAGGAATACTTAAATTTCCTTGGACTAGATGCGACAACTGAAGAAGATTTGCACTTTAATTTTGATAATATGGAGGGGGATAATGGGAATGCGGTATGGAATGTGGAATTACAAGCTTTTCAGAAAGATGAAAGTATTGAGTTTTGTGTACAAGAAAATGAGGCACAAGGAAGCGAAAACAATCTAGAGTGTGTAACAGTTAGCAACATAGTGCATAATGTTGATACTAGCATAGATTGTTCAACAAGTGACAAAACGGATGAGAAAAGCGAATTAGAAAAGGAGTACAAAAGAAATGAGGTCAAAACGCAGAGCGATACAGACAACAGTAACATAGTTGTGCAAAAAGATGGTGCATGCACAGATGGTGCATAAGGTGTCAATATGATAAACCTCTCAGAGCAAGAAAATGAACAAGAAGTTGTTGTGAGCAAAAAAGTAGATGGTATCTTTGAACAAGATGTATGTGCAAAGAAGAGTACTGCTGAAAGCATATCACATAATGTATGTGCAGATAGTCCACAATGCAACATTGACACTGCGTAGGTTAAGGATACCATGCTAAACCAAACTTCAAAAGCACAAATACTTCCAACTAGCCCCACCCAATCTTTTAATAGTTCCGAACAATCAAAACCACCAGATCATCATCCTGCTAAATCTGCATCTGAGCTCAGTTCTACCCTTGAGAATCTCTAGCAAGCAACTCCAAATCACTCTTACTAGCATCTGTTGCCACCTTCAGCCTACAAGGCACCTCCTCCCTTACCGTCATCACCACCCCTTGCAGTTGCTGGGAGCACAAAGACAAGACAAACACCGCCATTAGTGGCACACCCCTATATAACTAGGAGTAAGAAAAATGATACCACTTCCCCTCTACAGTTTGATCAATGATTAAAACTGTAGCTGCTTGGATTATAAGGGGTGGTCATCTCGACACCAAACCAGATCAATGTAAAGCTATTATTTCTGAAAATAATATTGGAGCTCTTGCTATTTTGGAAACCAAGCTCAATTATGAGTTATCTATTCGTGCTGCTAAATACATTAACCCTTCATGGAAGTTCATTCACAATCTGTCTGATGCTCCCTTTGGTAGAATTCTGATCATCTTTGACCCTACCTTTATCCAGCTCTCTCCACATCACTCGTCCAGCCAAATGATCCATTGTCTTGCCAAAACGATCTAGAATCAAACCTCCTTTTACATCACCTTTGTGTATGCTGCGAACTGTGTGAGTGTTAGAAAGACTTTCTTGTCTTTTCTGCCAAATCTATGTCAAGCTGCTATTCCTTGGTTCTACATTGGAGATTTCAATTGCTGTTTTAATTCCAATCAAAGAGCAGGTGGAAATCCTTTATCCCTAGCTGAAACCAAACCTCTCCTGAATGCAATTGAGATGGCTAATCTAATCCCAATCAAGCGGTCTGGCCTACCTTTTTCTTGGAACAATTCGAAACTGTCTGGTCCGAGGACTTTCTCCATCATTGATCATGCTTTCTGTAATCCCTTAGCTTTAACCTTCTGGCTTTCCATGTTCTACATTCAACTGCCTCCACTCCAATCTGACCATACTCCTTTAATTCTACACCTAAGTAGGATGGACTTGAGAGGAAAAAAAGTTTCAATTTTTTTAATAACTGGGTCAATGAACCTGACTTCCTTGAAGTTATCAAAGAATTTTGGGAGAGACCATGCTTTGGTAATCCACTTTTTGTGTTACAGGTTAAGCTAAAGGCTTCAAAAGCAAAACTAAAAGATTGGGCTCATATGAAGTTTGGGAGAGGAAGCAAGCAGTCTGTATACTGGAAATTTAAGCTTCAGGAGATTCAAACAATCATGATGAATGACACAACAAACCCGGTTCACTCTAGTGTGGAGACGTACATTACTAAACAATATCAAGAGGCACTAAGCAAAGAAGAAAGCATGATAAGACAAAAAGCCAGAATAAAATGGAAGGAAGAAGGCGATAGAAATAGTGCTTATTACCATGCATCTCTCAAAGATAAGAATTGTAGAGAGAACATTGTCTCCATTCTTGACAGTAGCGGTAACCTTGCAAACTCAATGTCTGATGTAGAAAATGCATTTACAAATTATTATGCTGATTTATTCGATAATAAAGAAAATTTCCAGCCTGACATAGATAGAATTAATCCTCATATCATCCCCAGAATCTCTAACGTTGAATATTTAACATTATGTGAAGTTGTTTCTGATGATGAAGTTAAAAATGCGATGTTCTCTTTGAATAAGAATTCAGCTGGAGGGCCTGATGGTCTAAATGCCTTCTTTTATTTTAAATGTTGGTCTATCATTGGAGGTGTGGTATGTAAAGCAGTGAAGCACTTTTTCAAAAAAAGCAACTTTGATGGATTTTTTTAATAACACTAATCTAGCTCTCGTCCCCAAGATCATGAATGCTACTAAAGTTTCTGATTATTGGCCAATCTCTTGTTGCAACACCATCTACAAGTGTATCACAAAGATCATTGCAACCAGAATGAAGACTGTGCTCCCATCAATTATCTCTCTGAATCAGGCCGCTTACATCAAAGGAAGGAATATAATCGATAATGTGCTTCTGACGCATGAGCTGTTGAATGGTTATGCTAGCAAATCGGCAACGCCGAGAGCAATGATTAAACTAGACATTATGAAGGCCTTTGATATGTTGCAGTGGGACTCATTGGTTAGAATTATGGGGTACATGAACTTTCCTCCGCATTTTATCACCTGGATTTACACGTGTATTTCTACAGCTAAGTTCTCCATTCTCCTAAATGGAACGAGTACCGGATTTTTTTCTAGTAAACAAGGCATTCGCCAAGGTGACCCCATCTCCGCGTATTTATTTATAATAGTCATGGAGTATCTAACGCAATTGATAAACAACAAAGTTGAAGGCGGCATCTTCTTGTTACACCCTAAGTGCAAAGATCCGCAAGTTACCTCCCTCATGTTTGCCGATGATCTGGTAATTTTCTGTACGCCAAACAGTGAAACTATCTCCGTTGTAATGACGACTCTTGATGAGTTCAGTAGTACGACTGGTTTGAGGGTAAACCTTAACAAGTCCGCAATCAAACTAGCTGGTGTGACTGATGCTGATGTTACAAGAATATTGGATAGAACTAGGTTATGTAGCATAAGTGATGCCACTACATACCTAGGACTGCCGCTATCTTCGACGAAAATCAATCTTCATCACTGCATGCCCCTGTTCACTAAAATTACTGCCAAGTTGAGGCATTGGACTAGCAGGTTGCTGAGCCAAGCAGGACGTTTAACTCTGGTGAAAGCTGTTGCATTCTCGATGCAAGTGTACTGGTCACGTATGTTTATTCTGCCCACGAAACTGATTAAATTGATTCGATCAGAGTTGATGAAATTTCTATGGAAAGGCACAGCTGTCGACAGATATATATCTCCAATTGGTTTCAAGAAGGTGGAAAAGTCAATAAAAAAAGGAGGATTGGGTATTAAGAACCTCTCATTCTGGAACAAGTCTGCATTTCTAAAACATATGGATAGTTTACTCAACAATCGGCAGAATCTTTGGGTTCTATGGTCGAAGAATTACGTGATAAAGGGGAGGGACTTCTGGGCTATGAAACAGCCTCAATGTTTAAGCTGGACGTGGAGATGCATCTTCAAGCTTCGACCCAGGTTTCTTCCCATCGTCAGATACAATATTACTGCCACTAATAGTGTTAAGTTATGGGATGAACAGTGGATAGAGTATGGTTTGATTTTGAGGAGAGAGTTGTCTGCACTTGAAATTGCTAGTGCTGGGATTAGATGCAATGCTCACGTGAAGGACTTTTTTTATTAGTGGAGCTATATTGATGCCTAATTCTCCAGTTCATCATGTTAATGTGCTTCTCAACAAAGCACAAAATGTCAGAATTGATGATGGGGAGACTGAGGTCATTAAATGGGACATAAATGCGGAGAGCTTCAGTATTAAAGACATATACAGCAAACTAGCTAGTATTGATGACCAACCTTACTGCAGATGGAGTGGTAAAGTGTGGATTAGAGATAACAGCAAAAGAGAAAATTTATTATTGTGGAAAGTTATTAATGGTGCACTTCTCGCCAAAGGTAAGCTTTGTAACATGGGAATGATTCTTGACCCGATATGTAAACTTTGTTGCCAGCATGAAGAAACTATTGACCATATTTTCCTTGACTGTCTTATATCCAAACAAGTCTGGGCAGAAGTAATGAGTAAATTCGGTAGAACTGATGTAAGAAGTGATGCTACGCATGAATGGAGACAAATCGAGAAGCTCACTGGTTATAGGAATAAGCAGAAAAGGTTGATGACTTAAATACTTAAGAAATACATCATGGTGGTATGGCGAGAGAGAAACAACAATATATTCAACAATGCTACAACCAGACCGGTCAAAGATATTGTGAATGATGTGAAAATGCAGATCCGTGATGGGTTAAAGCTTCTTAATTTCACGTTCGATCCAGGCATAATGGCTTCATTTTGATTCTTAGTGTATTATGTGTTTTTTTTGTCGTACTCTCATTGTGATTGGAGTTCTTTGTTACTCGGTGCTCTTGTAATTATGTGTTTTCTTTGGAACTTCAATAAAAATGGTAGGGGACCATTCAACCCCATCGGCCTTGCCAAAAAAAAAAATTATGATCTTTATATGTGAAGTAAAATAAAGATATGATTTTTATATAATATAGATAATAAAAATTCGATCTTTATATCATAGGGAGGATAAAAATATGATTTTTATTCATGTAGGGTAATAAAAATATAATTTTTATTATACTAGTGGCAAGATAAAAATAGATTTTTATCTATATGGCAACGATGTAAAAATAGAATTTTTATCTGTATAGTAGCGAAATAAAAATATATTTTTTATTATGAAGGCAAAGTAAAAATATGTGATTTTTATACATGTAGTGAGTACGGGCAACGAAAGTGACAAAAGGCGAGCCCGGCGAAGATTTCCTACCTAAGAAGAGTCGTGGCGTTTGGATTAGCTAATCGGTGAGAACTACTCACCTTTAATTTATTTCTAGTTAAAATATATACTAGGATGCAGACGGTGTTTAGTAGCACCCAACACCCGTCGTCCGCAGACCATGGACGGCTTGTATGCTTGTTTGTTTGATTTTGATGTGTAGTTGATTGTGTAATGTGATGTGAAATGAAATAAAATATTTATGTAGTTAAAAATATTTTATAGTTGAAAATATAATTTTTAACATGAATGTGAATAAATAAATATAAACAAACATGACGATTTGTTTATATACACATTTGACTAATATTGATTGGGATGAGAAATTTTACACATCGCCCAATTGCACAAATAAAACCTGTGTTTGATTGTTTAAAACCCCACACGGGTATTGGGATGATATATGACATACACTAATCCCAATAATTAGTTGTATGTCGATCGATTGATTGACAAACTGTTATAAGCGTTAAATATTTATATTTGATGCTTATACAGTGTAGAATGTACTTTGGATGATGGTTGATTATTTGTCGTTGTCGATGTATACATGCGTTGTATGTAAATCCATATAGGTAAAATCTATGGTAATTGATTAGGCCTCATTCCAGTTTTGAAAAGGAAATATTTGAAATAGAAATATTTGAAATAGAATATTGGAAAAAGAAATATTTGAACTAGAATATTTGAAAATAGAAATATATGAAGCCGTGTTGATTAGATTGACGCCATTTTGACGTGAACGATATTTATGTTGATTTTATTCATTTTATAATGAACATCGAAAGTGATTTCTAAATCGGATATTTTTAATAGAATCGATTTCGAATTGAAATTTAATAGAAATGAATTCGAATTAAAGTTTAATAGAAATAAATTCGAATTGAAATTTAATAGAAATGAATTCGAATTGAAGTTTAATAGAAATGAATTCGAATTGAAATTTAATAGAAATGAATTCGAATTGAATTTGAATAGAAATGAATTCGAATTTAAATTAAATAGAAATGAATTCGAATTGAAACTGAATTGAATTGAAAACGAACTGAAATTGAATTAAAAATCGATTTGTATTGAAATCAATTTGAAATGAATTTAAAACGAGTTTATATTGGAAAGATTCAATTTTGATTTGAATTTGAGATGGAAGTTGAAATCATTTTGAAAACGAATTTAAAACGATTTGTAAAATTCGTTTTAAAAGGAAATCAACGAAGTATATATTATATATATTATATATATAATATAATGGCCTGAATAGAACGCGCCGCGGTAGTTCGCGAATTTCGACCATTGACTTCGAATGGATATTGCGGGAGATCCAACTGTCGGATTCTCCTAAAACCGAAAACGTTGGGTTCGTACGAAAAGAGCTTTCTAACGAATATTAGAAATTTGAAATCTAACGGTTGGATTTGGAATTATGTCCAAATCAAATTTGGAAAAGTTCGTTGTAAGTGCAGTTCGATGGCCGTTGATGGAAATCGACTGTACGGGCCTTGATAAAATTATTAAAAATATCAATAATTTGTGTAAAATAATAAGAAATGATTTGTGAAGAATTGGGATGAAAAAACTCCATATTTGAAAAGATAAAAATAGATTTTTTATCGAAATGAACTAGTTTTGAACTAGAATAATAATTTATTTATTTTTAAATTAAATAAATTGGATTTGAAATGGTTTTGAAAATAACCAGAATTTCCAATAATTGCATTGGAATGGATTTGAATCGAAATAGTCTTTGGAATATTTCGATGTGGGATTTCGTGATTATACAGATATTGTTGTGGAAATTTGAAAGATATATATATATATACATCGTTATTTCCAATACCATATTTGTTGGTCGTAGAATTTGATATTGAATATAAGCCGATATATTTTCTATTCAGAGCCTTGTATTTAATATCAAATGTGATTTGGGTTTGTCGTGAATGGTGTCTTCATTAACACTATTCTTAAGCCCAGTTGAGAAAAAAATTAAATCTTTTTATTTAGATTTAATGAAGTGTACCAATTAAATAATATTTAATTGGAATTGAATTGGTATTGATTTTTGGGTTTATCGTGAACAGTGTTTTAAATAACTCTTGTTCTTTAACCCGATAATTAATGGAATGTGATTTTGGGTTGTCGTGAACGGTATCTTCAATAACACTGTTCTTAGACCCAAAGGAGTTAAGAAAATCAGAAAATAACGGGAGATTAGTTAAGTTGAATGGTTTCTGGGGTATTGATCTGATGTTGGTTTCAACCTTCGGGGTTAATACTTATGGAATTGCTCACTTGCTAATTTACAGTTAGGGACTGATGGAAATGTGATGTGATTTTGGGTTTATCGTGAACCATGTTTTAAATGACACTGATTCTTTAACCTAGTCAAAGATTAAAACTAAGTGGAGTTTTAGTAAATCTTTAATTAGATTGAAATGGTCGAGAATGGAGTATCACCAGTTTTGCTCCAGGCGATAGTTAAATCTTTAATTAGATTTGAACGTGAAATGGTAATTGAATTTACCGATAACACTGTGGTGTTAGATATAAAGTATTACTAGTTTTACTTCATGGGGTGAATAGGTTTTGATTTTGAGATAAAATAAATGATTACTTCGGTATGGTTCGCTAATCCCGACTAGTTTGGATTGATTAAAGAATAAATTTAAAGAATTTATCTTTGGTAAAATTAATGGGAACCTTTCCCAAAGTATAAGAATATTTGAATAAAAGAATATTCTGAATTGAATTGAGGCGTATGTTGTGTTTGTGTCACACGTGTTTATTATATACGCGAGTTGTTCAGAAAGACCGGGTTTATCCCATTCTGAATAACTGATTCGACGTGGTGTCGAAGATGAAGACGGTGGTCGAAGACCGGAGGTCTTCACGTCGTTTGGGTGATTACTAATGATCTTGATTGGGCCGTACACCCAAGAGGAGGGAATCAGTTAGTGAGCGTCCAGACGTACTTGGAGATCGATGGATATGCGGGGTACTAGGTGCCTATGGTTTCGTTCAGACCCAGAACGAACTTGTAAATGGACTGTATGCGTGACATTGGATTTTATTCTGTGTGGTTGATTTGTATTAAATATATATCTGTTTGGCGGCGGAGAATTTATTCTCTTGCTTAACGCCCTTCTCTGAGACGTACGAGCTCAGAGGTTATATATTGATGGATATCAAACGCATGGAGTGAATTGCCTTTGTGGCATGCCTAAGTGGCAATATGATCAAGGCTTCTATTGAATAGCAAAGTCTGGTGGATGATAATCAAAGCACAGCCTGTGTGGCACAACTTTGTGTAACGTGAATTCGCGAGCCTTACACCCCGGTTGTGAACCAGAAACGGGAGAGGAAATCAGGGAGGACAAGCGTTTTTTTCTAGTTAGAAGTGGCGTCAGTGGTTTTACACGCCCTAACGAGTTTGACTTATGTGGTTGTTGCTGTTGCGAGGCGCCTCGGGTAGATCGGACGATCCGGGTCCGATGGAGTCATTCGTTGGTTCAATTACGCCCCAAAGGGCGGGGAAACGCAGTGTTCAGGCATTTTAATCCACATCGGTGGACCGGCCCTGACGATCTAAGGGCCCACCTGAGTCTGGGTCCTGAGACTCGGGCTAGACAGTCTCGAATCGGTAGAGGACTATCTTTTGCCTCGGTTCACATATGGAAATCCAACTTTCAAATACGTGACACTTGCGGTTTTGATTGTAGAGCCTAGTATGGCGACATGATATATGGTACCCATGCTGTCTATGATTGATATTTATGATTGAAATTGTTTTAAACACTATACACTTATTATAGTATCAAATGACTTGTTTTAAACGTATCAAGCATGCTTTGGCTATTATAAAGGAAAACTCTATCCTCCGGCTTGCGTTGCATTGTGTGATGGGACCTGGGTCTTATAATAGCTTCATTTTTCTTTATTTAGCATTGCGCTATTGTTTTATGAACTGGAATTCTTGGGAGGAAACCCGTTCCGTGTTATACGGCATGGTCCCTTGATTTACCTAACTTTAAAATAAAGATTAATAACTATTTTAGTTCTCACACCAGTCCCATGACTGACCTGGAGTTTATTGTTTTAACCTAAACTCTGGGTGCCCTTATTTTGACACGGGCAGCTAGTAGTTTTGGTTTTGCAGATTTATATTCGTAGGATCCTGATTTATAGCTGGAACGATACTCGGAAAGCTTTGTATCCGCGTATTACTTCTAGTTGTGTATTGTATTATTTTCCGCTGCTGTGTAATGTATTGTAATCTCTGATATTTATCGAATGTATTTTATTTGTTTAGACTCTGTACATTCTTGTATTCTGATGGAATTGTTGTAATATACAATGAAATGTTCTTCTGTCTGCGTTCTAATTTGTCGTGTTCTCAAAACAATCCGGCGTTTCGAACGGTCTGGGTCAGCTTAGCGACTGATTCGGATCGAGCGAAATTACTTGTTGTCACAGATTACTTCAGGTAAGGTGCGCTAATTCCGACTAGTTTGGAAAACCGTAATATGGTTTGAAATGACATCCAAAGGAAGATTAAAGAACAAATTTAAAGATTGATAAAATTAATGAGAACCTTTCCCAAAGTATATGAATATTTGAATAAAAGAATATTCAGAATTGGAATGAGGCATATGTTGTGTTTTTATAGCACTTGTTAATTATATACGTGAGTTATTCGGAAAGGCCGAGTTTATACCCATTCTGAATAACTGATTCGACGATATGTCGATGATAAAGACGGTGGTTGAAGACTGGAGGTCTTCACATCATTTGGATGATTACTGATGTCTTGATTGGGCTGTAATCCCAAGACGAGGTAATAAGTGGTGATCGTCCAGATGTACTTGGAGATCGACCGGATATGCAAGGTCCTCTCTCCTATATTGGACATACGAGACGAGGAATAAGGTGCCTCTGGTTTCATTCGGACCTAGAATGAACTTGTAAATAGATTGTGTGTCTGACATTGGATTTTATTCTGTGTTGATTGATTTCTATTAAATATATATCGATTTGGCGGTAGAGAATTTATTCTCTTGCTTAACGCCCTTCTCTGAGACGTACGAGCTCCGAGGTTATATATCGATAGATATCAGTTGCATGGCATGAATTGCCTGTGTGGCATGCTGAGATGCAAATGATCAAGGCTTCTTTTGAAAACCAGAGTCTTGTGGTTGATTATCAAAGCACGGCCTTAAATGGCATAGCTTTGTGTGTAGCGTTAATTCGCGAGCCTCAAACCTCGGTATGAGTCAAAAACGGGATCGGACCGTTGGGAGAACATGACATTTCTTTCTAGCTATGGGTGGTGTCAGAGTTTTGCACGCCCTGACATTGTTAAATTTTTACCTATGTGATTGTTATATTGCAAGGCGCCTCAGATATATCGGTCTCTACGGAGCCGATGGATAGGTTCAATAGGACCGGGAAACATGTGTTCAGGAGTTGCCAATCCACTAATGTAAGTGTGGACCAGCCCAACAGATCCAGGGTTGCCCAGTGTGTGTAGTCCTGAGACATTGGCTAGAGTATCTCGAAGCGGTGAGGATGATACCAAATGTGACAGCCGGCGAAATCCGGTAGGCTTTGCAACCATTCCTTCTTCCCCCAAGCAGAAGGTAATACACACCGTGGCTCCTACATGGTCCCCCAATCACTTGTTTTATGGCGACCCTCTCGAGTCTCGCACCTACTGGCGAACCAACGCTCTAAACTGCGACATGTAGGGGTAAGAGTCTCCCGTTCGCCACCAAACCGCGAAGCGAGAACCCCCTATCATGCGTACCCGGCCTACTCAGGGCCAGCAACAAGAACTGGTGATTTGAGGGCTAGGGTTGCTAATTAAGAGAGAGGAGAGAGGAGGAGGAGGAGGTGGTGGCGGTGGCCGGCGGCGGGCGGCGGTGGCTGGTGGAGGAGGGTGGCAGCGGTGGCATGGGGTTGAGGTCCCCATTAATGAAGAAAGAGGAAGAAAGGAGGAAGAGAGAAAAGTGAGTGAAGAGAAGGAGAAAAAGTTATTATATGCTAGTTTCTCGCGTATCGCCTGAACGCTAACGATCTCCAATCGCCGCGGATTTCAGACAAGAGATAGTAGACGTGAAGACGAGTCCAACGAAACAAGTTTCGTCGAATTCCGAGTTCGTTTGACCGTCCAAAAAAAATATCATAAAAATGCTCAGATAAGCTCTAAAAATGCTATTTTGGCGCACCATTTCTTCTTGCACGCTCACATGCTAACTTCAAAAATCATGCCCTTTTGGATTTAACCATTTTTAGACGATACAAATCCAGAAAAAAAAAACGAAATCGAATTCTGAGGTCATATCAATAATGTTCCTTTGTAAAATGACTGCCCGCTTTTGAACAAATGGTTTTGCTTCGCACGGCCACATACTGACTCCGTTAGACGCGCACTTTGGGACTCAATAATAATTTGTCATTGTGAATCTATAAAAATTTATCTCGTCGAATTCTGAGCTCGTACGTAAGATTTCACTTTTTAAGGGCTATGTTTTGCTAACCGAAAAGCTCCTGCCAATTGCCACTATTCCGGATATCGGAATATATCGAACCTTATACTTTTCGGAGTTCTAAACGGCATTTTGAACTCAATGGAAGTGGTTTTGAGTCCAAATTCATCCAGATGCAAAATTTGACTTTTTGGGCCATGTAAAATTTACATAGCGACTATTCTGAATTTTCAACTGGGCATAACTTTTGATTCCCGCTATGAAATTTTTATTTTTCAGATTCGTTGGAAAGATATTCTCAACTAGATTCTAATATTTTTGGTTTCGCTAAAATCCGGTTTATTTTGCAATCGGTATGTTCAATTGAAATTTGAAATCGAATTATCGAACTACCGCGCCATTTTCAATTCCTTTTATAATTTAAAATAAATATTTATATTCTAACGACGATGTATATAAATATATATGTTTGAATTATATTCAAAATAAATTTCTCGTTGTTATTATTTAAAATAATTCATTTTAAATATTCAAAATTCATTAAAATTGCCAAAATAAAAATTTTAAACTGGCTCAGAATTTCCGGGTTGTTACAAGCCATCCCTGGCCTCGACTCATGACAGAAATTCAATTTCCAGTACGTGATATTTCTGTTTTGATTGTAGAGTCTAGTATGGCGACATAGTGGGATGGGGCACTATGCCGTCTATGGTTGATACATTTATATTTGAAGTTGTTTTCATACACTTTACACTATACAAGTATCAAAATTATTTGTTTTAAACGTACCAAGCATGTTTGGTTATTATAAGGTAAAACTCTATCCTCCGGCTTGCGTTGCATTATGTGATGGGACCTGAGTCTTATAATAGCTTCATTTTTCAAAATGCATTGCGTTGTTTATAACTGTTTATGCACTGGTATTCTTGGGAGGAAACCCGTTCTGTGTTATAGGCGTGGTCCCTTGATTTACTCTCTTTTGAAGTAAAGTTTTAAATAACTGTTTTAGTTCTCACACCAGTCACATGACTGACCTGGAGTTTATTGTTTTAACCTAAACTCTGGGTGCCCCTATTTTCCACACGGGCAGCTAGTAGTTTTGGTTTTGCAGATTTATATTCACAGGATCCTGATTTACAGTTGAAGCGATATGCGGAAAGCTCTGTATCCGTGTATTACTTTCAGTTGTGTTTTTTATTGTTTTTCTACTGCTATGTATTTAAATGTAATTTAAATCTATGATATTTATCAAATGTATGTTATTCATTCATACTCTGTTATATTCTTGTATTCTGATGGAATTGTTGTAATTAACAATGAAATGTTCTTTCGTTTGTGTTCTGATTCGTCCTGTTCTCAAAGCAATCTGTGTTTTCCTTTACAAGGAAGTTCGGGTCGTTTCAGTGGTATCAGAGCTTTGGTTTACAGACCTAGAGAACAAGACACATTAAAACCAAACGAAAGAATTCATCTGAGATTGGATTAGTAATATCCAATGAGAACGACTCGTTAGAGATAGGATCAGTAGTATCCTAGAACGAGTGTGAAGAGTGTTGTTTTAAAATAAAAATGAAAACAAATTTTTGTTTTGAAAATTTAAATCGTATTATACGTATTTGAATATTTATTTTAAATTGATTTGGATAATCCAATATATAAAGATTTTGCATATACGCCTTGCAAACGTGTATTCGAAGTTTTAATATACTGGATAGATATAGAATCACACTCTAGTCACTCAGAGATGATTTTGATGATGGAGCTCCATCACCAATATTTATGTTCGGATTTCGAAAGTGGGATTTTTGTATATTTCTAATTGACTGGTGTGAGAACCAAAACTAGATAGGGTTTATTGTTGTGAAATGGGCATCAAAAACATGATTTTCTGTATATGTATCAAAATTGTGAATTTGAAACATTAATTCACTAATTGATTGATGGTTGCGTTGAATGATTATTTGTTATCAAATAAAACCATTATGTGAAAGAACTGTACATATAACCAAATTGTATCAAATATTGAGCCGAATTGAAAATTGTTTGAGATTGCATGCATATACATATATATATACATCTTGTTAAACAGGTAAATGGATTTGCTGTTGAGTAAAGAATTTAATTGCATGCCCTACAAATAGGTAAGCATTAATAAGTTGGCTGCGCAATTTTATTTATATATTAACTCTTGTGAGTGCCATTGGATGCGGAGTGCTGGTTGTTCTGTGTGAGATTATAAATGTCGCCGTAGGATAGTAACAGTTAATTTCAAACTACGCTATATGGCATACTGCATGAAGATAGCATACTCTATCCTATACCACATAAGCATTTGGTGCTTATGTGACGAGGTTGAAGATTTACCATACAAGCGAGAGGCTTGTATGGCGATGACCATATTTCAGGTTGAATCGAAGACTGATATGGACTATATAAAATGTAACAGTAAATTGCCAGATTAATAAAAACCCCGGTCTGGAGTTGACAATAATCACGTCTCTCTAGTCATTAAGGCATAAAAACTATTTATAGGGTGACGAGAATTTATTCTGTGTAGTTAGGATCTATACACACTCCTCTGTGGACACCAGAATATATCACTATAAATATGTGCATGCTTTTTAGGATTTATTGGGTGCCTAATATGGCCCAATAAATTTCCAAACCCCTCCACGTACAAAGGAGGTTATGGCGAAAATTTTCGAAAATTTAGGGTGTTAGTTAAATTTTTGAAGAATTTGAAAATTCTTAAAAAATGAAAAGTTGAAGAATGAAAGTTGAGTTGATTAGATAAACAACTTTCAGCTCCGTTCCTTTTCGAGGACGAAAATATTTTAAGTGGGGGAGATTGTAACAACCTGGAAAATCATAACCAATTTAAAATTTTTATTTTGGCAATTTTAATGAATTTGAATATTTAAAATGAATTATTTTAAATAATAACGACGTCAAATTTATTTTCAAAGAAGTAAAAACGAATAATTTTATTTTAATTATAAAAGGAATTGAAAATGGCGCGGTAGTTTGAAAATTCGATTTCAAATTTCAAATGAATATACAGCATTCAAAATAAACCAGATTTTAGTGAAACTAGAAATATTTGAATCTGTTTGAAAATATCTTTCCAACGAATCCAAAAAATTGAAATTTCATAGCGGGAATAAAAAGTTATGCCCAGTTGAAAATTCAGAATAGTCGCTATGGAATTTTAGCCCTTAAAAACAGTCATTTTGCAAACGACCTCCGTTTTCGATGAAACCACTTTTGTTGGATCCGGGATGTCAAGTTATTGCTAGATTCCAAAATTCATAATTTTTGGAATCAATATGTGAGCGCGGCAAAAGAAAACGTGTTTTGACCATTTTAGTCAATTTGGATCGACCAGAAAATGGCCATTTTTCAAATGGTCTTCAAATTAGACGAAATCAGTTTTATTAGGACCGTATCGTCAATACGAAGCTAGAAATATTTTTTTTTTTGGAATTTTTGGGGTCTGTATGTGACCCCCGTAAATTGAAATGGACGTTTAAAATCCAATATAATAATTTAAATGTTAATTTAAACGAAAACTGATCGTAACGGTCGAATTGGCTTACGCGATATATCCCATTATGTTCAGAATGGGGGTATTTGGTCAAGTACGACAGTCGGTGGGTTCGATTCTGAGCTCGAAATAAAAAGTTGCTTTATGGAATAAATTAAATAAAATAAAAATAATATAAAACTTTCAACTAACCCCCCCAAACCTTCCTCGTTCATTTCAGTCAAAGAAATTGAAAAAAACCACGGACCCTCCCCGTCGTCGCCCTATTCAGCGCGCCACCGCCGGTCGGGGGAGCCACGCCTCCTCCTCCTCCGGCCTCCCCCTTCTCTCCAGCGCTCCTCCTCCTTTCCCCAAACCCCAAAACCTCCCTAATGGCCACTGCAAACCCCTACCGCCTCCATCCGCCCATCGACGGCCCTCCGCCTCCTCGATGCATGCGAAGAAACCCCCCTCCTTCAATTGAAATTGTGAGTCTTTATTTTCAGTATTTTATTTATTTTCTTCAAAGTAAAGCTTTGATTTTTGAAGAATAAAAAGCTTAGATTTTTGAAATATGAAAAGCTTTGATTTTTTGAAGTATAAAAAGCTATGAATTTTATATGATAAAAGTTTAACATTTATATTTTGAAAGTTTATATTTTTAATGAATAAAAAGATGTGATTTTTATGAAGTAAAAAGGTGAATTTTTAATATAGAAAAGATTTGATTTTTATATATATAGCGAAGTAAAAAATATGATATTTACTATGAACAGCGTGAAAAGAATTACGATGGAACTGGTGGAAAACAAATCCAAATCTGAACTATTCAGAACTAAGGAATGACGGAGTAGAACCCAAAGATGAGAACTCCTCACTATAATTCCTTTTACATTTATTTATTTTATAACTGCGTATATGAAATGCTCCCCGTCGTCCACAAACCATGGACGACTTGTTTGATTGTTTGGTTTGGTTGATTGGAATATTTGTTGAATTTGGTTGTTTGGGTGAAATGAATTGATAATTTTGTTTGTGCATGACGTGCGCCATTATTAGGCGAAGGATAAGGCTAGACCTTATCTCAGTTCTAGTATCGCGCCGTTATGCCACCAAAATTTTCTAAAATATGTTAGGACAATAAAAATATCATTTTTATTGTATAAATGAACTGAATAGAATATTCATATGTTGAAAAAAATATTTTATAGTTAAAAATATAATTTTTAATGTGTATATGAATAAAATAAATATTCATCTACAAATCGGACGATTTGTATATGTACACACATTTGACGCATATTGATTGGGATGATAAATTTTACACATTGCCCAACTGCACAAATAATAATCAGTGTTTTCTGTTTGAAAACCCCACACGGGTATTAGGATGATATTGGACATACACTAATCCCAATATTTAGTTGTATGTCAATCGATCGGTTGACAAGCTTGTAAGCGTTGAGTATTTATGATTATGCAGTGTAGAATGCACTTTGGATGATGGTTGACTGTGTTTGGTTGTTATTGTGTACATGTGTTGTATGAAATCCATATAATAACATTATATGGTAATTGACTGTGTCTGATTCCAGTTCAGAAAGAATGAATATTTTAAAATAACGAATATTTTAAAATAATGACTATTTTAAAATAATATTCAGTAAAGGATCAAAATCTGATTTTGATGTCCGATTTGGGATGGACACGAATATATTTAAATATATAAAGCCGTGTTGATTAGTTTAACGCCATTTTGATGTGTACGATATTTATATCGATTTAATTCATTTTTATAATGAATATCGAAAAGGAAGTGATTTAAAAATCTAATGTTTTGAAAAACATCATCATTTATATATCGATGATATGGAATATTCGATTTTGATTTGAAATTGAATATGAAGTTGAAATCATTTTGAAAACGAATTTAAAACGATTTATAAAATACGTTTTAAGAGGAAATTGAGGAAATATATATTATATATATTTAATGGCCTGAATAGAACGCGCTGCGCCGCAGTAGTTCGCGAATTTTGACCATTGACTTCGAACAGACATTTTGGGAGATCCGACCGTCGGATTCTCTTAAAGCCGGAACCATTGGGTTCGTATCGAAAAGAGTTTTCCGATGAATTTAAGAGATTTGAAATCTAATGGTTGAATTTGGAATTATGTCCAAATCAAATTTGGAAAAGGTCGCTGTAAGTACAGTTCGATGACCGTTTATGGAAAACTGTACGGGCCTTGAAAAAATTATTAAAAATATCAATAATTTGTGTAAAATCATAATAAATGATTTGGAAAGAATTGGGATGAAAATTTTCATATTTGAAAAGATAAAAATATATTTTTATCGAAATGAACTAGTTATGAACTAGAATTATAAAATCTAGTATTTTTAAATAAATAAATTGGATTTGAAATGGTTTTAAAAATAACCAAAATTTCCAATATATGAATTGGATGGATTTGAGTTGAAATTATCTTCGGAATATTTCGATATTGGATTCCGTGATTATACGGACATTGTGGAGGAATTTTAAAACGACCCGAACTTCCCCGTGAAGGAAAGCACGGATAGAATTGAGGACAAGACAAAATAGAACGCATACAGAAGAACATTTCATTGTTATTACAACAATTCCATCAGGTACAAGAATACACAGAGTATAAATGAATAAATTACATTCGACAAATATCAGAGATTACAATAAATTGCATAGAAGCGGAAAAATATACAACACACAACTGAAAGTGATACACGGATACAGAGCTTTCCGAGCATTGTTCCAGCTGTTAATCAGGACCCTGTGAATATAAATCTGCAAAACCAAAACTACTAGCTGCCCGTGCGGAAAATAGGGGCACCCAGAGTTTAGGTTAAAACAATAAACTCCAGGTCAGTCATGTGACTGGTGTGAGAACTAAAACAGTTATAATTCTTTATTTTAAAGTTCGGTAAATCAAGGGACCACGCCGCATAACACGGAACGGGTTTCCTCCCAAGGATACCAGTGCATAAAACAAACAGCGCAATGCTAAATAAAGAAAAATGAAGCTGTTATAAGACCCAGGTCCCATCACACAATGCAACGCAAGCCGGAGGATAGGGTTTTTACCTTATAACAGCCAAAGCATGCTTGATACGTTTAAAACACATTATTTTGATATTACTATAAGTGTATAGTGTCAAAACAATTCAAATCATAAATATCAATCATAGGCGGCATAGCTACCATCTACTATGTCGCCATACTAGGCTCTACAAATAAAACCGCACTATCACGTATTGGAAATTGGATTTCCGTCATGAGCCGAGGCAAGGGGCAAGCTCCTCTCCGATTCGAGACACTCTAGCAAATGTCCCAGGACCCCACTATGATCCTTGGATCTTCAGGGCCGGTCCTCTCTTACTTTTGAGGATTAGTTATTCCTGAACACACGTTTCCCGGTCCTTACAGACCTATATCCGAGGCGCCTCGCATTCCAACAACCACACAGGTGAAAAGTATATAAATGTCAGGGCTGGTAGGTCACTGACACCACCCTAGCTAGAAAGAAACGTCGTGCTCTCCCTGCAGTCACTATCCCGTTTTTGACTCATACCGAGGTGTGAGGCTCGCGAATTCACGTTATACACAAAGCTATGCCACACAGGCCGTGCTTTGATCATCAACCACAAGACTTTGCTTTTCAACAGAAGCCTTGATCAATTGCCACTTACGCATGCCACACTGGCAATTCACTCCATGCGACTGATGTCCATCGATATACAACCTCTGAGCTCGTACGTCTCAGAGAAGGGCGTTAAGCAAGAGAATAAATTCTCCGCCGCCAAACAGATGTATATTTAATAGAGATCAATCAACACAGAATAAAATCCAATGTCAGACACACAATCCATTTACAAGTTCGTTCTGGGTCTGAACGAAACCGGAGGCACTTTCCTCGCATATCCATCCATCTCCAAGTACGTCTGGACGATCACCAACTGTTTCCCTCATCCTGGGTGTACAGCCCAATCAAGATCATCAGTAATCACCCAAACGATGTGAAGACTTCCGGTCTTCAACCACCGTCTTCATCTTCGACATCTCGTCGAATCGATGATTCAGAATGGGTATAAACCCTTTCTGAATAACCCACGTATATAATAAACGAATGTTACACAAACACAACAAACGCCTCATCCCAATTCAGAATATTCTTTTATTCACAAAATCACATTCTTAGGGAAATGTTCCCATTAATTTTATCCAAGATAAATTCTTCTAAATTTATCCTATAATCTTCCTTTGGATATCATTTCAAACTAGTCGGGATTAACGAACCACACCGAAGTAATTATTTGTTTTATTTCCCAATCCCAACCTATATATCCCATGGAGCAAAACTGGTGATACTCCATATCTTACACCACGGTGTTATCGGTAAAATTAATTACCATTTCACGTTCAAATCTAATCAAAGATTTAACTATCGCTTTGGAGCAAAACTGGTGATACTCCACTCTCGATCACTTTTCAGATTTGATAATTTAAATTATCAATTCACGTTTTAATCTAATTAAAGAACCAATGTCATCTAAAACACGATTCACGATAAACCCAAATCACATTTGATATTAAATACAAGGTTCTGAATAGAAAATATATCGGCTTATATTCAATATCAAATTCTGAAACCAACATATATCGTATTGGAAATAACGATATAAAATATATCTTTCAAATTCCCATAACAATATCTGTATAGTCACGAAATTCAACATCGAAATATCCCGAAGATAATTTTGATTCAACTCCAGTCCAATCCACGTATTGGGAATACTAATTATTTTTAAAATCACTTCCAATTCAATTTATTTAAAAAAATAAATTGATTTTAATTCTAGTTCAAAACTAGTCCATTTCGATAAAAATCTATTTTTATCTTTTCAAATGCGGAGTTTTTCATCCCAGTTCTTTCCAATTCACATATTATAATTTTACACAAATTATAGATATTTTTAATATTTTTATCAAGGCCCGTACAGTCGATTTCCAACAACGGCAATCGAACTGCACTTACAGCGACCTTTTTCGAATTTGATTTGGACATAACTCCAAATCCAACTGTTAGATTTCAAATTTCTAATATTCATTGGAAAGCTCTTTTCGATACGAACCCAACGGTTCCGGTTTTAGGAGAATCCGACGGTCGGATCTCCCACAACGTCAATTCGAAGTTAATGGTCGAAATTCACGAACTACCGCGGCGCGGCGCGTTCTATTCAGGCCATTATATATATAATATATATATATTATATATATTATCGTCGATTTCCTTTTAAAACATATTTTATAAATCGTTTTAAATTCGTTTCTAAAACAATTCAACTTCTATATTTAATTTCAAATTTCAATTCAATTTGAATTCATTTTCAATTCAATTCATTTCGAAATCGTTTTCAATTCAATTCATTTCGAAATCGTTTTCAATTCAATTTGAATTCATTTCTATTCAATTCAATTTGAATTTCATTTCTATTTTATTCAAATTCAAATTCGCTTCCTATTCAATTCGAATTTCAATTTAGTTCAATTTGAATTTCATTTCAAAATATTTAATTTTGAAATCACTTTTCAATATTCTTTATAAAACGAATAAAATCGATATAAACATCGTTCGCGTCAAAATAACGCATCTCTAATCAACACGGCTTTATATTTCAATAATTCGTTATTCTATTCAACAAATGAATATTTATCCCATTCAACACATGAATCTATATTTCTTTCAACACACGACTAATCTCAACACATGAGTACTGTCAACACATCACTATTTTTGTTGTGTAAAATATTTTATAAAACTATGGTATCTATCGTTTGATTTTTAATTAGACTTCTACTGGGAAGTAGTTCTAATTTTAAATATGATAAAGATGTGAATTTTTATTATATAAAATATTTCACTCAACACATGAACATCGTCAACACATGACTATTTTTATATTCAACACATGAATTATCTTTTATAATATTCATTATTTTCCCGATTGGAATGAGGCCCAATCAATCACCATATAACGTTAATTATATGGATTCCATACAACACATGTATATAATAGCATTGATAAACAATCAACCATCATCCAAGGTGCACCACATAACTGCATAAGCATCAAATATAAATAATCGACGCTTACACAGTCTATCGACCAACCGATCGACAATAATTAAATAATTGGGATTAGTGTACGCCAAATATCATCCCAACACCCGTGTGGGGTTTCAAATCAACAAACACATATTTTTGTTTGTGCAGTTGGGTGATGTGTAAAATTTATCGACCCAATCAATGTCAGTCAAATCAGTGTATATAAACAAATCGGCCGATTTGTTTATAAATATTTATTTATTCACTTTCACGTTAAAAATTATATTTTTAACGATAAAATATTCTATTTCAACACTTGAATTTCTATTCATTTTATTTACACAATAAAAATGATATTTTTGTTTTTCTAACATATTTTAGAAAATTTCAGCGGCATAACGGCACGATACTAGAAACGGGACGAGGCCTAGCCTTATCCCCGGTCTAGTGAAGGCCCACGCCATTCACACATCAATCAAATCCATTCAACTCACCAAATAATTCAATTCAAACCAATAACCTAACCCACTACACAACCAAACAATTTAACAAACAAGTCATCCATGGTCTGTGGATGACGGGTGTCGGGTGCTACTAAGCACCGTCTGCATCCTAGTATATATATATATAACTAGAAAAAGAGAATTTGAGTGAGAAGTTCTCACTGAATAGCTAAACCAGACGCCTCGACTCTTCATATGTAGGAATCTTCATCGTCATTCTTTATTTCTGAACGGTTTGAATTTTGATTCATTTCCAATCGGCCTCCTCGCATCTGTTTCACACGACTTTCATATTAAAAATCGTATTTTCTGTTTCAATGCTACATATATAAAAATAATATTTTTATCTTGCTACCTAATAAATAAAAATCACATTTTTATTTTGCTACTTCATATATGTTAAAATTTCATTTTTATCGCTACTATATTTATAAAAATCCTATTTTTACACTGCTACTATATAGAAAAGAATATATTTCTATTGACGCTACATATATGATAAAAATCACATTTTTATTTCGTTTTCTTGATAATAAAAAATAATATTTTTATTTAGCTACTTCGCATATAAAAGATCTCATTTTTAAACCGCTATCGTATACATAAAAATCGTGTTTTTATAACGATGCTTGTATAGAAAATATTATATTTTTATAACATTGAAATTCATATTCTTTTAATATGAAAAATCATATCTCCCTTACACGAAAAATCTCATTTTTCTACTATGAAAAATCTCACCTTTCTAATATGAAAAATCTCATTTTTCTCTTCTATAAAAATCTTACCTTTGTTTAAAATAAAAACCGTATTTTATATAAACAAAAATCATAGCTTTTTGGTCATAAAAATCAAAGCTTTTCATAGTTTAAAATCCCTTCTTTTTATTATTGCAAATCTCGTATAAAAATCAGATTTTTTTAAAAACCCTATATCTTATCATATGAAAGTCCTCTCTATTAACACAAAAATAAATTAAAAATAAAATAAATAAATAAAAAAGGATTAAATACTTACAGCGAGGGGGGTGGTGGGAAACGCTGCTGACGTCGGCGTTGGGCCTTTTCTTCGCGGTGGAGGGCTGAAAACGAGGGAGGTTAAGTGAAGGATGGGGGTGGTCGGCGTTCGCGCTAGGCGGGGTGTGCGGTGGAAGCGGGTGGTCGATTTGGGCATGGGGTTGAGCGCTACTCGTTTCAACGAGCTAGGGGGGTTCGACGAGGTCGTTGGGGCCAGGGAGGGGTCGCGGAGGAGAGGGGAGGGCTGAGGGGAGAGGCGCACGTAGGTGGAGATGGAGGCGGCGGCGCGGTGGCCCGCCGGGGGGGGGGGGGGGAAGAAGCGTCGATCGAATTTTTTTCTTTTATTTCGAAATGATTTTAATCGGGGGGGGGTCTGATATGAATAAAGAAAGGGGGTTTTTTTATTTTTATTTTTAATTATTTAATTATTTAATTTTCAAAAAAGGTACTTTTACATACGACCTCGAAACGAGGTCCACCGCCTGTCGTCCATAGCGTTTTACCCCCATTCCGAACACAATGGGATATGTATCGCAAGCTGATTTGATCGATTTGATTAGCTTCCGTTGAATTTACATTTAAATCACTATATTGAACTTTAAACGTACATTTCAAATTACCGGGGTCACATACTAACTAGAAAAATTCCAGAAAAATATTTTCTAGCTTCGTATTGACGATATGGTCCTAACAAAACTAGTTTCGTCGAATTCTGAGACCGTTAGAAAAATGGCCAATTTCCAGTCGATTAAAATCAACTGAAACTGGTCAAACGCGTTTTCCTTTGCCACGCTCACATATTGATTCGAAAAATTATGAAATTTCGGATCTAACAATAATTCGACATCACGGACCCAACAAAAGTGGTTTCGTCGAAATCCGAGGTCATTTGCAAAATGTCCATTTTTAAGGGCCTGAATTCCATAGCGACTATTCAGAATTTTCAACTGGACATATCTTTTGATTCCCGCTATGAAATCTTGATCTTTCTGATTCGTTGGAAAGATATTATCAAATAGATCCTAATGTTTTTGGTTTCACTAAAATCCGGATTGTTTTGCACCCGGTAGATTCAATTGAAGTTTGAAATCGAATTATCGAACTACCGCGCCATTTTCAATTCTATTTATAATTATATAAAATATTTATATTCTAACGACGAAGTATATAATATATACGTCGAATTATATTCAAAATAAATTTCACGTCGATATTATTTAAAATAATTCATTTTAAATATTCAAAATTCGCTAAAATAGCCAAAATAAAAATTTTAAACTGGCCCAGATTTTGCGGGTTATTACAATCTCCCCCACTTAAAACTTTTCGTCCCCGAAAAGGAACAAAGTCGAAAGTGGTTTGATTAATAAGCTCCATGTTCGATCTGGCTTCCATTCTCCAACTTTTCAGTTTCTGAGAAATTTCAAAATTTCAAAAATTTGGCTAACACCCTAAATTTTCGAAAAATTTCGCCATAACCTCCCCTGCACCGGGAGCATCGGGGAATTTCAAATAGCTTCCCCGGTCCTTCAGATCTCAAAAAGAAAAAGAAAAAGCCAAGCGGCTAGCCAATAGGCTCACAAAATCATCATCACCCAAACAAAACAGTAAATTATGTAGTAAACATGTACCTATTTGTCGGGCAAACAAATTTTATTCTCTGCTCTAGCCTCCTTGCTATGACCTGTTCAATGTAAGTATATGTATATGCAAGCAAAAGCAACCAATTTTCAATACAGTTCAATATTTGGTTCAATTAGGCTTAAATGATTAAAAATTAGCAAACAAATAAACAAACAACACAATCATCAATCAATTAGTGAATTAGAGTTTCAAATTCATAATTTGATATATATACAGAAAATCTTGTTTTGATGCCAATTCACAACAATGTGTTCGAACTATATAAGTTTTGGTTCTCACACCAGTCTAATGGAAATATATAGAAATCACACCTTCGACACTCGAATATAGATGCTGATGATGATGCACCATCATCAGGATCATCCCCGGGTGACTAGAGTGTGGTTCTATATCTATCCAGTATATTAAAACTTCGAATATACGTTCATGACACGTATACGCGAAATCTGTATATACTCGATTGTCCATATTCAAAATAAATAAATATTCAAATACGTATAAAACGATTTAAATTTTCAAAACAAAATTGTTTTCATTTGAAAAATATACTCTTCACACCCGTCCTAGGATACTACTGATCCTATCTCTAACGAGTCATTCTAATTGGATATTACTAATCCAATATCTGATGAATTCTTTCGTATGGTTCTAATGTGTCTTGTTCTCGAGCTCTGTAAACCAAAGCTCTGATACCAAACTAAAACGACCCGAACTTCCCCGTGAAGGAAAGCACGGATAGAATTGAGGACAAGACAAAATAGAACGCATACAGAAGAACATTTCATTGTTATTACAACAATTCCATCAGGTACAAGAATACACAGAGTATAAATGAATAAATTACATTCGACAAATATCAGAGATTACAATAAATTACATGGAAGCGGAAAAATATACAACACACAACTGAAAGTGATACACGGATACAGAGCTTTCCGAGCATTGTTCCAGCTGTTAATCAGGACCCTGTGAATATAAATCTGCAAAACCAAAACTACTAGCTTCCCGTGCGGAAAATAGGGGCACCCAGAGTTTAGGTTAAAACAATAAACTCCAGGTCAGTCATGTGACTGGTGTGAGAACTAAAACAGTTATAATTCTTTATTTTAAAGTTCGGTAAATCAAGGGACCACGCCGCATAACACGGAACGGGTTTCCTCCCAAGGATACCAGTGCATAAAACAAACAGCGCAATGCTAAATAAAGAAAAATGAAGCTGTTATAAGACCCAGGTCCCATCACACAATGCAACGCAAGCCGGAGGATAGGGTTTTTACCTTATAACAGCCAAAGCATGCTTGATACGTTTAAAACACATTATTTTGATATTACTATAAGTGTATAGTGTCAAAACAATTCAAATCATAAATATCAATCATAGGCGGCATAGCTACCATCTACTATGTCGCCATACTAGGCTCTACAAATAAAACCGCACTATCACGTATTGGAAATTGGATTTCCGTCATGAGCCGAGGCAAGGGGCAAGCTCCTCTCCGATTCGAGACACTCTAGCAAATGTCCCAGGACCCCACTATGATCCTTGGATCTTCAGGGCCGGTCCTCTCTTACTTTTGAGGATTAGTTATTCCTGAACACACGTTTCCCGGTCCTTACAGACCTATATCCGAGGCGCCTCGCATTCCAACAACCACACAGGTGAAAAGTATATAAATGTCAGGGCTGGTAGGTCACTGACACCACCCTAGCTAGAAAGAAACGTCGTGCTCTCCCTGCAGTCACTATCCCGTTTTTGACTCATACCGAGGTGTGAGGCTCGCGAATTCACGTTATACACAAAGCTATGCCACACAGGCCGTGCTTTGATCATCAACCACAAGACTTTGCTTTTCAACAGAAGCCTTGATCAATTGCCACTTACGCATGCCACACTGGCAATTCACTCCATGCGACTGATGTCCATCGATATACAACCTCTGAGCTCGTACGTCTCAGAGAAGGGCGTTAAGCAAGAGAATAAATTCTCCGCCGCCAAACAGATGTATATTTAATAGAGATCAATCAACACAGAATAAAATCCAATGTCAGACACACAATCCATTTACAAGTTCGTTCTGGGTCTGAACGAAACCGGAGGCACTTTCCTCGCATATCCATCCATCTCCAAGTACGTCTGGACGATCACCAACTGTTTCCCTCATCCTGGGTGTACAGCCCAATCAAGATCATCAGTAATCACCCAAACGATGTGAAGACTTCCGGTCTTCAACCACCGTCTTCATCTTCGACATCTCGTCGAATCGATGATTCAGAATCGGTATAAACCCAACCCATGTATATAATAAACGAATGTTACACAAACACAACAAACGCCTCATCCCAATTCAGAATATTCTTTTATTCACAAAATCACATTCTTAGGGAAATGTTCCCATTAATTTTATCCAAGATAAATTCTTCTAAATTTATCCTATAATCTTCCTTTGGATATCATTTCAAACTAGTCGGGATTAACGAACCACACCGAAGTAATTATTTGTTTTATTTCCCAATCCCAACCTATATATCCCATGGAGCAAAACTGGTGATACTCCATATCTTACACCACGGTGTTATCGGTAAAATTAATTACCATTTTACGTTCAAATCTAATCAAAGATTTAACTATCGCTTTGGAGCAAAACTGGTGATACTCCACTCTCGATCACTTTTCAGATTTGATAATTTAAATTATCAATTCACGTTTTAATCTAATTAAAGATTCATTAAAACTCCACTTAGTTTTAATCTTTATCAAAAATCAACATCTTACCTTTAACTGGGTTAAAGAACCAATGTCATCTAAAACACGATTCACGATAAACCCAAATCACATTTGATATTAAATACAAGGTTCTGAATAGAAAATATATCGGCTTATATTCAATATCAAATTCTGAAACCAACATATATCGTATTGGAAATAACGATATAAAATATATCTTTCAAATTCCCATAACAATATCTGTATAGTCACGAAATTCAACATCGAAATATCCCGAAGATAATTTTGATTCAACTCCAGTCCAATCCACGTATTGGGAATACTAATTATTTTTAAAATCACTTCCAATTCAATTTATTTAAAAAAATAAATTGATTTTAATTCTAGTTCAAAACTAGTCCATTTCGATAAAAATCTATTTTTATCTTTTCAAATGCGGAGTTTTTCATCCCAGTTCTTTCCAATTCACATATTATAATTTTACACAAATTATAGATATTTTTAATAATTTTATCAAGGCCCGTACAGTCGATTTCCAACAACGGCCATCGAACTGCACTTACAGCGACCTTTTTCGAATTTGATTTGGACATAACTCCAAATCCAACCGTTAGATTTCAAATTTCTAATATTCATTGGAAAGCTCTTTTCGATACGAACCCAACGGTTCCGGTTTTAGGAGAATCCGACGGTCGGATCTCCCGCAACGTCAATTCGAAGTTAATGGTCTAAATTCACGAACTGCCGCGGCGCGGCGCGTTCTATTCAGGCCATTATATATATAATATATATATATATTATATATTATCGTCGATTTCCTTTTAAAAGGTATTTTATAAATCGTTTTAAATTCGTTTCTAAAACAATTCAACTTCTATATTCAATTTCAAATTTCAATTCAATTTGAATTCATTTTCAATTCAATTCATTTCGAAATCGTTTTCAATTCAATTCATTTCGAAATCGTTTTCAATTCAATTTGAATTCATTTCTATTCAATTCAATTTGAATTTCATTTCTATTTTATTCGAATTCAAATTCGCTTCCTATTCAATTCGAATTTCAATTTAGTTCAATTTGAATTTCATTTCAAAATATTTAATTTTGAAATCACTTTTCAATATTCTTTATAAAACGAATAAAATCGATATAAACATCGTTCGCGTCAAAATAATGCATCTCTAATCAACACGGCTTTATATTTCAATAATTCGTTATTCTATTCAACAAATGAATATTTATCCCATTCAACACATGAATCTATATTTCTTTCAACACACGACTAATCTCAACACATGAGTACTGTCAACACATCACTATTTTTGTTATGTAAAATATTTTATAAAACTATGGTATCTATCGTTTGATTTTTAATTAGACTTCTACTGGGAAGTAGTTCTAATTTTAAATATGATAAAGATGTGAATTTTTATTATATAAAATATTTCACTCAACACATGAACATCGTCAACACATGACTATTTTTATATTCAACACATGAATTATCTTTTATAATATTCATTATTTTCCCGATTGGAATGAGGCCCAATCAATCACCATATAACGTTAATTATATGGATTCCATACAACACATGTATATAATAGCATTGATAAACAATCAACCATCATCCAAGGTGCACCACACAACTGCATAAGCATCAAATATAAATAATCGACGCTTACACAGTCTGTCGACCAATCGATCGACAACAATTAAATAATTGGGATTAGTGTACGCCAAATATCATCCCAACACCCGTGTGGGGTTTCAAATCAACAAACACATATTTTTGTTTGTGCAGTTGGGTGATGTGTAAAATTTATCGACCCAATCAATGTCAGTCAAATCAGTGTATATAAACAAATCGGCCGATTTGTTTGTAAATATTTATTTATTCACTTTCACGTTAAAAATTATATTTTTAACGATAAAATATTCTATTTCAACACTTGAATTTCTATTCATTTTATTTACACAATAAAAATGATATTTTTGTTTTTCTAACATATTTTAGAAAATTTCAGCGGCATAACGGCACGATACTAGAAACGGGACGAGGCCTAGCCTTATCCCCGGTCTAGTGAAGGCCCACGCCATTCACACATCAATCAAATCCATTCAATTCACCAAATAATTCAATTCAAACCAATAACCTAACCCACTACACAACCAAACAATTTAACAAACAAGCCATCCATGGTCTGTGGATGACGGGTGTCGGGTGCTACTAAGCACCGTCTACATCCTAGTATATATATATATAACTAGAAAAAGAGAATTTGAGTGAGAAGTTCTCACTGAATAGCTAAACCAAACGCCTCGACTCTTCATATGTAGGAATCTTCATCGTCATTCTTTATTTCTGAACGGTTTGAATTTTGATTCATTTCCAATCGGCCTCCTCGCATCTGTTTCACACGACTTTCATATTAAAAATCGTATTTTCTGTTTCAACGCTACATATATAAAAATAATATTTTTATCTTGCTACCTAATAAATAAAAATCACATTTTTATTTTGCTACTTCATATATGTTAAAATTTCATTTTTATCGCTACTATATTTATAAAAATCCTATTTTTACACTGCTACTATATAGAAAAGAATATATTTCTATTGACACTACATATATGATAAAAATCACATTTTTATTTCGTTTTCTTGATAATAAAAAACAATATTTTTATTTAGCTACTTCGCATATAAAAGATCTCATTTTTAAACCGCTATCGTATACATAAAAATCGTGTTTTTATAACGATGCTTGTATAGAAAATATTATATTTTTATAACATTGAAATTCATATTCTTTTAATATGAAAAATCATATCTCCCTTACACGAAAAATCTCATTTTTCTACTATGAAAAATCTCACCTTTCTAATATGAAAAATCTCATTTTTCTCTTCTATAAAAATCTTACCTTTGTTTAAAATAAAAACCGTATTTTATATAAACAAAAATCATAGCTTTTTGGTCATAAAAATCAAAGCTTTTCATAGTTTAAAATCCCTTCTTTTTATTATTGCAAATCTCGTATAAAAATCAGATTTTTTTAAAAACCCTATATCTTATCATATGAAAGTCCTCTCTATTAACACAAAAATAAATTAAAAATAAAATAAATAAATAAAAAAGGATTAAATACTTACAGCGAGGGGGGTGGTGGGAAACGCTGCTGACGTCGGCGTTGGGCCTTTTCTTCGCGGTGGAGGGCTGAAAACGAGGGAGGTTAAGTGAAGGATGGGGGTGGTCGGCGTTCGCGCTAGGCGGGGTGTGCGGTGGAAGCGGGTGGTCGATTTGGGCATGGGGTTGAGCGCTACTCGTTTCAACGAGCTAGGGGGGTTCGACGAGGTCGTTGGGGCCAGGGAGGGGTCGCGGAGGAGAGGGGAGGGCTGAGGGGAGAGGCGCACGTAGGTGGAGATGGAGGCGGCGGCGCGGTGGCCCGCCGGGGGGGGGGGGAGGGGGAAGAAGCGTCGATCGAATTTTTTTCTTTTATTTCGAAATGATTTTAATCGGGGGGGGGGGAGGTCTGATATGAATAAAGAAAGGGGGTTTTTTATTTTTATTTTTAATTATTTAATTTTCAAAAAAGGTACTTTTACATACGACCTCGAAACGAGGTCCACCGCCTGTCGTCCATAGCGTTTTACCCCCATTCCGAACACAATGGGATATGTATCGCAAGCTGATTTGATCGATTTGATTAGCTTCCGTTGAATTTACATTTAAATCACTATATTGAACTTTAAACGTACATTTCAAATTACCGGGGTCACATACTAACTAGAAAAATTCCAGAAAAATATTTTCTAGCTTCGTATTGACGATACGGTCCTAACAAAACTAGTTTCGTCGAATTCTGAGACCGTTAGAAAAATGGCCAATTTCCAGTCGATTAAAATCAACTGAAACTGGTCAAACGCGTTTTCCTTTGCCATGCTCACATATTGATTCGAAAAATTATGAAATTTCGGATCTAACAATAATTCGACATCACGGACCCAACAAAAGTGGTTTCGTCGAAATCCGAGGTCATTTGCAAAATGTCCATTTTTAAGGGCCTGAATTCCATAGCGACTATTCAGAATTTTCAACTGGACATATCTTTTGATTCCCGCTATGAAATCTTGATCTTTCTGATTCGTTGGAAAGATATTATCAAATAGATCCTAATGTTTTTGGTTTCACTAAAATCCGGATTGTTTTGCACCCGGTAGATTCAATTGAAGTTTGAAATCGAATTATCGAACTACCGCGCCATTTTCAATTCTATTTATAATTATATAAAATATTTATATTCTAACAACGAAGTATATAATATATACGTCGAATTATATTCAAAATAAATTTCACGTCGATATTATTTAAAATAATTCATTTTAAATATTCAAAATTCGCTAAAATAGCCAAAATAAAAATTTTAAACTGGCCCAGATTTTGCGGGTTATTACAAATTTGGTAGATATATATATTGTTATTCCAATACGATATTTGTTGATTTCAGAATTTAATATTGAATATAAGCCGATATATTTTCTATTGAGAGCATTGTGTTTAATATCAAATAGGATTTTGGATTTGTCTTGAATGGTGTCTTTATTAACATCGTTCTTAAACCTAGTGTGAGAAGAATAAATCTTTTAATTAAGATTTAAAGAAGAATTACCAATTAATTAACATTTAATTGGAACAGAAAATGGAATGTGAATTGGGTTTATTGTGAATTGTGTTTTAACGGCATTCGTTCTTTAACCCGATTTACAGTGAAATGTGATTTGGAATTTATAAATCTTTTTATTAAGATTTAACGGGAATTTTCCAAAGTAAAGTTTTCCAACTTAATATATTAAATTGCAATTGAATGGAATTCGATTGATAATAATCGAAGTGAATTTCTATGGAGGTAGACTGTTAATACATATGGAATTTAAAAGGCTTTGCCGTTATTCCATTTATATTATTAGTCGGATACGGAAATTGATATTGATTATATATTGATTTTTTTATCCGTGAAGATTCCATAATTAATGGAATGTGATTTGGGTTTATCGTGAACTGTGTTTTAAATGACATCAGGTCTTTAACCCAGTTAAATGCAGGATGAAACACCCCTCCTCCATTAAGTTCACTCACAAAGGGAATGCCTTAACTTTGGTGGAGCATTATAGGTAAAAGACACGGATAATTTACAAGACAGATATATATAAGCAGCGGAACAAAAACTAACTTTGTGTTAAACTTGGTTCATAACAAAACATTTCAGCAAACTGTTTCAAACCAACTTCCAAATCATTACATCATAATCTCTGTCTTGATTATTACATAAAGAAGCACAAAAACGAAATAAAACTGCCTAAATCCCCAAGTAGTAGTGTATCCAAAGCCATAGCCAAAGGTAAGAGGTTCCAAGCTATACATCACAGAGTCTTCAAGCTTGGAAAGATGAACTGTCCAAATTAAGCTGAGCTATTCCCTCCCTGGGTACCGGGGGGGGAACGGAAGAAAAGAGAGCAAAAGAAAATGGTTCAGACAAAAGTCTGGTAGGTCTAGTGATTATTCAACATGTATACTGATAAGAGAACCATGACTTGAATAAGCTGGACAAAGGACAATAATAAGAAAATAAGGTAACATAGGATAAGGTAAGATAAACAGGGCAAGATAAACAAGGCAAGATAAACTAATCATACTATCGCACTCATGTCCATATTCTCGGCACCTACTTGATATTTCAACCATTATCATGAGTTCAAATCTAGTGACCCCTTTTCATTGATCGGCTACTACTCGCACGCGTTTACCACTTGTGTCATACGGCCTCGCTCGATTGTAGATACATGTGATGGTCCCACCATGGGATGTATCAGATCCTATAGTGGCAATCCGACACGATTCAAGATGTAGTGTATAACTACGGACGCCTAGTGCCTGCTTTTTCCACTCCGGAAAACGTGCACGTCCGTACTCCGTCGGAACCAACACTGACGCACCAACCACCGTCATTTTGACCGCTTATAATCAGCCCAATAATCGTGCCCTACCCTGCCTAGTTCAGGGTACCATGATACATCTATGTGTGTTACTGCTGAAACGGGTCCCCGTTACTAGGGTTTCCTAGTCAACATGTTAAATTGGTTAAGTGTCCAAGTTAACCTAACACCACCCATCAGTTTTGTTAACATGTTGCATTGGTTAGGTGTTGCCTTAATTAACTTAACCCTACCATTCCTGACTTAGCTTTAATTCATTAAAGCACCAACCACTCACATTAGACAGGTATTGTTGAGGTTACTGGATGTGCCGGTCGGGTCCAGGCAGTTTTACAACGCAACTCAGTCTAACTGTAAAAACCCGCAACTTCCCCGTAAAGGAAAGCGTCGGATAGTTCGAGAACAAGCCACAACAGAACACATACAAAAGAACGTTTCATTGTATATTACAACAATGCATCAGATTACAAGAATATACAGAGTATAAATGAATATTACACAGAAATATCAGAGATTACAATAAATTACATAGCAGCGGAAAATAATATAATACTCAACTAGAAGAGATATACGGATACAAAGCTTTCCGGATATCATTCCAGCTGTAAACCAGGATCCTGTGAATATAAATCTGCAAAACCAAAACTACTAGCTGCCCGTGTCAAAATAGGGGCACCCAGAGTTTAGGTTAAAACAATAAACTCCAGGTCAGTCATGTGACTGGTGTGAGAACTAAAACAGTTATTAATCTTTATTTTTAAATCATTAGGTAAATCAAGGGACCACGCCGTATAACACGGAACGGGTTTCCTCCCAAGAATACCAGTGCATAAAACAAACAGCGCAATGCTAAATAAAGAAAAATGAAGCTGTTATAAGACCCAGGTCCCATCACACAATGCAACGCAGCCGAGGATAGGGTTTTCCCTTATAACAGCCAAAGAATGCTTGATACGTTTAAAACAAATCATTTGATACTATTATAAGTGCATAGTGTATAAAACAACTTCATGTCATAAGTATCAATCATAGGCGGCATGAATGCCCCATAACACTATGTCGCCATATATAAGTTTACAATCAAAACCGCAAGGCGTCGTATTGGAAGTTGGGTTATCATTTATGGTATGAACCGAGGCTATGGGCAAGATCCTCACTGATTCGAGACTGCCTAGCCCGAGTCTCAGGATCAGAACGCATCGACCCTTGGATCGTCAGGGCCGGTCCACCGATGTGGATTATTATACCTGAGCACTACGTTTCGCCGCCCTTTGGGGCGTAAGCGAGCCAACTAAATGACTCCATCGGTTCGAGAACGACCGATAAATCCGAGGCGCCTCGCAACAGCAATAACCACATAAGTCAAACTCGTCAGGGCGTGTAAAACCACTGACGCCACTTTTAGCTAGGAGGAAACGTAGGCCCTCCCTGAGGTCCGTCTCCCGTTTTTGGTTCATACCGGGTGTGAAACTCGCGAATCAACGTTACACAAAGCTACGCCACCAAGGCCGTGCTTCGATCATCAACCACAAGACTTTACTTTTCAACAGAAGCCTTGATCATTTGCCACTTAGGCATGCCACACAGGCAATTCACTCCATGCGATTGATATCCATCAATATATAACCCCTGAGCTCGTACGTCTCAGAGAAGGTCGTTAAGCAAGAGAATAAATTCTCCGCCGCCAAACAGATATGTATTTAATTGAGATCAATCACACGGACTAAAATCCAAGGTCAGACACACAGTCCATTTACAAGTCCGTTCTGGGTCTGAACGAAACCGGAGGCACTTTCCTCGCATATCCATCCATCTCCAAGTACGTCTGGACGATCACCAACTGTTTCCATCTTCTTGGGTGTACAGCCCAATCAAGATCATCAGTAATCAACCAAACGACGTGAAGACTTCCGGTCTTCGACCACCGTCTTCATCTTCGACTTATCGTCGTATCAGTTATTCAGAATGGGATAAACCCGGTCTTTCCGAATAACTCGCG
Source organism: Allium sativum (assembly GCA_030737875.1). NCBI lineage: Eukaryota > Viridiplantae > Streptophyta > Magnoliopsida > Asparagales > Amaryllidaceae > Allium > Allium sativum. Next base: position 428,803,092 of record CM060909.1, on the reverse strand, counting down.
TATATTTAAATAAGTGTTACACAAACACAACATACGCCTCATTCCAATTCATCAGTCACTAACCGTAAATTAATCAAGAGAATAATTCTCCAAATATTAACCCCGAAGGCCGAAACCAACATCAGATCAATATCCAGAAAACCATTCTGCTTGGCTAACCGACAGTTAGTTTCTAAATTTCACATTCATAGGGAAAGGTTCCCATTAATTTTATCCAAGATAAATTCCTTGAATTTATTCTTTATTCTATTTTTGAATCTCAATTCAAACTAGTCGGGATTAGCGAACCTTACCGAAGTAATTATTTATTTTAATTTCCCCATCCCAACCTATTCATCCCATGAAGTAAAACTGGTAATACTTCATATCTAACACCACAGTGTTATCGGTAAATTCAATTACCATTTCACGTTCAAATCTAATTAAAGATTTAGCTATCGCCTGGAGCAAAACTGGTGATACTCCATTTTCGATCATTTCAATGTAATTAAAGATTCATTAAAACTCCACTTAGTTTTAATCGTTAACTGGGTTAAAGAATCCGTGTCATTTAAAACACGGTTCACGATAAACCCAAAGTCACATTCCATTGATTATCGGGTTAAAGAACGAGTGGTATTTAAAACACTGTTCACGATAAACCCAAAAATCAATATCAATTCAATCCCAATTAAATATTGTTTAATTGGTCCACTTCATTAAATCTAAATAAAAAGATTTAATCTTTTCTCAACTGGGTTCAAGAACAGTGTTAGTGAAGACACCATTCATGACAAACCCAAATCGCATTTGATATTCAATATAAGGCTCTGAATAGAAAATATATCGGCTTATATTCAATATCAAATTCTACGATTAACAAATGTCGTATTGGAAATAACGATATAAATATATATCTTTCAAATTTCCATAACAACATCCGTATAATCACGAATTCCAACATCGAAATATTCCGAAGACAATTTCGATTCAAATCCACTCCAATGCAATCATTGGATATTCTGGTTATTTTCAAAACCCTTTTTAAATTCAATTTATTTATTTAAAAATAAATAGAATTATAATTCTAGTTCAAAACTAGTTCATTTCGATAAAAATCTATTTTTATCTTTTCAAATATGGATTTTTTCATCCCAATTCTTCCCAAATCATTTCTTATGATTTTACACAAATTATTATTATTTTTAATAATTTTATCAAGGCCTGTACAGTCGATTTCCATCAACGGCCATCGAACTGCACTTACAGCGACCTTTTTCAAATTTGATTTGGACATAATTCCAAATCCAACCGTTAGATTTCAAATTTCTAATATTCGTTAGAAAGCTCTTTTCGATACGAACCCAACGGTTCCGGTTTTAGGAGAATCCGACGGTCGGATCTCCCGTAATGTCCGTTTGAAATAAATGGTCGAAATTCGCGAACTGCCGCAGCGCGGCGCGTTCTATTCAGGCTATTATATTATATATATAATATATATTTCGTCGATTTCTATTTAAAACGAATTATATGAATAGTTTTAAAATTCGTTTCAAAAGCAATTTCAACTTCCATTTCAATTCAAATCAAAATTGAATTCTTCTTTATAAATTCGTTTTAAAATTCATTTCTATTCAATTCAAATTTCAATTCAATTTGAATTCATTTCAATTAGCTTTCAATTCAATTTGAATTCGTTTTCAATTCATTTCGAAATCGTTTTAAATTCAATTCATTTCGAACTCGTTTTATATTCAATTCATTTCGAAATCGTTTTCAATTCAATTCATTTCGAAATCGTTTTCAATTCAATTCATTTCGAAATCGTTTTCAATTCAATTCGAAATGAATAAAATCGATATAAATATCGTTCACGTCAAAATGGCGTCAAACTAATCAACACGGCTTCATAAATCTCTATTTACAAATATTCTATTTCAAATATTTCTTTTTCAAAATAGTTGTTATTATCAAAATATTTCGTTCAACACATGACCAATCTCAATGGATGAGTACTGTCAACACATGAACTTTTATTTTATAATATTCTTTATTTTTCAAATTGGAATGAGGCCCAATCAATTACCATATAAAGTTAATTATATGGATTTTCATGCATTACACACATATAATAGCATTGAAAAATAATCAACCATCAACCAAAGTGCACTACACTGTATAAGCATCAAATATAGATATCTAACGCTTATAACAGCCTGTCAATCAATCGATCGACCTATTTAATCAATCTGGATGAGTGAACTTCATTTTTCATCCCAACACCCGTGTGGGGTTTCAAACAATCAAACACATATTTCATTTGTGCAGTTGGGCGATGTGTAAAATTTATCGACCCAATCAATGTCCTTTAAATAGGTGTACATAAACAAACCGTCTGGTTTGTAAATGAATATTTATTTATTCACATTCACGTTAAAAATTATATTTTTAACGATAAAACATTTTATCCCAACATATGAATTTCTATTCAGTTCATTCTTTAAATAAAATGATATTTTTATTTTTCTAACATATTTTAGAAAATTTCGGCGGCATAACGGCACGATACTAGAAACGGGACGAGGCCTAGCCTTATCCTCGGTCTAGTGAAGGCCCATGCCATTCACACATCAATCAATCCATTCTTTTCACCAAACAATTCAATTTCAAATCAAATCATATAACTAACCTATGCAACCAAACAAACAAGTCCATGGTCTGGGGATGATTGTGTCGGGTGCTACTAAGCACCGTCTGCATCCTAGTATATATATATATCTAGAAAATAAAATTGAAAGGTGAGAAATTCTCACCGATAGCTATCCAACCATCTCGACTCTTCTTTTTGAGAAATCCTCGCCATTCTCGCCCTTTGTCGCTTTTGTTGCCCGTTTTCACTACATATGTAAAAATCGAATTTTCACTTCGCTATTCAATATATAAAAAAAATCGAATTTTTACTGTTGTCCTATAAAAATTCCATCTTTATTTCTATTCTAAACAAAGTATATTTTCTATATTTTTAAAACGAATGTCTTTATATTTTTAAAATCGAAGTCTTTATACTTTTAAAATCGACATCTTTATAATTATAATATATGTAAACTTCAGCTTTTTATCAACGACATATATATATTTTTCTTATTTTTAAAAATCATATCCTATTTCTATTTTTAAAAACAAAGCCTTCTTCTATTTTTAAAAACAAAGTTGTTCTTCTACTTTTAAAAACAAAGTTAAATTTTTTTTTTCTTTTTTTGTTCTATATATTTTTAAAAACCATATTTTTATTCCTGCTATAAATATTATAAAAATCTGATTTTTCTTCTTAAATGTTTTCATTTCTAAAATCGCGTTTTAAAACCCATGCTATTCATAAAAAAAATATTTTTAAACAATGCTAGTCATTTTTCTTTTTGCTTCTTTGTTTTTCATATTTAAAAATCTATTTTTATTTATATTTCAAACATCCATTTTTTTTATTTATATTTCATTATTTATTCTCTGAAAATCATTTATATATAATTAAAGTTTCAGATTTTATAAACAATATGAAATTCATTTTATTTAAAAAGAAATAAAATAAGAAATTTACCTTCTGCTGACGAGAAGAGAGAAAGAAAAAAAAACTGCGTTTCCCTCTTGGTATCTGCCTTCAACCCACGCTCGACATTGATCATCCGCCACCGCTCGTCCACGATGCCACCTGGAACTGATCAGAGGATACCACTCGAACCACCGTCGGTTCCTCTCCAGGCGCCATAAGCGGCGTGCGATTCGACGCTCCCTGCTCCTCGAGATCTGGACCCCTGCGACGCCTCTTTGGAGCGAGACTCTGATCGATTTAGGTCCTGAAAAAGAATCGTGGCCATCGAGAAGGAGAAGCTCCTCGAGCTGCAGAGGATGGGGGTTGAGTGCTTTGTTGGTTGTTGCGTGGGTTTTAGATTAGAGGAGGAAGAAGATCGATGGTTTCGAGCCATCGAATGTTTTAGATGCGGCCGAAGATTAGGGTTGACCAGGAATGATTTTGACTTAGGGTTGGAGTGGATTGAGGGGCATATATAATAAATTAAATAATATATTTAATTCAGAAATTACTTGCTTACTGCTACGAACTTGAAATCAAACCCAACGACTGTCGCCCTTAGCCAAATACCCCCATTCCGTACGCAATGGGATATGTTTCGTAAGCCAATTTGGCCGTTACGATCAGTTTCCGTTAAAATTACAATATAAATTAATTATAACGTTTTAAATTGATTTTAACGCACATTTCAATTTACCGGGCTCACATACGGACTCTAAAAATTCCCGAAAAATATTTTCTAGCTTCGTATTGACGATACGGTCCTATCAAAACTAGTTTCGTCGAATTCTGAGACCGTTGGAAAAATGGCCAATTTCCAGTCGATTAAAATCAACTGAAACTGGTCAAACGCGCTTTCCTTTGCCACGCTCACATATTGATTCGAAAAATTATGAAATTTGGAATCTAGCAATAATTTAACATCACGGACCCAACAAAACTGGTTTCGTCGAAATCCGAGGTCGTTTGCAAAATGTCCATTTTTAAGGGCCTGAATTCCATAGCGACTATTCAGAATTTTCAACTGGACATATCCTTTGATTCCCGCTATAAAATCTCGATTTTTCGGATTCGTTGGAAAGATATCATCAATTAGATCCTTATGTTTTTAGTTTCGCTAAAATCCGGATTGTTTTGCATCCGGTACATTCAATTGAAGTTTGAAATCGAATTATCGAACTACCGCGCCATTTTCAATTCTATTTATAATTATATATAATTATTTATATTCTAACGACGACGTACGTAATATATACGTCCTAAATATATTCAAAATAAATTTCTCGTTGATATTATTTAAAATAATCTATTTTAAATAATTAAAATTCGCTAAAATTGCCAAAATAAAAATTTTAAACTGGCCCAGAATTTCCGGGTTGTTACACTAACCTCCGGTTCCTTTGGGCTCGATGCACTAACCTCCTACATTAGATATATACTGTTACGGTTGCTGGATGTGCCGGGCAGTTCCGGGCAGTTCCGGGCAGTCTTACACCGTAACTCAATCTAACCATGGGTTAGGCATATTCGTCTTTTTCTAAATTTACATATTTACTTCTTTATATTTATATGTAAATTATTGTCATTCAAGTCCAGCCCCACTTTCTCTTTTAAATCAAGTTCATAATTTTAGGTATAAAAATTTATACCAATTTATGCCATAAAACATTTACATGTTCATGAGCCAAATATGCCAATTATATATAATTTCATATTTTTTCCCCAATGTTACCCTCATTAAACGTTCGCATGAATCACATAAAATGTTAGGCTCGATACATAGCCTAACTTATACATAAAAGGGGAAAAAGTGGAACATGTAATAATTACAACATCATAAAAATATGGATTTAACTACACATGTATCATATGTCATAGAACAATATACATTCAATTATGAACTTGCAAATTTAGATTCACTTAACATGAATCATGAAATAGGGGTTTTACATAGAACTACATAAACTTAACATTAGGCATGTAATTGTGAATTTCGCAAATTAGTTGGATCTAATCTAACATGAACCTAATCATATTAGCATGTAGTTTTGAGTCATATATGTGGACATGGTTGAACTTGCATAAAATTCCCAAATTAACATACAACACATATATGTCATTACCAAATCATGCGACATAAAATGTCATCGCCCAATTATACAACATAGTATGTCATCACCAATTTACACAATATGATATCCATCGCTAAATTATGCAATATGGAATGTCATCGCCAATTTACACAATATTATATCCATCGCCAAATTATACAATATGGTATGTCATCACCAAATTACACAATATGATATTCCATCGCCAAATTATAATATGACATCGCCAATTTATGTCTTCGCCAAAATATACAACATAATATGTCATTGACGAATTATACAACATATGGATCTATTTCAAAGTATTTAACATTTATCATTATATTACACACAACATGATCACAAGCATGATAAGAGTCATGGTCTTAATCAATTTAGTTTTAACAGAAAGGATAGGCACATATTTTCATTAGGCAATATTCTACATCTAGTTATTTAGTCATAATTCTAATATTGTTTAGGTCTAAATGATAACTGGACTTACAAAGGAGGCTAGCCTTGAGTTCTGGGATATGCTTTCTGAATTTGAATAGCTCTCCTTTGTTGTAGAAGTTGGATTCTCTTAGTTGAATTAGATTTGATTTGCAATTCCTACTTGCTTTCTAGTTGAATGAGAATGGCGGCTACTCTAGGCTAAGTTCTGACAGCATGACGGTCTTAGGAATATTTTTGTGTGGCTTTAGGGTTTAGATTTAGGTTGCTTATATAGAAGTTTGATTTAATAGGAGCCGTCAGATTAACCTAGAGCAAATCAAAGCCATTCAAGCTTAAGAGAATCAGCCAGAACTTGCCACACAAGCCCTAATGACACAACAATTCGTCACAGGAGAAAACACGTCACATTTCAGATCTGACCCGAGGGGGAGGTCGACCCCCAGGTCGACCTGTATGGGGGGAGGTCGACCTCCTGGTCGACCTGGCCTTGGGCAGGAAATTTCCCGCCCAACCCACTTCTGCTTCATATTTTGAATTTTGAATTTTCTGAACTATATATTGAACTGTGTATTTAAATTCTTGAATCTTTTGAAGGTCATAACTCCTTCATACGGAATCCGATTTACGCAAACTCGGACTCTATCTCAAGCAGAATTCTGAGACGAACATAATGGAGTAACTCGTTTCCCTTAATTCTTACAATTGAAATTAATTATTCTTTAATTTGTAACTTTAATGTTTACAGAAAATACGGGGTGTTACATTCTCCCCTCCTTAAAGGATTTCGTCCCCGAAATCTTCAAGTCAAGAAGAACATATATCCTACCATCCATTCGTCCATCTACTCAACCATCAAACACAGGCGTCAATTGTCCTTAAAAGACTTCTATTGCCTCATGATCATATGCATAGTGTGTGTACATGTCCTTATCTAATGCAAAATCTGGCGGTCCACTGATTCAGTTGATCTCCTTAATGCAAATTATGTCAGTGTCATGTGTCCATTATGTACGCAATCTTCCCTAATCATACTTTCTACATGAGTGCACAATCATTCATACAAATGCAACGTCCATATGATAACACATCAAGTTTCAATCATATACAAGTACATATATGCATATGCAATATGAAAGTGACTGAGCCGATCTAATACCTAATGTGTGTGTATATGCATCCACGAGCAACCACTAGTAATCACTTGCAACCACTTGCAACCATCAATCATAACATATTTCAAATACATGTTTACATCCATTGGCTTCTACCTAAGGGTCGAGAACAACACTGAGGAAAAATACTAAAAAGATAGATACGAGCATGAACAAATTTAAGGAAAAAGAGATCAAAGATGTACCCTCAAAAAGAAAAGGGTAGGCTGCGTGTATCTTGGCCTCAGTCTCCCAAGTCGCGTCTTCCTCAGCGTCACTCCATTAAACTTTAACAAGTTTGACTTCGCGGTTGCGTAGCTTTCCGACTTCTGTACCCAATATACAAGTTGGAACTCTTCTCACAGTCGCCTCTCATTCTACTTCTACTTCCTCAAATATGCTTGGTTCCACCACTTCCGCAGACTCATGTAAGCACTTTCGTAAGTGAGAAACGTGAAAGACATTATGAACTCCAGCCAATCTTTCGGGCAGCTCTACTCTGTAAGCCATCTTCCCAATCTTCTCAATGATAGGAAACGGCCCTACAAATCTTGGTGCCAACTTCCCTGCGGATCCGAAGCGAATGACGTTCCTCAAAGGAGATACTTTAAGGAAAACCCTGTCCCCAACCTCAAACTCAAGATCGGTCCTTCTTTTATCGGCGTAGAACTTTTGTCTATCTTAGGCAGTCTTCATTCTTCTTCGTATCAAGTCTACTTTCTTTGAAGTTTCTCTAATCATATCTGGTCCAAGTATGAGCTTGTCTGTAGACTCCCACCAACAAGTTGGTGATTAGCACGGTCTTCCATATAAAGCTTCGAAGGGTGCCATACCTATGGTGGCTTGGTAGCTATTGTTGTAGGCAAACTTCACCAAAGGAAGATGATCCTCCCATGTTCCTCCAAAGTCAAGAATGCATAATCTCAAGAGGTCTTCTAATACTCTGTTCACCCTTTCCGTCTGACCATCGGTTTGGGGGTGATAGGTCGTGCTTAAGCATAGCTATGTGCCTACAGCCTCTTGCAAGTTCTTCCAAAACTCGCTCATAAAGATAGGATCTCGGTCACTTACAATGTTGGAGGGTATCCCATGGAGTCGAACTATCTCTTTAAGGTAAATGGATGCTAAAGATGAGGCAGTCCTTCTAGTCTTAACGGGTATAAAGTGAGCGCTTTTTGTGAGTCTGTCCACTATTACCCAAATACTGGTATTGCCCCTTCTTGATCTAGGCAACCCATCAATAAATTCCATTGAAATTCTATCCCATTTCCACTGTGGGACCTCTAGAGGATGAAGCAAACCACCAGGCTTCTTTTGCTTCGCCTTGACTTGCTGGCATATTACGCCCGCTAGCCCGAGGAAGCTCCGGACTTTGGTCGCATTCGGTGGAACCTTCCAATCTTGCACCGCAACTACTTTTGCGGTGTCCACGGCTAACCTTCCTTGGATATCACATGTCCAAGAAATCTTACTTCCTCTCTCCAAAAGTGGCATTTGGAGAATTTGGCTTTCAACTGATGTGCTCGAAGAGTATCCATGACTTCTTTTAAATGCTGAGCATGCTCTTCCTCACTCTTTGAGAAAATCAAAATGTCATTTACGAAGACCACCACAAACTTATTGAGGAACTCCCTGAACACCCTGCTAATCAAATCAATGAAGTAAGCGGGTGCGTTTGTCAGGCCGAAAGGCATGTCAAGCCACTCTAAGAAACCATCCGGAGTTTCGAACGCGGTCTTATCAATGTTGTCTTCTGCCACTCTCAGCTGATGAAACCGGGTAGCTAAATCTAGTTGGGAGAAAACCGATGAACATACAAGCTGATCGAACAAGTCAACTATTCTTGGAAGTGGGTGCCTATTCTTCTTGGTCAACTTGTTTAGCTCCCTATAGTCAATGGATAGGCGAAGCGAACCATCCGCTTTAGTTGCGAACACTACTGGAGCACCCCATTAAGAAATACTCCACCTTATAAACCCCTTCTCAAGTAACTCTTTAACTTGCTTGATGAGTTCTTTCCTCTCCCTTGGAGCCATGTGTCTAACGGGTAAAGCAACGGGTTTTGCATTATTAACGAGGTATATGCAGAAGTCTATCTCCCGCTTTAGAGGTAACCCCTTCACCTCTTCAAAGACATCCGAGTATTCACGGACTACTCTAACAGACTGCAAATTCCCAATAGACGCATCAAGAGATTCTAGATAGCTAAGCATAACAGAGTTCATGGGATTACAAAAAATTTCGAGAGTGTTACCAAGGCGAGTCATGAGTCTAACCACTCTCCTTTCACAATCGAGGATGGCACCATTACTGGATAGCCAATCCATGCTTAGAATCAACCCATAGCCCATGAATCCCAAAACATAGGAATTGCATCTAAACCCCACACTTTGTATAGAAATTTCCAAATCCAAACAAATTATTGACAAATAAGTTAAGCCCCCAATTGGATTTGAAACAACCAAGGGATCCTCTACTAAACTGGTGTCTAGGTGCAGAGATTCAAGTAAAGCAGTAGATATAAAAGAGTGTGATGCGCCATAATCAAAGAGTGTACGAACAGGATGATCAAAAAGATAAACTAAACTCTCAACAGAAACATTTCTACCTCGTTCTTGCGGAGGTGCCATGAGAGCGTGAACCTGCCATCCAGAAGTAGATCCAGCTCTCTGCCTTTGCCATTGCTTTCTTGGGAAGTCCCTAGCCATGTGTCCCATCTCGCCCCAATGGAAACAGCCACCCATCTTCCTTTTCTTCTTCCTGCAGTCCTTAACCAGATGTCCAGGAATGCCACAAAAATTACACTTCCTCTTGTCATGGGGTTTGTTATTGCTGCCCTTTTTGGAATCTGTCTTCTTGCTCTGTGATCCTTCCCCTTTCTAATCCTGAGATGCTTCCACCTTTGTCTCCTTCTTGCCAACCTTATCTTCTTCTTGTAACAGTGCCATGTCCACTAGTCTCTCATAAGTCGCATCCATAGGTATATGGGACATAGCTACGCTGTGCAGTGGCCCATTCAACCCTTTAACAAAGCGGAGAGCCTTCTTATGTGGAGTGTTCACTAACTCCAATCCGAAACTAGCCAACTGATTGAATTGGTTAACGTATTCCTTGACCGACATACTCCCTGTTTAGAGCTAAGAACTTCTCCATCTGTAGGCTTCGTTCAGCTTGTGAGAGGAATTTCATTTCAAACCTCATTCTGAAATCCATCGAAGTTTCAACTAGTCTTTCAGCATTAGTAACTTCCCATCAATAGGAAGCTTCGTCTTTGAGCAACCCCATGACCAACTGTATCTTCTGTCTATCATCCACTTTGAAGATACCAAACAAATCCTCTGTTTCTTTGAGCCAGTTTCTTGCTTCCACGAAAGATTCATTTCCATTGAAGTTCTTTCCACCTATGGCTCGAAAGTCCCTACATATTTTTTAGAAAGCATTTGCATGAGGAAGAGGAGGAGGAGGAGGAACCGCAGCAGCTGAGGGAGGAGGAACGTCTTCTGGGCCTGTGGCGTTAGCTTTAGCCTCTAGGTACCTTCTGAACCAGCCAGGTACCAGCACACCCTTTGGAAGGTTAAGATCCCCAGACATGCTGAAACGTAAAAGGAAAGATTCAAAACAAAGGATAGAAAGATAGTGCATATGGCTTTGGGGGATTATGCCTTTTTAAAATAAAACACTTTTCCTTGAAAATTGCTTCATTAAACTTCTTTTTGAAAAACAGTTTTCAAAAATTTTATCTGATCTGCTAAACCTTTGCTCTGATACCAAGTGAAACACCCCACCTCCGTTAAGGTCAGGTCACTCACAAAGGGAATACCTTAACTTTGGTGGAGCATTATAGATAAAAGACACAGATAATTTACAAGACAGATATATATAAGCAACGGAAAAAAAACTAACTTTATTTCAAACGTGGTTCATAACAAAACATTTCAGCAAACTGTTTCAAACCAACTTCCAAATCATTACATCATAATCTCTGTCTTGATTATTACATAAAGAAGCATAAAAACGAAATAAAACTGCATAAATCTCCAAGTAGTAGTGTATCCAAAGCCATAGCCAAAGGTAAGAGATTCCAAGCTATACATCACAGAGTCTTCAAGCTTGGAAAGATGAACGGTCCAAATTAAGCTGAGCTATTCCCTCCCTGGGTAACTAAGGGGGGAACGGAAGAAAAGAGAGCGAAAGAAAATGGGTCAGACATAAGTCTGGTAAGTCCAATGATTATTCAGCATGTAAACTGATAAGAGAACCACGACTTGAATAAGCTGGACACAGGACAATAATAAGGAAATAAGGTAACATAGGATAAGGTAAGATAAACAGGGAAAGATAAACAAGGAAAGATAAACTAATCATACTATCGCACTCATGTCCATATTCTCTGCACCTACTAGATATTTCAACCATTATCATGAGTTCAAATCCAGTGATCCCTTTTCATTGATCCACTCCTACTCGCACACGTTTACCACTTGTGTCATACGGCCCCGCTCGATTGTAGATAACTGTGCTGGTCCCACCATGGGGTGTATTAAATCCTATGGTGGCAACCTGACACGATTCAAGATGCAAAGTATATAACTATTGATGCCTAGTGCCTGCTTTTTCCACTCCGGAGTACGTGCACGCCCGTACTCCGTCGGAACCTACACTGACGCACCAACCGCTGTCGTTTTGACCACTTATAATCAACCCAGTAATCGTGCCCCACCTGCCTAGTTAAGGATACCATGATACATCTATGTGGGTTACTGCTGAAATGGGTCCCCGTTACAAGGGTTTCCTAATCAACATGTTAAATTGGTTAAGTGTCCAAGTTAACCTAACCCTACCCATCAGTTTAGTTAACATGTTGCATTGGTTAAGTGTTGCCTTAATTAACTTAAGCCTACCATCCCTGACTTAGCTTTAATTCATTTATTAAAGCACCAACCACTCACATTAGATAGGTATTGTTGTGGTTATTGGATGTGCCGGTTGGGTCTGGGCAGTTTTACACCGCAACTCAGTCTAACCTCGGGTTCCTTTGGGCTCGATGCACTAACCTCCCACGTTAGATATATATTGTTACGGTTGCTGGATGTGCCGGACGGTTCCGGATAGTCTTATACCATAACTCAATCTAACCTCGGGTTAGGCATATTCGTCTTTTCTAAATTTACATATTTACTTCTCTATATTTATATGTAAATTATTGTCACTCAAGTCAAGCCCCAGTTTCTCTTTTAAATCAAGTTCATAATTTTAGGTATAAGTTTATACCAATTTATGCCATAAAACATTTACATGTTCATGAGCCAAATATGCCAATCATATATAATTTCATATTTTTCCCCAACGTTACCCTCGTTAAATGTTCGCATGAATCACATAAAATGTTAGGCTCGATACATAGCCTAACTTATACACAAAAGGGGAAAAAGAGGAACATATAATAATTCCAACACCATAAAAATATGGATCTAACTACACATGTATAATATGAACTTGGCATAGAACAATATACATTCAATTATGAACTTGCAAATTTAGATTTAGTTAATATGAATCATGAAATAGGGGTTTTACATAGAACTACATAAACTTAACATTAGGCATGTAATTGTGTACTTCGCAAATTAGTTGGATCTAATCTAACATGAACCTAATCATATTAGCATGTAGTTTTGGGTCATATATGTGAACATGGTTGAACTTGCATAAAATTCCCAAATTGACACACCACATATATATGTCATTACCAAATCATGCGACATAAAATGTCATCGCCCAATTATACAACATAGTATGTCATCACCAATTTACACAATATGATAACCATCGCCAAATTATACAATATGGAATGTCATCACCAAATTACACAATATGATATCCATCACTAAATTATACAATATGGTATGTCATCACCAAATTACATAATATGTTATTCCATCGCCAAATTATAATATGTCATTTCCAATTTATGTCATCGCCAAAATATACAAAAATATGTCATTGACGAATTATACAACTTATGGATCTATTTCAAAGCATTTAACATTTATCATTATATTACATACAATATGATCACAAACATAATAAGAGTCATGGTCTTAATCAGTTCAGTTTAAACAGAAAGGATAGGCATAGATTTACATTAGGCAATGTTCTACATCCATTTATTTAGTCACAATTCTAATATCGTTTAGGTCTAAATGATAACTGGACTTACAAAAAGGAGGCTAGTCTTGAGTTCTGGGATCTGTATTATGAATTTAAATAGCTCTCCTTTGTTGTAGACGTTGAATTCTCTTAGTTGAATTAGATTTGATTTGCAATTCCTACTTGCTTTCTAGTTGAATGAGAATGGCGGCTACTCTAGGCTAAGTACTGACAGCATGACGGTTTTAGGAATATTTTTGTGTGGCTTTAGTGTTTAGATTTAGGTTGCTTATATAGAAGTTTGATTTAATAGGAGCCATCAGATTAACCTAGAGCAAATCAAAGCCATTGAAGCCTAAGAGAACCAACCAGAACTTACCATGCAAGCCCTAACGACACATCAGTTCGTCATAGGAGAAAGCACGTTAGATTTCAGATCTAACCCAAGTGGGAGGTCGACCCCCAGGCAGACCCCCAGGTCAACCTGTATGGGGGGAGGTCGACCCCCTGGTCGACCTCCTGGTCGACCTGGCCTTGGGCGAGAAATTTACCGCCTAGCCCGCTTCTGGTTCAGATTTTGAATTTTCTGAACTATATCTTGAACTGTTTATTTAAATTCTTGAATCTTCTGAAGGTCATAACTCCTTCATTCGGAATCCGATTTACGCAAACTCGGACTCTATCTCAAGCAGAGTTCCGAGACAAACGCAATGGCATAACCCGTTCCCTTAATTCTTAAATTGAAATTAATTATTCTTTAATTCGTAACTTTAATATTTACAGAAAATACGAGGTGTTACACAGGATTACATGTTTGTCATTGTATTTCGAACTGTATAGTTGATCTCTGCTAAATATATATCTGTTTAGTGGTGGAGAATTTATTATCTTGCTTAACACCCTTCTCTAAGATGTACGAGCTCAGAGGTTATATATCAGTAGAAATCAATAGTACAGTGTAGATAGTCAATGCGAAATGTTTGGGTTTCCAAAGTTAAATAATCATTAATATTGATTTTTGGAAAGATTAAAACTAAGTGGAGTTGTAATGAATCTTTAATTAGATTGCAATGGGAATTGATAATTTAAAATTATCAAATTTGGGAAATGATCGAGAATGGAGTCTCGCCAGTTTTGCTTCTAGCGATAGTTAAATCTTTAATTAGATTTGAACGGGAAATGGTAATTAATTTTACCGATACGACCGTGGTGTTAGTTATGGAGTATTACCAGTTTTGCTCCATGGGATGATAGGATGGGATTGGGAAATTAAAAAAATGATTATTTCGGTAAGGTGCGCTAATCCCGACTAGTTTGGAAAACCGTAATATAGTTTGAAATGATATCCAAAGGAAGATTAAAGAATTTATCTTTGATAAAATTAATGGGAAATTTTTCCCAAAGTATATAAATATTTGGATAAAAGAATATTCAGAATTGGAATGAGGCATATGTTGTGTATTTATAGCACTTGTTTATTATATACGCGAGTTATTCGGAAAGGTCGGGTTTATACCCATTCTGAATAACTGATTCGATGATATGTCGATGATGAAGATGGTTGTTGAAGACCGGAGGTCTTCACGTCATTTGGATGATTACAGAAGTCTTGATTAGGCTGTACACCCAAAATGAGGTAATAAGTTTTGTTCTTCCAGACGTACTTGGAGATTGACCGGATATGTGAGGACCTCTCTCATGTATTGGACATACGGGACGAGGAATAAGGTGCCTCCAGTTTCGTTCAGACCCAGAATGAACTTGTAAATGGATTGTGTGTCTGACATTGGATTTTATTCTGTGTTGATTGAGTTCTATTAAATATATATCTGTTTGGCGGCAGAGAATTTATTCTCTTTCTTAACGCCCTTCTTTGAGATGTACGAATTCAGAGGTTATATATCGATAAATATCAGTCGCATGGCATGAATTGCCTGTGTGACATGCCGAGATGCAAATGATCAAGGCTTCTGTTAAAAAGTAGAGTCTTGTGGTTGATGATCAAAGCACGGCCTTAAATGGCATAGCTTTGTGTATAACGTTAATTCACGATCCTCACACCTCGGTATGAGTCAAAAACAGGATCGGACCGTTGGAAGAACGTGATGTTTCTTTCTAGCTGTGGGTGGTGTCAGCGTTTTTCACTCCCTGACATTGTTATATTTTTACCTATAAGGTTGTTGGATTGCGAGGCGCCTCAGATATATCGGTCTCTACGGAGCCGATGGATAGGTACGATAGGTCCAGGAAACGTGTGTTCAGGAATTGCCAATCCACTAACGTAAGTGTGGACCGGCCCAACCGATCCAGGGTTACCCAGAATGTGTAGTCCTGAGACATTGGTTAGAGTGTCTCGAAGCAGTGAGGAGCCATTCCTGGCCTCAACTCATGACGGAAATCCAATTTCTAATACGTGATATTTCGGTTTTGATTGTAGAGCCTTGTATGGCAACATAGTGGGATGGGGCACTATGGCGTCTATGATTGATACATTTATATTTGAAGTTGTTTTCATACACTTTACACTATAATAGTATCAAAATGATTTGTTTAAAACGTACCAAGCATGTTTGGCTATTATAAGGTAAAACTCTATCCTTCGGCTTGCGTTGCATTGTGTGATGGGACCTGAGTCTTATAATAGCTTCATTTTTCAAAAAGCATTGTGTTGTTTATAACTGTTTATGCACTGGTATTCTTGGGAGGAAACCCGTTCCGTGTTATACGGCGTGGTCCTTTGAATTACTCTCTTTTGAAGTAAAGTTTTAAATAACTGTTTTAGTTCTTACACCAATCACATGACTGGCCTGGAGTTTATTGTTTTAACCTAAACTCTGGGTGCCCCTATTTTCCACATGGGCAACTAGTAGCTTTGGTTTTGCAGATTTATATTCACAGGATTCTGATTTAGAGCTGAAGCGATATTCGGAAAGCTCTGTATCCGTGTATTATTTTCAGTTGTGTTTTGTATTGTTTTTCCACTGCTATGTATTTAAATGTAATTTAAATCTCTGATATTTATCAAATGTATGTTATTCATTCATACTCTATTATATTCTTGTATTCTGATGGAATTGTTGTAATTAACATTGAAATGTTCTTCCGTTTGTGTTCTGATTTGTCATATTATCAAAGCAATCCATGCTTTCCTTTACATGGAAGTTCAGGTCGTTTCAAGTTTCTTGTTTATGTCATTGACTTAATGGTATAAAATTTTGTTTACTTACAATAGGAGTACGTGGAGGTGTTGTATTCTGCATCGTATCGCTGTGTTTATCACAAAATGAATGTGAATGATTCCTTACATTTGAACATTGTTGTCCATTAATGTGAATAAATTATTGTGTATCTTCAATTGCTTTGTTTTCATTATCATTCATTGATTTTCTTCTACGCATTTTTCCTACATTGAAATATCAATTTTTTAATTAGACAAATTTTTTAATACAAATATATATGTATACTAAAATTAATGATCAACCATAAATAATTAGGTTCACTATACTTGTTATTAGCAATAAATTATTTAAATATCAATTTTTGTTTAAAAAGATAAATACATTTATATTTTTTCGCTAATTTTTAATTATTAATAAAACACGGCTGTTCAAATGATAATCATTTTTTTAAAAGAAGAATTATTAAACAATCTACCAAAATTTATATTATGAATTTACTGTTTTATTTTAAAAAAATACAATCTGTATAAAAAAAGAAAACTTTTTATCTTTTTAAACCAAACACATTTGTAGCTTCAAAATTTTTAATGAATATATTTTTTATCAAATTTTTTAACTTGTTAATTTAACAAAGCTTCTTTAATAACTTGTATATATTGTTCAAAGGCAATAATCATTTAAAATTCAATATTTATATAGAAAGATAAACTTGTTTATCTTTTTAAAACAAATACATTTATAGCTTTCGAAATATTTATAAAAATATTTTTTATTAAATATTTTTTCCTTAGTAATTTAACAGAACTTTTTTAAAACTTGTATATCTAGTTGTATAAAGACAATAATAATTAAAAGTACAATATCTGTATAGAATGATAATCTTGTATATCTTTTTAAAACAAATACGTTTATAGCTTTAAAAAATTTCATAAAGATATTTTTTAGTAATGATTTTTTCCATAGTAATTTAACAAAACTTCTTTTATAACTTGTATATCTTATTGTTTAAAGTCAATAATAATTTAAATTGTAATATCAAAAAATCAGAAAGACAATGGTTATTTAAAATACAATATTTGTATAGAAACGTAAACTTGTTTATCTTTTTAAACCAAATACATTTATAACTTCAAAAATATTCATAAAATAGTTTTTATTAAATATTTTTTTCCTTAGTAATTTAACAATACTTCTTTTATAACTTGTATATCTTGTTGTTTAAAGATAATAATAATTTAAATTATAATGTCTGTATAGAAAGATAAACGAGTATATCTTTTTAAGACAAATATATTTCTAGGTTCAAATTGTTTTAAAAAAATAGTTTAAATTATATTTTACTTCCTTAGTAATTTAACAAAACATAATTAATAACTTGTATAACTGATTGTGTAAAGACAATAATAATTTAAAATACAATATCGATATAAAAAGATAAACTTGTTTTATTACTCTATATAGAAATATAAACTTCCTTTATCCTAACAGCAGAATAAAAGATAATAATGATTATATAACATCAACTGCCCTTACAGGCAAAAATGATGCATAATTACTATCTTGGTATAAAGTAATCATAATTATTGTATCAGTTGTAAAAACTTAAAGATAAATTCTTTTATACTTTTAATAGTAAAATATAAAATGATATCTCTATCAATTATTTAGTTAAATATATTTGTGCACTTTGTACATACTGAAGCAGTGATGTAACAATGCAGTTTGAACATACTGAAGCGGTGTTGTTAAAATGGAAGTTTTACGATAATTTTCATAATCTAATTTCTCTATTTTGGTATAAAGTAAGACACGCATACACTAAATGCTTAGATCTAGTTTAGTTAAACTTAAAAATTACTCATAATTACTTAAAAGATATTTATATTTATCTTTTGAGTAAGCAAAGAGGCAAAAACCGTCAGTAATAATCAAACAACCAAAAAAAGGAGTTACAAGCACACAAGAAAAAAGAATAATAGTTGAAAAGTAGTGATTTATAATGCTTAGATGCTTCGTTTAATGTTGAATGGTAAAAGATGAAAAACTAGATTCTAATCTGTAGGGTATTAGCGATTTTACGATTTTATCTCGTTTTTGAATGTCGACTTCTATAAGAAGATCAAATCGTTTGAAAAGATTGAATTTGGGATCTAGGGTTTTACGGAATCACCTATTTTGAGAAGAATGAGACGCAGATGGGAAAGTGTTTTTTAAATTTGTCCTGGAAACTAATTATTTACGACCTGTGACCTAGAAATAAATTTTAAAAATAAAGGAGACCCTTTAAGTGAAAATCCCCTAACTATAAACTATCCCTTAATCTAGTTTATGCTTCTCACCATGGGTTCCACTCCGTTAAACTTTCACGCGGATGGAATGTGGACACTTTCACACAACTCCGGCAATGTTCTGGTGTCTTCGACGATTTCACAATGCTAAAGGGACTGATTCTCGACAGGCACAGAAACGCCTATAGATCTTGGTATTCGGGACAAACAAGAGGGGATATGGGGTCCAGGGAGGTCCAATCTAGGGGTGGGGTCCACGGTGGGTGTTGTGTTGGGGAGGCGCTGATTGTGGGGGCTGGACATTGGGTGTAGAGGTGTGGAGGAGTGGAGATCTTGGGTTTACTTAGGGGATAATTGCAAAATTAGGTTAAGGGATTTTTTTTGAAGTTTATGGAGACGAAGAGGTTACAACAAAGGGGAAAAGAAGGGAGAGGGGTTGCGCAAGTAGGGAGACGGATGGAGGGGGCAGAAGTGCTTAGAAGTGGGAGATTGGGTGCAGCCATGGCTACAAGGTGGAAGGAGGAGGATATTTCAAGAGAAAAAGTGAAAAAGAAAGTAGAAGAAAGAGAAAAAAGAAGAAGAAGGGTGTTTTATAAGAAAAGGAGGGTCAAGGATCACTGAGTTGTCAAGGGGAGATGGAGTAGGAGAAAACACACTTGAGAGGCATGGATGCATGACACATCATCTTGGACTTTTTCCTTTAAAGACTTGTATAAATTAGCGAACATGTTTTAGTTCTATCTCGCTTCTGTCGCTCATGCGATCAAACAACAAATCTGTTTTACATGAAATCTTGGATCCTAATATAATTCATAATTCCAGATCAAATGAAATTAGTCTCGTTGAATTTGGAGTTCCTTTGACCATCCGTTTTATTTTTTATTGCGTTTTCACTTAATTTTGACCGATTGGCTGGGTACGAGTTTATTTTTCGTACGCTCACATACTAGTTCCAAAAATTATGAAATTTTGAACCTTACTATTCAACGTTCTGAATCCAGTAAAATTAGTTTCGTCGAATTCCAAGGTCGTTCAAAATTGTTCCTTTGTAAGCTATTGAAATAGTGTTAAATCATTGAATTTTTTAAAAAATTGACGACCATAAATCCTTATAAAATTAATTTAAAAATCAAATTGAATTGGTTTCAAAATTTTAGGTTGTTACACTATTCTTTGAAATATTTATTGTTTCCAAATCCGTATTTAGTACTAATTAAATAAATAGTTTTACATCTTATCTGGTTAGTATATGACATATAAAAGAAATAATATAAAATTTTATATTATCAAACTTTATTAAGAAATATGGATTTGTACGATTAAATTTATTGATTTGGATTGATTTTATGAATTAATTTGTGTGATTGACTGTTGATTGCTTGGTTTGTAAAGAAATCACAAAAGTTATAGGATAAATAAATTTGGTTGAACTAATTTTTGTTTGGTTGCTTTATGATATGTGTGGTTACTTTGGTTTGAATTGGCTTGAAATTACTTGTTTGGAATTTGTTTGAATTATTAATTGACAGTAATAATTTTCATAGTATGTTTTAGATTCCTTATTTTCATAATTCACTTTTAAGACTATATTCTATTATTAGGGGGGGTTAATAATCGAATCGAGTCTATAGTTGAGATAGTAATTGAGTCAAGTCAGTATTCGAGCCAATAATAGAGTCAAGTCGGTATTTATAACAACCATTACTTGAGTGAGGGGTAGTTAGAATCAAAGGAGTTATGGAGAATAGTAGTTTCTAACTGATGATAAAGGGGAAGAAATAAAAAAGGAATTGAGTAAGGAGGATTCGTCGAAGTTAAGCGGAGTTAAAAAATATACTTTATAAAAAGGTTGTTATCATAAAAAATGGGGAGATAGTTAGTGCGGTAGAAGGGTATCTTGATGATAACAACAACAAGTATAACTAGTATTGGTATAAAATACATTTATAACTATTACTAACGATTATATATAATGTATAGTACAGGCTTTATAACAGGTGTTGATAATCAAGACTGTACAGTAACAAGACCATCCGTGATGGTCTAAGGAGATGTTATGTTGATGTTGATCAAGAAAAGTGATATTAAGACTCGTCAGTTATCATATGAATTCAAGAATGATGAAGATATGTATTAAAGTCTAAGTTATATATGTTAAAACTCGATTGCACTCATTTGATCTCCTTTCAAATTATTTTCTAAATAGATTTTTTCAAGTATTTTTCAAAGCATATATTATAATTGTTTTTAAATTTATGTTTTAAACTAATTTTGATATTTCATATTTATTTATTATTTCAATTTTAATAATGTTTGATATCTGTTACATTTGATATTATATTTTAATTCTTGATAACTGTGAAAACCCGTAACTTCCCCGGTGAGGAAAGTGTCGGATAGTTCGAGAAAAAGCCACAACAGAACGCAGACGGAAGAACATTTCATTGTATATTACAACAATGCACCAGAATACAAGAATATACAGAGTATAAATGAATATTACACAGAAATACCAGAGATTTAAATTACATTTAAATACATAGCAGCGGAAAATAATACAATACACAACTAGAAGTAGATATACGGATACAAAGCTTTCCGGATATCGTTCTAGCTGTAAACCAGGATCCTGTGAATAAAAATCTGCAAAACCAAAACTACTAGCTGCCCGTGTCAAAATAAGGGCACCCAGAGTTTAGGTTAAAACAATAAACTCCAGGTCAGTCATGTGACTGGTGTGAGAACTAAAACAGTTATTATTCTTTATTTTAAAAGTTATGTAAATCAAGGGACCACGCCGTATAACACGGAACGGGTTTCCTCCCAAGAATACCAGTGCATAAAACAACAGCGCAATGCTAAATAAAGAAAAATGAAGCTATTATAAGACCCAGGTCCTATCACACAATGCAACGCAAGCCGGGGGATAGGGTTTTCCCTTATAACAGCCAAAGAATGCTTGATACGTTTAAAACAAATCATTTGATACTATTATAAGTGTATAGTGTATAAAACAACTTCAAATCATAAGTATCAATCATAAGCGGCATGAGCGTCCCATGCCACTATGTCGCCATATATAGGTTTACAAATAAAACCGCAAAGTCACGTATTTGGAAATTGGATTTCCATCTATGAATCGAGGCTAGGGATCGTCCCCAACCGATTCGAGACAATCTAGCCCATGTCTCAGGACCCAGACTCAGGTGGGCCTTGGATCGTCAGGGCCGGTCCACCGATGTGGATTATTATGCCTGAACAATACGTCTCTCCGCCCTTTGGGGCGTAAATGAGCCAACGAATGACTCCATCGGACCCGGATCGTCCGATCTAACCGAGGCGCCTTGCAACAGCAACAACCACACAGGTGAAAAGTATATAAATGTCAGGGCTGGTAGGTCACTGACACCACCCTAGCTAGAAAGAGACGCATGTCCTCCCTGAGGTCCTCTCCCGTTTTTGGTTCACAACCGGGGTGCGAAACTCGCGAAGCAAACGTTACACAAAGCTACGCCACAAAGGCCGTGCTTTGATCATCACCACTAGACTTTGCTTTTCAACATAAGCCTCGATCAATTGCCACTTAGGCATGCCACACAGGCAATTCACTCCATGCATTTGATATCCATCAATATATAACCCCTGAGCTCGTACGTCTCAGAGAAGGGCGTTAAGCAAAAGAATAAATTCTCCGCCGCCAAACAGATATATTTAATAGAGATCAATCACACGGACTAAAATCCAATGTCAGACACACAATCCATTTACAAGTCCGTTCTGGGTCTGAACGAAACCGGAGGCACCTAGTACCCCGCATATCCATCGATCTCCAAGTACGTCTGGACGATCACCAACTGTTTCCATCTTTTTGGGTGTACAGCCCAATCAAGATCATCAGTAATCACCCAAACGACGTGAAGACCTCCGGTCTTCGACCATCGTCTTCATCTTCGACTTATCGTCGTATCAGTTATTCAGAATGGGATAAACCCGGTCTTTCCGAATAACTCGCGTATATTTTAAATAAGTGTTACATAAACACAACATACGCCTCATTCCAATTTATCAGTCACTAACCGTAAATTAATCAAGAGAATAATCCCCAAATATTAACCCTGAAGGCCGAAACCAACATCAGATCAATATCCAGAAAACCATTCTGCTTGGCTAACCGACAGTTAGTTTCTAAATTTCACATTCATAGGGAAAGGTTCCCATTAATTTTATCAAAGATAAACTCCTTGAATTTATTCTTTAATCTTCTTTTGAATTTTTGATTCTACTAGTCGGGATTAACGAACCTTACCGAAGTAATCATTTGTTTTAATTCCCCAATCCCAACCTATTCACCCCATGAAGTAAAACTGGTAATACTTCATATCTAACACCACGGTGTTATCGGTAAATTCAATTACCATTTCACGTTCAATCTAATTAAAGATTTAACTATCGCCTGGAGTAAAACTGGTGATACTCCATTCTCGATTATTTCAATCTAATTAAAGATTCATTAAAACTCCACTTAGTTTTAATCTTTAACTGGGTTAAAGAATCAGTGTCATTTAAAACACAGTTCACGATAAACCCAAATCACATTCCATTAATTATCGGGTTAAAGAACGAGTGTTATTTAAAACACTGTCCACGATAAACCCAAAAATCAATATCAATTCAATTCCAATTAAATATTATTTAATTGGTACACTTCATTAAATCTAAATAAAAAGATTTAATCTTTTCTCAACTGGTTTCAAGAACAGCGTTAGTGAAGACACCATTCACGACAAACCCAAATCACATTTGATATTACATACAAGGCTCTGAATAGAAAATATATCGACTTATATTCAATATAAAATTCTACGACCAACAGATATCGTATTGGAAATAACGATATATATATATATATATATATATCTATATCTTTCTAATTTCCATAACAACATCTGTATAATTACGAATTCCAACATCGAAATATCCGAAGACAATTTCGATTCAAATCCACTCCAATGCAATCATTGGAAATTCTGATTATTTTTAAAACCCTTTTTAAATTCAATTTATTTATTTAAAAATAAATAGAATTATAATTCTAGTTCAAAACTAATTCATTTCGATAAAAATCTATTTTTATCTTTTCAAATATGGAGTTTTTCATCCCAATTTTTCCCAAATCATTTCTTATGATTTTACACAAATTATTACTATTTTTAATAATTTTATCAAGGCCCGTACAGTCGATTTCCATCAACAGCCATCGAACTGCACTTACAGCGACCTTTTTCAAATTTGATTTGGACATAATCCCAAATCCAACCGTTAGATTTCAAATTTCAAATATCCTTACAAAGCTCTTTTCGATACGAACCCAACGGTCCCGGTTTTAGGAGAATCCGACGGTCGGATCTCCCGCAATATCCGTTCGAAGTCAATGGTCGAAATTCGCGAACTGCCGCGGCGCGGCGCGTTCTATTCAGGCCATTATATTATATATATAATATATACTTCGTCGATTTCAATTTAAAACGTGCTTTATAAATCGTTTTAAATTCATTTTCAAAATGGTTTCAACTTCATGTTCAATTTCAAATCAAAATTGAATATTCCAATATAAATTCGTTTTAAATTCATTTCAAATCGATTTCAATTCAAATTGATTTCTAATTCAATTTCGGTTCTAATTCAATTCAATTCAATTTCAATTCGAATTCATTTATATTCAATTTCAATTTGAATTCATTTATATTCAATTTCAATTCGAATTCATTTATATTCAATTTCAATTCGAATTCATTTATATTCAATTTCAATTCGAATTCATTTATATTCAAAAAATCAGATTTTGAAATCCCTTTCGATATTCATTATAAAATGAATAAAATCGATATAAATATCGTTCACGTCAAAATGGCGTCAATCTAACCAACACGGCTTCATATGTTTCTATTTTCAAATATTCTATTTCGAATATTTCTATCTCAAATATTTCTTTTCAAATATTTCCCTTTTCAAATATTTCTATTTCAAATATTTTTATTTCAAATATTTCTTTTTCGAAACTGGAATGAGGCCCAATCAATTACCATATAATGTTAATTATATGGATTTTCTACAACACATGTATATATCAACAACGATGAATAATCAACCATCATCCAAAGTGCATTCTACACTGTATAAGCATCAAATATAAATATTCAACGCTTATAACAGCCTGTCAATCCATCGATCGACATACAACTAAACAATCGGGATTAGTGTACATCAAATATCATCCCAATACCCGTGTGGGGTTTCAAGCAATCAAACACAGATTTTTATTTGTGCAGTTGGGCGATGTGTAAAATTTATCGTCCCAATCAATGTCCTTCAAATAGGTGTACATAAACAAACCGTCCGGTTTGTAAATGAATATTTATTTATTCACATTCACGTTAAAAATTATATTTTTAACGATCAAACTATTTTATTCAACCTATGAATATTCTATTCGGTTCATCTATTAAATAAAATGTTATCTTTATTTTTCTAACTTATTTTTTAGAAAATTTCGGCGGCATAACGGCACGATACTAGAAACGGGACAAGGCCTAGCCTTATCCCAGGTCTAGTGAAGGCCCATGCCATTCACACATCAATCAAATCAATTTCATTTCACCAAACTATTCAATTCAAACCAAATAATCTAACCAACTACACAACCAAACAATTAAACAAACAAGCCATCCATGGTCTGTGGATGACGGGTGTCGGGTGCTGCTAAGCACCGTCAGCATCCTAGTATATATATAACTAGAAAAAGAGATTGAAGAGTGAGAAGTTCTCACCGATAGCTATCCAATACCACGACTCTTCATTTATAGAAATCTTCGTCGTTCTGCCTCTTTTCACTTTCTTTGCCCGTATTATCTACATATGTAAAAATCACATTTTTACTTCCCTATTCAATATATAAAAATCACATTTTTACTTCGATGTTCAATATATAAAAATCACATTTTTACTTCGATGTTCAATATATAAAAATCACATTTTTACTTCGATGTTCAATATATAAAAATCACATTTTTACTTCGATGTTCAATATATAAAAATCACATTTTTACTTCGATGTTCAATATATAAAAATCAAATTTTTACTTCGATGTTCAATATATAAAAATCACATTTTTACTTCGATGTTCAATACATAAAAATTATATAAAAATCACATTTTTACTTCAATGTTCAATATATAAAAAATCACATTTTTACTTCGCAAGGATTTCGCCTTTTCCCATTTCAAAAATCTAATTTTTTTCTATTTTAAAAATCCAATCTTTTCTATTTTAAAAATATGATCTTTTCTATTTTAAAAATATGATCTTTTCTATTTTTAAAATTCAATCTTTTCTATTTTAAAAATTCAATCTTTCTATTTTAAAAATTTGATCTTTTCTATTTTAAAAATCAAATCTTTTCTAATTTAACAACTCTATAAAAATCAGATTTTATATACAATGTTTTATATAACTTAATCATTGTTTAATCAGCAAATAAATTAATTGCTTTCAGTAAAATCAATCAAAAACTCACCGTATTTGATTTACTCAGAGGAGGGGTTGTCCACGTCGATTCGCGGATGCTGGAGGGGGCGCAGGCCGTCGAGAGGGTGGATGGTTGTCGCGTGGGTGGTGCTGTTCTGATTGAGGAGGCCATCGACGCGGTGGATGGGGTGGCAGTGAGCGGAGGCGGGTGGTTTTGGGGTTGCGCGCTTGAATTGGAGAAGATGGGGGAGGCGCGGTCGAGCCTGGCGGAGGGCGCTCGTCGGTGGAGGTCGGCGAGGCTGAGGCGCAGGCGATGGTCGGGGGTTGCGCGATTCCATCGTGCTCACGTTTTTTTTTATTTGTTTCGATCTGATTTACAGGGGGGGGCAGAAGATAATAAAGGGGAAGAGAGGAATATTTTTTTTTTTATTATTTTTAATTCAAAGAAGTTGACTTTTTCGTACGACCTCAATACGAGGCCCACCGCCTGTAGACCATAGCGTTTTACCCCCATTCCGAACCCAATGGGATATGTATCGCAAGCTAATTCGATTGTTTTGATCGGTTTCCGTTGAATTTACATTTAAATTACTATATTGAATTTTAAACGTACGTTTCAAATTACCGGGGTCGCATACGAACTTTAAAAATTCTAGAAAAATA
This sequence comes from Allium sativum, assembly GCA_030737875.1. Classification (NCBI taxonomy): domain Eukaryota; kingdom Viridiplantae; phylum Streptophyta; class Magnoliopsida; order Asparagales; family Amaryllidaceae; genus Allium; species Allium sativum. The sequence continues at coordinate 428,776,024 of CM060909.1, read as the reverse complement.
TTTTCTAGCTTCGTATTGACGATACGGTCCTATCAAAACTAGTTTCGTTGAATTCCGAGACCGTTAGAAAAATGGCCAATTTCCAGTCGATTAAAATCAACTGAAACTGGTCAAACGCGTTTTCCTTCCACGCTCACATATTGATTCAGAAAATTACGAAATTTGGAATCTAGCAATAACTTAACATCACGGACCCAACAAAAGTGGTTTCGTCGAAATCCGAGGTCGTTTGCAAAATTCCCATTTTTAAGGGCCTGAATTCCATAGCGACTCTTCAGAATTTTCAACTGGACATATCTTTTGGTTCCCGCTATGAAATTTCGATTTTTCGGATTCGTTGGAAAGATATTACCAATTAGATCCTAATGTTTTTGGTTTCACTAAAATCCGGATTGTTTTGCACCCGGTACATTCAATTGATGTTTGAAATCGAATTATCGAACTACCGCGCCATTTTCAATTCTATTTATAATTATATATATAATTATTTATATTCTAACGACGACGTATATAATATATACGTCGAATTATATGCTAAATAAATTTCTCGTCGATATTATTTAAAATAATTCATTTTAAAAAATCAAAATTCGCTAAAATTTCCAAAATAAAAATTTTAAACTGGCCCAGATTTCCGGGTTATTACAATCTCCCCCACTTAAAACTTTTCGTCCCCGAAAAGGAACAAAGTCGAAAGTGGTTTGATTAATCAACTCTACGTTCGATCTGGCTTTCATTCTCCAACTTTTCAGTTCCTGAGAATTTTCAAATTTTCAAAAATTTGGCTAACACCCTAAATTTTCGAAAAATTTCGCCATAACCTCCCCTGCAATGGGAGCATCGGGAAATCTCAAATAGCTTCCCCGGTCCTTCTAATCTCAAAAAGAAAAAGAAAAAGCCAAGCGGCTAGCCAATAGGCTCATAAAATCATCATCACCCAAACAAAACAGTATATTATATAGTAAACATGTACCTATTTGTCGGGCAAACAAATTTTATTCTTCGGCTCTAGCATCTTTGCTATGACCTGTTCAATGTAAGTATATGTATATGCAAGCAAATGCGACCAATTTTCAATATAATTCAATATTTGGTTCAATTAGGCATAATGGTTCCAAATTATCAAACAATTAAACAAACAACACAATCATAAATCAATTAGTGAATTAGAGTTTCAAATTCATAATTTTGATACATATACAAAAATCATGTTTTTGAAGGAAAGCACGGATAGAATTGAGTACAAGACAAAATAGAATGCAGACGGAAGAACATTTCATTGTTATTACAACAATTCCATTAGATACAAGAATATACAGAGTATAAATGAATAAATTACATTCGACAAATATCAGAGAATACAATAAATTACATAGCAGCGGAAAAATATACAAAACACAACTAGAAGTGATACACGGATACAGAGCTTTCCGAGCATCGTTCCAGCTGTAAATCAGGACCCTGTGAATATAAATCTGCAAAACCAAAACTACTAGCTGCCCGTGTGGAAAATAGGGGCACCCAGAGTTTAGGTTAAAACAATAAACTCCAGGTCAGTCATGGGACTGGTGTGAGAACTAAAACAGTTATAATTCTTTATTTTAAAGTTCGGTAAATCAAGGGACCACGCCATATAACACGGAACGGGTTTCCTCCCAAGGATACCAGTGCATAGAACAAACAACGCAATGCTAAATAAAGAAAAATGAAGCTGTTATAAGACCCAGGTCCCATCACACAATGCAACGCAAGCCGGAGGATAGGGTTTTTACCTTATAACAGCCAAAGCATGCTTGATACGTTTAAAACACATTATTTGATACTATTATAGGTGTATAGTGTCAAAACAATTTCAATCATAAATATCAATCATAGGCGGCATGAATGACCCATACCACTATGTTGCCATACTAGGTTCTACAAATAAAACCGCACTATCATGTATTGGAAATTGGATTTCCGTCATGAGCCGAGGCAAGGGGCAAGCTCCTCTCCGATTCGAGACACTCTAGCAAATGTCCCAGGACCCCACTGTGATCCTTGGTTCTTCAGGGCCGGTCCTCTCTTACTTTTGAGGATTGGCAATTCCTGAACACACGTTTCCCGGTCCTTACAGACCTATATCCGAGGCGCCTCGCATTCCAACAACCACACAGGTGAAAAGTATATAAATGTCAGGGCTGGTAGGTCAATGACACCACCCTAGCTAGAAAGAAACGTCGTGCTCTCCCTGCAGTCACTATCCCGTTTTTGACTCATACCGAGGTGTGAGGCTCGCGAATTCACGTTATACACAAAGCTACGCCACACAGGCCGTGCTTTGATCATCAATCACAAGACTTTGCTTTTCAACAGAAGCCTTGATCAATTGCCACTTACGCGTGCCACATTGGCAATTCACTCCATGCGACTGATGTCCATCGATATACAACCTCTGAGCTCGTACGTCTCAGAGAAGGGCGTTAAGCAAAAGAATAAATTCTCCGCCGCCAAACAGATGTATATTTAATAAAGATCAATCAACACAGAATAAAATCCAATGTCAGACACACAATCCATTTACAAGTCCGTTCTGGGTTCCCCCGGCTTGCGTTGCATTGTGTGATAGGACCTGGGTCTTATAATAGCTTCATTTTTCTTTATTTAGCATTGCGCTGTTGTTTTATGCACTGGTATTCTTGGGAGGAAACCCGTTCCGTGTTATACGGCGTGGTCCCTTGATTTACCTAACTTTTAAAATAAAGAATAATAACTGTTTTAGTTCTCACACCAGTCACATGACTGACCTGGAGTTTATTGTTTTAACCTAAACTCTGGGTGCCCTTATTTTGACACGGGCAGCTAGTAGTTTTGGTTTTGCAGATTTTTATTCACAGGATCCTGGTTTACAGCTGGAACGATATCCGGAAAGCTTTGTATCTGTATATCTACTTCTAGTTGTGTATTGTATTATTTTCCGCTGCTATGTATTTAAATGTAATTTAAATCTCTGGTATTTCTGTGTAATATTCATTTATACTCTGTATATTCTTGTATTCTGGTGCATTGTTGTAATATACAATGAAATGTTCTTCCGTCTGCGTTCTGTTGTGGCTTGTTCTCGAACTATCCGACACTTTCCTCACCGGGGAAGTTACGGGTTTTCACAATAATATACACTTTATATTCATAGTTTGTTACATTTTATATTATTTGTGGTATATGTATTACTATTTTGGTATTTATTGTTTTGAATATTTAGTTTGGATTTTAAATTTACTTTATATATTGATTTTGATTATATAGTATATATTTAAGTTTAAATTATTTAAAATTATTTTGAGAATATAATAGTTCCCAAAAATCTAAGTATTTTTATATCCAAAAATCTATTTTAGGATGTATAATAGTTTCCTAAAGTTTCAAATTAAACTACATAGTTTTATATTTTCAAAATGATCTTTAAAATAGGTTTTTCAGAATTTACACTAAGATCATTTCGACATGGCCAGACTTGGTATATCAACATTATGGTCATTCTATTCAAAATTCATATTTTTCAAATGAAGTATCTTTTCATCATATCCATCCGCGAATAGTCATTTCTCTTATCTTCTAAAAATTGGAAGTTCTAATTTCTAAATTTAATTAATTTTTTAATCATCTTCTTCACTTTTTTTCTTCTATGCCATTTCTAATCAGAATAGCAATTATATTCTACCAAGTTTTGAAGTAAGTTAATCGATTTCTACTCAGCTTTTGATTCTCCATCATCTTCCCCACAGGGGTGTCGACACCCACGTCAACACCTACACAGGGGTGTCTACACCCCCCACCCCCCCAGATCCAAGAGAAAATTAATTCTGCGTATGAGGACTGAATTCTTGGCTATATTCGTTGACCTTATGCTATAAATAGGACCCTATACCCATTGTTTTAATCATTCTAAATCAATGGAGAACTAGATGCTGCCTCTTCCTAGACTGAAATAGCTTATTCTTCTTCTACAACTAGAGTTGGACAAATTCAGAGATCTGTGCTTCTGCATCTACTATTATTCTTCTATTTCTTAGATCCAATCACAGTGAGTCTATGTTATTTTTAGATATGAATATTTAAATGTTAATCTTGACATGTTTAAGAATTGGATCTAAGCCTATGCCTATTTATCATGTCAGATCTGCCATTGTTCGTATATCTAATTCACTGATTAGATCTCATCATGCATGTTTATGGTCATGACACTATGCCTAATCAGTCCTGTTATTTCATGTTCATCAGATCTATTCTTATATGCATATTTCTGTTCATCAGATCTATTCTTATATGCCTATTTCTGCTATCATTTTCCCATTTCTATTACTTTTTGTTTTATGTCTATTATGTTCTTCTCTCTCTCATTCCCTCTTTTATTTTTATAGCCAGACTACCTTCAAGCCTGGGCCGATATCGCTGCAATATGCTTACGAACGAAATTGGGTTAAACTGGGAATGATTGGAAATGGTATTTTAGGGGCATAACTTGTACTTTGAATCTAAAATGGAATTTGGGGGCATAAAGTTTTTTATGGAATTGGACTAAAAATTGGGGCATGATTTATACGATAAATTGTGACTTGTGGTTTGGGACAAATAAATCTATAGGCTTAATTTAAGATTAAGCAAAACATGTTAATAGAACTGTAAAGAATCTGTGAAGGCTGTTTAATCTGTTAAAATTGGGGCATAACTTGTATTGGGAAATTTGGGGCATAAATTAAATTGAAAACATGAACATGGATTTGGGGCATAAACCAAACTGTGATTAAAAATCTTAAATTGGGGCATATAATAGGTGATAAATATGACTTGGAAATAGGGCATGAAAACCTATAATGAAATAGGAATAATTTTTAAATAATGAAAATGCCTAGATTTACAATAATTGGAAACTGTAAACACACTTAGACACGAGGTTAGATTACACTTGTGGTAGAAGCCTGCCTGGACCCAACCGGCATATTTAGCGTCCACAAGTGGTAAATCTAATGTGAGAGGTCTAAGTGCATAAACACGTGACGGTGCTAAGACACGAGGTTAAGTCCGACTTCTGGAAGAAGTCTGCCCGGACCCAACGGCATATTCGCCATCCACAAGTATTAGACTTAACGTAGGAGGTCTAGCGCATTATAACCATAAATGAATGTATGGTAAGGAATTTGTAATACTTAACCTTTCTGAATCCATAAGGATTTTATGAGCCTCTTAAATCTGTGGGGTTAAGTAAATCCGTTAAGTATTTAGGGTTAAGTAAGCCTGTTAAGTATGTCGGGTTAAGTAAACCTGTTAAATCGATAGGGTTAAGTAAACCTGTTTAATCTTTGGGGGTTATATGAACCTATTAATCTAGAAAACTTAACTTGCAAAATCTGTAGTGGTTATATGGACCCGTTAACTTGTAAAGGTTAATCCGTAAATCTGTAGAGGGTTATGCGAATCTGATGAATCTGTTAGGCATAACCTATCAAAATCCAAGTTACTTGGGGACACAAGATTTGTAAGGGTTGGTTTGCGTCATATGTTGTATGGGACCCATACTAGTCAGTAACAATGGTATTAAAGGGGGACCCGCACTAGGTAGGGGTTAGGGCACACTTATTGAGCTGATTGTAAGAGGTTCATTTGGGAGGCGGTGTGTACTGGCGCGTTCCGATGGACTCATGTGTGTGCATGAGTACGACCTTCTCTGGGAAAATAAGCTGTTGTAGCACCAGTAAATAGGTCTGTCCTTCTGTATGTTGCCACTTTAGGAAGTAATACACCTTTTTGTGGGGCTGAAACAGGATATTTACGGAATAGGGAGTCGATTGGTTGGGGGTAGTGATTAAGGTACATCTAGTCCTGTCTATTTCTGTGGGGTACATGTATTTCTGTTTGGGTTTACACCTGTTATTTCTGTTTAGGTACCAGTTAATTCTATTTGGGGTAAAACCCGCCACTAGAGTGCACCTAAAACTACCATTATATTTCTGTTGGGATCATCCTGTTTCCATTAAGTAATTAGGATGTATGTAATCCTTTTACATATCTGTTATATTAGTATTGGTGCAGAGAAAGCAAAAGTATTAGAGAAGCGCAATATACTTAATCATGTTTCCTATTTACCTTGTCATACCTGCCTTTTATGACGTTATCTCCCTTATCCACTTTATATGCCTGTCATGATACTTTCACTTATTTATATGCTAAAAAGTAACTAGACTCGCCAGACTTTATGTCTGACCCATTTTTTTCCTCTTCTTTCTCTTCTGTTCACCTCCCCTCCAAGTTCTCAAGGTGGGAATACTTAAGCTTGATCAAGATTCTGATTTCATCTTGCTTGGATTTGTTTAGATGTACTGCTTGATTTCTTATCTCTCGACTATGGCTATTTTTTAGGGATTACGCTTCTTTTATTAGTTTACTCTGATGATTTAAGTACAAGACAGAAATTTTAAGTTGATGTACTGGGTTTATGTATTTCAAACTTATGATGTAACTATGTTTTGAACCATGATGTTTTCTGCTTAATAAATTTTATATTCTGCTTCTATTTTGTATATGTCTTGTAATGTTTCTATTTTTGTTTACCTATAACGCTTCACGAAACCTAATGCATTCTCTTAATGAGTGACATTAACGGACGTGGGTTGTCACACTTGGTATCAGAGCACGAGATTGTATGAAACAGTGGGAGATTGCCACTAGAGTAACTGGACTCGCCAGATTTTATGTCTTGGTAGACAAGAATCACACATAACAGTTTCATACAATTTTACTTAACCCTCCCACTGTTTCATACAATTTTCCTTAACCCCTACTCAAGTTAACATATTCATCCAATCCCTATGGATTCAACTAGGTTAAGTATCCAAATTTATTACCGTATTCATTTATGGTTATAATGTACTAGACCTCCCACATTATGTCAACAACTTGTGGATGTTGGATATGTTGGGCTGGTCCGGGCAGACTTCTTCCATAAGTCGGACTTAATCCCATGTCTTAGCACATCACATGTTTGTGCACTTAGACCCCTCACATTAGATTCACCACTTGTGGTCGCTGGTTATGCCGGTTGGTTCCGGGCAGACTTCCACCACAAGTGTAATCTAACCTTGTGTCTTAGCGTGGTTATGGTTTCTAATTGCTGTAATTCTTGGCATTTCCAGTATTAACCAATTATTCCTATGTCATTATAGGTTTTCATGCCCCTTTTTCCCAAGTCATATTCGTCATGTATCGTATGCCCCAAATTCAGATCTTTTATGCATTTCATTCAATTTATGCCCAAATTTCCCAATACAAGCAAGTTATGCCCCAATTTTAACGTTTTCTCCTTGTTTCCAATTTAACGTGTTCATATATTTTAGCGGCATGCCTAGGCTCGAAGGTATCCTGTCTATAAAATAAAAAGGGAAAAGAAGAAGGGAAGAGAACAGAAATAAACATAATAATAAGATTGACATATGATGGCAGGAATAGGCATAGCAACTAATAAACATATAGTGACAAAGTTGGACATAGTGACAAGATAGGCATATAGGAACAGATCTAATGAACATGTGATAGTAGAACTGATTCTAACATAATAAGGACATCATAATCAGACATGATGAGATCTAAATAATGAATTAGATTAACAAACAATGGCAGATCTGGCATGATAAATAGTTATAGGCTTAGATCTAGTTCATAGTCCTGTCAAAATAACTTAGATACACAGGTTATAGCAGATCTGATATGATTCAAATAGTCACAGGGTTAGATCTAAGTTATAGTCATGTAAAGATTAACTTTTAAGTATTTAGATCTAAAAATAACATAGATTCGCTATGATTAGATCTAAGGAATAGAAGAGGGATTGCAGATGTTGAATCACATATCTCTAAACTTGAATAACTTGATTGTTGAAGAAGAAAAGGCTTAATTTAATCTGGGCGGAGGCAGCATCTAGTTCTCCATTGTTTTTGTGTAAATAAAACAATGAGAATGGTGTCCTATTTATAGCATAGGTCTATGAATCTGGTCAAGAACTTAGTCCACGTACACTGAAATATATCAGGCCCGGATCTGGGGTGTCGACATGGGTGTCGACATCCCCCTTATGGTGTCGACCTATGGGCGGACACCCCTAGGGCTGGGGTCGACGCCCAACGGACCTGGTTCCCGCGTTGTCCCACCTTTGTTTTTTGGACTGATTTTTTTTGAATTTCTGAAATGATTATTTATATATATAATTAGCTTATATATATGTAAACTTCAAACCTTAATATCTTCTTCGTACGATGTTTTTTTACACAAACTCGGTGTCTATCTCAAGCAGAATTCCGAGATGAACGCAATGGCACAGTCCGTTTCACTTAATTCTGAATATTTAATTAAGTATTCATTAATTTATCATCTTTAGTTTTGTTAAAATTACGGGGTGTTACATTCTCCCCTCCTCAAAGGATTTCGTCCCCGAAATCTCTAAGTTAAGGAGAATGTATGTCCTAACATCCATCACCCATCTAGTCATCCACCAATCACAGGCATCCATTTTCATTAAAGGCTTCTAACAATTATGTGGACATATGCAAAGGTGTGTGTATATGTCCCAATACAAATGCAAAAGATCAGGCGGTCTACTGATTCAGTCGACCTCCTTAATGCAATGTATGTCAGTGCTATGAATCCAACATGTATGCAAATAATCCTATTATAACATGTAAGTTCTATACGGGTGCACAATCATCCGTCCAAATGCAACATCCATATGATGATACACCCACTTTCATCCATTAAAAGAGAAAAATAATGCACACACATCCATATGCAGTATGAGAGTGATTGAGTCGATCTAGTGCCTAATGTATGTGTATATGTATCCACGAGCAACCACTAGCAAACACTTGCATTCACTTGCATCCATCAAACATAACATGTCTCAAACACATGTTTACATTCATCGGATTCCTACCTAAAGGTCGAAGATTCGATCGATAAGATATACTTAAATGATAGAAACAAGCATGTAATAAAGCATTGGAAAGGAAGTTAAGAACATACCCCTGAAAAGAAAAGGGTACGAAGCACGAATCTTGTCTTTGGTGTCCTAAGTTGCATCCTCTTGGATATCTCCTCACCGAATAGGCACCCCACTTCAGATTTATTTGTCCCAAACCATAAGTCATAATTTACCTTATAAATCATGCCCCAATTTTTAGTCTAATTCCACAATATAGTTTATGCCACCAAATTCCAATTGTGATTCAAAGTACAAGTTATGGCCTTAAATTACATTTCCAATCATTCCTAATTTCGTTCGTACGCATATTTTAGTGATATCGGCCTAGGCTCGAAGGTAGCCTGGCTTTATAAATAAAAGGGAATGAGGGACAGAAGAACAGAATAGATGTAAAACCAAAAGTAACATAAATGGGCATATGATAGCAGAAATAGGCATATAAGAATATATCTGATGAACATGAAATAGGCATATAAGAATAGATCTGATGAACTAAAATAGGCATATAAGAATAGATCTGATGAACATGAAATAATGGGACTGATTAGGCATAGTGTCATGATCATAAACAGGCATGATGAGATCTAATCAGTGAATTAGATATACAAACAATGGCAGATCTGACATGATAAATAGGCATAGGCATAGATCCAATTCATAAACATGTCAAGATTAACTTTTAAATATTCATATCTAAAAATAAAGTAGACTCACTGTGATTGGATCTAAGAAATAGAAGAATAATAGTAGATGTAGAAGCACAGATTTTCGAATTTGTCTAACTCTAGTTATAGAAGAAGAATAAGCTATTTCAGTCTAGGCAGAAGCAACATCAAGTTATCCATTGATTTAGAATGAATAAAACAATGGATATAGGGTCCTATTTATAGCATATGGTCAACGAATATAGCCAAGAATTCGGTCCATATAAGCAAAATTGAATTTCGCTCGGATCTGGGTGTTGTTGTAATGACCCGGATATTCCGTCGGTTAGATTTGAATATTTAATACATTTTTAAATATTAATTTGATAAATTAAATGAATATTTATTTTTAAGTTATCAATTTAATAATCAGTTTCGATTTAATATCGAATATATCAAGTTATCAAAATACGAAGTTGATTGAATTAAAATTTAATTTTTGAATTAAATACAATTCAAATGATCAATACAAACTTCTGTTTGAAGTGGAATAATAATATTAATTTATTATAGTAGAATTTATTGTTTTCAAATTTGATTTATATCAATTTAAATAAATATCTTCCACAGACGATCGAACTGGACTTCGTGACTTATCCCAGTGTGTTCAGAACAGGGGTATTACCCTAGAATTGACAGTTGTTGGGTTCAGTAAAGAGTTCAGAATCAACGCGATAATTTAAATTAAAGGATGTCGGTTTAAATAAATTAAAATTAAAATAAAATATCAGGTTCTGTGGACAGAAACACAACAAGAAGGGGCCCTCGCTGTTCTTTTCAAAACCATAAGAGAAAATCAAACGTGGCCGCTCCATTTTCATATGTTGAAAATCGAAATTTCCTTTAATACTCCTATATTTTTCTCTCGTTCATTTCCTTCTGAACAACTGAAAATCCGAAGCCCCTTTTATCTAAAAATCAATTCGAAGGCCATCAGTTTCAAAAGCTCGAAGTAATTTTGGGGGCTCCGCGATGTCAGGATGAGGGAGCAAATCAGAACCCCCATGAAATGAATCGATTTCAACTTCGATGTTCTCATGTTCGCGAAAGCTTCACCCTCGTACCATCGATACAGGGTTCGATCAAATCTTCTGAAGTTCGATTTGGGGTAACTCGATTTGGGTTAGGGCATCGATGTGTACAGCGTGCTAGGGTAAAGGACGATCTCGTCCTGATGGCGTCGAAGGTGAATTTGAGGAAAACAATGAACTTCAACCGGAGTAGGAAGCCGCGATTCAGGTTAAGGTGTGAGGTGGGAATTCGAACACAGTAAGGAGGAGCGTTGACTGGCACTACTTTCACGGGGTTCGAACTTTGTTGGAGGGGCGATATAGCTATTGTGGCTTCACTGCTACAAGTCGAGTCTTGCCAGGATTTGTACGAACTTGGAGTCAGGGGATGGACGTGTAAAGGAGATGACATGGAAGAAGAACAACAGGATTTTTAATGGCGAGGAAATGGATATGGGTTGATCTATAGCTCACAAGTTTGGATTCTGTCGGGAAAGAAGGGTTTGGAAAATGGTGATTTAGGTAACTAAGTTTATTTATTTAATTTTTAATTAACAAGTAAGAATTATTTAAATGGTTATGTAGGTTAAATTAAATGTCATATTTAATTTATACAAGGTTTTAAAGAATGAAGTCGATCAAAAATGCATAAGCTGGGGATATCATAAGCTGAAATTAAATTGGATTAAAATGGAGTGGATCGAAATAAAATACCACGGTGAGTAAATCTCACCTTTTATTTAAAATTATTTTATATAGTAAAAAATAATTGACTGTGCTTGTTTGAATGCTGTCTGATTGTTTTAAAATATATATAGTTATTTAGGATTAATTAACTATTATATATATATATATATATTGGGTTGATGATTGGTTGGATTCCCGCAGTTTCATTAGCGGATGCCCGCAGTTTCATAGCGGATGATTACCCTATACGCCCCACGCTATGATTAGTGGATGACCTTCTATACAGCGATATCCTGCCTCGAAGCAGGATGGGTATTAGTTTGTTGACTAACGTCTGTGGATGCAGGAAAACAGGTTGGAGGAATCCAACTGGATTCCTCAAAAATATATTATCTGTTTGTTGTTTGTTTGATTTCATATATATTCATATATGATGTGTTAAAAATCAAATGATTGAAAATTGGTTGATTTGATTGTTTAAAATATCCCTGGGGCTTGAATATTGACTTATAAAAATATCGAAAAAGGTATTTGAGGTTTAACAAGGGAATTCTATTTTTATAAATAGAATTTTGAATTTTTAATGAACTAGGGAAAATATTAACTTATTTGAATATATATAAAACAAGTATGGAATTTATAAACTTTGTTTATAAATCAAAATGTGGGTTTGGAAAGGAATTTATAAACTTTGTTTATAAATCAAAATGTGGGATTTGAATGGAATTTATGAACTTTGTTTATAAATCAAAAAGATGGGATTTGAATTGAATTTATAAACTTTGTTTATAAATATATAACGTGGGATTTTAAGTAAAGTTATAAACGTTGTTTATAAACAATGCAGAGATATTCAAATAGATTTGAATATAAAATTTGGAAAGAGAATTCAAATAGACTTTGAATATAGAATTTGAATAAATGAATTCAAATGGAGTTTAACTATAGAATTTGAATATAGAATTCAAATGGGGTTTATAATATAGAATTTGAATAAAGAGAATTCAAATGGGATTTATATTATAGGATTTGAATAATAGAAGATAATAGATTTGGATAAATAGAAGTGGAATAGACTAAGAAGTTAATTAACATATTTAATTAACAAGTTGAGTTAAAACGATTGGTATAGTTAAAATAGATTGGACAGGTATAAATATACAGGATACAGGTTTGGAATAAAGTGTTAGAAGGTATATATATAGATTGCCCGACAAAAAGGTAGGTAGTTAATTCATATATGAGATTTTATGCCCCGTATCGGCTAGCCGCTTGGCTTTTCTTTTTTCTTTTTGATTGGAAAAGGCCTGTGTGGCAGTTTGGGGATTTTCCCGATGCTCCCGGTACAAAGGAGGTTATGGCGAATTTTTCCGGGAATTTAAGGAGTTAGAATATTTTTAAGAAGTTTGATAACTAGAAATATATATATCAATATATATAGAAGTCGATAAGGAAGCGAACTTAAAAATAGAATAGTATAATCAAAAAGGAAGACTAGAAATAAAATCTCGAAAGAATAGAAAGAGAAAGTAAATATGTGTTTAAAAGTGAAGAAGTAGTTGTATGGTATTGATTTTTCGAGTAAGTAGTCATATCTGTTTTGACGTTATAAATGTTATTCAGTCAAGGTCTGATAGGTAGTTATACCCCAACTTGATTGATTTCATTATTAACAAATAAACAGTAAGATTTCAGGCTCGAAGATCAATGTTGAATAAGAGTTAGTTGAATATAGTATTTGGGTTGTCGTAACGATGTTTTACACAACATCCGTTTTAACCCAAATAAATGTAAGCTTGGAAATAGAATAATGAATATTTCTAAAGTTAGAAAATAAAGGAAGGCGATATATGGAAATGTTTTCCAAATAACGTAAAAGGCCAATATGGTTATTGAAAATATTTGGTTAACAAATATTGATAAAGAAATAGAGAAGTAATTTAATTAATGAAATATTAATTAAAGGCTCAATGATTGTTGGATGTTTGGATGAACATTTGATAGTTAAATCATCGACTATCGAAACACTTGTTTTTATTCGATAGTTAAATCACAGACTATCGGAGTTTTGACCATCGTTGTCAATATGGAGAGACCGGTTGGATTATTATCCGAAGAACCACTCCATATTGGCAGTAGCGTGCGAATCAGATTATATAAAGATAATCGAAGACGGAGTAGAGTGCAAGGACTTTTTCTATTAATAGAAATTGTGCCTTCGATTCATCCTGTTCCTAGGTGACGTGTACGGATGAATGTCTGACTGAGTATTTCTAGAAAGGTCACGTACATTGATTTCTTCAACCGTACCAAGAGTGGAAGCGGAGAAGGAAACTTCTTTTAGCTAACACGTAATGTACTATTGAGGACGTCAATCAGTGATTTGATGGATTTGACGATGTGGCATTCGAAGTGAATCTGGTGTGATGACAAAGCGTAGCTTCTAGCCTCATCAACCGGTAAATGACAAAAATCGGGCAAGCAGCATGGCTATGTAGGTCGCACCTATTAGGGTGTATAATCGCTTGATCTAGAGTTTCATTTATTTCTAAAAATCTATTGTCAATGCTGTCCCATTCGGGAAACGGTTGCTGATCCCTACCGTTGGTGATATACATTCGATACAATCAAGCCAAATGAGTGGTCGGTCATGTGTGGCTGAGTTGCAAGATGTTCTTGTTGAACTCGGTGTATTCTCCTCTAGAGATATACCAGCGGAAGGTGGTTCCATACCTTGTCATAGTTGGAAAACCAAATACCCAATACGTGCTTGCGGTTTTGGTTGTATATTATATATGTGGAACGTGAGATGAAAACGTTCCACTAGATTGTTATTTACTTGATTTAGACATTATTATAATATCAAAAGAGTTTTGATATAAAGATAAGTCAAGTGTTTGGATTCTCATAAGGGAAAAACCCGTTCCGTGTTATACGGCGTGGTCTTATGAGGTATCATTTAGTTTCTGAAACTGTTTTAAACTGTTTACTCATACCAGTCCCATGACTGACCCGGAGTTTATTTGTTTTGTTCTACCTAAACTCTTGGGTGCCTAAATTTTTACGGCAGTCAAGTAGTTCAGGATTTTTCAGATATATCTAAAGGAGCTTGGAGCAGGTGGCTTTAACGTTATCTAGTTATAGTGTTGTTCCACTGTGTTGTAAGTATTGTATTCTGATAAGTGTATGTTATACAGTGAAGATTTTGTATTTCAAAGATATGATATATTATATTTTGTTCCGCTGCGATGTGAGATTCTGTGTTGTTATTTCTGTTCTTTTTCTATCTCTTTCTTCTAAAAAAAATGATTCGTATTTTCGTGATATTTGGGTTGGACGTATGATGTATATAGTCAACTCTGATGTTATGGAAATTTGGGTCATTACAGTTGGTATCAGAGCTTAGGTTGAGCGAATACCTAGGCTTGTTGGAATGTGCCCATTAGAGATAGGATCAGTAGTATCCTAGAATGAGTTGAGTGTATATATATATATATATATATATATATATATATACGAGAGAGCGTATTTGTTATTTGATATAAAAACTGTTTTATATTGTGTTGACTAGTCTGTTGAGTGGATTATAAATTTTGGTCGAATCGTGGGACACCACGATGTCGATAGGAGTTTATAAACACTTGAACAGAAGATTGGACACGATATTGTTTTAAATGGTTGAGTTGATTGTTAGGATTATAATCGAATAAGATTATAAGAAATGAAATAGTTATATATAACGAAGTGGAATTTGTATAGAAATAAGATATACAAATGAGATGAATTAAAATTGAATACCAACCAGAATTCAGAATTTAAAATCCTGGGAGTTTGGAAAATGTTTTTCTAAATGGATTTTGAAAGAAATATAGTACTGAACTCATTCAGTAGCTGGGAAATAATTCTGATGATGGTCGCAACATCATCAGTGTTCATTTTCTAGTTTCTAAGTGATGAATTGCTGCCTTAGAAAAGTTTTGATGGAAATTTGTTTGAAAAGAAACAAGTTGTTGGAAAATTCAAATGTTTTGAATTTGGGATAGATATAAAAATATGTATATATTTATATTACTTCAAAGGAATTTTGAAATGGGAATTGGAATATAGATTTCAACCAGAAGTGAAATGGGAATTGGAATATAGATTTCAAATAGAAGTAAAATATAAGGGAATTCAAATATAGAATTTGAACATAGAAATTTAAATAGGATTTGAATAAAGAAAATTCAAATCGAAATTGTATAAGAAAAATTGAAATGGAATTTGAGTTCAAAGGAATTCAAATGGATTTGAATAAAGAAAAGTCAAATAGATATTTGAATATTAGAATTCAAATGGAATTTGGTTAAATAGAATTTCAAAGAGAATATAAAGTGGAGGTTGAATATTAGAATTCAAAGAAAATATAAAGTTTGAAATAGAATTTGAATTCAAAGGAGTTAGAATAGAATTTAAATTCAAAGGATTTCAAATAGAAATGGAATAAAGGAATTTAAATAGAAATTGAATAAAGGATTTCAAAAGGAATTTGAATAAGGGATTTGAAATGGGTTTTGAATAAAGGATTTCAAATAGAAATTGAAGATAAGAAATTGAAATAGAATTTGAAGATAAGGAATTGAAATAAAATTTGAATAGAAGGAAATTGAAATAGAAATTGAATAAAAGGAAATAATATAGAGTTTGAATAAAGAAATTCAAATGGAATTTGAATATTTTAAATTAAGATATAGGATTTGAATATTAGAAGTGAAATAGATCGGGAATATTATGAAATGGATTTGATATATATTAAAAATATATCAGAATGGAGTTGAATTTATTATAAACAAAGTTAAAACGTTTATATTTATAAATATAATTAAAACGAGTTTGCCATAGCGCGGCAGTTCGTAAATTGGCGATTCGAACTTCAATTTAGTATACAGAACTCAATTGAAGTCGGAATTCTTTGAAACAAGAATCGTCCGGACGGGTTGAATAATAGTTTTCTAATGAAAGAGAAAAATATGGATTTCGTCGTATAGATTTTGAGTTATGTCAAAATCAAATTTTTAGAAAAGCAGCGCCAGAACCATTAGAAAACCATAACAGTTTAATTAAATAAATAAAAGGATTTTTAGGGAATAAAATCCGAATTGGCATTAGAAAAAAATCCAGACTGGAGATATAAAATAAATATGAACTCCAGTGAAGTAAGTGAAATGATTTTTAAGACAAAAATCATATTTTAAATGGTTAAATAGAATTAACTAAATTAGAAAATAACTAGTTAAAGGAAATTTGAATCGAAATTGGGTTTTTGGATAAGTGAAAGAGATTGAGAATTTATATTCGAAATCGAATATATAACTCGAGTTGAAATATAATTAGATTAGTTTATAATTAAGTTGTCATATATTTGAACAAGTTATATTCAAATAAAAAGGGTGAAATAGGCAAAATGGTTAATTAGCAACTAGTTAATGGGAATTTGAATGATTGAAATTAAATTTAACTTAAGTAAGTTAAATGGATCGAAATGAATAAATGGAGTAAAATCAATGTGAATGAAATATGAATTTGGTGTGAATAAAAGAAATGTATTTGTAACACAAATACAAAGGAAGTTATGTGAAAACAAAAAGAAGGAGAAATATTTGTAAAAACATTTACAAATAGAATTTAAAAAGGAATATTTGTAAAACATTTACAAATAGAGTAAATGGAAATATTTATTTATAGAAAATAAATAGAATGTTATAAATGAGATATTTATTTGTTAAATAAATAGAAATAAATCAAAGGAATATTCAGAAGATGAATAGAAAATGGAAATATGTTTTTAACAGATAAATAGAAAAGATTAATTTATAAATAACAGTTTATAAATTAAATTAAATATTTATCATTCGATAAATGGAATATATAAGTCCGAACTTATATAGAGAAGAGTTATTGGTTTTTAACACCGATAGTTTGAAATAGAAGGGGTACACAACACTTGTATAAGTGAAGTAACGTTATTAAAGAGAACATTTATAAAGTGAAGAACCGTTACTAAAAGTAAATCTTTATAAATGAATAAATGTTATCCAATAGGAGTTATTCTAATAGGAGAAGTCGATTAGAGTTAGAAATAATCGATTAGAGTTAGAATAAATCGATTAGAGTAAGAATTAACCAGTTAGAGTTAATCAGTTAGGGTTAATCCGTAGAGTTAATTGAATATTAGTTATTCAATTAGAATTTATCGAATACTTGTTATTCAAATTAAGAGTTAACCAGATAGAGTTAATTGAACATAGTTAGTCGAATTAGGATTTAATTGAATGTTAGTTATTCAATTAAAGTTGATTGAATATATTTATTGAGATAGAGTAAGTCAAACATCGTTACTGATAAGTTGCCATTTCGTACGACTGCTAGCGTAATTCGCAGGGCTGCAGATAGCCTAGGGCGGTCAGATGTTTCCAGAGGGAATCAGGCGTAACCATTGTGTAACGACCCAGAAAATCTGAACCAATTTAAAATTTTTAAATTGGCTAAAATAATGGATTTTAAATATTTAAAATAAATATTTTAGATAATGGCAATGAAAACTGAGTTTGAATCGACATTTGAAAACGAATATAATTAATTATAATTATATATAGAATTGAAAATGGCGCGGTAGTTCGATAATTCGATTTCAAACTTCAATTGAATATACCGGGTGCAAAACAATCCGGATCTTAGTGAAACCAAAAATAATGGAATCTAATTGATAATATCTTTCTAACGAATCTGACCAATCGAAGTTTGATAGCGGGAATCAAAAGATATGTCCAGTTGAAAATTCTGAATAGTCGCTATGGAATTCAGGCCCTTAAAAATGGACATTTTCCAGATGACCTCGGATTTCGACGAAACCACTTTTGTTTGGTCCGCAGTGTCAAGTTATTGTTAGGTTTCAAATTTCATAATTTTTCGAATCAATATGTGAGCGTGGCAAAGGAAAACGCGTTTGACCGATTTCAGTTGATTTTAATCGACTGGAAATTGGCCATTTTTCAAACGGTCTCAGAATTCGACGAAACTAGTTTTGTTAGGACCGTATCGTCAATACGAAGCTAGAAAATATTTTTCTGGAATTTTTCTAGTTAATATGTGACCCCGGTAATTTGAAATGTGCGTTTAAAATTCAATATAATGATTTAAATGTAAATTCAAAAGGAAACTGATTGTAACAATCGAATCAGCTTGCGATACATATCCCATTGTGTTCGGAATGGGGGTTAAACGCTATGGACGACAGGCGGTGGGCCTCGTTTCGAGGTCATATGTAAAAGTCAACTTTTTGCTAAATTTAATAATTAAATAATAAAAAAAATCTATCTTTCCCTCCTTATCTCCTTTCTGCCCCCCCCCCCCCCCCCGATTCAGTTAAAACATAAATTAAAAAAAAAAAAAAAGAAGAACCCTAGCGCCGATCCAGCCCTCCCCCTCGCGAAGCAGTCGCCACCTCGAAGCTGACGCCGACGAAGACCACCACCACGAAGGCCTCCCCTCCCTCGATCGAAGACCCAAGCGCCTCGAAGCCAGGAGCCGCCTCCCAGTTCGAACCCCGAAGCCGCCCTCCTCCACAAGCCCCCCATCGCACGAGCTCCGACGACCTCTTCTTTCCCCTCCCCTTCTTCGCAGTTCGGTGAGCGTTTCCTTTTTTTTATATATGTATTTTATTTTCTTTTTTATTTTATTTTATTTTAATCTGTAAAACTGTTTTAAAAATAAAGTAAAAACTGTTTTCTAAATAAAGATAAAAACTGATTTAGGTTTTAAAAATTTAAAACTGATTTTTATTTTAGAAAGTTAAAAACTGTTTTATGTTTAAAATAAAAACTGTTTTATGTTTTTAAAGTTAAAAACTGATTTGTTTAAAATTTAAAAAACCGATTTTGTAAAAGTATTAAAAACAGAAATTTATATAAAAAGAAAACTGATAGAAAAATAGAAAACTGATTTTCCTTTAAAAATAAAATAAAACAGTTTTTATAAAATAATTTTAAAACTGTTTTTATAAAAGAATTTTAAAACTGAAATTTTAAACAATATAAAAACTGATTTGGTTTTTAAAAATTAAAAACTGAATTTCTTTTAAAAAGTAAAAATCATATTTTTATATGTGAAAGTAAAAAGAAAAAATCATATTTTTATATGTGAAAGCAAAAGTAAAAATCATATTTTTATATGTTGAAAGCAAAAGTAAAAATCATATTTTTATATGTTGAAAGCAAAAGCAAAAATCATATTTTTTTATATGTGAAAGCAAAAGCAAAAATCATATTTTTTATATGTGAAAGCAAAGGTAAAAATCATATTCTTATATGTTGAAAGCAAAAGCAAAAATCATATTTGTTATATGTGAAAGCAAAGGTAAAAATCATATTTTTATATATTGAATAGCGAAGTCAAAATTCGATTTTTATATATTGAATAGCATAGTAAAAATTCTATTTTTACATGTGTAGAGAATACGGGCGAAAGCAACAAAAGGCGAAGATTTCTATTAGGAAGAGTCGTGCAGTTGGATAGCTATTGGTGAGATTTCTGATTTAAAAATATTATATATGTTGAAATAAAAGTGAATAGCTATATATAAATATCTATATCTATATATATATATATATATATATATATATATATATATATATATACGCCCCTCGTCCACAAACCATGGACGATATTTATTGGTTGAAATTGTTGTGAAAATTGAATGGTTGTTTGGGATTGTTTGTGATTGATATTGGTTGTATGTGGTTGAAAAATACCCATTTGTGGTTGTGAAATATTTGGTTGAAACCACATAGGATTAGTTTGTGGAAATGAAATAAAAATATACATGCCGCCTGCGTGCGAACTAGATGCATGATCCCCATTGTCAAAAACCGCGAGGTTTTAAGGTAGAGCGAGGAGCCGTACTAGGGACGGTGCCGGTGTAACTACCCTGCCGTTATGCTGCCGAAATTTTGAATAATATTTGTGTGTTTGAATTATTTTCATATGCTTAAATTATATTTATTCATTGTATAGAAAACATTCATGTGTTGAATTGATATTCATTCGTTGTTTAGAAATTCATGTGTTGAATGGTATTCATATTTTGAAATAAATTGTTCGATAATAAAAATCACATTTTTATCTATATATAAAAACTATTGAAAACATTCATGTGTTGAATTGATATTCATTCGTTGTTTAGAAATTCATGTGTTGAATGGTATTCATATTTTGAAATAAATTGTTCGATAATAAAAATCACATTTTTATCTATATATAAAAACTATTGAAAACATTCATGTGTTGAATTGATATTCATTCGTTGTTTAGAAATTCATGTGTTGAATGGTATTCATATTTTAAAATAAATTGTTTGATAATAAAAATCACCTTTTATCGACTATATGAACTATATAGAAAAATAGTGTTTTGAAATGAATTGTTTTACAATAAAAATCACATTTTTATTGTATGCATAAATCGTTGAAATGCGAAGTGTTAAAAATAGCCACTTGTTCAAACTAAACATATATGAGTTGAAATATTCATTAATTAGCTAATGAAATGATTTGCACCTATTTATGTAACATTAGAATGAATGGAGTTTTAAACCAAATTGAAATCAAATATGAAGTCGAATAGAAAAGGATAAATGATAAGAACTGTATATATATGTACATGCATATTCATTGAACAGGTTATAGCAAAGGGGCTAGAGAAGAGGAATAAAATTTGTGCCCGACAAATAGGTACACATTTACTGATTTGTTTGGGTGATGATTTTGAGCCTATTGGCTAGCCGCTTGGCTTCTTCTTTTTCTTTTTGAGATTAGAAGGACCGGGAACGCTATTTGCGATTTCCCGACGCTCCCGGTACAGGGGAGGTTATGGCGAAATTTTTCCAAAATTTAAGGTGTTAGAAAATTTTTTGAAGTGAAAACGATATAGAAATCATTGAATGAACTATATTTATATAACTATATAAATATAAATAAAATTAAAACGAAACGAAGCCGTGCAGTTCGTATTTCGAAACCGTGATTTCAAACGACTAGTACGGGAAATCCGACCATTGGATTTTCCCGAAATCTCAACCGTCGGGTTCGCCTTGGAATAATCTTTCCAACGGCACCAACCTTGTAAAAATCCAACGGTTGGATTGTCTGGAATGTTTAATTCAAATTTGAAGAAAAACAGCGCCAGAATCGATTTTATTTATATATAAATATAAATAGAATTATATTTAATCGAATAACGACGCTGCAGTTCGTATTTTGAAATCGAAATTTCAAACGATTGTACCGGGAGATCCGACCGTCGGATTTTCCCGAAACTGGAACCGTTGGGTTCGTTTTGAAAAGACCTTTCTAATGATGTAAATTTTGTGAAGATCCAACGGTCAGATTTTCAGATATGTGTAAATCAAATCTGAAGAAAAACAGCGCCACGGCCGCCTTATGGCCCGAAGCGTCGTTTTGAATAAAATGGCTATTTTAAAAATAAATAAAAATAGCGATAAATAGTTATAAAATATCGTAAGCGATATGGAATGGAAATAAACTGAATTTGCTTGATTTATGTGAGGTTTGATGGTTGAATGTGTTTGGTGTGAAAGCTATATAAAGAACACAATTGGTGTTGTCGAGAAATTTAACCATTGAAATAAATCGATTTGAAATTCTAAATATACGTGAATTATTTGGAAAGGCCGAGTTAATTCTCATTTCGAATAATCGACCGACGATTGAAATTCGAAGATGAAGACGATGGTCGAAGACCGGAGATCTTCACCTCGTTTGGATGGTAACCGAGGTCCTGATTGGGAGGCATCCCGAAATATGGATAATGAGTGGTGATCGTTCAGACGTGAGTGGTGATCGAAGGGTTTGCGAGGTATTTAGTGCCTCCGGTTTCGTTCAGACCCAGAACGGACTTGTAAATGGACTGTGTGTCCGACATTGGAATTTGCCCTGTGTGATTGATAGCCATCGGTTGCACGGTGTGAATTGCCTGTGTGGCATGCTAAGATGCAGTGATCAGGGCTTCTGTTGAAAAGCGAAGTCTTGTGGTGATGATCAAAGCACCGCCTGTGTGGCGTAGCTTTGTGTATAACGTGAATTCGCGAGCCTCACACCCCGGTATGAACCTAAAACGGGAGAAGGACATCAGGGGGGACGTGCGTTTTCTTTCTAGCTAGGGTGGTGTCAGTGACCTACCAGCCCTGACATTTATATACTTTTCACCTATGTGGTTGTTGCTGTTGCGAGGCGCCTCGGTTTGATCGGACGATCCGGGTCCGATGGAGTCATTCGTTGGCTCATTTACACCCCAAAGGGTGGAGGAACGCATTGTTCAGGCATTATAATCCACTTCGTGTGGACCGGCCCTGACGATCCAGGGTATGGTCGCGGCTGTACCTGAGACACGGGCTAGAGCGTCTCGAATTCGGTAAGGACTATCTTTTGCCTTGGTTCATGACGGAAATCCAATTTCCAAATACGACATCGTGCGGTTTTGATTGAATACCTATATATGGCGACATAGTGGTATGGGGCATTAATGCCGTCTATGATTGATAGTTATGATTTGAAATTGTTTTCAAAACATATAAACACTAGCAATAATATCAAATGCCTTTGTTTTATTCGTATCAAGCATATTTTGGCCGTTATAAGGTAAAAACTCTATCCTCCGGTTTGCGTTGCATTATGTGATGGGAACTGAGTCTTATAACGGCTTCATTTTTATAACAAGCATAGCGATGTTTAAAAGAAAGATTTGTTTTAAAGCACTGGCAATCCAATGGAGTAAACCCGTTCCACGAAAGTGGCGTGGTCCTGTGATTAGCCAATTATATATATGTTGAGTGGATTTCTCATACCAGTCCCATGACTGACTCGTAGTTTGTTTCACTTTCAAACTCGGGTGCCCCTTTTTCTACACGGGCAGCTTTGTATTCAGGTTTAGCTGGTTCTTCTTTCTGGATAGCTGGAGCTGAAGATGGATTCTATCATTTATTTCTTTTTATGCTGTTCAGCTCCTATTGTACATATTTTGTTTATTTCCGCTGTAGACATTTATGTATAGCTGAACTGTATTTGTACTAAGTAAGATCCTGTATACTGTGTAACTCTGATGATTACTTTTATCCAGTATATTTTGTTGTTCATTCTGGTGTATTTATTTAATTCTGTTCTGCTATTATATGTTTCTGTGTTATATTCCAAAAGATAACCGTGTTTCCGTGAGAACGGGAAATCGGGTCGTCTCAACGTGGTATTAGAGCTTTGGTTAAGCTTAGTTCTGGAATATAACATTTGAATGAACTCGTCAGAAATAGAACCAGTAGTGTTCTAGGACGGGTAACTCCATACAGATAGGATCAGTAATATCCTAGTATGAGTAAAGCAGAATGAAATTTCACCTCGATAGACACATTTACATTGAAGTATGTGTTTCTATATTTTAAACTATCTTTTCTGTGACCTGACACTTGATCTGCTAATTGCAGAAGTACTAGAAAAATGAGTGCCAGAAACAGAAGGAATACCGAACCCGATCTAGAGGCTCTATTCAAGAGATATCGAAATCTGGGTGGAGAAAAATTCTCGGGCAATGAATCTATTATTCAAACTCAAGCTTGGTTGAGTTCTGTCGAAAAAATCTTTGAGCATATCCAGCTGAGAGATGACCAGAAACGGTTAGTAGCATCTTGGGCGCTTAAAGAAGAAGCTTTAATCTGGTGGGAATCAATCATCAGAAATAATCCAGAAGGTGATATCACCTGGGACATATTCAAATTGATTTTCTTAGAAAGATTTACTCCTCCCGAAGTAACCGAGAGATTATGTGATGAATTTTCTTATCTAATACAAGGTGATATGACCATTCCCGAATATCATAAGAAATTCAATGAACTTTCTCACTTTGCTCCTCATTTAATTCAAAATCCGAAGAGGAAAAATATGAGATTTATTCACGGGCTTCAAAGGAAATACCAGAATAAGGTATTGGGGCATGTGAAGCTTCCTTTTTCTGAAATGATATATATGGCCTATCAGTATGAAGATCTCCATAAGAAAGGAATGTTATGCGACGAAGAAGAAGTCTGTTCTAGTGACAAAACAGAGTCGGAAACTGATATTCCTGAAGCCAGTAAGAAACCCAGTGCCAAGGGGAAAAGGGCTAGATCTGAAAAGGAACCTGCCACGACCACCGTATGCAGTAACTGCCATCAAAAGGGGCATTTGTCAATAAACTGCGGACCCTTGAAGAAGCGATTAAAAAGGGGGCTCCAATCCAAGAAGAATTTTCAAGGGAAGAAAAGGTGTAATCAATGTCATCGGTTTGGTCATGTAAAACAAGAATGCCGGCTGTTAAAAACGACCAAAGAGGTTCAGGTGAATGAATTGGCAGAAACTTCTGATCCCTCAGCAAGCCAAGAAAGGGCTGATGTTTTAGAAGGAACGCTTACTGTCAAAAACATTCCAGTTAAAGTACTGTTTGACACAGGTGCGTCGCGAAGCTTTATTTCAAAGAGTGCCGCTAAGAAACTTGATTTAAACTTGAGGAAGCTTAAAGAGCCAATGACTGTCCGAAATCCAGTTGGAGGATCCATCAATCTCAGTTGGGTTTGTGCAGTACCCGTCTCTTTTTCTTGCTATAAATTCCCTATTATCTCTGTAGTCATGAATTTTGATGAATTCGATCTTATTCTGGGATTGGATTGGCTAACCAAATATGAAGCAGAGGTTAGATGCGCCGAGAGAGTTGTTAGAGCTAAGATTAAGTCCGGGAGTTATATAACCATACCGTGTGAAGGTCAGAATGCTAATAGAAAAGACTTCTGGGCAGCTCTGAATGTTTCTCCAGCCCAAATAGAAAATATCCCTGAAATCACTGAGAATATTCTTGACCTCATTAAAGATATTCCTGTCGTCAAGGATTATGCGGATGTGTTTGAGGAAGTTGTTCGCTTACCTCCGCAGAGAGAAATAGATTTCAAGGTTGCTTTGATTCCCAATGCAAGGCCGGTAGTTCACGCTATTCGAAGAATGTCCCTGAAAGAGAAGGAAGAATTAGACAATCAAACACGACAGCTAGTATGGAAAGGTCTGATCAGGCCTAGTTTCTCTGATTGGGGTGCAGCAGTGGTATTTGTCCCAAAATCTGACGGTACTCTACGACTATGCGTGGATTATCGTGATCTGAACAAGCAGACAATAAAGAATAAATATCCGTTGCCGCGAATTGATGATTTATTGGATCGATTAAATGGAGCACAAGTATTCTCAAGAATGGACCTAGCTACAGGATTCCATCAACTTCGAATTGCCGAAGAATGTGTTCCAATGACAGCGTTCAGAGGTCCCGACTTATTCTACGAGTGGTTAGTAATGCCGTTCGGCTTATGTAACGCTCCAGCCTATTTCGTCGATCTAATGAACAGAGTATTCAGAGGAGTATTGAATAAATTTGTTCTGGTTTTCATTGACGATATTCTAATCTTCTCTAAATCTAAGGCCGAGCATGAAAAGCATCTGGAACAGGTTCTAGAAATCCTCAGAAGGAATGTATTAAAAGCCAAGTTTTCCAAATGTATATTCTGGCAAGATGAAGTGAAATTTCTGGGCCATGTTGTATCGAAAGAAGGAATTGCTGTGGATCCAAGCAAAATCACAGCTATTCAGAATTGGAAACAGCCCAGTACTCCCACTGAAGTCCGCAGTTTTCTCGGATTGGCTAGTTATTATCGGAAGTTCGTTAAAGACTTTTCTAAGATATCTGGCCACTTAACGAAGCTTACAAAGAAGCATTCTAAATTCAAATGGACTGAAGAGAGTGAGGAGGCTTTCGAAGAGCTAAAGTTGAGATTAACTACTGCTCCAGTGTTAACCATTATCGATGGCAATCAAGATTTAAAAGTCTGGACTGATGCTTCTAGAGAAGGCCTCGGCGCAGTGTTAATGCAAAGAGGCCAAGTAATTGCTTATGCTAGCCGTCAACTGAAGCCACACGAGAAAAACTATGTAACTCATGATCTTGAGTTATTGGCTATCATATTTTCTTTGAAAATCTGGAGACACTATCTTCTGGGCGAGAGATTTGAACTGTTTACAGATCATCAGTCATTAAAGTATCTGTTCACTCAGAAGGACTTGAACCTGAGGCAGCAACGTTGGCTGGAGTTTCTTGCAGCATATGACTTTGAAATTATATACACTCCAGGAAAAGCCAATGTCGTGGCTGATGCGTTAAGCAGAAAGAACGTAATGATCGCCAGCTTTATTATCACAACATCCTTGATTGACAAAATATCTATTCTTCAGAAGGAGGATAACTTTATTAAAGATATGATCAAAAGGATTCAGAAAGGCGAACCCTCGTGTTTTCAAATAGATAACGACGAGACCTTGAGATTAAAAGGAAGGATTTGTGTTCCTGACGTTCCTGAGCTAAAAAGGGAAGTGTTAGACGAGTGTCACAAGTCCAAATTGAGTATCCATCCTGGTGTGGCCAAAATGTACAACGATCTCAAAAGAACATTCTGGTGGAAGGCTATGAAAAGAGACGTTTCAATATATGTTAGTCGATGCCCTACTTGCCAGTTAGTCAAAAGTGATCAACAGAAATTGGCTGGATTATTACAACCACTAGAAGTTCCTGGCTGGAAGTGGGAACATATTTCTATGGATTTCATTGATGGTTTGCCCAGAACCAAAAAGGGAAATGACAGTATTTGGGTGATCGTAGATCGCTTCACGAAGACCGCCCATTTCATACCTGTCAGATCAAATAGAACCGCTCAGAGTCTGGCGCAGATTTATTTCAGGGAAATAGTTAGACTGCATGGAGTGCCGCTCAGTATAGTAAGTGATAGAGATACAATATTCACTAGCAAATTCTGGGAAGCATTTCAAGTCGAGCTGGGAACGAAGTTAAACTTGAGCACCGCTTATCATCCTCAGACAGACGGTCAGACTGAGAGGGTGAATCGCATTTTAGAAGATCTATTGCGGGCTTGTGTTATAGATTTCGGTGGATCATGGGAAGACCATCTTCATTTGGCTGAATTCTCTTATAACAACAGCTACCAGGCAAGCCTGACAATGTCGCCATTCGAAGCATTGTATGGTAGACCTTGCAGATCTCCTGCTTGTTGGGTCGAGCCTGGAAATAGACTTGTGTTGGGTCCCGATATGATTCGAGAAGCTGCCGACAAAGTCGATTTTATTAAGTAGAGATTACTCGCCGCTCAAAGCCGACAAAAGAGCTATGCTGATAAAAGAAGAAGAGATATATCCTTTGAAGTTGGCGACTATGTATATTTGAAAGTATCGCCGATGAGAGGAGTTATCCGGTTCGGTAAAACTGGAAAGTTAGCACCCAAATTTATTGGTCCGTTTCCTATTCTGGAACGGATTGGAACTCTAGCATATAAAGTTAAATTGCCAGACTGGTTGCCTGGAGTGCATGATGTATTTCACATATCTCAACTTCGAAAGCACGTTCATGATCCAGACTTGATCGTGGAAGAAGCAGCTCAGCAGGACATTGAAATTACTCCAGAATTAGCCGTGAGGCGAGAGCCGCTAAAGATTATCGGCAAAGAAACCAAAGAGCTGAGAAACAAGAAGGTTCACTTAGTCAAAGTGCAATGGAGTGGAGATCCGCGCGATTGTACTTGGGAAACTGAGGAGAGCATTCAGAAAGCTTACCCCAGATGCCGAGTGGATATCTCTGATTGACTCTGGTGCAAGGTACATTTACTTTACCTTGCATTACCATTTAATTCTCTATTCTGTTGCTATTTTCTTCCCATGGATGTGCATTGTTTATTCTATACTCTGAATATTAAAAACAAATTGGTTGTTGTATTGTGTGATCGTAGAATTATCAAACCACTTTCGACTTTATTCCTTTTCGGGGACGAAAAGTTTTAAGTGGGGGAGATTGTAACGACCCAGAAAATCTGAACCAATTTAAAATTTTTAAATTGGCTAAAATAATGGATTTTAAATATTTAAAATAAATATTTTAGATAATGGCAATGAAAACTGAGTTTGAATCGACATTTGAAAACGAATATAATTAATTATAATTATATATAGAATTGAAAATGGCGCGGTAGTTCGATAATTCGATTTCAAACTTCAATTGAATATACCGGGTGCAAAACAATCCGGATCTTAGTGAAACCAAAAATAATGGAATCTAATTGATAATATCTTTCTAACGAATCTGACCAATCGAAGTTTGATAGCGGGAATCAAAAGATATGTCCAGTTGAAAATTCTGAATAGTCGCTATGGAATTCAGGCCCTTAAAAATGGACATTTTGCAGATGACCTCGGATTTCGACGAAACCACTTTTGTTAGGTCCGCAGTGTCAAGTTATTGTTAGGTTTCAAATTTCATAATTTTTCGAATCAATATGTGAGCGTGGCAAAGGAAAACGCGTTTGACCGATTTCAGTTGATTTTAATCGACTGGAAATTGGCCATTTTTCAAACGGTCTCAGAATTCGACGAAACTAGTTTTGTTAGGACCGTATCGTCAATACGAAGCTAGAAAATATTTTTCTGGAATTTTTCTAGTTAATATGTGACCCCGGTAATTTGAAATGTGCGTTTAAAATTCAATATAATGATTTAAATGTAAATTCAAAAGGAAACTGATTGTAACAATCGAATCAGCTTGCGATACATATCCCATTGTGTTCGGAATGGGGGTTAAACGCTATGGACGACAGGCGGTGGGCCTCGTTTCGAGGTCATATGTAAAAGTCAACTTTTTGCTAAATTTAATAATTAAATAATAAAAAAAAAATCTATCTTTCCCTCCTTATCTCCTTTCTGCCCCCCCCCCCGATTCAGTTAAAACATAAATTAAAAAAAAAAAAAAGAAGAACCCTAGCGCCGATCCAGCCCTCCCCCTCGCGAAGCAGTCGCCACCTCGAAGCTGACGCCGACGAAGACCACCACCACGAAGGCCTCCCCTCCCTCGATCGAAGACCCAAGCGCCTCGAAGCCAGGAGCCGCCTCCCAGTTCGAACCCCGAAGCCGCCCTCCTCCACAAGCCCCCCATCGCACGAGCTCCGACGACCTCTTCTTTCCCCTCCCCTTCTTCGCAGTTCGGTGAGCGTTTCCTTTTTTTTTATATATGTATTTTATTTTCTTTTTTATTTTATTTTATTTTAATCTGTAAAACTGTTTTAAAAATAAAGTAAAAACTGTTTTCTAAATAAAGATAAAAACTGATTTAGGTTTTAAAAATTTAAAACTGATTTTTATTTTAGAAAGTTAAAAACTGTTTTATGTTTAAAATAAAAACTGTTTTATGTTTTTAAAGTTAAAAACTGATTTGTTTAAAATTTAAAAAACCGATTTTGTAAAAGTATTAAAAACAGAAATTTATATAAAAAGAAAACTGATAGAAAAATAGAAAACTGATTTTCCTTTAAAAATAAAATAAAACAGTTTTTATAAAATAATTTTAAAACTGTTTTTATAAAAGAATTTTAAAACTGAAATTTTAAACAATATAAAAACTGATTTGGTTTTTAAAAATTAAAAACTGAATTTCTTTTAAAAAGTAAAAATCATATTTTTATATGTGAAAGTAAAAAGTAAAAATCATATTTTTATATGTGAAAGCAAAAGTAAAAATCATATTTTTATATGTTGAAAGCAAAAGTAAAAATCATATTTTTATATGTTGAAAGCAAAAGCAAAAATCATATTTTTTATATGTGAAAGCAAAAGCAAAAATCATATTTTTTATATGTGAAAGCAAAGGTAAAAATCATATTCTTATATGTTGAAAGCAAAAGCAAAAATCATATTTGTTATATGTGAAAGCAAAGGTAAAAATCATATTTTTATATATTGAATAGCGAAGTCAAAATTCGATTTTTATATATTGAATAGCATAGTAAAAATTCTATTTTTACATGTGTAGAGAATACGGGCGAAAGCAACAAAAGGCGAAGATTTCTATTAGGAAGAGTCGTGCAGTTGGATAGCTATTGGTGAGATTTCTGATTTAAAAATATTATATATGTTGAAATAAAAGTGAATAGCTATATATAAATATCTATATCTATATATATATATATATATATATATATATATACGCCCCTCGTCCACAAACCATGGACGATATTTATTGGTTGAAATTGTTGTGAAAATTGAATGGTTGTTTGGGATTGTTTGTGATTGATATTGGTTGTATGTGGTTGAAAAATACCCATTTGTGGTTGTGAAATATTTGGTTGAAACCACATAGGATTAGTTTGTGGAAATGAAATAAAAATATACATGCCGCCTGCGTGCGAACTAGATGCATGATCCCCATTGTCAAAAACCGCGAGGTTTTAAGGTAGAGCGAGGAGCCGTACTAGGGACGGTGCCGGTGTAACTACCCTGCCGTTATGCTGCCGAAATTTTGAATAATATTTGTGTGTTTGAATTATTTTCATATGCTTAAATTATATTTATTCATTGTATAGAAAACATTCATGTGTTGAATTGATATTCATTCGTTGTTTAGAAATTCATGTGTTGAATGGTATTCATATTTTGAAATAAATTGTTCGATAATAAAAATCACATTTTTATCTATATATAAAAACTATTGAAAACATTCATGTGTTGAATTGATATTCATTCGTTGTTTAGAAATTCATGTGTTGAATGGTATTCATATTTTGAAATAAATTGTTCGATAATAAAAATCACATTTTTATCTATATATAAAAACTATTGAAAACATTCATGTGTTGAATTGATATTCATTCGTTGTTTAGAAATTCATGTGTTGAATGGTATTCATATTTTAAAATAAATTGTTTGATAATAAAAATCACCTTTTATCGACTATATGAACTATATAGAAAAATAGTGTTTTGAAATGAATTGTTTTACAATAAAAATCACATTTTTATTGTATGCATAAATCGTTGAAATGCGAAGTGTTAAAAATAGCCACTTGTTCAAACTAAACATATATGAGTTGAAATATTCATTAATTAGCTAATGAAATGATTTGCACCTATTTATGTAACATTAGAATGAATGGAGTTTTAAACCAAATTGAAATCAAATATGAAGTCGAATAGAAAAGGATAAATGATAAGAACTGTATATATATGTACATGCATATTCATTGAACAGGTTATAGCAAAGGGGCTAGAGAAGAGGAATAAAATTTGTGCCCGACAAATAGGTACACATTTACTGATTTGTTTGGGTGATGATTTTGAGCCTATTGGCTAGCCGCTTGGCTTCTTCTTTTTCTTTTTGAGATTAGAAGGACCGGGAACGCTATTTGCGATTTCCCGACGCTCCCGGTACAGGGGAGGTTATGGCGAATTTTTTCCAAAATTTAAGGTGTTAGAAAATTTTTTGAAGTGAAAACGATATAGAAATCATTGAATGAACTATATTTATATAACTATATAAATATAAATAAAATTAAAACGAAACGAAGCCGTGCAGTTCGTATTTCGAAACCGTGATTTCAAACGACTAGTACGGGAAATCCGACCATTGGATTTTCCCGAAATCTCAACCGTCGGGTTCGCCTTGGAATAATCTTTCCAACGGCACCAACCTTGTAAAAATCCAACGGTTGGATTGTCTGGAATGTTTAATTCAAATTTGAAGAAAAACAGCGCCAGAATCGATTTTATTTATATATAAATATAAATAGAATTATATTTAATCGAATAACGACGCTGCAGTTCGTATTTTGAAATCGAAATTTCAAACGATTGTACCGGGAGATCCGACCGTCGGATTTTCCCGAAACTGGAACCGTTGGGTTCGTTTTGAAAAGACCTTTCTAATGATGTAAATTTTGTGAAGATCCAACGGTCAGATTTTCAGATATGTGTAAATCAAATCTGAAGAAAAACAGCGCCACGGCCGCCTTATGGCCCGAAGCGTCGTTTTGAATAAAATGGCTATTTTAAAAATAAATAAAAATAGCGATAAATAGTTATAAAATATCGTAAGCGATATGGAATGGAAATAAACTGAATTTGCTTGATTTATGTGAGGTTTGATGGTTGAATGTGTTTGGTGTGAAAGCTATATAAAGAACACAATTGGTGTTGTCGAGAAATTTAACCATTGAAATAAATCGATTTGAAATTCTAAATATACGTGAATTATTTGGAAAGGCCGAGTTAATTCTCATTTCGAATAATCGACCGACGATTGAAATTCGAAGATGAAGACGATGGTCGAAGACCGGAGATCTTCACCTCGTTTGGATGGTAACCGAGGTCCTGATTGGGAGGCATCCCGAAATATGGATAATGAGTGGTGATCGTTCAGACGTGAGTGGTGATCGAAGGGTTTGCGAGGTATTTAGTGCCTCCGGTTTCGTTCAGACCCAGAACGGACTTGTAAATGGACTGTGTGTCCGACATTGGAATTTGCCCTGTGTGATTGATAGCCATCGGTTGCACGGTGTGAATTGCCTGTGTGGCATGCTAAGATGCAGTGATCAGGGCTTCTGTTGAAAAGCGAAGTCTTGTGGTGATGATCAAAGCACCGCCTGTGTGGCGTAGCTTTGTGTATAACGTGAATTCGCGAGCCTCACACCCCGGTATGAACCTAAAACGGGAGAAGGACATCAGGGGGGACGTGCGTTTTCTTTCTAGCTAGGGTGGTGTCAGTGACCTACCAGCCCTGACATTTATATACTTTTCACCTATGTGGTTGTTGCTGTTGCGAGGCGCCTCGGTTTGATCGGACGATCCGGGTCCGATGGAGTCATTCGTTGGCTCATTTACACCCCAAAGGGTGGAGGAACGCATTGTTCAGGCATTATAATCCACTTCGTGTGGACCGGCCCTGACGATCCAGGGTATGGTCGCGGCTGTACCTGAGACACGGGCTAGAGCGTCTCGAATTCGGTAAGGACTATCTTTTGCCTTGGTTCATGACGGAAATCCAATTTCCAAATACGACATCGTGCGGTTTTGATTGAATACCTATATATGGCGACATAGTGGTATGGGGCATTAATGCCGTCTATGATTGATAGTTATGATTTGAAATTGTTTTCAAAACATATAAACACTAGCAATAATATCAAATGCCTTTGTTTTATTCGTATCAAGCATATTTTGGCCGTTATAAGGTAAAAACTCTATCCTCCGGTTTGCGTTGCATTGTGTGATGGGAACTGAGTCTTATAACGGCTTCATTTTTATAACAAGCATAGCGATGTTTAAAAGAAAGATTTGTTTTAAAGCACTGGCAATCCAATGGAGTAAACCCGTTCCACGAAAGTGGCATGGTCCTGTGATTAGCCAATTATATATATGTTGAGTGGATTTCTCATACCAGTCCCATGACTGACTCGTAGTTTGTTTCACTTTCAAACTCGGGTGCCCCTTTTTCTACACGGGCAGCCTTGTATTCAGGTTTAGCTGGTTCTTCTTTCTGGATAGCTGGAGCTGAAGATGGATTCTATCATTTATTTCTTTTTATGCTGTTCAGCTCCTATTGTACATATTTTGTTTATTTCCGCTGTAGACATTTATGTATAGCTGAACTGTATTTGTACTAAGTAAGATCCTGTATACTGTGTAACTCTGATGATTACTTTTATCCAGTATATTTTGTTGTTCATTCTGGTGTATTTATTTAATTCTGTTCTGCTATTATATGTTTCTGTGTTATATTCCAAAAGATAACCGTGTTTCCGTGAGAACGGGAAATCGGGTCGTCTCACATTGTGATCGCTGCGATCTAGAGTCAAGCGAATGGAGATAAAGGAGTTATCGAATATAGTTTATTCGAATAGAGTTAAAGGAGTTATCGAATATAGTTTATTCGAAAGGAATTATCGATTTTTGGTTATTCGGAAGGAGT
Source organism: Allium sativum (assembly GCA_030737875.1). NCBI lineage: Eukaryota > Viridiplantae > Streptophyta > Magnoliopsida > Asparagales > Amaryllidaceae > Allium > Allium sativum. Next base: position 428,741,709 of record CM060909.1, on the reverse strand, counting down.
TATCGATTATTTGTTAATCGAAATGAGTTATCGATTATAGTTTAATCGGAAAGAGTTATCGATTAGTTTAATCGAAGTGAGTTATAAAATATTGGCTATTCGAAGGAGTTATCGAATTTAGTTATTCGATGGAGTTAATCGAAAAGAGTTAAATCCAATAGAGTTAATTGATAAGAGTAAATTGAATAGAATAAATTGAATATAGTTGATTCAAAGAAAGGTTTTCGAATCTAGTTACTTGATAGAGAGATTGTCGAATATAGTTATTCGAAGGGAGGAGTTATCGAATAGGGATCTATTCGAAAGAGAGTTATGCAAGGAAGTTTGAAATGTTGAGTATCAACATAAATAAGTTTTGAAAAGAAAATGGGTTGGTAGCACTTTTCCTACCTTAGCAATTTCGAGGACGAAATTATTTTAAGTGGGGAAGAATGTAATGACCCGGATATTCCGTCGGTTAGATTTGAATATTTAATACGGTTTTAAATATTAATTTGATAAATTAAATGAATATTTAATTTTAAGTTATCAATTTAATAATCAGTTTCGATTTGATATCGAATATATCAAGTTATCAAAATACGAAGTTGATTGAATTAAAATTTAATTTTGAACTAAACACAGTTCAAATGATCAATACAAAGTTTTGTTTGAAGTGGAATAATAATATTAATTTATTATAGCAGAATTTATTGTTTTCAAATTTGATTTAAATCAATTTAAATAAATATCTTCCACAGATGATCGAACTGGACTTCGTGACTTATCCCAGTGTGTTCAGAACAGGGGTATTACCCTAGAATTGACAGTTGTTGGGTTTAGTAAAGAGTTCAGAATCAACGCGATAATTTAAATTAATGGATATCGGTTTAAATAAATTAAAATAAAAATAAAATATCAGGTTCTGTGGACAGAAACACAACAAGAAGGGGGCCTCGCTGTTCTTTTCAAAACCATAAGAGAAAATCAAACGTGGCCGCTCCATTTTCATATGTTGAAAATCGAAATTTCCTTTAATACTCCTATATTTTTCTCTCGTTCATTTCCTTCTGAACAACTGAAAATCCGAAACCCCTTTTATCTAAAAATCAATTCGAAGGCCATCAGTTTCAAAAGCTCGAAGTCATTTTGGGGGCGCCGCGATGTCAGGATGAGGGAGCAAATCAGAACCCCCATGAAATGAATCGATTTCAACTTCGATGTTCTCATGTTCGCGAAAGCTTCACCCTCGTACCATCGATACAGGGTTCGATCAAATCTTCTGAAGTTCGATTTGTGGGTAACTCGATTTGGGTTAGGGCATCGATGTGTACAGCGTGCTAGGGCAAAGGACGATCTCGTCCTGATGGCGTCGAAGGTGAATTTGAGGAAAATAATGAAATTCAACCGGAGTACGAAGTCGCGATTCAGGTTAAGGTGTGAGGTGGGAATTCGAACACAGTAAGGAGGAGCGTTGACTGGCACTACTTTCACGGGGTTCGAACTTTGTTGGAGGGGCGATATAGCTATTGTGGCTTCACTGCTACAAGTCGAGTCTTGCCAGGATTTGTACGAACTTGGAGTCAGGGGATGGACGTGTAAAGGAGATGACAAGGAAGAAGAACAACAAGATTTTTAATGGCGAGGAAATGGATATGGGTTGATCTATAGCTCACAAGTTTGGATTCTGTCGGGAAAGAAGGTTTTGGAAAATGGTGATTTAGGTAACTAAGTTTATTTATTTAATTTTTAATTAACAAGTAAGAATTATTTAAATGGTTATGTAGGTTAAATTAAATGTCATATTTAATTTATACAAGGTTTTAACGAATGAAGTCGATCAAAAATGCATAAGCTGGGGATATCATAAGTTGAAATTAAATTGGATTAAAATGGAGTGGATCGAAATAAAATACCACGGTGAGTAAATCTCACCTTTTATTTAGAATTATTTTATATAATTAAAAATAATTGTATGTGCTTGTTTGAATGCTGTCTGATTGTTTTAAAATATATATAGTTATTTAGGATTGATTGACTAATATATATATATATATATATATATATATATATATACTGGGTTGATGATTGGTTGGATTCCCGCAGTTTCATTAGCGGATGCCCGCAGTTTCATAGCGGATGATTACCCTATACGCCCCACGCTATGATTAGTGGATGACCTTCTATACCGCGATATCCTGCCTCGAAGCAGGATGGGTATTATTTTGTTGACTAACGTCTGTGGATGCAGGAAAACAGGTTGGAGGAATCCAACTGGATTCCTCAAAAATATATTATCTGTTTGTTGTTTGTTTGATTTCATATATATTCATATATGATGTGTTAAAAATCAAATGATTGTGAAACACCCCACCTCGGTTAGGGTCACTCTCAAAGGGAATGCCCTAATTTTGGTGGAGGTTTATAAGTATAAGTCACAGATATACAAGACAGATATAAGAACACATATTTTTGAACAGCGGAAAATAACAACTTTTATTTCATTAAAATACGTGTTACACCAACCATACCATAATTGTCTTACAATACTTCCAAAAACATAACATCTTCATAACTGTCTTGATTACATTATTTAAAGAAGCATAAAGAAAACATAAATAAACTGCAAAAGTCCCATAGTTGCTGTCCAAAGCCATAGTCTAAAACGAAAAGATCCAAGTAATACATTCTTTCTCTTCAAGCTGGATATGAAGGCTGGTCAAGCTGCGGTATTCCCTCCCTGTGGACCTGGGGGGGGGGGGGGAACGGAAGAAAAGAAGGCGAAAGAAAAGTAGAGTCAGACATAAAGCCTGAGTAAGTCTAGGACTATTCAGTCTATGAATAAAGAACTGGGTATGATAAGTATAAACTAGAAATGGGAAAGCACCATAAACTTAGTTAAGTTGTCTAGGGTCGAATATACTATCGTACCCCATATTAATCTCTGTACCCATATAAACTAGTTCCCAACAGGCACCCCATAATCAGGGTGAAGTGATCCATTTTATGATGATCGGCTCCTACTAGCATTGTTACTTGTGTCTTACGGCCCCCGATGTTGTAGTTACCTATGCTGGTCCCACCAGGGGGTGTATCAAGTCCCATGGTGGCGGCCCGGCACAATCCTAGAATGCACAGGTATGCTATTGGTGCCCAGTGCCTTATTTTTCTGCGCCGGAGTGTGTGCACGCCCGCACCCCGTTAGAACCTACACTGCTGCACCACCGCCGTCGATTTGACCTCTTACAATCAGCCCAGTAATCGTGCCCCACCCTGCCTAGTTTCAGGGTATCATGATACCTTGTAGGGTTACTGCGAAAAGGGTCCCCCGCTACTAGGTTTTCTATTTCTAGCCAACATGCTAAGTTGGTTAAGTGTTTTATAAACCTAACCCCCAATCAGTCTGTTTAGTTTAGCATGTTCCATTTTGATAAAGTATTAATATAATTTACTTAATCCTATCAATCCTAACTCAGCCTTAATTGTCTTATTAAAGCCTTGACCTCTCACATTAGACAGGTATTGTTGTGGCTGCCTGTTGCCGGTTGGGTTCGGGCAGTCTTACGCCACAACTCAGTCTAACCTCGGGTCCTTATTGGGCTCCGTGTTTAACCACCCACATTGGATAGGTATTGTTGTGACTACTGGACAGCCGGGCGGTTCCGGGCAGGTTTACATCACAACTCAATCCAACCTCGGGTTAAACACATCGTATTTTTCTACATTTACATATTTTGTCTCTTTTCTTTTTATATGTAAATATTTGTGGCCCATTATTCAAATTCATCTTTATTGGTTAAATTTCATTTATGCCACTTAATTGTTCTTTCAAGGTTGTTGGCATGCGTTAAACATGCCAACACATATGTTCTATATTTTAGCCCAAACGTCATTACCCCCGTATTATACGTTCGCTCCAACGTAAGGTGTGTTGGGTTTAATACTTAAACCCAATTTAGCCAAATGAAAAGGGGAGGCTTATAACATGGTGTTTATAAGGTAACATGAAAAAGGGGAGTGTGTACTCATGAACTTGCAACGAACGATTCAATTAACATAAAATAGGCACATGTGAACTTGCAATTGTAACATCATATAATCATGGCATAACATGAATCATTTTAGCCATATAATCATAGCATAAACAATACTTAAACATAAATCATTCTATTCATATGGTTAATGCATAGACAATACTTAAACATGAATTATTTTATTCATATGATTATGGCATAAGCAGTACTTAAACATGAATTGTTCTAGTCATATGATAATGGCATAAACTTAAACATGAATCATAGGTTCAACTAACCATGTAAACTTGAAATTAAGAATCTAACTAAATTAGATATCATTATTATTGGCACAGGGTCTTGACTAGAAATATAACCCTATATTTTTATTTAGGCATAACTAATCGTGTTCATAAAATCACTACATGTTAACAAAAGGGTACATACTTTTGTCACTAATACAAAAGTATGGTTCAACTAGAATTATCCCAACCTAATTCTTATATGAATCATGGTTTTCATTCTATTCATAGAATTATAGCATAAACATATCTAAACTTACATCATGGTTTTTATTTTATCTATGTAAACTTGCAAGAGGAATGTAATTCTAATGTAATTCTAATGTAACTTATGATAACAACATGAGCCTAAAAACATGTTTTTCAATTGGGCATAATAACGAACATAGTTCAGTCATGTTCATAAAATTAATACAAATTTACAAAGATGCGTGCTTTTGTCACTATCACAAAAATACGATTTTTATACTTGAACTATGATGCCAATTCCAACATAACTTCATATGAATCATAATACTTAGGTGAATCAAATTACACTAAAGATGACCATAGAATTTTACATCATGTTGTCATAACAATAGATCATAGACTTGCATGAATTTCAAAATAAACTATTACAACATATAGTTGTTGTTTCAACATGAATCTTATACTTGCATTTACCAAACGGGTGTTGTAAATAACTACTACAAACATGTAGTTTCAAATATGAATCATATGCTCGCATGAGTCCCAATCAAAATTCCACAACATGTGGTTGTCAACATAAACCATATACTTGTATAAATCAAACCATAGCATTGCCAAATCGTTTAGAATCAAAATAACATACAAATATAAGTCATTATCGCCACAATTCCATTTCGTTTCCAACGCAAATCGCGTACTTGCAAATATCCAATCGTATACCATAATATTCCCAAATCGTTTGCATCAAAGCAACATACAAATATAGATTATTATCGCCACAATTCCATTTCTTATATTACACAATTCAACACAATTGTTTAATTCACATCGGAATAGCACTCTACTTACAACGTATGACGAATCTTCAATTCAGGAATCTGAATTCTGAATTTGGAGATGCTATCCTTTGTTGTAGGCGTTGCTTTGATTTGATTAACGTTGCTTTAAGCTTTGAATTATCTCCTAGTTGCCTCTCAATTTCTGACGGCTATACTTAGTCTATCCTCAGCAACATGACGGTCTCATCTCCATTTTAGTTTGTGTGAATTAGGGTTAGACTTAGGTCCTTTTTATAGAGTTTGTGAGTTGATTTAGACCGTCGATGAAGCTTGGTTCAATAATAGCCGTTCGTTTGAAGGAGAGACCAACCAGGAGCTGACACCTAGCCCTAGTGACAAGGCAAGGCTTAGAAAATCGACCAAACATAGACCTGTCCAGCCAGGACTTGACCAGACCTGACCAGTAGGTCATTTTTGACCTGGGCGCACTTGGCAGGTGCGCCAGGTCAAAAATGTACTGGCGCACTTCCCAGGTGCGCCAGTGCATTTTTGTTCTGGTGCACTTCCCAAGTGCGCCAGTGCATTCTGACCCGTTTTCTGGTTTTTCGCCCAACTTCGTTCGTCCATATCTTCTTCATACGATATCCGTTTTACGCAAACTCAGAATCTATCTCAAGCAGAATTCCGAAACGAACGCAATGGCATATCCCATTTCCCTTAATTCTCTGATTTGAAATTAGTTATACTTTAATTTATGAATTTCACAGTTATAGAATACACGGGGTGTTACATTCTCCCCCACTTAAAAGGATTTCGTCCCCGAAATCTTCAAGTTCAGGAAGAATGTACATCCTAACATCCAAACATCCATCTACTCATCCATCAAACACGGGCATCCATTGTCCTTAAAAGACTTCTAATGCTTCATGATCATATGCGAAGTGTGTTTGTACATGTACTTATCTAATGCAAAATCAGGCGGTCTACTGATTCAGTTGACCTCCTTAATGCAAATTATGTAAGTGCCATGAATCCATTATGTATGCATATTTTCCTATTCATGATTCTATATGAGTGCACAATCATTCATATAAATGCAACATACATATGACAAAACATTAAAGTTCAACCATATACGAATGCAAACATATATGCATATGCAATATGAAGTGACTGAGCCGATCTAAAACCTAGATTGTGTGTGTATATGCAACCACGAGCAACCACTAGCAATCACTTGCAACCACTTGCAACCATCATCCATAACATGTTTCAATTACATGTTTTCATCCAAAGGGTTTCTACCTAAAAGATAAGGTCGAGGAGATATTCCTAAAAAGATAGATAAAAGCGCAACTTAAGGAAAAAGAAAGATCAAGGATGTACCCTCGAAAAGAAAAGGGTAGGCAGCGCGTATTCTAGCTTCAGTTTCCCAAGTTGCGTCTCCCTCGGCGTCGCTCCACTGAACTTTGTAGCTTCTTCACTTCCGTTCCTAATATGCAGGTTGGAACTTTCCTCACGGGTGCTTCGCGTTCCACTTCAGCTTCTTCTAGGATATTTGGCTCTACCACTTCAGCAGACTCATGTAGACATTTTCGGAGATGTGAAACATGAAAAACGTTGTGAACTCCGGCCAATCTTTCGGGTAGCTCTAATCTATAGGCCATTTTCCCAATTGTTCCTATCTAAAGGTATAGCCGAATGATAGAAGCAAGTAAAAACTTTGTGCCCATTAGGCAATGTCAAAACTGGAAATCTATGCCACACATATATTGATTAGGAGAAGAACTCTCTAAGCATCAGCCCCGAAGACCGAAATCAACATCAGACTGACACCCAAAGAATTACTCAACCCAACCACCATATATGATTCTAGGAAACTAAGCATGATGGACTCCTTTTAGGTCACAAGGGAGTCCCTTCCTAAGACCAATCCGTATCCTATAAAACCCAAAAACTTTAGTCAAACCAACGAACACCCTCGAGCCCCAACATGTGTTACGAACAGATGAGTCATACTCCCTATGGGGTTTGCAATAGAAATTGGATTAAGAATTGGACCGAGAGGATATACACAAAAGATAGCATGCAAGTAAGCTCTACAGGAAGAGAGGGATCAAGGATATACTCTTAAGAAGAGATATGATGCACGAATCTAGTCTTCAATCTTCTAAGTCGCATTTCCTTGAGCTTAACTCCATTATGCTTTGTCCGTCTTTAACTTCACAATTTCGTAGCTTCTTAATTCTTGTTTCCAAAATATGAGTTGGAACCTATTTCACTGTTGCCTCTCGTTCCTCTTTCACTTACTCTACTTCTAGTATACTTGGCTCAAGCATAACTACGTACGAGGGATTACAAGAAATTTCCAAAGTGTTACCGAGCTGGGTTAGGAGCCTGACAACCCTTTTCTCACAATCAAGGATGGCCCCATTACTGGATAGCCAATCCGTGCCCAAAATCAAACCATACCCCGAAAAGCCCAAAACAAAGGCACTACACTTAAATTCTACGCTTAGAATAGAAATTTTCAATCCCAAACAGATCATAGACAAATGAGCTGGGCCTCCAATTGGGTTTGAAACAATTAAGGGGTCCTCTACCATACTAGTTTTTAGGTGCAGAGATTCTACTAAAGCAGACGAGATAAAGGAGTGTGATGCGCCGGAATCAAATAAAGTGCGAACGGGGTGATCATAAAGATAAACTACACTATCTACAGAAGTATTTATACCTCGTTTCTTTGGGCAGTCCTTAGCCATGTGGCCTGTCTCACCGCAAGAAAAGCACCCACCATTCATCTTGGCCTTCTTTTTCCGGCAATCCTTCACTAAGTGCCCCACTTTGCCATAGAATTTACACTCCCTCTTCTCTCGGGACTTGTTGTCTTTCCCGCCCTTCTCAAAGTCTGTCTTCTCAGGGCAGTCTTTGCTGATGTGTCCAGTCTCCCCACAATGAAAACATTCTCCTTGCTTTCTTTTCCTTTTTCTACAATCCTTGGCTATGTGCTCTTCTGTACCACAAAAATTGCATTTCCTTTTTTCCCATTTCTTGTTATTACTATTACGATCCTTTCTTGTTTGACTATTATTCGTCTTCCTACTCTGGGACTCTTCCGCTTGCTGGTTCACGTGGAGGAGGAGGAGTGAAAGCGTCAGCAGCTGGGGAGTAAGGTCTCCAAACATGCTGAAACAGAAAGGATAGATTCAAAACGAAGGATAAGAGATAGTACCTATGGCTTGAGGGGGGGGACTTTGCCTTTTTAAAATAAAATAATATTTTTCTTTTAAAAATGCTTCTTTAAATTTCTTTTTGAAAAATAAATTTTCAAAACTTTTTATCTTATCTGGTAAACCTGGCTCTGATACCAAGTGAAACACCCCACCTCCGTTAGGGTCACTCTCAAAGGGAATGCCCTAATTTTGGTGGAGGTTTATAAGTATAAGTCACAGATATACAAGACAGATATAAGAACACATATTTTTGAACAGCGGAAAATAACAACTTTTATTTCATTAAAATACGTGTTACACCAACCATACCATAATTGTCTTACAATACTTCCAAAAACATAACATCTTCATAACTGTCTTGATTACATTATTTAAAGAAGCATAAAGAAAACATAAATAAACTGCAAAAGTCCCATAGTTGCTGTCCAAAGCCATAGTCCAAAACGAAAAGATCCAAGTAATACATTCTTTCTCTTCAAGCTGGATATGAAGGCTGGTCAAGCTGCGGTATTCCCTCGCTGTGGACCTGGGGGGGGGGGAACGGAAGAAAAAAAGGTGAAAGAAAAGTAGAGTCAGACATAAAGCCTGAGTAAGTCTAGGACTATTCAGTCTATGAATAAAGAACTGGGTATGATAAGTATAAACTATTAATGGGAAAGCACCATAAACTTAGTTAAGTTGTCTAGGGTCGAATATACTATCGTACCCCATATTAATCTCTGTACCCATATAAACTAGTTCCCAACGGGCACCCCATAATCAGGGTGAAGTGATCCATTTTATGATGATCGGCTCCTACTCGCATTGTTACCTGTGTCTTACGGCCCCCGATGTTGTAGTTACCTATGCTGGTCCCACCATGGGGTGTATCAAGTCCCATGGTGGCGGCCCGACATAATCCTAGAATGCACAGGTATGCTACTAGTGCCCAGTGCCTTATTTTTCTGCACCGGAGTGTGTGCACGCCTGCACCCCGTTAGAACCTACACTGCTGCACCAACACCGTCGATTTGACCTCTTACAATCAGCCCAGTAATCGTGCCCCACCCTGCCTAGTTTCAGGGTATCATGATACCTTGTAGGGTTACTGCGAAAAGGGTCCCCCGCTACTAGGTTTTCTATTTCTAGCCAACATGCTAAGTTGGTTAAGTGTTTTATAAACCTAACCCCCAATCAGTCTGTTTAGTTTAGCATGTTCCATTTTGATTAAGTATTAATATAATTTACTTAATCCTATCAATCCTGACTCAGCCTTAATTGTCTTATTAAAGCCTTGACCTCCCACATTAGACAGGTATTGTTGTGGCTGCCTGTTGCCAGTTGGGTCCGGGCAGTCTTACGCCACAACTCAGTCTAACCTCGGGTCCTTATTGGGCTCCGTGTTTAACCACCCACATTGGATAGGTATTGTTGTGACTACTGGACAGCTGGGCGGTTCTGGGCAGGTTTACATCACAACTCAATCCAACCTCGTGTTAAACACATCGTATTTTTCTACATTTACATATTTTGCCTCTTTTCTTTTTATATGTAAATATTTGCGGCCCATTATTCAAATTTATCTTTATTGGTTAAATTTCATTTATGCCACTTAATTGTTCTTTCAAGGTTGTTGGCATGCGTTAAACATGCCAACACATATGTTCTATATTTTAGCCCAAACGTCATTACCCCCGTATTATACGTTCGCTCCAACGTAAGGTGTGTTGGGTTTAATACTTAAACCCAATTTAGCCAAATGAAAAGGGGAGTCTTATAACATGGTGTTTATAAGGTAACATGAAAAAGGGGAGTGTGAACGCATGAACTTGCAACGAACGATTCAATTAACATAAAATAGGCACATGTGAAATTGCAATTGTAACATCATATAATCATGGCATAACATGAATCATTTTATCCATATAATCATAGCATAAACAATACTTAAACATAAATCATTCTATTCATATGGTTAATGCATAGACAATACTTAAACATGAATTATTTTATTCATATGATTATGGTATAAGCAGTACTTAAACATGAATTGTTCTAGTCATATGATAATGGCATAAACTTAAACATGAATCATAAGTTCAACTAACCATGTAAACTTGAAATTAAGAATCTAACTAAATTAGATATCATTATTATTGGCACAGGGTCTTGACTAGAAATATAACCCTATATTTTTATTTAGGCATAAACTAATCGTGTTCATAAAATCACTACATGTTAACAAAAGGGTACTTACTTTTGTCACTAATACAAAAGTATGGTTCAACTAGAATTATCCCAACCTAATTCTTATATGAATCATGGTTTTCATTCTATTCATAGAATTATAGCATAAACATATCTAAACTTACATCATGGTTTTTATTTTATCTATGTAAACTTGCAAGAGGAATGTAATTCTAATGTAATTCTAATGTAACTTATGATAACAACATGAGCCTAAAAACATGTTTTTCAATTGGGCATAATAACGAACATAGTTCAGTCATGTTCATAAAATTAATACAAATTTACAAAGATGCGTGCTTTTGTCACTATCACAAAAATACGATTTTTATACTTGAACTATGATGCCAATTCCAACATAACTTCATATGAATCATAATACTTAGGTGAATCAAATTACACTAAAGATGACCATAGAATTTTACATCATGTTGTCATAACAATAGATCATAGACTTGCATGAATTTCAAAATAAACTATTACAACATATAGTTGTTGTTTCAACATGAATCTTATACTTGCATTTACCAAACGGGTGTTGTAAATAACTACTACAAACATGTAGTTTCAAATATGAATCATATGCTCGCATGAGTCCCAATCAAAATTCCACAACATGTGGTTGTCAACATAAACCATATACTTGTATAAATCAAACCATAGCATTGCCAAATCGTTTAGAATCAAAATAACATACAAATATAAGTCATTATCGCCACAATTCCATTTCGTTTCCAATGCAAATCGCGTACTTGCAAATATCCAATCGTATACCATAATATTCCCAAATCGTTTGCATCAAAGCAACATACAAATATAGATTATTATCGCCACAATTCCATTTCTTATATTACACAATTCAACACAATTATTTAATTCACATCGGAATAGCACTCTACTTACAACGTATGACGAATCTTCAATTCAGGAATCTGAATTTTGAATTTGGAGATGCTATCCTTTGTTGTAGGCGTTGCTTTGATTTGATTAACGTTGCTTTAAGCTTTGAATTATCTCCTAGTTGCCTCTCAATTTCTGACGGCTATACTTAGTCTCTCCTCAGCAACATGACAGTCTCATCTCCATTTTAGTTTGTGTGAATTAGGGTTAGACTTAGGTCCTTTTTATAGAGTTTGTGAGTTGATTTAGACCGTCGATGAAGCTTGGTTCAATAATAGCCGTTCGTTTGAAGGAGAGACCAACCAGGAGCTGACACCTAGCCCTAGTGACAAGTCAAGGCTCAGAAAATCGACCAAACACAGACCTGGCCAGCCAGGACTTGACCAGACCTGACCAGCAGGTCATTTTTGACCTGGGTGCACTTGGCAGGTGCGCCAGGTCAAAAATGTACTGGCGCACTTCCCAGGTGCGCCAGTGCATTTTTGTTCTGGCGCACTTCCCAAGTGCGCCAGTACATTCTGACCCGTTTTCTGGTTTTTCGCCCAACTTCGTTCGTCCATATCTTCTTCATACGATATCCGTTTTACGCAAACTCAGACTCTATCTCAAGCAGATTTCCGAGACGAACGCAATGGCGTATCCCGTTTCCCTTAATTCTCTGATTTGAAATTAGTTATACTTTAATTTATGAATTTCACGGTTATAGAATACACGGGGTGTTACAGATTGAAAATTGGTTGATTTGATTGTTTAAAATATCCCTGGGGCTTGAATATTGACTTATAAAAATATCGAAAAAGGTATTTGAGATTTAACAAGGGAATTCTATTTTTATAAATAGAATTTTGAATTTTTAATGAACTAGGGAAAATATTAACTTGTTTGAATATATATAAAACAAGTATGGAATTTATAAACTTTGTTTACAAATCAAAATGTGGGTTTTGAATGGAATTTATAAACTTTGTTTATAAATCAAAATGTGGGATTTGAATGGAATTTATGAACTTTGTTTATAAATCAAAAAGATGGGATTTGAATTGAATTTATAAACTTTGTTTATAAATATATAATGTGTGATTTTAAGTAAAGTTATAAACGTTGTTTATAAATAATGCCGAGATATTCAAATAGATTTGAATATAAAATTTGGAAAGAGAATTCAAATAGACTTTGAATATAGAATTTGAATAATAGAATTCAAATGGAGTTTAACTATAGAATTTGAATATAGAATTCAAATGGGGTTTATAATATAGAATTTGAATAAAGAGAATTCAAATGGGATTTATATTATAGGATTTGAATAATAGAAGATAATAGATTTGGATAAATAGAAGTGGAATAGACTAAGAAGTAAATTAACAGATTTAATTAACAAGTTGAGTTAAAATGATTGGTATAGTTAAAATAGATTGGACATGTATAAATATACAGGAGACAGGTTTGGAATAAAGTGTTAGAAGGTATATATATAGATTGCCCGACAAAAAGGTACGTTGTTAATTCATATATGAGATTTAATGCGCTGTATCGGCTAGCCGCTTGGCTTTTCTTTTTCTTTTTGATTGGAAAAGGCCTGTGTGGCAGTTTGGGGATTTTCCCGATGCTCCCGGTACAAAGGAGGTTATGGCGAATTTTTCCGGGAATTTAAGGAGTTAGAATATTTTTAAGAAGTTTGATAACTAGAAATATATATATCAATATATATAGAATTCTATAAGGAAGCGAACTTGAAAATAGAATAGTATAATAAAAAAGGAAGACTAGAAATAAAATCTCGAAAGAATAGAAAGAGAAAGTATATATGTGTTTAAAAGTGAAGAAGTAGTTGTATGGTATTGATTTTTCGAGTAAGTAGTCATATCTGTTTTGACGTTATAAATGTTATTCAGTCAAGGTCTGAGAGGTAGTTATACCCCAACTTGATTGATTTCATTATTAACAAATAAACAGTAAGATTTCAGGCTCGAAGATCAATGTTGAATAAGAGTTAGTTGAATATAGTATTTGGGTTGTCGTAACGATGTTTTACACAACATCCATTTTAACCCAAATAAATGTAAGCTTGGAAATAGAATAATGAATATTTCTAAAGTTAGAAAATAAAGGAAGGCGATATATGGAAATGTTTTCCAAATAACGTAAAAGGCCAATATGGTTATTGAAAATATTTGGTTAACAAATATTGATAAAGAAATAGAGAAGTGATTTAATTAATGAAATATTAATTAAAGGCTCACTGATTGTTGGATGTTTGGATGAACACTTGTTTTATTCGATAGTTAAATCATCGACTATCGAAACACTTGTTTTTATTCGATAGTTAAATCACAGACTATCGGGGTTTTGACCATCGTTGCCAATATGGAGAGACCGGTTGGATTATTATCCGAAGAACCACTCCATATTGGCAGTAGCGTGCGAATCAGATTATATAAAGATAATCGAAGACGGAGTAGAGTGCAAGGACTTTTTCTATTAATAGAAATTGTGCCTTTGATTCATCCTGTTCCTAGGTGACGTGTATGGATGAATGTCTGACAGAGTATTTCCAGAAAGGTCACGTACATTGATTTCTTCAACCGTACCAAGAGTGGAAGCGGAGAAGGAAACTTCTTTTAGTTAACACGTAATGTACTGTTGGGGACGTCAATCAGTGATTTGATGGATTTGACGATGTGGCATTCGAAGTGAATCTGGTGTGATGATAAAGCGTAGCTTCTAGCCTCATTAACCGGTAAATTACAGAAATCGGGCAAGCAACATGGCTATGTAGGTCGCACCTATTAGGGTGTATAATCGCCTGATCTAGAGTTTCATTTATTTCTAAAAATCTATTGTCAATGCTGTCCCATTTGGGAAACGGTTGCTGATCCCAACCGTTGGTGATATACATTCGATACACTCAAGCCAAATGAGTGGTCGGTCATGTGTGGTTGAGTTGCAAGACGTTCTTGTTGAACTTGGTGTATTCTCCTCTAGAGATATACCAGCGGAAGGTGGTTCCATACCTTGTCATAGTTGGAAAACCAAATACCCAATACGTGCTTGCGGTTTTGATTGTATATTATATACGTGGAACGTGAGATGAAAACGTTCCACTAGATTGTTATTTACTTGATTTAGACATTATTATAATATCAAAAGAGTGTTGATATAAAGATAAGTCAAGTGTTTGGATTCTCATAATGGAAAAACCCGTTCCGTGTTATACGGCGTGGTCTTATGAGGTATCATTTAGTTTCTGAAACTGTTTTAAACTGTTTACTCATACCAGTCCCATGACTGACCCGGAGTTTATTTGTTTTGTTCTACCTAAACTCTTGGGTGCCTAAATTTTTACGGGCAGTCAAGTAGTTCAGGATTTTTCAGATATATCTAAAGGAGCTTGGAGCAGGAGGCTTCAGCGTTATCTAGTTATAGTGTTGTTCCACTGTGTTGTAAGTGTTGTATTCTGATAAGTGTATGTTATACAGTGAAGATTTTGTATTTCAAAGATATGATATATTATATTTTGTTCCGCTGTGATGTGAGATTCTGTGTTGTTATTTCTGTTCTTCTTCTATCTCTTTCTTCTAAAATAAATGTTTCGTATTTTCGTGATATTTGGGTTGGACGTATGATGTGTATAGTCAACTCTGATGTTACGAAAATTTGGGTCATTACAGGTGTTGACATCCCTGTGTGGGTATCGACATGGGTGTCGACACACCTGTGTGTGTGTCGACTATGGGTCGACACCCTCTTGATGGGGTCGACACCTATGGATGGGAATTTTCCAGCTCCCTCCCTGCTGCGCGAATTTGAATTATTTTGAACTCTGGTATGGTTTTGTTCATATATATTTCTCTTATGCGTATATGCACTTCTAACCTTAATAACTTCTTCATACGATGTCCGTTTTATGCAATCCAAGTTTCTATATTGACCAAAATTTCGAGATGAACGCAATGGCATTATGCGTTTAACTTAATTCTGAATATTTAATTAAGTATTCTTTAATTTATCATCTTAACGTGTTACAAAATTTTGGGGTGTTACATTCTCACCTACTCAAAGGATTTAGTCCCTGAAATCTCCCAGTTAAGAAAAATGTATATCCTAACATCCATCATCCATCTACTCATCCATAAATCACGATCATCCATTGTCCTTAAAGATTTCAAATGCTTATATGACCATATGAAAAGGTGTGTGTGTATATGTCCCTACACTAATGTGAAAGATCAGGCGGTCTACTGATCCAGTCGACCTCCTTAATGCAATGTATGTTAGTGCCATGAATTCAACATGTATGTAAATAATCCTATTATGTCATGTAATTTCTATATGTGTGCACAATCATTTATCCAAATGCAACATACATATGATGATACACCCACTTTCATCCATTAAAAAGAAGAAAAATGCACATACATCCATATGCAGTATGAGAGTGATTGAGCCGATCTACTGCCTAATGTGTGATAGATATGGAATAAGAATGTAACACCCTACAGATTCCACTAATGGGTGTCGACATTATGAGAATGAAACGAATAGTAAATTCCGCTCTGATAGAAAGTGTGACACCCCATGTCCGTTAAAGTCACCCATTATGAGAATGCATTAAGATCCATGAAGCGTTATAGGTAAACAGAAACAGAGACATTACAAGACAGAAATAAAATAGCAGCGGAATTTAAAATTTTTATTAATCAGAAAACATCATTGTCCAAAACATAGTTATATCATAAGTCTGAAATGCATAAAACCCAGTACAGACTTGTGCTAAAATCATCAGAGTACATAAATACATTAAAAGCATAATCCCCAAGCATAATGAAAGTAGATTCCTGATCAAGCTTGAGTAATCCTACCCTAAGAACCTAGGGGGAACGGAAGAGAAAGAAGGGGAAACAAAATGGGTCAGACATAAAGTCTGGCGAGTCCAGTTACTTTTAGCATATAAATAAGTAAAAGTATCATGATAGGCATATAAAGTGGATAAAGGAGATAACATCATAAAAGGCGAGTATGACAAGGTAAACAGGATAAACATGATAGAATATATTGCACTTCTCTAATACTTTCTCTGCACCAATACTAGTATAACAGATATGTAACTGGATTACATACTTCCTAGTTATTTAACAGAAACAGGATGATCCCAACAGAAATATAATGGTAGTTTTATGTGTACTCTAGTAGTGGGTTTTACCCCAAAAAGAATTAACTGGTACCTAAACAGAAATAATGGGTGTAAACCCAAACATAAATACAACTACCCCACAGAAACAGATAGGACTAGATGTACCCTAATTGCTACCCCCAGTCGATCAGCTCCATATCCCGTAAATAATTGTGTCGGCCCCAAAGTAGGGTGTATTACTTCCAAAAATGGCAACCTACAAAAGGACATAGACCTATTTACTGGAGCTACAGCGGCTTATTTTCCCAGAGCAGGCCGTACCAATGAACGCACGTGAGTCCGTTGGAACGCACCATTACACACCCTATCCCAGATGAACCTCTTACAATCAGATCAGTAAGCATTCCCTGACCCCTACTTATTGCGAGGTCCCCCTTTAATTCTAGAATGGGTTACTGAATAATATGGGCCCTACACAACATATGACACAAGCCAACACTTACAGATCTTATGTCCCCAATTAACAAGGATTTTGATAGGTTATGCCTAACAGATTTATCAGATTCACATAACCCCTACAGATTTACGAGTTAAACTTTACAAGTTAACAGGAATATATAACCCCTACAGATTTAGCACGTTAAGTTTTCTAGATTAAACCCCCACAAATTTAACAGGTTTACTTAACCCCATCGATTTAACAGGTTTACTTAACCCCATATACTTAACAGGCTTACTTAACTCCACATACTTAACGGGTTCACTTAACCCCACAGATTTAACAGGCTCATACAATCCTTATGGATTCAGATTGGTTAAGTATTACAAACTCATTACCATACATTCATTTATGGTTATAATGCGCTAGACCTCCCACATTAAGTCTACCACATGTGGATGCTGGATATGCCGATTAGGTCCGGGCAGACGTCTTTCACAAGTCAGACTTAACCTCGTGTCTTAGCACCGTCACTGTTTATGCAGTTAGACCCCACACATTAGATTTACCACTTATGGATGCTGGATATATCAGTTGTGTCCGGGAAGGCTTCTACTACAAGTGTAATCTAACCTCGTGTCTAAGTGTTGTTACAGTTTCCAATTATTGTAAATCTAGGTATTTTCATTATTTGATAATTATTCCTATTTCATTATAGGTTTTCATGCCCCTTTTCCAAGTCATATTTATCATGTACCATATGCCCCAATTTAAGATTTTTATTCATAGTTTGGTTTATTCCCCAAATCCATATTCATGTTTTCAATTCAAGTTATGCTCTAAATTTCCCAATACAAGTTACACCCCAATTTTAAAGGATTAAATAGGCTTCACAGATTCTTTACAGTTCCATTAACATGTTTCTCTTAATCTTAAGTTAAACCTATAGATTTATTTGTCCCAAACCACAAGTCATAATTTACCATATAAATCATGCCCTAATTTGTAGTCTAGTTCCACAATATATTTCATGCCCCCAAATTCAAATTGTGATTAAAAGTACAAGTTATGCCCCTATATTACCATTTTCAATCATTCCCAATTTAATAGAATTTCGTTCGTATGCATATTTCAGCGATATCGGCCTATGCTTGAAGGTAGCCTAGCTATAAAAATAAAAGGGAATGAGAGAGAGAAGAACAGAATAGGCATAAAACTAAAAGTAACTGAAATGGGCAATGATAGTAGAAATAGGCATATAAGAATAGATCTGATGAATGGAAAAAGGCATATAAGAATAGAACTGATGAACATGAAATTAAATAACAAGACTGATTAGGCATAGTGTCATGATCATAAACAGGCATGATGAGATCTAATCAGTGAATTAGATATGCAAACAATGGCAGATCTGACAAGATAAATAGGCATAGGCTTAGACCTAATTCATAAACATGTCAAGGTTAACTTTTAAATATACATGTCTAAAAATAATGTAGACTCACTTTGATTGGATCTAAGAAACAAAAGAATAATAGCAGATGTAGAAGCACAGATCTCTGAATTTGTCTAACTCTAATTGTAGAAGAAGAATAAGTTATTTCAGTCTAGGAAGAAGCATCATCTAGTTCTCCATTTATTTAGAAAGAATAAAACAATGGGTATAGGATCCTATTTGTAGCATAAGTTCAACGAATATAGCCAAGAATTCAGTCCACACACGTAGAAATGAATTTCGCCCGGATCTGGGGGATATAGACACCCCTGTTTCGTTGTCGACATGGGTGTCGACACCCCTGTGTGGGTGTCGACCCATGGGTCGATACCCCCAAATGGGGTCGACAACCATGGGTAGGAATTTTCCTGCTCCCTACCTGCTGCGCGAATTTGAATTATTTTGAATTCTGGAAGGGAAGAGAAAGAAGTTAAGTTGCATCCTCTTGTAAATCTAGGCATTAACCACCAAGTATTATCTACCAAGAAATTCGGGGATGAAATCCTTTGAGTAGGGGAGAATGTAGACACTTCTGTGTGGGTGTCGACATTATGAGAATGGATGTGACACCCCCAGATCCGGGCGAAATTCATTTCTGCATATGTAGACTTAATTCTTGGCTATATTCGTTGACCTTATGCTATAAATAGGACCCAATACCCATTGTTTTATTCATTCTAAATCAATGGAGAACTAGATGTTGCCTTTGCCTAGATTAAAACAACTTATTTTTTTTCTACAACTAAAGGTAGAACAATTCAGAGATATGTCCTTCTATATATGTTATTCTTCTTCTGTTTCTTAGATCCAATCACAGTGATTCTACATTATTTTTAGATATAAATATTTAAAAGTTAATCTTGACGTGTTTGTGAATTAGATCTAAGCCTATGCTTATTTATCATGTTTGATTTGTCATTGTTTGTATATCTAATTCACTGATTAGATCTCACCATGCCTGTTTGTGATCATGATATTATGCCTAATCAGTCATGTTATTTCATGTTCGTCAGATCTATTCTTATATATCTATTTCTGTTATCGTATGCCTGTTTCTGTTACTTTTGGTTTTAAGCCTATTTTGTTCTTCTCTCTCTAATTCCCTTTTATTTTTATAGCCAGGCTACCTTCGAGCCTAGGCCGATATCGTTGAAATATGCGTACGAACGAAATTCGGTAAATTGGGAATGATTAGAAATGGTAATATAGGGCCATAACTTGTACTTTGAATCACAATTGGAATTTGGGGCCGTAAACTGTATTGTGGAATTGGACTAAAAATTAGGGCATGATTTATACGATAAATTATAACTTGTGGTTTGGGACAAATAAACCTATAGGATTAACTTAAGATTAAGTGAAACATGTTAATGGAACTATAAAGAATTTGTGAAGCCTATTTAATCCTTTAAAATTGGGACGTAACTTGTATTGGGAAATTTAGGGCATAACTTGAATTAAAAACATGAATATGGATTTGTGGAATAAACCAAACTGTGATTAAAAATCTTAAATTGGGGCATATGGTATATGATGAATATGACTTGGAAAAGTGGCATGAAAACCAATAATGAAATAGGAATAATTGTTAAATAATGAAAATGCCTAGATTTACAATAATTGGAAACTGTAACCGCATTTAGACATGAGCTTAGATTTCACTTGTAGTAGAAGCCTGCCCGGACCCAACCGGCATATCCAGCGTCCACAAATGGTAAATCTAATGTGAGGGGTCTAAGTGCATAAACACGTTACGGTGCCAAGACACGAGGTTAAGTCCGACTTGTGGAAGAAGTCTGCACGGACCCAACCAGCATATCCAACATCCACAAGTGGTAGACTTAATGTGAAAGGTCTAGTGCATTATAACCATAAATGAATGTATGGTAATGAATTTGTAATACTTAACCTGTCTGAATACATAAGGATTGTACGGGCCTGTTAAATCTATGGGGTTAAGTAAATCCGTTAAGTATGTGGGGTTTAGTAGGCCTGTTAAGTATGTGGGGTTAAGTAAACCTGTTGAATCGATGGGGTTAAGTAAACCTTTTAAATCTGTAGGGGTTATATGAACCTGTTAATCGAGAAAACTTAACCTGCTAAATATGTAGGTGTTTATACCAAAAATAGTATGAAACACAAAAGGTACTCTTTTAAGTACGTCTAAAAAAAGTGTGTGGAGCCACAATTACAAGAATAGAAAACATTAAGGAAAAACACACGAACATTTTTATAGTGGTTCCGAAACACCCCACCTCCGTTAGGGTCACTCTCAAAGGGAATGCCCTAATTTTGGTGGAGGTTTATAAGTACAAGTCACAGATACATAAGGCAGATATAAATACACATATTTTTGAACAGCGGAAAACAACAGCAATTTTTATTTCAACAAAATACGTGTTACACAATCCATGTCATAATTTGTCTTACAATACTTCCAAAAACATAACATCTTCATAACTGTCTTGATTACATTATTTAAAGAAGCATAAAAACATAAGTAAACTGCATAAGTCCCATAATTGCTGTCCAAAGCCATAGTCCAAAACGAAAAAGATCCAACCAATACATTCTTTCTCTTCAAGCTGGATGTGAAAACTGGTCAAGTTGCGGTATTCCCTCCCTGTGGACCTGGGTGGGGGGAACGAAAGAAAAGAAGACGAAGGAAAAGTTGAGTCAGACATAAAGCCTGAGTAAGTCTAGGACTATTCAGTCTATGAATAAAGAATTGGGTATGATAAGTATAAACTGGAATGGGAAAGCACCATAAACTAAGTTAAGTTGACTAGAGTCGAATATACTTATCGTACCCCATATTAATATCTGTATCCACATAAACCAGTTCCCAACAGGCACTCCCTAATCAGGGTGAAGTGATCCGTTTCTAATGATCGACTCCTACTCGCATAGTTACATGTGTCTTACGGCCCCCGATGTTGTAGTTACCTATGTTGGTCCCACCATGGGGTGTATCAAGTCCCATGGCGGTGGCCCGACACAATTCTAGAATGCACAGGTATACTACTGGGGCCAAGTGCCTTATTTTTCTGCGCCAGAGTGTGTGCACGCTCGCACCCCGTTAGAACCTACACTGCCGCACCACCGCCATCGATTTGACCTCTTACAGTCAGCCCAGTAATCGTGCCCCACCCTGCCTAGTTCAGGGTATCCTGATACACCTTGTAGGGTTACTGCTGAAAAGGGTCCCCTCGCTACTAGGCTTTCTATTTCTAGCCAACATGCTAAGTTGGTTAAGTGTTTTGTAAACCTAACCCCCAATCAGTCTGTATAGTTTAGCATGTTCCATTTTGATTAAGTATTAATTCAATTTACTTAATCCTATCAATCCTGACTCAGCCTTAATTGTCTTATTAAAGCTTTGACCTCTTACATTAGACAGATATTGTTGTGGCTGCCTATTGCCGGTTGGGTCCGGGCAGTCTAACGCCACAACTCAGTCTAACCTCGGGTCTTTATTGGGCTCCGTGTTTAACCACCCACATTGGATAGGTATTGTTGTGACTACTGGACAGCCGGGCGGTTCCGGGCAGGTTTACATCACAACTCAATCCAACCTCGGGTTAAACACATCGTATTTTCTAAATTTACATATTTTGTCTTTTTTCTCTTTATATATAAATATTTGCGGCCCATTATTCAAATTCATCTTTATTGGGTGAAATTAATTTACACCACTTAATTGTTTTTCAAGGTCGTTAGCATGCGTCAAACATGCCAACACATATGTTTTATATTTTAACCCAAACGTCACTACCCCCGTTTTATACGTTTGCTACAATATAACATATGTTGGGTTTAACATTTAAACCCAGCTTAGCCACATGAAAAAGGGAAGGCTTAACATGGTGTTTATATATTCTAAGTAACATAAAAGGGGGGTGTGAACGCATGAACTTGCAACATAGCGAACTAATTAACATAAATTTGGCACTTGTGAACTTGCATTGTAATAGCATATAATCATGGCATAAACATACTTAAACATGAAATCATGGTTTTTGATCTATTCATATAATCATGGCATAAATATACCTAAACATGAAATCATGGTTTTTGATCTATTCATATAATCATGGCATAAATATACCTAAACATGAAATCATGGTTTTTGATCTATTCATATAATCATGGCATAAATATACCTAAACATGAAGTCATGGTTTTTAATCTACTCTTGCAAACTTGCAATTGGAATGTAAATCTAACTTAGCTATGTGTCACATATATTATCATACGATTTTTATAACAATATAGGCCTAAAACATGTTTTTTTCAAATTAGGCATAACACCAAACATAGTCTAGTCATGTTCATAGAGTCAACACAAGTTCACAAAGATGCTTACTTTTGTCTCTAATAAAAAAGTATGGTTTTACACTTGAAACATGATGCCAATTCCAACATAAATTCATATGAGTCATAATACCCAAATGGATCCAACTACACTAAAAGTGATTATAAAAAAAAATATTATGTTGGCATAATAGTGAACCATATACTTGCATGAATCTCAAATAAACTACCACAAACATATAGTCGTTACTTTCAACATGAATCATATACTTGCAATTATCCAATAGGTGTTGTAATAAACTACCGCAAACATGTAGTTTTCAGCATGAATTACATACTTGCGAATATCCAATCATTATACCACAACATTCCAAATCGATTAGAATCATAGCAACATACAAATATGAATTATTATCACCACAAATCAAGTACAATTCTATTTCTCATTTTACACAAATCAAAACACAAATATTTATTCACATCGGAATAGCACTCTACTTACAACGTATGACGAATCTTCAATTCAAGAATCTGAATTCTGAATTTGGAGATGCTATCCTTTGTTGTAGGCGTTGTTTTGATTTAGTTGTCGATGCTTTAAGCTTTTTAATTGTCTCCTAATCATCTCTCAATTTTGACGGCTACTCCTTGTCTCTCCTCAGCAGCATGACGGTCTCATTCTCATTTTTTTTATTTGTATGAATTAGGGTGAGTCTTAGGTCCTTTTTATAGAGTTTGTGAATTGATTAGGACCGTCGGTGGAGCTTGGATTAATATTAGCCATTCATTTGAAGGAGAGACCAATCAGGGGTTGACACCTAGCCCTAGTGACAAGGCAAGGCTCAGAAATTCGACCAGACCCTGATCAGGCCAGCCAAGACCTGACCAGCAGGTCATTCTGACCTGGGCGCACTTGGCAGGTGCGCCAGGGTAAAAATGTACTGGCGCACTTCCCAAGTGCGCCAGTTCATTTCTGTTCTGGCGCACTTCCCAAGTGCGCCAGTGCATTCTGACCCGTTTTCTGGTTTTTCGCCCAACTTCGTTCGTCCATATCTTCTTCATACGGTATCCATTTTACGCAAACTCGGACTCTATCTCTAGCAGAATTCCGAGACGAACATAATGGAGTATCCCGTTTCCCTTAATTCTTTGATTTTAAATTAGTTATACTTTAATTTGTGAATTTCACAGTTATAAAATACACGGGGTGTTACATTCTCCCCCACTTAAAAGGATTTCATCCCCGAAATCTTCAAGTTAGGAAGAATGTATATCCTAACATCCAAACATCCATCTACTCATCCATCAAACATGAGCATCCATTGTCCTTAAAAGACTTCTAATGCTTCATGATCATATGCGAAGTGTGTGTACATGTACTTATCTAATGAAAAATCAGTCGGTCTACTGATTCAGTTGACCTCCTTAATGCAAATTTTTTAAGTGTCATGAATCCATTATGTATGCAAATTTTCCTATTCATGATTTTACATGGGTGCACAATCATTCACATATAAATGCAACATCCATATGGCAGCACATTAAACTTCAACCATATACAAATACAAATACATATATGCACATGCAACATGAAGTGACTGAGCCGATCTAAAGCCTAAATTGTGTGTGTATATGCAACCACGAGCAACCACTAGCAATCACTTGCAACCATCATCCATAACATGTTTCAATTACATGTTTTCATCCAAAGAGTTTCTACCTAAAATATAGGGTCGAGGAGATATACCTAAAAAGATAGATAAAAGCACAACTTAAGGAAAAAGAAAGATCAAAGATGTACCCTCGAAAAGAAAAAGGTCGGCAGCGCGTATTCTAGCTTCAATTTCCCAAGTTGCGTCTCCCTCGGCGTCGCTCCACTAAACTTTAACGAGCTTGACTTCGCGGTTGCGTAGCTTCTTCACTTCTGTTCCTAATATGCGGGTTGGAACTTTCCTCACGGTTGCTTCGCGTTCCACTTTATCTTCTTCTAGGATATTTGGCTCTACCACTTCAGCAGATTCATGTAGACATTTTCGGAGGTGCGAAACGTGAAAGACGTTGTGGATTCCGGCCAGCTTTTCGGGTAGCTCTAATCTATAGGCCATTTTCCCAATTTTCTCGATGATAGGAAATGGCCCTACGAACCTTAGTGCTAGCTTCCCTGTGGTTCCAAAACGAACAACGTTCCTTAGCGGAGATACCTTAAGAAAAACTCTGTCCCCAACCTCAAATTGAAGGTCGGTCCTCCTCTTGTCGGTATATGATTTTTGTCTGTCTTGGGCTGTCTTCATTCTTCTTCGTATTAAGTCTACTTTTTATGAAGTCTCTCGGATCATATCTGGTCCAACTATGAACTTGTCAGTAGACTCCCACCAACAAGTGGGCGATCGGCACGGTCTTCCATATAAAGCTTCAACGGGCGCCATTCCGATGGTTGCTTGGTAGCTGTTGTTGTAGGCAAATTCCACCAAAGGAAGATGGTCTTCCCACGTCCCTCCGAAGTCAAGGATGCACAGTCTTAAAAGGTCCTCCAAAACGCTGTTCACTCTTTCCGTCTGGCCGTCGGTTTGGGGGTGTTAGGCTGTGCTCAAGCATAACTGTGTGCCTACCGCTTCTTGCAGACTCTGCCAAAACTCACTAGTGAAGATAGGGTCTCGGTCACTAACAATGCTAGATGGTATTCCGTGGAGTCGAACAATTTCCTTGAGGTAAAGAGATACTAGGGATGAGGCAGTTCTTTTACTCTTGATAGGTAAGAAGTGGGCGCTTTTAGTAAGCCTATCCACTATTACCCAAATGCTAGTGTTGCCTCTTCTAGACCTAGGCAGCCCATCAATGAAGTCCATTGAGATGTTATCCCACTTCCATTGCGGGACCTCTAGAGGATGGAGCAGACCGCCAGGCTTTTTCTGTTTCGCCTTAACCTGTTGGCACACCATACACTTAGAAACGAGATCTGCCACGTCCTTCTTCATGCCGTTCCAAAAGAAAGTTCTCTTTATATCCTTGTACATTTTATCTCCACCTGGGTGTATCGTCATCTTGGAGTGATGTGCTTCCTCGAGAACCGTCTTTACCAAATCCCTTGTCTGTGGGACGCATAGTCTTCCGTCTCGCCTTAGCCAACCCTTATCGTCGATGGAGTATCTGCTGAGGTGACTTGAAGTCTCACCCCTAATTAGCCTATCAATAATCTCCACAAGCTGAGGGTCTTCGCGTTGTGCTGTCCCTATTGAGTCCACTAAAGTCGGGCGTACTTCGAGAGATGCTAGCAAGCCCGGTACAAAATCGGAGGAGGGCCTAAAGTCAAAGCTGGCTATAAACTCTAGGCTTTGTCTTTCAACAAACAACGGGCTTAGTGTTAGTTTCTTTCGGCTCAACGCGTCTGCCATTACGTTGCCTTTACCCGGAGTGTAGGAGATCTCGAAATCGTACGAGGCAAGAAACTTCATCCATCTCTATTGCCTCAAGTTAAGATCTTTCTACGAGAAAAGATATTTCAACGATTTATGGTCAGTGTAAAGTTCAAACTTCTCACCTAGGAGGTAGTGTCACCAAGACTTGAGTGCAAAGACGATGGCGGCTAACTCAAGATCGTGGGTCGGGTAATTCTTTTCATGAACTTTCAATTGTCTTCCGCCATAAGCTACTACCCTTCCTTCTTGCATTAAGACAGCGCCTAGTCCTATCCCACATGCATCTTTATAAACTGTGAACATCTTGCTTCCATCTGGCAATGTCAAAACTGGGGCTGTTGTGAGAGCCCTTTTAGTCATTGGAAAGCAAACTCGCAATCCAAGTCCCAATTGAAAACTAGATTCTTCTTGGTCAGCCTTGTGAGCAGAGCTGAGATTTTCGCAAAATCCCTTATGAATTTTTGGTAGAAACCAACTAGCCCTAGAAAACTTCGGACCTCAGTTGCGTTTCTTGGTGTCTTCCAATCCTGCACCGCTACTACTTTAGCAGGGTCCACAGCTAACCCATTTTTGGATACTATGTGCCCAAGAAACCTTACTTCCTCTCTCCAAAAGTGGCATTTGGAGAATTTGGCTTTTAACTGATGGACTCGCAGAGTTTCCATGATTGCCCTTAGGTGCTGGGCATGCTGCTCTTCACTCTTTGAGAAGATCAAGATATCGTCTATGAAAACCACTACGAACTTGTTGAGGAAATCTCTGAACACCCTACTCATTAGGTCCACGAAGTAAGCGGGTGCGTTTGTCAAGCCGAAAGGCATGACAAGCCATTCAAAGAAGCCATCTGGGGTTCTGAATGCTGTCTTATCGATGCTATCTTCAGCCACCCTTAGCTGATGAAAATCGGTCGCCAAATCGAGTTGGGAGAAAACAGACTCTCCTACAAGCTGATCAAATAGATCGTCAATTCTAGGGAGAGGGTGCCTATTATTTTTCGTTAGCTTGTTGAGCTCCTTATAATCAACACACAGACGGAGTGAACCATCCGCCTTTGTAGCGAACACCACTGGAGCGCCCCATTCTGAAATGCTCCTTCTAATGAACCCCTTCTCTAGAAGCTCTTTAATCTGTTTACTGAGCTCCTTCCTTTCCGTGGAGCCATGTGTCTAACGGGCAACGCAACGGGCTTTGCATTATCTACAAGATATATGCGGAAGTCTATCTCCCGCTTCGGAGGCAAGCCCTTCACCTCTTCGAAGACATCCGGGTACTCCCGGACCACTCTAACCGATTGCAAACTTTCAACAGAGGCATCTAGCGATTCAAGATAACTAAGCATAACTGCATACGAGGGATTACAAGTAATTTCCAGAGTGTTACAGAGTTGGGTCAGAAGCCTAACCACCCTTTTCTCACAATCAAGGATGGCACCATTACTGGATAGCCAGTCCATGCCCAAAATCAAATCATATCCCGAGAAGCCCAAAACAAAGGCACTACATCTAAGTTCTACGCTTAGAATAGAAATTTTCAATCCCACACAGATCATAGACAGATGAGCTGGGCCCCCAATTGGATTTGAAACAATTAAATGGTCCTCTACCATACTAGTTTCTAGGTGCAGAGATTCTACTAAAGCAGATGAAATAAAGGAGTGTGATGCGCCAGAATCAAATAAAGTGCGAACTGGGTGATCATAAAGATAAACTACACTTTCTACAGAAGTATTTATACCTCGCTGTTGCAGAGGTGGCGCTTCTAGCACATGAACCTGTGCCCCTGAGGTGGATCCAGCTCCCTGCCCCTGCCCTCGTTTCTTTGGGCAATCCTTAGCCATGTGGCCTGTCTCACCGCAAGAAAAGCACCCACCATTCATCTTGGCCTTCTTTTTTCGGCAATCTTTCACTAAGTGCCCCACTTTGCCACAGAAATTACACTTCCTCTTCTCTTTGTTGTCTTTCCCACCCTTCTTAAAGTCTGTTTTCTTAGGCTGTAAACCCTCTTTCTTCCCTTGAGAGCTTTCTGCATTTGTCTCCTTCTTGCCCTTATCCTCTTCGTTCAGCAATGCCATCTGCACCAACCTTTCATACGTAGCTCCCATGGGTATATGGGTCATGGCCAAACTGTGTAATGGCTCATTCAATCCTTTGACAAAGCGAAGAGCCTTCTTGTGCGGAGTGTTGACTAGGTCCAGTCCGTACCTAGCCAGCTGATCGAACTGATTAACATACTCTTTGACTGTCATGTTCCATTGCTTAAGAAATAAGAATTTTTCCAACTGAAGACTCCTTTCAGCTTCTGAGAGAAATTTATCCTCAAACCTTGCCCTAAAGTCCTCCCATGTTTCCACTGGTCTTTCTGCATTGGTGACTTCCCACCAGTAGGAAGCCTCGCCTTTAAGTAGCCATACTGCCAGTTGTACCTTCTGCCTATCTTCTACCTCAAAGATGACGAATAAGTCCTCGGTTTCCTTCAGCCAATTCCTCGCTGCCACGAAGGACTCGGTTCCATGAAAGTCCTTTCCTCCCATAGCTTTGAAATCTTTACATATCTTAGCAAAAGTATTACCCCGCGGAGGAGGTGGAGGAAGAGGTGCTGCTGCAGCTGGATGATTTCCCGCAGCTGGAGGAGGGGGAACGGTAGGACCTGGCTGAGTGGACCTTGCTTCTAAGAATCGTCTAAACCAACCAGGTATTGGTACACCCTCTGGCAAGTTAAGTTCTTTGGACATGCTGAAACAAAAAGGATAGATTCAAAACAAAGGATAAAAGATAGTACCTATGGCTTTGGGGGAACTTTTCCTTTTTTAAAATAAAATAACATTTTATCTTTAAAATTGCTTATTTAAATTTTTCTTTTTGGAAATGAATTTTTCAAAACTTTTAATCTTATCTAGTAAACCTGTGCTCTGATACCAAGTGAAACACCCTACCTCTGTTAGGGTCACTCTCAAAGGGAATGCCCTAATTTTGGTGGAGGTTTATAAGTATAAGTCACAGATACACAAGACAAATATAAATACACATATTTTTGAACAGCGGAAAACAACAGCAATTTTTATTTCAACAAAATACGTGTTACACAAACCATGTCATAATTTGTCTTACAATACTTCCAAAAACATAACATCTTCATAACTGTCTTGATTACATTATTTAAAGAAGCATAAAAACATAAGTAAACTGCATAAGTCCCATAATTGTTGTCCAAAGCCATAGTCCAAAACGAAAAAGATCCAAGCAATACATTCTTTCTATTCAAGCTGGATGTGAAAAATGGTCAAGTTGCGGTATTCCCTCCATGTGGACCTGGGGGGGGGGACGAAAGAAAAGAAGACGAAAGATAAGTAGAGTCAAACAAAAAGCCTGAGTAAGTCTAGGACTATTCAGTCTATGAATAAAGAATTGGGCATGATAAGTATAAACTGGAAATGGGAAAGCACCATAAACTAAGTTAAGTTGACTAGAGTCGAATATACTTATCGTACCCCATATTAATCTCTGCATCCACATAAACCAGTTCCCAACAGGCACCCACTAATCAGGGTGAAGTGATCCATTTCTAATGATCGGCTCCTACTCGCATAGTTACATGTGTCTTACGGCTCCCGATGTTGTAGTTACCTATGCTGTTCCCACCATGGGGTGTATCAAGTCCCATGGCGGCGGCCCGACACAATTCTAGAATGCACAGGTACACTACTGCCTCTACTGGTGCCCAGTGCCTTATTTTTCTGCCCGGAGTGTGTGCACGCCCGCACCCTGTTAGAACCTACATTGCCGCACCACCGCCGTCGATTTGACCCTTACAGTCAGCCCAGTAATCGAGCCCCACCCTGCCTAGTTCAGGGTATCCTGATACACCTTGTAGGGTTACTGCTGAAAAGGGTCCCCCCGCTACTAGGTTTTCTATTTCTAGCCAACATGCTAAGTTGGTTAGGTGTTTCGTAAACCTAACCCCCAATCAGTCTGTATAGTTTAGCATGTTCCATTTTGATTAAGTATTAATTCAATTTACTTAATCCTATCAATCCTGACCCAGCCTTAATTGTCTTATTAAAGCCTCGACCTCTCACATTAGACAGATATTGTTGTGGCTGCCTGTTGCCTGTTGGGTCCGGGCAGTCTTACGCCACTACTCAGTCTAACCTCGGGTCTTTATTGGGCTCCGTGTTTAACCACCCACATTGGATAGGTATTGTTGTGACTACTAGACAGCCGGGCGGTTCCGGGCAGGTTTACATCACAACTCAATCCAGCCTCGGGTTAAGCACATCGTATTTTCTAAATTTACATATTTGTCTCTTTTCTTTTTATATGTAAATATCTGCGGCCCATTATTCAAAATCATCTTTACTGGGTGAAATTAATTTACACCACTTAATTGTTTTTCAAGGTCGTTGGCATGCGTCAAACATGCCAACACATATGTTTTATATTTTAACCCAAACGTCACTACCCCCATTTTATATGTTCGCTACAATATAACATATGTTGGGTTTAACATTTAAACCCAACTTAGCCACATGAAAAAGGGGAGGCTTAACATGGTGTTTATATATTCTAAGTAACATAAAAAGGGGAGTGTGAACGCATGAACTTGCGACATAGCGAACTAATTAACATAAATTTGGCACTTGTTAACTTGCATTGTAATAGCATATAATCATGGCATAAACATACTTAAACATGAAATCATGGTTTTTGATCTATTCATATAATCATGGCATAAATATACCTAAACATGAAATCATGTTTTTTGATCTATTCATATAATCATGGCATAAATATACCTAAACATGAAATCATGGTTTTTGATCTATTCATATAATCATGGCATAAATATACCTAAACACGAAGTCATGGTTTTTAATCTACTCATGCAAACTTGCAGTTGGAATGTAAATCTAACTTAGCTATGTGTCACATATATTGTCATACGATTTTTATAACAATATAGGCCTAAAACATGTTTTTTTCAAATTAGGCATAACACGAAACATAGTCTAGTCATGTTCATAGAGTCAACACAAGTTCACAAAGATGCTTACTTTTGTCTCTAATACAAAAGTATGGTTTTACACTTGAAACATGATGCCAATTCCAACATAAATTCATATGAGTCATAATACCCAAATGGATCCAACTACACTAAAAGTGATTATAAAAAAAATTTATGTTGGCATAATAGTGAACCATATACTTGCATGAATCTCAAATAAACTACCACAAACATATAGTCATTACTTTCAACATGAATCATGTACTTGCAATTATCCAATAGGTGTTGTAATAAACTACCACAAACATGTAGTTTTCAACATGAATTACATACTTGCGAATATCCTATCGTTATACCACAACATTCCAAATCGATTAGAATCATAGCAACATACAAATATGATATATTATCACCACAAATCAAGTACAATTCTACTTCTCATTTTACACAAATCAAAGCACAATTATTTATTCACATTGGAATAGCACTCTACTTACAACGTATGACGAATCTTCAATTCAAGAATCTGAATTCTGAATTTGGAGATGCTATCCTTTGTTGTAGGTGTTGTTTTGATTTAGTTGTCGATGCTTTAAGCTTTTGAATTGTCTCCTAATCGTCTCTCAGTTTTGACGGCTACTCCTTGTCTCTCCTCAGCAGCATGACGGTCTCATTCTCATTTTTTTATTTGTATGAATTAGGGTGAGTCTTAGGTCCTTTTTATAGGGTTTGTGAATTGATTAGGACTGTCAATGGAGCTTGGATTAATATTAGCCATTCATTTGAAGGAGAGACCAATCAGGAGCTGACACCTAGCCCTAGTGACAAGGCAAGGCTCAGAAATTCGACCAGACCCTGATCAGGCCAGCCAAGACCTGACCAGCAGGTCATTCTGACCTGGGCGCACTTGGCAGGTGCGCCAGACTAAAAATGTACTGGCGCACTTCCCAAGTGCGCCAGTTCATTTCTGTTCTGGCGCACTTCCCAAGTGCGCCAGTGCATTCTGACCCGTTTTCTGGTTTTTCGCCCAACTTCGTTCGTCCATATCTTCTTCATACGATATCCGTTTTACGCAAACTCGGACTCTATCTCTAGCAGAATTCCGAGAAGAACGCAATGGCGTATCCCGTTTCCCTTAATTCTTTGATTTGAAATTAGTTATTCTTTAATTTGTGAATTTCATAGTTATAGAATACACGGGGTGTTACAGGTTCGATCCTTAAATGATCTACATCCACTTTCACATAGGATTCCATTGCCAATTTATCAATTACAAAGTTTGATTCACTCTTACAACAAGTTTTATCACTCTCTCACTTGTAGATAACACCTGCGTTCATAATAAGTCATGAAGAAATGGAATGACCAGCGGAGATAACTTATGATCGGAGGAGAATTGGAAGGATTTCTTCAAGTGTTTAGACTTGGATGATAGATCTCCAACTCTTAGATCACTTGGGTGAATATGATGGAGGCCATGATCAATGAATGAATCTTCACTTGATGTTGGATGAGTGTTAGAATTATGTGAAATAGTTGTGGAAAGATTTCAGCAGCACTTCGTGGCCAGAGAATTCGTCCCTCATTAAAGTGGGTTTGACCCCCTAATTATAGGAATGATGGAGAGCCAAGATATCATATGTAGGTGACCGGTCGGTCTAAAACATATTTACAGGAATTACCATTGGCCAGCCTGTCCGCAGCTATCAAGAAGACACCGGTCGGTCTGCGCTTGATCGACTCGGTCGGTATATACCAAATCCGACCGGTTGATCCCTTCCTCTTTAGGGAAGCCTTCTGCTCGTGAGTAACAGTCGGTTTAGGGAAGCCTTCTGCTCGTGAGTAACAGTCGGTTTAGGGAAGCCTTCTGCTCATGAGTAACAGTCGGTCGGCCTCACGCCTTTCTGACCGATCAGTACCGAAGTAACTGATCATCGCGCACCCCTTTTAGGCTCGTCTGATATCCCCTACGCTTTATACACCGACAATGTAATGACCCAAAAATCCGGTCCAATTTGAGCTGACTAAATAACACAAGTCCAACCCCAAATTGCACTGAAAATTCAAGAAATTAATAGAAAGAAGATAGAGGGTGAGGATAGATAAGATAGAACTAGTAGAATAGAAGAAGAAGAAGAACATCATCATCAGAGTAACACGAATCCCACAGCGGAACGAATAAAATATAACATAACTTTTGAAGTACAAATAGTATATGTATACAATAGCATTGCAGAGTACAACACTTACAACAACAGCGGAAATAATAATAGTTATAGAATCTTGAAGCCTCCTGCTCCAAGCTCTCCATGTGTATCTGTAAAATCCTGACTACTTGACTGCCCGTACAAATTAGGCACCCAAGAGTTTAGGGAAAACAAAACAAAATAAACTCCGGGTCAGTCATGGGATTGGTATGAGTAAAACAGTTTAAAACAGTTTGAACATGTAAACGATATCTCATAAGACCACGCCGTATAACGGAACGGGTTTTCCCTTATGAGAATCCAAAATATCTTTATATCAAAAACCTTTTGATATTATAATAATGCCTACCAACACAATATAATTATCATCTAGCAGAAACACTTTCATCTCACGTTCTACATATATAGTATACAATCAAAATCGCAAGCACGTATTGGGTAATGGATTTCCAACTATGACAAGGTATGGAACCACCTTCCGATCAGTGTACTCTAGGAACGATACACTGGAGTTCAACAAGAACGTCTTGCAACTAAACCACACATGACCGACCACTCATTTCACTTGAGTGTATCGAATGTACATCACCAACGGTTGGGATCAGCAACCGTTCCCGTATATATATATATATGTATATATATATATATGTATATATATATATATATATGTATATATATATGTATATATATATGTATATATATATATATATGGGACAACATTGATAGATTAAAGAAGCAAATGAATATTCTCTAGATAGGTGATTATACACCCTACTTTGGTGTGACCGACTTAGCCATGCTGCCTGCCCAATTTTTGTCATTTCCTGGTTGTTGAGGCCAGAGGCCACGACTACTTTCATTTCATTGATAACACATTCACTTTGAATGAAACATTTTCAGATCCGTTAATCACTAATTGGTTTACACAAATATTCTGGATGTTATGCTAAGGGAATAAATCCGTTGCAACCATATATATTTATACAGACCAACTCATTCGATCATTGGAAATACTCTGTCAGACACTCGTCCATGTACGTTCATTCTAGGACTGAACGAAACCGAAGGCACTATTTAGTACATCCATCTTAGTCCATGTTATCTAAGACTTGTACAAAAACCCTTGCACTTTACTCCGTCTTCCATTTTCTTTGGCATATTCGCAACGCTTATGCTAATACAGAGAGGTTCTTTGGATATTAATCCAACCGGTCTCTCCATATTAACAACGTTAAAATGGTAAAAACTTGATAGTCTGTGATTTAACTATCAAATGTAAACATGTCGATGTACAAACAACGATCTAAATTCCAAATGGAATTATCGATCCAATCATCCAACATATAATACATATATATATATATATATATATTCATATTTTCTTATTTTCTATAATTAGAAAATATATGTTTTTATCATTGGAAAACATTTCCAATCCTCAATCACGTTCCACTAACTTCCACAACTATCAGTCCCTAACTATAAACTAGTACGAGAACAATTCTCTAAGTATAAACCCCGATGGCCGAAACCAACATCAGATCAACACTCAGAAAAATATTCAACTTACCAATCTCTAGTCAGTTTCTAATTTTGCTTAACTCTATTTCTTTAACTCTATTCGATTAACTCTATTCAATTAACTCTAACTGGTTAACTCTAACTGGTTAACTCTAACTGGTTATCTCTAATTTGAATAACCTATATTCGATTTACTCCTTTAAATAACGTTTATCCATTTATAAAGATTTACTTTTAGTAACGGTTCTTCACTTTAAAAAAATGTCCTTTTTATAACGTTCCTCCACTTATAAAGATTTCCTTATAACAGTGTTTAATCACTTATAATGATTTCCTATAACAGCGTTTTAATCACTTATAATGATTTCCTATAACAGCGTTTAATCACTTATAATGATTTCCTATAACAGCGTTTTAATCACTTATAATGATTTCCTATAACAGCGTTTAATCACTTATAATGATTTCCTATAACAGCGTTTTAATCACTTATAATGATTTCCTATAACAGCGTTTAATCACTTATAATGATTTCCTAAATAAATTTCCTTTTATAATATCATATCTATTTCCTAAATATTTCTCCTTTTACATTTATTCTATTTTCTGAATAAATATCCCTTTATAAATTCTATTCACTTCCTAAGTAAACATCTTTCTTTATACTTCTATTTACTTGCTAAGTAAATAATCGTTTGACACTTCTATTTCAATACACAGTTTGAAATTTCCCTTTTTACTTTCCAGTATTCATTTTGGTATTTAAAATACCGTATAACCATGATTAAAATCATCCACACATATAAAATCAATAACCGATTTTATATCACAGCATATATCACAATATATGATAAACGGTAAAATAAATGTTGAGGAATCCAGTCGGATTCCTCCAACCTGTTCCCCTGCATCACAGATGTTAAACCATATAATTAACATCTACTTCGTTTCAGTATGAATTGTTCTGATAAATAACATCAATATTTAATGGTATATATATATAATTTCAACTAACTGACTAGCAGTTCAATCAACCAATCTACACACAACAGTCAATCAATATCTAACAGTTCTAAAAGTACGTTATAAAAATATAACTGTTCAGAGTTGGTGAGTTTTACTCACTTTGGCAGTTCACCGTTAAAGAACGAGAAATTGTTTGTTTGATTTGCATCAAACAATATATTTTGCCATAAATTCAGACGAGCTCCAATCCACTCCCAATCAGCTTGTGTGTGTAGTGTCTGTCCATAAGATCCTAACGTGACGAACCGTTAGTAATACTGAGTACATACGAATAAGTTATACTTTATACAAGTTATATGATTACTTGAATTAAATTAAACCTTAAACGTTAAATATAAGTTGGGCTCACCATTCACCTAAAGCCCAAACCCATTCTTACAGACCTATCCGCCCCAACAGTGAGCCTTCCCAGAAATGTGCGTCCTCTTGTTTGCTCCCATGCTGTAATCCAAACATACCCCTTTGATTTTCCCATTTATTTTTCTTTTTGTAAAATTGGACCTCATGCTAACGTATAGCCCATCACCCCTTAAAGCCCACTTTCAAAAATACATGCTCCATTCCCATACTCTCTGTTCTGGTAGGCCGCAAATGATGAA
Organism: Allium sativum; assembly: GCA_030737875.1. NCBI lineage: Eukaryota > Viridiplantae > Streptophyta > Magnoliopsida > Asparagales > Amaryllidaceae > Allium > Allium sativum. The sequence goes on along the minus strand of CM060909.1, from coordinate 428,704,936 downwards.
TCTTCATGGTGTGGACTGTTGACCACCACATCCCTCTATTTCCAATACATGACACTCGAACTCCATTGTTTTCTTTTCTGTGGAACCACCTTGTTCACGTCCAGGCATTTATGCCCACCAACATTTGTACACGAACCACACCCTGACACTCTTTTCTTTACTGCGTATGACTGAAATTTCCACTTCTTTAATTCACATTTCATGCTCCAGTATTTCTCACAAATGAATGCTCCATTCTTAAGTGTTTCAACACCACGTTCAAGCCATTTACCGCCCTCTTCAAGCTTCACGACCTCCCCCTTACTCCAGAACTTACACCGCCATTTCCCCTTTGATCAACAGTCCTTTCGTACTTTATTTCAGTGCACCGAACTGTGTTCGAACCACCATTAGCAACTCCCCCTTCAAACTCGCACTTCCATTTCTTTGTCGCGACCTCGAGTTCCAAGACTCGGCTACAGGAGGTACATCCACCCAAATGCCTCCCTGTTGCACGCGTTCCAATACCCTAGGATACTGTATAAACTTTGTTTGACAAAAACACATTTTGAAGCTATGAAACCCAAAAGAGAATAAGGACCCCAAAGCAAGGAATCCACGAATCTAAATTCATTCGTTTCTATTGACTATATGTTTTTAATAAAAGAATTTGAGGTTTCGTATACCAGAGGAGGCTTCCATTTTTATTTATTTACCTGAAGTCGAGAGGAGCTAATTTAAGAAATTACTGTATATTTATAGGTATAAATTTACTTCACCATTAAGTCATTGTGTATACAGGGCTACGAAGTGATGTTTGTAATAAGTTTGCAGACACCCTTTCTTCTCGGCTAAGGAAAACACACTTCCTTCCCAACTAAACAAACGTGATAAGACAAGGCGCTGAGAGATGGTTTTAAGTTGGGTACTTCGACGTTAAGCATACTTGTTTTGGCTTCAGTTTCAACGTACCTTCTTGCATGTTTCATATTTAATACTATTATAACGTTACATATCTTCACGCACCTTCTTGCAAATGTATAGCGTGAAACTAATTTTGAAGTACTAAATTTAGTTAATAAGAAACAAACAAAATGAGACACATTTAATGTTTGTGGAAGTAGAAAAATATGTTTTTGGACAGGTATACCTCCATTGAGTTCAAAAAGTTACCTACCCCATATATACAAAATTTCGTTCACATAAGCATTACTAAGGACAAAAATAAAAATACTGTTGTAATCAGCGATGTGCCAAGTTTCCAAAAATATAATAACGTCGGTAGGTTAACTCATATTGTGAAACACAAAATTATCGATACAGGGTGCACAACACTTCAAAATAAAAAGTGCTTATTTAATTAATTAAAAATTACAGTAAAATTCTAAAAATTAAATTATCTTTATGTCTCAAAAGAATCTTGTCTAAATTCAAACCCGATCTCTAGTTATATCGAATAAACCGTTACGGTCGATAAACAATTCTATAGCGACTATTTAAAATTTGATTTGGACATATCTCAAAATCAATACGACGAAATCCTGATTTTTCTCTTCCCGTTGAAAGATATACCCCACCAGCTCTGTACGTTTCTTGTCTCACAGAAATCCGATTTAAAACGAACTCTGTACATTCGTTTGAAGTTCAAATCACCAAATTACGAACTGCAGTGCCATTTCGAGCTCGATTTTAATTATAATATAATTTATACGTTCAAACGCTGTAAATGAATTATATTCGTTATTATATTTCAAATCTAAATGCTACCAAATCTCTTATACTATCCAATTCAGAAAATATTAACAATTCAACTATTTCTGACTATTTCGACATTATAATATATTATTATATTATAATTATTAATTAAATATTCAATATTATTTAATTCAAGTTATCGATATTCCCTAAATCGATATTTTTAATAATTAAATAACTTTATTATTCTATCTCTAAAATACGGGTCATTACATTCTTTCCCACTTAAAATAATTTCGTCCTCGAAATTGCTAAGTTAGAGGACGACCCTATCTACTGAGTAAATATTTATCAGTTTACCCCTTAACTTCAGTTTCAACTGAACCACTAAAATTCCGATTAAAATATTAATTCATTCCAACTTAATAAATTTTCAAAAATTTTGAAAATTTTCTAACACCTAAATTTTTCGGAAAATTTCGCCATAACCTCCTTTGTACAGCCCTGTCGGTAAAACCATAACTCGCCTCTCTAGGCCTTCTCTGTCCCAAAAGAAAATCAAACAGCCAAGCGGCTTGCCAAATCGGTTCATAAATTCCAAACTCATATGAAATATAAACTTGTACCTTTTTGTCAGGCATATTATTATATTCTTTCCTTCAGCTACCAATTCAACATATATAAAGGTCATTCCAATCAACTCAAATCACTTTTATCTCCAACACAACCATTCGCTTATCCAAGCCAAATTCAATTTCAAATTTAAGTTCCATTCTTGATTCCAATTCTTACGACATCAATCCAACTTACTCGATATCATTATAATCTAATTCAATTTCTATTTCTCTTTGCTTTTTCAAATTCTAATTTAATTTGTTTTAATTCAAATAATCTGTTTCTGGGAGTTTTTTTTAAACAGCTTAGCCTTTTTCAAAAACCAGATATACCCTTTCAGGATTCAAAACAACTTGTTTTCCACAAACAATTCAAAAACAAAATCTTTGGTAGTAATCCGTCACTTAGCAACTCGAAAATGAACACTGATGATGTGGCCACACTCATCAGGGTTATTTTCCAGTTATAAAAGTGAGTTCAATACTATATCATTTTCAAAACCATTCTTAAACATTTCCCATTTTGAAAACATTTCAAAATATCCTTTCAATGTTTGTAAACAATTTAAAATCTCCCAGGATTTTAAAATTCTCATATATTATACTTATATGAATTCTACTTGGTTATTTATATAACCATTTCAATCATAATCTCATTCAATTAAATAACAACCAACACATCCAATATACTATAATGATTCAAATCTTAACCATTCTTTATATCAAAATATAATTCGGATAAAATTACTTCATTAACCCGTTTTCAAAACATACCGTGTCGACCCATCGTATTTGAGTGTTTAGAAACCCTTATCGATATTGTGGTGCCCCACCATCGACCAGAATTCATAAGCCGCTCAACCAATAAAGCTCCACAATATAAAACAAATTTTTATATTAAATAACAAATACGTTCACTCGTATATATACACTCAACTCAATCTAGGGCTTTACTAACCGCATCTCTACTGAGTCATGCCACAGAGCCAAGGTAATAACTTAACTTAAGCTCTGATACCAACTGTAATGACCCAAAAATCCGGTCCAATTTGAGCTGACTAAATAACACAAGTCCAACCCCAAATTGCACCGAAAATTCAAGAAATTAATAGAAAGAAGATAGAGGGTGAGGATAGATAAGATAGTAGAATAAAAAAAGAAGAAGAACATCATCATCAGAGTAACACGAATCTCACAGCGGAACGAATAAAATATAACATAACTTTTGAAATACAAACAGTATATGTATACAATAGCATTGCAGAGTACAACTGTAACGACCCGGATTTTGAGCGACTTTGGTTATCGACATAAGCTCGATGTCGATAACCAAAACATCGAAAAATCCCGGTAATTAATGAAAGAAATTAGAAGGTGAGAATAGATAAGATAGAAACTTAGAATAGAAGAAGAAGAATAACACAACATCAGAGTAACACGAACCTCACAGCGGAACGAATAACATATAATAGATAACATAACTTTGAAATATAACAGTTATGTATACAATAGCACTTATCAGAGTACAACACTTACAACACAGCGGAAATAACTATAGCTATATGATCTTGAAGCCTCCTGCTCCACGCTCTTCCAGTATATCTGTAAATTCATGACTACTTGACTGCCCGTACAAAATTAGGCACCCAAGAGTTTAGGGAAAACAAAACAAATAAACTCCGGGTCAGTCGTGGGACTGGTATGAGTAAAACAGTTTAAACAGGTATATGAACAAGTAAACAATATCTCATAAGACCACGCCGCAGAACGGAACGGGTTTTTTCCTTATGAGAATCCAAAATATCTTTATATCAAAAACCTTTTGATATTATAATAATGTCTATGTACAAATAGATATCAACTAGCAGAAACGCTTTCATCTCATGTTCTACATATATAGTATACAATCAAAATCGCAAGCACGTATTGGATAATGGATTTCCAACTATGAAAAGGTATGGAACCACCTTCCGATCAGTGTACTCTAGGAACGATACACTGGAGTTCAACAAGAACATCTTGTAACTCAGCCACACATGACCGACCACTCATTTCGCTTGAGTGTATCGAATGTACATCACCAACGGTTGGGATCAGCAACCGTTCCCGTATATATATGGGACAGCATTGATAGATTTAAGAAACAAATGAATATTCTCTAGATAGGTGATTATACACCCTACTTCGGTGCGACCGACTTAGCCATGCTGCCTGCCCAATTTCGGTCATTTACCTATTGATGAGGCTAGAAGCTACGCTTTATCATTACATCAGATTCACTTTGAATGCCACATTGTCATATCCATCGAAAATCACTAATTGACGTCTACAACAGTACATTACGTGTTAGCTAAAAGAAGTTTCCTTCTCCACTTCCACTCTTGGTACGGTTGAAGAAATCAATGTACGTGACCTTTCTGGAAATACTCTGTCAGACATTCATCAACACAAGTCATCCTCATTCACTTAGAATGTCACATCGTCATACCCGCCAAATCACAAATTGACTTATCCAAAAATAACACGGGTATACAGCTAGGAGAAACGAATTCCTCCGCCACCAAACGTGAATACGTTTGAACAGATCAACTTACGCGATCCATTGGATATACTTTATCAGACCTTCGTCCATACAAGTTGTCCTGGGACTGGACAAACCAAAGGCACTATTCTGTAAACAGGATAGCCCTTGCATTTTACTCCGTCTTCAATTATCTTTGGCATATATGATTCACGATGCTTATGCCAATACAGAGTGGTTCTTTGGATAATAATCCAACTGGTCTCTCCATATTAACAACATTAAAATGGTCAAAACTTCGATAGTCTGTGATTTAACCATCAAAGAAAAACAAGTGTGCAAACAACGATATTATTTCCAGATGGAAATTATATCGAACAAATATCATTTAACATTAATCTCTTTAGTTCATTTATTTACTTATCTCCTGTTTCCCTATATTCTAAATTCTTATTTTTCTTTTATCAGAAAACATTTCTGATTCTCGTTTGGAAAACATTTCCAAAACTCCTTTACGATCAAACCTTACCATTTCTTAGTTAAGAAGGAAGTCACTCAAGTTGGGGTATAATTACCTCTCAGACCTTAACTGAACAACGTTATAACTTCGAAATGGTCAAAGTTTATCTTTTAATCTTTAACAACTTCTTTACGCCTTTCTCGGATCCAATTTTACTAATCCACTTCTATATTTAAAACATTGGTTATAACGATAACGTTATAATCCCTCCTTTCGAATTATCTAACTTTAATTATAACTTCTATTCTTATTAGTGAATAATTAACCTAACACTTATTTATTTAAATATAAATAAATCTCTATTTAAACACTGGAAAGTATAAGTACTTTCCCGAATTCGATATAATCGAATTTGCCGATTAACTCTCTTCGAGAAATCTCTATTTGATTAACTCTTCTTCGAATAACCTATATTTGATTAACTCCTTCTCGAATAAACGATATTCGATAATCTCTCTTCGAATAACTAATATTCGATAACTCTTCCTTTTCAAATATCTCATATTTAAAAATCTCACTTCGATTAAACTATAATCGATAACTCCTTTCGATGAAACTAACATCGATAACTCCTTTCGATGAAACTAACGTCGATAACTCCTTTCGATGAAACTAACATCGATAACTCCTTTCGATGAAACTAACATCGATTTATCTAACTCGACGAACTTAATTCGACTAACTTAACTTGACTTGACTAACTCGACTTACTTGGTTCGACAAATTCGATTCGATTAACTAGGTTCGACTAACTTGGTCGAACCACCCGATCAACTCAACTTATTTAACTTAACTTATTTCTCAACTCGATCAACTCGATTAACTCCTATCGAATAACTAATATTCGATTAAACTCCATTCGCTTGACTCTAGATCGCAGCGATCACAATGGTTACGCCTGACTCCCTCAGAAAACATCCGACCGCCGTAGGCTATTTACAGCCCTGCGAATTACGCTAGCAGTCGTAAAAGATGGCAACTTACCCTGAATACTATGTTTGACTAACTCTGTCTCAAATAATTATATTTGATTAACTCTAGTTCGTTTTAACTCTAATCGATTAACTCTAACTAATTAACTCCAACTGGTTAACTCTAACGGATTAACTCTAACTGGTTAACTCTATTTGACTAACTCGACTTGACTAACCCCTTTCGAATAACATATTCGATTAACTAACTTTCGAATACCATATTCGATTAACTAACTTCGAATACCATATTCGATTAACTCCTTTCGAATGTCTATATTCGATTAACTAACTTCGAATACCATATTCAATTAACTCCTTTCGAATGTCTATATTCGATTAACTAACTTCGAATACCATATTCGATTAACTCCTTTCGAATGTCTATATTCGATTAACTAACTTCGAATACCATATTCGATTAACTCCTTTCGAATGTCTATATTCGATTAACTAACTTCGAATACCATATTCGATTAATTCCTTTCGAATACCATATTCGATTTCTCCTTTCGAATACCATATTAGATTTCTCCTTTCGAATACCATATTCGATTTACGTTATTCACTTTATAAAGATTTCCTTTTTAACAACGTTTTATTCATTTGAAAAGTTTTACTTTTAAATAATGGTTCTACACTTTAAAAATGATTTCCTTTCCAATTCTATTTGTAAACGGTTTACGAATATTTCCTTTTCAAGTTTATTCGTAAAAATATTCTAACTCCTTAACTTTTCGAGAAAATTCGCCATAACCTCCTTTGTATCGGGAGTATCGGGAAAATCCCCAAACCCGCCACACAGGCCTTTCCATTCAAAAGAAAATGTTTTGAATTTATTTCCTTTTTAAAATACCTCCTATTTATAAATATTCCCATTTATAAATATTTCTTATTTATAAATATTTCAATTTATAAATATCTCTGTTTTCAATATCACTTTGAAAATCTCCTTATCAACATCCCGTATGTTATGGTATTCAATCATATCAAATCACGATGTTCAATATCGTCCATACACACACAATCAACAAAAGGTTATAATTCACATCATATATCAAAATATATGAAAAACAATAAAATAACTGTTGAGGAATCCAATCGGATTCCTCCAACCTGTTTCCCTGCATCCACAGATGTTACACAGTATATAAATATCTATTTCATTTTAATATGAAATATTCTACTGGACAGAACCAATATTTGACTAATGATATAATATATGACTATATATACATATACGTTTTCAATCAAATCTATTTAACAGTCCAGTTTAACAATCAATATACAACAGTCAAAAATAACGTATAATTTATAAATATATGAATTGCACAGAGTTAGTGAGTTTTACTCACTTTTGCGCGTTAACCGATAAATATCGGTTTGCGTTCATTGATTCAGTCGAACAATTTATTTCGCCATAAATTGTAACGAGCTCAGAGTTACTTCCAGTCGGTCCCACGTTGTAGTGTCCGTCCAATATCAATAGAAAAACCGGCCCATATCTTCAGCATATGTGGCGGCCCGCCCCGCACCAACCGACATTTACTCCAAAAGTGCGATGTACACATGTCCAGTTAGCACGGAACGGGTCACCAGAAGGAAAAGGAAGAAGGAAATGAACATACAAAGAACATGTAGAATGTCTCACAGCGCATCGAACAAAATATAATAATAACATACTTGACATAAAACAGGAGAGACAGTGCATAAGCTGAAAATCAGAACTAAACATCATAGCAGCGGAAATTCAGAATACAGCTTATTACAACTTTCAAACTGTCTCAAAGCAAAAGTAAGGTAAATGCGGTACACTACTAATGCCCAAGTAGCGACCACCAACGACACAGGGAGAATGTGTATATATATAATACGTGGAAGACTCCTGCCCGCCTCCGAATCAGCTACTCGCGCATCACCAACTAACCTGTCTCTAGTCTGCTCGTGTGAGCACCCAGAGTAATAAGAGGAGACATAAAACTCTGGGTCAGACATAAAGCCTGGTATGAGCGATAAGCATCTGAAGTGAATAATAACAGGTAGACTAAAACATACCTGAACCTGCAACCAAAGAGTTAGCACTACATACTGTACAACACTCTAAGGTATCATATCAAACAGTCTAAAGATACGGAGGTGGGGGAGGTGTGCATGTCATAATGATGGAAAACAATCAAGCATAGCATCCATCCTCACATCTCTCACTCAGTGCGTAAAGCATACGATATTCACCACTTCGATCACCCAACATACCTTGCTACGATCACTTTGCCCCATGAAGTCATAAATGGCTTCACTGCACTGATAACGTAGCCACAAATTCCTCGCTATGTCCACTTGCCCCATGGAGTTATTCACCCCATCTGCGCTGGCTCATAGTCTTACTACGCATCACCTTGCCCCTCAGGTCATAATGACCCTACTGCACTGATAACGTAGTCTTGCTACCATCACCTTGCCCCTCAGGTCGTAATGACACTAATGCACTGATAAGTAGCCCATCATTCCTTTTATTGGTGAATTGAAGCTATGAACGTCGTCAACTCCTTAGCACACGTCCCGCAGCAAAGTCCAACCATGAAGTGAACTCATTGGTTCCCAACTGGTTCCGGGATCCTGAGCTCTAACTTCCCATATTGGACTACCTTTGCATCTCGGGTTATTGGTCATCACCAGCTCGGATCGAGTCGCCTTCAGCATTCTTCATCAGATCGGGTCGCGCCTCCTACGCCGGATCGGGTCGTGGTCCTCCAGGTGATCAGGTCGTACTCCCCCATCGTCTCGTGAATCCAGTCTCCATCGAATCGGGTCTCCATTTCTGGTCGGATCGTGAATACCCCATACGGACCGGATCGCGCTCCTCCATCGTCTCGTGGTGCATCGGATCGTGGATGCTACCTTCCTCTAGTCGGATCGTGATATGAAGCACGAGTGGATCGGATCGGGTCGTAATGCTCATTGGCGATCCGGGTCGGAGTACTTCAATTTGGGCACGGCGCTGCATCGATTCGTCTCGTGGGTCTTGCGCAGATGGTTCGGTTCGGAGGAGGTGACTCGACTCGTGGTGGTGTCCCACGGTCCCATAGAGCGATCCGATCGTCCCTCAACCCCCTATGTGATCCGAACCCCTGCACCTTGTCCAGCGAGCTGTTTACGCCCCTCGACGGCGTTTTCGACCATTCCAACTATTCTAAACAGTCACAAAGCATTTCATACAGTCATAGCAACATGCATAATCAACCACAAACATCAAAACATCAATATGATAGGTAAAAATGGATCAAACATACCCAAAATCCCATATATCCCCTTAAGCATGTTTAGGTGAAACTAATGATAGGATTATCAAAACTTAACCAAATTAGCCCAAATTCATATCAGAGGGCTAAAACATCATTCTGAATTTTATAAACATTTTTCCAGAATTTTATCATGTTTAAATTCGCTAATTAACGCTAATCACCCCTAATTAGTCATAATTAGTGCAAAACTAAGCAAATCACTCACCTTAGCCACAAAATAAACTAAGATCTGAAATGATTCTCTGGTTTGATGCGAATTTCAATGCCAAACAGCAGCTCCTTTGTTGATTTGGTGAAGATCCTCCTTGATTAGGGGTTGCTAAGCCAAATCCTTAACCAAAAGATGATTTGGGGGTGATTTAGAGGTTGGAGGCCATTTTTAGGGATCCTTGGTGATAAGTGGAGTCTAGAAAACTGAAATGGAATGATTCTCCATCTCATTTCAGCCCTCCCATAACCCTAATCCCGAAATGGGTTATGGGCCTACTCACTAATCACCCGATTTGGCCCGGTTAAGCAGTTTTTCACCCTCCAAACCTTGTTTCAGCCATATCTCCCAAACGGTAAGTCCGTTTGGCTAATGTGACCACTCTACGGAAAGGTAAACCATCAAACGAATCAAATGGAAGTGGTTTCTGATCAAAATTCCTTTCCAATCAAAAGTTATGGCCAAAACAGTACCAAATAGGGGCAAAATGGTCATTTAAAAATCAACAAAAATCATGAACATGGGAAATGACTCTAATAGATGTTTCCCAAAGTTACATGACCATAGGACTTCATATGGGAAAGAAATAAATATTCTACGATCCTATGATGTGTAGAATACGGGTCATTACACTCTCCCCCCCTTAAGAAATTTCGGCCCCGAAATTCCCTAATCCAAACATACACAAAGGTCCCGCATGCCTACCAATCATAAAACAACAATCAAACATGCAAAACAAGCTAAACAAGTCTATCCTAGCATGCGGAAAACTAAATCGCAAAGTAAATCTTACCAGGCAAAGAGTTCTGGATAAGCCTTCCTAATGCTCTCCTCTGTCTCCCAAGTACAATCATTCTCGTTCTCGCCCCACTGAACCTTGACTAGCTTCACCGCCTTCATTCGAAGTTGCTTCGTATCATGCCCCACAATACGAATTGGCTTGCGGTTCCCAACCGCCTCGGGTTCTACTTCGAAGTCCTCTAACTGATCAGGTGAAATAGTCATATCTGAGTCGTGAACGAACTTCCTTAGTTGGGAAACATGAAATACATTGTGAACTCCCACCATTTTCTCTGGTAAGCCAACTCTATATGCCAAATTCCCGACTAGTTCAAGAACAGGGAATGGGCCAACAAATCTTGGTGCCAACTTGCCTCTCTTGCCAAATCGTATCACGCTCTTCAACGGAGAGATCTTGACAAACACCAAGTCACCAACGGAGAATTTCAAGTCTCTTCTCCTCTTATCAGCATAACTCTTCTGCCTATCTTGGGCAGCTTTCATTCGTTGTTGAATGATCTTAATCTTATCTGAAGTTTCCCTCACCACATCTGGTCCAAGCACAAACTTCTCGCCGGTCTCTATCCAACATGATGGTGAGTTACACGGTCTTCCGTACAAAGCTTCATATGGAGCCATACCGATACTGGATTGGTAGCTATTATTATATGCAAACTCTACTAGATGCAAATGGTCATCCCATGATCCACCAAAATCCAATATATAAGCTCTCAAGAGATCTTCCAATATACGATTCACCCTCTCCGTCTGACCGTCGGTCTGAGCATGATATGCGGTACTGAGATGTAATCTTGACCCTAGAGCCTCTTGTAAGCTCTTCCAAAACCCACTAGTGAACAACGGGTCTCGGTCACTCACGATGCTTTTGGGTACTCCATGAAATCTCACTACCCACTTCATATACAATTCTGCCAACTTGGCTGCCGTCCTGGTCGATTTGACTGGTATAAATCTTGCGCTTTTAGTCAATCGATCCACAATTACCCAAATGCTATCATATCCCGATCTAGTCCTTGGTAAGCCATCGATGAAATCCATCGAGACTTGCTCCCATTTCTATTCGGGAATTTCTAATGGTTGCAACAACCCAATAGGCTTCTTTTGCTCGGCTTTAACTAGCTGGCAATTCATGCACTTGGATATAAACTTCCCAACGTCTCTTTTCATCCCTTCCCAGAAGTAGGTTCGCTTCATGTCTCGATACATCTTATTACCACCGGGATGCATGGTCAGTTTTGAGTGATGACATTCTCTAAGCACTTCATCTCTCAAACCATTCACGTTGGGCACAACTAATCTTCCATTCTTTCTAAGCCATCCGTCTCGATCAAGCCCATACACATTCACCTCCTCACCAATACCCATCTCTAACTTAGAGATGATTTCTAATAGATTAGGATCGTCCCTCTGGCTGGAACCAATCCGCTCTATCAAAGTGGGTCTGATCGTCAAACTAGCTAGCATAACTGGATCCAACTCGCACCTTGGTCTGAAATCAAACCCCGCGATATACTCCAGTTGCTTCCATTCAAGAAACATTGCCCCTAAGCTGGCATGTCTCCTACTCAAGGCATCGGCTACCGCATTACCCTTCCCAGGTGTGTATGCGATATCAAAATCATACGAAGCCAAGAACTCTAACCATCTCTGCTGACGGAGATTCAGATCTTTCTGAGAGAAGAGATACTTTAACGATTTATGATCGGTAAACAGCTCAAATCTTTCTCCCAAGAGACAGTGTCTCCACATCTTCAGCGCAAATACAATCGCTGCCAATTCCAAATCATGGGTAGGATACTTCTTCTCATGCGGCTTTAGCTGTCGACTAGCATAAGCTACAAACCTATCTCCTTGCATCAATACTGCACCCAGTCCGGTACCACAAGCATCCGTGTATACCGTCATCTCTTCATTCCCTTTAGGAATGACTAACACTGGCGCACGCGTCAACCTCTCCTTTAGACTTTTGAAGGCTTCCTCACACACTCCGTCCCAGACGAAGGACTGATTCTTCTTAGTCAACTGAGTTAACGGTGCTGCTATCTTGGAGAAGTCCTGGATAAACTTACGATAATATCCAGCTAATCCCAAGAAACTTCTCACGTCTGTAGCATTCTTGGGTGTAGGCCAATCCTGTACCGTAGCCACTTTCGCAGGGTCCACGGCAATACCACTCTCGGAAACAACATGACCCAAGAATCTTACTTCCCCTCTCCAAAAAATGACACTTAGAGAACTTCGCTTTCAATTGGTGTTTCCTCAACACCTCCATCACTATCCTCAAGTGTCCCTTGTGTTCCTCCTCTGTCCTTGAATAAACAAGGATATCATCCACGAACACCAAAACAAACTTATTTAACTGATCTCTGAATACTCGATTCATAAGATCCACAAAATAGGCTGGTGCATTGGTCAACCCAAACGGCATGACCAACCACTCATAAAATCCAGACGGGGTTCTAATGGCCGTTTTCGGAATGCTCTCATCTGCTACTCGAAGCTGATGAAATCCCGTCGCGAGGTCCAACTGGGAGAACACTCTAGCTCCTTCCAGCTGATCAAACAAATCATCTATCCGCGGTAGAGGATACTTATTCTTCCTCGTCACCTTATTCAACTCGCGATAGTCCACACACAAACGAAGGGAACCATCTGCCTTAGTGGCAAACACAACTGGTGCTCCCCACTCGGAGACACTCCTTCTAATAAATCCCTTCTTCAAAAGATTGTTGATTTGCACCACGAGCTCTCGCTGCTCCCTTGGTGCCATACGACGAAGTGGCATCACTATAGGTCTGGCATCTTTCACTAAATCAATACGGAACTCAATCTCTCGGTGTGGTGGAAGCCCGGTCACCTCCTCGAAGACGTCCGGATACTGGCCAACCACGGGCACATCTGACAACTCATCTTGCGGGATGTCGAGGGAATTTACAAAACTAGCCATAACCCCATCACTAGGTAGGCTACCAAACACTACCCTCCGCCCATCATCCGCCCTCACAGTCTACCACCACCCCGTATCTTTGGAGCCAATCGACTCCCAATATAATGCCATACCCAGTAAAGCCCAAAACAAAGCAATCACATACAAACATACATCCATGACTCGATAAGACCAAATTCCTGCAAATCATACTAAGGCTAGTCGAACCACCAATCGGGTTCGTCACTATCAATGGTCTATCGACTATCTCGGGTTCCAGTCCCAACCTATCTACCAGGTCACTAGATATGAAGGAACGGGAAGCCCCAGTATCAAACAGAACTCGAACTGTTATATCATAAATAGAAAGCATACCTTGAATAACAACATTCTTTCCTTTCTCCGCCGCAGTTGGGGCATTCGACGAAGAAGGAACAGCATCAATAGCATATGCTTTCACAATCTGCTTCTCCTTAAGAGGTTGTGGACACTTGTCCTTGAAATGTCCCACTTGACCACAGTTTAAGCACTTCTTATCCGCTGGCTTGGCCCGACAATCTTTAGCATAATGGCCCTTCTTTCCACAGCTGAAGCACTCAACATCCTTCTTGCTCTTTTTCTGGCCACCCTTTGATTGGTCCTGCTTCCTCTTATTTTGAGAATTATTCTTGCCTCCACCGCCTGCTTGCGGCTTTGGCCCTTCTGCAGATGCAGTCTCAGTCTTCGACTTAGGGTAAAGACTCTCTGACCTCAAAGCTTTCCCCACAATTTATTCAAAAGTCTCATCGATGTGGTTAATAAGCCTCTTCCCCAAGTACCCATCCAGGCCAGTAATGAACTTCTCATTCTTCTTTTCAGGAGTGTCGATAAGAGACAGTCCATATTTCGACAAGGTGTCGAACTCAGCAATATAATCAGAAACCGCCCTTCCGTTCTTCTTGAGTTCCAAGAACCTCTTGAACAGCACTGACTTCTGGGCAGCGGGAATGAACTTCTCGCTAAAGCGAGCCTTGAACTGATCCCAAGTAACCTGGTCCTCTGGAGTAGCTGTTCTAATGGCATTCCACCAATTCATCGCTCGCCCTTGCAGCTGACGAGACGCTAGCCTTCTCTTCATCGCATCCTCGAGACCCAAGTCATCAAAGATACGATCACAGCTATCCATCCAATCTTGAACATCCGTGGCCGACTCCGTTCCGTGGAACGGCTTCCCACCAAGATCAGTGTAATCTTTGCACAACTTGGCAAAATCGACCCTAGGCGCCTGCACTACTGGGCCAACACCAACTCCGGGATTGGGAATTGGCCCTTGCACTTCTCTAAGCATGTCTCTCATGAGGTTAGTAAACATAGCCCTCATGTCAGCGACATTCCCCTGGTTGGTCCCTCTACTAGCACCTCTCGTGTCTTGGCTCATCGTTAATCTGAAAAAGGGAAACGATTAACGACCCCATAGTGGTGCTAGTGCAGTGCGACTTCATCTTTATACTACTAATAGTATATGTATATAGCTTTTGAAAACCAAAGTAATCACAAATACGCGCTCTCATATACGTACTATCTCTCCCTGGTGTCTTTCCCTAGGTTAACTACGCAACCTAGAGCTCTGATACCAAGTGTGGCGGCCCGCCCCGCACCAACCGACATTTACTCCAAAAGTGCGCTGTACACATGTCCAGTTAGCACGGAACGGGTCACCAGAAGGAAAAGGAAGAAGGAAATGAACATACAAAGAACATGTAGAATGTCTCACAGCGCATCGAACAAAATATAATAATAACATACTTGACATAAAACAGGAGAGACAGTGGATAAGCTGAAAATCAGAACTAAACATCATAGCAGCGGAAATTCAGAATACAGCTTATTACAACTTTCAAACTGTCTCAAAGCAAAAGTAAGGTAAATGCGGTACACTACTAATGCCCAAGTAGCGACCACCAACGACACAGGGAGAATGTGTATATATATAATACGTGGAAGACTCCTGCCCGCCTCCGAATCAGCTACTCGCGCATCACCAGCTAACCTGTCTCTAGTCTGCTCGTGTGAGCACCCAGAGTAATAAGAGGAGACATAAAACTCTGGGTCAGACATAAAGCCTGGTATGAGCGATAAGCATCTAAAGTGAACAATAACAGGTAGACTAAAACATTCCTGAACCTGGACCTGCAACCAAAGAGTTAGCACTACATACTGTACAACACTCTAAGGTATCATATCAAACAGTCTAAAGATACGGAGGTGGGGGAGGTGTGCATGTCATAATGATGGCAAACAATCAAGCATAGCATCCATCCTCACATCTCTCACTCAGTGCGTAAAACATACGATATTCACCACTTCGATCACCCAACATACCTTGCTACGATCACTTTGCCCCATGAAGTCATAAATGGCTTCACTGCACTGATAACGTAGCCACAAATTCCTCGCTATGTCCACTTGCCCCATGGAGTTATTCACCCCATCTGCGCTGGCTCATAGCCTTACCAATCCTTACTATGTCCACTTGCCCCATGGAGTTATTCACCCCATCTGCGCTGGCTCATAGTCTTACTACGCATCACCTTCCCCCTCAGGTCATAATGACCCTACTGCACTGATAACGTAGTCTTGCTACCATCACCTTGCCCCTCAGGTCGTAATGACCCTACTGCACTGATAAGTAGCCCATCATTCCTTTTAGTGGTGAATCGAAGCTATGAACGTCGTCAACTCCTTAGCACACGTCCCGCAGCAAAGTCCAACCATGAAGTGAACTCATTGGTTCCCAACTGGTTCCGGGATCCTGAGCTCTAACTTCCCATATTGGACTACCTTTGCATCTCGGGTTATTGGTCATCACCAGCTCGGATCGAGTTGCCTTCAGCATTCTTCATCAGATCGGGTCGCGCCTCCTACGCCGGATCGGGTCGTGGTCCTCTAGGTGATCAGGTCGCACTCCCCCATCGTCTCGTGAATCCAGTCTCCATCGAATCGGGTCTCCATTTCTGGTCGGATCGTGAATACCCCATACGGATCGGATCGCGCTCCTCCATCGTCTCGTGGTGCATCGGATCGTGGATGCTACCTTCCTCTAGTCGGATCGTGATATGAAGCACGAGTGGATCGGATCGGGTCGTAATGCTCATTGGCGATCCGGGTCGGAGTACTTCAATTTGGGCACGGCGCTGCATCGATTCGTCTCGTGGGCCTTGCGCAGATGGTTCGGTTCGGAGGAGGTGACTCGACTCGTGGTGGTGTCCCACGGTCCCATAGTGCGATCTGATCGTCCCTCAACCCCCTATGCGATCCGAACCCCTGCACCTTGTCCAGCGAGCTGTTTACGCCCCTCGACGGCGTTTTCGACCATTCCAACTATTCTAAACAGTCACAAAGCATTTCATACAGTCATAGCAACATGCATAATCAACCACAAACATCAAAACATCAATATGATAGGTAAAAATGGATCAAACATACCCAAAATCCCATATTTCCCCTTAAGCATGTTTAGGTGAAACTAATGATAGGATTATCAAAACTTAACCAAATTAACCCAAATTCATATCAGAGGTCTAAAACATCATTCCGAATTTTATAAACATTTTTCCAGAATTTTATCATGTTTAAATTCGCTAATTAACGCTAATCACCCCTAATTAGTCATAATTAGTGCAAAACTAAGCAAATCACTCACCTTAGCCACAAAATAAACTAAGATCTGAAATGATTCTCTGGTTTGATGTGAATTTCAACGCCAAACAGCAGCTCCTTTGTTGATTTGGTGAAGATCCTCCTTGATTAGGGGTTGCTAAGCCAAATCCTTAACCAAAAGATGATTTGGGGGTGATTTAGAGGTTGGAGGCCATTTTTAGGGATTCTTGGTGATAAGTGGAGGCTAGAAAACTGAAATGGAATGATTCTCCATCTCATTTCAGCCCTCCCATAACCCTAATCCCGAAATGGGTTATGGGCCTACTCACTAATCACCCGATTTGGCCCGGTTAAGCAGTTTTTCACCCTCCAAACCTTGTTTCAGCTATATCTCCCAAACGGTAAGTCCGTTTGGCTAATGTGACCACTCTATGGAAAGGTAAACCATCAAACGAATCAAATGGAAGTGGTTTCAGTTCAAAATTCCTTTCCAATCAAAAGTTATGGCCAAAACAGTACCAAATAGGGGCAAAATGGTCATTTAAAAATCAACAAAAATCATGAACATGGGAAATGACTCTAGTAGATGTTTCTCAAAGTTACATGACCATAGGACTTCATACGGGAAAGAAATAAATATTCTACGATCCTATGATGTGTAGAATACGGGTCATTACAGCATAGATCCAATAAAATGCTTGATTAATGCTTTGGTTGCGAGCGTTAACTAGGCCGACTATTGGTTTCGAAAGTATATGGGCCGATATTTTATTTCCACGTGTTCAACACTCTTGTTTCCCTCTTCAGAAATCCACGTCTTCATCCTTCACGTCTTAGCTACTTTTCCCATTTGTTTCCTGCTCATTCGAAGATGCCCAAGTCCATTTGAATACACTGCTGCTACCAGTTTAGGTTCTACTCAAATTTGAAATGGAAAACAAAAGAACATGGACCCCATGTTCACAATACAAAGTGCACACCACGTTCAACTCTTGCACCATGTTCCAGACTGTTGATTTGTCTTCACGTTTTGAATCAATCAACGTCTCCTTCCTGCTGAACAAATCCCGTCTCCAGTACATGACTAACTCCACCACGACAACATAGACTTCACCATTATCATACCCAAACATCACACACACATTCATGTACAGTTCTCACTCACCCTTTCAAAGCCGTTCTTCCCCGGCAACCCCTCTTTGTATTTACCCGACTTCCAGCTTCCCAACGAGCCTCCCACGTACATGTTCCAGTACCGCCCTCACTTCCAACCTGCATTCCGAATCTCGACGCCATCTTAGCTGCTCACGTTCACAGTAAACCCACTCGAAAACACCACAGTTTTCAGCTCTGAGATCACCCCAGCCTTCATCAACTCGCCCACGTTTTCCAGAACAGGGCGCCGAGGTCCTTGAGAGGGATACAGGGTGACGAGAATTCCAACGGGAATCCAAGGACAAGGGTGGGTTGATTTAAGGATTTAATTCGATTTTTCTTTGAATTTGTTTTAGCCGATGCTTTCGTTCTTTTCTGGCGACTGAGATAGTGGATTGGAGAAATAACACTTGTTAGGTTTTTAGAAGGGATTGTATTGTATATATACAAAAGGGTTTCTTTGATTTAGAGGAGGCCACGAACTGTTTTGAGGACCAAGTGTTTATATGGCTGAGAAGAAAGGCATCGTGGCTTGTTTTTGTTCATTCAAAGAAAATTACAACTTCATTTTATCAATGTATTTAACGTTTGGGGTTTCAAAGTACCATGTTACCTAAATTCCGTTCACGTACAGACGGACATAAAGATACCGTTGTATCGAACTCGGTGTCACGTTCCCAAAAATATAATAATACCGGTATGTTAACTCATATTGTGAAACTTCAAAATGTTGATTTCAGGGTGCGAAATACTCCAAATAAAAAGTTGCTTATTTAATTAATTAAAAATTACAATAAAATTCTAAAAATTAAATTATCGTTATGTCTCAAAAGAACCTTGTCTAAATTCAAACTCGATATTCAAATATTTTTAAATAACCGTTATGGCCACGAATGAATATACTGCTGTTTTTCTGAATATTTAGTTTGGACATAAACCAAAATCTACACGACGAAATCTCGATTTTTCTCTTCCAATAGAAAGATATACTCCACCAGCTCCACACGTATCTTGTTTCACAGAAATCCGGCTTAAAACGAATCCTGTACATTCAGTTGAAGTTCGAATCGCCAATTTACAAACTGCAGCGCCATTTCAAGCTCTATTTTAATTGTATTAAAATCCTACGTTTCAAACTGACGTCGATTTAATATATTCGTCAATATAATTCAACTCTAAGCTGAATTAAATCTTAGGGATGACCCAATTCACAGAATATTGTGATTTCCAATATTTTTTATTATTTCTTAATTAAATATATTATTCTATTATTTAAATTAATTAAATATTCCATAATATTTAATTAAACCACTATTTAATTCACTATATCACTGTTTATATAATTAAATAAATTAATTATAATACCTCTGAAAATGCGGGTCATTACAACAACACTTACAACAACAGCGGAAATAATAATAGCTATAGAATCTTGAAACCTCCTGCTCCAAGCTCTCCAAGTGTATCTGTAAAATCCTGACTACTTGACTGCCCATACAAATTAGGCACCCAAGAGTTTAGGGAAAACAAAACAAAATAAACTCCGGGTCAGTCATGGGACAGGTATGAGTAAAACAGTTTAAAACAGTTTGAACAAGTAAACGATATCTCATAAGACCACGCCGTATAACGGAACGGGTTTTCCCTTATGAGGATCCAAAATATCTTTATATCAAAAATCTTTTGATATTATAATAATGCCTACCAACATAATATAATAATCATCTAGCAGAAACGCTTTCATCTCACATTCTACATATATAGTATACAATCAAAATCGCAAGCACGTATTGGGTAATGGATTTCCAACTATGACAAGGTATGGAACCACCTTCCGATCAGTGTACTCTCGGAACGATACACTGGAGTTCAACAAGAACATCTTGCAACTTAGCCACACATGACCGACCACTCATTTCGCTTGAGTGTATCGAATGTACATCACCAACGGTTGGGATCAGCAACCGTTCCCGTATATACATATAGGACAAAATTGATAGATTAAAGAAGCAAATGAATATTCTCTAGATAGGTGATTATACACCCAACTTCGGTGCGACCGACTTAGCCATGCTGCCTGCCCGATTTTTGTCATTTCCTGGTTGTTGAGGCCAGAGGCCACGACTACTTTCATTTCATTGATAACACGTTCACTTTGAATGACACATTGTCAGATCCGTTAATCACTAATTGGTTTACAAAAATATTCTGGATGTTATGCTAAGGGAATAAATCCGTTGCAACCATATATATTTATACAGACCAACTCATTCGATCATTGGAAATACTCTGGTAGACACTCGTCCATATACGTTCGTTCTGGGACTGAACGAAACCGAAGGCACTATTCAGTACATCCATCTTAGTCCATGTTATCTAAGACTTGTACAACAACCCTTGCACTTTACTCCGTCTTCCATTTTCTTTAGCATATTCGCAACGCTTATGACAGTACAGAGTGGTTCTTTGGATATTAATCCAGCCGGTCTCTCCATATTAACAACGTTAAAATGGTAAAACTTGATAGTCTGTGATTTAACTATCAAATGTAAACATGTCGGTGTACAAACAACGATCTAAATTCCAAATGGAATTATCGATCCAATCATCCAACATATAATACATATATATATATATATTTATATATATTCATATTTTCTTATTTTCTATAATTAGAAAATATACGTTTTTATCACTGGAAAACATTTCCAATCCTCAATCACGTTCCACTAACTTCCATAACTATCAGTCCCTAACTATAAACTAGTACGAGAACAATTCTCTAAGTATAAACCCCGAAGGCCGAAACCAACATCAGATCAACACTCAGAAAAATATTCAACTTACCAATCTCTAGTCAGTTTCTAATTTTTCTTAACTCTATTTCTTTAACTCTATTCGATTAACTCTATTCAATTAACTCTAACTGGTTTACTCTAACTTGTTATCTCTAATTTGAATAACCTATATTCGATTTACTCCTTTAAATAATGTTTATCCATTTATAAAGATATACTTTTAGTAACGGTTCTTCACTTTAAAAAAATGTCCTTATTATAACGTTCCTCCACTTATAAAGATTTCCTTATAACAACGTTTAATCACTTATAATGATTTCCTATAACAGCGTTTTAATCACTTATAATGATTTCCTTTAACAGCGTTAAATCACTTATAATGATTTCCTATAACAGTGTTTAATCACTTATAATGATTTCCTATAACAGCGTTTTAATCACTTATAATGATTTCCTATAACAGCGTTTAATCACTTATAATGATTTCCTATAACAGCGTTTTAATCACTTATAATGATTTCCTATAACAGCGTTTAATCACTTATAATGATTTCCTATAACAGCGTTTAATCACTTATAATGATTTCCTAAATAAATTTCCTTTTATAATATCATATCTATTTCCTAAATATTTCTCCTTTTACATTTATTCTATTTTCTGAATAAATATCCCTTTATAAATTCTATTCACTTCCTAAGTAAACATCTTTCTTTATACTTCTATTTACTTGCTAAGTAAATAATCGTTTGACACTTCTATTTCAATACACAGTTTGAAATTTCCCTTTTTACTTTCCAGTATTCATTTTGGTATTTAAAATACCGTATAACCATGATTAAAATCATCCACACATATAAAATCAATAACCGATTTTATATCACAGCATATATCACAATATATGATAAACGGTAAAATAAATGTTGAGGAATCCAGTTGGATTCCTCCAACCTCTTCCCCTGCATCACAGATGTTAAACCATATTATTAACATCTACTTCGTTTCAGTATGAATTGTTCTGATAAATAACATCAATATTTAATGGTATATATATATATAATTTCAACTAACTGACTAGCAGTTCAATCAACCAATCTACACACAACAGTCAATCAATATCTAACAGTTCTAAAAGTACGTTATAAAATTAAAACTGTTCAGAGTTGGTGAGTTTTACTCACTTTGGCAGTTCACCGTTAAAGAACGAGAAATTGTTTGTTTGATTTGAATCAAACAATATATTTTGCCATAAATTCAGACGAGCTCCAATCCACTCCCTGTCAGCTTGTGTGTGTAGTGTTCGTCCATACGATCCTAACGTGACGAACCGTTTGTAAAACTGAGTACATATGAATAAGTTATACTTTATACAAGTTATATGATTACTTGAATTAAATTAAACCTTAAACATTAAATATAAGTTGGGCTCACCATTCACCTAAAGCCCAAACCCATTCTTACAGACCTATCCGCCCCAATAGTGAGCCTTCCCAGAAATGTGTGTCCTCTTGTTTGCTCCCATGCTGTAATCCAAACATACCCCTTTGATTTTCCCTTTTATTTTTCTTCTTGTAAAATTGGGCCTCATGCTAACGTATATCCCATCACCCCTTAAAGCCCACTTTCAAAAATACATGCTCCATTCCCGTACTCTCTGTTCTGGTAGGCCGCAAATGATGAATCTTCATGGTGTGGATTGTTGAACACCACATCCCTCTATTTCCGATTCATGACACTCGAACTCCACTATTTTCTTTTCCGCGGAACCACCTTGTTCACGTCTAGGCATTTATGCCCACCAACATTTGTACACGAACCACACCCTGACACCCTTTTCTTTACCGCGTATGACTGAAATTTCCACTTCTTTAATTCACATTTCATGCTCCAGTATTTCTCACAAATGAATGCTCCATTCTTAAGTGTTCCAACACCACGTTCAAGCCATTTACCGCCCTCTTTAAGCTTCACGACCTCCCCCTTACTCCAGAACTTACACCGCCATTTCCCCTTTGATCAACAGTTCTTTCGTACTTCATTTCAGGGCACCGAACTGTGTTCGAACTACCATTAGCAGCTCCACCATCACCCTCGCACTTCCATTTCTTTGTCGCGACCTCGAGTTCCAAGACTCAGCTACAAGAGGTACATCCACCCAAACGCCTCCCTGTTGCACGCGTTCCAAGACCCTAGGATACTGTATAAACTTTGTTTGATAAAAACACATTTTGAAGCTACGAAACCCAAAAGAGAATAAGGACCCTGAAGCAAGGAATCCACGAATCTAAATTCATTCATTTCTATTGACTATATGTTTTTAATAAAAGAATTTGAGGTTTCATATACCAGAGGAGGCTTCTGTTTTTATTTATTTACCTAAAGTCGAGAGGAGCTAATTTAAGAAATTACTGTA
The DNA here is from genome assembly GCA_030737875.1 of Allium sativum. Lineage (NCBI taxonomy): Eukaryota > Viridiplantae > Streptophyta > Magnoliopsida > Asparagales > Amaryllidaceae > Allium > Allium sativum. The sequence goes on along the minus strand of CM060909.1, from coordinate 428,681,396 downwards.
TATTTATAGGTATAAATTTACTTCGCCATTAAGTCATATTGTGTATACAGGGCTACGAAGTGATGTTTGTAATAGGTTTGCAGACACCCTTTCTTCTCGGCTAAGGAAAACACACTTCCTTCCCAACTAAGCAAACGCGATAAGACAAGGCGCTGAGAGATGGTTTTAAGATGGGTACTTCGACGTTAAGCATACTTGTTTTGGCTTCAGTTTCAACGTACCTTCTTGCGTGTTTCATATTTAATACTATTATAACGTTACATATCTTCGCGCACCTTCTTGCAACTGTATAGCGTGAAACTAATTTTGAAGTACTAAATTTAGTTAACAAGAAACAAACAAAATGAGACACATTTAATGTTTGCGGAAGTAGAAAAATATGTTTCTGGACAGGTATACCTCCATTGAGTTCAAAAAGTTACCTACCCCTTATATACAAAATTTCGTTCACGTAAGCATTGCTAAGGACAAAAATAAAAATACTGTTGTAATCAGTAATGTGCCAGGATTCCAAAAATATAATAACGTCGGTAGGTTAACTCATATTGTGAAACCCAAAATTATCAATGCAGGGTGCACAACACTTCAAAATAAAAAGTGCTTATTTAATTAATTAAAAATTACAGTAAAATTCTAAAAATTAAATTATCGTTATGTCTCAAAAGAACCTTGTCTAAATTCAAACCCGATCTCTAGTTATATCGAATAAACCGTTACGGTCGATAAACGATTCTATAGCGACTATTTTAAATTTGATTTGGACATATCTCAAAATCTATACGACGAAATCCTGATTTTTCTCTTCCCCTAGAAAGATATACCCCACCAGCTCCGTACGTTTCTTGTTTCACAGAAATCTGATTTAAAATGAACTCTATACATTCGTTTGAAGTTCAAATCGCCAAATTACGAACTGTAGTGCCATTTTGAGCTCGATTTTAATTATAATATAATTTATACGTTCAAACGCTGTAAATGAAATATATTCGTTATTATATTTCAAATCTAAATGCTAACAAATCTCCTATACTATCCAATTCAGAAAATACTAAGAATTCAATTATTTTTGACTATTTCGACATTATAATATATTATTATATTATAATTATTAATTAAATATTCAATATTATTTAATTCAAGTTATCGATATTCCCTAAATCAATATTTTTAATAATTAAATAACTTTATTATTATATCTCTAAAATACGGGTCATTACAGACAGGTTGTTCTGGAATTTGTTCAAGCTGAGGAGTTTCGAGACCGAATGATTATGACATATTGATTGGAGGGTTTTCTGACCGATCGGTACGGTAAAACTTGTTAAAGTAAACTGGTCCTGGTATGACCAGTCGGCTGTACCTCGTTATGACTGATCGATATGATTGGATCATACCTTTGCTAACCGACCATCCTGGATCTCCAAAACATGGCCAATTGGTCCTGAATATTTATAATCGACTGGTATATCAGCAATGGAACGTATTATGAACTATTTGGAGAGAACGATCAGTACCCGTACTCCTTACCAACTTGTTACCAATTAAATCATTTGAACTTTTGGTCTTTCCTTGCGTCTTGATCCACCATTGTGTGTACGATTTTTGGGGAGTAAACATTTGCCCCTTGGAGTCTACCATTTTATTCATAAAATTGTGGACTTTGATATGATTTCTTTTACACGTACTGATGAACCGGTATATGGATTTCGCGCTTGGTTGATATGCTCGAATACTTGTAAAAAACTGAGTAACTGGTCGTATTGTTGAACTGATCTTGTAAAGTTTAACCCGTAAATCTTTAGTGGGTTATGTGAATCTAATAAATCTGTTAGACATAACTTGTCAAAATCCTATTTAATCGGGGACACAAGATCTGTAAGGGTTGGCTTGTGTCATCTGTTGTGTGGGACCCATATTAGTGAGTGACCCATTCTGGTATTAAATGGGGACCCAGCACTAGGTAGGGGTCAGGGCACACTTACTAACCTGATTATAAGATGTTCATTTGGGGGGAGTTCACTGGTGCGTTCCAACGAACTCATGTGCGTGCATGAGTACGACCTGCTCTAGGAAAATAAGCCATTGTAGCACCAGTAAGTAGGTCTGTGTCCTTCTATAGGTAGCCACTTTAGGAAGTAATACAACGTACTTTGGGGCCGACATAGGATATTTACAGGATAGGGAGTCGATCGGTTAGGGGGTATTAATTAGGGTACGTCTGGTCCTGTCTGTTTCTGTAGGGTACCTGTATTTCTATTTGGGTTTACACACGTTATTTCTGTTTAGGTACCGGTTAATTATGTTTGGGGTAAAACCCTCTACTAGAGTACACCTAAAACTACCATTATATTTCTGTTGGGATCATCCTGTTTCTGTTAAGTAATTAGGAAGTATGTAATCCTGCTACATATCTGTTATACAAGTATTGGTGCAGAGAAAGAGAATGTATTAGAGAAGCGCAATATATTCTATCATGTTTATCCTATTTACTTTGTCATGATGTTATCTTGCTTATCCACTTTATATGCCTATCATGATACTTTTACTTATTTATATGCTAAAAGTAACTGGACCTGCCAGACTTTATGTCTGACCCATTTTGTTTCCTTTTCTTTCTCTTCCGTTCCCCCTAGGTTCTCAGGGTGGGAATACTCAAGCTTGATCAAGATTCAACTTCCATTTTTCTTAGAGCTGCTTAGATGTACTACTTGATTTCATATCCCTCTACTATGGCTATGTTTTGGGGATTATGCTTTTTATGTATTTCTGTACTCTGATGATTTTAGTACAAGAGAGAAGTCTTAAGTTGGTGTACTAGGTTTTATGCATTTCAGACTTATGATGTAACTATGTTTTGGACCACGATGTTTTCTGATTAATAAAAGTTTTAAATTCCGTTGTTATTTTATATCTGTCTTGTAATGCTTCTGTTTCTGTTTACCTATAACGCTTCACGAAACTTAATGCATTCTCATAATGAGTGACATTAACGGACGTGGGGTGTCATACTTGGTATCAAAGCTAGCATTGGGGACATACGATACATGATGAATGCATTGACCACTCTTATGTTCCATGACTCCTAGGTAAACAGAAACAGAATTCTTTGAGTAGGGCAAATCCTTTGAGTAGGAGAGAATGTAACACTCTCTACTAGAGTACACCTAAAACTACCATTATATTTTTGTTGGGATCATCCTGTTTCTGTTAAGTAATTAGGAAGTATGTAATCTTGTTACCTATATGTTATACTACTATTGGTGCAGAGAAAGAGAAAAAATTAGAGAAGCACAATATATTCTATCATGTTTATACTATTTACCTTGTCATACCTGCCTTTTATGATGTTATCTCCCTTATCCACTTTATATGCCTATCATGATACTTTTACTTATTTTTATGCTAAAAGTAACTGGACTCGCCAGACTTTATGTCTAACCCATTTTGTTTCCTCTTCTTTCTCTTCTGTTTCCCCCCCCCCCCCCCAGGTTCTCAAGGTGGGAATACTCAAGCTTGATCAGGATTCTTCTTTCATTCTGCTTGGAGTTGCTTCGATGTACTGCTTGATTTCATATCTCTCTACTATGGCTATGTTTTGGGGATTATACTTTTTATGTATTTCTGTACTCTCGTGCTACCCCCACTTCAGAATGTATGAATAGGCGCCCACCTATCTCCCCTGCATGACATTAACAAACATGAGTAAAATTGTATAAAATAGTTGGAGGTTAGGGACTTAGCTTCGAAGCACGAGATTGATTTCCGGGTATACTTGGTAGATAATGCGAAGCCAGTCGTATTACTTGTGTGCCACATGACTCCTAGGGAAAGGAGGGAGCTCAGCAAGCAAGTAGGAGAGCTACTTGAGAAAGGATTTATTAGGCGAAGTATATCAGAATGGGGTGCTTCGGTCATCTTTGCAACTAAGGCGTACAGCTCGCTTCGCTTATATATGGATATTCATATTGTTTTCCCATATTTCTTATTTATGGAAGTGTTTTCATGATACAGCAGATGTAGTTGAGTTGAACATGCTTGAGGAAGTAGAGATAGAACAGGAGGCGGCAATTAGACGAATTCCTATCCGTATACTTGGATCAGAGGTTCAGAAATTGTGCAACAGAGAGGTTAAGTTAATAAAAGTGCAATGGGGAGAAGACAGCGAGGATGCGACTTGGGAGACTGAAGATAAGAATCGCGATTCATAACCTTCCCTTTTCGGGACTATGATCTTAACTTATTTTTCCAAGCTTTTATTCGTACTTTCTTCTGTCACTCGTGTGTATCCTATCGATCGAATCTTCGACCTTTTGGTAGAAATCCCATGATTGCAAACATGTGTTTGAGACATGTTATGTTTGATGGATGCAAGTTGATGCAAGTGGTTGCTCATCGATGCACATACACACACATTAGGCACTAGATCGGCTCAACCACTCTCATACTGCATATTGATGTGTGTATATTTTTCTTCTTTTTAATGGATGAAAGTGGGTGTATCATCATAAGTATGTTACATTTGGATAAATGATTGTTCACACATATAGAACTTACATGATTTAATAAGATTATTTGCATACATGTTGTATTCATGGCACTAACATACAATGCATTAAAGAGGTCGACTGGATCAGTAGACCGTGCATTAGTGCAGGGACATATACACACACCTTTGCATATGTTCATATAAGCATTAGAAATCTTAAAGTAATGAATTTGTAATACTTAAGCTGTCTGAATCCATAAGGATTGTATAAGCCTGTTAAATCTGTGGGGTTAAGTAATGTAACGACCCGGATTTTCCAGTTATTTGGGTTAGAATATTTAAATTGGTTTAAATATTTTATTTGGAAATATTTATGGATTTTATATCAAACTCATTTATTTAACGATGGTTAAACAATTTAATTTATATTTATTATAAATCGAGCTCAAAGCAGCGCGGTAGTTCGTAAAATTGAATTTCAACTTCAACTGATCATACCAAAACCATTTTTAGTCGGATTTCGTTGAAATAAGAAGCATCTGAATCTAATTGATAATATCTTTCTAATGGAAGAGAAAAATCGAATTTTCATGTTGTAGATTTTATTTTACGTCCAAATCAAAATTTCAAATAGTCGCTGTAGAATCGTTTATCGACCATAACGATTTATTTGATATAACTGGGTATCGATTTCGAATTTAGACAGAATTCTTTTGAGACATAGTGATAAATTAATTTCTAGAATTTAACTGTAATTTTTAATTTGCTACTTTTTATTTGGAGTGTTTTGCACCGTATATCAATATTTTGGGGTTTTACAATATAAATTAATCTACCAACATTATTATAAATTTGGGACCGGGACACACTGTTGGACACAACAGTATCTTTATTGCTGTCGATAGCTGTTCGTAAACGAATAAAATTGGTGTATAGTGGGGTACGTTGAAATTTTAAATACTAAATAACAAAAGAACCCTTCACCATTAAGTAAAAGAAAGAAGGAAATAAATAAATAATGCATAGTCCTGTTACTTATTCTATCTTGTACAAATCAGTGCTATATGTATTTTCCTTTCCATCAACTATCCAAGTTGCCATTATCTTTTCCACGCTCAGTTCCAAATATGAAAGAAAAGTGTGCATCTATAAATAAATAAATAAAAAGGGACCGCACATATCTTTCCCAGTTGAGAACCCAACATAACCTATTTCTAATTTAGTTCCACCTACAGATTTAAACTAGATACAGCTACACCATTGAATGCCATCACACTGTCATTGAAAGGAACTCTCATATCAGCTACCCTGTCCTATTTCTTTGCAGCTAGCCTTCTCTCCCAATAACACAGCTAAATAGAATACTGCACCCACATGCCTAGCTGAAATGTATATGTCTGTCAAAAAAAAAAATCTTGCTATCTTATAGCTAAGCTCTCCATACCCTGTACACTGCAATGGTAAGTATTTGTCAAATAAATGAAGCACATGCAAACCCCTGTGTGCCTTATTTTTTTTTGTACACGCCTACAGCGAACTGTTACCAGTTAGTACCTTCCCTTCTTACATATGTTTCCTACCTTGTTAGAGAATACCCTTTCGATTTTAAAATTGTCTGCTTCTTTTATCACACCCTATATTTTTCCACTTGACAGATCACTCTCGTCTCGCACATGCAGTATTTAATGTGTACACCCTAAAACAAACCTACTTTACGTTATAGCGCTGCATGTATGCAAATGCCAACCCAAAAGGTACAATAGTGTAACAGTCTACCTACTTTAAAGTATGAATAGCCAACCCATTTTTAATGTACACGTACCACCCACCGTACACTTAGCCAATTAATGAACATGCAAGGCACATGCAAAGGGTTCCTTTTATCAGATAAAGGGGTATGCAGAGTCTACTCTGTATTTTCTTTTCAGCTTCATTTCCATTCTAGCCGAATTGAATACACATACAGTTACCTACCTCTCTAGTACAGAGACCTACCAGCAACACCGTGATCTCCAAGACACCGTGAACGCCAAGTATCCTTCACGACCAAGTTTACTTGATCCCCACACTTCATCACCCTATAAAACCCATCTTCTCATTTCATTTTCTTTGCAACAACCATTAAACAAAATTTAAAGAAAGAAGCATATTCATATAAAATATATACGTATATGAATGAGAATACGATGGGCTGGTCTGGAGTCTGGACGTGCTCGAGTTCGGGAAGCTGTTGGGTGGGGTAAGAGGATGGCAAAGCGACTGTACTGGTGGGATGTGGTGGCAAGAACGAGGAAGCTTGCTAAGTGGCATGCGTCTTTTTTCAGGAGCAGGACACACAATGATCAATGATGAAGGTATGCTTCGTTTGCTTGCATGAAGGAAGGTTATTATATAAAAAAAAATGAAAAAACGCAAATAAGGGGACATGGGATCAAGAGGAAGCATCAGGCAACTAATATTTGGGAAGAAAAGGCATGCGCTGGTAGTCATGTAGTGCGAACGTGGGCCTTTAGGGCTTTAGGCTTTTGGGCTTGCCAAAAAAAGAAAAAAAAAGGGAAGAAGAAGAAAACCGAGACTGGGAGGAGTTCAAAGAAGTTGGGGAAAAAGAGGGGGCGCGTGAAGTAGCTGACGGGTTTGGTGGGGGACCGTTTTGACGTGGGCTATGTAAACATGGAAGTGGGTTGCCAAGCCGTATTTAAAAAAAAAACAGAGAGAGAGAATTTTTGAACGTGAAAGGAAGATGGACGGTGCATGCTCATGTGGATGATTGGTCGTTGGGTGCAGTCATGTTGTTGTGGGGAGGGAGTTTACAACGTGCATGCATGTTATATTGGGTGAAAGATGCACAGGTTGAAGATGGTAAGAAGTGGTGGCATGCCATTGTGGTTGGTGAAGAGTTCTGAAGAATGGCATGAATGTCATACCTAGAACAAAGGGTATAACGTGACAGCTGACTAGCATAGATCGGGTTTTGGCTACGAATAAAAAGGTAATTTAAAACTATTGTTTATTAAATTATTAATAATTAAAGTAATTAGTAAATAATTAATTTAAATAAAACCGTGGATTTTATAAAATGTATAACTCTGTCATACAGAAACGGTATTGGACAAATCAAGTGACGTCAGGTCAGTATAGACGAGCACAACAGATGAAGCTGGTTTGGTAGCAACAATGATTTTTATTCAAATTAAACAATAGTTTAATTTGATTAAAGTGAACTATTTCAGCAACGGATGAATCAAGGTGAGTTAAACTCACTCAGTTCCCCTATTTATAATTTTTATAAATAGGGTTTATTGCTTGTATGCTATGTTGCTTAGTTGATTTGGTTGATTTAATGATTGTTGGTTATTCACTATACTGTTTAAATTAAATGGTTGTTTAATTTAAAATGAAATGAAATCGTTATTTTTAACGATTAGTTCCAACGAAGGTAACTTACCTTGTTGGTTACGTTTATAATGATATAAACGTTTTTAAAATTAAATTGGGTGCTTGAATGATTATTATTTGTTGACTGCTATTAGTTGAATTGATTATTTGCATATGATCATTATATGAACTGTTTAACCGACAGGATTGGATAATTGACTTGGTGGTTGTTTGTTGAATTTAAATTCAACATTTGTTTGGTTATTAACCAATTGTGGATTTTAGTTGAGAAATTTATAGCAGATGGCCAAAATACAAACTGTGTTTAAAAAGGATGATTTACCGTCAAGTACATCGATAGAAATAAAGTTATAAAATTTATTTATAAGTGAATATAGATTTCTAGTATATTATTTTGATTAGAATTTATGAAAAGAAATAAACTTACCAAAAATATGTTGATTGTTTTAATCACTATTTTGGCACCAAAAACGACCGTGTGCGAAGCACGTGCTTTATCTTTTAGAAAGGAAATGCTTGTATTAATGAGATTGTTAAGCAACTGTGGAACGATTAATAACGACGATTATTTTTTTCAAGAAACAATTTAAAGAAGATTATTTTGAAATGGATTATTTAATATTATTTAAAAGAAAAGACAAGTTGAAGTGATCAACGGGTTAATCATGTTTTGAAATTGACCAAGCCAACTGTTTTTAACAAGAAATTGACTAGTGTATCGATTAATCCGGTGATATTATTTAACAAATAGTTGCTTGATTTAATAGGAATTTAAAAAGGTAATTTCAAAGGTACGTAAGAAGGGTTATAAATCTGTATGTTAAATAAAATAGTAACATGATATTTGTTGGTACTAGAATGAACATGAGTTTTTAGATTATAATTGATATTTATCTTAAGATAAGAATGTGGTTGATCAAGGTCTGTGAGGTAATTAAAATACCCCAACTTGAACGACTTCAGGAATTATCGAAAGATGATATTAGTTGTAATAGGGGATGTGTTTAAAGTAATTTATTTTGAAAAATAATAATGTAACATTATTTGAAGAATTTATCAATATAAAATGGGATTCCAAAAATAAAAGGAATTAAAAAGCAGCTTGAGAATATGAAATGGTATTTTCAAAATAAAAAGGGGATTGGTGAAGATATAAGGATACTTTCAAAAGTAAGGAAAAGAGATTTAGAATAAGTTTATTATAAAGGATAAGTGACGTGGATTGGGTCAAATAATAAGACCAAAAGAGAATTTCAAAATGATCATTTTAAGAATGATAGGTGGAATCGGTTTTCCAATTATAGGTAATAGGTGATGTTATATAAAATGTTTAAAATGGTAGTTAACGGGAAATGTGATATTGATTTAAGATATTTTTCTAAGTATCAACATAAAATGATTTGAGAATATTATATTATTTAATGGCCAAGTGACGCTGTGTTCTGAACCAATGGATCTGTTTTATTTTTGTGGTTGTTTATTTTGATAGTTAAATAACCGACTATCAAAATCTGTCCCAACGTTATTGGTATGGAAAGACCAGGATTGAATTTATATTCGAAACCATTCCGACCAATAAATATGAATACGTCGAAGATGCTGATCGAGATGGAGTAATTGAAGAACGTAGAGTTTCATAAAACGGAAGAGTTACTTACAATCTCTGGCTGATCCCCAGAGATATACTGTGATTCTGTCGTAGCTGAAATCTATGGGTTGCAAGGACTACTCGCTACTGATCTGTAGGGTGATTCCTAGGATGCGGTAGGAGGGTGCCTTCGGTTCATCCTGTTCCTGGATGACTTATATGGACGATGTGAACGGTGGCCAGAAGTTCCCAAAAGTCAATTATAACCTCAAGCCTCAACAACCGGGAAATGACAAAAATCGGGCAGGCAGTATGGCTATGTGGGTCGCTCCCATTAGGGTGTATAATCACCTGTCTAGAGAAATTCCTTTTGCTTCTTTAATCTATCGATGTTGTCCCTTTTCCGGAAACGGTGGTTTGAGCCCAACCGTTGGTGATATACATTCGATACACTCAAGCGAAATGAGTGGTCGGTCATGTGAGGGCCGGGTTGCAAGACGTTCTTGTTGAACCCAGTGTATTCACCTCTAGAGATACACAAGCGGCAGGTGGTCCCATACCTGGTCAAGGTCGGAATCCAATTTCCAATAAGTGCCTACGGTTTTGTTTGTATATATATACGTGGAGCGTGAGATGCAAGCGTTCCACTAGATTGATATTTATTTGTATTTAGACACTATTATAATATCAGATGAGTATTGATTTCAAAAATGTTTTGGGTTATCGTAAGGTAAAAACTGTCCGTGTTTATGTGTGGATTTGATCTTACGATTATCCTTTTCTCTCGAAAAAGATTTTCGAACTTTAAAATCAAGTTGGATGGTTTCCCTTAAACTTTGCGAGTTTATCTCACTCTGGTTCACTAGACTGACCCGGTGTTTCGTAAATGCTCGGGTTAGACCGGGGTGTACAAGTTCAGGTTACCAGATGTTTTGAAGTCCAAAGACGAGCTGAAGGAGTTCAGACATATGATGTTCAACCGTTATTATTCCGCTGTGTGTTATATATATGAGGATAGACTGTTATAACTGTCCAGGTGAAATGATGTACTCTGATGTTGTAAGTATTATTTCAAGCTCTCAATAAAAGTTATTTTTATATTATATTTTATTCCGCTGTGATGTGAGACTCTGTGTTGTGTTAGTTCTTCTTATTCTTCTATTCTAATATTTCTTTCTTCCTTATCTCACCCTCTAACTTCTTTCTCCTAGCTTTCTTGGGTTTTCGGTACTTGAGTTTTGGACACGAGTTGTATTAGTGTCGACATTCAAGTGTCGAAATTCTCGGGTCGCTACAGTTGGTATCAGAGCAATGGTTTAGGGATAACCTTGACTCTGTGGTGAAAACTCGATAGAGATTGGGTTTGTAATAACCTAGATCGAGGTTGAGTGTATATATATGAGAGCGTATTTGTAAATTTTATATACAAATGTTTGTATTGTGTTATTTGATCGGTTCGAGCTGAATTGACAAATTAATACAACATTGTTTTAAAAAAAATGGGGTAATGACATGATTTTGCCCAAACTATATTTTTATAGAAAGGAGATAATTTTATCAGATTATTGATATTGGTTCATAGATTGATATGAATAGGAATTCAAATTCAATTTTGAATTTGAATAAGTTAATATAGCCAGGAAAATTGGTAAATTTGAATATTTCATATGGAATTAAATAAGCAAGGATTTAATTAAGGATTAATTAAATGAAATCTTAAAGAAAATGAGATAATTGGGTTATACTGATTGTGCTTTGTTTGTTTGTTGGGTGCTAGACTACTTGAATTCATCAACAGTTAAATAAATTGTAACCTAAGAGAAGACATTCTAGTATAATGAACTAGACAAAATCGATATGGAATAAAATTAAAATAATATAAACTTGTGCGTTGTATATTGAGTTAGTACAGGTTGGAAGGCGAAGAGTTGTTAGCGGTTTTTCTTCATGATTAGAGTTGATGACCCGATTAATAGGTAAACCTTAATTAGATTGATTTGGGTTGATTGATTTTATATCCGTGAATTGGGTAGCCACTTATCTTTGTTTTCTTTTTGACCGATGTGAGGCCCATAATGGCGAGTTGTAGTTGTTTGGATCGAACAGTACAAAGGAAGTGCTGGCAAATTTTTCGTAAAATTTGTAAACTTAAAATATTTTTGGCAGTAGTTTTTACTACCTAAAATCGTATACATGGTTTGAATATAATTATTTTTAAAAATATTTGGGTTTGAATCATTCTTCTTCCTACTTAGCAATTTCGAGGACGAAATTTATTTAAGGGGGGAAGAATGTAACGACCCGGATTTTCCAGTTATTTGGATTCGAATATATAAATTGGTTTAAATATTTTATTTGGAAATATTTATGGATTTTATATCAAACTCGTTTATTTAACGATGGTTAAACAATTTAATTTATATTTATTATAAATCGAGCTCAAAGCAGCGCGGTAGTTCGTAAAATTGAAGTTCAACTTCAACTGATCATACCGAATCCATTTTTAGTCGGATTTCGTTGAAACAAGAAGCGTCTGAATCTAATTGATAATATCTTTCTAATGGAAGAGAAAAATCGAATTTTCATGTTGTAGATTTTATTTTACGTCCAAATCAAAATTTCAAATAGTCGCTGTAGAATCGTTTATCGACCGTAACGATTTATTTGATATAACTGGGTATCGATTTCGAATTAAGACAGAATTCTTTTGAGACATAGTGATAAATTAATTTCTAGAATTTAACTATAATTTTTAATTTGCTACTTTTTATTTGGAGTGTTTTGCACCCTATATCAATATTTTGGGGTTTTATAATATATGTTAACCTACCAACATTATTATAAATTTGGGACCGGGACACACTGTTGGACACAACAGTACCTTTATTTCTGTCGATAGATGTTCGTAAACGAATAAAATTGGTGTATAGTGGGGTACGTTGAAATTTTAAATACTAAATAACAAAAGAACCCTTCACCATTAAGTAAAAGAAAGAAGGAAATAAATAAATAATGCATAATCCTGTTACTTATTCTATCTTGTACAAATCAGTGCTATATGTATTTTCCTTTCCATCAACTATCTAGGTTGCCATTATCTTTTCCACGCTCAGTCCCAAATATGAAAGAAAAGTGTGCATCTATAAATAAATAAATAAAAAGGGACCGCACATATCTTTCCCAGTTGAGAACCCAACATAACCTATTTCTAATTTAGTTCCACCTACAGATTTAAACTAGATACAGCTACACCATTGAATGCCATCACACTGTCATTGAAAGGAACTCTCATATCAGCTACCCTGTCCTATTTCTTTGCAGCTAGCCTTCTCTCCCAATAACACAGCTAAATAGAATACTGCACCCACATGCCTAGTTGAAATGTGTACGTCTGTCAAAAAAAAAAAAAAATCTTGCTATCTTATAGCTGAGCTCTCCATACCCTGTACACTGCAATGGCAAGTATTTGTCAAACAAATGAAGCACATGCAAACCCCTGTGTGCCTTTTTTTTGTACATGCCTACAACGAACTGTCAGCAGTTAGTACCTTCCCTTCTTACATATGTTTCCTACCTTGTTAGAGAATACCCTTTCGATTTTAAAAATGTCTGCTTCTTTTATCACACCCTATATTTTTCCACTTGACAGATCACTCTCGTCTCGCACATGCAGTATTTCATGTGTACACCCTAAAACAAACCTACTTTACGTTATAGCGTTGCATGTATGCAAATGCCAACCCAAAAGGTACAATAGTGTAACAGTCTACCTGCTTTAAAGTATGAATAGCCAACCCATTTTTAATGTACACGTACCACCCACCGTACACTTAGCCAATTAATGAACATGCAAGGCACATGCAAAGGGTTCCTTTTATCAGATAAAGGGGTATGCAAAGTCTACTCTGTATTTTCTTTTCAGCTTCATTTCCATTCTAGCCGACCTGAATACACATACAGTTACCTACCTCTCTAGTACAGAGACCTACCAGCAACACCGTGATCTCCAAGACACCGTGAATGCCAAGTATCCTTCACGACCAAGTTTACTTGATCCCCACACTTCCTCACCCTATAAAACCCATCTTCTCATTTCATTTTCTTTGCAGCAACCATTAAACAAAATTTAAAGAAAGAAACATATTCATATAAAATATATACATATATGAATGAGAATACGATGGGCTGGTCTGGAGTCTGGATGTGCTCGAGTTCGGGAAGCTGTTGGGTGGGGTAAGAGGATGGCAAAGCGACTGTACTGGTGGGATGTGGTGGCAAGAACGAGGAAGCTTGCTAAGTGGCATGCGTCTTCTTTTAGGAGAAGGACACGCAATGATCAATGATGAAGGTATGCTTCGTTTGCTTGCATGAAGGAAGGTTATTATATAAAAAAAGAGGAAAAAACGCAAATAAGGGGACGTGGGATCAAGAGAAAGCATCAGGCAACGAATATTTGGGAAGAAAAGGCATGCGCTGGTGGACATGTAGTGCGAACGTGGGCCTTTAGGGCTTTAGGCTTTTGGGCTTGCGAAAAAAAGAAAAAAAAAAGGAAGAAGAAGAAAACCAAGACTGGGAGGAGTTCAAAGAAGTTGGGGAAGAAGAGGGGGCGCGTGAAGTAGCTGACGGGTTTGGTGGGGGACCTTTTTGACGTGGGCTATGTAAACATGGAAGTGGGTTGCCAAGCCGTATTTAAAAAAAAAGAGAATTGTTGAACGTGAAAGGAAGATGGACGGTGCAGGCTCATGTGGATGATCGGTCGTTGGGTGCAGTCATGTTGTTGTGGGGAGGGAGTTTACAACGTGCGTGCATGTTATATTGGGTGAAAGATGCACAGGTTGAAGAAGGTAAGAAGTGGTGGCATGCCATTGTGGTTGGTGAAGAGTTCTGAAAAATGGCATGAATGTCATACCTAGAACAAAGGGTATAACGTGACAGCTGACTAGCATAGATCGGGTTTTGGCTACGAATAAAAAGGTAATTGAAAACTACTATTTATTAAATTATTAATAATTAAAGTAATTAGGAAATAATTAATTTAAATAAAACCGTGGATTTTATAAAATGTATAACTCTGTCATACAGAAACGGTATTGGACAAATCAAGTGACGTCAGGTCAGTATAGACGAGCACAACAGATGGAGCTGGTTTGGTAGCAACAATGATTTTTAATCAAATTAAACAATAGTTTAATTTGATTAAAGTGAACTATTTCAGCAACGGACGAATCAAGGTGAGTTAAACTCACTCAGTTCCCCTATTTATAATTTTTATAAATTGGGTTTATTGCTTGTATGCTATGTTGCTTAGTTGATTTGGTTGATTTAATGATTGTTGGTTATTCACTATACTGTTTAAATTAAATGGTTGTTTAATTTAAAATGAAATGAAATCGTTATTTTTAACGATTAGTTCCAACGAAGGTAACTTACCTTGTTGGTTACGTTTATAACGATATAAACGTTTTTAAAATTAAATTGGGTGCTTGAATGATTATTATTTGTTGACCGCTATTAGTTGAAATCATTATTTGCATATGATCATTATATGAACTGTTTAACCGACAGGATTGGATAATTGACTTGGTGGTTGTTTGTTGAATTTAAATTCAACATTTGTTTGGTTATTAACCAATTGTGGATATTAGTTGAGAAATTTATAGCAGATGGCCAAAATACAATGTTTAAAAAGGATGATTTACCGTCAAGTAAATCGATAGAAATAAAGTTATAAAATTTATTTATAAGTGAATATAGATTTCTAGTATATTATTTTGATTAGAATTTATGAAAAGAAATAAACTTACCAAAAATATGTTGATTGTTTTAATCACTATTTTGGCACCAAAAACGACCGTGTGCGAAGCACGTGCTTTATCTTTTATAAAGCAAATGCTTGTATTAATGAGATTGTTAAGCAACTGTGGAACGATTAATAACGACGATTAATTGTTTCAAGAAACAATTTAAAGAAGATTATTTTGAAATGGATTATTTAATATTATTTATTAGTTTAAAAGAAAAGACAAGTTTAAGTGATCAACAGGTTAATCATGTTTTGAAATTGACCAAGCCAACTGTTTTTAACAAGAAATTGACTAGTGCATCGATTAATCCGGTGATATTATTTAACAAATAGTTGCTTGATTTAATAGGAATTTAAAGAGGTAATTTCAAAGGTAAGAAGGGTTATAAAACTGTATGTTAAATAAAATAGTAACATGATATTTGTTGGTACTAGAATGAACATGAGTTTTTAGATTATAATTGATATTTATCTTAAGATAAGAATGTAGTTGATCAAGGTCTGTGAGGTAATTAAAATACCCCAACTTGAACGACTTCAGGAATTATCGAAAGACGATATTAGTTGTAATAGGGGATGTGTTTAAAGTAATTTATTTTGAAAAATAATAATGTAACATTATTTGAAGAATTTATCAATATAAAATGGGATTCCAAAAATAAAAGGAATTAAAAAGCAGCTTGAGAATATGAAATGGTATTTTCGAAATAAAAAGGGGATTGGTGAAGATATAAGGATACTTTCCAAAGTAAGGAAAAGAGATTTAGAATAAGTTTATTATAAAGGATAAGTGACGGGGATTGGGTCAAATAATAAGACCAAAAGAGAATTTCAAAATGATCATTTTAAGAATGATAGGTGGAATCGATTTTCCAATTATAGGTAATAGGTGATGTTATATAAAATGTTTAAAATGGTAGTTAACGGGAAATGTGATATTGATTTAAGATATTTTTCTAAGTATCAACATAAAATGATTTGAGAATATTATATTATTTAATGGCCAAGTGACGCTGTGTTCTGAACCAATGGATCTGTTTTATTTTTGTGGTTGTTTATTTTGATAGTTAAATAACCGACTATCAAAATCTATCCCAACGTTATTGGTATGGAAAGACCAGGATTGAATTTATATTCGAAACCATTCCGACCAATAAATACGAATACGTCGAAGATGCTAATCGAGATGGAGTAATTGAAGATCGTAGAGTTTCATAAAACGGAAGAGTTACTTACAATATCTGGCTGATCCCCAGAGATATACTGTGATTCTGTCGTATCTATGGGTTGCAAGGACTACTCGCTACTGATCTGTAGGGTGATTCCTAGGATGCGGTAGGAGGGTGCCTTCGGTTCATCCTGTTCCTTGATGACTTATATGGACGATGTGAATGGTGGCCAGAAGTTCCCAAAGTCGATTATAACCACCAGCCTCATCAACCGGGAAATGACAAAAATCGGGCAGGCAGCATGGCTATGTGGTTCGCTCCCATTAGGGTGTATAATCACCTGTCTAGAGAAATTCCTTTTGCTTCTTTAATCTATCGATGCTGTCCCTTTTCGGGAAACTGTGGTTTGAGCCCAACTGTTGGTGATATACATTCGATACACTCAAGCGAAATGAGTGGTCGGTCATGTGAGGGCCGGGTTGCAAGACGTTCTTGTTGAACCCAGTGTATTCACCTCTAGAGATACACGAGCGGCAGGTGGTCCCATACCTTGTCAAGGTCGGAATCCAATTCCAATAAGTGCCTACGGTTTTGTTTGTATATATATACGTGGAGCGTGAGATGTAAGCGTTCCACTAGATTGATATTTATTTGTATTTAGACACTATTATAATATCAGATGAGTATTGATTTCAAAAATGTTTTGGGTTATCGTAAGGTAAAAACTGTTTGTGTTTATGTGTGGATTTGGTCTTACGATTATCCTTTTCTCTCGAAAAAGATTTTCGAACTTTAAAATCAAGTTGGATGGTTTCCCTTAAACTTTGCGAGTTTATCTCACTCTGGTTCACCAGACTGACCCGGTGTTTCGTAAATGCTCGGGTTAGACCGGGGTGTACAGGTTCTGGTTACCAGATGTTTTGAAGTCCAAAGACGAGCTGAAGGAGTTCAGACATATGATGTTCAACCGTTATTATTCCGTTGTGTGTTATATATATGAGGATAGACTGTTATAACTGTCCAGGTGAGATGATGTACTCTGATGTTGTAAGTATTATTTCAAGCTCTCAATAAAAGTTATTTTTATATTATATTTTATTCCGCTGCGATGTGAGACTCTGTGTTGTGTTAGTTCTTCTTATTATTCTATTCTAATATTTCTTTCTTCCTTATCTCACCCTCTAACTTCTTTCTCCTAGCTTTCTGGGGTTTTCGGTACTTGAGTTTTGGGCACGAGTTGTATTAGTGTCGACATTCGAGTGTCGAAATTCTCGGGTCGCTACAAGTAATCCCTTAAGCATATAAGGTTAAGAAAGCCTGTTAAGTATGTGGGGTTAAGTAAACCTGTTAAATCAATGAGGTTAAGTAAACCTGTTATATCTGTGGGGGTTATGTGAACCTGTTAATCTAGAAAACTTAACTTGCTAAATTTGTAGGGATTATATGGACCTGTTAACTTGTAAAGTTTAACCCGTAAATCTTTAGGGTGTTATGTGAGTTTGATAAATCTGTTAAGCATAACCTGTCAAAATACTAGTTAATTAGGGACACAAGATCTGTAAGGGTTGTCTTGTGTCATCTGTTGTGTGGGACCCATATTAGTCAGTAACCCATTCTGGTATTAAAGGGAGACCCACACACTAGGTAGGGGTCAGGGCACGCTTACTGAGCTGATTACAAGAGGTTAATCTGGGAGGGGGTGTGAACTAGTGTGTTCCAACAGACTCATGTGCGTGCATGAATACGTCATGCTCTGGGAAAATAAGCCGTTGTAGCACCAGTAAATAGGTCTGTGTCCTTCAGTAGTTACCACTTTAGGAAAAAATATACCATATCGTGGGGCCAAAACAGGATATTTATGGGATAGGGAGATCGATTGGGGGTAGTAATTAGGGTACATCTAGTCCTGTCTGTTTTTATGATGTACCTGTATTTCTGTTTAGGTACCGGTTAATTTTGTTTGGGGTAAAACCCGCTATTAGAGTACACCAAAAAATACCATTATATTTCTGTTGGGATAATCCTGTTTCTATTAAGTAATTAGGAAGTATGTAATCATGTTGCATATATGTTATACTAGTATTAGTGTAGAGAAAGAGTAAGTATTACAGAAGCGCAATATATTCTATCATGTTTACCTTGTCATTCCTGCCTTTTATGATGTTATCTCTCTTATCCACTTTATAAGCCTGTCATGATACATTTACTTATTTATATGCTAAAAGTAACTGGACTCGCCGGACTTTATGTCTGACCCATTTTATTTCCTCTTCTTTCTCTTTCGTTCCCCCCTCCCCCAAGGATCTCAGGGTGGGAATACTCAATCTTGATCAGGATTCTGCTTTCATTCTGCTTGGAGCTGCTTGATTTCATATCTCTCTGATATGTCTATATTTTGTAGATTATCCTTTCTATGTATTTCTGTACTCCGATGATTTTAGTATAAGATAGAAGTTCTAAGTTGATGTACTGGATTTTATGCATTTCAGACTTATGATGTAACTATGTTTTGGACCATGATGTTTTCTGATTAATAAAACTTTTAAATTCCACTGCTATTTTATATTTGTCATGTAATATTTCTGTTTACCTATAACACTTCACGAAACTTAATGCATTCTCATAATAAGTGACATTAACGGATGTGGGGTGTCACACTTGGTATCAGAGCAGAAGGTTACCATATCGGATAAAAGATTTTGAAAATTGTTTTTTAAAGGATTTAAAAGAAAGCATTTTCATAAGAAAAGTCTGTTTTGAAAAACATATTCCCTAAAGCCATAGGAAATATTTTTCGATTCCCTATTTGAATCCCTTTTCCTTTTCTTTTCAACATGTCTGGGGAACCTAATATTCTAGACGGCAAACTGATACCTAGTTGGTTTCATAGGTATCTAGAGGCAATGGCACCTACCGGAGGCCAAGCAGACTCCCCTCCCCCAGTTGTAGCCGTTGTCCCTCCTCCTCCGCGTGCAGATAACTTTTCTAAGATCCTCAAGGATTTCTTTGCTATGGGCGGAAAGCCATTCCGAGTAACTGAGAATTTCATAGAATCAAGGAATTGGCTCAAAGAGACGGAGGGCTTGTTTGGAATTCTCGAAGTTGATGATCGTAGGAAGATTCACTTAGCCGTCTAGCAGCTGAAAGATGAGGCTTCGTTCTGGTGGGAAGTGACGCAAGTACGGAGTCCAGTGGAGACTTGGGATGATTTCCAATAGAGATTTGAAATGAAGTTTCTTTCTAAAGCTGAGAAAAGTATGCAAATGGAAAGGTTTCTGGCACTCAAGCAAGGAGGCATGACTGTCAAAGAGTATGTTAACAAGTTCAACCAACTGGCGAGGTTTGGTTTGGAGCTAGTAGATACCTCGCATAAGAAAGCTTTGCGGTTTTCCAGAGGATTGAATGAACCCCTCCATGGCTTGGCTATGTCTCATATTCTGATGGGAGCAACTTTTGAGAAACTCGTTGACATGGCATTGATGCATGAAGAAGTCAAAAGTGAAAAGAAAGAGGCTAAGGTATAGGGAACACAAAACAAGAAAGTGTGGCCCAAGAAAGAACAACAACAAGAGGGCGGAAAGAACGACAAAGCTCAAGGAAAAAAGAAATGTCTTGTTGCGGGAACGTGGGTCATTTGGTCAAAGACTACAGAAGAAGGAAGAGTGTTTGCTTCAACTATGGTGAAGTTGGACACTATACTAGGGAATGACCGAAGAAGCAAGGGCAGGGCCAAAGGTAGGTTCTTCTGGAGGGCAAGTGCATGCTCTCGTGGCTGATGTACGGGATAGAGGTAGGAAAATTTATGTTGAAGGTTTGATTTCTCTTTCTAATCATCCTGTTATAACTCTTTTTGATTTTGGCGCTTCACATTCTTTTATAGTTGATTCTATGGTTGAGTCTCTGCACCTTAGTACTGGTATTGTTTCTGATCTTGTTATTATCTCAAACCCCATTGGGTGCACGGCTCATCTGTCTATTATTTGCCGGGGTTTGAGGATATCTGTTTTAGGGAGTCAAGTTTGAGCATGACGCATATGTACTTGATTTTATGGGATACTGTCTGATTCTAGGGACGGATTGGCTAGCCATGTATGGTGCCATTCTGAATTGTTAGTGGAGAGTCGTTAAACTTCTGACTTACCGTGGGAGGACTCTCGAGATTTATCGTGACCCAAGGGGGTCTGTCATGCTTATTTCCCTAGAATCACTTGATGCTTCTGTCGATGATTTGCAATTTGTACCTGTAGTTATTGAGTATCCAGATGTTTTCAATGTGGTTGCTCGTGGATGCACATACACACAATTAGGCACTGGATCGGCTCAACCACTCTCATACTACATATGGATGTGTGCGTATTTTTCTTCTTTTTAATAGAGGAAAGTAGGTGTATCATCATATATATGTTGCATTTGGATAAATGATTGTGCACACATATATAACTTAAATGGTATAATAGGATTATTTGCATACATGCTGACTTCATGGCATTAACATACATTGCATTAAGGAGGTCGACTGGATCAGTAGACTGCCTGATCTTTCGCATTATTGTTGGGACATATACACACAACTTTTCATATGTTCATATAAGCATTATAAATCTTTAAGGACAATAAATGCTCGTGATTGATGGATGAGTCGATGGATGATGGATGTTAGGATATACATTCTTCTTAACTTGGAGATTTCGGGGACGAAATCCTTTGAGTAGGGGAGAATGTAACAACCCATAAATTTATAACACATTAAGATGATAAATTAAGGAATACTTTATTAAATATTCAGAATTAAGTTAAATAGACTACGCCATTGCGTTCGTCTCAGAATTATCGACAAAATAGACACCTGCTTTGCGTAAAATGGACATCGTATGAAGAAGTTATTAAGGTTAGAAGTTTATATACGCACAAGAGAAATATATATGAATAAAACCATACCAGAATTCAAAATAATTCAAATTCGCGCGGTAGGGATGGAGCGGGAAAATTCCCGCCCTTGCGTGTCGACCTCATCAAGGGGGTGTCGACCCCATCAAGGGGGTGTCGACACCCACACAGGGGTGTCTACACCACCCCAGATCTAGGCAAAATTCATTTCTGCGTATGTGGACAGAATTCTTTGCTATATTCGTTGACCCAATATTTTATATAGGACCCTATACCCATTGTTTTATTCATTCTAAATCAATGGAGAACTAGATACTGCCTTTGCCTAGACTGAATCAGCTTATTCTTCTTCTACAACTAGAGTTAGACAAATTCAGAGATTTGTGCTTCTACACTTGCTATTATTCTTCTGTTTCTTAGATCCAATCACAGGGAGTCTATGTTATTTTTAGATATGAATATTTAAAAGTTAATCTTGACATGTTTATGAATTAGATCTAAGCCTATGTCTATTTATCACGTCAGATCTTCCATTGTTTGTATATCTAATTCACTGATTAGATTTTATCATGCATGTTTATCATCATGACACTATGCCTAATAAGTCATGTTATTTAAATTCATGTTCATCGGATCTATTCTTATATGCCTATTTCTGCTATCATATGCCCATTTCTGTTACTTTTGATTTTATGCTTATTCTGTTCTTCTCTCTCTCATTCCCTTTTATTTTTATAGCTAGTCTACCTTCAAGCCTAGGCCTATATCCCTGAAATATGCGTACAAACGAAATTAGGCAAATTGTGAATGACTGGAAATGGTAATTTAGGGGCATAACTTAAACTTGGAATCACAATTGGAATTTGGGGCAAAAACTATATTGTGGAATTGGACTAAAAATTGGGGCATGATTTATACGGTAAATTATGACTTGTGGTTTGGGACAAATAAATTTGTAGGCTTAATTTAAGATTAGGAGAAACATGTTAATGGAACTGTAAAGAATCTGTGAAGCCTGTTTAATCCATTAAAATTGGGGCATAACTTGTATTGGGAAATTTGGGGCATAACTTGAATTAAAAACATGAATATGAATTTGGAGCATAAACCAAACTGTG
Source organism: Allium sativum (assembly GCA_030737875.1). Classification (NCBI taxonomy): domain Eukaryota; kingdom Viridiplantae; phylum Streptophyta; class Magnoliopsida; order Asparagales; family Amaryllidaceae; genus Allium; species Allium sativum. Next base: position 428,658,949 of record CM060909.1, on the reverse strand, counting down.
ATTAAAAATCTTAAATTGGGGAATATGGTACATGATAAATATGACTTGGAAAAGGGGCATGAAAACCTATAACGAAATAGGAATAATTATTAAATAATGAAAATGCCTAAATTTACAATAATTGGAAACTGTAACCACACTTAGACACGCGGTTAGATTACACTTGTGGAAGAAGCCTGCTAGGACCCAACCGGCATATCCAGCGTCCACAAGTCAAAATTCTAATGTGAGGGGTCTAATTGTGTAACGACCCGTATTTTTCTGCCAATTTAATTGGATTATTTTAAATATTTTAATTATTTAAAATATTGGTTTGAGGTTGGATAATCGAATTTAACGATTATATTGTGAATATATTATATAAAATAAATAATAAATATTATTTTAATTTCCAAAATATGGGAAATTGTCGAAATTGAAATATACTGTGATCCGACAGTTTAAAGTGGTCAAATATTGTTTATACTGAAATTTTAGTGACAATTCGTTTTGAAAACGACGACGAATATATATAGTTTATAATTTAATTAAATAACGAGCTGCAGCGGCGCGGTAGTTCGCGTTTTGGCGTTTTGAACTTCAATTGGTCGTACCGGGTTCAAAATAAGCCGAATTTCCTCGAAACAAGAAACGTTGGGACCAGTTTGACAATATCTTCCCAATGGCAGAGAAAAATCCAGTTTTCGTCGTGTAGATTTTGTTTTATATCCAAATCAAATTTTGAGAAAAGCAGCGCCAGAATTCCTTTTATATATATAGCGCTGCAGTTATATAAAATAATGGTTTTTAAATATTTTAAACATCGAATTGGCTTCGAATTCAACCCGGGATATTTTTCCTTAGTAATACATCAAATTCTGGTCGTGTATGGCCAACTGCAATATTTTAATATTATTATATTGAAGTATTTTAAAATTGGGTTATTTTATTCAAATTGGCCAGTTCAAAAGGGACATTTTTCAAACGACCTCTGTTTTCGATGAAATAAATTTTGTTGGGACCGTAACGGTAAATTATTGCCAGATTTTCAGACGGCGCGTCAATCGGGGTTATTTTGTGAGCATGGCAAAATAAAATGTAAAATAAATCGATCAAATTGGACGTGTACAAACGCTATTTGAGCATACGTGCACGGAATTCGACGAAACAAGTTTCGTTAGGACCGTATCGTCAAATTATACGATGCCGTCCAGTTGCGTCTCGAACGAAGTTCGTATGTGAGCGCAGCAGCGAATAAACGATGTTCGAAAACGCGATAGACACGAAATAAAATATCGTTAGTCAACATCGCTCGTCACATCGACTTAAAATAATATAAATTACAACTATATAAACCCCCTTTCCATCAAACCCTAGCCTCCATTTCAGAATTCTTCATGTATTTTTGCAAAAAAGCCCCTCAACACAAAAACCCTTATATCTTTCAATCCGTAATGAATTTGTGAGGGCAACCAAAGGCAATGTTGTAGATCCAGTCGAGATCTACATGCTGACAAAAACTTGGGTTGATCGGAGGTCCGAGGTGGCGGGAAAACGCGATGAACAGCGAAGACCTGTCTTCGTTCCTGGCTGAAATTCGAGCGCCTGGGTTGATTTGAGGTAGTGAGACCTTAGGGCTTTCGAAGAGGGGAGATAGACCTACGATTTGGCGGTGGTCTCAAGATTTCTAGTGGTCGGAGGTGAGAGAAATCGAGGGATGAACGTGAGGGTTAGTTTCGGGTTTGGTTTTGTTTTATGGTCGGAGTTTGGGCTTTTTCCGGTGGCTGTGGTTGGAGGTAGCGTCGCGGGCCAGGGGGGATCGGAGCAGGGTGGCAAGGCGGAGATGATGGAGGTGGTGGCAGGGTCTGACATGAGGCGTGGCGTCGGAATTTTCCACATGAACGATTTCCGTTCATGCCCGGTTCCTGGCGCGCTGACGACGATCTGAGGGCTGGCGGTTCCGGCGTGGGGTCCAGGTGGATGGGCGGTTCGAATGGGGTGCTCGACCGGAGGTCCGGCGGCTCAAGGAGGCGGGGGTGGCGATTTGAAGTGGATGGGTTTCCACGGTGAAGAAAGGTCGGGTTTTGCTTAAGGGGAAGAGGGTTAACGCGTGGGTTCGATCCTCCCATGATGACGTGGACAAAAGGACAGAAGAGTTAAGGTAAATATTAATTTAATTAATTAATTTAATTACCGTTAAATTATTCAAACTTTAAACGTACGTAACTTCGTCATACGTTAACGAAATTTAATGAAATAAGATCCGTTGGGATCGCAGGGACGAGACCTACGCGATGACACTGACTAGGAGTCAATCCGACACCGTTGAAAATTCAGCTATTTTTGGACGAATGGTTCAAATTAAAAGCGACAAACGCATCAACCGTTGACCAGAATAAACTCTGGTGAGTTAATTCTCACACCTTCTGGAATACTGTGATGTGGTAAAGTCACAGTTAAATATATTTTACAGTTAACAGTTTAAATCTACTGATTGGTTGCGATGGATGCAAATTGATTGATATGGTTTGACTGGTTGCAGTTGTTTATTTATTTACTCGTATATTGTTATCAACTGACATCTGTGATGCAGAGAAGGACAGGTTGGAGGGATCCGACCGGATTCCTCAAATAAACTGTATTTTTGGTTGTTGTGTACATATGTAGATTGTTCACATTGACTGACGTCAAAACTGGTTCAAATGTTGATAGGTTGAATATATATACCCATCGTTGTTGTGGTTAAAGTCAATTGTTTGTGTTGACTGAGTAAATGGGCAGTAAGGGTCTAGTCGTAGGGTTTTGACATTGTTCTACCGTCAAGGAAATTGACGGGGTTCCAAAGTTATAATTTATTTATAACTGAATTTTAAGTTTTCAATTATTTCATACGAGTATTTAAATCGGGAATTTAAATTAAATAAGTTAAATCGAGTTATTAAGAGAATTTAGTTAAATGGTTTTGATCAATTGAGAAGCAGAAATTCAGATATTCCATAGGTTGTTAAAAAGGGAAATTTATTGTTTCAAACAATTAAAATGTGACTTAAAATAATTAAGTTAGTTAATTAATTTAAGAAAAGGGAAATGACAATTGGAATTTCAGTTAATAGTTAACTAATGTGTATGGTTGGTAAATCCACCATTTGCAAGTAGAATGGTCAAAGGAAATAAATGTTGATTAAATATTTATTAGAGTTGTCAAATAGTGTTGGATATTAGTTAATCTTCGATTAACTATAGTCTAAAGAGATAGTTGAATTGGTTATTGTTAATAACCTGAATTATTATCGAGTAAGCACGTAAACATGATAAAAATGCTATTTTGGGTTAAGATTAAAGTTAACTATATTTTGATATAGTAGTTGTTAAAGCAAGTTATTCTTTAAATTTCAAATAATTTAAAGTGGTGAATTCAATTTAATGCCAAGTAAGAATTTATTAAAGGGATTTGTAAAATCCAAGTTTCAACAAGATTTAATAAATGGAATTCATTTAACCAGTGATCAAATGACGATGAGGTTTAGCCAAAGAGGCGATAAAGGTTTATTATAAAATGTCCAAGTAGATGAAATAAATTTATGTGACGAGGGATTTATATTATAAATCAAAAGGTTTTAAGTGGAAGAACATTTGAAGTTAAAGTGATGTTTTAATGGATATTAATTTAGATAAGGGAATTAAGTAAAAGACTTTAAAAGAAGATTTCAAATGTAAGAAACAATTTATGGGATCGATTTGAAATCGATAAGGTAAATAAGATTTGGGAAATTGGTTAAGTGACAAACTGATGTTATTCCAAGATAAGAACGGGTTGACCAAGGTCTGAGAGGTAACTAAAATACCCCAACTCGGTTGGCCTCGCTATTATCGAGGAACAGTATTAGTTTGAAGTAAGTGAAGTTGTTGAAATTGTTTTACCCTATACGAGGTACATCGAACTCTAATGCAAGATTTTGGGAATTTAATAATATTGCAATGATGGTTCCAAAGGAAATAAGGATAAGTGGTTTAAAATTATATTAAACATTTGTTATCCAATTAGAGTTGATCGAATATAGTTAGAGTTAGTCAAACAAAGTTATCTAGGGAAAAGTTCCATTGCATACGACTGCTAGCGAAATTCGCAGGGCTGCAGATAGCCTATGGCGGTCGGATGTTTCCTGAGGGAATCAGGCGTAACCATTGTGATCGCTGCGATCTAGAGTCGAGCGAATGGAGTTAAATCGAGTATTAGTTAATAGTAGTAATCAAGTCAAGTTTGTCGAGTTAAATAAGTCGAGTTAGTCAAGTTAGAGTTAATCAATCAAAGTAAATTAGTTAAAGTTAGTAAAAAGGGAATTTGGTTAAATATATTTTAAAGGAAGTCGAGTTGTGCCAAGTACTGAATCAGAAAACTCATTGTGTTCACACTATTGTTATTTGATAGTTAAAACACCGACTATCAAACCAGACTAATACGATTGTTGGTTCGGAAAGTCCGGGATCGAATTATATTCGAAAACCATTCCGACCATCAAATACGTGAAGACGTCGATTGAAGACGGAGCAAGGAAGACCGTGGATCTTCATAAGCGAAAGGACTACTTGTTGAATTTCTCTGGCCTGCAGCCAGAGTTATTTTGATTTGTGATTCTGTCGTGGTTGAAATCCACGGGTTGCAAGGACTTCTCGCTACTGATTCATGGGGTGATTCCTATATGAGATGCAGTAGGAGAGTGCCTTCGGTTCATCCTGTTCCTGGATGACTTGTATGGACGGATGTCTGACAGAGTATTTCCAAAGGAATTACATGCGTTGATTTCTCCAAACGTACGATAGTTAATGGCGGAGAAATGGTTATTCTCTAGCCAGATAGCTAGAGTATGTTTGTGGACGTCAATCAAGTGTGATCTGGCGGATCTGACGATGTGGCATTCAAAGTGAATGATGACCAGATGTTCTAGAGATAAAGTTCTAGCCTCAAGCCTCATCAACCGGGAAATGACAAAAATCGGGCAGGCAGCATGGCTATGTGGGTCGCACCCATTAGGATGTATGATCACCTATCTAGAGAAATTCCTTTTGCTTCTTTAATCTATGTTTCGATGCTGACCCTATTCGGGTGGCGGTTGCTGATCCCAACCGTCGGTGATATACATTCGATACACTCAAGCGAAATGAGTGGTCGGTCATGTGTGGGCCGGGTTGCAAGACGTTCTTGTTGAACCGAGTGTATTCGCCTCTAGAGATACACGTGCGGAAGGTGGACCCATACCTTGTCAAGTTGGAATCCAATATCCAATAAGCGCCCACGGTTTTCGATTGTATACTATATATGTGGAGCGTGAGATGCAAGCGTTCCTCTAGATTATTATTTACTTGTATTTAGACATTATGATAATATCAGAGCAAGCTATGATTTCAAAAGTGGTTTGGTTATAGTAAGGTAAAAACCATCCGTGTTTATGGGTGGATTGGTCTTACTATTACCTTTTGGTTTCGAAAGGATTTTGCAAAGTTAAACAAGTTGTGTGTTATGTGAATTTATCACTGATAGTATTCCAGACTGACCCGGTGTATTTTGTTTTAAATCAAATGTGCTCGGGTCAGACCGAGTATGTTCCAGGTTAGGTTTCGCTTGGAGTTTCAGGAGCTGGAAGCAGGCGGCTTCACCGCTAGTTATTCAAAGTTATTATTCCGCTGTGACTAATGTATGTGTACTCTGATGATTGGTATGTTTTATATAGTTCTTTGTATAAAGAGATTTGATATTATATTTTATCTGTTCCGCTGTGAGATTCTGATGTGTTCTTCTTCTTTCTTCTATTCTAATACTTCTTTCTTTCTATTCTCACCTTCTAAATTCTTTCTCATGACAATCTGGGGGTTCGATACTTGGGTTTTTGGCAAGTGATACGGGTTTATGTATTGTTGTCGAGAACCCGATTGTCGTTCTTTTTCCCCGGGTCGTTACAGTGGTATCAGAGCTATTGGTTTAATGATTAACCTTGGCTCTGTGGTGTGACTCAATAGAGATGGGGTTAGCAGTACCCTAGATTGAGTTTGAGTAGATATACGAGAGAGCGTATTTGTGATTTGATATAAAATTATTTTTAATGATTATTTTTGCCCAATTTTATTTTATAATAAAATAAAAGTAAAATTTATTATAGTATGGGCAATCATCTTGAGTGGTTAATGTTGGTTGTATGATATGTTTGTGGTGTATGGTTGATTGCTTGTATATAACCTGAACTTGAAATAGATAGACTTGGTTGAAAAACCAAAGATGAAATAAACAAGTTGGGTAATCAATCCAAATTTAACAGATCTGAATGAATAATTTAAGAAATAAGCGAAGTGATATAAATAATTATAATCTCGTGTGGGTTGAACTGTGTATATAATTGGTTGGTGTGGAATAATATGGATGTATCGAACATAATTGACATTTGTTGATAACTGATAAGTTTGTTTGAGTTGAGAACAGGTGTAAAGTGCCAGTTCAGCTGTAAAATCCATTCAGGAGAAAATCTGGAGTTATTTGAATCCAGTTGAGTAGAGTTGCAAAATCAATTAAGCAAGCTCGAATAAATATATCGCTCATTGCATAATAACACTCGCCAAAAGGTACGCCTACGCAAATATGAAATTTTGGATTTTGGTTGGATTTTGGGATTGGATTTTGAATTTTCTGACCATGAGAGTCGATGTATACATATTTCTTGATCCTGCGATATTGCAGATGTCCCTCCGTACAGGGGAGACTCTGCCGAAATTTTTCTAAAATTTAAGGAGTTAGAAAATTTTGGAAATTTTTGAGAAATCCTTTTATTTGAATTGAATTGGTTTTAAAACCAGTTGGGTCGGTTTGAAATTAAATTCGAATTTTTGAATTAATTCCTTTTTGAAAAGACAATAGTAGACGGCATTTCTTCTACCTTAGCAATTTCGAGGACGAAATTATTTTAAGGGGGAAGGAATGTAACGACCCGTATTTTTCTGCCAATTTAATTGGATTATTTTAAATATTTTAATTATTTAAAATATTGGTTTGAGGTTGGATAATCGAATTTAACGATTATATTGTGAATATATTATATAAAATAAATAATAAATATTATTTTAATTTCCAAAATATGGGAAATTGTCGAAATTGAAATATACTGTGATCCGACAGTTTAAAGTGGTCAAATATTGTTTATACTGAAATTTTAGTGACAATTCGTTTTGAAAACGACGACGAATATATATAGTTTATAATTTAATTAAATAACGAGCTGCAGCGGCGCGGTAGTTCGCGTTTTGGCGTTTTGAACTTCAATTGGTCGTACCGGGTTCAAAATAAGCCGAATTTCCTCGAAACAAGAAACGTTGGGACCAGTTTGACAATATCTTCCCAATGGCAGAGAAAAATCCAGTTTTCGTCGTGTAGATTTTGTTTTATATCCAAATCAAATTTTGAGAAAAGCAGCGCCAGAATTCCTTTTATATATATAGCGCTGCAGTTATATAAAATAATGGTTTTTAAATATTTTAAACATCGAATTGGCTTCGAATTCAACCCGGGATATTTTTCCTTAGTAATACATCAAATTCTGGTCGTGTATGGCCAACTGCAATATTTTAATATTATTATATTGAAGTATTTTAAAATTGGGTTATTTTATTCAAATTGGCCAGTTCAAAAGGGACATTTTTCAAACGACCTCTGTTTTCGATGAAATAAATTTTGTTGGGACCGTAACGGTAAATTATTGCCAGATTTTCAGACGGCGCGTCAATCGGGGTTATTTTGTGAGCATGGCAAAATAAAATGTAAAATAAATCGATCAAATTGGACGTGTACAAACGCTATTTGAGCATACGTGCACGGAATTCGACGAAACAAGTTTCGTTAGGACCGTATCGTCAAATTATACGATGCCGTCCAGTTGCGTCTCGAACGAAGTTCGTATGTGAGCGCAGCAGCGAATAAACGATGTTCGAAAATGCGATAGACACGAAATAAAATATCGTTAGTCAACATCGCTCGTCACATCGACTTAAAATAATATAAATTACAACTATATAAACCCCCTTTCCATCAAACCCTAGCCTCCATTTCAGAATTCTTCATGTATTTTTGCAAAAAAGCCCCTCAACACAAAAACCCTTATATCTTTCAATCCGTAATGAATTTGTGAGGGCAACCAAAGGCAATGTTGTAGATCCAGTCGAGATCTACATGCTGACAAAAACTTGGGTTGATCGGAGGTCCGAGGTGGCGGGAAAACGCGATGAACAGCGAAGACCTGTCTTCGTTCCTGGCTGAAATTCGAGCGCCTGGGTTGATTTGAGGTAGTGAGACCTTAGGGCTTTCGAAGAGGAGAGATAGACCTACGATTTGGCGGTGGTCTCAAGATTTCTAGTGGTCGGAGGTGAGAGAAATCGAGGGATGAACGTGAGGGTTAGTTTCGGGTTTGGTTTTGTTTTATGGTCGGAGTTTGGGCTTTTTCCGGTGGCTGTGGTTGGAGGTAGCGTCGCGGGCCAGGGGGGATCGGAGCAGGGTGGCAAGGCGGAGATGATGGAGGTGGTGGCAGGGTCTGACATGAGGCGTGGCGTCGGAATTTTCCACATGAACGATTTCCGTTCATGCCCGGTTCCTGGCGCGCTGACGACGATCTGAGGGCTGGCGGTTCCGGCGTGGGGTCCAGGTGGATGGGCGGTTCGAATGGGGTGCTCGACCGGAGGTCCGGCGGCTCAAGGAGGCGGGGGTGGCGATTTGAAGTGGATGGGTTTCCACGGTGAAGAAAGGTCGGGTTTTGCTTAAGGGGAAGAGGGTTAACGCGTGGGTTCGATCCTCCCATGATGACGTGGACAAAAGGACAGAAGAGTTAAGGTAAATATTAATTTAATTAATTAATTTAATTACCGTTAAATTATTCAAACTTTAAACGTACGTAACTTCGTCATACGTTAACGAAATTTAACGAAACAAGATCCGTTGGGATCGCAGGGACGAGACCTACGCGATGACACTGACTAGGAGTCAATCCGACACCGTTGAAAATTCAGCTATTTTTGGACGAATGGTTCAAATTAAAAGCGACAAACGCATCAACCGTTGACCAGAATAAACTCTGGTGAGTTAATTCTCACACCTTCTGGAATACTGTGATGTGGTAAAGTCACAGTTAAATATATTTTACAGTTAACAGTTTAAATTGACTGATTGGTTGCGATGGATGCAAATTGATTGATATGGTTTGACTGGTTGCAGTTGTTTATTTATTTACTCGTATATTGTTATCAACTGACATATGTGATGCAGAGAAGGACAGGTTGGAGGGATCCGACCGGATTCCTCAAATAAACTGTATTTTTGGTTGTTGTGTACATATGTAGATTGTTCACATTGACTGACGTCAAAACTGGTTCAAATGTTGATAGGTTGAATATATATACCCATCGTTGTTGTGGTTAAAGTCAATTGTTTGTGTTGACTGAGTAAATGGGCAGTAAGGGTCTAGTCGTAGGGTTTTGACATTGTTCTACCGTCAAGGAAATTGACGGGGTTCCAAAGTTATAATTTATTTATAACTGAATTTTAAGTTTTCAATTATTTCATACGAGTATTTAAATCGGGAATTTAAATTAAATAAGTTAAATCGAGTTATTAAGAGAATTTAGTTAAATGGTTTTGATCAATTGAGAAGCAAAAATTCAGATATTCCATAGGTTGTTAAAAAGGGAAATTTATTGTTTCAAACAATTAAAATGTGACTTAAAATAATTAAATTAGTTAATTAATTTAAGAAAAGGGAAATGACAATTGGAATTTCAGTTAATAGTTAACTAATGTGTATGGTTGGTAAATCCACCATTTGCAAGTAGAATGGTCAAAGGAAATAAATGTTGATTAAATATTTATTAGAGTTGTCAAATAGTGTTGGATATTAGTTAATCTTCGATTAACTATAGTCTAAAGAGATAGTTGAATTGGTTATTGTTAATAACCTGAATTATTATCGAGTAAGCACGTAAACATGATAAAAATGCTATTTTGGGTTAAGATTAAAGTTAACTATATTTTGATATAGTAGTTGTTAAAGCAAGTTATTCTTTAAATTTCAAATAATTTAAAGTGGTGAATTCAATTTAATGCCAAGTAAGAATTTATTAAAGGGATTTGTAAAATCCAAGTTTCAACAAGATTTAATAAATGGAATTCATTTAACCAGTGATCAAATGACGATGAGGTTTAGCCAAAGAGGCGATAAAGGTTTATTATAAAATGTCCAAGTAGATGAAATAAATTTATGTGACGAGGGATTTATATTATAAATCAAAAGGTTTTAAGTGGAAGAACATTTGAAGTTAAAGTGATGTTTTAATGGATATTAATTTAGATAAGGGAATTAAGTAAAAGACTTTAAAAGAAGATTTCAAATGTAAGAAACAATTTATGGGATCGATTTGAAATCGATAAGGTAAATAAGATTTGGGAAATTGGTTAAGTGACAAACTGATGTTATTCCAAGATAAGAACGGGTTGACCAAGGTCTGAGAGGTAACTAAAATACCCCAACTCGGTTGGCCTCGCTATTATCGAGGAACAGTATTAGTTTGAAGTAAGTGAAGTTGTTGAAATTGTTTTACCCTATACGAGGTACATCGAACTCTAATGCAAGATTTTGGGAATTTAATAATATTGCAATGATGGTTCCAAAGGAAATAAGGATAAGTGGTTTAAAATTATATTAAACATTTGTTATCAAATTAGAGTTGATCGAATATAGTTAGAGTTAGTCAAACAAAGTTATCTAGGGAAAAGTTCCATTGCATACGACTGCTAGCGAAATTCGCAGGGCTGCAGATAGCCTATGGCGGTCGGATGTTTCCTGAGGGAATCAGGCGTAACCATTGTGATCGCTGCGATCTAGAGTCGAGCGAATGGAGTTAAATCGAGTATTAGTTAATAGTAGTAATCAAGTCAAGTTTGTCGAGTTAAATAAGTCGAGTTAGTCAAGTTAGAGTTAATCAATCAAAGTAAATTAGTTAAAGTTAGTAAAAAGGGAATTTGGTTAAATATATTTTAAAGGAAGTCGAGTTGTGCCAAGTACTGAATCAGAAAACTCATTGTGTTCACACTATTGTTATTTGATAGTTAAAACACCGACTATCAAACCAGACTAATACGATTGTTGGTTCGGAAAGTCCGGGATCGAATTATATTCGAAAACCATTCCGACCATCAAATATGTGAAGACGTCGATTGAAGACGGAGCAAGGAAGACCGTGGATCTTCATAAGCGAAAGGACTACTTGTTGAATTTCTCTGGCCTGCAGCCAGAGTTATTTTGATTTGTGATTCTGTCGTGGTTGAAATCCACGGGTTGCAAGGACTTCTCGCTACTGATTCATGGGGTGATTCCTATATGAGATGCAGTAGGGGAGTGCCTTCGGTTCATCCTGTTCCTGGATGACTTGTATGGACGGATGTCTGACAGAGTATTTCCAAAGGAATTACATGCGTTGATTTCTCCAAACGTACGATAGTTAATGGCGGAGAAATGGTTATTCTCTAGCCAGATAGCTAGAGTATGTTTGTGGACGTCAATCAAGTGTGATCTGGCGGATCTGACGATGTGGCATTCAAAGTGAATGATGACCAGATGTTCTAGAGATAAAGTTCTAGCCTCAAGCCTCATCAACCGGGAAATGACAAAAATCGGGCAGGCAGCATGGCTATGTGGGTCGCACCCATTAGGATGTATGATCACCTATCTAGAGAAATTCCTTTTGCTTCTTTAATCTATGTTTCGATGCTGACCCTATTCGGGTGGCGGTTGCTGATCCCAACCGTCGGTGATATACATTCGATACACTCAAGCGAAATGAGTGGTCGGTCATGTGTGGGCCGGGTTGCAAGACGTTCTTGTTGAACCGAGTGTATTCGCCTCTAGAGATACACGTGCGGAAGGTGGACCCATACCTTGTCAAGTTGGAATCCAATATCCAATAAGCGCCCACGGTTTTCGATTGTATACTATATATGTGGAGCGTGAGATGCAAGCGTTCCTCTAGATTATTATTTACTTGTATTTAGACATTATGATAATATCAGAGCAAGCTATGATTTCAAAAGTGGTTTGGTTATAGTAAGGTAAAAACCGTCCGTGTTTATGGGTGGATTGGTCTTACTATTACCTTTTGGTTTCGAAAGGATTTTGCAAAGTTAAACAAGTTGTGTGTTATGTGAATTTATCACTGATAGTATTCCAGACTGACCCGGTGTATTTTGTTTTAAATCAAATGTGCTCGGGTCAGACCGAGTATGTTCCAGGTTAGGTTTCGCTTGGAGTTTCAGGAGCTGGAAGCAGGCGGCTTCACCGCTAGTTATTCAAAGTTATTATTCCGCTGTGACTAATGTATGTGTACTCTGATGATTGGTATGTTTTATATAGTTCTTTGTATAAAGAGATTTGATATTATATTTTATCTGTTCCGCTGTGAGATTCTGATGTGTTCTTCTTTTTCTTCTATTCTAATACTTCTTTCTTTCTATTCTCACCTTCTAAATTCTTTCTCATGACAATCTGGGGGTTCGATACTTGGGTTTTTGGCAAGTGATACGGGTTTATGTATTGTTGTCGAGAACCCGATTGTCGTTCTTTTTCCCCGGGTCGTTACAAATTGCATAAACACGTGATGGTGCTAAGATACGAGGTTAAGTCCGACTTATGGAAGAAGTCTGCCCGGACCCAATCGACATATCCAACATCCACAAGCGGTAGACTTAATGTGGGAGGTCTAGCGCATTATAACCATAAATGAATGTGTGGTAATGAATTTGTAATATTTAACCTGTTCGAATCCATAAGGATTGTATGAGCCTAATAAATCTATGAGATTAAGTAAACCCGTTAAATATGCGGGGTTAAGTAAACTTGTTAAGTATGTGGGGTTAAGTAAACCTGTTAAATCGATGGGGTTAGGTAAACTTGTTAAATCTGTGGAGGTTATATGAACCTGTTAGTGTAGAGAACTTAACCTGCTAAATTTGTAGGGGTAATATGGAACCGTTAACTTGTAAAGTTTAACCCGTAAATCTGTAGAGGGTTATGTGAATCTGATAAATCTGTGAGGCATAACCTTCCAAAATCCTAGTTAATTGGGGACACAAGATCTGTAAGGGTTGGCTCGTGTTATATGTTGTGTGGGGCCCATATTAGTCAGTAACCCATTCTAGTATTAAAGGGGGGCCCGCACTAGGTTGGGGTCAGGGCACGCTTATTGAGCTGATTGTAAGAGGTTCATCTGGAAGGGGTGTGTACTGGCGTGTTCCAACGGACTCATGTGTGTGCATCAGTACGGCCCACTCTGGGAAAATAAGCCGTTGTAGCACCAGTAAATAGTTTGTGTCCTTCTGTAGGTTGCCACTTTAGGAAGTAATACACCCTACTGTGGGGCCGACACAGGATATTTACGGGATAGGGAGCCGATCGACTGGGGGGTTGTAATAAGGGTACTTCTAGTCCTGTCTGTTTCTTTGGGGTACCTGTATTTCTATTTAGGTTTACACCCGTTATTTCTGTTCAGGTACCGGTTAATTCTGTTTGGGGTAAAACCCGCTACTAGATTACACCTAAAACTACCATTATATTTCTGTTGGGATCATCCTATTTCCGTTAAGTAATTAGGAAGTATTTAATCTTGTTACATATCTGTTATACTAGTATTGGTGCAGAGAAAGAGAAAGTATTAGAGAAGTGCAATATATTGTATCATGTTTATCATGTTTATCTTGTCGTACCAGTCTTTTATGATGTTATCTCTCTTATCCACTTTATATGCCTATCATGATTCTTTTACTTATTTATATGCTAAAATTAACTGGACTCTCCATGCTTTATGTCTGACCCATTTTGTTTCCACTTCTTTCTCTTCCCCCCTGGTTCTAAGGGTGGGAATACTTAAGCTTGATCAGGATTCTGCTTTCATTCTGCTTGGAGCTGCTTAGATGTACTGCTTGATTTCATATCTCTCTACTATGGCTATGTTTCGGGGATTATGCTTTTTATGTATTTCTGTACTCTGATGATTTAAGTACAAGACAGAAGTTTTAAGTTTATGTATTGGGTTTTATGCATTTCAAACTTATGATGTAACTATGTTTTGGACCACGATGTTTTCTGATTAATAAAAGTTTTAAATTCCGCTGCTATTTTATCTCTGTCATGTAATGTTTCTGTTTCTGTTTACCTATAACGCTTCGTGAAACTTAATTCATTCTCATAATGAGTGACATTAATGGATGTGGGGTGTCACACCAAATGTCTGAAACACAAAATATCAGTTTTCTATATAAGATAACCGCTACTTTTTCTTCTCATTCTTCTATTTCACTGATCAAGTTAAAAATTCTCTAACCCTAAAATGCCAAATCCAGTCCAAATCATGGCTCCTAAATCAAAATCTTCATCAAAACGAAAGAGGGAACATGAAGAATCATCAAATCCTCCATAAACTAGTGAAGAAACACACCGACTAGTATCACAACCACGAATCAACAGGTGGATGAACAAAGCACTCTTGGCAATATAAAGATATGGATTAATCTAGAAGAAAATTATACATACTGGTACATTCTACAATCTCCTTGATTTTCCTTTATATGAATTAAATAGCTTATGCCAGGATGTTGGTCTTGTATCACTTATCTCATTCTCTTCTAATAATTTACATATTGACCAACTATCCATATTTTTATTCTATGCGAACTTATATAGTAATGGTTTTTGGAATCCTCAAGTAGAAAACGATTGTGTTTGGTCAAGTATTTGCGGGGTTATGGTTAGATTCATAGCTAAGGACAGAGGAAATATATTGCAATGTTCTAACACCAAGACAAATATCAATGATTTTCCCAATATGCATTATAAGCCACGAGATAACATTACTCATCAAATTTGCGAAGATGATATACCTCAATTTTCTACTAAATACTTAAGACCAAAAGTGAGAATTCTTTCGCGAGTTATTATAAATACATTGCTTCCTTGTCTTGGAAGTCAATAAAAAATACTTGTTCTAGAGCATAGAGCCTCATATGCTATATTTGATGGTATTTAAGTTAATTGGACTCAATTTATCTTTGATGAACTGTAACACCCCACGTCCATTAATGTCACTCACAAAGGGAATGCATTAACTTCCATGGAGGTTATAAGTGAATATAGAACAGAAAAATTACAACAAGATAGATAATAAATAGTACTTGGAAATCTAAAACTTCATTTTATTGCAGCGGAAATTAAACATGTTTGTTACATCATAAAACCAAGTACAATATCCATCTTCATAAAAACAAAATACATAATCCCATTACATAAATAGCCATTAAAAAGATAACAAGCTGGACTTTACTTCAACGGTCCAAGCTTTCCAAAGAGAGATGAAGCAATTCAATCAAACTCCACTAGAGCTGGGCCCAACCTGAGGACCTGGAGGGGGAAAAAGGATAGAAATAGAAGGGGTCAGACATAAAGTCTAGCGAGTATGATAATTCTAACAATACTATTATCAAAATAACTAGACTAAGGCATAAGCTGGAAGACAAGTAAATGTCTATGAACTCTTAGGAAGATAAAGATAGCGTTTAAGATAACGGTAAAGGCACACCTAATTACTAATGAATGATTACTACACTGCACCGCACATTACTACACTGCACCACACCAGTCACCCTATTGTTTGATCCCACTTGCTTCACACAGAAACTTTATAAATGGCCTTACATACCCCTAGCTGACTACATAGGTGCCGTCTGCCCCTATCTCCACTAGGTGTACCCCACTACCCACTTTCGATCGGCTCCCTACTCGTAGATACCTATGCTGGCCCCACAGTGGGGTGTATCACTCCCCTAAAGTGGAAACCCGATACAACTTGAAAATGCACGGCTTATACCTACATGATGCAACAACGTCTTACCTACCAGCCCGGGTCAACACACGCATACGAAACCCGTTGGACTTGCGTTGCCACCGCTCCCCGTTTTGGCCTCTTACAGTCGAACCCAGCAAGCGTGTCCCGTCCTCGACTTGGGTCGAGCCCACAAAGATACGTTTGGGATACTGGTCGAAATGGGCCCCCACAAGCTACCCACCTAAGCTTGTCACTAGTATATCCCACTTAACCCTCTTAGTCATGTTCATTTACATGTGTGTTTGGTTAAGTCTTACTAATCGTATTTCACATGCCACTAAGGGCACCCCCTAGATTCCTCATGCCACCCAAGGCACCTACTTAACCCCCATGTCCCACCTTACATGTTTATCTGGTTAAGTATTTCTTAATTCATTCAGGCCATAACCTCATAAAGACCTCTTATATTAGACTAGCATTTATAGCAGCTGGATTTGCCGGGCGGGTCCAGGCAGTCTTACACCATAAAAGAGTCTAACATCGTGTCTTTACAACCGTTATGCTTTAGTTTAGGCCTAGGACCTCTCACATTGGGCTGACATTTGTGACCACTGGATATGTCGGGCGGGTCCGGGCAGGTTTACGTCACAAACGAGTCCAACCTCTTGTCCTAAGCATTTATTAACACTTAAAATCTTTTACCTCAATTTTAATAATTCCCTATTCAAAATATTAATTAAGTCAACTTTTAATGATGTCCATAATTGACTCAATTATGGCCATCAACTTATGGCATGTAAAATCATATCAATTGCACCCCAACTTTTTAATATTAAATCCTTAATATTACCCCTACCCCACGTTTATACGTTCGCTTATTCAACGCATAATATAGGCTAGACTTGTATAGTCTAACACCTAGCACAAAGATAAATTATCACAACATATAGACAATTAAAATAAATCTAATCATAATAGGGGTGAAACTTGCATAAACTACACATGTTAAGGATCAAAAGGTGTCAACTTGTTAAATGTCTCAATTTATATGATATAATCATAGCCCAAATCTATACATAAACTTGCATATGCGGTTTTTAGGCAACATAATGATGGTGTGAACTAGCATAGGATATCACATATGTCATAGCATAATTCTAGATGTCATAATAGATGTCTTGGTATATGTTCATAACTTTTCTAATCAATCTAACTTGCATATGTGATATGTCATATAGATCAACATAACCCAAACATGATGATTTAATTAATATGAACTAACTAGCATAGATGGTAACATCATGGCCTTTTTAACATGTATGATTCATCACAACTTAGCATAGAAACTTTCAACATACATAACATCATCATAGCATGATTTACAACATATAAGAAATCATCATCACATAACATTGGATTTACAATATACATGATAGCAAAAGGGGTTTACAACAACATATATGATAATTCACATCATCTACACATAATCCATTCATAACTCAACCTAATTAAAATGATAATAATCTTGTTAAGATCATCATACTCACAATTTAGAGAAGAAAAGAAAGAGTTTTGCTTTGCTTTAGGGTTGAGAGAATTAGAATTGAATTTGCTTTTCTTCTTTCTTAGTTGGCGGCGACTCCATTGATTTCCATGGCGACGGTAACTATTCTATTTTAATTAGGTTTAGGGTTAGCATTAGGATGTATTTATAGGTGTAGGAAGTTATTTAGAACCATTAGATTAACTCTGAACCATGAGAACCAATCAAATGCAAAATCTACATTTGAGCGAATCGGCCCACGGGTTGACAGCCAAACACCCTAGATTAACCCCTAGTCGACCCAGCGGAGCTCGGGTCGACCTCAAAATTAGGCCGGTTCGGTTATTTCCCCTCCCCATTCGCTGTTTTGAACTTTTTCGCATATTTATTTATTTAATTTTTAATTTATATATATATATCAATATATATATATATATTTCTCTGCGCAACCCATTTCACTAAATTCTTTTCTAAAAATTAAGTATACTTTAATTTGTGAATTTTAATGTTATAAAATTATGGGGTGTTACATTCTCCCCTCCTTAAAGGATTTCGTCCTCGAAATCTCCAAGTCAAGAAGAATGTATATCCTACCATCTAATCGTCCATCTACTCAACCATCAAACACCAGCATCCATTGTCCATAAAAGACTTCTAATGCTTTAATGTTTATATGCACAGTGTGTGTATATGTCCATATCTAATGCAAAATTAGGCGGTCTACTGATTCAGTCGACCTCCTTAGTGCAATTCATGATAGTGCCATGCGTCCAATCTGTATGCAAAAGATTCCTAATGATACATATTAATTCTATATGCGTGCACAACCATCCACCCGAATGCAGCAACTATATGATAATACAACCATTATACATCCATTTCACTAAATACATCCATATATATGCAATATGCAATATGAAGTGATTAAGCCGATCTGGTGCCTAATAGTGTGTGTATATGCATCCACGAGCAACCACTAGCAAACACTTGCATCCACTTTGCATCCACCATACATAACATGTCTCAAACACATGTTTCAACCATAGGATTATCCTAACTAAAGGTCAAAGATACTAGCGAGAGGATATACTAAAGATAAGATAAGTACAAGCTAAGCGATAAAGGAGAAATTAAAGGACATACCCTCAAAAAGAAAAGGGTATCGTGAATGCATCTTCTCTTCCATCTCCCAAGTAGCGTTGCTCTCATTATCTCCCCATTGCACTTTGACTAATCTGACCTCTCGATTCCTCAAACTCTTGATCTCCGACCCAAGAATGCGCGTAGGAGCTCGTCGAATTGTCGCATCATGCTCTATCTCCACCTCTCTAAGCAAGCTCGGCTCTACCACTTCCGCGGTCTCGTGCAAGCACTTCCTCAAATGTGACACATGGAATACGTCATGTACACCACTAAGTCTCTCGGGCAACTCCACTCTATATGCCATCCGTCCAATCCTCTCCTTAATAGGAAACGGCCCTACAAACCTTGGTGCTAATTTCCCAACGGACCGAAAGCGAACAACGTTTCGTAATGGAGACACTTCGACAAAGACCATGTCCCCAACTTCAAACTTGAGATCTGTCCTCCTCTTATCCGCATAAGATTTCTGCCTATCTTGTGCTGCTTTCATCCTCCTTCGAATCAAGTCGATCTTCTCCGAAGTCTCCCTAATCATATCGGGCCCAAGTAAGATCTTATCCGTAGATTCCCACCAACATGTAGGTGAACGATAAGGTCGTCCATATAGAGCTTCGAATGGTGCCATACCAATGCTGGACTGAAAGCTATTATTATATGCGAACTCAACCAATGGAAGATGCTCTTCCCATGTAACCCCAAAGTCTAGGATACATAGCCTCAACAGATCCTCTAGAATGTGATTCACCCTCTCAATCTGGCCGTCCGTCTGAGGATGATATGCGATGCTCAAACATAACTGAGTCCCTACCGCCTCTTGTAAGCTTCTCCAAAATTCGCTAGTGAAAATAGGATCGCGGTCGCTCACTATGCTAGAAGGAACACCGTGCAAACGAACTATTTATCGAACGTATACGGAAGCTAACCATGGAGCAGTCCTCTTACTATTCACGGAAATGAAATGGGCGCTCTTAGTAAGTCTATCTACTATAACCCAAATTCCCGTATTACCCTTCCTCGATCGCGGTAATCCATCCACAAAATCCATCGAGATGCTTTCCCATTTCCATAGTGGAACCTCCAATGGGTGAACCAACCCACCGGGTTTCTTTTGCTCCGCTTTTACTTGTTGGCATACCAAGCATCTAGCGACATACTTGGCCACGTCTTTCTTTATGCCGGCCCAAAAGTAAACTCTCTTCATGTCTTTGTACATCTTGTCCCAGCCGGGATGAATGGTCATCTTCGAATGATGTGCTTCGTCAAGAATAGTCTTCCTTAGGTCATCGTCTTTTGGTACACAAAGTCTACCGTCCCTACGTAACCAACCCTTATCGTCTAGGGTATACCTATGAAGATGGCTTGATGACTCCCCTCCTTTGAGTTTTTCTACTAACTCAACCAACTGCGGGTTGTCTCGCTGTGCCTCGCCAATCCGTCCCAAAAGCGTAGGTCTGACCTCCAAGGATGCTAGCAAACCGGGTACGAAGTCAACGGAAGGTCTAAAGTCAAACATCGAAATGAATTCTAAACTTCGCCGCTCAACAAACAAAGGACTTAAGGATAATCTTTTTCTACTTAAGGCGTCTGCCACCACGTTACCCTTACCAGGGGTATAGGCTATTTCGAAGTCGTAGGACGCTAAGAACTCCATCCACCTTTGCTGCCTTAATTTCAAGTCCTTTTGAGAGAATAGGTATTTTAAAGACGTGTGGTCAGCGAATAATTCGAATTTCTCGCCAAGAAGATAATGATGCCAAGACTTAAGCGCGAAAACAATAGCGGCCAATTCTAGGTCATGTGTAGAATAATTTTTCTCATGCGCTCTCAACTGCCTTCCACCATAGGCTATTACCCTACCCTCTTGCATTAAGACTGCGCCTAGTCCTGTCCCACAAGCATCAGTATAAACGGTAAACGGCTTACTCCCGTCTGGCAATACTAAGACTGGGGCTGAAGTCAAAGCTCTCTTCAAACGTTGGAATGCATCATCACAATCTACGTCCCATGTGAAAACTAGGTTCTTCTTCGTCAAGCGTGTCAATGGAGCTGATATCTTTGCGAAGTCTTTGATAAACTTCCTATAGTAGCCAGCCAACCCCAAGAAACTTCTCACTTCAGTAGCATTTTTAGTGACCTTCCAATCTTGGATGGCCACCACCTTCGCGGGATCTACAGCTATCCCTTCTTTGGAAACCACATGTCCTAAGAACCGTACTTCCTCCAAAAGTGACACTTAGAAAATTTAGCTTTAAGCTTATGCGCTCGAAGAGTCTCCAACACTTCCCTAAGATGTAGGGCATGCTCTTCTTCATCCTTAGAAAAGACCAAGATGTCATCTACAAAGACTACCACGAATTTGTTAAGGTACTCCCTAAACACCCTACTCATCAAATCAACAAAGTATGCGGGGGCGTTTGTCAAACCGAAGGGCATCACTAGCCATTCATAGAAACCGTCCGAGTCCTAAAGGCAGTCTTGTCTATGCTATCCTCGGCCACTCTCAACTGATGGAACCTAGTGGCTAAGTCCAACTGCGAAAACACTGAGGTGCCAACTAACTGATCGAAGAGATCGTCAATCCTCGGCAGTGGGTGTCTGTTCTTCTTAGAAAGTTTATTAAGTTCTCTATAGTCCACACACAGTCTAAGGGACCCATCCGCCTTCGTGGAAAATACTACTGGAGCACCCCACTCTGATATACTTCGTCTTATGAACACCTTCTCAAGAAACTCCTTCACTTGCTTATCGAGTTCCCTCCTTTCACGTGGAGCCATGTGGCGTACTAACAAAGATACTGGTTTCGCATTATCCACAAGATATATTCGAAAATCTATCTCCCGCTTCGGAGGCAAGCCCTTCACCTCCTCAAACACATCCGAATATTCTCGGACCACTCTAACAGTTCGTAGATTTTCCTCAGACGCGTCAAGCGATTCTAGATAACTTAGCATAACCGAATTTATGGGATTACAGAAGATTTCGAGAGTGTTGCCAAGGCGAGTCATGAGCCTAACTACTCTCCTTTCACAATCAAGAACGGCCCCATTTCTGGATAACCAATCCATTCCTAAAATTATCCCATAGCCCGTGAAGCCCAACACATAAACATCACATCTAATCTAAATTCAATGCTAAGTATGGAAATTTTCAAATACAAACACATCATGGACAAATAAGCTGAGCCCCCTATTGGATTCGAAACAACTAAGGGATCCTCTACTAAACTGGTGTTTAAGTGCAGTGATTCAACTAATGATGTAGAGATAAACGAATGTGATGCACCCGAATCGAATAAGGTACGGACAAGATGATCAAACAGAAAAACTAAGCTTTCAATAGAAATGGTTCTACCTCGTTCTTGCAGCGGTGGGACCGCGAGAGCCTGAACTTGCCCCCTTGCCTGCCCTGGTGCCATAAGAGCCTGCACCTGTCCTCCCGAGGTAGCTCCTGCCCTCTGCCCTTTCTTTGGGCAGTCCTTCACTAAATGTCCCGCATCGCCACAATGAAAACAGCCTGTCTTCTTTTTCTTTCGGCAATCCTTGCTGAGATGGCCTGGGGTTCCACAGTTAAAGCACTTCTTCTTTCCCTTGCCATTATTGTCTTTTCCACCCTTCTTGTTTTGCTGTTGTGGTTTCTTCTGATCCCCCTTCTTCTCGGGTGCCTTATCAGCTTTAGCGCTTTTCTCCTCATGCATGAGCGCCATTTCTACTAACTTCTCAAAGGTGGCCCCCATCGGGATGTGGGTCATAGCCAACCCTTGCAATGGTTCATTCAAGCCATTCACGAACCTTAGAGCCTTCTTCTCTGGCGTGTTTACTAAGTCCAAGCCAAACCTTGCTAACTGATTAAATTTATTGACATATTCTTTCACTGATGAGCTTCCTTGCTTAAATGTCAAGAACCTTTCCATATATAGATTTTCTTCCGCCCTTGAGAGAAACTTCGCCTCGAACCTACGTCTGAAATCCGCCCAAGAGTCAACAGGACGCTCCCCATTAGTGACCTCCCACCAAAACGAGGCCTCTCCCTTCATCAACCAAGCTGCTAAACGAACTCTCCTCCCTTCTTCTACTTTAAAGATTTCTAGCAATTCTTCCACCTCCTTAAGCCAATCTCTAGCTTCCACAAACGTTTCTGACCCTTGAAATGGTTTTCCACCCATAGCCTTGAATTCCTTGCACGTCTTTGCAAAAGTATCTAAGCGAGGAGGAGGAGGAACGGGTGCAACTGGTGGTGGAGGAACATTGGCTGGACCTGCAGCGGCCCTAGCCTCTAATAACCTCCTATACCATCCTGGTATCGTTACATCGTCGGGTAGATTAAGATCTTCAGCCATGCTGAAACGAAAAAAGGAAAGATTCAGAATGGAGAATTCGAAAGATAAAGATATGGGCTATTGGGGATTATGTTTTTCTTAAAAACTTTTCTCTTTAAATTTCTCATTAAAACATGTTTTTGAAAACACTTCTTCCAAAAATAACTATTTTTCTAAAGTATTTTTATCTGTTCTGGTAACCTGGCTCTGATACCACGTGTAACACCCCACATCCATTAAAGTCACTCACAAAGGGAATGCATTAACTTCCATGGAGGTTATAAGTGAATATAGAACAGAAAAATTACAACAAGACAGATAATAAATAGTACTTGGAAATCTAAAACTTTATTTTATTGCAGCGGAAATTAAACATGTTTGTTACATCATAAAACCAAGTACAATATCCATCTTCATAAAAACAAAATACATAATCTTATTACAGAAATAGCCATTAAAAAGATAACAAGCTGGACTTTACTTCAACGGTCCAAGCTTTCCAAAGAGAGATGAAGCAATTCAATCAAACTCCACTAGAGCTGGGCCCAACCTGAGGACCTGGAGGGGGAAAAAGGATAGAAATAGAGGCGGTCGGACATAAAGTCTGGCGAGTATGATAATTCTAACAATACTATTATCAAAATAACTAGACTAAGGCATAAGCTGGAAGACAAGTAAATGTCTATGAACTCTTAGGAAGATAAAGATAGCGTTTAAGATAACGTTAAAGATAACGGTAAAGGCACACCTAATTACTAACGAATGATTACTACACTGCACCACACCAGTCACCCTATTGTTTGATCCCACTTGCTTCACAGAGAAACTTTATAAATAGCCTTACGTACCCCTAGCTGACTACATAGGTGCTGTCTGCCCCTATCTCCACTAGGTGTACCCCACTACCCACTTTCGATCGGCTCCCTACTCGTAGATACCCGTCCTGGCTCCACAATGGGGTGTATCACTCCCCTAAAGTGGCAACCCGATACAACATGGAAATGCACGGCTTATACCTACACGATGCAACAACGTCTTACCTACCAGCCCGGGTCCACACATGCATACGAAACCCGTTGGACTTGCGTTGCCACCGCTCCCCGTTTTGGCCTCTTACAGTCGAACCCAACATGCGTGTCCCGTCCTCAACTTGGGTCGAGCCCACAAAGATACGTTTGGGATACTGGTCGAAATGGGCCCCCACAAGCTACCCACCTAAGCTTGTCACTAGTATATCCCACTTAACCCTCTTAGTCATGTTCATTTACATGTGTGTTTGGTTAAGTCTTACTAATCGTATTTCACATGCCACTAAGGGCACCCCCTAGATTCCTCATGCCACCCAAGGCACCTACTTAACCCCCATGTCCCACCTTACATGTTTATCTGGTTAAGTATTTCTTAATTCATTCAGGCCATAACCTCATAAAGACCTCTCACATTAGACTGGCATTTATGGCAGCTGGATTTGCAGGGCGGGTCCGGGCAGTCTTACACCATAAAAGAGTCTAACCTCGTGTCTTTACAACCGTTATGCTTTAGTTTAGGCCTAGGACCTCTCACATTGGGCTGACATTTGTGACCACTGGATTTGCCGGGCGGGTCCGGGCAGGTTTACATCACAAATGATTCCAACCTCGTGTCCTAAGCATTTATTAACACTTAAAATCTTTTACCCCAGTTTTAATAATTCCCTATTCAAATTATTAATTTAGTCAACTTTTAATGATGTCCATAATTGACTCAATTATGGCCATCCACTTATGGCATGTAAAATCATATCATTTGCACCCCAACTTTTTAATATTAAATCCTTAATATTACCCTTACCCCATGTTTATACGTTCGCTTATTCAACGCATAATATAGGCTAGACTTGTATAGTCTAACACCTAGCACAAAGATAAATTATCACAACATATAGACAATTAAAATAAATCTAATC
Source organism: Allium sativum (assembly GCA_030737875.1). Lineage (NCBI taxonomy): Eukaryota > Viridiplantae > Streptophyta > Magnoliopsida > Asparagales > Amaryllidaceae > Allium > Allium sativum. The sequence continues at coordinate 428,634,130 of CM060909.1, read as the reverse complement.
ATAATAGGGGTGAAACTTGCATAAACTACACATGTTAAGGATCAAAAGGTGTCAACTTGTTAAGTGTCTCAATTTATATGATATGATCATAGCCCAAATCTATACATAAACTTGCATATGGGGTTTTTAGGCAACATAATGATGGTGTGAACTAGCATAGGATATCACATATGTCATAGCATAATTCTAGATGTCATAATAGATGTCTTGGTATATGTTCATAACTTTTCTAATCAATCTAACTTGCATATGTGACTTGTCATATAGATCAACATAATCCAAACATGATGATTTAATTAATATGAACTAACTAGCATAGATGGTAACATCATGGCCTTTTTAACATGTATGATTCATCACAACTTAGCATAGAAACTTTTAACATACATAACATCATCATAGCATGATTTACAACATATAAGATATCATCATCACATAACATTGGATTTACAATATACATGATAGCAAAAGGGGTTTACAACAACATGTATGATAATTCACATCATCTACTCATAATCCATTCATAATTCAACCTAATTAAAATGATAATAATCTTGTTAAGATCATCATACTCACAATTTAGAGAAGAAAAGAAAGAGTTTTGCTTTGCTTTAGGGTTAAGAGAATTAGAATTGAATTTGCTTTTCTTCTTTCTTAGTTGGCGGCGGGTCCATTGATTTCCATGGCGACGGTAACTATTCTATTTTAATTAGGTTTATGGTTAGCATTAGGATGTATTTATAGGTATAGGAAGTTATTTAGGACCATTAGATTAACCCTGAACCATGAGAACCAATCAAATGCAAAATCTGCATTTGAGCGAATCGGCCCACGGGTTGACAGCCAAACACCCTGGATTAACCCCTAGTCGACCCAGCAAGGCTCGGGTCAACCTCAAAAATAGGCCGGTTCGGTTATTTCCCCTCCCAATTCGCTGTTTTGAACTTTTTCGCATATTTATTTATTTAATTTTTAATTTTTATATATATATATCAATATATATATATATTTCTCTATGCAACCCATTTCACTTAATTCTTTTCTAAAAATTAAGTATACTTTAATTTGTGAATTTTAATGTTATAAAATTACGGGGTGTTACATGAACTAAAAGATTTTTGGAATCGGTCTTGATAATAAATTATCTATGCTCTGTTTATTATGATATTATTAAAGGAAAAAGAAGTTCCCAGTTATTTATCAACGTTTGAGGAAATTCCGGTTAAGAAAGCGGCTAAAAAATTCTTTTAGTTAATGCATCTCCCGCAAGAATCACCAACATTTTGCACTCTCAACGAATGGAGAGAAAAACATCAAGGTCAACAAGTTCCACCGCAAGAGAATCATCAAAAGAAAAATTAGGATATGTCGTAATCTTCCTCCCAACAAGCTTTTCAACATCAAACATTCGAAGGTATGACTTTTCCCAAGGCACAAATTCTTCCAAACGAATCATTGCATGAACTCATCATTCATAATCAACAAATATTGTGTCAAAATCAAGTTCCCTTAGGGAATCGTATTGCGAAGATGGAATTTACACTAGCATCTCGTCTCACCATAGTTGAGAAAACAATGAGTATGGTAGCACGGTCTCCAACTGAAGTTTTATGACATATTCGACCACGGACTCTACCATCTCCACCATCTCTAACTTTTTTGCTAGAAAGACTTTCTAAAGAAATAGAAGATTCAAAGAAATTTGGTGACAAGGAGGAGAAAGTGGAAGAAAAAGAGGTGGAAAGCGACCTAAAAGAATTGAAAATCAAATCTAAAGATGCTGAAGCTTAACTAACAAATTCTGAAAAATTATGTATATATTAAACTCTATTTTGTGACTTGGTTGTGTTTTTATTGTGACTTTGATGTGTGCTATGCTTGCGACAACTTGATGATGTTAGTTTTTTTGCATTGTGGATATGGTACTTTAATTTTATATGGCTCTAATTCATCACTGTTTTATCTCCCTTATGACATACTCGGTTATATTTTTTGAACAATGGTGTATACATGTTATCTAAAGCAGAATGTTCTATATTTACTCAACATAAAGCATTAAACATATCTCGTGAACAAGGAAAAGATGCAAGAAGAGTATGCACAAAGGAAGGATAAAAAGAAGTCAAGACATACATAACTGACACAGGTGTGTTAGATGTCTAGATATATTGCCAGATGTCTGATTTCGGAATCAGAAAACCGTTTGAATACTTATCGGATGTATGGATTTTTTTCTCGGCCTAAATAATTATGTTTGAAGAAGCATTCAGACGTTTGGAATTAAATCCAGATGTCTGATCTGTAAAGATGTAAAAATAAAGTTTGATATGGAGTGATATGTTCTCAATAAAAATATTATTTAAGAAAAAGGAAACAAGATTTGTAATAAGAATGAAGCCAAAATGCAAACATAGAAAACAAACGCACACAATGATATATTGGAAATGAGATATGCAACGACAAAGTTTATTTCAGATTTGTAATAAGAGTGAGATACACAGCCAAAAGAAAACATGACTTGCAATAAGAGTGTAGCCCCTTAATACGTCAAGTAGTGCTGCCACAAAGTTTATTTCAGAACCATGCCAATGAGGTCTTCAGTATCTTTATGATACCGAAGACCCGCCGACATGAATATGAAAATAACCTCATGACAGCACTACATTTAATATCTTTTAGAATCACGACTATCATTTTGTCACTGTATCCATAACTATAACTTCTTGCCTCTTCCCATTCGTTTTGGCCTCAAAACGAGATCTAGACCGAGATATTGGCCGAGATATCTTATATTTAAAACGTTCCAGCGTAGCCCCTTAATATGTTAAGTAGTGTTGCCACAAAGTTTATTTTAGAACCACATCAACGAGGTCTTTAGTATATTTATGATACTAAAGACCTAGCGACATGGATCTGCAATGACAGCACTACGTTTATATCTTTAAGAACCACGACTATCATTTCACTATTGTATTCATAGCTTCAATTAACTAAGGAGGCATGGCTTTCTCCTCAATTGATCTCTTCGATTTTATAAAGACAGTAGGACTGTTTCTTTAAGTTACTATGAATGTGGCCTATCAGGATATTTTGAGAATTTAAAGAAGCTCTTTAGATATTTTAAAGTATGGAGAAGACAAGCAAATGAAGATATGATCTACCAAAATGTTGAAGGAAGTAACTCATTTATGATAATTTATATAGGGATGAAACAGTTAGCTTTTATGGACAGGGTCAAATTTGAATGTTTAGCACATATCCCAATATTTGGTGACTTACCTGTTGCGCACACCGTAATATAGAAACCACGTGTACATGCAGCAGTGTAAAATCTGTATCTAGACTATTTAAACTGCAACAAGCTCATAAATATATGTTCTACTGAAATTTGGAAGGAAGTAACTCATTTCTGATAAGCTCTAGATAGGGATGATAGAGTCATCTTTTATGAACAAGGTCAAATTTGAATGTTTGGCATCTAGCCCAAGATTCAGTGATTCAGTTGTTGAGCATACTGCAATATAGAAACCAAGTGTACATGCAACAGTATAAAGCATGTATCTAGACTGTTCAAACTGCAAAATGTTTTCGTCTAATGGCTTTGAATGTCCACTTTGTTGCTGAAATAAAAAAATTAAAATATATTGAATAGCTAATTCACATATATGAAGATAACCATTTAGACATAATTTACCATAAATTTTGAAATAGTTTTCAAGTTGATAAAATCATTCCACTCCATCATAGTTTTGACATTGTGTGGTTTCATTTGAAGTCGTTCCTCCTTGGACTTTGCTTTGACCAATTTATTAACTAACATGTATTTTGAACACCTAAAAATACACCCTATTTGCCGAAATATAGGGACCTTTTGCCATTCCACATCCAATATAAATATAGCATGTATTTAAAAAAGGTTCATAAATCATATTATTATTTTTTGAAAATGGGTTTAGCTTTTATTATGGGCATTGCAGCCCAAAGAGAGAACAAAGCCCAAGGCCTTGTTGCGATACAAAACATTGGTTTGGACACTTCCAGAACCGACAAAAGTTTACTTTACAAACAAAACTGAACCGATAGAGAATAATTTGCTAAAGTAAGAAATGTTCAGATCTAAACAAAACCCTCGTCTTCTGGAAGTTTGGATGGAAAATATGTGGCATCTCGTATCATTTCTTCTCCGTTTCACAAACTACGAAATAAAAATTCTTTGCAATATATTAAGCCATCTTGGAATAATATGGGGGTATATATCTTTATATTCAAGGTTGCATTGCTATATATGATAATACTTCCCTTCTTACAACCAACTCATAATTTATAGTCCATAGTGAAGACGAATTCGTTGTCAACATAATAAATGATAATAAACGCTGCAAGTGCATAATACACATGTTGGTTTACTATTAGATCATAGTATACAATAATTTTTTAAGTGCAGGTGCATGTATGTATATGAGCTAAATCAACACAACTAGATAAAAGTTACAAAATATACCTTAACGCAATCCCAAAAAATAGCTTTCAAATCATCGTCAAGGTGTCTCCAATTAGTAAGTGTGAATAGAACATGCTCTCATACAAGTGGTCCTAAAAAAATGGATTGATCCTTCATCTATCTATTCAGCATTAAATTCAACTTCAACACAATTTTTGAAATTTGAAGGAAGTCACTTAATTTTTGTAGGACCATTCTTTTCTTTGGTGGATTTGAGTTTGCATATTCAATAGGTCCATCGGTTTCCATAATGGTTTCCACATGTTGTACATTTTGCATTGTACAGTTCTCAAATGCACTACGATTGTTTTCTACTACTTGTGGATTATTTTCTACTGCTTGTGCTGGGTTATCTTCTACTACTAATGGATTTCCCTCGCTTTGAACGTCGTTGTCTTCAATATGCTTCTTATATTTATTGGGCTTCATGAGTACAATTTCAGCTTCTTTGTTTTTTTTCTGTTGTTGAGTCATTTTCCTCATTTCCTATTAATAAAACATGAGAAAGAACATAAAATATATGGTAGAACAAGCACTATACAATCCAAGCACTTACGCACTAAGGCCATCCTGGTTACTAGCTCTGCCCATAGTGTACACTAGTAGAGCATTTATAATCTCATTTTAATTTATGTAAGGGCCTTGTAAATTAAGGGGTAGTAATCCATTACGACTCCTTGTTATGCAAAACACTACATATTATCAGCTACACCTGAATATGCCATTTACAGGAAAACAACAGAGCTTTTCACAGCAAATAACGACAGTTTAGGAGCCTTTAAAAAATAAAAGTACAATTATAGCTACAACAGAATGAGCTAGCCTAATATTATAATTTGTTATTATCGCCAATCTAATAGAAATGAAAACATGAAAAATATAATGAAGTATTGGAATTTATAATGAAGTTATAAAAACATTAAAAAAATATAATCAAGTTATAATTACAAATCGCAATCTTACCTAACATACATTCCCTAGCATAGCTAGTGATATACTATTCAAGCATTCATTCGCAATCTTCCATAACATGGCTAAGATCCTCAGCGACATCATCAATCTCCATATCGGTTTCTTCAAAATTCCATGTGTCCATGATAAATTCCTCAAATGAGTCATCTACATTTATCTCATGAAAACTTCTTGATGGTACCCTCATCACAACATACCAATTAGAAGCATCATCTTCCCTTAAGCAAAAAAATTATTTTGCTTGAGATACAAGGGTATATGGATCTTTTGAAAATGAAGCGTGATTTTGATGTAAATTAATAAGAGTAAATCCATCTTCTACCTTCACACCATTTCCTATACTTGTTCAATGACGCTTAAAGACGGGAACATAAAAGTCATGATAGTCTAACAAAATTATATCGGTTAATATCCCATAATAAGTAAGCGCGTCAACCACTTGGGAAATATATTTTGTGCTAGCCTTACACATGATGGTTGCATCATAAGCGACTCCACTATTTTGAGTTTTTCTCACAATAACTTTTGTACGCAAATGTTGTATGTTGATGATATAACATGTACAAGACAATGCACTACTCCTTGGACCATAAGCAACCCATTTTAACATTAAGTCGTGATCGTTCGAATCATAAGGTATCTATAAATGAAAACACTTTTTATGTTAGATCTTGATAATAATATATTTAAAAGTAATGAGATTATATTTTAAAATTTAACTCACTTTCTTCTTAATCTAATCAGAAAAGTTATTTGTGTGGGTCTTCCGAAGTAAGGTCGTATTTTTTCTATGCGCTTGTCTGAGTGTTGCAACTCCTCAAATTGCAAACTATAACAAAAGAAAAAAAAAGTTGTACTATAAAAAAAATTTGAACAATAGAACAAAATGCAATAGTCACTTAATCTAAAAATGGTTCCAATATAGTCATATTCATTAGCACAACCAAATGACAATTTGTTTCTCATTGTTAGACAGTGTAATTATTTTGCAAGCTGAAATTGGTCATCCTTCAAGTATGACATCACTTTCTAATAATCATTTCAGACTTCTTTCTCTTCTATTTGTATTGATTTCTTTAAGAATTCACTAAAATATTTCATGCACTCTTCTGCAAGATTGGAATTTGCAATACACCCCTCAGGATGTGCAGTGTCTCTTACATAATGTTTTAGTGTCATCATGTATCTTCCAAATTGGTACATCCAACGAAAATGAACCGGTCCACATAATCTAGCTTTGTTTCCAAGATGAACCGTCAAGTTTATCATTATATCAAAAAAAGGTGGAAAATATCTTTCAAGTTCACATAAAATTAGAATAATCTCATCGTTTTGAAGTTTTTCTCTATCAAGAACACGTTGGCCTAACTTATTGAAGAACGAACATAAACAAATTATTGCTTTCCTTGGCTTCTTCGGTAATAATCCTCTTATGGCAACCTGCAACAACTGTTGCATTAGGACACGATAATCATGTGACTTCAAACCACTAGTTTTACAATCCTCCAATGATGTAGAGCTCTTGAAATTCGAGCAGTAACCATTAGGTCCCTTAAAATCACACAATATTTTACAATTTTTTTTAGAATTGGACAATATATATAGAGCTGGTAGGAGATATGTTTTTTTTTCACGAGATTGTGCATAAAGGCCACGTCGAATTCCCCACTCTTCTAAATCTTATCTAAAATTAATTCCATCTTTCGATTTGTTATCATGCAGCATTGTGCCTATTGCGCTTTCACTAACATTTTTTTCTACATGCATTACTTCTAAATTATGACGCACTGGAAGTTCCTACAAAAATCAACAATGTTAAATTTCATTACTAAAAAATTGTATTATTGTTCAATGTAAAAAAAAACTAACCGCCTAATATGGTAAATCGAAGAAGATTGATCGTTTTTTTCCACCTTGATAACTTTACATTCACAAGATCACCATATTCACCTCTATTTTCTTTAGTATTTTTTTCCCTTCTTACTCTACTGCTTCATTTTTTCCTTCTTACCCTTTTCCTTCTTGCTACTTTTATTTTCATTTTTGATTTCTTTCCCAAAATTATTTGGAAAGTTTTTCAAAATAGCAGAGATGTTTCTTCTAGTCAAAACTCTAGGTCTACGACCATTTTCTACAGTATTATCAAACCAGGTTTTTTTGCTTTCTCAATGAATCTAAAGGGGTAAAAATCTCCTATGACCCAAGCGCTATTCCAACTATGATTCAATCATTTATGGTGAGTATTAATATGGCATAATGGACACACATTTTTACCTTGCACACAATATCCAGCAAAATTTCCGTATGCTGGAAAGTCATTTATCGTCCATAGTAAAATCGCTCTCATATTAAAAAGTGATCTACTGAAGGCATAATAAGTTTGAACTTCGTTACTCCACAAGTGTTGTAAGTCTTCAATTAATGGCTTCAAATATATGTCAATATCATTTCCCGGTTGCTTTGGACCAGGAATCGACAATGTTAAAATGATATTTTCTTTTTCATGCATAATATTGGCGAGAGGTAGCATGTCACAAGCATCATAGGACAACAACTGTATTTGGAACTCAATGTCAAAAAATGATTAAAACCATTCTTAGCAAGGCCAAGTTTTAGATTGTGTATATTAGCTGCAAACGATTCCAATTTCTCATCTACTACATTCCATGTTATTGAATCCACAAAATGACGCATTTTCCCATCATTGCTTTTGTTAATAAAATGCCATCTTAAACCTTCTGCCGACTTTTGAGATATAAACATTCTTCTAAATCTTGAAATGATTGGAAAGTATCTCAAAATTTTAGTTGCAAAGTCATGCATAATTTCATTTGTACATTCATTCTTCTTTCATCTTGATAAACCATATTTAAGACAACTTTCCAAATCTTTGTACTCTCTTCTAAAAAGGCAACAATCATTTTGACAAGCACGAATTTTTTCAAAACCCATACTGAATATTTTGAGAATTTTTTTACCTTATATAATGTCTTGGAAAGTACATTATTTTTTGGCAACAATAATTGTTGCACATTTAGAAGTTTATCGAAGCCAATATTAGACAATCCAGTCTTACATTTAAGATTATACAAGGAAATAATGGCAGATAATTTTGTCTATTCAATACAATCAAGATACAACGGGGCGTTTTCTCCTTTCAAGTTCCTTAACAAATCATCCTCTTGTCTTCCTGCACTATATCATCACCAAAAAAAGTATAATTGATTAAATCTTCAGTTTCACAATCGATAGCTACAAATAAATCATAAATGTCATCGAATTTAACATCTACGCTTATATTTATGTGCTCACCATGACAATACCACCTACTTCTCTAATATACAGGGTCCATTCCTTTTATAATCAAATTCTCAACTACAACCTTCTCATATTGATGACTAAGACTTCGACAATCTAAGCAAGGACATAGAATTTTTTCTACATTTCAAGAATTTTTCATAGCATTATGCACAAACTTTTGAGCTCCTTGCTTATACTCACTACTAGTTCTTTGAAAAAAATTAACTATTAGCTTTCATAAAAATATATGATTTGATTTGCAAATTACATTTATGTTGAGAATTATATGGTTACCTGTGTATATGCACCCAATTTTTATCCATCTTCATCTAATGCATAAGCAAGCAAATTTATAAAATTTGAAGTAATAATCGATTGGTGAGTACAAGAAAAATAAATACTTAAATAAAACAGTGATACCAAATTAGACACAACAACGTAGAAATTGCTAATAGAATAGTCAATATTTTTAGTAGGCGTATACACTAAAAATGCAGACTGTACATAAACTATGTGTGAAATTCATATTTTAATATGGATAAAACAAAAATAGATAAATGATTGGCTAAGAATGAAGAAATAAAAATATAAGGCAATGCTTACATTGAAACTTGATGACACGACCCGAACTTCTCCGGTAAGGAAAGCACAGATTGCGTTGAGGACAAGACAAAATAGAACTCAGACAGAAGAACATTTCATTATTTATTACAACAATTCCATCAGATTACAAGAATATACAGAGTATGAATAAATATTATACAACAGAAAAATATCAGAGATTACAATAAATTACATAGCAGCGGAAAAACAATACAAACACAACTGAAAGTGACACACGGGTGCAGAGCTTTCCGAGCGTCGTTCCAGCTATAAATCAGGATCCTGTGAATATAAATCTGCAAAACAAAAACTACTAGCTGCCCGTGTGGAAAATAGGGGCACCCAGAGTTTAGGTTAAAACAATAAACTCCAAGTCAGTCATGTGACTGGTGTGGGAACTAAAACAGTTATTAATCTTTATTTTAAAGTTCGGTAAATCAAGGGACTACGCCGTATAACACGGAACGGGTTTCCTCCCAAGAATACCAGTGCATATAACAAAACAGTGCAATGCTTTTTGGAAAAATGAAGCTATTATAAGACCCAGGTCCCATCACACGATGCAACGCAAGCCGGAGGATAGGGTTTTCCCTTATAATAGCAAAACATGCTTAGTACGTTTAAAACAAATCATTTGATACTATTATAAGAGTATAGCGTCAAAACAATTTCAATCATAAATATCAATCATAGGCGGCATGGGTACCATCTATCATGTCGCCATACTAGGCTCTACAAATAAAACCGCAATATCACGTATTGGAAATTGGATTTCCGTCATGAGCCGAGGCAAGGGGCAAGCTCCTCTCCGATTCGATAGACTCTAGCAAATGTCTCAGGACCCCACTATGATCCTTGGATCTTCAGGGCCGGTCCTCTCTTACTCTTGAGGATTAATTATTCCTGAACACACGTTTCCCGTTCCTAACAGACCTATATCCGAGGCGCCTCGCATCCAACAACCACACAGGTGAAAAGTATATAAATGTCAGCCAGTTTAATCACTGACACCGCCCATAGCTAGAAAGAAACGTCGTGCTCTCCCTGTAGTCACTATCCCGTTTTTGACTCATATCGAGGTGTGAGGCTCGTGAATTCACGTTATACACAAAGCTGCGCGACACAGGCCGTGCTTTGATCATCAACCACAAGACTTTGCTTTTCAACAGAAGCCTTGATCAATTGCCACTTACGCGTGCCACACTGGCAATTCACTCCATGCGACTGATGTCCATCGATATACAACCTCTGAGCTCGTACGTCTCAGAGAAGGGCGTTAAGCAAGAGAATAAATTCTCTGCTGCCAAACAGATGTATATTTAAAAGAGATCAATCAACACAGAATAAAATCCAATGTCAGACACACAATCCATTTACAAGTTCGTTCTGGGTCTGAATGAAACCGGAGGCATTTTCGTCGCATATCCATCGATCTCCAAGTACTTCTGGACGATCACCAACTGATTCCCTCATTTTGGGTGTACAGCCCAATCAAGATCATCAGTAATCACCCAAACGATGTGAAGACTTCCGGTCTTCAACCACCGTCTTCATCTTCGACTTATCGTCGAATCGGTTATTCAGAATGGGTATAAACCCGGACTTTCTGAATAACCCACTTATATAATAAACAAATGTTACACAAACACAACAAACGCGTCATTCCAATTCAGAATATCCTTTTATTCACAAAATCACATTCTTAGGGAAAGGTTCCCATTAATTTTATCAAAGATAAATTCTCCTAAATTTATTCTTTAATCGTCCTTTGGATATCATTTCAAACCATATTATGGTTTTCTAAACTAGTCAGGATTAGCGAACCACACCGAAGTAATTATTTATTTTATTTCCTAATCCCAACCTATTCATCCCATGGAGCAAAACTGGTAATACTCCATATCTAACACCACGGTGTTATCGGTAAAATTAATTACGATTTCATGTTCAAATCTAATTAAAGATTTAACTATCGCTCTGGAGCAAAACTGGAGGTACTCCAAGATTTGATAATTTAAATAATCAATTCACTTTCAATCTAATTAAAGATTCATTAAAACACCACCTAGTTTTAATCTTCCCAAAAATCAATATCCTGACTTTAACTGGGTTAAAGAACCAATGTCATCTAAAGCACGATTCACGATAAACCCAAAATAACATTCTATTGTTAATCGGGTTAAAGAACAGGTGTTGTTCAAAACGCCGCTCACGATAAACCCAAAAACCAATTCAAATTCAATTCCAATTAAATATTATTTAATTGATACACTTCATTAAATCTAAATAAAAAGATTTAATATTTTTCTTAACTGGGCTTAAGAACAGTGTTAATGAAGACACCATTCACAACAAACCCAAATCACATTTGATATTAGATACAAGGCTCTGAATAGAAAATATACCGGCTTATATTCAATATAAAATTCTGAAACCAACAAATATTGTATTGGAAATAACGATATAAAATATATCTTTCAAATTCCCATAACAATATCTGTATATTCAAGAAATCCAACATCGAAATATTTCGAAGATAATTCCGATTCAACTCCAGTCCAATTCACGTATTGGGGATTTTGATCATTTTTAAAACCACTTTCAAATTCAATTTATTTATTTCAAAAATAAATTGATTTTTTAATTCTAGTTCAAAACTAGTTCATTTCGATAAAAATCTATTTTTATCTTTTCAAATATGGAGTTTTTCATCCTAATTCTTCCTAAATCATTTCTTATGATTTTACACAAATTATTGATATTTTTAATAATTTTATCAAGGCACGTACAGTCGATTTCCATCAACGGCCATCGAACTGCGCTAACAGCGACCTTTTCCAAATTTGATTTGGACATAATTCCAAATCCAACCATTAGATTTCAAATTTCTAATATTCATTGGAAAGATCTTTTCGATACGAACTCAACGGTTCTGGTTTCGGGAGAATCCGATGGTCGGATCTCCCGCAACGTCAATTCGAAGTCAATGGTCAAAATTCACGAACTGCCACAGCACGGCGCGTTCTATTCAGGCCATTATATATATAATATATATATTATATATTTCATCAATTTCCCTTTAAAACTTATTTTATAAATCGTTTTAAATTCGTTTTCAAAACCATTTCAACTCTATATTCAATTTCAAATCAAAATTGAATATTTCATATCATTACTATATAAATGATAATATTTTCAAAACGTTATATTTTGAAATCACTTCCTTTTCTATATTCATTGTAAAAAATGAATACAATCGATATAAATATCGTTCACGTCAAAATGGCTCATCTCTAATCAACACGGCTTTATATATTTCAATAAATTCGTTATTCTATTCAACAAATGAATATTTATTCCATTCAACACATGAATCTATATTTCTTCTTACTTACAATAAAAAGGTAATTTTTATTGTATAAATATTTTATTCAACACTTGAATACACTTTCAACACATGAGCATCGTCAACACATGACTATTTATTCAATTCAACACATGAATTTTTATTTTATAATATTTTTTATTTTCCCAATTTGAATGAGGCCCAATCAATTACCATATAATGTTAATTATATGGTTTCCATACAACACAAGTATATAATAGCAACGATAAATAATCAACCATCATCCAAAGTGCACCACACAACTGCATAAGCATTAAATATAGATAATTAACGCTCACACGGCCTGTCGACTAATCGATCGACATACAACTAATCAATCGGGATGAGTGGACTTCAAATATCATCCCAACACCCATGTGGGGTTTCAAATCAACAAACACATATTTTTATTTATTCGCATACCCTTTAAAAATTATATTTTTTAACGATAAAATATTTTTAACTATATAAATATTTTATTTCATTTCACATCACACAATCAATTTTTACCACAATTACAATCAAACATACAAGACATCCATGGTCTGTGGATGACGGGTGTCGGGTGCTACTAAACACCGTCTGCATCCTAGTATATATTTTAACTAGAAAAGAAGATTTAAAGTGAGAAGTTCTCACCGACTAGCTAAATCAACGCCACGACTCTTCTTATATAGAAATCTTCGTCGTGCTCGCCTTTGGTCAATGTCACTGTCCGTAGCCACTACATATATAAAAATCACATTTTTATATTGTTGCTATGTATATAAAAATCACATTTTTATTATCACTCTACATGGATAAAAATTCTATTTTTATATTGCTACTATATAGATAAAATTTCTATTTTTACATCGCTATTATATAGATAAAATATATTATCTGTTTGTTTGTTTGCTTGATTTCATATATTCATATATGACGTGTTAAAAATTAGATGATTGAAAATTTGATGATTTGATTGTTTTAAATATCACTGGGCTAAGTGTTAATTTATTTAAAATATCGTGAAAAGGATATTTGAGATTTAAAGGGAAAATTATATTTTTAAATAGAATTTGAAATTTGAATGGAATAAAAATATTAACTTGTTTTGAAACATAAAACAAGTAGTTCCTTTATAAACGAAGTTTATAAATAGTTCTTTTATAAACAAAGTTTATAAATGATGTGAAAAGAATTTCATTGGATGATTCGGAAATAAAAATACGAGTGTGAAATTGAAAAGGAAAATCTATTTTCCAAAAGTAGAAATATCAATTTCAAAAGGAATCGAAATCGAGACTTGTTTAAAGAATGAATAAAGAAAATTCAAATAGAAAATATAAAGGAATTTCAAACATAGAATTTGAATATCTAAAGTAAAATGGAATTTGAATATATGAGAAATTCAAATAGAATTTTGAATACGAGAAATTCAATGGAATTTGAATATAGAAAATGCAAAGTGAATTTTCAAAAGTAAGATTTTGGTTTTAAATGGATTTCGAAATAGGCTTGTTTAAATAAAACAGGGAAATTTATAAAATAGTGTTGATAAATATATTGAATAAATTATCAAGAGATAAATTGAATATTTGAACTCAAAGGAATTTAAATATGGGATTTGAATTCAAAGGAATTTAAATATGGGATTTGAATTCAAAGGAATTGAAATAGATTTGAATTCAAAGGAATTGAAATAGATTTGAATTCATAGGCATTGAAATAAAATTTGAATTCAAAGGAATTCAAATAGAATTTGAATTCAAAGGAATTCAAATAGATTTGAATAAAGAAAGTTCAAATGAAATTTAAATATGGACTTTGAAAATAAGATTCAAACAGAATTCAAATGGAATTTAAACAAAGGAAATTCAATTTTTGAATTTGAATGTAGAAATTTAAATGGAATTTGTTTATAGAAATTGAATGGAGTTTGGATATAGAAAATTCAAATATGAATTCAAATATAGAATTTGAATATAGTAATTCAAATGGAATTTGAATATAGAGATTCAAGTAGAATTTGAATAAAGGAAATTCAAATAGAAATTGAATAGAGAATTTAAAATAGACTTTGAATATAGATTAGAATAGAGTTAAAATGGAATTTAAATATAGGATTCAAATAGAATTGAAATAGATTTGAATATAGGAAATTCAAATTTGAATTCAAATGAAGTTTGAAATAGATTTGAATATAGAAATTCAAATGGGATTTGAATATGGAATTTGAATATAGAATTCAAATGGAATTTAAAATATATCAGAATGGGGTAGAATTTATTTTAAACAAGGTTTAAAAGTTTATATTTATAAATATAATTAAAACGAACTCGCCGCAGCGCTGCAGTCCATAAATTGGCGTTTCGAACTTCAATTGAGTATATAGAACTCAATTGAAATCGGAATTCTTTGAATCAAGAAACGTCAGGACCGATTTGATAATAGTTTTCTAATGAAAAAGAAAAATCTGAATTTCGTCGTATAGATTTTGAGTTATATCAAAATCAAATTTTTAGAAAAGCAGCGCCATATCCATTTAAAAACCATAACGATTTATTTAATTTTATAAAAGGGATTTTAAGCGAATAAAATCCGAATTTCTATTTAGAAAATTTCAGAGTTGAGTTGTAAAATTATATGCGAATTCAAGTTGTGTAAATGAATATGATTTTTGAAACAGAAAACAGATTTTTGTTTTACTGAATAGAATTAACTAATTTGAATAGAAATTAGTTAATGAGATTTTGAATGGATATTGGGCTTCGAATAAGTGAATTCGATTTGAAAATGTATATTCGAAATCGAACAGGAAACTAAAATTGAAATTGAAATTCAATTTGGTTATGAGCAAGTTAAATATGTTCTTTGAACATGTTATGTTCAAACAAAGAAGTGGAATAAGCAAAAAAGCTAATTAAAGAATAAATGAGAAAAACTGAATTCAAACGATTGAATTGAGTTGAATTGAATTAAAAACAGGTGAGCATGTGTTAGACAGGTATAGGATGAGGTATATGAATATATTAATTTATGTGCCTGACAAAAAGGTACATGTTTAATTTCATATATGAGGTTTTATGTGCCTTATCGGCAAGCCACTTGGCTTTTTCTTTTTCTTTTGGATTGGTGAGGGCCATGGGAGGCTATTTGAAATATCCCGAAGCTCCCGGTATAAGGGAGGTTATGGCGAAATTTTCCGGGAATTTAAGGAGTTAGAATATTTTTCAGATAATTTGATAGTTAGAAATCAATGTATCGATATATATAGAATTCGATTAGGAAATGAAATAAAAATTAGAATATTGTAAACAAAAAGGGAAATATATAAATCAAAAATAGAAAGCGAACCATATACATGTTTTAAAAATGAATAGTTTGGTTTTATAGTGTGTTTATTCGAGGTAAATGGTTTTGCCGTTTTGAAGTTAAGGATGTTTTTCAGTCAAGGTCTGAGAGGTAATTTTACCCCAACTTGATTGATTTCATTTTTAATTGATAAATAGCAGAATCCCGCCTCGAAGAGAAGTGTTTGAAAAGAGTTAGTCGAATAAAATATTTTGGGTTGTTGTATCGATGTTTTATACAGCATTCATTTTAACCCAAGTGATGGAAGTTTCGAAATATATCATAAATATTTCCTAAGTATAAAAATAACCGAGTCGGGAAAGAGATAGGTGATTGAAATTGTTTTCAATTTCAAATAGAATATATTTTCTAAGTGTAGAAAATAAAAGAAGGAAAGATATAGAAATGTTTTTCTAAATGGGTAAGAGGCCAAGATGATAACTGAAAATATGTAGTGATAAAGGAAGTGGAGAAGAATTTTATGAATGAAATATTAATTAAAGGCCCGGTGATTTGGTTGATATTATGGATGAATGTTTGTTTGTTTTTTCTTCGATAGTTAAATAACCGGCTATCGAAGTGTTTGCCAATATCATTGTCAATATGGAGAGACCGGTTGGATTATTATCCGTGAACCACTCTATATTGGCAGTAGCGTTGCGGATCAGATTATATAAAGATAATCGAAGATGGTGTAAAGTGCAAGGGCTTTTTCTATTAAAAGAAATTATGCCTTCGGTTTCGATCAATCCCAGAACGAACGTAAATGGACGAATGTCTAACAAAGTATTTCCAATGATCTAATGGGTTGTTCTGTATAAATATATATGGTTGCAACGGATTTATTCCCTTAGCATAACATCCAGAATACTTATGAAAATCAACTAGTGATAAACAGATCTGACAATGCGGCATTCAAAGTGATTGTGCTATTAATGGATAGAAAATAAGCGTAGCCTTAGGCCTCAACAACCGGGAAATGACAGAAATCGGGCAGGCAGCATGGCTATGTGGGTCGCTCCCATTAGGGTGTATAATCACCTATCTAGAGATTCATTTAATTCCTTATTCTGTTCGATGTTGTCCCATTCGAGAAGCGGTTGCTGATCCCAACCGTTGGTGATATACATTCGATACACTCAAGCGAAATGAGTGGTCGGTCATGTGTGGGCCGGTTTGCAAGATGTTCTTGTTGAACCCCAGTGTATCGCCTCTGGAGTACACTGATCGGAAGGTGGTTCCATACCTTGTCATGTTGGAAATCCATTCTCCAATAAGAGCCATGCCTTTCTTTTTTGATTTTATACTATGTATGTGGAGTGTGAGATGCAAGTGTTCCGCTAGATTCTATTTATTTGATGTAGACATTATTATAATATCACCGGATTTCGTATCAAAGTGTTTTGGGTTATAGTAAGGTGAAAACCGTCTGTGTTTATTTGCGGGCTGGTCTTACTATTATCTTTCCTTTTGAAAGGATTTTGAAAGTTAAACAATTGGTTGGAGTTTACTCACACCAGTCCCATGACTGACCCAGAGTTTATTTTGTTTGTTTTTCCCTAAACTCTTGGGTGCCCAAATTTGTACGGGTAGTCAAGTAGTCGGGATTTTTCAGATTCACTTGGAAGATCTGGAAGCAGGAGGCTTCAACAGTTAGCTATAGACTATCATATATTCCGCAGTGAACCATGTTTGTATCTGGAAACAGGTGTTTATAACTGTTCCAGGAATAATTGTTGTGCTCTGATGATGGTATGTATATAAAGTTAATGATTTGTGTTTCAAAAGTTATGTTATAAGATATATTTTATTCGTTCCGCTGTGAGATTTGTCTTCTTTGTTTTCTTCTATTCAAACCTTTCTTTCTTTCTATTTCTCATCCTCTAACTTCTTTCTAATAATGATTCGTATTTCTGTGCAATTTGGGTTGGACGTGTGGTGTTATTAGTCAACTCAGATAGTATGGATTTGTGGGCCTTTACATTTGGTATCAGGGCTTAGGTTGACCGAATACCTAGGCTGTGGTGTTGTTCTCATTAGAGATAGGGTCAGTAGTACCCTAGAATGAGTTGAGCGTATATATACGAGAGAGCGTATTTGTAAGTTGATATAAAAGTTGTTTTATATTGTGTTGGCTAGTCTGTTGAGTGGTTTATGAATTCTGATCGAATTGTGGGACACCACGACGTCGATAAGAGTTTATAAATACTCGAACAAAAGATTGAACACGATATTGTTTTTAAGTGGGTAAATGAAATAATTTTACCCAAAATTCTACTTTGATAGTAATGGAATAATTTTCTGAAATTATTATAATAGATGGATGTGTTGGATGCTGTTTTTATAATCGAATGAGATTATAAGAAATGAAATGGTTATATATAACCAAAATAAAATTTGAATATGAATGAGATATACAAATGAGATGAATTAAAATTGAATTCAAACCAGAATGTGGAATTTAAAATCCTGGGAAGTTGGAAAATATTTCCAAAGTATATTAAAGTAAAATAGTTTTATTTTGAAAGGATTTAAATAAAAATCATTTTTGATGGATTTTGAAAGTGTTAAAGCACTAAACTCACTTCAGTGGCTGGGAAATAATTCTGATGATGACTGCAGCTTCATCAGCGTTCATTTTCGAGTTCTAAGTGATGAATTGCTACCTTAGAAAAGTTTTTGATGAAAATTTTTTAGAAAGAAAACAAGTTGATTTGGAAAATTAAAATGTTTTGAATTTGAGATGAAAATAAATATATGTATATATTTATGTGATTTCGAAAGGATTTAAAACGAAATCCCAGGAATGTGAATGTGGAAATTTAAACAAATCAAAGTGAATAAATTGAATCAGAATCAAATTTAATGAATTAGAATGCATATGGTAGAAAACCAAAAGTTTGGTGGAATTAAATTTGTTGAAATTTAAGGAGTTGAGTTTCAACGTAAGTGAGATTTTGAAAAATAATGAGTTTGTACCATTTTTCCTACCCTAGCAATTTCGAGGACAAAATTATTTTAAAGGGGAAGAATGTAATAACCCGGATTTTTGGTCGAATTATTTTAAATATTTAGTATGGTTTCAAATATTGAATTTATAATATAAATGGTATTTTTTTGGGTTATCGATTAAATAATCAAAATAAGAGAACTGAAATAATTTAATTCAAAGGTAAAACTGAATCGAAACGGTTCAGATGATCAATATACTATTTAAATATGAACAATGATACAAGAAATTTATTGTTGAAGAAATTATTTGTTTTGAATTTAAATTGATTTAATATGGCTATTTTAAATATACGTTCAAATTAAATTGTATAATCATTTTTGTTGAATTCAAAATAGCGTTATAACATTATAACGACGGTCGGTATGCTAAAATAGCGGTTCACGATTTTTAATTATGAACCCCGATTTATTTGATCAGTGGATAGGATCAAAATCAAATCGATATCATTTTAAAAAGGTAAGGAAATCTCTTGAAATCAAATCAAATTAATTTCAAAATCTTTTTAAAATAAGTAGAAAGATTTGTTGTGTACTTCCTATCCCTCTCCACTTCTTTATAAAACCGCGACCCCTCCTTCTACTCCTTCACAAATCAAAAACTTCAGTAAATAAAAATGGCCACTGTCCCCTTCTAAAACTAAATCCATTTCATTTCGAACGAAATCAAAAATCGTTTGTGAAGACCGCGAGTTCCTGGTGCTCGATCAAAACCTGGAGACGCTAGCGATTCAAGGCAGAAGGGGGTTTAGATCGTAGGTATTGTGGTGAAAAATGGAATTAGGGGCGCTCGATTTTAGGGTTCGATTTCGAACCGTATGGTTTAGGGGTTCGACTATTTCATTTTGAGCCTAGAGCTTCATCGCGAATTACAGGTGAAATCATGGAGCTTTCCGTAGTTCGACTTTGAGATGAGGGCACTTGCTTGAGGCGAGGTTGCGACTTTGGGTACGGGTAGTTGTGCTTGAACGAAGTCAGTTAGAGGGTGTAACACCCCACACCCGCTATGGTCACTCTCTAAGGGAATGCCATAACATCGGTGGAGTATTTTAAGTGAATATAGAACAGAAAAATTACAACAAGACAGATATAAGTAATACTTGAAAATTTCAAAACTTCATTTCATTGCAGCGGAAAGTAAAACATGTTTGGTTACATCACAAAACCATAATAAGAGTCAAGTACAAAATATCCATCCTGATAAATAAAAGTACATAATCCCAATACATGAACTGATAGCCATAAAAGAAAGGGTAAGCTGAGCTCTACATCTATGGTCCAAGCTCCAAAAGAGAATAAAGCAGCCTGATCAAAGCCTACTCGTACTGAGCCCACTCTGATAACCTGAGGGTTGGGAAAAAGATAAAAACAACGGGGTCAGACATAAGTCTGAGCGAGTCCTATAACTTTAACAATACAATCATTAAAGTAACCAGAGAAGACATAAGCTTGATATACGGTAACGTCTGGGGATGAATGGCTACACTAAGCAGCTTGGTAGACTTAGGATAAACTAAGATAACCGTAAAGACGCATCTACCCACCCAAGGATAATTACTATACTGCACCACACCAGTCATTCCTAATTTTAAAAGTTGATCCCACTAAGTGTACTTAGTAATTTAGTAGTTTCGTGTACCCCTATCTGACTACATAGGTGTACCCACTACTCCCCAAGCGATCGGCTCCCTTACGTAGACACCCGTGCTGGTCCCACGATGGGGTGTATCATTACCCAAAGTGGCAACCTGATAATATCAACGGTGCACGGCTTTATATCTACACGATGCAACAACGACTTACCAACCAGCCCGGGTCCACACACGCATATGAAACCCGTTGGTCCTGCGTTGCCACCGCTAACCCGGTTTGGCCTCTAATAGTCAAGCCCAATATGCGTGTCCCGTCACTCGACTAGAGTCGAGCCTACTAAGATACGTTTGGGATATTGGTTGAAATGGGCCCCCACAAGCTACCACCTAAGCTTGTTATTTCTAGTGAATCCCACTTAACCCTTTAACCATGTCCACTTACATGTTATAAATTTTGGCTAAGTCATTTAATCATATTCTAGTTGTCATACAAGGTACCCACTAGATTTCCACATGCCACCCAAAGCACTTACTTAACCCTTTAACCATGTTTTAATTACATGTTTCACTTTGGTTAAGTATTCTAATCGTATTTTCTATTGCCACCCAAGGCAACCCACTAGTCTCCTCATGCCACCCAAGGCACCCACTTAACCCCTCATGTCCATCTACATGCTAATATGGTCAAGTGTTTCTTAATTAATTAAGACCGTGATCTTCATAAAGACCTCTCACATTAGACTATCTTTTATGACTGTTGGTTAAGCCGGTTGGGTCCGGGCAGCCTTATGTCATAACCGAGTCTAACCTCGTGTCTTTACATTAATCACGTATTTAGTTTGTGCCTAAGACCTCTCACATTGGGCTAACATTTGTAGCAACTGGTTAAGCCGGTTGGGTCCGGGCAGTTTTACGCTACAACTGAGTCCAACCTCGTGTCTTAGTCGATTAATTACACCTAATTAATCACCCTCATATTTATATTAATTATCTGTAACAACCCGTAAAATGCGAGCCAGTTTGAAATTTTTATTTTGGCAATTTTAGCGAATTTTGATTATTTAAAATGAATTATTTTAAATAATATCGACAAGAAATTTATTTTGAATATAATTCGAACGTATATATTATATACGTCGTCGTTAGAATATAAATAATTATATATAATTATAAAAGAAATTGAAAATGGCGCGGTAGTTCGAAAATTCGATTTCTAATTTCAAATGAATATACAGAATTCAATATAAGTCAAAATTGAACGAAACAAGAAATATTTGAATCTGTATAACTATATCTTTGTAACGAAGTTAACAAACTGAGATTTCATCTTAGAAATGATAAGATATGTCCAGTTTAAAATTAGAAATAGTCGCTGTGGAATATATATATATTTTTATATATATAAGGCCCTTAAAAATAGCAATTTTGCAAACGACCTCGGATTTCGACGAAACTAGTTTTGTTAGGACCGTATCGTCAATACGAAGCTAGAAAATATTTTTCGGGAATTTTTAAAGTTCGTATGCAACCCCGGTAATTTGAAATGTACGTTTAAAATTCAATATAATGATTTAAATGAAAATTCAACGGAAACTGATCAAAACAATCGAACCAGCTTGCGAGACATATTCCATTGTGTCCGGGATAGGGGTAATTAGCTAGAGACAACAGTCGTTGGGATTCGATTGGAGTTCAAAGATTAAACAAGTGATATTAGAGTTAAATATTAAAATTAAAAAAAGGTATAAATAAAAGGTCAAAAGCCCTAAACTACGGTCAAATAGAAACTCGCGGTCAACATATTGCTGAGCCGCCTCCTTCCTCAATAAGCGATCAAAATCGTGTCCCCTTTCTCCAATTTCGATCTCGAATTCCCCCATACAAAATCAATGAACTCCAAACGGGAAAACCCTTCATCTCACCGAGACCATTACTTCCAACGGCCATGATCAGAGATCGATCCCCGTAGAGGACAGGCCGACGCTCCAACGACGCTCCGTTCAATCAAGGCTTCGGGGGGGAGGGCGTGACGCTCTCGAGTTGAACGCCAAGGCTAGCATTAGGGAAGGGCGTGAAGCCCTATGTCACGCACGCGTCAGATGACCCTCCGGTCATCGGAGTGGTGAACGACAGCATGCCCTAGGTGCTGAGCTGCTTCGTGAATTCCTGATCAGGGTCCGATGATGAAAAGTATCAACAGTGAGTTTTTTTTATTCCTTCCTTTTCCCTTTATTTATTTTAGTTTAAAATTTGTTTTAAAAACATGAATATAATTAGTTTTAAAAATAAATACATTGGAAAAAATTCGGTTTTTATTTTAATAAATACATTGGAAAGAAAATTCAGTTTTTATTTAATTTAATACATCGTTAAAAATCAGTTTGGCAGAAACAAAAATATGAATTTGCTTTGAAAACAAAATCTGAATTAGCTTTGAAAACAAAGCTTGCATTCTTTTTGAAAATGAATTTTGCATTGATTTTGAAAATAAAATCAACTTTGTTTTTAAAAATAGAAGAACAACTTTGTTTTTAAAAATAGAAGAACAACTTTGTTTTTAAAAATAGAAGAAGGCTTTGTTTTTTAAAAATCGAAATAGAATATGATTTAAAAAAAAAATAAGAAAAATATATAGGTGTCGATTTTAAAAGTATAAAGACTTCGATTTTAAAAATATAAAGACATTCGTTTTAAAAAATATCGAAAATATACTTTGTTTAGAATCGAAATAAAAATATGTTTTTATATATTGAACTTCGATTTAAAAATAGAATTTTTATATATTGAACTTCGATTTAAAAATAGAATTTTTATATATTGAACTTCGATTTAAAAATAGAATTTTTATATATTGAACTTCGATTTAAAAATAGAATTTTTATATATTGAGCATCGAAAAAAAATATGATTTTTGTATATTGGATAGCGAAGTAAAATTCGATTTTTACATATGTAGTGAAGGCGGACAACGAAAGCGACAAAAGGCGAGTTGGCGAAGATTTCCTGCAAATGAAGAGCCGTGGAGCTAGGATAGCTATATGTGAGAATTTCTCACCTTTCAATTTAATTTTTCTAGTTATATATATATACTAGGATGCAGACGGTGCTTAGTAGCACCCGACACAATCGTCCACAGACCATGGACTTGTTTGTTTGGTTGCATAGATTAGTTGAATTATTTGTTTGAATTGAATTGTTTGGTGAGATGAAATTGATTTGATTGATGTGTGAATGGCGTGGGCCTTCACTAGACCGGGGATAAGGCTAGGCCTTGTCCCGTTTCTAGTATCGTGCCGTTATGCCGCCGAAATTTTCTAAAATAAGTTAGAAAAATAAAAATATCATTTTATTGAATAAATGAATTGTATAGAAGTTCATAGGTTGGAATAAAATGTTTTATCGTTAAAAATATAATTTTTAACGTGATGTGAATAAATAAAATATTCATTTATAAACCGGACGGTTTGTTTATGTACACCTATTTGAAGGACATTGATTGGGTCGATAAATTTTACACATCGCCCAACAGCACAAATAAAATATGTGTTTGATTGTTTGAAACCCCACACGGGTGTTGGGATGAAATTTGAAGTTCACTCATCCTGATTGATTAAATATGTCGATCGATTGATTGACAGGCTGTTATAAGCGTTGAATATCTATATTTGATGCTTATACAGTGTAGTGCACTTTGGTTGATGGTTGATTATTTTCAATGCTATTATATACATGTGTTGTATGAAAATCCATATAATTAATTTTATATGGTAATTGATTGGGCCTCATTCCAGTTTTGAAAAAGAAATATTTGAAAAGAAATATTTGAAAAAGAAATATTTGAAATAGAATATTTGAAAATAAAGGAATATATGAAGCCGTGTTGATTAGATTGACGCCATTTTGACGTGAACGATAATTATATCGATTTTAAAAACGATTTCGAAATGGGTTGAATTGAAAACGATTTCGAAATGAACTGAATTGAAAACGATTTCGAAATGAATTGAATTGAAAACGATTTCGAAATAAATTGAATTGAAAACGATTTCGAAATAAATTGAATTGAAAACGATTTCGAAATGAATTGAATTGAAAACGATTTCGAAATGAACTGAATTGAAAACGATTTCGAAATGAATTGAATTGAAAACGATTTCGAGTTGAATTGAAAGCGAATTGAAATGAATTCAAATTGAATTGAAATTTGAATTGAATAGAAATGAGTTTTGAAACGAATCTATAAAGAAGAATTCAATTTTGCTTTGAATTGAAATGGAAGTTGAAATAGGTTTTGAAACGATTTCAAAACTATTTATATAATTCGTTTTGAATAGAAATCGACGAAATATATATTATATATATTATATATATAATATAATGGCCTGAATAGAACGCGCCGCGCCGCGGCAGTTCGCGAATTTCGACCATTTATTTCAAACGGACATTGCGGGAGATCCGACCGTCGGATTCTCCTAAAACCGGAACCGTTGGGTTCGTATCGAAAAGAGCTTTCTAGCGAATGTTAGAAATTAGAAATCTAACGGTTGGATTTGGAATTATGTCCAAATCAAATTTGAAAAAGGTCGCTGTAAGTGCAGTTCGATGGCCATTGATGGAAATCGACTGTACGGGCCTTGATAAAATTATTAAAAATAGTAATAATTTGTGTAAAATCATAAGAAATGATTTGTGAAGATTTGGGATGAAAAACTCCATATTTGAATAGATAAAAATAGATTTTTATCGAAATGAACTAGTTTTGAACTAGAAATATAATTCTATTTATTTTTAAATAAATAAATTGAATTCGAAAAGGGTTTTAAAAATAACCAAAATTTCCAATGATTGCATTGGAATGGATTTGAATCGAAATTGTCTTCGGAATATTTCGATGTTGGAATTCGTGATTATACAGATGTTGTTATGGAAATTTGAAAGATATATATTTATATCGTTATTTCCAATACGACATTTGTTAGTCGTAGAATTCGATATTGAATATAAGCCGATATATTTTCTATTCAGAGCCTTGTATTGAATATCAAATGTGATTTGGGTTTGTCGTGAATGGTGTCTTCACTAACACTGTTCTTGAACCCAGTTGAGAAAAGATTAAATCTTTTTATTTAGATTTAATGAAGTGTACCAATTAAATAACATTTAATTGGAATTGAATCGATATTGATTTTTGGGTTTATCGTGGACAGTGTTTTAAATAACACTCGTTCTTTAACCCGATGATTAATGAATGTGATTTTGGGTTTATCGTGAACCGTGTTTTTAAATGACACTGATTCTTTAACCCAGTCAAAGATTAAAACTAAGTGGAGTTTTAATGAATCTTTAATTAGATTGAAATGATTGAAAATGGAGTATCACCAGTTTTGCTCCAGGCGATAGTTAAATCTTTAATTAGATTTGAACGTGAAATGGTAATTGAATTTACCGATAACACCGTGGTGTTAGATATGAAGTATGACCAGTTTTACTTCATGGGATGAATAGGTTGGGATTGGGAAATTAAAACAAATGATTACTTCGGTAAGGTTCGTTAATCCCGACTAGTTTTGAATTGATATTCAAAAGTAGATTAAAGAATAAATTCAAGGAATTTATCTTTGATAAAATTAATGGGAATCTTTCCCTATGAATGTGAAATTTAGAAACTAACTGTCGGTTAGCCAAGCAGAATGGTTTTCTGGATATTGATCTGATGTTGGTTTCGGCCTTCGGGGTTAATGTTTTGGGGAATTATTCTCTTGATTAATTTACGGTTAGTGACTAATGAATTGGAATGAGGCGTATGTTGTGTTTGTGTAACACTTATTTAAAATATACGCGAGTTATTCGGAAAGACCGGGTTTATCCCATTCTGGATAACTGATACGACGATAAGTCGAAGATGAAGACGATGGTCGAAGACCGGAGGTCTTCACGTCGTTTGGGTAATTACTGATGATCTTGATTGGGCTGTACACCCAAGAAGATGGAAACAGTTAGTGATCGTCCAGACGTACTTGGAGATCGATGGATATGCGGGGTACTAGGTGCCTCCGGTTTCGTTCAGACCCAAAACGGACTTGTAAATGGATTGTGTGTCTGACATTGGATTTTAGTCTGTGTGATTGATTTCTATTAAATATATATCTGTTTGGCGACGGAGAATTTATTCTCTTGCTTAACGCCCTTCTCTGAGACGTACGAGCTCAGGGGTTATATATTGATGGATATCAAACGCATGGAGTGAATTGCCTGTGTGGCATGCCTAAGTGGCAATTGATCGAGGCTTCTGTTGAAAAGCAAAGTCTTGTGGTGATGATCAAAGCACGGCCTTTGTGGCGTAGCTTTGTGTAACGTTTACTTCGCGAGTTTCACACCCGGTATGAACCAAAAACGGGAGAGGACCTCAGGGAGGACATGCGTTTCTTTCTAGCTAGAAGTGGCGTCAGTGGTTTTACACGCCCTGACGAGTTTGACTTATGTGGTTGTTGCTGTTGCGAGGCGCCTCGGATTGATCGGTCGTTCTCGAACCGATGGAGTCATTCGTTGGCTCATTTACGCCCCATAGGGCGGAGAGACGTATTGTTCAGGCACTATAATCCACTCCGTGTGGACCGGCCCTGTCGCTCCAAGGGGCAGTTGCGGCTGTTCCGGAGACATGGGCTAGATTGTCTCGAAGACGGTAAGGACGATCCCTGGCCTCGGTTCATAGAAGGAAATCCAATTTCCAAATACGTGACATTTGCGGTTTTAGTTGTAATCCTATATATGGCGACATAGTGGGATGGGGCGTTCATGCCGCCTATGATTGATACTTATGATTTGAAGTGTTTTATACACTATGCACTTATAATAGTATCAAATGATTTGTTTTAAACGTATCAAGCATTCTTTGGCTGTTATAAGGGAAAACCCTATCCTCGACTGCGTTGCATTGTGTGATGGGACCTGGGTCTTATAACAGCTTCATTTTTCTTTATTTAGCATTGCGCTGTTTGTTTTATGCACTGGTATTCTTGGGAGGAAACCCGTTCCATGTTATACGGCGTGGTCCCTTGATTTACCTAATGATTTAAAATAAAGATTAATAACTGTTTTAGTTCTCACACCAGTCCCATGACTGACCTGGAGTTTATTGTTTTAACCTAAACTCTGGGTGCCCCTATTTTCGACACGGGCAGCTAGTAGTTTTGGTTTTGCAGATTTATATTCACAGGATCCTGGTTTACAGCTGGAATGATATCCGGAAAGCTTTGTATCCGTATATCTCCTTCTAGTTGTGTATTGTATTATTTTCCGCTGCTATGTATTTAAATGTAATTTAAATCTCTGATATTTCTGTGTAATATTCATTTATACTCTGTATATTCTTGTAATCTGATGCATTGTTGTAATATGCAATGAAACGTTCTTCTATATACGTTCTGATTTGTCGTGTTCTCAAACGATAGGGCGTTTCGAACGGTCTAGATCGGTTTAACGACTGGTTCGGACCGAGCGAAATTCCTTGCCGTCACAGTTGGTATCAGAGCTTTGGTTTACAAAGCAGAGAACAAGGCACATTAGAACCATACGAAAGAATTCATCAGATATTGGATTAGTAATATCCAATGGGAATGACTCGTTAGAGATGGGATCAGAAGTATCCTAGAACGAGTGTGAAGAGTATGTTTTTGAAAATGAAAACGAATTTTGTTTTGAAAATCTAAATCAATTATTCGTATTTGATTATTTATTTATATTGATTTGGACAGTTCAGTATATAAAAACTTTGCATATACGCCTTGCAAACGTGTATTTGAAATTTTAATATACTGGATAGATATAGAATCACACTCTAGTCGCCCGGAGATAATTTTGGTAATGCGGCCGCATTATCAATATTTATATTCGTGTTTCGAAGGTGTGATATCTATATATTTCCATTAGACTGGTGTGAGAACCAAAACTAATATAGCTAGAACACATTGTTGTGAATTGGCATCAAAAACAAGATTTTCAGTATATGATCAAAATTATCAATTTGAAACGTTAATTCACTAATTGATTGATGTTTGTGTTGTTTGTTTAATTGTTTGATAATTTTGAACCTTTATGCCTAACTAAACCAAATATTGAACTATATTGAGAATTGGTCGCATTTGCTTGCATATACATATGCTTACATTGAACAGGTCATAGCAAAGAGGCTAGAGCCGAAGAATAAAATTTGTTTGCCCGACAAATAGGTACATGTTTACTACATAATTTACTGTTTTGTTTGGGTGATGATGATTTTATGAGCCTATTGGCTAGCCGCTTGGCTTTTTCTTTTTCTTTTTGAGATCTGAAGGACCGGGGAAGCTATTTGAAATTCCCCGATGCTCCCGGTGCAGGGGAGGTTATGGCGAAATTTTTCGAAAATTTAGGGAGTTAGCCAAATTTTTGAAATTTTGAAAATTCTCAGAAACTAAAGAGTTGGAGAATGGAAGCCTGATCGATCGTAGAGCTGAATAATCAAACCACTTTCGACTTTGTTCCTTTTCGGGGACGAAAAGTTTTAAGTGGGGGAGATTGTAACAACCCGTAAAATGCGAGCCAGTTTGAAATTTTTATTTTGGCAATTTTAGCGAATTTTGATTATTTAAAATGAATTATTTTAAATAATATCGACGAGAAATTTATTTTGAATATAATTCGAACGTATATATTATATACGTCGTCGTTAGAATATAAATAATTATATATAATTATAAAAGAAATTGAAAATGGCGCGGTAGTTCGAAAATTCGATTTCTAATTTCAAATGAATATACAGAATTCAATATAAGTCAAAATTGAACGAAACAAGAAATATTTGAATCTGTATAACTATATCTTTGTAACGAAGTTAACAAACTGAGATTTCATCTTAGAAATGATAAGATATGTCCAGTTTAAAATTAGAAATAGTCGCTGTGGAATATATATATATTTTTATATATATAAGGCCCTTAAAAATAGCAATTTTGCAAACGACCTCGCATTTCGACGAAACTAGTTTTGTTAGGACCGTATCGTCAATACGAAGCTAGAAAATATTTTTCGGGAATTTTTAAAGTTCGTATGCAACCCCGGTAATTTGAAATGTACGTTTAAAATTCAATATAATGATTTAAATGAAAATTCAACGGAAACTGATCAAAACAATCGAACCAGCTTGCGAGACATATTCCATTGTGTCCGGGATAGGGGTAATTAGCTAGAGACAACAGTCGTTGGGATTCGATTGGAGTTCAAAGATTAAACAAGTGATATTAGAGTTAAATATTAAAATTAAAAAAAGGTATAAATAAAAGGTCAAAAGCCCTAAACTACGGTCAAATAGAAACTCGCGGTCAACATATTGCTGAGCCGCCTCCTTCCTCAATAAGCGATCAAAATCGTGTCCCCTTTCTCCAATTTCGATCTCGAATTCCCCCATACAAAATCAATGAACTCCAAACGGGAAAACCCTTCATCTCACCGAGCCCATTACTTCCAACGGCCATGATCAGAGATCGATCCCCGTAGAGGACAGGCCGACGCTCCAACGACGCTCCGTTCAATCAAGGCTTCGGGGGGGAGGGCGTGACGCTCTCGAGTTGAACGCCAAGGCTAGCATTAGGGAAGGGCGTGAAGCCCTATGTCACGCACGCGTCAGATGACCCTCCGGTCATCGGAGTGGTGAACGACAGCATGCCCTAGGTGCTGAGCTGCTTCGTGAATTCCTGAACAGGGTCCGATGATGAAAAGTATCAACAGTGAGTTTTTTTTATTCCTTCCTTTTCCCTTTATTTATTTTAGTTTAAAATTTGTTTTAAAAACATGAATATAATTAGTTTTAAAAATAAATACATTGGAAAAAATTCGGTTTTTATTTTAATAAATACATTGGAAAGAAAATTCAGTTTTTATTTAATTTAATACATCGTTAAAAATCAGTTTGGCAGAAACAAAAATATGAATTTGCTTTGAAAACAAAATCTGAATTAGCTTTGAAAACAAAGCTTGCATTCTTTTTGAAAATGAATTTTGCATTGATTTTGAAAATAAAATCAACTTTGTTTTTAAAAATAGAAGAACAACTTTGTTTTTAAAAATAGAAGAACAACTTTGTTTTTAAAAATAGAAGAAGGCTTTGTTTTTTAAAAATCGAAATAGAATATGATTTAAAAAAAAAATAAGAAAAATATATAGGTGTCGATTTTAAAAGTATAAAGACTTCGATTTTAAAAATATAAAGACATTCGTTTTAAAAAATATCGAAAATATACTTTGTTTAGAATCGAAATAAAAATATGTTTTTATATATTGAACTTCGATTTAAAAATAGAATTTTTATATATTGAACTTCGATTTAAAAATAGAATTTTTATATATTGAACTTCGATTTAAAAATAGAATTTTTATATATTGAACTTCGATTTAAAAATAGAATTTTTATATATTGAGCATCGAAAAAAAATATGATTTTTGTATATTGGATAGCGAAGTAAAATTCGATTTTTACATATGTAGTGAAGGCGGACAACGAAAGCGACAAAAGGCGAGTTGGCGAAGATTTCCTGCAAATGAAGAGCCGTGGAGCTAGGATAGCTATATGTGAGAATTTCTCACCTTTCAATTTAATTTTTCTAGTTATATATATATACTAGGATGCAGACGGTGCTTAGTAGCACCCGACACAATCGTCCACAGACCATGGACTTGTTTGTTTGGTTGCATAGATTAGTTGAATTATTTGTTTGAATTGAATTGTTTGGTGAGATGAAATTGATTTGATTGATGTGTGAATGGCGTGGGCCTTCACTAGACCGGGGATAAGGCTAGGCCTTGTCCCGTTTCTAGTATCGTGCCGTTATGCCGCCGAAATTTTCTAAAATAAGTTAGAAAAATAAAAATATCATTTTATTGAATAAATGAATTGTATAGAAGTTCATAGGTTGGAATAAAATGTTTTATCGTTAAAAATATAATTTTTAACGTGATGTGAAAAAATAAAATATTCATTTATAAACCGGACGGTTTGTTTATGTACACCTATTTGAAGGACATTGATTGGGTCGATAAATTTTACACATCGCCCAACAGCACAAATAAAATATGTGTTTGATTGTTTGAAACCCCACACGGGTGTTGGGATGAAATTTGAAGTTCACTCATCCTGATTGATTAAATATGTCGATCGATTGATTGACAGGCTGTTATAAGCGTTGAATATCTATATTTGATGCTTATACAGTGTAGTGCACTTTGGTTGATGGTTGATTATTTTCAATGCTATTATATACATGTGTTGTATGAAAATCCATATAATTAATTTTATATGGTAATTGATTGGGCCTCATTCCAGTTTTGAAAAAGAAATATTTGAAAAGAAATATTTGAAAAAGAAATATTTGAAATAGAATATTTGAAAATAAAGGAATATATGAAGCCGTGTTGATTAGATTGACGCCATTTTGACGTGAACGATAATTATATCGATTTTAAAAACGATTTCGAAATGGGTTGAATTGAAAACGATTTCGAAATGAACTGAATTGAAAACGATTTCGAAATGAATTAAATTGAAAACGATTTCGAAATAAATTGAATTGAAAACGATTTCGAAATAAATTGAATTGAAAACGATTTCGAAATGAATTGAATTGAAAACGATTTCGAAATGAACTGAATTGAAAACGATTTCGAAATGAATTGAATTGAAAACGATTTCGAGTTGAATTGAAAGCGAATTGAAATGAATTCAAATTGAATTGAAATTTGAATTGAATAGAAATGAGTTTTGAAACGAATCTATAAAGAAGAATTCAATTTTGCTTTGAATTGAAATGGAAGTTGAAATAGGTTTTGAAACGATTTCAAAACTATTTATATAATTCGTTTTGAATAGAAATCGACGAAATATATATTATATATATTATATATATAATATAATGGCCTGAATAGAACGCGCCGCGCCGCGGCAGTTCGCGAATTTCGACCATTTATTTCAAACGGACATTGCGGGAGATCCGACCGTCGGATTCTCCTAAAACCGGAACCGTTGGGTTCGTATCGAAAAGAGCTTTCTAGCGAATGTTAGAAATTAGAAATCTAACGGTTGGATTTGGAATTATGTCCAAATCAAATTTGAAAAAGGTCGCTGTAAGTGCAGTTCGATGGCCATTGATGGAAATCGACTGTACGGGCCTTGATAAAATTATTAAAAATAGTAATAATTTGTGTAAAATCATAAGAAATGATTTGTGAAGATTTGGGATGAAAAACTCCATATTTGAATAGATAAAAATAGATTTTTATCGAAATGAACTAGTTTTGAACTAGAAATATAATTCTATTTATTTTTAAATAAATAAATTGAATTCGAAAAGGGTTTTAAAAATAACCAAAATTTCCAATGATTGCATTGGAATGGATTTGAATCGAAATTGTCTTCGGAATATTTCGATGTTGGAATTCGTGATTATACAGATGTTGTTATGGAAATTTGAAAGATATATATTTATATCGTTATTTCCAATACGACATTTGTTAGTCGTAGAATTCGATATTGAATATAAGCCGATATATTTTCTATTCAGAGCCTTGTATTGAATATCAAATGTGATTTGGGTTTGTCGTGAATGGTGTCTTCACTAACACTGTTCTTGAACCCAGTTGAGAAAAGATTAAATCTTTTTATTTAGATTTAATGAAGTGTACCAATTAAATAACATTTAATTGGAATTGAATCGATATTGATTTTTGGGTTTATCGTGGACAGTGTTTTAAATAACACTCGTTCTTTAACCCGATGATTAATGAATGTGATTTTGGGTTTATCGTGAACCGTGTTTTTAAATGACACTGATTCTTTAACCCAGTCAAAGATTAAAACTAAGTGGAGTTTTAATGAATCTTTAATTAGATTGAAATGATTGAAAATGGAGTATCACCAGTTTTGCTCCAGGCGATAGTTAAATCTTTAATTAGATTTGAACGTGAAATGGTAATTGAATTTACCGATAACACCGTGGTGTTAGATATGAAGTATGACCAGTTTTACTTCATGGGATGAATAGGTTGGGATTGGGAAATTAAAACAAATGATTACTTCGGTAAGGTTCGTTAATCCCGACTAGTTTTGAATTGATATTCAAAAGTAGATTAAAGAATAAATTCAAGGAATTTATCTTTGATAAAATTAATGGGAATCTTTCCCTATGAATGTGAAATTTAGAAACTAACTGTCGGTTAGCCAAGCAGAATGGTTTTCTGGATATTGATCTGATGTTGGTTTCGGCCTTCGGGGTTAATGTTTTGGGGAATTATTCTCTTGATTAATTTACGGTTAGTGACTAATGAATTGGAATGAGGCGTATGTTGTGTTTGTGTAACACTTATTTAAAATATACGCGAGTTATTCGGAAAGACCGGGTTTATCCCATTCTGGATAACTGATACGACGATAAGTCGAAGATGAAGACGATGGTCGAAGACCGGAGGTCTTCACGTCGTTTGGGTAATTACTGATGATCTTGATTGGGCTGTACACCCAAGAAGATGGAAACAGTTAGTGATCGTCCAGACGTACTTGGAGATCGATGGATATGCGGGGTACTAGGTGCCTCCGGTTTCGTTCAGACCCAAAACGGACTTGTAAATGGACTGTGTGTCTGACATTGGATTTTAGTCTGTGTGATTGATTTCTATTAAATATATATCTGTTTGGCGACGGAGAATTTATTCTCTTGCTTAACGCCCTTCTCTGAGACGTACGAGCTCAGGGGTTATATATTGATGGATATCAAACGCATGGAGTGAATTGCCTGTGTGGCATGCCTAAGTGGCAATTGATCGAGGCTTCTGTTGAAAAGCAAAGTCTTGTGGTGATGATCAAAGCACGGCCTTTGTGGCGTAGCTTTGTGTAACGTTTACTTCGCGAGTTTCACACCCGGTATGAACCAAAAACGGGAGAGGACCTCAGGGAGGACATGCGTTTCTTTCTAGCTAGAAGTGGCGTCAGTGGTTTTACACGCCCTGACGAGTTTGACTTATGTGGTTGTTGCTGTTGCGAGGCGCCTCGGATTGATCGGTCGTTCTCGAACCGATGGAGTCATTCGTTGGCTCATTTACGCCCCATAGGGCGGAGAGACGTATTGTTCAGGCACTATAATCCACTCCGTGTGGACCGGCCCTGTCGCTCCAAGGGGCAGTTGCGGCTGTTCCGGAGACATGGGCTAGATTGTCTCGAAGACGGTAAGGACGATCCCTGGCCTCGGTTCATAGAAGGAAATCCAATTTCCAAATACGTGACATTTGCGGTTTTAGTTGTAATCCTATATATGGCGACATAGTGGGATGGGGCGTTCATGCCGCCTATGATTGATACTTATGATTTGAAGTGTTTTATACACTATGCACTTATAATAGTATCAAATGATTTGTTTTAAACGTATCAAGCATTCTTTGGCTGTTATAAGGGAAAACCCTATCCTCGACTGCGTTGCATTGTGTGATGGGACCTGGGTCTTATAACAGCTTCATTTTTCTTTATTTAGCATTGCGCTGTTTGTTTTATGCACTGGTATTCTTGGGAGGAAACCCGTTCCGTGTTATACGGCGTGGTCCCTTGATTTACCTAATGATTTAAAATAAAGATTAATAACTGTTTTAGTTCTCACACCAGTCCCATGACTGACCTGGAGTTTATTGTTTTAACCTAAACTCTGGGTGCCCCTATTTTCGACACGGGCAGCTAGTAGTTTTGGTTTTGCAGATTTATATTCACAGGATCCTGGTTTACAGCTGGAATGATATCCGGAAAGCTTTGTATCCGTATATCTCCTTCTAGTTGTGTATTGTATTATTTTCCGCTGCTATGTATTTAAATGTAATTTAAATCTCTGATATTTCTGTGTAATATTCATTTATACTCTGTATATTCTTGTAATCTGATGCATTGTTGTAATATGCAATGAAACGTTCTTCTATATACGTTCTGATTTGTCGTGTTCTCAAACGATAGGGCGTTTCGAACGGTCTAGATCGGTTTAACGACTGGTTCGGACCGAGCGAAATTCCTTGCCGTCACAGTTGGTATCAGAGCTTTGGTTTACAAAGCAGAGAACAAGGCACATTAGAACCATACGAAAGAATTCATCAGATATTGGATTAGTAATATCCAATGGGAATGACTCGTTAGAGATGGGATCAGAAGTATCCTAGAACGAGTGTGAAGAGTATGTTTTTGAAAATGAAAACGAATTTTGTTTTGAAAATCTAAATCAATTATTCGTATTTGATTATTTATTTATATTGATTTGGACAGTTCAGTATATAAAAACTTTGCATATACGCCTTGCAAACGTGTATTTGAAATTTTAATATACTGGATAGATATAGAATCACACTCTAGTCGCCCGGAGATAATTTTGGTAATGCGGCCGCATTATCAATATTTATATTCGTGTTTCGAAGGTGTGATATCTATATATTTCCATTAGACTGGTGTGAGAACCAAAACTAATATAGCTAGAACACATTGTTGTGAATTGGCATCAAAAACAAGATTTTCAGTATATGATCAAAATTATCAATTTGAAACGTTAATTCACTAATTGATTGATGTTTGTGTTGTTTGTTTAATTGTTTGATAATTTTGAACCTTTATGCCTAACTAAACCAAATATTGAACTATATTGAGAATTGGTCGCATTTGCTTGCATATACATATGCTTACATTGAACAGGTCATAGCAAAGAGGCTAGAGCCGAAGAATAAAATTTGTTTGCCCGACAAATAGGTACATGTTTACTACATAATTTACTGTTTTGTTTGGGTGATGATGATTTTATGAGCCTATTGGCTAGCCGCTTGGCTTTTTCTTTTTCTTTTTGAGATCTGAAGGACCGGGGAAGCTATTTGAAATTCCCCGATGCTCCCGGTGCAGGGGAGGTTATGGCGAAATTTTTCGAAAATTTAGGGAGTTAGCCAAATTTTTGAAATTTTGAAAATTCTCAGAAACTAAAGAGTTGGAGAATGGAAGCCTGATCGATCGTAGAGCTGAATAATCAAACCACTTTCGACTTTGTTCCTTTTCGGGGACGAAAAGTTTTAAGTGGGGGAGATTGTAACAACCCGTAAAATGCGAGCCAGTTTGAAATTTTTATTTTGGCAATTTTAGCGAATTTTGATTATTTAAAATGAATTATTTTAAATAATATCGACGAGAAATTTATTTTGAATATAATTCGAACGTATATATTATATACGTCGTCGTTAGAATATAAATAATTATATATAATTATAAAAGAAATTGAAAATGGCGCGGTAGTTCGAAAATTCGATTTCTAATTTCAAATGAATATACAGAATTCAATATAAGTCAAAATTGAACGAAACAAGAAATATTTGAATCTGTATAACTATATCTTTGTAACGAAGTTAACAAACTGAGATTTCATCTTAGAAATGATAAGATATGTCCAGTTTAAAATTAGAAATAGTCGCTGTGGAATATATATATATTTTTATATATATAAGGCCCTTAAAAATAGCAATTTTGCAAACGACCTCGCATTTCGACGAAACTAGTTTTGTTAGGACCGTATCATCAATACGAAGCTAGAAAATATTTTTCGGGAATTTTTAAAGTTCGTATGCAACCCCGGTAATTTGAAATGTACGTTTAAAATTCAATATAATGATTTAAATGAAAATTCAACGGAAACTGATCAAAACAATCGAACCAGCTTGCGAGACATATTCCATTGTGTCCGGGATAGGGGTAATTAGCTAGAGACAACAGTCGTTGGGATTCGATTGGAGTTCAAAGATTAAACAAGTGATATTAGAGTTAAATATTAAAATTAAAAAAAGGTATAAATAAAAGGTCAAAAGCCCTAAACTACGGTCAAATAGAAACTCGCGGTCAACATATTGCTGAGCCGCCTCCTTCCTCAATAAGCGATCAAAATCGTGTCCCCTTTCTCCAATTTCGATCTCGAATTCCCCCATACAAAATCAATGAACTCCAAACGGGAAAACCCTTCATCTCACCGAGCCCATTACTTCCAACGGCCATGATCAGAGATCGATCCCCGTAGAGGACAGGCCGACGCTCCAACGACGCTCCGTTCAATCAAGGCTTCGGGGGGGAGGGCGTGACGCTCTCGAGTTGAACGCCAAGGCTAGCATTAGGGAAGGGCGTGAAGCCCTATGTCACGCACGCGTCAGATGACCCTCCGGTCATCGGAGTGGTGAACGACAGCATGCCCTAGGTGCTGAGCTGCTTCGTGAATTCCTGAACAGGGTCCGATGATGAAAAGTATCAACAGTGAGTTTTTTTTATTCCTTCCT
The DNA here is from genome assembly GCA_030737875.1 of Allium sativum. Lineage (NCBI taxonomy): Eukaryota > Viridiplantae > Streptophyta > Magnoliopsida > Asparagales > Amaryllidaceae > Allium > Allium sativum. Next base: position 428,596,088 of record CM060909.1, on the reverse strand, counting down.
TTTCCCTTTATTTATTTTAGTTTAAAATTTGTTTTAAAAACATGAATATAATTAGTTTTAAAAATAAATACATTGGAAAAAATTCGGTTTTTATTTTAATAAATACATTGGAAAGAAAATTCAGTTTTTATTTAATTTAATACATCGTTAAAAATCAGTTTGGCAGAAACAAAAATATGAATTTGCTTTGAAAACAAAATCTGAATTAGCTTTGAAAACAAAGCTTGCATTCTTTTTGAAAATGAATTTTGCATTGATTTTGAAAATAAAATCAACTTTGTTTTTAAAAATAGAAGAACAACTTTGTTTTTAAAAATAGAAGAACAACTTTGTTTTTAAAAATAGAAGAAGGCTTTGTTTTTTAAAAATCGAAATAGAATATGATTTAAAAAAAAAATAAGAAAAATATATAGGTGTCGATTTTAAAAGTATAAAGACTTCGATTTTAAAAATATAAAGACATTCGTTTTAAAAAATATCGAAAATATACTTTGTTTAGAATCGAAATAAAAATATGTTTTTATATATTGAACTTCGATTTAAAAATAGAATTTTTATATATTGAACTTCGATTTAAAAATAGAATTTTTATATATTGAACTTCGATTTAAAAATAGAATTTTTATATATTGAACTTCGATTTAAAAATAGAATTTTTATATATTGAGCATCGAAAAAAAATATGATTTTTGTATATTGGATAGCGAAGTAAAATTCGATTTTTACATATGTAGTGAAGGCGGACAACGAAAGCGACAAAAGGCGAGTTGGCGAAGATTTCCTGCAAATGAAGAGCCGTGGAGCTAGGATAGCTATATGTGAGAATTTATCACCTTTCAATTTAATTTTTCTAGTTATATATATATACTAGGATGCAGACGGTGCTTAGTAGCACCCGACACAATCGTCCACAGACCATGGACTTGTTTGTTTGGTTGCATAGATTAGTTGAATTATTTGTTTGAATTGAATTGTTTGGTGAGATGAAATTGATTTGATTGATGTGTGAATGGCGTGGGCCTTCACTAGACCGGGGATAAGGCTAGGCCTTGTCCCGTTTCTAGTATCGTGCCGTTATGCCGCCGAAATTTTCTAAAATAAGTTAGAAAAATAAAAATATCATTTTATTGAATAAATGAATTGTATAGAAGTTCATAGGTTGGAATAAAATGTTTTATCGTTAAAAATATAATTTTTAACGTGATGTGAATAAATAAAATATTCATTTATAAACCGGACGGTTTGTTTATGTACACCTATTTGAAGGACATTGATTGGGTCGATAAATTTTACACATCGCCCAACAGCACAAATAAAATATGTGTTTGATTGTTTGAAACCCCACACGGGTGTTGGGATGAAATTTGAAGTTCACTCATCCTGATTGATTAAATATGTCGATCGATTGATTGACAGGCTGTTATAAGCGTTGAATATCTATATTTGATGCTTATACAGTGTAGTGCACTTTGGTTGATGGTTGATTATTTTCAATGCTATTATATACATGTGTTGTATGAAAATCCATATAATTAATTTTATATGGTAATTGATTGGGCCTCATTCCAGTTTTGAAAAAGAAATATTTGAAAAGAAATATTTGAAAAAGAAATATTTGAAATAGAATATTTGAAAATAAAGGAATATATGAAGCCGTGTTGATTAGATTGACGCCATTTTGACGTGAACGATATTTATATCGATTTTAAAAACGATTTCGAAATGGGTTGAATTGAAAACGATTTCGAAATGAACTGAATTGAAAACGATTTCGAAATGAATTAAATTGAAAACGATTTCGAAATAAATTGAATTGAAAACGATTTCGAAATAAATTGAATTGAAAACGATTTCGAAATAAATTGAATTGAAACTGATTTCGAAATGAATTGAATTGAAAACGATTTCGAAATGAACTGAATTGAAAACGATTTCGAAATGAATTGAATTGAAAACGATTTCGAGTTGAATTGAAAGCGAATTGAAATGAATTCAAATTGAATTGAAATTTGAATTGAATAGAAATGAGTTTTGAAACGAATCTATAAAGAAGAATTCAATTTTGCTTTGAATTGAAATGGAAGTTGAAATAGGTTTTGAAACGATTTCAAAACTATTTATATAATTCGTTTTGAATAGAAATCGACGAGATATATATTATATATATTATATATATAATATAATGGCCTGAATAGAACGCGCCGCGCCGCGGCAGTTCGCGAATTTCGACCATTTATTTCAAACGGACATTGCGGGAGATCCGACCGTCGGATTCTCCTAAAACCGGAACCGTTGGGTTCGTATCGAAAAGAGCTTTCTAGCGAATGTTAGAAATTAGAAATCTAACGGTTGGATTTGGAATTATGTCCAAATCAAATTTGAAAAAAGTCGCTGTAAGTGCAGTTCGATGGCCATTGATGGAAATCGACTGTACGGGCCTTGATAAAATTATTAAAAATAGTAATAATTTGTGTGAAATCATAAGAAATGATTTGTGAAGATTTGGGATGAAAAACTCCATATTTGAATAGATAAAAATAGATTTTTATCGAAATGAACTAGTTTTGAACTAGAAATATAATTCTATTTATTTTTAAATAAATAAATTGAATTCGAAAAGGGTTTTAAAAATAACCAAAATTTCCAATGATTGCATTGGAATGGATTTGAATCGAAATTGTCTTCGGAATATTTCGATGTTGGAATTCGTGATTATACAGATGTTGTTATGGAAATTTGAAAGATATATATTTATATCGTTATTTCCAATACGACATTTGTTAGTCGTAGAATTCGATATTGAATATAAGCCGATATATTTTCTATTCAGAGCCTTGTATTGAATATCAAATGTGATTTGGGTTTGTCGTGAATGGTGTCTTCACTAACACTGTTCTTGAACCCAGTTGAGAAAAGATTAAATCTTTTTATTTAGATTTAATGAAGTGTACCAATTAAATAACATTTAATTGGAATTGAATCGATATTGATTTTTGGGTTTATCGTGGACAGTGTTTTAAATAACACTCGTTCTTTAACCCGATGATTAATGAATGTGATTTTGGGTTTATCGTGAACCGTGTTTTTAAATGACACTGATTCTTTAACCCAGTCAAAGATTAAAACTAAGTGGAGTTTTAATGAATCTTTAATTAGATTGAAATGATTGAAAATGGAGTATCACCAGTTTTGCTCCAGGTGATAGTTAAATCTTTAATTAGATTTGAACGTGAAATGGTAATTGAATTTACCGATAACACCGTGGTGTTAGATATGAAGTATGACCAGTTTTACTTCATGGGATGAATAGGTTGGGATTGGGAAATTAAAACAAATGATTACTTCGGTAAGGTTCGTTAATCCCGACTAGTTTTGAATTGATATTCAAAAGTAGATTAAAGAATAAATTCAAGGAATTTATCTTTGATAAAATTAATGGGAATCTTTCCCTATGAATGTGAAATTTAGAAACTAACTGTCGGTTAGCCAAGCAGAATGGTTTTCTGGATATTGATCTGATGTTGGTTTCGGCCTTCGGGGTTAATGTTTTGGGGAATTATTCTCTTGATTAATTTACGGTTAGTGACTAATGAATTGGAATGAGGCGTATGTTGTGTTTGTGTAACACTTATTTAAAATATACGCGAGTTATTCGGAAAGACCGGGTTTATCCCATTCTGGATAACTGATACGACGATAAGTCGAAGATGAAGACGATGGTCGAAGACCGGAGGTCTTCACGTCGTTTGGGTAATTACTGATGATCTTGATTGGGCTGTACACCCAAGAAGATGGAAACAGTTAGTGATCGTCCAGACGTACTTGGAGATCGATGGATATGCGGGGTACTAGGTGCCTCCGGTTTCGTTCAGACCCAAAACGGACTTGTAAATGGACTGTGTGTCTGACATTGGATTTTAGTCTGTGTGATTGATTTCTATTAAATATATATCTGTTTGGCGACGGAGAATTTATTCTCTTGCTTAACGCCCTTCTCTGAGACGTACGAGCTCAGGGGTTATATATTGATGGATATCAAACGCATGGAGTGAATTGCCTGTGTGGCATGCCTAAGTGGCAATTGATCGAGGCTTCTGTTGAAAAGCAAAGTCTTGTGGTGATGATCAAAGCACGGCCTTTGTGGCGTAGCTTTGTGTAACGTTTACTTCGCGAGTTTCACACCCGGTATGAACCAAAAACGGGAGAGGACCTCAGGGAGGACATGCGTTTCTTTCTAGCTAGAAGTGGCGTCAGTGGTTTTACACGCCCTGACGAGTTTGACTTATGTGGTTGTTGCTGTTGCGAGGCGCCTCGGATTGATCGGTCGTTCTCGAACCGATGGAGTCATTCGTTGGCTCATTTACGCCCCATAGGGCGGAGAGACGTATTGTTCAGGCACTATAATCCACTCCGTGTGGACCGGCCCTGTCGCTCCAAGGGGCAGTTGCGGCTGTTCCGGAGACATGGGCTAGATTGTCTCGAAGACGGTAAGGACGATCCCTGGCCTCGGTTCATAGAAGGAAATCCAATTTCCAAATACGTGACATTTGCGGTTTTAGTTGTAATCCTATATATGGCGACATAGTGGGATGGGGCGTTCATGCCGCCTATGATTGATACTTATGATTTGAAGTGTTTTATACACTATGCACTTATAATAGTATCAAATGATTTGTTTTAAACGTATCAAGCATTCTTTGGCTGTTATAAGGGAAAACCCTATCCTCGACTGCGTTGCATTGTGTGATGGGACCTGGGTCTTATAACAGCTTCATTTTTCTTTATTTAGCATTGCGCTGTTTGTTTTATGCACTGGTATTCTTGGGAGGAAACCCGTTCCGTGTTATACGGCGTGGTCCCTTGATTTACCTAATGATTTAAAATAAAGATTAATAACTGTTTTAGTTCTCACACCAGTCCCATGACTGACCTGGAGTTTATTGTTTTAACCTAAACTCTGGGTGCCCCTATTTTCGACACGGGCAGCTAGTAGTTTTGGTTTTGCAGATTTATATTCACAGGATCCTGGTTTACAGCTGGAATGATATCCGGAAAGCTTTGTATCCGTATATCTCCTTCTAGTTGTGTATTGTATTATTTTCCGCTGCTATGTATTTAAATGTAATTTAAATCTCTGATATTTCTGTGTAATATTCATTTATACTCTGTATATTCTTGTAATCTGATGCATTGTTGTAATATGCAATGAAACGTTCTTCTATATGCGTTCTGATTTGTCGTGTTCTCAAACGATAGGGCGTTTCGAACGGTCTAGATCGGTTTAACGACTGGTTCGGACCGAGCGAAATTCCTTGCCGTCACATTATCCCTAATTAATTACACATTTTTAAGAATATGGGTAGACCTAACTAAATAGGTAAATTCCCAATTCCATAGTATGGGTAGACCTAACTTAATAGGTAAATTCCCAACTCCATAATATGGGTTGACCTAACTCAATAGGTAAATTCCCAATTATGTCCATTTAATTTGTGGTATGCTTAATCATACCCAATTCACATCATTTTATTAATATGCATATTAACCCCATCGTTCCCCACGTAATTCGTTCTCATAACGTGACATAATAAAAGGGAAGATTCATCACAAATGTCATGGGTTTAACCAACATAGCATATAACTTTATCATGGGTTCAAAAGGTGTCAACTTGCATATATGAGCATACATTAAACCCAACTAGCATTTAACCCAAACTTGCATTATGCATATCATAAAAAGAGACAACTTGCATATCAACTTGCACATAAACTTGCATATGAAATTGCACATAAACTTGCATATGAACTTGCACATAAACTTGCATGTGAACTTGCATAACATGTCATACATAGAGGCAAACTCGCATATGTTATGCATATCATAAAAAGAGGCAAACTTGCATATGAACTTGCATCATAATAGGGTAAACATGCATATGTATGCATAGCATACAAAGGTGTCATCTTGCATATGTATGCATCTTATTTAAAAAGGGTAGACTTGCATGTCATAATGTATGCATAAAACCAAACACTTAGCATGCCTAAAATCAAATACTTAGCATGCATAAAATCAAGTACTTAGCATGCATAAAACCAAACACTTAGCATGCATAAAATCAAATACTTAGCATGCATAAAATCAAACACTTAACATGCATAAAACTCACCACTTAACTTGCATAAACCCATATATTTAACTTGCATAAACCCACATACTTATCTTGCATAAACCCACATACTTAACTTGCATAAACCCACATACTTAACTTGCATAAACCCACATACTTATCTTGCATAAACATAGGGTTAACATTAAACATAGATTAGCAAACTAACATCATATCATATGATTTAAAACCCACAAATCCGCATACAAAACCGCATGATCTCATCATATCTCATCTACTTAATTTAGCAATTGGTTATTAAAGTGATAGAAACTCACCAAAACCAAGATTAGCAAACTTATGAAGTAGAACTAGTTGCTATACAAGAAGGAGATGATGATTAGAGGTTGATTAGCTTGCAACTTTCTTCATAAACTAGTGGAGGCTCCTCTCAAGTTTGATTTTGGCGGCATGATGGCATCATTTCTATTTTTAGTAGGGATTAGGCTTGCATTAGGGTGTATTTATAGGATTAGGGTGTGTTTTAGACCATAGGATTAACCCTAGGTTAGATTAGGTCCGTCAGATTTTAGGAAGTTTCCAGAAACCAGCCCCAAAGCCTAACCCAAACTCAACTAGGTGCACCAGGCCAGCATCAGCCGACAGGGCAAGTCGACAGCCCTGTCGACAGCCAAGTCGACAGGCATGTCGACAGGCAAGTCGACAGCCCTGTCGACAGCCATGTCGACCAGGCTGGGCGGGAGTTTTCCCGCCTGGCCCCATTTCTGCATGTTTCGAAATTTGAACCTGAATTTTTAAATCTGTTTTGAACTTTGAATTTTCTGTAAATTTCATTGGGCCATAACCGGGCCATACGGACTCCGATTCTCGAAAACTCGGACTCTATTTCGCGTATTTTTCCGAGACGAACGCAATGACGCAGCCCGTTACCCCCAATTCCCACATCTGAGATTATTTATTCTGCAATTAGTGAATTTTAGCATTAACTAAAATTCGGGGTGTTACAGAGGGGTTCTGAGGAATGCGGTTTTGAATGGAGGGACTGATGTGGATATGGAGTTTGAAACCGAGAGGGAAGTTCATGACAGTGGTGCTTCGTTAATCGACGAGGTGTGGGGTTTTAGCAGCTTTGGGTTTTTAATTTTTTTAGTTGAAAATATTGAAGAATAACTGATGGAGATACTGTGGGGTTTTGATGATCGCTCCATTTTCGGCAAGAGGGAAGGGTCAAGGTCTGTTCGAGTTTGAACGAGGGAAGACTCGATGTTGGTTCGTGATGACAAAGGAGGTTGTTAAGCTTAGTGATTATAGTGAACCACAGAGAGAAGCTTTGACATGATTAAGGTTAAAGGAGATTAAGGTAAACTTATTTAAAATAAATTAGTAATTTCTTTTGATAAATTAGAGTAGTTCAAATTTAATTAATTAAATAGTTAATTAAGTTGATAAGAGTATGAATCGTTAATTATGAATTTTATATTCATAAGAACTTGATAAAATCAATTAAGACAAGCCGAGTCGATTCATGGACACAGACATGGGATGAAATTGGGTATTCGACAAGAGGAAATTCCGGTGAGTAAATCTCACTCACCTTTTATTTAGAATTATTTTTATTCGTTAAAAATAATTGTTTGATGCATGTTTGAAATGCTTTCTGGTTGATTTTAAAATATTAGTTATATAGGTTTGCTATTATATATATATATATATATATATATATATATATATATATATATATATTGGTGATTGGTTGGATTCCCGCAGTATCATTAGCAGATGACCCTACGCCCACGTATATAAGTGGATCCCTTTTTATACCGCAATATCCTGCCATGAAGCAGGATGGGTATTACTATGTTGACTAACGTCTGTGCATGCAGGAAAACAGGTTGGAGGAATCCAACTGGATTCCTCAAAAATATATTACTGTTTGTTTGTTTGCTTGATTTCATATATTCATATATGACGTGTTAAAAATTGGATGATTTGATTGTTTTAAATATCACCGGGCTAAGTGTTAATTTATTTAAAATATCGTGAAAAGGATATTTGAGATTTAAAGGGAAAATTCTATTTTTAAATAGAATTTAAAATTTGAATGCAATAAAAATATTAACTTGTTTTGAAACATAAAACAAGTAGTTCCTTTATAAACGAAGTTTATACATAGTTCTTTTATAAACAAAGTTTATAAATGATGTGAAAAGAATTTCATTGGATAATTCGGAAATAAAAACACGAGTGTGAAATTGAAAAGGAAAATCTATTTTCCAAAAGTAGAAATATCGATTTCAAAAGGAATCGAAATCGAGACTTGTTTAAAGAATGAATAAAGAAAATTCAAATAGAAAATATAAAGGAATTCCAAACATAGAATTTGAATATCGAATGTAAAATGGAATTTGAATATATGAGAAATTCAAATAGAATTTTGAATACGAGAAATTCAATGGAAATTGAATATAGAAAATGCAAAGAGAATTTTCAAAAGTAAGATTTTGGTTTTAAATGGATTTTGAACTAGGCTTGTTTAAATAAAACAGGGAAATTTATAAAATAGTGTTGATAAATATAATGAATAATTATCAAGAGATAAATTGAATATTTGAACTCAAAGGAATTTAAATATGGGATTTGAATTCAAAGGAATTTAAATACGGGATTTGGATTCAAAGGAATTGAAATAGATTTGAATTCAAAGGAATTGAAATACATTTGAATTCAAAGGAAATGAAATAGATTTGAATTCAAAGGCATTGAAATAAAATTTGAATTCAAAGGAATTCAAATAGAATTTGAATTCAAAGGAATTCAAATAGATTTGAATAAAGAAAGTTCAAATGAAATTTAAATATGGAATTTGAAAATAAGATTCAAATAGAATTCAAATGGAATTTAAACAAAGGAAATTCAATTTTTGAATTTGAATGTAGAAATTTAAATGGAATTTGTTTATAGAAATTGAATGGAGTTTGGATATAGAAAATTCAAATATGAATTCAAATATAAATTTGAATATAGTAATTCAAATGGAATTTGAATATAGAGATTCAAGTAGAATTTGAATAAAGGAAATACAAATGGAAATTGAATATAGAATTTGAAATAGACTTTGAATATAGATTAGAATAGAGTTAAAATTATATTTAAATATAGGATTCAAATAGAATTGAAATAGATTTGAATATAGGAAATTCAAATTTGAATTTAAATGAAGTTTGAAATAGATCTGAATATAGAAACTCAAATGGGATTTGAATATGGAATTTAAATATAGAATTCAAATGGAATTTAAAAAATTTCAGAATGGGGTAGAATTTATCTTAAACAAGGTTTAAAAGTTTATACTTATAAATATAATTAAAACGAACTCGCCGCAGCGCTGTAGTTCATAAATTGGCGTTTCGAACTTCAATTGAGTATATAGAACTCAATTGAAATCGGAATTCTTTGAAACAAGAAACGTCAAGACCGATTTGATAATAGTTTTCTAATGAAAGAGAAAAATCTGAATTTCGTCTTATAGATTTTGAGTTATATCAAAATCAAATTTTTAGAAAAGCAGCGCCATATCCATTTAAAAACCATAATGATATATTTAATTTTATAAAAGGGATTTTAAGCGAATAAAATCCGAATTTCTATTTAGAAAATTTCAGAGTTGAGTTGTAAAATTTTATGCGAATTCAAGTTGTGTAAATGAATATGATTTTTGAAATAGAAATCAGATTTTTGTTTTACTGAATAGAATTAACTAATTTGAATAGAAATTAGTTAATGAGATTTTGAATGGATATTGGGCTTCGAATAAGTGAATTCGATTTGAAAATGTATATTCGAAATCGAACAGGAAACTAAAATTGAAATTAAAATTCAATTTGGTTATTAGCAAGTTAAATATGTTCTTTGAACATGTTATGTTCAAACAAAGAAGTGGAATAAGCAAAATAGCTAATTAAAGAACAAATGAGCAAAACTGAATTCAAACGATTGAATTGAGTTGAATTGAATTAAAAACAGGTGAGCATGTGTTAGACAGGTATGGGATGAGGTATATGAAGATTTTAATTTATGTGCCGACAAAAAGGTACATGTTCAATTTCATATATGAGGTTTTATGCGCCGTATCGGCAAGCCGCTTGGCCTTTTCTTTTTCTTTTGGGTTGGTGAGGGCCATGGGAGGCTATTTAAAATATCCCGAAGCTCCCGGTATAAGGGAGGTTATGGCGAAATTTTCCGGGAATTTAAGGAGTTATAATATTTTTCAGATAATTTGATAGTTAGAAATCAATGTATCGATATATATAGAATTCGATTAGGAAATGAAATAAAAATTAGAATATTGTAAACAAAAAGGGAAATATATAAATCAAAAATAGAAAGCGAACCATATACATGTTTTAAAAATGAATAGTTGGGTTTTATAGTGTGTTTATTCGAGGTAAATGGTTTTGCCGTTTTGAAGTTAAGGATGTTTTTCAGTCAAGGTCTGAGAGGTAATTTTACCCCAACTTGATTTATTTCATTTTTAATTGATAAATAGCAGAATCCCGCCTCGAAGAGAAGGGTTTGAAAAGAGTTAGTCGAATAAAATATTTTGGGTTGTTGTATCGATGTTTTATACAGCATTCATTTTAACCCAAGTGATGGAAGTTTCGAAATATATCATAAATATTTTATGAATGAAATATTAATTAAAGGCCCGGTGATTTGGTTGATATTATGGATGAATGTTTGTTTGTTTTTCTTCGATAGTTAAATAACCGACTATCGAAGTGTTTGCCAATATCGTTGTCAATATGGAGAGACCGGTTGGATTATTATCCGTGAACCACTCTATATTGGCAGTAGCGTTGCGGATCAGATTATATAAAGATAATCGAAGGCGGTGTAAAGTGCAAGGGCTTTTTCTATTAAAAGAAATTATGCCTTCGGTTTCGTTCAATCCCAGAACGAGCGTAAATGGACGAATGTCTGACAAAGTATTTCCTATGATCTAATGGGTTGTTTTGTATAAATATATATGGTTGCAACGGATTTATTCCCTTAGCATAACATCCAAAATAGTTGTGCAAATCAACTAGTGATTAACGGATCTGACAATGTGGCATTCAAAGTTATTATGCTATTAATGGATAGAAAATAATCGTAGCCTCAGGCCTCAACAACCGGGAAATGACAGAAATCGGGAAGGCAGCACGGCTATGTGGGTCGCTCCCATTAGGGTGTATAATCACCTATCTAGAGATTCATTTAATTCCTTATTCAGTTCGATGCTATCCCATTCAGGAAGCGGTTGCTGATCCCAACCGTTGGTGATATACATTCGATACACTCAAGCAAAATGAGTGGTCGGTCATGTGTGGGCCGGGTTGCAAGATGTTCTTGTTGAACCCCAGTGTATCGCCTCTAGAGTACACTGATCAGAAGGTGGTTCCATACCTTGTCATGTTGGAAATCCAATCTCCAATAAGAGCCATGCGTTTTTTTTTTTGATTTTATACTATGTATGTGGAGCGTGAGATGCAAGCGTTCCGCTAGATTCTGTAACGACCCGAAAATCCGTGCCAATTTGAGCTGGTAAACATCCTACACATTCAACTCAAAGTGTACGAAAAATTCAGACCATTAATAGAAAGAAATAAGAGGATGAGAAAGGTAAGATAGAACTAATAGAATAGAAGAAGAAGAAGAACACAACTGAGCAGAATCAGGGTAAACACGAATCTCACAGCGGAACGAATAAAATGTATTATATAACATAACTTTGAAATACAAAACTGTATTTGTATATACATACCATTATCAGAGTACAATACATCATATCACAGTGGAAATAATCTCTAAATACTAACGGTGAAGCCTTCTGCTTTTAGCTCCTCCAAGTGTATCTGTAAAAGCCTGAAACACTTGACTGCCCGTACAAATTTAGGCACCCAAGAGTTTAGGGAAAACAAACAAAATAAACTCTGGGTCAGTCATGGGACTGGTGTGAGTAGATTCCAACCATACGGTTTAACTTTGAAAATCCTTTTAAAGCAAAAGGATAATAGTAAGACCAACCCACACATAAACATGGACGGTTTTTACCTTACTATAACCCAAAACACTTTGATACCAAAATCCAGTGATATTATAATAATGTCTAGTCAAATAAATAACCAAATAGCAGAGCGCTTGCATCTCACACTCTACATACATAGTATAAAATCAAATACCGCAGGGCGCTTATTGGATATTGGATTCCAACTATGACAAGGTATGGGACCACCTGCCGATAGTGTATCTCTAGAGGCGAATACACCTGGGTTCAACAAGAACGTCTTGCAACCCGGCCCACACATGACCGACCACTCATTTCTCTTGAGTGTATCGAATGTATATCACGAACAGTTGGGCTCAAACCACTGTTTCCCGAAAAGGGACAGCATCGAAATAGATTAAAGAAGTAAAAGGAATTTCTCTAGATAGTTGATTATACACCCTAATGGGAGCGACCCACATAGCCATGCTGCCTGCCCGATTTTTGTCATTTCCCGGTTGTGAAGCTAGAGGCTACGTCTATCTTCAGAACATCTGATAACCATTTACTTTGAATTCCACATCGTCAAACCCATCAAATCACTAGTTGATCTTCCCAAAAATATTACGGGTATAAAAGCTAAGAGAAACAAATTTCTCCGCCATCAGACGTAATACCTTGAAAAGATCGTCTTATCTGACCGTCAGGAATACTTTGTCAGACATTCGTCCATACAAGTTGTCCTGGGACTGGACAAACAGAAAACACCATGCATTCTGGAACAGAACAACCCCTGCATCTCACTCCGTCTTCAATTTTCTTCAGCATAATCTAATTCGCAGCGCTTATGCATATACGGAGTGGTTTTCGGATAATAGATCCAACCGGTCTCTCCGTATTGACAACGAGGGTAAAAACACTTCGATGGTCGGTTATTTAACTATCGAAGTAAAAACAAACATCCATTCTAGTGTATAAATAAACATCATACAATCACACTTACGTTTGGTCAACAGCGCTAATTTATCGTTATAGTTTAAAAACTTATCATACGCTGTAATATTCCCCTTTAACTAATCTCAACATAATAGTCACGCTTAAGCCTAGTCAACGGCGTTATTTTATCGCTATAGTTCTAAGACTTGCAATACGCTGCCATATTCCCTTTATACTAATCTTGACATCTCTTTTCGTTACAAACCAATACCATCCCTCGATAATTGAGAAGTCGTTTCAGTTGGGGTATTTTAATTACCTCTCAGACCTTGATCGACAACGCTCTTACTTTAGAACAGATATAAGTCCGTAACTCTAACACCTTATTTTTAATAATACCAATTAAACTGTATTTCTTGCTTTATTTAGATGCCATATCCCTATTTTGAAAACTCAATTGTTTATAATTGTTACACCGGTCATTAACTCTTCGCTTCCTCTTCCTTATACAAATCCAACATTTCTCTACGCTTCGTCTTCCTTACACAGTTTCATTTTTAAACTTCTCTTATCAAAACCCATGACGTTCTTTGTCTATTGGCAATTTACTTTTTATTCAAATTTGTTATACCGAATCCAAGTGAACATCTTAATACAAACTTAATATCCTCTTAAATGAAATCCATTTAAGAACCAATTTCTTTAATCAAATAATGGTTAACTTGATCATTTGTTGAAGTAAACAATTTACTTCATTATTAATAAGCAATTCTAATTAGTTCAATAACTATTTAAACTTCATTACAAGGGTAATTAATAATTAAGAAAATCTTCTAAATTTTAAACAATTAATTTCTAATCTATAATTATTAGATTAATCTAAGACCTATTTAATCTAATAGTCATTTCCCCATAAACCAGTTTATTTAGTCCACTTCAAACTATCAGTTAATTCGTTATCTGATTTTAATTGCATCTTAGATTAATAAAATTAATCTAAAAATATTGCTTTAATTATAAAAATATAATTTTAATAATTGAACTTCGTTGATTTTCCTGACGGCAAATAAGTTTCTTAACTTAAAGATGAGTTTATGGTTGACTGTTGTCATTTTCTTAATCATATCGTCCATTGATCTAATCAATATTCGTACAGGGTTTAAATGTCATTTGGGTTCAAACAGTGCTCACAAATAGTATATATAAATATTTAGGAATCCAGTTGGATTCCCCCAACCGATTTCACACATCCACTGATGTTAGTCAACACAATTCACAATAATTTCATACTAGGAAATATTTTAATCGACGAAATCAGTGTCCACCAATGATGTGTATATATACGACGATATTCAACCAATTTAATTGTAATTTACCTAATCAACCATCACACAGCATTCAACCATTATTTTAAAATACAATTATAATATTTTAAATTAAAACAGAGTTAGTGAATTTACTCACCTTTGCGCGTTAACCGTTAAATAACGATTTGCGTCAGTCGATTAACTCCGGCGTCTTAATTTTGCCTTGAATTTGTAACGATCTCCAAACATTCCAATATGTTCTAGTACGTAGTCGGTGACCATACGACTTCAACATGACCGTTCATTCGCAATTCTGTTTATCTGACCCGTTTGCGCATTACCGTGCTCCTTCTCTTTCCGACATCTTCGTAGTTTCACCATCCTCCTTTTTTTATCTTTGCTTTGATGAATGCGCATGCCTCATGTTGAAGCCTGCCTCCTCATTCTAACCGTTGTTTTCGTCCAAGCACTCCGCCCTCGAACACAACTCTACATTGCAAATCCTTCTACTTGCCTGAACGGACACCGACCAAATCTCCGACAAATGTTTCCAACCCCTTTCTACATTTCATGGATCGTCCATCATTTAAAAACCTTAACCTCTGTGAGCCCGGGAGGATCATCTGCAGCCTCACAGAGGGATACCAAGAGTACCCTCACGTCCCCTCGAAGCCTCGGGCTTCGTAACCCAATTCGTTGGAGCCTTCGTTTTACTCAGACGGACGTTCATTCTTTCCCGTGTTATACTAAGAATTACTACTTAGTTTTGCTAACTAAGGTTTACCACTTAGTTTCCAAAATCGTTGTTTTCTTAACTAAGGTTTACTACTTAGCTCCTTTTAACTAAGGTTTACTACTTAGTTCTCTTTCTTGTCAGTTTGGATTGGTTAAGCGTCATTAGTCAATTCAGGCTAACTTAACCCTCTTCATTTATCCTGTTAAACTGGTTAAGTGTTATCAGTAATTCATGTTGACTTAACTCTACCACAAACCAAGTTATATTGGTTAAGTATTTCTCATTACTTAACCCTACCCATTCATCCTGTATTGGTTAAGTGTTCCTTTTTAACTTAACCTTGCCCATCTGTTTTTAACTATTATTTTATTAATGGTTAAGTATTATCCCTTCATGTTTTAGACTTAACCATGTTCCTTTTTTCACAATCTGATGGTTAAGTGTTCAAGTTTACTTAACCCTACGGTCTAGTCCAGCTAACATATCAAATTGGCTAAGTGTATTAAATTTTACTTAACCCCAACCTCTAGTCTAGTTAACATGTTAATTTGGCCAAGTGTATTAACTTTACTTAACCCCACCTTCTAGTCTAGTTAACATGTTAATTTGGATAAGTGTTTTCTTAGTTACTTAACCCCTACAAATCTTGTCTTGTTGCGATGTTAAGTTTGGTTAAGTGTCCCTATGGACTTAACCCTCCCATTCTAGCTTAACTATGTTAAGTTGGTTAAGTGTTCCTATGGGCTTAACCCTCCCATTCTAGCTTAACTGTGTTAAGTGTCAGTATGAACCTAACCCCACCCATCGGTTTGGTTATCATGTTGAATTGGTTAAGTGTCTTAGTTAACTTAACCCTACCATTCTTGTTCTAGCTTTAACTAAATAAATTAAAGTCGCGACCACTTACTTTAGACAGATATTGTTGCGATTACTGGATGTGCCGGTTGGTTTCGGGCAGGTTTACATCGCAACTCAGTCTAACCTCGGGTTACGCATATTCGTGTTTTCTAAATTCAAAGGGTTTTGATTAATTTTCATACAGGTTTTGAAAGTAACCATCCCGTCCGTCGGATCAGTTAAGGATAGCCAGGGAGAGCAGGAAACTTGTATTTTCCAAACCCAAGCCTAGACACTATCCTCTCTGTCACCCTAGAACTTTCTGGTGTGTTATTAAAAGAGATGTCGTTAATAAACCTTTAATTTGTCTGAACTTACATTTTCTCATTTAGGACAAATTCTATAAGTAAATTATTCCTAATTTACTTATTTCATAATTACTCTTTTAATGTAAATTGTCAACATTTATTACTATGGCCCATTTTCCCCTCTATATCATATTTATGCTTTTGGTATGTAAACTATACCAAATTAAGTGTCACTAACCATGATTTTGCTAAACATGACAATTACTCACAATTATGGCCAATTTCAAATTTATGCCAATATTCTTATTATGCCAAATTAGCTAATCCAATTCTGATTTAACATTCTAATTACAGTTCATGTCAAACTAGACTTATTATTCTAGTTCACAGTTCATGTAAATGCTAGATTTACAAGTCAATACTAGATTCAAATTACACATCCTATAATTCATGTCAAATTTATCCAATTTGCATTTTTGTAAACATGCCATAATACATGTTCCCAATTTATGCCAATTTCCAAGTTTATAACTACGTTTTAGTAAATTTCATATTTTTCCCAAATCGTATTCCCATCGTTCGTATAACCATGATTCAATCTAGATTATAGATAAATCTGGATTCGTAGATAAAAAGGGAATGAACCAAAGATACTATGAAAAGATAGACATAATAACTGGCATAAAATGATAATTTACTAATTACAGACCTAACGAATTACACTGAAATAAATTGATCTAAAACATCGAAGGCCTATAGATCTGAAAATGTTATGACATAGAAAGGGTTGAATAACGATGTAGGTTCAAGAACATGGGTAGACCTAACTTAATAGGTAAATTCCCAAGATCAAAATCCAAAGAAAATCAAGAATAGACAGAATAGATAATCAGGTTTAGACCCAATTTCACAGTCACAAAACTTAAGCAACACTTTCCTAGTCATGAATCATAAGTGTTTAGTCATAGTTGTCCTTGTTATGTCATAGACAATAGTTTATATTTCCTTATCAAAGGCATAGGCTTGTGTTCATAGTCAAAGGAAATAATCCTCATAATCATGAGTCACAGTCATAGGCAATGTTCATAATCATAGGCAATGTTCATAGTCAAAGGCAATGTTCATAGTCATAGGCAAGGCCTATTTGGTCATCGAATCACGATCAGTCTTTAATCAAGTCTAGAAACATGTATAAACACAGATCCGAGTGAAGAGATTAGGCATATTCCTTTATTCCTTTAATATCATGTCACGAATAGAAAACATTCAAATCTAAAAAGTAACCGACTTACAGAGATTATATTAGATTCGTAGAAAAATAGTCGTTGAAGTCGTTTGAATCTTCACTTGAATCCTAGCTTGTTTTGAATCTCCTCTTGAAAGTCTTAAGCAGCATTTCCTCGTCTTGATTTATTTTACATATTATTTTATTTATTTATACATTTTCTCAGAGGCAGCATAAGGATAGAATGAAATGGTGTGGAGAGGAGGAGGCTAGGAGGCTGTTTATATAGTATTAGGCGGACGAACCTAGACAGAAAACGAGACCAGATACATAAGGATGCACCCAGGCCCAAAACCAGGTTCGGGGACCAGGTCGACACCCATGTCGACTGGGCAGTCGACCTAGTCAGGGGGGTCGACTACCCAGTCGACTCCCCAGTCGACCTGGGTCCTGGGCGGGAATTTTCCCGCCCAGCCCGCTTCTGGGTTTGAATTCGAATTTCGAGTTGTTTTCGATTCTGAAAATTCCTGAAACTTCGGAGGGTCATATCTTCCTCATACGGACACCGATTCTCGCAAACTCGAACTCATTTCCAAGAAGAATTTCGAGATGAACGCAATGGCGCAACCCGTTTCCCTTGATTTTGGTTTTAAAATTTAATTCTGCCTTGATTTGTGAATCCTAGTGTTACAGAATTACGGGGTGTTACACCAGTATTATCAAAATTATTTTCCAGTGGTAGAAGTGAGTTCAATACTATATCATCTTCAAAAATTGTTTACAAAATTTTCTATTTTGAAATTTCCTTCCAAATATCTTTCACAGCACTTAGAAAACAATTCCAAATCTCCCAGGATTTTAAAATTCCCATATATTTAATCCAAACATTATTTCCAACTTTTTTCCAAGTTTCTAGAGTTTTATTTCAATTCTGGTTTTTTTTTAAAATTCAAATTTAGTTCATCCGAGTTCGCATATTATACTTATATAATATTCTGATTGGTTATTTATATAACCAACTCAATTATAAATCTTTTTCGATTCTAATAATGATCACAGATCCATTAAATTGTAATATCAAGTTATACAATTCTTTTTATATCAAAATATATTACGGGTAAGATTATTTCATTAACCCTCTTTTTAAAACATACAGTGTCGAATTACTCTGTTCAAGAGTTTAGAAACACCTATCGATATAGTTTGCATTACCGTATCGACCAGAATTCATAAACCACTCGACCGACCAGTCAACACAATATAAAACAGTTTTTATATTAATTTACAAATACGTGCTCATATATATACACTCATACTCAATTTAGGATATTACTAACCCTATCTTTATTGAGTTACGCCACAGAGCCAAGGTAATCACTTAACCTTAAGCTCTGATACCAACTGTAACGACCCGAAAATCCGTGCCAATTTGAGCTGATAAATATCCTACACATTCAACTCAAAGTGTACGAAAAATTCAGACCATTAATAGAAAGAAATAAGAGGATGAGAAAGATAAGATAGAACTAATAGAATAGAAGAAGAAGAAAAAGAAGAAGAACACAACTGAGCAGAATCAGGGTAAACACGAATCACATAGCGGAAAGAATAAAATGTATTATATAACAGAACTTTGAAATACAAAACTGTATTTGTATATACATACCATTACCAGAGTACAATACATCATATCACAGCGGAAATAATCTCTAAATACTAACGGTGAAGCCTTCTGCTTTTAGCTCCTCCAAGTGTATCTGTAAAAGACTGAAACACTTGACTGCCCGTACAAATTTAGGCACCCAAGAGTTTAGGGAAAACAAACAAAATAAACTCTGAGTCAGTCATGGGACTAGTGTGAGTAAATTCCAACCATACGGTTTAACTTTGAAAATCCTTTTAAAGCAAAAGGATAATAGTAAGACCAACCCACACATAAACATGGATGGTTTTTACCTTACTATAACCCAAAACACTTTGATACCAAAATCCAGTGATATTATAATAATGTCTTATCAAATAAATAACCAAATAGCAGAACGCTTGCATCTCACGCTCTACATACATAATATAAAATCAAATACCGCAGGGTGCTTATTGGAGATTTGATTCCAACTATGACAAGGTATGGGACCACCTGCCGATAATGTATTTCTAGAGGAGAATACACCTGGGTTCAACAAGAACGTCTTGCAACCCGGCCCACACATGACCAACCACTCATTTCTCTTGAGTGTATCGAATGTATATCACCAACGGTTGGGCTCAAACCACCGTTTCCCGAAAAGGGACAGCATCGAAATAGATTAAAGAAGTAAAAGGAATTTCTCTAGATAGTTGATTATACACCCTAATGGGAGCGACCCTCATAGCCAAGCTGCTTGCCCGATTTTTGTCATTTCCTGGTTGTGAATCTAGAGGCTACGTCTATCTTCAGAACATCTGATCACCATTTACTTTGAATGCCACATCGTCAAACCCATCAAATCACTAGTTGATCTTCCCAAAAATATTACGGGTATAAAAGCTAAGAGAAACGAATTTCTCCGCCACCAGACGTAATACCTTGAAAAGATCATCTTATGTGACCGTTAGGAATACTTTGTCAGACATTCGTCCATACAAGTTGTCCTGGGACTGGACAAACAGAAAACACCATGCATTCTGGAACAGAACAACCCCTGCAACTCACCCCGTCTTCAATTTTCTTCAGCATAATCTAATTCGCAGTGCTTATGCATATACGGAGTGGTTTTCGGATAATAGATCCAACCGGTCTCTCCGTATTGACAACGAGTGTAAAAACACTTCGATAGTCGGTTATTTAACCATCGAAGTAAAAACAAACATCCATTCTAGTGCATAACTAAACATCATACAATCACGCTTAAGTTTGGTCAACAGCGCTAATTTATCGTTATAGTTTAAAAACTTATCATACGCTGTAATATTCCCCTTTAATTAATCTCAACATAACAGTCACGCTTAAGCCTACTCAACGGCGTTATTTTATCGCTATAGTTCTAAGACTTGCAATACGCTGCCATATTCCATTTATACTAATCTTGACATCTCTTTTCGTTACAAACCAATATCATCCCTCGATAATTGAGAAGCCGTTTCAATTGGGGTATTTTAATTACCTCTCAGACCTTGATCGACAACGATCTTACTTTAGAACAGATATAAGTCCGTAGCACTAACTCCTTATTTCTAATAATACCAATTAAACTATATTTCTTGCTTTATTTAGATGCCATATCCCTATTTTGAAAACTCAATTGTTTATAATTGTTACACCGGTCATTAACTCTTCGCTTCCTCTTCCTTATACAAATCCAACATTTCTTTACGCTTCATCTTCACAGTTTCATTTTTAAACTTCTCTTATCAAAACCCATGACGTTCTTTGTCTTTTGGCAATTTACTTTTTATTCAAATTTGTTATACCGAATCCAAGTGAACATCTTAATACAAACTTAATATCCTCTTAAATGAAATCCATTTAAGAACCAATTTCTTTAATCAAATAATGGTTAACTTGATCATTTGCTGAAGTAAACAATTTACTTCATTATTAATAAGCAATTCTAATTAGTTCAATAACTATTTAAACTTCATTACAAGGGTAATTAATAATTAATAAAATCTTCTAAATTTTAAACAATTAATTTCTAATCTATTATTATTAGATTAATCTAAGACCTATTTAATCTAATAATCATTTCCCTATAAACCAGTTTATTTAGTCCACTTCAAACTATCAGTTAATTCGTTAACTGATTTTAATTGCTTCTTAGATTAATAAAATTAATCTAAAAATATTGCTTTAATTATAAAAATATAATTTTTATAATTGAACTTCGTTGATTCGCCTAACGGCAAATCAGTTTCTTAAATTAAAGATGAGTTTATGGTTGACTGTTGTCATTTTCTTAATCGATATCGTCCATTGATCTAATCAATATTCGTACAGGGTTTAAATGTCATTTGGGTTCAAACAGTGCTCACAAATAGTATATATAAATATTTAGGAATCCAGTTGGATTCCCCCAACCGTTTTCCTGCATCCACCGATGTTAGTCCACACAATTCACAATAATTTCATACTAGGAAATATTTTAATCGACGAAATCAGTGTCCAACCAATGATGTGTATATATACGATGATATTCAACCAATTTAATTGTAATTTACCTAATAAACCATCACACAACATTCAACCATTATTTTAAAATACAATTATAATATTTTAAAATAAAACAGAGTTAGTGAATTTACCCACCTTTGCGCGTTAACCGTTAAATAACGATTTGCGTCGGTCGATTAACCCCGACGTCTTAATTTTGCCTTGAATTTGTAACGATCTCCAAACATTCCAATCTGTTCTAGTGCGTATTCGGTGACCATACGACTTCAACGTGACCGTTCGTTTGCAATTCTGTTTATCTGACCCGCTTGCGTGTTACCGTGCTCGTTCTCGTTCCGACATCTTGGTAGTTTCACCATCCTCCTTTTTTTATCTTTGCTTTGATGAATGCGTATGCCTCTTGTTGAAGCCTGCCTCCGCATTCTAACCATTGTTTCCGTCCAAGCACTCCGCCCTCGAACACAACTCTACATTGCAAATCCTTCTACTTGCCTGAACGGACACCGACCAAATCTCTGACAAATGTTTCCAACTCCTTTCTACGTTTCATGGATCGTCCATCATTTAAAAACCGCCACATTTCCTCCACGATCAAAGCTCCCTTCTCCAGAATGATACACGCAAGTCCCCTTTCCTTCTATTATATATTTCTTTTCTTTTCATCTTCTTTGTTTTTTCATTGGGCCTCTCTGTTTGGACTTCGGCCCAATCACTCCTGCGTAAACCCAAACCCATCAAGAACACTGTTTTCTCCTCTAATTTATACTCCAGCATCCACTACAATACAAACACTTCGAAGCAATTTTCAACTTGCTGTTTTTGCACGCAAATTTTCATGCGTTCTCACCTCTCTGCTTCCTCAGCACGTCCATAACTTTGAACTGAACTGCATAAAACTCCTCCTCATATGCAGCCAACGTCCCCTCTCATGCATGAACACCCTGTACCCAAACTTGCTCACCACTTCCATATGCTATAGTTCTTCAAATCATCACCACCCGCATGAACGCATCCACCTGCTCATTCACTGTTCTACAAAACAAAACCCCTGCTATCGAACATGCTCAGCTTTACGCTACCGCTCACACTTCCCGTCCGACGCCAGAGAACCACCGTGCCCTCGTCTCAGTCGTTTCCAGTCTTTGGTATAGTTTCCCCCCTGCACGTACAACTGGTGCGACCCTTTTTATCTCTTATTACTTTATGAACTTTACAAACTTTGATCACCAATTCGTCAGCTTCTTCCATGTTCTTCATATACTCCTTCTGTTCATTCAAACAGTCTCCTTCACTCACGAATGTAGACTCATAGCTCCGTCATTTCCAAACTTTCCAGTGCTACTAGCGATCATTGCGTCAACCAGCAACTCCATTGAACGCCTCGCCATCCCGCTCCTACACACGCCATGCCAAAACCCACGTTCTACTTCAAATGAATACCGCACCCTTCATTCCCTGTAGCCCATCTTACTCTCCACTACTAAAACGCTCTCCTGGAACCCAGACCGTGGACATGGTGCACCCCTTTCAGCTCCTCCATACTCTACTAATCTCATGCATGTCTCTCGCTACTTCATTTCACCACATGCACCTCTTTCTAGAACAAGTCCGCACAGCTAACTTCGCCTTGCTCCTCATCCAAACTCCGTCGTTGTCAGGACCCCGACCTTCACTCGCCTGTGTCCTTCTTTTCTCTTCCCGGTGCTTCCTTCTGCCTGAACCCACCTCATCAGGGAGAAACGCGCCCAGCTTGTCATTAGTGGCGATGCCGCTATTGCGTTCAAGCCCCAACTGCAAAGCTCGCCAACTCCACTCTTACAGTCCGTACACCTTGCGCAGCTTCATAGTAATGGATTGACAACTCTTCTACCAACACTCCATTCACTTGTTGTGTACTGTGTACTCATGTTGGCCGCTCATTTGTTTTGATTTTTGATGATCGAGTATTTGGTTTTATCAATGGAAATGGCGATTGTGTGAGTTTAATAGAAGAGAAAGGTTGTATTTATAAGCTTCCAATACCTTGGTGCCTAAGGAGTAGGATATAGCATAGCTGGAAGAAATAGCGGCTATGAAATGAAAGCACCTTACTACGTGACATGATCCGTGCTTTTGAAAATTCATGGCAGGTTGAGGCTTGGGTTTCTCTTGTATAGCTTAGATTATTAGGTCTGCGTACTCCTTCATGAGTTTTCACGTCGATAGGTGGCTAAGTAGGTTTACAGTGTAGGCGGCACCAAATTTGAATTGGGTAACTGATTAAACTGTTGGTCCCGAAGAAACATTGATGCAACAATTCATATGCTTTCTTTGGTATGTGAACTTAAAGGACGATATGGGTTTGTTTTTTTTATATCCATGTTTTATGTTGTTACTCGTGTATGAATTAAATACTTTGGTCCAGTCATGATATTGCCAATACGAGTAGAGTCTCACATGTACAAGTTGATTTTACTTGACATAGCCCCATAGCTTACAGGGTAGGAGTGTGGTTTTGCAGCTGTAGAGTTTCGAAAAGATGGGGTGGAAAGCTTAGGGACCAAGGATTTCATTAAAATATTCAATTATCATGTTTATTTTGATGGCAACATTCTGTGAATATATGGTTTAAACGCAAGGATTAATCTTCCTTTAGTATGCAGTACCTAGTTTAGATCTTTTGAAAGTGCCATAATCTTGTTATCCAATGGGATAAAGAATTTGTAATGTGAACTAGGTGATGAATTTGGTTCTATTTGTTCAATAATGCTGATGCCTGGAGAATGTACTTACGTTTACATCTCGAAATCAGACGTAAATTTGATGGGATGAACAATGTTGTTACCGTGGGAGCTATAGGCTTTCAAAGAAAGGATTAGGACATATTTTATTCAATGTCCAAGGATATTTAATTACGGAATGGGTATGGAGACACACGCAGAAAATGACTTGGGAATATAAGTGTGGTTGTGATTTAGAAAGTTACATATCCATTGCGTAAAATTCCATTTGTTTACTAATCGTTATCGACAAAAATAAAAATACCGTTGAGATGAGTACGGTATCACGATCTCAGAAATATAATAATATCGGTAGGTTAACTCATATTGTGAAACCCTGAAATGCTGATATAGGGTGCACAATACTCCAAATAAAAAGTTGCTTATTTAATTAATTAAAAATTACAGTAAAATTCTAAAAATTAAATTATCACTATGTCTCAAAAGAACCTTGTTCAAATTTGCGACCGGTATCTAGTTATATCAAATAAACCGTTACGGTCGATATACGATTTCACAGCGACTTTCTGAATATTTGATTTGGACATAACTCATAATCTATACCACGAAATCTTGGTTTTTCACTTCTGTTAGAAAAATACAGTTCAACAGATTCCAACGTTTCTTGTTTCGAAGAAATCCGACTAATAACGGGTCCCGCACACTCAGTTGAAGTTCAAAACGTTAATTTACGAACTGCAGCGTCGTTATGAGCTCGATTATATTTAATATATATTTTTATATGCTCAACTATATAAATCCACTTATATCATGAATTCAATATTAAACTGATTTAAATATTCAAATACAAACCGATAAAAATGCGGGACATTACAGATTCTATTTATTTGACGTAGACATTATTATAATATCACTGGATTTCGTATCAAAGTGTTCTGGGTTATAGTAAGGTGAAAACCGTCCGTGTTTATGTGTGGCCTGGTCTTACTATTATCTTTCCTTTCGAAAGGATTTTGAAAGTTAAACAATTGGTTGGAGTTTACTCACACCAGTCCCATGACTGACCCAGAGTTTATTTTGTTTGTTTTTCCCTAAACTCTTGGGTGCCCAAATTTGTACGGGCAGTCAAGTAGTCGGGATTTTTCAGATTCACTTGGAAGAGCTGGAAGCAGGAGGCTTCACCAGTTAGCTATAGACTATCATATATTCTGTTGTGAACCATGTGTGTATCTGGAAACAGGTGTTTATAACTGTTCCAGGAATAATTGTTGTGCTCTAATGATGGTATGTATATAAAGTTAATGATTTGTATTTCAAAAGTTATGTTATAAGATATATTTTATTCGTTCCACTGTGAGATTTGTCTTCTTTGTTTTCTTCTATTCTAACCTTTCTTTCTTTCTATTTCTCATCCTCTAACTTCTTTCTAATAACGATTCGTATTTCTGTGCAATTTGGGTTGGACGTGTAGTGTTATTAGTCAACTTAGATAGTACGGATTTGCGGGCCTTTACAATCATCCACATAGGTAAAAAGTAAATGTCTGGGCTTCACACCATGGCACCACCCATGGCTAGAAAGAAACATCATGTTCTGCCAACGATCCGATCCCGTTTTTGACTCATACCGAGGTGTGAGGCTCGCGAATTAAAGCTATACAAAAAGCTATGCCTTTTAAGGCCATGCTTTGATCATTAACCACAGGACTCTGCTTTTCAACAGAAGCCTTGATCATTTGCATCTCAGCATGCCACAAAGGCAATTCACGCCATGCAACTAATGTCTATCGATATATAACCTCTGAGTTCGTATGTCTCAGAGAAGGGTGTTAAGCAATAGAATAAATTCTCCGCCACCAAACAGATATATATTTAATAGAGATCAATCAACATGGAATAAAATTCAATGTCAGACACACATCCATTTAATAGTTCGTTCTGGGTCTGAACGAAACCAGAGGCACCTTATTCCTCGTCCCGTGTCCAATACAGGAAAGAGGTCCTCGCATATCCGGTCGATCTCCAAGTACATCTGGGCGATCACCACTTATTACCTTGTCTTGGGTGTACAACCCAATCAAGACATCAGTGATCATCCAAACGATGCGAAGACCTCCGGTCTTCAACCACCGTCTTCGTCGTCGAATTATCGTCGAATCGGTTATTCAGAATGGGTATAAACCCGGCCTTTCCGAATAACTCGCGTATATAATAAACAAGTGCTATAAAAACACAACATATGCCCCATTCCAATCAAGAATGTTCTTTTATTCAAATATTCTTATACTTTGGGAAAGGTTCCCATTAATTTTATCAAAGATAAATTCTTTAAATTTATTGTTTAATCTTCCTTTGGATATCGATTCAAACCAAATTAAGGTTTTCCAAACTAGTCGGGATTAGCGCACCTTGCCGAAGTAATCATTTGTTTGATTTCACAATCCCAACCTATTCATCCCATAGAGAAAAACTGGTAATACTCCATATCTTACACCACAGTGTTATCGGTAAATTTAATTACCATTTCACGTTCAAATCTAATTAAAGATTTAACTATCGCTTGGAAAAAAACTGGTGATACTTCACTCTCGATCATTTCCCGAATTTGATAATTTAAATTATCACATTCTCATTTCAATCTAAATAAAGATTCATTAAAACTCCACTTAGTTTTAATCTTCCCAAAAATCAATATTAATGATTATTTAACTTTGGAAAATCAAACATGCTGCATCGACAATCTACACCGTACTATTGATTTCTATCGATATATAACCTCTAATCTCGTACGTCTTAGAGAGGGGTGTTAAGCAAGAGAATAAATTCTCTGCCACCAAACAGATATATATTTAGCAGAGATCAACCATACAGTTCGAAATACAATGTTAGACATGTAATTCTGTCTTTAACTGGGTTAAAGAACTAATGTCATTTAAAACACAGTTCACGATAAACCCAAAATTACATTCCATTAATTATGGAATCTTCATGGAAAACAGATTGATATGTATACACACACACACACACATATATATATATATATATAATAGATATCAATTTCCGTATCTGACTAATAATATAAATGGAATAAGGACCAAGCCTTTTAAAATCCTTATATATTACCAGTCTTCCTCCACAGAAGTTCACTTCGATTATTACCAAATCGAATTCCATTCAATTCCAATTTAATATATTAGATTGAAAAACTTTACTTTGGAAAATTCCCATTAAATATTAATAAAAAGATTTATAAATTCCAAATCATATTTCACTGTTAATCGGGTTAAAGAACAAGAGTTATTTAAAACACCGTTCACGATAAACCCAAAAATCCAATTCTTTCATTCAATTCTAATTAAATATTAATTAATTGGAAAACTTCTCTAAATCTTGATTAAAAGATTTATCTTTTCTCAAGTGGGTTTAAGAACAGTGTTAATAAAGACACCATTCACGACAAACCTAAAATCCTATTTGATATTAAATACAAGGCTCTGAATAGAAATTATGTCGGCTTATATTCAATATCAAATTCTGAAACCAACAAATATCGTAATGGAAATAACGATATAAATATATCTTCCAAATTTCCATAACAATATCCATATAATCACGAAATCCAATGTCAAAATATTCCGAAGATGATTTCCATTAAAATTCACTCCAATTCATATATTGGAAATTTTGGTTATATTAAACCTATTCTCACTCCAAGTTATTTATTTAAAAATAATTGGATTACAATTCTATTTGATAACTAGTTCACTTAGATAAAAATATATTTTTATCTTTTCAAATATGGAATTTTTCATCCCAATTCTTTCCAAATCATTGATTATGATTTTACACAAATTATCAATATTTTTAATAATTTTATTAAGGCCTTTTCAGTTGATTTCCATAAACGGTCATCGAAGTGCACTTACAGCGACCTTTTCCAAATTTTATTTGGACATAATTCCAAATCGAACCATTAGATTTCAATTCTCTTATATTCATTGGAAAACACTTTTCGATGTGAACCCAACGGTTCCGGTTTTTGGAGAATCCTACGGTCGGATCTCCCGTAATATCAATTTAAAGTCATTGGTCGAAATTCGCGAACGGCTGCGGCACGGTGTGTTCTATTTAGGCCATTAAATATATATAATATATATTTCATCGATTTCCATTTAAAACGTATTTTATAAATCATTTTAAATTCATTTTAAAACGATTCTAACTTCATTTTCAACTTTAAATCAAAATTGAATACTCCTTATCATTATATTATTTAAATGATAATATTTTCAAAATATCAGATTTTGAAATAACTTCCTTTTCGATATTCACTATAAAAATGAATAAAATCGATATAAATAACGTTTGCATCAAAATGGCGCAAATCTAATCAACACGGCTTCGTATATTTCAATATTTTCGTGTCCATCCCAAATCGGACATCAAAATTATATTTTGATCCATTATTGAATATTATTTTAGAATATTAGTTATTCTAAAATATTCATTATTCATCATTTTAAAATATTTGTTAATTTAAAATATTCATTCTTTAGCAGACGATTTGGATTCCCTTCAGCTTTTAGTCCGTTCCATCGCAATCTGTTTCACGCGGTATATGTGTTAAAAATTGTATTTTTAGAATGCTATATATATATATATAATTTATAATGATATTATATACATAAATCTGATTTTCTATTCTAAAATGATATATATAAAAATCATATTCTTATATAACTAAAAATCATTATTTTTATATCACTACTATATATATATATATATATATCATATTTTTATCACTTCGCTATATATATAAAAATCATATTTTTATATTGTAAATATATAAATAAAAATCACATTTTTATGTTGTTAATATATAAACAAAAATCACATTTTTATGTTGTTAATATATAAACAAAAATCACATTTAAATCAATGTTTATATTTTAAAGATCACATTTTTATATCGCTAATAAATATATAAAGATCAAATTTTTATATTGCTATCATATATATAAAAATCAAAATTTTATATATCGTTATATATAAAAATCCCATTTTTGTTTTGCTATTTTATAAATAAAAATAACATTTTTATTTATTGGTTTCCTATATAAAAATCATGTTTTTTTTAACGATTTCATTTATATGAAGATCATATTTTTAAAACGAAGTTATTTATATAAAAATTACATTTTTAATTACATAAATAAAGAAAAATAGAAATAAAAAACTTACCAGCGGGATTGGGTGTCAAAGGCGGAGGCTGCTCGTGGGGCAGCGGTGGAGGGCGGCGCTGGGCTTCTGCAGGGGGCGGAGGTGCTGCGGCAGGTGGTCGTGGGGTATTGGTGGCCGTTGGTGGTTAGATTTGGGTGCAAGGGGTTTTGGAGCTTCGAATTTGGCCGGAGAAGGGGAGAAGAGGGGCAGTGGGCCAGAGGAAGGGTCGTTGGAGGGGGCGGCGCTGATGGGTGGTCGGCGCAGGTGGCGGCGGTGGCCATGGTGGGCACGGCGGCTGAGAAAAGGGGGAGCGTTTGGGGGAAACAGGGTAACGAGGGCTTGGGGGTTTACTTTTTTTTTATTATGAAATATAGGGTTAGAAAATTTATTTATAACTTTTCCATTTGAACCCACCGACTATCATCCCTAGCTAATTATCCCCATTTTGAATGCAATGGGATATGTCCCGCAAGCCGATTCGACTGTTTCAATTAGTTTTTATTAAAATTAAAATATATATATATTAAATTTGAGCGCACATTTCAAATTACCTGGGCCACGTACTGACTTCAAAAATTCCAAAAAAATAAATCTAGTTATGTTTTAATGATACAGTCCTAACAAAACTAATTTCGTCAAATTTGGTGACCGCTTGAAAAGCAGTCATTTTCCAGTCGATTAAATTCTAATTGAATTGACCAAACACGTTTAAATCCACCACGCTCACATATTAATTCCAAAAATTATGAAAATTGGAATATAGCAATAATTTGACATTCTATATCCAACCAAAGTGGTCTCGTCAAAAAAGGAGGTCGTTTGCAAAATTTCTGTTTTTAAGGGCTTTATATATATTAAAATATATATAAATTCCATAGCGACTTTTCTGAATTTTAAATTGGACACAACTTTTTATTCCCGTTATGAAATCCGTATTTTTCACATTCGTTGGAAATATATTTTCAAATAGATTCAAATATTTCTGTTTTACTGAAATCCGATTTATTTTGAATCCTGTACATTCATCTGAAATTTGAAATCGAATTTTCAAACTACCGCGCTATTTCAGGCTCGTTATATAATTAAAATAAATTATTCGTTCTAACTTCGATTTAAATAAATTTTTAATCGTTATTATTTAAAATAAATCATTTTAAATATTCAAAATCCATGAAAATTGCCAAAATAAAAATTTTAAATTGGTTCTGATTTTACCGGTTATTACACCGACCGGCAAATCCAACAATCACAAGTAGGCCCAACTAATGTGAGATGTCTAGGTGCCATGGGCCATTCAAAAACTTATTACACTAGACACGAGGTTAAACCAACTTGTAGTAGAAGTCTGCCCGGAACCGACCAGCATATCCAGCATCTACAAGTATACGGTTTAATGTGAGAGATCTGGTGTGTGTATATATATAACTAATATATATATAAGTCTATTGTGTGAAAATAATTAGGTTTACTATGCCATGAGAAGGTCTTAAGTGGCTGACTCACTTTTTATCTAGTTTGGGTCTTATGTGGTTAGGACTAGGATCCCTCCGAAGGTTTAATCCTTGAAGAGGAACCAAAGTCATGGGACTTACCCTTATTAGATTTGAAGTAGGTCTTTGGGTCGTCCTTCTCTAAAAGTGGTTAGGCATAAAACGATAATGGAGTAGGGTAGTTCACGGGGATGTCCACTTTCTCTAGAAGCTTATAAGTGCTCAACTAGGGACATATTGGTAATTGAAAGATATGTGGCTGTTAGCCTACTTTGTGAACTAGGCAACACAAAGTCAAGAAACCAAACATTGAAGGGTATTTTTAAGTATAAGACTTCGGTTCGGATTGAAGGAAAACACTACAATTCAGATTGATAGCTACAGTTGTTCGGATCGGGTCAGAGCAACATATCGGTTCGGATCGGATAGAGTCCTCTGTTCGGATCGGTGATCTCTTACTGGGTAGATTGGTAAGGCATATCTAATCGGATCGGAAGGCAACTAAATCTCGAATGGATCAGAAAGCCACCTGTTTGCCACAACAACGGATCGGAGCGGAGCAGATTAGAGAAGAAGAGAACGTTGCATCCAAGCCAATCCGGTTCGGATCAGATATCCCGATCCGACCCCCTTGTCTGTGCACCTCCGATCCGAACCCATGTTCCCTGTTATTCTCCTGCAAAAGCGCCTGGATATCCGGACCGACTATGACCAGTTCATACCCCTAACGTCCTTCCCTTTGATGCGTTGTCAACGTGATGGTTCATCCGAACCCGAAGAGAATGCGATGGGCGACACGTGGCCCGACCCGGATCAAGTCTCAAGCAAATTCACACCTATAAATACCCCGTCTGGAGACAAAGAAAAGGATCTTTTTTCAGCACTTAGAGAATTCAATCACCTCCATCATCCGAACTCCATTACTCCCGGAGAATCCAAATCATCTTTCATTTCTTGTTTTAGTCAATTGAGTGAACAAAAGTGAGTTGTGAGTGAATCTTACATTGTATTTGCAACTGAATTATTGAATATAGTGAAAGATAAGTGGACGTAGGCATTTGTTCGCCGAACCACTATAAATCCTGCGTGTTCATTTTTATTTTTATCTCATTTTATCTTGTTTCAAATCAATTTGGGTGTTAGAACCACTTTTGGGTCTAACATTTTGGTGCTTTCACTGAGAATCCTCATATAAATTCTTTATTTTCCGGGATCTCTTTCTACTTTTTGGACCGTTGAGTTCAAAGAAGTGAATCCTTAAGTTTCTCCGCTTTTTTTTACATTCGTTGAAGTGATTGTCAAAAACTCATGGCCAAAGGAAAAGGCAAGGAAGTTCAGTCTTTTCGAGGAAATGGAGCTGGCGAAGGTCAGCAAAATGCTGTTGTAACAAGGTCTCGGGGGCAGAGTTCAGCAGCAGGAAGAATCAATGCAGGAAATCCGAGCCGCCAGCAGGGGGAGAGCTCCGATCCGATCCGGGTAGGAGACTCTGAAGCAGTGCATTCCCCCAATCTGAACCGATCCGAACTGCCCGCTGCGCTCCGAACCGACCAGGCACCCCAGCTCCGATCCGATCCGACTTCCTACCTCCGACCCGACCCGATGCTTGGTGAAGCTGGAACCTCTACTCGAGCCCCTACGAATGCTCCAATTCCAGCTGCCAAGGTTGGTGATCAGGTCAATCCATCTGCGCCCATCACTCAAGGAGACTTTTCGCGCTTGCTTGACATGCTTGAGAGCACAAGGGAAGCTATGAAAGTTCATGAGCGCACTAATCTCATGATGCAGGAAAATATGAGGCTCATGAGTCGGGAGATTAGTGAACTCCGTCGGCAAAGAACTCCATCACCGGTTCGTCACACACCAGTAGACCAATCTTCATCTTCCGAGGAAGAGAGGCCCCGTGAACGAAGGCCACTCGAACGACCTCAGAACGTGGAGCAGCTGACGTTTGGATCTTTGGGATCTCGTGAAGATATCGCACGAGCATTAGGAAACAATGACCCCACTCGGGGGCAAAGACTCCAGTCCCCTCCTCCCGAGATCGACCGGGAACGCAGGGAACGAAATCGAGCAGAGGCAGCTCGAAGAAGAAGAGCATCTCCTGAGCGAGAGCCCAGAAGGAGCTCGGACACTAGGGCCAGGGAACCTGAGCGGCCCCTAACTAATGCTGATGTACAGGCAATGGTTCGCCAAATTATGTCCGAGAGCCGGAATTATACAAATGAAGACTATGGCATTGAGCGAAGCCATACTCCGTTCACCGATGATATCCTCGACTTCCAATTTCCCCGACGCTTTAACTTGCCACAAATGGACAAGTACAACGGAAGGACTGATCCAGGACAGCATTTGATGAGGTATTCGTGGCTCATGAATGCTGCTGCTGCCCCAGATGAAGTGAAGTGCAAAGCATTCCCAATCTACCTAGAAGATGTGGCATTGTTCTGGTTTACCCGACTTCCTCCTCGTTCGATTTCTAATTACAAGGAACTAAGCGAACGTTTCATGAACTAGTTCTGACTACATGCCCGAAAGTCCAAGAGTGTTATTGAATTATCAAGAATCAAACAGGCACCAGGAGAATCTCTAAGGGCATATCTTGATCGTTTTAACCAAGCTGTAACTGAGGTCAGTGACCCGCATGAGCCCACTATTCTCATGGCATTGAAGGAAGGAGTTGATCCTGAATCTGAGTTTGGAGACTACCTTTCTGGGAAGACACCCCCCACAAGGGAGATATTCTACGAAAAAGCCGATATTTATTTACGGCGAGAGGAGGCCAGGGCAAACCGGAAGAGAAAGTCTGAAACGGCTTCAAAGGAGAATATGCAGAGTAATATCGCCGTGAAGCAGTCGGGGGAGAATTCTGGCAAGGTTGAAGTAAATGTAGGAAGCAAGGGTGGAAACAGCAATACTGGAAGTGGGGGAAACAACAACAATAACCGTAATCCAAATGGTAACAGAAGAAACAGAAATAGGGGAAGCGACCCTAACAAAAGACCTCGATTCCAGAACTACGAGGATTATACGCCATTGAACGACACCCTGGAAAATATTTATCTGGATACGTACAATGTGTTACAGTATAAGAGACCGCCACCTCGTGATTCGACCGAGAAAGAAATGGCGACAGGGAAGTTTTGTTTGTTCCACGGAACACACGGGCATTCAACTAATGAATGTCGACATTTGAGGGATGTGATTGAGAAATTGTTGCGTGAAGGGAAGTTGGATGAGTACAAGGTTGCCCCGAGAGACAGGGGGCAAAGTGAGCAGGCTCCAAAACAGATTCTACCTGCTCCCAAACCTACATCGCAGCAGAAAGGTAAAGGAATTGTTATCAATTCCATAGTAGGCAGACCTCACCCGGCAATCCGAAGTTTTAGGTCAATGGAACAATATGTGAATGCTGCCAAGCATCTAGACGTGAATGAAGGTGATGATTTGGAAGATGTCGCCCCTATAAAACAACAGAAGACCATGTTCGATGACGTGGTATTTCGAAGCCGAGACAATACTGGGATACAATCACCCACCAATGATCCGTTGGTTATTACTACCACCATTGGGCCGGCCCTGGTCCATAAGGTATTAGTAGACAACGGAAGTTCCGTTAATATTTTGTTCAAGAAGTCATTTGATCAAATGAAGCTTGAGTCCGAAGATTTGAAGCCTTGTGAAGGATGGATTAGAGGCTTCAACGGGGCGTCGACAGCCCCCCTGGGATACATAGAGTTGCCCGTGACTCTGGGGCAAGGAGAACGTAGAAGAGTGCGAATGCTTCAGTTCGTAGTGTTGGACGTAGATTCGCCTTATAACGCGTTTTTGGGGAGACCGGCCCTCGCTGAATTTAGAGTTTGTATCGCCCCTTGGTGTCTGTTACTTAAGTTCCCAACCGAAGCCGGAACTGGAGTAATGAGAGGGGATCAGGTTTCCGGACGGGCCTGCTATGTGGCCGAGTTAAAAATGCTGATGAAAGGACTTGACGTTGAGAGTAAGGATGCCCCGTCTCCCTCAAAGGGGGATTCGGCATAGCAATTAGAGAGATTGACCTCGAAGGAGTTGCCCAAAGGAACGCCTGAAGACCTGGATCCCAGAAAAGACGAGGAACCAGAGGCTAGGAATGCAACTCCTAATGAAGCGACAGTGGAAATTCCCATTGATGAAGCTGATCCGACAAAAGTTTTGAAAATTGGTTCTCAATTGGATCCACGTCGAGCTGAAGAACTAACGGACTTCTTAAAGGCAAACCTGGATGTGTTTGCCTGGACCCATGCTGACATGTGTGGGATATCGCCATCCATTATAAGTCACAAATTGAATGTAAATCCGAAGCATCCACCTGTGAAGCAAAAGAGACGCATGCTGGGCCCAGAGAGGTCGGCTGCTCTCAAAGAGGAAGTAGAGAAGTTGAAGCAGAATGGATTTATTCGAGATTCGACATATCCCGACTGGATATCGAATCCCGTTTTAGTAAAAAAGCCAAACGGAAAGTGGCGGACTTGTATTGACTTTTCAGATTTAAATAAAGCTTGCCCGAAAGATAGTTTCCCACTTCCCAGGATTGACCAGCTTGTAGACTCGACAGCAGGTCATGAACTTCTTTCTTTCATGGACGCGTACTCTGGATACAACCAAATTCCTATGCATGTACCAGACCAAGAGCATACGAGTTTCATTACGAATTTGGGGCTATATTGTTATGTTGTAATGCCCTTCGGGTTAAAAAACGCTAGAGCTACTTATCAGCGCTTGGTAAATAGAATGTTTTATGATCAAATAGGAAAAACTATGGAAGTTTATGTGGATGATATGCTTGTCAAATCAAAGCAGTCTTCCAGTCATACGCAAGACTTAGCGGAAATGTTTGGTATCTTGCGAAAGTATCGGATGAAATTGAATCCTCTGAAATGCTCATTTGGAGTGGCATCGGGAAAGTTCCTTGGCTTTATTGTGAGTTCCCGAGGAATTGAAATCAACCCTAGCCAGATAGCAGCAATTAGAAACATCGAAGAACCGAGGAGAATTAAGGACGTCCAAAGTCTGGCAGGGAAAGTAGCGGCGCTGAGTAGATTCATCTCCAAAGCCACAGATAAATGTGTTCCGTTTTTTGATTTGATTAAAAGGGGAAAGAAGAACTTCCAGTGGACTCCGGATTGTGTTGAGGCCTTTCAAAATCTGTTAGAACTGCTAGAGAAACCGCCGATTTTATCAAAGCCCGTAGATCACGAGGAATTATTTGTTTATTTAGCAGTTTCGGCTCACGCTGTCAGCACAGCCCTGGTTCGAGAAGAAGACAAAGTACAACGGCCGGTGTATTATGTAAGTATGAAATTAGCAGCGGCAGAGCGCAACTACCCAAAGATTGAGAAGCTTGCTTACAGCCTCCTGATCGCATCCCGAAAACTTCGTCACTACTTCCAAGCCCATCCAATAACCATATACACCGACCAGCCGTTAAGACAGGTGTTGCAGAGACCCGAAGCATCGGGAAGGTTGATCAAATGGAACATAGAACTAAGCCAGTTTGATTTGAATTTTCAACCACGAAAGTCAATCAGGGGGCAAGCTCTAGCAGACTTTATTGCGGAGTTCACCATTCCAGAGGAGGAAATAATCAATGACCGAGTGGTTAAATCCGAGGATGAGCTAGAGATGAATCCGTGGAAATTATATACAGATGGAGCTAAAAATGACCGAAGGTCCGGAGCTGGAATTGTCTTAGTCACTCCCGAGGGACGGTCGTTATATTACGCCCTGCGATTAGAATTTTCGGCAACTAACAATGACTCTGAGTATGAAGCCCTGATTGCCGGGCTGAAACTTGCTAAAGACCTCGGAGTAAAAATGATGGACATATTTTGTGACTCTAAGATTGTTGTTTGTCAAGTACGAGAGGAATTCGTGGCTCGAGGACCTCGACTTATCGCCTACCTCAAGAAAGTGAAAGAGCTATTGAATAGTTTAGAGCGGTACAACATAACACATATTCCCAGAGCTGAAAACCAGAAAGCGGATAGACTGGCAAAGCTGGCTAGTTCTGACAATCCAGAAGAAACTGAGGTAATTCCAATTGAAACGTTGGAGTCGCCAAGCTTTGAATCAATGGAGATTGAATTTGCTTTTGAAGCGGAACCAGAGAAGGAGTCATGGATGACTCCAATTAAGGATTTTCTTAAGAATGGGACACTCCCATCGAAGAAGAGTGAGAAAAGAGCTGTAGTTCGCAAAGCTACCAGATATGTTATACAAGACGATACTCTCTATAGACAAGGATTTTCTATGCCCCTGTTACGATGTATCGCACACGACGACATCAAGCGTGTACTAAGAGAAGTACACGAGGGTGAGTGTGGAGATCATACAGGAGGTCAAACTTTAGCAAAGAAAATATTGCGGTACGGATACTTCTGGCCTACGATCAACAGAGATGCAGCTGATTATTCACGACGCTGCGATAAGTGCCAGAGATTCGCCAAAATCCCCAGAGCACCGTCAACCCAGCTTAAATCGATGGTGAGTCCTTGGCCATTTGCCACATGGGGAATTGATATCATTGGAGTTTTACCAATTGCAAAAGGAGGAGCTAAGTATGCAATAGTAGCCGTGGATTATTTCACGAAGTGGGTGGAAGCTGAGCCCTTGACTAAGATCACCACAAGAAAGGTGATAAGTTTTGTGGTCAGAAATATTATATGCCGATTCGGGATCCCAAGGACGATTGTTACTGACAACGGGACCCAATTTGATAGCACTGAATTCAGAAATTTTTGCCAGAAATATAAGATAGACAAACGATATACTGCAGTTGCCTATCCACAATCGAATGGGCAAGTAGAGGCAGTAAACAAGGTAATAAAATCCATCCTCAAGAAGCGATTAGAGCGTGCAAAGGCAAAGTGGGTTGATGAATTGCCCCTGGCTTTGTGGGCATATCGAACAACGTTTAAAACGGCTACCGGTCATACCCCTTTCTCTCTCTCCTTTGGCTCAGAAGCTGTGATTCCAGTTGAACTAGAAGTTCCTTCCCACAGGGTGGCATATTATGACCCGATGACGAATCGGGCGCTCTTACTTGAGTCTCTTGATGAAATCGAAGAGAAAAGGGACGAAGCAGACTTGCGTGCAGCAAGACATCGGCGTCAGATGGCACGCTATTATGACAAAAAAGTTCGCCTCAGAACTTTTGAACCAGGAGATTTGGTGCTAAAGAGAGTTTTTCCATCCCTTCCTCACCTTGGCCCAAAATGGGAAGGGCCCTTTGTCATCCAACGGAAACTTGAAAAAGGAACCTTCAAGTTAACGACCGTAGATGGCGAAGAAGTCCCTCGAGCATGGAATGCCCAACACTTAATGCGATATTTGGATTAGAAATGCTATACTTTTTGTTATTTTTCCTGTGAACTCTGTAATAAGGCACGCCTTGCCTTGGGAAAATCTGATGATATGAATAAAGGACTATAAAGTGGATGTAGGCTACGACTTAGCTGAACCACTATAAAAATAATGTGTGTTATTTACTTTTATGCATTTACATTCATTAGTTATTCTGTTGTGATTATAAAATACAGGATAACTCAGAGCCTAAAAAGGTTGAAAACAGTTTAGACATAAAAAGGAGCACAACGATTATTTGTGCAATAAGACATAAAAGAATGAGAAAACGACATTCTTAACTCTAACTCTCCAGAGAAAGAGAGAGAGTATAAAAGCGTCTCTGACTGAGCGCTGAAAAAGAAATTCTCTTCTTAACTCTAACTCTCCAGAGAAAGAGAGAGAGTATAAAAGCGTCTCCGACTGAGCGCTGAAAAAGAAATTCTCCTCCTAACTCTAACTTTCCAGAGAGAAAGAGAGTATAAAGGCGTCTCCGACTGAGCGCCGAGAAAGAAGTCTTTCCCCGTTGAACGACCGGGGAATAAACAAATGACTGAACTCGAACTCTAACTCTCAAGAAAAAGAGGGAGAGTATAAAAAATGCCAGAAAAAACGACAGGTACTGACGACACAGGAAGTGCTATCCCGTCAGAGAATTGGGAGCATTCAGATTGCATGGTTAAGCATTGAATAACTTATGGAAATTGACTGGGGACACATATGCATACACATATTTCCCCCCTCCACAACTTCGTTTAATAGCTATAGACATGCATTTTTACATAAGTGCAGAACTACTAACAAATAAACATTGCAAAAAGTGAATTATTTTTATTTACAAATGAATGAATTTGTACAGGGAAATAACTAAAGAAGAAAGTGCAGGAGCTGCTTTTGTAGCAGCAATTATTGGTTCACAAAGATGCTAAAAAGATGCAGGGGAACCAACTATTTGGGTTTGGAATGAGCCTTGGATTTCTTGGCGGCTTTTTCCGCATCCTTTGCTTCCTTCTCGGCTTCAGTCAAGATTCGTTTCGATTTCTTTTTCCCTGAAGATGCGGTACTGGAGCCAGTAGACTTCTTTCCGGAGGGCGGGACACTGGAATCAAGAGAAGATTTTTTAGCAAGTTCTTCGGTAATAGATCTAGTTGAGAGCTTAACAACTAACCTTGAACCCGCATCCACGACTGCGAGGGGCTTGAGGACCTCAGGGTCTAGTTCTTCGGCCTTTAATTGCAAACGCTTGTCTTGGTCAGCTTTCATTGCAGCCAAGGTAACGGCATCAGCACTTTTTGACTCCCCGGTTATTGCGACTTCTGGTTCCTCATCATGCCCTCCGTCTCCGCCATCGTCCTTCAAAGCTGCTATCATTTCTTCATCATGGGGAGTGGTGATCTTGGTTGGCTCACTTTCTTCCCCCAAGTCAATAGAAGCAGCCTTGTCTTCCCCTTCTTTGGCCCTATCAACGGGCTTTGTCCCAGCGACAGCTCCTTGAGCTACATCTGTCTTTGCAGATGATTCAACACCTACAGAATGAGAAACATCGGTTATCAACTCAGGCGAAAACAAAGGGTCTTTCATCGAATGTTCAATCACGTAGCGAAAAGTAGTAATAGCTTTGGCAAATTGAGGAGAAAAGATAGCGATACCTTCCGAAGACTTTTCAGCGGGGGTGACTACTTCCTCTGGGGTTATTTCAGCAATGGGAGATAGCAAAGTTGTCCGGGGAATTCCCGGATTTTCGGGATCATACCCT
Organism: Allium sativum; assembly: GCA_030737875.1. Taxonomy (NCBI): domain Eukaryota; kingdom Viridiplantae; phylum Streptophyta; class Magnoliopsida; order Asparagales; family Amaryllidaceae; genus Allium; species Allium sativum. The sequence continues at coordinate 428,555,874 of CM060909.1, read as the reverse complement.
TCTACTTCGGGAGGTGCAGGAGCAGAAGAAGAGGAGCCAGCTTCGGGAATGGTTTTTTGTTTAGACTTCCGTCTCTCTTCTTCCATGGCCTCAGCAATAAGGCGGCGCCCTTCAGCTAGGCGCTCCGGTTCATCGTCTCTCAAGTATTTTTCTATCAGTTTGTCTTCATCGAGGGAATCGACCTTAAGTTCCTCTTTTTCCCACTCAACGATTTGATTCCATACTTGAACCAGAGTGGATGGATAGTCCTCGATCCAAGAAATGTTTCGACGACGAATAATGTGTGCGAAGAATTCAATCATTAGCTCTCCGAAGCCCTGAATATCAGCCTCCGCCTCTGATAGTTGCTTGCGGGTTTCCTCCGCAGATTTAATAGCACATTCCACATTGCCCTCGGCCAGAGCAGCCCTGTTCTCTGCCTCCAACAATTTTGAAGCCAAGTCAGCGTTCTTCTTTTCTAATTCAGCACTCCTCTTCGCTAACTCGGCGTTTTTCTGCTCAAGCTCAGCATAAGCAAGGCGTGTCTTAGCAGCCTCTGATTTGGCCTCGTCAGCTTGCTTCTTCAACTCAGAACGCTCCTGAGTGTGGGATTCAAGCAAGTCATGATAGCGTTTTTGCGTGTCCTCAAACTGTTGTTTGAAATTAGAAGCGTTCTTTTGAGCGACAGCTAGTTGAGCTTGAGTGTCTTCCAAATCTTTTCCTAGGGCTTTTAGAGCCTTGGCATCCTCCTCCGCGGTCTTTTGCATTGAATCAGTATTTGTCATTAGAGTGCGGATGATTCTAGAAAGATTGCGGGAATACTTGAACATCTCGGTATATTGTTTTTCCACCAAATCAATCTTTTCTTTGGCCTCATCTGCCCAATTAGACGAAATAGGTTCATGGGCAGGCAAAAAGGTCAGAGTTTCGAAGTAGTGTTCGGGAAATTGCTCTTTCAAATATGCCCGTTTTATTGCAGTTCCCGCATCTGGTGGAGGAGGAGCGAGGATTGTTAATTCGGTGTCCCTTCCTGAAGAGGATTCTGTAGTACCTTTGTCTGTCCTAGGTCGTTTAGTAGCAGGGACTTTTTGCTTACTTCGAGACCCGGTTTCCTTTGGAGGACTTTTCTCTCTACTGCGTTTCTCATAGGAAGAGGAGGAGTCTTTAGATGGTGGTTTATCCTCCTCCCTGCGGCTTTGATAGCTCTTATATTTTTCTTGTTCCGGTCGAACTGGTGAGCGGGAACGTGAGGGCCGAGAACGATAGGGATCATAAGGTCTTCTCTCCTCCCTACCACGATCGTCCCGGCGATCATACTCGACATCCAGAGGAGGATTAGACATGCTACGACGAAGTTTTCTTATGTCGTAATAGGATCGAGACATTGTACCTGCACGATAAAATAAACGAAGTTTAGAATTAATGGATTCATGGAGAAAGAAGTGCAATGAGTGCTGATGCTGTGGTGTAAAGTGCATCCTAAGTGGTGTGTGTCCCCCCAACCAACCCGAGTCTGAAGCTAGACTGGTGCGGGCAGGCTCTTTGGCCTTAGCGGGAGTAGTTTCTTCAGAAGAGGTGAAGACTAAAGGGTCCTTCCTGAAATCCTCTGAAGTATATATAGTCTCAGGTAAGGGGAGATCCCCCAAACCCTGAAATATGTGCTCATCGGTGCTAGGAACATCCCCTTCGGAAGCATGAAGTGGCGACTCTTGGGAGGATTTTGACTTGTCTAGAGAAGTAGTTTCCTCGGGGGCAATATACCCTTCACGATGCTTTTCGGCCAGATTAGCCAATTCATCATCTTGTGTGGAAGATGGAGAAGGTGAAGTTTGAAGAGGCGCTGTAGGAATTCCCGAGCCCTCTCCTGTTTCTGGAACTATCTCCACTGGAGGGATGTATGCATAAGGGACCGTCCCATGACCGATGCTACGAAAAACGGATAGCAGCCCATGAAAGTGAAGGTATTCATCTTTAAGGACCTCGTCGATAGTCAGGAATTTTTCATCGCCATTAAGAAGACGGTGCATCCGATCAAAGAACACCTGATCTGATATCTGTTTGGGATTGTCGACTGCAAACAAAAAGGAAAACAAGTCAGGGTGATGATTCAAGTGTACAGAGTCCGGGTTTAAAAAATCAACGCTTTACTTGATTTTGTCCATCTCCTGGCGCATCCAGACTATTGCTTTATATAGAACCATTCTAGTCTGGAATCCCCAGCTTTACTGCTAAATGGTGCAGAGATTATCTTTCTCTTTGGGACTGATTCAAAGTAGCAGAAGGATGGAGTCTCTCGAGTCCGATGCTTGAAATTATAAAAGAAATGAACATCATCGAACGTGAGCTCTACGCCTAGGATTTCACGATATGCTATGTACAAGGTATGCAAATAGGCATATGAATTGGGATGCAACTGCATGGGGGCAATCCGCATTTGTCTTAAGAAATCAACGATGAAAGGAGAGAATGGAGGAATGGCGCCGACCATGCACATCAATCGAGTAACCGTCATGTATCCTTCTGGAGGGTTGTGGGGACGGTCAGAGCGTGAGGGCACTAGGGTGTCCCTTTTCATTATTCCATACTTTAAGCAAATTCGAACAAGTCGGTCGTTGTCGATTGTCGATTCTACGGAATCTGGAGGTGACTCCAATATAATGGCTGAGTCAAATTCATCGGGTGCTCGATTGTCACCAATCCCTCCTTCCTCCTCAAAGCCCAGGGAAACTTCATTCTCTGAAGACACTTCGTCGCTTTCTCGATGACCAACTCCGTAATCCGGACCCTCACTGTCCCATTCTGGATCAGACGAAGAAGATATATCCTCAAGAGTGGTTTTGTTGGAAGTTTCCGGGGCTTCTTTCCTCTCAGCTTGACGGGAAGAGCGTCTGGGCCTCATTGTCATGGAACTATTGAAGAAGCAATAGCACGGATTAGAGTAAATTATCTCGTGCCCCCCTTTGTGTATGTGTGTGAACTAAAGTGTGTGCAGCAAATGTGGGAAATGCAAAATAAAAGTACAGCAATATAAGATGAAGCTTTGAAGAGAAAGTGATAGTCAGAGTTGTTCTTAATTCTCGTTTATGTTCGCAGGGCACTATCCTAACTGTCTGCGAAGTTATTGTCTAGAGTAAATGTTAGTTGAATTAGTTGGGTAGTCTTTGTGTGCCAAGTTTGATACGTTCGGTTCGGTTCGGATATGCATATGATAATTGGCTCAATACAAATACAGATATAGGGTCGGTTCGGATGCTTCATTAAAGCAAGATCAGTTCAAGGCAAGGGAGACAATGGGTTCGGATAAAGGACTGATCTGATCGGATCGGGTGACCTGATCCAAACCGAACCAGCATCACTTAACCAGTCCATTTACTTCAACCCCTTATCCCATTCTCTTCTCCGACCCGAACCGACATTTTCCTTCCTTCCCGTCTTTCTAAAGTATGCAACCCGAACCGATCCCCTTTCCTTCTCCTTCCTTTCTGCTCCTTCATCTCCTACCCGAACCAACTCCAATTTGTCATCACGCTCTTCATCTTCTTCCTCTTTCTCCCCACTCACAAACAAATCCATTCTATCACCAAAGCTCCAGTTGAGGACAAATATTTGCCCTCTCCAGCCTATCAGCGCCTCGAAGTGATGGCGGATCCACCAGTAACGACGTGGAGTTCAAGCAAAGCCCCATGGCTAAACCATCCCAATCAACCACGAATTGAAATCAAGAGCAGTTACAACGAAGTTATTCGAGATTAAAAAAGCTACCTATATGTTTGATTTGAGAAATCTACAAGGAATAGTTTCAGGATATTGGAGTTTCTGAAGTTTTCGATACTAGGGTTTGGAAGCGGCGGCAGAAAAGAAGAAGAAAAGAAAGAAGACGGTGGTGGATTTATATAAGGGGTGGTATAGACCCCTCATATTCCTATTCTTTCTCACCCGCTCGAACCGGAGTGAAGGCCCAGTAGCACAACTCTGCCTGAAGGCCCAATGTCCAAGAACCAAATCCACGAAAACGCATCGGATCGGAATCCGAACCGATTAAATTTCACACATTAATTTAGCATCCGACTCGAATTGAGTTCAAAAGAGAGATAAAAGAAAAGCATACCCGAGAGAAGCACTATGTGTCGTGAAGAACTTCCAAACTTAAATCAAAAGTGAAAAAAATGAATCAAACATTTCATGACATATATATAGGCGATAAAAGACATGGTTTCATGGAGCAACGCATCTCCACAAACGAATAGAAATGACTTTCTGAAGATTCAATTTCAAGGACTAGTATTCGAACAACATCAAAGCACGCTTCATCTCCAACAGAAGCATCCTTTGAGGGGGCAAAATGTTAGCCTACTTTGTGAACTAGGCAACACAAAGTCAAGAAACCAAACATTGAAGGGTATTTTTAAGTATAAGACTTCGGTTCGGATTGAAGGAAAACACTACAATTCAGATTGATAGCTGCAGTTGTTCGGATCGGGTCAGAGCAACATATCGGTTCGGATCGGATAGAGTCCTCTGTTCGGATCGGTGATCTCTTACTGGGTAGATTGGTAAGGCATATCTAATCGGATCGGAAGGCAACTAAATCTCGAATGGATCGGAAAGCCACCTGTTTGCCACAACAACGGATCGGAGCGGAGCAGATTAGAGAAGAAGAGAACGTTGCATCCAAGCCAATCCGGTTCGGATCGGATATCCCGATCCGACCCCCTTGTCTGTGCGCCTCCGATCCGAACCCATGTTCCCTGTTATTCTCCTGCAAAAGCGCCTGGATATCCGGACCGGCTATGACCAGTTCATACCCCTAACGTCCTTCCCTTTGATGCGTTGTCAACGTGATGGTTCATCCGAACCCGAAGAGAATGCGATGGGCGACACGTGGCCCGACCCGGATCAAGTCTCAAGCAAATTCACACCTATAAATACCCCGTCTGGAGACAAAGAAAAGGATCTTTTTTCAGCATTTAGAGAATTCAATCACCTCCATCATTCGAACTCCATTACTCCCGGAGAATCCAAATCATCTTTCATTTCTTGTTTTAGTCAATTGAGTGAACAAAAGTGAGTTGTGAGTGAATCTTACATTGTATTTGCAACTGAATTATTGAATATAGTGAAAGATAAGTGGACGTAGGCATTTGTTCGCCGAACCACTATAAATCCTGCGTGTTCATTTTTATTTTTATCTCATTTTATCTTGTTTCAAATCAATTTGGGTGTTAGAACCACTTTTGGGTCTAACAGTGGCCATTACATGCTCACCAACTGTGTAAGGGAAGTCTTAAGCGACATAAGTGTCCTACCAGGTAATATCAGTTAAGTAGTAACAGTTAGGTGTCCTACCAGGTAATATTAGTTAAGTAGTAACGTTCATAATACTACTTCTCATATTATGAGAGTACATACTTAAGAACATTAACGTTTTAGGATGGGCTCTGAAAGGGCTAGGGATCCGCCTCAGGGTTATAAGAGATCATAAGAATCCACCTTTAATAGGGCCATAAGTGACCGAGAATGCTACCTTGTTGGGTCTTTACCCTAAAAACACTAATAGACGATTGACATAGATATCCACCCCATTGGTTAGAAACTTGGTGTTTGTTGTGTGCTTCGTAGACATACCTTGACATATGTAACCTGCTAAAAATATAGGGTATGGACATTAAGTAACACTATATTTCAGTCACACAGAACTTTATGTTCTGACCCCTATCCTCAACATATCCAATGGGTCAGTAGATGGTGTAAAATCCATGGACGAAGTGATGATTGAAGCTAATGAAAAAGACAAAGTTATTATGCTATTATTAGTAGTTATTGCTTTATTTCTTTTGGAAACTTGTAAGAAAAAACTATTTGATGTACCCATTGAACAGATGTAACTATGACTGTTGTATTTCTGTGACTTCTATATAAGTGATACATCTTATTTTCAGTATTATATTTTCTCTTTCTGCTGTGTGAAATTTCCATTCAGAGTATCTGTGTATATATATTCTGTGCAAGTGTAATCCTTACAGGAACCAACGACCCGTTTATAATGGCTTTAAGTTTCGATGGGCCTTTTCTAGGTTAAAATTTAGGCCCATTCCGGGCGGGTTGTTACATTTAGTATCAGAGCCTTGGTTACCCGATTATAAGGGAAATATACGTATGCGAGATGTATTTGTATATTGAAAAAGATTTTTCAAACTATAGTATATATACACACACCCCAATAAGGATACACATTTATACTAGGCATCTTTATCGCTTTTCTTCCCTTCTCAACTTAAATACTATCCCAGGAGTATCCACTAAGGGATTTTTCCTTTTCTTTTCAGATAGTAGAATGGCTGAAAACCCAGCTGAGTAGGGTAACCAGGCAAGGCTGAGATACTTGGCAGAATGGTTTCAACAGTATCTTCGTATTATTGAACAAGTCCCTGTTGCAAATCCTGCCCCGGCGACACCTGCAGCTCCTGCTGTTGAGGTAGCTTTTTACTTTTCCCGCCTTTGTAATACTTTCAAGCATCTTGGAGGGAAATCATTTTCTAAAAAGGAAAGCTTTGCTAGTGCCCAATCTTGGGTTATGAACTGTGAAAGAATTTTTAAAGCTATTGACTGGCCCGATGAAATGAAAAGGAGGATAATGACTTGGCACTTGAAAGATAAGGCCCATGAGTGGTGGAATTTAATATTTAGAGAGAATGAGGGTTGGATATTTCCATGGGTCGAATTCAAAATCCGTTTTGAAGCGAAGTTTTTATCTAGGGAAGAAATGATTATCCAGTTGGAGAAAATCATCCACCTCAAGCAAGGAAGCTTGAGCCTACAAGAGTACGTATCCAAACTCACCGAATTATCTAAGTTTGGAAGCGGATTAGTAGACACCTCATGAACAAAGCCTTATATTTGTTAAAGGACTGAACTCTCTATTGAAGGAAAATGTATTAGCCCAAGTAACATTTGGGGAAACTTTTAAAACTCTAGTTGAGGCAGCTACCCTATTCATAGCTGAAAGCGCCAAGGATAACAAATAAGGAGAGAAGGGAAAAAGCTCCAACAAGAACAAGAAAATGGGATAGTGGAAGAACAAGAAGAAAAACAAATTCAAAAAGGATGCAAAGACTTGCACAAGGTGCAACCGCAAGGGCCATGAGGCCAAGCATTGTAGGACCTCATTGGCGAAAAGGAGTTCAAGGGAAAATGTTACAACTGCCATGAAGAAGGACACATGTCCAAAGACTACCCAAGTTGTCAAGAGTGGCCAAAACTATGCAAGAGAAGGAGCACCGATTCAAAACTGACCCCCCAAATACCAAAGGCAGCCTGAATTCGAAGGTATAACCTCTGTTTTAGGAAATTCAATATACACTTTTTTCGATTCTGGAGTGACCTATTCTTTTATCTCCAAGCGATTAGTAAATCTGTTAAAACTTTCCATATCTATCTCGGACAGTCCGACAGAGGTGGCCAACCTTATCGGAGGATCTAAGTATCTTGAGCTGTTATGCAAAGACCTAGTATTAGAGGTCGACAATGTCAAGTTCTACTGTGAAGTATATGGGTTGGATTTTATGGGGTATGGATTGGTTATCTTTTTATGGGGTCGTCCTAGATTGCGATAAGAGAATCGTTCGTCTTAGGAGGGAAGGAGGACGCAACTTAAGTATTCCTTGTAATGTTAGAAACAAGGATAAAACCTTAGTTTATTCCTTATCCCCTAATTCTAAAGGACCATTTTCGGTCCCTATAGTTTGGAATTTTTGGATGTCTTTGAGGAAGTCACGGGAATTCCACACCATAGAGAAATCTCTTTTCTTATTAACTTGGAGAAGGACGCTAGACCTGTAGCACTACCCTTGAGGCACATAGCGCCCGAGGAAAGAAGGGAGTTAGTTAAGCAGATTTCAGAATTATTACAAAAAGGTTTCATTCGACGAAGTACCTCAGAATGTGGTGCACCCGTAGCATTTTCGGCCAAAGCAGATAGATCTTTTAGACTTTGTGTGAACTATAGGTAACTCAATAAATTAACCAAGAAGAATAGGTACACTTTACCTAGAATCGATGACTTTTTGACCACTTGGGAGGAGCCCAAGTATTTTTTTTCAACTAGACCTTACTACTGAATTTCACCGTTTACACCGTCGCGCGTGGGACCGGTTTAGGAGCAGTCCTTATGCAAGAAGGAAGAGTAGTTGCCTATGCTAGTAGACAACTCAAGGATCCAGAGAAGAGATACCCAGTTCATGATCTTGAGTTAGCCATAGTACTGTTCGCCCTTAAGAGGTGGAGTCATTATCTTTTAGGGGAGAAATTTGAACTCTTTACTGACCATAAATCCCTTAAATATTTATTTTCTCAGCGTGACTTAAACTTAAGACAACAAAGATGGATGGAATATATTGCCTCATTTGACTTTACGATTCAATACACTCCGGCAAAGGGGAATGTTGTGGTGGATGTTTTAAGTAGGAAACATGCAACATTGAATGCAATGACAGAATGGAAGCAATTAGAGTTCCTCGCTAATTTTAATTTGCAACCTTCACCAACCACTTCTAACGGATTTCTTAGGGCTATGATAATTAGACCTACCCCAAGATAAAGGATCCAAAGCACACAAAATTTTGACAAGGAATTAAGAAATATAAAGGAGAAAGTGGGAAGGAAAGAAACCATTCCTCATTCGATTAGATATTCGATCGGCGAAGATGGAAGTTTACTTTGGGATGGACGACTTTATGCTCCAAAGATGAAGGGTTAAGGAAAGAAATTTTAGAGGAATGACTTAGGTAAAAATTGACCATAAACCCGGTGGAGATAAAATGTATAAGGATATAAAGAGGAATCTCCATTGGGAAGGAATGAAGAGAGATGTAGCTGAGTTCGTGGCTAAATGTTTAACATGCCAAAAAGTGAAAGCGAAGCAAGGGACGCCCAAAGGACTGTTACTACCTTTAGAGATCCCCATGTGGAAGTGGGTACATATTTCCATGGACTTTGTAGATGGACTTTCTAGAAGCCAAAAAGGGAATGAGGCCATTTGGGTTGTGGTAGATCACTTAACCAAAAGCGTCCATTTTATTCAAGTCAAGAAGACAAGGAATGCAGCCTCGTTAGCCCAATTGTACATCAAAGAGATAGTTAGACTTCATGGTATTCCATCAAGTATCGTAAGTGATAGAGACCTCTTATTCACGAGTGAATTTTAGAGAATCCTACAAGCAACATTGGGAATGACCCTTAATCTAAGCACAGCTAATCATCCGCAGACCGATGGACAGATAAAAGAGTAAAAAGAATCTTAGAAGACTTGCCCAGAGCTTGCATCATCGACTTTGGAGGAGTTTGGAAGCAGCACCTACCACTTGTGTAATTCACGTATAATAATATTTTTCAAACGACGATTGGTATGTCCCCTTTTGAAGCACTTTATGTGAGGCTATGCAAATCGCCAACTTGTTGGTGGAAAACTACCAACAAGGTTATACTCAGACCAGACTTCGTCCATGATTCCATGGAGAAGATGTCATTGATTAGACAGAAGATGAAGGCATCCTAAGACCGTCAGAAATTGTATGTCGATAAGCGAACATGGGAACTTGAGTTTAATGTTGGAGACTTGGTATTTGTAAAAGTACCCCCTCTTAAGGAAACTGTTCGGTTTGGAAAGACTGGGAAGTTAGCTCCTAGATATATTGGGCCTTTTCTTGTTATCGAGAAGATAGGATCTTTGGCTTATAAAGTGGATCTTCCAGAGCGTCTATCGAGAATCCATAATATTTTTCACGTATCTCATCTAAGGAAATGCCTTAATGATTCTGCTATCAGACTCGATCTTGATGAAACTGGGGACATAGAAAAACTCGAGTTGGACTCCAGGGTGCCCCATGCCACTGCAAGGATTGTAGAGCACGGAATCAAGAGACTCCGCAACAAAACCGTTCGCTTCATCTGAGTACAATAGGGAAATGACCCTGCGAATAGCCCAAGGGAGACCGAGGATAAGATTAGATAGACTCACCTAAAGCTTTTCACGGGTAACTTTTCCTCAAAATATCATTTATTGATGCATCGTGATTGCTAGATTGGATGTTACGAAATGGATGCAACTCCATTGCACAAGAGCACTCATATAGAAATATATGCATAATTAGGTTGTTTGCATACATATTGCATCACTCGTTACACCTACATGCTAGGGTAGAGCTCACTTTAGTGAGTATGCAGTTCAAGATCACTACGAGTCATGGATGCATATGGTTGATTTATAAACAACATGGATGTTTTGTGCGAGTTGTGTTTTTTTCCCTGTAAACAGATTTCAGGACGAAATCTATTTAGAGGGGAGAATGGACCACCCCGTAAAATTCACAAGTATTAATAATAATAAATAAATAAATATAAGTAATTAGATAGTATGGCTGGAAAATGAGATTTTGCATCTCTAGGAATTTGGCTACAAAATTCTTTTAATTGGATTCGTGGCGAGATTCTAAATCGTTTTCATATATAATATGCTGAAAACGGTCAATATATGAAGAAGTTATGAACAAATGAATTTGGACCGTAAACACAGAAAATAAATATAATTAAATGGATAATATATATATATATATAGGTCCAAGATAAATTTAAAATAAAAAGGGAGAGCCAAATTTTGAATTGAAGATAAGATCAGGGGGACAAAGTATATTGTATATATGGAATAAGATTAAGAGATTAAGGAATGTATTAGATAAAATAAACAACTCAGCAATGCAACCTTATTGGGCGTTCCAGCTCCGAAGGGGTCGACCGCTTGGTGGTTGGACAGCCCGATAAATCTATGTGATTAGGTTTTTTGAGGGATATATAAAAATAAAAGACTTGGATTAATTCTAATTAATCCGACGGTCTATGCTCACATGGGCAACTATATAGACCCTCCTATTACACTATGAAACCCTAATCATTTTCTATCCCTGCCTCCATGCTACCTCTCCATGTTTGTAAATTTCCAAGAAAAATAAAAGAATAAGGTTAAGGTTTCTTCTAATTTCTTCAACTATATTCTTTACCTCTCTCTATTCTAAATTACATAAGTTTAGTATTCTGGAATTTGGCATAAACATATATATATATATATATATATAAGATTATAATACATGACTCTTATGTATATGCTTAGAAGGATTATTGGATCACGTTTGACCGCAAAGATTAAAACATAGATCTATGTCTACTACAGATTTCTCTCTATTCCACCTAGATTTGTGAGTGGAATCGTGTTTACTTAGGCATATTCATATTTTTATTAGTTTATCATGTGAATAGTTATGCCTAGGAGGATTCGGATATCGATAATATAAACATTAAAACCCCCAAATCCTCTATCTTGTAATTGCGTATGAAGTGTCACGATTATTTGGGTTTTGTGGACTTTTGATTTTAATATTGGATTAAAGATGAAAAAGGGTGTTGCTACTATTATTTATATTTTATGTAATTCACCTTCATTGTCATTTGATTTTAGCCTAAAAAGGTTTGGATTTGATTGTTTCATGATTTAAATTGGGTTTGGATCCTATTTTAGGTCTAAACGCATTTACAATTGAAGTAGGTCAAATGTAAACATTTTTATGTGTATAACACCAAAAAGGGGTGAGTTAGATAAAGTATGAATTATGAACATACAAGTGTAAGTGCATGTAATACTATTTTTAATTCAGTATTGAAATCATTTCTACATGCTTAGGATGCAAGTTGAAATTATATGCATGTATCTTTTTCCATCCACTGCTATTTGTTATCTTGTCATTATGCTATCATGCCTAGTTGTAGCGGTAAAAGTATGGAAAACCTAACTTATATACCTTGAATTGGACAAATTTACAATTGCCACCTCGTTAGAATGTTTCGTCGTTTATACGAATATTTACGTTATTTAGGCGTTAATATTATACTTATATAAACGTAATTAACGTTGTATTAGCATAATAAATGCGGCTAGGTTTGATTCGAGTTTGAAATGTCTCCATATGTTTGATTGCTTGTGTGTGCGTATATAGAATGGCTTTATATATATATATATATATATATATATATATATATATATAGTGACACGTAGACATGAGGTTATTTGCTATTTATGGTAGAAGTCTGTCCGGAACCGACCGACAAATCTATCAACCATAAGTAGGCCCAACTAATGTAAGATGTATAGGTTCCATGGGCCATTCAAAAACTTAGTATACTAGACACGAGGTTAAACCAACTTGTAGTAGAAGTCTGCACGGAACCGACCGACATATCCAACATTAACAGGTACACGGTTTAATGTGAGAGGTCGAGAGTGTGTGTGTGTGTGTGTGTATTTATATAACTATATATAGTCTATTATGTGAAAATAGGCAAATTTACTATGCCTTGAGAAGGTCTTAAATGGCTAACTCACTTTTTATCTAATTAGGTCTTTAGTGGTTAGGACTAGGATCCCTCCGAAGGTTTATTCCTTCGAGAGGAACCAAAGTCATGGGACCCACCCTTATTAGATTTGAAGTAGGTCTTTAGGTCCTCCTCTAAAAGTGGTTAGACATAAAACCGTAACAGAGTAGGGTAGTTTACGGGGATGTCCACTTCCTCTAGAAGCTTATAAGGGCTCAACTAGGGACATATTGGTAATTGAAAGAATGTGGTCATTGCATGCTCACCAACTGTCTAAGGGAAGTCTTAAGTGACATATGTGTCCTATTAGGTAATATCAGTTAAGTAGTAATGTTCACAATACTACTTATAAGAGTATAGACTTAAGAACGTTAACGTATTAGGACGGGGTCTGAAAGGGCTAGGGGCCGCCTTAGGGTTATAAGAGATCATAAGAATCCACCTTTAATAGGGCCAAAAGTGACCGAGAATGCCACCTCGTTGGTTCTTTAACCCTAAAAACACTAATGGGCGATTGATTTGGATATCCATCCCATTAGTTAGAAACTTGGTGTTTGTTGTATGCTGTGTAGACATACCTTGACATATGTAACCTGCTAAAAATATAGGGTATAGACATTAAGTAACACTATATTTCAGTCACACAGAACTTTATGTTCTGACCCCTCTCCTCAACATATCCAACGGGTCAGTTGATGGGGTAAAAGCCATGGACGAAGTCATGATTGAAGCTGATGAAGCAGGTGAAATTGTTATACTATTATTATTAGTTATTTCTTTACTTCTTTTGGAAACTTGTGAGAATGGACTATTTGATGTACCTATTGAATAGATGTAACTGTGACTGTTGTAATTCTGTGGTTTTGAAATAAATGGTACATCTTATTTTTAGTATTATATTTTCTTTTTCCGCTGTGTGAGATTTCCATTCGAAGTATCTATGTGTATATATTCTGTGCAAATGCAATCCTTACAAGAACCAACGACCCGTTTAGAATGGCTCTAAGTTTCAATGGGCCTTTTCTAGGTCGAAATTTAGGCCCATTCCAGGTGGGTTGTTACAGTAATAATAAGACTTTTACTCTTTACAGGAACCAGGGAAATCCCTAGGTAAACTCTGTATGGTGAAAACATATTAGTTTGTAATAAAAATTCCCTTTATTTCCATTTTAATAAGGTCGATTGGTATGTATAGATTATGTTCGTCTGACATAGATTTTGTGTTTTACTACTTTAATAAGATCATTTGAGATATATTGGTTATGCTCATCATGTGTGGAATGTACAGCTTAGAAACTTTAATAAACATTCAGTAAGTATGGATTATGCTCATTAGATGTTAACTGAGACGAACCGAACTTCCCTTGAAGGAAAGCACAGACTGAATTGAGAACATGATAAATCAGAACACAAACAGAAGAACATTTCATTGCTTATTACAACAATTTTATCAGAATACAAGAATATACACAGTATGAATAAACATTATACATTTGATCAATATCAGAGATTTAAATTACATTTAAATACATAGCAACAGAAAATAATACAAAACACGATTGAAAGAGATATACGGATACAGAGCTTTCTGAATATTCCAACTGTAAACCAGGATCCTATGAATATAAATTTGCAAAACCAAAACTACTAGCTGCCCGTGGAAAATAAAGGGCACCCAGAGTTTAGGTTAAAACAATAAACTCGAGGTCAGTCATGTGACTGATGTGAGAACTAAAACAGTTATTAAATTCAGGGACCACACCGTATAACACGGAACGGGTTTCCCCCAAGAATACCAGTGCATAAAACAACAGCGCAATGCTGAATAAAGAACAATGAAGCTATTATAAGACTCAGGTCCCATCACACAATGAAACTCAAGCCGAAGGATAGAGTTTTTACCTTATAATAGCCAAGAGTGCTTGGTACGTAAAATTTCTTGTTTTATTATTACTATAAATGTATAGTGTCAAAACAATTTCAATCATAAGTATCAATCATAAACAGCATAAGTGCCCCATACCACTATGTCGCCATATATAGGTTTACAATCAAAACCGCAAGATGTCTTATTGGAAGTTGGATTTCCATATGTGAACCAAGGCAAGGGATCGTCCTTACCGCTTCGAGACGCTCTATCCCGCCCCTCAGGCAAGTACTCTGTCAAGCCTTTGGATCGTCAGGGCTGGTCCACTCGATGTGGATTAAAATGCATTAACATTGTGTTTCCCTGCCCTATGGGGCGTAAATAAGCCAAATGATTCCATCGGCCCTGGATCGACCGATATAACTGAGACGCCTCCTATCCATCATCCACATAAGTAAAATGTCAGGGTGTGCAAAACGCTGTCATCACTCCTATCTAGAAAGAAACGCATACCCTCCCTGATGTCCTCTCCCGTTTCTGGTTCACATCGGGGTGTGAGGCTTGCGAATTAACGCTACACAAAGCTACGCCACAAAGGCCATGCTTTGATCATCAACCACAAGACTCTGCTTTTCAACATAAACCTTGATCATTTGCATCTCAGCATGCCACACGGGCAATTCACGCTATGCAACCGATGTATATCAAACACACAGAACGAAATACGATGTTAGACACACATCCATTCACAAGTTCGTTCTGGGTCTGAACGAAACCGGAGGCACCTTATTCCTCCCCCATATGTCCAATACAGGGGAAAGGTCCTTGCATATCCAGTCGATCTCCAAGTACGTCTGGATGATAACCACTTATTACCTTGCCTTGGGTATACAGCCCAATCAAGACATCGGTAATCATCCAAACGATGTGAAGACCTCCGACCTTCAACCACCGTCTTCATCCTCGACACATCGTCGAATCTGTTATTCAGAATGGGATAAACCCGAACTTTCTGAATAACTCGCGTATATAATAAACAAGTGCTAAAAAAATACAACATAACATATGCCTCATTCCAATCCAGAATATTTCTTTATCCAAACATTCATATACTTTGAGAAAAGTTCCCATTAATTTTATCAAAGATAAATTCTTTAAATTTATTCTTTAATCTTCCTTTGGATATCATTTCAATCTAATTAAAGATGCATTAAAACCCCACTTGGTTTTAATCTTCCCAAAAATCAATATTAACGATTGCTTAACTTGGGAAATCATATCCTGCCTTTAACTGGGTTAAAGAACCAATGTCATTTAAAACACGGTTCACGATAAACCCAAAATCACAGTCTATTTCCATCGTCCTTTAATCGTAAATTAGCAAGTGAACAATTCCCTAAGTATTAACCCCAAAGGCCGAAACCAACATCGGATCAATACCCAGGAAACCATTCAACTTAATTAATCTCTAGTTAATTTTTGATTTTCTTAACTCCATTGGGTCTAAGAACGGTATTATTAAAGATACCATTCACTACAACCCAAAATCACATTCCATCAACAATGGAATCTTCATGGAAAACAAATCGATATATATACTCGATATAAACTTCCATGTCCAACCGATAATATAAATGGAATAACATCAAGGACTTTTAAATTCCATATATATTAATCGTCTTCCTCTACAAAAGCTTACTTCGATTATTACCAAATCGAATTCCATTCTATTCCAATTTAATATTTTAAATTGGAAAACTTTACTTTGGAAAATCTCCTTTAAACCTTAACAAATGATTCATAAATTCCAAATCACACTTCACGGTAAATCGGGTTAAAGAACGAATTTCGCTAAAACACGGTTCACAATAAACCCAATTCACATTCCATCAGTCTCTAACCGTAAATTAGTAAGAGAACAATTCCCTAAGTATTAACCCCGAAGGCCGAAACCAACACCAGATCAATACCCAGGAAACCATTCAACTTAACTAATTCCAGTTAATTTCTGATTTTCTTAACTCCATTGGGTTTAAGGATAGTATTATTAAAGATACCATTCACGACAAACACAAAATCCAATTTGATATTAAATACAAGGCACTGAATAGAAAATATATCGACTTATATTCAATATCAAATTCTGAAACCAACAAATATCGTATTGGAATAACAATATATATATCTTCCAAATTCCTCCACAATATCCGTATAATCACGAAATCCAATATCTAAATATTCCGAGGATAATTTCGATCTAAATCCATTCCAATTCATATACTGGAAATGCTGGTTATTTTTAAAACCATTTCAAATCCAATTTATTTATTTAAAAATATTGGATTATACTTCTAGTTCATAACTAGTTCATTTCGATAAAATATATTTTTATCTTTTCAAATGTGGAATTTTTCATCCCAATTCTTTCTAAGTCATTTGTTATGATTTTACACTAATTATTGATATTTTTAATAATTTTATCAAGGCCCGTATAGTCCATTTCCATAAACGGCCATCGAACTGCACTTACAATGACCTTTTCCAAATTTGATTTGGACATAATTCCAAATCTAATCGTTAAATTTCAAATCTCTAACATTTGTTAGAAAGCTCTTTTTTGATACGAACACAACGGTTCTAGTTTTAGGAGAATCCGATGGTCGGATCATCCGCAATGTCCATTCGAAGTCAATGGTCGAAATTCGCAAATTACCGCAGCGAGGCGCGTTCTATTCAGGCCATTATATATATAATATATATTATATATTTCATCGATTTCCTTTTAAAACGTATTTTATAAATCGTTTTAAATTCGTTTTCAAAACGATTTCAACTTCATATTCAATTTCAAATCAAAATTGAATATTCCATATCATCGATATATAAATGATAATATTTTCAAAACATTAGATTTTGAAATCAATTCCTTTTTGATATTCATTATAAAAATGAATAAAATCGATAAATATATCGTTTACATCAAAATGGCGTTAATTTAATCAACATGGCTTTATATATTTAAATATATTCGTGTCCAACCCAAATCGGACATCAAAATATTTTGATTCTTTTACTGAACATTATTTTAAAATATTCATTATTTTAAAATATTCGTTATTTTAAAATATTCATTCTTTCTGAATTGGAATCAGACACAGTCAATTACCATGTAATGTGATTATATGGATTTCATACAATATATATATACAACAACAATGATAAATAATCATCCATCATCCAGAGTGCATTCTACACTGTATAAGCATTAAATATAAATATTTAACGCTTATAACTGCCTGTCAACCCATCGATTGACATACAAATAACTATTGGGATTAGTGTATGTCCAATATCATCCCAATACCTGTGTGGGGTTTCAACCAACAAATAATGAATTTTATTTGTGTAGTTGGGCGATGTGTAAAATTTATCGTCCCAATCAATATCAGTCAAATGTGTATACATAAACAAATCGTTCGATTTGTAAATGAATATTTATTTTATATACACGTTAAAAATTATATTTTTAACTATAAAATATTTATTCCATTCCATCATCACATAATCAATTTTCACACCACAAACCAACAACAAACAAACAAACAAACAACTCGTCCATGGTCTATGGACGAAGGGTGTCGGGGGCTGTTAAGCACCGTTTGCATCCTAGTATATATTTCTAACTAGAAATAAAATAAAAGTGAGAAGTTCTCACTGTGGGTTCCACTCCTCCATTTTGTTTCAAAATTTCTAATCAGTCTAGATTTGCCCGAAATTCCAACTTCAATTTCACGCTGTTCATATCAAAATCACCTTTTTAATATGATGATTATGTATTCAAAAATCGCATTTTTCATAGCGCTACTTCATATATAAAAATCCAATTTTTATGGCGCTATCACTATATAAAAATCATATTTTTACTTCGCTGCTTTTCTTCTAATAAAGATTATATTTTTATATCGCTCTTCTTCTAATAAAGATTATATTTTTATAACTCTACCTAAATAAAAATCATATTTTTATTACTCTGCTTAAATAAAAATCATATTTCTATTCTATATAAAAAATTCATATCTTTTCACATATAAAAAATCTATGCTTTCTTCTTATAAAAATCAATTTTTGCTAAATAAAAATCAATTCTTTCAAATGATATTCACATATATAAAAAAATCAGTTTTCTATTACTATGTTTGCTATATAAAAATTAAATTTACACACTGCTATTATATATAAACAAACTGAAAATAAAATCAAATTAGAATGCTCACGTTGAATCAAGAAAGGGGGGCGTCGGGGTGTACTCTGACTAGCGGCGGGGTCGGAGAACGGCTGCAGGTGGCGGCGCAGGCGAGGTTAGGGATTTTAGAAGGCTAGGGTTCTTGGTGTCGTGGTTTCTGAAGGAGGAGGGGTTTGGGGAGGTTCTCCAATCAAAGAAAGGCGGACCGAGGGGATGGCGCGACGGGCAACCGAGGCAACGTGGGCGCGACTCCGATGGGGGGGGAGGTTAGGGCGTGGTCAACGCCGGTTTTTTACTTTTTCTTTTTTCTTTTTTTTCTTTTTTATTTTCTTTTGAATGGTCTGAGTGAAGAGGAAGGGGGCTATATTATATAAATATATTTATTTAATTTCTAAATCCAAAAGGTTACTTTTCAATCCGAACTCCATTCGAGCCCAACGACTATCGTCCCTAGCTAATTACCCCCATTATGAACACAATGGGATATGTTTCGTAAGCCAACTCATCTGTTACCATCAGTTTCCGTTCAAATTAAAATATAAATCAATATATATTCAATTTGAACACACATTTTAATTTACCAGGGCTACATACTAATTCTAAAAATTCCAGAAAAATTATTTCAAGCTTCGTATTGACCATACGGTCCTAAATAAACTAATTTCATCAAATTTGAAGATCGTTTGAAATATGGCCATTTTTTGGTCGATCTAAATTAACTGAAACTGTTCAAACACGTTTTCTTATGCCACGCTCACAGATTAATCCCAAAAATTAAATATTTTGGAATCTAGCAATAATTTGACATTCTGGATTCAACAAAAGTGGTTTCATCGAAAACGGAGGTCGTTTGCAAAATGGCTATTTTTAAGGGCTATATTTTCCATAGCGGCTATTCTAAATTTTCAATTGGGCGTAACTTTTTATTCTCTCTATGAAATTTGGATTTTTTGGATTCGTTGGAAAGATATTTTCAGATTGATTCTAATATTTTTGGTTTCACTAAAATCCGGTTTATTTTGAATCTTGTACATTCGTTTTGAAATCGAATTTTCAAACTACCGCGCCATTATCAATTCCTTTTATAATTGAAATAAATATTTATATTCTAATGTCCATTCCAATAAATATATACGATCCAATTTTATTCAAAATAAATTTCTTGTCGTTATTATTTAAAATAATTCATTCTAAATATTCAGAATTCATTAAAATCACCAAAATAAAAATTTTAAATTGGCTCAGATTTTTCGGGTTGTTACAATCTTGTAATAACCCGGAAATTCTGAACCAATTTAAAATTTTTATTTTGGCAATTTTAACGAATTTTGAACATTTAAAATAGATTATTTTAAATAATATCGACGAGAAATTTATTTTGAATTTATTTAGAACGTATATATTATATACGTCGTCGTTAGAATATAAATAATTATATATAATTATAATTAGAATTGAAAATGGCGCGGTAGTTCGATATTTCGATTTCAAATTTCAATTGGATGTACCGGGTGCCAAACAATCCGGATTTTAGTGAAACCAAAAACATTAGGATCTATTTGATAATATCTTTCCAACGAATCCGAAAAATCAAAATTTCATAGCGGGAATCAAAAGATATGTCCAGTTGAAAATTCTGAATAGTCGCTATGGAATTCAGGCCCTTAAAAATGGGAATTTTGCAAACGACCTCGAATTTCGACGAAACCACTTTTGTTGGATCCGTGGTGTCAAATTATTGCTAGATTCCAAATTTCATAATTTTTCGAATCAATATGGGAGCGTGGCAAAGGAAAACGCGTTTGACCAGTTTCAGTTGATTTTAATCGACTGGAAATTGGCCATTTTTCCAACGGTCTCAGAATTCGACGAAACTAGTTTTGTTAGGACCGTATCGTCAATACGAAGCTAGAAAATATTTTTCTGGAATTTTTAAAGTTCGTATGCGACCCCGGTAATTTGAAATGTACATTTAAAATTCAATATAGTGATTTAAATGTAAATTCAACGGAAACTGATCAAAACAATCAAATCAGCTTGCGATACATATCCCATTGTGTTCGGAATGGGGGTAAAACGCTATGGACGACAGGCGGTGGGCCTCGTTTCGAGGTCGTATGTGAAAGTCAACTTTTTGCCAAATTAAATAATTAAATAATAATAATAAAAATAAAAAAAACCTTTCTTATAAAGTGCTGCCCCCCCCCCTTCCCTCATTTTCGTTCATTACAGAAATTAAAAAAAAAACTAAATTATCGATTCACCCCCGTCGATCTCGAAGCCGCCCGCCACCACGTCGATCACCACCCTACTAGCCGCCGCTCCCTCTCCTTCTTCCTCTCCTCCTCTCGATCCTCCCTCCATTCTTCTATCTCTCCTCTTCAAACCGCCCCAGCCACCCAATCGCCCCCCCCCCCCTGACGCGAAGACCGACGTCGGCCATCGCCTGGAAGGACTGCGCCGCCTTCCCCTTACCTCCTCTACCCCCGCGCCTTCCCCCACCATCCTCCGGCGCAGCAGCGAAGACCCCCCCCTGTAAGTTCTTGACCCTTTTTTTTATTTTTATTTTATTTTGATTTTTGGTAAATATAAAGGTTTGATTTTTCACAATCGAAAGAAATGATTTTTAATATCATAAAGATATGATTTTTTTAATATGTGAAGGACGATATAAAGGGGCGATCTTTAAATTATATTCATCAATATAAAAAGGAGATTTTTATTTAGATAATGAAGTGATTTTTTTTTAAATAAAGATGTGATTCTTAAGTAGGAAGAATATACTTTTATGGCAAGAAAAGATTATATTTTTATATGAAGAAATTAGATTTTTCTTTATTGAAATAACAGTAAAGATAGGATTTTTTTTAAAACAGTAAAGATAGGATTTTTAAACTACAAAGGTAGAATTTTTAACACGGTAAAGCTTTGATTTTTGTTGGAGGAAAATATGATCTTTACTATGTAGAAGATGTAAAAGTATAATTTTTACATGATGGGCGAATTAGAAATGAAATCTTTATATTTGAAAAGGCGAAATCTTTATAGTTGAAAAGGCGAGACCTTTATATAGAGAATGACATAGTAAAAATAGAATTTTTATCTATATGGCAACGAAATAAAAATTTGATTTTTATATATTGAATAGTATAATAAAAAATTCGATTTTTATATATTGAACAGCGAAGAAAAAATTCGATTTTTATATATTGAACAGCGAAGTAAAAATTCGATTCTTATATATTGAATAGCGAAGTGAAAATGTGATTTTTTATATATAGTGGCTATGGGCGACGAAAGTGATAAGAGGCGAGAACGGTGAAGATTTCCTGCATTGGAAGTGTCGTGAAGTTGGATAGCTATCGGTGAGAATTTCTCACCTTTCAATTTCTTTTTCTAGTTATATATATATACTAGGATGCAGACGGTGTTTAGTAGCACCCGACACAATCGTCCACAGACTATGGACTTGTTTGTTTGATTGCAAAAATTAGTTAGATTAGTTGATTGAAATTGAACTGTTTGGTGAAATGAATGTATTTGATTGATGTGTGAATGGCGTGGGCCTTCACTAGACCAGGGATAAGGCTAGGCCTCGTCCCGTTTCTAGTATCATGCCGTTATGCCGCCGAAATTTTCTAAAATAAGTTAGAAAAATAAAAATATCATTTTATTTAAAGAATGAACCGAATAGAGATAAAATGTTTTATCGTTAAAAATATAATTTTTAACGTGAATATGAATATAGTGAATGTGAATAAATAAATATTCATTACAAACTGGACGGTTTGTTTATGTACACCTATTTGAAGGACATTGATTGGGACGATAAATTTTACACATTGCCCAACTGCACAAATAAAATCTGTGTTTGATTGTTTGAAACCCCACACGGGTGTTGGGATGAAATTTGAAGTTCACTCATCCTGATTGATTAAATATGTCGATCGATTGATTGACAGGCTGTTATAAGCGTTAGATATCTATATTTGATGCTTATACAGTGTGGTGCACTTTGGTTGATGGTTGATTATCTTTCAATGCTATTATATACGTGTGATGTATGAAAATCCATATAATTAATATTATATGGTGATTGATTGGGCCTTATTCCAATTTAGAAAATAAAGAATATTATAAAATAAAAGTTCATGTGTTGACTGTACTCATTCGTTGAGATTAGTCATGTGTTGAACGAAATAATTTAACAAAAATAGTCACACGTGGACAGTACTCATTCGTTGAGATTAGTCATGTGTTGAACGAAATAATTTAACAAAAATAGTCACACGTGGACAGTACTCATTCGTTGAGATTAGTCATGTGTTGAACGAAATAATTTAACAAAAATAGTCACACGTGGACAGTACTCATTCGTTGAGATTAGTCATGTGTTGAACCAAAAAAAAAATTAACAAAAATAGTCACACGTGGACAGTACTCATTCGTTGAGATTAGTCGTGTGTTGACAAAAATAAATATTCATTTGTTGAATAGAATATTTGAAAATAGAAATAAATGAAGCCGTGTTGGTAAGATTGACGCCATTTTGACGTGAACGATATTTATATCGATTTTACTCATTTTAAAATGAATATTGAAAGGTGATTTCGTAATCGAATATTTTAAAATGAAATTGAATCGAATAGAAAACCAATGAAATTGAATCGAGTAGAAAACCAATTTGAATTGAATTGAATAGAAAACCAAAATGAAATTGAATCGAATAGAAAACCAATTTGAATTGAATCGAATAGAAAACCAATGAAATTGAATCGAATAGAAAACCAATTTGAATTGAATCGAATAGAAAACCAATGAAATTGAATCGAATAGAAAACCAATTTGAATTGAATCGAATAGAAAACCAAAATGAAATTGAATCGAATAGAAAACCAATTTGAATTGAATCGAATAGAAAACCAATTTGAATTGAATCGAATAGAAAACCAATTTGAATTGAATCGAATAGAAAACCAATTTGAATTGAATCGAATAGAAAACCAATTTAAAATTGAATCGAATAGAAAACCAATTTGAATTGAATCGAATAGAAAACCAATTTGAATTGAATCGAATAGAAAACCAATTTGGATTGAATCGAATAGAAAATGAATTGAATTCAAATTGAATAGAAAATGAATTGAATTCAAATTGAATAGGAAACGAATTGAATATAAAACAATTTCAAAATGAATTGAATATAAAACGATTTCGAAATGAATTGAATATATAACGAATTCGAATTGAATTGAATAAATAATGAATTCGAATTGAATTGAATAAATGACGAATTCGAATTGAATTGAATAAATGACGAATTCGAATTGAATTGAATATAAAACGATTTCGAATTGAATTGAATAAATAACCAATTTGAATTGAATAGAAATGAATTTTAAAAACGAATTTATAAAGAAGAATTCAATTTTGCTTTGAATTGAAATAAAGGTTGAAATTGTTTTTGAAACGAATTCAAAACTATTTATATAATTCGTTTTAAATAGAAATCGACGAAATATATATTATATATATTATATATATAATATAATGGCCTGAATAGAACGCGTCGCGCCGCGGCAGTTCGTGAATTTCGACCATATATTTCAAACGGACATTACGGGAGATCCGACCGTCGGATTCTCCTAAAACCGGAACCGTTGGGTTCGTATCGAAAAGAGCTTTCTAAAAACATTTGAAATTCAAAATCTAACGGTTGGATTTGGAGACACGTCCAAATCAAATTTGAAAAAGGTCGCTATAAGTGCAGTTCGATGGCCATTGATGGAAATCGACTGTACGGGCCTTGGTAAAATTATTAAAAATAGTAATAATTTGTGTAAAATCAGAAGAAATGATTTGGGATGAAAAACTCCATATTTGAAAAGAGAAAAATAGATTTTTATCGAAATGAACTAGATTGAATTAAATTTAAAACCCAGGTTTTTATTTTTAAATAAATAAATTAGATTTAAAAAGGGGTTTTAAATAATCGGAATTCCTAATATATTTGATTTGAATTGAACTAGAATTGATTTGTGGGTTTATCGTGAACTGTGTTTTAAACAACACTAGTTCTTTAACCCGAAAATAAATAGAATGTGATTTGGGTTTGTCGTGAACCGTGTTTTAAATAACACCTAGATCTTTAACCCAGTAAAAGGATTTTTAACGAATCTGCAATTAGGTTGAAATGTGAATCTATAATCTAAATTATCAAATTTAGAAATGAGCGAGAATGGAGTATCGCCAGTTTTGCTCCAAAGCGATAGTTAAATCTTTAATTAGATTTGAACGTGAAATGGTAATTAATCTTACCGATAACACCATAGTATTAGATATGGAGTATTACCGGTTTTGCTTCATGGGATGAATAGGTTGGGATTGGGAAATAAAATAAATAATTACTTCGTTACGGTTCGCTAATCTCGACTAGTTAGAAAACCATAATCTGGTTTGAAATGACATCCAAAGGAAGATTTCAGGATAAATTTTAAAGAATTTATCTTGGATAAAATTAATGGGAACCTTTCCCTAAAAATGTGATTTTGTGAATAAAAGAATATTCTGAATTGGAATGAGGCGTATGTTGCGTTTGTGTTACATTTGTTTTAATATACGCGGGTTGTTCGGAAAGGCCGGGTTTACACCCATTCTGAATAACTGATTCGACGATATGTCGAAGATGAAGACGGTGGTCGAATACCGGAAGTCTTCACATCGTTTGGATAATTACTGACGATCCTGATTGGGCTGTACACCCAAGAGGATGGAAATAGTTAGTGGTCGTCCAGATGAACTTGGAGATAGATGGATACGCGAGGAAAGTGCCTCCGGTTTCGTTCAGACCCAGAACGAACTTGTAAATGGATTGTGTGTCTGACACTGGATTTTATTCTGTGTTGATTGATTTCTGTTAAATATACATCTGTTTGGCGGCGGAGAATTTATTCTTTTGCTTAACGCCCTTCTCTGAGACGTACGAGCTCAGAGGTTGTATATCGATGGACATCAGTCGCATGGCATGAATTGCCTGTGTAGCACGCTAAGATGCAATGATCAAGGCTTCTATTGAAAAGCAAAGTTTTGTGGTCGACGATCAAAGCACAGCCTCTGTGGCGTAGCTTTGTGTATAACGTGAATTCGCGAGCCTCACACCTCGGTATGAGTTAAAAACGGGATACGGACCGTTGGGAGAACACGACGTTTCTTTCTAGCTTTGGTGGTGTCAGTGATTTACCAGCCCTGACATTTATATACTTTTCACCTTTGTGGTTGTTGGAATGAGGCGCCTCGATTATAGGTCTGTAAGGACCGGGAAACGTGTGTTCAGGCATAAATAATCCTCTAACGTAAGTGAGGACCGGCCCAACCGATCCAAGGATTGCCCAGAGTGTGTAGTCCTGAGGCATTTGCTAGAGTGTCTCGAGCGCGGAGAGGAGCTTGCCCCTTGCCTCGACTCATGACGGAAATCCAATTTCCAATACGTGTATTGTGGCTTTATTTGTAGAGCCTAGTATGGCGACATAGTAGCAAGGGATGCTATGCCGTTTATGATTTATATTTATGGTTGAAATTGATTTGACACTATACACTTATTATAGTATCAAATGATTTGTTTTAAACGTACCAAGCATGTTTGGCTGTTATGAGGTAAAACCCTATCCTCCGGCTTGCGTTGCATTGTGTGATGGGACCTTGGTGTTATAATAGCTTCGTTTTTCGAAAAAGCATTGCGTTGTTTATTCTATGCACTGGTATTCTTGGGAGGAAACCCGTTCCGTGTTATACGGCGTGGTCCCTTGAATTACTCTCTTTTAAAGTAAAGTTTTAAATAACTGTTTTAGTTCTCACACCAGTCACATGACTGACCTGGAGTTTATTGTTTTAACCTAAACTCTGGGTGTAACACCCCGCCTCCGCTAGGGTCACTCGCAAAGGAATGCACTAGCTTTAGAGGGGCATTATTGGTAAACATGCACAGAAATATCACAAGACAGAACATATAAAATAGCGGAAGTAAAATCAAACTTTCATAACATGAATAAATAAGGTCTAAAGCCTTTTACATCAGAGTACATCAAAACCTGTCTTGCAATAATAAAGAAGCATAAAGACTTTTTCATAAATTATTCCCCAAGAAAAAGCAGTAAAGTAGCCATAGCCAAGAAAAATCCAAGCCATCCATGATGACCTTCAAGCAGAAGAAGTCCGAACTAAACAACAGTATTTCCTCCCTGTAACCTGGGGGGGAACGGAAGAAAATAGGCGAAACAAAACGGGTCAGTCAAAAAGACTGAGTAAGCCCTATCTACTATTAGTATAAAAACTATTAAAGTTAACTGACATGAGAAACTGAGATGAACATAAGCATGATAACAAGATAGATAAGCTAAATCAAAATAACAGGATGAACTACTGAACTCAGATAAACTAGGGTGTCGTGATAAACTACGGTGTCAAGATAAAACAAGGTATCACATTGTCAGGTTTCTATCAAGTATAATATCCCAAGATATCTATCGCGTATAACGTCCCATGGCATCTATCCTGTATATCCGCTCTGCACCTACCGTACTAGTACCCCAACTGTATTACGTGTTATCCGTGAATGACCCTTACTCAAAAGTCGTGTAATGGTCCATGTCAACCTAATATGCCGCATATATAGGTTACTCAACTCATATGTTTCTTTCCATGTATAAGTTCAGTCCTTTGCCGTAGGCTGTACGGGCTTTCCCATGTAAACGGTTTATCCTTGAAGTTGTTTTGGACTGCAACCCTTGATCTAGTTGTGTTTCCTTACCATGAACTATCGCGCGTCCACTTAGGATTTATGCCACCTAGGACCGCTAGGGATTATGCTACCTAATGAACGTTTCCGTGTCTCGGTTTGGGTTTTGGCCACCAGGACCACTAGGGATTACGCCACCCGTCAACCGCGCCCTTGATCCCACGTATGTATCGTGAATCGTTTTCCATGTCTAGATGCACATGTTCCCCAATGTGCCATCCAAGTTCCGTGCCAGGGCAAATCAAGAAATACGGAACTCGGTCGGGAGCTTTAAATCGTCTGCCGATGCAGATATCAAGGTCTGTTTTTGTACCCGTGGCTATGGTCCCACGTGACCCCTCCCTCAACTACTGAAAGGCAATCCAAGAAAAATCATGTATAAGAACCACTCCACGGCCCCACTATAGCCCACTTTCCTACGGGCCAACCTCACCCATGACTCGATAGCAAGCACATGGTCTGTTGGGGGTTCCCTGCCTTTCCGCACGTACACGATTGACTAAAGATGGTAGGTAGTCGGCGATGCGCTATCCAGGGCAAAAACAAGAATCGTCGACTCCACGCTAATCCATCCCAGTCTTTAGGTTGCTCGCATAGCAACCAAGGCATACTCTTGGTCCTTCTAACGCAGACCTTAACCTCTCATGGGCCTAGTATAATTACCTGGCAGCCCACAGAGGGATCCCAAGAATATCCTCACGTCCCCCGAAGCTTCCACTTCGGCACCCAGTGCGCTGGAGCTTTTATCCAAGTCAGATAACTTGCTCCCCCTCGTATACTAAGCGATGACCTACCGTATCAGGTTACTCATCGTTTTGAGAATTAGTCCTATGTCCTTAGCTAAGAATTATTACTTAGTTACCCTTAACTAAGGTTTACCACTTAGCTTCCTTTCCCGTTATCCTTGATTAACCACGGTTTCCTACCTAGTTCTTCTAGCTAGGGTTTGTCTGTTGGGTTAAGTGTTATCATTCAAGTCCATGACTTAACCCGCCCATGAATCACGTCAAAGATTGGCTAAGTATTTAAGTTCAAGACTTAGTCCCACAAGTTGGTTAAGTGTACCCAGAGGCTCATGACTTAACCCTATCAAGTCAAATTGGTCAAGTACTAGCTTACCTTAATCCTATCGGATTATCTTGCTAGATCGATTAAGCATAGATTATCTTAATCCCATCAAATTATCGAGTCGGATTGGTTAAGTATAGGTTGGCTTAACCCCATCCTCTAATCGTACTACAATGGTTAAGTATATTCTAAAAAGGTCTTGTGACTTAACCTTATCAGGTCCGCGTATTAGATTGGTTAAGTGTAAGTTACTTAACCCCATCAAATCATCATGTATAATTGGTTAAGTATAAGTTGCTTAACCCCATTAAATTATCACGTTAAGTTGGTTAAGTATTGGTTACCTAACCTCATTGAATTACCGAGTTTAAATTGGTTAAGTGTTTAACTTAACCCCATCGAATTACCGTGTTTAGATTAGTTAAGTGTGGATTACTTAACCCCATCTAATTACTGTGTTGGATTAGTTAGGTGCAAATTACTTAACCCCATCCCCTAATCATCTTGTATGGTTAAGTGTCATTAAGAATACTTACTTAACCTTGCCAAATTATCATGTTGGATTGATTAAGTGTTGGTTAACTTAATCCCCGTCCACTAGTCGTATAAAAATGGTTAAGCGTCATTAGGCAAATCAAATCACTTAACCTACCCAACCTTGTCATGTTTTGTTAAGTATCATTAGCCTAACCAATTTACTTAACCCATTTACCCATGTCATATTTGGTTAAGAGTCGTTAATCAAATTAACTTAACCCTATCATGTGGCATTAATTACTTAATGCACCCCAACCTCTCACATTAGACTTTGTTGTGGTTACTAGTTAAGCCGGTCGGTTCCGGGTAGCTTTACACCACAACTTGGTCTAACCTCGGGTTCAAGCACAACATGACCAACTTCTCACATTGGGTCCTATTGTTTGCAACTACTAGTTAGGCCGGTCGGTTCCGGGTAGTTTTACGTTGCAAACTCAACCCAACCTCGAGTTGGCCACTTTCATGTTTAGTCTAGTGTCATGTTCATAGTCAAGTTTTCAAGCAATTGGGTAGACCTAACTTAATAGGTAAATTCCCAATGGGTAGACCTAACTTAATAGGTAAATTCCCAAGCTTATGTTTTTATGCATACTTACATGTCAACTTCCATGTTATACTTCAAGTCATGTTTTCAAGTATAAACACATGTCATATTTAACGTTACATGTTGTCATGTTTATACCCATTTACCCAAGTCATATTCATGTCATTATGTTTCCCCATAATGTGACCCCAACGCTTTTTAAACTAGCATATACGTTCGCAACAACGTGATGGATTAAAAGAAGAGACTTGGCAAAGGAATGACAAAAATGGGTATTAAGCCACAAGTTAATCATGGTGGCAAATGAGGCACAAATGTGTTCATTAGCTTGCATGTTACATTCTTAAGCCTCAAAAACATGCATCAACCCAAACTTGGTACATAAGCGAATCATGGTGACAAAAGACATGGAATGATGGCTAGAAACTCGCATATATCATCATATAAGGATTATGACTTCATATGCAAGTTGACATAATGATTATGAAGATTCTCATGTTGCATAATGCAACATTTCAACATAAAGGTTGAGGCTTTTAGCTCATAAGATCAAGATAATGACTTCATAAACTTGCATAACATGATAGCATGCATCATTCTAATTAATCAAACCCAAACTTTCAACATGAACATTTAACTTCATAGTTAATATCTAAGAGTAGGGAAGGGCTTACAATGCTTATGTGGACTCAAATGAGTATAGCAAATGTAAGAAACCCCTTATGCAACAAATTAAAACCCCAAAATGCAAGCAAACTTGATCAAGACTCCTCCTTTATGATGCCAATAGAGAAACAAGACTTTAATGCAAGCTAAAGAGGATCATACAAGCCTAAATACACTTGTATGCATGGAAATCTCTTAGAAATTTGATTTAGGAATTTATGAAGAGAGTGGAGGCCATGAGAGGATTGATTTTGCCATAGTTTAGTTGTAGGATAGATTAATGATGATTTAGGGTAGGTTAGGGTCTTATTTATAGATTAGGCAAGTGTTTTAGGCCATAGGATTAACCCTAGGATAGATCCCAGCCCTCAAAAATCGTCACAAGCCTCCAAAACAAGACCAAGGGCCAAAACAGGTGCACCAGGCCAGCCAGGGTCAAGCCAGAAGGCTGTGCAGGTTTCTGGCTCGACACGGGCGCACTTCCCAAGTGCGCCAGTGTATTTTTGTGCTGGCGTACTTCACAAGTGCGCCAGTGCATTCTGGCTTGTTTTCGGTTTTTCTGCCTAACTTCGTTCATCCATATCTTCTTCATACGGACTCCGATTTACGAAATTTCGGACTCTATTTCGCGTATTTTTCCGAGACGAACGCAATGGCGCAACCCGTTTATCCTGATTCAGATTTTATAATTTAATTCTGCCTTGATTCTTGTCTTAACACGTTGCTAAAAATTCGGGTTGTTACACTGGGTGCCCCTATTTTCCGCATGGGCAGCTAGTAGTTTTGGTTTTGCATATTTATATTCACAGGATCCTGGTTTACAGCTGGAATGATATCCGAAAAGCTCTGTATCCGTATATCACCTTCAGTTGTGCTTTGTATTATTTTCCGCTGCTATGTAATTTATTCAATTATACTCTGTATATTCTTGTATCTGATGGAATTGTTGTAATAACAATGAAATGTTCTTCTGTTTGTGTTCTGATTTGTCCTGTTCTCAAACGATCAGGGGTTTCGAACGGTCTAGATCGGTTTAACGACTGATTCGGATCGAGCGAAATTCCTTGTCGTCACATTTGGTATCAGAGCTTTGGTTTACAAAGCTCGAGAACAAGACACATTAGAACCATACGAAAGAATTCATCAGATATTGGATTAGTAATATCCAATTAGAATGACTCGTTAGAGATAGGAGCAGTAGTATCCTAGAACGAGTGTGAAGAGTATATTTTTCAAATGAAAACAATTTTGTTTTGAAATCTAAACCATTTTAAAACGTATTTGATTATTTATTTATATTGAATATGGACAATCCAATATATAAAGGTTTTGTATATACGCGTCATGAACGTATATTCGAAGTTTTAATATACTGGATAGATATAGGATTACACTCTAGTCGCCCGGAGATGGTATTGATGATAGCGATCGCATCATCAATATTTATGTTCGTGTTTCGAAGGTGTGATTTTCTATATATTTCCATTAGACTGGTGTGAGAACCAAAACTAATATAGCTAGAACACATTGTTGTGAATTGGCATCAAAAACATGATTTTTGCATATGTATATCAAAATTATGAATTTGAAACTCTAATTCACTAATTGATTGATGTTTGTGTTGTTTGTTTATTTGTTTTATAATTTTGAATCATTTATGCCTAATTGAACCAAATATTGAATATTATTGAAAATTGGTCGCATTTGCTTGCATATACATATACTTACATTGAACAGGTCATAGCAAGGAGGCTAGAGCCGAAGAATAAAATTTGTTTGCCCGACAAATAGGTACATGTTTACTACATAATTTACAGTTTTGTTTGGGTGATGATGATTTTATGAGCCTATTGGCTAGCCGCTTGGCTTTTTCTTTTTCTTTTTGAGATCAAAAGACCTATATGGCAATTTCGGGATTTTCCCGTGGCTCCCGGTGCAGGGGAGGTTATGGCGAAATTTTTCGAAAATTTAGGGTGTTAGCCAATTTTTTGAAAATTTGAAAATTCTCAGAAACTGAAAAGTTGGAGGATGGAAGCCAGATCGAACGTAGAGCTGATAAATCAAACCACTTTCGACTTTGTTCCTTTTCGGGGACGAAAAGTTTTAAGTGGGGGAGATTGTAATAACCCGGAAATTCTGAACTAGTTTAAAATTTTATTTTGGCAATTTTAACGAATTTTGAACATTTAAAATAGATTATTTTAAATAATATCGACGAGAAATTTATTTTGAATTTATTTAGAATGTATATATTATATACGTCGTCGTTAGAATATAAATAATTATATATAATTATAAATAGAATTGAAAATGGCGCGGTAGTTCGACAATTCGATTTCAAATTTCAATTGGATGTACCGGGTGCAAAACAATCCGGATTTTAGTGAAACCAAAAACATTAGGATCTATTTGATAATATCTTTCCAACGAATCAAAAAAATCAAAATTTCATAGCGGGAATCAAAAGATATGTCCAGTTGAAAATTCTGAATAGTCGCTATGGAATTCAGGCCCTTAAAAATGGGAATTTTGCAAACGACCTCGGATTTCGACGAAACCACTTTTGTTGGATCCGTGGTGTCAAATTATTGCTAGATTCCAAATTTCATAATTTTTCGAACCAATATGGGAGCATGGAAAAGGAAAACGCGTTTGACCAGTTTCAGTTGATTTTAATCGACTGGAAATTGGCCATTTTTCCAACGGTCTCAGAATTCAACGAAACTAGTTTTGTTAGGACCGTATCGTCAATACGAAGCTAGAAAATATTTTTCTGGAATTTTTAAAGTTCGTATGCGACCCCGGTAATTTGAAATGTACGTTTAAAGTTCAATATAGTGATTTAAATGTAAATTCAACGGAAACTGATCAAAACAATCAAATCAGCTTGCGATACATATCCCATTGTGTTCGGAATGGGGGTAAAACGCTATGGACGAAAGGCGGTGGGCCTCGTTTCGAGGTCGTATGTGAAAGTCAACTTTTTGCCAAATTAAATAATTAAATAATAATAAAAAAAAACCTTTCTTATAAAGTGCTGCGCCCCCCCCCCCCCTTCCCTCATTTTCGTTCATTACAGAAATAAAAAAAAAACCTAAACTATCGATTCGCCCCCGTCGATCTCGATGCCGCCCGCCACCACGTCGATCACCACCCCACTAGCCGCCGCTCCCTCTCCTTCTTCCTCTCCTCCTCTCGATCCTCCCTCCAGTCTTCTCTCCCTCCTCTTCAAACCGCCCCAGCCACCCAATCGCCCCCCCCCCCCCCCCGACGCGAAGACCAACGTCGGCCATCGCCTGGAAGGACTGCGCCGCCTTCCCCTTACCTCCTCTACCCCCGCGCCTTCCCCCACCATCCTCCGGCGCAGCAGCGAAGACCCCCCCCCCCTGTAAGTTCTTGACCCTTTTTATTTTTATTTTTATTTTATTTTGATTTTTGGTAAATATAAAGGTTTGATTTTTCACAATCGAAAGAAATGATTTTTAATATCATAAAGATTTGATTTTTTTTAATATGTGAAGGACGATATAAAGGGGCGATCTTTAAATTATATTCATCACTATAAAAAGGAGATTTTTATTTAGATAATGAAGTGATTTTTGTTTAAATAAAGATGTGATTCTTAAGTAGGAAGAATATACTTTTATGGCAAGAAAAGATTATATTTTTATATGAAGAAATTAGATTTTTCTTTATTGAAATAACAGTAAAGATAGGAATTTTTTTTAAAACAGTAAAGATAGGATTTTTTTTTTAAAACAGTAAAGATATGATTTTTTTTTAAACAGTAAAGATAGGATTTTTAAACTACAAAGGTAGAATTTTTAACACGGTAAAGCTTTGATTTTTGTTGGAGGAAAATATGATCTTTACTATGTAGAAGATGTAAAAATATAATTTTTACATGATGGGCGAATTAGAAATGAAATCTTTATATTTGAAAAGGCGAAATCTTTATAGTTGAAAAGGCGAGACCTTTATATAGAGAATGACATAGTAAAAATAGAATTTTTATCTATATGGCAACGAAATAAAAATTTGATTTTTATATATTGAATAGTTTAATAAAAAATTCGATTTTTATATATTGAACAGCGAAGAAAAAATTCGATTTTTATATATTGAACAGCGAAGTAAAAATTTGATTCTTATATATTGAATAGCGAAGTGAAAATGTGATTTTTTATATATAGTGGCTACGGGCGACGAAAGTGATAAGAGGCGAGAATGGTGAAGATTTCCTGCATTGGAAGTGCCGTGAAGTTGGATAGCTATCGGTGAGAATTTCTCACCTTTCAATTTCTTTTTCTAGTTATATATATATA
Source organism: Allium sativum (assembly GCA_030737875.1). Lineage (NCBI taxonomy): Eukaryota > Viridiplantae > Streptophyta > Magnoliopsida > Asparagales > Amaryllidaceae > Allium > Allium sativum. Next base: position 428,521,434 of record CM060909.1, on the reverse strand, counting down.
CTAGGATGCAGACGGTGTTTAGTAGCACCCGACACAATCGTCCACAGACCATGGACTTGTTTGTTTGATTGCAAAAATTAGTTAGATTAGTTGATTGAAATTGAACTGTTTGGTGAAATGAATGGATTTGATTGATGTGTGAATGGCGTGGGCCTTCACTAGACCGGGGATAAGGCTAGGCCTCGTCCCGTTTCTAGTATCGTGCCGTTATGCCGCCGAAATTTTCTAAAATAAGTTAGAAAAATAAAAATATCATTTTATTTAAAGAATGAACTGAATAGAGATAAAATGTTTTATCGTTAAAAATATAATTTTTAACGTGAATATGAATATAGTGAATGTGAATAAATAAATATTCATTTACAAACCGGACGGTTTGTTTATGTACACCTATTTGAAGGACATTGATTGGGACGATAAATTTTACACATTGCCCAACTGCACAAATAAAATCTGTGTTTGATTGTTTGAAACCCCACACGGGTGTTGGGATGAAATTTGAAGTTCACTCATCCTGATTGATTAAATATGTCGATCGATTGATTGACAGGCTGTTATAAGCGTTAGATATCTATATTTGATGCTTATACAGTGTGGTGCACTTTGGTTGATGGTTGATTATCTTTCAATGCTATTATATACGTGTGATGTATGAAAATCCATATAATTAATATTATATGGTGATTGATTGGGCCTTATTCCAATTTAGAAAATAAAGAATATTATAAAATAAAAGTTCATGTGTTGACTGTACTCATTCGTTGAGATTAGTCATGTGTTGAACGAAATAATTTAACAAAAATAGTCACACGTGGACAGTACTCATTCGTTGAGATTAGTCATGTGTTGAACGAAATAATTTAACAAAAATAGTCACACGTGGACAGTACTCATTCGTTGAGATTAGTCATGTGTTGAACGAAATAATTTAACAAAAATAGTCACACGTGGACAGTACTCATTCGTTGAGATTAGTCATGTGTTGAACCAAAAAAAAAATTTAACAAAAATAGTCACACGTGGACAGTACTCATTCGTTGAGATTAGTCGTGTGTTGACAAAAATAAATATTCATTTGTTGAATAGAATATTTGAAAATAGAAATAAATGAAGCCGTGTTGGTAAGATTGACGCCATTTTGACGTGAACGATATTTATATCGATTTTACTCATTTTAAAATGAATATTGAAAGGTGATTTCGTAATCGAATATTTTAAAACGAAATTGAATCGAATAGAAAACCAATGAAATTGAATCGAATAGAAAACCAAAATAAAATTGAATCGAATAGAAAACCAATTTAAATTGAATCGAATAGAAAACCAATGAAATTGAATCGAATAGAAAACCAATTTGAATTGAATCGAATAGAAAACCAATGAAATTGAATCGAATAGAAAACCAATTTGAATTGAATCGAATAGAAAACCAAAATGAAATTGAATCGAATAGAAAACCAATTTGAATTGAATCAAATAGAAAACCAATTTGAATTGAATCGAATAGAAAACCAATTTGAATTGAATCGAATAGAAAACCAATTTGAATTGAATCGAATAGAAAACCAATTTAAAATTGAATCGAATAGAAAACCAATTTGAATTGAATCGAATAGAAAACCAATTTGAATTGAATCGAATAGAAAACCAATTTGGATTGAATCGAATAGAAAATGAATTGAATTCAAATTGAATAGAAAATGAATTGAATTCAAATTGAATAGGAAATGAATTGAATATAAAACGATTTCAAAATGAATTGAATATAAAACGATTTCGAAATGAATTGAATATATAACGAATTCGAATTGAATTGAATAAATAACGAATTCGAATTGAATTGAATAAATGACGAATTCGAATTGAATTGAATAAATGACGAATTCGAATTGAATTGAATATAAAACGATTTCGAATTGAATTGAATAAATAACCAATTTGAATTGAATAGAAATGAATTTTAAAAACGAATTTATAAAGAAGAATTCAATTTTGCTTTGAATTGAAATAGAGGTTGAAATTGTTTTTGAAACGAATTCAAAACTATTTATATAATTCGTTTTAAATAGAAATCGACGAAATATATTATATATATATTATATATATAATATAATGGCCTGAATAGAACGCGTCGCGCCGCGGCAGTTCGTGAATTTCGACCATATATTTCAAACGGACATTACGGGAGATCCGACCGTCGGATTCTCCTAAAACCGGAACCATTGGGTTCGTATCGAAAAGAGCTTTCTAACGAACATTTGAAATTCAAAATCTAACGGTTGGATTTGGAGATACGTCCAAATCAAATTTGAAAAAGGTCGATATAAGTGCAGTTCGATGGCCATTGATGGAAATCGACTGTACGGGCCTTGGTAAAATTATTAAAAATAGTAATAATTTGTGTAAAATCAGAAGAAATGATTTGGGATGAAAAACTCCATATTTGAAAAGAGAAAAATAGATTTTTATCGAAATGAACTAGATTGAATTAAATTTAAAACCCAGGTTTTTATTTTTAAATAAATTAGATTTAAAAAGGGGTTTTAAATAATCGGAATTCCAAATATATTTGATTTGAATTGAACTAGAATTGATTTGTGGGTTTACAGTGAACTGTGTTTTAAACAACACTAGTTCTTTAACCCGAAAATAAATAGAATGTGATTTGGGTTTGTCGTGAACTGTGTTTTAAATAACACCTAGTTCTTTAACCCAGTAAAAGGATTTTTAACGAATCTGCAATTAGGTTGAAATGTGAATCTATAATCTAAATTATCAAATTTAGAAATGAGCGAGAATGGAGTATCGCCAGTTTTGCTCCAAAGCGATAGTTAAATCTTTAATTAGATTTGAACGTGAAATGGTTATTAATCTTACCGATAACACCATAGTATTAGATATGGAGTATTACCAGTTTTGCTTCATGGGATGAATAGGTTGGTATTGGGAAATAAAATAAATAATTACTTCGTTACGGTTCGCTAATCTCGACTAGTTAGAAAACCATAATCTGGTTTGAAATGACATCCAAAGGAAGATTTCAGGATAAATTTTAAAGAATTTATCTTGGATAAAATTAATGGGAACCTTTCCCTAAAAATGTGATTTTCTGAATAAAAGAATATTCTGAATTGGAATGAGGCGTATGTTGTGTTTGTGTAACATTTGTTTTAATATACGCGGGTTGTTCAGAAAGGCCGGGTTTACACCCATTCTGAATAACTGATTCGACGATATGTCGAAGATGAAGACGGTGGTCGAAGACCGGAAGTCTTCACATCGTTTGGATAATTACTGACGATCCTGATTGGGTTGTACACCCAAGAGGATGGAAATAGTTAGTGGTCGTCCAGACGTACTTGGAGATAGATGGATATGCGAGGAAAGTGCCTCCGGTTTCGTTCAGACCCAGAACGAACTTGTAAATGGATTGTGTGTCTAACACTGGATTTTATTCTGTGTTGATTGATTTCTGTTAAATATACATCTGTTTGGCGGCGGAGAATTTATTCTTTTGCTTAACGCCCTTCTCTGAGACGTACGAGCTCAGAGGTTGTATATCGATGGACATCAGTCGCATGGCATGAATTGCCTGTGTGGCACGCTAAGATGCAATGATCAAGGCTTCTGTTGAAAAGCAAAGTCTTGTGGTCGATGATCAAAGCACGGCCTCTGTGGCGTAGCTTTGTGTATAACGTGAATTCGCGAGCCTCACACCTCGGTATGAGTTAAAAACGGGATACGGACCGTTGGGAGAACACGACGTTTCTTTCTAGCTTTGGTGGTGTCAGTGACTTACCAGCCCTGACATTTATATACTTTTCACCTTTGTGGTTGTTGGAATGAGGCGCCTCGATTATAGGTCTGTAAGGACCGCGAAACGTGTGTTCATGCATAAATAATCTTCTAACGTAAGTGAGGACCGGCCCAACCGATCCAAGGATTTCCCAGAGTGTGTAGTCCTGAGGCATTTGCTAGAGTGTCTCGAGCGCGGAGAGGAGCTTGCCCCTTGCCTCGACTCATGACGGAAATCCAATTTCCAATACGTGTATTGCGGCTTTATTTGTAGAGCCTAGTATGGCGACATAGTAGCATGGGATGCTATGCCGTTTATGATTTATATTTATGATTGGAATTGATTTGACACTATACACTTATTATAGTATCAAATGATTTGTTTTAAACGTACCAAGCATGTTTGGCTGTTATAAGGTAAAACCCTATCCTCCGGCTTGCGTTGCATTGTGTGATGGGACCTGGGTCTTATAATAGCTTCATTTTTCGAAAAAGCATTGCGTTGTTTATTCTATGCACTGGTATTCTTGGGAGGAAACCCGTTCCGTGTTATACGGCGTGGTCCCTTGAATTACTCTCTTTTAAAGTAAAGTTTTAAATAACTGTTTTAGTTCTCACACCAGTCACATGACTGACCTGGAGTTTATTGTTTTAACCTAAACTCTGAGTGCCCCTATTTTCCGCACGGGCAGCTAGTAGTTTTGGTTTTGCATATTTATATTCACAGGATCCTGGTTTACAGCTGGAATGATATCCGGAAAGCTCTGTATCCGTATATCACCTTCAGTTGTGCTTTGTATTATTTTCCGCTGCTATGTAATTTATTCAATTATACTCTGTATATTCTTGTATCTGATGGAATTGTTGTAATAACAATGAAATGTTCTTCTGTTTGTGTTCTGATTTGTCCTGTTCTCAAACGATCAGGGGTTTCGAACGGTCTAGATCGGTTTAACGACTGATTCGGATCGAGCGAAATTCCTTGTCGTCACAAATCTCCCCCACTTAAAATCTTTTTGTCCTCGAAAAGGAATGGAGCTGAAAGTTGTTTAACTAATCAACTCAACTTTCATTATTTTAATTATGGCTTAAGTTCTTCAACTTTTCAGTTTCTATGAATTTTCCAATTCTTCAAAAATTTGGCTAACACCCTAAATTTTCGAAAAATTTCATCATAACCTCCCCTGTACGGGAGCACCGGGAAAATCCCGAAATTTCCATATAGGCCTTTCTAATCCAAAAAGAAAAAGAAACAGCCAAGCGACTAGCTAATCGGCTCATAAAATCATCAAAAACCCCAAGAAATACAATAAACATGTACCTATTTGTCGGGCAAACAATTTTATTCTTCTGCTCTAGCCTCTTTGCTATGACCTGTTCACTAGATACACATGTATATGCATGTAATTTCAAACAATTTTCAAATCAGTTCAATATTTGGTACAATTTGGTTATATACACCATTCTTTCACATAATGGTTTAAAGGAATAATTATACAACACAACCATCAATTAATTAGTTGATTAGCTTTTCAAATTCATAACTTTGATATATATATATATATAGAGAAAATCATGTTTTTGATGCCAATTCACACAGCAGCCCTATCTAGTTTTGGTTCTCATATCAGTCAATTTGAAATATATAGAAATCCCACTTTCGAAACTCGAACACAAATACTAATGATGCCATGTTCATTATCAGTATCATCTTCGGTTGACTAGAGTGTGATTCTATATCTATCCAGTATATTAAAACTTTGAATACACGTTTGCAAGGCGTATATGCAAAATCTTTATATATTGGATTGTCCAATTTCAATACAAATAAAATATCCAAATAAGTATGAATAAGGTTTAAATTTTCAAAACAAAGTTGGTTTCATTTTAAAAATATACTCTTCACACTCATTCTAGGATACTACTGATCCCATTTCCAACGAGTCATTCTTAATGGATATTACTTATCCAATCTCAGATGAATTCTTTCGTATGGTTCTAACGTGTCTTGTTCTCTAGCTCTGTAAACCAAAGCTCTGATACCAAACTGAGACGACCCGAACTTCTCCATGAAGGAAAGTCTGGGTTGAATTGAGAACACGACAAATCAGAACACAAACAGAAGAACATTTCATTGCTTATTACTACAATTTCATCAGAATACAAGAATATACAGAGTATGAATAAACATTATACATTTGATCAATATCAGAGATTTAAATTACATTTAAATACATAGCAGCGGAAAATAATACAAAGCACAACTGAAAGAGATACACGGATACAGAGCTTTCCGAATATCATTCCAGCTGTAAACCAGGATCCTATGAATATAAAGCTGCAAAACCAAAACTACTAGTTGCCTGTGGAAAATAAGGGCACCCAGAGTTTAGGTTAAAACAATAAACTCCAGGCTAGTCATGTGACTGGTGTAAGAACGAAAATAATTATTAATCTTTATTTTAAAGTTAGGTAAATCCAGGGACCACGCCGTATAACACGAAGGGGTTTCCTTCCAAGGATACTAGTGCATAAAACAGCAACACAATGCTAAATAAAGAACAACGAAGCTATTATAAGACTCGGGTCCCATCACACAATGCAACGCAAGCCCAAGGATAGAGTTTTTACCTTATAATAGCCGAGAATGCTTGGTACGTACAATTTCATGTTTTATTATTACTGTAAGTGTATAGTGTCAAAACAATTTCAATCATAAGTATCAATCATAGATGGCAGAAGTTCCCCATACCACTATGTCGCCATATATAGGTTTACAATCAAAACCGCAAGATGTCGTATTGGAAGTTGGATTTCCATCTGTGAACCAAGGCAAGGGATCGTCATTACCGCTTCCAGACGCTCTAGCCCGCCCCTCAAGCAAGTACTCTGTCAAACCTTTGGATCGTCAGGGCCAGTCCACTCGATATGGATTAAAATGTCTTAACACTGCTTTTCCCCGCCCTATGGGGTGTAAATGAGCCAAATGACTCCATCGGCCCACGATCGACCGATATAACTGAGGCGCCTCCTATCCATCATCCATATAAGTAAAATGTCAGGGCGTACAAAACGCTGACACCACTCCTAGCTAGAAAGAAACGCATGCCCTCCCTGATGTCCTCTCCTGTTTCTGGTTCACACCGGGGTGTGAGGCTCACAAATTAATGCAACACAAAGCTACACCACAAAGGCCATGCTTTGATCATCAACCACAAGACTCTGCTTTTCAACAGAAACCTTGATCATTTGCATCTAAGCATGCCACACAGGCAATTGATACTATGCAACCGATGTATATCAATCACACAGAATGAAATCCGATGTCAGACACACATCCATTTACATGTTCGTTCTGGGTCTGAACAAAACCAGAGGCACCTTATTCCTCCCCTATATGTCCAATACAGGGGAGATGTCCTTTCATATCTGGTCGATCTCCAAGTACGTCTGGACGATCACCAATTATTAGCTTGCCTTGGGTGTACAGCACAATCAAGACATCAGTAATCATCCAAACGATGTGAAGGCCTCCAGTCTTCAACCACCGTCTTCATCCTCGACACATCGTCGAATCAGTTATTCAGAATGGGATAAACCTGGCCTTTTTGAATAACTCGCGTATATAATAAACAAGTGCTATAAAAACACAACATTACAAACGCCTCATTCCAATCCTGAATATTTCTTTATCCAAATATTCATATACTTTGAGAAAGGTTCCCATTAATTTAATCAAAGATAAATTCTTTAAATTTATTCTTTAATCTTCCTTTGGATATCATTTCAATCTAATTAAAGATGCATTAAAACCCCATTTGGTTTTAATCTTCCCAAAAATCAATATTACTGATTGCTTAACTTGAGAAATCATATCCTATCTTTAACTGGGTTAAAGAACCAATGTCATTTAAAACACAGTTCACGATAAACCCGAAATCACATTCCATTCCATCGGCCTTTAACCGTAAATTAGCAAGTGAACAATTCCCTAAGTATTAACCCCGAAGGATGAAACCAACATCAGATAAATACCCAGGAAACCATTCAACTTAACTAATCTCCAGTTAGTTTCATTTTTTCTTAACTCAATTGGGTCTAAGAATGGTATTATTAAAGATACCATTCACGACAACCCAAAATCACATTCCATTAACAATGGAATCTTAATGGAAAACAAATCGATATATATACTCGATATAAACTTCCATATCCAACCGATAATATAAATGGAATAACGATAAGGCCTTTTAAATTCCATATATATTAACTGTCTTCCTCTACAAAAGCTAACTTCGATTATTACAAAATCGAATTCCATTTAATTCCAATTTAATATGTTAAATTGGAAAACTTTACTTTGGAAAATCTCCTTTAAATCTTAATAAAAGATTTATAAATTCCAAATCACATTTCACGGTAAATAGGGCTAAAGAATGAATGTCGTTAAAACATAGTTCACAATAAACCCAATTCACATTCCATCAGTCTCTAACCATAAATTAGTAAGAGAACAATTCTCTAAGTATTAACCCCGAAGGCCGAAACCAACATCAGATCAATACCCAGGAAACCATTCAACTTAACTAATCTCCAGTTAGTTTTTGATTTTCTTAACTCCATTGGGTTTAAGAACAGTATTATTAAAGATACCATTCACGACAAACCCAAAATCCAATTTTATATTAAATACCAGGCTCTAAATAGAAAATATATCGGCTTATATTCAATATCAAATTCTGAAACCAACAAATATCGTATTGGAATAACGATATATATATATCTTCCAAATTCCTCCACAATATCCGTATAATCACGAAATCCAGTATCGAAATATTTCGAGGATAATTTTGATCTAAATCCCTCCCAATTCATATATTGGAAATTCTGGTTATTTTAAAACCATTTCAAATCCAATTTATTTATTTAAAAATATTGGATTATAATTCTAGTTCATAATTAGTTCATTTCGATAAAATATATTTTTATCTTTTCAAATATGGAATTTTTCATGCCAATTCTTTCCAAATCATTTGTTATGATTTTACACTAATTATTGATATTTTTAATAATTTTATCAAGGCCCGTACAGTCGATTTCCATAAACGGCCATCGAACTGCACTTACAGCGATCTTTTCCAAATTTGATTTGGACATAATTCAAAATTCAACCGTTAGATTTCAAATCTCTAATATTCTTTAGAAAGCTCTTTTCGATACAAACCCAACGGTTCTGGTTTTAGGAGAATCCGACGGTCGGATCTCCCGCAATGTCCATTCGAAGTCAATGGTCGAAGTTCATGAACTGTCGCAACGCGGCGCATTCTATTCAGGCCATTATATATATATATATATATATATATATATATATATATATTTCGTCTATTTCCTTTTAAAACTTATTTTATAAATCGTTTTAAATTCGTTTTCAAAACGATTTCAACTTCATATTCATTTTCAAATAAAAATTGAATATTCAATATCATCGATATATAAATGATAATATTTTCAAAACATTAGATTTTGAAATCAATTCCTTTTTGATATTCATTATATAAATGAATAAAATCGATAAATATATCGTTCACGCCAAAATGGCGTTAATCTAATCAACACGGCTTTATATATTTAAATATATTCGTGTCCATCCCAAATCGGACATCAAAATCATATTTTGATTCTTTTGCTGAATATTATTTTAAAATATTCATTATTTTAAAATATTCGTTATTTTAAAATATTCGTTCTTTCTGAATTGGAATCAGACACCGTCAATTACCATGTAATGTGATTATATGGATTTCATACAATACATGTATACAACAACAGTGATAAATAATCATCCATCATTCAAAGTGCATTCTACAATGTACAAGCATTAAATATAAATATTTAACGCTTATAACAGCCTGTCAACCCATCGATTGGCATACAACTAACTATTGGGATTAGTGTATGTCCAATATCATCCCAATACCCGTGTGAGGTTTCAATCAACAAATAATGAATTTTATTTGTGCAGTTGGGCGATGTGTAAAATTTATCGTCCCAATCAATATCAGTCAAATGTGTGTACATAAACAAATCGTTCGATTTGTAAATGAATATTTATTTTATATACACATTAAAAATTATATTTTTAAATATAAAATATTTATTCCATTCCATCATCACACAATCAATTTTCACACCACAAACCAACAACAAACAAACAAACAAGTCATCCATGGTCTGTGGGCGTCGGGTTCTACTAAGCACCGTCTGCATCCTAGTATATATTTCTAACTAGAAATAAAATAAAAGTGAGAAGTTATCACCGTGGGTTCCACTCCTCCATTTCGTTTCTAAATTTCTAACCAATCTGGATTTTCCCGAAATTCCAACTTCATTTTCACGCTGTTCATATCAAAATCACCTTTTCAATATGATGATTATGTATTCAAAAATCGCATTTTTCATAGCGCTACTTCATATATAAAAATCCAATTTTTATGGCGCTATCACATATATATAAAAATCACATTTTTACTTTGCTGCTTTTCTTCTAATAAAGATTATATTTTTATATCGCTCTTCTTCTAATAAAGATTATATTTTTATAACTCTACCTGAATAAAAATCATATTTTTATTACTCTAATTAAATAAAAATCATATTTTTATTCTATATAAAAAAATCGTATCTTTTCGCATATAAAAAAATCTATGCTTTCTTCTTATAAAAATCAATTTTTGCTAAATAAAAATCAATTCTTTCAAACGATGTTCACATATATAAAAAATCAGTTTTCTCCTACTATGTTTGCTATATAAAAATCATATTTACACACTGCTATTATATATAAACAAACTGAAAATAAAAATCAAATTAGAATGCTCACGTTGAATCAAGCAAGGGGGCGTCGGGGTAGACTTTGACCGGCTGCGGGGTTGGAGAACGGCTGCAGGTAGCTGCGTAGGCGAGGTTAGGGGTTTCAGGGGGCTAAGGTTCTTGCCGTTGCGGTTTCTAAAGGAGGTGGGGTTTGGGGAGGTTCTCTGATTGGAGAAAGGCGGGGAAAGGCGAATCGAGGGGGTGGCGCGACGGGCAACCAAGGCGACGTGGGCACGACTCCGATGGGGGTGTTAGGTCGGGGCCAGCACGGGTTTTTTCTTTTTATTTTTTCTTTTCTTTTGAATGGTCTGAGTGAAGAGTAAAGGGGGGCTATATTATATAAATATATTTATTTAATTTTTAAATCTAAATCCAAAAGGTTACTTCTCAATCCGAACTCCATATAATGCCCAACGACTGTCGTCCCTAGCTAATTAACCCTGTTCCGAACACAATGGGATATGTTTCATAAGCCAACTCGTTTGTTACGATCAGTTTCCGTTCAAATTAAAATATAAATCAATATATATTCAATTTGAACACACATTTTAATTTATCAGGGCCACATACTGATTCTAACAATTCCAAAAAATTATTTCTAGCTTCGTATTGACGATACGGTCCTAACAAAACTATCATCAAATTTGAAGACCTCTTGAAAAACGGCCATTTTCTGGTCAATCCAAATTGACTGAAACTGTTCAAACATGTTTTCTTATGCCACGCTCACAAATTAATCCCAAAAATTATGAATTTTGGAATCTAGCAATAATTTGATATTCCGGATTCAACAAAAGTGGTTTCATCGAAAACAGAGGTCGTTTGCAAAATGGCTATTTTTAAGGGCTATATTTTCCATAGCGACTATTCTGAATTTCCAATTGGGCGTAACTTTATATTCCCGCTATGAAATTTGGATTTTTCGGATTCGTTGGAAAGATATTTTCAAATTGATTCTAATATTTTTAGTTTCGCTAAAATCCGGTTAATTTTGAATCCTGTACATTCATTTGAAATTTAAAATCGAATTTTCAACCTACCATGCCTTTTTCAGTTCCTTTTATAATTGAAATAAATATTTATATTCTAACGTCGATTCCAATAATTATATACAATTCAATTTTATTCAAAATAAATTTCTCGTCATTATTATTTAAAATGATTCATTTTAAATATTCAAAATTCATTAAAATCGTCAAAATAAAAATTTTAAATTGGCTCGGATTTTCCGGGTTGTTACGTTAACTAAACCATTCGGCAAGTATAGATTATGTTCATTAGATGTCAAACAAACCATTTTGCCGGCCTGGGTTATGCTTATAAGATGTCAAACTTAATTTCAACTTTAGTAATTAGTTGAGTATGGATTATGCTCATCAACCATAAAACTCTTAAATTGAAACGTCATGTATGGATTATGCATGGTAAGATCCTGGACGGATGCATCGAGTATGGTTTATGCTTGGTTGTAGACTATCAAATATGGATTATGCTTGGTAGAATGCGAATAAATGGAACTTCATATATGGATTAGGCTTGACTGGAATCTGAAAACATAGTCTGTTAAGTATGGATTTTGCTTTGCAGTCCAATCAAATCGAGAACTTCTAAGTATGATTATGCTTAGTGGGGATCAATTTAGAGGGAAACGATCCAAGATCAAAAGGTTAAGTATGGGTATGCTTAAGAAAAAACTAAAGAGGCTCCAAATTACCATGTATGGATTATACATGACCTAAACTAGGAGAGGTTCGAATGCAACGAGCATGGGTTATCCTCAATCTAAAGCCGGGAGGGATTCAAATCTCTACCTATGGGTTACAATTAATTGGAAATGACTCAAATATTCATGTATGAATTATACTTGGTACAGAGTCGGCCCGTCGTGGTCATGAAATTTCAACATCAATCTAAAGACATTGCGGAAAACTGAACTAATCCAAAACATATCTTCTATAGGAAGACAAGCTTTGAGTGAAACGACCAAAACTCGCCCTTACGTGAAAGCCCAGATTGAGTTGAGAACACGACAAATCAGAACACAAACGACAGAACATTTCATAGCTATTACAACAATTTACATCAGAGTGTAAGAATAACTAAGTATGAATAAATAATAGACATCACAAAAATATCAGAGAGTAAAATACATTACATAGCAGCGGAAAAATAATACATAAAACAGCTTAAAGAAATACACGGATTTCTGAATATAGCTTCAGCTACAAGTCCAGGATCCTGGACAAATAGAAATCTGCAAAACCAAAACTACTAGCTGCCCATGTGGAAAATAGGGACACTCAGAGTTTTGGTTAAAGCAATAAACGCCAGGTCAGTCATGTGACTGGTGTGAGAACTAAAACAGCTATTTAAAACTTTACTTTAAAAATAAAGTAAATTAGGGGACCATGCCGTATAACACGGAACGAGTTTCCTCCCAAGAATACCAGTGCATAAAACAGTTTACAAACAGCAAAATGCTTTTCAAAAAATGAAGCCAATATAAGACCCATGTCCTATCACACAATGCAACGCAAGCAGGAGGATAGAGTTTTCCCTTATAATAGCCAAACATGCTTGGTAAGTTTAAAAACAAATCATTTGATACTATTAAAAGTGCATAGTGTACAAAACAACTTCAAATATTAATGTATCAATCATATACGGCATGGGTACCATATATCATGTCGTCATACTAGGCTCTACAAACAAAACCAGAATGTCACGTATTGGAAATTGGATTTATGTCATGAGTCGAGGAAAGGGATGTACTCCTCGCTGACTTCGAGACACTCTAGCAAATGCCTTAGTATCTCCCGCAGTAGACCCTTGGATCCTCCAATGCCGGTCCTCCCTTACGTTTGAGAAATAGTTATTCTTGAACACACGTTTCCGATCCTATAGGACCTATCTATTGGCTCCGTAGTAACCGATATATCTGAGGCGCCTCGCAACCAATCATCCACATAGGTAAAAGTATAATAAATGTCTGGGCTCTATACCATGACACCACCCATAGCTAGAAAGAAACGTCATGTCCTCCTTGGGTCCCTTATCCCGTTTTTGACTCATACCGAGGTGCGAGGCTCGCGAATTAACGCTATACACAAATTTATGCCCTTTAAGGTCGTGCTTTGATCATCAACCACAAGATCCTGCTTTTCAACAGAAGCCTTGATCATTTGCATCTCGACATGTCACACTAACAATTCACGCCATGCAACTGATGTCTATCGATATATAACCTCTGAGCTTGTACGTCTCAGAGAAGAGTTTTAAGCAAGAGAATAAATTCTCCGCCACCAAACAGATATATATTTAATAGAGATCAATCAACATAGAACAAAATCCAATGTCAGACACACATCAATTTACTAGTTCATTCTGGGTCTGAACGAAACCGGAGGCACCTTATTCCTCATCCCATATGTCCAATACAGGAGAGAGGTCCCCGCATTTCCGGTCGATCTCCAAGTATGTCTGGACGATCACCACTTATTACCTTGTCTTGGGTATACAGCCCAATCAAGATATCGGTAATTATCCAAACGATGTGAAGACCTCCGGTCTTCAACCACCGTCTTCATCGTCGACTTATCAACGAATCAGTTATTCAGAATGGGTATAAACCGGACCTTTCCGAATAATAAACAAGTGCTACAAAATACAACATAAGCCTCATTCCAATTTTGAATATTTTTTTATTCAAATATTCATATCCTTTGGGAAAGGTTCCCATTAATTTTATTAAAGGTAGATTCTTTAAATTTATTCTTTAATCTTCCTTTGGATATTAATTCAAACAAAATTAAGGTTTATCCAAACTAGTCAGGATTAGCCTACCTTACCGAAGTAATCCTTTGTTATATTTACCAATCTCGACCTATTCATCCCATGGAGCAAAACTGGTAATACTCCATATCTAACATCATGGTGTAATCGGTAAAATTAATTACCATTTCCCATTCAAATCTAATTAAAGATTTAACTATCGCTTGGAGAAAAACTGGTGATACTCCATTCTTGATCATTTCCCAAATTTGATAATTTAAATTATCACATTCACATTTCAATCTAATTAAAGATTCATTAAAACTCCACTTAGTTTTAATCTTCCCAAAAATCAATATTAATGATTATTTAACTTTGGAAAATCCAACATGTCGCATCAACAATCTACACTGTACCATTGATTTCTGCCTATATATAACCTCTAAGCTCATACGTCTTAGAGAAGGGTGTTAAGAAAGAGAATAAATTCTCCGCCACCAAACAGATATATATTCAGCAGAGATCAACCATACAGTTCGAAATACAATGATAGACATGTAATCCTGTCTTTAACTAGGTAAAAGAACCAATGTCATTTAAAACATAGTTCACGATAAACCCAAAATCTCATTCCATTAATTATGGAATCTTCACGGAAAATAGATCAATATATATAATCGAAATCAATTTCCATATCCGACTAATAATATAAATGGAATAACGGTAAAGCCTTTTAAATTCCACATATATTAACAGTCCTCCTCCACAGAAGTTCACTTCGATTATTACCAAATCAAATTCCATTCCATTCCAATTTGTTATATTAAACTGGAAAAACTTTACTTTGGAAAATCCCATTAATCTTAATTAAAATATTTATAAATTCCGAATCTAATTTCACTATTAATCGGGTTAAAGAACAAATGTCGTTAAAAACACAGTTCACAATAAACCCAATTCACATTCCATTTTATTCCAATTAAATGTTAATTAACTGGAAATTCTAATAATCTTAATAAAAAGATTTATTCTTTTCACACGGGGTTTAATAAAAATGTTATTTAAGACACCATTCATGACAAACCCAAAATCCAATTTGAGATCAAATACAAGGGTCTGAATAGAAATTATATCGTCTTATATTCAATATCAAATTCTGAAACCAACAAAGATCGTATTGGAAATAACGATATAAATATATCATCCAAAGTTCCATAACAATATCCGTATAATCATGGAATCCAATATCGAAATATTTTGAAGATGATTTCCATTCAAATCCATTCCAATTCATATATTGGAAATTCTGGTTATATTAAAACCCATTCTCAATCCAATTTATTTAAAAATAATTGGATTATAATTCTAGTTGATAACTAGTTCATTTCGATAAAAATATACTTTTATCTTTCCACATATGAAATTTTTCATCCCATTTCTTCCCAAATCATTTATTATGATTTTATACAAATTATTTGTATTTTCAATAATTTTATTAAGGCCCTTTCAGTCGATTTCCATAAACGGTCATCGAACTGCACTTGCAGCGACCTTTTCCAAATTTGATTTGGACATAATTCCAAATCCAATTGTTTGATTTCAAATCTCTTATATTAGATGGAAAGCTCTTTTCGATACGAACGCAACGGTTCTGCTTTTAGGAGAACCCGACGGTCGAATCTCGCGTAATGTCAATTCGAAGCCAATGGTCGAAACTCGCGAAAGGTCGCGGTGCGGCGTGTTCTATTCAGGCCATTAAATTATATATATAACATATGCATTATATATTTCGTCGATTTCCATTTAAATTATATTTTATAAATCGTTTATAAATTCGTTTCAAAACGATTCTAACTTCATTTTCAATTTTAAATCAAAATTGAATATTCCTTATCATTATAATATTTAAATCATAATATTTTCAAAATACCTGATTTTGAAATCATTTCCTTTTCGATATTCATTATAAATATGAATTAAATCGATATAAATATCGTTCTCGTTAAAGTGGCGCAAATCTACTCAACACGGCTTCATATATTTAAATATATTCGTGTCCATCCAAAATCGGACATCAAATCCACATTTTAATTCTTTATCGAATATTATTATAAAATATTCGTTATTTTAAAATATTCCTTATTTCTGAAGTGGAATCAGACCCAATCAATTACCATATAATTTTATTTATATGGATTTCATACAACACATGTATCCATCAACACTGATAAACAATCAACCATCAACCAGAGTACACTACACAACTGCATAAGCATAAAATATAAATTATTAATGCTTATAACAGTATGTCAACCAACTGATTGACATACAACTAAATAATTGGGATTAGTGTATGTCAAATACCATCCCAATACCCGTGTGAGGTTTAAATCAACACACACAGATTTTATTTGTGCAGTTGAGCGATGTGTAAAATATATCGTCCCAATCAATATCAATCAAATGATTGTACATAAACAAATCGTCCGATTAGTAAATGAATATTTATTTTCATTCATATACACATCAAAAATTATATTTTTAATGATAAAATATTAATTTCAATACATGAATATTTTATATAGTTCATTTATACAATAAAAATGATATTTTTATTGTTCTAGTATATTGTAGAAAATTTTGGTAGCATAACGGCACTATATCATAATAACACACATTTTTAATTAAAGTTATATATAGAATAAAATCACATTATTATCTTTCTAAAATTAATTTCATACATACGATAAAAATCCTATTTTAATCTAGCCAAAAATATTGCCATTTTACGATCAAAATAATATTTTTACATCACTAAAATATCTATTTATATATTGCCATTATATATATAAAAATCATATTTTTATGACGCTACTATATATATATAAATCATATTTTTATTTCAAATATATATATATATATAAATAAAATTTTATATCGCTATTTTATATATAAAAATCAAATTTTTATTCGTTATTCATATATATATATAAATCAATTTTTTATTCGCTATTCATATATATATAATCAAATTTTTATTCGCTGTTCATTTAATAAAAATAGAATTTTTATATTGCTATTCAAATAATAAAAATTGAATTTTTATATCGCTATTCAAATAATAAAAATCAAAATTTTAATTTGCTACACATATAAAAATCGTATTTTTCTATGAATAAAAAACAAATTTTTTATAACATACAAATCCTATCTTTGTATAATAAAAATTCATATCTTTTTATTATTAAAAACGTATCTTTTTATTATTAAAAATCATATCTTCTTATTATTAAAAACCATATCTTTTTATTATAAAAAAAATTCGTATAAAAATCAGATTTTCATCTACATAAATTAAAACAAAATTAAAAACTCACCTTTCAAACTAGGGTTTTTGGTCGAAACGGGGCCCACAGGTGGCGGTGGAGGCTGAGGAGGGGCGGCACTAGCGGCTGACGATGGCGAGGGTGGCAGTAGGCCATTGGTGGTGCTCCATTGGACGGTGGCGCAGGCTTTCAGGGTTTTGCGGTAGTGCGGTTTTTAAAAGAGGTGGAAGGCGGCGGTTTCCGTTCAGGTGGCCAAAGGGGGAAGAGGCGAAGGCAGTGGGGTCGCGGCGGTGAAGGGCGGTGGAGCGTGGAGGCGTTGGGCGATGAGATCAATTGTATTTTTTCCTTTTTTTCATTTTGTCGTTGACTAATTAGAAGAGAAGGGGGGATAAGGTTTTATATATATTTATTTATTTATTTTAAATTCCAAAAAGTCAATTTTTCTTTCGAAATCCAAATCGGACCCAACGACTATCGTCCCTAGCGTAATACCCACATTTCGGACACAATGGGATGTGTCCCGCAAGCCAATTCAACTGTTATGATTAGTATTCATCAAAATTAAAATATAAATTAATATAATGTTCAAAATTGATTTTAACTTACATTTTAATTTACTGGGGCCACATACTAACTCCAAAAATTCCAGAAAAATAACTCTAGCTATGTTTTGATGATACAGTCCTAACAAAACTAGTTTCGTTGAATTTGGAGACCGTTTGGAAAATGGTCATTTTCCAGTCGATTAAATTCAAACTAAATTAACCAAACACGTTTAAATTCACCACGCTTACATATTGATTCCCAAAATTCTAAAAATTGGAATCTAGCAATAATTTGACATTCTGGATCCAACAAAAGTAGTTTCATCGAAAACGGAGGTTGTTTGCAAAATGGCTATTTTTAAGGGCTATATATATAAAAATTCCATAGCGACTATTCTGAATTTTCAACTGGACATAACTTTTTATTCCCGTTATGAAATCTGAATTTTTCACAATCGTTGGAAAGGTATATTCAAACAGATTCAAATATTTATGGGTTTTACTGAAACCCGGTTTATTTTGAATCATGCACATTTATTTGAAATTCGAAATCGAATTTTCAAAATGTCGCGCCTTTTCAGACTCGTTTTAAAACTAAAATAAATTTATACATTATAACTTCGATTAAAATAAAATTTTAGTTGTTATTATTTAAAATAAATCATTTTAAATATTTAGAATTCATTAAAATAGCTAAAATAAAAATTTTAAATTGGTTTTTATTTTCTGGGTTGTTACAATCTCCCCCACTTAAATATTTTCATCCTCGAAAAGGAACGTAGCTGAAAGTTGTTTAACTAACCAACTCAACTTTCATTCTGGCATTCATTCTTCAACTTTTCAGTTTCTAAGAATTCCTAATTTCTCAAAAATTTGGCTAACACCTAAATTTTCGAAAAAAATCGCCATAACCTCCTTTGTACGGGGAGACCTTTAAAACCGCAACTTGCCTCATAAGGCCCTCACCAATCCAAAAGAAAAAGGAAAATCCAAGCGGCTAGCCAATCGACTCATAAAATCATCAAAACCCAATAAATTAGTAAACATGTATCTATTTGTCGGGCATACAATTTTATTCCTCTTCTTAGCTTCTTTGCTATGACCTATTCACACACATACACATGCATACACACACACACACACACATGTATGCGATTCCAATCAATTTTCAATTCAGTTCAAATTTTGATTCAATTTGTTCAAATTTTACCTTTTCTTTATATAACGATCTGAACTTCCCTGGTAAGGAAAACATGGATTGCCTTGAGGATAAGACCAATTAGAACGCAAACGGAAGAACATTTCATTGTTTATTGCAACAATTCCATCAGAGTACAAGAATATACAGAGTACGAATAAATATTACACATTCGATAAATAACAGAGATTACAATAAATTACATAGCAGTGGAAAATAATACAAAACAGAACAGAAAGTAATACATGGATACAGAGCTTTCCGAGTATCGTTCCAGCTGTAAACCAGGATCCTGTGAATATAAATCCTACTAGCTGCCCGTGTCGAAAATAAGGGCACCCAGAGTTTAGGTTAAAACAATAAACTCCAGGTCAGTCATATGATTGGTGTGAGAACTAAAACAGTTATTAATCTTTATTTTAAAGTTAGATAAATCGAGGGACCACGCCATATAACACGGAACGGGTTTTTACCCCAAGAATACCAGTGCATAAAACAAACAACGCAATGCTAAATAAAGAAAAATGAAGCTATTATAAGACCCAGGTCCCATCACACAATGCAACTCAAGCCAGAGGATAGGGTTTTTACCTTATAATAGCCAAAGAATGCTTGATACACTAAATTTCATCTTTTATTATTACTATAAGTGAAGAAAACAATTTCAATCATAAGTATCAATCATAGACGGCATAAGTGTCCCATACCACTATGTCGCCAATACTAGGTTCTACAAATAAAACCGAAATATCACGTATTGGAAATTGGATTCCATCATGAGTCGAGGCAAGGGGCAAGCTCCTCTCTGTTCGATACACTTTAGCAAATGTCTCAGGACCACACATAGCGATCCTTGGATCCTCCACGGCCGGTCCTCTCTTACTTTTGAGGATTGGCAATTCCTGATCACACGTTTCCCGGTCCTATAGGACCTATATAATGGTCTGTACGTCGGCTCACATAGTGACAGTTATCAACCATATATTCGAGGCGCCTCGCATTCCAATAACCACACAGGTGAAAAGTATATAAATGTCAGGGCTGGTAGGTCACTGACATCACCCATAGCTAGAAAGAAACGTCGTGCACTCCTTGGGTCATAATCCCGTTTTTGACTCATACCGAGGTGTGAGGCTCGCGAATTAACGATATACACAAAGTTGTGCCACATAGGTCGTTCTTTCATCATCAACCACAAGACTTTGCTTTTCAACAGAAGCCTTGATTATCTGCCACTTAGGCATGCCACACCGGCAATTCACTCCATGCGACTGATGTCCATCGATATACAACCTCTGAGCTCGTACGTCTCAGAGAAGAGCGTTAAGCAAGAGAATAAATTCTCCGTTGCCAAACAGATGTATATTTAATAGAGATCAATCAACACAGAATAAAATCCAATGTCAGACACACAGTCCATTTACAAGTTCGTTCTGGGTCTGAACGAAACCGGAGGCACTTTCCTCGCATATCCATCGATCTCCAAGTACGTCTGGACGATCACCAACTGATTCCCTCCTCTTGGGTGTACACCCAATAAAGATCATCAATAATCATCCAAACGATGTGAAGACTTCCTGTCTTCAACCACCGTCTTCGTCTTCGACTTATCATCGAATCGGTTATTCAAAGTGGATATAAACTCGGCCTTTTTGAATAACCCGCGTATATAATAAACAAGTGTTACACAAACACAACATACGCCTCATTCCAATTCAGGATATTCTTTATTCAAATATTCACATTCTTAGGGAAAGGTTCTCATTAATTTTATCAAAGATAAATTGTTCTAAATTTATTCTTTAATCTTCCTTTGGATATCATTTCAAACCGTATTATGGTCTTCCAAACTAGTCGGGATTAGCGAACCACACCGAAGTAATTATTTATTTTATTTCCCAATCCCAACCTATTCATCCCATGGAGCAACACTGGAAATACTCCATATCTAACACCACAGTGTTATCGGTAAATATTAATTACCATTCCACGTTCAAATCTAATTAAAGATTTAACTATCGCTTTGGAGAAAAACTGGTGATGCTCCATTCTCGATCACTTTAATCTAATTAAAGATTCATTAAAACTCCACTTAGTTTTAATCTTCCCAAAAATCAATATCCTGTCTTTAATTGGGTTAAAGAACCAAAGTCATCTAAAACACAGTTCACGATAAACCCAAAATAACTTTCCATTGTTAATCGGGTTAAAGAACAGGTGTTATTCAAAACACCGCTAACGATAAACCCAAAAACCAATTTAAAGTCAATTCCAATTAAACACTAATTAACTGGACAATTTCACTAAATCTTAATTAAAAGATTTATTCTTTTCTAAACTGGGTCCAAGAACAGTGTTGTCTAAGACACCATTCACGACGAACCCAAAATCCCATTTGATAAATACAGGGCTCTGAATAGAAAATATATCGGCTTATATTCAATATCAAATTCTGAAACCAACAAATATCATATTGTAAATAATGATATAAATATATCTTTCAAATTTCCACAACCATATCTGTATAATCACGCAACCCAACATCGAAATATTCCGAAGATAATTTCGATTCAAATCCATTCCAATTCGTATATTGGAAATTCTGATTAATTTCAAAACCATTTCAAATCTAGTTCAAAACTAGTTCATTTCGATAAAAATATATTTTTATCTTTTCAAATATGGAAATTTTCACCCCAATTCTTTCTAATTCATATATTATGATTTTACACAAATTATTAATATTTTTAATAATTTTATCAAGGCCCGTACAGTCGGTTTTCAATAACGGCCACCGAACTGCACTTACAGCGACCTTTTCCAAATTTGATTTGGACATAATTCCAAATTCAACCATTAGATTTCCAATTTCTAATATTCATTGGAAAGCACTTTTCGATACGAACCCAACAGTTCCGGTTTCAGGAGAATCCGACGGTCGTATCTCCCGTAACATCAATTCGAAGTCAATGGTTGAAATTCGCGAACTGCCATGGCGCGGCGCATTCTATTCATGCCATTAATATATATATAATATATATTATATATATATTTCGTCGTTTTCAATTCAAAACGTATTTTATAAATCGTTTTAATTCGTTTCAAAACAATTTCAACTTCGTATTCAATTTCAAATCAAAATTGAATATTTCATATCATTAATATATAAATGATAATATTTTCATAATGTTATATTTTGAAATCACTTCTTTTTCTATATTCATTATAAAAACGAATATAATCGATATAAATATCGTTCGCGTCAAAATGGCACATCTCTAATCAACACGGCTTTATATATTTCAATAACTTCGTTATTTTATTCAACAAATGAATATTTATTCTATTCAACACATGAACCTATATTTCTTTCAACACATGAATATTCTCAACACATGAGTATCGTCAACACATAACTATTTTTGTTATTTAATATATTTTATAAAATTATGATAAAGATGTAAATTTTATTGTTTAAATTATTTTACTTAGCACATGAATATTTTCAACACATGAATATATATTTTATTCAACACATGAATATTCTTTATTCTATTCAACACGTGAATATATATTCTATTCTTTATTTTCCCAATTGGAATGAGGCCCAATCAATTACCATATAATGTTAATCATATGGGTTCCATACAACACATGTATATAATAGCAACGATAAATAATCAACCATCATCCAAAGTGCACCACACAACTGCATAAGCATTAAATATAACTAATTAACGCTAATACAGTCTGTCAACCTATCGATTGACATACAACTAAACAATTGGGATTAGTGTACGCCAAATATCATCCCAACACCCATGTGGGGTTTCAATCCACAAACACTGAATATTATTTATGCAGTTGTGCGACGTGTGGAATTTATCGTCCCAATCAATATCCTTCAAATAGGTGTATATAAACAAACCGTCCGGTTTGTAAATGAATATTTATTTATTCACATTCACGTTAAAAAATATATTTTTAACGATAATTAATTTATTTCAACACATGAAAGTTTTATTATCCATTTCACATCAACATCACAAACAAACTTCACAACACATCAAACAAGCATACAAGTCGTCCATGGTCTGTGGACGACGGGTGTCGGGTGCTGCTAAGCACCGTCTGCATCCTAGTATATATTTTTGACTAGAAAACAAGATTTAAAGTGAGAAGTTCTCACCGACTAGCTAAACCAATACACCGCGACTCTTTATATGTAGAAATCTTCGTCGTGCTCGCCTTTTGTCAATTTCATTGTCCATAGCCACTACATAGATAAAAATCACATTTTTATATTGTTGCTATGAATATAAAAATCACATTTTTATAATCACTCTATATGGATAAAAATCACATTTTTATACCGCTACTGTATAGATAAAAATTCTATTTTTATACCGCTACTGTATAGATAAAAATTCTATTTTTATACCGCTACTATATAGATAAAAATTCTATTTTTATACCACTAGTAATATAAAAAATATAATAAAAATTATATTTTTATATTACTCTACATAAACAAAAATCTTATTTCTATTTTTCTATTCAAATAAAAATCACATTTTTATTATGTTTACTTTATAGTAAAGAGATCACATTTTTATTTCTAAGCCATATTATAAAAATTCAATTTTTATATTGCTACTTTCTATATGTAAAAATCGAATTTTTATATTCTTCATATATATATATAAATTATATTTTTATTATCTCTACTATATAAAAATCATATTTTTCCACCGCCTTCGTGATAATAAAAATCAAAACTTTATTATTTTAAAAATTATTTCCTTTCTACTTTAAACATCCCGCCTTTCACTACTAAAAAATCTAACCTTTCTATATTATAAAAATATAATCTTGTCTATTATAAAAATCAAATCTTGTCTATTCATATATAAAAATCATATTTTTAATACTCACATATAATAAAAATCATATTTTTAATACTCACATATAATAAAAATCATATTTTTAATAATAAAAATCAAATCTTTGTCTTGCCTTTTAATGTAAAAATCAAAATTTTATCTTTAAAAATACTTCCATATCGATCTACAAAGATCTGATCATTAAAAACTGATTTTAATTGGTTTATACTAATTATTTTAAATAAATAACTAAATAAATAACCTAAATAAAAACTTACAGTCGCATTGGAGGGGGGTTTGGCGTCGTCGGTTGTTGGAGGGTTGGCGCAGCTTCGGAGGAGGTGGAGGTCGAGGAGGGGGCGGCGGCGTCGCGTGGCAGTTTGGGGAAGGAAGAGGGAGGTTGCGGAGGATAGAGGAGAGGGGGGGAGCGGAGATCGCCTGAGGCGAGGGGGAGCTTCGGTGGTGGGCGCGCCACCTGGGGGGGCCGCGATGGGTGGCAGCGGCGGGTCCCCCCTGAAACGACCCAAACTTCCCAGTAAAGGAAAGCATGGATTGCTTTGAGAACAACACACATCAGAACACAAAATGAAGAACATTTTATTGTTGATTACAACAATTACATCAGAGTACAAGAATATAACAGAGTATGAAAACTCATTACACAATAGAAATACAATGATATTAGATATTTAAATTACATTTAAATAGCAGTGGAAAAATGTTACAAATATACAACCGAAAGGAATACACGGATACAGAGCTTTCCGAATACCGCTTCAGCTGTAAACCAGGATCCTGTAAATATATCTGCAAAAAGCTACTCGACTGCCCATGTGGAAAATATGGGCACCCGAGTTTGCCAGTGAAACAAACTACAGGTCAGTCATGGGACTGGTATGAGAAATCTTAACTTAACTTATGTAATAATAAGGCTAATCTTAGGACCACGCCGCTAATGCGGAACGGGTTTACTCCATTGGATTGCCAGTGCATAAATTAAAGTAAATCGTTAAACAACGCAATGCTTTTTAGAAAAATGAAACCATTATAAGACCCAAGTCCCATCACACAATGCAACGCAAACCGGAGGATAGGGTTTTACCTTATAATGGTCAAGAGATGCTTGATACGATTAAACGGATTTAGTAATAGTGTGTATATCTATGGTTATATCTATATTTTAAAAACAATTTCAATCATAATGTATTAATCATAGACGGCATAGTACCCCATCCTACTATGTCGCCATACTAGTTCTATAATCAAAACCACAAGGTCATATTGGAAATTGGATTTCCATCATGAGTCGAGGCTAGGGGCAAGCTCCTCTCCGATTCGAGACACTCTAGCAAATGCCTCAGGATCCCCCGCAGTGAACCCTTAGAGCGGTAGGGCCAGTCCCCGCCTATCGGCAGTGGATTGGTTATGCCTGAACACACGTTTCCCGGTTCCTTTGAACCTATAATATGACCACTAACGGCCTATAAAAATCCGAGGTGCCTCAAAATCCATCATCCACATAAGTAAAATGTCAGCCAGTTTAAGCACTGACACTACCCCTAGCTAGAAAGAAACGTGTGCACTCCCTACGGTCTGTATCCCGTTTTTGACTCATACCGGTGTGTGAGGCTCGCGAAGTCATGATATACACAAAGCTATGCCGTGATAGACTATGCTTTGATCATCCCACAAGGCCCTGCTTTTCAACAAAAGCCTTGATCAATTGCATCTTGGCGTGCCACATTGACAATTCACGCCATGCGATCA
This sequence comes from Allium sativum, assembly GCA_030737875.1. Classification (NCBI taxonomy): domain Eukaryota; kingdom Viridiplantae; phylum Streptophyta; class Magnoliopsida; order Asparagales; family Amaryllidaceae; genus Allium; species Allium sativum. The sequence goes on along the minus strand of CM060909.1, from coordinate 428,495,279 downwards.
ATCACTATTAATGTATACCCGGGTGTTAAGTAGAGCGTAAATTCTCTACCACCAAACAGACATACATTAACAGAAATCGATTTAATTCACATGGAACGAAATCCAATGTCAGACACGCATCCATTTACTAGCTTATGCTCTGGGTCTGAGCAAAAACCAAATCCGAACAATCAACAATAGTCCGGACGGCCACCACTGAAACCCCTTCAAGGTAGCTACTCCCATCAAGGGTCTATGTAGCAACACATCCATTCCATGTGAAGATAATCGGTCTTCAACCACCATCTTCATCTTCGACTCTTCATCGTCGTAGTAATTATTCGGAATGGGTTAAACCCGGCCTTCCCGAATAACTCACGTATTTATAAAATTAAAAATCAAATACTATAAAAACACATCCAACGCCTCATTCCAATTCAGAATTATTCTTTTAAACAAAACATTCCCATTATTATATCAAAGATAAATACTTTATCTTTATTCTTAAATCTTTCATTTGAAGATTTATTAAAACACAATTTGGCTTTAAATATCACAAATCATTATTCAATGATTATTCAAATTTAAGAAATTTATCTTATTCTCAACTGGGTTAAAGAACTAATGTCATTTAAAACATAGTTCACGGTAAACCCAAAATCGTCTTCCATAAAATATGGAATCTTCACAGAAAACAAATCAATATATAATCATTATAAATTTCTGTATCCGACCAATAATATAAATGGAATAACGGCAAAGCCTCTTAAATTCCATATGTAGTATCGGTCTTCTTTTACAGAAGCTTATCTCGGTTATTACTAATTCGAATTCCATTCAATTCCAATTTAATATATTAGATTGGAAAACTTAACTTTTGGAAAATTCCAATTAAATCTTAATAAAAGATTTATAAATTCCAAATCATATTTTCACTATCAGTTGGGTTAAAGAACGAATGTCGCTTAAAAAAACACAGTTCACAATAAACCCAACTCAAATTTCATTTTATTTCAATTATTAAATATAATTGAAAACTTTAATAATCTAAATTAAAAGATTATTCTTTTCATACGGGGTTTAAGAACAGTGTTATTTAAGACACTATTCACGACAAACCCAAAATCCAATTTATTCAATTTAATTTGAATTAAATAATTGGAAAACTTCATTAAATCTTAACTTAATGATTTACTCTAGTTAATAACTAGTTCATTTCAATAAAAATATATTTTTCCCAAATATATTCTTTTCTAAAACATATTCTTTTCTAGAATATTCTTTATTGGAATGTGACTCAGTCAACAACCATAATTTGCATATAATCAACAATCATGATAAATAACTATCACACAACCAAATAATCAACCAGAGTGAATTCTACACTAAACATTGGGACAAGTGTAGGATCATCCCAACACCCGTGTGGGGTTTCATCCAGCAATCAAATAATAAATTATTTGTGCACTTGGGCGATGTGTAAAAATTATCGACCCAATCACCTAAACAAGTCGGATGAGAAGTGTAATATTCAGTTTGAATATACTAACTTTATATTTAACACATCAACATTTCAACATTACAGACATATGTCTCAATTCTTTTTATTGTGTACAAAATCTTAACTTCTATTTCAATTCTTTTTATTGTTAACAAATGACAATAAAATGTTAACTCTTCAATATTGACCAAAAAGTATATTTTTGGTCTCATTCATTTTTAATGACAAAATGAATATTTTACTTCATTCTTTTTAAATGTGACAAAATATGATAATTTTGTCTAACTCTTCTTAAATGTACAAAATATGACAAAATTTTCTAATTCCTTTAATGTAAACAAAATGTTCATTTCGAACTCATTCTCCTTTTTAATGTATAAAAATATACATTTTCAATTCATAACTTTTTAATGTATAAAAGTATACATTTTCATTTCTTCTTTTTAATGTAAACAAATATGAATTTTGTTTATATCCTTTTTAATGTAAACAAAAATAAATTTTGTTTATATCCATTTTAAATAAACAAAAATGTTTCTTTTATCATATTTAATATTTTTGAACAAAAATGTCCTTTTATAATCTAACTAACCAAAATTTGTTAATTTTGTTCTTTAGATATAAATATGTTATTCTTATTCACAAATCATATTTGATAAAAATATGTTAATTTTGCTTAATCTTTTCAATGCAACAAAATATGATAATTTTGCTTAATTTTTTTTTTAACTAAACAAAATGTTGATTCTATTCCATTAATCAAGCTTTGACAAAAATTGTTGATTCTATTTCATTAATCAAGTTTTGGCAAAGAATGTTAATCTTATATAATCCTTATTAAAATAACAAAAATGAGCATTTTTGTAAAATCCGTATTAAGTGACAAAAATGAATGAATTACTTCTTTCTTTTCAAAGTGTCAAAATGAATGGTTTTAATTCATTTCTTCTAAAGTGACAAAAATGTCTTATTTTTGTCTGGTTCTTTTAATGTAAACAAAAGTGATTATCTCGTCTAATTCTTTTAAATAAACAAAAATGTAAACTTTTGTTTAACTCTTTGTATTGCACAAAAATGTTTATTTTTGAGTAACTCTTTTTAATGACCAAAAATGTTATCTTGGTTTAATCCTTTTGATATATAAAAATACTCATTTTCATCCACTAACCAAGTTCTGAAAAATGTTCTCTTCTAATTCTTTCTAATGTGACATTAATGTCCACTTCTAATTCTTTCCTTTTTAATGAGACAAAAATGTTCTTTTCTAATCCTTCACTTTTTATTGTAACAAATATGACAATAAACAAAACATAATTTCTTTTTATTGAAAAAGAACGTCACCTAAAAATCTGTTCTTTTTATTGGGAAAGAATGTTACATAAAAATCTATTTAAAAAAATGTTAACTTTATTTCATTCTTTAAATTGACAAAATGTGTATTTTGTATAATTCTTATTAAATGATAAAAATATCCCTTTTTTGTTTCATTCTCTTAAAAGTGACAAAAATATTCATTCTTGATTCATTCCCTTTTTATGTACAAAAATATTCATTTCTTTTACAAGTGAACAAAATGTTAACTTTGTTTTCATTCTTTTTCAAGTAAACAAAATGTTAATTTTGTTTTCTAATCATGGTTTGACAAAAATGTGATATTTATTCGCTAATCTTTCTTTTACAAAAATGTGATATTTATTCCTATAAACATATTTCACACTAATGTGTCTTTAATTTCTATCCTTTTAAAAGTACAAAAATATCTCTTTTTATTTCACTAACCAGATCTAATTGTTTCTAACAAATTATCTCACTACAGATAAATATGTATAACCACTAATCACTAAATAACATTACCAATCCATACATTACATTCAACCCGGAACAATCATGAATAATAGCAAACAGGAGATGACTATAGATTTTTAATAATAACTTCATAATTATTTTTAAATAATAAATAAAAAAAAGATTTCTCACATCGATCTTGATTTTGTCTGATTTTCAACGCGCTTCGTTCCAGTTTTGGTTTGTACCACGACGTAGATCTTGTTCATACAATTCCACAGAGTCCAGATTTGTCGAATTCTGATTTTATCAGAATCAGATACGATTGTTTTAAGATTTGAGTACATAATAATTTAATTAAATAGATAAATAAATAAAATCCATTACATTAGTCACAGTAAACATCGGCCGCTATTATACTCTTCTCCTCCATCGTTTAAAGTAAAACCGAAACCCATCTTCAAGCTTTAGGGTTCCGATTAGCTCGCCATACACCATGCCGGCCTGAGATCGAACACCACCACGTCAGAGCCGCCGTCATGCGCCACCTCCTCCCCTGACCCCATACCACTCGCGTCCCCTAGCTTCCAAAATCGAACCCAAGCCGAACTCCTTCGGGGCTAAATTCCCGTCGCTCTGGTCACTGGTGGTCAATCACCGCCGTTGGATTCCAAGCCCACACCAAGATCTTCCATTTCGTGTCTTACTTGTTTTGAAATACAGCATGATTGAAGAGAAAGAAAGGGAAGAAGTCGAGAGCAATTCTGCCGCCCATTGCTAGAAGGCGGCTGCGTTGTTTAGTATTAGGGCTAGAGGGTACCGTATTGTACTGGTATTTATAGGTGTATATTTATTTAATTTAGTTTATTTAATTCAAAAATTCTTATTTATCCATATGAACACCAAATCAAACCCAACGAGTGTCGCCCCTAGCTAAAAACCCCCGTCCCGGACACAATGGAAGATGTTTCGTGACCCAGTTCGGCTGTTACGATATGTTTTTCTTTTAAATTTAATTATAAATCATTTAATTATTAAATTCAAATGTATATTTTTAAATTACCGGGGCCACATACACTGACTCTAAAAATTATAGAAAAATTATTTCTAGTTATGTTTTGACAATACGGTTCTAACGAGACTAATTTCGTCGAATTCTGAGACTGTTGGAAAAATGGCCTTTTTCAAGTCGATTAAATTTGACTGAAATAGTCAAAACACATTTTCCTCTGCCACGCTTACATATTAATTCGAATAATTATGAAAATTGAAATCTAGCAATAATTTGACATTCCGGTTCCAACAAAAGTGGTTTCGTCGAAAACCGAGATCGTTTGAAAAATTTCTATTTTCAAGGCCAATATATTTAATATTAAAAATACATTTTTAAACAAATAAATTCCGAAACTCGAAATATATAAGTGTTTACTGCTTTGAAATGCAGAAACGTCATTCCAAACTTAATGGAAGTGGTTTCGAGTCGAAATTCCTTCATATGTGAAAAGTAGCCTTTCGGGCCTATATAATATATATATATATATATATATATATATATATATATTCTATAGCGACCTTCCTAAAAATTGAATTAGCCATAACTTTTGATTTTTAAAACAAAATTTCAGTTTTTCAGATTCGTTGGAAAGATATGATTAAACAGATTTAAATATTTCTGATTTCGCTCAATTCTGATTTAAAATGAATCCTGTACATTTAGTCAAAGTTCAAATTCAAATTTTCAAACTGCAGCGCTGTTTTAAACTCCTTTTTATAATTAAACTAAATTTATTCATTTTAAAGTAAGTTTTTAGTCGTTCTTATTTAAAGTAAATTAATTTAAATATTAAAATTCCCTTAAAATTTCTAAAATAAAAATTTTAAATTGGTCGCCCCTTCCTTTTTTATTTTGATTCTTGTTAACTGAAGAGGAAAAGGGGGTAAGAGAGATTATATATTAATATATATTATTTTATTTAATTAATTTCAAAAAAGCAACTTTTTATTTCGACCTCGAAATCGAACCTACCGACTGTCGTCCATAGCTAATTACCCCCACTCCGAACATAATGGGATATGTATCGTAAGCTGATTCGATCGTTTCGATCAGTTTTCATCAAAATCAAAATATAAATCTATATATTGAATTTGAACGCGCATTTCGATTTACCGGGGCCGCGTATGGACTCTAAAAATTCTCGAAAAATATTTTCTAACTTCGTATTGACGATACGGTCCTAACAAAACTAATTTCGTCAAATTCTGATACGTTTGAAAAAAGGCCATTTTCCAGTCGATTAAAATCAACTAAAACTGGTCAAACGCGTTTTCCTTTGCCACGCTCACATATTGATTCAAAAAATTACGAATTTTGAAACCTAGCAATAACTTGACATCACAGATCCAAAAAAAGTGGTTTCGTCGAAAACCGAGGTCGTTCGCAAAATTTCCATTTTTAAGGGCCAGAATTCCATAGTGACTATTCTGAATTTTCAACTGGGCATAACTTTTTATTCCAGCTATGAAATTTCATTTTTCTAGGTTCGTTGGAAAGATATTTTCAATTAGATTCTAATATTTTTGGTTTCGCTAAAATCCAGTTTATTTTGAATCCTGCACATTCATTTGAAATTTGAAATCGAATTTTCGAACTACCGCGCCATTTTCAATTCCTTTTATAATTAAAATAAAATATTTATATTCTAACGACGATCTATATAAATATATACTTCTATTTCTATTCAAAAATAAATTTCTCATCGATATTATTTAAAATAATTCATTTTAAATATTTAAAATTCATCTAAATTGCCAAAATAAAAAAATTTAAATTGGCTCAGATTTTCCGGGGTTTTACACTTTACATATTGGTTTCAATAATTTTATTAGTTAAACTAATAATCAAACAATAGAACCAGAAATCAATTGGTTAATTAACGTTTGAAATTCATAATTTTTATATATTGAAAAATCATGTTTTTGACGCCAATTCACAACAATAACCCAATCTAGTTTTGGTTCTCACACCAGTCAATTGGAATCATATAGATATCTCACTTTTGAAGCTTGAACATAAATACTGATGATGTGGACACATCATCAGAATCATCCCCGGGCGTCTAGAGTGTGATTCTATATCCATCCAGTATATCCGAGGCTTCGTATACACATGGATCAGACGTATATTAAAATCTATATATATCCGATAGTCCAAATCAATTTAAAATAAAATATTCAAAAACCTATAATAAGGTATAATTTCCAAAACTAAATTCGTTTTCATTTTTAAAAACAACACTCTTTACACTCATTCTAGGATACTACTGATCCCATCTCTAACGGATCATTCTCATTGGATATTACTAATCCAATCTCTGATGAATTCTTTCGTTCGGTTCTAATATGTCTTGTTCTCGAGCTCTGTAAACCAAAGCTCTGATACCATGATGAAACAACCCAAATTCGCCTTTTCGGGAAAGCCCGGATTGAGTTGAGAACACGACAAATCAGAACACAAACGACAGAACATTTCATTGCTATTACAACAATTTACATCATAGTATAAGAATATAACAGAGTATGAATAAATAATATACATCAAAAAAATATCAGAGAGTAAAATACATTATGTAGCAGGGGAAAAATACATAACACAGCTTAAAGAAATACACGGATACATAGCTTTCCGAATATAGATTCAGCAGCAAGTCCATGATCCTGGACAAATAGAAATCTGCAAAACCAAAACTACTAGTTGCCCCTGCCCACATGGAAAATAGGGGCACCCAGAGTTTAGGTTAAAATAATAAACTCCATGTCAATCATGTGACTGGTGTGAGAACTAAAACAGTTATTCAAAACTTTACTTAAAAATAAAGTAAATCAAGGGACCACGCCGTATAATACGGAATGTGTTTCCTCCCAAGAATACCAGTGCATAAAACAGTTTACAAACAGTGCAATGCTTTTCAAAAAATGAAGCTATTATAAGACTTAGGTCCCATCACGCAATGCAACGTAAGCCAGAGGATAGAGTTTTCCCTTATAATAGCCAAACATGCTTGGTGCATTTAAAAGCAAATCATTTGATACTATTATAAGTACATAGTGTATAAAACAACTTCAAATATAAATGTATCAATCATAGATGGCATGGGTACCATATATCATGTCTCCATACTAGGCTCTACAATCAAAACTGAAATGTCACGTATTGGAAATTGGATTTTCGTCATGAGTCCAGGCAAGGGATGTACTCCTCGCCGCCTTCGAGACACTCTAGCAAATGCCTCAGGATCTCCCGCAGTAGACCCTTGGATCCTCCAAGGCCGGTCCTCCCTTACGTTTGAGGATTAGTTATTCCTGAACACATGTTTCCCGATCATATAGGACCTATCCATCGGCTCCGTAGTAACAGATATATCCGAAGCGCCTCGCAATCAATCATCCACATAGGTAAAAATTATAATAAATGTTTGGGCTCCATACCATGGCACCACCCATAGCTGGAAAGAAACGTCATGTCCTCTTTGGGTCCCTTATCCCGTTTTGGACTCATACCGAGGTGTGAGGCTTGCGAATTAACGCTATACACAAAGTTATGCCCTTAAAGGTTGTGCTTTGATCATCAACCGCAAGACCCTGCTTTGCAACAGAAGCCTTGATCAATTGCATCTTAGCATGCCACACTGACAATTCACGCCATGCAACTGATGTCTATCAATATATAACCTCTGAGCTAGTACGTTTCAGGGAAGGGTGTTAAGCAAGAGAATAAATTCTCCGCTACCAAACAGATATATATTTAATAGAGATCAATCAACACAGAACAAAATCCAATGTTAGACATACATCCATTAACTAGTTTGTTATGGGTCTGAACGAAACCGGATGCACCTTATTCCTCGTCCTATATGTCCAATACAGGAGAGAGGTTCTCGCATATCCGGTCGATCTCCAAGTACGTCCGGACGATCACCACTTATTAACTTATCTTGGGTGCACAGCCCAATCAAGACAACGGTAATTATCCAAACGATGTGAAGACCTCCGGTTTCAACCACCTTCTTCATCGTCGACTTATCGTCGAATCGGTTATTCAGAATGGGTATAAACCCGGCCTTTCCAAATAACTAGCGTATTTTATAAACAAGTGCTATAAAAACACAACATACGACTCATTCCAATTCTAAATATTCTTTTATTCAAATATTCATATCCTTTGGGAAAGGTTCCCATTAATTTTATCAAACATAACTTCTTTAAATTTATTCTTTAATCTTCCTTTGGATATTAATTCAAACCAAATTAAGGTTTATCCAAACTAGTCGGGATTAGCACACCTTACTGAAGTAATCCTTTGTTATATTTCCCAATCTCAACCTATTCATCCCATTGAGCAAAATTGGTAATACTCCATATCTAACATCACGGTGTTATCGGTAAAATTAATTACCATTTCCTGTCCAAATCTAATTAAAGATTTAACTATCGCTTGGTGCAAAACTGGTGATACTCGATTCTCGATCATTTCCCAAATTTGATAATTTAAATTTCCACATTCACATTTCAATCTAATTAAAATTCATTAAAAATCCACTTAGTTTTAATCTTCCCAAAAATCCATATTAATGATTATTTAACTTTGGAAAATCCAACATGTCGCATCGACAATCTACACTGTACCATTGATTTCTGCCTATATATAACCTCTAAGCTCATATGTCTTAGAGAAGGGTGTTAAGAAAGAGAATAAATTCTCCGCCACCAAACACATATATATCCAGCAGAGATCAACCATACAGTTCGAAATACAATGATAGACATGTAATCCTGTCTCTAACTGGGCTAAAGAACCAATGTCATTTAAAACACAGTTCACGATAAAACCAAAATCTCATTCCATTAATTGTGGAATCTTCACGGAAAACAGATCAATATATATAATCGAAATTAATTTCCGTATCTGACTAATAATATTTACGGAATAATGGCAAAGCCTTTTATGTTCCATATATATTAACAGTCTTCCTCCGCAAAGTTCACTTCGATTATTACCAAATTGAATTGCATTCTATTCCAGTTTATTATATTAAACTGGAAAAACTTTACTTTGGAAAATCCCATTAATCTTAACTAAAAGATTTATAAATTCCAAATCTCATTTCACTGTTAATCGGGTTAAAGAACAAATGTCGTTAAAAATACAGTTCACAATAAACCCAATTCACATTCCGTTTTACTCCAATTAAATGTTAATTAACTGGAAACTCTAATAATCTTAATTAAAAGATTTATTCTTTTCACACGGGGATTAAGAACCGTGTTATTTAAGACACCATTCATGACAAACCCAAAATCCAATTTGAGATCAAATACAAGGCTCTGAATAGAAATTATATCGTCTTATATTCAATATCAAATTCTGAAACCAATTAAAATCGTATTGGAAAAAACGATATAAATATATCTTCCAAATTTCCAAAACAATATCCGTATAATCACGGAATCAAATATCGAAATATTTCAAAGATGATTTCCACTCAAATCCATTTCAATTCATATATTGGAAATTATGGTTATTTTAAAACCCATTCTCAATCCAATTTTATATAAAAATAATTGGATTATAATTCTAGTTGATAACTAGTTCATTTCAATAAAAATATATTTTTATCTTTCTAAATATAGACTTTTTCATCCCAATTCTTTTCAAATCATTTATTATTACTGTATACAAATTATTAGTATTTTTTAATAATTTTATTAAGGCCCTTTCAGTCGATTTCCATAAAGGGTCATTGAACTACACTTACAGCGACCTTTTCCAAATTTGATTTATTATAATTCCAAATTTAACCGTTAGATTTCAAATCTTTTTTATTCGCTCTTTTCGATACGAACCCAACAGTTCCGGTTTTAGGAGAATCTGACGGTCGGATCTCCCGTAATGTCAATTCGAAGCCAATGGCCAAAATTCGTGAACGGTCGCAGCGCGGCGCTTTCTATTCAGGCCATTAAATATATATAATATGTATGTTATATATATATATATATATATCATTGAATTCCATTTAAATCATATTTTATAAATCGTTTATGAATTTGTTTCAAAACGATCCTAACTTCATTTTCAATTTTAAATCAAAATTGAATATTCCTTATCATTATAATATCTAAATGATAATATTTTTAGAATATCTGATTTTGAAATCATTTCCTTTTTTATATTCATTATAAAAATGAATAAAATCGATATAAATATCATTCTCGTTAAAGTGGCGCAAATCTACTCAACACGGCTTCATATATTTAAATATTTTCGTGTCCATCCAAAATCGGACATCAAATCCACATTTTAATTCTTTATCGAATATTATTATAAAATATTCATTATTTTAAAATATTAGTTATTTTAAAATATTCCTTATTTCTAAATTGGAATCAAACCCAATCGATTACCATATAATTTTATTTATATGGATTTCATACAACACATGTATCCATCAACACTGATAAACAATCAACCATCAACTAGAGTGCACTACACAACTGCATAAGCATAAAATATAAATAATTGATGCTTACAACAGTCTGTCAACCAATTGATTGACATACAACTAAACAATTGGGATTAGTGTATGTCAAATATCATCCCAATACCCTTGTGGGGTTTAAATCAACACACACAGATTTTATTTGTGCAGTTGGGCGATGTGTAAAATATATCATCACAATCAATATCAGTCAAATGAGTGTACATAAACAAATCGTCCGATTTGTAAATGAATATTTATTTTCATTCATATACACATCAAAAATTATATTTTTAATGATAAAATATTAATTTCAACACATGGATATTTTATATAGTTCATTTATACAATAAAAATGATATTTTTATTGTTCTAACATATTGCAGAAAATTCTGGCAGCATAACGGCGCGATACTAGAACCGAAATAAGGTCTAGCCTTATCCCTCGCCTAATACTAGCTCGCACCATACACATAATAATTCCAATCAATTCCATTCACATCCCAAACCAATTCAACCAATCAATCAAAACAAACAACCAAACATCCATGGTTTCAATCAAAGGTGTCGGGTGCTACTAAGCACCGTCTGATCCTCGTATATTTTTAACTGTAAACAAAGTTAGAGTGAGAAGTTCTCACCTTTGGTTTCCACTCCGCCAGTTTTATTTCTGAATTTCTGAACAGTTTGGATTTGCTTGAAATTCCAAGCCAATTTTTTTCATGCTATTCATAGTAAAAATCACATTTTTAATATGATGTTTATATATATAAAAATCACATTTTTAAACCTTTCTATATATAAAAAAATCATATTTTTATTTCGATGCTATATCATAATAACACACATTTTTAATTAAAGCTATATATAGAATAAAATCACGTTTTTATCTTTCTAAAATTAATTTCATACATATGATAAAAATCCTATTTTTATCTAGCCAAAAATATTGTCATTTTACGATAAAAATCATATTTTTACATCACTAAAAATTATATTTTTATATCGCCATTATATATATATATAAAAATCATATTTTTATGGCGCTACTATATATATAAAAATCATATTTTTATTTCAAATCTATATATAAAAATTTAAATCAAAATTTTATATCACTATTTTATATATAAAAATCAAATTTTTATTCGCTATTCATATGTATAAAAATCAAATTTTTATTCGCTATTCATATAATAAAAATCGAATTTTTATATCGCTATTCAAATAATAAAATTTGAATTTTTATATCGCTATTCAAATAATAAAAATCAAAATTTTAATTTGCTACACATATAAAAATCATATTTTTCTATAAATAAAAATTGTATTTTCTATGAATAAAAAATGGATTTTTCATAACATAAAAATCCTATCTTTGTATAATCAAAATCATATCTTTTTATTATTAAAACCCACATATTTTTATTATTAAAATTCATATCTTCTTATTATTAAAAACCATATCTTTTTATTAAAAAACATTTGTATAAAAATCATATTTTTATCTACTTAAATTAAAAAAATTAAAAACTCACCTTTCAAACAAGGGTTTTTGGTCGAAAGGGGGCCTACAGGTGGCCGTGGAGGCTGAGGAGGGGAGGCACTGGCGACTGACAATGGCAGGGGGTGGCGGCAGGCCTTTGGTGGTGCTCCATTAGCCGGAGGCACGGACTTTTAGGGTTTTTGTAACGACCCGGATTTTTGGTCAATTTATTTTAAATATTTAATATGGTTTTAAATATTGAATTTATAATATAAATGGTATTTTATTGGGTTATCGATTAAATAATCGAAATACGATTTATTTTGATAGTCATCATAATACGAGAATCTAAAATAATTCAATTCGAAGTTAGAATTAAATCAAAACAATTCAGATGATCAGTATTAGTTGTATTTGAATATAGATGATAATAAAAATATTTTATTATCAGAAAATTTATTTGTTTTTGAAATTAAATTATATTATATTAATTTATTTTGGTTATTTATATTTACATTCAAATTAAATATCAAAATATATTCAGTTAGTTCAGAATAGTGTTACACTGTTAAAATAACAGTGGTTATGTTAAAATAGCGGTTCGTGGTTTAAATTTATGAACCCCGAGATATTTGATTGTGGATAGGATCGAAATCAAATCAACATCTGTTTTAAAAGAATAAAAGATCTCTTTATATCGAATCAGAATCAAATCGAATTAATTACAAAATATTTTTAATAAATACAAAGATTTTGTGTGTACTTCTCCACCTCTATATATTGTGATAGCCTCTCCCCTTGCTTCTTCATTTTTCTCTTCTGAAAACCCAATACCTCGTTCAATCCCTTCTTTAAATAAAAACCCTTTCCTTAACTCGATAATTTGGGGGCTTCGATCTCCGTTCAATACCAGTAGGCGCACAAATTTTGGGTTATTCGATAGGAGAAACCATGGGTTCGAGGATCGATTCTTGAGGGGATTGGCTTCATAAGGGATCGCGATGGATGTTGGGGTCAAATCAGAACTCGCGATGAAGTTAGATATTGTAATAACCCGGAATTCTGAGCCAATTTAAATTTTTTATTTTGGCAATTTTAGCGAATTTTGAATATTTAAAATGAATTATTTTAAATATTAATGACGAGAAATTTATTTTGAATAGAATTCGAACGTATATATTATATAGATCGTCGTTAGAATATAAATAATTATTTTAAATTATAAAAGGAATTGAAAATGGCGTGGTAGTTCGATAATTCGATTTCAAATTTCAAATGAATGTACAAGATTCAAAATAAACCGAATTTTAGTGAAACCAAAAATATTAGAATCTATTTGTGAATATCTTTCCAACGAATCCGAAAAATCAAAATTTCATAGCGGGAATCAAAAGTTATGGTCAAATGAATTTTCAGAATAGTCGCTATGGAATTCTGGCCCTTAAAAATGGAAATTATGCAAACGACCTCGGATTTCGACGAAACCACTTTCGTTGGATCCGTGATGTCAAGTTATTGCTAGATTCCAATTTTCATAATTTTTCGAATCAATATATGAGCGTGACAAAGGAAAACGCGTTTGACCAGTTTCATTTGATTTTAATCGACTGGAAAATGGCCATTTTTCAGACGGTCTCAGAATTCGATGAAACTAGTTTTGTTAGGACCGTATCGTCAATACGAAGCTAGAAAATATTTTTCGGGAATTTTTCGAGTTAGTATGTGACCCTGATAAATTGAAATGCACGTTCAAATTCAATATATAGAGTTATATGTTGATTTTGACGAAAAATGATCGAAACGATCGAACCAGCGTACGATACATATCCCATTGTGTTCGGAATGGGGGTATTACGCTATGGACGATAGTCGGTGGGTTCGATTTTGAGTTGAAAAAAAGTTACTTTATGAGGATTTTAAAATAAAATTAAATAAATTAAAATATATAATTCTTCCTCATAACCCCCTCCCTTTTTCTCCTTTTCTTCGATCAGAATTGTTTTGCCAAATAAAAAAAAGGGCACCGAACGGAGCGCCGCTCTTAGAGAACCGCCGCCCACCGCGCGAGCTCCGCCCAGTCGCCCTCCGATCATCCAAGCTCCCCCTCCTTCTCCAGAACCGACGCACGCAACCCCCTTGAAAACCGACACCATCGCTTCCCCTTTTTGAAAACCCAATCAACCAAAACTGCCCACCGACTGCCCCATTTGCCCACAACCAGTCCGGTGCCTCGACCCTGACGACCACCTACTCCGCCGCCCTCTCCAACAGTGGATTCCCCCCTCTCCTTCTAAAATCCTAATTCAAGGAGAAAAAAAAGGTGAGTTTCACCTTATATTATTATTATTATTATTATTATTATGTATTTTAAATTAAGAAGTAGTAATTTGTTTTAGGAACATACGAAAATCAGTTTTAGCATGGTAAGTAAAGAAATGATTTTTATCTAGGTAAAGAAATGGTTTTTAATTTAATAAAGTAGAGATTTTTAAAATAGTAAAGATCGGATTTTGTTGTAGGTGAAGATCGGATTTTTATTATGTAAAGATCGAATTTTTATTATGAAGGAAAGATAAAAATATGATTTTTGTTATAGAAAAGATGCGATTTTTTATAATGCAAACGAAGTTATAAAGTTAAGATTTTTATCTATGTGAAGAAGCGTTAAAAATGTGATTTTTATCTATGTAGAGTTGAAATAAAAATATAATTTTTACATTATAGAAAGGTTAAAAATATAATTTTTATATTATAGAAAGATTAAAAATATAATTTTTATATTATAGAAAGATTAAAAATATAATTTTTGTTATATGAGAAGTGAAATAAAAGTATGAACTTTATTTTTATCATGAAATGGTATTATAAAAATGTGATTTTTAACATATGCCGTGTGAAACAGATCTCGATAGAAACACGGCGAAGATATTCTACAGTAGAAGTGTCGAGGCGAATGGTATAGCTTGGGTGAGAACTTCTCACTTTTAATTTAATTTTCTAGTTAAAATATATACTAGGATGCAGACGGTGTTTAGTAGCACCCGACACCCATCGTCCACAGAACATGGACGGCTTGTATGCTTGTTTGTTTGATTTTGATGTGTGGTTGATTGTGTGATGTGATGTGAAAGGAAATAAAATATTTATATAGTTAAAATATTTTATAGTTAAAAATAGAAATTTTTAACGTGTATATAAAATAAATATTTATAAACAAATCGGAGATTTGTTTATATACACTGATTTGATTGATATTGATTGGGATGATAAATTTTACACATCGCCCAACTGCACAAATAAAATATGTGTTTGATTGTTTGAAACCCCACACGGGTATTGGGATTATATTTGGCATACACTAATCCCAATTATTTAGCTGTATGTCGATCGATTGGCCGACAGACTGTGTAAGCATTAATTATTTATATTTAATGCTTATGCAGTTGTGTGGTGCACTCTGGATGATGGTTGATTATTTACAGTTGTTATTTTATACATGTGTTGTGGAAAAATCCATATAATTAACATTATATGGTAATTGATTGGGCCTCATTCCAGTTTTGAAATAGAATATTTGAAATAGAATATTTGAATAGAAATATTTGAAAATAGAAATATTTGAAAAAGAAATATTAGAAATAGAATATTTGAAAATAGAAATATATGAAGCCGTGTTGATAGATTGACGCCATTTTGACGTGAACGGTATTTATATCGATTTTATTCAAATTGAAGTGAATATTAAAGTGAATTGAAATTCGAATTTAATTGAATTGGTTTGAAATTCGAAATAACTGAAATGATTTGAAACTCGAATAAAATTGAAATAGAATTGAAATCATTTTGAAATGAATTCGAATTAAATTGAAATAGAATTGAAATCGTTTTGAAATGAATTCGAATTAAATTGAAATAGAATTGAAATCATTTTGAAATGAATTCGAATTAAATTGAAATAGAATTGAAATCGTTTTGAAATGAATTCGAATTGAAAGTGAATAGAATTGAATTTGAATTGAATAGAAATGAATTCGAATTGAAATTGAATAGAAATGAATTTGAATTGAAATTGAATTAGTTTGAAATTAAAATTGAATTGAAAACGAAATGAAATTGAATTAAAAATCGTTTTGAAAAGGAAATCGACAAATTATATATTATATATATTATATATATATAATATAATGGCCTGAATAGAACGCGCCGCGCCGCGGCGGTTCGCGAATTTCGACCATTGACTTCGAATGGATATTGTGGGGGATCCGACCGTCAGATTCTCCTAAAACCAGAACCGTTGGGTTCGTATCGAAAAGAGCTTTCTAACGAATATTAGAAATTTGAAATCTAACGATTGGATTTCGAATTATGTCCAAATCAAATTTGGAAAAGGTCGCTATAAGTGCAGTTCGATGGCCGTTGATGGAAATCGACTGTACGGGCCTTGATAAAATTATTAAAAATAGTAATAATTTGTGTAAAATCATAAGAAGTGATTTGGGAAGAGTTGGGATGAAAAACTCCATATTTGAAAAGATAAAAATAGATTTTTATCGAAATGAACTAGTTTTGAACTAGAATAATCGACTGTACAGGCCTTGATAAAATTATTAAAAATAGGAATAATTTGTGTAAAATCATAAGAAGTGATTTGGGTAGAGTTGGGATGAAAAACTCCATATTTGAAAAGATAAAAATAGATTTTTATCGAAATGAACTAGTTTTGAACTAGAATAATAATTTATTTATTTTTAAAATAAATAAATTGGATTTGAAATGGTTTTGAAAATAACCAGAATTTCCAATAATTGCATTGGAATGGATTTGAATCGAAATTGTCTTCGGAATATTTCGATGTTGGATTTCGTGATTATATAGATATTGTTATGGAAATTTGAAAGATATATATATCGTTATTTCCAATACGATATTTGTGGGTCGTAGCATTTGATATTGAATATAAGCCGATATATTTTCTATTCAGAGCCTTGTATTTAATATCAAATGTGATTTGGGTTTGTCGTGAATGGTGTCTTCATTAACACTGTTCTTAAGCCCAATTGAGAAAAAGGATTAAATCTTTTTATTTAGATTTAATGAAGTGTACCAATTAAATAATATTTAATTGGAATTGAATTGGTATTGAATTTTGGGTTTATTGTGAACAGTGTTTTAAATAACACTTGTTCTTTAACCCAATAATCAATGAAATGTGATTTTGGGTTGTCATGAACGGTATCTTCAATAATACTGTTCTTAGACCCAAAGGAGGTAAGAAAATCAGAAACTAACTGGAGATTAGTTAAGTTGAATGATTTCTGGGGTATTGATCTGATGTTGGTTTCGGCCTTCGGGGTTAATACTTAGGGAATTGCTCACTTGCTAATTTACGGTTAGGGACTGATTGAAATGAGATGTGATTTTGGGGGTTTATCGTGGATCGTGTTTTAAATGACACTGATTCTTTAACCCAGTCAAAGATTAAAACTAAGTGGAGTTTTAATGAATCTTTAATTAGATTGAAAAGATCGAGAGTGGAGTATCACCAGTTTTACTCCACGCGATAGTTAAATCTTTAATTAGATTTGAACGTGAAATGGTAATTGAATTTAGCGATAACACCGTGGTGTTAGATAAGAAGTATTACTAGTTTTACTTCATGGGATGAATAGGGTGGGATTGGGAAATTAAAATAAGTGAATACTTCCGTGTGGTTCGCTAATCCCGACTAGTTTGAAGTGATATTCAAAGGAAGATTAAAGAATAAATTTAAAAGAATTTATCTTTGATAAAATTAATGGGAACCTTTCCCTAAGAATGTGAAATTTAGAAACTAACTGTAGGTTGGCTAAGCAGAGTGATTTTCTGGGTATTGATCTGATGTTGGTTTCGGCCTTCGGGGTTAATATTTGGGGAATTATTCTCTTGATTAATTTACGGTTGGTGACTAATGAATTGGAATGAGGCGTATGTTGTGTTTGTGTAACACTTGTTTATAACATACGCGAGTTATTCGGAAAGACCGGGTTTATCCCATTCTGAATAACTGATAAGACGATAAGTCGAAGATGAAGACGGTGGTTGAAGACCGGAGGTCTTCACGTCGTTTGGGTGGTTACTGATGATCTTGATTGGGCCGTACAACCAAGAGGAGGGAATCAGTTGGTGGTCGTCCATACGTACTTGGAGATCGATGGATATGCGGGGTACTAGGTGCCTCCGGTATCATTCAGACCCAGAACGAACTTGTAAATGGACTGTGTGTCTGACATCGGATTTCATTCTGTGTGATTGATATCGATTGCATAGAGTGAATTGCCTGTGTGGCATTCCAAGACGCAAATGATCAAGCTGTTGAAAAGCAAAGTCTTGTGGTTGATGATTAAAGCATGGCCTTTGTGGCGTAGCTTTGTGTAGCGTTGATTCGCGAGCCTCACACCCCGGTTGTGAACCAGAAACGGGAGAAGGACCTCAGGGAGGGCATGCGTTTCTTTCTAGCTAGAAGTGGCGTTAGTGGTTTTACACGCCCTGACGAGTTTGACTTATGTGGTTGTTGCTGTTGCGAGGCGCCTCGGATATATCGGTCGATCCGGGACCGATGTTGTCATTCGTTGGCTCATTTGCGCCCCAAAGGGCGGGGAAATGTAGTATTCAAGCATAGTAATCCACATCGGTGAATTCGGTGAGGACTATCTTTTGCCTCGGTTCACAGATGGAAATCCAACTTCCAGATAAGTGACATTTGCGGTTTTGATTGTAGAGCCTAGTATGGCAACATGATATATGGTACCCATGCTGTGAAAACCCATAACTTCCCCGGTGAGGAAAGCGCGGATAGTTCGAGAACAAGCCACAAAAGAACGCAGACAGAAGAACATTTCATTGTTAATTACAACAATTCCATCAGAATACAAGAATATACAGAGTATGAATAAATAATATACATCACACATTATCAGAGATTACAATAAATTACATAGCAGCGGAAAATAATACAATACACAACTAGAAGAGATATACGGATACAAAGCTTTCCGGATATCATTCCAGCTGTAAACCAGGATCCTGTGAATATAAATCTGCAAAACCAAAACTACTAGCTGTCGTGTCGAAAATAAGGGCACCCAGAGTTTAGGTTAAAACAATAAACTCCAGGTCAGTCATGTGACTGGTGTGAGAACTAAAACAATTATTTATCTTCATTTTCAAAGTTAGGTAAATCAAGGGACCACGCCGTATAACACGGAACGGGTTTCCTCCCAAGAATACCAGTGCATATAACAAAACAGCGCAATGCTTTTTGGAAAAGATGAAGCTATTATAAGACCCAGGTCCTATCACACAATGCAACGCAAGCCGGGGGATAGGGTTTTCCCTTATAATAGCCAAACATGCTTAGTACGTTTAAAACAAGTCATTTGATAATACTATAAGTGCATAGCATGTAAAACAACTTCAAATCATAAGTATCAATCATAGACGGCATGGGTACCATATATCATGTCGCCATACTAGTTCTACAATTAAAACCGCAACATTTCGTATTGGAAATTGGATTTCCGTCATGTTGGCTCCTGATTCGAAAGATCGATCGCGTAATGCAATTCCCCATGGCTTACGTCCCCACAAGAGAAAACACCGTCTGCACATCCGCACTTTTGGGACCAGAGTATCACCGCGGCTTACGTCCCAGTGAGAGAAAACATTGCTTCCTCTATATATCCCTGAGCACTAAGCTCATCTCGGTCGACCGAATCCACGACACCACTAAGGTGCCCATCCATTAAAAAGCATACTGATCAAACCATCAGTTTACCACCATACCGGGGTGTGAGGCTCGCAAATCGACGCTATACACAAAGCCATGCTATATTAAAGTTGCGCTTTGATCATCACCCACCAGACTTTGCTTTTCAACAAAAGTCTGGATCACTACATCTCAGCATGCCACACTATCAATCCATATTGTACCACTGATTTCTGCCAATATATAACCTCTGAGCTCGTATGTCTCAGAGAAGGGCGTTAAGCAAGAGAATAAATTCCCCGCCGCCAAACAGATATATATTTAGCAGAGATCAACGAATACAATATAAAGGAATACAATGTCAGACACACCATCCATTTACATGTCCGTTCTAGGTCTGAACGAAACCGGAGGCACTTTCCTCGCATATCCGTCGATCTCCAAGTACGTCTGGACGACCACCAACTGATTCCCTCATCTTGGGTGTACAGCCTAATCAAGATCATCAGTAATCACCCAAATGATGTGAAGACTTTCGGTCTTCGACCACCGTCATCATCTTCGACTTTTCGTCGAATCGGTTATTCAGAATGGGTATAAACCCGGCCTTTCCGAACAACCCGCGTATATAGTAAACAAATGTTACACAATCATAACATACGCCTCATTCCAATTCAGCAGTCACTAACCGTAAATTAGCAAGAGAACAATTCCCCAAATATTAACCCCGAAGGCCGAAAACAACATCAGATCAATACCCAGGAAACCATCCTTCTTAGTTAACCTACAGTTAGATTCTAAATTTCACGTTCTTAGGGAAAGGTTCCCATTAATTTTATCAAAGATAAATTCTTTAAAATTTATTCTTTAATCTTCCTCTGGATGTCATTTCAAACCAAATTATGGTTTTCCAAACTAGTCGGGATTAGCGAACCACACCGAAGTAATTATTTATTTTATTTCCCAATCCCAACCTATTCATCCCATGAAGCAAAACTGGTAATACTTCATATCTAACACCACAATGTTATCAGTAAATTCAATTACCATTTCACGTCCAAATCTAATTAAAGATTTAACTATCGCTTTGGAGCAAAACTGGTGATACTCCATTCTCGATCTTTTCAATCTAATTAAAGATTCATTAAAACTCCACTTAGTTTTAATCTTTAACTGGGTTAAAGAATCAGTGTCATTTAAAACACGGTTCACTATAAACCCAAAATCACATTACATTTCAATCAGACCCTAACCATAAATTAGCAAGTGAGCAATTCCCTAAGTATTAACCCCGAAGGCCGAAACCAACATCAGACCAGTACCACAGAAACCATTCAACTTAACTAATCTCCAGTTAGTTTTTGATTTTCTTAACTCCTTTGGATGTAAGAACAGTATTATTGAAGATACCGTTCACGACAACCCAAAATCACATTCTATTAATTATCGGGTTAAAGAACATGTGTTATTTAAAACACTGTTCACGATAAACCCAAAAATCAATACCAATTCAATTCCAATTAAATATCATTTAATTGGTGCACTTCATTAAATCTAAATAAAAAGATTTAATCTTTTCCTCAACTGGGTTTAAGAACAGCGTTAATGAAGGCGCCATTCACGATAACCCAAAATCCCATTTGATATTAAATACAAGGCTCTGAATAGAAAATATATCGGCTTATGTTCAATATCAAATTCTACGACCAACAAATATCGTATTGGAAATAACGATATAAATATATCTTTCAAATTTCCCATAATAATACCTGTATAATCACAAAATCCCACATCAAAATATTCCGAAGACAATTTCGATTCAAATCCATTTCCAATCTATATATTGGAAATCCTGTTTATTTTCAAAACCATTTCAAATCCACTTTATTTATTTTAAAAAATAAATAAATTATTATTCTAGTTCAAAACTAGTTCATTTCGATAAAAATCTATTTTTATCCTTTCAAATATGGAGCTTTTCATCACAATTCTTCACAAATCATTTCTTATGATTTTACACAAATTATTATTATTAATAATAATTTTATCAAGGCCTGTACAGTCGATTTTCATCAACGGCCATCGAACTGCACTTACAGAGACCTTTTCCAAATTTGATTTGGACATAATTCCAAATCCAACCATTAGATTTCAAATTTCTAATATTCATTAGAAAGCTCTTTTTGATACGAACCCAACGGTTCCGGTTTTAGGAGAATCCGACGGTCGGATCTCCCGCAATGTCCGTTCGAAATCAATGGTCGAAATTCACGAACTGCCGCGGCGCGGCGCGTTCTATTCAGGCCATTATATATATTTCGTCGATTTCCTTTTTAAAACGAATTTTATAAATCATTCCAAATTTGTTTCAAAAACAATTTCAACCTTTATTTCAAATTCAAATCAAAATTGAATTTTCCCTTATAAATTCTTTCTACATTCACTTCTATTTGATTTCAATTCAAATTGATTTCAATTCTATTTCAATTCGTTTTCAATTGAATTCAATTCAATTCAATTCAGATTTGTTTCCTATTTGATTCAATTCGAATTCGTTTTCTATTCAATTCAAATTCGAATTCGTTTTCTATTCAATTCAAATTCGTTTTCCATTCAATTCAATTCGAATTCGTTTTCTATTCAATTCAATTCGAATTTGTTTTCTATTCAATTCAAATTCGTTTTCTATTCAATTCAAATTCGTTTTCTATTCAATTCAAATTCGAATTCATTTTATATTCAATTCAATTCGAATTCTATTCAATTAAATTCGAATTCGTTTTCTATTCAATTAAAATTCGAATTCGGTTTGAATTTCAATTCTTTTCAAAATATCAGATTTTGAAATCACTTTCAATATTCATTATAAAATGAATAAAATCGATATAAGTATCATTCACGTCAAAATGGCGTCAATCTAATCAAAACGGCTTCATATATTTCTATTTTCAAATATTCTATTTCAAATATTTCTTTTCACATATTTCTATTCAAATATTTCTATTTCAAATATTGAATGAAGCCCAATCAATTACCATATAATGTTAATTATATGGATTTTCTACAACACATGTATACAATAACAACGATGAATAATCAACCATCATCCAAAGTGCACTCCACACTGTATAAGCATCGAATATCAATATTTAACGCTTATAACAATCTGTCAATCAATCGATCGACATACAACTAAACAATCGGGATTAGTGCACGTCAAATATCATCCCAATACCTGTGTGGGGTTTCAAACAATCAAACACAAATTTTATTTGTGCAGTTGGGCGATGTGAAAAATTTATCGTCCCAATCAATATCAGTCAAATGTGTGTATATAAACAAATCGTTCGATTTGTTTCTATTAATTTATTTCATTTCATATACACGTTAAAAATTCTATTTTTAACTATAAAATATTTTCCACTATAAAATATTTTATTTCATTTCACATCAAACAATCAACTACACATCAAAATCAAACAAACAAGCATACAAACCGTCCATGGTCTGTGGACGACGGGTGTCGGGTGCTACTAAACACCGTCTGCATCCTAGTATATATTATTAACTAGAAAACAAAATTAAAAGGTGAGAAGTTCTCACCGACTATCTAAGCCGACGCCACGACTCTTCTTAGGTAGAAATCTTCGTCGTTTCTTCTTCCGTCACCTTCTTCATCCGTATTCACTACATATATAAAAATCGAATTTTTACTTCGCTATTCAATATATAAAAATCGAATTTTTACTTTGCTATTCAATATATAAAAATCGAATTTTTACTTCGCTATTCAATATATAAAAATCGAATTTTTACTTTGCTATTATATAGATAAAAATTCTATTTTTACAATGATGTTTAAATAATAAAGATTATATTTTTTATCACGCTATTCTCTACATAAAGATTTCGCCTTTTTATTTTTAGAAATCTCATCTTTTTATTTTCAAAAAATCAAATCCTTTTGGTTTTTCTTTAAAAATCGATTCTTTTTTTTATATAAAAATTCAATCTTTTCTAGTTATAAAAACCCCATCCTTTTGAAATCAAAGATCACTTCTTTATCATTTCAAAAATATAAGCTTTACTTCATTTCAAATAAAAAAATCCTAACTTTTCATTCCTATAAACACTCTAGCTTTACTGAAGTAAAAATCAGATTTTTAATCAAATAAAATAAAACTGATTAAAACATTAAATAAACAAAAATAAATAAAAAAGAGAGCTTATAGGCGTTCGAAAAAGGAGGGAAAAGTGTCGCACTTGACAGGGGGTGTCGTGGTCTTCTGGCTAGGGCGCGGTAGGTGCAAACGGGTCTGGGAGGGGGTTGTAGGGTTCGGCTTTGCGGCTTTTCAAGGGGGAGAGGTTGCGCTAGGCGGAGAAGAGCAGGAGGGGGTCGCGGGTTCGTGGGTGGTGGCGGATCGGTGAAGAGGAGGGGCTGCAGCTTCTTCGTCGGTGGCTGTCCTAAGTGGAAGAGGGTTAGGGGGCGCTGTGGTGTCTCACGATTTCTGGAGGAGGGGAAGGGGATCAACGACGAGGTCTTGGGAGAGGGCGCCACCATCGACGTCGGAGGACCTGCGCCATAGAGGTGGCGGAAAGGAGACGCGTCATCGAGGGCTTCTGCCCCCTTTTTTTAATTTTTTATTCTCTGTCGATTTTGAAGTCCGACGTGGGTTTGGGGATAAAGAAAAGGGTTGGGGTTTATTTTATAATTAATTATTTACTTAATTTATTCTCCAAGGGTTGACTTTTCTTTCGAACTCGAAATTGGGCCCAGCGACTGTCGCCCCTAGCGTATTACCCCCATTCCGAACACAATGGGATATGTTTCGTAAGCCAATTTGGCCGTTACGATCAGTTTCCGTTGAATTTAAAATGTAAATCTTTATATATTCAATTTAAATGCACATTTCAATTTACCGGGGCCACATACAGCCTCTAAAAAATTACAGAAAAATATTTTCTAGCTTCGTATTAACGATACGGTCCTAACAAAACTAATTTCATCAAATTCTGAGATCGTTTGAAAAATGGCTATTTTCCAGTCGATTAAAATCAACTAAAACTGGTCAAATACGTTTTCATTTGCCACGCTCACATATTGATTCGAAAAATTATGAATTTTGGAATCTAGCAATAACCTTACATCTCGGATCCAACAAAATTGGTTTCGTCGAAATCCGAGGTCGTTTGCAAAATTTCCATTTTTAAGGGCCTGAATTCTATAGCGACTATTCAGAATTTTCAACTGGACATATCTTTTGATTCCCGCTATGAAATTTCGATTTTTCGGATTCGTTGGAAAGATAGTCACAATTAGATTCCATTATTTTTGGTTTCACTAAAATCCGATTTATTTTGTACCCGGTATGTTCAATTGAAGTTTGAAATCGAATTATCGAACTACCGCGCCATTTTCAATTCCTTTTATAATTTAAAATAAATATTTATATTCTAACGACGATCTATATAAACACATACATTTGAATTCTATTCAAAATAAATTTCTCGTCGTTATTATTCAAAATAATTCATTTTAAATATTCAAAATTCGCTAAAATTACCAAAATAAAAATTTTAAACTGGCCTAGATTTCCGGGTTACTACAATCTCCCCCACTTAAAACTTTTCGTCCCCGAAAAGGAACGAAGCCGAAAGTTGTTTTAAATACCAACTCAACTTTCATTGTTTTGATTACGGCTTAAGTTCTTCAACTTTTCAGTTTCTAAGAACTTTTCAAAATTTTCAAAAATTTGGCTAACACCCTAAATTTTTGAAAAATTTCGCCATAACCTCCCCTGCACCGGGAAAATCCCGAAATTGCCAAACAGGCCCTCTGATCTCAAAAAGAAAAAGAAAAAGCCAATCGGCTCATAAAATCATCATCACCCAAACAAAACAGTAAATTATGTTAAACATGTACCTATTTGTCGGGCAAACAATTTTATTCTTCAGCTCTAGCCTCCTTGCTATGACCTGTTCAATGTAAGTACATGTATATGCAAGCAAATGCGACCAAATTTCCAATGCAACTCACTATTTGATCAAATTGGCTACATGGTTAAAATTTCAATTAATCAAAACAGTAGTCAAACAGCACAACCATCAATCAATTAGTTGATTAGCTTTTCAAATTCATAACTTTGATATATAGTCAAAATCACATTTTTGATGCCAAATCACAACAATAAGCCCTATCTAATTTTGGTTCTCACACCAGTCAATAGGAAATATATAGAAATCTCACTTTCGTCACTCGAACATAAATTCTGATGATGATGCATCAATCATCAGAATTCTCTCCGGGCGACTAGAAGGTGATTCTATATCTACCCAATATATCAAAACTTCGAATACACGCGGATCAGACGTATACGCAAAATCTATGTATACTGGATTGTCCACATCAATATAAATAAATAACCAAATACGAATAATTGATTTATATTTCAAAACAAGATTTGTTTTCATTTTCAAAAATATACTCTTCACACTCGTTCTAGGATATTACTGATCCCATCTCTAACGAGTCATCCCATTGGATGTTACTAATCCAATATCTGATGAATTCTTTCGTATGGTTCTAATGTGTCTTATTCTCTGAGCTTTGTGAACCAAAGCTCTGATACCAACTGTGAAAACCCGTAACTTCCCCGGTGAGGAAAGCGCGGATAGTTCGAGAACAAGCCACAAAAGAATGCAGACGGAAGAACATTTCATTGTTAATTACAACAATTCCATCAGAATACAAGAATATACAGAGTATGAATAAATAATATACATCACAAATTATCAGAGATTACAATAAATTACATAGCAGCGGAAAATAATACAATACACAACTAGAAGAGATATACGGATACAAAGCTTTCCGGATATCATTCCAGTTGTAAACCAGGATCCTGTGAATATAAATCTGCAAAACCAAAACTACTAGCTGCCCGTGTCGAAAATAAGGGCACCCAGAGTTTAGGTTAAAACAGTAAACTCCAGGTCAGTCATGTGACTGGTGTGAGAACTAAAACAGTTATTTATCTTTATTTTCAAAGTTAGGTAAATCAAGGAACCACGCCGTATAACACGAAACGGGTTTCCTCCCAAGAATACCAGTGCATATAACAAAACAGCGCAATGCTTTTTGGAAAAGATGAAGCTATTATAAGACCCAGGTCCTATCACACAATGCAACGCAAGCCGGGGGATAGGGTTTTCCCTCATAATAGCCAAACATGCTTAGTACGTTTAAAACAAGTCGTTTGATACTACTATAAGTGCATAGCGTGTAAAACAACTTCAAATCATAAGTACCAATCATAGACGGCATGGGTACCATATATCATGTCGCCATACTAGTTCTACAATTAAAACCGCAATATTTCGTATTGGAAATTGGATTTCCGTCATGGTGGAACCTGATTCGAAAGATCGATCGTGTAATGCAATTCCCCACGGCTTACGTCCCCACAAGAGAAAACACCGTCTGCACATCCGCACTTTTGGGACCAGAGTATCACCGTGGCTTACGTCCCAGCGAGAGAAAACACCACTTACTCTATATATCCCTGAGCACTAAGCTCATCTCGGTCGACCGAATCCACGACACCACTAAGGTGCCCATCCACTAAAAAGCATACTGATCAATCCATCAGTTTACCACCATACCGGGGTGTGAGGCTCGCGAATCGACGCTATACACAAAGCCATGCTATATTAAAGCTGCGCTTTTATCATCACCCACCAGACTTTGCTTTTCAACAAAAGTCTGGATCACTGCATCTCAGCATGCCACACTATCAATCCATATCGTACCACTGATTTCTGCCAATATATAACCTCTGAGCTCGTATGTCTCAGAGAAGGGCGTTAAGCAAGAGAATAAATTCCCCGCCGCCAAACAGATATATATTTAGCAGAGATCAACGAATACAATATAAAGGAATACAATGTCAGACACACCATCCATTTACAAGTCCGTTCTAGGTCTGAACGAAACCGGAGGCACTTTCCTCGCATATCCGTCGATCTCCAAGTACGTCTGGACGACCACCAACTGATTCCCTCATCTTGGGTGTACAGCCCAATCAAGATCATCAGTAATCACCCAAATGATGTGAAGACTTTCGGTCTTCGACCACCGTCATCATCTTCGACTTTTCGTCGAATCGGTTATTCAGAATGGGTATAAACCCGGCCTTTCCGAACAACCCGCGTATATAGTAAACAAATGTTACACAATCATAACATACGCCTCATTCCAATTCAGCAATCACTAACCGTAAATTAGCAAGAGAACAATTCCCCAAATATTAACCCCGAAGGCCGAAACCAACATCAGATCAATACCCAGGAAACCATCCTTCTTAGTTAACCTACAGTTAGATTCTAAATTTCACGTTCTTAGGGAAAGGTTCCCATTAATTTTATCAAAGATAAATTCTTTATAATTTATTCTTTAATCTTCCTCCGGATGTCATTTCAAACCAAATTATGGTTCTCCAAATTAGTCGGGTTTAGCGAACCACACCGAAGTAATTATTTATTTTATTTCCCAATCCCAACCTATTCATCCCATGAAGCAAAACTGGTAATACTTCATATCTAACACCACGGTGTTATCAGTAAATTCAATTACCATTTCACGTCCAAATCTAATTAAAGATTTAACTATCGCTTTGGAGCAAAACTGGCGATACTCCATTCTCGATCTTTTCAATCTAATTAAAGATTCATTAAAACTCCACTTAGTTTTAATCTTTAACTGGGTTAAAGAATCAGTGTCATTTAAAACACGGTTCACTACAAACCCAAAATCACATTACATTTCAATCAGACCCTAACTATAAATTAGCAAGTGAGAAATTCCCTAAGTATTAACCCCGAAGGCCGAAACCAACATCAGATCAATACCCCAGAAACCATTCAACTTAACTAATCTCCAGTTAGTTTTTGATTTTCTTAACTCCTTTGGATCTAAGAACAGTATTATTGAAGATACCGTTCACGACAACCCAAAATCACATTCTATTAATTATCGGGTTAAAGAACAAGTGTTATTTAAAACACTGTTCACGATAAACCCAAAAATCAATACCAATTCAATTCCAATTAAATATCATTTAATTGGTGCACTTCATTAAATCTAAATAAAAAGATTTAATCTTTTCCTCAACTGGGTTTAAGAACAGCGTTAATGAAGGCGCCATTCACCATAACCCAAAATCCCATTTGATATTAAATACAAGGCTCTGAATAGAAAATATATCAGCTTATGTTCAATATCAAATTCTACGACCAACAAATATCGTATTGGAAATAACGATATAAATATATCTTTCAAATTTCCCATAACAATACCTGTATAATCACAAAATCCCACATCGAAATATTCCGAAGACAATTTCGATTCAAATCCATTTCCAATCTATATATTGGAAATCCTGGTTATTTTCAAAACCATTTCAAATCCACTTTATTTATTTTAAAAAATAAATAAATTATTATTCTAGTTCAAAACTAGTTCATTTCGATAAAAATCTATTTTTATCCTTTCAAATATGGAGTTTTTCATCACAATTCTTCACAAATCATTTCTTATGATTTTACACAAATTATTATTATTTTTAATAATTTTATCAAGGCCTGTACAGTCGATTTCCATCAACGGCCGTCGAACTACACTTACAACGACCTTTTCCAAATTTGATTTGGACATAATTCCAAATCCAACCGTTAGATTTCAAATTTCTAATATTCGTTAGAAAGCTCTTTTCGATACGAACCCAACGGTTCCGGTTTTAGGAGAATCCGACGGTCGGATCTCCCGCAATGACCGTTCGAAGTCAATGGTCGAAATTCACGAACTGCCGCGGCGCGGCGCGTTCTATTCAGGCCATTATATAATATATATATATATATATATATATATATATATATTTCGTCGATTTCCTTTTTAAAACGAATTTTATAAATCATTTCAAATTTGTTTCAAAAACAATTTCAACCTTTATTTCAAATTCAGATCAAAATTGAATTTTCCCTTATAAATTCTTTCTACATTCACTTCTATTTGATTTCAATTCTATTTCAATTCGTTTTCAATTGAATTCTATTCAATTCAGATATGTTTTCTATTCGATTCAATTCGAATTCGTTTTCTATTCAATTCAAATTTGAATTCGTTTCCTATTCAATTCAAATTCGTTTTCTGTTCAATTCAATTCGAATTCGTTTTCTATTCAATTCAATTCGAATTCGTTTTCTATTCAATTCAAATTCGTTTTCTATTCAATTCAAATTCGTTTTCTATTCAATTCGAATTCGTTTTCTATTCAATTCAATTCGAATTCTATTCAATTAAATTCGAATTCGTTTTCTATTCAATTAAAATTCGAATTCGGTTTGAATTTCAATTCTTTTCAAAATATCAGATTTTGAAATCACTTTCAATATTCATTATAAAATGAATAAAATCGATATAAATATCGTTCACGTCAAAATGGCATCAATCTAATCAACACGGCTTCATATATTTCTATTTTCAAATATTCTATTTCAAATATTTCTTTTCAAATATTTCTATTCAAATATTGAATGAAGCCCAATCAATTACCATATAATGTTAATTATATGGATTTTCTACAACACATGTATACAATAACAACGATGAATAATCAACCATCATCCAAAGTGCACTCCACACTGTATAAGCATCGAATATCAATATTTAACGCTTATAACAGTCTGTCAATCAGTCGATCGACATACAACTAAACAATCGGGATTAGTGCACGTCAAATATCATCCCAATACCCGTGCGGGGTTTCAAACAATCAAACACAGATTTTATTTGTGCAGTTGGCCGATGTGTAAAATTTATCATCCCAATCAATATCAGTCAAATGTGTGTATATAAACAAATCGTTCGATTTGTTTATATTAATTTATTTCTTTTCGTATACACGTTAAAAAATCTATTTTTAACTATAAAATATTTTCCACTATAAAATATTTTATTTCGTTTCACATCACACAATCAACTACACATCAAAATCAAACAAACAAGCATACAAGTCGTCCATGGTCTGTGGACGATGGGTGTCGGGTGCTACTAAACACCATCTGCATCCTAGTATATATTATTAACTAGAAAACAAAATTAAAAGGTGAGAAGTTCTCACCGACTAGCTAAGCCGACGCCACGACTCTTCTTAGGTAGAAATCTTCGTCGTTTCTTCTTCCGTCACCTTCTTCATCCGTATTCACTACATATATAAAAATCGAATTTTTACTTCGCTATTCAATATATAAAAATCGAATTTTTACTTTGCTATTCAATATATAAAAATCGAATTTTTACTTCGCTATTCAATATATAAAAATCGAATTTTTACTTCGCTATTATATAGATAAAAATTCTATTTTTACAACGATGTTTATATAATAAAGATTATATTTTTATCACGCTATTCTCTACATAAAGATTTCGCCTTTTTATTTTTAGAAATCTCATCTTTTTATTTTCAAAAAATCAAATCCTTTTGGTTTTTCTTTAAAAAATCGATTCTTTTTTTATATAAAAATTCAATCTTTTCTAGTTATAAAAACCCCATCCTTTTCAAATCAAAGATCACTTCTTTATCATTTCAAAAATATAATCTTTACTCCATTTCAAATAAAAATAAAAATAAAAATCCTAACTTTTCATTCCTATAAACACTCTAGCTTTAGTGAAGTAAAAATCAGATTTTTTTTATCAAATAAAATAAAACTAATTAAAACATTAAATAAACAAAAATAAATAAAAAAGAGAGCTTATAGGCGTTCGAAAAAGGAGGGAAAAGTGTCGCACCTGACAGGGAGTGTCGTGGTCTTCTGGCTAGGGCGCGGTGGGTGCAAACGAGTCTGGGAGGGGGCTGTAGGGTTCGGCTTTGCGGCTTTTCAAGGGGGAGAGGGTGCGCTAGGCGGAGAAGAGCAGGAGGGGGTCGCGGGTTCGTGGGTGGTGGCGGATCGGTGAAGAGGAGGGGCTGCAGCTTCTTCGTCGGTGGCTGTCCTAAGTGGAAGAGGGTTAGGGGGGCGCTGTGGTGTCTCGCGATTTCTGGAGGAGGGGAAGGGGATCGACGACGAGGTCTTGGGAGAGGGCGCCACCATCGACGTCGGAGGACCTGCGCCATAGAGGCGGCGGAAAGGAGACGCGTCATCGAGGGCTTCTGCCCCCTTTTTTTTTATTCTCTATCGATTTTGAAGTCCGACGTGGGTTTGGGGAGAAAGAAAAGGGTTGGGGTTTATTTTATAATTAATTATTTACTTAATTTATTTTCCAAGGGTTGACTTTTCTTTTGAACTCGAAATTGGGCCCAGCAACTGTCACCCTTAGTGTATTACCCCCCATTCCGAACACAATGGGATATGTTCCGTAAGCCAATTTGGCCGTTACGACCAGTTTCCGTTGAATTTAAAATGTAAATCTTTATATATTCAATTTAAATGCACATTTCAATTTACCGGGGCCACATACAGCCTCTAAAAAATTACAGAAAAATATTTTCTAGCTTCGTATTGATGATACGGTCCTAACAAAACTAATTTCGTCAAATTCTGAGACCATTTGAAAAATGTCTATTTTCCAGTCGATTAAAATCAACTAAAACTGGTCAAACACGTTTTCGTTTGCCACGCTCACATATTGATTTGAAAAATTATGAATTTTGGAATCTAGCAATAACCTTACATCCCGGATCCAACAAAAGTGGTTTCGTTGAAATCCGAGGTCGTTTGCAAAATTTCCATTTTTAAGGGCCTGAATTCTATAGCGACTATTCAGAATTTTCAAGTGGACATATCTTTTGATTCCTGCTATGAAATTTCGATTTTTCGGATTCGTTGGAAAGATAGTCACAATTAGATTCCACTATTTTTGGTTTCACTAAAATCCGATTTATTTTGTACCCGGTATGTTCAATTGAAGTTTGAAATCGAATTATCGAACTACCGCGCCATTTTCAATTCCTTTTATAATTTAAAATATTTATATTCTAACGACGATCTATATAAACACATACGTTTGATTCTATTCAAAATAAATTTCTCGTCGTTATTATTTAAAATAATTCATTTTAAATATTCAAAATTCGCTAAAATTGCCAAAATAAAAATTTTAAACTGGCCCAGATTTCCGGGTTATTACACATGCCGTCTATGATTGATATTTATGATTGAAATTGTTTTATCACTATATACTTATAGTAATAATAAAACATGAAATTTAGCGTATCAAGCATGCTTTGGCTATTATAAGGGAAAACCCTATCCCCCGGCTTGCGTTGCATTGTGTGATAGTACCTGGGTCTTATAATAGCTTCATTTTTCTTTATTTAGCATTGCGCTGTTTGTTTTATGCACTGGTATTCTTGGGAGGAAACCCATTCCGTGTTATACTGCGTGGTCCCTTGATTTACCTAACTTTAAAATAAAGATTAATAACTGTTTTAGTTCTCACACCAGTCCCATGACTGACCTGGAGTTTATTGTTTTAACCTAAACTCTGGGTGCCCTTATTTTTACATGGGAAGCTAGTAGTTTTGGTTTTGCAGATTTATATTCACAGGATCCTGATTTACAGCTGGAAAGATACTCGGAAAGCTTTGTATCCGCGTATTACTTCTAGTTGTGTATTGTATTATTTTCCGCTGCTATGTAATGTATTATAATCTATAATATTTATCGAATGTATTTTATTTGTATATACTCTGTATATTCTTGTAATCTGATGGAATTGTTGTAAGATACAATGAAATGTTCTTCCATTTGCGTTCTATTTTGTCGTGTTCTCGAAACTATCCGCGCTTTCCTTACCGGGGAAGTTACGAGTTTTTACATTTGGTATAAGAGCTTTGGTTTACAAAGCTCAGAGAACAAGGCACGTTAGAACCATACGAAAGAATTCATCAGAGATTGGATTAGTAATATCTAATGAGAATGACTCGTTAGAGATGGGATCAGTAGCATACTAGAACGAGTGTGAAGAGTATATTTTTAAAATGAAAACAATTTTTGTTTTGAAATTTAAATCATTTTATACATATTTGAATATTGATTTATATTGGATTTGGACAATCCGATATATAAAGATTTTGCATATACGCCTTGCAAGCGTGTATTCGAAGTTTTAATATACTGGATGGTTATAGAATCATACTCTAGTTGCCCGGGGATAATTCTGGTGATGGGGCACCGTCGCCAGAATTTTTTTCGAGTAACGAAAGTGAGATTTCTATATTTCCATTAGACTGGTGTAAGAACCAAAATATAGCTAGAATACATTGTTGTGAATTGGCACCAAAAATGTGATTTTTGACTATATATCAAAATTATGAATTTGAAACTATAATTCACTAATTGATGGCTGATTGTGTTGTTTGATTATGGGTTGATTAATTAAAATGTTGAAGCATATAGCCAATTTGAACCAAATAGTGAGTTGTATTGAAAATTTGTCGCATTTGCATACATATACATGTGTATCCATTGAGCAGGTCATAGCAAGGAGGCTAGAGAAGAGGAATAAAATTGTTTGCCCGACAAATAGGTACATGTTTATTGTATTTCTTGAGTTTTGGGTGATTTTATGAGCCGATTGGCTAGCCGCTTGGCATTTTCTTTTGGATTGAAGAAGGCTATGGGAGGCTATATGAAATATCCCGAAGTCCTCGGTGCAGGGGAGGTTATGGCGAAATTTTTCGGAAATTTAGGGTGCTAGCCAATTTTTTTGAAAAATTTGAAAGGTTCTTAGGAACTGAAAAGTTGAATTTATGCCGTAAAGAAAATAATGGAAGTTGAGTTGGTTTGTAAAACAACTTTCGGCTTCGCTCCTTTTCGAGGACGAAAAGTTTTAAGTGGGGGAGATTGTAATAACCCGGAATTCTGAGCCAATTTAAAATTTTTATTTTGGCAATTTTAGCGAATTTTGAATATTTAAAATGAATTATTTTAAATAATAACGACGAGAAATTTATTTTGAATAGAATTCGAACGTATATATTATATAGATCGTCGTTAGAATATAAATAATTACTTTAGATTATAAAAGGAATTGAAAATGGCGCGGTAGTTCGATAATTCAATTTCAAATTTCAAATGGATGTACAGGATTCAAAATAAATCGGATTTTAGTGAAACCAAAAATATTAGAATCTATTTGTGAATATCTTTCCAACTAATACGAAAAATCAAAATTTCATAGCGGGAATCAAAAGTTATGGTCAAATTAATTTTCAGAATAGTCGCTATGGAATTCTAGCCCTTAAAAATGGAAATTTTACAAATGACCTCGGATTTCGACGAAACCACTTTCGTTGGGTCCGTGATGTCAAGTTATTTCTAGATTCCAATTTTCATAATTTTTCGAATCAATATGTGAGCGTGACAAAGGAAAATGCGTTTGACCAGTTTTAGTTGATTTTAATCGACTGGAAAATGGCCATTTTTCAGACGGTCTTAGAATTCGATGAAACTAGTTTTGTTAGGACCGTATCGTCAATACGAAGCTAGAAAATATTTTTCGGGAATTTTTTGAGTTAGTATGTGACCCCGGTAAATTGAAATGCACGTTCAAATTCAATATATAGAGTTATATGTTGATTTTGACGAAAACTAATCGAAACGATCAAACCAGCATACGATACATATCCCATTGTGTTTAGAATGGGGGTATTACGCTAGGGACGACAGTCGGTGGGTTTGATTTCGAGTTAAAAAAAGTTACTTTATGAGGATTTTAAAATAAAATTAAATAAATTAAAAAATATAATTCTTCCTTATAACCTCCTCCCCTTTTCTCCTTTTCTTTGATCAGAATTGTTTCCCCAAATAAAAAAAGGGCACCGAATGGAGCGCCGCTCTAGGAGAACCGCTGCCCACCGCGCGAGCTCCGCCCAGTCGCCCTCCGATCATCCAAGCTCCCCCTCCTTCTTCTCCAGAACCGACGCACGCTCCCCCCTGAAAACTGAAACCGTCGCTTCCCCTTTTTGAAAACCCAATCAACCAAAACCGCCCACTGACTGCCCCATTTGCCCACCGCCAGTCCGGCGCCTCGACCCCGATGACCACCTACTCCGCCGCCCTCTCCAACAGTGGATTCCCCCCTCTCCTTCTAAAATCCTAATTCAGCGAGAAAAAAAAGGTGAGTTTCACCTTATATTATTATTATTATTATGTATTTTAAATTAAGTAGTAGTAATTTGTTTTAGGAACATACGAAAATCAGTTTTAGCATGGTAAGTAAAGAAATGATTTTTATCTAGGTAAAGAAAGGGTTTTTAATTTAATAAAGTTGAGATTTTTAAAATAGTAAAGATCGGATTTTGTTGTAGGTGAAGATCGGATTTTTATTATGTAAAGATCGAATTTGTATTATGTAGGAAAGATAAAAATATGATTTTTATTATAGAAAAGATGCGATTTTTTATAATGCAAATGAAGTTATAAAGTTAAGATTTTTATCTATGTGAAGAAGCGTTAAAAATGTGATTTTTATCTATGTAGAGTTGAAATAAAAATATAATTTTTATATTATAGAAAGGTTAAAAATATAATTTTTATATTATAGAAAGGTTAAAAATATAATTTTTATATTATAGAAAGATTAAAAATATAATTTTTGTTATATGAGAAGTGAAATAAAAGTATGAACTTTATTTTTATCATGAAGTGGTATTATAAAAATGTGATTTTTAACATATGCCGTGTGAAACAGATCTCGATAGAAACACGGCGAAGATATTCTACAGTAAAAGTGCCGAGGCGAATGGTATAGCTTGGGCGAGAACTTCTCACTTTTAATTTAATTTTCTAGTTAAAATATAAAATAGGATGCAGACGGTGTTTAGTAGCACCCGACACCCGTCGTCCACAGATCATGGACGGCTTGTATGCTTGTTTGTTTGATTTTGATGTGTAGTTGATTGTGTGATGTGATGTGAAAGGAAATAAAATATTTATATAGTTAAAAATAGAAATTTTTAACGTGTGTATAAATTAAATATTTATAAACAAATCGGAGATTTGTTTATATACACTGATTTGATTGATATTGATTGGGACGATAAATTTTACACATCGCCCAACTGCACAAATAAAATCTGTGTTTGATTGTTTGAAACCCCACACGGGTATTGGGATGATATTTGGCGTACACTAATCCCAATTATTTAGCTGTATGTCGATCGATTGGTCGACAGACTGTGTAAGCGTTAGTTATTTATATTTAATGCTTATGCAGTTGTGTGGTGCACTATGGATGATGGTTGATTATTTACCGTTGTTATTTTATACATGTGTTGTAGAAAAATCCATATAATTAACATTATATGGTAATTGATTGGGCCTCATTCCAGTTTTGAAATAGAATATTTGAAATAGAATATTTGAATAGAAATATTTGAAAATAGAAATATTTGAAAAAGAAATATTCGAAATAGAATATTTGAAAATAGAAATATATGAAGCCGTGTTGATAGATTGACGCCATTTTGACGTAAACAATATTTATGTCGATTTTATTCAAATTGAAGTGAATATTAAAGTGAACTGAAATTCGAATTTAATTGAATTGATTTGAAATTCAAAATAAACTGAAATGATTTGAAATTCGAAAAGAATAGAAATAGAATTGAAATCGTTTTGAAAAGAATTAGAATTAAATTGAAATAGAATTGAAATCGTTTTGAAATGAATTCGAATTAAATTGAAATAGAATTGAAATCGTTTTGAAATGAATTCGAATTAAGTTGAAATAGAATTGAAATCGTTTTGAAATGAATTCAAATTGAAAGTGAATAGAATTGAATTCGAATTGAATAGAAATGAATTCGAATTGAAATTGAATAGAAATGAATTTGAATTGAAATTGAATTAATTTGAAATTCAAATTGAATTGAAAACGAATTGAAATTGAATTAAAAATCGTTTTGAAAAGGAAATCGACGAAGTATATATTATATATATAATATAATGACCTGAATAGAACGCGCCGCGCCGCGGCAGTTCGCGAATTTCGACCATTGACTTCGAATGGATATTGCGGGAGATCCGACCATCGGATTCTCCTCAAACCGGAACCTTTGGGTTCGTATCGAAAAGAGCTTTCTAACTAATATTAGAAATTTGAAATCTAACGGTTGGATTTGGAAATATGTCCAAATCAAATTTGGAAAAGGTCGTTGTAAGTGCAGTTCGATGGCCGTTGATGGAAATCGACTGTACGGGCCTTGATAAAATTATTAAAAATAGGAATAATTTGTGTAAAATCATATGAAGTGATTTGGGAAGAGTTGGGATGAAAAACTCCATATTTGAAAAGATAAAAATAGATTTTTATCGAAATGAACTAGTTTTGAACTAGAATATTATTTTATTTATTTTTAAAATAAATAAATTGGATTTGAAATGGTTTTGAAAATAACCAGAATTTCCAATAATTGCATTGGAATGGATTTGAATCGAAATTGTCTTTGGAATATTTCGATGTTGGATTTCGTGATTATACAGATATAGTTATGGAAATTTGAAAGAAATATATATATCGTTATTTCCAATACGATATTTGTGGGTCGTAGAATTTGATATTGAATATAAGCCGATATATTTTCTATTAAGAGCCTTGCATTTAATATCGAATGTGATTTGGGTTTGTCGTGAATGGTGTCTTCATTAACACTGTTCTTAAGCCCAGTTGAGAAAAAGGATTAAATCTTTTTATTTAGATTTAATGAAGTGTACCAATTAAATAATATTTAATTGGAATTGAATTGGTATTGATTTTTGGGTTTATCGTGAATAGTGTTTTAAATAACACTTTTTCTTTAACCCGATAATCAATGAAACGTGATTTTGGGTTGTCGTGAACGGTATCTTCAATAATACTGTTCTTAGACCCAAAGGAGTTAAGAAAATCAGAAACTAACTGGAGATTAGTTACGTTGAATGATTTCTGGGGTATTGATCTGATGTTGGTTTCGGCCTTCGGGGTTAATAATTAGGGAATTGCTCACTTGCTAGTTTACGGTTAGGGACTGATTGAAATGAGATGTGATTTTGGGGGTTTATCGTGAACCGTGTTTTAAATGACACTGATTCTTTAACCCAGTCAAAGATTAAAACTAAGTGGAGTTTTAATGAATCTTTAATTAGAATGAAAAGATCGAGAGTGGAGTATCACCAGTTTTACTCCACGCGGTAGTTAAATCTTTAGATTTGAACGTGAAATGGTAATTGAATTTAGCGATAACACCGTGGTGTTAGATAAGAAGTATTACTAGTTTTACTTCATGGGATGAATAGGGTGGGATTGGGAAATTAAAATAAGTGATTACTTCGGTGTGGTTCGCTAATCCCGACTAGTTTGAAGTGATATTCAAAGGAAGATTAAAGAATAAATTTAAAAGAATTTATCATTGATAAAATTAATGGGAACCTTTCCCTAAGAATGTGAAATTTAGAAACTAACTGTAGGTTGGCTAAGCAGAGTGATTTTCTGGGTATTGATCTGGTGTTGGTTTTGGCCTTCGGGGTTAATATTTAGGGAATTATTCTCTTGATTAATTTACGGTTAGTGACTAATGAATTGGAATGAGGCGTATGTTGTGTTTGTGTAACACTTGTTTATAATATACGCGAGTTATTCGGAAAGACCGGGTTTATCTCATTCTGAATAATTGATACGACGATAAGTCGAAGATGAAGACGGTGGTTGAAGACCGGAGGTCTTCACGTTGTTTGGGTGGTTACTGATGATCTTGATTGGGCCGTACACCCAAGAGGAGGGAATCAGTTGGTGGTCGTCCAGACGTACTTGGAGATTGATGGATATGCAGGGTACTAGGTGCCTCCGGTTTCGTTCAGACCCAGAATGAACTTGTAAATGGACTGTGTGTCTGACATCGGATTTCATTCTGTGTGATTGATATCGATTGCATAGTGTAAATTGCCTTTGTGGCATGCCAAGATGCAAATGATCAAGGCTTCTGTTGAAAAGCAAAGTCTTGTGGTTGATGATCAAAGCACGGCCTTTATGGCGTAGCTTTGTGTAGCGTTGATTCGCGAGCCTCACACCCCGGTTGTGAACCAGAAACGGGAGAAGGACCTCAGGGAGGGCATGCATTTCTTTCTAGCTAGAAGTGGCGTCAGTGGTTTTACACGCCCTGATGAGTTTGACTTATGTGGTTGTTGCTGTTGCGAGGCGCCTCGGATATATCGATCGATCCGGGACCGATGGAGTCATTCGTTGGCTCATTTATGCCCCAAAGGGCGGGGAAACGTAGTTTTCAGGCATAATAATCCACATCGGTGGACCGGCCCTGACGATCCAAAGAGTTGATGCGTTCTGATCCTGAGGCTCGGGATAGAGAGTCTCGAATTCGGTGAGGACTATCTTTTGCCTCGGTTCACAGATGGAAATCCAACTTCCAGATACGTGACATTTGCGGTTTTGATTGTAAAGCCTAGTATGGCGACATGATATATGGTACCCATGCCGTCTATGATTGATATTTATGATTGAAATTGTTTTATCACTATATGCTTATAGTAATTATAAAACATGAAATTTAGCGTATCAAGCATGCTTTGGCTATTATAAGGGAAAACCCTATCCCCCGGCTTGCGTTGCATTGTGTGATAGGACCTGGGTCTTATAATAGATTCATTTTTCTTTATTTAGCATTGCGCTGTTTGTTTTATGCACTGGTATTCTTGGGAGGAAACCCATTCCGTGTTATACGGCGTGGTCCCTTGATTTACCTAACGTTAAAATAAAGATTATTAACTGTTTTAATTCTCTCACCAGTCCCATGACTGACGTGGAGTTTATTGTTTTAACCTAAACTCTGGGTGCCCTTATTTTGACACGGGCAGCTAGTAGTTTTGGTTTTGCAGATTTATATTCACAGGTTCCTGATTTACAGCTGGAACGATACTCGGAAAGCTTTGTATCCGCATATTACTTCTAGTTGTGTATTGTATTATTTTCTGCTGCTATGTAATGTATTGT
This sequence comes from Allium sativum, assembly GCA_030737875.1. Taxonomy (NCBI): domain Eukaryota; kingdom Viridiplantae; phylum Streptophyta; class Magnoliopsida; order Asparagales; family Amaryllidaceae; genus Allium; species Allium sativum. Next base: position 428,454,209 of record CM060909.1, on the reverse strand, counting down.
AATCTCTGATATTTATCGAATGTATTATATTTGTTTATACTCTGTATATTCTTGTAATCTGATGGAATTGTTGTAAGATACAATGAAATGTTCTTCCGTCTGCGTTCTATTTTGTCGTGTTCTCGAAACTATCCGCGCTTTCCTTACCGGGGAAGTAACGGGTTTTTACAGATGGTCGGTTGCGCTAGTAAGCGGGGATGCCAGAGGGGAACTCGATGAACTGTTGGAGCTGCTAGGTCTTCCAAGGAGGACCGTCAGTTCAGATTCGAAGGTGGTAGAGGGTTTAGGTGTCGCGACAGTAGGAAGAAGGGTTCGATCAGTTTGTCGGTGGAATTCGAATGCATTACTGTGTTGAGGGGATTCCGACCTTTTGCTGAGCAACTTGAAGGAGTTGGCCACAGGGGGTTTAGGGGATAGTCGGGTTTGGCAATTCGATGACTGTTGGGTGAAGTTATGATAATAGCAGTGGATTGAAATCGATGAGAAGGAGCTTAGAAAATTTTGAATGCAGTTTTCTTTTAACATGGGAGAATAGCGACTGGAATAAAGAGAATTAAGGGTAAGATTTTTAAGGTTTACTTAATTAATTATTAATAATAGTTGCTTTTAATATTCGTTAATAGCCTATGTTTTAGAATTCAAAACATAAACCTTGGGTTCTGAATACATATAGTAGATAAATTAGTTTCGAATAATAACGATGCCCCATTCTAATTATAAAGTTTGCACACAAATAAATAGTTAAGATACATTAATTAATAATGTTTAATTACATATATATATATATATATATATATATTTTCATTCAAATCGGTATGAGGAAAAATATAATATCATAACCATCTTAGGTCGAAAATCAAATATGGTTGATTTTGTTGATTCGCATTATCATTATCTACGTATAGGAGATGTACCAGATGGATATGGCGCTTAGTGGATTTCTGCTAATTGCAAGTGCAGCTCAGAATCCAATAGAACAAAATAGCGCAAGATATGGAATTTAAATCAGTTATTCGGCAAATAAAAACCCTGGTGAGTAAATCTCGCTCACCTTTTATTTAGAATTATTTTTGTTTGTTGCTTGTTTGAATGCTCTCTGGTTATTTTAAATATATTAGTTATTTAGGGTGACTATTATATATATATATATATATATATATATATTGGTTTGGTGGTTGGATTCCCGCAGTATTATTAGCAGATGCCCGCAGTATCATTAGCGGATGACCCTACGCCCACGTATATAAGTGGATCCCCTTTTATACTGCGATATCCTGCCACGAAGCAGGATGGGTATTATTTTTGTTGACTAACATCTGCGGATGCTGGGAAAACAGGTTGGAGGAATCCAGCTGGATTCCTCAAAAATATATTATCTGTTTGTTTATTTGTTTGCATATATACTGTCATATATTATGTGTTAGAAAACCAGAAATAAATAATTGGTTGTGGGGTGTTTAAATATCACTGGGCCTAAGTGTTGATATTTAAAAATATCAAAAAGGGAAATTTCCAGAGTTAAAAAGGGGAAATTCTATTTTTCTAAAATAGAATTTGAAATTTGAATGGAATAAAAATATTAACTTGTTTTAAAGGAATAAAACAAGAAATTCATTTATAAACGAAGTTTATAAATGAAGGGAAGAGAATTATCATTGGATAATTCAGAAATAAATTATAAGTTTGAATTTGAAAAAGGAAAAAAAAAAAAAACTATTTTCCCAAAGTAGAAATATCTATTTCAAAGGAAAATTGAAATCGGGACTTGTTTAAATATATAAACAAGTAAAATAAATAGGGTTTGTAAATAGAAAGGGAAAAATTATCATTTGGGATAATTTGAATATCTAAATTCAAATGTGAATTTAAAAATAGAAGTGGGGAAAATCGTTTAATAAAATAAATGATGGAATTTATTCTGACGTTAGAATATAAATTGAACTAAATAAATACCGTGAGGATTTATGATTTTGAATTCGATTAATTCGAATTTATTTAAATAGAAGTTAAATTGAAAGTAGAATTTGAATTCAGAGGAATTGAAATGGAATTTGAATAAGAGAATTTAGATAGAAATTGAATAAAGAAAATTCAAATATAGAATTTGAATATAGCAAGTCAAATGGAATTTGAATATGGAATTTGAATATAGAAATTCAAATGAAATTCAAATATAGAATTTTCAAATAGAAATTGAATATGGGAATTTAAACGAAATGTGAGTATAGAATTTGAATAAGAGAAATTCAAATAGAATTTGAATAAGAGATTTGAAATAGAACTTGAATATAGAAATTCAAATGTAACTTGAATATAGAATTCAAATAGAATTCAAATGGGATTTGAATATGGAAAATCGAAGTATAAATAATATATTACCGAGTAAGGAGAAATTGACAATTATAGATAACCGAAAATATTATGTTGAATTGAAAATTTTGATTTGATATATATTAAAAATATATCAGAATGGAGTTGAATTTATTATAGACGAAGATAAAAGGTTTATATTTATAAATATAATTAAAACGAACTCGCCGCAGCGCTGCAGTTCGTAAATTGGCGATTCGAACCTCAATTGAATATACAGGACTCAATTGAAGTCGGAATCCTTTGAAACAAGAAACGTCAGGACCGATTTGATTTTAGTTTTCTAATGGAGGAGAAAAATCTGGATTTCGTTGAATAAATTTTGAGTTATGTCAAAATCAAATTTTCAGAAAAACAACGCCATAACCATTTAAAAACCATAACGGTTTATTTAATTTTATAAAAAGATTTTAAAGAATTAAAATCCAAATTTTCCATTAGAAAAATCCAGACTGGAGATACAAAATAAATATGAACTCTAGTGAATAAAGTGAAATGATTTTTGAATAAAAAAATCAGATTTTTAATTATTAAATAGGTTTAACTAGTTTGAAAAATAAATAGTTAAATCGAGATTTAAATTGAAATGGGGCATTGAATAAGTGAAAGAGATTTGAAAATTTATATTCGAAATCGAATATGTAACTTGAGTTGAAATGGAATTAGATGGGGTTCATGAGTAGATTAAAATATATTTGAATGTGATATGTTCAAATAAGAAGTGAAATAGGCAAAACAGCTAATTAAAGAATAAATGAGCGAAACTGAATTCAAACGATGGATAGTGTTGAATTGAACTGGAACAGGTGAGCATGTGTTAGACAGATATGAGATGAAGTATATGAAGATGTTAATTTATGTGCCCGACAAAAAGGTACATTTTAAATTCATATATGAGGTTTTATGCGCCGTATCGGCAAGCCGCTTGGCTTTTTCTTTTGGATTGGTGAGGGCCATGGTAGGCTATTTGAAATATCCCGATGCTCCCGGTACAAGGGAGGTTATGGCGAATTTTTACGGGAATTTAAGGAGTTAGAATATTTTTAAGAAAAATTTGATAGTTAGAAATAAATGTATCGATATATATAGAATTCGATAAGGAAACGAATTCAAGAATAGAATATTATAAACAAAAGGGAAATCTATAAATTAGAAACAGAAAGCGAACCATATACAAGTTTTAAAAATGAATAATTGGTTTTTATGGTGTGTTTATTCGAGGTAAGTGGTTTTGCCATTTTGAAGTTGAGGATGTTTTCAGTTAAGGTCTGAGAGGTAATTTTACCCCAACTTGATTGATTTCATTTTAATTGATAAATAGCAGGATCCAACCTCGAAGAGAAGTGTTTGAAAAAGGGTTAGTTGAATAAAATATATTTCGGTTTTTGTAATGATGTTTTGTACAGCATTCGTTTTAACCCCAGTAATGGAATTTTCGAAATATAAAAGTAAATATTCCCTAGGTATAATTAAAGTAGTCGGAAAAGAGATAAGTGATTGAAAATGTTTTCAATTGCGAATAGAATTTTTTTCTAAATACAGGAAATAAAAGAAGGTGATATAGGGAAATGCGTTTCCAACCAGCGTAAGAGATCAATAAGATTTCTGGAAATATTTGGTAAACAAATATTTGATAGGGAAATGAAGAAGTGAATTTATTAATGAAATATTAATTACAGGCCCAGTGGGTGTTTGATGTTTTGAATGGATATTTGTTTATTTTTCTTCGATAGTTAAATAACCGACAATCGAAGTATTTGCCAATATCGTTGTCAATATAGAGAGACCGGTTGGATTATTATCCGTGAACCACTCTGTATTGGCAGTAGCATTGCTAATCAGATTATATGAAGATAATCGAAGACGGAGTAAAGTGCAAGGACTTTTTCTATTAATAGAAATTGTGCCTTCGTTTTCGTTCAATCCCAGAACGAACGTAAATGGACGAATGTCTGACAAAGTATTTCCAATGATCGAATATGTTGATCTGTACAAATATATACGGTGGCAACGGATTTATTCCCTTAGCATAATATCCAGAATATTTGTGCAAATGAACTAGTGATTAACGGATTTGACAATGTGGCATTCAAGGTGATCGTGTTATCAATGAATGAAAAGAAATCGTAGCCTCTGGCCTCAACAACTGGGAAAAAACAAAAATCGGGCAAGCAGCATGGCTATGTGGGTCGCTCCCATTAGGGTGTATTATCACCTATCTAGAGATTCATTTAATTCATTATTCTATTCGATGCTGTCCCATTCGGGAAACGGTTGCTGATCCCAACCGTTGGTGATATACATTCGATACACTCAAGCGAAATGAGTGGTCGGTCATGTGTGGGCCGGGTTGCAAGACGTTCTTGTTGAACCCCGTGTATTCACCTCTAGAGATACACTATCGGAAGGTGGTTCCATACCTTGTCATAGTTGGAAATCCAATCTCCAATAAGCGCCATGAGGTTTTTGATTTTATACTATATATGTAGAGCGTGAGATACAAGCGTTCTTCTGTTTGGTTATTTATTTCATGTAGACATTGTTATAATATCACTGGATTTGATATCAAAGATATTTTGGGTTATAGTAAGGTAAAAACTGTCCATGTTTATGTGTGGGCTGGTCTTACTATTATCTTTTCCTTCGAAAGGATTTTGAAAATTAAACAAATTGTTGGAGTTTACTCACACCAGTCCCATGACTGACCCAGAGTTATTTTGTTTTGTTTTCCCTAAACTCTTGGGTGCCCAAATTTGTACGGGCAGTCAAGTAGTCGAGATTTTTTTTTAGATTCACTTGGAAGATCTGGAAGTAGGAGGCTTCACCAGTTAGCTATAGACTATCATATATTCCGCTGTGTACCATGTTAGTATCTGGAAACAGGTGTTTATAACTGTTCCAGGAATAACTGTTGTGCTCTGATGATGGTATGTATATAAAGTTACCGATGTGTATTTCAAAAGTTATGTTATATAATATATTTTATTCGTTCCGTTGTGAGTTTGTGATCTTCATTTTTCTTCTATTCTAATATTTCTTTCTTTCTATTTCTCATCCTCTAACTTCTTTCTAATAATGAGTCGTATTTCTGTGCAATTTGGGTTGGACGTGTGGTGTTATTAGTCAACTCAGATAGTATAGATTTGTGGGTCGTTACTGTTGGTATCAGAGCTTAGATTGAGCGAATACCTAGGCTTTGGTGGGTTGTACTCATTAGAGATAGGGTCAGTAGTACCCTAGAATGAGTGAGACGACCCGAAATCCCGTTCAGACGGAGACAAGGGTTATCTTTGTAATATAACACAGAAACCGATAATAGCAGAACAAAATTAAATAAATACACCAGATAATGAACAATATAATATACTGGATAAAGTAATCATCAGAGTTACACAGTATACAGGATCTTACTTAGTACAAATACAGTTCAGCTATACATAAATGTCTACAGCGGAAAACAAACAAAATATGTACAATAGGAGCTGAACAGCATAAAAAGAGATAAATGATAGAATCCATCTTCAGCTCCAGCTTTCCAGAGAAAGAACCAGCTAAACCTGAATACAAGGATGCCCGTGTAGAAAAAGGGGCACCCGAGTTTGAGAGTGAAACAAACTACGAGTCAGTCATGGGACTGGTATGAGAAATCTACTCGACACATATATAATTTGGCAAATCACAGGACCACGCCACTTTCTTGGAACGGGTTTACTCCATTGGATTGCCAGTGCTTTAAAACAAATCTTTCTCTTAAACATCGCTATGCTTTTTATAAAAATGAAGTCGTTATAAGACTCAGTTCCCATCATACAATGCAACGCAAACCGGAGGATAGAGTTTTTACCTTATAAGGGCCAAAATATGCTTGATACGAATAAAACAAAGGCATTTGATATTATTGCTAGTGTTCATATGTTTTGAAAACAATTTCAAATCATAACTATCAATCAAAGACGGCATTAATGCCCCATACCACTATGTCGCCATATATATAGGTATACAATCAAAACCGCACAGTCACGTATTTGGAAATTGGATTTCTGTCATGAACCAAGGCAAAAGATAGTCCTTACCGACTTCGTGACTCTCTAGCCCGAGCCACAGGGTCAAAGCGCATCGACCCTTGGATCGTCAGGGCCGGTCCACCGATGTGGATTAAAATGCCTGAACAATACGTTTCCCCGCCCTTTGGGGCGTAAACGAGCCAACGAATGACTCCATCGGACCCGGATCGTCCGATCAAACCGAGGCGCCTCGCAACAGCAACAACCACATAGGTGAAAAGTATATAAATGTCAGGGCTGGTAGGTCACTGACACCACCCTAGCTAGAAAGAAACGCACGCCCTCCCTGAGGTCCTTATCCCGTTTCTGGTTCATACCGGGGTGTGAGGCTCGCGATTTTACGTTATACACAAAGCTACGCCACACAGGCGTGCTTTGATCATCACCACAAGACTTTGCTTTTCAACAGAAGCCCTGATCACTGCATCTTAGCATGCCACACAGGCAATTCATGCCATGCGACTGATGTCCATCGATATACAACCTCTGAGCTTTTGCGTCTCAGAGAAGGGCGTTAAGCAAAAGAATAAATTCTCCGCCGCCAAACAGATGTATATTTAATAGAGATCAATCAACACAGAATAAAATCCAATGTCAGACACACAGTCCATTTACAAGTCTGTTCTGGGTCTGAACGAAACCGGAGGCACTAAATACCTCGCAAACCCATCGATTTTCACGTATGTCTGGACGATCACCACTCATTATCCATATTTCGGGATGCCTCCCAATCAGGACCTCGGTTACCATCCAAACGAGGTGAAGATCTCCGGTCTTCGACCACCGTCTTCATCTTCGAATTTCAATCGTCGGTCAATTATTCGAAATGAGAATTAACACGACCTTTTCAAATAATTCACGTATATTTAGAATTTCAAATCAATTTATTTCAATGGTTAAATTATTCGACAACACCAATTGTGTTCTTTAATGTAATTTTCACACCAAACACATTCAACCATCAAAAGCCACATAAATCGAGTAAATTCAGTTTATTTCCATTCCATATCGTTTATGATATTTTATAATGATTTATCGCTATTTTTATTTATTTTAAAATAGCCAATTTATTAAAACGACGCTTCGGGCCATAATGCGGCCGTGGCGCTGTTTTTCTTCAGATTTTATTTACACATATCTGAAAATCTAACCGTTGGATCTTCACAAAATTTACATCATTAGAAAGGTCTTTTCAAAACGAATCCAACGGTTCCAGTTTCGGGAAAATCCGACGGTCGGATCTCCCGGTACGATCGTTTGAAGTTTCGATTTCAAAATACGAACTGCAGCGTCGTTATTCGATTAAATATATAATTATATTTATATATATATATATAAATATAGTCACTTCTGGCGCTGTTTTTCTTCAGATTTAAATTAAACATTCCAGACAATCCAACTGTTGGATTTTTACAAGGTTGGTGCCGTTGGGAAGATATTTCCAAGGCGAACCCGACGGTTGCGGTTTCGGGAAAATCCAATGGTCGGATTCCCCGTACTAGTTGTTTGAAATCACGGTTTCAAAATGCGAACTGCACGGCCACGTTTCGTTTTAATTTTATTTACATTTATATCATTATATAAATATAGTTCATTCAACAATTTAAATATCGTTTTCACTTCAAATATTTCACTAACGCCTTAAAATTTTGGAAAATTTCGCCATAACCTCCCCTGCACCGGGAGCATCGGGAAATCGCAAATAGCTTTCCCGGTCCTTCTAATCTCAAAAAGAAAAAGAAAAAGCCAAGCGACTAGCCAACAGGCTCATAAAATCATCACCCAAACAAAACAGTAAATGTGTACCTATTTGTCAAGCACAAAATTTTATTCCTCTTCTCTAGCCCCTTTGCTATAACCTGTTCAATGAATATGCATGTACATATATATACAGTTCTTATCATTTATCATTTTCTATTCAACTTCATATTTGATTTCTATTTGGTTTAAAAACACCATTTATTCTAATGTTACATACATAGGTACAAATCATTTCATTAGCTACTTAATGAATATTTCAACTCATATATGTTTATTTTGAACAAGTGGCTATTTTTAACACTTCACATTTCAACGATTCATGCATACAATAAAAATGTGATTTTTATTGTAAAACAACTCATTTCAAAAACACTATTATTTTATATATTTCATATTGGTGATAAAAATAGGATTTTTTCTTATAAAACAATTTCTTTCAAAACGAGATTATTTTACACAGTTCGTATAGTCGATAAAAGGTGATTTTTATTATCAAACAATCTATTTCAAAATATGAATACCATTCAACACATGAATTTCAATTCAACGAATGAATATCGATTCAACACATGAAGGTTTTCTATTCAATGAATAAATATAGTTTAAGCAGATGAAAATAATTCAAACACACGAATATTATTCAAAATTTCGGCAGCATAACGGCAGGGTAGTTAAAACCGGGACCGTCCCTAGTACGGCTCCTCGCTCTACCTTAAAACCTCGCGGTTTTTGACAATGGGGATCATGCATCTAGTTCGCACGCAGGCGGCATGTATATATTTATTTCATTTCCACAAACTAATCCTATGTGGTTTCAACCAAATATTTCTCAACCACAAACGGGTATTTTTCAACCTCAATCAATTAATATCAACCACAAACAATCCCAAACAATCATTCGCTATCAATCAATTTTCACAACAATTTCAATCAATAAATATCGTCCATGGTTTGTGGACGAGGGGCGTATATATATATATATATATATATATATATAGCAATTCACTTTTATTTCCACACATATATATATATGGCTAGAAAAAAAGAAATTGAAGAGTGAGAAATTCTCACCGATTAGCCAATTCAATCCCACGACTCTTCTTTGCATAAATCTTCACCGCTCTCGCCCTTTGTCGCTTTCGTTGCCCGTATTCTCTACATATATAAAAATCGAATTTTTACTTCTTTATTTCAATAAAAATCATATTTTTATTCTGCGACTTCTATTTTTAAAAACAATGTATATTTTATAGTTCAAAACAAAGCAAATTTTATAGTTCAAAAATCTCTATGCTAATTTTATCTTTATGCCACAAAAACAATGTTAATTTTATTTCTAATGACAATGTATCTTTTTATTTTTAAAACATCGCTAATTTCTATTTTGAAAACGAATCATATTTCTATTTTGAAGACAATATGCTAATTTTATTTATGAAAACCATATGTTAATTTTATTTTTTGAAACTGATTTTTAAATCACTGCATTTATATTTATTAAAAAAACATTGCATTTATATTTATATAAAAAAAAACATTGCATTTATATTTATTAAAAGAAGAAAAATAAATTACTTACAGTCCACGAATGCACAACCGAACCCATACCCTCGCTACTTTCTCTTTGCTTGCGCCGCCTCCCTAGGGGCATCGGAAGCCCATCAACGATCGGCAGCGGAGCCGCCTGACCGCCCTCCTCCAACCTCGGCGACGGCATGAACTTCGGTGGCCCACATCCCTCTAGATTTGCGTGCGAACTAGTGGCATTCGAGCCTCGATTCAGAACAATTCAGACCATAAAAATCGATCTTAATCGTTGGCTGTAAGATCACCTTGAGCACAACAATATTTGTGCCGATAGTTCCTTAAATTATTGAATGGATTGAGGAAGAATTCAAGAAGAAGGAGAAGAGAAATCGGCCCTTGAAGAATATGACTGGCGGCGGCATTAGAAAGGAATTAGGGTTTAGGTTAATAATAGAAAATAAATATTAATATTTAATTCAGTTTATCTCTAAAAGGTGTACTTCGCATCAGAACCCTGAATCGAACCCAACGACTGTCGCCCCTAGTGTTTTACCCCCATTCCGAACACAATGGGATATGTTTCGTAGGCCCATTCGACTGTTTCAGTCAGTTTCCGTTGAATTTAAAGTGCAATTCTTTATATATTCAATTTAAACGCACATTTCAATTTAGTGGGGCCACATACGATCTCGAAAAATTCCAGAAAAATATTTTCTAGCTTCGTATTGACGATACGGTCCTAACAAAACTAGTTTCGTCAAATTCTGAGACCGTTTGAAAAATGGTCAATTTCCAGTCGATTAAAATCAATTGAAACCGGTCAAACGCGTTTTCCTTTGCCACGCTCACATATTGATTCGAAGAATTATGAAATTTGAAACCTAGCAATAACTTTACATCACGGATCCAACAAAAGTGGTTTCGTCGAAATCCGAGGTTGTTTGCAAAATGTCCATTTTTAAGGGCCTGAATTCCCTAGCGATTATTCAGAATTTTCAACTGGACATATCTTTTGATTCCCGCTATCAAATTCCGATTTGTCAGATTTGTTGGAAAGATATTCACTAATAGATTTAAATATTTTTGGTTTCACTAAAATCCGGATTGTTTTGCACCCGATACAGTCCGACAAAGTTTGAATTCAATTTTTGAACTGCAGCGCCATTTCAGGCCTTGTTTATAATTATAATTAATTATATTCGTTTTCAATTGTCGATTCAAACTCAGCTTTCATCGCCGTTATTTAAAATATTTATTTTAAATATTTAAAATCCATTATTTTAGCCAATTTAAAATCTTTAAATTGGTTCAGATTTTCTGGGTCGTTACAATCTCCCCCACTTAAAACTTTTCGTCCCCGAAAAGGAACAAAGTCAAAAGTGGTTTGATAAATCTACAATCCCACAACACAACAACCAATCCAATTGTTTTTAACCTTCAAAAATATACTAATCAAATCCTATACCCTTTAAAAATCATTCAGACTATATAATTAAAAGTGCACATTTATGAAAAGAAGATAACAATAGAGTAGAGAATTGAATGGTAGTGCAAAGTAGGGTAAATGTACCTTGCACCGGAGTCAATCAGAGATATCTACTCGGCATCTAGGATAAGCTTTCTGAATGCTCTCCTCAGTTTCCCAAGTACAATCTCGCGGATCTCCACTCCATTGCACTTTGACTAAGCGAACCTTCTTGTTCCTCAGCTCTTTGGTTTCTTTGCCTATTATCTTTAGCGGCTCTCTTCTCACAGCTAGTTCTGGGGTTATTTCAATGTCATGTTGAGCTGCTTCTTCCACGATCAAGTCTGGATCATGAACGTGCTTTCGAAGTTGAGATATGTGAAATACATCATGAATTTCAGGCAACCAATTAGGCAGTTTGACCCTATAAGCGAGAGTTCCGATCCGTTCCAGAATAGGAAACAGACCTATGAATTTGGGCGCTAACTTTCCAGTTTTACCGAACCGGATAACTCCTCTCATCGGCGATACTTTCAAATATACATAGTCGCCAACTTCAAAGGATATATCTCTTCTTCTTCTATCAGCATAGCTCTTTTGTCGGCTTTGAGTGGCGAGTAATCGCTTCTTAATAAAATCGACTTTGTCGGCAGCTTCTCGAATCATATCAGGACCCAACACAAGTCTATTTCCAGGCTCGACCCAACAAGCAGGAGAACGGCACGGTCTACCATATAATGCTTCGAATGGCGACATTGTCAGACTTGCCTGGTAGCTGTTGTTATAAGAGAATTCAGCCAAATGCAGATGGTCTTCCCATGATCCACCGAAATCTAGAACACAAGCCCGCAATAGATCTTCTAAAATGCGATTCACCCTCTCAATCTGACCGTCTGTCTGAGGATGATAAGCGGTGCTCAAGTTTAACTTTGTTCCCAGCTCGACTTGAAATGCTTCCCAGAATTTGCTAGTGAATATTGTATCTCTATCACTGACTATACTGAGCGGCACTCCATGTAATCTAACTATTTCCCTGAAGTATATATGTGCCAGACTCTGAGCAGTTCTGTTTGATCTGACAGGTATGAAATGGGCGGTCTTCGTGAAGCGATCCACGATCACCCAAATACTATCATTTCCTTTTCTGGTCCTGGACAGACCATCGATGAAATCCATAGAAATATGTTCCCACTTCCAACCAGGAACTTCAAGCGGTTGTAACAATCCAGCCAATTTCTGTTGGTCGCTCTTGACTAGCTGGAAAGTAGGGCATCTGCTAACGTATATTGAAACGTCTCTTTTCATAGCCTTCCACCAGAATGTTCGTTTGAGATCGTTATACATTTTGGCCACACCAGGATGGATACTCAGCTTGGACTTGTGACACTCGTCTAACACTTCCCTTTTTAGCTCAGGAATGTCAGGAACACAAATCCTTCCTTTCAACCTCAAGGTCTCGTCGTTATCTATTTGAAAACACGAGGGTTCGCCTTTCTGAATCCTTTTGATCATATCTTTAATAAAGTTATCCTCCTTCTGAAGAATAGATATTTTGTCAATCAAGGAAGTCGTGATAATAAAGCTGGCGATCATTACATTCTTTCGGCTCAGCGCATCGGCCACGACATTGGCTTTTCCTGGAGTATATATAATTTCAAAGTCATATGCTGCAAGAAACTCCAGCCAACGTTGCTGCCTCAAGTTCAAGTCCTTCTGAGTGAACAGATACTTTAACGACTGGTGATCTGTAAAGAGTTCAAACCTCTCGCCCAGAAGATAGTGTCTCCAGATTTTTAAAGAGAATATGATAGCCAATAACTCAAGATCATGAGTTACATAGTTTTTCTCGTGCGGCTTCAGTTGACGGCTAGCATAAGCAATCACTTGACCTCTTTGCATTAACACTGCTCCAAGGCCTTCTCTAGAAGCATCAGTCCAGACTTTCAAATCTTGGTTGCCATCGATGATGGTTAACACTGGAGCTGTCGTTAATATCAACTTTAGCTCTTCGAAAGCCTCCTCACTTTCTGGAGTCCATTTGAATTTAGAATGCTTCTTTGTAAGCTTCGTTAAGTGACCAGATATCTTCGAAAAGTCTTTAACGAACTTCCGATAATAGCTAGCCAATCCAAGAAAACTGCGGACTTCAGTGGGGGTGCTGGGTTGTTTCCAATTTTGAATAGCCGTGATTTTTCTTGGATCCACAGCAATTCCTTCTTTCGATACGACGTGGCCCAGAAATTTCACTTCATCTTGCCAGAATATACACTTGGAGAACTTTGCTTTCAATACATTTCTCCTGAGGATTTCTAACACTTGTTCCAAATGTTTTTCATGTTCGGCTTTCGATTTAGAGAAGATTAGAATATCGTCAATGAAAACCAGAACAAATTTATTCAAAACCCCTCTGAACACTCTGTTCATCAGATCGACGAAGTAAGCGGGAGCGTTACATAAGCCGAACGGCATTACTAACCACTCGTAGAATAAGTCGGGACCTCTGAACGCTGTCATTGGAACACACTCTTCGGCAATTCGAAGTTGATGGAAGCCTGTAGCTAGGTCCATTCTTGAAAATACTTGTGCTCTATTTAATCGATCCAACAAATCATCAATCCGCGGCAATGGATACTTGTTCTTTATTGTCTGTTTGTTCAAATCACGATAATCCACGCATAGTCGTAGAGTACCGTCAGATTTTGGGACAAATACCACCGCTGGTCCCCAATCATAGAAACTAGGCCTGATCAGACCTTTCCATACTAGCTGTCGTGTTTGATTGTCTAATTCCTCCTTCTCTTTCAAGGACATTCTTCGAATAGCGTGAACTACCGGCCTTGCATTTGGAATTAAAGCAATTTTGAAATCTATTTCTCTCTGCGGAGGTAAGCGAACGACTTCCTCGAACACATCCGCATAGTTCTTGACAACAGAAATGTCTTTGATGAGGTCGGGAATATTCTCCGTAACTTCAGGAACATTTTCAATTTGGGCTGGAGAAACATTCAAAGCTGCCCAGAAGTCTTTTCTATTAGCATTCTGACCTTCACAGGGAATGGTTATATAATCACCTGATTTAATCTTCGCCTTTACAACTCTGTCGGGCGCATTTAACTTCAGCTTCATATTTGGTCAATCAGTCTAACCCCAAGATAAGATCAAACTCTTTAAAATTCATGACGGCTGCGATGGTAGGGAACCGATAACGAGAGAAAGAAACCGGCACTCCACAAACCCAACTGAGATCAATGGAACCCCCAACCTGATTCTGGACAGTCATGGGTTCCTTCAGCTTTTTCAAATTCAAATCCAGCTTCATAGCTGCACTCTTGGCAATAAAGCTTCGGGACGCGCCTGTGTCAAACAGTACTTTGACTGGAATATTTTTGACAGTAAGCGTTCCTTCTAAAACATCGGCCCTTTCTTGACTAGCTGAGGGCTCAGAAGTTTCTGCTACTTCATTTACTTGAACCATTTCAGGCTTGTTTAACTGCGGGCAATCCTTTGCAAGATGACCAGCCTCGTGGCACTGTTTGCACTCTCTATTCTCTTGGAACTCCCCGTCAGTTCTGAACCTTTTCTTCTTTTATTTTCGATTTGCTCTATATCCCTCTTTTCTTTGTTTCTTTAAAGATCTGCAACTTATCGACAAATGTCCTTTCTTATTGCAGTTAGAGCAAATAGCTGTTGTCACCGGTTCTTTCCCAGACTTGGCCCTTTTTCTCTTGGCACTGGGCTTCTTACTGGCTTCAGGAATATCAGTTTCCGACTTTTCTTTGTCACTAGAACAGACTTCTTCTTCGTCGCGTAACATTCCTTTCTTATGGAGATCTTCATACTGATAAGCCATGTATATCATTTCTGAAAAAGGAAGCTTCACATTCCTCATTACACTATTCTGATATCTCCTTTGCAGGCCATGAATAAATCTCAGATTTTTCCTCTTTGGATCTTGAATCAGATGAGGAGCAAAGTGAGCAAGTTCATTGAATTTCTTATGATATTCTGGGATGGTCATATCCCCTTGTATTAGATAAGAAAATTCATCACATAATCTCTCGGTTGCTTCGGGTGGAGTAAATCTTCCTAGGAAAATCTCTTTGAATCTATCCCAGGTGATATCACCTTCTGGATTATTTTCAATAATTGAATCCCACCAAAACAAAGCTTCTTCTTTGAGTGCCCAAGACGCCAGTAATCTTTTTTGATCATCTCTCAGCTTTAAACCCTCAAAGATTTTCTCTGCAGAATGAATCCAAGCTTGTGTTTCCATAATGGACTCCTTGCCTAAGAATGGCGATCCACCAAGATTTCGAAATCTCTTGAATAGAACTTCTATATCGGATTCTGGCTGTGGGAGCACAACTGGCTCATTAGCTGGTCGAGCCATACGATTATTTCTTCTGTTCCTGTCACTCATTTTCTAGTACTTCTGCAAATGGCAGATCAAGTGTCAGGTCACAGAAAAGAAAATTTTCAAACATAGAAACATATACTTCAAGTGTAAATGTGTCCATCGAGGTGTAATTTCATTCTGCTTTACTCATACTAGGATATCACTGATCCTATCTGTATAGAGTTACCCGTCCTAGAACACTACTAGTTCTATTTCTGACGAGTTCGTTCAAATTTTATATTCCAGAACTAAGCTTAACCTGGCTCTGATACCACGATGAGACGACCCGAAATCCCGTTCAGACGGAGACAAGGGTTATCTTTGTAATATAACACAGAAACAGATAATAGCAGAACAAAATTAAATAAATACACCAGATAATGAACAATATAATATACTGGATAAAGTAATCATCAGAGTTACACAGTATACAGGATCTTACTTAGTACAAATACAGTTCAGCTATACATAAATGTCTACAGCGGAAAACAAACAAAATATGTACAATAGGAGCTGAACAGCATAAAAAGAGATAAATGATAGAATCCATCTTCAGCTCCAGCTTTCCAGAGAAAGAACCAGCTAAACCTGAATACAAGGATGCCCGTGTAGAAAAAGGGGCACCCGAGTTTGAGAGTGAAACAAACTACGAGTCAGTCATGGGATTGGTATGAGAAATCTACTCGACACATATATAATTTGGCAAATCACAGGACCACGCCACTTTCGTGGAACGGGTTTACTCCATTGGATTGCCAGTGCTTTAAAACAAATCTTTCTCTTAAACATCGCTATGCTTTTTATAAAAATGAAGCCGTTATAAGACTCAGTTCCCATCATACAATGCAACGCAAACCGGAGGATAGAGTTTTTACCTTATAAGGGCCAAAATATGCTTGATACGAATAAAACAAAGGCATTTGATATTATTGCTAGTGTTCATATGTTTTGAAAACAATTTCAAATCATAACTATCAATCAAAGACGGCATTAATGCCCCATACCACTATGTCGCCATATATATAGGTATACAATCAAAACCGCACAGTCACGTATTTGGAAATTGGATTTCTGTCATGAACCAAGGCAAAAGATAGTCCTTACCGACTTCGTGACTCTCTAGCCCGAGCCACAGGGTCAAAGCGCATCGACCCTTGGATCGTCAGGGCCGGTCCACCGATGTGGATTAAAATGCCTGAACAATACGTTTCCCCGCCCTTTGGGGCGTAAACGAGCCAACGAATGACTCCATCGGACCCGGATCGTCCGATCAAACCGAGGCGCCTCGCAACAGCAACAACCACATAGGTGAAAAGTATATAAATGTCAGGGCTGGTAGGTCACTGACACCACCCTAGCTAGAAAGAAACGCATGCCCTCCCTGAGGTCCTTTTCCCGTTTCTGGTTCATACCGGGGTGTGAGGCTCGCGATTTTATGTTATACACAAAGCTACGCCACACAGGCGTGCTTTGATCATCACCACAAGACTTTGCTTTTCAACAGAAGCCCTGATCACTGCATCTTAGCATGCCACACAGGCAATTCATGCCATGCGACTGATGTCCATCGATATACAACCTCTGAGCTCGTGCGTCTCAGAGAAGGGCGTTAAGCAAAAGAATAAATTCTCCGCCGCCAAACAGATGTATATTTAATAGAGATCAATCAACACAGAATAAAATCCAATGTCAGACACACAGTCCATTTACAAGTCTGTTCTGGGTCTGAACGAAACCGGAGGCACTAAATACCTCGCAAACCCATCGATTTTCACGTACGTCTGGACGATCACCACTCATTATCCATATTTCGGGATGCCTCCCAATCAGGACCTCGGTTACCATCCAAACGAGGTGAAGATCTCCGGTCTTCGACCACCGTCTTCATCTTCGAATTTCAATCGTCGGTCAATTATTCGAAATGAGAATTAACACGACCTTTTCAAATAATTCACGTATATTTAGAATTTCAAATCAATTTATTTCAATGGTTAAATTATTCGACAACACCAATTGTGTTCTTTAATGTAATTTTCACACCAAACACATTCAACCATCAAAAGCCACATAAATCGAGTAAATTCAGTTTATTTCCATTCCATATCGTTAATGATATTTTATAATGATTTATCGCTATTTTTATTTATTTTAAAATAGCCAATTTATTAAAACGACGCTTCGGGCCATAATGCGGCCGTGGCGCTGTTTTTCTTCAGATTTTATTTACACATATCTGAAAATCTAACTGTTGGATCTTCACAAAATTTACATCATTAGAAAGGTCTTTTCAAAACGAATCCAACGGTTCCAGTTTCGGGAAAATCCGACGGTCGGATCTCCCGGTACGATCGTTTGAAGTTTCGATTTCAAAATACGAACTGCAGCGTCGTTATTCGATTAAATATATAATTATATTTATATATATATAAATATAGTCGCTTCTGGCGCTGTTTTTCTTCAGATTTAAATTAAACATTCCAGACAATCCAACCGTTGGATTTTTACAAGGTTGGTGCCGTTGGGAAGATATTTCCAAGGCGAACCCGACGGTTGCGGTTTCGGGAAAATCCAATGGTCGGATTCCCCGTACTAGTTGTTTGAAATCACGGTTTCAAAATGCGAACTGCACGGCCACGTTTCGTTTTAATTTTATTTACATTTATATAATTATATAAATATAGTTCATTCAACAATTTAAATATCGTTTTCACTTCAAATATTTCACTAACGCCTTAAAATTTTGGAAAATTTCGCCATAACCTCCCCTGCACCGGGAGCATCGGGAAATCGCAAATAGCTTTCCCGGTCCTTCTAATCTCAAAAAGAAAAAGAAAAAGCCAAGCGGCTAGCCAACAGGCTCATAAAATCATCACCCAAACAAAACAGTAAATGTGTACCTATTTGTCGGGCACAAAATTTTATTCCTCTTCTCTAGCCCCTTTGCTATAACCTGTTCAATGAATATGCATGTACATATATATACAGTTCTTATCATTTATCATTTTCTATTCAACTTCATATTTGATTTCTATTTGGTTTAAAAACACCATTCATTCTAATGTTACATACATAGGTACAAATCATTTCATTAGCTACTTAATGAATATTTCAACTCATATATGTTTATTTTGAACAAGTGGCTATTTTTAACACTTCACATTTCAACGATTCATGCATACAATAAAAATGTGATTTTTATTGTAAAACAACTCATTTCAAAAACACTATTATTTTATATATTTCATATTGGTGATAAAAATAGGATTTTTTCTTACAAAACAATTTCTTTCAAAACGAGATTATTTTACACAGTTCGTATAGTCGATAAAAGGTGATTTTTATTATCAAACAATCTATTTCAAAATATGAATACCATTCAACACATGAATTTCAATTCAACGAATGAATATCTATTCAACACATGAAGGTTTTCTATTCAATGAATAAATATAGTTTAAGCAGATGAAAATAATTCAAACACACGAATATTATTCAAAATTTCGGCAGCATAACGGCAGGGTAGTTAAAACCGGGACCGTCCCTAGTACGGCTCCTCGCTCTACCTTAAAACCTCGCGGTTTTTGACAATGGGGATCATGCATCTAGTTCGCACGCAGGCGGCATGTATATATTTATTTCATTTCCACAAACTAATCCTATGTGGTTTCAACCAAATATTTCTCAACCACAAACGGGTATTTTTCAACCTCAATCAATCAATATCAACCACAAACAATCCCAAACAATCATTCGCTATCAATCAATTTTCACAACAATTTCAATCAATAAATATCGTCCATGGTTTGTGGACGAGGGGCGTATATATATATATATATATATATATATATATATATATATATATAGCAATTCACTTTTATTTCCACACATATATATATATGGCTAGAAAAAAAGAAATTGAAGAGTGAGAAATTCTCACCGATTAGCCAATTCAATCCCACGACTCTTCTTTGCATAAATCTTCACCGCTCTCGCCCTTTGTCGCTTTCGTTGCCCGTATTCTCTACATATATAAAAATCGAATTTTTACTTCTTTATTTCAATAAAAATCATATTTTTATTCTGCGACTTTTATTTTTAAAAACAATGTATATTTTATAGTTCAAAACAAAGCAAATTTTATAGTTCAAAAATCTCTATGCTAATTTTATCTTTATGCCATAAAAACAATGTTAATTTTATTTCTAATGACAATGTATCTTTTTATTTTTAAAACATCGCTAATTTCTATTTTGAAAACGAATCATATTTCTATTTTGAAGACAATATGCTAATTTTATTTATGAAAACCATATGTTAATTTTATTTTTTGAAACTGATTTTTAAATCACTGCATTTATATTTATAAAAAAAACATTGCATTTATATTTATATAAAAAAAACATTGCATTTATATTTATTAAAAGAAGAAAAAAAATTACTTACAGTCCACGAATGCACAACCGAACCCATACCCTCGCTACTTTCTCTTTGCTTGCGCCGCCTCCCTAGGGGCATCGGAAGCCCATCAAAGATCGGCGGCGGAGCCGCCTAACCGCCCTCCTCCAACCTCGGCGACGGCATGAACTTCGGTGGCCCACATCCCTCTAGATTTGCATGCGAACTAGTGGCATTCGAGCCTCGATTCAGAACAATTCAGACCATAAAAATCGATCTTAATCGTTGGCTGTAAGATCACCTTGAGCACAACAATATTTGTGCCGATAGTTCCTTAAATTATTGAATGGATTGAGGAAGAATTCAAGAAGAAGGAGAAGAGAAATCGGCCCTTGAAGAATATGACTGGCGGCGGCATTAAAAAGGAATTAGGGTTTAGGTTAATAATAGAAAATAAATATTAATATTTAATTCAGTTTATCTCTAAAAGGTGTATTTCGCATCAGAACCCTGAATCGAACCCAACGACTGTCGCCCCTAGTGTTTTACCCCCATTCCGAACACAATGGGATATGTTTCGTAGGCCCATTCGACTGTTTCAGTCAGTTTCCGTTGAATTTAAAGTGCAATTCTTTATATATTCAATTTAAACGCACATTTCAATTAAGTGGGGCCACATACGATCTCGAAAAATTCCAGAAAAATATTTTCTAGCTTCGTATTGACGATACGGTCCTAACAAAACTAGTTTCGTCAAATTCTGAGACCGTTTGAAAAATGGTCAATTTCCAGTCGATTAAAATCAATTGAAACCGGTCAAACGCGTTTTCCTTTGCCACGCTCACATATTGATTCGAAGAATTATGAAATTTGAAACCTAGCAATAACTTTACATCACGGATCCAACAAAAGTGGTTTCGTCGAAATCCGAGGTTGTTTGCAAAATGTCCATTTTTAAGGGCCTGAATTCCATAGCGACTATTCAGAATTTTCAACTGGACATATCTTTTGATTCCCGCTATCAAATTCCGATTTGTCAGATTTGTTGGAAAGATATTCACTAATAGATTTAAATATTTTTGGTTTCACTAAAATCCGGATTGTTTTGCACCCGATACAGTCCGACAAAGTTTGAATTCAATTTTTGAACTACAGCGCCATTTCAGGCCTTGTTTATAATTATAATTAATTATATTCGTTTTCAATTGTCGATTCAAACTCAGCTTTCATCGCCATTATTTAAAATATTTATTTTAAATATTTAAAATCCATTATTTTAGCCAATTTAAAATTTTTAAATTGGTTCAGATTTTCTGGGTCGTTACAATGAGTTAAGCGTATATATACGAGAGAGCGTATTTGTAAATTGATATAAAAACTGTTTTATATTGTGTTGGCTAGTCTGTTGAGCTGTTTATGAATTCTGATCGAATTGTGGGACACCACGACGTCGATAAGAGTTTGTAAATACTTGAACAGAAGATAGAACACAATATTGTTTTAAAGTGGGTGAATGAAATTATTTTACCCAAAATTCTATTTTGATATAGAAAGAATAATTTTTGTGATTATTATAATATATGGATGTGTTGGTTGTTATTATTATAATCAAATGAGATTATAAGAAATGAAATGGTTATATAAAACCAAATAGAACTTGTATATGAATAAGATATACAATTGAGATGGATTAAAATTAAATTCAAACCAGAATTTAGAATTTAAATCCTTAGAAGTTGGAAAATATTTTCGAAGTATATTAAAAGAATATAGCTTTGTTTTGAATAGACCGTTTGAATAAAAATCATATTTGAATGGATTTTGAAATAGATAAAGCGCTGAACTCACTTCAGTGGCTGGAAAATAATTCTGATGATGACTGCAGCAGCATCAGTGTAATAACCCGGAAATCTGAGCCAATTTAAAAATTTTATTTTGGTAATTTTAGTGAATTTTGAATATTTAAAATGAATTATTTTAAATAATAAAGACGAGAAATTTAATTTGAATAGAATTAGAATGTATATATTTATATACGTCGTCGTTAGAATATAAATATTAATTTATATATAAAAAAGGAATTGAAAGATGGCGCGATAATTCGATTTCAAATTTCAAATGAATGTACCAGGTACAAAATAAATCGGATTTTAGTGAAACCAAAAATATTAGAATCTATTTGAGAATATCTTTCCAACGAATCCGAAAATTTGAAATTTCATAGCGGGAATCAAAAGATATGTCCAGGTTAAAATTCGGAGTAGTCGCTATGAAATTCTGACCCTTAAAAATGGAAATTTTGCAAACAACCTCGGTTTTCGACGAAACCACTTTTGTTGGACCCGAGATGTCTAGTTATTGCTAGATTCCAAAATTCAAAAAAATTCGAATCAATATGTGAGCGTGGAAAAGGAAAACGCGTTTGACCAGTTTCAGTCGATTTTAATCGACTGGAAATTGGCCATTTTTCAAACGGTCTTAGAATTTGACAAAATCAGTTTTGTTAGGACCGTATCGTCAATACGAAGCTAGAAAATATTTTTCGGTAATTTTTCTAGTTAGTATTTGGCCCGGTAAATTGAAATACGCGTTCAAATTCAATATATAGAGTTATATTTTGATTTTGACGAAAACTGATCGAAACAGTCGAATCAGCCTACGATACATATCTCATTGTGTTCGGAATGGGGGTAATTCGCTAGGGACGATAGTCGGGGTGTTTGATTTCGAGCTCAAAATAAAAAGGTACTTTTTAAAATTAAAAAAAAAATATATATATATATATAATTATATAACACCTCACCCCTCATTTCCTCCTCTCCCTCTCCTTCAGTCAACTCTCTCGAATAATGAAAAAAACTTATCGCAACCACCCCCCGGCGATCGCCACCTCGCCGTAGCCCACCACACCGCGCTGCCCCCCTCTTCTCCTTCCACCATACTCCGACCCCCCCCCCCCGATCGAACTGCAGAAACCCCCCTACCTCTCGATCGAACCGCAGAAACCCCCCCCCCCCCTCCCTCGCGCACAGTTCAAACAGCGGAAAGCCCCTCCCTTCCATCTATGTGAGTTAAACTGATTTTTACTTTGCTTTATGAACTGATTTTTACTTTGCTTTATAAACTGATTTTTACGTTGCTTTATAAACTGATTTTTGTCATAGGAAACTAAGATTTTTCATCGTATAAAGAACTGATTTTTATAATGAAATGGCGAAGGTAAAAATTTGATTTTTATTTTTGAAAGAAAATATTGTTGGCAAATTGAAAATATTTTCAAGGGTATAACAATATGATTTTTATACTTGTAGCAAATTAAAAATATGATCTTTATCTAATAGAAGATATAAAAATATTATTTTTATATAAGTAGAGTATTAAAAATAGAATTTCTATATAATAGAGAATATAAAAATATGATTTTTATATTAGTGAAGTAATAAAAAGATGATTTTTATATTATAGAGAATATAAAAATATGATTTTATTGTATATGTAGTGAAATATAAAAAATGTGACTTTTATAGGGATGATATAAAAATTCGACCTTTATGTTAGAAGTAGATATAAAAATATAATTTTTATATAGGAAGGAGCGTTATAAAAATATAATCTTTATTGGAAGAAGAGCGATATAAAAATATAATTTTTATATAGAGAATTGCGTGATAAAAATAGAATTTTTATCTATAAAGTAGTGGTGTAAAAATAGAATTTTTATCTATATAGTAGCGGTATAAAAATGTGATTTTTATCCATATAGAGTGAATATAAAAATGTGATTTTTATATACATAGCAACAATATAAAAATGTGATTTTTATATATGTAGTGGCTACGGACAGTGAAATTGATGAAAGGCGAGCGCGACGAAGATTTCTACATAAGAAGAGTCATGGCAATTGGTTCAGTTTATCGGTGAGAACTCCTCACTTTTATTTTAATTTCTAGTTGAAATATATACTAAGATGCAGACGGTGCTTAGCAGCACCCGACACCCGTCGTCCACAGACCATGGATGACTTGTTTGTTTGATTGCTGTGTTGTGAAATTTGATTATGTGGAATGAAATAAAATATTTTATAGTGGAAAATATTTTATAGTTAAAAATATGGTTTTTAACGTATAAATAAAATAAATATTTATAAACAAATCGGACGATTTGTTTATATACACTGATTTGACTGATATTGATTGGGACGATAAATTTTACACATCGCCCAACTGCACAAATAAAAAAAGATGTGTTCGTTGATTTGAAACCCCACATGTGTATTGGGATGATATTTGGCATACACTAATCCCAATTATTTAGTTGTATGTCGATCGATTGGTCGACAGACTGTGTAAGCGTTAAGTATTTATATTTAATGCTTATGCAGTTGTGTGGTGCACTCTGGATGATGGTTGATTATTTGTCGTTGCTGTTATATACATGTGTTGTAGAAATCCATATAATTAACATTATATGGTAATTGATTGGGCCTCATTTAAATTTGAAAAATATTCATGTGTTGAATACAATAAACATTCGTGTGTTGAATAAAAGTCGTGTTGATTAGATTGACGCCATTTTGACGTGAACGATATTTATATCGATTTTATTCATTTTTCGATGAATATTGAAAGTGATTTCAAAATTTGAATTAAATTGAATAGAATTAAAATTCGAATTAAATTGAATAGAATTGAAATTCGAATTAAATCGAAATGAATTGAAATTCGAATTAAATTGAAATTGAATTGAAATCGATTTGAAATGAAATTAAAATGAATTTATATTGAAAATTTTAATTTTGATTTGAATTTGAAAAGGAAGTTGAAATCGTTTTGAAAACGAATTTAAACGATTTATAAAATACGTTTTAAAAAAGGAAATCGACAAAATATATATAATATATATTATATATATATTTAGAATGGCCTGAATAGAACGCGTCGCGCCGCGGTAGTTCGCGAATTTCGACCATTGAATTCGAAAGGATATTGTGTGATATCCGACCGTCGGATTCTCCTAAAACTGGAACCGTTGGGTTCGTATCGAAAAGAGCTTTCTAACGAATCTTATAAATTTGAAATCTAACGGTTGGATTTGGAATTATGTCCAAATCAAATTTGGAAAAGGTCGCTGTAAGTGCAGTTCGATGGCCGTTGATGGAAATCGACTGTACGGGCCTTGATAAAATTATTAAAAATATCAATAATTTGTGAAAAAACATAAGGAATGATTTGTGAAGAATTGGGATGAAAATTTCCATATTTGAAAAGATAAAAATAGATTTTTACCGAAATGAACTAGTTTTGAACTAGAATTATAATTCTATTTATTTCTAAAATAAATAAAGTGGATTTGAAATGGTTTTGAAAATAACCAGAATTTCCAATATATAAAGTGGAAATGGATTTGAATCAAAATTGTCTTTGGAATATTTCGATGTTGGATTTTGTGATTATACAGATATTGTTGTGGAATGAAAGATATATTTATATCGTTATTTCCAATACGATATTTGTTGGTCGTAGAATTTGATATTGAATATAAGCCGATATATTTTATATTCAGAGCCTTGTATTTAATATCAAATGGGATTTGGGTTTGTCGTGCACGGTGTCTTCATTAACACTGTTCTTAAGCCCAATTGAGAAAAAGATTAAATCTTTTTATTTAGATTTAATGAAGTGTACCGATTAAATGGTATTTAATTGGAATAAAATTTGAATTGATTTTTGGGTTTATCGTGAACGGTGTTTTAAATAACACTTGTTCTTTAACCCGATAATTAATGGAATGTGATTTTGGGTTGTCGTGAACGGTATCTTCAATAATACTGTTCTTAGACCCAACTGAGTGAAGAAAATCAGAAACTAACTGGAGATTAGTTAAGTTGAATGGTTTCTTGGGTATTGATCTGATGTTGGTTTCGGCCTTCGGGGTTAATACTTATGGAATTTCTCACTTGCTATTTTACGGTTAAAGGCTGATAGAATGGAATGTGACTTTGGGGTTTATCGTGAACCGTGTTTTAAATGACATTGGTTCTTTAACCCAGTTAAAGATTAAAACCAAGTGGAGTTTTAATGAATCTTTAATTAGATTGAAATGATCGAGAATGTAGTATCACCAGTTTTGCTCCAGGCGATAGTTAAATCTTTAATTAGATTTAAACGTGAAATGGTAATTTAATTTACCGATAACACCGTGGTGTTAGATATGAAGTATTACCAGTTTTACTTTATGGGATGAATAAGTTGGGGTTGGGAAATTAAAACAAATGATTACTTCGGTAAGGTTCGTTAATCCCGACTAGTTGAATTGATATTCAAAGGAAGATTAAAGAATAAATTTAAAAGAATTTATCTTTGATAAAATTAATGGGAACCTTTCCCTAAGAATGTGAAATTTAGAAACTAACTGTAGGTTTGCTAAGAAGAATGGTTTCCTGGGTATTGATCCGATGTTGGTATTGGCCTTCGGGGTTAATGTTTGGGGAATTAATCTTTTGCTAATTTGCGGTTAGTGACTGATGAATTGGAATGAGACGTATGTTGTGTTT
The DNA here is from genome assembly GCA_030737875.1 of Allium sativum. Lineage (NCBI taxonomy): Eukaryota > Viridiplantae > Streptophyta > Magnoliopsida > Asparagales > Amaryllidaceae > Allium > Allium sativum. The sequence continues at coordinate 428,427,678 of CM060909.1, read as the reverse complement.
GTGTAACACTTGTTTATTATATACGCGAGTTATTTGGAAAGACCGGGTTTATCCCGTTCTGAATAACTGATACGACGATAAGTCGAAGGTGAAGACGATGGTTGAAGACCGGAGGTCTTCACGTCGTTTGGGTGATTACTGATGATCTTGATTGGGTCGTACACCCAAGAGGAGGGAATCAGTTGGTGATCGTCCAGACGTTGTAACACCCCGTAATTCTATAACACTAAGATTCACAAATCAAGGCAGAATTAAAAGTTAAAATCAAAATCAAGGGAAACGGTCTGCGCCATTGCGTTCGTCTCGGAATTCTGCATAAAAACGAGTCCGAGTTTGCGTAAATCGGAGTCCGTATGAGGAAGATATGGCCTCCGGAAGATTCAGCGAAGTTCAAATTTCAAAACAGGGCCGAAAAAGGAGTTCAAATTCGAAAACAGACCCAGGTTGGGCTGGGCGGGAATTTTCGCACCCAGGTCGACTGGGTAGTCGACCTGGGTCACCCAGGTCGACTGGGTAGTTGACCTGGGGGTCGACCCCCCTGCGTTTTCCAGTTTTCTGCACTTGGTCTGTTCTTCTGTATCTGGACGCCATTCTGGCCAGATTCGTCCACCTAACACTATATAAACAGCCCTAGTCTTCTTCTCTATTCACAATTCTCCTCTACCCTTATGCTGCAAAGATTCTTATTGAACATGGCCTCTTCTCCTCCTCTTAATTAAAATATAAATAGAATAATATATATAAAATAAATCAAGATGAGGAGATGCTGCTAAAAGACTTTCAAGAAAAGGTTCAAGTTAGGCTAGGATTTCAAGTGAAGAATCAAAGGCTAGCTCAAACGGTTTCGAGCAACGTCGCACGAATCAGAGCAACGCCATCTTTCTTTCTAATCTAAATCTCTGTAAGTCAGTTATTTCTAGATTTGAATGTTTTTCTCTGTTCGTGACATGAAATTAAAGGAATAAAAGAATATGCCAAATATCACTCTCTATTTGAATCAGTGCCTATACTCTTGAACCTAATTAAGAACTGTTATGATTCGAGGACAAATAAGACCGTGACTATGAAACTATGGACCTTAAAACCATATGCCTATGACTATGAACATTTGTCTATGACTATGAACATTTGCCTATGACTATGGACATTGCCTATGACTATGAACATTGCCTATGACTGTGACTGTGACTATGAGGATTATTTCCTTAACTAAGCCTATGCCTTTGATTAGGAAATATAAACTATTGCCTATGACATAACAAGGACATCTGTGATTAAACACCTGTGATTCATGACTAGGAAAGTGTTGCTTAAGTTTTGTGACTATGAAATTGGGTCTAAACCCGATCATCTATTCTGTCTATTCTTGGTTTTCTTTGGTTTTAGACCTTGGGAATTTACCTATTAAGTTAGGTCTACCCATGTTCTTGAACCTACGCCTCTATTCTGTTTATTCTTGGTTTTAGACCTTAGGAATTTACCTATTAAGTTAGGTCTACCCATGTTCTTGAACCGACGTCGTTATTCAACCCTTTTTATGCCAGTTAGTATGTCTATCTTTTGCATAGCATCTTTGGTTCATTCCCTATTTTCTACGAACCTGGCTTTGTTTATAATCTAGACTGAATCACGATTATACGAACGGTGGGAATGCGGTTTAGGCAAAATATGAAATTTACTAAAAACGTAGTTTAACTTGGAAATTGGCATAAATTGGGAACATGTATTATGGCATGTTCATAGAAATGCAAATTGGATAAATTTGACATGAATTATAAGGTGTGTAATTTGAATCTAGTATTGACGTGTAAATCTAGCATTTACATGAATAGTGAACTAGAGTAATAAGTCTAGAATTAGAATGTTGAATCGGAATTGGATTAGCTAATTTGGCACGGTAAGTATATTGGCATAAATGTGAAATTGGCCATAATTGGGAGTAATTGGCAGGTTTAGCAAAATCATGGTTAGTGACACTTAATTTGGTATAGTCCACATACCAAAAAGCATAAATATAATTTAGAAGGGGAAATGGGCCGTAAGAATGAATGTAGACAATTTACATTAAAAGAGTAATTAGGAAATAAGTAAATTAGGAATAATTTACTTATAGAATTTGGCCTGAATGAGGAAATATAAATTTAGACAAATTAAAGGTTTCTTAACGACATCTCTTTTAATGACACACCAGAAGGTTCTAGGGTGACAGAGAGGATAGTGTCTAGGCTTGGGTTTGGAAAATACAAGTTTCCTGCTCTCCCTAACTGATCCGACGAACGGGATGGTTACTTTCAAAACTTGATTTTGAAAATAAATTGAAACCCTTTGAACTTAGAAAACACGAATATGCAGAACCCGAGGTTAAACTGAGTTGCGATGTAAACCTGCCCGGAACCAACCGGCACATCCAATAGTCACAACAATACCTGTCTAATGTGAGTGGTAGCGGCTTTAATTTATTTAGTTAAAGCTAGAACAAGAATGGTAGGGTTAAGTTAGCTAAGACACTTAACCAGTTCAACATGATAACTAGACATATAGGTGGGGTTAGGTTCAGACTGACACTTAACACAGTTAAGCTAGAATGGGAGGGTTAAGTCCATAGGAACACTTAACCAACTTAACACAGTTAAGCTAGAATGGGAGGGCTAAGTCGATAGAGACACTTAACCAAACTCAAGGTAGCAAAACGAGACTTGTAGGGGTTAAGTAAAGTTAATACACTTAGCCAAATTAATATGTTAACTAGACCAGAGGTTGGGGTTAAGTAAAATCTAAAACGCTTAGCCAATTTTGATATGTTAGCTAGGCTAGACCGTCGGGTTAAGTAAACCTGAACACTTAACCATCAGGTTGTGATAAAGGAATGAGGTTAAGTCTAAACATGAAGGGATAATACTTAACCATTAATAACATGTTAAAACAGACGGGCAAGGTTAAGTTAAAAAGGAACACTTAACCAATACAGGATGAAGGGGTAGGGTTAAGTAATAAGAAATATTTAACCAATATAACTTGGTTTGTGGTAGGGTTAAGTCAACGTGAATTGCTGATGACACTTAACCAGCTTAACAGGATAAATGAAAAGGGTTAAGTTAGCTTGAATTGACTAATGACACTTAACCAATCCAAATTGACGGGAAAGAGAACTAATTAGTAAACCTTAGTTAAAAGGAGCTAAATAGTAAACCTTAGTTAAGAAAACAACGATTCTGGAAACTAAGTGGTAAACCTTAGTTGACAAAACTAAGTAGCAATTCTTAGTATAACACGAGGAGGAGTGAACGTCCGTCTGATTTAAAAGAAGGCTCCAACGAATTGGGTTACGAAGCCCGAGGCTTCGAGGGGACGTGAGGGTACTCTTGGTATCCCTCTATGAGGCTGCAGATGATCCGCCAGGGCCCACAGAGGTTAAGGTCTGCGTAGAAGAACCAGGGGTATGCCTTGGTTGCAATACATGGCAACCTAAAGACTAGGATGGACCGGCGTGATTCGGCGAGTAAACGGTAGCCCTGTGATAGCAACTCGTCGTCTACCATCCATCTTGAGTCAATTGAGATACGTGAAGCGGAAAGGCGGAGAACTCCAAAAGACCATATACTTGCTATCTAGTTATGGGTGAGGATGGCCATAGGATAGAGGGGCACCGGGGGCCGGCGTATAGTTCTCATTTTAAAAGGTGTGCCTTTCATTAGTTGAGGGAGGGGTCAAGTGGGACCATAGCCACTGGAACAAAAACATACCTTAGCATCTGCATCGGCAGATATCTGAAAGCTCCCGACCGAGTTCTGTATTCCTTGATTTACCCTGACACAGGACTCGGACCGCACATTATGGGACATGTGCATCTAGACAAGCGATAACGATTCGCGATACATGCGTGGGGAAGTATAGGAACATATACCACTCTAGGTAGTGTGTCCTAGACTTAGGGGCATCGTTCGATAGGTAGCACTAGTTGGACTAGGTGGCATAAATCCTGAATCCGAGAAGCGTTCGGAAGATAACGTAAACTCTGGTTAAATCTAGAAGGCACTTGGTAGAAAACCCTAGATTAAATCTAGGTAACAAATAATAAATGTATGCCTGAAGGCGATGGAAAATACAGGGATTGGGATCGCGTTATCATTACTAGTTGGGACGTTAGTTAGGTGGTGCAGAGATATAGAAATCGGTATAACAAGGAAATAGCGAGGCGGCGAAAGTATTAGAGCATACCCAGTTTATCTTATCTTAGCATACCTTGTAACAATCTTGTGTTAATCTTGTGACCTTGCTTACCCTATCATCACGGTGTTATCTTGTATTCAGTTAATTCATGTCGTCTTGTTTTCCATGTTCACATGCTAGAAGTTACTGAACTTACTCAGGCTTTATGTCTGACTCTGTTTTTCTTTCGTCTTCTTTTCTTCCGTTCCCCCCCCCCCCCCCCGGGTAGTGAAGGAGGGAATAGTTTAGCTCAGGTTAAATTGGACTGCCACTCTTTCCAGCTTGAAGAATTGTCGAAGTCTGCCTGGATTCTCTTTTCAGATGCTATGGCTGGCTTTTGCTAAAATCGGGGAATATAAATGTTGTTTTATGCTTCTTCATTTTGTAAGACTGATGATACTCTGATATTGTAAAGAAATCATTGTACAAACTATTTGATCAATAAAGCAAAGTTTTATTTTCCGCTGTTTAATTTCTGTCTGTCTTGTAATTTATCTGCATCTTTTACCCTAAATGCTCCACAGAACTTAGTGCATTCCCTTTGTGAGTGACACTAACGGACGTGGGGTGTTACACGTGGTATCAGAGCTAAAGGTTAACAGATCAGATAAAGGATTTGAAAAATTATTTTCAAAACGGTTTTTAAAGAAGCATTTTCAAAAGAAAAGATTTGTTTTAAAGGCATATTCCCCAAAGCCATACGCACTATCTTCTCTTCCCCTGTTTAAATTCTTGTCTCCTTCTTTCTTGAGTCTCTGGGGCTCTTGGCTTTCTGGGAGTTAACCTCATCGAAGGGCAAAGTAGTGCCCGGCTTCCATCCATAGTCGTAGTTGTTTCATCTACGGGCAGTTTCCTTTTGAAGCTTACAGGGTTTTCCGGACGATGGAGGCAGTTTTCGAGAGATTTGTCAACATGACGACACACGGAAGGGGATGAGGAGTTTGGCTAAGGAGCATAACCCTAGGGTGAGGAATTCATGGATGTAGACTTAGCACGAAAGAGGAAGAAATTATAAAACCTAAGACAAGAGGAAGTATCTTTACTAGGGTATGATAGGGCATATACTTAAGGACAAGGGCAAGAACGAGGACGATATTTTCAGAAGGACAAGTACATGCTTTCGCCACCAAGCGTACCTAGGAGAAAGGTAGTCCGGTTGGAAGAGTCTAGTTTTCTGTTCGTACTATTTCCTTAGGTTCTAGCGCTTCTCATTTGTTCATATCCACTTCATATTTGGTTCTCTGCACCATAGTACTTGTATAGTAGAAAGATCCCACTAGAGTCTCAAATCCAATTGGTGGTCCAACCAGTTTATTTTTGGTTAGTAGGGATTTGAGAATAGATATCAAGTTTGCTTATATCATCTCACGTAGATCGTCTAAATTCGGGGGTGATATTCCTTGGGTGCTTGTCTGATATTGGTTTAGGCCTTTGGGGCTTGTACTTGAGGAATGTCGAGTTCGGTTTGGATGATTTGCGTGAGAGATGAATAGTTGTGGTAGGCACTCCAAAGAGCGCGTAGTGACCTTTCGACTCTTATAGTTATGGCATGGCGGATAAGAGGGAAACCTCTAATCATCTTAGTACGTATAACTGGTACCGTGATTGACATCTGTTTATTTTGGAAATGGAGACCCGGAACTTCACAATCGTGAAGTTAAATTAGTTAAGATACAGTGGAGTAAAGCTCAAGAAGGCTAGATACTAGCAACATACCCTTTTCCTTAAGGTTGCATCCTTGATTTTCTTTGTGTAGGAGCTTTACGCATATTTGTTTCTCTCTTTCCAAAGTATATCACCTAGGTCGTATCTTCGATCCTTAGGTAGAAGCCAATGGATGTAAACATGTGTTTGAAACATGTTATGGTTGATGGTTGCAAGTGGGCGCTAATGGTTGCTCGTGAATGCATATGCATACGTATTAGGCACTAGATCAGTTCGTACGCTTTCATATTGCATTTATAGATATGAATTTGTTTGTAAGTTGAGCCTGATATGTTATCATATGGATGTTGCATATGGATGAATGGTTGTGCACGCATGTAGTATTTACATAACTAGGGATGCTTCATACATGATTGGACGCATGGCACTGACATGGTTCGCATTAAGGAGGTCAACTGAATTAGTAGACCGCCTGATTTTGCATTAGATAAAGACATATACACACACTATGCATATGAACATGAAAGCATTAGAAATCTTTTAAGGATAGTGAATGCCTGTGATTGAATGGTTGAGTGGATGGGTGATTGGATAGTAGGACACATTCTTCCTAATTTGAAGATTTCGGGGACGAAATCCTTTTAAGTGGGGGAGAATGTAACACCCCGTAATTCTGTAACATTAAGATTCACAAATCAAGGCAGAATTAAAAGTTAAAATCAAAATCAAGGGAAACGGGCTCCGCCATTGCGTTCGTCTCGGAATTCTGCATAAAAACGAGTCCGAGTTTGCGTAAATCAGAGTCCGTATGAGGAAGATATGGCCTCCGGAAGATTCAGCGAAGTTCAAATTTCAAAACAGGGCCAAAAAAGGAGTTCAAATTCAAAAACAGACCCAGGTTGGGCTGGGCGGGAATTTTCCCGCCCAAGGCACCCAGGTCGACTGGGTAGTCGACCTGGGGCACCCAGGTCGACTGGGTAGTCGACCTGGGGGTCGACCCCCCCGCCCCTGCTTTTTCCAGATTTCTGCACTTGGTCCGTTCTTCTGTATCTGGACGCCATTCTGACCAGATTCGTCCACCTAACACTATATAAACAGCCCTAGTCTTCTTCTCTATCCACAATTCTCCTCTACCCTTATGCTGCAAAGATTCTTAGTGAACATGGCCTCTTCTCCTCCTCTTAATTAAAATATAAATAGAATAATATATATAAAATAAATCAAGACGAGGAGATGCTGCTAAAAGACTTTCAAGAAAAGGTTTAAGTCAGGCTAGGATTTCAACTGAAGAATCAAAGTCTAGCTCAAACGGTTTCGAGCAACGTCGCACGAATCATAGCAACGCCATCTTTCTTTCTAATCTAAATCTCTGTAAGTCAGTTATTTCTAGATTTGAACGTTTTTCTCTGTTCGTGACATGAAATTAAAGGAATAAAAGAATATGCCAAATCTCTCTCTCTATTCGAATCAGTGCCTATACTCTTGAACCTAATTAAGAACTGTTATGATTCGAGGACAAATAAGACCGTGACTATGAAACTATGGACCTTAAAACTATATGCCTATGACTATGAACATTTGTCTATGACTATGAACATTTGCCTATGACTATGGACATTGCCTATGACTATGAACATTGCCTATGACTGTGACTATGAGGATTATTTCCTTAACTAAGCCTATGCCTTTGATTAGGAAATATAAACTATTGCCTATGACATAACAAGGACATCTGTGATTAAACACCTGTGATTCATGACTAGGAAAGTGTTGCTTAAGTTTTGTGACTATGAAATTGAGTCTAAACCTGATCATCTATTCTGTCTATTCTTGGTTTTCTTTGGTTTTAGACATTGGGAATTTACCTATTAAGTTAGGTCTACCCATGTTCTTGAACCTACGCCTCTATTCTGTCTATTCTTGGTTTTAGACCTTGGGAATTTACCTATTAAGTTAGGTCTACCCATGTTCTTGAACCGACGTCGTTATTCAATCCTTTTTATGCCAGTTAGTATGTCTATCTTTTGCATAGCATCTTTGGTTCATTCCCTATTTTCTACGAACCTAGCTTTGTTTATAATCTAGACTGAATCACGATTATACGAACGGTGGGAATGCGGTTTGGGCAAAATATGAAATTTACTAAAAACGTAGTTTAACTAGGAAATTGGCATAAATTGGGAACATGTATTATGGCATGTTCGTAGAAATGCAAATTGGATAAATTTGACATGAATTATAAGGTGTGTAATTTGAATCTAGTATTGACGTGTAAATCTAGCATTTACATGAATAGTGAACTAAAGTAATAAGTCTAGAATTAGAATGTTGAATCGGAATTGGATTAGCTAATTTGGCACGGTAAGTATATTGGCATAAATATGAAATTGGCCATAATTGGGAGTAATTGGCAGGTTTAGCAAAATCATGGTTAGTGACACTTAATTTGGTATAGTCCACATACCAAAAAGCATAAATATAATTTAGAAGGGGAAATGGGCCGTAAGAATGAATGTAGACAATTTACATTAAAAGAGTAATTAGGAAATAAGTAAATTAGGAATAATTTACTTATAGAATTTGGCCTGAATGAGGAAATATAAATTTAGACAAATTAAAGGTTTCTTAACGACATCTCTTTTAATGACACACCAGAAGGTTCTATGGTGACAGAGAGGAATAGTGTCTAGGCTTGGGTTTGGAAAATACAAGTTTCCTGCTCTCCCTGGCTATCCCTAACTGATCCGACGAACGGGATGGTTACTTTCAAAACTTGATTTTAAAATAAATTGAAACCCTTTGAACTTAGAAAACACGAATATACCTAACCCGAGGTTAAACTGAGTTGCGATGTAAACCTGCCCGGAACCAACCGGCACATCCAGTAGTCACAACAATACCTGTCTAATGTGAGTGGTAGCAGCTATAATTTATTTAGTTAAAGCTAGAACAAGAATGGTAGGGTTAAGTTAGCTAAGACACTTAACTAGTTCAACATGATAACTAGACTGATGGGTGGGGTTAGGTTCAGACTGACACTTAACACAGTTAAGCTAGAATGGGAGGGTTAAGTCCATAGGAACACTTAACCAACTTAACACAGTTAAGCTAGAATGGGAGGGCTAAGTCCATAGAGACACTTAACCAAACTCAAGGTAGCAAAACGAGACTTGTAGGGGTTAAGTAAAGTTAATACACTTAGCCAAATTAATATGTTAACTAGACCAGAGGTTGGGGTTAAGTAAAATCTAATACGCTTAGCCAATTTTGATATGTTAGCTAGGCTAGACCGTAGGGTTAAGTAAACCTGAACACTTAACCATCAGGTTGTGCTAAAGGAATGAGGTTAAGCCTAAAACATGAAGGGATAATACTTAACCATTAATAACATGTTAAAACAGACGGGCAAGGTTAAGTTAAAAAGGAACACTTAACCAATACAGGATTAAGGGGTAGGGTTAAGTAATAAGAAATATTTAACCAATATAACTTGGTTTGTGGTAGGGTTAAGTCAACGTGAATTGCTGATGACACTTAACCAGCTTAACATGATAAATGAAAAGTGTTAAGTTAGCTTGAATTAACTAATGACACTTAACCAATCCAAATTAACGGGAAAGAGAACTAAGTAGTAAACCTTAGTTAAAAGGAGCTAAGTAGTAAACCTTAGTTAAGAAAACAACGATTTTGGAAACTAAGTGGTAAACCTTAGTTGACAAAACTAAGTAGAAATTCTTAGTATAACACGAGGAGGAGCGAACGTCCGTCTGATTTAAAAGAAGGCTCCAACGAATTGGGTTACGAAGCCCGAGGGGACGTGAGGGTACTCTTGGTATCCCTCTGTGAGGCTGCAGATGATCCGCCTGGGCCCACAGAGTTTAAGGTCTGTGTAGAAGAACCAGGGGTATGCCTTGGTTGCAATACATGGCAACCTAAAGACTAGGATGGACCGGCGTGATTCGGCGAGTAAACGGTAGCCCTGTTATAGCAACTCGTCGTCTACCATCCATCTTGAGTCAATTGAGATACGTGAAGCGGAAAGGCGGAGAACTCCAAAAGACCATATACTTGCTATCTAGTTATGGGTGAGGATGGCCATAGGATAAAGGGGCACCGGGGGCCGGCGTATAGTTCTCATTTTACAAGGTGTGCCTTTCATTAGTTGAGGGAGGGGTCAAGTGGGACCATAGCTACTAGAACAAAAACATACCTTAGCATCTGCATCGGCAGATATCTGAAAGCTCCCGACCGAGTTCTGTATTCCTTGATTTGCCCTGACACAGGACTCGGACCGCACATTATGGGACATGTGCATCTAGACAAGCGATAACGATTCGCGATACATGCGTGGGGAAGTATAGGAACATATACCACTCTAGGTAGTGTGTCCTAGACTTGGGGGCATCGTTCGATAGGTAGCACTAGTTGGACTAGGTGGCATAAATCCTGAATCCGAGAAGCGTTCGGCAGATAACGTAAACTCTAGTTAAATCTAGAAGGAACTTGGTAGAAAACCCTAGATTAAATCTAGGTAACAAATAATAAATGTATGCCTGAAGGCGATAGAAAATACAGGGATTGGGATCGCGTTATCATTACTAGTTGGGACGTTAGTTAGGTGGTGCAGAGATATAGAAATCGGTATAACAAGGAAATAGCGAGGCGGCGAAAGTATTAGAGCATACCCAGTTTATCTTATCTTATCATACCTTGTAACAATCTTGTGTTATTCTTGTGACCTTGCTTACCCTATCATCACGGTGTTATCTTGTATTCAGTTAATTCATGTCGTCTTGTTTTCCATGTTCACATGCTAGAAGTTACTGAACTTACTCAGGCTTTATGTCTGACTCTGTTTTTCTTTCGTCTTCTTTTCTTCCGTCCCCCCCCCCCCCCCCCCGCAGGTAGTGAAGGAGGGAATAGTTTAGCTCAGGTTAAATTGGACTGCCGCTCTTTCCAGCTTGAAGAATTGTCGAAGTCTGCCTGAATTCTCTTTTCAGATGCTATGGCTGGCTTTTGCTAAAATCGGGGAATATAAATGTTGTTTTATGCTTCTTCATTTTGTAAGACAGATGATGCTCTGATATTGTAAAGAAATCATTGTACAAACTATTTGATCAATAAAGCAAAGTTTTATTTTCCGCTGTTTAATTTCTGTCTATCTTGTAATTTATCTGCATCTTTTACGCTAAATGCTCCACAGAACTTAGTGCATTCCCTTTGTGAGTGACACTAACGGACGTGGGGTGTTACACGTGGTATCAGAGCTGAAGGTTACCAGATCAGATAAAGGATTTGAAAAATTATTTTCAAAACGGTTTTTAAAGAAGCATTTTCAAAAGAAAAGATTTGTTTTAAAGGCATATTCCCCAAAGCCATACGCACTATCTTCTCTTCCCCTGTTTAAATTCTTGTCTCCTTCTTTCTTGAGTCTCTGGGGCTCCTGGCTTTCTGGGAGTTAACCTCATCGAAGGGCAAAGTAGTGCCCGGCTTCCATCCATAGTCGTAGTTGTTTCATCTACGGGCAGTTTCCTTTTGAAGCTTACAGGGTTTTCCGGACGATGGAGGCAGTTTTCGAAAGATTTGTCAACATGACCACACACGGAAGGGGATGAGGAGTTTGGCTAAGGAGCATAACCCTAGGGTGAGGAATTCATGGATGTAGACTTAGCACGAAAGAGGAAGAAATTATAAAACCTAAGACAAGAGGAAGTATCTTTACTAGGGTATGATAGGGCATATACTTAAGGACAAGGGCAAGAACGAGGACGATATTTTCAGAAGGACAAGTACATGCTTTCGCCACCAAGCGTACCTAGGAGAAAGGTAGTCCGGTTGGAAGAGTCTAGTTTTCTGTTCGTACTATTTCCTTAGGTTCTAGCGCTTCCCATTTGTTCATATCCACTTCCATAGTTGGGTCTCTGCACCATAGTACTTGTATAGTAGAAAGATCCCACTAGAGTCTCAAATCCAATTGGTGGTCCGACCAGTTTATTTTTGGTTAGTAGGGATTTGAGAATAGCTATAAAGTTTGCTTATATTATCTCACGTAGATCGTCTAAATTCGAGGGAGATATTCCTTGGGTGCTTGTCTGATATTGGTTTAGGCCTTTGGGGCTTGTACTTGAGGAATGTCGAGTTCGGTTTGGATGATTTGCGTAAGAGATGAATAGTTGTGGCAGGCACTCCAAAGAGCGCGTAGTGACCTTTCGACTCTTATAGTTATGGCATGGCAGATAAGAGGGAAACCTCTAATCATCTTAGTACGTATAACTGGTACCGTGATTGACATCTGTTTATTTTGGAAATGGAGACCCGGAACTTCACAATCGTGAAGTTAAATTAGTTAAGATACAGTGGAGTAAAGCTCAAGAAGGCTAGATACTAGCAACATACCCTTTTCCTTAAGGGTGCATCCTTGATTTTCTTTGTGTAGGAGCTTTACGCATAATTGTTTCTCTCTTTAGAAAGTATATCACCTAGGTCGTATCTTCGATCCTTAGGTAGAAGCCAATGGATGTAAACATGTGTTTGAAACATGTTATGGTTGATGGTTGCAAGTGGGTGCTAATGGTTGCTCGTGAATGCATATGCATACGTATTAGGCACTAGATCAGTTCGGACGCTTTCATATTGCATTTATAGATATGAATTTGTTTGTAAGTTGAGCCTGATATGTTATCATATGGATGTTGCATATGGATGAATGGCTGTGCACACATGTAGTATTTACATAACTAGGGATGCTTGCATACATGATTGGACGCATGGCACTGACATGATTCGCATTAAGGAGGTCAACTGAATTAGTAGACCGCCTGATTTTGCATTAGATAAAGACATATACACACACTATGCATATGAACATGAAAGCATTAGAAATCTTTTAAGGACAGTGAATGCCTGTGATTGAATGGTTGAGTGGATGGATGATTGGATGGTAGGACACATTCTTCCTAACTTGAAGATTTCGGGGACGAAATCCTTTTAAGTGGGGGAGAATGTAACTCCCCATAATTCTGTAACACTATGATTCACAAATCAAGGCAGAATTAAAGTTAAAATCAAAATCAAGGGAAACGGGCTATGCCATTGCGTTCGTCTCGGAATTATGCATAAAAACGAGTCTGAGTTTGCGTAAATCGGAGTCCGTATGAGGAAGATATGGCCTCCGGAAGATTCAGCGAAGTTCAAATTTCAAAACAGGGCCGAAAAAGGAGTCCAAATTCAAAAACAGACCCAGGTTGGGCTGGGTGGGAATTTTCCCGCCCAAGGCACCCAGGTCGACTGGGCAGTCGACCTGGGTCGACTCGGTAGTCGACCTGGGGGTCGACCCCCCGGGCTTTTTCCAATTTTCTGCACTTGGTCCGTTCTTCTGTATCTGGACGCCATTCTGACCAGATTCGTCCACCTAAAACTATATAAACAGCCCTAGTCTTCTTCTCTATTCACAATTCTCCTCTACCCTTATGCTGCAAAGATTCTTAGTGAACATGGCCTCTTCTCCTCCTCTTAATTAAAATATAAATAGAATAATATATATAAAATAAATCAAGGCGAGGAGATGCTGCTAAAAGACTTTCAAGAAAAGGTTCAAGTCAGGCTAGGATTTCAAGTGAAGAATCAAAGGCTAGCTCAAACGGTTTCGAGCAACGCCGCACGAATCAGAGCAACGCCATCTTTCTTTCTAATCTAAATCTCTGTAAGTCAGTTATTTCTAGATTTGAACGTTTTTCTCTGTTCATGACATGAAATTAAAGGAATAAAAGAATATGCCAAATCTCTCTCTCTATTCGAATCAGTGCCTATACTCTTGAACCTAATTAAGAACTGTTATGATTCGAGGATAAATAAGACCGTGACTATGAAACTATGGACCTTAAAACCATATGCCTATGACTATGAACATTTGTCTATGACTATGAACATTTGCCTATGACTATGGACATTGCCTATGACTATGAACATTGCCTATGACCGTGACTGTGACTATGAGGATTATTTCCTTTACTAAGCCTATGCCTTTGATTAGGAAATATAAACTATTGCCTATGACATAACAAGGACATTTGTGATTAAACACCTGTGATTCATGACTAGGAAAGTGTTGCTTAAGTTTTGTGACTATGAAATTGGGTCTAAACCCGATCATCTATTCTGTCTATTCTTGGTTTTCTTTGGTTTTAGACCTTGGGAATTTACCTATTAAGTTAGGTCTACCCATGTTATTGAACCTACGCCTCTATTCTGTCTATTCTTGGTTTTTGACCTTGGGAATTTACCTATTAAGTTAGGTCTACCCATATTCTTGAACCGACGTCGTTATTCAACCCTTTTTATGCCAGTTAGTATGTCTATCTTTTGCATAGCATCTTTGGTTCATTCCCTATTTTCTACGAACCTAGCTTTGTTTATAATCTAGACTGAATCACGGTTATACGAACGGTGGGAATGCGGTTTGGGCAAAATATGAAATTTACTAAAAACGTAGTTTAACTTGGAAATTGGCATAAATTGGGAACATGTATTATGGCATGTTCATAGAAATGCAAATTGGATAAATTTGACATGTATTATAAGGTGTGTAATTTGAATCTAGTATTGACGTGTAAATCTAGCATTTACATGAATAGTGAACTAGAGTAATAAGTCTAGAATTAGAATGTTGAATCGGAATTGGATTAGCTAATTTGGCACGGTAAGTATATTGGCATAAATGTGAAATTGGCCATAATTGGGAGTAATTGGCAGGTTTAGCAAAATCATGGTTAGTGACACTTAATTTGGTATAGTCCACATACCAAAAAGCATAAATATGATTTAGAAGAGGAAATGGGCCATAAGAATGAATGTAGACAATTTACATTAAAAGAGTAATTAGGAAATAAGTAAATTAGGAATAATTTACTTATAGAATTTGGCCTGAATGAGGAAATATAAATTTAGACAAATTAAAGGTTTCTTAACGACATCTCTTTTAATGACACACCAGAAGGTTCTAGGGTGACAGAGAGGATAGTGTCTAGGCTTGGGTTTGGAAAATACAAGTTTCCTGCTCTCCCTGGCTATCCCTAACTGATCCGACGAACGGGATGGTTACTTTCAAAACATGATTTTGAAAATAAATTGAAACCCTTTGAACTTAGAAAACACGAATATGCCTAGCCCGAGGTTAGACTGAGTTGCGATGTAAACCTGCCCGGAACCAACCGGCACATCCAGTAGTCGCAACAATACCTGTCTAATGTGAGCGGTAGCGGCTTTAATTTATTTAGTTAAAGCTAGAACAAGAATGGTAGGGTTAAGTTAACTAAGACACTTAACCAGTTCAACATGATAACTAGACTGATGGGTGGGGTTAGGTTCAGACTGACACTTAACACAGTTAAGCTAGAATGGGAGGGTTAAGTCCATAGGAACACTTAACCAACTTAACACGGTTAAGCTAGAATGGGAGGGCTAAGTCCATAGAGACACTTAACCAAACTCAAGGTAGCAAAATGAGACTTGTAGGGGTTAAGTAAAGTTAATACACTTAGCCAAATCAATATGTTAACTAGACCAGAGGTTGGGGTTAAGTAAAATCTTATACGCTTAGCCAATTTTGATATGTTAGCTAGGCCAGACCGTAGGGTTAAGTAAACCTGAACACTTAACCATCAGGTTGTGATAAAGGAATGAGGTTAAGTCTAAAACATGAAGGGATAATACTTAACCATTAATAACATGTTAAAACAGACGGGCAAGGTTAAGTTAAAAAGGAACACTTAACCAATACAGGATGAAGGGGTAGGGTTAAGTAATAAGAAATATTTAACCAATATAGCTTGGTTTGTGGAAGGGTTAAGTCAACGTGAATTGCTGATGACACTTAACCAACTTAACAGGATAAATGAAAAGGGTTAAGTTAGCTTGAATTGACTAATGACACTTAACCAATCCAAATTGACGGGAAAGAGAACTAAGTAGTAAACCTTAGTTAAATGGAGCCAAGTAGTAAACCTTAGTTAAGAAAACAACGATTCTGGAAACTAAGTGGTAAACCTTAGTTGACAAAACTAAGTAGCAATTCTTAGTATAACACGAGGAGGAGCGAACGTCCGTCTGATTTAAAAGAAGGCTCCAACGAATTGGGTTACGAAGCCAGAGGCTTCGAGGGGACGTGAGGGTACTCTTGGTATCCTTCTGTGAGGCTGCAGATGATCCGCTTGGGCCCACAGAGGTTAAGGTCTGCGTAGAAGAACCAGGGGTATGCCTTGGTTGCAATACATGGCAACCTAAAGACTAGGATGGACCGGCGTGATTCGGCGAGTAAACGGTAGCCCTGTGATAGCAACTCGTCGTCTACCATCCATCTTGAGTCAATTGAGATACGTGAAGCGGAAAGGTGGAGAACTCCAAAAGACCATATACTTGCTATCTAGTTATGGGTGAGGATGGCCATAGGATAAAGGGGCACCGGGGGCCGGCGTACAGTTCTCATTTTACAAGGTGTGCCTTTCATTAGTTGAGGGAGGGGTCAAGTGGGACCATAGCCACTGGAACAAAAACAGACCTTAGCATCTGCATCGACAGATATCTGAAAGCTCCCGACCGAGTTCTGTATTCCTTGATTTGCCCTGACACAGGACTCGGACCGCACATTATGGGACATGTGCATCTAGACAAGCGATAACGATTCGCGATACATGCGTGGGGAAGTATAGGAACATATACCACTCTAGGTAGTGTGTCCTAGACTTAGGGGCATCGTTCGATAGGTAGCACTAGTTGGACTAGGTGGCATAAATCCTGAATCCGAGAAGCGTTCAGAAGATAACGTAAACTCTAGTTAAATCTAGAAGGCACTTGGTAGAAAACCCTAGATTAAATCTAGGTAACAAATAATAAATGTATGCCTGAAGGCGATGGAAAATACAGGGATTGGGATCGCGTTATCATTACTAGTTGGGACGTTAGTTAGGTGGTGCAGAGATATAGAAATCGGTATAACAAGGAAATAGCGAGGCGGCGAAAGTATTAGAGCATACCCAGTTTATCTTATCTTAGCATACCTTGTAACTATCTTGTGTTAATCTTGTGACCTTGGTGACCCTATCATCACGGTGTTATCTTGTATTCAGTTAATTCATGTCGTCTTGTTTTCCATGTTCACATGCTAGAAGTTACTGAACTTACTCAGGCTTTATGTCTGACTCTGTTTTTCTTTCGTCTTCTTTTCTTCCGTTCCCCCCCCCCCCCAGGAGTAAAGGAGGGAATAGTTTAGCTCGGGTTAAATTGGACTGCCACTCTTTCCAGCTTGAAGAATTGTCGAAGTCTGCCTGGATTCTCTTTTCAGATGCTATGGCTGGCTTTTGCTAAAATCGGGGAATATAAATGTTGTTTTATGCTTCTTCATTTTGTAAGACAGATGATACTCTGATATTGTAAAGAAATCATTGTACAAACTATTTGATCAATAAAGCAAAGTTTTATTTTCTGCTGTTTAATTTCTGTATGTCTTGTAATTTATCTGCATCTTTTACCCTAAATGCTCCACAGAACTTAGTGCATTCCCTTTGTGAGTGACACTAACGGACGTGGGGTGTTACAGACGTACTTAGAGATCGATGGATATGCGGGGTACTAGGTGCCTCCGGTTTCGTTTAGACCCAGAACGGACTTGTAAATGGATTGTGTGTCTGACATTGGATTTTATTCTGTGTGACTGATTTCTATTAAATATATATCTGTTTGGCGGCGGAGAATTAATTTTCTTGCTTAACGCCCTTCTCTGAGACTTAAGAGCTCAGAGGTTATATATTGATGGATATCAAACCCATGGAGTGAATTTCCTGTGTGGCATGCCTAAGTGGCAATATGATCAAGGCTTCTGTTGAAAAGCAGAGTTTTGTGGTTGATGATCAAAGCACGGCCTATGCGTCATAGCTTTGTGTAGCGTTGATTCACGAGCCTCACACCTCGGTTGTGAACCAGAAATGGGAGAGGACCTCAGGGAGGACATGCGTTTCTTTCTAGTTAGAAGTGCCGTCAGTTGTTTTACACACCCTAACGAGTTTGACTTATGTGGTTGTTGCTGTTGCGAGGCGCCTCGGATATATCGGTGACTATGTGAAGCCGATGGAGTCATTCGTTCGCTCATTGACATCCCAAAGGGTGGGGAAACGTAGTGTTCAGGCATTTAAATCCACATCGGTGGACCGGCCCTGACGATCCAAGGGCCCACCTGAGTCTAGGTCTTGAGACACGGGCAAGAGTGTCTCGAATCAGTAGAGGACTATCTTTTGCCTTGGTTTACAGATGGAAACCCCACTTCCAATACGTGACATGTGCGGTTTCGATTGTAGAGCCTAGTATGGCGACATAGTAGCATGGGATGTTGTGCCGTCTATGTTTGATATTTATGATTGTATATAAAATCAGAAACTAACTAGAAATGAGCTAAGATGGGTGGTTTCCTGGGTATTGTTCTGATGTTGGTTTCGGCCTTCGGGGTTAATACTTAGGTAATCATTCTCTTACTAATTTACGGTTAGAGTCTGATTAAGAATCAAAATATTCTGTTTCAAACGTATCAAGCATTATTTGGCTATTATAAGGTAAAAACCCTATCCTCCGGCTTGCGTTACATTGTGTGATGGGACCTGGGTCTTATAATAGCTTCATTTTTCTTTATTTAGCATTGCGCTATTGTTTTATGCACTGGTATTCTTGGAAGGAAACCCGTTCCGTGTTATACGGCGTGGTCCCTTGATTTACCTAACTTTAAAATAAAGATTATTAATTGTTTTAGTTCTCACACCAGTCCCATGACTGACCTGGAGTTTATTGTTTTAACCTAAACTCTGGGTGCCCCTATTTTCCACACGGGCAGCTAGTAGTTTTGGTTTTGCAGATTTATATTCACAGGATCCTGATTTACAACTGGAACGATACTTGGAAAGCTCTGTGTCCGTGTATTACTTCTAGTTGTGTATTGTATTATTTTCCGCTGCTATGTAATGTATTGTAATCTCTGATATTTTAGAATGTATTTTCTTTGTTTATTCTCTGTATATTCTTGTATTCTGATGTAATTGTTGTAATTAACAATGAAATGTTCTTCTGTCTGCGTTCTTTTGTGTGTAGTTCTCAAAGTATCCGTTCTTTCCGTCACGGGGAAGTTACGGGTTCTCACAGTTGGTATCAGAGCTTTGGTTTACAAAGCTCGAGAACAAGACACGTTAGAACCAAACGAAAGAATTCATCAGAGATTGGATTAGTAATATCCAATGGAATGACTTGTTAGAAATGGGATCAGTAGTATCCTATAACGAGTGTGAAGAGTATATTTTTTAAAATGAAAATGGATTTTGTTTTGAAATCTAAATCGTATTATACGTATTTGAATATTTATTTTAAATTGATTTGGACAATTTAGTGTATAAAGATTTTGCGTATACACCTAGCTAGCGTGTATTTGAAGTTTTAATATACTGGATAAATATATAATCGCACTCTAGTCGCCCGGAGATGATTCTGATGATGAGGCCTCATCATCAGTGTTTATATTCGAGTGCCGAAAGTGTGATATCTATATATTTCCTTTAGGCTGGTGTGAGAACCAAAATATAGTTAGAATATATTGTTGTGACTTGGCATCAAAAATGTGATTTTTTGACTATATATCAAAGTTATGAATTTGAAAAGCTAATCAACTAATTGATTGCTGGTTGTGTTGTTTGATTATTGTTTGATTAATTGGATGTTGAACCTTTAGCCAAATTGAACCAAATAGTGAATTGTATTGAAAATTTGTCGCATATGCATACGTATACATGTGCTTACATTGAACAGGTCATAGCAAGGAGGCTAGAGAAGAGGAATAAAATTGTTTGCCCGACTAATAGGTACATGTTTATTGTATTTCTTGGGTTTTGGGTGATTTTATGAGCCGATTGGCTTTCCCTTTTTCTTTTGGATTGAAGAAGGCCATGGGAGTCTATATGAAATATCCCGAAGTCCCCGGTGCAGGGGAGGTTATGGCGAAATTTTTCGAAAATTTAGGGTGTTAGCCAAATTTTTGAAAATTTTGAAAAGTTCTTAGAAACTGAAAAGTTGAAGAACTTAAGCCGTAATGAAAATAATGAAAGTTGATTTGATTAGTTAAACAAGTTTCGGCTTCGTTCCTTTTCGGGGACGAAAAGTTTTAAGTGGGGGAGATTGTAAAAACCCGGAAATCTGAGCCAATTTAAAATTTTTATTTTCGCAATTTTAGTGAATTTTGAATATTTAAAATGAATTATTTTAAATAATAACGACGAGAAATTTAATTTGAATAGAATTAGAACGTATATATTTATATACGTCATCGTTAGAATATAAATATTTATTTTTATATATAAAAGGAATTGAAAAATGGCGCGGTAGTTCGATAATTCGATTTCAAATTTCAAATGAATGTACCGGGTGCAAAATAAACCGAATTTTAGTGAAACCAATAATATTAGAATCTATTTGAGAATATCTTTCGAACGAATCCGAAAAATTGAAATTTCATAGCGGGAATCAAAAGATATGTCCAGTTGAAAATTCAGAATTGTCGCTATGGAATTCTGGCCCTTAAAAATGGAAATTTTGCAACTGACCTCGGTTTTCGACGAAACCACTTTTGTTGGACCCGTGATGTCTAGTTATTAGTAGATTCCAAAATTCGCAATTTTTCGAATCAATATGTGAGCGTGGCAAAGGAAAACGCGTTTGACTAGATTTAGTCGATTTTAATCGACTGGAAATTGGCCATTTTTCAAACGATCTCAAAATTTGACGAAATCGGTTTTGTTAGGACCGTATCGTCAATATGAAGCTAGAAAATATTTTTCGGGAATTTTTCTAGTTAGTGTGTGGCCCCGGTAAATTGAAATACGCGTTCAAATTCAACATATAGAGTTATATTTTGATTTTGACGAAAACTGATCGAAACAGTCGAATTAGCCTACGATACATATCTCATTGTGTTCGGAATGGTGGTACTTAGCTAGGGACAACAGTCGGGGTATTTGATTTCGGGCTTAAAATAAAAAGGTACTTTTTAAAATTAAAAATAATAATATATATAATTATATAACACCTCACCCCTCATTTCCTCCTCTCCCTCTCCTTCAGTAAACTCTCTCGAATAAAGGGAAAAAACCTTATCGCAGCCGACCCCCCTGGCGATCTCCACCTCGCCGCAGCCCACCACACTGCGCCCACCCCCCTCTTCTCCTTCCACCATGCTCCGAACCCCCCCCCCCCCCACCTCTCGATCGAACTGCAGAAACCCCCCCCCCCCCTCGTGCACAGTTCAAATAGCGGAAAGCCCCTCCCTTCCATCAATGTGAGTTAAACTAATTTTTACTTTGCTTTATGAACTGGTTTTTACTTTGCTTTATGAACTGATTTTTTCTTCGCTTTATAAACTAATTTTTACGTTGCTTTATAAACTGATTTTTGTCATAGGAAAATAAGATTTTTCATCGTATAAAGAAGTGATTTTTATAATGAAATGGCGAATGTAAAAATTTGATTTTTATCGTTGAAAGAAAATATTGTTGGCAAATTGAAAATATTTTCAAGGGTATAACAATATGATTTTTATACTTGCAGCAAATTAAAAATATGATCTTTATCTAATAGAAGATATAAAAATATTATTTTTATATAAGTAGAGTATTAAAAATAGAATTTTTATATAATAGAGAATATAAAAATATGACTTTTATATTAGTGAAGTAATAAAAATATGATTTTTATATTATAGAGAATATAAAAATATGATTTTATTGTATATATAGTGAAATGTAAAAAATGTGACTTTTATAGGGATGATATAAAAATTCGACCTTTATGTTAGAAGTAGATATAAAAATATAATTTTCGTACAGGAAGGAGCGTAATAAAAATATAATCTTTATTGGAAGAAGAGCGATATAAAAATATAATTTTTATATAGAGAATAGCGTGATAAAAATAGAATTTTTATCTATAAAGTAGCGGTGTAAAAATAGAATTTTTATCTATATAGTAGCGGTATAAAAATGTGATTTTTATTCATATAGAGTGAATATAAAAATGTGATTTTTATATACATAGCAACAATATAAAAACGTGATTTTTATATACATAGCAACAATATAAAAATGTGATTTTTATATATGTAGTGGCTACGGACAGTGAAATTGACGAAAGGCGAGCGCGACGAAGATTTCTACATAAGAAGAGTCGTGGCGTTTGCTTTAGCTTATCGGTGAGAACTCCTCTCTTTTATTTTAATTTCTAGTTGAAATATATACTAGGATGCAGACGGTGCTTAGCAGCACCCGACACCCGTCGTCCACAGACTATGGATGACTTGTTTGTTTGATTGTTGTGTTGTGAAGTTCGATTATGTGGAATGAAATAAAATATTTTATGGTGGAAAATATTTTATAGTTAAAAATATGATTTTTAACGTATAAATAAAATAAATATTTATAAACAAATCGGACAATTTGTTTATATACACTGATTTGACTGATATTGATTGGGACGATAAATTTTACACATCGCCCAACTGCACAAATAAAAAAAGATGTGTTCGTTGATTTGAAACCCCACACGGGTATTGGGATGATATTTGGCATACACTAATCCCAATTATTTAGTTGTATGTCGATCGATTGTTCGACAGACTGTGTAAGCGTTAAGTATTTATATTTAATATTTATGCAGTTGTGTGGTGCACACTCGATGATGATTGATTATTTGTCGTTGTTGTTATATACATGTGTTGTAGAAAATCCATATAATTCACATTATATGGTAATTGATTGGGCCTCATTTCAATTTGAAAAATATTCATGTGTTGAATAGAATAAACATTCATGTGTTGAATAAAAGCCGTGTTGATTAGATTGTCGCCATTTTGACGTGAACGATATTTATATCGATTTTATTCATTTTTCGATGAATATTGAAAGTGATTTCAAAATTTGAATTAAATTGAATAGAATTGAAATTCGAATTAAATTGAATAGAATTGAAATTCGAATTAAATTGAAATGAATTGAAATTCGAATTAAATCGAAATGAATTGAAATTCGAATTAAATTGAAATTGAATTGAAATCAATTTGAAATGAAATTAAAATGAATTTATAATAAAAAATTTAATTTTGATTTGAATTTGAAAAGGAAGTTGAAATCGTTTTGAAAACGAATTTAAACGATTTATAAAATACGTTTTAAAAAAGGAAATCGACGAAATATATATAATATATATATTATATAGAGAGAGAATGGCCTGAATAGAACGCACCGCGCCGCGGCAGTTCGCAAATTTCGACCATTGACTTCGAAAGGATATTGCGGGAGATCCGGCCGTCGGATTCTCCTAAAACTGGAACCGTTGGGTTCGTATCGAAAAGGGCTTTCTAACGAATATTAGAAATTTGAAATCTAACGGTTGGATTTGGAATTATGTCCAAATCAAATTTGGAAAAGGTCGCTGTAAGTGCAGTTCGATGGCCATTGATGGAAATCGACTGTACGGGCTTTGATAAAATTATTAAAAATATCAATAATTTGTGTAAAATCATAAGGAATGATTTGTGAAGAACTAGGATGAAAATTTCCATATTTGAAAAGATAAAAATAGATTTTTATCGAAATGAACTAGTTTTGAACTAGAGTTATAATTCTATTTATTTCTAAAATAAATAAAGTGGATTTGAAATGGTTTTGAAAATAACCAGAATTTCCAATATATAAAGTGGAAATGGTTTCCAATCGAAATTGTCTTTGGAGTATTTCGATGTTGGATTTCGTGATTATACAGATATTGTTGTGGAAATTTGAAAGATATATTTATATCGTTATTTCCAATACGATATTTGTTGGTCATAGAATTTGGTATTGAATATAAGCTGATATATTTTCTATTCAGAGCCTTGTATTTAATATCAAATGGGATTTGGGTTTGTCGTGCACGGTGTCTTCATTAACACTGTTCTTAAGCCCAGTTGAGAAAAAGATTAAATCTTTTTATTTAGATTTAATGAAGTGTACCAATTAAGTGGTATTTAATTGGAATAGAATTTGAATTGATTTTTGGGTTTATCGTGAACGGTCTTTTAAATAACACTTGTTCTTTAACCCGATAATTAATGGAATGTGATTTTGGGTTGTCGTGAACGGTATCTTCAATAATATTGTTCTTAGACCCAACTGAGTTAAGAAAATCAGAAACAAACTGGAGATTAGTTAAGTTGAATGGTTTCTTGGGTATTGATCTGATGTTGGTTTCGGCCTTCGGGGTTAATACTTAGGGAATTGCTCACTTGCTATTTTACGGTTAAAGGCTGATAGAATGGAATGTGACTTTAAGGTTTATCGTGAACTGTGTTTTAAATGACATTGGTTCTTTAACTCAGCTAAAGATTAAAACCAAGTGGAGTTTTAATGAATCTTTAATTAGATTGAAATGATCGAGAATGGAGTATTACCAGTTTTGCTCCAGGCGATAGTTAAATCTTTAATTAGATTTAAACGTGAAATGGTAATTGAATTTACCGATAACACCGTGGTGTTAGATATGAAGTATTACCAGTTTTACTTCATGGGATGAATAGGTTGGGGTTGGGAAATTAAAACAAATGATTACTTCGGTAAGGTTCGTTAATCCCGACTAGTTGAATTGATATTCAAAGGAAGATTAAAGAATAAATTTAAAAGAATTTATCTTTGATAAAATTAATGGGAACCTTTCCCTAAGAATGTGAAATTTAGAAACTAACTGTAGGTTATCTAAGAAGAATGGTTTCCTGGGTATTGATCTGATGTTGGTTTCGGCCTTCGGGGTTAATGTTTGGGGAATTATTCTCTTGCTAATTTGCGGTTAGTGACTGATGAATTGGAATGAGGCGTATGTTGTGTTTGTGTAACACTTGTTTATTATATACACGGGTTATTCGGAAAGACCGGGTTTATCCCATTCTGAATAACTGATACGACGATAAGTCGAAGGTGAAGACGGTGGTTGAAGACCAGAGGTCTTCACGTCGTTTAGGTGATTACTGATGATCTTGATTGGGTCGTACACCCAAGAGGAGGGAATCAGTTGGTGATCGTCCAGACGTACTTAGAGATCGATGGATATGCGGGGTACTAGGTGCCTCCGGTTTCGTTCAGACCCAGAACGGACTTGTAAATGGACTGTGTGTCTGACATTGGATTTTATTATGTTCGATTGATTTCTATTAAATATATATCTGTTTGGTGGCGGAGAATTTTTTCTCTTGCTTAACGCCCTTCTCTGAGACGTACGAGCTCAGAGGTTATATATTGATAGATATCAAACGCATGGAGTGAATTGCCTGTGTGGCATGCCTAAGTGGCAATATGATCAAGGCTTCTGTTGAAAAGCAGGGTCTTGTGGTTGATGATCAAAGCACGGCCTGTGTGGCATAGCTTTGTGTAGCGTTGATTCGCGAGCCTCATACCCTTGTTGTGAACCAGAAACGGGATAGGACCTCAGGGTGGACATGCGTTTCTTTCTAGTTAGAAGTGGCGTCAGTGGTTTTACACGCCCTGACGAGTTTGTCTTATGTGGTTGTTGCTGTTGCGAGGCGCCTCGGGTATATCGGTGACTATGTGAAGCCTATGGAGTCATTCGTTGGCTCATTGACACCCACAGGGTGGGGAAACGTAGTGTTCAGGCATTTTAATCCACATCGGTGGACCGGCCCTGACGATCCAAGGGCCCACCTGAGTCTGGGTCCTGAGACATGGGCTAAAGCGTCTCGAATCGGTAGAGGACTATCTTTTGCCTCGGTTCACAGATGGAAATCCAACTTCCAATACGTGACATGTGCGGTTTTGATTATAGAGCCTAGTATGGCGACATAGTAACATGGGATGTTGTGCCATCTATGATTGATATTTATGATTGTATATAAAATCAGAAACTAACTGGAAACGAGCTAAGATGGGTGGTTTCCTGGGTATTGATCTGATGTTGGTTTCGGCCTTCGGAGTTAATACTTAGGGAATCATTCTCTTACTAATTTACGGTTGGAGTCTGATTAAGAATCAAAATAATCTGTTTTAAACGTATCAAGCATTCTTTGGCTATTATAAGGTAAAAACCCTATCCTCCGGCTTGCGTTACATTGTGTGATGGGACCTGAGTCTTATAGTAGCTTTATTTTTCTTTATTTAGCATTGCGCTATTATTTTATGCACTGGTATTCTTGGAAGGAAACCCGTTTCGTATTATACGGCGTGGTCCTTTGATTTACCTAACTTTAAAATAAAGATTATTAACTGTTTTAGTTCTCACACCAGTCCCATGACTGACCTGGAGTTTATTGTTTCAACCTAAACTCTGGGTGCCCCTATTTTCTGCATGGGTAGCTAGTAGTTTTGGTTTTGCAGATTTATATTCATAGGATCCTAATTTACAACTGGAATGATACTCGAAAAGCTCAGTATCCGTGTATTACTTCTAGTTGTGTATTGTATTATTTTCCGCTGCTATGTAATGTATTGTAATCTCTGATATTTTAGAATGTATTTTCTTTGTTTATACTCTGTATATTCTTGTATTCAGATATAATTGTTGTAATTAATAATGAAATTTTCTTCTGTCTGCGTTCTTTTGTGTGTTGTTCTCAAAGTATCCTCTCTTTCCTTCACGGGGAAGTTACGGGTTCTCACAATCAGTATTCATTTTCGAGTTCTAAGTGATGAGTTGCTACCTTAGAAAAGTTTTGATGGAAATTTGTTTTGAAAGAAAAACAAGTGGTTTGAAATTCAAATGTTTTGAATTTGAGATAGTGACAAATATATTTATATGATTTCAGAAGGATTCGAAAGGAAAACCCAGGAATTTGAATTCTGAAGTTTAAATTTAACTTAAGCAAGTTAAATGGATCGAGGTAAATAAGTTAATGAAATTCAAATTGAATAAGATTGAATAGATATTGAATTGAGTATAAATCATTTAGATTAAATATGTGAAAACCAAAAGTGTTGGAGGAATTAAATTTGTTGAAATATGAGGAGTTGAGTTTCAACATAAGTGAATTGTTGAAAAATAATGGATTTGTACCATTTTTCCTACCTTAGCAATTTCGAGGACGAAATTATTTTAAGGGGGGAAGAATGTAACGACCCGGATTTTTGGTCAATTTATTTTAAATATTTAATATGGTTTTAAATATTGAATTTATAATATAAATGGTATTTTATTTGGTTATCAATTAAATAATCGAAATACAATTTATTTTGATAGTCATCATAATACGAGAATCTAAAATAATTCAATTCGAAGTTAGAATTAAATCAAAACAATTCAGATGATCAGTATTAGTTGTATTTGAATATAGATGATAATAAAAATATTTTATTATCAGAGAATTTATTTGTTTTTGAATTTAAATTATATTATATAAATTTATTTTGGTTATTTATATTTACGTTCAAATTAAATATCAAAATATATTCAGTTAGTTCAAAATAGTGTTACACTGTTAAAATAACAGTGGTTACGTTAAAGTAGCTGTTCGTGGTTTAAATTTATGAACCCCGAGATATTTGATTGTGGATAGGATCGAAATCAAATCAACATTTGTTTTAAAAGAATAAAAGATCTCTTTATCTCGAATCAGAATCAAATCGAATTAATTACAAAATCTTTTTAATAAATACAAAGATTTTGTGTGTACTTCTCCACCTCTATATATTGCGACAGCCTCTCCCCTTGCTTCTTCATTTTTCTCTTCTGAAAACCCGATAACTCGTTCAATCCCTTCTTCAAATAAAAACCCTTTCCTTAACCCGATAATTTGGGGGCTTCGATCTCCGTTCAATACCAGTAGGCGCACAAATTTTGGGTTATTCGATAGGAGAAACCGTGGGTTCAAGGATCAATTCTTGAGGGGATTGGCTTCATAAGGGATCGCGATAGATGTTGAGGTCAAATCATAACTCGTGATGAAGTTAGATGGTCGGTTGCGCCAGTAAGCGGGGATGCCAGAGGGGAACTCGATGAATTGTTGGAGCTGCTAGGTCTTCCAAGGAGGATCGTCAGTTCAGATTCGAAGGTGGTAGAGGGTTTAGGTGTCGCGACAGTAGGAAGAAGGGTTCGATCAGTTTGTTGGTGGAATTCGAATGCATTACTGTGTTGAGGGGATTCCGACCTTTTGCTGAGCAACTTGAAGGAGTTGGCCATAGGGGGTTTAGGGGAGAGTCGGGTTTGGGAATTCGATGATTGTTGGGTGAAGCTATGATAATAGCAGTGGATTAAAATCGATGAGAAGGAGCTTAGAAAATTTTGAGTGCAGTTTTCTTTTAACATGGGAGAATAGCGACTGGAATAAAGAGAATTAAGGGTAAGATTTTTAAGGTTTACTTAATTAATTAATTAATAATAATTGCTTTTAATATTCATTAATAGCCTATGTTTTAGAATTCAAAACATATACCTTGGGTTCTGAATACATATAGTAGATAAATTAGTTTCGAATAATAATGATGCCCCATTCTAATTATAAAGTTTGCACACAAATAAATTGTTAAGATACATTAATTAATAATGTTTAATTTATATATATATATATATATATATATATATATATATTCATTCAAACTGGTATGATGAACAATATAATATCATATCCATCTTATGCCGAAAATCAAATACGGTTGGTTTTGTTGATTCGCATTATCATTATCTACGTATAGGAGATGTACCAGATGGATATGGCGCTTAGTGGATTTCTGCTAATTGCAAGTGTAGCTCAGAATCCAATAGAATAAAATAGCGCAAGATATGGAATTTAAATCAGTTATTCGGCAAATAAAAACCCTGGTGAGTAAATCTCACTCACCTTTTATTTAGAATTATTTTTATTCGTTAAAAATAATTGTTTGTTGCTTGTTTGAATGCTCTCTGGTTGTTTTAGATATATTAGTTATTTAAGGTGACTATTATATATATATATATATATATATATATATATATTGGTTTGGTGGTTGGATTCCCGCAGTATTATTAGCGGATGCCCGCAGTATCATTAGCGGATGACCCTACGCCCGCGTATATAAGTGGATCCCCTTTTATACCGCGATATCCTGCCACGAAGCAGGATGGGTATTATTTCTGTTGATTAACGTCTGTGGATGCAGGGAAAACAGGTTGGAGGAATCCAACTGGATTCCTCAAAAATATATTATCTGTTTGTTTATTTGTTTGCATATATACTGTCATATATGATGTGTTAGAAAACCAGAAGTAAATAATTGGTTGTGGGGTGTTTAAATATCACTGGGCCTAAGTGTTGATATTTAAAAATATCGAAAAGTGAAATTTCCAGAGTTAAAAAGTGGAAATTCTATTTTTCTAAAATAGAATTTGAAATTTGAATGGAATAAAAATATTAACTTGTTTTAAAGGAATAAAACAAGAAATTCATTTATAAGAAGGGATGAGAATTATCATTGGATAATTCAGAAATAAATTTTAAGTTTGAATTTGAAAAAGGGAAAAAACTATTTTCCCAAAGTAGAAATATCTATTTCAAAGGAAAATTGAAATCGGGACTTGTTTAAATATATAAACAAGTAAAATAAATAGGGTTTCTAAATAGAAAGGGAAAAATTATCATTTGGGATAATTTGAATATCTAAATTCAAATGTGAGTTTAAAAATAGAAGTGAGGAAAATCGTTTAATAAAATAAACGATGGAATTTATTCTGACGTCAGAATATAAATTGAACTAAATAAATACCATGAGGATTTATGATTTTGAATTCGATTAATTCGAATTTATTTAAATAGAAGTTAAATTGAAAATAGAATTTGAATTCAGAGGAATTGAAATGGAATTTGAATAAGAGAATTTAGAAAGAAATTAAATAAAGAAAATTCAAATATAGAATTTGAATATAGCAAGTCAAATGGAATTTGAATATGGAATTTGAATATAGAAATTCAAATGAAATTCAAATATAGAATTTGAATATAGAATTTTCAAATAGAAATTGAATATAGGAATTTAAACGAAATGTGAGTATAGAATTTGAATAAGAGAAATTCAAATAGAATTTGAATAAGAGATTTGAAATAGAATTTGAATATAGAAATTCAAATGTAACTTGAATATAGAATTCAAATAGAATTAAAATGGGATTTGAATATAGAAAATCGAAGTATAAATAATATATTACCGAGTAAGGAGAAATCGACAATTATAGATAACCGAAAATATTATGTTGAATTGAAAATTTTGATTTGATATATATTAAAAATATATCAGAATGGAGTTGAATTTATTATAGACGAAGTTTAAATGTTTATATTTATAAATATAATTAAAACGAACTCGCCGCAGCGCTGCAGTTCGTAAATTGGCGATTCGAACTTCAATTGAATATACAGGACTCAATTGAAGTCGGAATCCTTTGAAACAAGAAACATCAGGACCGATTTGATAATAGTTTTCTAATGGAGAAGAAAAATCTGGATTTCGTCGAATAAATTTTGAGTTATGTAAAAATCAAATTTTCAGAAAAACAACGCCATAACCGTTTAAAAACCATAACAGTTTATTTAATTTTCTAAAACGATTTTAAAGAAATAAAATCCAAATTTGCCATTAGAAAAATCCAGACTGGAGATATAAAATAAATATGAACTCCAGTGAAGTAAGTGAAATGATTTTTGAATAAAAAAATCAGATTTTTAATTATTAAATAGGTTTTACTAGTTTGAAAAATAAATAGTTAAATCGAGATTTGAATTGAAATGGGGGTTGAATAAGTGAAAGAGATTTGAAAATTTATATTCGAAATCGAATATGTAACTTGAGTTGAAATGGAATTAGTTGGAGTTCATGAGTAGATTAGAATATATTTGAATGTGATATGTTCAAATAAGAAGTGAAATAGGCAAAATAGCTAATTAAAGAATAAATGAGCGAAACTAAATTCAAACGATGGATAGTGTTGAATTGAATTGAAACAGGTGAGCATGCGTTAGACGGATATGAGATGAAGTATATGAAGATTTTAATTTATGTGCCTGACTAAAAGGTACATGTTTAAATTCATATATGAGGTTTTATGCGCCGTATCGGCAAGCTGCTTGACTTTTTCTTTTTCTTTCGGATTGGTGAGGGTCATGGGAGGCTATTTGAAATATCCCGATGCTCCCGGTACAAGGGAGGTTATGGTGAATTTTTCCGGGAATTTAAGGAGTTAGAATATTTTTAAGAAAAATTTGATAGCTAGAAATAAATGTATCGATATATATAGAATTCGATAAGGAAACGAATTCAAGAATAGAATATTATAAACAAACGGGAAATCTATAAATTAGAAATAGAAAGCGAACCATATACATGTTTTAAAAATGAATAATTGGTTTTTATGGTGTGTTTATTCGAGGTAAGTGGTTTTGCCGTTTTGAAGTTGAGGATGTTTTCAGTCGAGGTCTGAGAGGTAATTTTACCCCAACTTGATTGATTTCATTTTAATTGATAAATAGCAGGATCCAGCCTCGAAGAGAAGTGTTTGAAAAAGGGTTAGTTGAATAAAATATATTTGGGTTGTTGTAACGATGTTTTATACAGCATTCATTTTAACCCTAGTAATGGAATTTTCGAAATATAAAAGTAAATATTCCCTGGGTATAATTAAAGTAGTCGGAAAAGAGATAAGTGATTGAAATTTTTTTCAATTGCGAATAGAATATATTTTCTAAATACAGGAAATAAAAGAAGGTGATATAGGGAAATGGTTTTCCAACTAGCGTAAGAGATCAATAAGATTTCTGGAAATATTTGGTTAACAAATATTTGATAGGGAAATGAAGAAGTGAATTTATTAATGAAATATTAATTACAGGCCCAGTGGTTGTTTGATGTTTTGAATGGATGTTTGTTTATTTTTCTTCGATAGTTAAATAACCGACTATCGAAGTATTTGCCAATATCGTTGTCAATATAGAGAGACCGGTTGGATTATTATCCGTGAACCAATCTGTATTGGCAGTAGCATTGCGAATCAGATTACATGAAGATAATCGAAGACGGAGTAAAGTGCAAGGGCTTTTTCTATTAATAGAAATTGTGCCTTCGTTTTCGTTCAATCCCAGAACGAACGTAAATGGATGAATGTCTGACAAAGTATTTCCAATGATCGAATATGTTGATCTGTACAAATATATATGGTGGCAAAGGATTTATTCCCTTAGCATAACATCCAGAATATTTGTGCAAATCAACTAGTGATTAACGGATTTGACAATGTGGCATTCAAAGTGATTGTGTTATCAATGAATGAAAAGAAATCGTAGCCTCTGGCCTCAACAACCGGGAAATGACAAAAATCAGGCAGGGAGCATGGCTATGTGGGTCGCTCCCATTAGGGTGTATTATCACCTATCTAGAGATTCATTTATTTCCTTATTCTATTCGATGTTGTCCCATTCGGGAAACGGTTGCTGATCCCAACCGTTAGTGATATACATTCGATACACTCGAGCGAAATGAGTGGTCAGTCATGTGTGGGCCGGGTTGCAAGACGTTCTTGTTGAACCCCGTGTATTCGCCTCTAGAGATACACTATCGGAAGGTGGTTCCATACCTTGTCATAATTGGAAATCCAATCTCTAATAAGCGCCATGCGGTTTTTGATTTTATACTATATATGTGGAGCGTGAGATGCAAGCGTTCTGCTATTTGGTTATTTATTTGATATAGACATTATTATAATATCACTGGATTTGATATCAAAGATATTTTGGGTTATAGTAAGGTAAAAACCGTCCATGTTTATGTGTGGGTTGGTCTTACTATTATCTTTTCCTTCGAAAGGATTTTGAAAGTTAAACAAATGGTTGGAGTTTACTCACACCAGTCCCATGACTGACCCAGAGTTATTTTGTTTTGTTTTCCCTAAACTCTTGGGTGCCCAAATTTGTACGGGCAGTCAAGTAGTCGGGATTTTTTTTCAGATTCACTTGGAAGAGCTGGAAGCAGGAGGCTTCACCAGTTAGCTATAGACTATCATATATTCCGCTGTGTACCATGTTTGTATCTGGAAACAGGTGTTTATAACTGTTCCAGGAATAACTGTTCTGCTCTGATGATGGTATGTATATAAAGTAACCGATGTGTATTTCAAAAGTTATGTTATATAATGTATTTTATTCGTTCCGCTGTGAGTTTGTGATCTTCATTTTTCTTCTATTCTAATATTTCTTTCTTTCTATTTCTCATCCTCTAACTTCTTTCTAATAATGAGTCGTATTTCTATGCAATTTGGGTTGGACGTGTGGTGTTATTAGTCAACTCAGATAGTACCGATTTGCGGGTCGTTACAGTTTTCAGGCGGTGCGGTTTTTAAACGAGGAGGAGGGCGGCGGTTTCCGTTCAGGTGGCCAGAGGGGAAAAAGGCGGAGGCGATGGGGTCACGGCGGTGGAGGGCGGTGGCTGCGGCAGTTCAGCGTGGTGGGGTTGGGCGACAAGATCGATTGTATTTTTTTTATTCTGTCGTTGACTGATTAGAAGAGAAGGGGGGATAAGGTTTTTATATATTTATTTAATTATTTTAAATTCCAAAAAGTCAATTTTTCTTTCGAAATACAAATCGGACCCAAAGAATGTCGTCCCTAGCGTAATACCCACATTACAGACATAATGGGATATGTCCCGCAAGCCAATTCGACTGATACGATCAGTTTTCATCAAAATTAAAATATAAATTAATATAACATTCAAAATTGATTTCAACTTACATTTTAATTTACCGAGGCTACATACTGACTCCAAAAATTCCAAAAAATAACTCTAGCTATGTTTTAACAATACGATCCTAACAAAACTAATTTCGTTGAATTTGGACACAGTATGGAAAACGGTCATTTTCCAGTCGATTAAATTCAAACTAAATTGACCAAACACGTTTAAATTCACCACGCTCACATATTGATTCCAAAAATTCTAAACTTAGAATCTAGCAATAATTTGACATTCTGGATCCAACAAAAGTGGATTCGTAAAAAACGGAGGTCGTTTACAAAATGGCTATTTTTAAGGTCTCTATATATATATATATATATATATATATATATATATATATATATTGCATAGCGACTATTCTGAATTTTCAACTGGACATAACTTTTTATTCATATTATGAAATCTGGATTTTTCACATTCGTTAGAAAGATATTTTCAAATAGATTCAAATATTTCTGGGTTCTACTGAAATCCGATTTATTTTGAATAATGTATATTTATTTGAAATTTGAAATCAAATTTTCAAACTACCGCACCTTTTCAGGATCGTTTTATAATTAAAATAAATTTATACGTTCTAACTTCAATTAAAATAAATTTTTCATCGTTATTATTTAAAATAAATCATTTTAAATATTCAAAATTCATTAAAATAGCTAAAATAAAAATTTTAAATTAGTTCTGATTTTCCGGGTTGTTACATTGAGGGTCAAATATTAAGCAACGTTTTGACAAAGTCTTTACTCTTTGGACTTAGACATCCGGATTACTCATGACTTGAGCACAAACTCATACGAATTCGAAATAAGCGTCAGAATCAACGTTTTCTTAGGAATCAAGAAATGAATTGGCCTGAGTCGATTGCCTCTATGCATCGTTTGATCACTTAGAAATAGTCTGATCGGATCGTTGGTTCAATCTGTACTTATTTGATTGATCATGCATGGGATCAGATCGATTACCTTAGAAAAGCACGATCGGCACATGTCACTCACCTGAAATCAAGGATCAGACCGATTTAGCACTTATCCAATCATTTGGTAAGTCCAGATTGATACTCTCAATAAATGATTATCGACATAGCCTGATCGCTACGTGAAAATCATCTTAGAAAATTTGCCCGATCAAGTTGAAAACACAGATCAGCATGACCCAGGCCGAATCACCCAAAAATGGATGATCGGTACGGTACAATCACCTTTTATCAGAAGATCGAATCATATAGGGATATCCTAATCATTTCAGGGATTGTATTTTTCGATACAAACTAGGGATCAGTACGACTCCTGGGATGGATCGATATAAACTCAGAAGCAATTGATCACCTCAGACACCAGGACAGATCACTTGAAAATTAGTGATCAACGTAGTGTGATCACTAAAAATTGAGTGATCGACCAGGATGCCATGGATTCGAAGTTTTACCAGGCATTTTAGATTTGAAGTCTTTCCAAATTTTCACATGATTGATCACTTAATCTTCGAAGTTGATCACTTGAAATAGATGGATCAATATGATGGATCCCATCAAAAGCTGGAGCAAGTTTGGATCCAAAAATTGCACAGGAGCGTGATACGAATCTTGGATCCGAAGGAAATGAATGTTGGGTAATGCAGATCCAAATAAATCATGGGATCAATATATGTTTTTGGTACATTTTCAGGTAATCGATCCAAGTGCTTAGGATACAAAGAAAATATAAACATTTGGGATACAAAATGAAATACATCGATCCTAGGATCGGTATTACTCCTAGGCTCGTATAGGAATTTGTTGAAGTAACAAGATGCAAAATTAGGGGAATCAGAATTGTTACAATGATTGGACATTCTAGGACACTTCGGATCCACACATTTTTGGATGATCAACATGGTGCGATCAAGGTAGAATAGGTGAACAAAGTACGGAGTTGGAACACGAAGAAGTGCTAAGTTATTGGATACATACCGATCCCCCAACATGGGGATCAGATCCGGAGTATTTTCAAGATGCATTCATGTAACACCCCGTAATTTTAACAACACATTAAAATGATAAACTAAGGAATACTTAATTAAATATTAGGAATTAAGTAAAACAGGCTACGCCATTGCATTCGTCTTGGAATTCTGCTTAAGAAAGAAACCAAGTTTGCATAAAACGGACATCGTAGGAAGAAGTTATTAAGCCTAGAAATTTGTATACACACTGTGACGATCCCAAAATCTGAGGGGCGGTATTAAGGATAATCATTGGAATATAACCCATTTTAACAGAAATTGACCAATCTCATTTTCTTTTGCCCCGCTCACATACTAGCTTCAAAAATTATGAAATTTGAAACTTAGCAATAATTTGACATCCCGGACCCAACAAAAGTGGTTTCGTCGAATTTCGAGGTCGTATGCAAAATATCTATTTCCAAGGGCTATATATGCTGTATAGCGACCTTTCTGAAAATTCATTCGGCCATAACTTTTGATTCCCGTTATGAAACTTCGATTTTTCAGATTCGTTAGAAAGGTATTCATAAACAGATTTACATATTTTCAGTTTCGCTAAAATCCGTTATATTTTCCACCCGGTACAGTCAGACAAAATTTGCATTCAAAATTTCAAACTGCCTTACTATACCCAATTCTTTATTTTATTGAAATATGCTATTTCAATTATTCAAATTCTTTGGTAATAACCAAATTTAAAAAATTTAAATTGGTTCACATTTTCCGGGTTATTACACACACAATAGAATTATATATATACAAACATATTAAAAAAAATTAAAACAGCGAAGCGGTAGGGGGAATAGCCGAACCGCCCCATTTTGGGGGTCGACCCGAGTCCCGCTGGGTCGACCCAGGGGTTCGGCCCAGGGTGTTTGGGGTCGACACATGGGTCGACCCCGGGGTCGACACCCAAAGGGGGAGGTCGACCCCCATACAGATCTGGGTAGAATTCAGTTTTCACACGTGGATTCCTTTCTTGACTAGATTCATTGACCCTAGGCTATAAATAAGACCCCATTTCTCTTGTTTCTCCACACCTAAAACAACGGAGAACTAAATGCTGCCTCTGCCCAAAATAAATCAGGACTTTTTTCTTCAACAATCAACTAGAGTCATTCAAGTTTAGAGATCTGTGATTCAACATCTGCAACTATTCTTCTGTCTCTTAGATCTATTCTCTGTGAGTCTACATTACTTTTAGATAAAAATTAATTAAAATGTAATCTTGACATGCCTATGAACTAGATCTAAGCCTGTGACTATTGGAATCATCTTAGATCTGTTATATTTGTATATCTAATTCACTGATTAGATCTCATCATGCCTGTTTATGATCATGATACTATGCATAATCAGTCTTGTTATTACATGTTCATCAAATCTGTTTTTATATGCCTATTTATGTTCGTCAGATCTGTTTTTATATGCCAATATCTGTTTATCAGTTCTGTTCTTATATGTCTATTTCTGCTATCATATGCCTATTTATGTTATTGTTGGTTTTATGCATATTCTGTCTTTCTCTCTCTCTCTCTCTCTCATTCCTTTTTTATTTGTATAGCCAGAATACTTTCGAGCCTAGGCCAATATCGCTGAAATACGCATACAAACGAAATTGAGTTAAATTGGGAATGATTGGAAATGGTAATTGGGGACATAACTTGTACTTTGAATCACGATTGGGATCGAGGGCATAAACTATATTGTGAAATTAGACTAAAAATTAGGGCATGATTTATATGGTGAATTACGACTTGTGGTTTGGGACATAAAAATCTATAGGCTTAATTTAAGATTAAGTGAAACATGTTATTGGAACTGTAAAGAATCCGTGAAGCTTGTTTAATTCGTTAAAATTGGGGCATAACTTGTATTGGGAAATTTGGGGCTAAACTTTAATTGAAAGCATGAATATGGATTTAGGGCTAACACATGATGAATATGACTTGGGAAAGGGGCATGAAAACCTATAATGAAACAAGAATACTTGTTAACGAATGAAGATGCCTAGAAATACAGTAATTAGAAAACTGTAACCACGCTTAGACATGAGGTTAGATTACACTTGTGGTGGAAGTCTGCCCGGACCCGACTGACATATCCAGCGACCATAAATGGTGAATCTAATGTGAGGGGTCTAAGTGCATAAACATGTGATGGTGCTAAGACATGAGGTTAAGTCAGACTTGTGGAAGAAGCCTGCCCGGACCTGACCGGCATATCCAGCATCCACAAGTGGTAGATTTAATGTGGGAGATCTAGCGCATTATAACCATAAATGAATGTATGGTAATGAACTTTTAATACTTAACCTGTTTAAATCCATAATGATTGTATGAGCCTGTTAAATCTATGGAGTTAAGTAAACCTATTAAGTATGTGGGGTCAAGTAAGCCTGTTAAATCAGCAGGGTTAAGTAAGCCTGTTAAATATGTGGGGTTAAGTAAACCTGTTAAATCTGTGGGGGTTACACGAACCTGTTAATTTAGAAAACTTAACATGTTAAATCTATTGGGGTTATATGGACTTGTTAACTTGTAAAATTTAACCCATCTGTAGGGGGTTATGTGAATCTGTTAAATTTGTTAGGCATAACCGGTTAAACTCCTAGTTAGTTGGGGACATAAGATCCGTAAGGGTTGGATTGTGGCATCTGTCCTGTGGGACCCATATTAATCAGTAACCCATTCTGGTATTAAAGGGGGACCCCACAGTATGTAGGGGTCAGGGCATGCTTACTGAACTGATTGTAAGAGGTTCATATAAGAGGAGGTGTGTACTGGAGCATTATAACGGACTCATGTGCGTGCATCAGTACGGCCTACATCGGGGAAAATAAGCTGCTGTAGCAACAGGAAATAGGTATGTGTCCTTTTGTAGGTTGCCACTTTAGGAAGTAATACACCCTACTGTGCGGCCGACACAGAGTATTTACGGGACACAGAGCCGATCGATTGGGGGGTAGTAAATAGGGTACACCTAGTCCTGTCTGTTTCCGTGGGGTACCTATGTTTCTATCTGGGCTAACACCCGTTATTTCTGTTTAGATAGCAGTTAATTCTGTTCGGGTTAAAACCCGTTACTAGAGTACACCTAAAACTACCATTATATTTCTGTTGGGATTATCCTAAATCTTTTTAGTAATTAGGGAGTATGTAATCTTATTACATATCTGTTGTACTAGTATTGGTGCAGAGAAAGTTAAGTGTAAGGGAAGCACTATTTATTATATCATGTTTATCATGTTTACCTTGTCATACCTGTCTTATATGATGTTATCTCTCTTATCCAGTTTATATGCCTGTCATGATGCAGTTACTTATTTATATTCTAAAAGTAACTAGACTCACCAGACTTTATGTCTGATCTATTTTGTTTTATCTTCTTTCTCTTCCGTTTCCCCCTCCCTCCCCTAGGTTCTCAGGCTGGGAATACTCAAGCTTGATCATGATTCTGCTTAGTTTTGCTTGGAGCCGCATAGATGTACTACTTGATTCGTACCTTCTCTACTATGGCTATGTTTTTGGGGATTATGCTTCTTTTATTTTTGTACTCTGATGATTTTAGTACATGACAGAAGTTTTAAACTGATGTATTGGGCTTTATGCATTCCAGGCTTATGATGTAACTTTGCTTTGTACCACAATGATTTATGTTTTAATAAAATGTTAAATTCCGCTACTATTTTGTATCTGTCTTATAATATTTCTGTCTCCGTTTACCTATAACGCTTCACGAAACTTAATGCATTCTCTTAATGAGTGACATTAACGGGCGTAGGGTATCACAATTCAAATCGTGGTCCTAATTCTGCTCTTATACTTTTGGATGAGCAGATACCTTTTGTAGCTATAAATAGGTCATTTTAGGGGGATCTCTTTTCAGCTATGGAGCTCCATTACGCAAGGACATTGCTGAGGACTAATTACAATAATCTTTCTCTACATTTTTACGAACAAATTACATTGTACTTATGATCATGAAGTATAATCAATAAAGATTGCAACAAGTAGACGTAGGCATGATTTGCCGAACCACTATAAACCTTATGTCACTTTATTTCATGTGCTCTTTGATTGCTTTGTGACTACTCTGTGACTGATTATTGTGAATAATTTCTAATTCACATATGAATTGGATGTTGGCGTACGATTAACTGGAATCACACGTCAACAACTTAAAAATCAGGAGATGACTACTTTGAGGTACTTCATGAATTTCTCTATGACTGATTATTGTAAATAATATCTAATTCACATACATGTTGGATGTTGACATATGATTGACCAAAATGACGCGCCAACAATTTACAAATCAAGGATGACTAGTTTGAGGTTCTTTATGAATGCAATCACTTTCATAAACCCATTACAAATCGAATACGAACTCCTCCAATGGATCTGTTTTCCTTAAGTCGAACCGTTCCTTCTTCATTATTCTTCCATAGATTTATTTTCAAACTTCCATTATTTATGCATAAATTGCACATTAAAATATGACTAGCGCGTTAGGCTTCTTATATAACAAAAAAATGGTATGATTTTAAATTTAAGTATTAGGTAAAATAATGAAAAAAAAGCAGCATATTTTTCTTTCACTTAAAAGTATAAATTCATTTAGCATTTTTTATAAAAAGATAGACGTGTTTGGAATTCTAAATGTAAAATATTAGTTTGATTAGCTTTTCACATATAAAACAGATATGTCACCTTTTTATACAAATAAAACTAAGATAGGCTTCATAGTTTTGGTTAGAAGAATAAAGACAAAAAAGTTTGCACTTTGCTTTCATTTAAAAGCATAAATCCATTCTGCATTTTACATAGTAATAATTGTGTTTTTGTCATGTAAAAAATAAGATTCACTCGCATTTCAATGTCAAAATATGAAGATATGTTATGATTTAACCTCGAAACTAATAAAAAAGGTATGTAGTAATGATAAATGAATTTAACACTTTTCGTATGAAAATACAATTGTAGTTGTCATCATTATACAAAAATAGTTGGATTTAGCCACTCGACTAACATATAAGTATTTTATCAAATAGAAACAATAATATTTTATCTTTTATCCTTTTAGCAAAAAAATAATAATCATTCGTCTATTCAAAAAAAAGACCCTTAATATTCTACTATAAAGGATATAATCTTTTCACAAAAAAGGGTAAAAAGATAATAAAATCTATACCACATCCAAATTGGAAATAATTAAGGTATTCATAGTTTATCTTATTAATTCACATACGCTCATATTGTTATTCTAAATTCTGGTTCATTAAATAATGATTTTGTCCAACATTTATGT
This sequence comes from Allium sativum, assembly GCA_030737875.1. Classification (NCBI taxonomy): domain Eukaryota; kingdom Viridiplantae; phylum Streptophyta; class Magnoliopsida; order Asparagales; family Amaryllidaceae; genus Allium; species Allium sativum. Next base: position 428,386,708 of record CM060909.1, on the reverse strand, counting down.
AGCTCATAACACATATATTCAATCTGAATTTAGGTAATTGTAATTGTATAGTTTAACTAAAAATGACAGAGTATATCGAGCAACCAACGTTAGTGCCCAACATATTAGTTATTAATGTATTAACAATAATTAAATTTAACCTAAAATAGTCAAGCAAAAATTTGATCAACCAAAATCCAATCGACGAACAAAAATCTATCAACAATTGCTAATCAAAAAATTTGGACCTTGCGTAGATCACAAACTATAACCAATTCGGATCAATTTTTATTTCGATTTGAATAAATCCGTCATTCGAATTTGTTGAAATCTAAGTAAATTATTAAGGTTTAAAATCGATATCACAACAATAGAAAAAATCTAACCCAATTTTGAATTATAATCGATTTTGTATTAGGGTTCCAACAAAAGCTAATAAACAAACTTGAATTGCGTATTAGAATCTGAATTATAACCAAATTTGAATTTTATGTTTGTGGAATTTGGACGAATTCTTTGTATCTGAATTTTCTAGGATTTGATTTTGTGGAAGTTTAAGAAAATCACATTAAGTTCGAAATTAGTGACATACCAATGGTGAAAATCTTATCAAGATTAAAAGGCAACGTTGACATTGAGATAGAAAGATGTTATGGACCGTCGATCTAACAGAGTTAAAAACCAGATACAAGAGATACGAAGAAAGACAATTAAAGATTAATTTTAAGACCTACTCTTCGAATTAATTAAAGTGTGGACTGAGCAGCTGGAATTAAATCAAATATATGTTAATATCGTGCAAACTTGATTATTAAAATAGATATCATACAAACTAATGTACTTTGCAAATTGTCACTAAGACCTAATTTCCACTTCTAAATAGGTTTATATTAGTTGCATAGAAGCAGTGAACATATACTTATTTTGAATTGAAGGTTACTAATTGCAAAAAAAAAAAAAAAAGTCCAAGCCTTCCATGGATCATATTATGGAAACATGTGGTGCAATTTGTTGGGTTAGATAATCATATCTTATTGTAAGATAAGAGTATGAAATTACGAAACTTTAAATGGTTCACGGAAACCGTAGAAAATCTAAAGAATGCATAAATGGGTACAATTATATAATTTTATCATTTGCAGTTCAGTATTGCTAGGATAAATTCGGTTGATTTTACCATCGCAATCTAGGTATAATTTTTCTTTCCATTTGAAATTGGTCTTAGAATACAAGAAAGAGTTTGCAAATTTGCTTTAGTGAAATGATATTTGCACATAGATTTATGGCTTCAAAATATATTTCTTTAGTGATTAAAATGCTGTTATGTTGAGTTAGTTACTCCATAAGAAATTAAAGAATCATGCAATCAAGATCAACTTTGGTTAACAACTTTAGCGTATTTCTAATTTTTAGTTTTAATCGATAAACCATTAGGGTTATAGCAGCATTAGCCCAGCGGTTAAGGACTTGTGTCGAGGTAACAACGATGCGAGTTCGAAACCCGGAATGACATGCTAAAAGGGTTTACCATGTGCATACGCTACGATTAGCCACTTATGTGGTATCCGCGGACCGAGCTAGGTGTACTAGGGGGTTTTACGGCTCCGGTCAGTTTCCCCCTGAACAAATTCAAAAAAAAAAAATCTAATATAGAATGATAATTTCATCTTTAGAACATTATTAAACTCTACCAAAACGAAAAACGTGGATTAAATAATTAAGTAGTTTGAACCATGCTCAAGCTGACTTACATAACTAAATGTTTATAACATAATTTAGGCCTGCATAAAAATAAGTATGTATATAATTTACTCTATTACCTAATCATTAATTTTCAGTTACTTGAAAGTTTCTGAAGTGATTAGTACAAAAATGAGTTCTATGTATACAAATACATTAGTATCATTCAAATATTTACTTCAACAATTAGTGAAAAAAATTAAATTTATTTGTAGTACGGCCTCACACTTGTTTTAAAATTTTAACTAGTTTTAAAATGTAAATTTACTGTAACAACCCTGATTTTTTGAACCAATTTAAAATTTATTTTTAATTGATTTTAACGGATTTTAAGAATTTAAAATGATTTATTTTAATAAACAACGATTTAAAATTTATTTTAATCGAAGTTTGTACGTAATAATTTAAAATTTAATTAAAACGAACTCATAATGTTGCGGTAGTTTGAAAATTTAGTTTTAAACTTTAAATGAATATATAAAATTCAATATAAATTAGATTTTAGCAAAACAAGAAACGTTAGAATCTGTTTAATTATATCTTTCTAATGAATATGAAAATTTTAGATTTCATATTATAAATTGTAAGTTATGACCAATTCAAATTTAGTCTCTATGAAATTTATTAAAATTGTAATATTATATAAGCCCTTAAAAATAGCTATTTTGCAAACGACCTCCATTTTCGATGAAACTAATTTTGTTGGATCCAGAACGTCAAATTATTGTCAGGTTTAAAATTTCATGTCAATTGGAATTAGTATGTAAGCGTAGTAAATTTAAACACATATTGGAATTTAGTTATAAATTTAATAAGCCAGTTAAAAAACCATTTTTCAAACAGTCTCCAATTTCAACAAAATAAATTTTGTTAGAACAGTATTTGCAAAACATAGCTAGATTCCAAATTTCGTAATTTTCTGAGTCGGTATGTGGTCATGGTAAATTAAAACGTACGTTCAAATTTAATATTTGACGTTATATTGATTTATATTTTAATTTTGAAAAAAATGATCAAAACAGTCGAATTAGCTTATGAAACATATCTCATGGTGTCCGTAATGAGGGTATTTGCTTAGGGGAGAAAGTTGTTGGGGTTCGTTTGGAGTTCGAAGTAATAAACAAGTAGCTAATTAGTTTAATAATAATAAAATAGTGTATATATATAACCCTAGAAATCACTAAACCCTAAGTAAAAATAGAAGCCATGGTCAAACCAAGGAGCAGCTGTCGTTCTCTTTCATCAATGACCTGCGTGCTCATATATTCATTCGTCGATTACTCCACTCCTTTTAGCCGAAACTTCCTACTGTAAACATGTTCAACTAGGTGAGATGTTGCCAAACCAATGGTGGTGATCAAAAATTGTGACGTGGCATGGCCGAATTTTCACCCTAAACAACCAGCGTTCGAACCGATTTTCAGGGGCGCAGGGGCCCATCAGTTCAACGGCGTGGCCAACATTGGGAGTCGGTGCAAAGGTGGATGACATGGTCAAGGTGATCGGCTCTAGCGGCCTCGGTTGTCGTGCGTAGGTGGAGGAAGGATTTGAACGAGAGTTATAGGCAACGAAAGATGAAGACGTGGATTTAAACCTCTAATCACATGATTAGCTGATTAAGTAAGATAATTAGTTAAATTAAACAAAACCATTTTAAATTAAGATCATGCTTGAAATGTTTATATCTTTTCCATACGAAAACAGAGTTCGAAAATTTCAGAGTCGTTGGAATCATGACGACGACAACTACATTTTAGAACTGACTAGAAGGAAATTGGAGCTAGTTGAGATTTTTGGTCAAATTAAACGTCAAGTTTAATTTCATTAAAACAATCGTTGTTTAATGATTTCAGAACTGACCACTGTGAGAACTCTCTCACTCAATTATTTTGTATAGTTATTTTATTTTATAACTGAATATACATTGATTGTCTGTGATGATAATATTTATTTGGTGATTGATGGATGTTTAAAGTTTTAATGCTATTATTATTAAACTGTATATCTACACATTGTTAAATAAAACGTTTATATTATGAATTATTTTGGGATGACAATTTACTCGCCCATCTCCTAAATAATAGATAAGTTCACAGGGAATGTGATGTAAACCCCACACGGGTACTGGGACGATAATTTTACACATCGCCCAAGTATACAAATAATAATATTTGTTTGATGGTTGAAAACCCAACACGAGTCTGGGGATGATAATTAATTCACATCTCCCTTGTGATTAATTTGTATGTCAATCAATTGATTGGCAGACTGTAGTAAGCGTTATTTAATTATTTAGTGCTTGTACAGTTATTTAATTATTTAGTGCTTATATAGTTGTAGATGTACGTATTTTTAACTCAAAAGAGTTTATCTATCGATTTTATTTATTAAATGAATATCGAAAATATTTGATTTTAAAATTTGATATGTTGAAATTATTATTATTTTGATATTATAATAATATGGATTGTTCAATTTTGATTAAAAATTGAAATGGAAGCTGAAATCGTTTTAAAATGAATTTCGACCATTGACTTTGAATTGACGTAACGGGAGATCCGACCGTCGTATTCTCCTGAAACAAGAACCGTTCGGTTTGTATCGAAAAGATCTTTCAAATGATAATAAGAGATTTGAAATCTAATGGTTAGATTTTGAGAAATGCTTAATTAAAATTTGAATAAAAACAGCGCCAGTGCAGCTAAATGACCTGAAACGTCATTTAACTTAAAGAGTGTATTTTTAAATGATTAAAAATAGGGAAAATTATGTTAAATCATAATAAATGATTTGAAAAGATTTTTGGATGAAATATCCCAGTTTTGAAAGGTTTGTGATATTTTTATCTGAATAAGCTAGTTAATAACTAGTGTAAGAATCCAACGGTTTTAAATTAACAAATTGGATTGCGAATGGTTTTAATAATAATCGGAATTTTCCAATGTATGAATTGGAATGGATTTGAATGAAAATTATCTTTGGATATTTTGATATTGGATTATGTGATTATACAGATATCGTTAAGGAATTTGGAGGATATAGATATCGTTATTCCCAATACAATATCTGTTGCTTTCAGAATTTGGTATTGAATATAAGTTGGTATGATTTCTTTTCAAAGCCTTGTATTTAATATCAAATTGGATTTGGGGTTTGTCGTGAATGGTGTCTTAAATAACACCGTTCTTAAACCCAGCTGAGAAAAGAATAAATCTTTTAGTTAAGATTTAATGATATTTTACAATTAATAAATATAATTGGAATTAAATGGAAGATGAATTTGGGTTTATTGTGAACTGTGTCTTAAACAACATTAGTTCTTTAACCAAATTAATAATGAAATTATGATTTGGTATTTATTAATCTTTTAACTAAGATTTAATGGAATTTTCCAAGTAAAGTTTTCCAATTCAATATATTAAATTGGAATTGAGTGGAATTCGATTTATTAATAATCGAGATGAGTTTCTGTGAAGGAAGACTGTTACTATTTATGGAATTTGAAAGGCCTTGCCTTTATTCCGTTTATAGTATCAGTATGACATGGAAATTCATATTGAGTATGATTGATCTGATTTTTGTGAAGATTCCATTTTGATGGAAGATGATTTTGGGTTTGTTGCGAATTTTGTTTTAAATGACATTGGTTCTTTAACCCAGTGAAGGACAAGATTAATTTTCCTCAAGTTGAATAATCATTAAATAATGATTTTTGAAATTAAAACTAAATGGGGTATTAATAAATCTTTAATTAGATTGAAATGTGAATGAGATAATTAAATTTATCAAATTCAGGAAGTGCTCGAGACGAAGTACCACTGGTTTTACTCCAGGCGAGAGTTAAATCTTTAATTAGATCGAACGTTAAATGGTAATTAAATTTTCTGATAACACAATGGGTGTTAGATATGGAGTATTACCAATTTTGCACCATGGGATGAATAGGTTGGGATTAGGATAATAAAATGAATTATTACTCCAGTAAGGCTCGTTAATTCCGACTAGTTGATAAACCTTAATTTGGTTAAGTTGTGAAAAGATAATACAAAATCTTTTGAAATGGTTTCCAAAGTAAAGATTTAAACGATAAGTTTACAAGAATTAAATCTTTGATAAGATTTATTTGAATAAATCCCAGTATTAAGAATATCTAAATAAAAATATATTCTTGATTGGAATGAGGCGTATGATGTGTTTTTATATCACTTGATTATAAGATACACAAGCTATTTGGAAAGACCAGGTTCAAACTATTCTGAATATCTGGTACGACGATTAAAAGTCGAAGATTTGAAGACGGTGATTGAAGACCGCAGATCTTCACATCATTTGGATTATTACTGATGTCTCATGTAATGCCCCACCACGAGACCTGCATTAACAAAGAGAATTACGTAGTAATTCCATCTGCTAATTCGGAGAATAGGGCTGGTTAGGAGCGACTAACTATAACCTTGTCTCCGCTATCCACTGAACATGCCGACAAATTCTATATATTTTTCTTCAAGTGGATAGACGTATTTAATAAATTCTTGAGATAAAGCTATAGATAGCTATGGATCTATCAGAACAAAACTCTATAACTAAATGAATATCTCATCACAGAATAGTAACAGATACATATCATATATATATGTGCATACATGTACAATGATACATCTCAATACAGTACAAATAACACATCAAAGTAATACAGAGATCACTCAATATACGAAAAGTAAAGACTAAACTCTCGGCAAATGCCACAAGAATGTGAATAATCCCAAAGAGATGACTCAGTCTCAAAAGATAGCACCAAGAACCAGCTAAGATCAAGAGAAGAGCTAAACCTGAAACAATCTAGGTCTGACCCGAGTGAAAACACAAGGGTTAAGTAGGCTAGAACTTATCATTAGTAAAGGTAATGATAATACGAGGTAATGGAAGGACCGTTCCATGATTACTAATGGTATGATATAAGTCATCAAGTATCTCTAGGGTGGTATATCAATGATTTGTCATGATTGCATAAAAGAATGCAATATATCTTGTTTATATATGGTTCATCTAATTATAATATAACTAAATGGAATGAGTAAATGTATGAACCACAAAGGGAGTTTTTGAAAGACAATTTAAACTTCATGATCATAATAAAACTCGAATTAGGCTAGTTACATTTATAAGAAAAATAGATCACTAGATAAGGTTGAGCGATTGAAAGATGTGATATCCTCTGATATAAAGGATACCATGCCATATAGAAACAATTCCTTATGAAAAGAAATGATATCTCTTCAGGATAACTATAAGTGATGACTAAGTTATGACTACACTCAAGTGATAAAAACAATGCTTAAGCATAGAATATCTACAAACTAGGTCATGAAGGTAAAACTCAATTAATCATTGCCTTTGCCTCATATCATCGGCAGTGCTAATTAAACATCGATTAAAAACTTCTAAAGAATCACTTATCTCCATAAAGGGGGATAACAACATAACCATGAACCATAGCTACATAATCTTTTAATTAAGGATAAATATCTATAAATATGCCTCGTCTCATTGGCATACACTAAATCCCAACACAATTCAATATGTCATAAAACCCATCTAATAAAAATTTCTTAATTATTATACCTCATCTCATTGGTATAAATATAAATACATCTCAAATACAATACTCAAACTCATCATAAAAGAATTATCATAATATATACCTCATTTCAGTGGTATAATCAAAAAAATGTCACAAACCTAACTTGATAGCACACAAAAAGGGTTCAAAACATCATATTTGAAATCACCATAAAAAGTTGACATATCTCGGCCCTTTTTATACTCAAGGCCTTATTTGAACATCACTATCAAAAAGGTGAATTCAAAACATCAAAATATCACAGAAAACTGCACGTGCTTAACTTCTTGACTAGTTCTACATCTTGGTACCATCCATCGTGATGACTAAGGCCATAAACATCTTAATGACTATAGCCGAAACATCGTGATACCCTTGGTCAAAAAATCCGAGTAATAACATCGTGGTGATTGGAATCACAAACATCGTGATCATTGTGATGGCTATAGTCAAACTCATCGTGATGACTCCAATCGTGTACTCGGTCATAGTACTAGTAATCATCTTGAATGTATCTCAACCTCTCGATTAGGAACCCATAAGGCGTCATCGTATGTCCCATAATATGCATTTACACCTAACGGTTTACTATCCATTAGTTGATACCACACAAGAAAACATCATCAATTATACACTGCCTCATTCATTGGTGAGTGTATAGAAAAAACTCGTCTCATCTTTCTCTCTTTACGACGAGTACTAAGTGGCAATCTAACTTGTCTCATCTCATTGACAAGTAAAAATTCATCTTGAACATCAAAACATCATAAATTCATAAACATCAAAACATCAAGAATTCCTAAACATCAAACATCATGAATTCATCATAGAATAGCTTGCCTTATGTCATTGGCAAGTTTACATAGCATCGTCGTTGGTTCATCATCGAGCATACTCCATTTGAGTAGTTCTTGAACTAATGGCCTTCGCCAAAATTTGGCATTGCCAGACATCGCATCAAAAGGGTTTCGATCGTACAAGTCCGATATTAAGCGATAAAGTAAAAACACATGTCCCATACCATGTATTTTTACTAAATCATTTAATTATTATTCTTATACACCGAAATCCAGAAGAATAGGCTAATATATATATAATTTTATAAAGAAAATAAGACATTTAAACGATTTTATGAAACATATATATAAGCTTTATAAAGAAAAACCCTTATTTAAATATATTATCTATTTAAAAATACTTTAAAATACCAAATTATTTGATTAAAAATATTTTAAAATGGCTTAAGAACATTTATTTTCCAAACCATTGTTTTAAAGAACTCACTAAAATTTAGCTAGAATTAAAACCATTCCAAAATCATCAAGAACACTCAATCTCTATATTAACCGGTATTTATATTTAAATGAGATATAAATCAAATTTAGATCACAAATTTCCTCAAATATGAGCTAGTCCATTATTGCTATCGAATAACATCAAGTTTCACTAAAAAAATACAATTGGAATTGTTGAAACGGAAAAATATCATCAAAATCCGAAAATTAAACATTATACTAATTTCAGCTCAACTGTAAGGAATTCAGATTTTAACATAACAAACTTCAAAATCTAAAAATACTCATTAAAGCAATTTGTTCTACTTGTCTAAGCTTTCTAATGATATAAAGATCATCAAATTCGAGTAAGAAATGAATAAGTTATGATCAAATACATTTCAGATTCAAGCTTGAAAAATTCTGTTGATGATAAAATTGTTCTTCTGTTTTCAAACCTAGTTTTGGTCAACCAAACAGTGGAATAACAAAATTAGATCTGAAGATAAACTATTCCTTATTGAATCCTCTTTCAAAAAAATAAAAAATTTGATCTCAATAGGATGAGAAACGTTAAAGTTATTCCTATTTTACTACAGCCTATTCTTAGAAAACGAGACAGAATTGTATTTCTGTGTACAATTCGATTTCAGGTCCATCAAACAGCAAAATATCAAAATATAACCTAAAGAAGAATTGTTCCTTATTGAATCTAGTTTCCACAAAAAAAATTGAGCTTAATTGGATAAGAAATGAGAGAGAGATGCCTGTTTTACTACATCGCATTTTCAGAAAATGAAATTCAAAGAACTCAAAAACAACAACTATAGGATTTCATCAAATCAAATCAAAATTGGCAAAATCTAGCATACTCTAAGCGTTTTCACTTACCTCTATTGCAATTTACGGTGAGGTTGAAGACTAATTGGAGTGTTAGGAGGTGCTAGAGTTGAGAAGAAACTTTTTTTCCCTATAGAATCAACTACAACCACATGCAATAGGAATACTCAACATATAGCAAAACTTTTAACAAAAAAAAAAAGGATAGATTAAATTCAAGTTTTTGAATGAGTTACCTGCTGGAGAAGAAGTGTAGCAATACTTTTGTAACACCCCGAAAATTCTATAACTGTGAAATTCACAAATTCAAGTATAATTAAATTGAAATCAAAGAACTAAGGGAAACGGGATACGCCATTGCGTTCGTCTCGGAAAAATACGCGAAATAGAGTCCGAGTTTTCGAAAAACGGAGTCCGTATGAAGAAGATATGGCCTTCGGAAGTTTTGAATCAAATTTAAAATTCAAACAGAATAAAATAATTAAAAATCGGGCCCAATGGGCCAGGGCAGATAAAAACCCGCCTAGGCCACCCAGGTCGACTGGGCTGTCGACCTGGGCTACCCATGTCGACAGGGCTGTCGACAGCCCTGTCGACAGGGCTGTCGACAGCCCTGTCGACAGGGGTGTCGACCTGGTCGAGCCCAGTCAACCTGGCTGGCCAGGTCTGTGTTTGGTCGAATTTCTGTGGTCTGCTTTGTCATTAGGGCTAGGTGGCGGGTTCTAATTGGTCTCTCTATCTAATGAATGGCTATGATCAATCCAAGCAACATCAATGGTCCTAATTAGTTCCTAACCTCTATATAAACAACCCTAGACTAAACCCTAATCTATTCATTCAAAATTAAGAACATAGCCGCCATGTCGCTGAGGAACGACTAAGAATAGCCGCCAACTAGAGAGAGAGTTAGGAAGAAAGTTCTAAAGCCTAAAGCAATTCAAGCAACCTAAAGCCAATCAATTCAACATAGGAATCATATCTCTTAATTAGAGAATTCGCCGCAACCATTGTAAGTAGAGTATTACTTTGGTATGAATAAACAACTGTGTTGATGTGTATGCTTGAATTGGGATAATAAAGTAATTCATGTTTACGTTATTCATTATAAAGAACTACATGCGGTAGTTCTATGCAAGTATACGTTTGGAATATTGCGCAAATTATGTAATCTATGTTGAAGCTACATGTATGTAGTTGATTGAAATTCATGCAAGTTTGGGGCTTTGTTATTATGCCATCATGATGTATATTTTTGTGCATAAATCATTTTGCAAGTAATTGAAACAAGTTTGGTTGTTATAGTTCATATGAAACTATGTTGAAGTTTTGACACCATAATCCATGTATTAAGTCATGCTTTTGCAAACTTATGAAAATGACTAGGCTAGGATTGATATTTGACCATGTTAGTTCTATATTGTTAGCAAGAATTATATGATAATATACGTGAGACATGGCTAGGTTAGACTCAAAAATCCCTTTTTGCAAGTTTAAAGCAAACACCATGTTTAGGAATATTTATGCATAAGTATGTTTATACCATCGTTATGTGATTAGACCTAAACCATGATTAAGTTGAACTATGCTTTTGTGTTAGTAACAAAGTATCCCCTTTGTAAACATGTAGAAACCTTATGAACATGACTTGTTTATGTTTATGCCATGTTTATGCTAAAAGTATTTATGCCATGCTTATGTTTGACATTATGCTATGCTTATGCTAGAAATATTTATGACATGCTTATGTTTGACATTATGCCTAAATAAGAATATAGGTTCATGCTGTAGTTAAACCTATGCAAGTTTACATGCTTTGATTCATGTCACCTATGTTACCACTATGCAAGTACACCAATTTCTATTTTGTATTTCCAACGTCGTATTGCAAGTTCATGCGCTCACCTTCCCCTCTTTGTGTATACGCCATAAGCCTCCCCTTTTCGCATGGCTAAATTGGGCTTTAAAAGGCTAAGCCCAATATATATATAAACGGACGTGTAAAACGGGGGAAAATAACGTTGGGTTAAAAATTAACTAATGAATGAAAATATAAAATAGAAGGGCCCAAATTCAAGTATGGGTTGGGCCCGTGATTGGTGTAACCTTTACACCATTAACTTAATAATGGGCCGCAAATATTTACATATAAGAAATAAAGAGGAATGACAAAATATGTAAATGTAGAAAATACGATGTGTTTAACCCGAGGTTGGATTGAGTTGTGATGTAAACCTGCCCGGAACCGCCCGGCTGTCCAGTAGTCACAACAATACCTATCCAATATGGGAGGTTAAACATGGAGCCCAGCAAGGACCCGAGGTTAGACTGAGTTGTGGCGTAAGACTGCCCGGAACCAGCCGGCAACAGGCAGCCACAACAATACCTGTCTAATGTGAGAGGTCAGGGCCTTAATAAGACAATTAAGGCTGAGTCAGGATTGTTAGGATTAAGTGAATCAAAGACTTAATCAAAATGGAACATGCTAAACTAAACGGACTGGTGGGGTTAGGTTAGGAAACACTTAACCAACTTAGCATGTTGGCTAGAGATAGAAAACCTAGTAACGGGGGACCCTTTTCAGCAGTAACCCTAAAAGGTGTATCAGGATACCCTGAAACTAGGCAGGGTGGGGCACGATTACTGGGCTGATTGTAAGAGGTCAAAGCGACGGCGGTGGTGTAGCAGTGTAGGTTCTAACGGAGTGCGGGCGTGCACACACTCCGGCGCAGAAAAATAAGGCACTGGACACCAGTAGCATACCTGTGCACTCTAAGGTTGTGTCGGGGTTGCCACTATGGGACTTGATACACCCCATGGTGGGACCAGCATAGGTAACTACAGACATCGGGGGCCGTAAGACACAAGTAACTATGCGAGTAGGAGCCGATCATCATTGAATGGATCACATCACCCTAATTATGGGGTGCCAGTGGAAACTAGTTTATATGGGTTCAGAGATTAACATGGGGTACGATAGGATATTCGACCCTAGACAACTTAACCAAGTTTATTGTGCTTGCCCACTTCTTGTTTATACTTATCATACCCAGTTCTTTATTCATAGACAAAATAGTACTAGACTTACTCAGGCTTTATGTCTGACTCTGCTTTTCTTTCGTCTTCTTTTCTTCCGTTCCCCCCCCCCCCCAAGGTCCACAGGGAGGGAACACAGCAGCTTGACCAGCCTCAACATCCAGCTTGAAGAAGAGAAATGTATTGCTTGGACTTTCCTGTTTTGAACTATGGCTTTGGACAATCCACTATGGGGCTTTTGCAGTTCATCTATGTTTTATTTATGCTTCTTTAAATAATGTACTCAAGACAGATTATGAAAATGTTATGTTATGTTTTTGGAAAGGATGTTGTTGTAACACGTATTTGACTTTATGAAATAAAAGTTTGTTGTTCTTCCGCTGTTTACAAATATGTGTTCTTATATCTGTCTTGTATATCTGTGACTTGTACTTATAAACCTCCACCAAAATTAGGGCATTCCCTTTGAGAGTGACCCTAACGGAGGTGGGGTGTTTCACTTGGTATCAGAGCATAGGTTTACCAGATAAGATAAAAAGTTTTGAAAAATTATTTTCAAAAAGGAAATTTAAAGAAGCATTTTTAAAAGAAAAATATTATTTTATTTTAAAAAGGCAAAGTCCACTCCCCAAAGCCATAGGTACTATCTCTTATCCTTCGTTTTGAATCTATCCTTTTTGTTTCAGCATGTCCCAAGAACTTAACTTGCCCGAAGGGGTGCCAATACCTGGTTGGTTTAGACGGTTCTTAGAAGCAAGGGCCACTCAGCCAGGTCCTACCATTCCTCCTCCCCCAGCGGAAGGAAATCATCCAGCTGCAGCAGCACCTTTTCCTCCACCTCCTCCTCGGGGAAACACGTTTGCTAAGATATGTAAAGATTTTAAAGCTATGGGAGGAAGGGATTTCCATGGAACTGAGTCCTTCGTGGCAGCTAGGAATTGGCTGAAAGAAACGGAGGACCTATTCATCATCTTTGAGGTAGAAGATAGACAAAAAGTACAATTGGCAGTGTGGCTATTGAAGGGCGAGGCTTCCTACTGGTGGGAAGTCACTAATGCTGAAAGACCAGTGGAGACATGGGAGGACTTTAGGGCAAGGTTTGAGACCAAATTTCTCTCAGATGCAGAAAGAAGTTTGCAGTTAGAAAAATTCTTATTTCTTAAGCAAGGGGACAAGACAGTCAGAGAATATGTGAATCAGTTCGATGAGCTGGCTAGGTTTGGGCTTGACCTAGTCAACACCCCGCACAAGAAGGCTCTCCGTTTCGTCAAAGGGTTGAATGAGCCATTACACAGTTTGGCCATGACCCATATACCCATGGGAGCCACGTATGAAAGATTGGTGCAAATGGCATTGCTGAATGAAGAGGATAAGGGCAAGAAGAAAGAGGGTTTGCAGCCTAAGAAGACAGACTTTAAGAAGGGCGGGAAAGGCAATAAAGAGAAGAGGAAGTGCAATTTCTGTGGCAAAGTGGGGCACTTAGTAAAGGACTGCCGGAAAAAGAAGGCCAAGGAAAATGGTGGGTGCTTTTCATGCGGTGAGACGGGCCACAGGGCTAAGGACTGCCCAAAGAAACGAGGACAGGGGCAGAGGGCTGGATCCACCCCAGGGGCACAGGTTCATGTGCTAGAAGCGCCACCTCTGCAACAGCGAGGTATAAATACTTCTGTAGAAAGTGTAGTTTACCTTTATAATCACCCCGTTCGCACTTTATTTGATTCTGGCGCATCACACTCCTTTATCTCGTCTGCTTTAGTAGAATCTCTGCACCTAAAAACTAGTATGGTAGAGGACCCCTTAATTGTTTCAAACCCAATTGGGGGCCCAGCTCATTTGTCTATGATCTGTGTGGGATTGAAAATTTCTATTCTAAGTGTAGAATTTCTATGTAGTGCCTTTGTTTTGGGCTTTTCGGGGTATGGTTTGATTTTGGGTATGGATTGGCTATCCAGTAATGGGGCCATCCTTGATTGTGAGAAAAGGGTTGTTAGGCTCCTAACCCAGCTCGGTAATACTTTGGAAATTTCTTGTAATCCCTCGTATGCGGTTATGCTTAGTTATCTTGAATCGCTAGATGCCTCTGTTGAAAATTTGAAATCAGTTAGAGTGGTCCGGGAATATCCGGATGTCTTTGAAGAGGTGAAGGGCTTACCTCCGAAGCGGGAAATAGACTTCCGCATATATCTTGTAGATAATGCAAAGCCCGTTGCGTTGCCCGTTAGACATATGGCTCCACGAGAAAGGAAAGAGCTCTTTAAACAGATTAAAGAGCTTCTGGAAAAGGGGTTCATTAGGAGGAGCATTTCAGAATAGGGCGCTCCAGTAGTGTTCGCCACTAAGGCTGAAGGTTCATTTCGCTGATGCATGAGTTGTAAAGAATCACCTTAGTAAGTACATTTGGCAACATAGTTGACATTTGTTTATTTTCAAGAGATAATTCGTCTATGTGGAATACCTTCTAGTAAGTGAACAAGATCCAAGATTCACTAATGAATTTTGGAGAGCTTGCATGGAACCATGAGTACGCAGTTAGGCTTGAGCCAAGTATACTAGAAGGAGAATAAGTGAAAGAGGAACGAGAAATAGGTTCCAACTCATATTTTGGAAACAAGAATTAAGAAGCTACGAAATTGTGAAGTTAAAGACGGACAAAGCATAATGGAGTTAAGCTCAAGAAATGCGACTTAGAAGATTGAAGACTAGATTCGTGCATAATATCTCTTCTTAAGAGTATATCCTCTCGGTCCCATTCTCAATCCAATTTCTGTTGCAAACCACATAGGGAGTATGACTCATCTGTTAGTAACACATGTTGGGGCTCGAGGGTGTTCGTTGATTTTACTAAAGTTTTTGGGCTTTATAGGATACGGGTTGGTTTTAGGAAGGGACTCCCTTGTGACCTAAAAGGAGTCCATCATGCTTAGTTTCCTAGAATCATATATGGTGGTTGGGTTGAGTAATTCTTTGGGTGTCAGTCTGATGTTGATTTCGGTCTTCGGGGCTGATGCTTAGAGAGTTCTTCTCCTAATCAATATATATGTGGCATAGATTTCCAGTTTTGACATTGCCTAATGGGCACAAAGTTTTTACTTGCTTCTATCATTCGACTATACCTTTAGGTAGGACCATTCCCTATCATTGAGAAAATTTGGAAAATGGCGTATAGATTAGAGCTACCCGAGAAGTTGGCCGGAGTCCACAACATTTTTTTTTACGTTTCACATCTCCGAAAATGTCTACATGAGTTTGCTGAAGTGGTAGAGCCAAATATACTCGAAGAGGCCGAAGTGGAACGCGAAGCAACCATAAGAAAAGTTCCAACCCGCATCTTAGGAACGGAAGTGAAGAAGCTACGCAACCGTGAAGTCAAGCTCGTCAAAGTTCAGTGGAGCGACGCCGAGGAAGACGCGACTTGGGAAACTGAAGCTAGAATCCGTACAGCCTACCCTTTTCTGTTCGAGGGTACATCCTTGATCTTTCCTTTTTCCTTAAGTTGCGCTTTTATCCATCTTTTTAGGTATATTTCCTCGACCTTATCTTTTAGGTAGAAACCCTTTGGATGGAAACATGTAGTTGAAACATGTTATGGATGATGGTTGCAAGTGGTTGCAAGTGATTGCTAGTGGTTGCTCGTGGTTGCATATACACACACAATCTAGGTTTTAGATCGGCTCAGGCACTTCATATTGCATATGCATATATGTTTGTATTCATATGTGGTTGAACTCTAATGTGTTGTCATATGGATGTTGCATTTGTATTGAATGATTGTGCACTCATGTAGAATCATGAATAGGAAAATTTGCATACATAATGGATTCATGGCACTTACATAATTCGCATTAAGGAGGTCAACTGAATCAGTAGACCGCCTGATTTTGCATTAGATAAGTACATGTACACACACACTTCGCATATGATCATGAAGCATTAGAAGTCTTTTAAGGACAATGGATGCTCGTGTTTGATGGATGAGTAGATGGATGATTGGATGTTAGGATATACATTCCTCCTAGCTTGAAGATTTCGGAGACGAAATCCTTTTAAGTGGGGGAGAATGTAACACCCCGAAAATTCTATAACTGTGAAATTCACAAATTCAAGTATAATTAAATTGAAATCAAAGAACTAAGGGAAACTGGATACGCCATTGCGTTCGTCTCGGAAAAATACGCGAAATAGAGTCCGAGTTTTCGAAAAACGGAGTCCGTATGAAGAAGATATGGCCTTCGGAAGTTTTGAATCAAATTTAAAATTCAAACAGAATAAAATAATTAAAAATCGGGCCCAATGGGCCAGGGCAGATAAAAACCCGCCTAGGCCACCCAGGTCGACTGGGCTGTCGACCTGGGCTACCCATGTCGACAGGGCTGTCGACAGCCCTGTCGACAGGGGTGTCGACCTGGTCGAGCCCAGTCAACCTGGCTGGCCAGGTCTGTGTTTGGTCGAATTTCTGTGGTCTGCTTTGTCATTAGGGCTAGGTGGCGGGTTCTAATTGGTCTCTCTATCTAATGAATGGCTATGATCAATCCAAGCAACATCAATGGTCCTAATTAGTTCCTAACCTCTATATAAACAACCCTAGACTAAACCCTAATCTATTCATTCAAAATTAAGAACATAGCCGCCATGTCGCTGAGGAACGACTAAGAATAGCCGCCAACTAGAGAGAGAGTTAGGAAGAAAGTTCTAAAGCCTAAAGCAATTCAAGCAACCTAAAGCCAATCAATTCAACATAGGAATCATATCTCTTAATTAGAGAATTCGCCGCAACCATTGTAAGTAGAGTATTACTTTGGTATGAATAAACAACTGTGTTGATGTGTATGCTTGAATTGGGATAATAAAGTAATTCATGTTTACGTTATTCATTATAAAGAACTACATGCGGTAGTTCTATGCAAGTATACGTTTGGAATATTGCGCAAATTATGTAATCTATGTTGAAGCTACATGTATGTAGTTGATTGAAATTCATGCAAGTTTGGGGCTTTGTTATTATGCCATCATGATGTATATTTTTGTGCATAAATCATTTTGCAAGTAATTGAAACAAGTTTGGTTGTTATAGTTCATATGAAACTATGTTGAAGTTTTGACACCATAATCCATGTATTAAGTCATGCTTTTGCAAACTTATGAAAATGACTAGGCTAGGATTGATATTTGACCATGTTAGTTCTATATTGTTAGCAAGAATTATATGATAATATACGTGAGACATGGCTAGGTTAGACTCAAAAATCCCTTTTTGCAAGTTTAAAGCAAACACCATGTTTAGGAATATTTATGCATAAGTATGTTTATACCATCGTTATGTGATTAGACCTAAACCATGATTAAGTTGAACTATGCTTTTGTGTTAGTAACAAAGTATCCCCTTTGTAAACATGTAGAAACCTTATTAACATGACTTGTTTATGTTTATGCCATGTTTATGCTAAAAGTATTTATGCCATGCTTATGTTTGACATTATGCTATGCTTATGCTAGAAATATTTATGACATGCTTATGTTTGACATTATGCCTAAATAAGAATATAGGTTCATGCTGTAGTTAAACCTATGCAAGTTTACATGCTTTGATTCATGTCACCTATGTTACCACTATGCAAGTACACCAATTTCTATTTTGTATTTCCAACGTCGTATTGCAAGTTCATGCGCTCACCTTCCCCTCTTTGTGTATACGCCATAAGCCTCCCCTTTTCGCATGGCTAAATTGGGCTTTAAAAGGCTAAGCCCAATATATATATAAACGGACGTGTAAAACGGGGGAAAATAACGTTGGGTTAAAAATTAACTAATGAATGAAAATATAAAATAGAAGGGCCCAAATTCAAGTATGGGTTGGGCCCGTGATTGGTGTAACCTTTACACCATTAACTTAATAATGGGCCGCAAATATTTACATATAAGAAATAAAGAGGAATGACAAAATATGTAAATGTAGAAAATACGATGTGTTTAACCCGAGGTTGGATTGAGTTGTGATGTAAACCTGCCCGGAACCGCCCGGCTGTCCAGTAGTCACAACAATACCTATCCAATGTGGGAGGTTAAACATGGAGCCCAGCAAGGACCCGAGGTTAGACTGAGTTGTGGCGTAAGACTGCCCGGAACCAGCCGGCAACAGGCAGCCACAACAATACCTGTCTAATGTGAGAGGTCAGGGCCTTAATAAGACAATTAAGGCTGAGTCAGGATTGTTAGGATTAAGTGAATCAAAGACTTAATCAAAATGGAACATGCTAAACTAAACGGACTGGTGGGGTTAGGTTAGGAAACACTTAACCAACTTAGCATGTTGGCTAGAGATAGAAAACCTAGTAACGGGGGACCCTTTTCAGCAGTAACCCTAAAAGGTGTATCAGGATACCCTGAAACTAGGCAGGGTGGGGCACGATTACTGGGCTGATTGTAAGAGGTCAAAGCGACGGCGGTGGTGTAGTAGTGTAGGTTCTAACGGAGTGCGGGCGTGCACACACTCCGGCGCAGAAAAATAAGGCACTGGACACCAGTAGCATACCTGTGCACTCTAAGGTTGTGTCGGGGTTGCCACTATGGGACTTGATACACCCCATGGTGGGACCAGCATAGGTAACTACAGACATCGGGGGCCGTAAGACACAAGTAACTATGCGAGTAGGAGCCGATCATCATTGAATGGATCACATCACCCTAATTATGGGGTGCCAGTGGAAACTAGTTTATATGGGTTCAGAGATTAACATGGGGTACGATAGGATATTCGACCCTAGACAACTTAACCAAGTTTATTGTGCTTGCCCACTTCTTGTTTATACTTATCATACCCAGTTCTTTATTCATAGACAAAATAGTACAAGACTTACTCAGGCTTTATGTCTGACTCTGCTTTTCTTTCGTCTTCTTTTCTTCCGTTTCCCCCCCCCCCCCCCAGGTCCACAGGGAGGGAACACAGCAGCTTGACCAGCCTCAACATCCAGCTTGAAGAAGAGAAATGTATTGCTTGGACTTTCCTGTTTTGAACTATGGCTTTGGACAATCCACTATGGGGCTTTTGCAGTTCATCTATGTTTTATTTATGCTTCTTTAAATAATGTACTCAAGACAGATTATGAAAATGTTATGTTATGTTTTTGGAAAGGATGTTGTTGTAACACGTATTTGACTTTATGAAATAAAAGTTTGTTGTTCTTCCGCTGTTTACAAATATGTGTTCTTATATCTGTCTTGTATATCTGTGACTTGTACTTATAAACCTCCACCAAAATTAGGGCATTCCCTTCGAGAGTGACCCTAACGGAGGTGGGGTGTTTCAACTTTTCAATAATTTGGAGAGGTTTGGGGGGGAATGGAGGCTAGGGTTGAGTTTTACAGTAGATTTTCCTATATATTTCTTTCTGTTGAGAGGTTTTAGGTAAGGAGGAAGAAGAAATCACGTATTGTGATATGCTTCTAGACATTTCTTCCTCCTAAGGACTAATTAAGGGCTCAATCTAGGTAATTAGCCCATAATTAAGTAATTAAGTCATTACACAAACTTTTTGGCCATCTAACACAAGTTTAAGCCTATCTTAACATAATTAAGCAATGTTTACACCATTTCTTAACAGAAAAATCATGTTGTGTCACTAAACATAAATAAAAATATTTTCAATACTCATAAATCATTTCAAAGTTTTTATTTTATTTTTTAACCACAATTTACATTTTACTTCAAATTGTACATTTTATACAAAATATGAACATTTTGAAATGAACTTATATAAATTTGTATGGCTTTGGCATAAATATTTCAATGACTAAATTTTAATACACAAATCACTCAATTGACACAAAATTTATATATTCTATATTTAATAATATTTTGCAACTAATTTTGCATCTTATATTTTACTTATATGTAAATTTCTTAAAATTTCACATAATACTCAAAACTTGTCATTAAATGCATAAAACCAAATTTGCTTAAACACAAATTTCCAAACATAATATTTTAACAAGGTTTTACTCAATCTTATAACTTAAGCCTTCATTTCCAGTTTATAAATTGCTAAACTTCCATATAAATTAATTTGTAAGGATAAAATTTATTCCTAACACATAATATTAGAAATAAATCCTGGATCCTACAAAAATAATTTTATTTCCATCTCAACATCCAAACTCTTCCACAATAATCACCAATTCTTATTTATTTATTGCCAAGCCTCAATTTAATCACTTTTAAATGATTAAATCCACCTTTTCCGAATCAAACCACAAAACCCAAATTTTAATGTTAACACAATTAATTAATTATTGCAGGTAACCACTAAAACTCGGGTTGTTACATCTCGATTGGGTTGTACACCCAAGATGAGGTAATAAGTGGTGATCATCCAGATATACTTAGAGATCGACCGGATATGCGAGGGCCCCTCTTCTGTATTGGATATATGAGATGAGGAATAAGGGGCTTTCGGTTTCGTTCAGACCCAGAATGGACTTGAAAATGGATTGCATGTTTGACATTGTACTACACGCTGTATTTGTTGATCTTCGCTAAATATATATCTGTTTGGTGGCAGAGAATTTATTCTCTTGCTTATCACCCTTCTTTGAGATGTATCATCTTAGAGGTTATATATTGGTGGAAATCAATGGTATGGATTGACAATGTGACATGCTGAGATGCATGGATAAAAGCTTTTGTTGAAAAGGAGAGCTTTGTGGTTGATGATCAAAGCATAAATTTAATATAGAACTGCTTTGTATAGCGTTAATTCGCGAGTTTCACACCCCGGTATGAACCAAAAACGGAATGAAGGACAACAGAGAAATAAAGGACGGCGTTCCCTGCTAGCTAGAAGTGATGTCATGGTATGGAGCTTAGACATTTTACTTATGTGGTGTTGGATGCGAGATACCTTGGATTTGATTTGGGTCGCCAATGGCCCTTGATGGTTGATATACTGACCAAGATTGCGGACCAATTGGACCGTGGAACGTACTTGTAACATCCCATGTCCGTTAATGTCACTCACAAAAGGGAATGCATTAACTTCCATGAAGAATTATAAGTAAACAGAACAGAATATTACAAGACAGATACGTAAAGTAGTACTTGAAAAATTTATAACTTTATTACAACAGAAACAGAAATGAGTTTGGTTACATCCTTCAAAATTATAATACCAAAACCCAAGTACACAAATATCAGTATTATACAAAATCCTTTAGAATGCATAATCTTAAAGCCATAATCCCCAACATAAACTACCATGAAAAGATAGAGTCAAAGCCAAGCAATACTTCAAGCACTACAAGCAGAGAAAATCTGAATCAAGCTCCTATGTTTCCACCCTGAGCACCTGGGGGGAAACGGAAAGAAAAGGGGCGAAAACAAACGAGGTCAGACATAAAGTCTGGCAAGTCCAGTGACTTTCAACATATAAACAGATAACAGTATCATGACATGTAAATAAAGCTGGATGAGAGATTACAGCAACAGGAGTAGCAGGTATGCTTAAGTTAAACAGAAGAAACAGAATGATATAGACCAAGATATGCTTCTTACATATCTTACTTCTCTGCACTAATACTTAGTATAACAGGATTTGGCGTTACCCTAATGTCTAAATTGAAACGGAAACGGAAAAAGAATAATATCTACAGAAACAGAATGCTAGTAATGGGCCTTTACCACCCTAACAGAAACAGAAGGTACAGAAACAGAATGCTAATAATGGGCCTTTACCACCCAACTAATGGGCCTTTACCACCCAAACAGAAACAAACAGTACAGAAACATAACACTAATAATGGGCCTTTACCACCCCAACTAATGGGCCTTTACCACCCAACAGAAACAGACAGAACTAGGTGTACCCGAAATTCTACCGCAAGCAATCGGCTCCCTAATACATAAATACCCTGTGCCGGCCCCATAGAAGGGTGTATCATTCCCTAAAGTGGCAACCTATAGACACAGACCTATTTACAGATGTCACGGTGTCTTACATCCTCAGAGCAGACCGGATCCATGCACGCACATGACCCGGTTGGAATATGCCATCGACACCCCTTGCCATTATTAGATTAAACCTGTTACAATTAGTTCAATAAGCGTGCCCCGGACCCCTCCTAGTGTTGGGTCATAGTTTTGATACCAGAAAAGGGTTACTAACTAATATGGGTCCCATACAATAGATGACACAAGTAATTACCCCTCCTAACCTTATGTCCCCAGACTAATAGATTTCAGATTAACTTGCTAACAGATTTCAGATGTACAAAGTTCAGATTAACTAGTTCTCAGATCATACATACAAGTTAACAAGTTTTCAGACTAACGGATTAGATATACAGATTAACAGACTTACAGATTGTTTCACCTAACCTTGTATTGGGCCTACAGATTTACGAAATGGGTTTATTAGATTCATCCGCCCAGTTGATTTAACTTTATCCACCCAACAAGTTTTAGGCATCATATTTATCCTAGATTTGCATTAATTAATTACTAATGCACATACCTCTCACATTAGGTCGGTAGCTGGTGGCCGCTGGATGTGCCGGGTGGTTCCGGGCAGACTTCTGCCACAAGCCATACCTAACCTCGTGTCTAAGCATCTTTTAGTTATGCCTACGACCTCTCACATTGGACTGATAGTTTGCGGTTGCTGGTTAAGCCAGTTGGGTCCGGGCAGGCTTCTACCGCAAACAGAGTCTAACCTCGTGTCTCAGCATTCTTTATTTTTTAGCTAAAGTATTCATTCACAGATTATGCCAATATCAGACTAATTATGCCAATTCAACAAATTAAACTTCTTTACAAGTTACAGCAGATTATTCAAAGTTTTGTTAACTTGTTTTTCTTAATTTTTAGATCGAGCCTACAGATTTACATACCCCAAATTCACCGTATTCAGTTTCAACAGATTTAGCAGATTAGGCAATTTAACAGATTTAATCATAAAATTAAGCCTAATTTTACATGCGCAAATTATGGTCATAATTCACAACATAACATATGCCCCAAATTTTAGTGAAATTTACACAGTACAGAATATTCTCCAAAAACCCCAAATCATGATATACAATACGAATTATGCCAAATTATAGCCATTGATTTCAGCGTATGCCAAATATCCAAAATCCCCATTTAGGCATATTCACATTTAATAGTTATCCTATTATAATATAGATCTTTGCGCCTAAGTCATATACACAATAATTCTCCTTTTTCCAAATCACAGACTATCATATATTGTATGCCCAGATCTAGACTTAAATTACAACATATGTTCTTTTCTCAAATCAGTTACAAATCAGTCATGTCTAATTATGCATCATTCACTATTTTCCCCAAATTTAGCTTTCGTACGTCAATCTCTTATGAGATTTGGCTCAGGCTCGTGGTAGCTTGGCTATAGAACATAAGGAAGGAAGAGATACAGAATAGTTGCTATAATATTAATAAGATAGATCTACACAGAAAAACAGACCTCATAAACAAGAATATGCGTAATCTCAAATTTAGATTTATAACCATGTCAAGATCATAATTAAATTTCATATCTTTAAATTACTGTACTCACCTTGGTTGGATTCTAAAAGAAAAAGGGTTGCAGTTGTTCTCTTTTAATCCTATTCAGATCGTAAAAAGAATGAGTACTAGTTCTTGCTTAGTTTTCAGCAGAGTATTGACGCAATTGATTTATTTTAATATGAATTTGGGCCGAGTATAAGCGTAATGAAGTTGTGTAGAGAAAACTGTAGCCTTAGGGGTGTTTATATAGCATAGGGATCAATGAATCTGGTCATTACGGGTGTCCAAATGCAGAAAAATGAACCAATCCACGGATCTGGAAATAGGGGGGAGATCGACCCCCTGGTCAACCTATGTTACCCACGTCGACCCCCTGGTCGACCTAGGTCCTGGGCGGGAAATTTCCCGCCCAGCTCGGGTGTGTGTTTTGAATTTCGAACTTTTAAATTTTGAATTCGGGCTAGTTTTTATTTTAAATTCCTGAAACTTCTAAGTGTCATAACTTCTTCATATGAAGTCCGATTTACACAAACTCGGACTCTATCTCAAGTAGAATTCCGAGCCGAACGCAATGGCGCAACCCGTTTCCCTTAATTCTTCTTTTAAAAATTAAGTATACTTTGTTTTGTTACTTTATGTTCACAGAAAATACGGGTTGTTACATTCACCCCTCCTTAAAGGATTTCGTCCCCGAAATCTTCAAGTTAAGAAGAATGTGTCCTACCGTCCAATCACTCATCTATTCAACCATCAACCACAAGCATACATTGTCCTTAGAAAACTTCTAATGTTGTATGAACATATGCAAAAGTGTGTGTATATGTCTCTTATCTAATGCAAAGATCAGGCGGTCTACTGATTCAGTTGACCTCCTCAATGCGAATTATGTTGGTGCAATGAGTCCAATTATGCATGCAAGAAAACCTATTTGATACACATCATTTCTATATGAGTGCATAACCATTCATCCAAATGCAACATCCATGTGATGAGCCAATCATTTTGCATCCACAAAAATTGAAAAATGCGTACACATCCATATGCAGTATGAGAGTGTTTTTTGAGACGATCTAGTGTCTAGTGTGTGTATATGCATCCACGAGCAACCACTTGCAACCATCAAACACAACATGTCTCATACACATGTTTACACCCACTAATTTCTACCTAAAGGTCGAAGACTCGATCGATAGGATACAGCCGAGTGATAGAAGCAAGTATAATTAAAATAAAAGTTATGTTCCCATTAGACATCGGTTAAGAGAATAAATCTCTAAGTATCAACCCCGAAGATCAAAATCAACATCAGATTGACAATCAGAGAATTACTCCCATTAAACAATGTCAAAACTGGAAATCTACTTCACGCTTCGAGTAAAAAAAACCTATCCTTTTCAGAAATATTCAGATACTTACAGACTACTGGTACAGATCAAATTATCAAAACCCAGAATGTATGCGTCATAGTCAACTTAACGCCCAACACAGATACCCCCAACTTATCACAAACAAATGAGTCGTAACCCTTATGGGGTTTGAGACTATAGCGGGATCAGAAACAAGACTAGTATTAAAGTGCAGAGTCTCAATTATAGAATCAAAATGCTAGAATCAAAAAGAGTTTTAACTCAATAATCAGATAAGGAAATTAAACCTCCTACAGAAATTTTCCTATCCCTATCCTATCCAACAGCTACGTGAGCATTCACCTGCCCTTCAGAAGTAGGTCCTGTCCTCTGCCTTTGCCCTCGTTTCTTCGGGCAGTCCCTAGTGAAGTGTCCCATCTCACCACAATTGAAGCAAGTGCCCTTCCTCTTTCTGCAATCCTTGTTCAGATGAGTCAAGCTTCCACAAGTAAAGAACTTTTTCTCCTTCTTATCTTCAGACTTTTCATCCTTCTTTTATGTTTCCTTTTTGGGCCACGCTTTCTTGTTCTGTGATCCTTCAAGCTTTTCCTCTTTTTTCTCACTTTTGGATTCCTCTTCATGCATCAATGCCATGCCAACCAATTTCTCGAAGGTAGCCCCCATAGGAATGTGGGTCATAGCCAACCCGTGTAGTGGCTCATTCAAACCTTTAACGAATCTCAGGGCCTTCTTTTCAGGTGTGTTCACCAAGTCTAAGCCAAATCTCGCCAACTGATTGAACTTGTTAACGTACTCCTTTACTAATAAATTCCCCTGCTTCAACGCCAAGAACCTCTCCATGTATAAATTCTCTTCTGCTCGTGAGAGAAATTTCATCTCGAACCTATGCCTGAAATCCATCCATGTCTCTACTGGACGCTCTCCATTCGTGACCTCCCACCAAAACGAGGCTTCATTCTTCATTAACCAAGCAGCTAATTGGACCTTCCTTCCATCTTCTATCTCGAAGATACCAAACAAATATTCCACCTCCTTAAGCCAGTTTCGAGCTTCAACAAACGTCTCTGACCCGTGAAAAGATTTCCCGCCTATTGCCCGAAAGTCTTTGCATATCTTCGAAAAAGTATCAACGCGGGGAGGGGGAGGAGGAGGAGCAGCTGCAGCTAGGGGAGGAGGAACGTCTGCTGGGCTTGCGACAGCGGCCCTAGCCTCCAGATACCTTCTGAACCAGGTTGGTAACGGTATGCCCTCGGGTATCTCGGGTACCCTAGACATGCTGGAAAAAAAAGGAATAGATTCAAAATGGAGAATTGAAAGACAGATATGTGGCTTTTGGGGATTATGTTTTTCAAAATAAACTTTACTTTCGAAAATACTTCCTTTTAAAAACCTTTTTGAAAATAGTTTTCAGCAACTTTTTTATCAAATCTGGTAACCTTCAGCTCTGATACCAAGTGTAACACCCCATGTCTGTTAATGTCACTCACAAAAGGGAATGCATTAACTTCCATGAAGCATTATAAGTAAACAGAACAGAATATTACAAGACAAATACGTAAAGTAGTACTTGAAAAAATCATAACTTTATTACAACAGAAACAGAAATGAGTTTGGTTACATCCTTCAAAATCATAATACCAAAACCCAAGTACACAAATATCAGTCTTATACAAATCCTTTAGAATGCATAATCTTAAAGCCATAATCCCCAACATAAACTGCCATGAAAAGATAGAGTCAAAGCCAAGCAATACTTCAAGCATAGAAAATATGAATCAAGCTCCTATGTTTCCACCCTGAGCACCTGGGGGGAAACGGAAAGAAAAGGGGCGAAAACAAACGAGGTCAGACATAAAGTTTGGCGAGTCCAGTGACTTTCAGCATATAAACAGAAAACAATATCATGACATGTAAATAAAGCTGGATGAGAGATTACAGCAACAGGAGTAGCAAGTATGTTTAAGTTAAATAGAAGAAACAGAATGATATAGACCAAGATATGCTTCTTACCTATATCTTACTTCTCTGCACTAATACTTAGTATAACAGGATTAGGTGTTACCCTAATGTCTAATGTAACATCCCGCATTTTTATCGGGTTGTATTTGAATATTTAAATCAGTTTAAATATTGAATTCGTAATATAAGCGGATTTATATTTTAATTAAAACGAAGTTGAATGTATAAAAAAATATATTAAATATAATCGAACTCATAACGACGTTGTAGTTCGTAATATAACGTTTTGAACTTCAACTGAGCGTACAAGATCCGTTATAAATAAGATTTCTTCGAAACAAGAAATGTTCGAATCTGTTGAACTGTATCTTTCTAATAAAAGTGAAAAATCAAGATTTCGGATTTTAGATTCTGAGTTATATCCAAATCAAATATTCAAATAGTCGTTGTAAAATCGTTTATCGACCGTACTGGTTTATTCGATATAACTAGATATCAGTTTCGAATTTAGACAAGGTTCTTTTGAGGCGTAGTGATAATTTAATTTTTAGAATTTTATGGAAACTTTTAATTAATTAAATACGCAACTTTTTATTTGAAGTATTTTGCACCCTGTATCAGTATTTCGAGGTTTCAAAATATGAGTCAACCTACCGATATTATTATATTTTTGGGAACGTAGCACATCATTTGACACGACCGTATTCTTATTTCAGTCCGTAGATGCTCGGATATGAACATGATTTTACGTAATGGGTATTATAGATTGGTTTTGAACACACAACTATTCTTTTTTTTTTTTTTGGCAAAGCCAGCGGGGATTAATGGCCCCTACCATATATTTATATCATAAGAAGGTCTTACAACATAAAGCACTACATAATACTAGAATAATAAGAGAAGAGGGGAGGATCATTTCCACTTGTTTTTGATAGATGTATCAAAATCATAGGAAGACATGTTGATTTCATTGCCAATTCTTCTCATTGCTGCATAATAAACTTCCATCCTGCTTCTTCCATTTCGGTTGAAAACCCGATCATTTCTCTTATTCCATACTTCACTTATAACCACTTTTAGCATGATTAGCAGCTCATAGGAGCTATTAATCTTCCATCTAGTAGCTTTATAGATGTTGTGCCACTCCTCTTTGCTGTTTAAACAAGGCGCCGCAAACCCGCCTTTGCTTTTTATTTTCTTCCAAACATAGTTGGGAAAGGACAGTCAAAATATAGATGAATACCTTACTCTTCACCCATACTACACATTATGCATCTGTCTGAGACATTTATTCCTCTTTGCTTCAGTTTCTTCATTGTGTTGAGGCCGTTGTAGCATACTTTCCACATTAGAAAGTTTAGCTTTTCAGTATTTCTCTCATTCCATATCCTTTTATACCATGGACATCTGCTCATCCTCCCTTCTTCAGATAGCGCCGAGTACACTGATGCAATATTATGCTTTTCTTCATTGTCATTCCACACATATTCATCTTCAGTCGCATACCTGAATTCCTTATTGTTGTATTTCTTCCATAATTCATTCACATGTACACTATGACTGCGCTCAAGCCTTATCCTCCCATTTGTGATGTAGTTCCTTGCTTTCGCATGAATTGGAATACCAGAAGTCATTCTGTCGTTGTAACTAATTGCATTAGAAAGAAACAAACCTTTGTCTATCCATGGGCTATTCCAAAAGCTTGCATTGCTCCCTTCTAATATATTGATTTTCGAATAAGCCTTTGTTTTTTCTCTAACCTTTATTATCATTTTCCATACCCAACTATGATGTGCTTTTGGCTTTACTGTCCAGATGTCATCTTTCAGATTGTGTGTCATACACCATTCTACCCATATTGATTGCTTTTGTGTTACCAGGTTAACATGATGCTTCGATAACGCCGCCACATTCCAAAGTTTTATGTTCTTTAATCCCAACCCACCATTCTTTTTTGGCCTTTCGAGTTTTTTTGTGCGCTATCGGTGTAAGCTTTGATGAGTGAACTGTACCAAACCATAAAAAGTTTCTCATCGTTGTCCTGATCATTTACAGGAGTTTGTTCGGCAGTAATAGCGATCTAGACCAATATACCATCATGGAAAAAATAACCGAATTTAGAATGACTAGCCTTCCCGACTGTGTTAGATATCTATTTTCCCAACGTGCAAAGACAGAGGTTATCTTCTCATATAGAGGCATGCATTGCGCTCTTGTAATTCTTTTTGTCGACAAAGGAATACCTAAGTATGTCATATCATTATTTATGGAAGACCACCCAGTTATTGTGAGGCAAACAGAGGAGTGATGAGGAGATAGTCCTGCCAATAGTATCTTCGATTTAGAGCTGTTCATTTTAAGGCCAGAGAATTTATGGAATGAGGAAAGGGTTGATATTATGGTCAGTAAGGATTTAGGGGAAGGTTTGGTGAATATGAGCAAGTCATCAGCAAAAGCAAGGGAGGTAATCAGAGGAGAATTGCATTTCGGGTGTAGATGATAATTCTTTAAAAGGACTTGCCACATCAACTCCGCAGATAGCGCTTCCATAACAATGATGAATAAATAGGCGGAGATAGGATCCCCTTGCCGCAGCCCATTGCATCCTTTAAAGTACCCAACAGAGTGAGCATTATATACTAAAGTGTACCGAACGGTGGATATACATAAGTAAATCCAATTAACAAACAATTACGGAAAATTCATTTTCTTCATAATGTTGATCAGAGCAGACCATCTAACGGAATCGAAAGCTTTCATTATATCCACTTTGATCATTGCTCGAGGCGATGTGTTCTTGGTATGGTAGCCATTTAGTAGTTCATGGGTAAGCATTACATTATCAAGAATACATCTATTCGGTAAGAAAGCCACCTGGTTGGCAGAGATTATAGATGGCAGTACTTCTTTTAGTCTTCTAGCCAATATTCTAGAGATCGCTTTGTATATATCGTTGCAGCATGCTATAGGTCTGTATTGAGTTACTTCTTCAGGTTTGCTTACTTTAGGAACTAAGGCTAAGTTCGTTGAGTTTATGGAGCCGAGAATTATGTTGGACAAGAAGAAACTGTGAACAGCGCGAAGCACTATAGGAGAGATTATCGGCCAACATTGTATGAAAAACATTACAGTGAACCCATCAGGACCTGGCGAAGCTGCCTTTCTCATCGTAAATATCGAGTCTTTGATGTCATCATCAGTAACTTGTCTTAATATTACATCTTGCTGGTCTTGCGAGAGGGAAGGTAATAGAACATTTTCAAGGAAGGACGTGTCAGAAACAGGGGGATATCGGAAATTCATCTGTGCAAAAATACAAACCAAAACACTGAAATAAAAGCAAACCATACCTTCCACATGCTAAAGTCTAGTTTCTCATAAAGAAATGCATACAACTGCATATCGGAAATTAAACAAATCTTATTGAAAACACAGGACATCCCCTAATTTTCCAGATACAAGTAATAGAACTACCTACACCATAATCCTATTACTTAACACCGAAGAAAATGAATCTTTACTTAAACACCAAAGTCTCGTTTCCTAACACTAGCCTCGTACAAACCTATGTATTAAATGACCATAACCCTACCGCACATGCTTATAGGTCCTATAGCTTAACATTTAAGCTTCCTCTATCCATATAAGGCACGCAAAAGACGGTCTCAACCTCATATCTTTCAGCGAAGCTTTCAAATGGAAAGAAATTAAAAAAAAAAAACTCTAGAAAGAGGAAAGAAATCATCAATTTCTCATTCTAGAATCACCAAACAATAATCAATGAACTCATGGACGCTGGGCTTCACGCTGGGAACTCACGGTGGATTACTGAAGGAAGGAGAACCCACTGACGTGAGTGAAGCGGGATTAATACATGAAGTTAAGTAACATTTGTTTAGAGAAGCGATGGCGTGAGCTTAAAATGTTGTGCGGAAGAAAAGGAGGTGAGGCTCAGGTTGAACTGTGGTGTGAAGAGAGGAGCAATGTGATGAAGTGGTAGAGTTTGCCAAAAGAAGGTGCATGGAGGAACACATGAGGGCATGTGGCACCTGTATGTGTGCTGCCGGCAGATCGAGACCGTAGGTTGAGGACAACGGAGGGGGGGTCATGGTAGCAAGTCTGTGCATGCTGGGGATGGGATAATTTCAAAGGGAAGTTGAAAGTGGCGAGTTGTTTGACTGTGTAGTGATGGAGTAGGTGTACCGAAGCAAAAACGTGCTGCAGTAAGGAGCAGGCAGTTTGTATTGAAGAATAAGGGCGACTGTATGCATGAAAAATGGTGGGGCAAGTGAGGTGAGGACCTATTTTTTTGTGCAAAGTAGGGAGGAGATAATGTGGTCTCACCATGGAAAGAAATGAGGTGCCGACTGGATGGTTTTAAGTGGCGATTAAGGGATGGAGTAAATAAGGAGTAGAGAGGGTTGTGCATGAATAATGCAGAGGGGAGGAGAGTACACATGCAGGAATTTTGTAGAGGAAGTTATAAAAAGCATGGAACTCACGCTGGAATGTGATAACCGAGGTATGGGGGTTGCGTGCAAGGGGACTGACGTTGGGGGAAAAGCATGCATGCGGTTTGATCTTGAAGTATGGGAGTGGGACTGTTTTTGGTGGAGAACGTGAGCAAGGGATCATGTTATTTTTCCTAAATTAAAGGGATGTACATGAAACGTGATACAACATGAAATGCTTCATGTTACAAAGATCGAAGTATTGTTCTATAAAGAAGGGTTGAGGTGGCATTCCATAGTGAAGAACTTGTTGTGTGCAGTCGGAGGCACGGTTGCGAATATAAAAGGGGTACAAGCGTGACTAGGAAATTGGTGAAACAGAAATTAATTAACAAAAAGGAAGGGAGAAGAGTATTTAAACTTATAAATAGTACTGGGTCGGCGACAAGATAATGAACAAGTGAAGTTGTGAAGTGGGGTCTGGCCGACGCACATGACGACTGAGGCTGGGAGTGAAGAGATTACAGCGGGGAAGTCAGTTTGCGTTCAGACGGTCGGAGGATGACACTAGTGAGGAACGATGCAAGGCGGTTTTAGTTCGGTCGTGTAGGCGTGGCAATGAAAGAGTAATCGGGTTTGGAATTGTTTGCCAAAGGAAACCCCGTTATAATCGATGATGTGTGACAGAAGTAAATGGATCCGATAGGATTGTATTGACGTTAGCTATGCGAAGAAGCAAACTTGGAACGGTTTGGAGCTCGTACGGAATTATGATGGATTTAAAACGACTGATTTAAATCAACTGACGCAAATCGTTAGTTAACGGTTAACGCGTCAAGGTGAGTAAATTCACTAACTCTGATCATTTTTCTAATATTATAATTGTTATTTAATATTGATAAATAATAATCAAATGATGCGTGATGGTTGTTTGGATGAATTGCTGATAAATTGGTTGAAGTAATTATATTTGTTGTTTTCATATATTGCATTGTCTGAAGTGATAGATAACCTATTATTTATTGTTGTTTGCTAGGGATATGGGATTACACTGGCTCTGGAATAACTGGTATATAAATACCTTAAACCGTATTTAATTGGAATGAAAACGAATTTGGGTTTTGGGAAAGAGAAAATATATTTTTAAATGGAGATTGAATTTCGATTGAAATGGTATATGATAACTTGTTTTAATTACATTAAAACAAGTAGTTGATTTAAATGATATTTAGAGATTAAGTGAAATAATAATAATTATTAAATAATTTGGAAGCATAAGAATGAATTTATAAAGGAGGAATTGGAGAATCAGTTCAGAAAATGATGACATCATTTCGATGTTCGAAATGTGATTAGAACCTAATAACACCATTAGGAGTTGGAACTATAATTCGACGATGTCAAATATATTAAAGTAATTTATTTGTCGAAATTAGAATCTGATAGGCTAGTTAAAATATAGTTTTAAACCAATAAGTTATAATAGGATTTGTAACCAATATTTAGTCATAAGCTTGATATTGATTTAACAGGAAGTTGACTTATAAACAGAGTTTATAAAGTGGAAGGGGAATATAAGTTATAAAGGGGAATATAGCAGCGTATTGCATTAGTTATAAAAGGGAAATATGGCAGCGTATTGCAGTAGTTATAAAGGGGGAATATACCAGCATATTGCATTAGTTATAAAGGGACATAAAGAAGAGTTTATAAAAATATGGGAAACTAGAAAGTTAGTATCAAATAAAAGGGCCAGTGTTTGTGTGATGTTTGGTTGTATATTTGAATGGATGTTTTTTTTACTTCGATAGTTAAATAAACGACTATCGAAGTGTTTTGAACATCGTTGTCAATACAGAGAGACCGGTTGGATTTATTAGCCGAAAACCACTCCGTATAGGCATAAGCGCTACGAATTAGATTATGCTGAAGATAATTGAAGACGGAGTAAATTGCAAGGGTCGTTCTATTCCAGAAGGGTGCTTTCTGTTTGTCCAGTCTCAAGACAACTTATATGGACGAGTGTCTGACAGAGTATACCTAACAAATTACATAAGGTTGATCTCTAAAAGGTATTACGTCTAGTGGCGAAGGAATTCGTTCCTCTTAGCTTTTTATACCCGTGATATTTTTGAAAATCGATTAGTGGATTGACAGTTTTGACGATGTGGCATTCAAAGTGAATGGTGATCAGATGTTCTGAAGATAGACGTAGCCTCTAGCCTCACAACCAGGAAGTAACAAAAGTTGGCTAGGCAGCATGGCTAGTTGGGTCATACCCAAGCAGGGCGTATTGTCACCGATCTAGAGAAAATTCATAACTGTTCTTCTTTTCGATTCTGTATCTTCGGATGACGGTTGGATGGCCAACAACTGTGGTGTCAATATATTCGCTACACTCAAGATAAATGAGTGGGCGGTCATGTGTGGCCGGGTTGCAAGACGTTCTTGTTGAACCCAGGTGTATAGCCTCTAGAGTACACTGATCGGAAGGTGCTCCCATACCTTGTCTATTGGAATCCAATCTCCAATAAGCGTCATGCGGTTTATGATTTTATACTATATATATGTGGAGCGTGAGATGCAAGCGTTCTGCTATTTGGATATTTATTTGATTAGATATTATTATAATATCACTTGATTTTGATATCAAAATGGTTTGGGTTATAGTAAGGTAAGAGCCGTCCATGTTTATGTGTAGGCTGGTCTTACCATTATCCTTTTGTTCAAAAGGAATTTCAAAGTTAAACAGTATGGTTGGAATTAACTCACACCGGTCCCATGACTGACCTTGAGTTTATTTTGTTTGTGTTTTCCCTAAACTCTTGGGTGCCCAAATTTGTACGGGCAGTAAAGTGTTTCAGGCTTTTATAGATACACTTGGAGGAGCTCAAAGCAGAAGGCTTCACCATTAGTTATGTAGAGATTATTTCCACTGTGATGTATATGAGTTATACTCTGATATGATATGTAAGTACAAATTCAGATTTTGTATTTCAAAGTTATGTTATAATACAATTTATTCATTCCGTTGTGAGATTCGTGTTTACTCTGATTCTATTCAGTTGTGTTCTTCTTCTTCTTCTATTCTATTAGCTCTATCTTATCATTCTCATCCTCTTAATTCTTTCTATTAATGATCTGAATTTTCGTGCACTTGGAGTTGAATGTGTAGGATATTAGTCAGCTCAAACTGGTACGGATTTTCGAGCCACTATAGTTGGTATCAGAGCATAAGGTCAAGTGATTACCTTGGCTTTGTGGCGTGACTCAGTAGAGATAGGGTTAGTAACACCATAGATTGAGTTTGAGTGTATAGATATGAGCGCGTATTTGTAAATTAATATAAAAACTATTTTATATTGTGTTGACTGGTCGGTTTATGAATTCTGGTCGAAACAGTAATGTAAACTGCGTCGATAGGTGTTTCTAAACTCTTGAACAGAGTAATTCGACATAGTATGTTTTTAAAAGAGGGTAAATAAAATAATTTCACACAAAAATATATTTTGATATAAAGAAAGCATATATGTTGGAATTATCTAATATATATTGAATGTGTTGGTTGAAATTATGAACGAATAAGATATATAATTGAGTTGGTTATATAAATAACCAATCAAAATATTATATAAGTATAATCTGCAAAATCAGATGAATTGAATCTGAATTTAAAACCAGAATTGAAATAAAACTCAAGAAACTTGGAAAATAGTTAGAAATAATGTTTGGATTAAATATATGGGAATTTTAAAATCCTGAGAGATTTGAAATTGTTTTCCAAGTGCTGTGAAAAATATTTTGAAGTAAAATTCAAAATGGAAGTGTTTTTAAATAAATTTCGAAAAGTAATATAGTATTGAACTCACTTTGATCACTGGAAAATAAATTCTGATGATGACGGCCGCATTATCAGTGTTCATTTTCGAGTTTCTAAGTGATGGATTACTACCAAAGATTTTGTTTTTGAGGAAACAAGTTGTCAGAAATTCAAATGTTTTGAAAAATATATGATTTCAAATTGATTTGAAATAAATCCCAGGAATTTGAGTTCTGAAATAAAGATTTAACTTATGAAGTCAAAATGGTAAAAGTGGAAATTAAATTAAGATAAACAAAATTGGACTAAATTTGGAACAATCCAGAATGGAAATTGTAAAAGAGAAATATTGGAGATTCGAGTTATTAAAATGAATTGATTCTTGGAGAATAAGAATCGAATTTTGAATTTGGAGATGAAGATAATTGATTTGAGAAATAAATCAGTAAATGGAATTGGAGTTGAAATAGAAATTTGGCTTAGTAAAGGCGAAAGATTGGTTTGAGAATGGATTGATGGGAAATCAACCAAGGATGCTTGGATATATGTTAAAGTGTTAGCAAATGGCAGAGATAGAGTTAAATGCCAACAACAAGGTACAAGTTTACATTATATTCAAGTATGAGATGCATGAGATATTTTTGGAAAGCCGTTTGGCTTTTTGTTTTCTTTTGGATTGGGAAATACCCAGAGAGGCAAGTTGTAGTAGTACCGAATGAGCCGTGCAGAGGAGATACTGGCGAAATTCTCCGAAAAATTTAAGCTGTTAGGAAATTTTCAGAGTTTCTGAAAGTATTTGTGAATAAGAAGAAACTAATATTTAATTAAAATTAATCGGTTCAGTTGAAACAGAAGTTAAGAAATTAAATAAAAGATTTAACCTGGTCATAATATGGATTGCAGCATTTTCCCTACCTTAGTAATTTCGAGGACGAAATTCTTTTAAGGGGGAAGGAATGTAACGTCCCACATTTTTATCGGGTTGTATTTGAATATTTAAATCAGTTTAAATATTGAATTCGTAATATAAGTGGATTTATATTTTAATTAAAACGAAGTTGAACGTATAAAAAAATATTAAATGTAATCGAGCTCATAACGACGTTGAAGTTTGTAATATAACGTTTTGAACTTCAACTGAGTGTACAAGATCCGTTATAAATAAGATTTCTTCGAAATAAGAAATGTTGGAATCTGTTGAACTGTATCTTTCTAATAGAAGTGAAAAATCAAGATTTCGGATTTTAGATTCTGAGTTATATCCAAATCAAATATTCAAATAGTCGCTGTAAAATCGTTTATCGACCATAACGGCTTATTCGATATAACTAGATATCGGTTTCGAATTTAGACAAGGTTCTTTTGAGGCATAGTGATAATTTAATTTTTAGAATTTTACTGCAATTTTTAATTAATTAAATATGCAACATTTTATTTGACGTATTTTGCACCTGCATCAGCATTTCGGGGTTTCAAAATATGAGTCAACCTACCGATATTATTATACTTTTGGGATCGTGGCACATCATTCGACACGACTATATTCTTATTTCAGTCTGTAGCTGCTCGGATATGAACATGATTTTACGTAATGGGTAGTACAGATTGGTTTTGAACATACAGATATTTCAAATCAATAAAAAGGCTTTAGTGAATTCATCCGTGCAAAAATACAAACTAAAACAATGAAATAAAAGCAAACCATACCTTCCACGTGCTAAAGTCTAGTTTCTCATAAAGAAATGCAGACAACTACATATTGGAAATTAAACAAATCTTATTGAAAACACAGGACATCCCCTAATTTTTCAGATACAAGTAATAGCACTACCTACACCATACTCCTATTACTTAACACCAAAGAAAATAAATCCTTTACTTAAACACCAAAGCCTCGTTTCCTAACACTAGCCTCATACAAACCTATGTATTAAATGACCATAACCCTACCGCACATGCTTATAGGTCCTATAGCTTAACATTTAAGCTTCCACTATCCATATAAGGCACGCACAAGACGGTCTCAACCTCATATCTTTCAGCGAAGCTTTCAAATGGCAAGAAATTTAAAACAAAATAAATTCTAGAAAGAGGAAAAAAATCATCACTTTCTCATTCTAGAATCACCAAACAATAATCAATGAACTCATGGACACTGGGCATCATGCAGAGGCTTCACGCTGGGAACTCACGGTGGACTACTGAAGGAAGGAGAACCCACTGACGTGAGTGAAGC
This sequence comes from Allium sativum, assembly GCA_030737875.1. NCBI lineage: Eukaryota > Viridiplantae > Streptophyta > Magnoliopsida > Asparagales > Amaryllidaceae > Allium > Allium sativum. The sequence goes on along the minus strand of CM060909.1, from coordinate 428,348,871 downwards.
GGGATTAATACATGAAGTTAAGTAATGTGTGTTTTGAGATGCGATGGCGTGAGCTTAAAATGTTGTGTGGAAGAAAAGGACGTGAGGCTCAGGTTGAACTATGGTGTGAAGGGAGGAGCAATGTGATGACGTGGTAGAGTTTGCCAAAAGAAGGTGCATGGAGGAACACATGAGGGCGTGTGGCACCTGTACGTGTGCTGCCGGCAGATCGACACCGGGGGTTGAGGACAATGGAGGGGGGTCACGGTAGCAAGTCTGTGCATGTTGGGGATGGGATAATTGCAAAGGGAAGTTGAAAGTGGCAAGTTGTTTGACTGTGTAGTGATGGAGTAGGAGTACCGAAGCAAAAACGTGTTTCAATAAGGAGCAGGCAATTTGTATTGAAGAATAAGGGCGACTATATGCATGAAAAATGGTGGGGCAAGTGAGGTGAGGACATGTTTTCTTTGTGCAAAGTAGGGAGGAGATAATGCGGTCTCACCATGGAAAGAAATGAGGTGCTTACTGGATGGTTTTAAGTGGCGATTAAGGGATGGAGTAAATAAGGAGTGGAGAGGGTTGTGCATGAATAATGTAAAAGGGAGGAGAGGACACGTGCAAGAATTTTGTGGAGGAAGTTATAAAAAGCACGGAACTCACGATGGAATGTGATAACTGAGGTATGGGGGTTGCGTGCAAGGGGACTGACGTTGGGGGGAAAGAATGCATGCGGTTTGATCTTAAAGTGTGGGAGTGGGACTGTTTTCAGTGGAGAACGTGAACAAGGGATCATGTTAGTTTTCCTAAATTAAAGGGTTGTACCTGAAACGTGATACAACATGAAATGCTTCATGTTACAAAGATCGCAGTATTGTTATATAAAGAAGGGTTGAGGTGGCATTCCATAGTGAAGAACTTGTTGTATGCAGTCGGAGGCACGGTTGTGAATATAAAAGGGGTACAAGCGTGACTAGGAAATTGGTGAAACAGAAATTAATTAACAAAAAGGAAGGGAGAAGAGTATTTAAACTTATAAATAGTACTGGAGTTGGCGACAAGATAATGAACAAGTGCAGTTGTAAAGTGGGACCTGGCCGACGCTCATGACGACTGAGGCTAGGAGTGAAGAGATTACGGCGGGGGAGTCGGTTTGCGTTCAGACAGTCGGAGGATGGCACTAGTGAGGAACGATGCAAGGCGGTTTCAGTTCGGTCATGTTGGCGTTGCAATGAAAGAGTAATCGGGTTTGGAATTGTTTGCTGAAGGAAACCGCATTATAATCAATGACGTGTGACAGGAGTAAATGGATCCGATAGGATCGTATTAACGTTAGCTACGCGAAGAAGCTAACTTGGAATGGTTTGAAGCTCGTAGGGAATTATGGCGGATTTAAAACGACTGATTTAAATCAACTGATGCGAATCGTTATTTAACGGTTAACGCGCCAAGGTGAGTAAATTCACTAACTCTGATCATTTTTATAATATTATAATCATTATTTAATATTGATAAATAATGATTAAATGATGCGTGATGGTTGTTTGGATGAATTGCTGATAAATTGGTTGAAGTAATTATATTTGTTGTTTCATATATTGCATTGTCTGAAGTGATAGATAACCTGTTATTTATTGTTGTTTATTGGGGATGGGGGATTGAAATGGCTCTGGAATAACAAGTATTTAAATACCGTAAACCATATTTAATTGGAATGAAAATGAATTTGGGTTTTGGGAAAGAGAAAATATATTTTTAAATGGAGATTGAATTTCGATTGAAATGGTATATGATAACTTGTTTTAATTACATTAAAACAAGTAGTTGATTTAAATGATATTTAGAGATTAAGTGAAATAATAATAATTATTAAATAATTTGGAAGCATAAGAATGAATTTATAAAGGAGGAATTGGAGAATCAGTTCAGAAAACGATGACAGCATTTCGACGTTCGAAATGTGATTAGACCTAATAACACCATTAGGAATTGGAACTATAATTCGACAATGTCAAATATATTAAAGTGAATGAATTAGTGGATTGACGGGTTTGACGATACCCGTGATATTAAAGTGAATGGATTAGTGGATTGACGGGTTTGACGGGTTCCTCTTAGCTTTTTATACCCGTGATATTTTTGGAAATCAATTAGTGGATTGACGGGTTTGACGATGTGGCATTCAAAGTGAATGGTGATCAGATGTTATGAAGATAGACGTAGCCTCTAGCCTCATAACTAGGAAGTAACAAAAGTTGGGCTAGGCAGCATGGCTAGTTGGGTCATACCCAAGCAGGGTGTATTGTCACCGATCTAGAGAAAATTCATATATGTTCTTCTTTTTGATTCTGTATCTTCGGATGACGGTTGGATGGCCAACAACCGTAGTGGCAATATATTCACTACACTCAAGCTAAATGAGTGGGCGGTCATGTGTGGACGGGTTGCAAGACGTTCTTGTTGAACCCAGGTGTATACCCTCTAGAGCACACTGATCGGAAGTTGCTTCCATACCTTGTCTATTGGAATCCAATCTCCAATAAGCATCCTGTAGTTTATGATTTTATACTATATACATGTGGAGCATGAGATGCAAACGTTCTGCAATTTGGATATTTATTTGATTAGACATTATTATAATATCACTGGATTTTGATATCAAAATGGTTTGGGTTATAGTTTGGTAAAAGCCGTCCATGTTTATGTGTGGGCTGGTCTTACTATTATCCTTTTGTTCAAAAGGAATTTCAAAGTTAAACAGTATGGCTGGAATTTACTCACCCCAGTCCCATGACTGACCCAGAGTTTATTTTGTTTGTGTTTTCCCTAAACTCTTGGGTGCCCAAATTTGTACGGGCAGTCAAGTTTTTCAGGCTTTTACAGATACACTTGGAGGAGCTCAAAAGCAGAAGGCTTCACCATTAGTTATGTAGAGATTATTTCTGTTGTGATGTATATGAGTTATACTCTGGTATGATATGTAAGTACAAATTCAGATTTTGTATTTCAAAGTTATGTTATAATACAATTTATTCATTCCGCTGTGAGATTCGTGTTTACTTTGATTCTGTTCAGTTGTGTTCTTCTTCTTCTTCTATTCTATTAGTTCTATCTTATCTTTCTCATCCTCTTAATTCTTTCTATTAATGATCTAAATTTTCATGCACTTTGAGTTGAATGTGTAGGATATTAGTCAGCTCAAACTGGTACGGATTTTCGGGCCACTACATCTAAACTGAAACAGAAACGAAAACAGAATAATCTCTACAGAAACAGAATGCTAGTAATGGGCCTTTACCACCCCAAAGAGACAGAAGGTACAGAAACAGAATGCTAATAATGTGCCTTTACCACCCTAACAGAAACAGACAGTACAGAAACAGAACACTAATAATGGGCCTTTACCACCCCAACTAATGGGCCTTTACCACCCAACAGAAACAGATGGTACACCAACAGAAACAGACAGAACTAGGTGTACCCCAAATTCTACCCCAAGCGATCGGCTCCCTAATACATAAATACCCTGTGTCGGCCCTACAAAAGGGTGTATCATTCCCTAAAGTGGCAACCTATAGACACAGACCTATTTACAGATGTCACGGTGTCTTACATTCTTAGAGCAGACCGGATCCATGCACGCACAGGACCCGGTTGGAATGCGCCATCGACACCCCTCGCCGTTATCCGAGTGAACCTCTTACAATCAGTTCAGTAAGCGTGCCCCAGACCCCTCCTAGTGTTGGGTCATAGTTTTGATACCAGAAAAGGGTTACTGACTAATATGGGTCCCATACAGTAGATGACACAAGTAATTACCCCTCCTAACCTTGTGTCCCCAGACTAATAGATTTCAGATTAACTTGCTTACAATTTCAGATGTACAAAGTTCAGATTAACTAGTTCTTAGATCAGACATACAAGTTAACAAGTTTTCAGACTAACGGATCAGATATACAGATTAACAGACTTACAGATTGTATCACCTAACCTTGTATTGGGTCTACAGATTTACGAAACGGGTTTATTAGATTCATCCGCCCAGTTGATTTAACCTTATCCACCCAACACGTTTTAGGCATCATATTTACCCTAGATTTGCATTAATTAATTACTAATGCACATACCTCTCACATTAGGTCGGTAGCTTGTGGCCGCTGGATGTGCCGGGCGGTTCCGGGCAGACTTCTGCCACAAGACGGACCTAACCTCGTGTCTAAGCATCTTTTAGCTATGCTTACGACCTCTCACATTAGACTGACAGTTTGCGGTTGTTGGTTAAGCCGGTTGGGTCCGGGCAGGCTTCTACCGCAAACAGAGTCTAACCTCATGTCTCAACTTTATTTATTTTTTAGCTAAAGTATTCATTCATGGATTATGCCAATATTAGACTAATTATGCCAATTCAACAAATTAAACTTCTTTACAAGTTACAGCAGATTATTCAAAGTTTAATTAACTTGTTTTGCTTAATTATTAGATCAAGCCTACAGATTTACATACCCCAAATTCACTGTATTCAGTTTCAACAGATTTAGAAGATTAGGCAATTTAACAGATTTAATCATAAAATTAAGCCTAATTTTACATACCCAAATTATGGTTATAATTCACAACATAACGTATGCCCCGAATTTTAGTTAAATTTACACAGTACAGAATATTCTCCAAAAACCCCAAATCATGATATACAATACGAATTATGCCAAATTATTGCCTTTGATTTCAGCGTATGCCAAATATCCAAAATCCCCATTTAGGCGTATTCACATTTAATAGTCATCCTATTATAACATAGATCTTTGCGCCTAAGTCATATACACAATAATTCTCTTTTGTTCCAAATCACAGACTATCATATATAGTATGCCCAGATCTAGATCTTAAATTACAACATATGTTCTTTTCTCAATTCAATCACAAATCAGTTATGTCTAATTATGCATCATTCACTATTTTCCCCAAATTTAGTGTTCGTGCGTCAATCTCTTATGAGATTTGGCTCAGGCTCGTGGTAGCCTGGCTATAGAACAGAAGGAAGGAAGAGATACAGAATAGTTGCTATAATATTAATAAGATAGATCTACACAGAAAAACATATCTGATAAACAAGAATATGCGTAATCTCAAATTCAAATTTATAACCATCTCAAGATCATAATTAAATTTCATATCTGGAAATAATTGTACTCACCTTAGTTGGATTCTAAAAGAAAAAGGGTTGTAGTTGTTCTCTTTTAATCGTATTCAGATCGGAAGATGAAGGAGTACTAGTTCTAGCTTATGTTTCAGCAGAGTAGTGACGCCATTGATTTATTTTAATATAATTAGGGCAGAGTATAAGCGTAATGAAGTTGTGTAGAGAAAACTGTAGCCTTAGGGGTGTTTATATAGCATAGGGATTAACGAATCTGGTCAGAACGGGGGTCCAAATGCAGAAAAATGAACCTGTCCACGGATCTGGAAATAGGGGGGAGGTCGACCCCCTAGTCGACCTATGTTACCCAGGTCGACCCCCTAGTTGACCTGGGTCCTGGGCGGGAAATTTCCCGCCCATCCCTAGTGTGTGTTTTGAATTTCAAACTTTTATATTTTGAATTCGGGCTGGTTTTTATTTTAAATTCCTGAAACTTCTAAGTGCCATAACTTCTTCATACGAAGTCCGATTTACGCAAACTCGGACTCTATCTCAACCAGAATTCCGAGCCGAACGCAATGGCGCAACCATTTCACTTAATTATTCTTTTAAAAATTAAGTATACTTTGTTTTGTTACTTTATGTTCATAGAAAATACAAGGTGTTACAGTACTGTTCAGGTATAACTAATCAGCAACGGATGGCCGACTCTGCATGATCCACGTGCACGTGCACGTGAGTCCTGAGGCATTTGCTGTAGTGTCTCTTAATTCGGCGAAGGAAGATCGCTTGCCTTTGTTCATAGATGGAAACTCAATTTCAAATACGCAATTTTACTGTTTTAGTTGTAAACCTACCGGCGACATAATATATGGTGCCTATGCCATCTATGATTGATACATTTATATTTGAAGTTGATTTCTTCAATATGCACTAATAATAATAAAAGATAAGTTTAGCGTATAAACAATGTTTGGCCATTATAAGATAAAACTCTATCATCTGGTTGGTGTTGCATTGTGTGATGAGACCTGAGTCTTATAATGGCTTCATTTTTCCTTTTTAGCATTGCGTTATTTGTTTTATGATATTCTTGGGAGAAAACTCATTTCTGTGTCATACGGCGTGGTCCCTTGATTGACCAACTTTAATTAAAATAAAGTTAAGAACAGTTTTAATTCTCACACCAGTCCCATGACTGACTCGGAGTTTACTATTTTCACCTAAACTCTGGGTGCCCATATTTTCCACACGGACTGTTGTAGTTTTGGTTTTTGCGGATATTTCTTTTCATAGGATTCTGGATTACGATTGGAGCTATATTCGGAAAACTTTGTATCCGAGTATTTCCTTTAGCTGTGGTAGTTGATATTTTCCGCTGCACATTATATTAATGTACTATATTTCCACTGCTTTGTAATTTAATTTCTGATATTTTCCGCTGCATATTATTTATTTGTACTCTGATATCTTGTACTTTGATGTAAATTGTTGTAATAGCAATGAAATGTTCTCCTGTTTGTGTTCTGATGAGTCGTGTTCTCAAAGCAATCTGCCTTCTTATTCGGTCTAGGTCGACCGGAAAGTTCGGGTCGTCTCATTTTTGGTTTGCTCGTAAACTTTCAAAAATATCTATATATATTCATAGTTATATATCACTTAAAAATAAGATATAATTTTACAAAGTGTGTTGCTAAAAGCACACAGAAAAGTGCTTTATAATACCATGGATAAAAATAATGTAGCGCCCCACCTTTATACCCACTATCGTCCAGTTCATTTCAGAGAAATGTTGTAGACCATAACGGAGAATGAGGTTTGTGAAGGGCGACCGATTGTATGATTACTCCATGTGAGGAATGCACATCGAATTTTGATACCGATTAAAATTTCGACGTGACCATTCGACACATAGGGCAACTACACAACGGCTATAAATAATCCAGAAAGCAGCATAAAATAGACAACAACAACGTTGTATAAATGTCTCATAGCCAGACATAGAATGATCATATCACAAAGGCGGAATAAATATGAATAAACCAAGGATGTGTACAACAAGATGGCGGTCAACAAAGATCCACTAATCCCAAAAGAATAGATACATGCACCATGATCTAAACAAAAGAATATGTACACAACAAGTGAAATGACAAAGGTACAAAAGTATATAAAACTACGGAGATAGAGTAGCAAGCTGAAAGCGGAAGATCAACCCTGCGAGGAGTCCCAGAGGAGTACCTAAAACGACTTGGTCTGACCCCAAGTATTATTTATAGGAACAAACAATAAACGGACCAGTCTAGCTATACTCATCAAATAAACTGAGATAATAAGAGATATAACACAGGATGACATGAGTCTAATGATAATAACTAATCATAAATTAATATGAAACAGGGCATGTCAACAAAATCAGGAAATGACAATGGAATGTCAGTACACAAATATCTCTAAATAATCTCATAGCTAATGTATAATGCAACATTCAAATAATAGCACACAACAGGAAATGACAAAAGAATGCCAAACATAAATCAAATTGGCACGCATTGCATCAAAGTAATCAAGAATCCAGAATTGACAAATAAATGCCAAACATAAATCAAATTGACACGCATCGCATCAAAATAATCAAGAATCCAGAAATCATTTGAAATCATTTGAAATCCAGAAAACATCATAAAGAGGCCTATCACAAACGAGAAACGATCTCTAGGTAGCGAACCCATATGTTTGAGCCGAAGCTCCCCACGAAGCCGGGTCGTGACCCTGGAGAAGGAAAACACATAAATCATAAAGTTTGGACCAAAGTCCCAGAAGTGAAATCCAAGAATCGTAAATCCCACTCAGGCGATCAAGGACCACAAAAGCACAAATTATAAAGGCTGGACTGAAGTCCCAGAAGTGAAATCCAAGAATCGTAAATCCCACTCGGGCGATCGAGGACCACAAAAACACAAATCATAAAGGTTGGATTGAAGTCACATAAGTGAAATCTAAGAATCGTAAATCCCACTCGGGGGATCGAGGACCACAAAACACAAGTCATAGAGGCGGATACCATGAATCCGGGCGAATAGAAATTACTCTGAGTTAGTTAATGTAAGAAAATAGCAACATGTCCCATAACCATATGCTATTCTCGAATATTTACGCACTCGTAATTGGTTCCTATTCAAAATAGAGAAAATCATAGAAGGAGCATTGCCACGGTTTTCGATCGGACGAGTCCAACAATTAACCATCGAAGCAAAAGCAAGAGCTCATAGTCCTTGATTTTACTAAGATTTTTAATTAGATTTCTTATACGAACGAGAAAAGGTTTATAAAATATATACTAATAGATTTGAAGAAGGTTCATAAAACAATTTCGTAAATTAGCTTCGTATAATGGAGTAAGATTGGAAACCATTTTAGTACAAGAATTTGATATCTACTGATAACATAAAACCTTTTTATATAATATCAAAGTGGCAATAAACAATAATACGATTTCCGAGGCAAATAAATCAAGGGGATTCACATCAAAATGACAAATCCAAATCATAAATCATCAAATGTAAATTCGATAAATCGAATATACATATAGCTCATTAGTGAATCCAATGACGTTAATAAACGGCTAGGAATAACCCTGGAGCGACAGGAAACAAAGACACAAAATCAGGTGTCGTAGATCAAAGAGCGATCACCAAGGTGATCGCTAATGCGTAATTCACATTACAACAACATATAGGAAATCAAAGAGATAACGGTTGTAATTTCAATCAACGAATGAATTGAAATCCCAAACAAGCACCGAAGGTTTTAAACTATATCGGAATAGACTCGAGGGATATCGAGTCGATAATTCATGTTTTAGAGTCGTGAATCATAATCGAACTAATATCGAGGGTCAAAGCTAAATTAACGAGTAAATAGATTCAAATTACTACAAAATTAGTTTCATTTCAAAGCTCTTATCGATACGGTTCCAACGCATCTTGTTTTGCTGAATTCCGAGTTCGTATGAAAAAGTTATGATCGTTTTAAAGTGGATAATTATTTCACCCCTTTGTTTTTCACTGTTCGGTTATTTACATTGGATGTTTTCTTCCATCAAAAATTACCATTAGCTCCAAATCACTCCAAATTAGTTTCATTAGAAAGCTCTCATCGAGATGGTTCCAACGCACCTGATTTCGCTCAATTCCGATTTCATATGAAAAAGTTATGGCTGTTTAAAGATTGATTTTTTTTTTAAATGTTCGGCCATTAATGGCCGACTAGGAGCCATTCACACGGCCATTAATGGCCGAACGGCTGTTAAACCCCCAAGTTTCTTACAATTTCATCCCCATAATGATACCGGCTAATGCCCGAAGGTCTATGATGTTATATACATACAATTTCACACAAAAGATTTGAAATGATTCTTGATTATAAACTCCAAAATGATTAAATTATCTAACCAAAGCAATCAAACGCGATATAAGTGAATTGTGAAGTCTTAGAACTTGCTGAAGCGACAACGGAGCTTCACAATGTCACCAAATCAACTAGTAGCTTATGAATTAGATTGTGTGGACAATTCTAATCATAATTTTCAACTCAATGAAACATAAATACATGAAATCGGCTAAGTTACACTAGCCTAACCAATTCACAAGCACATTTAAACTTATATGAACACTAAATTACGCTTGTACAAGCCAATGGCTTGTGGCATAGATGTGAGTTCATAAAGAACTCACCTTTGGCTCATGAATGGCAAGAACAAATTCCAACAAGGAAGAACAAGCACCAATATGCACAAAGAACCTCTCTTTCTCTAATAGCTCCTCAATAATCACCTCGTAAATACAAATGAAGACACATGAGTGTTAAGGCACACTAAAAATCCGAAATTGAGAGGAGAGAAAAGTAGAGAACGAGTAGCGAGAGAGCTTACCCTTGTTCTCCTTGGATTAGAACATGATTGGAGCTTCAAATTGCAAAACCTAGGTTGCAATTTCTATTTCCCTTTCCACTCTCTCCATTCTTTTGCCTTAGGAAATAAAAATTAAGTGAATGAGAGGAGAGGGAGAAGGATTGGGCTGATAGGAATAGTGGGAGAGGTTTAAACAAGCCAATTTGGCTAGTTTAGCCACAACTAAGCCCATTTTTGGAGTCCGAAAATCCATAACTCCAAGCATATCGAAGCTTACAGTCAAAAAGGTCGTAAACGATGATCCGGACTCAATGGAAGTGGTCCCGAATCCCAATTTTATCGTTTGTGAAAAACGACATTTTGAGTGACACATGAGATACGACGATATATTTAAATAAAATATTTAAATCTAAAATCGTCGAATGAGCGGGTTGTTGCAGACTTCCCCCCTTAAAAGAATTGCGTCCCCGCAATTCCTTAATAATGAAGTAATAGGTAACAACAAAAAATAATACCATGGAGTGGTACCACAAGAACTGACACGAAATGAAAAGATCACACCAACGACTAGGTGAGATCCCAATTTCGTCTCGTAAGATCATAAAAACCAGATTTCAATCTCGAATTCCATTACCCATGAAGGTAGTCATCCAAAACGGATAAAATAATTCCAAAAAAATTCATAAGCGTTATGAATTCAAATAGACTCGTCTTTATTAGTTTGATTCTCAAGGGAATGAGAATCGATAGAATGCACAAAAACCATGCGAATCTAATTTGGAATTTCAAGAAGCAATGGGACTGCATCCTACAGACGCGAGATATCAATAGTAGATATTTCTCTTAGGGTATGAAATGGGAATTTACGATGGTTGACTATTCCATTCCCAAAACTCAATCACGACGATGTAGCGAACACCGGACTTCAGCACTTTAGTCTTGCTACAAGGTGGCTGATGCCCACAAAAGAACAACTCAGAGATTCCAACGAAGTTAGCTAAGGAGAGCAATTAATTCTCAAAGGAATAATCAATTTTAATATCAATGATTCAAGGTTGGTAATGGAATACCAACGAACTACAAGTCGATAATCAAATATTGGTAACGGAATACCAATGAACTAGAAATTGATAACAAATATTGGTAATGAAATACCAATGAACTATTCGGGGAAATCGATTTCTAATCAGGTACTAAATCTCATTTAGTAACCATAAAGACGAATCATTAGGAATTATACGAAATTCCCAATATTCAAAAACTTGAGTATCAATTTTAGAAAATCAGAAACATCGAGAAGATGATGGATAAGTAGTGCACAACTTATCACTTCGGAACAACAGGATTTAAGATAATTTTCCGCTAAAAATCTCAAATCGCAAAAACATCATCAATAAATCAAAGAAGCAATAGACAATTTCTATAACAAAATGAGATTAAACCAAAGAGCTCGTAATCCCCAAAAATTTGATTGACAAGCTTTAACAAACGCGTGGAGACAATTGTCAATCCAAATGATTCAGACAAACAAAGAAGGAATATCAAAAGTGCTCATCCTTTCGATATTAGTTTCTAAGAACAACGCAAGGCTAAGTCCATAAGTGAACTGACTATAGCACTTCCGGATGATCGACTAGATGATAGATTCGAAGAAAGGAATTACTGAGTTTGCCGCGGATCGCAAAAACTCAAATTTCCCTCCCCCCACGGGAATAATGTGAGATTCCCAATCATTAAGAATTTCCGAGAATCAAAGAACTGAAATCCAGAAATTAAAGACGTAAATAAACAACTTTTTAGGTTGTTCTTAGAGCTATTTAATTTACTCAAAGAAAAGATCAAGATAATTTCTAATTAAAAATCTTGAACCACTCAAATTCTTGGAATTGTTCCAAGGAAATATAGAAATAAATTATCTAGAAAAATAACAAACGATTACGAAAATAGCAAAAATCCAAAGTATTATTATTTTGATTAACTTATTAGAAGTGAATTTTAATTTTAGGAATCATTTCGAATGTCGGATTGTCACATAATGGTGTTTAGGAATTCCGAACTACAACATGGCGTCCCATGTCTCGTTCGAGATCCTTAACGCACTTAAAGGACAAGTTAACACAAGAAAGTCCTCAAAATTTCTAAAGTCCGCGCAAATCTCGTGAGAATATACAAATTCAATAAATCATTCGGGATGACATAAAGGAAATAAAATTCCTTTATCAACTTACTAAAAAAACACAAATGATATCTTTTGATAACGAAGAACACGATCGACGTATATCAAAAGAACATAAATAAAATAATCTCTGAACAAGGTAAATGACATTAAGGAATTAATGACATGTACCTTGACTCAAGAAGAGAGATCACAAGAAGCGAGATACTTTCCCTCATTCCTGATCTTGAGTTTGGAACGCAATGAGGTAACACAAATGTATCATCGCACGTTTGAGTTAATTTAGCACAAATGCTTGGTGACTCACACCGGCACAACGAGGTAACAAATGAGTTGTTTTAGCCCGAAGGCTTGGTGATCTCACACCGAACTAGAACTATATAGCTGACAATAAGGGAGTAGATTTAGTCACAAAGACATGGTATCTCCATACCTATCGACAAGTGATCAATAGACCATGCTAGGTACGTAACGACGTACGAAACAATCTTAACTAGAAATCAAGAAATATCAGGATCAAAGGCGCTAACAACGTGCATAACGATGCACGGGCAAGATATCCAATGATCAATCAACCTCAAGGATCATAAATGATCCACACCGATTAGTAACTCGAGTCAAAGAATGAATTAGAATCACCACTAGAGCACACGGGCCCTAGATGGCTATAGAAATCAACCCGAAGGAGACAAGTCGATAACTATTCTAAAAGACTAAGTATATGCCACTTGAGACATAATCACCCCTCCCATAGGAGGTACACTGGGTGAACCGACACTTGCACGGCTGCGACCAACTATTTCGCTTCTTTAAGGAAAAAGAAGGAAGACAAAGTTAGTCTCAAGTTGAATTCAAACGATGCGAATTCAATCAAAATGGAATCGTATTGGAAGATAAGCTATGACGGGTCTTAAGACTCTAACTAAAACCCTAAAGCACGATTCCCGAGAGAGGCTTAAGATAATACCATCGTCATACTATCTTACACTGTTCTAGAAAGTGGCTCTGATACCAACTGTAGCGCCCCGCCTCTATACCCACTATCGTCCAGTTCATTTCAGAGAAATGTCGTGGACCATAACGGAGAATGAGGCTTGCGAAGAGTGACCAATTGTATGATTACTCCATATGAGGAATGCACATCGAATTCTGATACCGATTAAAATTTCGACCTGACCATTCGACCCATAGGGCAACTACACAATAGCTATAGATAATCCGGAAAGCAATATAAATAGACAACAATAACGATGTATAAATGTCCCATAGCCAGACATAGAAAAATCATATCACAAAGGCGGAATAAATATGAATAAACCAAGGATGTGTACAACAAGATAGTGGTCAACAAAGATCCACTAATCCCAAAAGAATAGATACATACACCATGATCTAAACAAAAGAATATGTACACAACAAGTGAAATGACAAAGGTACAAAAGTACATAAAACTACAGAGACAGAGTAGCAAGCTGAAAGCCGAAGATCAACACTGCGAGGAGTCCCAGAGGAGTACCTAAAATGACTCGGTCTGACCCGAGTATTATTTATAGGAATAAACAATAAACGGATCAGTCTAGCTGTACTCATAAAATAAACTGAGATAATAAGAGATATAACACAGGATGACATGAGTCTAATGATAATAACTAATCATAAATTAATATGAAATAGGGCATGTCAACAAAATCAGGAAATGATAATGGAATGTCAGTATACAAATATCTCTAAATAATCTCATAGCTAATGTAGAATGCAACATTCAAATAATAGCACACAACAGGAAGTGACAGAGGAGTACCAAACATAAATCAAATTGACGCACATTGCATCAAAGTAATCAAGAATCCAGAATTGACAAATAAATGCCAAACATAAATCAAATTGACATGCATTGCATCAAAGTAATCAAGAATCCAGAAATCATTTGAAATCCAGAAAACATCATAAAGAGGCCTATCACAAATGAGAAATGATCTCTAGGTAGCGAACCCATATGTTTGAGCCGAAGCTCCCCACTAAGCCGGGTCGTGACCCCGGAGAAGGAAAACACATAAATCATAAAGGTTGGACCGAAGTCCCAGAAGTGAAATCCAAGAATTGTAAATCACACTCGGGCGATCGAGGACCACAAAAACACAAATCATAAAGGTTGGACCGAAGTCCCAGAAGTGAAATCCAAGAATCGTAAATCCCACTTGGGCGATCGAGGACCACAAAGACACAAATCATAAAGGTTGGACCAAAGTCCCAGAAGTGAAATTCAAGAATCGTAAATCCCACACGGGCGATCGAGGACCACAAAACATAAGTCATAAAGGCGGATACCATGAATCCGGGCGAATAGAAATTACTCCAAGTTAGTTAATATAAGAAAATAACAACATGTCCCAAAACCACGTGCTATTCTCGAATATTTACACACTCGTAATTGGTTCCTATTCAAAACAAAGAAAATCATAGAAGGAGCATTGCCACGGTTTTCGATCGGACGAGTCCAAGAATTAACCATCGAAGCAAAAGAAAGAGTTCATAGTCCTTGATTTTACTACGACGTTTAATTAGATTTCTCATACAAATGAGAAAAGGTTTATAAAATATATACTAGTAGATTTGATGAAGGTTCATAAAATGATTTCATAAATTAGCTTTATATAATGAAGTGAGATTGGAAACCATTTTAGTACAAGAATTTGATATCTACTGATAACATAAAACCTCTTTATATAATTTCAAAGTGGCAATAAACAATAGTACGATTGCCGAGGCAAATCGATCAAGGGGATTCACGTCAAAATGACATAAATCCAAATCATAAATCATCAAATGTAAATTCGATAAATCGAATATACATATAGCTCATT
Source organism: Allium sativum (assembly GCA_030737875.1). Lineage (NCBI taxonomy): Eukaryota > Viridiplantae > Streptophyta > Magnoliopsida > Asparagales > Amaryllidaceae > Allium > Allium sativum. The sequence continues at coordinate 428,333,806 of CM060909.1, read as the reverse complement.
AATGAATCCAATGACGTTAATAAACGACTAGGAATCACCCTGAAGCGGCAGGAAACAAAGACACAAAATTAGGTGCCGCAGATCAAAGAGTGATCACCAAGGTGATCGCTAATGCGTAATTCACATTACAACAACATACAAGAAATCAAAGGGATAACGGTTGTAATTTCGATCAACGAATGAATCGAAATCCCAAACTAGCACCCGAAAGTTTTAAACTATATCGGAATAGACTCGAAGGATAACGAGTCGATAATTCACGTTTTAGAGTCGTGAATCATAATCGAACTAATATCGAGGGTCAAAGCCGAATTAATGAGTAAATAGATTCAAATTACTCCAAAATTAGTTTCATTTCGAAGCTCTCGTTGATACGGTTCCAACGCATCTTGTTTCGCTGAATTCCGAGTTCGTATGAAAAAGTTATGATCGTTTTAAAGTGGATAATTATTTCACCCTTTGTTTTCACTGTTCGGTTATTTATGTTGGATGTTTTCTTCCACCAAAAATTCACATTAGCTCCAAATCACTCCAAATTAGTTTCATTGGAAAGCTCTCGTCAAGACGGTTCCAACGCACCTAATTTCGCTCAATTCCAAGTTTGTATGAAAAAGTTATGGCTGTTTCAAGATTGATTTTTTTTTTCCTGTTCGGCCTTTAATGGCCGACCAGGAGCCATTCCCACGGCCATTAATGTCCGAACGGCTATTAAACCCCCAATTTTTTTTACAATTTCATCCCCATAATGATACCGGCTAATGCCCGAAGGTCTATGATGTTATATACATGCAAATGAGGCGTCTATAACTCACCAAAGCAACTCATTACACTAAATTCACACGCATAAACATTCACACAAGAGATTTGCAATGATTCTCGATTATAAACTCCAAAATGATTAAATTATCTAACCAAAGCAATCAAATGAGATATAAGTGAATTGTGAAGTCTTAGAACTTGCCGGAGCGACAACGGAGCTTCACAATATCATCAAATCAACTGGTAGCTTCGAATTAGATTGTGTGGACAATTCTAATCATAATTTTCAACTCAATGAAACATAAATACATGAAATCGGCTAAGTTACACTAGCCTAACCAATTCACAAGCACATGCAAACTCATATGAACACTAAATTACACTTGTACAAGCCAATGACTTGTGGCATAGATGTGAGTTCATATAGAACTCACCTTTGGCTCATGAAATGTCAAGAACAAACTCCAACAAGGAAGAACAAGCACCAATACGCACAAAGAACCTCTCTTTCTCCAATAGCTCCTCAATAATCACCTCATAAACACAAATGAAGACACATGAGTGTTAAGACACACTAAAAATCCAAAATTGACAGGAGAGAAAGGTAGAGAACGAGTAGCGAGAGAGCTTACCTTTGTTCTCCTTGGATTAGAACATGATTGGAGCTTCAAATTGCAAAACCTAGGTTGCAATTTCTATTTCCCTTTCCATTCTCTCCATTCTTTTGTCTTAGGAAACAAAAATGAAGTGAATGAGAGGAGAGGAGAGGGAGAAGAGTTGGGCTGATAGGAATAGTGGGAGAGGTTTAAACAAGCCAATTTGGCTAGTTTAGCCACAACTAAGCCCATTTTTGGAGCCTGAAAATCCGTAACTCCAAACATATTGAAGCTTATAGTCAAAAAGTCGTAAACGATGATCCTGACTCAATGGAAGTGGTCCCGAATCCTAACTTTATCGTTTGTGAAAAACGACATTTTGAGTGACACATGAGATACGGCGATATATTTAAATAAAATATTTAAATCTAAAATCGTCGAATGAGCGGATTGTTACAAATAATCAATCCAATAAATTTTATGTACTTCTAACTACCAAATCCATTTCATACAACAATCAACCACCGTGCAAAACTGTTTTGCACGACGAAAACTGTTGACCAACATCATTTTCCACGGTCATTAACCGCCGAACTACTGTTATTCGGTGGTTGATCACCGTAGAGAATGATGTTGGTCGGCAGCTGTTCGCCATGTGAAAAAATTGAAAATAATGAGTTTGGTAGCTTTTAAAATTGTTGGTATTATGAAGTGTGTAACCTAAAATTTGATGGTATTTTTAGTAATGGTGTTGGAAAGCATTTTTGGGTGTTTTTAGCAACCCACTTTTACAAATTCAATCTGCACTTTTAAAAATATCAATAGTGTTATTTCTTCTTAATACCATGAATGGTATTAGAATTGTAAAACATAATGCTTTTAGCATTACACCACCATGTGAAACCAAAGACACCCAGTTTTACATTTTTCAATACCTATCATGGTATTAAGGAAAAGAAATCTAATCCTTTTAGCAGCACTCTATTAATATCTCTTGAGGATAGAAACTAATTAAAGCACTCTATTAATATCAATTAATATCTTTTGAGGATAGAATCTAATTAATTTGGTTTACAGCTCCTCGGCAACTTGTATTCGCAATAAATAGCTACTTTCTTCTCGTATACACAGATCTGGGGATCCAAATCTACGTAAAAGCGAGCGCATAAGTTGGAGGCTTTAGATTCATTGCATACATGAACTACGGTGCGATTTTATTTATTTATTTGTTTGAATATTTATTAAATTAATGTTGTTTTTTTTGCCTTAAAAAAAGTAGAAATTATTTTGATCGTAAAGCGTAGCAGAAGCGTATAAGATAAATCATTTGGGTGCTCTTTAAATTGCTTTAATTTATGTCAACATTCAGTTCTTTAGGTTTTGCTGTAGCTTTAGATGTAGATTAAGCAGAACACATTGTCGTTTCTTGCGGATTTAGATTAAATTGATAACAGTCTATATTATTATGGATAACCCGTGTAAAAGTTGTTGTCTTTGTAAAGTATGATGGTATGTGTACAATTCCAGTTCTTGATTTATGAGTTGTGTTGTCTTTGTAAAGTAACACTTTGCTAGCAAAAGTAATCAAGGTTTAGTACACGGCAGTGAATTGAAAATGCTGCCGTGGGATGAATGTCAAAGAAATGATCTAATAGAATGAAAATCAAGGGAATTTACATCCAAATAACGTATAATGCTCGAAAGTCATGATATTATTTGTTGGCTTCTTCTTCTCACCTAGTAGCTACTTCCTTTGGGTTATATTCATAAAAGCTAAACAACCGGTATCAATTCTTTAGCTGTTAAGCCTGCCACGTTAATTTTTAAAATGAAACGTCGTTTGATGAAGCTAAACTTACATAATTCAGCCTGTCCTCAATTGCATTTCCCCGCTGAAAACCCTAATGCACTCAAAAATATTGCTCGTCTTGTTTTGATTTGTAGAAATTTATGAAGAAAATGAAGTTTTAATGCAAATAGTATGTTGAAAAAGATGTCGATTTGTCTTTCTCGTCTGCTAATATGCTAAGTAGACAGAATAGTAAAAGATCGTTGCCGTATTGTGGGAAACATGGCCAAAAAATTTGGATGTGAAAAGAACGGGACTAATTCGAACCTGACAGAACGTTCTCTAATACGGATTGGTCTTATCTAACTGCTTCGGCCAGGTCCAATACGGTTCAAAAATGATTAAAAATTTATGACAAAAATACAAGTTCAACACCACAACAAGCTCAGCTCAGTCGGTTGGCCATAGCGTGCATGTGTGGTAGTCCAGCATGGTATTCCTCTTCATAAAAGAGCATCATTGGATGCTCAAAGGGGCCAATTAAGCATCTAAAAATCAAATATACATATTTAAGTTTTCTCTATAGTCTTACAATGTGGGATTTTCATATAATCAGAGCTATCTACACTTATTCAATTTTTAATAATTCACTTAATAATTAAGATATTTTCAACAACTCCCTACTTAAAATTTTAAAGTATGTTTCGAGCAATTTCTGAAAAATAAAATGTGCATAAACAAACGCGTCATTGGATTTGAATCTTTGCATGGTGGATAAGATTTAGTTTTTATTGGAGTGACTCGTAGTCTTAAACTCTATTCTTGGCATCAAACAACATACAACCTCTCTAGATTGCAATCAAATAAGCCAATGCATTTATGGATATGCATGTCTATCTCAGTTTAGTGAATGCTGTAAGAATTTTACTTGAAATTTCATAGGAAATGGTCACCTTTATAAGGTGAGTCTATCAAGAGTACCATTGAAGGTAGGTACTTCATTACATATGAAGGATATGTATCATTAAGAGTTTTCTATTAACTCATCCTCTAATAGTTTTAGGAATACATGCTTCAAAATATATAAAATAACATGCTCAACTCATATCACTTCAAAACTTGTTCTAAACCCTTGAACCTAGTTATTGGGATCTCCATTCATTAGGTAGGGTTACTGTTGTGCGTGACTCAACAATATAAGAGCGATAGTCCCATTCTTTTAGTTGTCTTAAAGACTTATTCTCGAGCTGCCAAAATTTCATTATTGCATATGTGATCCACTATAACAGCTCCTAAAGAGAGTAATTCTCTAATAGTGTTGCGCTTACGACGTATTTGTCGGCTCTTACGGTTGTAATAACGGTTTTGTAGTTTTGCAATAACCGCGGTACTATCGTAGTGTATCAATCCAACGAGTACTTTTGCCATAGCCATGGTACTATCTCAGTTTGCCATTGTTTAGGTGCATATATTACATTACACACAACCCGAACATGCATTCAACTAAATAAAAAAACATTTTTACACCATGTCTTCCTTTAATTGTTTCAATATAAAATTGTCATAACCCGTCTCTTTCATGCAACTCATATAGCCAGTACACTGAGTATCACTATTTTCACATAAGCTATGTCCAAAATAATAATAATAAAAAATATATTTTCTTATCCGTTTGAACATATAAGAATCATTCAAGTAAGAATACTCTAATGAAGAAGTAATACATGATGATAAAATAAAGAGCATAGTTATAAAAGGCGTGCCACGGCGCACGGCGCGGCGCTGCGCTTGCGCCATTTTTGTTTGCGGCGCGACGCATATGAAAAGGCGCACCAAATGGCGCAAATGGCGCGCGGCACATAAATGGCGCACGGCACAAAATGGCGCGTCTTTTCTTTATTTTATGGTTTTTTGTTTTTTTTCACATTTCAAACTGCTATAACTACTACTAAAATACTCTTACCATCATTACAACCATCATCACAACTACTATTACTATTATTATCATAATGATATGAAATATGAAAAAATTTGTTAATACCTTTTTTTAGTTTTATGAAAACATAATTACATCATCATTATTTCTTATACGATTATCATCAGCGAGTTAATAACCTTACAATTATGTAATTGGCTGATCTTAGCATGACGATATTTAGAACTGACATATATTTTATTGTCCAACTTAGTTTAGATTTCTTTTAATATTGTCAGAAGTATATAATTTAATGTATAAAAGATCATAAGATATTGTCTAGCATTGATGCAAAAGCAAATGAATGAAACTATAAAACCGTGAATGATATCAAGAGAAGCAATTTTGGAGGAAGAAAAAATATTCTCATAAGATAAGCATTCAAGCAGCTCTGAAACATACTCTTGGATTTTATTTTATTTTTGCATATACGTAAATATGTCCAATGTTTTTGTACGATTTGTCTATAACATGAAAGTATTTCATGATTTGGTATTCGTTAAATACAATCGAGCATTAAAAAAAAATGTATAACATTTGTGACACTGTTGGTCCTGTATTTTTGAATGATATTGATGATTGTAATTGATGGTTAACTGAATATATGGTCGATATTGAAGATGAGCTTGTGTTCGACGATGAGGATGACCTGACTTGGTGTGTTGCAGCTAGAGCAGCAAGAGTGGAGAGATTTAGTTTTTTAGCTCATCTTTAATGTGTATTATTATTTTTGATTTGAAAACTATTGTGTTTGAAATTTTATGCTTTATGTTTTTATTGTAAAATACATAAAAAATTTGTTGTGTATATTTTGGCGAAAAATAGATTTTTTTTTAAATCTTTTGTTAAAATATTAATTATATTAAAAAAAAATAAACATGTGCAGTAAATTAAAAAGGCGCGCCCCATTTGCCGCGTCGTGCGCCAAGGCTCCAGAGAGGGTTTGCGCCTTTTTACGCCGTGCGTCATTAATAACACTGATAAAGAGAATGATCTATGAGCAAGTTGAGTCTGGGAGGCTAGACTGAAACTGAAGGGATATACTCATTTAGGACTCCATGGTTTATACAACAATGCTATATAGAATCACTTTCTATTTGTATTTTTAACACCTAATCTATACGATTTTCCCAAATATATAGGCATTAGTTGTGATTTTTGTCATTTGATCTGCTTCATGCTATCGTTAACCAATGCTTATACCAATAGTTTGTATTAATCAGTGTTATTAATGGCGCAAGGTGCAAAACAGTGCTAAATCTTGTTGGAGCGTTGGCGCACGGCGCGGCAAATGACACGTGCCTTCTTAATTTACTGTGCATGTTTAATTTTTCAAATAAATTTAACAGTTAACAAATTTTTTAAAAAAATTCCACATTTTTTGCTAAAACATATGCAATAAAAATTCTTATACATTTCACAAAAAATAATAATCAAATATAATATCATAAGCATAAAATTTCATGCATAATATCTTTCAAATCCAAAATAATAATACATATTACTGATAAGCTAGAAATCTGAATCTGATTCAGCAGTTATATTTTCTAAATCAATATCTGCATCATCAGATTCATAAGTTTCAGCATCATCATCATCATCCATATTATTTAGATTTGTTTCTTATTCGTGAACATGTAAAGATGTGGAACAAGGTGCTGAAAAACCTCTTAATGTGGATGTTCTTCTACATGAATATCTAGCTCCCTTCACTCTTGCTCTAGTAGCAACAACCCAAGTTAGGTCATCTCATCATCAAATACAAGTTTATTTTCAGTATTGGATGTATCATCCGTATTTCCCGTTAACTATTCATTACAATCATCAATATCGTTTAAAGATATTGGATCAATGATGTTACAGATATTATACCTTCTTTTCAATGTTCGATTGTATTTAACAAGTACCAAATCATAATATATTTTTATATTTTAGACAAATCATACAAAAATATTGGACATATTCACACAAATTCACTTTTTTTCTATCCAAGGGTATTGTTTTAGAGCTGTTTGAATGTTTTTTCCTTTTGATTTATCCTTCACAGGTTCTCAGTCCCAATCATCTGCTTTTACATCTATGTTAGGCAATATTTTATGATCTTTTATACATTACTTTATATACTTCTGGCAATAGTAAAATATATTAGGTAATAAAACATACGTCAGTTCTAAATACCGGCATGCCAAGGTCAGCTAATTACATAATTGCAGGGTTATCTACCCGTTGATGATAACCAAATAAGAAATAGTAATGATGTAACTATGTTTTTATATAACTGAAAAATAGATATTAACAAATTTATTCACATATTATGTCATTATGATAATAATAGTAATAGTGGTAGGTTGTAGTGATTGTAATTGTATTTGTAGAGTAACTATTGCGGTTTGAAATACTAAAAAAAAAAGAACGGTAAAATAAAAAAAATGCGCCATTTGGTGCGTCTTTTTATATGCGTCGCGTCACAAGCAAAAATGACACAAACGTCATGCTATGCTCCATGGTGCGCCTTTCACGACTATGGTATTAACTCAATTTTAATTAACAATGTTCAGGCTTTAGATAAAGAAGCTTTCTCGATTCAGTTGAAAATTCAGATAGAAAGTTGAAAGTCAATACCAAAAATATTATCCTATCACGCATGTTTGAGATCTAGCAAAGTCTTCATAAAAAAATGGAATTTCCAAAGCGATATATATTAGTCATTCTAACCTTTTTATGCACAGACGTTTGTTGCATCGAGCGCATGGGCTTCTCAATCGCTTACATAGTAGCTACTGATGCAATCCGAGTTGATCAATCAATAAATGTCTCATACTCTCGACATTTAACTAGGCCTATGTAGTTTCATAGATTTCAGGCTGAATGGCTACTAAAAAATAGGAGGAAGACATGTTCTCCTTTCTTTTGTGTTTGGGTCTCTCAAAAAGCACGGCTCCTATTTTTTGAGTAGTCTATCCACTTGGAATCTATGAAACTACAATAGCCCTAGTAAAATGTCGAGAGTATGCGACCTTTACTTGATTGGTCCACTCCGATTGCATTGGCAGCTACTGTGTACGCTCGATGTAGTAAACGTTTCTGCATAAGAAGGTTAGAATGACTATTATATATCGCTTTGAAAAGTCCATTTTTGATAAAGAGCTTTGCTAGATCTCAAATATGCGTGATATGATGATATTTTTGGTATTGACTTTCACCTCTCTATCTAGATTTTCTGCTTTTGCTAGACTAGAAGACACTGAACTGGGCAAACTTCTTGATCGAAAGCTTGAAGATTGTCAATTGAAATTAAGTTAATTCGAAGTATTAGTATAAGCATTGATTAACGATAGCATGAAGCATACCAAATGACAATAATCACAACTAGTACCTATATATTGGGAAAATTGCGTAGATTAATTATGTGCCAAAAATGCAAATAATAAGTGATTCTATACAACATTCTTGTATAAATCATGGAGTCCTAATGATTATATAGTACTTAATAGTTCAATCATTCCTTTAGTTTTAGTTTATCCTTCCCGAGTCAACTTTGCTCATAGATCATTCTCTTTATTTTATCATCATGTATTACTTCATTAGAGTACTCTTACTTGAATGATTCTTAAAAGTTCAAATGATAAGAAAATAGCATATTTTGTTTACTTTGAACATAGCTTATGTGAAAAGAGTGGAACTCAGTGTACTTACTATATGAGCTGCATGAAAGTGACGGTTATGATTGAATTTTATATTGAAGCAATTAAAGGAAGACACGGTGTTTTTTTTTTTTTTTGGTTGAATGCATGTTCAGATCCTTTTTCTTTTCTTTTTTTTCTTTCTTTTTTTTTTTTTTTTTTTTTTTGTTTGTTTGTTTTGAAATTGGTATGCTTTATTATCTTCAAAGAAAAGTACATAGTAAGGTTAGCATTCTAACCTGAATTACAATAGAACATACATAAACTGAATACAAAAACGAACGCTGTTAGAAAAAATCCCACTACACGTGCCACTTGCACATTCAAACATCTTCTCCACTTTCCATGCATAGACACAACCCTGTCGGTCGTACTTGGTCTTGTTGATATAGAAATCCATTTGTAAAGCAGTCCTCAAAAAGTTAGCAAATTGTAGGATATCAGTTGACAAGTGTAAAAATAGGAATCAACGTCGAGATCATCACATTTGGTAACCCAACAAATCCTTGTTCTAGCATGTTCAGATCTTATGTAATGTAATATATGCACCGCAACAATAATAAACTGTGATAAAAACATAGCATATTATATAAAACTGACCGAGTCCTGGGCTTGCCTTTGGATCCTTGAGCACCAAAGTTTCCCCTTAATCGACAATCCCACGTCCTTCTAAAGTACAAAAGATAATGGAAGTAATAGATTGTTGTTATTGACATTGAGGCAAGACTTGGGTAAAGAAGGTAAAATGAATATTTATACACCACCAAAAATAAAAATAAAGAAATAAATACATAGTATAAATATCCATGATAGCGGAGAAATAGTAATATCAAATATCAATGCATCCATCTTCTTTATTTAGCTACTCAACAAAAGAAGTTTGAATGTGATGAATAATAGTAATCATATTATCCAAATGAACTGTCATTGACAACTTGAAAATATGCAAAATGAAATAATAAATAAAGAAAGAATCGCCTCTTCAATGGAGATTAAATCACATGCTGCAAGACTAGAGTCCATGAAGCTTCATAGATACAAACAATAAGATGATGCAGTAGTCTGGCAACTTTTGGACATTTCTCATATAATAACGAGTTTGGCACTGTGGATTGATATAGTAGTGGGAAGAAATAAGTGTGCATGATATTGAAAAGATTTTTAATTTATTATGTGTAAAATAGATGACAGTGCAACATGATTAGAAAATTTTCCGTTAACAAATACAACTGCTTTATATCCCAAGATGGACAAACCAGCCCTCCTCCACGTATATAAACACAAAAGAAAAACCAATGTTCCCATGCCATTGTTTTGCTACATAGTGTTGTCATTCCTAGACATAATATGAATCTATAAAGTGCTATTTAAAACCAAATTTAATAACAAAGTTTATGGTCATACCTCGTATCTAGTAGATAATAATAATAATATAATATATTATAAATGTGTCAGTGTTAGTCAAGGTGCACAGTGCACGCCTGGACGCAAAACAGTGCAAGATGCACCGAGTGAGCTTTTCTGGAACTCAAGACGCAAGTGTTAGTGAAATGCAAAAAGTTCTGAAGTGCAAAAGGCACAGAGAAATAAAAAGCTCTCTTTTCATTTATTTAAGGATTTTTTTTTTTAAATTAATATGAAAATTTTGGTTCATGATGTGAATTTATAAATTTTTATTCTTAAAATTCAAATATATGCAACTTTTTTTCGTTGAAATTGCATATTCAGTAGTAGTGTTGGACTGTAAAGAAAAATCAAGTATTTATATTTGGTTCTTAGATGCTTAGTTGGGTCATTAATGATGTTCTTTTGTAAGGAGAAAGACCATGCTTGACCACCACATGTCAAACAATATAACAAAGATATTTTACTATTCCTTCTATTTACTAGATAAGCAGACATCGACCTCTTTTCAACGTACATATTTGCATTAAAACTTCATCTTCTTCATAAATTTTTGCAAATTTAAACAGGACGAGCAATATTTTTGAGTGCATTAGATTTGGCTTTGTTTGTGCGGATGAGTCGATACAGAGAAATTCACCAGAGGCTATTTTATTCTAGGGACGGCTACCTGTGTTTTATCCATGTTTTGCTTAAGCTATTTCCTGAAAAAATGGTTAGTCTATCAACAACTACTTTGCAAGCGTTTAGCAGAAACAATTAGGGATTAGTATGGATTCAATGTGAGTTTTTACTAACAAAAAGGAATTAGAGATTCCAATAGGAAAATTTAACTTCATCAAACTATTCGTTGAAAATTGAATGATGGATGACTAATGTAACTTGGTCTTCAAATGATAAGTACCACCCGCACTTTCCAGTATTCATTTACAAGCATTGGATCACTATCATTTTTATGTGTTTGTAATTGCATCAATATAAAATTTAATCATAACTCGTCTCTTTCATGTGCTCATATAGCAAATACACCGAGTTCCACTATTTTCACGTAAGTTATGTCCAAAGTAAACAAGTATACTATTTTCTTATTCATTTGGACTTTTAAGAATCATTCAAGCAAGAGCACTCTAATGAATAAGTAATACATGATGATAAAATAAAGAATATGATCTATGAGCAAGTTAGCTAGGCTAAACTGAAACTGAAGGGATGATTGAACTATTAAGTACTTAATACTCATTTCGGACATTATCGTTTATACAAGAATGATGTATAGAATCACTTGCTATTTGTATTTTTATCGCCTAATTTACATGATTTTCCCAAATATATAGGCACTAGTTGTGATTTTTTGTCATTTGATCTGCTTCATGCTTTCGTTAACCAATGCTTATATTAATACTTTCTATTAACTTAATTTCAATTGACAATCTTCAGGCTTTAGATAGAGAAGCTTGCCCAATGCAGTGTTTTTTATCCCCATAAAAGCAGAAAGCAGAAAATCTGGATAGTTGAAAGTCAACACCAAAAAATATTATCCCATCAGGGCATTTTTGAGATCTAGCAAAGCAATTATCAATAATGGAATTTCCAAAGCGATATATAATAGTCATTCTAACCTTCTTATGCACAAACGTTTGCTACATCGAGCGCATGGGCTTCTCAATCGCCTACACAGTAGCTGCTGATGCAATCGGGATCGACCAATCAAGTAAAGGTCTCATACTTTCGACATTTTATTGGGGCTATGTAGTTTCACAGATTCCAGGCGGATGGGCTGCACAAAAAATAGGAGGAAGACGTGTTCTTCTTCTTTCCTTTGTGTTCTGGTCTCTCACATGCGCTCTCATCCCTCTAGACCCAAACCGTGTAAACCTGCTAGTCATTGCTAGGCTTATGGTAGGCATAGCACAAGGGTTCATCTTTCCTTCTATACACACGGTATTGGCACAGTGGGTTCCCCCACATGAAAGGTCCCGCTCCGTGTCTTTAACTACTTCGGGCATGTATCTTGGTGCTGCTTCTGGCATGCTTCTTCTTCCTAGTCTCGTAAAATTCAGAGGACCGCAGTCTGTGTTTTTAGTTGAGGCAGCTTTAGGTGCGTTATGGTCAATTTTGTGGGTTAAATTTGCATCTGACCCACCCAGGTCTGACCATCGTAAAGCTACTGCAGCTGGTTTTGGAGAGAATATGTTGCCACTTACTAAATCCACCAAAGCAAATGCAAAAGTTGTTAATGCTGCTAAAATCCCATGGGCAAATATTTTCTTTAGCATGCCAGTTTGGGCAATTCTGGTCAACAATTTCACATTTCATTACGCATTATATGTACTTATGAACTGGTTACCTACATATTTTGAGCTAGGGCTAAAACTCAGTCTTCAAGACATGGGTTCGTCCAAAATGCTGCCTTACCTCAACATGTTCATATTTTCGAACATAGGTGGTGTCGTAGCTGATTATTTGATCACAAAGAAGATATTGTCTGTGACAAGGACTAGGAAGCTTTTGAATTCTGTTGGGCTTGTGACTGCTGCCTTTGCCTTAATGGTTCTTCCTAAGTTCAGAACTTCTGCAGGAACAGTGTTCTGCTCTTCTGTATCTTTAGGGTTTCTGGCTCTTGGTAGAGCTGGATTTGCTGTGAATCATTTGGATATTGCTCCAAGATATGCTGGGATTGTTATGGGAGTTTCTAATACAGCTGGTACTTTGGCGGGTATCGTTGGTGTTAGTCTTACTGGACGGATTCTTGATTCTGCTAAGACTGCTCATATGGATCTCTCCAGCCCAGAAAGTTGGAATCTTGTTTTTAATATCCCAGGATATCTTTGTATACTGAGTTCAGTATTTTTTGTTATTTTTTCTACAGGGGAAAGAATTTTTGAATAATCAATAGATTCATGTAGGATCATTCTTTGGTTCCATCTCCTGTATGATCGTTTTTTTGCCAATTGGTTTAGTTTTACTTGGAGTATAGTGATGTATTGAACATCAAACAAGCGGTGATAAATATACATGACTGACATTTCAAGGATCATTCAGCTTTTATTTTACCATATATACCATGTATAGAATTTAGTTCATTTATCTATGTATGTATATTTTCACCGTACAAGGAAATGACACTGGTCTCTGTAGCCCGTGGTTCCAATGAATAACGTTTTGTTTTTTCCCTTCAAAAGTCTTGATTGTTTGTGGTGATGGAAGGATGGTATGTGTTTCCAGACTTGAGCAACCAGTATATTGTTGATCAGAATTATGTGATCTTCATTCTTTCTATGTTTTTTTTCTTTCTCTTTTTTCTTTTTTGGTTAGCTAATTTATCATCTGAGCCTTCTGGTGAAATCATTTGCAGTATTCTTTGCGGTCTGATGGATATATGGTTTAATGGCGTGGGGGATTTTTAGGTATGTGTGACTTCCCTATGATTTTCAGGTATAATTCCTGTTCTAGCAGTAGAATTTTTATGATTCACGCCATGGACCATTGAAATGCAGCAAGATACGAGATGCTGTTAACATCCATGCCAGAAAAAGAGGAAAGTGTTCATCAACAGGTACATTTAACACACAGTTATTCTTGATTTCACTTACCACTTCGTCAAGTTATGTCACAAAACATGACAAAGATGAAGAAGACTAAAAGTTCCTTACAAAGCTAATCACAAACTCTTTCAAGCCTTGTACCTTTTCCACTCATGATTATGAGAGAAGCGGTGCATTTAACACACACATCGAAGTGATCATTATCTACATTCCATAATATGTATGGTGTATAAATGACATCACATGGCAGCCACGGCCTGGAACCTGGGCTTTTTAGGCAACAACTTCTGCTCCCCACAAACTGTCATGTTACCGTTACCCCCAAACACAAAATTTGGGTATGCAGCAGTTTCTGCTTTGTCTGGTTCTATGGTGGCAGTATATGAAGGACTGTAGAATAATGCAATGTGTGGTGGTTGTAATCCTGCTTGGCTAGAACTCTCTGCCACTTTTTTGTTCTTTTCATTGTTTAACACTTATACAGTTCTATTTGGTCCCCTGTGCTTATAACTATAGAGTTGGCCACATCGATCCATTCACCATTTTTCAGTAGGTGAAGGTCACCGATTCCACCATCTTGGAAGAGAAGAGTTGCCCTTCCAGTGTAGGTGGGGATTATCTGTTTTTACGATATGCAGGAATTATTGTTTTTGAAAAGGTTCAATTTTATAAATCAACTTCCTTAAAAACTTACCATCCATATATGCTTGTATTACAAATACAGACATCCATTTTGATTAAAGAATAGGAAATATACTTGTGCACTTACAAATGCAAATGCATGGATTTGAAATTGTGTATTTATTGACCATGCACATTGAAACGGGATCTATTTTTGTAATAAATTTCAAAACCTGTTTATGCAATTAGCTCTTTTTGACTTTGTTATTTCAGCACTAAAGCATGACATAAGCGAAGATGGAAAAAAAAAAAATCATGCTAGAAACTTTGGATTAGGTGTGTTTGATCTTTGAGGTCTTAGTGTTACCTCGGTGAAAAAAAAGAGAGAGAGAGAGAGAAAAAAAAAAAAAAGGTTCGTCTTATCCAGCGAATGCTTGTTTGATATATCGTTTCTACAGGCCTGAATTTCATCCATGACCATCATTACCTTCTCCGCTAGCTTTCTAAGTTTCTTTCTCATCCGCCCAGTTCTTATGTAAATTTAGGAATATGTTTGGTCAGGAGCTTATTATTCATGTTTGATATTAGAATACTTGTAGTGGCGTGGCGCTATTAGGCCACTCTGGCACATCTTGCATACCTAGAATATTTGAACCATTTGAAAATAAAATTTTAAATGAAATGCAATTTGTATTCAAAAAGGACTTGAGGGATTGTGGAATTTATCTGAAAAGCTGGTGTCAGACATGAGTGCCTAGAAGTTAGTGATTCACGGATTAGAACCATGAATTTAAGGTCGGCTTAGAGATAGTGTTATAAGTTTTAGATTTTAGGACTAGTAAATAAGAGCTAAAGACATAGTGTTTGGTCTTCGGTCCCTATTGCAGTTGATGCCGTTATTAGTACGAGTGTTACGGCACGTGCTTCGCACTTGAGTTGTTTTTTACAAATCTTAAATGTCTAATGCATACAAAATAAAATTATTTACATGTATGTTCTGGGGTTGAAATCATGTCTTTTACTTTAATTTTTATGCTTTAATATCTTATGATTTTTAAGGTGTGAATCTTCATTTCTATTATTCGTTAATGAAAAATGAATTTGTATATAAAGATTATTTGTTAGATTCCAAATGTAAGCGATATTAAGACTTGTTAATATTTATAGATGAATGATTTGAATTTATAAATAAATTTATGCATAAGATCGTATTTTTAAGCGATATTATGATCTAGATTGACATGTTGATTTAGTAAGTGAAATTTATTCCTAAGATCCTATATTTTAGTAATAATAAGTTTGTAATATATATAAGAGCATTTTTGGTAGTTTAGGTTTACACCAAAAAAAATGTGACCAAATGTATTTCAATTATACACACACACACATATATGGTTAGATCCCAAATGTAAGCGATATTAAGACTTGTTAATATTTATCGATGAATGATTTGAATTTACTAGTATTACTGCACAACGGTGGGAAAACCGACCGTTAAGATGTTCAATTTGAAATATAAATTATTTGTTGAAACTAATTTCAAATCAAATTTTAGTGGGAAAATTATGTCGGAGCTTAAGAGAAGACGAAAGTAATTGAAAAAGCGAAAATCCGTATCCAAAAATGCAAAAAATATCCGCTATCTATAAAGCGAATAAGAATATTCAACATCCTAAAACGTTTCCATATACAAATACGAATATTCACTATCTATATTCGAAAAATTTCCGATTGCTATAGAATCAAATATCCATTTTTATTTTTAGATTATACTTAATTCTTAAACATTAACAATTATAAATTAGTTTAAATAATCATGAAACCATTGATTATTTTCAGCCATCGTTACGAGAAAATCATGTCTAACTTGACGGATGTGGGTATTTTTTGAATATCCGTATTCGCTCTGGTGAATATGAAACATCCATGGATACAAATATTGCTTGTGGAAATATCCACGGATAGCGAATATGCTATTTTTTTATACGGATGCGAATACAACATTATCCACATCCGTTTACAGCCCTACTTGTAGCCTATAACATCGAACATAATATAATGCCTTGCTTTACGAATGAACATCAAGGCCCTTTATTTTTTATTTTTATTTTTTTTTTAAAAAAAAAACTCCCTCAATGATGTGTTTACAAAAATATAAACAATTAAACATATCATACACCTCAAAAATTTATTACTTATACAGTACAAATTGAAAATCCAACACTTTTGAATCAGAGCCCTTGGATTACAGCATTTCATCCTGAGTACTGCAAAGTTTCCACTCTCTGGCTTCTTCATATATACAAGGAAAAAATTGATGTGTAAAATGTATATGAAGGTGAAGGCCTATAGTATTGACACGATATATCACACAGCAATTTTCTAGTTGAACAAGTGCGAGCCCGTGCTTCGCACGCGGTTTGTCCAAAATTGAAGTGCAATTGTTATAACAATGCAGGGCAAGTATTGTTCGTGTATTATGTACAATCGTATAAAGCGATTTGTCTATAGCTATATACTTCTATAAGTTGATTGCCTGAAGATAATTGATCGCAGGATGAAGATTTGATCATAACGTAATCATGCATTATGTTATACTATAGTAGCGGATACACTTATATCAGATGTGCATGGTGAGTAATTTGGTCATATGGGCTGCAACTTTTATGAATGGCCAATTTATCAAGATATTTATGTGCCTAGGGGATTTACATATTCTGTGAAATATTTTGAAGGCAGCAGCCGTTTTCATGAATAGAATGAAAATCAATGAATGAATATAGTAAGTAATAACCAAAATAAATCATTATGATATTTTTTTTAAGTGGACACAACTTATAGAAGAAAGCAAGCAACTGTACTCAATATGCGTCAGAGGTCAACATTAATCATAAATATCATGGTGTATGCACGTAACACATGCATGATATATAGTTCGTCGCATCAACCCAAAAAAGATAATCCTTGTAATCAAGACAATAACCAATATAGTATAAAACAATACATGCAAATAACTTGTTCTATCCTTATGTACGGTGCCGTGGTGCGTCCCATGTCCATTTTTCAGTGTCAATATTCTCCTTATGTTCAGCTCAGGTCCTGACACTTTCCTATCCGTGCTGTCAAGGTAAACGTACTGGTAGTATAAGTCTGCAAAAAAAATTCGTGTAATTAGAAGAAGTAATCTAATACATTGAACAAAGATTAGATTAAAAAAAACTACTATATCCATAGTAATAAAACACGGTTGAATAAATACTACTTCACTTGTTTGTGAAAATATACGATCCGATCAGTATTATTACTATAATATTGCATGCCAAAACCAAAGAAAAAGGATGATCGTATCTTTTTTGTGTTGGTGTTATTCTATATAACATGCAGTTGTGAGGTGTAATATCAGGAGGACAAAAAGTTTAGAGCCTAATCCAGCATCTAGCCAAAAAACAATCTCAACTTAGGTTAGATGAAGCCTCATCAAAGGAAAGATATTGTTGCAGTTCAAAAAAGAATGATGGTTCTAGTAATCCAAGTTGAAAAAATTATACACGTAACACATAATTTCATTTCAAATTAACAGTGAACAATGTAAAATTTGAGAAGAATAACATCAATGAGACAGAAACCTTGAACTTTACTGTGGCTATACATGGCTAACAATTATCTATTGTGATTTGTCTCAAACTACATGTTAGGATGAAAATCAAACTGTTTACAAATTGATGACAGAAGAAATAACTGCCTCAATATTGGAAATGATTAAAACAACCAAAAAAGGGAGAAAGGTCCCATGTTGAACTTATAAGCACTTAGCACATTAAGTCCTGGCACCTTTAATATATGAAAATAGTTATTGATTAAGGAAATTAGGAACAACGCACCTGAAACAGAGAAGATAATAAAATAAAAAGATGACAGTGGTTGAAAAATAAAAAAAACAGAACATACATGTATGGGTGACGCAAATGGAGCCATCCTTACCTAAAAAGTAGGAGAAGATAGTGCAGTCAATTGGGTAAAGCTTCAGAGATCCTATATTGCATAATTAAACAAAACATGGTAGCAAACCTGGGGGGGGGGTGGTGGGGGTGTGGGGGGGGGGATCCAATACTCAGGAATACATGATTCAACTTTGAAACAAAAGTGGTTAGAATAAGTAAGGCTCATACAAATGCTTTCGTATTCGGAATAAGATATGTAAGTTCAAGTGAATACATATAGTTCGTGTCTAGACACATCAACTTCTCTAGGTGGAATGGTGCAGAATGAGAAAGAAATCTACATCAAATTTTTCCATAAATGGAAGGAAGCTTTTCATCTAAAATTTGATAGTGTTATACAAAACAACAGTAAATCGTAAAAGTATTACTTAAAGCTGAAAGGTTCTATAAATTTTTATAACTAGCTAAAATTTTGT
Source organism: Allium sativum (assembly GCA_030737875.1). Classification (NCBI taxonomy): domain Eukaryota; kingdom Viridiplantae; phylum Streptophyta; class Magnoliopsida; order Asparagales; family Amaryllidaceae; genus Allium; species Allium sativum. Next base: position 428,315,017 of record CM060909.1, on the reverse strand, counting down.
ATATCTCTGAGTTACATATGAACTTCAACAGTAGGTAGAAATTTATGAGCAAGCGAACATTATTTATATGATACAGTAAACTTAAACGCAATTCATAATAAACACACCTTTGAATTATTAATGTTATTACAAACGTACCAATTGTAGGGAATGGATAGCCACAAAGAACCTGAAATATTGTACATAAAAAACATTAGAACTTCAAGTCAACTGCAATAATCATAAAGAAAAGCGGGACTTTTTAGCAGGGTTAGAAGATTGAATATGGGAAACATCGCAAAATAAGAATAAATTAAAATTATTTTCACTATTCACTTTAATTCTTAAAAATTAAATTCCCTCAAGTCAGGGTAAAGGTTCATTCATTTATTAATTGTAGTAGCATACATTGCTACGACCGTCGGCCGAGCTTGGTTTCTCTCATTCAACAAAACCGAGTTCCTAACCTTCCTTATTTTGTGACTATGGTCCTCAGTTCATCGTTTACGTTACCATATTACTGTTACACAGCGGAAATTGTGATTATATATTTGCAACATATACACTTGTTTTTAGTTCTTCCTAAAAAAAACTATTAAAGCTAAATGACCTTAATCTTTTGAAATTCTATACCAATGGTACAACATAGAACAAATTTTTTTTTTGCAATGAGAATATGATTCAGAACCTAGATGCATAAATAAAGATTAAGCTGTGCACAATTTTGGCATCAAAATTGTAGTGTTTAGCAATACTGTAGTACAAATATTATGGAAATAAGAAATAATTTTTAATACGGATGTCTAGTGAATAAGAAATAGGCTTATCTATGAATAAGAAATATTTTTTTGTTTTATCTATAAATAAGAAATAATTTTTAATATAGATGTCCGGTGATTGCAATAAGAAATAAAATTTAATTTAAAAGATATCACAAAATGTAGTACAAAGCTCACCAGGAATTGAAACTGATAGATCGACCAAAGATACGATAGTCATTATTGCACCTCAATCTTGTAGCATTAAAACTGTAAGTAAGAGCAGAATGTAATAGATAAAGGAAGTGGAACATGGAAAGCATTAATAACTTGAAGTGGAGCATACACTGATCCAAACAATTCATCAAAACTGAAAGCCCATTCATCCCTAGAGAGTCATAAAAATCAAACATTGTTGCCTTACCAAATGTACCTTGTTGTATGCAACTCTCTAGTCCTCTTAATCTAACCGATCAACAATGTCAAAAGTGCCTACAATAGCTCTTATAACTATTTTAATTTATTTTTCAAAATACTTTTAGTTCTCTTTGCAGAAATTACCCTGGAATCTGATACATGTAATACCCAAGTCGGTGAATTGAAGATATGCAGCTTTGACCTAATATAGCAACTTGGAAGGATATTAACTTATATATGAGAGTTCGAGTTTAAACATGACATAAGAATCATTAATGTAAGACCGTGCTTGCCGATATATATCTGAACAATGGCATAAATAATTTGGTTTAATTTTTTATGTTTCCATGTACCCAACCAAACAAACACATATTTTTTTGTATAAAATCCATTCGGACTCCATGTAAGGGGTCCCACAAAAATATATTTAATTATGTGTTTAAGTGTTTACTGGTGAAGCGCACACACAGAAATACCCATCTCTCTTCCAAATACGATAGCTATACTGGCGGCACTGCTTGCACATAGAAATGATAAAAAAGGATTTATAGAAAGCAAGTAAGCTGATTTTGGAGACCATAAAATAAAGAACAAAACATTGCTGTAAAATAAACTCTTAAATTAGAAACTTTTTTGCTCTTATAGTAAAAAACCACTTAATATGAAACTGCATATTAAAAAATTAAAGTTAAAAAAGGAGTAGTTTACATTAGCTTACACAATTTTTATGCTTGTGCTTCTGATGCTATACCACTGACCATACTCCCAATTGTCTGACTCTGACCAAATCAAATAAGTAAATCCAACCATGATTATAAGCTATAGATAAAAATTACAAGCACAAATTAGCATTTCTTTTACGATCATTCAAATCAGATATGAAAATAAAATGATAGAAGGTTCACACAATTTGATCATTCAAATTTCTCTAACCTTGTATGATGAGATTTCACTTTGTTCCCTTTACCCGCCACTAACGCAGCCGTTCCAGATATACTGCACCAAATCAAATGTTAACTGTACCATATTTTGTGAATCGTACCCTAATTTCCATCATGATTTTAGGTTTTGAGGAGGTAGGTTGTTTTTTTTAAATATAAAAAAGGGGGCTTTTTACGGTATCGAGAAAAATTATTAAATCACGATTTTTAGCGGAGGAAGATTTCAACCGGTACGAAGAAACTGGCGATTATCATTGACGGAAGAATCGACAGAGAAGATTTGATTTGTAACGAAGAAATTGTCTGGAAGATTTGATGTGCTATGAAGAAATTGGCTCAGAATATCACTGGAGGAAGAATCGGAGTAGATGTGATTAGCAGGAAGATGCGGCGGAGACGAACAACGAAGAAATTATCGCAAAAACGAGATTTTGCAGGCGAAGTTTATTGGCACAGACTATTTAATTTAGGCCCTCTTACAGTAGAGAAACCTCTCTAACGGTCGGTTTGATAAATAAATTTATACGTAAGATCATATTTTTAAGCTATATTATGATCTACTAGATTGACATGTTAATTTAGTAAGTGAAATTTATTCCTAACATCCTATATTTTAATAATCATAAGTTTATAATATATAAGGGCGTTTCTGGTAGTTTACGTTTACATCAAAAAATGTGACACCAAATGTATTCCAACTATTATTAAAGATAATTAATAAATGATGTTTATTTGTTTGGGCGATGTTGGTTGGTTAGATCCTAATTTTAAGCATGACGAATATATTTTGAATTTGTGAAGAAGTTTGAATATTATATTTAGATCCTATTGTTAAGGGACATTGAGATTTATTAATTCATGTAGAGAGACATTTTTGTTTTTATTATTAATCAATAAAAAATGGATTTTTAAATAAGTATATGTGTTAGATCCTAATTATAAGCGATATTATGATGTACTAATATACTTAGCAAATGACATTCTTTCATTAGATCCTACTTTTTAGCATTACTAGTATTACCGTACAACGATGGGAAAACCGGCCGTTAAAATACTCAATATGAAATATAAAATTATTTATAAAAAAATATTTCAAATTAGATTTTATGTAAAAAATTATATGATACTTTAAGAGAAAATGGAAGTAATTAATAAAATAGAAATTCAGTTAAACTAAATTTTACATGTAAACTAACTAGAGACTAAGAATATACTATCAATATATTGATTCGAATCAGTCACAAACACATACATACATTTTTTATTATACATCAAGTAGGATCATTGTAATCTTAATGTTTAGTTATTTTGCAACTTTAAACCATTAATGGATTAAAGAAATAATAAAAAAAAACGAAACAAATATAAGCTCAAAGCATATCATCATATTTGTGAATATTTAATTAAAATTAAAAGAAATGCAAGAGTTACATGTAATGAATAAATCGCAAATTATTAAACTAATTTATTTAAATAAATCGCTTGAAACTACCATTGTCATTTGAAGAACTGACTGTTAAAATAAAAATACTAAGGATAAAACTAAATATTGGACTCCACCTTTTTAGATGTTTATTCCAACAAGCTTGATTCGGCTGAATAATCGATGGTTGATAACATTCTAACAAAATTCTAACCCAAATACATTCGCAATAACAGCCTCAAAGAAATAAGGAATATCATATATTAGCATGAAGCAAACTATTCTAACACTCAATAGAACTCCTTATTAACAATCATGCTGGTCTTGAAACAAAATATTGATAATGATAATCCAAATGAATGGACTACATATCCAGGCAGAGGAATGACAAATAGATAAAAAAAAAATTGCTATACTGAACAACAAATAACAAGGTAAATGTCAAACCCAACAAATGGTGAATCGTCCATAAAACTGAAGTTGAAAGAAAAGTCAATATAAGTTAAAACAAAACTGATGTACTTAAAAATTAAATGCCATCAGAACTAGCTTTTATCATACCATTTTTTATTGAACAAATCAGTTAGATGCACAGACTATTATAGTGCGTGGTATACTAATCTTCTTGTAGAAACTAAACGGCCTCAGTACAAACAGGGACAGTATAGCCATCAACAAATGTAAGAGTAGAAACGTATTATAACTGGTTTACAAAACATCACCTTTTACATCATTTACATAAATATCATTATGGAATCTATAGTCCTTAAATTATTGATTTACAGAACATATTTGTTCAACAATAATAACTTTGCTCATCTTTCTGCGGTATCTGTAAGAATAGCTGCAGTTGAATCACTGATGCCAAGCAAATACTAAACCTGCTTGAGGTAACTTCATGTTTATTTCACTATTTTCATGTCATGGGTGTATCTCATCTACTGGTTAAAGAGTGGTTGATTAATCCTTAAAATCAAAAGTAACTTCCTGACTTTAAAAAATATATCAAAGGAGTATTGGATTAATGCTAAGGTGTTTAACATCATCTCATTAAAAAAAAAAAAAAAAAAAAAAAAAAAAAAAAAAACACTTCAGAGTTGTATATAATTAAAATATTCACAATAATATTATTTGCAATAAGAAATAAAAAAATTGCAGAGTGAAAGATGATTAAGAAATATAAAAAGCTGCAGAGTGTAAGATGAATAAGAAATAAAAAAACCAATAAATTATATAATAATTCATAAGAGCTCAAAACTATTTAATATGATTGCAGCCCCATAATATTTGCAATGAATACAATACGGTTTGGTTTCCAAATGGTAAACAAAAATAACAATGAAACTTTCCCATTAAATTCTCTGACAAAAGAAATAAAATATAAAATTGGACATCTTACTCAAATTTACAGATGAATAATAATGTTTAAAAGAAATTGATGTGAATTAACTTTAATGCATCCAAAACTCATAATGCAAAAGACATAGTCCCATGCACAAAAATTTACAGGGTTATGTATATTTAAAATATTTGCAATCATATCAATTAAAGAGTGTAAGATCAGTAAGAAACAAAATGTCTAATAAATTAGGTGAACACTTCATAGGAACTTAGAGTAGTACAATATGATTAGAGTCAAAAAATATTTGTAATGAACAGAGTGTGGTTTAGTTTTAAAGTTGGTTATAGGGTAATAAAATATAACAGCTAAATTTCCCCATTAAATTCACAGGAAAAAAAAAAAAATAGATTTCTAATTAAATTTTGCAAAATTTTCTGGAATGTTTGCCATCTTTCTTTACATATATTTATGTATTAGTTGCTTTGTATCTTTACCCCTAGTGTTCGCCAGAGTAAATATTAAATGATTCAAAGTGTTGATCCTGGATTCAAAGAAAAGATACCTGCGCCATAAACATAGTCTTTAGAGGTACCTTCGTATAATGAACGAGGTTAAAATCCTGGAGAAATACCAAAGCTTGTTTCATGCTGATGAAACCATAGACCTCGAAGCACATATTAACAACTGGTCTTTCTGGATACAGATATTATCCCATTTGTACTCTGTAATAACATCTGGCCCAAGGGTCTGTACATAATCATATGCCATCAAAGCTTGCGGAATCGTTGAAAACTAAAGTAGAATATTGAATACCTGATTCTTTTGTAGCTTTGAGTATACCAATAAGTAGTGTAAAAAATATGGCTATACCACATGCTAAAATAACACCTCACCAAGGCAGTTGAAGTTGATCAATGTAGTATTCGCAAGCAAATATAGTCAGGGCAACATTAACCACAAGAATACTTAAAAACCACCATTAAGGAAGTTGGCTGTATATCTCCTCATAAATCTACTGTGTATATCCTCCTCTTTTACAAAAGCCAATTTGCTCATCTTTGATATTTCACTGCACATTGTTTAACCATGTTAACGAATATGTAAACCGAAAGCAGATAGGATCATGTATTCTAGCTTTAAACATACTATAAAAACACCAGTTAGTATATCGAAGACCAGTCGGTTTGATTAAACTTAATAATATCTAGGGACATTATCGGTAGTTCATGTTGATACCAAAAAAGTGTGACACCAAAGCTATTACAACTATTAATAAAGATTAGTATTACTATTATTATCAATGCTTATTCATTTTTATATCTGTTTGTTTAATTATTTGTTTAATAATTTTACTTTATTTTCATTTTTGTGTTAACCTTCAAATATATTATTATTATTTTTAAGTTGACTTTGTCATCTGGTTTTGGCTTTCATCTCTAGTCGATGCCAACTTGATTGAGAATAACGACTTAGTAGTAGTAGTGGTTAATTTGAAGCAGTCTTTTAATTTGCACACTTATCACATTTAACATTTCTTTACCATTGGTTATTATAAACAATAAATTCGTATAGTTTTTTTTTTTTTTAATGTATACTCTAGGAAAAACCAACAGATCAGTAAACTCCTAAGGGAAATTGAATTGTGAATGTCTGCTTCAACACATGACACGTATAATGGTCGAGTACTATTTTATGCGAGAATATGCGCTAGGTAGGACTCACCTTTGTTTGTTATTAGATCTAGACATCCATTTCCATTGTCCTTTTTTAAAAGCATCTCTCATGTCACATCTCCACAAATTCATGGGACTATAGAGAAACTAAAGCATTAATTATTGATTGGCTTATATCATTAAATTCAAAAAGTTGTTCAGTAGCCCTCTACAAAACTTAGAAAAATCATTATATCCATGTTTGCAGAGTATACCCATCTTATTTTTAAATTTTCTCTCTCTCTATACCCTTTCTTGGTAAAATCAAATCCGTACAAAATTCCACCACAGAAAAAAATCACCTTAGAATAATCATGCAACAACTTAACATTAATATATTACATTTTCTGCAAACTATAAAATGTTAATTTAAAAAGAAAATTTAAACAATATGAAATTCAAGATTTACCTCTCTTGATTTCATTATATTTTTATCATCATTAGCATAGTCCAATCTATTCAAGTACAAGTTTGAGAATTCATCTAAAATGGAATTTAGGGTATGTTGGGTAGAAAGGATAGAAGACCGAAAAAATAACAAGAGGTAAAAGGATGGGTGAATGACACAAGGACAGTCTTGCCCATATTTAAAAAAATAAGGACGGGCCCACTCAGCAATTTCATTTGTCTCTAAATAGAATTAGGCCAATGGAGATGCTTAGTTTACATGATTTTTATGGAAGGTGTATTATTTATTTATTTAATTTTTCCCCTGAATTAATCAGGTACTAAAGGCAAAATACTTTTATTATAAATGTGTAGATACCAAATTCAAACATTGGTTATTATTTTCTATTGACATTGCAAAATATTATTTTTGTAGAAGATTTTTGGAAGCCTAACTGAATTACAATATAGCATTAGTTTTCAGTTTAATACTGTTGAGGAAGCAAATAAATATAGGCTAAAAATGGTTTCTTATACGAGTGTGGAATCTTTAGCTTATATGCAAAAGATTACTAATACTGGCTTAGTTAAACCTTAAGTAGTTTCCAGGGGCTAATAAAGCACACAGTTACTGTGTTATTGCTCATCAATGCTTGATGATCCTGTTACACATCAAAAGCAAAAAAAGCAATGATCAGAAAGTAATTTTGAATGACAAATGTGGGAGTAAGTTTGCTAAGCTAATTATGTCATCCAGTAAGTCTCGTCTGTACGAAGGTGACATTCTTAAATTGGATGAAATGAATGTAATGATCAGTAAATTAAGACATGCAAACTGAATTTTATTATTGTTTGTTCACTAGCATAGTAACATAAAATTTGGTTCTCCATTACTGAAGATTGTGTATGAAATAACATTTGACATCATGTGGTATGTTTTATTTCTTCTTATTGTCATTTGAAGTCCAACAAGAATAATTTCTTCTGTAAATAAAAATATATATTTTGAAAATTCTGTTTTCGTATTTGTCACGTTCATGTTATTTTCAAAATATCTATTGTTTTCTCATGGTTATAATTTAGTCTCTCTTTTGAGTTTATGTAATAAAAAAGTTTTTAGGACAACGAGTTTTACTAAACTGATTGAGACAGAATATGGAATGTAAAAAACACACAATTGTGTCCAGGTTTAGAAGAGAACAAGTCCAGAAATATTCCAATTTGTAGCATTCAACGATGCTTAAGGTGTTAGCCTTGTAATATTAATCATTTTAAGAAAGGATGTTTTTTATCTTTTACTTTTTTCCCTTTTTTTAATGTAAATTTCAGTTCACATGTGCAACATAAATTATGTATGTTAAGATCATATATGTCTAGCATTCGTCTTTTCCAATTATCTTCTTTTAGACTTTAGAAAGGCAAATCTACCAACATGTACTTTTTTGTTCATCAGTAGTAAAGGATCGTATAAGAACATATAATTATATTTATTCAATATCTCTGTAAGCTTGCAAGTGTTTGGGTGGGAAGATCAGTACCTTCAACCAATAAGGGTTCCAAGAGAATTATCAGCAACAGGAGGATAAACATTGCACTACTAAGGAAAATGAGATTTTATCCAACTGTTCCTTGAATATTGAATGGCAGATGACTAATGTACCAAGGTCTTCACCGTCTATCCACTTTTTCACTATTCAACTGTAAGTGTTCAATTTTACCCAATAATTTTTTGTGCATTAGATCCAGAGGTTCAGATGAGGAAGGGCTGTAGATGATTCTGAACCTCTGGATCTGGTGGATTGCTCGAGAGATACGCAAAATTTAGAGTTTTCTTCGACCATGCAATGATCCATTCTGAATCTAGTAAAGTTCGAGGCAAACATGGCCTTGGTGAGAATATCTGCTTTTTGGTAAGTGCATGGTAAATGATTTATGTTGATCTTTCCTTTCATCACTTATTCTCTGATAAAGTAAAGATCCAATTCGTTGTGCTTTGTTCTCGAGTGGAAGATAGGATTAGATGTTAATGACACTGTGATGAGATTATCACACCAAAGAGTGGTCTTGTTAATGTTGATTTTAAGTTCACTCAACAGTAATTTATCTATATAATCTCAGCAATTGCACTAGCCACACTTCTAAACTCTGCTTCAGTACTTGACCTTGAAATAGTAGTCTTATTTTAAGAACACCATGATATACGATTTTGTGCTAGAAAAATGCAGTACCCACTGGTTGACCTCGTCTAGATCACTTCCCCAGTCCGCATCTGCAAAGCCAGATAAACATATATTAGTGTAGGATTTTAAGACCAAGCCATAATTAATAGTTACTCTTAAATATCTTAAGATCATCTTCACTGCCTTTCCAATGTTGATCCAAAGGATTTTGCATGAATTGATTGACTTTATTTACACTATAGGAAATTTTTGGTCCAGTAATAGTGATATATTGTAACCCTCCCACTATACTCCTATATTGAGTGGCATTTATGATTGGCTCTCCCTGTTGCTTAAATAGATGCAAGTTGGTTGTCATAGGTGTAGGTAGGCTCTTGGCTTGATCTATTTGTCTTCATTAGAATTTCATAAATATACTTCGCTTGATTGAGAAGTATTGCTGTGTCTGGAATTTTTTTTACTTCGATACCCAAGAAATAATCTAACTGACCTAAATCCTTGATTGAGAATTCCTTGTCTAATTGGTTGACTAAGGTGTTGACTTCATTATCATTATTACAGTGATAACGATTTCAACTATGTACACTAACACATATATTACTTCATCACCACCGAATCTTAGAAAAAGAGAATTGTCATATTTTGAGGCTTTGAACTTTAATTTGATCAGTGTTGCCTTGAGCTTTTCGAACCACACCCTTAGTGCCTGTTTGAGACCATAGATTGCCATATTTAGCTCGCATACATATTCTGAGTTGTTCTTTTGTAAGTAGCCTGGTGATTGTTGCATAAATACTTCCTCTTGTAGAACCGATTGAGAAAAGCGTTGTTAACATCTAATTGGCCGATGTTTCATCATTTATGTAAAGCAATGGTTAGAATGACCCTTACAGTAGTAGGTTTTACCACTAGAGAGAATGTTTCATTGAAGTCAAAGCCAAGTTGTTGTGGAAAACTCTTTGCCACTAATCTTGCTTTGTGCTTTTGAATTGTTCCATCTGCATTTCTTTTCAATTTGAATGTCCACTTGCATCCAATCACATTTTTATGTTTTAGAAATTTAACAATACACTAAGTTGTTTTCGATGAGTGCTTTGTACTCTTCATCCATAGCAGCTCTTCACTTGTCATTCTGTGATGCTTGTTCATAGTTGCATGGCTGTTTATAATCCAAGTTTACCATGTATGCCTTTGGTTTGAAAATACCACATTTTGCTGTTTTCACCGTTGGATGACTGGTTACTTTTGGTGTAATGGCCCGCAAATCCGTAATATCAGAGTTGACTACATACCCGTAATATCAGAGTTGACTACATACATCATACATCCAACCCAAATATCACGAAAATACGAATCATTTTTTTTAGAAGAAAAAGGTAGAAGAAGAACAGAAATAACAACACAGAATCTCACATCGCAACGGAACAAAATATAATATATCATAACATTTGAAATACAAAATTTTAACTGTATAACATACACTTATCGGAGTACAACACAGCGGAAAACAATAACTACATAATGCTCTGAAGCCTCCTACTCCAAGCTCCTTTAGATAAATCTGCAAAATCCGGAACTACTTGACTGTCCGTACAAATTTAGGCATCCAAGAGTTTAGGTGAAACAAAACAAAATAAACTTTGGGTAAACAATTTAAAGTAGTTTCAGAAACTAAATGATATCTCATAAGACCACGCCGTATAACACGGAATGGGTTTTTCCCTTATGAGAATCCAAACCACTTGATTTAACTTTAAGAATCCTTTTGAAAGAAACGATAATCTTTATATCAAATCTCTTTTGATATTATGATAGTGTCTAAATCAAATAAATAACAATCTAGTGGAACGTTTGCATCTCACGTTCCACATATATAATATACAATCAAAACCGCAAGCACTTATTGGGTAATGAAATTCCAACTATGACAAGGTATGGAACCACCTTCCGATAGTGTATCTCTAGAGGAGAATACACTGGGTTCAACAAGAACATCTTGCAACCCGACCACACATGACCGACCACTCATTTCGCTTGAGTGTATCGAATGTATATCACCAACGGTTGGGATCAGCAACCGTTTCCTGAATGGGACAACATCGAATAGAATAAGGAATTAAATGAATCTCTAGATAGGTGATAATACACCCTAATGGGAGCTAACCACATAGCCATGCTGCCTGTCAGATTTTTGTCATTTCCCGGTTGTTGAGGTCTGAGGCTACGCTTACTTGCCATTCATTGATAACACAATCACTTTGAATGTCACATTGTCAGATCCGTGAATCACTAATTTAGTTTACACAAATATATTCTGGATATTATGCTAAGGGAATAAATCCGTTGCCACCATATATATTTATACATACCAACATATTCGATCATTGGAAATACTTTGTCAGACATTCGTCCATATACGTTCGTTCTGGGATTGAACGAAACCGAAGACACAATTTCCATTAATAGAAAAAACCCTTGCACTCTACTCCGTCTTCGATTATCTTCATATAATCTGATTCGCAACGCTACTGCCAATACGAAGTGGTTCTCGGATAATAATCCAACCGATCTCTCCATATTATCAACGATATCGGCAAACACTTCGATAGTCGGTTATTTAACTATCGAAGAAAAACAACATCCATTCAAAACATCAAACAATCACTGGGCCCCTTAATTAATATTTTATTAATTATATCACTTCTCCATTTTCTTGTCAATATTTGTTAACCAAATATTTTCAGTTATCATCTCGGTCTCTTACGTTCTTTGGAAAACATGTCCATATATCGCTTTCTTTTATTTTCTATACTTTGGAAAATATATTCTATTAATAATTGGAAAATATTCCAGTTACTTCTCTTTTTCACGACTATTCATTTATTTCAATACTTCGGGAATATTTATCTTCATATTTCCAACTTACTCTTATTTGGGTTAAAACGGATGTTGTGTAAAACATCGTTACGACAACCCAAATACCGTATTTAACTAAATCTTATTCAACAACTTCTTTTGAGACTGGATCTTGCTATTTATCGGTTAAAACGAAATCAATCAAGTTGGGGTATAACTACCTCTCAGACCTTGATTGGAAACATTCTTAACTTCAAAACGGACAAAACCACTTACCTCGAATAATCAACATCATATTACCAATTATCCATATCTTTTAAACGTGTATACGTTTCTCTTTCTATTTTTATCAGATTAAATTTATTGATTTCCTTTTTGTTTATAACATTCTATTTTTAAGTTCATTTCCTTATCGAATTCTATATATATCGATACATTGATTTCTAATTATCAAAATTTCTTAAAAATATTCTAACTCCTTAAATTTCCGGAAAAATTCGCCATAACCTCCATTGTACCGACAAATAGTTCAAACCTCAACTCGCCTCTCTAGGCCCTTTCCATTCAAAAAGAAAATCAAAAAGCCAAGTGGCTTGCCGATTCGGCGCATAAAACCTTATATGGAATTTAAACATGTACCTTTTTGTCGGGCACACAAATTATAATCTTTATATACTTCATTCCAAACTTGTTTAATCTATGTTCACCTGTTTTCCGATTTATCCCAACTCAATCCGGTCATTCCTAACTCAATTTGCTAATTTATTCTTTAATTAGCTATTTTGCCAAATCCCTTTTTTGTTGAACATATCATGTTCAAATATATTTTAATTCGCTTATAAACAAGTAGAATTTCATTTCTAACTTGAGTTTCAAATTCGATTTCGAATATGAATCCACAAAACCAATTTACTTATCCAACGCCAATTTCGATTCAAAACTCGATTAACTATTTATTCTTCAAATTAGTTAAATCTATTCAACAACTAAAAATCTGATTTTTGTTTCAAAAATCATTTCACTTACTTCACTGGAGTTCATATTTATTTTATATCTCCAGTCTAGATTTTTCTAATGGCAATTCGGATTTTATTTCCTTAAAACCCTTTTATTTAAATAAATCGTTATGGTTTTTAAACGATTTTTGGCACTGCTTTTCTGAAAATTTGATTTTGAAATAACTCAAAATCTATCAGACGAAATCAATATTTTTATCTTCCATTAGAAAACTATTATTCACCCTGTCCTGACGATTCTTGTTTCAAAGAATTCCGACTTTAATTGAGTTCTATATACCCAATTGAAGTTCGAAACACCAATTTACGAACTACAGCGCTGCGGCGAGTTCGATTTAATTATATTTATATATAAAAACGTTTAAACTTTGTTTATAATAAATTCAACTCCATTCTGATATATTTTTAATATATATATCAAATCAGTTTCCCAATTCAACATCATATTTCCGATTTTCTAAAATTGTCGATTTTTCCTAACTCGTAAATAAATTTATTTACTTCGATCTTCTATATTAAATTCCAATTTCTTTTACAAATTATAAATCCTTTGGATTTATTTTCTATTCTGTTTTAAAATCCGCATTCTGAAATATATTTCGTCATTCCCATTTCAAAATGATTTCAACTTTATATTTTCAAATTCTATTTTCAATTCTATTTGAATTTTCTATATTCAAATTCAATTTTCAATTCTATATGAATTTTCTATATTCAAATTCTATTTTAATTTATAAATATTCAAATTAACTTCTATTTAAATAAATTCGAATTAATCGAATTCAAAATCATAAATCCTTACGGATTTATTTCAGTTCAATTTATATTCTGAACATCAGAATAAACTCCCTCGTTTATTTCTTGAAACGATTTCCCCATTTCTATTTTAAATTCACATTTGAATTTAAATATTCAAATTATCCAATGATAATTTTTCCATTTTATTTATAAACACTGTTTATAAATTCATTTCAATTCTCTGCATTATTAATTTATAAACAACATTTATAAATTTACTATTTGTTTTATATATATTCAAAACAAGTTAATATATTTATAGCCCAATTGAAATTCGATTTCTATTTTAGAAAAATAGATTTCTCCCTTTAAATTTCAAATATCCTTTTCCTTGATATTTTTATATCAACATTTTGGCCCCAATGATATTTAAACAATCAAACAACCCAATTTTTAATCAACACATTATATATATGTTAATATGTAAAAAACAGACAATTAATAAAATTTTGAGGAATCCAGTTGGATCCCTCCAACCCGTTCTCCTGCATCCACATACGTTAATCAACATAAATAATACCCATCCTGCTTCGTGGCAGGATATCGCGGTATAGAAGGTCATCCACTAATATATATTTGTGGGGCGCATAGGGAAATCATCCGCTAATGGTACCGCGGGCATCCGCTAATGAGACTGCGGGAATCCAACCACCAAACCAATATATATATAATAGTCAAGCCTAAATAACTATATATATATATATATATTTAAACATGCACAGTAATATCTCAATGCATACAAGCAATCAACAATTTATTTTAAAAAGAAAATAAATAAATTCAACGAGTGAGATTTACTCACCAGCGTTTTTAATTTGCCGAAATGTCCTGCTAAATTTCCAAATCATCTCGGTTATGAATCATCTTGAATAAATTAATTTTGTACCTACCATTATTTTAATTCAACGATTAAATGATTTTACACTTAAACTAACTTATCCAATAAATAAATTAATATATGTATTTTTAAAATTTGTTAAAGAAATACCTTGTGATTTTACTCGACCAATTCCCTAACACAGTTTAAACTCTCGTCAAAGACAATCTCCTTTCATCACACCGGAGCACCCACCATCCCCTTTATACCAGCCATCGTACTGAAATTCATCACTGACCTTTCACAAGCACAACTCGAACACTGTTGCTCCCCACAGTAAATACCATATTGTCCCATTTGGTAACCCTCACCACCAACTGCATAAATCCAACAACCATCTTCACCCGTACACAATTTCAAAGACCACTACCTATTGCCGAACATCGCAACTCACCCTACTGACAACCGCTTCCCTTAGAATACCACCCATTCAAACTCGAAACCCCATTCCTGAACGCGATTTCTTCCTTCGAACTAGAGTTCGACACCAACCTCCAACGTACTGCTCCATCGTGACTGCGACTCTATACCAACTCACGCTCGCCTCCGACCTCATTGTTCTCCAACGAAGACCAAACCCCTAATTCACCATTCTCGAAGTCACGATTTCCCAATTGAAATCGTACAGTGAACTCAACACCCCCAAATTGAATCGCATCTTCCAGAAATGATGTTCGTGCCTCCGTACCCTACTTCCTGAATTCGCGAGCTCCTATAGGCGTTGGATCGAGTTTCAAAAGCTCAGTGCCTTCGATCTGAGATGACGAGCTTCACTTTGACTCGCGGTTTGCGGAACTAACCAGAACGACGGCGTCGAACTCCTGAGGCCTCACACCCATTGATTTATACGAAGAACAGGGCTTCGATTTTAAATGGAAACAGAGTTCGCCCTTTTTTTCTATTGAAGCTTTGGATCCTTTTCTGTGAAGAATGAAATAGCAAATAGAAGGGAAGCCATGGTATATAATAGCGGATGAATGGATAAATGAAGGCCACGGGTTGTTTTCATTTTGTGGAGGAGAAAGGAACACATAACTGTTTTATTTTATGAACGGTGGAATAAAGAAGGCCACACAATATTTTATTTTAATTTATTTTGAACCGGTATCCTTAAATTAAAATACTTCATGATTCTGAACCCAACAATTGACATTTTTAGGGTTTAACCGCTATTCCGAACCCATTGGAACATGTTCCGATGTATCATTTGATCATATGTAGAAGATATTAATTTAAAATGATTTAAATTAATTTTAAAACAATTAATTCTTCAAAAATCAATTAATATTATAATTCCAATTCAAACAAAAGTTTGTATTGATCATCCGAACTGATTTCAGTTTAGTTTTTAACTTCGAATTGAATTAACTTCGTATTACGATAATTTAATATTTTCGATATTAAACCGAAATCGATTATTAAATCGATAACTAAATATAAAAATTCATTTATTTTATCAAATCAATATTTAAAATAAATATTAAATATTCAAAATTAATCGACCAAAAATCCGGGTCGTTACATTCTTCCCCACTTAAAAGAATTTCGTCCCCGGAATTAGTAAGGTAGGAAAAATGTTACAAACCCATTACTTTTCAAAACTCACTTATGTTGAAACTTAACTCTTCATATTTCAACGAATTCAGTCCGACCAAAACTTTTGGTTCTCGTTTATTTTACACCTCACATGTACTCACATTCATTTAATCTGAATGATTTACAAACCATACATTCACATCCAATTCATATTCCATTCATGTGCATTTAATCTCATCCAAATTGATTTTAGTCAATTTATTTACTTCGATTCATTTAACTAGCTTAAGTTAAATTTCAATTCCAGAATCCAAATCCCAGGGTTTTCATTTCAAATCTCTTTTGAAACAATATATAAATGTAAACATATTTTATTTTCCATCTCAAATTCAAAACATCTGAATTTTCAAATCAACTTATTTCTTTTCAAACAAATTTCCTTCAAAAACTTTTCTAAGGTAGTAATCATCACTTAGAAAGTTGAAAATGAACACCGATGATGGTCGACTCATCATTAGAATTATTTTCTAGCCACTGGAGTGAGTTCAGTGCTTTATTACTTTTAAAAATCCATTCAAAACAAAGCTATATTATTTTACATACTTTAAGGAAATATTTTCAAACTTCCCACGATTTAAAATTCCAAATTCTGGTTTGAATTCAATTCTAATTCATCTCATTTGTATAATTTATTCATATACAAATTTTATTTTTTATATATATAACCATTCCAATTTTTATAATCTAATTTGATTATAATATTAACATCCAACACATCCATATATTATAATAATTTCAGAAAATTGTTCTTTCTGTATCAAAATATAGTTTTGGGTCAAGTTATTTCATTTACCCACTTTAAAACAATATCGTGTCGAATTATTCTGCTCAAGTGTTTTAGAAACAACAATCGATACAGTTGTACTTCCTGTATCGATCAGAATTCATAAATCACTTGCCAAACCAATCAACACAATATAAAAAGTTTTTATATCAACTAACAAGTACGTGCTCTCGTATATATACACTCAACTCATTCTAGGGTACTACTGACCCTATCTCTAATGAGCATAACCCCAACAACGCCTAGGTATTCGCTCAACCTAAGCTCTGATACCAACTGTAATGTCCCGCAAATTCGTAATATCAGAGTTGACTATATACATCATACATCCAATCCAAATATCATGAAAATACGAATCATTTTTTTTAGAAGGAGAAGGTAGAAGAAGAACAGAAATAACAACACAGAATCTCACATCGCAGCGGAACAAAATATAATATATCATAACTTTTGAAATACAAAATTTTAACTGTATAACATACACTTATCAGAGTACAACACAACGGAAAACAATAACTACATAATGCTGAAGCCTCCTACTCCAAGCTCCTTTAGATAAATCTGTAAAATCCTGAACTACTTGACTGCCCGTACAAATTTAGGCACCCAAGAGTTTAGGTAAAACAAAACAAAATAAACTCCGGGTAAACAATTTAAAATAGTTTCAGAAACTAAATGATATCTCATAAGACCACGCCGTATAACACGGAACGGGTTTTTCCCTTGTGAGAATCCAAACCACTTGATTTAACTTTAAAAATCCTTTTGAAAGAAACGATAATCTTTATATCAAATCTCTTTTGATATTATGGTAGTGTCTAAATCAAATAAATAACAATCTAGTGGAACGTTTGCATCTCACGTTCCACATATATAATATACAATCAAAACCACAAGCATTTATTGGGTAATGAAATTCCAACTATGACAAGGTATGGAACCACCTTCCGATAGTGTATCTCTAGAGGAGAATACACTGGGTTCAACAAGAACATCTTGCAACCCGGCTACACATGACCGACCACTCATTTCGCTTGAGTGTATCGAATGTATATCACCAACGGTTGGGATCAGCAACCGTTTCCCGAATGGGACATCATCGAATAGAATAAGGAATTAAATGAATCTCTAGATAGGTGATAATACACCCTAGTGGGAGCTAACCACATAGCCATGCTGTTTGCCCGATTTTTGTCATTTCTCGGTTGTTGAGGCCTGAGGCTACGCTTAATTGCCATTCATTGATAACACAATCACTTTGAATGTCACATTGTCAGATCCATTAATCACTAATTTGGTTTACACAAATATATTTTAGATATTATGCTAAGGGAATAAATCCGTTGCCACCATATATATTTATACATACCAACATATTCGATCATTGGAAATACTTTGTCATACATTCGTCCATATACGTTCGTTCTGGGATTGAACGAAACCGAAGGCACAATTTCCGTTAATAGAAAAAACCCTTGCACTCTACTCCGTCTTCGATTATCTTCATATAATCTGATTCGCAATGCTACTGCCAATACGGAGTGGTTCTCGGATAATAATCCAACCGATCTCTCCATATTGACAACGGTATTGGCAAACACTTCGATAGTCGGCTATTTAACTATCGAAGAAAAACAACATCCATTTAAAACATCAAACAATCACTAGGCCCCTTAATTAATATTTTATTAATTATATCACTTCTCCATTTCCTTGTCAATATTTGTTAACCAAATATTTTCAATTATCATCTCGGTCTCTTACGTTCTTTGGAAAACATTTCCATATATCGCTTTCTTTTACTTTCTATACTTTGAAAAATATATTCTATTAATAATTGGAAAATATTCCAATTACTTATCTCTTTCACGACCATTCATTTATTTCAATACTTTGGAAATATTTATCTTCATATTTCCAACTTACTCTTATTTGGGTTAAAACGGATGTTGTGTAAAACATCGTTACGACAACCCAAATACTGTATTTAACTAAATCTTATTCAACAATTTCTCTTCGAGACTAGATCTTGCTATTTATCGGTTAAAACGAAATCAATCAAGTTGGGGTATAACTACCTCTCAAACCTTGATTGGAAACATTGTTAACTTCAAAACGGACAAAACCACTTACCTCGAATAATCAACATCATATTACCAATTATCCATATCTTTTAAAGTGTATACGTTTCTCTTTCTATTTTTATCAGATTAAATTTATTGATTTCCTTTTTGTTTATAACATTCTATTTTTAAGTTCGTTTCCTTATCGAATTCTATATATATCGATACGTTGATTTCTAATTATCAAAATTTCTTAAAACTATTCTAACTTCTTAAATTTCCAGAAAAATTCGCCATAACCTCCTTTGTACCGGAAAATAGTTCAAACCTCAACTCGCCTCTCTAGGCCCTTTCCATTCAAAAAGAAAATCAAAAAGCCAAGGGCTTGCTGATTCGGCGCATAAAACCTCATATGGAATTTAAACATGTACCTTTTTGTCGGGCACACAAATTATAATCTTCATATACTTCATTCCAAACCTGTTTAATCTATGTTCACCTATTTTTCGATTTATCCCAACTCAATCCGGTCATTCCTAACTCAATTTGCTAATTTATTCTTTAATTAGCTATTTTGCCAAATCCCTTTTTTTTGTTGAACATATCATGTTCAAATATATTTTAATTCGCTTATAAACAAGTAGGATTTCATTTCTAACTTGAGTTTCAAATTCGATTTCGAATATGTATCCATAAAACCAATTTACTTATCCAACGCCAATTTCGATTCAAAACTCGATTAACTATTTATTCTTCAAATTAGTTAAATCTATTCAATAACTAAAAATCTGATTTTTGTTTCAAAAATCATTTCACTTACTTCACTGGAGTTCATATTTATTTTATATCTCCGGTCTGGATTTTTCTAATGGCAATTCGGATTTTATTTCCTTTAAACCCTTTTATTTATTTAAATAAACCGTTATGGTTTTTAAACGATTTTTGGCACTGCTTTTCTGAAAATTTGATTTTAATATAACTCAAAATCTATCAGACGAAATCCAGATTTTTCTCTTCCATTAGAAAACTATTATTCACTCTGTCCTGATGATTCTTATTTCAAAGAATTCCGACTTTAATTGAGTTCTATATACCCAATTGAAGTTCGAAACACCAATTTACGAACTACGGCGCCGCGGCGAGTTCGTTTTAATTATATTTATATATAAAAACATCTAAACTTTGTTTATAATAAATTCAACTCCATTCTGATATATTTTTAATATATATATCAAATCAGTTTCCCAATTCAAAATCATATTTCCGATTTTCTAAAATTGTCGATTTTTCCTAACTCGTAAATAAATTTATTTACTTCGATCTTCTATATTAAATTCCAATTTCTTTTACAAATTATAAATCCTTTGGATTTATTTTCTATTCTGTTTAAAAATCCGCATTCTGAAATATATTTCGTCGTTCCCATTTCGAAATGTTTTCAACTTTCTATTTTCAATTCTATTTGAATTTTCTATATTTAAATTCTATTTTCAATTCTATATAAATTTTCTATATTCAATTTCTATTCTAATTTCTATATATTCAAATTAACTTCTATTTAAATAAATTCGAATTAATCGAATTCGAAATCATAAATCCTTACGGATTTATTTTAGTTCAATTTATATTCTGAACATCAGAATAAATTCCCTCGTTTATTTCTTAAAATGATTTCCCCATTTCTATTTTTAAATTCACATTTGAATTTAAATATTCAAATTATCCATTGATAATTTTTCCACTTTATTTATAAACACTGTTTATAAATTCATTTCAATTCTCTGCATTATTAATTTATAAACAACATTTATAAATTCACTATTTGTTTTATATATATTCAAAACAAGTTAATATATTTATAGCCCAATTGAAATTCGATTTCTATTTTAGAAAAATAGATTTCTCCCTTTAAATTTCAAATATCCTTTTCCCTGATATTTATATATCAACATTTTGGCCCCAATGATATTTAAACAATCAAACAACCCAATTTTTAATCAACACATTATATATATGATAATATGTAAAAAACAGACAATTAATAAAATTTGGAGGAATCCAGTTGGATCCCTCCAACCTGTTCTCCTGCATCCACAGACGTTAGTCAACAGAAATAATATCTATCCTGCTTCGTGGCTGGATATCGCGGTATAGAAGGTCATCCACTAATATATATTTGTGGGACGCATAGGGAAATCATCTGCTAATGGTACCGCGGGCATCCGCTAATGAGATTGCGGGAATCCAACCACCAAACCAATATATATATATATATATATATATATATATAATAGTCAAGCCTAAATAACTATATATATATATTTAAACATGCACAGTAATATCTCAATGCATACAAGCAATCAACAATTTATTTTTAAATGAAAATAAATAAATTCAACGAGTGAGATTTACTCACCAGCGTTTTTAATTTGCCGAAATGTCCTGCTAAATTTCCAAATCATCTCGGCTATGAATCGTCTTGAATAAATTAATTTTGTACCTACCATTATTTTAATTCAACGATTAAATGATTTTACACTTAAACTAACTTATCCAATAAATTAATTAATTTATGTATTTTTAAAATTTGTTAAAAATATGCCTTGTGATTTTACTTGGCCAATTCCCGAACACAGTCCTTTCATCATACCGGAGCACCCACCATCCCCTTTATACCAGCCATCGTACTGAAATTCATCACTGCCTTTCACAAGCACAACTCGAACACTGTTGCTCCCCGCAGTAAATGCCACACTGTCCCATTTGGTAACCCTCACCACCAACTGCATAAATCCAACAGCCATTTTCACCCGTACACAATTTCAAAGACCACTACCTGTTGCCGAACATCGCAACTCACCCTACTGACAACCGCTTCCCTTAGAATACCACCCATTCAAACTCGAAACCCCATTCCTAAACGCGATTTCTTCCTTCGAACTAGAGTTCGACGCCAACCTCCAACGTATTGCTCCATCGTGACCGCGACCTTGTACCAACTCACGCTCGCCTCCGACCTCATTTTTCTACAACGAAGACCGAACCTCTAATTCACCATTCTCAAAGTCGTGATTTCCCAAATTGAAATCGCACATTGAACTCAACACCCCAAAATTGAATCGCATCTTCCAAAAATGATGTCCGCGCCTCCGTACCCTACTTCCTGAATTCGCGAGCTCCTATAGGCGTTGGATCAAGTTTCAAAACCCCGGTGCCTTCGATCTGAGATGACGAGCTTCACTTTGACTCGCGGTTTCCGGAACTAACCAAAACGACGACGCCGAACTCCTGAGGCCTCACATCCATTGATTTATACGAAGAATAGGGCTTTGATTTTAAATGGAAATAGAGTTCGCCCTTTTTTTCTGTCGAAGCTTTGGATCCTTTTCTGTGAAGAACGAAATAGCAAATAGAAGGGGAAGCCACGGTATATAATAGCGGATGAATGGATAAATGAAGGCCACGGGTTGTTTTCATTTTGTGGAGGAGAAAGGAACACATAACTGTTTTATTTTATGAACGATGGAATGAAGAAGGCCACACAATATTTTATTTTAATTTGTTTTGAACCGGTATCCTTAAATTAAAATATTTCATGATTCCGAACTTCTTTCTGAACTCAACAACTGACATTTTTATGGTTTAACCGCTATTCCGAACCCATTGGATCAGGTTCCGATGTCTCATTTGATCGTCTGTAGAAGATATTAATTTAAATTGATTTAAATTAATTTTAAAACAATTAATTCTTCAAAAATCAATTAATATTATTATTCCAATTCAAACAGAAGTTTGTATTGATCATCCGAACTGATTTCAGTTTAGTTTTTAACTACGAATTGAATTAACTTCGTATTACGATAATTTAATATTTTCGATATTAAACCGAAATCGATTATTAAATCGATAACTAAATATAAAAATTCATTTATATTATCAAATCAATATTTAAAATAAATATTAAATATTCAAAATTAATCGACCAAAAATCCGAGTCGTTACATTTGGGGATGTTGGTGACTTTCACTCTCATTTTCAAGATCACTCTAGTTTCCTGAATTATCCTCAATTTCAGAGTGATGTGAGTTTGAGTGATTGTCATCACCATTTTCTGCTTCACCATGATTCGGTCCAGATTAATTATCATTACATTGTCCACCTACATTGAAAAATTGCTTTGCTTCCGGATGTTAGACATAATATCATATACACAGGCATATGTGGAATCACGAATTTTGTATTGTATATTTTGGTAGTAGTTTTTATTTCACTCTGTTTGAATGGGAAAACTCGCTCATTAAAAATAACTTACCTAAATATAAAAACTCTGCCATTACTGTCAAGACATTTATACCCTTTTATTTTATTAGCATACCCAATAAATGTGCAAGGAGATGATCTAAAATATATTTTATGAGAATTGTACATTCTTAAGCAAGGGAAACATAAACATCAAAATACTTTTAGTCTAGTGTAATCAGGTTTCCGATTAAACAAAATCTCTGTTGGCACTTATTCTGCAAAATTTTTGCGGGGAGTTTATTAATAAGATAAACTGTTGTGGCAAAAGCATCAGGCCAGAATTTGAGTGGCATTGATGCTTGTGCAAGTAGAGTAAGACCAGTTTCCACTGTATGTCTGTGTCTCATTTCTATTAATCCATTTTACTCAGATGTACGTGGACAAGATAACCTATGTACTATGCCTATTTTATCAAAAAACTTCATTGAAGGTTTGAACTCAGCACCACCATCACTTTGATTGATTTTAACACTTATAACAGTCTGTTTCTCAGCATAGTTTATAGATCGCATAACAACACTATGTGTTTTAAATTTATTTTTTAGAAAATAAATCCATATAAATCTAGAGTGTGCATCAACAAGGATATATAATACTTAAAACCATAGTCAATGTTAATAGGTGAAGACCCCCATAGATCAAATGTAGTTAATTGTAGTACAATGTTAATTCTAGGGTCAGAATTTTTAAAGGGGAGCTTGTGATTTTTACCTAACTGACAATAGGTACAAACATAAGCCATATGATGATTGTCAACATGCACGTTATTTTCAATCATAATTCTTTTTTACAATGTTCATACTAGGATGTCCTAACTTGGCATGCCACATTTCACAAGAATTAACACTAGTAGTAGTTTCAGTCATATTGTAGGACATTTTGCAATTTTGTGATTCCTTTGAGATAACTCCGGTGAATTTATGTAGTTCCTTTACTGCTTTATTGTGCAATAAAATATCTTTAGTTAGAATGTCTCTAATGAAACAATATTTAGGGTAAAATTCAAAATAAATGTTATTATCACGCGCAAGCTGGGAAACACTTAATAAGTTCTTCTTGATTTGCAGAACTCTTAGAATGTTATTTAAGAAAAGTTTTCTATCACCTTGAATGTAAGCGTTTCTAGTACGTGTTATAGTGTTTGACTGACCATTACCCATTTGAATATGTTGTGTACCTCTATATTTCTTGTTTCCAAGCTTTAAGTTGCATAGGTTATTAGTAACATGATTGGTAGAACCTGAGTTTGGAAACCGTGCTTCATCATTTATGTCTTCTGGTTTTGCTGCATCATCATTTCTTGAAATGCCAGTCTGATTTTTTGTTTCTTGATGTATGTTTGCCAAGTTTGCACTCATATTGTTGTTTCTTTGACTGGTCTAGTTTGGACTGTAATTCAAATCAAACCTAAAGTAACATTTATTGGCTATATATCCAAATTTTTCACATATTTGGCATCTTTGTCTGTTATTGTTGTTCCATCGACCACCACCTCTGCCTCTTTAACCCCTGTTCAACTGGACTGTTCTTTGAGGGTTGTTGGCTCTTTCTTGGTTTTTACCCTTATATGCAACAACGTAGTTAACTGACAGGTTAGAAACAGTGAATTGTTTGTGATTTATTCTGCCTTCACGAGAGAGGAGGGTGGAGTGAGCATAGGATATAGATGGTGTGGGGCCCATGATTGATATGATGCTCACTACAGCCTCATATTCATCATCAAGTCCATTCAAAATGTACATGATTTGTTCAGAATTTGATATGGCTTGATCAGTAGAAGCAAGTAAGTCACATATGTTTTTGATCTTTATGAGGCACTCTCTCATCAACATATTTTCTTTCTTCATATTCTGAAGTTGTTTCCTGTATAACATTACTATTGCTGATGACAGGAGACTGAAAACCTTTTGAGTTATGGTCCAAGTTTCATGAGAAGTCTTGCATTCTATTAGTTGAGGAACTATGCTTGGGTTTATGGATGAGAGAATCCATGCACATAAGAGTCTGTCTTATCTCTTACAAATCGTGTATTCCATGTTAACCACACTGTTCCCTTCATTATCAACAATGAACTATTCAGGAATGACTTTACATCCATCGATGTAGTCGTCTAATCCATAGCCTTATATGTCTGTTTCCACCTAAAATTTCCATAAAAATGATTCGTTTCATCAACTTGTATGGGGATCAACTGGTTTTATGAACTGATTATTATCTTGGATAAATTTTCAGGTTGATTCTGATGGTCAGAATTTGATGTTCTAGAATATCTTGATGTTACAGTGTGATTATCTCCTTCAGCCATGGTTGGAGATGACGGACTTAACACAAGAATCAGGAGCAGAGGCGGAAAATGTTGAGTGGCAGTGTACAAAAATTAAGAAGTGGCAAGACATGCCAAGAAAAACAACTCGGTAGGGTTGAGATAGCAGACCAGATCAAATGAGGTGATACCGATGATCTTGGCGAGGCTAGATGATCAACTCTGATGGTTAAAAGGAAAAAAACAAGGTAAGAACAGGTATAACACTAGGCAGAATCAAATAATGAGCAACTATGATGATCTTCCTGTGGCAGCATCCCCTTGGGTATGATGGAAACTCTCTGATGCCAAGATAGATGGTGGTTGTGTCGCAAGACTGATGGCTCTGATACCATGTTAAAAACTTGACTACAGTGTTTTATATAAATTGATGTTCAATGTTATGTAATATTTTAGATAGAAGAATATAAGTGATTGTATTGAAAATACTGAGAATAGTAAAGCACAACGTTATGTTGGGCTAGTATTTATAGCCATCTGTACAAATGCAAAGTAATTGGATCAGATAAGTATACCCGATATTACATAAAGCTGATATTACATCAGTTACCCAGTAACCATTCATTTCATTTTCTAATTCCATAGATTGTCATATATTCTCCAAACACAAATTTCGGGTACATAAATGTTGATGTTTCTGTTGGTTCTATGGTTTCAGTATAGGAAGGATTATAAAATAATGCAATCGAGCGGCAATTTCCAGTCTCATTAGCAAGCACTCCTGTTCCACACTTTTTTTACTTTCCATTGCTCCAAATTTCTATTTTGTCCCCTTTGTTTATGACTACAGCATTGGCGATGGGTTCTACTTCAATCCATTCACCATCTTTTAGTATTTGAAGGGCACTGACTTCATCATCTTGGAAGAGCAGGATGACTTCTCCAGCATCAGTGTGGGATCGTAAGCCATTCACCATGTTTGGCTTTGGGCATGGAGGGTAGTGACTTGCCTGTTTTATGATATGCACAAATTATTATTATTTGTATTATTATTATTACTATTATTCTGAAATGGTTCTATCTCTAGCCAACCACAACTTGTTTGAAATTTATGGCCTAGTTATTGTTGTTGTATAATTTTGAAAGGGTTCAATGTATAAATAAGTCTGTGAATACTTGCTGTAGAAATCCAGAAATGGATTTCATTTTGAATGTGGACGATAAATATACATGTACTTTACTGAAATATTTATGAATAAATTTTATATTATACTTGCATAGCTATGTAATATATGTGTATAAATTCAAAACTACACATATGCATTCCATAAATACATATGTACTAATTTGAGACGAGTCTTATTTTTGTGATTAACATCGATTGAAATCTATTTATGTAATATGTTGTTCTTAAAGAAGTATGGTTAACCCTTTGAAATTTTGGTATCTATTACCAAAACATTGCATATGTTATGATAAAAACATCGTTATTGTGTTAGAAATTTTGCATCATGTGTCTATTTTGACCTTTAAGGTCTTGGTGTTAGCTAGAGGTCTTACCTTAGCGTCAAAAAGAGGTTCACCTTTTCCAGAAAATGCTTGTTTGATATATCCTTTCTCTAGGCCTATATAATGATGGATTTTTTTTATTATATAATAGTTTGATAGTTATGAAATATAATTTGTTAAATGTAATATAAAACGATCTTATTAAAATAGTTATAAAACATAAATAGATAAATTTAGGATTAACTAAAAATCTAGTTACGAAATATAAATAATTATATTTAATACAAAAAAAAAAACTTAAGTGAAATAATTGCAAAATATAAACGTTAGTATGAAAATAAATAACAAAGGAGAAACTAGTTTAAATAAGATAGTAAATCTAAAATAAGACAAAATTAAAACTTCTCCACAATCCAATCCAATCCAAATGCCAAATATTTCTAGAATTCGACCTGACATTAATTCTGGTTTCAATTTTCAATTTCAAATTAACTTAAAGCTTAAATGGTTCAAATTTAAATCACATAATCAAATTCCAATTCTAAATCATTTTCATAAACAATTAAGTTTAATGGTTTAAATTAATTTAAATTATTAAGTTTTATCCATTTTGACCCATATCCAGATTCAATTTCATAATGGTTTCATACACAATTTAAAATGTCATGAACTTGTAATGTGATAAAAATGGATGATGGCAAATAAATGAAAAATCTAAATAAATAAAGATATAAACAAATAACAATCATGACAATTACGATAAATGAAGCAATCACTATTATTTCGTGTGATTATTAAACTATCAATTGTATCAGCAACAAACTAACTAGCATTCAATCAACTCAGTTTAATGTCGGGTGTCAACTATGTCAGCAAATTTCAAATTATCCAAATAATAATTCAATAAATAAACTAGCATAGAAATATACCTATCATGAGTTTGATGATTTAATTTTCATAAGAATGTAAATTGTAAGTCGTAACACTCACATTTCTTAGATTTTGAATATGCTACAAAATGAGATTGATATACACAAGGCACGGCCAAATCTAAGAAGCGACGAATCAAACAAGTTTATGTGTTTTTTATTTTACAAAAAACAAGGAGAAAGAGAGGGAAAGATGACTAATTGTGCCCAGGCAGGTTCAAGAAGGTGGTTGGTTCAATTTGTTATAGGCCCGAGGGAAATAGGAACTCTAATCTTGGGGAGAAGAACATGCGGTGGTCGGATCTAGTGGTAGTGAAACTCTCATGCATGGATAGAGTCTAGGAAAAAAATGGTTGAGGCTTCGTTGGAGGGGAGCACACCAGGAAGTGGGAGATTGGTTGCAGGTGATGTGGAGGAAGCACGGGGGAAAATGAAGTTGCATGATTTTTGGGTGGAGGGATTTGGGTCGCGTGAATTGATTTCAGAATTGAAAGGTTTTTGGCTTAGGGAAAGAGGAAGAGGAGGTTGCGGTGAAAAATAAGGGCCATCACACCTATTAACACGTGAGTACATGGAGCCTCTTGTTACCTACTCCAATGTTTGCACTCCACACGCTGCCATTGTGATAACGCGTATTTTTGTTCAATTTAAAGTTTGAATTTTAATCTATTTTGATGGATTTTAAAATAAAATTGCTGATTTCGGGCTCCATAAAATTTAAAAATAATTTTAAAAATTGGTTTTAATTTTTATTTAACTTAAAACAGGGTCGGTGAACTTTATAAATCAGTTTAAAAGGGAAGATTTTGTAAAACGACATTTTAATGCTATTTTAATGACCTATAAAAGATCATTTTAAAGATAGTCTTCAAATCCGACGAAACTATTTTTATTGGATCCGAATTGTTGAAATATATTAGGATTTAAAATTTCAAGTTAATTAGAGTTAATATGCGAGTGTACAATAAATAAACGTTAGTTGAAATTTCAGTCAATTTTCGATTTAAGCTAAAAATAGGGTGAATTTTCAAATGGACTCCAAATTCGATGATATTGTTTAATTGAAAGCATAATTGCAATAACGAGATTTCAAATTTTATAATTTTTGGAATCAATATGTTGTCGCACGACCAGAACGAAGTTTAAGTCGTAGAATTAATTAAGGGATTAATTAATCCTTTTTCCATTAATTCCTACAACCAATCACAATTTGTAAACTCAATGTCCTCTATGCCAAGTGTCACCTTCTTCTTAGACATGTCATTCACTGTACTTAATCCATTTTATTTCCCTTTAATTTTATTTTCCATTTTAAAATTCCATTTCCTTTCATTAACCATTAAGTTAAGCTCCATTTTTCACCATCTCCCTCCTCCTTAACCCTACACCGCCGTCCTCTTCCAACTACCACTGCCACTCCAGCCAGGCGCAGCCTCCCCACGTCCTCTTCCATCCATCCCTTCGACGTGGTCCCATCCCCCTTGAACCAAAACTCCATTTTTTATTTATTTCGAAGCTTCAATTTTTAAACCTTAAATCAAATTCTATCTCCTCCTACCTCCTCCTAGTGGATCCCACACGCATGCCTGACCCCACCTCACATCCACCGTGCACCTCCCCCCCGAACAGCCGAAGGCCGTGATCCCCCTTCCCTCCTCCAAATCCTTAAAGCATTAAAAATCCTATCTTTACCCTTAAAACCCTAAATTCAAGTGTGTTAAAGTGTGTTCGGGTGTTAGTCGGTGAGTTTGAGTCAAAAAGGTGTGATCTTTAGTCCGTAGCAAGCCTGTAGAGTCGTACTCTGAAGAATATTGGTGTAGGATGCTTGGGGTGATAACTCTTAGCTTTATTCGATTAATCAGTGTAGCCAATTATAGATTACACTGTAGTTTATGCTATGAAATGATTGGTTTCCTTGTGGTTGCATTGATATTAAACTGTAAAATGATTTGAAAGTGATATAGAGTTGATTAACATGTGAAACATGGTTAAATTATTTATGATAGTTGTTATAGGATTAAACACCTATTTATAAGTCAAACGACGTATTTATGTTCACCTGTTTAAGTGAAATCGACTTGGTTGAAAAATAATTTGAAATGAATAAGTTATGATTGATTTCACGAATTTGTGGTTGATTTTAACTGATCGAGTAATTTATTGATTGAAAACCCTACACGGGTTTGGGATGACAATTAGCCCACACGTCTCCCAGTGTGTAGATAAGTTCACATGGATTGTGATATAGACCCCACACGGGTATTTGGATGATAATTTTACACATCTCCCAAGTATGTAGATAATAATCACTAGTTTGTGATGGAAACCCCACACATGTATTGGGTTGATATTTGATTTACACTAATATCAAGTATTTACTATGTATATCAATCGGTTGATTGACAGACCGATATAAGCGTTAATTGTTTATTTAAGGCTTATACAGGTGTGGTTGCACTCTGAATGTGAATTGGATGTTTAATAGTTGTTTGCAACTATTGTTGAGTACATATGATGTGTGAATTCCATATAAATGGAATTATATGGTAGTTGATTGAATTTCGTTCCAATTCAGGATAAAATTGAATAATTGAATAATATAATATTTGATGAAAAATCAAAGCATGATTTTGACGTCCGATTTTGGATGAATGCGTAGATATTAAAATATTGATAAGTATTTGTAATTGTATTGAATGGTTTTGAAGTAAATTTACCTACTTTTGGCATATCAAAATATTTAATTCGAAATGAATAGTAACTTCTGAAAGTGAAGTTCGGTTAGGCTATTTAGAAAATGTTTTAAAAGAAGTTTCTTTTCAAAAGTTTCTTGTTTGTTTTTATAACGACTATTAGGAAAGTTTGGGCGTAAAATAACAAGTTTCGAAAAATAATACTATTTAAATGATTAAAATAATATTGAAATAGCTTAATGTTGAAATATTTGATTTTGATAGGAAAACGACTGAAATAAAATTTCCAATGATATTATATATTTTATATAATTTATAAAATATTTTGGAAAATGTATCGATTTATTTTAAATTATAAATCAAATTTGAGCTTGAATAGGACGTGTGGAGCAGCGGTAGTTCGCGAACGTTAACCCTAACTTCGAATTGACGTACCGAGAGATCCGATCGTCGGATTCTCCTATAACTTGAAGCATTGGGCCCGTAATGAAATGAGTTTCCAATTGGAATAATAAATATGGAAAGCCAACGGTTTGGTTTTAAACTAAGTTCAAATATGTTTTGGAAAAGGTAGGTGTGGATGCAGTTCGGTAGCCGAAATTGGAAAATGACTGTAAGGACCTTAACAAAGTTATTAAAAATATGATTAAATTATGTTAAATCATAATAAATGATTTGGAAAGATTTTGGATAGAATATTCCAAGTTTTGAAAAGATAAAAGATATTTTTATCTGAATGAGCTAGTTAACAATAAGAGTAAAGAATCCAGTGGTTTTAAAATTATATACTGGATTGTGAATGGTTTTAATATAACCAGAGTTTTTTAACGTATGAATTGGATTGAATTTGAATGGAAATAATCTTCGAATATTTCGATATTGGATTCCCTAATTACATGGATACTGTTGTGAGGAATTTAGAAGATAGAGATATCGTTATTCCCTATACGGCACCTGTTGGTTTTAGAATTTGGTATTGAATATAAGTCGATATAATTTCTATTTAAATCCATATATTTGATATCAAATTGGATTTTGGGTTTGTCGTGAATGGTGTCTTCAATAACACTGTTCTTAAACCTAGTTGAAATTGGATTTATAGAATGAATCTTTTAATTAAGATTTAATGGAATTTTTCGAAAGTAAAGCGAAGTTTTCCAATTTAATAAATCAAAATTGAATTAAATGGAAAATTGATTTTGGGTTTATCATGAAAGATGTTTTAAATGACATTTATTTTTTAACCTAGTTAAATATAAGATGAATTTCCTAGAATTGAATAATCATCATATAATGATTTCTGGGACAAAAACTAAGTTGGAGTTTTAATGAATCCTTAATTAGAATGAAATGTAAAGGGGTAATTAAATTTACCGTAACATGACAAATGTTCGATGTGGAGTAACACTAGTTTTACTCCATTCGATAAATAAATCTTTAATTAGATTGGGATGCAAAAGAGGTGATTAGATTTACCGAAACACAATGGGTGTTAGATATGGAGTACTACCAGTTTTTCTCCACAGGATGAATAAATGGGAATGAGATAACGATACGAGTAATTACCTTCATAAGAATCGATATTCCCTTTAAGGATTATAAACCCTAAAGTGTGAAAAGATATTATAAAATCTTTTGAAATGATTTCCAAAGAAAGATTTAAATGATAAGTTTGAATTATGTAAGTCTTTGATAAGATATATGGGGTTAATTCCCAGCATAAAGAATATTTGAATAAAAGAATATTCTAGATTGGAATGAGGTGTGTGATATGTTCATATATCAGTTGATTTTAAAATGCGCGAGTTATTCGGAAAGACCGGATTTAACTCATTCTGAATGACTATTACGACGATTAAAAGTCTAAGAAATTGAAGACGGTGGATGAAGACCGAAGATCTTATCATTGTTTGGGTTATTTCCTATGTATCGATTGGGATGTACACCCAAGACGAGGTAATAAGTGTGGTCGTCCAGACATATTTGGAGATCGACTGATATGCGAGGATCTCTCTCCTATATTGGACATATGGGACGAGGAATAAGGTACCTCCGGTTTCGTTCAAACCCTAAACGGACTTGCAAACGGATTGATTGTCTGACATTGTATTTTATGCTGTTTTAATTGATCTATAATAAATATATATCTGTTTGGTGGTGGAGAATTTATCCTCTTAGCTTAACACCCTTCTTTGAAATGTACGAGCTCAGAGGTTTTATGTTGGTGGACATCAATTATATGGTATGAATTGACAATGTGGCATGCTGAGATGGAGTGATCAAAGCCTTTTTTGAAAAGCATAGCTTTGTGGATGACGATAAAAGCATGGCTAATATAGCGTAGCTTTATATTGAGACATGACTTCGTCAAGCTTCACTCCCTAGTATGAGCCAAAAACGAGATGAAGGACCGTATAGTGGACATGCGTTTCTTTCTAGCTATAAGTGTTGCCATGGTATAGAGCCATGCAATTTACTTATGTGGATGTAGGAATCGAGAGCCTCGGATGTGGCCACACAAGGCCATGGTGGTCGAAGTACTGACCAAGAGGTCCGATAGGACCAGGAAACGTATTGTTTAGGTAATGCCAATCAACGAAGTACTGCTGACCGGCCGTGTTGCTGTTCCTAGGGACATTTTTCTGGAGATGTTACGAAGTTTGGATGAGGAAGATCCTTTGCCTCGGTTCATGACGGAAACCCAATTTCCAATATGAACCTTGTGTTTTCAGTTGTAAAGCTATATGGCTACATAACAGGATGGGGGTATTCTGTCGTCTGAGATTGATACATTTATTTTGAAATTGTTTTCTATGCTATGCACTAATAATAATAAAAGAGAAATTTCGCGTATCAAGCATATTTGGCTATTATAAGGTAAAACTCTATCCTTCGGCTTGACGTTGCATTGTGTGTTGGAACTTGAGTCTTATAATAGCTTCATTTTTCTAAAAGCATTGTGAGTTTTGTTTGTGGATTCATGTGGAGGAAACCTGTTCCGTGTCATATGGCATGGTTCCGTGATTTATGCAACTTTAAATAAAGCTTTTAAACAACTATTTTTAATTCTCACACCAGTCCCATGACTGACTTGGAATTTATTGTTTTCTACCTAAACTTTGGGTGACTATATTTTCTTCACGGATAGACAATAGTTTTGGTTTTGTAGATATTATTTTTCACAGGATCCTGGATTATAGCTGGAGATGTTCTTTGGATTATTATGTAATCTTCCAATGTTTATATTCATGTATTTGAAACACCCCACCCCCGTTAAGGTCACTCACAGAGGGAATGCCTTAACTTCGGTGGAGCATTATAGGTAAAAGATGCAGATAAATTACAAGACAGAGAAATAAAGCAGCAGAAAATAAAGTCATTTTATAAACAACTTAATTCAGTCAAAATTTTACAACAATTTCCTCAATCATACTTAAATGTAATACATAGAACTTCTGTCTTGATTTAAAAACTTCAAGAATAAAAGAAGCATAAAAACAATGATATTACCCGATAAAGCATGAACCAGCCATAGCAGTGTAAGAGAGAGAGTCCAAAGCGATACACCAACTAATCTTCAAGCTTGGAAAGGGAAGAGGTCTAAGTTAGGCTGAGCTATTCCCTCCCTGACTACCTTGGGGGGGGGGGGGGGGACGGAAGAAAAGAGGCGAAAAACAAACTAGGTAAGACATAAGTCTGGTAAGTCCAGTGATCTTTCAGCATGCAAACAAGATAAAGGATCATGACATGAATAAACCGAAAATAGGACAATACCATAAAAACAAGGTAACTAAAGACAAGATAAGTGCAAGGTGAACTGAATGCGCTTCTACTTTTTCTCTGCTTCGCTACTACTCTGTTAATTTGATTTCTATATTTATTTCTGCACCACCTAACTAGTGTCCCAACTAGTAATCTGTATAAAATGATAATCGTGATCCCAACCCCCGTAATTGTGGTAGGCTTCAGGTGTACATCTATCGTGAGGATTCCACCTCAATCAGCCTAATTGCCATGAACATGTTAGATGTACCCTTACCACCCTATCGATCGGCTCGCTACTTGTATTCATGTTCCATGTGTTTGTGTCAATCGGCCCTCTCTTGCATGTAGATACCCTGTGTTGGTCCCACCATAAGGTGTATCAATCCTTATGATAGCGACCCGACACGATTCAAGATGCACAGTGTATAACAAATGGTACCCAGTGCCTGCTTTTTCCCACTCTGGAGTAAGTGCACGCCTGTAAA
Organism: Allium sativum; assembly: GCA_030737875.1. Classification (NCBI taxonomy): domain Eukaryota; kingdom Viridiplantae; phylum Streptophyta; class Magnoliopsida; order Asparagales; family Amaryllidaceae; genus Allium; species Allium sativum. The sequence continues at coordinate 428,279,942 of CM060909.1, read as the reverse complement.
CCATCAGAACCTACACTGACATACCCTCTGCCGATGCTTTGACCGCTTATAATCAGCCCAGTAATCGTGCCCCATCCTGCCTAGTTCAGGGTACCGTGATACATCCATGTGGGTTACTGCTGAAATGGGTCCCCGTTACTAGGGTTTCCTATTGATTAAGTTTGTGGGCCTATATTTACTAATATTACCCACCAACCCGATATGTACTTAACCCTCCCATCGATTCAAGCATTTTTAATAAACGGTTAAGTTTTGTGGGCCTATATGTACTAATATTACCCACCTACACGAGATGTACTTAACCCTCCCATCGATTCAAGCATGTTTATTCAATAGTTAAGTTTTGTGGGCCTATATTTACTAATATTACCCACCAACCCGATATGTACTTAACCCTTCCACTGATTCAAGCATGTTTATTTAATGGTTAAGTTTTTTGGGCCTATATTTACTAATATTACCCACCAACCCGATATGTACTCAACCCTTCCACTGATTCAAGCATTTTATTTAATGGTTAAGTTTTGTGGGCCTATATTTACTAATATTACCCACCAACCCGATATGTACTTAACCCTCCCGCACATTACGCCATATTAGTTAAGTGTTGTCCGCTCATGTTAACTTAACCCACTCATTCATCATGTCATGTTGGTTAAGCATTTCTTATTAACTTGACCCTCCTTACTTATCATGTTGGATCGGTTAAGTGTTTCCTATTAACTTAACCTGTTCGTTCATCAAGTTATGTTGGTCAAATGTTACTTGTTAACTTAACCCCACGTATTCATCTTGTTGTATTGGTTAAGTGTAACACCCCGAAAATTCTATAACTATGAAATTCACAAATTCAAGTATAATTAAATTGAAATCAAAGAACTAAGGGAAACGGGATACGCCATTGCGTTCGTCTCGGAAAAATACACGAAATAGAGTCCGAGTTTTCGAAAAACGGAGTCCGTATGAAGAAGATATGGCCTTCGGAAGTTTTGAATCAAATTTAAAATTCAAACAGAATAAAATAATTAAAAATCGGGCCCAATGGGCCAGGGCAGATAAAAACCCGCCTAGGCCACCCAGGTCGACTGGGCTGTTGACCTGGGCTACCCATGTCGACAGGGCTGTCGACAGCCTTGTCGACAGGGGTGTCGACCTGGTCGAGCCCAGTCAACCTGGCTGGCCAGGTCTGTGTTTGGTCGAATTTCTGTGGTCTGCTTTGTCATTAGGGCTAGGTGGCGGGTTCTAATTGGTCTCTCTATCTAATGAATGGCTATGATCAATCCAAGCAACATCAATGGTCCTAATTAGTTCCTAACCTCTATATAAACAACCCTAGACTAAACCCTAATCTATTCATTCAAAATTAAGAACATAGCCGCCATGTTGCTGAGGAACGACTAAGAATAGCCGCCAACTAGAGAGAGAGTTAGGAAGAAATTTCTAAAGCCTAAAGCAATTCAAGCAACCTAAAGCCAATCAATTCAACAAAGGAATCGTATCTCTTAATTAGAGAATTCGCCGCAACCATAGTAAGTAGAGTATTACTTTGGTATGAATAAACAACTGTATTGATTTGTATGCTTGAATTGTGGCAATAAAAGTAATTCATATTTGTGCAAAATTATGTTATTCATTATAAAGAACTACATGCGGTAGTTCTATGCAAGTATACGTTTGGAATATTGCGCAAATTATGTAATCTATGTTGAAGCTACATGTATGTAGTTGATTGAAATTCATGCAAGTTTGGGGCTTTGTTATGTCATCATGATGTATATTTTTGTGCATAAATCGTTTTGCAAGTAATTGAAACAAGTTTGGTTGTTATAGTTCATAAGAAACTATGTTGGAATTTTGACACCATAATCCATGTATTAAGTCATGCTTTTACAAACTTATGAATATGGCTAGGCTATGAATGATATTTGGCATAATTGAAATCCATGATTAAGTCTATCTTGTTTAAAAGAATTATATGATGACATATGTGAGACATGGCTAGGTTAGACTCAAAAATCCCTTTTTGCAAGTTTAAAGCAAACACCATGATTAGGAATATTTATGCATAAGTATATTTATACCATCGTCATGTGATTAGACTTAAACCATGATCAAGTTGAACTATGCTATGTTCATGCTAGATGTATTTATGCCATGCTTATGTTTGACATTATGCCATGCTTATGCTAGAAATATTTATGACATGCTTATGTTTGACATTATGCCTAAATAAGAATATAGGTTCATGTTGTAGTTAAACCTATGCAAGTTCACATGCTTTGATTCATGTCACCTATGTAACTACTATGCAAGTACACCAATTTCTATTTTGTATTTCCAACGTCGTATTGCAAGTTCATGCGCTCACCTTCCCCTCTTTGTGTAAGTAATCACGCCATAAGCCTCCCCTTTTCGCATGGCTAAATTGGGCTTTAAAAAGGCTAAGCCCAATATATATATAAACGGACGTGTAAAACGGGGGAAAATAACGTTGGGTTAAAATTAATTAATGAATGAAAATATAAAATAGAAGGGCCCAAATTCAAGTATGGGTTGGGCCCATGATTGGTGTAACCTTTACACCATTAACTTAATAATGGGCCGCAAATATTTACATATAAAGAAGAATGAAAAAATATGTAAATGTAGAACATACGATGTGTTTAACCCGAGGTTGGATTGAGTTGTGATGTAAACCTGCCCGGAACCGCCCGGCTGTCCAGTAGTCACAACAATACCTATCCAATGTGGGAGGTTAAACATGGAGCCCAGCAAGGACCCGAGGTTAGACTGAGTTGTGGCGTAAGACTGCCCGGAACCAACCGGCAACAGGCAGCCACAACAATACCTGTCTAATGTGAGAGGTCAGGGCCTTAATAAGACAATTAAGGCTGAGTCAGGATTGTTAGGATTAAGTGAACTAAAGACTTAATCAAAATGGAACATGCTAAACTAAACGGACTGGTGGGGGGTTAGGTTAGAAAACACTTAACCAACTTAGCATGTTGGCTAGAGGTAGAAAACCTAGTAACGGGGGACCCTTTTCAGCAGTAACCCTAAAAGGTGTATCAGGATACCCTGAAACTAGGCAGGGTGGGGCACGATTACTGGGCTGATTGTAAGAGGTCAAAGCGACGGCGGTGGTGTAGCAGTGTAGGTTCTAACGGAGTGCGGGCGTGCACACACTCCGGCGCAGAAAAATAAGGCACTGGACACCAGTAGCATACCTGTGCACTCTAAGGTTGTGTCGGGGTTGCCACTATGGGACTTGATACACCCCATGGTGGGACCAGCATAGGTAACTACAGACATCGGGGGCCGTAAGACACAAGTAACTATGCGAGTAGGAGCCGATCATCATAGAATGGATCACATCACCCTGATTATGGGATGCAAATTGGAAACTAGTTTATATGGGTTCAGAGATTAACATGGGGTACGATAGTATATTCGACCCTAGACAACTTAACCAAGTTTATCGTGCTTGCCCACTTCTTGTTTATACCTATCACACACAGTTCTTTATTCATAGACAAAATAGTACTAGACTTACTCAGGCTTTATGTCTGACTCTGCTTTTCTTTCGTCTTCTTTTCTTCCGTTTCCCCCCCCCAGGTCCACAGGGAGGGAACACAGCAGCTTGACCAGCCTCAACATCCAGCTTGAAGAAGAGAAATGTATTGCTTGGACTTTCCTGTTTTGAACTATGGCTTTGGACAATCCACTATGGGGACTTTTGGCAGTTATCTATGTTTTATTTATGCTTCTTTAAAATAATGTACTCAAGACAGATTATGAAAGTGTTATGTTATGTTTTTGGAAAGGATGTTGTTGTAACACGTATTTGACTTTATGAAATAAAGTTTGTTGTTCTTCCGCTGTTTACAAATATGTGTTCTTATATCTGTCTTGTATATCTGTGACTTGTACTTATAAACCTCCACCAAAATTAGGGCATTCCCATTGAGAGTGACCCTAACGGAGGTGGGGTGTTTCACTTGGTATCAGAGCATAGGTTTACCAGATAAGATAAAAAGTTTTGAAAAATTGTTTTCAAAAAGGAAATTTAAAGAAGCATTTTTAAAAGAAAAATATTATTTTATTTTAAAAAGGCAAAGTCCACTCCCCAAAGGCATAGGTACTATCTCTTATCCTTCGTTTTGAATCTATCCTTTTTGTTTCAGCATGTCCCAAGATCTTAACTTGCCGGAAGGGGTGCCCATACCTGGTTGGTTTAGACGTTTCTTAGAAGCAAGGGCCACTCAGCCAGGTCCTACCATTCCTCCTCCCCCAGCAGAAGGAAATCATCCAGCTGCGGCAGCACCTTTTCCTCCACCTCCTCCTCGGGGAAACACTTTCGCTAAGATATGTAAAGATTTTAAAGCTATGGGAGGAAGGGATTTCCATGGAACTGAGTCCTTCGTGGCAGCTAGAAATTGGCTGAAAGAAACGGAGGACCTATTCATTATCTTTGAGGTAGAAGATAGGCAAAAAGTACAATTGGCAGTATGGCTATTGAAGGGCGAGGCTTCCTACTGGTGGGAAGTCACCAATGCTGAAAGACCAGTGGAGACATGGGAGGACTTTAGGGCAAGGTTTGAGACTAAATTTCTCTCAGATGCGGAAAGAAGTTTGCAGTTAGAAAAATTCTTATTTCTTAAGCAAGGGGACAAGACAGTCAGAGAGTATGTGAATCAGTTTGATGAGCTGGCTAGGTTTGGACTTGACCTAGTCAACACCCCGCACAAGAAGGCTCTCCGTTTCGTCAAAGGGTTGAATGAGCCATTACACAGTTTGGCCATGACCCATATACCCATGGGGGCCACGTATGAAAGATTGGTGCAAATGGCATTGCTGAATGAGGAGGATAAGGGCAAGAAGGAGACAAAGGCAGAAAGCTCTCAAGGGAAGAAAGAGGGTTTGCAGCCTAAGAAGACAGACTTTAAGAAGGGCGGGGAAGGCAACAAAGAGAAGAGGAAGTGTAATTTCTGTGGCAAAGTGGGGCACTTAGTAAAGGACTGCCGGAAAAAGAAGGCCAAGGAGAATGGTGGGTGCTTTTCTTGCGGTGAGACGGGCCACAGGGCTAAGGACTGCCCAAAGAAACGAGGGCAGGGGCAGGGGGCTGGATCCACCCCAGGGGCACAGGTCCATGTGCTAGAAGCGCCACCTCTGCAACAGCGAGGTATAAATACTTCTGTAGAAAGTGTAGTTTATCTTTACGATCACCCCGTTCGCACTTTATTTGATTCTGGCGCATCACACTCCTTTATCTCATCTGCTTTAGTAGAATCTCTGCACCTAAAAACTAGTATGGTAGAGGACCCCTTAATTGTTTCAAACCCAATTGGGGGCCCAGCTCATTTGTCTATGATCTGTGTGGGATTGAAAATTTCTATTCTAAGTGTAGAATTTCTATGTAGTGCCTTTGTTTTGGGCTTTTCGGGGTATGGTTTGATTTTGGGTATGGATTGGCTATCCAGTAATGGGGCCATCCTCGATTGTGAGAAAAGGGTTGTTAGGCTCCTAACCTAGCTCGGTAATACTTTGGAAATTTCTTGTAATCCCTCGTATGCGGTTACGCTTAGTTATCTTGAATCGCTAGATGCCTCTGTTGAAAATTTGCAATCAGTTAGAGTGGTCCGGGAATATCCGGATGTCTTCGAAGAGGTGAAGGGCTTGCCTCCGAAACGAGAAATAGACTTCCGCATATATCTTATAGATAATGTAAAGCCCGTTGCGTTGCCCGTTAGACACATGGCTCCATGAGAAAGGAAAGAGCTCAGTAAACAGATTAAAGAGCTTCTAGAAAAGGGGTTCATTAGGAGGAGCATTTCAGAATAGGGCGCTCCAGTAGTGTTCGCCACTAAGGCTGAAGGTTCATTTCGCTGATGCATGAGTTGTAAAGAATCACCTTAGTAAGTACATTTGGCAACATAGTTGACATTTGTTTATTTTCAAGAGATAATTCGTCTATGTGGAATACCTTCTAGTAAGTGAACAAGATCCAAGATTCACTAATGAATTTTGGAGAGCTTGCATGGAACCATGAGTACGCAGTTAGGCTTGAGCCAAGTATACTAGAAGGAGAATAAGTGAAAGAGGAACGAGAAATAGGTTCCAACTCATATTTTGGAAAAAAGAATTAAGAAGCTACGAAATTGTGAAGTTAAAGACGGACAAAGCATAATGGAGTTAAGCTCAAGAAATGCGACTTAGAAGATTAAAGACTAGATTCGTGCATAATATCTCTTCTTAAGAGTATATCCTCTCGGTCCCATTCTCAATCCAATTTCTGTTGCAAACCACATAGGGAGTATGACTCATCTGTTAGTAACACATGTTGGGGCTCGAGGGTGTTCGTTGATTTTACTAAAGTTTTTGGGCTTTATAGGATACGGGTTGGTTTTAGGAAGGGACTCCCTTGTGACCTAAAAGGAGTCCATCATGCTTAGTTTCCTAGAATCATATATGGTGGTTGGGTTGAGTAATTCTTTGGGTGTCAGTCTGATGTTGATTTCGGTCTTCGGGGCTGATGCTTAGAGAGTTCTTCTCCTAATCAATATATATGTGGCATAGATTTCCAGTTTTGACATTGCCTAATGGGCACAAAGTTTTTACTTGCTTCTATCATTCGACTATACCTTTAGGTAGGACCATTCCCTATCATTGAGAAAATTTGGAAAATGGCGTATAGATTAGAGCTACCCGAGAAGTTGGCCGGAGTCCACAACATTTTTTTTACGTTTCACATCTCCGAAAATGTCTACATGAGTCTGCTGAAGTGGTAGAGCCAAATATACTCGAAGAGGCCGAAGTGGAACGCGAAGCAACCATAAGAAAAGTTCCAACCCGCATCTTAGGGACGGATGTGAAGAAGCTACGCAACCGTGAAGTCAAGCTCGTCAAAGTTCAGTGGAGCGACGCCGAGGAAGACGCGACTTGGGAAACTGAAGCTAGAATCCGTACAGCCTACCCTTTTTTGTTCGAGGGTACATCCTTGATCTTTCATTTTCCTTAAGTTGCGCTTTTATCAGTCTTTTTAGGTATATTTCCTCGACCTTATCTTTTAGGTAGAAACCCTTTGGATGGAAACATGTAGTTGAAACATGTTATGGATGATGGTTGCAAGTGGTTGCAAGTGATTGCTAGTGGTTGCTCGTGGTTGCATATACACACACAATCTAGGTTTTAGATCGGCTCAGGCACTTCATATTGCATATGCATATATGTTTGTATTCATATGTGGTTGAACTCTAATGTGTTGTCATGTGGATGTTGCATTTGTATTGAATGATTGTGCACTCATGTAGAATCATGAATAGGAAAATTTGCATACATAATGGATTCATGGCACTTACATAATTCGCATTAAGGAGGTCAACTGAATCAGTAGACCGCCTGATTTTGCATTAGATAAGTTCATGTACACACACACTTCGCATATGATCATGAAGCATTAGAAGTCTTTTAAGGACAATGGATGCTCGTGTTTGATGGATGAGTAGATGGATGATTGGATGTTAGGATATACATTCCTCCTAACTTGAAGATTTCGGGGACGAAATCCTTTTAAGTGGGGGAGAATGTAACACCCCGAAAATTCTATAACTATGAAATTCACAAATTCAAGTATAATTAAATTGAAATCAAAGAACTAAGGGAAACGGGATACGCCATTGCGTTCGTCTCGGAAAAATACGCGAAATAGAGTCCGAGTTTTCGAAAAACGGAGTCCGTATGAAGAAGATATGGCCTTCGGAAGTTTTGAATCAAATTTAAAATTCAAACAGAATAAAATAATTAAAAATCGGGCCCAATGGGCCAGGGCAGATAAAAACCCGCCTAGGCCACCCAGGTCGACTGGGCTGTCGACCTGGGCTACCCATGTCGACAGGGCTGTCGACTGCCCTGTCGACAGGGGTGTCGACCTGGTCGAGCCCAGTCAACCTGGCTGGCCAGGTCTGTGTTTGGTCGAATTTCTGTGGTCTGCTTTGTCATTAGGGCTAGGTGGCGGGTTCTAATTGGTCTCTCTATCTAATGAATGGCTATGATCAATCCAAGCAACATCAATGGTCCTAATTAGTTCCTAACCTCTATATAAACAACCCTAGACTAAACCCTAATCTATTCATTCAAAATTAAGAACATAGCCGCCATGTTGCTGAGGAACGACTAAGAATAGCCGCCAACTAGAGAGAGAGAGTTAGGAAGAAAGTTCTAAAGCCTAAAGCAATTCAAGCAACCTAAAGCCAATCAATTCAACAAAGGAATCGTATCTCTTAATTAGAGAATTCGCAGCAACCATAGTAAGTAGAGTATTACTTTGGTATGAATAAACAACTGTATTGATTTGTATGCTTGAATTGTGGCAATAAAAGTAATTCATATTTGTGCAAAATTATGTTATTCATTATAAAGAACTACATGAGGTAGTTCTATGCAAGTATACGTTTGGAATATTGCGCAAATTATGTAATCTATGTTGAAGCTACATGTATGTAGTTGATTGAAATTCATGCAAGTTTGGGGCTTTGTTATGTCATCATGATGTATATTTTTGTGCATAAATCGTTTTGCAAGTAATTGAAACAAGTTTGGTTGTTATAGTTCATAAGAAACTATGTTGGAATTTTGACACCATAATCCATGTATTAAGTCATGCTTTTACAAACTTATGAATATGGCTAGGCTATGAATGATATTTGGCATAATTGAAATCCATGATTAAGTCTATCTTGTTTAAAAGAATTATATGATGACATATGTGAGACATGGCTAGGTTAGACTCAAAAATCCCTTTTTGCAAGTTTAAAGCAAACACCATGATTAGGAATATTTATGCATAAGTATATTTATACCATCGTCATGTGATTAGACTTAAACCATGATCAAGTTGAACTATGCTATGTTCATGCTAGATGTATTTATGCCATGCTTATGTTTGACATTATGCCATGCTTATGCTAGAAATATTTATGACATGCTTATGTTTGACATTATGCCTAAATAAGAATATAGGTTCATGTTGTAGTTAAACCTATGCAAGTTCACATGCTTTGATTCATGTCACCTATGTAACTACTATGCAAGTACACCAATTTCTATTTTGTATTTCCAACGTCGTATTGCAAGTTCATGCGCTCACCTTCCCCTCTTTGTGTAAGTAATCACGCCATAAGCCTCCCCTTTTCGCATGGCTAAATTGGGCTTTAAAAAGGCTAAGCCCAATATATATATAAACGGACGTGTAAAACGGGGGAAAATAACGTTGGGTTAAAATTAATTAATGAATGAAAATATAAAATAGAAGGGCCCAAATTCAAGTATGGGTTGGGCCCATGATTGGTGTAACCTTTACACCATTAACTTAATAATGGGCCGCAAATATTTACATATAAAGAAGAATGAAAAAATATGTAAATGTAGAACATACGATGTGTTTAACCCGAGGTTGGATTGAGTTGTGATGTAAACCTGCCCGGAACCGCCCGGCTGTCCAGTAGTCACAACAATACCTATCCAATGTGGGAGGTTAAACATGGAGCCCAGCAAGGACCCGAGGTTAGACTGAGTTGTGGCGTAAGACTGCCCGGAACCAACCGGCAACAGGCAGCCACAACAATACCTGTCTAATGTGAGAGGTCAGGGCCTTAATAAGACAATTAAGGCTGAGTCAGGATTGTTAGGATTAAGTGAACTAAAGACTTAATCAAAATGGAACATGCTAAACTAAACGGACTGGTGGGGGGTTAGGTTAGAAAACACTTAACCAACTTAGCATGTTGGCTAGAGGTAGAAAACCTAGTAACGGGGGACACTTTTCAGCAGTAACCCTAAAAGGTGTATCAGGATACCCTGAAACTAGGCAGGGTGGGGCACGATTACTGGGCTGATTGTAAGTGGTCAAAGCGACGGCGGTGGTGTAGCAGTGTAGGTTCTAACGGAGTGCGGGCGTGCACACACTCCGGCGCAGAAAAATAAGGCACTGGACACCAGTAGCATACCTGTGCACTCTAAGGTTGTGTCCGGGTTGCCACTATGGGACTTGATACACCCCATGGTGGGACCAACATAGGTAACTACAGACATCGGGGGCCGTAAGACACAAGTAACTATGCGAGTAGGAGCCGATCATCATAGAATGGATCACATCACCCTGATTATGGGATGCAAATTGGAAACTAGTTTATATGGGTTCAGAGATTAACATGGGGTACGATAGTATATTCGACCCTAGACAACTTAACCAAGTTTATCGTGCTTGCCCACTTCTTGTTTATACCTATCACACACAGTTCTTTATTCATAGACAAAATAGTACTAGACTTACTCAGGCTTTATGTCTGACTCTGCTTTTCTTTCGTCTTCTTTTCTTCCGTTTCCCCCCCCCCCCAGGTCCACAGGGAGGGAACACAGCAGCTTGACCAGCCTCAACATCCAGCTTGAAGAAGAGAAATGTATTGCTTGGACTTTCCTGTTTTGAACTATGGCTTTGGACAATCCACTATGGGGACTTTTGGCAGTTATCTATGTTTTATTTATGCTTCTTTAAAATAATGTACTCAAGACAGATTATGAAAGTGTTATGTTATGTTTTTGGAAAGGATGTTGTTGTAACACGTATTTGACTTTATGAAATAAAGTTTGTTGTTCTTCCGCTGTTTACAAATATGTGTTCTTATATCTGTCTTGTATATCTGTGACTTGTACTTATAAACCTCCACCAAAATTAGGGCATTCCCATTGAGAGTGACCCTAACGGAGGTGGGGTGTTTCATTAAGTGTCATCAATCAATTCAAGTTAACTTAACCCACCTACGTGTTATGTTACTTTGGTTAAGTGTTGTCTTCTTGTGTTAACTTAACCCTACTACAAATCAAGTTATATTGGTTAAGTGTTGCCCTCTTATTTTAACTTAACCTTTCCATAAATCAAGTTATATTGGTTAAGTGTTTCTAAATTTACTTAACCTCACCCACTTGTCTAATTAACATGTTTTAAAGGTTAAGTGTTCTAAATTTACTTAACCTCACCCACTTGTCTAATTAACATGTTATAACGGGTAAGTGTTCTATATTTACTTAACCTCACCCACTTATCTAATTAACATGTTATAACGGTTAAGTGTTCTAAATTTACTTAACCTCACCCATCATTTTAGTTAACATGTTGAATTGGTTAAGTGTTTCCTTAATTGACTTAACCCTACCAATCATGACTTAGCTTTATTAAAGCACCAACCACTCACATTAGACAGGTATTGTTGTGGTCACTGGATGTGCCGGTCGGTTTCGGGCAGTTTTACACCACAACTCAGTCTAACCTCGGGTTCTTTTTGGGCTCAATGCACTAACCACCCACATTAGACAGGTATTGTTGTGGTCACTGGATGTGTCGGTCGGTTCCAGGCAGTTTTACACCACAACTCAGTCTAACCTCGGGTTAGGCATATTCGTCTTTTCTAAATTTACATATTTCTTATTTATGACAAATTCCATATGTAAATTATTCCCAATTTAATTATGCCATAATTATCCTTTTAATTATGCTCACAATTAATGGTATACTAAATATACCATTTCATGAACCAATCTATGCCACGTAATTTTTCATGTTTATCCTACATATTTACATGTAAATTATAAATCAATTATTGTCATGGCCCACCTTCCTTCTAAATAACGTTCAAAATTTTAGGTATATAGATTATACCATTTTCATGCCACTTATCATGCTTATGTGTCAAACATGCCAATTACATGTAATTTCATGTTTTCCCCAACGTTACCCCCGTTGTACGTTCGCAAAATTACATAGAATGTTAGGCTCAACATTTTAGCCTAACTTATAAAACAAAAAGGGGGAAAGAGGAACTCTGCAACATTCCAACATCATACAAAAGTATGGATCTAACTACACATATGTCACATGGATTTGGCATAGAACAATATACTTTTAACTATGAACTTGCAAATTTGATTTATGCAACATGAACCACAAGCAATGAATTTACATAAAACTATACAAGTTAAACTTGGCATGTAGTGGTGAACTTGCAAATTAGATCTATCATAAAGGCATATGGATCTAACATATTAAGTTGTAGATTTAAACATATAAGGTCGTAGATCTAAACATGTATGCATAATGGCTCTAAACAATGAGGCATAAACGACATAACTTAGCCTAAAACTTGTATGTATCATAATATCACCAAACTTACATATGATAATTTCATTCCCAAATTCCTATACAACATCATAGGTTTACTCACCAATTTCCACATAACATGATAGGTTCGATAGACCACAATAGTTCATAGGCATATATGATAGAATAGTCATGAATAAACATGAATCAGCATCACATACAACTTGATACAATTCATTACAAATCATGTCTTTAATTTATTCACATATGAAAGATAACTACACTTACAATCAAAAGGAAAAACTTGATTTCAGGGATCTGTATCTGAAACTGAATTGCTCGCCTTTGATGTAGATCGTTGAATTCTCTTAGTTGAATTAGATTAGTTTTGATTTGATTTTGATGTAGCTTCTATCTTGCCTTTGAATTGAAAGAGATGACGACAATTCTAGGTTCACCATTAACGGCATGAAGACTCTAGGAATATTTTTGTGTGGCTTAGGGTTTAGATTTAGGTTGCTTTTATAGAAGTTTGATTTAATAGGAACCGTCAGATTAACCTAGAGCAAATCAAAGCCATTCAGACAAGATAGAATAGCCACATCAGCCCTAATGACTCAGCAAGGAATCCATCAGAACCAATCAGATGCCACATCTGCCTTAGAGCGAATCGGCCCATGGGTTGACAGCCAAACACCCTGAATCAACCCCTAGTCGACCCAGCGGGGCTTGGGTCGACCTCAAAAATGGGTCGGTTGGTTATTCCTCCTCCCGATTCACTGTTTTGAACTTTTTTGCATATTTATTTAATTTTTATATATATATATATATATTTCTCATATGCATACAAACTTCAAGGCTTAATAACTTCTTCATAAGGTATCCGTTTTATGCAAACCAAATGTCCATCTTGACCAAAATTTTGAGACGAACGTAATAGCGCAACCCATTTCACTTAATTCTTCTTCTAAAAATTAAGTGTTCTTGAATTTGTTAATTTTAATATTCTCAGAAAATTCGGGGTGTTACATTCTCCCCTCCTTAAAGGATTTTGTCCCCAAAATCTTCAAGTTAAGAAGAATGCATCTTAACATCCAATCATCCATCTACTCATCCATCATCCACAAGCATCCATTGTCCTTAAAAGACTTCTAATGCCATATGAACATATGCAGAGTGTGTATATATGTCTCTTATCTAGTGCAAAATCAGGCGGTCTACTGATCCAGTTGACCTTCTTAATGCGAATCATGAGAGTGTCATGCGTCCAATATGTATTCAAATATCTCTAATCATGTAAATACTATATGTGTGCATATTGACTCATCCATATGCAACATCCATATGATAACACATCAAGTTTCAATCCATATACAAATACGTTCATATGCATATGCAATATGAAAGTGACTGAGCCGATCTAGTTCCTAATGTGTGTATATGCATCCACGAGCAACCACTAGCAAACACTTGCAACCACTTGCAACCTTCAATCATAATATGTCTCAAACACATGTTTTCATCCATTGGCTTCTACCTAAGGATCGAGGATTGGACCGAGAGGATATACTTAAAAAGATAAAGACTAGCATGCAAATAAATATTACAGAAAAAGGAGGAATCAAGGATATACCCTCAAAAAGGGTATGATGCGCGTATCTAGTCTTTAGTCTTCTAAGTCGCATCTTCTTTGAGCTTCACTCCACTGTACCTTAACTAATTTAACTTCACGATTGTGAAGCTTCTTGACCTCCATTTCCAAAACCCACTAGTAAAGATAGGACCTCGATCATTTACTATGCTAGAGGGTATCCAATGTTGTCGAACAATCTTTCCAATATAAACAGAAGTTAACCATGATACCAAGTGTATATACTAAGATGATTAAAGGTATCTCTTCTACTTAGCTTACCCCTCATGTCACAAATCTGAGGGTCGATATCTCTCACGCAAACCATCCTAGTCGAACTTGGCATCCCACAAGTACAAGCCCCAAAGGCCTAAACCAATATCAGAAAAGCACCCAAGGAATACCTCCTCCGAATTTGGGCAATTTATGTGAGATGATACTAGTAAAACAACGAAACAATTGAGCACTTAACCGACTCTGGCTATCCTCGCCAATCCTGCTCCAAAACTATTGTTAATCGCATAACTGGCTTTGCATTGTCAACTAGATATATGTGGAAGTCTATCTCGAGTTTTTAGGGGGAAAACTCCTAACCTTAATCAAAAAAACATATGCATACTCATGGACTACTCTAACGGATCGAAAATCGTCGATAAATACGTAAAGTGATTCTAGGTAGCTAAGACAAACTGATCCCTTAGGATCGTACGAAATTTCGAGGGTATTCTCGAGGCAAGTCGAAAGTCTAACTATCCTCCTTTCACAATTACTAGCTAACTAATCCATGCCTAGAATCAACTCATAGCTCATGAAACCAAAAACATAAGTATCTCAAATCCTTACAAACCAAAGATAAATGAGCCGAACCACAAATTGGACTTGAGACAATAAAGGGATCCTCTACTATACAAGCTCTAGGGTGCAGAGACTCAACTATGGAAGCAGATATAAACGAATGCAAAGCACAAAAATCAAAAGGAGTACTAGCAGCATGATCAAGAAGAAAAACTATACTTTTCAACAAAAACCTTACTACCTCTCTCTCAGGTATGCTGGTGGTGAGAGCATGCACTTGCCTTCCGGAAAATCCTGTCTTTTGTTCTTGCCATTGCCTTTAATTATACAACCCGTTATACCAAAATAAAGATACTTCCTCTTGTTTTAGGTTTTACTATTCTTTCCTCCCCTCCTTTGTGAACCAACTCCATATCCATGAGTTCTTCATCCTTGTGTTGTGCTCCTTAGCCAAACTCCCTCATTCTCATCTTTGCCATCCTTGTGTAACTTGTTGACATGTCTTTCGAAAGCTACCTCCAACGTACGGAGAGTCCTACAAAGCTCGAAATAAATTTAGCCGCAGGTGAAACTATTACGGCTATAGATGGAAGATGGGCACTTGTTTTCCCTTTGACAAGTGTCATAGTCTCGTCGAGCCTACGGAACCATGCCGCGATGAGTTTACTCCCAGAAAGCCAGGAGCCCCAGATACTTAGGAAAGGAAACAAGGATTCAAACAGAGGATCAAAAGATAGTGCATATGACTTTGGGGAATACGCCTTTAAAACAAAACTTTTCTTTTGAAAATGCTTCTTTTAAAACCGTTTTGAAAATAATTTTTCAAATCTTTTTTCTGATCCGGTAACCTCCAGCTATGATACCAAGTGAAACACCCCACCTCTGTTAAGGTCACTCACAGAGGGAATGCCTTAACTTTGGTGGAGAATTATAGGTAAAAGATGCAGATAAATTACAAGACAGATAAATAAAACAGTGGAAAATAAAGTCATTTTATAAACAACTTAATTCAGTCAAGCTTTTACAACAATTTCCTCAATCAAACTTAAATTTAATACATAGAACTTCTGGCTTGATTTAAAAACTTCCAAGAATAAAAGAAGCATAAAAACAATGATATTCCCCGATAAAGCATGAACCGGCCATAGCAGTGGAAGAGAGAGAGTCCAAAGCGATACACCAACTAATCTTCAAGTTTAGAAAGAGAAGAGGTCCAAGTTAGGCTGAGCTATTCCCTCCCTGACTACCTGGGGGCTAACGAAAGAAACGAGGCGAAAAACAAACTAAGTCAGACATAAGTCTGCTAAGTCCAGTGATCTTTCAGCATGCAAACAAGATAAAGGATCATGACATGAATAAACCGAAAATAGGACAATACCATAAAAACAAGGTAACTAAAGACAAGATAAGTGTAAGGTGAACTGAATGCGCTTCTACTTTTTCTCTGCTTGTCTACTACTCTGTTAATCTGATTTCTATATTTATCTCCGCACCACCTAACTAGTGTCCCAACTAGTAATCTGTATAAAATGATAATCGTGATCCCAACCCCCGTAATTGTGGTAGGCTTCAGATGTACATCTATCGTGAGGATTCCACCTCAATCAGCCTAATTGCCATGAACATGTTAGATGTACCCTTACTACCCTATCGATCGGCTCCCTACTTGTATTCATGTTCCATGCGTCTATGTCAATCGGCCCTCTCTTGCATGTAGATACCCTGTGCTGGTCCCACCATAAGGTGTATCAATCCTTATGATAACGACCCGACACGATTCAAGATGCACAGTGTATAACTACTGGTACCCAGTGCCTGCTTTTTCCCACTCCGAAGTACGTGCACGCCTGTAAACTGTCGGAACCTACACTGACGTACCCCTTGCCGCTGCTTTGACCGCTTATAATCAGCCCAGTAATCATGCCCCACCCTGCCTAGTTCAGGGTACCGTGATACATCCATGTGGGTAACTGCTGAAATGGGTCCCCGTTACTAGGGTTTCCTATTGGTTAAGTTTGTGGGCCAATATTTGCTAATATTACCCACCAACCCGATATGTACTTAACCCTCCCATCGATTCAAGCATTTTTAATAAACGGTTAAGTTTTGTGGGCCTATATGTACTAATATTACCCACCTACACGAGATGTACTTAACCCTCCCATCGATTCAAGCATGTTTATTTAATAGTTAAGTTTTGTAGGCCTATATTTACTAATATTACCCACCAACCCGATATGTACTTAACCCTTCCACTGATTCAAGCATGTTTATTTAATGGTTAAGTTTTGTGGGCCTATATTTACTAATATTACCCACCAACCGGATATGTACTTAACCCTCCTGCACATTACGCCATATTAGCTAAGTGTTGTCCGCTTATGTTAACTTAACCCACTCATTCATCATGTCATGTTGGTTAAGCATTTCTTATTAACTTGATCCTCCTTACTTATCATGTTGGATTGGTTAAGTGTTTCCTATTAACTTAACCCCGTTCGTTCATCAAGTTATATTGGTCAAGTGTTTCTTGTTAACTTAACCTCACGTATTCATGTTGTTGTATTGGTTAAGTGTCATCAATCAATTCATGTTAACTTAACCCACCTACGTGTCATGTTACTTTGGTTAAGTGTTGCCTTCTTGTGTTAACTTGGCCCTACTACAAATCAAGTTATATTGGTTAAGTGTTGCCCTCTTATTTTAACTTAACCTTTCCATAAATCAAGTTATATTGGTTAAGTGTTTCTAAATTTACTTAACCTCACTCACTTGTCTAATTAACATGTTATAAAGGTTAAGTGTTCTAAATTTACTTAACCTCACCCACTTGTCTAATTAACATGTTATAACGGTTAAGTGTTCTAAATTTACTTAACCTCACCCACTTGTCTAATTAACATGTTGTAATGGTTAAGTGTTCTAAATTTACTTAACCTCACCCACTTGTCTAATTAACATGTTTTAACAGTTAAATGTTCTAATTTTACTTAACCTCACCCATCAGTTTAGTTAACATGTTGAATTGGTTAAGTGTTTCCTTAATTGACTTATCCCTACCAATCTTGACTTAGCTTTATTTAAGCACCAACCACTCACATTAGACAGGTATTGTTGTGGTCACCGGATGTGCCAGTCGGTTCTGGGCAGTTTTACACCACAACTCAGTCTAACCTCGGGTCTTTTTGGGCTCAATGCACTAACCACCCATATTAGACAAGTATTGTTGTGGTCACTGGATATACCGGTCGGTTCCGGACAGTTTTACACCACAACTCAGTCTAACCTCGGGTTAGGCATATTCGTCTTTTCTAAATTTACATATTTCTTATTTATGACAAATTCCATATGTAAATTATTCCCAATTTAATTATGCTATAATTATCCTTTTAATTATGCTCACAGTTAATGGTATACTAAATATACCATTTCATGAACCAATCTATGCCATGTAATTTTTCATGTTTATCCTACATATTTACATGTAAATTATAAATCAATTATTGTCATGGCCCACCTTCGTTCTAAATCACGTTCAAAATTTTAGGTATATAGATTATACCATTTTCATGCCACTTATCATGCTTATGTGTCAAATAGGCCAATTACATGTAATTTCATGTTTTCCCCAACGTTACCCCCGTTGTACGTTCGCAAAATTACATAGAATGTTAGGCTCGATATTTTAGCCTAACTTATAAAACAAAAAAGGGGAAAAGAGGAACTTTGCAACATTCCAACATCATACAAAAGTATGAATCTAACTACACATATGTCACATGGATTTGGCGTAGAATAATATACTTTTAACTATGAACTTGCAAATTTGATCTATGCAGCATGAACCACAAACATATGAATTTACATAAAACAGTACAAGTTAAACTTGGCATGTAGTGGTGAACTTGCAAATTAGATCTATTATAAAGGCATATGGATCTAACATATAAAGTTGTAGATCTAAACATATAAGTTCATAGATCTAAATAAGTATGCATAATGGCTCTAAACAATTAGGCATAAACGACATCACTTAGCCTAAAACTTGTATGTATCATAATATCACCAAACTTACATATGATAATTTCATTCCCAAATTCCTCTACAACATCATAGGTTTACTCACCAAGTTCCACATAACATGATAGGTTCGATAGACCACAATAGTTCATAGGCATATATGATAGAACAAACATGAATAAACATGAATCAGCATCACATACAACTTGATACAATTCTATTTTACAGTTCATTTCAAATCATGTCTTTAATTTATTCACATCTGAAAGATAACTACACTTACAATCAAAAGGAAAAACTTGATTTCAGGGATCTGTATTCTGAAACTGAATTGCTCACCTTTGATGTAGATCGTTGAATTCTCTTAGTTGAATTAGATTAGTTTTGATTTGATTTTGATGTAGCTTCTATCTTGCCTTTGAGTTGAAAGAGATGACGACAATTCTAGGTTCACCATTGACGGCATGACGGCTCTAGGAATATTTTTTGTGGCTTAGGGTTTAGATTTAGGTTGCTTATATGGAAGTTTGATTTAATAGGAACCGTCAGATTAACCTAGAGAAAATTAAAGCCATTCAGACAAGATAGAATAGCCACATCAGCCCTAATGACTCAGCAAGGAGTCCATCAGAACCAATCAGATGCCACATCTACCTTAGAGCGAATCGGCCCACAGGTTGATAGCCAAACACCCTGAATCAACCCCTAGTCGACCCAGCGGAACTCGGGTCGACCTCAAAATGGGCCGGTTCGGTTATTCCCCCTCCCGATTCGTTGTTTTGAACTTTTTTGCATATTTATTTATTTAATTTTTATTTATATCTATATTTTTTTTCTCATATGCATACAAACTTCAAGGCTTAATAACTTCTTCATAAGGTATCCGTTTTATGCAAACCAAATGTCTATTTTGACCAAAATTTTGAGATGAACGTAATAGCGCAACCCATTTCACTTAATTCTTCTTCTGAAAATTAAATGTTCTTGAATTTTTTAATTTTAATATTCTCAGAAAATTCGGGGTGTTACAGTATTTAAGTTTCCGTTATTTTGTTACTTATTCTCTGATGTTTCTCCACTGTGTATCATTTATCTGTGCTTTGATATTCTTTTACTATGATGTAAATTGTTGTAATAGCAATTAAATGTTCTCTTGTTTTGTGTTCTAATGCGTTCTGATCTCATAATGGTACACCTTCTAGTTAAGTTTGAGTCGGTTTAGCGATCGATTCAGATCGGTTGGGAAGGGGGTCGTTATAGAGTGGAATCAGAGCTTTGGTTTACAACGCTTTGAGAATACGATGCATTCGAATGAGATGAAAGAACTCATCAGAGGTAGGATTAGTAACATCATGTGGAAGAATCCTCATTAGAGATAGGATCAGTACTATTCTAGAGTGACTCATTAGAGACGGGGTTAGTAATGCCTTAGAATGGGTTAAGAGTTACATGTTTGTAATAAACGTATTTGTGATTACTATATTTATATATATATCTGACTTTGAAACTATACTTTGTGCATAAAGAAGCTCATGTTTTGATAACATACATGGTTTGAAAAGTTAATTAATTAATTGGTTGTTTGATGTGATGTTTGATTGCTAGTTTAATAACTTAGGATTTAATTGTGAATTTGAGATGTCTGATTAGGATAAGTAAATGGAATTTTCAGCGATTTTGGATAGTCGATAAATTCTGACACCTTAGGGTTGAACATATAAAGGAAGTTATATTCGCGATTTTGGACAGTGAATATACATGAAACCATTAGTTGTTATACTTAAAAGAGTTAGTTTAAACTTATGTTCTAAATTGAAATTCTTTGTTTCAAATTGTAGAGAGGTATAAGCCTTTTCCCGTTAGATAATACGTGGCACAGTTTGTGCATTCTTTATCTACTTTTAAAAGTTCATCCGATAGTTCGGATAATAGCTCTTCAGACTCCACATATGCTGATAACACATATCGCATTTCTAGCCATGGTAGTGATGGTGATTATATGTCGGACGCTACTTCTGCCTACAGAACATTTGAGGGTATGGACACAGACTGCATTTCTAAGGATGCCTCTATGGACATGGACTCTCATGAGTCCGAGGATTCTGGAGCATATGATGACTGGATGCTTGAGAACGACGATGGATTTTTATTTGATGAGTATGGCCACGTAGTTATGGGGGACCCGATTCCTGTGCCACCTCAAGTAGTTGAGGATCAGCCACCTCCTGTATTTGAGATTATTTCTGATTATGTACCTGAGGCAGTACCCGATATAGCTTATAATAGCGCCGACCCTAGTTCACCCGTACTATCATAGCCTGAGCTAGATGCGCTCATATGGAAGGAGACGATGTTAGTACCTGAGGTCGATGTTATTATGGATGACCTAGCCCAGTATATGGTGCCGGAGGTACCACCTACTTGGGATTTAGCTCCAGAGTTACTAGATCCTATCGAGCCACCAGTTGCTCTAGTATTACCTGATGCAGTTGAGCCACAACCTGCTCCTGTGTTGCCTGAGCCAGAGCATATACAGTTAGAGGAGATAGCCAAGCCACAACTTGAGCTTCTAAATGAGATATAGATAGATGAGGCAGGCTATGATGTAGACATGGAGGATGATGATGGAACCGATAATTTATGGGGTGAGGAAGAGATAACTCAGGACTGGGTTGATGAGCCTATGGATATAGATGATGAGGGCCTAGGAAAAGAGGAGTTAATATTGTCTAGACCTTCAGTTCACTAGGTTGGTTAGTTTTTAGTTGTTTATATGATGTATATGTAATCGATCACGTTTTGGTGCGATCTTGGCACTGGATGTAAGTTTGGATATGATATTTTGGCATTGTATAGGCCACCTTAGGTATGTTGCCATACTTGGGTTGGTATAGTTAGTATAGTTAGATGCATATATATAACATATACCTTAAGTGGCACTACACACTAGGGTATATGTTATGTCTGTGATATAATGGATATTTCGGTTGTGATTTGTTAACGATATTTCTCGTTAACACCGGAAATAGTTTTATGGAAATAAACCTAAGGGGACAAAGGGATTATCCAGTTCCTACTGGCTTGAGTTAGTTGCTGATTCCTGAATATCAAGGTCTTAAGTCCGAAGATTGGTTACTCTTCCCTCAAGGGGTGAGTATCACGCTTCTGTAACTCGAGGACCAATAGTTATCTTGGGATAGTGGTTTCCTAAGAACAACACAAGTGAGGAAGCTAAACAACTTGCAGAAGGGACGTCTAGGCTTGCTACGGGGTAGGAAGCTTGCGGAAGGGTATTTGGTGATTTAAGATTTAGGAAGAGGTTGGTACGGAAAGGCTTATATCGTGAAGAAAGAGTTCGGTTGCTAACAACATAACAGCTTGAGTAAAGGTATTCTAGTAGTCCAATAGCATAGTAGAATACGTATAGAAATATATTGAAGAACAATATAATATGCGGTAAGAACACACAATTTATAGTGGTTCGGTTTAACCTAAACCTACGTTCACATTAAGGGCTTTGACGATTTTGTTCATAGAGGAGGTTACATAAGAAATCCCCAAATTGATTTACAAATTAGGGTTTGCTCCCTCGAATATGAGAGAAAGATTGAGGAATCAGAATTCCCTCCCTCAAATGAGACCCTTGGGGTCTTATTTATAGGCATATTGGGCCCTCTTCTGTTGTTGACTCAACAGAAGCCTGTTTTGGATGCAGAAACAAGGTTTCGGCTGTTTTTGTGAACTTTATTTCCGGTAGAAAGGTTTCGACCACCTTTCTTCCCATCAAATGACTTCATGGATGCTTCTTTGCCTTCGAAATATAGATCTTGGACTCCCGGGAGTGGTTTCGGTGTCATACCTTTCGGTAGTTTATTCTCGGAATTTGAGCTTGTCCTTGGTGGCTTTCGGTTTCGGGACCTTCGGTCTCGGTCTGCCTCTATACCTCTTGGCTTAAGTAATGGATTATGGAATCTTTGGTAGTGGTAAAGGGTGCTGATTTTGGCTTCCGGCATATGTATTCATCTTTAGTTATAAAGGTAGCATTTCAGAATACCTTCTGGTGATGCTGAAGATGTTCCTTGATGTGGGTGTCGGTATCAAGTAGGTATCAATGGGCTCCTCCTGCTTATGTTTCAAATTACATGCTTTTGGTAATCCTCTCATCATCAGCTTCTAGTATCAGGTGTAATGCTTCCTGAATTTCTACTATGTGCCCCTTTTAGTGTCGGCATTATATTGCCGGTATTTTCTTTTTCCATATCGATCTTGTGTTTTCCTCTGTTATGACCTTTCAGAATCTTCAATATAACTTTCTGCTTTCAGCCGTCGGTATTGGACCGATGTTGTTGTGTTCTGATTCTTCTTGGCTGTCGGTATCTGCTTTCGGCTTTTCCCTTTTGCCCTGTAGCTTTGCTATTGGCTCTCGGATTTTGCTTCTGCTAACTCCTTAGATTCGCTCTTTCCTCCACAAACCAGGTTTCGCTCTCTGAAATCCCTTTACTTTTTCAGCATTAAAGCTTCTGCTTCTTCATATTTGACTGGTACAAAATTTGTTGTTAACAGTTAGCCCCCCTAGTATGAAGAAGCTTTTGTTCTTTACGGCAAACTCTTGAGATTCCTGCACAGCTTGCCAATCCCTAAAGAATTATCATAAAAATCTTTGGTATTAGTTCCGTTTTTTCCAGGATATTAATGCGAGTGAGAACATAAACTTTTCTAGTGGAAAGAGTTTGAATATAACTTGCGAGTTATGAACCTTAGTGTGCGAAAGACAATATGCATTCATTTGGAATTTTATGATTTAAAGTTCAGCATTCTCCTAGAAATGTTGAATGAAGAACTTGTATGGTTATCTAAGCATTCCGCTATCAAGAATTCACCATTAGAAATGTGAAATGGCAAATTCAAAAGTTTGTATTTGGATATTTGCAATAGGTAATTATAAGCCAACTATAAACAAGAATGATGTATTAATAAAAGTGATATTACTTGCATAATTTTTGACAATTACGATGTGTTTAATATAATTTTGACCATAATTCATGGTAGCAAATATTAGGGTTAAATGTGCTATTGGTTTAGAAAAATCCCTGTACGAAGTGTTGTGAGACCATAATCCATGTTGGAAAACTTCGGATGGTAACTCCATAGTATCTATTTATGTTCTACGCTGAGAACTTTTATCTAGGAACAATATCGATATATTTGAACTTCATATGTGAATATGGTGAAAAGAAATTAACATATTATATGGAAATAGGGAAATACCAAGGAATGAAAGTTTAAGGCTTAAACGTGATTTATGCAATAAGAATTCAAAAACCTGAATGTGATAGGAAAATGAAAACCTATAAATAGAAAATCAGATATTAGAAATTCGCATCTGCAATTAGTAGAAACCCTGAGACTCATGCTTGGGTAAATAGGAAGTCAGAGATCCCGATACTTATGCTCGGATTAATGGAAATCAGAAACTCTTACAGAAACCCCGAGACTCATACTCAGTTAAGTAGAAACCAGAAGTCATTTAGAAAGTCTAAGACTCATACTTAGTTAAAAAGAAATCAGGAAGTCATAGCAACCACGAGGCTCACACTTGGGTAAATTGTAAGGCAGATATCATATCTGTAAATATTAGAAATTCCAAGGCTCATACTTGGGTAAATTGAAATCAGAAATCATGGCAACCCCGAGACTCACACTCGGGTAAATAGAAACCAGAAATCATAAAGAAACCCCAAGACTCACACTTGGGTAAGCAAAAATTAGAAATCATGGGGAAACCCCAAGACTCACACTTGGGTAAACCTAAACCAGAAATCATACAGAAAGCCCCAAGACTCATACTTGGGTAAATACAAGTCAGAAATCATATGTAAACTCCAAGACTCACACTTGGGTACATGAAAAGTCAAATTTTATATCTAAAAATAATAAAGACCCCAAGACTCATGCTTGGGTAAAAAGGAAGCAGGAACCATGAAAATTCCCGAGGTTAGCATTCGGGCGAGTATACATCACATTTATAAATCAAACTTCAAATAGAGCATATGCAAAAAAAGCATAAAGGTTAAGCACATCATGCTAAGGAACACTTAGAAGAATTACCAAATACTATTAAGAAGTTATCAAATAGAAGCATCATCATTGACCAGAGGTTACTTGTATGCATAATGATAAATAATTTTAATATCAGCGAGAGTAAATAATTAATATCAAATCATCCATAGATTCCTCGGAATTTGGCTCAGAGAAACCGTTCAAGTGAAAGAGTCATAAATATCCCGAGGAATACCCTCTCAAACACATAGGTAGAGGACTGCTTTCAAAAATAAACTAATCCTATCCTGAACTAAATAGTCATTTAGCAGTAGTTCCGTCCAGTTTCAAACCATTTGATCCTTCAACAGTTGTTTCGTCCAATTGTTTCATTATTTAGCCATTCAGCAGGTATTTCTGTTTAATCATCCAATCTTTCGATTGTTTGATCGTTCAGCAAGTAGTTCCATTTGGCTATCTGAATCCACAATCATTCAGCGAGAAGTTCCGTTAGATCAAACAGTTATCAACCATTCAACGAGAAGTTCCATTTGATTATTTGGCTATTGGGTATCTAACGCCTAACCTTAATCCTAACCCACAGTATATGCAAATGAATGAATGCTCTCTTGGAAAGCGACAAAAGTCCCTTTATGGGTAGATGCATAACTAGCCGCCACTCAATGGGAAACTCTGCTAACCAGAGATGCATGTATATTTAGGCCCCCTGTAGGGCACTCCACTGCTGGAGATGCAAGCATTGTAGCCCTGCTCGAAAGGCACTTCCTTGTAAGAGACGTTACTTCCCTTCTTGGAAGCTTTTGTTGCTCCCCTCTAGAGGCTTTTGTTTGTTGTGTCTTCTCTCTTCGGAAGCATTGTTTGATGCTCCTCTTCTGGGAGGTAGTGTTTATTATGGCTTCTCTCTCTAGAAACCCTGTTTGACGCTCCTCTTCTGGGAGATAGTGTTTGTTGTGGCTTCTCTCTCTAGAAGCTTTGTTTGACACTCCTCTTCTGGGAGGTAGTGTTTGTTGTGGCGTCTCTCTTTGGAAGCTTTGTTTTGATGTAGCTTCTCCCTCCAAAAGCTCTATTTTGATGTATCTTCTCCCTCTGGAAGCTTTGTTTTGATGTATCTTCTCTCTCCGGAAGCTCTGTTTTGATGTAGCTTCTCCCTCCGGAAGCTTTGTTGATTGCATGTTCCATACCTTTTACCGAAGTATTTATATACATCAATAAATGAGCCTCGTAACAATGTTTTGTGTAAAGTAAAAGGATCAGAAAGAATCATATTCATTTTGAAATGGTATTGAGCATTTGATTGATTTCTTTAGGAAACTTTTATTGGAGTTTGTCGCATGTTTATCTGGACAGCTCCCACCGAAGCTTGTCATTGATTAATTGCTTTGTCATGAATTTATTCAAGCATTGCATTCCTTAGATTCTCCCCTTTGAGTTTCCGTTCCCCTCTACGGGACAAGATATAGGCAGAAGGCGCCCCCTTTGAGCTCTTGTTGCATGTACGAGCTTGAACAAGGTTTGGTTTGTACCTATAAAGATACTTGAACTTGTATTAAAAAAAATTTGACTACACATAGGATATAACATGAAAAGACTAAAGTAAAATGGAATAATTAACAGAAAACTTATTGTTAGATCTTAAGCAATTGCTGGAATGTCTCGGCCATTTATCTTGCTGGTCATCTTTTAATCCTTCTAAAATAGGTTCTTTTTACTTTTTGGTTTGGATCCTATTTGTTACGCCACGACACTGACTGGTTTGATGCCCTTTTGCTTTATGAAAAGAGCATTAATCCTTCCATTCGTTTGAATCTTAAGAGATGACTACAAAGGGACCATAATAAAACTCTTCTGCTTTTTGATTTTTCACTAAGCACTTCCTTGTGTTAAGCATCCTTTCCATACAGATGAATTTGTCATCTCTAGAATAAAAATCACTCAAACTTTCGCACTTGTTCAAGATAATTTCTTCCCAGAAAGATGTTGGTACTAGCAACCCCGAGTGCACAGCTATTAACTTTTCTCTATTCGTTGCTCCTTCCACTTTGACCAACTCGGTATGAAATCTCTTTAGATATTTGTCAAGTGATTCCTCTGATCCCTGTCCGATAGTGGCTAAATCGTAAATGCTGATCTTTGGATCCTTCAACACATGGAATTCTGTACTAAATGCAGTAGATAGTTGTTTCCAAGTGGTGATAACTGGGCCATGGTAATGTCTTCACAAGCGTTGTTAGGAAGATCTTGCAATGGAGAGTTTTGGGTGTATTATATAAATCCATGTAGTTTTCGAAGACATAAAGGTGGGTTTCTGGGTCTGTAGTTCCATCATACAAAAATGGTGGCATTTGCATATCAAGCAAAGCTCTAGCTGTTTTTATTTCATTGGAGAAGGTGATTCCTTGTTGATTACTGTCTTCTGACAACATTGGGCTTTTTCTTTCTTTTGGGTCATCTATTTCCCTTGATAACTAGTTGCTTCCTTGCATAACTGGAATGCCTTGTAGGCTTGGTGTAGTTACAACTTGGGCATTAACCCCTTGAAGTTCTATCTTTCTTGACTCCATTTCATAAGGTTCTGCTTCAGAAGACCATTTTTGAATATATTTTCTTCAATTAGCCTTCTTGCTATATCGATTTGTGAAGCCAAATGCAATACCTCTAACTCATAACTCATTCCTTTCATTGGGCTTGATGGTTCCCTCGCTTGCAAACCTGCTAAGTTGAAGTCTGGGAGTATGCCATCTTCTTGGGTAGATGATGTACTGAAATCTTGCTCATGATTCTTTCTTGGCCTAACCATGTTCAATGGGTATTGGGAGTTCCTCTTACGATGGAAAGGGTAATAAAGGTGAAGGCCCTATGATGGAAGGTTTAAGACAGGGACGAACGTAAGAAAAATGAAGGTTCGAGGAGAAAGTATAGGGAATAGGGTTCGAGATTCAAGGTTACACTACTTTTTAAATAGCCTGGATTAATGATGCTTCAAGGGGTTGATAAATCTTCATAGGCTCTTTATTGAGACTCTTTATCTATAATCTTGCTTCTTCAAAGCTTAGTCCAACCCAGGACGGAATTGCACAGTTAGAAGCGTGGCAAGGTTACCTAAAGGGTTAAAGGTAGGAATAGGACCGGAGGTTCGGGGCCTCATTCTAGCGCCAAAATGTTAACGATATTTCTCGTTAACATCAGAGATAGGTCTATGGAAATAAACCTAAGTGGAAAAAGGGATTATCCAGTTCCTACTAGCTTGAGTTAGTTCGCCAATTCCTCAATATCAAGGTTTTAAGTCCAAAGATTAGTTACTCTTCCCTCAAGGGGTGAGTATCACGCTTCTGCAACTCGAGGACCAACCTTATCTTAGGTTAGGGGTTTCCTAAGCACAACACAAGTGAGGAAGCTAAACAACTTGCAAAAGGGTCGCTTAGGCTTGCTACAAGTTAGGAAGCTCGATGAAGGGTATTTGGTGATTTAAGATTTGGGAAGAGGTTGGTGCAGAAAGGCTTATATCGTGAAGAAAGCATCAGGTTGCTAACAACCTAACGGCTTGAGTAAAGGTATTCTGGTAATCCAATAGCATATCAGAATATATATAGAAATATATTGAAGAACAATATAGTATGCAGGAAAAGTAAGAACACACAATATATAGTGGTTCGGTTCGACTTGAACCTACGTCCACTTTAAGGGCTTTGACGGTTTTGTTCATAGAGGAGGTTACATAAGAAATCCCAAAATTGATTTACAAATTAGGGTTTTCTCCCTATAACATGAGAGAAAGAATGAGGAATCAGAATTCCATCCCTCAAATGAGACCACTAGGGTCTTATTTATTGGCATATTGGACCCTCTAATGTTGTGCACTCAGCAGAAGCCCTTTTAGGATGCAGAAACAAGGTTTTGGCTATGCTTGTGAACTTTAGCTCCGGCAGAAAGGTTTCGACCACCTTTCTTCCTATCAAATGTATTCATGGATGCTTCTTTGCCTTCGGAATATAGATTTTGGACTCTTAGGAGTGGTTCCGGTGCCATACTTCCTGTAGTTTGGTCTCGGAATTTGAGCTTGTCCTTGGTGACTTTCAGTTTCGGGACCTCTCGTCTCGGTCCGCCTCTATACCTCTTGGCTTAAGCAATGGATTGTGGAATCTTTAATAGCGGTAAAGGGTGTCGGTTTTGGCTTCCGTCATATGTATTCGTCTTTAGTTATAAAGGTAGGCTTTCAGAATACCTTCTGGTGATGCTGAAGATGCTCCTTGATGTTGGTATCGGTATCAAGTAGGTATCGGTAGGCTCTTTCCTTCTGCTTATGTTTTAGATTACATGCTTTTGGTAATCCTCTCGTCATTAGCTTTCGGTATCAGGTGTAATGCTTCCGAATTTTCTACTTTGTGCCCCTTTTAGTGCCAGCATTATCTTGCTGGTATTTTCTTTTTCCATATAAATCTTGTGCTTTCCTCCGTCATGACCTTTCGGAATCTTCAATACAACTTTCTACTTTCAGCTGTTTGTATTGGACCGATATCGTTGTATTTTGATTCTTCTAGGCTGCCGGAATCTGCTTTCGGATTTTCGTTTTTTCCCTGTGGCTTTGCTGTTGGCTCTCATATTTTACTTCCGGTAACTCCTTAGATTCGCTCTTTCCTCCACAAACCTGGTTTCGCTATCCGAAATCCCTTTACCTTTCCGGCATTTAAGCTTCTGCTTCTTCATATTTGGCTGGTACAAAATTTGGTGTTAACATGATTTGATGGTATATGATATGATACTTTTTGTTTTAAATTGCTTAAGTAATATTTTGGTATTGCTTTTATTTTCTCTTCTTTGCTTTGTTCCTTTTTGGGGATGAAAATTTTTTAAGTGGGGAAGATTGTGACGACCCGTAATTTTGGTCAATTTAAAATTTGAATTTTAATCTATTTTGATGGATTTTAAAATAAAAATGTTGATTTTGGACTCGATAAAATTTGAAATAATTTTAAAATTTGGTTTTATGTTCTATTTAACTTAAAATAGGGTCGGTAAATTTTTAAATCAGTTTAAAAGTGAAGATTTAGGAAATCGATTATTAAATGTTATTTTGATGACCTATAAAAGGACCACTTTTAAGACAGACTCTGAATTCGATGAAAACACTTTTATTAGATCAGAAATGTTAAAATATGTTAGGATTTAAAGTTTCAAGTCTATCAGAGTTTATATCTGATTGTATGATATAATGAATGTTAGTTGAAAATTCAGTCAGTTTTCAATTTAAACAAAAAATAACGGACTCCGAACTCGACGAGACTTGGTTCGTTGAAAGCGTAATTCCATAATGTAGCGAAATTTCAAATTTTGTAATTTTGGGGTCAGTATGTGGTCGCACGAATAAAACAAAGTTTAAATTATAGAATTAATTAAGGGATTAATTAATCCTTTTCCCATTAATTACTACAACCAATCACAATTTGTAAACTCAATGTCCTCTATGCCAAGTGTCATCCTCTTCTTAAACGTGTCATTCATTGTACTTAACCCATTTTGTTTCCCTTTAATTTTAATTTCCATTTTAAAATTCCATTTCCTTTCCTTAACCATTAAGTTAAGCTCCATTTTTCACCATCTCCCTCCTCCTTAACCTCACGCCGTCATCCTCCTCCGCCTACCACCACCACTCCAGCCAGGCGCAGACTCTCCACATCTCCCTCCATCCATCCCTCCGACGTGGGTCCCTCCCCCTTGCATCAAAACTACATTTTCTTTTTTTATTTTATTTCGAAGCTTCCATTTTTAAACCTTAAATCAAAGTCTATCTCCTTCTACCTCCTCCTAGTGGACCCCACACTCCACGCCTGGCTCCACCTTACCTCCTCTAAACCCTTAAAGCTTTAAAATTCCCATCTTTACCCTTAAAACCTTAAGTTCAGGTGTGTACGGTTGTTAGTCGATGAGTTTGAGTCAAAAAGTGTGATCTTTGGTCTGTAGTAAGCCTATAGAGTCCTATTATGGAGAATCTTGGTGTAGGATGCTTAGGGTGAGAACTCTTAGCTTAATTTGGTTAATTAGCGTAGCTAATTATTGATTACACTGTAGTTTATGCTATGAGATGATTGGTTGCCTTGTGGTTGAATTGATATTAAATTGTAAAATGATTTCAAAGCGAAATGGAGTTGATTAACATATGAAAACATTATTAAATCGTTTATGATAGTTGTTATAGGATTAAACACCTATTTATAAGTCAAATGACATATTTATTTGCACATATTTAAGTGAAATCGACTTGGTTGAAAAATAAATTGAAATGAAAAAGTTACGATTGATTTCATGTATTTGTGATTGATTTGAATAATTTATTAATTTTTATTTATTGATTGAAAACTCCACACGGGTTTTGGGATGACAATTAGCCCACATGCCTCCCAAGTATGTAGATAGGTTCACATGGATTGTGATGTAAACCCCACATGGGTATTAGGATGATAATTTTACACATCTCCCAACTGTGTAAATAATAATCACTAATTTGTGTTGGAAATCCCACACGGATTGGGATGATATTTGATTTACACTAATCCCAAGTGTTTAGTTTGTATATCAATCGGTTAATTGACAAACCGATATAAGCATTAATTATTTATTTAAGGCTTATACGGGTGTAGTCGCACTATGTATATGAATTGGATGTTTAATTGTTGTTCGCAACTATTGTTGAGTACATATGATGTATGGATTCAATATAAATGGATTATATGTTAGTTAATTGAATTTCATTCCAATTCAGGATAAAATTGAAAATTTTAATAATACAATATTTGATGAAAAATAAAAGTCTTATTTTGATGATCGATTTTGGATGGACGCGAAGATACTAAAATATCAATGAATACTAGCAATTATAGCGAATTGTTTTGAAGTAAATTTCACCTACTTATGGCATATCAAAGTTTTTAATTCAAAATGAATAGTAACTACTGAAAGTGAAGTTTGGTTAGGCTATTTAGAAAATGTTTTAAAATAAGTTCTTTTCAAAAGTTCCTTGTTTAATATTACAACGACTATATGGAAAGTTTGGACGTAAAATAACGAGTTTCGAAAAATAATATTATTTTAATGATTAAAATAGCTTAATGTTGAAATATTTGATTTTGAATGGGAAATGACCGAAATAAAATTTCCAATGAAATTATATATATTATATATATTTTATAAAATATTTTAGAAAGTGTTTGATTTATTTTAAATTATAAATTTAATTTGGGCTTGAATAGGACATGTCAGACAGCGATAGTTCGTAAACGTTAACCCATAAATTTGAATTGACGTGCCGGGAGAACCAACTGTCGGATCCTCCTGAAACTAGAAGAGTAGGGTGCATAATGAAATGAGTTTTAAAATGGAATAGGAAATTTGGAAATCAAATGGTTTGATTTTAAAATAAGTCCAAATTTGTTTTGGAAAAGGCCGCTTTGGAAGTAATTCGGCGGTTGTAATTGGAAACCGACTGTATGGACCTTAATAAAATTATTAAAAATATGAATAAACTATGATAAATCATAATAAATAATTTGGAAAGATCTTGGATAGAATAGTCCAAGTTTTGAAAAGATAAAAGATACTTTTACCTGAATGAACTAGTTAACAACTAGAGTAAGGAATCTAGTGGTTTCAAAATAATATACTAGATTGTCAATGGTATTAATATAACTAGAGTTATCCAACGTTTGAATTGGATTTGAATGGTAATAATATTCGGATATTTCAGTATTCGATCTTGTAACTAGATGGGTATTGTTGTGAGGAATTTGGAAGATAGAGATATCGTTATTCTCTATACGATATCTGTTAGTTTTAGAATTTGGTATTGAATATAAGTCGATATGATTTCTATTCAAATCCTTATATTTGATATCAAACTGGATTTTTGGTTTGTCGTGAACAGTGTTATATATATATATATATATATATGGTAGCCTTGGTCATTGAAATTCTTTTGAAAAAAAGAGTATCTCAAAAGACTACACCCATATATAAACACGGACGGATTTTTCCCTTATGATAGCTAAAACATTTTATATAGCAAAAACTTTGACATTATTTCTAATGACATTCTTTAAAATCATTTTCAGGTAAACTCACTCATATATCTAAAATTGTTACCACTATTAATCTCCGGGGCTATTATGCCATATAATCAAAAATTGCAAGTTCTTATTGGAGATTTGGATTTCCATCAAATTTCCAAGCTAAGGAGATTCCTTCTCCATGATGGAAACACCTCTAGTGGGATGCCTCTGAGTCCTCACATGGAACTCTACCGATACAAGGTCGACTCATCTCGATATGTGCTTTGCCTATGCATTAGACGGTACCGAATATACCATTTCCTATGGTGTAACCGATCTTTAACCCAGGACCTAGCGTTTCCATACACTTACATAAATAAGAATACCTGGGCTCCATACCATGGTATCATCTTTCAACTAAAAGGAAAATAACCATACCCTAATGGGATAAACCAACATTACCTTGCCGCATCTATCCTATTTTGGTCATTTATTGGGATATGAGGCTCAATACAGGTAACGATTCACCCTTTCTCATATCAATCATCATCTTTGAATGCCACATTTCCATTCCTGTTGACTACTACTTTACTTCTAAAAAAATGCATCCCTTGATCTCGTACCTCTCAAGGAAGGGTGTTAATGCTAAGAAATGTTACCTTCGTAGCCATAAACATATGTATGTTTCTAAAAACCAATGTTCATAATCATAGAAATGCAATTGTCAGACAAACATTCATACAATTTCTTTCTAGGTCTCAATGAAACCAAAGGCGCTTTTCCTCGTCCAACATCAGGGGAGAAGCCTTTGCAATCTGAAGATTCTTAATATATCGGGACCACTTCTATAAGTAATCTCATAATGAGATGCCTTCCGAGAAGTCAAAAAGTAGTCCTTCCAATATGAAGATCCTCAGTCTTCAATAACCATTGTATTCATAGGTTTTCATACATATTATTTGTAACAACCCAGAAAATCGGAACCAATTTAAAATTTTTATTTTGGCAATTTTAATGAATTTTAAATATTTAAAATGATTTAGTTTAAATAATAACGACTAGAAATTTATTTTGAATAGAATTAGAGCATATAAATTTATTAAAATCGAAGTTAGAATATAAATATTTATATTTAATTATAAAAGGAACTGGAAATGGCGCGGTAGTTTGAAAACCCGATTTCAAATTTCAATTGAATGTACAGGATTCAAAATACATCGGATTTTGGTAAAACCAGAAATATTTGAATTTATTTGAAAATATATTTTCAACTAATGTGAAAAGTCCAGATTTCATAACAGGAATAAAAAGTTATGTCCAGTTGAAAATTCAGAATAGTCGCTATGGAATTTATATAATATACAGCCCTTAAAAATAGCGATTTTGCAAATGACCTCCATTTTCGACGAGA
The DNA here is from genome assembly GCA_030737875.1 of Allium sativum. NCBI lineage: Eukaryota > Viridiplantae > Streptophyta > Magnoliopsida > Asparagales > Amaryllidaceae > Allium > Allium sativum. The sequence goes on along the minus strand of CM060909.1, from coordinate 428,245,836 downwards.
CCACTTTTGTTGGATCCAGAATGTCAAGTTATTGCTGGATTTCAATTTTCATAATTTTTGGAATCAATATGTGAGCGCGGCGGATTTAAACGTATTCGGTCAATTCAGTTTGAATTTAATCGACCGGAAATTGACCGTTTTTCAAACAGTCTCCAAATTCGACGAAATTAGTTTTGTTAGGACCGTATCATCAAAACATAGCTAGATTTATTTTTCCAGAATTTTTTGAGTCAGTATGTGGCCTCGGTAATTTAAAATGTACGTTTAAATTAAATATATACTGATTGATATTTTAATTTAAATGAAAACTGATCATAAAGCTCGAATAGGTTTACCGGACATATCCCATTGTGTCCAGAATGGGGGTATTTGGCTAGAGGCGACAGTCATTGGGTTTGATTTGGAATTCAGATCGATAAAAGGATGTTTTTGAAATTAAAATAAAATAGAACTATATTTATATATATATATTTGGGCAAAATGGTCAAAACCCTATCCTCAGTCAAAACTGGTCAACGCGGAAATTTATATCCACTTCCATCGGAAAAGAAAACCGACGGCCTACCCGTTCCCATTTTCCCCTTTCGATAACTCCTCCTCCACTCAATAAAATCGAAAATCTCCAATGCAAAATCGTAAAGCTCCTCGGGTTCTACAAAGTGACGGGCGAGATTGGATTTAAGGGCCTGGATTTCTCGATTTTGGGGCTTGAAGTCATCGACTTTGGGGGTAGTTTTCTTGGAGGAGGGGCCACCGAGTGTGGCGGGTTCGAGGGGGTCGGATGGCGACAACGAGGCGATGGGAGTGGTGAACTCCGATCAACTTCCGACGCGAGAAGGAGCAGCGCGCAGGTGAATTTCTCGATGGAGCGTGGTTCGTTTTTTCCTAGGAAAGAAAAATGTGAAGAAGAAGAACCTGTGGCTATAGTTTTTGCTAAACGTGAAGAAAAAAGGTTAAGTACTTAAGTTCTTTTATTTTATTTTATTTACTTTAGTATTGTTTTTTTAAATATGAAACTTTAAATACAAATAACATTGTCATAAAAATATTTTTTTAAAATAACATTGGTTTAGTTTTAGATTTTTAATATATGAAAAACAAAAAAAGAATATGATTATATATATAACTTAGAATTGAAAATGTGATTTTAAAATATAAATTTGCATTTTTAAAATATAAATTTGCATTGTTTTTAAAATACAAATTTGCATTGTTTTTAAAATATAAATTTGCTTTGTTTTTAAAATATAATTTTGCATTGTTTTTAAAATATAAATTTGCATTGTTTTTAAAATATAAATTTGCATTGTTTTTAAGATAGTAGCATTATAAAAATATTATTTATATATAAATGGCATTAGAAAAAAAATAAGATTTTTGCATATATAGTTCTAAAATATAATTTTTGTTTAAATATCATTGGTTTTGAAAACAAAAATAACATTGTTCATAAATGTGATTTTTAATTTAAATAGAGTTGTTTTAAAAATAGGATTTTTAAAATATATTTAGCAATATAAAAATGGGATTTTTAAATAAATAGCACTGTATTAAAAATGTGTTTTTTAATATAAACAGCTTGAAAACAGATTGCGATGGAATCGACTGGAAGCGAACAAAATTAAAACCACTCAAAAATTCAGAAATAAAACTGACGCAGTGGAGCCCAATGTGAGAACTTCTCACTAAAATTATTTTGTATAGTTATTTCTTTTATAACTGCATATATGAACTGCTACCCGTCGTCCACAGACCATGGACGACTTGTTTGATTTTATTGTGTTGTGGAATTTGATTGTGATTGTGATGTGAAATGAACTATATAAAATATTCATGTGTTGAATAAAATATTTTATCGTTAAAAATATATTTTTTAACGTGTATATGAATAAAATAAATATTCATTTACAAATCGGACGATTTGTTTATGTACACACATTTAACTGATATTGATTGGGACGATATATTTTACATATTGCCCAACTGCACAAATAATGATCAGTGTTTGTTGTTTGAAAACCCCACATGGGTATTGGGATGATATTGGACATACACTAATCCCAATATTTAGTTGTATGTCAATCGATGGGTTAACAGACTGTTGTAAGCGTTAATTATTCATATTTAACACTTACGCAGTTGTGTAATGCACTCTGGATGATGGTTGATTGTGTTCGATTATTGTTGTGTACATGTGTGTATGAAATGCATATAAATAAAATTATATGGTAATTGACCGTGTCTGATTCCAATTCGGAAAGAACGAATATATAAAAATAACGAATAATTTAAAATGGCGGATAATGAATATTTTAAAATAATGAATATTTTAAAATAATATTCAGTAATGGATCAAAATATGATTTTGATGTCCGATTTGGGATCGATGGACACGGAAATATTGAAATATATGAAGCCATGTTGATCAGACTAACGCCGTTTTGACGTGAACGATATTTATATCGATTTTATTCATTTTTATAATGAATATCGAAAAAGAAGTGGTTTCAAAATCTAATGTTTTGAAAGTATTATCATTTATATGTTAATGATATAGAATATTCAATTTTGATTTAAAATTGAATATGAAGTTGAAATCGTATTTAAAATGAATTTATAATCGATTTATAAAATATGTTTTTAAATGGAAATCAACAAAATATATATAATATATATTATATATATTTAATGGCCTAAATAGAACGCGCCACGCCGCGGCAGTTCACGAGTTTCGACCATTGACTTCGAATTGACATTACGGAAGATCCGACCATCGGATTCTCCTAAAATCAGAACCGTTGGGTTCATATCGAAAAGAGCTTTCCAACAGATATAAGAGATTTGAAATCTAACAGTTGGATTTGGAATTATGTCCAAATCAAATTTGGAAATGGTCGTTGTAAGTGCAGTTCGATGACCGGTTATGGAAATCAACTGTACGGGCCTTGATAAAATTATTAAAAATATCAATAATTTATGTTAAATCATAATAAATGATTTGGAAAGAATTTAGGTGAAAAATTCCACGTTTGTATAGATAAAAATATATCTTTATCAAAATGAACTAGTTATGAACTAGAATTATAATCCAGTATTTTTAAATAAATAAATTCGATTTGAAATGGTTTTAAAAATAACTAGTATTTCCAATATATGAATGGGAATGGATTTGAATTGAAATTACCTTTGGAATATTTTGATATTGGATTCCGTGATCATACGGATATTATGGAGGAATTTGGAAGATATATATATATATATATATATATACATATATATATATATATATATATCATTATTCCCAATACGATATTTGTTGATTTCAAAATTTGATATTGAATATAAGCCGATATAATTTCTATTTAGAGCCTTGTATTTAATATTGAATTAGATTTTGGGGTTTGTCGTGAATGGTGTCTTAAAATAACACTGTTCTTAAACCCCGTGTGAAAAGAACAAATATTTTAATTAAGATTTAAAGAAGAATTACCAATTAATTAACATTTAATTGGAATTTGAAAATGGAATGTCAATTGGGTTTATTGTGAATTGTGTTTTTAACGACATTTGTTCTTTAACCCGATTTGCAGTGAAATGTGATTTGGAATTTATAAATCTTTTTATTAAGATTTAATGGACAATTCCAAAGTAAAGTTTTCCAATTTAATACAATAAATTGGGATGGAATGGAATTAGATTTGATAATAATCGAAGTGAGCTTCCGTGGAGGAAGACTGTTACTATACATGGAATTTAAAAGGCTTAGCCATTATTCTATTTATATTATTGGTCGGATATGGAAGTTTATATCGATTATATATATTGATTTGTTTTCCGTGAAGATTCCATTGTTAATGGAATGTGATTTTAGGTTTATCGTGAACTGTGTTTTAAATGACATTTGTTCTTTAACCCAGTTAAAGATAAGATTAATTTCTTAACTTTGAATAATCATTACGTAATGATTTTTGAGGTTAAAACTGAATTAGAGTTTTAATGAATCTTTAATTAGATGGGAAAGTGAATGGGATAATTAATTTTATTGAATTCATTGAATGATCGAGAATGGAGTATCACCAGTTTTGCTCCAAGTAATAGTTAAATCTTTAATTATATTTAAACGTGAAATGGTAATTAATTTTATCGATAACACCTTTGTCTTAGATATGAAGTATTACTAGTTTTGCTTCATGGGATGAATAGGTTGGGACTGAGAAATATAACAAATGATTACTTTGGTAAGGTTCGCTAATCCCGACTAGTTTGGATAAATCCTAATTTGGTTTGAATTGATATCCAAGGGAAGATTAAATAATAAATTTAAAGAATCTATCTTTGACAAAATTAATGGGAACCTTTCCCAAAGTATAAGAGTATTTGAATAAAGGAATATTCTGGATTGGAATGAGGCATATGTTGTGTTTTTATAGCACTTGTTTATTATATATGCGAGTTATTCAGAAAGACCGGGTTTATCTCATTCTGCATAACTGATTCGACGATATGTCGAGGATGAAGACGGTGGTTGAAGACCGGAGGTCTTCACATCGTTTTGATGATTACTGATGTCTTGATTGGGTTGTACACCCAAGACGAGGTAATAAGTGGTGATCGTCCAGGCGTACTTGGAGATCGACTGGATATGCGAGGACCTCTCTCCTGTATTCGACATATGGGACGAGGAATAAGGTGCCTCCATTTTCGTTCAGACCAAGAACGAACTTGTAAATGGATGTGTATCTGACATTGGAGTTTATTCTGTGTTGATTTATCTCTATTAAATATATATCTGTTTGGTGGTGGAGAATTTATTCTCTTGCTTAACACCCTTCTCTGAGACGTACGAGCTCAGAGATTATATATCGATAGACATCAATCGCATGATGTGAATTGCCTGTGTGGCATGCTTAGATGCAAATGATCAAGGCTTCTGTTGAAAAGCAGAGCCTTGTGGTTGATGATCAAAGCACGACTTTTATATAGAATAGCTTTGTGTATGGTATTAATTCGCGAGCCTCACACCCCGGTGTGAACCAGAAACGGGAGAGGACCTTAGGGAGGTCATGCGTTTCCTTCTAGCTAGGAGTGTTGTCAGGGTTTTTCAAACCCAGATGTTTTACTTATGTGGATGACAGATAGCGAGGCGCCTCAGATATATCGGCTACTACGGAGCCGATGGATATTGAGTCATCTGGCTCATTTACGCCCTATAGGGCGGGGAAACGCATGGTTCAGTCATTTTAATCCACTCCATATGGACCGGCCCTGACGATCCAAGGGCCCACCTGAGTCTGGGTCCTGAGGCTTGGGCTAGAGAGTCTCGAAGCGGTAAGGATGATCCCTTTCCTTAGTTCACAGATGGAAACCCAACTTCCAATACGTGACATTTCGGTTTTGATTGTAGAGCCTAGTATTGACGACATGATATATGGTACCTATGATATCTAGGATTGATACATTTATATTTGAAGTTGTTTTATACACTATGCACTTATAATAGTATCAAATGATTTGTTTTAAATGTACCAAGCATGTTTGGCTATTATAATAGAAAACCCTATCCTCCGGCTTGTGTTGCATTGTGTGATGGGACCTGGGTCTTATAATAGCTTTATTTTTCCAAAAAGCATTGCGTTGTTTGTTTTATGCACTGGTATTCTTGGGAGGAATCCCGTTCCATGTTATTCGGCATGGTCCCTTGATTTACTTTATTTTTAAAGTAAAGATTTAATAACTGTTTTAGTTCTCACACCAGTCACATGACTGACCTGGAGTTTATTGTTTTAACCTAAACTCTGGGTGCCCCTATTTTCCACATGAGCAGCTGGCAGTTTTGGTTTTGCAGATTTATAATCACACGATCCTGCTTTATAGCTGGAATGATATTCGGAAAGCTATGTATCCGTGTATCTTTTCCAGTTGTGTTTCTATTACTTTCCGCTGCATTGTAATTTATAAATCTCTGTTATTTACCAAATGTATAATATTTGTTCATACTCTGTATATTCTTGTACTCTGATGGAAATTGTTGAATTAAGCAATGAAATGTTCATCTGTTTGTGTTCTGATTTTTGTGTTCTCAAACAATTCGTTCTTTCTCTCCTTTTCGGAGACCGGGGAAGTTCGGATCATTACATTATTCATTACTTCGCAACACAAATTAGTTCAAAGAGGTTTTCAGATAGGTATCAACCAAATCCGACCTCAATTCCTTCAAAATCCAATTATCAGCTAAAATGAAAGGAATTACCATATTCCAAACAATTCTATCTTCTAAAATTAAAGGATTTTCCATTATAATCTCCCTAATCTCCATTTAAACCTTTCTGGTTTATATATTCAATTCCATAGGAAATTATTCTTAACCCAACCTAATCCAGTTTTAATGGTTAATTTCCTAAATCATTATACTTCCTATTTATTCCTTTAATCAGAAAATAATTCTAATTCATTATTTAGACTATCTTGTTAGAGAAATACAGATCATATAGATTTCTCAAATTCTACTAAATATCAATCTCCTTATTCAACAAGTGTTATGGGTGGAATAACGGTGAGAACAACTTTTAAATCCCACGAATAGGACGATTTACCTCTTCGGACTTTTATATCCCATACAAATAGATCATTTCTATGAAATTCAAATTACTCATCTATATATTTGAATCCGAATAAATCATATTCACCATTCCCTCCGTTGGGCCAGTGTAGGTAGCCAAGGGAGTAGGAAACTGGTTTTTTCCAAACCCAAGGCTAGCCACTATCTCTCTATCACTCATAAGGCGGTAAAGTTATTTGATTAATTCTAAACCATTTTATTTATCTATTTTAATTTATGGAGCATTCAGGATTTTCCTTCGATCATTTTCGTTCGTCGCTCAATAAATTGACTCCTACAAATGGTACCCAATGTACTTGTCGTTTCCACATACTCTTTGGTTAATGATGATTTAAATCTCCTAAACCATTATTAAAACATTTCATCGTTCTTTCAAAATCATTCCTAATTTATTTTGAGAAGAATGTTATCCGATAAATAAATTTAAGTGGTATGGTAATTTACAACAGAAAAAGGGCAATGTTGTAAGTAGTGCGAAAATTGGTTATTTGATCTAACTCATTTATAAATTCATATTTTCCAATACTAACCTCTTTTAGATCCCTTCGAGTGATTTATAATATTTTTTTCCCTGTTTTTAAAAATTTATAATTTATAATTCCTAACAACTTCGAAATACGACCGCTTTACTACTAAACCGCGATTTCTTGGAAAAGTTGTTTTATACATAGTTCAAAATCTATAAGTTAAATTCCTAATTTCTTTTCTTTAATTCAAATATACGGACAAGTTAGTTCGAACTTTCAAACTATGCCTAAATACGAGCTTTACTTTGTTTGGAACTCCATTTAAAACTTTGCGGCGTGAAACGACAATTACTACTACACGACATGCCTAATTTGGACTTGATTATAGATTTTCTAGTACTATTTATCGAAACAAATTATTATCTTTTCAAAACCTTTATAATGTACCAAAAAAATCAATATTCAATTAATTTGACTATAAAATTCCATTTTCCCTAAATTTCTTTATTATAATAATATTATATTAATATATTAATATTTTTCAAATATTAACTTTTTGAATCCCAATTTCTTATAAAGTCAAATTAAAAATAATGTAAAGCTAATGGTGCTTCCTAGTTACGTTTTAACTTTTTCCTACATACCTAACCTAATTTCAATTATTCTAATCGACTACAATTTACAATTCACCTCTAAATTTAATTTTTGATTTTCTTTCCATTTTAACTCCAAACTCAATTCCGCTTTTGTTTTTGAACTCCATATTACTTTAGCTTCAAAACTACTAACTTTCATATTAAAATTATAAAACTGATTTATTGTCCTTTTTATTTCTAACTTGATCACAACAAACTTTTTCAAATGGAGTTTTAAACTAAATCTATGTATATTTCACATTACCAAAATAGTTATTATGAAAATTTGAACATGATCACATATCTACCATATATTTGTCCAAATAAACATAACATATAATGATTTTAATCATTGTTTGTCCATTCACAACATATCATATATCGTCCATAATCAAATAATCTAAATATCACAACTTAATGGCATATGAATATGAAATCAAATGGGATGTCATTTTTACTTATAATATTATTTGTTCATATATTTAGATTAAACAAAAAAACTATGTGATAACTTTCTCACCTTCATATCCACTCTTTTTAACTTTACAGCTTTAGGTGCGTATTTCGAATTGACACGACGACTTTGATTTTTCTTCACTCTTCCTCTCTCTCCCCCTTTCTTTTTTCTTCCTTTTTATTTTAAAAAAAAGAATGCTCGGCTTTGGGTGTGTGTAGGAAGGTGCAAACTTGGGTAGAGGGTAAAGAGGACGATACAACTTTGGGTAAGCTTGAGGAAGGGTTTAAACACAGATTGGTGGAGTTTTTGGGCTCGGGTCTGCTAGGTCATGGGGGTAGGTGGGTGTGCGGGGTAGATACGTGAGCTTGAGGAGAGAAGGAGGGAGGGTAGGGTTGTAAACCGAGGGTATTGGTGGTGTATGGATGAGGGGGTTTGTCGTGGCTAGGGGAGGGTGTATGTTGTTGTCGAATGGTGGAAGAAGGTGGAGAAGAAGTGGAGAGAAATGGAAGAAGGTAGCAAATGAATTGGTGGAAAAATGAGAGGGGTGTAACCACGTATTTACACTTTGAACTAGCATTTCCACTAACAATTTTACCTTTCCAATTTTTTAGTGTTTTCGTTTTGTCTGATTTGATGGTTGCTTTTGGGGAAGTGATGGCATTAATTAGGATGAGAAATAAGATAATGATGGCTTTAGAAAAGTACTTATTTTCCATGTAGAATTTAATGCCTTAAGTACTATTATTAATGGTGATAAGAAGTTTATCTTGGTTTTCATGTAAACATGTCTTGTTGCATGGAGAGTTGTGAAAGTAGCAGTGATGATTTTTGTTAACTATGTTTAATGTCAAATCATGTATAAATTTAAGGCAAATCTATCCATTAACTTAATAAACCTTTTTCCATTAACTTAAGAGAAGTTTAACATTTGTTAATAGTTTCATATGTTACTATTTACATTGCAAAACGTTATACAACTTATATTGGTTTAAAAGTTGATTTTCGGCAAAATGTTGAGGAGACACATTTTAATGTTTTATTTAACGTACCTGATTATCTAAACCAAATAAAAAATGGATTTCCCTGTTATTTATATTAAACAAAATATACGTGACGCCCCTCTTTGAGACCCACCGTAATGAAGAGCACTACTAGGTAGTACTGCCTATTAAAGCGTAGAATAGGGATGTTTGAGGGCGACCACTCGTAGATTTGCATCCGCAAGTATTAAGCACGTCAATGAAGTGCTCGATATTTTTTCTTTCTTTCAAGAGGCTCGACATACTAAATACTTATTTAATACAATTCCACGGTGGCTACAGGATCGGCTAAGAACACGGTACATATAAATACACCATCACAAATCAAAGAATAGTTACATAATATTTCATCAATAGAGTACAACGTATACATGTAAACGCTAACACTTATACAACATGATATAACAATGAAATAAAAGAAAACTCTACTACTCGGACTCGTCTGGAAGCTGCTATAGAAAGGATATCCCAAAAGAAACGCTGCTAACCCCAAGCACAACGATTACACCAGAAACATCTCGGTCCGACCCGAGGAATACACACACAGGTTGGTCTAGTTTACAAATTAGTATAATAAATAAATAAGCACAAGATATACAACTCTCTACCCTAAGAGTTTGGAATATGATGAAATAAAGGGGTTAGTTGGTTTTAGTTCACATGTCACAACAAAAGGGATAAATATACAAGTCTCGTGGACTAGAACTAGGCTTAGCATATCATCATACTCGAGCCACAATGGAAACATAACGCCAAAATCATCATATACAACTCAAACGAGTTAAATTAGGGAGTACCTCACTCCAAAACATCTAAATCTCAAAATATGGATTAGAAATCCAAATGCTCTTTACAAATGTACGGTCATCCTGATCGATAAGATCATCTCGATCGAGTTAAAATCATCAAACTCCAATCGAAAAAGAAATCATATGAAATGCACACGTGCAATAATAATAAAGACCATCCCAAGCTATAATGTTGCTCATCCCGAGCAAGAGCCAAGTATTATCAAATGAAAATCATCAACATCAATTCATAACATGAAATCATCATAAATAATGTGCTCGTGCCATAATAATATAGCCCATCCCGAACAGTAATATTGCTCATCCCGGGCAATAGACGAGTACTTGTATGTATTCAAAATTAGGTGCCTCTAATTGCGACTACCCCGGCCGAGTGTATCTTGACCATCCCGATCAAGTGAATACGTATATGAGACCCATCGCAAGTCTCGGCTTCAACCCGAAGCTAGTACTGGCTTAGGACAACACCAGATGCATCACTGACTCTCAATCAGCAACACAAATAGTCATAACAGTGTGTTCCATACCACACGTTCTCACTACTTGGTTTACTAGCTACTTGTCAACTTCCGCACTAGAAAACATAGTGTTTGCGAACAAATCAAACTATTGTAAACAACTGTAGAATTCGTTCGACTTTACTAAACAACAAGGATGGTTGTAGAGGGTGTCGAACTCTGGGACCAAAAATATTTTAATTAATAAATCCAATCAAGTTATTCCAGGATTTTTATTGATTGAAAACACAGAAAATAACAACAATTAAATAAAAAGAGAGATTTATATAGTAAGAGAAAACAATTAGTGGATAATGAAATAGATTGGATTCACACTCATCAATAGCCAACAAATAAATATAGATCTAATTCATGTTTCTGTCACACACACGAATCAACGATAATTAAATTCTTAGAAACAAATAAGTAAATAACAACAAGCATAGCCTATGCAGGAGCTGAGCTCTTAAACAACCATAGGCTATTAGGACAGATTCACTAATTAATTTCTAAAACCCTAAAATTAGATCTAAGTCTGATAATTGTTAGATCGAACACGAATATACCCTGTGAAGAAGCATAGCTCTTAAACGACACAAAATATGAAGGTTCAGATCCAACCCTTGATTTAGATCTAGATCTGCGTGTATAAAGTCCTCATCTATTGGCTAGTGATTCATGTTGAATCATATCTATTAGCGTCATCACCCCCTAATCAAAGAGGATTAGCTAGACATAGCTAAAGAAGAAGAGAAAAAGAAACTATATAACATGAACATAAATAAAATAACAATTAAGAGAAAGGGGGAAGAAGAGTTTTATTCCAAGAAGAGAATTACTGAATAAAACTAAGTGTGTTTTACAATGAATGAGATACAATGTATTTATAGCTGATATGACAAAGACTACTTGGCAAATTCCACAATGTGGGACAAAACCCCTTTCCAAAATAGCAAATAAATCAAATAGCTCAATATGAACGCGTGCAGCGCATGAATGAGAAGCCTTGCAAATTACATGATATGGGACAAATAACTTAGCCCAATTAGCAGTTAGAGCAATGTGAATGCATGCAGATGTCATGGAAAATAGGTTGCGGGCTTCAAATCCAATTTCCTTGAGAATGAATAACAACTCCAAGTGATCATTATGGAAAAGCATTGAATCTTGTCTTTAAAATATGCAGCAGAAGGTGATTGAATAGCAACCTTTCTTTAGGTCTTCAAGCTTTAATCCAGCTCTAAAATCCAACACTCTTCTTGCACAAATTCTTCAAGCTTTTCAACAATTAAGTGCATTAATCCATTCATCAAAAATAATCTGTAAACACAACTATAAATGCACAGTATCAATTATTTAAAAGATAAAATGAGATAAATATGCGGATAAAATATACACATTTACGTGTATATCAAATACCCCCACACTTATCTTTTTATTCGTCCTCGAATAAACTAAACTAAGATATGTCACACTTTCGTAGGAAACACGATTGCATTTAGCGTATGCAAGAAGCCGTTAAACCCCTAGGTGTCCCTAGTAGGACGAATGTTGTCTCGTGAGGGTTTTCAGCGGATACTGCCCACAAAATCCAAAGAGTCTTAAGTATGTGGATTAATCAAACAATATATTTAAGGTCTTTCACATTCCAAGGATTACACCTAACTTCAATAATAACGGTTTAGTCCCAAATTGTCCATCCCATTATTGATGCAAAAATGAATAAAAATTTTCAAGCTGAATCGTAATTCCTTGATAACACTGTAATTGTCTTGAAGGTTAAGAGCGTGGTGTCAACCAAAATTCTACACATCGACAATGTGCACCCAACATTTATTCATTCTTTTTTTTCTTTTTTTTTGAATAATTTTTCACCAGTGTAACTGTAATGTATTAGATGTGAGTTATGCATAGATGAAGGAGAATTTTTTTTAAGTTCTAAAAATATTCTAGATAAGAGGGCAAGTGTATTAGTTAAACTTCAGGCTACAAAAGATAAAGTAATACTAAGGCACATATGAACATTTTTATTTCCTTTCATCTCCTCTACTACAATCCTCACTTCCAAGTACGGTGTAATGGATGTGGATGGAATGGAACTGAGATGAATGACTATTGGAGATGGAATGGAATGATACCGTACATTATTTCATTTGATTCCTCCTCTACTAAAACAACACTTCATGAAAGGAAAGTTTTGTGCCCTAGTTACTCTACTTCTATAACCCTAATTCAACACACAAGTCTGGATTGATGTTATACAAAAAGATGAAAGGAATGATAAGCAAAGTTTCGTAAGATAGATAACCCATATAAAATAAGATGTGGCATATGGTTATCCTACCTTAAAACTAGTACGGAGTGGGTAGTGTAATATTGGTATAAAAAGTGATGTTTCTGAACCTTTGAAAATAAATTAGTACAAGGTTCTTAAGTATACCAATATAATAAAAACTTGTCAAAACATGGATGTAATTCAATTAAAACTTGGGTTTGAATAATATGGGGTATCGAAGAAGAACGCTACAATGAGTCATTTCTCCTTAATTGGGCCAAGTGGATTTTAGAACTTACGATCATGAAAATTTGAGTGAGAAAAAGAATTATGCATGAAAATGAACTCAGAAAATCCAACAAATGTAGGTGCAAAATCATTTTTATTTGAATTTTTTATCTCTTTTACTTGCACATTCTAACATTTACAATAAGGGTTGACATGCTTACTCCAGAACACGACTAACGTCTGCACCGTCTCAAGCAAGCATCTTAAAAAGACACATTACGACTCAATGAATAAATAATGTTCATTCCCTTCACCCAACAATTCAACTTATCAAACAAGAACCAAGGTGTTATTTATGAACTTAAGTTAGTCCTTGTTCAACGAATGACCTAGTTCATAAAATTTGATTGTTGATGTAATGTAAACCCCCCCCCCCACACACTTGAGTGTGACTATGTCCTCACAGTCGTTAATCAGACATATCTTAGTGAAAGGGAAAAACAAATAAGAGAATATTTACATATGTACAAAAGAGGTTTGTGCGTCTTACCGAATGTAATGTGGCTCATGGAGGACCATGAGCTCTTCCTCTTGGTTTGGTATTGGTTCCAAGTAAGGTTTAAGGCGTTGACCGTTGACCTTATAGGATGATCCATCAGTTGGATTCTCAATTTCTACCGCACCATATGGAAAAACAGTCGGTACAGTGTAAGGTCCTGACCATCTAGATTTTAACTTACCAGAAAATAAATGCAATCTTGAGTCATATAACAAAACTTTTTGACCTGGCATTAAAGTTTTACGTAAAATTAATTTATCATGAAAAACTTTCGTTTTGTCCTTGTAAATTCGTTCATTTTCATAGGCATCATTTCGAATTTCATCAAGTTCATTAAGTTGAAGCTTCCGGAGTTCTCCTGCTTGCTCTAAGTCAAGATTTAAAGTTTTTATTGCCCATAACGCCCTATGTTCGAGTTCAACTGGCAAGTGACACGGCTTACCACAAATCAACCGATAAGGGGACATACCTAAGTTTGTTTTGAAAGAGGTGCGGTAAGCCCAAAGTGCGTCGGTTAACTTTTGGGACCAATCTTTGCGATTTCGATTCATAATTTTCTCAAGGATTTGCTTAATCTGCCTATTCGATACTTCAACCTGCTCACAAGTTTGAGGATGGTACGGAGTGGATAACTTGTGGGTTATCGAATACTTTCTCATGAGGGCATCAAAAGAACGATTACAGAATTGTCCCGTTATCACTGATTATTGTGCGAGGTGTGCCAAACCTGGAGAAGATGTTTTCTTTCAAGAAGCGCACAACAACCTTGTTATCGTTTGTTTTGCATGGAACAGCTTCGACCCATTTAGAAACATAATCTACAGCTAAGAGAATGTAAAGGTTCCCAAAAGAATTAGGGAAGGGTCCCATGAAGTCTATACCCCAAACATCAAAAATTTCGGCCTCTAGAATGGGGTTTAGGGGCATCATATTCCGTTTAGAAATTTTCCCTAAGAATTGACATCGATCGCAAGTTTTGTAAAATTCGTATGCATCTTTGAAAAGGTTGGGCCAGTAGAAACCCGATTGGAGAACCTTTTCTGCTGTCTTTTTGGGACCGAAGTGACCACCACAGGCTTGGTCATGACAGAAAGAGAGGACACTACGAGTTTCAGTGTTGGGAACACACCTTCGAATGATTTGATCGGGACAATACATGAAAAGATAGGGGTCGTCCCATAAAAAATGTTTAACTTGGGAAAAGAATTTGTTTTTATCCTGCTTAGACCAAAAAGAAGGGGTTTGCTTGGTGACTAAGTAGTTGACAATGTCAGCGAACCAAGGATCAGTGGATAAAGAAAATAGCTGTTCATCAGGGAAATTCTCGTTGATCGGAAGAGAAGAAGATGGGGAATTTGGAAGACGAGACAAGTGGTCTGCAATAACGTTGTCAGATCCTTTTTTATCCTTAATGGTAAGGTCAAATTCTTGAAGTAAAAGGATCCAACGAATGAGACGAGCCTTAGCATCCTTTTTAGAGAAAAGGTACCTAAGTGCGGAATGATCCGTATGAACAGTGATGTATGAGCCAACTAGATAAGGTCTGAATTTTTCTAAAGCAAAAACGACTTTCAAGACTTCCTTTTCAGTGGTCATATAATTGATTTGAGCGTCGTTCAAAGTCTTACTCGCGTAGTAAATGACGTGAAGAATCTTATCGATACGTTGTCCTAGGACAGTGCCAACAGCGAAGTTCGAGGCGTCACACATGATTTCAAAAGGCAGCTTCCAATTAGGAGAGTAGATGATTGGGGCAGAGACAAGTTCATTTTTAAGATGCTCAAAAGATGAAATACAATCAGAATTGAAGTCGAAAGAACATCCTTACCAAGAAGGTTAGTCAAAGGTCAAGTGATTTTGCTAAAATCCTTTATAAAGCGACGGTAGAAGCCAGCATGACCTAAAAAGGATAGGATGTCCTTAATGGATTTGGGAATGGGAAGATTAGAGATAACTTCGATTTTGGCTTTGTCTATATCAATTCCTTTATTGGAGATGACATGTCCTAAAACAATGCCATGTTTGACCATGAAGTGAAACTTTTCCCAATTAACCATTAAGTGTTTATCTTTGCAACGGTTAAGAACAAGATCCAGGTGATGTAAACACTCAGTGTAAGAATCCCCGAAGATGGAAAAATCATCCATAAACACTTCCAAAAATCGCTCGATCATATCAGAAAAAATGCTAATCATGCACCTCTGAAAGGTTGCAGGTGCATTATAGAGACCAAAATGCATATGACGGTACGCCAATGTACCGAAGGGACAAGTGAAAGTGGTTTTCTCTTGGTCCTCAAAAGCGATAGAGATTTGATTATAGCCCGAGTATGTAGGATCTAGAATAACCCTAGAGGGGGGGTGAATAGGGTTTTTCACAGTTTTTAACTGAATTAAAAAAAACTTAGCGAGATAAATAAAAATAAACAGATTACAGAATATAGCAGAAACAAAAATGCAGAAAATAAATCACACACAGATATACCCAGCTTCGGCAAAACTCTGCCTACTGCTGCATTTCTAAGGTTTCTACTAGATGATAGAACAGATCCCGCATACAAGACCTTGTACACTCGCGACTCTCGCTCCTATTCTAACCCTATGCTCAAAACCCTAGACTGATTCAAACCCCTGAATCAGATTTTCCCCAGTTTACAAACCTGTAACCTGTATTTCTAGATTTTACAGATTCTAGTACTGTTCGGACGGTTTACAGAACAAATTAAAATACAACAAAATTTAAACCAAAACAAAACAAATTGAATAAACAAACAAAAACCCTAGGAGATTAAATAAAAGGGGTCATCCCCTTACCACTCTTCAAAGAATTAGGCCGGCCCTTTTTCATTTGATAAGCCCGATCCTTTTGTCTCTAAAAATGGCGGCTAGGGTTTCTTCTAATCCCAAACCGAAGTCAATTGCTTGAATGATGGAATCCAATTTTCTGATTCGCAAGTTCTTGTCGATGGTCTTGATCGACTACTGGTGCTCCTTTCTTCACCGATTTGGGGTTTTGCTTCTGCGATCGAAAACAGTGAGTTTTCTCAATTTTCTGGCTTTTAATTTCTTGCGAGTTGTTGTGTGGTTTCGATGCATATACTGCCTGTGATGATGTGGTGTCATATAGGATTTCATATCCTTAACTTGCGCTCTGATTTCTTGAATGATTCGATCTTCTATATTTGCCGGTGATGAAATGGTGTGATAAGATAGGATATGAAATCCTCAATCAACTCTGATTTCGCTGTATGACTTGGACTGATTTGCGTTGATTGTGTAGCTTTCCCTTTCTGATTTGGTTCGATTTATATGGGTATGGAAAACTATTCAAACCGATTTAATATTTCTGTTTCAATTCGATTTCCTGTCTCTTGAATAAATGGAATCATTTCTGAAAAAGATTTGATTTCTTGCTTGCGTGATTTATGGCTTTGAATCCAGAAATGTTACTGCCCCTTTGAATAAATCTAGATAAGAATTTTCCCTTTGAAATTCTCGATTCTGCTTTTTACTCAATTTCCCTTTTTGAATCACACAATTCAAAAAAAAATTCCAAACAGTTGTGAGATGATTTCTGAATACACTTGCAGACATTCCTGTAATGCTGTGTGAATGATTTGGCTTGTTTTCTTGAATTGTTGAGAGGTTACCATGTTTGTATTTCATTATGCTAATTTGATGTCGAACCATAAATGCTTGATTTCTGGAATCATTTAAAGATTTTCCAAATATACAATTTGCAAATTATCAATTCATGTAACTGTGATTCCTAAAGAACATAAGTGCACTGACCATTATTATTTCTGTCTTGAATTTTTTTTTTTTTTTGATTTCTTGTAGCCAAATTTCTTGACTATTTTGAAATTTTGTGCCTGCACCATTTGTTGGGTCTGGTTTGATTTGTGTTGCTGCATTACTTTAGTATCTTCCATATTGCTACACTTGCATACTCACTAACGCACATTTACTTGACCATGTTAGCTTACCTTTACCTTGTAGCTGCGCTGCATCATTTTGTACATCATTTACACACTTGAACTATTATGGGTTAACCATTTTATTTCTTCCTTGAGCTTGCATGCTTGCACTCTTTTGTTTGTTCTCTCTTTCTCTGATTTTCTGGAAACATGCCATAAGCAATTTCCACATGCCTTCTTGAATCTGTTTAATACTTGCCAAAAAATTATTTCACTGCATTGTTTGGGAAAACAATTTAAACTTCTTCCAGAAATGATTACATGATTTTTCTGGAAACCATTTGCATTAATTTTCTGAAGTAGGCATGTTTTGAATTCTCAAAACATTCAAGATCATTGACTTTTCAATGCTGTTACATTTGATTCACCATGCTCGACCACTGTGAAACCTGGAATTATGCCTCGACCACTTACACTCTTGATTTGTACACTATGCAGGCTTGAGAACTGTTTTGATCAAAACATGACATAATGAAACATCATACCTTGCCATGATCCATATTTGACATATACATTTGCAAGTTTTGCTGTTGCTGCTCTTGTTTATATTTTGTGTATGTATATGGACTTGAAACATGTTGCACCAGTTTACTTGAAACATGTTTAACTTGTCTTGATCTATGTTGATGTCCCATGCTGATATGAGCCTTTTCATACTACTGTTTGCATTGCTGAACACTTGTAGTTTGCTTACCATCCCAATTCACCAGTATTGTTTGCTTTAGTGATCGGCCATTTGTGTGTTGAAACTGCATGCTTAAAACAGTGAACTTGATATATGTAACCATGCTGAATGTCTTCATTGTTCTTCCATTTGGTATACACTTGCTGACATGTGATACTTGAGTTGTCTTTTGCTTTATACTTTGAGATGTGTTGACTTTGTTTTCATGTGCACTGAGTTGAGAAGGTCCACGTGGCTACTCCTCAGTTGCACACTGAATTGGCGTGGCAGTGCACACGTGTATTTATACACGTGTGTATATGCAGCCATCAGACAAAATTTTCCTGTCCCTGCATTGAAATATATATGTTGTCTGCCTTGTGGTATTTACAGTGTTTCACTGTGAATATCACAAGCTGTCTAGACACAGTCGGTTGGTTATGAAAACCAGGTCGAGTCAGAAAAATGATGAGAAACACACCGAAATTCTGAGGCAAATAAATTTTTAAAGTAAAAGTTATATTTGCATGTGTTTTGAATATTATTTCTGTTCCATATACTGTGTGTGTGTTTTGTATATGACAGATATGAAGATGAAGACTGGACTGACTGACAGAAGACTGAACAGAGAATGAGCAGTGAAGACTGAAGATGAAAAAAAAAATGAATGAAGCAGTGTCAGTAAAAAAAATCTGTATATTGAGACTGTGAATGTATAAGTGAAAGAAATACCGAGTGTTGAGTGATATAGTGAGGAGCTAATTTATATGAAAAAGTGATTGTACTGATTATTTGTAATAAACAAATTTGTTTGAAATAAAATATCATTTTATTGTTGTCAAACAATCTTGTCTATTATATTCTGTTTATTTACTGAGTACAATAAACTGTGATGTGATTTAAATAGTGGAGTTGTAAAAAGCTGTACTGTTTGAATGTTGAAATAGAATATTATACTCAAATAGAATACATTTTGAATGTTCAATTCTAGTGCAGTTGTATTCCATTTAAATATGAATATTATATTCCTGTCTGTGATGTATATTAACAGTACGATTTCAAACACATTTATAATGAATATTTATTTGGTTGTTATCATCAAACAAAAATCATATAATAGTGTATACGACTATGTCATATACAACAATCTCCCCCTTTTGATGATGACAAACAAATAAAAGATTTTGATCGTAATAAATGTGTTTGACAGTGAATATTGAACTCCCCCTATTTATTAGCTCCCCCTACAACAGAAACTCCCCCTATAACTGTGCATGAGTGAAAAGAATGTAAAAAGATTCAGAATTCTCAAAATTAGAATATTTATAGAATATTCACTCATAAATCAAAATCCAGTCCATTCTCCCCCTTTTGTTATCATCAAAAGGATACAGATTTTAAAACACCGATGAAAATTGACTAAAAATATAATTTCAGCTGAAAAGGAAGAATGGTCATCATAAATTTCAATCAGTCAAACAAAAATCATAATATTCTAAGAACAGGTAGCATATTTCACATTGTAGAAAATGACAGATATACGATGAATTTTATAAAAATGAGGAGAGTTATAAAAAATATGAATATTTCCCAATTATTTTCAAAAGAATTTTATAAAATTAAAGCACCAAAAACGGTGATGGATTTGGATTATAATTAAAAATTCAATTTAAGTGAGAAAATCGAATAATCTCAATATCTATCAATCAACAAATCATAATACGTCATAATATTTCAACACATTTCACAAATTAGAATATGGATTGATAGGCTAGTTTTTATATACACAAAGGAGAATTTCAAATTAATTTCAATTTATAGCACAATTTTCCTTTTTTCCTTTTTTTTTTTTTTTTTTTTAAGAGCACACTGACCACGCATAACCAGAGCTTGGATTTTTAAATGAAGTCAGTCGCAGCTTAAATTATAAGTTATCTCTTAACCATGCATGACCAGAGCTTGGATTTTTAAATGAGGTTAGAGACACACTTATATATTTATTATATATATTTATCATTTCAGCTTTTAAAAAAGAAAAACTCCTTGGTATAAAACCACTATATGGATGATAGAAAATGTGGTAGGTACAGAAATGGACTGTGAAATAAATTTCTAAATTAATTATATTATGAGATATGACCAACTGTACCGGGATTATTGAAAATTTTCAATTATCACTAACTCTGAATAATAATATAACCACAATTCCATCACAGATATTTTCACTGTTTATTTTAAGAAAAAAAAAATTAAACTCTCCACATTTATATAAAATCATAACGGATGGCAGAAGGATGATAAGTAATGAAGATGGCCGTGAAATAATTGCCAGTTCAAAGATATTATAATAAATATTCAACCATCATGAAAATCTAAATAAAATTCTCCTCTTGTTGTGAAATATACTGCAGTCACAATTCATCACAATTTCTAAATCTGGTTATAATTTTGATGAATTATAAATACAGTTTAATTTGGATATTGATTTCAATTTCTGAAAGAATAATCAATAAATAATTTTAAAATTGAAAATCAATTACAAGAGGAATATGCTGATCTATACATGACAAGAGAGAAAAAAAATGTGTACAAGACAAAAAAAATGTGGATTTATACATGGCGAAGATTTGAATCTAAGTACAGATGAGTGAGACAAAAATAAGTGCTTCTGATACCACTTGTTCTCGCTTTCTCGAGGATTTTACCAAGACAATGGAGACAAACTATGATATCACAGACAACAGAAATTTAAAGCCCAAGCAGACAAATCAAACAATAAGCAATTATCTAAGAACAGTATCAGAGCAGTGCAGAACACAATATCACATCAGACTTGTCTGAGATGTTGGTCACATAAGGTGGTTCATGATCCAAGATTTGCAAATATACTCTATTTTAAATCATTTGAAGAAATGTGAAAGTATTAGGATTTAATGAATCAATCACACCAGGTCATATTTCAGATTCAAGATATGTGTGAGATCCAATAAATCAATAATTTCAAATGATTTTAAACAAACATATATTCAAATCAAATAATCATGAAATAACAATGATTTTCAAAGACCATTTTCAAAAAGAACATTTTCAAGAATTTCTCAAAACTATTTCCGACAAGCCCAAGAGAAATTTCAGGTCATTTACATCAAATTTGAAAATATTCATGATCGGGATAATTTATTTGAAATCACATGAATCAATGTAAAGTTTTGGGATATAATGAATCAGTCACACGAGATTGACAGTTTCAAAAATAAGAGGTGTGTGATATTCAAAATATCTAGAATTTCAGATGATTTCAAACAAACATATTTCAATATAATGATCATGAATAAAGATGAATTCCAAGATGTATCACTGATACAAGCCAATCTGAAAATCAATGAAATTATCACAACTGATAAATAACAGAGTGCTGTAATGAGTATAATATTTTGAGCTTTTCTAAAATGAATTAGAATAAACTCAGATCAGCAAAGGTGTGTGAAATTTCATTAAATATTCAGATCTTTAAAAAAAATTCAAAATAACAGTGTTCAAGGTATACTATGGAAGCTTTAGCACTGTTAGGAATTCAGAGAAGAAATAAAACTTCAAAACAATTGCAGATATTTACAAACTTAAATTCAAGTTCTGGAAATGAATATAAACATGTGAGTTTTACCCAAATAGAGTAAATTTCCAAACAAATATGAATACTGCAACTGGAAGTTTCAGAAGCACAGAAAAGAAAAACAACGAGATATGGCAGTGACAAATCAAAATAAAAACAAACAGAAGAAAATAACATAGAAAGGGGTAGAAGAAAGAAAAATAAAAAAATATTTACAAAGATGAGGTTAGAAATCATACCTGATTCACAGAAGACGTTGTGGATCTCTAACTCATCAAGCTTTGGCTAAGGAACTTTGAATGATACAGACAGGTGGAACAACTTGAATATCAATCTCCTTTGCATAGCAGTTCCTCAGCCACTTCTGGTACCTAACCGTTTATTGGATCGAGTGGTCTAACAAAGTTAGTAAAACCACTCATAGTTGTATGTCGAACCTTCGGTACCCAAACTTGTTTGTATAACAATCCCTCTGAATTTACTTTCGTACCCTTAGGAACCCAAATCAGTTTAGTTTTTCCAAAATTGGCTTTATTTATTTTTTGGATCCATGATTGTTCAACAGAATTGTTATAAAACAAAATTTCATTTTGTCTATGTTTCACAAATCCTTTGAAATTTTCGGATTTCAAATTTTCAAGTCGATTCTTTTCAAAATGATTTGAAGGATTTTTAAAAACACTTGAATTTTGCTTTTCAGAATCATTATACTTCCCAAATCCGAGTCCAAACTTATTTCCAATAGGAAACTGGTTTTTCAACAAAATGTCCAACGATTTTTCTCCATTAGGAAAATTTATTCAAGATTGATTCAAGTCGTTGAATTTTAGATTGAAGATCGCTATTTTCTTTTATTAAATTTGAACAATGACTTATAGCGATCTTACTCTTTTCAGCATCGTTTTGTTTCAAAACCAAATTTTCATTCTCAAGCTTTTTTATTTTGGCTTGGGATTCGGAAATTTCAAGTTCAAATCGTTTTTGTTTTTCAGACTCAAAATTCTTGGATTTTTCAATCTCATTTTCAAGTTCTTCTAAGATCAAATTTGATTTCAACAAATTCTCCTTTTCAGCAATTTCAAATTTGGAATTTATATCTGTTTTAAAATTTTCAAATTCCTTTTGCAGAAGATTATTCAAATTTAACAACTCAGTCTTGTTCTCATTTAAGATCAGAATTTCCTCTTCAAACTTTTGAATACTTTTATTGAGATGAACAAGATTGGCTTTCAATTTCAAACAATTTTTGCAAACAGAATTTGAAGAATTTTTAACATATTCAAGTTGTGATTCCAAATCATCAATTTTGCTGATCAACTCAGAATTCCTAGATTTCAGAGATTTATTTTTAGATTGGAGTTTATCAACAGATTTAGTTAAATCAAGACACATATAAACCAAATCTTCGTATGAGAAATTTTCAACTTCAGCATCTGTTGATTCTCCATCATCTGATCCTTCTGAATTTTCATTTGTAAGTCCTGTTAAACAAAATTCTGAACCTGAGTTGACAATCTGGGTTTTTGAGCTGGAGTTGTCAATTTGACCATACTTCGTATTGAGAGCTGTCCAAATTTCCTGCGCAGTTAAACAATGGGAAATCAGATTGTATTGATTATCATCAAGATGAGAATAAAGAATATGTGTAGTACGAGAATTAAAAACTTTATCTACCATATCGTACCCATTGATAACAACATCCCAACATTTAATATTAACAGATTTTAAATAAAATTCCATTTTGGATTTCCAGTTTAAAAAATCTGTTCCAGTGAAAATAGTTGGAGATGAACTGGACTGACTCTTGCTAGACAGACAACTAGGGGTACCCATGACTCTAGAGTTAATGAAATAACCTGCTCTGATACCACTTGTAGGATCTAGAATAACCCTAGAGGGGGGGTGAATAGGGTTTTTCACAGTTTTTAACTGAATTAAAAAAAAACTTAGCGAGATAAATAAAAATAAACAGATTACAGAATATAGCAGAAACAAAAATGCAGAAAATAAATCACACACAGATATACTCAGCTTCGGCAAAACTCTGCCTACTGCTGCATTTCTAAGGTTTCTACTAGATGATAGAACAGATCCCGCATACAAGACCTTGTACACTCGCGACTCTCGCTCCTATTCTAACCCTATGCTCAAAACCCTAGACTGATTCAAACCCCTGAATCAGATTTTCCCCAGTTTACAAACCTGTAACCTGTATTTCTAGATTTTACAGATTCTAGTACTGTTCGGACGGTTTACAGAACAAATTAAAATACAACAAAATTTAAACCAAAACAAAACAAATTGAATAAACAAACAAAAACCCTAGGAGATTAAATAAAAGGGGTCATCCCCTTACCACTCTTCAAAGAATTAGGCCGGCCCTTTTTCATTTGATAAGCCCGATCCTTTTGTCTCTAAAAATGGCGGCTAGGGTTTCTTCTAATCCCAAACCGAAGTCAATTGCTTGAATGATGGAATCCAATTTTCTGATTCGCAAGTTCTTGTCGATGGTCTTGATCGACTACTGGTGCTCCTTTCTTCACCGATTTGGGGTTTTGCTTCTGCGATCGAAAACAGTGAGTTTTCTCAATTTTCTGGCTTTTAATTTCTTGCGAGTTGTTGTGTGGTTTCGATGCATATACTGCCTGTGATGATGTGGTGTCATATAGGATTTCATATCCTTAACTTGCGCTCTGATTTCTTGAATGATTCGATCTTCTATATTTGCCGGTGATGAAATGGTGTGATAAGATAGGATTTGAAATCCTCAATCAACTCTGATTTCGCTGTATGACTTGGACTGATTTGCGTTGATTGTGTAGCTTTCCCTTTCTGATTTGGTTCGATTTATATGGGTATGGAAAACTATTCAAACCGATTTAATATTTCTGTTTCAATTCGATTTCCTGTCTCTTGAATAAATGGAATCATTTCTGAAAAAGATTTGATTTCTTGCTTGCGTGATTTATGGCTTTGAATCCAGAAATGTTACTGCCCCTTTGAATAAATCTAGATAAGAATTTTCCCTTTGAAATTCTCGATTCTGCTTTTTACTCAATTTCCCTTTTTGAATCACACAATTCAAAAAAAAATTCCAAACAGTTGTGAGATGATTTCTGAATACACTTGCAGACATTCCTGTAATGCTGTGTGAATGATTTGGCTTGTTTTCTTGAATTGTTGAGAGGTTACCATGTTTGTATTTCATTATGCTAATTTGATGTCGAACCATAAATGCTTGATTTCTGGAATCATTTAAAGATTTTCCAAATATACAATTTGCAAATTATCAATTCATGTAACTGTGATTCCTAAAGAACATAAGTGCACTGACCATTATTATTTCTGTCTTGAATTTTTTTTTTTTTTTTTTGATTTCTTGTAGCCAAATTTCTTGACTATTTTGAAATTTTGTGCCTGCACCATTTGTTGGGTCTGGTTTGATTTGTGTTGCTGCATTACTTTAGTATCTTCCATATTGCTACACTTGCATACTCACTAACGCACATTTACTTGACCATGTTAGCTTACCTTTACCTTGTAGCTGCGCTGCATCATTTTGTACATCATTTACACACTTGAACTATTATGGGTTAACCATTTTATTTCTTCCTTGAGCTTGCATGCTTGCACTCTTTTGTTTGTTCTCTCTTTCTCTGATTTTCTGGAAACATGCCATAAGCAATTTCCACATGCCTTCTTGAATCTGTTTAATACTTGCCAAAAAATTATTTCACTGCATTGTTTGGGAAAACAATTTAAACTTCTTCCAGAAATGATTACATGATTTTTCTGGAAACCATTTGCATTAATTTTCTGAAGTAGGCATGTTTTGAATTCTCAAAACATTCAAGATCATTGACTTTTCAATGCTGTTACATTTGATTCACCATGCTCGACCACTGTGAAACCTGGAATTATGCCTCGACCACTTACACTCTTGATTTGTACACTATGCAGGCTTGAGAACTGTTTTGATCAAAACATGACATAATGAAACATCATACCTTGCCATGATCCATATTTGACATATACATTTGCAAGTTTTGCTGTTGCTGCTCTTGTTTATATTTTGTGTATGTATATGGACTTGAAACATGTTGCACCAGTTTACTTGAAACATGTTTAACTTGTCTTGATCTATGTTGATGTCCCATGCTGATATGAGCCTTTTCATACTACTGTTTGCATTGCTGAACACTTGTAGTTTGCTTACCATCCCAATTCACCAGTATTGTTTGCTTTAGTGATCGGCCATTTGTGTGTTGAAACTGCATGCTTAAAACAGTGAACTTGATATATGTAACCATGCTGAATGTCTTCATTGTTCTTCCATTTGGTATACACTTGCTGACATGTGATACTTGAGTTGTCTTTTGCTTTATACTTTGAGATGTGTTGACTTTGTTTTCATGTGCACTGAGTTGAGAAGGTCCACGTGGCTACTCCTCAGTTGCACACTGAATTGGCGTGGCAGTGCACACGTGTATTTATACACGTGTGTATATGCAGCCATCAGACAAAATTTTCCTGTCCCTGCATTGAAATATATATGTTGTCTGCCTTGTGGTATTTACAGTGTTTCACTGTGAATATCACAAGCTGTCTAGACACAGTCGGTTGGTTATGAAAACCAGGTCGAGTCAGAAAAATGATGAGAAACACACCGAAATTCTGAGGCAAATAAATTTTTAAAGTAAAAGTTATATTTGCATGTGTTTTGAATATTATTTCTGTTCCATATACTGTGTGTGTGTTTTGTATATGACAGATATGAAGATGAAGACTGGACTGACTGACAGAAGACTGAACAGAGAATGAGCAGTGAAGACTGAAGATGAAAAAAAAAAATGAATGAAGCAGTGTCAGTAAAAAAAATCTGTATATTGAGACTGTGAATGTATAAGTGAAAGAAATACCGAGTGTTGAGTGATATAGTGAGGAGCTAATTTATATGAAAAAGTGATTGTACTGATTATTTGTAATAAACAAATTTGTTTGAAATAAAATATCATTTTATTGTTGTCAAACAATCTTGTCTATTATATTCTGTTTATTTACTGAGTACAATAAACTGTGATGTGATTTAAATAGTGGAGTTGTAAAAAGCTGTACTGTTTGAATGTTGAAATAGAATATTATACTCAAATAGAATACATTTTGAATGTTCAATTCTAGTGCAGTTGTATTCCATTTAAATATGAATATTATATTCCTGTCTGTGATGTATATTAACAGTACGATTTCAAACACATTTATAATGAATATTTATTTGGTTGTTATCATCAAACAAAAATCATATAATAGTGTATACGACTATGTCATATACAACAGAGTACCCATCTAGGAAATAGTAGTACTCGTGACTAGCTAGTCGTTCTAACATTTGATCGATAAATGGCAGAGGGAAATGATCCTTATGTGTTGCAGCGTTAAGTTTTCTATAATCAATGCAAACACGCCAACCTGTAACAACCCGGAAAATCTGAGCCAATTTAAAATTTTTATTTTGGCGAATTTAATGGGTTTCGAATATTTAAAATGAATTATTTTAAATAATAACAACGAGAAATTTATTTTGAATAGAATTTGAACGTATATATATATATATTTGAATCGTCGTTAGAATAAAAATATTTTATTTTAATTATAAAAGGAATTGAAAATGGTGCGGTAGTTTGAAAATTCGATTTCAAATTTCAGATGAATGTACAAGATTCAAAATAAACCGGATTTTGGCGAAACCGAAAATATTAGAATCTATTTGAAAATATGTTTTCAACGAATCCGAAAAATTGAAATTTCATAGCGGGAATAAAAAGTTATGTCCAGTTGAAAAATCAGAATAGTTGCTGTGGAATTTTGGCCCTTAAAAATGGAAATTTTGCAAATGACTCAGTTTTCAACGAAACCACTTTTGTTGGATCCGTGACGTTAAGTTATTGCTAGGTTTCAAAATTCATAATTTTATGAATCAATATGTGAGCGTGGCAAAGGAAAATGCGTTTGACCAGTTTTAGTTGGTTTTAATCGACTGGAAAATGGCCATTTTTCAGACGGTCTCGGAATTTGACGAAATTAGTTTTTTAGAACCGAATCGTCAATATGAAGCTAGAAAATATTTTTCGAGAATTTTTAGAGTCCGTATGTGGCCCCGGTAAATTGAAATGTGCGTTCGAATTCAATATTTAGATTTATATATTGATTTTGATGGAAACTGATCATAACTGACGAATCGGCTTGCGAAACATATCCCATTGTGTTCGGAATGGGGGTAATTAGCTAGGGGCGTTAGTCATTGGATCTCGTTAGGTGGTCGGATGAAAAGTCAACAATATTGAAATGAAAATAAAATTATATAATATAAAATTATATATACCCTGGCCTCCCTTTCTCTCCTCATACCCATTCAATTCAGAAAAAATAAAATAAAAAAAGGGAAGGAACCCGGTGACCGAAGCCATCGAGCCCTAGCTGCCACCGACGTTCATCCCGTCGGCCACCCTGCCTCCACTCCCCACGGCCGCGCCTCAGGCCGCGCACCCCCTTCTGGAAGCCGCCACCGAAGCCTGGCCACCCCCCTCTTCTTCTTCCGCTCGATTCTGCACTCCCCGTCCAGACCCCAAAATCGAAGCCGCTTCCGCCCGGTTCACCGATGGACCACCTCCGTCGCCGAGCACCTCGCCTGGCCACCCCCTCACCGCCTAAACCGCCATCCCCTACCCCGAATTTCATTGTGAGTTTTAATTTTGTTTATATATTTTGTTTATGCTATATGGTTATTAAAAATCTGATTTTTTAATATAAAAATATATATAAACTGAATTTTATAACATATGATTGTATTATATATATGTGGAAAGCAAAAAGATTAGATTTTTATAATAAAAAAAGATAAGATTTTTAAAATGGTAAAGGCGAGATTTTCAAAATTTTAAAGGCTTATAGATAAGAGATTACATTTTTATAACATGAAGGATTCGATTTTTATATGTGAAGTAGCAGAATAAAGATGCGATTTTTATTTATATGAAATGATTTTAAAGATAAGATTTTTATTATCATGAAAGGGCAGGAAAAATTCGATTTTAATATTGAAGTAACGAATATAAAAATATATAGAGAATAAAAATATGATTTTTATATTATAGAAAGAATAAAAATATGATTTTTATATATGTATTGAATTAAAAATATAATTCTAGTATAGAAAGATTTGATCTTTTATCTATATAGTAGCGGTATAGAAATGTGATTTTTAAAATAAACATCATATTAAAAGGGCGATTTTTACTATGAACAGCGTGATAAAGACTGTGTTGGCATGTCAAGCAAATTCCGACGGTTCTGAAATTCAGAAATAAAACTGGCGGAGTGGAACCCAAAGGTGAGAACTTCTCACTTTAATCCTTGTTTTCTAGTTAAAAATATATACTAGGATGCAGACGGTGCTTAGCAACACCCGACACCCGTTGTCCACAGACCATGGACGACTTGTTGGATTTTGTTGTGTTGTGAAAATTGATTGTGATGTGAATGAATGGAAATATATTCATGTGTTGAAATAAAATATTATATATTTAAAAATATAATTTTTAACGTGAATGTGAATAAATAAATATTCATTTACAAATCAAACGATTTGTTTATGTACACCCATTTGAAGGATATTGATTGGGACAATAAATTTTACACATTGCCCAACTACACAAATAATATTTAGTGTTTGTTGATTTGAAACCCCACACGGGTGTTGGGATGATATTTGGCGTACACTAATCCCAATTAATTAGTTGTATGTCGATCGATTGGTCGACAGACTGTGTAAGTGTTAATTATTTATATTTAATGCTTATGCAGTTGTGTGGTGCACTTTGGATGATGGTTGATTATTTATCATTGCTATTATATACATGTGTTGTATAGAATCCATATAATTAACATTATATGGTAATTGATTGGGCCTCATTCCAATTTGGAAAATAAATATTCATGTGTTGAATAGAATAAATAGTCATGTGTTGACGATACTCATGTGTTGAGAATATTCACGTGTTGAAACTTATCATGTGTTGAACAAAATATTTTAACAATAAAACTCACATTTTTATCATATATAAACTTAGAAACTAACTGGAAATCAGTAAGGATGAATGGTTGCCTGGGTATTGATCTGATGTTGGTTTCGGCCTTCGGGGTTAATACTTAGGGAATCGTTCTCCTACTAATTTACAGTTGGAGCCTGATTAAGAATTAAACGATAGAAATCATAATTTTATAAAATATATTAAATAACAAAAATATTCATGTGTTGACAGCACTCATGTGTAGAGAATATTCATGTGTTGAAAGAAATATATATTCATATGTTGAAAGAAATATATATTCATGTGTTGAAGAAAATATTCATTTGTTGAATAGAATAATGAAGTTATTGAAATATATAAAGCCGTGTTGATTAGAGATTCGCCATATTGACGCGAACAATATTTATATCGATTATATTCGTTTTTATAACGAATACAGAGAAGGAAGTGATTTCAAAATATAACGTTTTGAAAATATTATCATTTATATGTCAATGATATGGAATATTCAATTTTGATTTAAAATTGAATATGAAGTTGAAATCATTTTTAAAACGAATTTAAAACGATTTATAAAATACGTTTAGAATTGAAATCGATGAAGTATATATAATATATATTAAATGGCCTGAATAAAATGCGCCGCACCGCGACCGTTCGTGGATTTCGACCATTGACTTCGAATTTACGTTGCGGGAGATCTGACCGTCGGATTCTCCTAAAACCGGAACCGTTGGGTTCGTATCGAAAAGAGCTTTCCAATGAATATTACAATTTTTAAATCTAACGGTTGGATTTGGAATTATGTCCAAATCAAATTTGGACAAGGTCGCTGTAAGTGCAGTTCGGTGGACGTTATTGAAAACCAACTGTACGGGCCTTGATAAAATTGTTAAAAATATTAATAATTTGTGTAAAATCATAATATATGAATTGGAAAAAACTAGGATGAAAAATTCCACATTTGAAAGGATAAAAATATATTTTTATCGAAATGAACTAGTTTTGAACTAGATTTGAAATGGTTTTGAAAATAATCAGAATTTCCAATACGAATTGGAATGGATTTGAATCGGAATTATCTTCGGAATATTTCGATGTTGGATTTCATGATTATAAAGATATGGCTGTGGAAATTTGAAAGATATATTTATATCGTTATTTCCAATACAATATTTGTTGGTTTCAGAATTTGATATTGAATATAAGCCGATATATTTTCTATTCAGAGCCTTGTATTTAATATCAAATGGGATTTTGGGTTCGTCGTGAATGATGTCTTAAATAACACTGTTCTTGAATCCAGTTTAGAAAAGAATAAATCTTTTATTTCATATTTAGTGAAATTGTCCAGTTAATTAGTATTTAATTGGAATTGAATTTAAATTGGTTTTTGGGGTTTAATAACACCTGTTCTTTAACCCGATTAACAATGGAATGTGATTTTGGTTTATCGAGAACCGTGTTTTAGATGACACTGGTTCTTTAACCCAGATAAAGACAGGATATTGATTTTTGGGAAGATTAAAACTAAGTGGAGTTTTAATGAATCTTTAATTAGATTGAAGTGATCGAGAATGGAGTATCACCAGTTTTGTTCCAAGCGAAAGTTAAATCTTTAATTAGATTTGAACGTGAAATGGTAATTAATATTTACCGATAACACCGTGGTGTTAGATATGGAGTATTACCAGTTTTTCTCCATGGGATGAATAGGTTGGGATTGGGGAATAAAATAAATAATTACTTCGGTGTGGTTCGCTAATCCCGACTAGTTTGGAAAACCTTAACTTGGTTTTAAATGATATCCAAAGGAAGATTAAAGAAAAAAATTGGAAGAATTTATCTTTGATAAAATTAATGGGAACCTTTCCCAAAGAATGTGAATATTTGAATAGAAGAATATTCTGAATTGGAATGAGGCGTATGTTGTGTTTGTGTAACACTTGTTTATTATATACGCGGGTTATTTGGAAAGGCCGGGTTTATACCCATTCTGAATAACCGATTTGACGATAAATCGATGATGAAGACGGTGGTTGAAGACCAGAGGTCTTCACATCGTTTGGTTGATTATTGATGATCTTGATTGGGCTGTACACCCAAGAGGAGGGAATCAGTTGGTGATCGTCCAGACGTACCTGGAGATCGATGGATATGCGAGGAATAAGGTTCCTTCGGTTTCGTTCAGACCCAGAACGAACTTGTAAATGGACTGTGTGTCTGACATTGGATTTTATTCTGTGTGATTGATTTCTATTAAATTTATATCTGTTTGGCGGGGAGAATTTATTCTCTTGCTTAACGCCCTTCTTTGAGACGAACGAGCTCAGAGGTTACATATTCATGGATATCAATCGCATGGCATGAATTGCCTGTGTGGCATGCCAAAGTGGCAAATGATCAAGGCTTCTGTTGAAAAGCAAAGTCTTGTGGTTGATGATCAAAGCACGGCCTGTGTGGCATAGCTTTGTGTATAGCGTTAATTCGCGAGCCTCACACCTCGGTATGAGTCAAAAACGAGATAAAGACCCAAGGAGTGCACTACATTTCTTTCTAGCTATGGGTGATGTTAGTGACCGACCAGCCCTGATATTTATATACTTTTTACCTGTGTGGTTGTTGGATGTGAGGCGCCTCGGATATAGGTCTTATAGGACCGGGAAACGTGTGTTCAAGAATAATTCATCCTCAAAAGTAGGAGAGGACCGGCCTTGGAGGATCCAAGGATCGCTGTGTGTGGTCCTTAGACATTTGCTAGAGTGTCTCGAACGGAGAGGAGCTTTCCTCATGCCTCGACTCATGACGGAAATCCAATTTCCAATACGTGACCTTTCAGTTTTATTTGTAGAGCCTAGTATGGCGACATAGTGGTATGGGGCACTTATGCCGTCTATGATTGATACTTATGATTGAAATTGTTTTGACACTATACACTTACAGTAATAATAAAAGATGGAATTTAGCGTATCAAGCATTCTTTGGCTATTATAAGGTAAAACCCTATCCTCCGGCTTGCGTTGCATTGTGTGATGGGACCTGGGTATTATAATAGCTTCATTTTTCTTTATTTAGCATTGCGCTGTTTGTTTTATGCACTGGTATTCTTGGGAGGAGACCCGATCCGTGTTATACGGTGTGGTCTCTTGATTTACCTAACTTTAAAAATAAAGATTAATAACTGTTTTAGTTCTCACACCAGTCACATGACTGACCTGGAGTTTATTGTTTTAACCTAAACTCTGGGTGCCCTTATTTTCTGCACGGGCAGCTAGTAGTTGGGTTTTTGCAGATTTATATTCACAGGATCCTGGTTTACAGCTGGAATGATACTCAGAAAGCTCTTTATCCGTGTATTTCTTTCAGTTGTGTGTTGTATTAATTTTCCGCTGCAATGTATTTAAATGTAATTTAAATCTCAGATATTTATCGTGTGTAATATTTATTCATACTTTGTATATTCTTGTATTCTGATGGAGTTGTTGTAATAAACAATGAAATGTTCTTCTTTTTGTGTTTTGATTCGTCTAGTCCTTAAAGCAATCCGGGCTTTCCTTACCGGGGAAGTTACGGGTCTTTACAGTGGTATCAGGGCTTTGGTTTACAGAGCTCGAGAACAAGACATATTAGAACCAAATGGAAGAATTCATCAGAGGTTGGATTAGAAATATCCAATAAGAATTACTCGTTAGAGATGGAATCAGTAGTATCCTAGAACGAATGTGAAGAGTAGTGGTTTTGAAAAATAAAAACGAAAATGAATTTTGTTTTGAAAATTAAATTCAAGTATACGTATTTGAATATTTTATTTGTATTGAATTTGGACAATCGAGTATATAAAGATTTTGCATATACGCGTCATGAATGTATATTCGAAGTTTTAATATACTGGATAGATATAGAATTACACTCTAGTCGCCCGGAGATAATTCTGGTAATGCGGCCGCATTATCAGTATTTGTGTTCGAGTTTTGAAAGGTGTGATATCTATATATATCCATTAGACTAGTGTAAGAACCAAAACTAGATAGGATCTATTGTTGTGATTTGGCATCAAAACATGATTTTCTGTATATGTTTCAAAATTACGAATTTGAAAAGCTAATCAACTAATTGATTGATGGTTGTGTTGTTTGATTATTGGTTTGATAATTTTGAACCATTATGCCAAATTGAACCGAATATTGAATTGAAAATGATTACAATTGCATGCATATACATGTATATACATTGAACAGGTCATAGCAAGGAGGCTAGAGCAGAGGAATAAAATTGTTGGCCCGAAAAATAGGTACATGTTTATTGTATTTCTTGGGAATTTGATGATTTTATGAGCCGATTGGCTAGCCACTTGGCTTTTTCATTTTCTTTTGGATTGGTGTGGGCCATGGGAGGCTATTTGAAATATCCCGAAGCTCCCGGTGCAGGGGAGGTTATGGCGAAAATTTTCGAAAATTTAGGGTGTTAGCCAAATTTTTGAAAAATTTGAAAAGTTCTTAGAAACTGAAAAGTTGAAGAACTTAAGCTGTAAAGAAAATAATGAAAGTTGAGTTGGTTAGTTAAACAAATTTCAGCTTTTGAGGATGAAAAGTTTTAAGTGGGGGAGATTGTAACAACCCGGAAAATCTAAGCCAATTTAAAATTTTATTTTGGCGAATTTAATGGGTTTCGAATATTTAAAATGAATTATTTTAAATAATAACGACGAGAAATTTATTTTGAATAGAATTTGAACGTATATATATATATATATATATTTGAATCGTCGTTACAATATAAATATTTTATTTTAATTATAAAAGGAATTGAAAATGGCGCGGTAGTTTGAAAATTCGATTTCAAATTTCAGATGAATGTACAGGATTCAAAATAAACCGGATTTTGGAGAAACCGAAAATATTAGAATCTATTTGAAAATATCTTTTCAACGAATCCGAAAAATTGAAATTTCATAGTGGGAATTAAAAGTTATGTCCGGTTGAAAACTCAGAATAGTCGCTGTGGAATTTTTGGCCCTTAAAAATGGAAATTTTGCAAACGACCTCGCTTTTCGACGAAACCACATTTGTTGGATTTGTGATGTCAAGTTATTGCTAGGTTTCAAAATTCGTAATTTTATGAATCAATATATGAGCGTGGCAAAGGAAAACGCGTTTGACCAGTTTAAGTTGATTTTAATCGACTGGAAAATGGCCAATTTTCAGACGGTCTCGGAATTTGACGAAATTAGTTTTATTAGAACCGTATCATCAATATGAAGCTAGAAAATATTTTTCAGGAATTTTTAGAGTCCGTATGTGGCCTCGGTAAATTGAAGTGTGCGTTCAAATTCAATATATAGATTTATATTTTGATTTTGATGGAAACTAATCGTAACTGATGAATCGGCTTGCAAAACATATCCCATTGTGTTCGGAATGAAGGTAATTAGCTAGGGGCGACAGTCGTTGGTCGGATGAAAAGTCAACAATATTGAAATGAAAATAAAATAAAATAATATAAAATTATATATACCTTGCACCCCCTTTCTCTCCTCATACCCATTCAATTCAAAAAAAAAAGAAAAAAAGAAAAAAAAGAAAAGGAAAGGAACCCGATGACCGAAGCCATCGAGCCCTAGCCGCCACTGACGTTCATCCCGTCGGCCACCCTGCCTCCCCTCCCCACGACCGCGCACCCCCCCTTCTGGCAGTCGCCACCGAAGCCTGGCCAACCCCCCTCTTCTTCTTCTGCTCGATTCTGCACCCCCCCTCCAAAGCCCCAAAATCGAAGCCGCCTCCGCCCGGTTCACCGCTGGAGCACCTCCATCGCCGAGCACCTCGCCTGGCCCACCCCTCATCGCCTGAACCGCCATCCCCTACCCCAAATTTCATTATGAGTTTTAATTTTGTTTATATATTTTTTGTTTATGCTATATGGTTATTAAAAATCTGATTTTTTTTAATATAAAAATATATATAAACTGAATTTCATAAAATATGATTGTATTATATATATGTCGAAA
Source organism: Allium sativum (assembly GCA_030737875.1). Classification (NCBI taxonomy): domain Eukaryota; kingdom Viridiplantae; phylum Streptophyta; class Magnoliopsida; order Asparagales; family Amaryllidaceae; genus Allium; species Allium sativum. The sequence continues at coordinate 428,209,906 of CM060909.1, read as the reverse complement.
GCAAAAAATTAGATTTTTATAATAAAAAAAGATTAGATTTTTAAAATGGTAAAGGCGAGATTTTTAAAATGGTAAAGGCGAGATTTTTAAATTGGGAAAGATTATATTTTTATAGATAAGAGATTATATTTTTATAACATGAAGGATTCGATTTTTATATGTGAAGTAGCAGAATAAAGATGCGATTTTTATTTATATGAAATGATTTTAAAGATGAGATTTTTATTATCATAAAAGCGAAGGAAAAAATCGATTTTTATAATGAAGTAGCGAATATAAAAATATATAGAGAATAAAAATATGATTTTTATATTATAGAAAGAATAAAAATATGATTTTTATATATGTAGTGAATTAAAAATATAATTTTTATATAGAAAGATTTGATCTTTTATCTATATAGTAGCGGTATAGAAATGTGATTTTTAAAATAAATATCATATTAAAAAGGCGATTTTTACTGTGAACGGCGTGATAAAGACTGCGTTGGCATGTCAAGCAAATCCTGACTGTTCTGAAATTCAGAAATAAAACTGGCGGAGTGGAACCAAAGGTGAGAACTTCTCACTTTAATCCTTGTTTTCTAGTTAAAAATATATACTAGGATGTAGATGGTGCTTAGCAGCACCCGACGCCCGTTGTCCACAGACCATGGACGACTTGTTTGATTTTGTTGTGTTGTGAAAATTGATTGTGATGTGAATGAATGGAAATATATTCATGTGTTGAAATAAAATATTATATAGATAAAAATATAATTTTAAACGTGAATGTGAATAAATAAATATTCATTTACAAATCGAAGGATTTGTTTATGTACACCTATTTGAAGGATATTGATTGGGATGATAAATTTTACACATCGCCCAACTGCACAAATAATATTCAGTGTTTGTTGATTTGAAACCCCACACGGTGTTGGGATGATATTTGGCGTACACTAATCCCAATTATTTAGTTGTATGTCGATCGATTGGTCGACAGACTGTGTAAGCGTTAATTATTTACATTTAATGATTATGCAGTTGTGTGGTGCACTTTGGATGGTGGTTGATTATTTATCATTGCTATTATATACATGTGTTGTATGGAATCCATATAATTAACATTATATGGTAATTGATTGGGCCTCATTCCAATTTGGAAAATAAAGATTCATGTGTTGAATAGAATAAATAGTCATGTGTTGACGATACCCATGTGTTGAGAATATTCACGTGTTGAAACTTATCATGTGTTGAACGAAATATTTTAACAATAAAATTCACATTTTTATCATATATAAACTTAGAAACTAACTGGAAATTAGTAAAGATGAATGGTTGCTTGGGTATTGATTAGATATTGGTTTCGGCCTTCGGGGTTAATACTTAGGGAATCGTTCTCCTACTAATTTACGGTTGGAGCCTGATTAAGAATTAAACGACAGAAATCATAATTTTATAAAATATATTAAATAACAAAAATAGTCATGTGTTGAAAGCAGTCATGTGTAGAGAATATTCATGTGCTGAAAGAAATATATATTCATGTGTTGAAAGAAATATATATTCATGTATTGAAGAAAATATTCATTTGTTGAATAGAATAATGAAGTTATTGAAATATATAAAGCCGTGTTGATTAGAGATTCGCCATATTGACGCGAACGATATTTATATCGATTATATTCGTTTTTATAACGAATACAGAAAAGGAAGTGATTTCAAAATATAACGTTTTGAAAATATTATCATTTATATGTCAATGATACGGAATATTCAATTTTGATTTAAAATTGAATATGAAGTTGAAATCGTTTTTAAAACGAATTTAAAACAATTTATAAAATACGTTTAGAATTGAAATCGATGAAGTATATATAATATATATATAATATATATTAAATGGCCTGAATAAAATGCGTCGCGCTGCGACCGTTCGTGAATTTCGACCATTGACTTCGAATTGACGTTGCGGGAGACCCGACCGTCGGATTCTCCTGAAACCAGAACCTTGGTTTCGTATCGAAAAGATATTTCCAATGAATATTAGAAATTTGGAATCTAACGGTTGGATTTGGAGTTATGTCCAAATCAAATTTGGAAAAGGTCGTTGTAAGTGCAGTTCGGTGGCCGTTATTGAAAACCGACTGTACGGGCCTTGATAAAATTATTAAAAATATTAATAATTTATGTAAAATCATAATATATGTATTGGAAAAAACTAGGATGAAAAATTCCACATTTGAAAGGATAAAAATATATTTTTATCGAAATGAACTAGATTTGAAATGGTTTTGAAAATAATCAGAATTTCCAATATACGAATTGGAATGGATTTGAATCGAAATTATCTTCGGAATATTTCGATGTTGGATTTCATGATTATAAAGATATGGTTGTGGAAATTTGAAAGATATATTTATATTGTTATTTCCAATACGATATTTGTTGGTTTCAGAATTTGATATTGAATATAAGCCGATATATTTTCTATTCAGAGCCTTGTATTTAATATCAAATGGGATTTTGGGTTCGTCATGAATGATGTCTTAAATAACACTGTTCTTGAACCCACTTTAGAAAAGAATAAATCTTTTAATTAAGATTTAGTGAAATAGTCCAGTTAATTAGTATTTAATTGGAATTGAATTTAAATTGGTTTTTGGGGTTTATCGTGAGCAGTGTTTTGAATAACACCTGTTCTTTAACCCGATTAACAATGGAATGTGATTTTGGGTTTATTGTTAACTGTGTTTTAGATGACATTGGTTCTTTAACCCAGTTAAAGACAGGATAATGATTTTTGGGAAGATTAAAACTAAGTGGAATTTTAAAGAATCTTTAATTAGATTGAAGTGATCGAGAATGGAGTATCACCAGTGTTGCTCCAAGCGATAGTTAAATCTTTAATTAGATTTGAAAATGAAATGGTAATTAATATTTACCGATAACACTTTGGTGTTAGATATGAAGTATTATCAGTTTTGCTCCATGGGATGAATAGGTTGGGATTGGGGAATAAAATAAATAATTACTTCGGTGTGGTTCGCTAATCCCGACTAGTTTGGAAAACCTTAACATAGCTTGAAATGATATCCAAAGGAAGATTAAAGAATAAATTTGGAAGAATTTATCTTTGATAAAATTAATGGGAACCTTTCCCTAAGAATTTGAATATTTGAATAAAAGAATATACTGAATTGGAATGAGGCGTATGTTATGTTTTTGTAACACTTGTTTATTATATACGCGGGTTATTTGGAAAGGCCGGGTTTATACCCATTCTGAATAACCGATTCGTCGATAAATCGACGATGAAGATGGTGGTTGAAGACCAAAGGTCTTCACATCATTTGGATGATTATTGATGATCTTGATTGGGCTGTACACCTAATAGGAGGGAATCAGTTGGTGATCGTCGAGACGTATCTGGAGATCGATGGATATGCGAGGAATAAGGTTCCTCCGGTTTTGTTCAGACCCAGACGAACTTGTAAATGGACTGTGTGTCTGACATTGGATTTTATTCTATGTGATTGATTTCTATTAAATATATATCTGTTTGGCGGCGGAAAATTTATTCTCTTGCTTAACGCCCTTCTCTGAGACGTACGAGCTCAGAGGTTATATATTGATGGATAGCAATCGCATGGCATGAATTGCCTATGTGGCAAATGATCAAGGCTTCTGTTGAAAAGCAAAGTCTTGTGGTTGATGATCAAAGCATGGCCTGTGTGGCATAGCTTTGTGTATAGCGTTAATTCGCGAGCCTCACACCTCGATATGTGTCAAAAACGGGATAAGGACCCAAGGAGTGCACGACGTTTCTTTCTAGCTATGGGTGATGTCAGTGACCTACTAGCCCTGACATTTATATACTTTTTACCTGTGTGGTTGTTAGATGCGAGGCGCCTCGGATATAGGTCCTATAGGACCGGGAAACATGTGTTCAGGAATAATTAATCCTCAAAAGTAGGAGAGGACCGGCCTTGGAGGATCCAAGGATCGCTGTGTGTGGTCCTGAGACATTTGCTAGAGTGTCTCGAACGGAGAGGAGCTTGCCCCTTACCTCGACTCAGGACGGAAATCCAATTTCCAATATGTGACCTTTCGGTTTTATTTGTAGAGCCTAGTATGTCGACATAGTGGTATGCGGCACTTATGCCATCTATGATTGATACTTATGATTGAAATTGTTTTGACACTATAAACTTATAGTAATTATAAAAGATGGAATTTAGCGTATCAAGCATTCTTTGGCTATTATAAGGTAAAACTCTATCCTTTGGCTTGCATTGCATTGTGTGATGGGACCTGGGTCTTATAATAGCTTCATTTTTCTTTATTTAGCATTGCGCTGTTTGTTTTATGCACTGGTATTCTTGGGAGGAAACTCGTTCCGTGTTATACGGCGTGGTCCCTTGATTTACCTAACTTTAAAAATAAAGATTAATAACTGTTTTAGTTCTCACACCAGTCACATGACTGACCTGGAGTTTATTGTTTTAACCTAAACTCTGGGTGCCCTTATTTTCCACACGAGCAGCTACTTGTTAGGTTTTTGCAGATTTATATTCACAGGATCCTGGTTTACAGCTGGAACGATACTCGGAAAGCTCTGTATTCGTGTATTTCTTTCAGTTGTGTGTTGTATTAATTTTCCGCTGCTATGTATTTAAATGTAATTTAAATCTCTGATATTTATCGTGTGTAATATTTATTCATACTCTGTATACTCTTGTATTCTGATGGAGTTGTTGTAATAAACAATGAAATGTTCTTCTGTTTGTGTTTTGATTCGTCTTGTCCTCAAAGCAATCCGGGCTTTCCTTACTGGGGAAGTTACTGGTCTTTACACAACCAGTCTTGGTACGGGTTGGGATAAGCTCGTTAGCTTCATTTTGGATCACGGTTATCTCTGATTTCTTAGTTATGACATGAATTGGACTAACCCATTGACTATCGGATATCGGGTAAATGATTCCATTGTCAAGACATTTAAGAATTTCAGCACGAAATGCTTCTTTCATGATAGGGTTTAGTCGACGCTGGGGATCACGAGTAGGTTTGGCATCATCTATAAGGTGGATTCGATGTTGGACTATCGAAGGACTAATCCCCTTAATATCAGCCATGGATCAACCAATTTCTTCCTTATTTTTCTTAAGGATGGGAAGGAGCAATTGTTCCTGCTCTAAAGTAAGGTCAGAAGCGATAATGACAGGAAAAGTTTGATTATCTCCTAAGTAAGCGTACTTAAGATGAATAGGCAGCACTTTGAGTTCAGATTTTGGGGACGACTCAACTGAAGAAATTGGTTGAGGAATAGGCTCATTTGTGAGCGGCTGGACAAGAATTGAATCAGAGACATTTTCGGGAGTATCTTGAAACAAAGTTTCATAATTTGATCCAATTTTGTTATTCAGATGGTCGAGCTCAGATTCATTATCGTGCACAACATGGATTTCAGAAAACTGGTCCACATAAGAGTTAGGAGAGTTTAGGTTCTAAAGATGTTTAGCTCGACAATCATGTTACCGAAAGAAAGTTTCATAGACCCATTTCTACAGTAGATAAGCGCATTAGAGGTTGCTAAGAAGGGTCGTCCTAGAATCAAAGGGATCTGGTTTGCAGGATTGCTTACCTGTTGAGTTTCTAGGACAATGAAATCAACAAGAAAGATGAATTCGCCTATTTTGATCAATACATCCTCGATTTCGCCCACAGGTTTCTTAATTGAACAGTCAGCAAGCTGAAGGGTAACCTTGGTGGGTTTCAGTTCTCCTAGCCCTAATTGGCGATAGACGGAATATGGAAGCAAGTTAACACTAGCACCTAAGTCTAGCAGGCATCTTTCGATTTTCTTGTCCCCAATAGTACATGATATTTTAGGGCAGCCAGGATCTTTGTATTTCACTGGCATTGATTGGGACAAGACCTCGCTCAGAGTTGCCGATAGAAACACTTTCTTAGGTACATGTGTATGACGTTTTTGAGTGCACAAATCTTTTAGAAATTTTGCGTACCGTGGAACTTGTTGTATAATATCTAAAAGAGGAATGTTCACTTTAACTTTCTTAAATATTTCAAGGGTCTTTTCTAGCTGATTCGTCTTTTTCCTAGGCCGGAGTCTATGAGGAAATGGAGCAGACAACTCAGTAGGTTGGGCTACTTGAGTTTGAGGATGGTCCTTGTCAGAAATTGGCTCAATGTTTTGATCTGAGTTGGTCGAATTTTCGATAGGGTTTGGAAGATCGTCCAGTAAAGCATTTGGGTTGACCACATGGTTGTCAATCTTTTTTCCGGATCTAAGAGTCGTGACAGCATTCAATTGACTAACGTTTGAATCTTAAATGATGTGAATTTGGTTGGGGTTTGAATTTTGTCCTCTAGGGTTTTGGATGGGTTGACTTGGAAACGTACCCTTTTCCCTTTCACTTAATCTAGCGTTAAGTTGAGACATTTGTTTTTGAAGTTCACTCATTTCTTGATTCGTGTTTTGCATATATGATTGCAAGGAGTTGTCTAACTTGTTTTGATTTTCAACACTTTGCTTAGTCATTTGCGCTAATAGGTTGCTCACCTCAGATAAATTCCCCTCAATCATAGAAAGGCAATTTTCATATTGGGGTGCAACCGTTTGATTGTGGAAAGGCGCCTAGTTCGAAGTGTACTGATTTTGCTTAAGAGGAGTGTTCACAGCATGTTCGGAAATTGTAACACCCCACCTCCGTTAAGGTCACTCGCAAAGGGAATGCCTTAACTTTGATGGAGCGTTTTAGTAGACAGAACATAATATTACAAGACAGATAAGTAGTACTTGAAAAATTATAACTTTATTACAGCAGAAGCAGAAATAAGTTTGGTTACATCTTTCTACATCACAATATCAAAACTCAAGTACACAATTATCAGTCTTATACAAAATCCTTTAGAATGTAAAGTTTCAAAGCCATAATTCCCAACATAAACTGCCATGAAAAGATAGAGTCAAAGCGAAGCAATACTTCAAGCAGAGAGAATCAGAATCAAGCTCCTATGTTTCCACCCTGAGCACCTGGGGGGGAAGGAAAGAAAAGGGGCAAAAACAAACGAGGTCAGACATAAAGTCTGGCGAGTCCAGTGACTTCCAGCATATAAACAGATAATATTATCATGACATGTAAATAAAGTTGGATGAGAGATTACATCAACAGGAATAACAGATATACTTTAAGTTAACCGAAGAAATAGAATGATGTAAAATAAGTTATGTTCCTTACTTACATCTTAATTCTCTGCACTAATACTAGTATAACAGGGTTAGGTGTTACCCTAATGTCTAAACTGAAATAGAATCGAAACAGAATAATCTATATAGAAACAGAATGCTAGTAATGGGCCTTCACCACCCCAACAAACAGAAGGTACAGAAGCTGAATACTAATAATGGGCCTTTACCACCCCAACAGACAGAAGGTATGGAAACAGAATACTAATAATGGGCTTTTACCACCCAACTAATGGGCCTTTACGAAGGTACAAAAACAGAATCAGAAACGGAATCAGAGACGGAAACAGAATAATCCCTACGGAAACAGAATGTTGGGATTAGGTGTACACTAGTAATGGGCCTTTACCACCCCAACAGACGGTACCACGCAGAAACAGACAGGTGTTACCACCCAACAGAAACAGACGGTACCAACAGAAACAGACAAAACTAAGTGTACCCTAAGTCCTACCCCAAGCGATCGGCTCCCTAATACATAAATACCCTGTGTCGGCCCTACAGTAGGGTGTATCACTCCCTAAAGTGGCAACCTATTGGCACAGACCTATTTACAGATGTCACGGTGTCTTAGATCCTCAGAGCAGACCGGATCCATGCACGCACATGACCCGGTTGGAACGCACCATCAACACCCCTCGCCATTATCAGAATGAACCGCTTATAATTAGTTCAATAAGCGTGCCCGGACCCCTACATAGCGTGGGGTCAAAGTTTTGATACCAGAAAGGGTTACTAACTATTATGGGCCCCAAACAACAGATGACACAAGTATTTCCCCTCCTAACCTTGTGTCCCCAGACTAGCAGATTTCAGATTAACTTGTTTACAAGTTTCAGACAGAGTTCAAATTACTAGTTCACAGATCAGACAATCAAGTTAACAAGTTTTCAGATTAACATATCAGATGTACAGTTTTAACAGACTTACAGATTGTCTAACTTTGTATTAGGCCTACAGATTCACGAAACGGGTTTGTTAAATTCATCAGTCCAGTTGGTTTAACCCTATCCACCCAACACGTTTTAGATGTCATATTTATCTCAGATTTGCATTAATTAAATATTAATGCACAAACCTCTCACATTAGGTTGGTAGCTTGCAGCCGCTGGATGTGCCGGGCGGTTCCGGGCAGACTTCTGCCACAAGCCAGACCTAAGCTCGTGTCTAAGCATATTTTAGTTATGCCTACGACCTCTCACATTAGACTGACAGTTTGCGGTCGTTGGTTAAGCCAGTTGGTTCCGTGCAGGCCTCTACCGCAAATAGAGTCTAACCTCGTGTCATAGCCAATTTATTCCAATACAGATTATACATATATCAGACTAATTATGTCCATTTAACAGATTAAACTTCTTTACAGGTTACAGCAGATTAATCAAATTTCCATGTTTTACTCAATCTTAGATCGAGCCTACGGATTTCCATACCTAAATTACAATTATTCAGCTTTCAACAGATTAGGCAATTCAACAGATAACAGATCTAGCAGATTAGGCGATTCAACAGATTTACATATCTAGCAGATTAGGCGATTCAACAGATTAGGCAATTCAATAGATTGGCAGAGCAGATAACAGATTTAGCAGATAACAGATTTAGCAGATTTAAATTTCTTAAATTTCTATTTACATATCTTGCCTAATCATAAATTAAGCGTAAACTTACATGCCCAAATCATGGTCATAATTCATAATACAATATATGCCCCCAAATTTTCGTTAAACTTTGCACAGTACAAAATACTCTCTAAAAGCCCCAAATCATGATATAAAAAATGAATTATGCCAAATTATAGCCTTTAATGCCAATATCCAAAAATCCATTTTTATGTGCATTCACATTAATAGTTATCCTATTTTAATATAGGTCTTTACGCCTAAGTCAGATTTATAACCATGTTAAGATCATAATACAAGTTTATATCTGAAAATAATTGTACTCACAAATAGGAACGATTCTTGTATTCTGGAATTTGTTTTCTGAAACTGAAATGCTCTTCTTTGATGTAGACTAATCGTTTTAGATTTGATTCTCTTTTAATTCTATCCAGACTGGAAGAAGATGCATTAATCCTAGTTTTGATTCCAGCAGAGTAGCGACGCCATTTTTATTTTTAATTAGAATAGAGGCAGAGTATAGGAAGAATGAAATTGTGTGGAGAGAAAGCTAGGTTTGGGGGTGTTTAAATAGGTTAGAGCTCACGAATCCGGTCAAAAAGGCGTCCAGGTGCAGAAAAATGGATCTGTCTCCAGATCTGGGAAAGGGAGGGGGAGGTCGACCCTAGTGTCGACCTGTTTACCCAGGTTGACCCCTAGGTCGACCCTAGTGTTGACCTGGGTCCTGGGCAGGATTTTTCCCGCCCAGCTCGGGTGTCTGTTTTGAATTTCGAAATCTGAATTTTGAATTTCGGGCTGGTTTTTATTGAAACTTCCGAAGTCCATATCTTCTTCATACGGAGTCCGATTTACGCAAACTTGGACTCTATTCCAAGCAGAATTTCAAGAAGAACGCAATGGCGTACCCCGTTTCCCTTAATTATTTTGTTACAATTTAATTATTCTCTGATATGTTACTCTTATGTTCACAGAAAATATGGGGTGTTACAGAAATGCTCGATTCGAAGGTCTGTTCATCAGAGGGTTATTCGGACCATAATAAAGATTTGGGTGGTTGTTGGGTCCTTTGAAAGCGTTTACTTTCTCAAGGGACTGGGGACAGTCATCAGCAATGTGATTAGTGTCAAGACAAATATGACACATAGCTTGGGAAATGTTATTAGACTGAGTGAGTGTTCTAACAACGTTCAGGATGGCATCAACAAGAGTATTAGAAGAAGAAGAGGATTTGACAGAATTACTACTGGATCGCGAATAGAGAGATTTTTCATTGATTCGTTCCCATTGTTTCGATTTTTCTACTAACTCGTCCAAAAATTCCCAAGCTTTTAGGTCAGTCTGTTTTAGAAAATTGCCCTGACACATGGACTCTAACATTTGCCTTGAACTATTATCGAGTCCATTATATACAGTTTGACATAACGACCATGTTTCATAACCATGATGGGGACAACTTAACGACAGATCTTTAAATCTTTCAAAGTATCGCCAAAAAGATTCACCCCCTTTTCAGTGGAAGTTAGTGATTTCATTTTTGACTCTAGCCGTTTTTTCTAGGGGGTAGAACTTTTTTAGGAAAACTGTTGTAAATTCATCCCCTTTTTTTTATCGAATTTGGAGGCAAGCTGCGAAACCATTTTTCTGCTGAGTCAGTTAGTGCAAATGGAATCAAACGAAGTTTAATACCATCCTTACATAACTGTTGTAATTTAAAGGTTGCACAAGCATATTCAAATTTCGTTAAGAAACTATATGGTTCATCATAAGAAAATTTTCCGAATTTGGGAAGAATGTTAATCTGACTCGATCGGATTTCAAAGTGGTTACCCATAGGATTGGGTAACTGAATGCAAGAAGGGAATGAAACTCTATCGGGAAGAATTCTGTCCATCAAGGTGCGAGGTGCAGGCTCGTAAGCCATTTCTAAAGATTGGTCGAGAAAAGCAGGTTTTGGGGAAAGAGAAGGTGGTCTGATTCTAACTAAACGACGAGATTCTTGGTCACGGGTCCAAGTTTGCATGCACCAGAAAGAAGAAGAAAAGAGTTCGCCAAAGAAATTTGGACAATGGAGAAGTTCAGAAAGAGGTGAGAGATAGAAGAAAAGGTTTTTTTTTTTTGAAAATGGGAGTTTGGAAAATTCCTACCAACAGAACTAACGAGGCCTAAAGAATAAAAAGAAGTTAATTTTTTTTTGTTTTTCAAATTTTTTATTTGTTTTTGAGGAATTTTGGATTCTTTTCTTTTCAATGCACAAAACAATCAAATACACAAAGATGGCTACGATGAAATTTTCTTTCCTTAATAGCTCCTAACCCAAAATTATATAGTGACATGTTTGATTACTTAGAACAAAAGATTTCTCAGCCAGTTAATGGACAGGAGTTATCGGTGCACCAGGAATCACCCTAGCAATGCAGCTGAAGGTTTAAGCACCTTCAGAGTAACAACCGATATAATATTTACGAATCACCGTAATATTTATAAATGGTTATTTCTCTACCATAGTCTAGGCACCAAGAAATAATTCGTTCCAAATGAATCAACTATCAAAATACAATTAAGCCCTAGATGAGCCCGCGACTCCCTGAAGTCCAATGTCTAACCGTTATTATTAGTCAGATTCTACGATGAAATGCCATTTGTGGGCTAAGGAAAGGGTGATGAAATCCCTCACCTTATGTGAATTGGGGTATTGCCCTTAACAGAATGAATACAGATGCAGAAATAATAATCACAGAAATTCAAAAAATTTACAAGCAAGCCGCTGCCCCTGCAGAAGATTTTTACAAGCAATGTCTATATTTTTTTAATTTGCAGCAGCAGTCCCAATAGAGTTTAGAAAAAATCTCATCTAGATTGGCATTCCATCCAGTGCAATTGAGAAGCACAAGCGCGTTCACACCCCACTTGGTGTGCAACCGCTCAACCCTGAATTGTCCCCCGCTTTCTATTGTTGTCACCTCCTATTAATTGTTTGACTGCGCTATGGCACGAGTTCGGGCTAGGAGCCCGATTTTTTTTTTTAAAGACTTTTTTCTAATTTCCACTATACCTGTTTTCAAAAAAGTTCCTCAAACCTTTTTTTTAAAGCAAAGGGTTCTTTCTTCAAAAGAAAATTAGAAAACAAATAAACACAACAGGCTACCAATAAGAAAATTTATTCTTAGCCCATTACAAGCCCAAAAACAGTAAACAAACAAGCTTGTTTATGAATGAACCTTTATAAGGCTTAAAGCCTGGCCCAAGTAAGAAGGCCACGGACTAAAATACCACAAATTACCTAATCCCTACCGATTTTAAAAGTACGCCGCCCCTTCTTTGATTTTTTTTTCGAAATCCAAGTAGGGCTTCCGTTGTTTGAATCAAAGTCTGGTGTTTCACGTCGCGATTAGGAGGAGCTGGTTTCAGGATCCAACTGGGGTTCGGATCGGTTTCAGGAATTGCGAAGTGGGCTGACGTTGGAGATCTCGAGTTTGGGTAGTTGGGTTCTTGTTGTGGTTTTCGGTAGCCGGGTTCTTGTTGTGAGCGCTGGTGAACGATGATTGCTGGAATTTGTTTGCCTGTGAGGGATTTGGAAGCAGGCTCGAGTTGTGGTTTTGGGTTATGAGATAGGTGCTTTTTATAAAAGCTGGGGTGATGCATTGTGGTGAGCTTTGCAAGTGGTTGGAGGAGCGGTTTTGTCAGTTGAGGTGCTGATTGTGATCGATTTGAGCGAGCGGCAGATGAAATCGTGGGCGGTTGCGGTGATAGGATTTGAATGTTGATGGGTTGGATTTCTTGTAGTTGCAGGGCTGAAGCGGCTTTTGGTGATAAGCGTGATGAGGAGTAGCTTTTGAGGGTGGATGGTATTGACAGAGAAGGGGTTGCCTATTAAGGTGGAGTGCTGAAACTTAGTTTGCTGTATGTGTAGCAAGGTGGAGTTGAGGGTTTGTTGACTGTCAAGATGGTGGTTGGTTTGTTTGAGGTTTGTGAGTTTTGGAGAGGGGTAACTATGGGATGAACGATGAAAACGGTAAGGGATTTATTTAATGGTTTGGTGAGGAGTTTGTGTACGCTGTTGGGTAGATAGCGGGATGTTAAAGTAGTGAGGAAGAAGGTGGCTTTGGCAGTAAGGCACAAGTTGGCTGCGAAGTTTTGGTGAAGCATTGACTAAAACTTGGACTAGTTGGTGACCAGAAATCGGTTAGCATTGGAGACTTGGACTGTGTTTTGTTTTGAACGTGGATATGATGATGGTGGTGAAGGTTGGCGTGAGTAGTGGGCGGTTGTGGTTAGAAGCAAGAGGGCTTCGGTTTTGCTGTAACTAGATCAAGGATTGTGGTGACTGTCGGATGTAGGGGTTGCTTTAGATAATGATGATGAATGTCGTATGTTTGCAGAGGGTAGTCGGCAGTTTGTGCGATAGGAATTTTGTCGTTTGTGGAGCTTGTGCTTGAAGGGGGAGTCTGGTACTGGGCGAACTCAGGTAGGTTCGCAGAAAGGTTGATTAGGGGAACTCAGGTGGGTTTAGTGTATGTATGTATTGGGTTTGTTGGTGGATGGCAAAGGGATGGAGGATGGCTGGATTGTCTTGAAATAGATGGCATGTATTTTTTTTATTGAAACAAAAAAAAAACAAATCAACTAACAGGAATAAAATATTTTTGTGTTTTTTTTTTTAAAATTAACCCGAAGGATCTACGAATTTAAAGTATTTTGGTCCCCGGAAACGGCACCAAAATTTGTTTGCGAACAAATCAAACAATTGTAAACAAGTGTAAGATCCGTTCGGCTTTCCTAAACAACAAGGATTGTTGTAGAGGGTGTCGAACTCTGGGACCAAAAATATTTTAATTAATAAATCCAATCAAGTTATTCCGGGATTTTGATTGATTGAAAACACAGAAAATAACAGCTGTAAAGACCCGTAACTTCCCCGGTAAGGAAAGAGCGGATACTTTGAGGACAAGACACATCAGAACGCAAACAGAAAAACATTTCATTGTATATTACAACAATTCCATCAGAATACAAGAAAATTACAGAGTATGAAAAAATATTACAAAGAAAATATCAGAGATTTAAATTACATTCAAATACATCGCAGCGGAAAATAATACAAAACACAACTAGAAGTAGTACACGGATACAGAGCTTTCCGAGTATCGCTCCAACTGTAAATCAGGATCCTGTGAATATAAATCTGCAAACCTAAAACTACTAGCTGCCCGTGTCAAAATAAGGGCATCTAGAGTTTAGGTTAAAACAATAAACTTCAGGTCAGTCATGTGACTGGTGTGAGAACTAAAACAGTTATTAATCTTTATTTTAAAGTTAGGTAAATCAAGGGACCACGCCGTATAACACGGACCGGGTTTCCTCCCAAGAATACCAATGCATAAAATAACAGCTCAATGCTAAATAAAGAACAATGAAGCTATTATAAGACCCAAGTCCCATCACACAATGCAACACAAGCCGGAGGATAGGGTTTTACCTTATAATAGCCAAAGAATGCTTGATACGCTAAATTTCATCTTTTATTATTACTATAAGTGTATAGTGTCAAAACAATTTCAATCATAAGTATTAATCCTAGACGGCATGGGTACTATATATCATGTCGCCAATACTAGGCTGTACAATCAAAACCGCAAATGTCACGTATTGGAAGTTGGATTTCTATCTGTGAACCAAGGCAAAAGATAGTCCTCACCGATTCGAGAGCCTCTAGTCTGCCCCTCAGGAACAGAACGCATCGTCCCTTGGATCGTCAGGGCCGGTCCACCGATGTGGATTAAACTTAAACCCTGGACACTGCGTTTCCCCGCCCTAAGGTGCGTAAATGAGCCATATGACTCCATCGGCTCCACACAGTCACCGATATATCCGAGGCGCCTCGCAACCCAACAACCACATAAGTCAAACTCGTCAGGGCGTGTCAAACCACTGACGCCACTTCTAACTAGAAGGAAACGCATGCCCTCCTTGAAGTCCTCTCCTGTTTCTGGTTCACAACCGGGGTGTGAGGCTCGCGAATCAACGCTACATAAAGATATGCCACACAGGTCGTGCTTTGATCATCAACCACAAGATTTTGCTTTTCAACAAAAGCCTTGATCAATTGCCACTTAGGCATGCCACACAGGCAATTCACTTTATGCGATTGATATCCATCAATATATAACCCCTAAGCTCGTATGTCTTGGAGAAGGGAGTTAAGCAAGAGAATAAATTCTCCGCCGCCAAACAGATATATATTTAATAGAAATCAATCACACAGAATAAAATCCAATGTCAGACACACAGTTCATTTACAAGTTCGTTCTGGGTCTGAACGAAACCGGAGGCACCTTGTACCTCGCATATCCATCGATCTCCAAGTACGTCTGGACGATCACCAACTGATTCCCTCCTCTTGGGTGTACAACCCAATCAAGATCATCAGTAATTATCCAAACGATGGGAAGACCTCCGGTCTTTGACCACCGTCTTCATCCTCGATACCACGTCGAATTAGTTATTCAGAATGGGATAAACCCGGTCTTTCTGAATAACTCGCGTATATAATAAACAAGTGTTACACAAACACAACATACGCCTCATTCCAATTTAGAATATTCTTTTATTCAAATATTCTTATGCTTTGGGATATGTTCCCATTAATTTTATCAAAGATAAATTCTTTAAATTTATTCTTTAATCTTCTTTGAATATCCATTCAAACTAGTCGGGATTAGCGAACCACACCGAAGTAATCATTTATTTTATTTCCCAATCCCAACCTATTCATCCCATGAAGTAAAACTAGTAATACTTCATATTTAACACCACGGTGTTATCGGTAAATTCAATTATCATTTCAAGTTTAAATCTATGTAAAGATATACCTATCGCCTGGAGCAAAACTGGTGATACTCCATTCTCGATTATTTCAATCTAATTAAAGATTCATTAAAACTCCATTTGGTTTTAATCTTCCCAATAATCACTATCAATGATTATTTAACTTGGGAAATCACATCCTGTCTTTAACTGGGTTAAAGAACCAATGTCATTTATAACACGGTTCACGATAAACTCAAGATCACATTCTATTCAATTCCAATTAAATACCACTTAATTGGTATACTTCATTAAATCTAAATAAAAAGATTTAATCTTTTCCTCAATTGGGCTTAAGAACAGTGTTAATGAAGACACCATTCACGACAAACCCAAATCACATTTGATATTAAATACAAGGCTCTGAATATAAAATATATCGGCTTATATTCAATATCAAATTCTACGACCCACAAATATCGTATTGGAAATAACGATATAAATATATCTTTCAAATTTCCATAACAATATCTGCATAATCATGAAATCCAACATCGAAATATTCCAAAGACAATTTTGATTCAAATCCATTCCAATTCAATTATTGGAAATTCTGGTTATTTTCAAAACCATTTCAAATCTACTTTATTTAGTTTAAAAATATATGGGATTATAATTCTAGTTCAAAACTAGTTCATTTCGATAAAAATCTATTTTTATCTTTTCCAATTTGGAATTTTTCATCCCAATTCTTCACAAATCATTTCTTATGATTTTACACAAATTATTACTAATTTAATAATTTTATCAAGGCCCGTACAGTCGATTTCCACCAATGGCCATCGAACTGCACTTACAGCGACCTTTTCCAAATTTGATTTGGACATAATTCCAATTCCAACCATTAGATTTCTAATTTCTAATATTCTTAGAAAGCTCTTTTCGATACGAACCCAGCAGTTCTGGTTTTAGGAGAATCCGACGGTCGGATCTCCCGCAATATCCATTCGAAATCAATGGTCGAAATTCGCGAACTGCCGCGGCTCGGCGCATTCTATTCAGGCCATTTAATATTTATAATATATATTATATATATAGCGTCGATTTCCTTTTAAAATGTATTTTATAAATCGTTTTAAATTCGTTTTCAAAACGATTTCAATTTCATATTCAATTTCTAGTCAAAATTGAATATTCCATATCATTAATCTATAAATGATAATATTTTAAAAACGTTATATTTTGAAATCACTTCCTTTTCTATATTCATCATAAAAATGAATAAAATCGATATAAATACCGTTCACGTCAAAATGGCGTCAATCTAATCAACACGGCTTTAATTCAGCACATGAATGTTTTTTTCTATTCAACACATGAATATTTATTTTATTCGACACATGAATATCTTCTTTATTCAACACATGAATATTTATTTTATTCAACACATGAATATTTTCTTTATTCAACACATGAATATTTTCTTTTATTCAACACCTGAATTTTACACATGATTATTTTCTTTTACTCAACACATGAATTTTATTCTTTATTCAACACATGAATATTTTCTTTTATTCAACACATGAATTTTATTCTATTCAACACATGAATTTTTGTTTATAATATTCCTTATTTTCCAAATTGGAATGAGGCCCAATCAATTACCATATAATGTTAGTTATATGGAATCCATACAACACATGTATATAATGGCAACGATAAATAATCAACCATCATCCAGAGTGCATTCTACAATGTATAAGCATCAAATATAAATATTCAACGCTTATAACAGCATGTCAATCAATCGATCGACATACAGCTAATTATTAGGATTAGTGTATATCCAATTTCATCCCAACACCCGTGTGGGGTTTCAAACAATCAAACACAGATTATATTTGTGCAATTGGGCGATGTGTAAAATTTATCGTCCCAATCAATATCAGTCAAATCGGTGTATATAAACAAATCGTTCGATTTGTAAATGAATATTTATTTTATTTCAACACATGAATATATATTTGATTTCAACACATGAATATATATATATATATATATATATATATATATATATTTTATTTCAACACATGAATATATATTTGATTTCACAACCAACAGTCAATTTTCACAACACAAACAAATCACACAAGTCGTCCATGGTCTGTGGACGACGGGGAGCAGTTTATATATGCAGTTATAAAATAAATAACTGAACAGAAAATTTGAGTGAGGAGCTCTCACTGAGGGTTCCACTCCGCCATTCTTTACTAGACGATGGTCTGGATTTACCCGCTATTCCAACTCAACCTTTTCACTGCTGTTCATGGTAAATATCACATATTTACTTCGCTGACTGTATTTTTTATCCAACTAAAAATAATATTCTTATCTATTAAAATCATATTTATAAAAGTCCAATTTTTTTCTTCTCTAAAAATTATATTCCTATATAAACAAAATCATATCTTTTATTATTCGCCAACAACTATACAAAGATTTCATTTTTACTTCGCTAACAACTATATAAAGATTTCATTTTTAGTTCGCTAACAACTATATAAAGATTTCATTTTTATTTTGCTAACAACTATATAAAGATTTCATTTTTACTTCGCTAACAACTATATAAAGATTTCATTTTTACTTCGCTAGCAACTATATAAAGATTTCATTTTTACTTCACTAACAACTATATAAAGATTTCGCCTTTCTAAAATTAAAAATCAAAGCTTTCTAATCTTGTCTATAAACAAGTCATACCTTTGTTCAAAATAAAAATCACATCTATGTTTAAAATATAAAATAAAAATCAAATCTCTTTTAAATTAAACATCATTTCTTAATCATGTTAAAGATCATTTCTTTTTATAGATAAACATCATAGGATTTAATAACTAAAAATTAAAACTTTATATTTTGTAAAACCATTTTCAAATCAATGATTTATATATATTTCAGATTTTAAAACAATAAAATATGTATATAAAAACTAGATTAACCAAAATTAATAAAAAAAAACTCACTTTGGCTTTTGGAGGAGGGAGGAGATGAGGTCGTCGGCGGTGGTCTTTTGAGGTGGAGGCACGGGTTTCTAAGTGGAAGGAGGAGAGAGAGAGTAGTTGAAGAAGGGGGGGGGTCCTCTCGAGTGGCGTCGGCTTGGGGTTAGGGCGTGGGTTTGGGGTCCTTCGATTTGGGGTTGGGGAAGAACGAGGAGGGAGGAGGAAGGCGGGAAGTGTGTGCCGTCGCGAGGAGGAGGGGGGCATCGATCGCCGGTGGTGGCTAGTTGAGCTCCGTCGTTGTTGTTTTTTTTATTCTTACTGAAAGAAATGATCGGGGAAAGAGAATGGATGGGGGGCTTAAGTGAATAAAGGGGGTTGACTTTCTTATATAATTATTTATTTAATTATTTTGAATTCCAACTAAAGTTACTTTTTCATACGAACTCTAAGTCTAACCCACTGACTGTCATCCCTAGCACATTACCCCCATTCTGAACACAATAGGATATGTTTCGTAACCCGATTCGACTGTCATGGCCAGTTTTTGTTAAGTTTAAAATATAATTCATTATATTTTAAATTCAAACGCACATTTCAATTTACCGGGGCCACATACGGACTCTAAAAATTCCCGAAAAATATTTTCTGGCTTCGTATTGACGATAACGTCCTAACGAAACTAATTTCGTCGAATTCTGAGACCGTTTGAAAAATGGCCATTTTCCAGTCGATTAAAATCAACCGAAACTGGTCAAACGCGTTTTCCTTTGCCACGCTCACATATTGATTCAGAAAATTACGAATTTTGAAACCTAACAATAACTTGACATCACGGATCCAAGAAAAGTTCTTTCGTCGAAAACGAAGGTCGTTTGCAAAATTTCCATTTTTAAGGGCCAGAATTCCATAGCGACTATTCTGAATTTTCAACTGGACGTATCTTTTGATTCCCGCTATGAAATTTCTATTTTTCGGATTCATTGGAAAGATATCTTCAATTAGATTCAAATATTTTCAGCTTCACTAAATCCGGTTTATTTTGAATCCTGTACATTCATTTGAACTTTGAAATCGAATTTTCAAACTACCACGCCATTTTCAATTTCTTTTATAATTAAAAATAAATATTTATATTCTAACGATGATCTATATAAACATATACGTTCTAATTCTATTCAAAATAAATTTCTCGTCGTTATTATTTAAAATAATTCAACATTCATCAAAATTGCCAAAATAAAAATTTTAAATTGGCTCAGATTTCCGGGTTATTACAATCTCCCCCACTTAAAACTTTTCGTCCGAAAAGGAACGAATCCGAAAGTTGTTTAACCAATCAACTCAACTTCCATTATTTTCTTTACGGCTTAAGTTCTTCTACTTTTCAGTTTCTAAGAACTTTTCAAATTCTTCAAAAATTTGGCTAACACCCTAAATTTTCGAATTTTTTTGCCATAACCTCCCCTGCACCGGGGACTTGGGGATATTTCAAATAGCCTCCCATGGCCCTCACCAATCCAAAAAGAAAAATAAACAGCCAAGCGGCTCATAAAATCATCCAAACCCAAGAAATACAATAAACATGTACCTATTTGTCAGGCAAACAATTTTGTTCCTCTTCTCTAGCCTCCTTGCTATGACATGTTCAATGTAAGTACATGTATATGCATGCAAATGCGACTAATTTTCAATACAACTCAATACTTGGTTCAACTTGGCTAAAGGTTCAACATTTAATTAATTAAACAATAATCAAACAACACAACCAGCAAACAATTAGTTGATTATCATTTCAAATTCATAATTTGGATACATAGTCAAAAGTCACATTTTCGGTGCTAAATCACAACAATAGACTCTATCTAGCTTTGGTTCTCACACCAGTCAATTGGAAATATATAAATATCACACCTTCGAAACTCGAATACCAATTCTGATGATGTCTAGACTATCATCAGAATCGTCTCCGGGCGACTAGAGTGTAATTCTATATCTATCCAGTATATTAAAATTTCAAATACACATGGATCAGACGTACATGCAAAATCTTTATACACCGGATTGTCCAAATCAATACAAATAAATATTCAAATACGAATAATTGAATTAAATTTTCAAAACAAAACTTTTTTCATTTTTTTTAAAACAACACTTCACACTCGTTCTAGGATGCTTCTGATCCCATCTCTAATGAGTAATTCTCATTGGATATTACTAATCCAATCTCTGATGAATTCTTTCGAAAGGTTCTAATGTGTCTTGTTCTCTGAGCTTTGTAAACCAAAGCTCCGATACCAAATGTAAAGACCCGTAACTTCCCCGGTAAGGAAAGAGCGGATACTTTGAGGACAAGACACATCAAAATGCAAACAGACGAACATTTCATTGTATATTACAACAATTCCACCAGAATACAAGAATATTACAAAGTATGAATAAATATTACACAGAAAATATCAGAGATTTAAATTACATTTAAATACATCGCAGCGGAAAATAATACAAAACACAACTAGAAGTAGTACACAGATACAGAGCTTTCCGAGTATCGTTCCAGCTGTAAGTCAGGATCCTATGAATATAAATCTGCAAACCCAAAACTCTAGCTGCCCGTGTCAAAATAAGGGCACCCAGAGTTTAGGTTAAAACAATAAACTCCAGGTCAGTCATGTGACTGGTGTGAGAACTAAAACAATTATTAATCTTTATTTTAAAGTTAAGTAAATCAAGGGACCACGCCGTATAACACGGAACGTCTTTCCTCCCAAGAATACCAGTGCATAAAACAACAGCGCAATGCTAAATAAAGAACAATGAAGCTATTATAAGACCCAGGTCCCATCACTCAATGCAACACAAGCCGGAGGATAGGGTTTTGTCTTATAATAGCCAAAGAATGCTTGATACACTAAATTTCATCTTTTATTATTACTATAAGTGTATAGTGTCTAAACAATTTCAATCATAAGAATTAATCCTAGACGGCATGGGTACCATATATCATGTCGCCAACACTAGGCTCTACAATCAAAACCGCAAATTTCACGTATTGGAAGTTGGATTTCCATTTGTGAACCAAGGAAAAAAATAGTCCTCACCGATTCGAGAGCCTCTAGTCCGCCCCTCAGGAACAGAACGCATCGTCCCGTGGATCGTCAGGGCCGGTCCACCGATGTGGATTAAACTTAAACCCTGGACACTGCGTTTCCCCGCTCTATGGGGCGTAAATGAGTCATATGACTCCATCGGCTCCACACAGTCACCGATATATCTGAGGCGCCTCGCAACCCAACAACCACATAAGTCAAACTCGTCAGGGCGTGTCAAACCACTGTCGCCACTTCTAACTAGAAGGAAACGCATGCCCTCCCTGAAGTCCTCTCCCGTTTCTGGTTCACAACCGGGGTGTGAGGCTCGCGAATCAACGCTACACAAAGCTATGCGAAGAAGGCCGTGCTTTGATCATCAACCACAAGAGTTTGCTTTTCAACAGAAGCCTTAATCAATTGCCACTTAGGCATGCCACACAGGCAATTCACTCCATGCGATTGATATCCATCAATATATAACCCCTGAGCTCGTACGTCTCAGAGAAGGGCGTTAAGCAAGAGAATAAATTCTCCGCCGCCAAACAGATATATATATTTAATTGAAATCAATCACACAGAATAAAATCCAATGTCAGACACACAGTCCATTTACAAGTTCGTTCTGGGTCTGAACGAAACCGGAGGCACCTTGTACCTCGCATATCCATCGATCTCCAAGTACGTCTGGACGATCACCAACTGATTCCCTCCTTTTGGGTATACAGCCCAATAAAGATCATCAGTAATTATCCAAACGACGTGAAGACCTCCGGTCTTTGACCACCATCTTCATCCTCGACACCACGTCGAATTAGTTATTCAGAATGGGATAAACCCAGTCTTTCTGAATAACTCGCGTATATAATAAACAAGTGTTACACAAACACAACATATGCCTCATTCCAATTCAGAATATTCTTTTATTCAAATATTCTTATACTTTGGGAAAGATTCCCATTAATTTTATCAAAGATAAATTCTTTAAATTTATTCTTTAATCTTCTTTGAATATCAATTCAAACTAGTCGGGATTAGCGAACCACACCGAAGTAATCATTTATTTTATTTCCCAATCCCAACCTATTCATCCCATGAAGTAAAACTGGTAATACTACATATTTAATACCACGGTGTTATCGGTAAATTCAATTACCACTTCACGTTTAAATCTAATTAAAGATTTACCTATCGCCTGGAGCAAAACTAGTGATACTCCATTTCGATTATTTCAATCTAATTAAAGATTCATTAAAACCCCACTTGGTTTTAATCTTCCCAATAATCACTATCAATGATTATTTAACTTGGGAAATCACATCATGTCTTTAACTGGGTTAAAGAACCAATGTCATTTAAAACACGGTTCACGATAAACCTAAGATCACATTCTATTCAATTCCAATTAAATACCACTTAATTGGTATACTTCATTAAATCTAAATAAAAAGATTTAATCTTTTCCTCAATTGGGCTTAAGAACAGTGTTAATGAAGACACCATTCACGACAAACCCAAATCCCATTTGATATTAAACACAAGGCTCTAATAGAAAATATATCGGCTTATATTCAATATCAAATTCTACGACCCACAAATATCTTATTGGAAATAACGATATAAATATATCTTTCAAATTTCCAAAACAATATCTGTATAATCATGAAATCCAACATCGAAATATTCCAAAGACAATTTCGATTCAAATCCATTCCAATTCAATTATTGGAAATTCTGGTTATTTCAAAACAATTTCAAATCCACTTTATTTATTTTAAAAATAAATGGGATTATAATTCTAGTTCAAAACTAGTTCATTTTGATAAAAATTTATTTTTATTTTTTCAAATTTGGAATTTTTCATCCTAATTATTCACAAATCATTTCTTATGATTTTACACAAATTATTACAAATTTTAATAATTTTATCAAGGCCCGTACAGTTGACTTCCACCAATGGCCATCGAACTGCACTTGCAGCGACCTTTTCCAAATTTGATTTGGTCATAATTCCAAATCCAACCGTTAGATTTCTAATTTCAAATATTTGTTAGAAAGCTCTTTTCGATACGAACCCAACGGTTCCGGTTTTAGGAGAATCTGACAGTCGAGTCTCCCGCAATATCCATTCGAAGTCAACGGTCGAAATCGCGAACTGCCGCGGTGCGGCGCGTTCTATTCAGGCCATTTAATATATATAATATATATATTATATATATTTCGTCGATTTTCTTTTAAAACGTATTTTATAAATCATTTTAAATTCGTTTTCAAAATGATTTCAATTTCATATTCAATTTCTAGTCAAAATTGAATATTCCATATCATTAATCTATAAATGATAATATTTTCAAAACGTTATATTTTGAAATCACTTCCTTTTCTATATTCATCATAAAAATGAATAAAATCGATATAAATATCGTTCACGTCAAAATGGCGTCAATCTAATCAACACGACTTTTATTCAACACATGAATGTTTTCTTCTATTCAACACATGAATATTTATTTTACTCAACACATGAATATTTTCTTTATTCAACACATGAGTATTTATTTTATTCAACAAATGAATATTTTCTTTATTCAACACATGAATATTTTCTTTTATTCAACACTTGAATTTTATTCTTTATTCAACACATGAATATTTTCTTTTATTCAACACATGAATTTTAATCTATTCAACACATGAATTTTTATTTATAATATTCCTTATTTTGCAAATTGGAATGAGGCCCAATCAATTACCATATAATGTTAATTATATGATTCCATACAACACATGTATATAATAGCAACGATAAATAATCAACCATCGTCCAGAGTGCATTCTACACTGTATAAGCATCAAATATAAATATTCAACACTTATAACAGCCTGTCAATCAATCGATCGACATACATCTAATTATTGGGATTAGTGTACGTCCAATTTCATTCCAACACCAGTGTGGGGTTTCAAACAATCAAACACGGATTTTATTTGTGTAGTTGGGCGATGTGTAAAATTTATCGTCCCAATCAATATCAGTCAAATCGGTGTACATAAACAAATCGTTCGATTTGTAAATGAATATTTATTTTATTTCAACACATGAATATATATCTGATTTCAACACATGAATATATATTTGATTTCAACACATGAATATATATTTTATTTCAACACATGAATATATATTTGATTTCACAACCAACAGTCAATTTTCACAACACAAACAAATCACACAAGTCGTCCATGGTCTGTGGATGACGAGGAGTAGTTTATATATGCAGTTATAAAATAAATAACTGAATAGAAAATTTTAGTGAGGAGTTCTCACTGAGGGTTCCACTCCGCCATTCTTTACTAGACGATGGTTTGGATTTACCTGTTGTTCCAACTCAACCTTTTCACGCTGTTCATAGTAAAAATCACATTTTTACTTCGCTGACTGTATATTTTAATCCAACTAAAAATAATATTCTTATCTATTAAAATCATATTTATAAAAATCCAATTTTTTTCTTCTCTAAAAATTATATTCCTATATAAACAAAATCATATCTTTTCCTATTCACCAACAACTATCTAACACTACACCAAAACAGCCAATTTGGCGCACTTGAATGTGGAGATTTAAAGCCGTATCAAATATGATACAGCTTATAGCCGTATCAAAATTTCTTTGCAATCCACACCACCTCTCACACTTAAAATCCAACCCTACATCTCGGAAGATCCGGATCACTATATTTTGATACGGCTTCAAACCCAATCAATTCCGCTTTATTATATTTCCCTTAAAATTTAGTAATCGGCCGCATATACCCTTATTCCCAAATATTATATCCTAAACCAAAAAAATTGTCGTGTCTCTTCCAACATTCCAGCCTCCCTTCTCCCCTCCGCCGCCTCCTCCAACCTATCCTACGCCTCCCAAGCCCCCAAATCCGATGTCATCAGCGGCTTTACCCCAAATTGATGCAGAAGGGTTTCAACTGGTGGTATCGAAGAAAAATCAGCGAGCTAAGGAATCAACATCGTCCCGTCCAGCCAGCACCCGAATTCGAGAGACCTTCGAGAAATCCGCGATCTGGTGACAACTCACCACGAGGTCAGATGTTCAACTCGGGGGTAGATAATTCCGACTTTGGAGGTTGCGTAAAAGATGCCGACATCTAGAAGAGATGCGACTACATGTGCTCCTCTGCCTCTTCCTGGTCCCGCTATTCCACTTCAGCGAATGCTATGAATTTGCAGCTTGGCTTATTATTTCTAGTAGTCAAATATTTGGCAGTTAGATATTGTGCAGATACCGACTTCCTTTCGTAAAGAGATGAGCTTTAGGTAACTGGAACACCGCAGAGTCTTGGGTTATTTGTGTCTTATATATTTAGAAGGAACCAAATCTGAGGTATTTTTACAGGAGTGCTATTAATATAATTCAAAGTCAACATTTGTTATTCCAATTACTACATGTAAACTTTGAACAAGTCAGGGACAGAGAAATTCAATGCTAAAATATTAGAAGCACACAAATTTATTGATGAATCTTATAGCTGATGTGGTAATGGTTTCTAATCTACTGGGACCAACTTAAAGTGTGTATTTTCTATCTAATTATTTTATTTACAGTTTCATGCTTTTATTTCATGTAGTTATTTAAAAGGAAATAGCAAATATGAAAGGCCACTTTAGTACAGTAGAGACTCGTATTTGACTAAATGAACGAGTACTTTCGTATTTTTTCTGATTATGACGTTCAATTTTTTTAAGTTAAAATAAATACTTAAAAGTTTACTGAATAACACTAACATTTGGTGGATGCTTTCCATAGCTTAACATATCATGTCTGCAAAATACCCTCAACTTTGTAAACATATGGAAAAGATGTTTGCACAATCCTCGTTGCATAATTGCATTATTAATGAGAACTTTATGCAATTAAGAAATAGTTTGACAGAAAGGGAAAAATATTTTACTACTTACTGAAGATTTCATAGCTATAAAGAAACTGCGAACTTTTTATCTCAAACAGATGAAATTTACTCAAAGAAAAGTTTATATTATAAGCTTTCAGACGTCCCTAAATCAAGTGTAACTTCAGATTTGCTAGAATTTACATGTATCAAAACTAAAGTTACACTTGATAGCAATCCGTGTTAGTAGTAAATCAAAATTAGAACCTAGAATTTAGTTTAACCTTAGGCAAGCTAGATTAGTTGATTTGTTCAGTATTTTTTTTACTCTTCAACCATTGTTTGGTTTCGTGCCAAGGTTTCTTTAAGTAGATGTTTCATTGAAATATGTCATATTAAAAAGGATATACTATAGTGCCATAATGTGATGGGGAAATGGAGGATGATAGCATTGGTTAGAGATTTAAATCTTCTGTAAAGTACTCGTAGACTAAACAATGTTTTGTGCATGGATCACACCAATTCGTTAGTCTTTAATTAAAATTCATGTTTGACATTTTATTCTGACAGTTAATGACTGTGACTAGATGAGCAAATAGTGGCATATAGTTTGAAAGTAAGGAACTGAATGCTAAATGTGTACGCCAGTTTATCCTTAAGGACCAATCATATTGGATATTAGTGTTTTAATGCTTGCTTTGCTAGTTTGCACTATGTGAGCAAGGATATCATAGCATTTTAGACGCAACATCCGTCACCCTATAATAAATAAATTGATCACTCACCATGTGTAAGTTGAACTGATATATGCTGTTTTGGTTTCTTTTTAAAGGTGCTGGCCATATTCAGTGGTATACATTCAGCCGATTAATTCAATGCGCACATCTCTGTACGTAGCACCACTCGGACTGAACATTAAGGATAATTTTCAGATTGGTGTTCAACAAATTTAACTGGTCTTGGGCATTCATTTCATGGGCACGCAAAGGCATCCGAACTTCAGACGCTGGTATGGATGCCACATGATATATATAAAATTGCATGAAGAAATAGTTCATGTGTAACCTGATTTTTAAAGCACCATCTTTTTAATGCTTCACTAGTTCGAAACTGAGTTCACAAACTCAGTTCGAAACTGAGTTCACAAACTCAGTTCGAAACTGAGTTCGAAACGAACTCAGTTCGGAACTGAGTTTGACTGAGTTCGCAAACTCAGTTTCGAACTGAGTTCGCAAACTCAGTATCGAACTCAGTTTGCGACTGAGTTCGCGAACTCAGTTCGGAACTGAGTTCGCAAACTCAGTTCTGAGTTGCAAACTCAGTCCCAAACTGAGTTTGCAAACTCAGTCCGGGACTGAGTTTGCAAACTCAGTCCCGAACTTTAATTTTCCCACTTCAAAATCATTTATTTCAATATTAAAGTCAACATTTGTTATTCGAATTACTACATGTAAACTTTGAACAAGTCAGGGACAGAGAAATTCAAAGCTAAAATATTAGAAGCACACAAATTTACTGATGAATCTTATGCAACTCAGTCCCGAACTTTAATTTTCCCACTTCAAAATCATTTATTTCAATATTAAAGTCAACATTTGTTATTCGAATTACTACATGTAAACTTTGAACAAGTCAGGGACAGAGAAATTCAAAGCTAAAATATTAGAAGCACATAAATTTATTGATAAATCTTATAGCTGATGTGGTAATGGTTTCTAATCTACTGGGACCGACTTAAAGTGTGTATTTTCTATCGAATTAATTTATTTACAGTTTCATGCTTTTATTTCATGTAGTTATTTAAAAGGAAATAGCAAATGTGAAAGGCCACTTTAGTACAGTTGAGACTCATATTTGTGATACACGGTAATTTTGATATCAGATTGGTTGTTCTCTCATAACTAAGTGCATCTAGTGTGTGGGTGGTATATGATCAACTTGAATAACTCTTTCTTTAGGTTTACAGGTAGACATAGGCAGTCCAAGGTAATGAATTTTCATGATAATAATGGAAATTAATGAGGGTTATGTACTGTATGCCTCGGTAGTTCTCAATTTTATGCTTAGCTATTAATGTCACAGTATAATCCAAAGACCTGTTAGACCTTTATACTGTATTTCTAAACTTGCCATGCTTAATTTAAGAATACTTTTTACCCTTTTTTTAACTTGCTTATTATAGTTACACAAAACTGATGTCATAATGCACTGTGTATAATGGTGGTATTGATATAGACTTTCTATGTGTGAGGTAAGTATTTGTTCAGGGTTTAAGCTCTGTTCTTTAACACTCTATCTATTTGCAATTTTAGTCTTGAGCTCAAGCTAGGCAAAGGTTGATTCTTGGAGGGAAAGGTTATTGAAACATGTCAAGTAAAAGCTTAGTTCATGTGATGATTTCTCAGTTGAGTCCATATATCAACTGAAAGGAGGCAACTTGACAAATTTATGTGCAGCCCATTAACGGAAGCTGGTACACATGTTAGAAGCAATAACCAACTGGAGGAGATAAGGTATTGTGTACTTTCATATTTGTTTATTTTTGGTGCATATTTCTTACTACGGACGGATTACATGAGATATACTATAAAATTATAATATTTCTTGCTACACCATTTACTTCTTCTTGCACTTTTCCATTGTTTCTTTGGATAACTTCTTCAGTAATACTCCCATATTTTGTAGTCGCATAATTCAACATGTATTTATATTGCTGTGTTTATATTTTCCAAACCCATTTTTTTTATATATTTGTTTTTGCGCTAGAAAATAAGAATGATATGCATTCAATTAATTCTGTTGTAACCAACACTATGGTGTAAACTGAAATTATTATTCAGGACTAAGGAAATTATTATACAGCAAGATTATTGTTAGGATTTTATCATAAAGTAAATGAACGAGTACTTTCGTAATTTTTCTGATTATGACGTTCAATTTTTTTTAAGTTAAAATAAATACTTAAAAGTTCACTGAATAACACTAACATTTGGTGGATGCTTTCCATAGCTTAACATATCATGTCTGCAAAATACCCTCAACTTTGTAAACATATGGAAAAGATGTTTGCATAATCCTCGTTGCATAATTGCATTATTAATGAGAACTTTATGCAATTAAGAAATAGTGTGACAGAAAGGGAAAAATATTTTACTTCTTACTGAAGATTTCATAGCTATAAAGTAACTGCGAACTTTTTATCTCAAACAGATGAAATTTACTCAAAGCAAAGTTTATATTATAAGTTTTCAGTCATCCCTATATCAAGTGTAACTTCAGATTTGCTAGAATTTACATGTATCAAAACTAAAGTTACACTTGATAGCCGTCCATGTTAGTAGTAAATCAAAATTAGAACCTAGAATTTAGTTTAACCTTAGGCAAGCTAGATTAGTTGATTTGTTCAGTATTTTTTTTACTCTTCAACCATTGTTTGGTTTCGTGCCAAGGTTTCTTTAAGTAGATGTTTCATTGAAGTATGTCATATTAAAAAGGATATACTATATTGCCATAATGTGATGGGGAAATGGAGGATGATTGCATTTGTTAGAGATTTAAATCTTCTGTAAAGTACTCGTAGACTAAACAATGTTTTGTGGATGGATCACACCAATTCGTTAGTCTTTAATTAAAATTCATGTTTGACATTTTATTCTGACAGTTAATGACTGTGACTAGATGAGCAAACAGCGGCATATAGTTTGAAAGTAAGGAACTGAATGCTAAATGTGTACGCCAGTTTATCCTTAAGGACCAATCATATTGTATATTAGTGTTTTAATGCTTGCTTTGTTAGTTTGCACTATGTGAGCAAGGATATCATAGCATTTTAGACGCAACATCCGTCACCATATAATAAATAATTTGATCACTCACCATGTGTAAGTTGAATTGATATATGTTGTTTTGGTTTTTTTTAAAGGTGCTGGCCATATTCAGTGGCATACATTCAGCCGATTAATTCAATGCGCACATCTCAGTACGTAGCTCCACTCGGACTGAACATTAAGGATAATTTTCAGATTGGTGTTTAGCAAATTTAACTGGTCTTGGGCGTTCATTTCATGGGCACGCAAAGGCATCCGAACTTCAGACGCTGGTATGGATGCCACATGATATATATAAAATTGCATGCAGAAATAGTTCATGTGTAACCTGATTTTTAAAGCACCATCTTTTTAATGCTTCACTAGTTCGAAACTGAGTTCGCAACTCAGTTCGAAACGAACTCAGTTCGAAACGAACTCAGTTTGGAACTGAGTTCGCAAACTCCGTTCGGAATTGAGTTTGACTGAGTTCGCAAACTCAGTTTCGGACTGAGTTCGCAAACTCAATATCAAACTCAGTTTGCGACTGAGTTCGCGAACTCACTTTGCGACTGAGTTGCGAACTCAGTTCCGAACTGATTTGCGAACTCAGTTCTGAACTGAGTTCGCGAACTCAGTCAGAACTGAGTTCGCAAACTCAGTCCGAACTGAGTTCGCAAACTCAGTCCGAACTGAGTTCGCAAACTCAATTCCGAACTGAGTTGCAAAGACTGAATTGCAAACTCAGTCCGGGACTGAGTTTGCAAACTCGGTCCGGGACTGAGTTTGCAAACTCAGTCCAAACTCAGTCCGGACTGAGTTTGCAAACTCAGTCCCGGACTGAGTTTGCAAACTTGGACTTGTTTCTGCACTATTTTTTTTCCTACAGTGATTGATAACCGATAGTGTTATCTTTTTCCTTGTAGGTAAAGAAAAAAAAAGTTGTACTTATAATGTGATTGATAACCATCTTAGAATGAACCAAGTTGTTTGTGTACATGTATTTTGTATGACATTTATAATGTTTCTTTTTTCTTTACTAGAAAATGAAGTGAAAATGGACATAAAAGAGGATAATCTGAACGACAAAAAGGAAGAGAAGGCAGTCAAAGTGAAGAGACCCCTTCACAAATGGAAGAGTTATCCATCACATGTGGAAAGTGAACGCAGTATATAAGTATTTGGTAGAAGATGGTCAAGAGATGCTTTAGCCGATGTTTTAGTTTGTGGAGTATGTTTGTGGAATATGTTATGTAATTCTTTGTGCTTGAAGTTAAATGATAAATGATCTATGTTTTAGTTTTCATTTTGGTTCGTCCATTTGTTGATGCTGCTACCTAGTTTTGTGCATGGCTGTTGCTAGTAGGAAACAACATGTATCGCTAATTGTATTTTTTTTAATTTTTTTTTTTAAATTAGATACGGCTTAAAACCGTATTAAACTAATGTACTGATACGGCTTAAAACCGTATTAAACTAATATACTGATATGGCGTCTTTATTATTTTGATACGGTTTTAAGCCGTATCAATCTATGAATTTGATACGGTTTTAAGCCGTATCAAATTTGTAAATTGATACGGCTTAAGACCGTATCAAAATAATAAAGACGCCATTTTTTGATACGGTCCTGAGCACTGCCAAATTGCATTTGATACGGTCAAAAACACTGCCTAATTGGCATTTCTGGTGTAGTGTAAAGATTTCATTTTTACTTCGCTAACAACTATATAAAGATTTCATTTTTACTTCGCTAACAACTATATAAAGATTTCATTTTTACTTCGCTAACAACTATATAAAGATTTCATTTTTATTTCGCTAACAACTATATAAAGATTTCATTTTTACTTCACTAACAACTATATAAAGATTTTATTTTTACTTCGCTGGCAACTATATAAAGATTTCATTTTTATTTCGCTAACAACTATATACAGATTTCATTTTTACTTCGCTAACAACTATATAAAGATTTCGCCTTTCTAAAACTAAAAAACAAAGCTTTCTAATCTTGTCTATAAGCAAAGTCATACCTTTATTTAAAATAAAAATCACATCTTTGTTTAAAATAAAAAATAAAAATCAAATCTCTTTTAAATTAAACATCATTTCTTAATCATGTTAAAGATCATTTCTTTTTATAGATAAACATCATAGGATTTTATAACTAAAAATTAAAACTTTATATTTTGTAAACCCATTTTCAAATCAATGTTTTATATATATTTCATATTTTGAAACAATAAAATATGTACATAAAAACTAGATTAACCAAAATTAATAAAAAAAACTCACTTTGGCTTTCGGAGGAGGGAGGAGATGAGGTCATCGGCGGTGGTCTTTTGAGGTGGAGGCGTGGGTTTCTAAGTGGAAGGAGGAGAGAGAGTAGTTGAAGAAGCGGGGTCCTCTCGAGTGGCGTCGGCTTGGGGTTAGGGCGTGGGTTTGGGGTCCTTCGATTTGGGGTTGGGGAAGAACGAGGAGGGAGGAGGAAGGCAGGAAGTGTGCACCGTCGCGAGGAGGAGGGGGGCATCGATCGCCGGCGGTGGCTAGTTGAGTTTCGTCATTTTTTTAATTCTTACTGAAAGAAATGATTGGGGAAAGAGAATGGTTGGGGGGGCTTAAGTGAATAAAGGGGGTTGACTTTCTTATATAATTATTTTGAATTCCAACTAAAGTTGTTTTTCATACGAACTCAAAATCTAACCCACTGACTGTCGTTCCTAGCACATTACCCCCATTCCGAACACAATAGGATATGATTCGTAACCCGATTCGACTGTCACGACCAGTTTTTGTTAAGTTTAAAATATAAATCATTATATTTTAAATTCAAACGCACATTTCAATTTACCGAGGCCACATACGGACTCTAAAAATTCCCGAAAAATATTTTCTAGCTTCGTATTGACGATACGGTCCTGACGAAAAAAAATTCGTTGAATTCTGAGATCGTTTGAAAAATGACCATTTTCCAGTCGATTAAAATCAACCGAAACTGGTCAAACGCGTTTTCCTTTGCCACGCTCACATATTGATTCAGAAAATTACGAATTTTGAAACCTAGCAATAACTTGACATCACGGATCCAACAAAAGTGGTTTCGTCGAAAACGAAGGTCGTTTGCAAAATTTCCATTTTTAAGGGCCAGAATTCCATAGCGACTATTCTGAATTTTCAACTGGACGTATCTTTTGATTCCCGCTATGAAATTTCAATTTTTCGGATTCGTTGGAAAGATATCTTCAATTAGATTCAAATATTTTTGGTTTCATTAAAATTCGGTTTATTTTGAATCCTGTACATTCATTGGAACTTTAAAATCGAATTTTCAAACTACCGCGCCATTTTCAATTCCTTTTATAATTAAGAATAAATATTTATATTCTAACGACGATCTATATAAATATATACATTTTAATTCTATTCAGAATAAATTTCTCGTCGTTATTATTTAAAATAATTCATTTTAAATATTCAACATTCATTAAAATTGCCAAAATAATATTTTTAAATTGGCTCAGATTTCCAGGTTATTACAACAGCAATTAAATAAAAAGAGAGATTTATATAGTAAGAGAAAACAATTTGGGGATAATGGCATAAATTGGATTCACACTCATCAATAGCCAACAAATAAATATAGATCAACTTCATGTTTCTGTCACACACATGAATCAACGATAATTAGGTTCTTAGAAACAAATAAGTAAATAACGACAAGCATAGCCTATGCAGGAGCTGAGCTCTTAAACAACCATAGGCTATCAGCACAGATTCACTAATTATTTTCTAAAACCCTAAAATTAGATCTAAATCTGATAATTGTTAGATCGAACACGAATATACCCTGTGAAGGAGCATAGCTCTTTAATGATACAGAATATGAAGTTTCAGATCCAACCCTTGATTCAGATCTAGATCTACGTGTATAAAGTCCACATCTATTGGCTATGTAATTCATGTTGAATCATATCTATTAGCGTCATCACCCCCTAATCAAAGAGGATTAGCTAGACATAGCTAAAGAAGAAGAGAAAAAGAAACTAAATAACATGAACATAAATAAAATAAAATAACAACTAAGAGAAAGGGGGAAGAAGAGTTTTATTCCAAGAAGAGAATTACAGAATAAAACTAAGTGTGTTTTACAATGAATGAGATACAATGTATTTATAGCTGATATGACAAAGACTACTTGGCAAATTCCACAATGTAGGACAAAACCCCTTTTCAAAATAGCACATAAATCAAATAGCTCAATGTGAACGCGTGCAGCGCATGAATGAGAAGCCTTGCAAATTACATGATATGGGACAAATAACTTAGCCCAATTAGCAACTAGAGCAATGTGAATGCATGCAGATGTCATGGAAAATAGGTTGCGGGCTTCAAATCTAATTGCCTTGAGAATGAATAACAACTCCAAGTAATCAATATGGAAAAACATTGAATCTTGTCTTTAAAATATGCAGTAGAAGGCGATTGAATAGCAACTTTTCTTCAGGTCTTCAAGCTTTAATCCAGCTCTAAAATCCAACACTCTTCTTGCACAAATTCTTCAAGCTTTTCAACAATTAAGTGCATTAATCCATTCATCAAAAATAATCTGTAAACACAACAATAAATGCACAGTATCAATTATTTAAAAGATAAAATGAGATAAATATGCGGATAAAATATACACATTTACGTGTATATCACATAGAAATCAATAAATCACCATCAATAAAACATTGGCTCCAATCATACCATAATGGAATTAACCAATTTCATATTGCTCCATGTCCCATACCACACGTTCTCACTGCTTTGTTTACTAGTTGCTTGTCAACTTCCATACCAGAAAACATTGAAATAAATGAATCATCATCGATAAAACATCAGCACCAATCAGACTATACTTGAATTAAACAATTTTGTATTCCTCGATGTTCGATACCATGGGATTTACAATATCGTTTAACACTAGTATGTCATATCGAAGGGTGCAAAATAGTTTGGTTTTTATATAAGAAAATACTTGATTTTCTAAGGCGATTTATAAAACTATTTCTCAAAATCGATTGCTTCCTTTATAAAATCCATATATTTATAAAAATAACTTTTTAATATTGTTTTTAGACCATTTAGCATTAAAACAAAAATTATAAAACTCTTTTAGCCTCAAAACTATAAGTAAAACGTTATATACATGTATACAGAAAAACTAGCTTAAAATGTGCAATGTGTGCTCAAAACTCATCATAAATCCATCAAACCAAACTATGCATTAGCAGTAAATTAAGCTTCTATATTAATAAAGTAAGCCAAATTAAAACACAAAAATCAGGGCTTAAAACTAGATCAAGAGATGCATGAGAACACTTAAGAAAAGGCGTCTAAATTTACACTTAAGGCATGAAAAATACACCTAGAACCCAATCTGGGTTGCCACTATCAGGATAGTTTCGAATGACCAAATGACCTCCGATTGGTCTAAGATTTGATATGCACAAACTATAAATACCTGGCTTTCATATGAAAAGGGATTCACTAAATTTTGACGTCGCACGAAGATGTTATAGGGCTCTAAACTTAGACTCTGTACTGAATTTCTGCCTGGGCTAAAATTACTTCCATGTCCAAATTTGGGATCAGGTTTGAATGACCAAACGACTTCACATTTGTCTAAAATTTTGCATGCATAGATAGAAGACTCCAGGATTTACAACACAAAAAAATACCAAAATAGGATCAATAACGAAAAAGATACAACACCTAGAAGTTGGATGTGGGCGCTATTTTCACCTACAAGCAAAAAGATGCTCACATGAAGCTACAGAAGTGATTTTCTTCAAGTGGGTCGACCAAATACCATAGTGGGTCAACCTCTGGGTCGATACAGATGCATAGTGGGTCAACCCACTTCATGGCAATCGTTCTTGGTCGATATCCCAACGAAACCACCACTTTAGTGACCCGTTTACCTACCCAAAACAACTCAGAATGAAACCAAAACTTGCATATGTACTCACTAGACGATGGAAAATAACATGAAAAAAGAATCAAGTAAAAACACTTAAGGATCAGAATGTTGTTAAGGCTCAAAGATAGGTTTTGCTGTGTTTTCAGCAATCCAAGAAAAGACAAAAAATGGTATAGGTTTTCATATGTATTTTTACAATTTCAGCACAGATAACACAAATTATTGTAAACCAAAGTGCGTAAGTTGAACAACTCACCTGAGATAGGATTCAAGGCTGAAATTGAAGAGATTTCACCTTCTAAGCTTGCTAAACCTTGATTTTTAGCCTTGGAAAAACCATTCAAGAACAAAGAAGAGACATGCGACTTCTAAGAATATACAGTAAGTTATTTCTTTCTGGAATGATTTGAGAAGAAGGTTGCATGGATTGGTTAAGGCTGGAGAAGCTCTTTTCTTCACTAAAAATATAAATCAAAGATTTGATTTTCTTTATTTATTAATAAAAGGGGTGAAGAGCATGGATTTTTCACTGATTTCTCAAGTTGAAGAAGGAAGAAGAGAGGTAATAGAAAAGTGTCTTACTTTTCTTTCCAATCTTCCTAGAATTATTAAAAGAAAAGGGATAATGGGCTAAATGATCCAAGAGGCCCTAGTGTTAATTAAGAAAATTAAGCTTAATCACATAATTACATCTCTAATAACACCAAATTAAGTCATTTAACACACCCACCAAATCAACTTGTGTTTAATTTAACAACTCAATACACAAATTAACACACATCACATTTACTCTATTTAATTGTCTAATTCACCATAATTTACCAAAATAAACGTGTTTATCAAAATATCTTCATTTATTTGTATAATCTTTACAACATAACAAATAAATGTCACCAATGACTAATTTAACAAAATACATCATTAACATGTCAAAAAACATATTTTTATTTTTATAATTAAACACAACAAATTTGAAATTTTAAGATTTATACAAGAATACATATCATAACCCAAAATTACAATGATTGTTTTTGATAATCAAATATTTATAATCATTGTTATTAACCCACCATAACTATGTTTTAACTTGATAATAATCTCATAAATACACTTCTACTCTTTTATTTAAATTCTACAATACATACATACATATTTATAAGTATTGTTGACATTTAAAACACAAAATTTCTAGCTTATTATGCAACAATATAATTGTACATTTTATTGACTTAATAATTTAAATTTATAATCAATGATAATAAAACTCACCAATTCTATAAATATTGATTCACATCAATATTTATATTTTTATATAATCAACAAATCAACTCATTCTTTGAATAATTAAAAAAATAATATCATTTGTATATAATCAACAAGTCACATGTACATTTTAATTTCATTAAACACTATTTCACTATTAATATTATTATCAAAATATATCTTTGTATTTAAAACACCAATTAGTAATTTAATAATTAAATGAACTATTAATCCCTTGATATTGAAAATATATTTTCCCTTAAAGATTGATTCCCAAAATATATTTTAAATATCACCCTTAATTATTAAATTATGATCTTAAGATTATAGATTGGATTAAATTTCTATTATATCAAAGTTATATAATTTATTCCAAACACTCAATTCATAAATGCTCAAAACCCAAATTTCTTATTAAATTATTATACTAGTTGGTCTCACAACTCGTATCACCAACATATTATCTTAAGAATCACAAAACGTAATAAACTCGCACTTCCTGATTACTTGAAAATCCGGGTTGTTATAAACCCCCCTTATATAAATTGCATTCTCGCAATTTGTTAAGATTAGAACTTCATTAATTTAGATTCTACAGGTTATTTATCTCAACTTTCTTCTTAAAAACTTCCTGATTTAGAAAGCTAACACATGGAATTTAGAAATTTTCATTATATTAAACTTTTAACATCATTTGAACTTACGCAAGTCTTAGCTAAAGTTTTAACCGTATTCATTAACTCATTAGTATCAAGTTTTAAACAACACAACTTACCTTTCACAAGGCGTATTTTAAGTACACACTCATGATTTTCTCTCCTACATCATTGCTTGATGCTACCTTGCCATCGAGATTACCCAAATTTTCTCAACAGTGGCTGCTACTTGGATTTTTGTATAATCAAATAGCCTTGCCATTCCTCGGGGTTCATATCTAATTCAATGGCGGCAACTTGTCAAGTGAATGCAACTATGAATGTGTATCCCAAAAGTGAAGCATTTATTTCATAAAGTTGTATATTTAAAAACAATCACACTTTAAATTCTCATTTGCAATTAGATTGGAATAGCATTAACCTATTATTTTCCAAGAGTCCTTCATAATACTTGGCTGCGATGTTGACAAATCATCGCCATCGCCTCGCCAAAGTCACTATACTCCGTCTCCCACGTAGTGGTTTAACACTATCACAACGTAATACTATCATATGTTATCTTTCATCAAACTTCACTTTTACTACTCATCTTAAGTGTTAGATAGTCTCGCATAAGTGTTTAAGGAATTTCTATCGATATCACTGATCAGGCGTATTGACTGAAACCTTTAAGACACTCATCAGACCATTCAACACATTAAATGATTATCAATTTAATTTCACCTAAAGGGTAGTATTTATTATTACCCATCAATAACATTCTCGGTTTTGCCCAAGTAATCAACCCATGTTCCCAAAATTTTAATTTAATTATCGGGTTACAAAGTAATTATTTCATTGATGTTTGTAATTCCTCATTATTCCCATGCTTAATTACTTCAAAAATTTAGCACAACCGAAGTGATTCACCTACTACCGCTGTGCACTCTGATTTACTTTATTTTAACTTTAATTTTCCATTCTTAAAGTAGAAATCACTTCTAAATTTTAGGTTTCAAATGCCCTTAACTTTCCTTTTTTCAAACCCAACAACCGATCAAATATCAAGGATAGGGTGAAAAAATTTCTCAAATTTTTTACCTAAAGTTTCAAACTTTGAAAGATAAAGAGGATGGAAAAATTTTCTTGTCAAATCACACTACAAATAGAGGTATTAACAATGGAATAATTTTGGAATAAACCGCTTATTCCTCAACCATAAGGACCCCTACGACTCTCATATAAGAAACTCAAGACAGAATAACAATGGAAACGATAAAGTAGACACAATTGTTATCCTTCCACATTGTAACACATGTGCTATTCTGGTTCTGTTCTGTGCCTAATATACTTTTTTCTGAACTGCGATACCCTAGCTTCCTTCCTAGTTTTACGACCAGCCTCTCAACCTCACAACCAACCCTAAACGGGACGTGTAAGGGTAAGAGTCAATGCTTTCCCACTGATCACAAGGCGAGAACCCCTATCACGCAGCTCTCAACAAACTAGGGTTGGTTAAGGTCGACTACTCATAGATTTTCATCCGTAAGTCTTAAGTACGTCGATGAAGTGCTCGCTATTTTTTTCAAGAGGCTCGACATACTTAATACTCATGTAATACAATCACAACACCAGAAAAGCCCATTTGTCATGCTTATAACCGTGAGGAAGCAGAAAACTCACGGTTATAACCGTTGTGCCAACAGGCGTTGGTTATTTTTATCACGCATGTTATCACGGTTATAACCGTGACAAATACTAACACATATAGTCATAGTTATAAGCGTGATTATATTTTCTCTACTAACGGTTATAACCGTGATTATATTTTCTCTACTAACGGTTTTAAATGTGACTAATTCCAGAATTATAACGGTTATAAGCGTTAAATTAAGATTTTTACCAATGGTTATAAGCGTTACGTTATCGAAGATTCCATTGGCTACTATCACATTCGTCATGGGTATAACCGTGAGAAACTAAGCACAGTACACTGCATCCATAAAACACCTATATTTCATATCAAATATACATACAATAATAACTTTAGAACAACAAATAGCATGTCGAACATACCAAATTTAAAATAGTTAACATAACAAGTTTAAAATACGGAGAGTTATACACTGTCATTAACATGCATAATAAGTTTAAAAACGATTATAATTTCGATCTTAACATACATATGATCTACAAAATTAACTTCAATCCAGTTTTCACAGTACTTTAAAATACATACCCCACCGTTAAAATTAAAACCAGTTAGAAACTTCTCAAAGGTGATACATGTCTCCCGCATATACTCTTCTTCTCATATACTCTTCATGGTGATACATGTCTACCGCATGGGTACACCATCAT
The DNA here is from genome assembly GCA_030737875.1 of Allium sativum. NCBI lineage: Eukaryota > Viridiplantae > Streptophyta > Magnoliopsida > Asparagales > Amaryllidaceae > Allium > Allium sativum. The sequence continues at coordinate 428,169,198 of CM060909.1, read as the reverse complement.
CTGCAAAGTAAGAATACATATTTACTGTAATAAGAATACATATATACAGCTTCAAACATCATTATTCAGTCTTTCTTATATGTGCGATATTCCATGCATAGTATGATGATTCCAAATAGTCTACAAATAGATTGGTTCAAGAAACTAAAAACAAAAAAAAAAAACAGAAGTTCCACCATCCATGAGTCAATTCATAAATTTGAATGATGTATTTTAGTTGCTTCATTAACAGCAACATGAATGATGTATTTTAGTATGCAGAGTATGGTGTATATGGCATGGGCGAATAACTGAGTTTTCAAGTCCATTATCAGTTCTGACCATGATGTTTGCAAATAAATCAAAGAGCCCGTGTCCATTAGAATGCGGAAGTCAAAAACATTTGTAATGTAGTAGCAACACAAAAATGGAAATTAACAATGAGTGAGGATATTTCATTACCACTGTAGTTTTTTAGTCCTGCAGCTGAAGACCAAGTGGCTTGCGCATGCATCCAGATTTTGACCACAAGCACATACATCCAGATTTTCAAATTTGCCTATTTGCCATAATTTTCTTATATACAAAAAAACATGACCTCTTTTGGATGCTTCAACTTCGACTTTCATTCACTTCTGAAGAATAAATTCTCGAAAATGAGTTCGTGTAACATTGGCGGCAGTCTCTGTACAATAAATTATCCAACAAAGAACTAAGAAATAAACTAAAGAGAATGAATTCAACACTTGTGTATCATGGAACATAATTATTGGCTTGCGCTAAGAACTAGTACATAACCTAGTGGGTATTCTACATTTAAATCTTCATGAATTTACTCATTGCAATAAGAAAAAAAAAGTAGGCAAATACAACATGAATTATTAATTTTTGAACTGAATTTAAAGGTTAGGACTATAACTTTACCTCATACTATCAGACATTAATTCGTGACAATATAAAGCTTAAAATTATTTAGTTACCTTGTAAAGATATTTCTACCTTGGTCTTCGAACTTTTTCTTCTTCCGTTGGTTTCGTAGAAATTACACTGAACAACATTTGCAGTCTTTTTTGGTTGATCTGCAACAAACCAGCAAAAATGATGTTACTGTATGGGTTGAGAGTTTTTTCCATTACTGTAACATATGTTTTAGAAACTGAGAGTGCCAATCGGAAATACTGGAAGTCACTTTGAGGAACTGAAATTTGTTTAGTAGTAAAATTTATTTAGTAGTAAAATTTGAGACTTATATATATATATATATATATATATATATATATATATGTATATGTATATATATATGTATATGTATGTATGTATATGTATACAGCTGTATACTAATAAATTAAGTAAAAACGGTTTCTCTCCCATGAGGAGAGGAAAAACGCTAATGCTACTTCGACCGGCGGTATAATAGGTCAATTTCACCGGTGTGTATTTCAGCCGCAAGATTCCTTTGATTGCGTCATCTCCTCCTATTTGCGCTCTTGGATGAAAAATCGCGTTTTCCGTACTGTAGAAAACCGGTCATTATAGCAAAGTCCGAGGAAAAATGGCGATTTTCATCCCCATGAAATTCTGCCATACAAAACCATTATTTATTACTCCAATCCAAATTCACAATCATTCCTTTTTACGTTTCTAACCCGCTCTGCAAAGCACTTGACTGCAAATCCATAAAAATCGAAGAGTCCAAGTTTAGCACGACAAAATCATCACTTCCAAACATAAACGGAGTCTGAATCCGAACAAAAAACTTCCAAATCGCTTCTTTAAGCCACTATACTAAAGATCAAGCCGCTTGGATGGGTGCGATATGGTGAAACTGTAATAACCGCTAAACCTAATTCCGCATCCCCTGGTCCCTTAACTGATCTTCTTTAACCCGCTTGAATTCGACTTAGATTCGATTGTGAATGTAAATTTGATTAATTCGGTCTCTAATTTGGGTTTTTGGAACAATTTGATTCGCTATCTACCTTGGGTTGCTTTGGAGTTTTGGGTCTACAGTCAATTTTGAGGTTAGATGGATAGCTTTCCTGTTAACTGTTTTGAACTTGTTGCAAAACGAGCCGTATGTTTTCTGATTCGCAATTTCATGAATCTATTATAAATCGCATTTGACAATACTGAATATCATAGTCGGTTGTAAGTCGAAGCCAGGCTATGGAGTTTCATTTACTTATTTCTACTGGGATGAACATCTGACTTCACTGGCGTATAGAAAAGAATATTGTCATGATTTAACAGGAAATTGGAATTCAGAAATTATGATATACTTGTCTGATCTGATTTAGAATTGGGTTCTCTTATGTCAGTGAGAAGATGTTCAGGGTTGGTATTTCAAATATTATGGATGATACTGTTCTCCTGAAGTTGGTAGCTTCACAGCAATTATATGAAGGGGTGTTTAATGTTTACAGTAGAGTCAAAGCTATAGATTTCAGGCTTCTCTAACATTGTTGCTCACAGCATGCGTACCACTCTTAGTGTTTTAGGTAGCAGTAAGGAGAAGTGTACAATAGTCGGTTGTTGCGACTCTCACATGCAGGGCTTCATGCATTCCGAACTGCCATGAAGATGTTGTTGATTCCTAATTAGCAATGAATTTGGACAACTATGACATGCCAAGAATAAGAATTTGACCGGTTAAAATTGTGATGCTGGTTCAAAAACCAAATGTGATATTCTAGGGGCGGAACCTTTTTCACAAGCCATTCTACTATTTGAGGACTGACTTACATATGGATCTATGCATGAACAAGACTAGGTAAGAAGAATGTACCTATGAAAGTTAACTGGAGATTGAAGTGCAAGTGGCACTATTAGTTGGATTTTTTTTTCCACATGACTTTCAATTTGTATGTAGCTTATGTATGTTCTATTTGTAACTCAGGTTAGGATATATATATACGCGTGCGCGCGGGGCACAAAAAGTGGTTTGTGGATATACAGTTGATTCCTCTGCATTTAACATTACAATATATTCATGACAGCATGTTTTATCGAATATTTTATTGATTTGTTATGCTTGTAACAGTTTACTACTTGGATGTAAACAATGGGTTAAAAATGAAAAAGAAAATGTTTTCCATGAAGATCTAGTTCAGGGACAGATTTCTGCAATTGATGCAATTCAACCACTAAGCACAATTTGGATTGCCTCCTTTAGAAAAATAAAAATAAAGAAGACATTCCAACATTTCATTTTAGTCATTTATCATAGTCTGAAAATATGACCTAATTATATGGTTTTAACAAAAGAAAGAGAAAGAACTGCACTCATTTCTTGTTAATAGCTTTCATATGCTCTTTATGAATGAAAGAATATATGCATGCAGTCCTTTCATAAGCTACAGTGGAAAAGAGAAATAATATAATTGGAACTTTAAACTCATCTAGTTTGCAACAATAAATGAATAGGTATTCATTAATTTAAACGTATGAAGACTATTCCTCCACCATTTCTACTATCAATGTTCCATGCGGAGGTCTCTTGCCCAACAATTAAAGAAAAGAATCAAAAAGGTCATAGGACCATTATTAATAAGATACTCATATAATAAATGTTTGTGTGATGCATGCATTTATGCTTGGTGATGATTTTTATTCATGTGCATCTATCGGACATAATATTTCATTAAAACATACTTGATAATGATCTCCATCTCTACCCGTTGTGCTGTTAAGTTACATGATAATGATTTTCTAACAGTATTGATTGTTGTTTTAATATATGATCATTGTAGTTAAAAACATAGAAATAAAACACACTGAAACGGTAGTTGGAGAAAAAAATCACCGGTGAAGAACATATTACCTGTTTCCAAGATAGTTGCACGCAATTTCACTATCTTCTCCTTCTCTTCTATAGCAAAATTTTACTGCAATAGCAGATTCGAAGACTAATTAATTACTAAGCATAAACTATTTTAAAGGAGAATCTAACCAAAGAAAAAAAACAGAAAAAAAAAAAAAAAAAAACATTTCCGTACGTTAACAAACAAGTACAAGACTAACTGTAAAACACTGAATAATTAAAAATGATCAATAAGCATCTAAATTTATTACTACCGTTTGTTTTCTCAATTAAATATATGATGCATGTGAAATGAGAACAATTCGTTGGATTTGCTAAAAGCTATCAAGCACCAAAAAAGCAACCTGCAAATTCTACAAACAATAACTTTAGGCAAAATGATGCATTTGCTAATAGCTATCAAGCACCAAAAGGATTAACAATAATAGTACTAATGCTACTAGCACGGCACTGTAAAAAGCAAGATATGCTTGTAGGCTATTGGACCAAACAGGCAACTGTCTATTTCGATAACATTAATAGATTGGTACAACCAAAATATATTTGCAATGGTTATCGCGCTGATGATCAATAATTTACTTCATTTAATTATTACTTGAGCTTTGAATACGACATGCTTTATCTTATATTATTTTGTATGATGAACAGCAGCATTAATTTATTCTTGATGGATCATTAATATTAAAACATTAACTTGAAATTTCAGCTCATTTTCAGAAGGTACTACACAGTAATGTGAATGTATAATCGTTATGTACCCATGAACTCAAAAATTAACATGCATGATTCTACGTGTGCTGTGCTGTGTAGCAGCAAAATAATAATTGTCAAGTTACTTCTTAATAGAGGCAACCTGCGATACACATGGTTTATTTGATATTTATGATGCATATGATTTCGGCACACGGTGGAAATTTGTCAAATTATAAACCACAATGCAAATTTTTTTTTTTTTTTTTTAAATTGCAATGATTCAAAGAATCCTAATATTTAACCAACTAACAAACAAAACACTTCTTTGTTGCTAACTTATTAATAAAATGATAATTACTATAAATAAATTATTTAGATCTGTATATGAACCCTATATAATAAAATAATGAATTCACACCCTTCACGCTTCTCCAGATGTAAGTTTGCCATCTAAACCTCGAGTAAAAATAGTGCTCTTGAAAGCAACTACATTAATCACCTCCTCAGGTTCATTAATAATTTTACCCACCTCAATCTCATAAAAATGTCACTAATGTAAAGCTTAATTAATGAAGGAAAAATATCATATGGATTCAAGTCAACAATAACCTTAATGTTAGTAAATTAATAGCAGATCCATAATTCCTACAATCTCACCAATGTCTCAATTTTCATCAAAATTATCCTTAAATCCCCAATCCTCTGCAAATTTTAGACACACCACTTTAAAGAAATCCACATGGTATCTTTCGATCTTAACACCATACTCTTCGAGAATAAATTCTATTTTCTAACATGTAAGATCCCTCCATCCTAACTATGGTGCTCATTGTATCACTTCCCATAATTTTCCTGGGAAGCCTCACAACAAAGCCAAAATTGAATTTCTTGACATCCCAGAACCGATGACTCATGAAACCAAATTTCTCCATCAAAATCTACTCACTACGAACTAAGTTAATTTAGTACAACCCATTATATTTGCTTCTCTGCCGACTTCTAAAATTTTAGTTAAAATTTTAAGTTAACTAAAAATCTAAAATCTGCTCAAAGAAACTGTAAAAGCTAACCAAAAATCAAACAAATCTGAAACAAATCAAACACACCAAACAACTTACTATAAACGCTAATGAAAAATTTATTAGTAAACTAAATCTAAAACGGCTGAATTAGGAAGAAAAAGCGTGCTGATCTGTCCGCATAATCAGTGAATATCGAATCAAAGAAACAAGAAGGAGGTCATAGATAGATAATCTAAGATTAATAAAAACGAAATATACCTTGATTGGAATGAGGCAGAAGCGAGAGGTAGTTGAAGGAGAGACTGCAATTTGAGGTAGAAACAGTGTGATGAAGGCGGCTCAAATTCCAGGTAGAAGGTGGAGGCGGTTACAAGTAAGAATCCTAATTTGATTTGCGAAGTAACAAATGATGGTGAAGCGAGAGAAGTAATAATAAAAACCGAAATGACCATTATATCCCGTGTGTTTTGAATCATATATGAAAAAATCAGCTGGTATCACGAAAATAAACGTGATAACCTTTTATCACGTTAATAACAGTGATAATCTTCTAACGAGAATAACCGTGACAAAATGGATCGCAAAAACTGTTACAAAATGGCCTGTATGGTGTTGGGAATTCCATGGTAGCTACAGGATCGGCTCAGAACACGGTCATATAAATACACCATCACATATCACAGAACAATTATGTAATATTTCATCGTTAGAGTACAATGTATACATGTGCTACACAAATAATAAGTACAACACTAACACTTATACAACATGATTCAAGAATGAAATAGAAGAAAACTCTACTACTTGGACTCATTTGGAAGCTACTATAGAAAGGATATCCCAAAGTGTAATGACCCGCATTGGCAGAGGTATTATAATTAATTTATTTAATTATTGAAATGGTGGTTTAGAGAATTTAATGGTCGTGGAATTAAATAATGGTAAATATTTAATTAAAATAATAAATTAAATAATATATTTAATTTTGAAATAATCAGAATTGACTGAAATGGCGATATGGTGTGAACTGGATCATCTGTGATATATAATTCAGTTTAGAATTGAATTTGAATAACGAATATATTATATAAACGATAGTTTGAACATAGAGTTATAATATAATTAAAATCGAGCTCGAAATGACGCTGTAGTTCGATATTTGGTGATTTGAACTTCAACTGAATGTACATGATTCGTTTTAAGCCGGATTTTTGTGAAACAAGAAACGTATGGAGCTGGTGGAGTATATCTTTCTAGTGGAAGAAAAAAATCAGGATTTCATCGTGTAGGTTTTGATTTATGTCCAAATCAAAATTTAGAAAAGTTGCTGTGGAATTCCTTTATAATTTATAAAGGTATTATTTATATTTTAAAAAATAAATTTCATTTTAAATCGAATATCGATTTAATCGGGATGTGAAGTATCGAGGTATAAATCCCAGTGGAGCTGTATGATATTCTGCTATGAATATATACGATAATATAAATTTATTTGTATTTAAGTTAATTATATTTAAATATATTTATATATTTAAATGGGTCATTCAGAGCTTTAAAAATAGCCACTTTTGCAAACGAAGTCGGAATTCGACGAAACTAGTTTCGTTGGGACCGTAATGTTGAACTGTAGCTACATGCCAATTTTCGTGATTTTTGGTTATCGTGTGTGGTCACAGGAATTTTTAAAGACAAGTATAAGTAGCGATGGATTAAATTTAAATAAAATAATCAAATATAAAATTATTATTTCTTTTCTATAAATATCCGACCAACCTCCTAAACTATAAACACATTTTTCCACAGTCAAATTTCTTGGCCGCCATCAAGAAAAAAATCCAACAGTAAAAGTTCCTTTGGAAAAATCAAATAAAATGAAATCTAAATTCTAAAAATCCACAACAACCATATTTCAATTCCTGGAGTGATTCTCTTCCTTGCTATATGTGTCTAGTTCGGTGCGATGTGTTTTTATAGTATACAAATTTATACAGAGCGACCTAGGGTTAAGAACTGGCGGAGATTCAGGCACAAATTCTTGAATTCGAGTTCGAATCTGAACTCAGGAGATCTGATAGTTTCAGTGTGGTTTTTTTGGATTTTTTTTGAATTAAAAACTGTCGCACTTGCTGTTGGGTAGCTGGGAGGAGCCGCCATGTCGCAACTCGGTTCAGGCGTGCGAGTTGGGAAGGGAGGGTACCGTCAAGAAGAGAGTGAGGCGCAGGTCGTTTTGATGGTGATGGCTCATTGAACGGTGGATCGGAGAGGGTGAACGAGGTGGAGGAAGTGGCTACAATGGTGGAGTTTGCTCACTGCAAGTATTTGGGGGAGAAGAGAAGTCGGGTCTGGGCTATCCAAGGGTGAGCAGGCCAAATATATGGGGAAAGCCCATTAGAAGTAGAAATTCAAGTTTTATTTTAATTAAATAATGTATAAACTTGTGAATGATATATCTCACTCATAAATGGTCAAAATTTTGAACGGTCAGATCCGTTGGGATCGTATGGACGGACACTACAATATGGAACCGACTGGAAGTCCATTGAAGCTCGTTTGAATTTAGGGCGAAATAAACTGTTTGATTCAAATCAAACAATAGTTTATCGTTCTTTAACGATGAACTGCCAAAGTGAGTAAATCTCACTAACTCTGAACAGTTTATAATTTCATGTTGTATTTTTAGAACTGTTAAATATTGGTTGATTGACTGTGTATTGACTGTTTGATTGAACTGCTAGTCAGTTAGTTGAATTTCTATATTGATTCTGTTTAACAGAATATATCATATGGAACTGAAAGTGATGTTATCTATATTGTTTAACATATGTGATGCAGGGAAACAGGTTGGAGGAATCCAACTGGATTCCTCAACATTTATTTTACTATGATTCATATATTGTGATATATGATGTGATATATAATCTGTTGTTGATTATGTGTGTTTGGATGATATTTATCGTTGTTATATGGTATGTTAAATACCATAAGAAATACTGGATGTGAAAAAGGGGATTTTCAAAGTGTATTTTAAAAATGAATTATTTATATAAAATCGATGGATTTTATATAGAAAAGGAAAAGGGTTTTATAAAGGTAATAGATTTATAAAATCCAAGGATTTTATAAAAGAAGTAATTTATATAATCAAAGGATTTTAATAAAGGAGATATTTATTTAGAGGAAATAAATAGGATATTATGAAAGGAAATATCTATTTGTTAGAATAAATAGGATATGTTAAAAGGAAATATTTATTTGTTAAATAAATAGGAACGGTAAAAGAAATATTTATTTATTAAGTAAATAGAATTAAGAAGGGAATAGTTATTTGTTAAGTAAACAAATAGAAAGGGTTAAATAAAAGGAGTTAATTCAAATGAGTTAATCAAATATTAGTTATTCGATTAGAGTTAATCAAAGAGAGTAAATGAGTTACGCAAATATTAGTTATTCGATTAGAGTTAATCGAAGAGAGTAAATGAGTTGGAGTTGACCAGTAGGGTAAATCAATTAGGGTTAACCAGTTAGAGTTAAATCGATAGGATTAATTAAATAGAGTTAAAGGAGAAGGGTTAATCGAATATTAGTGATTCAAATAAAGTAAAAAGGGTTAATCGAATATTAGTGATTCGAATAAAGGAAAAGGAGTTAATCGAATTTAGTTATTCGAATAGAGTTAAATCGAATATGGTATTCGAAGGGAGTCAATCGAATAAGGTATTCGAAAGTTAGTAAATCGAATATGTTATTTGAAAAGGGGTTAGTCGAGTCGAGTTAGCTGAATAGAGTTAATCGAATATTTGTTATTCGAATAAGAGTTAACTGGATAGAATTAATCGAATAGAGTTAAAATAAAGGAGTAAATCGAATATTAGTAATTCGAATAAAGTAAAAGGAGTTATCGAATATTAGTTATTCGAAGAAGAGTTAAATAGAGTTATCGAATATTAGTTATTCGAATAGAGTTAAATAGAATTAAAGGAATAAATCGAATATAGTTTATTCGAATAGAATTAAAGGAATAAATCGAATATAGTTTATTCAAATGGAATTAAAGGATTTAATCGAATTTGGTTTATTCGAATAGAGTTAAATTAGTTATCGACTAGAGTTAAATCAAATAGAGTTAATCCAATAGTGTTAATCCAAAGGAGTTAATCGAATAAAGTTAAGTGAAAAGAGTTAATCGAATATAGTTATTCGAAAGAAAGGTTAAGTAAAGAAGTTAGTTAAGGAAATTTAAAGTGAACTTTGCCTATTTCAAGGTTAGTAATGTTGTTCAGTTAAGGTCTGAGAGGTAGTCTTACCCCAACTTGATTGGCTTCGTTTTTAACTAAGGAATGGTTAAGGTTCGGCAGTAAAGGATGGTTAAGTGAATAAGTATGATGGTTTGAGTTGGCATAGCGATGTTTTATCTAAACATCCGCTAAATCCAAACGTAGGAGTTTTGGAAATGTTTCCAAACAAGAACCAGAAATGTTTTCTAACATAGAAAACAAGAAATGGAAATGTTTTCCAGTGTTAATAACATATATTTTCTAAACATAGAAAATAAGGATATACATATATGATTGATTGATAGAAATTCCATTTGGAAATAATATCGTTGTTTGCGCACGTGTTTTTCTTTTATAGTTAAATCACAGACTATCAAAGTTTTGACCATTTTAACGTTGTTAATATGGAGAGACCGGTTGGATTATTATCCAAAGAACCACTCTGTATTGGCATAAGCGTTGCGAATCATATATGCCAAAGATAATTGAAGACGGAGTAAAGTGCAAGGGCTATTGTATAAGTCTTAGATAACAGTGCCTAAGGTGGATATACTGAATAGTACCTTCGGTTCATCCTGTTCCTGGATGACTTGTATGGATGAATGTCTGACAGAGTATTTCTAGAAAGGTCACGTACATTGATTTCTTCAACCGTACCATGAGTGGAAGCGGGGGAGAAAACTTCTTTTAGCTGACACGTAATGTATGGTTGTAGACGTCAATCGGTGATTTGATAGGTTTGACGATGTGACATTCGAAGTGAATCTGATGTGATGATGAGCGTAACCTCAAGCCTCATCAACCGGTAAATGACAGAAATTGGGCAGGCAGCATGGCTAAGTCGGTCGCACCGAAGTAGGGTGTATAATCACCTGATCTAGAGTTTCATTTATTTCTAAAAATCTATTGTCGATACTGTCCCATTCGGGAAACGGTTGCTGATCCCAACCGTTGGTGATATACATTCGATACACTCAAGCGAAATGAGTGGTCGGTCATGTGAGGCCGGGTTGCAAGATGTTCTTGTTGAACCCAGTGTATTCCTCTCTAGAGGTACACTAGCGAAAGGTGGTTCCATACCTTGTCATAGTTGGAAATCCATTACCCAATACGTGCTTGTGGTTTTGATTGTACTATATATGTAGAACGTGAGATGAAAGCGTTTCTGCTAGATGATTATTATATTGTGGTTGATAGACATTATTATAATATCAAACGGTTTTTGATATAAAGATATTTTGGAATCTCATAAGGGAAAAACCCGTTCCGTTATACGGCGTGGTCTTATGAGATATCGTTGTAGTGCTCAAACTGTTTTAAATTGTTTTACTCATACCAGTCCCATGACTGACCCGGAGTTTATTTTGTTTTGTTTTCCCTAAACTCTTGGGTGCCCAATTTTGTACGGGCAGTAGTCGGGATTTACAGATATACCTGAAGAGATGGAGCAGGAGGCTTCAGGATCATATAGCTATAGTTTATTTCCGCTGTGTTGTAAGTGTTGTACTTTGATAATGATGTATATTCAAGTACATATGTATATTTCAAGTTATGTTATATATATTATATGTTATTCGTTCCACTGTGAGGTTCATGTTACTTTGATGTTGTGTCCTTCTTCTTCTTCTATTCTAAGTTCTATCTTATCTATTCTCACCCTCTAATTTCTTTCATTAATCATCCGGTATTTTCGATCCTTGGATGTTCGATATGTGTTGTATATCGAATAACCAAGATCGTCATTTTTCCGGGTCGTTACAGTTGGTATCAGAGCTTAAGTTAAGAATTACCTTGGCTCTGTGGCGTGACTGGGTAGAGATAGGGTTAGTAATACCATAGATTGAGTTTGAGTGTATATATACGAGTGCGTATTTGTTATTGATATAAAAAAAATTGTTTATATTGTGAAGATTTATTGGTTGAGTTGTTTATGGGTTCTGGTCGATCAGTTTGATCCACTGTATCGGTAGGAGTTACTAAACACTCAAATACGATAGGTCGACACGATATGTTTTGAAAAGAGGGTAAATTAAAAATAAGTTTACCCAAGGTATATCTTGATATAGAGAATATATATATCAAAATTATAACATAGTGGATATATTGGTTGTTATTATAATCGAGTAAGATTATAAATTTAATTGTTATGTAAATAACCAATCAGAATTCATATAAGTGAAATACGTGAAATCAGATGAGTTAAATCTGAAATTTAAACCATAAATTGAGTTAAAACTCTGGAGAATTGGATAAGTGTTTGTAAATGGATTTGGATTAAAAATAAGGAAAATTTAAGATCCTGGGAGATTTTAAATTGTTTTACAAGCCGTGTGAATTATATTTTGAAATGAATTTCAAAGTGGAAATGTTTAGAAATGGTTTTATAGTATTGAACTCACTTCGATCGCTGGAAAATAGATTCCGATGATGACAGCTGCATCATCAGTATTCATTTTCGAGTTATAAGTGACGAATTACTACCAGAGATACTGTTTTGAATTTGTTTTGGGAAAGATAAGTTGTGTTGAATTTCAAAATGTGATTTATAATAATAGAATTTGATATATAAAATTTGAATAATAGAATTTGATATATAGAATTTGAATAATAGAATTTGATATATAGAATTTGAATAATAGAATTTGATATATAGAATTTGAATAATAGAATTTGATATATAGATTTGAATAATAGAAGTGATATAAAATTTGAATAGAAATTGAATAGAATTAACTAAGTCGAAGAGGAATTAGTTAATCGAGTTTTGAATTTGAAGTCTAACTTTGAAAGGTGAATTGGATTTGTAAATGGATATTCGAAATCGAATATAGAACTTAAATTTGAAATTTGGATTCAAATTAGTTAATAAGCAAGTTAAAATATATTTGAACATGTCATGTTCAAATATAAAAGTGAAATAACCTAAAGAGTTAATTAACAAATTAATTGACAAATTGAGTTAAAACGATCTGGTATAGTTAAAATAGATTGGGCAGGCATAAATATACATGAGATAGGTATGGATAATGTATATAAATAGAATGCTCGACGAAAAGGTATGTATTTAATTCATATATGAGATTTTATGTGCCGTATCGGCTAGCTGCTTGGCTTTTTCTTTTTCTTTTGGATTGGTGAGGGCCATGGGAGGCTATTTGAAATATCCCGATGCTCCTGGTACGAAGGAGGTTATGGCGAATTTTTCCGGGAATTTAAGGAGTTAGAATATTTTTAAGATAATTTGATAGTTAGAAATCAACGTATCGATATATATATATATATATATATATATATATATATATATATATATATAGACGTTGATAAGGAAACGAACTTAGAAATAGAATAGTAAAATCAAAAAGGAAGACTAAGAATAAAATCTTGTAAGAATAGAAAGAGGAAGCATATACGTGTTTAAAAGTGAATAAGTAGTTGTATGGTATTGATTATTCGAGTAAGTAGTCATATCTGTTTTGACGTTATAAATGTTATTCAGTCAAGGTCTGAGAGGTAGATATACCCCAACTTGATTGATTTCATTATTAACAAATAAATAGTAAGATTTCAGGCTCGAAGATCAATGTTGAATAAGAGTTAGTTATATATAATATTTGGGTTGTCGTAACGATGTTTTACACAACATCCGTTTTAACCCAAATAAGTGTAAGCTTGGAAATATAATAAAGAATATTTCCTAAGTATAGAAATAAACGAGATCGGAAAAGAGATAAGTAATTGGAATATTTTCCAATTATAAATAGCATATATTTTCTAAAGTTTAGAAAATAAAGTAAGGCGATATTCGGAAATGTTTTCCCAATAACATAAAAGGCCAATATGGTTATTGAAAATATTTGGTTAACAAATATTGATAAAGAAATAGAGAAGTGATTTAACAAATGGAATATTAATTAAGGGCTCAGTGACATGTTCAAAAGGAAAATTTGATTTTTGAAAAGAGTAAACTGTTTAAAAACTCCCAGGGAAAGACTGTTTGAATTAAAAACAAATTTAACAGAAATTTGTGAAAGCAAAGTGGAATTAAAAGTAAAGCCACTAAAGTGGTAACTGAGATTGAATTAGAATGATATCAAGACAAATTGGATTGTGAGATTCAAATTTGAAGTGCAATGTGATAATCAAGTCAAGAGTTGGGAATCGAGAAGAAACTCGAGTTGAAATGATATTTGGCTTGGATATAAGCGAATGGTTGTGTTGTGGATAAAAGCAGATTGGAATTTGATTGGGATGACCCTTGTATCCGCTGAATTGATAACAGGTGGAAAGGATATAATGATATGCCGACAAAAGTTACAAGTTTATATTTCTATTGGATATAAGATTTATGAGCCGAATTGGGAAGCCGCTTGGCTGTTTGATTTTCTTTTGGGTTGGAGATGGCCCAGAGAGGCGAGTCGGAGTTTGACCGATTGACCAGTACAAAGGAGGTGCTGGCGAAAATTTTCGATGAGTTAAGGCGTTAGGAAATTTTCAGGATTTTTGAAAATTTTCGTTGATAAGAATTAATAAATAATTTAATTGAATTTAAATTGGTTCAGTTGAAACTGAAGTTAAGAAGTGAACAAATATGTTCAAACCAGTCGATAGGGTCGTTCTCTACCTTAGCAATTTCGAGGACGAAATTAATTTAAGTGGGGAAGATTGTAATAACCCGCATTGGCAGAGGTATTATAATTAATTTATTTAATTATTGAAATGGCGGTTTAGAGAATTTAATGGTCGTGGAATTAAATAATGGTAAATATTTAATTAAAATAATATATTTAATTTTGAAATAATCAGAATTGGATGAAATGGCGATATGGTGTGAACTGGATCATCTGTGATATATAATTCAGTTTAGAATTGAATTTGAATAACGAATATATTATATAAACGACAATTTGAACATAGAGTTATAATATAATTAAAATCGAGCTTGAAATGGCGCTGCAGTTCGATGTTTGGCGATTTGAACTTCAACTGAATGTATAGGATTCGTTTTAAGCCGGATTTCTATGAAACAAGAAACGTATGGAGCTGGTGGAGTATATCTTTCTAGTGGAAGAGAAAAATCGGGATTTCATCGTGTAGATTTTGATTTATGTCCAAATCAAAATTTAGAAAAGTCGCTGTGGAATTCCTTTATAATTTATAAAGGAATTATTTATATTTTAAAAAGGAAATTTCATTTTAAATCGAATATCGATTTAATCGGGATGTGAAGTATCGAGGTATAAATCCCAGTGGAGCTGTATGATATTCTGCTGTGAATATATACGATAATATAAATTTATTTGTATTTAAGTTAATTATAATTAAATATATTTATATATTTAAATGGGTCATTCATAGCTTTAAAAATAGCCATTTTTGCAAACGAAGTCGGAATTCGACAAAACCAGTTTCGTTGGGACCGTAATGTTGAACTGTAGCTGCATGCCAATTTTCGTGATTTTTGGTTATCGTGTGTGGTCACAGGAATTTTGAAAGACAAGTACAAGTAGCGATGGATTAAATTTAAATAAAATAATCAAATATAAAATTATTATTTCTTTTCTATAAATATCCCACCAACCTCCTAAACCCTAAACACATTTTTCCACAGTCAATTTCTTGGCCGCCATCAAGAAAAAAATCCAACGGCAAAAGTTCCTTTGGAAAATCAAATAAAATGAAATCTAAATTCTAAAAATCCACAACAACCATATTTCGATTCCTGGAGTGATTCTCTTCCTTGCTATATGAGTCTGGTTCAGTGCGATGTGTTTTTACAGTATTCAAATTTATACAGAGCGACCTAGGGTTAAGAACTGGTGGAGATTCAGGCACAAATTCTTGAATTCGAGTTCGAATCTGAACTCAGGAGATCTGATACTTTCAGTTTGGTTTTTTTGGATATTTTTGAATTAAAAACTGTCGCACTTGCTGTTGGGTAGCTGGGAGGAGCCGCCATGTCGCAACTCGGTTCAGGCGTGCGAGTTGGGAATGGAGGGTACCGTCGAGAAGAGAGTGAGGCGCATGTCGTTTTGATGGTGATGGCTCGTTGAACGGTGGACCGGAGAGGGTGAACGAGGTGGAGGAAGTGGCTACAATGGTGGAGTTTGCTCATGGCAAGTATTTGGGGGAGAAGAGAAGTCGGGTCTGGGCTATTAAAGGGTGAGCGGGCCAAATATAAGGGGAAAGCCCATTAGAAGTAGAAATTCAAGTTTTATTTTAATTAAATAATGTATAAACTTGTGAATGATATATCTCGCTCATAAATGGTCAGAATTCTGAACGGTCAGATCCTTTGGGATCGTATGGACGGACACTACAACATGGAACCGACTGGAAGTCCATTGAAGCTCGTTTGAATTTAGGGCGAAATAAACTGTTTGATTCAAATAAAACAACAGTTTATCGTTCTTTAACGATGAACTGCCAAAGTGAGTAAATCTCACTAACTCTGAACAGTTTATAATTTCATGTTGTATTTTTAGAACTGTTAAATATTGGCTGATTGACTGTGTGTTGATTATTTGATTGAACTGCTAGTCAGTTAGTTGAATTTCTATATTGATTCTGTTTAACAGAATATATCATATGGAACTGAAAGTGATGTTATCTATATTGTTTAACATCTGTGATGCAGGGAAACAGGTTGGAGGAATCCAACTGGATTCCTCAACATTTATTTTACTATGATTCATATATTGTGATATATGATGTGTTATATAATCTGTTGTTGATTATGTGTGTTTGGACGATATTTATCGTTGTTATATGGTATGTTAAATATCATAAGAAATACTGGATGTGAAAAAGGGGATTTTCAAAGTGTATATTGAAAATGAATTATTTATATAAAATCGATGGATTTTATATAGAAAAGGAAAAGGGTTTTATAAAGGTAATAGATTTATAAAATTGAAGGATTTTATAAAAGAAGAAATTTATATAATCAAAGGATTTTAATAAAGGAGATATTTATTTAGAGGAAATAAATAGGGTATTTTAAAAGGAAATATTTATTTGTTAGAATAAATAGGATATGTTAAAAGGAAATATTTATTTGTTAAATAAATAGGAAAGGTAAAAGAAATATTTATTTATTAAGTAAATAGAATTGAGAAGGGAATAGTTATTTTTTAAGTAAACAAATAGAAAGGGTTAAATAAAAGGAGTTAATTCAAATGAGTTAATCAAATATTAGTTATTCGATTAGAGTTAATCGAAGAGAGTAAATGAGTTAATCAAATATTAGTTATTCGAATAGAGTTAATCGAAGAGAGTAAATGAGTTAGGGTTGACCAGTAGGGTAAATCAATTAGGGTTAACCAGTTAGAGTTAAATCGATAGGAATAATTAAAAAGAGTTAAAGGAAAAGGGTTAATCGAATATTAGTGATTCGAATAAAGTAAAAAGGGTTAATCGAATATTAGTGATTCGAATAAAGGAAAAGGAGTTAATCGAATTTAGTTATTCGACTAGAGTTAAATCGAATATGGTATTCGAAGGGAGTCAATCGAATAAGGTATTCGAAAGTTAGTAAATCGAATATGTTATTCGAAAAGGGGTTAGTCGAGTCGAGTTAGCTGAATAGAGTTAATCGAATATTTGTTATTCAAATAAGAGTTAACCGGATAGAATTAATCGAATAGAGTTAAAATAAAGGAGTAAATCGAATATTAGTAATTCGAATAAAGTAAAAGGAGTTATCGAATATTAGTTATTCGAAGAAGAGTTAAATAGAGTTATCGAATATTAGTTATTCGAATAGAGTTAAATAGAATTAAAGGAATAAATCGAATATAGTTTATTCGAATAGAATTAAAGGAATACATCGAATATAGTTTATTCGAATGGAATTAAAGGAGTTAATCGAATTTGGTTTATTCGAATAGAGTTAAAGGAGTTATCGACTAGAGTTAAATCAAATAGAGTTAATCCAATAGTGTTAATCCAAAGGAGTTAATCGAATAGAGTTAAGTGAAAAGAATTAATCGAATATAGTTATTCGAAAGAAAGGTTAAGTAAAGAAGTTAGTTAAGGAAATTTAAAGTGAACTTTGCCTATTTCAAGGTTAGAAATGTTGTTCAGTTAAGGTCTGAGAGGTAGTTTTACCCCAACTTGATTGGCTTCGTTTTTAACTAAGGAATGGTTAAGGTTCGGCAGTAAAGGATGGTTAAGTGAATAAGTATGATGGTTTGAGTTGGCATAGCGATGTTTTATCTAAACATCTGCTAAATCCAAACGTAGGGGTTTTGGAAATGTTTCCAAACAAGAACCAGAAATGTTTTCTAACATTGAAAACAAGAAATGGAAATGTTTTCCAGTGTTAATAACATATATTTTCTAAACATAGAAAATAAGGGAATATATATATATATATGATTGATGATTGATTGATAGAATTTCCATTTGGAAATAATATCGTTGTTTGCACACGTGTTTTTCTTTGATAGTTAAATCACAGACTATCAAAGTTTTGACCATTTTAACGTTGTTAATATGGAGAGACCGGTTGGATTATTATCCAAAGAACCACTCTGTATTGGCATAAGCGTTACGAATCATATATGCCAAAGATAATTGAAGATGGAGTAAAGTTCAAGGGCTATTGTATAAGTCTTAGACAACAGTGCCTAAGGTGGATATACTGAATAGTACCTTCGGTTCATCCTGTTCCTGGATGACTTGTACGGATGAATGTCTGACAGAGTATTTCCAGAAAGGTCACGTACATTGATTTCTTCAACCGTACCAAGAGTGGAAGCAGAGAAGGAAACTTCTTTTAGCTGACACGTAATGTATGGTTGTAGACGTCAATCGGTGATTTGATGGGTTCGACGATGTGACATTCGAAGTGAATCTGATGTGATGATGAGCGTAACCTCAAGCCTCATCAACCGGTAAATGACAGAAATCGGACAGGCAGCATGGCTAAGTCGGTCGCACCGAAGTAGGGTGTATAATCACCTGATGTAGAGTTTCATTTATTTCTAAAAATCTATTGTCAATACTGTCCCATTCGGGAAACGGTTGCTGATCCCAACCGTTGGTGATATACATTCGATACACTCAAGCGAAATGAGTGGTCGGTCATGTGAGGCCGGGTTGCAAGATGTTGTTGTTGAACCCAGTGTATTCCTCTCTAGAGGTACACTAGCGAAAGGTGGTTCCATACCTTGTCATAGTTGGAAATCCATTACCCAATACGTGCTTGCGGTTTTGATTTTACTATATATGTAGAACGTGAGATAAAAGCGTTTCTACTAGATGATTATTATATTGTGGTTGATAGACATTATTATAGTATCAAAAGGTTTTTGATATAAAGATATTTTGGAATCTCATAAGGGAAAAACCCGTTCCGTTATACGGCGTGGTCTTATGAGATATCGTTGTAGTGCTCAAACTGTTTTAAACTGTTTTACTCATACCAGTCCCATGACTGACCCAGAGTTTATTTTGTTTTGTTTTCCCTAAACTCTTGGGTGCCCAATTTTGTACGGGCAGTCAAGTAGTCGGGATTTGCAGATATACCTGAAGAGCTGGAGCAGGAGGCTTCAGGATCATATAGCTATAGTTTTTTTCCGCTGTGTTGTAAGTGTTGTACTTTGATAATGATGTATATTCAAGTATAGATGTATATTTCAAGTTATGTTATATATATTATATGTTATTCGTTCCACTGTGAGGTTCGTGTTACTCTGATGTTGTGTCCTTCTTCTTCTTCTATTCTAAGTTCTATCTTATCTATTCTCACCCTCTGTTTTCTTTCTATTAATTTCCTAATTTTCAGTTTAATTTGGGTTGGACTTGTGTTTTTGGTCAGCTCAAATTGGACCGGATTTTCGGGTCATTACACAAAGGAAACACTATTAACCGTAAGCACAACGACTACACTTGAAACATCTCGGTCCGACCCGTGGAATACACACACAAGTCAGTCTAGCTTACAAATCAATATAAGAAACAAATAAGCACAAGATATACAACTCTTAACCCTAAGAGTTGTGAATATGATGACATAAAGGGGTTAATTGGTTTTAATTCACATTTCATAACACAAGGGATAAATATACAAGTCTCATGGACTAGAACTAAGGTAAATATATTATTGTAGTCGAGGCACAATGGAAACATAACACCAAAATCATCAATACATCTCAAACGAGTTAAATTAGGGAGTAACCCACTCCTAAACATCTAAATCTCAAAATATGATGTATTAGAAATCCAACTGCTCATTATAAATGTACAGTCATCTCGATTGATACGATCATCCCGATCGAGTTAAAATCATCAAACTCCAATCATAAAAGAAATCAAAAGAAATGAACACGTGCAATAATAATAAAGCCTATCCTGAGCTATAATGTTGCTTATCCCGAGCAATAGCCAAGTATTATCAAATGAAAATCATAACATGAAATCATTATAAATAATGTGCACGTGCCATAATAATATAGCTCATCCCAAGCTATAATATTGCGCATTCCGAGCAATAGCCAAGTATTAATATGTATTCAAAAGTAGGCGCCTCTCACTGCGACTACCCCAGCCGAGTGTATCTTGACCATCCCGATCAAGTAAATACGTATATGAGACCCATCCCAAGTCTCGGCTTCAACCCGAAGCTAGTACTGCCTTAAGAAAACACCGGATGCGTCATTGACTCTCAATCAGGATCACAAATAGTGATAAAAGTGTGTTTTATACCACACGTTCTCACTGCTTGGTTTATTAGCCGCTTGTCAACTTCCGCACCAGAAAACAAAGAAATCAATAAATCATCATCAACAAAACATCAGCACCAATTAGACCATGATTGAATTAACCGATTTTGTATTGCTCCATGTCCCATACCACAGGATTTACGATATCTTTTAACATCAGTATGTCATCTCGATGGTTGTAAAATAGTGTGGATTTTAAATAAGAAAATACTTGATTTTCTAAGACGATTTATAAAATAATAATTTCTCAAAATCAATTGCTTCCTTTATGAAATCCATATATTTATGAAAATAACTTTATACTATTGCTTTGAGGCCATTTAGTGTTAAAACAAAAATTATAAAATTATTTTAGCCTCAAAATATAACTAAAAAGTTATTGTATACTGAAAAACTAGCTTAAAACATGCAATGTGTGCTCAAAACTCATCATAAATCCACCAAACCAAACTATGCATTAGTAGTAAATTAAGCTTCTCTATTAATAAAGTAAACCAAACTAAAACACAAAAAGTCATGTCTTAAAACTAGATCAAGAGAAGAATGAAACACTTAAGAAAAGACGCCTGAATTTACAGTAAAGCATAAAAATGCACCTAGAAACCAATCCGGGTTGCCACTTTTAGGATAGTTTCGATGACCAAACGACCTCCGATTCGTCTAAGATTTGATATGCACAAATTAGAAAGATGTGGCTTTCACATGAAAAAGAATTCATTGAATTCTGACGTCGCACAAAGAAATTATAGGGCTCCAAACTTGGACTCGGAACTAAATTTCAGCCTGGGATGAAATCACTTCCAAGTTCAACTTTGGGACCAGGTTTGAATGACCAAACGACCTCAGATTGGTCTAAAAATTTGCACGCATAAAGACAAGTCTCCAGGCTTTAAAACACAAAAGGAATTACCAAAAGTGAATCAATAGCGAAGGAGATACTACACCCATAATTTGGACTTGGGTGATGTTTTCACCCAGAATAAAAAATATGGCCATAGGAAGCCACAAAAGAGATTTTGTTAAGGTAGGTCGACCTAATACCATGGGGGGTTGGCCTCTGGGTCGATACAGATGAATAGTGGGTTAACCCACTTCATGGGATTCGTTCCAGGTCGATATCCCAGCGAAACCCCCATTTTAGTGACCTGTTTACATACACAAAACAACTCAGAATGACACCAAATTTTGCCGATATACTCACAAGATGACAGAAAATAACATGAAAAAGAATCAAGTAAAAACAATTAAGGAGCAGAAAGTTATTAAGGCTCAAATTCAGGGTTTTGCTGTGATTCCAGCAATCCAAGAAAAGATGAAAAAAGCTACAAGTATTTTTTTTTTACGTATTTTCACAATTTCAGCATAGATAATGCAAATTATTGTAAACTAGAGTGCATGAATTGGACAACTCACCTGAGATAAGGGCCAAGGATGAAATTGAAAAGATTTCACCATCTAAGCTTGCTAAATCTTGATTTTTAGCCCTAGAACATCATGTAGAAACAAAGCAGAGACATGCAACTTCTGAGAATATACAGTAACTTATTTCTTTTTGGAATGATTTGAGAAGAGGGTTGCATAGACTGATTGGGGCTGGAGAAGCTCTTATCTTCATTAAAAATATTAATCAAAAAGGAAGATTCGATTTTCTTTATTTATTAATTATAAAAGGAGTGAAGAGCCATGGATTTTTCACTGTATTTCTCAAGCTAGAGAAGGAAGAAGAGAGGTAATAGAAAAGTGTCATACTTTTCTTTCCTACCCTTCCAGAATTAGTAAAAGAGAAGGGAGAATGGGCTAAACGATCCAAGAGGCCCAAGTGTTACTTAATTATCAAATTAAGCTTAATTACATAATTACATCTCTAGTAACACCCAATTAAGTCATTTAACACCCCACCAAATCAACTTGTGTTTAATTTAAAAACTCAATACACAAATTAACAAACGACACATTTACTCTATTTAATTGTCTAATTCAATATAATTTTCAAAAATAAATGTGTTTAACGAAATATCTTCATTTATTTGTATAATCTTTACAACACAACAAATAAATGTCATACTCATTTAACAAAATATGTCATTAACATGTCAAAACACATATTTTTATTTTTATTATAAAACCCAACTAATATGAACACTTAAGTTTTATACAACAATATATATCATAACCCAAAATTACAATGTTTGTTTTTTATAATCAAATATTTATAATCATTATTATTAACCCACCATAAAGCGATTTTAACTTGATAATAATCTCATAAATTCTCTTTTATTTAAATTCTCCAATACATACATACATATATATTTATAAGTATTGTTGGCATTTAAAACACAAATTTACTAACTTATTAATGCAACAATGTATTTGTACATTTTTTTACTCAATAATTTAAATTTATTATCAATGATAATAAAACACGCCAATTCTATAAATATTGACTCACATCAATGTTTATATTTTCATACAATCAACAAATCAACTCATTCTTTGAATAATATTTTAAAAGCCACATATAGACTTTAATTTCATTAATGTAATTTAAACACAATTTCACTATTAATATTATTATTATCAAAATATATCTTTGTGTTTAAAACACCAATTAGTAATTTAATAATTACATTCACAATTTACCCCTTGATATTGAAATATATTTTCCCTTAAAGATTGATTCCCAAAATATATTTTCAATATCACCCTTAATTATTAAATTATGATCTTAAGATTATAGGTTGGAATAAATTTCTGTTATATTAAAGTTATATAATTTATTCCAAATACTCAATTCAGAAATGCTCAAACCCCAAATTTTCTTTTTAAAATATTATACGAGTTGGTCTCATAACTCATATCACCAACATATTATCTTAAGAATCACAAAACACAATAAATATGCACTTCCTGGTTATTTGAAAATCCGGGTTGGTATAATATGTCATCTATATTTTAAATTGTATACATAAGTAATATAAATAATCCTAAATTTACAGCGTTGGGAAAATTGACAAAATAAAGACTAAATTTTGATATTTTGTAAATCGATTACAACTTCATTCATCAACCCTTTATTATATTTTGCTTATTATTATAAAATGATTTAAATATAAATTTCTTATCTTACTTAATATTTAAACCGTAATCACATAGCTTTATTCAAATGCTTATTTTAATGATTTACACAATAGTCTGAAATCTTTATTTCTGAAAATAGATAAGTTTTCTCGATCATAGATGCTATCAAAAATACAATTATTTTATTTTACATATTAAATCATTTATTTATTAAAATTAAAAAGTGATGAAAATTTGAGTTGTCACACAAGCTTTATTCACCAAAAGACCTAAAATCTTAAAATCTTGGCCAACTATCAAATCTTGGCCATACAATTATTGGTGTGAAAAGACCAGGATCAAATTTATTTGAAAACCATTCCGACCAATAAAAACGAATACATGGAAATTGTTAATCAAGATGGAGCAAGTGAATACCATAATCTTTATGAGCGGAAGAACCATTGTTAAATATCTCTAGCTTATCCCTAGAGTTAACAGTGATTCTATCGTGATTGAAATCTATGGATTGCAAGGACTACTCGCTACCGATCTATAGGGTGATACCTAGGATGTGGTAAGAGGGTACCTTCGGTTCATCCTGTTCTTGAATGACTTGTATGGACGAATGTCTGATAGAGTATTTATTAAGAATCACGTACATTGATTTTAACAAACGTACTTCTGTTAGCTATAGAGTATTTTTCTGGATGTCAATTAGTGATTTGATAGATCTGACGATGTGGCATTCAAAGTGGGTGGAGATGTGTTGTTCTAAAGGATAAGCATAACCTCTAGCCTCATCAACCGAGAATTGCATAAAATTGGGTAAGTCGCATGACTATGTGGGTCGCACCCATCAAAAGGGTATATCATTACCTAATGTGGAGAAATCAAATGCCTTCGGTTGTCCCTTTTTATTTCATGTATGTATGCTATCGTTTCGGTTGGCTGGCCCTTAACCGTGGTAATGATATATTTGGGTACTCTCAAGATAAAGTGAGGGGCCGGTCATGTTTAGCCTAGGTTGCAAGATGTTCTTGTTGAACCTTAATGTATTCATCTCTAGAGGTACATTGTCAGGAAGGCGGTCTCATACCTTGCCAAGAAATCCATTCTTCAATAAGCACCCGCAGTTTTGATTGTATACTATATACATGGAGCGTGAGATGCAAGCGTTCTGCTAGATTGATATTTACTTGTATTTAGACACTATCATAATATCAGAATAATATTGTTTTAAAAAAAAAGGGTTATCGTAAGGTAAAAACCATCCGTATTTATGTGTGGATTCGGTCTTACGAGTACCCTTTTCTTTTGAAAGGATTTTGACGTTAAAATCAAGTTGTGTGATGCCTTTAAACTTAGTGTGTTTTTCTCACTCTGGTTCACCAGACTGACCCAGTGTTTGTAAAGCTCGGGTTAGACCGAGCTGTACAAGTTCAGGTTATCGGTTGTTATGAAGATACGAGATGGAAGAGTTCAGACGTATGATATTATATATTCCACTGTGTGATCGTATATGAGGACAGATTATTATAACTGTCTAGATGTTTTGATGTATTCTGATAATTATAAGTTTATTTCCACCTCTTAATAAAGTTTTATTTCTATATTATATTTTGTTCCGCTACGATGTAAGACTCTGATTCTATGTTGGTTCTTCTTCTTATTCTTCTATTCTAATATTTCTTTCTTTTCTTATCTCACCCTCTAATTTCTTTCTAATAACTATATGCTTTTTTATGCAATTTGGGTTGGACGTGAGTTGTGATTGTTAACTCAAAGGGCACGGGAAAGTCAGTATGTTACAGTGGTATCAGAGCATTGGTTTAGTAATAATATTAGCTCTGTTGTATAACTCGATAGAGACTGGCTTAGTAATACCCTAGATTGAGTTGAGTATATATTTATAAGCGAGCGTATTTGTAGATTGTATGTATATAAATGTTTTGTATTGCGTTGTTGGATCGGTTCAAGTTAAACTGGAAAATTGCTACAATATTGTTTCGTAAAGTAGGTAAATGGAATTATTTTGCCAAATTATATTTTTGTATAGAAAGAAGAAATATTTTTCTCAAGTTTTTATATTGGTTTGTTGGTTGATTTGAACGGGAATTCAAACGAGATTGTAAATGTTTTAATATAACCAGCAGAATTTGAGAATAAAATTTTTAATATAGAAATGAGTAGATCAGAATTTAACCGAAGATAAGGTAAATGAAATTAGAAGTAAATATGGAATGATTTGGATATGTTGGTTGTTGATTGTTTATTTATTGGATGTTTGATTGATTGAATGGAAATTCATTAACAATTTAACGAATTGAAATCTAAGAAATAAACTCCAGCATAATGAATTCGAATGGAATTAAATAATTTAACCATGTAATGATTATTTGCAATAGAGATTGGGTTAAGTGCAGGTTGGAGAAGAAAAAGCTGTTAGTGCTTTGCTTGGTGATTAGAGTTTAGTTGCCCGACAAATAGGTAAACCTTAATATTATTGGTTGGGTAATTGATTTTATACCTCTGATTGGGTAGCCCCTTGACTTTTATTTTCTTCCGATCGATATGAGAGGCCCGGAGTGGCGTTTGTAGTTGTAAAGATTGAACCGAACAAAGGAGATGTTGACGAATTTTTCGAATTTTTTTAAAACCTAAAGTATTTTTGATAATATTTTAAAATAATTATTTTGGAAACAATTGGGTTTGGAACATCCTTCTTAACCTTGTAATTTCGAGGACAAAATTCTATTAAGGGGGGAAAAATATAACGACCCGGATTTTTCGGTCATTTGAATTCGAATATTTAAATATGTTTTAAATATTATATTTGGAATATTAATAGATTTTAATATTGAATTCGTTAATTAAACGACGATTAAACGTATTAGTTTATATTTAATATAAAACGAGCTCGTAATGTCGTGGTAATTCGTAAAATTGAGTTTTGAACTTCAATTGAATATACTGAGTCCGTTTTAAGTTGGAATTCTATGAAACAAGAAATGTTAGAATCTAATTGGTGATAATTTTCTAATGGAGGAAAAAAATAAGTATTTTATCGTATATATTGTAAGTTATATCCAAATCAAATTTTGAAATATTCGCTATGGAATTTGTTAATAAATTATAACGTTTATTTAATAATTTATTAAAGGATTTTCATATATTTTGAATATCGCCTAACTCGAATATGTTAA
The DNA here is from genome assembly GCA_030737875.1 of Allium sativum. Classification (NCBI taxonomy): domain Eukaryota; kingdom Viridiplantae; phylum Streptophyta; class Magnoliopsida; order Asparagales; family Amaryllidaceae; genus Allium; species Allium sativum. The sequence continues at coordinate 428,142,420 of CM060909.1, read as the reverse complement.
TATTGAGTTATAATTTTACATTGGATTAGTTTGAAGTGATATATTACACTATTGGATATATTAGAGAATAATAATTTATTATTATTCAATTCAATTGTTTTGGATTTAATTTATAATATTTTGTCGGTATTATATAAGTGTTAAAATATTTGTTTTCCAAACAACCTCCATGTTCGACGAAACGAGTTTTATTGGAATACGTATGGGTAATTATTGCTAGATTTCCAGTTTCAAGCCAATTGGAGTTATTTTGTCGGTATGCGAAATTTAACTACAAACCGATAAATAAATTGAAATTTAAATAATGTCATTGTACAAACGGAGTCGGTTTTCAATGAAATTAGTTTCATTGGAACCGGAATGACAAGACGTAACAGTATATCTATTTTCGTTACATTTGAAGTTAATGTGTAACAGTGCGTATATTGTGCATACGATGTTAAGTAACGGTAGAAATGAAATTAACCATGTTATTAAAAAAAACTTCACCGCAAAAGTAAAAAATCAAAGCACCTGCCTACTCAAACATTTTTTCATCTATGTGAGTACCTTGCTAAAAGTTCCCATCTAGTTAAATGAAAATGTACCCATCTGTACAAGATAAAGATGACAAGCCTACCAATTTTCTAGCCTAATTTTGAACAGCCACGCATATTGTCTTTTCCTTTTTTTCAGCCATCCTACACATGTGAAGCTTGATCAAATAAATAAACATAGCTATATGTCCTACTTGTGGAAACCGTATACGAGCTGAAACCAAGTGAGCATCTACCATGTTTACACGCATGCTTTCCTGTAGCCTAGCCTGTACTATGGGTACTTCAATGTGCCTTATGTCCAAAGATAAATATATTTATAAATATAAAAAAATGAAATGCAGACTAATTTATTGTTCACTGAGCCTACACACATAGGGTGTATATAAAATATAAAACAAAACATGGATACCACGGATCCTCTTCTGTAAATTGAGCCTTGTTGCTCTTTTTATATTTTCGATTCCAGAAGTGATACTTCAATTCTTTCCCAGCTCCATTCAAAGCCATTTCGAACTGGAAAAAAAAGTTCTTCATTTAAAACATACTGGAAACAAACTTTCCCTCACACAAAACAAAATTCAGTCGCGAACTGGAAACTTGATCAGCGAAGACGTGACCGAATTCAATGCCAACCAACGTGATAATAGATCAACCAGAGCGCGGTGCAGGGTTACGGGCGGCGAGAGGAGTTTGTGGCCGAAGTGCTGAAGGTGATGGAGCAAAAAGTGTCAGATCTGGAGAGTATGGTAACACGGATGTCGGCGCATTAGTTCGTGGTGGAGAAGACGAGGTGGACAACGAGAGTAGAGGGGAAGGTCTGGGCCACTTAGAAAAGGGCGCTGGAGGTCTAAGGTCGAGGAAGAGGGGTGCTCGTGCCAACGCTGGTGGAGTCTGGTGATTTGTTGATGGCTCGGTGAAGTCGTAGCAATACGGAAAGAAAGATTGAACTGCAGTTGGGTTTGAGCAGGTCGGAGAATGGGGCGAAGCAGTGCTAAGGGGTGCTGTGCGATGTGAGTTTCATGGGGCGGAGAAGCTCACGAATACTATCGTATAGGTGATGAAGACGGTGCATGTTGATTTACTGTGTTGCATGGATCTGTATTTTGGGAACAAAGGCACGGAAGGAATGAAAAAATGGAACGAACTGGGTAGGAATAATGGTTGGAAAGTTGCGTTGAAAGAAGATGTTGGGGAGGAAAAGGTGACTGGCGAATAAACATATAAGGGGAGGAGTTGCTTTGCTTTTTGTGGGGTTCGTGTATTTTATGTGAGGAAGATGGGCGTGTATTTTTGGATGCCGGGAGGAGGAGTTTCGAAAATTTGCGTGGGGAACAAAAATAGGCGAGAGAAGCTTCAGCAAACCGATTTGAGAAGAAGACATTCTCGTGGGCTGGACCGTTTGTTTGGGTCAGTGGCCAATTTTACATAAATAAAAAAAGAAATATACAAAATATAAACCGAAGCAGTAAAAAAAAAGGGAAAGAATGGACGTGGAACATTGGAAGCAGGAGACACAAGGCCTTTGGATGTAGAAGAAGATATAAAAGCAGGTAAGTAAGAAGGACGTGACCAGTTTATATTGAGTAGTTTTTGTAGGTTTATACTTGCCTTAAAAATTAAAAAACGATGAACATGAATCAACCCATTTATGCTGTGAAGGATACAATTAGCGACAATATTAGTTAGCAGTAAGTATACCTTTAATTAAGATAGAAGAACGGTAAGGAGCCATATATTTGTATTAAGTAATTAGATTTTCTAATGACTATTTAAGAAGTTAATTGGATTTATAATAAGGTTTAAATTATATTAATGTAAACTGTAAACTTATATTGTAATTATTTAAAATATTCATAACTTTTACCTACGCTAACAGAATTGAATCAAGTGACGCTGGAACTATATTGAACTTTGTGAAGTTGGAATAGACGGAGATGAAAGCAGATTGAGATTTTTAATTAAATTAAACGAATGTTTAATTTAATTAAAGCGCAGCATTCAAATGTCAAATGGAAATTCAAGGTGAGTTAAACTCACTCAGTTACCCCACTTATATTTATATAAGTTGAATTTAAATATTTGTGTGCTTGTTTGCTAGTTGTTGAATGATTTGATGGTTGTTTGCATATATACTGATATAACTGATTTAAATTAAACGTTTGTTTAATTTAATCAAACCAAATAGTTATTTTTAACGACTATTTCCAATGGAGGTAACTTACCTCATTGGTTACGTTTATTATAATATAAATGTATCAAATTTAATTAGATGTTTGAACTATTGTTATTTATTGACCGTTCTCAGTTGAATTGATTATTCATGTTTATTTTATAATATCATTATATGAATTATTTACTGAATATGAATGGGTTATCAATTGTTGAATCCAAATTCAACGGTTATTTTGATATTAACCAATGGACAATATTAGTTGAGAAATTGGCAGTTGATGGCCTAAATATACATTGTTTTATAAAAGATTGATTTACCATTAGGTAAATCGATAGAAATCAAGTTATGAAATTTATTTTATAACTAAATATAGATTTTTTTAAATCTATTATTTTAAATGAAATTTATAAAAAGAAAATAAACCAACCATATATATTGATTGTTTAACAACCAATCGCCATTTTTGTACCAAAAATCCGCCCATGTGCGAAGCACATGCCTCATCTTAATTGTTAGATGATTATAAAACTAATTCTTATATTACTAAGATGGATAAGCATGTGAACAAGGATTAATGCAACGATTAATAACTGAGATTAATAGTTTTTCAGAAACAATTAAAATGGGATTATTTTGAAATTGATTATTATTTATTTAATAATAATCGAAGTAAATGGAATTATTTAAATTAGTTATATTATTAATTAATTTAAATGAAAAGGGTAATTAGAATTCATCAACAAAGTTAGTCATGTTTTAGAGTCGACCAAGTCAACTGGTTTAATTGAAATGGATTCTTAAATTAAATTATCTTATGCCGATTAATCTAAAGGAATAATGTAGCGAATGGTGTTTAACCTAATAAGAATTAAAAAGGAAATTGGATATTTATTCCAAGTAATGATCAAGTAAATTAATAATAATTTAAAGGAATTACTTCTTAAATGAAATTCATTTAAGTAAGTTATCGAAGTTAGTAATGAAGTATAATTGCATTTTGAGGTGATTTTAAGAACGGGTTTACCTTTAAACCGAGTTTGGTAAATTAAGTTATAAAGGGATTTTAAGCGAACGGGATAAGCTTAAAATAAATGTTTGAATTAAGTGAAGGGAATCGAGATGAAAAGGGTTTATATTAAACCAAAGTTGTATAAACGAGTTTATAAAAAGAGATGGGAAGTTAAAGCGTTAATTTTAAATTAACGTTACTGAATAATACATTAAGTGAAATGGGCAAGATTTGAAATAAGATTTCCCAAAGGGAATGAATGAAAGGTTTAGTAAAAGGATTCTGGTAATTGAAATTGGTAAAAGATCAAGTAATTAGATTTGTAATAAAATCTGGATAATGAAACAAATATTTTAAAGACATTAAGGTTTAAAAGTTGACGTTGATTAATCATTTACTAAATCAACGAATTTAGTAATAAAAATATATTTAGAAAAACAGATTTCAAAAGTAAGAAGGTTTTATAAAACTATATTTTAAATAAAATAGTGAAGTGATATTTGTTGGTATTAGAATGAATATGGATTTTTGAATTACAATTCATATTTATCTTAAGATAAGAATGTTGTTGATCAAGGCCTGAGAGGTAATTAATATACCCCAACTTGAACAATTTCAGGATTATCGGAGGATGATATGAGTTGTAATGATAAAGATGTTAAACCTATTTATCATGAGAAATAGTATGCGGCGTTATTTGAATTATTTAAGGATAGATATAAAGAGATTTCATTATAAAGGAAATAAAAGAATTTAAGGAAATATATATTTATATTTCCAAAGTAACGGAAATAAAATGGGATAGAGAATATGAAATGATATTTTCATAATCAAGGTAATAAAAGGAGTTGTGGAAACATAATGATATTTTCAAAGTACAGAGATGAGTTTTGAGTTACATTAAAAGGATAAGCGACGATCATTGTTTTCAAATGAAACAAAAGAAGATTTCGTAACGACTATTTTACGAACGGTACATTGAATCGAATTTCCAATTATAGATAATAAGTAATGTTGCAGCAAATGATTTGAAAGGATAATTGGATATGATTTTAAGATACTTTTCTAAGTATCAAGATGAATGATTAGAGAATATTAATATATTAAAACTAATCTATTATTTTTGGTATTACAACCAATATATATATATATTATTTTTAAAGGTAAAGTGACGTTGTGTACTCAACTAATAGATCCATTTTATTTTTGCTATTTGATAGTTAAATAACCAACTATCAAATCTTGGCCATACGATAATTCGCACGGAAAGATCGGGAACGAATTTATTCGAAAACCATTCCGACCAATAAATACGAACACGTGGAAATTGTTAATCAAGACGGAGCAAGTGAAGACCATAAATCTTCATGAGCGGAAGAACTATTGTTAAATATCTCTGGCTGATCCCTAGAGTTAACAATGATTCTGTCATGATTGAAATCTACGGATTGCATGGACTACTCGCTACTGATCTATAGGGTGATACCTAGGATGTGGTAAGAGGGTGCCTTCGGTTCATGTTGTTCCTGGATGACTTGTATGGACGAATGTCTAACAGATTACTTCTTAAGAATCACGTAAATTGATTTTTACAAACGTACTTCTGTTAGCTGCAGAGTATTTTTTTGGACGTCAATTAGTGATTTGATAGATCTAACGATGTGGCATTCAAAGTGGGTGGAGATGTGCTGCTCTGAAGGGTAATCTTAACCTCTAGACTCATCAACTGGGAATGGCATAAAATCGAGTAGGTCGCATGGCTATGTGGGTCGCACCCATCGAAAGGGCATATCATTACCTGATCTAGAGAAATCAAATATCTTCGGTTGTCCCTTTTTATTTCATGTATGTATGCTATCGGTTCGATTGGCTGGCCCCCAACCATGGTAATGATATATTCGGTACTCTCAAGATAAAGTGAGGGGATGGTCATGTTTAGCCTGGATCGCAAGATGTTCTTGTTGAACCCCAGTGCATTCATCTCCAGAGGTACATTATCGGGAAGGTGATCCCATACCTTGCCAAGAAATCCATTCTCCAATAAGCGACCGCGGTTTTGATTGTATACTATATACATAGAGCGTGAGATGCAAGCGTTCTGCTAGATTGATATTTACTTGTATTTAAACACTATCATAATATCAGAATAATATTGTTTTCAAGAATGTTTTGGGTTATCATGAGGTAAAAATCATCTCTATTTATGTGTGGATTTAGTCTTACGATTGTCCTTTTCTTTCGAAAGGATTTTGACGTTAAAATCAAGTTGTGTGATACCTTTAAACTTAGTGTGTTTTTCTCACTCTGGTTCACCAGACTGACCCAGTGTTTGTAATGCTCGGGTTAGACCGAGCTGTATAGGTTCAGGTTATCGGTTGTTATGAAGAGACGAGATGGAAGAGTTCAGGCGTATGATATTATATATTCCACTATGTGATTGTATATGAGGACAGATTATTATAACTGTCCAGATGTATTGATATATTCTGATGATTGTAAGTTTATTTCCAACTCTCAATAAAGTTTTATTTCTATATTATATTTTGTTCCACTGCGATGTGAGACTCTGATTCTGTGTTGGTTCTTCTTCTTATTCTGCTATTCTAATATTTCTTTCTTTTCTTATCTCACCCTCTAATTTCTTTCTAATAACTATCTTCTTTTCTATGTAATTTGGGTTGGACGTGAGTTGTGATTGTCAACTCAAAGGGTACAGGAAAGTTAGTATGTTACACCTAATGATTTTGTGGGATCACTAGTAACGTATCTCATTATATCTCCTTCTGTGTATACCACACTTTCAATTTTACCCTAACTCTGCCCTACGTACTAGAACATTAGATACTTCCAACTAGTGGCAAACTGAAATATAGCGCGTATCCTATCATTTGAGTACAAACCATCCTTTTCTAGTCTATTAAATGGTGAAGAGTCTGCAATTGTTGTAGTAAAATAGAGGGTTAAATATTCTTCACAAAAATTCTTGAAATTATAGGCATTTATAATTGTATCCTTTGAATATCATCTTTAAGGAAATAAAATTCTATAACCAATTCCTAAACAAAACAATATGTCAAATATATGCTTTCAAAATCTTTATTGCTTATAAGTAAACATACTTCGGAGCATAGGGGTATCAGGCCAAAACCATTTAAATAATTATATAAAAAGTGTGATACAATATGTATTGCTTCAAATTGCTTCACCCTTTACTATTTAGGGTCGAAACGAAAGAGAATATTAGAGATTTTTAATTTAAAGTGAAATAGATCTGCTTCACACCTCTGTGGTGTCGAAGCGAAACATTTTGCATTATTGTATCGGAAAAACAATAGGGATGCTTACAACATTCGTGCTATCAAGAACATGAATGTTGTTCAATTCTACATTTACATCTTTATCTATACCTATATCAACGTCGTAATCGTTTAGTTGCATGTTTGGTTGTGTATCGATAACATGTGATGAAAAGTTGTAATATGAAAATATTACATTTTTAATAGAGTTGCATATGTAACACATTTCATTGCCAAATGTAACTTACTTTTGGCTCATATAGTATAATTCAAAGGGCATGCACTGCATTAGACAAGACTAAAGATTAATATATATATTCCAATATTATTTAACATCCGATGGTACTGTAGAATGTAACTAAAAAAAGTTACTATAATAGATAACACAATGAACATTACATTATTTGGGAAAAATTGCAAGTATGAGTTACCTTTGACTCATGCATGCAATACTATAATGCGTCGGTTATTGATAGCTAAATTGTAGATGTTGTTGAAATTCATAAATAGATGATAAACAAAAAGTATTTCTTACAACCCGTATTGTAATACATATTAAATTTTGCGATACTATATAGTAGAATTGAAGTAGCTTCATGTCGAAGAAGACGGTTCACAAATCGGAGCTCGTATGAAAGAGTTAGAGGCGAAATGGAGCAGGTTGCTTCAGTAGCATCATCTCATACGTCTAAACCCTGGTGACAGACATCTGAGTTTACAGGGGTGGAATTTCCCGAGAGTTCCTACAGACGTCTGTGTTGAAACAGTAGACATCGACGTCTGTGATGAAACAGCAGATGTCTATGCTGAAACAATATACGTCTATGCTGAAACAGCAGGCATCTATGTTGTTAAGGAATATTTTCCCGAGACTCTGGACATATGTCTGTCACTTCAGGACATACATCTATCACCTCGAAACAAACGTCTGAGGCGATATTTCGGGATAAAGGCTTAACAGGATGATTTGTGAAGGTCCAGGGGCAATTTCGGCAATTGCTACATATTATTCTCTCCCAATATAAGCTATTATCAGGTCCAAAAAAGAAGGGGACCAGAGAAAGACTAATTAAGAGATTAGATCTAGGTTTATTCTAATTAGGGTTTTGGCAACCATAATATTCTTCAATTCTTATCTCTACAAAATCAAAATTTTCTGATGAATTTGATCATTCTAACCAATCTCTTGTACTCTTCTATTGATACTAATAAAGGATTCTCTCTCAAAGTGGACGTACACCGGCAAGATGTCAGTGGAACCACTATAAATCCCTGTGTGATTTACTTTATCATTATTGCTTTATTATTTCTCTTGTTTGGTGATTGTGATTGGCTTGTGGATTGGGTTGAAATTGTTTTGATAAATTAATTGGTTGTTTTTGCACGTTTACCACAATCTTGTCTTCTTCTGATTTAATGGTTTTGATTTAAGAGGTCTTGAGTTGAAATTCTCCACAATATTTGGTAACAGAGCTTTGATGTTGGTAGATAGTTGTAAAAATATCGGAATCAGATTCAAATAGTGCCTCAATAGTTGGTCAAATTGGTGTAGTTCCTTACGGACGTGGGTCGTACGCATATTTTGGGTCATAATTGGTTATTGACAAATGGAATGGTGATAATGATTTTGAAAAATGGCAATGGAAGATGAAATAGGTTCTTAGGTGGAATCAAGTACATCAAATAGTGTTTGATATATATTTATTGTCAGCGAACGTCTCAGATGTGGAGAGAGAAGAAATGGAAGAGTGGGCATTCACTGCACTTCAACTTTTTATGGAGGAGGATGTTATCCCCGAAATTAGTGGTGAGACAGCTGCTAAAGGTATTTGAAACAAGTTGAAGGAGCTATATATGAAGAACTCACTCACAAATCGACTGATTTTGTTACGGACTTTCTTTACCTACCAGATGAAGGAAGGAACTTCGCTAAAGGCGTACTTGAATGTGTTTGATGATTGGCTAATGAAGATGAAGGAGGTAGATTTGAAGATTGAGGAGGAGTAGGAGGCAATGATATTGTTATGTTCGTTGCCTGACTATTATACGGGTTTCTCAAATAATTTGATCTATGTCCATGATACATTGACTCTTGATGACGTCAAGACGGGTTTTCTTTGTGAGGAATTGCAAGATCACATGAAAGAGCTGAGTAATGGAAGTATTGGTGCAGGTAATTGTCATGATTTATTTGTGGAGAAGGGGAAATCTGAGAAGAAGGGAAACTGGGGGCGTTCTAAGTCTAGGAAACCCAGTTGCAGACGAAAGTCGAAGGAAAGAAATGACAAGTTCTTTATATGTAAGAAACCTATTCATTGGAAGAATGATTGTCCAGAAACGGGGAAGAAGGAAGTAGCGTCTTCATCAGTTGTAGTGGAGAGTGGTGTTGGTAAGGGAGACGTAGATGTTTTGTTGGCTGTTGCATCAGATGTTTCAGGCAACGAATGGGTGCTTAATTCAGGGGCTTCATATCATATGACGCCTAATAGGAATTGTTTTTCTTCTTATGCCGATCGAAAAGGAAATTCAATTGTTATGGGAAATGGTGCAGTTTGTAAGTTGAAGTGCAGTAGCTCTGTGTAAATTCGGATGTTTGACAGAGTGGTTCGTACTCTCATTAATGTGCGCTATGTTCTGGGACTATGGAAGAAGCTTATCTCTTTGGGACAACTGGATTCTTTAGGATGCAAGATCACTATTGAGAGTGAATGCTTGAGGGTTTCAAAGGGTACGCTTGTGGTTATGAAGGGTGCTAGAACTCATGGAATTAGGAGTGACTGTGGATGGTGAAACTTCTGTTGGTGTTGATAGTTTCCATGGCTTAGATGCGACACGGTTGTGGCATTTGAGATTGGTTCATGTCTTAGAGAAGAGTTTGGATGTTCTTCGAAGAAGGGTGATGATTGATGGAAAGAGTTTCGACGAACTGGAGTTTTACAAGGAATGTGTCATGGGGAAATAAACTAGAGTGTCATTCGGTGAAGGAAAACATGATTCAAGAGGGATTCTTGAGCGTGTGCATACAGATGTTTGGGGACCAGCACTTTCTTTCATTGACGATTTTTCTCGGAAGGTTTGGGTGTATGTAATGAAGGCCAAGTCGGAGGCATTTGCAAAGTTCAAAGAATGGAAAATTCTTGTTGAGAATGAGAGTACAAATTCTTTGAAGGTTCTTAGGTCCAATAATGGCGGCGAGTATTTTCTAAAATTTTGAAAGCATCATGGTATTTGGAGGCATTTTACTACACCTGGGGATCCGCAATCTAATGGAGTGGCGGAGAGAATGAACCAAACTCTACTGGAGAAAGCTCGTTTCTTGAGATTGACATCGGGTTTGACTAAGGGATTTTGGGCCGAAGCTTTGTCAACCGCAGTACATATTATTAATCGAATTCCGTGCTCGGCTATTGATAACAAAATTCCGGAGTAAGTGCGGAAGGGTAAGAGCATTGACTTGAGCTATCTTCGTATATTTGGAAGTCCAGTTTATGTGCATGATCCGGGGAGTGATAAGCTTGTGCCTAGAGCTTTAAAGGGGATTTTGCTTGGCTATATTGATGGAGTCAAAGGCTATCGGATTTGGAATCCGGAAATGAAGAAGGTTGTAGTTTCTTGTCATGTTACTTTTGATGATTCAGCTATGTTCAAGGTGAATGAAGGCTCATCCGATATTCCAGATTTGGTTCATGGTGAATCAAAGGAGAAGGAAGTTATTCCCACTTTCTATCCTAGAGAGAGTAGAGTTGTTGGAGGTGCTTACGAGGTGAATGCGGTTGATAGTACGTCGCATAGTCCACAAGGTAACTCTAGTAGTGTTGGTGATGTGCACGATACTAGAGAAGATTTAGTTCAAGGTGGGGCTAAAGGATGACTGGGTAATGATGTTGATGCTTGGGTCGGTCGTCGTTATAAGGCCACTTGAAAGATATGGTGATTGAAACTATATTAGCTTTTGTGAGAACTTGGATTATTCTCTTCATGTAGTCCAAGATGAGCCGATGACCATGATGACGTCATAGGTTCGAGTGATAGCTCGAAGTGGATTTGTGCCATGGAGGAAGAGATGCAATCATTGATGAAGAACCAGCCTTGGGAGTTGGTTCCACTTCCTTAAGGAAACCATGCTATTGGGTGCAAATGGATATACAACGTGTAGAGCGATGGAAGATATAAGCTAATCTAGTGGCTAAGGGGTTTGCACAGAGGAAGGGAAAGGAGTATGTTGAGATCTTCGCACCGATTGTGAGACATCTTATATCCGGATATTACTTGCCATAGTTTCTATTCACGACTTGGAGCTGGGGCAACTAGATGTGAAAACCTCCTTCTTCCATGGCGGCTTGGATAAAGACATTTACATGGAGCAACCGGAAGGGTTTGTTGTAGATGGTAAGTCAAAATTGGTTTGCAAGTTGAAGAAATCACTATATGGTTTGAAGCATCACCTAGGCAATAGCACAAGAGATTTGATCATTTCGTGCTTGAAAGTGGCTTCCATCAAAGCATCAAAGATGCTTGTGTATATTTCAAGAGGTTGGGAAAAGATTGTTGGGTGTATCTACTCTTGTATGTGGACGGTATGCTTATTGCTTCTAAGTAGGGATGGAAATAAGGCGGGTCTAGGGTCTACCCGCCCCTGTTTTGACCCATTTAGACCCACCCCATAGGGTCTTCGGGGCGGGTAGACCCGTGACCTGCTTTTAGAGGTCCTGGTCTAGGGTCGGGTTTGGGGCATGGCTTACCCGCCCCAACCCGACCCGCATGATTAAAACATCAATAAAACGCTTTATAACTATAATGATTACTTGTTAATCTTCTTACGTATACATGATTATAACTTGAATATTTTGTTCTTTCAATCAACAAACTATGAATTTTTCATAATATTAAGTTGCATCAATGATAATCATAGAATATCAAATGCATACACTTTTAACTATTATCTTACAACTCATTTTATTATATTCTCTTATCATTGTGAACACATTATAATATGTATATAATTTATCATTTAGTGATAAAAAATATAAGTATATAAATTTTTGTACATTAGAAGAAAATATTACTGGGTCGTGGGGTGGATCGGGTCTACCCTAACTCGTACGGGTTTCAGATATAGGGCGAAATTCCAGACCCGCATCGGGTCTACGGGGCGGGTCTGAGGCAAGGTTTAAAAAGTACGGGTTGGGTCTGGGGCACGAGAAACCTGCCCCAACCCCCCATTGCCATTCCTACTTCTAAGGACCAGGAAGAAATCAACAAGTTGAAATTGAAATTAAAGGCGAAGTTCGAGGTGAAAGGCCTTGGAGAAGCAAAGAAGATTTTGAGCATGGAGATTGAAAGAGATCAAAAGCGTTTTGAATTGAAATTGACGCAAACGAAATATATTAGAAAAGTGCATTGCTGGTTTAGCATGGAGGATGCAATGGCGTCAAATACACCTTTACCTTTGCATGTAAAGCTTTCAAGTAAGGGACCACCTATCGACGAGAAAGACAAGGCTTATATGGCAAAGGTGTCGTATGCTAGTGCGGTAGGAAGTTTAATGTATGTCATGGTGTGTACAAGACCCGATATTGCAAATATCGTCGGGGTGGTTAGTCGGTTTATGGCTAATCCGGGGAAATCGCATTGGGAAGCAGCGAAGCTTATCTTGAGAAATTTGAAAGGTACAACATCTCATGGTCTTGTTTTTGGGGGTAGTAAAGCGAAGAATTGCATATTGGTTGGTTACTGTGATTCAGGCTACACTGGTGATAGGGATCAGAGAAAATCAACTTTCGGATATGTCTTCACTCATGGTGGTACAACCATAAGTTGGAGATCGAGATTGCAAACTGTAGTTGATTTATCCACTACGAAGGTAGAGTTGATTTTCGCGGTGGAGGCGGCAAAGGAAGCACCCTATTTGAAGTGATTGTTGTGTGACTTGGAGTTTGAACTTGATAGTCTTGATGTTCAATGTGATAGCCAAAGTGTTATTCATTTAGCAGAGAATTCGGCGTTTAGCTCACAGACTAATCATATTGAAGTGAGGGAGTCATTTCGAGTAGCCATGGACGAAAACAAGCAAGTATGCCTTCAGAAAGTGCACACAAAGGATAATGCAGCGGATATGTTCAGTAAGGCATTGTCGGTTGGGAAGTTCGATCATTTCTCGAATTTAATTCGCTTGGAGAGGTGCTAGGTGCCACGAGGTGGCACGGCTGAGAGAGAAACTTGGATGTAGAGGAGTATCGGTGAGAGATTGGAGTTATATCTTCATGTTATGTTTATCTTTTGGAGAGACTAGTTTTTGAGTTGGATTTTTTCAACACTTCACTAGTAGGTGGGGAATTTGCCTGAACTCATTGGTGAAGTGCAATGGGCGGTGGCTATGTCGGAGCTCATTGAGGAAACATTCAAGATTGCTTGGTTGAAGGTAGAGGATGGTTTGGTACCATTAGTGTAGGTGACGGATATAGTATCGAAGTGGAGTGTTAAATTTTGTTATACTATATGGTAGGATTGAAGTGGATGGAGGTACCTTCATGTCGGAGAAGACGGTTCGTAAATAGGAGCTCGTATGAAGGAGTTAGAGGCGAAATGGAGTAGTGTGCTTCAGCCGCATTAGCTCAGACGTCTGAGCCCTAGTGAAAGACGTCCGAGTTTACAGGAGTGGAATTTCCCGAGAGCTCCGATAGAAGTTTGTTGTCTAAGGACAGACGTCTGTGCTGAAATAACAGACGTCTACATTATCAGGGAATATTTACCCGAGACTCTGGACATACGTTTGTCACTTCGGACAGACGTCTAAGGCGGTATTTCGGCTGTTTCGGGATGAAGGCTTAACAAGCTAATTTGTGAAGGATCCAGGGGAATTTTAGGCAATTTTTACATATTATTCTCTCCCTGTAGAAGCTATTATCAGGTCCAAAAAGAAGGGGACCAGAGAAAGACTTATTAAGAGATTAGATCTAGATTTATTCTAATTTGGGTTTTAGCAAACCAAATCTTCTTCAATTCTTATCTCCACAAAATCAATTTTTTCTGGTGAATTTGATCATTACAATCAATCTCTTGTACTCTTCTATTGATATTAATAAAGGATTTTCTTTTAAAGTGGACGTACACCAACAAGACGTCAGTGGAAGCACTATAGATCCCTGTGTGATTTACTTTATCATTATTGCTCTATTATTTCTCTTGTTTGGTGATTATGATTGGCTTGTGGATTGGGTTGAAATTGTTTTGATATATTAATTGGTTGTTTTTGCACGTTTACCACGATCTCGTTCCACTGATTTAGATGTTTTGATTTGAGAGGTCTTGAGTCGAAATTCTCCAGTTCGTAAGAGGAGGAGATGTAATTTGTAAACGATGGTTAGGTACAGCTACCGCTACAGAAGGAGCTATATGTTGTTCTACCAACAACTTTTTGTTTTTCACAATGAATAACTCTATGGATTTAAAGACAATAGAAAATTTCTGTTCAAGATCATCATCATCTACAATTTAAGTTGCATCAGATCTAAAGTCGGTTGGCCAGTTGCAAACTAAATCAATATCGAACTCCTCCGATTTGATCTTAGTTGCTTTACAAATGACGCTTTTAATTATTCGAAGTTAGATCATTTACAAACTTTTGTCGGTTTATAAGAACTATTATTATATTTTCCACACATTTGATCATCAATCACAAAATCGCGTAATGACATATAATTGCAAAAAAATCAGGAGTAAATCTATATTAATTTGACACTTATCATTACTTAAGTTTATTACACAAATCTAGAAAAAAAACCTAAGTTTTGCAAAATTATATCTTTATTGAGCAAAAGAAAGATAACATTATTTGTCTTTAATGGAAATAGTAATGGGTTTTTTATTTTGAAAATAAACGGAGGAAGTATTTGTTTTGGGTTTTTTTCGCAAATAGTGATAAAGTTAGAGGAAATAAGGGAGTGCGAGGAAGAAAGGGATCGCTTAGGCACAATTTCAAATCGCGTCAACTGGCGCAAATTGAAATTGAGCCAAAGCATATTTTAAATAATTTTTTTAAGAAATATTCGAAGATGCAAATCCAAATTATGTCAGTATACACCTGCAGAAAAAAATGCTTTCATACTGGTGCAACGACGTCAACATATTTCAACTAACTCAACGTTGAGTTGGCCAAAACAGGTTTGTGGATGCAAATAGTTTGAATCAAGACTATTTATGTAATAACTTTGTAAAATAAGGTTTAAGAAGAAAAAAATTCCACTAATTTTATATATAATTGGCTTGAAAGCACAATTTTTCAGTACAACGAGGAAGCTCCCAAAATATCCTTCTGTATAAACAATAGGTCAAGAATTCGAATCCCACCATAAACAAAAATTACATATACCTTCAAGCAAAAAAATTCAAACATAAACATGATTACAAGTTCAAATATTATATAAATAAAAAATCTACTATTTTCGATATATCATATTATTTTAGCTATATTTCATTATTCTAGCTATATCTTCTATAAAAGAAATGAATTGAAAAATGACATTTATACATCACAAAAATTATGAAAATATTTTTTCTAATTGAATTATTTAACATATATTTTTAGAAACAAAAGTACTATAATGTTTTATTTAATTTAATTAAGTTAGATAAAAGTTTATATATATTTGTACATGTTTTTATTTAGAATAAAGAATGTGCTGATAATAATTAAATTGAATGTTAAACTTTCATTTAATTATTCTTTAAATATTTGTAAAAACATTAAGTACAGATTTTTTTATGTTATATCAGTGTCACCCGCTATATCCTGTTATTTCTTCGCTTTATCTCCACTACGACTTTTTGCACCTTCGTCGCATTAAATCCGCTAAGTGCTTTAAATGCATAGATCTTATATATAATTGGTCTGGAAGTGCAATTCGTGAAGTTCTAAAATATCGTTTTATATAAACAATAAGTCGAAAGTTCAAATCTCACCATTAACAAAGATTAAAATATATCTTCAAGTAGAAAATTTCAAACATAAACAAGTTTACAAGTCCAAATAATATTTCAATAAAAAAAAAACATTTTTTCTTTGTATATTCAGTTATTTTTATTGAATTACATAGAAGTTATAAATTTAGTAATTTAATAAGAGATTTCTTTTTGCAAGAAAATTGTTACTTTATTATATATATATATGTATATATATATATATATATATATGTTTAATTTCACATCCTTGGTCGTACGATTTCAAAACAAGTAATGAAGCACTCTCTCTAAAACTCACTCGTACTGAAATACACTGTACAAACTAAAGATATAAAATATAAAGACACCTACTTGTCTATATATAACTAATAGATGACAAAACTAGAAGACAATCTAGAAGACCCACATATTATTAAACATAATCAAATTTTTTCACATGATCCCTTCACTACGTTCTTAAAGTAACACTCTGGCCCGAAAAAGACAACGACTCCAATTTTTTAAACTTCTTTACTTTTTTTCTTCTTTATGTCCTTTATTTTAGCGAGCAAAGAATTCCAAGCAGGATTATTAATTACTTCTGAATCAGAAGCCGCTTGAAACTCAAACGTCTCTTCATCGGACTTTACCTTGCGTACTGCTTTAGATCTACCCGCAACTTGAGCTGATGATTTACTGTCTAATTTGGTTGCAACAACGCTCTCCATATCATCATCTTCATCAGTTACCATAGAGTAATTATCATTAGTTGTCTTGCCATACCTAGAATCCTCTAGTGGCAACTGCATTTGCTGATCCCTGTGTTCTTAATGAATTGAAGAATTTCCATTAGAACGTTGGTGATTCCTATCCATAGTTTTCAACGAAGAAGTGTCTACTCTCTGTTCATCATTAGCTTGATCCATTCTGTAATCAGAGCATCCTTGAGCTTGTGATGAGGAACCAACATGATCCTGACATCCAGACGACTGTAAACCCAGGTCAATATCCATAGACTGTCTAGGACAATAATGAACATCCATTTGCTTGGGAACTCACACCTTAGGGAACTGACACACACTATTTATGTGTCCAAAACTCTGATAGCTCAAACACACAGAAGGCCTTCACTCATACTCAACATCATGCGTTATTAATTGATCATCTTCAGATAAATTGGAATCTGCCTAGAAAAGGTAGACGAGCTAGAGATTTCAACAAGTACTCTAGCAAAAGTAATCTTCATAATTTCTATAGTCAATTTATCAAGTTTAATAGGATTGACAATAACATACTCTATTCGACTAATTATCTCTTCTGTCCAATACTCAAGAGGTAACCCAAGTAATTTAATATGAATTGGAACTGTACGCAAAAGATGTTTATTAAGTTTTGTTTCCAATATAAATAATTATGGTGTTCTCGCATTGTTGTCTATCTTTTTGTATCATTTCACGATTCATTTTAGCATATTTCATATTTTGATGAGTCTTTATGGTGATAAAACTTAAGTGTAATGAATACAAAACCAATTCATCTGATCAGCGGAGGACGGATAAAAGGATGTTGTTATTGACACTTCAACTATTGTTAAGGGGGTACCATTTCATAAAAACACTCCACTATTTGAAAAATAATTAAGGGGTTACACAAACATATTATTTCACACTACTCAATATTTCTGGATTGTCCCTTTAAATTAGATTAAAAAAAAAACTTATTCGATAACGGAAACCGAATTAAAATAAGCTGTTCGTCACAACTGCACCGAATGCATTATGTAATCAATTATATATGAATTCGACAGTGTTATGTCGAAAATTAATAATCATTTTGGTGCGTTTCCTTTGTAATAATAAAATTCGGCATATTTATGTCAAAAAAAATAAAAAAAATAGTTCGATCATATTACTCCAAAAATGCTTATCCTTTAGGGTTATTTTGTTTTTGATATATGCGAATTGAAAAACAATTACTACGGTCCTTGCAATATATATTAAAATAAAATTACTTTTATTTGTTATGAGACTAAATGGATAATAAGATAAAATTACCTTTATTTGTTAAGGGGCTACATACCTCATTGGTACCCTGGGCTACCTACCTCATTGGTACCCTCTTAACAATTTCTAAAATATATATATATATATATATATATATATATATATATATATATATATATATATATATATATATATATATATAGTAACAGTGCCTGGATAAAATTGGGATAAATGCCTCCCGCGTTCATACGCCGGCTGTAAGCAGTTACATAATGCACTCCGTCTGTTAAATCGAAATTCCATAATTTCTTCATGTGAAAAATCGCCCACATTGTTTTTTGTGAGATTTGAGATTACAGATTTCCCCGCCTCTCTCGTCTTTCTATTTATCTTCATCGTCCTCCACGTTCTTCTTCATTAACTCTCCATCTCGAAAATTTTGCTTATTCTTTCAATTAGATTGTCTGTTTATTCGTTTATTCATTAATTCATTGCCAAATGGCTTATCTTAATCAAGATAGATCATTTAAGGTGACGGTAATTGGAAGCGGCAATTGGGGAAGTGTTGCTGCTAAGCTTATTGCATCCAACACCGCTAAACAGCCATCTTTTCACGGTAATTTTATCCTCTTAATTACAGGTTAGATTACCTTTTTCAAATCTTGGTTGAAAGCGTACATTTTGTATTGTTCAGTATGGCTGCCTATGAATCAAATCTAGGGGCTGGACATTTTTACTGCATTGACACTTTTCAAATGTTTTATTATATAATGTAATGATATCATAACGTGGTTGGCCTATTTTATTGGTACAGTTTTAGGAAAAGCACGGGAACATGCTGGATGGTTATTCATAAATACTAAAATGTTAAAGTGGTACTGTCTTAGCAGCCACATGCTGAATGCAACATATAGCACTTAATGATTGTTTTTATAATTCAATATGCCATATTAATCAAATATAAAAACCAGGATTATGTTGTAGGAACAGTAGCGAGTTATGACTTGTTCCCTAGTTGTTTGCAATAATTATTACCTGAATGGAGTAAACAAATTGTAATTTGAAGCTATTAAGATGATTGTTTGGCTAAGTCAAAAAAAGATTGCAAGTTTGCAACAAGTTAGAAACTTCTTCTTTTAATCAAGAATAATCTATAAACATCCACGTTTGCTTTTTGTTATTTGAGGCTACTCATTAACAATTATTTTTATTAATACCCTGAATGATATCATATATAAAATTATTGGTGAAAATAGAACAAAATGGCTTAGGATATTGTCATCTTTGAAAAGAACTAGTACATGAACCATGCTTTGCGTGATTTATGTTAAAAATAGTAAATGCAATTCATTTTTAGAGTATAATTTTAGCATTGATCAGATTTGCTTTGAATGATTAGCAGTTGATTGATGATTGGATTGTTATCACAATTTGATTCAGTTGTGTGCATGTCCAATGAAAAGGCCCCTGGAAAATGGACTGACAACTAATCAAAAAAAGTGGGAAAAAAATATATTGTTGCTTCCTATTAAATTTTTATTATTACTAAGAGGTAGAAGTTGTTAAAATTATTGCGGATTTAGTTCAGTGTCAATAAAAGTATGCAATAGAAAAGAAAATTCATTTAACGAGAATTTAATATATTGGGTTTTAGATTATTATAGTAAAATGAATTAAGATTATTATCTTCTTTTTTTCAATTCAGTGCTGAACTTTTATTGAAATAACACTCAAAATAATATTTATGACGTACAACATTTTGAGTTGAAAGAATGCAAAAGGAATCGTTGAAGAACCAGAGAAAAATATATGGGGAGTAAAGAAAATTTGAAATATTCTTTTTGTCAAAACATTCATTTCAATATAATTCAGAATAAATATGATATGAAATGTAAACAAACTAAGTTATAGTTTAAGCTTAAATGATTTATTTGTTTTGAAGAAGAGTGAAGCTGAATGCTGATAATTTTATTTATATCTTTTTTTCAATTAGAATTTAATACTTACTGACTATTTTTATAAGGTAAGGACTAGAAAATTTTAGAATAGTATTAAAGTTTTAGAAGAAGGAAATGTAGGTATCTTATTCCCATTTACATAACGGTCGCTCTATCTTTGACATGTTCAAAGCTAAAGCAAACTAAACATGAGAGCCAGGTGAGCAATTCAAAGTCAACATATCTTTTATCTTCAAATTGAAAAATTAAGTTTATTTCTATGTCAGACATGTGAAGATAGTCCCGATCCAAAGTATGGATAAACATTAAAAAAATGACAGTTTGTGCCATGGTGCTGTCTGAAGTTGGATGAGTTATTTTTGTCTGACTAATATAATTTGCCAAGATCTGCGAAAATCACCTAAAGACTATCTATAGTACACTAACTTTTTCCTGAATAAAGCGCGCGTGTGTGTATGGAAGTGGCTATTGAGGCACAAATCTATGTACACGAAATCTGGCCCGTAAGATTTATTTGTTTTTATGTGGAAGAAACAATTCAGGGGGAGGTTTAGTGGTTCAGATTTTTTATGAGTAATTTTGTGCCCATGTAGACATATATATATATATATATATATATATATATATATATATATATATATGTGTGTGTGTGTGTGTGTGTGTGTGTGTGTGTGTGTGTGTGTGTGTATTTTTTGTTTAATATTGTAAATAATTAGATTTTTAATTTAGAATTGTTTGTCAAGAGAAAAGTCTATGTTTACCTCATTTGATCTAATAATTTATTCATTCTTTTCAGTTGTTTATTATTTTTTGGAAATGTTCTTGTATCTGTTTGTCTTTTATGTGAAATTTTGTTAGGCCATGAATAATTGTTAAGATTAAAATCTCAAAGTATGATTTGACTAGTTTAAAGTTGACTTAATCATAATAATTGATTGTATCTATGCTTGAAAAGAAAGGAAAAAAAAAATCTGGAATTAGATTTCCTTAATATTTTGTAATTCAGTTTTATTGGCACATGAATCATAGTTGATTACAGATACTTGTATTATGCCTAAATGTTATCAAAGTCTGCTAAGATATCGAATGTCAATGAGGTAACACATGCTTGCATTATAATTTGATAGTCCAAATTCTCAAATGCAGAGATAACCTTGGACCAGTAATACATTGGATAGGTTTCCACTGGTTCACATATAGATATAAATATACATATATTTGTGCCAGTACACACACATTTATACAAGGAGGTCTTTTTACACATTGTGGATTGGTTTTGTGGTTGATATGCCATCATGTTACTTAAAGAACATGTTATAAGTGTGCACTTAAAATATGATGTTTATAACTATACGTAAGTAATCGTTGTTCATATGGAGCTCTTACTTTTCTTAGAAATATCTTATTTTCCTTAGAAATATGTTGCAAGTAGTGAAAGTTTATCTGATTTACAGATGAAGTGAAAATGTGGGTGTTTGAAGAAATATTGCCTAATGGTCAAAAACTAACTGATACGATTAATAATACCAATGTGAGTTTATATGTTCTCATGACTTCACTTGAAAATAGCATATGCTTTGTACTTGCTTATCGTTTATGTTTTACAATTTAATAGGAAAATGTGAAATATTTACCTGGAATAAAGCTTGGAAAGAATGTAGTCGCTGATCCTAACCTGGAGAATGCAGGTATCATACCTGAACCACTAAGCATCGAAAAAAAAGCCGCTACCATGATGGCAAAAGATATTCAATTTCCAATGCAAAACATTACTATTAACCAAAAATAAACATCCATGAGAAAAACTACTTCGGATGTATTAAGACGGAAGCAACAGAACACAGAAATTAAAGAAAGAAAGAAAAAATTGTGATTTATAATATTCTTCTTCCTATATAACAGTTAAAGATGCAAATATGCTGGTCTTTGTAACTCCACATCAGTTCATGGAGGGAATTTGTAAAAGACTAGTTGGTAAAGTAAGAAATGATGCAGAAGCAATATCACTAATCAAGGGTATGGAAGTTAAGAAAGAAGGTCCATGCTTGATTTCAAAACTAATTACTGATATGCTTGGGATAAATTGTTGTGTTCTTATGGGAGCTAACATCGCCAATGAGGTAAGCATATAAATAATTCATTTGATAAATTGCTAAATTCCAACAGGAATAAGTAAGAATGTCTTATGCAGATAGCTTTGGAGAAATTCAGTGAGGCAACTGTTGGCTACAGACATAGCAAAGCAGTAGCACAGATATGGACTCAACTGTTCACTACCTCATATTTTCTTGTATCACCTGTGAGTTCATTTCATTCAACTCCAACATATATTTTACATACCAATGAACTATAAGAATTTCAATCAAGTATCCACTTAATAATGTAGTTTAGTGGATTAATACAATTGTACCTATGAATGTTTCAGGTACAAGATGTAGAAGGTGTAGAATTATGTGGGACACTGAAGAATGTGGTAGCAATAGCTGCAGGTTTTTGAATATGTTTTCTGCTTTTTCCCCACTTTATACGATCAATACATTTTCAAGCTAAAAGTTCAAAATTTATATCGATATGCACAGGTCTTGTTGATGGTATGGAAATGGGAAATAACACAAAGGTTTTCATACATAAGAACATTCATTTAACGCTCTAACCAGTAAGTACAGACATCTTATCTGAAATATCATATAAATATTTGTCAGGCAGCAATTATGAGAATTGGTTTGAGAGAAATGCGTGCATTGTCTAAGCTTCTGTTTCCTTCAGTTAAAGATAGCACTTTCTTTGAGAGCTGTGGAGTTGCAGATCTGATCACAACATGCCGTATGAAAATTTTATAAACCTTCTTGGTTCCAATGTTGTTATGAAATTTAATATCCGGTAACGCAATACCATTAATTTATTTGCAGTTGGAGGAAGAAACAGAAAAGTGGCCGAAGCTTTTGCAAGGAATGGGGGCGTAAGGTATATATAGAATAAGCTCCTAATTTGTAATAGTCTGTGTTTTCTAAAATACAATTACCTGTATTTTTGATGGCAGATCTTTCGATGAGTTAGAGGCTGAGTTATTGCAGGGTCAAAAATTACAGGTACATGCCAAAAGAATTTATAATAAGAACTTAAATGCAGGGCATTCAACTTTGACATTACAACTTTGTTTTATTTTTTGGAAATTGGGTACTTAGGTGCATAGTTATACTATAGATCTTTCACAATATAACATAATGCAAGTAAATATATGTTCAATAGTTCGGATCACTTACTATTTAGGATTCAAACCTTGATATCATGGATCAATGGTGATGCTGAAATATTCTACATATAAATTTAGGTAATGCTTTATTAAAAAAAAAAATATAATTGGTGGTTGTACTGTTTAATGTAGGGTGTTTCAACAGCAAAAGAAGTATATGAGGTTTTAAGCCATAGAGGGTGGAAAGAGTTATTTCCATTGTTTACTACAGTCCACGAGATTGCTATCGGCAAGCTTCCGCCTTCGGCGATAGTTGAATACAGCGAGCATACTCCTAAAATTTCGGTACTTGAAGATTCCACTCAATCCAAATACTAAACATTAGTTTTCTCTTTTCCTGCAAAAATATAAATAATTGAAATTATTATATTTCGTAATTATCAAATACGTAGAAGTGCTAATATGTGGTTTAAGGGCACACGTCAAAGTTGTTAATTTACGTTTGTAGACCTCTTTAAATTCAGATGTTAACAATATCCATTATGCATAACAGTTTTGGAAATGAGAAGTTGATGCTTGTCATCACTTGGCACATTTCATCAAATGGTAAAGCATTAATGTATATATTATCAATTGTAATGTGGTGCGAGATCATTGAATGCAGATAATGCACTTGGATCATAATATCCAAATCAAATTTAAACAGATAGACCATTAAATAATTTGCTTTTCAATTTCACAAATAACATGCTTAAAAGCGTCTGGAATGTATACCTGTTGCTTTACAGGTTAATAGTCTAATACTAGGAAGCACCTGCTACCATAAAAAGATAAATAAAATTTGCTTAAATATCCTTTTTTTTTTTTTTTTTTTTCAAAACATTGATTTTTCTTAGAGTCAGTTTATGTACAAATTAATACATGTATTGAAGAGAAAACAATTTTGTGAGATTTATCTATTTAAATCAGATTTAGTCAACGAGTATTTCTAGATGTAGTAAAACAATTAGTCTACTTTAAACTAGTTTGTTGTAAGTATCTATAAACAGGAATGACTTTTGAGTTCCTATTCCCGACCTTAGCGATAAGAAAAATCCCTACTTAATAAAACATGCATGCATGACCCTATTTTTCCTATTTCTTCAAAATTTAGTTTTGTAACGCCAAAAGATATGCATATTTATCCTTTTCCTTTAAGTTTAGTTCTGCACAAATACTTGTCTTTTGGCTACATTGCACTCAACCGTAAACATATAAAATAGTTCAATATTTAAAAAGTACGTACTTGTGAGTTTTTTCTTGTTCCTATCTTGAGAACAAGGATCTAATATTCAAAGCCCGTATCTATTATTTTTCAAAATAAACCTTGATAACAAGGAAAATATCGGCTGTGAAGATTGGTCTAATTTTCAGCATAAGTTCATGACATTTAGAGACCTAATTCTAATTTTTAATCGAACTTGGTGAAAATAATCTATTCTATTATGTACAAAATTGATTAAATAACTACTTGGATTCTTACGCCACCTTCATTCTTAGCTTTTATGCTCAATTCTCCTTGATTTAAAGAGAAAATTTTCATTAAGTCCTTAACATATCTACTTTTGTTTCCACCTCTTACGTTGATTAATAAGAATCAATGATGATCAATCTCTTTGGCACGATCTCCTTCATTTTCATAAGCAAACTTATTTTATATATTTATTTATTCATTTACACATAAATATGGATGCATCAAGACCTATCTAAATCAACAAATCCACCATAATTACTCAAATCGAGATCTCTTATTAAGCCATTGACTCTTTCAACTCAACCATTAATTTCAATTTCATTTGTTAATTAGAAATCATCTTATTTACCTCATTTTTTAAACCTTAATTATTCTTTGATTGCTATGGCAGTCTCCTTTCTTTTCATAAATATCTACGGTTTTTATATTTTAGTTATTCATTTACACAATTTGGATGCATCATTCCCTATTTGAATCAATAGATCATAACATAATTACTCAAGTCAAGACCTCTTATTGAGCAACTTTTGCTCATAAATATGGATGCATCAAGCCCTTTCTGAATCAATAGATCCACTATAATTACTTTAAGATCTCTTACTGAGCCATTGACTCTCTCAACTCAACCATTAATTTCAATTCCATTTGTTAATTTGAATTCAAAACTTAGTTATAATGATCATATTTCTTTGGTTGTTATGATGGTCTCTTATCTTTTCATAAATATCTCCTTTTTTTAATATTCATTTACACAATTTGGATGCATCAAGCCTTATTTGAATCATCGGATCCACCATAATTTCTCAAGTCAAGATCTCTTATTGAGCAGATGACTCTTTTAACTCAACCACTAATTTTAATTCCATTTGTTACTTATGAATTCATACTATTTACCTCGTTTTCAAAACCTTAGTTATAATGATCCTATCTCTTCGGCCTTTATAATGGTTCTTTCCTTTTCAAAGATACCCCTTTTTATATTTAGTTATTCATATACAGATAAGTTTGAATGCATCAACCCCTATTAGAATAAATAGATCCAACTTAGATCAAAAGCTCTCATTGTGCAGTTGACTCTCCCAATTCAACACTAATTTCAATTACAATTTTTAGTTAGAATTCATCCTAATTTATCCCATTTTTGAAACCTTAGTCATAATTATCCAGGTATCTAGTCATTTTTTTAAAAAAATAATGTGGCATGTATAGCTATCGAAAACATGCTCAGAAGGTAGGATATTTGATTAGTTCTATTTGGATCATGCGAGTATGATACGTTTTTTCTTATTATGTTCTTCTCTATATTTTGTTTTACTCATTAGAAAAATGGTCATATGATTGTCTTTTATGTAGCAAACGAATTGTTGCAAATATTAAATTCCGTAGAGTGAGGAAGAAAGTAAAAGATGAGGTTCATGAGGATATGCTTACATGACTATTCTATTATATAAAAATTGTATAATTGACCATTTGGATTCTTCGTGATTCTAAGAGAATTTTCATGTAGATCCTTCGTGTATCCATTTTTTGTTTCCACCTCTTACATCGATAAACAGAAACTAATGTGATAAGTTAAAAGTTAAATTAGACTTTTCCTGAATTGAACAAGAGTAAACTATACGTAAGGGAAGAAGTATAGATTAAGTATTTGTTATGTTATCCATTTGAACTCGAAAATTAGTTGAACGCTAAAAGTCTAAAAAAGTTTATGTTTATTTTGATATTGCAACATCCCCTAATTCTATTAAACATTATCAGAATATTTAATTGGGTCAATAAAATAAAATAACATACATAAGAGATTGATTAGGGAATGAGCCAAGCCATAACTAATTAGATCAATTAGTAATGAGTAATTAGTAGGAATAGGGGAAAATAGGAAAAGAACCTCTATGCAAATGTCCTTTATGCTTTCTCATTTCCCTCACATTTCATTTCACAAAACTAAAATCATGTAGAGGCCAACCATTCTAGGAGAGTAAGAAGAAGAGAAAAGTTAAACAAGAGGAAATAAAGCTTAGAAAATTAGAGACACTTGAACCTCAAATTTCATCTTATGATTCAATGTGAATAATAGAATTCACTCTTGTTATTAGCTTGTTTGGTGCGGATCTACGAAGACCCGAATTCTCATGTGTTTATTTGTGTCACTATGCCATGTTTACACGACATGAGTTCATTTATATATGCTTGTTGATGATATATTGCATTTTCATTAAGTTATCATATTAGACTTGCATTGAAGCCCTTTTATATGACACCAAAATGCCTTGAGATTGTAGGATAGGTTGGAGAATAATATTTGAGAGATGGTTTTAAATTTCGGAATTTTTTTAACAAGCATGAATATTTTTTGAATTTCCTAAGTTATGGGATTCACTTATTTCGGTTTTAATTTTTTTTGAAGTTACTAAATAATTATATTTCCGCTCCAAAAATTGTATATGTTGAAGTATATATAGAAAGGGATTTATTATAATTTCTGAAGGTTTTCCCATTGATTTATGATTTAATATGAATTTTATAAGCTGGAAAAGCTTAAGGATTTAATTAAGGAATAATTAAATATTGGTTTCGAATTCAAGGGTTTGCAATATTTTATTATTTTAAATAGTCAAATCTATGACACAAGGTTTTAAACCAATAGAAGTTGGCCAAATATTATGGTACTGGTGAAAATTATTTCTAAAAGCAGTAATTTTGCAGTTTTTACATAAATCACGGTTCTGCTACTGGAAGGAGCGCTTCGCTTTGATCTTATAGTTTTGAACGAAGCAGCTTCGATGCTTCGACCTGCGGAGAAGCACATGATGTAAGACAACGTAGTATGTAGTGTTTCAAAGCTCGGTAGATGTAGATAAGTGCTTCGGGGCCAGTGGATTGGATCTGAAGCCTTATTTTTTTCGCAAGGGGAACCCGCATTTGAAAAGTTCTTAACCAACACCCCTTTGCTTCAAAGTAGTTTTTTCATGCTATTTTAATTGGTTTCGAAGGATTTAAAGAACTTGTGTCAACTATTTTGAAAGTTCGATTTTTTTGGGGTTCGAAGCCCTATTTATATTCAAAAGCATCCTTGGAATATTTTAAACACTTCGAAGGCTCAAGGTCAAAGATTTTAAAGAATATGTTTCGAAGTCACACAGACTCGAATTCTTGTTTTGTACCGTTTCGAAGCTAGATAAGCTCAAAGCTAATTATTTCTTATTTGTGCCTAAAAATCCCTAAATATTTTTGTGTTTTGAACCATTTTGATTTGCTTTGAGTCGAAATTATTTATAACTTGTTTCAAGAGGTTTACATGTGGGTTCCAAGGATATTTAGAAAATACTTATTTTAAATGATTTTTCTTTGGTACCAAATTGTTTCGAAGTATATTTACATCTAGGAATTCGAATATCATCAACATTGATTTGAAAGCACATATAACATGATTTTTTTGATTAGTAAAGGGTTGCTGAATTTTCTTGTTTTAAAGAGATGATATTCAAAGGGTTTAAATAATAAAAGCCTGTGTTTTAGGGACATATTTTATAAAGTATTTAACTCAATACTTATTGAATAGATGAGTAGAAGATAGCAACGACACAGATGATCAGAAAATTAGATGTGACTGATGTAGGATCACGTCCTATACTTTAGCTTCCTCCCCTAATTAAATTTGTCCAACATTCTAGTGTGTGGGGGCATGATTAAGGTAAGATCAAAAGTATGCTACATACAAAATAGGATGCAATGAGATAGATTATTTATGAGCCCGTAAAATCATTAGGTTCTTAGTTAGCCTAGCAAAACTAAGAGAGACAGGTAGTTAGGTAGACAGATAATCAAGAAGGAGTTAAATTTGAGCAGACCATTTAGTTTAATTCTAACAGTCCATTGGAAAATTTGGCAAATCTGGTAGGCCTGAATCAGTCACTTGATGCATGACAAATAGTAAGAGATTATCCAGAGATCGATAATTAGTCAGGACAACTATAGACATGGCCAGTCAAAAATAATACGAGATAACTAATCAGAGTTACGCTCTGGAAAGGTAGTCAAGACATGAATGCATACATTCATTTATAAATGATTATTAATTATTATGTTAGTATTTATTGTGATTGTAGGTTTAACACCGATTGGTTGATTGATTGCTTGATTTGATTAAGGATACTAGTAAGGGAAAAACACATTCTGCTACGTGGAGTGATCTCACTAGATATCTATTTATTTTCAGTTGGCATATTATTATTCATACCAGATTGTTTATTTAACCCGAACCTTTTGTTTTTCCCCCCTTTAACTCCCCAGTGCTCTATTGAGCAGCTTGGGAGCAAGTTTCAGGTTATTAGCTCTTTTGGTGAATAAAGCTGGTGGAAATATGCCGAAGGCATCACTAGCTATTCTAGGAGTTTATTTGTATTCTGTTCTGTTGATGAACCCATGTTTGAACTTATGTTGATGCAGTAATAAGTATTATTATGAGTACTTTGATCAATTTAGTAGGCAACTTCATGTGTCATTCTAGAAGTATTTTGTATTTATATTATATATGAAAGTTGGGAAACGTTATAGGATTATGTAACATATGAATATGAAATGTAAAAGCTATTTGGGAATTAATGGAGTTAATATTATTATTATTTTTATATTCATATGCATTTGGTATTGGTAGTGTTTGGTTGCCAAAAATTAATATTATAGATGACTGCAACATTTGTAGTGCTTAGTTTCGAGCCTTAGAATGAAGAATGTTACACTCGGTATCAGAGCACGAGGTCATAAAATATTAAAAAGATTTATGACTTCTAAAATCACATTAAAACATAACTCGAATGAATTAAAGAAGTAATCGGGTACGAGAGAGTGTTATAATAATGTACCAGTGTCTATATTATATATGTGTATATATCCTATCTCTATTTTTCTACCCCGTTTAGCCATCAAGATGGTTTTTCCGTATCTTACAAGGATTTGGATGCAAATAATGAACATAAGACTCGGAAGTGGGAAAACAGAAGACTTAATATCGATAGAGGAAGCACTATCATCACCAACGGTGATGCTCAACCTACTATAAGGAGAAACCAAGGTCATCAGACTGCTGCTGCTAATGTAGTTGCCTGAGCAAAATCAGTGGATATGGGAGCTATATATAATTTCTTTGTCAACTTGATGCAAGCCAAGGTTGCTGCTAGATTTGGTGGAGGTATTGTTGGAGTTGCTCATCTTGAGTTTGCTGCTCCTAATTATGCTACCTCAAGTCGAGACTATGCAAGGCTTGGAGGAAAACTGTTCATTAGAACTAAGGACGCAATTAAAGTGAAAAACTAGGTGCTGCATTGCAAAAGAATTTTTATTGATCTTGGATTTAATAATGAGCAAAAGAGGCGACTTGCCTCTAGACATCTGCAAGGAGATGCTCTTTTCTCATGGAGCAGCATCATCGTGGGAGTAGCGGAAGAAAAGTGGCTGAATTCAGATGGAAATTCGAAGAAAGGTATATTTTGGAAGTCGCGAAGTGTGCTTTGCTCCGGAAGTTTGCCAAGCTAGAGTAAAAATACATGTTTGAAGAACTTTCTCGCCATGGATATGCAATAGTGGAACTATATTGAAGAAAAATGAGAAGTTCATAAGAAAATTGAAAATGGAATTGGCTAAAGCTATTTCGTAACATATTCGAGGTCCTTGTAATGTGGATTGTAATTAACGAAAGTAATATACAACCACTTTTTATTACCATGTCGTTTATTGTCCAATTACATGTTTACAAGTTCAGTAACATGTTTTGCTTAATGTATAATTAAGTATGTCCTTCCCCAATCCTCATGTTTTCTTATCACATGTCTACTTAATATATATCTAAGTACAGCTTATTTTAAGTACATCTTATTTTGTTTCATAAGTCTACTTTATTCTTTCTTATTTAATCATAATCTCGTCTTACACTATCATCGCAACTTGTAATTATTTTGTTATTAACTTAGTTCTCTTAACTGAGTTTTATTAATAAGTTCTCTTTTTATTTATTATAACCTATGTTATAATTCCACTTGTTCCTAGGACAAGCCTACCTATTATATTACATTCTCATACATAAACAATAATAGGTTATGTTCCTTGTTCATCCCATTTTCCCTTGGTTCCTTAACATTAACCCAAATTTTATTATTGTAACACTCATCCATTTACCGTCTTGTATATTCTTGTTATTTCAGGAAAATATGTCACATATATCCGATTAGATTGAATAGTAGAAGGATGTAAAGATCCATTTCCATAGCGCACATCAATCAAGATCCGTAGTTGCAAGTTATTCCTTTTATTTAGATCATGGATATACGTATGTCTTTTTATTTGATTAGTGTGCAATACGGTAAAAAGATCCCTATTTCACACTAATCCCTTTTTCTCTTTCTTTTCTTACAATTACGTTCTTAGTACTTTTATCATTATGGAAATGTATCAGTTTTCCCAAATCCATCTAACCCAGTCCACTACTAATTTTCCCCTTTTTTATTTTCTGAGTTAGATGTTAAGTCATGTTTTAGTTTACCTTTTTAATTACTGTAAATTTTCCATATTACTGTCAAATTAACATGTTTTCCAATTTACTTTAATTCTATTTATAGCATAGCTAATTTTCCATTACATAACAATTTCAGTAGCATATTTATATTTATTGTAAATTCCACAATTTCAGTATAATTGCCTTTTTCAACATATCAAATTTATTATTGAATAGAAAACTCAAGACTGTATGCATGGCTATTATCAAATTTACTATTTTGGTATTATAGTAATTCTTAACCCAAATAGAGAATTAATTGAAAAATTATAATAACAATATTATCAACTTAATTTAAATTATATTCAATGCAATTACCATAAATTACGGTTATTTAACATGTTAAGAATTGCGGGGAATGCAGGTGGTAAATATACCGTTAAACAAAAGGTATAATTCTAAATCCACTCACCTGACTGCTTTCCAATCCTTGAATCTGATTCAAATCTTCTATTTCGTGGTCTTTCTAACTGAATCTAGTATTAAAATAACCATGGATTTACAAATTTGATACTAAAAGAATAAGGGAAGAAAGAAATCTAAACAATTCAGATTCATAGGACTTACCTCATGCTGATTAGAAATCTGAACATGTATGTTGTAGATTTACATTTTTTATCTTCAAATCTTGAATCAGAACCCCTACAAGCTAATATTCTTATTTCTAGAAGATTTGGAAATGAAAGAAAATGGCAGAGCCTTGGTATCATCCTAGAAAATATGAGTTGAAGGCTAGACCCTACTAGTCTATTTATAGGTGTATAGGAGATTCTGGCCTATTGGATTCAATAACATAAAGTCCGATCGTTTAATTAGAAAAAAATGTCTCTCAAGAAGAAGATCTGGCTCCGGGTGGGTCGACCCACATTAAAGGTGTCTCGAACCTAGGGTCGACCAATGTACGCACCGGGTCGATCCTGTGCTTGGGTCTGAATGTGATTTCAACGGCCATTTATTTCATTTTAATGTTACGTTTTAACACTCATTTTATTTCTTAATATTCCCCAAGTGAATTATTATTTTCCTTTTATAACACATATCTTATTTTAAATTTTGAATTTGTGCACGTATATAAACATATAACCTTTTAAATCTTTATTTGTTAATAATTATCCCACACGGACTCCATTTTAGGGAAGTTATATATCAAAACAAATCAGAAAATTGCCACGAACACAATGGTATATGTTTCGAGGATAAATTCTAAAACCATAAATTATCAATATTTTCATTTAATATTTATATAAAATATAGGGTGTTAACAAAATGGTTTTCATTCTGTTGCATAAAATTTTACTAAAAACCTTGTAAAACTTGTTGCAACAGGAGATAAGGTGGTAAATGGTGATGTTTGTTGGTCTTCTGACCTTATCAATTAGAGCTACAAATGTGTGATTACTATCCTTTGGTAATTTACCATAGTCGAAAGTATCTTGAACATCTAAAAGCAAGATAGATTTTATTTGATCCCAGTGCAGCTTCATAAAATTATTATTTAATCCATCAGGTCCCACGCTAGAATTATCATGCACTGAAAACACATCTTGTTTTACTTCATGTGAGGATATAGGCTTTAGTTAAATCTACGCATTTGAGTTGTTGATAGCAGTAATATACACACAAAGAGAATTTCTAGACTAATTAACCCATAGTTACATAAATACATGGGAAAAGTTCCCCAAAACCATAATAAATCTGACCTAATATATTCTTTAACTTACCAGAAGTTCAAGACCAAAAACATAATTTATGATAATTAAAAATTAAAATAAGCATATTTTCTTTGTTAAAAATTTGTCAAATATTCATACTTGCTTGGAAAATTATGAAATTGAAAACCCACATCCAAATTAATATTTTCTAATATTGTATTCAAATTTTAAGTTGTTTAGCTGTAGTATTATTATTTTTCAATCGTAATCCCACAAAATAGATTCCATAATAATTAACTAATTCATCAGAAAGCATATAATCACTTAAACTTTCAAATGTGGCAAAGAAAAACATATAAGACTTGGATTTAAGCATAAAACATAAACTACCATGGTTAAAAATGAGATGAAATCAATATTCAACTTAGTTTGACAAAGAAGGATGGGATTTCTGTTAATTTGGTTTCCCTTGGCTTGAGATCTTGATTCCTAAGCCTTTTCCCCTTGACCTCTATTAATGGTCCCGCACTCTTTGTTTTAGGTTTATGTGCTTGTAAATGTACGCAGAGATGAGGATGAAAGAGTATATGTTAAAGAAATATGTTCTTTTCCTGTTTTATCCTCCTTATGTCTTCCACTTTCTCATTAATGCTCAACTTGATCTCACTAGTTTATTAACTAAGGCTCGACCTATTATGTAACTAAATCTCATTCTCCTTATTAATCTATATTATTTTACTTGATTAATCTGATTAAATGTTCTAATAATGTTACTCAAAATCAGATGTATATACATGGGCTAGTTGAAAGCAACTTAAATTTTTTTTGTGTGGTTTGATGTTAGAGATAGTTTTCAAGTTTACGTTTCCCACTATTATATTTTAATTCTTACTCAGCATGCAAGTTCATATTGAAAGATCACTTTTGTTTACGTATAATCCTATATTTAAAGAAATTGCTTAGATTTTTTTTAATAATTCAAGTGGGAATTGTTGGAAATCTAGGTGAACTAATTTTAAAAAATTAAATGATTAAAATAGGCGTTTGCATTTTAAATTATTGTATAACGGTAATATAACTATGAGATATTGTAATTAACCCACTATAAAAATTAATGGTAATATATTTATGACCCATTGTGACTAATTGGAAAATAACAATAATAGTAATATGTGTATGAGTTATTATTATTAGGTTATTGCAAACATTAATGATAATATATTTATGAGCTATTATTATTAATCCGTTGCAAAAATTAATATTAATATATTTACAAGCTAATATCATTGAGCCATTGCAAAGATTAATGGTAATATAATTCATGTTGAATGAAAATTATTTTAGATCTGTTAACAATCTCCTATTTCAGTAATGTATAAAATTTTCATTCTGTCTATTTAAATGATAGATGAGAAGAGAAAAAATATAGACAATATACAATTTTCTTCCTTCTTCTTCTCCCTCTACTATTCTTAATTCGCGGAATTCTTTAAGCAGTTAACTTAAAAAGTGTTAAATTTAGAACGATTTTCTATCCTCCAAATAGCAAATCAACCGAAAATTTAATGTTATTTTGTCTGGGAGATGGAGAGGTTGATACCTAGCCTTGCACGTAGGGGCTAAGCCATGGCTCTTCTAAATGAAATCAACGAAGTAGGCAACTCTGCCATTTCCAAAAGTTAGCTCCAATAGTATACAGTGCAAGAAAGCAAAAAAATACCATAAATGCTCCTTTCATGTATTTATAGTTTAGGTCTTAATTTGGAAGCAATGGTTTTATTAAATCAGTTATTCAACTAAAATTATGGATGTGTTCCTTACTTTTACACACAAATTTAAGGTACGTTCCGATAATTAAATTCCTCTACCGAATAATAAATAAGACTGATTAGAAAGAAAATGTATCAATCATCAATAATATTTACTACTATTAAACTTGGATAGTTAATCGACACGTTAAATATAACAAAGATGATATATTTATCATTTTATTCTTGTTATATTACAACTTAAAAATCAGCTCCATCCGTTTTTCATTTTTTATCGAAAGAGAAAAAAGACCTTTTTTTTTCATGCTTGAAATAAAAATAGGAACTAATAAATTAAAAATATTTAATATAAGGCATGTCCATGAACTAGTGTTTTAGGGAGAAAAAATAAATTGGAAATAGGAATAAGCAATAATATTTTTTTCCCTTAGTAAAAAAGGTAAACATCACATCTTTAGCCTTTAATGAAAAAACATAATAGTTGCATTTTAGTAATAAAAAGTAATTTAAAACATTAAAGGTGATTTTATGACACAGTTAACCATTTATAATATAACCTTTTTAGGATATTCAATTTTAGAACTTGAAATTTGGTAAGAAATAATAGATTGATTTAAATTTGTAGAGTTCACTTTTAATTTATTTTCTTGTACTTCCATTTCAAAAATATTTTTTTCATTCAAATTTGATTTTTGTTTGGTAATATAAAGGGAAATATTATATTAGTATTCTGATCAATATAGAGAAAATACAATGAACTTAACATTTCCTTTTATCTTATTATTTTTAATTTTCCATTTTGTTAGGATTGCCTCGCATGTTATTAAGGAGGAATGACGGTTTGAGTAAATTGTCCCATATCACGGAATAAATTGAAGTAGTAGTGTACAAATATGAGTTGGTAGGCACGTAACAGCAGGGATTCCTTTTGTTGCAAGGATGGTATGCCAACTCATATGCGTGCACCCTACGCTGGAAGGAAGATGAACTTTGTTCCGACCGTCGTTACATAACAGTGGTATCGGAGCCGAAGGTTCGGACTGGGCCATGCAGGCAAGGCAGTGCTCTCAAAAGTTACTCGTAGGATGCGAGTTAAGGGGGAAACCGTTAGGATTGCCTCCCATGTTATTAAGGAGGAATGACGGTTTGAATAAATTTTCCTATATCATGAAATAAATTGAAGTACTAGTGTACAAATATGAGCTGGTAGGCACGTAACAACAGGGATTCCTTTTGTTACAAGAATGTGTGTGCCAACTCATATGCGTGCGCCCTACGCTAGAAGGAAGGTGAACTTTGTTCCGACCGTTGTTACATAACACATTTAACTAATCATAACTCTAAAGTGATTTATTTCTATTTAGTTCAGTCCTTGAGAATGACCAATTTTCCAAGCTTTTAGAGAGGATTGTTAAAAGGACTCTGCTTTTAGTTAAGGGGAGTACCATTTTCTGTTTCAGGAAAATAACGTTAAGGACAAAATTAGACAAAAGTTTAAGCATAAGGACAAGAGGCCAAAAATTCAGCCATAAGAACATTTTAGTGTAAAATAGAAAATGATGGTGGACCCCTGAATTTCTTGATTTATAGTAAAAAAAGTGTCCTTATGGACATATTTTTGGCCTATTGTCCTTATACCTAAATTTTTCTTCATTTTTTTCCTTGTGCCTAAAAACCCCATTCAATTTATTGTAAAATTGTTAAGGGGGGTTAAATAAATCTGCCCCTCTTAAACGTATTAATAAAATTTCTAATATTAACCCTAATAAAGTCTTATCATTGATTTTACCATTCATTAATTATTCATGTAACTATTCCAAGCAGGTCATTTATCATTGTCATTTCATACTTGTGTCTCATGTATTATAGGCTCCAAGATGATATTATACTCAATTTTGTATATACTCACACACCTCAAATAATTCATCTTGCTTATCTTCTCTAAATAAAGAAACTATAAAAATCAATTCAAATATTCCAAGATGAAAGTTCAGATATACAAAGTGCTGTAAGAAAGTACCCAATACCCGTTATAATTTAGTAAGCTTACA
This sequence comes from Allium sativum, assembly GCA_030737875.1. Classification (NCBI taxonomy): domain Eukaryota; kingdom Viridiplantae; phylum Streptophyta; class Magnoliopsida; order Asparagales; family Amaryllidaceae; genus Allium; species Allium sativum. Next base: position 428,105,774 of record CM060909.1, on the reverse strand, counting down.
AACTATTAGTAATACAATGCCAAAATACTCATTAATTCATTTATAGTAATACAATACCAATTCATTGGTAGCTCCATTAATCCAACAATCAAGTAGAAAATATTGTTACGAGAGTAGCCAAAAACCTTGATTTCATGTTTAAGAAAATATAATAACTAATAATAATAGCCTTCGGTGCAGTTACAGAATTTTTATCAATATAATCAGATCTCTAACTCATAAACCAGTAGTAACAGTTTTCACATACAGTTCTTGTTAACAACTTTCAGAGCGGTCCTCTTAACCTTGCCCTACAGAAACAAGACAAATCACACTTTATCACGCTTATCCAGTTCAAAATTTGAAAAGAAGAAAAAAAATGCAACATCAACATTTGAATAAACAAACTTCAAATGTACCTGGCTTTTTATTTCAAACATTTCCCTGTAAGTAGACTTCAACTTTCTCAGACTCGGATTCTCATATTTCACTAGCTGCACTTTGCCTTTGCTGAAATAGAAACCAAATTCACATTCTCCTTGTTGTTGTTCGATTTTGGGTTCAACAGCAATGTTAGAGTTACAACAATACACGAGATAGGTAGAGAAGGTAGGCAAGGGTATTTTAGTCTATTTTTATTTTTGTTTTTTTACATACAATCCCCCCTTAATTAGGGAAGGGTATTTGTTAAATTACAAATAGGCTAATTATGTTCATATACCAATAATTGTTAAACGTACAACGAAAAATTTAATAAACTACCATACATCAAATATTACTTTACATATACCCTTTTTTTACAAATTACCCTTATTATCATCTTTTTTGCCTCCCCTCTTTCAAACTTAAAACTCACTTAGTCAAAATTAGAAATTTTTTACTCGTTAAATTTAACAAATTAGACTTTGATTTTTTGCATTAATGTTGCAACATTTTTTTTAATTTATCCATTTCCATGAAATAACTTATTTTAGGGAAAAAATTAGACACTTCTAAATTATCGCAATTTGGATGGTATGTATGGTTGTGTTGGTTTTATTGGTGGCTTTAGATATTCAATGTTTGTCGCATTTTACGCCTTGGTAGTTAATATACTCACAGTTGAGGTTACATTTTGGTTCGATGAGAAGTTTGGATTCTTTTTGGATGTTTGGGATCTGTTTTTTCTTCCATGGAGTTTTAGTGGTTACTTGTGTGAGATGGTTTCTTGTCTCATTGGTTTGTTATACTGGTTTATTTCCACGGCCATGTCCATCTCCATAGGTGAATCTTCGCTCTCGGTGGAGCTGACTCTTTCTGGTCATCTACTCCCTCCTTGCCAGCAGGTTTCAAGGTCATCTCGTTGGGTTGTTCAGTTCATGTCATGCTATATTTCTCATGTCAATATTGCCTGGGGTTGTCACTATCCTTGTTTGGTCACTGTCAACCTATGGTGATGTGTTTGATGCATTGGTGAGGTCATTGTCCTTACCTGTTAAAAGATATAGGCAGCCGCTAGCTAGTCTGGTTTTGTGCTCGTGACATTGTCCTGCTGTCCTGGATTTATCTTGTCATACATACTCTGAAGCCATGCTATTTTGGGGTATTCTCAAAATAAAGTACATATGGATTCACTGTTGGATGCTTGGCTCTATTTATTTACTGTAATAAGGACGTGTTTACACAGTGGATGGTACTGAACGCAGTTAAATGTCTGTTTAGTGATTTTTGTATTTCGTTATGTATTTTTTTTAGTAGCCTTGTAATTAACAAGCTCCTGTACTGTAAATCTAGGTTAGACTCTGTAGACAACCCACAATAAATGCTGTAAGCGGTGGACGATCCACTTCAAAAACCAAGTTTGTAATGGCCCGAATTTCCTTACCCTTTGAGTTGACTAATTATACACCACGTTTAACCAAATTGCACAGAAACACGAATCATTAATAGAAAGAAGTTGGAGGATGAGAAATAGAAAGAAAGAAAAGTTAGAATAGAAGAAAAACGAAGAACACAAATCTTACAGCGGAACGAATAAAATATATTATATAACATAAATTTTTGAAATACCGATCTGTAACTGTCTATACATACCATCATCAGAGCACAACAACTATTTCTGGAACAGTTATAAACACTTGTTTCCAGATACAATATAGTACACATCGTAAAATATGATAGTCTATAAGTAGCTGATAAAGCCTCCCTCTTCAAACTCCACTAAGTGAAGCGGTAAAATCCTAGCTACTTGACTGCCCGTACAAATTTTGGGCACCCAAGAGTATAGGGTAAAAAAAACAAAAAAAAAACTTTGGGTCAGTCATAGGACTGGTGTGAGTAAACTCCAACCATTCATTTAACTTTCAAAAAACCTTTCAAAAGAAAAGATAATAGTAAGACCGATCCACACATAAACACGGATGATTTTTACCTTACGTGTAACGACCTAAGGGAATTCGAGCCCGAAATCCGACAATAATACATATCCTGTACCACTTGTTGGAACTCAAGTGTCGAAAATACAGATAGTTATTAGAAAGAATATTAAAGGGTGAGATGTAACACCCCGTGAATTCTATAACTGTGAAATTCACAAATTAAAGTATAATTAACTTCAAATCAAAGAACTAAGGGAAACGGGATACGCCATTGCGTTCGTCTCGGAAAAATACGCGAAATAGAGTCCGAGTTTTCGAAAAACGGAGTCCGTATGAAGAAGATATAGCCTCCGGAAGTTTCTGAATTAAGTTTAAAATTCGAGCATAAGAAAAACAGCTCAGAAAAACAATTCAAAATTCAAAATCGGGCCCAATTGGCCAGAGCGGGAAAAGTCCCGCCTAAGGCACCCAGGTCGACTGGGCAGTCGACCTGGTCTAGCCAGGTCGACAGGGCTGTCGACCTGGTCCAGAGCCAGGTCGAACCCAGCCCACCCTGGCTGGCCTAGTCTATGTTGGTCGATTTTCAGAAGCTTGCTTTGTCATTAGGGCTAGGTGGCAGGCTCTAATTGGTCTCTCTTTCGAATGAATGGCTACGATCAATCCAAGCAACATCGATGGTCCTAATCAGTTCATAAACTCTATAAAAATGACCCTAGACTCTACCTAATCTATTCATTCAAAAATAAGAACGAGGCCATCATGCTGCAGAGGAACGACTAGGAGTAGCCACCAATTTGAGAAAAGATTAGGAGGCAAATTCTAAAGCATAAAGCAACTTAAACAAATCAAATCAACGCCTACGTCAAAAAGGAGTCGCATCTCCAATTGGAGAATTCGCCACACGATTGTAAGTAGAGTATTATTCTGGTATGAACAAATAACTGTGTTGGTTTGTACGCTTGATTTGTGGAGATAAGTAATTCATATTTGTGCGTTACTATGACTCTTATCGATTTGGAATATTGTATAACGATTGGATATTCGCAAATTATGTTATTCATTATAAAAACTACATGTTTGCGGTAGTTTTATGCAAGTATACGATTGGATATTCGCAAAGTATGTTATTCATTATAAAAACTACATGTTTGCGGTAGTTTTATGCAAGTATACGTTTGGATATTCGCAAAGTATGTAATTCATGTTGAAGCTACATGTATGTAGTTGTTTAATTGAAATTCATGCAAGTATGCGGTTTTGCTACTATGCCATCATGATGTATATTTTTGTACAAAAATCATTTTGTGTGTAATTGGAACAAATTTGGGTTATTATAATTCATATGAAATTATGTTGAAAAATTTGGCATCATGATCTATGTATAAGACCATACTTTTGTATTAGAAACAAAAGTAAGCCTCTTTGCAAACTTACGAATATGACTAGGCTATGTTTGATATTTTGCATAATTGAAAAACATGTTAGGTCTATATTGTTAACAAGAATTATATAATGACATATGTGGTACATAGCTAGGTTAGATTTAAAATCCCATTTGCAAGTTTGCATGACTAAAGTAAAAATCATGATTTCATGTTTAGAAATATTTATGCCATAAGTATATGTGTGCCATGGTTATGTGAATAGATTTAAAATCATGATTAAGTTGGAATAATTCTAGTTGAACTATACTTTTGTATTAGTAACAAAAGTAAGCACCTTTGTAAACATGTAGTAATCTTATGAACATGATTTGCTTATGTTTGACATTATGCCTAAATAAAAATATAGGTTTATGTTGTAGTTAAGACTATGTGTCAATGATGATATCCAATTTAGATTCTTAACTTAACTACAAGTTTACATGCTTTGATTCATGTCACTTATGCTTTATGACCAAAGTATACGTTACTACTATGAAAGTACACCAGTTTCTATTTTGTAGTTCCAACGTTATGTTGCAAGTTCATGCGTTCACATTCCCCTTTTTGTGTATGTAATCACGCTTTAAGCCTCCCCTTTTTCACATGGCTAAGTTGGGCTTAAAAAGGCTAAGCCCAACATATATATATAATAAACGAACGTATTAAACGGGGGAAAATAGCGTTGGGCCAAATTAATTAATAAATGAAAATATAAAGTAAAGGGGCCCAAATTCAAGTATGGGTTGGGCCCATGATTGGTGTAACCTTCACACCATTGATTTTTAATAATGGGCCGCAAATATTTACATATAAGAAAATAAAGAAGAAAGACAAAATATGTAAACGTAGAAAATACGATGTGTTTAACCCGAGGTTGGATTGAGTTGTGATGTAAACCTGCCCGGAACCCCCCGGCTGTCCAGTAGTCACAACAATACCTATCCAATGTGGGTGGTTAAACATGGAGCCCAATAAGGACCCGTGGTTAGACTGAGTTGTGGCGTAAGACTGCCCGGAACCAACCGGCAACAGGCAGCCACAACAATACCTGTCTAATGTGAGAGGTCAAGGCTTTAATAAGACAATTAAGGCTGAGTCAGGACTGATAGGATTAAGTAAACTAAAGACTTAATCAAAAATGGGACATGCTAAACTAAACAGACTGATTGGGGGTTAGGTTCATAAAACACTTAACCAACTTAGCATGTTGGCTAGAAGTAGAAAACCTAGTAGCGGGGGACCCTTTTCAGCAGTAACCCTATAAGGTGTACCATGATACCCTGAAACTAGGCAGGGTGGGGCACGATTACTGGGCTGAATGTAAGAGGTCAAATCGACGGCGGTGGTGCAGCAGTGTAGGTTCTAACGGGGTGTGGGCGTGCACTCACTCCGGCATAGAAAAACAAGGCACTGGGCACCGGCAGCATACCTGTGCATTCTAGGGTTGTGTCGGGTCGCCGCCATGGGACTTGATATACCCCATGGTGGGACCAGCATAGGTAACTACAACATCGGGGGTCGTAAGACACATGTAACTATGCGAGTAGGAGCCGATCATCGTAAAATGGATCATTTCACCCTGGTTATGGGGTGCCTATTGGGAACTAGTTTATATGGGTACAGAGATTAATATGGGGTACGATAGTATATTCGACCCTAGACAACTTAACCAAGTTTATAGTGCTTTCCCCATTTCTAGTTTATACTTATCATACCCAGTTCTTTATTCATAGACAGAGTAGTCCTCGACTTACTCAGGCTTTATGTCTGACTCTACTTTTCTTTCGTCTTCTTTTCTTCCGTTTCCCCCCCAGGTCCACAGGGAGGGAATACTGCAGCTTAACCGGCCTTCATATCCAGCTTGAAGAGAAAGAATGTATTGCTTGGACCTTTCTGTTTTGAACTATGGCTTTGGACAACAACTATGGGGCTTTTGCAGTTTATTTATGTTTTCTTTATGCTTCTTTAAATAATGTAATCAAGACAGTTATGAAGGTGTTATGCTTTTTTTTTGAAAGGATGTAAGACAATCATGGTGATGTTTCTGTAACACGTATTTACTTTTATGAAATAAAAGTTGCTGCTTTTCTGCTATTTACAAATATGTGTTCTTATATCTGTCTTGTATATCTGTGACTTATACTTATAAACCTCCACCAAAATTAGGGCATTCCCTTTGAGAGTGACCCTAACGGAGGTGGGGTGTTTCGCTTGGTATCAGAGCCAGGTTTACCAGATAAGATAAAAAGTTTTGAAAATTTATTTTCAAAAAGGAAATTTAAAGAAGCATTTTTAAAAGAAAAATATTATTTTATTTTAAAAAGGCAAAGTCCCCCCCAAAGCCATAGGTACTATCTCTTATCCTTCGTTCTGAATCTATCCTTTTTGTTTCAGCATGTCCGAAGAACTTAACTTGCCAGAAGGGGTACCAATACCTGGTTGGTTTAGACGGTTCTTAGAAGCAAGGGCCACGCAGCCAGGTCCTACCGTTCCTCCTCCTCTAGCGGCAGGAAATCATCCAGCTGCAGCGGCACCTCTTCCTCCACCTCCTCCACAGGGAAACACGTTTGCTAAGATATGTAAGGATTTTAAAGCTATGGGAGGGAAGGATTTCCATGGAACTGAGTCCTTCGTGGCGGCTAGAAATTGGCTGAAAGAAACTGAGGACCTATTCATCATCTTTGAGGTAGAAGATAGACAGAAAGTACAACTGGCAGTATGGCTATTAAAGGGCGAGGCTTCCTACTGGTGGGAAGTCACTAACGCAGAAAGACCAGTGGAGACATGGGAGGACTTTAGGGCAAGGTTTGAGACTAAATTTCTCTCAGATGCGGAAAGGAGTTTGCAGTTGGAAAAATTCTTATTTCTTAAGCAGGGGAACAAGACAGTCAGAGAGTATGTTAATCAGTTCGATGAGCTGGCTAGGTTTGGGCTGGACCTAGTCAACACCCCGCACAAGAAGGCTCTCCGTTTCGTCAAAGGGTTGAATGAGCCATTACATAGTTTGGCCATGACCCATATACCCATGGGGGATACATATGAAAGGTTGGTACAAATGGCATTGCTGAACGAAGAGGATAAGGGCAAGAAGGAGACAAAGGCAGAAAGCTCTCAAGGGAAGAAAGAAGGTTTGCAGCCTAAGAAGACAGACTTTAAGAAGGGCGGGAAAGGCAACAAAGAGAAGAGGAAGTGCAATTTCTGTGGCAAAGTGGGGCACTTGGTAAAGGACTGCCGGAAAAAGAAGGCCAAGGAGAATGGTGGGTGCTTTTCTTGCGGTGAGACAGGCCACAGGGCTAAGGACTGCCCAAAGAAACGAGGACAGGGGCAGAGGGCTGGATCCACCTCAGGGGCACAGGTTCATGTGCTAGAAGCGCCACCTCTGCAACAGCGAGGTATAAATACTTCTGTAGAAAGTGTAGTTTATCTTTATGATCACCCCATTCGCACTTTATTTGATTCTGGCGCATCACACTCCTTTATCTCGTCTGCTTTAGTAGAATCTCTGCACCTAAAAACTAGTATGGTAGAGGACCCCTTAATTGTTTCAAACCTAATTGGGGGCCCAGTTCATTTGTCTATGATCTGTTTGGGATTGAAAATTTCTATTCTAAGCGTAGAATTTCAATGTAGTGCCTTTGTTTTGGGCTTTTCGGGATATGGTTTGATTTTGGGCATGGATTGGCTATCCAGTAATGGGGACATCCTTGATTGTGAGAAAAGGGTTGTTAGGCTCCTAACCCAGCTCAGTAATACTTTGGAAATTTCTTGTAATCCCTCATATGCGGTTATGCTTAGTTACCTTGAATCGCTAGATGCCTCTGTTGAAAATTTGCAATCAGTTAGAGTAGTCCGGGAATATCCGGATATCTTCGAAGAAGTGAAGGGCTTGCCTCCGAAGCGGGAAATAGACTTCCGCATATATCTTGTAGATAATGCAAAGCCCGTTGCGTTGCCCGTTAGACACATGGCTCCACGGGAAAGGAAAGAGCTCAGTAAACAGATTAAAGAGCTTCTAGAAAAGGGGTTCATTAGGAGGAGCATTTCAGAATGGGGCGCTCCAGTGGTGTTCGCTACAAAGGCGGATGGCTCACTCCGTCTATGTGTTGATTATAGGGAGCTCAACAAGCTAACGAAAAAGAATAGGCACCCTCTCCCCAGAATTGACGATTTGTTTGATCAGCTTGTAGGAGCGTCTGTTTTCTCCCAGCTCGATTTAGCAACCGGTTTTCATCAGCTAAGGGTGGCTGAAGATAGTATCGATAAAACGGCATTCAGAACCCCAGACGGCTTCTTTGAATGGCTTGTCATGCCTTTCGGCTTGACAAATGCACCTGCTTACTTCGTGGAACTGATGAGTAGGGTATTCAGAGATTTCCTCAACAAGTTCGTAGTGGTCTTCGTAGATGATATCCTTATCTTCTCAAAGAGTGAAGAGGAACATGCTCAACACTTAAGGGCAATCAAGGAAACTCTGCGAGTCCATCAACTAAAAGCCAAATTCTCCAAATGCCACTTTTGGAGAGAAGAAGTGAGGTTTCTTGGGCACATAGTATCCAAACAAGGGTTAGCAGTGGACCCTGCTAAAGTAGTGGCGGTACAGGATTGGAAGACGCCAAGGAATGCAACTGAGGTCCGAAGTTTTCTAGGACTAGCAGGTGTAACAACCCGGAAAATCTGGGCCAGTTTGAAAATTTTATTTTGGCAATTTTAGCGAATTTTGATTATTTAAAATGAATTATTTTAAATAATATCGACAATAAATTTATTTTGAATATAATTCGAACGTATATATTATACGCGTCGTCGTTAGAATATAAATAATTATATATAATTATAAATAGAATTGAAAATGGCGCGGTAGTTCGATAATTCGATTTCAAACTTCAATTGAATGTACCGGGTGCAAAACAATCCGGATTTTAGTGAAACCAAAAATAATGGAATCTAATAGTGAATATCTTTCCAGCGAATCCGAAAAATCAAGATTTCATATCGGGAATCAAAAGATATGTCCAGTTGAAAATTCTGAATAGTCGCTATGGAATTCAGGCCCTTAAAAATGGACATTTTGCAAACGACCTCGGATTTCGACGAAACCAGTTTTGTTGGATCCGCAGTGCCAAGTTATTGCTAAATTCCAAATTTCATAATTTTTCGAATCAATATGTGAGCGTGGCAAAGGAAAACGCGTTTGACCTGTTTCAGTTGATTTTAATCGACTGGAAATTGGCCATTTTTCTAACGGTCTCAGAATTCGACGAAACTAGTTTTGTTAGGACCGTATCGTCAATACGAAGCTAGAAAATATTTTTCTGCAATTTTTCTAGTTAGTATGTGACCCCGGTAATTTGAAATGTACGTTTAAAATTCAATATAGTGATTTAAATGTAAATTCAAAGGAAACTGATCGAAACGGTCAAATCAGCTTGCGATACATGTCCCATTGTGTTCGGAATGGGGGTGAAACGCTATGGACGACAGGCGGTGGGCCTCGTTTCGAGTTCGTATTTAAAGGTCAACCTTTTTTCGAATAAAATAATTAAAATAATAATAATAATAAAAAAAAAAAAATATATATCTTCTTTCCCTTTTATACGTTGGCCCCCCCCCTTCTGCAGATCGAATAAAAATAAAAAAAAAAAAAACCCCCAAAGAAAATCGCGCCTCCCTCCTCCTGTCGGCGCCACCCTTTGCCAGAGCCGACCGCCGCCTCCGCCGAGTCCACCTCCCCCTCGCGCCCATCCTCTGATGAACCCCGCTCGAGCCTCGCGACCCCTGGACCCCAACCCCAAATCGCCACGCCCAGCAAACCACCGCAAATCGAAACCCTAGCCCCCAAGCCACTGTCGCCTCGCGGCTGCCCACCGCCGACCTCCGATGCTCGCTCCCCTCTCCCTATCCTCTGTTGACCAAAGACTGTAAGTTTAGTTTTGTTTTATTTGTTTATTTTCTTTTATCTGTAAATTTTATTAATGTTTAAAAACTGTTTTATTAAAAATTGAAAAACTGATTTTAGTTAAATAGAAAAAAAACAGTGAGCATTTTTAATATGACATTATTTATAAAATCAGTTTTCTTATATATATATATCTTTTTAGAAAAGTTTAGAAATTGATTTTGTTAACAAGCGAAAAGATTTGATTTTTGGTTAACTTTTATATATGTATATCATTATTTTTGAAATACAAGACATGAGTTGTTTTTGAAAATAAAGTTAGCGATGTTTTTAAAATATAAAGAAAGGATTTTTAAGATGTATAAAGTTGGGATTTTTAGAATTAAAAATAGGTTTTTTTATTTATTAAACTTCGAACTAAAAATTCGATTTTTATCTATTAAACTTCGAACTAAAAATTCGATTTTTATCTATTAAACTTCGAACTAAAAATTCGATTTTTATCTATTGAACTTTGAAATAAAAATTCGATTTTTATCTATTGAACTTCGAACTAAAAATTCGATTTTTATCTATTGAACTTCGAACTAAAAATTCGATTTTTATCTATTAAACTTTGAAATAAAAATTCGATTTTTATATATTGAACTTTGAAATAAAAATTCGATTTTTATATATTGAACTTTGAAATAAAAATTCGATTTTTATATATTGAACTTTGAAATAAAAATTCGATTTTTATATATTGAACTTTGAAATAAAAATTCGATTTTTATATATTGAACTTTGAAATAAAAATTCGATTTTTATATATTGAACTTTGAAATAAAAATTCGATTTTTATATATTGAACTTTGAAATAAAAATTCGATTTTTATATATTGAACTTTGAAATAAAAATTCGATTTTTATATATTGAACTTTGAAATAAAAATTCGATTTTTATATATTGAACTTTGAAATAAAAATTCGATTTTTATATATTGAACTTTGAAATGGAAATTCGATTTTTATATTTATTGAATAACATAGTAAAAATTCGATTTTTACATATGTAGTGAAAGCGGACAACGAAGGTGACAAAAATGGCGAAACGACGAAGACTTCTGCAAATGAAGAGCCGTGGAGCTAGGATAGCTATAAGTGAGAATTTCTCACCTTTCAATTTATTTTTCTAGTTATATATATACTAGGATGCAGACGGTGCTTAGTAGCACCCGACACCCGTCCACAGACCATGGACTTGTTTGTTTGACTGTTTGGTGATTGATTGTGATATTGGTTTGAATGTGGTTTGTGGTGTGAAAAATCGAATCGATAAATTGGTTAGGATTAGACGTGCGCCGTTATAAGGCGAAGGAGTAAGGCTAGGTTAGACCCTTACTCCAAAGTTTGTGGTTTGCATAACGAATTGATTTGATTGATGTGTGAATGGCGTGGGCCTTCACTAGACCGGGGATAAGGCTAGGCCTTGTCCCGTTTCTAGTATCGTGCCGTTATGCCGCCGAAATTTTCTAAAATAAGTTAGAAAAATAAAATTAGCATTTTATTTAACGAATGAACTGAATATAAATTCATATGTTAAAATAAAATGTGTTATCGTTAAAAATATAATTTTTAACGTGAATGTGAATAAATAAATATTCATTTACAAACCAGACGGTTTGTTTATGTACACCTATTTGAATGACGTTGATTGGGTCGATAAATTTTACACATCGCCTAACTGCACAAATAAAATATGTGTTTGATTGTTTGAAACCCCACACGGGTGTTAGGATGAAATTTGAAGTTCACTCATCCTGATTTATTAAATATGTCGATCGATTGATTGACAAGCTGCTATAAGCGTTAAATGTCTATATTTGATGCTTATACAGTGTAGTGCACTTTGGTTGATGGTTGATTATTCATCGTTGTTGATATATACATGTGTTGTAGAAAATCCATATAATTAACATTATATGGTAATTGATTGGGCCTCATTCCAGTTTCGAGAAAAATAGAAATATTTGAAATAGAAATATTTGAAATAGAAATATTTGAAATAGAAATATTTGAAATAGAAATATTTGAAATAGAAATATTTGAAATAGAAATATTTGAAATAGAAATATTTGAAATAGAATATTTGAAAATAGAAATATGTGAAGCCGTGAGGATTAGATTGACGCCATTTTGACGTGAACGATATTTATATCGATTTTATTCATTTTAAAATGAATATTGAAACGTGATTTCGAAATCGAATATTTTGAAATGAATTGAATTGAAAACGATTTCGAAATGAATTGAATTGAAAACGATTTCGAAATGAATTGAATTGAAAACGATTTCGAAATGAATTGAATTGAAAACGATTTCGAAATGAATTGAATTGAAAACGATTTCGAAATGAATTGAATTGAAAACGATTTCGAAATGAATTGAATTGAAAACGATTTCGAAATGAATTGAATTGAAAACGATTTCGAAATGAATTGAATTGAAAACGATTTCGAAATGAATTGAATTGAAAACGATTTCGAAATAAATTGAATTGAAAACGATTTCGAAATGAATTGAATTGAAAACGATTTCGAAATAAATTGAATTGAAAACGATTTCGAAATGAATTGAATTGAAAACGATTTCGAAATAAATTGAATTGAAAACGATTTCGAAATGAATTGAAAACGAATTCAAATTGAATTGAAAGCGATTTCGAAATAAATTGAATTGAAAACGATTTCGAAATGAATTGAATTGAAAACGATTTCGAAATGAATTGAATTGAAAACGATTTCGAAATGAATTGAATTGAAAACGATTTCGAAATGAATTGAATTTTAAAACGATTTCGAAATGAATTGAATTGAAAACGAATTCAAATGGAATTGAAAGCGAATTGAAATGAATTCAAATTGAATTGAAATTTGAATTGAATAGAAATGAATTTTGAAACGAATTTATAAAGAAGAATTCAATTTTGATTTGAATTGAAAAGGAAGTTGAAATTGCTTTTGAAACGAATTTAAAACCATTTATATAATTCGTTTTAAATAGTAATCGACGAAATATATATTATATATATTATATATATAATATAATGGCCTGAATAGAACGCGCCGCGCTGCGGCAGTTCGCGAATTTCGATCATTTGTTTCAAACGGACATTACGGGAGATCCGACCGTCGGATTCTCCTAAAACCGGAACCGTTGGGTTCGTATCGAAAAGAGCTTTCTAATGAATGTTAGAAATTTGAAATCTAACGGTTGGATTTGGAGATACGTCCAAATCAAATTCGAAAAAGGTCGCTGTAAGTGCAGTTCGATGGCCGTTAATGGAAATCGACCGTACGGGCCTTGATAAAATTATTAAAAATAGTAATAATTTGTGTAAAATCATAAGAAATGATTTGTGAAAGTTTGGGATGAAAAACTCCATATTTGAAAAGATAAAAATAGATTTTTATCGAAATGAACTAGTTTTGAACTAGAATTATAATTCTATTTATTTTTAAATAAATAAATTGAATTTGAAATGGTTTTGAAAATAACCAAAATTTCCAATGATTGCATTGGAGTGGATTTGAATCGAAATTGTCTTCGGAATATTTCGATGTTGGAATTCGTGATATTACAGGTGTTGTTATGGAAATTTGAAAGATATATATGTATATCGTTATTTCCAATACGACATTTGTTAATCGTAGAATTTGATATTGAATATAGGCCGATATAGTTTCTATTCAGAGCCTTGTATTGAATATCGAATGTGATTTGGGTTTGTCGTGAATGGTGTCTTCACTAACACTGTTCTTGAACCCAGTTGAGAAAAGATTAAATCTTTTTATTTAGATTTAATGAAGTGTACCAATTAAATGATATTTAATTGGAATTGAATTGATATTGATTTTTGGGTTTATCGTGAACAGTGTTTTAAATAACACTTGTTCTTTAACCCGATAATTAATGGGATGTGACTTTGGGTTTATCGTGAACCGTGTTTTAAATGACACTGATTCTTTAACCCAGTCACAGATTAAAACTAAGTGGAGTTTTAATGAATCTTTAATTAGATTGAAAAGATCGAGAATGGAGTATCACCAGTTTTGCTCCAGGCGATAGTTAAATCTTTAATTAGATTTGAATGTGAAATTTAGAAACTAACTGGCGGTTAGCCAAGCAGAATGGTTTTCTGGATATTGATCTGATGTTGGTTTCGGCCTTCGGGGTTAATATTTGGGGAATTATTCTCTTGATTAATTTACGGTTAGTGACTAATGAATTGGAATGAGGCGTATGTTGTGTTTGTGTAACACTTTTATAATATATACGCGAGTTATTCGGAAAGACCGGGTTTATCCCATTCTGAATAACTGATACGACGATAAGTCGAAGATGAAGACGATGGTCGAAGACCGGAAGTCTTCACGTCGTTTGGGTGATAACTGATGATCTTGATTGGGCTGTACACCCAAGAAGATGGAAACAGTTAGTGATCGTCCAGACGTACTTGGAGATCGATGGATATGCGGGGTACTAGGTGCCTCCGGTTTCGTTCAGACCCAGAACGGACTTGTAAATGGACTGTGTGTCTGACATCGGATTTCATTCTGTGTGACTGATATCGGTTGCATAGGATGGCTTGCCTGTGTGGCATGCTAAGATGCAAATGATCGAGGCTTCTGTTGAAAAGCAAAGTCTTGTGGTGATGATCAAAGCACGGCCTTTGTGGCGTAGCTTTGTGTAACGTTTACCTCGCGTGTTTCACACCCGGTATGAACCAAAAACGGGAGACGGACCTCAGGGAGGGCATGCGTTTCTTTCTAGCTAGAAGTGGCGTCAGTGGTTTTACACGCCCTGACGAGTTTGACTTATGTGGTTGTTGCTGTTGCGAGGCGCCTCGGTTATATCGGTTTCGGCCGAATGCATTCTGGTCGGCTGACGGACCAGACTTACACCCCATAGGGTGGGGAGACGTATTGTTCAGGCATAATAATCCACTCCGTGTGGACCGGCCCTGACGATCCAAGGCTTGCCTGCGCGCTTGCCTGAGACATGGGCTAGATTGTCTCGAATCGGTTGAGGACTATCTTTTGCCTCGGTTCATAGATGGAAACCCAATTTCCAAATACGAGACTTTGCGGTTTTGATTGTATATCCTATATATGGCGACATAGTGGGATGGGGCGCTCATGCCGCCTATGATTGATACTTATGATTTGAAGTGTTTTATATACTATGCACTTATAATAGTATCAAATGATTTGTTTTAAACGTATCAAGCATTCTTTGGCTGTTATAAGGGAAAACCCTATCCTCGACTGCGTTGCATTGTGTGATGGGACCTGGGTCTTATAACAGCTTCATTTTTCTTTATTTAGCATTGCGCTGTTGGTTTTATGCACTGGTATTCTTGGGAGGAAACCCGTTCCGTGTTATACGGCGTGGTCCCTTGATTTACCTAATGATTTGAAATAAAGATTAATAACTGTTTTAGTTCTCACACCAGTCACATGACTGACCTGGAGTTTATTGTTTTAACCTAAACTCTGGGTGCCCCTATTTTCGACACGGGCAGCTAGTAGTTTTGGTTTTGCAGATTTATATTCACAGGATCCTGGTTTACAGCTGGAACGATATCCGGAAAGCTTTGTATCCGTATATCTCATTCTAGTTGTGTATTGTATTATTTTCCGCTGCTATGTATTTAAATGTAATTTAAATCTCTGATATTTCTGTGTAATATTCATTTATACTCTGTATATCCTTGTAATCTGATGCACTGTTGTAATATTCAATGAAATGTTCTTCTGTATGCGTTCTGCTGTGGCTTGTTCTCGAACTATCCGACGCTTTCCTTTACGGGGAAGTTGCGGGTCTTTAAAGTTGGTATCAGAGCTTTGGTTTACAAAGCTCAGAGAACAAGGCACATTAGAACCATACGAAAGAATTCATCAGATATTGGATTAGTAATATCCAATTAGAATGACTCGTTAGAGATGGGATCAGTAGTATCCTAGAACGAGTGTGAAGAGTATATTTTTTTCAAGTGAAAACAAATTTTGTTTTGAAAATTTAAATCAATCATTCGTATTTGATTTTCTATTTATATTGAGTTGGACAATCCAGTATATATAGATTTTGCGTATACGTCTGATCCGCGTGTATTCGAAGTTTTAATATATTGGATAGATATAGAATCACACTCTAGTCGCCCGGAGAAGGTACTGATGATAGCACGTGCATCATCGGTATTTATGTTCGTGTCTCGAAGGTGTGATTTTCTATATATTTCCATTAGGCTGGTGTGAGAACCCAAAACTTATATATAGCTAGAATACATTGTTGTGAATTGGCATCAAAAACATGATTTTTGTATATGTATCAAAATTATGAATTTGAAACTCTAATTCACTAATTGATTGATGTTTGTGTTGTTTGTTGAATTGTTTGATAATTTTTAACCAATTAGCCTGATTGAATCATATATTGACTTATATTGAAAATTGGTCGCATTTGCTTGCATACATGTATATCTTTTGGAACAGGTCATAGCAAGGAGGCTAGAGCCAGAGAATAAAATTTGTTTGCCCGACAAATAGGTACATGTTTACTACATAATTTCCTGTTTTGTTTGGGTGATGATGATTTTGTGAGCCTATTGGCTAGCCGCTTGGCTTTTTCTTTTTCTTTTTGAGATCTGAAGGACCGGGGAAGCTATTTGAAATTCCCCGATGCTCCCATTGCAGGGGAGGTTATGGCGAAATTTTTCGAAAATTTAGGGTGTTAGCCAAATTTTTGAAATTTTAGAAGTTCTCAGAAACTGAAAAGTTGGAGAATGGAAGCCAAATCGAACGTAGAGCTGAATAATCAAACCACTTTCGACTTTGTTCCTTTTCGAGGACGAAAAGTTTTAAGTGGGGGAGATTGTAACAACCCGGAAAATCTGGGCCAGTTTGAAAATTTTATTTTGGCAATTTTAGCGAATTTTGATTATTTAAAATGAATTATTTTAAATAATATCGACAATAAATTTATTTTGAATATAATTCGAACGTATATATTATACGCGTCGTCGTTAGAATATAAATAATTATATATAATTATAAATAGAATTGAAAATGGCGCGGTAGTTCGATAATTCGATTTCAAACTTCAATTGAATGTACCGGGTGCAAAACAATCCGGATTTTAGTGAAACCAAAAATAATGGAATCTAATAGTGAATATCTTTCCAGCGAATCCGAAAAATCAAGATTTCATATCGGGAATCAAAAGATATGTCCAGTTGAAAATTCTGAATAGTCGCTATGGAATTCAGGCCCTTAAAAATGGACATTTTGCAAACGACCTCGGATTTCGACGAAACCAGTTTTGTTGGATCCGCAGTGCCAAGTTATTGCTAAATTCCAAATTTCATAATTTTTCGAATCAATATGTGAGCGTGGCAAAGGAAA
The DNA here is from genome assembly GCA_030737875.1 of Allium sativum. Classification (NCBI taxonomy): domain Eukaryota; kingdom Viridiplantae; phylum Streptophyta; class Magnoliopsida; order Asparagales; family Amaryllidaceae; genus Allium; species Allium sativum. Next base: position 428,088,673 of record CM060909.1, on the reverse strand, counting down.
ACGCGTTTGACCTGTTTCAGTTGATTTTAATCGACTGGAAATTGGCCATTTTTCTAACGGTCTCAGAATTCGACGAAACTAGTTTTGTTAGGACCGTATCGTCAATACGAAGCTAGAAAATATTTTTCTGCAATTTTTCTAGTTAGTATGTGACCCCGGTAATTTGAAATGTACGTTTAAAATTCAATATAGTGATTTAAATGTAAATTCAAAGGAAACTGATCGAAACGGTCAAATCAGCTTGCGATACATGTCCCATTGTGTTCGGAATGGGGGTGAAACGCTATGGACGACAGGCGGTGGGCCTCGTTTCGAGTTCGTATTTAAAGGTCAACCTTTTTTCGAATAAAATAATTAAAATAATAATAATAATAAAAAAAAAAAAATATATATCTTCTTTCCCTTTTATACGTTGGCCCCCCCCCTTCTGCAGATCGAATAAAAATAAATAAAAAAAAAACCCCCAAAGAAAATCGCGCCTCCCTCCTCCTGTCGGCGCCACCCTTTGCCAGAGCCGACCGCCGCCTCCGCCGAGTCCACCTCCCCCTCGCGCCCATCCTCTGATGAACCCCGCTCGAGCCTCGCGACCCCTGGACCCCAACCCCAAATCGCCACGCCCAGCAAACCACCGCAAATCGAAACCCTAGCCCCCAAGCCACTGTCGCCTCGCGGCTGCCCACCGCCGACCTCCGATGCTCGCTCCCCTCTCCCTATCCTCTGTTGACCAAAGACTGTAAGTTTAGTTTTGTTTTATTTGTTTATTTTCTTTTATCTGTAAATTTTATTAATGTTTAAAAACTGTTTTATTAAAAATTGAAAAACTGATTTTAGTTAAATAGAAAAAAAACAGTGAGCATTTTTAATATGACATTATTTATAAAATCAGTTTTCTTATATATATATATCTTTTTAGAAAAGTTTAGAAATTGATTTTGTTAACAAGCGAAAAGATTTGATTTTTGGTTAACTTTTATATATGTATATCATTATTTTTGAAATACAAGACATGAGTTGTTTTTGAAAATAAAGTTAGCGATGTTTTTAAAATATAAAGAAAGGATTTTTAAGATGTATAAAGTTGGGATTTTTAGAATTAAAAATAGGTTTTTTTATTTATTAAACTTCGAACTAAAAATTCGATTTTTATCTATTAAACTTCGAACTAAAAATTCGATTTTTATCTATTAAACTTCGAACTAAAAATTCGATTTTTATCTATTGAACTTTGAAATAAAAATTCGATTTTTATCTATTGAACTTCGAACTAAAAATTCGATTTTTATCTATTGAACTTCGAACTAAAAATTCGATTTTTATCTATTAAACTTTGAAATAAAAATTCGATTTTTATATATTGAACTTTGAAATAAAAATTCGATTTTTATATATTGAACTTTGAAATAAAAATTCGATTTTTATATATTGAACTTTGAAATAAAAATTCGATTTTTATATATTGAACTTTGAAATAAAAATTCGATTTTTATATATTGAACTTTGAAATAAAAATTCGATTTTTATATATTGAACTTTGAAATAAAAATTCGATTTTTATATATTGAACTTTGAAATAAAAATTCGATTTTTATATATTGAACTTTGAAATAAAAATTCGATTTTTATATATTGAACTTTGAAATAAAAATTCGATTTTTATATATTGAACTTTGAAATAAAAATTCGATTTTTATATATTGAACTTTGAAATGGAAATTCGATTTTTATATTTATTGAATAACATAGTAAAAATTCGATTTTTACATATGTAGTGAAAGCGGACAACGAAGGTGACAAAAATGGCGAAACGACGAAGACTTCTGCAAATGAAGAGCCGTGGAGCTAGGATAGCTATAAGTGAGAATTTCTCACCTTTCAATTTATTTTTCTAGTTATATATATACTAGGATGCAGACGGTGCTTAGTAGCACCCGACACCCGTCCACAGACCATGGACTTGTTTGTTTGACTGTTTGGTGATTGATTGTGATATTGGTTTGAATGTGGTTTGTGGTGTGAAAAATCGAATCGATAAATTGGTTAGGATTAGACGTGCGCCGTTATAAGGCGAAGGAGTAAGGCTAGGTTAGACCCTTACTCCAAAGTTTGTGGTTTGCATAACGAATTGATTTGATTGATGTGTGAATGGCGTGGGCCTTCACTAGACCGGGGATAAGGCTAGGCCTTGTCCCGTTTCTAGTATCGTGCCGTTATGCCGCCGAAATTTTCTAAAATAAGTTAGAAAAATAAAATTAGCATTTTATTTAACGAATGAACTGAATATAAATTCATATGTTAAAATAAAATGTGTTATCGTTAAAAATATAATTTTTAACGTGAATGTGAATAAATAAATATTCATTTACAAACCAGACGGTTTGTTTATGTACACCTATTTGAATGACGTTGATTGGGTCGATAAATTTTACACATCGCCTAACTGCACAAATAAAATATGTGTTTGATTGTTTGAAACCCCACACGGGTGTTAGGATGAAATTTGAAGTTCACTCATCCTGATTTATTAAATATGTCGATCGATTGATTGACAAGCTGCTATAAGCGTTAAATGTCTATATTTGATGCTTATACAGTGTAGTGCACTTTGGTTGATGGTTGATTATTCATCGTTGTTGATATATACATGTGTTGTAGAAAATCCATATAATTAACATTATATGGTAATTGATTGGGCCTCATTCCAGTTTCGAGAAAAATAGAAATATTTGAAATAGAAATATTTGAAATAGAAATATTTGAAATAGAAATATTTGAAATAGAAATATTTGAAATAGAAATATTTGAAATAGAAATATTTGAAATAGAAATATTTGAAATAGAATATTTGAAAATAGAAATATGTGAAGCCGTGAGGATTAGATTGACGCCATTTTGACGTGAACGATATTTATATCGATTTTATTCATTTTAAAATGAATATTGAAACGTGATTTCGAAATCGAATATTTTGAAATGAATTGAATTGAAAACGATTTCGAAATGAATTGAATTGAAAACGATTTCGAAATGAATTGAATTGAAAACGATTTCGAAATGAATTGAATTGAAAACGATTTCGAAATGAATTGAATTGAAAACGATTTCGAAATGAATTGAATTGAAAACGATTTCGAAATGAATTGAATTGAAAACGATTTCGAAATGAATTGAATTGAAAACGATTTCGAAATGAATTGAATTGAAAACGATTTCGAAATGAATTGAATTGAAAACGATTTCGAAATAAATTGAATTGAAAACGATTTCGAAATGAATTGAATTGAAAACGATTTCGAAATAAATTGAATTGAAAACGATTTCGAAATGAATTGAATTGAAAACGATTTCGAAATAAATTGAATTGAAAACGATTTCGAAATGAATTGAAAACGAATTCAAATTGAATTGAAAGCGATTTCGAAATAAATTGAATTGAAAACGATTTCGAAATGAATTGAATTGAAAACGATTTCGAAATGAATTGAATTGAAAACGATTTCGAAATGAATTGAATTGAAAACGATTTCGAAATGAATTGAATTTTAAAACGATTTCGAAATGAATTGAATTGAAAACGAATTCAAATGGAATTGAAAGCGAATTGAAATGAATTCAAATTGAATTGAAATTTGAATTGAATAGAAATGAATTTTGAAACGAATTTATAAAGAAGAATTCAATTTTGATTTGAATTGAAAAGGAAGTTGAAATTGCTTTTGAAACGAATTTAAAACCATTTATATAATTCGTTTTAAATAGTAATCGACGAAATATATATTATATATATTATATATATAATATAATGGCCTGAATAGAACGCGCCGCGCTGCGGCAGTTCGCGAATTTCGATCATTTGTTTCAAACGGACATTACGGGAGATCCGACCGTCGGATTCTCCTAAAACCGGAACCGTTGGGTTCGTATCGAAAAGAGCTTTCTAATGAATGTTAGAAATTTGAAATCTAACGGTTGGATTTGGAGATACGTCCAAATCAAATTCGAAAAAGGTCGCTGTAAGTGCAGTTCGATGGCCGTTAATGGAAATCGACCGTACGGGCCTTGATAAAATTATTAAAAATAGTAATAATTTGTGTAAAATCATAAGAAATGATTTGTGAAAGTTTGGGATGAAAAACTCCATATTTGAAAAGATAAAAATAGATTTTTATCGAAATGAACTAGTTTTGAACTAGAATTATAATTCTATTTATTTTTAAATAAATAAATTGAATTTGAAATGGTTTTGAAAATAACCAAAATTTCCAATGATTGCATTGGAGTGGATTTGAATCGAAATTGTCTTCGGAATATTTCGATGTTGGAATTCGTGATATTACAGGTGTTGTTATGGAAATTTGAAAGATATATATGTATATCGTTATTTCCAATACGACATTTGTTAATCGTAGAATTTGATATTGAATATAGGCCGATATAGTTTCTATTCAGAGCCTTGTATTGAATATCGAATGTGATTTGGGTTTGTCGTGAATGGTGTCTTCACTAACACTGTTCTTGAACCCAGTTGAGAAAAGATTAAATCTTTTTATTTAGATTTAATGAAGTGTACCAATTAAATGATATTTAATTGGAATTGAATTGATATTGATTTTTGGGTTTATCGTGAACAGTGTTTTAAATAACACTTGTTCTTTAACCCGATAATTAATGGGATGTGACTTTGGGTTTATCGTGAACCGTGTTTTAAATGACACTGATTCTTTAACCCAGTCACAGATTAAAACTAAGTGGAGTTTTAATGAATCTTTAATTAGATTGAAAAGATCGAGAATGGAGTATCACCAGTTTTGCTCCAGGCGATAGTTAAATCTTTAATTAGATTTGAATGTGAAATTTAGAAACTAACTGGCGGTTAGCCAAGCAGAATGGTTTTCTGGATATTGATCTGATGTTGGTTTCGGCCTTCGGGGTTAATATTTGGGGAATTATTCTCTTGATTAATTTACGGTTAGTGACTAATGAATTGGAATGAGGCGTATGTTGTGTTTGTGTAACACTTTTATAATATATACGCGAGTTATTCGGAAAGACCGGGTTTATCCCATTCTGAATAACTGATACGACGATAAGTCGAAGATGAAGACGATGGTCGAAGACCGGAAGTCTTCACGTCGTTTGGGTGATAACTGATGATCTTGATTGGGCTGTACACCCAAGAAGATGGAAACAGTTAGTGATCGTCCAGACGTACTTGGAGATCGATGGATATGCGGGGTACTAGGTGCCTCCGGTTTCGTTCAGACCCAGAACGGACTTGTAAATGGACTGTGTGTCTGACATCGGATTTCATTCTGTGTGACTGATATCGGTTGCATAGGATGGCTTGCCTGTGTGGCATGCTAAGATGCAAATGATCGAGGCTTCTGTTGAAAAGCAAAGTCTTGTGGTGATGATCAAAGCACGGCCTTTGTGGCGTAGCTTTGTGTAACGTTTACCTCGCGTGTTTCACACCCGGTATGAACCAAAAACGGGAGACGGACCTCAGGGAGGGCATGCGTTTCTTTCTAGCTAGAAGTGGCGTCAGTGGTTTTACACGCCCTGACGAGTTTGACTTATGTGGTTGTTGCTGTTGCGAGGCGCCTCGGTTATATCGGTTTCGGCCGAATGCATTCTGGTCGGCTGACGGACCAGACTTACACCCCATAGGGTGGGGAGACGTATTGTTCAGGCATAATAATCCACTCCGTGTGGACCGGCCCTGACGATCCAAGGCTTGCCTGCGCGCTTGCCTGAGACATGGGCTAGATTGTCTCGAATCGGTTGAGGACTATCTTTTGCCTCGGTTCATAGATGGAAACCCAATTTCCAAATACGAGACTTTGCGGTTTTGATTGTATATCCTATATATGGCGACATAGTGGGATGGGGCGCTCATGCCGCCTATGATTGATACTTATGATTTGAAGTGTTTTATATACTATGCACTTATAATAGTATCAAATGATTTGTTTTAAACGTATCAAGCATTCTTTGGCTGTTATAAGGGAAAACCCTATCCTCGACTGCGTTGCATTGTGTGATGGGACCTGGGTCTTATAACAGCTTCATTTTTCTTTATTTAGCATTGCGCTGTTGGTTTTATGCACTGGTATTCTTGGGAGGAAACCCGTTCCGTGTTATACGGCGTGGTCCCTTGATTTACCTAATGATTTGAAATAAAGATTAATAACTGTTTTAGTTCTCACACCAGTCACATGACTGACCTGGAGTTTATTGTTTTAACCTAAACTCTGGGTGCCCCTATTTTCGACACGGGCAGCTAGTAGTTTTGGTTTTGCAGATTTATATTCACAGGATCCTGGTTTACAGCTGGAACGATATCCGGAAAGCTTTGTATCCGTATATCTCATTCTAGTTGTGTATTGTATTATTTTCCGCTGCTATGTATTTAAATGTAATTTAAATCTCTGATATTTCTGTGTAATATTCATTTATACTCTGTATATCCTTGTAATCTGATGCACTGTTGTAATATTCAATGAAATGTTCTTCTGTATGCGTTCTGCTGTGGCTTGTTCTCGAACTATCCGACGCTTTCCTTTACGGGGAAGTTGCGGGTCTTTAAAGTAGGTTTCTATCGAAAGTTTATAAGGGATTTTGCGAAAATCTCAGCTCCGCTCACGAAATTGACCAAGAAGAATCTAGTGTTCAATTGGGACTTGGATTGCGAGTTTGCTTTCCAGCGACTGAAAAGGGCTCTTACAACAGCCCCAGTTTTGACGTTGCCAGATGGGAGCAAGATGTTCACTGTTTATACAGATGCATGTGGGACAGGGCTAGGCGCCGTCTTAATGCAAGAAGGAAGGGTAGTAGCTTATGGCGGGAGGCAGTTGAAGGTGCACGAAAAGAACTACCCAACCCACGATCTTGAGTTAGCCGCCATCGTCTTTGCACTCAAGTCTTGGCGACACTATCTCCTAGGTGAGAAGTTCGAACTTTACACTGACCATAAATCGTTGAAATATCTTTTCTCGCAGAAGGATCTTAACTTGAGGCAACAGAGATGGATGGAGTTTCTTGCCTCGTACGATTTCGAAATCTCCTACACTCCGGGCAAAGGCAACGTAGTGGCAGACGCGTTGAGCCGAAAGAAATTGACCCTAAACCCGTTGTTTGTTGAAAGACAAAGCCTAGAGTTTATAGCCAGCTTCGACTTTAGGCCCTCCTCCGATTTTGTACCAGGCCTGCTAGCATCTCTCGAAGTGCACCCAACTTTAGTGGATTCAGTAGGGACAGCACAACGCGAAGACCCTCAGCTTGTGGAAATGATGGATAGGCTAATTAGGGATGAGACTTCAAGTCACCTCAACAGATACTCCATCGACGATAAGGGTTTGCTAAGGCGAGATGGAAGACTATGCGTCCCACAGACAAAAGATTTAGTAAAGAAGGTTCTCGAGGAAGCACATCACTCCAAGATGACGATACACCCAGGCGGAGATAAAATGTACAAAGATATAAAAAGGACTTTCTTCTGGAACGGCATGAAAAAGGACGTGGCAGAATTCGTTTCTAAGTGTATGGTGTGCCAACAGGTTAAGGCGGAACAGAAAAAGCCTGGCGGACTGCTACATCCTTTAGAGGTCCCACAGTGGAAGTGGGATAGCATCTCAATGGACTTCATCGATGGGCTGCCTAGGTCTAGGAGAGGCAACACTAGCATTTGGGTAATAGTGGATAGGCTTACTAAAAGCGCCCACTTCTTACCTGTCAAAAGTAAAAGAACTGCCTCATCTCTAGCATCACTTTACCTCAAGGAAATCGTTCGACTCCATGGAATACCATCCAGCATTGTTAGCGACCGAGACCCCATCTTCACCAGTGAGTTTTGGCGGAGTCTGCAAGAAGCAGTAGGAACGCAGTTATGCTTGAGCACAGCCTATCATCCCCAAACCGACGGCCAAACAGAAAGAGTGAACAGAGTTTTGGAGGACCTTTTAAGACTGTGCGTCCTTGACTTCGGAGGGACATGGGAAGACCACCTTCCTTTGGTGGAATTTGCCTACAACAACAGCTATCAAGCAACCATCGGAATGGCGCCCTTCGAAGCTTTATATGGAAGACCGTGCCGATCGCCCACTTGTTGGTGGGAGTCTACTGATAAGCTCATACTTGGACCAGATATGATCCGAGAGACTTCAGAGAAAGTAGACTTAATACGAAGAAGGATGAAGACGGCCCAAGACAGACAAAAGTCCTACGCCGACAAGAGGAGAACCGACCTTGAATTTGAGGTTGGGGACAGAGTTTTTCTTAAGGTATCTCCGCTAAGGAACGTTGTTCGTTTTGGAACCACAGGAAAACTGGCACCAAGGTTCGTAGGGCCATTCCCTATCATCGAGAAAATTGGGAAAATGGCCTATAGATTAGAGCTACCCGAGAAGCTGGCCAGAGTTCACGACGTTTTTCACGTTTCACATCTCCGAAAATGTCTACATGAGTCTGCTGAAGTGGTAGAGCCAAATATCCTCGAAGAAGCCGAAGTGGAACGCGAAGCAACCATAAGAAAAGTTCCAACCCGATTATTAGGAACAGAAGTGAAGAAGCTACGCAACCGCGAAGTCAAGCTCGTCAAAGTTCAGTGGAGCGACGCCGAGGGAGACGCGACTTGGGAAACTGAAGCTAGAATACGCACTGCCTACCCTTTTCTTTTCGAGGGTACATCCTTGATCTTTCTTTTTCCTTAAGTTGCGCTTTTATCTTTTTTTAGCTATATTTCCTCGACCGTATCTTTTAGGTAGAAACCTTTTGGATGAAAACATGTAATTGAAACATGTTATGGATGATGGTTGCAAGTGGTTGCAAGTGATTGCTAGTGGTTGCTCGTGGTTGCATATACACACACAATCTAGGTTTTAGATCGGCTCAGTCACTTCATATTGCATATGCATATATGTTTGCATTCGTATATGGTTGAACTTTAATGTGTTATCATATGGATGTTGCATTTGTATGAATGATTGTGCACTCATGTAGAATCATGAATAGGAAAATTTGCATACATAATGGATTCATGGCACTTACATAATTCGCATTAAGGGGGTCAACTGAATCAGTAGACCGCCTGATTTTGCATTAGATAAGTACATGTACACACACACTTCGCATATGATCATGAAGCATTAGAAGTTTTTTTTAAGTACAATGGGTGCTCGTGTTTGATGGATGAGTAGATGGATGATTGGATGTTAGGATTTACATTCCTCCTAACTTAAAGATTTCGGGGACGAAATCCTTTTAAGTGGGGGAGAATGTAACACCCCGTGAATTCTATAACTGTGAAATTCACAAATTAAAGTATAATTAACTTCGAATCAAAGAACTAAGGGAAACGGGATACGCCATTGCGTTCGTCTCGGAAAAATACGCGAAATAGAGTCCGATTTTTCGAAAAACGGAGTCCGTATGAAGAAGATATAGCCTCCGGAAGTTTCTGAATTAAGTTTAAAATTCGAGCAAAAGAAAAACAAATCAGAAAAACAATTCAAAATTCAAAATCGGGCCCAATTGGCCAGAGCGGGAAAAGTCCCGCCTAAGGCACCCAGGTCGACTGGGCAGTCGACCTGGTCTAGCCAGGTCGACAGGGCTGTCGACAGGGCTGTCGACAGGGCTGTCGACCTGGTCCAGAGCCAGGTCGAACCCAGCCCACCCTGGCTGGCCTAGTCTATGTTGGTCGATTTTCAGAAGCTTGCTTTGTCATTAGGGCTAGGTGGCAGGCTCTAATTGGTCTCTCTTTCGAATGAATGGCTACGATCAATCCAAGCAACATCGATGGTCCTAATCAGTTCATAAACTCTATAAAAATGACCCTAGACTCTACCTAATCTATTCATTCAAAAATAAGAACGAGGCCATCATGCTGCAGAGGAACGACTAGGAGTAGCCACCAATTTGAGAAAAGATTAGGAGGCAAATTCTAAAGCATAAAGCAACTTAAACAAATCAAATCAACGCCTACGTCAAAAAGGAGTCGCATCTCCAATTGGAGAATTCGCCACACGATTGTAAGTAGAGTATTATTCTGGTACGAACAAATAACTGTGTTGGTTTGTACGCTTGATTTGTGGTGATAAGTAATTCATATTTGTGCGTTACTATGACTCTTATCAATTTGGAATATTGTATAACGATTGGATATTCGCAAAGTATGTTATTCATTATAAAAACTACATGTTTGCGGTAGTTTTATGCAAGTATACGATTGGATATTCGCAAAGTATGTTATTCATTATAAAAACTACATGTTTGCGGTAGTTTTATGCAAGTATACGTTTGGATATTCGCAAAGTATGTAATTCATGTTGAAGCTACATGTATGTAGTTGTTTAATTGAAATTCATGCAAGTATGTGGTTTTGCTACTATGCCATCATGATGTATATTTTTGTACAAAAATCATTTTATGTGTAATTGGAACAAATTTGGGTTATTATAATTCATATGAAATTATGTTGAAAAATTTGGCATCATGATCTATGTATAAGACCATACTTTTGTATTAGAAACAAAAGTAAGCCTCTTTGCAAACTTACGAATATGACTAGGCTATGTTTGATATTTTGCATAATTGAAAAACATGTTAGGTCTATATTGTTAACAAGAATTATATAATGACATATGTGGTACATAGCTAGGTTAGATTTAAAATCCCATTTGCAAGTTTGCATGACTAAAGTAAAAATCATGATTTCATGTTTAGAAATATTTATGCCATAAGTATATGTGTGCCATGGTTATGTGAATAGATTTAAAATCATGATTAAGTTGGAATAATTCTAGTTGAGCTATACTTTTGTATTAGTAACAAAAGTAAGCACCTTTGTAAACATGTAGTAATCTTATGAACATGATTTGCTTATGTTTGACATTATGCCTAAATAAAAATATAGGTTTATGTTGTAGTTAAGACTATGTGTCAATGATGATATCCAATTTAGATTCTTAACTTAACTACAAGTTTACATGCTTTGATTCATGTCACTTATGCTTTATGACCAAAGTATACGTTACTACTATGAAAGTACACCAGTTTCTATTTTGTAGTTCCAACGTTATGTTGCAAGTTCATGCGTTCACATTCCCCTTTTTGTGTATGTAATCACGCTTTAAGCCTCCCCTTTTTCACATGGCTAAGTTGGGCTTAAAAAGGCTAAGCCCAACATATATATATATATATAATAAACGAACGTATTAAACGAGGGAAAATAGCGTTGGGCCAAATTAATTAATAAATGAAAATATGAAGTAAAGGGGCCCAAATTCAAGTATGGGTTGGGCCCATGATTGGTGTAACCTTCACACCATTGATTTTTAATAATGGGCCGCAAATATTTACATATAAGAAAATAAAGAAGAAAGACAAAATATGTAAACGTAGAAAATACGATGTGTTTAACCCGAGGTTGGATTGAGTTGTGATGTAAACCTGCACGGAACCGCCCGGCTGTCCAGTAGTCACAACAATACCTATCCAATGTGGGTGGTTAAACATGGAGCCCAATAAGGACCCGAGGTTAGACTGAGTTGTGGCGTAAGACTGCCCGGAACCAACCGGCAACAGGCAGCCACAACAATACCTGTCTAATGTGAGAGGTCAAGGCTTTAATAAGACAATTAAGGCTGAGTCAGGACTGATAGGATTAAGTAAACTAAAGACTTAATCAAAAATGGGACCTGCTAAACTAAACAGACTGATTGGGGGTTAGGTTCATAAAACACTTAACCAACTTAGCATGTTGGCTAGAAGTAGAAAACCTAGTAGCGGGGGACCCTTTTCAGCAGTAACCCTATAAGGTGTATCATGATACCCTGAAACTAGGCAGGGTGGGGCACGATTACTGGGCTGAATGTAAGAGGTCAAATCGACGGCGGTGGTGCAGCAGTGTAGGTTCTAACGGGGTGTGGGCGTGCACTCACTCCGGCGCAGAAAAATAAGGCACTGGGCACCGGTAGCATACCTGTGCATTCTAGGGTTGTGTCGGGTCGCCGCCATGGGACTTGATACACCCCATGGTGGGACCAGCATAGGTAACTACAACATCGGGGGCCGTAAGACACATGTAACTATGCGAGTAGGAGCCGATCATCGTAAAATGGATCACTTCACCCTGGTTATGGGGTGCCTATTGGGAACTAGTTTATATGGGTACAGAGATTAATATGGGGTACGATAGTATATTCGACCCTAGACAACTTAACCAAGTTTATAGTGCTTTCCCCATTTCTAGTTTATACTTATCATACCCAGTTCTTTATTCATAGACAGAGTAGTCCTCGACTTACTCAGGCTTTATGTCTGACTCTACTTTTCTTTCGTCTTCTTTTCTTCCGTTTCCCCCCCCCCAGGTCCACAGGGAGGGAATACTGCAGCTTAACCGGCCTTCATATCCAGCTTGAAGAGAAAGAATGTATTGCTTGGACCTTTCCGTTTTGAACTATGGCTTTGGACAACAACTATGGGGCTTTTGCAGTTTATTTATGTTTTCTTTATGCTTCTTTAAATAATGTAATCAAGACAGTTATGAAGGTGTTATGCTTTTTTTTTGAAAGGATGTAAGACAATCATGGTGATGTTGCTGTAACACGTATTTACTTTTATGAAATAAAAGTTGCTGCTTTTCTGCTATTTACAAGTATGTGTTCTTATATCTGTCTTGTATATCTGTGACTTATACTTATAAACCTCCACCAAAATTAGGGCATTCCCTTTGAGAGTGACCCTAACGGAGGTGGGGTGTTTCATGAGATAAGAGAGAAAGAAAGTTAGAATGGAAGAATAAGAAGAAAAACAACATAACACAGAGTCTCACATCACAGCGGAATAAAATATAATATAGAAATAACTTTTATTGAGAGCTTTAAATAATACTTACAACATTAGAGTACATCGGTACATTTGAACGGTTATAATATCATGTCCCCATTTATATAACACACAACGGAAAAATAACGGTATATATCATACGTCTGAACTACTTCAGCTCATCTTTGGACTTCACAGCATCTGATAACTTGTACAACCCGGTCTAACCCGAGCATTACAAACACCGGGTCAGTCCGGTGAACCAGAGTGAGAAAAACTCGCTAAGTTTAAAGGGTCATCCAACTTGATTTTTAAAGTTAAAATCCTTTTGAAAAAAAAAGATAATCGAAAGACTAAATCCACACATAAATACGGATGGATTTTACCTTACGATAACCCAAAACATTTTGAAATCAATATCTAATTCTGATATTATAATAATGTCTAAATACAAATAAAAAGAATCTAACAGAACGCTTGCATCTCACGCTCCACGTTTATAGTATATAAGCAAAACAGCGGGCGCTTATTGGAGATTGGATTCCGACTATGACAAGGTATGGAACCACCTGTCGATAGTGTATCTCTAGAGGGGAATACACTGGGTACAACAAGAACGTCTTGCAACCCAACCCACACATGACCGACCACTCATTTCGCTTGAGTGTATCGAATGTATATCACCAACGGTTGGGCTCAAACAACTGTTTCCTGAAAGGGACAGCATCGATAGATTAAAGAAACAAAAGGAATTTCTCCAGATAGGTGATTATACACACTAATGGGAGTGACCCATATAGCCATGTTTCCTGCCCGATTTTTGTCATTTCCCGGTTGTGGGGCTTGAGGTTATAATCGACTTTTCGAAACATCTGGCCACCATTCACTTTGAATGTCACATTGTCAGATCCGGTAAATCTCCACAAAAATATTCTGGTCATTAAGCTAGGAGAAGTGCCCTTCTCCGCCAATAACAGAAATATGTTTGTAAAAATCAACGTACGTGATCCTTAAGAAATACTCTGTCATACATTCGTCCATACAAGTCATCCAGGAACAAGATTAACTGAAGGCACCCTCCTACCACATCCTAGGAATCACCCTATAGACCAGTAACGAGTAGTCCTTGCACTCCATAGATTCCAGTCACAACAGAATCATTGTAAACTCTAGGGATCAGCCAGAGATATTCAACAATAGTTCTTCCGCTCATGAAGATTTACGGTCTTCAATTGCTCTGTCTCGATCAGAATCTTCATCATATTCGTATTTATTGGTCGAAACGGCTTTCGAATATAAATTCGATACCGGTCTTTCCGTACCAATAACGTTGGGTCAGAATTTGATAGTCGGCTATTTAACTATCAAAATAAAAATAAAATAAAATAAAATCATAAAAATAAAACAGATCCATTGGTTTATTAAACAACATCACTTGGCCATTGAAAATAATGTATCAGTTGAAATGCCAAAAATAATATCCCAATTTTATTATATTAATATTCTCAAATCATTTTATTTATACTTAGGAAATATATCTTGAAATCAATATCCCATTTCCCATTAACTACCGTTTCAAACCATTTGTTACTTATAATTGAAAATGGGGAAACTAGTTCAATTTATCATTTCGAACAATCGTTATGATATCTCCTTTGTTTTCGTTATTGAACATCATAACGTCACTTACCTTTTCAGAATAAACTCATTCCCAATCCTATCTCCATATTTTGAAAATATCATTATATTTTTACCAATCTCCTTTTTATTTCTTTTATTATGGAAGTGTCATTTCATATACTCATACCCCTTTTACTTCTGCTACTTTAGAAATATCAATACACATTTCTTCAAATTATTTTATTATTGAATCTCATTATCTATCCTCAAATCTTTTAAATGACGTTGCATAACATATTCTCAAAATAAATCTCTCCTAACATCTTTATCAGTACGACTAATATCATCTTTCGATAATCCTGAAGTCATTCAAGTTGGGTTATTCTAATTACCTCTCAGACCTTGATCAACAACATTCTTATCTTAAGATAAATATGAATTGTAATTCAAAAACCCATATTCATTCTAATATCAACAACTACCATTGCACTATTTTATTTAAAATATGGTTTTATAAAACCTTCTTACTTTGGAAATTTTCTATCCAATATATTATTATTACTAAATTTATTGATTTAGTAAATGATTAATAAACATCAACTTTTAAACTTTAACATCTTTAAATTATTTGTTTCATTATCTGAATTTTATTACAAATCCCATTACTCGACCTTTTACCCAGTTCAATTAAAAAGAAAAAAAATCCTTTTCTAAACCTTCCAATCATTCATTCTGGGAAATCTTACTTTAAATCTCATCAATTCCACTTAATACTATTATTAAGCAATGTTAATTTAAAATTAACGTTTTAACTTCACATTCCTTTATGCATACTCGTTTATACAACTCTGGTTTAGTATAAACCCTTTTCGTCTCGATTCCCTTTTCTCAATTCAAACATTTATTTTAAGCTTATTGCATTCTCTTAAAATCCCTTTACGACCTAATTTATCCAACTCGGTTCAAATCCAAGCATGTTCATAAATTCACTTCAAAATTCAATTATATTCCATTACAAACCCCAATTACTTACTTAAATGAACTTTATTTAAGAAGTAATTCCTTTAAATTATTTTTTGATTTATAAATATCCAGTTTCCTTTTTAAAATCTTATTAAGTTAAACAACTGTTCGTTAAATTATCTTACGAGATTTATTTGTATAATCTAATTTAATTAGTATTAAAATTAATTTCAGTTACAACAGTTGACTTGGTCAATTCTAAAACATGATTAATTCGTTAATCAATCCTAATTAGCCTTTTTATTTAAATTAATTAATAATCCAATTAATTTAAATAATCACATTTACTTTGATTAATATTAAATAAATAGTAATCCATTTCAATATAATCTCCTTTAATTATTACTTAAAAACAATTAATCCCAGTTATTAATCATTACATTAATCCCTGCTCACTTGCTAATCCATCTTAGTAATACAGGATTATCTTTATAAATCAATTAATAATTAAGATGAGGCACGTGCTTCGCACACGGATAGATTTTGGTACCAAAAATGGTGATTGTGGTTAAAACAAACAATATATAAGTGGTTGGTTTATTTCTTTTTATAAACTTCATTCAAAATAATATATTAAAAATCCATATTTAGTTATAAAATAAATTTCATAGTCAATCTTTATAAAACAGTTTGTATTTTGGTCATCTGCTATAAATTTCTTAACCAATATTACCCATAGATTAATATCACAACAACATCGAATTTGAATTCAACAATCGGTAACCAAATCAATAATCCAATCACATGGGTTATACAGTTCATATAATGGTCATATGCAGATAAATAATCAATTCAACTTATAGCGGTCAGCCAACAATAATCGTTTAAGCATCCAAGTTAATTTAATTACGTTTATATTATTATAAACATAAACAACAAGGTAAGTTACCTTAATTACGTTTATATTATTATAAACGTAACCAACAAGGTAAGTTACCTTATTTGGATATCCCATTCAAAAATAACGATGAAATTTTAATTAAATTAAACAACGTTTAATTTAAATAAATCGATCTAACAATTTTAACAACATACAAAACAATAATCAAATCATCTAATCAATTATCAAACATAGCATACAATATTAAACCCGATTTATAATAATTATAAGTGGGCGAAACTGAGTGATTTTAACTCACCTTGGTTTAATTCCGTTGTTAAACTGCTTGTTTTAATTAAATTAAGCAGTAGTTTAATTTAATTAAAAATAACCGGTGCCTTCCATCTTGATCAAACCAGCTCCGCTTCATAGCCTTCTTTATCACGGTTACAATGTGATCACTCGTTTGAAAATCTGATAACGTATGGCTAAAATATTGCATTAATAAGATTGTACGAGCATTAACTTTAATTAAAACTTGAATTTTAATTTAAACGGGCCCCTTACCCAGTGCAACCGGCCCATGTCCATACACCCATAATCCAAAGAAACTCATCTTCCACGCTCCAGCATTCGAATTCAACAAACCGCAACATACCACCATGGCCGCTCTTCACAAAATCTAAACTCCCTCCCTGCTCCTTTTTAACTCAGACAAAAATTACTAAAATTCTCCACCTCCCCGACTCTATCACCACCACCCAATCAGAAAGCGCCCGGCTCTCCCTTTATGTCACGATTTCCAGTCCATATGCCCCTACTACAGTAGCATATCAACACCAATTCCCATCGTTCTTGCTCAAAATCTGCACGTAGGTGCGGTTTTCCCCTGCAAACGCAAATCCGAACTTAAAACCAAGTCTCCATGCCTTCAAGTCACGAACTCATGAACCCTAAATACTGCTGTTTATCTTCCAGCACAGGAAAACGTTTTCGAACCCAACCATACCACTATTTGATCGAAGGGAAATATAGTAGAAACCCCAATATATGTATATTTGATTTTTTTTTTGAAGTTTTAATTTGGTTTTGGCATTTTTTTTATTAAAACAATTAAGCTTGCTGTGAATTTCCTGAAGGAAGAAAGCGAAGACAATACCTGTGTTTATATAGGCAGAGAAACGTGGAGAGGAGTTAAACGTGGGTGTGAAGGCATCATTAGTTTGGATGGCAAGGCCTTGATAGTTTGACTTCCATGCAAGAGAAAGAATTGTTTAATATAATAACATGGTGTTAGCTGTAGCAATGCATGAATTTTTTTTACTTCTTTTGCATTGAAAACATAGATGCTTGTAGGCGAGTAGTTGCGTGTGTCCTCCATAGTGTAGACCATTACAACATTAGAGCATCCACTATTCACATATAGCATGTGCAAACTAATCTGCACCTCCATTTTTAGCTCTATAGTAATTTATAGCATGCGCAGTATCTATGGTTTGCTCTTAGTTAGGAAAAGACTGTGTGTACGTTTCCTTAGGGTGTAAGATTTTCAAATTAATTATCAGAACCTAAGTAATTTATTTGTTTAGCGCGCAAGTAATTTAGGGGGAACAGCAGCCAAGGCGTTTCATTAATATATTTTATTTTTTTCCCTTTCTTTTTTTAATTGTAGAATTAATAATGTAAAATCTTAATGTTTTAGCATTCGTACCGCCACACACGATCCTCAAATATGGTTACACTGCTATGCCTAGATGTTACGATTCTAATGAAATTAATTTCGTTGAAAACGGTCTCCATTTGCAAAAACGGTGCTATTTAGGTTCCAATTTATCCATCCCTTCACCTTTAAATTTTGCCTACCGAGAAAATTACTCCAATTGGCTCCAAATCAGAAATGTAGCAATAATTATTGATACGTATTCCAGTAAAATCATTTCTTCGAAAGCAGAGATTGTTTGAAAAATAAATAGTTTTAACGCTTATATAACATTGATATAATATTATAAATTAAATCCAAATAATTTAATTAAATAAAAATAATAATTTATTATTATCAAATTCATTTAAATAAAATAAGATATCACTTCCAATTTAACCAAAATGGAATTATAACCCAACATTAATATATTCAAGTAAAACGATGTCTGAATATATATAAATTACCTTTCTATAGATTAAATAAACGTTATAATTAGTAAACGATTTCCATGACGACTATTTCAAATCTTTATTTGGACATAACTTTCAACATATAAGCCGAAATCTCGATTTTTCTCTTCTATTAGACAATTAATATCAATAATATCCTAATGTTTCTTGTTTTATAGAAATTCGACTTAAAATGGGTGATGTATTTTCAATTGAAGTTCAAAATTAAATATCATGAACTACCGCGTTGTTATGAATTCGTTTGAATTATAAATATAAATTAAATGTTCAATCATCGTTGAATAACGAAGTCAACATATAAATCTATTAATATTTCTAATATAATATTTTAAAACCAATTTAAATATTCTAAATCACATGATCAAAAAAAATCCGGGTCGTTACATTCTTCCCCCTTAAACAAATTTCGTCCTCAAAATTGCTAAGTTAGGAAGAATGCTCGAGCCTAATTAATTTTTAAAATAATTAATATTAAAATATTATCAAAAACACCAAGTTTTAAAAATTCGCCAGCATCTTCTTTGTATTATTCGATCCAAACAACTACAACTCGCCCCTCCGGGCCTCACATCGATCGAAGAAAATCAAAGCCAAGCGGATACCCAACTCAGGGTATAAAATCAATCACCAAACTCAATAAATAAAGGTTTGCCTATTTGTTGGGCAACCCATTCTCTAGTCATGAGGAAAATCAAATAACAATTCTTCCTCCACTTTCAACCTACACTTACTCAGTATCTAATGCCAATAATAGATATAGGGTTAACTCATTTCAAATTTACTTCATATTTGATTTTATTCAAATATATTTCTTTGGTTTCACTACATTACGGTTGATGAATTTTATTATTCAACCAATATATCATCCAGTAATAACCAATCAACAATCAACATAACTAAATCATTCTATAATTAATTTATCTTTAAGTTAACTTCTGATTCATTTAAATTCATATATTTAAATTCGTATATTTAAATTTTTATTTACAAATTATTCTGGTCATATTAAACCATTTAAATTTATAATCCAATTTGAATTCATTTAAATCAATCACAAACCAATATCCAATAATTAGATAAAATTATTTCTTTAATATACAAAAATACATTTTGGGCAAAATTATTTCATTTACCTATTTTTCAAAACAATATTGTATCAATCTATTAGTTCAAATTGAACCGATCAAACAACACAAAACAAAATATTTATATATATAGAATTTACAAATACGTGCTCCCATACATATACACTTAGCTCAATCTAGGATATTACTAACCCCATCTCTATTGGGTTATACCACAGAGCCAAGGTTAATCCTAAACCTCGCTCTGATATCACTGTAACGACCTAAGGGAATTCGAGCCCGAATTCTGACAATAATACATATCCTGTATCACTTGTCAGGAATTTGAGCCCGAATTCTGACAATAATACATATCCTGTATCACTTGTCAGAACTCAAGTATCGAAAACACAGATAGTTATTAGAAAGAATATTAGAGGGTGAGATAAGAAAGAAAGAAAGTTCGAATGGAAGAATAAGAAGAAAAACAACACAACACAGAGTCTCACATTGCAGTGGAACAAAATATAATATAGAAATAACTTTTATTAAGAGCTTGGAATAATACTTACAACATCAGAGTACATTAATACATCTGAACAGTTATAATATACTGTCCCGATATATATATATAACACATAGCAGAAAAATAACAGTATGCATCATACGTCTGAACTACTTTAGCTCATCTTTGGACTTCACAGCATCCGATAACCTAAATCTGTACAACTCAGTCTAACCCGAGCATTACAAACACCGGGTCAGCCTGTGAACCAGAGTGAGAAAAACTCGCTAAGTTTAAAGGGTCATCCAACTTGATTTTAAAGTTAAAATCCTTTTGAAAAAAAAGATAATCGTAAAATCAAATCCACACATAAATATGGATAGTTTTTACCTTACGATAACCCAAAACATTTTGAAATCAATATTTATTCTGATATTATAATAGCGTCTAAATACAAATAAATAGAATCTAGCGGAACGCTTGCATCTCACGCTTCACATATATAGTATACAAACAAAACCATGGGCGCTTATTGGAGACTGGATTTCGACTATGACAAGGTATGGAACCACCTATTGATTGTGTATCTCTAGAGGGGAATACACTGGGCTCAACAAGAAAGTCTTGCAACCCGGCCCATACATGACCGACCACTCATTTCGCTTGAGTGTATCGAATGTATATCACCAACGATTGGGCTCAAACCACCGTTTCCCAAAAGGGACAACATCGATAAATTAAAGAAGCAAAAGGAATTTCTCCAGATAGGTGATTATACACCCTAATGGGAGCGACATACATAGCCATGCTGCCTGCCCGACTTTTGTCATTTCCCGGTGTTGGGGCTTGAGGTTATAATCGAATTTTTGAAACATCTGGCCACCATTCACTTTGAATGTCACATTGTCAGATCCACCAAATCACAAGTTGATGTCAAAAAAGTACTCTGGTCGTTAAGCTAAGAGAAGTGCCCTTCTTCGCCACTAATAGAAATACGTTTGTAAAAATCAACGTACATAATCCTTAAGAAATTCTCTGTCAGACATTCGTCTATACAAGTCATCCAAGAACAGGATGAACTGAAGGCACCCTCCTACCACATCCTAGGAATAACCCTATAGATCAGTAGCGAGTAGTCCGTGCAATCCGTAGATTCCAATCACGACATAATCATTGTTAACTCTAGGGATCAGCCAGAGATATTTAACAATAGTTCTTCCGCTCATGAAGATTTGCGATCTTCAATTGCTCCGTCTCGATCATCATCTTCATCGTATTCGTAATTATTGGTCGGAATGTGTAACGACCCAGAAATTTCAACTACTTGAATGTGAGATTTATTATAGATTTAATTTGAATAATCAATTTTATATTGATGCTCTGATTAGAAATTGAAAATCGAATATATGAATTTGAGTATGATTTGAACCAATTACTCTATTCGAAATCGGTTGGTAGAAAATCAACTAATTATGTTGAATAGTTGAATTTGATTGAAACTCAGTTAATAAAATAATAATACAAATGGTTGAATCTGAAAATAAACGAAGTAGCGTTAAACAGATTAGAGAACTTCATTTGTTTAAATATTTGGAGAAATTGACTTGGATTAGTGTGTATTTGTGTGTATAGAAATTGAGTTCAACGTTTGAATTTGGAAACGAACGGAGCAGTAGTTGAGCAAACAGAATAAAATTTGTAGGCCGGTAAATAATTATAAGGAATAAAATATTTCGTTATACAAATGAAGTCAGAATACGTTCAAAATAATTTTTGGATCCAGAGCATGAAGACGTAATAGCACGTCAAATTTCGTTATGTTCGGAGTTTATTTGAGGCGGAAAAATATATAAACCGTTTAATTAAATATGCGGTAGAACAAAATAGGGATCACTCTTTCTATTTAAACATCACCCCGTAAACTCCTTCACGCTCAAGTCATTGGAAACCGCCTTCCTCAGTTAATACGTATTTCGTTGCCTTGCTACCCATGGTCTCTTCTTTATAAATTAAACCCTTTTCCCCATTTCTTCAACGCAGTCAGAAAAAAATCAATTCTTCCCCAATTTCATTTTTAATGGCCACCGTAAAGCGTTCTTCTCCAAAATCGAAGCTTCCACCCTTTTGAAACTCCAATAGATCGAACCCTAATCGAACCTCGCAGCCATCGATTTGAAGCCACGAACTCGAAAATTTGCGAAGCTATCGCACCCTAACCGGTTGATCAGCAAGGCCTCTCTGCTGCTCCAAGTTGCTGCTAACCCTCGTTCTACCTGAAGCACCGTGTCACCACCAAGAGCCACGAATCGAAGGCCGTCATCGAGTTCATTGATTTCCTTAATCAATTCGAAGCAAAAGTCCAACCTTTAGGCTCTTCCTTCACTGTACAAAGGTGAGTTTCCTTTGAAACTCACGATTTAAACTTTATTCAAGTAATTTAACTTCGCTAGAACTAGAATGTGTTAATTGGTTGAATTTTGTGTGGTTTTGCTGAATTTTCTGATTATACTCACTGGTTGGCTTGATTTGTGCGTGAATCCTTTGCAGCGTGATTGATTCTTGCTTGATTTAACCGGTCATGTGTGTCATGTTGATTTGTGGAATTAAATTTGAATTGCAGTATGAATTAAAAACTGTCTTCAATACTAGGGTGAATATTAAATCGATATTTATTAATGGTTACTTATATGTACACACTTGTTGCCCCTGTTTTGTTCTGCTATGATCATCCTTGATGCCTAGTCTAGGGGGTGACCATTATGTTGTTTTGAAGTGAAGTGCATCCAATCAAATTAAGATAGGAAATTTTAGAAACCAAGTCTAGATTGGTTTTTGTAAGTTTTTAGCCGAACTGAATTACATTTAAGTTATCCTACCTAATTATTGGAATATTCTACATGTTTGAGTTTTAAAAAACATTTATGTTTACTGAGTCAAGGGTTCCCATGGGATATCTGTATTGGGATTGGTTTATATGGACATCAGTAAATCAATAGTGGGAAGACTGTCTATTGGGTACTGCTGTATTAACAGTACTGATTTGTAAGATAAAACAGATAAGTTAACAAACTATAAAGTTGTGTCAATATTATTAAGTTAAATGATCACTTGACCTCATTTGTATTTACTGTATATCATGCCTCTCTGCATACAGAAATAACATGAAAGCTCATTACTCTTTAAACATGAAATGTTGAAACTAATAGGTGAACCTTTATACAAGAATGGGTATACATTGTGCATCGACTGGATCATTTTACTTTCAAGTTGCTACAATGTTGACAATTATATTTTGACAGTCTTACATAGATATTTGGCATCTTGACTTTATATCCTGAAAGTCCTATCACTAGGGAATTTTACTGACTTATACAAGTATTGCTATGTGGTGAAGTTAGTGCACTCTATTCATATAAAATGTACATAATTTCCCTAAGAAAGAATCTTACTACATTATATTAAATCATCTGCTGTTTTTATATGATTCTGAAGCGAATTATGTTTATTAAAATTACCCCCTTATTTAACTAAAACCATGTAGGACATAGCCTTATGTTGTGCCTTGGTTACCACACTAAAACTGCATGTCTTCATGTTCTTTGGACTGCTCTTTGATATTGTACACTGTGGCTTTGTATACCATTTTGGGGTCTTTTGTTCGATTCTTGACACAGTGTTTTTTTTCCAGTCTTAATCATGTTTTTATATAATATATAAAACAAGCACGCTATCTAAGTTTAGTAGCATGGCTCCTGAATATCTAATGATGCACGCATTTATGGTTGATTCAGCAGTTATGCAAGTAGCTCAGTATTGGGCTGTGCAGGATACGTTTATTTAGGAAAGAAAGAGTTTAAGAACTCACAATGTTATACAACCAGTAATATGCAAACTTTGGAAATGGGACTGTAGCATTAATAGTTGACATCCACTATTTTGAACTATATGCCAATATTGCAAAACCTGAATCTGTACATAATTTTGCATTCCAATTTGGTCATTTCGATGGTTGGTGTCTACTACTATCTTTAGTTTTTTTTTTAATTATTTGGAAATAAATAAGTGCATACACATGATAAGCTACTACATGCATGAACTATCATTTGTTCATGATGTTTGTCTGGGCCAGTATGTAATTCGGTAGTCATGGAAAAATACACTTGAAGTGTTAGAAAATGCTGGATAGATCAGGTATATTTCCATTGTAATGAGCCTATACTATGCTTATGTCCAGACTTACCATGTATATATATATCTGAGTTTGTGTTAGTAAATTGGTATATGGAAAACCCATAGTTAGGTATGTGTCTATATGCAGGGCACCAAACACCTGGCATATATGCAGTACAGCGTGTCCATGGCCAATCTGTTCAGTTTTACACTTTTGAACCCTTTCGGCTCAGTTTAGACACATTTGAACCCATCGAAATGTGTTCACTATGCAGCACCATCACTTTGCCTTGTTTAATTAGTATATGCAGCACCATCACTTTGCCTTGTTTAATTAGTATATGCAGCACCATCACTTTGCCTTGTTTAGATAATATATGCAGCCCCTCCTTGTCTTGTTGAAAATAAACACACTCAACAATCTTACAATGTCCTAACTCCTTTGTACGTTCTGAAGTGTATAATGTTTGTAGCTCATTCATGCATATTTGTTCTCTGGTCACATTGCTTAGATTGTTTTGTTAATCGAAACACAACAAATTTTGTATACCTATACTAGCTGATGCATTGTCTAGCCGTGCCGTCCTGTTTTGCGGAATAGTTGCGCCAACTCCATGATTTCCACTCAGTTAACTTTGTACTCGAGCTGCCTACTTGGGATTGCATGTTCGTACACACTTTACTTTCATCGTACTTGTTATTTATGGTTATGGGATGCTGGGGCAGTGCACACGTGTGTATATACACATGTGTATATGCAGGCTTCCATGGCCATTTGTCCCTGAAATAAAAGACGGTAGCACAGCACTACACCATTGTGTTTAACATATGACTGCTACTATTGTATTTCAGTTTATATTGAAGTTAATTTACTTGAACTATGATTTAATCCTGACTCGAGTATTTTGTGTTTTACATGAAATGCTCGGGTCAGATCCGAGCAATGCAGATTTAAGGATTTCGGCTTAGGATTCGAAGATTTGCAAGACTGGGGGTTTCAGGAGGCGCACTCTGAAGATATTTAAAAACAGTAAAGATTTTCCTATGTTCAAATTGTTTTAATTCCGCTGTATAATATTGTACTCAAAAATTTTGATGATAAATAAAAATCTATTCCGGTGTTCAATTTTATGTTATCTATTTATTCGGTATTGTCTGCGTTGATTCCATTTTAAACTCTGTAAGCTAATAACGATCCGTCGATTTGGACGTTTTAGATTGGCCTAAATACCGATTTGAAGCGGTCAAAAAGGCGGGACGTTACAAGTGGTATCAGAGCTTTGGTTTATTCAAAGCATAGCTTATCGGGTTTAAAAGAATAGGATCGACACTAGAGAAAAAATAAAATGGATTTTGAAAATAAAAAGGTTTCGCAATATAAATTTTGAAAATGAAAATAATTATAAAATAGTTTTTTGAAGAAAAAAAAATTATATTTTGGAAAAAAATTAATTTTGAGACTATTATTTTGAATCTAATACAGCGGAAAAAGTATTTTGAGATTAAAATTTTGTTCGGAACCCCAGTCTTCATAAGTCTTCGAATCCAGGTCTGTGAGAGCTTTTCTTCGATAAGTTTACTTAGATTTGAGTCTTGAATCCATCATCGAATAATATAAAAAGAGGATAAGTATAAGAAAATCGATGAATCAATATCTCTAATCGTGTATTTTAGCAAATCAAAGATAACTGAAATATATTGGAAATAAGAATTCAGGTGGAATTTGAATGAAAAGTAGAAATTTTGAAACTATTTCAAAAATGAAACGCTGAATTTTATTTTGATATTCGAGATAGATATAAATGAAAATAAAATCAGGAAAAAAGATGTGATTGGAATACGACTGTGCTAAATTTGATTAATTTATTTGAGTTATTCAGAATTTGGCAAGAAAATTTATAATTGGGTTCAAACAAATAATGTATAATCGAATGTAAGAATTCGATAGTGAAGTATAAAATAGTTAATTAATTCACAAGAAGTGAATTGTGAATAGGAACTGTAAATGAAGCAATATATGAATAAAGATTGTGAAGAAATTTGAACCGATATTTGAATAAAATCAAAATTAATTTGATGTGACGAGTTCAGATTTTGAAAAGGGAATAATGTTTACTTTTTAGAAGTAAATAACGTTTGAAAGCAAGAATGTTGTAAATGAGATTAGGAATGAAAGAAATGAAGTTAGCTAGTACAGAGCGATTATTCTGAAGTTCAGAATATAAGTCAAATAGAATTTTTTTTTGAAGTTCGGAATATGTTATCGAGTACGAGATTATTCGAAAGAAGGTTAGGCGTGAAGTCAATTGTGTTAAATTTCAAAAAAAAAATGCTATTTATTTTCCATTAGAAATTTGATAAATTGTGCAGATTAATGAATAAAGTATAATTTAAAGTTACATAATTTTGAAGCCATATATTATTATTACAATAAGCGATATTCATAAAAGAAGGGAATACTTAACCCGAGTTCGAAGGTTACGAGTGAAAAATGCTTTGTTGGTATTTGAAGTTGTGAACTTGATCTATTTCAAAGTTAGTAATGTTGTTCAATTAAGGTTTGAGAGGTAAATATACTCCAACTTGATTGACTTCATGGATAAGGTTCGATAACAAGAATTGATTAAGTGAAGTAAATGAGAGTCAACATTTGAGTGGAAATAGCGGTGTTTTATTTAACATCTGTTTAGAAATTATTTCCATAAGAATAAAGTATATTTTCAATAGAAGTAAGAATTTGGGGATATATGGAAATGTTCTCCATAATAATAAGAGATTTTATAGAGAAAAAATGATAATTGAAAATGTTTTTCAAAAAGATCGTGAGAGGTTAACGGATTGATAAATCAGAATAATTAGAACTGAAGAACAAAAACCCACACGTCGAGAACAAAGGGCGGCAATACGGCATAACGTAAGAAAAGTAGATTTATAAACTGAATTCGAGAATTATTGGAAAAGATATCAGATATTTGAGTTGAGTAAGAGATCGAAATTAAAATTTTGAAATTGGAATGGAATTTGAGGATATCCGATTTCGAATATTGAATATAGAAGTTTCTGGAACTTACGTAAAAGAATACAACGAATTTAGAGACCATTGATTTGGAAGGTAATCAAGTTGAAATGGAATCTTATATAACATAATTTATATAAGGAGATGTTTGCAAACAAGGTTTGAAAGGAAATCTTATGAATTGACATAAGTATGATTTTTGAGGAATATGAAATAAAATACTATGTGTATATAGTATCATATGTTTTTCAAAATAAAGATAAGGAAAGTACCTTCCTTCTCTATGAATTTCGAGCTTAGTTGAGATATGCTGCTGGTGGTAGTAGGTTGTCCGGACATAAAACTCATGAGTTGCCATTGAGCACGACTGCTAGTGTAATTCGCAGGGCTGCAGATAGCCTACGGCGGTCGGATGTTTCCTAAGGGAATCAGGCGTAACCATTGTGATCGCTGCGATCTAGAGTCGTGGGAATTCGATCGTGTAGCGAAATTCGCAGGGCTGCAGATAGCCTACGACAGACGGATGTTTCTTGGGGGAACCAAGCGTAACCATTGTGACTGCTGCGATCTACAGTCGAATTATAAGGGCGTAATCCGCAGAGCTGTGAAAGCTTACGGGTATGGATGTTTCCTGGGGGACCCAGGCGAAATCATTGTGTACCTGCGGTCCACTGATATATCTTAGTGATAGTGAGCCACCTGTTTAATGCAGCAGTTTGTCTTAGTGACATGATTTGTCTTTGTGACTGGATTTGTCTTCGTGACTTGATTGGTCCGCGGAACTTGATTTATCTTCAAAATTTGATGATTTGATTTCGTGATCCTGAGAGAGAGCAACCAACGCTCAATGACCTCAGATCGTGTTTTGATTCTTAAGTATCTTCTATTGATTTGTCCATGACGAAATTCGCAGGGAAGTGATTTCCTATGGATACAGATGTTTTCTGGGGGATCCAGACGAAACCATTGTGTATCTGCGATTCATGAACAATCAACATATCAATATCACATTCGTACTTTCCGTATCTGTTTTTAAAGGAATTTTTGAAATATTTTTCACTGGGAGTTGAAACAAGGATATTTAGCGCTTGGAGATTTTAGTCGTGCGCCTGGCCAGCGTATGCCTAACATCTGTAAGAACGACAATAGACTTGTCAAACTTCCAGTTATCAAATATTTTCAAATCGTTGGTTTTGAAATATACCTAACTAGATAAGTTAAATAAAAGAATTTAGGAGTAATGATACAAATATGTTTGGCAAAAATTATAAATAATTTCGGATCTTGGAAAATTCAAGTCGAAAATTAGTGATTTGAAAGGGGATGTTATTGACACTCTTCAATGAGTGTGGAAAAATTAAATGGATTGAATGTAAGGAGGCTGGGTTGAGGGTTGCTAGCCTAGACCCATTTCAATCGCAACGATGGATAAGTAAACTTTGACAGATGGGGTCTATAAAGAAATTTGGAATAATTTGAGAGGCGTAAATCCAACTTATGCGAATTTTGAAATTTAAGAAGAAGTTAGTTTTGAAGAGAAATTTAATGATCAGAGAAAATTGAATATGATGGAAACAAAGAATATAGATGACTTGAATATCGATATTTGAATCGAGTATGGAATAATCTCACACAAATATGAAAATTTAAAGTATAAATTTTTATAACTATAACGATCTCTCCTTTTCGAGGACGAAAAGTTTTAAAGGGGGGAAGAATGTAACGACCCAGAAATTTCAACTACTTGAATGTGAGATTTATTATAGATTTAATTTGAATAATCAATTTTATATTGATGCTCTGATTAGAAATTGAAAATCGAATATATGAATTTGAGTATGATTTGAACCAATTACTCTATTCGAAATCGGTTGGTAGAAAATCAACTAATTATGTTGAATAGTTGAATTTGATTGAAACTCAGTTAATAAAATAATAATACAAATGGTTGAATCTGAAAATAAACGAAGTAGCGTTAAACAGATTAGAGAACTTCATTTGTTTAAATATTTGGAGAAATTGACTTGGATTAGTGTGTATTTGTGTGTATAGAAATTGAGTTCAACGTTTGAATTTGGAAACGAACGGAGCAGTAGTTGAGCAAACAGAATAAAATTTGTAGGCCGGTAAATAATTATAAGGAATAAAATATTTCGTTATACAAATGAAGTCAGAATACATTCAAAATAATTTTTGGATCCAGAGCATGAAGACGTAATAGCACGTCAAATTTCGTTATGTTCGGAGTTTATTTGAGGCGGAAAAATATATAAACCGTTTAATTAAATATGCGGTAGAACAAAATAGGGATCACTCTTTCTATTTAAACATCACCCCGTAAACTCCTTCACGCTCAAGTCATTGGAAACCGCCTTCCTCAGTTAATACGTATTTCGTTGCCTTGCTACCCACGGTCTCTTCTTTATAAATTAAACCCTTTTCCCCATTTCTTCAACGCAGTCAGAAAAAAATCAATTCTTCCCCAATTTCATTTTTAATGGCCACCGTAAAGCGTTCTTCTCCAAAATCGAAGCTTCCACCCTTTTGAAACTCCAATAGATCGAACCCTAATCGAACCTCGCAGCCATCGATTTGAAGCCACGAACTCGAAAATTTGCGAAGCTATCGCACCCTAACCGGTTGATCAGCAAGGCCTCTCTGCTGCTCCAAGTTGCTGCTAACCCTCGTTCTACCTGAAGCACCGTGTCACCACCAAGAGCCACGAATCGAAGGCCGTCATCGAGTTCATTGATTTCCTTAATCAATTCGAAGCAAAAGTCCAACCTTTAGGCTCTTCCTTCACTGTACAAAGGTGAGTTTCCTTTGAAACTCACGATTTAAACTTTATTCAAGTAATTTAACTTCGCTAGAACTAGAATGTGTTAATTGGTTGAATTTTGTGTGGTTTTGCTGAATTTTCTGATTATACTCACTGGTTGGCTTGATTTGTGCGTGAATCCTTTGCAGCGTGATTGATTCTTGCTTGATTTAACCGGTCATGTGTGTCATGTTGATTTGTGGAATTAAATTTGAATTGCAGTATGAATTAAAAACTGTCTTCAATACTAGGGTGAATATTAAATCGATATTTATTAATGGTTACTTATATGTACACACTTGTTGCCCCTGTTTTGTTCTGCTATGATCATCCTTGATGCCTAGTCTAGGGGGTGACCATTATGTTGTTTTGAAGTGAAGTGCATCCAATCAAATTAAGATAGGAAATTTTAGAAACCAAGTCTAGATTTGTTTTTGTAAGTTTTTAGCCGAACTGAATTACATTTAAGTTATCCTACCTAATTATTGGAATATTCTACATGTTTGAGTTTTAAAAAACATTTATGTTTACTGAGTCAAGGGTTCCCATGGGATATCTGTATTGGGATTGGTTTATATGGACATCAGTAAATCAATAGTGGGAAGACTGTCTATTGGGTACTGCTGTATTAACAGTACTGATTTGTAAGATAAAACAGATAAGTTAACAAACTATAAAGTTGTGTCAATATTATTAAGTTAAATGATCACTTGACCTCATTTGTATTTACTGTATATCATGCCTCTCTGCATACAGAAATAACATGAAAGCTCATTACTCTTTAAACATGAAATGTTGAAACTAATAGGTGAACCTTTATACAAGAATGGGTATACATTGTGCATCGACTGGATCATTTTACTTTCAAGTTGCTACAATGTTGACAATTATATTTTGACAGTCTTACATAGATATTTGGCATCTTGACTTTATATCCTGAAAGTCCTATCACTAGGGAATTTTACTGACTTATACAAGTATTGCTATGTGGTGAAGTTAGTGCACTCTATTCATATAAAATGTACATAATTTCCCTAAGAAAGAATCTTACTACATTATATTAAATCATCTGCTGTTTTTATATGATTCTGAAGCGAATTATGTTTATTAAAATTACCCCCTTATTTAACTAAAACCATGTAGGACATAGCCTTATGTTGTGCCTTGGTTACCACACTAAAACTGCATGTCTTCATGTTCTTTGGACTGCTCTTTGATATTGTACACTGTGGCTTTGTATACCATTTTGGGGTCTTTTGTTCGATTCTTGACACAGTGTTTTTTTTCCAGTCTTAATCATGTTTTTATATAATATATAAAACAAGCACACTATCTAAGTTTAGTAGCATGGCTCCTGAATATCTAATGATGCACGCATTTATGGTTGATTCAGCAGTTATGCAAGTAGCTCAGTATTGGGCTGTGCAGGATACGTTTATTTAGGAAAGAAAGAGTTTAAGAACTCACAATGTTATACAACCAGTAATATGCAAACTTTGGAAATGGGACTGTAGCATTAATAGTTGACATCCACTATTTTGAACTATATGCCAATATTGCAAAACCTGAATCTGTACATAATTTTGCATACCAATTTGGTCATTTCGATGGTTGGTGTCTACTACTATCTTTAGTTTTTTTTTAATTATTTGGAAATAAATAAGTGCATACACATGATAAGCTACTACATGCATGAACTATCATTTGTTCATGATGTTTGTCTGGGCCAGTATGTAATTCGGTAGTCATGGAAAAATACACTTGAAGTGTTAGAAAATGCTGGATAGATCAGGTATATTTCCATTGTAATGAGCCTATACTATGCTTATGTCCAGACTTACCATGTATATATATATCTGAGTTTGTGTTAGTAAATTGGTATATGGAAAACCCATAGTTAGGTATGTGTCTATATGCAGGGCACCAAACACCTGGCATATATGCAGTACAGCGTGTCCATGGCCAATCTGTTCAGTTTTACACTTTTGAACCCTTTCGGCTCAGTTTAGACACATTTGAACCCATCGAAATGTGTTCACTATGCAGCACCATCACTTTGCCTTGTTTAATTAGTATATGCAGCACCATCACTTTGCCTTGTTTAATTAGTATATGCAGCACCATCACTTTGCCTTGTTTAGATAATATATGCAGCCCCTCCTTGTCTTGTTGAAAATAAACACACTCAACAATCTTACAATGTCCTAACTCCTTTGTACATTCTGAAGTGTATAATGTTTGTAGCTCATTCATGCATATTTGTTCTCTGGTCACATTGCTTAGATTGTTTTGTTAATCGAAACACAACAAATTTTGTATACCTATACTAGCTGATGCATTGTCTAGCCGTGCCGTCCTGTTTTGCGGAATAGTTGCGCCAACTCCATGATTTCCACTCAGTTAACTTTGTACTCGAGCTGCCTACTTGGGATTGCATGTTCGTACACACTTTACTTTCATCGTACTTGTTATTTATGGTTATGGGATGCTGGGGCAGTGCAGACGTGTGTATATACACATGTGTATATGCAGGCTTCCATGGCCATTTGTCCCTGAAATAAAAGACGGTAGCACAGCACTACACCACTGTGTTTAACATATGACTGCTACTATTGTATTTCAGTTTATATTGAAGTTAATTTACTTGAACTATGATTTAATCCTGACTCGAGTATTTTGTGTTTTACATGAAATGCTCGGGTCAGATCCGAGCAATGCAGATTTAAGGATTTCGGCTTAGGATTCGAAGATTTGCAAGACTGGGGGTTTCAGGAGGCGCACTCTGAAGATATTTAAAAACAGTAAAGATTTTCCTATGTTCAAATTGTTTTAATTCCGCTGTATAATATTGTACTCAAAAATTTTGATGATAAATAAAAATCTATTCCGGTGTTCAATTTTATGTTATCTATTTATTCGGTATTGTCTGCGTTGATTCCATTTTAAACTCTGTAAGCTAATAACGATCCGTCGATTTGGACGTTTTAGATTGGCCTAAATACCGATTTGAAGCGGTCAAAAAGGCGGGTGGTTACAGAATGGTTTTTGAATATAAATTCGATACCGGTCTTTCCGTACTAATAACGTTGGGTTAGAATTTGATAGTCAGTTATTTAACTATCAAAATAGAAATAGAAATAAAATAAAGTCGTAAAAATAAAACAGATCCATTGGTTTATTAAACAACAACAGTTGGCCATTCAAAATAATATATCAGTTGAAATACCAAAAATAATATCCCAATTTTAATATATTAATATTCTCAAATCATTTTATTTATACTTAGGAAAAATATCTTAAATCCAATATCCCATTTCCCGTTAAATACCATTTCAAACCATTTGTTACTTATAACTGAAAATGGGGAAACCAAATCAATTTATCATTTCAAACAATCGTTATGATATCTCCTTTGTTTTCGTTATTGAACGCCATAATCGCCACTTATCTTTTCAGAATAAACTCATTCCTAATCCCATCTCCATATTTTGAAAATATCATTATATTTTCACCAAACTCCTTTTTATTTCTTTTATTATGGAAGTGTCATTTCATATACTCAAACCCCCTTTTACTTCCGCTACTTTAGATATATCAATATACATTTATTCAAATTCTTTTATTTTGGAATCTCAATATCTATCCTCAAATCTTTCAAATGACGTTGGATTACATATTCTCAAAATAAATCTCTCCTAACATCTTTATCATTACGACTAATATCATCTTTTGATAATCCTGACGTCGTTCAAGTTGGGGTATTCTAATTACCTCTTAGACCTTGATCAACAACATTCTTATTTCAAGATAAATATGAATTGTAATTCAAAAACGCTTTTTTATTCTACTATCAGCAATTACCATTTCACTATTTTATTTAAAATACAGTTTTACAAAACCTTCTTACTTTTGAAATCTTCTTTCCAATATATTATTATTACTAAATTTATTGATTTAGTAAATGATTAATAAAACACCAACTTTTAAACTTTAACGTCTTTAAATTATTTGTTTCATTATCCGAATTTCGTTACAAATCCCATTACTCGATCTTTTACCCAATTCAATTAAAAAGAAAAAATCCTTTGCTAAACCTTCCAATCATTCATTCTGGGAAATCTTACTTTAAATCTCACCAATTCCACTTAATACTATTAATAAGTAACGTTAATTTAAAATTAACGTTTTAACTTAACATTCCTTTATACATACTCGTTTATACAACTCTGGTTTAGTATAAACCCTTTCTGTATCGATTCCCTTTTCTCAATTCAAACATTTATTTCAAGCTTATCGCATTCGCTTAAAATCCCTTTACAACCTAATTTATCCAACTCGGTTTAATTCTAAGCCTGTTCATAAATTCACTATAAAATTCAATTATATTCCATTACAAACCCCAATTACTTACTTAAATGAACTTTATTTAAGAAGTAATTCCTTTAAATTATTTTTTGATTTATAAATATTTAATTTCCTTTTTAAAATCTTATTAAGCTAAACAACTGTTCGTTAAATTATATTACTAGATTGATTTGTATAAGCTAATTTAATTTGAATTAAAATCGATTTCAGTTACAACAATTGACTTGGTCAATTCTAAAACATGATTAATTTGTTTATCAATTCTAATTAGCCTTTTTATTTAAATTAATTAATAATATATTTATTTTAATAATCACATTTATTTTGATTATTTCTAAATAAATAATAATCCATTTCAATTTAATCTCCTTTTAATTGTTACTTAAAAAAATTAATCCAGTTATTAATCATTACATTAATCCCTTCTCACTTGCTAATCCATCTTAGTAATATCAGGATTATCTTTATAAATTAACTTATAATTAACATGAGGCACGTGCTTCGCACACAGATAGATTTTGGTACCAAAAATGGTGATTGTGGTTAAAACAAACAATATATAAGTGGTTGGTTTATTTCTTTTTATAAACTTCATTTAAAATAATATATTAAAAATCTATATTTAGTTATAAAATAGATTTCATAACTTCATTTCTATCGATTCACTTGACGGTAGGCCAGTCTTTATAAAACAGTTTGTATTTTGGTCAACTGCTATAAATTTTTCAACCAATATTACCCATAGATTAATATCACAACAACGTCGAATTTGAATTCAACAATCGGTAACCAAATCAATAATACAACCACATGAGTTAAACAGTTCGTATAATGATCATATGCAGATAAATAATCAATTCAATTGATAGCGGTCAACCAATAATAATTATTTAATCATCCAATTTAATTTAATTACCTTTATATTATTATAAACGTAACCAACAAGGTAAGCTACCGTATTTGGATATCCCCATGAAAA
The DNA here is from genome assembly GCA_030737875.1 of Allium sativum. NCBI lineage: Eukaryota > Viridiplantae > Streptophyta > Magnoliopsida > Asparagales > Amaryllidaceae > Allium > Allium sativum. The sequence goes on along the minus strand of CM060909.1, from coordinate 428,053,302 downwards.
ATAACAATGACATTTTATTTAAATTAAACAACGTTTAATTTAAATAAATCGATATAACAATTTTAACAACATCCAAAACAATAATCAAATCATCCAATCAATTAGCAACCATAGCTTACAATATTAAACCCAACTTATAATAATTATAAGTGGGGGAAACTGAGTGAGTTTAACTCATCTTGGTTTAATTCCGTTGCTAAATCGCTTGTTTTAATTAAATTAAACAGTAGTTTAATTTAATTAAAAATAACCGGTGCTTTCCATCTTGATCAAACCAGCTTCTCCTCATAGCCTTCTTTAATATGGTTCCAACGTGATCACCCGTTTGTAAATCTGATAATGTATGGCCAAAATATTGCATTAATATGATTGTATAAGCATTAACTTTAATTAAAACTTGAATTTTAATTTAAACGGGCCCCTTACCCAATGCAACCGTCCCATGTCCATACACCCGAAATCTGCAGAAACTTATCTTCCACGCTTTAGCATTTGAATTCAACAAACCACAACATACCACCATGGCCGCTCTTTACAAATTCCAAACTCCCTCCCTGCTCCTTTTAAACTCAGACAAAAACTACTAAAATTCTCCTCCTCCCCGACTCTATCACCACCACCTAATCAGAAAGCGCTTGGCTCTCCCTTATGTCGCGATTTCCAGTCCATATGCCCTAATACAGCAGCATATTGACACCAATTCCCATCGTTCTTGCTCAAAATCTGCACGTAGGTGCGATTTTCCCCTGCAAACGCAAATCCGAACTTAAAACCAAGTCTCCATGCCTTCAATTCACGAACTCATGAACCCTAAATACCGCTGTCTATCTTCCAGCGTAGGAAAACGTTGTCGAACCCAACCATACCACTATTTGATCAAAGGTAAATGTAGTAGAAACCCCAATATATGTATATTTGATTTTTTTTGAAGTGTTAATTTGGTTTTGGAATTTTTTTAATTAAAGCAATTAAGCTTGCTGTGAATTTCCTGAAGGAAGAAAGCGAAGATAATACCTACGTTTATATAGGTAGAGAAACGTGGAGAGGAGGTAAAAGTGGGTGTGAAGGCATCGTTAGTTTGGATGGCAAGGCATTGATAGTTTGGCTTCCACGCAAGAGAAAGAATTGTTTAATATAATAACATGGTGTTAGCTGTAGCAATGCATGATTTTTTTTACTTCTTTTGCATTGGAAACATAGTTGCCTGTAGACGAGTAGCTGCGTGTGTCCTCCATAGTGTAGGATAGTACAGCATTAGAGCGTCCACTTTTCAATATAGCATGTGCAGACTAATTTGCACCTCCATTTGGAGCCCTACAGTAATTTATAGCATATGCAGTATCTATGGTTTGCGCTTAGTTAGGAAAAGACTATGTGTACGTTTCCTTAGGGTGTAAGCTTTTCAAATTAATTACTTAGAACCTAAGCAATTTGTTTGTTTGGCGCGCAAGTTTAGGAGGAATAGCAGCCAAGGCATTTCATTAATATATTTTATTTTTTTACCCCTTTATTTTCTTAATGGTAGAATTAATAACGTAAAATGTTAATGTTTTAGCATTCGTACCGCCACACACGATCCTCAAATATGGTTACACTGCTATACCTGGATGTCACGATTCCAATGAAACTAATTTCGTTGAAAACGGTCTCCATTTGCAAAAACGACGCTATTTAGGTTCCAATTTATCCATCCGTTCACCTTTAAACTTTGCCTACCAAGAAAATTACTCCAATTGGCTCCAAATCAGAAATATAGTAATAATTAACGATACGTATTCCAATAAAATTCGTTTCGTCGAAAATACAGATTGTTTGAAAAATAAACATTTTTAATGCTTATATAACATCGATATAATATTATAAATTAAATCCAAACAATTTAATTAAATAAAAATGATAAATTATTATTGTCGAATTCATCAAAATAAAATAAGATATCACTTCCAATTTAACCAAAATGGAATTATAACCCAACATTAATATATTCAAGTATAACGATGTCCGAATATATATAAGTTACTTTTATATAGATTAAATAAACGTTATAATCTATAAACGATTCCCATACAAACTATTTCAAATTTTGATTTGGACATAACTTTCAGCATATAAGCCGAAATCTCGATTTTTCTCTTCCATTAGACAATTATTATCAATAATATCCTAAAGTTTCTTGTCTTAGAGAAATCCGACTTAAAATGTGTAATGGCCCGAAAATCCGGTCCAATTTGAGCTGACCAAAAACACAAGTCCAACCCCAAATTAAACTGAAAATCAGGAAATTAATAGAAAGAAAACAGAGGGTGAGGAAAGATAAGATAGAAACTTAGAATAGAAGAAGAAGAAACACAACATCAAAGTAACACGAATCTCACAGCGGAATGAATAACATATAATATATATAAGATAACTTGAAATATACATCTGTACTTGAATATACATCATTATCAAAGTACAACACTTACAACACAACAGAAATAAACTATAGCTATATGATCCTGAAGCCTCCTGCTCCAGCTCTTCCAGTATATCTGTAAATCCTGACTACTTGACTGCCCGTACAAATTTAGGCACCCAAGAGTTTAGGGAAACAAACAAATAAACTCCGGGTCAGTCATGGGACTGGTATGAGTAAAACAGTTTAAAACAGTTCGAACAAGTAAATGATATCTCATAAGACCACGCCGTATAATGGAACGGGTTTCTCCCTTATGAGAATTCAAATTATCTTTATATCAAAACCTTTTGATATTATAATAATGTCTATCAACCGTAATATAATAATCATCTAGCCGAAACGCTTTCATCTCACGTTCTACATATAGTATACAATCAAAACCGCAAGCACATATTGGGTAATGGATTTCCAACTATGACAAGGTATGGAACCACCTTTCGCTAGTATATCTCTAGAGAGGAATACACTGGATTCAACGAGAACATCTTGCAACCCGACCACACATGACCGACCACTCATTTCGCTTGAGTGTATCAAATGTATATCACCAACGGTTGGGATCAGCAACCGTTTCCCGAATGGGACAGCATCAACAATAGATTTTTAGAAGTAAATGAAACTCTAGATCAGGTGATTATACACCCTACTTCGGTGCGACCGACTTAGCCATGCTGCCTGCCCGATGTAACGACCCGGAAAATCTGAACCAATTTAAAAAATTTAAATTGGCTATTTTAGTGGATTTTAAATATTTAAATAAATATTTTGAATAATAGCAATGAAAAGTAAGTTTTAATCGACATTGAAAATGAATATAATTAATTCTGATTATAAACAAGGCCTGAAATGGCGCGGCAGTTACAAAATTTGAATTCAAACTTTGACTGACTGTACCGGGTGCAAAACAAAACGGATTTGAGTGAAACCAAAAATATTTAAATCTGTTAGTGAATACCTTTCTAACGAATATGAAAAATCAAAGTTTCATAGCGGGAAGCAAAAGTTATGGCCAAATGAATTTTCAGAAAGGTCGCTGTAGAGTTTATATAGCCCGTGAAAATGGCCATTTTGCAAACGACCTCGGAATTCGACGAAACCACTTTTGTTGGATCCGGGATGTCAAATTATTGCTAGGTTTCAAATTTCATAATTTTTGAAGCTAGTATGTGAGCGTGGCAAAAGGAAACATGTTTTGGTCAATTACAGTTAAATTGGATCGACCAGAAATGGGCCATTTTACAAACGGTCTCAGAATTCGACGAAACTAGTTTTGTTTGGACCGTATCGTCAAAACATAGCTAGATTTATTTTTCTGGAATTTTTCGATTCAGTTTGTGGCCCTGGCAAATTGAAATGTACGTTCAAATCGAATATTAAATGTTTTATATTTTAATTTGAAGGAAAACTGACTGAAACAGTCGAATGGGCCTTCGAAACATATCCCATTGTGTTCGAAGTGGGGGTATTTAGCTAGGGACGACAGTCGTTGGGTTTGGATTGGCGTTCGTGTGTGAAGAGGGGTATTTTTCGATTTAAAAATATATAAATATAAAAAATATCATTGGTTGGCCTCACTTTCTCTTTCCCCGATATTTCTTCCTCCCGACGGCGGAAACTGTTCCGACCTTCCCTCCCATTTTCTGACGAATCCAGGCCGAGTTAGACCCCCCTCCAGTTAAGCTTTTTGAAGTGCTCCGTCTCCTCTACAAATCCATACCACTTTCATCCTTAACCATCGCGAGTTGTTCGAGATCCAACGTGAGGAAGACGTCGACTTCGGAGCCCTCGATCTCCCTCCCTGAGCTGTCGATCCCCATGCAACCACAAGCGCCGGCAAGGCCACTTGAAGCTCTTCGAGGTGGTAGGATCTGATCGTCCTCAAACTGAACGGAGCGCAAATCGAAGACCTAGGTTCGAATGATTTTAGAGGGTAACGACAGTTAAAACTATTTTATATATTATAGCACTTTAAAGCGCTACCGTTTTTGATTTCACTGTAAAAGTCATATCTTTTTCGTTTCTTGATGAAATTCATTGAAACAAGAGACAGTGGACTCGTGTGGACGTCTTCTATATTTTAGAAGAGACCGCATATTTTTCTGAGCCTTCTGCTATTTTTGGTGGAGTGGAACCCAATGTGAGATTTCTAATTTATAAACGATATGGAAAACAACGATGTATAAATTATATAATCGATATATGAGTTATATAAGCGTTGTACACCTCTTGTATAAGCGTTGTGTAAGTTGTACGTTCGATGTATAAGTTGTATATGCGTTGTAAAAATTATATATGTGTTGAAATAGAAGTGAAATGCTATATATATATATATACATATATATATATATATATTTATATATATATATACGCCCCTCGTCCACAAACCATGGACGATATTTATTGGTTGTGATTGGTGTGAAAATTGATTGATAGCGAATGGTTGATTGAAACTGTTTGTGGTTGAAGTTAATTGATTGTGGTTGAAAAATACCCGTTTGTGGTTGAGAAATATTTGGTTGAAACCACATAGGATTAGTTTGTGGAAATGAAAAAAATATACATGCCGCCTGCGTGCGAACTAGATGCATGAATCCCCATTGTCAAAAGCTGCGAGGCTTTAAGGTAGAGCGAGGAGCCGTACTAGGGACGGTCCCGGTTTTAACTACCCTACCGTTATGCTGCCGAAATTTTGAATAATATTCATGTGTTAGAATTATTTTCCTGTGTTGAAACTATATTCGTCTGTAGAATAGAAACCCTTCATGTGTTGAATAGAAATTCATTCGTTGAATCATATTCATGTGTTGAATGGTATTCATATTTTGAAAGAAATTGTTTTATAATAAAAATCCTATTTTTATCATCAATATGAACTATATAAAATAATCTTGTTTAGAAATAAATTGTTTTATAATAAAAATCATATTTTTGTCATCTATATGAACTATATAAAATAGTCGTGTTTTGGAATAAATTGTTTTACATTAAAAATCACATTTTTAATATATACATGAATTGTTAAAAATAGTGAAGTGTCGAAGTGAATGAATGTTGGATAAAAATATCATTTTTATCAATGTATGAAAAGAATATAGTTTTGAAATCGAAGAATCGATATATATATATATATATATATATGTATATATATATATATATATAAATAGAATTGAAATATATCGAATAGCGAAGCTACAGTTCGTGTTTTGAAACTGTGATTTCAAACGATTAGTGTGGGAGATCCGACCATCGGATTTTCCCGAAACCGAGACCATTGGGTTCGCTTTCGAAATATCTTTCCAACGACACCAACTTTGTGAAAATACAACGGTTGGATTGTCTGGAATGTTTAATTCAAATCTAAAGAAAAACAGTGCCAGAATCGATTATATATATATATATATATAAATATAATTATATTAAATCGAATAACGACGCCGCAGTTCGTATTTTGAAATCGAAACTTCAAACGATTATACCGGGAGATCCGACCGTCGGATTTTCCCGAAACTGGAACCGTTGGATTCGTTTTGAAAAGATCTTTCTAATGATGTAAATTTTAAGAAGATCTAACGGTTAGATTTTCAGATATGTGTAAATCAAATCTAAAGAAAAACAGCGCCACGGCCGCGTTATGGCCCGAAGCGTCGTTTGAATAAATTGGCTATTTTAAAATAAATAAAAATGGCGATAAATCATTATAAAATATTATAAACGATATGGATGTGAAATTTAGAAACTAACTGAAGGTTGGCTAAGTCGAATTGTTTCCTGGGTGTTGATCTGATGTTGGTTTCGGCCTTTGGGGTTAATATTTGGGAAATCGTTCTCTTACTGATTTACGGTTAGCGAATAATGAATTGAAATGATGTGTATGTGTGTTTGTGTTGCACTTGTTTATTATATACGCGAGTTTCTCAGAAAGACCGGGTTTGTCCCATTCTGAATAACCGAATCGACGATAAGAAATCGAAGATGAAGACGGTGTTGAAGACCGGAAATCTTCACCTCGTTTGGATGGTAACTGATGTCCTGATTGGGTGGCATCCCGAAATATGGATAATGAGTGGTGATCGTCTAGATGTACATGGAGATCGATGGATATGCGAGGTATATAGTGCCTCCGGTTTCATTCAGACCCAGAACGGACTTATAAATAGATTGTGTGTCTGACATTGGGATTTATTCTATGTGATTGATAGCCATCAGTTGCATGGTGTGAATTGCCTATGTGACATGCTAAGATGCAGTGATCAAGGCTTCTGTTGAAAAGCAAAGTCTTGGGATTGATGATCAAAGAACCGCCTGTGTGGCGTAGCTTTGTGTATAACGTGAATTCGCGAGCCTCACACCCCGGTATGAACCAGAAACGGGAGAAGGACCACATGGAGGGCATGGGTTTCTTTCTAGCTAGGAGTTATGTCAGTGTTTTTACACGGCCTGACATTTTACTTATGTGGATGATGGATAGCGAGGCGCCTCGGTTTTATCGGTCGATCCGGGACCGATGGAGTCATTCGTTGGCTCATTTACGCCCCATAGGGCGGGGAAACGTAGTGTTCAGGAATTTTAATCCACATCGGTGGACCGGCCCTGTCTCTCCAAAGGGTCACTCGAGCTCTGATCCTGAGACATGGGCTAGATTGTCTCGAAGTCGGTAAGGACTATCTTTTGCCTTGGTTCATGACGGAAATCCAATTTCCAAATACGTGACTGTGAGGTTTTGATTTTATACCTATATATGGAGACATAGTGGTATGGGGCATTAATGCTATCTATGATTGATACTTATGATTTGAAATTGTTTTTGAAACATATAAACACTAGTAGTAATATCAAATGCTTTTGTTTTATTCGTATCAAACATATCTTGGCCATTATAAGGTAAAAACTCTATCCTCCGGTTTGCGTTGCATTGTGTGATGGGAACTGAGTCTTATAATGGCTTCATTTTTATAAAAAGCATTGCGATGTTTTAAAAGAATTATTTGTTTTATAGCACTGGAAATCCAATGGAGTCAACCCGTTCCACGAAAGTGGCGTGGTCCGGTGATTAGCCATAATTTAATTGTGTTGAGTAGATTTATCATACCAGTCCCATGACTGTGTAACAACCCACCTCCGTTAAGGTCACTCACAAAGGGAATGCCTTAACTTTGGTGGAGCATTTTAGTAAACAGAACAGAAACTTACAAGACAGATAAAACATTACTTGAAAAATTTATAACTTTATTACAACAGAAACCGAAATAAGCTTGGTTACATCCTTTCAAATCACAATATCAGAATTCAAGTACAAAATATCAGTCTTGTACGAAAGCCTTGAAAATGCATAGTTTAAAATCATAATCCCCACAGAAGAAGACAAGCCATACTTTAAGCACTTCAAGCAGAAGAAATCTGGATCAAGCTAGAGTATTCCCTTCTACAAAACCTGGGGGGAAACGGAAGAAAGGAGGCGAAACAACAACGGTCAGACAAAAAGTCTGGCAAGTCCAGTGATTTTCAGTTATGAACAGATAATAATAACATGACATGAAAATAAAACTGGATGAGAGATAACTGTAATAGGTGTAGCAGATATAACAGAAGAACAGAATGATATAAGCTATTGCTTTACACTTCTCTGCACTAATACTAGTATAACAGGATTAGGTGTCACCCTAATGTCTAAACTGAAACAGAAACAGGTACCGAATAATTTCCACAAAAGAGAATGCTAGTAATGGGCCTTTACCATCCCAACAGAAACATACAGAAACATAATGCTAATAATGGGCCTTTACCACCCCAACAGAAGGTACAGAAGCAGAAACAGATTAATCCCTACGGAAACAGAATGTAGAATTAGGTGTACACTAGTAAATGGGCCTATACCACCCGAACAGACGGTACCACGCAGAAACAGACAGGTGTTACCACCCAACAGAAACAGACGGTACCAACAGAAACAGACAGAACTAATTGTACCTCTACCCTACCCCAAGCGATCGGCTCCCTAATACATAAATACACTGTGTCGGCCCCACAGTAGGGTGTATCACTCCCTAAGTGACAACCAATTGGCATAGACCTATTTACAGATGTCACGGCGTCTTACATCCTCAGAGGCAGACCGGGATCCATGCACGCACATGACCCGGTTGGAACGCACCATCAACACCCCTCGCCATTATCAGAATGAACCGCTTATAACTAGTTCAGTAAGCGTGCCAGGACCCTACCTACTGTTGGGTCAAAGTTTTGATACCAGAAAGGGTTACTGACTAATATGGGTTCCAAACAACAGATGACACAAGTAATTCCCTTCCTATCCTTGTGTCCCCAGACTAACAAATTTCAGATTAACTTGTTTACAAGTTCAGACATACAGAATTCATATCAACTTGTTCACAGACAAGTATTTAGACTAACGGATCAGATATACAGATTTAACAGACTTACCGATTAACCAGTTACAGATTAACAAACTTACAGAGTTGTCTAACTTTGTAATTGGGCCTACAGATTCACGGAACAAATTTATTAAATTCATCTGTCTAGTGGGTTTAACCCTATCTGCCCAACACGTTTTAGACATCATATTTATCTCAGATTTTCATTAATTAAATATTAATGCCTAGACCTTTCACATTAGGCTGACAGTTTGCGGCTACTGGTTAGGCCGGTTGGTTCCGGGCAGATTTCTGCCGCAAACTGAGTCTAACCTCGGGTTTCAAGCACGTTATGACTAACTTCTCACATTAGAACCTATTGTTTGCGGCCACTGGAATGTGCCGGGAGGTTCCGAGCAGAATTACGCCGCAAACTCATTCTATCCTCGAGTTAGCCATGTTTATCTTTGCGGCCAATTAATTAATGATTTACAATTTATACCCACGCCTAATATACATGTTAATTATTCATAACTATAGCCAATTCAGATTATGTCAATAATAGACTGAATATATCAACTTAACAGATATAGCAGATAACAGATTTTCGCAGATTAGGCGACTTAACGGATTCAGCAGATTAAGTAATTTAGCAGATTTAGCATATAACAGATTTGGCATTTTCAGCAGACTTAGCAGATGACAGATTTGGCAGATGAACAGATCTAGCAGACTAGGCAGTAGAGCAGAACTAGCAGATTAAGCAATGTAACAGAACTAACAGATTAGGCAAATATAGCAGAATTAGCAAATTAGGCAAATATAACAGATTTAATCTTTCCTTAAAGTTTCACATACATATCTTGCCTAATTATAAATTTGGCCTAAGTTTGCATGCCTAAATAGTTGTCATGATTCACACTATGATCATATACCCCACGTTTGCATTGAATTTACATGTCACAGATTATGGTCATAATTTACATGTCCCAATTTAGTTCAACTTGCCTAGTACAAAAGATTAACATATAAATTATACCAAATATAGCCATCAATTTCAATGCATGTCATATATTCAAAAATCTCCTACTTAGGTGTTATTCATATTTGATAGTTATCAAATCTTAATATAGATCTTCACACCTAAGTCATATTCTCTTTCAAATCATGATTTGTTATATATAAACAATATGCCCAACAATCTAGTTATAACAGATCTTAATTCAAAATATACGTTATGTCAAATGTCTCAAGTCACATGTTAACATACCATGGTTCCTCTTCTTCCAATTCACAGAATATGCATAGATCTAAATCTAGTTTACAACTTATATCCTTTTTCTTAAATTAGTCACATATTAGCCATGTCCAATTATGCCACATTCATTATTTGTCCCAAACATTTTAGCGTTCGTGCGTTAATCTCTTAGGAGATTGGCGCAGGCTCGTAGTAGCCTGGCTATAGAACAGAAAGAAGAAAGAGATACAAAATAAGATAGATCTAAACAGAACAGAACAGATATAACCTCAGATTCAGATTTACAATTCTTGTCACAATAAGAATTAACGTTTATATCGGAAAATAATTGTACTTGCCTTGATTGTATTCTAAAAGAAAGATAGTTGTAGCGACGTTAGTTGATCTTCTTTAACCGTTGTTGAAGTTTCAAGCTTGAATTGAGTTGCTTAGGTTGATGTTGATTAGCTTCTAGTTTTGATTCCAGCAGAGTAGCGACACCATTTTTATTTTTATTTAGAACAGAGGCAGAGTAGAAGCAGAATAGAATTGTGTGTAGAGAAGGCTAGGTTTGGGGCTGTTTAAATAGGTTTAGGCAGACGAATCTAGGCAGAAAACGAGACCAGATACATAATAATGCACCGAGGCCCAAAACCAGGTTCGGGGACCAGGTCGACCCCCAGGTCGACTGCCCAGTCGACCTGGTCGGGGGGGGGGGTCGACTGCCCAGCTGACTCCCCAGTCGACCTGGGTACTGGGCGGCAAATTTCCCGCCCAGTCTGTTTTGGGTTTTGAATTCGAATTCGAGCTGTTTTGAACTCTGAAAATTCCTGAAACTTTGGAGGGCCATAACTTGGTCATACGGACTCCGATTCTCGCAAACTCGGACTCGTTTTCAAGCAGAATTTCGAGACGAACGCAATGGCTCAACCCACTTTCCCTGATTCTTATTTTATATTTTAATTACACTTAGATTTGTAATTCTTAAGTTCACAGAAAATACGGGGTGTTACATTATCCTCTCCTTAAAGGATTTCGTCCCCGAAATCTTCAAGTTAAGAAGAATGTGTCCTACCATCCAACATCCATCTACTCAATCCTCAATCACTGGCATCCATTGTCCTTAGAATCTTCTAATGTTGTATGAACAATTGCAAAAGTGTGTGTATATGTTCCTTATCTAATGCAAAGATCAGGCGGTCCACTGATTCAGTTGACCTCCTTAATGCGAATTATGCCAGTGCCATGAGTCCAACATGTTTGCAATTTTCCTACTCGATACATATCATTTCTATATGGGTGCACAACCATTCAGTCATATGCAACATCCAAGGGCTGAGTTAATCATTTTGCATCCACAAAAATTGAAAATGCTCACACATCCATATGCAGTATGAGAGTGTTTTCGAGCCGATCTAGTGCCTAGTGTGTGTATATGCATCCACGAGCAACCACTAGCAACCACTTGCATCCACTTGAAACCATCAAACATAACATGTCTCAAACACATGTTTACACGCATTAGTTTCTACCTAAAGTTCGAAGATTTGATCGATAGGATACAGTCGAATGATGGAAGCGAATACAGATAAAACAAAAACTTGGTTCCCATTAGACATGGGTCCTAAGTATCGGCCCCAAAGACCGAAACCAACATTAGATTGACACCCAGAGGATTACCCTCTTTAGATAATGTCAAAACTGGAAATCTTAACCTTATCAGAAATATTCAGATATTTATAGATTACTGGTATAGATCAGATTACCGAATGATTCTTAGGAAACTAAGCATGATAAATCCCAGAATGTATGCGTCCTACTTGACGCCTAACACGAATATCTCTCAAACCTTAATCACAAACAGATGAGTCATAACCCTTATGGATTTGGGTCTATAGCGGAATCAGAAACAATACTAGTATTAAAGTGCAGAGTATCGATTAGAGAATCAAAATGCCAGAATCAGAAAGAGTTTTAACTCAACAAACAGATAAGAAAATTAAACCTTCTACTTAAATTTTCTTATTTCTACCCTATCTACCAGTCCCTTGAGCATTCGCCTGTCCTCCAGAAGTGGGTTCTGCCCTCTGTCCTTGCCCTCTTTTCTTCGGGCAGTCCCTAGTGAAGTGTCCCATCTCACCGCAGTTGAAGCAAGTTCCCTTCCTTTTTCTGCAATCCTTGTTCAGATGAGTCGAGCTTCCACAAGTAAAGCACTTTTTCCCCTTCTTATCTTCAGACTTCTCATCTTTCTTTTGTGTTTCCTTTTTGGGCCATGCTTTCTTATTCTGTGGTTCTTCCTTCTTTGTCTCTTTCGGGCCCTTGTCTTCCTCGTGCAGTAGTGCCATGTCCACCAATTTCTCGTAAGTCGCTCCCATGGGTACATGGGTCATGGCTAGGCTGTGCAGTGGCTCGTTCAATCCTTTAACAAAGCGGAGAGCCTTTTTATGCTGAGTGTTGACTAAATCCAATCCGAACCTAGCTAGTTGGTTGAACTGTTTGACGTATTCCTTGACCGTCATACTTCCTTGCTTAAGAGATAAGAACTTTTCCAGTTGTAGACTTCGTTCAGCTTGCGAGAGGAATTTTGTCTCAAACCTTGTTCTGAAATCCATCCATGTTTCAACTGGCCTTTCGGCGTTAGTGACTTCCCACCAATAGGAAGCTTCGTCTTTGAGCAGCCATACCGCCAACTGTACCTTCTGCCTATCGTCCACCTCGAAGATAACGAATAGATCCTCAGTTTCTTTGAGCCAGTTCCTCGCTTCTACGAATGATTCAGTTCCCTTGAAATCCTTTCCACCCATGGCCCTAAAATCTCTACAGATCTTTGAGAAAGAAATTGCATGAGGAGGGGGTGGAGGAGGGGGATCATTTGCTGGACCTGCGGCGGCAGTCCTAGCCTCAAGATATTGATGAAACCAACCGGGTACATGAACACCCTCTGGTATCTCAGATGCTTCAGACATGCTGAAACGAAAAAGGAAAGATTCAATTACAAAAAGGACTGATGGAAAGGTATATGGCTCTTGGGGATTATGTTTTTCAAAATAAGCTTTATTTTTTAAAATACTTCCTTTCAAAATCTTTTTGAAAATAGTTTTCAAAAACTTCACCCAATCTGGTAACCTTCGGCTCTGATACCAAGTGTAACACCCCACCTCCGTTAAGGTCAGTCACAAAGGGAATGCCTTAACTTTGGTGGTGCATTTTAGTAAACAGAACAGAAACTTACAAGACAGATAAAACAGTACTTGAAAAATTTATAACTTTATTACAACAGAAACCGAAATAAGCTTGGTTACATCCTTTCAAATCACAATATCAGAATTCAAGTACAAAATATCAGTCTTGTACGAAAGCCTTCAGAATGCATAGTTTAAAAATCCCCACAGAAGAAGACAAGCCATACTTTAAGCACTTCAAGCAGAAGAAATCTGGATCAAGCTAGAATATTCCCTTCTACAAAACCTGGGGGGGGGGGAACGGAAGAAAGGAGGCGAAACAACAAGGGTCAGACAAAAAGTCTGGCAAGTCCAGTGATTTTCAGTTATGAACAGATAATAATAACATGACATGAAAATAAAACTGGATGAGAGATAACTGTAACAGGTGTAGCAGATATAACATAAGAACAGAATGATATAAGCTATTTCTTTACACTTCTCTGCACTAATACTAGTATAACAAGATTAGGTGTCACCCTAATGTCTAAACTGAAACAGAAACAGGTACAGAATAATTTCCACAGAAGAGAATGCTAGTAATGGGCCTTTACCACCCCAATAGAAACAGATAGAAACAGAATGCTAATAATGGGCTTTTACCACCCCAACAGAAGGTACAGAAGCAGAAACAGATTAATCCCGGCGGAAACAGAATGTAGAATTAGGTGTACACTAGTAAACGGGCCTTTACCACCCGAACAGACGGTACCACACAGAAACAGACAGGTGTTACCACCCAATAGAAACAGACGGTACCAACAGAAACAGACAGAACTAAGTGTACCCTAAAACCCTACACCAAGCGATCGGCTCCCTAATACATAAATACACTGTGTCGGCCCCACAGTAGGGTGTATCACTCCCTAAAGTGACAACCAATTGGCATAGACCTATTTACAGATGTCACGGCGTCTTACATCCTCAGAGGCAGACCGGGATCCATGCACGCACATGACCCGGTTGGAACGCACCATCAACACCCCTGGCCATTATCAGAATGAACCGCTTATAACTAGTTCAGTAAGCGTGCCAGGACCCTACCTACTGTTGGGTCAAAGTTTTGATACCAGAAAGGGTTACTGACTAATATGGGTTCCAAACAACAGATGACACAAGTAATTCCCTTCCTATCCTTGTGTCCCCAGACTAACAAATTTCAGATTAACTTGTTTACAAGTTCAGACATACAGAATTCATATCAACTTGTTCACAGACAAGTATTTAGACTAACGGATCAGATATACAGATTTAACAGACTTACCGATTAACCAGTTACAGATTAACAAACTTACAGAGTTGTCTAACTTTGTAATTGGGCCTACAGATTCACGGAACAAATTTATTAAATTCATCTGTCTAGTGGGTTTAACCCTATCTGCCCAACACGTTTTAGACATCATATTTATCTCAGATTTTCATTAATTAAATATTAATGCCTAGACCTTTCACATTAGGCTGACAGTTTGCGGCTACTGGTTAGGCCGGTTGGTTCCGGGCAGATTTCTGCCGCAAACTGAGTCTAACCTCGGGTTTCAAGCACGTTATGACTAACTTCTCACATTAGAACCTATTGTTTGCGGCCACTGGAATGTGCCGGGAGGTTCCGAGCAGAATTACGCCGCAAACTCATTCTATCCTCGAGTTAGCCATGTTTATCTTTGCGGCCAATTAATTAATGATTTACAATTTATACCCACGCCTAATATACATGTTAATTATTCATAACTATAGCCAATTCAGATTATGTCAATAATAGACTGAATATATCAACTTAACAGATATAGCAGATAACAGATTTTCGCAGATTAGGCGACTTAACGGATTCAGCAGATTAAGTAATTTAGCAGATTTAGCATATAACAGATTTGGCATTTTCAGCAGACTTAGCAGATGACAGATTTGGCAGATGAACAGATCTAGCAGACTAGGCAGTAGAGCAGAACTAGCAGATTAAGCAATGTAACAGAACTAACAGATTAGGCAAATATAGCAGAATTAGCAAATTAGGCAAATATAACAGATTTAATCTTTCCTTAAAGTTTCACATACATATCTTGCCTAATTATAAATTTGGCCTAAGTTTGCATGCCTAAATAGTTGTCATGATTCACACTATGATCATATACCCCACGTTTGCATTGAATTTACATGTCACAGATTATGGTCATAATTTACATGTCCCAATTTAGTTCAACTTGCCTAGTACAAAAGATTAACATATAAATTATACCAAATATAGCCATCAATTTCAATGCATGTCATATATTCAAAAATCTCCTACTTAGGTGTTATTCACATTTGATAGTTATCAAGTCTTAATATAGATCTTCACACCTAAGTCATATTCTCTTTCAAATCATGATTTGTTATATATAAACAATATGCCCAACAATCTAGTTATAACAGATCTTAATTCAAAATATACGTTATGTCAAATGTCTCAAGTCACATGTTAACATACCATGGTTCCTCTTCTTCCAATTCACAGAATATGCATAGATCTAAATCTAGTTTACAACTTATATCCTTTTTCTTAAATTAGTCACATATTAGCCATGTCCAATTATGCCACATTCATTATTTGTCCCAAACATTTTAGCGTTCGTGCGTTAATCTCTTAGGAGATTGGCGCAGCCTCGTAGTAGCCTGGCTATAGAACAGAAAGAAGAAAGAGATACAAAATAAGATAGATCTAAACAGAACAGAACAGATATAACCTCAGATTCAGATTTACAATTCTTGTCACAATAAGAATTAACGTTTATATCGGAAAATAATTGTACTTGCCTTGATTGTATTCTAAAAGAAAGATAGTTGTAGCGACGTTAGTTGATCTTCTTTAACCGTTGTTGAAGTTTCAAGCTTGAATTGAGTTGCTTAGGTTGATGTTGATTAGCTTCTAGTTTTGATTCCAGCAGAGTAGCGACACCATTTTTATTTTTATTTAGAACAGAGGCAGAGTAGAAGCAGAATAGAATTGTGTGTAGAGAAGGCTAGGTTTGGGGCTGTTTAAATAGGTTTAGGCAGACGAATCTAGGCAGAAAACGAGACCAGATACATAATAATGCACCGAGGCCCAAAACCAGGTTCGGGGACCAGGTCGACCCCCAGGTCGACTGCCCAGTCGACCTGGTCGGGGGGGGGGGTCGACTGCCCAGCTGACTCCCCAGTCGACCTGGGTACTGGGCGGCAAATTTCCCGCCCAGTCTGTTTTGGGTTTTGAATTCGAATTCGAGCTGTTTTGAACTCTGAAAATTCCTGAAACTTTGGAGGGCCATAACTTGGTCATACGGACTCCGATTCTCGCAAACTCGGACTCGTTTTCAAGCAGAATTTCGAGACGAACGCAATGGCTCAACCCACTTTCCCTGATTCTTATTTTATATTTTAATTACACTTAGATTTGTAATTCTTAAGTTCACAGAAAATACGGGGTGTTACATTATCCTCTCCTTAAAGGATTTCGTCCCCGAAATCTTCAAGTTAAGAAGAATGTGTCCTACCATCCAACATCCATCTACTAAATCCTCAATCACTGGCGTCCATTGTCCTTAGAATCTTCTAATGTTGTATGAACAATTGCAAAAGTGTGTGTATATGTTCCTTATCTAATGCAAAGATCAGGCGGTCCACTGATTCAGTTGACCTCCTTAATGCGAATTATGCCAGTGCCATGAGTCCAACATGTATGCAATTTTCCTACTCGATACATATCATTTCTATATGGGTGCACAACCATTCAGTCAAATGCAACATCCATGTGCTGAGTTAATCATTTTGCATCCACAAAAATTGAAAATGCTCACACATCCATATGCAGTATGAGAGTGTTTTCGAGCCGATCTAGTGCCTAGTGTGTGTATATGCATCCACGAGCAACCACTAGCAACCACTTGCATCCACTTGAAACCATCAAACATAACATGTCTCAAACACATGTTTACACGCATTAGTTTCTACCTAAAGTTCGAAGACTTGATCGATAGGATACAGTCGAATGATGGAAGCGAATACAGATAAAACAAAAACTTGGTTCCCATTAGACATGGGTCCTAAGTATCAGCCCCAAAGACCGAAACCAACATTAGATTGACACCCAGAGGATTACCCTCTTTAGATAATGTCAAAACTGGAAATCTTAACCTTATCAGAAATATTCAGATATTTATAGATTACTGGTATAGATCAGATTACCGAATGATTCTTAGGAAACTAAGCATGATAAATCCCAGAATGTATGCGTCCTACTTGACGCCTAACACGAATATCTCTCAAACCTTAATCACAAACAGATGAGTCATAACCCTTATGGATTTGGGTCTATAGCGGAATCAGAAACAATACTAGTATTAAAGTGCAGAGTATCGATTAGAGAATCAAAATGCCAAAATCAGAAAGAGTTTTAACTCAACAAACAGATAAGAAAATCAAACCTTCTACTTAAATTTTCTTATTTCTACCCTATCTACCAGTCCCTTGAGCATTCGCCTGTCCTCCAGAAGTGGGTTCTGCCCTCTGTCCTTGCCCTCTTTTCTTCGGGCAGTCCCTAGTGAAGTGTCCCATCTCACCGCAGTTGAAGCAAGTTCCCTTCCTTTTTCTGCAATCCTTGTTCAGATGAGTCGAGCTTCCACAAGTAAAGCACTTTTTCCCCTTCTTATCTTCAGACTTCTCATCTTTCTTTTGTGTTTCCTTTTTGGGCCATGCTTTCTTATTCTGTGGTTCTTCCTTCTTTGTCTCTTTCGGGCCCTTGTCTTCCTCGTGCAGTAGTGCCATGTCCACCAATTTCTCGTAAGTCGCTCCCATGGGTACATGGGTCATGGCTAGGCTGTGCAGTGGCTCGTTCAATCCTTTAACAAAGCGGAGAGCCTTTTTATGCTGAGTGTTGACTAAATCCAATCCGAACCTAGCTAGTTGGTTGAACTGTTTGACGTATTCCTTGACCGTCATACTTCCTTGCTTAAGAGATAAGAACTTTTCCAGTTGTAGACTTCGTTCAGCTTGCGAGAGGAATTTTGTCTCAAACCTTGTTCTGAAATCCATCCATGTTTCAACTGGCCTTTCGGCGTTAGTGACTTCCCACCAATAGGAAGCTTCGTCTTTGAGCAGCCATACCGCCAACTGTACCTTTCTGCCTATCGTCCACCTCGAAGATAACGAATAGATCCTCAGTTTCTTTGAGCCAGTT
This sequence comes from Allium sativum, assembly GCA_030737875.1. NCBI lineage: Eukaryota > Viridiplantae > Streptophyta > Magnoliopsida > Asparagales > Amaryllidaceae > Allium > Allium sativum. Next base: position 428,034,827 of record CM060909.1, on the reverse strand, counting down.
CCTCGCTTCTACGAATGATTCAGTTCCCTTGAAATCCTTCCCACCCATGGCCCTAAAATCTCTACAGATCTTTGAGAAAGAAATTGCATGAGGAGGGGGTGGAGGAGGGGGATCATTTGCTGGACCTGCGGCGGCAGTCCTAGCCTCAAGATATTGATGAAACCAACCGGGTACATGAACACCCTCTGGTATCTCAGATGCTTCAGACATGCTGAAACGAAAAAGGAAAGATTCAATTAAAAAAAGGACTGATGGAAAGGTATATGGCTCTTGGGGATTATGTTTTTCAAAATAAGCTTTATTTTTTAAAATACTTCCTTCCAAAATCTTTTTGAAAATAGTTTTCAAAAACTTCACCCAATCTGGTAACCTTCGGCTCTGATACCAAGTGTAACACCCCACCTCCGTTAAGGTCACTCACAAAGGGAATGCCCTAACTTTGGTGGTGCATTTTAGTAAACAGAACAGAAACTTACAAGACAGATAAAACAGTACTTGAAAAATTTATAACTTTATTACAACAGAAACCGAAATAAGCTTGGTTACATCCTTTCAAATCACAATATCAGAATTCAAGTACAAAATATCAGTCTTGTACGAAAGCCTTCAGAATGCATAGTTTAAAAATCCCCACAGAAGAAGACAAGCCATACTTTAAGCACTTCAAGCAGAAGAAATCTGGATCAAGCTAGAGTATTCCCTTCTACAAAACCTGGGGGGGGGAACGGAAGAAAGGAGGCGAAACAACAAGGGTCAGACAAAAAGTCTGGCAAGTCCAGTGATTTTCAGTTATGAACAGATAATAATAACATGACATGAAAATAAAACTGGATGAGAGATAACTGTAACAGGTGTAGCAGATATAACATAAGAACAGAATGATATAAGCTATTTCTTTACACTTCTCTGCACTAATACTAGTATAACAAGATTAGGTGTCACCCTAATGTCTAAACTGAAACAGAAACAGGTACAGAATAATTTCCACAGAAGAGAATGCTAGTAATGGGCCTTTACCACCCCAATAGAAACAGATAGAAACAGAATGCTAATAATGGGCTTTTACCACCCCAACAGAAGGTACAGAAGCAGAAACAGATTAATCCCGGCGGAAACAGAATGTAGAATTAGGTGTACAATAGTAAACGGGCCTTTACCACCCGAACAGACGGTACCACGCAGAAACAGACAGGTGTTACCACCCAATAGAAACAGACGGTACCAACAGAAGCAGACAGAACTAAGTGTACCCTAAAACCCTACCCCAAGCGATCGGCTCCCTAATACATAAATACCCTGTGTCGGCCCCACAGTAGGGTGTATCACTCCATAAAGTGAGAACCAATTGGCACAGACCTATTTACAGATGTCACGGCGTCTTACATCCTCAGAGGCAGACCGGGATCCATGCACGCACATGACCCGGTTGGAACACACCATTAACACCCCTCACCATTATCAGAATGAACCGCTTATAATTAGTTCAGTAAGCGTGCCCGGACCCTACCTACTGTTGGGTCAAAGTTTTGATACCAGAAAGGGTTACTGACTAATATGGGTCCCAAACAACAGATGACACAAGTAATTCCCTTCCTATCCTTGTGTCCCCAGACTAACAGATTTCAGATTAACTTGTTTACAAGTTCAGACATACAGAATTCAGATCAACTAGTTCACAGACAAGTTTTCAGACTAAAGGATCAGATATACAGATTTAACAGACTTACCGATTAACCAGTTACAGATTAACAGACTTACAGATTTGTCTAACTTTGTAATTGGGCCTACAGATTCACGGAATAGATTTATTAAATTCATCAGTCTAGTGGGTTTAACCCTATCCGCCCAACACGTTTTAGACATCATATTTATCTCATATTTTCATTAATTAAATATTAACGCCCAGACCTCCCACATTAGACTGACAGTTTGCGGCTACTGGTTAGGTCGGTTGGTTCCGGGCAGATTTCTGCCGCAAACTGAGTCTAACCTCGGGTTTCAAGTGCTTTATGACTAACTTCTCACATTAGAACCTATTGTTTGCGGCAACTGGAATGTGCCGGGCGGTTCCGGGCAGAATTACGCCGCAAACTCATTCTATACTCAAGTTAGCCATGTTTATCTTTGCGGCCAATTAATTAATGATTTACCATTTATACCCACGCCTAATATACATGTCAATTATTCATAACTATAGCCAATTCAGATTATGTCAATAACATACTGAATATATCAACTTAACAGATATAGCAGATAATAGATTTTCGCAGATTAGGCGACTTAACGGATTCAGCAAATTAAGTAATTCAGCATATAACAGATTTGGCATTTTCAGCAGACTTAGCAGATGACATATTTGGCAGATGAACAGATCTAGCAGACTAGGCAGTAGAGCAGAACTAGTAGATTAAGCAATATAACAGAACTAGCAGATTAGGCAAATATAGCAGAACTAGCAAATTAGGAAAATATAACAGATTTAATCATTCCTTAAAGTTTCACAAACATATCTTGCCTAATTATAAATTTGGCCTAAGTTTGCATGCCTAAATAGTTGTCATGATTCACACTATGATCATATACCCCACGTTTGCATTGAATTTACATGTCACAGATTATGGTCATAATTTACATGTCCCAATTTAGTTCAACTTGCCTAGTACAAAAGATTCACATATAAATTATATCAAATATAGCCATCGATTTCAATGCATGTCATATATTCAAAATTTTCCTACTTAGGTGTTATTCACATTTGATAGTTATCAAATCTTAATATAGATCTTCACACCTAAGTCATATTCTCTTTCAAATCATGAATTGTTATATATAAACAATATGCCCAACAATCTAGTTCTAACAGATCTTAATTCAAAATATGCGTTATGTCAAATGTCTCAAGTCACATGTTAACATACCATGGTTCCTCTTCTTCCAATTCACAGAATATGCACAGATCTAAATCTAGTTTACAACCTATGTCCTTTTTCTTAAATCAGTCACAGATTAGCCATGTCCAATTATGCCACATTCATTATTTGTCCCAAATATTTTAGCGTTTGTGCGTTAATCTCTTAGGAGATTGGCGCAGGCTCGTAGTAGCCTGGCTATAGAACAGAAAGAAGAAAGAGATACAGAATAAGATAGATCTAAACAGAACAGAACAGATATAACCTCAGATTCAGATTTACAATTCATGTCACAATCAGAATTAACGTTTATATTGGAAAATAATTGTACTTGCCTTGATTGGAATCTAAAAGAAAGATAGTTGTAGCGACGTTAGTTGAACTTCTTTAACCGTTGTTGAAGTTTCAAGCTTGAATTGAGTTGCTTAGGTTGATGTTGATTAGCTTCTAGTTTTGATTCCAGCAGAGTAGCGATGCCATTTTTATTTTTATTTAGAATAGAGGCAGAGTAGAAGCAGAATAGAATTGGGTGTAGAGAAGGCTAGGTTTGGGGCTGTTTAAATAGGTTTAGCAGACGAATCTAGGCAGAAAACGAGACCAGATACATAAGAATGCACCTAGGCCCAAAACCAGGTTCGGGGACCAGGTCGACTGCCCAGTCGACCTGGGGGGGGGGGGGTCGACTCCCCAGTCGACCTGGGTACTGGGCGGGAAATTTCCCGCCCAGGCTGTTCTGGGTTTTGAATTCGAAATTTGAATTCGAATTCGAGCTGTTTTGAACTCTGAAAATTCTTGAAACTTTGGAGGGCCATAACTTGGTCATACGGACTCCGATTCTGGAAAACTCGGACTCGTTTTCAAGAAGAATTTCGAGTCGAACGCAATGGCGCAACCCGCTTCCCCTGATTCTTATTTTATATTTTAATTACACTTAGATTTGTAATTCTTAAGTTCACAGAAAATACGGGGTGTTACAGACTGACTCGTAGTTTGTTTCACTTTCAAACTCGGGTGCCCCTTTTTCTACCCGGGCAGCCTTGTATTCAGGTTTAGCTGGCTCTTTCGGGATAGCTAGAGCTGAAGATGGATTCTATTATTTATCTCTTTTTATGCTGTTCAGCTCCTATTGTACATTATGTTTGTTTTCCGCTGTAGACATTTATGTATAGCTGAACTGTATTTGTACTAAGTATGATCCTGTATACTGTGTAACTCTGATGATTTCGTTTATCCAGTATATTCTATTGTGCATTATCTGGTGTATTTATTTAATTCTGTTCTGCCATTATCTATTTATGTGTTATATTCCAAAGATTACCCTTGCCACCGTCAGTACGGGGTTTGGGGACGTCACACGCGATTTCTGTCATTTACCGGTTGATGAGGCTAGATGCTACGCTTTATCATCACACCAGATTCACTTTGAATGCCACATCATCAAATCCATCAAATCACCGATTGACGTCCTCAACCATACATTATGTGTTAGCTAAAAGAGTTTCCTTCTCCGCTTCCACTCTTGGTACGGTTGGAGAAATCAATATACGTGATCGTCTGGAAATACTCTATCAGACATCCGTCCATACAAGTCATCCAGGAACAGGATGAACCGAAGGCACTATTCTGTAAACAGGATAGCCCTTGCATAACTCCATCTTCAATTTCCTTTGGCATATATGATTCGTAACGCTTATGCCAATACAGAGTGGTTCTTTGGATAATAATCCAACTAGTCTCTCCATATTAACAACGTTAAAATAGTCAAAACTTCGATAGGCTATGATTTAACTATCGAAGAAAAACAGGTGTGCAAAGAACGATATTATTTCCAGATGGAAATTATATCAATCAATCATCAATCATATATCTCCTTAGTTCATTACTTTACTTATCTCTTGTTTCCCTATATTCAACATTTCTTATTTTCTAAATTTAGAAAATATATGTTATTACCATTGGAAAACATTTCCATTTCTTGTTTTCTATATCAGAAAACATTTCTGGTTCTTATTTGAAAAGCATTTCCAAAACTCCTTCATTGGACTTAGACAGATGTTTTAAACAAACCATCGCGATGCCAACTCAAACCATTACGCTTATTAACTAAATTCCTTTAACCCACCTTCACTATTGAACCTTAACCATTCCTTAGTTAAAAATGAAGTAAATCAAGTTGGGGTAATACTACCACTCAGACCTTAACTGAACAACTTTTCTAACCTTGAAACAGACAAAGTTCACCTCTTAAATTCCTTGACAACTTCCTTATGTAACTCTCTTTCGAATCATCTCTATTCGATAATTCTTTCCTTCGAATAAGGTATATTCGATAACTCTATTCAATTTACTCTATTTGATTAACCCTTATCGATTAACTCAATTGGACTAACGCTATTGGATTAACTCTATTGGATTAACTCTATTGGACTAACGCTATTGGAGTAATGCTATTGATTTACTCGTTTCACTTAACTCCTTTCGAATAAACTATTTTCGATAACTCCTTTTACTCTATTCGAATAAACTATATTCGATTAACTCTATTTACTTTATATTTGAATAAACTATATTTGATTAACTCATTTGCTTTAACTCTAATCGATTAACTCCAACTGGTTAACTCTAACCGGTTAACTCTAACTGGTTTAACTCTTATTCGAATAACAAATATTCGATTAACTCTATTTACTTTATATTCGAATAAACTATATTCGATTAACTCATTTGCTTTAACTCTAATCGATTAACTCCAACTGGTTAACTCTAACTGGTTATCTCTAATTGATTAACTCCATCTTGTTAACTCTTATTCGAATAACAAATATTCGATTAACTCTATTTAAATGACTCGACTCGACTAACCCCTTTCGAATAACTAATTCGATTTACTACTTTCGAATACCATATTCGATTTAACTCCTTTCGAATAACTAATTCGATTTGCTCATTTCGAATACCATATTCGATTTAACTCCTTTCGAATACCATATTCGATTTAATTCCTTTATTCGCTTTATAAAGATTTCCTTTTTAACAACATTTATTCATTTTAAAGATTTACTTTTAGTAACGGTTCTCCACTTTAAAATGATTTCCTTCTTATAACAGTTTCCTTTTTATAACGTTTTCCCTTTTTCTGAATATCTCCAATTTATGAATATTCCAATTTATAAATATTTCTTATTTATAAATATTCCATTTATAAATATTTTATTTTCAATTATCACTTTGAAAATATTCCCTTATCAACATTTCAGTATGTTATGGTATTCAACATATCAAATCACGATGATTTGTATCGTCCAAACACATATAATCTACAACAGAGCTTATAACACATCATATATCACAATATTTGAAAAACAGTAAAATAAATTTTGAGGAATCCAGTTCCAACCTGTTTCCCTGCATCACAAATGTTAAACAATATAGATAACATCACTTTCAGTTCCATATGATATATTATGTTAAACAGAATCAATATAGAAATTCAACTAACTGACTAGCAGTTCAATCAAACAGTCAACACACAGTCAATCAGCCAATATTTAATAGTTCTAAAAATACAACATGAATTTATAAACTGTTCAGAGTTAGTGAAATTTACTCACATTTGCAGTTCATCGTTAAAGAACGATAAATTGTTATTTGATCTGAATCAAACAGTTTATTTCGCCATAATTTGTAACGAACTCCAATCGACTCGCGGTCTGTCCCATTGTGTAGTGTCCGTCCATACGATCCCAACGCAACTTGTTTCGTCTGATTTCGATACAGTATGAGGAAGTTACATCAATTACAAGTTAATACAATTTAAAATAACTAACAACGTGGATTTAATTAATTAAATAGGCCATCACCTTTAAACTCAGCCCATCCACTCGTTTCTAACTAGACCAGCTCAAAACACTTTCTTCCCCAAAATCACTTCGTGATTTCCAGTATTTAAAACACCCGCCGTTGACCTTCCTTTGACCTCCTCCCATCGCCACCTCGGCCATCCATCTCCGGCGCCATCCCCACCAACGGCCTCGTCACCTGAATCCGCACCTGGCCATCCCCCTAAACCCTACTCCGGCGGCCTCCTCCAAAACCGAACTACTGCTCCTTCCGATGTCAAACCACCGCCGCATTTCACCACACGCCACCGGACATTGCATCGCCACCACGAAATTGCACCCCCAGCTATCACGAGTTCCACTATCTCCTCGAATATTCCTCTGGCATCCTAAATCAAAACCCCTCCTTGCTTCCTGCTGGATAAATGTCGATCCTCCCAAATCCCATCGCACACAAAACTGTGCGTATCTATATGAAGCCCTTCCTTGTACGAGCCTAATGAACCCGACGCTGTACGATTTCGATGAGGTTTGAGCTCCATTTAATTTCTTGCAGTAATATTAGGAGCGACCTCCATTTTGAGTTTTGCAGAGGATAAGAATTAGGTCTTAACACTTGGTAGAAGGGGGTATTTATACCATTAGGATTTTAGATATTTTTAATTTAGATATTTTCCTTTTTGATTATTTTATTCTATTTAAAATCAATCGTTAATTATATTCGTTTCTAAAAATTCATACGACCACGTATAATACCCAAAAATCATGAAATTTGACCTAAAGCTAGAGTTCAACATTACGGTCCCAACGAAGCTGGTTTCGTCGAATTCCGACTCCATTTGCTCACACAGCGTATTTTTAACCGTCAAGATATCGATTGTTTTTCACCTTAAATATCGGTATGACCACATACTGACTTCAAAAATCACAAAACTGGATATCTAACAATAATTTGACATTGCGGATCCAACAAAATTAGTTTCGTCGAATTCCGCGGTCGTTTTCAAAACTGGCTATTTTTAAGGCCTTGAATAACCCTTTTAAATATATAAATATATTTAAAAGAAATTAAATTAAATATTTATAAATAAATATTATCGTATATATCCACATACGATATCGTTCAGCTCTAGAATATTCCTATATGAATTTCTAGCTTGATATTTCAAATCCTGATTAAATCGATATTCGATTTATAATGAAATTCCTTTTATAAATATAAATAAATCGTTATATATTATAAATGAATTCCACAACGACTTTTCTAAAATTTGATTTGTACTTAAATCAAAATCTACATGACAAAATCTCTAATTTTCTCTTCCACTAGAAAAATATACTCCACCAGCTCCTAACATTTCTTGTTTCACAGAAATCCGATTTAAAATGAACCCTGTACATTCAATTGAAGTTCAAATCGCCAAATATCGAACTGCAGCGCCATTTCAAGCTCGATTTTAATTATATTATAATTCCACGTTCAAACTGTCGTCGTTTTAAATATATTCGCTAATATAATTCAACTCTAAGCTGAATTAAATATCACAGATGATCCAGTTCACACCATATCGCCATTTCAGCCAATTCTGATTATTTCAGAATTAAATATATTATTTAATTTATTTAAATTAAATATTCACCATTATTTAATTAAACCACCATTTAATTCACTATATCACTATTTATATAATTAAATAAATTAATTATACTACCTCTGCAAATGCAGGTCATTACATTCTTTTCCACTTAAAATAATTTCGTCCTCGAAATTGCTAAAAGGTAGAGAACGACCCTATCGACTGGTTAGAACATATTTGTTTACTTCTTAACTTAAGTTTCAACTGAACCAATTTAATTTCAATTAAATATTAATTGATTCTTATCAACGAAAATTATCAAAAATCCTGAAAATTTTCTAATGCTTTAACTCTTCGAAAAATTTCGCCAGCACCTCCTTTGTACTGGTCAATCGGTCAAACTCCAACTTGCCTCTCTGGGCCATCTCCATCCCAAAAGAAAACCAAACAGCCAAACGGCTTGCCAGTTCGGCTCATAAATCTTATATCCAATAGAAATATAAACTTGTACTTTTTGTCGGCATATCATTATATCCTTTCCACCTGTTACTAATTTAGCGGATACAAGGGTCATCCCAATCAAATTCCAATCTGCTTTTATCCACAACACCACCATTCGCTTATATCTAAGCCAAATATCATTTCAACTCAAGTTTCTTCTCGATTTCCAACTCTTAACTTGATTATCATATTACACTTCAAATTTGAATCTCACAATCCAATTTGTCTTGATATCATTCTAATTCAATCTCATTTACCACTTTACTGGCTTTACTTTAATTCAAATTTGCTTTCACAAATTTCTGTTAAATTTGTTTTTAATTCAAACAATCTTTCCCTGGGAGTTTTTAAACAGTTTACTCTTTTCAAAAATCAAATTTTCCTTCTGAACATGTCACTGAGCCCTTAATTAATATTCCATTAGTTAAATCACTTTTCTATTTCTTTATCAATATTTGTTAACCAAATATTTTCAATAACCATACTGGCATTTTATGTTATTTGGAAAACATTTTCGAATATCACCTTCCTTTATTTTCTAAACTTTAGAAAATATATGCTCTTTATAATTGGAAAATATTCCAATTACTTATCTCTTTTCCGATCTCGTTTATTTCTATACTTAGGAAATATTCTTTATTATATTTCCAAGCTTCCACTTATTTGGGTTATAACGGATGTTGTGTGAAACATCGTTACTACAACCCAAATACAATATTCAACTAACTCTTATTCAACATTGATCTTCGAGCCTGAAATCTTACTATTTATTTGTTAATAATGAAATCAATCAAGTTGGGATATAACTACCTCTCAGACCTTGACATAATAACATTTATAACGTCAAAACAGATATGACTACTTACTCGAATAATCAATACCATACAACTACTTATTCACCTTTTAAACACGTATACGCTTCCTCTTTCTATTCTTACTAGATTTTATTCTTAGTCTTCCTTTTTTGATTTTTTTACTATTCTATTTCTAAGTTTGTTTCCTTATCGACTTCTATATATATATCGATACGTTGATTTCTAACTATCAAATTATCTTAAAAAAAAAATATTCTAACTCCTTAAATTCCCGGAAAAATTTGCCATAACCTCCTTTATACCAGGAGCATCGGGATATTTCAAATAGCCTCCCATGGCCCTCACCAATCCAAAAGAAAAAGAAAAAACCAAGCGGCTAGCCGATACGGCGCATAAAATCTCATATATGAATTAAATACATACCTTTTCGTCGAGCATTCTATTTATATACCTTCATACCTTATCCATACCTATCTCACGTATTTTTTATACCTGCCCAATCTCTTTTAACTATACATGATCGTTTTAACTCAATTCGTTAATTAATTTGTTAATTAACTCTTTAGTCTATTTCACTTTTATATTTGAACATGACATGTTCAAATATTTTTTAACTTGCTTATTAACTTATTTGAATCCAAATTTCAAATTTAAGTTCTATATTCGATTTCGAATATCCATTTACAAATCCAATTCACCTTTCAAAGTTCAACTTCAAATTCAATTTTCGATTAACTATTTCCCCTTCAAATTAGTTAATTCTATTCAATTTCTATTCAAATTTTATATATTCAAATTCTATAGTTTAAATTCCATTTGAATTCTATATTCAAATTCCATTTTAATTTCTATATTCAAATTCTATATCACTTCCATTGAATTTCATATATTCAAACTCCCTTTGAATTTCTATATTCAAATTCCAGTTCACTTTCGATATTCAAATCCTATATTTGAATTCCTTTATATTTTCTATATTCAAATTCTATATTTGAATTCCATTTGAATTTCTATATTCAAATTACATTTCACTTTCGATATTCAAATCCTATATTTGAATTCCTTTATATTTTCTATATTCAAATTCTATATTTGAATTCCATTTGAATTTCTATATTCAAATTCCATTTCATTTTCGATATTCAAATCCTGTTTTTGAATTCCATTTGAATTCTATATTCAAATTCCATATTTGAATTTCTATATTCAAATTCCATTTCACTTTCGATATTCAAATCTATTTTCAAACTCCATTGAATTATATATTCCAATTCCCATTTCAACTCTATTTGAATTCTATATTCAATTTTCCATTATTTAAATCTTCTTTATTCAAATCTCATTTGAATTTCTATATTCAAATCCCCTTTGAATTCTCTTATTTAAATTCTATGTTTGAATTTCCTTTACTCAAATTCCTTTTCAAACTTTCTTTATTCAAATCTATTTTCAAACTCCATTGAATTATATATTCTAATTCCATTTCAACTCTATTTGAATTCTATATTCAATTTTCCATTATTTAAATCTTCTTTATTCAAATCTCATTTGAATTTCTATATTCAAATCCCCTTTGAATTCTCTTATTTAAATTCTATGTTTGAATTTCCTTTATTCAAATTCCTTTTCAAACTTTCTTTATTCGTTTTTTAAATAAGTCTCGATTTCAATTCCTTTTTAAATCGATATTTCTACCTTTGGAAAATAGATTTCCCTTTCAATTTCACACTTGTATTTTTATTTCTGAATTATCCAATGATAATTTTTTTTCACTTCATTTATAAACTTCGTTTATAAAAGAGCTATTTATAAACTTTGTTTATAAATAAATCACTTGTTTTATTTTTCAAAACAAGTTTATATTTCAAATCTATTTAAAAATTCAAATTCTATTATTCGAATTCTATATATCAAATTCTATATTTGAATTCCATTTGAATTATATATTCAAATTCCATTTGAATTTCTATATTCAAACTCTATTTCAATTTCATTGAATTTCATATATTCAAACTCCCATTGAATTTCTATATTCAATTCTATTTCAACTTCATTGAATTTCATATATTCAAACTCCCTTTGAATTTCTGTAATGATCCGGAAATCTGGGCCAATTAAAAAAATTTATTTTGGCAATTTTTGTGAATTTTGATTATTTAAAATAAATTATTTTAAATAATAACGATGAGAAATTTATTTTGAATTGAATTCGAATGTATATATTTATTCGAATCGTCGTTAGAATATAAATATTTATTTATATATATAAAAGGAATAGGAAATGGCGTGGTAATTCGGTAATTCGATTTCAAAATTCAAATGAATGTACCGGGTTCAAAATAACGCGGATTTTAGTGAAACCAAAAATATTAGAATCTATTTGAGAATATCTTCCCAATGAATCCGAAAAATCGAAATTTCATAGCGGGAATCTAAAGATATGTCCAGTTGAAAATTCAGAATAGTCGCTATGGAATTCAGGCCCTTAAAAATGGAAATTTTGCAAACGACCTCGGATTTCGACGAAACCACTTTTGTTGGATCGGCGATGTCAAATTATTGCTAGGTTTCAAATTTCATAATTTTTCGAATCAATATTTGAGCGTGGCAAAGGAAAAAGCGTTTGACCAATTTTAGTTGTTTTTAATCGACTGGAAAATGGCCATTTTTCAAACGGTCTCAGAATTTGATGAAACTAGTTTTGTTAGGACCGTATCGTCGATACGAAGCTAGAAAATATTTTTCGGGAATTTTTCTGGTTAGTATGTGACCTCGGTAAGTTGAAATGCGCGTTCAAATTCAATATATAGAGTTATATGTTGATTTTATCGAAACGGCCGAACTGGCTTACGATACATATCCCATTGTGTTCGAAATGGGGGTAATTAGCTAGGGACGACAGTCGTTGGGTTTTGTTTGGGGTTAGGATAAAAAGTCAACCTAAAGGAAAAATAAAATAATAATATAAATATTTAAATAAAAGTTTAAAACCCTAAAATCTTAATCACAACATCAGCCGCCCCTTTTCTTGAGAAAACCCGTAGCCGCTTGCCCTCTTCCCCACATCGCCCTTCCACCTAGTCGCCCTCCTCCCTGGGTCGCGCCTCCGGCCATCCGCCATCGCCTGGCCACCATCAACGTCGATCCGCCCCCTCTCTCCTATCCCTCCTCTTCGAAACCGTGTGGCAAACCCCCCTCTGGCCAAAACCACCACCGCCTCAGCCCACCACGCATCACCCGCCACCTCCCCAGCCACCCGCGCACCCCCTACCATTCGCCGCCACCACACAGCTCCCCTTCCTCAGTCCAATCACACAGAGAACCTCTACCCCCTCTGAATCAAATTTTCTCCCCTTTGACAACGAGCTTCGACCACTATTGCTCCGCCTACACCTCCTCATCGCACCATGGAAGCCTGGTTCGAGTGACACCATTCGAGGAAGACGATGGACACGGCAACTCCGACCCCTTCTCCCCCGAAGTAGTGAGTTTTAATTACTTTTATTTTGTCCCATGTAATTAATTCAGTTAATTTCGTGATTAAACAGTGTTTATAACAATAAAAATAACGGTTGTAAAGTTATGATTTTGTTTAATAATATGATTTTTATATTATAGAAAGATTAAAAATATAATTTTTATATAGTGGAGATAATAAAAATACGACTTTTATATTATATAGATAGTAAAAATTTGATCTTTATATATGTAGCGAAATAAAAATCTAATTTTTATTACATATGTGTTGAGATAAAAATGTGATTTTTATAGCGATGAAATAAAATTCGATCTTAATATATGAAGTAGAAATAAAAATATGATTTTTATTTATTGAAATGAAGTAATAAAAATATAATTTTATTATGAACAGCGGGACAAAGACTGCATTGGAATTTCAGTCAAATCCATACGGTTCAGCAGTTCAAAAGCAAAGCACGGCGGAGCGGAACCCTCTGTGAGAACTTTTCACTTTTAAATTTAATTTTCTAGTTAAAATATATACTAGGATGCAGATGGTGTTTAGTAGCACCCGACACCCGTCGTCCACAGACCATGGACGGCTTGTATGCTTGTTTGTTTGATTTTGATGTGTAGTTGATTGTGTGATGTGAAATGAAATAAAATATTTATATAGTTGAAATAAAATATTTTATAGTGGAAGATATTTTATAGTTAAAAATAAAAATTTTAACGTGTATATGGAAGGAAATAAATTAATATAAATGAATCGAACGATTTGTTTATATACACACATTTGACTGATAATTGATTGGGACGATAAATTTTACACATCGCCCAACTGCACAAATAAAATCTGTGTTTGATTGTTTGAAAACCCCACACGGGTATTGGGGTGATATATGACATACACTAATCCCAATAGTTAGTTGTATGTCGATCGATTGATTGACAGACTGTTATAAGCGTTAAATATTTATATTTGATGCTTATACAGTCTAGAACGCACTTTGGATGATGGTTGATGATATATCGTTGCTGTTATATACGTGTGGAAGAAAATCCATATAATTAACATTATATGGTAATTGATTGGGACTCATTCCAGTTTTTAAATAGAATATTTGAATAAGAAATATTTGAAAAAGAAATATTTGAAATAGAATATTTGAATAAGAAATATTTGAAATAGAATATTTGAAAATAGAAATATATGAAGCCGCGTTGATTAGATTGACGCCATTTTGACGTGGACGATATTTATATCAATTTTATTCATTTTACAATGAATATCGAAAGTGATTTCAAAATCTGATATTTTGAAAGGAATTGAAATTCGAATTAAATTGAATTGAAATGAAATTCGAATTAAACTGAATAGAATTGAAATTCGAATTAGATTGAAATAGAATTGAAATCGTTTTGAATTGAATTTAAAACGTATTAAAATTGAACTGAAATTGATTTGAACTGAAACCGATTTGAATTGAAATATAATTGAAATGAATTTAAAACGAATTTATATTGGAAAATTCAATTTTGATTTGAATTTGAAAAGGAAGTTGAAATCGTTTTGAAAACGAATTTAAAACGATTTATAAAATACATTTTAAAAGGAAATCGACGAAGTATATATTATATTTATTATATATATAATATAATGGCCTGAATAGAACGTGCCGTGCTGTGGTAGTTCGTGAATTTCGACCATTGACTTCAAATGGATATTGCGGGAGATCCTACCGTCGGATTCTCCTAAAACCGGAACCGTTGGGTTCGCATCGAAAAGAGCTTTCTAACGAATATTAGAAATTTGAAATCTAACGGTTGGATTTGGAATTATGTCCAAGTCAAATTTGGAAAAGGTCGGTGTAAGTGCAGTTCAATGGCCGTTGATGGAAATCGACTGTACGGGCCTTAATAAAATCATTAAAAATAGTAATAATTTGTGTAAAATCATAAGAAATGATTTGGGAAGAAATGGGATGAAAAACTCCATATTTGAAAAGATAAAAATAGATTTTTATCGAAATGAACTAGTTTTGAACTAGAATTATAATTCTATTTATTTTTAAATAAATAAATTGAATTTGAAAAGGGTTTTAAAAGTAACCAGAATTTCCAATAATTGAATTGGAATGGATTTGAATTGAAATTATCTTTGGAATATTTCGATGTTGGATTTCGTGATGATACAGGTATTGTGATGGGAATTTGAAAGATATATTTATATCGTTATTTCCACTACGATATTTGTTGGTCGTAGAATTTGATACTGAATATAAGCCGATATATTTTCTATTCAGAGCCTTATATTTAATATCAAATGTGATTTGGGTTTGTCGTGAATGGTGTCTTCATTAACACTGTTCTTGAGCCCAGTTGAGAAAAAGATTAAATCTTTTTATTTAGATTTAATGAAGTGTACTAATTAAATGGAATTTAATTGGAATTGAATAATGAATTGATTTTTGGGCTTATCGTGAACAGCGTTTTAAATGACACTTGTTCTTTAACCCGATAATTAATGGAATGTGATTTTGGGTTGTTGTGAACGGTATCTTCAATAATACTGTTCTTATACCCAAAGAAGGTAAGAAAATCAGAAATTAACTGGAGATGAGTTAAGTTGAATGGTTTCTGGGGTATTGATCTGATGTTGGTTTCGGCCTTCCGGGTTAATACTTAGGGAACTGCTCACTTGCTAATTTACGGTTAGGGACTGATTGAAATGTGATGTGATTTTGGGGTTTATTGTGAACCGTGTTTTAAATGACATTGATTCTTTAACCCTGTCAAAGATTAAAACTAAGTGGAGTTTTAATGAATCTTTAACTAGATTGAAAAGATCGAGAATGGAGTATCACCAGTTTTACTCCAGGCGGTAGTTAAATCTTTAATTAGATTTGAACATGAAATGGTAATTGATTTACCGATAACACCGTGGTGTTAGATATGAAGTATTACCAGTTTTACTTCATGGGATGAATAGGTTGGGATTGGGAAATTAAAACAAATGATTATTTCGGTAAGGTTCGTTAATCCCGACTAGTTTGAATTGATATTCAAAGGAAGATTAAAAAATAAATTTAAAGGAATTTATCTTTGATAAAATTAATGGGAATCTTTCCCTAAGAATGTGAAATTTAGAAACTAACTGTAGGTTAGCTAAGCAAAACGGTTCCCTGGGTATTGATCTGATGTTGGTTTCGGCCTTCGGGGTTAATGTTTGGGGAATTATTCTCTTGTTAATTTACGGTTAGTGACTGATGAATTGGAATGAGGCGTATGTTGTGTTTGTGTAACACTTGTTTATTATATACGCGAGTTATTCAGAAGGACCGGGTTTATCCCATTCTGAATAACTGATTCGACGTGGTGTCGAAGATGAAGACGGTGGTTGAAGACCGGAGATCTTCATGTCGTTTGGATAATTACTGATGATCTTGATTGGGCCATACACCCAAGAGGAGAGAATCAGTTGGTGATCGTCCAGACGTACTTGGAGATTGATGGATATGCGGGGTACTAGGTGCCTCCGGTTTCGTTCAGACCCAGAACGGACTTGTAAAGGGACTACGTGTTTGACATTGGATTTTAGTTTGTGTGATTGATTTCTATTAAATATATATCTGTTTGGCGGCGGAGAATTTATTCTCTTGCTTAACGCACTTCTCTGAGACGTACGAGCTCAAAGGTTATATATTAATGGATATCAAACGCATGGAGTGAATTGCCTGTGTGGCATGCCTAAGTGGCAATTGATCGAGGCTTCTGTTGAAAAGCAAAGTCTTATGGTTGATGATCAAAGCACCGCTTGTGTGGCATAGCTTTGTGTAACGTGAATTCGCGAGCCTCACACCCCGGTTGTGAACCAGAAACGGGAGAGGACCTCAGGTAGGGCATGCGTTTCCTTCTAGTTAGAAGTGGCGTCAGTGGTTTTACATGCCCTGATGAGTTTGACTTATGTGGTTGTTGCTGTTGCGAGGCACCTCGGTTTGATCGGACGATCCAGGTCCGATGGAGTCATTCGTTGGCTCATTTACACCCCAAAGGGCAGGGAAACGCAGTGTTCAGGCATTTTAATCCACATCGGTGGACCGGCCCTGACGATCCAAGGGTCACTCGAGCTCTGATCCTGAGACATGGGCTAGATTGTCTCGAATCGGTAGAGGACTATCTTTTCCCTCGGTTCACAGATGGAAATCCAACTTCCAAATATGTGACTTTGCGGTTTTATTTATAGTGCCTAGTATGGCGACATGATATATGGTACCCATGCCGCCTATGATTGATATTTATGATTGTATATAAAATCAGAAACTAACTGGAAACGAGCTAAGATGGGTGGTTTCCTGGGTATTTGTCTGATGTTGGTTTCGGCCTTCGGGATTAATACTTAGGGAATCGTTCTCTTACTATTTTACGGTTGGAGTCTGATTAAGAATAATAAAACATGAAATTTCACGTATCAAGCATTCTTTGGCTATTATAAGGGAAAACCCTATCCCCCGGCTTGCGTTGCATTGTGTGATAGGACCTGGGTCGTTTCAATTTCTATATTCAATTCTATTTGAATTCTCTTTATTCAAATTCTATATTCAATTCTATATTATAAATCCTATTTTGAAATTCAACACTTGTCTTTCCCAAAACAAATTCAAAACAGTATCTCTGGTAGTAATTCGTCACTTACAACTCAAAAATGAATACTGATGATGCAGGTGTCATCATCAGAATCTATTTTCCAGCGATCGAAGTGAGTTCAATACTATAAAACCATTTCTAAACATTTCCACCTTGAAATTCATTTCAAAATATAGTTCACACTGCTTGTAAAACAATTTAAAATCTCCCAGGATCTTAAAATTTCCTTATTTTTAATCCAAATCCATTTACAAACTCTTATCCAATTCTCCAGAGTTTTAATTCACTTTCTGGTTTAAATTTCAGATTTAACTCATCTGATTTCACGTATTTCACTTATGAATTCTGATTGATTATTTACATAACCTTTTAATTTATAATCTTACTCGATTATAATAACAACCAATATATCCAATATATATATATCAAAATATACGTTGGGTAAACTTATTTTAATTTACCCTCTTTTCAAAACATATCATGTCGACCCATCGTATTCGAGTGTTTTTAAACTCCTACCGATATAGTGGATCAAATTGATCGACCAGAACCCATAAACAACTCAACCAATGAATCTCCACAATATAAAACAATTTTTTATATCAATAACAAATACGTTCACTCGTATATATACACTCAACTCAATTTAGGGTATTACTAACCCCATCTCTACTGAGTCACACCACAGAGCCAAGGTATTAACTAAACCTTTGCTCTGATACCAATTGTAATGACCCGAAAATCCGGTCCAATTTGTGTTGACCAAAAACACAAGTCCAACCCCAAATTAAACTGAAAATCAAGAAATCAATAGAAAGAAAACAGAGGGTGAGGAAAGATAAGATAGAAACTTAGAATAGAAGACGAAGAAACACAACATCAGAGTAACACGAATCTCACAGCGGAATGAATAACATATAATATATATAACATAACTTGAAATATACATCTGTACTTGAATATACATCATTATCAAAGTACAACACTTAGAACACAACAGAAATAAACTATAGCTATATGATCCTGAAGCCTCCTGCTCCAGCTCTTCCAGTATATATATAAATCCCGACTACTTGACTGCCAGTACAAATTTAGGCACCCAAGAGTTTAGGGAAACAAACAAATAAACTCCGGGTCAGTCATGAGACTGGTATGAGTAAAACAGTTTAAAACAGTTCGAACCAGTAAATGATATCTCATAAGACTACGCCGTATAACGGAACGGGTTTATCCCATATGAGAATCCAAATTATCTTTATATCAAAGCCTTTTGATATTATAATATTGTCTATCAACCACAATATAATAATCATCTAGCAGAAACGCTTTCATCTCACGTTCTACATATAGTATACAATCAAAACTGCAAGCACGTATTGGGTAATGGATTTCCAACTATGACAAGGTATGGAACCACCTTTCGCTAGTGTACCTCTAGAGAGGAATACACTGGATTCAACAAGAACATCTTGCAACCCGGGCACACATGACCGACCACTCATTTCGCTTGAGTGTATCGAATGTATACCACCAACGGTTGGGATCAGCAACCGTTTCCCGAATGGGACAGCATCAACAATAGATTTTTAGAAGTAAATGAAACTCTAGATCAGGTGATTATACACCCTACTTCGGTGCGACCAACTTAGCCATGTTGCCTGCCCGATTTCTGTCATTTACCGGTTGATAAGGCTAGAAGCTACGCTTTATCATCACACCAGATTCACTTTGAATGCCACATCATCAAATTCATCAAATCACCGATTGACATCCTCAACCATACATTATGTGTTAGCTAAAAGAAGTTTCCTTCTCCGCTTCCACTCTTGGTACGGTTGGAGAAATCAATATACGTGATCGTCTGGAAATACTCTGTCAGACATCCGTCCATATAAGTCATTCAGGAACAGGATGAACCGAAGGCACTATTCTGCAAACAGGATAGCCCTTGCATAACTCCGTCTTCAATTTCCTTTGGCATATATGATTCGCAACGCTTATGCCAATACAGAGCGGTTCTTTGGATAATAATCCAACCGGTCTCTCCATATTAACAACATTAAAATGGTCAAAACTTCGATAGTCTTTGATATAACTATCGAAGAAAAACAGGTGTGCAAACAACGATATTATTTCCAGATGGAAATTATATCAATCAATCATCAATCATATATCTCCTTAGTTCATTACTTTACTTATCTCCTGTTTCCCTATATTCAACATTTCTTATTTTCTAAATTTAGAAAATATATGTTATTACCATTGGAAAACATTTCCATTTCTTGTTTTCTATATCAGAAAACATTTCTGGTTCTTATTTGGAAAGCATTTCCAAAACTCCTTCATTGGACTTAGACAGATGTTTTAAACAAACCAGCGCGATGCTAACTCAAACCATTACGCTTATTAACTAAATTCCTTTAACCCACCTTCACTATCGAACCTTAACCATTCCTTAGTTAAAAATGAAGTCAATCAAGTTGGGGTAATACTACCTCTCAGACCTTAACTGAACAACTTTTTTAACCTTGAAATAGAGAAAGTTTACCCCTTTAATTCCTTGACAACTTCCTTACGTAACTCTCTTTCGAATCATCTCTATTCGATAATTCTTTCCTTCGAATAAGGTATATTCAATAACTCTATTCAATTTACTCTATTTGATTAACCCTTATCGATTAACTCTATTGGACTAACGCTATTGGATTAACTCTATTGGATTAACTCTATTGGACTAACACTATTGGACTAACGCTATTGATTTACTCGTTTCACTTAACTCCTTTCGAATAAACTATTTTCGATAACTCCTTTTACTCTATTCGAATAAACTATATTCAATTAACTTTATTTACTTTATATTCGAATAAACTATATTCGATTAACTCATTTGCTTTAACTCTAATCGATTAACTCCAACTGGTTAACTCTAACTGGTTTAACTCTTATTCGAATAACAAATATTCGATTAACTCTATTTACTTTATATTCGAATAAACTATATTCGATTAACTCATTTGCTTTAACTCTAATTGATTAACTCCAACTGGTTAACTCTAACTGGTTAACTCTAACTGGTTTAACTCTAACTGGTTAACTCTAATTGATTAACTCCATCTGGTTAACTCTTATTCGAATAACAAATATTCGATTAACTCTATTCAACTGATTCGACTCGACTAACCCCTTTCGAATAACTAATTCGATTTCTACTTTCGAATACCATATTCGATTTAACTCCTTTCGAATAACTAATTCGATTTACTCCTTTTGAATACCATATTCGATTTAACTCCTTTCGAATACCATATTCGATTTAACTCCTTTATTCGCTTTATAAACATTTCCTTTTTAACAACATTTATTCATTTTAAAGATTTACTTTTAGTAACGGTTCTCCACTTTAAAATGATTTCCTTCTTATAACAGTTTCCTTTTTATAACGTTTTCCCTTTTTCTGAATATCTCCAATTTATAAATATTCCAATTTATAAATATTTCTAATTTATAAATATTCCATTTATAAATATTTTATTTTTAAATATCACTTTGAAAGTATTCCCTTATCAACATTTCGGTATGTTATGGTATTCAACATATCAAATCATGATGATCAGTATCGTCCAAACACATATAATCGACAACAGATTATATATCACATCATATATCACAATATATGAAAAACAGTAAAATAAATGTTGAGGAATCCAGTTGGATTCCTCCAACCTGTTTCCCTGCATCACAGATGTTAAACAATATAGATAACATCACTTTCAGTTCCATATGATATATTCTATTAAACAGAATCAATATAGAAATTCAACTAACTGACTAGCAGTTCAATCAAACAGTCAACACACAGTCAATCAGCCCATATTTAACAGTTCTAAAAATACAACAAGAATTTATAAACTGTTCAGAGTTAGTGAGATTTACTCACATTTGCAATTCATTGTTAAAGAACGATAAACTGTTGTTTGATCTGAATCAAACAGTTTATTTCACCATAATTTGCAACGAACTCCAATCGACTCGCGGTCAGTCCCATTGTGTAGTGTCCGTCCGTACGATCCCAACGCAACTTGTTTCGTCTGATTTCGATACCGTATGAGGATGTTACGTCAATTACAAGTTAATACAATTTAAAATAACTAACAACTTGGATTTAATTAATTAAATGGGCCATCACCTTTAAACTCAGCCCATCCACTCGTTTCTAACCCGACCTGCTCAAAACACTTTCTTCCCCAAAATCACTTCGCGGTTTCCAGTATTTAAATCACCCGTCGTTGACCTTCCTTTGACCTCCTCCCATCGCCACCTCGACCATCCATCTCCGGCGCCATCCCCAACAACGGCCTCGTCACCTGAATCCGCACCTGGTCATCCCCCTGAACCCTACTCCGGCGGCCTCCTCCAAAACCGAACTGCATCTCCTTCCGACGTCAAACCACCGCCGCATTTCACCACATGCCACCGGACATTGCATCGCCACCACGAAATTGCTCCCCCGGCCATCACGAGTTCCACTATCTCCTTGAATATTCCTCCGGCGTCCTAAATCAAAATCTGAACCCCTCCTTGCTTCCTGCTGGATAAATGTCAATCCTCCCAAATCCCATCGGACACAAAACTATGTATATCTATGTGAAGCTCTTCCTTGTACGAGCCTAACGAACCTGACGCTGTACGATTTCGACGAGTTTTGAGCTCCATTTAATTTCTTGCAGTAATATAAGGAGCGCCCTCCATTTTGAGTTTACAGAGGATAAGAATTAGGTCTTAACACTTGGTAGAAGGGGGTATTTATACCATTAGGATTTTAGATATTTTTAGTTTAGATATTTTCCTTTTTGATTATTTTATTCCATTTAAAATCAATCGTTAATTATATTCGTTTCTAAAAATTCGTACGACCACGTATAATACCCAAAAATCATGAAATTTGACATAAAGCTAGAGTTCGACATTACGGTCCCAACGAAACTGGTTTCATCGAATTCCAACTCCGTTTGCTCACACAACGTATTTTTAACCGTCAAAATATCGATTGTTTTTCACCTTTAAAATCAGTATGACCACATACTGACTTCAAAAATCACGAAACTGGATATCTAATAATAGTTTGACATTGCGGATCCAACAAAATTAGTTTCATCGAATTCCGAGGTCGTTTGCAAAACTGTCTATTTTTAAGGCCTTGAATAACCCTTTTAAATATATAAATATATTTAAAAGAAATTAAATTAAATATTTATAAATAAATATTATCGTATATATCCACATATGATATCGTTCAGCTCTAGAATATTCCTATATGAATTTCTGGCTTGATATTTCAAATCCCGATTAAATTGATATTCGATTTATAATGAAATTCCTTTTATAAATATAAATAAATCGTTATATATTATAAAGGAATTCCACAGCGACTTTTCTAAAATTTGATTTGGACATAAATCAAAATCTACATGACCAAATCTCGATTTTTCTCTTCCACTAGAAAAATATACTCCACCAGCTCCTAACGTTTCTTGTTTCATAGAAATCCGATTTAAAATGAACCCTGTACATTCAGTTGAAGTTCAAATTGCCAAATATCGAACTACAGCGCCATTTCAAGCTCGATTTTAATTATATTATAATTCCACGTTCAAACTGTCGTTGTTTTACATATATTCGCTTATATAATTCAACTCTAAGCTGAATTAAATATCACAGATGATCCAGTTCACACCATATCGCCATTTCAGCCAATTCTGATTATTTTAGAATTAAATATATTATTTAATTTATTATTTAAATTAAATATTCACCATTATTTAATTAAACCACCATTTAATTCACTATATCACTATTTATATAATTAAATAAATTAATTATACTACCTCTGCAAATGCGGGTCATTACAAAATGGGTTCTGTATTTTCAATTAAAGTTCAAAATCCAATATTACGAACTAACGCGTTGTTATGAGTTCGTTTTAATTATAAATAGAAATTAAATGTTCAATCGTCATTGAATAACGAATTCAACATATAAATCCATTAATATTTCTAATATAATATTTTAAAACCAATTTAAATATTCTAAATCACATGATCAAAAAAAATCCGGATCATTACATTACGATAACCCAAAATATTTTAATATCAAATCTGGTGATATTACAATATAGTTTACATCAAATAAATAGAAATCTAGCGGAACGCTTGCATCTCACGCTTCATATATAATATAAAATCAAAAACTGTAGGGCGCTTATTGGAGAATGGATTTCCAACTATGACAAGGTATGGAACCACCTTCCGATCAGTGCACTCCAGAGGGGATAAACTGGGATTCAGCAAGAATATCTTACAACCCGGCCACACATGGCTGGCCACTCATTTAACTTAAGTGTACCGAGCATATTATCACCATTGACTGTGATCAGCAACCGTTAGCAAAAGCATACAACACCGAATAGAATAAGAAGCAAATGAAATTTCTCTAGATTAGGTGATAATAAACTTGATGGGAATGACCCACTTGGCCATGCTTTCTGCCCGATTTTTGTCATTTCCCGGTTGATGAGGCTTGAGGTCATGATTTCCTTTTAGAACATCTTGTCACCATTTACTTTGAATTCCACATTTTCAGATCCATCCATGTACGTTGTCGTGGGATTGGACAAACCAAAGGCACCATTTCATTAATCCATATTAGGCAATTTCTACCTAGGATTAATAGAACAACCCTTTAACTTTAATCCGTCTTCAATCATCTACATCATAAGTAGATTCGTAACGGTTATGTCCATACCGAGTGGTTTTCAGTAAATCTGATCCCGGTCTCTCTGTATCAACAACGGAGGTATAAAATAAATCAAACCTTGATAGCCGGTGATTTAACTATCAAAGGAAACATCCATACAACCAACGATCCTATTTCCAAATGTAAATTCTACCAATCAACCATCAAACAACATTGGCCCCTTTTAAATAAATTTCTTATTAAATTATCATTTCCTAATTTTCCATATCTTTCTAGATATTTCTCAAAATTCATTAGTCTCTTCCGATTCTTGGAAAATATCTCCAGTATCATTAACTCTTTATTTTTCTAAATTCCAGAAAATATCTCTTATCAAGTTTGGAAAACATTTCCATATATTCAGGAATCCTCATTTTCTATATTCAGAAAATATATGTTATTAATATTAGAAACATTTCCATATTCCATTTCTTACTTCCCCATAAATCAAATCATTTCTATTTCTGTAATTGAAAAACACTTCTGATTTTATTGAGAAAACGTACCCAAATTCCATTTATTTAGATTTAACCGATGTTATATAAAACATCATTATTATAACTCAATTCATTAATTATTCATTAACTAATTATATCTCTAACAATTCTTTACTACCGAACCTTATCCGTTTCTTAGTCAATCATGTAGTCAATCAAGTTGGGGGTATAATTACCTCTCAGACCTTAACTGAACATCTTTTCAACTTCAAAATAGATAAGGCTCACAACTTCAAATTCTAACAATACGTTGCTTACGAAATTCCCAGATTCAGTGTGAGAATTCACTTCCTTTTAGGCAAAACATCGATTATAATGACAACATTATAACCCTTGTTTCTAAAATATTAAATTTTAAAATATAAATTTTATTCATTAAATTAAGTAAATAAATAACTAAAGAATTAATTAATTAAATTTCTATTAAAACGGAAAGTAAAAAGAACATTCCTAAATTCGATATAATCGAATTTTAATAAATAACTCTCTTTCGAATAATCCATATTCGATTAATATTCTGAATTTCAGAATAAATCTATTATTTTCGGTGAACTCAAATTTCCTTATAATTATTTCCGTTCACGAAACATTTTCTTTCCAGCTGTTATTCACTTTCAATATGAATATCATTCCTTAATAGGAATCTAGACTCGTTTCTCAAATCAACTTGATTTTTTTATTTGTAAACATCATCACCGGCTCAACTTCCATTTATTAAGTCTATTTGTAAATCCACCTCATATTCTACTTCATTCCTGAACTTCATTTGTAAAACTACTACTCAATTAAAAATTTCATTTATTTTAAACAATTCAAAAGTTCATTTATTTCAAACTACCGCACCATTTCTGGCTCGTTATATAATTAAAATAAATTTATACGTTCCAACTACAAGTAAAATAAATTTATAGTCATTATTATTCAAAATAAATCATTTTAAATATTCAAAATACATCAAATTAGCTAAAATAAAAAATTTAAATTGGTTCTGAAATTCCAGGTTGTTACAGAACATGCCATAATCAAGCAACGAATGGAACACTAGAATAATAGAAACTACCAACTGTCCGAAGCTTTTCTTTCATTGAAGCATATAAATATCATCAACTCGTAACTCCTTTATCACTACCCAAGAACCCATCACTGCTATCAAGCTCTCTTTACCTACTATTCTCATCATACTAAGTCAACTTAACGCAACAAACTCTTCCACAACGTCAGAACATATCTAACATCCGTGATAGTCCTAACAACACCATTAAAATTTCACACTTCTAATGCCGACAACATGACAAGATGTGTTATTTCATATATAAATTGTTTCCTTTACAGTCTTCCTATTATTAACAAAAACACTCCTACTTAGCAAGATTACATAATCAATATCCTAACGTATACTGCATAAATATGAAATATTAGCTAAAAATACTAATGTATCAGTATCGCTACTATCTTCATTTGACCTAATTATCATCGAAACTCAAGCTCTCTCCCATTTGTTTCTGGATAGATACTCCAATATAGAATGCCTCTCCTTTCTGCAATAATGGAAAACACCCATGAAGTGAAAACCATGTATATCTCTTCAACCCTAAGGTATTCTTCCAATCGTCTTCTTTTTTCCAAACAAATCAAGTTATTATTCAAGAACATCGTCATTAGTCTATACCTTCCATGTTCAAGAAACAACTTTACCAGCAAATTTGGTGATTCTTTAATTTTTAATACTACTAGAAGAATTAGTCTTTGACAACTAACTTAGAATAAAACATCTAACCCTGATACCAGTTTGTTGTGCAAAATTAATTAAGCTATTCTAACGCTAAAGCATGGTGAAAAAGTAAAGCATACATGCAGGATATCCAATGATCTTGCTTGTCATGACTAATTCAATGAACAGTAATCCCCAAGCAATAAAAAATATGAGGGTAAAGAACATGAAGATTCAACGTGATTTAACCAAGTTGGTGATGTCTATGGACCAACAAACATTCTATATCGTTGAAGAAAGGGGTTGCAAAATTATAGGTAGAATAGCGGTGAGACTAAACTATGATTACAAATTCATTAATCAGTTTTGAAAGACTTGTTTCCACTTAGAAACTCAAATTTTATCTCACTATAGAAATAATGAGTTTATTGAAAGGGACGGCTTGGTTAATGTCCTAATTGTTTTTCAAAATAGTCAAAACATCCTTACCCAGAAATCTATGTAAATTAGGTCCTTAGAATTAAACTAACTAATAATTGTATAAATTTATGCAATTATTCAGTTAATAATTGCAGATCTTTATGAAATTATATCATGAAATTGCAGATATTTCTGCAATTATTCATTAAAAAAATTGCGAATTTTTTTGCCGTTATTCAACAGTAAAAAATTATGGAAATATTTGTGTTTTTTCACAGAAAAATAACAGACATTTATGCAAAAAATTTGATATAATTGCACAGATGTCTGCAATTATTCACCAAATTATTACATATTCTTGTGCAGTTGTTCAATAATTAAATTTTAGAGATCGAATTTACAATCTTTTTAAGGAAGGAAATTTATGTATTAAGTTTGAAGGAAATTTAAAATATTCATTTATTTATTGAAAAGTAAGATAATGATGAATCCTTTTATACACTAATATGTAAGATTATTATCTTCATTTATATAGATTTAAGTATAAATGAATTACTTAGAGACCAGTTTGATTAATTTGATCTCTATGCAAATATAAAATGCTTATCCAAGCTTCCACAATTTTCCTTTACTTGATTAGTTCTTCATGCCTAAATGTTTCTTTATTCATATTATAAAATCAATTTACTTGTTATATTTGTTAATCGATTTACTTTCTGTTTTTTCTTTGTCCTAGTTAGTTGATTGTGTGAATCCATTAATTATTATTATTTCTTTGAAAAGTATAAGAATCGCATAAATTTAACATGTTAATAATTCTTGCGAATGCACGTAAATCCGTTGAATTTTGGTGTTCGTGTGATATTAATTAAGAAAATTAACAAATCTATTTATAGACACCCAAGTCTAAATAACATACATAACAAATAATTAAAGTAGTATTCTTAATATCTCACATCTATGTTGTTCATAGCCACAACAATAATAGTCCAACCTTGATTTGCAAATAATTCAAGTAAGATTGTCAATAATGCCATTTAAATTCTTTCAAAGTTTTTAAAGGTAATTTGAGTGGCAAACATGTAAACAATATGAAAATTTCCTAAATAAAGTGGCCTACATGTAACTGATTTACCTAAAAATCGGAATCTCACATAATAATATGTTATTATTTAGGCATCTATGAAAAATAACGATAATGAACACACTACCCTGTTTCACTTTGAGTAGTTGACCTAATAGGTAAGTCCTAATTTAAAATAGTTTTTTTAGTTAGTTAGTTACGTTAACCTTTTAAAAAAAATCTAACTACAATCTATGAAGCCTTTGTAAATAATATCTATATCTGAAAGTGGAAGAAAGTAAACAATATGTGTATATTAAAAAACAATGAATTCACAAAGCTTTGCACCCATACATAAAGCTCATATATTTTATAAAATCTCTAATCGATACTGAAACCCTACGCCATAACTGGCCTACTGTAATGAAATCCAAGGTGTTGCTGGCTATAATGTGACCATAGCTATGCTTATTTTTGTCTATTGCAACGCATGCTTCAATGTGTTAGCATAGATACCAGCAGGATGTTGCAATAGCTCCAGATATATTCTAATTAAAAAAAACTTAAAAACATTATACCTCAGCAATCCACACCATTAGTTAAAACAAAATCTCAGTCGTCCATCCACACCATCAATCCATACCTTAGCTAAATCTGTTTCCCGCTTTTATTTTCATTCACCGCTTTTTTTCATTTCGTTCTCCTCTAAATTTCCAAATCCCTATTTTTTATCATTTTCATTTTTAGATCTTGTTCAGCGATTTATCCTTCTCTCCTGATCATTAATTTCAGACATCAAATTTTCGGTTGGAGTTTATCTCTATTTCTAATGGGTTCGCTGTTTCAGTTTTCTAAGGCAATCAGCTGTAGAAGTTTGGAATCGAAGGTGATGGGTGATAGCAATTGCGGATTTGAGTTTGCCGATAGTGGATTATGAAGTGGATGTTGAGGAGGTTGACTGATGAAGATTAGGGTTATAGGTCGGGATCGAGAGTGAAGTTCGAGGGTTGTTCATAAATGAAGTTTGAGAGTTTTTGTTTGACGAATGATGATTAGCAAAATGGACAAATGAGAAACATAAGTCTTATATGAATCATATAGAAGCATCATTCATCGGGCAACTACACAACAATGAATTGATTGATGGGTCATGGAGAACTCTAGCACAAACAACTTCACATGGATTTGTTTCGAAAAGCCATTTATTTTGTCAGGCCAGGAATAAGTTAATTTCTAGAAAAATCAAATTAGTTCATATTTATATGTTAATGTATGATTTCGGCATTTTATCTTCATCCTCGAAATACCAACCAAATTTGCAGTTTAAGGTTTAGCATAGAGGTTGTTCGGATAACTCTGAACTTGAGAAAGATGACAATGTCAATAAAAATGGAAGTAAACATGAAAGGAATGAAGGACATTCAGCTAATTTTAAGACGACAAAGCAAATTTGCTTTCACAGACTTCACAGAGACTTCACCGGTAGAGTTACAGGTGCTTTAACATCTTGATTTTTATTCATGAAGTTTACATATGACTTCATAGAGACTTCATCGATAGAGTTATAGGTGCTGCACTTTGGTGATAGGTGTTGTTGCTAATGATCAAAAAGGGTAATGGAAATAGCAGTCAAAAGGTTAATGGTATGTGATTATGTGGATTGGTTTGAGAGTTTATGATCACCAACAACCAAAAATCCCAAAAATTGTAAGCTGTTAATGTGTATATATTTCATATACGCATATATATATACCCTGTTTGGCATAGTTATATATATATATATATATATATGTTGCTGGTTCAAAACCTGCTACTTGAGCTAATGTCGTTACTGCACATCCATGCTTTCCATTTAGTATTCATGCTTACTTGAATATATACATGTAGTCAAGGGGTGGTGCTAATGGTGGTGGTTGGTCGACAGATGCTGTTTTGAGGTGGTGCTATAGGAGGATAAGTGCAGGCAAGGGGACACAAGGTGTTTTTGGTTGTAGAGGATGTAAGTGTGTTATAAAGGTGAAAATTTTAAAGTTTAATGTTTGTTGTAGTTTAAGGCTTTGGTTGATGATGGACTTGGTGTGCAGTGTTTCAAAGAAGACTTGGTCTTCCAAAATCGGATGAATTGGGAGGTTCACACTTGTTTTAGGTCGATCGCCACCGGTATAGTAGGGATCCGGACCCCTACTATTCTCGGACCTGCTTCTCGGCTCACCTCCGGCTCAGCACTTGGCTCGCCTTTGGCTCAACATATATTTGTGTTGGAGAATAGAGTTTTGATGACAAAAACCTTTTCAGTTATCATTGATTATAAAATATATACCAACATCTTTATCTAGAATATATATATGTATATATATTCATATGCAGGATTTGTATACAGGAATTAATACTGAAGACTATATAATATAGGAGCTTTTAGAGATTTAGAATTCAGAGTATATTCAAGACTCATGAGTAATCAGTATTTCAAGAGTTCAAGACTAATATAATTATAGAGTCTAGATTTTGTAAGACTCTAAATAACACTCCAGGTTCAAATCGAAATCCAAATTCAAATTCAAATTCAAAATTATAATTGTTCAATTTTTTTCTCAATTCTCTCTATTTTGTTTTTCTATTTTATTCTCAATCCTCTCTATTTTGTTCTTACATTTGTTTCTATTATTATTCTTCTTTGTTTTTCAAACTTAAGTTTTGATATATATACTTTATTTATATTTTATATAGTTTAAAATCTTAAAATTTTATAAATATATTTATAGTTTAAAAATATGTTTTCATATGTTTTTCTATCATATAATATTGATTTACAACATTAGAATTTTATCAAGAATTTTCAGAATTAATTTTATATGAAAATATTGAAAAATTCTTTGAAAATGAAAATTACACATGATTATGTCGACATAGCAAAATATGTATGTCGACATATAACAACTATTTTTCTAATTTTGACAGGAAGTGTCTTTTCACTATTTGAAACGCTTCAGAACCATTGCAACCCTTCATACTCTGTAAAAAGAGGTTAAAATCGAATTTTTTAACACATCTTCTTATCCATCTTCATCGTCTTTCATCCTATCATTATTCTTAATGATTTTTATGGTTTTTACACTTATACTCTGCCGATTTTACTTCTGATTTGATCAAACTTCTTCTCTCTACACTCTATACTTTCTGAATCAAGTGCTATTGAAGAGCTATAGGGTTGTTTTGTAATTGCTTGGGTTGAATAAACCCTGTTTGTAAGTCAAAGAATAATCGGTGTATCTTTGTAGCCGTGAAATCAAGAAATAGGGGTCGGTGTGCCCTTGTTGAGCCATAAATCGAGGGATATGAGTCAGTGTCTCCTTGTTGAGCCGTGAAATCAAGGAGGTTGTATTTGGCTATTTGAAAATAGTAATAAAACTCTACACAATCCAGCGTTGTGCGGGACCGGACATAGGAGTGATCCGAACCAGTATAAAATCCGGTGTGTTCTTTCCTTTTCTGCACTTTTATTTCTGTTTATTTTGCATCTGTGTTTGAATCTGTGTCTGTGATTATGTTTATGGTGTTCGATTCATCCCATAGTTCTATCCATATTTTAGTTTTGTTTAAGTTCTTACAAACACTATTCACCACTCTCGAGTGTTTGCTTTGCCTGAACGATCTATTGCACGGTCCCTAACAATTGGTATCAGAGCGAGGTCTTTCAAAAAGTTCATAATCTGATTTTTGAAAATGTTAAATGGCAAATTTTGAACACTAGTTTTAATTCATATATTGCATCAAGTATTAGATGAGTCTGCATTCAATTGCTTTGAAAATCAAGTTACTATGATTTGATTTTTGAAAGTCAAAATTTGAAAATTTTGATAATTTTGAGTTATGGATTTGTTACAAAACCATCATGATATTATTGTTATTTTGAAAAGTCATTTGATTATTTGAAAATTCGTTTGAATATTTGAAAAAACATTTGAATTATTTGAAAAGTTATATGATTATTAGAAAAGTTGTGTTGTTTTATAGGAAAAGATGTGCTATATGGCTATTGAATATTCAAATTCTGAAAAGGTGGGTGACGTGTCCGTTGGCAATTCAAATTCCTAAATGCTGGCTATTTCTGAAAAGAAATAAAAAAAACGGAGAAGATTAACGACGGTTGGTGAAGAGACATCAAGAAAAAATAGGTACATATAATGTAAATCAGAAAAGAAATAGGTACCAGATCAATTTACAACTTTGGATTTTCATCTACAACTTATCTTCATGTTATACTTCTTTTGCTGTGTAATGTCGCTGGTTTCATGAGATTCCATCAAGAAATGATCAAGTAATGATCAAATGAAGTTTTGGTGAATAAAGAGAGAAGGAAACCAAAACTATCAACGATTTTCTTCAAATTGCATCTACAAGTTAGGCTATTTTGTGCCAAATCCTTTTCCAGATTGTAATTCTCTTTCTCGTGGTCTATTTGATGGGTAGATCGTCAGATTCCGATCAAAATTGAGTGAGATATGGCAGTTTGAAGTTGGCGATTCAAAACTGAAAAACTGTTACGGGATTTCATGCATACCTATTACTGTTTCGACTTGTTGCACCCCAATACCATCCAAATTCATCCCCAAACTACAACTAGATCGTAGTCCTCGAATTCCTCTTCGATTTGCTACCTATTTCGTCCAATTCCATCAATAAATGAAGAAGTTATGCCTCCTGAAAGTTTGATTGTAAATGGAAAACGAGAAGAAGAAGAAGTAGAAGAAGAGAAGTGGTTATAAAGAGACATGACTTTATAGTAGTTGAAGTGTCTATTCATTCAAAATTCAAAAATTCAAATTCAAATTTTGGCAACAAGATGGTTGAACTATGTAACAACCCAGATATTCTTAACGAAGTTAATTTTTTTATTTTGGCTATTTTAATGAATTTTAAATAGTTAAAATAAGTTATTTTAAATAATAACGATAAAAAATTTATTTTAATTGAAGTTAAAACGAATATATTTATTTTAATTATAAAAGGAGTAAGAAATAGCGCGGTAATTTGAAAATTTGAATTTAAACTTTGACTGACCGTATAGGATGCAAAATAAATCGGATTTTAGTGATATCAAAAATACTAGAATCTATTTAAAAATATCTTTCCAACGAATCCGAAAAATCTAAATTTCATAGCGAGAATCAAAAGTTATGCTCAGTTTAATTTTCAAAATAGTCGCTGCAGAATTCATATATATATATATATATATATATATATATATATATATATTAATAGCCATTTTTCAAACGACCTCTATTTTTGATGAAACCACTTTTGTTGGAACCGGAATGTCAAATTATTGCTAGGTTTCAGTTTTCATAATTTTTAGAATTAATATGTGAGCGTGGCAAAAGAAAACGTGATTTGTCAATTTCAGTCAAATCGGATCGACCAGAAAAGGGCCGTTTTTCAAACAGTCTCAGAATTCAACGAAATTAGTCTTGTTTAGACCATATCATAAAAATACAACTATAAATAATTTTTCTGTAATTTTAAAAGTTAGTATGTCTCCCCGATAATTTAAAATGTACGTTTAAATTTAATAATCAAATGATTTATATTTTAAATTAAAGAAAAATGGGCTGAGACGGTCAAACGGGCTGACGAAACATAACCCGTTGTGTTCATAATGGGGGTAATTGGGTAAGAACGATAGTCGTTGTGCTGAAATCGGAAAAAGTTACTAATCGGGCCTTAATTGGGTTAATTCGGAATTTAATATTATAAATATAATAGGTAATTAACGTAACTCTTCTTCCCGAACCTTACAGCCGCCACTTCCATCGTTATTTGAGATTAACCATCGATTCTTCCTCACCAAATAACTCCATCTCATCTCAATTTCAGCCCCTCCTCCTTTTGAGTTTTCTATAGAGATTTTCCTCCTCTTTCAATCAACACCGACCTCGCCTGAAACCGAGCACCACAGCTCATGAATCACCTCTGCCAACTGCCGCCGTTCAAGGCTCCGCCGTGGTACCACCGGACCACCAAGCTCCACCCCTCTTCCGGTGCACGTGTGTCTCTCCGTCCCCGACGACGTCCAACAGACCGCTCCTCGTTTCGTGCCTTCAAGATTCTGAAAATTGAAAGAGAAGAATTGAACAATTTGAAAGAAGACAACGACCTGGAGCCTAATGCGTGAAGGAAGAAAGGGTTAAGCCCCTTTATTTTATAGTTAATTATAATTAAATCATATTTAATTAACAATTTATACAATCTAATGTTTAAATTATCATAACTTTCTCATACAGCAACGAAATCGAACGAAACGAAAAGCGTTGAGGCCGCCTTGGCCTGACCTACATGATGGAACAGACTAGATCTGAAATGGAGAACTTTGAAAAATTCAGACAAACCACTATTAGATTTCTATTTTATAATTAAAAATTAATTATTTACTGAAATGTGAAATTTATATTTATTTCACATTCATGTGGTTGTTGTGTACATATTTATTTAGTGTTGATTGCGATGAATTATTGAGTTGAATTGTGTGTCTCGTATTTGTTAAAATATAATTGTTGAAAATAGTTATATCATGTTTGTGACAATAATCAAATTGTCATTTTGATTGAAATTTGATTAAACATGATTAAATTTTCATTTATGTTGGGCAATAACAAGATTGTCATTTTGCCGAATTGGATTAAACATAATCAAATGGCATTATGCTAGAATTGACAAATTAGTATAAAAACACCGTTTATGTTAGAATTGACAAATTAGTATAAAAACACTGTTATGTTAGAATTGACAAATTAGAAGAAAAAAAAGTGTGAAAATCAAAATATTCATTTTGTCAATTAGAAAAGTGTGAAAAACAAAATATTCATTTTGTTAAATGGAAAGGTGTGAAAAACAAAATATTCATTTTTTTAAATAGAAAAATGTTAAAACCATATCTTTATTTTATGTGTAAAATGTTGCATTTAAAAGGGAAAAGATTTCATTTTTATTTGCATATTTAGATGCAAATAAACTTCAAAGGAAAAGGTTTATATTTTTATTTGCATATTTAGATACAAAAAAGACCATAGAAAAGATTACATTTTTGTTTGCATTTTAGCTACAAACTTAAAACATTGGAATGAAAATTACATTTTTATTTGCATTCTTTGATGCAAATAAACATTGAAAATGAAAATTTTATTTTTATTTGCATTCTTTGATGCAAATAAACATTGAAATAAAAAGTTATATTTTATTTGCATTCTTTGATGCAAATAAATATTGAAATAAAAAGTTATATTTTATTTGCATTCTTTGATGCAAAATAAACATTGTAATAAAAAGTTATATTTTTATTTGCATTCTTTAATGCAAATAAAACATGAATTCAAAAGGGTTGCATTTTTATTTGTATTCTTTGATGCAAATAAAACATGAAATTAAAAGGTCATTATATTAGGAATGTTATTAGAATAAAAAGAACATTTTGTTAGAAAATGCATATTAGAATAAAAAGAACATTTTGTTAGAAAATGTACATTAGAGAAAAATAACATTTTCCGTTATAAAATGTTGCATTAGAGAAAAATAACATTTTCTCATAAAATGTGACATTAGTTTAAAATAACAATTTTGTTAAGAAAGATTAAAATAACATTTTTGTTAAGAAATGTTACATAAGAATAAATATGTCATTTAGAGTATAAAATGTTACATTGGATAAAAATAACATTTTAGTATGAAATGTTTTATGTAAATAAAATACATTTTGTTATAAAATGTGCATGAGAATAAAAATGGTCATTATCATTTGGGATGCTTATTTATATTAAAAATAACATTGTAGCTAGGAATGTTTATTTAGATATAAATTTGTTACTTTTGTCAAATCTGGAATTGACATCTAAAATTGCCACTTTTGTTAAATAGAAATTGTCGACATACAAAAGTATCATTTTCATTTTCATGTATATTGAAATTAGAATTGTCACTTTCATTTTTGTTGTAATAGGAATTGTCGACAAAACAAAATTGTCTTTTATTTCGTCGCTAAAATATGAGACATGCAATATAAATAAAAGTATTTCTTTTTATTTGTCGTGTTTCAAATAGAAATAATGCGAATAAAATATTCTTTTTGTTCGACATCAGAATTGGTTAAATTCATTAACCAACAATCTATTTAGATGAATTTTTGTTGCTTGGAAACCCCACACGGGTGTTGGGATGACATACACTAGTCCCAATATTTAACTGTATGTCAATCGATGGATTGACAGTTTGTGTTGAGCGTTATTTATTTATTTATTTATTTATTTATTTTAACGCTCGCACAATTATAAATTTCACTCTGGTTGTGAATGGATTGCTTAGTGATTATGTATCATTATTGTAATATATATATATATATATATATGCGATGTATGAAAACCATATAATTGGAATTGTATGGTAATTGATTGAGTCGCATTCTGATTCAGAATATCCTTTGATATAAAGAATATTTTAAAATAAAGAACATTTTTATATAAAGAATGTTTCAAAATAAAGAATCTTTAAAAAATAAAGAATATTTTTAATAACGAATATTTTAAATAATACTCAGTGAAGAAGAGAAATGTGAAGCCGAATTAAGTAGCAAACGCCATTTTTAACCTGAACAGGTTTATTGATCGATTTAATTCATTTTAAAAATGAATATAAAAAGGGAAGTGATTTCGGAATATAATATTTTGATAATATTATTATTTTAATATAATAAAGATATAGAATATTCAATTCTTATTTAAAATTGAAAATGAAGTTAAATTCATTTTAAAATGAATTTATAAATATTTTATAAAATGATTTAAATAGATCTCGATGATATATATTATATATTTATTTAATGGCCTGAACAGAACGCGCTGCGCAGCGACCGTTCGCAAATTTCGACCATTAACTTCAAATTGGCGTAACGGAAGATCCGACCATCGGATTCTCCTAAAACTGGAACCGTTGGGTTCGTATCGGAAAGAGCTTTCCAATGAATATATGAGTTTTGAAATCTAACGGTTAGATTTGGAATTATGTCCAAATCAATTTTAGAAAACGTCAGTATGGATGTAGTTCGGTGGCCTTTATTGGAAACCGACTGTACGAGTGATAATAAAATTATTAAAAATATGGAAAAATTATGTAAAATAATAAAAAATGATTTGAAAAGAGTTTGGATGAAAGAATTCCATATTTGATAAGATAAAATATGTTTTTATCGAATTGAACTAGTTATTAACGAGAATAAATCTTTAAAATAAGATTTAATGAAGTTTTCCAATTATTTGATATTTAATTGGAATTAAAAAAAATAAATTGGATTTTGGGTTTGTCGTGAATGGTGTCTTAAATAACACTATACTTAAAACCCATAAGAAAAGAATAAATCTTTTTACTAAGATTATTAGAGTTTACAATTATATTTAATAATTGGAATAAAAGGAAATGTGAATTGGGTTTGTTGTGAGCTGTGTTTTTAAACTACACTTGTTCTTTAACCCAACTAACAGTGAAAATATAATTTGGAATTTATAAATCTTTATTTAAGATTTAATTGGAAATTCTCCAAAGTAAAGTTTCCAATTTGATATATTAAATTGGAATTGAATGGAATTCGATATAACAATAATCGAGATGAGATTCTGTAAAAGAAGACCGTTACTATATATGGAATTTAAGAGGCTTTGCCGTTATTCCATTTATATTATTAGTCAGATGCAGAAATTTATATCGATTATATATTGATTTGATTTCTGTGAAGATTCCATATTTAATAGAAGATGATTTTGGGGTTTATCGTGAACAATATTTTTAAATGACATTTGTTCTTTAACCCAGTTAAAGATAAGATTTATCTCTTAAATCTAAATCATCATTAAGTAATGATTTTGTATATTAAAACCAAATTGAGGTTTTAATGAATCTTAAAAAGGGGGATTTAAGATTAAATTAAAGAATTTATCTTTAATAAAATTAATGGGAACCTTTTACCAAATAATGAGAATATCTTATTAAAAGAATATTCTGAATTGGAATGTAGCGTATGATGTAGTTTATAGCACTTGACTTTTATTATAAAATACGCGAATTATTCGGAAAGACCGGGTTTAACCCATTCTGAATAATTACTACGACGATTTAAAGTCGAAGATGAAGACGATGGTTGAAGACCGGCGATCTTCACATCGAATTGATGAGGACTACTGATGCCTTTGATTGGAGTTGCTGCCTTGAGAAGGCTCCAGTGGTAGTTGCCCAGACGTATTGTTGATCGTTTGGATATGCGAGGTATAAAGTGCCTTCGGTTTCGTTCAGACACAGAATGAACTTGTAAATGGATTGTATGTCTGACGTTGTATTCCTTTATACTATATTCGTTGATCTCGGGTAAATATATATATATATATATATATATATATCTGTTGGTGGCGGAGAATTTATTCTCTTGCATAACACCCTTCTGTGAGACGTACGAGCATAGAGGTTATATATTGGCCGGAATCAATGGTATAGTATGGATTGACAATGTGGCATGCCAAGACGCGTGGATCAAGGCTTTTGTTGAAAAGCAGAGCCTTGTGGTTGATGATCAAACTCATCTTTAAATAGCATTGCTTTGTGTATAGCGATGCTTCGCGAGCCTCACACCTCGGTATGAACCAGAAATGGGAGTAAGGACTGCAGGGAGGACATACGTTTCTTTCTAGCTAGGAGTGGTGTCATGAATTTTACAAGGCCTGACATTTTTACTTATGTGGTTGATGGAATGAGGCGCCTCGGTTATTGAGTCCCTAGTGGCTATATTTATGCCCCATAGGGCGGGGAAACATATTGTTCAGGCATTACCAATCCACTAAAATATTTATGGACCGGCCCTGCAAAATCCAAGGGACGATGCGTTCTGTTCCTGAGACATGGGCTAGATTGTCTCGAATTTGGTAAGGACTATCTTTTGCCTTGGTTCATGATGGAAATCCAACCTCCAATACGACCCATGCGGTTTTGATTGTATTACTAGTACGACGACATAGTATATGGTAGCTATGCCATTTATGATTGATATTATGATTGAAATGTTTTAAACATATATACACTAATAATAATATCAAATTCATTTTATCGTATCAAGCATTTTTGACCATTATAAGGTAAAACTCTATCCTCCGATTTGCATTGCATTGTGTGATGGTACTTGAGTCTTATAATGGTTTCATTTTTATAAAAAGCATTGCGTTGTTTGACGATTTACTTTATTTATGCACTGGCAATCTAGCAGAGTAAACCCGTTCCGCGTTAGTGGCGTGGACCTTTGATTAGCCTTATATTCAAATAGGTTAAATCAGATTTCTCATACCGGTCCCATGACTGACCTGTAGTTTGTTTCACTTGCAAACTCGGGTGCCCTCTTTTCCACAAGGGCAGTCGAGTAGCTTCTTTTGCAGATATGCATTTCTTAAGCAGGATTCTGGATCGAAGCTTAAAGCTGTGTCCAGGGCATTGGTAGCCTTCCATTGTATTAGTTTATTTATTCCGCTGCATTGTATAAAAGTTATTGTAATTAAATCTTCCACTGTATTATTTATCCAATGTACTCTGATATTCTTTACACTAATGTAACATTATTATAATGTTTATAAAAGTCTTATGTATCTGTTTTGATGTGTTGTATGCCCAAAGTTAAAATATTCGTGGATTTCCAACTTTTGGATCGGACCAGTGTGTTTTATGGTCGATTTAAAGGGCAGGGATTTACGGGTCTTTACAGCTGGTATCAGAGCCAGGTTAACTCAAATCTTTGGGGCACAACTCGTTAGAACTGAACAAAAGACTCACTAGAGGTAGGATTAGTAATATCCTATATAAGAATACTCATTAGAGATAGGATCAGTAACATCCTAGAATGAGAAAACTCATTAGAGATGGGGTTAGTAATGCCCAAGAATGAGTTCAGAGCAAAAAGTCTATAATTAACGTATTTTTGATTATATATAATCCAATATTAGAAAATATGATTTTTGAATATATAAAAGTTGTATATTTTTAAAAGCTAATCAACTAATTGATTGATGATTGTGTTCTGTGATAATTAATTCAATTAACAAAATTGTTGAAACAAATGAAAGAATGAAAATATAATCGGTTAATTAAACAATATTTAGCTCCGTTCCTTTTCGAGGACGAAAAGATTTTAAGTGAGGAAGATTGTAACAACCCGGAAATTCTAAACCAATTAAAATTTTTTATTTTGGCTATTTTAATGAATTTTAAATAGTTAAAATAATTTATTTTAAATAATAACGATTAAAAATTTATTTTAATTGAAGTTAGAATGAATATATTTATTTTAATTATAAAAGGAGTTAGAAATAGCGCGGTAATTTGAAATTTTGAATTTAAACTTTAACTGACCGTATAGGATGACAAAAAATCAAATTTTTGTGAAATCAAAAATATTAGAATCTATTTAAAAATATCTTTCCAACGAATCCGAAAAATCTAAATTTCATAGCGGGAATCAAAAGTTATGCCCAGTTTAATTTTTAGAATAGTCGTTGTATAATTTACATATATATTTTAATAGCCATTTTTCAAACGACCTCTGCTTTTGAAGAAACCACTTTTTTTGGAATCGGAATGTCAAATTATTGTTAGGTTTCAATTTTCATAATTTTTAGAATTAATATGTGAGCGTGGCAAAAGAAAACTTTTTTGTCAGTTTTAGTCAAATCGGATCGACCAGAAAAGGGCCATTTTTCAAACGGTCTCAGAATTCGATGAAATTATTCTTGTTAGGACAGTATCGTCAAAACACAACTAGAAATAATTTTTCTGTAATTTTTAAAGTTAGTATGTGGCCCCGATAATTTAAAATGTACGTTTAAATTTAATAATCAAATGATTTATATTTTAAATTAAAGAAAAGTGGGATGAGATGGTCATACGGGCTGACGAAACATATCCCGTTGTGTTCGTAATGGGGATAATTGGGTAAAAACGACAGTCGTTGGGCTGAAATCGGACAAAGTTGCTAATCGGGCCTTAATTGGGTTAATTAGGAATTTAATATTACAAATATAATAGGTAATTAACGTAACCCTTCTTCCATAACCTTACAACCGCCACATCCATCGTTATTTGTGATTAACCATCGATTCTTCCTCACCAAATAACTCCATATCCTCTCAATTTCAGCCCCTCCTCCTTTTGAGTTTTCTATAGAGATTTTCCTCCTCTTTCAATAAACACCGACCTCACCTGAAACCGAGCACCACAGCCCGTGAATCACCTTTGCCAACTGCCATCGTTCAAGGCTCCGCCCTGGGCCCACCGGACCACCGAACTCCACCCCCTTCCGTTGCACGTGCGTCTCTCCGTCCCCGACGACGTCCAACAGACCGCTCCTCGTTTCGTGCCTTCAAGCTTTTGAAAATCGAAAGAGAAGAATTGAACAATTTGAAAGAAGACAACGGCATGGAGCCTGATGCATGAAGGAAGAAAGGATTAAGCCCCTTTATTTTATAATTAAGTCATATTTAATTAACAATTTATACAATCTAATGTTTAAATTATCATAACTTCCTCATACAGCAACGAAATCGAATGAAACGAAAAGCGTTGAGCCCGTCTTGGCCTGAATGATCTCTTCCGCAGTCCCTAAAAATTGGTATCAGAGCGAGGTCTTTCAAAAAGTTCATAATCTGATTTTTGAAAATGTTAAATGGCAAATTTTGAACACTAGTTTTAATTCATGTATTGCATCAAGTATTAGATGAGTCTGCATTCAATTGCTTTGAAAATAAAGTTACTATGATTTGATTTTTGAAATTCAAAATTTGAAAATTTTGAAAATTTTAATATATGGATTTGTTACAAAACCATCATGATATTATTGTTATTTTGAAAAGTCATTTGATTATTTGAAAAGTCGTTTGAATATTTGAAAAGGCATTTGAATTATTTGAAAAGTTATTTGATTATTAGAAAATTTGTGTTATTTTACAAGAAAAGATGTGCCATATGGCTATTGAATATTCAAATTCTGAAAAGGTGGGTGACGTGTCCGTTGGCAATTCAAATTCCTAAATGGTGGCTATTTCTTAAAAGAAATCAAAAAACGGAGAAGAGTAACGATGGTTGGTGAAGAGACATCAAGGAAAAATGGGTACATATAATGTAAATCAGAAAAGAAATGGGTACCAGATCAATTTACAACTTTGGATTTTCATCTACAACTTATCTTCATGTTATACTTCTCTTCTTTTGCTTTGTAATGTCACTGGTTTCTTGAGATTCCGTCAACAAATGATCAAGTAATGATCAAATGAAGTTTTGGTGAATAAAGAGAGAAGGAGACCAAAACTATCAACGATTTTCTTCAAATTGCAACTGCAAGTTAGACTATTTTGTGCCAGTCCTTTTCCAGAATGTAATTCTCTTTCTCGTGGTCTATTTGATTGGTAGATCGTCAGATTCTGATCTGGCAGTTTGAAGTTGGCGATTCAAAACTGAAAAACTGTTACGGGATTTCATGCATACCTATTACTGTTTCGACTTGTTGCACCCCAATACTATCCAAACTCATCCCCAAACTACTACTAGATCGTAGTCCTCGAATTCCTCTTCGATTTTCCATCGACTTCGTCCAATTCCGTCAATAAACGAAGAAGTTATGCCTCCTGAAATTTTGATTG
Organism: Allium sativum; assembly: GCA_030737875.1. NCBI lineage: Eukaryota > Viridiplantae > Streptophyta > Magnoliopsida > Asparagales > Amaryllidaceae > Allium > Allium sativum. The sequence continues at coordinate 427,991,889 of CM060909.1, read as the reverse complement.
AAAATGGAAAATGAGAAGAAGAAGAAGAAGAGAAATGGTTATAAAGAGACATGACTTTATAGTAGTTGAAGTGTCTATTCATTCAAAATTCAAATTCAAATTTTGGCAACAAGATGGTTGAACTATGTAACAACCCGGAAATTCTGAACCAATTTAAAAATTTTATTTTGGCTATTTTAATGAATTTTAAATAGTTAAAATAATTTATTTTAAATAATAACGATTAAAAATTTATTTTAGTTGAAGTTAAAACGAATATATTAATTTTAATTATAAAAGGAGTTAGAAATAGCGCAGTAATTTGAAAATTTGAATTTAAACTTTTATTGACCGTATAGGATGCAAAATAAATCGGATTTCAGTGATATCAAAAATATTAGAATCTATTTAAAAATATCTTTCCAAAGAATCCGAAAAATCTAAATTTCATAGCGAGAACCAATAGTTATGCCCAGTTTAATTTTCAAAATAGTCACTGTAGAATTATATATATATATATATATATATATATATATATATATATATATTAATAGCCATTTTTCAAACAACCTCTAATTTTGATGAAACCACTTCTGTTGGTACCGGAATGTCAAATTATTGCTAGGTTTCAATTTTCATAATTTTTAGAATTAATATGTAAGCATGGCAAAAGAAAACGTGTTTTTTCAGTTTCAGTCAAATTGGATTGACCAGAAAAGGGTCATTTTTCAAACGGTCTCAGAATTTGATGAAATTTGTCTTGTTATGACCACATCATCAAAATACAACTATAAATAAATTTTCTGTATTTTTTAAAGTTAGTATGTCTCCCCGATAATTTAAGATGTACGTTTAAATTTAATAATCAAATGATTTATATTTTAAATTAAAGAAAAATGGGCTGAGACGGTCAAATGGGCTGACGAAACATATCCTGTAGTGTTCATAATGGGGGTAATTGGGTAAGAACGATAGTCGTTGGGCTGAAATCGGACAAACTTGCTAATCGGGCCTTAATTGAGTTAATTAGGAATTTAAAATTATAAATATAATAGGTAATTAACGTAACCCTTCTTCCCGAACCTTATAGCCGCCGCTTCCATCGTTATTTGCGATTGACCATCGATTCTTCCTCACCAAATAACTCCATCTCCTCTCAATTTCAACCCCTCCTCCTTTTGAGTTTTCTATAGAGATTTTCCTCCTCTTTCAATCAACGCCGACCTCTCCTGAAACTGAGCACCACAGCTCGTGAATCACCTCTGCCAACTGCCTCCGTTCAAGGCTCCGCCCTGGGCCCACCAGACCACCGAACTCCACCCCCTTCCGATGCACGTGCGTCTCTCCGTCCCCGATGACGTCCAACAGACCGCTCCTCGTTTTGTGCCTTCAAGCTTCGGAAAATCGAAAGAGAAGAATTGAACAATTTGAAAGAAGACAACGACCTGGAGCCTGATGCATGAAGGAAGAAAGGGTTAAGCCTCTTTGTTTTATAGTTAATTATAATTAAATCATATTTAATTAACAATTTATACAATTTAATGTTTAAATTATCATAACTTCCTCATATAGCAACAAAATCGAACGAAACGAAAAGCGTTGAGGCCGTCTCGGCCTGACCTACATGATGGAACAAACTAGTTCTGAAATGGAGAACTTTGAAAAATTCAGACAAACCACTGTGAGATTTCTATTTAATAATTAAAAATTAATTATTTACTGAAATGTGAAATTTATATTTATTTCACAATCATGTGGTTGTTAGTACATATTTATTTAGTGTTGATTGCGATGAATTATTGAGTTGAATTGTGTGTCTCGTATTTGTTAAAATATAATTGTTGAAAATAGTTATATCATGTTTGTGACAATAATCAAATTGTCATTTTGATTGAAATTAGATTAAACATGATTAAATTTTTCATTTTTGTTGGGCAATAACTAGATTGTCATTTTGCTGCATTGGATTAAACATAATCAAACGGCATTATGTTAGAATTGACAAATTAGTATAAAAACACCGTTTATGTTAGAATTGACAAATTAGTATAAAAACACCGTTTATGTTAGAATTGACAAATTAGTATAAAAACACCATTATGTTAGAATTGACAAATTAGAAAAAAAGTGTGAAAATCAAAATATTCATTTTGTTAATTAGAAAAGTGTGAAAAACAAAATATTCATTTTGTTAAATGGAAAGGTGTGAAAAACAAAATATTCGTTTTGTTAAATGGAAAGGTGTGAAAAACAAAATATTCATTTTGTTAAATAGAAAAATGTTAAAACCATATCTTTATTTTATATGTAAAATGTTGCATTTAAAAGGGAAAAATTTTCATTTTTATTTGCATATTTAGATGCAAATAAACTTCAAAGTAAAAGGTTTATATTTTTATTTGCATATTTAGATAAAATAAACACCGTAGAAAAGATTACATTTTTGTTTGCATTTTAGCTACAAACATAAAACATTGGAATGAAAATTACATTTTTATTTGCATTCTTTGATGCAAATAAACATTGAAAATGAAAATTTTATTTCTATTTGCATTCTTTGATGCAAATAAACATTGAAATAAAAAGTTATATTTTATTTGCATTCTTTGATGCAAATAAACATTGAAATAAAAAGTTATATTTTATTTGCATTCTTTGATGCAAATTAAACATTATAATAAAAAGTTATATTTTTATTTGCATTCTTTGATGCAAATAAAACATGAATTTAAAAGGTTGCATTTTTATTTGTATTCTTTGATGCAAATAAAACATGAAATTAAAAGGTCATTATATTAGAAATGTTATTACAATAAAAAGAACATTTTGTTAGAAAATGCATATTAGAATAAAAAGAACATTTTGTTAGAAAATGCACATCAGAGAAAAAGAACATTTTCCGTTATAAAATGTTGCATTAGAGAAAAATAACATTTTCTCATAAAATGTGACATTAGTTTAAAATAACAATTTTGTTAAGAAAGATTAAAATAACATTTTTGTTAAGAAATGTTACATAAGAATAAATATGTCATTTAGGGTATAAAATGTTACATTGTATAAAAATAACATTTTAGTATGAAATGATGTATGTAAATAAAATACATTTTGTTATAAAATGCGCATGAGAATAAAAATGGTCATTATCATTTTGGATGCTTATTTAGATTAAAAATAACATTGTAGCTAGGAATGCTTATTTGGAGAAAATTTGTTACTTTTGTCAAATCTGGAATTGACATCTAAAATTGTCACTTTTATTAAATGGAAATTGTCAACATTCAAAAGTATCATTTTCATTTTCATGTATATTGAAATTAGAATTGTCACTTTCATTTTTGTTGAAATAGGAATTGTCGACAAAACAAAATTGTCTTTTATTTCGTCGCTAAAATATGAGACATGTCATATAAATAAAAGTATTTCTTTTTATTTGTCGTGTTTAAAATAGAATTGTAATGCGAATAAAATGTTCCTTTTTTTCGACATCAAAATTGGTTAAATTCATTAACCAATAATCTATTTAGATGAATTGTTGTTGCTTGGAAACCCCACACGGGTGTTGGGATGACATACACTAGTCCCAATATTTAACTGTATGTCAATCGATGGATTGACAGTTTGTGTTGAGCGTTATTTATTTATTTATTTATTTTAATGCTCACACAATTATAATTTTCACTCTGGTTGTGAATGGATTGCCTAGTGATTATGTATTGTTATTGTTATATATATATATACATGCGATGTATGAAAACCATATAATTGGGAGTGTATGGTAATTGATTGAGTCGCATTCTGATTCAGAATATCCTTTGATATAAAGAATATTTTAAAATAAAGAACATTTTTATATAAAGAATGTTTCAAAATAAAGAATCTTTTAAAAATAAAGAATATTTTTAATAACGAATATTTTAAATAATATTTAGTGAAGAAGAGAAATGTGAAGCCGAATTAAGTAGCAAAAGCCATTTTTAACTCGAATGGGTTTATCGATCGATTTAATCCATTTTAAAAATGAATATAAATAGGGAAGTGATTTCGAAATATAATATTTTGATAATATTATTATTTTAATATAATAAAGATATAGAACACTCAATTCTTATTTAAAATTGAAAATGAAGTTAAAATCATTTTAAAATGAATTTATAAATATTTTATAAAATGATTTAAATAGAAATCGATGATATATATATTATATATTTATTTAATGGCCTGAACAGAATGCGTTGTGCAGCGACCGTTTGCGAATTTCGACCATTAACTTCAAATTGGTTTAATGGAAGATACGACCGTCGGATTCTCCTAAAACCGGAACTGTTGGGTTCGTACCAGAAAGGGCTTTCCAATGAATATAAGAGTTTTGAATCTAACGGTTAGATTTGGAATTATGTCCAATTCAATTTTAGAAAAGGTCGCTATGGATGCAGTTCAGTGGCCGTTATTGGAAACCGATTGTACGAGTGATAATAAAATTAGTAAAAATATGGAAAAATTATGTAAAATCATAATAAATGATTTGAAAAGAGTTTGTATGTAAGAATTCCATATTTGATAAGATAAAATATGTTTTTATCGAATTGAACTAGTTATTAACGAGAATAAATCATTAAAATAAGATTTAATGAAGTTTTCCAATTATTTGATATTTAATTGGAATTAAATAAAATAAATTGGATTTTGGGTTTGTTGTGAATGGTATCTTAAATAACACTGTACTTAAACCCCATAAGAAAAGAATAAATCTTTTTACTAAGATTATTGGAGTTTTCAATTATATTTAATAATTGGAATAAAAGGAAATGTGAATTGGGTTTATTGTGAACTGTGTTTTTAAACTACACTTGTTCTTTAACCCAATTAACAGTGAAAGTATAATTTCGAATTTATAAATCTTTATTTAAGATTTAATTGGAAATTTCCAAAGTAAATTTTCCAATTTAATATATTAAATCGGAATTGAATGGAATTCGATATAACAATAATCGAGATGAGATTCTGTAAAAGAAGACCGTTACTATATATGGAATTTAAGAGGCTTTACCGTTATTCCATTTATATTATTAGTCGGATACAGAAATTTATATCGATTATATATTGATTTGATTTCTGTAAAGATTCCATATTTAATAGAAGATGATTTTGGGGTTTATCGTGAACAATGTTTTTAAATGACATTTGTTCTTTAACCCAGTTAAAGATAAGATTTATCTCTTAAATCTGAATCATCATTAAGTAATGATTTTGGATATTAAAATCAAATTGGGGTTTTAATGAATCTTTAAAAGGGGGATTTAAGATTAAATTAAAGAATTTATCTTTAATAAAATTAAAGGGAACCTTTTTCCAAATAATGAGAATATCTTATTAAAAGAATATTCTGAATTGGAATGTAGCGAATGATGTATCTTATAGCACTTGATTTTTATTATAAAATACGTGAATTATTCGGAAAGACTAGGTTTAATCCATTCTGAATAATTACTATGACGATTAAAAGTCGAAGATGTAGACGGTGGTTGAAGACCGGCGATCTTCACAGCGAATGGATGAGGACTACTGATGCCTTTGATTGGATTTGCTGCCTTGAGAAGGTTCCAGTGGTAGTTGCCCGGACGTATTGTTGATCGTTTGGATATGCGAGGTATAAATTGCCTTCGGTTTCGTTCAGACCCAGAATGAACTTGTAAATGGACTGTATGTCTGACGTTGTATTCCTTTATACTATATTTGTTAATCTCGGGTAAATAAATATATATATATCTGTTGGTGGCGGAGAATTTATTCTCTTGCATAACACCCTTCTCTGAGACGTACGAGCTTAGAGATTATATATTGGCTAGAATCAATGGTATAGTATGGATTGACAATGTGGCATACCAAGATGCATGGATCAAGGCTTTTGTTGAAAAGCAGAGCCTTGTGGTTGATGATCAAACTCAGCTTTAAATAGCATTGCTTTGTGTATAGCGATGCTTCGCTAGCGTCACACCTCTGTATGAAACAAAAACAGGAGTAAGGACTGCAGGGAGGACATACGTTTCTTTCTAGCTAGGAGTGGTGTCATGATTTTTACAAGGCCTGACATTTTTACTTATGTGGTTGATGTAATGAGGAACCTCGGTTATTGAGTCCCTAGTGGCTCTATTTACGCCCCATAGGGCGGGGAAACGTATTGTTCAGGCATTACCAATCCACTAACCTATTTGTGGACCGGCCCTGCAAAATCCAAGGGACGATGCGTTCTGTTCCTGAGACATGGGCTAGATTGTCTCGAATTTGGTAAGGACTATCTTTTGCCTTGGTTCATGATGGAAATCCAACCTCCAATACGACCCATGCGGTTTTGATTGTATTACTAGTACAACGACATGGTATATGGTAGCTATGCCGTTTATGATTGATATTATGATTGAAATGTTTTAAAAATATATGCACTAATAATAATATCAAATTCGTTTTATCGTATCAAGCATTTTTGACCATTATAAGGTAAAACTCTATCCTCCGGTTTGCGTTGCATTGTGTGATGGGACTTGAGTCTTATAATGGTTTCATTTTTATAAAAAGCATTGAGTTGTTTGATGATTTACTTTATTTATGCACTGGCAATCCAACGGAGTAAACCCGTTCCGCGTTAGCGGCGTGGTCCTGTGATTAGACTTATATTCAAATAGGTTAAATCAGATTTCTCATACTAGTCCCATGACTGACCGGTAGTTTGTTTCACTTGCAAACTCGGGTGCCCTCTTTTCCACATGGGAAGTCGAGTAGCTTCTTTTGCAGATATTCATTTCTTAAGCAGGATTCTGGATCGAAGCTTAAAGCTGTATCCAGGGCATTGGTAGCCTTCCATTGTATTAGTTTATTTATTCCACTGCATTGTACAAAAGTTATTGTAATTAAATCTTCCACTGTATTATTTATCCAATGCACTCTGATATTCTGTACTCTGATGTAACATTATTATAATGTTTATAAAAGTCTTATGTATCTGTTCTGATGTGTTGTATGCCCAAAGTTAAAGTATTCGTGGATTTCCAACTTTTGGATCGGACTTGTGTGGTTTATGGTTGATTCAAAAGGCGGGGATTTACGGGTCTTTACAGCTGGTATCAGAGCCAGGTTAGCCCAAATCTTTGGGGTACAACTCGTTAGAAATGAACAAAAGACTCATCAGAGGTAGGATTAGTATTATCCTATATAAGAATACTCATTAGAGATAGGATCAGTAGCATCCTAGAATGAGAAAACTCATTAGAGATGGGGTTAGTAATGCCCAAGAATGAGTTCAGAGTAAAAAGTCTATAATTAACGTATTTGTGATTATATATATAATCCAATATTAGAAAATATGATTTTTGAATATATAAAAGTTATATATTTTTAAAAGCTAATCAACTAATTGATTAATGATTGTGTTGTGTGATAATTAATTCAACTAACAAAATTATTGAAACAAATGAAAGAACGAAAATATAATCGGTTAATTAAACAATATTTAGCTCCTTTCCTTTTCGAGGACAAAAAGATTTTAAGTGGGGGAGATTGTAACAATCCGGAAATTCTGAACCAATTTAATTTTTTTATTATGGCTATTTTAATGAATATTAAATAGTTAAAATAATTTATTTTAAATAATAACGATTAAAAATTTATTTTAATTGAAGTTAGAATTAATATATTTATTTTAATTATAAAAGGAGTTAGAAATAGCGCGGTAATTTGAAATTTGAATTTAAACTTTAACTGACCATATAGGATGCCAGATAAATAAGATTTTCGTGAAATCAAAAATATTAGAATCTATTTAAAAATATCTTTCCAACGAATCCGAAAAATCTAAATTTCATAGCATGAATCAAAAGTTATGCCTAGTTTAATTTTCAGAATAGTCGTATAGCCATTTTTCAAACGACCTCTGTTTTTGAAGAAACCACTTTTTTTGGAACCAGAATGTCAAATTATTGCTAGGTTTCAATTTTCATAATTTTTAGAATTAATATGCGAGCGTGGCAAAAGAAAACGTGTTTTGTCAGTTTTAGTCAAATCAGATCGACAGAAAAGGGCCATTTTTCAAACGGTCTCAGAATTCGACGAAATTAGTCTTGTTAGGACAGTATCGTCAAAACAAAACTAGAAATATTTTTTTTGTAATTTTTAAAGTTAGTATATGGCCCCGATAATTTAAAATGTTCGTTTAAATTTAATAATCAAATGATTTATATTTTAAATTAAAGAAAAGTGGGATGAGACGGTCAAACGGGCTGACGAAACACATCCCGTTGTGTTCGTAATGGGGGTAATTGGGTAAAAACGATATTCGTTGGGCTGAAATCGGGCAAAGTTGCTAATCGGGCCTTAATTGTGTTAATTAGGAATTTAATATTACATATATAATAGGTAATTAACGTAACCCTTCTTCCATAACCTTACAGCCACCACTTCCATCATTATTTGTGATTAACCATCGATTCTTCCTCACCAAATAACTCCATCTCCTCTCAATTTCAGCCCCTCCTCCTTTTGAGTTTTGTGTAGAGATTTTCCTCCTCTTTCAATCAACATCGACCTCATCTGAAACCGAGCACCACAGCTTGTGAATCACCTCTTCCAATTGTCGTCATTCAAGGCTCCTCCCTGGGCCCACCGCACCACCGAACTCCACCCCCCTTCTGATGCACGTGCGTCTCTCCGTCCCCGACAACGTCCAACAGACCGCTCCTCGTTTCGTGCCTTCAAGCTTCTGAAAATCGAAAGAGAAGAATTGAACAATTTGAAAGAAGACAACGGCCTGGAGCCTGATGCGTGAAGGAAGAAAGGGTTAAGCCCCTTTATTTTATAGTTAATTATAATTAAGTCATATTTAATTTACAATTTATACAATCTAATGTTTAAATTATCATAACTTCCTCATACAGCAACGAAATCGAACGAAACGAAAAGCGTTGAGGCCGTCTTTGTCTGAACGATCTATTCCGCAGTCCCTAACAATTGGTATCAGAGCGAGGTCTTTCAAAAAGTTCATAATCTGATTTTTGAAAATGTTAAATGGCAAATTTTGAACACTAGTTTTAATTCATGTAATGCATCAAATATTAGATGAGTCTGCATTCAATTGCTTTGAAAATCAAGTTACTATGATTTGATTTTTGAAATTCAAAATTTGAAAATTTTGAGTTATGGATTTGTTACAAAACCATCATGATATTATTGTTATTTTGAAAAGTCATTTGATTATTTGAAAAGTCATTTAAATATTTGAAAAGACATTTGAATTATTTGAAAAGTTATTTGATTATTAGAAAAGTTGTGCTGTTTTACAGGAAAAGATGTGCTATATGGCTATTGAATATTCCAATTCTGAAAAGGTGGGTGACGTGTCCGTTGGCAATTCAAATTCCTAAATGGTGGCTATTTCTGAAAAGAAATCAAAAAACGGAGAAGAGTAACAACGGTTGGTGAAGAGACATCAAGAAAAAATGGGGACATATATTGTAAATCAGAAAATAAATGGGTACCAGATCAATTTACAACTTCGGATTTTCATCTACAACTTATCTTCATGTTATACTTCTCTTCTTTTGCTTTGTAATGTCGCTGGTTTCATGAGATTCCGTCAAGAAATGACCATGTAATGATCGAATGAAGTTTGGTGAATAAAGAGGGAAGGAAACCAAAACTATCAACGATTTTCTTCAAATTGCATCCGCAAGTTAGACTATTTTGTGCCAAATCCTTTTCCAAATTGTAATTCTCTTTCTCGTGGTCTATTTGATGGGTAGATCATCAAATTCCGATCAAAATCGAGTGAGATATGGCAGTTTGAAGTTGGCGATTCAAAACTGAAAAACTGTTACGGGACTTCATGCATACCTATTATTGTTTCGACTTGTTGCACCCCAATACCTTCCAAATTCATCCCCAAACTACTATTAGATCGTAGTCCTCGAATTCCTCTTCGATTTTCCATCGACTTCGTCCAATTCCGTCAATAAATGAAGAAGTTATGCCTCCTGAAAGTTTGATTGAAAATGAAAAACGAGAAGAAGAAGAAGAAGAAGAGAAGTGGTTATAAAGAGACATGACTTTATAGTAGTTGAAGTGTCTATTCACTCAAAATTCAAATTCAAATTTTAGCAACAAGATGGTTGATCTATGTAACAACCCGGAAATTCTGAACCAATTAAAAATTTTTATTTTGGCTATTTTAATGAATTTTAAATAGTTAAAATAATTTATTTTAAATAATAACGATTAAAAATTTATTTTAGTTGAAGTTAAAATGAATATATTTATTTTAATTATAAAAGGAATTAGAAATAGTGCGGTAATTTGAAAATTTGAATTTAAACTTTGACTGACCGTAAAGGATGCAAAATAAATCGGATTTTAGTGATATCAAAAATATTAGAATCTATTTAAAAATATCTTTCCAACGAATCCGAAAAATCTAAATTTCATAGCGAGAATCAAAAGTTATGCCCAGTTTAATTTTTAAATAGTCGCTGTAGAATTTTTATATATATATATATATATATATATATTTTAATAGCCATTTTTCAAACGACCTCTATTTTTGATGAAACCACTTTTGTTGGAACCGTAATGTCAAATTATTGCTAGGTTTCAATTTTCATAATTTTTAGAATTAATATGTGAGCATGGCAAAAGAAAACATGTTTTGTCAGTTTCAGTCAAATCGGATCGATCAGAAAAGGGCCATTTTTCAAACGGTCTCAGAATTCAACGAAATTAGTCTTATTAGGACCATATCATCAAAATACAACTGTAAATAATTTTTCTGTAATTTTTAAAGTTAGTATGTCTCCCCGATAATTTAAAATGTACGTTTAAATTTAATAATCAAATGATTTATATTTTAAATTAAAGAAAAATTGTAACACCGCACCTCCGCCATGGTCACTCACAAAGGAATGCACTAGATTTGGAGGGGCATTATTGGTAACATGCACAGAAATATTACAAGACAGAACATATAAAACAACGAAAGTAAAACAAATTTTCATTTCTTTATAAACAGTAAAGCCTTTTTACAACAGATTACATAGAAACCTGTCTTGCAATAGTAAAGAAGCATAAAACCCTTTCATAAATTATTCCCCAAGTAAAGCAGTAAAGCAGCCATAGCCCATGGAAGTTCAAGCCATACATGATGACCTTCAAGCAGAAGAGGTCTGAACTAACAACAGTATTTCCTCCCTGAAAACCTGGGGGGAAACGGAAGACAAAGAGGCGAAAGAAAACGGGGTCAGTCATAAAGACTGGTAAGTCCTATCTACTTCCAGCATAAAAACAGGTAAAGGTAACATGACATGCATAAACTGAAAATAAACATAAGGATGACGACAAGATAGATAAACTAAACCAAGATAACAAGGTGAACTACGGTATCAAGATAAACTAAGGTATCATGATAAACTACGGTGTCAAGGTAAATCAAAGTATCACATCGTCAGGTTTCTGTCAAGTATAATATCCCAAGGTATCTATCATGTATATTTGCTCTGCACCTCCCGTACTAGTATCCCAACCTGTGTCATGAGTTAACTATATAATGTCCCTTGACCAAAGTCATGAAATGGTCCATGTCAACCTAATGTATCGCGTACATAGGTTTTCCTAACTCGTATGTTTCTTTCCATGTATAAGTTCAGTCCTTTGCCGTAGGCCGTACGGGCTTTCCCATGTAAATCTATACCACCTCAACGTAGTACCATTTTTATCCTTGAAGTTGTTTTGGACTGCTACCCTTGATCTGGTTATGTTTTCTTACCATGAACTATCGCGTGTTCACCTAGGATTTATGCCACCTAGGACCACTAGGGATTATGCTACCTAATGAACGTTTTCGTATCTCGGTTTGGGTTTTAGCCACCTAGGGCTACTAGGGATTATGCTACCCGTCAACCACGCCCTTTTTCCCACGTAAGCACCGTGAATCGTTTTTCCATATCTAACTGCACATGTATCTCAATGTGCCATCCGAGTCCCATGCCAGGGCAAATCAAGAAATACGAGACTCGGTCGGGAGCTTTAAGTCGTCTGCCGAATGCAAATATCAAGGTCTGTTTTTGTACCCGTGGCTATGGTCCCATGTGACCCCTCCCTCAACTACTGAAAGGCAATCCAAGAAAAATCATGCACGAGAACAATACTCCGGCCCCCTATGCCCCACTTACCTATTGGCCAACCTCACCCATAACTCGATACCAAGTATATGGTCTGTTGGAAGTTCTCTGCCTTTCCGTATACGTACACGATTGACTAAAGATGGTAGGTAGTCGACGACGCGCTATCCAGGGCAAAAATCAAGTATCGTCGACTCCACGCTAATCCATCCCCGTCTTTAGGTTGCTCGCACAGCAACCAAGGCATACTCTTGGTTCTTCTACCGTAGACCTTAACCTCTGTGAGCCCTGGCGGATCATCTGCAACCTCACAGAGGGATACCAAGAGTACCCTCATGTCCCCCGAAGTTACTGCTTCGTCACCCAGTTCGTTGGAGCCTTTATCTAAGTCAGATAATTTGCTCCTCCTCGTGTGTTTAAGCGATGACCTAACGTATCGGGTTACTCATCTATCTGTGAACTGGTCCAAATCCCTTGACTAAGAATTATTACTTAGTTATCCTAAACTAAGGTTTATCACTTAGTTCCCTTTCCCGTTATCCTTGTTAACTACGATTTTCCACCTAGTCCCCTGAACCAGGGTTTTGTCTAATAGGTTAAGTGTTGTCATTCCAGTTCATGACTTAACCCGCCTACGAATCGTGTCAAGATTGGCTAAGTATTTAAGCTCAAGACTTAGCCCTAAAAGTTGGTTAAGTATACCAAGAAGCTCATGACTTAACCATATTCAATTATCAAGTCAGATCGGTTAAGTATTAGTTTGTCTTGACCCTATCAGATTATCGTGTTAGATTGGTTAAGCATAGATTATCTTAACCCCATCAGATTATCGAGTCGGATTGGTTAAGTATGGGTTAGCTTAACCCCATCCACTAATCGTATTACAATGGTTAAGTATATTTAAACGGTCTTGCGACTTAACCCTATCAAGTTCTCATATTAGATTGGTTAAGTATAGGTTACTTAACCTCATCAAATCATCATGTATAATTGGTTAAGTATAAGTTACTTAACCTCATTAAAATTATCATGTTAAATTGGTTAAGTATTGGTTACTTAACCTCACTAAATTATCATGTTTAGATTGTTTAAGTGTTTAACTTAACCCCATCGAATTACCGTGTTTAGATTAGTTAAGTCTAGGTTAACTTAACTCCATCTAATTACCGTGTTTAGATTAGTTAAGTGTAGGTTACTTAACCCCATCTAATTACCGAGTCGGATTAGTTAAGTACGGATTAGCTTAACCCCATCCCCTAACTGTATTTTACGGTTAAGTGTCATTAAGAAATCAAGTCCGGTTTCACTTAACCTACCCATTCATGTCATATCGGTTAAGTGTCATTAGTCAGATTTACTTAACCTTATCATGTGGCATTAATTGAATTAATGCACTCTCAACCTCTCTCATTAGACGTTGTTGTGGTTACTGGTTACGCCGGGCGGGTCCGGGCATATTTACACCACAACCTAGTCTAACCTCGGGTTTCAAGCGCAATATGACCAACTACCCACATTGGGTCCTATTGTTTGTAGCCACTGGATTTGCCGGGCAGGTCCGGGCAGATTTATGCTACAAACTCAACCCAACCTCGAGTTGGCCACTTCCATGTTTTTCTACGTGTCATGTTCATGTCAAGTTTAGACCCCTTTTTAAGTCTATGTTTTCATGTAACCCCATGTCAAGTTTTCGTGTCCTATTCACGTTTATTATCATTACATGTTCCATGTAATTCCATGTCAAGTTCATAGCCCATTTTCAAGTTTGCCTAAACTGCCCAAAACGTGTCCCCAACGCACATGAAAGCGAATCAACACATTTGGAATAATATGACAAAGATGGGTACAAGATGGCAAAGATGAATCACAAGTTAAACATGGTGAAATTTGAGGCAAAGGTGTTCACATAACTAGCATATTGCATATTGGCCTCAAAACATGCACGATGTCATAAAGGGATTGGCCACAAACATGCACGGTATCATAAGGGGTTTGGCCTCAAACATGCATAATATCATAAGGGGTTTGGCCTCACATAAACATGAAATCATAAGGGGTTTTGGGTTCTTTTACATGCATAAGCCCCAAGTCAAATTCATGCACATATTTCACAAGTCAAAATGGTTCCAAGTGTTCATGCCAACATCCCACAAATAAAGATTCAATCTTGCATGGCAAACTAAGTCCAATGCAACATGAGTAACTTGATTTAGTCACTAAACATAGCCTAAAGTCATAGGTTCAAGCAAAAGAGGCATGACAAGGTTCATATAGGCTAGCATACTTATGTTCATCGCATTTTATTCCATGTCACATTAGAACTATCGTTTAGATCTACAAGTAGCTAGAACTTACATAGCGTGGCTAAGGGATTATGAGAATGAATCGTCTTGTCGTTGAATCATCATGAAATTTGCGTAGCAACGTTGATCCACTCCTTGATTTGATGTAGCAAGCTAGCACCTTTGATTCGGATCCGATTTGAATGCATAAGCTCTTGGAGTTGGAGATGGAGGCCATGGTCAATGGAGATTTGGGCAGCACTTCGTTGCAAGAGTGATTTGTGAGGGTTTAAGCTAGGTCTAGGGTTCTTTTTATAGAGATTAGGAGTAGTTTAGGCCATAGGATAAACCCTAGGATAGATCTGAGCCCTCAAAATCCGTCACAGGCCCACAAAACCGAGCCAAGACAGCAGCAGGTGCACCCAGGCCAAAGTGGCCGGACCACCCAGGTCGACACCCGTGTCGACTGGGCAGTCGACCTTCCCCCTGGGTGTGTCGACTCCCTAGTCGACACCCCAGTCGACCTGGGGCTTGGGCGGGAATTTTCCCGCCCAGTCCGTTTGGCTACAAATTTGAATTTTCGAGCTGTTTTGAACTTGGAATTTTCTGAAAACTTCGACGGGCCATAACTTGGTCATACGGACTCCGATTCTCGAAAACTCGGACTCTATTTCGCGTATTTTTCCGATATGAACGCAATGGCACAACCCATTTCTCCTGATTCAGATTTTATGATTTAATTCTGCCTTGATTCTTGTCTTAACACGTTATTAAAAATTCGGGTTGTTACATTCTCCCCTCCTTTAAGGATTTCGTCCCCGAAATCTCCAAGTTAGGAAGAACGTATCCTACCATCCATCATCCATCTACTCAAAACATCATCCACAGGCAACCATGGTCCTTAAAAGACTCCTAATGCTTTATGAACACATGCAGAAAGTGTGTGTATATGTTCCTTAGCTAATGCTAATGATCAGGCCTGAATGATCTTTCTAATGCAAAATATGTTTAGTGCCATGAGTCCAACATGTATGCAAATAGTCCTAGTCATATAAACACTATATGTGTGCACAACCATTCATCCACATGCAACATCCACATGATAACATATTCTATTTCATCTATAAACAAGTATAAATACTCGTGCATACGCAACATGAAATGTGACTGAGTCGATCTAGTATCTAGTGTGTATTCGCGCATCCACGAGCAACCACTTGCAACCATTTGCAACCATATCAATCATAACATGTTTCAAATACATGTTTACATCCATAGGGTTCTACCTAAGGTTCCCAAGATAGGATCGAGGAGATAAACAAGATAAACTCCTTACGGGGTTTGCAACGGAAACAGGATCGAGAGGATATCCACCAAGCGATAGCATGCAAGCAAGCTCTACAGGAGAACCAGGGATCAACAATATACTCTTAAAAAGAGATATGATGCGCGCGTTTAAACCGCATTTCCTTGAGCTTAATTCCAGTGTGCCTTGACCACCTTTGACTTCATGATTTTCGTAGCTCCTTGATTCCTATTTCCAAGGTTTGAGTTGGAACTCATTTCACTGTCGCCTCTCGTTTCACTTTCACTTATTCTTTCCCTAGTATGCTCGGCTCAAACATATCTGCGTACTCATGCAAGCTCTCCAAAATTCACTAGTGAAATCTGGATCTCGTTTACCGATGCCAATCCATGTTACCACATGCACTTACTAGGGTGATTCCTATAACCCATGCTTAAGCGGAATGAACCATCCGCCTTATTGGCGAACGTTACTCGATCAGATCAGAGATTTCTGATAAATGCATCAAGAGATTCTAGGTAACTAACCATGACAAAACCCAAAAGGTTATACGAGACTTCGAGGGTATAACCAAGGCAAGTTAAGAGTTTAACTACCCTCTTTTCAAAACCGAGAATGGCATCCCTTACTGGATAACCACTTCATCCCTAGAATCCATCCATAGCTCAACAATAGAAGCATTGCTTCTAATCTCAACACTTGGCATTTACACTCTCTATTCCAAACAAGTCATGAATAAATGGACCGATCCTCCAACAGGATTTGAGACAAAAATGGGATCCTCTACCACGCTAGCACTAAGGTGCAGAGACTCAACTATCGAAGTAGACTTAAATGATGCGATGATCAAGACAAAGTCTAGACGGGATGATAGAAAAGAAAGGCTAAACCTTCAACAGAAACGGTACCATCCCTCTTAGGTACGCTAGAAATGAGAGCATACAATTGCCCCCTCGATGATCTTGTCCTCGTCCTGTAACACTTAACTATGCGTCCCGTTTTACCATGCCAAAGATACTCTCTCGTCATGGGTTTTATTATTCATCTTTTTCCCTCCTTTGTGGATTAAGCCATATCAACAAGTTGCTTATCTTTAAGCTCGTGTCCTCTATCCTTGCTCTTATTATCCTTCCTTATAGCACGGCAACAGGTCTCTCGAAGACTCCCTCCATCGTACGGAAAACTCTTACTTAGCTAGACAAGGATAAGTCGCAGTTAAAACTACTGTGACTACGGATGGAGGAAGGAAAGGAAAAGAGACTCGATCAAGGAAACAAAGGATAGTGCTAATGGCTTTTGGGGAATAGCCTTTAAAAACTTTTCTTGAAAAATGCTTCTTTGTAAACGGTTTCTCGAATAGTTTTCAGAAGGTTTTAAAAAACTTTTGCCCAGTCTGGTAACCTTCTGCTCTGATATCAAATGTAACACCCCACCTCCGCCAGGGTCACTCACAAAGGAATGCACTAGGTTTGGAGGGGCATTATTGGTAACATGCACAGAAATATTACAAGACAGAACATATAAAACAGCGGAAGTAAAACAAATTTTCATTTCTTTATAAACAGTAAAGCCTTTTTACAACAGATTACATAGAAACCTGTCTTGCAATAGTAAAGAAGCATAAAACCTTTTCATAAATTATTCCCCAAGTAAACCAGTAAAGCAGCCATAGCCCATGGAAGTTCAAGCCATACATGATGACCTTCAAGCAGAAGAGGTCCGAACTAACAACAGTGTTTCCTCCCTGAAAACCTGGGGGGAAACGGAAGACAAAGAGGCGAAAGAAAACGGGGTCAGTCATAAAGACTGGTAAGTCCTATCTACTTCCAGCATAAAAACAGGTAAAGGTAACATGACATGCATAAACTGAAAATAAACATAAGGATGACGACAAGATAGATAAACTAAACCAATACAACAAGGTGAACTACGGTATCAAGATAAACTAAGGTATCATGATAAACTACGGTGTCAAGGTAAATCAAAGTATCACATCGTCAGGTTTCTATCAAGTATAATATCCCAAGGTATCTATCATGTATATTTGCTCTGCACCTCCCGTACTATTATCCCAACCCGTGTCATGAGTTAACTATAAAATGTCCCTTGACCAAAGTCATGAAATGGTCCATGTCAACCTAATGTATCGCGTACATAGGTTTTCCTAACTCGTATGTTTCTTTCCATGTATAAGTTCAGTCCTTTGTCGTAGGCCGTACGGGCTTTCCCATGTAAATCTATACCACCTCAACGTAGTACCATTTTTATCCTTGAAGTTGTTTTGGACTGCTACCCTTGATCTGGTTATGTTTTCTTACCATGAACTATCGCGTGTTCACCTAGGATTTATGCCACCTAGGACCGCTAGGGATTATGCTACCTAATGAACATTTTCGTATCTCGGTTTGGGTTTTAGCCACCTAGGGCTACTAGGGATTATGCAACCCGTTAACCGCGCCCTTTTTCCCACGTAAGCACCGTGAATCGTTTTTCCATGTCTAACTGCACATGTATCTCAATGTGCCATCCGAGTCCCGTGCTAGGGCAAATCAAGAAATACGAGACTCGGTCGGGAGCTTTAAGTCGTCTGCCGAATGCAGATATCAAGGTCTGTTTTTGTATCCGTGGCTATGGTCCCACGTGACCCCTCCATCAACTACTGAAAGGCAATCCAAGAAATATCATGCACGAGAACTATACTCCGACCCCTTATGCCCCACTTACCTATTGGCCGACCTTACCCATAACTCGATGTCAAGTATATGGTCTGTTGGAAGTTCTCTGCCTTTCCGTATACGTACACGATTGACTAAAGATGGTAGGTAGTCGACGACGCGCTATCCAGGGCAAAAATCAAGTATCGTCGACTCCACGCTAATCCATCCCCGTCTTTAGGTTGCTCGCACAGCAACCAAGGCATACTCTTGGTTCTTCTACCGCAGACCTTAACCTCTGTGAGCCCAGGCGGATCATCTGCAACCTCACAGAGGGATACCAAGAGTACCCTCATGTCCCCCGAAGCTACTGCTTCGTCACTCAGTTCGTTGGATCCTTTATCTAAGTCAGATAATTTGCTACTCCTCGTGTGTTTAAGCGATGACCTAACGTATCGGGTTACTCATCTATCTGTGAACTGGTCCAAATCCCTTGACTAAGAATTATTACTTAGTTATCCTAAACTAAGGTTTATCACTTAGTTCCCTTTCCCGTTATCCTTGTTAACTACGATTTTCCACCTAGTCCCCTGAACCAGAGTTTTGTCTAATAGGTTAAGTGTTGTCATTCTAGTTCATGACTTAACCCGCCTACGAATCATGTCAAGATTGGCTAAGTATTTAAGCTCAAGACTTAGCCCTACAAGTTGGTTAAGTATACCAAGAAGCTCATGACTTAACCCTATTCAATTATCAAGTTAGATTGGTTAAGTATTAGTTTGTCTTGACCCTATCAGATTATCGTGTTAGATTGGTTAAGCATAGATTATCTTAACCCCATCAGATTATCGAGTCGGATTGGTTAAGTATGGGTTAGCTTAACCCCATCCACTAATCGTATTTCAATGGTTAAGTATATTTAAACGGTCTTGCGACTTAACCCTATCAAGTTCTCATATCAGATTGGTTAGGTATAGGTTACTTAACCTCATCAAATCATCATGTATAATTGGTTAAGTATAAGTTACTTAACCTCATTAAAATTATCATGTTAAATTTGTTAAGTATTGGTTACTTAACCTCATTAAATTATCATGTTTAGATTGTTTAAGTGTTTAACTTAACCCCATCAAATTATCGTGTTTAGATTAGTTAAGTCTAGGTTAACTTAACTCCATCTAATTACCGTGTTTAGATTAGTTAAGTGCAGGTTACTTAACCCCATCTAATTACCGAGTCGGACTAGTTAAGTATGGATTAGCTTAACCCCATCCCCTAAATGTATTTTACGGTTAAGTGTCATTAAGAAATCAAGTCCGGTTTCACTTAACCTACCCATTCATGTCATATTGGTTAAGTGTCATTAGTCCGATTTACTTAACCTTATCATGTGGCATTAATTGAATTAATGCACTCTCAACCTCTCACATTAGACGTTGTTGTGGTTACTGGTTACGCCGGGCGGGTCCGGGCAGATTTACACTACAACCTAGTCTAACCTCGGGTTTCGAGCGCGATATGACCAACTACCCACATTGGGTCCTATTGTTTGTAGCCACTGGATTTGCCGGGCGGGTCCGGGCAGATTTATGCTACAAACTCAACCCAACCTCGAGTTGGCCACTGCGATGTTTTTCTATGTGTCATGTTCATGTCAAGTTTAGACCCCTTTTTAAGTCTATGTTTTCATGTAACCCCATGTCAAGTTTTCGTGTCCTATTCACGTTTATTATCATTACTTGTTCCATGTAATTCCATGTCAAGTTCATAGCCCATTTTCAAGTTTGCCTAAACTACCCAAAACGTGTCCCCAACGCACATGAAAGCGAATCAACATATTTGGAATAATATGACAAAGATGAGTACAAGATTGCAAAGATGAATCACAAGTTAAACATGGTGAAAATTGAGGCAAAGGTGTTCATATAACTAGCATATTGCATATTGGCCTCAAAACATGCACGATGTCATAAAGGGATTGGCCACAAACATGCACGGTATCATAAGGGTTTGGCCTCAAACATGCATAATATCATAAGGGGTTTGGCCTCACATAAACATGAAATCATAAGGGGTTTTGGGTTCTTTTACATGCATAACCCCTAAGTCAAATTCATGCACATATTTCACAAGTCAAAATGGTTCCAAGTGTTCATGCCAACATCCCACAAATAAAGATTCAATCTTGCATGGAAAACTAAGTCCAATGCAACATGAGTAACTTGATTTAGTCACTAAACATAGCCTAAAGTCATAGGTTCAAGCAAAAGAGGCATGACAAGGTTCATATAGGCTAGCATACTTATGTTCATCGCATTTTATTCCATGTCACATTTGAACTATCGTTTTGATCTACAAGTAGCTAGAACTTACATAGCGTGGCTAAGGGATTATGAGCATGAATCGTCTTGCCGTAGAATCATCATGAAATTTGCGTAGCAATGTTGATCCACTCCCTTGATTTGATGTAGCAAGCTAGCACCTTTGATTCAGATCCGATTTGAATGCATAAGCTCTTGGAGTTGGAGATGAAGGCCATGGTCAATGGAGATTTGGGCAGCACTTCGTTGCAAGAGTGATTCGTGAGGGTTTAAGCTAGGTCTAGGGGTCTTTTTATAGAGATTAGGAGTAGTTTAGGCCATAGGATTAACCCTAGGATAGATCTGAGCCCTCAAAATCCGTCACAGGCCCACAAAACCGAGCCAAGACAGCAGCAGGTGCACCCAGGCCAAAGTGGCCGGACCACCCAGGTCGACACCTGTGTCGACTGGGCAGTCGACCTGCCCCCTGGGCGTGTCGACTCCCCAGTCGACACCCCAGTCGACCTGGGGCTTGGGCAGGAATTTTCCCGCCCAGTCCGTTTGGCTCCAGATTTGAATTTTCGAGCTGTTTTGAACTTGGAATTTTCTGAAAACTTCGACGGGCCATAACTTGGTCATACGGACTCCGATTCTTGAAAATTCGGACTCTATTTCATGTATTTTTCCGAGTCGAACGCAATGGCGCAACCCGTTTCTCCTGATTCAGATTTTATGATTTAATTCTGCCTTGATTCTTGTCTTAACACGTTATTAAAAATTCGGGTTGTTGCAAAAATGGGCTGAGACGGTCAAACGGGCTAACGAAACATATCTCGTTATGTTCATAATGGGGGTAATTGGGTAAGAACGACAATCGTTGGGCTGAAATCGAACAAAGTTGCTAATCGGACCTTAATTGGGTTAATTAGGAATTTAATATTATAAATTTTTTTTTGAGCAAAAATGTGTGATCTTCTGATAAGAAGAGAGCACACATATATATAAAAAATTCAAAAAAAGATACAAAATCTAATACAAACTCAAAAGGATACAAAAATGAATAAAAAATGAAGGTATAGGAAAGTAGATAGATGAGCTCCGGATAAACCACCGCCCATCAACTTCAATATCGAATTCCGGCAAAGCCACCACCCGATATTGAAGTATATCTACTCCTATACAATAATCTAACACTCATGAATAGTAAAACAAAAAAGACAACAAAACACCCTCAAAACACCCTAACTCCACACACTCAAAAGGACCATCAAGACAACTACCACCAAACCCGAACCTTACAGCCGCCACTTCCATCGTTATTTGCGCTTAACCATCGATTCTTCCTCACCAAACAACTCCATCTCCTCTCAATTTCAGTCCCTCCTCCTTTTGAGTTTTCTATAGAGATTTTCCTCCTCTTTCAATCAACACCGACCTCTCCTGAAACCGAGCACCATAGCTCGTGAATCACCTCTGCCAACTGCCGCCGTTCAAGGCTCCGCCCTGGGCCCACCGGACCACCGAACTCCACCCCCCTTCCGGCGCATGTGCGTCTCTCCGTCCCCAACGACGTCCAATAGGCCCCTCCTCGTTTCGGGCCTTCAAGCTTCTGAAAATCGAAAGAGAAGAATTGAACAATTTGTAAGAAGACAACGACCTGGAGCCTGATGCGTGAAGGAAGAAAGGGTTAAGCCCCTTTATTTTATAGTTAATTATAATTAAATCATATTTAATTAACAATTTATACAATCTAATGTTTAAATTATCATAACTTCCTCATATAGTAACGAAATCGAATGAAACAAAAAGCGTTGAGGCCGTCTTGGCCTGACCTATATGATGGAACAGACTAGATCTGAAAATGGAGAACTTTGAAAAATTCAGACAAATCACCGTGAGATTTCTATTTTATAATTAAAAATTAATTATTTACTGAAATGTGAAATTTATATTCATTTCACATTCATGTGGTTGTTGTGTACATATTTATTTAGTGTTGATTGTGAGGAATTATTGAGTTGAATTGTGTGTCTCGTATTTGTTAAAATATAATTGTTGAAAATAGTTATATCATTGTAATCAAATTGTCATTTTGATTGAAATTAGATTAAACATGATTAAATTTTCATTTATGTTGGGCAATAACTGGATTGTCATTTTGCTGAATTGGATTAATCATAATCAAATGGCATTATGTTAGAATTGACAAATTAGTATAAAAACACCATTTATATTAGAATAGACAAATTAGTATAAAAACATCTTTATGTTAGAATTGACAAATAAGAAAAAAAAAGTGTGAAAATCAAAATATTCATTTTGTTAATTAGAAAAGTGTGAAAAACAAAATATTCATTTTGTTAAATGGAAAGGTGTGAAAAACAAAATATTCATTTTGTTAAATAGAAAAATTTTAAAACCATATCTTTATTTTATGTGTAAAATGTTGAATTTAAAAGGGAAAAGATTTCATTTTTATTTGCATATTTAGATGCAAATAAACTTCAAAGGAAAAGGTTTATATTTTTATTTGCATATTTAGATACAAATAAACACCTAGAAAAGATTACATTTTTGTTTGCATTTTAGCTACAAACATAAAACATTGGAATGAAAATTACATTTTTATTTGCATTCTTTGATGCAAATAAACATTCAAAATGAAAATTTTATTTTTATTTGCATTCTTTGATGCAAATAAACATTGAAATAAAAAGTTATATTTTATTTGCATTCTTTGATGCAAATAAACATTGAAATAATAAGTTATATTTTATTTGCATTCTTTGATGCAAATAAACATTGAAATAAAAAGTTATATTTTATTTGCATTCTTTGATGCAAATTAAACATTGTAATAAAAAGTTATATTTTTATTTCCATTCTTTGATGCAAATAAAACATGAAATTAAAAGGGTTGCATTTTTATTTGTATTCTTTTGTAAGAACCCGTAACTTCCCCGTAAAGGAAAGCACGAATACTTTTGAGAACAACACACAAAAGGACGCATACGAAAGAACATTTCATTGTTATTACAACAATTCCATCAGATACAAGAATATACAGAGTATAAATGAATAAAATACATTCGATAAATATCAGAGATTACAATAAATTACATAGCAGCGGAAAATAATACAAAACACAACTAGAAGTGATGCACGGATACAGAGCTTTCCGAGCATCGTTCCAGCTGTAAATCAGGACCCTGTGAATATAAATCTGCAAAACCAAAACTACTAGCTGCCCGTGCGGAAAATAGGGGCACCCAGAGTTTAGGTTAAAACAATAAACTCCAGGTCAGTCATGTGACTGGTGTGAGAACTAAAACAGTTATAATTCTTTATTTTAAAGTTCGGTAAATCAAGGGACCACGCCGTATAACACGGAACGGGTTCCTCCCAAGAATATCAGTGCATAAAACAAACAGCGCAATGCTAAATAAAGAAGAATGAAGTTGTTATAAGACCCAGGTCCCATCACACAATGCAACGCAAGCCGGAGGATAGGGTTTTTACCTTATAACAGCCAAAGCATGCTTGATACGTTTAAAACACATTATTTGATACTATAATAAGTGTATAGTGCCAAAACAATTTCAATCATAAGTATCAATCATAGGCGGCATGGGTACCATCTATCATGTCGCCATACTAGTTCTACAATTAAAACCGCAATATCACGTATTGGAAATTGGATTTCCGTCATGAGCCGAGGCAAGGGGCAAGCTCCTCTCCGCGTTCGAGACACTCTAGCAAATGCCTCAGGACCCCACTTTGATCCTTGGAATCGGCTGGGCCGGTCCTCTCTTACTTTTGAGGATTGGCAATTCCTGAACACACGTTTCCCGGTCCTTACAGACCTATATCCGAGGCGCCTCGCATTCCAACAACCACACAGGTGAAAAGTATATAAATGTCAGGGCTGGTAGGTCACTGACACCACCCTAGCTAGAAAGAAACGTCGTGCTCTCCCAGCGGTCCATCTCCCGTTTTTGACTCATACCGAGGTGTGAGGCTCGCGAATCCACGTTACACACAAAGCTACGCCACACAGGCCGTGCTTTGATCATCAACCACAAGACTTTGCTTTTCAACAGAAGCCTTGATCAATTGCCACTTACGCATGCCACACAGGCAATTCACTCCATGCGTTTGATATCCATCAATATATAACCCCTGAGCTCGTACGTCTCAGAGAAGGGCGTTAAGCAAGAGAATAAATTCTCCGCCGCCAAACAGATATATATTTAATAGAGATCAATCACACGGACTAAAATCCAATGTCAAACACACAGTCCATTTACAAGTCCGTTCTGGGTCTGAACGAAACCGGAGGCACTTTCCTCGCATATCCATCGATCTCCAAGTACGTCTGGACGATCACCGACTGTTTCCCTCATCTTGGGTGTACAGCCCAATCAAGATCATCAGTAATCACCCAAACGATGTGAAGACTTCCGGTCTTCAACCACCGTCTTCATCTTCGACATCTCGTCGAATCGGTTATTCAGAATGGGTATAAACCCGGCCTTTCTGAATAACCCACGTATATAATAAACGAATGTTACACAAACACAACAAACGCCTCATTCCAATTCAGAATATTCTTTTATTCACAAAATCACATTCTTAGGGAAAGGTTCCCATTAATTTTATCCAAGATAAATTCTTCTAAATTTATTCTTTAATCCTCCTTTGGATATCATTTCAACTAGTCGGGATTAACGAACCACACCGAAGTAATTATTTATTTTATTTCCCAATCCCAACCTATATATCCCATGGAGAAAACTGGTAATACTCCACATCTAACACCACGGTGTTATCGGTAAAATTAATTACCATTTCACGTTCAAATCTAATTAAAGATTTAACTATCGCTTTGGAGCAAAACTGGTGATACTCCACTCTCGATCACCTTTCAGGTTTGATAATTTAAATTATCAATTCACATTTTAATCTAATTAAAGATTCATTAAAACTCTACTTAGTTTTAATCTTTTCAAAAATCAATATCCTGCCTTCAACTGGGTTAAAGAACCAATGTCATCAAAACACGATTCACGACAAA
Source organism: Allium sativum (assembly GCA_030737875.1). Lineage (NCBI taxonomy): Eukaryota > Viridiplantae > Streptophyta > Magnoliopsida > Asparagales > Amaryllidaceae > Allium > Allium sativum. Next base: position 427,966,136 of record CM060909.1, on the reverse strand, counting down.
CCCAAATCACATTTGATATTAAATACAAGGCTCTGAATAGAAAATATATCGACTTATATTCAATACCAAATTCTGAAACCAACAAATATCGTATTGGAAATAACGATATAAAATATATCTTTCAAATTCCCATAACAATATCTGTATAGTCACGAAATCCAACATCGAAATATCTCGAAGATAATTTCGATTCAACTCCATTCCAATCCACGTATTGGAAATTATCGATTATTTTTAAAATCACTTCCAAATTCAACCTATTTATTTTAAAAATAAATTGATTTCAATTCTAGTTCAAAACTAGTTCATTTCGATAAAAATCTATTTTTATCTTTTCAAATGTGGAATTTTCCAGCCCAAATCTTTCCAATTCACATATTATAATTTTACACAAATTATAGATATTTTTAATAATTTTATCAAGGCCCGTACAGTCGATTTCCAACAACGGCCATCGAACTGCACTTACAGCGACCTTTCTCCAATTTGATTTGGACATAATTCCAAATCCAACCGTTAGATTTCAAATTTCTCATATTCATTGGAAAGCTCTTTTCGATACGAACCCAACGGTTCCGGTTTTAGGAGAATCCGACGGTCGGATCTCCCGCAATGTCCGTTTGAATTAAATGGTCGAAATTCACGAACTACCGCGGCGCGGCGCGTTCTATTCAGGCCATTATATATATAATATATATATATTATATATATTTCGTCGATTTCCTTTTAAAACGAATTTTATAAATCATTTTAACTTCGTTTCAAAACCATTTCAACACTATTTCCATTCAAAGCCAAAATTGAATTCTTCTTTATAAATTCGTTTTAAAATTCATTTCTATTCAATTCAAATTTTAATTCAATTTGAATTCGTTTTCAATTCATTTCGAAATCGTTTTCAATTCAATTCATTTCGAAATCGTTTTCAATTCAATTCATTTCGAAATCGTTTTCAATTCAATTCATTTCGAAATCGTTTTCAATTCAATTCATTTCGAAATCGTTTTCAATTCAATTCATTTCGAAATCGTTTTCAATTCAATTCATTTCGAAATCGTTTTCAATTCAATTCATTTCGAAATCGTTTTCAATTCAATTCATTTCGAAATCGTTTTCAATTCAATTCATTTCGAAATCGTTTTCAATTCAATTCATTTCGAAATCGTTTTCAATTCAATTCATTTCGAAATCGTTTTCAATTCAATTCATTTCGAAATCGTTTTCTATTCAATTCATTTCGAAATCGTTTTCAATTCAATTCATTTCGAAATCGTTTTAAAATCGATATAAATATCGTTCACGTCGAAATAACGCATCTCTAATCAACACGGCTTTATATTTTTCAAAACTCCTTTATTCTATCCAACAAATGAATATTTATCCCATTCAACACATGAATCTATATTTCTTTCAGCACACGACTAATCTCAACACATGAGTACTGTCAACACCTCACTATTTTTGTTATGTAAAATATTTTATAAAACTATGGTATCTATCGTTTGATTTTAATTAGGCTCCACCGTAAAGTAGATTCTAATCGTAAATATGATAAAGATGTAATTTATTTTATTTAAAATATTCTACTCAACACATGAATAGTTTCAACACATGATCATCGTCAACACATGACTATTTTTATATTCAACACATGAATTTTCTTTTATAATATTCATTGTTTTCCCGATTGGAATGAGGCCCAATCAATCACCATATATTGTTAATTATATGGATTCCATACAACACATGTATATAATAGCATTGAAAAATAATCAACCATCAACCAAAGTGCACTACACTGTATAAGCATCAAATATAGATATCCGACGCTTATAACAGCCTGTCAATCCACCGATCGACATATTTAATCAATCAGGATGAGTGAACTTCAAATTTCATCCCAACACCCGTGTGGGGTTTCAAATCAACAAACACACATTTTTGTTTGTGCAGTTGGGCGATGTGTAAAATTTATCGACCCAATCAATATCAGTCAAATCAGTGTATATAAACAAATCGGCCGATTTGTTTATAAATATTTATTTATTCACTTTCACGTTAAAAATTATATTTTTAACGATAAAACAATTTATTTTAACACTTGAATTTCTATTCAATTCATTTATTCAATAAAATGATATTTTTATTTTTCTAACATATTTTAGAAAATTTCGGCGGCATAACGGCACGATACTAGAAACGGGACAAGGCCTAGCCTTATCCCCGGTCTAGTGAAGGCCCACGCCATTCACACATCAATCACATCACTTTTGTTATGCAAACCACAAAATTTGGAGTAAGAGTCTAACCTAGCCTTACTCCTTCGCCTTATAACGGCGCACGTCTAATCCTAACCCATTTATCGATTCGATTTTTCCACACCACAAACCACATTCAAACCAATATCGCAATCAATCACCAAACAGCCAAACAAACAAGTCCATGGTCTGTGGACGATTGTGTCGGGTGCTACTAAACACCGTCTGCATCCTAGTATATATATATATAACTAGAAAAAGAAATTGAAAGGTGAGAAGTTCTCACCGAAAGCTATCCAATACCACGACTCTTCATTAATGGAAATCTTCTTCGTTATCCCATCTTCGTCATCTTCGTTGCCCGTAGTCACTATATATATAAAAATCACACGTTTTTATATTTCGATGTTTTTAAAATAAAAATCACATTTTTATTTATTCACTTTCAATTTAAAAATCATATTTTTATAATCACTTTATATATTTAAAAATCGAATTTTCCACAACGCTAGTGTATGGATAAAAATTATATTTTTATCTCGCTATTCTTCATATAAAGATCTCGCCTTTTCAAAAATATAGATTTCGCCTTTTCTAAAATAAAGATTTCGCCTTTTTTTTATAAAAATCATCACTTGATTTCAACGTATATAAAATAAAAATCAGATTTTTATTTTGCTACATATACAAAGATGATATTTTTATAGTTCCTACTATGCAAAGATCATATTTTTATCTTTCTACAATGTAAAAGATTATATTTTTAATACTTTAAAAATATGAAAATCATATTTTACATCATCTATATGGTAAAGACTATATTTTTCAAAACCATATCTTTTTATATTTTTAAAATTCTGAAAAATAAGTTACTGCTTATTTATTTAAAATCAGTTTTAAATCATTTAAAAATCAGTTTTCGAAAACCTAAAAATCAGTTTTTAAACTGTTAAAATAAAAAAAAAAACAGTATTTAATCTGTAAAATGAAAACAGTTTTTAAAAACATAAAAATCAGTTTTTTTATATCATTTAAAAATCGGTTTTCTGTTTTAAATAAAAATAAAAATAAAGTAAATAAATTAAAAACTTACAGGATTTTGAAGAAAGGGGGGGGGTGTGAAACTGTCGTCGGCGGCACTTCCAAAAGGGGGGGGGGGGATCGGCGGCTTCGTCGAGGGTTCGGAGGAGGGAGGGGGTCCACGGCGGTCGGAGGCGAGCGGCGGGCTATGGCGGTTTGGGGGCGTCGCGTTCGTGGATCTCACGATGGAGGCTAGGGCTTAACGGAGAGGGAGGGAAGCGAGAGCGGGGCGAGGGTGGAGGGCGCCTGGCCTGCGGCGGCGCCAGGAGGATGGGCGGCGGTCTCCTCCGTCTTCCGTCGCCTTCGTTTTTTTTTTCTCTTTTTTTTTCTGTTGAATGCTGAATTAATCGGGGGGCCAGAGGGTTATAAGGAGGAAAGGGTTTTTTTTTATTATTTTATTTTAATTTAATTATTTTATTTTAATTCAAAAAGTCAACTTTTTGAATCGACCTCTAAAAGAGGTCCACCGCCTGTCGTCCTTAGCGTTTTACCCCCATTCCGAACACAATGGGATATGTATCGCAAGCTGATTTGATCGTTACAATCAGTTTCCTTTGAATTTACATTTAAATCACTATATTGAATTTTAACGTATATTTTAAATTACCGGGGTCACATACTAACTCTAAAAATTCTCGAAAGATATTTTCTAGCTTCGTATTGACGATACGGTCCTAACAAAACTAGTTTCGTCGAATTCCGAGACCGTTAGAAAAATGGCCAATTTCCAGTCGATTAAAATCAACTGAAATGGTCAAAACACGTTTTCCTTTGCCACGCTCACATATTGATTCAGAAAATTATGAAATTTGAAACCTAGCAATAACTTGACACTGCGGATCCAACAAAAGTGGTTTCGTCGAAATCCGAGGTCATTTGCAAAATGTCCATTTTTAAGGGCCTGAATTCCATAGCGACTATTCAGAATTTTCAACTGGACATATCTCTCAATTTTTAAAGTGAAATCTCAGTTTCTTACCTCCGTTAGAAAGATATTATCAATTAGATCCTAATGTTTTTGGTTTCACTAAAATCCGGATTGTTCTGCACCCGGTACATTCAATTGAAGTTTGAAATCGAATTATCGAACTACCGCGCCATTTTCAATTCTATTTATAATCATATATAAATATTTATATTCTAACGACGACGTATATAAATATATACGTCGAATTCCATTCAAAATAAATTTCTCGTCGATATTATTTAAAATAATTCATTTTAAATAATCAAAATTCGCTAAAATTGCTAAAATAAAAATTTTAAACTGGCCCAGATTTTGCGGGTTATTACAATCTCCCCCACTTAAAACTTTTCGTCCCCGAAAAGGAACAAAGTCGCAAGTGGTTTGACTATTAAGCTCTACACTCGATTTGGCTTTCGTTCTCCAACTTTTCAGTTTCTGAGAATTTTCAAAATTTCAAAAATTTGGCTAACACCCTAAATTTTCGAAAAATTTCGCCATAACCTCCCCTGCACCGGGAGCATCGGGGAATTTCAAATAGCTTCCCCGGTCCTTTAGATCTCAAAAAGAAAAAGAAAAAGCCAAGCGGCTAGCCAATAGGCTCACAAAATCATCATCACCCAAACAAAACAGTAAATTATGTAGTAAACATGTACCTATTTGTCGGGCAAACAAATTTTATTCTCTGGCTCTAGCCTCCTTGCTATGACCTGTTCAATGTAAGTATATGTATATGCAAGCAAATGCAACCGATTTTCAATACAATTCAATATTCGGTTATATTAGGCTAAATGGTTCAAAATTATCAAACAAATAAACAAACAACACAAAACATCAATCAATTAGTGAATTAGAGTTTCAAATTCATAATTTTGATACATATACAGAAAATCATGTTTTGATGCCAATTCACAACAAAGTGTTCTAACTATATAAGTTTTGGTTCTCACACCAGTCTAATGGAAATATATAGAAAATCACACCTTCGAAACACGAACATAAATTCTGATGATGATATATCAATCATCAGAACCATATCCGGGTGTCTAGAATGTGATTCTATACCTACCCAGTATATTAAAACTTCGAACATACGTTCATGACGCGTATACGCGAAATCTATATATACTCGATTGTCCATATTCAAAATAAATAAACATTTAAATACGTATAAAATGATTTAAATTTTCAAAACAAAATTGTTTTCATTTGAAAAATATACTCTTCACACTCGTTCTAGGATACTACTGATCCTATCTCTAACGAGTCATTCTAATTGGATATTACTAATCCAATATCTGATGAATTCTTTCGTATGGTTCTAATGTGTCTTGTTCTCGAGCTCTGTAAACCAAAGCTCTGATACCACTGTAAGAACCCGTAACTTCCCCGTAAAGGAAAGCACGAATACTTTTGAGAACAACACACAAAAGGACGCATACGAAAGAACATTTCATTGTTATTACAACAATTCCATCAGATACAAGAATATACAGAGTATAAATGAATAAAATACATTCGATAAATATCAGAGATTACAATAAATTACATAGCAGCGGAAAATAATACAAAACACAACTAGAAGTGATGCACGGATACAGAGCTTTCCGAGCATCGTTCCAGCTGTAAATCAGGACCCTGTGAATATAAATCTGCAAAACCAAAACTACTAGCTGCCCGTGCGGAAAATAGGGGCACCCAGAGTTTAGGTTAAAACAATAAACTCCAGGTCAGTCATGTGACTGGTGTGAGAACTAAAACAGTTATAATTCTTTATTTTAAGTTCGGTAAATCAAGGGACCACGCCGTATAACACGGAACGGGTTTCCTCCCAAGAATACCAGTGCTTAAAACAAACAGCGCAATGCTAAATAAAGAAGAATGAAGCTGTTATAAGACCCAGGTCCCATCACACAATGCAACGCAAGCCGGAGGATAGGGTTTTTACCTTATAACAGCCAAAGCATGCTTGATACGTTTAAAACACATTATTTGATACTATAATAAGTGTATAGTGCCAAAACAATTTCAATCATAAGTATCAATCATAGGCGGCATGGGTACCATCTATCATGTCGCCATACTAGTTCTACAATTAAAACCGCAATATCATGTATTGGAAATTGGATTTCCGTCATGAGCCGAGGCAAGGGGCAAGCTCCTCTCCGCGTTCGAGACACTCTAGCAAATGCCTCAGGACCCCACTTTGATCCTTGGAATCGGCTGGGCCGGTCCTCTCTTACTTTTGAGGATTGGCAATTCCTGAACACACGTTTCCCGGTCCTTACAGACCTATATCCGAGGCGCCTCGCATTCCAACAACCACACAGGTGAAAAGTATATAAATGTCAGGGCTGGTAGGTCACTGACACCACCCTAGCTAGAAAGAAACGTCGTGCTCTCCCAGCGGTCCATCTCCCGTTTTTGACTCATACCGAGGTGTGAGGCTCGCGAATCCACGTTACACACAAAGCTACGCCACACAGGCCGTGCTTTGATCATCAACCACAAGACTTTGCTTTTCAACAGAAGCCTTGATCAATTGCCACTTACGCATGCCACACAGGCAATTCACTCCATGCGTTTGATATCCATCAATATATAACCCCTGAGCTCGTACGTCTCAGAGAAGGGCGTTAAGCAAGAGAATAAATTCTCCGCCGCCAAACAGATATATATTTAATAGAGATCAATCACACGGACTAAAATCCAATGTCAGACACACAGTCCATTTACAAGTCCGTTCTGGGTCTGAACGAAACCGGAGGCACTTTCCTCGCATATCCATCGATCTCCAAGTACGTCTGGACGATCACCGACTGTTTCCCTCATCTTGGGTGTACAGCCCAATCAAGATCATCAGTAATCACCCAAACGATGTGAAGACTTCCGGTCTTCAACCACCGTCTTCATCTTCGACATCTCGTCGAATCGGTTATTCAGAATGGGTATAAACCCGGCCTTTCTGAATAACCCACGTATATAATAAACGAATGTTACACAAACACAACAAACGCCTCATTCCAATTCAGAATATTCTTTTATTCACAAAATCACATTCTTAGGGAAAGGTTCCCATTAATTTTATCCAAGATAAATTCTTCTAAATTTATTCTTTAATCCTCCTTTGGATATCATTTCAACTAGTCGGGATTAACGAACCACACCGAAGTAATTATTTATTTTATTTCCCAATCCTTACCTATATATCCCATGGAGAAAACTGGTAATACTCCACATCTAACACCACGGTGTTATCGGTAAAATTAATTACCATTTCACGTTCAAATCTAATTAAAGATTTAACTATCGCTTTGGAGCAAAACTGGTGATACTCCACTCTCGATCACCTTTCAGGTTTGATAATTTAAATTATCAATTCACATTTTAATCTAATTAAAGATTCATTAAAACTCTACTTAGTTTTAATCTTTTCAAAAATCAATATCCTGCCTTCAACTGGGTTAAAGAACCAATGTCATCAAAACACGATTCACGACAAACCCAAATCACATTTGATATTAAATACAAGGCTCTGAATAGAAAATATATCGACTTATATTCAATACCAAATTCTGAAACCAACAAATATCGTATTGGAAATAACGATATAAAATATATCTTTCAAATTCCCATAACAATATCTGTATAGTCACGAAATCCAACATCGAAATATCTCGAAGATAATTTCGATTCAACTCCATTCCAATCCACGTATTGGAAATTATCGATTATTTTTAAAATCACTTCCAAATTCAACCTATTTATTTTAAAAATAAATTGATTTCAATTCTAGTTCAAAACTAGTTCATTTCGATAAAAATCTATTTTTATCTTTTCAAATGTGGAATTTTCCAGCCCAAATCTTTCCAATTCACATATTATAATTTTACACAAATTATAGATATTTTTAATAATTTTATCAAGGCCCGTACAGTCGATTTCCAACAACGGCCATCGAACTGCACTTACAGCGACCTTTCTCCAATTTGATTTGGACATAATTCCAAATCCAACCGTTAGATTTCAAATTTCTCATATTCATTGGAAAGCTCTTTTCGATACGAACCCAACGGTTCCGGTTTTAGGAGAATCCGACGGTCGGATCTCCCGCAATGTCCGTTTGAATTAAATGGTCGAAATTCACGAACTACCGCGGCGCGGCGCGTTCTATTCAGGCCATTATATATATAATATATATATATTATATATATTTCGTCGATTTCCTTTTAAAACGAATTTTATAAATCATTTTAACTTCGTTTCAAAACCATTTCAACACTATTTCCATTCAAAGCCAAAATTGAATTCTTCTTTATAAATTCGTTTTAAAATTCATTTCTATTCAATTCAAATTTTAATTCAATTTGAATTCGTTTTCAATTCATTTCGAAATCGTTTTCAATTCAATTCATTTCGAAATCGTTTTCAATTCAATTCCTTTCGAAATCGTTTTCAATTCAATTCATTTCGAAATCGTTTTCAATTCAATTCATTTCGAAATCGTTTTCAATTCAATTCATTTCGAAATCGTTTTCAATTCAATTCATTTCGAAATCGTTTTCAATTCAATTCATTTCGAAATCGTTTTCAATTCAATTCATTTCGAAATCGTTTTCAATTCAATTCATTTCGAAATCGTTTTCAATTCAATTCATTTCGAAATCGTTTTCAATTCAATTCATTTCGAAATCGTTTTCAATTCAATTCATTTCGAAATCGTTTTCAATTCAATTCATTTCGAAATCGTTTTCTATTCAATTCATTTCGAAATCGTTTTCAATTCAATTCATTTCGAAATCGTTTTAAAATCGATATAAATATCGTTCACGTCGAAATAACGCATCTCTAATCAACACGGCTTTATATTTTTCAAAACTCCTTTATTCTATCCAACAAATGAATATTTATCCCATTCAACACATGAATCTATATTTCTTTCAGCACACGACTAATCTCAACACATGAGTACTGTCAACACCTCACTATTTTTGTTATGTAAAATATTTTATAAAACTATGGTATCTATCGTTTGATTTTAATTAGGCTCCACCGTAAAGTAGATTCTAATCGTAAATATGATAAAGATGTAATTTATTTTATTTAAAATATTCTACTCAACACATGAATAGTTTCAACACATGATCATCGTCAACACATGACTATTTTTATATTCAACACATGAATTTTCTTTTATAATATTCATTGTTTTCCCGATTGGAATGAGGCCCAATCAATCACCATATATTGTTAATTATATGGATTCCATACAACACATGTATATAATAGCATTGAAAAATAATCAACCATCAACCAAAGTGCACTACACTGTATAAGCATCAAATATAGATATCCGACGCTTATAACAGCCTGTCAATCCACCGATCGACATATTTAATCAATCAGGATGAGTGAACTTCAAATTTCATCCCAACACCCGTGTGGGGTTTCAAATCAACAAACACACATTTTTGTTTGTGCAGTTGGGCGATGTGTAAAATTTATCGACCCAATCAATATCAGTCAAATCAGTGTATATAAACAAATCGGCCGATTTGTTTATAAATATTTATTTATTCACTTTCACGTTAAAAATTATATTTTTAACGATAAAACAATTTATTTTAACACTTGAATTTCTATTCAATTCATTTATTCAATAAAATGATATTTTTATTTTTCTAACATATTTTAGAAAATTTCGGCGGCATAACGGCACGATACTAGAAACGGGACAAGGCCTAGCCTTATCCCCGGTCTAGTGAAGGCCCACGCCATTCACACATCAATCACATCACTTTTGTTATGCAAACCACAAAATTTGGAGTAAGAGTCTAACCTAGCCTTACTCCTTCGCCTTATAACGGCGCACGTCTAATCCTAACCCATTTATCGATTCGATTTTTCCACACCACAAACCACATTCAAACCAATATCGCAATCAATCACCAAACAGCCAAACAAACAAGTCCATGGTCTGTGGACGATTGTGTCGGGTGCTACTAAACACCGTCTGCATCCTAGTATATATATATATAACTAGAAAAAGAAATTGAAAGGTGAGAAGTTCTCACCGAAAGCTATCCAATACCACGACTCTTCATTAATGGAAATCTTCTTCGTTATCCCATCTTCGTCATCTTCGTTGCCCGTAGTCACTATATATATAAAAATCACACGTTTTTATATTTCGATGTTTTTAAAATAAAAATCACATTTTTATTTATTCACTTTCAATTTAAAAATCATATTTTTATAATCACTTTATATATTTAAAAATCGAATTTTCCACAACGCTAGTGTATGGATAAAAATTATATTTTTATCTCGCTATTCTTCATATAAAGATCTCGCCTTTTCAAAAATATAGATTTCGCCTTTTCTAAAATAAAGATTTCGCCTTTTTTTTATAAAAATCATCACTTGATTTCAACGTATATAAAATAAAAATCAGATTTTTATTTTGCTACATATACAAAGATGATATTTTTATAGTTCCTACTATGCAAAGATCATATTTTTATCTTTCTACAATGTAAAAGATTATATTTTTAATACTTTAAAAATATGAAAATCATATTTTACATCATCTATATGGTAAAGACTATATTTTTCAAAACCATATCTTTTTATATTTTTAAAATTCTGAAAAATAAGTTACTGCTTATTTATTTAAAATCAGTTTTAAATCATTTAAAAATCAGTTTTCGAAAACCTAAAAATCAGTTTTTAAACTGTTAAAAAAAAAAAAAAAACAGTATTTAATCTGTAAAATGAAAACAGTTTTTAAAAACATAAAAATCAGTTTTTTTATATCATTTAAAAATCGGTTTTCTGTTTTAAATAAAAATAAAAATAAAGTAAATAAATTAAAAACTTACAGGATTTTGAAGAAAGGGGGGGTGTGAAACTGTCGTCGGCGGCACTTCCAAAAGGGGAGGGGGATCGGCGGCTTCGTCGAGGGTTCGGAGGAGGGAGGGGGTCCACGGCGGTCGGAGGCGAGCGGCGGGCTATGGCGGTTTGGGGGCGTCGCGTTCGTGGATCTCGCGATGGAGGCTAGGGCTTAACGGAGAGGGAGGGAAGCGAGAGCGGGGCGAGGGTGGAGGGCGCCTGGCCTGCGGCGGCGCCAGGAGGATGGGCGGCGGTCTCCTCCGTCTTCCGTCGCCTTCGTTTTTTTTTTCTCTTTTTTTTTTTTGTTGAATGCTGAATTAATCGGGGGGCCAGAGGGTTATAAGGAGGAAAGGGTTTTTTTTTATTATTTTATTTTAATTTAATTATTTTATTTTAATTCAAAAAGTCAACTTTTTGAATCGACCTCTAAAAGAGGTCCACCGCCTGTCGTCCTTAGCGTTTTACCCCCATTCCGAACACAATGGGATATGTATCGCAAGCTGATTTGATCGTTACAATCAGTTTCCTTTGAATTTACATTTAAATCACTATATTGAATTTTAACGTACATTTTAAATTACCGGGGTCACATACTAACTCTAAAAATTCTCGAAAGATATTTTCTAGCTTCGTATTGACGATACGGTCCTAACAAAACTAGTTTCGTCGAATTCCGAGACCGTTAGAAAAATGGCCAATTTCCAGTCGATTAAAATCAACTGAAATGGTCAAAACACGTTTTCCTTTGCCACGCTCACATATTGATTCAGAAAATTATGAAATTTGAAACCTAGCAATAACTTGACACTGCGGATCCAACAAAAGTGGTTTCGTCGAAATCCGAGGTCATTTGCAAAATGTCCATTTTTAAGGGCCTGAATTCCATAGCGACTATTCAGAATTTTCAACTGGACATATCTCTCAATTTTTAAAGTGAAATCTCAGTTTCTTACCTCCGTTAGAAAGATATTATCAATTAGATCCTAATGTTTTTGGTTTCACTAAAATCCGGATTGTTTTGCACCCGGTACATTCAATTGAAGTTTGAAATCGAATTATCGAACTACCGCGCCATTTTCAATTCTATTTATAATCATATATAAATATTTATATTCTAACGACGACGTATATAAATATATACGTCGAATTCCATTCAAAATAAATTTCTCGTCGATATTATTTAAAATAATTCATTTTAAATAATCAAAATTCGCTAAAATTGCTAAAATAAAAATTTTAAACTGGCCCAAATTTTGCGGGTTATTACAATCTCCCCCACTTAAAACTTTTCGTCCCCGAAAAGGAACAAAGTCGCAAGTGGTTTGACTATTAAGCTCTACACTCGATTTGGCTTTCGTTCTCCAACTTTTCAGTTTCTGAGAATTTTCAAAATTTCAAAAATTTGGCTAACACCCTAAATTTTCGAAAAATTTCGCCATAACCTCCCCTGCACCGGGAGCATCGGGGAATTTCAAATAGCTTCCCCGGTCCTTTAGATCTCAAAAAGAAAAAGAAAAAGCCAAGCGGCTAGCCAATAGGCTCACAAAATCATCATCACCCAAACAAAACAGTAAATTATGTAGTAAACATGTACCTATTTGTCGGGCAAACAAATTTTATTCTCTGGCTCTAGCCTCCTTGCTATGACCTGTTCAATGTAAGTATATGTATATGCAAGCAAATGCAACCGATTTTCAATACAATTCAATATTCGGTTATATTAGGCTAAATGGTTCAAAATTATCAAACAAATAAACAAACAACACAAAACATCAATCAATTAGTGAATTAGAGTTTCAAATTCATAATTTTGATATATATACAGAAAATCATGTTTTGATGCCAATTCACAACAAAGTGTTCTAACTATATAAGTTTTGGTTCTCACACCAGTCTAATGGAAATATATAGAAAATCACACCTTCGAAACACGAACATAAATTCTGATGATGATATATCAATCATCAGAACCATATCCGGGTGTCTAGAATGTGATTCTATACCTACCCAGTATATTAAAACTTCGAACATACGTTCATGACGCGTATACGCGAAATCTATATATACTCGATTGTCCATATTCAAAATAAATAAACATTTAAATACGTATAAAACGATTTAAATTTTCAAAACAAAATTGTTTTCATTTGAAAAATATACTCTTCACACTCGTTCTAGGATACTACTGATCCTATCTCTAACGAGTCATTCTAATTGGATATTACTAATCCAATATCTGATGAATTCTTTCGTATGGTTCTAATGTGTCTTGTTCTCGAGCTCTGTAAACCAAAGCTCTGATACCACTGTAAGAACCCGTAACTTCCCCGTAAAGGAAAGCACGAATACTTTTGAGAACAACACACAAAAGGACGCATACGAAAGAACATTTCATTGTTATTACAACAATTCCATCAGATACAAGAATATACAGAGTATAAATGAATAAAATACATTCGATAAATATCAGAGATTACAATAAATTACATAGCAGCGGAAAATAATACAAAACACAACTAGAAGTGATGCACGGATACAGAGCTTTCTGAGCATCGTTCCAGCTGTAAATCAGGACCCTGTGAATATAAATCTGCAAAACCAAAACTACTAGCTGCCCGTGCGGAAAATAGGGGCACCCAGAGTTTAGGTTAAAACAATAAACTCCAGGTCAGTCATGTGACTGGTGTGAGAACTAAAACAGTTATAATTCTTTATTTTAAGTTCGGTAAATCAAGGGACCACGCCGTATAACACGGAACGGGTTTCCTCCCAAGAATACCAGTGCTTAAAACAAACAGCGCAATGCTAAATAAAGAAGAATGAAGCTGTTATAAGACCCAGGTCCCATCACACAATGCAACGCAAGCCGGAGGATAGGGTTTTTACCTTATAACAGCCAAAGCATGCTTGATACGTTTAAAACACATTATTTGATACTATAATAAGTGTATAGTGCCAAAACAATTTCAATCATAAGTATCAATCATAGGCGGCATGGGTACCATCTATCATGTCGCCATACTAGTTCTACAATTAAAACCGCAATATCACGTATTGGAAATTGGATTTCCGTCATGAGCCGAGGCAAGGGGCAAGCTCCTCTCCGCGTTCGAGACACTCTAGCAAATGCCTCAGGACCCCACTTTGATCCTTGGAATCGGCTGGGCCGGTCCTCTCTTACTTTTGAGGATTGGCAATTCCTGAACACACGTTTCCCGGTCCTTACAGACCTATATCCGAGGCGCCTCGCATTCCAACAACCACACAGGTGAAAAGTATATAAATGTCAGGGCTGGTAGGTCACTGACACCACCCTAGCTAGAAAGAAACGTCGTGCTCTCCCAGCGGTCCATCTCCCGTTTTTGACTCATACCGAGGTGTGAGGCTCGCGAATCCACGTTACACACAAAGCTACGCCACACAGGCCGTGCTTTGATCATCAACCACAAGACTTTGCTTTTCAACAGAAGCCTTGATCAATTGCCACTTACGCATGCCACACAGGCAATTCACTCCATGCGTTTGATATCCATCAATATATAACCCCTGAGCTCGTACGTCTCAGAGAAGGGCGTTAAGCAAGAGAATAAATTCTCCGCCGCCAAACAGATATATATTTAATAGAGATCAATCACACGGACTAAAATCCAATGTCAGACACACAGTCCATTTACAAGTCCGTTCTGGGTCTGAACGAAACCGGAGGCACTTTCCTCGCATATCCATCGATCTCCAAGTACGTCTGGACGATCACCGACTGTTTCCCTCATCTTGGGTGTACAGCCCAATCAAGATCATCAGTAATCACCCAAACGATGTGAAGACTTCCGGTCTTCAACCACCGTCTTCATCTTCGACATCTCGTCGAATCGGTTATTCAGAATGGGTATAAACCCGGCCTTTCTGAATAACCCACGTATATAATAAACGAATGTTACACAAACACAACAAACGCCTCATTCCAATTCAGAATATTCTTTTATTCACAAAATCACATTCTTAGGGAAAGGTTCCCATTAATTTTATCCAAGATAAATTCTTCTAAATTTATTCTTTAATCCTCCTTTGGATATCATTTCAACTAGTCGGGATTAACGAACCACACCGAAGTAATTATTTATTTTATTTCCCAATCCCAACCTATATATCTCATGGAGAAAACTGGTAATACTCCACATCTAACACCACGGTGTTATCGGTAAAATTAATTACCATTTCACGTTCAAATCTAATTAAAGATTTAACTATCGCTTTGGAGCAAAACTGGTGATACTCCACTCTCGATCACCTTTCAGGTTTGATAATTTAAATTATCAATTCACATTTTAATCTAATTAAAGATTCATTAAAACTCTACTTAGTTTTAATCTTTTCAAAAATCAATATCCTGCCTTCAACTGGGTTAAAGAACCAATGTCATCAAAACACGATTCACGACAAACCCAAATCACATTTGATATTAAATACAAGGCTCTGAATAGAAAATATATCGACTTATATTCAATACCAAATTCTGAAACCAACAAATATCGTATTGGAAATAACGATATAAAATATATCTTTCAAATTCCCATAACAATATCTGTATAGTCACGAAATCCAACATCGAAATATCTCGAAGATAATTTCGATTCAACTCCATTCCAATCCACGTATTGGAAATTATCGATTATTTTTAAAATCACTTCCAAATTCAACCTATTTATTTTAAAAATAAATTGATTTCAATTCTAGTTCAAAACTAGTTCATTTCGATAAAAATCTATTTTTATCTTTTCAAATGTGGAATTTTCCAGCCCAAATCTTTCCAATTCACATATTATAATTTTACACAAATTATAGATATTTTTAATAATTTTATCAAGGCCCGTACAGTCGATTTCCAACAACGGCCATCGAACTGCACTTACAGCGACCTTTCTCCAATTTGATTTGGACATAATTCCAAATCCAACCGTTAGATTTCAAATTTCTCATATTCATTGGAAAGCTCTTTTCGATACGAACCCAACGGTTCCGGTTTTAGGAGAATCCGACGGTCGGATCTCCCGCAATGTCCGTTTGAATTAAATGGTCGAAATTCACGAACTACCGCGGCGCGGCGCGTTCTATTCAGGCCATTATATATATAATATATATATATTATATATATTTCGTCGATTTCCTTTTAAAACGAATTTTATAAATCATTTTAACTTCGTTTCAAAACCATTTCAACACTATTTCCATTCAAAGCCAAAATTGAATTCTTCTTTATAAATTCGTTTTAAAATTCATTTCTATTCAATTCAAATTTTAATTCAATTTGAATTCGTTTTCAATTCATTTCGAAATCGTTTTCAATTCAATTCATTTCGAAATCGTTTTCAATTCAATTCCTTTCGAAATCGTTTTCAATTCAATTCATTTCGAAATCGTTTTCAATTCAATTCATTTCGAAATCGTTTTCAATTCAATTCATTTCGAAATCGTTTTCAATTCAATTCATTTCGAAATCGTTTTCAATTCAATTCATTTCGAAATCGTTTTCAATTCAATTCATTTCGAAATCGTTTTCAATTCAATTCATTTCGAAATCGTTTTCAATTCAATTCATTTCGAAATCGTTTTCATTTCAATTCATTTCGAAATCGTTTTCAATTCAATTCATTTCGAAATCGTTTTCAATTCAATTCATTTCGAAATCGTTTTCAATTCAATTCATTTCGAAATCGTTTTCTATTCAATTCATTTCGAAATCGTTTTCAATTCAATTCATTTCGAAATCGTTTTAAAATCGATATAAATATCGTTCACGTCGAAATAACGCATCTCTAATCAACACGGCTTTATATTTTTCAAAACTCCTTTATTCTATCCAACAAATGAATATTTATCCCATTCAACACATGAATCTATATTTCTTTCAGCACACGACTAATCTCAACACATGAGTACTGTCAACACCTCACTATTTTTGTTATGTAAAATATTTTATAAAACTATGGTATCTATCGTTTGATTTTAATTAGGCTCCACCGTAAAGTAGATTCTAATCGTAAATATGATAAAGATGTAATTTATTTTATTTAAAATATTCTACTCAACACATGAATAGTTTCAACACATGATCATCGTCAACACATGACTATTTTTATATTCAACACATGAATTTTCTTTTATAATATTCATTGTTTTCCCGATTGGAATGAGGCCCAATCAATCACCATATAGTGTTAATTATATGGATTCCATACAACACATGTATATAATAGCATTGAAAAATAATCAACCATCAACCAAAGTGCACTACACTGTATAAGCATCAAATATAGATATCCGATGCTTATAACAGCCTGTCAATCCACCGATCGACATATTTAATCAATCAGGATGAGTGAACTTCAAATTTCATCCCAACACCCGTGTGGGGTTTCAAATCAACAAACACACATTTTTGTTTGTGCAGTTGGGCGATGTGTAAAATTTATCGACCCAATCAATATCAGTCAAATCAGTGTATATAAACAAATCGGCCGATTTGTTTATAAATATTTATTTATTCACTTTCACGTTAAAAATTATATTTTTAACGATAAAACAATTTATTTTAACACTTGAATTTCTATTCAATTCATTTATTCAATAAAATGATATTTTTATTTTTCTAACATATTTTAGAAAATTTCGGCGGCATAACGGCACGATACTAGAAACGGGACAAGGCCTAGCCTTATCCCCGGTCTAGTGAAGGCCCACGCCATTCACACATCAATCACATCACTTTTGTTATGCAAACCACAAAATTTGGAGTAAGAGTCTAACCTAGCCTTACTCCTTCGCCTTATAACGGCGCACGTCTAATCCTAACCCATTTATCGATTCGATTTTTCCACACCACAAACCACATTCAAACCAATATCGCAATCAATCACCAAACAGCCAAACAAACAAGTCCATGGTCTGTGGACGATTGTGTCGGGTGCTACTAAACACCGTCTGCATCCTAGTATATATATATATAACTAGAAAAAGAAATTGAAAGGTGAGAAGTTCTCACCGAAAGCTATCCAATACCACGACTCTTCATTAATGGAAATCTTCTTCGTTATCCCATCTTCGTCATCTTCGTTGCCCGTAGTCACTATATATATAAAAATCACACGTTTTTATATTTCGATGTTTTTAAAATAAAAATCACATTTTTATTTATTCACTTTCAATTTAAAAATCATATTTTTATAATCACTTTATATATTTAAAAATCGAATTTTCCACAACGCTAGTGTATGGATAAAAATTATATTTTTATCTCGCTATTCTTCATATAAAGATCTCGCCTTTTCAAAAATATAGATTTCGCCTTTTCTAAAATAAAGATTTCGCCTTTTTTTTATAAAAATCATCACTTGATTTCAACGTATATAAAATAAAAATCAGATTTTTATTTTGCTACATATACAAAGATGATATTTTTATAGTTCCTACTATGCAAAGATCATATTTTTATCTTTCTACAATGTAAAAGATTATATTTTTAATACTTTAAAAATATGAAAATCATATTTTACATCATCTATATGGTAAAGACTATATTTTTCAAAACCATATCTTTTTATATTTTTAAAATTCTGAAAAATAAGTTACTGCTTATTTATTTAAAATCAGTTTTAAATCATTTAAAAATCAGTTTTCGAAAACCTAAAAATCAGTTTTTAAACTGTTAAAAAAAAATAAAAAAAAAAACAGTATTTAATCTGTAAAATGAAAACAGTTTTTAAAAACATAAAAATCAGTTTTTTTATATCATTTAAAAATCGGTTTTCTGTTTTAAATAAAAATAAAAATAAAGTAAATAAATTAAAAACTTACAGGATTTTGAAGAAAGGGGGGGTGTGAAACTGTCGTCGGCGGCACTTCCAAAAGGGGGGGGGATCGGCGGCTTCGTCGAGGGTTCGGAGGAGGGAGGGGGTCCACGGCGGTCGGAGGCGAGCGACGGGCTATGGCGGTTTGGGGGCGTCGCGTTCGTGGATCTCGCGATGGAGGCTAGGGCTTAACGGAGAGGGAGGGAAGCGAGAGCGGGGCGAGGGTGGAGGGCGCCTGGCCTGCGGCGGCGCCAGGAGGATCGGCGGCGGTCTCCTCCGTCTTCCGTCGCCTTCGTTTTTTTTTTCTCTTTTTTTTTCTGTTGAATGCTGAATTAATCGGGGGGCCAGAGGGTTATAAGGAGGAAAGGGTTTTTTATTATTATTTTATTTTAATTTAATTATTTTATTTTAATTCAAAAAGTCAACTTTTTGAATCGACCTCTAAAAGAGGTCCACCGCCTGTCGTCCTTAGCGTTTTACCCCCATTCCGAACACAATGGGATATGTATCGCAAGCTGATTTGATCGTTACAATCAGTTTCCTTTGAATTTACATTTAAATCACTATATTGAATTTTAACGTACATTTTAAATTACCGGGGTCACATACTAACTCTAAAAATTCTCGAAAGATATTTTCTAGCTTCGTATTGACGATACGGTCCTAACAAAACTAGTTTCGTCGAATTCCGAGACCGTTAGAAAAATGGCCAATTTCCAGTCGATTAAAATCAACTGAAATGGTCAAAACACGTTTTCCTTTGCCACGCTCACATATTGATTCAGAAAATTATGAAATTTGAAACCTAGCAATAACTTGACACTGCGGATCCAACAAAAGTGGTTTCGTCGAAATCCGAGGTCATTTGCAAAATGTCCATTTTTAAGGGCCTGAATTCCATAGCGACTATTCAGAATTTTCAACTGGACATATCTCTCAATTTTTAAAGTGAAATCTCAGTTTCTTACCTCCGTTAGAAAGATATTATCAATTAGATCCTAATGTTTTTGGTTTCACTAAAATCCGGATTGTTTTGCACCCGGTACATTCAATTGAAGTTTGAAATCGAATTATCGAACTACCGCGCCATTTTCAATTCTATTTATAATCATATATAAATATTTATATTCTAACGACGACGTATATAAATATATACGTCGAATTCCATTCAAAATAAATTTCTCGTCGATATTATTTAAAATAATTCATTTTAAATAATCAAAATTCGCTAAAATTGCTGAAATAAAAATTTTAAACTGGCCCAGATTTTGCGGGTTATTACATCTTTGATGCAAATAAAACATGAAATTAAAAGTTCATTATATTAGAAATGTTATTAGAATAAAAAAATATTTTGTTAAAAAATGCATATTAGAATAAAAAGAACATTTTGTTTGAAAATGCACATTAGAGAAAAATAACATTTTCCGTTATAAAATGTTGCATTAGAGAAAAATAACATTTTCTCATAAAATGTGACATTAGTTTAAAATAACAATTTTGTTAAGAAAGATTAAAATAACATTTTTGTTAAGAAATGTTACATAAGAATAAATATGTCATTTAGAGTATAAAATGTTACATTGGATAAAAATAACATTTTAGTATGAAATGTTGTATGTAAATAAAATACATTTTGTCATAAAATGTGCATGAGAATAAAAAGGGTCATTATCATTTCGGATGCTTATTTAGATTAAAAATAACACTGTAGCTTGGAATGTTTATTTAGATATAAATTTGTTACTTTTGTCAAATCTGGAATTGACATCTAAAATTGTCACTTTTGTTAAATGGGAATTGTCGACATACAAAAGTATCATTTTCATGTATATTGAAATTAGAATTGTCACTTTCATTTTTGTTGAAATAGGAATTGTCGACAAAACAAAATTGTCTTTTATTTCGTCGCTAAAATATGAGACATGTCATATAAATAAAAGTACTTCTTTTTAGTTGTCGTGTTTAAATAGAATTGTAATGCGAATAAAATATTCTTTTTGTTCGTCATCAGAATTGGTTAAATTCATTAACCAATAATCTATTTAGATGAATTGGTGTTGCTTGGAAACCCCACACGGATGTTGGGATGACATACACCAGTCCCAATATTTAACTATATGTCAATCGATGGATTGACAGTTTGTGTTGAGCGTTATTAATTTATTTATTTTGACGCTCACACAATTATAAATTTCACTCTGGTTGTGAATGGATTGCTTAGTGATTATGTATCATTATTGTTATATATATATATACATACATGCGATGTATGAAAACCATATAATTGGAATTGTATGGTAATTGATTGAGTCGCATTCCGATTCAGAATATACTTTGATATAAAGAATATTTTAAAATAAAGAAACATTTTTATATAAAGAATGTTTCAAAATAAAGAATCTTTTAAAAATAAAGAATATTTTTAATAACGAATATTTTAAATAATATTCAGTGAAGAAGAGAAATGTGAAGCCGAATTAAATAGCAAACGCAATTTTTAACCCGAACGGGTTTATCGATCGATTTAATTCATTTTAAAAATGAATATAAAAAGGGAAGTGATTTCGGAATATAATATTTTGATAATATTATTATTTTAATATAATAAAGATATAGAATATTC
The DNA here is from genome assembly GCA_030737875.1 of Allium sativum. Lineage (NCBI taxonomy): Eukaryota > Viridiplantae > Streptophyta > Magnoliopsida > Asparagales > Amaryllidaceae > Allium > Allium sativum. The sequence continues at coordinate 427,944,473 of CM060909.1, read as the reverse complement.
AATTCTTATATAAAATTGAAAATGAAGTTAAAATCATTTTAAAATGAATTTATAAATATATTATAATACGATTTAAATAGAAATCGGTGATATATGTATTATATATTTATTTAATGGCCTGAACAGAACGCGCTGCGCAACGACCGTTCGCGAATTTCGACCATTAACTTCAAATTGGCGTAACGGAAGATCCGACCGTCGGATTCTCCTAAAACCGGAAACGTTGGGTTCGTATCGGAAAGTGCTTTCCAATAAGTATAAGATTTTTGAAATCTAACGGTTAGATTCCGGATTATGTCCAAATCAATTTCAGAAAAGGTCGCTATGGATGCAGTTCGGTGGCTGTTATTGGAAACCAACTGTACGAGTGATAATAAAATTATTAAAAATATGGAAAAATTATGTAAAATCATAATAAATGATTTGAAAAGAGTTTGGTTGAAAGAATTCCATATTTGATAAGATAAAATATGTTTTTATCAAATTGAACTAGTTTTTAACGAGGATAAATCTTTAAAATAAGATTTAATGAAGTTTTCCAATCATTTGATATTTAATTGGAATTAAATAAAATAAATTGGATTTTGGGTTTTTCGTGAATGGTGTCTTAAATAACACTGTACTTAAACCCCATAAGAAAAGAATAAATCTTTTTACTAAGATTATTAGAGTTTTCAATTGTATTTAATAATTGGAATAATAGGAAATGTGAATTGGGTTTATTGTGAACTGTGTTTTTAAACTACACTTGTTCTTTAACCCAATTAACAGTGAAAGTATAATTTGGAATTTATAAATCTTTATTTAAGATTTAATTGGAAATTCTCCAAAGTAAAGTTTCTAATTTAATATATTAAATTGGAATTGAATGGAATTCGATTTAACAATAATCGAGATGAGATTCTGTAAAAGAAGACCATTACTATATATGGAATTTAAGAGGCTTTGCCGTTATTCCATTTATATTATTAGTCGGATACAGAAATTTATATCGATTATATATTGATTTGGTTTCTGTGAAGATTCCATATTTAATAGAAGATGATTTTGGGGTTTATCGTGAACAATGTTTTTAAATGACATTTGTTCTTTAACCCAGTTAAAGATAAGATTTATCTCTTAAATCTGAATAATCATTAAGTATTAATTTTGGATATTAAAACCAAATTGGGGTTTTAATGAATCTTTAAAAGGGGGATTTAAGATTAAATTATAGAATTCATCTTTAATCAAATTAATGGGAACCTTTTTCCAAATAATGAGAATATCTTATTAAAAGAATATTCTGAATTGGAATGTAGCGTATGATGTGTTTTATAGCACTTGATTTTTATTACAAAATACACGAATTATTCGGAAAGACCGGGTTTAACCCATTCTGAATAATTACTACGACGATTAAAAGTCGAAGATGAAGACGGTGGTTGAAGACCGACGATCTTCACATCGAATGGATGAAGACTACTGATGCCTTTGATTGGAGTTGTTGCCTAGAGAAGGTTTTAGTGGTTGTTGCTCGGACGTATTGTTGATCATTTGGATATGCGAGGTATAAAGTGCCTTCGGTTTCGTTCAGACCCAGAATGAACTTGTAGGTGGATTGTATGTCTGACGTTGTATTCCTTTATACTGTATTCGTTGATCTCGGGTATATATATATATATATCTGTTGGTGGCGGAGAATTTATTCTCTTGCATAACACCCTTCTCTGAGACGTACGGGCTTAGAGGTTATATATTGGCCGGAATCAATTGTATAGTATGGATTGACAATGTGGCATGCCAAGATGCATGGATCAAGGCTTTTGTTGAAAAGTAGAGCCTTGTGGTTGATGATCAAACTCAGCTTTAAATAGCATTGCTTTGTGTATAGCGATGCTTCGCAATCCTCACACCTTGGTATGAACCAGAAACGGGAGTAAGGACTGCAGGGAGGACATACGTTTCTTTCTAGATAGGAGTGGTGTCATGATTTTTACAAGGCCTGACATTTTTACTTATGTGGTTGATGGAATGAGGCACCTCAGTTGTTGAGTCCCTAGTGGCTCTATTTACGCCCCATAGGGCGGGTAAATGTATTGTTCAGGCATTACCAATCCACTAACATATTTGTGGATCGGCCCTGCAAAATCCAAGGGACGATGCGTCTGTTCCTGAGACATGGGCTAGATTGTCTCGAATTTGGTAAGGACTATCTTTTGCCTTGGTTCATGATGGAAATCCAACCTCCAATACGACCCATGCGGTTTTGATTGTATTACTAGTACGGCGACATAGTATATGGTAGCTATGTCGTTTATGATTGATATTATGATTGAAACGTTTTAAACAAATATACACTAATAATAATAACAAATTCGGTTTATCGTATCAAGCATTTTTGACCATTATAAGGTAAAACTCTATCCTCCGGTTTGCGTTGCATTGTGTGATGGGACTTGAGTCTTATAATGGTTTCATTTTTATAAAAAGCATTGCGTTGTTTGACGATTTACTTTATTTATGCACTAGCAATCCAACGGAGTAAACCCGTTCCGCGTTAGCGGCGTGGTCCTGTGATTAGCCTTATATTCAAATTGGTTAAATCAGATTTCTCATACCAGTCCCATGACTGACCTATAGTTTGTTTCACTTGCAAACTCGGGTACCCTCTTTTCCACAAGGGCAGTCGAGTAGCTTCTTTTGTAGATATTCATTTCTTAAGCAGGATTCTAGATCGAAGCTTAAAGCTGTGTCTAGAGCATTGGTAGCCTTCCGTTGTATTAGTTTATTTATTCCACTGCATTGTATAAAAGTTATTATAATTAAATCTTCCACTGTATTATTTATCCAATGTACTCTGATATTCTGTACTCTGATGTAACATTATTATAATGTTTATAAAAGTCTTATGTATCTGTTCTGATGTGTTGTATGCCCAAAGTTAAAGTATTCGTGGATTTCCAACTTTTGGATCGGACCTGTGTGGTTTATGGTCGATTCAAAGGGCAGGGATTTGCGGGTCTTTACAGCTGGTATCAGAGCCAGGTTAGCTCAAATCTTTGGGGTACAACTCGTTAGAACTGAAGAAAAGACTCATCAGAGGTAGGATTAGTAATATCCTATATAAGAATAATCATTAGAGATAAGATCAGTAGCATCGTAGAATGAGCAAACTCATTAGAGATAGGGTTAATAATGCCCAAGAATGAGTTCAGAGTAAAAAGTCTATAATTAACGTATTTGTGATTAGATATATAATCCAATATTAGAAAATATGATTTTTGAATATACAAAAGTTATATATTTTTAAACGCTAATCAACTAATTGATTGATGATTGTGTTGTGTGATAATTAATTCAACTAACAAAATTATTGAAACAAATGAAAGAACTAAAATATAATCGGTTAATTAAACAATATTTAGCTCCGTTCCTTTTCGAGGATGAAAAGATTTTAAGTGGGGGAGATTGTAACAACCCGGAAATTCTGAACCAATTTAAAATTTTTATTTTGGCTATTTTAATGAATTTTAAATAGTTAAAATAATTTATTTTAAATAATAACGATTAAAAATTTATTTTAATTGAAGGTAGAACGAATATATTTATTTTAATTATAAAAGGACTTAGAAATACCGCGGTAATTTGACAATTTGAATTTAAACTTTAATTGACCATATAGGATGCCAAATAAATCAGATTTTAGTGAAATCAAAAATATTAGAATCTATTTAAAAATATCTTTCCAACGAATCCGAAAAATCTAAATTTCATAGCGGGAATCAAAAGTTATGCCCGGTTTAATTTTCAGAATGGTCGTTGTAGAATTTATATATATATATTTTAATATCCATTTTTCAAACGACCTCTGTTTTCGAAGAAACCACTTTTTTTGGAACTGGAATGTCAAATTATTGCTAGGTTTCAATTTTCATAATTTTTAGAATTAATATGTGAGTGTGGCGATAGAAAACATGTTTTGTCAGTTTTAGTCAAATCGGATCGACCAGAAAAGGGCCATTTTTCAAACGGTCTCAGAATTCGATGAAATTAGTCTTGTTAGGAGAGTATCGTCAAAACACAACTAGAAATAATTTTTCTGTAATTTTTAAAGTTAGTATGTGGCCCCGATAATTACATTTAAATTTAATAATCAAATGATTTATATTTTAAATTAAAGCAAAGTGGGATGAGACGGTCAAATGGGCTGACAAAACATATCCCGTTGTGTTCGTAATGGTGGTAATTGGGTGTGAACGACAGTGGTTGGGCTGAAATCGGACAAAGTTGCTAATCGGGCCTTAATTGGGTTAATTAGGAATTTAATATTACAAATATAATAGGTAATTAACGTAACCCTTCTTCCATAACCTTACAGCCGCCACTTCCATCGTTATTTGTGATTAACCATTGATTCTTCCTCACCAAATAACTCCATCTCCTCTCAATTTCAGCCCCTCCTCCTTTTGAGTTTTCTATAGAGATTTTCGTCCTCTTTCAATCAACACCGACCTCACCTGAAACTGAGCACCGCAGCTCATGAATCACCTCTGCTAACTGTCGTCGTTCAAGGCCCCGCCCTGGGCCCACCGCACCACCGAACTCCACGCCCTTCCTACGCACGTCCATCTCTCCGTCCCCGACGACGTCCAATAGACCGCTCCTCGTTTCGTGCCTTCAAGCTTCTGAAAATCAAAACAGAAGAATTGAACTGAGACGACCCGAACTTCCACGTGAAGGAAAGCACAGATAGAATCGAGGACAAGACAAAATAGAACGCAAACGGAAGAACATTTCATTGTATATTACAACAATTCCATCAGATACAAGAATATACAGAGTATAAATGAATAAATTACATTCGAATAATATCAGAGATTTAAATTACATTTAAATACATCGCAGCGGAAGATAATACAAAAGCACAACTAGAAATAACGCACGGATACAGAGCTTTCCGAGCATCGTTCCAGCTGTAAATCAGGACCCTGTGGATATAAATCTGCAAAACCAAAACTACTAGCTGCCCGTGTCGAAAATAGGGGCACCCAGAGTTTAGGTTAAAACAATAAACTCCAGGTCAGTCATGTGACTGGTGTGAGAACTAAAACAGTTATTAATCTTTATTTTTAAAGTTAGGTAAATCAAGGGACCACGCCGTATAACACGGAACGGGTTTCCTCCCAAGAATACCAGCGCATAAAACAAACAGCACAATGCTAAATAAAGAAAAATGAAGCTGTTATAAGACCCAGGTCCCATCACACAATGCAACGCAAGCCGGAGGATAGGGTTTTTACCTTATAACAGCCAAAGCATGCTTGATACGTTAAAAACACATTATTTGATACTATAATAAGTGTATAGTGTCAAATCAATTTCAATCATAGGCGGCATGAATGACCCATACCACTATGTCGCCATACTAGGTTCTACAAATAAAACTGAAATACACGTATTGAAAATTGGATTTCCGTCATGAGTCGAGGCAAGGGGCAAGCTCCTCTCCGCGTTCGAGACACTCTAGCAAATGTCCCAGGACCCCACTCTGATCCTTGGATCTTCAGGGCCGGTCCTCTCTTACTTTTGAGGATTAATTATTCCTGAACACATGTTTCCCGGTCCTTACAGACCTATATCCGAGGCGCCTCGTATCCAACAACCACACAGGTGAAAAGTATATAAATGTCAGGGCTGGTAGGTCACTGACACCACCCTAGCTAGAAAGAAACGTCGTGCTCTCCCTGCAGTCACTATCCCGTTTTTGACTCATACGGAGGTGTGAGGCTCGCAAATTCATGCTACACACAAAGTTGTGCCACATAGGCCGTGCTTTGATCATCAACCACAAGACTTTGCTTTTCAACAGAAGCCTTGATCAATTGCCACTTACGCGTGCCACACTGGCAATTCACTCCATGCGACTGATGTCCATCGATATACAACCTCTGAGCTCGTACGTCTCAGAGAAGGGCGTTAAGCAAGAGAATAAATTCTCCGCCGCCAAACAGATGTATATTTAATAGAGATCAATCAACATAGAATAAAATCCAATGTCAGACACACAATCCATTTACAAGTTCGTTCTGGGTCTGAATGAAACCGGAGGCACTTTCCTCGCATATCCATCCATCTCCAAGTACGTCTGGACGATCACCAACTGTTTCCCTCATCTTGGGTGTACAGCCCAATCGAGATCATCAGTAATCACCCAAACGATGTGAAGACTACCGGTCTTCAACCACCGTCTTTATCTTCGACATCTCGCCGAATCGGTTATTCAGAATGGGTAAACCCGGCCTTTCTGAATAACCCACGTATATAATAAACAAATGTTTCACAAACACACAAACACCTCATTCCAGTTTAGAATATTCTTTTAATCACGAAATCACATTCTTAGGGAAAGGTTCCCATTAATTTTATCCAAGATAAATTCTTCTAAATTTATTCTTTAATCTTTCTTTGGATATCATTTCAAACTAGTCGGGATTAGCGAACCACACCGAAGTAATTATTTATTTTATTTCCCAATCCCAACCTATTTATCCCATGGAGCAAAACTGGTAATACTCCATATCTAATACCACGGTGTTATCGGTAAAATTAATTACCATTTCACGTTCAAATCTAATTAAAGATTTAACTATCGCTTTGGAGCAAAACTGGTGGTACTCCACTCTCGATCACCTTTCAGCTTTGATAATTCAAACTATCAATTCACATTTTAATCTAATTAAAGATTCATTAAAACTCTACTTAGTTTTAATCTTTTCAAAAATCAACATCCTGTCTTTAACTGGGTTAAAGAACTAATGTCATCTAAAACACGATTCACGACAAACCCAAATCACATTTGATTGTTAATCGGGTTAAAGAACAGGGGTTGTTCAAAACACCGCTCACGATAAACCCAAAAACCAATTCAAATTTAATTCCAATTAAATATTATTTAATTGATACACTTCATTAAATCTAAATAGAAAGATTTAATCTTTTTCTCTATTGGGCTTAAGAACAGTGTTAATGAAGACACCATTCACGACAAACCCAAATCACATTTGATATTAAATACAAGACTCTGAATAGAAAATATACCGGCTTATATTCAATATCAAATCCTGAAACCAACAAATATCGTATTGGAAATAACGATATAAAATATATCTTTCAAATTCCCATAACAATATCTGTATAGTCACGAAATCCAATATTGAAATATTCCGAAGATAATTTCGATTCAACTCCAGTCCAATTCACGTATTGGGAATATTGATTATTTTTCAAATCACTTTCAAATTCAATTTATTTATTTCAAAAATAAATTGATTTTAATTCTAGTACAAAACTAGTTCATTTCGATAAAAATCTATTTTTATCTTTTCAAATATGGAATTCTTCAGCCCAATTTTTTTTCCAAATCATTTCTTATGATTTTACACAAGTTATCAATATTTTTAATAATTTTATCAAGGCCCGTATAGTCGATTTCGACCAACGGCCATCGAACTGCACTTACAACGACCTTTTCCAAATTTGATTTGGACATAATTCCAAATCCAACCGTTAGATTTCAAATTTCTACTATTCATTGGAAAGCTCTTTTCGATACGAACCCAACGGTTCCGGTTTTAGGAAAATCCGATGGTCGGATCTCCCGTAATGTCAATTCGAAGTCAATGGTCGAAATTCACGAACTGCCGCGGCGCGGCGCGTTCTATTCAGGCCAATATATATATATATAATATAATATATATATATATATATATTTCGTCGATTTCCTTTTTAAAACGAATTTTATAAATAGTTCTAAATTCGTTTCAAAAACAATTTCAACTTCATCTTCAATTTCAAATCGATTTGATTTCAATTCAATTCGAATTCATTTCAATTTTATTTAATTCGAATTCAAATTCGTTTCAATTCAATTCGAATTCTAATTCATTTCAATTCAATTCAAATTCTAATTCGTTTCAATTCAATTCAAATTCTAATTCATTTCAATTCAATTCAAATTTTAATTCGTTTCAATTCAATTCTAATTCTAATTCTAATTTACCTTCTATTTAATTCAATTCGAATTCATTTCAAATTGATTTCAATTCAATTTCAGTTCGTTTTAAATTTCATTCAAAATGATTTCAATTCGTTTTTAATTCAATTTCAATTTAATTCAATTTGAATTCATTTCTATTCAATTCGAATTCAAATTCACTTTCTATCCAATTCGAATCGAATTCATTTTCTATTCGATTCGAATTCATTTCAAATTGATTCAATAAAATTTCAATTTGAATTTTAATCTAATTTAATTTGAATTTCATTTCAAAATATTAAATTTTGAAATCACTTTTCAATATTCATTATAAAACGAATAAAATCGATATAAATATCGTTCGCGTCAAAATAACGCATCTCTAATCAACACGGCTTTATATTTTTCAAAAACTTCTTTATTCTATTCAACAAATGAATATTTATTCTATTCAACACATGAACTATATTTCTTTCAACACACGTCTATTTTTTTATGTAAAATATTTTATAAAATTAGGGTATCTATCATTTGATTTTCAATTAGACTCCACCATGAAGTAGTTCTAATTTTAAATATGATAAAGATGTAAATTTTATTATTTAAAATATTTTACTCAACACATGAACAGTATCAACACATAAATATATTTCATTATTTTCCCGATTGGAATGAGGCCCAATCCATTACCATATAACGTTAATTATATGAATTCCATACAATACATGTATATAATAGAAACGACAAACAATCAACCATCATCCAAAGTGCACCACACAATTGCATAAGCATCAAATATAAATAATCAACGCGTTCACAGTCTGTCGACCAATCGATCGACATACAATTAAATAATTGGGATTAGTGTACTCAAATATCATCCCAACACCCGTGAGGAGTTTCAAATCAACTAACACAGATTTTTATTTGTGCAGTTGGGCGATGTGTAAAATTTATCATCCCAATCAATATTAGTCAAATCAGTGTATATAAACAAATCGGTCGATTTGTTTATAAATATTTATTTATTCACTTTCATGTTAAAAATTATATTTTTAACGATAATTAATTTATTTCCACACATGAATATATTTCATTATCTATTTCTCATCAACTTCACAAACAAATTTTCACAACATATCAATCAAACAAACAAGCCATCCATGTTCTGTGGATGACGGATGTCGGGTGCTGCTAAGCACCGTCTGCATCCTCGTATATATATATACATATATATATATATATAACTAGAAAAAGAAATTTAGAGTGAGAAGTTCTCACCGATAGCTAATCCAAACGCCTCTACTCTTCATATGTAGAAAATCTCCGCTGTTTCTTCTTTCATCACTTTCGTTGCTCGTAGCCACTACATATATAAAAATCGCATTTTTATATTGTTGCTATGTATATAAAAATTATATTTTTATATCGCTCCATATGGATAAAAATTCTATTTTTACATCGCTACTATATAGATAAAAATTCTATTTTTACATCGATGCTATATAGATAAAAATTCTATTTTTACATCTCTACTATATAGATAAAAATTCTATTTTTACATCGCTACTATATAGATAAAAATTCTATTTTTACATCGCTACTATATAGATAAAAATTCTATTTTTACATCGTTACTATATAGATAAAAATTCTATTTTTACATCGTTACTATATAGATAAAAATTCTATTTTTACATCGTTACTATATAGATAAAAATTCTATTTTTACCACGCTATTCTCTATATAAAGATTTCGCCTTTTCAAATATAAAGATTATATTTTTATATTCTCTATTATATAGAAATTTTATTTTTAATACACTACTTACATAAAAATAGTATTTTTATATCTTCTACTATATAAAGGTCATATTTTTAACACTTCTATAATGTAAAAATATATTTTTATCCTCCTACAATATAAAATAAAACGGAAATTAAATTAAAAACTGATTTAATAAAGGAAAATCACCTTCACTGTCGAACTGGAGCATCGTTGGAGGGGGGTTTCACCATCGTGCTGGGGTTAGTGGGGGAGGCGCATGCGGCGGAGGAGGTGGGCGGCGACAGGAGGAGGCGGCATCGGGTTGTGGGGCTTGGGGCTTTGGGGATTTCGAGAGAGAGGGGTGCGGTTTTTAGGAGGGGAAGGAGGAGAAGAAGGAGGCGCAGCGGAGGGGAGGGGTGGTTGCGCATGAGGCGCGGTGTCGCCGGGAGGGGGGCGGCGTCGTCAATCGCCTGGGCACGATTTTTCTTTTTTTTCTTTTTTTTTTCGATTGAATCGACTGAACGGAAGGGGGGCCAGAGAGGAAGTAAGGAGAGGAGACAGGTTTTTTTTCTTATTTTAATCCCAAAAAGTTGACTTTTACATATGACCTCTAAACGAGGCCCACCGCCTGTCATCCATAGCTAATTACCCCCATTCCGAACACAATGGTATATGTATCGTAAGCTGATTCGACCGTTTCGATCAGTTTCTATTAAAATCAACATATAACTCTATATATTGAATTTGAACGTGCATTTCCTTTTACTGGGGTCACATACTAACTCTATAAATCTAAAAAAATATATTTTCTAGCTTCGTATTGACGATACGATCCTAACAAAAATAATTTCGTCAAATTCCGAGACAGTTAGAAAAATGGCCATTTTTCAGTCGATTTAAATCAACTGAAACTGGTCAAACGCGTTTTCCTTTGCCACGCTCACATATTGATTCGAAAAATTATGAAATTTGGAATCTAGCAATAATTTGACATCACGGACCCAACAAAAGAGGTTTCGTCGAAATCCGAAGTCATTTGCAAAATTCCCATTTTTAAGGGCCTGAATTCCATAGCGACTATTCAGAATTTTCAACTGGACATATCTTTTGATTCCCGCTATGAAATCTTAATTTTTCAGATTTGTTGGAAAGATATTCTCAACTAGATTCTAATCTTTTTGGTTTCACTAAAATCCGGATTGTTTTGCACCCGGTACATTCATTCGAAGTTTGAAATCGAATTATCGAACTACCGCGCCATTTTTAATGCTATTTATAATTATATATAATTATTTATATTCTAACGACGACGTATATAATATATACGTTCGAATTCTATTCAAAATAAATTTTCCGTCGATATATTTAAAATAATTCATTTTAAATGTTCAAACTTCATTAAAATTGCCAAAATAAAAATTTTAAACTGGCCCAGATTTTACGGGTTGTTACAATCTCCCCCACTTAAAACTTTTCGTCCCTGAAAAGGAACAAAGTCGAAAGTGGTTTGATTAATCAACTCTACATTCGATCCGGCTTCCATTCTCCAACTTTTCAGTTTCTGAGAATTTTCAAATTCTTCAAAAATTTGGCTAACACCCGGAATTTTCGAAAAATTTCGCCATAACCTCCTTTGTACGGGGAGAGGTTTGGAAGTTTATTGGGTCGTATTAGGTACCCAATAAATCCTAATAAGCATACACATATTTATAGTGATATATTCTGGTGTTTACGGGGAGCGTGTATTGATAATAACTCCAGAGAATAAATTCTCGTCACCCTGTCAAAGTCTGAGGGAGTGTGTATTTTAAATGCTCTAGAGGATAAATCCTCGTCACCTCGTCCCGTGTGGGAAATAAATAGTCCATGTGCCATATCTAATTACTAGAGAGACGTGATTATTGTCAACTCTAGATCCGTGTGGGGTTTTTATTAATCTGGCAATTTTATCGTTACAATTTAAATAGTCCATATCAGTCTTTAGTTCAACCTATAAAATATAGTCATCGCCATACAAGCCTCTAGCTCGTATGGTAAATCTTCCACCTCGTCACACAAGCTCCAAATGCTTATGTGGTATATGATGAAGTATGCCTATCTTCTAGAAGTATGCTATGTAATGCAGTTCAAAATTAATTGTTGCTATCCTATGGCGACATTTATTATTTCACACAGAATAACCAGCACTCCGCATCCAATGGCACTCACAGGAGTTGATATAATAATATTTCGCATCCAACTCATTAAGGTTTACCTATTTTTCGGGCACGCAAATAAAATCTTTACTCAACAGCTATCCAATTTCCTGTTCAAACATATATAATGCACAAGTATATATTTCTAACTAATTTCTAATCAGTTCAATGTGTGATTTAATTGAATAAATTTGTTCTGGTTTTTATTGACGATATTCTAATCTTCTCTAAATCAAAGGCCGAAAGTTGTTTAACAAATCAACTCAACTTTCATTACTTTGACTACGGCTTAAGTTCTTCAACTTTCCAGTTTCTAAGAACTTTTCAAATTTTCAAAAATTTGGCTAACACCCTAAATTTTCGAAAAATTTCGCCATAACCTACCCTGCACCGGGAGCAACGGGAAAATCCCGAAATTTCCATACAGGCCTTCTGATCTCAAAAAGAAAAAGAAAAAGCCAAGCGGCTAGCCAATCGGCTCACAAAATCATCATCACCCAAACAAAACAGTAAATTATAGTAAATATGTACCTATTTGTCGGGCAAACAAATTTTATTCTCTGCTCTAGCCTCCTTGCTATGACCTGTTCAATGTAAGTACATGTACATGCAAGCAAATGCGACCAATTTTCAATACAATTCAATATGTGATTCAATTAGGCTAAATGGATCAAAATTATCAAACAAATAAACAACCAACACAAACATCAATCAATTAGTGAATTAGAGTTTCAAATTCATAATTTTGATACATATACAAAAATCATGTTTTTGATGCCAATTCACAACAATGTATTCTAGCTATATTAGTTTTGGTTCTCACACCAGCCTAATGGAAATATATAGATATCACACCTTCGTCACTCGAATATAAATACTGATGATGTGGCCACATCATCAGAATTATCCCCGGGTGTCTAGAATGCGACTCTATATCTATCCAGTATATTAAAACTTCGACTATACGTTCATGACGCGTATACGCGAAATCTTTATATACTCGATTGTCCAAATTCAAAATAAACAAATATTCAAATACGTATAAAATGGCTTAAATTTTAAAACAAAATTGTTTTCATTTAAAAAATGTACTCTTCACACTCGTTCTAGGATACTACTGATCCTATCTCTAACGAGTCATTCTAATTGGATATTACTAATCCAATATCTGATGAATTCTTTCGTTTGGTTCTAATGTGTCTTGTTCTCGAGCTCTGTAAACCAAAGCTCTGATACCACTCTGAGACGACCCGAACTTCCCCGTGAAGGAAAGCACGGACAGAATTGAGGACAAGACAAAATAGAATGCAAACGGAAGAACATTTCATTGTATATTACAACAATTCCATCAGATACAAGAATATACAGAGTATAAATGAATAAATTACATTCGAATAATATCAGAGATTTAAATTACATTTAAATACATCGCAGCGGAAGATAATACAAAAGCACAACTAGAAATAATGCACGGATACAGAGCTTTCCGAGCATCGTTCCGGCTGTAAATCAGGACCCTGTGGATATAAATCTGCAAAACCAAAACTACTAGCTGCCCATGTCGAAAATAGGGGCACCCAGAGTTTAGGTTAAAACAATAAACTCCAGGTCAGTCATGTGACTAGTGTGAGAACTAAAACAGTTATTAATCTTTATTTTTAAAGTTAGGTAAATCAAGGGACTACGCCGTATAACACGGAACGGGTTTCCTCCCAAGAATACCAGTGCATAAAACAAACAGCGTAATGCTAAATAAAGAAAAATGAAGCTGTTATAAGACCCAGGTCCCATCACATAATGCAACGCAAGCCGGAGGATAGGGTTTTTACCTTATAACAGCCAAAGCATGCTTGATACGTTAAAAACACATTATTTGATACTATAATAAGTGTATAGTGTCAAATCAATTTCAATCATAAATATCAATCATAGGCGGCATGAATGACCCATACCACTATGTCGCCATACTAGGTTCTACAAATAAAACTGAAATACACGTATTGAAAATTGGATTTCCGTCATGATTCTAGGCAAGGGGCACGCTCCTCTCCGCGTTCGAGACACTCTAGCAAATGTCCCAGGACCCCACTCTGATCCTTGGATCTTCAGGGCCGGTCCTCTCTTACTTTTGAGGATTAATTATTCCTGAACACACGTTTCCCGGTCCTTACAGACCTATATCCGAGGTGCCTCGTATCCAACAACCACACAGGTGAAAAGTATATAAATGTCAGGGCTGGTAGGTCACTGACACCACCCTAGCTAGAAAGAAACGTCGTGCTCTCCCTGCAGTCACTATCCCGTTTTTGACTCATACCAAGGTGTGAGGCTCGCGAATTCACGCTACACACAAAGCTGTGCCACACAGGCCGTGCTTTGATCATCAACCACAAGACTTTGCTTTACAACAGAAGCCTTGATCAATTGCCACTTACGCGTGCCACACGGGCAATTCACTCCATGCGACTGATATCCATCGATATACAACCTCTGAGCTCGTACGTCTCAGAGAAGGGCGTTAAGCAAGAGAATAAATTCTCCGCCGCCAAACAGATGTATATTTAATAGAGATCAATCAACACAGAATAAAATCCAATGTCAGACACACAATCCATTTACAAGTTCGTTCTGGGTCTGAACGAAACCGGAGGCACTTTCCTCGCATATCCATCCATCTCCAAGTACGTCTGGACGATCACCAACTGTTTCCCTCATCTTGGGTGTACAGCCCAATCGAGATCATCAGTAATCACCCAAACGATGTGAAAACTTCCGGTCTTCAACCACCGTCTTTATCTTCGACATCTCGCCGAATCGGTTATTCAGAATGGGTAGAAACCCGGCCTTTCTGAATAACCCACGTATATAATAAACAAATGTTCCACAAACACACAAACGCCTCATTCCAGTTCAGAATATTCTTTTAATCACAAAATCACATTCTTAGGGAAAGGTTCCCATTAATTTTATCCAAGATAAATTCTTCTAAATTTATTCTTTAATCTTCCTTTGGATATCGTTTCAAACTAGTCGGGATTAGCGAACCACACTGAAGTAATTATTTATTTTATTTCCCAATCCCAACCTATTTATCCCATGGAGCAAAACTGGTAATACTCCATATCTAACACCACGGTGTTATCGGTAAAATTAATTACCATTTCACATTCAAATCTAATTAAAGATTTAACTATCGCTTTGGAGCAAAACTGGTGGTACTCCACTCTCGATCACCTTTCAGCTTTGATAATTCAAATTATCAATTCACATTTTAATCTAATTAAAGATTCACTAAAACTCTACTTAGTTTTAATCTTTTCAAAAATCAACATCCTGTCTTTAACTGGGTTAAAGAACTAATGTCATCTAAAACACGATTCACGACAAACCCAAATCACATTTGATTGTTAATCGGGTTAAAGAACAGGGGTTGTTCAAAACACCGCTCACGATAAACCCAAAAACCAATTCAAATTCAATTCCAATTAAATATTATTTAATTGATACACTTCATTAAATCTAAATAGAAAGATTTAATCTTTTTCTCTATTGGGCTTAAGAACAGTGTTAATGAAGACACCATTCACGACAAACCCGAATCACATTTGATATTAAATACAAGACTCTGAATAGAAAATATACCGGCTTATATTCAATATCAAATCCTGAAACCAACAAATATCGTATTGGAAATAATGATATAAAATATATCTTTCAAATTCCCATAACAATATCTGTATAGTCACGAAATCCAATATCGAAATATTTCGAAGATAATTTCGATTCAACTCCAGTCCAATTCACGTTTTGGGAATATTGATTATTTTTCACATCACTTTCAAATTCAATTTATTTATTTCAAAAATAAATTGATTTTAATTCTAGTTCAAAACTAGTTCATTTCGATAGAAATCTATTTTTATCTTTTCAAATGTGGAAGTCTTCAGCCCAATTTTTTTCCAAATCATTTCTTATGATTTTACACAAATTATCAATATTTTTAATAATTTTATCAAGGCCCGTACAGTCGATTTCCACCAACGGCCATCGAACTGCACTTACAGCAACCTTTTCCAAATTTGATTTGGACATAATTCCAAATCCAACCATTAGATTTCAAATTTCTACTATTCATTGGAAAGCTCTTTTCGATACAAACCCAAAGGTTCCGGTTTTAGGAGAATCCGATGGTCGGATCTCCGGTAATGTCAATTCGAAGTCAATGGTCGAAATTCACGAACTGCCGCGGCGCGGCGCGTTCTATTCAGGCCAAAATATATATAATATATATATTATATATATTTCGTCGATTTCCTTTTTAAAACGAATTTTATAAATAGTTCTAAATTCGCTTCAAAAACAATTTCAACTTCATCTTCAATTTCAAATCGATTTGATTTCAATTCAATTTGAATTCATTTCAATTTTATTTAATTCGAATTCAAATTCGTTTCAATTCAATTCAAATTCTAATTCGTTTCAATTCAATTCAAATTCTAATTCGTTTCAATTCAATTCAAATTCTAATTCGTTTCAATTCAATTCAAATTCTAATTTACCTTCTATTTAATTCAATTCGAATTCATTTCAAATTGATTTCAATTCAATTTCAGTTCGTTTTAAATTTCATTCAAAACGGTTTCAATTCGTTTTTAATTCAATTTCAATTTCAATTTAATTCAATTTGAATTCATTTCTATTCAATTCAAATTCAAATTCACTTTCTATCCAATTCGAATCGAATTCATTTTCTATTCGATTCGAATTCATTTCAAATTGAATCAATAAAATTTCAATTTGAATTTTAATCTAATTTAATTTGAATTTCATTTCAAAATATTAAATTTTGAAATCACTTTTCAATATTCATTATAAAACGAATAAAATCGATATAAATATCGTTCGCGTCAAAATAACGCATCTCTAATCAACACGGCTTTATATTTTTCAAAAACTTCTTTATTCTATTCAACAAATGAATATTTATTCTATTCAACACATGAACTATATTTCTTTCAACACACGTCTATTTTTGTTATGTAAAATATTTTATAAAATTAGGGTATCTATCGTTTGATTTTCAACTAGACTCCACCGTGAAGTAGTTCTAATTTTAAATATGATAAAGATGTAAATTTTATTATTTAAAATATTTTACTCAACACATGAACAGTTTCAACACATAAATATATTTCATTATTTTCCCGATTGGAATGAGGCCCAATCCATTACCATATAATGTTAATTATATGGATTCCATACAACACATGTATATAATAGCAACGACAAACAATCAACCATCATCCAAAGTGCACCACACAACTGCATAAGCATCAAATATAAATAATCAACGCTTACACAGTCTGTCGACCAATCGATCGACATACAATTAAATAATTGGGATTAGTGTACTCAAATATCATCCCAACACCCGTGTGGGGTTTCAAATCAACCAACACATATTTTTATTTGTGCAGTTGGGCGATGTGTAAAATTTATCATCCCAATCAATATCATTCAAATCAGTGAATATAAACAAATCGGCCGATTTGTTTATAAATATTTATTTATTCACTTTCACGTTAAAAATTATATTTTTAACGATAATTAATTTATTTCCACACATGAATATATTTCATTATCTATTTCACATCAACTTCACAAACAAATTTTCACAACATATCAATCAAACAAACAAGTCATCCATGGTCTGTGGATGACGGGTGTCGGGTGCTGCTAAGCACCGTCCGCATCCTAGTATATATATATATATATAGCTAGAAAAAGAAATTTAGAGTGAGAAGTTCTCACCGATAGCTAATCCAAATGCCTCGACTCTTCACGTAGAAAATCTCCGCCGTTTCTTCTTTCGTTGCCCGTAGCCACTACATATATAAAAATCGCATTTTTATATTGTTGCTATGTATATAAAAATTATATTTTTATAATCGCTCCATATGGATAAAAATTCTATTTTTACATCGCTACTATATAGATAAAAATTCTATTTTTACATTGATGCTATATAGATAAAAATTCTATTTTTACATCGCTACTATATAGATAAAAATTCTATTTTTACATCGCTACTATATAGATAAAAATTCTATTTTTACATCGTTACTATATAGATACAAATTCTATTTTTACATCTCTACTATATAGATAAAAATTCTATTTTTACATCGTTACTATATAGATAAAAATTCTATTTTTACATCGTTACTATATAGATAAAAATTCTATTTTACATCGTTACTATATAGATAAAAATTCTATTTTTACCACGCTATTCTCTATATAAAGATTTCGCCTTTTCAAATATAAAGATTATATTTTTATATTCTCTATTATATAGAAATTTTATTTTCAATACACTACTTACATAAAAATAGTATTTTTATATCTTCTACTATATAAAGGTCATATTTTTAACACTTCTATAATGTAAAAGTCATATTTTTATCCTCCTACAATATAAAATAAAACGGAAATTAAATTAAAAACTGATTTAATAAAGGAAAATCACCTTCATTGTCGAACTGGAGCATCGTTGGAGGGGGGGTTTCACCATTGCGTTGGGGTCAGTAGGGGAGGCGCATTCGACGGAGGAGGTGGGCAGCGACAGGAGGAGGCGGCATCGGGTTGTTGGGCTCGGGGGTTTGGGGATTTCAAGAGAGAGGGGTGCGGTTTTTAGGAGGGGAAGGAGGAGAAGAAGGAGGCGCAGCGGAGGGGAGTGGTGGTTGCGCGTGAGGCGCCGGGAGGGGGGGGCGGCGTCGTCAATCGCCTGGGTGCGATTTTTATTTTTTTTTTCTTTTTTTTTTCGATTGAATCGACTGAACGGAAGGGGGGGCAGAGAGGAAGTAAGGAGAGGAGAGAGGTTTTTTTTCTTATTTTAATCCCAAAAAGTTGACTTTTACATATGACCTCTAAACGAGGCCCACCGCCTGTCGTCCATAGCTAATTACCCCCATTCCGAACACAATGGTATATGTATCGTAAGCTGATTCGACCGTTTCGATCAGTTTCTGTTAAAATCAACATATAACTCTATATATTGAATTTGAACGCGCATTTCCTTTTACTGGGGTCACATACTAACTCTATAAATCCCAGAAAAATATTTTCTAGCTTCGTATTGACGATACGGTCCTAACAAAACTAATTTCGTCGAATTCCGAGACCGTTAGAAAAATGGCCATTTTCTAGTCGATTAAAATCAACTGAAACTGGTCAAACGCGTTTTCCTTTGCCACGCTCACATATTGATTCGAAAAATTATGAAATTTGGAACTAGTAATAATTTGACATCACGGACCCAACAAAAGAGGTTTCGTCGAAATCCGAAGTCATTTGCAAAATTCCCATTTTTAAGGGCCTGAATTCCATAGCGTCTATTCAGAATTTTCAGCTGGACATATCTTTTGATTCCCGCTATGAAATCTTAATTTTTCGGATTCGTTGGAAAGATATTCTCAGCTAGATTCTAATATTTTTGGTTTCACTAAAATCCGGATTGTTTTGCACCTGGTACATTCATTCGAAGTTTGAAATCGAATTATCGAACTACCGCGCCATTTTTAATTCTATTTATAATTATATATAATTATTTATATTCAAACGACGACGTATATAATATATATGTTCGAATTCTATTCAAAATTAATTTTCCGTCGATATTATTTAAAATAATTCATTTTAAATGTTCAAACTTCATTAAAATTGCCAAAATAAAAATTTTAAACTGGCCTAGATTTTACAGGTTGTTACATGAACAATTTGAAAGAAGACAACGACCTGGAGCCTGATGCGCGAAGGAAGAAAGGGTTAAGCCCCTTTATTTTATAGTTAATTATAATTAAGTCATATTTAATTAACAATTTATACAATCTAATGTTTAAATTATCATAACTTCCTCATATAGCAACGAAATCGAACGAAACGAAAAGCGTTGAGGACGTCTTGGCCTGACCTAGATGATGGAATGTACTAGATCTGAAATGGAGAACTTTGAAAAATTCAGACAAACCACTATGGGATTTCTATTTTATAATTAAAAATTAATTATTTACTGAAATGTGAAATTTATATTTATTTCACATTCATGTGGTTGTTGTGTACATATTTATTTAGTGTTGATTGCGATGAATTATTGAGTTGAATTGTGTGTCTCGTATTTGTTAAAATATAATTGTTGAAAATAGTTATATCATATTTGTGACAATAATCAAATTGTAATTTTGATTGAAATTATATTAAACATGATTAAATTTTCATTTATGTTCGGCAATAACTAGATTGTCATTTTGTTGAATTGGATTAAACATAATCAAATGGCATTATGTTGGAATTGACAAATTAGTATAAAAACACCGTTTATGTTAGAATTGACAAATTGGTATAAAAACACCGTTATGTTAGAATTGACAAATTAGAAAAAAAAAGTGTGAAAATCAAAATATTCATTTTGTTAATTAAAAAAGTGTGAAAAAAATATTCATTTTGTTTAATGGAAAGGTGTGAAAAACAAAATATTCATTTTGTTAAATAGAAAAATGTTAAAACCATATCTTTATTTTATATGTAAAATGTTGCATTTAAAAGGCAAAGATTTCTTTTTTATTTGCATATTTTGAAGCAAATAAACTTCAAGGGAAAAGGTTTATATTTTTTATTTGCATATTTAGATGCAAATAAAGAACGTAGAAAAGATTACATTTTTGTTTACATTTTAGCTACAAACATTAAACATTGGAATGAAAATTACATTTTTTATTTGCATTCTTTGATGCAAATAAACATTGAAAATAAAAATTTTATTTTTATTTGCATTCTTTGATGCAAATAAACATTGAAATAAAAAGTTATAATTTATTTGCATTCTTTGATGCAAATAAACATTGAAATAAAAAGTTATATTTTATTTGCATTCTTTGATGCAAATAAACATTGAAATGAAAAGTTATATTTTATTTGCATTCTTTGATGCAAATTAAACATTGTAATAAAAAGTTATATTTTTATTTGCATTCTGTGATGCAAATAAAACATGAATTTAAAAGGGTTGCATTTTTATTTGTATTCTTTGATGCAAATAAAACATGAAATTAAAAGGTCATTATATTAGAAATTTTATTAGAATAAAAAGAAAAATTTGTTTGAAAATGCATATTAGAATAAAAAGAACATTTTGTTAGAAAATGCACATTATAGAAAAATAACATTTTTTGTTATAAAATGTTGCATTAGAGAAAAATAACATTTTGTCATAAAATGTGACATTAATTTAAAATAAAAATTTTGTTAAGAAAGATTAAAATAACATTTTTGTTAAGTAATGTTACATAAGAATAAATATGTCATTTAGAGTATAAAATGTTACATTGGATAAAAATAACATTTTAGTATGAAATGTTGTATGTAAATAAAATACATTTTGTTATAAAATGTGCATGAGAATAAAAATGGTCATTATCATTAAGGATGCTTATTTAGATTAAAAATAACATTGTAGCTAGGAATATTCATTTAGATATAAATTTGTCACTTTTGTCAAATCTGGAATTGACATCTAAAATTGTCACTTTTGTTAAATGGAAATTGTCGACATACAAAAGTATCGTTTTCATTATCATTTATATTGAAATTAGAATTGTCACTTTCATTTTTGTTGAAATAGGAATTGTCGACAAAACAAAATTGTCTTTTATTTCGTCGCTAAAATATGAGACATGTCATATAAATAAAAGTATTTCTTTTTATTTGTCGTGTTTAGAATAGAATTGTAATGCGAATAAAATATTCTTTTTGTTCGACATCAGAATTGGTTAAATTCATTAACCAATAATCTATTTAGATGAATTGTTGTTGCTTGGAAACCCCACACGGGTGTTGGGATGACATACACTAGTCCCAATATTTAACTGTATGTCAATCGATGGATTGACAGTTTGTGTTGAGCGTTATTTATTTATTTTAATGCTCACACAATTATAAATTTCACTCTGGTTGTGAATGGATTGCTTAGTGATTATGTAT
Organism: Allium sativum; assembly: GCA_030737875.1. Lineage (NCBI taxonomy): Eukaryota > Viridiplantae > Streptophyta > Magnoliopsida > Asparagales > Amaryllidaceae > Allium > Allium sativum. The sequence goes on along the minus strand of CM060909.1, from coordinate 427,922,455 downwards.
CATTATTATTATATAAAAGTACATGCGATGTATGAAAACCATATAATTGGAATTGTATGGTAATTGATTGAGTCGCATTCCGATTCAGAATATCCTTTGATATAAAGAATATTTTAAAATAAAGAACATTTTTATATAAAGAATGTTTCAAAATAAAGAATCTTTTAAAAATAAAGAATATTTTTAATAACGAGTATTTTAAATAATATTCAGCGAAGAAGAGAAATGTGAAGCCGAATTAAGTCGCAAAAGACATTTTCCGAACGGGTTTATCGATCGATTTAATTCATTTTAAAATGAATATAAAAAGGGAAGTGATTTCGGAATATAATATTTTGAAAATATTATTATTTTAATATAATAAAGATATAGAATATTCAATTCTTATTTAAAATTGAAAATGAAGTTAAAATCATTTTAAAATGAATTTATAAATATTTTATAATACGATTTAAACAGAAATCGACGATATATATATATATTTATTTAATGGCCTGAACAGAACGTACCGCGCAACGACCGTACGCGAATTTCGACCATTAACTTCAAATTGGCGTAACGGAAGATCCGACCATCGGATTCTTCTAAAACCGGAACTGTTGGGTTCGTATCGGAAAGAGCTTTCCAATGAATATAAGTGATTTGAAATATTATGGCTAATTTTGGAATTATGTCCAAATCAATTTTATAAAAGGTCATTATGGGTGCAGTTCGGTGGCCGTTATTGGAAACTGACTGTACGAGCGATAATAAAATTATTAAAAATATGGAAAAATTATGTAAAATCATAATAAATGATTTGGAACGAGTTTGGATGAAAGAATTCCATATTTGATAAGATAAAATATGTTTTTGTCGAATTGAACTGGTTATTAACTAGAATAAATCTTTAAAATAAGATTTAATGAAGTTTTCCAATTAATTGATATTTAATTGGAATTAAATAAAAAAAATTGGATTTTGGGTTTGTCGTGAATGGTGTCTTAAATAACACTGTTCATAAACCCCATAAGAAAAGAATAAATCTTTTAACTAAGATTATTAGAGTTTTCAATTATATTTAATAATTGGAATAAAAGGAAATGTGAATTTGGTTTATTGTGAACTGTGTTTTTAAACGACACTTGTTCTTTAACCCAATTAACAGTGAAAGTATAATTTAGAATTTATAAATCTTTATTTAAGATTTAATTGGAAATTCTCCAAAGTAAAGTTTCCAATTTAATATATTAAATTGGAATTGAATGGAATTCGATTTAACAATAATCGAGATGAGATTCTGTAAAAGAAGACCGTTACTATATATGGAATTTAAGAAGCTTTGCCGTTATTCCATTTATATTATTAGTCGGATACAGAAAATTATATTGATTATATACTGATTTGATTTCTGTGAAGATTCCATATTTAATAGAAGATGATTTTGGGGTTTATCGTGAACAATGTTTTTGAAAGACATTTGTTTTTTAACCCAGTTAAAGATAAGATTTATCTCTTAAATCTGAATAATCATTAAGTAATGATTTTGGATATTAAAACTAAATTGGGGTTTTAATGAATCTTTAAAAGGGGGATTTAAGATTAAATTAAAGAATTTATCTTTGATAAATTTAATGGGAACGGTTTTCCAAATAATGAGAATATCTTATTAAAAGAATATTCTGAATTGGAATGTAGCATTTGATGTGTTTTATAGCACTTGATTTTTATTATAAAATACCCGAATTATTCGGAAAGACCGGGTTTAACCCATTCTGAATAATTACTACGACGTCTAAAAGTCGAAGATGAAGACGGTGGTCGAAGACCGACGATCTTCACATCAAATGGATGAGGACTACTAATACCTTTGATTGGAGTTGCTGCCTTGAGAAGGTTCCTGTGGTAGTTTCACGGACGTATTGTTGATCGTTCGGATATGCGAGGTATAAAGTTCTTCCGGTTTCGTTCAGACCCAGAACAAACTTTTAAATGGAATGTATTTCTGATGTTGTATTCCTTTATACTGTATTCGTTGATCTCAGCTAAATATATATCTGTTGGTGGCGGAGAATTTATTCTCTTGCATGACACCCTTCTCTGAGACGTACGAGCATAGAGGTTATATATTAGCAGGAATCAATGGTATAGTATGGATTGACAATGTGGCATGCCAAGATGCTTGGATCAAGGCTTTTGTTGAAAAGCAGGGCCTTGTGGTTGATGATCAAAGCTCAGCTTTAAATAGCATAGCTTTGTGTATAGCGATGCTTCGCGAGCCTCACACCCTGGTATGAACTAGAAACGGGAGTAAGGACTGCAGGGAGGACATATGTTTCTTTCTAGATAGGAGTGGTGTCATGGTTTTTACAAGGCCTGACATTTTTACTTATGTGGTTGATGGAATGAGGCGCCTCGGTTATTGAGTCCCTAGTGGCTCTATTTACGCCCCATAGGGCGGGGAAACGTATTGTTTAGGCATTACCAATCCACTAACATATTTGTGGACCAGCCCTGCAAGATCCAAGGGACGATGCGTTCTGTTCCTGAGACATGGGCTAGATTGTCTCGAATTATGTAAGGACTATCTTTTGCCTTGGTTCATGATGTAAATCCAACTTCCAATACAACCCCTGCGGTTTTGATTGTATTACAAGTACGACGACATAGTATATGGTAGTTATGCCGTTTATGATTGATATTATGATTGAAATGTTTTAAACATATATACACTAATAATAATATCAAATTCGTTTTTCGTATCAAGCATTTTTGACCATTATAAGGTAAAACTCTATCCTCCGGTTTGTGTTGCATTGTGTGATGGGACTTGAGTCTTATAATGGTTTCATTTTTATAAAAAGCATTGCGTTGTGTGATGATTTACTTTATTTATGCACTAGCAATCCAATGGAGTACACCAGTTCCGCGTTAGCGGCGTGGTCCTGTGATTCGCCTTATATTCAAATAGGTTAAATCAGATTTCTCATACCAGTCCCATGACTGACATGTAGTTTGTTTCACTTGCAAACTCGGGTGCCCTCATTTCCACATGGGCAGTCGAGTAGCTTCTTTTGCAGATATTCATTTCTTAAGCATGATTCTGGATTGAATCTTAAAGCTGTGTCAAAGGCATTGAAAGCCTTCCGCTATATTAGTTTATTTATTCCGCTGCATTGTATAAAAGTTATTGTAATTAAATCTTCCGCTGTATTATTTATCCAATGTACTCTGATATTTTGTACTCTTATGTAACACTATTATAATGTTTATAAAAGTCTTATGTATCTGTTCTGATGTGTTATATGCCCAAAGTTAAAGTAATCGTGGATTTCCAACTTTTGGATCGGACCTGTTGGTTTATGGTCGATTCAAAGGGCGGGGATTTGCGGGTCTTTACAGCTGGTATCAGAGCCAGGTTAGCTCAAATCTTTAGGGCACAACTTGTTAGAACTGAACAAAAGATTCATCAGAGATAGGATTAGTTATATCCTATATAAGAATACTCATTAAAGATAGGATCAGTAGCATCCTAGAATGAGAAAACTCATTAGAGATGGGGTTAGTAATGCCCTAGAATGAGTTCAGAGTAAAAAGTCTATAATTAACGTATTTTCGATTAGATATATAATCCAATATAAGAAAATATGATTTTTGAATATATAAAATTTATATATTTTAAAAAGCTAATCAACTAACTGATTGATGGTTGTGTTGTGTGATAATTAATTAACTAATAGAATTATTGAAACAAATGAAAGAACGAAAATATAATCGGTTAATTAAACAATATTTAGCTCCGTTCCTTTTCGAGACGAAAAGATTTTAAGTGCGGGAGATTGTAACAACCCGGAAATTTTGAACCAATTTAAAATTTTATTTTGGCTATTTTAATGAATTTTAAATAGTTAAATTAAATTATTTTAAATAATAACGATTAAAAATTTATTTTAATTGAAGTTAGAACGAACATATTTATTTTAATTATAAAAGGAGTTAGAAATAGCGAGGTAATTTGAAAATTTGAGTTTAAACTTTGACTGACTGTACAGGATGCAAAATAAATCGGATTTTAGTGAAACCAAAAATATTAGAATCTATTTAAAAATATCTTTCCAACGAATCCAAAAAATCTAAATTTCATAGCGAGAATCAAAAGATATGCCCAGTTTAATTTTTTGAATAGTCGCTATAGAATTTATATATATTTTTAATAGCCATTTTTCAAACGACCTCTATTTTCGATGAAACCACTTTTGTTGGAACCGGAATGTCAAATTATTTCTAGGTTTCAATTTTCATAATTTTTAGAATTAATATGTGAGTGTAGCAAACGAAAACGTGTTTTGTCAGTTTTAGTCAAATCGGATCGACCAGAAAAGGGCCATTTTTCAAACGGTCTCAGAATTCGTTAAAATTGGTCTTCTTAGGACCGTATCGTCAAAATATAACTAGAAATAATTTTTCTGTAATTTTTAAAGTTAGTATGTGGCCCCGATAATTTAAAATGTATGTTTAAATTTAATAATCTAATGATTTATATTTTAAATTAAAGAAAAGTGGGCTGAGACCATCAAATGGGCTGAAAAAACATATCCCGTTGTGTTCGTAATGGGGGTAATTGGGTAAGAACAATAGTCGTTGGGCTGAGATCGGACAAAGTTGCTTGTGATGACCCCAAACTTCTGTTGACCGAAAGTAAGGATGATCATTTGGAATACAACATATTTATAACAACAACAGATCTCAGATAATATCATAACACATAATTATTGCAGCAGAAAAGATATAAGTCATAAACATCACATCAACAGAACCATAGAGTGCGCAGTTTACAGGATACAACTTAGCAAAATAAAAATCTGAATCAAAAGAAATAAGTTTCAAAGGAAATAGGTCTAAACTCCGTGACGTACATCAAAATACAAGATAGAATAAAGTCTCTAAAGCAAAAGATAAAGATAAAAGAGAGTCTTCGTCTTCTCCTTCCAAGTAGTCTTCAATCCAGAAACGCCTACTTAAGAACCTGTCACTTGGCTGCCCGTGGAAAGAGAGGGCACCCGAGTTTGCAAAGTGAAACAAACATCGAGTCAGTCATGGGACTGGTGTGAGAAATCCTTCTATACTAACTAACAACATGGTGAATTATAGGACCACGCCGCTAACGTGGAACGGGTTTACTCCATTTGATTTCTAGTGCATAATTTAATAAAGTTTATACAGAAACAACGAAATGACTTTTGAAAAATGAAACCATCATAAGACTCAAGTCCTATCTCACAATGCAACGCACACAGGAGGATAGAGTTTTACCTTATGATGATCAAACATGCTTGATACGTGTAAAATAATATTTTAATATTATTATTAGTGTCTAAGCAGTATTAAAATACTTCAATATAAATGTAGCAATCCTAGACGGTATAGGTACCATATACTATGTCGCCATGTATAAGTTTACAATCAAGACCGTAATGTCGTATTGGAAATTGGTTTTCTGTCATAAAATCGAGGCTAGGGATCGTCCTCTCCGATTCGAGACACTCTAGCAAATGCCTTAGGATCACACCTATGGGCAACCCTTGGATGCGGTAGGGCCGGTCCCCACCTAACAGTAGTGGATTAATTATGCCTGAACACACGTTTCCCGGTCCCTTTGGACCTATAATATGACCACTTCCGGCCTATAAAACCCGAGGTACCTCAATCCATCATCCACATAAGTAAAATGTCAGCCAGTTTAAGGACTGACACTACCCCTAGCTAGAAAGAAACGTGTGCACTCCCTACGGTCCATATCCCGTTTTTGACTCATACCGGGGTGTGAGGCTCGCGAAGTCATGCTATACTCAAAGCTATGCCTAAACAGGCTATGCTTTGATCATCAACCACATGGCCTGCTTTTCAACAAAAGCCTTGATCATTGCATCTTGGCGTGCCACATTGACAATTCACGCCATGCGATCGATAACTATTACTATATACCAGGGTGTTAAGCAGAAAATAAATTCTCCACCACCAAACAGACATATATTAATACAAATCGATTTAATTACATGGAATGAATTCCAACGTCATACACACATCCATTTACAAGTCCGTTCTGGGTCTGAACGAAACCGGAGACACCTAAGAGGTGCTCGCTTACCGGCACGACCAACACATACGTCCAGACAACTACTGCTTCAACCCCGTCCTGGGAGCAAGTCATTCAAAGGCATCAGTAGTCGTCGTCCATTCGATATCAAGATCGTCGGTCTTCAACCACCATCTTCTTATATCTTGGATTTAACCGTCGTGCAATTATTTGGAATGAGTTACACTCGGACTTTCAAATAATTGTCGCATAATTATCATTTAAAACATGTCATATATATTTATAACTATTTATCGCTATTTTTATTTATTTGAAAATAACTCAAAATAAATAAACGACGCTTTGGGTCAGTGGATTGCCCTGGCGCTGTTTTTACCAAATTTTGTTTTACACATATCCTGAAATCTAACTGTCGGATTTTGACAATTTTTATATCGTTGGAAACATCTTCCCAATGCGGTCCTAACGGTTCCGGTTTTGGGAAAATCCAACAGTCGGATCTTTCAGTATAAACGTTTAAAGTTATGATTGTCGATATGCAAACTACCGCACGCGTTTCGTTTTAATTTTATAGTTTATATACATAAATATAAAATTATATAGTTTGGTGATTTCAACTATAAAAACCCATCCTTTTTATCGCATCTAAAATGACGATAAAAATATTCCTTATAGTTCTCTGCTCTTATTTACCTTTAACATACGAATGAAATATACCTTTCTTTTCTCTATGTTTTTATTCATATTTAAAAAGTAAATAAAGTATCACTCTTCCTAATTCATGTTTTCTCCAAATAGCACTGTATTTTATATTTTTGTTTTTATTTGCAACTACTTTGCAAATAAAAAGTATAATTCCTTCCTATGTTTGTTTGCACCTAGAAATACAAACAAAATAGGTGATCTTTTCTTTGTCATATTTTATTCACACTAGATATGACTAATATGTCTCTTTCTGAATTTATGTTTTATTTACCCTAAATGTGAATTAAACATTCTTCTTCCTTTTTATATTTATTTACACAAAATGTAAATGAGCGTGGTCCTTTTCTATACAAATTTATTTACACTAATTGTAAATAAATTTCCCTTTCCCTTTTCTTATTTATTTACTCTATATGTAAATAAATGTTACTTTTCCTTTTTCTATTGTTTACACTACAAATAAATAAATGAAACTTCTCCTATTCCTTATTTATTTACACTACATGTAAATAAACATAAATTTTCTATTTCTGATTTATTTATACTACATGTAAATAAATATACTTTTGCTAATTCTTACTTATTTACACTACATGTAAATAAATATAACTTTTACTATTTTTGATTTGTTTTAACAATGAAAATAAGGTGTTCGTTCTTTCAATTATCAATTTTTTGTACTTCTTCTAATGATCCAAATTTTTTACTTACAACTAAATTTGTTCTTTTTATCTACTCATGGAATGTAAATAAAATTCAATCACTAAACTTAATCCTTTTATATACATAGAAAAAGTGTTCATAATATGCATTGCTAAATTTTATCCTTTTACTTACATAGAAAAATGTAAATAATATGCATCGCTAAATTTTATCGTTTTATTTACATAGAAAAATGTAAATAATATGCATCGCTAAATTTTATCCTTTTATTTACAAAGAAAAATGTGAATAATATGCATCGCTAAATTTTATCCTTTTGTTTACATAGAAAAATGTAAATAAATATCGTCTCAAAATTTGTCCTTTTTATTTACATATAAAATATAAATAAATTTCATCGTTACATTTGTTCATTTTTATACACATACGGAATGTGAATAAAAGTTCATTGCTAATATTGTTCATTTTATTCACATAAGGGATGTGAATAAAATTCTAGTGTCAAAATTGTTATTTTTATTCATAAAAGGAATGTGAATAAAATTCTATCACTAAGTTTGCTCTTTTTATTTACAAAGGAAATGTAAACAAAAACATTTTTCAATAATCGAGTTTTGATCCCTTTTCTTTTACAAATGTAAGGTAAATAAAATCACTTTTTCATATTTCAAGTTTTGACCTCTTTTCTTTATTTACAAAGAAATGTAAATAATATATAATTTCATGTTCGCTAATCAAATTTTGATCTTTTTCTTTTACTTACAAAGGAATGTAAATAAAATAACATTATATTAACATAGCGCTAAAAGTAAGGTCCCACTTCGATGCCATGACATCACACAAATTATAAGGTTTGATTTCAGTGTGATAACATGAAATGACAAAACATATCTCTTTTTATGTTTTAATTGATAAAATAGATCAACTCAAAAGAGGCAAAGAGTGGTAACAATATATGTGACAACCATATTTCTTTTATTTTTGAATTGATAAAATAGATCAATTCAAAATAAACACAAGTGATAACTTAGCATGGCAAATCATATCTCTCTATTTTTGAATTGATAAAATAGATCAATTCAAACAAACAAAGGTGATATCATAACATGATTAATACACATGGGTCTACAACTATCCATTGTAACACATATCAATCCATCATCAACATGTCGTAAACAAAATAGAACTGAAGCAAAAACATTGTGATTATTACAACTCAAACAAATAAATCAAATTGATTAATTAATTTAGATAAAGGAATCTCACATTCGTTCGCGATTTAGTCCAAAATTCCAACAGTCCATAATTGTCCCGTTTTAGTTCAGAGTCGTAGATCTTGTCAATACGATCATAACGTCGCTGAAATCATCGAATTCCGTGTTGAAATGAATTAGTTACGGTCAAATTAAGTTGGGAAAACATTTTAAAATAAATTATTTAAATAATTAGTTAAGGATTGACCTATCTTCTTCTTGTCTATAACACGGCCATGGGTTTCAGCTTCACTTCAAAGCTAGGGTTCTCGTTTGCTCACGACTGAAGACACCAGAGGTCGATCGGGGACCGAGACGTCGGAGTGCACGGCAAGGCGCACGTGCGCCTGGGAGAGGGGTCAACTCAGTGGGACCAAGGGGGTGGCCGACGAGGCTTTTGGCGGTGTGTTTAGGGGGGTGTGGCTCGGTGATGGTGTCACCAGAGGACGATCAGGTGGTATGGAAACGTAGGGGGGAGAGAGCTTCAGAATGGTATGAGGAGTGGGTTCTAATTCATAGAGAAGAAGGAGATATTAAGAGAGGAAGATGGTGAGATTTAGGCCATTGAATAGGGGGGTGGCGGCTATAGAAGGTGATGATGAATAGTGATTTTTTCTTCTTTAGGGTTTCCTATTTTTATACTATTTTAATGTATTTTTACAATTAAATCCAAATCTTCTTAACCGCTTCGAATCCAGTCCAACAGGAAGTGTCCCTAGCCAATAGCCCATGTCCCGGATCCAACGGGACAGGTCCCGTCAGCTCAAACGGTTGTCTATGACCTATTTTATATAAATTTAATAATTAAATCCTTTATTAATTTAATTTGTTCGCATAAATAAATTCACCGAGGCCACATACGGACTCAGAAAAATCCAAAAAAATATATTTGGCTTCGTTATGACGATATGGTCCTAACAAAACTAATTTCGTCGAATTCTGAGACTGTTTGAAAAATGGATATTTTTCAGTTGATTAAATTTAACTGAATTGAACAAAACACAGTTTCTTTCGCCACGCTCACATACTAACTCAAAAAATTCTAAAAATTGAAACCTAGCAATGATATGACATTCTGGTTCCAACAAAAATGGTTTCATCGAAAACAAAGATCATTTGAAAATTGACTATTTTCACCGGCTTTAATATTATTTTAAAATGAAATTTTTTATTTCTGTTACATTTTTCCACCAAATTATTTAAAATAAAAATTTTAAATTGGTTCGGATTTTCCGGGTCGTTACAATTTCCCCTACTTAAGATTTTTTCGTCCTCAGAAAGGAAACAAAGTAAAGTAGGAAACAAGACGGAAAATGTAAATTGGGGTAAACGTACCTTAATACAAAAGTTATTCGGAGATGTCCACTCTGCACTTGGGGTAAGCCTTTTTGATGCTATCCTCTGTCTCCCAAGTACAGTCTCTAGGATCCTTACTCCATTGAACCTTGACTAGGTCGATCCTCTTGTTCCTCCAAATTTTGGTTTCTTTACCAATGATCTTAATCGGGTCTTTTCTCACTGTTAGATTCGAGCAATATCCAGGACCTGTTGATTTAATTCCTCCTCAATCAGATCTGGATCATGCACATGCTTGCGGAGTTGAGACACATGAAATACATCATGCACCCCTGGCAACCAGTCAGGCAGCTGCACTCTATAAGCAAGAGTACCAATCCTTTCGAGAATAGGAAATGGACCAATGAATCTCGGTGCCAACTTTCCCGTCTTCCCAAAACGAATCACGCCTCTCAAAGGAGAAACCTTCAAGTATACTCGATCACCCACAGAGAATTCTAAATTTCTTCTTCGTTGGTCTGCATAGCTCTTCTGTCAGCTCTGAGCAGTCAATAGGCGCTTCTTAATCAAGTCAACCTTATCCGATGCTTCACGAACCATGTAGGGGCCCAAGACTAGTCGATTGCCTGACTCTACTCAACATGTCGGAGATCTGCATGGTCTGCCATATAGTAATTCAAACGGTGACATCTTCAAGCTTGCTTGGTAGCTATTATTATAAGAGAATTTCACCAAGTGCAAGTGATCCTCCCATGAACCGCCATAATCAAGAATGCAAGCTCGCAACAAGTCTTCTAAAACACGGTTCACCCTCTCGGTCTGGCCATCTGTCTGAGGGTGATAGGCAAAGCTCAGATTCAACTTGGTCCCAAGCTCTTCTTGGAAAGCTTCCCAGAATTTGCTGGTAAATAATGGATCCCGATCACTGACAATGATTTTGGGAATCCCATGTAGTCTGACTATCTCTTTAAAATAAAGCTGCGCCAGACTACGAGCTGTTCTATTGGACCGAACAGGGATGAAATGGGCATACTTTGTTAAGCGGTCTACTATCACCCATATACTATCGTTGCCTTTTCTGGTTCGAGGCAAGCCATCAATGAAGTCCTTGGAGATTTCCTCCCACTTCCAACCTGGAACTCCCAGCGGTTGCAACAAACCTGCCAGTTTCTGCTGATCACTTTTAACTTGCTGACAAGTGGGACATCTAGCAACATAAATAGAAATATCTCTCTTCATGGACCTCCACCAAAATGTGCGCTTGAGGTCGTGATACATCTTGCTCACCCTAGGGTGAACACTAAGCTTAGATTTATGACATTCATCCATAACCTCCCTTATGAGCTTAGAGTCGTACGGGACACAGATTCGGCCTAATAGCCTCAGAACCCCTTTGTCGTCAATTTGGAAACTAGTGGTTTCGCCATCCTGAATTCTTTTGATAATCCTCTGAATAAATTTATCATCCTTCTGAAGAGCAGAGACTTTATCAATCAGAGCAGGAGTGATAATGAGATTGGCGAGAATGAACTTGTCGTCATCTGCATTCTTTCTACTGAGCGCATCGGCCACAACGTTGGCTTTCCCCGGAGTATATAGGATATCCAGATCATATGATGCAAGAAATTCAACCCAGTGTTTCTACCTCATATTCAAATCTCTTTGGGTAAAAAGATGTTTCAAGGATTTGTGATCCGTGTATATTTCAAACTTCCCACCCAAGAGATGGTGCCTCCATATTTTAAGAGCAAACACAATAGCCATTAGCTCAAGATCATGAGTGGCATAATTCTTCTCATGTGGTTTCAGCTGGCGGCTAGCATATGCGACTACTTTGCCTCTTTGCATCAGCACTGCACCAATACCTTAAATAAATAAGGGATAACATGTTAAAATGAGATTTGACATTTTTAAAGAAAATGTTATCCCTGACACGTTGAAAAAGAAACAACCTTGTTTAGAAGCGTCGGTCCAGACCTTCAAATCCTGATTGCCATCTATGATGGTCAACACAGGAGCATTGGTCAACCTCTTTTTTAGGTCTTGGAAAGCTGCCTCGCATTCGGGTGTCCAATTGAATTTTGTATGCTTCTTGGTCAGGTTTGTCAATGGACAAGCTACCTTCCAAAAATCTTTGACAAATTTCCGATAATAGCCAGCCAGTCCTAAGAAACTTCTGACCTCTGTGGAAGTTCTAGGCTGCTTCCACTCTTGGATGGCTGAGATCTTTCCTGGATCTACTGAGATGCCTTCCTTTTATACAACATGGCCGAGGAATTTCACCTCTTCTTGCCAGAATATGCATTTGGAGAATTTGGCTTTCAGCACATTTCTTCGCAAAATCTCCAAGACTTCCCTCAGATGCTGTTCCTGCTCAGCAGTGGATTTAGAAAAGATGAGGATGTCATCGATGAACACAAGCACAAATTTATTTAAAACATCTCTGAACACTCTATTCATCAGATCAACAAAGTATGCTGGAGCATTACATAGACCGAAGGGCATTACTAGCCATTCATAAAAGATATCCGGTCCTCTGAAAGCAGTTAAAGGCACACACTATTCTGCTATGCGAAGTTGATGGAAGCCTGTAGCTAGGTCCATCCTAGAAAATACTCGTGCTCCATGCAAGCGGTCAAGTAAGTCATCAATACGCGGCAGTGGGTATTTATTTTTCAGTGTTTGTTTGTTGACATCGCGGTAATCCACACATAGCCTGATGGTACCGTCTGATTTTGGGACAAACACCACCGCTGCACCCCATTCTGAGAAACTAGGCCTGATCAGACCCTTCCACAAAAGATGCTTGGTTTGATTTCTCAGTTCCTCTTTTTCTTTTGGCGACATTCTCCGAATAGGATGTACGACAAGCCTTGCATTCGGAGCTAAGTCAATTCTGAAGCTGATTTCTCTATGCGGGGGTAAACCCTCAACTTCTTTGAATACATCAGCGTACTCTTTGACGACAGGGATATCCTCAATAGAAGTAGGGGCAACTTCTAGAGAAGACCAGAATGCTTTTATGTCGGTGGCTGATCCATGGCATGGGATACATACATCACCGAGTTTAGTTTTAACTTTGACAATCCTCTTAGCACATTTGACTTCAGCCCCATGCCTCGATAACCAATCAATCCGAAGGATAACATCATACCCAGAGAAATCCATGACAATCAACTTTATAGGGGATTGATAACGAGAGTAGGAGATCGGCACTCTACAGTATTGATCGAGGATAAGGGAACCTCCTATCGGACTATTAGCTCTAATCAACTCTTTAAGTTTTCTTGGTTTCAGTTTCTACTTTTTAATTACATCATTAGAAATAAAGCTTCGTGCAGCACCAGTATCAAATAAGACAGTAATAGGAATGTTTTAATATTAAGAGTACCTCCTAAGACGTCGGGTTTACCTGGCCCCTCGGCAGAAGCTGGTGCATCTGCTCCCTCATAAACATGTGCCACTTCAGTTTTCTTCAACAGGGGACAGTTTCTGGCAAAGTGTCTCGGCTTATGGCAGTTATAGAAATCCTGAGTGTTCATGGGGTTCTGACCACGATCCTGAGAATTCTGGCCAGGATTCTGACTAGGTCCTAATTCGTTCCTCTTGGCCTTTTTAGGAGCTTTACACTCGAAATCAAAATGTCCAATCTTGCCACAGTTATAGCATGTCACCTTGCTCCTGTCCCTCTTCTTCCCTTGGGGCATAGCGGCAGAAGAATTGCTTGCCTCTGGTTTCTTGTTAGCCTGTTCCTTCTGGTTGTTGCCTTGACTTTTCACTCTATCCTGTGGTCTAGACTCATCATTTTCCTCGTAGCGGCAAGCCATCTCTGCTACTTCATTGAATGGAAGCTTGATATGAGCAGTGACTCTGTTCAAATATTTCTTTGAAAGACCCTTGATGAATTTTTATTCTTCTCTACTGGATCTTGAAACAACCCAGGAGCATATCGTGAAAGCTCATCAAACTTCCTCACGTACTCGAAAACAGACATACTCCCTTGCTGTAGGTTAACAAACTGCACGCGTAGGCGCTCTCTTGCTTGTGGGGGAACATACTTCTCATTGAAAAGTTCTTTAAATTTTGCCCAAGACATATTGGCCACGTCATTGCAGATCTTGACCGTATCCCACCAATGCCCAGCTTCATCCTTTAATTGCCATACTACCAGGAAACGCTTGCTGATCCTCCAATTGTAAGCCCTCCCGGATCTTTTCACAGTCCTTAAGCCATGCCTCTGCCTAAATCGCAGACTCTCGCCCCGTGAAAGGTACACCCCTAGATTTCTGAATTTATTTGACATTCTCTCCAATTCGAAGGGCTGTGGAGGCGGAGGTGATTGTGCTACGACCTCTGAAGTAGGCTATTCCTGAGTGATGGGGGTCTCATCTCTAGTTTGCCCTCTAGCTCCCCGTTGGGCTCCTCCTCTGGCCCTGCCTCGAGTTCCACCTCGGGTTCCGCCCAAGGCTGCTCTTGCTCTAGTATCCATTTAAATCAGTCTGTACCATCAAGGAAAGAGTCAGACCAATAGAAATGAAAATTTTCAAGGAAAGATAAGGTAAGGACAAGATGAAAAGACAATGATGTAATGACTAATAAATATGTGCTATTCTGTTGTGCTCATTCTAGGACATTACTAGTCCTACCTCTAATAAGCTACTCGCCTTAGAATAATGTAGATTCTATCTAGAAGAATTGTTCTAAATATGTTATATTCTGAAGCTAAGGTTAACCTTAAGCACTGATACCAACTGTGATGACCCCAAACTTCCGTTGACCGAAAGTAAGGACGATCATTTGGAATACAACATATTTATAACAACAACAGATCTCAGATAATATCATAACATATAATTATTGCAGCGGAAAAGATATAAGTCGTAAACATCACATCAACAGAACCACAGAGTGCGCAGTTTACAGGATACAACTTAGCAAAATAAAAGTCTGAAACAAAAGAAATAAGTTTCAAAGGAAATAGGTATAAACTCCGTGACGTACATCAAAATACAAGATAGAATAAAGTCTCTAAAGCAAAAGATAAAGATAAAAGAGAGTCTTCGTCTTCTCCTTCCAAGTAGTCTTCAATCCAGAAATGCCTACTTAAGAACCTGTCACTTGGCTGCTCGTGGAAGGAGAGGGCATCCGAGTTTGCAAAGTGAAACAAACATCGAGTCAGTCATGGGACTGGTGTGAAAAATTCTTCTATACTAACTAACAATGTGGTGAATCATAGGACCACGCCGCAAACGCGTAACGGGTTTACTCCATTTGATTTCCAGTGCATAATTTAATAAAGTTTATACAGAAACAACGAAATGACTTTTGAAAAATGAAACCATCATAAGACTCAAGTCCTATCACACAATGCAACGCACACAGGAGAATATAGTTTTCCCTTATGATGATCAAACATGCTTGATACGTGTAAAATAATATTTTAATATTATTATTAGTGTCTAAGCAGTATTAAAATACTTCAATATAAATGTAGCAATCCTACACGGCATAGGTACCATATACTATGTCGCCATGTATAAGTTTACAATCAAGACCGTAATGTCGTATTGGAAATTGGTTTTCTGTCATGAAATCGAGGCTAGGGATTGTCCTCTCCAATTCGAGACACTTTAGCAAATGCCTCAGGATCACACCTATGGGCAACCCTTGGATGCGTTAGGGCCGGTCCCCACCTAACGGTAGTGGATTAATTATGCCTGAACACACCTTTCCCGGTCCCTTTGGACCTATAGTATGACCACTTCCGGCCTATAAAACCTGAGGTACCTCAATCCATCATCCACACAAGTAAAATGTCAGCCAGTTTAAGCACTGACACTACCCCTAGCTAGAAAGAAACGTGTGCACTCCCTACGGTCCATATCCCGTTTTTGACTCACACCGGGGTGTGAGGCTCGCGAAGTCGCGCTATACTCAAAGCTATGCCTAAACAGACTATGCTTTGATCATCAGCCACAAGGCCTGCTTTTCAACAAAAGCCTTGATCATTGCATCTTGGCGTGCTGCATTGACAATTCACGCCATGCGATCGATAACTATTACTATATACCAGGGTGTTAAGAAGAGAATAAATTCTCCACCACCGAACATACATATATTAATACAAATCGATTTAATTACATGGAATGAATTCCAACGTCAGACACATATCTATTTACAAGTTCGTTCTGGGTCTGAACGGAACCGGAGACACCTAAGAGGCGCTCGCTTACCCGCACGACCAACACATACGTCCGGACAACTACTGCTTCAACCCCGTCCTGGGAGCAAGTCAGTCCAAGGCATCAGTAGTCGTCGTCCATTCGATATCAAGATCGCCGGTCTTCAACCACCGTCTTCTTATATCTTTGATTTAACCGTCGTGCAATTATTTGGAATGAGTTACGCTCGGACTTTCAAATAATTGTCGCATAATTATCATTTAAAACATGTCATATATATTTATAACTATTTATTGCTATTTTTATTTATTTGAAAATAGCTCAAAATAAATAAACGACGCTTCGGGTCAAAGGACTGCCCTGGCGCCGTTTTTACCAAATTTTGTTTTACACATATCCTGAAATCTAACCATCGGATTTTGACAATTTTTATATCGTCGAAAAGCTCTTCCCAAAGCGGTCCTAACGGTTCCGGTTTTGGGAAAATCCAACGGTCAGATCTTTCGGTATAAACGTTTAAAGTTACGATTGTCGATATGCGAACTACCGCGCACATTTCTTTTTAATTTTATAGTTTATATATATAAATAAAAAATTATATAGTTTGGTGATTTCAACTATAAAAACCCATCCTTTTAATCGCATCTAAAATGACGATAAAAATATTACTTATAGTTCTCTGCTCTTATTTACCTTTAACATACGAATGAAATATACCTTTCTTTTCTCTATGTTTTTATTCATATTTAAAAAGTAAATAAAGTATCACTCTTCCTATTTCATGTTTTCTCCAAATAGCACTGTATTTTATATTTTTGTTTTTATTTGCAACTACTTTGCAAATCAAAAGTATAATTCCTTCCTATGTTTGTTTGCACCTAGAAATACAAACAAAATAGGTGATCTTTTCTTTGTCATATTTTATTAACACTAGATATGAATAAAATGTCCCTTTCTGAATTTATGTTTTATTTACCCTAAATGTGAATTAAACATTCTTCTTCCTTTTTATATTTATTTACACAAAATGTAAATGAGCGTGGTCCTTTTCCATACAAACTTATTTACACTAATTGTAAATAAAGTTCCTTTTCCCTTTTCTTATTTATTTACTCTATAGGTAAATAAATGTTACTTTTCCTATTTCTATTGTTTACACTACAAATAAATAAATGAAACTTCTCCTGTTCCTTATTTATTTACACTACATGTAAATAAACATAACTTTTTCTATTTCTTACTTATTTACACTACATGTAAACAAATATTACTTTTACTATTTCTGATTTGTTTTAACAATGAAAATAAGTTGTTCGTTCTTTCAATTATCAATTTTTTGTACTTCTTCTAATGATCCAAATTTTTTACTTACAACTAAATTTGTTCTTTTTATCTACATATGGAATGTAAATAAAATTCAATCGCTAAACTTAATCATTTATATACATAGAAAAAGTGTTCATAATATGCATCGCTAAATTTTATCCTTTTACTTACATAGAAAAATGTAAATAATATGCACCGCTAAATTTTATCCTTTTATTTACATAGAAAAATGTAAATAATATGCATCGCTAAATTTTATCCTTTTATTTACATAGAAAAATTTAAATAGTATGCATCTCTAAATTTTATCCTTTTATTTACATAGAAAAATGTAAATAAATATCGTCTCAAAATTTGTCCTTTTTATTTACATATAAAATATAAATAAATTTCATCGTTATATTTGTTCATTTTTATTCACATACGGAATGTGAATAAAAGTTCATTGCTAATATTGTTTATTTTATTCACACAAGGGATATGAATAAAATTCTAGCGTCAAAATTGTTAGTTTTATTCATACTAGGAATGTGAATAAAATTCTATCACTAAGTTTTCTCTTTTTATTTACAAAGGAAATGTAAACAAAAGCACTTTTTCAATAATCGAGTTTTGATCCCTTTTCTTTTACAAATGTGAGGTAAATAAAATCACTTTTTCATATTTCAAGTTTTGACCTCTTTTCTTTATTTACAAAGAAATGTAAATAAAGTATAATTTCATGTTCGCTAATCAAATTTTGATTTTTTCTTTTATTTACAAAGGAATGTAAATAAAATAACATTATATTAACATAGCGCTAAAAGGAAGGTTCCACTTCGATGCTATGACATCACACAAATTATAAGGTTTGATTTCAATGTGATAACATGAAATGACAAAACATATCTCTTTTTATGTATGAATTAATAAAATAGATCAACTCAAAAGAGGCAAAGAGTGGTAACAATATATGTGACAACCATATTTCTTTTATTTTTGAATTGATAAAATAGATCAATTCAAACTAAACACAAGTGATAACTTAGCATGGCAAATCATATCTCTCTATTTTTGAATTGATGTATTAAACAAAGGTGATATCATAACATGATTAATACACATGGGTCTACAACTATCCATTATAACACATATCAATCCATCATCAACATGTCGTGAACAAAATAGAACTGAAGCATAAACGTTGTGATTATTACAACGCAAACAAATAAATTAAATTGATTAATTAATTTAGATAAAGGAATCTCACATTCGTTCGCGATTTAGTCCAAAATTCCAACAGTCCAGAATTGTCCCGTTTCAGTTCAGAGTCGTAGATCTTGTCAATACGATCACAACGTCGCTGAAATCCACGAATTCCGTGTTGAAATGAATTAGTTACGGTCAAATTAAATTGGGAAAACATTTTAAAATAAATTATTTAAATAATTAGTTAAGGATTAACCTATCTTCTTCTTGTTTGTAACACGGCCGTAGGTTTCAGCTTCGCTTCGAAGCTAGGGTTCTCGTTTGCTCACGACGGAAGACACCAGAGGTCGATCGGGGACCGAGACGTCGGAGAGCACGGCAAGGCGCACGTGCGCCTGGGAGAGGGGGCAACTCGGTGGGACCAAGGGGGAGGCCAATGGGGCTTTTGGCGGCGGGTTTAAGGGTGTGTGGCTCGGTGATGGTGGCACTAGAGGACGATCAGGTGGTATGGAAACGTAGAGGAGAGAGAGCTTCGGAGTGGTATGAGGAGTGGGTTCTAATTCTTAGAGAAGAAGGAGATATTAAGGGAGGAAGATGGTGAAATTTCCGCTATTGAATGGGGGGGGGGGTGGCGGCTACATAAGGGGATGATGAATAGTGATTTTTTTCTTTAGGGTTTCCTATTTTTATACTATTTCAATGTATTTTTACAATTAAATCCAAATCTTCTTAAACGCTTCGAATCCAGTCCAACAGGAAGTGTCCCTAGCCAATAGCCCATGTCCCGGATCCAACGGGACAGGTCTCGTCAGCTCAAACAGTTGTCTATGGCCTGTTTTGTTTAAATTTAGTAATTAAATCCTTTATTAATTTAATTTGTTCGCATAAATACATTCACCGAGGCCACATACGGACTCATAAAAATCCAGAAAAAATATATTTGGCTTCGTTATGATGATACGGTCCTAACAAAACTAATTTCGTCGAATTCTGAGACTGTTTGAAAAATGGCTATTTTTCAGTCGATTAAATTTAACTGAATTGAACAAAACACAGTTTCTTTCGCCACGCTCACTTACTAACTCGAAAAATTCTAAAAATTGAAACCTAGCAATAATATGACATTCCGGTTCCAACAAAAGTGGTTTCATCGAAAACAGAGATCGTCTGAAAGTTGACTACTTTCACTGGCTTTAATATTATTTAAAAATGAAATTTTTAATTTCTGCCACATTTTTCCACCAAATTATTTAAAATAAATTTTTTATATTGGTTCGGATTCTCCGGGTCATTACATTGCTAATCGTGCCTTAATTGGGTTAATTAGGAATTTAATATTATAAATATAATAGGTAATTAACGTAACCCTTCTTCCCAAACCTTCCAGTCACCACTTCCATCATTATTTGCCATAAACCATCGATTCTTTCTCACCAAATAACTCCATCTCCTCTCAATTTTAGCTCCTCCTCCTTTTGAGTTTTATGTAGAGATTTTCCTCCTCTTTCAATCAACACCGACCTCGCCTGAAATTGAGCACAACAGCTCATGAATCACCTCCGCCAACTGCCGCCGTTCAAGGCTCCGCCTTGGGCCCACCGCACCACCGAACTCCACCCCCCTTCCAGCGCACGTGCGTCTCTCCATCCCCGACGACGTCCAAAAGACCACTCCTCGTTTCGTGCCTTCAAGCTTCTGAAAATCGAAAGAGAAGAATTGAACAATTTGAAAGAAGACAACGGCCTGGAGCCTGATGCGTGAAGGAAGAAAGGTTTAAGCCCCTTTATTTTATAGTTAAATATAATTAAATCATATTTAATTAACAATTTATACAATTTAATGTTTAAATTATCATAACTTTCTCATAGAGCAACGAAATCAAACGAAACGAAAAGCGTTGAGGCCGTCTTGGCCTGACCTACATGATGGAACAGGCTAGATCTGAAATGGAGAACTTTGAAAAATTCAGACAAACCACTGTGAGATTTCTATTTTATAATTAAAAATTAATTATTTACTAAAATGTTAAATTTATTTTTATTTCACATTCATGTGGTTGTTGTGTACATATTTATTTAGTGTTGATTGCGATGAATTATTGATTTAAAGAGTGTGTCTCGTATTTGTTAAAAAATGATTGTTGAAAATAGTTATATCATGTTTGTGACAATAATCAAATTGTCATTTTGATTGAAATTAGATCAAACATGATTAAATTCTTTTTTATGTTGGGCATAATTAGATTGTCATTTTGTTGAATTGGATTAAACATAATCAAATGGCATTATGTTAGAATTGACAAATTAGTATAAAAACACCGTTTATGTTAGAATTGACAAATTAGTATAAAAATACCGTTTATGTTAGAATTGACAAATTAGAAAAAAAAGTGTGAAAATCAAAATATTTATTTTGTTAATTAGAAAAGTGTGAAAAAAAATATATTCATTTTGTTAAATGGAAAGGTGTAAGAAACAAAATATTCATTTTGTTAAATAGAAAAATGTTAAAACCATATCTTTATTTTATGTGTAAAATGCTGCATTTAAAAGGGAAAAGATTTCATTTTTATTAGCATATTTAGATGCAAATAAACTTCAAAGGAAAAGGTTTGTATTTTTTTTGCGTATTTAGATGCAAATAAACACCGTAGAAAAGATTACATTTTTGTTTGCGTTTTAGGTACAAACATAAAACATTGGAATGAAAATTACATTTTTATTTGCATTCTTTGATGCAAATAAACGTCAAAAATGAAAATTTTATTTTTATTTGCATTCTTTGATGCAAACAAACATTGAAATAAAAAGTTATATTTTATTTGCATTCTTTGATGCAAATAAACATTGAAATAAAAAGTTATATTTTATTTGCATTCTTTGATGCAAATAAACATTGAAATAAAATGTTATATTTTATTTGCATTCTTTGATGCAAATTAAACATTGTAATAAAAAGTTATTTTTTTTATTTCCATTCTTTGATGCAAATAAAACATGAATTTAAAAGGGTTGCATTTTTATTTGCATTCTTTGATGCAAATAAAACATGAAATTAAAAGGTCATTATATTAGAAATGTTATTAGAATAAAAAGAACATTTTGTTAGAAAATGCATATTAGAATAAAAGAACATTTTGTTAGAAAATGCACATTAGAGAAAAATAGCATTTTTTGTTATAAAATGTTGCATTAGAGAAAAATAATATTTTGTCATAAAATGTGACATTAGTTTAAAATAACAATTTTGTTAAGAAAGATTAAAATAACAATTTTGTTAAGAAATGTTACATAAGAATAAATATGTCATTTAGAGTATAAAATGTTACATTGGATAAAAATAACATTTTAGTATGAAATGTTGTATGTAAATAAAATACATTTTGTTATAAAATGTGCATGAGAATAAAAATGGTCATTATCATTAGGGATGCTTATTTAGATTAAAAATAACATTGTAGCTAGGAATGTTTATTTAGATATAAATTTGTCACTTTTGTCAAATCTGGAATTGACATCTAAAATTGTCACTTTTGTTAAATGGAAATTATCGACATACAAAAGTATCATTTTCATTTTCATTTATATTGAAATTAGAATTGTCGCTTTCATTTTTGTTGAAATAGGAATTGTCGACAAAACAAAATTGTCTTTTATTTCGTCGCTAAAATATGAGACATATCATATAAATAAAAGTATTTCTTTTTATTTGTCGTGTCTAAAATAGAATTGTAATGCGAATAAAATATTCTTTTTGTTCGACATCAGAATTGGTTAAATTCATTAACCAATAATCTATTTAGATGAATTGTGGTTGCCTGGAAACCCCACACGGGTGTTGGGATGACATACACTAGTCCCAGTATTTAACTGTATGTCAATCGATGGATAGACAGTTTGTGTTGAGTGTTATTTATTTATTTATTTTAAGCTCACACAATTATAAATTTCACTCTGATTGTGAATGGATTGCTTAGTGATTATGTATCATTATTGTTATATATATATATACATGCGATGTACGAAAACCGTATAATTGAAATTGTATGGTAATTGACTGGGTCGCATTCTGATTCAGAATATCCTTTGATATAAAGAATATTTTGAAATAAAGATCATTTTTATATAAAGAATGTTTCAAAATAAAGATTCTTTTAAAAATAAAGAACATTTTTAATAACGAATATTTTAAATAATATTCATTGAAGAAGAGAAATATGAAGCCGAATTAAGTAGCAAATTCCATTTTTAACCCGAACGGGTTTATCGATCGATTTAATTCATTTTAAAATGAATATAAAAAGGGAAGTGATTTCGAAATATAATATTTTGATAATATTATTGTTTTAATATAATAAAGATATAAAATATTCAATTCTTATCTAAAATTGAAAATGAAGTTAAAATCATTTTAAAATGAATTTATAAATATTTTATAAAACGATTTAAATAGAAATCGACGATATATATTATATTATATTATATTTATTTAATGGCCTAAACAGAACGCGCCGCGCAACGACCGTTCGGGAATTTCAACCATTAACTTCAAATTGGCATAACGGAAGATCCGACCATCAGATTCTTCTAAATCCGGAACCATTGGATTCGTATCGGAAAGAGATTTCCAATGGATATAAGAGTTTTGAAACTAATGGATAGATTTGGAATTATGTCCAAATTAATTTTAGAAAAGGTTGCTATGGATAAAGTTCGGTGCCCGTTATTGGAAACCGGCTTTACGAGCGATAATAAAATTATTAAAAATATGGAAAATTTTTGTAAAATCATAATAAATGATTTGGAAAGAGTTTGGATGAAAGAATTCCATATTTGATAAGATAAAATATGTTGTTATCGAATTGAACTAGTTATTAACTAGAATAAATCTTTAAAATAAGATTTAATGAAGTTTTCCAATTAATTGATATTTAATTGGAATTAAATAAAATAAATTAGATTTTGGGTTTGTCGTGAATGGCGTCTTAAATAACACTGTTCTTAAACCCCATAAGAAAAGAATAAATCTTTTAATTAAGATTATTAGTGTTTTCAATTATATTTAATAATTGGAATAGAAGGAAATGTGAATTGGGTTTATTGTGAACCTTATTTTTAAATGATAATTGTTCTTTAACCCAATTAACAGTGAAAGTATAATTTGGAATTTATAGATCTTTATTTAAGATTTAATTGGAAATTCTCCAAAGTAAAGTTTCCAATTTAATATATTAAATTGGAATTGAATGGAATTCGATTTAACAATAATCGAGATGAGATTCTGTAAAAGAAGATGTGACGGCCCGCCCCGCACCAACCGACATTTACTCCAAAAGTGCGCTGTACACAAGTCCAGTTAGCATGGAACGGGTCGTGAGAAGGAAAGGGAAGAAGGAAATGAACATACAATGAACCTGTAGAATGTCTCACAGCGCATAGAACAAAATATAATAATAACATACTTGACATAAAACAGGGGAGACAGTGCATAAGCTGAAAATCAAAACTAAACATCATAGCAGCGGAAATCCAAAATACAGCTTATTACAACTTTCAAACTGTCTCAAAGCAAAAGTAAGATAAAGGAGGTACACTACTAATGCCCAAGTAGCGACCACCAACGACACAGGGAGAATGTGTGTATATATATATATATCATACGTGGAAGCCTCCTGCCCGCCTCCGAATCAGCTACTCGCGCATCACCAGCTAACCTGTCTCTAGTCTGCTCGTGTGAGCACCCAGAGTAATAAGAGGAGACATAAAACTCTGGGTCAGACATAAAGCCTGGTATGAGCGATAAGCATCTAAAGTGAACAATAACAGGTAGACTAAAACATACCAGAACCTGGACCTGCAACCAAAGAGTTAGCACTACATACTGTACAACACTCTAAGGTACCATAGCAAACGGTGTAAAGATACAGAGGTGGGGAAAGTGTGCGTGTCATAATGATGGCAACAATCAAACATAGCATCCATCCTCACATCTCTAACTCAGTGCGTAAAGCATACGATATTCACCACTTCGATCACCCAACATGCCTTGCTACGATCACTCTGCCCCATGAAGTCATAAATGGCTTCACTGCACTGATAACGTAGCCACTAATTCCTCGCTATGTCCACTTGCCCCATGGAGTTATTCACCCCATCTGCGCTGGCTCATAGCCTTACCAATCCTTACTATGTCCACTTGCCCCCATGGAGTTATTCACCCCATCTGCGCTGGCTCATAGTCTTACTACGCATCACCTTGCCCCTCAGGTCATAATGACCCTACTGCGCTGATAACGTAGTCTTGCTACCATCACCTTGCCCCTCAGGTCATAATGACCCTACTGCACTGATAAGTAGCCCATCATTCATTTTTAGTGGTGAATCGAAGTTATGAACGTCGACAACTCCTTAGCACACGTCCCGCAGCAAAGCCCAACCATGAAGTGAACTCATTGGTTCCCAACGGGATCCTGAGCTCTAACTTCCCATATTGGACTACCTTTGCATCTCGGGTTATTGGTCAATACTGGGTCGGGTCGGGTTCCTCCTCAAGCCGTCGATTCGGGTCGGGTGTCCTCCGTCGGTTCGGGTCAGGTATCGTCCATCGGTTCGGGTCGGGTCTTCTTCTGGTTCGGGTCGAGTATTTCTTCTCGGGTCGGGTTGGGTGCCTCACTTTGGGTCGGGTCGGGTGCCTCTCTTCCAGTCCCTGCTTCCGCTCCGATCCGCTTCGTCATACTTCACGCGCTTCGATCCGATCCATCCTCCTCTATCCGCTCCGATCCCTCCTCTTTGATCCGATCCGATCCCAGTTCAGTAAGCATGGCCTTCCTTTTTGCCAATTTTCTCAAGTGTCAGGTTCCGATCCGATCGGATTCCTTGCCCAGTTCAACATATCCGATCCGAGCCCCATATCCGATCCGATCCGAACCCTGCACTGTTTTCTGAAACTGTTCCAGCAAGTGTTTACGCTATTCGACGATGTTTTCGACCATTCTAACTATTGAAACCAATCACAAAGCATTTCATACAGTCATAGCAACATGCATAATCAACTACAAACATCAAAACATCAATATGATAGGTTAAAATGGATCAAACATACCCAAAACCCCATATTTCCCCTTAAGCATGTTTAGGTGAAACTAATGATAGGATTAGCAAAACTTAACCAAATTAACCCAAATTCATATCAGAGGTCTAAAACATCATTTAAGAATTTATGAACATTTTCCCTGAATTTTATCATGTTTAAATTTGATAATTAACACTAATCACCCCTAATTAGCCATAATTAGTGCAAAACTATGCAAATCACTCACCTTAGCCACAAATAAACTAAGATCTGAAATAAATCTCTGATTTGATGTGAATCTCTATGCTAAACAGCAGCTCCAATGTTGATTTGGTGTAGATCTTCCTTGATTAGGGGTTGCTAAGCCAAATCCTTGACCAAAAGGTGATTTGGAGGTGATTTAGAGGTTGGAGGCCATTTTTAGGGTTTCTTGGTGATAAGTGGAGGCTAGAAAACTGAAATGGAATGATCCTCTATCTCATTTCAGCCTCCCCATAACCCTAATCCCGAAATGGGTTATGGGCCTACACACTAATCACCCGATTTGGCCCGGTTAAGCAGTTTTTCACCCTCCAAACCTTATTTCAGCCATATCTCCCAAACGGTAAGTCCGTTTGGCTATTATGACCACTCTACGGAAAGGTAAACCATCAAACGAATCCAATGGAAGTGGTTTCAGGTCAAAATTCCTTTCCAATCAAAAGTTATGGCCAAAACAGTACCAACTAGGGCAAAATGGTCATTTAAAAATCGGCAAAAATCATGAACATGGGAAATGACTCTAAAGGATGTTTCCCAAAGTTACATGACCATATGACTTCATACGGGAAAGAAATAAATATTCTACAATCCTATGATGTGTAGAATACGGGTCGTTACACTCTCCCCCCCTTAAGAAATTTCGCCCCCGAAATTCCCTAATCAAAACACACACAAAGGTTCCCGCATGCCTATCAACCATAAAACAACCATGCAAAACAAGTAAAATAAGTCTATCCTAGCATGCGGAATAACTAAATCGCAAAGTAAATCTTACCAGGCAAAGAGTTTTGGATATGCCTTCCTAATGCTCTCCTCTGTCTCCCAAGTACAATCATTCTCGTCCTCGCCCCACTGAACCTTGACTAACTTCACCGCCTTCCTTCGAAGTTGCTTCGTCTCGTGCCCCACAATACGAATCGGCTTGCGGTTCCCAACCGCCTCGGGTTCTACTTCGAAGTCCTCTAACTGATCAGGTGAAATAGTCATATCTGAGTCGTGGACGAACTTCCTTAGTTGGGAAACATGAAATACATTGTGAACTCCTGCCATTTTCTCTGGTAAGCCAAATCTATATGCCAAGTTCCCGACTAATTCAAGAACAGGGAATGGGCCAACAAATCTTGGTGCCAACTTGCCTCTCCTGCCAAATCGTATCACGCTCTTCAACGGAGAGATCTTGACAAACACGAAGTCACCAATGGAGAATTTCAAGTCTCTTCTCCTCTTATCAGCATAACTCTTCTGCCTATCTTGGGCAGCTTTCATTCGTTGCTGAATGATCTCGATCTTATCGGAAGTTTCTCTCACCACATCTGGTCCAAGCACAAACTTCTTGCCAGTCTATATCCAACATGATGGTGAGTTGCACGGTCTTCCGTACAAAGCTTCATATAGAGCCATACCGATACTGGATTGGTAGCTATTATTATATGCAAACTCTATTAGATGCAAATGGTCATCCCATGATCCACCAAAATCCAATATACACGCTCTCAAGAGATCTTCCAATATACGGTTCACCCCTCCGTCTGACCGTCAGTCTGAGGATGATATGCGGTACTGAGATGTAATCCTGACCCTAGAGCCTCTTGTAAGCTCTTCCAAAACCCACTAGTGAACAACGGGTCTCGGTCGCTCACAATGCTTTTAGGTACTCCATGAAATCTCACTACCCACTTCATATACAATTCTGCCAACTTGGCTGCCGTTATGGTCGATTTGACTGGTATAAATCTTGCACTTTTAGTCAATCGATCCACAATTACCTAAATGCTACCATATCCCGATCTAGTCCTTGGTAAACCATCGATGAAATCCAACGAGACTTGCTCCCATTTCCATTCGGGAATTTCTAATGGTTGCAACAACCCACTAGGCTTCTTTTGCTCGGCTTTAACTAGCTGGCAATTCATGCATTTGGATATAAACTTCCCAACGTCTCTTTTCATCCCTTCCTAGTAGTAAGTCCGTCTCATGTCTCGATACATCTTATTACCACCGGGATGTATACTCAGTTTTGAGTGATGACATTCTCTAAGCACTTCATCTCTCAAACCATTTACATTGGGTACAACTAGCCTTCCATTCCTTCTAAGCCATCCATCTCGATCAAGCCCATACACATTCATCTCCTCACCGTCGATGTTCATCTCTAACTTGGAGATGATTTCTAATAGATTAGGATCGTCCCTCTAGCTAAAACCAATCCGCTCTATCAAAGTGGGTCTGATCGTCAAACTAGCTAGCATGACTGGATCCAATTCGCACTTTGGTCTGAAATCAAACCCCGCGATATACTCCAGTTGCTTCCACTCAAGAAACATTGCCCCTAAGATGGCATGTCTCCTACTCAAGGCATCGGCTACCGCATTACCTTTCCCAGGTGTGTATGTGATATCAAAATCATACGAAGCCAAGAACTCTAACCATCTCTGCTGACGGAGATTCAGATCTTTCTGAGAGAAGAGATACTTTAACGATTTATGATCGGTAAACAACTCAAATCTTTCTCCCAAAAGATAGTGTCTCCACATCTTCAGCGCAAACACAATCGCTGCTAATTCCAAATCATGGATAGGATACTTCTTCTCATGCGGCTTTAGCTGTCGACTAGCATAAGCTACAACCCTACCTCCTTGCATCAATACAGCACCCAGTCTGGTACCACAAGCATCTGTGTATACCGTCATCTCTTCATTCCCTTTAGAAATGACTAACACTGGCGCACGCGTCAACTTCTCATTTAGACTCTTGAAGGCATCCTCACACACTCCGTCCCAGACGAAGGACTGATTCTTCTTAGTCAACTGAGTCAACGGTGCTGCTATCTTGGAGAAGTCCTGGATAAACTTACGATAATATCCAACTAATCCCAAGAAACTTCTTACATCTGTTGCATTCTTGGGCGTAGGCCAATCCTGTACCGTAGCCACCTTCGTAGGGTCCACGGTAATACCACTCTCTGAAACGACATGACCCAAGAATCTCACTTCCCTTCTCCAAAAATGACACTTTGAGAATTTCGCTTTCAATTGGTGTTTCCTCAACACCTCCATCACTATCCTCAAGTGTCCCTTGTGTTCCTCCTCTGTCCTTGAGTAAACAAGGATATCATCCACAAACACAAGAACAAACTTATTCAACTGATCCCTGAATACTCGATTCATAAGATCCACAAAGTAGGCTGGTGCATTGGTCAACCCAAACGGCATGACCAACCACTCATAAAATCCAGACGGCGTCCTAAATGCCGTTTTCGGAACACTCTCATCCGCTACTCGAAGCTGATGAAATCCTGTCGCGAGGTCCAACTGGGAGAACACTCTAGCTCCTTCCAGCTGATCAAACAAATCATCAATCCGCGGTAGAGGATACTTATTCTTCCTCGTCACCTTATTCAACTCGCGATAGTCCACGCACAAACGAAGGGAACCATATGCCTTAGTGGCAAACACAACTGGTGCTCCCCACTCGGAGACACTCCTTCTAATAAATCCCTTCTTCAAAAGATTGCTGACTTGCACCCCGAGCTCTCGCTACTCCCTTGGTACCATACGACGAAGTGGCATCACTATAGGTCTGGCATCTTTCACTAAATCAATACGGAACTCAATCTCTCGGTGTGGTGGAAGCCCGGTCACCTCCTCGAAGACGTCCGGATACTGGCCAACCATGGGCACATCTGACAACTCATCCTGCTGGATGTCGAGGGAATTTACAAAACTAGCCATAACCCCATCACTAGGTAGACTACCAAACACTACCCTCCGCCCATCATCCACCCTCACTGTCACCAAAAAGCCCTCACAGTCTACCACCACCCTGTATCTTTGGAGCCAATCGACTCCCAATATAATGCCATACCCAGTAAAGCCCAAAACAAAGCAATCACATACAAACATACATCCATGACTCGATAAGACCAAATTCCTGCAAATCATACTAAGGCTAGTCGAACCACCAATCGGGTTCGTCACAACCAATGGTCTATCGACTATCTTGATCGGGTTCCAGTCCCAACCTATCTACCAGGTCACTAGATATGAAGGAACGGGAAGCCCCAGTATCAAACAAAACTCGAACTGGTATATCATAAATAGAAAGCATACCTTGAATAACAACATTCTTTCCTTTCTCCGCCGCAGTTAGGGCATTCGACGAAGAAGGAACAACATCAATAGCATATGCTTTCACAATCTGCTTCTCCTTAAGAGGTTGCGGACACTTATCCTTATGATGTCCCACTTGACCACAGTTGTAGCCCTTCCTTTCCGTTGGCTTGGCCTGACATTCTTTAGCATAATGGCCCTTCTTACCACAGCTGAAGCACTCAACATCCTTCTTTCTCTTTTTCTGGCCACCTTTAGATTGGTCCTGCTTTCTCTTATTCTGAGAGTTATTCTTGCCTCCACCGCCTGCTTGCGGCTTTGGCCCTTCTGCAGATGCAGCCTCAGTCTTTGACTTAGGGTAAAGACTCTCTGATCTCAAAGCTTTACCCACGATCGATTCAAAAGTCTCATCGATGTGGTTGATAAGCCTTTCCCCCAAGTATCCATCCAAACCAGTAATGAACTTCTCATTCTTCTTCTCACGAGTATCGATAAGAGATAGTCCATACTTCGACAAAGTGTCGAACTCAGCAATATAGTCAGAAACTGCCCTTCCGTTCTGCTTGAGTTCTAAGAACCTCTTGAACAACACTGACTTCTGGGCAGCTGGAATGAACTTCTCGCTAAAGCGAGCCTTAAACTGATCCCAAGTAACCTGGTCCTCTGGAGTAGCTGTTCTAATGGCATTCCACCAATTCATCGCTCGCCCTTGCAGTTGACGAGACACTAGCCTTCTCTTCATCGCATCCTCAAGACCCAAGTCATCAAAGATACGGTCACAGCTATCCATCCAATCTTGAACATCTATGGCCGACTCCGTTCCGTGGAACGGCTTTCCACCAAGATTAGTGTAATCCTTGCACAACTTGGCGAAATCGACCCTAGGCGCCTGCACTACTGGGCCAACACCAACTCCGGGATTGGGAATTGTCCCTTGCACTTCTCTAAGCATGTCTCTCATGAGGTTAGTAAACATCTCCCTCATGTCAGCGACATTCCTTGGGTTGGTTCCTCTACTAGCACCCCTCGTGTCTCGGCTCATCGTCAATCTGAAAAAGGGAAACGATTAACGACCCCATAGTGGTGCTAGTGCAGTGCGACTTCATTCTTATACTACTAATAGTATATATATACATAGCTTTTGAAAACCAAAATAATTACAAATACGCACTCTCATATACGTACTAACTCTCCCTAGTGTCTTTCCCTAGGTTAACTACGCAACCTAGAGCTCTGATACCAAGTGTGACGGCCTGCCCCGCACCAACCGACATTTACTCCAAAAGTGCGATGTACATATGTCCAGTTAGCACGGAACGGGTCGTGAGAAGGAAAGGGAAGAAGGAAATGAACATACAAAGAACCTGTAGAATGTCTCACAGCGCATAGAACAAAATATAATAATAACATACTTGACATAAAACAGGGGAGACAGTGCATAAGCTGAAAATCAGAACTAAACATCATAGCAGCGGAAATCCAAAATACAGCTTATTACAACTTTCAAACTGTCTCAAAGAAAAAGTAAGATAAAGGAGGTACACTACTAATGCCCAAGTAGCGACCACCAATGACACAGGGAGAATGTGTGTATATATATCATACGTGGAAGCCTCCTGCCCGCCTCCGAATCAGCTACTCGCGCATCACCAGCTAACCTGTCTCTAGTCTGCTCGTGTGAGCACCCAGAGTAATAAGAGGAGACATAAAACTCTGGGTCAGACATAAAGCCTGGTATGAGCGATAAGCATCTAAAGTGAACAATAACAGGTAGACTAAAACATACCTGAACCTGGACCTGCAACCAAAGAATTACCACTACATACTGTACAACACTCTAAAGTACCATAGCAAACGGTGTAAAGATACGGAGGTGGGGAAAGTGTGCATGTCATAATGATGGCAACAATCAAACATAGCATCCATCCTCACATCTCTAACTCAGTGCGTAAAGCATACGATATTCACCACTTCGATCACCCAACATGCCTTGCTACGATCACTCTGCCCCATGAAGTCATAAATGGCTTCACTGCACTGATAACGTAGCCACTAATTCCTCGCTATGTCCACTTGCCCCATGGAGTTATTCACCCCATCTGCGCTGGCTCATAGCCTTACCAATCCTTACTATGTCCACTTGCCCCATGAAGTTATTCACCCCATCTGCGCTGGCTCATAGTCTTACTACGCATCACCTTGCCCTTCAGGTCATAATGACCCTACTGCACTGATAACGTATTCTTGCTACCATCACCTTGCCCCTCAGGTCATAATGACCCTACTGCACTGATAAGTAGCCCATCATTCATTTTTAGTGGTGAATCGAAGTTATGAACGTCGACAACTCCTTAGCACACGTCCCGCAGCAAAGCCCAACCATGAAGTGAACTCATTGGTTCCCAACTGGATCCTGAGCTCTAACTTCCCATATTGGACTACCTTTGCATCTCGGGTTATTGGTCAATACTGGGTCGGGTCGGGTTCCTCCTCAAGCCGTCGGTTCGGGTCGGGTGTCCTCCGTCGGTTCGGGTCGGGTATCCTCCATCGGTTCGGGTCAGGTCTTCTTCTGGTTCGGGTCGAGTATTTCTTCTCGGGTCGGGTCGGGAGCCTCACTTTGGGTCGGGTCGGGTGCCTCTCTTCCAGTCCCTGCTTCCGCTCCGATCCGCTTCGTCATCCTTCACGCGCCTCGATCCGATCCATCCTCATATATCCGCTCCGATCCCTCCTCTTTGATCCGATCCGATCCCAGTTCAGTTAGCATGGCCTTCTTTTTGCCAATTTTCTCAAGTATCAGGTTCCGATCCGATCGGATTCCTTGCCCAGTTCAACATATCCGATCCGAGCCCCATATCCGTTCCGATCCGAACCCTGCACTGTTTTCTGAAACTGTTCCAGCAAGTGTTTACGCCATTCGACGACGTTTTCGACCATTCTAACTATTGAAACCAATCACAAAGCATTTCATACAGTCATAGCAAAATGCATAATCAACTACAAACATCAAAACATCAATATGATAAGTTAAAATGGATCTAACATACCCAAAACCCCATATTTCCCCTTAAGCATGTTTAGGTGAAACTAATGATAGGATTAGCAAAACTTAACCAAATTAACCCAAATTCATATCAGAGGTCTAAAATATCATTTAAGAATTTATGAACATTTCCCCGAATTTTATCATGTTTAAATTCGCTAATTAACACTAATCACCCCTAATTAGCCATAATTAGTGCAAAACTATGCAAATCACTCACCTTAGCCACAAATAAACTAAGATCTGAAATAAATCTCTGATTTTATGTGAATCTCTATGCTAAACAGCAGCTCCAATGTTGATTTGGTGTAGATATTCCTTGATTAGGGGTTGCTAAGCCAAATCCATGACCAAAAGGTGATTTGGAGGTGATTTAGAGGTTGGAGGCCATTTTTATGGTTCCTTGGTGATAAGTGGAGGCTAGAAAACTGAAATGGAATGATCCTCTATCTCATTTCAGCCTCCCCATAACCCTAATCCCGAAATGGGTTATGGGCCTACTCACTAATCACCCGATTTGGCCCGGTTAAGCAGTTTTTCACCCTCCAAACCTTATTTTAGCCATATCTCCCAAACGGTAAGTCCGTTTGGCTATTATGACCACTCTACGGAAAGGTAAACCATCAAACGAATCCAATGGAAGTGGTTTCAGGTCAAAATTCCTTTCCAATAAAAAGTTATGGCCAAAACAGTACCAACTAGGGCAAAATGGCCATTTAAAAATCGGCAAAAATCATGAACATGGGAAATGACTCTAATAGATGTTTCCCAAAGTTACGTGACCATACGACTTCATACGGGAAATAAATAAATATTCTACAATCCTATGATGTGTAGAATACGGGTCGTTACAGAAGACCATTACTATATATGGAATTTAAGAGGCTTTGTTATTAGTCAGATACAGAAATTTATATCGATTATATATTGATTTGATTTCTGTGAAGATTCCATATTTAATAGAAGATGATTTTGGGGTTTATCGTGAACATTGTTTTTAAATGACATTTGTTCTTTAACCCAGTTAAAGATAAGATTTATCTCTTAAATCTGAATAATCATTAAGTAATGATTTGGATATTAAAACCAAATTGGGGTTTTAATGAATCTTTAAAAGGGGGATTTAAGATAAATTAAAGAATTTATCTTTGGTAAAATTAATGGGAACCTTTTTCCAAATAATGAGAATATCTTATTAAAAGAATATTCTGAATTGGAATGTAGCGTATGATGTGTTTATAACACTTGATTTTTATTATAAAATACGTGAATTATTCGGAAAGACCGAATTTAACCCATTCTGAATAATTACTACGACGATTAAAAGTCGAAGATGAAGACGGAGGTTGAAGACCGGCGATCTTCACATCGAATGGATGAGGACTACTGATGCCTTTGATTGGAGTTGCTGCCTTGAGAAGGTTCCAGTGGTAGTTGCCCGGACGTATTGTTGACCATTTGGATATGCGCGGTATAAAGTGCCTCCGATTTCGTTCAGTCCTAGAACGAACTTGTAAATGGATTGTATGTCTGACGTTGTATTCCTTTATACTGTATTTGTTGATCTCGGCTAAATATATATTTGTTGGTGGCGGAGAATTTATTCTCTTACATAACACCCTTCTCTGAGACGTACGAGCATAGTGGTTATATATTGGCAGGAAACAATGGTATAGTATGGATTGACAACGTGGCATGCCAAGATGCATGGATCAAGGCTTTTGTTGAAAAGCAGAGCCTTATGGTTGATGATCAAAGCTCAGCTTTAAATAGCATAGCTTTGTGTATAGTGATGCTTCGCGAGCCTCACACCCTGGTATGAACCAGAAACGAGAGTAAGGACAGCAGGGAGGATATACATTTCTTTCTAGCTAGGAGTAGTATCATGGTTTTTACAAGGCCTGACATTTTTACTTATGTAGTTGATGGAATGAGGCGCCTTGGTTATTGAGTCCCTAATGGCTCTATTTATGCCCTATAGGGCGGGGAAACGTATTGTTCAGGCATTACCAATCCACTAACATATCTGTGGACCAGCCCTGCAAGATCCAAGGGATGATGCGTTCTGTTCCTGAGACATGGGCTATATTGTCTCGAATTCGGTAAGGACTATCTTTTGCCTTGGTTCATGATGGAAATCCAACTTCCAATACGACCCATGCGGTTTTGATTGTAAACCTATATTTGGCGACATAGTATATGCTAGCTATGCCGTCTATGATTGAAATGTTTTTAAAACATATACACACTAATAATAATATCAAATTCGTTTTATCGTATCAAGCATTTTTTACCATTATAAGGTAAAACTCTATCCTCCGGTTTGCGTTGCATTGTGTGATGGGACTTGAGTCTTATAATGGTTTCATTTTATAAAAAGCATTGCGTTGTTTGATGATTTACTTTATTTATGCACTGGCAATCCAATGGAGTAAACCCGTTCCGCGTTAGCGGCGTGGTCCTGTGATTAGCCTTATATTCAAATAGGTTAAATCAGGTTTCTCGTACCAGTCCCATGACTGACCTGTAGTTTGTTTCACTTGCAAAGTCGGGTGCTCTCTTTTCCACATGGGCAGTCGAGTAGCTTCTTTTGCAGATATTCATTTCTTAAGCAGGATTCTGGATCGAAGCTTAAAGTTGTGTCTAGGGCATTGGTATCCTTCCGCTATATTAGTTTATTTATTCCGCTACATTGTATAAAAGTTATTGTAATTAAATCTTCCGCGGTATTATTTATCCAATGAACTCTGATATTCTGTACTCTGATGCTACATTATTATAATATTTACAAAAATCTTATGTGTCTGTTCTGATGTTTTATATGCCCAAAGTTAAAGTATTCATGGATTTCCAACTTTTGGATCGGACCTGTGTGGTTTATGGTCGATTCAAAGGGCGGGGATTTACGGGTCTTTACAAACTACTAAATCTTCAATTTCTTTCTCATATGGTGTTCAAATTCAGCAAATGAATGCACTACCCTGATCAGAAAAACGAGCCCGTCGCAATAGAGCAGATCTCATCATCAAATTCCAGAAGATCAATTTAGAATTCAGAGATTATCGAAGAAATGGATCTAAAAACCGGGTACGCCTTAATTAATTTTTAAATTTTTGGTTAAATGGATGATTTGTTTGCTTTGCTTTGAATTTGAAATTTAAAACTTTAAAAATTCAAACTTGAAATTTAAAATTCAAAAGTTGGTATTTAAAATTCATATTTGAAAATTTAAAATTCAAATTTGAAATTTAAAGTTCAAATTTGTAATTTGAATTTTGAAATTCAAATTATTAATAAAATAATAAAATAAATTTTCAATTTTCAAACTTCCCTCCATTCTTTCAATAAGAAAATGCCAATTCAAATTCTGGTTATTAACTTTATCTGTCTACTTATTTTCTTATACCTTGTTTCTTAATATATATATATATATGTGTATATATTAAAAGTATATAAATTAATTACATAAACATGTTAATATGATATACAAAGTTAATATAACTTTTTGATATTATTGTAAAATATAAGTTTATATATCTTTTACATGTAGTTTAAACATTCATAGTTTAAACTTATATTTTGATAATAATTTCTGAGTTACATTGTCATAGATATTATTTGAAACTAAATAATTTCTTGAGATTTATGAAACTTTTATTTTATAATTAATATTTTGGTATATATAATATATGATTTTTATGACTTAAATATATAATATAGGAAGTTATAGTCCTATAATTTAATTTATTTCATTAAAATAATTCCATTATAACTATAGGTTTCTTTTATAGTTTTAACATATAAATGATTCTTTAGCAATTAATATATTTTTGATTTCTATAGTTTAAATGAAAATTTGATTTGTATCAACATATAACTAATAAATTAAATTTTAGGTCGTTTTAGATCAATTTTTATACACAATTATGAATATATGTTTATAGTCAACTTTATATAATTTTATATTCTCTCTAAAAAGATCTTCAATTCTTACTATATTTACCCTACTAATATTGTCTAACTCCATAATTATTTTGAATATTTGACTATTTATCATGAATATTTTTTAAAACTCTTATCTTTATTATTTTAATCACTTTCATTAGTATAATTTACCTAAGTCTAGAAATTAACATTATCCTTGTTTGATTCAAATAAATTATTATATGCATAATAGTTAGATATTACTTTAAGTATCTTTTGTAGATATCCATATCATTATTCTATATATTATTACTATTACACATCTTAATTCATATCATACATTATTACACTGGATCTCAAATTATAATCATTTATATCACAAATTGCATTTCATTCAATATACCACTTCATATAATATTGTATATGCCATACTACATTATTACCAACACACTATATTATATATTAACCTTTAACTCCACATATAACAAGCATACTATATAGGGAATTATCGTCTTAGAAACACATAGGATTATGAAACATATAACATATTTACTTTGTCTTGATTAAATTGATTGGCTTGATCAAATTGATTAACTTATTTGGTTTGTTTGATTTGTTTAACTTAAATAACTTGATTAACTTACTTAACATGGTTAAATTTCATTAGTGGTTGGTAGGTTTGTTAGAAATATACTTAAGTATTTATAGGAGATTTTTAGGTTTTAGGATAAATAGAAGTTACAAGAAATGTTTGGTTAAATTGATGTTCTGTGACAACAAAACATGAAT
Organism: Allium sativum; assembly: GCA_030737875.1. Classification (NCBI taxonomy): domain Eukaryota; kingdom Viridiplantae; phylum Streptophyta; class Magnoliopsida; order Asparagales; family Amaryllidaceae; genus Allium; species Allium sativum. The sequence continues at coordinate 427,884,572 of CM060909.1, read as the reverse complement.
AAATATTGATTGGATTTAATTTCTTTACTTATATCATAATGTTAAGGGTATTTTATTTCTAGATTAAGGTCTCATTATAGCTTTAAGGGAATTAGAGTTTAGGATAGTTTTAGTCTTGTATTAGATTAAGGGGGAGTTTTAGCTAAGAATTAGTTGAAGGTTCAAGATGCTTGGTTGATTTAATTGTTTAAGATTACTTGTTTGAATTGCTTGAATGTTTGAATTGCTCGAATGTTTGAATTGCTTATTTGGTTGAATCGCGTGTTTGATTGAATTGCTTGATTGTTTGAATTGCTTGCTTGGATTGATTGGTTTGATTAGGTTATTATCCTTCTATTTAGTTTATTAGACTAGTGTAGTCGTAGATTTAGGAGGAGTTATAGAAATTTATAGAGAATTATAGATTAACGGAGAGTTATAGATTTAGAGGAAGTAATATACATAATTAGTATAATTGTATAGGCATAAATTTAGGGGAAGTATTTTATATGGTATAGATAGTTTTAGGATTCAGAGGGAGTATTGTACTTTAGTATAGGAATTACTTAGATTATAGGATTCAAGGGGAGTAGTTGTAACACCTCGTATTTTTAGTGTAAAATAATAAAATAAGAATAACATAGTTAAATATTCAGAATTTATAAAACAGATTGCGCCATTGCGTCCGTCTCGAAATTCTAGTAAAAATCGATACCTGGTTTGCGTAAATCGGACACTATATGAAGAAGTTATTAAGGTTCGAAGTTTGTATACACGCAAGAAGAGTGAGTGTGTGTGTGTATATATATATATATTAGGTTCAGAAATTGAAAAATGGGTCCAGAAATTCGATAATCGACTCAAAATTCAAAATTTCAGAAGGCGACAGATTTTCCACCTAGGTGGGTCGACCCCCTCAAAGGTGGGTCGACACCAGGGTCGACCCCCTCAAGGGTGGTTCTACCCACCTATGAAAGATTTTGGCAGATTAGGGTTTTGTGATATTTTGACGATTCGGATGGCTTTTGGGAAAATCTGAGGGTCCTAGTTGCTCCATACACATATAAATAAGACCCTAGACCTAACCATAAGCCTCATAATTCGATGGCTACCCCGTAACGCTGCCATTACTCTCTCTCCCTTCTCAAATCTATTCTGAAAATTAAAATACTAACCTAGGAAAATTATGAATTCAGATCTGGAAGAGAGAATCAACATCAATAAAAAAGATTATTGAATCCTGAAAGAAAGGTAAACTTCTTGATCCAATTTGTTAAATTCTTCCTATTTTCTTTCCCTTCTCTTTTAATGAAAATAGTCGATCCACATTATCAAGTTTCAAATCAAATTAAAGGGGAAAGGAAAACCATGGATGACAAAACGGATCAGGTCCAAAATTTGGGAAAAGCATGAAAGGTGAGTGGGTTTAAACTATAGTCTTTAGATAATGTTATGACTATCGTTTAGCATACCCCTTTTAATAAACTGTGAAATTATCAATTTAAATATAAATTGCTATTATAAAAAGTTGAGATGTGAATATGAATAGATTAGGAAATTCGTGTGTTGAATCTATTAAGTTGGGGGAATGATTAGCATGAACATCTAATTGTTACTATGAATAATACATATATTGAATCAGTTGAAATGTTGGAATATTTACATGTTATAATATTAATTTGAACATGAGGGAAAAATTCATATATTGGATTTGTTGGAGTGCTAAAAGGTTTACATGTAAATTTGTCCCAATTATATACAGGGAATAATTGGAGTAAGTATACGACTATATGGATTCATGTTAACAAAGAATCGAATAAATATAGGTTTGGGGCATTGGCCAAATTATGTTTAAAAAACTTAAATTGGATCATAAGTGTAACAACCCGGAAATGCGAGCCAGTTTAAAATTTTTATTTTGGCAATTTTAGCGAATTTTGAACATTTAAAATGAATTATTTTAAATAATATCGACGAGAAATTTACTTTGAATAGAATTCGAATGTATATATTATATACGTCGTCGTTAGTATATAAATAAATATATATAATTATAAATAGAACTTAAAATGGCGCGGTAGTTCGATAATTTGATTTCAAACTTCAATTGAACGTACCGGGTGCAAAATAAACCGGATTTTAGTGAAACCAAAAATATTAGAATCTAATTGAGAATATCTTTCCAATGAATCCGAAAAATCAAAGTTTCATAGCGGGAATCAAAAGATATGTCCAGTTGATAATTCTGAATAGTCGCTATGGAATTCAGGCCCTTAAAAATGGAAATTTTGCAAACGACCTCGGATTTCGACGAAACCACTTTTGTTGGATCCGTGATGTCAAATTATTGCTAGATCCCAATTTTCATAATTTTTAGAATCAATATGTGAGCGTGGCAAAGGAAAACGCGTTTGACCAGTGTTAGTTGATTTTAATCGACTGGAAAATGGCCATTTTTTCAAACGGTCTCAGAATTCGACGAAATTAGTTTTGTTAGGACCGTATCGTCAATACGAAGCTAGAAAATATTTTTCTGGAATTTTTCAAGTTAGTGTGTGACCCCGGTAAATTGAAATGCGCGTTCAAATTCAATATATAGAGTTATATGTTGATTTGGACGAAAACTGATTGAAACGATTGAATCAGCTTACGATACATATCTCATTGTGTTCGGAATGGGGGTAGTTAGCTATGGACGTCAGGCGGTGGGTCTCGTTTGGAGGTCAAATGAAAAAGTCAACTTTTTGGAAATAAATAAAAAAATAAAACTCTCCCCTTGTCTCCTCTCAGCCCCCCCGATTCATTTTCAAATCAGATAAAAAAACAACAAAATAACCAAATCGCGCCTCCCACTCCTCCACCCTCCACCGCCATCGTCGGCACCTGTGCCGCCCTCCCCTCCTCATCTTCCTCCTCTTCCCCTCCTCGTGCGACGCTAGAGCCCCCTCTGCTTCCACCTCGCGACCGCAACCGAAACACCTCAAATCAACGCGAGCCACCATCCCTTAGCACCACCACCTCCCCGTCCCTGCGCCGATGAGCCACCAACCAGCACCGCGCGCAGCCTCTCCCCCCTCCTCCTTCATCGAACCCGATTCCCCCTCCTCTTCTATGGTCCTCCCACTTCCTCCGTTCTTCCCTCCTTCTTCTAATCAAACCACCCACCGACGTGCGCTAGAGCACCAACGCCCCCCTCTGCAATCGAACACTGTAAGCTTCCCTTTTTCTTTTTATTTCTATTTTGTTTTTTTTATTTAATAAAATCAGTTTGTTTACATAGTAAAAATATAATCTTTTATATATGTGAAGTGTAAAAATATAATCTTTTATATATGTGAAGTTTAAAAATATAATCTTTTATATATGTGAAGTTTAAAAATATAATCTTTTATATATGTGAAGTTTAAAAATATAATCTTTTATAAAGTAGGAGTATTAAAAATATGATTTTTATTCATATGAATAACATACAAAGATTTGATTTTTATTTTAAATAAAGATGAGATTTTTAATTTTAAACAAAGGTATGATTTTGTCTATAGGAAAGATTAAATTTTTAATAAGGTTAAAAATATTATAAAATGAGTAAAAATGTAATTTTTACTTGTGTAGAGTATTAAAAATATGACCTTTTTATAATAGAGAATATAAAAATATTATCTTTATATAGGCAGCGAAATAAAAATCTGATTTTTTTATTATATATATGTTGAAATAAAAATGTGATTTTTATAGTGATGAAATAAAAATAGAATTTTATCTATATAGTAGCGATGTAACAATAGAATTTTTATCTATATAGTAGCGATGTAAAAATAGAATTTTTATCTATATAGTAGCGATGTAAAAATAGATTTTTTATCTATATAGTAGCGATGTAAAAATAGAATTTTTATCTATATAGTAGCGATGTAAAAATAGAATTTTTATCTATATAGTAACGATGTAAAAATAGAATTTTTATCCATATGGAGTAATTATAAGAATATGATCTTTATATACATAGCAGAAATATAAAAATGTGATTTTTATATATGTAGTGGCTACGGGCAACGAAAGTGACAAAAAGCGAGAACAGTGATGATTCCCTACAATAGAAGTGTCGTGGAGTTGGGATAGCTTTTGTGAGAACTTCTCACTCTGAATCTTGTTTTTCTAGTTAAAATATATACTAGGATGCAAACGGTGCTTAGTAGCACCCGACACCCGTCATCCACAGACCATGGATGGCTTGTATGTTTGATTGTTTGTTGTGATAAAAATTGATCGTGTGTTGCGAAATAAAAAAATATTTATATAGTTAAGAATATTTTATCGTTAAAAATATTATTTTTAACGTGTGTGTGTGAATAAAAATGTGTGTTTGTTGATGTGAATCCCCACACGGGTGTTGGGATGATATTTGGCATACACTAATCCCAATAATTAGTTGTATGTCGATCGATTGATTGTCAGACTGTTATAAGCGTTAGATATCTATATTTGATGCTTATACAGTGTGGTGCACTTTGGATGAGGATTGATTACTTATTCTTGTGATATATACATGTGTTGTATGGAATCCATATAATTAACATTATGTGGTAATTGATTGGGCCTCATTCCAATTGGGAAAATAAGGAATATTATAAAATATAATTATTCATGTGTTGACGATGTTCATGTGTTGAAACTATTCATGTGTTGAGTAAAATATTTTAATAATAAAATTTACATATTTATCATATTTAAAATTAGAAACTACTTTACAGTAGGAGTCTAATTAAAAATCAAACGATAGATACCATAATTTTATAAAATATTTTACATAACAAAAATAGTTGTGTGTTGACAGTACTCATGTGTTGAGATTAGTCATGTGTTGAAAGAAATATAGATTCATGTGCTGAATAGAATATATATTCATTTGTTGAATAGAAGAACGAATTTATTGAAACATATAAAGCCGTGTTGATTAGAGTTGCGCTATTTTGACGTGAACGAAATTTATATCGATTATATTCGTTTTTATAATGAATATAGAAAAGGTAGTGATTTCGAAATATAACGTTTTGAAAATATTATCATTTATATAGTAATGATATGAAATATTCAATTTTGATTTGAAATTGAATATAGAGTTGAAATGGTTTTGAAAACGAATTTAAAACGATTTATAAAATACGTTTTAAAAGGAAATCGACTTAATATATATAACATATATATTATATATATAATGGGTAGAATAGAACGCGCTGCGCTGCGGCAGTTCGTGAATTTCGACCATTGACTTCGAATTGACGTTGCGGGAGATCCGACCGTCGGATTCTCCTAAAACCGGAACCGTTGGGTTCGTATCGAAAAGCGCTTTCCAATGAATATTAGAAATTTGAAATCTAACGGTTGTATTTGGAATTATGTCCAAATCAGTTTCAGAAAAGGTCGCTGTAAGTGCAGTTCAATGGCCGTTGATGGAAATCGACTGTACGGGCCTTGATAAAATTATTAAAAATATTAATAATTTGTGTAAAATCATAATATGTGAATTGGAAAGAACTGGGATGAAAACCTCCACATTTGAAATGATAAAAATAGATTTTTGTCGAAATGAACCAGTTTTGAACTAGAATTAAAATCAATTTATTGTTGAAATAAATAAATTGAATTTGAAAGTGATTTTAAAAATAATCAATATTCCCAATACGTGAATTGGACTGGAGTTGAATCGAAATTATCTTCGGAATATTTCGATGTTGGATTTCGTGACTATACAGATATTGTTATGGGAATTTGAAAGATATATTTTATATCGTTATTTCTAATACGATATTTGTTGGTTTCAGGATTTGATATTGAATATAAGCCAGTATATTTTCTATTCAGAGCCTTGTATTTAATATCAAATGTGATTTGGGTTTGTCGTGAATGGTGTCTTCATTAACACTGTTCTTAAGCTCAATAGGGAAAAAGATTAAATCTTTCTATTTAGATTTAATGAAGTGTATCAATTAAATAATATTTAATTGAAATTGAATTTGAATTGGTTTTTGGGTTTATCGTGAGCGGCGTTTTGAACAACACCTGTTCTTTAACCCGATTAACAATAGAGTGTGATTTTGGGTTCATCGTGAATCGTGTTTTAGATGACATTGGTTCTTTAACCCAGTTAAAGGCAGGATATTGATTTTTGAGAAGATTAAAAATAAGTGGAGTTTTAATGAATCTTTAATTAGATTGAAATGTGCATTGATAATTTAAATTATCAAATCTGAAAGGTTATCGAGAATGGAGTACCACCAGTTTTGCTCCAAAGCGATAGTTAAATCTTTAATTAGATTTGAACGTGAGGTGGTAATTAATTTTACCGATAACACCGTGGTGTTAGATGTGGAGTATTACCAGTTTTCTCCATGGGATATATAGGTTGGGATTGGGAAATAAAATAAATAATTACTTCGGTGTGGCTCGCTAATCCCGACTAGTTAGAAATGATATCCAAAGGAAGATTAAAGAATAAATTTAGAAGAATTTATCTAGGATAAAATTAATGGGAACCTTTCCCTAAGAATGTGATTTTGTGAATAAAGGAATATTCTGAATTGGGATGAGGCGTTTGTTGTGTTTGTGTAACATTTGTTTATCATATACATGGGTTATTCAGAAAGGCTGGGTTTATACCCATTCTGAACAACCGATTCGACGAGATGTCGAAAATGAAGACGGTGGTTGAAGACCGGAAGTCTCCACATCGTTTGGGTGATTACTGATGATCTCAATTGGACTGTACACCCAAGATGAGGGAAACAGTTGGTGATCGTCTAGACGTACTTGGAGATGGATGGATATGCGAGGAAAGTACCTCCGGTTTCGTTCAAACCCAGGACGAACTTGTAAATGGATTGTATGTCTGACATTGGATTTTATTCTGTGTTGATTGATCTCTATTAAATATACATCTTTTTGGCGGTGGAGAATTTATTCTCTTGCTTAACGCCCTTCTCTGAGACGTACGAGCTCAGAGGTTGTATATCGATGGACATCAGTCGCATGGAGTGAATTGCCAGTGTGGCACGCGTAAGTGGCAATTGATTAAGGCTTCTATTGAAAAGCAAAGTCTTGTGGTTGATGATCAAAGCACGGCCTGTGTGGCGTAGCTTTGTGTATAACGTGAATTCGTGAGCCTCACACCTCGGTATGAGTCAAAAACGGGATACGGACCCAAGGAGTGCACGACGTTTCTTTCTAGCTATGGTGGTGTCAGTAACCTACCAGCCCTGACATTTATATACTTTTCACCTGTGTGGTTGTTGGATACGAGGCGCCTCGGATATAGGTCTGTAAGGACCGGTAAACGTGTGTTCAGGAATAATTAATCCTCAAAAGTAAGAGAGGACCGGCCTTGGAGGTTCCAAAGGATCATAGTGGGGTCCTGGGACATTTGCTAGAGTGTCTCGAATCAGAAAGGAGCTTGCCCCTTGCCTCGACTCATGACGGAAATCCAATTTCCAATACGTGATATTGCGGTTTTAATTGTAGAACTAGTATGGCGACATGATAGATGGTACCCATGCCGCCTATGATTGATATTTATGATTGAATTGTTTTGACACTATACACTTATTATAGTATCAAGTGATTTGTTTTAAACGTACCAAGCATGTTTGGCTATTATAAGGGAAAACCCTATCCTCTGGCTTGCGTTGCATTGTGTGATGGGACCTGGGTCTTATAATATCTTCATTTTTCCAAAGAGTATTGCGCTGTTTTGTTATGTGCACTAGTATTCTTGGGGGGAAACCCGTTCCGTGTTATACGGCGTGGTCCCTTGAATTACTATCTTTTAAAGTAAAATTTTAAATAACTGTTTTAGTTCTCACACCAGTCCCATGACTGACATGGAGTTTATTGTTTTAACCTAAACTCTGGGTGACCCTATTTTCCACATGGGCAGCTAGTAGTTTTGGTTTTGCAGATTTATATTCACAAGATCCTGATTTACAGCTGGAACGATGCTTGGAAAGCTCTGTATCCGTATATTACTTTCAGTTGTGTTTTATATTTTTTTTCCGCTGCTATGTAATTTATTGTAATCTCTGATATTTATCGAATGTATATTCATTTATACTCTGTATATTCTTGTAACTAATGGAATTGTTGTAATAACAATGAAATGTTCTTCCGTCTGCGTTCTATTTTGTCTTGTCCTCAACGCAATCCGTGCTTTCCTTCACGGGGAAGTTCGGGTCATGTCAATAAGTATAGAAAAATGATTTGGGTGCAAATTGGATAATATGTAAAATATGAATTGTCATAACTCGAATAATATGAATTTAGACATATAACCGATCATGAATATAATTGGGTAAATGGTTATTAACACCTATAAAGGCATAGATTTAAATAGTTGATTAATAATGTAACGACCCGTATTTTTACGGTATTATAAATAATTTATTTAATTTTTCAAATAATGGTTTGGTAATTTAAAATGACCAGAATTAAATAACTTTGAATATTTAATTAATATAAATAATAGAATAATATATTTATTTCCGAAATAGTTGAAAATAGTGGAATTCGCAACATTGTGTGAATTGGACAATTTAAAATATATACTTCATTTTAGAATTGAATTATATTAAAGAATTTATTTATAAATGTCAGTTGAACGTATAATTTATATTATAATTGTAATCGAGCTTGAAATTGCGCGGTAGTTCGTAATTTGGCGAATCGAACTTCAAAGAATATACATAATCCGTTTTAAGCTGGATTTCTGTGAAACAAGAAACGTTCAGAGCTGGTGAAGTATATTTTTCTAATGGAATAGCAAAAACGAGATTTCATCGTGCAGATTGTGAGTTGTATCCAAATCAAATTTTCGAAAAGTCGCTATGGAATTCCTTTATAATTTATAATGATTTATTGATATTATAAATGGATTTTCAATATAAATTGAATGCTGATTTAATCTGAATTTGAAATATCGAGTTACAAATTCACATAGGAATATTTTGGAGCTGTATAATATTCTATGTGAATATATAAACAATAATATTAATTTATTTATATTTAATTTAATTATTTTTAAATATATTAATATTTAAATGGTTTTATTTAGAGCTTCAAAAATAACCAGTTTTGCAAACGATCTCCGTTTTCGACGAAACTAATTTTGTTGGATCCGAAATATTAAATTATTGTTAGATTTCAATTTTCATAATTTTTGGAGCTAGTATGTAGTCGTGTGGAATCTAAATGTGAAAACCAGTCAATAATTTGACTTTAAAAATATGCTGTGTGAGCAAACGGACTCGGAATTCGATGAACCAAGTTTCGTTGGGTCCGTAATGTCGAACTGTAGCTGCATGCCGATTTTCATGATTTTTGGATATTGTGTGTGATCATGTGGATTTTTAGATGACAAGTACAAATAGAAATACGATATAAATTAATATAAAAATATATACGAAGCTTATAATATAAGCTAACATTATCCTATAAATATACCACCAACCCTAACCCTCATTCTATACATCCCGTAGTCAACAAAAAAATGCAGTTGCCATATTTTCCTCTTCATCGAAAGAAATCGCAACTTTAAAAATTCATGTAAAATCAAATAGAACACTAAAAATAATCACATAAATATGGTTGGAATCACGAAGCAGTGCTCTTCATTCTGAAATGAGTTTTGCTGGGTACGTTGCTAATTTCTTTGTTGCAAAAAAACAGCAGGGAGGTTAGGGTTCGACTTTTGGGAACTTTAAGATTGAAATGCATATTGTCTAACTTATATTCGGGTTTAAGTGTTCCAGTAGAGTATGTACCATCTTTTTTTGGCTAGTTCGAGCTAAATGAATTCATTGTTTTTCAGCCTAGAGTGGGGAGGATACTATAGTGTGCATTTTGATTCTGGTGTGCGAATGCGAGGGGACCGGCATGGTTAAAAAGAGGAGGAGGGGAGATGAGGTTTGGTGATTTTTATTTTGGAGTTAGTGATGAAGTTATAGAGAGAGGAAATAAACGGATATGGGGCGAACAGTTTGAAGTCGCAACTCAAAAAAAATTATGCGGACTGTGTATCGTGAGGATGAGGGAAAGGAGGAGTTGAAGAGAAGCAGATTCGAGATTTCAGACTAGATTTTAGTGGAGGAGAGAGTGAGATTATAGAGGTCAAAGTGATCGAAATTGGGCGTTTTACTATAATGGAGCATCGGTTTTATATGCCTGGGGAAGGAGTGTAATGAGCTGCGAGAATGAAGGTTTTAAGTGTGGATTTGGAAATTTAAGATGTTTGGTATATTATAATTAATTTAGTTAACTGCATTTAATGTAGACGAGCTTGTAAATGTTATAACTTCTACATACTGTATCAGAATTTCGAACGGTTAGATCTGTTGGGATCGTATGGACGGGGGCTATGCAATGGAACTAACTAGGAGTGAATTGGAGCTTGTTACTATTTACAACAAAATAAATTTTCTTTCTGAATCAACCGACAATTATCGTTATTTAACGATGATGTCCAATGTGAGTAAAACTCACTAACTCTGTCCTGCTATATTTTTATAACGTATTTTTAGAATTGATAAATGTTGGTTGATTTCTGTGTGTTGACTGTTTGGATGAACTGTTAATTGATTGGCTGAAATTATAGATAATGATATGTGTATATATATATATTGTTAATAAAATATTGATTCTGTTTATTAGAATATTTCATATTGAAATGAAATTTGATGTTTATTATATTGTTTAACATTTGTGGATATAGGGAAACAAGTTGGAGGGATCGAACTGGATTCCTCAACATTTATGTTACTGGTTTTATATATTGTGATATATGATGTGATATATAATCTATTAATGATTATGTGTGTTTGGATAATATTGATCCTTGTTATTTGGTATTTTAAATACCATATATAATACTTGAATTAAAAAGGGAATTTTCAAAGTGTATATTGAAAATAAAATATATTTATAAATATAATTATAAAAATAAATATTTATATGAAATAAAAAGGATATTATAAATGAAATATTCATATGAAATAAATAGGATATTATAAAATGAAATATTTATATGAAATAAGTAGAATTATAAAAGGGAATATTTGGAAAATAAATAGAATTACAAAAGGGATTATTTGGAAAATAAATAGAATTATAAAAGGGATTATTTGAAAAATAAATAGAATTATAAAATGGATTATTTGGAAAATAAACAGAATTATAAGAAGGAATTATTTGGAAAATAAATAGAAGTACAAAAGGAAAATTGGTGAGATATAAAAGAACTATGAGCTGATGGATTTGAAGGAGATGTTTAAATAGAAATCTATTTTAACAGATAAATGGAGAAGATTAATTTATAAATAATGTTTTTATAAATTAAGTGAAATTTTTGTCATTGGATAAATTTAAAATATAAGTTTGAACTTATATAGAAAAGTAGAAATCGGTTTTAACACGGACATTTAAAATAAAACGTGAACTCAGCATTTATAAAGGGAATTAAATGAGATTTAAGAATTAGAAGTAAAAAAGAAGATTTCATATGAATAATTCTATAAATAGAATGTGTAAATGGGATATTATTTTAAAATGCGAAATCAAACTGAATTGATTATATAAAAGAAATATTATTCACATTCGATGTGGATAATGGATTAAATAAATATTTTCTAAATTAAAACACTTATAAGGAAAATTGGGTTTTGAAATAGGGATTCAAATGGAATTTGAATGAGACAGAAAATAGAGTTAATCGAATATTAGTTATTAAAGTAGAGTTAAATCGAATATAAGTTATTCGAGTATAGTTAATTGAATATTAGTTATTCGATGAGAGTTAATCGAATATAAGTTATTTGGAGAGAGTTAACAAAATATTAGCTTACCCGAAAGGGAGTTATCGAATAGAGTTTATTTGAAACAAAGTTATCAAATATAGTTATTCGAAGAGAGTTATCAAATATAATTATTTGAAATATAGTTATTTGAAATATAGTTATTCAAAATAGAGTTATTCGAAATAAAGTTATCAAATAGAGTTATTCGAAGTATAGTTATTCGAAATAGAGTTATCAAATATAGTTATTCGAAGAGAGTTATCAAATAGAGTTATTCGAAATAAAGTTATCAAATATAAGTTATTTGAAAGAGAGTTAATCGAATAGAGATTATTCGAAAGAGAGATATATGTTGAAATTCAATTATATCGAATTCAGGAAAGTACTATTCACTTTTCGTTTTTAATCAAGATTTATTTATTTATTAATACATTAGTTGTTTGTTTATTTATTCAAATTAATAAATAAAAGTTATATTTAAGTTATTATATTTCGGAAGCATGGGATTATAACACTATTGTTATAATCAAATGATTTGTGTAAAAGAAGTGTATTCGTAAATAGAATCCGAAAGTTACGTCAGGAAGTTTTTAAAGATTTAAAGGGTGAACTTTGTCTATTTTGAGGTTAAAAATGTTGTTCAGTTAAATCTAAGAGGTAGTTATACCCCAAATTGATTGACCTCATTTTTGACTAAGAAATGGTTAAGGTTCGATAGTGAAGGTTGTTTAAGTGAATTTAATTAATGAGTGTAATGGTTTGAGTTGGCATAGCAATGTTTTATTTAAACATCTGTTTAAATCCAATGAAGGAGTTTTGGAAATATTTTCCAAATAAGAATCAGAAATGCTTACTAATATAAAAAAATAGAAATGAGAGTAAATATGGAAATGTTTTCCAATGATTAATAATATATATTTTCTAAATTTAGAAAATAAGAATTTACGAATATATGGAAATGGGAATATGGAAATGGATTATTGAATGACAGATTAAATTAAGGGGATCAGTGTTGACTGATGATTTGCTCGGTAAGATTTCCATTTGGAAATATGACTGTTGTTTGTACACATGTTTTCCTTTGATAGTTAAATAACCGACTATCAAAGTTTAATAGATCACGTAAGTTGATCTCTTCAAACGTATGTACATTTGGTGGCGGAGAAATTCATTTCTTTTAGCTGTATACTCATGGTATTTTTGGAGAAATCAACTTGTGATTTGGCGGGTATGACGATGTGATATTCAAAGTGAATAAATGTGTGATCTGTTAGAGATAAGCATGGCCTCTAGCCTCACAACCGAGGAATGGTATAAAATCGGGTAGGTCGCATGACCAAGTGGTTAGCTGCCAATTAGGACGTATTGTCACATGATCTAGAGAAATTCCATTTACTTCTTTAAACTATTTCGATGTTGTCCCTTTCGTGAAACTGTTGCAGATCCCAACCGTTGGTGATAATACATTCGGTACCCTTAAGCGAAATGAGTGACCGGTCATGTTTAGCCTGGGTTACAAGATGTTCTTGTTGAACCGGGTGTATTCCTCTCTAGAGATACACTGTTGGAAGGTGGTCCCATACCTTGCCAGTTGGAATTCATTAACCAATAAGCGCCCGCGGTTTTGGATTATATATTGTGTACGTGGAACATGAGATGAAAGCGTTCTGCTAGATGATTATTATAATGTGGTTGATAGACACTATCATAATATCAAGGGAGTTTTGATATAAAAGATCATTGTTTCTTGCAAAAGGATTTTTGATGTTAAATCAAATGCTTTGGATTCTCATAAGGGAAAATCCCGTTCCGTGTTATACAACGTGGTCTTATGAGACAGCTTTTATTTTCTCAAACTATTTTAAATTATTTACTCACACCAATCGCATGACTGACCCAGAGTTTATTTTGTTTTGTTTTCCCTAAACTCTTGGGTGCCTAAATTTGTAAGGACAGTCAAGTAGCCAGGATTTTACAGATATACTGAGAGCTTGGAGCAGGAGGCTTGAAGATTTTATAGCAATTGTTTATTTCCGCTGTGTTTAAGTGTTGTACTATAATAAATGTTATTATATACATATATTAGTTTTATTTCAAAGTTATGTTATATTTTATTCGTTCCGCTGTGAGATTCTTGTTACTCTGATTCTGTTGTTGTGATCTTCTTCTTCTATTCTAATTTTCTATCTTATCTATTCTCACCCTCTATGTAACAACCCGTATTTTCAATAACCTGTTATAACATAAATGGAGGCAGAATTAAACTGTAAAATCTGAATCAAGGGAAACGGGCTATGCCATTGCGTTCGTCTCGGAAAAATACGCGAAATAGAGTCTGAGTTTTCGAAAATCGGAGTCCGTATGACCAAGATATGGCCTCGCGAAGTTTCACGAAAAATTCCCAAATTAAAGTATACTTAATTAAGTGAAATGGGTTGCGCAGAGAAATATATATATATTGATATAATTGAAAATTAAATAAATAAATATGCAAAAATGTTCAAAACAGCGAATTGGGAGAGGGGAATAACCGAACCGGCCGATTTTTGAGGTCGACCCAAGCTCGCTGGGTCGACTAGGGGTTAATCCAGGGTTTTTGGCTGTCAACTCGTGGGCCGATTCGCTCAAATGCGGATTTTGCATTTGGATGGTTCTCATGGTTCATCTTTAATCTAAAGGCCCTAGATGGTTCCTACACTTGACTTCTTCCCCAAGACATGCTTTGATGGCTTGGATTGAATCTAGGTTTAATCCTATGGCCTAAAACACTTGCCTAATCTATAAATAAGACCCTAACCTATCCTAAATCCTCAATATTCATTCATGCAACTAAACTATGGCAAAATTTTACCTCTCATGGCCTCCACTCTCTTCATAAAATTTCTAAATGGTTTCTATGAGAGATTTTCCATGCATACAAGTGTTTTCAAGCTTGTATGAGTGTCATTAGCTTGCATTCAAGTCAAGTTTCTATCTTTGCATCATAAAGCAAGGGTTTTGATCATTTTGGCTCAAGGGTTTTTATGTTAGAGCTTGCATTTTGGGTCTATTTGATTGCATAAGGGCTTTGTCATATCTTTTGTGCCTTCATAGCAATGTAAGCCCTTCCCTACTCTTAGATATTAACTATGAAGTTAAATGTTCATGTTGAAAGTTTGGGTTTGATTAATTAGAATGATGCATGCTATCATGTTATGCAAGTTTATGAAGTCATTATCTTGATCTTATGAGCTAAAAGCCACAACCTTTATGTTGAAATGTTGCATTATGCAACATGAGAATCTTCATAATCATTATGTCAACTTGCATATGAAGTCATAATCCTTATATGATGATATATGCGAGTTTCTAGCCATCATTCCATGTCTTTTGTCACCATGATTCGCTTATGTACCAAGTTTGGGTTGATGCATGTTTTTGAGGCTTAAGAATGTAACATGCAAGCTAATGAACACATTTGTGCCTCATTTGCCACCATGATTAACTTGTGGCTTAATACCCATTTTTGTCATTCCTTTGCCAAGTCTCTTCTTTTAATCCATCACGTTGTTGCGAACGTATATGCTAGTTTAAAAAGCGTTGGGGTCACATTATGGGGAAACATAATGACATGAACATGATTTGGGTAAATGGGTATAAACATGACAACATGTAACGTTAAATATGACATGTGTTTATACTTGAAAACATGACTTGAAATATAACATGGAAGTTGACATGTAAGTATGCATAAAAACATAAGCTTGGGAATTTACCTATTAAGTTAGGTCTACCCATTGGGAATTTACCTATTAAGTTAGGTCTACCCAATTGCTTGAAAACTTGACTATGAACATGACACTAGACTAAACATGAAAGTGGCCAACTCGAGGTTGGGTTGAGTTTGCAACGTAAAACTACCCGGAACCGACCGGCCTAACTAGTAGTTGCAAACAATAGGACCCAATGTGAGAAGTTGGTCATGTTGTGCTTGAACCCGAGGTTAGACCAAGTTGTGGTGTAAAGCTACCCGGAACCGACCGGCTTAACTAGTAACCACAACAATGTCTAATGTGAGAGGTTGGGGTGCACTAAGTAATTAATGCCACATGATAGGGTTAAGTTAATTTGATTAATGACTCTTAACCAAATATGACATGGGTAAATGGGTTAAGTAAATTGGTTAGGCTAATGATACTTAACAAAACATGACAAGGTTGGGTAGGTTAAGTGATTTGATTTGCCTAATGACGCTTAACCATTTTTATACGACTAGTGGACGGGGATTAAGTTAACCAACACTTAATCAATCCAACATGATAATTTGGCAAGGTTAAGTAAGTTTTCTTAATGACACTTAACCATACAAGATGATTAGGGGATGGGGTTAAGTAATTTGCACCTAACTAATCCGACACGGTAATTAGATGGGGTTAAGTAATCCACACTTAACTAATCTAAACACGGTAATTCGATGGGGTTAAGTTAAACACTTAACCAATTTAAACTCGGTAATTCAATGAGGTTAAGTAACCAATACTTAACCAACTTAGCGTGATAATTTAATGGGGTTAAGCAACTTATACTTAACCAATTATACATGATGATTTGATGGGGTTAAGTAACTTACACTTAACCAATCTAATACGCGGACCTGATAAGGTTAGGTCACAAGACCTTTTTAGAATATACTTAACCATTGTAGTACGATTAGAGGATGGGGTTAAGCCAACCTATACTTGACCAATCCGACTCGATAATTTGATGGGATTAAGATAATCTATGCTTAATCGATCTAGCAGGATAATCCGATAGGATTAAGGTAAGCTAGTACTTGACCAATTTGACTTGATAGGGTTAAGTCATGAGCCTCTGGGTACACTTAACCAACTTGTGGGACTAAGTCCTGAACTTAAATACTTAGCCAATCTTTGACGTGATTCGTGGGCGGGTTAAGTCATGGACTTGAATGATAACACTTAACCCAATAGACAAACCCTAGCTAGAAGAACTAGGTAGAAAACCGTGGTTAATCAAGGATAACGGGAAAGGAAGCTAAGTGGTAAACCTTAGTTAAGGGTAATTAAGTAATAATTCTTAGCTAAGGACATAGGACTAATTCTCAAAACGATGAGTAACCTGATACGGTAGGTCATCGCTTAGTATACGAGGGGGAGCAAGTTATCTGACTTGGATAAAAGCTCCAGCGCACTGGGTGCCGAAGTGGAAGCTTCGGGGGACGTGAGGATATTCTTGGGATCCCTCTGTGGGCTGCCAGGTAATTATACTAGGCCCATGAGAGGTTAAGGTCTGCGGTAGAAGGACCAAGAGTATGCCTTGGTTGCTATGCGAGCAACCTAAAGACTGGGATGGATTAGCGTGGAGTCGACGATTCTTGTTTTTGCCCTGGATAGCACATCGCCGACTACCTACCATCTTTAGTCAATCGTGTACGTGCGGAAAGGCAGGGAACCCCCAACAGACCATGTGCTTGCTATCGAGTCATGGGTGAGGTTGGCCCGTAGGAAAGTGGGCTATAGTGGGGCCGTGGAGTGGTTCTTATACATGATTTTTCTTGGATTGCCTTTCAGTAGTTGAGGGAGGGGTCACGTGGGACCATAGCCACGGGTACAAAAACAGACCTTGATATCTGCATCGGCAGGCGATTTAAAGCTCCCGACCGAGTTCCGTATTTCTTGATTTTCCCTGGCACGGAACTCGGATGGCACATTGTGGAACATGTGCATCTAGACATGGAAAACGATTCACGATACATACGTGGGATCAAGGGCGCGGTTGACGGGTGGCGTAATCCCTAGTGGTCCTAGGTGGCCAAAACCCAAACCGAGACACGGAAACGTTCATTAGGTAGAATAATCCCTAGCGGTCCTAGGTGGCATAAATCCTAAGTGGACGCGCGATAGTTCATGGTAAGGAAACACAACTAGATCAAGGGTTGCAGTCCAAAACAACTTCAAGGATAAACCGTTTACATGGGAAAGCCCGTACAGCCTACGGCAAAGAACTGAACTTATACATGGAAAGAAACATATGAGTTGAGTAACCTATATATGCGGCATATTAGGTTGACAGGGACCATTACACGACTTCTGAGTAAGGGTCATTCACGGATAACACGTAATACAGTTGGGATACTAGTACGGTAGGTGCAGAGCAGATATACAGGATAGATACCATGGGACGTTATACGTGATAGATATCTTGGAATATTATACTTGATAGGAACCTGACGATGTGATACCTTGTTTTGTCTTGACATCGTAATTTATCGTGACATCTTAGTTTATCTGAGTTCGGTAGTTCATCCTGTTATTTTGATTTAGCTTACCTATCTTGTTATCATGTGTAACGACCCGGATTTTCGGCCGTTGAATTCTGAATATTTAAAATTTGTTTTAAAAATTTTAATTGAATTACATATAGGAATTTGTTAATTAAAAACGAAGTTTAAACGTTAATTTATAATATTATTATAAAACGAGCTCGAAATCGCGCGGCAGTTCGTAATATAGAGTTTTGAACTTCAACTGGGGATACAGGATCCGATATAAGTCGGATTTCTGTGAAACAAGACACGTTGGAACCATATTGATTATAATTTTCATATGAAAGAGAAAAATCTAGATTTCGTGTTATAATTTGTTAGTTATGGTCAAATCAAAATTTGAAATAGTCGCTATGGAAATCGCTATTTAAATATAGGCCTTTAAAATAGCCGTTTTGCAAACAGACTCAGATTTCGACGAAATCAGTTTCATTAGGACCGTATCGTTAAATTATTGTACAGTGTTAAATTGCGTGGCAAACCGATGTCGTATGTGACCACGGTAGCCGTAAACGCTCGTTCAGTGCAATTAAATTAATTCAACTGAATAAAGGGATATTAGAGTGTAACTTGAACAGACGATCGAATCAGGCCACGAAACCAGTTCTGGTGAATTCGTAGCGTCGGATATAGTCAGGGTAGGTATATGGTTTGTTATTCGGCAAATTTGGTGTTCAGAAGGGCAGTGCGGTACGCGCCAAAAACAGTCTACCGGGGCAACAGTCTCAGAATGCGACGAAACTAGTGCCGTTGGGTTCGTATCGAAAAGTTATTGTCGGTGTTCGCAGTTTCAAGTTGATTTGATTTATCTGGTGATCGTGAAAAATTTAAACGCGTGTTGATTTCTGGTTTTATAAAGGATTTTTTTTCAAACGAAGTCGGAATTCGGCCAAACTTGTCCCATTGGGTTCAGAATACCTTTTACACCAAAATTAACTTTTTCATCAGTAAACAAAAGTCAACTGTGGCTAGTTTTACTTGATACTTCATCGCGAAGTTTTGCTAAAATATGAAATAATATATTTTCCCTTATATATTCAAGCCGTGACTGTAAGGTAAAAAAAAAAAAAAAAAAAAAAATCAAAACAATAAAGAAAATGTAACCTAACCAATCTGCATAGCCGACCACTGTATTGTCAATTTCACGCCTAAGCCTCTTAATTAGCCTATATGCAGCAGCTTCAAAAAGAATGGGTACGGTGTCCCCTATATTTCTAAACCTTGGAGACAAAGTAATCTGCACAGCTGACCTACACTATGATCCTATTACGTGGCCACCAAGCTACGTGGTTTTATAAATACCTGTTTCAGCCTTTCTCAAACAAGCCAGATGAAACATAAGCTTCTCATTCAAATAAGAAAAAAAAAATGAAAATCAAATAAAAATGCTCGAAGGTGGACTCGTTATTTTCCTGGGGGCCAAAATTCTCGTTTCTTTTACGCTCAAGTCCGACAGCAAAAGAAATACTGTCGCTACTTTGGTTCCAGCGTGGCATAGGGTTCTAGGTATTTGTTAGAGGAGGGTTAAGAACATGGGGAAGTGCATGAATGTATGGAAAAGGAGGAGGGGATTGACGTGGGTTCTGTTGTTGGAAGTGGGTAGGGTATGGAAGGGAGGTACTGACAATTGTTTGGATGGAGGAGCAGCAGCATCAAGTGGAACGTGAGTTTCTCCTTGTCTTGCTTTCGATGTATGTTGGGTTTTTGGGAGACACGGAAGTTCTGAAGGGTGCGGTCATCGCCTGTAGCGGTTTCAAGAAAATGGGAAGCATGGTTGCGGATTGTTCAGTAGGAGGTGAAGTGAGTTGGATATTGCGATGGAGGAAGATGGATTTAGTATGCTTAAACCTGATTAATGGTAAGGTAAAAATAATTAGATTTTTATTGATGTAGAAATTAATTAGTGGAATTTTAGAGTAGCATAGTAATGGTTAAGTATTTAGCTGGTAACAAGTATTCAATGTTATAGTAATTTACATTATTAAGTGTTGTAGTACTATTAGCATTTTGTAGAACGTATAGAGAATACTTTAGTGGGTCAACGATTAGAGCACTATTTCATCCCTGGACTAGTTCGATCTTTATGGTGCATTAGGCAAACAAATTTCACACAATTTATGTGTTAGCTCAGTGCGTTAAAGGTTCTAAATCTTTTAACATTAAGAAAATTTTCTATTTTATAATGTTACCCTCAAATCTAATAAATATAACTATAGTATTCAATCGCCTTTGATAAATCAAATTATTAATTAATAAATTTAAAATTTGTTATAACATGTAAATATTATATATCGTCCATTCATGAACAGAATTGAATGCGACGGACCTACTGGAGTCATAGAGACGTGATCTATTTTGTGGAACTGGTTTCGCTGAGAACGGAACTACTGAGATTTCTTGATAAAAATCAAATGCTCGTTTAATTTTAAACGAAACCAATGCAGAGCCGCCATCCGCAAACTAAGGTGAGTAGACTCACTCGTTTAAAATTTATTTTATAATGTGAAATGGTTGCTTGGTTGAATAGTTGATAAATTGGTTGATATAATCATCGTTGATTGATTTTTTCATTAATGCAATATTATTGATGTTATTAACATCTGTGGATGCAGGGAAACAGGTTGGAGGGATCCAACTGGATCCCTCAACATTTTATTTACTGTTTTATTTGATGGTGATATATGTTATGCTACATTATCCATGGTTGAATTTGTGTGTTTGATTTACCCTGGCCTTAGGAACCTGGTATTTTAGATACCGTAAAATATCATCGAATGTGAAAAAGGAAATTAGAATTTAAAAGCAGAGTTTATTTCCAAATTAGAAATAATTTCTTTTTCATTGAGTTGCAAATGGAAACCTATTCCATTGGGTAAACCAAGAAAAATGTTATAAATAAAGATATAAATGAAGTGGATCATTTACCATTGGATAAATTAAAAGGTGAGTTCAAATATGAATGTATATTTGAAAGTGAGTATCGGTTTTGAAACCAATATTTGGAAATGGATCCGAATTTAGCAAATTACAGAGGAAAGTTTAAAGAAAGATTTTCAAATGCTTAAAATAAAAAGAATAATAGTTTAAAACAAGGAAATATTTTGCAAATAAAATGTATATAAAAAGGGAATTTATAGAAATCGAATTAAGTGGTTAGAAAAATGTATAGTTTATAAATATGTTTAAAGGAGAACTTGAATTGTTTAAAATAAACAGAGTTTATAAATGAACAACGGAAGCGTGTGCGTCGCACACGGTATTTTATTCAAAACAGCAATTTTAACGCTGCCGTTATAAATAACTGTTTTAATAGCAATCTTAATGCTATGGTTATGATAAGTGTTCTATAATGCTAGACAGCGGTTTAACGCTGTTGTTGAAAGCAATGTTTTATAAACCAAACGTTTGAAGACAGCGATTATAACGTTACCGTTATAATCAGTATTTTTATAAAGAAGGTGTGTTCGTAGATCAAATCCGAGAGTCATGTAAGAAATGTTTGGTTTAAAGTTGTGAGCTCTGACTAATTCAAAGTTAAGAATGTCGTTCAGTTAACGTCTGAGAGGTAATTATACCCCAACTTGATTGACTTTAGTTTTAACTAAGAAGTGGATAAGGATCGAGAGTGGAAGTGATTAAGTGGATTTAGTAAATGAGTGAAATGGGGAGTTGGCATAGCGATGTTTATTCAAACATCTGTTTAAAACAAAAATGAAGGAGATTTGGAAATGTTTTCCAAATGAGAGTCAGAAATGTTTTCTGAATATAGAGGACAGATAATGGAAATGTTTTCCAATGTTAATAGCGTATATTTTCTAAATATATTAAATAAGGAATGTAAATGAAAGTGAAAAGGGAAATGAATAAATGAATAAACTAAAAGGGATAAACATTGAATGATGTTTGGTCGATAGAATTTCCTTCTGGAAATAATATCATTGTTTGCACACCGACATGTTTTCATTTGATAGTTAAATCACCGACCATCAAAGTTTTGACCATTTTAACGTTGTTAATATGGAGAGACCGGTTGGATTATTATCCAGAGAACCACTCCGTATTGGCATAAGCGTTGCGAATCAAGTATGCTGAATATCTTGAAGACAGAGTGAAGTGCAAGGGCTATTATATAAGTCTTAGATAACAGTGCCTAAGACGGATGTACTGAATAGTGCCTTCGGTTTGTCCAGTCCTAGGACAAACGTAAATGGACGAGTGTCTGACAGAGTATATCCAATAAATTACGTAAGTTGATCTCTTCAAACGTACTTACGTTTGGTGGCGGAGGAATTCGTTTCTCTTAGCTGTATACCCGTGGTATTTTTGGTGAAATCAATTTGTGGTTTGGCAGGTATGACGATGTGGCATTCAAAGTAATGGAGGTGGGATCTGTCAAAAGATACGTTATGACCTCAAGCCTCATCAACCAGGAAAGGACAAAAATCGGGCAGGCAGCATGGCTATGTGGGTCGCACCCATTAGGAGGTATAACCACCTATCTAGAGAAATTCCTTTTGCTTCTTAAATCTATCGATGCTGTCCCTTTTCGGGAGGCGGTTGCTGATCCCAACCGTCGGTGGTATACATTCGATACACTCAAGCGAAATGAGTGGTCGGTCATGTGTGGGCCGGGTTGCAAGATGTTCTTGTTGAACCCAGTGTATTCGTCTCTAGAGATACACTATCGGCAGGTGGTCCCATACCTTGTCATGTTAGAAATCCAATCTCCAATAAGTGCCCTGCAGTTTTCGATTTTATATTATATATGGAGCGTGAGATGCAAGCGTTCCGCTAGATTCTATTTATTTGATGTAGACATCATTATAATATCACTGGATTTGATATCAAAAATATTTTTGGTTATCGTAAGGTAAAAACCGTCCGTGTTTATGTGTGGATCGGTCTTACGATTATCATTTCTTTTGAAAGGATTTTGGAAGTTAAACAAATGGTTGGAGTTTACTCACACCAGTCCCATGACTGACCCAGAGTTTATTTTGTTTGTTTTCCCTAAACTCTTGGGTGCCCAAATTTGTACGGGCAGTCAAGTAGTCGGGATTTTTCAGATTCACTTGGAGGAGCCCGAAGCAGGAGGCTTCACCAGTTAGCTATAGACTATCATACTTTCCACTGTGTATTTTGTTGTATCTGGAAACAGGTGTTTATAACTGTTCCAGAGATAACTATTGTGCTCTGATGATGGTATGTATATATATACAGTTACTGTTTTATATTTCAAAAGTATGTTATCTAATATATTTTATTCGTTCCGCTGTGAGTGTGTGATCTTCGTTTTCTTCTATTCTAATATTTCTTCCTTTCTATTTCTCACCCTCTAACTTCTTTCTAATAATGATTCGTATTTCCGTGCAATTTGAGTTGGACGTGTGGTGTTATTAGTCGACTCAAAGGGTACGGATTTGCGGGTCGTTTCATTTGGTATCAGAGCTGAAGGTTAAGTGATTACCTTGGCTCTGTGGCGTGACTCAATAGAGATGGGGTTAGTAACACTCTGGATTGAGTGTGAGTGTATATATATGAGCGCGTATTTGTAGATTTGATATCAAATTGTTTTATATTGTGTTGACTAATTTGTTGAGTGGTTTATGGATTCTGGTCGATACAGAATGTACAACTGTATCGATAGGTGTTTCTAAACTCTCGAACAAAGCAATTCGATACAGTATTGTTTTAAAGTGGGTAAACGAAATAATTTTGCCCAAAAGTTATTTTGATATAAAATGAATAATTTATGAATTATTATATCGATGTGTTGATTATTATTATGATCAAATGGAATTATAAGATATTGAAATGGTTATATAACCAAGATAAACTAGAATTAAATTCAAACCATAAATTGGAATTTAAATCCCGGATATTTTGAAAATATTCCTTGAAGTATTTTAAAGGTAATATATCATTGGTTTGAAGATATTTTTGAATTAGAATGATTTTAAATGGATTTTAAAAGTAATTAAGCATTGAAATCACTTCAGTGGCGAGAAAATAATTCTGATAATGGATCGCGACATTATCGGTATTCATTTTCGAGTTTCTGAGTAACGGATTGCTACCATAGTAAATTGGGAATGGAAAATTTGTTCGAAAAGGGCAAGTTGTTTTAGAAATTCAAATGTTTTGAATTCAGTTGATTATAAATATGTGTATAAATATATGTTATTTCAAACTAATTTGAAATAAAACCCGGGAATTTGAATTCTGAAATTTTTAACTTGAAAAAGTTGAATAGATTGAAAATGGTCAAAATGTATCAAATGAATTGGGATTTAACTTAAGTTAAATAAAACTGGATTGAATTAGAAGTAATCCCGAATGAAATTAAGTATAGAGATGTTGAAATTCGAAATATTAAAATAGATTCGACTTATACTAAACAAGTTGAATACTTATATTGTATGTCGTTAATTGGAGTTAAGTTATTTTTGAGCCCAAGTAGAATAAGAGGGTTGACTTTGGAAATAGAACTCAGTTTGGATTAGTGAATAGAAGTGATCCAATCAGAAGTTAAAGATCAAAGGTTGGATTGATTTGGAACCAACTGGAAATGGATATATGTATGCTGAGCAGAATGGAAGAAAGTGCAAGAGATAGAATTATGCCCGACAAAAAGGTACATGTTTACAATATTGTTTGGGTTGATGATTTTATGAGCCTATGAGGCAAGCCGCTTGGCTTTTGATTTTCTTTTGGTTTGGAGAAGGCCTAGAAAGGCGAGTTGTGGTTTTACCGATTGAGCCGTGCAGAGGAGATGCTGCCGAAATTTTTCAGAATTTAAAGTGTTAGAAAATTTTCAGAATTTTTGAAAATTTTCGTTAGTAAGAATAAATTAATATTTTAATTGAAATAAATTGGCCCAGTTAAACTGAAGTTAAGAAGTCAACAGAAAGGATTTTTGGACTTAGTTAATAGGGTATGTAGCATCTTTTCCTACCTTAGCAATTTCGAGGACGAAATTATTTTAAGGGGGAAGGAATGTAACGACCCGGATTTTCGGCCGTTGAATTCTGAATATTTAAAATTTGTTTTAAAAATTTTAATTGAATTACATATAGGAATTTGTTAATTAAAAACGAAGTTTAAACGTTAATTTATAATATTATTATAAAACTAGCTCGAAATCGCGCGGCAGTTCGTAATATAGAGTTTTGAACTTCAACTGGGGATACAGGATCCGATATAAGTCGGATTTCTGTGAAACAAGACACGTTGGAACCATATTGATTATAATTTTCATATGAAAGAGAAAAATCTAGATTTCGTGTTATAATTTGTTAGTTATGGTCAAATCAAAATTTGAAATAGTCGCTATGGAAATCGCTATTTAAATATAGGCCTTTAAAATAGCCGTTTTGCAAACAGACTCAGATTTCGACGAAATCAGTTTCATTAGGACCGTATCGTTAAATTATTGTACAGTGTTAAATTGCGTGGCAAACCGATGTCGTATGTGACCACGGTAGCCGTAAACGCTCGTTCAGTGCAATTAAATTAATTCAACTGAATAAAGGGATATTAGAGTGTAACTTGAACAGACGATCGAATCAGGCCACGAAACCAGTTCCGGTGAATTCGTAGCATCGGATATAGTCAGGGTAGGTATATGGTTTGTTATTCGGCAAATTTGGTGTTCAGAAGGGCAGTGCGGTACGCGCCAAAAACAGTCTACCGGGGCAACAGTCTCAGAATGCGACAAACTAGTGCCGTTGGGTTCGTATCGAAAAGTTATTGTCGGTGTTCACAGTTTCAAGTTGATTTGATTTATCTGGTGATCGTGAAAAATTTAAACGCGTGTTGATTTCTGGTTTTATAAAGGATTTTTTTTCAAACGAAGTCGGAATTCGGCCAAACTTGTCCCATTGGGTTCAGAATACCTTTTACACCAAAATTAACTTTTTCATCAGTAAACAGAAGTCAACTGTGGCTAGTTTTACTTGATACTTCATCGCGAAGTTTTGCTAAAATATGAAATAATATATTTTCCCTTATATATTCAAGCCGTGACTGTAAGGTAAAAAAAAAAAATCAAAACAATAAAGAAAATGTAACCTAACCAATCTGCATAGCCGACCACTGTATTGTCAATTTCACGCCTAAGCCTCTTAATTAGCCTATATGCAGCAGCTTCAAAAAGAATGGGTACAGTGTCCCCTATATTTCTAAACCTTGGAGACAAAGTAATCTGCACAGCTGACCTACACTATGATCCTATTACGTGGCCACCAAGCTACGTGGTTTTATAAATACCTGTTTTAGCCTTTCTCAAACAAGCCAGATGAAACATAAGCTTCTCATTCAAATAAGAAAAAAAAATTGAAAATCAAATAAAAACGCTCGAAGGTGGACTCGTTATTTTCCTAGGGGCCAAAATTCTCGTTTCTTTTACGCTCAAGTCCGACAGCAAAAGAAATACTGTCGCTACTTTGGTTCCAGCGTGGCATAGGGTTCTAGGTATTTGTTAGAGGAGGGTTAAGAACATGGGGAAGTACATGAATGTATGGAAAAGGAGGAGGGGATTGGCGTGGGTTCTGTTGTTGGAAGTGGGTAGGGTATGGAAGGGAGGTACTGACAATTGTTTGGATGGAGGAGCAGCAGCATCAAGTGGAACGTGAGTTTCTCCTTGTCTTGCTTTCGATGTATGTTGGGTTTTTGGGAGACACGGAAGTTCTGAAGGTTGCGGTCATCGCCTGTAGCGGTTTCAAGAAAATGGGAAGCATGGTTGCGGATTGTTCCGTAGGAGGTGAAGTGAGTTGGATATTGCGATGGAGGAAGATGGATTTAGTATGCTTAAACCTGATTAATGGTAAGGTAAAAATAATTAGATTTTTATTGATGTAGAAATTAATTAGTGGAATTTTAGAGTAGCATAGTAATGGTTAAGTATTTAGCTGGTAACAAGTATTAAATGTTATATTAATTTACATTATTAAGTGTTGTAGTACTATTAGCATTTTGTAGAACGTATAGAGAATACTTTAGTGGGTCAACGATTAGAGCACTATTTCATCCCTGGACTAGTTCGATCTTTATGGTGCATTAGGCAAACAAATTTCACACAATTTATGTGTTAGCTCAGTGCGGTAAAGGTTCTAAATCTTTTAACATTAAGAAAATTTTCTATTTTATAATGTTACCCTCAAATCTAATAAATATAACTATAGTATTCAATCGCCTTTGATAAATCAAATTATTAATTAATAAATTTAAAATTTGTTATAACATGTAAATATTATATATCGTCCATTCATGAACAGAATTGAATGCGACGGACCTACTGGAGTCATAGCAACGTGATCTATTTTGTGGAACTGGTTTCGCTGAGAACGGAACTACTGAGATTTCTTGATAAAAATCAAATGCTCGTTTAATTTTAAACGAAACCAATGCAGAGCCGCCATCCGCAAACTAAGGTGAGTAGACCCACTCGTTTAAAATTTATTTTATAATGTGAAATGGTTGCTTGGTTGAATAGTTGATAAATTGGTTGATATAATCATCGTTGATTGATTTTTTCATTAATGCAATATTATTGATGTTATTAACATCTGTGGATGCAGGGAAACAGGTTGGAGGGATCCAACTGGATCCCTCAACATTTTATTTACTGCTTTATTTGATGGTGATATATGTTATGCTACATTATCCATGGTTGAATTTGTGTGTTTGATTTACCCTGGCCTTAGGAACCTGGTATTTTAGATACCGTAAAATATCATCGAATGTGAAAAAGGAAATTAGAATTTAAAAGCAGAGTTTATTTCCAAATTAGAAATAATTTCTTTTTCATTGAGTTGCAAATGGAAACCTATTCCATTGGGTAAACCAAGAAAAATGTTATAAATAAAGATATAAATGAAGTGGATCATTTACCATTGGATAAACTAAAAGGTGAGTTCAAATATGAATGTATATTTGAAAGTGAGTATCGGTTTTGAAACCAATATTTGGAAATGGATCCGAATTTAGCAAATTACAGAGGAAAGTTTAAAGAAAGATTTTCAAATGCTTAAAATAAAAAGAATAATAGTTTAAAACAAGGAAATATTTTGCAAATAAAATGTATATAAAAGGGGAATTTATAGAAATCGAATTAAGTGGTTAGAAAAATGTATAGTTTATAAATATGTTTAAAGGAGAACTTGAATTGTTTAAAATAAACAGAGTTTATAAATGAACAACGGAAGCGTGTGCGTCGCACACGGTATTTTATTCAAAACAGCAATTTTAACGCTGCCGTTATAAATAACTGTTTTAATAGCAATCTTAATGCTATGGTTATGATAAGTGTTCTATAATGCTAGACAGCGGTTTAACGCTGTTGTTGAAAGCAATGTTTTATAAACCAAACGTTTGAAGACAGCGATTATAACGTTACCGTTATAATCAGTATTTTTATAAAGAAGGTGTGTTCGTAGATCAAATCCGAGAGTCATGTAAGAAATGTTTGGTTTAAAGTTGTGAGCTCTGACTAATTCAAAGTTAAGAATGTCGTTCAGTTAACGTCTGAGAGGTAATTATACCCCAACTTGATTGACTTTAGTTTTAACTAAGAAGTGGATAAGGATCGAGAGTGGAAGTGATTAAGTGGATTTAGTAAATGAGTGAAATGGGGAGTTGGCATAGCGATGTTTATTCAAACATCTGTTTAAAACAAAAATGAAGGAGATTTGGAAATGTTTTCCAAATGAGAGTCAGAAATGTTTTCTGAATATAGAGGACAGATAATGGAAATGTTTTCCAATGTTAATAGCGTATATTTTCTAAATATATTAAATAAGGAATGTAAATGAAAGTGTAAAGGGAAATGAATAAATGAATAAACTAAAAGGGATAAACGTTGAATGATGATTGGTCGATAGAATTTCCTTCTGGAAATAATATCATTGTTTGCACACCGACATGTTTTCATTTGATAGTTAAATCACCGACCATCAAAGTTTTGACCATTTTAACGTTGTTAATATGGAGAGACCGGTTGGATTATTATCCAGAGAACCACTCCGTATTGGCATAAGCGTTGCGAATCAAGTATGCTGAATATCTTGAAGACAGAGTGAAGTGCAAGGGCTATTGTATAAGTCTTAGATAACAGTGCCTAAGACGGATGTACTGAATAGTGCCTTCGGTTTGTCCAGTCCCAGGACAAACGTAAATGGACGAGTGTCTGACAGAGTATATCCAATAAATTACGTAAGTTGATCTCTTCAAACGTACTTACGTTTGGTGGCGGAGGAATTCGTTTCTCTTAGCTGTATACCCGTGGTATTTTTGGTGAAATCAATTTGTGGTTTGGCGGGTATGACGATGTGGCATTCAAAGTAATGGAGGTGGGATCTGTCAAAAGATACGTTATGACCTCAAGCCTCATCAACCAGGAAAGGACAAAAATCGGGCAGGCAGCATGGCTATGTGGGTCGCACCCATTAGGAGGTATAACCACCTATCTAGAGAAATTCCTTTTGCTTCTTAAATCTATCGATGCTGTCCCTTTTCGGGAGGCGGTTGCTGATCCCAACCGTCGGTGGTATACATTCGATACACTCAAGCGAAATGAGTGGTCGGTCATGTGTGGGCCGGGTTGCAAGATGTTCTTGTTGAACCCAGTGTATTCGTCTCTAGAGATACACTATCGGCAGGTGGTCCCATACCTTGTCATGTTAGAAATCCAATCTCCAATAAGTGCCTTGCAGTTTTCGATTTTATATTATATATGGAGCGTGAGATGCAAGCGTTCCGCTAGATTCTATTTATTTGATGTAGACATCATTATAATATCACTGGATTTGATATCAAAAATATTTTTGGTTATCGTAAGGTAAAAACCGTCCGTGTTTATGTGTGGATCGGTCTTACGATTATCATTTCTTTTGAAAGGATTTTGGAAGTTAAACAAATGGTTGGAGTTTACTCACACCAGTCCCATGACTGACCCAGAGTTTATTTTGTTTGTTTTCCCTAAACTCTTGGGTGCCCAAATTTGTACGGGCAGTCAAGTAGTCGGGATTTTTCAGATTCACTTGGAGGAGCCCGAAGCAGGAGGCTTCACCAGTTAGCTATAGACTATCATACTTTCCACTGTGTATTTTGTTGTATCTGGAAACAGGTGTTTATAACTGTTCCAGAGATAACTATTGTGCTCTGATGATGGTATGTATATATATACAGTTACTGTTTTATATTTCAAAAGTATGTTATCTAATATATTTTATTCGTTCCGCTGTGAGTTTGTGATCTTCGTTTTCTTCTATTCTAATATTTCTTCCTTTCTATTTCTCACCCTCTAACTTCTTTCTAATAATGATTCGTATTTCCGTGCAATTTGAGTTGGACGTGTGGTGTTATTAGTCGACTCAAAGGGTACGGATTTGCGGGTCGTTTCATCATGCTTATGTTCATGTCAGTTAACTTTACTAGTTTTTATACTAATAGTAGATAGGGCTTACTCAGTCTTTTTGACTGACCCGTTTTGTTTCGCCCTTTTTCTTCCGTTCCCCCCCCCCCGGGTTACAGGGAGGAAACACTGCTGTTTAGTTCGGACTTCTTCTGCTTGAAGGTCATCATGGATGGCTTGGACTTTTCCTGGCTATGGCTACTTTACTGTTTTATTTGGGGAATAATTTATGAAAAAGTCTTTATGCTTCTTTACTATTGCAAGACAGGTTTTGATGTACTCTGATGTAAAAGGCTTTAGACCTTATGTATTCATGTTCATGAAAGTTCGATTTTACTTCCGCTATTTTATATGTTCTGTCTTGTGATATTTCTGTGCATGTTTACCAATAATGCCCCTCTAAAGCTAGTGCATTCCTTTGCGAGTGACCCTAGCGGAGGCGGGGTGTTACATTTGGTATCAGAGCAGAAGGTTACCAGACTGGGCAAAAGTTTTTAAAGACCTTCTGAAAACTATTTGAAAATCGTTTATAAAGAAGCATTTTTCAAGAAAATTTTCTTTTAAAAGAAAAAGGCTATTCCCCAAAGGCCATTAGCACTATCCTTGTTTCCTTAATTGAATCTCTTTTCCTTTCTTTCCTCCATCTGTAGTCACAGTGGTTTTAACTGCGACTAGTCTTTTCTATCTACGAAAGTGCTTTCCATGCGATGGAGGTGGTTCTCGAGAGACCAGTGGCCGCGTTATAAGAAAGGATAGTGAGAAAGAGGATAAAGGATACAAGCTTAAGGATGAGCAACTGGTTGGTATGGCTTAGTCCTCAAAGGAGGGAGAAAGATGAACAATGAAACCCATGACGAGAGAGTACCTTTGGCATGGTAAAACGGGGTGGATAGTTAAGTATTATGGGACAAGGACAAGATCATCGGGACGGCAGTAGTATGCTCTCATTTCTAGAGTACCTCAGAAGGAGGGTAACGATCTTGTTAAAGGTTTAGCTTTTCTTCTCTATCATCCCGTTAGGACTTCGTTGTTCGTATCATTTAAGTCTGCTTCGATAGTTGAGTCTCTGCACCTTAAGTACTAGCGTAATAGAGAATCCCATTTTTGTCTCAAAGTCCTATTGGAGAATCAGTCCATTTATACATGACTTGTTTGGATTTGGGAATGTCTATGCCAAGTGTTGAGTTTGGAAATAATGCTTATGTTTATAAGCTATGGATGGATTCTAGGGATGAAGTGGTTATCCAGTAGGGGGTGCCACTCTCGGTTTTGATAGGAGGGTAGTTAGACCTTTTGACTAGCCTTGGTAATGCCCTCGAAGTATCGGGTAACCTTTTTGAGGTTCTGTCATGACTAGTTACTTAGAATCCCTTGATGCCTTTATTGGAAATTTGAAGCCCGATCGAGTGGTGTTCGCCGATAAGATGGATGGTTTATTTCACTTATGCATGGGTTATGGAAATCACCCTAGTAAGTGCGCTTGGTAACCTGGTTGACATTTGTTTACTTTCAAGAAGAAGTTCTTCTACATGGAATACCTTATAGTATATAAACAAGATCCAAGATTCATTAGTGAATTTTGGAAAGCTTGCATAAGATCATGCGTACGCAGTCATGTTTGCGCCAAGTATTCTAGAAAAAGGATAAGTGCAAGTGGAACGAGAGGCGACGAAGAAATGAGTTCTAGCTCATGTTATGCAAACAAGAAATAAGAAGCTACGAAATCACGAAGTTAAAAGACGGTCAAGGCACAATGGGATTAAGCCCAAGGAAATACGACTTTGATGGTCAAAGACTAGATACACGCATGATATCTCTTTTTGGGAGTATATTCTTGATCCCTGTTTTCGGTAGAGCTTACTTGTAGGCTATCTTTTGTGGACATCCTCTCGGTCCTATTTTCTGTTACAAACCCCGTAAGGAGTTTGTCTTGTTTACCTTCTCGACCCTGTTTCAGGGAATCCTAGGTAGAACCCTATAGATGTAAACATGTATTTGAAACATGTTATGATTGATATGGTTGCAAGTGGTTGCAAGTGGTTGCTCGTGGATGCGCGAATACACATTAGATTCTAGCTCGACTCGGTCACATTTCATATTGCATATGCACGAGTATTTATACTTGTTTATGGATGAAATCGAATGTATTATCATGCGGTTGTTGCATATGAATGAATGATTGTGCACGCATATAGTATCTATATGACTAGGACTATTTGCATACATGTTGGATTCATGGCACTATACATATTTTGCATTAGATCACTCAGGCCTGATCATTTACATTAGCTAAGGAACATGTACACACACATTTTGCATATATTCATACAGCATTAGAAATCATCTAAGGACAATGGTTGCTTGTGGATGATGTTTTGAGTAGATGGATGATGGATGGTAGGATATGTTCTTCCTAACTTGGAGATTTCGGGGACGAAATCCTAAAAGGTGGGGAGAATGTAACAACCCGTATTTTCAATAACCTGTTATAACATAAATGGAGGCAGAATTAAACTGTAAAATCTGAATCAAGGGAAACGGGCTATGCCATTGCGTTCGTCTCGGAAAAATACGCGAAATAGAGTCCGAGTTTTCGAAAATCGGAGTCCGTATGACCAAGATATGGCCTCGCGAAGTTTCACGAAAAATTCCCAAATTAAAGTATACTTAATTAAGTGAAATGGGTTGCGCAGAGAAATATATATATATTGATATAATTGAAAATTAAATAAATAAATATGCAAAAATGTTCAAAACAGCGAATTGGGAGAGGGGAATAACCGAACCGGCCGATTTTTGAGGTCGACCCGAGCTCGCTGGGTCGACTAGGGGTTAATCCAGGGTGTTTGGCTGTCAACTCGTGGGCCGATTCGCTCAAATGCAGATTTTGCATTTGGATGGTTCTCATGGTTCATCTTTAATCTAAAGGCCCTAGATGGTTCCTACACTTGACTTCTTCCCCAAGACATGCTTTGATGGCTTGGATTGAATCTAGGTTTAATCCTATGGCCTAAAACACTTGCCTAATCTATAAATAAGACCCTAACCTATCCTAAATCCTCATTATTCATTCATGCAACTAAACTATGGCAAAATTTTACCTCTCATGGCCTCCACTCTCTTCATAAAATTTCTAAATGGTTTCTATGAGAGATTTTCCATGCATACAAGTGTTTTCAAGCTTGTATGAGTGTCATTAGCTTGCATTCAAGTCAAGTTTCTATCTTTGCATCATAAAGCAAGGGTTTTGATCATTTTGGCTCAAGGGTTTTTATGTTAGAGCTTGCATTTTGGGTCTATTTGATTGCATAAGGGCTTTGTCATATCTTTTGTGCCTTCATAGCAATGTAAGCCCTTCCCTACTCTTAGATATTAACTATGAAGTTAAATGTTCATGTTGAAAGTTTGGGTTTGATTAATTAGAATGATGCATGCTATCATGTTATGCAAGTTTATGAAGTCATTATCTTGATCTTATGAGCTAAAAGCCACAACCTTTATGTTGAAATGTTGCATTATGCAACATGAGAATCTTCATAATCATTATGTCAACTTGCATATGAAGTCATAATCCTTATATGATGATATATGCGAGTTTCTAGCCATCATTCCATGTCTTTTGTCACCATGATTCGCTTATGTACCAAGTTTGGGTTGATGCATGTTTTTGAGGCTTAAGAATGTAACATGCAAGCTAATGAACACATTTGTGCCTCATTTGCCACCATGATTAACTTGTGGCTTAATACCCATTTTTGTCATTCCTTTGCCAAGTCTCTTCTTTTAATCCATCACGTTGTTGCGAACGTATATGCTAGTTTAAAAAGCGTTGGGGTCACATTATGGGGAAACATAATGACATGAACATGATTTGGGTAAATGGGTATAAACATGACAACATGTAACGTTAAATATGACATGTGTTTATACTTGAAAACATGACTTGAAATATAACATGGAAGTTGACATGTAAGTATGCATAAAAACATAAGCTTGGGAATTTACCTATTAAGTTAGGTCTACCCATTGGGAATTTACCTATTAAGTTAGGTCTACCCAATTGCTTGAAAACTTGACTATGAACATGACACTAGACTAAACATGAAAGTGGCCAACTCGAGGTTGGGTTGAGTTTGCAACGTAAAACTACCCGGAACCGACCGGCCTAACTAGTAGTTGCAAACAATAGGACCCAATGTGAGAAGTTGGTCATGTTGTGCTTGAACCCGAGGTTAGACCAAGTTGTGGTGTAAAGCTTCCCGGAACCGACCGGCTTAACTAGTAACCACAACAAAGTCTAATGTGAGAGGTTGGGGTGCACTAAGTAATTAATGCCACATGATAGGGTTAAGTTAATTTGATTAATGACTCTTAACCAAATATGACATGGGTAAATGGGTTAAGTAAATTGGTTAGGCTAATGATACTTAACAAAACATGACAAGGTTGGGTAGGTTTAGTGATTTGATTTGCTTAATGACGCTTAACCATTTTTATACGACTAGTGGACGGGGATTAAGTTAACCAACACTTAATCAATCCAACATGATAATTTGGCAAGGTTAAGTAAGTTTTCTTAATGACACTTAACCATACAAGATGATTAGGGGATGGGGTTAAGTAATTTGCACCTAACTAATCCGACACGGTAATTAGATGGGGTTAAGTAATCCACACTTAACTAATCTAAACACGGTAATTCGATGGGGTTAAGTTAAACACTTAACCAATTTAAACTCGGTAATTCAATGAGGTTAAGTAACCAATACTTAACCAACTTAGCGTGATAATTTAATGGGGTTAAGCAACTTATACTTAACCAATTATACATGATGATTTGATGGGGTTAAGTAACTTACACTTAACCAATCTAATACGCGGACCTGATAAGGTTAGGTCACAAGACCTTTTTAGAATATACTTAACCATTGTAGTACGATTAGAGGATGGGGTTAAGCCAACCTATACTTAACCAATCCGACTCGATAATTTGATGGGATTAAGATAATCTATGCTTAATCGATCTAGCAAGATAATCCGATAGGATTAAGGTAAGCTAGTACTTGACCAATTTGACTTGATAGGGTTAAGTCATGAGCCTCTGGGTACACTTAACCAACTTGTGGGACTAAGTCCTGAACTTAAATACTTAGCCAATCTTTGACGTGATTCGTGGGCGGGTTAAGTCATGGACTTGAATGATAACACTTAACCCAATAGACAAACCCTAGCTAGAAGAACTAGGTAGAAAACCGTGGTTAATCAAGGATAACGGGAAAGGAAGATAAGTGGTAAACCTTAGTTAAGGGTAACTAAGTAATAATTCTTAGCTAAGGACATAGGACTAATTCTCAAAACGATGAGTAACCTGATACGGTAGGTCATCGCTTAGTATACGAGGGGGAGCAAGTTATCTGACTTGGATAAAAGCTCCAGCGCACTGGGTGCCGAAGTGGAAGCTTCGGGGGACGTGAGGATATTCTTGGGATCCCTCTGTGGGCTGCCAGGTAATTATACTAGGCCCATGAGAGGTTAAGGTCTGCGGTAGAAGGACCAAGAGTATGCCTTGGTTGCTATGCGAGCAACCTAAAGACTGGGATGGATTAGCGTGGAGTCGACGATTCTTGTTTTTGCCCTGGATAGCACATCGCCGACTACCTACCATCTTTAGTCAATCGTGTACGTGCGGAAAGGCAGGGAACCCCCAACAGACCATGTGCTTGCTATCGAGTCATGGGTGAGGTTGGCCCGTAGGAAAGTGGGCTATAGTGGGGCCGTGGAGTGGTTCTTATACATGATTTTTCTTGGATTGCCTTTCAGTAGTTGAGGGAGGGGTCACGTGGGACCATAGCCACGGGTACAAAAACAGACCTTGATATCTGCATCGGCAGACGATTTAAAGCTCCCGACCGAGTTCCGTATTTCTTGATTTGCCCTGGCACGGAACTCGGATGGCACATTAGGGAACATGTGCATCTAGACATGGAAAACGATTCACGATACATACGTGGGATCAAGGGCGCGGTTGACGGGTGGCGTAATCCCTAGTGGTCCTAGGTGGCCAAAACCCAAACCGAGACACGGAAACGTTCATTAGGTAGAATAATCCCTAGCGGTCCTAGGTGGCATAAATCCTAAGTGGATGCGCGATAGTTCATGGTAAGGAAACACAACTAGATCAAGGGTTGCAGTCCAAAACAACTTCAAGGATAAACCGTTTACATGGGAAAGCCCGTACAGCCTACGGCAAAGAACTGAACTTATACATGGAAAGAAACATATGAGTTGAGTAACCTATATATGCGGCATATTAGGTTGACAGGGACCATTACACGACTTCTGAGTAAGGGTCATTCACGGATAACACGCAATACAGTTGGGATACTAGTACGGTAGGTGCAGAGCAGATATACAGGATAGATACCATGGGACGTTATACGTGATAGATATCTTGGAATATTATACTTGATAGGAACCTGACGATGTGATACCTTGTTTTGTCTTGACATCGTAATTTATCATGACATCTTAGTTTATCTGAGTTCAGTAGTTCATCCTGTTATTTTGATTTAGCTTACCTATCTTGTTATCATGCTTATGTTCATCTCAGTTTCTCATGTCAGTTAACTTTACTAGTTTTTATACTAATAGTAGATAGGGCTTACTCAGTCTTTTTGACTGACCCGTTTTGTTTCGCCTCTTTTCTTCCGTTTCCCCCCCAGGTTACAGGGAGGAAACACTGCTGTTTAGTTCGGACTTCTTCTGCTTGAAGGTCATCATGGATGGCTTGGACTTTTCCTGGCTATGGCTACTTTACTGTTTTATTTGGGGAATAATTTATGAAAAAGTCTTTATGCTTCTTTACTATTGCAAGACAGGTTTTGATGTACTCTGATGTAAAAGGCTTTAGACCTTATGTATTCATGTTTATGAAAGTTCGATTTTACTTCCGCTATTTTATATGTTCTGTCTTGTGATATTTCTGTGCATGTTTACCAATAATGCCCCTCTAAAGCTAGTGCATTCCTTTGCGAGTGACCATAGCGGAGGCGGGGTGTTACACTCTAACTTCTTTCTATTAACTATCAGGTATTCCCGATTCTTGGATAGTCGACATTGAGTTTATGTCGATAACCAAGGTCGCAAATTCACTGGGTCGTTACAAATAATGAATGCCTAGGGGTACAATTAGAAATTGTAATTGCACTTATGACACGAGGTTAGGTTGCATAGTGGTGGAGGTCTGCCCGGACCCGACCGGCATATCTAGAAGACACTAATGTTGAACCTAATGTGAGAGTTCTAAGTGCGCAAGTACGAGATGGGCTATGACATGAGGTTAAGCCCAACTTGTGGAAGAAGTCTGCTCGGACCCGACTGGCATATCCAGCATCCACAAGCTGTAGGCCTAATGTGGGAGGTCTAGCCCATTATAAACCATAAATGGATATGGTAATGAATTGGACTACTTAACCTAATCTAATCCGTAGGGAACATACGAATATGAACTAAAGTTAGGGTTAAGAAAAAATTGTTTGGAAAGTGGGTAGGCTAGGCAAATTTAAGGGGGTGGGTAATATTTACATATAAGACCGCAAACTTAGCCCGATAAGGTTATGTAATTAAAGACACCTAGTGGTATACACAACCAGTAGAAATAATAAAGTTATGTAATTAAAGGCACCGTTTAGGGTAAGCATAACTTGTAGAAATGATAATCACCAATTATAAATAAAATGAAAATGTTGTATAATAGGTAAACTTGTCCTAGGGACAAGTGAAGATTATAACTTAGTTTATAATAAACAAATAAGAAAATGGGATAACTGGTGAAATGAGATAAGGGACACTTAATTTTAAAATAAGTAATCAGTAAATGGGAAAAGCTAGAAACCAGTTGAGAAATGGGGGAAAATATATGAAATATAGGAAGTTGTACTTAACTGTAAATTAAGTACTCTGTAAGCTTGGAAGTCTGAAACCCCGTTGATAAGAATGTTTAGGCTTATCCTAGGGACAAGAGGAAATTATAGCATAGGTTATAATAAATGGGTAGAGAAACTTATTAATGGACCTTAGTTCAGAACTAAGTTAATAAGTAAACAACGATAAGTTGTATTGACAATGTAAAATGGAATTATGATTAAATGGGAAAGAATGAGGAAAACTTATGGAATGAAATAAGTTATATTTAATCATAAATGGTGAGTGACATGTTAATTAGAAAACATGTGAATTGGTTATACTTAATTATATATTAAGTAAAACATGTTATTGTGATGATGAAATCAACAAGAATATAAAAAGGGATTGTGGATTACAGACCTTGGGCCACAATCTAGAGAATAACATGTGGTGGGCTTACAAATAAACTTAAATGGGTTAAGTTATATGACTGAATTAATAAGCAAGAGAAACTTGGTAATTTGAATAAAAATTCAATATAAATGAGAATAACCATGTTAAAAGGAAACCTGAAGAGGAAAGAGCGCGTAAAAGAATGTTTAGATATAGGGTATAATAACATATTAAAGTGAGGCCCTTGAACCAGTCCGCACGTTTGAGGGTGAATAGCCCAATGGGGTAGATCATCGTGGTGTTATAAGGCACGAGGCGGAGCGCACATTCATCTGATTGTTCTGACGGCTCCGAAGGACTGGAATGGGAAGCATGCAGCTTCTTGAGGTACATAAGGTGCTTCTAGTATTCCTCTATGCAGCAGCAGATGTCTTAGGCTATTCCCATAGAGGTTGGGTCTGCGCGTAACTACTAGGTGGGTGGGACTTGACTGTAGATGTATCTATGCAGTCAGAATGCTATGACGAAGTGACACCAGGGTGGTTCGATGGTTGGCTCACGAGGAGGCAGAGGTCACAACCAACAAGGATAGTAGACCATCAAACACCCGTCATCGGTAGCCAGTAGGATGCGGAAAGACTCGAGCTAAACCCAATATACCATTTCACCCTTCACTATCGGGGTAAGGGGTTGAAGGAAGATGCCACATGGATGTTTAGATTGTTTGCATAGGGGCAATTGCTTAGCTCTGGTAGTCTTTATTAGTTGAGGGAGGGGATGAGGTGGGGCCATAGCCACCACGAAAACAGACTCTAGGTATATCTGTGTATAGAGGCTCTTTAAAGACGAGCTTGTACAGGTACGGAAAAGCTCCCGACCGAATTTCGTGCTTCTTGTATCGCCCTGCCACGGAACTCGGTGCACATTAGAGGACGTGCGATTGAGGCATCGAGCTACAATTGAAGATATGGATAGTGGACGGTCTAGATACATGCATGTCGGCTCTGGGTGGTGTATCGTAGACTTAAAGGCATTACTCCGGTATGGAGTCTTATTCGAACAAAGGTGGCAGTTAGTACGTTTACATAGCATAGTAATGATAGATATATGCAGAACGTAATATTGTTATCTGTACGTCACTATGGCGTAGGATGAGGGACTGCATATATTTCGATAGTGTTACGGTGGAGGCCGTGCGAGTGGGATACCATGGGGTGTACCTCGATATCGTGGGTAGCTACATATATACTGTATCAGGTTAATCCACTGGGAAGTAAATGGGTACGATGAGTGTGTAAGCCTTGAGTGTTATTAACCAAAGTAACCTAACAAATAAGAAAATATGATTGAACGGTATATGTAGGATTATCCAAAGTGTATAGTTTAAATCTAATCAGCAGAGCTTGTGTTCTGACCCCCTCCTCATAACATACTCGCAAGTTTGATTTGTGGCAGAGACATGAGACATTATAGCTTTGGATACTGGTTAGGGAGTATTATTAATATGGTAAGGCTATACTTTGATTTATATTATATTTTATCCATTCCGTTGTGAGATATTTTCTAAGCTCCGACATATTTTATGTCTTTGTCTTTTCTGCAGGATACCAAAGCAAACCAATCTGAGTTTCGATTTCGGTTCGTAGAATTTAGGGTTGTCACATCTGGTATAAGAGCTTAGATTTTGGATTCCTATATAAATAGTGAGTGAACGTATTAGTATTTTTAAAAATATAAATATATTATATATATACCTAAATCCGTAGAGGAACCCACTAAGTAGAAAGAGTATAAATAGGATGTTTTTTTGTACACTAAAGGAATGAATAAGGAAATTTGAGACCCTTAGGTAATTGGGTGGAAAGTGTATAATGTATTTTGTATGAAAGGAAAGTGAATCCCATACGATTAGTATTTTGGGTTAGTGGGCTTGAAAACCTTAAAAATTGGAAAAAGTTGAAAAGAGAAAAATGGATTAGGAGTATATGTAGTTGAGAGAATTGACCTTGGGGAGTGTCTAGGAAAGCCTAGAAGAATTCGAAACCCGCTTTGAGTCTGACCCCATTATTAACTTTTAAGAACTTGAAATTATAAAAGTTTTGGGAAAATCGTTTATGGTGTTTTCAATTTTTAATCATAAAAGTTATAAGTTTTAAATATGTAAAGTATATATATTGGGTTTTTGAAGGAAAATGGGGGTATATTTTGCAAATAGTGATTTCTTGCAAAAAAAATTATCTAAAGTAAAATTCTCTCAATAAAAGGTGCATAATAG
The DNA here is from genome assembly GCA_030737875.1 of Allium sativum. Lineage (NCBI taxonomy): Eukaryota > Viridiplantae > Streptophyta > Magnoliopsida > Asparagales > Amaryllidaceae > Allium > Allium sativum. The sequence goes on along the minus strand of CM060909.1, from coordinate 427,843,446 downwards.
GGAGCACGTATAGCTCGCTAGTTTTCTTATCATATTTTATACAAGAATCTTAAATAAAGAAAGATTTTAAATCTTTATTCTTATGAAAACCCTTTTTGATAAATTATTTTAAGATAATTTTGTTGGGTGGACAAAATAAGTGCAGGAATTAAGAATAGAGTGGATGTCTGCACCTTGTAGTAAGAGACTAAACCAACCTTATAGGTGAGAATAAGTCATAAACCCGATGGAGAAAATAGTTGTCCGTATCTACTCCAGTTTTGTGATATGAAAAAAAATGACGATTTACATTTTTAAGATGACATGTTTTTGTGGTATGGAAAAAGTAAGTTTTCATGAGGAAAATGAAATTTTGACACTTTTCAATTTTTGGAAGAAAATTTAAATGAAAAAGAAAGGCCAAACCATGTTTTAAAAGTATGGAGTAGGTAAGGGTAGTGGCTAGGAAAGACGGGAAAATTTTAGAAGCTATAAAGTAAATAGCAAATATTATCTTGGAATAATAGTGAGTTCCCGTAAATGCGTAAGCATTGAATAGCCTAGGGTGTTGCTTGAAATAATTCTTGGTACACAACTAGAACTAGTAGTGACTACTAGATAGTAAAGGGCAAGTAAGTGATTAGATCATATTGCTAATTTCCATGTTAGGGGTAAAACATGTTACTACATTTATGTGGGGATCGTTCCATTATTTTGTTGGGTAGTTAGGGTAACACCTAGACATGTCATGGATCCCATAGTTTGGACTTTTCTGTCTGAAGGGGATATAGTCCCGAGATTCTTAGCCCTAAGTAGTAGCTGTGTAGGGCGTCTATTCTCCTGTTTTAGTTGGAAGACTAAAGGCTTATTTAAATTTAAACTAAGATTAGATAATTAAATAAGCTAAGAAAAGAGAAAATGTACAACTGAAAAAGGAAATAGAAAATTCAGTAAAGCAACAAAAATGGAAAATTATGAGAAAAGATGGACAAAGATAAAATTTTCCAAGATAAGATGAAAAAGTAAAATAGTAACAATGAAAATTTTCTTATGTGGGTTGTGCTTGGATAGGAAAATAAGGAATCTTTATAAATAATTACATAAAAATCCAAGTACGGTTAGAAAAAGGTTGAAAAAGAAAAGTGGGAGATGCGGAGTTTTGCATTTTCCACCTTTTTGTAACATAAGAAATCGAATTTAGAAAATTAGATTTTTCTAAAATTCGAAAAAAAATAAAGTTGGTTGGTAGGACTATGGATGGAACAATTAGATGAACTATGCTCTTACTCAGTAAGAGCATGGGAAAGTTTGGATGAAAAAGCATTTTGATTTTCAAAATATTGCATTCATGTAGAGCTGCCAGTATATTTAGGATGTGAGCATCATATTTTAAAATGATTTTTAAAAAGCTTGTATACACATAGGAGGTACCGATTAGGCATGCATGCATTATTATTATGTTGTACTTCACTTTGCACAAGTGCACAATGTTTGCAAAAATTGGATGCACACATGATGGAAGTATTTTATGCGAGGGGTTAATTTATTTTACCCTTACCAAATTTCGGGGACAAAATTTCCTAAGGGTGGGAGAATGTAACACCCCGTATTTTTAGTGTAAGATAATAAAATAAGAATAACTTAATTAAATATTCAGAATTTAGTAAAACAGACTACGCCATTGCGTCCTTCTAAAAATTCTTGACAAAATTGACACTTGGTTTGTGTAAATCGGACATCGTATGAAGAAGTTATTAAGGTTCGAAGTTTGTATACACATAAGAAAATTGTATATATATATGGTTTAGAAATTCAAAAATGTGTCCAAAAATCGGCTCAAAATTCAAAATTTCGGAAGGCAGCAGATTTCCCGCCCTGGTGGGTCAACCCCCTCAAAGTTGGGTCGATACCAGGGTCGACCCCCTCAAGGGTGGATCGACACCAGGGTTGACCCACCTAAAGGTGGGTCTACCCACCTGCGGCAAATTTTAGTAGATTAGGGTTTTGTGACATTTTGACGATTCAGATGCCTTTTAGGCAAATCTGAGGGTCCTGGTTGCTCCATACACCTATAAATAAGACCCTAGACCTAACCCTAAGCCTCATAATTCGCTGGCTACGCCGGAACGCTGCTATTACTATCTCTCCCTTCTCAAATCTATTTTGAAAATTAAAATTCTATCCCAGGAAAATTATGAATTCAGATCTGGAAGAGAGAATCAACATCAATACAAAATATCATTGAATCATGAAAGCAAGGTAAACTTCTTGATCCAATCTATTCAATTCTTCCTATTTTCTTTCCCTTCTCTTTTAATTAAAATAGTCGATCCACGTTATCAGGTTTCAAATCAAATTAAAGGGCAAAGGAAAACCATGGATGATAAAACAAATCAGATCCAAAATTTGGGAAAAGTATGAATGGTGAGTGGGTTTAAACTATAGTCTTTAGATAATGATATGACTATCATTTAGCATTCCCCTTTTAATAATATATGAAATTGCCAGTTTAATTATAAATTGTTGTTATAACAAGCTGAGATGTGAATATGAATAGATCATAAAATTCATATGTTGAATCTATTAAATTTGGGGAATGATTAGCATGATATAACATCAAATTGTTAATATGAATAATTCATATATTGAATCAGTTGAAATGTTGGAATATTTACATGTTATAATATTAATTTGAACATGTGGTAAAAATTCATATATTGGATTGTTGGAGTGCCAAAATGTTTACATGTAAATTTGTCCCAACTATATACAGGGAATAACTGGATTAAGTATACGACTATATGGATTCATGTTAATATAGAACTGAATAAATATGGGTTTGGGGCATTGGCCAAATTATGTTTAAAAATCTTAAATTGGATCACAAGTATAGAAAAATGATTTAGGCGCAAATGGGATCATATGAATTGGCATAATTTGAATAATATGAATTTAGACACATAACCCGTCATGAATATAATTGGGTAAATGGGCATTAACACCTATAAAGGCATAGATTTAAATAATTGATTAATAATGAATGCCTAGGAGTACAATGAGAAATTGTAATTGTACTTAGGACACGAGGTTAGGTGATAATACACCCTAATTGGGAGCTACCCACTTAGCCATACTGCCCGCCCGATTTTTGTCATTTCCCGGTTGTTGAGGCCTGATGCTACGATTACTTACCATTCATTTATAGCAGAATCATTTTGAATGTCACATTGTCAGATCCGTGAATCATTAATTGGTTTGCATAAATATATTCTGAATATTATGCTAAGAGAATAAATTCTCTACCACCATATATATTTATACAGACCAACATATGCAATCATTGGAAATACTCTGTCAGACAATCGTCCATATACTTCGTTCTGGAATTGAATGAAACCAAAGGCACAATTTCCATTAACCCATCTTAGGCAAATTCCAACTAGGATTAACAGAAAAAGCCCATGCACTTTACTCCGTCTTCGATTATCTTCATATAACATTATTCGCAGCGCTACTGCCAATACGGAGTGGTTCTCTGATAATAAACCAACTGGTCTCTCCATATTGACAAAGATATTGGCAAATACTCCGATAGTCGATTATTTAACTATCGAAGAAAAACAAACATTCATTCAAAGCATCAAACAAATCATTAGGCCATTAATTAATATTTCATTAATTAAAACACTTATCCACTTCCTTATCCATATTCGTTAACACGACATTTTCGACAATCATCTTGGCTTCTTACACTATTTGGAAAACATTTCTATATATCGTCTTCTTTTATTCTCTATACTTAGAAAATATATTCTATTTATAATTGGAAAACATTCCAATTGCTTATCTCTTTCATGACCATTCATTTATTTCAATACTTAGGAAATATTTATCTTTATATTTCCAAAATTCCACATACTTGGTTAAATCGACTGTTATGTAAAACATCGTAACAAACAACCCAAAATACTGCATTCAACTAACTCTTATTCAAAAATTTCTCTTCGAGACTGGATCTTGCTATTTATCGGTTAAAAATGAAATCAATCAAGTAGGTGTATAACTACCTCTCAGACCTTGACCGAATACATCATTAACTTCAAAACAGACAAGACCACTTACCTCGAATAATCAACATCATAAAAACTAATTATTCATTTTTAAACCTGTATACATTTCTCTTTCTATTTTTACCATATTTAATTATAGATTTCCTTTTTGTTTATAATATTCTATTTTAAGTTCGTTTCCTTATCGAATTCCATATATATCGATATATTGATTTCTAATTGTCAATTTTTCTTAAAATATTCTAACTCCTTTAATTCCCGGAAAAATTCGCCAGCACTCCTTTGTAGCGGTTGATAGTTCAAATCTCAACTCGCCTCTCTAGGCCCTTTTCATTCAAAAAGAAAATCAAAAAGCCAAGTGGCTTGCCGATTCAGCACATAAAATCTCGTATGGAATTTAAACGTGTACCTTTTTGTCGGGCACTTAAATTATAATCTTCATACACTTCATTCCATATCTGTCTAACCCATATCGTCCATTCTCAATTTATTCCAACTCAATCTGGTCATTTTAACTCAACGCACTAATTTATTCTTTAATTAGCTCTTTTGTCCATTCCACTTTTATTTGAACATATCCGTTCGTATATATATATTTAACTTGCTTATAACAAATCGAATTCCATTTTTAATTCAAGTTTCATATTCGATTTCTTATATAAATTTATAAATCACTTTCACTTATTTAAAGCCCAATTTTGGCTCAAAATTTCATTAACTAATTATTATTCAAATTAGTTAATTCTATTCAATAATTAAAAATTTGATTTTTGTTTCAAAAATCAATCCATTACTCTACTCGAGTTCTAATATATTTTACAACTCAAGTCTGGATTTTTCTAATGTAAATTTAAGTTTTATTTGCCAAAAATCCTTATATTTAATTAAATAAATTGTTATGGTTTTATAATGGTTATGGCAATACTTTTCTGAAAATTTAATTTTGACATAACTCAAAATCAATAAGACGAAATCCAGATTTTTCTCTTCCATTAGAAAACTATTATTCAACTGGTCCTAACGGCTCTTGTTTCAAAGAATTCCAACTTAAATTGAGTATTATATACTCAGTTGACGTTCGAAACGCGAATTTACGAACTGCCACACTGCGGCGAGTTCGTTTTAATCATATTTAAATATAAACGTTTTAAACTTCGTTTAAAAATAAATTTCACTTCCATTCTAATATATTTTGATATATATTAAACCAAATTTTCCAATTTAACTTAATATTTCTGATTTCCCTAATCATCAATTATTTCATAATTCGGTTATAAATTTATTTACAACTCAGTCTGCTATATTAAATTCCAATTTTTTCTGGAGTTAAATTATAATAAAATTTGTTATTATTAAATTCTAATTATAAACCCTTTTGATTTGTCTTAATTCTGTTTAACTTCTGAATTCAGAATAAATTCTATCATTCCTTTTTTAACACAATTCCCAATTCTCATTTTAAATTCACGTTTGAATTTAAATGTTTTGGATTGTCCAAATAATAAATTTTCACCTTTATTTATGAGTATCGTTTATATTACTTGTTTATATATTTAACAAGTCTTGAATTCATATACATTTGAAATTAAAACTCTACTTTGGAAAAATAAATTTCCCTCTTTAAATTCATGCTTGTATTACATTTCCCGAATTATCCAATGATAATTTTTCAAATTTCATTTGTAACTCCATTTATAAATTAATTTCACTTCTCTGCATTGTTAATTTATAAAAAGTGTTTATAAACTCATTTCAAATCCTGCATTATTAATTTATAAACAACGTTTATAAATTCACTTTAAATCCCGCATTTATTAACTTATAAACAACGTTTATAAATTCATTTCAAATCCCGCATTATTAACTTATAATCAAAGTTTATAAATTCATTTCAAATATCGCATTATTAATTTATAAACAACATTTATAAATTCATTTCAAATCCCTCATTATTAATTTATAAACAATTTTTATAAATTCAAAACTTTTTATGTATTCAAAACAAGTTAATATTTTTATAGCCCATTCAAAATTCAAATTCTATTTTAGATAAATAGATTTTTTTTCCTTTAAATCTCACATTCCCTTTTCACGATGTTTTCTAAATCCACATTCAGGGCTAGTAATATTCAACCAATCAAAAACACCAAATTAATAACCACATGTTCCCTAACACATCATATACGGTAATATATATGAAACAAACGAATAATAATATTTTTGAGGGATCCAGTTGGATCCCTCCAACCTGTTTTCCTGCATCCACAGACGTTAGCCAACATAAATAATACCCATCCTACTTCGAGGAAGGATATCGCAATATAGAAGATCATCCACTATCATACCATGGGGCGCATAGGGTCATCCACTAATGATACTGCGGGCATCCTCTAATGGTACTGTGGGAACTATTTAATCACCAATATATATATATATATATATATATAAAACCATAAACACCAATTCTAAATAACTAATATATATTTTTAATAGCCACAATAATATTTCAGTGCATGGAAACAACCAACGAACAATTATTTTTAATGAATAAAATAATTCTAAATAATAATATGAGTGAGATTTACTCACCGTGATTTTTATTCGATCCATTCTGATTAAAATCCCAGCTTATGTAAATCCGCAGCTATAAGTCCAACTGGTTTATGGCATTTTCATCTGATTTTTATATAAACATATTGCTTTTATAAATAACTAGTTGAACTAAACATGATTAACTAAATTTTAAACAAGCTAACGAAAATTATTAACGTTAATTACCAAACCAAAATAAATCCTTATTTATTGATTTAAATTATCATTAATTTAAGCTAAATAGCTAATTAAATAAATTATCTTAGATATGCTTAATTCGAAAAGAATATACCTTAACTGCCTTGTACCTTTCTTCCTCAACCAGCTAATGCTTATCTAGAACATTAAACGCACAACTCCTCACATCCCTAATTCATCACTGTCGAATTCCCATAACAAATGCAAATGCATTCCCACTTTATCCATTTTCGTATTCCAGTTTACACAATCATATCATCGGCTCATCCCACTATCGCACTTGCTACAGACCATGTCTATCATCACTAATACACTCACTGCTTGTACCCTTCACTGCCTTCCATTACTGTGTTCCACAACTCGTATCATCCGCCAAGGAATGAGACATCGCACCCCCTTTTTCAATACTAGTCGATGGCTCACTGCTGAAAATCGCAACACTTGCTGAACCTATTTTTGAAAGTAGCGACTTCTCACTAATCCACAACCCTACTGTCAACCGCAACCACCCTTCACTACCACCGCGACTTCGGCTTGGACCACTCATGCTACAACAAATCATTCGAGGTTATGGAACTTTAAATGTCGTTAATCCCATCGCACCCTACCCTGAGCTAACATTGACATTTTAGTTCAACGATACCAAGAATTGAACCCTTCCCTAATCGCGATGCTTCAACCTACCATCATACTTCTGCCAGAATTGCGTGCGTCCCCGGTGTTGATTCAAGCTCTGGAAATCTAACGGTTTCAAAACGTGAATCGCGATTTCAAAGTCCTATTTTTAAAAAGCGATTTTGGTTTGAGGGAAAAAATAGGAAATGGTTTCGATTTTTATAAAGGAGGAAAGTAACGCAATCTGTGTAATTTCCTTTATGTTGATTTATAAATGAACGCATTTTTGATTTGCTGAATCGAGTTTTGAAACAAAGAAACAAGTCATGACCATTTTTATTTAGTTTGAGACTTCGATTTGTTTTCCCTTTCTAGACGATTAAAAATAGAAAAGAGGAGTGGGAAAGGGTGTGAATTTATAGACGATGAATGCTTAACCATTAAGGAATAGGTGAGTAGGTTAAGTACAATTTTATTTAATATGATTTGACTTCTACTTAATACAATTTGACCTTGATCTTATCCTTATTATTTTATAATAATATAATTTGCGGTAATAAACACCAATTCGAGCGCAACAACCGTCGTTTATAGCGTTATAACATTATTCGGAACACATTGGGACAGGATTCGAAGTCCAGTTCGATCATATAGGGGAGATTTAATTCAAATCTATATAAATTAAATTCAAAGCAAATAAATTCTTTGATAACAAATTATTATTATCATCATTTATATTCAAATAGAAATTTTATTAACTATTTGGATCATTTTCGATACAGTTTAAATCTTCGAATTCAATTATATTTCGAATTATGATAATTCAAAATATTCTAAAATAAATTATATTCGATTATTAAATTGATAACTCAATATAAAAATTCATTTATATTATCAATTCAATATTTAGAACGATATTAAATATTTAAAATTAATCGACCAAAAATCTGGGTCGTTACACAACGGCTACTCCAATGGCTTCAAACGGCCATTGGAAACTATTTGAAGACAATGATCAATAAGCCGTTTGACACCATTGGGAAATCTGGGTTATTTTTTGTAACAGCAAGCAAATAACCTTCTAGCCACCCCAATTCAGTTCCAATCCATTTTCAATTAATTCCACATATATACAACATATATATACCAATAATAGTATAAACAACCAAATCAAAGAAACATTAATGTATACAAAACAAACTATCCAAACATCCAGAATACCATCAAAATATACAAACCATCACCCACTCTGTACCTTCAAAATATTCATATTCATCGTTTTTTCATCATGGCTAATGATACTGCTTCATCAGCTTCTGACAATGCTACTGGAATGATTAAAAGCCTCATTGTTGTTGACAAAATCACCAAAACTGTAATTAGTCCTCAATCACAACTAATTACAGTGCAATTGGACAAAAACAATTACTTGCTTTGCAAACTTCAGATCAAGACTGCAATCCAAGGTAATGGTCTTGAAGGCTTCATCATGTGAACTTTATCAGTTCCACCAAAATTCATTACTGATCAAGAGAATAAAATAGTCAGTAATGAAGAATCCAAGAAATACCACATGCAAGATCGTTTATTTAGTTCATGGATGTTATCCTCTATCAATCAAAGCTTATTACCATAAGCGATTGGCTGCAAAAATTTAACGATTTATGGACAACAATAGAAAAACCCTTCGATAACCAATCAGCTACTAAAGTCATGTTTTATAAAAGACAGTCGTAAAAAATAAAGAAGGACAACATTACCATAAGAGAGTACTTGAGCAAAATTAAATCTGTTTGTGACATGTTAGAAGCCACTAGCCATAAAGTGCAAGATTCTGAACAAATCTTTACTATTCTCAATGGCTTAAGCGAAGAAAATGAGGATGTAGAAGGCACAATTTCCTCATAAAATGAATTCTCATCTCTTGATGATATTCACTTTATTTTATTAGCACATGAAGCAAGGCTTGAGGAAAAGAAAGCACAAGAAAGAGACTTCTCTATCAACTATGCAGTTAATAAAAGTAATGACAATAACAGAAATCAAATAAGTAATAACTATTGAAATGAGAAAATCTTTTAGAGGGGCAACCCCACCACTAGAGGCAGAGGTGGTAAAGGAAGAGGACGCTGGAGTAACAAAAACAATCGACCAAAGTGTCAAATATGCGAGAAGATTGTCTATACTGCTATCAAGTGCTATTTCAGATATAATACAAACCACTCAGCAGACAAGCCAACAACAACAGTCAAAGAAACACCAATTTCGCTGCCAATTTATCACAAGGACAAGGAGATGCAACAAATTATACGGATCATATTCAAGATGAATCATGGTACCCAGACTCAGGAGCCAGCCATCATATCACAAACAATTTAAACAACCAGAATTTTGGGAACAAAGAATACAAAGGTAATTAAACTATAAGCATGAGCAATGGTAAGTGTGTTAAAATCTCTCATACTGGCACTGATAGCATTGGTAATAGACAGTTATTTCTGCATAATTTACTAAGAGTACCAATTATTAAGAAAAAACTAATTAGTGTGTCTCAATTTGCTAAAGATAATAATATATACTTTGAATTTTTTCCCTAAATACTGTGTAGCTAGAGATATAACAACTAGGAAATTTATTCTACATGGTAATGCTGTGAAAGGACTCTATGAATTCAATCTCAACAACCACAATACTACTATCAATGATCACCCACATTGTAATCTGACTGATATAACTGATGAAGTTCAAACTAGAAGTATTTCTGACTTATGGCATTATAAGTTAGGACATCCTAGTGCTAGCATTATGACAAAAAATCTTAATGATAATAAGATAAAACTTATTCCTGCAAAATTACCTTATGTATGTACTTATTGCCAGATGGGGAAAAGCCACAAATTACCATTCTCTGATTCATGAACTGTGTATTCCAAACCTGGTAAGTTAGTTACCACTGATATTTGGGGTCCATCTCCTATCTTTTCTGATTATGGATATAAATACAACATATCATTTCTTGATGCTTACACTAGATATACTTGGATATAATTCTTAAAAGCTGAATCTGATACTAAAAGTGTTGTCAATAGTTTTATCAATATGTTTGAAAACCAAATAAACTGTCAAATTAAGGCCATGCAATCTGATGAAGGATTAGAATGCAAACCCCTGACAGATTATTTTAAAAGTAAGGGTATTATACATAGAGTAACATGTCCCTATACTTCTGAACAGAATGGTTTAATTGAGAGGAAACATAGACACATAGTTGAATCAGGTTTAACTTTGTTAGCTCAAGCATGCGACTTAAATTTTGGCCTGATGCTTTTAGTACTGCTGTGCATCTAATAAATAGAATGCCTACTAAAGTACTAGAAGACATAACACCTCCAGAAAAGCTGTTTAATGCCAAACCTGATTACAACAGTCCAAAAACATTTGGTTGCCTGTGTTTCCCTTACTTGAGACCTTATAATAATCATAAACTTGACTGTAGATCTAAACCATGCACTTTCATCGGTTATTGCAATAATCAAAAAGGGTTTAGATATATAGACAAGCCTAGTAGAATATTTACAAGAAGACATGTTATTTTTGAAGATTTTTTTCCCTTATAGCAGATCAGATATACAAACCACATCCCAAATATATAATCCAAGGGTGAGTACACTTGATCCGCACAATATTGCTGACACATGGCATCAAGAGAATGGTGACAAGGCTGCTAGTAACTCTGAAGGCCACCACAGTGATAATGAAGCTAATGATAATCTGCTAGAGCAAACTAGCCACGTCATTCAATCACCTATAGAATCAAGTTGTAGACAGTCAGTGGAAACAAGAGAAGAAATCAACAATGATAGCAATCAAAAATCTAGTACTAGACAAAATGACTCATCAACTCAATCATCACAGCTTCAAACTGTACATCCAATGATAACCAGAACAAAAAGAGGCATATTCAAACCAAAGACTTCTACTGCAGTCATTACTGAAGAAGAGCCAAACAGTTATCAACATGCACACAAACACAAAGAATGGAGAAAGGCAATGGATGAAGAATACCAAGCACTGATGAATAATTGTACATGGGAACTAGTGAGTCCACCAAACAACAAGAATATAATTGGATGCAAGGGGGTATACAAACTGAAAAAGAATCCAGATGGATCCATTAATAGTTATAAAGCAAGACTTGTTGTAAAAGGATTCACACAAGAATTTGGTTTTGATTATAGTGAAACTTTCTTACCAGTGGTAAAACCCTAAACTATTAGACTTATATTGACTATACATTAAGCAATAACTGGAAAATCAAGCAGTTAGATGTCAACAATGCATTCTTAAATGGGAATCTACATGAAGAGATATTTATGCAACAACCACAATGCTATAACAAGACACAACATTGGTATGTAAACTAAATAAAGCAATATATGGTTTAAAGCAAGCACCCAAAGTATGGTTTCAAAGACTTAAAAAAAGTTTGACAACATTAGGCTATTCACCTACCAGATCTGACACATCCCTATTCACAAAAATTAGTGAATTATTTACCACTTATATATTAATATATGTGGATGGTTTAATTATCACAGGCAGCAGTGAAACTGAAATCAGAAAATAGGCAAATTATTTGAACAATCAGTTCTTAATAAAAGATTTGGGAGAATTATCTTATTTTCTTGAAATAGAAGTTACAAGAAAATCAGATAAGGAAATTCATATTTGCCAAAGGAAGTATATTACAGAGCTTCTAAACAAGACAAACATGATTGAAGCAAATGGCCAACCAACTCATATGATATCAAACCAACATTTGTCAAAGAACATGGGGGAAGCCATTTCAAATATCGAACAATACAGGAGTGTTGTAGGAGCATTACAATATGCTACTATAACACGGCCTGATATTTCTTTCAGTGTTAACAAAGTATTTTAATTTTTGCAGGAACCCAGAAGTGAGCATTGGACAGTAGTGAAATTGAAAGCAACAATCAACTCTGGCTTATTATTAAAAGGCAACAAAGACTTAAACGTTACAGCTTATTCAGATGCAGACTGGGCTACAGACATAAACAATAGAAAATCAATTTCTGGTTATTGCATTTATATAGGAGAAAGTCTTATTTCTTGGTGCTCTAAAAAGCAAACAACCATCTCGAGATCATGCACAGAAGCGGAATATACGAGTGTTGCTAGTACTATAACTGAAATTTTATGGCTACAATCATTGTTAATGGAGCTAAAACTATCATCTAACATAAATCCTATAATTTGGTTTGACAATTTGAGCACAATCTACATGACAGCAAATCCTATTCAGCATAATCGAACAAAACACATAGAAATCGATATTTATTTTATTCGAAAGCAAGTTCAAAAGAAAATTTTACAAGTGAATAATATTCCATCTTACTATCAGTGGGTTGACATGCTTACAAAATGACTCCCAGCCAAAAATTTCCACAGATTCAGAGATGCACTTGGAATCGAAGAGTTACAAAAAAAATACCAAGTAAAAGATGGAACTTTCATACCTGGATCTTACCTGTATCTTCACCAGCATGACGAAGGATTGAAACTACTTACTCTTTACAATATCAGTCCAAAAAATGGCAAATTAGGGTTGCAAACCGTAACCCTAATTTGAGTGGCAGTAATAAAGAAAAGAAAGCATAATGGGAAAGCAACGGTCACATGCCCATTATAACAATGCAACGTTCGCATGCCTATTATAACAAAGCAACATTCACATGCCCATTATAATAAAGCAACGGTCACATGCTCATTATTCAAGCGTATTTACATTTATTTCTTGTAATATAAATAGAGGACTCCTTTATTCAATTTGTACCATCTTCTATTACAATTCTTCAATAATAAACTACTGTTCCATCTCAATTCTACTTTTCTATCACACATATATACCAATAACAATATAAACAACCAAAATATATCAAAGAAACATTAATATATACAAAACAAACTACCTAAACATCCATAATACAATCAAAATATACAAACCATCACCTACTCTGTGCCATTAAAATATCCAAAAATCCAAACATTTCTACAAACCGTACCAATATATACAAACCATCAAAATAAATCCAAAGTGTCAATCTCACCCACTCTGTACGCATATATACAACTTCAAAAAAAATCACCATCTCCAAGCCAAATACAAAAAACATATCTCAAGATTCATCATGTTCGTCGCCTCCGGAAGAAGACGATGAAGGAAAACTACCATGATTGTGCATGTACTCTGCAACCTTTTAATTCAGCTGCTCAATCTGTATAGCATGCACACGATTCTGGTACACGAGATGCTACATTAGGACTCGCATCTCCTTAATTTATGATTTGTCTTAGGCCTTTTGAGCTTGTCAAACCTGCAAATAGAATTAATAGCAAAAAAAATTATGTCAGCATATAAAATATGACATTCTCTCATGCATTGTATAAAAATGTATATATGCAATGTATAAAAATGTATTGTATTTATGCATATATAAGTATTTTATTTAATTCAGTTTGGAATTGAATTATAATAACGAATTTATTATTTAAACGAAGTTTGTACGTATATGAGAAGACCCGTAACTTCCCCGGTAAGGAAAGCCCGGATACTTCGAGAACAACACACAAAAGGACGTAGACAGAAGAACATTTCATTGTTAATTACAACAATTCCATCAGAATACAAGAATATACAGAGCATGAATAAGTATTACACAGAAAATATCAGAGATTTAAATTACATTTAAATACATCGCAGCAGAAAATAATACAAAGCACAACTGAAGGAGATATACGGATACAGAGCTTTCCGGATATCATTCCAGTTGTAAATCAGGATCCTGTCAATATAAATCTGCAAAACCAAAACTACTAGCTGCCCGTGTCAAAAATAAGGGCACCCAGAGTTTAGGTTAAAACAGTAAACTCTATGTCAGTCATGTGACTGGTGTAAGAACTAAAACAGTTATTAATCTTTATTTTAAAGTTAGGTAAATCAAGGGACCACGCCGTATAACATGGAACGGGTTTCCTCCCAAGAATACCAGTGCACAAAACAACAACGCAATGCTAAATAAAGAACAATGAAGCTATTATAAGACCCAGGTCCCATCACACAATGCAACACAAGCCGAAGGATAGGGTTTTACCTTATAATAGCCAAAGAATGCTTGATACGCTAAATTTCATGTTTTATTATTACTATAAGTGTATAGTGTCAAAACAATTTCAATCATAAGTATCAATCATAGACGGCATAAGAGCTCCATCCCACTATGTCGCCATACTAGGCTCTACAATCAAAACCGCAAAGTCATGTATCGGAAGTTGGATTTCCATCTGTGAACCAAGGCAAAAGATAGTCCTCATCGAATTCGAGACGCTCTAGCCGGTGTCTCAAGATCAGAGCTCGAGTGACCCTTGGATCATCAGGGCCGGTCCACCGATGTGGATTAAAATGCCTAAACATTGCGTTTCCCCGCCCTTTAGGGCGTCAATGAGCCAAATGACTCCATCGGCTCCACACAGTCACCGATATATCCGAGGCGCCTCGCAACAGCAACAACCACATAGGAGAAAATAATATAAATGTCAGGGCTGGTAGGTCACTGACACCACCCTAGCTAGAAGGAAACGCATGCCCTCCCTGAGGTCCTCTCCAGTTTCTGGTTCACAACCGGGGTGTGAGGCTCGTGAATTCACGTTACACAAAGCTATGCCACACAGGCGGTGCTTTGATCATCAACCACAAAACTTTGCTTTTCAACAGAAGCCTTGATCAACTGCCACACATGCAATTCACTCCATGCGATTGACATCCATCAATATATAACCCCTGAGCTCATACGTCTCAGAGAAGGGCGTTAAGCAAGAGAATAAATTCTCCACCATCAAACAGATATATATTTAATATAAATCAATCAAACAGAATTAAAATCCAATGTCAGACACACAGCCCATTTACAAGTTCGTTGTGGGTCTGAACGAAACCAGAGGCACCTTTTACCTCGCATATCCATCGTCTCCAAATACGTCTGGACGATCACCAACTGATTCCCTCCTCTTGGGTGTACAACCCAATCAAGATCATCAGTAATCACCAAAACGATGTGAAGACCTCCGGTCTTAGACCACCATCTTCATCCTTGACACCACGTCGAATCAGTTATTCAGAATGGGATAAACCCGGTCTTTCTGAATAACTCGCGTATATAGTAAACAAGTGTTACACAAACACAACATACACCTCATTCCAATTAAGAATATTCTTTTATTCAAATATTCTTATACTTTGGGAAAGGTTCCCATTAATTTTATCAAAGATAAATTCTTTAAATTTATTCTTTAATCTTCTTTTGAATATCAATTCAAATTAGTCGGGATTAGCGAACCACACTGAAGTAATCATTTATTTTATTTCCCAATCCCAACCTATTCACCCCATGAAGTAAAACTGGTCATACTTCATATCTAACACCACGGCGTTATCGGTAAATTCAATTACCATTTCACGTTCAAATCTAATTAAAGTTTTAACTATCGCCTAGAGCAAAACTGGTGATACTTCATTCTCGATCATTTCAATCTAATTAAAGATTCATTAAAACTCCACTTGGTTTTAATCTTCCCAAAAATCAATATCCTTGATTATTTAACTTGGGAAATCACATTCCGTCTTTAACTAGGTTAAAGAACAGTGTTAATGAAGACAACATTAATGACAAACCCAAATCCCATTTGATATTAAATACCAGGCTCTGAATAGAAAATATATCGGCTTATATTCAATATCAAATTCTACGACCAACAAATATCATATTGGAAATGGCGATATACATATATCTTTCAAATTTCCATAACAATATCTATATAATCACGAAATCCAACATCGAAATATTCCAAAGACAATTTCGATTTAAATCCATTCCAATTCAATTATTGGAAATTCTGGTTACTTTTAAAACCCCTTTCAAATTCAATTTATTTATTTCAAAAATAAATTGATTTTAATTCTAGTACAAAACTAGTTCATTTCGATAAAAATCTATTTTTATCTTTTCAAATATAGATTTTTTTTCATCCCAATTCTTCACAAATCATTTCTTATGATTTTACACAAATTATTACTATTTTTAATAATTTTATCAAGGCCCGTACAGTCGATTTCCATCAACGGCCATCAAACTGCACTTACAGCGACCTTTTCCAAATTTGATTTGGACATAATTCCAAATCCAGCCATTAGATTTCAAAGCTCCAATATTCATTAGAAAGCTCTTTTCGATACGAACCCAACGGTTCTGGTTTTAGGAGAATCTGACGGTCGGATCTCCCGTAATATCCATTCGACGTCAATGGTCGAAATTCGCGAACTGCCGCGGCGCGTTCTATTCAGGCCATTATATTATATATGTAATATATACTTCATCGATTTCCTTTTAAAACATATTTTATAAATCATTTTAAATTCATTTTCAAAATGATTTCAACTTCCTATTCAATTTCTAATCAAAATTTAATATTCCACCTCATCGATATACAAATGATAATATTTTCAAAACGTTATATTTTGAAATCACTTCCTTTTCTATATTCATTATAAAAATGAATAAAATCGTTATAAATATCCTTCACGTCAAAATGGCGCATATCTAACCAACACGGCTTTATATATATATATATATATATATATGTATGTATATATTTCAATAACTTCGTTATTCTATTCAACAAATGAATATTTTCTTCAACACATGAATTTTTATTTTTCTATTCACCCATGAATTTATACTTTTCTATTCAACACATGAATATATATTCTATTCAACACATGAATATTTATTTTTCTATTCAACACATGAATTTATATTTCTATTCAACACATCAATTTTTACTTTTCTATTCAACACATGAATTTATATTTTTCTATTCAACACATAAATTTATATTTCTATTCAACACATGAATTTATATTTCATATTTTCCAAATTGGAATGAGGCCCAATCAATTACCATATAACATTAATTATATGGATTCCCTACAACATATATATATATATATAACAGCAACGATAAATCATCAACCATCATCCAGAGTGCACCACACAACTGCATAAACATTTAAATATAAATAATTAACGCTTACACAGTCTGTCAACCCATCGATTGACATACAACTAAACAATCGGGATTAGTGTACATCAAATATCATCCCAATTCCCGTGTGGGGTTTCACATCAACAAATACAAATTTTATTTGTGCAGTTGGGCAATATGTAAAATTTATCGTCCCAATCAATATCAGTCAAATCAGTGTACATAAACAAATCGTCCGATTTGTTAATGAATATTTATTTTACTTCAACACATGAATATATATTTTATTTCAACAAATGAACATATATTTTATTTCCACACATCTCACTATGAAATTTCACTACACAAAAATCAAACAAACAAGTCATCCATGGTCTGTGGACGACGGGTGTCTGGTGCTGCTAAGCATCGTCTGCATCCTAGTATATATTTCAACTAGAAATAGAAATAAAAGTGAGGAGTTCTCACCGATTAGCTAAACCAAACGCCGCGACTCTTCATATGTAGAAAGTCTTCGCCGTGCTCGCCCTTTGTCACTTTCGTCGTCTGTATCCACTACGTATATAAAAATCGCATTTTTATATTATCACTTCATGTATAAAAATTATATTTTTATATCGCTCTTTTCATAATAAAAATCATATTTTTATATTTTCTTCATATATTTTTACAATGCTTCTTCCTATATAAAAATCAAATTTTTACCGCTACTTCATATATAGAAAAATCGAATTTTCATATTCTCTATCTTATAAAAATCATATTTTTATAATCTCTACCACATAAAAATCATATTTTTATTATCTAATTAAATAAAAAATCATATTTTTATGCTCTACATTATATAAAAATTATATTTTCTATTTTGTTCATATAATAAAGATTCAATCTTTTCGTTAATAAAAAAATCTGATCTTTGTTCTATATAAAAATCTGGCCTTTTCATCTATAAAAGTCCAACCTCTTCATCTATAAAAAATCCAACCTTTTCATCGTTGTTTACATAAAGGAAAACACATTTCTTTCCCACATAAACAAATAAAAATAGAAACTAAAATTTTAAAATTATGTTTTACATAAATCAAAATCAGGGAAAAACTACGTTATAATAAGAAAAACTGATTTTGAAACCCTTCGTAAAATTAATTTTATAAAACATATAAAAATAAAAATAAAAAATTACATGGAGGGGATGGCGCAGAAGGGTCTGAAGGGAGGAGGCAGGAGGTTTGCGGTGGTCGCTGGTGGTTGGGTGGTGGCGGCTCGCGGCGGCAGAGGGGTCTCGAGCTGTGGAGGGGGGTGCGGTTTCTTCTGAGGGGTTGGAGGGGTTTGCGCGAAGCGCTGGAGGGGAGGAGGCAGGTTTGGGGAGGGGAGGCGCGACTCCACTGACGGCGGCTAGGGCTCTGTCGTTCCCCTTTTTCCTTTTCTTTTTTTTATTTTGACCTTCGGTTTGACTTCTGAGAAGAGAGGAGGGGGTAAAGGAAAAGAATTTTATATTTTATTATTATTTAAATTTCAAAAAGCAACCTTTTTTATTCGACCTCGAAACGAGACCCACCGCCTGTCATCCCTAGCTAATTACCCCCATTCCGAACACAATGGGATAGGTATCGCAGGCTGATTCGATCGTTTCTATCAGTTTCCGTTGAATTTAAAATATAAATCTATATATTCAATTTTAAACGTACATTTCAATTTACCGGGGGCCGCATACAGTCTCTAAAAATTCCCAAAAAATTATTTCTAGCTTCGTATTGACGATACGGTCCTAACAAAACTAATTTCGTCAAATTCTGAGACCGTTTCAAAAATGGCCATTTTCCAGTCGATTAAAATTAACTGAAACTGTTCAAACACATTTTCCTTCGCCACGCTCACATATTGATTCGAAAAATTACGAATTTTGGAATCTAGTAATAACTTGACATCATAGATCCAACAAAAGTAGTTTCGTCGAAAGCAGAGGTCATTTGCAAAATTTCCATTTTTAAGGGCCAAAATTCCGTAGCGACTATTCTGAATTTTCAACTGGACGTATCTTTTGATTCCCGCTATGAAATTTCAATTTTTCAGATTCGTTGGAAAGATATTCTCAATTAGATTCTAATATTTTTAATTTCGCCCAAATCCGGTTTATTTTGAATCCTGTACATTCATTTGAACTTTGAAATCGAATTTTAAAACTACTGCGCCATTTTCAATTCCTTTTATAATTATAAATAAATATTTATATTCTAACGACGACGTATATAAATATATACATTCTAATTCTATTCAAAATAAATTTCTCGCCGTGATTATTTAAAATAAATCATTTTAAATAATCAAAATTCGCTAAAATTGATAAAAAATTTAAATTGGCTCAGATTTCCGGGTTATTACAATCTCCCCCACTTAAAACTTTTCGTCCCCGAAAAGGAACGAAGCCGAAAGTTGTTTCACAAATCAACTCAGCTTCCATTATTTTCATTACGGCTTAAGTTCTTCAACTTTTCAGTTTCTAAGAACTTTTCAAATTTTTCAAAAATTTGGCTGACACCCTAAATTTTCGAAAAATTTCGCCATAACCTCCCCTGCACCGGGGACTTCAGGATATTTCAAATAGCCTCCCATGGCCCTCACCCATCCAAAAAGAAACAGCCAATCGGCTCATAAAATCATCCAAACCCAAGGAAATACAATAAACATGTACCTATTTGTTGGGCAAACAATTTTATTCTTCTACTCTAGCCTCCTTGCCATGACCTGTTCAATGTAAGTACATGTATATGTATACAAATGCGACTAATTTTCCAATACAACTCACTATTTGGTTCAATTTGGCTAAAGGTTCAGCATTTAATTAATCAACCAATAATCAAACAACATAACCAGCAATTAATTAGTTGGTTAATGTTTCAAATTCATAATTTTGATACATAGTCAAAAATTCACATTTTGGTATCAAATCACAACAATAAGCCCTATCTAGCTTTGGTTCTCACACTAGTCTAGTGGAAATATATATATATATATATCACTCCTTCGAAACTCGAATACCAATTCTGATGATGTCTAGACTATCATCAGAATCGTCTCCGGGCGACTAGAGTGTGATTCTATATCTATCCAGTATATTAAAACTTCAAATATATGCGGATCATACGTATACGCAAAATCTTTGTATACTGGATTGTCCAAATCAATATAAAATAAATAATCAAATACGAATAAATGAATTAAATTTACAAAACAAAACTTGTTTTCAATATTATTTTTCAAAACAACACTCTTTACACTCGTTCTAGGATACTACTGATCCCATCTCGAACGAGTCATTCTCGTTGGATATTACTAATCCAATCTCTTATGAATTCTTTCGTATGGTTCTAATATATCTTGTTCTCGAGCTTTGTAAACCAAAGCTCTGATACCAAATGAGAAGACCCGTAACTTCCCCAGTAAGGAAAGCCCAGATACTTCGAGAACAACACACAAAAGAACGCAGACAAAAGAACATTTCATTGTTAATTACAACAATTCCATCAGAATACAAGAATATACAGAGCATGAATAAGTATTACACAGAAAATATCAGAGATTTAAATTACATTCAGCGGAAAATAATACAAAGCGCAATTGAAGGAGATATACGGATACAGAGCTTTACGGATATCATTCCAGCTGTAAATCGGGATTCTGTGAATATAAATCTGCAAAACCAAAAGTACTAGCTGCCCGTGTCAAAAATAAGGGCACCCAGAGTTTAGGTTAAAACAATAAACTCCAGGTCAGTCATGTGACTGGTGTGAGAACTAAAACAGTTATTAGTCTTTATTTTAAAGTTAGGTAAGTCAAGGGACCACGCCGTATAATACGGAACGGGTTTCCTCCCAAGAATACTAGTGCATAAAACAACAACGCAATGGTAAATAAAGAACAATGAAGCTATTATAAGACCCAGGTCCCATCACACAATGAAACACAAGCCTAAGGATAGGATTTTACCTTATAAAAGCCAAAGAATGCTTGATACTACGCTAAATTTCATGTTTTATTATTACTATAAGTGTATAGTGTCAAAACAATTTCAATCATAAGTATCAATCATAGACGGCATAAGTGCCCCATCCCACTATGTTGCCATACTAGGCTCTACAATCAAAATTGCAAAGTCACGTATCGGAAGTTGGATTTCCATCTGTGAACCGAGGCAAAAGATAGTCCTCACCGAATTCGAGACGCTCTAGCCCGTGTCTCAGGATCAGAGCTCGAGTGACCCTTGGATCGCCAGGGCCGGTCCACCGATGTGGATTAAAATGCCTGAACACTGCGTTTCCCCGCCCTTTGGAGCGTCAATGAGCCAACTGACTCCATCGGCTCCACACAGTCACCGATATATCTGAGGCGCCTCGCAACAGCAACAACCACACAGATAAAAACAATATAAATGCCAGGGCTGCTAGGTCACTGACACCACCCTAGATAGAAGGAAACGCATTCCCTCCTTGAGATTCTCTCCCGTTTCTTGTTCACAACCGGGGTGTGAGGCTCGCGAATTCACGTTACACAAAGCTATGCCACACAGGCGGTGCTTTGATCATCAACCACAAAACTTTGCTTTTCAACAGAAGCCTTGATCAATTGCCACTTAGGCATGCCACATAGGCAATTCACTCCATGCGATTGATATCCATCAATATATAACCCCTGAGCTCATACGCCTCAGAGAAGGGGGTTAAGTAAGAGAATAAATTCTCCGCCGCCAAACAGATATATATTTAATAGAAATCAATCACACAGAATTACAATCCAATATCAGACACACAGTCCATTTACAAGTTCGTTCTGGGTCTGAACGAAACCGGAGGCACCTTGTACCTCGCATATCCATCGATCTCCAAGTACGTCTAGACGATCACCAACTGAGTCCCTCTTCTTGGGTGTACAGCCCAATCAAGATCATCAGTAATCACCCAAACGATGTGAAGACCTCAGGTCTTCGACCACCGTCTTCATCCTCGACACCACGTCGAATCAGTTATTCAGAATGGGATAAACCCGGTCTTTCTGAATATTCTTTTATTCAAATATTCTTAAACTTTAGGAAAGGTTCCCATTAATTTTATCAAAGATAAATTCTTTATATTTATTCTTCAATCTTCTTTTGAAATATCAATTCAAATTAGTCGGGATTAGCGACACCGAAGTAATCATTTATTTTATTTCCCAATCCCAACCTATTCATCCCATGAAGTAAAACTGGTAATACTTCATATCTAACACCATGGCGTTATCGGTAAATTCAATTACCATTTCACGTTCAAATCTAATAAAAGATTTAACTATCGCCTGGAGAAAACTGGTGATACTCCATTCTCGATCATTTCAATCTAATTAAAGATTCATTAAAACTCCACTTGGTTTTAATCTTCCCAAAAGTCAATATCCTTGATTATTTAACTTGGGAAATCACATTCTGTCTTTAACTGGGTTAAAGAACAATGTTAACGAAGACACCATTCACGACAAACCCAAATCACATTTGATATTAAATACCAGGCTCTGAATAGAAAATATATCAGCTTATATTCAATATCAAATTCTACGACCAACAAATATCGTATTGGAAATAGCGATATACAAATATCTTTCAAATTTCCATAACAATATCTTTATAATCCCGAAATCCAACATCGAAATATTCCAAAGACAATTTTGATTTAAATCCATTCCAATTCAATTATTGGAAATTCTGGTTACTTTTAAAACCCCTTTCAAATTCAATTTATTTATTTCAAAAATAAATTGATTTTAATTCCAATACAAAACTAGTTCATTTCGATAAAAATCTATTTTTATCTTTTCAAAAATGGAGTTTTTCATCCCAATTCTTCACAAATCATTTCTTATGATTTTACACAAATTATTACTATTTTTAATAATTTTATCAAGGCCCGTATAGTCGATTTCCATCAACGGCCATTGAACTGCACTTACAGCGACCTTTTCCAAATTTGATTTGGACATAATACCAAATCCAGCCGTTGGATTTCAAAGCTCCAATATTCACTAGAAAGCTCTTTTTGATACGAACCCAACGGTTCCGGTTTTAGGAGAATCCGACGGTCGGATCTCCCGTAATATCCATTCGAAGTCAATGGTCGAAATTCGCGAACAGCCACGGCGCGGCGCATTCTATTCAGGCCATTATATTATATATAATATATATAATATATACTTCATCGATTTCCTTTTAAAACGTATTTTATAAATCGTTTTAAATTCGTTTTCAAAACGATTTCATTTTCCTATTCAATTTCTAATCAAAATTGAATATTCCACCTCATCGATATACAAATGATAATATTTTCAAAACGATATATTTTGAAATCACTTCCTTTTCAATATTCATTATAAAAATGAATAAAATCGATATAAATATCGTTCACGTCAAAATGGCGCATATCTAACCAACACAACTTTATATATATATATATATATATATATATATATATATATATATATCAATAACTTCGTTATTCTATTCAACAAATGAATATTTTCTTCAACACATGAATTTTTATTTTTCTATTCAACCCATGAATTTATACTTTTCTGTTCAACACATGAATATTTATTCTATTCAACACATGAATATTTATTTTTCTATTCAACACATGAATTTATATTTCTGTTAGCCTACTTTGTGAACTAGGCAACACAAAGTCAAGATATCAAACATTGAAGAGCATTTTTAATTAGAAGACTTTGGTTCGGATCGGAGAAGACACTACAGCCTAGATCGGACAACTGCAATCGTTCGGGTCGGGTCAAAGCAACGTATCGGTTCGGATCGGATAAAATCTCCTGTTCGGATCGGTGAGCTATTGCTTTTGAAGGCAGAGAGCGCGTGTTCGGATCGGAGGGCAGTCTTCTTCAAGATGGATCGGAAAGCCACCCAATTGCTACAGAGATAGGTCGGAGCGGAGCAGAATAAAGAGAAGAAAGGATTGTCACCAAAACAACTCGGGTCGGATCGGATATCCCGATCCGAACCCCTGGTATATATATACCTCCGACCCGAACCCATTTTTCGTATCGTTCCCCCTGCATAAGCGCCTGGATATCCAGATCGGCTATGACCAGTTCTTGTCCATAACGCTCATTACTCTGATGCGTTGTCAACACAGTAATTCATCCGAACCCGAGGCTAATGGGATGGACGACACGTGGCTCCGATCCGGATCGGGTTTTGAGAAAATTCACACCTATAAATACCCCGTCTGGAGACAAAGAAAAGGATCTTTTTTGGGCATTTCGAGAATTCAACCACCTCCATAGTCCGAACTCCAGTACTCCCGGAGAATCCAAATCATCTTTCATTATTTGTTTTAGTCAATTGAGTGAATATAAGTGAGTTGTGAGTGGAATCAAGTGAATCTTACATTGTATTTGCAACTGAATCATTGAATATAGTGAAAGATAAGTGGACGTAGGCATTTCTTCGCCGAACCACTATAAATCCTGTGTGTTCATTTTCATTTTTATCTCATTTCATTTGCTTTTAATCAATTTGGGTGTTAGAACCACTTTTTGGTCTAACATTTTGGTGCTCTCACTGAGAAACCTCATCTGAATTCTTTATTTTCCGGGATTGCTTTCTACTTTTTAAACCGTTGAGTTCAAAGAAGTTAATCCTTAAGTTTCTACGCTCTTTTATATTTGTTGAAGTGATTGTCAAAGAATCATGGCCAAAGGAAAAGGCAAAGAAGTTCAGTCTGGTCGAGGAAATGGAGCTGGCGAAGATCAGCAAAATGCGGTTGTAACAAGGTCTCGGGGGCAGAGTTCAGCAGCAGGAAGAACCAATGCAGGAAATCCGAGCCGCCAACAGGGGGAAAGCTCCGATCCGATCCGGGTAGGAGATTCTGAAGCAGTGCATTCCCCCAATCTGAACCGACCCGAGCAGCTTGCCACGTACCGATCCGACCAGGCCCCCCAGCTCCGAACCGACCCGACCTCCTATCTCCGATCCGACACGACGCTTGGTGAAGCTGGAACCTCTACTCGAGTCCCTACGAATGCTCCGATTCCAGCCACCAGGGTTAGTGATCAGGTCAATCCATCTGCGCCCATCACTCAAGGAGATTTCTCGCGCTTACTTGACATGCTTGAGAGCACAAGGGAGGCTATGAAAGTCCACGAGCGCACTAATCTCATGATGCAGGAAAATATGAGGCTCATGAGTCGGGAGATTAGTGAACTCCGTCGACAGAGAACTCCATCACCGGTTCGTCACACACCAGTGGATCAATCTTCATCTTCCATGGAAGAGCGGCCCCGTGAACGAAGGCCGCTCGAACGACCTCAGAACGTGGAGCAGCTGACATTTGGATCTTTGGGATCTCGTGAGGATATTGCACGAGTGCTAGGAAACAATGACCCCACTCGGGGGTAAAGACTCCAGTCCCCTCCTCCCGAGATCGACCGGGAGCGCAGGGAACGGAATCGAGCAGAGGCAGCTCGAAGAAGAAGGGCATCTCCTGAACAAGAGCCCAGAAGGAACTCGGATACTAGGGCCAGGGAACCTGAGCGGCCCCTAACTAATGCTGATGTGCAGGCAATGGTTCGCCAGATCATGTCCGAGAGCCGGAACTATACAAATGAAGATTATGGCATTGAGCGAAGCCATACTCCCTTCACCGATGATATCCTCAACTTCCAATTTCCCCGACGCTTTAACTTGCCACAGATGGACAAATACAACGGAAGGACTGATCCGGGACAGCATTTGATGCGATACTCGTGGCTCATGAATGCTGCTGCTACCCCTGATGAAGTGAAGTGCAAAGCATTCCCAATCTACTTAGAAGATGTGGCGCTGTTCTGGTTTACCCGACTTCCTCCTCGTTCGATTTCGAATTACAAGGAACTAAGCGAGCGTTTCATGAACCAGTTCCGACTCCATGCCCGAAAGTCCAAAAGTGTTATTGAATTATCGAGAATCAAGCAGGCACCAGGAGAGTCTTTGAGGGCATATCTTGACCGTTTTAACCAAGCTTTGACTGAGGTCAGTGACCCGCATGAGCCCACTATTCTGATGGCATTGAAGGAAGGAGTCGATCCTGAATCCGAGTTCGGAGATTATCTTTCTGGGAAAACACCCTCCACAAGAGAGATATTCTACGAAAAAGCCGATATTTATCTAAGGCGAGAGGAGGCCAGGGCAAACCGAAAGAGAAAGTCTGAGACGGCTTCAAAAGAAAATGTGCAGAGTAATATCGCCGTGAAGCAGTCTGGGGAAAGTTCTGGCAAGGTTGAAGTAAATGTAGGAAACAAGGGTGGAAACAACAATGCTGGAAGCGGGGGTAACAACAACAATAACTGTAATCCGAACGGTAACAGAAGAAACAGAAATAGGGGAAGTGATCCTAACAAAAGACCCCGATTCCAGACCTATGAGAATTATACACCATTGAACGACACCCTGGAGAATATTTACCTGGATACGTACAATGTTTTGCAGTACAAAAGACCGCCACCTCGTGATTCGACCGAGAAAGAAATGGCAACAGGGAAATTTTGTTTGTTTCATGGAACTCATGGGCATTCAACCAATGAATGTCGGCATTTGAGGGATGTGATTGAGAAGCTGCTGCGTGAAGGGAAGTTGGATGAATACAAGGTTGCCCCAAGGGACAGGGGGCAAGGAGAGCAGGCTCCAAAACAGATTCTACCTGCTCCCAAGCCTACAGCGCAGCAGAAAGGTAAAGGAATTGTTATCAACTCCATAGTGGGCGGACCTCACCCGGCAATCCTAAGTTTCAGATCAATGGATCAATATGTAAATGCTGACAAGCATCTAGACGTGAATGAAGGTGATGATTTGGAAGATATCACCCCCATAAAACAACAGAAGACCATGTTTGACGACGTGGTATTCCGCAGCCGAGATAATACTGGGATCCAGTCACCCACTGACGATCCGTTGGTTATTACTACCACCATTGGGCCGGCCTTGGTTCATAAGGTATTAGTAGACAACGGAAGTTCCGTTAATATTTTGTTTAAAAAGTCATTTGATCAGATGAAGCTTGAATCTGAAGATTTGAAGCCATGTGAAGGATGGATCAGAGGCTTCAACGGGGCGTCGACAGCTCCCATGGGATACATAGAGTTGCCTGTGACCCTGGGGCAAGGAGAACGTAGAAGAGTGCGGATGCTTCAGTTCGTGGTATTGGACGTAGATTCGCCTTATAATGCATTTTTGGGGAGGCCTGCCCTTGCTGAATTCAGAGTTTGTATCGCCCCTTGGTGCTTGTTACTTAAGTTCCCAACCGAAGCCGGAACTGGAGTAATGAGAGGGGATCAAGTTTCCGGACGGGCCTGCTACGTGGTCGAATTAAAGATGCTGATGAAAGGGCTTAACGTTGAGAGTAAAGATGCCTCATCTCCCTCAAAGGGGGGCTCGGCATAGCAATTAGAGAGATTGACCCCAAAGGAGTTGCCCAAAGGAACGCCTGAAGACCTGGATCCCAGAAAAGACGAAGAACCAGAGGCTAGGAAGGCAACTCCTAATGAAGCGACAGTGGAAATTCCCATTGATAAAGCTGATCCGACAAAAGTTTTGAAAATTGGTTCTCAATTGGATCCACGTCGAGCTAAAGAACTAACGGACTTCTTGAAGGCAAACTTAGACGTGTTTGCCTGGACCCATGCTGACATGTGTGGGATATCGCCATCCATTATAAGTCACAAATTGAATGTAAACCCGAAACATCCGCCTGTGAAGCAAAAGAGATGCATGCTGGGCCCAGAGAGGTCGGCTGCTCTCAAAGAGGAAGTAGAGAAGTTGAAGCAGAATGGATTTATTCGAGATTCGACATATCCCGACTGGATATCGAATCCCGTCTTGGTAAAGAAGCCAAACGGAAAGTGGCGGACTTGCATTGACTTTTCAGATTTGAATAAAGCTTGCCCAAAAGATAGTTTCCCACTTCCCAGGAATGACCAGCTTGTAGATTCGACAGCAGGTCATGAACTTCTCTCTTTCATGGATGCATATTCTGGATACAACCAAATTCCTATGCACGTGCCAGACCAAGAAAACACGAGCTTCATTACGAATTTGGGATTATATTGTTACGTTGTAATGCCATTCGGATTGAAAAACGCCAGAGCTACTTACCAGCGCTTGGTGAACAGAATGTTTTATAACCAAATAGGAAAGACAATGGAAGTTTATGTGGATGATATGCTTGTCAAATCGAAACAGTCCTCCAGCCATACGCAAGACTTGGCGGAAATGTTTGGTATCCTGTGAAAGTATCGGATGAAATTGAATCCTCTGAAATGCTCATTTGGAGAGGCATCGGGAAAGTTCCTTGGCTTCATTGTAAGCTCTCGAGGAATTGAAATCAACCCTAGCCAGATAGCAGCGATTAGAAATATCGAAGAGCCGAGGAGAATTAAAGACGTCCAAAGTCTTGCAGGGAAAGTAGCGGCGCTAAGTAGATTCATCTCCAAAGCCACAGACAAATGCGTTCCGTTTTTTGATTTGATTAAAAGAGGAAAGAAGAACTTCGAGTGGACTCCGGACTGTGTTGAGGCCTTTCGAAATTTATTGGAACTGCTAGAGAAACCGCCGATTTTGTCAAAGCCCGTAGATCACGAAGAATTGTTTGTTTACTTGGCAGTCTCGGCTCACGCCGTCAGCACAACCCTGGTTCGATAAGAAGACAAAGTACAAAGGCCAGTGTATTATGTAAGCAAGAAATTAGCAGCGGCAGAGCGCAACTACCCAAAAATTGAGAAGCTCGCTTACAGCCTCCTGATCGCATCCCGAAAACTTCGTCACTATTTCCAAGCTCATCCAATAACCATATACACCGACCAGCCCTTAAGGCAGGTGTTGCAGAGACCCGAAGCATCGGGAAGGTTGATCAAATGGAACATAGAACTAAGTCAGTTTGATTTGAATTTTCAACCACGAAAGTCAATCAGGGGGCAAGCTCTAGCAGACTTTATTGCGGAATTCACCATTCCAGAGGAGGAAGTAATCGATGACAGAGTGGTTAAGTCCGAGGATGAGTTAAAGATAGATCCGTGGAAACTATATACAGATGGAGCCAAGAACGACCGAAGGTCCGGAGCTGGAATCGTCTTAGTCACTCCCGAAGGACGGTCATTATATTACGCCCTGCGATTAGAATTTTCGGCGACTAACAATGACTCTGAATATGAAGCCCTGATTGCCGGGCTGAAGCTTGCTAAAGACCTCGGAGTAAAAATGTTAGACATATTCTGTGACTCCAAAATTGTTGTTTGCCAAGTGCGAGAGGAATTTGTGGCTCGAGGACCTCGACTTATCGCCTACCTCAGGAAAGTGAGAGAGCTATTGAATAGCTTAGAGCGGTACAACATAACGCACATTCCCAGAGTTGAAAACCAGAAAGCGGATAGGCTGGCAAAGCTGGCTAGTTCCGACAATCCAGAAGAGACTGAAATAATTCCAATTGAAACGTTGGAATCGCCAAGCTTTGAGTCAATGGAAATTGAATTCGCTTTTGAAGCGGAACCAGAGAAGGGGTCGTGGATGACTCCAATTAAGAATTTCCTTAAGAATGGGACACTCCCATCAAAGAAGAGTGAGAAAAGAGCTGTAGTTTGCAAAGCTACCAGATATGTCATACAAGATGATACTCTTTATAGGCAAGGATTTTCTATGCCCCTGTTACGATGTATAGCACACGACGACATCAAGCGTGTACTAAGAGAAGTACACGAAGGTGAGTGTGGAGATCATACAGGAGGTCAAACTTTAGCAAAGAAGATATTGCGATACGGATACTTCTGGCTTACGATTAATAAAGATGCAGCTGATTATTCACGACGCAGCGATAAGTGCCAGAGATTCGCCAAAATCCCCAGGGCACCGTCGACCCAACTTAAATCAATGGTGAGTCCTTGGCCATTTGCCACGTGGGGAATTGATATCATTGGAGTTCTACCAATTGCTAAAGGAGGAGCTAAATTTGCAATAGTGGCCGTGGACTATTTTACGAAGTGGGTGGAAGCTGAGCCCTTGACCAAGATCACGGCAAGAAAGGTGATAAGTTTTGTGGTCAGAAATATTGTATGCCGGTTCGGGATCCCAAGGACGATTATAACTGACAACGGAACCCAATTTGATAGTACTGAATTCAGAAACTTCTGCCAGAAGTATAAGATAGACAAACGATATACTGCAGTTGCCTATCCACAATCGAATGGGCAAGTAGAGGCAATAAACAAAGTAATAAAATCCATCCTCAAGAAACGATTAGAGCATGCAAAGGCAAAATGGGTTGACGAATTGCCCCTAGCTTTGTGGGCATATCGAACAACATTTAAAACGGCCACCGGTCATACCCCTTTCTCTCTCTCCTTTGGCTCAGAAGCTGTAATTCCAGTTGAACTGGAAGTTCCTTCCCACAGGGTGACATATTACGACCCGATGATAAATCGGGCACTCTTACTTGAGTCTCTTGATGAAGTCGAAGAAAAAAGGGACGAAGCAGATTTGCGGGCGGCAAGACATCGACGTCATATGGCACGCTATTACGACAAAAAAGTTCGCCTCAGGACTTTTGAACCAGGAGATTTGGTGCTAAAGAGAGTCTTTCCATCCCTTCCTCACCTCGGTCCAAAATGGGAAGGACCCTTTGTCATCCAACGGAAACTTGAAAAAGGAACCTTCAAGTTAACGACCGTAGATGGCGAAGAAGTCCCCAGAGCATGGAATGCCCAACACTTAATGCGATATTTGGATTACAAATGCTGTACTTTGTGTTATTTTTCTTATGAACTCTGTAATAAGGCACGACTTGCCTTAGGAAAATCTGACGATATGAATGAAGAACTATAAAGTGGATGTAGGCTACGACTTAGCCGAACCACTATAAAAATATTGTGTGTTATTTACTTTTATGCATTACATATATACATTCATCAGTTATTCTGTTGTGATTATAAAACACAGGATGACTCAAAGCCCAAAAAGGTTGAAAACAGTTTAGACATAAAAAGAAGCACAACGACTATTTGTGCGATAAGACATAAAAGAATGAGAAAACGACATTCTTAACTCTAACTCTCCAGAGAGAGAGAGAGTATAAAAGCGTCTCCGACTGAGCGCTGAAAAAGAAATTCTTCTCCGAACTCTAACTTTCCAGAGAGAAAGAGAGTATAAAGGCGTCTCCGACTGAGCGCTGAGAAAGAAATCTTTCCCCGCTGAAAGACCGGGGAATGATTAGATTACTGAGCTCGAACTCTAACTCTCAAGAGAAAGAGAGAGAGTATAAAAGAAATGCCAGAAAAAACGACAGGTACTGACAACACAGGAAGTGCAATCCCGTCAGAGAATCGGGAGCATTCAGATTGCTTGACTAAGCATTAAATAATTTGTGGGAATTGACTGGGGACACATATGTATACGCATATTTCCCCCCTCCACAACTTCGTTTCATAACTATAGGCATGCATTTTTACATATGTGCAGAACTACTAACAAACAAACATTGCAGAAAATGAGTTATTTTTATTTACAAATGAATGAATTTGTACAGGAAAATAGCTAAAAAAGAAAGTGCAGGAGCTACTCTTGTAGCATCAATTATTGGTTCACTAAATGCTAAAACGATACAAGGCAATCCACTATTTAGATTTTGAATGAGCCTTGGATTTCTTGGCGGCTTTCTCCGCGTCCTTTGCTTCTTTCTCAGCTTCCGTGAAGTTTCATTTTGACTTCTTTTTTCCTGAAGAAGCGGTGCTGGAGCCAGTAGACTTCTTCCCGGAGGGCGGGGCGCTGGAATCAAGAGAAGATTTTTTAGCGAGTTCCTCTGTAATAGATCTAGTTGAGAGCTTAACAGCTAACCTTGATCCCGCATCCACGACTGCGAGGGGCTTGAGGGCTTCAGGGTCTAGTTCTTCGGCTTTTAATTGCAAGCGTTTGCTTGATCAGCTTTCATTGCAGCCAAAGTAACGTCATCAGCGCTTTTTGACTCCCCGATTATTGCAACTTCCGGTTCCTCTTCCTGACCCCCGTCACCGCCATCATCCCTTAAAGCCGCTATCATTTCTTCATCATGGGGA
Source organism: Allium sativum (assembly GCA_030737875.1). Lineage (NCBI taxonomy): Eukaryota > Viridiplantae > Streptophyta > Magnoliopsida > Asparagales > Amaryllidaceae > Allium > Allium sativum. The sequence goes on along the minus strand of CM060909.1, from coordinate 427,810,759 downwards.
GTGGCGGCCTTAGTCGGCTCATTTCCTTCTCCCAAGTCTATAGAAGCAGCCTTGTCTTCCCCTCTTTTGGCCTTTTCTGCGGGCTTTGCCCCAGCGGTGGCTCCCTGAGTCACATCTGTCTTTTCGGATGATTCAACACCTACAGAATGAGAAGCAACAGTTATCAACTCAGGCGAAAACAATGGGTCTTTCATCGATTGTTCAATCACGTGGCGAAAGGTAGAAATAGCCTTAGCAAATTAAGGAGAAAAGGTAGGGATACCTTCTGAAGACCTCTCGGCAGGGGTGACTACTACCTCTGGTGCTGTTTCAGGAATAGGGGATAGCAGAGTTGTTCGGGAAATTCCCGGATTTTCCGGGTCATACCCCTCTACTTCAGAAGTCGCAGGGGCAGAAGAAGAGGAACCAGCTCCGAGAACATTCTTCTGTTTAGACTTTCGTCTCTCCTCTTCCATGGCCTCAGCAATGAGGCGGCGCCCTTCAGCTAGGCGCTCCGGTTCATCATCCCTCAAGTATTTCTCCATTAGTTTATCTTCATCGAGGGAATCAACCTTAAGTTCCTCTTTTTCCCACTCGATGATCTGATTCCATACTTGAACTAGAGTGGATAGATAGTCCTCGATCCAAGAAATGTTTCGGCGATGGATAATATGTGCGAAGAATTCAATCATTAGTTCGCCGAAACCCTGAATATCAGCCTCCGCCTCTGATAATTGCTTGCGGGCTTCCTCTGCAGATTTGATGGCACACTCCACATTGCTCTCGGACAGGGCAGCTCTGTTCTCTGCCTCCAACAGCTTTGAAGCCAAGTCAGCGTTCTTCTTTTCTAGTTCAGCGCTCCTTTTTGCTAACTCGGCGTTTTTCCGTTCAAGCTCAGCATAAGCAAGGCGTGTCTTAGCAGCTTCTGACTTGGCCTCATCAGCTTGCTTTTTTAACTCGGAACGCTCTTGAGTGTGAGATTCAAGCAAGTCGTGATAACGTTTTTGCATGTCCTCAAATTGTTGTTTGAAATTAGAAGCGTCCCTTTGAGCGACAGCTAGCTGAGCTTGAGTGTCTTCTAAATCTTTTCCTAGAGCTTTTAAGGCCTTAGCATCCTCCTCCGCGGTCTTTTGCATTGAATCAATATTTGTGATTAGAGTGTGGATGATTCTAGAAAGATTGCATGAATATTTGAACATCTCAGTATACTGTTTTTCCACCGCATCTATCTTTGCTTTGGCCTCATATGCCCATTTAGAAGAAATAGGTTCAAGGGCAGGTAAAAAAGTCAAAGTCTCGAAGTAGTGTTCGGGAAATTGTTCCTTCAAATATGCCCGCTTTACTGCAGTTTCCGCATCTAGTGGAGGAGGAGCAGGGATTGTCAATTCGGTGTCCCTGTGTGAGGAGGATTCGGTAGATTCTTTGTCTGTCCTAGGTCATTTAGTAGCAGGAACCTTGTACTTACTACGAGACCCGGTTTCTCTTGGAGGACTTCTCTCTCTACTACGCTTTTCATGGGAAGAAGTGGAGTCTTTAGATGGTGGTCTGTCCTCTTCCCTGCGGCTTTGATAACCCTTATATTTCTCTTGTTCCGGTCGAACTGGTGAGCGGGAACGTGAGGGTCGAGAACGATAGGGATCATAAGGCCTTCTCTCCTCCCTACCACGATCATCCCGGCGATCATACTCGATATCCTGAGGTGGATTGGACATGCTGCGGCGAAGCTTCCTGATATCGTAGTAGGATCGAGACATCGTACCTGCACGATAAAACAAACGAAATTTAGAATTAATGGATTCACAAAGAAAGAGGTGCAATGAATGCTAATGCCATTGTATAAAGTGCATCCTAAGTGGTGTGTTCCCCCCAACCAACCCGATTCTGAAGCTAGACTAGTACGGGCAAGCTCTTTGGCCTTAGCGGGAGTGGTCTCTTCAGAAGAGGTGAAGACTAAAGGATCCTTCTTGAAATCCTCTGAAGTGTATATAGTCTCAGGTAAGGGGAGATCCCCCAAACCCTGAAATATTTGCTCATCAGTACTAGGGACATCCCCCTCGGAAGCATGCAGCGGCGACTCTTGGGAGGATTTTTACTTTTCCAGAGAAGTAGCCTCCTCGGGGGCAGTATATCCTTCACGATGCTCTTCGGCCAGATTAGCCAATTCATCATCTTGTGTAGAAGATGGAGAAGGTGAAGTTTGAAGAGGCACTGTAGGAACTCGTGAGCCTTCTCCTGTCTCTGGGACTACCTCCACTGGAGGAATGTATGCGTATGAAGCCGTCCCATGACCGATGCTACGAAAAACGGATAACAGCCCATGAAAGTGAAGGTATTCATCTTTAAGGACTTCGTCGATAGTCAAGAATTTTTTATCGCCATTAAGAAGTCGGTGCATCCGATCAAAGAACACCTGATCTGATATCTGTTTGGGATTGTCGACTGCAAACGAAAAGGAAAACAAGTTAAGGTGATGATTCAAGTGTATAGAGCCCGGATTTAGAAAATCAGTGCTTTACTTGATTTTGTCCACCTCCTGGCGCATCCAGGCTGTCGCTTCACGTAGAACCATTCTAGTCTGGACTCTCCAGCTTTACTGCTGAAGGGTGCTGAGATTATCTTCCTTTTTGGAACTGACTCAAAGTAGCAGAAAGATGGAGTCTCTCGAGTCCGATGCTTGAAATTATAGAAGAAGTGAATGTCATCGAACGTGAGCTCTATGCCTAAGATTTCACGATATGCTATGTACAAGGTGTGCAAATAGGCATATGAATTGGGATGCAACTGCATGGGGGCAATCCGCATTTGTCTTAAAAAGTCAACGATGAAGGGAGAGAATGGAGGAACGGCGCCGACCATGCACATCAATCGAGTGACCGTCATATATCCTTCTGGAGGGTTGTGGGGATGGTCAGAGCGTGAAGGCACTAGAGTGTCCCTTTTCATTATCCCGTATTTTAAGCAAATTCGGACAAGTCGATCGTTGTCGATTGTTGATTCAACGGAGTCTGGAGGTGATTCGAATATAATGGCCGATTCAAATTCATCAGGAGCTCGATCGTCACCAATCCCTCCTTCCTCCTCAAAACCCAGAGAAACTTCATTCTCTGAAGACACCTCGTTGCTTTCTCGATTTTCAACCCCGTAGTCTGGACCCTCACTGTCCCATTCTGGATCCGAAGGAGAAGATATATCCTCGAGAGTGATTTTGTTAGAAGTTTCCGGGGCTTCTTTCCTCTCAGCTAGTCTGGAAGAGCGTCTGGGTCTCATTGTCATAGAACTATTGAAGAAGCAATAGCACGAATTAGAGTAAATTAGCCCGTACCCCCTGTGCATGTGTGTGAACTAAAATGTGTGCAGCGAATGTGAGAAATGCAAAGTAAAGGTGCAACAATGTAAGACGAAACTTTGAAGAGAAAGTGATAGTCAGAGTAGTTCTTAATGTTCATTTATGTCCGCAAGGTACTATCCTAACTGTTCATGAAGTTGGAAGTAATATCTAGCATTGTTTTAAATAATTGGACAAAAGTTTGTGCTTTGGATTGAGTAGTTTTCGGTTCGGATGTATACATCAGGTTCGGATCGGATAGGCAAGGTCACATGTCAGCTTAAAGCACAGGCTCACACTCAGAGAGATATATCCGGATCGGTTCGGGGATTGACTTTCGGGGCGGGTCGGATTAACCTGAATAACCATGCCCCTGTTCTCTCTTTTGTTTCACAACCCGGTCCGATCCGAGCGCATAAGTCTTGACCTCCATTTTATTCATAGGTCCGACCCGACCCGGTCAAACAAGCTAAGTCCCATTTCTTTGCTTTATTGCTCCGACCCGGTCCGGTTCTGTGAATTTCTCTCTTTCCCTTTTTCTCCTACTGTTCCCCCACCCGAACCGATCTCCTTCAATTTCCTTCCTCTTCCTCCTCTTAAGTAGCGAACCCAACTCAATATCCAAGGCCTTAATTAAGACCAAGTGCTTAAGCACTCAAGTATTCAACGACGAATCTCAACACCCTCCACCAACGCCTCGAAATGGCGTTGATGCCATCAACGACGAAGGCGGAGGATGAAGGAAGCCATGGCGATTGAATTAGTCAAACACCTTGCTAGAATCGTTCAACTTAGCTGCGAACGTAAATTAGAAACAATTATGGCAACGAGATTCGAGATTGCAAGACTACCTATGTATTTGGCTCAAAGATTGAAGCGAGAATTTTGAATTTTTTTGGAAAGACTAGGGTTTCGATGTGGAATCGGTTCGGTTGGGCAAGAACAGTGAATGAAAGAAAAGAAGAAAAGTGAAGTAAATTTATATAAAAAACAAGCTGACTATTCGTATTCCCGCTCGGACCGGCTCGAAAAGCCCAATGACGCAGCTTGGCCCACTAATCCATTGCAGAGTATAGGAAGAAGAAGATCCGTCCGGGTCGGAACCCGAACCAGAAATCCGTTCGGGTCGGAATCCGAACCGAACAGGATGCAGTACGACAGCTTGGCATGTGAATTCAAAGGGAAGGATGAAGGCGTCGTGCAACAGCAATCAAAGCATGCTCCATTTCCAACAGAAGCATCCTTTGAGGGGGCAGAGTGTTAGCCTACTTTGTGAAATAGGCAACACAAAGTCAAGATATCAAACATTGAAGAGCATTTTTAATTAGAAGACTTCGGTTCGGATCGGAGAAGACACTACAGCCTAGATCGGACAGCTGCAATCGTTCGGGTCGGGTCAAAGCAACGTATCGGTTCGGATCGGATAAAATCTCCTGTTCGGATCGGTGAGCTATTGCTTTTGAAGGCAGAGAGCGCGTGTTCGGATCAGAGGGCAGTCTTCTTCAAGATGGATCGGAAAGCCACCCAATTGCTACAGAGATAGGTTGGAGCGGAGCAGAATAAAGAGAAGAAAGGATTGTCACCAAAACAACTCGGGTCGGATCGGATATCCCGATCCGAACCCCTGGTATATATATACCTCCGACTCGAACCCATTTTTCGTATCGTTCCCCCTGCATAAGCGCCTGGATATCCGGATCGGCTATGACCAGTTCCTGTCCATAACGCTCATTACTCTGATGCGTTGTCAACACAGTAATTCATCCGAACCCGAGGCTAATGGGATGGACGACACGTGGCTCCGATCCGGATCGGGTTTTGAGAAAATTCACACCTATAAATACCCCGTCTGGAGACAAAGAAAAGGATCTTTTTCGGGCATTTCGAGAATTCAACCACCTCCATAGTCCGAACTCCAGTAATCCCGGAGAATCCAAATCATCTTTCATTATTTGTTTTAGTCAATTGAGTGAATATAAGTGAGTTGTGAGTGGAATCAAGTGAATCTTACATTGTATTTGCAACTGAATCATTGAATATAGTGAAAGATAAGTGGACGTAGGCATTTCTTCGCCGAACCACTATAAATCCTGTGTGTTCATTTTCATTTTTATCTCATTTCATTTGCTTTTAATCAATTTGGGTGTTAGAACCACTTTTTGGTCTAACAATTTCTATTCAACACATGAATTTATACTTTTCTGTTCAACACATGAATTTATATTTTTCTATTCAACACATGAATTTATATTTCTATTCAACACATGAATTTATATTTCTATTCAACACATGAATTTATATTTCTTACTTTCCAAATTGGAATGAGGCCCAATCAATTACCATATAACGTTAATTATATGGATTCCCTACAACACATATATATAACAGCAATGATAAATCATCAACCATCATCCAGAGTGCACCACACAACTACATAAGCATTTAAATATAATTAACTAACGCTTACACAGTCTGTCAACCCATCGATTGACATACAACTAAACAATCGGGATTAGTGTACATAAAATATCATCCCAATTCCCATGTGGGGTTTCACATCAACAAACACAAATTTTATTTGTGCAGTTGGGCAATGTGCAAAATTTATCGTCCCAATCAATATCAGTCAAATCAGTGTACATAAACAAATTGTCCGATTTGTTAATGAATATTTATTTTACTTCAACACATGAATAAATATTTTATTTCAACACATGAATATATATTTTATTTAAACACATCTCACTATGAAATTTCACTACATAGAAATCAAACAAACAAGTCATCCATGGTCTGTGGATGACGGGTGTCAGGTGCTGCTAAGCACCGTCTGCATCCTAGTATATATTTCAACTAGAAAAAGAAAAAAAGTGAGGAGTTCTCACCGATTAGCTAAACCAGATGTCGTGACTCTTCATATGTAGAAAGTCTTCACCGTGCTCGTCCTTTGTCACTTTCGTCGTCCGTATCCACTACATATATAAAAATCACATTTTTATATTATCACTTCATGTATAAAAATTATATTTTTATATTGCTCTCTTCATAATAAAAATCATATTTTTATATCTTCTTCATATATTTTTACAACGCTTCTTCCTATATAAAAATCGAATTGTTACCGCTACTTCATATATTGAAAAATTGAATTTTTATATTCTCTATCTTATAAAAATCGTATTTTTATAATCTCTACCACATAAAAATCATATTTTATTATCTACTTAAACAAAAATCCTATTTTTATGCTCTACGTTATATAAAAATTATATTTTCTATTTTTTTCATATAATAAAGATCCAGTCTTTTCGTTAATAAAAAATCTGATCTTTCTTCTATATAAAAATCTGGCCTTTTCATCTATAAAAATCCAACCTTTTCATCTATAAAAATCCAGCCTTTTCATTGTTATTTACATAAAGGAAAAAACATTTCTTTCCCACATAAACAAATAAAAATAGAAACTGAAATTTTAAAATTATGTTTTATATAAATCAAAATCAGGGAAAAACTATGTTATAATAAGAAAAACTGATTTTGAAACCCTTCATAAAATTAATTTTATAAAATGTATAAAAATAAAAATAAAAAAACTTACAGGGAGGGGATGGCGCAGAAGGGTCTGAGGGGAGGAGGCATGAGGTTTGCGGCGGTCGCTGGTGGTTGGGTTGTGGGCGGCTCGCGGCGGCAGAGGGGTCTCAAGATGTGGAGGGGGGTGCGGTTTCTTCTGCGGGGTCGGGGGGTTTGCTCGAAGCGCTGGAGGGGAGGAGGCAGGTTTGGGGAGGCGCGACGCCAGGGGAGGGGAGGCGCGACGCCACCGACGGTAGCTAGGGCTCCGTCGTTCCCCTTTTTCCTTTTCTTTTTTTATTTTGACCTTCGGTTTGACTTCTGAGAAGAGAGAAGGGGGTAAAGAAAAAGAATTTTATATTTTATTATTATTTAAATTTCAAAAAGCAACTTTTTTTATTCGACCTCAAAACGAGACCTACCGCCTATCGTCCCTAGCTAATTACCCCCATTTCGAACACAATGGGATTGGTATCGCAGGCTGATTCGATCGTTTCGATCTGTTTCCGTTGAATTTAAAATATAAATCTATATATTCAATTTTAAACGTACATTTCAATTTACTGGGGCCGCATACAGTCTCTAAAAATTCCCAAAAAATTATTTCTAGCTTTGTATTGATGATACGGTCCTAACAAAACTAATTTCGTCAAATTCTGAGACCGTTTGAAAAATGGCCATTTTCCAGTCGATTAAAATCAACTGAAATTGGTCAAACGCGTTTTCCTTCGCCACGCTCACATATTGATTCGAAAAATTATGAATTTTGGAATCTAGAAAAACTTGACATCACGGATCCAACAAAAGTGGTTTCATCGAAAACAGAGGTTGTTTGCAAAATTTCCATTTTTAAGGGCCAGAATTCAATAGCGACTATTCTGAATTTTCAACTGGACGTATCTTTTGATTCCCGCTATGAAATTTCAATTTTTCGGATTCGTTGGAAAGATATTCTCAATTAGATTCTAATATTTTTGGTTTCTCCAAAATCCGTTTTATTTTGAATCCTGTACATTCATTTGAACTTTGAAATTGAATTTTCAAACTACCGCGCCATTTTCAATTCCTTTTATAATTATAAATAAATATTTATATTCTAACGATGACGTATATAAATATATACATTCTAGTTCTATTCAAAATAAATTTCTCGCCGTGATTATTTAAAATAAATCATTTTAAATAATCAAAATTCGCTAAAATTGCCAAAATAAAATTTTTAAATTTGCTCAGATTTTTTGGTTATTACAGTATAATTATAATATAATTTAAATCAAGCTCGCAATGGCGCGGTAGTTCGTAATATGGAGTTTTGAACTTAAATTGAATATACAGAATCCATTTTAACTCATATTTTGTGAAACAAGAAACGTTACTATATTTTTCTAATGGAAGAGAAAAATCGATATTTCTTCTATTACATTGTGAATTATGTCCGAATCAAATTTCCAAATAGTCGCTATGAAATTCATTTATAATTTATAACAATTTATTTATATAATAAAAGGATTTTTAGTATAAATTGAATATCGATTTAACCTGGTTTTGAAATATCGAGTTATAAATCCCGATATGTTTATTTTGGAGACGGATAATTCTCTATGTGAATATATACGATAATATTAATTTATTATTAATAAATTAAACTTTTTTTAAATATACTAATATTTAATTAGTTTATTTAGAGCCTTAAAAAAATAGTCGTTTTTGCAAACGAACTCCGTTTTCGATGAAATTAATTTTGTTGGATCAGGAATATTAAATTATTGTTAGATTTCAACTTTCGTGATTTCTGGAGTCAATGTGTGGCCATACGAGATTTTAATGTGAAAAACAATCAAAATTTTGACTTTAAAAATACGTTGTGTAAGCAAACGGACTCGGAATTCGATGAAACAAGTTTTGTTGGGTCTTAATATCAAACAATAGTTGTATGTCCGTGTTCATCGAAATTGGATGTCATACGTGACTATACATATTTTTAAACGATAAATACACATATCGATTGATTAAAATTTAATAAAATAATGGATATGAAATTATTTAAATTTTCTGTAAATACCATACCATTCTCCCACCCTAAAGGTTTCATTTCTCTGGTCAAGCAGACTTCCGCCGTCCTCATTTCTTCATACAGCAAAAGTCATGTAATTCATAGAAATAAAATTTTATAATTTACAATACATATATTTTTAAAATCCCTGTGTATTGCTCTTCGTTTCCATGTAGTTTTCTTTGAGTTTGAAGCCATTTCCTATCGATGTAAACAACCCAGCATGACCTAGGGTTAGTCGCTGGGGAGAATGGGAGGGGTTCTAGGTGATTCGAAGCATACTTTTGGGTTTGGCATGAAAATCCGCACCTAGTGTGCAAGTTTGGAAGAAAAAGGTAATAATGTGGTTCGGTAATGATCTAATGCCGAGAAGAAATTTTTTGTGTGACGCATTCGAGATGGTGAAATCGAGTTGAGCATTTATGGTATCGGTTGATGGAGATTAGAACGAGAAGCTTAACGGTGAAGTCAGAAGATATTTTCGTGATATGTGAGAGGAGCAGTTGGAGTGAAATGGATCGAGAATGGCTGAAATGGTGAAGCGGGATTTGTAGAAGGAGATACTGCAACAACTGGATGAAAGGATGTTCGGCCGGATTATTTCGGTAAAGCCCAAACTCGATTTTAATTAAGTTTAATCTATTTTAATTATCTGTATAACTTGTAAATTCAATATATTAACCATACGTTATCCAAATTCAGAAAAACTGGATTCGTTGGGATCGTAAGGACGAATGCTACACAATGGAACTGATTCGGAGTGAATTGGAGTTCGTTACAATTTGTAGCAAAATAAATTGCCTAATCTAACTCAACAACGGTTATCGTTATTTAACGATACCATCAAAGTGAGTAAAACTCACTAACTCTGCCCGTTTATATTTAATAACGTATTTTTAGAATTGATAAATGTTGGTTGATTGTTATGTGTTGACTGTTTGGATAAACTGCAAATAAAATTGGTTGAGAATATATATATATATATATATATATATCGTTAATCAAATATTGATTTTGTTTATTAGAATATTTCATATTGAAGTGAAACTGGCGTCAATTATATAGTTTAACATCTGTGGATGCAGGAAATTAGGTTGGAGGGATCCAACTGGATCCCTCAACAGTTAAAAACACTATTTTTTCATATATTGTGATATATGATGTGACATATAATCTGTGATCGATTATGATGACACTGGTCTTGTTATTTGGTATTTTAAATACCATAAGTAATACTGAAATGTATAAAGGGAATTTTCAAAAGTGTATATTGAAAATAAAATGGTTATATAAATTCAATGGATTTTATAAAAAGGATTTTTTTTGGGAAATTAAATAAGAACTTCTATGTAGAGATTATTAATAGTTATATGGAAGTTTAAAAAGGCCGATTTGGTATAAATACTGAATTAAGGTAGTAAGAGGTAAATAAATGATTATATGGAGTAAATATAATATTTGGAAAATTAATAGAATTTTAAAAAGGGAGTTATGAGTTATAAAAGAATTTGGGAAAATTGATTTAAAGTAGATATTTGATAGGAATATGTTTTTAACAGATAAATTGAGAAGATTTATTTATAAACAATGTCTTATAAATTAAGCAAAGTAATTATCATTGGATAAATTAAAAATATACATCTGAATTTATATAGAGAAGTAAAAATCGATTTTAACACAAATATTTGAAAATGGGATGTAAACTTAACATTTATAAAGGAAATTATAAAGGATGGAATATGAATTTGAAAAGGGAAATTCTATTTTAAAAATAGAAATGGAATTTCGAACGACTAGAAATAAATAACTTGTTTAATAATAAAAACAAGTAGGGTGATTTATAAACAGTGTTTATAAATGAAATAAAAATAATTATTAGTGGGTGATTTGGATTGTGAACTCTGCAATGAATTCAAAACGGGAAATTGGGAGTTGTTTTAAAAAAGCAAAAGATGGAATTTATTTCGATGTTCAAAATGTGAGTAGGATTAAATAAAATCCATATAGATTTGTAATTAGATTCGACTAGGCCAAATGTTATAAAATAATTTATTTTAAGAAATTATATATTGAATAAATTGGGATTTGACAAGATAATTAATATTCGGCTTGAAACCGATATTTTATAATCGAATATAAAGGCGATAGAGAATTATACACTTATTAGATAAAATCAACTATGAAGTTGACATGTAAATCGAGATTTGATAAATAAAATGGAATGTGAACAAGAAGTTATAAAATGGCTCGAAAATTGGAGTTTAAACCTGTTTTAGTATTTAAATTATGAAATCAAGTTTTGATTTGATAAAACGAGTCCAGCTTTCTGTAAAGGAATAATATTCATGTTTAAAAGCGAATAACGATTTAAAACAAACATTTTGCAGAATTAAAACAGTTATAAAAGGAAATTGGTAATTATTGAGAAGTGATAAATTCAAATATGAATTTGGAAATTGAGTTGACTCGAAAGGGTAAAATATGCTGGAGCTCGTAACGTAAATCAAATATAGTTATTCGAAAGAGTGATTATCGAGTATAGTTTATTCGAAAGACAGATAATCGAGTATAGTTTATTCGAAAGAGAGATAATCGAATATAGTTTATTCGAAAAAGAGAATGCAATATAGTTTATTAGAAAGAGAGATTATCGAATGTAGTTATTCGAAAGGGAGTTGTCGGATAGAGTTGATTCGAAAAGAGTTATCGAATATAGTTTATTCGAAAGAGAGTTATCAAATAGAGATTATTCGAGAGAGAATTATACATTAGGATTCGACTATATCGAATGTAGGAAAGTACTATTTACTTTCCAATTTTTAAATCAAGATTTATTTATTTAATAAATCGTTTATTTGTTTATTTATTTATTTAAATTAAGGTATAAAAGCTATATTTTTAAGTGAGATATTTCGGAAGTAGGGATTATAATGCAACAGTTATAACTAATGTTTATTATAAAAGAACTGGATTCGTAAACTGAATCCAAGAGTTTCGTAAGCAATGATTTTATAAGAAGTTAAGAAATGGGGTTAAAGAAATTAGAAACTGATTGGAAATTAGTTAAGTTGAATAACTTCTGGGTGTTGATCTGGTGCTGGTTTCGGCCTTCGGGGTTGATATTCAGGGAATTGTTCTCATATTAGTTTACAGTTAGAGACTAATAGATGTGGGAGGATAATGATGCGTGAATAAGAAATGGAAATGTTTTCCAATGTTAAATAATGTATATTTTCTAGATTTAGAAAATAAGAATTTATGAATATATGGAAACGGAAAATGGGGAAATGAATAAATAATGATAAATTAATTTAAAAAGAGAAAAATGTTGATTGAAGATTGATCGATAAAATTTCCATTTAGAAATAAGATCGTTGTGTGTATGGATGTTTTCCTTTGATAGTTAAATAACCAACTATCAAAGTTTCGACCATTTTTCCGTCTTCAATACGGAGAGATCGGGATCAGATTTATTACCTGGAAACCACTCTGTATGGGCATTAGCGTTGTGAATTAAATATGATGACGATAATTAAAGACAGAGTTTATCAAGGGCTATTCCGGCGAATCCTAGGTAGAAATTGCCTAAGATGGGTTTATAGAATAGTGCCATCGGTTTGTCCAGTCTCAGGACAACCTGTATGGAAGAATGTCTGACAAAGTATATTTAATAGATCGCATAAGTTGATCTCTTCAAAAGTATTTACGTTTGGTGGAGGAGGAATTTGTTTCTCTCAGCTGTATACCCATGGTATTTTTGGGGAAATCAATTTGCGATTTGGCGGGTATGATGATGCAACATTCAAAGTAAATAAAGGTGTGATCTCAACATTACGGCCTCTAGCCTCAAAACCGAGAAATGGTATAAAATCGGGTAGGTCGCATGGCTAAGTGGGTAGCTCCCAATTAGGGTGTATCGTCACTAGATCTAGAGAAATTCCATTTACTTCTATAATCTGTAACGCCCCGTATTTTCTATGAACATTAAAGTAACGAATTAAAGAATACTTTATTTTAAAATTGGAAATTAGGGGAAATGGGTTTCATCATTGCGTTCGTCTCGGAATTATGCTTGAGATAGATTCTGAGTTTGCATGAATCAGACTCCGTATAAAGAAGTCATGGAGTTCAGAAGATTTCAAGTTCAAACGGAAATTAAATATAAATAATAAGTAAATCAAAAAGCAGTTCGAACTTCAAAATTCCGAGAATCAGCTGGGCGGGAAGATTCCCGCCCATAGGGGCCGACTTCCCCCAAGAGTGGTGTCGACTAGGATGTCGGCCCCCCATTAGGGGTCGACCCCTCGACCAGATCTGGGCTGCTTTGTCCATTAACGTTTTTCTGAGTCATTAGGGCATATGTGGCGACTTCTGGTTGGCTCTATTTGGTCTAGATGGCTCTGATTACTCCTAGGTTGATCTAATGGCTCTCATTAATCTAAACTTATATATAAACAACCCCAACCCTCAACCCTAAAACCTCATAACCTTGCTCTCTGAAGCCGTCATGATGTCCATGGCCAAACTAGCGTAGCCTCCATTTTTCTTTAAACTAGAAATCATGTTAGAAAGCCCCTAATCAAGTCCAAACTAGAGAATCAATAGTCTACATCAAAGGATAGCTTTTCGGTTTCAGAAATCAGATCCCAGAAAACAAGATTTGTTCTTTTGTTTGTAAGTTCAGTTATTCTTTAGATTTGAACAAATAAAAGTCATGACATGTAATGAAGCGAAACTAAAACTATGCTTAGTTGTAAGATAATCATATTCTGATTCATGTTTATCCCTGTAGCAATTCTAAAATTACCTATGCCTACGTGACTATTGTGATTGATACAACTTATCATGTTGTATATTAATTTGGTGATGAACCTATAATGTTGTATATCAATTTGGTGATGAACCTACCATGTTGTATATTAATTTGGTGATGAACCTATCATGTTGTATATTAATTTTGTGATGAACCTATCATGTTGTATATAAATTTGGTGATTCCTTTATGTTATGTTATATGCAAGATCATAAGCTAAGTCATGTTCATGTATGCTTATATGTCTAGATCTATATGCTTATATGTTTAGATCAATGTTAATTTGATCCAACTCAAATGCAAGTTCACATTTACATGCTTAATTTAAATTTGCGTAGTACTATGCAAAAATTTATATCACACATGCTTAGTTGATTTATACTGTTCTACGCTGTTGGAATGTTACATGTCCCTTTGCTTTTCCCTTTTGTTTATGAGTTAGGCTAATTTGCGAGCCTAACGTTCTATGTAATTTATGCGAACGAATAACAGGGGATACATTGGGAAAAATATTTAATTACATGTTATTGGCATAGGTTGGCTCATAATCATGTAAATGATTAATGGCATGAAATGGTATAATTTGTATACCTAAGAATTATGGACATAATTTAGAGGGTAAATAGGACATGACTTGAATTGACAACATTGGTGGATAATTTACATATAAACATAAATATGTAAATAAATTAAAAGATGAATATGTCTAACCCGAGGTTAGATTGAGTTACGGTGTAAGACTGCCCGGAACTACCCAGCACATCCATCAACCGTAACAATACAGATCTAATGTGAGAGGTTAGCACATTAAGCCCAAAAACTCGAGGTTAGATTGAGTTGCGGTGTAAGACTGTCCGGAACCGCCCGGCACATCCAGCGGCCGCAACAATATAGATCTAATGTGAGAGGTTGGTGCTTTAATGAATTAATTAAATCTAAGAAACAGGCAGGCTAAGAATGGTAGGATTAAGTATATTAAGGCAACACTTAACTAATATAATACGTTAACTAAGCTGATGGATGGGGTTAGGTTAATTTGAGAACACTTAACCATTTAACATGTTGATTAGGAAACCCTCGTAATGGGAACCCATTTCAGCAGTAACCCATATAGATGTATCATGGTACCCTGAACTAGGCAGGGTGGAGCACGATTACTTGGCTGATTATAAGCAGTCAAAATAAGGCGGGTGGTGCAGCAGTTTAGGTTCCGACGGAGTATGGGCGTGCACGTACTCCGGCATGGACAAATCAGGCACTGGGCATCAGTAGTATACACTATGCATCTTGAATTTGTGTCAGGTTGCCACCATAGGTATTGATACACCCCATAGTGGGACCAGCACAGATATCTACAATCAAGTGGGGCGGAATGACACAAGTCATAAATGCATGCGAGTAGAAGCCGATCGATAAAGGGGGCCATTTCATCATGAACACATGGTGTTAGTAGAAACACTTGTTAGTAGGTGTAGAGAAATAGAAATGAGTGCGATAGTATATTCAGTTTATCTTGCCTTATTTATTGTTATCATATTTCTAGGTATTGTCCTAGGTTCAGTTTATTCATGTCATGATCCTTTTACCTGATTACATGCTAAATAATCACTTGAATTACCAGGCTTATGTCTGACCCGTTTTCTTTCGTCTTCTTGTCTTCCGTTCCCCCCTCCCCCAGGTTTGCAGGGAGGGAACACTTCAACTTTGTCCAGACCTTTTCCAGCTTGAAGAGGGTAGACGTATTGCTTGGATTCTCTTCTCTTGGGCTATGGTTGTGGTTACCCTCTTAATTGGGGATTTAAGCTACTTTATTATTGTTTATGCTTCTTTATGTTTTAGTCAAGACAGACGCTTTATTGTAATGATTTGGAAATTGGTTTTTAAGACAGTTGTTGTAATGTTTTGACTGGACCACGTGCTTATGAAATAAAATTTAGTCTTTCCGCTGTTTATATGTTTGTCTTGTAAATTACCTGTACCCTTTACCTATAATACTCCAACAAAGTTAATGCATTCCCTTTGTGAGTTACCTTGACGGAGGTGGTGTGTTTACACTTGGTATCAAAGCAAAGGTTTACAAGATCAAATAAAAGTTTTTATAAACTATTTTTCAAAAAGAAGTTTAAATAAGCATTTTTTGAAAAAAAATGTTGTTTTATTTTAAAAAGCATAATCCCCAAAGCCATATGCACTATCTTTCTATCCTTTGTTTTGAACCTTTTCTTTTCATTTCAGCATGTCTGGGGATCTTAATCTTTCTGAGGGCGTGCCGGTACCTAGTTGGTTCAAAAGGTACCTGGAGGCTAGGGCTAATAACGAAGGCCCAGAAGACATTCCTCCTCCCCCAGTTGCAGCTGTTCCTCCTCCTCCTCCTCCTCGTGCAAATTCTTTCTCGAAGATATGTAGAGACTTTTGAGCCATGAGTGGAAAGAACTTTAATGGGACTGAGTCATTTGTGGAAGTAAGAAACTGGCTCAAGGAAACAAAAGATTTATTTGTTATCTTCGAAGTGGAAGATAGGCAGAATATACAAGTGGCTGTGTGGTTACTTAAGGACGAAGCCTCTTATTGATGGGAAGTTACCAATGCTGAGAGACCAGTTGAAACTTGGGAGGATTCTAGAACGAGATTTGAAATGAAGTTCCTCTCGCAAGCTGAACGAAGCCTACATGTGGAAAAGTTCTTAGCTCTCAAACAGGAAAGCCTATAGGTCAAGGAATACGTCAACCAATTGAACCAGCTGGCTAGATTCGGATTGGAGTTAGTGAACACTGCACATAAGAAGGCTCTCCGTTTCGTTAAAAGGTTGAACGAGCCACTACACAGCCTAGCTATTACCCATATACCTATGGGTGCAACTTATGAGAGACTAGTGGACATGGCACTGTTACAGGAGGAAGATAAGGATGGCAAGAAAGAGATAAAGGCGAAAGTACCTCAAGACAAGAAAGTGGAGGGATCACACAACAAGAAGACGGATTCGAAGAAGGGCGGGAAGAATAACAAACCCCGTGACCAGAGGAAGTGTAATTTTTGTGGCATACCTGGACATCTGATTAAGGACTGTAGAAAGAAGAAGAGGAAGATGGGTGGTTGTTTTCAGTGCGATGAGACAGGACACATGGCTAAGGACTGCCCAAGAAAGCAAGGGCAAGGGCAGAGGACTGGATCTACTACTGAAGGGCAGGTTCACGCTCTCATAGCACCTCCACAAGAACGAGGTAGAAAAATTTCTTTTGAGAGTTTAGTTTATATTTTTGATCATCCTATTTGTACTCTCATTGATTCTGGCGTATCGCACTCTTTTATATCTACTACTTTAGTTGAACCTATCCACCTAGACACCAGTATAGTAGAGGATCCCTTGGTTGTTTCAAATCCAATTGGGGGTTCGGCTTATTTATCAATGATTTGTTTGGATTTGGAAATTTCTATACTAAGCATTGGGTTTAGATGTAATGCCTATGTTTTGGGCTTCAAGGGCTATGGGTTGATTCTATGCATGGACTGGCTATCCGGTAATGGTGCCATCCTCGATTGTGAAAAGAGAGTAGTTAGAATTATGACTCGCCTCAGTAACACTCTCGAAATCTCTTGTAATCAAATGAACTCTGTTATGCTTAGCTACCTAGAATCTCTTGATGCGTCTGTTGAAAACCTGAAATCTGTTAGGGTGGTCCGTGAATACTCGGATGTCTTTGAAGAGGTGAAGGGTTTACCTCCAAAGCAGGAGATAGACTACTGCATATACCTTGTTGATAATGCAAAACCCGTTGCTCTACCCGTTAGACACATGGCTCCAAGGGAAAGGAAGGAGATCAGCAAGCAAGTTAAAGAGTTGCTTGAAAAGGGGTTTATAAGGCGGAGTATTTCTGAATGGGGTGCTCCAGTGGTGTTTGCAACAAAAGCAGATGGTTCACTTCGCCTACGCATTGACTATAGGGAGCTAAACAAGCTGAACAAGAAGAATAGGCACCCACTTCCAAGAATAGACGACTTGTTCGATCATCTTGTAGGCACATTAGTTTTCTCCCAACTAGATCTGGCTACCAGGTTTCATCAGCTAAGAGTTGCTGAGGACAACATTGATAAGACAACATTCAGGACCCCGGATGGTTTCTTTGAATGGCTTGTCATGCCTTTCGGCTTGACAAGCGCACCTGCTTATTTCTTTGACTTGATGAGACGGGTGTTCAGGAAGTTCCTTAATAAATTTGTAGTGGTCTTCGTGGACGACATTTTGATCTTCTTGAAAAGTGAGGAAGAGCATGCTTTGAATTTAAGGGAAGTCATGGATACTCTTCATGCACACCAGCTGAAAGCAAAATTCTCCAAATTCCATTTTTTGGAGAGAAGAAGTAAGGTTTCTTGGACATATGGTCTCCAAAGAGGGGATAGCTGTGGATCCTGCAAAAGTAGTTGCGGTGCAAGATTGGAAGGTGCTCCGGAACGCAACCGAATGAAGTTTTCTTGGGCTAGCAGGCTTTTACAAAAAGTTTATTAAAGACTTTGCGTAGATCTCAGCACCACTTACAAGATTGACGAAGAAGAACCTAGCTTTTTCTTAGGATTTTGATTGCGATGTTGCTTTCCAACGACTGAAAAGAACTCTAACAACAGCCCCGGTTCTGACATTTCCTGATGGGAGTAAGATGTTTACTGTATATATAGATGCATGCAGGATAGGATTGGGCGCTGTCCTGATGCAAGAGGGCAAAGTAGTTTGTTATGGGGGAAGGCAGTTGAAGGTACATGAAAAGAACTACCCAACTCATGATTTGGAGCTAGCTGCCATTGTTTTCGCTCATAAGTCATGTCGTCATTACTTACTAGGAGAAAGGTTTGAATCGTTTACTGACCATAAATCGTTAAAGTAACTTTTCTCATAGAAAGATCTTAACTTAAGACAACAAAGGTGGATGGAGTTTCTTGCCTCATACGATTTTGAGATTGCTTATACCCCTGGCAAGGGCAATGTGGTAGCAAATGCCTTGAGTAGGAAAAAGCTGACCTTAATTCCTCTCTTTGTAGAAAGGCAAAGCTTGGAGTACATAGCAAACTTTGACTTTAGACCTTCCTTTGAGTTTGTACTTGGATTGTTAGCAACACTAGAGGTGAGACCTACACTTTTGGACTCAATAGGAACCACGCAACGTGAAGACCCACAGCTAGTTGATGTGATGGATAAGCTAATGGGAGGTGAGACTTCTAGTCACCTCAATAGATACTCCATCAATGACAAGGTTGGTTGAGACGAGATGGAAGACTATGTGTCCCACAAGCAAGAGATTTAGTGAAAACCGTTCTTGAAGAAGCACACCATTCTAAATTGACCATACATCCAGGTGGGGACAAGAAGTATAAAGACATAAAAAGGGTTTTCTTTTGGAATGGCATGAAGAAGGATGAAGCTGAGTTTGTCTCTAAATGCTTGATATGCCCAGCAAGTCAAACCGGAGCAGAATAAGCTTGGTGGTCTGCTTCATCCTCCAGAAGTCCCATAGTGGAAATGGGATAGCATTTCGATGGACTTTATTGATGGGTTGCCTAGTTCAAGAAGGGGCAGTACCAATATTTGGGTAATAGTGGACAGGCTCACTAAAAGCGCTCACTTTATACCTATTAAAAGTAGGAGGGTTGCCTCATTGTTAGCATCCATTTATCTTAAAGAGGTGGTTCGACTGCATGGAATGCCCTCTAGCATAGTAAGTGATCGAGATCCAATCTTTACGAGCGAGTTTTGGAAGAGTTTGCAAGAGGCCGTAGGCACACAGTTATGCTTAAGCACGACCTATCACCCTCAAACTGATGGTCAGACGGAAAGGGTGAACAGAGTATTGGAAGATCTTTTGAGATTGTGCATTTTTTATTTTGGAGGGACATGGGAGGATCATCTTCCTTTGGTGGAATTCGCCTACAACAATAGCTACCAAGCCACCATAGGCATGGCACCCTTCAAGGCATTATATGGAAGACTATGCTGATCACCAACTTGTTGGTGGAAGTCTACAGATGAGCTCATGCTTGGGCCGGACATGATTAGAGAAACTTCAGAGAAGGTGGACTTGATACGAAGACGAATGAAGACTGCACAAGATACACAGAAGTCCTACACTGATAAAAGAAGGACCGGCCTTGAGTTTGAGGTTGGAGACAGGGTTTTCCTTAAAGTATCTCCTTTGAGGAATGTCATTTGCTTTGGGTCTACAGGAAAATTGGCACCAAGATTTGTAGGGCGATTTCCTATCATTGAGAGGATTGAGAAGATGGCTTATAGAGTAGAGCTGCCCAAAAGATTGGCTGGAGTTCATAATGTTTTCCATGTCTCTCATCTACAAAAGTGCTTACATGAGTATGCGGAAGATGTGGAGCCAAGCATACTAGAAGAAGTAGAAGTGGAACGAGAAGCGATATTGAGGAGAGTTCTAACTCGTATCTTAGGGACAGAAGTCAAAAAGCTACGCAACCGTGAAGTCAAGCTTGTTAAAGCTCAATGGAGTGACGCTGAGGAAGAAACGACTTAGGAGACTGAGGACAAGATACCCGCAGCCTACCCGTTTTTTTAGGGTACATCCATGATCACTTTTTCCATAAGTTTATGCATACTTGTATCTATCTCTAAAGTATATCTCCTTGGTCCTATCCTTGATCTTTAGGTAGAAACCAATGAATGTAAACATGTATTTGAAACATGTTATGATTGATGGTTGCAAGTGCTTGCTCGTGGATGCATATACACACATTAGGTACTAGATCGGCTTAGTCACTTTCATATTGCATATGCATATATGTATTTGTATATGGATTAAAACTTGATGTGTTGTCATATGGATGTTGCACTTGTATGAATGATTGTGCACTCATGTAGAAGTTACAAAGTATGATTAGGAATAATTGCATACATAATGGATTCATGGCACTATCATGATTTGCATTAAGAAGGTCAACTGAATCAGTAGACCGCCTGATTTTGCATTAGATAAGGACATATACTGTTAGACAAAAATTGGCTCTAACACCCAAATTAGATATGAATTCAATCAAGTAGAATCAAAAAGCAATAAAGAACACGCAATTTATAGTGGTTCGGCGTTAATGAGCCTACGTCCACTTTGTTTTCTTTTAATTGATGTTTTGAATACAAATACAGCAATGATTCTCACTCAACTTCACAATTGCAATGCATAAACTCACTCAAATCTCTCAAAAATGGACTTTAAGAGATGATTTAGATTTGAATATGAGTGCAGAATTCATCTATGGAGGAAGTATGGACTGAGAATTTTCCAAAAGATCCTTTCAAATGCCTCCATATGGTGTATTTATAGGTGAAAAATCTCTTCGAAGTGGCTCCAGTTTGGAATTGCGTGGCACCCATCCCATGAGAGTCGGGTTCGGAGGCTCCCAGATGATGACAGCGCATTGGATTAGTAGGAGATCGTGAGAGAAATGGTCAGGCCTAGTCCGAGTCTTCAGGAGATATGCGCAGCAACGACTACAGATTCAAAGGGAAAAGGGGTTCGGATCGGGGCCTCCGATCAAATCCGGTGAGGAACCTTGTTGTCCCTTGATTCTGCTGACGTACTCATCCGATCCGAACCGATGGGAATACTTGCTTTCTTCTGATGTCGCCGAAGTGTTCCTCCGATCCGAACCCCCGAAGCCACCTGCTTTATGATGTTGCTGCCATACTCCTCCGATCCGAACCGATGAGTCGACTCGTTATCCGATGTCGCTGACGTGCTCTTCCGTTCCGAACCGATAAGGCCACTTGTTATCCTTTGATATTGCTGACGTATTACCGATCCGATCCGACGTGACCTCTGCGTCTCTAATCTCTACTCACCTCCTGCACTATCTTCCTCCGATCTGAACCGATTGGTGTCTTTCTCACTATTTGCTCTTTGTGTAGCCTAGTTCACAAAGTTGGCTAACATTTTTCCCCCTCGAAGTACACTCTTATTTAAGATAAAGTGTGCTTTGAAGCAATTTACAAAACGTCCTTTGAACTAGAATCATCAAACGATCGCCTCCATTTACATGTAGTGTTGTGTCACTTCATAAAGTCGTGGCTTTCGTTGCTTACATATATCCACAATCCATATGAATCACTTACTTCATTTTCAAACAACTTCGAGAGCTCCTTTTGATGTCTATTGATTCTTCTAGGTGAACTTTTTCTTCTCTTTTTTTTCAAATTCACCCGACATGTCAAATCAGTGTATATAGCCCCTTTTGGTTCGGATTCCGATCCGAATGGCTTTCCTCCAGTGGAACATCCGAACAGACACACCGCTATCACTTCACCATGGATCAACAGGCCATAGGGCCATTGTGGGCTTGACTCCCGGTCCGAACGGGTTGGGGGAAACTGGGAATACGAGTGGTCACTACGATTTCATATAAGTACCCGCCTCCCCGTCTCCTCTTTCCTCTTCCTCTTTTATTATCCTCTTCCAACGAAATTTGCATCAAAACCCTAGAATTTCAAAAACTCTGAAACTCTCTTGTTTTAATCCTCAAATCCAACACATAGGTAGTTTTATAATCTTGAATCTTATCTTTATAATTGCTCTTAGATTCACGGTTTCCTTGAATGATTCCAGCGAGGTATTTAATGGATTTTGTCGCCATGACCTCCTCCACTCCGCCATCGTCGTTTATGGCGTTAAATCTATCTCGAGGCGACGGTGGAGGGGGTTAAGATTCTTCGTTGAGCGTTTAAATGAATCAGTACTCGATTTTAGTTGAGACTTTCAACATAGGGTCGAGCTTGACCCCAAAGAGGAGGAAAAAATAGAGAAAAGTGGTGCAGGGGATCGGTTCGGGTGACAAGACAGAGACGAGGAAAAAGGGAGAGGTGAAGTGCAGGGGATCGGTTCGGATGACAAGACGGAGACAAAAATGGGGTTCAACTGACCGGTTTGGGTCGGTCTTGCAAGCTAAGAGAAGAATAAGACTTACTTGACCTGACCGGATCGGAATGTGAAACAAAAAAGGGGAGAAGCATGGCTGCTCAATTCGATCTGGACGTCCAAGTACTCACCTCCGAACCGATCCAACTTTGGTCACTGGGCATCAACTTTCGTCCCAGGCTAGCGCAAGGCTTTCTCCCCGATCCGACCCTAGTGCGTGTATCCGAACCGAACCGAAAAACAGCCCAAGATTGCACATAAGACCTTGCTTATCTGGTTAAACCAATTCTTAATATAATCTTCAACTTAATGGACAATTAGGATAGCGCCTTTCGAACATGACAAATATCAATAATTGATCTGAACATTGCTGCTTCCTTGGACATTTACATTATGCTTTCATGTATTCTCTCTACATTTTTGTTACACGTAGCACACACTTTAGTTCACGTACACACACGGGGGACACGGGCAAATTTACTCTAATTCTTGCTATTGTTTCTTCGATAATCTAGTGATCATGGTCGAAAGACGTTCATCTAGATTGGCAAAGAAGATGGAAGTTGCAGAAACTTATGAGAAAGTTACCATTGATGATATATCTTCGTCTTCAGACCCTGAATGGGACGATGAGGGCCCAGATTATGAAATGGGAGCGCATAACAACGAAACACCTTCAGACAGCGAAGTTTCTCTAGGCTATGAGGAGGAAGGAGGGATTGGAGATTACCGATCTCCTGATGAATTTGAGTCTTTCATTATCTTGGAATCACCCACATACTCTGTCGAATCAACGATCGATGATGATAGACTTGTCCGCATATGTCTAAAGCACGGGATACTAAAAAGGGATACCCTGGTGCCATCGAAAACTGACTGTCCTCACAATCCCCTAGAAGGATTTATGGCAATTACACGACTAATGTGCATGGTCGGGGCTATTCCACCTTTTTCGCCTTTTGTTGTCGACTTTCTAAGACAGATGCGGA
This sequence comes from Allium sativum, assembly GCA_030737875.1. NCBI lineage: Eukaryota > Viridiplantae > Streptophyta > Magnoliopsida > Asparagales > Amaryllidaceae > Allium > Allium sativum. The sequence goes on along the minus strand of CM060909.1, from coordinate 427,787,118 downwards.
TTGCCCCCATGTAGCTACATCCTAACTCCTATGCTTACCTATATACCTTATATGTAACATACCGCGAGATTTTAGGTACAGAGCTCACTTTCGGTGACGTTCATTTCTTTTATAACTTCAAGCATCGGACTCGAGAAACTCCTTTCTCTTACTTCGAATCAGTCCAAAAAAGGAAAACAATTTCAGCACCGTTCAGCAGCAAGGCGGCGATTCCAAGCTGGAATGGTTTTATATAAGGCAACAGCCGGGATGTGCCAGGAGATGGAAAAAAATCAAGTAAAGCATTGGTTTTCTAAATCTCAACTCTGAATGTTCACGTCAACACATTAATCCGTTTTCTTTTAGTTTGCAGTTGATAATCCAAAACAAATAGCGGGTCAAGTGTACGTTGATCGGATGCATCAGCTCCTTAATGGCGACAAAAAATTTCTAACCATTGATGAAGTCCTTAAGGATGAATACCTTCATCATCACGGGCTATTGTCCATTACCCGTAGCATAGGTCACGGGTCAGGTCCATATGCATACATCCCTCTAGTGGATGTAATTCCAAGAACGGCGAGAGCTCGAAAAGCCCCACAATGCCACTTCGAACTTCACCTTCTCCATCTTCGACTCAAGACGATGAGCTGGCCAACATAGCCGAAAAACATCGAGAAGGGTACATCGTCCCTGGGGATGCTATTTCTCCTGAGAAATCATTATCTCCTAAAGAGCAGCCAACAGACGCTTCCCAAGGAGATGCCCCTACTACCGATGATCCTACATTTCAGGGCTTAGGAGATCTCCCCCTACCTGAAACTATCTATACTTCCGAGGATTTTGGAACAAATCCTTTATTTTTTACTTCTTCAGAGGAGACTACTCCTGCTAAGGCCAAAGAGCCCACTCACACTGGCTTGGCTTCGGACTCGGGTTTGTCGGGGGCACACCACTTAGGATGCACTTAACACAATAGCACCACACTTCACAGCACTTACTTCTCATGAGAATACTGATTCTGAATTCCACTTGCATTGTTGCGCAGGTACAATGTCTCGCCCTCATTATGACATCAGGAAAATTCGTCGTAGCATGACTAGGCCCCCCTGATGTTGAGCATGATCGCCGCGAAAGCCGGGGTAGAGAGGATAGAAGGCCTCATGAATTTTTTCAGTCGCGGACCTTGCGCTCTTGCTCCCCCGTTCGGTCGGATCCAGAATGATACAATTGCTACCAAGGTCGTCGAGGAGAAGAGACATCGCAGTCAAAAGATCAAACCTCTCCTCAAGAAAAACGCAGTAGGGAAAGGAGTCCGCCGAAAGATACCGACTCACGAAGCAAGCACAAGGTTTCTGCTAAGCGGCCTAGGAAGGGTGAGGAGGCCATTGTGCCCACTCATCATAAGGATACTGAGCTAACATATAGTACACCTCCACCATTGGATGCTAAAGCAAAAGTTAAACGGGCATATCTGGAGAAACAATTCCCCGAACACTATTTTGAAAATCTGACTTTCTTACTTGCTCTTGAGCCTATTTCCTCGAGGTGGGAAGACGAGGCCAAAGCGAAGATTGACGCAGTCGAAAAACAATATTCGGAGATGTTCAAATATTCACGTAACCTCTCCAGAATTATCCGAACTTTAATCACGGATACTAACTCAATGAAAAAGACTACAGAAGCTGACGCAAAAGCCTTGAAAAATTTGGGGAAAGACCTTGAGGATACACAGGCCCAACTTGTCATCTCTCAACGGGATGCTACCAACTTCAAGTAGCAATTTGAAGAGCTACAAAAACGTTATCATGACTTGCTCGAGTCTCATAGTCAAGAGCGCTCGGAGCTGAAAAAGCAAGCAGAAGATGCTAATTCGGATAACGCCAAAATGCAACTTGCTTACACTGCTCTTGAGCGAGAAAAGGCCGAGTTAGCGAGGAAGAACGCTGAATTGGAGAAGCGAAACGCTGACTTGGCTTCCAAGTTGATGGCGGCTGAGAACAGGGCTGCCCTAGCGGAGGGTAATGTTGAAAGTGTTATTAAATCCACCGAAGAGACCCGCAAGAAGCTGTCAGAGGCCCAGGAGGATGTGCATGGTTTCGGCGAATTAATGATCGAATTTTTTGCGCATATAATTCGTCGCCGAAACATCTCTTGGATCGAAGATTATCCAACTACCTTGGTTCACGTGTGGAACCAAACTATTGAATGGGAAAAAGAGGAACTCAAGGTAGATTCCGTCGACCAAGACAAGCTCATAGAAAAATATCTAAGAGATGACGAGCCTGCACGTCTGGCTGAGGGGCGTCACCTCATCGCTGCTGCTATGGAGGAGGAAAAGAGGATGGCCAAACAAAAGCATATCTCTGAGGCTGGTTCTTCTTCTACTACCGCTGAAACTCCTGAAGTTGAGGGATACGACCCCGAAAACCCGAAGATCCCTCAGGCATCTCTTTTATCCCCCATACCCGAGTCGGCGTCAGAGACAGCAGTCACTCCAACTGAGAAATCATCGGAAGGTATCCCTACCTTTTCACCCCAATTCGTCAAAGCTATCTCCACTTTTCATCACATAATCGGGCAATCAATGAAGGATCCTTTATTTTCTCCTGAGTTGATAACTGTTGCTTCTCATTCTGTAGGTGTTGAACCATCCGAGAAGACAGACGTGCCTCAGGGAACCACCGCCGGAGAAAATTCAGCGGAGAAGGCTGAAGGAGAAAAGGATAAGGCTGATGATCCTCACGACGACGAGATGATAGACGCCTTGAAAGATGATGGCGGTAACGAGGGGCATGAGGAAGGCCCTGATGTGGCTATAATCGGGGATCCAAAAAGCGCTGATGGCATCACTTTGGCTGAAATGAAAGCCGAACAAGATAAACGTATGCAACTAAAGGTTGAAGACTTGGACCCCGAAAGCCTTAAGCCTCTTGCAGTGGTGGACCCTGGATTAAGGTTAGTTGTTAAGCTTTCAACTAGATCTATCATAGAAGAGCTTACTAAAAAGTCTTCTCTTGATTCCAGCATTCCATCTCCTGGGAAAAAACCAACTGATTCTAGCACTTCGGCTACAGGGAAGAAAAAGTAGAAATGCATTATGATTGAATCCGAAAAGGAAGATAAGGCTGCTTAGAAAGCTGCCAAAAAATCCAAGTCTGATCCGAACCCCGAATGATTAAGTGCTTCGTTTTATTTTGGCATTTAATTGGTTCGCAATTGTTGTAGCGAGTGCGGCCCTTGCATCTTCTTTTTTGCTTGTTTTCCATGTACAAACTCACAAGTTTGTAAATTAAAATAGTTTATTTCCTGCAATGCCTGATAGTCGTTAGTTCAGCACATAAGTAAAAATACAAAAGTATGTCATACTAAAGTTATGTAATGAAGTCATGGTGGAGGGGAATATATGTGCACATGTATGCCCCCAGTCAATCTTGAATAATTGAGCAAGAACTATTCAAGATTAAATTAAATCAAAAAGTCCAAATGTCCCCGATTCTCTGACGGGGGCCATATTCCTTTCGTCATTGATGCATGTTCTTTCTGGCATCTTTATACTCTCCTGTCTCATATCCAGGTTAGAGTTTTCGCTGAGGCGGTCTCTCATCTAGGTGCACCTTCACGCCTCAAAGGACGTCGTCTTCCCGTCCTTTATACTCTCTCTCGATTCTTGAGAGTTAGAGTTAAGAATGTCGTCTTCCCATTCTTTTATGTCTTATCGTACAAACGGTCGTTTTGTTTGTTCCTGCATATAGGTCATCCCCAACTTTCCAACTTTAATTTAACTTAACATTTAGTGTTTCACAGTCATAATAGAATAATAGTTGAAGATATAAATAATGCAGGAAATTAAATGACACACGATATTTTTATAGTGGTTCGGCTAAGTCGTAGCCTACATCCACTTTATAATCTTTTGTTCACATAAACAGACTTTTTAAGGCAAGTCGTGCCTTTTTACATAGCTTATGAAAACAAAAGAAATGACATTTCATATTTAGCTCAGATATCGTCGTAGGTGCTGAGCATTCCATGCTCTGGGAATCTCCTCACTGTCCACGGTCGTTAGCTTGAATGCTTCTGTATCAAGCTTCCGTTGGGTGGTGTATGGCCCTTCCCATTTTGGACCCAATTGGGTTGAAGGTGGGAAGACTCGCTTCAGTACTAGGTCTCCTGGCTCAAAGGTTTTGAGGCGAACCTTCCAGTCATAATAACGTGCTACCTGATGTCGATGTCTTGAGGCACGCAAGTCGGCTTCATCTCTTTTTTCTTCAATCATATCAAGAGATTCTAGGAGGAGCGCTTTATTCGTCATTGGGTCATAGTACGCAACTCGATGAGAAGGTACTTCCAATTCTATCGGGATCACCGCTTCAGACCCAAAGGAGAGTGAATTGGGAGTATGGCCAATAGCCGTCTTAAAGGTCGTCCTGTAGGCCCATAAAGCTAACAACAACTCATTTACCCATCTGGCTTTGGCCTGCTTCAGCCGCTTCTTTAGAATTGATTTAATGACTTTATTTACAGCTTCGACCTGTCCATTTGACTGCGGATGAGCTACTGCAGTATATCGTTTATTAATCCTATATTTCTGGCAGAAGTTTTCGAACTCAATGCTGTCAAATTGTGTCCCATTATTGGTTATGATGGTCTATAGAATCCCAAATCGACAAATAATATTTCTGACCACAAAATAGATCACCTTCCTTGCCGTGATAGTTGTTAGAGGTTCAGATTTCACCCATTTTGTGAAGTAGTCCATGTCAACGATCGCGTACTTAGCTCCTCCTCTGGCAATAGGTAGCACTCCAATAATGTCAATTCCCCACATGGCAAATGGCCATGGACTTACCATTGACTTGAGCTTAGTCTGAGGCGCTCTGGGAACTTTGGCATATCTTTGACATCTATCGCAGTGTCGTGAATAAGCAGCCGCATCTTTGTTCACGGTAGGCCAGAAATATCCATACCGTAACACTTTCTTTGTTAGGGTTTGGCCCCCAGTGTGATCTCCACACTCACCTTCATGCACCTCTTGCAGTACACGCTTAATGTCGTCGTGTGCGATACACCATAACAGGGGCATTGAAAACCCTTGACGATAAAGGACGTCGTCCTATAAAACGTATCTTGTGGCCTTACGTCTTATAGCTCGTCTTTCGCTCTTTTTCAATGGGAGAGTTCCATTTTTGAGAAAATTCTTAATTGGTGTCATCCAGGATTCTCTTTCTGGTTCAACTTCCAAGGCTAGCTCTACTTCCATCAGGTCGAAATTCGGTGATTCCAACACCTCTATCGGAACCATTTCGGTTTCTTTAAGATTATCAGAACTTGCCAGCTTCGTCAATCGATCTGCTTTCTGATTTTCTGCTCTTGGAATGTGGGTTATGCTATAATGCTCTAAACCTTCCAACAACTCCTTTACTTTCTTGAGATAAGTGATAAGTCGGGGTCCTTTAGCATCAAATTCTTCTCGAACTTGACATACAACTATCTTGGAATCGCAATATATATCTAGTGTCTTCACTCCCAAATCTTTGGCGAGTTTCAGCCCGGCAATCAGGGCTTCATACTCAGAATCATTGTTATAGCAGTAAATTCCAACCGTAATGCATAATAAATGGATCGTCCTTCAAGAGTTATTAAAACAACTCCGGCGCCGGACTTTCTATCGTTCTTGGCTCCGTCCGTATATAGTCTCCACGGACTGAGCTCCAACTCTTGATCCAAAATAACTATCTTGTCACCCACCATTTCTTGTTCAGGAATTGCAAATTCAGCTATGAAGTCAGCCAAGGCCTGCCCCCTTATTGATCTTCGCGGCTGAAAGTTCAAATCAAACCGGCTCAGCTCGATATTCCATTTAAGTAACCGCCCTGATGCTTCAGGTTTCTGCAACACTTGTCTCAAAGGTTGGTTGGTATACACAACTATTGTGTGTGCCTGAAAATAATGGTGGAGTTTGCGGGAAGCAATTAGGAGGCTATAAGCAAGCTTCTCTATCTTTGGGTAGTTACGTTCTACAGCAGCTAGTTTTTTACTTACGTAATACACAGGTTTCTGGACTTTATCCTCTTCACGTACTAGCACTGCACTGACGGCGTGAGATGATACCGCCAAGTAGACGAACAAATCCTCATGTTGCACGGGCTTTGATAAGGAGGCTTATCTAAGAAGTCTAATAGATTCTGGAACGCCTCCACACAGTCGGGAGTCCACTCAAAATTTCGCTTCCCCCGTTTTATGATATCGAAGAAAGGCACACACTTGTCTGTTGCTTTGGAGATGAACCTGCCCAGTGCTGCAACCTTTCCAGCAAAGCTTTGAACATCCCTAATCTTTCGAGGCTCCTCTATATTCCGGATTACTGCTATTTGGTCTAGATTATTTCAATTCCTCTGGAACTCACGATAAAGCCAAGGAACTTGCCTGATGCCATGCCAAAAGAACATTTCAAGGGGTTCAACTTCATCACATTCCTTCGTAGTATGCCGAACATTTCTGTTAAGTCTTTCGTATGATCGGGAGATTGCTTGGATTTCACTAGCATATCATCTACGTAAACATCCATGGTCTTCCCAATTTGATTGTAAAACATGCGGTTGACCCAGCGCTGATATGTGGCTCCCCATTTTTTAATCCAAACGGCATTTGTTGGATCTAGATTAACCCTAGAGGGGGGTGAATAGGGTTTATCACAAATTATCGCAGAGTTTAACAATTACAGGATATTAAATAATAATCAAATCACAGAATGTAGCAGAAATAAAAGTGCAGAAAGGAAATAACACACAGAGATACCCAGCTTTGGCAAAACCCTGCCTACTGCTGCATTCCTAAGGTTTCTACTAGGTGATAGAACAGATCCCGCATACAAGACCATGTACACTCGCGACTCTCGCTCCTATTCTAACCCTACGCTCAAAACCGTAGACTGGTCGATATCCCCTCGATCTGATTTTCACGTATTACAAACCCGTAACACGTAACCCAGATTTTACAAACTCTGAAACTGACAGTCAACACCTTGACTGATTCACTCTAGTTTATATAGACACTAGAAAACTGTTTTGACGGTTTTACAACTCAAAATGAAAAACAATAAAATGAAAAACAACTAAAAGAAAACCCTAGACAATAAAGCAAAGGGAGATTTGAGAATAAAGGGTTATCCCCTTTGTTAAAAACATGGCCGGCCACTTCACAATTGTGTTGCACCCCTACTTCATTTTATTGGCCCGATCTCTTTTGCTTTTGCTCTGGATATTAAAAATGGCGGTGGTGGTGTCCAAAAACTAGGGTTTCAGATTTGAATCCCAAATCGAATGCGATTGCTTGAGTCGCTGGAACGATGTATTCTTGGATGAGCTTCAAGTGATGTTGTCCTCTGATGCTTCGATTTGGGGATTCCTCTTTCTCTCGATCGAAACAGTGAGCTTTCTAAAATTTCTTGCTTTGAAATACTTGAATTTATTTTGTTGTTTCGATGGATTTTGCCAATGATGTAATAGGTGTTTATAGGGTTAACATAAAACCCTGATTGCTCTGATTTCTTGAATGGCTCGATCTGATAATTTGCGGTTTCCCCTTTTGGAATTCTTGAATGAAATTGAACGACGTGATTTTGAAACAGCTTGCGTGATTGACTATGAGAAATATGGACTTGATTGTGTCCTTTAAAACAGATTTTCTCATTTGAAATTAAAGTCTATAATCTGTCCCTTTCAATTTTTGCCTTGAGTAAAATATTTTCCTTGATACAAAAATGGAAAGAAATTGTTTGCTGGTCGCTTAGGATAAAATGAATCATTTCATGTTTGATTTGCTGATTCTTGCGTGATTTCAGATGTCAATAATCACCTGTCCAAAAAAAAAAAAAAACGGTTTCTTCATGGAAACTGATAAATGATTTTATGCTCAGCCTTAAAACATCTTGCCATAAATCAAAAGCTGAATTTATTTGCTCCTTTGATTTGTTCATGTGTGAAGCTGCAAATAAATTCTTGCCCAATAACAGTTTGATGAGATTATCATTTCTGCTAGCTTTCCCTTTTATTTGACAAATTCTGGAAACAAATCTTGGCTATTCAGCATTGAATGATTTGAATCAATTCTGGAAATATAACATATGAAATTTCCTGATTTCCATGTATGTAGTTTTTGACCTCATGTATTTGTGCATATCTGAAATTCATCTCGGCTTGAGCTTGACTTTGATATTTTATACATATACATGCATTATATATATGTGTATATATATATATATATGCAAATATGTATATGTATGTGTATTTGCCACGCCGTTTCTTTGGCTTGCAATTCTCTGCTGTATAAACTCCTGCCATGCTCGCTGTGTTCTTGAATTTTTGTTGTTGGCTGACCAGTTTGTATTGCTGTGAGGCTGCCATTCACCATGCTATGCACAAGTATATCCATGTATATGCTGAATTGAAATGCACCACTTCACCATTGTACTGTATATGAAATCATTGCATGCTTGTAATTGCTACTTCCCTACTGAACTGTATTTTCACACTTCAATGCTAATTCACTTTGCTGCAAAGACCATCTTGGCTTCACCATTTTGTACACAGTCAAGTTCCATTTTCACCATGTAGAACATCACCCTTGCACATAAATTTGTATTAACATTTCACCATGCTTTGTTGATTGGAAAGTTCTGTTTGCTATTGATATCTCCTTCCCTATGCACTGAAGCTGTTGTATGCATTTTTGCCATCATGGCTGAACTACTTCGACTTGTTGTTGATGTGTTCCATTTTGCTATGTCCAATCTGTTTGCACTGCCATGCATACTGCAGCTCCATTGTTGTACTGATCTTCCATGTAAATCACTTCATTTTTAGTTGATCTGCTGTGTTTGTCAGCTTATTTTTGGCTGATCTGAAAATATTTGCACTTGAAGCTTGTTGCACCATGTTTGAATTTTGAGCTGTTTTGTCTTTAGCTCAGCCGTTGATGTTTTTCTTTGCTGTTTGACTTTACATTGAGTTGTGTTTGGCTTTATTTTCATGTGCACTGAGTCAAGAAGGTCCATGTGGCTACTCCTCAGTTGCACACTGAATTGGCGTGGCAGTGCACACGTGTGTGTATATATATATATATATATATATATATATATATATATATATATATATACGTGTGTATATGCAGCCATTCAGAAAATTTCCTGTCCCTGTACTGTATATACATAGTCTGCCTTGTGGTATTTACAGTGTATCACTGTGAATATCACAAGCTGTCTAGGCACAGATTGATGGTTTTTATAAATCAGACCAAGTCATGAAAAATGATGAGAAACACACTAGAAAACTGAGGCAAATAAAATTTTAAAAATAAAATTTATATTCGCATACATTCAGTTTAAATTCTATTGCAGTGTACTCTGTGAGTGTTTTATTGTGACAGGTAAGCAAATGATGACTGGACTAACAGTGAAGATACTGTGAAGACAGAAGACAAAAATAGTGTCAGTGAATGAGTGTATGTATAAATATGAAATTACTGAGTGACTGAGAATGTACTGTACTGGAGGAGCTCTATTCTATGAATGTATTGTGATGTAGTGAATATCAGTGAATATAAGAGAAATGTATAAACAATGGAGTTTATAAATTTGTATTGTTTTGATAGTGAAATAAAATATTATATTTAAACAAAATACTGTGTGAATATTTAAATTTCTATGCAGTCGTATTTTATTTAAATATAAATATTATATACCTGTCTGTGATAAATATATGAAACAGTACAGCAACAAACACATTTAAAATAACATATATTTGGTTGTTATCATCAAACAAAAATCATATAATTGTGTATACAACACCGTTATATACAACAATCTCCCCCTTTTGATGATGACAAACAAATAAAAGATTTTGATCATAATAAATGTGTTTGACAGTGAATATTGAACTCCCCCTATTTATTAGCTCCCCTACAACAGAAACTCCCCCTATAAATGTGCATGAGTGAAATGTATGTATAATAATAAATTTTCAAAAATTAAAAATATTTATAAAATATTCACTCATAAATCAAAATCTAATCCATTCTCCCCCTTTTGTTATCATCAAAAGGATACAGATTTTAAAATACAGATGAAAATTGACTAAAAATATAATTTCAGCTTAAGAGGAAGAACAGTCATCATGATTTTCAATCAGTCAAACAAAAATCATAATAAGCTGAGAACTAGTGGCATATTTCACATTTCAGATAATGACGGATTTACAATGAAATTTATATAGACGGGGAGAGTTATAAAAAAAGGTTTCCAATTTATTTTCAAAGAATTTTATAAAAAAAGCACAAAAACAGTGATGGATTTGGACTATAATTAATAATTCAATTTAAGTGACAAGATCGAATAATCTCAAATCCCAATGCCCATCAATCAACAAATCATAATATGTCATAAGATTTCAACACATTTCACAGATTAGAAAGATGGATTGATAGGCTGGTTTTTATACACCAAGGAGAAATTAATTTCAATTTAGCATATTATTTCCTTATCTTTTATCTTTTATTTAAGAGCACCCTGACCACGCATAACCAGAGCTTGGATTTTTAAATGAGGTCAGTCGCAGCTTAAATTATAAGTTGTCTCTTAACCATGCTTGACCAGAGCTTGGATTTTTAAATGAGGTTAAAGACACACTTATGTATTAATTATTTTTATCATTTCATTTTTAAAAGGAAAAGCTCCTCGGTATATACAACCAATATGAATGATAGAAGTGTGGTAGGTACAGAAATGGACTGTGAAATAAATTTCTATATTAATTATATTATGAAATATGACTAACTGTACCGGGATCATTGAAAATTCTCAATTTCACTAATTCTGAATAATAACATAACCACAATTCCATCACAAATATTTTCACTGTTTATTCAAGATAATATTAAAACATATTAACTCTCCATATTAATATAAAATTATCACGATGGATGGTAGAAAGATGAAAGATAATGAAGATGGTCATCAAATAATTGCCAGTTCAAAGATATTATAATAAATATTAACCATCATGAAAAATCTAAATAAAAATTTCCTCTTGTTGTGAAATATATCGTAGTCACAATTCATCACAATTTCAAAATCTGTTAATTATTTTGATGAATTATAAATACAGTTCAATATGGATATTAATTTTGAATGAATAATCAATAAATAATCTTAAAATTGAAAATCAGTTACAAGAGAAAAAAATAAAAAGATCTATACAAAGCAAGAGGAAAAAAAATATATACAAATAAAAACAACACTACTGATACCAATTGGTGTCTCTATTAATGAGGATTGAAACAAGATACTAGAGACAAACCATGATATCATGGACACACAAAAAATTCAATCATAAGGCCCAAGCAGATATGATTACAAATTTGGCACATTTATTAGAGCAGCAGAGAACAAGCAGTTATTTGAAGATCAGTATCAGAGCAGCAATCAAATCATAAACAAGAAATTTCCAACATATTTTCAAAACAATATCAAAGTAGCACAAGACATCAGTCATGAATCAGACTTGTCTGAAAATGTTTCACCGAAGATTCAGATGGTCACAAAAGATGATTCATGATCCCAGATTTAAAAATGTTGTTTATTTTAAATCATTTGAAGGAATATGAAAATATTAGAATTTAATGAATCAATCACACCAAATTATAAATTTTTTGATTCGAGATATGTGTGAGATTCAATAAATCAATGATTTTAAACAAACAGATATTTAAATCAAATAACCATGAAATAATAGAAAGATTTATGACCAATTTTTCAAGAAAAAATTTCACAAGAATTTCTGACAAGCCCAAAGAATTTTTCAGAATATTTACATCAAGCTTGAGAAATAATTCATGATTAAAAATAATTTATTTGAAATCACTTGAATCAGTATCAAGTTTGAGATATAATGAATTATTCACACAAGATTGATAATTTCAAATTTAAGAGGTGTGTGATATTCAAAGTATCAAGAATTTCAACCGATTTCAAACAAACATATTTCAATCAAAAATAATGATCACAAATAACGATGAATTTCAAGATGTATCACTGATTCAAGACAAATTAAAATATCCAAGCCAATTTGAATATCAATGAAATTATCACGACTGGTAAGAATCTGTGTACTGTAATGAGTATAGTATCTTAAGTGTTTCCAAAATGAATTGGAAGAAACTCAAAACAGCAAAGGTGTGTGAAATCTCATTAATATTCAGATCTTCAAAACAATTTAGAATTCAGATTAACAGTGTTCAAGATATAACAAGAATACGTCAACACCGTTAGGAATTCAGAAAACAGAAAGTGATCTTCAAAACAATTGCAGATAAAAAAATTCAGTATTTGGAAATGATTAAAAGTATCAGAGTTCTATACACGCAAAACATATTTCCAGAATATCATGAATACTGCAATTCAAGAAGAAGAAAAAAAATATGGCAGTGATAAATCAAATCAGAATAGAAGAAAAAGATAGAAGGGAGAAGAAGAAGAAATAAACAAAAAAAAAATTAAAACAGAAAATATTTATAGAGGTGAGTTTAGATATCATACCAGAATCCAGTGTAAATCAGAATCTCTAATTCATCAGTCTTGGCTTAAGGAACTGTGAATGATTACAAAAGTATTGAGTAGCTTGAATTCAAATTTCTTTTGCTTTGCAGTTCCTCAGCCTCCTTTGGTACCTAACTGTTAAAAGGATCGAGTGGTCTGACAAAATTAGTAAAACCACTCATAGTTATATTCATTTGTTTATGTACCCAAACTTGTTTATATAACAAACCATTCGAATCTACCTTTGTACCTTTCGGGACCCAAACCTGTTTGAATTTAGTCGAAGCCCTTTTATTTTTATTTGGGATCCAAGATTGTTTAAATGATTTGTTATCAATCAAATTCACATCACGTTTTTTATTTAAGAATCCTTTGAGAATGTTAGAGTTCAAATTTTCAAAACAAACATTTCCAAAGTGATTTGAAGGATTTTTAAAAACAAATGAATTCCGTTTTTCAAACTCATTTGTTTTTCCAAGAACATCATTTTTCCCGAAGCCAAGACCAGATTTATTTCCAATAGAAACTTGGTTTTGTAACAACATATTCAACGATTTTTCCCCATTAGAAAATTTATCCAAAGTTGATTCTAATCGTTGAATTTTGAACTTTAGATCACTATTTTCTTTTAATAAATTTGAGCAATTATTTATAGCGATCTTCTGTTCAGCATTGGACTGTTTCAAAAACAAATTCTCATTTTCAAGCAATTCAATTTTGGATTGGGATTCGGAAATTTTAAGTTCAAATTGTTTTTGTTTTTCAGATTCAAAATTCTTGGATTTTTCAATCTCATTTTCAAGTTCTTCTAAAATCAAATTTGATTTCAACAAATTTTCATTTTCAGCAATTTCAAATTTGGAATATATATCTGTTTTAAAATTTTCAAATTCTTTTTGCAGAAGGTTGTTTAAATTTGATAACTCAGTCTTGTTCTCATTTAAGATCAAAATTTCATCTTCAAACTTTTGAATATTTTTATTGAGATGAACAAGGTTGGTTTTCAATTTCAAACAATTTTTGCAAACTGAATTTGAAGAATATTTAACATATTCAAGTTGTGATTCCAAATCATCAATTTTGCTGGTCAACTCAAAATTCTTAGATTTCAGAGACTTATTTTTCAGCTGGAGTTTATCAACAGATTTTGTTAAATCAAGACACATGTAAACCAAATCTTCGTATGAGAAATTTTTAACTTCAGCATCCGTTGATTCTCCATCATCTGATCCTTCTGAATTTTCATTTGTAAATCCTGTTAAACAGAATTCTGAATCTGAGTTGACATTCTGGGGTTTTGAGCTGTTGTCAGATTTTCCATACTTCGTATTGAGAGTATCCCAGATTTCCTGCGCAGTTAAACAATGGGAAATCAGACAGTATTGATCATCATCAAGATAAGAATATAGAATATGTGTAGCACGAGAATTAAAAACTTTATCTACCCTATCGTACCCATTGATAATAACATCCCAACATTTAATATTAACAGATTTTAAATAAAATTCCATTTTGGATTTCCAGTTTAAAAATTTTGTTCCATCGAAAATTGTTGGAGATGAACTGGACTGACTCTCTATTGGTTGACAACTAGGGAACACCATCTCTAGAGTTAATGAAATAACCTGCTCTGATACCAAATGTTGGATCTAGATTAACCCTAGAGGGGGGGTGAATAGGGTTTATCACAAATTATCGCAGAGTTTAACAATTACAGGATATTAAATAATAATCAAATCACAGAACGTAGTAGAAATAAAAGTGCAGAAAGGAAATAACACACAGAGATACCCAGCTTCGGCAAAACCCTGCCTACTGCTGCATTCCTAAGGTTTCTACTAGGTGATAGAACAGATCCCGCATACAAGACCATGTACACTCACGACTCTCGCTCCTATTCTAACCCTACGCTCAAAACCGTAGACTGATCGATATCCCCTCGATCTAATTTTCCCGTATTACAAACCCGTAACACGTAACCCAGATTTTACAAACTATGAAACTGACAGTCAACACCCTGACTGATTCACTCTAGTTTATACAGACACTAGAAAACTGTTTTGACGGTTTTACAACTCAAAATGAAAAACAATAAAATGAAAAGCAACTAAAAGAAAACCCTAGACAATAAAGCAAAGGGAGATTAGAGAATAAATGGTTATCCCCTTTGTTAAAAACATGGCCGGCCACTTCACAATTGTGTTGCACACCTACTTCATTTTATTGGCCCGATCTCTTTTGCTTTTGCTCTGGATATTAAAAATGGCGGTGGTGGTGTCCAAAAACTAGGGTTTCAGATTTGAATCCCAAATCGAATGCGATTGCTTGAGTCGCTGGAACGATGTATTCTTGGATGAGCTTCAAGTGATGTTGTCCTCTGATGCTTCGATTTGGGGATTCCTCTTTCTCTCAATCGAAACAGTGAGCTTTCTAAAATTTCTTGCTTTGAAATACTTGAATTTATTTTGTTGCTTCGATGGATTTTGCCAATGATGTAATAGGTGTTTATAGGGTTAACATAAAACCCTGATTGCTCTGATTTCTTGAATGGCTCGATCTGATAATTTGCGGTTTCCCCTTTTGGAATTCTTGAATGAAATTGAACGACGTGATTTTGAAACAGCTTGCGTGATTGACTATGAGAAATCTGGACTTGATTGTGTCCTTTAAAACAGATTTTCTCTTTTGAAATTAAAGTCTATAATCTGTCCCTTTCAATTTTTGCCTTGAATAAAATATTTTCCTTGATACAAAAATGGAAAGCAATTGTTTGTTGGTCCCTTTGGATAAAATGAATCATTTCATGTTTGATTTGTTGATTCTTGCGTGATTTCAGATGTCAATAATCACCTGTCCAAAAAAAAACTGTTTCTTCATGGAAACTGATAAATGATTTTATGCTCAGCCTTAAAACATCTTGCCATAAATCAAAAGCTGAATTTATTTGCTCCTTTGATTTGTTCATGTGTGAAGCTGCAAATAAATTCTTGCCCAATAACAGTTTGATGAGATTATCATTTCTGCTAGCTTTCCCTTTTGTTTGACAAATTCTGGAAATAAATCTTGGCTATTCAGCATTGAATGATTTGAATCAATTCTGGAAATATAACATATGAAATTTCCTGATTTCCATGTATGTAGTTTTTGACCTCATGTATTTGTGCATATCTGAAATTCATCTCGTCTTGAGCTTGACTTTGATATTTTATACATATACATGCATTATATATATATGTGTGTGTATATATATATATGCAAATATGTATATGTATGTGTATTTGCCACACCGTTTCTTTGGCTTGCAATTCTCTGCTGTATAAACTCCTGCCATGCTCGCTGTGTTCTTGAATTTTTGTTGTTGGCTGATCAGTTTGCATTGCTGTGAGGCTGCCATTCACCATGCTATGCACAAGTATATCCATGTATATGCTGAATTGAAATGCACCACTTCACCATTGTACTGTATATGAAATCATTGCATGCTTGTAATTGCTACTTCCCCACTGAACTGTATTTGCACACTTCAATGCTAATTCACTTTGCTGCAAAGACCATCTTGGCTTCACCATTTTGTACACAGTCAAGTTCCATTTTCACCATGTAGAACATCACCCATGCACATAAATTTGTATTAATATTTCACTATGCTTTGTTGATTGGAAAGTTCTGTTTGCTATTGATATCTCCTTCCCTATGCACTGAAGCTGTTGTATGCATTTTTGCCATCATGGCTGAACTACTTCGACTTGTTGTTGATGTGTTCCATTTTGCTATGTCCAATCTGTTTGCACTGCCATGCATACTGCAGCTCCATTGTTGTACTGATCTTCCATGTAAATCACTTCATTTTTAGTTGATCTGTCGTGTTTGTCAGCTTATTTTTGGCTGATCTGAAAATATTTGCACTTGAAGCTTGTTGCACCATGTTTGAATTTTGAGCTGTTTTGTCTTTAGCTCAGCCGTTGATGTTTTTCTTTGCTGTTTGACTTTACATTGAGTTGTGTTTGGCTTTATTTTCATGTGCACTGAGTCGAGAAGGTCCATGTGGCTACTCCTCAGTTGCACACTGAATTGGCGTGGCAGTGCACACGTGTGTATATATATATATACGTGTGTATATGCAGCCATTCAGAAAATTTCCTGTCCCTGTACTGTATATACATAGTCTGCCTTGTGGTATTTACAGTGTATCACTGTGAATATCACAAGCTGTCTAGACACAGATTGATGGTTTTTATAAATCAGACCAAGTCATGAAAAATGATGAGAAACACACCAGAAAACTGAGGCAAATAAAATTTTAAAAATAAAATTTATATTCGCTTACATTCAGTTTAAATTCTATTGCAGTGTACTGTGTGTGTGTTTTATTATTACAGGTAAGCAGATGATGACTGGACTAACAGTGAAGATACTGTGAAGACAGAAGACAAAAATAGTGTCAGTGAATGAGTGTATGTATAAATATGAAATTCCTGAGTGACTGAGAATGTACTGTACTGGAGGAGCTGTATTCTGTGAATGTATTGTGATGTAGTGAATATCAGTGAATATAAGAGAAATGTATAAACAGTGGATTTTATAAATTTTTATTGTTTTGATAGTGAAATAAAATATTATATTTAAACAAAATACTGTGTGAATATTTAAATTTCTATGCAGTCGTATTTTATTTAAATATAAATATTATATTCCTGTCTGTGATAAATATATGAAACAGTACAACAACAAACACATTTAAAATAACATATATTTGGTTGTTATCATCAAACAAAAATCATATAATTGTGTATACAACACCGTTATATACAACAGCATTACGACGTAACAATACAATCTTATGTCGGTGATAAAGCTTTTATGCTTTTGATCTGGTATGTGCATGGGAATTTGATTGTACCCGGAATAGGCGTCCATAAAGGATAAGAGTTCATGCCCGGCAGTTGAATCTACTAGTTGATCAATTCTGGGGAGAGGAAAGCTATCCTTCGGGCAAGCCTTGTTCAAATCAGAAAAGTCTATGCACGTTCTCCACTTCCCATTTGACTTTTTGACCAGGACAGGATTCGATATCCAGTCGGGATATTTCGAATCCTTAATGAATCTGTTACCTTTTAACTTCTCTACTTCTTCTTTCAAAGCTGCTGACCGCTCTGGGCCTAACATCCGTCTCTTCTGCTTGACTGGTGGGTGCTTTGGATTAATACACAAAGAGTGGCTCATGATGGTAGGCGAAATCCCACACATGTCAGCGTGAGTCCAGACAAACACATCCAGATTCGCCTTTAAGAAATCAGCCAATTCCCTCGCTCTAACTGGATCCAGTTGCGAGCCAATCTTTAGTACTTTTATTGGATCTGTTTCATCAATAGGTATATCAACTGTCATTTCATTGGGAGTTGCCTTCATGTCTCTGGGTTCTCTATCCTCTCTGGGATCTATATCCTCGAGCACGTCTGAGGGCGACTCTCTTGGGGCAGGACCCCTTAGTTGCTATGCTGAAGCTTCCTTTGGAGAGGCAGAATCATCTTTAGCATCTATATTCAGCCCCTTCATTAACATCTTTAACTCTGCCACGTAACAAGCTCGTCCCGTAGCTTGGTCGCCCCTCATTGTCCCAACTCCTGAGTCAGTCGGGAATTTAAGCAGCAAGCACCAAGGCGCAATACATGCCCTAAATTCAGCAAGGGCCGGTCGGCCTCGGAAATCATTGTAAGGTGACACCAAATCCAAAACTACAAACGGCGGGATCCTTACTCTCTGGCGATCTCCCTGGCCTAGTGTGACTGGTGATTCCACAAAGCCCATCGGAGCTGTAGATACTCCGTTAAAGCCACGTATCCATCCTTCACATGGCTTTAAGTCTTTTGCTTCGAGCCTCATTTGTTCGAAAGCTTTCTTGAAGAGGATATTAACCGAGCTTCCATTGTCTACTAACACTTTATGGACTAAGGCAGGGCCAATTGTCGTGGTTATCACTAATGGATCGTCGGTTGGAGATTGAACTCCAAACTCATCTCTATTGTGGAATACAACATCATCGGACATTGTTTTTCGTTGTTTTATTGGAGTGACGTCTTCAAGGTTGTTGCATTCTCTTATTTCAAAATGCTTAGCGGGATTGACGTACTGGTCCATTGCTTTAAAACTACGACCAACCAAGTGAGGTCCGCCTATAATGGAGTTAATGACGATCCTCTTACCTTTTTGCTGAGCTGTGGGTTTTGAAGCAGGCTGTTCTTGGTTCGGGGCTTGTCCCATTTTCCCTCTGTCCCTTGGGGCGGCTTTGTACTCATCCAACTTCCCTTCTCGCAGCAATTTTTCGACGATATCCCTCAAATGATGACATTCATTGGTGGAATGACCGTGTGTACCATGAAACAAGCAAAACTTTCCTATTTCAATCTCCTTCTCAGTAGAATCTCTGGGTGGCGGTTTTTTGTACTGCAATACGCTATATGTATCTAAATAAATGTTCTCCAACGTATCATTTAACGATGTGTAATTTTCAAAAGTCTGGAATTTGGGTCTTTTATTAGAGCTATTCCCTCGGTTTCTGTTCCTTCTATTGTCGTTTCCATTCCTGTTGCTATTACCACCACTCTGGTTGCCAACATTTACTTCTACCTTCCCTGAAATGTCACCAGATTGTTTCACAGCAATGTTACTCTAGACACCCTCCTTTGAGGCCCCTTCAGACTTTCCCTTTCGATTTGCCTTGGCTTCTTCTCACCTTAAACGGACATTAGCCTTTTCATAGAACAGATCTCTAGTAGGAGGTGGTTTTCCAGCTAAGTAATCCTCAAACTCTTTGTCAGGATCCACCCCTTCTGTTAAGGCCATTAGGATAGTGGGCTCAAGAGGATCACTAACTTCGGTGACGGCCAGGTTGAAGTGATCCAAATACGACTTCAAAGATTCTCCTGGACCCTGTTTAATCCGTGACAATTCTATGACGGTCTTGGACTTTTGGGCATGGAGTCGAAACTGATTCATGAGACGCCCACTCAATTCTGTGAAATTTGACACCGACCGAGGAGGAAGTAGAGTGAACCACATTAACGCTACATCTTCAAGATAGATGGGAAAAGCTTTGCATTTTATGGCAACTGGAGTTGCTGCCGCATTCATGAACCATGCATATCTCATTAGGTGCTGCCCTGGGTCTGTTCTTCCTGAATATCGATCCATCTGAGGCAAGTTGAATCGTCGGGGGAACATATACACACATTATGCATATGTTCATGAAAATAAAACAAAGTGGGCGTAGGCTCGTTAATGCCGAACCACTATAAATTGCGTGTTCTTAATTGCTTTTTGATTCTTTGTATAGCCTAGTTCACAAAGTAGGCTAACATGTACACACACTATGCATATGTTCATGAAAAGCATTAGATACCTTTTAAGGACAACGGATGCCTGTGATTGAATGGTTGAGGAGATGGATGTTGGATGGTAGGATATACATTCTTCTTGACTTGAAGATTTCAGGGACGAAATCCTTTAAGGAGGGGAGAATGTAACACTCCATATTTTCTGTGAACATTAAAGTAACGAATTAAAGAATACTTAATTTTAAAAGTGGAAACTAGGGGAAACGGGTTTCACCATTGCGTTCATCTCGGAATTCTACTTGAGATAGAGTCCAAGTTTGCATGAATCAGACTCCGTATGAAGAAGTTATGGAGTTCAGAAGATTTCTAGTTTAAACGTAAATTAAATATAAATAATAATTAAATAAAAAAGTAGTTCGAAATTCAAATTTCCGAGAATCAGCTCGGCGGGAAAATTCCCACCCATAGGGGTTGACTTCCCCCCAAGAGGGGTGTCGACTAGGGTGTCGACCCCCTCGACCAGATCTGGGCTGTTTTGTCCAGTGACGTTTTTCTGAGCCATTAGAGTATATGTGGCGACTTCTAGTGGGCTCTATTTGGTTTTGATGGCTCTGATTACTCCTAGGTTGATCTAACGGCTCTCATTAATCTAAACTTCTATATAAGCAACCCCAACCCTCAACCCTAAAACCTCATAACCTTGCTCTTTGAAGCCATCATGCAGTGCATGGCCAAACTAGCTTAGCCTCCATTTTTCTTTAAACTAGAAATCAAGTCAGAAAGCCCCTAATCAAGTCCAAACTAGAGAATCAATAGTCTACATCAAAGGATAGCTTTTCAGTTTCAGAAATTAGATCCCAAAAAATAAGCTTTGTTCTTTTGTTTGTAAGTTCAGTTATTCTTTAGATTTGAACAAATAAAAGTCATGACTTTTTTTTGAAAATTGGTTCACTTTATTGCTTAAAACCAATAAAATCTCCTTTATAAGCCTCGTTAAAACCCCGCGATCCCTCTACTAGGTACCTTACAGGGAAAAAGAGTACTTATAAATTTGGTATACATGAGCAAGTACATATAACAAGCCAATCTCAAATACAGAAATACAACTGAAAAAAAAACCATAAAACAAGCAGGAATTTAAACTAAAAGAAAGTCCAGCTTCACGGCCCATCAGAAAGCCCAAAGGTCTACCCCACTTCAATTCCAACTGCTCCAGATTTCATTACCCTGTATCATGTAATTCCATCCCCCATCTCTCTAAAAATTGCACATTTCTCCAGCTTCTAATTAATTTACTTCCATTATCATGAGATAAAAAAACAATTTCCTTTTCAATTTTCAACAAAGTCGATAGAGAATGATTTTTACGCCCTTGAAAAATCCTCAAATTCCTTTCCCTCCAAATGAAATAGATTGCAGTTGAAAAAGCAGCACAAGCTATATCTCTCAATTAGTCCTTTGAGCTAAAATTTGTGTGTATTAATCTAGCTTCAGCTTTCAGATCTGTACAATTATCAAGCGGTAGAGACAGCTTTTGTTCCAGCGACAGCCAGATGAAAGCAGAAAAGTCACATTGAAGAAGAGATGCTGAATTGACTCTGGATGATTCTCACACAAAGGACATAAATCATTTGTGATGTTACCAAAATGTTGAATTTCATCCTTCGTATTCAATCTCCCTATTATTGCAAGGAATGAAATAAAGCTCATTCTTTTACAATTTTTCCTGTGCCAAACAACAAAAAAAGATGGATCAAAATTATCTTTAGATCTAATAAAATCCCAAGTTTTATGAAAAGAGAAACTTTCCCTATCACACCATTCATATGCATCTTGGATTCTATTAAACTATATTGAAATGGAATTAATTTCTTTTATTAATTCCCTGATTGCAGGATGAACATCTGGTTGCCAAGATTCATTTCTAATGATAAACTCAACTTTCTGATTTGCTTGACCAATCAAATGAAACCTATCATAACCTAGTAGATCAACCAAGCATTGGCAATTGATCCAAGGTTCAAACCACAAAGAGGTATCTTTGCCATTCACAATAATTTTATTGAAAAATTGCTTTGAATTTGATCTTAATCTTTGGATAGACTTCCAAGTACTAGAGGCATTAACATCAACAACCATTGACCAGAAAAAATTTTGCTTACAATATTTGTTATGCATCCACTTACTCCAAAGGGATGAATTTGATAAATAATTCCAAAGTAGTTTGATACATGCCACTTTCTTCAAATCTAATAAATTCTTTAAACCAACGCCCCCTTCACCTTTTTGTTTACAAAGAGTTTTCCATGCTACCTTATGAGAAGTCCCTCCCCAAAAAAAATCAGCACAAATAGATTCCAGTTTATGAATTATAAATTCTGGGATTTGATATATGAATAACCAATAAAGGATAATAGGAGTTATTACAAAGTTAATCAACTCAGCCCTACCTGCAAAACTAAGTAGCTTAGTATCCCATCCTTGAATTTTAGATTGCACTCTTTGAATCCAAGAATTACATTTTGAATAATGTAAATAATTTGAGGAAAGAGGTACTCCTAGATACTTTATTGGTAGAGAACCTTGTTCAAAGCCTAAAATGTTAATGATATCTGAAGTATTTCTAGCAGACACACTATAAAATACTTTAGTTTTTGATGCATTAACATTAAGTCCTGCAAACATACTTAACTTCTAAAAAATATCCTTCAAAGTATTTGCATTCTGTGTTGAGGACTTTCCCAAAATCTTGAGGTCATCAGCATATAATAAGTGAGAAATAATAGGCTGAATTTGACAACTGGGTTGAAAACATCCAGACTTTGTTGCTTCATCCATCAAAAAAGAAAAATATTGCATGGTAATTGCAAAAAGATAAGGGGAAAGGGGGTCCCCTTGTCTAATACCTCTAGTTGATTTTATAAAACCCTTAGGAATGCCTTGAATAAGTATAGAAAAGGTAGCAGAGGAGATGCGCTCATAAATCAGGTTGACAAAATGTGTAGGGAAATTCATTTTAGACATCACAAAGCAAATGAATTCCCTGTTGACCTTATCATAAGCCTTCTGAAGATCCACTTTCACACATAGTTTAGGCATCCCTATTTTCCTAAAATCTCTTAAAAGTTCATGTGCAAGTAAAATGTTATCTCCAATATATCTTTCCTGGATAAAAGCACTCTGATTTAATGAAATAAGATGTGACAGGA
Organism: Allium sativum; assembly: GCA_030737875.1. Classification (NCBI taxonomy): domain Eukaryota; kingdom Viridiplantae; phylum Streptophyta; class Magnoliopsida; order Asparagales; family Amaryllidaceae; genus Allium; species Allium sativum. The sequence goes on along the minus strand of CM060909.1, from coordinate 427,764,001 downwards.
AAGGTTTTAATCTGTTGCACAAGACTTTTGCAAAAAACTTGTAATATATATTACAACATGATATGGGTCTACAGTGAGATATTTCAGAGGGTCTATCATTTTTTGGAATTAGAGTTATAAATGTGTGATTAAGATATTTGGGTAATTTACCAAACTTGAAAATATCATCAACAGCTTCCAAAAGCCCACATTTTATAGCGTCCCAGTGAAATTTGAGAAACTTTGAATTTATTCCATCTGGACCAGGACTGGAATCATCATGAATGGAGAATAAAGTATCTTTAATTTCTGATATTTCAACTCTTTTCAATAGAAACTGATGGCCTTGTTCATTGATAGAGGCAATAGGAATAAAATCGAGAAAACCATTAGAACAGACCCCATTGAACATATCAGAGTAAAAATTAATAGCCACATCCTCAATCTCATTAGGTTTAAATAATAAGTTTCCATTCTGGTCAATCAAAGCTCTGATATGATTAGAAAATCTTCTATTTAACATTCTAGAATAAAAGAATTTTGAATTTGTATCCCCTTACTGAAGCCATGCAATTTTAGCTTGTTGTTTGAAACCACTAAAATGAATATTTTGTATATTCTGAAAATTCTTCTTTGCCTACAGGTAATTGTCATAAATTTGCAAATCTTCTGGATGGTTATCAGCATCAACTTACAGCTCTAAAACTCTCTATTCAGCCAATTTAAGGTTATTTGCATTTTTATCTCTCACTCTATTCCACCTTTTAAGCTCATTTTTACAATTTTGAAGTTTCTGTAAAAACTGGTAGCTTTGAAAACCCCAAACATTTGACATTAAACCTCTTTGAACTGCTTCATCATAACCAGGAAGAGAACACCAATTGTTTTTAAATCCGAAAGGAAAACCTTTGACTTCTGGGGTTGGAATTAAATCTAAAAGTATAGGATTATGATCACTTGAATTTTGAGAAAAAGCTAAAGCTTTCAAATTGAGAAACTGATGCAGACAATTATTATTTACCAAGATTTTATCAATGTGTGTAGCAATCCCTCTTCTTCTCCATGTAAATTTAAAACCCAAAGGTTTGATTTCTATCAAAGCGTTTTGGATTATAAATTTTTGAAACTCTCTAATCTGTTGGTATGGAATAAACATTCCTCCTCTCTTATCATTAGGTGACAAAGCATTATTAAAGTCACCCATTAGGATCCAGGCATTAGAATAATTGGTGGACTCATCTACCAAATTTTGCCATAAATGTTGTCTGTTCACAAAGGAATTACTACCATAAATAATAGTAAAAGTCATAGCAAATCTACCTCTATTTAAAGCTTTAACTATCAAGTGTTGAGGAGATTAGGTTAGTAAATCCACATCCCATACATTTGTGTCCCAAATTAGAAGGATTCTACCATTAGAAATTGATGAGTTATTTGTCAGAAATCTCCATGAACTTGGAAGTAAAGCAGAAAATAAAACTAGGTTATTACTTGATAATTTTGTTTCAACTAAACCAAATAAGGTTGATTTAGTTAAGTTTAGGAGTTTGATCGCATCTTTCATACGAGAAGATGTGTTCATACCCCTAACATTCCAAGCTAATAATGTCATTTAATGGATGTAGAATTCCTCGTAGCCCTTTTAGAGAGGTGAGAATGTGGATCAATTACAACCTTGTTTTTATTTCCTTGCAAGTAGTCTTTATTCTTGTCAATAAATGAAGAGACATCCACTTGTTTACCCTTGTCATTCACTTTGTAATTTCCTTCAATAACATCTGCTATGTTACTTAAATTGTCTGGCATTACATCTTCAGGTAATTTGGAGTTTAAGAAATCACGGTTATCCACCTTTTCTAAAGAAGTTTGAGCTGTTGATTTCGACTTAAGGATTCCAGATCTATTCTCCTCAGAATTAGAATCAACATTCTCTGAATCTTTATCTTCATGATTAGGAATATTATCCTCTATTTCTTGAACATCAGAAGTTTCTGTATGTAAACCTTCATCAGCTTTAGGTGGAATCCATCTAGCATCACTGTTACCAGAATGATAATCTTCGTCATGACCAAAAACATTATGTTGTAAACATTTCCTTGGAATAAACTCATATTCTACTGTAATTGTTGTTTTTTGGCCATTATGTAATAAAATAGGAATTTCTGTTTTGAGTTCAGTCTGAGTGTCAATGAATATTAAAACTCTCGCATGTATTGCAAAGCGTTTATCTTCTGTGTTTTCATCAATCAAAAGAGGATTTGAGATAAAACTATAAATCATTTGAAAAGCTTCAATAGACCAAAGCTCCATAGGCAGATCAAGCAATCGTATCCAAATCTTAGTTTCATTGCATGTTTTCGTACTTGAATCATAACTTGGATGACAAGCTTTGTAACAACCCGTATTTTTCGATAACGTGTTAAGACGAGAATCAAGGCAGAATTTAATTTTAAATTCTGAATCAAGTAAAACGGGCTATGCCATTGCGTTCGTCTCGGAAAAATACGCGAAATAGAGTCCGAGTTTTCGAAAATCGGAGTCCGTATGACCCGGTTAAGGCCCAAAGAAGTTTTCGGGAAATTTGAATTTCGAAACATGCAGAAATGGGGCCAGGCGGGAAAATTCCCGCCCAGACAAGTCGACAGGCATGTCGACAGGCATGTCGACAGGGCTGTCGACTTGCCCTGTCGGCTGATTCTGATCTGGTGCACCTATTTTCTATCTTGGCTAGGTTTTTGGGCCTGGTTTGAAATCTGACGGTTCAGGTTGGTCCTAGGGTTAATCTAAGGGCCTAAAACTATCATAATCTCTATAAAAAGACCCTAAACCTACCCCTAAACCCTCATTATTCACTCATGTAACTAAACTATGGCCAAATTTCTACTCTCATGGCCTCCATCTCAAATCCCTAGATCCTATGCATCCAAATCAAGTTCAAATCAAAAGGTGCAAGCTTGCTACACCAAATCAAGGCCAAATCAACATTGCTATGCGAGTTCCATGACGATTCTTCTACAAAGGAGGCACCTTTCTTAGCCAAGATGATTCATGCTTCTTTCCCTAGGCCTAACTATGTAAGTTCTAGCTACTTTTAGATGGAAACGGTAGTTTTGATAATGACATGGGATAAAATGAGGTTAAACATGATTATGCGAACCTATATGAACCTCACCTTGCCTCTTGTGTTCATATTTATGATCTTAGGCCATGTGAGTGACTTAATCATGCCTCTCATGCTATGCATAATGTAACACCCCGAAAATTCTATAACTGTGAAATTAACAAATTAAAGTATAATTAATTTCAAATCAAAGAACTAAGGGAAACGGGATACGCCATTGCATTCGTCTCGGAAAAATACGCGAAATAGAGTCCGAGTTTTCGAAAAACGGAGTCCGTATGAAGAAGATATGGCCTTCGGAAGTTTTGAATTAAATTTAAAATTCAAACAGAATAAAATAATTAAAAATGGGGCCCAATGGGCCAGGGCAGATAATCACCCGCCTAGGCCACCCAGGTCGACTGGGCTGTCGACCTGGGCTACCCATGTCGACAGGGCTGTCGACAGCCCTGTCGACAGGGGTGTCGACCTGGTCGAGCCCAGTCAACCTGGCTGGCCAGGTCTGTGTTTGGTCGAATTTCTGTGGTCTGCTTTGTCATTAGGGCTAGGTGGCGGGTTCTAATTGGTCTCTCTATCTAATGAATGGCTACGATCTAACCTAGCAACATCAATGGTCCTAATCAATTCCTAACATCTATATAAACAACCCTAGACTAAACCCTAATCTATTCATTCAAATTAAGAACATAGCCGCCATGTTGCTGAGGAACGACTAAGAGTAGCCGCCAACTAGAGAGATGATTAGGGAGAAAGTTCTAAAGCCTAAAGCAATTCAAGCAACCTAAAGCCAATCAATTCAACAAAGGAATCATATCTCTTAATTAGAGAATTCGCCGCAACCATTGTAAGTAGAGTATTACTTTGGTATGAATAAACAACTGTGTTGATGTGTATGCTTGAATTGGGATAATAAAGTAATTCATGTTTATGTTATTCATTATAAAGAACTACATGCGGTAGTTCTATGCAAGTATACGTTTGGAATATTACGCAAATTTTGTAATCTATGTTAAAGCTACATGTATGTAGTTGATTGAAATTCATGCAAGTTTGGGGCTTTGTTATTATGCCATCATGATGTATATTTTTGTGCATAAATCATTTTGCGAGTAATTGAAACAAGTTTGGTTGTTATAGTTCATATGAAACTATGTTGGAATTTTGACACCATAATCCATGTATTAAGTCATGCTTTTGCAAACTTATGAATATGGCTAGGCTATGAATGATATTTGGCATAATTGAAATCTATGATTAAGTCTATCTTGTTTAAAAGAATTATATGATGACATATGTGAGACATGGCTAGGTTAGACTCAAAAATCCCTTTTTTGCAAGTTTAAAGCAAACACCATGATTAGGAATATTTATGCATAAGTATATTTATACTATCGTTATGTGATTAGACTTAAATCATGATTATGTTGAACTATGTTTTTGTGTTAGTAACAAAGTATCCTCTTTGTAAACATGTAGAAACCTTATGAACATGACTTGTTTATGTTTATGCCATGGACAAATTTAACTTTACTTATGCCATGCTTATGTTTGATATTATGTCATGTTTATGCTGAAAGTATTTATGCCATGCTTATGTTTGACATTATGCTATGCTTATGCTAGAAATACTTATGACATGCTTATGTTTGACATTATGCCTAAATAAGAATATAGGTTCATGTTGTAGTTAAACCTATGCAAGTTCACATGCTTTGATTTATGTCACCTATGTTACCACTATGCAAGTACACCAGTTTCTATTTTGTATTCCCATCGTCATATTGCAAGTTCATACGCTCACCTTCCCCTCTTTGTGTATGTAATCACGCTTTAAGCCTCCCCTTTCGCATGGCTAAATTGGGCTTTAAAAGGCTAAGCCCAATATATATAACGGACGTGTAAAACGGGGGAAAATAACGTTGGGTTAAAATTAATTAATGAATGAAAATATAAAATAGAAGGGCCCAAATTCAAGTATGGGTTGGGCCCATGATTGGTGTAACCTTTACACCATTAACTTAATAATGGGCCGCAAATATTTACATATAAGAAATAAAGAAGAATGACAAGATATGTAAATGTAGAAAATACGATGTGTTTAACCCGAGGTTGGATTGAGTTGTGATGTAAACCTGCCCGGAACCGCCCGGCTGTCCAGTAGTCACAACAATACCTATCCAATGTGGGAGGTTAAACATGGAGCCCAATAAGGACCCGAGGTTAGACTGAGTTGTGGCGTAAGACTGCCCGGAACCAACCGGCAACAGGCAGCCACAACAATACCTGTCTAATGTGAGAGGTCAGGGCCTTAATAAGACAATTAAGGCTGAGTCAGGATTGTTAGGATTAAGTGAACTAAAGACTTAATCAAAATGGAACATGCTAAACTAAACGGACTGGTGGGGTTAGGTTAGGAAACACTTAACCAACTTAGCATGTTGGCTAGAGATAGAAAACCTAGTAACGGGGGACACTTTTCAGCAGTAACCCTAAAAGGTGTATCAGGATACCCTGAAACTAGGCAGGGTGGGGCACGATTACTGGGCTGATTGTAAGAGGTCAAAGCGACGGCGGTGGTGTAGCAGTGTAGGTTCTAACGGAGTGCGGGCGTGCACACACTCCGGCGTAGAAAAATAAGGCACTGGACACCAGTAGCATACCTGTGCACTCTAAGGTTGTGTCGGGTTGCCACTATGGGATTTGATACACCCCATGGTGGGACCAGCATAGGTAACTACAGACATCGGGGGCCGTAAGACACATGTAACTTTGCGAGTAGGAGCCGATCATCATAGAATGGATCACATCACCCTGATTATGGGGTGCAAATTGGAAACTAGTATATGGGTTCAGAGATTAACATGGGGTGCGATAGTATATCCGACCCTAGACAACTTAACCAAGTTTATAGTACTTGCCCACTTCTTGTTTATACTTATCATACCCAGTTCTTTATTTATAGACAAAATAGTACTAGACTTACTCAGGCTTTATGTCTGACTCTGTTTTCCTTTCGTCTTCTTTCTTCCGTTTCCCCCCCCCCCCCCCAGGTCCTCAGGGAGGGAACACAGCAGCTTGACCAACCTCAACATCCAGCTTGAAGAAGAGAAATGTATTGCTTGGACTTTCCTGTTTTGAACTATGGCTTTGGACAATCCACTATGGGGCTTTTGCAGTTTATCCATGTTTTATTTATGCTTCTTTAAATAATGTACTCAAGACAGATTATGAAAGTGTTATGTTATGTTTTTGGAAAGGATGTTGTTGTAACACGTATTTGACTTTATGAAATAAAAGTTTGTTGTTCTTCCGCTGTTTATAAATATGTGTTCTTATATCTGTCTTGTATATCTGTGATTTGAACTTATAAACCTCCACCAAAATTAGGGCATTCCCTTTGAGAGTGACCCTAACGGAGGTGGGGTGTTTCACATAACCTAGTTTAACTTGCAAGTTTGGATCTTTATGCATGAAATGCTAGCATGAACCTTTAGGAACCACTTTACGTGTGAAACATTGGCTAAGACAAGATTTTGGGGCTTATGCATGTTTATGAACCCAAACCCCTTATGGTAACATGCAAGTTTGTGGCCAAATCCTTTATGAGATTATGCATGCTCGTGGCCAATCCCCTCTTTTAAGTTGTGCATGTTTATGGCTAAACCCTTTTTGATAATATGCATGTTTGTGGCCAAATTACCTTATGACACTATGCATGTTTATGGCCAATCCCTTTATGATGTTATGCATGTGGAAGCCAAGCCCTTTTTGGCATCATGCATGTTTTGAGACCAATATGTGACATAGTATCCTTACTATGTTGACTCGCTTTGCTTGCGTTGGGAAAACACGATTTTGGGTAGTTAGATAAACATGAACATGTCGCGAAATCTTAACTTGAATATGACATGTGTTTATACTTGAAAATATGACTTGAAAGATAACATGGAAGTTGACATGTAAGTATGCATAAAAACATGAGCTTGGGAATTTACCTATTAAGTTAGGTCTACCCAAATGCTTGAAAAACTTGTAACATGTTTTGGAAACATGATGAACTTAGATAATATAAGTGTGGCCAACTCGAGGTTGGGTTGAGTTTGCAACGTAAAACTACCCGGAACCGACCGGCCTAACTAGTAGTTGCAAACAATAGGACCCAATGTGAGAAGTTGGTCATGTCGCGCTTAAGACCCGAGGTTAGACTAGGTTGTGGTGTAAATCTACCCGGACCCGCCCGGCTTAACTAGTAACCACAACAAGGTCTAATGTGAGAGGTTGAGGGTGCATTAATTAAATTAATGCCACATAATAGGGTTAAGTTAATTTGATTAATGAGGCTTAACCAAATATGATATGGACAAATGGGTTAAGTAATTTGATTAGGCTAATGATACTTAACAAAACATGATAAGCTTGGGTAGGTTAAGTAACTTGATTTGCCTAATGACACTTGACCATTTTTATACGACTAGTGGACGGGATTAAGTTAACCAACACTTCATCAATCCAACACGATAACGTGATAAGGTTAAGTAAATTTTCTTAATGACACTTAACCGTACAATACAGTTAATGGATGGGGTTAAGAATAGGCTTAACTAATCTAAACATGGTAATCGGATGGGGTTAAGTTAAACACTTAACTAATTTAACACGATGATTTGATGAGGTTAAGTGACCTATACTTAACCAATCTAACTCGTTAATTTGATGAGGTTAAGTTAACCTATACTTAACCAATCTAACGTGAAAACATGATAAGGCTAAGTCACGAATCGTTTCGAATACGCTTGACCGATTTGACTCGGTAATTTGATAGGGTCAAATTAATATATACTTAACCAATCTAAAATGATAATTAGACGAGGTTGAGTCATGGATTGCTTGATATACTTAGCCAACTTGACACATGGTTTGTAGGGTTAAGTCTTGGACTTGGATACTTAGCCAATTTTGACATGGTTTGTAGACGGGCTAAGTTATGAACTTAAGTGACACTTAACCCATTAGATAAACCCTAATTCGGAGGATTAGGTAAATAACCATAGTTAACAAGGATTATGGAAATAAGGCTAAGTGGTAAACCTTAGTTAAGGGAAACTAAGTAATAATTCTTAGATAAATTAGTAACCCGATACATTAGGTCAACGTTTAAGAATGCGTGTAGGAGTAGGCTATCTGATTTAGATAAAGGCTCCAACGAACTGGGTAACGAAGCAGCGGCTTCGGGGAACGTGAGGATATTCTTGGGATCCCTCTGCGAGCTGCCAGGTCATTATACTAGGCTCACGAGAGGTTGAGGTCTGCGGTGGAAGAACCAAGAATATGCCTTGGTTGCTATGCGAGCGACCTAAAGACTGGGGTGGATAGCAGTGAGTCGACGAATAGATAAGGTGCCCGAGATAGCAAGTTCGTCGATCATCTACCATCTTGAGTCAAGCGTGTACGTACGGAAAGGCAGGGAACACCCAACAGACCATAATTGCTATCTAATTATGGGTGAGGTAGGCCGTAGGATGTGGGCTGGCCGGAGTGTAGTTCTCATGCAAGATTTTCTCTTGTGTTGCCTTTCACTAGTTGAGGGAGTGGTCTCGTGGGACCATAGCCACGTGTAGAAAAGCAGACCTTAGTATCTGCATCGGCAGATAAATCTAAAGCTCCCGACCGAGTCCTGTATTTCTTGTTTTGCCCTGTGACAGGACTCGGATGGCACGATGTGATACATGTGCATACAGTTATAGAAAAACGATTCACGATGAATGCGTGGGAAAAAGGGCGCGGTTGAGGGTTAGCGTAATCCCTAGTGGCCTAGGTGGTTTAACCCAACCCGAAATACGGAAGCGTGCAATAGGTAAGCGTAATCCCTAGTGGTGCTAGGTGGCGTAAGTCCTAGTAGTTCAAACGATGATTCATATGGAAGAGCCTAGCTAGAACAAGGGTGACAGTCCAAACGATTTCAAGGATAATACGACATGAGGAAGCCCGTACGAGGTACGGCAAAGGACTGAACTTATATACATGGAAAGAAACATATGATTTGAGTAACCTATATATGCGATATTAGGTTGACATGGACCATTACACGACTTTGAGCACGGGACATTCATGGTTAACACATGACGCGGGTAGGGATACTAGTACGAGAGGTGCAGAGCAAATATACATGTCAGAACTAGGAAGAATATACATAATAGATACCGTGGGATGTTAGACTGGGTAGATACCTTGGGATAATGTACTCGATAGAAATCTGACGATGTGATACCTTAACTTATCATGACACCGTAGTATATCATGATACCTTAGTTTACCTTGCCGCAGTAGTTCAACCGGCTACCCTGGTTTATCTATCTTGTAGTTATCCTTATGTTTACTTTCAGTTTATGCATGTCATGTTACCTTTACCTGTTTTTATACTGGAAGTAGATAGGACTTACTCAGTCTTTTTGACTGACCCGTTTTGTTTCGCCTCTTTTCTTCCGTTTCCCCCCCCCCCCCCCCCCCCGTAGGTTTCAGGGAGGAAACAATGCTGTTTAGTTCGGACTTCTTCTGCTTGAAGGTCATCATGGATGGCTTGGACTTCTCTTGGCTATGGCTACTTTACGGTTTTACTTGGGGAATAATTTATTAAAAAGTCTTTATGCTTCTTTACTATTGCAAGACAGGTTTTGATGTACTCTGATGTAAAAGGCTTTAGACCTTATTTATTCATGTTATGAAAGTTTGATTTTATTTCCGCTATTTATATATGTTCTGTCTTGTGATATTTCTGTGCATGTTTACCAATAATGCCCCTCTAAAGCTAGTGCATTCCTTTGTGAGTGACCCTAGCGGAGGCGGGGTGTAACATTTGGTATCAGAGCAGAAGGTTATCAGACTGGGCAAAAGTTTTTAAAGACCTTCTGAAAATTATTTGAAAAACCGTTTACAAAGAAGCATTTTTCAAGAAAATTTTCTTTTAAAAAGAAAAAGGCTATTCCCCAAAGGCCATTAGCATCATCCTTGTTTCCTTGATTTAATCTCTTTTCCTTTCTTTCCTCCATCTGTAGTCACAGTGGTTTCGACTGCGACTAGTCTTTCTAGCTCGTAAGTGTTTCCCGTACGGTGGAGGTGGTTCTCGAGAGACCGTTGCAGAGTTATGCATGAAAGGATAGTAAGAACAAGGATAAAGGATACGAGCTCAGGGATAAGCAACATGTTGGTATGGCTGAGTCCTAAAAGGAGGGAGAAAGATGAACAATGAAACCATGACGAGAGGGTACCTTTGGCATAGTGAAACGGGATAGATAGTTAAGTATCATGGGACAAGGACAAGATCATTGGGAGGGCAATAGTATGCTCTCATTTCTAGGGTACCTCAGAAGGAGGGTAACGATCTTGTTAAAGGTTTAGCTTTTCTTCTCTATCATCCTGTCGGGACTTTGTTTTGATCACCGCATCTTTTAAGTCCGCTTCGATAGTTGAGTCTCTGCACCTTAAGTACTAGCGTAATAGAGAATCCCATTTTTGTCTCAAAGTCCTATTGGAGAATCAGTCCATTTATACATGACTTGTTTGGATTTGGGAATGTCTATGCCAAGTGTTGAGTTTGGAAATAATGCTTATGTTTATAAGTTGTGGATGGATTCTAGGGATGAAGTGGTTAGCCAGTAAGGGGTGCCACTCTCGGTTTTAGAAGGAGGGTAGTTAGATTCTTGGCTTGCTTTGGTAATACCCTTGAAGTATCGCGTAACCTTTTGGGTTCTGTCATGATTAGTTACTTAGAATCCCTAGATGCCTTTGTTGGAAATTAGAAACCCGATCGAATGGTGTTCGCTAATAAGACGGATGGTTTACTTCATTTATGCATGGGTTATAGAGATCACCCTAGTAAGTGCGCTTGATAACCTGGTTGGCATCTGTTTACTTTCAAGAGGAAGTTCTTCTACGAGAAATACCCTGTGGTACGAGGTCCGAGATTCACTAGTGAATTTTGGAAAGCTTGCATGAGATCATGAGTACGCAGTCATATTTGCGTCAAGTATTCTAGGAAAAGGATAAGTGCAAGTGGAACGAGAGGCGACGAAGAAATGAGTTCCAGCTCATGTTATGGAAACAGGAATAAGAAGCTACAAAATCGCGAAGTTAAAAGACGACTTTGATGGTCAAAGACTAGATACGCGCATGATATCTCTTTTTGGGAGTATATCCTTGATCCCTGTTTTCTGTAGAGCTTACTTGTAGGCTATCTTTTGTGGACATCCTCTCGGTCCTATTTTCTGTTACAAACCCCGTAAGGAGTTTGTCCTGTTTATCTTCTCGACCCTGTTTCAGGGAATCCTAGGTAGAACCCTATGGATGTAAACATGTATTTGAAACATGTTATGATTGATATGGTTGCAAGTGGTTGCTCGTGGATGCGCGAATACACATTAGATACTAGCTCGACTCGGTCACATTTCATATTGCATATGCACGAGTATTTATACTTGTTTATGGATGAAATCGAATGTATTATCATGCGGTTGTCGCATATGAATGAATGATTGTGCACACATATAGTATCTATATGACTAGGACTATTTGCATACATGTTGGATTCATGGCACTATACATATTTTGCATTAGAAAGATTATTCAGGCCTGATCATTAGCATTAGCTAAGGAACATGTACACACACGTTTTGCATATATTCATACAGCATTAGAAATCTTCTAAGGACAATGGTTGCTTGTGGATGATGTTTTGAGTAGATGGATGGTGGATGGTAGGATATGTACTTCCTAACTTGGAGATTTCGGGGACGAAATCCTAAAAGGTGGGGAGAATGTAACAACCCGTATTTTTCGATAACATGTTAAGACAAGAATCAAGGCATAATTTAATTTTAAATTCTGAATCAAGTAAAACGGGCTATGCCATTGCGTTCGTCTCGGAAAAATACGCGAAATAGAGTCCGAGTTTTCGAAAATCGGAGTCCGTATGACCCGGTTAAGGCCCAAAGAAGTTTTCGGGAAATTTGAATTTCGAAACATGCAGAAATGGGGCCAGGCGGGAAAATTCCAGCCCAGACAAGTCGACAGGCATGTCGACAGGCATGTCGACAGGGCTGTCGAGTTGCCCTGTCGGCTGATTCTGATCTGGTGCACCTATTTTCTATCTTGGCTAGGTTTTTGGGCCTGGTTTGAAATCTGACGGTTCAGGTTGGTCCTAGGGTTAATCTAAGGGCCTAAAACTATCCTAATCTCTATAAAAAGACCCTAAACCTACCCCTAAACCCTCATTATTCACTCATGTAACTAAACTATGGCCAAATTTCTACTCTCATGGCCTCCATCTCAAATCCCTAGAGCCTATGCATCCAAATCAAGTTCAAATCAAAAGGTGCAAGCTTGCTACACCAAATCAAGGCCAAATCAACATTGCTATGCGAGTTCCATGACGATTCTTCTACAAAGGAGGCACCTTTCTTAGCCAAGATGATTCATGCTTCTTTCCCTAGGCCTAACTATGTAAGTTCTAGCTACTTTTAGATGGAAACGGTAGTTTTGATAATGACATGGGATAAAATGAGGCTAAACATGATTATGCGAACCTATATGAACCTCACCTTGCCTCTTGTGTTCATATTTATGATCTTAGGCCATGTGAGTGACTTAATCATGCCTCTCATGCTATGCATAACCTAGTTTAACTTGCAAGTTTGGATCTTTATGCATGAAATGCTAGCATGAACCTTTAGGAACCACTTTACGTGTGAAACATTGGCTAAGACAAGATTTTGGGGCTTATGCATGTTTAGGAACCCAAACCCCTTATGGTAACATGCAAGTTTGTGGACAAATCCTTTATGAGATTATGCATGCTCGTGGCCAATCCCCTCTTTTAAGTTGTGCATGTTTATGGCTAAACCCTTTTTGATAATATGCATGTTTGTGGCCAAATTACCTTATGACACTATGCATGTTTATGGCCAATCCCTTTATGATGTTATGCATGTGGAAGCCAAGCCCTTTTTGGCATCATGCATGTTTTGAGACCAATATGTGACATAGTATCCTTACTATGTTGACTCGCTTTGCTTGCGTTGGGAAAACACGATTTTGGGTAGTTAGATAAACATGAACATGTCGCGAAATCTTAACTTGAATATGACATGTGTTTATACTTGAAAATATGACTTGAAAGATAACATGGAAGTTGACATGTAAGTATGCATAAAAACACGAGCTTAGGAATTTACCTATTAAGTTAGGTCTACCCAAATGCTTGAAAAACTTGTAACATGTTTTGGAAACATGATGAACTTAGATAATATAAGTGTGGCCAACTCGAGGTTGGGTTGAGTTTGCAACGTAAAACTACCCGGAACCGACCGGCCTAACTAGTAGTTGCAAACAATAGGACCCAATGTGAGAAGTTGGTCATGTCGCGCTTAAGACCCAAGGTTAGACTAGGTTGTGGTGTAAATCTACCCGGACCCGCCCGGCTTAACTAGTAACCACAACAAGGTCTAATGTGAGAGGTTGAGGGTGCATTAATTAAATTAATGCCACATAATAGGGTTAAGTTAATTTGATTAATGAGGCTTAACCAAATATGATATGGACAAATGGGTTAAGTAATTTGATTAGGCTAATGATACTTAACAAAACATGATAAGCTTGGGTAGGTTAAGTAACTTGATTTGCCTAATGACACTTGACCATTTTTATACGACTAGTGGACGGGATTAAGTTAACCAACACTTCATCAATCCAACACGATAACGTGATAAGGTTAAGTAAATTTTCTTAATGACACCTAACCGTACAATACAGTTAATGGATGGGGTTAAGAATAGGCTTAACTAATCTAAACATGGTAATCGGATGGGGTTAAGTTAAACACTTAACTAATTTAACACGATGATTTGATGAGGTTAAGTGACCTATAATTAACCAATCTAACTCGTTAATTTGATGAGGTTAAGTTAACCTATACTTAACCAATCTAACGTGAAAACATGATAAGGCTAAGTCACGAATCGTTTCGAATACGCTTGACCGATTTGACTCGGTAATTTGATAGGGTCAAATTAATATATACTTAACCAATCTAAAATGATAATTAGACGAGGTTGAGTCATGGATTGCTTGATATACTTAGCCAACTTGACACATGGTTTGTAGGGTTAAGTCTTGGACTTGGATACTTAGCTAATTTTGACATGGTTTGTAGACGGGCTAAGTTATGAACTTAAGTGACACTTAACCCATTAGATAAACCCTAATTCGGAGGATTAGGTAAATAACCATAGTTAACAAGGATTATGGAAATAAGGCTAAGTGGTAAACCTTAGTTAAGGGAAACTAAGTAATAATTCTTAGATAAATTAGTAACCCGATACGTTAGGTCAACGTTTAAGAATGCGTGTAGGAGTAGGCTATCTGATTTAGATAAAGGCTCCAACGAACTGGGTAACGAAGCAGCGGCTTCGGGGAACGTGAGGATATTCTTGGGATCCCTCTGCGAGCTGCCAGGTCATTATACTAGGCTCACGAGAGGTTGAGGTCTGCGGTGGAAGAACCAAGAATATGCCTTGGTTGCTATGCGAGCGACCTAAAGACTGGGGTGGATAGCAGTGAGTCGACGAATAGATAAGGTGCCCGAGATAGCAAGTTCGTCGATCATCTACCATCTTGAGTCAAGCGTGTACGTACGGAAAGGCAGGGAACACCCAACAGACCATAATTGCTATCTAATTATGGGTGAGGTAGGCCGTAGGATGTGGGCTGGCCGGAGTGTAGTTCTCATGCAAGATTTTCTCTTGTGTTGCCTTTCACTAGTTGAGGGAGTGGTCTCGTGGGACCATAGCCACGTGTAGAAAAGCAGACCTTAGTATCTGCATCGGTAGATAAATCTAAAGCTCCCGACCGAGTCCTGTATTTCTTGTTTTGCCCTGTGACAGGACTCGGATGGCACGATGTGTTACATGTGCATACAGTTATAGAAAAACGATTCACGATGAATGCGTGGGAAAAAGGGCGCGGTTGAGGGTTAGCGTAATCCCTAGTGGCCTAGGTGGTTTAACCCAACCCGAAATACGGAAGCGTGCAATAGGTAAGCGTAATCCCTAGTGGTGCTAGGTGGCGTAAGTCCTAGTAGTTCAAACGATGATTCATATGGAAGAGCCTAGCTAGAACAAGGGTGACAGTCCAAATGATTTCAAGGATAATACGACATGAGGAAGCCCGTACGAGGTACGGCAAAGGACTGAACTTATATACATGGAAAGAAACATATGATTTGAGTAACCTATATATGCGATATTAGGTTGACATGGACCATTACACGACTTTGAGCACGGGACATTCATGGTTAACACATGACGCGGGTAGGGATACTAGTACGAGAGGTGCAGAGCAAATATACATGTCAGAACTAGGAAGAATATACATAATAGATACCGTGGGATGTTAGACGGGGTAGATACCTTGGGATAATGTACTCGATAGAAATCTGACGATGTGATACCTTGACTTATCATGGCACCGTAGTATATCATGATACCTTAGTTTACCTTGCCGCAGTAGTTCAACCGGCTACCCTGGTTTATCTATCTTGTAGTTATCCTTATGTTTACTTTCAGTTTATGCATGTCATGTTACCTTTACCTGTTTTTATACTGGAAGTAGATAGGACTTACTCAGTCTTTTTGACTGACCCGTTTTGTTTCGCCTCTTTTCTTCCGTTCCCCCCCCCCAGGTTTCAGGGAGGAAACAATGCTGTTTAGTTCGGACTTCTTCTGCTTGAAGGTCATCATGGATGGCTTGGACTTCTCTTGGCTATGGCTACTTTACGGTTTTACTTGGGGAATAATTTATTAAAAAGTCTTTATGCTTCTTTACTATTGCAAGACAGGTTTTGATGTACTCTGATGTAAAGGGCTTTAGACCTTATTTATTCATGTTATGAAAGTTTGATTTTATTTCCGCTATTTATATATGTTCTGTCTTGTGATATTTCTTTGCATGTTTACCAATAATGCCCCTCTAAAGCTAGTGCATTCCTTTGCGAGTGACCCTAGCGGAGGCGGGGTGTTACAAGCTTCGACATACATTAGCCTCCCAAAATACGAGTATGTAGAGCTTTTAATGATGCAAGAAAAATCATCTGATCTTTCAAACTGAACAAAGAAATTATAGCTAGGAGAAATATGTATATTAAAACTACCCACTGGTTTCCAAACTTTGGATATGTAATCTTTCAGCTTAATCGATGATAAACGAAAATGGATTGGGATCAAAGATACTGTGTTCTCCCATGAAGATTCTAATATATTGAAAACTTTTCTGCAATAAAAATATATTCCAGATTCGGTTTTACAAAGCTAAGCTTTCTGAGATTTAAATCAGATGAGATCGGATCAGAGTTTGATGTAGGATTTGATGAGGTTTTAGGTTGTGGATTTTCATATGTAGATGATGAGGGGTTTGGAGAAGAAGATGAAGGTTGCGATTGAGTATGTAGTCGTGACTTTGTTAAGTATATCTTTAATGTAGAAATTGAAATTTGAAATTGAAGGATTCAAATCCCAACAATTTTGAAATAAAATAAGTAACATTTTTTATATTACATTACAAGGGAAAAATCGTTCATATTATCTTTCCATAGAAGGAAATAACAAATAACAAAAGGTATGTTGTTGCCGTTTTGAAAAAGGGGATAAGGATTACCGAAGTAATGTCTAAACCTAATGATTTTAATAAAGTAAAGAGAAAGAATTTCGGAACAAGGAAACACTATTTTCAATTGTCTCAATATTTTTTTAGTATAATGATGGAGACTAAAAAAAAATTGAGATGAAACAAAACAAAAGAGGTTAGAGACGACTCAAGAAATGCCTAAGGATTTACCTTCGGACTTTTTCAGAATTATCCAACTTGAGTTATTGAGTATGAATGATATATTTTTTATGTAAGTTTTTTTTATGTAAGTAAGAACAGAAAAACTTAAATCATAGTCTAAGTCTTGATTTTTTTTTATACATTTTACATTAAATACAGAAATAGTGGAATCATTTTTTTTCAAACTGTATGAGGAGAAAACCTCTTATACGTTTCTAGAGGTTTTTTTTTTATCTATATCTATCCCAATGAGTGATCTATCAAATCGTTGAAATTGATGTTCGATCCCGACGAGAAGGAAGATATCTTCGAACGGTGGGTTTTTATGATCCAATGAAAAATCAAACTTATTTAAACGTTTAAACGTTCCTGCTATTCGTTATTTCCTTAAAAAAGGTGTTTAACCTAAAGGAGTTAATCATGATATTTTAAGAAAAGCAGATTTTTTCAAAGAATTCATAAAATAAATAAATAAATTAGAAAAAAGAAAGGTAACTAGTATAAACTTGTGCGGTGATTATTTACTCACAATTTCTCTTTTCTTGTTCTATATTATGTTTTATATTTTCCACATTTATTGTTGTGCCAATCCAACATAAATTCTTATTTTATGTAAAAAAAAATATTTCATTTTTTTATCAACAATTTATTCATATTGACAATGGTGTGTCGAACAAATATAATTCGATCGTAGATAAATAGATCTGTTTATTTTGATCCTTATTTATTTATGGGTTTTTCCTTTACTTCATTCAAATTATGGGTTTTCCAAATTTACTATTTTTTATATAAGATATATTTTTTAACGAAAATCAATTTTTTTTTCTATTTTCTAAAATAAGGGGGCGGTCCTTAAATGTAAATTTTTACATTTTTTATCTATTTTTAATTTAATCCAATCCTGTTTCATTTAATTGATCATCTAATCTTTCCTTTATATTTCTTTTGAATTCAAAATTCAATGTTTTTACGTAGTTGTATAGTTCAATTCCATTTTTTCCACTTGTATATACATATTTATCTGGGTTGCTAACTCAGTGGTAGAGTACTCGGCTTTTAAGTGCGATTATGGTTTTTTACACATTTGAGTGAAGTAACGAATTCGTCCACACTTTCGGTAGAGTCTATAAGACCACGACTGATCCTGAAAGGTAATGGATGGAAAAAACCGCATGTCGTAATAAAATAATAAGAAAAAATGGAATTGAATTTTCAATTTTGAATTTCTTATTATATTCTTTCTTATTTTTTTTATTTTAAGAAATTCACAGTTAGAGTTTGGTCTAGTGAATAATTGGTTAGAGCTCTATGGCTCTAATTCTGGTAAAATAAAATAATAAAAAAAGCAACGAGCTTTTATTCTTAATTTGAATAATTTCCCAATCTAAGTAAACGTTAAAAATAAATTAGTGCCTGATGTGGGGAAGGGGTCTCCTGTAAATGGACCTTTGATTCTTTTTTTGTAAGAATAAAAAAATCCTACCATATTTTCTATTATGGATTGGAAACTAATGCGTAGAAGAAACAGTATACTGACAAAAAAATTCCAAAGTCAAAAAAGCGATCGAGTTGCAAAATTTTTAAAATTATCCCCTGATAATTTATTTAATATTAATAGAATGAAGATAAACCTATTGGATAGTTGAAGGAGGGAGGAAAAAGATCTGTTGATTGGACTCTGTATTTCCGGGGTATATATTTTTTCATACATGATACATACTTTGTTCTGACCGTATTGCACTATGTATAATTTGATAATACAAGAAATACCTATTATTTCTAGTTCAAGTAGAAATTGAAGTCAACGGAAGAATTACAAGGATATTTAGAAAAAGGTAGATCTTGGTAACAATATTTCCTATATCCGTTACTCTTTCAGGAGTATATTTATGCACTTAATTATGATCATGGTTTAAATGGTTTGATTTTTTATGAACACGTAGAAATTTTTGGTTATGATAATAAATCTGGTTTATCACTTGTAAAACGTTTAATTACTAGAATCTATCAAAAGAATCCTTTGATTTCTTCAGTTAGTTATTCTAACCAAAATTTATTTATTGGTCACACTCACAACATTTTTTTATTCTCATTTTTATTTTCAAATTATATCAGAAAGTTTTGCAATTATTGTGGAAATTCCATTTTCCTTGCGATTAGTATCTTATTTAGAAAAAAAAGAAATACCAAAATATCGTAATTTACGATCAGTTCATTCAATTTTTCCTTTTTTAGAGGACAAATTATTGTATTTAAATTATGTTTTAGATATATTAATGCCTCATCCCATACATATGGAAATCTTGGTTCAAATCCTTCAGTGCGGGATTCAAGATCTTCCCTTTTTTACACTTATTGCGATTCTTTCTTCACGAATACCATAACTGGAGTAATCTCTCCATTACTCAAAAGAAATCTATTTATGTTTTTTCAAAAGAAAATAAAAGATTTTTTTTGGTTCCTATATAATTCTTATGTATTTGAATGCGAAATTTTATTAGTTCTTATTCGTAAACAATCCTCTTATTTACGATTAACTTCTTTTAGAACTTTTAGTAAGCGAATACATTTTTATGCAAAAATAGAACATCTTCAAATTGAATATTTTTTAGTAGTATGTCGTAACTATTTTCATAGAACTCTGTGGTTCTTCAAGGATCCTTTCGTGCATTATGTTCGATATCAAGGAAAAGCAATTCTTGCTTCAAAGGGGACTCATTTTCTGATGAAGGAATGGAAATATCATTTTGTCAATTTTTGGCAATATTATTTTAAATTTCGGGCTCAACCATATAGGACCCATATAAATCGATTATCAAACTATTCCTTCCATTTTTGGGGTTATCTTGCAGGTTTACTAAAATTCTTTGGCTATAAGGAATAAAATGTTAAATAATTCATATCTAATAGATACCATTACTAATAAATTTGATACCATAATCCCAGTTATTCTTCTTATTGGATCCTTATCTAAAGGTTAAATTTTTACCGTATCGGGCCATCCTATTAGTAAGCCAATCTGGGCCGATTTCTCAGATTCTGATGTTCTCAATAGATTTGGTCGAATATGTAGAAATCTTTCTCATTGTTACTGTGGATCCTTAAAAAACAGGGTTTGTATCGAATAAAGTATATACTTCGACTTTCGTGTGCTAATACTTTGGCTCGTAAACATAAAAGTACAGTACGCATTTTTTTACATAGATTAGGTTCGAAGTTATTAGAAGAATTCTTTACGGAAGAAGACCAGATTCTTTCTTTGGTCTTCCCAAAACAAATTCCTTTTACTTTACATCGATCATAGGTAGAACGTATTTGGCATTTGGATATTATCCATATTAATGATTTAGTGAGTCACTCATGATTGGTCATGATACCCTATAATTTGAACTAATTATTCTTTTAATGAATTTTTTTATAAAAAAAATTCATTAATTTATGAAATGCCCATGTAGTCCTCCGAATATTCAAAATTGTTATACTTTCTTCTTAATATATATGTTTTTTATCTATATACATAGGGAAAGTCATGTGCAATGAAAAGTGCAAGCATGATTTGGGTAGGGTTCTTTGTTCCTCTATTGCAACAAGAAAAAAAGATCTACTTCATCCGACTAGTTCCGGGTTCGAGTCCTGGGCAACCCATACAGAAAATTTTAGAAGAAAGATTTCTTTTAAAATTTTCATTCATTTCATTTTTAAAGTTTTAGGTTGCACTTTAATTTAGTCAAATATATCAGTTGAGATTGGTCAGTTGGGATTGGTTGACATTGGCATATAAGTCATGTTATACTGTTAAATAACAAGCCTTCTATTATCTATTTTATTTAGCACGTGTGCTTGGGAGTCCTTGAAAATTGAATAAACCAAGATTTTGCCATGACTGCAATTTTAGAGAGACGCGAAAGTACAAGCCTATGGGGTCGCTTCTGTAACTGGATAACCAGCACTAAAAACCGTCTTTACATCGGATGGTTTGGTGTTTTGATGATCCCTACTTTATTGACCGCAACTTCTGTATTTATTATCACCTTCATTTCTGCTCCTCCAATGGATATTGATGGTATTCGTGAACCTGTTTCTAAATCTTTACTTTATGGAAACAATATTATCTCTGGTGTCATTATTCCTACTTCTGCAACTATAGGTTTGCATTTTTACCCGATATGGGAAGCAGCATCTGTTGATGAGTTGTTGTATAATGGCGGTCCTTATGAACTAATTGTTTTACACTTCTTACTTGGTGTAGCTTGTTGCATGGGTCGTGAATGGGAACTTAGTTTTCGTCTGGGTATGCGTCCTTGGATTGCTGTTGCATATTCAGCTCCTGTTGCAGCTGCTACTGTTGTTTTCTTGATCTATCCTATTAGTCAAGTAAGTTACTCTGATGGTATGCCTTTAGGAATTTTTCGTACTTTCAATTTTATGATTGTATTCCAGGCAGAGCACAACATCCTTATGCATCCATTTCACATGTTAGGCGTAGCTGGTGTATTCGACGGATCCCTATTTAGTGCTATGCATGGTTCCTTGGTAACCTCTAGTTTAATTAGGGAAACTACTGAAAATGAGTCTTCTAATGAAGGTTACAGATTCGGTCAAGAGGAAGAAACTTATAATATCGTTGCTGCTCATGGTTATTTTGGCCGATTGATCTTCCAATATGCTAGTTTCAACAATTCCCGTTCCCTACATTTTCTTCTTGGCTGCCTGGCCTGTAGTAGGTATCTGGTTCATTGCTTTAGGTATTAGTACTATGGCTTTCAACCTAAATGGTTTCAATTTTAACCAATTTGTAGTTGATAGTCAAGGTCGTGTTATTAACACTTGGTCTGATATCATCAATCGTGCTAACCTTGTTATGGAAGTAATGCATGAACGTAATGCTCATAACTTCCATCTAGACCTGGCTGCTGTAGAAGTTCCATCTACAAATGGATAAGACTAAAGTCTTAATGTATTAAGAATCGCCGAACAAAGGGGCTATACCTAATATCTATTGGGTATAACTCCGCCTCCACTCCAATTTTAGTTCTTTTTCTTTATCATAAGGTTATCTCCCGCCAATGAATGATAAGCATCTATTTTTTTCCAAATTAACGACGAGATTTTTTATCGTTTCTCGCATGTCTTGCGAAAGTCAGAGTCGCCGTGAATTCTCCCAATTTGTGACATACCATACGATCCGTTATATAAATAGGTAAATATTCCTTTCCATTATGAATAGTGATTGTATGGCCAACCATTTTGGGTATAATGGTAGATGCCCGAGACCAACTATTATTTCTTTCTCCTCCCTCATGTTGAGTTTTTCAATTTTTCTTGATAAATGATTAGCAACAAAAGGTTTTTATTTTCAGTGAACGTGCCACAGCTGATTACCCCTTTTTTACATTTTAAAGATTGGCATTCTATGTCCAATAGAATATCTCGATCTAAGTATAAAGGTAAGAATAAATACAATAATGATGAATGGAAAAAAGAGAAAATCCTTTAGCTAGATAGGGGGCGGATGTAGCCAAGTGGATCAAGGCAGTGGATTATGAATCCACCACGCGCGGGTTCAATTCCCGTCGTTCGCCCATCACATTATTTCAAATTCAAAAAAAAATTCTATTTTCAATATTCCTATTTACGGCGACGAAGAATAAAACTATCACTATATTTTTCCCTTTGTCGTACTTCTTCTTCCAAGCGCAGGATAACCCCAAGGAGTTGTGGTTTTTTTTTTACCAATTGGGGATTTCCCTTCCCCACCTTTATAGGGATGGTCTACAGGGTTCATAACTACTCCTCTTACTATAGGACGCTTACCTATCCAACACTTCGATCCGGCTCTACCCAAACTTTGTTGATTCACCCCAACATTACCCACTTGTCCAACTGTTGCTAAGCAGTTTTTGGATATCTAACAGACCTCCCCGGATGGTAATCTTAATGTGGCTGATTTACGCTCTTTTGCGATCATCTTCGCTACAGTGCCCGCCACTCTAGCTAATTGTCCACCCTTTCCAAGCATGATTTCTATGTTATGTATGGCCGTGCCTAAGGGAATATCGGTTGAAGTATATTCTTCTTTTAAAAACCCCTTCCCAAATTGTACAAGATTCTTCCAAAGAATACGGCTTTCTAGATGTATAAGATGATATCTAAATAGATGGATCTTTATCTTATATGAATCGTATGATGAAATACCACATGAGTGGATATATAGGAATCCAAATCTGCCGAATCACTCATGTATGATCTTCTACATCCTAGGTCTCCCCGTTCCATCATCTGGCTTATTTTCTTCATGTAGCATTCAGACTGAATGACTCTATGAAACTACGTCGATACTTCCACATATTATGGGTAACGTAGGAGACATCTCTATTTTTCCCTGGGGGGATCTTTATAATTACCATTGCTTAGCTTTCAATTCTCTTCTGACCATCGAATTAAATGTGAATAACCCGTCCTCCTCTCTTTGAAACAAGGGGCGCTTCCGGTTCTATTCGTGCTTCAAACAATTTTGTCTTCTCCATATTACCATATCTCTAGAGTCAATAATTTTCTATGAGGAACTACTGAACTCAATCACTTGCTACCGTTACTCAACAGTTTCTTGTTGAGGTCTATCCCATAGAGGTACTCAAATTGGATAAGTGATAGATTTCCATGTTTCATCGTAAACCTAACTGGTTGCTTCCAATTACGTAAATCAATAGTTCAAACCGCACTCAATGGTAGGGCATTTCCCATTGATATTGGGACTTCTGTACCAGAAATAATGGTATCTACAATTATAATCCCTCTATATCTTTTCTCGCCATCCCATAATGTATGAGACAAATATATGCATTTTGATTAGGGTCATATTTTATGGTTATGATTCTACCAGATATGTCTTTTTCATTCCTTCAAAAATCGATTTTACTGTATAGATGCTTATGACCTCCCCCTCTATGTCTTGCGGTAATGATTCCTCTGGCATTACGACCTTTACCACAATGATGTTGTCCACAGATCAAATTATTTCGTGGACTGGATTTCATTTTTCTGTCTATGGCTCTATTACGTGTGCTTAGGGTAGAAATTTTGCGTAAATGTATCGCCGTGTTATTAAGTATTTTGCTTTAAGTTCTTTTCTCTATAAGAGGTGGAATAGAATAACCCGGTTGAAGCGTAATGATCGTACGTCTATAATGCATTGTATGTCCCATAATAGGCCTTATTCTTCTACCCTTTCTTGGGAGTCGATGACTATTCATAGCTATTACCTTGACACCAAAGAAGAGTTCGACCCAATGCTTTATTTCTATCCTAGTTGATCCTAATTCGATATTAGAAGTATATTGATTGTTCCCCAATAACCGAATACTTTTTTCTGTAAATACTGCATATTTGATTCCACCATAACTCCATTTTCTTCCCTATGAGTTCCAGTATCAATAAGAATTCTAGTTCTTACTGTTCATATGGTATGGTATGAATATACAATACCAAATCATTGTGTATGGATGATGAGATTCCATTGATACAAAGCCAATTCCAATAGACTTATTGAACGTTCCCATTGGTGTGCATCCAGCAGGAATTGAACCTACGAATTTTCCAATTATGAGTTGGGCGCTTTAACCATTCAGCCATGGTGCTTAACAGGGCTCATTGTACATCGTGAATAACCAAATTCAAGTTGAAATGAAATATTTAGGAGGAATCAATGAAAATCTTTAGGAGGAATCAATGAAACGATATCAATTCAAATCTTGGATCTTCGAATTGAGTGAGATCAAGAATTCTCAATATTTCTTAGATTCATGGATCAAATTCGATTCAGTTGGATCTTTCACTCGCATTTTTTCCACCAAGAACGTTTTATGAAACTCTCTAACCCCCGAATTTAGAGTATCCTACCTTCATGTGATTCACAGGGTTCAATAAGCAATCGATATTTCACGATCAAAGGTGTAGTACTGCTTGTAGTAGTGGTCCTTATATCTCGTATTACCAATCGAAAGATGGTCGAAAGAAAAAATCTCTATTTGATAGAGCTTCTTCCTATACCTATGAATTCCATTTGACCAAGAAATGAGACACTGGAAGAATCTATTAGGTCTTCCAATATCAATAGATTGATTATTTTGCTCCTATATCTTCCAAAAGAGAAAAAGATTTTTGAGAATTGTTTCATGGACCCGCAAGAGAGTACTTGGGTTCTCCCAATAAATAAAAAGTGTATCATGCCTGAGTCAAACCGGGGTTCACAGTGGTGGAGGAACCGGATCGGAAAAAAGAGGGATTCTAGTTGTAAGATAGCTAATGAAACCTTAGCTGGAATTGATATCTCATTCAAAGAGAAAGATAGCAAATATATGGACTTTCTTTTTTTATCCTATACGGATGATCCGATCCGCAAGGACCATGATTGGGAATTGTTTGATCGTCTTTATCCGAGGAAGAAATAAAACATAATCTACTTGAATTCGGGACAGCTATTCAAAATCTTAGGGAAAGACTTGATTTGTTATCTCATGTTTGCTTTTTGTGAAAAAAGACCAATTGAAGGGGAGGGTTTCTTCAAACAACAAGGAGTTGAGGCAACTATTCAATCAAATGATATTGAGCACGTTTCCCGTCTCTTCTTGAGAAAGAAGTGGGGTATTTCTTTGCAAAATTGTGCACAATTTCATATGTGGCAATTCCGCTAAGATCTCTTCATTAGTTGGGGGAAGAATCAGCACAAATCGGATTTTTTGAGGAACATATCGAGAGAGAATTGGATTTGGTTAGACAATGTGTGGTTGGTAAACAAGGATTGGTTTTTTAGCAGGGTACGGAATGTATTGTCAAATATTCAATATGATTCCACAAGATCTATTTTCGTTCAAGTAATGGATTCTAGCCAATCGAATGGATCCTCTGATCAATCCAGAGATCATTTCGATTCCATTAGAAATGAGGATTCATAATATCACAGATTGATTGATCAAACAGAGATTCAACAACTAAAAGAAAGATCGATTGTTTGGGATCCTTCCTTTCTTCAAACGGAACGAACAGAGATAGTATTAGATCGATTCCCGAAACGCCTTTTTGGATCTTCATCAATGTCCCGGCTATTCACGAAACGTGAGAAGCAAATGAATAACCATCTGCTTCTGAAAGAAATCGAAGAATTTCTTGGGAACCCTAAAAGATCAATTCGTTCTTTTTTCTCTGACAGATGGTCAGAACTTCATCTGGGTTCGAATCCTA
This sequence comes from Allium sativum, assembly GCA_030737875.1. Lineage (NCBI taxonomy): Eukaryota > Viridiplantae > Streptophyta > Magnoliopsida > Asparagales > Amaryllidaceae > Allium > Allium sativum. The sequence goes on along the minus strand of CM060909.1, from coordinate 427,737,789 downwards.
CTGAGAGGTCCACTAGAGATCAGAAATTTTTAAAGAAATAACAAGATGTTTCTTTTATCCCTTCCAGGCGATCGGAAAATAAAGAAATGGTTGATATATTCAAGATAATTAGGTATTTACAAAATACCGTCTCAATTCATCCTATTTCATCAGATCCAGGATGTGATATGGTTCCGAAGGATGAACCAGATATGGACTGTTCCAATAAGATTTCGTTCTTGAAAAAAAATCAAATTTTGGATTTATTTCGTCTATTCCATAATCGGAACAAAGGGGGATACACGTTACACCATGATTTTGAATCAGAATAGAGATTTCAAGAAATGGCAGATCTATTCACTCTATCAATAACCGAGCCCGATCTGGTGTATCATAAGGGATTTGCCTTTTCTATTGATTCACACGGGTTGTGTAACAACCCGTATTTCGATAACATGTTAAAACGAGAATCGAGGCAGAATTTAATTTTAAATCCTGAATCAAGTAAAACGGGCTATGCCATTGCGTTCGTCTCGGAAAAATACGCGAAATAGAGTCCGAGTTTTCGAAAATCGGAGTCTGTATGACCCGATTAAGGCCCAAAGAAGTTTTCAGAAAACTTCAAAGTAAAAACAGATTTCAAATTCAAGTTTGAATTTGGAAATTTGGGCCAGTTTGGGCCAGGCGGGAAAATTCCCGCCAGAGCACCCAAGCCGACAGCCCTGTCGACTTGGGAGTCGACTTGGTTGGACCCAAGTCGACAGCCCTGTCGACTTGGCTGTCGACTTGGTCCAGCCGGGCAGTTCTGCCTGGTGCACCATTTTGGGTTTGTGTTGAGTTTGGGGGCCAGATTCGGTTTTAAGGGTTGAGATTGCAACTAGGGTTTAATCCTATGGCCTAAAACACTTGCCTAATCTATAAATAAGACCCTAACCTAACCCTAAATCATCATTATTCATTCATACAACTAAACTATGGCAAAATTTTATCTCTCATGGCCTCCACTCTCTTCATAAAATTTCTAAATTGTTTCTATGAGAGATTTTCCATGCATACAAGTGTTTTCAAGCTTGTATGAGTGTCATTAGCTTGCATTCAAGTCAAGTTTCTATATTTGCATCATAAAGCAAGGATTTTGATCATTTTGGCTCAAGGGTTTTTATGTTAGAGCTTGCATTTTGGGTCTAGTTGATTGCATAAGGGCTTTGTCCTATCTTTTGTGCCTTCATAGCAATGTAAGCCCTTTCCCTACTCTTAGATATTAACTATGAAGTTAAATGTTCATGTTGCAAGTTTGGGTTTGATCATTGAGTATGATACATGCTATCATGTCATGCAAGTTTATGAAGTCATTATCTTGATCTTGTGGGCTAAAAGATACAACCTTTGTGTTGAAATGTTGCATTATGCAACATGAGAACCCTCATAACCTTTATGTCAACTTGCATATGAAGTCATAACCCTTATATGATGATATATGCGAGTATATGCGAGTTACTAGTCATCATTCCATGTCTTTTGTCACCATGATTCGCTTATGTGCCAAGTTTGGGTTTATGTATGTTTTTGAGGCTTAAGGATGTAACATGCAAGTTAATGAACACATTTGTGCCTCATTTGCCACCATGATTAACTTGTGGCTTAATATCCATTTTTGTCACGCCTTTGCCAAGTCTCTTCTTTTAATCCATTACGTTGTTGCGAACGTGTATGCGAGTTTAAAAGCGTTGGGTTATGTTATGGGTAATTTCTAATGACATGAAATACAACTTGAAAACATGACTTGAAATATAACATGGAAGTTGACATGTGAGTATACTTGAAAATATCAAATTGGGAATTTACCTATTAAGTTAGGTCTACCCATATTATGGAATTGGGAATTTACCTATTAAGTTAGGTCTACCCAAATCCTTGAAAACATGTGATATGTGTTGGAAACATAATGGACATGACACTTAGATAATATAAGTGTGGCCAACTCGAGGTTGGGTTGAGTTTGCAACGTAAAACTACCCGGAACCGACCGGCCTAACTAGTAGTTGCAAACAATAGGACCCAATGTGAGAAGTTGGTCATGTTGTGCTTGAACCCGAGGTTAGACCAAATTGTGGTGTAAAGCTTCCCGGAACCGACCGGCTTAACTAGTAACCACAACAAAGTCTAATGTGAGAGGTTGAGGTGCATTAAGTAATTAATGCCACATGATAGGATTAAGTTAATTTGATTAATGACTCTTAACCAAATATGACATGGACAATGGGTTAAGTAAATTGATTAGGCCAATGATACTTAACAAAACATGACAAGGTTGGGTAGGTTAAGTAATTTGATTTGCCTAATGACACTTAACCATTTTTATACGACTAGTGGACGGGATTAAGTTAACCAACACTTAATCAATCCAACACGATAATCTGGTAAGGTTAAGTAAGTTTTCTTAATGACACTTAACCGAAAAATACAGTTAATCGATGGGGTTAAGATTAGACTCAACTAGTCTAAACATGGAAATCGGATGGGGTTAAGTTAGCCTAGACTTAATTAATCCCACTTGGCAGTTTAATGGGGTTAAGTTAAACACTTAACTAATCCAACATGATGATTTGAGGTGGTTAAGTGACCTATACTTAACCAATCTAACTCGTGAATTTATTGAGGTTCAGTTAACCTATACTTAACCAATCTAACGTGAAAACATGATAAGGCTAAGTCACGAATAGCTTAAATACGCTTGACCGATTTGACTCAGTAATTTGATAGGGTCAAGTTAATATATACTTAACCAACTTGAGCATGGTTTGTAGGGTTAAGTCTTGAACTTGGATACTTAGCCAATTTTGACATGATTTGTAGACGGGTTAAGTCATGAACTTAAGTGACACTTAATCCATTATGTAAACACTAGTCCTGAGGATTAGGTGGATAACCGTAGTTAACAAGGATAACGGGAATAAGGCTAAGTGGTAAACCTTAGTTGAAGAATAACTAAGTAATGATTCTTAGTCAAGGAAATTTAGACTAGTTCATAGATAGATGAGTAACCTGATACGGTAGGTCATCGTTTAAGTATACGAGTAGGAGCAAGTATCTGATTTAGATAAAGGCTCCAGCGAACTGGGTAACGAAGCAGCGGCTTCGGGGAACGTGAGGATATTCTTGGTATCCCTCTGTGAGCTGCCAGGTGATCATACTAGGCTCATGAGAGGTTAAGGTCTGCGTTAGAAGAACCAAGAGTATGCCTTGGTTGCTATACGAGCGACCTAAAGACGGGGATGGATAGGGGATAGTCGACGATACACGGTCGTACCCTAGATAGCATTTCGTCAGGCTACCTACCATCTTTGGTCAAGAGTGTACGTACGGAAAGGCAGAGAACACCCAAAAGACCATAATTGCTATCTAATTATGGTTGCGGTAAGGCTAGGATTGTGGGTTGGCCAGTAGTGTGTTCTCATACAGGATTTATCCTGTCTTGTCTTTCACTAGTTGAGGGAGTGGTCTCGTGGGACCATAGCCACGTATAGAAAAAAAACAGACCTTAGCATCTGCATCGGCGGATAAATCGAAAGCTCCCGACCGAGTCCTGTATTTCCTGGTCTGCCCTGTGACAGGACTCGGATGGAACGATGTGATACATGTGCATACAGTCATGGAAAAACGATTCACGATGAATGCGTGGGAAAAAGGGCGCGGTTGACGGTTAGCGTAAATCCTAGTGGCCCTGGGTGGTTGAACCAAAACCGAGATACGAAAACGTGCAATAGGTAAGCATAATCCCTAGTAGCCCTAGGTAGCATAAGTCCTAGTTGTACAAACGATGATTCATGTTGAAAGACCCTAGTTAGATATAGGGTGACAATCCAAAACGATCTTAAGGATCATGGAACTATGTTAAAGTAGTATAGAATCTCATGGGAAAGCCCGTATGGTCTACGGCAAGGGACTGAACATTTACATGGAATAAAACATACGAGTTGAGTAACCTATATATGCGATATATTAGGTTGACATAGACCATTACACGACTTTTGAGTAAGGGTCATTCATGGTTAACACATGATACGGTGGGGATACTAGTACGGTAGGTGCAGAGCTAAAAGACAGGATAGATACCATGGGATGTTATACGTGATAGATATCTTGGGGATATTATACTTGACAGGAACTTGACGATGGGATACCTTGTTTTATCTTGACACCGTAATTTATCATGACACCTTAGTTTATCTGAGTTCAGTAGTTCATCCTGTGATTTTGATTTAGCTTGAACCCGGAAAATGCGAGCCAGTTTGAAATTTTTATTTTGGCAATTTTAGCGAATTTTGATTATTTAAAATGAATTATTTTAAATAATATCGACGAGAAATTTATTTTGAATAGAATTCGAACGTATATATTTATATACGTCGTTGTTAGAATATAAATATTTATATATAATTATAAATAGAATTGAAAATGGCGCGGTAGTTCGATAATTCGATTTCAAACTTCAATTGAATGTACCGGGTGCAAAACAATCCGGATTTTAGTGAAACCAAAAATAATGGAATCTAATAGTGAATATCTTTCCAATGAATCCGAAAAATTAAAAGTTCGTAGCGGGAATCAAAAGATATGTCCAGTTGAAAATTCTGAATAGTCGCCATGGAATTCAGGCCCTTAAAAATGGACATTTTGCAAATGACCTCGGAATTCGACGAAACCAGTTTTGTTGGGTCCGCAGTGTCAAGTTATTGCTAGATTCCAAATTTCATAATTTTCTGAATCAATATGTGAGCGTGGCAAAGGAAAACGTGTTTGACCAATTTCAGTTGATTTTAATCGACTGGAAATTGGCCATTTTTCCAACGGTCTCAGAATTCGACGAAACTAGTTTTGTTAGGACCGTATCGTCGATACGAAGCTAGAAAATATTTTTCGGGAATTTTTAGAGTTAGTATATGGCCCCGGTAAATTGAAATGTACGTTTAAAATTAAATATATAGATTTATATTTTAGTTTAAACTAAAACTGATCGAAATGGTCGAATTGGCTAGCCGGACATATCTCATTGTGTTCGGAATGGGGGTATTTAGCTAAGGGCGGCGGTCGTTGGGTTGGAATTAGGGTTCTGAGGCGAAATCCACTTTTGTTTGGAAAAATTAAAATTAAATAATATTAAAATAATTACTATAAATAACCCCATTCTCTCATAACCCTAACCCGCCGCTGTTTTAAAATCAAAGGGCGAAAACGTTTTCAAATTCAATCCTCAAATCGGATAATCAATTCGAAACTCTCCAAGCAAAAATCGAAGAACATTCAATTGGCTTTCAATTATTTGGTGAGTTATTGGTTCGTGTTGCGTTCGAATTCCAGCCACAAAGGGCATGCGTTTCGAGCTGCTCTATGACGTCAGGGGATAACCGAGTTTGACGAGGGGGCGGCTATGGTGAACGGTGACGGAGGCGCTCGATGTGGCGATGGCGGATGTAACTCCGGTGGCTCCCTGGCGACGTGATTTGGAACCCTAGGTCTTGAGCAAATGGGTTTTCAATCGGTTGAGAGAAGGAAGAAAGGTAAAATACAGTAGTTTTTTTATATAATTTAAATACAGTAATTTAAATACAGTAGTTTTTTTTTATATAATTTAAATACAGTAGTTTTTTTTTATATATTTAAATGCAGTAGTTTTTTTTTTATATTTAAATGCAGTAGTTTTTTTTTATTTAAATGCAGTAGTTTTTTTTTTATATTTAAATGCAGTAGTTTTTTTTTATATTTAAATGCAGTAGTTTTTTTTTATATTTAAATACAGTAGTTTTTTTATATAATTTAAATACAGTAGTTTTTTTATATAATTTAAATACAGTAGTTTTTTTATATAATTTAAATACAGTAGTTTTTTTTATATAATTTAAATACAGTAGTTTTTTTTTATATTTAAATGCAGTAGTTTTTTTTATATATATAAATGCAGTTTGGAATAAATATAAAGGCAACTTTTATTTTCATTTTTTTTTTATATATATATATATAGCATTATGAAAATAAAGTTAGTAAGGTTTTAAAATAAAATTAGGATTGATTTTGAAAATATAAAACAGGATGGTTTTGGAAAAATAAAATACTTCCAAATAGAAAATATAAAATAGACTTTGACTTAAAAATAAAATTACCTCTGATTTGGAATTAAAATCATCTTTGTCTATCAAATATAAACCATAGTTTAAAAATGAGATTTTAAAAAGGGGAAAGACGAGATTTTTAAAATAGAGAAAAATAGAATTTTTATATATTGAACTTCGATAGAAAAATAGAATTTTTATATATTGAACTTCGATAGAAAAATAGAATTTTTATATATTGAACTTCAAAATAAAAATATGATTTTTATATATTGAATAGCGAAGTAAAAATTCGATTTTTACATAGGTAGTGAAAGCGGGCAACGAAGATGAAAAAGGATGCGATGACGACGAAGACTTCTGCAAATGAAGTGCCGTGGAGCTAGGATAGCTATAGGTGAGAACTTCTCACCTCTCAATTTCTTTTTCTAGTTATATATATATACTAGGATGCAGACGGTGCTTATTAGAAGCACCCGACACCCGTCCACATACCATGGACTTGTTTGTTTGGTTGTGTAGTTGGATAGATTAATTGGTTTGAATTGAATTGTTTGGTGAATTGAAATGGATTTGATTGATGAGTGAATGGCGTGGGCCTTCACTAGACCGGGGATAAGGCTAGGCCTCGTCCCGTTTCTAGTATCGTGCCGTTATGCCGCCGAAATTTTCTAAAATGTGTTAGAAAATAAAAATATCATTTTATTGTGTAAATGAATTGAATAGAAATTCATAGGTTGAAATAAAATGTTTTGTCGTTAAAAATATAATTTTTAACATGAATGTGAGTAAATAAATATTCATTTACAAACCAGACGGTTTGTTTATGTACACATATTTGAATGACATTGATTGGGACGATAAATTTTACACATCGCCCAACTGCACAACTAAAATCAGTGTTTGATTGTTTGAAACCCCACACGGGTGTTGGGATGAAATTTGAAGTTCACTCATCCTGATTGATTAAATATGTCGATCGATTGATTGACAGGCTGTTATAAGCGTTAGATATCTATATTTGATGCTTATACAGTGTAGTGCACTTTGGTTGATGGTTGATTATTTTTCAATGCTATGATACATGTGTTGTATGAAAATCCATATAATTAATTTTATATGGTAATTGATTGGGCCTCATTCCAATTTTAAAAGAAATATTTGAAAAAAAGAAATATTTGAAATAGAATATTTGAAAATAAAGGAATATATGAAGCCGTGTTGATTAGATTGACGCCATTTTGACGTGAACGATATTTATATCGATTTTAAAAACGATTTCGAAATGAATTGAATTGAAAACGATTTCGAAATGAATTGAATTGAAAACGATTTCGAAATGAATTGAATTGAAAACGATTTCGAAATGAATTGAATTGAAAACGATTTCGAAATGAATTGAATTGAAAACGATTTCGAAATGAAATGAATTGAAATGAATTCAAATAGAATTGAAATTTGAATTGAATAGAAATGAATTTTGAAACGAATTTATAAAGAAGAATTCAATTTTGATTTGAATTGAAAAGGAAGTTGAAATTGCTTTTGAAACGAATTTAAAACTATTTATATAATTCGTTTTAAATAGAAATCGACGAAGTATATATTATATATATAATATAATGGCCTGAATAGAACGCGCCGCGCCGCGGCAGTTCGTGAATTTCGACCATTTATTTCAAACGGACATTGCGGGAGATCCGACCGTCGGATTCTCCTAAAACCGGAACCGTTGGGTTCGTATCGAAAAGAGCTTTCTAATGAATGTTAGAAATTTGAAATCTAACGGTTGGATTTGGAGATACGTCCAAATCAAATTCGAAAAAGGTCGCTGTAAGTGCAGTTCGATGGCCGTTAATGGAAATCGACTGTACGGGCCTTGATAAAATTATTAAAAATAGTAATAATTTGTGTAAAATCATAAGAAATGATTTGTGAAAGTTTGGGATGAAAAACTCCATATTTGAAAAGATAAAAATAGATTTTTATCGAAATGAACTAGTTTTGAACTAGAATTATAATTCTATTTATTTTTAAATAAATAAATTGAATTTGAAATGGTTTTGAAAATAACCAAAATTTCCAATGATTGCATTGGAGTGGATTTGAATCGAAATTGTCTTCGGAATATTTCGATGTTGGAATTCGTGATATTACAGGTGTTGTTATGGAAATTTGAAAGATATATATATGTATCGTTATTTCCAATACGACATTTGTTAGTCGTAGAATTCGATATTGAATATAAGCCGATATATTTTCTATTCAGAGCCTTGCATTGAATATCGAATGTGATTTGGGTTTGTCGTGAATGGTGTCTTCACTAACACTGTTCTTGAACCCAGTTGAGAAAAGATTAAATCTTTTTATTTAGATTTAATGAAGTGTACCAATTAAATGATATTTAATTGGAATTGAATTGGTATTGATTTTTGGGTTTATCGTGAACAGTGTTTTAAATAACACTTGTTCTTTAACCCGATAATTAATGGAATGTGATTTTGGGTTTATCGTGAATCGTGTTTTAAATGACACTGATTCTTTAACCCAGATAATGATTAAAACTAAGTGGAGTTTTAATGAATCTTTAATTAGATTGAAAAGATCGAGAATGGAGTATCACCAGTTTTGCTCCAGGCGATAGTTAAATCTTTAATTAGATTTGAACGTGAAATTTAGAAACTAACTGTCGGTTAGCCAAGCAGAATGGTTTTCTGGATATTGATCTGATGTTGGTTTCGGCCTTCGGGGTTAATATTTGGGGAACTATTCTCTTGATTAATTTACGGTTAGTGACTAATGAATTGGAATGAGGCGTATGTTGTGTTTGTGTAACACTTATTTAAAATATACGCGAGTTATTCGGAAAGACCGGGTTCATCCCATTCTGAATAACTGATACGACGATAAGTCGAAGATGAAGACGATGGTCGAAGACCGGAGGTCTTCACGTCGTTTGGGTGATAACTGATGATCTTGATTGGGCTGTACACCCAAGAAGATGGAAACAGTTGGGGATCGTCCAGACGTACTTGGAGATCGATGGATATGCGGGGTACTAGGTGCCTCCGGTTTCGTTCAGCCCCAGAACGGACTTGTAAATGGACTGTGTGTCTGACATTGGATTTTAGTCTGTGTGATTGATTTCTATTAAATATATATCTGTTTGGCGGCGGAGAATTTATTCTCTTGCTTAACGCCCTTCTCTGAGACATACGAGCTCAGGGGTTATATATTGATGGATATCAAACGCATGGAGTGAATTGCCTGTGTGGCATGCCTAAGTGGCAATTGATCGAGGCTTCTGTTGAAAAGCAAAGTCTTGTGGTGATGATCAAAGCAAGGCCTTTGTGGCGTAGCTTTGTGTAACGTTTACTTCGCGTGTTTCACACCCGGTATGAACCAAAAACGGGAGAGGACGTCAGGGAGGGCATGCGTTTCTTTCTAGCTAGAAGTGGCGTCAGTGGTTTTACACGCCCTGACGAGTTTGACTTATGTGGTTGTTGCTGTTGCGAGGCGCCTCGGATTGATCGGTCGTTCTCGAACCGATGGAGTCATTTAGTTGGCTCGTTTACGCCCCATAGGGCGGGGAAATGCATGTTCAGGGTTTAAGTTTAATCCACATCGGTGGACTGGCCCTGAGGATCCAAGGGCCCACCTGAGTCTGGGTCCTGTGGCTCGGGCTAGAGAGTCACGAATCGGTTGAGGACTATCTTTTGCCTCGGTTCATAGACGGAAATCCAATTTCCAAATACGTGACTTTGCGGTTTTATTTGTAAACCTATATATGGCGACATAGTGGCATGGGACGCTCATGCCGCCTATGATTGATACTTATGATTTGAAGTTGTTTTATACACTATGCACTTATTATAGTATCAAATGATTTGTTTTAAAACGTATCAAGCATTCTTTGGCTGTTATAAGGGAAAACTCTATCCCCCGGCTTGCGTTGCATTGTGTGATAGGACCTGGGTCTTATAACAGCTTCATCTTTCTTTATTTAGCATTGCGCTGTTTGTTTTATGCACTGGTATTCTTGGGAGGAAACCCGTTCCGTGTTATACGGCTTGGTCCCTTGATTTACCTAACTTTTAAAATAAAGAATGATAACTGTTTTAGTTCTCACACCAGTCACATGACTGACCTGGAGTTTATTGTTTTAACCTAAACTCTGGGTGCCCCTATTTTCGACACGGGCAGCTAGTAGTTTTGGTTTTGCAGATTTATATTCACAGGATCCTGGTTTACAGCTGGAACGATATCCGGAAAGCTTTGTATCCGTATATCTCTTCTAGTTGTGTATTCTATTATTTTCCGCTGCTATGTATTTAAATGTAATTTAAATCTCTGATATTTCTGTGTAATATTTGTTTATACTCTGTATATTCTTGTAATCTGATGCATTGTTGTAATATACGATGAGATGTTCTTTTATATGCGTTCTATTTTGTCCTGTTCTCAAACGATAGGGCGTTTCGAACGGTCTGGGTCGGTTTAGCGACTGGTTCGGACCGAGCGAAATTCCTTGCCGTCACAGTTGGTATCAGAGCTTTGGTTTACAAAGCAGAGAACAAGGCACATTAGAACCGTACGAAAGAATTCATCAGATATTGGATTAGCAATATCCAACGGGAATGACTCGTTAGAGATGGGATCAGTAGTATCCTAGAACGAGTGTGAAGAGTATATTTTTCTAATGAAAACAATTTTTGTTTTGAAAATTTAAATCAATTATACGTATTTGATTATTTATTTACATTGATGTGGACAATCTAGTATATATAGATCTTGCGTATACGTCTGATCCGCGTGTATTCGAAATTTTAATATACTGGATAGATATAGAATCACATTCTAGTCGCCCGAAGATGATATTGATGATAGCGATCGCATCATCAACATTTATGTTCGAGTTTCGAAGGTGTGATTTTCTATATATTTCCATTAGACTGGTGTGAGAACCAAAACTAATATAGCTAGAATTCATTGTTGTGATTTGGCATCAAAACATGATTTTCTTTATATGTATCAAAAAATTATGAATTTGAAACTCTAATTCACTAATTGATTGATGTTTGTGTTGTTTGTTCATTTGTTTGCTAATTTTGAACCATTTAGCCTAATTGAATCAAATATTGAATTATATCGAAGATTGGTTGCGTTTGCTTGCATATACATATATATCATTGAACAGGTCATAGCAAGGAGGCTAGAGCCAGAGAATAAAATTTGTTTGCCCGACAAATAGGTACATGTTTACTACATAATTTCCTGTTTTGTTTGGGTGATGATGATTTTGTGAGCCTATTGGCTAGCCGCTTGGCTTTTTCTTTTTCTTTTTGAGATCTGAAGGACCGGGGAAGCTATTTGAAATTCCCCGATGCTCCCATTGCAGGGGAGGTTATGGCGAAATTTTTCGAAAATTTAGGGTGTTAGCCAAATTTTTGAAATTTTGAAAATTCTCAGAAACTAAAGAGTTGGAGAATGGAAGCCTGATCGGTCGTAGAGCTGAATAATCAAACCACTTTCGACTTTGTTCCTTTTCGGGGACGAAAAGTTTTAAGTGGGGGAGATTGTAACAACCCGGAAAATGCGAGCCAGTTTGAAATTTTTATTTTGGCAATTTTAGCGAATTTTGATTATTTAAAATGAATTATTTTAAATAATATCGACGAGAAATTTATTTTGAATAGAATTCGAACGTATATATTTATATACGTCGTTGTTAGAATATAAATATTTATATATAATTATAAATAGAATTGAAAATGGCGCGGTAGTTCGATAATTCGATTTCAAACTTCAATTGAATGTACCGGGTGCAAAACAATCCGGATTTTAGTGAAACCAAAAATAATGGAATCTAATAGTGAATATCTTTCCAATGAATCCGAAAAATTAAAAGTTCGTAGCGGGAATCAAAAGATATGTCCAGTTGAAAATTCTGAATAGTCGCCATGGAATTCAGGCCCTTAAAAATGGACATTTTGCAAATGACCTCGGAATTCGACGAAACCAGTTTTGTTGGGTCCGCAGTGTCAAGTTATTGCTAGATTCCAAATTTCATAATTTTCTGAATCAATATGTGAGCGTGGCAAAGGAAAACGTGTTTGACCAGTTTCAGTTGATTTTAATCGACTGGAAATTGGCCATTTTTCCAACGGTCTCAGAATTCGACGAAACTAGTTTTGTTAGGACCGTATCGTCGATACGAAGCTAGAAAATATTTTTCGGGAATTTTTAGAGTTAGTATATGGCCCCGGTAAATTGAAATGTACGTTTAAAATTAAATATATAGATTTATATTTTAGTTTAAACTAAAACTGATCGAAATGGTCGAATTGGCTAGCCGGACATATCTCATTGTGTTCGGAATGGGGGTATTTAGCTAAGGGCGGCGGTCGTTGGGTTGGAATTAGGGTTCTGAGGCGAAATCCACTTTTGTTTGGAAAAATTAAAATTAAATAATATTAAAATAATTACTATAAATAACCCCATTCTCTCATAACCCTAACCCGCCGCTGTTTTAAAATCAAAGGGCGAAAACGTTTTCAAATTCAATCCTCAAATCGGATAATCAATTCGAAACTCTCCAAGCAAAAATCGAAGAACATTCAATTGGCTTTCAATTATTTGGTGAGTTATTGGTTCGTGTTGCGTTCGAATTCCAGCCACAAAGGGCATGCGTTTCGAGCTGCTCTCTGACGTCAGGGGATAACCGAGTTTGACGAGGGGGCGGCTATGGTGAACGGTGACGGAGGCGCTCGATGTGGCGATGGCGGATGTAACTCCGGTGGCTCCCTGGCGACGTGATTTGGAACCCTAGGTCTTGAGCAAATGGGTTTTCAATCGGTTGAGAGAAGGAAGAAAGGTAAAATACAGTAGTTTTTTTATATAATTTAAATACAGTAATTTAAATACAGTAGTTTTTTTTTTATATAATTTAAATACAGTAGTTTTTTTTTATATATTTAAATGCAGTAGTTTTTTTTTATATTTAAATGCAGTAGTTTTTTTTTTATTTAAATGCAGTAGTTTTTTTTTATATTTAAATGCAGTAGTTTTTTTTTATATTTAAATGCAGTAGTTTTTTTTATATTTAAATACAGTAGTTTTTTTATATAATTTAAATACAGTAGTTTTTTTATATAATTTAAATACAGTAGTTTTTTTATATAATTTAAATACAGTAGTTTTTTTTATATAATTTAAATGCAGTAGTTTTTTTTTATATTTAAATGCAGTAGTTTTTTATATATATATAAATGCAGTTTTGAATAAATATAAAGGCAACTTTTATTTTCATTTTTTTATATATATATATATATAGCATTATGAAAATAAAGTTAGTAAGGTTTTAAAATAAAATTAGGATTGATTTTGAAAATATAAAACAGGATGGTTTTGGAAAAATAAAATACTTCCAAATAGAAAATATAAAATAGACTTTGACTTAAAAATAAAATTACCTCTGATTTGGAATTAAAATCATCTTTGTCTATCAAATATAAACCATAGTTTAAAAATGAGATTTTAAAAAGGGGAAAGACGAGATTTTTAAAATAGAGAAAATAGAATTTTTATATATTGAACTTCGATAGAAAAATAGAATTTTTATATATTGAACTTCGATAGAAAAATAGAATTTTTATATATTGAACTTCAAAATAAAAATATGATTTTTATATATTGAATAGCGAAGTAAAAATTCGATTTTTACATAGGTAGTGAAAGCGGGCAACGAAGATGAAAAAGGATGCGATGACGACGAAGACTTCTGCAAATGAAGTGCCGTGGAGCTAGGATAGCTATAGGTGAGAACTTCTCACCTCTCAATTTCTTTTTCTAGTTATATATATATACTAGGATGCAGACGGTGCTTATTAGAAGCACCCGACACCCGTCCACATACCATGGACTTGTTTGTTTGGTTGTGTAGTTGGATAGATTAATTGGTTTGAATTGAATTGTTTGGTGAATTGAAATGGATTTGATTGATGAGTGAATGGCGTGGGCCTTCACTAGACCGGGGATAAGGCTAGGCCTCGTCCCGTTTCTAGTATCGTGCCGTTATGCCGCCGAAATTTTCTAAAATGTGTTAGAAAATAAAAATATCATTTTATTGTGTAAATGAATTGAATAGAAATTCATAGGTTGAAATAAAATGTTTTGTCGTTAAAAATATAATTTTTAACGTGAATGTGAGTAAATAAATATTCATTTACAAACCAGACGGTTTGTTTATGTACACTTATTTGAATGACATTGATTGGGACGATAAATTTTACACATCGCCCAACTGCACAACTAAAATCAGTGTTTGATTGTTTGAAACCCCACACGGGTGTTGGGATGAAATTTGAAGTTCACTCATCCTGATTGATTAAATATGTCGATCGATTGATTGACAGGCTGTTATAAGCGTTAGATATCTATATTTGATGCTTATACAGTGTAGTGCACTTTGGTTGATGGTTGATTATTTTTCAATGCTATGATACATGTGTTGTATGAAAATCCATATAATTAATTTTATATGGTAATTGATTGGGCCTCATTCCAATTTTAAAAGAAATATTTGAAAAAAAGAAATATTTGAAATAGAATATTTGAAAATAAAGGAATATATGAAGCCGTGTTGATTAGATTGACGCCATTTTGACGTGAACGATATTTATATCGATTTTAAAAACGATTTCGAAATGAATTGAATTGAAAACGATTTCGAAATGAATTGAATTGAAAACGATTTCGAAATGAATTGAATTGAAAACGATTTCGAAATGAATTGAATTGAAAACGATTTCGAAATGAATTGAATTGAAAACGATTTCGAAATGAAATGAAATTTGAATTGAATAGAAATGAATTTTGAAACGAATTTATAAAGAAGAATTCAATTTTGATTTGAATTGAAAAGGAAGTTGAAATTGCTTTTGAAACGAATTTAAAACTATTTATATAATTCGTTTTAAATAGAAATCGACGAAGTATATATTATATATATAATATAATGGCCTGAATAGAACGCGCCGCGCCGCGGCAGTTCGTGAATTTCGACCATTTATTTCAAACGGACATTGCGGGAGATCCGACCGTCGGATTCTCCTAAAACCGGAACCGTTGGGTTCGTATCGAAAAGAGCTTTCTAATGAATGTTAGAAATTTGAAATCTAACGGTTGGATTTGGAGATACGTCCAAATCAAATTCGAAAAAGGTCGTTGTAAGTGCAGTTCGATGGCCGTTAATGGAAATCGACTGTACGGGCCTTGATAAAATTATTAAAAACAGTAATAATTTGTGTAAAATCATAAGAAATGATTTGTGAAAGTTTGGGATGAAAAACTCCATATTTGAAAAGATAAAAATAGATTTTTATCGAAATGAACTAGTTTTGAACTAGAATTATAATTCTATTTATTTTTAAATAAATAAATTGAATTTGAAATGGTTTTGAAAATAACCAAAATTTCCAATGATTGCATTGGAGTGGATTTGAATCGAAATTGTCTTCGGAATATTTCGATGTTGGAATTCGTGATATTACAGGTGTTGTTATGGAAATTTGAAAGATATATATATGTATCGTTATTTCCAATACGACAATTGTTAGTCGTAGAATTCGATATTGAATATAAGCCGATATATTTTCTATTCAGAGCCTTGCATTGAATATCGAATGTGATTTGGGTTTGTCGTGAATGGTGTCTTCACTAACACTGTTCTTGAACCCAGTTGAGAAAAGATTAAATCTTTTTATTTAGATTTAATGAAGTGTACCAATTAAATGATATTTAATTGGAATTGAATTGGTATTGATTTTTGGGTTTATCGTGAACAGTGTTTTAAATAACACTTGTTCTTTAACCCGATAATTAATGGAATGTGATTTTGGGTTTATCGTGAATCGTGTTTTAAATGACACTGATTCTTTAACCCAGATAATGATTAAAACTAAGTGGAGTTTTAATGAATCTTTAATTAGATTGAAAAGATCGAGAATGGAGTATCACCAGTTTTGCTCCAGGCGATAGTTAAATCTTTAATTAGATTTGAACGTGAAATTTAGAAACTAACTGTCGGTTAGCCAAGCAGAATGGTTTTCTGGATATTGATCTGATGTTGGTTTCGGCCTTCGGGGTTAATATTTGGGGAACTATTCTCTTGATTAATTTACGGTTAGTGACTAATGAATTGGAATGAGGCGTATGTTGTGTTTGTGTAACACTTATTTAAAATATACGCGAGTTATTCGGAAAGACCGGGTTCATCCCATTCTGAATAACTGATACGACGATAAGTCGAAGATGAAGACGATGGTCGAAGACCGGAGGTCTTCACGTCGTTTGGTTGATAACTGATGATCTTGATTGGGCTGTACACCCAAGAAGATGGAAACAGTTGGGGATCGTCCAGACGTACTTGGAGATCGATGGATATGCGGGGTACTAGGTGCCTCCGGTTTCGTTCAGCCCCAGAACGGACTTGTAAATGGACTGTGTGTCTGACATTGGATTTTAGTCTGTGTGATTGATTTCTATTAAATATATATCTGTTTGGCGGCGGAGAATTTATTCTCTTGCTTAACGCCCTTCTCTGAGACATACGAGCTCAGGGGTTATACATTGATGGATATCAAACGCATGGAGTGAATTGCCTGTGTGGCATGCCTAAGTGGCAATTGATCGAGGCTTCTGTTGAAAAGCAAAGTCTTGTGGTGATGATCAAAGCAAGGCCTTTGTGGCGTAGCTTTGTGTAACGTTTACTTCGCGTGTTTCACACCCGGTATGAACCAAAAACGGGAGAGGACGTTAGGGAGGGCATGCGTTTCTTTCTAGCTAGAAGTGGCGTCAGTGGTTTTACACGCCCTGACGAGTTTGACTTATGTGGTTGTTGCTGTTGCGAGGCGCCTCGGATTGATCGGTCGTTCTCGAACCGATGGAGTCATTTAGTTGGCTCGTTTACGCCCCATAGGGCGGGGAAATGCATGTTCAGGGTTTAAGTTTAATCCACATCGGTGGACTGGCCCTGAGGATCCAAGGGCCCACCTGAGTCTGGGTCCTGTGGCTCGGGCTAGAGAGTCACGAATCGGTTGAGGACTATCTTTTGCCTCGGTTCATAGACGGAAATCCAATTTCCAAATACGTGACTTTGCGGTTTTATTTGTAAACCTATATATGGCGACATAGTGGCATGGGACGCTCATGCCGCCTATGATTGATACTTATGATTTGAAGTTGTTTTATACACTATGCACTTATTATAGTATCAAATGATTTGTTTTAAAACGTATCAAGCATTCTTTGGCTGTTATAAGGGAAAACTCTATCCCCCGGCTTGCGTTGCATTGTGTGATAGGACCTGGGTCTTATAACAGCTTCATCTTTCTTTATTTAGCATTGCACTGTTTGTTTTATGCACTGGTATTCTTGGGAGGAAACCCGTTCCGTGTTATACGGCGTGGTCCCTTGATTTACCTAACTTTTAAAATAAAGAATGATAACTGTTTTAGTTCTCACACCAGTCACATGACTGACCTGGAGTTTATTGTTTTAACCTAAACTCTGGGTGCCCCTATTTTCGACACGGGCAGCTAGTAGTTTTGGTTTTGCAGATTTATATTCACAGGATCCTGGTTTACAGCTGGAACGATATCCGGAAAGCTTTGTATCCGTATATCTCTTCTAGTTGTGTATTCTATTATTTTCCGCTACTATGTATTTAAATGTAATTTAAATCTCTGATATTTCTGTGTAATATTTGTTTATACTCTGTATATTCTTGTAATCTGATGCATTGTTGTAATATACGATGAGATGTTTTTTTATATGCGTTCTATTTTGTCCTGTTCTCAAACGATAGGGCGTTTCGAACGGTCTGGGTCGGTTTAGCGACTGGTTCGGACCGAGCGAAATTCCTTGCCGTCACAGTTGGCTCATAATCATGTAAATGATTAATGGCATGAAATGGTATAATTTGTATACCTAAGAATTATGGACATAATTTAGAGGGTAAATAGGACATGACTTGAGTTGAAAACATTGGTGGATAATTTACATATAAACATAAATATGTAAATAAATTAAAAGATGAATATGCCTAACCCGAGGTTAGATTGAGTTACGGTGTAAGACTGCCCGGAACTGCCCGGCACATCCAGCAACCATAACAATACAGATCTAATGTGAGAGGTTATCACATTAAGCCCAAAAACACGAGGTTAGATTGAGTTGCGGTGTAAGACTGCTCGGAACCGCCCGGCACATCCAGCGGCCACAACAGTATAGATCTAATGTGAGAGGTTGGTGCTTTAATGAATGAATTAAAGATAAGGAACATGCAGGCTAAGAATGGTAGGGTTAAGTATAATAAGGCAACACTTAACCAATACAACATGTTTACTAAGCGGATGGGTGGGGTTAGGTGAATTTGAGAACATTTAACCATTTTAACATGTTGATTAGGAAACCCTAGTGACGGGGACCCATTTCAGCAGTAACCCACATAGATGTATCATGGTACCCTGAACTAGGTAGGGTGGGGCACGATTACTGGGCTGATTATAAGCGGTCAAAATAATGGTGGGTGGTGCAGCAGTGTAGGTTCCGACGGAATATGGGTGTGCACATACTCCGGCATGGACAAATCAGGCACTGGGCATCAGTAGTAAACACCGTGCATCTTGAATTTGTGTCGGATTGCCACCATAGGAATTGATACACCCCATGGTGGGACCAGCACATGTATCTACAATCAAGTGGGGCTGAATGACACAAGTCATAAATGCATGCGAATAGAAGCCGATCGATAAAGGGGATCATTTCATCATGAACACATGGTGTTAGTTGAAACACTTGTTAGTAGGTGCAGAGAAATAGAAATGAGTGCGATAGTATATTCAGTTTATCTTGCCTTATTTATTGTTATCTTATTTCTAGGGTATTGTCTTAGGTTCAGTTTATTCATGTCATGATCCTTTTACCTATTTACATGCTAAATAATCACTGGACTTACGAGGCTTATGTCTGACCCATTTTCTTTCGTCTTCTTGTCTTCCGTTCCCCCCTCCCCCTCTCCCCCAGGTCCGCAGGGAGGGAATACTTCAACTTAGTCCAGACCTTTTCCAGCTAGAAGAGAGTAGACGTATTGCTTGGATTCTCTTCTCTTGGGCTATGGCTGTGGCTACACTCTTAATTGGGATTTATGTTGCTTTATTATTGTTTATGCTTCTTTATGTTTTAGTCAAGACAGAGGCTTTATTGTATTGATTTGGAAGTTGGTTTTTAAGACAGTTGTTGTAATGTTTTGACTGGACCACGTGCTTATGAAATAAAATTTAGTCTTTCCGTTGTTTATATGTCTGTCTTGTAAATTACTTGTACCTTTTACCTATAATACTCCACCAAAGTTAATGCATTCCCTTTGTGAGTGACCTTGACGAAGGTGAGGTGTTTGCATAATCTATTTCGATGTTGTCCCTTTCGGAAAACGGTTGCTGATCCCAACCATTGGTGATAATACATTCGGTACACTCAAGCGAAATGAGTGACGGGCCATGTTTAGCCTAGGTTACAAGATGTTCTTGTTGAACCCGACGTATTCCTCTCTAGAGATACACAGTCGGAATGTGGTCCCATACCTTGCCAGTTGGAATCCATTACCGAATAAGTACCCATGGATTTTTATTATATATTATGTATGTGGATCATGAGATGAAAGCATTCTGCTAGATTATTATTTATTTGTGGTTGATAGACACTATTATAATATCAAAATTTAATTTGATATAAAGATTGTCGTTTCGTGCAAAAGGATCTTGAATGTTAAATCAAGTGTTTTGGATTCTCATAAGGGAAAAACCCGTTCCGTGTTATACAACGTGGTCCTATAAGATATCGCTTATTTTCTTAAACTATTTTAATTTTGTTTACTTACACCAGTCCCATGGCTGACTCGGAGTTTATTTTGTTTTGTTTTACCCTAAACTCTTGGGTGCCCAAATTTGCACGGGCAGTCAACTAGTCGGGATTTTTCAGATATACCTGGAAGAGCTTGGAGCAGGAGGCTTCAACATTATATAGCTATTGTTTATTTCCGTTGTGTTGTAAGTGTTGTACTCCGATAATGGTATTGTATCTAGATACTGGTTTTTATTTCAAAGTTATGCTATATAATATATTAATTCGTTCCGCTGTGAGATTCATGTTTACTCTAATGTTGTATTTATGTTCTTCTTCTTCTATTCTAACTTTCTTTCTTTCTATTTCTCACCCTCTAACTTCATTCTATTAACATTCCGGTATTTTCGATATTCGAATAGTCGACATGGTGTTGTGCATCGATTTTCGGGGTCGAAAATCTGTCGGGCCATTACACGCAAGACGTATGCGCGCGCAAGCCTGTGAAACCATAAAAATTCTATTCATTTAAAATTCGTGCATTTTTTATTCCGGTGTACAAGAATATTGTAAACTCTGATATTCTATAAAAATGTTTTTCCACTGTTGAATATTGTATAAAAATCAATCTGTGATTTTTTTCTTATTAATCCCATAAGCAAAAACGATTCGCCTTTTTGAGCGTCTGGAGTCGGTTTAATTACTAATTTGAAACGTTAAAAATAGAAAGTCGTTACAAGCCGAGCAATGGTAAAGATCTGGAAAGTAAAGAAATTATGTGTGATGATGTATTATATGAAAATGGGGTGGTTTCTTTGGATGAGGGAACTAAAAAATGATGGAATGATATGGATGTCTCATGATAGAGCATGGGTACATGAAGCGTCAGGTATGGATATGATCCTTGTGAAAATGAATACTACAAATATGTGACAAATAGAGAGGATGATACAAGAAGATTGGAATATCAGGTTACGGGTGATAGCTTTGAGCTCGTACAGGAAGGTGTTCTAGGTGAGAGGAACAAGATACTTTTTAAAGATCCTACCTGGTATTGGAAATGTGAGTTTCGCAGGCCTAACCCGTGTTTTGTACCCAACCTTGTTTTTTTTTTTTTGGAGTATTTCAATGTTATAGGTGTTGATTGTTCCTCTAGTTATTCCACCCTGGTGGGTGATTAACTCTTGGTCCTTGGTAGTAGTTGAAACACTCTGTTTCTTTCCTGCTCTTTATAGATATAGTGTTCTAGCACTTCAAACCAGATGGAGTTTTTGTGCATGTGTAGAACTTCACTTCTCCTTTGCTTTTCTAAAAAAGTGGTATGACCACTATAAAACCGGCTTACCATACCAAAAAAATTTACATTTATTTATTTATTTATTTATTTTTATTTGTAGTTAAGACATTGTTAAATCAATTTATAATAGTGATATTATACCAAACATATGTTAATTGCTAACAATTTCATAAACTAAGGTTAACTACTAGGAATCAATATTATGGTGTACAAACTAGAAATCGCTAATTAATTAACTATTGTTACAAAATAACAATATGTTAACAACTAGGAATCAATGTTATGGTGATAATTACCAAACATATGGATTAATTAACTATAATAACATATCAATTGCTAACAATTTCATTATTTTCAGTGATAATACAGCAATTACGAGGCATCATAATGTAATATACATATGCTAACAACTAGGAATCAATCAAACTTCAAATTAAACTCTAAGTCGATTAAAACCTAAAAACCAGGTTTATAGAAATTATCAATTTTGGAGAGCAAGGAGGGTGGAGATGGGTTAGAGATGGAGTATTATGGCGCCGGAGGTGGTAGCCCTTGGTGATTGGATCGGCGGCAACTCGTTGGAAGGTGCGAAAATGGAGAAAGGAGGAGAGTTTTGGTGAATTAGGGAAGAAATGAAACCCTCGGCTTACTATTTTGGAATACGTCCGAAAACTTCCAACGGCTTCCAATGGCCATCAATGGTCTTTATTCTATCGTTTTCCAATGACTTCCAACAGTCCCCTAATTTCTGTTGGCGGCCATTGGAAATGGAGCGTTGGAATAGACTATTCATCTAGTAGTGTTGTCAGTGTTAATGTTTGTAAAATTTGATGTAATGAGTGAATTGAGTGATATAGTGAGGAATATCTGTATAGGTGAATAATCAGTGTTGTAGCAAATCATTGAGCTATAAATAGTTGGGGTTAGAAATTTGTATTATTTTAGTTGTTGAAATAAAATATTTTATTTAATAAAACGCTGTTTGATTTCAAATTCTGCGCATTAGTATTCTGTTAAATAAATATATAATCCTATTGAGATGAAATACCTATAATAACATTTCAGGAATGTAAAAGTGTTGTCATTGGATGGTAAAAGGGTTACTATAGATAATATGGGGCCCACTTTTAAGAAAAATTAGTATCCGTGGTAACACCAAGAAAATGTTGCCCTAGGGTTGCAAAGATATTGCCTTTGACTTTGAGGCAACGCGGCAAAATGCAACACCAAGAAAGTGTTGTCACAGATCATTTTTTGCCTATAGCAACATTTTTAGGCACTTCCTGCATCACTTCTCTAGTATTGCAGTATGCAATCTATGGCATACTGAAAGATGATTATATATCACAATGGCTAATACATTTACATTAAGAACTGGCCACGACAACGAGAAGGAAGCGCAGTTTTTAGGTTTTCTTTCAATTAAGTGGTATAATTGGTAAGTTCTTAATTCCCCATTATACAAATAATTTCACTTTATGCTTGGTATATTATTTTATATGCAACATTTCTAATGATTTTTATAAGAGTTCGATTTGATTATTCATACAGCTAGGGTAGAAAAAGAGAAGGAAAATGTATGTTTAACCATGATCTATAGGAATAGGTCTGCTTCTCTACGTCTTAGCTGAATATGGTTCCTTCATTGCTAAGGCAAATTTAGATATTTATTTAAATAAACATGTTAAAGTCCCCTCTGTTAAACTTATCAATTTTGAATCAACAAATGTTACTTTTATTTCAATGATTCAAGTTTGTCTAAAACGCCTGTAGTGATAGTAATATCGAATCGCAAACATAACATATTGTAAGTTTACATGATTATGTGGCAACTGTTTCACATTGTTATATGGACATATCTTGGATTTTGGGATGGATTTTACAGATGATTATCTAAACACATACAGTCATTTATACACTTGCACTTTGATATATAATATCAAATTACATGTATTCCATCTAAATTAGTCATTGCTCTGTTAGTTTAGGTCCGTAGGTTTTTAATATACTTTGTCTTGCAAATTGAAGTTTATACGCGATATAGTATTTTGATTTATTTTCAGACTGCTATGGACAAAATAAAAATACCGTCATGTCACGTGATGTGCCACGATCCCAAAAATATAATAATATAGACAAGTTAGCTTATTGTGTAAAGTCCCAGAATACTGATATAGGGTGTAAAACACTCCAAATAAAAAGTTGCTTATTTTCTAAAATAAAAATTACAGTAAAATTCTAAAAAAACGAATTATAACTACATCTCAAAGATCTTGTCCAAATTCGAATTCAATATTTAATTGTATTTAATAAACCGTTATGGTCCATAAACGATTTTATAGCGACTATCTGAAAATTTGATGTGGATATAACTTACAATCTATAATGAGAAATCTCCAATTTTAACTTTTGCTAGAAAAATAGAGTTCAGTAGCTTCAAACATTTCTTGTTTTGAAGAAATCCGACTTATAACGGATCTTATACACTCAATTGAAGTTCAAAACGTTAAACTACCGCGTCGTTACGAGCTCGATTATAATTATATTATAATTAATACATTCAATCGTCATTTTAAATTATATATTCGTTATAATAAATTGATTCTAACTGAATTAAATCTATTAAATTATCCATTCCATACCATATTGCTAATTCCGCTATTTCTGACCATTTCGGAATGGAATTTTATTATCCCACTGCTTATATTAATAAAATATCAAACCAATCAAATTATCAAACCAGTTTATTAAAATAATTAAATTTATTAATTATTAAATCGTTAAAATTTCGGGACGTTACATCAATGTTATAGGTACTGATTGTAATTCCTCTGGTTATTCCACCCTAGTGGGGGATTAACTGTTGGTCCTTGGTAGTAGTTGAAACACTCTATTTCTATCCTGCTCTTTATAGATATAGTGTTCTGGCACTTCAAACCACATGGATTTTTTGTGCCTGTGCAGAACTTCACTTCTCCTTTGCTTTTCTAATAAAGTGGTACGACCACTATAAAACCGGCTTATCATGCCAAAAAAGAATTTACATATATTTATTTGTTTATTTTTATTTGTAGTTAAGACATTGTTAAATCGTTTTATAATGGTGATAATATACCAAACATATGTTAATTGCTAACAATTTCATAAACTAAGGTTAACAACTAGGAATCAATATTATGGTGTACATACTAGAAATCGCTAATTAATTAATTATTATTACAAAATAAAATATGTTAACAACTAGGAATCAATGTTATGGTGATAATGTACCAAACATATGGATTAATTAACTATAATGACATATTAATTGCTAACAATTTCATTATTTGCGGTGATAATATAACACTTAGGGGGTATCACATTAATATACATATGCTAACAACTAAGAATCAATCAAACTTTAAAATGAACCCTAAATCAATTAAAACCTAAAAACTAGATTTATAGAAATGATCGATTTTGGAGAGCAAGGAGGGTGGAGATGGGTTGGAGATGGAGCAATATGGCGCCGGAGGTGGTAGCCCTTGGTGATTGGACTAGCGGCAACTCGTTGGAAGGTGCGAAAATGGCGGAAGGAGGAGAGTTTTGGTGAATTAGGGAAGAAATGAAACTCTCGGCTTGTTGTTTTGGAATATGTCTGAAAACTTACAACGGCTTCCAATGGCCACCAACCGTCTTTATACTATTGGTTTTCAACGACTTCCAATGGTCCATTAATTTCCGTTGGTGGCCGTTGGAAATGGATCGTTGGAATAGACTGTTCATCTAGTAGTGTTGTCGGTGTTAATGTTTGTAAAAATTGATGTAATGAGTGAATTGAGTGATATAATGAGGAATATCTGTATATGTGAATAATCAGTGTTGTAGCAAATCATTGAGCTGTAAGTAGTTGGAGTCAGAAATTTGTATTATTTCAGTTGTTGAAATAAAATATTTTATTCAATAAAACATTGTTTGATTTCAAATTACGTGCATTAGTATTCTGTTAAGTAAATATTTAATCCTGTTAGAGATGAAATACCTATAACAACATTTTTGGAATGTAAAAGTGTTGTCATTGGATGGTAAAAGCGTTACTATAGATAATGTGGGGCCCACTTTTAAGTAAAATTAGTATCTGTGGTAACACCAGTAAAATGTTGCCCTAGGTCGCAAAGATATTGCCTTTGATTCTGAGGCAACGCGGCGAATTGCAACACCAAGAAAGTCACAGATCATTTTTTACCTATAGCAACATTTTTTGTCACTTCCTGCATCACTTCTCTAGTGTTAATTATTTCTCCACTAAAAATGAATTAACGCTTCTAACTTCCATCTCCACCACGATTCCTCTCCACTCACCTATGATTTTTAAAATAATTTTTTCCCCCAACTTACTACTTTGAAACTCTATTTTCTCTTCATATCCTATCGCTAACTACTTCTGCTCATAAATTCAGATCAGATTTTCTTTTCCTTCTCTTCATCCATAACATCGTCTTCCATTCCACATTTTGATGACTTATTTTCAACGCCTATTTTATCCTATGTATAATTCCTGTATTTTCCATCAGTTTTAACGCTTCCTTCGATACTATTGCCCGGATGTGGTCTTTATCAGATGATTTTTTAATCATTGCAAGATAGATTATATGTGTGTTGTTTGATACAGAAGTTTTCTTCACTTCACTGTTTTCCTTTCCTTTTTTCACATTCCAATTGCTGCTCCTATTTAAATGGAGTACAGTCTGTTGTTGTGAATATTTTTTTGGGTTTGGTCATATTTTGCACTTATTTTAGTCAAACTATGAGTTCATATTGATCATCTTAATTTGTACGTTCTATTTATGATAGGGTTTTGCTTCTAATTAATTGTTTCTATGTAACTAAATGGTTGCTTCCATGTTAAGTATATCACTGCCATTGTTGCCATTTACACATTTTTGTTAACTCATTTTGCTTTTTAATCAAATACAAAATATTGTATTTTAAGTATATCACTGCCATTGTTTCCATTTACACATTTTTGTTTACACATTTTGCTTTTTAGTCAAATACAAAATATTGTATTGTTATGAAATCTTGGTTATGCTTGCTCCTCTGGTTTGTGTTCTAGATTTGGATTAGTTTTCATTAACCAAGGAATTTTCAAATGTTTATCGATCGTTTTAACTTAACTAATAACAACTTTGATTCGTCAGCTAATAATGTAGTATGTGTTAGGTGTGGCTCGCATTGGAATGGAGTGGGTGCGTGGATTGAACGGTCAAATTGTCCCACATCGCAAGATATTAAGGAAAATTGTGGTATATATATATGGTATTGGTGGCATGTAACAATGGGGATTCCTTTTGTTACAATAAGTGCTTGCCAATATCGGATTATATACTCGATGGGTGGCAATGGGGGAAGTTCAATCAGGACGCCGACATGAGAGACTTCGACTGTTGACTCCGAAAGACATGGTGAAGCGCGTACGGTACGCAGGGAATGCCGAAACTCAACATGGTATCAGAGCTCCATGGTTCGATGGGACCAGTATGTGTAGCATGACCGATGCATGGCTCCAAAGGGGCTTGAGCATGGGATGCTCGTCAAGGTGGAGATACGGTTATAAGCAGTCTACCTCCCCCACTGCTTATGAGAACTCGGGGTAACAACCTAGCCAACTGTGAAGAGTACTCAAGGTGTAACTCCAAAAGGTGACTTGAGCAAATGTTTGCCAAGGTGGAGATTGTTAGGTGTGGCTCGCATTGGAATGGAGTGGGTGCGTGGATTGAACGGGAAAATTGTCCCACATCGCAAGATATTAAGGAAAATCTTGGTATATATATGGTATTGGTGGCATGTAACAATGGGGATTCCTTTTGTTACAATAAGTTCTTGCCAATATTGGATTATATGCTCAATGGGTGGTGATGGGAGAAGTTCAATCGGGACGGCGACATGAGAGACTTCGACCGTTGACTCCGATTGACACGGTGAAGCGCGTACGGTACGCAGGGAATGCCGAAACTCAACAGTATGTCAACAAATTGAAGGTTCTCCAAGAGCTATTCTACTCATAAACAGCCATGAAGAATAAATATTAATTTCTTTTATAATAATATGCATTTACTCTATGGTTTCAGGTTTTGTATCTATTACTCACATGCAAAAGATGATCTATAATGAACCTGCCTCCCACCTATTTCACAAATTGAGGACTCTTAGTTCGCTACGGCGGTAGTTGTTGTTTTAATTTCATTTGCCAGACTGATGCTCTTTGTTTAGGATTAAAGTGAACTACTAATGTACAATACTTTAAGTTGATTACTAAGTTGAGATAATTACAAACAGTTTTAAGGTGATGTTTATTTAATTAGTTTTTTATGGATTTGTAATTGATAGAATTTAATCACAAATTTTGGCACTGGAAGTAGATTGATGTCTGCTTGAGTTCATATTCTAATATATTTTTTCTACATCATGTACATCATATATTTTTTCTGTAGTTAGTTTGTACATTTTTATGGCTGAGATTATATAATAAAACGATGAGCTTGAGAAAATAATAATTATTTTTGTTATTGTAATATGTAGCAATCAAATAAATTGATTGTATCAGTAGCAACTGAAAAGTGTTATTTTTTGCCCTTTGTCCATTTTCTTTACATCCATTCTACCATTCATGCACAAATTCTTTTATAGTACACGAATGTGATCATAGGCTATTTGTAAAAATGAAACAACAGATAACTTATTGTTTGGAGGTTTCTTAAACTTTTTGTTATTTGTTTTTTTAGCCTTACCCCTGCATGAGTCAAAATATTATATTTCTGCAGTTATTTATGTTTGGCATCATATCAAGCGTATATTGTTTTAGATCTTTGTAGTAGCACTCTGTCTTTATACAATTTTGGGGTCATGTTTATTGGGCAGTAAATCATAAACTGTGTTTCGTATATGATGTTGGTTCATTTTATTGTCTATCCACATAAGAAAAGAAGTCACATTTTAGATCAATTATACGGGTCTCATCTCTTTCTCCTTTTTATTGGAGCAGAGATTTTAAGTTAAACAACTAGCAACTGCTTTGTGTATTCTTCTGTTGAATTTTGGTCATGTTTATAAACAATAATATGTGACTATAGCAGATAGTTTCATCTGACTTTTGCATTTGTATATGCTCATATCATCCAATCTATTTACGAATGAGAGATCAAAAATGGAAAAATGGTTTGATGAGTTATCTATACTATGTTATAATTAGTGAGTTCACAATGGAGTGCTCACAGGCTCCCAAAATTTCGCTCCTTAACTAAAGCTGAACCATCTCTCCAACCCTATCATGATTGATTCTCTTTGCCTTATCCTTCTCATTCCCTGCTGCCCTAATTTCAATCTCAACCGCCTCCTCCTCCGTATTTCTCTCTCCCTTCCGCGTCTCCTGCCGTAAATCTTCTTTGTCCCATCCAGTCGTGCTCGCCCGACACGCGTCGCTCTCCACGAAAAATCACCAGTTTTATCCCTCCGACACTTTACCGCATCTGTCTAGCCCCTACTGTTTCCGTGGATGAATCGTTTGCTTTGGCCTTTTCTTCCCATTCCACCACAAATCGGTAAACCCTAACCGTTTCAGATTCATTAATTCCGTTGGGTTTCTCCACCGTCGGCTTGGCATCAGATTGTTACAGAGGTATAATCCTGCTGTTGTTTATGCAATTCGTTTGCATATGTTGACCTGTATTGAACACCCCTTTTATTCAACCATGGACACGATTATTCCATTTTGACATTAATTTCATTTCCCATGTTCTTGATTCCCTATATTGAAGAATTTCTTCATTTCTAGTTTTCCATCACTTAGTTCACAAATTCCAAACATAAATTTGTCCACTCTTACCTTCATTCCGTCGGGTATAATAGTTTACTACGGTTTTTCCTCCTTTTTTCAAGTAATGGATGTTGCTTTCTCAATGGCATGTACAAAAGGTAATGAAATTCCTCTTATCCATTATCACAATTCAAACATGTGGCACCCTTTTTGTTTTAGTTTTTTTTTTAACGAGACCAATGAATAAATGTATTCATGCTCATTGACACGTGTTTAGTATGTTATTTTGTCAAACTTGCAGTATGCATTCATTATATAATTGATATTTACAATATGCATACAATTTCAACATTACAGTGTGTTCGCATCATAATGGAATCATCACTTATAGTGAATAATTTAGCCAATTGTAGTACGCATGCATAAATATAAAGATGCAATGCGGGTGATGACTTAGAAGTTATGTTCATTCATACTTTAGTTTTATGTATCGAAAAGGACTCCACGTGTTCGGAAGGAACGTAGTGGCTCTACGTTATAAATGCAATCAACAATATTTTGGTACATGTCTATTTTACTAATTGCTCATAACTCTTACCTATTGTTGAAATACTCAACTGTACAGCTGAGTTAAAAATGAAATTGATGTTCGCTTTTGTTTATTTGTTTGGGGAAAACAATTTATTCGATCTTCGCGTCAGATTCATGTCAGTTATATGCATATGATCTTGGGATGTTGTCCAACATTGTTCCCTTCATTTTGAGACTCACTAATTTAGACCTACAAACCTAACTACCCTCATGTATTACTTCACAAAAATGTGTCATTATTTTCACCAATTCCATTTTACATAGTGGTCTAATTTAGATACTTAGTTTGCTGCTTCCAGATTATGTGTACTAATTCTTCTTCATCGGCTTCTTCTTCATTGTAGATTACATGTACTACTTGCAGCTAGCTGGATTACACGTTACCTTGCATTTTCCGGGGTTGATAGTTCATTCTGATTGGAATGCCCAAGTGTGCCCTATTTTTAGGTTCGGTTCTTCAACTTTGTTATATTATCTTTATTTTTCTTTTCCTTTTTTTCCCAACAATAGATTGTAGCTTTTTAACAAAAACTGCCACCTAGGTCTACTACTTGCATCTAGCCGGATTATACGTCATCTTACATTTTTGGATGCTGATATTTCATTCTGATTGGAAAGCCCAAATCTGTCCACTTTTACATGCATTTCTTCAAGTTTGCTAAATTATCTCTTTTTTCCTCCTCCTTTTTCCCCAACAATAGATTGTAGCTTTTTAACAACAAACTGCCACATAGGTCATCTAATGCATCATGACTTCAGTGGTTTCAACTTCATCGCAGTTTATACGTGCTGCTTGCATGTAAATGAATTCTGGATTTATTATACTTTGTAGGGTTCCATTTGTTTCTTGTGATTCTAAACCACAAATTTCTATAACTTTTTGTTGATTTCTTCAACTGTATTAGATTATTATGCTTTTTCCTTTTCTACAACCGGTATTGATTTTCGACGGACATATCCACGGATGCTGAAACATGCTACCTGTTATCTGTTCTTCCATTATTTTGGTGCAACCCATTTTTCCATTTCATACTTATGGAATTCTTACTAGTTAAAAAAAGAACCACTTCACAATATTGCTACTTTTAAAAATTCACTTTTACAACATGCATGGTCAAGGCGTGGAAACATAAGGATGCAATGAGGGTGCTATCTTAGAACTTATG
This sequence comes from Allium sativum, assembly GCA_030737875.1. Lineage (NCBI taxonomy): Eukaryota > Viridiplantae > Streptophyta > Magnoliopsida > Asparagales > Amaryllidaceae > Allium > Allium sativum. The sequence continues at coordinate 427,706,949 of CM060909.1, read as the reverse complement.
TTGATTTAGAACTAAGTTATGTGTTTCCAACAAGGATTTAACACATGCACGAGGAATGTAGTGGCTACAGGTTGTAGATGCAGTCAACAGTAATGCGGAACACGTTTATGTTGGTGATTGCACCGACGGTACATTAATTGAAAAAACAATTTATTATAAATACAACTGGTAAGTGTTAAATGATATTTTATTCATGCAAATAAAAGAGAAAGGCTGGCTATGAGCTCAGGTTATTGCATAATAATTTTACTACTCCGAAATAGGATCAACAAAAAATAAACTTAATAAATAAATAAAACCACGAAAATAATATGTATAAGTCCACGTTGAACTCTCTCAGTCTTATGGATATAAATCAATTAATTGATCATGTTATCACAACCAAATGTCATAGCATGTTTGTTTTTCCATTGAGCGTGTGCTGACAGTAATAAAAGTAGTTATACTTATTTGTACCATCCATGCAGTTCACAGCTATTGAAAACATTTTGTTATATTAGCTCGCATTTGCTTATGTATTTAATCAATCAATGGTTCATACTTAAGCATGAGTTCTTTAAACAACGGATACAAAGATGTCCTTCTTCTTTCAACCAACGTTGGGAAATAAATAAGTAAAACATTGTGGTTATTGATAAAATAATCATACCTACCTATGACGTCAAGGCGCGCGCTTACGCGCAAGAAGGCACAAGGCACACTAGGTGAGCTTTTTTAGGTATGAAGGCGCAACTGTGAGTAAGTCGCAAGAAAGGCGCAAAAAAGCCCTGAGGCGCATAAAATCCAGATCATACAAAAGCGTGCTTTTTTGTGTTAAATTAAATTTATGTTTTTTTAGTCCAGCCCAACATCTATGAATCGATTTTTCCACTACTTATTTTGGTGTACCACGTGAACTGATGAAGTTTATTTTTAAATTGCAAACTTATGCTACATTTTGTTGTTAAAAGGTTGAAAACTGCATTACAAATGCACGAAACTGCATATAAATGCAGAAAACATGTGTTAAATTTCAAGCTATGTTATATTTTGTGGTTAAGAGACTGAAAGTTCCATTCAAAATACACAAAACTGCATATAAAATGCAGAAAACTGCATAAAAAATGCAGTAGTTTAAGTTTTACGCCAGCATGAAAAAGGCGCAAGTACGGCGCCCCAAAAGGCGCAAGCCGCAAAAAAGGACAAGGCATAGAAATGACATGCAGATGATTTTTTGAATATTCTCCATTAATGCATAGCCAGCCAATCTGTTAGTATACGCATTCTCGCAAGTAACAAAGTGGATTTCTAATTCTACATATTTTTATTCAACGCACACCATTACTACTGTTAATGTACATGGATTATGAGAATGATATGCGCTAATTATGTTGGTAAGTTCTACTTGCATAGGAGTTTCACTGCCTTTACTTACTATACTATATAATGCCTTTGGTAGAAGCTCTTCAGTTTCATTTGTTCATGCTTTATCGTTTATCCCTTCTATTTCATAATACGCTTCAACTGATTTGGTTTCAAATTTGTAAGGCTATACATTAAATAAGTAGATTATGAGTTTGGTTAACATATCTATACACAAAAATTAGCACAGTTAATATTTGTTGCTTTAAGTTGTACATGCTAGGTAAGTTCTGTATCGAGTGTCATATCTGATGTCATATATCCAAAATTGGGTTTTGCTTTTAAATGCATATAGCTTTGTAGTCATTAATATTTGTTGCTTTAATATGGTCGTTGTTCGCGACATCGACCCAATAAGCTTAATGTTCACTTCAAAATATATTCCCATCAAGGTATGGATTTATTGTTCAAATTTAAAGTTCAATTCAAAATATTTTTTGAGACCTTAAAGTTGGGGATAATTGATATGTACTTATTTTTATAAGGATTTTGAAGATTTATTCTGAAGGCATTGCATGGAATAAAACCGTAATTAGCCATGAAATTATGTACAAGTTTTACTCTTCCAAAGACAATTGTTGGTTCTGTACAGTTGTGTAAATGTTGGTTACTGTACCATTATTTAGTTCATTTTTTTTGCCTAAACTATATTTATGATCTATACTAACTATATAGATCAAGAACTATATGTTAGTTTATCTTATTCATAATATTTGTGTATTTATATTATTTTAATATATATATATATATATATATATAATTTTAAATTGGCAATATTTCTATCATATTTTCTCCTACTTGACTGCCATTCGCTCTCATTAATACCATGTTATTTGTTAGGATCTATGCATTTAATGTGAAAAGTTTATGTGCATGATTTCTAATGGATATAATTTAGTTTGAATTTTTCAATATATTCACCGCTATTTCTTGGATAAAAAGCCTGCAACTTAAAGTTATTGCTGGACTTAGAAAATAAGAGAAGTATGCATAACTTCTTTAGTAAAATTATACAAGTTGTAAGTTTTCTTTTTCGTATTCGGTTTAATCATAATTATTAATTGGACCTGAGTTAACTATACCTTTAAATTGGTCTTTTCCATTTTATTCCATTTGAGAATAAACGATAATAAATTAATGTGCTAACATTGTCATACTTAGAACTGAAAATGATAATATGGAAGTTTTAAGGATCTTTTATTTCCATTCAAGTTAGATATATACCGTAGTGACCATTGATTTGCAGACCATACTTTTGTCAAAAAGTCAACTATTTAATGTAGCCTCTAATGCTAACTATGTTGAAGAGAATGACGTTTTTCAGGTGGTCACTGCATATTGTGAAGTCAACATGCATCACACATATACGAGTGATAAATTATTTTCTTCTGAGTGGAACATTACTTTAGATCCGCATGTTCAGTCGATATGTTCCAAATTCTTCTAACGCTTGACATGTTTTATCAGTTTTTTTGGTGGTCCAAATTTATTAGAAATTCATATGAATATTCACAAGAGATACACAAAAAATGTTATGCGTTTTATTAGTGCACACAATAAGTATTAAATAAATGGAATCATACTGTGCTTCAAACAACAATCTAAAATAGCAAACTTATTTGTTCTGAAAGAAAAAAAATATTTCTTCCCACTTTATAAATTTAAAATAACCTTACAAATCAGCATGCATAATTTTTGTGAAAATGTATTTCCTTCCAGTTTTTTGAATTTAGTATTTGATATTTGATAATTATATTTCTAGAAATTCATCGTTCTTCTACAAAATTAACTTTGAAACCTATTGCGATATATATATATATATATATATATTTTTTAAATGGAATTCGTTTCCGTACTTTTTTCTTCTGAGCAGTGTTTGAAACTAACAGTCCCAAAAAATTTGTTTTAAATATGTTGAATATGATCAACAATGTCCTGCTTGGTTGAAAATAACCTACTGATTATAATTTAAATATTATGTTCCATTGTTTGATGGCCACATATTGAGCACTTACATAAATTATGGTATTTAAAGGAATATAACTGCAGAGCACTCAGATAAATTATGGTATTTAAAGGAATATAATTACATTAAATTTTGTCTATATTTGAATAGTACCAAGTAGATCAAATATAGATGTCCTCGGCGGTTGAACAATTATTTTATTACCATAATTTGATCATGTTGTTGTACTTACTCTAAAAACATGACTCTTTTGCATAATCACTGGCAAGCTTTTGATTTGAAATATTAAAAAATTGACAGCATGTTTTATCGAGATAATGCGATGATCTGAGCTGCAAGAAAGGATTGAAGTTTGAAAGTGTTTTAGCTTCAGGTTCAAAATTTAATATAATGGAATCCTAAAATTTAGCGCATATGGATTCAATTTCTATCATTTTAACTTTTTTTTTAATCTCAACAACATTATAGGTTTATTATAAAGTTTGTCATAGTAGTTATATTTCCAAATTCGGATTATATTCGTAACTTTTATAGTTGTATTGATATGTTACATAAATACACTATTGAGAAAATTGAATATCGAAATGAATTAATATAAAGAAAGGTACGCTGTAATGATGCCTTGATTTAGTCTTCCTACTATCATGTCAAAAAGTCATTACATTCACTAATTATTATTCGTTTTATAGTATATTGATCACTCATTGTGAAATAAATGAAACAATCATTTACAAATAAAAAGGTTAAATGATATTTTCCTTCCAACAAGCTTATAACTATGATTTATTTATATTGACCCACAGATCTATTTCTCATTCATTATGTGTTAGTATATTGATTGTATTGTGGGATCCAATGTTTGGAATGCATGTTCCCAACATTTGAGCCTTTATGTCAGCAGTGTCCTCCTTATGCATGTTGACTATATCACATGCACTTGCAACGATGGAGAAATATGATTATTTTGAAAATTTTATGTAAGTACAAGTTGGATCCTTCATTGATTGAATCATTTGTTGTTTGAATTCAATCACTAATCTCATTTTTTCCCACCAATCTATTACCTATTCTTACTTTGCCATGTTCCCTCTTCCACATTTTCATCCATTGTTTCTTATTCCTCTGACAGTACAAACATTTGGTGCAAATTAAAGCATGCTATCTGTTCGATTCTTGCAACGCTGTTTGGTCATTTTGTATTCTTTCTACTTGGATGTACACTTTTTTGATGATGCACCAAATTTTCTTTTTTCCATCAACGTACTTCTTCTTCCATATTGATACCGTGCCTGCAAGATATTTTCTTCCTTACGTTTGCCTTGCACATGAATTTTTTCACAAATGTAATGTACATATATTTAAATGATGTAGTGCCTTTTTGTACTACAAGAATTTGCTCCGGCAGTGTATTTGTGCGTGCCTATATATATATATATATATATATATATATATATATATACACATATATATATATCTGCGTGCGTACATATATATATATACACACACACATATAGTTGACATAGTACTCAAGGCACTAAGGCGCAAACATTGAGCTTAGGGCATTTTTGAGCCTTGGTCTTTTTTGTATGCCTTTTAAATGAGTTGGACCTGCTATTTTACTAACTACAAATTAATTTTTAAACCATATTTTATAATTCAGTCAATTATCTACATATTTTATTAATAAGTTTTGAAATTTAAACCATACTTTATAATTTATTGAACAAATAAAAAAATTATGTAACTATTTATAAACAAAATTTTGGATTTAGCAAAAAAAGGCGCACTCAAACTGCAAAAACATGCACTGAAATTGTAACAAGGCGCAAGCCTTTAGGGTTGGACTTTTCTACGCTCGGATGTGTCTAAGAGCGTGCCTCGATAGCTATGATAGTTGATGCTTACGGTTCTAGTTGACATACAAGGTTAGATTTTCATGTGAAGTATGTTGCATTTTTGTGCAGTCACGTGCACTTCAGTTTTTTTTATGTTAAAGCCTTATGGGCCTATTACATGTTAAAGCCCAAACAACATAATATATATTGTCTCATTTGTGAGGGTTTTAGTGTGTGTGAGCTGAAAATTTATGTGAGGGTTATGGCTTCAGCCGTCATGAGAGAGTTGTGATGAAACCTGTATGTATCTCTCCCCTTTTGCTTCTCCACCGTAAGAAATAAAATCATTCTCTCTTGCCCGAGGACGTAGGCTATTGCCGAACCTCGTTAAATCTTTTTTGTGTTCTTTCATTTTCAGTTTTGTTTTTGTTATATATTTCCGCTGTGATTAGATCCTCTGATCTACAATTGGTATCAGAGCACCCGGTTTCAGTTTCTGGAGGTGTGGTGGTGTTTTTTTTTGAAGTGCACAGAAGGTGTTTGTGTTTATTCCTGAAAGGTGTTTGTGCTGAATATGACTGGATCAAGTCCATCTACGACTGTTGGAACTGTTCGAGCACCAAAAGAGGAGAGAACGGTTTATCATAGAGCAAGGTTAGAGGTAGACAAGTTCAATGGTACCAATAACTTCGGCTTATGGAGGACTGATGTGGCCGATGCTCTTGAACACTTGGATCTAGAAGCTTGCTTGGGAGAAGAAAAGCCTGATGATTGGTCCGACAAACAGTGGGAGAAGAATCAGCGGCTTTGCTTGGCTGCGATTAGAGGCTGCCTAGAAGCCCATATTAGAGTGAACTATCAACATGAAACCTCGCTAAAAGTGTTGTGGGAGAAGCTTGAAGCAAAATACCTCGTGAAAAATGTAGCAAACCGAATTCATTTGAAGAGAAATTTGTATCGGTTTAATATGAAGAAGGATGCAACTCTAACGGAGCACATCGATTCCTTCAACAAGCTTTTAACCGAACTGGTCAATTATGATGAGGTCACTCCGGATGAAGAAAAGGCTATATGTTTGGTGAATTCTCTTCCAGAGAAATATGAGCCCGTAATCAAGTCGTTGATTCATGGCAAAGACAAGCTCACTTATGAAGAAGTTGTCACTGCATTATGTAGTGAAGAATTTCATAAGATGCATAGAGAAGACATCTCTAGAGAAGATAGTGGTGAAGCTCTAGTAGTGAGGGGTAGAAAAAATGACCGCAAGAAAAATGTTGGCCAAAGTCGTGATAAAAGTAGAGGACCGTCTAAAGGAAAGGGACGTTTAGATAAAGATGAATGTGCAGGGTGTCATGAGAAAGGCCATTGGGCTAAAGATTGTCCGAAAGTGAAGGAGCGAGACAAGAAAAAGAAAAATGCAGCGAATGTTGTGCAGTCCAACAAAGATGACGGGGCTGAATCGGATTTTTCCTTAATCACAATGCCTTCAATTCTTTTGGCAGAAGATGATGAGTGGGTACTAGACTCGGGAGCAACTTTTCATGTGACTCCACATAGAGAATGGTTCTCAAGTTTTACAAAATTTGAAGGTGAAGTATTGATGGGAAACCATCATTCTTGTAGCATTGTGGGTATTGGAAGCATTCGGCTAAAGTTGCATGATGGGACAATTAGAGAATTGAAAAATGTGAGATGTGTGCCAAGTATGAAAAAGAATTTGATTTCTTTAGGAATGCTCGAATCCAAGGGGCTCAGACTTGACGGTCGAAATGGTGTTATAAAGGTGGTTTCTGGTGCTATGGTTATTATGAAAGGTACACGTCGTCACAACTTATATTACTTGAATGGAAGAACGGTGATTGGAGATGTTGCTACAGCTGAACAAAGTGAAGTTGCAGCTAAAGAAATGTCAATGCTATGGCATATGAGACTTGCACATCCAGGTGAGAAGTCATTAAATACTTTGATACAACAAAATTTGTTGAAAGGGGCTGCTGTTAGTAAGCTTGATTTCTGCGAACATTGTGTGAAAGGCAAGAAGACCAGGTCTCATTTCAGTAAAGGAATGCATAAATCTAGTGGTGTTTTGGATTATGTACACTCAGATGTATGGGGTCCTTCCAAAAATGCATCTTTGGGAGGTAAGCATTGGTTTGTTTCTTTTATTGATGATTATTCTAGACGTGTATGGGTGTATGTTATGAAACAGAAAAGTGATGTTCTAGAAGTATTTGTGAGATGGAAGAAAGCGGTAGAGACTCAAACTGGAAGAAAACTCAAAGTGCTTCGTTCAGACAACGGTGGAGAGTACACTAGTGATCCATTCCACAAAGTATGTCAAGATGAAGGAATTAAAAGACATTTCACCGTTAGAGAAACACCGCAGCAGAACGGAGTTGCAGAGAGGATGAATCGTACATTGTTGGAGAGAGTACGGTGTATGTTATCAAATTCTGGTTTGAGTAAAGCATTTTGGGCTGAAGCTGTTACGTATGCATGTTTTCTTATCAATCGGTTGCCTTCATCCGCATTGAAAGGTAAAACACCTATGGAAGTATGGTATGGTAAGCCTGCTTATGACTATGATATGATTCATGTATTTGGTTGTTCTGCTTGGTATCATGTGAAAGACAATAAGCTTGGTGTACGTGCCATTGAATCAATATTTGTTGGCATGAAGAGTGGTGTCAAAGGATTCAAACTTTGGAATCCTGTTGAAAAGAAGATGATCATAAGTAGAGATGTTACATTCAATGAAGATGCTATGCTGAAGTCAAATAATGCTAAATCGACAGAAATTAGCACTAGCAGCCCAAACAGCTCCAACAATCCCAAGAATGTGCAGCGTGTGAAGTTTGATGTTGTATCGCAAGCTCCAGGTGATGCTGAAAGGTCAAAAACTGCTGCTGAAAGGACAAAAACTGCTGCTAATATGTCAAAAACTGCTCCTGTTATGTCAAAAACTGCTGCTGAACCGTCAAAAACTGCTGCTGAAATGGCAGAATATGATGCTGAAATTGATGAAAGCACTGCTGATCCGAGTAGTGCTGATGATTCAGAAGCAGAAACTGAGAGGAATGTTCAGGAATCGATTGCTACTAGCAGACCAAGAAGAGATATCAAGAAACCGGGTTGGTTTCGAGATTGTGTAACATATGCTTTATCTGTTAATGATGAAGGAATTCCTGAAACATATATGCAAGCTATTCATAGTGTTGAATGTGAGGAATGGATAGCGGCTATGAGTGAAGAAATGGCATCTCTTCACAAGAATGACACTTGGGTTCTCACCAAACTTCCAAAAGGCAAGAAAGCAATTGGATGCAAGTGGGTATATGCGAAGAAAGAAGGAGCAAAGAAGAATGAGGTCCGCTACAAGGCGAGACTAGTTCCAAAAGGCTATGCTCAAAAGGAGGGAATTGACTATAATGAAGTGTTTTCTCCGGTTGTGAAACACTCCTCTATTCGCATTTTGTTAGCCTTGGTAGCGCAATATGATTTGAGTCTTGTTCAAATGGATGTAAAAACAGCGTTTTTACATGGTGACTTAGAGGAGGAAATTTATATGTCTCAACCAAGTGGATTCAAAGCTTCCGGTGGAGAGGATCTTGTGTGTAAATTGAAGAGATCATTGTATGGATTGAAACAATCTCCGAGACAATGGTATAAACGATTTGATCGTTTTATGTTAGATCAAGGATACACTAGAAGCCACCATGACCATTGTGTTTATTTGAAAAAGCTAAATGATGGTTCTTTCATTTATTTGCTTTTATATGTAGATGATATGCTTATTGCATCGGCTTGCAAATCTGAAATCGAGATGTTAAAGTGCAAGTTGTCGGCTGAATTCGAAATGAAGGATCTTGGAGATGCTAAGAAAATTCTTGGCATGGAAATTCGAAGAGATAAGATGAATGGTAAAGTATGTTTATCTCAAAAGGCATATTTGAAGAAGGTATTAAAGAAGTTTGGCATTAATGAGAGCACCAAAACAGTGAGTACACCTTTGGCTGCTCATTTTAAATTAAATGCAACTATGTGTCCTTCTTCCAATGATGAAATTCAATTTATGGCAAATATACCGTATGCTAATGCCGTGGGGAGCCTTATGTATGCGATGGTGTGTACACGACCTGACATTTCACATGCCGTGAGTATGGTTAGTCGTTACATGCATGCTCCTGGAAAAGAGCATTGGAATGCGGTCAAATGGATTTTGAGATATCTTTTGGGAACTATTGATGTGGGTTTGGAATTTGTGAGAGACATGAACAACAATCGTTTATGTGTTGGATATGTGGACTCGGATTATGCAGGTGATTTGGATAAAAGACGTTCCACTACTGGATATGTGTTTACATTGGCAGGTGGTCCTATATGTTGGAGATCGATTTTGCAATCGACGGTAGCATTGTCTACTACCGAGGCGGAGTATATGGCTGTGACTGAAGCTTTCGAAGAAGCTATATGGCTGCAAGGTTTGTTGGATGATTTGGGAGTGGTGCAAGATCAACTTCCTGTGTATTCTGATAGTATGAGTGCCATCCACCTAGCAAAGAATCAAGTTCATCATGCCCGAACAAAGCACATTGATGTGCGTTATCATTTCATTAGAGAAGTATTAACTGAAGGTCATATTCTCTTGGTGAAGATTGATACAAAAGAGAATCCCGCAGACATGTTGACTAAAGTGGTTCCTAGTGTCAAGTTCAAGCATTGTCTTGACTTGATTAATGTTTTGTATGTTTGATGTATGATACCCCAATGGGGTGGAGGTTCTTCGGAACACTGTGAAGTCTCGTTCTGAGACATTATGATGAACTACGGCAGCTTGATCCTTTGGGTACGTAGGCAGCTACTTTGGTGGTGCAGCTGGATATGTGGCAATCAGAGAGCTTTGTGTATGATCGTCTCATGCTTTTGTGCATGATCCGAGGTGGAGAATTGTGAAGTATGCTGCATTTTTGTGCAGTCACGTGCACTTCAGTTTTTTTTATGTTAAAGCCTTATGGGCCTATTACATGTTAAAGCCCAAACAACATAATATATATTGTCTCATTTGTGAGGGTTTTAGTGTGTGTGAGCTGAAAATTTATGTGAGGGTTATGGCTTCAGCCGTCATGAGAGAGTTCTGATGAAACCTGTATGTATCTCTCCCCTTTTGCTTCTCCACCGTAAGAAATAAAATCATTCTCTCTTGCCCGAGGACGTAGGCTATTGCCGAACCTCGTTAAATCTTTTTTGTGTTCTTTCATTTTTGTTTTTGTTATATATTTCCGCTGTGATTAGATCCTCTGATCTACATTTCAAAAGTAGTAAAAAAATTCCTATAACAGACTACAACTTATGGAAATTATTTTCCCCGATAAACTTGCATATGAGAACGTATATTATAGGTGATCTCATGTTTTTTCCCCTTTTTACTAGATTGCTACTTGGAAATGGAATGATCCACTATGGATAGAAAAATGAAAACTACCGTACATGCCATGTCTTCAACTGGTGGCCAACCTCCAATGATACAGTCTGGTACTTCAACATGTACTCATAGTTTAGAAATCAATAGTGATATTCGACCTAAGAATAAACGATCGAGATCTTCAAAGTCATTTTCGGACAGCGTAAGGGAATTTAGTTCTGGTACCCGTGAAGTTTGCTCTGTGGCACATCGTCAACGAAAACGTCATCGTCATTTAGACATAACTGGAAGTTCTTTACCATCTTCTGGCTCGACCTCAACGTCTCAAGCTTACTTCCCTTCTATCGGGAATTCTAATCTACATTCGTCTGTTGATGCATCCGGAAACAACAACTAGACAAACCAGGCATGTCTTCTACGGCGCACTGATGTTTTTGACAACCTTTGTCATTTCACTTTTTCCCAGACGCTTCCACTGTCTCTTTTTTTCTACAAAATTCAACCGTCATTCACCTTACCTGCCATTTATTAATGATTTAACCGTTTCCACGTTTACCATGTTGCTCCGTTCAGGTAGTGAACTCAATATTGGCCGATGCAGAACCAACCTTAATTGGTGGAAAAAACAAACACTTTCTGACTTCCTCAGCCTCCACTATTCAACGGGAAAAAATATAGCAAAACCTAATATTCAACATGCATGCTCCGTGCTACATCAAGATGTACCATCTACAACACGTTCTTTGCCTAAATCATCTGCAAGTGCATCCACCTCTTCTTTGTGTCCTGTATTCCTTCTCGATGATATACGTAATGTGTTTGCATCCAACGCGTAAACATACCTTTTGTTTTTGCATGTTCAGTTATCTTAGTCCCCTGTGTTATGCTTGCAGTTAAATGGAAGAAACGACGTCATCGAGCTAGTGTGTTGCAATCAGAAATATATACACATCCAGAAATATACGCCATGGTACTGTGTTTTTCTATGTAATAAATCCCACTTTTTTTCCAATGATGTGTTAAAAACCTAGACGTGGACCTTCTTGTCTTTTAGTGTGCAGTATTTCTTCACACTCCGTTGCACTATTTACAAGATATAATGCATTAGATGATACTGAGGGAATTAGAAATGATAACGGGATATCTACCACTGAGCTTTGTACTTGCAGTCCATTGACTATTTTTTTTCGGAGCATGCCCAAGCTAGCCACATGTAACGTACGTAAGTTTTATCTTTCACTTTTTTTGCATCCCCACATGCTCACAATTTAAACACAATTTTGTGCTTACTCCATCATAGGTACTATTTTCAAACCTTGGAATTTCGGGCCTCCAACAGGAACGTGTCCGGAATGTGGTGCAGTTGTTTGGTACGCTGAAAGAAACAGGAAAAATGATTATCCAACCTCCGCTAGATTCTCCATATGATGTCAAGGGGGAAAAGTTTGTTTGCCACTATTACAAAAAACCCCTCCTCTTCTAAAATGTCTGTTGGATTATAACAAAGGAGGAATATCTGTACGTTTTCGTGAACAAATACAGGTTTACAACTCCATGTTTGCATTCACAACAATGGGCGGACGTGTGGACAATAGTATCAATAATGGTAAACGAGTCTACGTATTTCGATTGAACGGTCAAAACCATCACAAAATTAGTTCACTCTTCACCATTGATGGCGTTCCCAAATTTGCACAGTTATACATTCACGGCACAGAAAATGAAAGGGAGAATAGGTTTCGTGCATGTGGAAATGGAAACCGTAAGGAAGTTGATCGTAGATTGATAGATAGACTTATTGCCATGTTCGATCAGATAAATGAACTAGCAAAGGTTTTCAGAATGGCTAGAGATCGATTTACAGTGGCTAATTTGCATAATGTTACTATTCGAATTGTTGGTAGAAGAAACAGTGACGGGAGATAATACAACTTACCCACATCTTCAGAAATAGCTGCTTTAATAGTTGGCGATGACAACCAAGCTGATGTGTATCGGGATATTATCTTACAAGAAAAGACAGGTGTCCTACGTCGTATAAACGAAAAACACCATTCTTTTATGGCAATGCAGTATCCGATCCTTTTCCCTTTTGCCGAAGACGGATTTAGGCCTAATATTGAGTATCGCAATCCTCAGTTTGCTAATAATGGTGAGAGAATATATTTAACGATTCGCGAGTACTACGCATTTCGTTTGCAGAATAGGGATAATGAAGGACAAACATTACTTAGGGGTGGTCGTTTGTTGCAACAGTATATTGTTAATGCATACACCTGTATTGAAGAAGAACGATTGAGATGGATTAGAAACAACCAATCAAACATACGATCAGAACTGTACAAAGGGTTGCAAGATGTTGTCCTTGCTGGTGATATTTCTGCTAAATCGGTTGGTAAACATATGATCTTGCCTTCCAGTTTTAACGGAGGTCCTAGATATATGGTTCAAAATTATCAAGATGCAATAGCTATTTGTCGATGGGGTGGATGTCCAGATTTATTTATCAATTTTACCTATAATGCAAAGTGGCCAGAAATTGCATACATGCTAGACGTTATTCCAGGTCAAAAAACCGAACATCGCCCTGATATCATCACCCGTGTTTTCCACATTAAACTTAAAAAATTTCATCCGCGATATATATGAAGATGGGCATTTCGGTCGAGTTAAAGCAGGTGCTATTTTTGCCACTACACACATTCAAACATTGTTAAAATTAAACAAACCTATAAAAAAAAATCATGTGTTCTAACCCTATGGTTTATGCTTATTTACAGTTATATACATTGTAGAATTCCAGAAACGAGGGTTGTTGCATGCTCACATCTTACTGTTTTTGCATTCCGAAGACAAACCGAAAGCCCTATTACAGGTTGATAGAATAATAAGCGCGGAGGTACCAGATCCTAACATAGACCCAATTGGTTATGATGTCGTCAGATAATTTATGGTTCACGGCCCCTGCGGCCTAGCTTATCCAAGTGCACAATGTATGGAAGGTAATGCTTGTGGTAAGCATTATCCAAAGCCTTTTTCCAACGATACAACCTTTGACAAGGATGGCTTCCCAATATATAAACATCGTAAAAATGGGCATTCCATTCTCTCATCATCCGAAATTAACGTTGACAGTGGATGGATAGTACCACACAATGTAGATTTATTGGTTAAGTATAATGCACATATAAAGGTCGAGGTATGCAATAAAACCAAATCTGTCAAATATCTTTTTAAATATATCAACAAGGGGCATGATAGAGCAACAGTTGTAATTGAAGAAAACGTCAATGATACACAAAGAAATCCCGAACAAGTTGATGAGGTTAAAAAATATCTTGATTGCCGGTATGTCTCCGCTTCTGAAGCATGTTGGCGTATATTTGAGTTTGAGGTACAATATCGTAAACCCTCTGTAGAAAGTCTAAGTTTTCATCTTCCTGGAGAACACACTGTTACTTTCACCGACAACTATACGGTACCAAAAATTATACAACGGCCGAATATAGAATGAACAATGTTTGCAGAATGGATGAAAACAAATATGCTCCATGCAGATTCCAGGCTTTTTCCCTATGTTGATTTCCCAACAAAGTGGGTATGGTACAAAGACGAAAAACAATGGAAAAGAAGACAACAAGATGAAAAAATTGGCAGGATATATTATGCGCACCCAACATCTAGAGAAAGGTTCTACCTACGGATGCTACTTAATGTTGTAAAGGGACCAAAATGCTATGAAGACATTAGAACAGTTAATGGTATGCTATATGCTGATTTCCAATCTGCATGTGTTGCCCTAGGATTGCTTGAAAACGGCAATGAATGGAATAATGCTCTTTCAGAAGCAGCTAGTTGGTCTTCAGGCAAAAGCTTACGTCAAATGTTTGTAACGATGCTCCTTTTTTGTGAAATTTCTAATCCATCCGAAGTATGGAATAAAAATTGGAATTTGCTAGCAGATGATATACAATGGCATCAACGACGTATCCGCAACAATGCAAGATTGGTTTTGACAGAAGAAGAATTAAGAAATTGTTATTTAATAGAACTTGAAAATATTCTTACTTTAAACAATCGTTCTTTGCTAGACTTCCCAGCTATGCCAACTCCAAATTATTGATGCAGCATCCTTATCAGAACAGATTAATTGAGGAAGAATTAAACTATGAATGTGTTGGTTTGGAGCAAGAAGCTGTCACGATGTTATCTCAACTTAACATGGAACAAAAGACTAAATTTGATGTAGTATCCAATGTTGTTAATCATAACCTAGGTGATTTTTACTTTGTATATAGTAGTGGAGGTACTGGGAAAACTTTTCTTTGGAAAACATTGATAACCGACATGCGTTCAAGGGGTAAAATTATTCTTGCTGTTGCATCATCAGGTATAGCATCTCTACTATTACCTAGTGGCAGAACTGCCCATTCTAGATTTAAAATACCAATTGATGCTGGAGAAGATGCAACTGTGGTATTCCAAAACAGTCAAACCTTGCTAATCTTATAATAAGAACAGACTTGATAATTTGGGATGAGGCTCCTATGGTACATCGTAATTCTTTAGAAGCATTTGATAGGACCCTTCGGGATTTAATGGATGATGGCGTAAATTGCTTCACTGAATGCATTTTTGGTGGAAAAACCGTATTGTTGGGAGGTTATTTTAGACAGGTACTGCCAGTCATATCCAAAGGATCACGGAATACAATTGTTTAGTCCTCTATAAACAAATCCCACCTATGGGCTGAGTGTCATACTTTTAAATTAAACATTAATGTGCGCCTAGCATCCACTGATGGTACACCTACTGAAATAGAAAAACTACAAAACTTCACCAAACGGGCGTTGGATGTAGGTGATGGGAAAATCCCTGCCATTGCATTGCAAGCAGGTGCTGAGCCAACATGGATACAAATACCAACAGATCTATTAATCGATGAAACATCCAATCCCATCACAGATATAGTAAACAGTACGTACCCTGACTTACAAAAATGACTGCATGAAGTAAACTACTTGCATTCACGATGTGTTTTGGCACCGACAAATGATTCTGTCGAAGAGATTAATACATACGTAACAACATCTCTATCTGGATCTTTAACTACTTACCTTAGTGCTGATACAATTAGCCCTGCTTCAGAAGGAATAGAGGATCAACACATATTGTTTCCAACTGATTTTCTAAACATTCTTCAAGTTTCGGGAATTCCAAATCATATATTAATCCTCAAAGTAGGCATTCCGATTATGCTTCTTAGAAATTTAAACCAAAGTATGGGTCTATGTAATGGAACACGTTTGATTGTCACCCAAATGGCATCAAAAGTCATACAAGCCGAGATAATCACGGGTGCAAATGTGGGGAATCGTTTGTTAATACCTCGAATAGTGCATACATCATCAAATACGAAATGCCCTTTTGTCCTTTGTCGGTTGCAATTTCCAGTGAAGGTTTGTTTCGCAATGACCATTAACAAAAGTCAAGGACAAACTTTGGATAATGTTGGTGTATACTTGCCAAGACCTGTATTTTCACAGGGCCAATTATATGTTGCTATTTCAAGAACAACATCGCACCATGGTCTTAAACTGCTTATCAAACAAAAAAGTTCAGAGAAAGTAGGAAGCACCGAAAATATTGTATTTCGTGAAATATTTCACAATTTATAGATGAACGTGCTTAGAAATTGATTTGTTTTCATTTCTTCATCTTCCACGATGGAAGGTGAAATTAGCAGATAAATGTCATATGATATTGTATGTTGTGACCAGTTGCACATCTGTGTTCCATGGTTATCAACAACGATGATTTGCCTTTGTCTTTTGTGCTACCTTTTGTTGTAATAGTTATTCCATTATGCAAATAATTACAACATGATGGTTGAAATTTTTTTATGCTTCTAATGTATGTTACAACAACTTAATAACTCACTTATACATATTACTTATGGACAAATCACAGCTGCTGCACGCTGATGACAATTATATTTTGAATATTTATTCACATAACTGGCAGTGGATGACAAGTATGTCCAGTTGGTGTATTTTCCCATATGTGTTTGGTTTTGACTTTCCGGTCTTGGTCGAACACCCGATTGTAAGAAAATATTATTAAGATTTTTTCCATCATCACTTTGATAGTTATTAAATTCTTTTGTCCTCATGTTCTTTTACAACCAACTTTGTGTTATATATTTTCTATGATCTCTTCCATGTATGTTTACTTTCTTTGAACATATAATTTTAGTACACTATATACTCACACCTACATAGACAGTTAAACAGACTGATTACGTACACGATTAAGATCACACTGCATACATTAAACTCGCGTCATTTGGATATCTACCACTTGCAAAGGGTCGAGTATCAAACATATTCACAGACAAATGAGGATCATATCTGTATATCTTCTTTCGTTTATCGTTATATCAAACATGCAGATGCACGCAGGCTGCAAATAAATTTGCCGAAGCAAAACAAAAGTCCTCTCCATT
This sequence comes from Allium sativum, assembly GCA_030737875.1. Classification (NCBI taxonomy): domain Eukaryota; kingdom Viridiplantae; phylum Streptophyta; class Magnoliopsida; order Asparagales; family Amaryllidaceae; genus Allium; species Allium sativum. The sequence goes on along the minus strand of CM060909.1, from coordinate 427,689,820 downwards.
TAATTGATATTTGGAAAACATAGTAGCATGGATTGCTGGAAAACCTTACTATTGTTTCCGCTCTTTCTACTGAAATACCTGCACTCTGCTAAAATAAATTCTTCCATGCTTCTGCTAGCTTCAGGTAATTTTGACATTTACCAATTTATGGTTCTGCTTTCTACGTGCTGCTCATTCTGTTAGATGATATATTTGATCAAATAAAAAGGTTTTTGTTTGTCCCTTTTTTTTTTTGCTGATTGTCTTGCCATTAAATTTTCATACCTTCTACTTCATGCTAAAAGAAATAGTGATATTGGTGCCATTTTGGACATCGTGATTGGTGTTTGCAAGGCATGATTTAGAAGTATTTGATAGGGATGGTTACATTTGGCTTAGGTTCTGACATTTATGCTAGATGGTATGGATAAGTTATAGGAAGGGCCAAAAAATTTAATCTATTCAAATTTGCATATTTAAAATATCCCTTTTTCAGCTTTTGCCTTTTGCATATTAATTAAACAACTCAGAAGCTATTTTAACATTTTCCTTTTACTTTCAGCAATATCCTATTTGTACTATAGGATTCGAGTGCAAATTGGCAGATTACGAGATACCATCGGCTTGAGAAGCAATGATGTGTTCGGCTTCAATTTGTACTTTAGACAATGAGGTCTGTCTGTTTCCAATTACTTCATTATCATAGAATCATCTAATTCATAAATCACATTTTTAATGCATTCTTAATCATAATTTTGATGAATTCAACAATTATGAATGTTTATGGATTTTATTAATATGTTGCAATTATACTTAGACTACAAAGTTATGCTTTGTCGTTCATGACAAGTATTCAATAACAGTTTCCCTCTTTGTTTATGTCTATTTCTGTTTTTCCAATATTATATCTTAAAGAACCACTCAAACGTACTCTAACACAAAATTTTATGTCAGCAACTGTCAATGATTCATGAATAATTTTAGCAATGAAAGATTCAATATTTTGGCTACCTACATAATGTTAATACAGCTGTATAAAACCATTATACGCTAAATATTAGTTATAATTTATATGATTCGAGTTTTTAATGAAAGAGTGGTCATTTAATTTTGTTTTTTATTCATACATAAATCAAAAGACAATGAATAGTCATTTACACGGTTATATAAAAATTAGTCCACAAGACATCATCACGTAGATAATCATGTTATTATGGTTTATAAAAGCATATTGTAGAATACTTAAGCTACTGTTATGCAGAACTGCGATGAGGGAGGCTAAACAAGGTGGGACTGTATACGTAGGGAAACTAGACACCATGAGCCAGCAAGCGAGGATGGACTTATAAGGGGTTCTGCTAGACCGTTGCCAACAGGTTTCTAGCTATTGAAGAGTGCCAGTTAAAAGGGTTGCATTGAAGAATGGAGATGAATGGAACTGCAAGAAGATCGCAGTAAGGCTTCGTGCAAAATGAGGTTATAGAGCAGTCAAATTAAGGGAACTTGATGGAAGACCACTGGTTGGTGTGAGCTGAGTGGTCTGAAGCAGATTTTAGCAGAAAATGAAGAGCTTAACAAATTTTGTATGCCTTGAGCTGGGGCAGCAAATAATGATCCATTGGTGGTGAATGATAAGAATTGTGAGTAGTATTGGAGCAAGATCCATAGATATTGAGAGCCTACCTGATAGAGGACTGGATCACCAATACGGCTACATGTAGGGACATTTAGCGAGGAAGAATCAACTAAATGATTACCAGCAGGAGAAGCTATAAAAATAATGTAACGACCCATCATTTTGCCCGATTTTCGGCGGTAATTAAACCGACTTAAACCGTTCAGAAAGACGAATTGTTATGGGTACATACGTATATTGAACAAAACAATATAACTTTTTATTGACAAATGCAATGATACATCAGAGTTATTCAGAATAACAGAGTTACAACATATACAGCGGAAGAAAAGAAACTATACTCTCAACGGAAGAACCTTATGATATAGCTGAAGCTCCAAACTCTAGCATGGACTCCAACTCTGAAAGCGCTCTGAATCCTGCTCCAATGATCTATAACTGCAAAACTAAACTACCAGCTGCCCGTGTGGAAATTAATGGGCACCCAGAGTTTAGAAAGGAACAATAAACTCCAGGTCAGTCGTGGGACTGGTGTGAGAACTCAAAACAGTTACCTTTAGAATTCATCTTAAGGTTGGGTAATTCAACGGACCACGCCGCTAACGCAAAACAGGTTAACTCCATGTGAATTCCCGTGCATAGAAATTAACTATGACTTTTGTGATGGCCGGGAATTTTTCTCGATCCGAATCAGTCGTTAAACCGATCTAGACCGTTCGAAACCCCTGATCGTTTGAGAACAGGACAATCAGAACGCAGACGGAAGAACATTTCATTGCTATTACAACAATTCCATCAGATACAAGAATATACAGAGTATAAATGAATAAATTACATTCGACAAATATCAGAGATTACAATAAATTACATAGCAGCGGAAAATAATGCAAAGCACAACTGAAGGTGATATACGAATACAGAGCTTTCCGGATATCATTCCAGCTGTAAACTAGGATCCTGTGGATATAAATCTGCAAAACCAAAACTACTAGTTGCCCGTGCGGAAAATAAGGGCACCCAGAGTTTAGGTTAAAACAAAAAACTCCAGGTCAGTTATGTGACTGGTGTGAGAACTAAAACAGTTATTTAAAACTTGACTTTAAAAGAGAGTAATTCAAGGGACCACGCCGTATAACACGGAACGGGTTTCCTCCCAAGAATACCAGTGCATAGAATAAACAGCGCAATGCTTTTTCGAAAAATGAAGCTATTATAAGACCCAGGTCCTATCACACAATGCAACGCAAGCCGAAGGATAGGGTTTTCCCTTATAATAGCCAAACATGCTTGGTACGTTTAAAAAAAATCATTTGATACTATAATAAGTGTATAGTGTCAAAACAATTTCAATCATAAATATAAATTATAGACGGCATGGGTACCATATATCAAGTCGCCATACTAGTTCTACAATTAAAACCGAAATACACGTATTGGAAATTGGATTTCCGTCATGAGTCGAGGCAAGGGGCAAGCTCCTCTCCGCTTCGAGACACTCTAGCAAATGCCTCAGGACTACACACTCTGGGTAACCCTGGGATCCTCCAAGACCGGTCCTCTCTTACGTTTGAGGATTAATTATTCCTGTACACACGTTTCCCGGCCCTATAGGAACTATAATCGAGGCGCCTCGCATCCAAACCACAAAGGTGAAAAGTATATAAATGTCAGGGCTGGTAGGTCACTGACACCACCCATAGCTAGAAAGAAACGTCGTGCACTCCTTGGGTCCTCATCCCGTTTTTGACTCATACCGAGGTGTGATGCTCGCGAATCCACGCTATACACAAAGCTGCCACGTAGGCTGTGCTTTGATCATCAACCACAAGACTTTGCTTTTCAACAGAAGCCTTGATCCATGCAACTCAGCGTGCCACACAGGCAATTCATGCCATGCGATTGATATCTATCAATATATAACCTCATAGCTCGTACATCTCAGAGAAGGGCGTTAAGCAAGAGAATAAATTCTCCGCCGCCAAACAGATATATATTTAACAGAAATCAATCAATACAGAATAAAATCCAATGTCAGACACACAATCCATTTACAAGTTCATTCTGGGTCTGAACGAAACCGGAGGCACTTTCCTCGCATATCCATCGATCTCCAAGTACGTCTGGACGACCACCAACTGATTCCCTCATCTTGGGTGTACAGCCCAATCAAGATCATCAGTAATCACCCAAACGATGTGAAGAATTCCGGTCTTCAACCACCGTCTTCATCTTCGACATATCATCGAATCGGTTATTCAGAATGGGTATAAACCCGGCCTTTCCGAACAACCCGCGTATATTAAAAACAAATGTTACACAAACACAACATACGCCTCATTCTAATTCAGTAGCCACTAACCGTAAATCAACAAGAGAACAATTTCCCAAATATTAACCCCGAAGGCCGAAACCAACATCAGATCAATACCCAGGAAACCATTCTTCTTAGCTAACCTACAGCTAGTTTCTAAATTTCATATTCTAAGGGAAAGGTTCCCATTAATTTTATCCAAGATAAATTCTTTAAAATTTATCCTTTAATCTTCCTTTGGATGTAATTTCAAATCAAATTATGGTTTTTCAAACTAGTCGAGATTAGCGAACCATACCGAAGTAATTATTTATTTTATTTCCCAATCCCAACCTATTCATCCCATGAAGCAAAACTGGTAATACTCCATATCTAACACCGTGGTGTTATTGGTAAATTTAATTACCATTTCACGTTCAAATCTAATTAAAGATTTAGTTATCGCTTTGGAGCAAAACTGGCGATACTCCATTCTCGCTCATTTTCTAAATTTGATAGTTTAAATTATCAATTCACATTTCAATCTAATTGAAGATTCATTAAGACTCCTTTTACTGGGTTAAAGAACTAATGTCTTTTAAAACACAGTTCACGACAAACCCAAATCACATTTTATTTCTTATCGGGTTAAAGAACAAGTGTTATTTAAAAACACCGTTCACGATAGACCCACAAATCAATTCTATTAAAAAAACTCGTTTCAAATCCAATTTATTTATTTTAAAAATAAACGGGTTTAATTTTAGTTCAAAACTAGTTCATTTCGATAAAAATCTATTTTTATCTTTTCAAATATGGAGTTTTTCATCCCAATTTTTCCCAACTCATTTCTTATGATTTTACACAAATTAATACTATTTTTAATAATTTTATCAAGGCCCGTACAGTCGATTTCCATCAACGGCCATCGAACTGCACTTACAACGACCTTTTTCAAATTTGATTTGGACGTATCTCCAAATCCAACCGTTAGATTTCAAATTTCAAATATTCGTTAGAAAGCTCTTTTCGATACGAACCCAACGGTTCCGGTTTTAGGAGAATCCGACGGTCGGTTCTCCCGTAATGTCCGTTTGAAATAAATGGTCGAAATTCACGAACTGCCGCGGCGCGGCGCGTTCTATTCAGGCCATTATATTATATATATATATAATATATATTTCGTCGATTTCTATTTAAAACGAATTTTATAAATAGGTTTAAATTCGTTTCAAAAACAATTTCAACTTCCATTTCAATTCAAATCAAAATTGAATTCTTCCTTATAAATTCGTTTTAAAATTCATTTCTATTCAATTCAAATTTCAATTCAATTTGAATTCATTTCAATTCGGTTTCAATTCAATTCGAATTCGTTTTCCATTCGATTCGAATTCGTTTTCAATTCAATTCGAATTCGTTTTCAATTCAATTCAAATTGGTTTTCTATTCAATTCAAATTCATTTCGTTTTCTATTCGATTCAAATTCAAATTGGTTTTCTATTCGATTCAAATCAAATTGGTTTTCTATTCGATTCAATTCAAATTGGTTTTCTATTCGATTCAATTCAAATTGGTTTTCTATTCGATTCAATTCAAATTGGTTTTCTATTCGATTCAATTCAAATTGGTTTTCTATTCGATTCAAATTCAAATTGGTTTTCTATTCGATTCAAATTTAAATTGGTTTTCTATTCAATTTGAATTCAAATTGGTTTTCTATTCAATTCAAATTCAAATTGGTTTTCTATTCGATTCAAATTCAAATTGGTTTTCTATTCAATTTGAATTCAAATTGGTTTTCTATTCGATTCAAATCAAATTCGTTTTCTAATTAATTCAATTCGAATTTCATTTCAAAATATTCGATTTCGAAATCACTTTTCAATATTCATTTTAAAATGAATAAAATCGATATAAATATCGTTCACGTCAAAATGGCGTCAATCTAATCAACACGGCTTCATATAATTCTATTTTCAAATATTCTATTTCAAATATTTCTTTTTCAAATATTTCCTATTCAAATATTTCTATTTCAAATATTTCTATTTTAAAATATTTCGTTCAACACATGACTAATCTCAATGGATGAGTACTGTCAACACATGAACCTTTATTTTATATTGATAAAGAAGTAAATTTTATTATTAAAATATTTCGTTCAACACATGACTAATCTCAACGGATGAGTACGGTCAACACATGAACCTTTATTTTATAGTATTCTTTATTTTCTAAATTGGAATGAGGCCCAATCAATCACCATATAATATTAATTATATGGATTTTCATACATCACACATATATAATAGCATTGAAAAATAATCAACCATCAACCAAAGTGCACTACACTGTATAAGCATCAAATATAGATATCTAACGCTTATAACAGCCTGTCAATCAATCGATCGACATATTTAATCAATCAGGATGAGTGAACTTCAAATTTCATCCCAACACCCGTGTGGGGTTTCAAACAATCAAACACAGATTTTATTTGTGCAGTTGGGCGATGTGTAAAATTTATCGTCCCAGTCAATGTCAGTCAAATCAATGTACATAGACAAACCGTCCGGTTTGTAAATGAATATTTATTTATTCACATTCACTATATTCATATTCACATTAAAAATTATATTTTTAACGATAAAACATTTTATTTTAACATATGAATTTCTATTCAGTTCATTCTTTAAATAAAATGATATTTTTATTTTTCTAACTTATTTTAGAAAATTTCGGCGGCATAACGGCACGATACTAGAAACGGGACGAGGCCTAGCCTTATCCCCGGTCTAGTGAAGGCCCACGCCATTCACACATCAATCAAATCAATTTCATTTCACCAAACAATTCAATTCAAACCAAATAATCTAACCAACTACACAACCAAACAGTTAAACAAACAAGCCATCCATGGTCTGTGGATGACGGGTGTCAGGTGCTACTAAACACCGTCTGCATCCTAGTATATATATATAACTAGAAAAAGAAATTGAAGAGTGAGAAGTTCTCACCAACTAGCTAATCCAATCATCTCGACTCTTCTTATGTAGAAAATCTTCGTCGTTCTCGCCTTTTTATCACCTTCGTTGCCCGTATTCTCTACATATGTAAAAATCGAATTTTTACTTCGCTATTCAATATATAAAAATCGAATTTTTACTTCGCTATTCAATATATAAAAATCGAATTTTTACTTCGCTATTCAATATATAAAAATCGAATTTTTACTTCGCTATTCAATATATAAAAATCGAATTTTTACTTCGTTATTATCTATACAAAGATCTCGTCTTTTCAAATATAAAGATTTCGCCTTTTCAAATATAAAGATTTATATTTTTATCTCTGCTATAATATAAAAATCACATTTTTATTACCCGCCTTATATAAAAATCATATTCTTATTATTAAAAAAATCACTTCTTTTTCCTAGCTAATGAACGAATAAAAATCTTTCTTTCACTTTGCAAATCAATGAATAAAAATCATATTCTCTTCGCTGTTTTATATATTAAAAATCCAAAATTTTCCACTATGTTTTCTCTAAACAAAAGAAAACTGATTTTTATAGAGAATAAACAAATTAAATTAGGAAAAAAAAAGAGGAAAAACTTACTGTAAATCGTCGAATGGGGGTTGCGTTACTGTGGAGGCCGGAAGGGCGAGTCGCCGTGGTCCAAGTGGAGGAGCATTGGGTGTCGGTCGCTGAAAAGGGGGCTCCTGTCTTGGGGAGAAGAAGGGGCGCAGGGGGGGTATCGCTTGCGCGGTGGCGCAGGGGAAGGGGGTCTTCGATCGCCGCGGGAGGAAAATGGGGGGGCGCCTGGCAACGCGGTGGCGCGCTGCTCGGAGGAGCGGCGGCGCTCCTCCCCGCTTCTTCTCTCTCTCTTTTTTATATCTTTTTGTTTTTCTGATTTAGGTTTTTAACGGGGGGGGGGGGGGGTAGATTGAATATAGAGGGGAGAGAGAAAGTTTTAATTTTATTATTTAATTATTTTATTTTCCACCAAAAAGCAACTTTTATTTTCAACCTCAAAACGAGGCCCATCGCCTGTCGTCCATAGCGTTGTAGCCCCATTTTGAACTCAATGGGATATGTATCGTAGGCTAATTCGACTGTTTCGATCAGTTTTCGTCAAAATCAACATATAACTCTATATATTGAATTTGAACGCGCATTTCAATTTACCGGGGTCACATACTAACTCGAAAAATTCCAAAAAAATATTTTCTAGCTTTGTATTGACGATACGGTTCTAACAAAACTAATTTCGTCGAATTTTGAGACCGTTTGAAAAAATGGCCAATTTCCAGTCGATTAAAATCAACTAAAACTGGTCAAACACGTTTTCCTTTGCCACGCTCACATATTGATTCGAAAATTTATGAAAATTGGAATCTAGCAATAACTTGACATCACGGACCCAACAAAAGTGGTTTCGTTGAAATTCGAGGTCGTTTGCAAAATTCCCATTTTTAAGGGCCTGAATTCCATAGCGACTATTCAGAATTTTCAACTGGACATATCTTTTGATCCCCGCAATGAAATTTCGATTCGTCGGATTCGTTGGAAAGATATTCTCAATTAGATCCTATTGTTTTTGGTTTCGTTAAAATCCAGATTGTTTTGCACCCGGTACATTCCATTGAAGTTTGAAATCGAATTATCGAACTACCGCGCCATTTTCAATTCTATTTATAATTATATATAATTATTTATATTCTAACGACAATTTCTATAACATATACGATCGAATTCTATTCAAAATAAATTTTCGTTGATATTGTTTAAAATAATCTATTTTAAATATTCAAATTTCGCTAAAATTTCCAAAATAAAAATTTTAAACTGGCCCAGATTTTCCGGGTTATTACAATCTCCCCTACTTAAAACTTTTCGTCCCCGAAAAGGAACAAAGTCGAAAGTGGTTTGATTAATCAACTCTACGTTCGATCAGGCTTCCATTCTCCAACTTTTCAGTTTCTGAGAATTTTCAAATTTTTCAAAAATTTGGCTAACACCCTAAATTTTCGAAAAATTTCGCCATAACCTCCCCTGCACCGGGAGCCACGGGAAAATCCCGAAATTGCCATATAGGCCTTCTGATCTCAAAAAGAAAAAGAAAAAGCCAAGCGGATAGCCAATAGGCTCATAAAATCATCATCACCCAAACAAAACAGTAAATTATAGTAAACATGTACCTATTTGTCGGGCAAACAAATTTTATTCTCTGGCTCTAGCCTCCTTGCTATGACCTGTTCAATGTAAGTACATGTATATGCAAGCAAATGCAACCAATTTTCAATACAATTCAATATTTGGTACAAAAATTATCAAACAACTAAACATACAACACAAACATCAATCAATTAGTGGATTAACGTTTCAAATTCATAATTTTGATACATATACAGAAAATCATGTTTTTGATGCCAAGTCACAACAATGTATTCTAGCTATATTAGTTTTGGTTCTCACACCAGTCTAATGGAAATATATAGAAAATCACACCTTCGAAACACGAATATAAGTTCGGATGATGATCGATCAATCATCAGAACCATCTCTGGGTGTCTAGAATGTGATTCTATATCTATCCAGTATATTAAAACTTCGAATATACGTTCATGACGCGTATATGTAAAACCTTTATATAATGGATTGTCTAAATTCAAAATAAATAAATATTCAAATACGTATAAAACGATTTAAATTTCAAAACAAAATTGTTTTCATTTGAAAAATATACTCTTCACACTTGTTCTAGGATACTACTGATCCTGTTTCTAACGAGTCATTCTAATTGGATATTACTAATCCAATATCTGATGAATTCTTTCGTTTGGTTCTAATGTGTCTTGTTCTCGAGCTCTGTAAACCAAAGCTTTGATACCAAATGTGACGGCCGGGCATTTCTCTCGATCTGAATCAGTCGTTAAACCGATCTAGACCGTTCGAAACCCCTGATCGTTTGAGAACAGGACAAATCAGAACGCAGACGGAAGAACATTTCATTGCTATTACAACAATTCCATCAGATACAAGAATATACAGAGTATAAATGAATAAATTACATTCGACAAATATCAGAGATTACAATAAATTACATAGCAGCGGAAAATAATACAAAGCACAACTGAAGGTGATATACGGATACAGAGCTTTCCGGATATCATTCCAGCTGTAAACCAGGATCCTGTGAATATAAATCTGCAAAACCAAAACTACTAGCTGCCCGTGCAGAAAATAAGGGCACCCAGAGTTTAGGTTAAAACAATAAACTCCAGGTCAGTCATGTGACTGGTGTAAGAACTAAAACAGTTATTTAAAACTTGACTTTAAAAGAGAGTAAATCAAGGGACCACACCGTATAACATGGAACGGGTTTCCTCCCAAGAATACCAGTGCATAGAATAAACAGCGCAATGCTTTTTCGAAAAATGAAGCTATTATAAGACCCAGGTCCCATCACACAATGCAACGCAAGCCGGAGGATAGGGTTTTCCCTTATAATAGCCAAACATGCTTGGTACGTTTAAAACAAATCATTTGATACTATAATAAGTGTATAGTGTCAAAACAATTTCAATCATAAATATAAATTATAGACGGCATGGGTACCATATATCATGTCACCATACTAGTTCTACAATTAAAACCGGAATACACGTATTGGAAATTGGATTTCCGTCATGAGTCGAGGCAAGGGGCAAGCTCCTCTCCGCTTCGAGACACTCTAGCAAATGCCTCAGGACTACACACTCTGGGTAACCCTGGGATCCTCCAAGACCGGTCCTCTCTTACGTTTGAGGATTAATTATTCCTGAACACACGTTTCCCGGCCCTATAGGACCTATAATCGAGGCGCCTCGCATCCAAACCACAAAGGTGAAAAGTATATAAATGTCAGGGCTGGTAGGTCACTGACACCACCCATAGATAGAAAGAAACGTCGTGCACTCCTTGGGTCCTCATCCCGTTTTTGACTCATACCGAGGTGTGAGGCTCGCGAATCCACGCTATACACAAAGCTGCCACTTAGGCTGGCTTTGATCATCAACCACAAGACTTTGCTTTTCAACAGAAGCCTTGATCCATGCAACTCAGCGTGCTACACAGGCAATTCATGCCATGCGATTGATATCTATCAATATATAACCTCTAAGCTCGTACGTCTCAGAGAAGGGCGTTAAGCAAGATAATAAATTCTCCGCCGCCAAACAGATATATATTTAACAGAAATCAATCAACACAGAATAAAATCCAATGTTAGACACACAATCCATTTACAAGTTCGTTCTGGGTCTGAACGAAACCGGAGGCACTTTCCTCGCATATCCATCGATCTCCAAGTACGTCTGGACGACCACCAACTGATTCCCTCATCTTGGGTGTACAGCCCAATCAAGATCATCAGTAATCACCCAAACGATGTGAAAACTTCCGGTCTTCAACCACCGTCTTCATCTTCGACATATCGTCGAATCGGTTATTCAGAATGGGTATAAACCCGGCCTTTCCGAACAACCCGCGTATATTAAAAACAAATGTTACACAAACACAACATACGCCTCATTCCAATTCAGTAGCCACTAACCGTAAATCAACAAGAGAACAATTTCCCAAATATTAACCCCGAAGGCCGAAACCAACATCAGATCAATACCCAGGAAACCATTCTTCTTAGCTAACCTACAGCTAGTTTCTAAATTTCATATTCTTAGGGAAAGGTTCCCATTAATTTTATCCAAGATAAATTCTTTAAAATTTATCCTTTAATCTTCCTTTGGATGTCATTTCAAATCAAATTATGGTTTTTCAAACTAGTCGAGATTAGCGAACCATATCGAAGTAATTATTTATTTTATTTCTCAATCCCAACCTATTCATCCCATGAAGCAAAACTGGTAATACTCCATATCTAACACCGTGGTGTTATCGGTAAATTTAATTACCATTTCACGTTCAAATCTAATTAAAGATTTAGTTATCGCTTTGGAGCAAAACTGGCGATACTCCATTCTCGCTCATTTTCTAAATTTGATAGTTTAAATTATCAATTCACATTTCAATCTAATTGAAGATTCATTAAGACTCCTTTTACTGGGTTAAAGAACTAATGTCTTTTAAAACACAGTTCACGACAAACCCAAATCACATTTTATTTCTTATCGGATTAAAGAACAAGTGTTATTTAAAAACACCATTCACGATAGACACATAAATCAATTCTATTAAAAAAACTCATTTCAAATGCAATTTATTTATTTTAAAAGCAAACGGGTTTAATTTTAGTTCAAAACTAGTTCATTTCGATAAAAATCTATTTTTATCTTTTCAAATATGGAGTTTTTGATCCCAATTTTTCCCAACTCATTTCTTATGATTTTACACAAATTATTACTATTTTTAATAATTTTATCAAGGCCCGTACAGTCGATTTCCATCAACGGCCATCGAACTGCACTTACAGCGACCTTTTTCAAATTTGATTTGGACGTATCTCCAAATCCAACCGTTAGATTTCAAATTTCAAATATTCTTTAGAAAGCTCTTTTCGATACGAACCCAACGGTTCCGGTTTTAGGAGAATCCGACGGTCGGATCTCCCGTAATGTCCATTTGAAATAAATGGTCGAAATTCACGAACTGCCGCGGCGCGGAGCGTTCTATTCAGGCCATTATATTATATATATAATATATATATAATATATATTTCGTCGATTTCTATTTAAAACGAATTTTATAAATTGGTTTAAATTCGTTTCAAAAACAATTTCAACTTCCATTTCAATTCAAATCAAAATTGAATTCTTCCTTATAAATTTGTTTTAAAATTCATTTCTATTCAATTCAAATTTCAATTCAATTTGAATTCATTTCAATTCGGTTTCAATTCAATTCGAATTTGTTTTCCATTCGATTCGAATTTGTTTTCAATTCAATTCGAATTCGTTTTCAATTCAATTCAATTCAAATTGATTTTCTATTTAATTCAAATTCATTTCGTTTTCTATTCGATTCAAATTCAAATTGGTTTTCTATTCGATTCAAATCAAATTGGTTTTCTATTCGATTCAATTCAAATTGGTTTTCGATTCGATTCAATTCAAATTGGTTTTCTATTCGATTCAATTCAAATTGGTTTTCTATTCGATTCAATTCAAATTGGTTTTCTATTCGATTCAATTCAAATTGGTTTTCTATTCGATTCAAATTCAAATTGGTTTTCTATTCGATTCAAATTCAAATTGGTTTTCTATTCAATTTGAATTCAAATTGGTTTTCTATTCAATTCAAATTGGTTTTCTGTTCGATTCAAATTCAAATTGGTTTTCTATTCAATTTGAATTCAAATTGGTTTTCTATTCGATTCAAATCAAATTCGTTTTCTAATCAATTCAATTCAAATTTCATTTCAAAATATTCGATTTCGAAATCACTTGTCAATATTCATTTTAAAATGAATAAAATCGATATAAATATCGTTCACGTCAAAATGGCGTCAATCTAATCAACACGGCTTCATATAATTCTATTTTCAAATATTCTATTTCAAATATTTCTTTTTCAAATATTTCCTATTCAAATATTTCTATTTCAAATATTTCTATTTTAAAATATTTCGTTCAACACATGACTAATCTCAACGGATGAGTACTGTCAACACATGAACCTTTATTTTATATTGATAAAGAAGTAAATTTTATTATTAAAATATTTCGTTCAACACATGACTAATCTCAACGGATGAGTACGGTCAACACATGAACCTTTATTTTATAGTATTCTTTATTTTCTAAATTGGAATGAGGCCCAATCAATCACCATATAATATTAATTATATGGATTTTCATACATCACACGTATATAATAGCATTGAAAAATAATCAACCATCAACCAAAGTGCACTATACTGTATAAGCATCAAATATAGATATCTAACACTTATAACAGCCTGTCAATCAATCGATCGACATATTTAATCAATCAGGATGAGTGAACTTCAAATTTCATCCCAACACCCGTGTAGGGTTTCAAACAATCAAACATAGATTTTATTTGTGCAGTTGGGCGATGTGTAAAATTTATCGTCCCAATCAATGTCAGTCAAATCAGTGTACATAAACAAACCGTCCGGTTTGTAGATGAATATTTATTTATTCACATCCACTATATTCATATTCACGTTAAAAATTATATTTTTAACGATAAAACATTTTATTTTAACATATGAATTTCTATTCAGTTCATTCTTTAAATAAAATGATATTTTTATTTTTCTAACTTATTTTAGAAAATTTCGGCGGCATAACGGCACGATACTAGAAACGGGACGAGGCCTAGCCTTATCCCCGGTCTAGTGAAGGCCCACGCCATTCACACATCAATCAAATCAATTTCATTTCAACAAACAATTCAATTCAAACCAAATAATCTAACCAACTACACAACCAAAAAGTTAAACAAACAAGCCATCCATGGTCTGTGGATGACGGGTGTCGGGTGCTACTAAACACCGTCTGCATCCTAGTATATATATATAACGAGAAAAAGAAATTGAAGAGTGAGAAGTTCTCACCAACTAGCTAATCCAATCATCTCGACTCTTCTTATGTAGAAAATCTTCGTCGTTCTCGCCTTTTTATCACCTTCGTTGCCCGTATTCTCTACATATGTAAAAATCGAATTTTTACTTTGCTATTCAATATATAAAAATCGAATTTTTACTTCGCTATTCAATAAATAAAAATCGAATTTTTACTTCACTATTCAATATATAAAAATCGAATTTTTAGTTCGCTATTCGATATATAAAAATCGAATTTTTACTTCGCTATTTAATGTATAAAAATCGAATTTTTACTTCGTTATTATCTATACAAAGATCTCGCCTTTTCAAATATAAAGATTTCGCCTTTTCAAATATAAAGATTTATATTTTTATCTCTGCTATAATATAAAAATCACATTTTTATTACCTGCCTTATATAAAAATCATATTCTTATTATTAAAAAAATCACTTCTTTTTCCTAGCTAATGAACGAATAAAAATCTTTCTTTCACTTTGCAAATCAATGAATAAAAATCATATTCTCTTCGCTGTTTTATATATTAAAAATCCAAAATTTTCTACTATGTTTTCTCTAAACAAAAGAAAACTGATTTTTATTGAGAATAAACAAATTAAATTAGGAAAAAAAATAGAGGAAAAACTTACTGCAAATCGTCGAATGGGGGTTGCGTTACTGTGGAGGCCGGAAGGGCGAGTCGCCGTGGTCCAAGTGGAGGAGCATTGGGTGTCGGTCGCTGAAAAGGGGGCTCGCGTCTTGGGGAGAAGAAGGGGCGCACGGGGGTATCGCTTGCGCGGTGGCGCAGGGGAAGGGGGTCTTCGATCGCCGCAGGAGGAAAAGGGGGGGGGGGCGCCTGGCAGCGCGGTGGCGCCCTGCTCGGAGGAACGGCGGCGCTCCTCCCCGCTTCTTCTCTCTCTCTTTTTTGTCTTTTTATTTTTCTGATTTAGGTTTTTAACCGGGGGGGGGGGGGGGGTAGAGTGAATATATAGGGGAGAGAGAAAGTTTTAATTTTATTATTTAATTATTTTATTTTCCACCAAAAAGCAACTTTTATTTTCGACCTCAAAACGAGGCCCACCGCCTGTCGTCCATAGCGTTTTACCCCCATTTCGAACTCAATGGGATATGTATCGTAGGCTGATTCGACTGTTTCAATCAGTTTTCGTCAAAATCAACATATAACTCTATATATTGAATTTGAACGCGCATTTCAATTTACCGGGGTCACATACTAACTCGAAAAATTCCAGAAAAATATTTTCTAGCTTCGTATTGACGATACGGTTCTAACAAAACTAATTTCGTCGAATTCTGAGACCGTTTGAAAAATGGCCAATTTCCAGTCGATTAAAATCAACTGAAACTGGTCAAACACGTTTTCCTTTGCCACGCTCACATATTGATTCGAAAAATTATGAAAATTGGAATCTAGCAATAACTTGACATCACGGACCCAACAAAAGTGGAATCTAGCAATAACTTTGTTTTCGGAGTTGTTGATTGTTTTCCATTTATCAAGTGTTTTGTACACTGCCCACATTAGCTTTCCCAAAATACAACTGTATGTTGTACAGCACTTTACATGTCTGTATTTTTTTCCAAAACTAGTACTACCTCACTTATCAGTACTAGTTAAATAACTCCTGCTTCAGGTACGATGCATAGACCCATTACACACGTAAACGTATTGATATGTTTTTATCCAAACATTGCTTTTAAATTCATGGTACAGAACTTATATATTATGGTCTCCTGTAGTTTTTCTTCTTTTTCTTCTCACCTGCAGTTTTAACCACCTCTTAATCGTCGTACTACAACTACAAAGTCCAACTTCTTATGTATACAAGACGGTAGTGGTTGCATCATGTATTACTCTTACCAATACGAATATTAACATTATCAATTTAACTTTTTGCCAATTTGCATCTTCTTTAATTTTCTTTTACGATGTTTATTATATTTAACTAACATTATGACCATTGTCCCTAAAGACGTAACTTGTGCTAATAAACAGATACTTCAAATTGATTTTTCAAGTAACACATATATGTAATATTGTTCAATGCTATAATTTTCATTTGCTTTTCCTACATATTAAACTTTTGTTTTCCACATATATTAATCCAACATGTGTATGTAAATCCACATAAATTGCATTTACACAGGATAACACATTTGCATTTGAAGCAAAGATCGTTGACGTCAATCTCAGCAATGGGTGGGAGTACCTATCCTGCAATATTTGCAAAAAAAGAGTTGGAAACTCCACATCCACGAACTACTGCATAAAATGTGATGCAGAAACGCCTTACCCGCTACGCAAGTAATCACATCATAACCAAAATACAATTGATATCATTCTCTTTAACTCTACACCATAATGCTATATATACATCTATTAGGTTCCATCTAGAATTGGTCGTCGACGATGGGACTATTTCTGGATCGATTCTCCTTTTTGACATTGTGGCTGAGTACCTCCTTAAATATAAGGTGGATACTTTGTTTACCATGCAACAGTCTGATGTGCGTAATGTTAATATATCCATACATTCATTTTCCTACAATCTCCCTGCTTTCATTAATGTTACCAACTAAACAATTTTATTTACAATTTATATAACTGAAGCTTCGGGGTCCACAAAAGGTTGCAACCATCCTCAAATAAGTAATAGGACGCAATGAAAAGTTTCACGCAAAATTTGACAAACTCTTCGTCTCTAGTGCACAGAAGAAGCTGATTGCATTTAAGATTGTCGCACGTGCAAACGATAAGGAACAACCTAAGAGCAGCTCCTCCTCTACAAAGGTCATTTTCAAATATCAGCAAACTAATATCGGCTTCAATACATCTTATCAACCAATACTCCTTTAATCTTCCTTACATTAACTTCCAGGTTCAAACAACAACTACAACCAAGGGTACTCAAATCAAGGGAGGGGGAAAGAAGAAATATCGTATGACAATTGATTAAGCATTACTCTTCTTCGTATTAGCTATCTATCTATGTGTTCAATAATGTACTTCATGTACTGTGTTTGTCAGATGCTGCGTGTGGAATGAATATTTGTACCTTCTACTAGATTTCATTTTAATCCATTATGTTCCACTTTATTGTTCCTACACCATTTTAACATAACATACATTTCTTTCCTTTATACAATAGTGGTTTGATACAAAATTCCTTAATTCCAACAACTAATTACAACTGTCCATGACTGATTATTTTTTAATCTCCTACACATCCTGACTAATTTAAAACATGTTTATTCCATATTAACCTTCCAGTAATATATAATACCAACTAGACATGTATAACTATACAAATACACCGTTGGATATATATACTATACTGCTATCTGTTTACCCAACTTTGAATTCCCATAACTTAAACTCATCTTTGATTCCTCAATCAAACTAAAATGTTTAAATTATGATCTCCCTTTACATATATGATTCATGTTGTTGCTACCTTTTTCCTCAACCACCGGTAATGGTATAGGTTTACATGACAATTTAATCCACTATAGTTGGGGGCACAAACTAACCGTCAACAACAATTTGGTACGCAAAATACCTAGCAATCCCCATCTAACAATGAATCTCACATCCCCAAAGGGGCATGACAAGGTACAATACACCAAACAAAACATAAATACATATCCTTTTGTTGTATGCATGCAAACAAATTTAAATACGCATAGCTATCGGTCTATGTACACAAAAATGGATATACTGTTGAAAAATTATGTGTAGGAAGAGGAACAAATTAAAAGAAAATTGAATATTTTATGGAAGGAGAGAAAAAAAACTTTTTTATTTCTTGATTACTTTCTTCATACATACATCCTTAATTTATACAAGAGTCAATCTCCAGACACTTCTTTTTCTAGACTTTTCTTTTACATATTCTTTAGTCTAGATTCTTCTCATTTTAATATGTTTATAATTTATTTCCATTTATCTTGCCCTTTCCTAATACAATAATTAATTATGTCACTAATTAATATTTCCTATTAAAAACCAAGTTTATTTTTCAACATCCCCCCTTAAACTTGGTTTTATTATTCCAAGCAGAGCTCTCATTCTTCGAAAATCTTCAATCTTCAATGGCTTGGTAAAAATATCCGCAACTTGATCTTGAGTTTTCACATATTTCAGCTCCACTTCATTGTTGGCAATGCATTCCCGAATAAAATGATATCTCGTGTCGATATGTTTGCTTCGATCATGAAATATAGGGTTCTTTGCAAGTGCTTGTGCTGATTTATTATCAATGCATATTTCAGTAGCTCCATTTTGTGGCAAATGAAGTTCTTTCAACAGCTTTCTTAACCATAAAGCATGACATGTACTTGAACTTGCAGCAACATATTCAGATTCACATGTTGACAACGTGACAATGGTTTGCTTCTTTGATAACCAAGAAATAGCACAATCACCCAAGAAGAATACATACCCC
This sequence comes from Allium sativum, assembly GCA_030737875.1. Lineage (NCBI taxonomy): Eukaryota > Viridiplantae > Streptophyta > Magnoliopsida > Asparagales > Amaryllidaceae > Allium > Allium sativum. Next base: position 427,670,869 of record CM060909.1, on the reverse strand, counting down.
GTAGTACTCTTTCTATCATCTATGTCACCAGCAAAATCACTATCGCAAAATCCATGTAACCGAAGATCATTGGATGAGGAATAAAATATTCCAAAAATCAAGCGTTCCTTTAATGTAACGAAGAATTCGCTTAGCAGCGGTCATATGGACAGAAGTAGGAGTCTCCATGAAACGACTTATCACTCCAACGGCATAAAGTATGTCGGGCCTTGTATTTGTCAAATATCTCAAACTTCCCACAAGACTTTTGTAAAGAGTAGGATCTACCTTTTCTCCATCTTCAACCTTGGACAACTTCATTCCAGCATCCATGGGTGTGTTCACAGGATTGCAATCAATCATCTTAAACCTTTTCAACACTTCCTTTGCATAACCTGTTTGAGCAAGAAATATACCTTCCTCCATTTGTTTCACTTCCAATCCCAAATAATATGTCATTTGCCCCAAATCTGTCATCTCAAATTCTGTCGACATACAACTTTTAAATTCATCAAACAAATCGGGTTTATTGCCCGTGAAAATGAGATCATCAACATAAATACAAACAAATATAACATCTCCATTGTTGTGAAACTTAGAATATAAAGCATGCTCATTTAAGCAACGAACAAACCCATGATCTTGAAAGTATTGGTTGATGCGGCTATTCCATGCTCGTGGGGCTTGTTTCAATCCATACAATGATTTCTTGAGTTTCAGTACCTTCTTTTCATTCCCTTCAGCTACGTAGCCCAACGGTTGATCAACATACACCTCTTCTTTAAGATATCCATTCAAAAAAGCCGTCTTGACATCCATTTGATAAATTTTCCATTTCTTTTGAGCAGCGAGAGAAATCAACAAGCGAATAGTCTCCATGCGTGCAACTGGAGCAAACACTTCATCATAGTCAACTCCATGCTTTTGTTTATAGCCTTTCGCCACAAGTCTTGCTTTATATTTCTCCACATCTCCTTTTGCATTTCTTTTCACCTTGTATATCCATTTAACGCCTATGGATTCATGACCTTTGGGAAGAGAAGTTAATTCCCATGTGTCATTCTTTTCAATGGATTTAATTTCTTCATCCATAGCGTCTCTCCACCTCTTATCTTGCACGGCTTCTTGAAAATTTATTGGCTCACTATCTGCAAAAAAACAATAAAGTTCATCATTATTAAAATTAATTTCTTCAGTTCTTTCATATATATCAGCAAGCGATTTCATTTTTGGCGGTCTTTCATTTGAGCCTTCAAGATCTGAAGCTGGAGAAGAATGTTCTTGTATAGTTTCAACATTCTCTGATTCTTGATCATCATCAAGATATGGGAGAAAATTATATGTGCTCTCTTGCTGTCCATCCCAATCCCAAGTTGCTCCTTCATCGAATTCAACATCACGACTTACCACCACTTTGCCATTGTTAGGATTGTACAACCTGTATCCTTTGGAATGATAATCATATCCAACAAAAACATACTTGGCACTTCGATCGTCTAGCTTTGAACGCTCTTGCTGCGGAACTTGAGCATAAGCGATGCTACCAAATACTCGCAAATGATGAACACTTGGCCTTTTTCCATTCCATGCTTCTTGAGGGGTTTGGTCCTTGACATTCACAGTTGGAGAGCGATTTGACAAATACACCGCACAAGAAACGGCTTCAGCCCAAAACTCCTTTGGCATATTTTTTGTTTTAAGCATACACCTTGCCATATTAAGAATTGATCTATTTTTCCTCTCTGCCACGCCGTTTTGCTGAGGTGATCTAGGAACAGTGAGAGGACGACGAACTCCATGCGCTGCACAGAAATCATTGAATTGCTTTGAAGTGAACTCGCCTCCTCGATCAGACCTCAATGCCTTGATATTGTAGCCACTTTCATTCTCAACATGCGTCTTGAAATTTTTGAATGTGGTGAAAGCTTCTGATTTCTGTTTGAGAAAATAAACCCACGTTTTTCTGCTATAATCATCAATAAAAAGTATAAAATATTTACTTTTACCAAAAGACGGTGGATTGATAGGCCCGCAAATATCTGTATGCACCAATTCAAGTGGTTTGGAGGCTATAGATGTTGCTTTCTTTGGAAAACTTTTCCTTGCATGTTTGCCAAGAAGACATGCTTCACACAAATGATTTGGATTTTCAATTGTTGGCATTCCCTTTACCATCATCTTTTCTCCCATTGCTTTCAAAGATCCAAAATTCAAGTGTCCAAATCTCATGTGCCAACACCATGCCACATCCTGCACATTAACCTTCAAACATCTTGCTTCAACAGTTTGGACATTCAATTTGAACATCCGGTTCCGTGACATGCCCACCTTTGCAACCAAGTTATTGTTTCTATCTTTAAGCCAAAGATAATTATCTTTCATCAAAACTTCATAACCATTCTCAACAAATTGTCCGAGACTAAGAATATTGCTTCTTAGTTTAGGAACATAATAAACATCAGAGATCAATTTATGGTCACCATTCTTTGTAGAGATGAGAATTGTACCTTTGCCTTCAATGTGAATTTTCGAAGAATCTCCAAAGGAAACATTACCTTTCACCTTGTCGTTGATCTCCACAAATTTTTCTTTGTATCCGCACATATGATTGCTAGCACCATTATCCAAATACCACGAGCTTTCAACTTCATTTTCTTCCTTTTTCTCAGTTAGCAACAAGGTGGATTCTTCAACTTCTTGGTTATCATTAACAAGATTGGCTCTTTCTTCAGTATTAGCAGTTTGACATTCCCATGAATAATGACCAAATCTATGGCATTTATAACATTCAATTTTGGACTTGTCATACCTTCTTTCAGTTGATCTTTGATAATTTCCATGACCTCAGCCTCGACTTCTTCCATGGCCTATAAAATATGAAGGATTTCTCTCTTTGTTATTTGAACTTTCACCATCGCTTCTTTCTTGTTCACGTCCTTGCCTTCCGCGTCCTCTTCCTCGTCCATATCCGCGTCCTCTTCCTCTAAAGTACTGCTTTTCTCCTTCTTCATTTTTTAAAGTTGCTTTAGTTTTAAGAATTTGCTCCTGTGGTTCTTCTTGTCTTCTCTTTATTTTCTCTTCTTGAGCGCGTAAGGAACCTTCCAATTCTTCTACTGTCATTTCTTCGAGGTCCTTCGTTTCTTCAATGACACACACAATATAATCGAATTTCGGTGTCAAAGAACGAAGAATCTTCTCCACCACTCGAACATCTGCAATTTTTTCTCCATAGCATCTTGATTGATTTACATTCGCCTTCACCCTTGTAAAGTAATCCGAAATCGATTCGGATTCACTCATCTTCATTGCTTCGAAATCACTCCTTAGTGATTGAAGCTTAACTTTCTTTACTTTATCAACTCCTTGGAAAGATTTTTTAAAATTTCCCAGGCTTCGTTTGAAGTGGCTGCATCCGCTATTTTATCTATCATTGAATCATCCAAACATTGATGGATGAGGCTAAGAGCAAGTTGATCTTTTTCCTTCGTCTTTGCTAAAGCTTCCTTCTCCGTTCGAGTTAATGTATTTTCATTTTCTGGCTCGTCGTAGCCTTTGTCTACGATCTCCCATACTCTTTGTCCTCCAAGTAAAGCTTTCATTCGAATACACCATTTTTCATAATTTTCTTTTGTGAGACGAGGATATTGGAGGGGAAACATTCCACTGTTTGACATTTATCACTCTTTCACTAACCTCGCTCCGATACCACTTTGTTGAAAAATTATGTGTAGGAAGAGGAACAAATTAAAAGAAAATTGAATATTTTATGGAAGGAGAGAAAAAAAACTTTTTTATTTCTTGATTACTTTCTTCATACATACATCCTTAATTTATACAAGAGTCAATCTCCAGACACTTCTTTTTCTAGACTTTTCTTTTACATATTCTTTAGTCTAGATTCTTCTCATTTTAATATGTTTATAATTTATTTCCATTTATCTTGCCCTTTCCTAATACAATAATTAATTATGTCACTAATTAATATTTCCTATTAAAAACCAAGTTTATTTTTCAACATATACACAATTAATTCCTTACACTAACTAGTCATACACCATTTCCTATTTAAAATATAACTTTCGTCTTCTCACTACATGTGAAACAAATACAACTTGCAGAACGTTGCAACTGACGTCCAAATCCATGGACAGGTAAACATATACTCTAAGTTTTTAATGTACTATGCAAGCAGGTTACTTAACTCATGCTAACCATCAGCTTTCCTTTTCCATTTCAATTATATGATCTGCGCAGATGGATAGAAATATTGCATTGACATGCTCACTTTTGGAGTCACAAGGAATTCAAGTCGATATCTCGCCACTTCCAGCTAAGTAACCATTCACTTTTTTTTCTTTATCTTTTATTCACCTTTGGCAACCATATATAATGTGCACGGCAATGACACTAAATAATCCACAAATGCCAAATCTTTTGTGAATTACATTTTCTAACATAATATGTATAACAGCCTCCTCGCGAATTGCATGCTGCTTTGCTACAATCTAGGAATGAGATAAAGTTCCTACGTCGCATTCTGCAAAGGTCCACATCTGCACAGGTACACCACATACACCTTTCCCACAATACACAAAGTCACAGGTTTACTATTTTCAAGGACTTATTTTCGAGCGTTTTTGCATAGCATTCGAGATACTTACATTCGGAGTTAGAAATACAACAGAAAATAAGAAACTTTTAAACTCACGTCCCCTACCACAATGAGAGTACATGCTGCAACAAAAACAAGGTAAACATATTTACTATTGCATACTACATCAACAAACCCAACTATTTAACTGGTGACCGTTCACATTAATAATTCTGTCGGCGGAATCTACATATCTAGCAAGGATTTACTTTCTGTTATGCATAGACATAAGTTCAGCAACAGAGCATTCTCCATTGATCCACAAATGCAACCGTCAAGTTCATCTCATCAGTACGTCCTACCTACCATAACATTCTGTTTATAATCATTCTAATTTAAAAAATTTATCCCCCTAAATTAACAATGTTTCTGCTATCAATATAAATATTTATATTTCCAACCATAGTAACGTGCTAAGTATTTTGCTACCTGCCAAAATATGTAGCATTATTCCCATTTTTAAAACCTTAAACTTGAAGAACTATGTTTTCTGCTGTTGAATTTGATGTATACATTATCAATTAAGAATGTCTACGCGTGCGTACTTTTGCATATAACGTCCAATGAAGCAAACTACAAGGGATATAATGAAAACTTGCTTTTCTATATTTAACCGTTTCATAACTGCATTATGTCAAACAATGTCATTTAAATTACCATATCACCTGACTAATTGACGGGTGCGTATGGACAAGCAGTTTAATATTAAAAAAATAATGATTTTTTAGTCAGCCACTAACATAATGTTGACCTCATACGTAGCTGGAAAAAAAAAGGTTGACTTAGTTGTTGGAAATTTAATCAGTCCTGTAATACAATTCATATTTTCTATATTTTATTATTTCATATATGCATTATGTTGCATAATGTCTTTTTTATTAGCATGTAACATGCCTCATTCACAGCGGGTGGTTCCTGTGTTGATATATATATCGTCTTCCACATGGTTTAACTTCCGTAAACCAACCCAAAATGAAATGTTGCCGATTAAATTCCACTGTGCTTTTACAAAAAAAACATATAGGAAGGAGAGTAGAACCAAATAGGGAAGTTTTGGTGTTGGTACTGTATATTATAGGAAAGTTTGACCTCATGCTTGCATCGTGAAGGGGAGAACAACATCAGGTGGGGTTAGTGAGCGGAAATAGTACTAGAGGAGCAGCCTGAAGAGCGCTTGAAGTCGGGTTCGAGAATGATTGTGTGAGTTCATCGGTGATGGTAGGGAATATTGCAGATCAAGATGAAGATCGGAATGACGGTGGCGACAAGAAAATCGGTGGACTGTTGGAGCAGTGGTGGAGGAATTTTTGGCCATGAATGTTTACTGTAAACAAAAAAAAAAGAGAGGAAGAGAGAGGCATGGTGGTGTCAGACTGTCAGGTGGGGGAGAAAACGTGCATGTGTAAAGGCGATGAAAATATGGGGAAGATTGTTGAAGTAGGAACAGGGAATGAGTGGAGAAGATAAAGTATTGCGGAGATGAAGAAATTTGTTCACAGTAGAAAGGGGACAGATGCGACAGGGTTAATCATGTGTATACTAGGAAGATGGGAGGAATGAACCGTAGCACATATGAGAAGCGGATGTAACTGTGAACATGATGGAATTAAGGTGTTAATCGTCCTGTTTGCGAGTGTTAACAATAATTAAACCCTAAGCTTAATTAAGACATATTATTAGTTAATATAATTATACTCATAATATATATGTTGAAGAATATCCTGTTGACTAATACATGGTGTTGTGTACAATTTCCATAGCTTAGGTTCTTTGGTGTGACAATTTTCTACCTTTTTCAGATGATACATTTTCATTTTCTGATCTCTGAATTTTTTATGCAGATACATAGTGGGAATGGCATACAAAAAAACAAACAACCAGAAAGAAACTCAAGAATATTGATTTCTTAGCGTGTTCTGCAGTGTAACTGCCTTATGCAGCAGGGTTATTTATGTGTCAAAAAATAATTTATGTTATTTATGTACCAGCATTATTTACACAGCAGCCTTATTTATTTATGTGATGGTTTGGAAATTGCATAGTGTTTTCAGCCTTATCTAAGTTTCTTTATATAACGTTACTATCAGCTGTCTATTACTATTTTCAGCGTGTGGCAGCAATATTCTTAATTATGGAACCAATTTTCCTTCTATTAAAGGGGTTTAAACGTTGGTTTTGTTTTCTTTCAACGTATGGTCCTCTCCGCATTGTGTCAAATTAAACAACATTTGTTTCACCGGTACTTTGGTACATCATATTTTGAGAATTTTTACTTCTTCACATGCTACATGTGAAATAAGCACAGATTGTACGAATGCATTATATTACATATACTGGGATTTATTTATTCAATGCTTTCATTCACTTGCTTAACCTTCGTTCTTTGTTATCGTTTACATATTGTCCTTTCTGGATATATTTATTAACTAAATGCTTGATTGGTTTATCAAATATTACAACTTTGATTATATCAAATATAACGCATGTACTGCATGCATGCATTATGGGACTGCACGCACGCATTGTTGGGGCTTCTTACTTGCTAATATAAAGTGTCTTCCATATGGAAAAAAAAAATTCTCGTCCAGTTTTCTTCCCATTCATTTAAACTGTTTATATACAATATTTATTTTAGGCATCATTGATTGCTATAGAAGTTTGGACAAAATTTGTACTGTTATTACAGAAAATAAGTCAATGCATTGTTGTCTAATTTATTTGCTGCTACGAAAAAGATTTTATTTGGTAAATGTCTAATGGTCCTGACCATTATTGCCAACCGTTCAACTAGATGTAACAATATACTTTCCATTGCTAAAGATGTGTACTCCGTAACGTAATTATTGCGCACGTAGTGGACTTGATAAAGATTTTAGCACCTCCATTACGTGCTCCTCTTATATTTGTTCCTACTCCGTTTTGGCCTGCTATAGGGCCATGGAACTGTTTATATACATGTTTCGTTTTACTAAAAAAAAAAAAAATTGGACAGACATTCTAATTTTGTTGCTTTAGTCGGTTATCCCCGACTTGGGACCATGACATCTACTTTTGAGTCATTATGTAACTTATCCATTCTCTAAAACATAAAATCTAAGCAAACTTTGAACAATTTCTATTACAGTTTATACATATATACATGTTATTACTTCAAATTTTACTCAATATAACCAATGCTATTGTCTTCAAATCATAGGTACCCTACGCATATCTTCATTATACACTTTTTTGCCATCAAACACTTTTCAATAACATAATTTTTTATTCAATTAAACAAATGACACCTTTTAAACATGCAAAAAACTAATTTTATTTTCGTGCGTTCTTTTCAAACACGCTTATACTATAAATATCTAATCTTGCCTACTACAACACAATATCGTACACTATTTCCGTCAACCCGTGTGCGAAGCACGGGTTCACACTTGTTACTAAAAAGAATTTGTTGGTTAATTTACAGTTTCTAGTGCCTTGCAGGGAACACGATTAACACAACATAAATTTAGATATAAAAAACTACTTCTGATTATTGTTTTATCTAAATTTATGTTTAACTTTGTAAAATTAGCTATTTTACTTTATTCAGCCAATGAGCACATGAACTGTTTGATTAAATGTGTGGAATAACCATCTGAAGTATCTTAGTACCATAACATTGCTTTTCTTTAATAGAACATGGACTGGGTTTTCCAATGTTACTAGCACTTGGTCATTTATTTTTGCTTCATCGCTGGTATTTACTATATTGTAAACTGGAAAGAAAGTTCTGAATACCGCCTTCCTTTTTAAGCGGGTTTCCCTTTTTTTAACATCCTTTACCTGTTTTCCCATTGATTAATTGTGTTTTTGTTCAAAATTCAAGTGTCTTTTTTTCAACTCAAACAACAGATGCTGATTTTAAATTCCAACATCCATTGCGATGGAACAAACAAAACTCCAAGAATAAGGCATTTTCTACTTCTTCATTTTAGTTTTCAGTATTTTCGTATCAACTATTACCCATAACCACTACATTTTGATGTCCTTTAAACTATTAACTACAACTTCGTTGTTTTTTTTTTTTTGATTTGCTACTTAACCTTTCCCAAATAGACTTTTCAATTTTTTTGTCTTCGATAACTTAATTAGGACATAGATTGATCAAGCGGCATGATTATGTTTATGTTACTAAATCTACATGATTTAGAACCTTTAACTTTTTCACTTCATGATATAAATATGCATTTTCATTTGTATTGCTAGTAATGTGAAAAAAGCACTAACCAGAATACTGGAAATTTGGCGAGGGAAATTAGAAGTACTTCCGTCATGCAACTAGGCAAACGTACACCATCTCTACAGATTTGGCCACATATATTTGTATAAAGGAGTAAGGTATAGTCGAGCCACTGTTCTATTTTTCATTCCCTCACAGTATTATATAAATTTCGTTAATTTAGATAATGCTAACTACAAATATATAGTGCACATATACGCTAAAGAAGACTGTTTTTATTTTATGACTTAAAATGTATCATGTGATAACAAAGCATGTAGATATTGCTTGAGAGCTGATGCTGCTGATTTTTTGACCAAAGAAGCATCGATGACAATAAGGGGAATCATTTTTCTAGATTAAAAAACTATATTTTGCGTGTTTATATATATATATATATATGCATATATAAACATACTGAACGCTTCTAGCTGACAAATTTGTTTGTTGTTAGTAGTAGATTTGACATATACGAAATTGTAATTCTCGATAATACAAACTGTACATAGTTGGTCTATATATAATGTAATGAGTTAACCCGATATTGGGCTTTAGAGCAAAACAGAAAAGAGATGGGTCATGGCCCATATACATTACATAATGAATGGGATATGAAGACAGCTGTATTCTCCATACCCCCCCCCCCCCCGCAAACCATATTATCGTATCTAGGGTTTGAAAGCCAAAAAATGGCTGCTGCTCTAAATCGCCATGTCCTTGCTTCCGCCTTTGTCTTCCTCCATTTTAGCATCGTTTTTACTCTCCTCACGTCTTGGTCTCCACGCCATAGTCTGCTTTCCGTCTTTTGTGTTTGTAGTTGATGACTTCAAACTTCTGAAGTCAAATCTTCTCATGGTGATGGAATTTGAGGCGCTGCTGCTGGATCTGTGCAAAGATTGAGATTTTGGTGCTGATTCACGCTTCAAGGTTGAAGATTTGTTGGAATTGGCTTCTAGGGTTTGAGCTTTCCATCTGCCACTTTGAAGTTGAGGGCTTTTGATTTCAGCAACACACAGCTTGTCTCTCAGGCCTTCAAATCGAGTTCTGGACAGCGGTTTGGTCAGGATATCGGCTATTTGGTAAGTTGAAGGTACATGATTCACTTGAAGCTTGTTCCTTTGTACAAGTTCTCTTACAAAATATATGTCAATTTAAAGATGTTTAGTTCTAGAGTGCAACACTGGATTTGCTGTTAAGGCTATAGCACTCATGTTGTCACACCACACTGTTGCTTTGGTGCTTGAATTGATTTTTAACTGTAACAACCCGTAAAATCTGGGCCAGTTTAAAATTTTTATTTTGGCAATTTTAGCGAATTTTGATTATTTAAAATGAATTATTTTAAATAATATTGACGAGAAATTTATTTTGAATATAATTCGAACGTATATATTATATACGTCGCCGTTAGAATATAAATAATTATATATAATTATAAAAGGAATTGAAAATGGCGCGGTAGTTCGAAAATTCGATTTCAAACTTCAATTGAATGTACCGGGTGCAAAACAATCCGGATTTTTGTGAAACCAAAAACATTAGGATCTAATTGATGATATCTTTCCAACGAAGTTGAGAAACTGAGATTTCACTTTATAAATGATGAGATATGTCCAGTTGAAAATTCTGAATAGTCGCTATGGAATTCAGGCCCTTAAAAATGGACATTTTGCAAATGACCTCGGATTTCGACGAAACCACTTTTGTTGGGTCCGGGATGTCAAACTATTGCTAGGTTTCAAATTTCATAATTTTTCGAATCAATATGTGAGCGTGGCAAAGGAAAACGTGTTTTGACCATTTCAGTTGATTTTAATCGACTGGAAATTGGCCATTTTTCTAACGGTCTCAGAATTCGACGAAACTAGTTTTGTTAGGACCGTATCGTCAATACGAAGCTAGAAAATATTTTTCGGGAATTTTTCTAGTTAGTATGTGACCCCGGTAATTTGAAATGTACGTTTAAAATTCAATATAGTGATTTAAATGTAAATTCAAAGGAAACTGATTGTAACAGTCAAATCAGCTTGCGGTACATATCCCATTGTGTTCAGAATGGGGGTAAAACGCTATGGACGACAGGCGGTGGGCCTCGTTTAGAGGTCATATGTAAAACTCAACCTTTTAGCCAAATATAATAATTAAATAAAAAAAAAAAAAAAAAATAATATACTTCTCTCCCCTTAAAATCGTTCTGGCCCCCCCCCTCCTTTCATTCTCGATCATCACTGAAAAAAAAAAAAAAAAAAAAAGAAATGACGACCTCGACGGATCGCTACCACCGCCGCTCCAGGTGGAGCGCCTCCCCTCCCTAGACCGCACACCCCCTCCTCCGCCTAACCTCCATCACGAGCGTGAGCTCGAAGCCCCAAATCAGCCACCACACCCAAAAACTCCACCGACGCCCCGACGCCAGCACCACCCTCCAACGCCCGTAGCTTCGCCCTCCCTTCCCCCTTCGAACCCCTAGCGAGCCGCCCATCCCCTCCATCTTGCGTCGACGCAGCACCCACGCCCCCTCCTTTTTCTGTAAGTTTTTTTTTATTTATTTATTTATTTTATTTTTATTTTAATTCTGATTTTTAAAAGTTGTTTAAAACTGATTTATACGAATTTAAAAACTGGATTTTTAAAAGAAAATAAAAACTGGATTTTTAAAAGAAAATAAAAACTGGATTTTTAAAAGAAAATAAAAACTGGATTTTTAAAAGAAAATAAAAACTGGATTTTTGAAAATGAAATATAAACTGATTTTATTATGAATTTATAAACTGATTTTTATGAGTTTATAAGCTGATTTTTAGGAATTTATAAACTGATTTTATTTTAAGATTTTAAAACTGATTTTAAAATAAAAGAAAAGATTTGAACTGGGTTAGAAAGATCAGATTTTTAGAATAGAAAAGATCATATTTTTAAATATGAGAAGGCGATATTTTTAAATATGAAAAGACGATATTTTGATATGAGTAGCGAAATAAAAATTCGATTTTTATATATTGAATAGCGAAATAAAAATTCGATTTTTATATATTGAATAGCGAAATAAAAATTCGATTTTTATATATTGAATAGCGAAATAAAAATTCGATTTTTATATATTGAATAGCGAAATAAAAATTCGATTTTTTATATATTGAACTTTGAAATAAAAATTCGATTTTTATATATTGAACTTTGAAATAAAAATTCGATTTTTATATATTGAACTTTGAAATAAAAATTCGATTTTTATATATTGAACTTTGAAATAAAAATTCGATTTTTATATATTGAACTTTGAAATAAAAATTCGATTTTTATATATTGAACTTCGAAATAAAAATATGATTTTTATTTATTGAATAGCGAAGTAAAAATATGATTTTTACATATGTAGTGAAAGCGGGCAACGAAGATGACGAAGGTGCGATAGCGATGAAGTTTTCTATCAGTGAAGTGCCGTGGAGCTAGGATAGCTATAGGTGAGAACTTCTCACTCAAATTCTACTTTTCTAGTTATATATATATATACTAGGATGCAGACGGTGCTTAGTAGCACCCGACACCCGTCCACAGACCATGGACTTGTTTGTTTGACTGTTTGGTGATTGATTGCGATATTGGTTTGAATGTGGTTTGTGGTGTGAAAAAAAAAATCGAATCGATAAATTGGTTAGGATTAGACGTGCGCCGTTATAAGGCGAAGGAGTAAGGCTAGGTTAGACCCTTACTCCAAAGTTTGTGGTTTGCATAACGAATTGATTTGATTGATGTGTGAATGGCGTGGGCCTTCACTAGACCGGGGATAAGGCTAGGCCTTGTCCCGTTTCTAGTATCGTGCCGTTATGCCGCCGAAATTTTCTAAAATATGTTAGAAAAATAAAAATATCATTTTATTTAAAGAATGAACTGAATAGAAATTCATATGTTGGAATAAAATGTTTTATCGTTAAAAATATCATTTTTAACGTGAAAGTGAATAAAATAGAATATTCATTTACAAACCAGACGGTTTGTTTATGTACACCTATTTGAAGGACATTGATTGGGTTGATAAATTTTACACATCGCCCAACGGCACAAATAAAATATGTGTTTGATTGTTTGAAACCCCACACGGGTGTTGGGATGAAATTTAAAGTTCACTCATCCCGATTGATTGAATATGTCGATCGTTTGATTGACAGGCTGTTTTAAGCGTTGGATATTTATATGTGATGCTTATACAGTGTAGTGCACTTTGGTTGATGGTTGATTATTTTTCAAGGCTATTATACATGTGTTGTATGAAAATCCATATAATTAACTTTATATGGTAATTGATTGGGCCTCATTCCAGTTTTAAAATAGAAATATTTGAAAAAGAAATATTTGAAATAGAATATTTGAAAATAGAACTTTATGAAGCCGTGTTGATTAGATTGACGCCATTTTGACGTGAACGATATTTATATCGATTTTATCGATTTCGAATTGAATTGAAAACGAATTCGAAATGAATTGAATTGAAAACGAATTCGAAATGAATTGAATTGAAAACGATTTCGAAATGAATTGAATTGAAAACGAATTCGAAATGAATTGAATTGAAAACGATTTCGAAATGAATTGAATTGAAAACGATTTCGAAATGAATTGAATTGAAAACGAATTCGAAATGAACTGAATTGAAAACGATTTCGAAATGAATTGAATTGAAAACGATTTCGAAATGAATTGAATTGAAAACGATTTCGAAATGAATTGAATTGAAAACGATTTCGAAATGAATTGAATTGAAAACGATTTCGAAATGAATTGAATTGAAAACGATTTCGAAATGAATTGAATTGAAAACGATTTCGAAATGAATTGAATTGAAAACGAATTCGAAATGAATTGAATTGAAAACGAATTCGAAATGAATTGAATTGAAAACGATTTCGAAATAAATTGAATTGAAAACGAATTCGAAATGAATTGAATTGAAAACGATTTCGAAATGAATTGAATTGAATATGAATTCAAATTGAATTGAAATTTGAATTGAACAGAAATGAATTTTGAAACGAATTTATAAAGAAGAATTCAATTTTGCTTTGAATTGAAATGGAAGTTGAAATAAATTTTGAAATGAATTTAAAACTGTTTATATAATTCGTTTTAAATAAAAATCGGCGAAGTATATATTATATATATTATATATATAATATAATGGCCTGAATAGAACGCGCCGCGCCGCGGCAGTTCGTGAATTTCGACCATTTATTTCAAACGGACATTACGGGAGATCCGACCGTCGGATTCTCCTAAAACCGGAACCGTTGGGTTCGTATCGAAAAGAGCTTTCTAATGAATGTTAGAAATTTGAAATCTAACGGTTGGATTTGGAGATACGTCCAAATCAAATTCGAAAAAGGTCGCTGTAAGTGCAGTTCGATGGCCGTTGTTGGAAATCGACTGTACGGGCCTTGATAAAATTATTAAAAATAGTAATAATTTGTGTAAAATCATAAGAAATGATTTGTGAAGATTTGGGATGAAAAACTCCATATTTGAAAAGATAAAAATAGATTTTTATCGAAATGAACTAGTTTTGAACTAGAATTATAATTCTATTTATTTTTAAATAAATAAATTGAATTTGAAATGGTTTTGAAAATAACCAAAATTTCCAATGATTGCATTGGAGTGGATTTGAATCGAAATTGTCTTCGGAATATTTCGATGTTGGAATTCGTGATTATACAGGTGTTGTTATGGAAATTTGAAAGATATATATTTATATCGTTATTTCCAATACGACATTTGTTAGTCGTAGAATTCGATATTGAATATAAGCCGATATATTTTCTATTCAGAGCCTTGTATTGAATATCGAATGTGATTTGGGTTTGTCGTGAATGGTGTCTTCACTAACACTGTTCTTGAACCCAGTTGAGAAAAGATTAAATCTTTTTATTTAGATTTAATGAAGTGTACCAATTAAATGATATTTAATTGGAATTGAATTGGTATTGATTTTTGGGTTTATCGTGAACAGTGTTTTAAATAACACTTGTTCTTTAACCCGATAATTAATCGAATGTGATTTGGGTTTGTCGTGAATGGTGTCTTCACTAACACTGTTCTTGAACCCAGTTGAGAAAAGATTAAATCTTTTTATTTAGATTTAATGAAGTGTACCAATTAAATGATATTTAATTGGAATTGAATTGATATTGATTTTTGGGTTTATCGTGAACAGTGTTTTAAATAACACTTGTTCTTTAACCCGATAATTAATCGAATGTGATTTGGGTTTGTCGTGAATGGTGTCTTCACTAACACTGTTCTTGAACCCAGTTGAGAAAAGATTAAATCTTTTTATTTAGATTTAATGAAGTGTACCAATTAAATGATATTTAATTGGAATTGAATTGGTATTGATTTTTGGGTTTATCGTGAACAGTGTTTTAAATAACACTTGTTCTTTAACCCGATAATTAATCGAATGTGATTTGGGTTTGTCGTGAATGGTGTCTTCACTAACACTGTTCTTGAACCCAGTTGAGAAAAGATTAAATCTTTTTATTTAGATTTAATGAAGTGTACCAATTAAATGATATTTAATTGGAATTGAATTGGTATTGATTTTTGGGTTTATCGTGAACAGTGTTTTAAATAACACTTGTTCTTTAACCCGATAATTAATGGAATGTGATTTTGGGTTTATCGTGAATCGTGTTTTAAATGACACTGATTCTTTAACCCAGATAAGGATTAAAACTAAGTGGAGTTTTAATGAATCTTTAATTAGATTGAAAAGATCGAGAATGGAGTATCACCAGTTTTGCTCCAGGCGATAGTTAAATCTTTAATTAGATTTGAACGTGAAATTTAGAAACTAACTGTCGGTTAGCCAAGCAGAATGGTTTTCTGGATATTGATCTGATGTTGGTTTCGGCCTTCGGGGTTAATATTTGGGGAATTATTCTCTTGATTAATTTACGGTTAGTGACTAATGAATTGGAATGAGGCGTATGTTGTGTTTGTGTAACACTTATTTAAAATATACGCGAGTTATTCGGAAAGACCGGGTTTATCCCATTCTGAATAACTGATACGACGATAAGTCGAAGATGAAGACGATGGTCGAAGACCGGAGGTCTTCACGTCGTTTGGGTGATAACTGATGATCTTGATTGGGCTGTACACCCAAGAAGATGGAAACAGTTAGTGATCGTCCAGACGTACTTGGAGATCGATGGATATGCGGGGTACTAGGTGCCTCCGGTTTCGTTCAGACCCAGAACGGACTTGTAAATGGACTGTGTGTCTGACATCGGATTTCATTCTGTGTGACTGATATCGGTTGCATAGGATGGTTTGCCTGTGTGGCATGCTAAGATGCAAATGATCAAGGCTTCTGTTGAAAAGCAAAGTCTTGTGGTGATGATCAAAACACGGCCTTTGTGGCGTAGCTTTGTGTAACGTTTACTTCGCGAGTTTCACACCCGGTATGAACCAAAAACGGGAGGGACATCAGGGAGGACTTGCGTTTCTTTCTAGCTAGAAGTGGCGTCAGTGGTTTTACACGCCCTGACGAGTTTGACTTATGTGGTTGTTGCTGTTGCGAGGCGCCTCGGATTGATCGGTCGTTCTCGAACCGATGGAGTCATTTAGTTGGCTCGTTTACGCCCCATAGGGCGGGGAAACGCATGTTCAGGCATTTTAATCCACTCCGTGTGGACCGGCCCTGACGATCCAAGGGTCACTCGAGCTCTGATCCTGAGGGGCGGGCTAGAGCGTCTCGAATCGGTTGAGGACTATCTTTTGCCTCGGTTCATAGATGGAAATCCAATTTCCAAATACGTGACATTTGCGGTTTTATTTGTAAACCTATATATGGCGACATGATATATGGTACCCATGCCGCCTATGATTGATACTTATGATTTGAAGTTGTTTTATACACTATGCACTTATAATAGTATCAAATGATTTGTTTTAAACGTATCAAGCATTCTTTGGCTGTTATAAGGGAAAACCCTATCCTCGACTGCGTTGCATTGTGTGATGGGATCTGGGTCTTATAACAGCTTCATTTTTCTTTATTTAGCATTGCGCTGTTTATTTATGCACTGGTATTCTTGGGAGGAAACCCGTTCCGTGTTATACGGCGTGGTCCCTTGATTTACCTAGCTTTAAAAATAAAGATTAACTGTTTTAGTTCTCACACCAGTCACATGACTGACTCGGAGTTTATTGTTTTAACCTAAACTCTGGGTGCCCTTATTTTGACACGGGCAGCTAGTAGTTTTGGTTTTGCAGATTTATATTCACAGGATCCTGGTTTACAGCTGGAACGATATCCGGAAAGCTTTGTATCCGTATATCTCATTCTAGTTGTGTATTGTATTATTTTCCGCTGCGATGTATTTAAATGTAATTTAAATCTCTGTTATTTCTGTGTAATATTCATTTATACTCTGTATATTCTTGTAATCTGATGCATTGTTGTTATATACAATGAAATGTTCTTCTGGATGCGTTCTGTTGTGGTTTGTTCTCGAACTATCCGACGCTTTCCTTTACGGGGAAGTTGCGGGTCTTTACACGTGGTATCAGAGCTTTGGTTTACAAAGCTAGAGAACAAGGCACATTAGAACCATACGAAAGAATTCATCAGATATTGGATTAGTAATATCCAATGAGGATGACTCGTTAGAGATGGGATCAGTAGTGTCCTAGAACGAGTCGAAAGAGTGTTGTTTTTGAAAATAAAAGTGAAAACCCACTTTGTTTTGGAAATTCAAATCTTAAGTATTCGTATTTGAATAGTCTATTTAAATTGAATTTGGGCAATCGAGTATATAAAGATTTTGCATACACGCTTAGCGGCTTGTATTCGAAGTTTTAATATATTGGGTAGATATAGAATCACATTCTAGTTGCCCGGGGATGATTCTGATGATGAGGCATCGTCATCTGTGTTGTGTTCGACTGGCGAGAGTGGGTTATCTATATATTTCCATATAGACTGGTGTGAGAACCGAAACTAGATAGGGCCTATTGTTGTGATTTAGCATCAAAAATCTGATTTTTGTCTATGTATCAAAATTATGAATTTGAAACTTTAAATTCACTAATTGATTGATGTTTGTGTTGTTTGTTCATTTGTTTGCTAATTTTGAACCATTATGCCTAATTGAATCAAATATTGAATTGTATTGAAAATTGGTTGCATTTGCTTGCATATGCATATACTTACATTGAACAGGTCATAGCAAGGAGGCTAGAGCCAGAGAATAAAATTTGTTTGCCCGACAAATAGGTACATGTTTACTACATAATTTCCTGTTTTGTTTGGGTGATGATGATTTTGTGAGCCTATTGGCTAGCCGCTTGGCTTTTTCTTTTTCTTTTTGAGATCTGAAGGACCGGGGAAGCTATTTGAAATTCCCCGATGCTCCCGGTGCAGGGGAGGTTATGGCGAAATTTTTCAAAAATTTAGGGTGTTAGCCAAATTTTTGAAATTTTGAAAATTCTCAGAAACTAAAGAGTTGGAGAATGAAAGCCAGATCGAACATAGAGTTGATTAATCAAACCACTTTCGACTTTGTTCCTTTTCGGGGACGAAAAGTTTTAAGTGGGGGAGAT
The DNA here is from genome assembly GCA_030737875.1 of Allium sativum. Taxonomy (NCBI): domain Eukaryota; kingdom Viridiplantae; phylum Streptophyta; class Magnoliopsida; order Asparagales; family Amaryllidaceae; genus Allium; species Allium sativum. Next base: position 427,652,381 of record CM060909.1, on the reverse strand, counting down.
TGTAACAACCCGTAAAATCTGGGCCAGTTTAAAATTTTTATTTTGGCAATTTTAGCGAATTTTGATTATTTAAAATGAATTATTTTAAATAATATTGACGAGAAATTTATTTTGAATATAATTCGAACGTATATATTATATACGTCGCCGTTAGAATATAAATAATTATATATAATTATAAAAGGAATTGAAAATGGCGCGGTAGTTCGAAAATTCGATTTCAAACTTCAATTGAATGTACCGGGTGCAAAACAATCCGGATTTTTGTGAAACCAAAAACATTAGGATCTAATTGATGATATCTTTCCAACGAAGTTGAGAAACTGAGATTTCACTTTATAAATGATGAGATATGTCCAGTTGAAAATTCTGAATAGTCGCTATGGAATTCAGGCCCTTAAAAATGGACATTTTGCAAATGACCTCGGATTTCGACGAAACCACTTTTGTTGGGTCCGGGATGTCAAACTATTGCTAGGTTTCAAATTTCATAATTTTTCGAATCAATATGTGAGCGTGGCAAAGGAAAACGTGTTTTGACCATTTCAGTTGATTTTAATCGACTGGAAATTGGCCATTTTTCTAACGGTCTCAGAATTCGACGAAACTAGTTTTGTTAGGACCGTATCGTCAATACGAAGCTAGAAAATATTTTTCGGGAATTTTTCTAGTTAGTATGTGACCCCGGTAATTTGAAATGTACGTTTAAAATTCAATATAGTGATTTAAATGTAAATTCAAAGGAAACTGATTGTAACAGTCAAATCAGCTTGCGGTACATATCCCATTGTGTTCAGAATGGGGGTAAAACGCTATGGACGACAGGCGGTGGGCCTCGTTTAGAGGTCATATGTAAAACTCAACCTTTTAGCCAAATATAATAATTAAATAAAAAAAAAAAAAAAAAATAATATACTTCTCTCCCCTTAAAATCGTTCTGGCCCCCCCCCTCCTTTCATTCTCGATCATCACTGAAAAAAAAAAAAAAAAAAAAGAAATGACGACCTCGACGGATCGCTACCACCGCCGCTCCAGGTGGAGCGCCTCCCCTCCCTAGACCGCACACCCCCTCCTCCGCCTAACCTCCATCACGAGCGTGAGCTCGAAGCCCCAAATCAGCCACCACACCCAAAAACTCCACCGACGCCCCGACGCCAGCACCACCCTCCAACGCCCGTAGCTTCGCCCTCCCTTCCCCCTTCGAACCCCTAGCGAGCCGCCCATCCCCTCCATCTTGCGTCGACGCAGCACCCACGCCCCCTCCTTTTTCTGTAAGTTTTTTTTTATTTATTTATTTATTTTATTTTTATTTTAATTCTGATTTTTAAAAGTTGTTTAAAACTGATTTATACGAATTTAAAAACTGGATTTTTAAAAGAAAATAAAAACTGGATTTTTAAAAGAAAATAAAAACTGGATTTTTAAAAGAAAATAAAAACTGGATTTTTAAAAGAAAATAAAAACTGGATTTTTGAAAATGAAATATAAACTGATTTTATTATGAATTTATAAACTGATTTTTATGAGTTTATAAGCTGATTTTTAGGAATTTATAAACTGATTTTATTTTAAGATTTTAAAACTGATTTTAAAATAAAAGAAAAGATTTGAACTGGGTTAGAAAGATCAGATTTTTAGAATAGAAAAGATCATATTTTTAAATATGAGAAGGCGATATTTTTAAATATGAAAAGACGATATTTTGATATGAGTAGCGAAATAAAAATTCGATTTTTATATATTGAATAGCGAAATAAAAATTCGATTTTTATATATTGAATAGCGAAATAAAAATTCGATTTTTATATATTGAATAGCGAAATAAAAATTCGATTTTTATATATTGAATAGCGAAATAAAAATTCGATTTTTTATATATTGAACTTTGAAATAAAAATTCGATTTTTATATATTGAACTTTGAAATAAAAATTCGATTTTTATATATTGAACTTTGAAATAAAAATTCGATTTTTATATATTGAACTTTGAAATAAAAATTCGATTTTTATATATTGAACTTTGAAATAAAAATTCGATTTTTATATATTGAACTTCGAAATAAAAATATGATTTTTATTTATTGAATAGCGAAGTAAAAATATGATTTTTACATATGTAGTGAAAGCGGGCAACGAAGATGACGAAGGTGCGATAGCGATGAAGTTTTCTATCAGTGAAGTGCCGTGGAGCTAGGATAGCTATAGGTGAGAACTTCTCACTCAAATTCTACTTTTCTAGTTATATATATATATACTAGGATGCAGACGGTGCTTAGTAGCACCCGACACCCGTCCACAGACCATGGACTTGTTTGTTTGACTGTTTGGTGATTGATTGCGATATTGGTTTGAATGTGGTTTGTGGTGTGAAAAAAAAAATCGAATCGATAAATTGGTTAGGATTAGACGTGCGCCGTTATAAGGCGAAGGAGTAAGGCTAGGTTAGACCCTTACTCCAAAGTTTGTGGTTTGCATAACGAATTGATTTGATTGATGTGTGAATGGCGTGGGCCTTCACTAGACCGGGGATAAGGCTAGGCCTTGTCCCGTTTCTAGTATCGTGCCGTTATGCCGCCGAAATTTTCTAAAATATGTTAGAAAAATAAAAATATCATTTTATTTAAAGAATGAACTGAATAGAAATTCATATGTTGGAATAAAATGTTTTATCGTTAAAAATATCATTTTTAACGTGAAAGTGAATAAAATAGAATATTCATTTACAAACCAGACGGTTTGTTTATGTACACCTATTTGAAGGACATTGATTGGGTTGATAAATTTTACACATCGCCCAACGGCACAAATAAAATATGTGTTTGATTGTTTGAAACCCCACACGGGTGTTGGGATGAAATTTAAAGTTCACTCATCCCGATTGATTGAATATGTCGATCGTTTGATTGACAGGCTGTTTTAAGCGTTGGATATTTATATGTGATGCTTATACAGTGTAGTGCACTTTGGTTGATGGTTGATTATTTTTCAAGGCTATTATACATGTGTTGTATGAAAATCCATATAATTAACTTTATATGGTAATTGATTGGGCCTCATTCCAGTTTTAAAATAGAAATATTTGAAAAAGAAATATTTGAAATAGAATATTTGAAAATAGAACTTTATGAAGCCGTGTTGATTAGATTGACGCCATTTTGACGTGAACGATATTTATATCGATTTTATCGATTTCGAATTGAATTGAAAACGAATTCGAAATGAATTGAATTGAAAACGAATTCGAAATGAATTGAATTGAAAACGATTTCGAAATGAATTGAATTGAAAACGAATTCGAAATGAATTGAATTGAAAACGATTTCGAAATGAATTGAATTGAAAACGATTTCGAAATGAATTGAATTGAAAACGAATTCGAAATGAACTGAATTGAAAACGATTTCGAAATGAATTGAATTGAAAACGATTTCGAAATGAATTGAATTGAAAACGATTTCGAAATGAATTGAATTGAAAACGATTTCGAAATGAATTGAATTGAAAACGATTTCGAAATGAATTGAATTGAAAACGATTTCGAAATGAATTGAATTGAAAACGATTTCGAAATGAATTGAATTGAAAACGAATTCGAAATGAATTGAATTGAAAACGAATTCGAAATGAATTGAATTGAAAACGATTTCGAAATAAATTGAATTGAAAACGAATTCGAAATGAATTGAATTGAAAACGATTTCGAAATGAATTGAATTGAATATGAATTCAAATTGAATTGAAATTTGAATTGAACAGAAATGAATTTTGAAACGAATTTATAAAGAAGAATTCAATTTTGCTTTGAATTGAAATGGAAGTTGAAATAAATTTTGAAATGAATTTAAAACTGTTTATATAATTCGTTTTAAATAAAAATCGGCGAAGTATATATTATATATATTATATATATAATATAATGGCCTGAATAGAACGCGCCGCGCCGCGGCAGTTCGTGAATTTCGACCATTTATTTCAAACGGACATTACGGGAGATCCGACCGTCGGATTCTCCTAAAACCGGAACCGTTGGGTTCGTATCGAAAAGAGCTTTCTAATGAATGTTAGAAATTTGAAATCTAACGGTTGGATTTGGAGATACGTCCAAATCAAATTCGAAAAAGGTCGCTGTAAGTGCAGTTCGATGGCCGTTGTTGGAAATCGACTGTACGGGCCTTGATAAAATTATTAAAAATAGTAATAATTTGTGTAAAATCATAAGAAATGATTTGTGAAGATTTGGGATGAAAAACTCCATATTTGAAAAGATAAAAATAGATTTTTATCGAAATGAACTAGTTTTGAACTAGAATTATAATTCTATTTATTTTTAAATAAATAAATTGAATTTGAAATGGTTTTGAAAATAACCAAAATTTCCAATGATTGCATTGGAGTGGATTTGAATCGAAATTGTCTTCGGAATATTTCGATGTTGGAATTCGTGATTATACAGGTGTTGTTATGGAAATTTGAAAGATATATATTTATATCGTTATTTCCAATACGACATTTGTTAGTCGTAGAATTCGATATTGAATATAAGCCGATATATTTTCTATTCAGAGCCTTGTATTGAATATCGAATGTGATTTGGGTTTGTCGTGAATGGTGTCTTCACTAACACTGTTCTTGAACCCAGTTGAGAAAAGATTAAATCTTTTTATTTAGATTTAATGAAGTGTACCAATTAAATGATATTTAATTGGAATTGAATTGGTATTGATTTTTGGGTTTATCGTGAACAGTGTTTTAAATAACACTTGTTCTTTAACCCGATAATTAATCGAATGTGATTTGGGTTTGTCGTGAATGGTGTCTTCACTAACACTGTTCTTGAACCCAGTTGAGAAAAGATTAAATCTTTTTATTTAGATTTAATGAAGTGTACCAATTAAATGATATTTAATTGGAATTGAATTGATATTGATTTTTGGGTTTATCGTGAACAGTGTTTTAAATAACACTTGTTCTTTAACCCGATAATTAATCGAATGTGATTTGGGTTTGTCGTGAATGGTGTCTTCACTAACACTGTTCTTGAACCCAGTTGAGAAAAGATTAAATCTTTTTATTTAGATTTAATGAAGTGTACCAATTAAATGATATTTAATTGGAATTGAATTGGTATTGATTTTTGGGTTTATCGTGAACAGTGTTTTAAATAACACTTGTTCTTTAACCCGATAATTAATCGAATGTGATTTGGGTTTGTCGTGAATGGTGTCTTCACTAACACTGTTCTTGAACCCAGTTGAGAAAAGATTAAATCTTTTTATTTAGATTTAATGAAGTGTACCAATTAAATGATATTTAATTGGAATTGAATTGGTATTGATTTTTGGGTTTATCGTGAACAGTGTTTTAAATAACACTTGTTCTTTAACCCGATAATTAATGGAATGTGATTTTGGGTTTATCGTGAATCGTGTTTTAAATGACACTGATTCTTTAACCCAGATAAGGATTAAAACTAAGTGGAGTTTTAATGAATCTTTAATTAGATTGAAAAGATCGAGAATGGAGTATCACCAGTTTTGCTCCAGGCGATAGTTAAATCTTTAATTAGATTTGAACGTGAAATTTAGAAACTAACTGTCGGTTAGCCAAGCAGAATGGTTTTCTGGATATTGATCTGATGTTGGTTTCGGCCTTCGGGGTTAATATTTGGGGAATTATTCTCTTGATTAATTTACGGTTAGTGACTAATGAATTGGAATGAGGCGTATGTTGTGTTTGTGTAACACTTATTTAAAATATACGCGAGTTATTCGGAAAGACCGGGTTTATCCCATTCTGAATAACTGATACGACGATAAGTCGAAGATGAAGACGATGGTCGAAGACCGGAGGTCTTCACGTCGTTTGGGTGATAACTGATGATCTTGATTGGGCTGTACACCCAAGAAGATGGAAACAGTTAGTGATCGTCCAGACGTACTTGGAGATCGATGGATATGCGGGGTACTAGGTGCCTCCGGTTTCGTTCAGACCCAGAACGGACTTGTAAATGGACTGTGTGTCTGACATCGGATTTCATTCTGTGTGACTGATATCGGTTGCATAGGATGGTTTGCCTGTGTGGCATGCTAAGATGCAAATGATCAAGGCTTCTGTTGAAAAGCAAAGTCTTGTGGTGATGATCAAAACACGGCCTTTGTGGCGTAGCTTTGTGTAACGTTTACTTCGCGAGTTTCACACCCGGTATGAACCAAAAACGGGAGGGACATCAGGGAGGACTTGCGTTTCTTTCTAGCTAGAAGTGGCGTCAGTGGTTTTACACGCCCTGACGAGTTTGACTTATGTGGTTGTTGCTGTTGCGAGGCGCCTCGGATTGATCGGTCGTTCTCGAACCGATGGAGTCATTTAGTTGGCTCGTTTACGCCCCATAGGGCGGGGAAACGCATGTTCAGGCATTTTAATCCACTCCGTGTGGACCGGCCCTGACGATCCAAGGGTCACTCGAGCTCTGATCCTGAGGGGCGGGCTAGAGCGTCTCGAATCGGTTGAGGACTATCTTTTGCCTCGGTTCATAGATGGAAATCCAATTTCCAAATACGTGACATTTGCGGTTTTATTTGTAAACCTATATATGGCGACATGATATATGGTACCCATGCCGCCTATGATTGATACTTATGATTTGAAGTTGTTTTATACACTATGCACTTATAATAGTATCAAATGATTTGTTTTAAACGTATCAAGCATTCTTTGGCTGTTATAAGGGAAAACCCTATCCTCGACTGCGTTGCATTGTGTGATGGGATCTGGGTCTTATAACAGCTTCATTTTTCTTTATTTAGCATTGCGCTGTTTATTTATGCACTGGTATTCTTGGGAGGAAACCCGTTCCGTGTTATACGGCGTGGTCCCTTGATTTACCTAGCTTTAAAAATAAAGATTAACTGTTTTAGTTCTCACACCAGTCACATGACTGACTCGGAGTTTATTGTTTTAACCTAAACTCTGGGTGCCCTTATTTTGACACGGGCAGCTAGTAGTTTTGGTTTTGCAGATTTATATTCACAGGATCCTGGTTTACAGCTGGAACGATATCCGGAAAGCTTTGTATCCGTATATCTCATTCTAGTTGTGTATTGTATTATTTTCCGCTGCGATGTATTTAAATGTAATTTAAATCTCTGTTATTTCTGTGTAATATTCATTTATACTCTGTATATTCTTGTAATCTGATGCATTGTTGTTATATACAATGAAATGTTCTTCTGGATGCGTTCTGTTGTGGTTTGTTCTCGAACTATCCGACGCTTTCCTTTACGGGGAAGTTGCGGGTCTTTACATTAACTCACTTAATAGTGATTGTATCCACATTATTTCTGTTGTTGTACTTGCAATACTGTGGTATTCTGCTTCTGTGCTAGATCTAGACACAGTACTTTGCTTCTTAGCACACCATGATATTGGATTCTTACCTAAATATATGCAGTAACCACTTGTGGATTTTCTATCATCATGATCATTTTCCCAATCTGCATCTGAATAGGCATTAATGTTTAAGTTACTGCTAGGTTTCAGTATCAGTCCCTGATGGATTGTCCCTTTTAAGTACCTCAAAATTCTTTTAACAGCTTTCCAATGATCACTCAATGGTTTTTGCATAAATTGACTTGCTTTGTTCACACTATAAGTTATGTCTGGTCTAGTTATAGTGACATATTGTATGGCTCATATTATGCTTCTGTATAACTTTTCATTGCAAGTGGGTTCACCTTTTTCCTTGCTCAAGTGTAGATTAGTTATCATAGGTGTAGGTAGAGAATTAGCTTTGTTCATGTCTGACCTTGCAAGAATTTCTGAGATGTATTTTCTTTGACTTAGCTGAAGTTCATTGTCTTTGCTTCTGCTGACTTCAATTCCTAGAAAGTATGATAGCTCACCCAGGTCTTTAATAGAAAATTCACTGTTCAATTGGTTAGTGGTGTTTCTGATTTCATCATTGCAATTGCCTGTGATTATAAAGTCATCTACGTAGATTAGAACATAGGTCACAATATTGGCTGAGAATTTTATGGACAGTGAGTTGTCTGATTTTGCTGAATTATATCCAAATTTTGATAGGGTTGCCTTTAGCTTGTTGAACCTTACCCTGGGAGCCTGTTTTAATCCATAGATAGCCTTGTCTAGTTTGCACACCACATTGTTCCCTGAATTTTCTTTTAGTCCTGGTGGCAATTCCATATATACTTCTTCCTGCAAATCACCATTTAAAAAGGCATTATTAACATCAAGTTGCTTAATGGTCCAATTTTTATACAAGGCTATGGTTAAGATGATTCTAATTGTTGTTGGTTTCACAACAGGGGAGAATGTTTCACTAAAGTCAATACCCCACTGTTGTGTGTAGCCTTTTGCTACAAGTCTAGCCTTGTATTTAGAAATTGTACCATCAGCATTTCTTTTTATTCTATATGTCCATCTACACCCAATGATGTTTTTATTTTTGGGTGTTTGAACAAGATGCCAAGTTTTTTTCTTAGATAAAGCATCTAGTTCCTCCTGCATGGCTAGCCTCCACCTATCATTCAACTTGGCTTGTTGATAAGTGGATGGTTCAGTATCATCAAATTCAGTATGAAATATCTTTGGTTTGAATATACCACTTTTAGCTCTTGTCACCATGTGATGTTGATTTTGAGATTGAGGAACTTCCCTATTTTCTTCAGCTTGAGTGCTTTCAGTACTATCATTTTCTTTATTGCTCTCATCATCATGTTGTGAGTTGTTGTTATTGCTATCACTGTCTGCATTTTCATGATCTGATGTACTACTAGGAGCAGAGTGTTGTACAATTCTTGTAGTTTGTGTGTTTTGTGTTTGCTTGGTATTATTATCAGTTAGTGGCACATGCATAACTTTATCTGTTTGCTCAGCAAATTGTGGAACAAGAATTCTTGGATTGTAAATCTTCTTTGTGGTTTTGCATGTGTCACTTCTGAATGGAAACACTTCCTCATTGAAAATAACATGTCTTGATATATAAATTTTTCCTTTGCTGTCCAAACACTTGTAGCCTTTATAATTGCTGGCATAACCCAAGAATGTACATGCAGTAGATCTATAATCAAGTTTGTGTTTATTAAATGGTCTGATATGAGGAAAACATAGACATCCAAAAACTTTTAACTCATTATAATTTGGCTTGATTTGATTTAAAACTTCTATAGGACATTTCATGTCAAGTACCTTAGTGGGTAATCTATTTATTAGATGAACAGCTGTAGCAAATGCATCTGACCAGAATTTCAAAGGCAATGATGCATGTGCTAACAGTGTTAGCAATGTCTCAACAATATGTCTATGTTTTCTCTCAATCAGTCCATTTTGTTCAGAAGTGTGAGGACAAGTTAATCTGTATGTGATACCCTTTTTGTAGAAATAGTCTTTCAAGGGTAAAAATTCCTTGCCTTCATCACTTTGAATTGTTTTGACCTTATGACTTAACTGATTTTCAACATTAGAAATGAACTGCATAACTACATTGTATGTGTCAGATTTTGATTTCAGAAAATATATCCACACATATCTTGAATGAGCATCAATGAATGAAATGTAATACTTGTATCCATAGTCAGTGTTAATTGGTGCTGGACCCCATAAGTCAACTGCAATTAATTCTAATGGGTTCAAGTATTCAGTTTCAGAATTAGAAAATGGCAATTTGTGACTCTTTCCCATTTGACAATAAGTGCACACATAGTGATTTGGAATAGCAACAGAAGTGTCAATATTAGCTAGAATTTCTTTCATAATTTTTGTGCTTGGGTGGCCAAGCTTACAGTGCCACAATTCATATGTCATACAGTCATTCTCAGAATTTAATTCAGTCACATTGCAACACTTATTTTTTGAATTGGTTTTTCTGGGATTTCCAGAATCAAACTTGTATAAGCCATTTTGTTCTCTACCCTGCAATAAAATATTTCTAGTCAGCATGTCCCTAACTATACAATGATTTGGGTAAAATTCAAATGATACTTTGTTATCTTTAGCACATTGTGACACACTGATTAAGTTCTTTCTTATATGTGGTGCACATAGTAAATTATTTAAATAAATTTGTTTAGCACCATTAATACTAGCATATCCAGTGTGAGAGATGACTATAGAATTGTCATTACCCATAATTAGAGATTGCTTACCTTTGTACTCATGATTGCTAAGATTAAGATTGCTTAGGTTGTTTGTGACATGATGAGTGGCTCCTGAATCTGGATACCATGATTCATCTTGAATGTCCTCTGTAGTAGCAAGGGTTGAGGAAGTTTCTTGATTGCTTTTAGCATCTGATTGACTGTTGACCATGTTGACATTAGGATTGTTGTTTCTGTTGTTGCTATTTCCTTGCTGATTTACATTGTAGTTGTTATCAAACCTAAAGTAACATTTATTTGCTGTGTGGCCTACTTTTTCACAAATCTGGCATTTTGGCCTGTTGTTGGAGTTCCATCTTCCAGCTCTTCCTCTTCCCTGATTTGACTGTCCTCCTCTCTGGTAAGTGTTTGGGTTTCTTGAATTACTTTGTTGATTTTTATTCTTCCCTGTAGTAGTGTAGTTTATTGAAGGATCGGTCACTTGATCTTTATTTTGTGAAAGTCTACCTTCATGAGACAACAGCATAGAATGTACACTCTGTAATGAGGGTGTAGATTCTATTGATGTTATAAATGCCACCACAGCTTCATATTCATCCTCTAGTCCTCCAACTATGTACAATACTTGTTCTTTTTCTTCGATTCTGTTTCCAGTGCACGCTAATTGGTCACATAGGTTTTTAACTTTCATCAAGTAGTCATTCATGCTTAGGTTTTCCTTCTTTATATTTTGAAGTTGCTTCTTGTAGTTTAACACTCTACCTGATGACTGACTTGTGAAAGATCTTTTAAGTGCTGTCCAAATATCATGTGATGATTTAGTCCCAATTAGCTGAGGCATTATTGATGCACTAATAGTAGACATTAGCCATGCACTAACAAGATTGTCTTGTCTTTGACATGATGCATGTTCTTGATTAGGAATTAGGTTGTTATCGGCACCTCTGGTGTACTTTGCTGGAACAGTTTGTGATCCATAAAGACAATCTTCTAATCCATAGCCTTTGGCTGCTGTTTCAACCTACAGTTTCCACAAAAGATAGTTGGATTCGTCTAGTTGGATTGAGATGATATGGCTTTGTGGCTTTATGATGGATTTGATGAGTTCTTCAGTGCTTTCAGCGCTGGTATGATTTGATCTTGCTGATGATCTTGGGGAATTTGGATTTGGCGGATTTGTTTCAACCATGATTCACAGAATGTGATGAGAAGAATATCAGTTTCAGAAATTGCTGCACTAAAGTAGGTAAATGTCTCTGACCACTTTGTTCTTGAATTGAAATCTTCTGCAAGATTTCTTCAGACTGAATTTGAAAAGCAACCAAAATTGCTAAAATGAATATGATTAGAAGATTTTGGTAAGCGTTGTGTCTGATTAGCAATTCTTGGACAGCTTTTAACTTCAAATGATTGATTTCTTTAGACGATTTTGATCGAAATTGAGTTCTTGAGACACTTTGCCGCCAAGCTGTGTTGTTTAAAGGCTGATGCAGCAACTAATCGTATGCGAGGCACAGTTTTGTACACACAGCCTCAACTCTCAAATGATGGGATGCAAATCTTGGATGAGAGGCACCCAAATGATGAGAATTTCCTGATGGGTGATCTATCTTTTGATAGATTTGTAGAGAATCAATTTTTTTTTGAATATAATCTTGATGCTGTTAGCATGCTTTTGGCTCCGATACCATATACGAAATTGTGATTCTCGATAATACAAACTGTACATAGTTGGTCTATATATAATGTAATGACTTAACCCGATATTGGGCTTTAGAGCAAAACAGAAAAGAGATGGGTCATGGCCCATATACATTACATAATGAACGGGATATGAAGACAGTTGTATTCTCCATATGACACAACTGAAGACTTCAAACATTTGGTTGATGAAGCCCATAGAAATGGTCTTCTGGTATTTTTGCACGTCGTACATTGATATTCAGTAGTAGATGAGTCTGTAGGATTATTACTATTTGATGGATCAAATGACTGCTACTTTCGCACTACGAAACGTGGCCATCATAAATATTGGGGAACTATAATGTTCAAATACGAGGATACATTTGTGTTGTAGTTTCTTTCGTCAAATTTTAAATGGTGGGTTACTGAATATCAGATTGATGGCTTCCAGTTTCACTCACTTACATCTATGATTTATACTCATAATGGCTATGTTGCTTCTACAAGTTTAATGGAGGATTACGGCAATCAGTATGTTGTGCTTCAATATACTTCATTTTAGCTAATGAGATGCTTCTTGAACTTCGTCCAAGTGTTATAACAATTGCTGAAGATGAAACATTTTATCCTGGGATATGCGAATCAAGGTGTAAAGGTGGACTGGGAATTGACTATTGGGTTGATATATTTTGGTTTCAGATATGTGGTTGTGGCTTCTCCAAACTATTCCTAAACATGAATGGAGCATGAATACGATTGTAAGTGTGTTCACAAGCAGTTGCCATAATAATGATAAGATGTTTTTGTATGTTGAGAATCATAATCAGTCTATCTCTAGAGGCATATCATTAGCCCAGGTTGTGTTTGGTAAGCTTAAAGAACAATCATTTGGACTGACCGATACAGAATTGAAAGGTGTTTCATTACTAAAAATGATCAAATTACTTACATTCACCATATGTGTAACGACCCGCATTCTACGCATCGCAGGATCGTAGAATATTTATTTCTTTCACATATGGAGTCATATGGTCATGTAACTTTAGGAGACGACTATTGGGGTCATTTCCCATGTTCATGATTTTTGTCGATATTTAAATGACCGGTTTGCCCTAGCTAGTCTTGTTTCGGCCATAACTTTTGATTGGAAAGGAATTTTGACCTGAAACCACTTCCATTAGATCCGGATGATGGTTTACCTTTCCGTAGAGTGGTCATATGTGGGAAACGGACTTACCGTTTAGGAGATATGGCTGAAATAGGGTTTAGAAGGTGAAAAACTGTTTAACCGGGCCAAATGAGGTGATTAGTAAATGGGCCCATAATCCATTTCGGGATTAGGGTTATGGGGAGACTGAAACGAGTTAGGTTTTTATTTCATTTCAGTTTTCTAGCCGCCATTTACCTCCTCAGAAACCTAATAATAGCCTGCAACCTCTAAAACATCTCCAAATCACTTTCTAATCAAGGATTAAGCTTAGCAACATCAAATCAAAGAGGATTAGCATAAGAATCGTGGTAGAACTGTTGTGTCGTATTGGGAACAGCGCCAAACAGAAATTCATTTCAGATTTGGTATTTTATTTGTGGCCAGGGTAAGTGATTTGCATAATTCCTCACTAATTATGGTTAGTTAAGGGTAATTAGTGTTAATTAGCGAATTTAAACGTGATTAAATTCTGGAAAAATATTTATAAAATTCGAAATGATGTTTTAAGCCTCTATTAGAAAGTTTGGATAATTTGGTTAAGTTTTGCTAATCATATCATTAGTTATGCCTAAACACGATTAAGGGAGAATATGGATTTTTGGCTATGTTTGATCAAATTTACATGCTATGGTTGTTGTTTTGATGTTTATAGTTGATTCTCTACGTTGCTATGACTGTATGGTATGCTTTGTGATTGATTAGAGCTGTTGGATTGGCCGAAAACGTCGTCGTATGGTGTAAAACATTCGCTGGAAAGTTGCAGGAAATGTATAGGGTTTCAAACCGGATCAGAACGGATCATTGGGCTCAGATCGGATAGGAGAACCGGGCAAGTGGACCTGATTCGGATTGGAACTTAGCATAAGGGGCTTGGCTAGAAGGAAGGCCATTTTCTTAGAGTTGGAGTTGGGCAGGGGATCAGATCGGAGAGACCAAAGGGGATCGGATCGGAGAGACCAAAGGGGATCGGATCAAAGAGACCAAAGGGGAACGGATCTGGGACATGAGGAAGCACACCCGAACCGAACCACTTCAGGGCATCCGAACCGAACCGAGCTAGAAGGGGAACACCGAACCGAACCGCATCCAGGAGTATACTAGGAAGCATTGGACGAAACTGAACCGATGAGGACTGGACCACTATGCATATCCGAACCGAACTGTACGTGTGTTATTACTACTACGCGACGACACTTTTGAAGACCAACTCCAATTCGACCAAAACCCGAGATGCAAAGGTAGTCCAAATGGGAAGTTAGAGCTCAGGATCTGGTTGGGAACCAATGAGTTCACTTCATAATTGGGCTTTGTTACGGGACGTGTGCTAAGGAGTTGCCGATGTCTATATCTTTGGATCACTATGTGTAGGGGGTACGTGAACGGATTCAGGGCCACAGTGACCTAGGTACGACTAAAGGGCTATAGACCAATGAAGTGGGGTCATTTGTAAAGATTTGGTCATGACTCCATGGGGTAAGCTTGGTAGTAGTAGTAGTTGTACAAGTCAAACTCCGTCACTACTTCGATGGGTCTAGTGATTGACAGTGGTGGGCATCGTATGCTTTACGCACTGAGTGAGAGATGTGAGGATGGTTGCCATGTTTGATTTGTTTGCCATCATTATGACATGCACACCGCCAGCCCCCGCTATCTTTACACCATCTGTTCAGTGGCACCTTAGAGTATTGTACGGTATGTAGTGCTAACTCTTTGGTTACAGGTCCAGGTTCAGGTATGGTTTAGTATACCTGTTATTGTTCTGTTTAGCAGCTTATCGCTCATACCAGACTTTTTGTCTGACCCAAGTTTTATGTCTCTTCTTATTCCTCTGGGTGCTCTCATGAGCAGACTAGAGACAGGTTAGCTGGTGATGCACGAGTAGCTGTACCGGAGACGAGCAGGAGGCTTCCACGTATGATATATACAGATATTCTCCCTGTGTCACTACTGGTCACTACTTTGGGCATTAGTAGTGCACCCTTCCTTCCTTTTACTTTAGAGACAGTTTTAAAGTTGTAATAATAATGATGTGGAACATATGTTTAGTTTTCAGCTTATGCACTGTCTTGCCTGTTTTATGTCAAGTATGTTGTTATTATATTTTATCCCATGCGCTGTGGGACATTCTACAGGTTTCAGATTAGTTCACTCTCTTCTTCCCTTTCTTTGGCGACCGTTCCGTGCTAGTCGAGCATGTGTACAGCGCACTTTCGGAGGAAATGCCGGCTGGTGCGGGGCGGGCCGTCACACTTAGTATCAGAGCACTAGGTTGCGTAGTTAACCTAGGGAAAGACACCAAGGAGAGATAATACGTATATAAGAGCACGTATTTGCGATTATTTTTGTTTCCAAAAGCTATATATATACTATTAGTATAGCTAAGGATGTAGTCGCACTGCACTGACACCACAAAGAGGATGGTTAATCGTTTTCTCTTTACAGATTGAACGATGAGCCGATATGCAAGGGGGTACCGGTAGAGAAGCCAATAATGGGAATGCTGCTGATATGAGGACGATGTTTACTGACCTCACGAGAGAGATGCTTAGGGATGTGCAGAGGGCAGCTCCCAATGCTGGTAATGGTGGTGGTCCAATAGTGCAGGCGCCTAGGGCCGATTTCGCCAAGCTGAACAAGGATTATACTAGTCTTGGTGGGAAGCCATTCCACGGAACGGAGTCGGCTACAGATGTTCAGGATTGGTTGGATAGCTGCGAGCGTATCTTCGAAGATTTGGGTATTGAGGATGCGATGAAAAGAAGGCTAGCATCCCGTCAGCTGCAAGGACGGGCAATGAATTGGTGGAATGTTATAAAGGCAGCCACTCCCGAGGATCAGATTACTTGGGATCAGTTTAAGGTTCGCTTTAGCGATAAGTTCATTCCGGCTGCTCAGAAGTCGGTGTTGTTTAAGAAATTCTTGGAACTCAAGCAGAATGGCAGAGCTGTCTCAGAATATATTGCTGAATTCGACACTTTGTCGAAATATGGGATATCCCTAATAGATACTGCCGAGAAGAAGCATGAGAAGTTCATAACTGGCTTGGATTAGTACTTGGGGGAAAGGCTTATTAACCACATCGATGAAACGTTTGAATTGATTGTGGGGAAGGCATTGAGGTCAGAGAGCCTTTACCGCAAGTCGAAGACTGAGGTTGCATCTGCAGAGAAGCCAAAGCCGCAAGGAAGTGGTGGAGGCAAGAATGGTTCTCAGAATAAGAGGAAGCAGAACCAGAATAAGGATGGCCAGAAGAAGAAGAAAGATGTTGAGTGCTTTAGCTGTGGTAAGAAGGGCCATTATGCTAGTAATTGTCGGGCCATGCCAGCGGATAGGAAGTGCTTCAACTGTGGCCAAGTGGGACATCACAAGGACAAGTGTCTGCAACCCCCTAAAGAAAAGCAGATGGTGAAAGCATATGCCCTTAATGTTATTCCTTCTTCGTCGAATGCCCCAACTGCGGCGGAGAAGGGAAAGAATGTCGTTATTCAAGGTATGCTTTCTGTTTATGTTGTTCCTGTTAGAGTTTTGTTTGATACCGGGGCTTCCAGTTCTTTCATATCTAATGACCTGGTAGATAGGTTGGGATTGGAGCCCGAGATTGTCGATAGACCTTTAGTAGTGACGAACTCGATTGGTGGTTCGACTAACCTTAGCATGATTTGTCGTAATGTGTCCTTATCGAGTCATGGATGCATATTTGTTTGTGATTGCTTTGTTTTGGGCTTTACTGGGTCTGGCATTATTTTGGGAGTCGATTGGCTCCAAAGATACGGAGTGGTGGTAGACTGTGAGGGCTTTTTGGTGACAGCTAGAGCGGATGATGGGTGGAGGGTAGTGTTTGGTGGTCTACCCGTTGATGGGGTAATGGTTAGTTTTCTAAATTCCCTCGACATCCCGCATAGTGAGTTGTCAGGTTTGCCTGTGGTTGTCCAGTATCCGGACGTCTTCGAGGAAGTGACCGGGCTTCCACCACACCGAGAGATTGAGTTCCGTATTGATTTAGTGAAAGATGCCAGACCTATAGTGATGCCACTTCGTCGTATGGCACCAAGGGAGCAGCGAGAGCTCGGGGTGCAAGTCAGCGATCTTTTGAAGAAGGGATTTATCAGAAGGAGCGTTTCTGAATGGGGAGCACCAGTTGTGTTTGCTACCAAGGTGGATGGTTCCCTTCGATTGTGTTTGGACTACCGCGAATTGAATAAAGTGACGAGGAAGAATAAGTATCCTCTACCGCGGATAGATGATTTATTTGATCAGTTGAGTGGCGTGAGAGTATTCTCTCAATTGGATCTCGCGATAAGTTTTCATCAGCTTAGGGTGGAAGCTGAGAGTATAGCTAAAACGGTATTTCGGACGCCATCTGGATTTTATGAATGGTTGGTCATGCCATTTGGGTTGACTAATGCACCAGCATATTTTGTGGATCTTATGAATAGAGTATTCAGAGATCAGTTGAATAAGTTTGTTCTTGTGTTCATGGATGATATACTTGTTTATTCGAGGATAGAGGAAGAACACAAGGAACATTTAAGAATAGTGATGGAGGTGTTGAGAAAACACCAATTGAAAGCAAAGCTTTCTAAATGTCACTTCTGGAGGAGGGAAGTGGGATTCTTGGGCCATATTGTTTCAAAAAATGGTATCGCCGTGGACCCTGCAAAGGTGGCTACGGTACTAGATTGGTCTACACCCAAGAATGCGACAGACATAAGAAGTTTCTTGGGGTTAGTTGGATATTATCATAAGTTTATCCAAGACTTCTCCAAGATAGCAGCACCGTTGACTCAGTTGACCAAAAAGAATCAAGCTTTCGTCTGGGACGAAAAGTTCGAGAATGCATTCAAGAGACTAAAGGAAAAGTTGACATGTGCACCAGTGTTAGTCATTCCTAAGGGGAATGAAGAGATGACAGTATAAACGGATGCATGTGGCACAGGGCTAGGTGTTGTATTGATGCAAGGAGGTAGGGTTGTAGCTTATGCAAGTCGGCAATTGAAACCTCATGAGAGAAGATACCCTACCCATGATTTGGAATTAGCAGCAGTCGTATTCGCATTGAAGATGCGGAGACATTATCTCTTGGGAGAAAGATTCGAGTTGTTTACTGATCATAAGTCATTAAAGATCTCTTCTCTCAGAAGGATCTAAATCTCCGACAGCAAAGATGGTTAGAATTCTTGGCTTCCTATGATTTCAATATCACTTACACACCAGGAAAGGGCAACGCGGTAGCTGATGCATTGAGTAGAAGACATGCCAGTTTAGGGGCTATGTTTCTTGAATGGAAGCAACTGGAGTACATCGCGGGGTATGATTTCAGACCAAAGTGCGAATTGGATCCAGAAATGTTAGCAAGTTTGACGATCAGACCCACTTTGATTGAGCGGATTGGTTCCAGTAAAAGGGACGATCCTAACCAATTGGAAATCATCTCAAAGTTAGAGATGGGGATCGACGAAGAGAGAACAAGTATGGGCTTGATCGAGATGGATGGCTTAGGAAGAATGGAAGACTTGTTATACCCAATGTCAAAGGATTGAGAGATGAAGTGCTTAGAGAATGTCATCACTCAAAACTGACTATACACCCCAGTGATAACAAGATGTATCGAGACATGAAGCAGGTCTATTACTGGGAAGGGATGAAAAGAGACACTGGGAAGTTTATATCCAAATGCATGAATTGCCAGCTAGTTAAAGCTGAGCAAAAGAAGCCTAGTGGGTTGTTGTAACCATTAGAGATTCCAGAATGGAAATGGGAACAAATCTCAATGGATTTCATTGATGGGTTACCAAGGACTAGATCGGGCCATGATAGCATTTGGGTGATTGTGGACCGATTGACTAAGAGTGCAAGGTTTATACCCGTCAAGTCGAATAGGACGACAACTAAGTTAACTGAACTATATGTAAAGTGGGTAGTGAGATTTCATGGAATACCCAAAGGCATTGTGAGTGACCGGGATCCGTTGTTCACTAGTGGATTTTGGAAGAGCTTACAAGAGGCGTTAGAAACAGAATTACATCTCAGTACCGCGTATCATCCTCAATTCGATGGTCAAACAGAGAGGGTGAATCGTATATTAGAAGACCTCTTGAGAGCCTATGTATTGGATTTTGGTGGATCATGGGATGACCATTTGCATCTAGTAGAATTTGCATATAATAATAGTTATCAATCCAGTATTGGGTATGGCTCCATTTGAAGCTTTGTACGAAAGTCCGTGTAACTCACCATCATGTTGGTTAGAGACCGGTGAGAAATATGTGCTTGGACCAGAAGTAATAAGAGAAACATCAGACAAGATTAAGGTTATCCAACAGCGAATGAAGGCTGCCCAGGATAGGCAGAAGAGTTATGCCGATAAGAGGAGAAGAGAATTAAAGTTCTCCATTGGCGACTTGGTGTTTGTCAAGATTTCTCCGTTGAAGAGCGTGATATGATTTGGCAGGAGAGGCAAGTTAGCACCAAGATTTGTTGGTCCATTCCCAGTTCTTGAGCAAATTGGGAATTTGGCATACAAAGTTGAATTACCAGAGAAGATTGCAGGAGTTCACAACGTATTTCATGTTTCCCAGTTAAGGAAGTGCGTACACGACCCAGATGTGACTATTTCACCTGATCAGTTGGATGATATCGAGGTTGAACCCGAGGCGGTTGGGAACCGCAAGCCTATGCGTATTGTTGGGAACGATACAAAGCAACTTCGAAGGAAGACGGTGCAATTAGTCAAAGTTCGGTGGGGCGAGGATGAGAATGACTGTACTTGGGAGACAGAGGAGAGCATTAGGAAGACGTATCCAGAACTCTTCGCCTGGTAAGATTTCAGTTTCAATTTAGTCTTTCCGCATGCTAGGATAGGTTTGTTTTATCTGTTTTGCATGTTTAATTGTTGTATATGATTGGTAGGCATGCGGGATCCTTTGTATGTTTTGGATTAAGGAATTTCGGGGACGAAATTTCTTAAGGGGGGAGAGTGTAACAACCCGCATTCTACGCATCGCAGGATCGTAGAATATTTATTTCTTTCATATACGGAGTCGTATGGTCATGTAACTTTGGGAGACGACTATCGGGGTCATTTCCCATGTTCATTATTTTTGCCGATTTTTAAATGACCGTTTTGCCCTAGCTAGTCTTGTTTCGGCCATAACTTTTGATTGGAAAGGAGTTTTGACCTGAAACCACTTTCATTAGATCCGGATGAGGGTTTACCTTTCCGTAGAGTGGTCATATGTGGGAAACGAACTTACCATTTGGGAGATATGGCTGAAATAGGGTTTAGAAGGTGAAAAACTGCTTAACCGGGCCAAACGAGGTGATTAGTAAATGGGCCGATAACCCATTTCGGGATAAGGGTTATAGGGAGGCTGAAATGAGTTAAGTTTTCATTTCATTTCAGTTTTCTAGCCGCCATTTACCTCCTAAGAACCCTAATAATGGCCTCCAACCTCTAAAACATCTCCAAATCACTTTCTAATCAAGGATTAAGCTTAACAACATCAAATCAAAGAGGATTAGCACAAGAATCGTGGTAGAACTGTTGTGTTGCATTGGGAACAGCGCCAAATAGAGATTCATTTCAGATTTGGTATTTTATTTGTGGCCAAGGTGAGTGATTTGCATAATTCCTCACTAATTATGGTTAATTAAGGGTAATTAGTATTAATTAGCGAATTTAAACGTGATTAAATTCTGGAAAAATATTTATAAAATTCGAAATGATGTTTTAAGCCTCTGTTAGAAAGTTTGGATAATTTGGTTAAGTTTTGCTAATCATATCATTAGTTATGCCTAAACACGATTAGGGGAGAATATGGATTTTTGGCTATGTTTGATCAAATTTACATGCTATGGTTGTTGTTTTGATGTTTATAGTTGATTCTCTATGTTGCTATGGCTGTATGGTATGCTTTGTGATTGATTAGAGCTGTTGGATTGACCGAAAATGTCGTTGTATGGCGTAAAACAGTCGTTGGAAAGTTGCAGGAAATGTGCAGGGTTTCAAACCGGATCGGAATGGATCATTGGTGTAACACCCCACCTCCGTTAAGGTCACTCACAAAAGGAATGCCTTAACTTTGATGGAGCGTTTTAGTAGACAGAATAGAAATTTACAAGACAGATAAAACAGTACTTGAAAAATTTATAACTTTATTACAACAGAAACCGAAGTAAGTTTGGTTACATCTCTTCAAATCACAAAATCAGAATTCAAGTACAAAATATTGGTCTTGTACAAAAGCCTTCAGAATGCATAGTTTTTAAAATCATAATCACCAACATAAACTGCCATGGAAAGATAGAGCCAAGGCCAAGCGATACTTCAAGCAGAGAAAATCCGAATCAAGCTCCTACACTTCCACCCTAAAAACCTGGGGGGGAGGGGGGAAACGAAGGAAAAGGGGCGAAAACAAGCAAGATCAGACTTAAAGTCTGGCAAGCCCGGTGACTTTCAGCATATGAACAGATAATAATATCATGACATGAAAATAAAGCTGGATAAGAGACAACAGCAATAGGAGTAACTGGTATACTTAAGCTAAACAGAAGAAACAGAATGATATAGCACAAGTTATGCTTCTTACTTATATCTTACTTCTCTGCACTAATACTAGTATAACAGGATTATGTGTTACCCTAATGTCTAAACTGAAACAGAAACGGAACAGAATAATCTATACAGAAACAGAATGCTAGTAATGGGCCTTTACCACCCCAACAGACAGAAGGTACATAAACGGAATCAGAGACGGAAACAGAATAATCCCTACGGAAACAGAATATTAGGTGTACACTAGTAAATGAGCCTTTACCACCCCAACAGACGGTACCATGCAGAAACAGACAGGTGTTACCACCCAACAGAAACAGACGGTACCCCAACGGAAATAGACAGAACTAAGTGTACCCTAAATCTACCCCAAGCGATCAGCTCCCTAATACATAAATACCATATGCCAGCCCCACAGAAGGGTGTATCACTATCTAAAGTGGCAACCTTTGAATGACACAGACCTATTTACAGATGTCACGGCGTCTTACATCCTCAGAGGCAGACCGGGATCCATGCACGCACATGACCCGATTGGAACGCACCATCAACACCCCTCGCTATTATCAGAATGAACCGCTTATAATTAGTTCAGTAAGCGTGCCCGGACCCTACCTACTGTTGGGTCATAGCTTTGATACCAGAAAGGGTTATTGACTAATATGGGTCCCAAACAACAGATGACACAAGTATTTTCCCTCCTAACCTTGTGTCCCCAGACTAATGGATTTCAGATTAACTTGTTTACAAGTTTTCCGACCTATAGAGTTCAGATCAACTAGTTCACAGATCAGAAAATCAAGTCAACAGGTCTTCAGACTAACGGATCAGATGTACAATTTTAACAGACTTACAGATTGTCTAACTTTGTATTGGGCCTACAGATTCACGAAACAGGTTTATTAATTCATCAGTCCATTTGGTTTAGCCCTATCCACCCAACACGTTTTAGACATCATATCTATCTCAAATTTGCATTAATAAAATATTAAGGCGCAGACCTCTCACATTAGGTCAGTAGTTTGTGGCCGCTGGATGAGCCGGGCGGTTCCAGGCAGACTTCTACCACAAGTCAGACCTAACCTCATGTCTAAGCATATTTTAGTTATGCCTACGACCTCTCACATTAGACTAGCAGTTTGCGGTTGCTGGTTAAGCCGGTTGGGTCCGGGCAGGCTTCTACCGCAAACATGAGTCTAACCTCGTGTCTCAGCATTTTTATTATAACCAGTTTATTCCATTACAAATTATACAAATATAAGACTAATTATGCCAATTTAACAGATTTGACTTCTTTTCAAGTCGCAGCAGATTAACATGTTTTACTCAATCTTAGATCGAGCCTACGGATTTTCATACACAAATTACAATCATTCAGCTTTTCAACAGATTTAGCAGCTCAGGCGGTTCAACAGATTTGGCAGATTAGGCAACTTTACAGATCTAGCAGATTATGCATAATTAGCAAATTAGGCGATTCAACATATTTAACAGTTCAGGCAATTCAACAGATTAAACAGGTAACAGATTTAGCAGATTAGGCAAATTTAACATATTAAGCAGATAACAGTTTTAGCCAATTTAAACATTCCTTAAAGTCCTATTCACATATCTTGCCTAATTCATAAAGTAAGCCTAAACTTATATGCCCAAATTATGGTCATAATCCACCATATAACATATGTTCCAAATTTTAGTTAAACTTGCATAGTTCAGAATATTCTCCAAAAACCTTACATATAAATTATGCCAAATATAGCCATGGATTACAATGCATGTCGCATATCCAACCCCCCACCCTTACTTAGGTGTATTCACACTTAATAGTCATCAAATCTTAATATAGGTTTTTACACCTAAGTCATATGCAAATTAATTCTCCTACTTCCAAATGACAAACTATCAGATTAATTTGCCCAGATCCAGATCTTAGATTATGAAATATGTTCTTTATGTTATAAGTCACTATAATCCTCTTCTTCCAAGTCATAGATCATCTTGTGCAATATGTCTCAATTTTGCCCAGAATTACAACATGCGTTGTGTCCTCAAATTAGTTACAAATCGATTTTGCCGAAATATGCCTTATTCAATATTCTTCCCAAATTTAGTGTTTATGCGTTCATCTCTTATGAGACTTTGCTCAGGCTCGTGGTAGCCTGGCTATCAATCAAAAAGAAAGAAAGAAAGGAGGAAGAAATACAGAATAAACAGAATAATAAAACAGAGGAACAGATCTGATAAATAGAAAAAGGGCCTAGTCTCAGATTCAGTTTTATAATTATGTCAAGATCATGATTAAACTTCATATCGGCAAATAACTACAATTGCCTTGGTTGGATTATAAAAGAAGAGTTGCAGTTGTTCTCTTTTAATCTTATTCAGATTTGGAAGAAGATGCACTAGTTCTAGTTTTAATCCCAGCAGAGCAGCGACACCATTATTTTATTTATTTATTTCGATTATCTCAGAGGCAATATAAGGAGAGAAGAATGGTGTCAAGAGAATGGGGCTAGGGGCTATTTATATAGGATAAGGCGGACGAATCTAGACTGAAAACGAGACCAGATACATCAGATTGAACCTAGGCTCAAAACTGGGTTTTGGCACCAGGTCGACCCCCAGGTCGACCATAGGGTCGACCTGGTCCCTGTAAGGTCGACCATAGTGTCGACCCCCAGGCCGACCTGGTCTTGGGCGGGAAAATTCCCGCCCAGTCCGCGCTGGGGTTTGAATTCGAATTTCGAATTCGAATTTTGAGCTGTTTTCGATTCTGAAAATTCCTGAAACTTCGGAGGGTCATATCTCCCTCATACGGACTCCGTTTCTCGAAAACTCGGACTCGTTTCCAAGCAGAATTTCGAGACGAACGCAATGGCGCAACCCGTTTCCCTTGATTCTTATTTTAAAATTTAATTCTTCCTTGATTCATGGTTTTAACATGTTACAAAAATACGGGTTGTTACATTCTCCCCTCCTTAAAGGATTTCGTCCCCGAAATCTTCAAGTTAAGAAGAATGCATCCTATCTTCCAATCATCCATCTACTCAACCATCATCCACAAGAAACCATTTCCTTAAAAGATTTCTAATGTTGTATGAACTTATGCAGGAGTGTGTGTATATGTACTTATCCAATGCAAAGGTCAGGTGGTCCACTGATTCAGTTGACCTCCTTAATGCGAATTATGTCAGTGCCGTGAGTCCAACATGTATGCAATTTTCCTTTTTGATAAATATATCATTTCTAAATGAGTGCACAACCGTTCATTCACATGCAACATCCATGTGCTGTGTCAACCATTTTGCATCCATAAAAAACATAAAAAATGCACACACATCCATATGCAGTATGAGAGTGTTTTTGAGCCGATCTTGTGCCTAGTGTGTGTATATGCATCCACGAGCAATCACTAGCAACCACTTGCATCCACTTGCAACCATCAAACATAAAATATCTCAAACACATGTTTACACCCATTTGTTTCTACCTAAAGGTCGAAGAATAAAGTCGAGTGATAGAAGCAAGTATAACTAAAACTAAAGCTAGGTTCCCATTAGACATCGGTTTAAGAGAATAACTCCCTAAGTATCAACCCCGAAGACCGAAATTAACATCAGATTAATACTCAGAAAATCACTCCCATTAAAAAATGCCCAACTGGAAATCTATTTCACACTTTGAGTAAAAACTCCTATCCTTTTCAGAAACCTACAGACTACTGATACAGATCAGATTACCAAATGATTCTTAAGAAACTAAGCATGATAAAAAAAACTCAGAAGGTATGCGTCATGGTCAACTTAACGCCCAACACAGATGCCCTCAAACCCCAACTTATCACAAACAGATGAGTCATAACCCTCATGGGGTCTGAGAGTATAACGGACCCAGAAACAAGACTAGTATTAAAGTGCAGAGTTTCAATTACAGAATCAAAATGCCAAAATCAGAAAGAGTTTTTAACTCCTTAATAAGATAAGGAAATTACACCTTCTACATAAATTTTCTTATTTCTACTCTATCTACCAGTCACTTGAGCATTCGCCTGTCCTCCAGAAGTGGGTTCTGCCCTCTGACCTTGCCCCCATTTCTTTGGGCAGTCCCTTGTGAAGTGCCCCATTTCTCCACAGTTAAAGCAAGTGCCCTTCCTTTTTCTGCAATCCTTGTTCAGATGGGTCGAGCTTCCATAAGTAAAGCACTTCTTCTCCTTCTTATCTTCAGTCTTCTCATCCGTCTTTTGTGTTTCCTTTTTGGGCCCCGCCTTCTTGTTCTGTGGTCCTTCAAGCTTTTCCTCTTTCTTTTTACTTTTGGCTTCCTCTTCAAGCATTAACGCCATGTCCACCAATTTTTTGAAGGTTGCCCCCATAGGAATGTGGGACATCGCCAATCCGTGCAGCGGCTCATTCAAACCTTTAGCAAACCTTAGTGCCTTCTTATGCGGTGTATTTACCAATTCTAAGCCGAATCTTGCCAATTGATTAAACTTGTTGACGTACTCTCTCACTGATAAATTCCTCTGCTTCAACGGCAAGAACCTTTCTATGTATAGACTCTCTTCCGCTCGTGAGAGAAATTTCATCTCGAATCTATGCCTGAAATCCATCCATCTCTGTAACACCCCGTTATTCTATGACATTCAGATTCTCAAATTAAAGTATAATTAATTTTTAAAAGAAAAATTAAAAGAAAAAGATCCATGCAGATTGTTTAATTTAAGTATTGTAACTAACATGAAAAAAAAGAGGTAAGGAGAGAACAATAATTATTATTGTTCTAAGACTTATTAACAAAAGCCTCTGTAGCTCAGTTGGTTAAGGCATTGGATTGGTAGCATGGAGGTCGGGGGTTTGAACCCCGGCGGCGGCATAATTTTTTATCTTTGTTTTAGAGAGGGCCAACTAAACATGCAAATATATGTACGTATACAAATTCAAAATTTGAAAGGATAAGAACGTACATATAAGGAAATAAAGAAAATATATATATACATATGAGAAATATAAATATATATACAAAAATATATGTATACGAAAGATAAAATTCAAGATAAGGCTACAGTCAATAAAATATGGCAACATCATTTGAATTTTGAAAATAAAATGAAAGTTGTGCGTATATATATACGCGTAAAATGGTCGTTAGAGGAATTGTATACATATAAGAATATTTCATGTGAATAAAACAGTTAAATAAATTCCAGAAATTCAAAAGTTTGAAAATCAAACTTTTACGCCAAAATAGCTTGTGGGATCCAATGCTGACTCAGCACTGCGTGTATGATAAGGTTTGGCTAGATTCATCTACGTACCTGGACTATTTTCTTAACTAGGCTCAATGCTGACTCAGCGCTGCGTGTACGATAAGGTCTTGAGCAGCTATATAAACAACCCTAGTCTTCATTCTCTTTGCACCAATTCTCTTCTATCCTTATGCTGCTAAGATTCATGGCTTCTTCCCCTCCTCTAAATTTTCTTAAATAAATAAAATAAAATATGATTCAAGACGATGAGATGCTGCTAAAAGACTTTTAAGGAGGGATTCAAATCAAAGTTTCAAGTGAAGAATTCAAAGGCTAGCTCAAACAAGTTTCAAGCAACGACGCACGAATCATAGCCACGCTTTCCTTCTTTTCTAGATCTATTTTCTGTAAGTTGGTTATTTCTAGATCTGAATATTTTGTTTTATTTGTGACATGAAATTAAAGGAATAAAGGAATATGCCAAATCTCTCTCTCTCTCTCTCTTCGAATCTGTGTTTATACTCTTGGACTGAATTAAGAACTGTTATGATTCGAGGACAAATAAGACTGTAACCGTGACTATGACTATAGAACTGTGGCCTTTGAAAGCATATGCCTTTGGACTATGACATAAGCCTTTGATTTTGGGACATATAAACATTGCCTATGACAATGACTTATGACTATGGGAATTATTTTCCTTTTGGACTATGAACATCGCATATGACTATGGACATTTCCTATGACTGTGACTGTGACTACAAGGATTATTTCCTTGACTAGGCCTATACCTTTGATTTGGACATAAACTATTACTTATGACATAATGAGGACAATTGTGATTTTGACACCCAGGATTTATGATTAGGAAAATATTGCTTTAGTTTTGTGATTGAGAAGTTGGGTCTAAACCCAATTATTTATTCTACCTATTCCTTGGTTTTTCTTTGGTTTTAAGACAGTGAGAATTTACCTATTAAGTTAGGTCTACCCACGTTCTTGAACCTATTTTGCCCATTCTTTGGTTTTAAGACAGTGGGAATTTACCTATTTAGTTAGGTCTACCCATATTCTTGAACCTACATTGTTATCCAAACCTTTTTATGCCAATTATTCCTTCTTGTCATTTTGATTCATTCCCTTTTTATCTGCGAATCTAGATTTATTTATAATCTAGGTTGAATCACGATTATTCGAAAGGTGGGAATGCGATTTGGGGAAAAACATGGAAATGAATATGAACGTAATTGTAAACTTGGAAATTGGCATAATTTGGAATATGTATTATGACATGCATATTAAAATGAAAACGGGGAAATTTGACTTGGATTAGGGAATATGTGATTTTGACATATTTAGCGTTAGTAAGTAAGCTAAATTTTAGGCATAAAATGTAAACTAGAAAAATAATTCTAGTTTTGCCATAAACCGAGGGTATGCCTTGGTTGCAATATATATATGGCAACCTAAAGACTAGGATGGACCGGCGTGATTCGGCGAGAAAACGGTAGCCCTGTGATAGCAACTCGTCGTCTACCATCCATCTTGAGTCAGTCGAGATACGTGAAGCGGAAAGGCGGAGAACTCCAAAAGACCATAATTGCTATCTAGTTATGGGTGAGGATGGTCATAGGATAGTGGGGCACCGGGGGCCGGCGTATAGTTCTCATTTTACAAAGGGTGCCTTTCATTAGTTGAGGGAGGGGTCAAGTGGGACCATAGCCACTGGAATAAAAACAGACCTTAGCATCTGCATCGGCAGATATCTGAAAGCTCCCGACCGAGTTCTGTATTCCTTGATTTGCCCTGTCACAGGACTCGGATCGCACATTACAGGACATGTGCATCTAGACAAGCGATAACGATTCGCGATACATGCGTGGGGAAGCCTAGGAACATATACCACTCTAGGTAGTGTGTCCTAGACTTGGGGGCATTGTTCGACAGGTAGCGTAATCCCTAGTTGGACTAGGTGGCATAAACCCTGAACTCGAAAAGCGTTCAGCAGATAGCGTAAAACTATAGTTAAATCTAGAAAGCACTTGATAGAAAACCCTAGACTAGATCTAGGTAATAAATAATAATTGTACGCCTGAAGACAATGGAAACTACAGGGGTTGGGATCACGTTATCGTTACTAGTTGAACACTAGTTAGGTGGTGCAGAGATATAGAAATCAGTATAACAAGGAAATAGCGAAGCGGCGAAGTATTAGAGCGAAGCGGCGAAAGTATTAGAGCGTATCCAGTTTATCTTATCTTAGCATATCTTGTGATTACCTTGTCCAGTCTTGTTGACCCTATCTTCATGGTGTAATCTTGTATTCAGTTAATTCATGTCGTTTTGTTTTCCATGTTCACATGCTAGAAGTTACTGAACTTACTCAGGCTTTATGTCTGACTCTGTTTTTCTTTCGTCTTCTTTTCTTCCATTCCCCCCCCTCCAGGTAGTAGAGGAGGGAGTAGTATAACTCAGGATTAGATTGGACTGTTGCTCTTTCCCCAGCTTGAAGATTTGACGAAGTCGTCCTTGGATTCTCTTTCAGATGCTATGTCTGGCTTTTGTTACATTGGGGAATATAAAATGTTGTTTTATGCTTCTTTATTTTGTAAAGATAGATGATACTCTGATATTGTAAAAGAATCTTGTACAGAATATTTTATCAATAAAGCAAAGTTATATTTTCCGCTGTTTAATATTTGTCTGTCTTGTAATTTATCTGCATCTTTTACCCAAAATGCTCCACAGAACTTAGTGCATTCCCTTTGTGAGTGACACTAACGGACGTGGGGTGTTACAATCTCTCTACCGGACGCTCTCCATTTGTGACCTCCCACCAAAAAGAAGCTTCGTCCTTAAGAAACCATACCGCCAACTGTATCTTCTGCCTATCGTCCACCTCGAAGATAACGAACAAATCCTCAGTTTCTTTGAGCCAGTTCCTTGCTTCCACGAAGGATTCAGTTCCATTAAATTTCTTCCCACCCATGGCTCGAAAGTCTCTACATATCTTCGGGAAAGTATTCACGCGCGTAGGAGGAGGAGGAACCGCTGCAGCTGGGGGAGGAGGGACGTTTGTTGGGCCCGCATCATTAGCCCTAGCTTCTAGGTACCTCCTGAACCAGCCAGGTATCGGTACGCCGTCCGGAAGGTTAAGATCCCCATACATGCTGAAACGAAAGAAAAAAGGAAAGATTCAAAACAAAGGATAGAAAGATAGGCTATGGCTTTGGGGATTATGTTTTTCAAAATAAACTCTACTTCTAAAAATACTTCCTTTTTAAAAACCTTTTTGAAAATAGTTTTACAAAACTTTTTATCAAATCTGGTAACCTTCAGCTCTGATATCAAGTGTAACACCCCACCTCCGTTAAGGTCACTCACAAAGGGAATGCCTTAACTTTGATGGAGCGTTTTAGTAGACAGAACAGAAATTTACAAGACAGATAAAACAGTACTTGAAAATTTTATAACTTTATTACAACAGAAATCGAAGTAAGTTTGGTTACATCTCTTCAAATCACAATATCGGAAGTCAAGTACAAAATATCGGTCTTGTACAAAAACCTTCAGAATGCATAGTTTTTAAAATCATAATCCCCAACATAAACTGCCATGGAAAGATAGAGCCAAGGCCAAGCGATGCTTCAAGCAGAGAAAATCCGAATCAAGCTCCTATACTTCCACCCTAAAAACCTAAGGGGGTGGGGGAAACGAAAGAAAAGGGGCGAAAACAAGCAAGGTCAGACTTAAAGTCTGGCAAGTCCAGTGACTTTCAGCATATAAACAGATATTAATATCATGACATGGAAATAAAGCTTGATAAGAGACAACAACAACATGAGTAACTGGTATACTTAAGCTAAACAGAAGAAACAGAATGATATTGCCCAAGTTATGCTTCTTACTTATATCTTACTACTCTGCACTAATACTAGTATAACAGGATTAGGTGTTACCTTAATGTCTAAACTGAAACAGAAACGGAACAGAATAATCTATACAGAAACAGAATGCCAGTAATGGGCCTTTACCGCCCCAATAGACAGAAGGTACATAAACAGAATCAGAGATAGAAACAGAATAATCCTTACGGAAACAGAATATTAGGTGTACACTAGTAAATGGGCCTTTACCACCCCAACAGACCGTACCACGCAGAAACAGATAGGTGTTACCACCCAACAGAAACAGACGGTACCCCAACAGAAACAGACATAACTAAGTGTACCCTAAATCTACCCCAAGCGATCGACTCCCTGATACATAAATACCCTGTGCCAGCCCCACAGAAGGGTGTATCAATCTCTAAAGTGGAAACCTTTGAATGACACAAACCTATTTACAGATGTCACGGCGTCTTACATTCTCAGAGGCAGTCAGGGATCCATGCACGCACATGACCCGGTTGGAACACACTATCAACACCTCTCGCCATTATCAGAATGAACCGCTTATAATTAGTTCAGTAAGCGTGCCCGGACCTGTTGGGTCATAGTTTTGATACCAGAAAGGGTTACTGACTAATATGGGTCCCAAACAACAGATGACACAAGTATTTTCCCTCCTAACCTTGTGTCCCTAGACTAATGGATTTCAGATTAACTTTTTTACAAGTTTTCAGACCTACGGAGTTCAGATCAACTAGTTCACAGATCAGAAAATCAAGTCAACAGGTCTTCAGAATAACGGATCAGATGTACAGTTTTAACAGACATATAGATTGTCTAACTTTGTATTGGGCCTACAGATTCACGAAACAGGTTTATTAATTCATCAGTCCATTTGGTTTATCCCTATCCACCCAACACGTTTTAGACATCATATCTATCTCAGATTTGCATTAATTAAATATTAATGCGCAGACCTCTCACATTAGGTCGGTAGCTTGTGGCCGCTGGATGAGCCGGGCGGTTCCGGACAGACTTCTGCCACAAGCCAGACCTAACCTCGTGTCTAAGCATATTTTAGTTATGCCTATGACCTCTCACATTAGACTAGCCGTTTTCTGTTGCTGGTTAAGCCGGTTGGGTCCGGGCAGGCTTCTACCGCAAACATGAGTCTAACCTCGTGTCTCATCATTTTTATTATAACCAGTTTATTCCATTACAAATTATACAAATATCAGACTAATTATGCCAATTTAACAGATTTGACTTCTTTTCAAGTCGCAGTAGATTATAATGTTTTACTCAATCTTAGATCGAGCCTACGGATTTTCATACACAAATTACAATCATTCAGCTTTTCAAAAGATTTAGCACCTCAGGCGGTTCAACAGATTTAGCAGGTTAGGCAACTCAACAGATTTAGCAGATTAGGCATAATTAGCAGATTAGGCGATTCAACATATTTAACAGTTTAGGCAATTCAACAAATTAAACAGGTAACAGATTTAGCAGATTAGGAAAATTTAACATATTAAGCAGATAACATTTTTAGCCGATTTAAACATTCCTTAAAGTTCTATCCACATATCTTGCCTAATTCATAAAGTAAGCCTAAACTTATATGCCCAAATTATGGTCATAATCCACCATATAACATATGTCCCAAATTTTAGTTAAACTTGCATAGTTCAGAATATTCTCCAAAAACCTTACATATAAATTATGCCAAATATAGCCATGGATTACAATGCATGTCACATATCCCAAAAAAAACCCTTACTTAGGTGTATTCACACTTAATAGTCATCAAATCTTAATATAGGTTTTTACACCTAAGTCATATGCAAATTAATTCTCCTACTTCCAAATGACAAACTATCAGATTTAATTTCCCCAGATCCAGATCTTAGATTATGAAATATGTTCTTTATGTTCTAAGTCACTATAATCCTCTTCTTCCAAGCCATAGATCATCTTATGCAATATGTCTCAATTTTATGTCCAGAATTACAACATGCGTTGTGTCCTCAAATTAGTTACAAATCAATTTTGCCCAAATATGCCTCATTCAATATTCTTCCCAAATTTAGCGTTTATGCGTTCATCTCTTATGAGACTTTGCTCAGGCTCATGGTAGCCTGGCTATCAAACAAAAAGAAAGAAAGGAGGAAGAAATACAGAACAAACAGAATAATAAAACAGAGGAATAGATCTGATAAATAGAAAAAGGGCCTAGTCTCAGATTCAGTTTTATAATTATGTCAAGATCATGATTAAACTTCATATCGGAAAATAACTACACTTGCCTTGGTTGGATTATAGAAGAAGAGTTGCAGTTGTTCTCTTTTAATCTTATTCAGATTTGGAAGAAGATGCACTTGTTCTAGTTTTGATCCCAGCAGAGTAGCGACGCCATTATTTTATTTATTTATTTCTATTATCTCAGAGGCAGCATAAGGACAGAAGAATGGTGTCAAGAGAATAGGGCTAGGGGGCTGTTTATATAGGATAAGGCGGACGAATCTAGACTGAAAACGAGACCTGATACATCAGAATGAACCCAGGCTCAAAACTGAGTTTTGGCACCAGGTCGACCTGGTCCCTGGGAGGTCGACCATAGTGTCGACCCCCAGGTCGACCTGGTCCTGGGCGGGAAAAATCCCGCCCAGTCTGCGCTGGGGTTTGAATTCGAACTTCGAATTCGAATTTCAAGCTGTTTTCGATTCTGAAAATTCCTGAAACTTCGGAGGGTCATATCTCCCTCATACGGACTCCGTTTCTCGAAAACTCGGACTCGTTTCCAAGTAGAATTTCGAGATGAACGCAATAGCACAACCCGTTTCCCTTGATTCTTATTTTAAAATTTAATTCTGCCTTGATTTATGGTTTTAACATGTTACAAAAATACGGGTTATTACAATTGGGCTCGGAACGAATAGGAGAACCAGGCAAGTGGACATGATTCGGATTGGAACTTAGCATAAGGGGCTTGGCGAGAAGGAAGGCCATTTGCTTAGAGTTAGAGTTGGGCAGGGGATCGGATCGGAGAGACCAAAGGGGATCGGATCGGAGGGACCAAAGGGGAACGGATCTGGAGACATGAGGAAGCACACCCGAATTGAACCACTTCAGGGCATCCGAACCGAACCGAGCTAGAAGGGGAACATCGAACCGAACCACACCCAGGAGTATACTAGGAAGCATTGGACCAAACCGAACCGATGAGGACTGGAGCACTATGCATATCCGAACCGAACCGTACGTGTGCTATTACTACAACGCGATGACTCTTTTGAAGACCAACTCCAATTCGACCAAAACCCAAGATGCAAAGGAAGTCCAAATGAGAAGTTAGAGCTCAGGACCCGGTTGAGAACCAATGAGTTCACTTCATGATTGGGCTTTGCTGCGGGACGCGTGCTAAGGGGTTGTCGATGTCTATATCTTTGGATCACTATGTGTTGGGGGTACGTAAATGGATTCAGGGCCACAGTGATCTAGGTACGACTAAAGGGCTATAAACCAATGAAGTGGGGTCATTTGTAAAGATTTGGTCATAACTCCATGGGGTAAGCTTGGTAGTAGCAGTAGTTGTACAAGTCGAACTCCGTCACTACTTCGATGGGTCTAGTGATTGACAGTGGTGGACATCGTATGCTTTACGCACTGAGTGAGAGATGTGAGGATGGTTGCTATGTTTGATTTGTTTGCCATCATTATGACATGCACACCCCCACCCCCTGCTATCTTTACACCATCTGTTCAGCGGCACCTTAGAGTATTGTACGGTATGTAGTGCTAACTCTTTGGTTACAGGTCCAGGTTCAGGTATGGTTTAGTATACCTGTTATTATTCTGTTTAGCAACTTATCGCTCATACCAGACTTTTTGTCTGACCCAGAGTTTTATGTCTCTTCTTATTCCTCTGCGTGCTCTCACGAGCAGACTAGAGACAGGTTAGCTGGTGATGCATGAGTAGCTGTACCGGAGACGAGCAGGAGGCTTCCACGTATGATATATATAGATATTCTCCCTGTGTCGCTGCTGGTCACTACTTTGGGTATTAGTAGTGCACCCTTCCTTTCTTTTACTTTAGAGACAGTTTTAAAGTTGTAATAATAATGATGTGGAACATAAGCTGTATCAGGATTTTCCGCTGCTATGATGTTTAGTTTTCAGCTTGTGCACTGTCTCGCCTGTTTTATGTCAAGTATGCTGTTATTATATTTTATCCTATGCACTGTGAGACATTCTACAGGTTTTCGATTAGTTCACTCTCTTCTTCCCTTTCTTTAGCGACCGTTCCGTGCTAGTCGGGCATGTGTACAGCGCACTTTCGGAGGAAATGCCGGCTGGTGCGGGGCGGGCATCCCAATAAAGTTTAATTTCCCATGGCAAGCAACAATCATTCATCTGCGATTTTGCACTACATATCCAACTATGTACTTCCATGATAAAGTATTAAACATGCTCAGTACATTCCTATTTTTGCTATATTATTTGTTTGAATATATATATATATATATATATATATATATATATATATATATATATATATATATATATATATGGGAAACTCTATTTAGACACAAAATGAGGACATAAAATTGCACACAATAAATCTCAACCACTGGATCCTCCCATGAATTAGACTCTCCACATAAAGACAAACAAATCCAATGGTGAAGGCTTTGCGTCTCTATCTTTGTGTTTAATTTTATGTCCAAATAGCCGACCCCTACACACACACACACACACACACACACACACACATATATATATATATATATATAAACTGCTACAAGCTACCATTGTTTGCATGTTTTTGTGTCCACGTAAATCACTAAATTCTTCCCATCACTCTTCTGTACTCCATATTGAATTGGTCCACTATGTTTTTTTTACCTGCGACAGCAAAAAAAAAAAGGCGTACCACATTTAACATCCCAGTTCCCTATCTCCACCAATACCAAGTCCACTATTTACCTGCATCTGTTACCAAGTCATCTACTCAACCCCTATTACTCTCCTCCTTTTTCTCTAATTCTACTTCGACAATTAGCTACACACGTCCATTTATATTGCGTTTCGATCAAACAATATACCACTATAAATATCTAAACACATCTTTTTTTCTTTTTTCTACCATACTCATTTGTTCAACATTCATCCACACTTATGCACACTCTCTCACACAAAATGACAAAGGTAATTCTTTTCTTCTAACATAACTGCTTAATTATTTTTTCTCCCACTCTACTCATCTGACGTTACATTGTGCAGTCTGAGGTTTCTGTCTCAACTAAACTGTCTCAACTGACATTAACTACACCCCATGAATCAATGAGGTACAAAAACACCCCTGCCGTGACTGATGTCCCACCTCCTACCGCTCCTCCCGTTCAACCCAACAATTTTCAAAACATTAACCAGCTGCACGATCTTCCGCCTACTGCTTCTGCACAAAATACGGATAACGATGACGAATCTTACTGGACAAAAGTGGTTTGCAACGATTATTTTTACACCTCTTTTTACCAGCATATTTATCATACAAACTGCTTTTCTAACCATTTTTTTTTCTTCACTGCAGTTTGCAGACTGTGATAGGATCGAAGCAGAATATCTAGCAAGGCGTTCAAGGAATTAATCAACCTGCTTTCCTATTATAACCGCATTTCCTTCTTTCCACGCTCACCAGTTTCGTTTGTATTCCTGTCTAATAGATTACATTCACTTCCCACCTGTGTTACCACTGTATAAACCTAACTGTCTTTTCTTTGTACGCATAAGTTTGTGTTTTGCACTTTGTTTATAATTACGACACTTTTTCCCTTTCATTTATTATTCTGTTGCCAACTTCGTGCATCTTTTATTACTGAACTGAAATAACTCCAACTTATTACATTCATCCACTTCCAATTTACATTAAATAACCTGGACAAATAAAAATTTAAATATACAATTACTCCACATATACATAACAGTTGACGAACATCAATCGACGTGCAAACGACTTGCATCGATCATGTACGAAGCGCGTGCCACGACCACGCGTGAAGAGCGTCAAACGACCATGTGTGCCACGACTACGCACGTGCAAACTACAACACCCCGTACTCTATGGTCCCGTGCAAACTGCAACACCCCGTACTCTATGCTTCCGTACAACGCACGGGTTTCCACTCGTTTACAATTAAGAACCGACCACGACAACGAGAAGAAAGCGCAGTTTTTAAGTTTGCTTTCAATTAAGTGATACAATTGGTAAGTTCTTAATTCCCCATTATCCAGATAATTTCACTTTATGTTTGGTATATTATTTTATATGCAACATTTCTAACATAACTGTGCTTACAATGCTAGATAATTAGTACACTACGAATATGAGAAAAAGGATTAACTATAAAACAACGTCTACATTATTCTCATGGAAGTTAGAGAGGAATGATAAAGCACATTGGTGTATAAATACAACCTGAAATTCCGAAAGTAGAAGGAGTAAAATTTGAAAGTACATATTTTGGTACACCATACACATAATTATTTTGTAAGATAACGGATAACACTAGTTTAAATATAAGTTTAGCATAATCAAATCGAATAAAAGGAAATCAACAACATGATATTTATAATATATTTATGGAGGTTATCACATAATAGTGATTTTATTATTCATAAACCAAAAAGAAAAACAACAATCAGCATGACATGTAGTTGTTTATTTATTTGAAACATGCAGTGGGTTGTTCAATTTATTTATTTGAAACATGATCGTGCAATATGCGTAGTAGCATTAATAATACAAAAGTACCTAAATCATGTACTCTAATTTCAAATCGTAATAAGAAATTATTTTATGTCCACAAATTAATTGAATACTGAACAACAACATCAACAACATCAACAAATATTATGTTCACATGCATCGAGGGGATTATATGAAACCTGTACTTTCAATTATACACATACAATGAAGCGAAGAATTTTTTAAACACAATGGCGTATATGTAGTTTGCATAAAAGCATTGATATTTAGCGACGCATGACTATATGGATAAAAGAACAATAAACTATATCACGACCTAAATGAAAAGAAAAGCCCATAAAAGATACATTATAACTATCCTGGTAATCAATTAGGATGATACAAAGCTTTTATGTTGAGAAAGTATGTGTTTCTAGCGAAGCATGTAGAAATGCAAGGTTTTTTATATGAAGGAAAGACACGTAAACAAAAACAAATTTAAATATTTTTGGTAAATAAGAATACAAATAAGGGTTTCGCAACAGACACATCAATTCTTCAAAATACGTCGAATAACTAATATTGTTTAATGAAAGTCATGTTGATAGTATTATTGCAATTACGAGTGCAATATCTAGCTGTCAACGCATAATAATGTGTTATCATAACATTTTCATTATTCAAATAATTTCTTATTGAGTTTCGATTTAGTCTACACATTTCAAATAATTTGCTACCATCGGTTCTTTTGTGCGTCTGATTTATAGATTATATTGTATTACTCTTTTTCCATCATCACAATGTTATTGTGAAAAGAAATCGAAGCACTAACGTGATATGCATAAATGCTTGTCAAATTAACAGCTAAAAATACATTTTTTTGTTTGGGCAGACTCCACACATTATAATAACATAAACTCAAAACACATTTTCCATTGCAAGTAGTAAGATAATAAACGTGCTTCTAAACAATAAAATAAAAAATCATGTTACAAATCAAGAGGTCACAAAAGGAAAAATCAAAACGAAAACGAGGGAAAATTGACAATAAAGATTACCTAATTGATGAAGAGGAAGTTTCGAAGCAATCCTTCAAGCAAGTGGAAGCAGATGAACACGCGCTGCAGTACCTGCCAATGAAAGAGGTCGAACGACATCAAATGTAAGAGACGATAATATAGTATGGTTAAATGTCAAGAAAGTCCATAAAGCCAAAGCATTCGACTCAAATGAAATTTAAATTAAGCTTAGGTATAACAGACTAAAGATGAAAAAATCTTGTCATTATACTAATTTTCAAAGATGATTAGTGAGAACGAACATGTAAAATGGTTTCTTAACATAAATTAAGATTGAAGAGGACTTTGCTAAAGAAACTCTATTCATGCTAAACTAAAGAATCAAAATTTAGACATCATGAGAAACTCCACCAAAACTCTACTCGGCAATAATCTTACCATCTAGTTGCAATGCACTCCAATTTCCACGCCTTTCAATTTATTTTCGGGTCATTCGGGTTCTCCCTTGCTTTCGAGGTACAGTAGCAAACATTCGGGAACAGCATACACTCAAAGCAGTGAATAAATTGCGCTTTCTGTTTCTTCTTTGTTCACTTGTAGCAAAACCCTCCTCAGAAGCTAAATCAAAAAATTTAATTACAAGTTCATGGCGGAATCATTACCTCTCAGTTGGGATGTATTGCTTACCGAAGAAAGGGAAAACAACGCACAAGTCCCCGAATTCGAAATTGATAAAACCCCAAATGGTAGTGATCTCGTTTCGACTCTGAATAATCACAAGTTAGCTGAAAAAAATCAAACGAATTCGCACAACTATGGGTTCAGGCATTACGAAAAACCTGCCTGATAATGGCGAAAAGTTAAGACGGAACCTCAAAGAGTTGGAGGATGAATTGAGTCGCTGGGAAAAACATAAAAAAATCTAGACAGGTTCTTTCTTTTTTAATGCTCCAAATTAGTTTTATGTTTCTGTTTGTTATGTCGTTGAAAGGTAAAATATACATGGTTTCATAGTAATACTCAACTTGCCGTGTATACTTTAAGAAAAAAAAATCAAGCCAAAGGTTGTTTATAGTGTAATATTATTTTGTGCACATGAAAATGTTGAATGGGTCTTGAATGTAATGTTAATTTGATATGTCAAGGTATTAGGGCTCGCTGCTTGCAGGGAATAGGAATGTTAATGATTAGTTAAGAACAACTTGCAATGAGCGGGTGATCGAAAGGATATTCCATTTTATAATCTATTGTGAATTTTTTGCAAGTAATTAGAACTGGGCAGGTAATAAAAATGTAGAAGAAATATCTCAAATGCAAAGTGGCGTTCTACCAGAACTATAGTAGGATTAAACCACATTGTGGTAATTCATTTCAAGAAAATCATAAAGATAAGGCATATGCTATATCTCTACTATTAAAAATGAATAATATCAACAATGGGAGTTCAATCAATAAGATTTTTTCGCTTCCTTTTGGAATTCCAAAAATACCCTAGATAACATCTTTTTTTAATCGCTTATCAACGGAATATCACTGCCGATTTATAGCATGCACTTCCGTCTCCTTCGTGAACATGTATCAACCAAATATCACTACCTATTTGTAGCAAGCACCACCATCCCCTTCGCGACTACCCATAAAAGAATCTTACTACTGATTTGCAATCTCAACCACTAACAAGACTACTTGAAATATTATTGTAATAAAATAATTTTCCCACCTCAAATATTTCATGAATAAATAGTACATATCTTTATTTATCGGTCACGCACAGCTAGTGTGCATTTATACTAGTGTAAATGATATATCTAGCAAATAATTTAACTCTAACTTGGGCAGCAATCTGATCTCTCTACAACGTAGACCAGTACACCGTGGGTCATTCATAGACCAAAACTATAGTTCAAGCTGGTATGTTTTCAATGCATTATGGTGGAACTACTTAAATTTGCGACTGCTTAATTCATATCTTTACTGTAAACATGACCTTCCTGAGAAAGCAAATTTATATCATTTGAACAGTTATAGAAGGATATTGTTTCTTACCAAAAATTTATTTCAAATTTTATCATGTAGCCGTATAATTATATTCAAACTATACATTAATATTTTTGTAACTTTCTAACCTTATCATTTTTATTTTCACTTCACGTTGCATATGACACTGCTCTTATATAAATGTTTTTTTTTATGAGATTCTGGGATGTGAATATTTGATCAACATATATAGGAGATGGGATAGGTATGATACAGTATTGTAGCGCATCCAAATGGGTATTAATTTTCTTTTAGATGCATATAATATAAATGGTAAGATTCGTCTATGGTTGGTGATGTATCTGTATTTAGACTCTTAGATACAGTACTAGGTAGCAACGTTTTCAAAACAGGATTCAAATCGCAAACTATAGATCCAAAAGTTACATATTTTACGGTTTGTTCACAGTTTGTAATTGATTATGATGTTTGAACTTCTACATCTAAACTTAAAACTCCGTTTCTCCCTTTCTCCATTTTTATTGTGTCTATAAAACACTTGAATTGGAATTGTGGATTCAAATAAACATATTGAATACACAAGTATGGAGCGAATGATTTTTCTTGTCTGCAGTTTTAAATGAATTTGAGTTGGAATGTAAATAAAAAAGGGGATAGTAATGATATGATCTGAAACAAGATTTAAATCATGAGATTTTATGATTTTTAAAAATAACACTGGGTAGTAGATATGTCGGAGAAAATGCCTAGCGCTGCATATATTGAAGATTGCGCTTGTTCAATGAATTGGAGAATATATGTTTAT
Organism: Allium sativum; assembly: GCA_030737875.1. Taxonomy (NCBI): domain Eukaryota; kingdom Viridiplantae; phylum Streptophyta; class Magnoliopsida; order Asparagales; family Amaryllidaceae; genus Allium; species Allium sativum. The sequence continues at coordinate 427,611,119 of CM060909.1, read as the reverse complement.
TAACTGACGGGATTCTAGTTACTAGGGTTGCACTATAACATAGTTGAGTAATGGTAAAGAAATGTTATTTTTTGGTAGTATTATTCAATGTTGAAACCATAAAAATGGCTACAACACCAAAGGTATCGCTTGGATACTTCACCAAATGGTATGAAAAGAAAAATAGAGCCACAGTCAAAATAAAGAGAAAAAAGTAGAGAACACGAGGGAGTGGTTTGGCTTAGAAGTAGCTTACATCCACTATTAGAATAACTTTTATTAGATTCACATAGTACGCATTCTCTCTTATTACATTCATCCTCTCTCTCACAAACATTTCTCTATGATCTATTCAAACTAGCCAAGGAAATTTCTAGAATTCTCTAAGTACGGAGAGTAATTATGTAGATCTACAACTTCTCGAGTGCTTGAATGATTTTTCTTGATTCAATGGTGGATTCGGTGTTAGATCTTTGATTGAAAATGATTAGATGACGTTAGAATGGTAGAGAAAGTAGTTGGACAACACTTTGTGAGCTTGGAAATCGATCCCCATTATTGTAGAGGTCATGGGGTATTTATAGGAGTAGTTGTAGAGTGGTGAAGGCTGAAAATTAAAAGTGCAGGAATCCATGTCACTGGAACGACATGGTTCATGTCGGCTAAGACCCAGCTGGCAACAGCAGGTGACAACCTGTTTGCAGCTGGTAACAGCATGGCGTTGACTTTATGTTGCGCCTTGGCTCAAAAACGACATGATGGTCGAACGACTTAACTTGGTTCCAATGCCATGAATTGAATGTGCCATGACTTAGGAACGACATGGTTTGTACACAGTTCTAACAACATGGCTTATGTGACGTATGGTGGCTTGGCGGCATGGAGCTGAACGCATTGACTTTCCACGACATGGTTGTGAGAACGCCTTGGTCTACTTGAAGATGAGCCTAGCGACTTGACCAACGACAACACGACTTAGACAATACCTTTATACTATATTAGACCTATATTTTTATGGGTTAACATTTTCCACTCGGAGTTCGCATTATTAAAAATGTTGCGGGCTTCGAATTACAATGCTTTTGATGTTGTCTAAAATGCGCTTTGTTAAGTCGTTCACAGCTCTGAAGATTCAATCCGTATTCATCCCATATTGCAAGTCATGTACGTTATTACCATTGTCGCAACCCATTTTGGGCTTTCATGTCGTGTCATCTTGGGTTTAGAAACCTTATTGGGCTCTGAGCAGGTTTGATCTGGCCCAACTTCCTCGACGCCTTTATATTGCTTCCAAAGGCGTGTGTCCCATCATATTTCTCTTGCACCCGAAGCTTTGTTAATGGCAGACGGTTCTTGAAGGAGAATCACCGATTACCTCCCACCAACATTGCATTTTATCCAATCACTCCACCACTGCTTGATAAAGATTTAAAACGCCTTCAAATCCGATCACTTCAGTTGTACCAATTCAGCTAGTAACTACTTGATGCACCCATTCGTCGTCGAGATTGCAGAAACCTTCTCCATCAAATCCCTGATTATTAGATTCCTCTTCTAATCCGCAACATGTGCCGACTCTTTCCAATTTTGTTATGAAATTTCATTTTTAACATCTAGGGTTTTGAAAAATCTTGTCCGATTGATCATGAAATGTGCTTTTGGTTCAATCTTATTGCCAAAATGTGACGCTTGTAAATTCATTTTGGACTGTATTATGAATTGGGTCCAAATCAAATTTTATATTGCCAAAGTTTGAATTGAATAAGTATTGGGGTTGTATTGGTTTGAATTTGATTGAATTGAAATAGAACTGGTTCTGATGCCTTGTAATCTATAGTTGCTCTTGGTAAACACACTTTTGGGTGAGTCTGATGTTGTCGAGTCCATTGAATCCTATTTTTTATTTGAATCATTCAAGGCGTTTGTTGAAATACCTGATACCTAGAGCTTTGCATGTCTTTATAGTCGAACTAAATCATGCGTGCCATGAGTTTTTTCACATTTATATGCATGCCCGACAACTTGTAGTGGTGATGGATGTTTTGCTTTTGTATCACCATGATATTGCATCATCGATGATTCAATCTACTCTATGTTCACATTTTCTCATGAATTTGTTATGAAACTTCTCGCGTGAATGAGATAGCATGCCCTGACATCCATTTGCAGTAGTATTTAGGATTTAAATCGATGGCCAGATCCTAACCTCAAGTCGTCAGAGTGGGCTCATGACCCCAAGCCTGGAACACTATAAGATCCCAAGTCGTTGTGATGACTTAAGTAACCAAGTCGTAGTAGCAATTTGGGACTACAGGTCATATAAGATATCATGTCGCCAGAATGACTTGAGTTCTTAAGTCGTTGGAATGACTTGAAGCTCTAAGGATGTTCGAACGACTTGAATCTCATTGACCTGAGTCTTCTAAAGCAGCTGTAAGACTTGATAACCATGCCGTCAAACGACTTTAAGGTTAAACCGTAGGGCGACTTGAGTCTTATACGACTTGAGCTTCAATTGACTAGGCGACTTGACGTTAAAACCCGTTACTCGCCTTGACTTTAGACCCATGATACTACTTGACCTTAAAGTAGCTAGTTTAGGTCTTCAAGAGCTGGAATCTGTTGGAGATTGAGGGTGCGACTTGGTGAGTGAGTCGCATGTACATCATTAAGATCATCCCGTTGAACGACTTGGATATCAAGCCATTCTGGTGACATGACCTTCCAGTAGCATGATGCTTTGAATTTTGGCCTTTTTACTCTTGCTTTCAAACTTAAAGTGTTTGAATACATATTGCACTCGAGTACCTCACATTTTGAACACTTTGTTTCTTGGTACCCAAAGGCTGAAAGCTCTCCTGTTATGCTTCCTGTCTTAAAACAATAAACATTGACGGATTTTTGACTTATACATTACTATCGATTGCTCGGTTCGATAGAGTTTAGATAATCATATGACATTAAACTTTTTAAACCTTTACACTATATATTATGTTTGTGCAAGCTTTTATGTTTAATAATTCGTAACTTGTTAAACTTGTTGCTTGTGCACATACATAATTCTTTGGTTTAACTTGAAGCAATGTTGAAACCAACTAATCGGCACTCAAGTCATGCTTAAGTATAAGTTATATACCTGTGATTTGTTCATGAATGAGTATATTTGTGTAGTTAGACTACTAAGCAGAGTACTCGCCTTCAATCTGAAGGAACTTCTTCTAACCTCGCTCCTTAAACCATGACGACTACAGCTTCTGGTCAAGTTCTTCCACAACCATTCCCGGAGCTTCGTCTAGTTATGCCAGGGATCAGGAACATAGTTATGAATGACGCGCTACAGTGCGCGCCATGGCACACGGCGCGGTGCGGCGCGACATCTGCGCCATTTCTTCTTGCGGCACAGCGCATATGAGATGGCGCGGCAAAAGACGCAAAAGCCCATGACGCCAAAAAGGCGCAAGGTGCAAATGGCGCCTTTTGTTTTGTTTTTTGCTTGTTTTTTGTTTATTTTTTTTATTTTTTGCAGTTCACATAAAATTATTGTTGATCATATTATTGCGTTTGCTAACGTTTTGTATTTGATTTTTATTTATTTTGTTTGTTCTGATGGATGGCTTTTCTACTGTATTGTTGATCATATTATTGCGTTTGCTAACGTTTTGTATTTGGTTTTTATTTATTTTTTGGGTTCTGATGGATGACTTTTCTACAGTTCTTTTTCTTTGAAGAGAAACAAATATATCGATATTGAAAATATATTTTATTTTATGTAATACTCTTATATCAAATGTAATATTGCTTGTATAAATTACATGTATTTCAATTGATTGTGTATTTTATCAAACAGTTTGTAGATGCACTAAATAGATTATCAATAAATATTTATAACTTTTTTTTTTGCATAAAGTTATCAATTGCATCAGGGAAACAATATTACCAATCGATATGATATTCTTCCTCACCAATTGTCCTTCGTGTTGCTAAATATAACCATATCATAACAATAAAAAGACTTGATATAATCTAATTGTCTTATGATTTAGATGATGCAGATGTTGATTTGGAAAATATGATTGTTGAATCGGTTTCGGAATCCTAGTTTATTAGTAATATGTATTATTATTTTGGATTTTGAAAACTATTATGCTCGAAATTCTACGCTAATAATGTCAAATATGATAATGTTTCTTTTTGCAAAATAGTAAAAATTTTGATTGCATATGTTTTAACAAAAAACACTGAACTTTTAAATTTGTTGTTATACGTTAAATAAAAAAACAAAAATGCGCAGTAAATCAGAAAGGCGCACGCCATTTGCCGCGCTGTGCGCCAAGGCTCCAGACTGATGTTGCGCCTTTTTGCGCCGTGATTCATTAATAACAATGATCAGAAAAGACATTCAACTTCCTTAAATCAGGATCAATTTGAACAACTGGTTGGTCAAAACGGAATTCCCATTACAGATGCGATATTGTTAGATGAGGGCGTATTCGCGGATAGACCCCGAGCTAGATATGTAGCTGGGTATGTAGCCGTGAACCGACACATGCTAGCAAGCGGTGCAATTCCTCTGTTTAAACCTTTTTTAGAGCGAATCCTGAACCATTTAGCCACTGCTCCCTTTCAGCTCTACCCCAACGGTTATACCATTTTATTAGGGCTCTACACTCTTGCTATAGACAAAGAGGGACGCGAGCCGACTTTTCAAGAAATTCGCTATTTGTGTTCATTTAAGACAAGAAAAGATGCTCCTTCTATAATTCATGTTGAGGGAGCTCGGAACCGAAAGCTTATATTGGATTTACCGGATAGCGTTTTGGGATTCTTAACCCAGTTCTTTGTTCGCTGCCCCTAAACTTTTCACGAGAACTGGACAAATGGGGCTGAGAATTCTTCCTTACAAAACATTTTTATCTAATTCCTTATGGGTTTCAATTACTGAACTTTATTTTCCCATTTTTCAGTTACTCTGGCCCCTATCAAGGACAAAGATAGCGCTCCTTACAACCCCCCTTATGAGTCTATTCACACCATTGGCGAAGTAGATAGATGGAGGAGGTATGTAATAACAGAAGTTTCCCTTCGTAAGTATCGATTACTCGACTTTTCAAGGAAGTTTCCTTCGAAAGGGGGACCTCTGACGCCCAAACCCAAACCTGCAGAATCTGGTGTTGGCACTTCTGGTGATGGCAACGGGGCACAAGGCCAGATTGATAACTTTTCATTGAGAAAGTGTTCTGAGTCTGCCGGCGGTAGCAAGTCGCCATCTAAATCTAAGTTGACTCCCATCGAGGAAGAAGTATTTAAACAACGTGAGGGTAAAGGCCTCCTGACTTCTGCCGAACAAACTGAGAAAGAAGACACTACCCCAAATCCTGTACAGGAAACTGAACAGATCGGAGAAGATGAAACTACTTTGCGAATCGATCCTAACGTTAAAACAGTAACTAAGGATCCCATTGTTCCAGATATCCTAGAAGAGAGCTCTACAGATACCTTTAACGGTCTAGGTGATCTTGCTTCAGCTAAGTACCTTAGCTAAGGTGATACTGTTATTCAACCACTTGATCCCCAGGCCACAAAAACAGGAACTAACGTACTTGAAGCTCCCATCACTTTACCAGGGAAAATGTTTGTCGATCTTGGGATTGATATCCGGCTGTAAAAATTGGTTCGTTAACAGGTGCGCTTTAGAAAATATTTTTTATATACGTATATTTCCCGAGTCTCTTCACAATTTTCACAATTTATCACAGTAATTTCTGGTTTAAGTGCTAAAAAACTGTCTTATCTTATTTCAGATTCCGAAATGCACGGGCAAGGCAAAAGATCACTAAATACAACCCAAAGAATCTCTTACTACCTTATCACTCACGACAGCCGCGACCTGCCCCGCAATCTTATCACCCTCAGCCTCCACAATCTTCCAACAAGCCTCCCCATTCATCTGAGCATGAATTAACTGACGAACAAAGGCGTCGAAAGCATGAAGAGGATGAGGAGGAAAGGAACCGATGTGCTTGGCTTGGTGATGCATATAATGATCCTCATGATAAAGAGAGTCGCCGAAGGAGGTGAGACACGGATGACCAGGGGAAGGATGGTTCTCATAAGCACCCTAGACTGGACAAACTTCCTATTACTACCCAATTAATTCTGTCTGTTGGCCTCCCAGGCCCTCCTGCTAAAATTCACACAATTATCCAAAAGCCTTGCAATGAACTTGAGCCAGAAAATACTACCCTTGCAAGGCGATTCAAGGGTTGGAATTTGAAAGGATTACTCTTTGACCATGGCGTAAATATATCTGATAGTCAGAACATAGCTAAGGAGATGGACACTGTAATAAGTCAAATGCTTGCATAATTTGACACTGCTAAAAGTCAGCTTGAGAGGCGGATGAGTATCGTCAAAAGTCATGTTGAGAAACAGTTGAGACGATGATATAAGTTTGGTGACGATTTCCAAAAGCATAATGATGCTAACCTTGCCAAAATTGCCGAGCTGGAAAATGATATAGTTAAGTGGGAGGAGGTTCTGGATTCCCGAGAAGTTACTGTTGCATCTCTTACAAAAAGGAATGCAGAATTGGAAGGGCTAGATGCCGAGAACTAGAAGTTTAAAGAAGAACTCACCGCTGCTAAGAAAAGGGAAAATGTGCTAACAATGCAGGTTAAAGAAGCTCAAACGACAAAGAATAATGCTGAAATCACATTGTCTGTAGAGCAGGGTGTCTCTAAACAATACCTGGATAAAATTGCCCAACTCATGAAACCAATACTTCTCTTAAATCATCCGTCGAAGCTTTTAAGAAGGATAAGGAAGTTGCTGAGGAAACTCTTAAAAAGGCTATGGATGACGCCAATGCTGATCGGTTTAGATTTTGTGTTTTCAGTGTCATGAGCCGAGGGAGTTTACATTACTTGAGGGATAGCTTTCTAGTCACTTTGGCTCTTGTCTGGGAACGAGTGCTTGAGATTGATGACGGTGATCATACTGAAGACGATCTTGTTGAAGATCTTTTAGATGAAGAGTCTCGCAAAGCTTTAGCTGAAGGGAAAATTTGGTTGGGGAAAATGAGAGGATTGATAAATGACAGGGCCGGACCTTCTGGGGAGCTGGTTCAGGACACAACCAATATTGATGCCCCTACCATTCCTGCTAATGTTGAGGCCTGTAGTTCTCAAACTCCTATTGAGCCTCCTGTAAATCCTTGTACTGCTGACAAAGAGAAAGAAGCAACCGCCGACATTATGTCATACTTAGATTTCCTTTTTAGCTCACCTGAATTTCTTGCCTTTCGTGCTCATTGTTCACTTGCTCTAGGTTTAATCTCACCTTTACCCTGTCCTGCTGTAGGCGACACCACAACAACTGAAGCTATCATCACCGATTCGGCCTTCTTGTCAACTACTCCTTTAAATGTGGCCGTAGCTCCGGGATCACAAGATACGCAGATAGCTGCACTCCTCAACCTAAATGGCGATGCTGACTACATCCCTAGCGATGATTCTGAATCTACGGAAACAGATGAGAGCCCAGAAGATACCATTAAAAATCAAGGAAAGAAGAAAGTCAGTTCCTCATCATCTTTGAAACATAAAGGGGGGAAGCGTACTATTCAGAAGAAAAGAGTCATTGCTTTGTCTTCACAAAAAAGTCCTAGTGGCATGGCAGACACCCCTCTTCCCTCCAGCAAATAGTCTTTGAGGTCAGGTTATAAGAAGAAGAAATAGTGCTCAAGACCAACTTGTTTTACTTTCTGCTTTCTCCTTTTATGCATTCCATTTTGATCGGTTGTATATGCGAGTGCCAGTCCTCGCTTACTACATGTTACTCTTTGTCTGAAACTTTTATACTTGACTTTGTATCTGACTTATGTTGTAGCTGATGCGCTAAAACTATGTTCTATGTTTTACTTGTTGTACCAAAGCTTTTACTTTAGCTTTATCGCACTTTCTTGTTTTGCATTGCACACCTGTTTCTTTACACATATATAATACAAGTTATTTTGTATCATAGGTCCTTTGCTGTTGCAATGCCTAGTGCTATAATGATCTTGTGGTACATTTCATAAATAATGGTTTTTCCAATTGTAGCTGTATTGCCATCATACCGTAGATCATTATTAGATGGGTCTACCTGATCAACTTCATTGAACTTCTTTGGTTTTGACTGAGGCGACACTCTAGACTTCTTTTCTGTAAGTAACCACTTTTGGTGTTTTATTACTGTGTTAAAATCTCTGAGCCCGCCTTAGCCCATTTCAAGGAATTCAACTTTGTTGATAGAGGTAGTACAAACCACAAAGCCTTCTTGTTTGATGTAAAGCCGTGATGGGCTTACAGTATGTTTTTGTGAGCATTATAGATTTATCTTAGTGTGGTGGTGATACCCCATACCAGAGTTCGTCATAGGCTTTTATAGGCTTGGTGTGATCAATTATAGTTAGAATCTCTTGGTTATGGCTAAAACATTGAAAATTCCTGTCGTAGTTGCTAATTTTCCATCACATTTGGGATTTCCTAGTTTGCTTATGACCCAAGGATTCTTAGCTTAATTGATCAAACCCATGCGTTTTAATGAAAGATGATTTTTTTTGTTTTTGGTGCCCCTACTTGAGAGATCTTATGTTTTTGGGCCCAATGCTTATCTTCTTCCGACTAGTTAATTCAGACATAGGAGATACTCACTAGGCTGATGTATTCTAGCGTCGTTGATTTCATTAGGGCCTTCCGAGAGGTCTTTGAAATCCGTTAATCGTTGTGCCTGAATAATTCAGACGCTTGTCGATTTTTCGGATGCCCCCAAAGAGGTCTTTTGAGTCCGTTGATCATCGGACCTTGGATGACCAGATCCTAGTCTAACCGGATGGCCTCACAAGGGTTTTTTTGCCTTCAAAGAGGTCTTTGAAACCCAATGTTTGTCGCAATCGGACCAGGAATTTTCTGGTACTGACGATTGATTGGTGCCCCTGGAGAGGTCTTTTGCCCTTGAAAGGATCTTTTGGGTCCTGTTACTTGCTGAATATGTGATCAGCAGACACTAACGAATTAATCAGGTGCCTTCGAAGAGGTCTTCGTAACCCATCGATTGCCGAGTCCATGATCAGCAGACCCTAACAAATTGATCAGGCGCCTCGAAGAGGTCTTTAATTAACTTCATCATAAGGGGCTTGGTTATTGCGCAATTCCACGGGGGCGGATGCAAGTTCCATTACCGGATGTCCTTCATAACAAGCTAATCTAGTATGGGGCTAGGGTCGTGAGTCTCCCTTTTCAGGACTTGCCCCTTTGGTGAAACTTGCAATTTTCCCATCTTTAAATTTGATGTTGCACCATTTAACTGTCTGAATCTTAATGGCTTCCATCTTTTCTGGCAAGGTAGTGCTTTACACCTTCGTATTTGCTGCGAATGGTGTTTGTGGCACACACTGCTTAAGCTGTCCCTGCCGGGATTTGCTATGGAAGTCACCAAATTTTTTTCAGGTTGTTAGTAGGCTATCGTTCGATGGTGTGCAATCAAAAATCATTTTTGAGAAACTTTGAATCAAAAGTTCGCAAATATAAGATTTAGGAAAGAAAGACAACTATTTCCATTCATATGTACAAAGCTTGGTTACAACATTTGCATGATATTTACAATGCATAGTGTTTACAACTTTTACAAGATATGCGAAAGAAATGTCAAGCAAAATAACGACGGAGGTGTATGATGTTCCAGGCTTTGGGAAATTGAATTTTGTCCGTCGTCTTTAGTTTGAATGTGCCATCTAAGAACTTTTGGCTTATTATCTATGGTCCTTCCCAGTTGGGTTCGAAAACTCCATTTCCAGTCATTACTCGCTTCAGAACAAGGTCTCCAATCTCAAAGGTCCTTTGTTTGACTTTGGAATTAATATGTCTGGCGATCCTTCTCTAATGAGCAGCAACTTTGAGTTCTGCTTCTTTCCTCTTCTCTTCAAGCAAATCAAGTGCCTTAAGCTGCAGCCTCTCATTCTCTTCTTGGTTGAAGTGGATTCTGTGGTGAGTGGGGACTTCCAACTCTACTGGAGTCATAGCCTTGGATCCGAATGCAAGTGAGAATGGAGTGTACCCAGTCGCAGTTTTGTGAGTTATGCAATATGCCAATAATGCAAGGGGAACTCATCTACCCAACCACCTTTAACTTTCTCGAGATGTTTCTTGATGGTTGACTTTAAGATTTTATTTGTTGCTTCGACTTTCCCGTTAGCCTGCGGATGAGCAATGACTGCAAAACTCTTCTTAATCTTATATTTAGCACAGAAATACATGAATTCATCGCTTCAGAATTGAGTCCCATTGTCCGTGATTATTTTTTGTGGCACACCGAATCTGCAGATGATGTTCTTCAAGATAAAGTTGATTACCTTCTTTAAAGTAATGGTGGCCAATGGTTCAGCTTTAGTCCATTTGGTAAATTAGTCAATTGCTACTATTGCATACTTCATATTTGACTTGGCTATAGGTAAAGCTCCAATTAAATCTATGCCCCAGACGGCAAATGACCATGGGCTAACCATTTGATTCAATTCCGTGGAGGGTGCCCTCTGAATCTTCACAAACTTTTGGCATCTATCACACTTCATAACATAGGTCATTGCATCTAGGTTCACGTCAGGCAAGAAGTAGGCATATCGTAGAATTTTCTTGGCTAACGTTTGACCACCTGTGCGACCTCTACAGTCTCCTTCATGTAATTCCGCCAAGATTTCTCTGGATTCCCCCTTAGTCACACATCGTAGCAGAGGCATAGAGAAGCCTCGCCTATACAACCTTCCATCTTGGATAAGGTACAACGGGGTTTTACGCAATATTGTCCTCCGCTTTTTTGGGTCTTCTGGAAGCATCCCATTAAGGAGATGTTCCTTGATTAGGGTCATTCAGGATATAGGCTCTCCAACGGTCTCTATAATCCAATCGACATCTACGTCTTCAATACTGGGATTTGAAAGGAATTCGACAGGTGCTAACCCCAATAACTGTGCATCTCCGGAACTGGCACATTTAGCGAGAGAGTCCGCTTTTGTATTCTCTTCTCTGGGAATATGAGATATTGTGTAGTAGTCAAGATTGTTGAGGAGCTCCAGAGCTTTGGACAGATAAGCTGGAAGGTTTCCGCCCTTGGTCTGGAATTCTTTACGAACCTAACATACTACTAGCTGCGAGTCGCTGAGAATTTGCAAGATTTTTAGATTTAGTTCTTTTGCTAGCTTCAACCCTACAATCAGTGCTTCATACTCGCATTCGTTATTGGTTGAAGGGAATTCCAATCTCAGGGCATAGCATAGGGAGTGACCTTCAGGAGTTTCTAGGACTATTCCCGCCCCGAGCAGTAATCATTTTTGGACCCATCAATGAACAACTTCCATCTAATCACCGCCTCGAGTGGTTCCTATGTCTCTTCCCCTTTATCCATGAATTCAGCGATAAAATCTGCTAAAGCTTGCCCATTAATGAGACAACCCCAAACCCCGTACTGACAGCAGCAAGGGTAATCCTTGGAATATAACACATAAACAGATAATAGCAGAACAGAAATAAATAAATACACCATATAATGAACAATAGAATATACTGGATAAACGTAATCATCAGAGTTACACAGTATACAGGATCATACTTAGTACAAATACAGTTCAGCTATACATAAATGTTTACAGCGGAAACAAACAAAATATGTACAATAGGAGCTGAATAGCATAAAAAGAGATAAATAATAGAATCCATCTTCAGCTCCAGCTATCCCGAAAGAGCCAGCTAAATCTGAATACAACGCTACCCGTGTAGAAAAGGGGCACCCGAGTTTGAAAGTGAAACAAACTACGAGTCAGTCATGGGACTGGTATGAGAAATCTACTCAACATATTTATAATATGGCTAATCACAGGACCACGCCACTTTCGTGGAACGGGTTTACTCCATTGGATTGCCAGTGCTTTAAAAACAAATCTTTCTTTTAAAACATCGCAATGCTTATTATAAAATGAAGCCATTATAAGACTCAATTCCCATCACACAATGCAACGCAAACCGGAGGATAGAGTTTTACCTTATAATGGCCAAAATATGATTGATATGAATAAAACAGAAGCACTTGATATTATTACTAGTGTTTACATGTTTCAAAACAACTTCGAATCATAACTATCAATCATAGACGGCATGGGTACCATATATCATGTCGCCATATCTATATACAATCAAAACCGCACGGTCACGTATTTGGAAATTGGATTTCCGTCATGAACCAAGGCAAAAGATAGTCCTTACCGACTTCGAGACGATCTAGCCCATGTCTCAGGGTCAGATCGCATCGACCCTTGGATCTTCAGGGCCGGTCCACTGATGTGGATTAAAATTCCTGAACACTACGTTTCCCCACCCTATGGGGCGTAAATGAGCCAACGAATGACTCCATCAGGCCCGGATCGTCCGATCAAACCGAGGCGCCTCGCAACAGTAACAACTACATAAGTAAAATGTCAGGCCGTGTAATAACACTGACACAACTCCTAGCTAGAAGGAAACGCATGCCCTCCCTGAGGTCCTTATCCCGTTTCTGGTTCATACCGGAGTGTGAGGCTCGCGATTTCACGTTATACACAAAGCTACGCCACACAGGCGGTGCTTTGATCATCACCACAAGACTTTGCTTTTCAACAGAAGCCCTGATCACTGCATCTTAGCATGCCACACAGGCAATTTACACCGTGCAACTGATGGCTATCATTCACACAGAATAAATTCCAATGTCAGACACACTATCCATTTGCAAGTCCGTTCTGGGTCTGAACGAAACCGGAGGCACTATATACCTCGCAAACCCATCGATCACCACATACGTCTGGACGATCACCACTCATTATCCATATTTCGGGATGCCTCCCAATCAGGACCTCGGTTACCATCCAAACAAGGTGAAGATCTCCGGTCTTCGACCACCGTCTTCATCTTCGATTTCTTATTGTCGATTCAGTTATTCAGAATGGGATAAACCCGGTCTTTCTGAGCAACTCGCATATATAATAAATAAGTGCAACACTAACATACACCCGCATCATTTCAATTCATTAGTCACTAACCGTCAATCAGTAAGAGAACGATTTCCCAAATATTAACCCCGAAGGCCGAAACCAACATCAGATCAATACCCAAGAAACCATTCGACTTAGCCAACCTTCAGTTAATTTCTAAATTTACATCTATATCGTTTATAATATTTTATAACGATTTATTGCTATTTTTATTTATTTTAAAATAGCCATTTTATTCAAAACGACGCTTCAGGCCATAACGCGGCCGTGGCGCTGTTTTTCTTCAGATTTGATTTACACATATCTGAAAATCTAACCGTTGGATCTTCACAAAATTTACATCATTAGAAAGATATTTTCAAAACGAATCCAACGGTTCCAGTTTCGGGAAATTCCGACGGTCGGATCTCCCGGTATAATCGTTTGAAGTTTCAATTTCAAAATACGAACTACAGCGTCGTTATTCGATTAAATATAATTATATTTGTATATATATATATATAAATATAATTGATTCTGGTGCTGTTTTTCTTCAAATTTGAATTAAACATTCCAGACAATCCAACCGTTGGATTTTTACAAAGTTGGTGCCGTTGGAAAGATTTTTCCAAAGCGGACCCAACGGTTGCGATTTCAGGAAAATCCGATGGTCGGATCTTCCGGTATAATCGTTTGAAATCACGGTTTCAAAATACGAACTGCAGCGTCGTTACTCGATATATTTTAATTCTATATATATATATATATGTATGTATGTATCGATTTTTCGATTTCAAAACTATATTCTTTTCGTACATTTGATAAAAATGATATTTTTATCTAACTGTCTTCTATTTCAACACTTCGCTATATTTAACAATTCATGTATATAATAAAAATGTGATTTTTATTGTAAAACAATTCATTTCAAAACACTATTATTTTACATAGTTCATATAGGTAATAAAAATAGGATTTTTATTATAAAACAATTTCTTTCAAAACAAGATTATTTTATATAGTTCGTATAGATGATAAAAATGTAATTTTAATTATAAAACAATTTGTTTCAAAATATGAATATTATTCAACACATGAATTTCAATTCAACGGATGAATTTCGATTCAACACATGAAGGTTTTCTATAGTTTATATATATCGATAAAAAGGTGATTTTTATATTTAAAACACGAATACCATTCAACACATGAATTTCAATTCAACGAATGAATATCGATTCAACACATGAAGGTTTCCTATAGTTTCTATATATATATATATATAAATGTGATTTTTATATTTAAAACACGAATACCATTCAACACATGGATTTCTATCCAACGAATGAATATCGATTCAACACATGAAGGTTTTCTACAGTTTCTATATATAGATAAAAATGTGATTTTTATATTTAAAACACGAATACCATTCAACACAAGAATTTCTATCCAACGAATGAATATCGACTCGACACATGAAGGTTTTCTATTCAACGAATAAATATAGTTTCAACAAATGAAAATAATTCAAACACATGAATATTATTCAAAATTTTGGCAGCATAACGGCAGGGTAGTTAAAACCAGGACCGTCCCTAGTACGGCTCCTCGCTCTACCTTAAAACCTCGCGGTTTTTGACAATGGGGATCATGGATCTAGTTCGCACGCAGGCGGCATGTATATATTTATTTCATTTCCACAAACTAATCCTATGTGGTTTCAGCCAAATATTTCTCAACCACAAATGGGTATTTTTCAACCACAATCAATCAATATCAACCACAAACAATTCCAATCAACCATTTGCTATTAATCAATTTTCACACCAATCACAACCAATAAATATCGTCCATCGTTTGTGGACGAGGGGCGTATATATATATAGCAATTCCCTTCTATTTCAACACATATATAATTTGTACAACGCATATATAACTTATACATCGAACGTACAACTTATACAACGCTTATACATGAGGTGTACAATGCTTATATAACCCATATATCGACTATATAATTTATACATCGTCGTTTTCCATATCGTTTATAAATTAGAAATCTCACATTGGGTTCCACTCCACCAAAAATAGCAGAAGGCTCAGAAAAATATGCGGTCTCTTCTGGAAGGTAGAAGACGTCCACACGAGTCCATTGTCTCTTGTTTCACTGAATTTTGAAAAAAATGAAAAAGATATGATTTTTACAGTGAAATCTAAAACGGTAGCGCTTTAAACTGCTATAATATAGTTTAAAATTAAATAGGCTGTACCCTTTTCAAACCTGTTCAAAACTAGGTTTTAGTTTTTTGCGAGATCCGAGGCACGAGAGGACGATCGGGTTGCGCAGCGTTGAAGGGGGAGGAGAGAGCTTCTCGGCGCTGGTGGTGGGGTCCAGTTCGACGCTGGCAGGAGGTGGCGGCGGCAAGTTGAAGGTGGCGACTTTGGAGGAGGAGATCTCGCTGATGGGGCGACGAGGGGTAGCGTACCAGCTATGGATGTGAAGCTCTCGGAGAGATTTACAAAAACCTTAACTAGGTGGAGGTGTTTCATTGCGTGGATTAGCCAGAAAAGAGGAGAGAAGGGAAGAGGCTTTTCCGCCTTCGATCGACATTGGGGAGAGAGAATCCTCTTTTCTCTTCTTATTTTTTTTTATTTCTAAATTTTCTGATTGGCCGGTGGGTTTTAAAGGGGTTTTCTGACACGACCACCAATCTAAAACCAACGACTGTCGTCCCTAGCGTTTTACCCCCATTCCGAACACAATGGGATATGTTTCGTAGGCCCATTCGACTGTTCCAGTCAGTTTTCCCTCAAATTAAAATATAAAACATTCAATATTTGATTTGAACGTGCATTTCAATTTGCCAGGGCCACAAACTGATTCGAAAAATTCCAAAAAAATAAATCTGGCTATGTTTTGACGATGCGGTCCCAAAAAAACCAGTTTCGTCGAATTCTGAGACCGTTTGCAAAAAGGCCCATTTCTGGTTGATCCAATTTAACTGTAATTGATCAAAACACATTTTCCTTTGCCACACTCACATACTAGCTTCAAAAATTATGAAATTTGAACCTAGCAATATCTCCACATCCCGAATCCAACAAAAGTGGTTTCGTCGAATTCCGAGGTCGTATGCAAAATGGCCAATTTCACGGGCTATATAAATTCCATAGCGACCTTTCTGAAAATTCATTTGGCCATAACTTTTGCTTTCCGCTATGAAAATTCAATTTTTCAGATTCGTTAGAAAGGTATTCACTAAAAGATTTTAATATTTTTGGTTTCACTCAAATCCGTTTTGTTTTGCACCCGGTACAGTCCGACAAAGTTTGAATTCAAAATTTGAAACTGCAGCGCCATTTCAGGCCTTGCTTATAATTAGAATTAATTATATTCGTTTTCGAATGTCGATTCAAACTCACTTTTCATTGCTATTATTTAAAAAATTTATTTTAAATATTTAAAATCCATTATTTTAGCCAATTTAAAATTTTTAAATTAGTTCAGATTTTCTGGATCGTTACAATCTCCCCCACTTAAAACTTTTCGTCCCCGAAAAGGAACAAAGTCGAAAGTGGTTTGATTAATCAATTCTACGTTCAATCTGGCTTCCATTCTCCAACTTTTCAGTTTCTGAGAATTTTCAAATTCTTCAAAAATTTGGCTAACACTCGGAATTTTTGAAAAATTTCGCCATAACCTCCTTTGTACGGAGAGAGGTTTGGAAATTTATTGGGCCGTATTAGGTACCCAATTAATCCTAATAAGCATACACATATTTATAGTGATATATTCTGGTGTTTACAGGGGAGCGTGTATTGATAATAACTCCAGAGAATAAATTCTCGTCACCCTGTCAAAGCCTGAGGGAGTGTGTATTTTAAATGCTCCAGAGGATAAATCCTCGTCACCTCGTCCCGTGTGGGAAATAAATAGTCCATGTGCTGTATCTAATAACTAGAGAGATATGATTATTGTCAACTCCAGACCCGTGTGGGGTTTTTATTAATTTGGCAATTTAATCGTTACAATTTAAATAGTCCATATCAGTCATCAGTTCAACCTGTAAAATATAGTCGTCACCATACAAGCCTCTCGCTCGTATGGTAAATCTTCCACCTCGTCACACAAGCTCCAAATGCTTATGTGGTATATGATGAAGTATGCCTATCTTCAGAAGTATGCCATGCAATGTAGTTCAAAATTAATTGTTACTATCCTATGGCGATATTTATTATTTCACACAGAATAACCAGCACTCCGCATCCAATGGCATTCACAAGAGTTGATATAATAATATTTCGCATCCAACTCATTAAGGTTTACCTATTTGTCGGGCACGCAAATAAAAATCTTTACTCAACAGCTATCCATTTTCCTGTTCAAACATATATAATGCACATGTATATATTTCTATCTATTTTCTAATCAGTTCAATGTGTGATTTAAATGAATAAATTCTACCGTTATTCTCTTATTGATTAAATTAACTATCGTTTTAATAACTTTAATTAATCAAACCTATAATCACACAGCACAAACAACAATCAAATTGTTTTTAACTTTTCAAAGTCATACAAATCAATTCCTATATTCTTTTAAAATCATTCAGACTGTAGAGTTAAAAGTGCACATCCATGAAAAGAAAATAACAACAGAGTAGAGAACTAATTGGTAATGCAAAGTATGGTAAATGTACCTTGCACCGGAGTCAATCAGAGATACCCACTCGGCATCTAGGATAGGCTTTCTGAATGCTCTCCTCAGTTTCCCAAGTACAATCTCGCGGATCTCCACTCCATTGCACTTTGACCAAGTGAACTTTCTTGTTCCTCAGCTCTTTGGTTTCTTTACCGATGATCTTTAGCGGCTCTCTTCTCACAGCTAATTCAGGGATAATTTCAATATCCTGTTGAGCTGCTTCTTCCACGATCAAGTCTGGATCATGAACGTGCTTTCGAAGTTGAGATATGTGAAATACATCATGAACTCCAGGCAACCAATCAAGCAGTTCAACCCTATAAGCGAGCGTTCCGACCCGTTCCAGAATAGGAAACGGACCAATGAATTTAAGTGCCAACTTTCCAGTTTTACCGAACCGGATAACTCCTCTCATCGGCGATACTTTCAAATATACATAGTCGCCAACAGCAAAGGATATATCTCTTCTTCTCATATCGGCATAGCTCTTTTGTCGGCTTTGAGCGGCCTACTTCTTAATAAAATCGACTTTGTCGGCAGCTTCTCAGATCATATCAGGCCCTAGCACAAGTCTATTACCGGGTTCGACCCAACAAGCAGGAGATCAGCATAGTCTACCATATAATGCTTCAAATGGCGACATTGTCAGGCTCGCCTGGTAGCTTTTATTGTATGAGAATTCAGCCAAATGTAGATGGTCTTCCCATGACCCACCAAAATCTAGAATACAAGCCCGCAATAGATCTTCTAAAATACGATTCACCCTCTCAGTCTGACCATCTGTCTGAGGATGATAGGCGGTGCTTAGGTTCAGCTTTGTTCCCAGTTCTACTTGAAACGCCTCCCAGAATTTACTAGTAAATATTGTATCTCTATCACTGACTATACTGAGCGGCACTCCATGTAGTCTAACTATTTCCTTGAAATATATCTGCGCCAGACTCTGAGCAGTTCTGTTTGATCTGACAGGTATGAAATGGGCGGTCTTCGTGATGCGATCTATGATCACCCAAATACTGTCATTCCCTTTTCTGGTTCTGGGCAGACCATCTATGAAGTCCATTGAAATATGTTCCCACTTCTAGCCTGGAACGTCTAGCGGTTGTAACAGTCCAGCAAGTTTCTATTGGTCGCTTTTGACTAGCTGGCAAGTAGGGCATCGGCTAACATATAAGGAAATGTCCCTTTTCATCGACTTCCACCAGAAAGTGCGTTTGATGTCATTGTACATTTTGCTTACTCCCGGATGGATACTAAGTTTTGACTTGTGGCATTCATCCAGTACTTCCTTTCGGAGCTCAGGAATGTTAGGGACACAGATTCGACCTTTGAGCCTTAGAATTCCATCATTATCAACTTGAAAACTCGAGGGTTCACCTTGTTGAATTATCTCTCTGATCTTCTGAATGAAGTGATCATCCTTCTGAAGAGCAGATATCTTATCCATCAATGAAGTCGTTATAATAAAACTGGCGATCATCTCATTCTTTCGGCTTAACGCATTGGCCACGACATTGGCTTTCCCTAGAGTGTATATAATTTCAAAGTCATATGCTGCAAGAAACTCCAGCCAACGTTGTTGCCTCAGATTCAAGTCCTTCTGGGTGAACAGATACTTCAGCAACTGATGATCTGTAAACAGTTTGAATCTCTCCCCTAGAAGATAATGCCTCCAGATTTTCAAAGCGAATACTATAGCCAATAACTCAAGATCATGAGTTACGTAGTTCTTTTCGTGCGGCTTCAGTTGACGGCTAGCATAAGCAATCACTTGGCCCCTTTGCATTTACACTGCGCCAAGGCCTTCTCTAGAAGCATCAGTCCAGACTTTCAAATCCCGATTGCCATCGATGATGGTTAACACTGGAGTTGTCGTTAATCTTAACTTTAGCTCTTCAAAAGCCTCTTCACTTTCTGGAGTCCATTTGAACTTTGAGTGCTTCTTTGTAAGCTTCGTTAAGTGACCAGATATCTTCGAAAAGTTTTTAACGAACTTCCGATAATAACTAGCCAGTCTGAGAAAATTGCGGACTTCAGTGGGGGTACTGGGCTGTTTCCAATTCTGAATAGCTGTGATTTTTCTTGGATCCACAGCAATTCCTTCTTTTGATACGACATGGCCCAGAAATTTTACTTCCTCTTGCCAGAATATACATTTGGACAGTTTGTCTTTCAATACATTCCTTCTGAGGATTTCCAGAACCTGTTCCAAATGCTTTTCATGTTCGGCCTTTGATTTAGAGAAGATTAGAATATCGTCAATGAAAACAAGAACAAATTTATTCAAAAATCCTCTGAACACTCTATTCATCAGATTGACGAAGTAAGCTGGAGCGTTACATAAGCCGAACGGCATTACTAACCACTCGTAGAATAAATCGGGACCTCTGAATGCTGACATTGGAACACACTCTTCGGCAATTCGAAGTTGATGGAAGCCTGTAGCTAGGTCCATTCATGAAAGTACTTGTGCTCCATTCAGACGATCCAATAAATCATCGATCCGCGGTAATGGATATTTGTTGTTTATCGTCTGCTTGTTCAAATCACGATAATCCACACATAGCCGTAAAGTATCGTCAGACTTTGGGACAAACACCACTGTTGCTCCCCAATCAGAGAAACTGGGCCTGATTAGACCCTTCCATACTAGCTGTCGTGTTTGATTGTCAAGTTCTTCTTTCTCTTTCAAGGACATTCTTCGAATAGCGTGAACTACCGACCTTGCATTCGGAATCAAAGCGATCTTGAAATCTATTTCTCTCTGCAGAGGCAAGCGAACAACTTCTTCGAACACATCCACATAGTTCTTGACGACAGGAATGTCTTTGATGAGGTCAGGAATATTCTCTGCGACTTCAGGGATATTTTCTATTTGGGCTGGAGAAACATCCAAAGCTGCCCAGAAGTCCTTTCTATTTGAAGTCGGGCCTTCGCATGGTATGGTTATATAATTCCCTGATTGGGCCTTCGCCTTAACAACTCTCTCGGCACATCTAACCTCTACTTCATAATTGGTTAGCCAATCCAATCCCAGAATAAGATCGAATTCATTAAAATTCATGACGATAGAGATAATAGGGAATTTATAACAGGAAAAAGAGACAGGCACCCCACAAACCCAACTGAGATCGATGGAACCCCCAACTGGATTTTGGACAGTCATTGGTGCTTTGAGCTTTTTCAATTTCAGATCCAACTTCTTGACTGCACTCTTTGAAATAAAGCTTCGTGACGCGCATGTGTCAAACAGTACTTTAACTGGAATGTTCTTGACATTGAGCGTGCCTTCTAAAACATCAGACCTTTCCTGAGCAGACGAGGATGCAGGTACTTCTACCACTTCATTTACATGTACTGCTTCAGGTCTTCTGAATAGCGGGCAGGCCTTTGAAAGATGACCGGTCTGATGGCATTGACTGCATTTCCTATTCTCTTGAAACTTCTTACCGGATTTAGATCCACTCTTTATTCGCTTCTCCGAGGGTTTGCAATTTCCCTGAAAATGCCCTGGCTTATGAAAGTTATTGCATATGGCAGTCGTTGCTGGTTCTTTTTCAGATTTAGCCCTTTTTCTCTTGGCACTGGGCTTCTTACTGACCTCAGACTTTGTACTGGCCTCAGGACGATCAGTTTCAGACTCATTTTTATTACTAGAGCTGACTTCCTCTTTGTACTGTAACATACCTTTCTTGTCGAGATCCTCGTATTGGTAATCCATGTATATCATTTCTGAAAAAGGAAGCTTCACATTTCTCATCACACTATTCTGGTATTTTCTTTGCAGGCCATGAATAAATCTCAGATTCTTCTTCTTTGGGTCTTTAATCAGATGAGGAGCAAAGTGAGAAAGTTCGTTGAATTTCTTATGATATTCTGGGATGGTCATATCACCTTGTATCAAATAAGAAAATTCGTCGCATAATCGCTCAGTCGCTTCGGCAGGAGTAAATCTTTCCATGAAAATCACTTTGAATCTGTCCCAGGTGATATCACCTTCTGGATTATTCTCAATTACCGAATCCCACCAAAACAAAGCTTCATCTTTGAGTGCCCAGGATGCCAGTAATCTTTTCTGGTCACCCCTCAGCTTTAAACCATCAAAGATTTTCTCAGCAGAGCGAATCCAAGCCTGTGTCTTCATAATAGATTCTTCACCAGAGAACCGTATTCCACCCATATTTCGATATTTGATTAATAGGGCCTCAATATCCGGTTCTCCATTCCTTCTGTTTCGGACACTCATTTTCTAGTACTTCTGCAAATAGCAGAACAAGTGTCAGGTCATAGAAAAGATATTTTAAAACATAGAAACAAATACTTCAAATGTAAATGTGTCTATCGAGGTGTAATTTCATTCTGCTTTACTCATACTAGGATATTACTGATCCTATCTGTATAGAGTTACCCGTCCTAGAACACTACTGGTTCTATTTCTGATGAGTTCGTTAATATGTTATATTCCAGAACTAAGCTTAACCAAAGCTCTGATACCAAATGAGACGACCCCAAACCCCGTACTGACGGCGGCAAGGGTAATCCTTGGAATATAACACATA
The DNA here is from genome assembly GCA_030737875.1 of Allium sativum. NCBI lineage: Eukaryota > Viridiplantae > Streptophyta > Magnoliopsida > Asparagales > Amaryllidaceae > Allium > Allium sativum. The sequence continues at coordinate 427,588,840 of CM060909.1, read as the reverse complement.
AACAAATAATAGTAGAACAGAAATAAATAAATACACCAGATAATGAACAATAGAATATACTGGATAAATGTAATCATCGGAGTTACACAGTATACAGGATCATACTTAGTACAAATACAGTTCAGCTATACATAAATGTCTACAGCAGAAACAAACAAAATATGTACAATAGGAGCTGAACAACATAAAAAGAGATAAATAATAGAACCCATCTTCAGCTCCAGCTATCCCGAAAGAGCCAGCTAAACCTGAATACAAGGCTGCCCATGTAGAAAAAGGGGCACCCGAGTTTGAAAGTGAAACAAACTACGAGTCAGTCATGGGACTGGTATGAGAAATCTACTCAACACATTTATAATATGGCTAATCACAGGACCACGCCACTTTCGTGGAACGGGTTTACTCCATTGGATTGTCAGTGCTTTAAAAACAAATCTTTCTTTTAAAACATCGCAATGCTTTTTATAAAATGAAGCCATTATAAGACTCAGTTCCCATCACACAATGCAACGCAAACCGGAGGATAGAGTTTTACCTTATAATGGCCAAAATATGATTGATACGAATAAAACAGAAGCACTTGATATTATTACTAGTGTTAACATGTTTCAAAACAACTTCGAATCATAACTATCAATCATAGACGGCATGGGTACCATATATCATGTCGCCATATATATATACAATCAAAACTGCACGGTCACGTATTTGGAAATTGGATTTCCGTCATGAACCAAGGCAAAAGATAGTCCTTACCGACTTCGAGACAATCTAGCCCATGTCTCCGGGTCAGAGCGCATCGACCCTTGGATCGTCAGGTCCGGTCCACCGATGTGGATTAAAATTCCTGAACACTATGTTTCCCCGCCCTATGGGGCGTAAATGAGCCAACGAATGACTCCATCGGACCCGGATCGTCCGATCTAACCGAGGCGCCTCGCAACAGTAACAACCACATAAGTAAAATGTCAGGCCGTGTAAAAACACTGACACAACTCCTAGCTAGAAGGAAACGCATGCTCTCCCTGAGGTCCTTATCCCGTTTTTGGTTCATATCGGGGTGTGAGGCTCGCAATTTCACGTTATACACAAAGCTACGCCACACAGGCGGTGCTTTGATCATCACCACAAGACTTTGCTTTTCAACAGAAACCCTGATCACTGCATCTTAGCATGCCACACAGGCAATTCACACCGTGCAACTGATGGCTATCAATCACACTGAATAAATTCCAATGTCAGACACACTGTCCATTTGCAAGTCCGTTCTGGGTCTGAACGAAACCAGAGGCACTATATACCTCGCAAACCCATCGATCACCACATACGTCTGTACGATCACCACTCATTATCCATATTTCGGGATGCCTCCCAATCAGGACCTCGGTTACCATCCAAACGAGGTGAAGATCTCCGGTCTTCGACCACCGTCTTCATCTTCGATTTCTTATCGTTGATTCAGTTATTCAGAATGGGATAAACACTGTCTTTCTGAGCAACTCGCGTATATAATAAACAAGTGCAACAATAACATACACACGCATCATTTCAATTCATTAGTCACTAACCGTCAATCAATAAGAGAACGATTTCCCAAATATTAACCCCGAAGGCCGAAACCAACATCAGATCAATACCCAAGAAACCATTCGACTTAGCCAACCTTCAGTTAATTTCTAAATTTACATCCATATCGTTTATAATATTTTATAACGATTTATCGCTATTTTTATTTATTTTTAAATAGCCATTTTATTCAAAACGACGCTTCGGGTCATAACTCGGCCGTGACGCTGTTTTTCTTTAGATTTGATTTACACATATCTGAAAATCTAACCGTTGGATCTTCACAAAATTTACATCATTAGAAAGATCTTTTCAAAGCGAATCCAATGGTTCCAGTTTCGGGAAATTCTGACGGTCGGATCTCTCGGTATAATCATTTGAAGTTTCGATTTCAAAATACGAACTACAACGTCGTTATTCGATTAAATATAATTATATTTATATATATATATAAATATAATCGATTCTGGCGCTGTTTTTCTTCAGATTTGAATTAATCATTCCAGACAATCCAACCGTTGGATTTTTACAAAGTTGGTGTCGTTGGAAAGATTTTTCCAAAGCGGACCCAACGGTTGCGATTTCAAGAAAATTCGATGGTCGGATCTTCCGGTATAATCGTTTGAAATCACGGTTTCAAAATACGAACTGCAGCGTCGTTACTCGATATATTTTAATTCTATATATATATATATATATATATATATATATCGATTCTTCGATTTCAAAACTATATTCTTTTCATACATTTGATAAAAATGATATTTTTATCTAACTGTCTACTATTTCAACACTTCGCTATATTTAACAATTCATGTATATAATAAAAATGTGATTTTTATTGTAAAAAAATTCATTTCAAAACTCTATTATTTTATATAGTTCATATAGGTAATAAAAATAGGATTTTTATTATAAAACAATTTCTTTCAAAACAAGATTATTTTATATAATTCGTATAGATGATAAAAATGTGATTTTTATTATAAAACAATTTATTTCAAAATATGAATACTATTCAACGGATGAATTTCAATTCAACGGATGAATTTCAATTCAATGGATGAATTTCAATTCAACACATGGAGGTTTTCTATAGTTTATATATATCGATAAAAAGGTGATTTTTATATTTAAAACACGAATACCATTCAACACATGAATTTCAATTCAACGAATGAATATCGATTCAACACATGAAGGTTTTCTATAGTTTCTATATATAGATAAAAATGTGATTTTTATATTTAAAACACGAATACCATTCAACACATGAATTTCTATCCAACGAATGAATATCGATTCAACACATGAAGGTTTTCTACAGTTTCTATATATAGATAAAAATGTGATTTTTATATTTAAAACACGAATACCATTCAACACATGAATTTCTATCCAACGAATGAATATCGACTCAACACATGAAGTTTTTCTATTCAACGAATAAATATAGTTTCAACAAATGAAAATAATTCAAACACATGAATATTATTCAAAATTTCGGCAGCATAACGGCAGGGTAGTTAAAACCGGGACTGTCCCTAGTACGACTCCTCGCTCTACCTTAAAACCTCGCGGTTTTTGACAATGGAGATCATGCATCTAGTTTGCACGCAGGCGGCATGTATATATTTATTTCATTTCCACAAACTAATCCTATGTGGTTTCAACCAAATATTTCTCAACCACAAATGGGTATTTTTCAACCACAATCAATCAATATCAACCACAAACAATTCCAATCAACCATTCGTTATTAATCAATTTTCCCCCAATTCACTTCTATTTCAACACATATATAATTTCTACAACGCATATATAACTTATACATCGAACGTACAACTTATACAACGCTTATACATGAGGTGTACAACGCTTATATAACCCATACATCGACTATATAATTTATACATCGTCGTTTTCCATATCGTTTATAAATTAGAAATCTCACATTGGGTTCCACTCCACCAAAAATAGAAGAAGGCTCAGAAAAATATGCGGTCTCTTCTGGAAGGTAGAAGACGTCCACACGAGTCCACTGTCTCTTGTTTCACTGAATTTCAATAAGAAACGAAAAAGATATGATTTTTACAGTGAAATCTAAAACGGTAGCGCTTTAAACTACTATAATATAGTTTAAAATTAAATAGGCCGTACCCTTTTCAAACCTGTTCAAAACTAGGTTTTAGTTTTTCGCGAGATCCGAGGCACGAGAGGACGATCGGGTTGCGCAGCGTTGAAGGGGGAGGAGAGAGCTTCTCGGCGCTGGTGGTGGGGTCCAGTTCGACGCTGGCAGGAGGTGGCGGCGGCGAGTTGAAGGTGGTGACTTTGGAGGAGGAGATCCCGCTGATGGGGCGACGAGGGGTGGCGTACCTGCTATGGATGTGAAGCTCTCGGAGAGATCTACAAAAACCTTAACTGGGTGGAGGTGTTTCGTTGTGTGGATTAGCCAGAAAAGAGGAGAGAAGGGAAGAGGCTTTTCCGCCTTCGATCGACGTCGGGGAGAGAGAATCCTCTTTTCTCTTCTTCTTTTTTTTCTAAATTTTCTGATTGGCTGGTGGGTTTTAAAGGGGATTTCTGACATGACCACCAATCTAAACCAACCGATTGTCGTCCCTAGCATTTTACCCCCATTCCAAACACAATGGGATATGTTTCGTAGGCCCATTCGACTGTTTCAGTCAGTTTTCCTTCAAATTAAAATATTAAACATTCAATATTTGATTTGAACGTGCATTTCAATTTGCCAGGGCCACAAACTGATTCGAAAAATTCCAGAAAAATAAATCTGGCTATGTTTTGATGATGTGGTCCCAACAAAACCAGTTTCGTCGAATTCTGAGACTGTTTGCAAAAAGGCCCATTTCTGGTCGATCCAATTTAACTGTAATTGATCAAAACACGTTTTCCTTTGCCACGCTCACATACTAGCTTCAAAAATTATGAAATTTGAAACCTAGCAATAACTCAACATCACGGATATAATAAAAGTGGTTTCGTCGAATTCCAAGGTCGTATGCAAAATGGCCAATTTCACGGGCTATATAAATTCCATAGCGACCTTTCTGAAAATTCATTTGGCCATAACTTTTGCTTTCCGCTATGAAAATTTGATTTTTCAGATTCGTTCGAAAGGTATTCACTAACAGATTTAAATATTTTTGGTTTCACTCAAATTCGTTTTGTTTTGCACCCGGTACAGTCCGACAAAGTTTGAATTCAATTTTTGAAACTGCAGTGACATTTCAGGCCTTGTTTATAATTAGAATTAATTATATTCGTTTTAAAATGTCGATTCAAACTGACTTTTCATTTCTATTATTTAAAATATTTATTTTAAATATTTAAAATCCATTATTTTAGCCAATTCAAAAATTTTAAATTGGTTCAGATTTTCTAGGTCGTTACAATTAACAGCTCTTCGAGGATGATAAGTGATATCATATTGGTTGAGCTCTATGTTCCACTTCAACAATCTTTCCGAAGTTTATGGACAAAAAAGAACTTGCCTTAGCCGTTGATCGGTGAGAAATTTTATAGGTTGGGCCTGAAAATATAGCCTAAGCTTTTTTGAGGCAATAAGCAGACAATGCACAAGCTTTTCTAACTTGGGATAATTCTGTTCTGCCCCAGCAATCCTCTTATCGTTATATTATACTAGCAATTGAACCTTTGCGTCTTCTCGGACTAGCGCAGCACTTAAGGCGTGAGATGAGACATCCAAGTATAGGAACAACTCCTCTCCATCTTTGGGTTTTGACAACATTGGTGGTGATTCCATGTGATCGATTAATGCTTCAAAAGCCATTTGACATTCAAGAGTCCATTGAAAGTCCTTCCCTTTTTTCAATGCATCAAAAAGTGGAATGCACCGACCTGTCGCCCTTGAGATGAAACGATTCAGTGCAGCTACTTTCCCATTCAGGCTCTGAAGCTCTTTCTTCGTCCTAGGAGCACGCATCTCTTGCAAGGCTATGACTTGAGCAGGATTAGCTTCGATGCCTCTGGCGTTGACTATGAACCCAAGAAACTTTCCCGATGCAACTCCGAACGAACATTTAAGCGGATTCAGCTTCATCTCATATTTTCTAAGGATATGAAACATTTCAACCAGATTTTCTAAATGATCATCGGCTCTTTTTGACTTTACCAACATGTCATCTACGTACATCTCCATGCTTTTACCGATTTGAGATTTGAACACAGCATTCACAAGGTGATGATAAGTTGCTCCAGCATTCTTTACTCCAAACGACATGACCTTGTAACAATATAGGCCCATATCTGTTATGAAACTTGTATTCTCCTGATCTAGTTTATGCATCATTATTTGGTTATAACCAGAGTAAGCATCCATGAAAGATAAAAGTTCATGCCCTTCCATTGTATCCACAAGCTGATCGATTCTAGGCAGCAGAAAACTATCCTTCGGACATGCATTATTAAGGTCCGAGTAGTCGATGCGCATTTTCCGGTTGCCGTTGGATTTTTTCACCAGAACTAGATTAGAGACCCAATCTGGATATATTGATTCTCATATGAAATCATTTTTCATCAATCTGTCCACTTCTTCCTTAAAGGCTTGAGATCTTTCGGGTCCCTGTAACTGCTTTTTCTGCTTAACTGGAGTTACGCTTGGATTTATATTCAATTTATGAACTACTACATCTGGAGAGATCTCACACATATCGGAATGGCTCCAAGCGAAAACGTCTAGATTTTCTTTTAGAAACATTATCAATGTTTTTTGCAACTTCAAGCCTAGCTGAGAGCCTATCTTTAACACTTTGTCAGGATCTTTATCGTGGACTGGAATCGGGACTGTGGCTTCAACTGGTGCCGCTCTACTCTCACCCACACTGGCTTTCCTTAGGTCCATTTCTTTTTGAGATCCGCTGTGCTTGCTAGTGCAAGGGCCCCGCTCTAGTTGCTATAAGGCGGTGTCACGAATGCGGAGCGGAGCCTCCGCACTCTTCTTTATCTCCTTTTTCTTAGCTTCAACTAGCTCTGCCATGTAACACTCTCTAGTCGTCTTCTGGTCGCCTTTAATCATACTGACTCCATTCTCTATGGGAACTTCATGGTTAAGCACCATGGAGTCAGTGCTATTTTGAACGTGACAAGGGCTGGCCTCTCAAGGAAAGCGTTATAGGCTGAAAGTTCGTCGACTATGATAAAAGTTTGCTTCATAGCAACTCATTGTTCTCCTTCTCCGAGTTCTACAAGCAGGTCGATGAAGCCGATTGGCTGAGTGGGTTGCCCCGTGAACCCATGGATCTTATTATGACAGGCTCTTACATCATCCATAGAGAGATTCATAGCAACACTTTGCTCTCATCCGAGTTCTCCACACCTGACCCTATCCTCGATGAGATCGCGCAAGTGTCTGCATGCACCGGTGCTATGGTCAGCCGTGTTGTGGTACATGTAGTGCTTCCAAGAGTCGAATTCCTTTTGTGTCGGCTCTCTTCGAGGAGGTTTTGGAAAGGGCAGAGATCCTCATATGTCAAGGACGATGTCGAGCAGGGAGATGTTGAGCTCGGTGTACTGATCGTGCTTTCGCTCTCTGGGGTCATATGTTGCGTTCATTCTTTTTCGAGGCCTTTCCTCTTTCTATATTCTGGCCATTGGTGTTTGATGGACCTCCGTCTTTGGCCGTAGAGACCTCGAGGCTCTCCATCTCAATGCTGGCATCTTCTTTTGGAGGAATCTTTCGGCCCTAGCATAAAAGTCTTCGATGTCCTTGGGAGGATCTCTAGTCAAAGACATTCTGAATTCGGACCGATTCTAAACACCTGTGATGGAGGCCATAAGCACCATTGATGGCTCGGGTCGATCGAATGATGCTACGACCGCGTTGAATCTTTCGAGGAAGGACCGGAGGGTTTCACCGGGTCGTTGCTTGATAGAGTTAGGAACATGCCACTCTTTGATCAAGAGATATGAACTCTGAACTGCTTGATGAAGCGGGTGACCAGCATGTTCCAACTGCTGATCGACTCCGTTGTTAGTTGCCGAAACCACATGCTGGCTATATCTGTGAGGAAGAGTGGGAAGCACTTGGCCATGAAGCTGGTCGATGCAGAGAGCACTTTCGTGTGGCGCATGTATCGCATAAGACAGATGGTCGGATAGGTTCGACCATTATAGGGCTTTATGGCCGGGAACTTGAAGTTAGGAGGTTTTCGGGAGTTTCTGATCTGCATGGTGAATGGACTGCTGTGGATGTCATCTATATCCTACTGAGATGATGTGGCCCGGGTGAAGCGTCTGATGATGCTTGCAAGCTGGCTTCCATCTCCGAGGAGTTGTTGCCATGAATCTAGTTTGGCATTGGGAAGGATTCCAGTTCTAGGATCCGTCGAAGGAATGCTCGGAAGGGGAGCCGTTGGTTGGGCTCGATCTTCGAGAGTTGAGTGAAGGTGTGGGTGAGGATGAGCTCCTGCTGGATGGTTCTGGACAAAATAACGCCTCTTGAACTTGATGAGAATCGGTCCGGGGCATGCGCATGACGGAAGGTCCGGACTGATCCAGCATAGCATGTGATGTTCGAGGCTCCGTGTTGCCCCCACGCGGGGCGATGTAAGGAGAGTCTACAGTTGCGTTTTCCTCCGCTGTGGTGTGAACCGGTATGGTAAAGTGGTCTTCCTACTTCGAAGGGAAGGCTCCACCAGCTCTTCGTTGGAGGGGAGGAGACATAAGATGAGTTTGTGGTAAGATATCGGGTTGTAATGGAAATGTCATTGATCCCGGTTGAACCGAATATTGTTTGGTCGGTCCAGGAAGTTGAGTTGTTCCCTAGAGTGGGGGCAGAGTGGTTGACCGACCTTGATCTCGATCGCGAGATTCCAGTGAATCTGTAGTGCGGCTGCGCTGGTCGCTGAACCTCCGGCAGTGGTCGGTCTGGAAGTGAAGCCGAGCTAGGAGGAAGCAAAGGTGTGGCCTGATTTGCGGCTAGCAGTTGTGCAAACCGAAGATCAGTTGTTGCCCCAACTCTGATCGGTGGAGGAATTGATGTTGAAGCGTTAAATCCCATCTCCACCCGGTCAAGGAGGTTATTCATCAAATGTTCTTGATGTTCGAGGAGTTTACCCTGAGATGTCATCTGGCTCCTGAATTCTACCGGAATCATATCCATGTCATCCCTGGTGAGATATTGGGACGTGTTTTCGTGAGAGGAGACTTCCAGACTTGCTTATGCAGCGGTTGGCTCGGCTGCATCAGCGTTCAGGGGATGGGTAGATTTTGCATCTTTCTTCCGCTTTTTTGCCATGCTCGGCTAGGAAATTGTTGAGGTTGTTCGAAGGTCGTAAGGTATGTATTGGCGAAAGTCCCCTTCTTGGCGCGCCAAAGTGTTGATGTCAAAAGTTGGTCACTAGTGATAGTCAACCCCCAATCGCAAATTACGGTAAAGTTAGCGAAAAAAGGAACACACAGAATTTTTATAGTGGTTCGGCAAAGACGGTGCCTACGTCCACTTTATTTATATTGATTTGCTTTTTATTACAAGTACCATGGTTATCATGGCTGTAAGTCGAGTCGGTAGAGGTCCAATTAGTCGACTAGTGGACTAGTCATAGACTATTCGGACTAGTCGATAAATAAATATATACATATATAATTTGAAATTTCTAACTAATACATATGGATAAACTTCAAATATGTACTGACATACCTCATTGACCGCAATATGAAGTGATTTTTCCGCTTGTACCTAGTTGCAAAATGGTAAATCATATTTAACATGTTGAACCTGCTTGCTCAACTTTTGTTTTTTCCACTTGTACTTGGCTACATATATGCAGATCCAAAAATATTATATGAAAAATATACTTCGAGACATCCAAAACGACTTCCAATGCAGATCGATTTCGAGTTCATCATTTTAGGGTTGGAGACTTCCAAAATGACTTCCAGAATGACTTCCAAAACTCAAATCGAGACTTCTAGTGCAGATCGAGTTCGAGATCATCATTTTAGGGTTCCAAATCGACATCGAGACTTCGATTTAGGATTTCGATTTGAGTTCAATTTTTAGGGTTTCAGTTTCAGTCGACGTTTGGCAAGTCAACGTTTCATGTCGAGGCTTTAATCTTGATTAGCCAATGACTAGTCGCGACTAGTCGAGCGCCGTAATAACAGTGACAAGTCTAATTTGTTTTCTTTTGGAAGAAAATAGGAGGATTGGCTATTTTTAGAGTTAGCCGTGAGCATTTGCTTGAGAGAGCATCTTTTTCAAAAGAAGAAGTTGTGGAAGGAAGTCGGAGAGAAAATCCGAGAGAGGAGTCCCCTTTCCATTATTGGTATAGAGGTATTTATAGATGGAGAAGTGGGCTGATTGAGGTGCAATGCGGCCTTCCTCTTTTGCCGAGCTCGGACACGTTGCGCTCGATCATTTAAAATAGTTGCAGCAGTGGGATCCGATGTACTGATGATTAATAGTATCCTCGAAAATTGTTGCTTGCGTGGCATCCGGGATGAGGTGTATCAAAAGTAGAGCTTTGTCCGTAAGTGGTTGACCGCCTTTAATGCCCTGAGAATCGGGCTTATCAATGACTCACTCAGATATTTCCAAGTGGCACTCAGAAATATCAGGTCGACTTGATCTTTATGGGCATGATTTATCTGGATACTTCCACGTAGATCCGGAGATATTTGATGATCCGACTTTTGTGGAAACGCTCGACTCGGTTGGTTCGGGGGAGCAATTATTCCGGAACTCGTTACGCGGCTATCTGAGAGAGACCAGCTTGGGCCAAATCTTGCTTGGGCTTTCTGGAATGCAAGCCGTCCGATCGATCGGTCAATGCTGAAGAGTGAATTTTTGGACATTGGGCTCCGATTCGTTGAGCCATGACAGCTTTTGCCAAAAAGTGGGTCAACACGTTCCAATCAAATCGGTTACCAATTGTTCAGTAACACTTTCATTGGTAGCGGTTGGTAATGGTTGGTAAGTGGTAATATGCTAGAAATGTCCAACCCCGGTACCTGTTGTCGATCCATGACCTATACCAGTGATTGAATTCGAAGCTACGAGAGCCAGAAAATTTGGTTCAACTTTTCATAATCCCTCCAACCACCCCCAAAATGAAAGTTAAAAAATTCAAGTGATTGAACTATGGGTTGGCCCCGATCAAATCTGTTTGAAGTATATGACAAAATAAAAAACACTATATATGTTGACTCGATGCGCATTCTAATTTAATTTTGGTAATAGAAAACTAATGTTAAATATTCAGTGCACATTAATGATATTAAAAGATTATGAATGCTCGATGCACATAGAGATATAAAATGATTAAAATAGAAAGTCAAATATTTTGGTAAACAAATATATTATACAATCAAAATCAATCTACTTATATTCCATGCACATTTTTTTTTTGAAATTTCTGAGTTAGTTAGAGCATCAATCCACACCATGATCAATTTGACGTGTAAAAACTGTATGATCGATAATCGTCAAATGTTTTACATCATATAACTAAGCTTTTCGAAGATACACATAGTTAAATTTTGAAAATTATAAACAATTGTAATATTTTTGTTCAAAAAAGACATTACTTTTTGTAACATCCCAGAATTTGAACTAAGTTTGATTTGAATTTTTATTATATAATTTTGAATTTTCTGAATATAAATTGATTTTGATAGGGTTTGAGTATGAATTTTATTTTTGAATAAGTATCTTGTTTTATTTTATATGATTTTTGTATAAGGAAAACTTATTTTGAAGAGTTATATTTAATTTATAAGTTTTTATGTAAGTAACGATATTTTCTGTTTTGATAATATTGATTTGTAAAATATGAATTTTGAAAAGGATAAGTTATTTTTAAAATTTTATAAGAAAGATTTTTAAAGATAATTTATAACGACGTTTATAAAATTATATAAGGGTTGTTAAGTATTTATTTTAAACCTTTTGTTAGTATAAAGTTGGGTAAATTACATATGTTATAAACATATTTGATAAATTTTGTAGATAAATATTTTTTTTAAGTATATTTAAACATTTGGTAATAAGATGGTTGCATTTATAAGATTGACTACATTCATGAGTGTTACAAAGGTGTAACCAATTTAAATAAATTAATTAAGGCTTAGACGATTAGGTATCCACCTTAGCTGTCATAAGGCATGAAGTCATTCATGTTGTAGAGCCATGTAGCATGTATGTGTAATACATGCATGAACTTTGGATATAATAAGGACATGTGTCCCCTTAAGTGTCATCATGCATGCAAAGGACTTCATGGTAAAGCCAAGTGTCCCTCTTAGGTGTTTAAATGCATGTCATTAGTATCATGCAACGATACATGTGTCCCTTATTAAAATTCCTATAATATCCTTGAACATCTATATATAAGGAAGGCCTAAGTCCCATTTTTCATGTACACTTCAACACTTCAGTATACAGACTTCTTCCCGCACTCTTTCTTCTTTCTGTGATCTGTTGTTTATTTCCTGTAATGAAGAAATATGCATTTCCATTCATTTAAAAATCCACTTCTCTCAATTTGATCTCTTTTAGCTTGAATGATCCATGCGAATAATGTTAGGATCGTTGTTTTTAAATTTTTACAAATCGATGGATCAAAATTTTGTTGATAAACGAGGGAGAAATTGCGGATTTACAGAAAAATCGAATAAATGGATTCAAAACTTCAGAAAATCAATTCCCCATTTCCGTGAAGAATTGGTCGATGCGGTCTGCGCCATTGAGATCAGCAGTGTATACAGTATTTTTCATGTGATTTTGGTTCGATTCTGTGTCGACAACTTGAGATCGTCGGAATTAGGGTTGGAGTTCATCAATGGTGGAGGTGATGATAGAATAATTGGTGAATGGCATTATGACGAGCGAAGAGAGGGCTTCGAAGCAGTGTAATTTGATGGAGATTGGAGAAAATAAATGTCGCAACCTATAGTGGTTCACGCGTTTGGGTTTGGCGAGAGGAACGGAAATCAATGCAAGGGATCGGACTTGCGGAGGTGCGGTGTAGTATGATGAGGAAGCAAAGAGAATCTTGTTGGTAAAGTCTGTGTGTGGTTCGGTGGAGAGATGGTGCGTGCTCCGTGCACGAGCGTACACATTTAAATCGGTACAGGAGCTCTTGCGCAAGGATTAGGAGGAGAGGAAGGAGAAGCTCATGTGGACCGGGTCTTGAACGTGAATACTAATGGGCTTTGGGCCAACTTGATTTTATTGGTATGATTTACTCTAATTCAAGTTATATTAGTGTAAACTTTAAACACTCATAGTACGTTCGTTTTAAATCGGATTTACTCGCCGTTAGAGGCGTTAGAATCGTATCAGAAATTAGAACGTAGTGGTATATAGTTTTCATAATTTTAATTAAGTAAAAATTTATAAAAATAAAATAAAAAGTCATTGTATATTAATATAACGAAAATCGTTATTAATATAATTTTCAATACATATATAATTAGCAGAAAATCCCCAGGTGCTAATGGAAGTGAACTGAAACTAATACAAATAAGCGGTGGCAGTATTCATTGGTCCGTTCGCTTTGGTAATGAAGATGTTGGAGCTAGTTGGTGAGAACTCTTTAACCACAATTTATATATTTAATTAATAGCTAGACTAGTTTAACTATAGTGATGAATTGTCAGTGGTTAATGATGGTTGTTGTTATGATGGATGATGGATGCGTAGATTAAAACACACACTGTTAATTGTTAGTGCACAGTTATCGTTGATTAATTATGTTGATGATGGTTGCTATGGACGTGTATAATGGTTGTAAATGTTGTTTTGCTCACACCGTGACACTATAATTACAGTATTACATTGGTGATCGGCAAATCTCCTTCGAAATTGGAAACAACATTATTATTGAAACTAAAAGTTATTATTTATGAATTTATAGATATTAATAAAGTTTCTTTAAATAAATAAATACCGGAACATTCTAGGATGACAGAGAGGATAGTGTCTAGGCTTGGGTTTGGAAATTATAGTTTCCTGCTCTCCCTGGCTATCCTTAACTGATCCGACGGATGAGATGGTTAAATAAAAATCTAATTTGAAATTATTTGAATGGTGATTTAATTTATTAGAAAAAAAAAGTTGTGTTTTAAATCCAAATAATTTGAAAAGTCAATTTAAATGATTTATATAAATTTATAATGATTTTTAAGGTAATCTGAAGTATTTAAGAATAATGATTATTTTGGTCAAAATTAGAGCTTGTCGCATTATGGCAATATGTAAATGCTTATAACTTGTCCAATTTAAATCGGATTTCCACGAAACGAAAAAAGTTAGATTCCTATTTACGAGAGCTTTCGAATGAGTGAAAGCAGATTTTAATTTCGGGTTATAGTTTTCAAGCTATGTTTAAAACCGTTTTGGAAAAGATCGTTGTAAGGGCATAGTTTTGTAACGCTTTTGTAACGTTTTTGAAACGTTCTTGTAACGCTTTCATTTAAAGCAAACTATTTTGTATTTTTAACCCGTAAACAATTTTTCGAACTATGAGAAATCATTTTTAAATGATTTGTAGGATGTTTTCAAAGGTTTAGAAGTATTCGAAATATTGTATATGTGATTTAAATTGATTTATTTAAATAGTAAAATAAGTTTTCCAATTTTGAATAATTGGATATGGTGGGAAATAAATCTTCAATGTTTAATATTAATTCAGTAGATGATGACTCTTACTATTTGAGGAATTTAAAAGGTTGTTCATCGTTATTCCGCTTATAGTATGAGTTGATACGGAGGTTAATATTGAGGATAAGTTGATGATATTTTTATTCAAATCTAATGTCAAAGAGTTGGATAAATCTTTTAATTATGATACAAGTTTCCTAATTTGATAAAGATAACTTGGATAGAAATAATCTTCGGATATTTGATATGAAATTCTGTGGTGTAAACGTATACTATTTGAGGAATTTCGAAGATATTATTATTATATCGATATTCCTCTTGTGGTGTTCTTTGATTATGAGAATTGATATCGAATATAAGTAGATATAATTTCTATGTAACTTATGTTCAAAATCAATTGATTTGGGTTTTGCCATGAGTGGTATTTTCAGTGATATCATTCTTGAAACCCGATGAGATTGAATGGTGGAAATTATATCATAATTAGGGATTTAATCAAATCTTTGATTCGAGGGAATTAAAGGTAAGAAATTGAAGCGAAGGTATAATCTTTGATTTCAAAGAAGAGATAAGATGATAACGAGATGTATGAAATTTATAGTAATTCAAATCTTGTGTCAAAAATGAATTGATAACTATTGGGAGGGGATTTGAATTGAAAAGCCTGTGTAAACCATAGCTACTGCTTTAAACGCGCTTGTTACTTGGAAAGACCGGGATCGAGTATATGTTCGAAAACCATTCCAAGTAATAATAATACGACGTTATGAAGCAATTCAAGACTCGGTAAATGACGAATGAAGACCGGGAATATTTGTATTTGTTTAGATTAATTGTTGATTGATGTCTCGGTTAGGTAGGCCACCGATACGAGGTATGAGTTACATGAGACCTGAACATATTTAAGTATTTTCGGGTTGTTGTTCCGTTCAGACGCAGAATGGATTTGTATGGATGGTGTGTCTGACGTTGAAATTGACCACATAGCACTGATTTTCGTTAATGTATATCGGATTTGTGGCAATATATTATCCTCATCTCTAAGTCATATGAACTTAGAGGGTATGCATTGATTTAAATCAGTGATATGTCGTGAATTGTCAATGTGGCATACCCAAGTTATGAAACGAGCTAGTGATGATCAAAGAATGGCTTATCGAAGCATCGCTTTGTGTATGACGTGACAGCAACAAACCTCACACCCCGTATTGATTAGAAACTGGCGGTTAGGTTTTATACTTATATATGAATTGATGATGAAGCTGTGCAGCAGTGGGAAACCACTTACGAACCTGGGGAAGTTGAGTATGTTCGGGGGGTCGTGTCTGATCGAAAACCGTTGATCTGCCCTGACGATGGGTAGTTGGTGTCCGCAAATGGACGAAAATGCCGTTGAGGCACTTCGTTTTGTATCCCTGATTGATCTTTCGTGCCAGGAATCATCAAGTTGGAAATCCAATCTCCAATACTGTGAAAACCCGTAACTTCCCCGTAAAGGAAAGCGTCGGATAGTTCGAGAACAAGCCACAACAGAACTCATATAGAAGAACATTTCATTGTATATTACAACAATGCATCAGATTACAAGAATATACAGAGTATAAATGAATATCACACAGAAATATCAGAGATTTAAATTACATTTAAATACATAGCAGCGGAAAATAATACAATACACAACTAGAAGTAGATATACGGATACAAAGCTTTCCGGATATCGTTCCAGCTGTAAACCAGGATCCTGTGAATATAAATCTGCAAAACCAAAACTACTAGCTGCCCGTGTCAAAATAGGGGCACCCAGAGTTTAGGTTAAAACAATAAACTCCAGGTCAGTCATGTGACTGGTGTGAGAACTAAAACAGTTATAAATCTTTATTTTCAAAGTTAGGTAAATCAAGGGACCACGCCGTATAACACAGAACGGGTTTCCTCCCAAGAATACCAGTGCATAAAACAAACAGCGCAATGCTAAATAAAGAAAAATGAAGCTGTTATAAGACCCAGGTCCTATCACACAATGCAACGCAAGCCGGGGGATAGGGTTTTCCCTTATAACAGCCAAAGAATGCTTGATACGTTTAAAACAAATCATTTGATACTATTATAAGTGCATAGTGTATAAAACAACTTCAAATCATAAGTATCAATCATAGGCGGCATGGGTACCATATATCATGTCGCCATATATAGGTTTACAAATAAAACCGCAAAGTCACGTATTTGGAAATTGGGTTTCCATCTATGAACCGAGGCAAAAGATAGTCCTCAACCGATTCGAGACGCTCTAGCCCGCCCCTCAGGATCAGAGCTCGAGTGAACCTTGGATCCTCAGGGCCAGTCCACCGATGTGGATTAAACTTAAACCCTGGACATGCATTTCCCCGCCCTATGGGGCGTAAACGAGCCAACTAAATGACTCCATCGGTTCGAGAACGACCGATCAATCCGAGGCGCCTCGCAACAGCAACAACCACATAAGTCAAACTCGTCAGGGCGTGTAAAACCACTGACGCCACTTCTAGCTAGAAAGAAACGCATGCCCTCCCTGACGTCCTCTCCCGTTTTTGGTTCATACCGGGTGTGAAACACGCGAAGCAAACGTTACACAAAGCTACGCCACAAAGGCCGTGCTTTGATCATCACCACAAGACTTTGCTTTTCAACAGAAGCCTCGATCAATTGCCACTTAGGCATGCCACACAGGCAATTCACTCCATGCGTTTGATATCCATCAATATATAACCCCTGAGCTCGTACGTCTCAGAGAAGGGCGTTAAGCAAGAGAATAAATTCTCCGCCGCCAAACAGATATATATTTAATAGAAATCAAACACACGGACTAAAATCCAATGTCAGACACACAGTCCATTTACAAGTCCGTTCTGGGTCTGAACGAAACCGGAGGCACCTAGTACCCCGCATATCCATCGATCTCCAAGTACGTCTGGACGATCACTAACTGTTTCCATCTTCTTGGGTGTACAGCCCAATCAAGATCATCAGTAATTACCCAAACGACGTGAAGACCTCCGGTCTTCGACCATCGTCTTCATCTTCGACTTATCGTCGTATCAGTTATTCAGAATGGGATAAACCCGGTCTTTCCGAATAACTCGCGTATATATTATAAAAGTGTTACACAAACACAACATACGCCTCATTCCAATGCATCAGTCACTAACCGTAAATTAATCAAGAGAATAATTCCCCAAATATTAACCCCGAAGGCCGAAACCAACATCAGATCAATATCCAGAAAACCATTCTGCTTGGCTAACCGACAGTTAGTTTCTAAGTTTCACATTCATAGGGAAAGGTTCCCATTAATTTTATCCAAGATAAATTCATTGAATTTATTCTTTATTCTATTTTTGAATCTCAATTCAAACTAGTCGGGATTAACGAACCTTACCGAAGTAATCATTTGTTTTAATTTCCCAATCCCAACCTATTCATCCCATGGAGTAAAACTGGTAATACTTCATATCTAACACCACAGTGTTATCGGTAAATTCAATTACCATTTCACGTTCAAATCTAATTAAAGATTTAACTATCGCCTGGAGCAAAACTGGTGATACTCCATTTTCGATCATTTCAATCTAATTAAAGATTCATTAAAACTCCACTTAGTTTTAATCTTCGACTGGGTTAAAGAATCAGTGTCATTTAAAACACGGTTCACGATAAACCCAAATCACCTTCCATTAATTATCGGGTTAAAGAACAAGTGTTATTTAAAACACTGTTCACGATAAACCCAAAAATCACATTCATTAATTATCGGGTTAAAGAACAAGTGTTATTTAAAACACTGTTCACGATAAACCCAAAAATCAATACCAATTCAATTCCAATTAAATATTGTTTAATTGGTACACTTCATTAAATCTAAATAAAAAGATTTAATCTTTTCTCAACTGGGTTCAAGAACAGTGTTAGTGAAGACACCATTCACGACAAACCCAAATCACATTTGATATCCAATACAAGGCTCTGAATAGAAAATATATCGGCTTATATTCAATATCAAATTCTACGACTAACAAATGTCATATTGGAAATAACGATATAATTATATATCTTTCAAATTTCCATAACAACATCCGTATAATCCCGAATTCCAACATCGAAATATTCCGAAGACAATTTCGATTCAAATCCACTCCAATGCAATCATTGGAAATTTTGGTTATTTTTAAAACCCTTTTCAAATTCAATTTATTTATTTAAAAATAAATAGAATTATATTTCTAGTTCAAAACTAGTTCATTTCGATAAAAATCTATTTTTATCTTTTCAAATAGGGAGTTTTTCATCCCAATTCTTCACAAATCATTTCTTATGATTTTACACAAATTATTACTATTTTTAATAATTTTATCAAGGCCCGTACAGTCGATTTCCATCAACGGCCATCGAACTGCACTTACAGCGACCTTTTTCGAATTTGATTTGGACATAATTCCAAATCCAACCGTTAGATTTCAAATTTCTAATATTCGTTAGAAAGCTCTTTTCGATACGAACCCAACGGTTCCGGTTTTAGGAGAATCCGACGGTCGGATCTCCCGTAATGACCGTTTGAAATAAATGGTCGAAATTCACGAACTGCCGCGGCGCGGCGCGTTCTATTCAGGCCATTATATTATATATATAATATATATTTCGTCGATTTCAATTCAAAACGAATTATATAAATAGTTTTAAATTCGTTTCAAAAGCAATTTCAACTTCCTTTTCAATTCAAATCAAAATTGAATTCTTCTTTATAAATTCGTTTTAAAATTCATTTCTATTCAATTCAAATTTCAATTCAATTTGAATTCATTTCAATTTGCTTTAAATTCAATTCGAATTCGAAGTCGTTTTCAATTCATTTCATTTCGAAATCGTTTTCAATTCATTTCATTTCGAAATCGTTTTCAATTCATTTCATTTCGAAATCGTTTTATATTCAATTCATTTCGAAATCGTTTTATATTCAATTCATTTCGAAATCGTTTTATATTCAATTCATTTCGAAATCGTTTTATATTCAATTCATTTCGAAATCGTTTTATATTCAATTCATTTCGAAATCGTTTTATATTCAATTCATTTCGAAATCGTTTTCAATTCATTTCATTTCGAAATCGTTTTCAATTCAATTCATTTCGAAATCGTTTTCAATTCAATTCATTTCGAAATCGTTTTCAATTCATTTCATTTCGAAATCGTTTTCAATTCAATTCATTTCGAAATCGTTTTATATTCAATTCATTTCGAAATCGTTTTATATTCAATTCATTTCGAAATCGTTTTCAATTCATTTCATTTCGAAATCGTTTAAAATCGATATAAATATCGTTCACGTCAAAATGGCGTCAATCTAACCAACACGGCTTCATATATTTCTATTTTCAAATATTCTATTTCAAATGTTTCTATTATCAAAATATTTGTTATTATCAAACTATTCTTTATTTTCACGATTGGAATGAGGCCCAATCAATTACCATATAAAGTTAATTATATGGATTTTTCATACAACACACATATATAATAGCAACGATAAATAATCAACCATCAACCAAAGTGCACTACACTGTATAAGCATCAAATATAAATATCTAACGCTTATAACAGCCTGTCAATCAATCGATCGACATATTTAATCAATCAGGATGAGTGAACTGCATATTTCATCCTAACACCCGTGTGGGGTTTCAAACAATCAAACACAGATTTTTATTCGTGCAGTTGGGCGATGTGTAAAATTTATCGACCCAATCAATGTCCTTCAAATAGGTGTACATAAACAAACCGTCCGGTTTGTAAATGAATATTTTATTTTATTCACTTCACGTTAAAAATTATATTTTTAACGACAAAACATTTTATTTCAACTTATGAATTTCTATTCAATTCATTCTTTAAATAAAATGATATTTTCATTTTTCTAACATATTTTAGAAAATTTCGGCGGTATAACGGCACGATACTAGAAACGGGACAAAGCCTAGCCTTATCCCCGGTCTAGTGAAGGCCCACGCCATTCACACATCATCAAATCAATTCATTTCACCACACAATTCAATTTCAATCAAATAATCCAACTAATCTACGCAACCAAACAAACAAGTCCATGGTCTGTGGACGATTGTGTCGGGTGCTACTAAGCACCGTCTGCATCCTAGTATATATATATAACTAGAAAAAGAAATTGAAAGGTGAGAAATTCTCACCTAAAGCTATCCTAGCTCCACGGCTCTTCATTTGCAGAAGTCTTCGTCGTTTCGCCTTTTTGTCACCTTCGTTGCTGCTTTCACTACATACGTAAAAATCACATTTTTACTTCGCTATTCAATATATAAAAATCGAATTTTTACTTCGATGTTCAATATATAAAAATCATATTTTTCTATCGAAGTTCAATATATAAAAATCATACTTTTCTATCGAAGTTCAATATATAAAAATCCTATTTTTCTATCGAAGTTCAATATATAAAAATTCTATTTTTCTATCGAAGTTCAATATATAAAAATTCTATTTTTCTATCGAAGTTCAATATATAAAAATTCTATTTTTCTATCGAAGTTCAATATATAAAAATTCTATTTTTCTATCGAAGTTCAATATATAAAAACCATATTTTTATTTCGAAGTTCAATATATAAAAATTCTATTTTTATACCGCTATTTCTATTTTACAAACAATGCGATATATATTATTTTGAAAAACAATTCTATTTTACTATGAAAAACACATTTCTATTTTACTATGAAAAACACATTTCTATTTTACTATGAAAAACACATTTCTATTTTTTCGTTATAATGATTAAAAATCATATTTTCATTTTAAAGTAATATATATAAAAACCATATCTTCATTTTAAAGTTATATATATATATAATCAGATAAAAAAAACAATAATGTTATTCTCTATAAACATTTAATTACAAGTTCAAAGAAATACACTGCGTCCTCTTCATCTTCGCTGTTCAAAACCCTCTACATCATCATCCCCGAAATAACTGCTCCAAGCTTCCACAGTTGAACCCATCGCTGGCCCGTTAGGGCTTCCTTTTGCTCGCACCACGTCAGCCTTGACGATGATCAACGGCCATCACAAGGCGCGCCTTGGCGCTGCCTTTCACCAGCCAGAGGATGGGCCAGCTCGCACCACCGATGGCCAGCAGAATTGAGCCCGACGCGGTGGCCTTTGAGCCCCAAATTTGAACGAACCACACCACTAAACGAGATCTTGCCCGTTGGATTTGTAGAGCACTTGACGCTCTCTGATTTGCAGTTGGAGATTTCGAAAAACATTGTGTTGATTTGGGGTTCTTGGAGGAGGAAGTTTCGAGCTACAATCGCCCTTCGATTTGAACGTGGCGGCTGAAAGAGAGAGAATGGGCTAGGGTTACGGGGAGGGATATTTATATAATTAATATTTTATTATTTTTAATTCTCCAATTTCAAAAAAAGCATGTCTACTGATACGAACTCCAAATCAAACCTAACAACTGTCTCCCCTAGCTAATTGCCCCCATTTCGAACACAATGGGACATGTATCGCAAGTCAGTTCGGCCGTTACAATCAGTTTTCGTTAGATTTAACATTTAAATCACTATATTGAATTTTAAACGTACATTTCAAATTACCGGGGTCACATACTAACCAGAAAAATTCCCTAAAAATATTTTCTAGCTTCGTATTGACGATACGGTCCTAACAAAACTAGTTTCGTCGAATTCTGAGACCGTTGGAAAAATGGCCAATTTCCAGTCGATTAAAATCAACTGAAACTGGTCAAACGCGTTTAACTGCGCCACGCTCACATATTGATTCAGAAAATTATGAAATTTGAAACCTAGCAATAACTTGACACTACGGATCCAACAAAACTGGTTTCGTCGAAATCCGAAGTCATTTGCAAAATGACTATTTTTAAGGGCCTGAATTCCATAGCGACTATTCAGATTTTTCAACTGGACATATCTTATCATTTATAAAGTGAAATCTCATTTTCTCAACTTCGTTAGAAAGATATTCACTATTAGATTCCATTATTTTTGGTTTCACTAAAATCCGGATTGTTTTGCACCCGGTACATTCAATTGAAGTTTGAAATCGAATTATCGAACTACCGCGCCATTTTCAATTCTATTTTTAATTATATATAATTATTATATATTCTAACGACGACGTATATAATATATACGTCGGATTATATTCAAATTAAATTTCTCGCCGATATTATTTAAAATATTTCATTTTAAATAATCAAAATTCGCTAAAATTGCCAAAATAAAAATTTCAAACTGGCTCGCATTTTACGGGTTGTTACAATCTCCCCCACTTAAAACTTTTCGTCCCCGAAAAGGAACAAAGTCGAAAGTGGTTTGATTAATCAACTCTACGCTCGATCTGGCTTTCATTCTCCAACTTTTCAGTTTCTGAGAATTTCCAAAATCTCAAAAATTTGGCTAACACCCTAAATTTTCAAAAAATTTCGCCATAACCTCCCCTGCACCGGGAGCATCGGGGAATTTCAAATAGCTTCCCCGGTCCTTCAGATCTCAAAAAGAAAAAGAAAAAGCCAAGCGGCTAGCCAATAGGCTCACAAAATCATCATCACCCAAACAAAACAGGAAATTATGTAGTAAACATGTACCTATTTGTCGGGCAAACAAATTTTATTCTCTGGCTCTAGCCTCCTTGCTATGACCTGTTCAATGATATATATGTATATGCAAGCAAATGCAACCAATTTTCAATACAATCCAATATTTGATTCAATTAGGCTAAATGGCTAAAAATTAGCAAACAAATAAACAAACAACACAAACATCAATCAATTAGTGAATTAGAGTTTCAAATTCATAATTTTGATCATATACTGAAAATCTTGTTTTTGGATGCCAATTCACAACAATGTGTTCTAGCTATATTAGTTTTGGTTCTCACACCAGTCTAATGGAAATATATAGATATCACACCTTCGAAACACGAATATAAATGTTGATAATGCGGCCGCATTACCAAAATTATCTCCGGGCGACTAGAGTGTGATTCTATATCTATCCAGTATATTAAAATTTCAAATACACGCGGATCAGACGTATACGCAAAATCTATATATACTGGATTGTCCACCTTCAAAGTAAATAAATATTCAAATACGTTTAAAACGATTTAAATTTTTTTAAAACAAAATTGTTTTCATTTTCAAAAATATACTCTTCACACTCGTTCTAGGATACTACTGATCCCATCTCTAACGAGTCATTCTAATTGGATATTACTAACCCAATGTCTGATGAATTCTTTCGTATGTTTCTAATGTGTCTTGTTCTCTAGCTTTGTAAACCAAAGCTCTGATACCAACTGTGAAAACCCGTAACTTCCCCGTAAAGGAAAGCGTCGGATAGTTCGAGAACAAGCCACAACAGAACTCATATAGAAGAACATTTCATTGTATATTACAACAATGCATCAGATTACAAGAATATACAGAGTATAAATGAATATCACACAGAAATATCAGAGATTTAAATTACATTTAAATACATAGCAGCGGAAAATAATACAATACACAACTAGAAGTAGATATACGGATACAAAGCTTTCCGGATATCGTTCCAGCTGTAAACCAGGATCCTGTGAATATAAATCTGCAAAACCAAAACTACTAGCTGCCCGTGTCAAAATAGGGGCACCCAGAGTTTAGGTTAAAACAATAAACTCCAGGTCAGTCATGTGACTGGTGTGAGAACTAAAACAGTTATAAATCTTTATTTTCAAAGTTAGGTAAATCAAGGGACCACGCCGTATAACACGGAACGGGTTTCCTCCCAAGAATACCAGTGCATAAAACAAACAGCGCAATGCTAAATAAAGAAAAATGAAGCTGTTATAAGACCCAGGTCCTATCACACAATGCAACGCAAGCCGGGGGATAGGGTTTTCCCTTATAACAGCCAAAGAATGCTTGATACGTTTAAAACAAATCATTTGATACTATTATAAGTGCATAGTGTATAAAACAACTTCAAATCATAAGTATCAATCATAGGCGGCATGGGTACCATATATCATGTCGCCATATATAGGTTTACAAATAAAACCGCAAAGTCACGTATTTGGAAATTGGGTTTCCATCTATGAACCGAGGCAAAAGATAGTCCTCAACCGATTCGAGATGCTCTAGCCCGCCCCTCAGGATCAGAGCTCGAGTGACCCTTGGATCCTCAGGGCCAGTCCACCGATGTGGATTAAACTTAAACCCTGGACATGCATTTCCCCGCCCTATGGGGCGTAAACGAGCCAACTAAATGACTCCATCGGTTCGAGAACGACCGATCAATCCGAGGCGCCTCGCAACAGCAACAACCACATAAGTCAAACTCGTCAGGGCGTGTAAAACCACTGACGCCACTTCTAGCTAGAAAGAAACGCATGCCCTCCCTGACGTCCTCTCCCGTTTTTGGTTCATACCGGGTGTGAAACACGCGAAGCAAACGTTACACAAAGCTACGCCACAAAGGCCGTGCTTTGATCATCACCACAAGACTTTGCTTTTCAACAGAAGCCTCGATCAATTGCCACTTAGGCATGCCACACAGGCAATTCACTCCATGCGTTTGATATCCATCAATATATAACCCCTGAGCTCGTACGTCTCAGAGAAGGGCGTTAAGCAAGAGAATAAATTCTCCGCCGCCAAACAGATATATATTTAATAGAAATCAAACACACGGACTAAAATCCAATGTCAGACACACAGTCCATTTACAAGTCCGTTCTGGGTCTGAACGAAACCGGAGGCACCTAGTACCCCGCATATCCATCGATCTCCAAGTACGTCTGGACGATCACTAACTGTTTCCATCTTCTTGGGTGTACAGCCCAATCAAGATCATCAGTAATTACCCAAACGACGTGAAGACCTCCGGTCTTCGACCATCGTCTTCATCTTCGACTTATCGTCGTATCAGTTATTCAGAATGGGATAAACCCGGTCTTTCCGAATAACTCGCGTATATATTATAAAAGTGTTACACAAACACAACATACGCCTCATTCCAATGCATCAGTCACTAACCGTAAATTAATCAAGAGAATAATTCCCCAAATATTAACCCCGAAGGCCGAAACCAACATCAGATCAATATCCAGAAAACCATTCTGCTTGGCTAACCGACAGTTAGTTTCTAAGTTTCACATTCATAGGGAAAGGTTCCCATTAATTTTATCCAAGATAAATTCCTTGAATTTATTCTTTATTCTATTTTTGAATCTCAATTCAAACTAGTCGGGATTAACGAACCTTACCGAAGTAATCATTTGTTTTAATTTCCCAATCCCAACCTATTCATCCCATGGAGTAAAACTGGTAATACTTCATATCTAACACCACAGTGTTATCGGTAAATTCAATTACCATTTCACGTTCAAATCTAATTAAAGATTTAACTATCGCCTGGAGCAAAACTGGTGATACTCCATTTTCGATCATTTCAATCTAATTAAAGATTCATTAAAACTCCACTTAGTTTTAATCTTCGACTGGGTTAAAGAATCAGTGTCATTTAAAACACGGTTCACGATAAACCCAAATCACCTTCCATTAATTATCGGGTTAAAGAACAAGTGTTATTTAAAACACTGTTCACGATAAACCCAAAAATCACATTCATTAATTATCGGGTTAAAGAACAAGTGTTATTTAAAACACTGTTCACGATAAACCCAAAAATCAATACCAATTCAATTCCAATTAAATATTGTTTAATTGGTACACTTCATTAAATCTAAATAAAAAGATTTAATCTTTTCTCAACTGGGTTCAAGAACAGTGTTAGTGAAGACACCATTCACGACAAACCCAAATCACATTTGATATCCAATACAAGGCTCTGAATAGAAAATATATCGGCTTATATTCAATATCAAATTCTACGACTAACAAATGTCATATTGGAAATAACGATATAATTATATATCTTTCAAATTTCCATAACAACATCCGTATAATCCCGAATTCCAACATCGAAATATTCCGAAGACAATTTCGATTCAAATCCACTCCAATGCAATCATTGGAAATTTTGGTTATTTTTAAAACCCTTTTCAAATTCAATTTATTTATTTAAAAATAAATAGAATTATATTTCTAGTTCAAAACTAGTTCATTTCGATAAAAATCTATTTTTATCTTTTCAAATAGGGAGTTTTTCATCCCAATTCTTCACAAATCATTTCTTATGATTTTACACAAATTATTACTATTTTTAATAATTTTATCAAGGCCCGTACAGTCGATTTCCATCAACGGCCATCGAACTGCACTTACAGCGACCTTTTTCGAATTTGATTTGGACATAATTCCAAATCCAACCGTTAGATTTCAAATTTCTAATATTCGTTAGAAAGCTCTTTTCGATACGAACCCAACGGTTCCGGTTTTAGGAGAATCCGACGGTCGGATCTCCCGTAATGACCGTTTGAAATAAATGGTCGAAATTCACGAACTGCCGCGGCGCGGCGCGTTCTATTCAGGCCATTATATTATATATATAATATATATTTCGTCGATTTCAATTCAAAACGAATTATATAAATAGTTTTAAATTCGTTTCAAAAGCAATTTCAACTTCCTTTTCAATTCAAATCAAAATTGAATTCTTCTTTATAAATTCGTTTTAAAATTCATTTCTATTCAATTCAAATTTCAATTCAATTTGAATTCATTTCAATTTGCTTTAAATTCAATTCGAATTCGAAGTCGTTTTCAATTCATTTCATTTCGAAATCGTTTTCAATTCATTTCATTTCGAAATCGTTTTCAATTCATTTCATTTCGAAATCGTTTTATATTCAATTCATTTCGAAATCGTTTTATATTCAATTCATTTCGAAATCGTTTTATATTCAATTCATTTCGAAATCGTTTTATATTCAATTCATTTCGAAATCGTTTTATATTCAATTCATTTCGAAATCGTTTTCAATTCATTTCATTTCGAAATCGTTTTCAATTCAATTCATTTCGAAATCGTTTTCAATTCAATTCATTTCGAAATCGTTTTCAATTCATTTCATTTCGAAATCGTTTTCAATTCAATTCATTTCGAAATCGTTTTATATTCAATTCATTTCGAAATCGTTTTATATTCAATTCATTTCGAAATCGTTTTCAATTCATTTCATTTCGAAATCGTTTAAAATCGATATAAATATCGTTCACGTCAAAATGGCGTCAATCTAACCAACACGGCTTCATATATTTCTATTTTCAAATATTCTATTTCAAATGTTTCTATTATCAAAATATTTGTTATTATCAAACTATTCTTTATTTTCACGATTGGAATGAGGCCCAATCAATTACCATATAAAGTTAATTATATGGATTTTTCATACAACACACGTATATAATAGCAACGATAAATAATCAACCATCAACCAAAGTGCACTACACTGTATAAGCATCAAATATAAATATCTAACGCTTATAACAGCCTGTCAATCAATCGATCGACATATTTAATCAATCAGGATGAGTGAACTGCATATTTCATCCTAACACCCGTGTGGGGTTTCAAACAATCAAACACAGATTTTTATTCGTGCAGTTGGGCGATGTGTAAAATTTATCGACCCAATCAATGTCCTTCAAATAGGTGTACATAAACAAACCGTCCGGTTTGTAAATGAATATTTTATTTTATTCACTTCACGTTAAAAATTATATTT
The DNA here is from genome assembly GCA_030737875.1 of Allium sativum. NCBI lineage: Eukaryota > Viridiplantae > Streptophyta > Magnoliopsida > Asparagales > Amaryllidaceae > Allium > Allium sativum. Next base: position 427,560,877 of record CM060909.1, on the reverse strand, counting down.
TTAACGACAAAACATTTTATTTCAACTTATGAATTTCTATTCAATTCATTCTTTAAATAAAATGATATTTTCATTTTTCTAACATATTTTAGAAAATTTCGGCGGCATAACGGCACGATACTAGAAACGGGACAAAGCCTAGCCTTATCCCCGGTCTAGTGAAGGCCCACGCCATTCACACATCATCAAATCAATTCATTTCACCACACAATTCAATTTCAATCAAATAATCCAACTAATCTACGCAACCAAACAAACAAGTCCATGGTCTGTGGACGATTGTGTCGGGTGCTACTAAGCACCGTCTGCATCCTAGTATATATATATATAACTAGAAAAAGAAATTGAAAGGTGAGAAATTCTCACCTAAAGCTATCCTAGCTCCACGGCTCTTCATTTGCAGAAGTCTTCGTCGTTTCGCCTTTTTGTCACCTTCGTTGCTGCTTTCACTACATACGTAAAAATCACATTTTTACTTCGCTATTCAATATATAAAAATCGAATTTTTACTTCGATGTTCAATATATAAAAATCATATTTTTCTATCGAAGTTCAATATATAAAAATCATACTTTTCTATCGAAGTTCAATATATAAAAATCCTATTTTTCTATCGAAGTTCAATATATAAAAATTCTATTTTTCTATCGAAGTTCAATATATAAAAATTCTATTTTTCTATCGAAGTTCAATATATAAAAATTCTATTTTTCTATCGAAGTTCAATATATAAAAATTCTATTTTTCTATCGAAGTTCAATATATAAAAACCATATTTTTATTTCGAAGTTCAATATATAAAAATTCTATTTTTATACCGCTATTTCTATTTTACAAACAATGCGATATATATTATTTTGAAAAACAATTCTATTTTACTATGAAAAACACATTTCTATTTTACTATGAAAAACACATTTCTATTTTACTATGAAAAACACATTTCTATTTTTTCGTTATAATGATTAAAAATCATATTTTCATTTTAAAGTAATATATATAAAAACCATATCTTCATTTTAAAGTTATATATATATATATAATCAGATAAAAAAAACAATAATGTTATTCTCTATAAACATTTAATTACAAGTTCAAAGAAATACACTGCGTCCTCTTCATCTTCGCTGTTCAAAACCCTCTACATCATCATCCCCGAAATAACTGCTCCAAGCTTCCACAGTTGAACCCATCGCTGGCCCGTTAGGGCTTCCTTTTGCTCGCACCACGTCAGCCTTGACGATGATCAACGGCCATCACAAGGCGCGCCTTGGCGCTGCCTTTCACCAGCCAGAGGATGGGCCAGCTCGCACCACCGATGGCCAGCAGAATTGAGCCCGACGCGGTGGCCTTTGAGCCCCAAATTTGAACGAACCACACCACTAAACGAGATCTTGCCCGTTGGATTTGTAGAGCACTTGACGCTCTCTGATTTGCAGTTGGAGATTTCGAAAAACATTGTGTTGATTTGGGGTTCTTGGAGGAGGAAGTTTCGAGCTACAATCGCCCTTCGATTTGAACGTGGCGGCTGAAAGAGAGAGAATGGGCTAGGGTTACGGGGAGGGATATTTATATAATTAATATTTTATTATTTTTAATTCTCCAATTTCAAAAAAAGCATGTCTACTGATACGAACTCCAAATCAAACCTAACAACTGTCTCCCCTAGCTAATTGCCCCCATTTCGAACACAATGGGACATGTATCGCAAGTCAGTTCGGCCGTTACAATCAGTTTTCGTTAGATTTAACATTTAAATCACTATATTGAATTTTAAACGTACATTTCAAATTACCGGGGTCACATACTAACCAGAAAAATTCCCTAAAAATATTTTCTAGCTTCGTATTGACGATACGGTCCTAACAAAACTAGTTTCGTCGAATTCTGAGACCGTTGGAAAAATGGCCAATTTCCAGTCGATTAAAATCAACTGAAACTGGTCAAACGCGTTTAACTGCGCCACGCTCACATATTGATTCAGAAAATTATGAAATTTGAAACCTAGCAATAACTTGACACTACGGATCCAACAAAACTGGTTTCGTCGAAATCCGAAGTCATTTGCAAAATGACTATTTTTAAGGGCCTGAATTCCATAGCGACTATTCAGATTTTTCAACTGGACATATCTTATCATTTATAAAGTGAAATCTCATTTTCTCAACTTCGTTAGAAAGATATTCACTATTAGATTCCATTATTTTTGGTTTCACTAAAATCCGGATTGTTTTGCACCCGGTACATTCAATTGAAGTTTGAAATCGAATTATCGAACTACCGCGCCATTTTCAATTCTATTTTTAATTATATATAATTATTATATATTCTAACGACGACGTATATAATATATACGTCGGATTATATTCAAATTAAATTTCTCGCCGATATTATTTAAAATATTTCATTTTAAATAATCAAAATTCGCTAAAATTGCCAAAATAAAAATTTCAAACTGGCTCGCATTTTACGGGTTGTTACAAATACGAGCCATACGATTTTGATTGTATGTATATATGGCGACATAATATTATGGGTATTATGCCGTCTAGGATTAATACATTTATTTGCGAAATTGTTTTCCACACTATATGATAATATTAGAAGAGGATTTTCATGTATGAAAGCATGTTTGGTTATCATAAAGTAAACTCGCCCATCTGGTGTGCGCTTGCATTGTGTGATATGGGACGAGCTTATGATAGCTTCATTTTTCCAAGTCATTGCGAATTCATATGCACGGGTATTCACATGGAGTAAACCCGTTCCGCGCTAGCGGCGTGGTCCAGTGAATTTCCCAACTTTAAAATAAAACCTAAAAATAACTGTTTTTGAATTCTTACACCAGTCCCACGACTGACCTGGAGTTTATTGTTCCTTTCTAAACTCTGGGTGCCCGTTAATTTCTACACGGGCAGCTAGTAGTAGTTTAGTTTTGCAGTTATAGATCATTGGAGCATGATTCAGAGAGCTTTTAGAGTTGGAGTCCACGCTAGAGTTTGGAGCTTCCGCTATATCATACGGTTTCTCCCGCTGAGAGTATATTTTCTTTTCTTCCGCTGTATATGTTGTAACTCTGATATTCTATGTAACTCTGATGTAACATTGTATTTTGCAATGAAAGGTTCTGTTATCCTGTTCAATATATGTATGTACCCATAACAATTAGTCTTTATGAACGGTTTGAGTCGGTTTAATTACCGGCGATAATCGGGCAAAAAGATGGGTCGTTACATTAGTGGTATCAGAGCTTTGGTTATACAAAGCTATGGGGTACATTCATATTTGGACAAAAGAATAGTACTCCTCAGAGTTACATTATCTCATTAGAGATAGGGTTAGAAATGCCCTAGAATGAGTTTCCGGAATATTATGATTGAGAGAGCGTACTCTGAAAATAAAGTGTTTTAAAGAACAAAATCATTTTTAATGACAGCTTTAGTGTGAAATCTTTGAGTATTTTATTCGATGTCATGATTGGACTATCGAGTATGTAAGGGTTTTGAATATACTTGTGATCAACGTATATGTGAAGCCCAACATATACTAGATAGATATAGAGTCACACTCTAGTCGCCCGGGGATGATCTGATGATGATTGCAATATCATCAGTACTCATTTTCGAGTTTTGAAAGTGGGATGACTATATGACTCCAGTTAAGACGTCAAGGGATACTTGAATTATTTCGATAGGTTGGAACTATCAAGAGAGAATTTAATATGTTATAAATACAAATCAAACTATTTTAATTACTAGAAGGATTTTGAGGTAAATCCACTTAAAGATAAGGAAGTAAGTGTGGGGAAATAAGATAATACATTAAGAAATTATATCAAAAACAGCACCCATACTTCAAGTTAAACAAGTCATAACAAATGTCAGAATATGATCTAATAAATTGTAACCAGAAAGATATTATATTTCTCAAAGAATGTTAATAGGTTAATGTAAGCAATAGATTTGGATAAATTCTTAACATGAATTGTAAATGAGAATATCCAAGAATATCTTAGCTATCAGAACCCCTTAAGAAATCTGTAGATGATTTAGACTTAAATTAAGAATTTGTTTAAAGAAATGATTTTGACTTAAGTTAGGAATGAGCTAATTTAAATCGTAACAAACATCGAAGTAGGAAAATTTTGGATCTTTGAAATATTAAATTTGAAGAAGTGAGTTCTGAAAATGTTAAGATTAATATTTGAAACAAACCTAGCTTGAACATGTATACACATAATCAGAGTGCGCAGAGGAAGTGTGATGGTATTTTAAATAAAACTGTTTTAAGAGATTTTCCAGCTAGTTGAGTAAGGGAAATTTTCTAAACAAGATTTGATATCTAAACAAGAATGAAAAGCGTTATGTATATTTATGAATTTAAAGTGGATTTAGAAAAAGTGTTATTCGATTAGATAAATATGACAAATAAAATATGAATATTAAATATGTTAATATGAGATGGGAACGATTGGAATAAAATTTGAAATAGAATGAGTGTTTCGGAAATACAATTCTATCCCTTCCCTTGTCGCTGTGTTTTGTTCGACCCATTGTCATCTTTTGAATATCACCCCGAATTGTTGTGCTTGAAATTTTAACTATCCAACTTTGTTTCTGAATTCTTCCTTTTGCCCTGCTCTGATAAAGCCATGGACAAGTGAATTATTTTGGACTTGAAACCAGTATTTTAAATTACATCTTAAATTGAACTTGAATGTGTATTAAGAGCAATAGAATTTCTAATACTGAATTTAGCCAAGATGGTATTTTGTAGGATAATTGATTGATTTGGGAAAGGATTATTTGAGAATTTAGATTTAAATTTCTAATTTAAACGCTTGGTCTTATAATTGATGAGAAAATCATGGGTTCCATAAGAGTAAGTTAGAGATAACTTCCAAACTTTAAGATTTTCTTAGGGTCATAGACCTCTAAGTATTAGACTATATTTTTCCCAGTTTCTCCTTAGTGGTAGGATAGCAGCTCTGAGTCTAACTCAGAGAATTCGATCTTTTTTTACAAGACCTGTGACGACCCCAGTAATCACGAGATCATAGAAGTTTCCTTAGACTCTACCTTTAGTGAGAATCTGATAGAGCCCCTAAGAATAATATGGACCTTGGTTCTGATCATTACATTCCCGATATGTTAGGAGAGAAATGGGAATTTAAAATTGGATAAGGAGTTTAAATTTACTCGACTTCCTTTTCGAGGACGAAAAGTTTCTAAGGGAGAGTGAGTGTAACATCCCAGAATTTTAACTAAGTTTGATTTGAATTTTTGTTATATAATTTTGAATTTTCTGAAGAGCAAATTAGTTTAAAGGAAAAAACTTTAAAATAATTTTTAAAACGGGGACGTGACTTTTAAAATTTCAGCAAAAAGACAAAAACCAACGATGTCATGTTCTTCCCCAAATCGCTTTTCAAAGTCACCGCACCACGATTTCGCCGTCCCTCCCTAACTGCCTTCCAAATCTGTCTGAAGTCGTCGTCGTCGCCTGTCGTGTGAAGCCGTCGCCGCCTATCGTCTGAAGCCGCTGTTGTCTGAGCCTAAAGCTGTCGTTGCCTGAAGCTAATTGAACCCCCAATCATCATCGTTTTTGAAGCAGTCTGCACCCTCATCATCGTTGATTTGAATTTAAAAAAAAACAGTACCACGTCCTCTACTCAATCATTGATGATCTGAGTTTAAAAAAAAATCAGTGATACCAAAAGTGCTAAATCAACTTAGCATTAAATCAGTGATGTGCAGTCTATTCAAAAGTAATTCATATGCACGAAGGACGCTCTAGAATTCTTAAGTTCCAATTTAAGAAGGACCATTCTACTTTATAAAAACATCAAAAATGCTAAATTTAGCTATCATTTCGTGTATGCAATATATTTTATAGAAGCTTAAAAATACAATGATATATTTAACTATCATTTAGAATATTATACACATGCTAGATTAGTTTCAAAAATAAAATGCTAAATTCAACTATCATTTATCATATATATACATGCTAGTTCTCTTTAGGAAACACACTATTATATTTTGTATCATTTTTCATATCTTATATGTGTTAGTTCGCTTTAAAAATATAATGCTATTCAACTATCATTTAGCATATTCTATACTTGTTAGTTCATTTTAGAAATACGATGTTGAAATCAACTATCATTTATTATGTTTTGTACGTTCTAGTTTACTTTAAAATACAATGCTATATTAACTATCATTTAGCATATTTAAACGTTCTACTTTCTTTTAAAAGATACAATGCTAAATTCAACTATCATTTGTTATATTCTATACATTCTAGTTCATTTTACTATTAAATACCATACTCAAACTTTATTTTGCAAACTCTACACGTGCTAACTCACTTCAAAAATACAAATGATAAATTCAACTATCATTTATTATATTTTATACTTGGTAGCTCACTTTAAAAATACAATATTATATTCAACTATACCAAAAGTGCTAAATCAACTTAGCATTAAATCAGTGATGTGCAGTCTATTCAAAAGTAATTCATATGCACGAAGGACGCTCTAGAATTCTTGACTTTCAATTTATCAAGGACCATTCTACCTTAACAACATCAAAAATGCTAAATTCAGCTATCATTTCGTGTATGCAATATATTTCGTACAAGCTTAATTATACAATGATATAATTAACTATCATTTAGAATATTATACACATGCTAGGTCACTTTCAAAAATAGAATGCTAAATTCAACTATCATTTATCATATTTATACATGCTAGTTCTCTTTAGGAAACACACTGCTATATTTGTGTATCATTTTTCATATCTTATATGTACTAGTTCGCTTTAAAAATATAATGATATATTCAACTATCATTTAGCATATTCTATACATACTTGTTCATTTTAGAAATACGATGTTGAAATCAATTATCATTTATTATGTTCTATACATTCTAGTTTACTTTAAAAATACCATGTTATATTCAACTATCATTTAGCATATTTAGACGTTCTAGTTCCTTTTAAAAAATATAATGCTAAATTCAACTATCATTTGTTATATTCTATTCATGCTAGTTCATTTTACTAATAAATACTATATTCAAACACGTAAAAGACTTCCGCACCCAGTAGGAATTATATTCTATTCATTTATTATATTTTATTATATTCTATTCATGCCTAATCGGGTACTCCATCAACGATTCTTCACCTAGTAGGAATTAGTTAACCGAGCGGGTACCCGTGACACGTAAAAGCCTTCCGCATGTAAGGCCTAATCGGGTACCTATGACACGTAAAACACTTCAGCACGCAAGGCCTAATCGGGTACTCCAGCAGCGATTCTGCACCCAGTAGGAATTAGTTAACCGAGCGGGTACCTGTGACACGTAAAAGACTTCCGTACGCAAGGCCTAATTGTGTACCTATGACACGTAAAACACTTCCACACACAAGGCCTAATCGGGTACTCCAGCAACGATTCTGCACCCAGTAGGAATTAGTTAACCGAGCGGGTACCCGTGACATGTAAAAGACTTCTGCACGCAAGACCTACTCGGGTACCTATGATACGTAAAACACTTCCGCATGCAAGGCCTAATCGGGTAGCCCAGCAACGATTCAGTACCTAGTAGGAATTAGTTAACTGAGCGGGTACCCGTGACACGTAAAAGACTTCCGCACGCAAGGCCTAATCGGTACCTATGACACGTAAAACATTTCTGCACGCAAGGCCTAATCGGGTACTCCAACAACGAATCTGCACCCAATAGAGATTAATTAAGCGAGCGAGTACCCGTGACACATAAAAGGCTTCCGCATGCAAGGCCTAATCGAGTACCTATGACATGTAAAACACTTCCGCACGCAAGGCCTAATCGAGTATATCGGGTTAAGGTTAACAAAAGCTCAAAGAAGTATTACTTGTTTAAAGTCGGTTGTAGTGTAATACTTATATAGAATGATATACTAATATATCATTTTATTCTTAATACCCACTATTATACTAAATTATGCAAATAATAGATGAATATAACACATTTGTGTATAATAAGTATTGCCCAATGTGAAAAACCATTTAGTACACCTCTCAACTATATGCAATCATGCACTATACAAATATGAATCCATATAACCAAAATAATATATACAATTATCGTTGTACTCAAACAAAGAATAATAAAACCACAAACACAATCAATAGAGTAAATCAAACAGAAATAAATCACACAGCATGCATCATACAATCAGTAGAATCACAAACACAATCAACAGAGTAAATCAAATAGAATAAAAATCAAACGATATTTGCATAGTGTTTAAACAATTAAAAAAAATCTAATTACATGGAAAAATGTATAATACATTTAACTGCATGAGCACCTGGAAAACTAGTAACTCTCCAATGATTATAACTACATAAATGATTTTGAAGATCAACAACTTGTGACTTCCACGACTTAACATCAAAAATAAACTCTAATAACTTGAAACCATCCCAACCAAAACCATCATCAACTAATTTTGATAAATAGTCCTCCATGATAGGACAAAGAACTATTTTTCATAACCCACATTTCTCTCTCCTTCTGGTAATTTTCTACATAATTTTACTGTATGAAATGACATATACAACTAGCATTATGCAGTAATAATTATACAATCATCAGACTAAAAGAAATAAACCACTATCAAACTAAATGACAATATAAATAGAAAATGATAGTTAAACATACCATTTGAATACAAATGACAATAAAATTTAAAAACCATATTTAAGATGATAATCGTACCTTGATGCGATGAACATTCAAAAATTTCATACTTAACTTCAAATAAAGAAGAGTCTATGCTATGAAAGGTGGAATATGAATTATCATTATACTAAAAAACAACTAGCAAGCTTTTTGATTCACCAGAGGTAATATCATCACGGCAAAACAAAGGTGTACAGTTATTATTAACAAAACTGAAAATGTTATGCACACATCGCATATAGTTATTATTAACAAAACAGAAAATGCTATACACACATATCATATCAGGGTAAAATAGCTTCCAATATGCGCAAACACAATCTAATTTAATAACGATAAAGAAATTTGAAATAAGAAACAAAAGCATACTTCACAGGAGGAATTGTTGATGTCGATGAACTCGATTAGACCTTGCCTGAAGCTGCCGCCGCCTCCGCCTGAAGCCGCCGCCGCCGCCTGAAACCGCCGCCGCCGGAAGATGCCGTCGCAGCCGCCGCCTGAAGCTGTCCTTCGAATGATCGCTGAAAAAATTGATGAAGAAACTGACGACCTAGAATTTAAGATTTGGGAATTGTTTTTCCTTCGTACGAAAATTGAAAACCCACGTCCTTCTGACTAAAAAAAAGATGCGTGTCGTTTTGACAAAAAAAATAGATGTTTTCTCCCTTCAGCCGATTTTCCTGTTTTTTGAATATAAATTGATTTTGATAGGGTTTGAATATGAATTTTATTTTTGAATAAGTATCTTGTTTTATTTTATATGTTTTTGTATAAGGAAAACTTATTTAAAGAGTTAAATTTAATTTATAAGTTTTTATGTAAGTAACGATATTTTCTGTTTTGATAATATTGATTTGTAAAATATGAATTTTGTAAAGGATAAGTTATTTTTAAAATTTTACAAGAAAGATTTTTAAAGATAATTTATAATGATGTTTATAAAATTATATAAGGGTTGTTAAGTATTTATTTTAAACCTTTTGTTAGTATAAAGTTGGGTAAATTACATATGTTATATTTGATAAATTTTGTAGATAAATATAAGTGTATTTAAACATTTGGTAATAAGATGGTTGAATTTATAAGATTAGCTACATTCATGAGTGTTACAAAGGTGTAACCAATTTAAATAAATTAATTAAGGCTTAGATGATTAGGTATCCACCTTAGTTGTCATAAGGCATGAAGTCATTCATGTTGTAGAGCCATGTAGCATGTATGTGTAATACATGCATGAACTTTGGATATAATAAGGACATGTGTCCCCTTAAGTGTCATCATGCATGCAAAGGACTTCATGGTAAAGCCAAGTGTCTCTCTTAGGTGTTTAAATGCATGTCATTAGTATCATGCAACGATACATATGTCCCTTATCAAAATTCGTATATTACCCTTGAACATCTCTATATAAGGAAGGACTAAGCCCCATTTTTCATGTACACTTCGACACTTCAGTATACAGACTTCTTTCCGCACTCTTTCTTCTTTCTGTGATCTGTTGTTTATTTCCTGTAATGAAGAAATATGCATTTCCATTCATTTAAAAATCCACTTCTCTCAATTTGTTCTCTTTTAGCTTGAATGATCCATGAGAATAATGTTTGAATCGTTGTTTTTAAAGTTTTACAAATCGACGGATTGAAATTTTGTTGATAAACGAGAGAGAAATTGCGGATTTACAGAAAAATCGAATAAATGGGTTCAAAACTTCAGAAAATCGAATCCCCCAATCCGTGAAGGATTGGTCGATGTGGTCTGCGCCATTGAGATCAGCAGTGTATGCAGTATTTTTCATGTGATTTTGGTTTGATTCTGTGTCGACAACTTGAGATCGTCGGAATATGGGTTGGAGTTCATCAATGGTGGAGGTGATGATAGAATAATCGGTGAATGGCATTGTGACGAGCGAAGAGAGAGCTTCGAAGCAGCGTAATTCGATGGAGATTGGAGAAAATAAATGTCACAACCTGTAGCGGTTCACGCGTTTGGGTTCGGCGAGAGGAACAGAAATCAATGCAAGGGATCGGACTTGCGGAGGTGCGGTGCAGTGTGATGAGGAAGCGAAGAGAATCTTGTTGGTAAAGTCCGTGTGTGGTTCGGTGGAGAGATAGTGCGTGCTTCGTGCATGAGCGTGCACATTTAAATGGGTACAAGAGCTCTTGCGCAAGGATTAGAAGGAGAGGAAGGAGAAGCTCATGTGGATCGGGTCTTGAACGTGAATACTAATGGGCTTTGAGCCAACTTTATTTTATTGATTTGATTTACTCTAATTCAAGTTATATTAGTGTAAACTTTAAACACTCATAGAACGTTCGTTTTAAATCGGATTTACTCGCCGTCAGAGGCATTAAAATCGTATCAGAAATTAGAACGCAGTGGTATATAGTTTAGATAATTTTAATTAAATAAAAATTTACAAAAATAAAATAAAAAGTCATTGTATATTAATATAACGAAGATCGTTATTAATAGAATTTTCAATACATATATAATTAGCAGAAAATCCCCAGGTGCTAATGGAAGTGAACTGAAACCAGTACAAATAAGCGGTGGCTGTATTCATTGGTCCGTTCGCTCTGGTAATGAAGATGTTGGAGCTAGTTGGTGAGAACTCTTTAACCACAATTTATATATTTAATTAGTAGCTAGACTAGTTTAACTATAGTGATGAATTGTCAGTGGTTAATGATGGTTGCTGTTATGATGAATGATGGATGCGTAGATTAAAACACACACACACTGTTAATTGTTAGTGCACAGTTATCGTTGATTAATTATGTTGATGATGGTTGCTATGGACGTGTATAATGGTTGTAAATGTTGTTTTTCTCACACCGTGACACTATAATTACAGTATTACATTGGTGATCGGCAAATCTCCTTCGAAATTGGAAACAATACTATTATTGAAACTAAAAGTTATTATGTATGAATTTATAGATATTAATAAAGTTTCTTTAAATAAATAAATACCGGAACATTCTAGGATGACAGAGAGGATAGTGTCTAGGCTTGGGTTTGGAAATTATAGTTTCCTGCTCTCCCTGGCTATCCCTAACTGATCCGACGGATGGGGTGGTTAAATAAAAATCTAATTTGAAATTATTTGAATAGTGATTTAATTTATTAGAAAAAAAGTTGTGTTTTAAATCCAAATAATTTGAAAAGTCAATTTAAATGATTTATATAAATTTATAATGATTATTAAGGTAATTTGAGGTATTTAAGAATAATGATTATTTTGGTCAAAATTAGAGCTTGTTGCATTATGGCAATATGTAAATGCTTATAACTTGTCCAATTTAAATCGGATTTCCACGAAACGAAAAATGTTAGATTCCTATTTACGAGTGCTTTCGAATGAGTGGAAGCAGATTTTAATTTCGGGTTATAGTTTTCAAGCTATGTTTAAAACCGTTTTGGAAAAGATCGTTGTAAGGGCATAGTTTTGTAAGTCTTTTGAAACGTTCTTGTAACGCTTTCATTTAAAGCAATCTATTTTGAATTTTTAACCCGTAAACAATTTTTCGAACTATGAGAAATCATTTTTAAATGATTTGTAGGATGTTTTCAAAGATTTAGAAGTATTCGAAATATTGTATATGTGATTTAAATTGATTTATTTAAATAGTAAAATAAGTTTTCCAATTTTGAATAATTGGATATGGTGGGAAATAAATATTCAATGTTTAATATTAATTCAGTAGATGATGACTTTTACTATTTGAGGAATTTAAAAGGTAATTCATCGTTATTCCACTTATAGTATGATGAGTTGATACGGAGGTTAATATTGAGGATAAGTTGATGATATTTTTATTCAGATCTAATGTCAAAGAGTTGGATAAATCTTTTAATTATGATACAAGTTTCCTAATTTGATTAAGATAACTTAGATAGAAATAATCTTCGGATATTTGATATGAAATTCTGTGGTGTAAACGTATACTATTTGAGGAATTTAGAAGATATTATTATTATTATATCGATATTCCTCTTATGGTGTTCGTTGATTTGAGTTTTGCCGTGAGTGGTACTTTCAATGATATCATTCTTGAAACTCGATGAGATTGAATGGTGGAAATTATATCTTAATTAGGGATTTAATCAAATTTTTGATTCGAGGGAATTAAAGGTAAGAAATTGAAGCGAAGGTATAATCTTTGATTTCAAAGAAGAGATAAGATGATAACGAGATGTATGAAATTTATAATAGTTCAAATCTTGTGTCAAAAATGAATTGATAACTATTGGAAGGGGATTTGAATTGAAAAGCCTGTGTAAACCATAGCTACTGCTTTAAACGCGCTTGTTACTTGAAAAGACCGGGATCAAGTATATGTTCGAAAACCATTCCAAGTAATAATACGACGTTATGAAGCAATTCAAGACTCGGTAAACGACGAATAAAGACCAGGAATATTTGAATTTGTTTAGATTGATTGTTGATTGATGTCTCGGTTTGGTAGGCCACCGATACGAGGTATGAGTTACATGAGACCTGAACGTATTTAAGTATTTTCGGGTTGTTGTTCCATTCAGACCCAGAACGAATTTGTATGGATGGTGTGTCTAACGTTGAAATTGACCACATAGCACTGATTTTCGTTAATATATATCAGATTTGTGGCATTATATTATCCTCATCTCTAAGTCATATAAACTTAAAGGGTATGCATTGATTTAAATCAGTGATATGTCATGAATTGTCAATGTGGCATACCCGAGTTATGAAATGAGCAAGTGATGATCAAAGAATGGCTTATCGAAGCATCGCTTTGTGTATGACGTGACAGCAACAAACCTCACACCCCGGATTGATTAGAAACTGGCGGTTAGGTTTTATACTTATATATATATATGAATTGATGATGAAGTTGTGCAGCAGTGGGAAACCACTTATGAACCTGGGGAAGTTGGGTATGTTCGGGGGGTCATCTCTGATCGAAAACCGTTAATCTGCCCTGACGATGTGTAATTGCTCTCCGCGAATAGAGAAAAAGCTGTTGAGGCACTTCGTTTTGTATCCCCGATTAATCTTTCGTGCCAGGAATCATCAAGTTGGAAATCCAATCTCCGACATGAGCCATACGATTTCGATTGTGTATATATGGCGACATAATATTATGGGTATTATGCCGTCTAGAATTAATACATTTATTTGTGAAATTGTTTTCCACACTATATGATAATATTAGAAGAGGATTTTCACGTATGAAAGCACGTTTGGTTATCATAAGGTAAACTCGCCCATCTGGTGTGTGCTTGCATTGTGTGATATGGGACGAGCTTATGATAGCTTCATTTTTTTCAAAGTCATTGCGAATTCATATGCACGGGTATTCACATGGAGTAAACCTGTTCTGCGCTAGCGGCATGGTCCACTGAATTTCCCAACTTTAAAATAAAACCTAAAAATAACTGTTTTTGAGTTCTCACACCAGTCCCACGACTGACCTGAAGTTTATTGTTCCTTTCTAAACTCTGGGTGCCCATTACTTTCCACACGGGCAGCTAGTAGTTTAGTTTTGCAGTTATAGATCGTTGGAGCAGGATTCAGAGAGCTTTTAGACTTGGAGTCCACGCTAGAGTTTGGAGCTTCCGCTATATCATACGGTTTCTTCCGCTGAGAGTATATTTTCTTTTCTTCCGCTGTATGTGTTGTAACTCTGATATTCTATGTAACTCTGATGTAACATTGTATTTTGCAATGAAAGGTTTTGTTATCTTGTTCAATATATGTATGTACCCATAACAATTCGTCTTTATGAACGGTTTGAGTCGGTTTAATTACCGGCGAAAATCGGAAAAAAAGATGGGTCGTTACACTTTTGCTCTGTAAAGAACATATATCTTTATCCAGTCAAAGTAATATGAATATTCTGAACACAAACCATAATGGTTCAAAAATATTGAAATCTGACTCAATAGATTTATTTATGAATATTCAACAAGGTTGAGTATATAACATCAAAACATCTTATGATCTTTTGATCATAAACATTTTGAACTGCTCATTTTCATATTTTGAATCAATTCTAGACTTCTGATGTCAAATGATGTTCTGGCTTGCTCAAAAAAATGAGAATGAAAATGAGAATGGGGTAAATGATTTGATTGATTTTTAGCATTAGCTTATACCAAAAGTTATCATTCTTCATTTTTTATCATTTTAATCAATTTAAGTTTGCCTAACTCATGATTTTTTTTTGAAAAAAAAATAGAAATTAATCTAAAACATATTAAATGCATATTTTGAATTTATTTCATTTTTGAACTAGTTAAAGCACCGATTCAAATCATAATCACTGTTTTGCATCCCTCAATTGCATTTCTAGTCACGCCTTAAGGTGAGTTTAGACAAGATGCCTTGAGATTTTCTCATAAAGGCTTTTGCTTTTAAGACATAGGCTTCAACAAACTAATATGTGTGAGATATGCAAAACGTATGTTTTGCATGCCTCAGGCTATTAATGTATACGTCTTAGGAAATTTGTACATGCATATACATACATACATACGTATATGCCTCCCGTCATATTAAAAATTAGGTCTACCAGAAGTGACAATACCATGATCGTTTCACATCAAGCAAAAAGTAGAAAAATCATTAAAGCATTTTCATATTTTCAAAATCGATTGAAGTAATAAATTACTAAATCGATTTTGAAGTTGAAATGGGTTTATGTTTTCCACTAAGTTTTTCCGTTTCTTAAAAAGAAAAAAAGAAAAAGAGATAATCATAGTGGAAGAAAATAGGTAAGGGAGTAACTTGAGATCTTTTTTGTTGTTTATAATTGTGTGTTGTGATTTTATTTAGTTATTTGTTTAATAAAATTGAATGTTGCTTGCAATAGTCTGTGTTTCAACAAGGAATTGGATGCTGCTTTGCTGCTGCTTGTAGTAATCTTCTTTCAAAATGGAACAGTGTCTGTGTCTTTTATTTCAAAGTAATTTTGATGTTTTGTTAGAAAATTTCTAAAAGAAATATTTTACGTGTGATTCATTGTATTTTGTTTGATGGTCAAAGTTTATCATTTTATACTTGATTCTTTGATATGTTTGTGCATAATTTTTAAATAATAAACTTATAACTGAACGCTTTACGCTTTAAAATTTGCGCTTTGCTCGAAATCACAAAAATATATTGTGCACACCATCACCTTTAACAAATTTATTCACACTTTCTATCGTATAAAAATCAATAGTTTGACATGTTTGCAAAGAATTATTAAATGGTCGTAGATGACCAAGTATGTAACAACCCGCATTCCCGGATCAATATTTTATACGGATCTATTTGGAATTGGATTAGAGAGAAGAGATTAGGATTAAAATTATTAATTAGATCCAGATCTAAAAGTTTATCTTTGATGAAGCAATATGATTTAAAGTCATTTCCTATTTCTTCTTCAAAGTGTTTGCATGCAGTTTAGATATATTATTATTTTGGAAAAGAAAAGTGATAGAATTTCCGTACTCGCTAGAAAATAATGAGTTTGAAATGAAGTCTTAGGTTCTAATTTTTAGAGTTTCAAATTAATGCTAATCGTTAGATCAAACCATTTCAAATTTGGAGCATTCACTTATTATGTTGATTTTTCTTTAGTTCTTTTCTTTCCTTTATTACGTTGATTTAAACCCATTTTATAGATCATCTGAGATCTTAATTAGAATGTTAACACTTAATTGTATTAATTGACTTTATTACATTTTTCACATATTTACATTTTACAACCAAACTTCCACGTTTGTGACATCGAAGTTTAGCCAAATACGTATCGTTCAAAATGGACTTCACTTATTTTGCATAGTAAAATTTTAAGGTAGCGTTTGTTTTATCATTTTAAGTTTTTGGTTTTCATTCATACAGAATTGTGTATAATGAATGTATATTACGGAAAACAATCATTTTCGAAAACAAAGTTAACGTACAAAATAAAAACAACTTTTATCTATTTTTCATGTTTTGAGAAATACACGAAAAGCAATTCTTCCTTCCATGACTGCTACATCCCCTCCGCCATCCTCTCCATCTTCTTTTCATTATATCAATTCTCCTTTCACATCTTTAATGTTTTGTAATTAGTTTTGAAAACTCAAAACCCAAAGCTCATTTTAAACAAACGCTAGCTTAAGTTCTAAAGAAATTCTTGTTAATGTCATGTTTCCATGCATATGGACTTCGATTCAGAAAATTAGATTTTTTTTTCTAAATCTGGATGTTAGCAATAATGTGTTAGGAATTTGAATAGTAGAAAAGGTGGATACCCAGTGCCGAAGGCTCCCATACTCAAGCGTGAGGACTTCCTAGACAGTCTCCCATCTGGTACTATTCTCACGGCTTTCCGGGCTCTGGGGGTAGTCGATTAGCACGCGCAGCCTTTCCCTCACATTATGTGAAGAGGTCGGACTGGATGAAATTTTGTTGAACTATTTTCTATTTATAGATGTGTGCGAAAATTTGGATGAAAAACCTTTTTGTTTTCTAGTTGCATTCATGTAGGACTACGTATATATTTAGGATGTTAACATTGTGTTTTTGAAAATAATTTAAAACAAATCATTCATTAGGATGCGCCGAATAGAAATTATCATTCATGCATATCATATGTATTGTGATGCATGATGCACATGCATACGGATTGCTGCGAAATTGATAACCTACTAGAATGCTGGTTGTTACAAAGTATTACTTACACATTGTGAAAATTTTAAACAATCATAATGTTTTGTTCAAAATACTCATATTAATTTGAATTAGTAAAAAAGAAACATATTTATCAAGTCAAATTAATATGGAAATATTCTAATGGTATAAAATTTTCAAACTCCTGGTCACATGGATTTGCTTTATGTCTTTAACAAAATTAATTATGTTATCGAGTTGTTTGACTATTCTTTGGTCGCTCATTATAAATGTTTTGATTTATCCAATTTTGTACGTGGACATTATAAGCATATTAATGGATATTTTCAGAGGTGAATGGTACAATATCCGCATTCACATCTAAAGGCATTTTCAAATATTTGATATCTGATGATATAGACAGATATCAGATAATTATTATATCCGCTAACAATTGATAAATCAAAAAATGTAAATTGAAAATTTTGATTAAATAGAGTTGTTTCTCAATCATGTCGACTATAAAGATATGCAAATCATCAACGAAAATGCTAAATAAACCGACATAATTTCTGTCCAAGTGTACGACACCTCACACAAAATACGGAGGACCCACAACAAAATGTCAATTTTGCCCTTGAAATCCTTGAATTTGTACTAGTCGTAGTTTTCAACCAAAGCTTTTGTCAGTCTGAGTAACATCATTCAATCAACAAATATCATGATAATGAATTATTTTAAGCAGTGCACTAATGCGTATAATATAAACTATTAACTTAATAAAATAGCTAATGGGCAACTTTCTTTTCAATAAAATACACATAAAATCCATGTTATCAAAGCCCTTGCCTAGGCGCGCCTTGGCTCCAAAAAGCTATAGGCCCCAGCCTAGTGCTTTTTTGCCTTCCAAGGCGCCTACGATGCGTGAGGCGCCAAAAAAGCCCCAAAGGCGTCAAGACGCTCGCCTTGTGAAGCACCAAAAAAGCGTCCCTTTTGTAACATCTGAGTAAAAATTAAAATTTCAGCATTTGGCCTAATAAGAGCTCGAAATCCAACATGATAAGAAAAATGTGATCGTTTGACTGTTGATTTAGAGCATATTCTCTAAAAAACGCTGCTTTTCTTTTGTCAACCTCTCGAAAAGCAAAATATCCTAGGATTTCTTTCGTCTAACTGGTGAAAAAACATAATTCATGGAAGGTCAAAACTCTGTTTAAGACTTTACGTAATGTCGTCTATTTAAGTATTTTGTTTCTTGTAGACTTGAGTTTGAATGACATTGTGCATTCTTAGTTTGATTTGTGTTAATTGCATGATGCTTTGTTCTAATATATTGCTTTTATATGCCCTTTTTGAAACAAAAACTCTGTTTTATTGTGTTTTTCAGATGCAATTTTTTTTAGTTGAAAAATGAAAATAAGTCATTCAAGGCACCCAAAAAATCCATAGGTGCAAAAAAGCACTAGGTAAGTGCTTGGGCTTTTTCGCCTTGACAAATTTGCAAATAAGTTATAACGTTGACGTTTTATTTCACTAAAACACATAAAGTTAAAGCTATAGTCTTGGTAAAAAACGGACGGATAATTTTCGGATGTGAATATCTTTTTGTTCATATCCATACCCATTTTTCTGAATATTGAATATTATCTTCTTTTCAGTTATGGATGTATGTGTGTTTTGGATTTTTTGGTTCCCATTGACAGCCTCAAATCACAAATGATTTGAATTGACTAATCAAACAATTAATCTCTTGTGAATACCTATTTTTGTATTTTTATCAGTCTAGAATTCAATAAATGAATAGGTAAAGTTGTCAGAATCTGTTCCATCCGGTGCTTTGAGTACTCCCATGACAGGGTTGGGTTCGATAAAATAGAAACGTGCTTTTGAGTATATTTTCACCTTTTTCCTGATTCACCATTACAATATTATTCATAAAGAACATTTTTTGATATGCAAACATCCTTCAATATTTTTAACAGGTTAAAGACGTGGTTCTGCTAGACGATGAAGCAGCAGAAGCAGAAGAAACAGATGTGCTATTATCAGAAGATGCTTTAACTGAGTGGTAACTGAACATTCCATGGATAATCATGTCTATTCGATTCTACCAAGGTTGTATTTTTACTTGGTTTTTGTTTGCTTATATTTTCAGCAAGTCAGTGAAATGTTATTACCCATCAAGGTATAACTTTTTTTCTTCTTAAATTATCAATGGTATAACTTTCACTACCAAGATTACCTGTTGGCTTGATCGCATGTATTTGATGTTTTTTTTCAAGGGATGAGCCTGAAGCCATTGAGCTTACTTCTCCAGACATTCAATCCTTAAATCCAGGAACATATCTAAGTTCGCCTATAATGAATTTTTATATCCAATGAGTGCTTAGTCATTGTTTTTTCTCACAAAAGTTCTTCAAAATCATTTCTGCCATATTAGTTATTTGTTTTATTGGGCAGCTATCTACAAAAACTAGTTTCTCCAGCAGATGGGAATGATGGTTATCATTTTTTTCAGTACTTATTTCTACAAAAAACTGTTGGGTAGTCCAGCCCACACAAGAAGCAATAATTATTGCAGGACATGCTTTTGTTGTTAATGGGCTTTTATTGAGAACTGATAATATTCAGTTTTCATTGTTGGTGGTCATATTTTCTTTCATTGGCTCTTTTGTCTTTTGTGGGAGACAATACACTGCGATGCCACATTTTTTGTTTGGTTAGGTAGAGAGAAATATTTCTTTTGGCAAAAGCAAGAAAAAGTTTACAGAACAACATTTTTTGCATGCACATATTATTGGATATAGAGCATAGTTTTCGAGGTAGAAAAGCATGGCTTTGGATCTGGATCGGTATTTGCTACTGCTCTTCAATCATGGCATCATTTTTTAAAGACAATCAGATCTTGTTAAGCTCAGTTTAAGGCTGATTCTTTGCATTCTTCGAGTGTTGTTAACAGAGTATTTTACATACTTTTGTGCTCTGTTTTTCCTTATTGTTTTGAAATTGAGATGGGTAGTGAATCCTTGTAAAATTGATGTTGGGTTCTTTTTCACACAGTTCATCAATAAGAGAAGTATAGGGTGGACTCCTTAATCGGTCTCATGGCTTTATCCTTCACATCGAAGGGGTTTTCCACGCAAATAATCTTGTGTGTCTTCTTTGCTTGCTTTTTTTCATTCTTTCAGCTTATACTTAGTTTGTGCTACTATTGCATTGCTCGCTTGGCTGCCTTTTGGTGTTTCGGCCGTCTTTAAAGTTTTTCATTATTCAATTTTTGATATGCTGATTACTTTGGACTTGCATGTGATAGAAGTGAGTGTTATATTTACACCACTGTTAGATCCTATCAAATTGGTATCAGAGCAAGTGTTTATATTATCACATTATTGAGTCGAGTAACAACAACTCAATGGTTAAGCTAACATCAACCAACAATTCAATCTGGAGACCTATGATGGAAGACTTGCTGTATTGCAAGGATCTACATGATCCAATAGAAACAGTCAGCGGTTCCAATGGTAGTATTTCTAAACCATCCAAACCGGATAAAATGGAAGAGAACGATTGGGTAAAGATGAAAAGAAAGGCTTTAGGAACCATTAGGCAATGGGTTGATATCAGCATTTTCAACCATGTGTCGCAAGAATCAGATCAATAAGATTTGTGGAAGAAATTAGAAGGTATTTATGGACGGAAAACAGACCATAATAAAGCTTCATTGATTAAGAGGGTTGTTAATCTGAAATTGAAAGCTGGAAAGTTAGTTTCTGAACATCTTAGTGACTTCCAAGATATTATTAACAAGTTGACAATTATGATAAAAAATTATCTTTGGTGATGAGTTGCAAGCTTTGTTCTTATTGAGTTCTTTGCCAGATAGTTGGGAAACATTGGTTGTGACTATTAATAACTCTGCTTCGGATGGCACGCTATCTTTGGATGTAATAAATGAAAGCATGTTTAATGAAGAAATTAGAAGAAAGGAGATGGGAGTTGATAATTCAGAAGCTTTTGTTGCTGAAAACAGAGGAAGAAGTAAAAGTAAAGGACCCAAAGGCCGAGATAACTCAAAGGGAAGATCCAAGTTGTAACACCCCGTGAATTCTACAATACTAACTTTCACAAATTAAAGTATAGTTAATTATAAATGTGGGAATTAAGGGAAACGGGTTACGCTGTTGCATTCGTCTCGGAATTCTGCTTGAGATAGAGTCCGAGTTTGCATAAATCGGACTCCGTATGAAGGAGTTATGGCCTTCCGAAGTTTCAGAATAAAATTTAAAATTCAAACAGCTCAGTTTCAAGTTCAAAATTCGAAAAATAAACTCAAACTGGGCTGGGCGGGAAAATTCCCGCCCAGGGACCAGGTAGACCATAGGGTCGACCATGGTGTCGACCCGGTCACCCCCAGGTCGACCATAGTGTCGACCTGGGTGTCGACCTGATAGTCCACCTGCCTGGTCGGCCTGGTTTGTCTGTTGGGTCCTGGCTCGAATTTCTAGGCCTGATCTTGTCACTAGGGTTGAGTTGTCTTCTTTTGATTGACTTCTTTTTAGAACGGATGGCTTTGATTAACCCTGGCTTCATCGACGGCTCTAATTAACTTGCAACTCTATAAAAACACGCTAGGTCTCCAACTAAAATTCACACAAAAATAAGAACTTGAGCCGCCATGATGTCAGAAGAAAACTAAAGAGAGCCTCCGCTCGAAAAGAGACGAACAACGAATCAACTCAAGCTAATTCAAATTTGAGATTAAGGCTACAAATTAAATCAAAACGACAACGTCTACCCAAAGGAACGCGTCTCAATTTCAGAACCACAGATTTCCGAAAAACAAGACCGTTTTGCGTTGTAAGTATATTGGTTTTCTGAATATGTATAGAAATTGCAATGTGATTCGATGTAAATGAAATTGGGGTTTTACTATTGCAAAATATTGATGTAAATTCTGTGTATTGCGTTGATTTTGTCATATTTTGTATTAGGTGTTTGTGGCATAAATTGGTTGATGCGAGCCTATGGTCATTTGTATATGAAAATAAATATCACTTGCAAGTTTGTAGTAAAAACTAGAATTGACATCTTTATGCTATGTCGTTAACATGGTTAGCATACATTCTTTTTAGGCCTAAGTTGAGACTCATGTAAACATGTTCCAAGTTGAAACCTTTTATGCCTACACGACTCAAAACCTTTGTATACGTTATTATGTTCATTTGCAAGTGATAATTGGGTTTATGCAAGTACCTTTTGGTTACACAAATTATACTAGTTTCATGTTGAAATAGGCTACTTGATGTAAAGTTAGCTTACACCTTTGGGTTATGTCAAAAAGTGGACATTTTTATGCTAGCTTGGTGTTCGTCATTATGCCTAGTTATATGTGTATAAAACCATGTTTAAACAAGTCTAAAAGTACGCCATCTCATGTGACACCAATTTAGTTATATCCTTATTGAATGCAAGTTCACATGACCCACAATCTATGTTAGTGAAAACGCTATGTTGCAAGATCATGCACCACACACTTTTATGTATTCTAGAACAATTCATGATTCTGTGCTTCCCCTTTTTATGTTTATGAGTTGGGCTGAAATGTTAAGCCCAACATATGTTATGCTGCGTACGTACAAACGGGGGAAACAAACGTTGGGTTTAAAATAAAATAAATGTATTGGCATGTTTGACACATGCCAATGACTAGTGACATTTAAAGCGGTATAAATTGTTATACCCAAAATTAGTGAATTTGGATGATTTGGCCATAAACATTTACATATAAAAATGAAAAGTGACAAATATGTAAATCTAGAAAATACGAGCATGCTTAACCCGAGGTTGGATTGAGTTGTGATGTAAACCTGCTCGAACCCGCCTGGCTGTCCAGTAACCACAACAATACCTATCCAGTGTGAGAGGTTAAGGCATTGAGCCCAATAAAGACCCGAGGTTAGACTGAGTTGTGGCGTAAGACTGCCCGGAACCGACCGGCATACAAGCCACAACAATACATGTCAAATGTGAGTGGTTGGTGCTTTAATAAGATAATTAAAGCTAAGTTAGGATTGGTAGGGTTAAGTTAACTAAAACACTTAACCAACTTAACATGTTAACAAGACAAGACTTGTAGGGGTTAAGTAACTAAGAAAACACTTAGCCAATTTAACATGTTAACTAGACTAGAAGGTGAGGTTAAGTAAAAGTTAATACACTTAACCAATTTAACATATTAACTAGACTAAAGGGCGAGGTTAAGTAAATTCAGGACACTTAACCGTTATAATCTGATAATTAGATAAGTGGGTGAGGTTAAGTAAATTTAGAATACTTAACCATTATAACACGTTAGCTAGATAAGTGGGTAAGGTTAAGTAAATACACTTAGCCAATTTAATATGTTAGCTGGACTAGAGGGTAGGGTTAAGTAAACTTAGAACACTTAACCATCATAGTGTGATAAATTAAACAGGGTTAAGTTGAAACATAAAGGGACAATACCTAACCATTAGAACATGTTGATTAAACAGATGTTAGGGTTAAGTTAACTAAGGGAACACTTAACCGTTATAACATGTTAGTTAAAACAGATGGGCAAGGTTAGGTTAAAAGGAACACTTAACCAATACAAGATGAATGGGTAGGGTTAAGTAATAAAAAATACTTAACC
This sequence comes from Allium sativum, assembly GCA_030737875.1. Lineage (NCBI taxonomy): Eukaryota > Viridiplantae > Streptophyta > Magnoliopsida > Asparagales > Amaryllidaceae > Allium > Allium sativum. The sequence continues at coordinate 427,536,829 of CM060909.1, read as the reverse complement.
AATATAACTTGGTTTGTGATAGGGTTAAGTCAACATGAACTACTGATAACACTTAACCTGTTTAATATGACAAAGGAATGGGTTAAGCTAACTTGAATTGACTAATGACACTTAACCAATCCAACTTGACGAGAAAGAGGGCTAAGTAGTAAACCCTAGTTAAGAAACAATCGAGAACGGGAGCTAAGTTGAAATCCCCAGTTAAAGAAACTAAGTGATAAACCTTAGTTAACAAGATTTATGGGAAAAGATACTAAGTGGTAAACCTTAGTTGAGAAAAACTAAGTAATAATTCTTAGTCAAGAAAACTGAGCCGGTCCATAATAGATGAATAACCCGATATGGTAGATCATCGCTTAACAAGTACATGAGGAGGAGCAAACGTTTATCCGATTTCGAAAAAGGCTCCAACGGACTGGGTTTTGAAGCACGTAGCTTTGGGGGACGTGAGGGTACTCTTGGTATCCTCTGTGAGGTTGCAGATGATCCGCCTGGGCTCACAGAGGTTAAGGTCTGCAGTAGAAGAACCAAGGGTATGCCTTGGTTGCAGTATGAGCAACCTAAAGACTAGGGTGGATCAGCGTGGGTCGATGATACTTAGTTTAGCCCTGTGATAGCACGTCGTCAACTACCTACCATCTTCAATCAATCGTAGTACACATGTGGAAAGGCAGAGAACTCCCAACAGACCATATATGTGACGGCCCGCCCCGCACTAGCCGACACTTCCTCCAAGTGTGCGTTGTACACATGTCCAGCTGGCACGGAACGGTCGTCATAAGAAAAGAAAGAAGGTGAAGAACTAACACATAACCTGTAGAATGTCTCACAGCGCAAGGAATAAAATATAATAGCAAGATACTTGACATAAAACAGGCGAGACAGTGCATAAACTGAAACCAAAACTAAACAACATCAGAGTAGCGGAAATCCAAAATACAGCTTATTACAACTTTTAAAACTGTCTCTAAAGCAAAAGTAAGCAACAGTAGAAGATGCACTGCTAATGCCCAAGCAGTGATCTTCAACAACACAGGGAGAATATCTATATCATACGTGGAAGCCTCCTGCTCGTCTCCGGATCAGCTACTCGTGCATACCTCCTAACCTGTCTCTAGTCTGCTCGTGTGAGAACCCAGAGTAATAAGAAGAGACATAAAACTCTGGGTCAGACAAAAAGTCTGGTATGAGCGATAAGCAGCTAAACAGAACAATAACAGGTATACTAAACCATACCTGAACCTGGACCTGCAACCAAAGAGTTAGCACTACATACTGTACAATACTCTAAGGTGTCATCAACATATGGTGTAAAGAAATACGGGGGTGGGGGTGTGCATGTCATAGTGATAGCAAACAATTCAATCATGGCAACCATCCTCACATCTCTCACTCAGTGCATAAAGCATACGATGTATACCGCTTTCAACCACTAGACCCATCGAAGTAGTGACGGAGTTCGGCTTGTACAACTACTGCTACCACCAAGCTTACCCCATGGAGTCATGACTAAACCTTTACAAATGACCCCACTTCATTGGTCTATAGCTCTTTTAGTCGTACCTAGACCACTGTGGCCCTGAATCCGTTCACGTACCCCCTATACATAGTGATCCAAAGTTACAGACATCGACAGCCCCTTAGCACACGTCCCGCAGCAAAGCCCAATCATGAAGTTAACTCGTTGGTTCCCATCTGGATCCTTGGTACAAACTTCCCATTTGGACTACCTTTGCATCTCGGGTTATGGTCTTCTTCGGTTCGGTTCGGGTCTCTTCCTCCTATTCGATTCGGTTCGGGCATCCTCCTCCTATCCGGTTCAGTTCGGGTCTCCTCCTCTATCCGGTTCGGTTCGGATCTCCTCCTCCTATCTGGTTCGGTTCGGGTGTCTCTTCCTATCCGGTTCGGTTCGGATCTCCTCCTTCTATTCGGTTCGGTTCGGATCTCCTCCTCCTATCCGGTTCGGATCGGATGTTCTTCCTACTCGATTCGGTTCGGATCTCCCCCTTCTATCCGGTTCGGATCGGATCTCCTCCTCCTATCCGGTTCGGATCGGATCTCCTCCTCCTATCCGGTTCGGATAGGATCTCCTCCTCCTATCCGGTTCAGATCCGGTGTTCTTCCTAACCGGTTCTGAAAATCTGCAACTTTTTCCAGCAAGCTATTTTCGCCGAACGACGGCGTTTTCAACCATTCTAAACTTCCTATGACATTACAAAACATTCCAAACAGCAGTAACAACATATAGAATCAATCAAAAACATTAAAACATCATTTACATGAAATACTTTAGATCAAACATACCCAAAAACCCATGTTTTCCCCTTAATCCTTCTTAACCATGATTAAGCGTACAATTAGAAAAAACTTATCCAAATTAGCCCAAATTTTTATCAGAGCCATAAAACATCATTATAGAATTTTAGGAATTTTTCCAGAATTTATTAATGTATAAATTCGCTAATCTTCACTAATTACCCATAATTAACCGTAATTAGTGTAAAAGCAAGTTAATCACTCACCTTTGCCACAACTAAAACCCCAAAACTGAAATATTCTCTGATTTGGCGCTGTTCCCAATCTTACACAGCAGCTCTACCTCGGTTCTCGTGCTAATACTCCTTGATTTGATGTTTGCTAAGCCTAATCTTCAATTAGAAAGTGATTAAGAGGTGTTTTGAAGAGATTTAGAGGGTGGAGGCCATGGCTAGGTTAAGAGGAATGAATAGTGACGGCTGAAAAATGAGAAAAAGGTATTCTCCAAACCCTAACAGCCCTTTTAAACTCCTAATCCCGAAATTCCCCTTTGGGCCTAGCTGTTAATCACCCGGTTAAGCCCAATTAAGCTGTTTTTCACCATCTGAAACTTGTTTCAGCCATATCTCCCAAACGGTGAGTCCGTTTGGCTAATATGACCACTCTACGGAATTGTAAACCATCATCCGGATCTAATGGAAGTGGTTTCATATCAAAATTCCTTTCTAGTCAAAAGTTATGGTCAAAACAAGTTCAACTAGGGGCAAAACGGTCATTTAAAAATCGATAAAAATCATGAACATGGGAAATGACCCTACTAGTCGTTTCCCAAAAGTACACGACCATACGACTTACTAAGAAAAAGAAATAAATATTCTACGATCTTCCGATGCGTAGAATGCGGGTCGTTACATTCTCCCCCCCTTAAGAAATTTCGCCCCCGAAATTCCTTAACAAAGAAACAAACAATGAATCCCGCATGCCTAACAATCATTCACAGCAATCAAACATGCAAAACAAGCAAAACAAACATAACCTAGCATGCGGAAAACTAAATCGCTAATAAAATCTTACCAGGCAAAGAGTTCTGGATACTTCTTCCTTATGTCCTCCTCTTTTTCCCAAGTACAGTCTTTCTCATCCTCACCCCACTGGACTTTGACTAGTTTCACCGCGTTCCTTCGAAGTTGCTTCGTATCGTTCCCAACGATACGCATAGGCCTACGGTTCCCAACCGCCTCAGGTTCAACCTCGATATCGTCCAACTGATCAGGTGAAATAGCCACATTAGGGTCGTGCACAAACTTCCTTAACTGGGAAACATGAAATACGTTGTGAACTCCCGCCATCTTGTCCGGTAATTCAACTTTATATGCCAAACTTCCAACTAGTTCGAGAACTGGGAATGGGCCAACAAACCTTGGTGCCAACTTGCCTATCCTGCCAAATCGTATTACGCTCTTCTACGGAGAAATCTTGACAAACACCAAGTCACCAACGGAGAATTTTAAGTCTCTTCTCCTCTTATCAGCATAACTCTTATGTCTATCTTGGGCAGCCTTCATTCGTTGTTGAATGGTCTTGATTTTATCTGAAGTTTCCCTCACCACATCTGGTCCAAGCATAAACTTCTCGCCAGTCTCTATCCAACATGATGGTGAGTTGCATGGTCTTCCGTACAAAGCTTCAAACGGAGCCATACCGATACTGGATTGGTAGCTATTATTATATGCAAACTCTACTAGATGCAAATGGTCATCCCATGATCCACCAAAATCCAATATACATGCTCTCAAGAGATCTTCCAAAATACGATTCACCCTCTCCGTCTGACCGTCGGTCTGAGGATGATATGCGGTACTGAGATGTAACCCTGACCCTAGAGCCTCTTGTAAGCTCTTCCAAAACCCACTAGTGAACAACGGGTCTCGGTCACTCACAATGCTTTTAGGTATTCCATGAAATCTCACTACCCACTTCATATACAATTCTGCTAACTTAGCTGCCGTTCTGGTCGATTTGACTGGTATAAATCTTGCACTTTTAGTCAGTCGATCCACAACTACCCAAATGCTATCATGTCCCGATCTAGTCCTTGGTAAACCATCAATGAAATCCATCGAGACTTGCTCCCATTTCCATTCGGGAATTTCTAAGGGTTGTAACAACCCACTAGGCTTCTTTTGCTCGGCTTTAACTAGCTGGCAATTCATGCACTTGGATATAAACTTCCCAACGTCTCTTTTCATCCCTTCCCAGTAGTAAGTCTGCTTCATATCTCGATACATCTTGTTACCACCGGGGTATATAGTCAGCTTTGAGTGATGACATTCTCTAAGCACTTCATCTCTCAATCCATTGACATTGGGTACAACAAGCTTTCCATTCTTTCTAAGCCATCCATCTCGATCAAGCTCATACTTGTTCATTTCCTCATCGATATCCATCTTTAACTTGGAGATGATTTCCAATAGGTTAGGATCGTCCCTCTGACTAGAGCCGATCCGCTCAATTAAAGTGGGTCTGATCGTCAAACTTGCTAACATTTCTGGATCCAATTCGCACTTTGGTCTGAAATCAAACTCCGCGATATACTCCAGTTGCTTCCATTCAAGGAACATAGCCCCTAAGCTGGCATGTCTTCTACTCAATGCATCAGCCACCGCATTGCCCTTTCCCGGTGTATATGCGATGTCAAAATCATAGGAAGCCAAGAACTCTAACCACCTTTATTGCCGGAGATTTAGATCCTTCTGGGAGAAGAGATACTTCAACGACTTATGATCTGTAATTAGCTCAAATCTTTCTCCCAAGAGATAGTGTCTCCACATCTTTAACTCGAACACGATCGCTGCCAATTCCAAGTCATGGGTGGGGTATCTTCTCTCGTGCGGTTTCAATTGCCGACTTGCATAAGCTACAACCCTACCGCCTTGCATCAATACAGCACCCAGTCCGGTACCGCAGGCATCCGTGTATACTGTCATCTCTTCATTCCCCTTAGGAATGACTAACACTGGTGCGCTTGTCAACTTGTCCTTCAGACTCTTAAATGCATTCTCGCACCTTCCATCCCAGACAAAAGCTTGATTCTTCTTGGTCAACTGGGTCAATGGTGCTGCTATTTTGGAGAAACCTTGGATAAACTTACGATAATATCCAGCTAACCCCAAGAAACTTCTTACATCTGTTGCACTCTTGGGCGTAGGCCAATCCTGTACCGTAGCCACTTTCGCCGGGTCCACGGCAATACCATTCTCTGATACAACATGGCCCAAGAACCTCACTTCCCTCTTCCAGAAGTGACACTTAGAAAACTTTGCTTTCAATTGGTGTTTTCTCAACACCTCCATCACTACTCTTAAATGTTCCTTGTGTTCTTCCTCTATCCTCGAATAGACCAAAATATCATCAACGAACACAAGGACAAACTTATTCAACTGATCTCTGAATATCCTATTCATAAGATCCACAAAATATGCTGGGGCATTGGTCAGTCCGAATGGCATGACCAACCACTCATAAAATCCAGACGGCGTTCGAAATGCCGTTTTAGCTATACTCTCAGCTTCCACTCTAAGCTGATGAAAACCTGTCGCGAGATCCAACTAAGAAAATACTCTCGTGCCACTCAACTGATCGAACAAATCATCTATCCGCGGTAGAGGATACTTGTTCTTCCTCGTCACTTTATTCAACTCGCGGTAGTCCACACACAAACGAAGGGAACCATCCGCCTTGGTAGCAAACACAACTGGTGCTCCCCATTCAGAAACACTCCTTCTGATAAATCCCTTCTTCAAAAGATCGCTGACTTGTACCTCGAGCTCTCGCTGGTCCCTTGGTGCCATACGACGAAGTGGCATCACTATAGGCCTAGCATCCTTTATCAAATCAATACGAAACTCAATCTCTCGGTGTGGTGGAAGTCTGGTCACTTCTTCGAAAACATCCGGATACTGGCCAACCACGGGCAAACCTGACAACTCACTATGCGGAATGTCGAGGGAGTTTAGAAAACTAGCCAATACCCCCTTACTGGGTAGACCACCAAACACTATCCTCCGCCCATCATCCGCTCTAGCTGTCACTATAAAGCCCTCACAGTCTACCACCACCCCGTATCTTTGGAGCCAATCTACTCCCAAAATAATACCAAACCCAGTAAAGCCCAAAACAAAGCAATCACAAACAAACATGCATCCATGACTTGATAGGACCACATTACGACAAATCATGCTAAGGCTAGTCGAACCACCAATCGGGTTCGTCACTACTAAAGGTCTATCGACAATCTCGGGCTCCAATCCTAACCTATCTACCAGGTCACTAGATATGAAAGAACTGGAAGCTCCGGTATCAAATAAAACTCTAACAGGAACATCATAAACAGAAAGCATACCTTGAATGACGACATTCTTTCCCTTCTCCGCCGCAGTTGGGGCATTCGACGAAGAAGGAATAGCATTGAGAGCATATGCTTTCACCATTTGCTTTTCTTTAGGGGGTTGTGGACACTTGTCCTTGTGGTGTCCCATTTGGCCACAGTTGAAGCACTTCCTATCCGCTGGCTTGGCCCGACAATTACTAGCATAATGGCCCTTCTTACCACAGCTGAAGCACTCAACATCTTGCTTATTCTTTTTCTTATGGCCATCCTTAGTCTGACTCTGCTTTCTTTTATTCTGGGAACCACCCTTGCCTCCACCACTTGCTTGTGGCTTTGGCTCATCTGCGGATGCAACCTCAGTCTTCGGCTTAGGGTAGAGACTTTCTGATCTTAATGCTTTCCCCACAATCGATTCAAACGTCTCATCGATGTGGTTAATAAGTCTTTCCCCCAAGTACTGATCCAAACCAGTTATGAATTTCTCATTCTTTTTCTCGGAAGTATCAATAAGAGATAACCCATATTTTGACAAAGTGTCAAATTCAGCAATGTACTCCGAGACAGCTCTTCCATTCTGCTTGAGCTCCAAGAATTTCTTAAACAGCACTGACTTCAGAGCAGCTGGAATGAACTTCTCGCTAAAGCGAGCCTTAAACTGCTCCCAAGTAATCTGATCTTCAGGAGTAGCTGCCTTTATAGCATTCCACCAATTCATTGCCCGCCCTTGCAGATGACGGGATGCTAGCTTTCTCTTCATCGCATCCTCGATACCCAAATCCTCGAAGATAAGTTCGCAACTATCCAACCAATCTTGAACATCCGTGGCCGACTCCGTTCCGTGAAATGGCTTCCCACCAAGGCTAGTATAATCCTTATTCAGCTTGGCGAAGTCGACCCTCGGCGCCTGCACTATTGGACCACCACCATTTCCACCATTGGGAGCTGCCCTCTGTACATCTCTAAGCATCTCTCTCATGAGGTCAGTAAACATCGTCCTCATGTCAGTAGCATTCCCATTATTAGCCCCTCTACGGGTACCTCTAACATATCGGCTCATCGTAAATCTGAAAAAGGAAACGATTAACGACCCCATAGTGGTGCTAGTGCAGCACGACTTCATTCTTGTACTACTAATAGTATAGATATATAGCTTTTGAAAACCAAAATAATCACAAATACGCTCTCTCGTATACGTATACTATCTCTCCCTGATAACGTCCCTAGGTTAACTACGCAACCTAGAGCTCTAATACCAAGTGTGACGGCCCGCCCCGCACCAGCCGACACTTCCTCCAAGTGTGCGCTGTACACATGTCCAACTGGCATGGAACGGTCGTCATAAGAAAAGAAAGAAGGTGAAGAACTAACACATAACCTGTAGAATGTCTCACAGCGCACGGAATAAAATATAATAGCAAGATACTTGACATAAAACAGGCGAGACAGTGCATAAACTGAAACCAAAACTAAACAACATCAGAGTAGCGGAAATCCAAAATACAGCTTATTACAACTTTTAAAACTGTCTCTAAAGCAAAAGAAAGCAACAGTAGAAGATGCACTGCTAATGCCCAAGCAGTGATCTTCAACAACACAGGGAGAATATCTATATCATACGTGGAAGCCTCCTGCTCGTCTCCGGATCAGCTACTCGTGCATACCTCCTAACATGTCTCTAGTCTGCTCGTGTGAGCACCCAGAGTAATAAGAAGAGAAATAAAACTCTGGGTCAGACAAAAAGTCTGGTATGAGCGATAAGCAGCTAAACAGAACAATAACAGGTATACTAAACCATACCTGAATCTGGACCTACAACCAAAGAGTTAGCACTACATACTGTACAATACTCTAAGGTGCCATCAACATATGGTGTAAAGAAATACGGGGGTGGGGGTGTGCATGTCATAGTGATAGCAAACAATTCAATCATGGCAACCATCCTCACATCTCTCACTCAGTGCATAAAGCATACGATGTATACCGCTTTCAACCACTAGACCCATCGAAGTAGTGACGGAGTTCGGCTTGTACAACTACTGCTACCACCAAGCTTACCCCATGGAGTCATGACTAAACCTTTACAAATGACCCCACTTCATTGGTCTATAGCTCTTTTAGTCGTACCTAGACCACTGTGGCCCTGAATCCGTTCACGTACCCCCTATACATAGTGATCCAAAGTTACAGACATCGACAGCCCCTTAGCACACGTCCCGCAGCAAAGCCCAATCATGAAGTTAACTTGTTGGTTCCCATCTGGATCCTTGGTACAAACTTCCCATTTGGACTACCTTTGCATCTCGGGTTATGGTCTTCTTCGGTTCGGTTCGGGTCTCTTCCTCCTATTCGATTCGGTTCGGGCATCCTCCTCCTGTCCGGTTCAGTTCGGGTCTCCTCCTCTATCCGGTTCGGTTCGGATCTCCTCCTCCTATCCGGTTCGGTTCGGGTGTCTCTTCCTATCCGGTTCGGTTCGGATCTCCTCCTTCTATTCGGTTCGGTTCGGATCTCCTCCTCCTATCCGGTTCGGATCGGATGTTCTTCCTACTCGATTCGGTTCGGATCTCCCCCTTCTATCCGGTTCGGATCGGATCTCCTCCTCCTATCCGGTTCGGATCGGATCTCCTCCTCCTATCCGGTTCGGATCGGATCTCCTCCTCCTATCCGGTTCGGATCGGGTGTTCTTCCTAACCGGTTCTGAAAATCTGCAACTTTTTCCAGCAAGCTATTTTCACCGAACGACGGCGTTTTCAACCATTCTAAACTTCCTATGACATTACAAAACATTCCAAACAGCAGTAACAACATATAGAATCAATCAAAAACAATAAAACATCATTTACATGAAATACTTTAGATCAAACATACCCAAAAACCCATGTTTTCCCCTTAATCCTTCTTAACCATGATTAAGCATACAATTAGAAAAAACTTATCCAAATTAGCCCAAATTTTTATCAGAGCCATAAAACATCATTATAGAATTTTAAGAATTTTTCCAGAATTTATTAATGTATAAATTCGCTAATCTTCACTAATTACCCATAATTAACCGTAATTAGTGTAAAAGCAAGCTAATCACTCACCTTTGCTACAACTAAAACCCCAAAACTGAAATATTCTCTGATTTGGCGCTGTTCCAAATCTTACACAGCAGCTCTACCTCGGTTCTCGTGCTAATACTCCTTGATTTGATGTTTGCTAAGCCTAATCTTCAATTAGAAAGTGATTAAGAGGTGTTTTGAAGAGATTTAGGGGGTGGAGGCCATGGCTAGGTTAAGAGGAATGAATAGTGACGGCTGAAAAATGAGAAAAAGGTTTTCTCCAAACCCTAACAGCCCTTTTAAACTCCTAATCCCGAAATTCCCCTTTAGGCCTAGCTGTTAATCACCCAGTTAAGCCCAATTAAGCTGTTTTTCACCATCTGAAACTTGTTTCAGCCATATCTCCCAAACGGTGAGTCCGTTTGGCTAATATGACCACTCTACGGAATTGTAAACAATCATCCGGATCGAATGGAAGTGGTTTCATGTCAAAATTCCTTTCCAGTCAAAAGTTATGGTCAAAACAAGTTCAACTAGGGGCAAAACAGTCATTTAAAAATCGACAAAAATCATGAACATGGGAAATGACCCTACTAGTCGTTTCCCAAAAGTACACGACCATACGACTTACTAAGAAAAAGAAATAAATATTTTACGATCTTCCGATGCGTAGAATGTGGGTCGTTACAATATACTTGCTATCTAGTTATCGGTGAGGCTGGCCAATAGGAAAGTGGGGCATCGGTGGTAGGAGTATAGTTCTTGTGCTTGATTTTCTTGGATTGCCTTTCATTAGTTGAGGGAGGGGTCACGTGGGACCATAACCACTGGTAAAAAAACAGACCTTAGCATCTGCATCGGCAGATAACCTAAAGCTCCCAACCGAGTTCCGTGTTTCTAGAATAGCCCTGCCACGGGACTCGGGTTGCACTTTTCAGGACATGTGCATCTAGACAGCGATAAACGATTCGCGACACATACGTGGGGAAAGTCTATGAACATATACCACTCTAGGTAGTGTGTCCTAGACTAGGGGCATCGTTCGACAGGTAGCATAATCTCTAGTTGGACCTAGGTGGCATAAATCCTAAATCCGAGAAGTATTAGATAAGTCGCATAAACCATAGTTGAATCTAGGAAGCGCTCGATAAGAAAACCCTAGATTAGATCTAGGTAATAAATAATGGATGTACACCTAAAGATAACCACAATTACAGGGGTTGGGATCACGTTATCATCTTTATACAGATTACTAGTTGGGATACTAGTTAGGTGGTGCAGAGATATAGAATGGTGTGTGACAGTATATTCGGTTTAAACTGTCTTGCTTTGATTTATATTAGTCTGTTATTCTGGTACTGTCCCATTTTTCAGTTTATGCCTGTCATGTCCTTTTCCTTTTTCATATACCGAAGCACCACTAGACTTACCAGGCTTTATGTCTGACTTTATGTTTTCTTTCGTCTTCTTTTCTTCCGTTCCCCCCTCCCCCCAGGTAGTCAGGGAGGGAATAGCTCAGATTTGTGTGGACCTGTTACTCTTTCCAAGCTTGAAGACTCTTTGATGTGCTGCTTTGGACTCTCTTTTCCACCGCTATGGCTGGCTAATGTTTTATTGGGGAATATCATTGTATATTTATGCTTCTTTATTTTGTTAAACAAGATAGATACTTTGTTGATGGAAAACAATCTTTGTACAAGCTGTTTATAAATGAAATAAAGTTTTATTCACTTTTCTGCTGCTTTATTTATCTGTCTTGTAATTTATCTGCATCTTTTACCTATAATACTTCACAGAACTTAGTGCATTCCCTTTGTGAGTGACACTAACGGATGTGGGGTGTTACACAAGTCTAATGATTGGAAAAATCCAATCATATGCAACTTTTGCAAGAATCCTGGACATATTAAAAAGTATTGTTTTCGTTATAAAAGAGAACACAAGAAGAAGAATGATTTTTAGAAAGATGGTGATGACAAAAACACTGCAGCAATAGCTTTTAAGAGTGATTATGATGTCACTTTATTTTGTGCAACTAGTGAATGCCATCATGTTAATAGTACAAACTCAAAATGGCTTGTAGATATAGGTGCTTCATATCATTGTGTTCCTAAAAAGGATTACTTCTTAAACTACAAAGCTGTTGACTTTAGTAGTGTTAAAATGGGTAACCAATGCTCAGCAAGTATTGTTGGGTTAGGTGATATTCGAGTGAAGACCAATGTTGGATGCATACTTACATTGAAAGGTGTGCGCCATATTCCGGATCTATGCCTTAATTTGTTGTCTGCGTATGTTCTTGATCAAGAAGGCTTTTACCACACCTTTGAAGATGGTAACTGGAAATTATCCGAGGGATCTATGATAGTTGCTCGGGGTGAGTTGTGTTGGTCTTTGTACAAGACAAACTTGACTATATGTTAAGATGAGCTAAATACAGTCGAAGAGAAGTATTCTTTTAATTTGTGGCACCGAAGAATGGGACACATGAGTGAAAAGGGTTTAAAGTGTCTAGTAGGTAAACCTTTAATCCCTGCTGATATTTCAATTTCTCTTGACCCTTATGATCATTGCTTAGCAAGAAATCAACATTTAGCTTCTTTTGCAAGAAAGTCTACAAGAAGGCAAGCCAAGTTAGAGTTGGTACATTCTGATGTTTGTGGTCCTATTGAGGTGGAATCTAATGATGGCAACAAATATTTTGTCACTTTCATTGATGATGCTACCAGCAAAACTTGGATTTACATATTGAAGGCCAAAAGTCAAGTGCTTGAAACATTTCAAAAATTTCATGCAATGGTGGAAAGGGAGGCAGAAAGAAAATTGAAGTGTCTTCGTTCGGACAATGGTGGTGAGTATACCTCACACGAGTTCAACAATTATAGTTCACAACATGGTATTTGACATGTAAAGACAGTTCCTGGCACTCCACAACATAACGGTGTAACCGAGAGGACGAACAGAACCATTGTAGAGAAGGTGAGATGTATGTTGAAGATGTCCGATCTACCGAAGTCATTTTGGGAAAAGACGGTGAATACTGCAGTTTATTTGATTAATCGTTCTCCATCTATTCCATTGGGTCTTGACATACCAGAGAGAGCACGGAAAGGTAGTGATCCTACATATTCACATCTTAGAGTTTTTGGATGCAAGGCATACATGCATGTGCCAAAAGTCAAAGATCAAAGCTGGATTCCAAGACTACTCCATGTGTGTTTGTTGGCTATTATAACAACCTGGAAAATCAGAACCAATTAATTTTTTTATTCTACTGGATTTTGAATATTTGAAATTATTTATTTTAAATAATAACGATTTAAAATTTATTTAATTCGAAGTTAGAACATGTTAGACCCAAAAGTGGTTCTAACACCCAAATTGATTAGAAACAAGATAAAATAAAACAAAAATAAGAATGAACACACAAGATTTATAGTGGTTCGGCGAAGAAATGCCTACGTCCACTTAGTTTTTACTATATTCAGTAATTCAATTACAAATGCAATGTAAGATTCACTCACAACTCACTTTTGTTCACTCAAATGATTAAAACAAGAAATGGAAGATAATTTGGATTCTCCGGGAATAAAGGAATTCGGATGATGGAGGTACTTGGATTCTCAAAAAGTGCTGAAAAAGATCCTTCTCTTTGCCTCTAGATGGGGTATTTATAGGTGTGAATTTGCTGAGATTCAATCCGGGTCGGAACACGTGTCCTCCATCGCTCTTTCTTCGGGTTCGGATGGACCATCAAGCTGACAACACATCAAAGAGACGGACGTTAGGGGTAGGAATTAGCCATATCCGGTCCGGTTCTCCAGGCGATTTTATAGGAGACTTTCCTGGATCATGGGTGCGGGTCGGAGACGTGCAGGTTGGGGGCTCGGATCGGAATACCCGATCCGAACCGGAGTAGCTTGGACGCCTCTTCTTCTCCAATCATACTCCGCTCCGCTCCAGCGTCGTGGCAATCAGATGGCTTTCCGATCCACTTGAGATTTATTGGCCTTCCGATCCGATCAGGTATGCTTTGCCAATCTATTCAGTAAGAGACATCCGATCCGAACAGAGAATCCAGCCCGATCCGAACCGATATGCTGCTATCAATCTGAATTGTGATGTTTCCTTCCGATCCGAACCGGAGTCTTATGTCTTGAAATATTCTTCAATGGTTGGTTTCTTGACTTTGTGTTGCCTAGTTCGCAAAGTAGGCTAACATTTTGCCCCCTCAAAGGATGCTTTCGTTGTACAAAGCGTGCTTTGATGTCGTTTAACCAGAATTGTCAAGAGTAATGCATCGAATTCTATTCGGTTCGGCGTCCGATCCGAGTGCCTTTTCTTCATTTCTGAGCAAATTTGGGAACTCTTCTCGCCGTGTAATGCTTCTTGCAGGTATGCTCCTCCTTTACTTCCCTTCTCTTCAATTCGAGTCGGACGTTAAATCAATCGCGTGAGATTTCCATTCGGTTCGGATTCCGATCCGAAGCGTTTTCGTGAGTTAGGTTCTTGGACGTTGGGCCTTCAGAGGGAGTTGTGCTTCTGGGCCTTCATTCCGGTCCGAGCGGGTGAGACAAAATAGGAAGACGAGGAGTCAACACCATTCCCTTTATAAACTCGTTACTGCCTTCATTCCTTCCTTCTTCTTTTTTGCTGCCGCTCCCGACCTTAATATTGAAAACGTCAGAAACTCGAAAATTCTAAAACTATTTCCTGTAGATTTCCCAAATCAAACATATAGGTAGCTTTTCTAATCTCAAATAATTTTGTTGTAACCGTTCTCGATTTCAATTAGCGTTGGGTTAGGATGGTTTGGCCATAAGCATCACTCGAACCCTCCGCCGCTGCTGGTGGATGCGCCATTGCTTCGAGGCGTTGCGAGGCTGAAGAGGGCGAACATTTGTTCTTAACGGTGGCTTCGGTGATAAAGCGGACTCGCCTGTGAGTAGATGGGAAAAGAGGAAAGAGATGAAGAGTGGGATGACAAGCTGGAGTCGGGTCGGGTAGAAGACGAAGGAGCAAAAAGGAAAGGAGGGAAAGGGGATCGGCTCGGGTTTCGTTCTTTGGAAAGATGGAAAGGAAAGAAAAAGTCGGTTCGGGTCGGAAAAGTGAATGGGATAAGAGGTTGAAGTAAACGGACCGGTTAGGTGGTGCTGGTTCGGTTCGGATCGGGCTACCCGATCCGAACAGATCAGTCCTGCTTCCGAACCCGTTGCTTCCCTTGTCTTGAACTGACCATGCTTTAGTGAGGCACCCGAACCGACTGTTATCTGTGCTTGTGCCGAGCTAGTCATCATATGCATATCCGAACCGACCCGAACATATTGAACTTGACACATAAAGACCACCCAACTAATTCAACTAACACTTATTCTAGACGAATATGCCTCGCGGACAGTTAGGATAGTGCCTTGCGAACATAAACGAGAATCAAGGACAACTCTGACCATTACTTTCTCTTTAAAGCTTCGCCTTACATTGCTGTACTTCTATTTTGTATTTCCCACATTTGTTGCACACACTTTAGTTCACACACATACACAAAAAGGGAACACGGGATAATTCACTCTAATCCGTGCTATTGCTTCTTCAATAGTTCCATGACAATGAGGCCCAGACGCTCTTCTCGTTTAGCTGAGAGGAAAGAAGCTCCAGAAACTTCCAACAAAACCACTCTCGAGGATATATCTTCTTCATCTGACCCAGAATGGGACAGCGAGGGTCCGGATTACGGAGTTGGTCATCGGGAAAGCGATGAAATGTCTTCAGAAAATGAAGTTTCCCTAGGCTTTGAGGAGGAAGGGGGGATTGGTGACAATCGAGCACCCGATGAATTTGACTCAGCCATTATATTGGAATCACCTCCAGATTCCGTAGAATCAACAATTGACAATGACCGACTCGTGAGAATTTGCTTGAAGTATGGAATAATGAAGAGAGACACTTTAGTGCCCTCACGCTCTGACCGTCCCCATAACCCTCCAGAAGGATATATGACGGTCACTCGTCTGATGTGCATGGTTGGCGCCATTCCTCCATTCTCGCCTTTCATCGTCGACTTCTTAAGACAAATACAGATTGCCCCCATGCAGCTGCATCCCAATTCATATGCCTATCTGCATACCTTATTCATAGCATATCGTGAAATTCTAGGCGTGGAGCTTACGTTTGACGATGTTCATTTCTTCTATAATTTCAAACATCGGACTAGAGAAACCCCTTCTTTCTGTTACTTTGAGTCGGTCCCAAAGAGGAAGATAATCTCTACGCCGTTTAGCAGCAAAGCTGGAGATTCCAGACTAGAGTGGTTCTATATAAAGCAACAGTCTGGATGCGCCAGAAGATGGACAAAATCAAGTAAAGCACTGATCTCCTGAACCCGGGCTCTATACACTTGAATCATCACCCTGACCTGTTTTCCTTTTTATTTGCAGTCGACAATCCCAAACAGGTATCAGACCAAGCGTTCTTTGATCGAATGCACCGTCTCCTCAACGGCGACCAAAAATTCCTTACCATTGACGAGGTCCTTAAAGATGAATACCTTCACTTTCATGGGCTGCTATCTGTTTTTCGCAGCATTGGACATGGGACGGTTCCATACGCGTACATTCCTCCAGTGGAAACAATCCCAGAAATAGGAGAAGGCTCGGGAATTCCTGCAGCTTCTCTTCAGACTTCACCCTCTCCCTCCTCCACTCAAGACGATGAACTGGCTAATCTGGCCAAAAGACATCGTGAAGGGTATATTGCCCCCGAGGAAACTACCTCGCTAGACAAATCAAAATCTCCCCAAGGGTCACCACTTCACGCTTCCGAAGGGGATGTTCCTAGCACCGACGAGCACATATTTCAGGGTTTAGGGGATCTCCCCTTACCCGAGACGATATATACTTCAGAAGATTTCAGAAAGGACCCTTTAGTCTTCACTTCTTCTGAAGAAACTACTCCTGCCAAGGCCAAAAAGCCTGCCCGCATCAGTCTAGCTTCAGACTCGGGTTGGTTGGGGGGACACACACACCACTTAGGATACACTTCACACCGTAGCACTGGCATTCATTGCACTTCTTTCTCCATGGATTCGTCGATTCTAAACTTCATTTAACTTATCGTGCAGGTACAATGTCTCGATCCTCTTATGATATAAGAAAGCTTCGCCGCAGCATGTCCAATCCTCCTCAAGATGTTGAGTATGATCGCCGGGATGACCGTGGTAGGGAGGAAAGAAGACCCTATGATCCTTATCGATCTCGATCCTCACGCTCCCGCTCACCAGTTCGACCGGAACAAGAAAAATACAAAAGCTATCAAGGTCGTAGGGAGGAGGATAGACCACAATCTAGGGATTCCACTTCCTCCCACGAAAAGCGGAGTAGAGAGAAAACGCCTCCAAAGGAAACTGGGTCTAGAAGTAAGCAAAAAGTCCCTGCCACTAAGCGACCTCGGACAGACAAGGGTTCTACAGAATCTTCTTCAGGAAGGGACACTGAACTAACACTCCTCGCCCCTCCTCCACCAGATGCGGGAACCGCAGTAAGGCTGGCATATTTAAAGGAGCAATTTCCCGAGCACTACTTCGAGACTCTGACCTTTCTACCTTCCCTTGAACCTATTTCTTCTAATTGGGCAGAGGAGGCCAGAGCAAAGATTGATTTGGTGGAAAAACAATATACCGAGATGTTCAAGTATTCCCGTACTCTTTCTAGAATCATTCGCACTCTAACGACAAATGCTAACTCAATGCAAAAGACTGCAGAGGAGGATGCTAAGGCCCTAAAAACCTTAGGAAAAAATTTAGAAGATACTCAAGCTCAACTAGCTATCGCTCAGAAGAACGCTTCCAACTTCAAACAACAGTTTGAGGACATGCAAAAGCGCTATCATGATTTGCTAGAATCCCACACTCAGGAGCGTTCTGAGTTAAAGAAGCAAGCTGACGAAGCCAAATCAGAGGCTGCTAAGACGCGTCTTGCTTATGCTGAGCTTGAGCAGAAAAACGCCGAGTTAACAAAAAGGAGTGCTGAGTTAGAAAAGAAAAACGCAGACTTGGCTTCAAAATTGTTGGAGGCGGAAAACAGGGTGCCCTGGCTGAGGGCAATGTGGAATGCGCTATTAAATCTGCGGAGGAAACCCGCAAACAACTATCAGAGGCTGAGGCCGATATTCAGGGCTTCAGCGAGCTAATGATCGAATTCTTCGCGCACATTATTCGTCGTCGAAACATTTCCTGGATCGAGGACTATCCATCCACTTTGGTTCATGTGTGGAATCAAATCGTCGAGTGGGAAAAAGAAGAGCTTAAGGTTGACTCCCTCGATGAAGATAAGCTGATGGAGAAGTACTTGAGAGACGACGAACCGGAGCGTCTAGCTGAAGGGCGCCGTCTAATTGCTGAGGCCATGGAAGAAGAGAGGCGGAAGTCTAAACAGAAAACCATTCCTGAAGCTGGTTCTTCTTCTTCTGCTCCTGTAACTCCCGAAGTAGAGGGGTATGATCCCGAAAACCCGGGAATTTCCCGAACCACTTTGCTATCTCCTATTCCTGAAATAACTCCAGAGGTAGTAGTTACCCCCGCTGAAAAGTCTTCAGAAGGTATCCCTATCTTTTCTCCTCAATTTGTCAAGGCTACTACTACCTTTGGCTACATAACCGAACGTTCGATGAGAAATCCTTTGCTCTCGCCTGAGTTGATAACCAATGTTTCTCATTTTGTAGGCGTTGAATCATCCACAAAGACAGATGTAGCTCAAGGAGCTACCGCTGGGACACAACCTGCTGATAGGGTCAAAGAAGGGGAAGACAAGGCTGCTTCAACAGACCTGGGGGAAAGAAGTGAGCCAATTAAGGTCACTACTCCCCATGATGAAGAAATGATTGCAGCTTTAAAAGACGACGGAGGAGACGAGGGGCATGATGAGGAACCGGAGGTTACAATAACCGGGGAGTCAAAGAGCGCTGATGACGTTACCTTGGCGGCCATGAAGGCTGATCAAGACAAGCGCTTGCAATTAAAGGCTGAAGAATTAGACCCTGAGGTTCTCAAGCCCCTCGCAGTGGTGGATGCAGGTTCAAGGTTAGTGGTTAAGCTCTCAACTAGATCTATTACCGAAGAACTTGCTAAAAAATCTTCTCTTGATTTCAGCGCCCCGCCCTCCGGGAAGAAGTCTGCTGGCTCCAGTACTACATCTTCAGGGAAAAAGAAATCAAAGCGGATCTTGACTGAAGCCGAGAGGGAAGCAAAAGATGCGGAAAAAGCTGCCAAAAAATCGAAGGCTCATCCCAAACCCAAATAGTGGGTTCCCCTGTATCCTTTTAGCATCTTTATAAACCAATAAGTGCTGCTACACCAACAGCTTCCGCACTTTCTTTTCCAGTTATTTCCCTGTACAAATTCATTCATTTGTAAATAAAAATAATTCACTTTTTGCAATGTTTATTTGTTAGCAGTTCTGCACTTATGTAAAAATGCATATCTATGGTTATGAAACAAAGTTGTGGAGAGGGGAGATATGTATATATATATGTGTCCCCAGTCAATCTCCATAGGTTATTCAGTGCCTAACAATGCAATCTGAACGCTCCCGATTCTCTAACGGGATAGCATTTCCTGTGTCATCAATATCTGTTGTTTTTCCTGGCATTTCTTTTATACTCTTTCTCATTCTCTTGAGAGTTAGAGTTCGAGTTCAGTTATTTGCTTATTCCCCGGTTGTTCAATGGGAAAAGATTTCTTTCTCGGCGCTCGGTCGGAGACGCCTTTATACTCTCTTTCTCTCTGGAAAGTTAGAGTTCGAAGTTGAACCTCTTTCTCAGCGCTCAGTCGGAGACGCTTTTATACTCTCTCTCTTTCTCTGGAGAGTTAGAGTTCAGAATAGAATTTCTTTTTCAGCGCTCAGTTTGAGACGCTTTTATACTCTCTCTCTTTCTCTGGAGAGTTAGAGTTCAGAATAGAATTTCTTTTTCAGCGCTCAGTTTGAGACGCTTTTATACTCTCTCTCTTTCTCTGGAGAGTTAGAGTTAAGAATGTCGTTTTCTCATTCTTTTATGTCTTATTGCACAAATAAGTATTGTGCTTCTTTTTATGTCCAAACTGTTTCAACCTTTTTAGGCTCTAAGTTATCCTGTATTTTATAATCACAACAGAACAACTAACGAATATAAATGCAGAAAAGTAAATAACACACAATATTTTTATAGTGGTTCAGCTAAGTCATAGCCTACATCCACTTTATAGACCTTTATTCATATCATCAGATTTTCCCAAGGCAAGTCGTGCCTTATTACAGAATTTATAGGAAGAACAGCATAAAGTATAGCATTTCTAATCCAAATATCGCATTAAGTGTTGGGCATTCCATGCTCGAGGGACTTCTTCGCCATCTACGGTCGTTAACTTGAATGTTCCTTTATCAAGTCTCCGTTGGATGACAAAGGGTCCTTCCCATTTTGGGCCGAGGTGAGGAAGAGATGGAAAAACTCTCTTTAGCACCAAATCCCCTGGTTCAAAAGTTCTGAGGCGAACTTTTTTGTCATAATAGCGTGCCATCTGACGCCGATGTCTTGCTGCACGCAAGTCTGCTTCGTCCCTTTTCTCTTCGACCTCATCAAGAGACTCAAGTAGAAGTGCCCGATTCGTCATCGGGTCATAATACGTAACCCTGTGGGAAGGAACTTCCAGTTCAACTGGGATTACTGCTTCTGAGCCAAAGGAGAGGGAGAAAGGGGTATGACCGGTAGCCGTTTTAAACGTTGTTCGATATGCCCACAAAGCTAGGGGCAATTCATCAACCCATTTTGCCTTTGCACGCTCCAACCGTTTCTTGAGGATGGATTTTATAACTTTGTTTACCGCTTCTACTTGCCCATTCGATTGTGGATAGGCGACTGCAGTATATCGCTTGTCTATCTTATATTTCTGGCAAAAATTTCTGAACTCAGAGCTATCAAACTGGGTTCCGTTGTCAGTTATAATCGTCCTTGGGATCCCGAACCGGCATATAATATTTCTGACCACAAAACTTATCACTTTTCTTGCTGTGATCTTGGTCAAGTGCTCAGCTTCCACCCATTTCGTGAAATAATCCACGGCTACTATGGCATACTTAGCCCCTCCTTTAGCAATTGGTAAAACTCCAATGATATCGATTCCCCATGTGGCAAATGGCCAAGGACTCACCATCGATTTAAGCTGGGTTGACGGTGCCCTGGGGATTTTGGCGAATCTCTGGCACTTATCGCAGCGTCGTGAATAATCGGCTGCATCCTTGCTGATCGTAGGCCAGAAGTATCCGTACCGCAATATTTTCTTTGCTAAAGTTTGACCTCCTGTATGATCTCCACACTCACCTTCGTGCACTTCTCTCAGTACACGCTTGATGTCGTCGTGTGCGATACATCGTAACAGGGGCATAGAAAATCCTTGTCTATAGAGAGTATCGTCTTGCATAACATATCTGGCAGCTTTGCGGACTACAGCTCTTTTCTCACTTTTCTTCGATGGGAGTGTCCCATTCTTAAGAAAACTCTTGATTGGAGTCATCCATGACTCCTTCTCTGGTTCCGCTTCAAGAACGAATTCAATTTCCATTGACTCAAAGCTTGGCGATTCCAATGTTTCAATTGGAATTACCTCGGTCCCTTCTGGATTGTCAGAACTAGCCAGTTTTGCCAGTCTATCCGCTTTCTGGTTTTCAATTCTGGGAATATGTGTTATGCTGTACCGATCTAAGCTATTCAATAGCTCTTTCACTTTCTTGAGGTAGGCGATAAGTCGAGGTCCTCGAGCCGCGAATTCCTCTCGCACTTGACAAACAACAATCTTAGAGTCACAAAATATGTCCATCATTTTTACTCCGAGGTCTTTAGCAAGTTTCAGCCCGGCAATCAGGGCTTCATACTCAGAGTCGTTGTTAGTTGCCGAAAATTCTAACCGTAGGGCGTAATATAACGACCGTCCCTCCGGAGTGAGTAAGACAATTCCAGCTCCGGATCTTCGGTCATTTTTAGCTCCATCTGTATATAGTCTCCACGGATTCATCTCTAGCTTATCCTCAGATTTGACCACTTGGTCATTGATTATTTCTTCCTCTGGAATGGTGAACTCCGCAATAAAGTCTGCTAGAGCTTGCCCCCTGATTGACTTTCGTGGTTGAAAATTCAAATCAAACTGGCTTAGTTCTATGTTCCATTTAATCAACCTTCCCGACACTTCGGGTCTCTGCAACACCTGTCTTAACGGCTGATCGGTGTATATGGTTATTGGATGGGCTTGGAAGTAGTGACGAAGTTTTCGGGATGCAATCAGGAGGCTGTAAGCGAGCTTCTCGATCTTTGGGTAGTTGCGCTCTGCCGCTGCTAATTTCTTACTCACATAGTATACTGGCCTTTGTACTTTGTCTTCCTCTCGAACCAGGGCTGTGCTGACAGCGTGAGCCGAGACTGCTAGATAAACAAATAGTTCTTCGTGATCTACGGGCTTTGATAAGATTGGCGGTTTCTCTAACAGCTCTAACAGATTTTGGAAAGCCTCGACACAATCGGGAGTCCACTGGAAGTTCTTCTTTCCCCTTTTTATCAAATCAAAAAATGGAACACATTTATCGGTGGCTTTAGAGATGAATCTACTCAATGCCGCTACCTTTCCTGCCAGACTTTGGACGTCTTTAATTCTTTTTGGTTCTTCGATATTTCTAATCGCCGCTATCTGGCTAGGGTTGATCTCAATTCCTCGGGAACTCACAATGAAGCCAAGGAACTTTCCCGACGCCACTCCAAATGAACATTTTAAAGGATTCAATTTCATACGGTATTTTCGCAAGATACCAAACATTTCCGCTAAGTCTTTCGTATGATTGGAAGACTGCTTTGATTTAACAAGCATATCATCCACATAAACTTCCATAGTTTTTCCTATTTGATCATAAAACATTCTATTTACCAACCGCTGATAAGTAGCTCCAGCGTTTTTTAATCCGAATGGCATTACAACATAACAATATAATCCCAAATTCGTTATGAAACTTGTATGCTCTTGATCTGGTATATGCATAGGAATCTGATTGTATCCAGAGTATGCATCCATGAAAGAGAGAAGTTCATGACCTGCTGTCGAGTCTACAAGCTGGTCAATCCTGGGAAGTGGGAAACTATCTTTTGGGCAAGCCTTATTTAAATCTGAAAAGTCAATACAAGTTCGCCACTTTCCGTTTGGCTTCTTTACCAGGACGGGATTCGATATCCAGTCGGGATAGGTCGAATCTCGAATAAATCCATTTTGCTTCAATTTCTCTACTTCCTCTTTGAGGGCAGCCGACCTCTCTGGGCCCAGCGTGCGTCTCTTTTGCTTCACAGGCGGATGCTTCGGATTTACATTCAATTTGTGACTGATAATGGAAGGTGATATCCCACACATGTCAGCATGGGTCCAGGCGAACACATCTAAGTTTGCCTTCAAGAAGTCCGTCAGTTCCTCAGCACGACGTGGATCCAATTGAGAACCAATCTTCAAAACTTTCGTCGGATCAGCTTTATCAATGGGAATCTCCACTGTCGCTTCGTTAGGAGTTGCATTCCTAGCCTCTGGTTCCTCGTCTTTTCTAGGATCCAGATCTTCAAGTGTTCCCTTGGGCAACTCCTTTGGGGTCATTTTCTCTAATTGCTATGCCGAGTCCCCCTTTGAGGGAGACGAGGCATCCTTGCTTTCAGTATTAACTCCTTTCATCAACATCTTCAGTTCGGCCACATAGCAGGCCCGTCCAGAGACCTGATCCCCTCTTATTACTCCAGTTCCAGCTTCAGTTGGGAACTTCAGTAACAAGCACCAAGGGGCGATACAAATTCTGAATTCAGCGAGGGCAGGTCTCCCTAAAAATGCGTTATATGGCGAATCTACGTCCAATACTACGAACTGAAGCATTCGCACTCTTCTACGTTCTCCTTGCCCTAGGGTTACAGGCAACTCTATATATCCCATGGGAGACGTCGTCGCTCCGTTGAAACCTCTAATCCATCCTTCACAAGGTTTCAGATCTTCGGGCTCGAGCTTCATCTGATCAAATGACTTCTTGAATAAAATATTAACGGAACTTCCGTTGTCTACTAATACCTTATGGACCAAGGCCGGCCCAATGGTGGTAGTAATAACCAACGGATCATTGGTGGGAGATTGTATCCCCGTGTTATCTCGGCTGCGAAATACCACGTCATCGAACATGGTTTTTTGTTGTTTTATAGGGGTGACATCTTCCAAATCGTCACCTTCATTCACATCCAGATGCTTGGCAGCATTCACATACTGGTCCATTGACCTAAAACTTCGGATTGCCGGGTGAGGTCCGCCTACTATAGAGTTGATGACAATCCCTTTACCTTTCTGCTGCGCGGTAGGCTTAGGAGCAGGTAGGATCTGTTTTGGAGCCTGCTCTCCTTGCCCCCTGTCCCTCGGGGCAACCTTATACTCATCCAATTTTCCTTCACGCAGCAGCTTTTCGATTACATCCCTCAAATGCCGACACTCATTGGTCGAATGTCCATGTGTTCCGTGAAACAAGCAAAATTTCCCTGTCGCCATTTCTTTCTCGGTCGAATCACGAGGTGGCGGTCTTTTGTACTGCAACACATTGTACGTATCTAGGTAGATATTTTCCAGGGTGTCATTCAATGGTGTATAGTCCTCGTAGTTCTGGAATCGGGGCCTTTTGTTAGGGTCACTTCCCCTATTTCTGTTTCTCCTGTTACCGTTCGAATTACGGTTGTTGTTGTTTCCCCCATTTCCAGTATTGCTGTTTCCACCCTTATTTCCTACATTTACTTCAACCTTGCCAGAACTTTCCCCAGACTGCTTCACGGCAATATTACTCTGCACATTCTCCTTTGAAGCTGTCTCAGACTTTCTTTTCCGGTTTGCCCGGGCCTCCTCTCGTCTTAGATAAATATCGGCTTTTTCGTAGAATATCGCCCTTGTGGGGGGTGTCTTCCCAGAAAGGTAGTCTCCAAACTCAGATTCAGGATCGACTCCTTCCTTCAATGCCATCAGAATGGTGGGCTCATGCGGGTCACTGACCTCAGTTACAGCTTGGTTAAAACGATCTAAATATGCCCTTAAAGACTCTCCTGGTGCCTGTTTGATCCTCGACAATTCAATAACACTCTTGGACTTGCGGGCATGTAGTCGAAACTGGTTCATGAAACGCTCGCTTAGTTCTTTGTAATTAGAAATTGAACGAGGAGGAAGCCGGGTAAACCAGAACAATGCCACATCTTCCAGGTAGATTGGGAATGCTTTGCACTTTACTTCATCAGGGGCAGCAGCAGCGTTCATGAGCCACGAATACCGCATCAAATGCTGTCCCGGATCAGTCCTTCCGTTGTATTTGTCCATCTGCGGCAAGTTAAAGCGTCGGGGAAACTGGAAATCTAGGATATCATCAGTGAACGGTGTATGGCTTCGCTCAATGCCATAGTCTTCATTCGTATAATTCCGGCTCTCGGACATAATTCGGCGAACCATCGCCTGCACATCGGCACTAGTTAGGGGCTGCTCAGATTCCCTGGCCCTAGTGTCCGAGTTCCTTCGGGGCTCTTGCTCTGGAGATGCCCTTCTTCTTCGAGCTGCCTCTACTCGATTCCTTTCCCTGTGTTCCCGGTCGATCTCGGGAAGAGGGGACTGGAGTCTTTGCCCCCGAGTAGGGCTATCGTTTCCTAATGCTCGTGCGATATCCTCGCGAGATCCCAAAGATCCAAACGTTAGCTGCTCCACGTTCTGAGGTCGTTCGAGTGGCCTTCGCTCACGGGGCCTCTCTTCCTCGGAAGATGAAGATTGATCTACGGGTGTGTGACGAACCGGTGACGGAGTTCTCTGCCGGCGGAGCTCATTGATCTCCCGACTCATGAGCCTCATATTTTCCTGCATCATGAGATTGGTGCGCTCATGAACTCTCATGGCTTCCCTCGTGCTCTCAAGCATATCAAGCAAGCGCGAGAAATCTCCTTGAGTGATGGGAGCAGATGGATTGACCTGGTCTCCAACCCTGGCAGCTGGAATTGGAGCATTCGCGGGGACTCGAGTAGATGTTCCAGCTTCACCAAGCATCGGGTCGGATCGGAGGTAGGAAGTCGGGTCGGATCGGAGCTGGGGTGCCTGGTCGGATCGGTGTGCAGCGAGCAACTCGGGTCGGTTCAGACTGGGGGAGTGCACGGCTTCGGAGTCTCCTACCCGGATCGGATCGGAGCTCTCCCCTTGCTGTCGGTTCGGATTTCCTGCATTGATTCTCCCTGCTGCTGAACTCTGCCCCCGAGACCTTGTTACAACAGCATGCTGCTGATCTTCGCCAGCTCCATTTCCTTGAACAGACTGAACTTCTTTGCCTTTTCCTTTGGCCATTAGTCTTTGACAATTGCTTCAACGAATGTAAAAAAGTGGAGAAACTTAAGGATTCACTTCTTTGAACTCAACGGTCCAAAAAGTAGAAAGAGATCCCGGAAAATAAAGAATTTAGATGAGGTTTCTCAGTGAAAGCACCAAAATGTTAGACCCAAAAGTGGTTCTAACACCCAAATTGATTAGAAACAAGATAAAATAAAACAAAAATAAGAATGAACACACAAGATTTATAGTGGTTCGGCGAAGAAATGCCTACGTCCACTTAGTTTTTACTATATTCAGTAATTCAATTACAAATGCAATGTAAGATTCACTCACAACTCACTTTTGTTCACTCAAATGATTAAAACAAGAAATGGAAGATAATTTGGATTCTCCGGGAATAAAGGAATTCGGATGATGGAGGTACTTGGATTCTCAAAAAGTGCTGAAAAAGATCCTTCTCTTTGCCTCTAGATGGGGTATTTATAGGTGTGAATTTGCTGAGATTCAATCCGGGTCGGAACACGTGTCCTCCATCGCTCTTTCTTCGGGTTCGGATGGACCATCAAGCTGACAACACATCAAAGAGACGGACGTTAGGGGTAGGAATTAGCCATATCCGGTCCGGTTCTCCAGGCGATTTTATAGGAGACTTTCCTGGATCATGGGTGCGGGTCGGAGACGTGCAGGTTGGGGGCTCGGATCGGAATACCCGATCCGAACCGGAGTAGCTTGGACGCCTCTTCTTCTCCAATCATACTCCGCTCCGCTCCAGCGTCGTGGCAATCAGATGGCTTTCCGATCCACTTGAGATTTATTGGCCTTCCGATCCGATCAGGTATGCTTTGCCAATCTATTCAGTAAGAGACATCCGATCCGAACAGAGAATCCAGCCCGATCCGAACCGATATGCTGCTATCAATCTGAATTGTGATGTTTCCTTCCGATCCGAACCGGAGTCTTATGTCTTGAAATATTCTTCAATGGTTGGTTTCTTGACTTTGTGTTGCCTAGTTCGCAAAGTAGGCTAACAGAACATATAAATTTATTTAAATTATATAACGAGCCTAAAATGGCGCTGTAGTTTGAAAATTCGATTTCAAATTTCAAATGAATGTACAGAATTCAAAATAAATCGGATTTCAGTAAAATCAGTTTGAATCTGTTTAATTATATCTTTCTAACAAGTGTGAAAAATCCAGATTTCATAACGGGAATTAAAAGTTATGTCCAGTTTAAAATTAGAAATAGTCGCTATGGAATTTAATATAATATATAGCCCTTATAAATAACCATTTTGCAAACGACCTCCGTTTTCGACGAAACTACTTTGGTTGGATCCGGAATGTCAATTTATTACTAGGTTTAAAATTCCATAATTTTTGGAATTAATATGCGAGCGTGGTAAATTAAAATGCGTTTGGTAATTTCAGTTTGAATTCGATCGACCAGAAAAAAACCATGTTTCAAACGGTTTCCAAATTTGACGAAATTAATTTAATTAAGACCGTATCATCAAAACATAGCTAGATTTATTTTTCGGGAATTTTTGGAATCAATATGTGGCCCTGGCAAGTTAAAATATACATTAAAATTTAGTATTGAATGTTTTATATTTTAATTTGAAGAATAACCGATTGAAGCAGTCGGATGGGCTTACGAAACATATTCCATTGTGTGCGGAATGGGGGTATTTAGCTAGGGGTGACAGTCATTAGGTTGGATTTGGAGTTCGTATGGGTTAACGGGCCTTTATGGAATTAAGAGAATAATAAAATAAATATATAAATTAATGGACCGGTAGAAATTCACCATCACTTTATCTCGCTCCAGGAAATAAATCCGTAACCCTCTCGTTTAACGGCGGCTACCTCTTCCTTCCTCTACTCAATCTCTCCCAAACCACGCAATAAAATCGAACGAGCCTGTTAAGGTTTTTATAGAGATTTCTTCTATATCCATATCCATGCCCGATGTGTATTTTTTCTTGGTGTATTCGTCGAGATCCAAGCCCAGAAAGCCGCCGCCATTCACACCAAAATCCGCCACAACCGTACCGTCGAGTTCAACATGGTGGGTCCCCCTGGATGCGCCTCTCCTTGCTCTTCGACGTGGTATAATCTGATTGGCCTCAAGCTCAATGGATTTGAAGATAAATTAAACCCTAGTTTTGAACATTTACTGAAAGGTGCAGCCTTTATATTTTTAAAGGGTTATAACACTTAAAACCGTTGCTAATTCATTATATTGAATAAAAAATCATATCCTTTCCATGTGTTGTCAAAATTCGATGAAACATGAGACATTGGACTCGTGGCGTCATACACGACATTCTAGAAGAGACCGGGAGAATTTTAGAGCCATCTACAATTTTTGGCGAGGTCAAAACCAATATGAGATCTCTGAATTCAAAAATAAATGAATAAAATTATATAGGATGCAGACGGATTTTAGTAGCTCCTGACATCATCGTTCACAGACCATGGACGATTTGTTTGATAATATTGTGTGCTAAAAATTGATTGTGGTTGCAACAAAATTGATTGTGTTTGTGGTAAATTCAGTGTTGTGAACATGAATTACATTGTGGAAATTATAGAAAATGAAACCCTTGTATCGCCGCGAGGCCTAGATAGCAGAGGAGTCGTGCTAGATGCGGTGCCTATTTTAATTACCCTGCCATTATAATGCCGAAATTTTCTAAAATATTCATGTGTTGAAAAATATTCATGTTTGCAATAAAAATTATTTGAACAATAAAAATCACATTTTTGTTGTATAAATAGAATATGTAAAAATGATCAGTATTTGAAATAAAAATATGTTAAGAATAAAAATCACATTTTTATTGTATAAATAGAATATGTAAAAATGATCAGTATTGGAAATAAAAATATGTTAAGAATAAAAATCACATTTTTATTGTATAAATAGAATATGTAAAAATTATCAGTATTAGAAATAAAAATATGTTAAGAATAAAAATCACATTTTTATTGTATAAATAGAATATGTAAAAATGATCATTATTGGAAATAAAAATACATTAACAATAAAAATCACATTTTTATTGTATAAATAGAATATGTAAAAAAGATCGTAATTTGAAATAGAAATGTTTAACAATAAAAAAATTTACATTTTTATTGTATATATGAAATAATGAAAAATATGCATTGTTTGAAATAGAAAAGTTCAACAATAAAAATTTACATTTTTATTGAATGTAGAAATGATGAGAAATATTCATTATTTGGAATTAAATGATTAGACAATAAAAATTACATTCCTATTGTATGTTTGATTCATTAAAAAGATTCATGTTTTAAATAATATGATTAGACAATAAAAATCATATTTTTATTGTATGTATGATTCATTAAAATATTCATTTGAATAAAAATATCTCAACATTGAAAATTACATTTTTAATGTAAGAATGATTCATTAAAAAGGATTCAAGTTGATAAAATTATTTCAACATTAAAAATTACATTTTTAATGTAAGAATGATTCATTAAAAAGGATTCAAGTTGATAAAAATGTTCAACATTAAAAATTTTCATTTTTAATGTATGAATGATTCATTAAAAATGATTAAAGTTGATAAAAATATTTCAACATTAAAAATTACATTTTTAATGTGAGAACGATTCATTAAAAAGGATTCAAGTTGATAAAAATGTTCAACATTAAAAATTACGTTTTTAATGAAAGAATGATTCATTAAAAAGGATTCAAGTTGACAAAAATATTTCAACATTAAAAATTACATTTTTAATGTAAGAATGATTCATTAAAAAAGATACAACTTTGATAAAAATGTTGTCACATTAAAAATTACATATTTAATCTAAGAATGATTCATTAAAAAGATTCAAGTTTGAGAAAAATGTTTTCACATTAAAAATTACATTTTTAATGTAAGAATGATTCATTAAAAAGATTCAATTTTGATAAAAATGTTGTCACATTAAAAATTACATTTTTAATGTAAGAATGATTCATTAAAAAGATACAAGTTTGATAAAAAATGTTGTAACACTAAAAATTACATTTTTAATGTAAGAATGATTCATTAAAAAGAATAATTGGTTAAATATGTTTTGTTAGATTAAATCATTATTTATTCATATGTTAGCAAAGTGAAAAGGAATCATTGGTTAAATATGTTTTGTTAGATTAAAACATTATTTATTAACATGTTGGTAAAGTGAAAAAGAACCATTTGTTAAACATTATTCATTAATATGTTAGCAAAGCTAGGAAATGTTCATTTGTTAAACATGTAGTGATTCATTAAGATAATATTAATTACATGTTAGAGAATAAATGGCGTTGAAATCGTCGAATGAATTATATATATATATATATATTAAATAAAACGAATCGCGCATGATTGTTCACGATTTGGAATCGTAACTTTAAACGATTATACCGAGAGATCCGACCATCGTACTTTCCCACAACTGGAACCGTTGGGTTCGCTTAGGAAAGATCTTTCCAACGATATAATTTTTTTTATGATCCAACGGTTAGATTTGAGAAATGTATAATTAAAATTTTAATAAAAACAGCGCCAGGGCCGCGTAATGACCCGAAGCGTCGTTTAATTAAAAGGAGCTACTTTTATATAAATAAAAATAGAGATAAATCATTATAAAATATTATAAACGGTAAGGAATGAAAATAATTGATTTGAATTATATATATTCGTGAATTATTTGAAAAGGCCGAGTCAATTCTCATTTCAAATAATTATACGACGACTAGAAGTCAAAGATATTGAAGACGGTGGTTGAAGACTGGCGATCTTCACATCGAATGGGCGACTACTGATGCCTTTGATTGGAGTTGCTGTCTTGAAAAAGTTACAGTGGTAGTTGTTTGGACCTACTTGTTGATTGTCCGGATATGCGAGAGCCTCTCTTTCATATTGGACATATGGAAGGAGGAATAAGATGTCTCCGGTTTCGTTCAGACCCAGAACGGATTTGTAAGTGGATGTGTGTATGACATTGGATTTTGTTCTGTATTGATTGATTTCTATTAAATATATATATCTGTTTGGTGGCGGAGAATTTATTCTCTTGCTTAGTACCCTTCTTTGATATGTACGAGCTCAGAGGTTATTTATTGATAGACATTAGTCGTATGACGTGAATTGTCAATGTGACATGCTAAGATGCAAATGATCAAGACTTTTGTTGAAAAGCAGAGCTTTGTGGTTGATGATCAAAGAACAGCTTTAATTAGCATAGCTTTGTGTATAGCGTTAATTCGCGAGCCTCGCACCCTGGTATGAACCAGAAATGGGAGAAGTATTCACGGAGAACATGCTTTTTTCTAGCTAGGAATGGTGTCATGATATGAAGCCTAGACATTTTTACTTATGTGGATGATGGAAAGAGGGGTACCTCGGATTTGAGTCCCTATTGGCACTTGATTTACACCCCATAGGCAGGGAAATGTATTGTTCAGGAATTTTATATAATCCAGTAACGTAAGTTGTGGACCGGCCATGTGACTCCTAGGTGTAGTTGCGGCTGTATCCCGAGATTTGGGCTAGAGAGTCTCGATTTTGGTAAGGACGATCCCTTGCCATGGTTCATGTTAGAAACCCAATCTCCAATACGACATTACGGATTTGATGTAAACCTATATATGGCGACATAGTATGATGGTATGTCGTCTATGATTGATACATTATGATTGAAAATGTTTTTGAAACATATATACACTAATAATAATATCAAATGACTTTGCTTTATACATATCAAGCATATTTTGGCCAATATAAGGTAAAACTCTATCCTCCGGTTTGCGTTGCATTGTGTGATGAGGCTTATGTCTTATAATGACTTCATTTTTCTAAAAAGCATTGCATTATTTAATGATTTACCTTATTTCATGCATTGGCAATCTAATGGAATAAACCCATTCTGCGTTAGCGGCGTGGTCCTGTGATTAGCCTTATTATTAAATAGGTTAAGTAAGATTTCTCATACCAGTCCCATGACCGACTCGTAGTTTGTTTCTCTTTGCAAACTTGAGTGCCCCTATTTTCCACACGGGCATCCATGTATTCAGGTTTTAGCAGACTCATTCTGGATAGCTATGGAGCTGAAGATGGATTCTATCATTTCTATTATGTTGTTCAGACTTCAGTTAGTATATTATGTTTGATTCCGCTGCAGACATTTTATATTAAGATGAAACTATATTCTGTACTAAGTATGATCTTGTTATGCTGTGTAACACTGATGTTGATATTATTTCCAGTGTAATTTGATGTACATTATCTGATGTGATGCTATATTTCTGTTCTGCTGTTATTGTTTATGTGTTGTATTCCAATGATTATCCTTTCTTCCGTGGCACGGGGATTTGGGGTTATCACAGTTGGTATCAGAGCTTTGGTTAATCATAGCTCTGGAATATAACATATCAACAAACTCATCAAAAATAGAATCAGTAGTATTCTAAGACGAATAACTCATTATAGATAGGATCAGTATGTCCTAAAATGATATAGCAGAACAAAATACACCCCCATAGATGCGTTTATATTTAATTATATGTCTCTATGCTTTATAATATCTTTTCTGTTGTCCAGACTCTTTGTCTGCTATTTGCAGACATAATAGAAAATGAGTGGTAGAAACAGAAGAAGTAATTCTATGGTTCAACAATATGATGAGCCAATTGTGCTCCCACAGTCAGGACCAGATCTAGAAGCTCCAACAAAGAAGTATCGAAATCTAGGTGGATTACCATTCTTGGGCAGAGAGTCAGTTATTGAAACAAAAGCATGGATGCGTTCTTCTGAGAGAATTTTTCAAGGCTTAAAACTGAGAGATGATCAGAAAAGATTACTGGCATCTTATGCACTCAAAGACGAAACTTTAATCTGGTGGGAAACTGTTACTAAGGAGAATCCAGAAGGTAATATTACCTGAGATAGATTTAAAGAAATGTTCACAGGAAAATTTATTCCTCCAGAAGCAACTGAGCAGCTATATGATGAGTTCTACCATTTGAAACAAGGAGATATGACCATTCGGGAATATCAGAATAAATTTAATGAACTTTCCCGCTTTGTCCCAGAACTAATTCAAGATCCTTTGAGGAAGAATCTGAGATTTATAAACGGACTTCAAAAGAAATACGAAGGTAGAGTAACCGCACATGTGAACCTTCCTTTTTTTAAGATGATCAAATGGCTTTCGCTATGAGAATCTTGATAAACAAGGTGTTTTGGAAGATGAAGAGAAAGGCAGTTCTAGCAACAAAAGGAAGTTTGAAATTGATAGTCCAGAGGCAAGTACGAAGCCTGAGGCAAGTACAAAACCTGAGGAAAGTCGGAAATCTAAAACCAATTAGGAAAAACCGTTAACGGTTACCACATGCAATAACTGCAATAAGAAAGGACATTTTTCTATAAATTGCAAATCTTTGAAGAAACGAAAGAATGATGGATCTAAATCCAAGATGAAGTTTCAAGAGAATAGAAAATGCAATCTTTGCCAGCAGGCTAGTCATGTAAAGCAAGAATGTCGGCTTTTGAAAGCGACCAAAGAAGCTCAAATCAATAGCACGGCAGATGCTCCAACACCCTCAGCTAGTCAGGAAATGCCAGATGTGTTGGAAGGCACTCTTACTGTCAATAATATTCCGGTTAAAGTATTATTTGATACGGGCGCTTCACAAAGCTTTATTTCCAGTACTGTAGTTAAGAAGCTGAATTTAAAATTGAGAAACCTTAAAGAATCGATTAAAGTTAATAATCTGATAGGAGGTTCTCTGATCCTTAGTTTGTATTGTAAAGTGCCTGTTTCTTTTTTCCATTATCGGTTTTCTTGCACCTTGATCGTCATGAATTTTTTCGAGTTTGATATTACTCTTGGGCTGGATTGGATAACTAAATACGAGGCCGAAGTTAAATGCGCAGAAAGAGTAGTTAAAGTTAAAATGAAGCTTGCAAATATTGTTATACCCTTCGTAGGCTCAGATTCAGATAGAAAAGAATTTTGGGCTACTCTTGAGGTCACCCCCACTGCTGTTGAAAATATTCCTGTCGTTAAGAATTATGCGGATGTGTTCGAAGAAGTTGATAGCTTACCTCTGTGAAGAGAAATTGTCTTCGGGATCGATTTAGTTCTGAATGCAAGGCAGTCGTGCACGTTATTCTAAGGATGACATTGAAAGAGAAAGAAGAATTGAGTAATCAAACTAAACAGCTCTTATGGAAAGGTTTGATTAGGCTTAGCTTTTCAAATTGGGATGCAGCAGTAGTGTTTGTCCAAAAGTCAGACGGTACTCTTAGATTGTGTGTGGATTACCGAGACCTCAATAAGCAGACACTAAAGAATACATATTCATTACCGCGTATTGATGATTTATTAGATCGCTTGAATGGAGCTAAAGTATTTTGGAGAACGGACCTAGCTACAGGTTTCCATCAACTGCGCATTACTGAAGAATGTGTTCCTTTGACAACTTTCAGAGGTCCAAACATATGTTATGAGTGGTTAGTAATGTCGTTCGGCTTATGTAACGCTTTTGCTTACTTTTTCGATTTAATGAACAGAGTATTCCGCGATGTCTTGAATAAATTTGTGCTGGTTTTCATTGACGGCATTTTAATATTCTCTAAGTCAACTGCAGAGCATGCAAAACATTTGGGAGAAGTTTTGAAAATTCTGAGAAAGAATGTATTAAAAGCCAAATTTTCTAAATGCATATTCTAGCAAGAAGAAGTGAAGTTCCTCGGTCATGTAGTATCGAAGGAAGGAATTTCAGTGGATCTAAGTAAGATCACAACCATTCGAGATTAGAAGCAGCCTAGCACGCCTACCAAAGTCAGAAGTTTTCTAGGATTGGCTGGCTATTATCGAAAATTCATTAAGGATTTTTCGAAGTTATCTTGTCCATTAACGAAGCTTACCAAGAAGCATACAAGGTTTAATTGGACACCTGAATATGAGGCAGCTTTCCAAGAGCTGAAATTAGGGTTGACTATTGCTCAAGTGTTGACTATTATTGATGGCAATCACGATTTGACAGTCTATACAGATGCTTCTCTTGAAGGTGTTGGTGAGGTATTAATGCAAAGAGGCAAAGTAGTTACTTATGCTAGCCGTCAGTTAAAGCCGCATGAGAAGAAATATCCTACTCATGATCTTGAGTTGTTAGCCGTCGTGTTCACTCTGAAAATATGGAGGCACTATCTGTTGGGTGAGAAGTTCGAATTGTATACAGATCATAAGTCATTGAAGTATCTGTTCACCAGAAGGACTCGAATTTGAGGCAGCAACGTTGGTTAGAATTTCTTGTGGCATACGATCTGGATATTTGTATACTCCGGGGAAAGCTAACGTTGTAGCTAATGCGCTTAGCAGGAAGAATGCGATCATCGCTAATCTCATTATTACGCCTTCATTAATTGATAAGATCTCTGCTCTTTAGAAAGATGATAAGTTTATTCAGATGATCATCAAACGAATATGAAAGGGCGAAGTTTCAAGCTTCCAAATTGATGGCAAGGAGACTCTTAGATTGCAAGGGCGAATCTGTGTTCCGGATATTCCCGAGCTCAAAAGAGAGGTAATTGATGGATCTTACAAATCTAAACTTAACATCCATCCAAGAGTAAGATGTATCATGATCTCAAGCGCACATTCTGGTGGAAGGCGATGAAAAGAGACATTTCCATATATGTTAGCAGGTGTTCCACTTGCCAACAAGTCAAAAGCGATTAACAGAAACTCGCAGGATTGCTGCAACCATTAGAGGTTCCAGATTGGAAGTGGGATCAAATTTCCATGGATTTCATTAATGGTTTGCCCTGAACCAAGAAAGGCAATGACAGTATATGGGTGATCGTAGATCGTTTCACAAAGACCGCCCATTTTATTCTTGTCAGATCGACTAGAACAGCTCAAAGTCTGGGGTAGATTTATTTTAAAGAAACTGTCAGACTACATGGAGTTCACAGTAGTATTGTTAGTGATCGTGATCCGATATTCGCTAGTAAATTCTGGGAAGCATTTCAGGTAGAGCTGGGGACAAAATTAAATCTAAGCATCGCATATCATCCTCAAACAGATGGCCAAACTAAGAGGGTGAATCGTATACTAGAAGACTTGTTGCCAGCATGTATTCTTGATTTTGGCGGATCGTGGGAAGATCACTTGCATTTGGTTGAGTTTTCATATAATAACAGTTATCAAGCAAGCTTAAAAATGTCACCATTCGAAGCCTTGTATGGTAGACCATGTAGATCTCCCGCATGTTGGGTGGAATCAGACAGTCGACTAGTACTGGGTCCCTATATGATTCGAGAAGCTTCGGATAAAGTCGATTTCATTAAGAAGCGACTGCAAACAGATTAGAGCCGAAAGAAGAGTTATACAGATTTGAGAAGAAGAGATTTAGCATTTGCTGTTGGTGATTATGTATATTTGAGAGTTTCTCCGATGAGAGGAGTACGATTCGGGAAAATAGGGAAATTGGCTCCTAGATTTATTGATCAATTTCCTATACTTGAGAGGATTGGAACTGTTGCTTATAAGGTCCAGTTACCTGACTGGTTGCCAGGAGTACATGATGTATTTCACGTGTCTCAACTTCGAAAGCATATGCAGGATCCAAACTTGACTGTGGAAAAAGCAACACAATAAGGTTTGGAAATTACTCTAAGCTTAGCAGTGAGAAGAGAGCCAGTAAAGATTATTTGCAAAGAAACTAGAGTTCTAAGAAATAAGAAGATACATCTAGTCAAAGTGCAGTGGAGTGGAGATCCTAGAGACTGTACATGGGAGACCAAAGATAGCATTAAACAGGCTTATCCCAAGTACAGAGTGGACATCTCTGATTAGCTCTGGTGCAAGGTACATTTACAATATTTTGCATTTTCGTTTTGTTTCCTACTTTACTATTTCCTTTTCGGGAACGAAATGTTTTTAAGTGGGGGAGATTGTAACAACCCGGAGAATTAGAACCAATTTAAAATTTTTATTTTTGCTATTATAATGGATTTTGAATATTTAAAATGATTTATTTTAAACAATAACGATTTAAAATTTATTTAAATCGAAGTTAGAACGTATAAATTTATTTTAATTATATAACGAGCCTGAAATGGCGCGGTAGTTTGAAAATTCGATTTCAAATTTCAAATAAATGTACAAAATTCAAAATAAATTGGATTTCAGTAAAACCAGAAATATTTGAATCTGTTTAAATATATCTTTCTAACGAATGTTAAAAATCCAGATTTCATAACGGGAATTAAAAGTTATGTCCAGTTTAAAATTAGAAATAGTCGCTATGGAATTTAATATAATATATAGCCCTTATAAATAGCCATTTTGCAAACGACCTCCATTTTCGATGAAACCACTTTGGTTGGATCCGGAATATCAATTTATTGCTAGGTTTAAAATTCCATAATTTTTGGAATTAGTATGTGAGCGTGGTAAATTAAAATGCATTTGGTAATTTCAGTTTGAATTGGATCGACTAGAAAAATGCCCTTTTTCAAATGGTCTCCAAATTCGATGAAATTAATAATTTTAGGATCGTATCATCAAAACATAGCTAGATTTATTTTTCGGGAATTTTTGGAATTAGTATGTGGCCCCGATAAATTAAAATGTACGTTCAAAATTAATATTGAATGTTTTATATTTTAATTTGAAGAATAACAAACTGAAACAGTCGAATATATTCCATTGTGTCCGAAATTGGGGTATTTAGCTAGGGGCGACAGTCGTTGGGTTGGATTTGGAGTTCGTATGGGTTAATGGTCCTTTATGGAATTAAGAGAATAAAAATATATATAAATTAATGGACCAATAGAAATTCACCATCACTTTATCTCGCTCCAGAAAATAAACCCGTAACCCTCTCGTTTAACAGCGGCTACCTCTTCCTTCCTTCTCTCCTCAATCTCTCCCAAACCACGCACTAAAATCGAACGAGCCTGTTGAGGTTTTTGTAGAGATTCTTCTATCTCCACATCCATACCCAATATGTATTTTTTCGTGGTGTATTCGTTGAGATCCAAACCTAGAAAGCCACCATCGTTTGCACCAAATCCGTCGCAACCGTGCCGTCGAGTTCAACATGGTGGGTCCCCTTGGATGCGCCTCTCCTTGCTCTATGACGTGGTATAATCTGATTGGCCTCAAGCTCAACGGATTTGAAGATAAACCCTAGTTTTGAACGTTTACTGAAAGGTGCGGCCTTTATATTTTTAAAGGGTTATAACACTTAAAACCGTTGCTAATTCATTATATCGAATAAAAAATCATATCCTTTTCATGTGTTGTTGAAATTCGATGAAACAGGAGACATTGGACTCGTGGCATCGTACACGACATTCTAGAAGAGACCGGGAGAATTTTAGAGCCATCTACAATTTTAGGCGATATCAAAACCAATGTGAGATCTCTGAATTCAAAAATAAATGAATAAAATTATATAGGTTGCAGAAGACGTTTAGTTGCTCCTGACACCGTCGTCCACAGATCATGGTCGATTTGTTTGATAATATTGTGTGGTAGAAATTGATTGTGGTTGCAACAAAACAGATTATGTTTGTGGTAAATTCACAGTGTTGTGAAAATGAATTATATTGTGTAAATTATAGAAAATGAAACCCTTGTATCACCGCGAGGCCTAGGATAACAATGGAGTCGTGCTAGATACGGTGCCGGTTTTAATTACCCTGCCGTTATAATGTCGAAATTTTCTGAAATATTCATGTGTTGAAAAATATTCATATTTGCAATAAAAATTATTTGAACAACAAAATCACACTTTTATTGTATAAATAGAATATGTAAAAATGATAAGTATTAGAAATAAAAATATGTTAAGAATAAAAATCAAAATTTTATTGTATAAATAGAATATGTAAAAATGATCAGTATTGGAAATAAAAATATGTTAAGAATAAAAATCATATTTTTATTGTATAAATAGAATATGTAAAAATAATCAGTATTGGAAATAAAAATATGTTAAGAATAAAAATCACATATTTATTGTATAAATAGAATATGTAAAAATGATCATTATTTGAAATAGAAAAGTTTAACAATAATTTTTTTTACATTTCTATTGTATATAAGAAATGATGAAAAATGTGCATTGTTTGAAATAGAAAAGTTTAACAATAAATTTTTTAACATTTTCATTGTATATAAGAAATGGTGAAAAATATGCATTGTTTGAAATAGAAAAGTTCAACAATAAAAATTTACATTTTTATTGAATGTAGGAATGATGAGAAATATTCATTGTTTGGAATTAAACGATTAGACAATAAAAATTACATTTCTATTGTATGTTTGATTCATTAAAAAGATTCATGTTTTAAATAATTTGATTAGATAATAAAAAATCACATTTTTATTGTATGTATGATTCATTAAAATATTCATTGTTTGAATAGAAATATTTCAACATTAAAATTTTCATTTTTAATGTAAGAATGATTCATTAAAAGGGATTCAAGTTGATAAAAATATTTCAACATTAAAAATTACATTTTTAATGTAAGAATGATTCATAAAAAAGGATTCAAGTTGATAAAAATGTTCAACATTAAAAATTACATTTTTAATGTTAGAATGATTCATTAAGAAGGATTCAAGTTGTTAAAAATATTTCAACATTAAAAATTACATTTTTAATGTAAGAATGATTTATTAAAAAGGATTCAAGTTGATAAAAATGTTCAACATTAAAAATTACATTTTTAATGTAAGAATGATTCATTAAAAAGGACTCAAGTTGATAAAAATATTTCAACATTAAAAATTACATTTTGAATGTAAGAATGATTCGCTAAAAAAGATTCAAGTTTGATAAAAATGTTGTCACGTTAAAAACACATTTTTAATGTAAGAATGATTCATTAAAAAGATTCAAATTGATAAAAATGTCTAACATTAAAATATTACATTTTTAATGTAAGAATGATTCATTTAAAAGATTCAAGTTTGACTAAAATGTTGTCAAATTAAAAATTACATTTTTAATGTAAGAATGATTCATTAAAAAGATTCAAGTTTGATAAAAATGTTGTCACATTAAAAAATACATTTTTAATGTAAGAATGATTCATTAAAAAGATTCAAGTTTGATAAAAAAAATGTTGTAACACTAAAAATTACATTTTTATTGTAAGAATGATTCATTAAAAAGAAGCATTGGTTAAATATGTTTTGTTGGATTAAATCATTATTTATTAACATGTTAGCAAAGTGAAAAAGAACCATTTGTTAAACATTATTCATTAATATGTTAGCAAAGTTAGGAAATGTTCAATTGTTAAACATGTAGTGATTCATTAAAATAATATTAATTACATGTTAGAGAATAATTGGTGTTGAAATCGTAAAACGAATTATATTTATATATATATATAAATATAAATTAAATAAAACGAATCGCGCGTGGTAGTTCGCAATTTGGAATTGTAACTTTAAACGATTATACCGAGAGATCCGACTATCGGGTTTTCCCAAATCTGGAATCGTTGGGTTCGCTTTGGAATGATCTTTCCAACGATATAAAATTTGATAAGTTCCAACGGTTAGATTTTGAGAAATGTGTATTTCAAATTTTAATAAAAACAGAGGCAAGGCCGCGTAATGACCTGAAGCGTCGTTTAATTAAAAGGAGCTATTTTTATATAAATAAAAATAGCGATAAATCGTTATAAAATATTATAAACGATAAGGAATGAAAATAATTGATTTGAATTATATATATTCGCGAATTATTTGAAAAGGCCGAGTTAATTCTCATTTCAAATAATTATACGACGACTAGAAGTCGAAGATATTGAAGACGGTGGTTGAAGGCCGGCGATCTTCACATCGAATAGACGACTACTGATGCCTTTGATTGAAGTTGCTTCCTTGAAAATGTTACAGTGATAGTTGTTCAGACGTACTTGTTGATTATCCGGATATGCGAGTGCCTCTCTTCCGTCTTGGACATATGGAATGAGGAATAAGGTGTCTCCGGTTTCGTTTAAACCCAGAACGGACTTGTAAATGGATGTGTGTCTGATATTGGATTATGTTCTGTATTGATTGATTTCTATTAAATATATATATGTTTGGTGGTGGAGAATTTATTCTCTTACTTAACATTCTTCT
Organism: Allium sativum; assembly: GCA_030737875.1. NCBI lineage: Eukaryota > Viridiplantae > Streptophyta > Magnoliopsida > Asparagales > Amaryllidaceae > Allium > Allium sativum. The sequence goes on along the minus strand of CM060909.1, from coordinate 427,495,600 downwards.
CTGAGACGTACGAGCTTAGATGTTATATATTGATAGACATCAGTTGTATTGCATGAATTGTCAATGTGGTATGCTAAGATGCAAACGATCAAGGCTTTTGTTGAAAAGCATAGCCTTGTGGTTGATGATCAAAGCATAGCTTTAATTAGCACAGCTTTGTGTATAACATTAATTCGCGAGCCTCACACCCCGGTATGAACCAGAAAGAGGAGAAGGATCCAGAGAGAACATGCGTTTCTTTCTAGCTAGGAGTGGTGTCATGATATGGAGCATAGACATTTTTACTTATGTGGATAATGGAAAGCGAAGTATCTCGGATTTGAGTCCCTAGTGGCTCTTGATTTACGCCCCATAGGACGGAGAAACGTATTCTTCAGGAATTTTATATAATCCACTAACGTAAGTTGTGGACCGGCCCAGTGGCTCCTAGGTGCAGTTGCGGCTGTATCCTGAGGCTCGGGCTAGAGAGTCTCGAATTTGGTAAGGACGATCTCTTGTCTTGGTTCATGATGGAAACCCAATCTCCAATACGACATTACGGATTTGATTGTAAATCTATATATGACGACATAGTAGGATGGGGTACTATGCCGTCTATGATTGATACACTATGATTGAAAATATTTTTGAAACATATAAATACTAATAATAATATCAAATGATTTTGCTTTATACGTATCAAGCATATTTTGGCCATTATATGGTAAAATTTTATCCTCCGGTTTGCGTCGCATTGTGTGATGAGATTTGAGTCTTATAATAGCTTCATTTTTCTAAAAAACATTGCGTTCTTTAACGATTTACTTTATTTCATGCACTGGCAATCCAATAGAGTAAACTCGTTCCGCGTTAGCGGCATGGTCCTATGATTAGCCTTACTATTAAATAGGTTAAGAAAGATTTCTCATATCAGTCCCATGACCGACTCGTAGTTTGTTTCACTTTGCAAACTCGGATGCCCCTATTTTCCACACGGCCAGCCTTGTATTCACGTTTTAGCAGACTCATTTTGGATAGCTATGGAGCTGAAGATGGATTCTATCATTTCTATTATGTTGTTCAGACTTCATTTAGTATATTATGTTTTATTCCGCTGCAGACCTTTTATATTAAGCCGAAACTATATTCTGTACTAAGTATGATCATGTTATGCTGTGTAACTCTAATGATGATATTATTTCCAGTGTAATTTGAAATACATTATCTGGTGTGATGCTATATTTCTGTTCTGCCGTTATTGTTTATGTGTTGTATTCCAATAATTATCCTTTCTTCCGTGGCACGGGGGTTTGGGGTTAGGGGTTATCACAGCTGTGGTGATGAAGAGTATGGATTTAGGTTTTATGATCCCGAAAAGAAAAAGGTAGTAAGAAGCAAAGATGTAGTGTTTTTTGAACATGAAAAAGTTTCAAAACTTTTGAGTGCAAGGTATCATAATAGCTCAAATTCTTTTATTGATAATACTGATGTATTTTCAGGTCCTACTTCTATTTCTATGGAACAACCAACACATGATGACTTTCATGCAACACATGAAGATGTTGAAGAAGTACAACCTGATAATGATATTGATGTACCACAGTTTAATGATGCTCCTAATAATGCTCAGCCGGATGAAGAAGAGGCTTATGAGCAGGAGGAGCAAACTACCCCACCAGTGGATGACATTCAAATTATAAGATCAACTAGAGAATGCAAACTGTCTACAAGATATCCAGGCACAGATTATATCTTAGTTACGGCTGGTGGCGAACCCAAAAGTTTCCAAGAAGTGTTGTCTAGTGAAGACAAGAATCTTTGGCTCGAAGCTATTAAAGAAGAGATGGATTTTTTGATGAAGAATCATACTTATGAGTTGGTGCACCTCCCTAAAGGCAAGAAAGTCTTGAAAAGCAGATGAGTTTTTAAAAACAAGAAAGATGTTGAGAAGATAGTAAAGAGAAAAGCTAGATTGGTTGTCAAAGGTTGCAACCAGAGAAAGGGCATTGATTTTGATGAGATTTTTTCACCTGTGGTCAAGATGTCCTCTGTAAGAACTATTCTTGGGTTAGCTGCAAGTCATGATCTTGAGTTGGAACAACTCGATGTAAAAACTGCATTTCTACATGGTGATTTTCATAAATAGATCTACATGGAGTAACCGAAAGGATTTGAAGAAAAGGGGAAAGAGAAACTTGTATGCAAGTTGAAAAAAAGTCTTTATGGACTTAAGAAAGCATCAAGGCAGTGGTATCACAAGTTTGATTCGTTTATGACTAGCACTGGCTATATGCGGACTTTTGCAGATCCTTGTGTGCTTTTAAGAAAGTTCCTGGGTGACAACATTATTATTCATTTTTATATGAAGATAATATGTTGATAGTCGGACAAGATCTAGAGATGATTAGCAAATTAAAGAAAGATCTGTCCAAGTCTTTTAACATGAAAGATTTGAGTTCGGCAAGGCAAATCTTAGGCATGGAGATTGCTCGTGACAGGAAAGCTAGATAGCTGTGGCTATCTCAAGAGAAATATATTGAACGTGTGCTTGAAAAATTCAATATGAAGCATGCAAAGCCTGTTAGTACTTCACTGACATCTCATTTTAAGCTAAGTTAGAGAGATGGTCCAAAAGTAGAGAAGGAGAAAACAAGTATGTCTTCTATTCATTATTCATCTATTGTTGGTTCATTGATGTATGTTGCGATTTGCACGAGGCCGGATATTGCGCATTCAGTTGGTATGGTGAGTAGATATCTATCCAATCCTGGTAAGTCACACTGGGATGCTGTGAAGTGGATTTTCAGATATTTGCGTGGCACTTATAAACTCAGTTTGTGTTATGGAAGTGGCAAACATATTCTTGAAGGGTATACTGATGTGGACATGGCTGGAGACCTTGACAATAGAAAATCTACCTCTGGTTATGTATTCACATTTTCAGGGGGAGCTATTTCATGGCAATCCAAGCTACAAAAGTGTGAGGCATTATCTACGACCGAGACCGAGTATATAGCAGCTGTAGAAGCAAGTAAAGAAATGCTTTGGCGGAAGAGATTTTTTCAAGAGTTGGGTTTGCAGCAAGAAGAGTATGTTATATTCTGTGAAAGTCAGAGTGCTATGGATTTGAGCAAGAATTCCATGTATCATGCTCGCACCAAGCATATCGACGTTCGATATCATTGGCTGAGAAATGTGATTGAAGAGAACATGCTGAAGCTGAAGAAAATTCATACAAATAAGAATGGTGCAGATATGTTAACTAAAGTGGTTCCTGGAAACAAGCTTGATGTTTGCAGCAAGCTTGTGGGAATGAGTTTCAAGTGATTGATGCATGCAAATCTTCCCCATGTTGGGCTAGAGGGGGAGATTGTTGGGTAGTCTAGCCCACACAAGAAGCAATAATTGTTGCTGGACATGGTTTTGTTGTTAATGGGCTTTTATTGAGAACTGATAATATTCAGTTCCCATTGTTTATGGCCATATTTCCTTGCATTGGCTCTTTTGTCTTTTGTGGGAGACAATACACTGCTGCGCCACATTTTTTGTTTGGTTAGATAGAGAGAAATATTTCTTCTGGCAGAAGCAACAAAAAGTTTACAGAGCAACATTTTTGCATGCGCATAATATTGGATATACAACATAGTTTTCGAGGGAGAGAAGCATGACTTTGGATCTGGATTGGTATTTGCTGCTGCTCTTCAATCATGACATCTTTTAAAGACAATCAGATCTTCTTGTTAAGCTCAGTTTTGGGCCGATTCTCTGCATTCTTCGAGTGCTGTTAACAGAGTATTTTAAATACTTTTGTGCTCTGTTTTTCCTTATCGTTTCGAAATTGAGATGGGTAGTGAATCCTTGTTAAACTGATGTTGGGTTCTTTTTCCCACAGTTCATCAATAAGAGAAGTATAGGGTGGACTTCTTAAACAGTCTCGTGGTTTTATCCTTCACATCGAAGGGGTTTTCCACGTAAATAATCTTGTGTGTCTTCTTTGCTTGCTGTTTTTCATTCTTTCAGCTTATACTTAGTTTGTGCTACTGTTACATTGCTCGCTTGGCTGCCTTTTGGTGTTTCGACAGTCTTTAAAGTTTTTCATTATTCAGTTTTTGCTTTGCTTGTTACTTTGGACTTGCATGTGATAGAAGTGAGTGTTGTATTTACACCACTGTTAGATCCTGTCAAAAACTTCTTGATGGTATCTCCCTCAAGGTAAATTCTTATTTCTTTACAAACTTAGCCATCATTGTGCACCTGTTTTTAAAATTGAATTTAGTGACGTGTTAAAGAATAGTCTCTTGCTTTATGGTATGTTGATTAGTCAGTCTTGTTCACACAAACTATTAGATCAGTAGCAGTTTATTATTATTACTGTACTAGTACTAGTACTATTAACATTGCAATTACTATGTAAACATCAAATCATCATGTCCAGCAGTGAAGTATGTAATTCTTAGCAGCAATTTGATCAAAGTTTTCAAATCTTTTTCAAGGATTGATTCAGCAAAGATGTTAGTAAATTATTACAACTCTTTTATTACTTAGTTAACCAACCGGTAAGCATTTTTATGATGCCCCATTTTTGCCTTTTTGCATTCTGGGTAATAATAATAGGACCATTTTAGTAGGTAGGTATTTAAATATCTCAATAAAGCTTCTTCTTTTCAATCATGGACCTTTCCTAATATGCAGTTTGCAATTAGAATGTGCTAATGAATATAATTAATATAATTTCTGAACTATGCAGGGCAACAAAGACGAACAGTTCTTGAAATTGAGACAATGGTGGAAAGGAGTAAATATTTTTCAAAAGGCGCACATTTTTTTGCCAATTCATGGAGAGTGAGTACCTTTACAGTTCTTACTGTTAAATTTAATGCAAACAATGTTGATTAGGTTCATGTATGTGAATACAAAATCAAAAATTGTTCATAGTTAACCGTTGTTGTGATCAGTATGCATTGTAGTTTGGTGATTATTTGCATGCCGGATAAAGAGGCTGTATTAGGTCCAGTTATACTACACCTTGACTCATTGGGAATTCATTCTAGTGATAAAATCTTGGAGGATGTGAAACAGTGAGATATCAAAATGTCACTCTTACTTTTTTCTTTTTCTTTTTTAACCTGTTAAATTAAACATAAACACCCTTAACAAGTTTTCACTCTGTAGCATCTTAATAGAAGAATGGATGTACTTAAGGAACAACGAGCCTTCTGTGGATCTTCCATTTTGTGATATTTTCTGGGAAGATCTGCCTGCTGAAATTGTGAAAAGTTCCTTGATGGTAATGAAATATATATCTTCCTCCAGTAGATATTCCTAAAGAAAAATGAAAATAATTATGTGATACTGTGGCTGATTAAAATACCTTATCTTCCCCTTTCCAATGGTTCAGCGGATTTAGTTCAAACTCGTGTGAATTGTGTCACAAGACAAGTAATTTTAATGTTATGATCCAATCTTTTATACATACTTAAAAAATAGTAATTTTACCTCGATCATCTGTTCTTCTACTAGGTGCCCCAACAGGAAAATGACTGACTGCTGTCTTTTTGTTCTTTACTTCATGAAAGAATCCATCGAGGATGCGCCTAAGAGATTTCAGAGGGATCATTTGCAAATGACGGTCAGTTAGCCAAGAAAACGTTTTAATTTCTAAAAATGAAGAGGAGAAAATTCCAATTATTGTGTATAAATATAGTAGTACTTTTTCCGTAACTTGTTTTTTGATATATAGTTTTTCGGAGGAGCAGGGGAAAATTGGTTCGAACCTAGAAAAGCTTCTGGACTGAGAAAGAAAATAAAACATCTTCTCGGTAAACTATGTGAAACTATCGAATCAGACAAGGATGAAGCATTTGAATCCCCCAACTCATTTTGGCAGCTCTTCCCGAAGCGCGAATCTCATGAACTGATTGATATTAACTAACATGCAATTATGCATAAATTGCGGAGTTTTGTATATTCATTGGTTCGATGAATTACGAAGTTTACAGTTAAAACCTTTTATATAGGTGGAACTGTCTGTTACTTTCTCACAACTGCTTTTTGGACTATAAACTTGGTTGAAGGTGGATGTAAAAAAGTTTGTGCAAAGTTTGCGTTGTCGTGTTACTTGGACAAATTATGATGAGAGTGTTATCATATGCTGAAATGGATGTGTTCCTGCTGCTTCAATGTTTACCCTCCAATTCCATGCCTTGATTCTTTAGTTGTCCGAGTTCAACAACAGTTGGCTTGACAGGGCAGCTAAGAACAGAGTTACATGATGGACACAGACAGTGCAAGATTTTCTGTACTCAGATTCTGTCGATGTTGCTGCTTCTTGACATCCTGTCCTGAAATGGCAGGTCAGTTGGATGTCTCATATACATGTGTGGGTAAGGTAAGACAATTCAGCTTGACAGTTCAGTTAGAAGTGCTCAAATTATCTACATTGCTTTTATTTATTTATTTTTACGTGGAACAATCAAATATGAAATATATTAGTACTTCAATAAGTCGTTTTGTTTACCTGTTAGGGACAGATTGGGAGATGTATTGGTGATTTGGAAACATAGTTGTATTAAGCTAATTTAATCTATTACTAACGTCACTCAGTTCACCCTAATTTTTTCTAGATTTAAGGGATGATTCCTTTATTAATGTCCGGAATGTTCATGGACCGAATGATAAGTTTGAGAGGGGAGATGTGGTGGTACTGCCTCTGTTTATGTTCTGATCATAGCTTGATTTGCTTGTTTTCTAGTTACTGAACTTGCTTTATTATGACTGATATAATGCATGTGTTGCACTTGAGCTTATATAATTATTTTTCTCCTTTAAATTAATTTTTTATTTGCATATTGGATGAACTATGCTACCGGAATTTAATTTATTGACATCTGCCAATTTAACAGCGTGCATGGCTGCAATTTTCATTTCAGCACGGGACAGCATTGGTCATTGATTTTTAGTTCCTCAATTAAAGGTATTTTAGACACATCTTTTGGTGCTATTTAAATGGAGACGTTTTTTCTGGTGATATTTGGAAGACATCTTTAAAATTAAGCTAAATTCAAAACGGAGCTCGGTTCTACTGTACCAACGTATTTCCGTGTTCTTTTTACGTTGCTACTTTAAAAAAAAATATTCAAAAATTGTAATTTGAAATAGAAGATTACTGGTAAATTTTTTATAGATCTGTTTATTTTGAATAAGAACAGACATATCTGTAATTATTAACTTTGTGCATTTTAGATAATAAAAAAGGAAAAGAAAAAACCGATGTACACTACACCATAGATGGCCTACAGCAACCGCAGAGCAGTGACGTAGTAGGTGTTAAAAAGTGTTGCAATAGGCAAAAAATGATCTGTGACAACACTTTTTTGAAGTTGTCTTTTGCCCGTTGCCTTAGAGTCAAAGGCAACGCCTTTGCGACTCTATGACAATATCGCTACAGGTGTTGCCACAGGTACCACTAAAACAAAAAATATCATTTCACAACTGCTGAAAACAGTTGTAATATGTCTAGTATAGCTGATAATCATAATAAAGTCAACCTTTTTTACAACTGATTCTAGCAGCTATTAAAATTTGTTTTACAACAGCTAAAAGTGATTACACCTCAATTGCTATTAATCAAAGATTTTATAATATTTTAATAAATATTATTATAACACAGTATTTTATTCAAATAAATATTTTATTTTAACATTTCAAACGGTACAAATTTTTTGATTCCACTATTGTACATTCACTTGTATATTACACAATCATTCATATTCACATACATTGTCACTCGATTCACTCATATACAGACTCACCCAACGATAAACAACCACAATCATTCATATTTACACTCTTCTTCTGCTATACACGTCCAGGTCCAAAGTAGCTTCAGCCTCTGCAATTTGTTTCATTATATATCTCTAGCATTGATGCCTGCAAATTTAATAAACAAGTCCATCAGGAACTCAGAAAATGTGAAAAAGTTGAACTTTATAATAAACATAATATTAATGTGAAAAATATAAATGCATACCTGATGTGGCGTTAGTGAACGATGTTGTAACTCCGAAAATACATTAGAATGGATAACGATCATCTCAGCCAATAAATGTTTCAAAGAAGTCCAAAATTCGGATGTCGAAATGTACAAGATGTATAATAAAAATATGCTCTTGAATTTGTTATGAAACTCATTTATATAGACCTCTAACCATTCTTGTACCTGTGTGTGTATTGAAAAGAATAATTACAGTGAAATACACCAAAAAGGAAGAGAGAATTGATTTGAGGTAAATAAGAAATTTACTAAATTAATGCATCTGAATCAGATGCAACAAAGGTAGTGACCAACCCTTTGGCTTGAAACCTCATCGTATCAGTACGCAACCTGCCTTCTCCATTACCTTTTTATAATCTAATTGTCATCTCTCACGCCTAAGCTGCAGTTCAACTAGCTCCCACACATGTTCATTTCTATGCATCAATTCATGGGCATTCATCCCTAACTCGCTAGCCAAACATATCTTGCAGGCATAGCGCCATCTCAATGGACTTTTTCCCGCATCTGAACTTGAGCATGTCTAGAAGCAGGAGTAAAAATTTTCAAGTTGGAGCGACAACTTTTACTACATTCCTATTCTTGCTTAAGCAATCATCAGCTATGCCTGGTACTAGCTCACGTTTTGCTACCCTTTAGCAGTACCAGCCAACCAATATCTGCTCACACATTTAAGTTTTAGTAACAATTTATATCCCCATTATCTGCAATAAACATCACATATGTCACATTTTTTCCAATATATGTCAAGTACCAATATCAATTCAATTTAACCGGACTTCTAAATGCTTCACTCCTCCATATTTTACTTCAAGGTAAACAAACATAACCTTGGCCATGTTCCAAAAAATGCCTTACTAATCAATTGGATGAACATGATATATCAAATTTTATTCATGAGTTAAGCATGGAGTAAATATGCATGTATGATGGCTCAAATTTTACCCAACGAGTTAAACATAGGAATTAAGCTCAAATCTTACTCATCAGTGCATTCTTTACAGCGTCCACTGCATGTCCACTAATCAGTTTCATTTGACTGCAATGATATAACATGTATTAATTAACATCAAGTGATCAGAAAAAAGTGAGAATAAAAAGGAAAAAAATGAAAAGAAGATGAATGCAAAATTACCCATTAACAACCTCATCAAACTTGAGATAATGCTAATTGGCTTCCTACAAAGTTTTAGCTGAGCCTAATTTTGTTTAACTCAGAAAATCATAGGAACACATAATCTGATGCGTCACTGTTTTTCACATAATTTGATGCATCACTGTTTTTCACAATACAACTCAGGCTAATCAACCTACTAAGGCAACTGCTTTATTTTTTCCGACTGCATCACTATTCCTAGTTCTTGCTAGATCCTATACCCGTTATTGTGGGTAGAATAATTGCAGTTTCCCAAAAGAAAAAAGAAAGAAAAAATCACAATGTTTAATGCTGTTGCAGTGAAATAACCCAAGAAACTTACAAGTTGAAATAATGCGAGAAACCCAAGAAAATCATTACCACCCTGGGTCGTACTGGCGTCTATACTATCGATTCCACTCAAGTTTACATCTACCCAACGAGAGTCAGTAGCAGTCGCAGCTAGTAAAGGAATTATTGGGTTACCTAAGGGAGGCAGAGAGACAGTTGCGGTGACTATTTCAGTCTGTTCACCACGCGATCTAGTTGCCGATGAGGAAGAAGTTGCGGCTTTCTTCTCCTTACGAGCCATCATACGCAGTTGAGACAGCGGTGTTTAGGAAGAAGAAGAAATCGCTAGATCTGGTTTTACGGAAGAGGACATTAGTAGTCATGAATTGTTTTGATTTGGGAAATTGTTTTGATTCTAGAAAATTGTTTTGATTTGTTTCTAGATCCGAGGATTTATTTTTAGAAAATTGTTTAAATTTGGGGATTTGGCAGAGAAGATGGCATGAATTACGTTTCAGTGGGAAAATGAAAATTAGGGAGCAAAAAAGGCGGGACGGTGAAGGAAAATCACATTGACACGGATTGATAATATAGACCGTTAGATTAGAGTCATGCGAATTACTAACTTTGTTAATTTTCTAATTTGAATGTATCTATGGTTACTGCAACACATATTGATATCTATGCTAACACATTGAAGCGTGCGTTGCAATAGACAAAAAACAGCATAGCAATGGCAACATTGTAGCCAGCAACACCATGAATTTTCGTTGTGGTAGGCCATCTACGGCGCACTGATAGAAATGCCTGCATTTATTGTGAACAAGTGCAGACATATCTGCAATTATTCACATAGTGTATTTAAAAGGGAAAAACACGTGGAGAAATGTCGACACTTATTATGAATAAGTGTAGAAAAATTGCAGGTATGTCCACAATTTTTCTGTATAGTTGTTTCGTGTTGTATATTTATTGGAAGTAAGATATTTTTCATTTATATGCAATATTTATCATTTTTATAATGATTTCTCTGCAATAATGTAATGTTTGAATAATTGTAGGCATTAAATTTTGAAGAAATCAACAACATAAGTATGCGACATTTTGATATTATTGTTGTACTATCTGCAATTTTATGAAAATTTTCACGATTTTGCTGAAATGTGAATATTTTTTTGTAGTTATATTACATGAATATGAAGATGATTATAAATTGAATTAAGTTTGATAATTTTTACGCTGGTTTTTGATGCTTTTTAATGATTTTTGCAAAACAGAAACCTAATTTATAAAATTTTAAGACATAGGGTTTTTGTGTATTTTGAAACTTAACAGTGACTTTAGCCAAACTGTCTTTTTATTTATTTTAATACAATGATGGTATAAGATTGTAAAAATAGATTTCGAATTTTCAAATTGATTTCACGGTTCCTTTCGCATTACTTCATATGATCTGCTAAAGTTACACTTTCAAATTTAGTATAACTACTAATATATATTGTTTTTGTAAGCCAGATTTTTTTTTTTTTACAAAAAGTTTTGATTAAAATTATAGAAAACTATGATAAAATGTCCTGATTTCCGTTTTTTATAGATGTTTAGAGTGATTTCATAATAATAAGTCGGTTTGTTTACTTGTTAGTGATAAACCGGGCGATCTAATGATTGGTTGGAAATATAATTGTGTTAAGCTAATTTAATACATTATTAACGTTCACTCAATTCACCTTATTTTTGTATATTTAAAGGATGATTCCTTATTAAATGTCTCAAATGTCCGCGAATTGTATGATTTGACAGGAGAGTAGCATGAATCGAGTTTCTTTAATTTAGATCCATTACCATAGGTCCTTGGATAGTGGAGACTTCATTGAGACCAAATTCCTAGTAAGCGTATTTGTCTAGAAAAGATGATTATGTTATTAAGACCAAATTTCTCACCGTATGAAAACAATTCACTATAAAACATATATTATGTGAATTCTTTTAAATATGGGACTTCAAACATCCGACTTTGAGTTCTCAAAGGTTGGTTCCTTGAATGCTAAGACGTTAAGTCTAATGAGTCTTTCAAATCGAGTTCGAAGACATAATATCACCTTATACGATCAACAGAAAGCTAATAAGAAAGTTAGGCAAGCTTAACCCGTTTATTAAACACAAGCTTCCCGTAACACCCCAATTGTAACAATCCAGAATTCCTAACCAATTTAAAATTGGAATTTCTATTACTTAATTTGAATTTGAGATAAATATATATGCTTAAGAATATATAATAATTTTGATAAGTCATATGATAGATTTTATTTGAATTATAAATGAGAATGATAATTAATAAGTTTGGATTTATTGATACTATTTGTCATTCGATCGGATTTGTCAAACCATAACATGAATTATTAGCATCATAATTAAGTGTTGCCCTTAGTTTTCATAGCATTTAAAGGAAAATTCTACCAAAAGTTCACATTCTCTCCTTAAATCAAGTGTCCTTACACTTGTATTTTTGCATGCCTCCTTCCATGCATGTCTTACACTTGTCCCCTTAGGTGTCACTACCTCCTTAACTCTCCATTTCTATATATGGAGGCATTTCCTACATTTTCTTACCATTCCATTTCCTTCTTTCCACCTTCTTCCTAAAGCTTATGGTCATGGTTTCCATGGCATAAGTCTTCCTCTTTTCCACCACCACCTCGCCGAAGTTCATAGTCATCCTCCTCTTATAATATAAAAAGAGAGAGAGAGATTAGTGTATATTATACTATATATATTTTGGTGAAGAAGACGGTGCACCTAAATACTGTCCGACGGTTCACTCAGCTAGGCTCGCCTACCCTAAAGATTGGAAAGCTGTTTGGTGAGAACTCTTTTAACCACAGTTTATATATTTAATTAGTAGTTAAACTAAAATTAAATATAGTGATGTATTATTAATGGTTAATGATGACTGATGTTTGTTGTGATGGATGATGGATGCGTAGTTTAGAACACACAGTATTAAGCGTTAATGTTATAACGCTTGTGCACAGTTATGATTTATTTAATTATGTTAATGGCGGTTGCTATGAATGTTTATAATAGTTGTTGATGTTGTTGCACACACACTATGACACAACAATTATGGTATCACATTGGTGATCGACAAATGTCCTTCGTAATTAGAAGCAATATTATCATTAAAAATTAAAGTTTAATAGTTAGAAAAGACACATATGTATAAATTCATATATATTGATAAAGTTTCTTAAAATGAATAAATAAATACCGGAACGTTCTAGTATGATAGAGAGGATAGTGTCTAGGCTTGGATTTGGAAAATATAGTTTCCTGCTCCCCTTGGCTATCCCTAACTGATCCGACGAATGGGATGGTTAATTTGAAGTTATTTGAATTTAGAAATAAATTGGATTTTTAATTTAATATTTAATTAAGTAAAAAATAAAAGTTGAATTTTAGATCCAAAATAATTTGGAAAGTAAATTTAAATGATTTTAAAAGGGTTATATAAGGATATAATGGTTTTCTAAGATATTTTGAAGTATCGTAGAATAATGGTCATTATGGTCAAAGTAGAGCTTGTCGCATAACGACAATTTACGTATTTTAGATGCAAACTTTAAACGCTTATAACTTTTGCTGTCTAAATCGTATTTCCATAAAATGAAAAACGTTTGATTTCCATTAACAAGAACTTTCAAATGAGTGAAAGCATATTTTAAATTCGAGTTATAATTTTCAAGTTATGTTTGAAACCGTTTTGGAAAAGGTCGAGTTAATAACAATTGTTGACCATAACTATATACAGCTATTTTTAAATGTTCTAAAAATATGGAAATAAATTGGTAAAATCATTAAAAATTATGAAAAGGTGTTTTGAATTGTAAAGTTTAAGTTTTGGCTAAGGTAAACGATATTTTGATCAAAATAGTTAGGATAACTGTTTTGTAACAATTTTGAAACGCTATTGTAATGCTTTCTTCGGAATCAACCTATTTTGAAGTTTTAACCCGTAAACTATCTTCCAAACTATAAGTAATGATTTGTGGAATGTTTTCAAAGGTTTAAAAGTACCGAAAATATTTAGATGGAATTTAAATTGATTTATTTAATATTAAAACAGGTTTTCCAATTTTAAATTATTGGATATGGTTGGAGATAAATCTTCGGATGTTTGATACTAATCCGGTAGATGATGACTCTTACTATTTGAGAATTTAAAAGGTAGTTCACCGTTATTCGTTTATAGTGCAAGTTGGATACAGAGATTAATATTAAGTATAAGTGGATGATATTTCTATCTATATCTAATGTCAAAGAGTTGGATAAATCTTTAAATTAAGATATGGGCTTCCCAATTTGATTGGGATAAGTTGGATAGAAGTAATCTTCAGATATTTGATATGAAATTCTTTGGTGTATAAATTTGGGGAACGTGGAAGATATTATTATTATATCGTTATTCCACTTATAGTATTCGTTGATTATGAGAATTGATATCGAATATAAGTAGATACAATTTCTGAGTAACTTATGTTCAATATCGATTGATTTGGGTTTTATCGTGAATCATATCTTCAATAATATCATTTTTGAAACCTAATGAGATTAAGTTATGGAAATTTGTATCGTAATATGGGGATTTAACCAAATCTTCGATTTGAGGAAATTAAAAATAAGGAATTGGGAAGGAAGAATAATCTTTTAGTTAAGATTACAGAATTGAATGTTCGGAAACATATTTAATTGGAAACTAGGGTTGAAATCTGGGGTAAGGTTTTCAAAGGAAACTGGGTTTTTGATAACGAGTTATCAAATGGAAAATTAATTAAGGCTTTGAGGCTAAATTATCTTTGATTTAAGGGATGTGTTTTAAAAGAGAAAGGTTATATGAATTTTGTTATAGTTTGAGAATGGATTTAAAGAAGTTTAATTTAACAAAATCCAAGATGAAAGGAGGTTTGGTTGAAAGCCCGTGTGTTCCGTAATTGTATTTTTTTAAATTGCGTTTATTATTTGGAAAGACCGGGATCAAATATTTGTTCGAAAACCATTCCAAGTAATAATACGACATTAAGAAGCAATTCAAGACTTGGAAAATGACGAATGAAGACCGGGATTCTTTGAATTGTTTGGATTGATTGTTGATGTCTCGGTTGGGCTGATCCCCCGATACGAGGTTATAAGTGGCATGAGGTCTGAATATATTTGGAGATTTCCGGATTGGTATTCCGTTCAGACCCAGAATGAACATATATGGATTGTGTGTCTGACATTGTAATTGACTGCGTAGCATTGATCTCTGTTAAATATATATCTTCTTGGTGGTGAAGAATTTATTCTCTTGCTTAACACCCTTCTCTAAGACGTATGAGCTTAGAGGTATATATTGATGGAAATCAGTGATGCATTGTGAATAGACGATGTGGCATACTTAAGTTATGTGGTGAGCTATGGAAGATCAAAGCATGACTTATTTAAGCATAGCTTTGTGTATATCGTGACCTCGGCAAGCCTCACTCCCCGGTAAATGGCCAAAACAGGAAGAAATGCGGCAAGGTTATGAGGTATTGTCTCCTTCTAAGTAAAAGATGTACTATGGTATGGATCCCAGGTAACCTATGTGGTAAAAACACCTGCTTTTGGTTGTTGTTGGCGCGCGATCGAAAAGGTCGATAACGACCAGGAGATGGCATACTCAGGCATACTCGAAGTTACCCAGTTAAGGGCTAACCCGGCCTTGTGTTGGCATGTGGAGCATCAGTTGATCTTCGGGCATCCATCTAGAGGTGTTCAAAATTCGGTTTGGAAGGAAGTTCCTTTGCCTCGTCATTGTTGGAAACCCAGTTTCCACTACGAGCTCATACGATTTTGATTGTATACTATATGTCAATATAGTATATGGTACCTATGCTAGCTAGGATTGATACATTTAATTTCGAAAGGATTTTTCACACTATATTATAGCATTAAAAGAGAATTTTCATGTATCAAGCATTTTTGAATATCATAGGGAGAAATTTGCCCATGTGTGCGTTTGCATTGTGTGTGTGTGCCGCGAGAGCTTATGATAGTTTCATTTTTCAAAAGTCATAGCGAATTTCTATGCATAGGAATTCATATGGAGTAAACCCATTCTGCGTTAGCGGCGTGGTCCATTGAATTACCCAACTTTAAAATGAATCCTAAATAATAGTTATTTTGAGTTCTCACACTGGTCCCACGACTGACCTGGAGTTTATTGTTCCCACACCTTGTGACACCCCACGTCCATTAATGTCACTCTATAAAGAATGCATTAAGTTTCGTGAAGCGCAATTGGTAAACAAGAACATAATATCACAAGACAGACATGTAAAATAGCAGCGGAATTAAAAACTTTATTTAAATCAAAACATCATGGTCCCAAATACTGGGTTTACATCATAAGTTTGAAGTAACCAATTACATAAATAATCTGTCTTGCAAAAAATATCAGAGTACAAAAGCATAAAACCATATTTCCAAGGTGAAGCCATAAGAGAGTTGACTATAAGTCAAAGCGGTACATCAATATCCAAAATCCAAGCTAAGCTGAAAGAATTCAAATCAACTCTAAGCACTTCCACCCTGAGAACCTAGGAGGGAGGGGGGACGGAAGAGAGAGAAGTGGAAACAAAAAGGGTCCGACATAAAGTCTGGCGAGTCTAGTTATTTTTAAATATAAATAAAAGTATCATGATAGGTATATAAAACTGGAAGAACAAGATAACAGTAACAATAACAAGTGTGAACTGAGCAAGATAAGACGAACATGACATATTACATTTCTTAAATACATTTCTCTGCATTGCACCGATGCTAGTATATCAGAAATAGAATGGTCCCTACCAGTACCGTTCCATTACATTTTCTTGATTATTAGGTTACTTGGGTTAATAGAACTCAAGACTTATCCGCGCATCGTATTCATTTCCTTTCCCATGGATTCACCTAATACAATATATGTAGCTATCTCTCAATATTGAGATACACCCCATGTTACCCCACTCGCACGACCTCCACCGTAATGAACGCAGTCCCTCATCCTACGCCGGAGAGACGTACGGATCTCTATATAACGATGTTACGTTCCGCATACATCTGTCATTACTATTCTACGTAAGCGTACGGACTGCCACTATCGATCGAATTAGAATCCTTATTGGAATAATGCCCTCTAGTCTACGATACACCACCTAGACCAGATAAGCATGTATCTAGATTGTCCCACGTATGTACTGTAATTATAGCTTGAAGCCTCAATCGCACGTCCTCTAATGTGCACCGAGTTCCATGGCAGGGCTAAACAAGAAACACAGAACTCGGCCGAGAGCTTTTCTATACCTGTACAGGCCCGCCTTTAAGATCCTCTAAATATAGATATTCCTAGGGTTTGTTTTCCATGGTGGCTATTGCTCCACCTTGTCCCCTCCCTTAACCTGTAAAGACTACAAGAGCTAAGCGACTGCCCTAATAACAACCAATCTAAACATCCATGTGGCGTCTCCCCACAACCTCGTACCTCGATAGTGAAAGGTGAAATGATATCTTGGGTTTAGCTCTAGTTTTTTCGCATCCCGCTAGCTGCCGATGACGGGATTCTAAAGATCTACTATCCTTTTGGTCGTGACCCTCTGTCTCCACGTGAGGCAACCGCCGAACCACCCTAGTGTCACCTCGTCACAACATTCTGACGGCATAGCTACGTCTGCAGTCAAGGCCAACCCAGCTAGTAGTTATGCACATACCCAACCTCTGCGAGCACAGCCTATGTGACGACAAGGAATTTCGCTCGATCTGAATCAGTCGTTAAACCGATTTAGACCGTTCGAAACCCCTGATCGTTTGAGAACAGGACAAATCAGAACGCAGACGGAAGAACATTTCATTGTTATTACAACAATGCCATCAGAATACAAGAATATACAGAGTATAATTGAATAAATTACATTCGACAAATATCAGAGATTACAATAAATTACGTAGCAGCGGAAAAATAATACAAAACACAACTGAAGGTGGTATACGGATACAGAGCTTTCCGGATATCATTCCAGCTGTAAACCAGGATCCTGTGAATATAAATCTGCAAAACCAAAACTACTAGCTGCCCGTGCGAAAAATAGGGGCACCCAGAGTTTAGGTTTAAAACAATAAACTCCAGGTCAGTCATGTGACTGGTGTGAGAACTAAAACAGTTATTAATCTTTATTTTCAAAGTTAAGTAAATCAAGGGACCACGCCGTATAGCACGGAACGGGTTTCCTCCCAAGAATACCAGTGCATAAAACAACAGCGCAATGCTAAATAAAGAAAAATGAAGCTGTTATAAGACCCAGGTCCTATCACACAATGCAACGCAAGCCGGGGATAGGGTTTTCCCTTATAACAGCCAAAGCATGCTTGATACGTTTAAAACAAATCATTTGATACTATAATAAGTGTATAGTGTCAAAACATTTCAATCATAAATATAAATCATAGGCGGCATAACTACCATCTACTATGTCGCCATACTAGTTCTACAATTAAAATCGAATTACACGTATTGGAAATTGGATTCCATCATGAGTCGAGGCAAGGGGCAAGCTCCTCTCCGCGTTCGAGACACTCTAGCAAATGTCCCAGGGTTACGCACTATGGGCAACCCTTGAGTGCTTCAGGGCCGGTCCTCACTTACGTTAGAGGATTGGCAATTCCTGAACACACGTTTCCCGGTCCTTACAGACCTATAATCGAGGCGCCTCATCCAACAACCACAAAGGTGAAAAGTATATATATGTCAGGGCTGGTAAGTCACTGACACCACCAAAGCTAGAAAGAAACGTCGTGCTCTCCCTGCAGTCCGTATCCCGTTTTTAACTCATACCGAGGTGTGAGGCTCGCGTATTCACGTTATACACAAAGCTGCCACGTAGGTGTGCTTTGATCATCAACCACAAGACTTTGCTTTTCAACAGAAGCCTTGATCATTGCAACTTAGCATGCAACACATGCAATTCATGCTATGCGATTGATATCTATCGATATATAACCTCTAAGCTCGTACGTCTCAGAGAAGGGCGTTAAGCAAGAGAATAAATTCTCCGCCGCCAAACAGATATATATTTAACAGAAATCAATCAACACAGAATAAAATCCAATGTCAGACACACAATCCATTTACAAGTCCGTTCTGGGTCTGAACGAAACCGGAGGCACTTTCCTCGCATATCCATCCATCTCCAAGTACGTCTGGACGACCACCAACTATTTCCATCCTCTTGGGTGTACAGCCCAATCAGGATCGTCAGTAATTATCCAAACGATGTGAAGACTTCCGGTCTTCAACCACCGTCTTCATCTTCGACATATCGTCGAATCGGTTATTCAGAATGGGTATAAACCCGGCCTTTCCGAACAACCCGCGTATACTAAAACAAATGTTACACAAACACAACATACGCCTCATTCCAATTCAGGATATTCTTTTATTCACAAAATCACATTTTTAGGGAAAGGTTCCCATTAATTTTATCCAAGATAAATTCTTTAAAATTTATACTTTAATCATCCTTTGGATGTCATATCAAACCAAATTATGGTTTTCTGAACTAGTCGAGATTAGCGAACCGTACCGAAGTAATTATTTATTTTATTTCCCAATCCCAACCTATTCATCCCATGAAGCAAAACTGGTAATACTCCATATCTAATACTATGGTGTTATCGGTAAAATTAATTACCATTTCACGTTCAAATCTAATTAAAGATTTAACTATCGCTTTGGAGCAAAACTGGCGATACTCCATTCTCGCTCATTTCTAAATTTGATAATTTAGATTATAGATTCACATTTCAACCTAATTGCAGATTTGTTAAAACTCCTTTTACTGGGTTAAAGAACTAGGTGTTATTTAAAACACAGTTCACGATAAACCCAAATCACATTCTATTTATTATCGGGTTAAAGAACTAGTGTTATTTAAAACACAGTTCACGATAAACCCATTTCAAATCCAATCAAATATATTAGAAATTCCGATTATTTAAAACCCCTTTTTAAATCTAATTTATTTATTTAAAAATAATTGGGTTTTAAATTTAGTTCAAAACTAGTTCATTTCGATAAAAATCTATTTTTATCTTTTCAAATATGGAGTTTTTCACCCCAATTTTTCCCAAATCATTTCTTATGATTTTACACAAATTATTACTATTTTTATTAATTTTATCAAGGCCCGTACAGTCGATTTCCATCAACGGCCATCGAACTGCACTTACAGCGACCTTTTTCAAATTTGATTTGGACGTATCTCCTAATCCAACCATTAGATTTTGAATTTCTAATATTCATTAGAAAGCTCTTTTCGATACGAACCCAACGGTTCCGGTTTTAGGAGAATCCGACGGTCGGATCTCCCGTAATGTCCGTTTGAAATAAATGGTCGAAATTTATGAACTGCCGCGGCGCGGCGCGTTCTATTCAGGCCATTATATTATATATATAATATATATAATATATATTTCGTCGATTTCTATTTAAAACGAATTATATAAATAGTTTTAAATTCATTTCAAAAGCAATTTCAACTTCCATTTCAATTTAAATCAAAATTGAATTCTTCTTTATAAATTCGTTTTAAAATTCATTTCTATTCAATTCAAATTTCAATTCAAATTTCAATTCAATTTGAATTCATTTCAATTCGCTTTCGATTCAATTTGAATTCGTTTTCAATTCAATCCAATTTCAAAGTCGTTTTCTATTCGATTCAATTCAAAGTGGTTTTCTATTCAATTCATTTCGAAATCGCTATATATTCAATTCATTTCGAAATCGTTATATATTCAATTCATTTCGAAAACGTTATATATTCAATTCATTTCGAAATCGTTATATATTCAATTCATTTCGAAATACGTTATATATTCAATTCATTTCGAAGACGTTATATATTCAATTCATTTCGAAAACGTAATATATTCAATTCATTTCGAAATCGTTTTATATTCAATTCATTTCGAAATCGTTTTATATTCAATTCATTTCGAAATCGTTTTATATTCAATTCATTACGAAATCGTTTTATATTCAATTCATTTCGAAATCGTTTTATATTCAATTCATTTCGAAATCGTTTTATATTCAATTCATTTCGAAATCGTTTTTATTCAATTCATTTCGAAATCGTTTTATATTCAATTCATTTAAATTTCATTTCAAAATATGCGTTTTCGAAATCACTTTTCAATATGCATTTTAAAATGAATAAAATCGATATAAATATCGTTCACGTCAGAATGGCGTCAATCTAATCAACACGGCTTCATATATTTCTATTTTCAAATATTCTAGTTCAAATATTTCCATTTCAAAATATTTCGTTCAACACATGACTAATCTCAACGGATGAGTACTGTCAACACATGAACTTTTACTTTATTTTGATAAAGATGTAAATTTTATTATTAAAATATTTCGTTCAACACATGACTAATCTCAACGGATGAGAGCAGTCAACACATGAACCTTTACTTTATATTGATAAAGATGTAAATTTTATTATTAAAATATTTCGTTCAACACATGACTAATCTCAACGGATGAGTACAGTCAACACATGAACCTTTACTTTATATTGATAAAGATGTAAATTTTATTATTAAAATATTTCGTTCAACACATGACTAATCTCAACGGATGAGTACTGTCAACACATGAACCTTTACTTTATATTGATAAAGATGTAAATTTTATTATTAAAATATTTCGTTCAACACATGACTAATCTCAACGGATGAGTACAGTCAACACATGAACCTTTATGTTATAATATTCTTTAGTTTCTAAATTGGAATGAGGCCCAATCAATCACCATATAATATTAATTATATGGATTTTCATACATCACACGTATATAATAGCATTGAAAAATAATCAACCATCAACCAAAGTGCACTACACTGTATAAGCATCAAATATAGATATATAACGCTTATAACAGCCTGTCAATCAATCGATCGACATATTTAATCAATCAGGATGAGTGAACTTCAAATTTCATCCCAATACCCGTGTGGGGTTTCAAACAATCAAACATATATTTTATTTGTGCAGTTGGGCGATGTGTAAAATTTATCGACCCAATCAATGTCAGTCAAATCAGTGTACATAAACAAACCGTCCGGTTTGTAAATGAATATTTTATTTTATTCACTTCACGTTAAAAATTATATTTTTGACGATAAAATATTTTATTTCAACATATGAATTTCTATTCAGTTCATCTACACAATAAAAATGATATTTTTATTTTTCTAACATATTTTAGGAAATTTCGGTGGCATAACGACACTATACTAGAAACGGGACGAGGCCTAGCTTTATCCCCGGTCTAGTGAAGGCCCACGCCATTCACACATCAATCATATCCATTCATTTCACCAAACAATTCAATTTCAATCAAATAATCCAACTAATTTTTGAAATCAAACAAACAAGTCCATGGTCTGTGGACGATTGTGTCGGGTGCTACTAAACACCGTCTGCATCCTAGTATATATATATAAATAGAAATGCAATTGAAAGGTGAGAAATTCTCACAGATAGCTATCCTAGCTCCACGGCACTTCATTGATAGAAATCTTCATCGCTATCGCATCTTCGTCATCTTCGTTGCCCGTAGCCACTACATATATGAAAATCACACGTTTTTATATTTGCTGATGTCTTTAAAATAAAAATCATATTTTTATAATCGCTTCCTACATTTAAAAATCGAATTTTTATTCCGTTATTCAATATATAAAAATCAAATTTTTACTACTATGTTATATAGATAAAAATTATATTTTTATCACGCTATTTTCCATATAAAGATTTCGCCTTTATAAAAACATAGACTTCGCCTTTTCAAATTTAAAGATTTCATCTTTATAAAAATCTCATTTTTATTTTTCTACACATATAAAGATGATATATTTAATATTCCTATCATGTAAAAATTATATTTTTAATTCTCTACCTAACCAAGAATCATATTTTTACATCTTCTATATAGTAAAGATTATATTTTAATACTTTAAAAATATAAAAATCATATTTTTATTACTTTAAAAATATAAAAATCATATTTTTATTACTTTACTATATAAAAATTATATTTTTATTCATATGATAAAAATCATGTTTTTACCTCGATAAAAATTGTATTTTTATTTCGATAGTTTCATAATAGAAATCTACATCTTTTCCATATGAAAAATCTCATCTTTTCTATTTTAAAAAATCTAAACTTTTGCATTTTAAAAAATCTAAACTTTTGCATTTTAAAAAATCTAAACTTTTGCATTTTAAAAATCTAAACTTTTGCATTTTAAAAATCTAAACATTTGCATTTTAAAAATCTAAACTTTTGCATTTTAAAAATCTAAACTTTTGCATTTTAAAAATCTAAACTTTTGCATTTTAAAAATCTAAACTTTATTGATTTAAATAAACTAATAAACTAAAAATCAAAATAAAGTAGAAATCAAAATGAAAATAAAATGGGTCAAGAACTTACAGCGGGGGGGGGGGGGGGGGGGCTGTTTCGCGATTCCTTCGAGGAGGGGGGGTTCGAATCGGGTCTGGGGGGGGGGGGAGGAGGGCGTCGGTTGCGGTGGGTTCGAAACTGGGGGGGGGCTGCTTCGCGATAGGGGGGGTCTGGGTGGCTCGCGGCGCCGCTGGGGGGTGGGGGGGTCTCGAGCGAGGTGGCGGCGATCGAATGAGGGGGGTGCGCCAGCCCCTGGCGGCGGCGACAGGGTTCCCCCCTTTCCGTCGTCTCCCTTTTTTTTATTTATTTATTTTGATTTCTGTTGAATGAACTTAATCGGGGGGCCAGAACGAGATTAAGGGGAAGAAAGGGGTTTTATTTTATTTTTATTATTTAATTATTTTATTTTCTAAAAAGTTGACTTTTACATACGACCCCTGAACGAGGTCCACCGCCTGTCGTCCATAGCGTTTTACCCCCGTTCCGAACACAATGGGATATGTATCGCAAGCTGATTTGACCGTTTCGATTGGTTTCCGTTGAATTTACATTTAAATTGCTATATTGAATTTTAAACGTACATCTCAAATTACCGGGGTCACATACTAACTCTAAAAATTCCGGAAAAATATTTTCTAGCTTCGTATTGATGATACGGTCCTAACAAAACTAGTTTCGTCGAATTCCGAGACCGTTGGAAAAATGGCCAATTTCCAGTCGATTAAAATCAACTGAAACTAGTCAAACACGTTTTCCTTTGCCACGCTCACATATTGATTCTAAAAATTATGAAATTTGAAACCTAGCAATAATTTGACATTGCAGATCCAACAAAAGTGGTTTCGTCGAAATCCGAGGTCGTTTGCAAAATGTCCATTTTTAAGGGCCTGAATTCCATAGCGACTATTCAGAATTTTCAACTGGACGTATTTTTTGATTCCCGCTATGAAATTTTGATTTTTCGGATTCGTTGGAAAGATATCATCAATTAGATCCTAATGTTTTTGGTTTCACTAAAATCCGGATCGTTTTGCACCCGGTACATTCAATTGAAGTTTGAAATCGAATTATCGAACTACCGCGCCATTTTCAATTCTATTTATAATTATATATAAATATTTATATTCTAACGACGACGTATATAATATATACTTCAAAATCAATTTTTCGTCGTTTTTATTTAAAATAATCTATTTTAAATATAGAAAATTCGCTAAAATTGCCAAAATAAAAATTTTAAACTGGTTCAGAATTTGCGGGTTATTACAATCTCCCCCACTTAAAACTTTTCGTCCCCGAAAAGGAACAAAGTCGAAAGTGGTTTGATTAATCAACTCTATGTTCGATCTGGCTTGCATTCTCCAACTTTTCAGTTTCTGAGAATTTTCAAATTTTCAAAAATTTGGCTAACACCCTAAATTTTCGAAAAATTTCGCCATAACCTCCCCTGCACCGAGAGCATCGGGGAATTTCAAATAGCTTCCCCGGTCCTTCTAATCTCAAAAAGAAAAGAAAAAGGCAAGCGGCTAGCCAATAGGCTCATAAAATCATCATCACCCAAACAAAACAGTAAATTATGTAGTAAACATGTACCTATTTATCGGGCAAACAAATTTTATTCTCTGGCTCTAGCCTCCTTGCTATGACCTGTTCAATGTAAGTATATGTATATGCAAGCAAATGCATCTAATTTTCAATATAGTTCAATATTTGATTCAATTAGGCATAAATGGTTAAAATTATCAAACAAATAAACAACCAACACAAACATCAATCAATTAGTGGATTAACGTTTCAAATCCATAATTTTGATACATATACAAAAAATCATGTCTTTGATGCCAATTCACAACAATGTGTTCTAACTATATAAGTTTTGGTTCTCACACCAGTCTAAGGGAAATATATAGATGTCACACCTTCGAAACACGAAACTAATTAGTAATGATGACGCGTCAATCATCAGAATCAGGTCCGGGCGACTAGAGTGTGATTCTATATCTATCCAGTATATTAAAACTTCGAATATACGTTCATGACGCGTATATGCAAAACCTTTATATACTAGATTGTCCAAATTCAAAATAAATAAATAATCAAATACGTTTAAAAATGGTTTAATATTTCAAAACAAAATTGTTTTCATTTGAAAATATACTCTTCACACTCGTTCTAGGATACTACTGATCCTATCTCTAACGAGTCATTCTAATTGGATATTACTAATCCAATATCTGATGAATTATTTCGTATGGTTCTAATGTGTCTTGTTCTCGAGCTCTGTAAACCAAAGCTCTGATACCAAATGTGACGACAAGGAATTTCGCTCGATCCGAATCAGTCGTTAAACCGATTTAGACCGTTCGAAACCAATGATCGTTTGAGAACAGGACAAATCAGAACGCAGACGGAAGAACATTTCATTGTTATTACAATAATGCCATCAGAATACAAGAATATACAGAGTATAATTGAATAAATTACATTCGACAAATATCAGAGATTACAATAAATTACGTAGCAGCGGAAAAATAATACAAAACACAACTGAAGGTGGTATACGGATATAGAGCTTTCCGGATATCATTCCAGCTGTAAACCAGGATCCTGTGAATATAAATCTGCAAAACCAAAACTACTAGCTGCCCGTGCGAAAAATAGGGGCACCCAGAGTTTAGGTTTAAAACAATAAACTCCAGGTCAGTCATGTGACTGGTGTGAGAAATAAAACAGTTATTAATCTTTATTTTCAAAGTTAAGTAAATCAAGGGACCACGCCGTATAGCACGGAACGGGTTTCCTCCCAAGAATACCAGTGCATAAAACAACAGCGCAATGCTAAATAAAGAAAAATGAAGCTGTTATAAGACCCAGGTCCTATCACACAATGCAACGCAAGCCGGGGATAGGGTTTTCCCTTATAACAGCCAAAGCATGCCTGATACGTTTAAAACAAATCATTTGATACTATAATTAGTGTATAGTGTCAAAACATTTTAATCATAAATATAAATCATAGGCGGCATAACTACCATCTACTATGTCGCCATACTAGTTCTACAATTAAAATCGAATTACACGTATTGGAAATTGGATTCCATCATGAGTCGAGGCAAGGGGCAAGCTCCTCTCCGCGTTCGAGACACTCTAGCAAATGTCCCAGGGTTACGCACTCTGGGCAACCCTTGGATGCTTCAGGGCCGGTCCTCATTTACGTTAGAGGATTGGCAATTCCTGAACACACGTTTCCCGGTCCTTACAGACCTATAATCGAGGCGCCTCATCCAACAACCAAAAAGGTGAAAAGTATATATATGTCAGGGCTGGTAAGTCACGGACACCACCAAAGCTAGAAAGAAACGTCGTGCTCTCCCTGCAGTCCGTATCCCGTTTTTAACTCATACCGAGGTGTGAGGCTCGCGTATTCACGTTATACACAAAGCTGCCACGTAGGCGTGCTTTGATCATCAACCACAAGACTTTGCTTTTCAACAGAAGCCTTGATCATTGCAACTTAGCATGCCACACATGCAATTCATGCTATGCGATTGATATCTATCGATATATAACCTCTAAGCTCGTACGTCTCAGAGAAGGGCGTTAAGCAAGAGAATAAATTCTCCGCCGCCAAATAGATATATACTTAACAGAAATCAATCAACACAGAATAAAATCCAATGTCAGACACACAATCCATTTACAAGTCCGTTCTGGGTCTGAACGAAACCGGAGGCTTTTTCCTCGCATATCCATCCATCTCCAAGTACGTCTGGACGACCACCAACTATTTCCATCCTCTTGGGTGTACAGCCCAATCAGGATCGTCAGTAATTATCCAAACGATGTGAAGACTTCCGGTCTTCAACCACCGTCTTCATCTTCGACATATCGTCGAATCGGTTATTCAGAATGGGTATAAACCCGGCCTTTCCGAACAACCCGCGTATACTAAAACAAATGTTACACAAACACAACATACGCCTCATTCCAATTCAGGATATTCTTTTATTCACAAAATCACATTTTTAGGGAAAGGTTCCCATTAATTTTATCCAAGATAAATTCTTTAAAATTTATCCTTTAATCATCCTTTGGATGTCATATCAAACCAAATTATGGTTTTCTGAACTAGTCGAGATTAGCGAACCGTACCGAAGTAATTATTTATTTTATTTCCCAATCCCAACCTATTCATCCCATGAAGCAAAACTGGTAATACTCCATATCTAATACTATGGTGTTATCGGTAAAATTAATTACCATTTCACGTTCAAATCTAATTAAAGATTTAACTATCGCTTTGGAGAAAAACTGGCGATACTCCATTCTCGCTCATTTCTAAATTTGATAATTTAGATTATAGATTCACATTTCAACCTAATTGCAGATTTGTTAAAACTCCTTTTACTGGGTTAAAGAACTAGGTGTTATTTAAAACACAGTTCACGATAAACCCAAACCACATTCTATTTATTATCGGGTTAAAGAACTAGTGTTATTTAAAACACAGTTCACGATAAACCCATTTCAAATCCAATCAAATATATTAGAAATTCCGATTATTTAAAACCCCTTTTTAAATCTAATTTATTTATTTAAAAATAATTGGGTTTTAAATTTAGTTCAAAACTAGTTCATTTCGATAAAAATCTATTTTTATCTTTTCAAATATGGAGTTTTTCACCCCAATTTTTCCCAAATCATTTCTTATGATTTTACACAAATTATTACTATTTTTAATAATTTTATCAAGGCCCGTACAGTCGATTTCCATCAACGGCCATCGAACTGCACTTACAGCGACCTTTTTCAAATTTGATTTGGACGTATCTCCAAATCCAACCGTTAGATTTTGAATTTCTAATATTCGTTAGAAAGCTCTTTTCGATACAAACCCAACGGTTCCGGTTTTAGGAGAATCCGACGGTCGGATCTCCCGTAATGTCCGTTTGAAATAAATGGTCGAAATTTATGAACTGCCGCGGCGCGGCGCGTTCTATTCAGGCCATTATATTATATATATAATATATATTTCATCGATTTCTATTTAAAACGAATTATATAAATAGTTTTAAATTCGTTTCAAAAGCAATTTCAACTTCCATTTCAATTTAAATCAAAATTGAATTCTTCTTTATAAATTCGTTTTAAAATTCATTTCTATTCAATTCAAATTTCAATTCAATTTGAATTCATTTCAATTCGCTTTCGATTCAATTTCAATTCGTTTTCAATTCAATCCAATTTCAAAGTCGTTTTCTATTCGATTCAATTCAAAGTGGTTTTCTATTCAATTCATTTCGAAATCGCTATATATTCAATTCATTTCGAAATCGTTATATATTCAATTCATTTCGAAAACGTTATATATTCAATTCATTTCGAAATCGTTATATATTCAATTCATTTCGAAATACGTTATATATTCGATTCATTTCGAAGACGTTATATATTCAATTCATTTCGAAATCGTTTTAAATTCAATTCATTTCGAAATCGTTTTATATTCAATTCATTTCGAAATCGTTTTATATTCAATTCATTTCGAAATCGTTTTATATTCAATTCATTTCGAAATCGTTTTATATTCAATTCATTTCGAAATCGTTTTATATTCAATTCATTTCGAAATCGTTTTATATTCAATTCATTTAAATTTCATTTCAAAATATGCGTTTTCGAAATCACTTTTCAATATGCATTTTAAAATGAATAAAATCGATATAAATATCGTTCACGTCAGAATGGCGTCAATCTAATCAACACGGCTTCATATATTTCTATTTTCAAATATTCTAGTTCAAATATTTCTATTTCAAAATATTTCGTTCAACACATGACTAATCTCAACGGATGAGTACTGTCAACACATGAACCTTTACATTATATTGATAAAGATGTAAATTTTATTATTAAAATATTTCGTTCAACACATGACTAATCTCAACGGATGAGTGCAGTCAACACATGAACCTTTACTTTATATTGATAAAGATGTAAATTTTATTATTAAAATATTTCGTTCAACACATGACTAATCTCAACGGATGAGTACAGTCAACACATGAACCTTTACTTTATATTGATAAAGATGTAAATTTTATTATTAAAATATTTCGTTCAACACATGACTAATCTCAACGGATGAGTACTGTCAACACATGAACCTTTACTTTATATTGATAAAGATGTAAATTTTATTATTAAAATATTTCGTTCAACACATGACTAATCTCAACGGATGAGTACAGTCAACACATGAACCTTTATGTTATAATATTCTTTAGTTTCTAAATTGGAATGAGGCCCAATCAATCACCATATAATATTAATTATATGGATTTTCATACATCACACATATATAATAGCATTGAAAAATAATCAACCATCAACCAAAGTGCACTACACTGTATAAGCATCAAATATAGATATATAACGCTTATAACAGCCTGTCAATCAATCGATCGACATATTTAATCTATCAGGATGAGTGAACTTCAAATTTCATCCCAATACCCGTGTGGGGTTTCAAATAATCAAACATATATTTTATTTGTGCAGTTGGGCGATGTGTAAAATTTATCGACCCAATCAATGTCAGTCAAATCAGTGTACATAAACAAACCGTCCGGTTTGTAAATGAATATTTTATTTTATTCACTTCACGTTAAAAATTATATTTTTGATGATAAAATATTTTATTTCAACATATGAATTTCTATTCAGTTCATCTACACAATAAAAATGATATTTTTATTTTTCTAACATATTTTAGGAAATTTCGGCGGCATAACGGCACTATACTAGAAACGGGACGAGGCCTAGCCTTATCCCCGGTCTAGTGAAGGCCCACGCCATTCACACATCAATCATATCCATTCATTTCACCAAACAATTCAATTTCAATCAAATAATCCAACTAATTTTTGAAATCAAACAAACAAGTCCATGGTCTGTGGACGATTGTGTCGGGTACTACTAAACACCGTCTGCATCCTAGTATATATATATATAAATAAAAATGAAATTGAAAGGTGAGAAATTCTCACAGATAGCTATCCTAGCTCCACGGCACATCATTGATAGAAATCTTCATCGCTATCGCATCTTCGTCATCTTCGTTGCCCGTAGCCACTACATATATGAAAATCACACATTTTTATATTTGCTGATGTCTTTAAAATAAAAATCATATTTTTATAATCGCTTCCTACATTTAAAAATCGAATTTTTATTCCGTTATTCAATATATAAAAATCGAATTTTTACTATTATGTTATATAGATAAAAATTATATTTTTATCACGCTATTTTCCATATAAAGATTTCGCCTTTATAAAAACATAGACTTCGCCTTTTCAAATTTAAAGATTTCATCGTTATAAAAATCTCATTTTTATTTTTCTATACGTATAAAGATGATATTTTTAATATTCCTATCATGTAAAAATTATATTTTTAATTCTCTACCTAACCAAGAATCATATTTTTACATCTTCTATATAGTAAAGATTATATTTTTAATACTTTAAAAATATAAAAATCATATTTTTATTACTTTAAAAATATAAAAATCATATTTTTATTACTTTACTATATAAAAATTATATTTTTATTCATATGATAAAAATCATGTTTTTACCTCGATAAAAATCGTATTTTTATTTCGATAGTTTCATAATAGAAATCTACATCTTTTCCATATGAAAAATCTCATCTTTTCTATTTTAAAAAATCTAAACTTTTGCATTTTAAAAAATCTAAACTTTTGCATTTTAAAAATCTAAACTTTTGCATTTTAAAATCTAAACTTTTGCATTTTAAAAATCTAAACTTTTGCATTTTAAAAATCTAAACTTTTGCATTTTAAAAATCTAAACTTTACTGATTTAAATAAACTAAAAATCAAAATAAAGTAGAAATCAAAATGAAAATAAAATGGGTCAAGAACTTACAGCGGGGGGGGGGTGGGGGGGGGGGGGGGGGGGGGGGGCTGTTTCGCGATTCCTTCGAGGAGGGGGGGTTCGAATCGGGTCGGGGGGGGGGGGGGGGAGGAGGGCGTCGGTTGCGGTGGGTTCGAAACTGGGGGGGCTGCTTCGCGATGGGGGGGGTCTGGGTGGCTCGCGGCGCCGCTTTAGGGTGGGGGGGGGGGGGTCTCGAGCGAGGTGGCGGCGATCGAATGAGGAGGGTGCGCCAGCCCCTAGCGGCGGCGACAGGGTTCCCCCCCTTTCCGTCGTCTCCCCCTTTTTTTTTTGATTTCTGTTGAATGAACTTAATCGGGGGGCCAGAACGAGATTAAGGGGAAGAAAGGGGTTTTTTTTATTTTATTTTATTTTTATTATTTAATTATTTTATTTTCTAAAAAGTTGACTTTTACATACGACCCCTGAACGAGGTCCACCGCCTGTCGTCCATAGCGTTTTACCCCTGTTCCGAACACAATGGGATATGTATCGCAAGCTGATTTGACCGTTTCGATTGGTTTCCGTTGAATTTACATTTAAATTACTATATTGAATTTTAAACGTACATTTCAAATTACCGGGGTCACATACTAACTCTAAAAATTCCAAAAAAATATTTTCTAGCTTCGTATTGATGATACGGTCCTAACAAAACTAGTTTCGTCGAATTCCGAGACCGTTGGAAAAATGGCCAATTTCCAGTCGATTAAAATCAACTGAAACTGGTCAAACACGTTTTCCTTTGCCACGCTCACATATTGATTCTAAAAATTATGAAATTTGAAACATAGCAATAATTTGACACTGCGGATCCAACAAAAGTGGTTTCGTCGAAATCCGAGGTAGTTTGCAAAATGTCCATTTTTAAGGGCCTGAATTCCATAGCGACTATTCAGAATTTTCAACTGGACGTATCTTTTGATTCCCGCTATGAAATTTTGATTTTTCGGATTCGTTGGAAAGATATCATCAATTAGATCCTAATGTTTTTGGTTTCACTAAAATCCGGATCGTTTTGCACCCGGTACATTCAATTGAAGTTTGAAATCGAATTATCGAACTACCGCGCCATTTTCAATTCTATTTATAATTATATATAAATATTTATATTCTAACGACGACGTATATAATATATACGTTCGAATTATATTCAAAATCAATTTTTCGTCGTTTTTATTTAAAATAATCTATTTTAAATACAGAAAATTCGCTAAAATTGCCAAAATAAAAATTTTAAACTGGTTCAGAATTTGCGGGTTATTACAGCCTAAGACATCTGTCACCGCACAAAGGACTATTAGGAGCACCTTACATACCCAGGAAGCCACGTGCTTCCCCTTCCAGTCCTCTGGATCCGTCAAAACAATCTGATGAATTTGCGCTCCCCTCGTGCCTTATAACACCTACCCCATTGCGTTATTTACCCTCGAACGTGCGGACTGGTCCAAGCGCCTCACTTTAATATGTTATTAGACCCTATGTCTAATCATTTTATTACACGCTTGATTTTCCTCCTTAGTTTCCTTTTAACTTGGATATTCCCATTCATATTGAATTCTTAATCAATTTACCAAGTTCCTCCTGCTTATTAATTTTGGTTATATAATTTAACCCCTTTAAGTTCATTAATAAGCCCACAACATGTTATTCTATTGATTGTGGCCCAAGGTCTATAATCCACAATCTCTTTTATATTTTCATCATCCGACTTCATAGTTACAATAACATGTTCTTATTTAATGTGTAATTAAGTACGTCTCATTTTACATGTTTCCTTTTTAACATGTCATTGATTAAATATAACTTGTATCATTTCATAATTTTTCCTCATCCTTTCTCATTTAATCATAAATTCAATTTACACCGTCACTACAACTTATCGTTGTTTACTTATTAACTTAGTTTTCTTAACTAAGGCCCATTAACAAGTTTCTCAACCCATTAATTATAACATATGTTATAATTTCCTCTTGTCCCTAGGACAAGCCTAAGCATGTTATTCACATTAGCGGGTTCCAAACTTTTAGATTACTTAATTTGTAATTAAGTACCTCTTATCTTATTACACAAGTTATCTCATTTCCTTACAAGTTATGCTTACCCTAAACAGTGTCTTTTAGTTACATAACTTTATTATTTCTACTGGTTATGTATACCACTAGGTGTCTTGAATTACATAACCTTGTTGGGTTAAGTATATGGGCATATATGTAAATATTACCCACCCACTCCGATTTGCTTAACCCACCCACTGTTCACCCAATTTTTACTTAACCCTAACTTTATTTTACATTCATACAATCCCTATGAATTCAACTAGCTTAAGTATTCTGGATTTATTACCTTATTTTCATTTATGGTTACAGAATGCTAGAACTCCCACATTAAGCCTGCCATTTGTTGATGTTGGATATGCCGGTCGGGTCTGGGCAGACTTATCTCACAAATTGGGATTAACCTCGTGTCTGAGCATGTCTCGTATTTGCGCACTTGGACCTGTCACATTAGGCTCAACATCTGTGGCTGCTGGATATGTTGGTTGGGTCCGGGCAGACTTCCACCACTAATGCAACTTAACCTCGTGTCCAAGCGTTACTACAATTCCATTATTTTAGGCATATTCAAATAAATTTCCCTATTCCAAATATAGACTTTCATGCCCCCTTTCAATTCATATTTACACTTATTCTATTTCAATTATAGGCTTCCACGCCCTAAATCAATATTCACATGTGTTCCAGTTTATGCCCCAAATTGATGTTTGCATATGTCACAATATATGCCCAATTTCATAATTACATATGTTCCAATTTATACTCCAAATCAATATTTACACATTCCAATGCAATTTTTACCCAAATTCATATTCACCTACTTACCAGTATATGCCTAGCTTCATATTCATATAATCCAATATGCCCCCCAAATTCGTTTTCGTAAATTTTCCAATTTTATGCCCAAATTTATATTCATAATTTTTAATACCAATCATGCCCCAATTTATGCCTTTTCTAACCGTTCCCAATTTCACACGTTAGCATCTTTCATCGTTAGGCCTAGGCTCGAAGGTAGCCTGGCTATATAAAAATAAAAGGGAAAAGAGGGAGAGAAGAGAGTAAAAACAGGCATGCTAACGAATCAATAACATAACGGTAGAAATAGGCATAAAAACTGAATGGACATATTATGACAAGATTAGACCTCGTGACGATATAAACAAATAAGAATAGATCAGAGGAATATGTCATAATAGAACTGCTTATGCACCAATTCAAGATCCAATTTTTATACACATATCACGATTACTATTTAAATATTCAGATCTAAAAATAACATGAACTCACAATGAATAGATCTTAAGGAAATGGATCTAAATTACTGCGAAGAACACATTGAATTTGTTGTTGTAGAATTCGTTGAATTTGTATAATGCTTGCTGAATTGGTTTTGGAGAAGACCAGGCCATTCAATCTACGTTGCAGCATTGCTCCGCCATCACCACCATTTTTAAATGAATAAAACCTAGGTTTAGGATCCTTTATATAGCGTAGAACCAACGAATCTAGCTCCAAAATCGTCCAGGTTCAGAAAGAAGTTTCTAGAGCCACGGGTGGGCAGACCCCTAGGTTTACCCCTCTGTTGGTGGGTTGACCCCTAAGTCGACCCCCAACAGGCAAAATTCCCGCCCTAACTCCCACCTTGCGAATTTTGATTTTTGAACTGATTTTCGAATTTTCTGGATATATTTATTTAGTATATATATATATACACACATATACATATAAGCTCCTTATTTATATACAAACTTCAAACTTCAAACCTTAATAACTTCTTCATACGAAGCCCGTTTTACGCAAACTAGGTGTCTATCTTGACTAGAATTTCGAGACGGATGTAATGACACAGTTAGTTTCCCTAAATTTTGAATGTTGAATTACTTATTCTTTAATTTGTCATCTTTAGTGTTGTTAAAATTTTGGAGTGTTACACACCTAAACTCTGCATGCCCGTAATTTTGCACGGGCAGCCAGCAGCTTAGTTTGCAGGTTTAGCTTTCAGAGTTGGATTCAGGGTTGGAGCTAGAGCTATATTTTGGTTTTTCTTAGTCCGTTGAAGTGTTTATTTCCGCTGAGCTTATATTGTACTCTGATTTTCCTGGTAACTCTGATGTTATATTATGGTAATGAAATGAAAAGTTCCGTTATTTTTGTGCAAACATGTAAGTACCCATAACTATCCGTCTTTATGAACGGTTTATTTTGGTTTAACTACCGGCGACAACCGATTACAAAGTCAGATCATTATTGAATTGGTATTAGAGCTTTGATTTATACAAATCAATGAGGTAGGACAAATTAGAACAAAAGTAACGACTCATCAGAGTTATGATATCGTGTTAGAGATAGGGTTAGGAATACCCTAGAATGATACTTGGGAATATTACGTTTGAGAGAGCGCCTTTACCATAAAATCAATATGTGTTTTTGAATCAGAATGGAATTTATGAGTCGAAATTAACTTATGGAAATATTAGAAACTTTCCTTTGCTCATGAATTGGTAGGCATTTATAATCTTATATGAGAATAAATAACTTAAATGAGTAAAACCCTTAAAAAGAAATTAAGGGAATGCCAGATTGCACTGAAACTTAAATAAAAAATTCCTCCGTCTATTAATGATTTTAGGGTTGGTAAATAAGAATAGGAATGACCCAGGTTATGTAAATTAAATCCCTTGATTTTTTTAAATAGATATTAGAATATTTTGGGTAAGAAATTCAAAGTATGAATGCTAAATGCGTAAAAATTTAACTTGTAAATGGATTAGTATGAGATTGGAAACAATTTGAATAAAAATAGAAATAGGATGAGTGTTCTCGAAATATAATTCTAATTCTTCGCTTGTCACTGTCTCTCCAATTTTCATGCTTGGATTTTTGTTCAATTTCATTCTTGAATCCTTCTTTTTGCCCTGCTTTGACCAAACCGTGGACAGGTAGATTAGTGA
Organism: Allium sativum; assembly: GCA_030737875.1. Classification (NCBI taxonomy): domain Eukaryota; kingdom Viridiplantae; phylum Streptophyta; class Magnoliopsida; order Asparagales; family Amaryllidaceae; genus Allium; species Allium sativum. The sequence goes on along the minus strand of CM060909.1, from coordinate 427,459,632 downwards.
CATGGTTTTGAATTTGAAATGAGTATATTAATTTATCTCTTAATTTGAACTTGAATTGGTATTAAGTGCAAAAGAATTGTAAAATAATCCAAGATGTTATTTTTGGGGGATAATTGGATGATTTGAGAAAAGGAATATTTATTTTACAATTTGGATTCAAAATAATTTCGAAAAATTTGAGGTATGAACACTTGTGTTAAGTAAACCATGGATTCCATAACTTTATCAGTAAGTTAGAAAGATAATTTATAAACTTTAAAGTTTCTTAGGGACGTAGACATCTAAGTACTAGACAGTATTTATCCCAATTTCTCCTTTGTGGCATTGGTAGAAGCTCTTGGTCTAACTCAGAGAATTTGATTATGAACATAACCAGTGATGACCCTAGTAATCATGAGATTATAGAAATCTCTACCTTTAATAAGAATTAGGTAGAGGATCCTGAGATTATGTGGACCTTGGTTTGGATCATTACATTTCCGATATGTTAAGAGAGAAGTGGGAATTTAAACTGGTAAAGGAGTTTAAATTTACTCGTCTTCCTTTTCGAGGACGAAAAGTTTTAAAGGGGGTGAATGTAACGATCCAAAATTTGTAACCAATTTAAAATTGGATTTTCTATTACTTAATTTGAATTTGAACTTAGGATAAATATATATGGTTAAAAATATATAATAATTTTAATAAGTTATATGATAGATTTTATTTGAATTATAAATGAGAATGATTATTAATAAGTTTGTATTTATTGATACTATTTGTCGTTCGATCAGATTTGTCAAACCATAACATGAATTGGTAGTATTAGAATTAAGTGTTTCCCTTAGTTTTCATAGCATTTAAGGGAAAATGTTACCAAAAGTTCACATTCTTTCCTTAAGACAAGTGTCCTTACACTTGTATTTTTGCATGTCTCCTTCCATGCATGCCTTACACTTGCCCCCCTTAGGTATCACTACCTCCTTAACTCTCCATTTCTATATAAGGAGGCCTTTCCTCCATTTTCTTATCATTCCATTCCATTTCCTTCTTTCCACCTTCTTCTTAAAGCTTATGGCCATGGTTTCCATGGCATAACTCTTCCTCTTTCCCACCACCACCTTGCCAAAGTTCGTTGTCATCCTCCTCCTCTTATAATATAAAAAGAGAGAGAGATTAGTGTATATTATATTATATATATTTTGGTGAAGAAGACGGTGCGTTGAAATACTGTCCGACGGTTCACACAGCTAAGCTTGCCTACCGTGAAGATTGGAAAGCTATTTGGTGAGAACTCTTTAACCATGGTTTATATATTTAATTAGTAGTTATACTAAAATAAAATATAGTGATGGATTATTAATGGTCAATGATGATTGAAGTTTGTTGTGATGGATGATGGATGCGTAGTTTAGAATATACACTATTAAGCGTTAATGTTATAATGCTTGTGCACAGTTATGATTTATTTAATTATGTTAATGATGGTTGCTATGGATGTTTATAATAGTCGTTGATGTTGTTGTGCACACACTATGACACAACAATAATGGTATCACATTGGTGATCGACAAGTCTCCTTCGTAATTAGAAGCAATATTATCATTAAAAATTATAGGTTCATAATTAGACAAGACACATATGTATAAATTCATATATATTGATAAAGTTTCTTAAAATGAATAAATAAATACCAGAATGTTCTAGGATGACAGAGAGGGTGTCTATGCTTGGGTTTGGAAAATATAGTTTCCTGCTCTCCTTGGCTATCCCTAACTGATCCGACGAATGGGATGGTTAATTTGAAGTTATTTGAATTTAGAAATAAATTGGATTTTTAATTTAATATTTAATTAAGTAAAAATTAAAAGTTGAATTTTAGATCCAAAATAATTTGGAAAGTAAATTTAAATGATTTTAAAAGGGTTATATAAGGATATAATGGTTTTCTAAGATATTTTGAAGTATCGTAGAATAATGGTTATTATGGTCAAAATAGGGCTTGTCGCATAACGGTAATTTACGTATTTTAGATGCAAACTTTAAACGCTTATAAATTTAGCAATCTAATTGGATTTCCATAGAATAAAAAAAATTTGATTTCCATTAACAAGAACTTTCAAATGAGTGAAAGCATATTTTAAATTCGAGTTATAATTTTCAAGTTGTGTTTGAAACCATTTTGGAAAAGGTTGATGTAAGAACAATTGTTGAACATAACTATAAGCAACTATTTTTAAATGGTTTAAAAATATGGAAAAAAGTTTGTAAATCATTACAAATTATGAAAAGGTGTTTTGAATTGTAAAGTTTAAGTTTTGGCTAAGATAAACGATATTTTGATCAAAATAGTTAAGATAATTGTTTTGTAACGCTTTTGTAGTAATTTTGAAACGCTATTGTAACGCTTTTGAAAACAACCTATTTTGAAGTTTTAACCCGTAAACTATCTTACGAATTATAAGTAATGATTTATGGAATGTTTTTAAAGGTTTAAAAGTATTGGAAATATTTTAAATGGAATTTATATTGATTTATTTAATATTAAAACGGGTTTTCCAATTTTAAGTAATTGGATATGGTTAGAGATAAATCTTTAGATGTTTGATATTAATCCTATAGATGATGACTCTTACTATTTGAGGAATTTAAAAGGTAGTTCACCATTATTCCGTTTATAGTGTGAGTTGGATAAAAAGATTAATATTAAGTACAAGTGGATGATATTTCTATCAGATCTAATGTTAAAGAGTTGGATACATCTTTAAATTAAGATATGGGTTTCCCAATTTGATTGGGATAAGTTGGATAGAAATAATCTTTGGATATTTGATATGAAATTCTTTGGTGTAAACATATACTATTTGAGGAATGTGGAAGATACTATTATTATATCGTTATTCCACTTATAGTATTCGTTGATTATGAGAATTGATATCGAATATAAGTAGATACAAATTCTGTGTAACTTATGTTCAATATCGATTGATTTGGGTCTTGTCGTGAGTCATATCTTCAACAATATCATTCTTGTAGCCCAATGAGATTGATTTATGGAAATTCATATCATAGATTGGGATTTAATCAAACCTTTGATTTGAGAAAATTAAAAATAAGAAATTGGAACCAAGTATAATGAGACGACCCCAAACCCCGTACTGACGGTGGCAAGGGTAATCCGTGGAATATAACACATAAACAGATAATAGCATAACAGAAACAAATAAATACACCAGATAATGAACAATAGAATATACTGGATAAGAGTAATCATCAGAGTTACACAGTATACAGGATCATACTTAGTACAAGTACAGTTCAACTATACATATATGTCTACAGCGGAAAACAAACATAATGTACAATAGGAGCTGAACAACATAAAAAGAGATAAATGATAGAATCCATCTTCAGCTCCAGCTATCCAGAAAGAACCAGCTAAACCTGAATACAAGGCTGCCTGTGTAGAAAAAGGGGCACCCGAGTTTGAAAGTGAAACAAACTACGAGTCAGTCATGGGACTGGTATGAGAAATCTACTCAACACTTTTATAATATGGCTAATCACAGGACCACGCCACTTTCGTGGAACGGGTTTACTCCATTGGATTGCCAGTGCTTTAAAAACAAATCTTTCTTTTAAAAACATCGCAGTGCTTTTTATAAAAATGAAGCCATTATAAGACTCAGTTCCCATCACACAATGCAACGTAAACCGGAGGATAGAGTTTTTACCTTATAACGGCCAAAATATGCTTGATACAAATAAAACAAAGGCATTTGATATTATTGATAGTGTTTATATGTTTCAAAAACAATTTCAAATCATAACTATCAATCATAGACGACATGAGCGTCCCATGCCACTATGTCGCCAAATATGGATATACAATCAATATCGCACACTCACGTATTTGGGAATTGGATTTCCGTCATGAACCAAGGCAAAAGATAGTCCTCACCGAATTCGAGACTACCTAGCCCGAGTCTCAGGATCAGAATGCATCGACCCTTGGATCGTCAGGGCCGGTCCACACGGAGTGGATTAAAATGCCTGAACACTACGTTTCCCCGCCCTTTGGGGCGTAAGCGAGCCAATCAATGACTCCATCAGACCCGGATCGTCCGATCTAACCGAGGCGCCTCGCAACAGCAACAACCACATAAGTCAAACTCGTCAGGGCATGTAAAACCACTGACGCCACTTCTAGCTAGGAGGAAACGCAGGCCCTCCCTGAGGTCCTTTCTCCCGTTTCTGGTTCATACTGGGGTGTGAGGCTCGCGATTTCACGTTATACACAAAGCTACGCCACACGGGCGGGGCTTTGATCATCACCACAAGACTTTGCTTTTCAACAGAAGCCCTGATCACTGCATCTTAGCATGCCACACATGCAATTCACACCGTGCAATTGATGGCTATCAATCACGCAGAATAAATTCCAATGTCAGACACACTGTCCATTTGCAAGTCCGTTCTGGGTCTGAACGAAACCGGAGGCACTATATACCTCGCAAACCCATCGATCACCACGTACGTCTGGACGATCACCACTCATCATCCATATTTCGGGATGCCTCCCAATCAGGACCTCGGTTACCATCCAAACGAGGTGAAGATCTCCGGTCTTCGACCATCGTCTTCATCTTCGATTCCTTATCGTCGATTCAGTTATTCAGAATGGGATGAACCCGGTCTTTCTGAGCAACTCGCGTATATAATAAACAAGTGCAACACTAACATACACACACATCATTTCAATTCATTAATCACTAACCGTCAATCAGTAAGAGAACGATTTCCCAAATATTAACCCCGAAGGCCGAAACCAACATCAGATCAACACCCAGGAAACCATTCGACTTAGCCAACCTTCAGTTAATTTCTAAATCACATCCATATTATTTATAATATTTTATAACGATTTATCGCTATTTTTATTTATTTTAAAATAGCCAATTTATTCAAAATGACGCTCCGGGCCATAGCGAGGCCGTGGCGCTGTTTTTCTTCAAATTTGATTTACACATATCTGAAAATCTAACTGTTGGATCTTCACAAAATTCACATCATTAGAAAGATCTTTTCAAAACGAATCCGACGGTTCCAGTTTCGGGAAAATCCGACTGTCGGATCTCCCGGTATAATCGCTTGAAATTTCGATTTCGAAATACGAACTGCAGCGTCGTTATTCGATTATATATAATTTTATTTATATATCAATATAAATATTATCGATTCTGGCGCTGTTTTTCTTCAGAATTGAATTGAACATTCCAGACAATCCAACCGTTGGATTTTTACAAAGTTGGTGCCGTTGGAAAGATTTTTCCAAAGCGAACCCAACGGTTGCGATTTCAGGAAAATCCGATGGTCGGATCTCCCGGTATAATCGTTTGAAATCACGGTTTCAAAATACGAACTGCAGCATCATTATTCGATATATTTTAATTCTATTTATATAAATATATCGATTCTTCGATTTCAAAGCTATATTCTTTTCATACATTTGATAGAAATGATATTTTTATCTAACTGTCTTCTATTTCAACACTTCACTATTTTTAACAATTCATTTATATAATAAAAAATGTGATTTTTATTGTAAAACAATTCATTTCAAAACTCTATTATTTTATATAGTTTATATAGGTAATAAAAATAGGATTTTTATTATAAAACAATTTATTTCTAAACAAGATGATTTTATACATTTCATATTGATGTTAAAAATGGGATTTTTATTATAAAATAATTTCTTTCAAAATATGAACACCATTCAACACATGAATTTCAATCCAACGAATGAATATCGATTCAACACATGAAGGTTTTCTATAGTTTATATATATAGATAAAAATGTGATTTTTATATTTAAAACACGAACACCATTCAACACATGAATTTCTATCCAACGAATGAATATCGATTCAACACATGAAGGTTTTCTATAGTTTATATATATAGATAAAAATGTGTTTTTTATATTTAAAACACGAACACCATTCAACACATGAATTTCTATCCAACGAATGAATACCGATTCAACACATGAAGGTTATCTATAGTTTATATATATAGATAAAAATGTGATTTTTATATTTAAAACTCGAATACCATTCAACACATGAATTTCTATCCAACGAATGAATATCGATTCAACACATGAAGGGTTTCTATTCAGCGAATAAATATAGTTTCATCAAATGAAAATAATTCAAACACATGAATATTATTCAAAATTTCGGCAGCATAACGGCAGGGTAGTTAAAACCGGGACCGTCCCTAGTCCTGCTCCTCGCTCTACCTTAAAACCTCGCGGTTTTTGACAATGGGGATCATGCATCTAGTTCGCACGCAGGCGACATGTATATATTTATTTCATTTCCACAAACTAATCCTATGTGGTTTCAACCAAATATTTCTCAACCACAAATGGGTATTTTTCAACCACAATCAATCAATATCAACCACAAACAATTTCAATCAACCATTCGCTATCAATCAATTTTCACACCAATCACAACCAATAAATATCGTCCATGGTTTGTGGACGAGGGGCGTATATATATATATATATATATATATATATATATATATATATATAGCAATTCACTTCTATTTCAACACATATATAATTTTTACAACGCATATATAACTTATACATCGAACGTACAACTTATACAACGCTTATACAAGAGGTGTACAACGCTTATATAACTCATACATCGACTATATAATTTATACACCGTCATTTTCCATATCGTTTATAAATTAGAAATCTCACATTGGGTTGCACTCCACCAAAAATAGCAGAAGGCTCAGAAAAATATGCGGTCTCTTCTAAAATGTAGAAGACGTCCACACGAGTCCACTGTCTCTTGTTTCACTGAATTTCGTCAACACAGCAAAAAGATATGATTTTTCAAAGTTTGCAACGGTTTAAAGGTGTTAAAACAGTTGAAAATAAAACAAGCCGTACCTCAGCTGAAAGGTTCAAAAGTAGGTTTGGATTTATCTCGAAATCCGTGTAGCTATTCATCGATCGGCCTTCGCAGCGTCGAAGGGGGAGGAGGGGCGCACGTGCGTAGGGGGTGTGGCGGCGTCCAATGCACTATAGCGGCGACGGCGGGGCTTCGAACGGCGAAACTTCCCGAGCCCGATTCTCCCACAATACTCCACGAAAAAATCGAAACCAGTAATGGATTTGAAGCTTGTCTCGAGCTCTTCAAAATCTTCAACTGAGCTATTGATATTAGTGAGTGGATTGATCAGAAAATGGACGGGAAGGTTATGAGCGGTTTCCGTCGTTTGTCGGGGAGAGAGAAAAGGAAATTTTCTTTTTTTTTATTTTAAAAAATTATGATTGGTCGGGGGAGTTTTAAAGGGGTTTTCTGACACGACCACCAATCTAAACCCAACGACTGTCGTCCCTAGCGTTTTACCCCTATTCTGAACACAATGGGATATGTTTCATAGGCCCATTCGACTGTTTCAGTCAGTTTTCCTTCAAATTAATATATATAACATTCAATATTCAATTTGAATGTACATTTCAATTTGCCAGGGCCACAAACTGATTCGAAAAATTCCAGAAAAATAAATCTAGCTAAGTTTTGACGATACGGTCCCAACAAAACTAGTTTCGTCGAATTCTGAGACCGTTTGCAAAAAGGCCCATTTCTGGTCGATCCAATTTAACTATAATTGACCAAAACACGTTTTCCTTTGCCACGCTCACATACTAGCTTCAAAAATTATGAAATTTGAAACCTAGCAATAACTTCACATCTTGGATCCAACAAAAGTGGTTTCGTCGAATTCCGAGGTCATTTGCAAAATGACCAATTTCACGGGCTATATAAATTCCATAACGACCTTTTTGAAAATTCATTTGGCCATAACTTTTGCTTTCTGCTATGAAAATTCAATTTTTCAGATTCGTTAGAAAGGTATTCACTAAAAGATTTAAATATTTCTGGTTTCACTCAAATCCGTTTTGTTTTGCACCCGGTACAGTCCGACAAACTTTGAATTCAATTTTTGAAACTGCAGCGCCTTTTCAAGCCTTGTTTATAATTAGAATTAATTATATTCGTTTTCAATTGTCGATTCAAACTCCGTTTTCATTGCTATTATTTAAAATATTTATTTTTAATATTTAAAATCCATTATTTTAGCCAATTTAAAAATTTTAAATTGGTTCAGATTTTCTGGGTCGTTACATATAATCTTTTAGTTAAGATTAAAGAATTGAATGTTGGAAAATCGATTTAATTGGAAACTATCGTTGAAATATGTATTAAAGGATTTTCAAAGGAAACTGGGTTTTGATAACGAGTTATCAAATGGAAAATTAATTAAGGCTAAATTATCTTTGATTTAAGGGATGTGTTGTAAAAGAGAAAGGTTAAATTTGGATTTTTTTATAATTTGAGAATGGATTTAAAGAAGCTTAATTTAATAAAATCCAAGATGGAAGGAGATTTGGTTGAAAGCCTGTGTGTTCCGTAATTGTATTTTTTTAAAATTGCGCTTATTATTTAGAAAGACCGGGATCGAATATATATTCGAAACCGTTCCAAATAATAATATCACGTTAAGAAGCAATTTAAGACTTGGAAAACGACGAATGAAGACCAGGATTATTTGAATTGTTTGGATTGATTGTTGATACCTCGGTTGGACTGATCCCTTGATATGAGGTTATAAGTGGCATGTGGTTTGAATATATTTGGAGATTTCCGGATTGGTGTTTCGTTCAGACCCAGAACGGACATATATGGATTGTGTGTTTGACATTGTAATTGACTGTGTAGCACTGATATTTGTTGAATATATATCTGTTCGGTGGAGGAGAATTTATTCTCTCGCTTAACACCCTTCTCTAAGACGTATGAGCTTAGAGGTTATATATTGATGGAAATTAGTGATGCGTTGTGAATGGACAATGTGATATACTTAAGTTATGTGGTGAGCTATGGATGACCAAAGCATGGCTTATTTAAGCGTAGCTTTGTGCATATCATGACATCGGCAAGCCTCACTCCACGGTAAATGGCCAAAACAGGAAGAAATGCGGCAAGATTATAGGGTGTTGTCTCCTTCTAGATAAAAGGTGTACTATGGTATGGAGCCCAGGTATTAACCTATGTGGTAAAAACGTCTGCTTTAGTGGTTGTTGTTGGGGCGCACTCGGAAAGGTCGGTAACGACCGGGAGATGGCATACTCAGGCGTACTCTAAGTTACCCAGTAAAGGGGTAACCGGACTTGTTTTTCCCTGAGGAGCATCACTTGATCCTCGGACATACCTCTAGAGGTGTTTAAAATTCGGTTCGGAAGGAGGTTCCTTTGCCTGGTCATTGTTGGAAACCCAATTTCCACTACGAGCCCATACAGTTTTGATTGTGTACTATATGCCAGTATAGTATATGGTGCCTATGCTGGCTAGGATTAATACGTTTACTTTCGAAAGGATTTTTCACACTATATTATAGTATTGAAATAGAATTTTCATGTATCAAGCAGTTTTGACTATCATAAGGAGAAACCTTGCCCATGTGTACGTTTGCATTATGTGTTTGTGCCGCGAGACCTTATGGTAGTTTCATTTTTAAAAGTCATAGCGAATTTCTATACAAGGGAATTCATATGGAGTAAACCCATTCTGCGTTAGCGGCGTGGTTCGTTGAATTACCCAACTTTAAAATGAATCCTAAATAACAGTTGTTTTGAGTTCTCATACCAGTCCCACGTTTGACCCGGAGTTTATTGTTCCCACATCTAAACTCTGGGTGCCTATAATTTTGCCCGAGAAGCCAGTAGCTTAGTTTGTAGGTTTAGCTTTCAGAGTTGGATTCAGGGTTGGATCTAGAGCTATATTTTGGGTTTTCTTAGTCCATTGAAGATTTTATTTCCACTGAGCTTATGTTGTACTCTGATGTTCCTGGTAACTCTGATGTTATATTGTGGTAATGAAATGAAAAGTTCTGTTATTTTTGTGCAAATATATAAGTACCCATAACTATCTGTCTTTATGAGCGGTTTAAGTTGGTTTAATTACCGGTGAGAACCGGTTACAAAGCCGGGTCTTTACACCTATATATGGATATAACATTATTCATGAAATTTAACTGGATAGATTAGATATAATATTGCAGTAGGATAATGGGATGAAATTCGATAAGTAATATGGGTTGTTCTTGTTAATTAATTGACTGAATTAACATAAGAGAGATGTTATGGGAATCACAAAAGGGGATTGTTCCTATCTTTTATCCCATAACCCTTTACAATCCCATTCGTTCTTTTAATTTACATACACATACACAAAACTAAAGTAAAGAAGTTCAACCATTATCATCAAAGAGAAGATGAGAAACTAGGAGAAACTTAGAAGGAAAGCTTTAGATAATCAAGTTAATTCTAATCCCAAATCATCCATTTTAAGGTGAATATTATACACATCCATTTATTTATACTATGTTTTAATTCGGTTGTGCAATACCTAAGCCATATATATTGTCTTGGATGATTTGTAATGTTTGGGTAAAACAATAATTAAGTTGATTTGTTTCAAATCAGGTGAGTAAGTTTGCATAAAACCTACTTGGATAGAAACTTATGATTTATGCCTCCAAATGCTTTGAAATTTTAATATGTCATGTCTAACATAATTTTGGAGTTGAGTTTTAATTATCATAAATTTTTAAGCAATTATGATTTTTTTTATGAATTTCCTAAGCTGGAAATATACTTGATTTTGGGTTTTAATAATAATTGCCTAAATATTTTTGATTTGAATTTTCTAGAGAATGAAGAGAAGGATATTATAGAATTTATATGATTTTTTAAGGATTTTTCCCAATTAAAAATGAATTAAAATAAATTAAAATAGATTGTTTCATCTTGAAAATTTTAAGAAAAAACAATTAATTAAGGTAGTTATTTAATCATTTCCTCATAATTAGCCTTTGCATAAGAGGCATAATTTACATTATTTCTGAACTATATGTTTAAATTTTGAGATTCATCAATAAGATTTTGACATATAAGTGAAGTTGGTAAAAAAAACTTTATTTAGCAAGTAATCAATTTTCACCTACATAATGTTTCTTCCATAGACGAAATTTGGCTTCGCTTTGCACCATATACTTCGCTTCAGCCAGGGGTAAAGCATAGGATATCATTTCATCTGATACGGAAGGGTTTCCATAAGGAGAAGATTGAAACGATGGAGGGCGAATTAGATCCTTCGCTTTGAACTATACGAAAGCATTTATGAAACAAAAGACTAATTCCCATCACATTTAGGTTCTTCACTTCGATTCGAAAAGGCATAACGAGATAACTGTGTCACTGCTCTTATTTACAACTTGGTTTTGGAAATTAATTTAATTGACGAAGCTCATGTGAGGCGAATCGCTTATATTTTTTAGGATTGATCTCATATACTTTGTTTCAATTCGTTCATCGGACTATGTCGCATTATTCCACTTCGCTTTCAGCTAGATAGGCAGAAGCGAATCACGGTTTTATTTAAGTTCTGAAGGCTATTCGTTTCAAGGAATGTTTTCTTTGACTTCTATGGCTTTACTTTGAATGAAGCATTATTTTGTTGATTTGCCTTAGTAAGGAGTTGACTTGGGTTAAAGCGAGTTACGCTTCGCTTCTGGCCAGTGTTATTTATAAAGAGGGTGGTAGCTATAATCTTTTATTTCGAATCAATATTATGTATTTACGTAGTGGATAACCTACACTTTTGCTTCGACTTAAATGTTTGTTTTGTCCATGGATAACTAAATCCTTTTGCTTCAAATTATGGAGAAGTGACATGGGTGTCCTTTACAAGGGCGAAGACAATGCTTTTATGTTATATTATTGTTTTGACTCAATAAAGACACCATTGTTCTATTGTATGCTATATGAAGTTTTATCATCAACATAAGTTATTCACAAAATGAACCAGTACAAGTTAATTCTTAGGACACAAGATTCAAACATAGATTTATGGGTTTTTAGTTAACTTTAAAAACTATAAAATGTGAGATGTGTAGTCCACAGGATGCTCGAGATGTGTAATCTCCAAAATTTGGCAAGTTATGGGTTCATAGTTATCCTAGGAAAACTACCAGGTGTGCAATGACTAATCCATATCTATTTAAAATTTGAAATATATTGGATGGGTGTCCAAAAATTTAAAATGCATAACCAAGGAGATGGATAATCCAGATGGGTAATCATAAGAACATAAAGAGTGGTATTCAGAAAGTGAGGATGCATAATCCACTATATGTTGCACACATGCACATGATTATTATTGTTCTAACCATTATGATTGCAGGAGCACGTATTATGGTTAATATATTACCAAGGTACTATGAGGAGAAAACCTGTTTTGCTAAACGATATTGCCTTACTAGATATCTATTTTGGTTCAATATGGTAGGTTATTATTTACACTAGACTGTTATCTGACCCGAAGTTTTTGTTTTTCTCCTTACACTCTTGGGTGCTCATTTGAGTCGATGGAGGGTAGGGATTTCCAAGTATCTAGTTAGACGAATAAGCTTGTGGAGACGTTCAGGAGGCAAAATCTAGCTATATAAGAGTTTCTTTTGTTTTTCTTTTTTTTTATTGGATGTAAAGAAAACTTTGTATTGTTGCCTAGTATTTATACACTGATCAACTAAGGGGGAATCTTCATATGTCGCTCTTAGTGTATTTTGTAATAATTATATTTCTCTAAATGTGGATTTAAGAATGGGCATATGAAATGCATAAAGTTAATCAATGAAATGTGCTTTCTGTTTTTTTTTCATATTCTTATGTCTTTGATATTTTAGCTAATAGTGGATCTCCTTCTATCACCGTGGAGTAATATCACCAATGAAAGCAACATTAGCAATGCTTATTTTCGGGCCTTAAGATAAGGGATGTTGTTAGGGCTATCAACGGAAACTTTCGGATATGGATAGTGCCATATCTGAAATCATTTTCGAATATCGGTTATCCATATCCGCGGATACGGACAGATATCAGATAATTATTCTATCCGCCAGCGATCGATAGATCAAGAAATATAAATGAATTTCTTTTGTTTAACATAAATGTTTTTCAATTTCATTGACCATAAGTGTTAAAAATAAACATATATGATGAAATTAAATAGATTTGAGTTGCTAGTATGTATTTATTGCATTTAATATATACCTTCGACTCAGTAAAGCAATAAAAAATCTCATTGATTGTACTAAAATACATATAATTTTAAGCATAATACTAAAAAAAATCGGATGGATAATTTTCAGATGCGGATATCTATGTATCTGTATCTGCATCCATTTTCTTGAATATCAGATATTTATCTGCTTTTCGGATTCGGAGGCGGACGGATTTCAGATTTTTTGGGTATCCATTGAAAACCCTTGATGTTATAGTTCCATCAAATCAAAGATCTATGTAAACCTAAAAGATTTTTCAAAGTTAAAGAAATTCTAAGACAAAATCATAAGGAGTCAGAGAATATGAACCAGGTTAGGATAATGCTATAGTAATGTACTTGTATTAATTATATATAAGTACTATATTTCCCTCTGTCTTAGACCATTCTTTCGTATGTTACAAAGAATCGTATGAAGGTTTAAATGAAGTATTACATGGAAGAATGAAATGGAAGAGTGAACCTCAATAGTGAGAGCACCACAACCAACGGTAATTCTCGACCTAACACCAAAGAGAAATAAGGATGTTGAACTAATGTGCATATAGGTGATGCGATGCCACAAGTAGATATGAGCAATTTGGATATTTCTTTGTTAGTCTGATGCAACCAGGAGCAGCTACTACTTTGGTGGGAGTCAATGATGCTAATGCGGGAGGAGCTAATCCTGTAGCATCAATTGGTAATAATTATGCCAAGATTAGTTAGCATTATGCCAGCCTTGGAGCAATGTCTTTTCTTAGAACTGAGGATGCTGGCGAAGTCAAGAATTGGTTATTGCATTATGAGAGGATTTTTATTGATTTGGACTTGAACGATGAGCAGAAAAGAAGGTTGGCTTTTAAGCAGTTATAGGGATCTACTTTATAATGGTGGAATGGAGTGATGGTTGGAGTGATAGAAGAGAACTTGACTTAGGTCGAGTTTCAAAGGAGATTCGAAGAGATAATTTTATCTGAGACTAACAAGTCTACATTGCTCAGAAAGTTTGTGGATTAAGTTCAAGGAGAAATGTCAGTGACTGAGTAAGCTACAATGTCTAAGGAGCTACCCTAGCATAGGAAAACTAAAATTGATATAGTAATTAAAAGGAATTAGAAGTTTATCTAGGTATTGAAGCCAGAGATTCATATGACGACTATGCCACATCTTATAGACCCGTGTAATGTCATAGTGGAGATGGCTATCTGGAATGAGTAAATGCCTGTTACTTTGGAAGTGAGAAGCTAGTGGAAACTTAGATTTCTCGAGATAAGAAGAGGAAGCACTTTAAGGGAAAAGGTGATTAGAAGGGTGGAGCTCTTAAGGAAGGAAGCGTTGACATTGTCTGGTGCAAATGTGATATGAAATAATGTTATGCTAAGGGATGTCAGTCAAGTAATGGCAAGGAAATGGTGGGAAAGATTAATGTGAAGCGCTTCAACTGCAAACATATGGATCATAATAAGAATAATTGTCCAAAAGTAGAAAAGACATCAAAAGGGAAGGTTCTTGCTTTGTAACCGTTGTTGAGAAAGAGGAATCTATGATGGAAGATAAGCTTTTGATTCATAACATGCTTATTAAAGTACCATTTGATACCATTGCACCATGTTCATTTATCTCTTAGTGTTTGTTTACCTTATTACTTCCTTTAAGGTAGCTAATCCAGTAAGAGGTTATGGAAATATGATAATGAGATGCGACCATCTAAGTTTGAGTTGCTAGAATATGTTTTTGGTTGTAGTTTATATGTACTTCATTTTATAGGTTTTGGGGTCATTTTGTGTATGGATTGGTTAGATCATTATGATGCTAGAATATTTTTCTAAGATTGGAAAACATCACTGAGACACCCTAGTTGTAGTGACTGAATTATATACTCATTTTAGAATAGGAGCTCAAAATTTTATGCTTTCTTCAATGCAGCAGAATTGGATTTTGAAGTAAGTCGAGTTCCTGTTGTTAAGGAGTTTGCAAATATTCTTGAACGAGTTATAGAATTACTACCAAAGAGAGCCATAAAATTTAGTTAATCTTATACTAAGAGTTGAACTCGCGAGTAGACCACCTAGATGGATGACACTGACTGAGATGAAGTTAAAGGTGCTGATAATGGATCTAGAAAACAAGAGCTATGTTATACTAAGCAGTTCACCTGGGGAAGCAGTTGTAGTGTTCGTAAAGAAACCAGATAGGTCATTGTGATTGTGTATTAATTATATCAGCCTAACGAAAAGATGATGAAGAACAAATATCTTTTATCTTGGATTATTGATTTGTTTGATCGGTTGAGTGGAGACAAATTATTTTCCCAGTTGGATTTAGCAACAGGGTTCCATCAATTGATGGTAGCGAAAAGTAATATCATATTAACGGTGTTTCAAAGAAGGTATATTTCTTAAGCGTGGTTAGTAATTCCACTCAAGTTGACTAATGTGCCTGCTAAGGAGTTTTATTGGATTAGCTGGGTACTAACAGAGATTTATCATGGCTTTTTAGCGAATAGCAGCATCATTGACTAGGCTGTTAGGGAAGATATAAAACTTGATTGGTCAAGTAAATTCTATGAAGCATTCCAGAGTTTGAATAATTTGTTGACCAATGTTCTTGTGTTAGTAGAACTAAATTACAATCATGATTTAGTGAGTATACTGATGCTTTTGGAACTGGACTAGTAGTTGTTCTTATGCAAAGAGGCAAAGTGATTATGTATGGATCTAGACAACTCATACTGCATGAAGTAAGGTATTCAGCTCATAACCTGGAGTTGACAACAGTTATCTTTTATTTGAAGATACTAAGACATTAATTTTTAGGAGGAAGATTCACGAATCATAAGTTTTTAAGATATTTATTCTCTGAGAAGGATTTGAATATAAGACCATAGAGATGGCTAAAGTTTTAGTAGATTATGACTTTGGTATTGAGTACACTTTACAACCAGAAAACGAAACAAATTTTTGGATGCCCTTAGTAGGAAACATCAGAAGGTGGTATTATTAGCTATGTCGATGGAACGGAAGTACTTATAGGCATTGATTACTTGTTGTGTGCAATTAAGATTGATAGCTAGTTCATGCTAGAATATTGTTATTGTTATGTTGTCTTATTTGAAAGTCCGGTCATTTTATCGAAATGATTTCTTCTAAACAAGGAGAGAATCCCGTGTTTGCTGAGAGGATTAGAATGCTCATGGCCAGATTAGAGGTTAATGATTTGAAGTTATATTTTGACAAAAAGTAAAGTTCAGTCTTAATTAAAAGGGACGATCGAGGAAGAAGGGAAGGTAGTGTATCCCAGATGTTAGGAAACTAAGGAGGGAGGTTCTTAGTGAATGCCATCTATCTAAATTTGCGATTCATCCTGGGGTATCAAGATGTCTCAAGACTTGAAGAGGAGCTTCATTTGCGAATGAATGAAGAGAGATGTAGGATTATGTGTAGAGTAACGTTTAATTGTCAACAAGCAAAAGCAAAACATTAGAAGCCAAGTAGATTGCTTCATCTTTTAGATATTCCTGTTTGAAAATAGAGTTCAATTTCAAAGGACTTTAATGACAGGTTGTCAAGGTCAAGAAAGGGAAATGAGTGTATATATTCATGGTAGATATATTAACCAAGAGTGCTCATTTTACCATTAGGTAAACGAGGACAACACCTGTATTGGCTGATTTGTTCATAAAGAACATAGTTGGACTGCATGGAAGTCTTGTATGTATTATCGGTGATAAAGATGCTTTAATTTATAGCAATTTTTGGAAGAGTTAACATAATAAAAGTGATGCAGATTACAGATCTTAAGGCAAGATTAAAACTAGAGAGGGAGTGGTTAAATAGTATTTTATATTTTATGAATCTTTTAGAAATCTATTTGGTTATGACTATGAGTATGTGAACAGAATGATCACTAAGTCAAATAAGTAAATAAAAATGCAATAAAAGTAAAAAAGCAGTAAAGGAAAGAACACACTAGGAATTTTTATACTGGTTTGGAGTTACCCTACATCCAGTTGTGCACTGCGTACAATCTTTATTAATATCAATAATTACATTCCTTGATTTTAAGGTCATAAGGAGACATCCTTTAGAATGCCAACCTATCGGTAGGCTAATCTAATTTGCGGGCCATAAATCCTTACCCAACTCGATTCTTTGGGCAAACAAGTCACATCCAGTTGCTTTAAATGGGCACAATCAAACACTGCCAGATTCAAGGCTACCTATTTATACTTGCATTTTGTTTTTCAGTTGTCTGTATAATGAATGTTGACTTGAATCTTGAATGAAATTTCTCCTACAACTCTGGTTTGCACCTTGATCTTGGTTGAAATGGAGCGAGTATAATGTAAGATCAATTTGGAGAAAAGATAACTTGACGATAAATCGGCGGAATATAGTTATATAAACTAAGATTTCCAAGAGAGAATTAAAAAAAAGTGAAGAAATATAAAGAAGATGATTAATCTTCCTTTTTAGACGAAGGGTGTTTTTAGTTGTGAAGAGCATGACAATTAGAAGCAACCTATCACGAAATGACACTTGCTTTAAATTTGAATTTTGAAAATTTTATTGTTACATGTTGACATGTATAGATCCCTTATGTTATATCCTAGTTAAAAATCAAAACTACTTTGTTTTGAAATTGTTTTAAAAAAGCGCACACACATACACACACACACACACACACACACACACACACACACACACACATATATATACATATAATGGTTTGAAACTTTGTAAACATATTTTATGAAAGAAAAAGTAATATTTAATCATAGTAGGACTTAAGAAAACTTTTTTACAAATATTTAAAATAACTTAAGTAAAAGTATAATAAAATTATATATGACCAAATATATGAAAATATGATATAAATGCTAAAACTGTAAAAGTATTAAGTATAATTACGAGGTTTAAAATCAAAATTGAAAGTATAGTTTTAAAATTTTAAAACCTTAAGTAAAATTAAAACCTAAAGTATTATATCAAAATATAAATATAAGCATAAAATTAAAATTTATTTATTTATAAAAATCATAGCATATATAATAGTATAAAACTGAAAACTAATGTATAAGAGTTAAAAGTATAAAATCAAATTTACTTAAAAAGTACAAATATGAAAACTAAAGCTAATACTTTGAAATCAAAGTATTGATATGAAAACCAAGGTAAAAGTTTATCAAAATATATAAAAGATATAAGAATTATAACTAAAGTTAACCTCAACTATAGTAATAAATTATAAGGTTTTAATAGGAAGTGTAAAATATTTCAGAGCAACTTTTAAATTTTATTTTAAAAAAAGGATATTTGAAATTAATTTGTAAAGAGATTTGAAAATCCTTTTTGAAATCATTTAAAATAGAAATATTTTGAAAAATCAATTTTGTAAAATGGATGGAGATTAGATAGGTGCAGCATGAATTTTAGCATAATTTTTAAGACTCTGAAATCTTGAACTCTTGAAACTCACGAGTCTTTATATTTTTGATTCGTCATTCTAAATCTTCAATCTTAATATTGTACAGTCTTGATTATTACGTACATAACATCCTAATACACAATATTTATTTCGATAATAGTTCATATATATAAAATATAAATTATTCATTATTTGAGGTTGTTATCATTAAAACTACCATCCATGGTACTAATACATAATGCGTTAGGTATCAAGCTCAAAATGAGTACCACATATCATTCATAAACAAATGGATAGATGGAAGGAGTCAGTAAAATACTTGAGGATTTTTTGAAGTCTTGATGATCGACATTGGAAGTTCATGGGATGACCATTTCCATCTAGTGGATTTTTCCTATAATAATAGTTCTTAGACTATCATAGGAATGACACCTTTTAAAGCTTTATACGAAAGGGCGTGCAAGTCACGGGCTTATTGGTTAGGGACCAGATACAAATAAGTCACTGATCCAAATCCTGAGAAGGAAGCTATAGATAAGATTAATTTGATGTGAAGTAAGATGGAGGGAGCTCAGTAGAGGAATAAAAGATATGTTGATAAAAGGTATTAGGATGTTGGGTTCTTCGTTGGAGATCGTGTGTTCATCATGTTATCACTAATGAAAGGTACAATATGTTGTGGTAGTTAAAGGGTACTGGCACTAAGGATTGTTGGACCATTCCCTATCATAGAAAGGACATGGAAACTCGCGTATGAATTAGAGTTGCCAAGAAGATTAGCTTGGATCCATAATTTGTGCCATTTTTTCTCACCTTCGAAAGTATGTTTATGATTAAAAACCCACTATTGCTCCATCCGCATTGGAAGATCTAATATTGGAACAAGGTCTGACTTGTAGACAACTAGTTCGTGTCATGGCCAAAGATGAAAAGATTCTTAGAAACAGATAGTCAGGTTAGAAAAAGTCCAATCGAATGACAGTGAGAAAAACTATACTTGAGAAATAGATGGCAAGACTAGAGATACTTGTCTCTGAGCTATTACGGCATGTTCTATATTATACTATAGATTAAATAGCTGGTAGGATATACTAGCACTATTTGCATGATTGATGTGTTTGTTTGTCTTTAACGAATTACTAGGATGAATTTTTTAAGGAAGATAGGATGTTGCACCCCTAGGTTTTAATATAACATTGTCCAGGAAATTTAGTTAGATAATTAAATAGAATAATATAGTAGGATAATGAGTTGAGATTTGGCAAGTAATATGGTTTGACCTTAGTTAATTAATTGATTAAATCAACATAAAACAGAACTTATGGGAAGGGAAAAAAGGGGATTATTCCTATCATTTATTCCGTAGTCCTTCATTAGTTCATTCATTCCTTTATTTTACATACTCATACACAAAACTAAAGGAGGTCGACCATTATCATCAAAGAGAAGATGAGAAATTAAGGGAAATTAAGGAGGAAAAATTAGGGTAATCAAGCTACTTCCAATCCCAACCTACTCATCCATTAATTTATACCTTGTTTAGATTTGTCTGTGGGTTGTCCCAAAACCACATATGTTGTCTTGGATGATTTTTTATCGTTTGGATAGAATAATAATTAGTTAATTTATTTCAAATTATCCGAGTAAGGTTTTGGATACAAACCTATGACTTATGTCTCTAAATGCTATGAAATTTTAATATGCCATGCTTAACTTAATTTTGGAAATGATTTTAATTTTCATATTTTTTCGAAGTAATTATGAATATTCTATGTATCTCATAAGATGAAAATAAGCTTATTTTTTGGTTGTAATTAATTAAAATGATTAAATAAAGATTTTTAACTTGAAATTTTTGTATAATGAAGAGGACGGTATTCTCTAATTTCTATTATTTTGGAAATTTTTTTCTAACTAAAAATAGATTAATATAAATTATTTTGTCTTAAAAAGATTAAAAAAAGCTGTTGGGTAATTAATTATTCTTTTCCTTATAATGTGCCTTTGATTCGACGACCTAATTTACATGATTTTGGAAAAAGGTTTGAATTCTAAGATCCAACAATAATATTTTGACACATATACGAAGTTGGTAAAAGTAAAGAATTCTATTTAGCAATAAATAATTTTTCTTCTTTATAAAGGTTCTACGATAAGAGAACTTTGTGTTCGCTTCACTCCATTTTCCTCGCTTCAAACTAGGGGAAAGCATAGAATATCGATTCAACTGATATGGAATGGGTTTCTGTAAGGCGGAGAGTGAAAAGAAGGAAGGCAAATTAAATCTGTGACGACCCCAAATCCCGTTCTGACGGAGACAAGGGTAATCCTTGGAACATAACACAGAAACAGATAATAGCAGAACAGAATTAAATAAATACACCAGATAATGAACAATAGAATACATTGGATAAAAGTACTCATCAGAGTTACACAGTATACAAGATCTTACTTAGTAAAAATACAGTTCAGCTATACATAAATGTCTACAGCGGAAAACAAACATAATATGTACAATAGGTGCTGAACAACATAAAAAGAGATAAATGATAGAATCCATCTTCAGCTCCAGCTATCCAGAAAGAACCAGCTAAACCTGAATACAAGGCTGCCCGTGTAGAAAAAGGGGCACCCGAGTTTGAAAGTGAAACAAACTACGAGTCAGTCATGGGATTGGTATGAGAAATCTACTCAACACATATATAATTTGGCTAATCATAGGACCACGCCACTTTCGTGGAACGGGTTTACTCCATTGGATTGCCAGTGCTTTAAAACAAATCTTTCTTTTAAACATCGCTATGCTTTTTGTAAAAATGAAGCCATTATAAGACTCAGTTCCCATCACACAATGCAACGCAAACCGGAGGATAGAGTTTTTACCTTATAACGGCCAAAACATGCTTGATACGAATAAAACAAAGGCATTTGATATTATTACTAGTGTTTATATGTTTTGAAAACAATTTCAAATCATAACTATCAATCATAGACGACATGAGCGTCCCATGCCACTATGTTGCCAAATATATATACAATCAAAACCGCACAGTCACGTATTTGGAAATTGAATTTCCGTCATGAACCAAGGCAAAAGATAGTCCTTACCGAATTCGTGACTCTCTAGCCTGAGCAACAGGTACAGCCGCGTCCATACCCGGGATCGTCAGGGCCGGTCCACACGAAGTGGATTATAATGCCTGAACAATGCGTTTCTCCACCCTTTGCGGGTGTAAATGAGCCAACGAATGACTACATCGGACCCGGATCGTCCGATCAAACCGAGGCGCCTCGTAACAGCAACAACCACATAGGTGAAAAGTATATAAATGTCAGGGCTGGTAGGTCACTGACACCACCCTAGCTAGAAAGAAAACGCATGTCCCTCCTGAGGTCCTGCTCCCGTTTCTGGTTCATACCGGGGTGTGAAGCTCGCGATTTCACGTTATACACAAAGCTACGCCACACAGGCGGTGCTTTGGTCATCACCACAAGACTTTGCTTTTCAACAGAAGCCCTGATCACTGCACCTTAGCGTGCCACACAGGCAATTCATGCCGTGTGACTGATGTCCATCGATATACAACCTCGGAGCTCGTGCGTTTTAGAGAGGGGCGTTAAGAGAAAGTATAAATTCTCTGCCGCCAAACAGATGTATATTTAATAGAGATCAATCAACACAGAATAAAATCCAATGTCAGACACACAGTCCATTTACAAGTCCATTCTGGGTCTGAACGAAACCGGAGGCACTAAATGCCTCGCAAACCCATTGATCACCACGTACGTCTGGACGATCACCACTCATTATCCGTATTTCGGGATGCCTCCCAATCATGACCTCGGTTACCATCCAAACGAGGTGAAGATTTCCGGTCTTCGACCACCATCTTCATCTTCGACTTTCAATCGTCGGTCAATTATTTGAAATGAGAATTAACTCGGCCTTTTCAAATAATTCACGAATATTTAGAATTTCAAATCAATTTATTTCAATGGTTAAATCATTCGACAACACCAATTTTGTTCTTTAATGTATTTTTCACACCAAACACATTTAACCATCAAACACCACATAAATCGAGAAAATTCAGTTTATTTCCATTCCATATCGTTTATGATATTTTATAACGATTTATCGCTATTTTTATTTATTTTAAAATAGCCAATTTATTCAAAATGACGCTTCGGGCCGTAATGCGGTCGTGGCGCTATTTTTCTTCAGATTTGATTTACACATATCTGAAAATCTAACCATTGGATCTTCACAAAATTTACTTCATTAGAAAGGTCTTTTCAAAACGAATCCAACGGTTCCAGTTTCGGAAAATCCGACGGTCTGATCTCCTGGTACAATCGTTTGAAGTTTCGATTTCAAAATACGAACTGCAGCGTCGTTATTCGATTAAATATAATTATATATATATATATATATATGAATACAATCGTTTCTGGCGCTGTTTTTCTTCAGATTTGAATTAAACATTGTAGACAATCCAACCGTTGGATTTTTACAAAGTTGGTGCCGTTGGAAAGATTTTCCCAAGGCGAACCCAACGGTTGTGATTTCGGGAAGATCCAATGGTCGGATTTCCCGCACTAGTTGTTTGAAATCACGGTTTCAAAACACGAACTGCACGGCCAAGTTTCGTTTTAATTTTATTTATATTTATATATTTATATAAATATAGTTCATTCAAAAATTCCTATATCGTTTTCACTTCGAATATTTCATAACGCCTTTAAATTTCGGAAAAATTCGCCATAACGTCCTTTGTACGGGAGGGGCTGGGAAAATTCCCAAATAGCCACACGGGCGTCTCATGTGAAAAAGAAAAAGAAAAAGCCAAGAGGCTAGCCAACAGACTCATAAAATCATCACCCAAACAAAATAGTAAATGTGTACCTATTTGTCGGGCACAAAATTTTATTCCTCTTCTCTAGCCCCTTTGCTATAACCTGTTCAATAAATATGCATGTACATATATATAGTTCTTATCACTTATCATTTTCTATTCAACTTCATATTTGATTCCATTTGGTTTAAAAACACCATTCATTCTAATGTTGCATGTATGGGCAAAAAGGCATATCATTAGCTAATTAATGAATATTTCAACTCATATATATTTATTTGAACGAGTTGCTATTTTTAACACTTCACGTTTCAACAATTCATGTATATAATAAAAATGTGATTTTTTTATTGTAAAACAATTTATTTCAAAAACACTATTATTTTATATAGTTTATATAGGTAATAAAAATAGGATTTTCTTATAAAACAATTTCCTTTATAACGAGATTACTTTACATAGTCCATATAGTTGATAAAAGGTGATTTTTATTATGGAACAATTTATTTCAAAATATGAATACCATTCAACACATGAATTTCAATTCAATGAATGAATATCGATTCAACACATGAAGGTTTTCTATAGTTTCTATATATAGATAAAAATGTGAATTTTATATTTAAAACACGAATACCATTCAACACATGAATTTCTAATCAACGAATGAATATCGATTCAACACATGAAGGTTTTCTATTCAATGAATAAATATAGTTTCAGCAAATGAAAATAATTCAAACACATGAATATTATTCAAAATTTCGGCAGCATAACGGCAGGCTAGTTAAAACCGGGACCGTCCCTAGTACGGCTCCTCGCTCTACCTTAAAATCTCGCGGTTTTTGACAATGGGGATCATGCATCTAGTTCGCATGCAGTCGGCATGTATATATTTATTTCATTTCCACAAACTAATCCTATGTGGTTTCAACCAAATATTTCTCAACCACAAATGGGTATTTTTCAACCACAATCAATCAATATCAACCACAAACAATCCCAAACAACCATTCGCTATCAATCAATTTTCACACCAATGACAATCAACAAATATCGTCCATGGTTTGTGGACGAGGGGCGTATATATATATATATATATATATATATATATAGCAATTCACTTTTATTTCAACACATATATAATTTTTACAACGCATATATAACTTATACATCGAACGTACAACTTATACAATGCTTATACAAGAGGTGTACAACGCTTATATAACTCATACATCGACTATATAATTTATACATCGTCGTTTTCCATATTGTTTATAAATTAGAAATCTCACATTGGGTTCCACTCCACCAAAAATAGCAGAAGGCTCAGAAAAATATGCGGTCTTTTCTAAAATGTAGAAGACGTCCTCACGGTCACGATGTTTCCTGTTTCATCGAATTTCGTTAACGAACCAAAAAGATATGATTTTTCGAAGTTTGCAACGGTTTTAAACTGTTAAAATCAGTTTTTTAATTAAACAGCCGATACCTGCTTGATTTCTTCAAAACTAGGTTTTAATTTTTCTTTCAATCCGTTGCACGATACGTAGATCGGGTTGTACCACGTCGAAGAGCTTGGAGTCGCGCACCAGGCGGTGGTGGCGCTGGTGAACTCGACGGCGAGATGGCCCTCTGGCGGCGCGATGAACGTTCGGACATTGGAGGCTTCAAACGAACGAAATATTCCATGAAAAAATTGAAACCAGGTATGGATTTGAAGCTCGTCTCGAGCTCTTCAAAATCCCTAACTGGAGCACTTGATTTTACTGAGCGTGGAAGGAGGAATCGAGGAGAGAAGGTGGCGTGCAATTTCCGCCGTGAATCGATATCGGAGAGAGAGAAAATTAAAGGATTTTCTTTTTAAAAAAAAATTTGATTGGCCGATGGGTTTTATAAGGGGTTTTCTGACGCGACCACCAATCTACACCCAACGACTGTCGTCCCTAGCATTTTACCCCCATTCCGAACACAATGGGATATGTTTCAAAGGCCCATTCAACTGTTTCAGTCAGTTTTCCTTCAAATTAAAATATAAAACATTCAATATTCGATTTGAACATACATTTCAATTTGCCAGGGCCACAAACTGATTCGAAAAATTCCAGAAAAATAAATCTAGCTATGTTTTGACGATACGGTCCCAACAAAACTAGTTTCGTCGAATTCTGAGACCGTTTGCAAAAAGGCCCATTTCTGGTCGATCCAATTTAACTATAATTGACCAAAACACATTTTCCTTTGCCACGCTCACATATTAGCTTCAAAAATTATGAAATTTGTTACCTAGCAATAACTTCACATCCCGGATCCAGCAAAAGTGGTTTCGTCGAATTTCGAGGTCGTATGCAAAATGGCCAATTTCACGGGCTATATAAAATCCATAGCGACCCTTCTGAAAATTCATTCGGCCATAACTTTTGCTTTCCGCTATGAAAATACGATTTTTCAGATTCGTTAGAAAGGTATTCACTAACAGATTTAAATATTTTTGGTTTCACTAAAATCCGTTTTGTTTTGCACCCGGTACAGTCCGAAAAAGTTTGAATTCAATTTTTGAAACTGCAACGCCTTATCAAGCCTTGTTTATAATAAGAATTAATTATATTCGTTTTCAATTGTCGATTCAAACTCAGTTTTCATTGCTATTATTTAAAATATTTATTTTAAATATTTAAAATCCATTATTTTAGCCAATTTAAAAATTTTAAATTGTTTCAGATTTTCTGGGTCGTTACAATCTCCCCCACTTAAAACTTTTCGTCCCCGAAAAGGAACAAAGTCGAAAGTGGTTTGATAAATCTACTATCACACAACACAACCAACAGTCAAATTGTTTTCGACCTTTCAAAAATATACTAATCACTATCTATACTCTTTTTTAAAATCATTCAGACCATAGAATTTAAAAGTTCACATCCATGAAAAGAAAATAACAACAGAGTAGAGGATTAAATGGTAATGCAAAGTAGGGTAAATGTACCTTGCACCAGAGTCAATCAGAGATATCCACTCGGCATCTAGGATAAGCTTTCTGAATGCTCTCCTCAGTTTCCCAAGTACAATCTCGCGGATCTCCACTCCATTGCACTTTGACTAAGTGAACCTTCTTATTCCTCAGCTCTTTGGTTTCTTTGCTGATAATCTTTAGCGGCTCTCTTCTCACAGCCAATTCTGGAGTAATTTCAATGTCCTGCTGAGCTGCTTCTTCCACGATCAAGTCTGGATCATGAACGTGCTTTCGAAGTTGAGATATATGAAATACATCATGAACTCCAGGCAACCAGTCAGGCAATTTGACCCTATAAGCGAGAGTTCTGATCCGTTCCAGAATAGGAAACGGACCAATGAATTTGGGCGCTAACTTTCCAGTTTTACCGAACCGGATAACTCCTCTCATCGGCGATACTTTCAAATACACGTAGTCGCCAACATCAAAGGATATATCTCTTCTTCTTCTATCGGCATAGCTCTTTTGTCGGCTTTGAGCGGCGAGTAATCGCTTCTTAATAAAATCGACTTTGTCGGCAGCTTCTCGAATCATATCAGGACCCAACACAAGTCTATTACCTGGTTCGACCCAACAAGCAGGGGATCGGCACGGCCTACCATACAATGCTTCGAATGGCGACATTGTCAGACTCGCCTGGTAGCTGTTGTTATAAGAGAATTTAGCCAAATGCAGATGGTCTTCCCATGATCCACCGAAATATATAACACAAGCCCACAATAGATCTTCTAAAATACGATTCACCCTCTCAGTCTGACCGTCGGTCTGATGATGATAAGCGGTGCTCAAGTTCAACTTCGTTCCCAGCTCGACTTGAAATGCTTCCCATAATTTGCTAGTGAATATTGTATCTCTATCACTGACTATACTGAGCGGCACTCCATGTAGTCTAACTATTTCCCTGAAGTATATCTGCGCTAGACTCTGAGCAGTTCTGTTTGATCTGACAGGTATAAAATGGGCGGTCTTCGTGAAGCGATCTACGATCACCCAAATACTGTCATTCCCTTTTCTGGTTCTGGGCAAACCATCAATGAAATCCATAGAAATATGTTCCCACTTCCAACCAGGAACTTCTAGCGGTTGTAACAATCCAGCTAGTTTCTGTTGGTCGCTCTTGACTAGCTGGCAAGTAGGGCATCGACTAACATATATCGAGATGTCTCTCTTTAACGACTTCCACCAGAATGTGCGCTTGATATTGTTATACATTTTATTCACACCCGGATGGATACTGAGCTTAGATTTGTGGCATTCATCAAGCACATCCCTTCTGAGTTCAGGAATTTTTGGAACACAAATTCGTCCTTTTAACCTCAGAATCCCTTCGCTATCGAGCTGGAAATCCGAAGCATTGCCTTCACGAATTCGCTGACTCATTCCATTGATAAATTGGTCGTCTTTTTGGAGAGCCGATATCTTGTCAATCAACGAAGTCGCAATGATGAAACTGGCGATCATTTCATTCTTTCGGCTCAACGCATCGGCTACGACATTGGCTTTCCCTGGAGTGTATAGAATTTCAAAATCGTATGCTGCAAGAAACTCCAGCCAACGTTGCTGCCTCAGATTCAGGTCTTTCTGAGTGAACAGATACTTTAATGACTGGTGATCTGTAAACAGTTCGAATCTCTCACCCAGAAGATAGTGTCTCCAGATTTTCAAGGCGAACACAATAACTAACAACTCAAGATCATGAGTTACGTAGTTCTTCTCGTGTGGCTTCAGCTGACGGCTAGCATAAGCAATCACTTGACCCCTTTGCATTAACACTGCGCCAAGGCCTTCCCTAGAAGCATCAGTCCAGACCTTTAAATCTTGATTGCCATCGATGATGGTTAACACTGGAGCAGTCGTTAGTCTTAACTTTAGCTCTTCGAAAGCCTCCTCACTTTCTGGAGTCCACTTGAATTTAGAGTGCTTCTTCGTAAGCTTCGTTAAGTGATCAGATATCTTCGAAAAGTTTTTAACAAACTTCCGGTAATAGCTAGCCAATCCGAGAAAACTGCGGACTTCAGTGGGGGTACTGGGCTGTTTCCAGTTTTGAATAGCTGTGATTTTGCTTGGATCCACAGCGATTCCTTCTTTCGATACGACGTGGCCTAGAAATTTTACTTCATCTTGCCAGAAGATACATTTGGAAAATTTGGCTTTTAATACATTCCGTCTCAGAATTTCTAGAACCTGTTCCAGATGCTTTTCATGTTCGGCCTTTGATTTAGAGAAGATTAGAATATCGTCAATGAAAACCAGAACAAATTTATTCAATACTCCTCTGAATACTCTATTCATTAGGTCGACGAAATAGGCTGGAGCGTTACATAAGCCGAATGGCATTGCTAACCACTCGTAGAATAAGTCGAGACCTCTGAATGCTGTCATTGGAACACACTCTTCGGCAATTCGAAGTTGATGGAAGCCTGTAGCTAGTTCCTTTCGTGAAAATACCTGTGCTCCATTTAATCGATCTAACAAATCATCAATCCGCGGCAATGGATATTTGTTCTTTATTGTCTGTTTGTTCAGATCACGATAATCCACACATAGACGTAGAGTACCGTCAGATTTTGGGACAAATACCACTGCTACACCCCAATCAGAGAAACTAGGTCTGATCAGACCCTTCCATACTAGCTGTCTTGTTTGATTGTCTAATTCCTCCTTCTCTTTCAAGGACATTCTTCGAATAGCGTGAACTACCGGCCTTGCATTGGGAATCAAAGCAATCTTGAAGTCTATTTCTCTCTGCGGAGGTAAGCGAACAACTTCTTCGAACACATCCGCATAGTTCTCGACGACAGGAATGTCTTTGATGAGGTCAGGAATATTCTCAGTAACTTCAGGGATATTTTCCATTTGGGCTGGAGAAACATTTAGAGCTGCCCAGAAGTCTTTTCTATTAGCAATCTGACCTTCACAGGGAATGGTTATATAATCACCTGATTTAATCTTCGCCTTTACGACTCTGTCGGCGCATTTAACTTCAGCTTCATATTTGGTCAAACCAGTCTAACCCCAAGATAAGATCAAACTCTTTAAAATTCATGACAACTGCGATGGCAGGAAACCAATAACGAGAGAAAGAAACCGGCACTCCACAAATCCAACTGAGATCTATGGAACCCCCAACCGGATTCTGGACAGTCATTGGTTCCTTGAGCTTCTTCAAATTCAAATCCAGTTTCTTAGCTGCATCTTTGGCAATGAAACTTCATGACGCGCCTATGTCAAACAGTACTTTGACTGGAATATTTTTGACAGTAACCGTTCCTTCTAAAACATCAGCCCTTTCTTGACTAGTTGAGGGCTCAGAAGTTTCTGCTACTTCATTCACTTGAGCTTCTTTGTTTGTTTTCAACAGCCGGTAATCTTGCTTTACATGACCAAAACGATGGCATTGATTGCATCTTTTACTTTCCCGGAGCTTCTTGCCGGATTTAAACCCATCCTTTACTTGTTTCTTTAGAGATCTGCAATTTATCGAGAGATGTCCTTGCCTATTGCAGTTACTGCATACCGCTGTCGTTACAGGTTCTTTCCCAGATTCAGCCCTTTTCCTCTTGGCACTGGGCTTCCTACCAACCTCAGATCTTGTATTGGCTTCAGGAATATCAGTTTCCGACTCTGCTTTGTCACTACAACAAACTTCTTCTTCGTCGCGCAACATTCCTTTCTTATGAAGATCTTCATACAGATAAGCCATATAAATCATTTCATAAAAAGGAAGCTTCACATTCCTCAGTACACTATTCTGATATCTCCTCTGCAGGCCATGAATAAATCTCAGATTTTTCCTCTTTGGATCTTGAATCAGATGAGGAGCAAAGTGAGCAAGTTCATTGAATTTCTTATGATATTCTGGGATGGTTATATCACCTTGTATTAGATAAGAAAATTCATCACATAGCCGTTCAATTGCTTCCTGAGGAGTAAATCTTCCTAGGAAAATCTCTTTGAATCTATCCCAAGTGATATCACCTTCTGGATTATCTTTTATGATTGTTTCCCACCATATTAAAGCTTCTCCATTGAGCGCCCAAGATGCTACTAATCTTTTCTAGTCGTCTCTCAGCTGGAAACGCTCAAATATTCTTTCTGCAGAGCTCACCCAAGCTTGAGTTTGAATAATAGATTCATTGCCCGAGAATTGTGCTCCACCCAAATTTCGATATCTCTTAAATAGAGCCTCTAGATCGGGCTCTGCATTTCTCCTGTTTCTGACACTCATTTTTTTAGTGCTTCTGCAAATGGCAGATCAAGTGTCAGGCCATAGAAAAGAAAATTTTCAAACATAGAAACATATACTTCAAGTGTAAATGTGTCTATAGAGGTGTAATTTCATTCTGCTTTACTCATACTAGGATATTGCTGATCCTATCTGTATAGAGTTACCTGTCCTAGAACTCTACCGGTTCTATTTCTGACGAGTTCGTTCAAATGTTATATTGCAGAACTAAGCTTAACCAAAGCTATGATACCACGTTGTGACGACCCCAAATCACGTTCTGACGGAGACAAGGGTAATCCTTGGAACATAACACAGAAACAGATAATAGCAGAACAGAATTAAATAAATACACCAGATAATGAACAATAGAATATACTGGATAAAAGTAATCATCAGAGTTACACAGTATACAGGATCTTACTTAGTAAAAATACAGTTCAGCTATACATAAATGTCTACAGCGGAAAACAAACATAATATGTACAATAGGAGCTGAACAGCATAAAAAGAGATAAATGATAGAATCCATCTTCAGCTCCAGCTATCCAGAAAGAACCAGCTAAACCTGAATACAAAGTTGCCCGTGTAGAAAAAGGGGCACCCGAGTTTGAAAGTGAAACAAACTACGAGTCAGTCATGGGACTGGTATGAGAAATCTACTCAACACATATACAATTTGGCTAATCACAGGACCACGCCACTTTCGTGGAACGGGTTTACTCCATTGGATTGCCAGTGCTTTAAAACAAATCTTTCTTTTAAACATCGCTATGCTTTTTATAAAAATGAAGCCATTATAAGACTCAGTTCCCATCACACAATGCAACGCAAACCGGAGGATAGAGTTTTTACCTTATAACGGCCAAAACATGCTTGATACGAATAAAACAAAGGCATTTGATATTATTACTAGTGTTTATATGTTTTGAAAACAATTTCAAATCATAACTATCAATCATAGACGACATGAGCGTCCCATGCCACTATGTTGCCAAATATATATACAATCAAAACCGCACAGTCACGTATTTGGAAATTGAATTTCCGTCATGAACCAAGGCAAAAGATAGTCCTTACCGAATTCGTGACTCTCTAGCCTGAGCAACAGGTACAGCCGCGTCCATACCCGGGATCGTCAGGGCCGGTCCACACGAAGTGGATTATAATGCCTGAACAATGCGTTTCTCCACCCTTTGGGGGTGTAAATGAGCCAACGAATGACTACATCGGACCCGGATCGTCCGATCAAACCGAGGCGCCTCGTAACAGCAACAACCACATAGGTGAAAAGTATATAAATGTCAGGGCTGGTAGGTCACTGACACCACCCTAGCTAGAAAGAAAACGCACGTCCCTCCTGAGGTCCTGCTCCCGTTTCTGGTTCATACCGGGGTGTGAAGCTCGCGATTTCACGTTATACACAAAGCTACGCCACACAGGCGGTGCTTTGGTCATCACCACAAGACTTTGCTTTTCAACAGAAGCCCTGATCACTGCACCTTATTGTGCCACACAGGCAATTCATGCCGTGCGACTGATGTCCATCGATATACAACCTCTGAGATCGTGCGTTTCAGAGAAGGGCGTTAAGCGAAAGAATAAATTCTCCGCCGCCAAACAGATGTATATTTAACACAGATCAATCAACATAGAATAAAATCCAATGTCAGACACACAGTCCATTTACAAGTCCATTCTGGGTCTGAACGAAACCGGAGGCACTAAATACCTCGCAAACCCATTGATCACCACGTACGTCTGGACGATCACCACTCATTATCCGTATTTCGGGATGCCTCCCAATCAGGACCTCGGTTACCATCCAAACGAGGTGAAGATCTCCGGTCTTCGACCACCGTCTTCATCTTCGACTTTCAATCGTCGGTCAATTATTTGAAATGAGAATTAACTCGGCCTTTTCAAATAATTCACGTATATTTAGAATTTCAAATCAATTTATTTCAATGGTTAAATCATTCGACAACACCAATTTTGTTCTTTAATGTATTTTTCACACCAAACACATTCAACCATCAAACACCACATAAATCGAGCAAATTCAGTTTATTTCCATTCCATATCGTTTATGATATTTTATAACGATTTATCGCTATTTTTATTTATTTTAAAATAGCCAATTTATTCAAAACGACGCTTCGGGCCGTAACGCGGCCGTGGCGCTGTTTTTCTTCAGATTTGATTTAAACATATCTGAAAATATAACCGTTGGATCTTCACAAAATTTACTTCATTAGAAAGGTCTTTTCAAAACGAATCCAACGGTTCCAGTTTCGGGAAAATCCGACCGTCGGATCTCCCGGCACAATCGTTTGAAGTTTCGATTTCAAAATACGAACTGCAGCGTCGTTATTCGATGGAATATAATTATATTTATATATATATATATATATATATATAAATATAATTGTTTCTGGTGCTGTTTTTCTTCAGATTTGAATTAAACATTCCAGACAATCCAACCGTTGGATTTTTACAAAGTTGGTGCCGTTGGAAAGATTTCCCCAAGGCGAACCCAACGGTTGCGATTTCGGGAAGATCCAATGGTCGGATTTCCCGCACTAGTTGTTTGAAATCACGGTTTCAAAACACGAACTGCACGGCCAAGTTTCGTTTTAATTTTATTTATATTTATATAAATATAGTTCATTCAAAAATTCCTATATCGTTTTCATTTCAAATAATTCACTAACGCCTTTAAATTTTGGAAAAATTCGCCATAACCTCCATTGTACGAGAGGGGCTGGGAAAATTCCCAAATAGCCACACGGGCGTCTCATGTCAAAAAGAAAAAGAAAAAGCCAAGCGTCTCATGCAAAATGGCCAATTTCACGGGCTATATGAAATCCATAGCGACCCTTCTGAAAATTCATTCGGCCATAACTTTTGCTTTCCGCTATGAAAATTCGATTTTTCAGATTCGTTAGAAAGGTATTCACTAACAGATTTGAATATTTTTGGTTTCACTAAAATCCGTTTTGTTTTTCACCCAGTACAGTCCGACAAAGTTTGAATTCAATTTTTGAAACTGCAACGCCTTATCAAGCCTTGTTTATAATTAGAATTAATTATATTCGTTTTCAATTGTCGATTCAAACTCAGTTTTCATTGCTATTATTTAAAGTATTTATTTTAAATATTTAAAATCCATTATTTTAGCCAATTTAAAATTTTTAAATTGGTTCAGATTTTCTGGGTCGTTACAAAATCCTTTTCTTCGAACTACGTAAACCGCTTGTTTTAAACAAAAGACTAATTTCCTTAATTTTTGGGCACTTTGCTTCGGTTTGAAAAGAAGGAACAATACATTTTGTCATTGATCTTATTTTGACCAGGTGTTGCAAATTATTTTAACTAATGAAGCCGATGAGGGAGAAATCATTTATATTTTTCCTAGGGTTAATACCTTATACTTTGTTTCATTTATTCATCTAACAATGTTGCATTATTTCGCTTCGCTTTCAGTTGGATAGGTAGAAGCGAATCATGGTTTTATTTATATGTCTTAATGGTTATTCGTTTTGAACCTATTTGCTTCGAGGTCGACTGCATTTCTCCGAACGAATCTTAAATTTTTAATTTTTGTTAGGTGAAGGGGATGGCATTGGTTAATCGATTTGGACTTCACTTTGTCCCAGTGTTGTTTATTAAGAGGTGATAGCCATAATCTTTTGTTTCGAATTAATGTTATTTATTTACATGGTGGATAACCATACATTTTTTCGACTTAAATGTTTGTTTAGTCAATGGATAATTGAACTCTTTTGCTTTGAATTACGGTGAAGCGACATGGATGCCATTTTCTTCACTTGAAATAGTGAATAATTAGTTATGGTATCACCTTGCAAATGCGTAACCATTGCGTTTATGCAATATTGTTATTTCAACTCAACAAAGACGTTGTTGCTCCACAATATGCTATATGAAGTTTTGTTGTTAACAAAAATTATAGGGACGCCAGTGGAGAAATTTATATAAGTTAGATACTTAGGGAACAAGGTTGAAACAAAAAATTATTAGTTTATAATTAACCACATAAAACTATAGAATGTGAGATGGATAGGAAACATGATGTCGAGGATGGGTATTCTTCAAAGTTTGGAAAATTACCGGCTCATAGTTTTCCTTGAAGTACCATGGGGTGTATATTAGTTAATTCACATCTATTTAAAATGTATAATATGTCGGATGGGTAGTCCAAAATTTTATAATAAATAACTAAGAGAGTGGAGAGTTCAGATGGTAACGGTTGGGTAGTCTCCACAACTCTATGATGGATAATCATTTGCATATATTATGGGTAATCATAAGAAAGTTAAGATGGATGAGAAGAAAAAAGAGATATGCATCAAGATACTAATAAGGGAAAACTTGTTCCGCTAAGCGGTGTAGCCTCAGTAGATATCTGTTTTGGTTCGATATGATATATTATTATTCATATCAGACTGTTTTCTGATCAAAAGTTTTAATTTTCCCTTAAACTCTCTGGTGCTCATTTGAATAGATCAAAAAAAAAAAAAAGGATTTTCAAGTATTCAATTAGACGAATAAGCTTCTAGAGACGTGCAAGAGGCAAAATATAACAACTTAAAAGTTTATTTTGCTATGCATTTTTTATTGGATATGAAGGAAAATTTGTACTATTGTCTAGACTTAGACTCTGAGCAACGAGACGGTCATCTTTATTTATCACTCTTGGAGTATTTTGTATTATTTATGTTTCTCTAAAGGTGAATTTACGCATGGGGCTGTATAATGAATGAAGTAAATCAATGATATGTGTTTTGTGATTTTTCACATTCCTATGTATTTTTCCCAAAGGGATAATACTATTAATTATTTGCAATCATAAATAGATCTTATTTTTAGGCCTTGGGATGGAGATGTTACACTTACTCCTCTGAAGCTAGTTAATCCTCTCAACTCCATGATGACGACGAAGGCATCGAAGAAATAGGATTGAAGACACAAGCCCAACAAACATATTCCATTATCTCCTGCAACCAAAGTAGATTTGATTGGCACTTATGAATAGCTAAAAATATAGTTTCTAAAATGGACACTAAATTGATCAAATCAAAGGCTTTTTCAACAACGTATGGGACAATTTATTATGCTTTGCTTAAAGTTCAGCTTATATACTATCATCCAAAAAAATGCCTGCATGATCCAAGCAGTTTAAATGGTCCTCTTCTCGAGATAATGAAGAAGAAGAAACCAAGAGTGATGAAGAAGCAAGTGTTACCTATCATGGTTATGTGAATTGGAAGTTATAGGTTCTTGAAGCTAATAATATCAACCTTTTTATTTCAGTTGGCTAAGAACACTTTTATTTTCAAATTTATGGCATTATTATTATGTTTAGGTGAGTACTTTTAATAATTTAGTACTTATGTTTCTGTGACTTTATTCTTGTTGTGTAAAGGTCTTATATTATTTTTCATTCGTTACGTTATGTTAAATATCGGGATGTTGTGTATTTTTTTGTTAAGTATGGAAATTTATTTTGTGTTATATCTTACATAGTGTTCTATTTTGTAAAAATTTGTTCTATACTCCGACATTATGTTCTATGTTGTGTTATATGTAATGTGAATGTTCTATGTTATAAGTTCCTTTTTTTCAATGAGAAAGAGGAAGAATGGTATATATCACAATTAGTCTAACATTAATTCAATGTAACGCAATTTAAAGATTATCCATTCACATAGCTATGTAGTTGTCATCATCAAAAGGAGAGGGAATGTTGGAATCTCATATTTTGTAAATCACAACTATATACAGATATGTAAGCTAACCATTACTACAAGAATGATGTCAACGACGCCAACATGTTACTCAACAAAATAGGAACAAAAGAAGACTAAGGTGACATTGCCAATTCAAATTAGCCATAAATCTTATATTAGGGTTATATGATTGTCAAAATCTATCCTTAAGTGGTATATTTGCATATAAGACATTGAACACTATTTAAAAACTTAAAGAAAAAAATGCATGTTTTTGTCAATTAAATTCTCCTCACCAGTAGACTAAAATCCTGCACGTGCACATACATATATATACAAACAAGTAAACAACTTCAATCAATTGAAGTTTGAAATTAGGTCGTTGAAACCAGATTTGGTCGACTGAATCAAGAATATTAGTCTGTTGGAACCGATCCTGTTTTTATTATTTCTTTTGGTTTTAATCGAATAATATTTAATGCACTTCAATCGACTAACTGTCCTTATTCAGTCAACTGTAGTTGAATAACTACTATAAAATTTAAATTATGAAGAGATAATGAAGGGGCATCTATATCAGGAATGGATATAACTCTTCTTATCAGTTACTTCTTTCACCAAGAGATGCAACCATAAAATTTCTGCAAAAAAGTGAGAATTAAGTAAAATTAATTGTTTTCTTCTAATCTATTATCTATATCTTTGTATTACTCTTTGTTCTTTGAATTTCTATATACTGCATATATTCATGATCTCATTCACATTCAAATCTTACATATTAGTGATCATTATCTTGCGTATCTTCAGAAACATACAAATTTGATTTAAAGGGAAGATTATAAGAACCATGTGCTAAAATGACTCATTGTGTTATATAAGAATACTCAAAGTTAATTACAACTTTTACTCATGTACTTACTCAGGTGAAGTCCTGTTCAATTGTTAGGGAAAGCATATTGTAATCTTGTTTAGCTGCTTATGTGCCTATTCATCTGGGCTAAGTGATTGTGTTGTCAGTGAAATTCCATAAAAAATATGGGACTAGATGTAAGATGGAAGTCTGAACCAATATAAAATCATTGGTTGTGTGATATTTGTATAAATGGTTCTCTTTATCAAAGTTATATCACTATTGAATTTGGTCATGGTCAAAATTCCAATACCATCCATATTTAACGCTATAGTACAAAAAAAAATCCTTAGATCAGTAATAGTAATTACTTTTAACTGAAATGCTTTATCCCGAGACCTTAACTGTTAGTTGACTCGAGTTGACCGTGATACTAACTGATATAGATAAGAAGGCGAATCCTCTTTTGAATAGTGATTTACTACCAATCCTTTCGATTACCCAACTATAGTCACTACCATACCTTGATTTGACTATAATCCCAGCAGAAGATTCATATATAAGGTCAAAAATATGATCAACTTGAGAGAACTATGCGTATTAGTTAGATCGTTGATTTCTATTTGAATTTAGTTAAACTAACTACCGGAAAACTATCGAGTGAGTCCTTCTATAGTTATTTAAATAATTCACATAATTACCTCTGGGGAACGCCCCTTAACTCTGTCATATGCAACTCGAGCCTCTCCCCAAAAAAGTAATGCATTTTAGTCTTTAAAGTAAATACAGTCACCGAGAATTCCAAATCTTGAGTAAGATACTTCCTATCGTGCAGTCTCAGTTATCGGCTAGCGTAGAGAACTACTTTTCTTCTCTGCATCAATACCATACCTAATCAAAAGCATCGATGTATACTATCAACTCCTAATTCCTAATCTGAATGATAAACATAGGTGTGATTGTTATCCTCTCAATAGACTCACGAATGCATATCCGCATCTCACATCCTAAATGAAAGCCTCATTCTTCTCTGTCAATTTGTTAATGACTCTTCTACCTTAGAGAAGTTTTGGATAAAATGTTTAACGTTCGGTATTTTTGGCCATTTAACTGTGACCGTTTAAAATATCTAATAAATTTAAATATTGAATTTGAATTGAAAATGGAGGTCAATACAGAGTTTATCTATTTAATTTGTGAAAAAGAAATTTTTATCGATAAATATAAGTGTTTGAAATCAATTGATTATTTAATCGATATAATTTATACATGAAAAGAGCCATTTTTCAAATGATCTCAAACTTTGACGAAACTAATTCCATTGAACTCGTAATAATGTATTATTATTGGGATTTCGAATTTCATAATGTTTGGAGTTATCGATTGAATGTACGATCATAAAAACACCAACGAATAATTAAATCAAATTTAATTTTAATCATAAATTTGAATTGGTATCTTCTCCATACGATCGAATTAGGCTTCGAAACTCATTCAAGTATGTTTAGAATAGTGGTATAACCCTAGGAATGCCGATTGTTGTGCTCAAACAAGAGTTCGAAATCACTAGATAATTTAAATTAAAGAAAATCCACATTGGCTCAAAATAAAATAAAAATATATGAGGGAGCCTACCTATATTTATCTCCTTTCCAATGCAAAAATCTATTCCTTATCACCGTAGTAACTCTGAGCAAACTTACCTAAGCTAGCTGCCTTCCTTTTCAAATCGCATACGTATTGTCTCCCACTTACGCACCTATATAAATCCATTTCCCTTCATTAATTCTCCTTACTACAAATCCACAAAGCATTTCAAACCATTTCCCTTCTTTGATTTTTATTCCAGCAACTAAAATCAACTCTATCTTATATTAAAAAGAATTAAAAGGAGGAAATCGAAATCAAGAATCGCGAAATCCCTGAAGACTCGGCATCATTCTGGAAGTGAAAACCAACCTGCACTTAACAAATATTGTTTAACCAAGCTTATCGATATAAAAGTAGGACGATCGCCAACCTAACTGAGTTGCAAACATAATCTGGTGTGTATGAAAACTAATTTGCATCCAAGATATATCGTTTAACCAAGCTTATCGTAGGATACAAAAAGGAAATGGCTGCCAAATCTAATCGGGTATGTATGGATGTAAAAGCTATTCGAATTCCAAACATAGTTGGATACATATGAAAAACAGTCTGCACTTAAGATATGTCGTTTACCCGTGCTCACTAATAAACACATAAGTGGGCTGATTGCCAATCATAATAAGGTATGTATGTAAAAAAGCTAATCTGTTTACAAACCTAATTGGATATGTATGAAAACGAATCTACACCATGAGGAGTTTTGATTTTATTTTTGGTGAGAAAACACTTGATTTCTCCATTACTAAAAAAACGAAAATAAATGGAGCAGCTCGATGTCATTTTATAGGGAGAGGAATACTTGGGCATCAAATTTTATAGGATATAGGTGTAAAGTTAGTAGAGTAGCTGATAGTTTAGGGTAGGAATGCAGAGAGAAATAGAATAGTGGTTGTGAGGTTGTGATTCTTGAAAACTTGGGGCGCACGGTTAAAAGTAGATTGACAGTCAAGTAACATAATGTTTGCGGCGCAAGGAATAGACAATGGAAAGATTTAAGCTAGTTTTAACATATATAATATTATCCCATTTCTACCGATCGACGTTTTAATTTCGTATGGCCACACACGTACTCCAAAAATAGTGAAAATAATTACATTGCTATGACTTGGCATTTCAGATCCAATGGAAATAATTTTTTTGAATTCCGACTCCGTTTGCACAACGGTGTTCTTTTAATTTCAATATATTCACCGGTTCACATTTTTAGATATCGCACACTGACAAAACAATTCCAATTGACTCCAAACAAGAAATCTAGCAATAACTAGCTATACGTATTCCAATAAAATTTGTTTCGTTAGAAACGAAGGTCGTTAGAGAAATGGCTATTCTTAAGGCTTATATAATACCGATTAAATAAATTACGAAACAATTAAATTTAATAATAATAAATAATTATAATAATATATATCCAAATGGAATAAATAGTATATCACTTTGAATTCAATCGATATGCATTTATAATGCAATATTAACAATTTTGAGTTAAATGATATCCAAATTGTAATAAAATTCCTTTTAAATTATATTAAATAAACGTTATTTTTTATAACGGATTTCATAGCTACTATTTAAAATTAGATTTAGCCATAACTTACAATTTATGAGATAAAATTCCAATTTTTCTTTTTCATTATAAAATTATAATCAATTAGATGTTAATGTTTCTTGTTTCATAGAATTCTGAGTTAAAATGGATTCTGCATATTCAATTGAAGTTCAAAACTCAGTATTATGAACTAGCACGATGTTACGAGCATGTTTTGTTATTAATACAAATATATACATTCAATCGTCATTTTATAAATGAATTCTATATTAATAAACCATAAATATTTCAAATATAATATTTGAAATAGATTTAAATATTCGAATTCAAATGACCGAAAATTATGAGCTGTTACAAGAATTATTTTAGAAATATTACAAAAACATCAGTTGAGAGCTAAGTTTTTGAAGTGTGACTTCTGGAAGGAAGAATTGTTATTTTTGGGTCATGTCGTATCAAGACAAGGAATAGCGGTGGATCCCACTAAGGTGGCAACGATACAAGAAAGGGATCGACCCAAGAATGCGACGGATGTGAGGAGTTTCCTTTGTTTAGTAGGATATTATCGACGCTTTATCAAGGATTTCTCTAAGATATCTGCACCATTAAACGGATTGACGAAGAAGAATCAAATCTTAGCTTGGGATGCAAAGTGTGAGCAAGCTTTTAAAATTTTGAAAGAAAGATTGGAAAGTGCTCATGTTTTGACTGTTCTAAATCAGAATGAAGAGATGGTAGTATATACTGACGCATGTTGCACTGGACTTTGAGCGGTGTTAATGCAGAAAGATAAGGTTGTGGCTTTTGCGAGTCGACAACTGAAGCCGCACAAATGAAATTATCGAACTCACAATTTAGAGTTAGTAGCGATAGTGTTCGCGCTAAAGATTTGGAGGCGTTATTTGTTGGGAGTTGCACTCTAGATGTTACGGATCACAAGTCATTGAAGTATCCTT
This sequence comes from Allium sativum, assembly GCA_030737875.1. NCBI lineage: Eukaryota > Viridiplantae > Streptophyta > Magnoliopsida > Asparagales > Amaryllidaceae > Allium > Allium sativum. Next base: position 427,418,174 of record CM060909.1, on the reverse strand, counting down.
TTTCGTAGAAGGATTTGAATCTTCAGTAGCAATGATGGTTAGAGTTTTTGGCATCACATGATTTTGGAATAGCCTATACTCTAGGAAAAGGTAATGCAGTGGTCGATGCGTTAAGTAGAAGACATGCGAGTTCGGGAGCTATGTTCAAAAAATGGAAGCATCTCGAGTATTTGGACGAATATGATTTTAGACTTCATTGTGATTTAGAACTTGAGATGTTTGCAAGCTTATCAATTAGACCAAGTCTCATCGGAAGGATTGGAGAAAGCCAGAAGCGAGGCGATAAGCTTATGAAAATTCTTCAAAGGTTAGAGATGAGAGTAGAACCAGAAGAGATTAATAATTTCAAAGTCGATTGAGATGACTGGCTTCGTAAGAATGGACGATGGGTTGTTCCTGACATAGATGGATTAATAGATGAGGTTCTAAGAGAATTTCATCACTCTTGATTTACGATACATCCTAGAGGTAATAAGATTATTGAGATATGAAACAAGTTTACCATTGGGAAGGTATGAAACGTGTTGGAAAATTTATCTTAAAGTGTATGAGTTATCAGTTAGTTAAAGATGAGCAGAAGAAGCCGAGTGGACTGTTACAGCCAATGGATGTTCCTATGTGGAAATGTTCAAGTATCGATGGACTTCATTGATGGATTACCTAGGACAAGGACAAAAAATGATAGTATTTGGATTGTCATGGATCGTTTGACCAAAAGCACAAGGTTTATTCCTGTCAAATCAACTAGCACGACATCGAAGTTGGCTGAGTTATATCTAAAGTGGATAGTTTGATTCCATGGAATTTCGAAGAGTATTGTTAACATTCAAGATCCATTATTCACCAGTGGATTCTGGAAGAGTTTGCAAGATACATTGGGAATCGAGCTATGTATGAGTACCGCTTATCATCCCCTGATAGATGGTCTGATTAAAAGAGTTAATCGAGTATTAGAAGATCTTCTGAGAGCTTGTGTATTGGACTTTGGAGGATCACGGGAAGACCATCTACATTTAGTCGAGTTTGCTTTCAATAACAGTTACCAGTCGAGTATTGGAACGACACCATATGAGGCATTGTACAACAGGTCGTGTGATTCTCCGTCCTATTGGTAAGAAACTGGCGAAAAGTTGGTACTTAGCTTGAGATGATAAGTGAAACGACATATAACATTGAGATTGTTTGACAACGAATGAAGGCAACCTAAGATCGTCAGAAAAGTTATGCCGATAAGTGATGTAAGGATTTGGAGTTCTCAGTTGGAGATATGGTGTTTGTTAAAATTTCACCTCTAAGGAATACCGTTTATTTTGGGAAGAAAGGAAAATTAGTGTCAAGGTTTGTTGGGTTGTTTTCGATTATCAAGCATATTGGAAAGCTGGCTTATAGATTGGAATTACCTGAGAAGATGGAGAGTGTGCAAAATGTTTTCCATGTATCATCTCTACATAAGTTTGTGCATGACTCGAATGTTACATTATCTCCTATCCGCTTAAAGATTTTGAAGTCGAGCCCGAAGTTTCTAGGCCTGGTAAGCCGCTTCGTGTCTTAGTGAATGACACGAAACAACCAAGGAGAAGGATTGTTAAGCTAGTCAAGGTACAAAGAAGCGAGAATGACAATGATTGCACGTGGAAAACAGAAGAGAGAATGAAGTCGACCAATCCAGAACTCTTCGAGTGGTATGTCCAATATATCATATCTTACTTGTACCATTATGTCTTGTCCTATTAGAATTCCACATGCAAAGATAGGATTTTGATTGCATGGATTTTTTAATGCTAGATTGTCAACTCGTGGGTGGTAGGCATGCAGCGAAACACCCCACCCTCCATTAAGGTCACTTACAAGGGACTGCCTTAACTTTGGTGGAGGTTTGTAAGTAAAAGTCACAGATAAAATACAAGACAGATATAAACATATATATATATATATATAAGCAACAGAAAACATCAGACTTTTATTTCATAAAATACTTGTTCATACAACACATTTCCATAATTGTCTCATAACAACTTCCAAAAACATTACAACATCATTTCTGTCTTGGTTTTTAAATAAAGAATCATAAAACATGATTAAAACTGCATAAATCCCCATAGAGTGTGACTAACATCCATAGCCAAGGAAAAGAGACTCCAAACCGTACATCAACTATCTTGAAGCTTTTAAAGAATCTGTCTAAGCTGAGCTATTTCCTCCCTGTGGACCTGGTGCGGGGGGAGGGGGGGGGGACGGAAGAAAAGAAGACGAAAGAAAATAGGGTCAGACATAAAGCCTGGTAAGTCTAGTGACTCTTCAGTATGAAAATAAGAATAAGGGCATGATAGGTATAAACTGGAACAGGAAAGTATCATAAACTAGATAAGGTATTTCTGAAACGAATATACCATCACACCCCACACTATATCTCTGCACCTACTGGTATTATCTTAACTGTCACCCCGTGCTGAGGGTGAAGTGATCTCGTTTCTAAAGATGAACCCTATGCTGAGCGTAAAGTGATCCTGAAGCGACCCGAAACTTCCCCGGTCTCCGAAGAGATGAGAAAGAACGAATTACTGTGAGGACAAGACAAATCAGAACACAAACAGAAGAACATTTCATTGTATATTACAACAATGCATCAGATTACAAGAATATACAGAGTATAAAAGAATATTACACAGAAATATCAGAGATTTAAATTACATTTAAGTACATAGCAGCGGAAAATAATATAATACACAACTAGAAGAGATATACGGATACAAAGCTTTCCGGATATCATTCCAGCTGTAAACCAGGATCCTGTGAATATAAATCTGCAAAACCAAAACTACTAGCTGCCCGTGTCGAAAATAAGGGCACCCAGAGTTTAGGTTAAAACAATAAACTCCAGGTCAGTCATGTGACTGGTGTGATAACTAAAACAGTTATTTAAAACTTTACTTTAAAAGAGAGTAATTCAAGGGACCACGCCGTATAACACGGAACGGGTTTCCTCCCAAGAATACTAGTGCATAGAATAAACAGCGCAATGCTTTTTCGAAAAATGAAGCTATTATAAGACCCAGGTCCCATCACACAATGCAACGCAAGCCGGAGGATAGGGTTTTACCTTATAACAGCCAAACATGCTTGATACGTTTAAAACAAATCATTTGATACTATAATAAGTGTATAGTGTCAAGAACAATTTCAATCATAAATATAAATCATAGACGGCATGAGTGCCCCATCCCACTATGTCGCCATACTAGGCTCTACAAATAAAGCCGCAATACACGTATTGGAAATTGGATTTCCATCATGGTGGCTCCTGATTCGAAAGATCGATCGCGTAGTACAAATCACCGCGGCTTACGTCTCAGTGAGAGAAAACACCGCTATGCACATTCGCACTTTTGGGACTCAAGTATCACCGCGGCTTACGTCCCAGCAAGAGAAAACACCGCTTACTCTATCCCTCCGAGCACGAAGCTCAATATCGGTCGACCGAATCCACTACACTAAAAATGTATACTGATCAAACCATCAGTTTACCACCATTCCGGGCTGTGAGGCTCGCGGATCAACGCTATACACAAAGCCATGCTATATCAGCTGCGCTTTGATCATCAACCACCAAACTTTGCTTTTCAACAAAAGTCTGGATCACTGCATCTCAGTATGCCACACTATCAATCCATATCGTACCACTGATTTCTGCCAATATATAACCTCTGAGCTCATATGTCTCAGAGAAGGGCGTTAAGCAAGAGAATAAATTCTCCGCCGCCAAACAGATATATATTTAGCAGAGATCAACAAATACAATATAAAGGAATACAATGTCGGACACACAATCCATTTACAAGTTCGTTTCAAAACAATTTCAACTTCCATTTCAATTCAAATCAAAATTGAATTCTTCTTTATAAATTCGTTTTAAAATTCATTTCTATTCAATTCAATTTGAATTCATTTCGAGTTCGCTTTCAATTCAATTCATTTCGAAATCGTTTTCAATTCAATTCATTTCGAAATCATTTTCAATTCAATTCATTTCGAAATCGTTTTCAATTCAATTCATTTCGAAATCGTTTTCAATTCAATTCATTTCGAAATCGTTTTCAATTCAATTCATTTCGAAATCGTTTTCAATTCAATTCATTTCGAAATCGTTTTCAATTCATTTCGAAATGAATAAAATCGATATAAATATCGTTTACGTCAAAATGGCGTCAATCTAATCAACACGGCTTTATATTTTCAAAACTTCTTTATTCTATCCAACAAATGAATATTATCCCATTCAACACATGAATCTATATTTATTTCAACACACGACTAATCTCAACACATGAGTACTGTCAACACATCACTATTTTTATATTCAACACATGAATTTTCTTTTATAATATTCATTACTTTCCCGATTGGAATGAGGCCCAATCAATCACCATATGACGTTAATTATATGGATTCCATACAACACATGTATATAATAGCAATAATAAACAATCAAACATCAACCAAAGTGCACTACACTGTATAAGCATCAAATATAGATATCTTACGCTTATAACAGCCTGTCAATCAATCGATCGACATATTTAATCAATCAGGATGAGTGAACTTCAAATTTCATCCCAAACCCGTGTGGGGTTTCAAACAATCAAACACAGATTTTTAGTTGTGCAGTTGGGCGAGGTGTAAAATTTATCGACCCATTCAATATCAGTCAAATCAGTGTATATAAACAAATCGGCCGATTTGTTTATAAATATTTATTTATTCACTTTCACGTTAAAACTATATTTTTAATGATAATATATTTTATTTTAACACATGAATTTCTATTCATTTCATTTACACAATAAAAATGATACTTTTATTTTTCTAACATATTTTAGAAAATTTCGGCGGCATAACGACACGATACTAGAAACGGGACAAGGACTAGCCTTATCCCCGGTCTAGTGAAGGCCCACGCCATTCACACATCAATCAAATCAATTTTATTTCACCAAACAATTCAGTTCAATCCAAATAATCTAACCAACTACACAACCAAACAATTTAACAAACAAGCCATCCATGGTCTGTGGATGACGGGTGTCGGGTGCTACTAAGCACCGTCTGCATCCTAGTATATATATATATATATATGTATGTATAACTAGAATAAGAAAATTAGAGTGAGGAGTTCTCACCCTTTCGCTAAACTGAATGACGCAATTCTTCATGGGTAGGAAATCTTCACCGTGCTTTTCTTTCGTCTATTTCGTTGCCCGTATCCACTACCTATATAAAAATCACATTTTTACTTTGCTGTCTTTAAAATAAAAATCACAGTTTTATTTATTCACTTTAAATTTAAAAATCATATTTTTATAATTGCTTCCTACATTTAAAAATCGAATTTTTTATTCCGTTATTCAATATATAAAAATCGAATTTTCCTTCAATATATAAAAATCGAATTTTCCTATGCTATTCAATATATAAAAATCGAATTTCAAAAATATAGATTCCGCCTTTTTCCATTTTAAAGATCAAATCTTTTCTTTTCAAAATTCAAATCTTTTAAAACCTCTTTTAAAAAATCAGTTTTTACATCTTTCAAAAATCTGTTTTAACTTTTAAACAAATCAGTTTTAAAATCATTTTCAATTCAGTTTTAAAATCATTTTCAAATCAGTTTTGAAATCTAAAAAAAATCAGTTTTAAAATCTAAAAAAAATCAGTTTTGAAATCTAAAAAAAACCAGTTTTAAAATCTAAAAAAAATCAGTTTTCAAATTGCTAAAAAAATCAGTTTTCAAATTGCTAAAAAAATCAGTTTTCAAATTGCTAAAAAAATCAGTTCTGCAGATTAAAAATAATAAAAAAAGTAAAATAAAATAACTTACTTTTTTAACCTGCGAAGGAGAGGGGGGGGTATCTCGCCGGCGTCAGGGCTAGGGGGGGCGCTGCAGGTGGACGGCGGTCTCAGGGCGGTGGCGGCTTCGACTCTGAGCTGAAGGGGGGGCTTCGGGGTCGTCGCACCTTTGTGGGGGGTCTTCGCTCTGTCGAGGAGGGCAGGGGGTGGGGGTTTGGATCAGGGCGGTGGCGCTTGGGTGGAGGGCGGTGGCGTCGATCGACGTCGAGGGGGGCTCGATCGATTTGGTTTTTTTTTTTTTTATTTCTGTAGAATGAAATTCGAAAGGGGGGGGGGCCAGGGTATAGAGATAAGGGTTTTTTTTTATTTAATTAATTTATTTTGCGCCAAAAAGCAACCTTTATTTTCGACCTCAAAACGAGGCCCACCGCCTGTCGTCCATAGCGTTTTACCCCCATTCCGAACACAATGGGATATGTATCGCAAACCGATTCGACTGTTACAATCAGTTTCCATTGAATTTAAAGTGTACTTCTTTAAATATTCAATTTAAACGCACATTTCAATTTAGTGGGGCCACATACGAACTCGAAAAATTCCAGAAAAATATTTTTTAGCTTCGTATTGACGATACGGTCCTAACAAAACTAGTTTCGTCGAATTCCGAGACCGTTGGAAAAATGGCCAATTTCCAGTCGATTAAAATCAACTGAAACTGGTCAAACGCGTTTTCCTTTGCCACGTGTAACGACCCAGAAAATCTGAACCAATTTAAAATTTTTAAATTGGCTAAAATAATGAATTTTAAATATTTAAAACAAATATTTTAAGTAATGGCGATGAAAATTGAGTTTGAATCGACATTTGAAAACGAATATAATTAATTATAATTATATATAGAATTGAAAATGGCGCGGTAGTTCGATAATTCGATTTCAAACTTCGATTGAATATACCGAGTGCAAAACAATCCGGATTTTAGTGAAACCAAAAATATTTAAATATGTTAGTGAATATCTTTCTAACGAATCCGACCAATCGAAATTTGATAGCGGGAATCAAAAGATATGTCCAGTTGAAAATTCTGAATAGTCGCTGTGGAATTCAGGCCCTTAAAAATGGACATTTTGCAAACGACCTCGGATTTCGATGAAACCACTTTTGTTAGATCCGCAGTGTCAAGTTATTGCTAGGTTTCAAATTTCATAATTTTTCGAATCAATATGTGAGCGTGGCAAAAGAAAACGCGTTTGACCAGTTTCTGTTGAATTTAATCGACTGGAAATTGGCCATTTTACAAACGGTCTCAGAATTCGGCGAAACTAGTTTTGTTAGGACCGTATCGTCAATACGAAGCTAGGAAATATTTTTCTGGAATTTTTCTAGTTAGTATGTGACCCCGGTAATTTGAAATGTGCGTTTAAAATTCAATATAGTGATTTAAATGAAAATTCAAAAGGAAACTGATTGTAACGATCAAATCAGCTTGCGATACATATCCCATTGTGTTCGGAATGGGGGTAAAACGCTATGGACGATAGGCGGTGGGCCTCGTTTCGAGGTCGTATGTAAAAGTCAACCCTTTTGCAAATTTAAATAATAAAATAATAAAAAATAATAATTTTTAATTTCTCCCCCCCCTTTATCTTCATTGCCCCCCCGATTAATAAAATCAGAAAACGAAAAAAAAAAACCTAAACAGATCGAGCCGCCGCCCCCCTGACCTCGACGCTGACGAAGACCACCACCACGAAGGCCTCGCCCCCCATCGATCGAAGACCCCGCTCCTCCCTCCATCACGAACGATTCGAGACCCCCCCAGTTCGCGACGCTGATTCGCGAGCACCCCGCCTCTCGCCGCCGAGCTTGGCTGTCAATCCCCCCCTTCGCAGATTGAGGTGAGAATTTGATTTTTATTTTATCTTTATTTTTATTCTGTTAAAAACTGATTTTAATAAGATTTAAAAACTGATTTATTTTATAAAGATGTAAAACTGATTTTATAAAGTATTTTAAAACTGATTTTATAAAGTATTTTAAACTGATTTTATAAAGTATTTTAAACTGATTTTTAAAAGTATTTTAAACTGATTTTTAAAAAAGTATTTTAAACTGATTTTCTTTAAAAGATTAAAACTGTTTTGAAAGAAAGGTTAAAACTGATTTTTCGAAAAAGGATTTGAACTTTAAAAAGTAAAAATCATATTTTTATATATCGAAAGTCGAAAGAAAAATCATATTTTTATATATCGAAAGTCGAAAGAAAAATCATATTTTTATATATCGAAAGTCGAAAGAAAAATCAGATTTTTTATATATTGAAAGTCGAAGTAAAAATCAGATTTTTATATATTGAAAGTCGAAGTAAAAATCATATTTTTATATATTGAATAGCATCGTAAAAATTCGATTTTTACATATGTAGAGAATACGGGCGAAAGCGACAAAAGGCGAAGATTTCTATAAAGGAGAAGTCGTGCAGTTGGATAGCTATTGGTGAGATTTCTGATTTAAAAATTATATATATATGTGTGAAAATAAAAGTGAATTGCTATATATATATATGTATATATATATATATATATATATATATATATATATATATATACGCCCCTCGTCCACAAACCATGGACGATATTTATTGGTTGAAATTGTTGTGAAAATTGAATGATTGTTTGGGATTGTTTGTGATTGATATTGGTTGATTGTGGTTGAAAAATACCCATTTGTGGTTGTGAAATATTTGGTTGAAACCACTTAGGATTAGTTTGTGGAAATGAAATAAATATATACATGCCGCCTACGTGCGAACTAGATGCATGAACCCCATTGTTAAAAACCGCGAGGTTTTAAGGTAGAGCGAGGAGCCGTACTAGGGACGGTGCCGGTGTAACTACCCTGCCGTTATGCTGCCGAAATTTTGAATAATATTTGTGTGTTTGAATTATTTTCATATGCTTAAACTATATTTATTCATTGTATAGAAAACATTCATGTGTTGAATTGATATTCATTCGTTGTTTAGAAATTCATGTGTTGAATGGTATTCATATTTTGAAATAAATTGTTCGATAACAAAAATCACATTTTTATCTATATATAGAAACTATAGAAAACATTCATGTGTTGAATTGATATTCATTCGTTGTTTAGAAATTCATGTGTTGAATGGTATTCATATTTTGAAATAAATTGTTCGATAACAAAAATCACATTTTTATCTACATATAGAAACCATAGAAAACAACCATGTGTTGAATTGATATTCATTCGTTGTTTAGAAATTCATGTGTTGAATGGTATTCATATTTTGAAATAAATTGTTCGATAACAAAAATCACATTTTTATCTATATATAGAAACCATAGAAAACAACCATGTGTTGAATTGATATTCATTCGTTGTTTAGAAATTCATGTGTTGAATGGTATTCATATTTTGAAATAAATTGTTCGATAATAAAAATCACATTTTTATCTATATATAGAAACCATAGAAAACATTCATGTGTTGAATTGATATTCATTCGTTGTTTAGAAATTCATGTGTTGAATGGTATTCATATTTTGAAATAAATTGTTCGATAATAAAAATCACATTTTTATCTATATATAGAAACCATAGAAAACATTCATGTGTTGAATTGATATTCATTCGTTGTTTAGAAATTCATGTGTTGAATGGTATTCATATTTTGAAATAAATTGTTCGAAAATAAAAATCACATTTTTATTGAATGCATAAATCGTTGAAATGTGAAGTGTTAAAAATAGCCACTTGTTCAAAATAAACATATATGAGTTGAAATATTCATTAATTGGCTAATGAAATGATTTGCACCTATTTATGTAACATCAGAATGAATGGAGTTTTTAAACCAAATAGAAATCAAATATGAAGTCGAATAGAAATTGATAAATGATAAGAACTGTATATATATATGTACATGCAATATTCATTGAACAGGTTATAGCAAAGGGGCTAGAGAAGAGGAATAAAATTTTGTGCCCGACAAATAGGTACACATTTACTGATTTGTTTGGGTGATGATTTTGAGCCTGTTGGCTAGCCGCTTGGCTTTTTCTTTTTCTTTTTGAGATTAGAAGGACCGGGACGCTATTTGCGATTTCCCGATGCTCCCGGTGTAGGGGAGGTTATGGCGAAATTTTTCCAAAATTTAAGGCGTTAGAAAAATATTTGAAGTGAAAACGATATTGAAATTGTTGAATGAACTATATTTATATAAATATATAAATATAAATAAAATTAAAACGAAACGAGGCCGTGTAGTTCGTATTTCGAAACCGTGATTTCAAACGACTAGTACGGGAGATCCGACCATTGGATTTTCCCGAAACCTCAACCGTCGGGTTCGCCTTGGAATAATCTTTCCAACGGCACCAACCTTGTAAAAATCCAACGGTTGGATTGTCTGGAATGTTTAAATCAAATTTGATGAAAAACAGCGCCAGAAGCGATTATATTTATATATATATAAATATAATTATGTATTAAATCGAATAACGACGCTGCAGTTCGTATTTTGAAATCGAAACTTCAAACGATTGTACCGGGAGATCCGACCGTCGGATTTTCCCGAAACTGGAACCGTTGGATTCGTTTTGAAAAGACCTTTCTAATGATGTAAATTTTGTGAAGATCCAACGGTCAGATTTTCAGATATGTGTAAATCAAATCTGAAGAAAAACAGCGCCACGGCCGCCTTATGGCCCGAAGCGTCGTTTTGAATAAAATGGCTATTTTAAAATAAATAAAAATAGCGATAAATAGTTATAAAATATCATAAGCGATATGGAATGGAAATAAACTGAATTTGCTTGATTTATGTGATGTTTGATGGTTGAATGTGTTTGGTGTGAAAATTACATTAAAGGACAAAATTGGTGTTGTCGAATAATTTAACCATTGAAATAAATTGAATTGAAATTCTAAATATACGTGAATTATTTGAGAAGGCCGAGTTAATTCTCATTTCAAATAATTGACCGACGATTGAAAGTCGAAGATGAAGACGGTGGTCGAAGATCGGAGATCTTCACCTCGTTTGGATGGTCACCGAGGTCCTGATTGGGAGGCATCCCGAAATATGGATAATGAGTGGTGATCGTCCAGACGTACGTGTTGATCGAAGGGTTTGCGAGGTATTTAGTGCCTCCGGTTTCGTTCAGACCCAGAACGGACTTGTAAATGGACTGTGTGTCTGACATTGGAGTTTATTCTGTGTTGATTGATTTCTGTTAAATATACATCTGTTTGGCGGCGGAGAATTTATTCTTTTGCTTAACGCCCTTCTCTGAGACGTACGAGCTCAGAGGTTGTATATTGATGGACATCAGTCGCATGGCATGAATTGCCTGTGTGGCATGCTAAGATGCAGTAATCAGGGCTTCTGTTGAAAAGCAAAGTCTTGTGGTGATGATCAAAGCACCGCCTGTGTGGCGTAGCTTTGTGTGAACGTGAATTCGCGAGCCTCACACCCCGGTATGAACCTAAAACGGGAGAAGGACCTCAGGGAGGGCCTGCGTTTCTTTCTAGCTAGGGTGGTGTCAGTGACCTACCAGCCCTGACATTTATATACTTTTCACCTATGTGGTTGTTGCTGTTGCGAGGCGCCTCGGTTTGATCGGACGATCCGGGTCCGATGGAGTCATTCGTTGGCTCATTTACGCCCCAAAGGGCGGGGAGACGTAGTGTTCAGGTATATTAATCCACATCGGTGGACCGGCCCTGTCGCTCCAAGGGGCAGTTGCGGCTGTTCCTGAGACACGGGCTAGAGCGTCTCGAATTCGGTAAGGACTATCTTTTGCCTTGGTTCATGACGGAAATCCAATTTCCAAATACGTGACTGTGCGGTTTTGATTGTATACCTATATATGGCGACATAGTGGTATGGGGCATTAATGCCGTCTATGATTGATAGTTATGATTTGAAATTGTTTTCAAAACATATAAACACTAGCAATAATATCAAATGCCTTTGTTTTATTCGTATCAAGCATATTTTGGCCGTTATAAGGTAAAAACTCTATCCTCCGGTTTGCGTTGCATTGTGTGATGGGAACTGAGTCTTATAACGGCTTCATTTTTATAAAAAGCATAGCGATGTTTAAAATAAAGATTTGTTTTAAAGCACTGGCAATCCAATGGAGTAAACCCGTTCCACGAAAGTGGCGTGGTCCTGTGATTAGCCAATTATATATGTGTTGAGTGGATTTCTCATACCAGTCCCATGACTGACTCGTAGTTTGTTTCACTCTCAAACTCGGGTGCCCCTTTTTCTACACGGGCAGCCTTGTATTCAGGTTAGCTGGTTCTTCTTTCTGGATAGCTGGAGCTGAAGATGGATTCTATCATTTATTTCTTTTTATGCTGTTCAGCTCCTATTGTACATATTTTGTTTATTTCCGCTGTAGACATTTATGTATAGCTGAACTGTATTTGTACTAAGTAAGATCCTGTATACTGTGTAACTCTGATGATTACTTTTATCCAGTATATTTTGTTGTTCATTCTGGTGTATTTATTTAATTATGTTCTGCTATTATCTGTTTCTGTGTTATATTCCAAAGATAACCTTGTTTCCGTGTGAACGGGTAATCGGGTCGTCTCAACGTGGTATCAGAGCTTTGGTTAAGCTTAGTCCTGGAATATAACATTTGAACGAACTCGTCAGAAATAGAACCAGTAGTGTTCTAGGACGGGTAACTCTATACAGATAGGATCAGTAATATCCTAGTATGAGTAGCAGAATGAAATTACACCTTGATAGACACATTTACATTTGAAGTATATGTTTCTATATTTTAAAATACCTTTTCTGTGACCTGACACTTGATCTGCCATTTGCAGAAGAACTAGAAAATGAGTGCCAGGAACAGAAGAAATAATCGTATGGCTCGACCAGCTAATGATCCAGTTGTGCTCCCACAGCCAGAATCCGATATAGAAGTTCTATTCAAGAGATTTCGAAATCTTGGTGGATCGCCATTCTTAGGCAAGGAGTCCATTATGGAAACACAAGCTTGGATTCGTTCTGCAGAGAAAATCTTTGAGGGTTTGAAGCTGAGAGATGATCAGAAAAGATTACTGGCGTCTTGGGCACTCAAAGAAGAAGCTTTGTTTTGGTGGGATTCAATCATTAAAGATAATCCAGAAGGTGATATCACCTGGGACAGATTCAAAGTGATTTTCCTGGAAAGATTTACTCCTCCCGAAGCAACTGAGAGATTATGTGACGAATTTTCTTATCTAATACAAGGTGACATGACCATTCCGGAATATCATAAGAAATTCAATGAACTTTCTCACTTTGCTCCTCATCTAATTCAAAATCCGAAGAGTAAAAATATGAGATTTATTCACGGGCTGCAAAGGAAATACCAGAATAAAGTATTGGGGCATGTGAAGCTTCCTTTTTCAGAAATGATTTATATGGCTTATCAATATGAAGATCTAGATAAGAAAGGTATGTTACAGTACGAAGAGGAAGCCAGCTCTGGTAATAAAACAGAGTCAGAAACTGATGGTCCCGAGGCAATAACAACGTTAGAGGTCAGTAAGAAGCCCAGTGCTAAGAGAAAAAGGGCTGAATCTGGGAAAAACCGGTAACGACCACCGTATGCAATAACTGCCATCTGAAAGGGCATTTGTCGATAAACTGCGGGCCTTTAAAGAAGCAATTAAAAGGTAGACTTCGATCCAAAGAAGGATTTCAAGCGAATAGAAAATGCAATCTCTGCCATCAGTCCGGTCATATAAAGCGAGATTGCTGGCTGTTAAAAAGGGCCAATGAAGCTCAGGTAAATGAAGTGGCCGAATTGCCTGCATCTTCATCTGATCAGGAAAGGGCTGATGTTTTAGAAGGCATGCTCAATGTCAAAAACATTCCAGTTAAAGTACTGTTTGACACAGGCGCGTCACGAAGCTTTATTACAAAGAGTGCAGTCAAGAAGTTGGATTTGAATTTGAAGAAGCTCAAAGAGCCAATGACTGTCCGAAATCCAGTTGGAGGTTCCATCAATCTCAGTTGGGTTTGTGCAGTACCTGTCTCTTTTTCTTGCTATAAATTCCCTATTATCTCCGTCGTCATGAATTTTGATGAATTCGATCTTATTCTGGGATTGGATTGGCTAACCAAATATGAAGCGGAGGTTAAATGCGCCGACAGAGTTGTAAAGGCAAAAGCACAATTGGGAAATTATATAACCATACCGTGTGAAGGCCCAACATCAAATAGAAAGGATTTCTGGTCAGCTCTCGATGTTTCTCCAGCCCAAATTGAAAATGTTCCTGAAGTCACGGAGAATATTCCTGACCTCATCAAAGACATTCCTGTTGTCAAGAACTATGCGGATGTGTTCGAAGAGGTTGTTCGCTTACCTCCGCAGAGAGAAATAGATTTCAAGATTGCTTTAATTCCAAATGCAAGGCCGGTAGTTCACGCTATTCGAAGAATGTCCTTGAAAGAGAAGGAGGAATTAGACAATCAAACACGACAGCTAGTATGGAAAGGTCTGATAAGGCCTAGTTTCTCTGATTGGGGTGCAGCAGTGGTATTTGTCCCAAAATCTGACGGTACTCTACGGCTATGTGTGGATTATCGTGATTTAAACAAGCAGACTATAAAGAACAAATATCCATTGCCGCGGATTGATGATTTGTTGGATCGATTAAATGGAGCACAAGTATTTTCACGAATGGACCTAGCTACAGGTTTCCATCAACTTCGAATTGCCGAAGAGTGTGTTCCAATGACAGCGTTCAAAGGTCCCGACCTATTCTACGAGTGGTTAGTAATGCCGTTCGGCTTATGTAACGCTCCAGCTTACTTCGTCGATCTGATGAACAGAGTATTCAGAGGGGTTTTGAATAAATTTGTTCTGGTTTTTATTGACGATATTCTAATCTTCTATAATTCAAAGGCAAAACATGAAAAGCATCTGGAACAGGTTCTAGAAATTCTGAGGCGGAATGTATTAAAAGCCAAGTTTTCCAAATGTATCTTCTGGCAAGATGAAGTGAAATTTCTGGGCCATGTCGTATCGAAAGATGGAATCGCTGTGGATCCAAGCAAAATCACAGCTATTCAGAATTGGAAACAGCCCAGTACCCCCACTGAAGTCCGCAGTTTTCTCGGATTGGCTAGCTATTACCGGAAGTTCGTTAAAGACTTTTCTAAGATATCTGGCCACTTAACGAAGCTTACAAAGAAGCATTCTAAATTCAAATGGACTCAAGAGAGTGAGGAGGCTTTCGAAGAGCTAAAGTTGAGATTAACTACAGCTCCAGTGTTAACCATCATCGATGGCAACCAAGATTTGAAAGTCTGGACTGATGCTTCTAGAGAAGGCCTTGGCGCAGTGTTAATGCAAAGGGATCAAGTGATTGCTTATGCTAGCCGTCAACTGAAACCGCACGAGAAAAACTATGTAACTCATGATCTTGAGTTATTGGCTATCATATTCTCTTTGAAAATCTGGAGACACTATCTTCTGGGCGAGAGATTTGAACTGTTTACAGATCACCAGTCGTTAAAGTATCTGTTCACTCAGAAGGACTTAAATTTGAGGCAGCAACGTTGGCTAGAGTTTCTTGCAGCATATGACTTCGAAATTATATATACTCCAGGGAAAGCCAATGTCGTGGCCGATGCGCTGAGTCGAAAGAATGTAATGATCGCCAGCTTTATTATCACAACTTCCTTGATTGACAAAATATCTATTCTTCAGAAGGAGGATAACTTTATTAAAGATATGATCAAAAGGATTCAGAAAGGCGAACCCTCGTGTTTTCAAATAGATAACGACGAGACCTTGAGGTTAAAAGGAAGGATTTGTGTTCCTGACGTTCCTGAGCTAAAAAGGGAAGTGTTAGACGAGTGTCACAAGTCCAAGCTGAGTATCCATCCTGGTGTGGCCAAAATGTATAACGATCTCAAAAGAACTTTCTGGTGGAAGGCTATGAAAAGAGACGTTTCGATATATGTTAGTCGATGTCCTACTTGCCAGCTAGTTAAAAGCGACCAACAGAAATTGGCTGGACTATTGCAACCACTAGAAGTTCCTGGCTGGAAGTGGGAACATATTTCTATGGATTTCATTGATGGTCTGCCCAGGACCAGAAAAGGAAATGACAGTATTTGGGTGATCGTAGATCGCTTCACGAAGACCGCCCATTTTATACCTGTCAAATCAAATAGAACTGCTCAGAGTCTGGCGCAGATTTACTTCAGGGAAATAGTTAGACTGCATGGAGTGCCGCTCAGTATAGTAAGTGATAGAGATACAATATTCACTAGAAAATTCTGGGAAGCATTTCAAGTCGAGCTGGGAACGAAGTTAAACTTGAGCACCGCATATCATCCTCAGACAGACGGTCAGACTGAGAGGGTGAATCGTATTTTAGAAGATCTATTGCGGGCTTGTGTTATAGATTTCGGTGGATCATGGGAAGACCATCTGCATTTGGCTGAATTCTCTTATAACAACAGCTACCAGGCGAGTCTGACAATGTCGCCATTCGAAGCATTATATGGTAGACCGTGCCGATCTCCTGCTTGTTGGGTCGAGCCTGGAAATAGACTTGTGTTGGGTCCCGATATGATTCGTGAAGCTGCCGACAAAGTCGATTTTATTAAGAAGAGATTACTCGCCGCTCAAAGCCGACAAAAGAGCTATGCCGATAGAAGAAGAAGAGATATATCCTTTGAAGTTGGCGACTACGTATATTTAAAAGTATCGCCGATGAGAGGAGTTATCCGGTTCGGTAAAACTGGAAAGTTGGCACCCAAATTCATTGATCCGTTTCCTATTCTGGAACGGATTGGGACTCTCGCTTATAGGGTCAAACTGCCTGATTGGTTGCCTGGAGTGCATAATGTATTTCATATATCTCAACTTCGAAAGCACGTTCATGATCCAGACTTGATCGTGGAAGAAGCAGCTCAACAGGACATTGAAATTACTCCAGAATTAGCTGTGAGGCGAGAGCCGCTAAAGATTATCGGCAAAGAAACCAAAGAGCTGAGGAACAAGAAGGTTCACTTAGTCAAAGTGCAATGGAGTGGAGATCCGAGAGATTGTACTTGGGAAACCGAGGAGAGCATTCAGAAAGCTTATCCTAGATGCCGAGTAGATATCTTTGATTGACTCTGGTGCAAGGTACATTTACCATATTTGCATTACCATTTAATTCTCTATTCTGTTGCTATTTTCTTCCCATGGATGTGCATTGTTTATTCTATACTCTGAATATTAGAAACAAATTGGTTGTTGTATTGTGGGATTGTAGATTTATCAAACCACTTTCGACCTTGTTCCTTTTCGGGGACGAAAAGTTTTAAGTGGGGGAGATTGTAACGACCCAGAAAATCTGAACCAATTTAAAATTTTTAAATTGGCTAAAATAATGAATTTTAAATATTTAAAATAAATATTTTAAGTAATGGCGATGAAAACTGAGTTTGAATCGACATTTGAAAACGAATATAATTAATTATAATTATATATAGAATTGAAAATGGCGCGGTAGTTCGATAATTCGATTTCAAACTTCGATTGAATATACCGAGTGCAAAACAATCCGGATTTTAGTGAAACCAAAAATATTTAAATATGTTAGTGAATATCTTTCTAACGAATCCGACCAATCGAAATTTGATAGCGGGAATCAAAAGATATGTCCAGTTGAAAATTCTGAATAGTCGCTGTGGAATTCAGGCCCTTAAAAATGGACATTTTGCAAACGACCTCGGATTTCGATGAAACCACTTTTGTTAGATCCGCAGTGTCAAGTTATTGCTAGGTTTCAAATTTCATAATTTTTCGAATCAATATGTGAGCGTGGCAAAAGAAAACGCGTTTGACCAGTTTCTGTTGAATTTAATCGACTGGAAATTGGCCATTTTACAAACGGTCTCAGAATTCGGCGAAACTAGTTTTGTTAGGACCGTATCGTCAATACGAAGCTAGGAAATATTTTTCTGGAATTTTTCTAGTTAGTATGTGACCCCGGTAATTTGAAATGTGCGTTTAAAATTCAATATAGTGATTTAAATGAAAATTCAAAAGGAAACTGATTGTAACGATCAAATCAGCTTGCGATACATATCCCATTGTGTTCGGAATGGGGGTAAAACGCTATGGACGACAGGCGGTGGGCCTCGTTTCGAGGTCGTATGTAAAATTCAACCCTTTTGCAAATTTAAATAATAAAATAATAAAAAAAATAATTTTTAATTTCTCCCCCCCCTTTATCTTCATTGCCCCCCCCCGATTAATAAAATCAGAAAACGAAATAAATAAAAAAAACCTAAACAGATCGAGCCGCCCCCCCCCCCTGACCTCGACGCCGACGAAGACCACCACCACGAAGGCCTCGCCCCCCATCGATCGAAGACCCCGCTCCTCCCTCCATCGCGGACGATTCGAGACCCCCCCCCCAGTTCGCGACGCTGATTCGCGAGCACCCCGCCTCTCGCCGCCGAGCTTGGCTGTCAATCCCCCCCTTCGCAGATTGAGGTGAGAATTTGATTTTTATTTTATCTTTATTTTTATTCTGTTAAAAACTGATTTTAATAAGATTTAAAAACTGATTTATTTTATAAAGATGTAAAACTGATTTTATAAAGTATTTTAAAACTGATTTTATAAAGTATTTTAAACTGATTTTATAAAGTATTTTAAACTGATTTTTAAAAGTATTTTAAACTGATTTTTAAAAAAGTATTTTAAACTGATTTTCTTTAAAAGATTAAAACTGTTTTGAAAGAAAGGTTAAAACTGATTTTTCGAAAAAGGATTTGAACTTTAAAAAGTAAAAATCATATTTTTATATATCGAAAGTCGAAAGAAAAATCATATTTTTATATATCGAAAGTCGAAAGAAAAATCATATTTTTATATATCGAAAGTCGAAAGAAAAATCAGATTTTTTATATATTGAAAGTCGAAGTAAAAATCAGATTTTTATATATTGAAAGTCGAAGTAAAAATCATATTTTTATATATTGAATAGCATCGTAAAAATTCGATTTTTACATATGTAGAGAATACGGGCGAAAGCGACAAAAGGCGAAGATTTCTATAAAGGAGAAGTCGTGCAGTTGGATAGCTATTGGTGAGATTTCTGATTTAAAAATTATATATATATGTGTGAAAATAAAAGTGAATTGCTATATATAAATATATATATATATATACGCCCCTCGTCCACAAACCATGGACGATATTTATTGGTTGAAATTGTTGTGAAAATTGAATGATTGTTTGGGATTGTTTGTGATTGATATTGGTTGATTGTGGTTGAAAAATACCCATTTGTGGTTGTGAAATATTTGGTTGAAACCACTTAGGATTAGTTTGTGGAAATGAAATAAATATATACATGCCGCCTGCGTGCGAACTAGATGCATGAACCCCATTGTCAAAAACCGCGAGGTTTTAAGGTAGAGCGAGGAGCCGTACTAGGGACGGTGCCGGTGTAACTACCCTGCCGTTATGCTGCCGAAATTTTGAATAATATTTGTGTGTTTGAATTATTTTCATATGCTTAAACTATATTTATTCATTGTATAGAAAACATTCATGTGTTGAATTGATATTCATTCGTTGTTTAGAAATTCATGTGTTGAATGGTATTCATATTTTGAAATAAATTGTTCGATAACAAAAATCACATTTTTATCTATATATAGAAACTATAGAAAACATTCATGTGTTGAATTGATATTCATTCGTTGTTTAGAAATTCATGTGTTGAATGGTATTCATATTTTGAAATAAATTGTTCGATAACAAAAATCACATTTTTATCTATATATAGAAACTATAGAAAACATTCATGTGTTGAATTGATATTCATTCGTTGTTTAGAAATTCATGTGTTGAATGGTATTCATATTTTGAAATAAATTGTTCGATAACAAAAATCACATTTTTATCTATATATAGAAACCATAGAAAACAACCATGTGTTGAATTGATATTCATTCGTTGTTTAGAAATTCATGTGTTGAATGGTATTCATATTTTGAAATAAATTGTTCGATAATAAAAATCACATTTTTATCTATATATAGAAACCATAGAAAACATTCATGTGTTGAATTGATATTCATTCGTTGTTTAGAAATTCATGTGTTGAATGGTATTCATATTTTGAAATAAATTGTTCGATAATAAAAATCACATTTTTATCTATATATAGAAACCATAGAAAACATTCATGTGTTGAATTGATATTCATTCGTTGTTTAGAAATTCATGTGTTGAATGGTATTCATATTTTGAAATAAATTGTTCGAAAATAAAAATCACATTTTTATTGAATGCATAAATCGTTGAAATGTGAAGTGTTAAAAATAGCCACTTGTTCAAAATAAACATATATGAGTTGAAATATTCATTAATTGGCTAATGAAATGATTTGAACCTATTTATGTAACATCAGAATGAATGGAGTTTTTAAACCAAATAGAAATCAAATATGAAGTCGAATAGAAATTGATAAATGATAAGAACTGTATATATATATATGTACATGCAATATTCATTGAACAGGTTATAGCAAAGGGGCTAGAGAAGAGGAATAAATTTTTGTGCCCGACAAATAGGTACACATTTACTGATTTGTTTGGGTGATGATTTTGAGCCTGTTGGCTAGCCGCTTGGCTTTTTCTTTTTCTTTTTGAGATTAGAAGGACCGGGACGCTATTTGCGATTTCCCGATGCTCCCGGTGCAGGGGAGGTTATGGCGAAATTTTTCCAAAATTTAAGGCGTTAGAAAAATATTTGAAGTGAAAACGATATTGAAATTGTTGAATGAACTATATTTATATAAATATATAAATATAAATAAAATTAAAACGAAACGAGGCCGTGCAGTTCGTATTTCGAAACCGTGATTTCAAACGACTAGTACGGGAGATCCGACCATTGGATTTTCCCGAAACCTCAACCGTCGGGTTCGCCTTGGAATAATCTTTACAACGGCACCAACCTTGTAAAAATCCAACGGTTGGATTGTCTGGAATGTTTAAATCAAATTTGATGAAAAACAGCGCCAGAAGCGATTATATTTATATATATATAAATATAATTATATATTAAATCGAATAACGACGCTGCAGTTCGTATTTTGAAATCGAAACTTCAAACGATTGTACCGGGAGATCCGACCGTCGGATTTTCCCGAAACTGGAACCGTTGGATTCGTTTTGAAAAGACCTTTCTAATGATGTAAATTTTGTGAAGATCCAACGGTCAGATTTTCAGATATGTGTAAATCAAATCTGAAGAAAAACAGCGCCATGGCCGCCTTATGGCCCGAAGCGTCGTTTTGAATAAAATGGCTATTTTAAAATAAATAAAAATAGCGATAAATAGTTATAAAATATCATAAGAGATATGGAATGGAAATAAACTGAATTTGCTTGATTTATGTGATGTTTGATGGTTGAATGTGTTTGGTGTGAAAATTACATTAAAGGACAAAATTGGTGTTGTCGAATAATTTAACCATTGAAATAAATTGAATTGAAATTCTAAATATACGTGAATTATTTGAGAAGGCCGAGTTAATTCTCATTTCAAATAATTGACCGACGATTGAAAGTCGAAGATGAAGACGGTGGTCGAAGACCGGAGATCTTCACCTCGTTTGGATGGTCACCGAGGTCCTGATTGGGAGGCATCCCGAAATATGGATAATGAGTGGTGATCGTCCAGACGTACGTGTTGATCGAAGGGTTTGCGAGGTATTTAGTGCCTCCGGTTTCGTTCAGACCCAGAACGGACTTGTAAATGGACTGTGTGTCTGACATTGGAGTTTATTATGTGTTGATTGATTTCTGTTAAATATACATCTGTTTGGCGGCGGAGAATTTATTCTTTTGTTTAACGCCCTTCTCTGAGACGTACGAGCTCAGAGGTTGTATATTGATGGACATCAGTCGCATGGCATGAATTGCCTGTGTGGCATGCTAAGATGCAGTAATCAGGGCTTCTGTTGAAAAGCAAAGTCTTGTGGTGATGATCAAAGCACCGCCTGTGTGGCGTAGCTGTGTGTGAACGTGAATTCGCGAGCCTCACACCCCGGTATGAACCTAAAACGGGAGAAGGACCTCAGGGAGGGCCTGCGTTTCTTTCTAGCTAGGGTGGTGTCAGTGACCTACCAGCCCTGACATTTATATACTTTTCACCTATGTGGTTGTTGCTGTTGCGAGGCGCCTCGGTTTGATCGGACGATCCGGGTCCGATGGAGTCATTCGTTGGCTCATTTACGCCCCAAAGGGCAGGGAGACGTAGTGTTCAGGTATAATAATCCACATCGGTGGACCGGCCCTGTCGCTCCAAGGGGCAGTTGCGGCTGTTCCTGAGACACGGGCTAGAGCGTCTCGAATTCGGTAAGGACTATCTTTTGCCTTGGTTCATGACGGAAATCCAATTTCCAAATACGTGACTGTGCGGTTTTGATTGTATACCTATATATGGCGACATAGTGGTATGGGGCATTAATGCCGTCTATGATTGATAGTTATGATTTGAAATTGTTTTCAAAACATATAAACACTAGCAATAATATCAAATGCCTTTGTTTTATTCGTATCAAGCATATTTTGGCCGTTATAAGGTAAAAACTCTATCCTCCGGTTTGCGTTGCATTGTGTGATGGGAACTGAGTCTTATAACGGCTTCATTTTTATAAAAAAGCATAGCGATGTTTAAAATAAAGATTTGTTTTAAAGCACTGGCAATCCAATGGAGTAAACCCGTTCCACGAAAGTGGCGTGGTCCTGTGATTAGCCAATTATATATGTGTTGAGTGGATTTCTCATACCAGTCCCATGACTGACTCGTAGTTTGTTTCACTCTCAAACTCGGGTGCCCCTTTTTCTACACGGGCAGCCTTGTATTCAGGTTAGCTGGTTCTTCTTTCTGGATAGCTGGAGCTGAAGATGGATTCTATCATTTATTTCTTTTTATGCTGTTCAGCTCCTATTGTACATATTTTGTTTATTTCCGCTGTAGACATTTATGTATAGCTGAACTGTATTTGTACTAAGTAAGATCCTGTATACTGTGTAACTCTGATGATTACTTTTATCCAGTATATTTTGTTGTTCATTCTGGTGTATTTATTTAATTCTGTTCTGCTATTATCTGTTTCTGTGTTATATTCCAAAGATAACCTTGTTTCCGTGTGAACGGGAAATCGGGTCGTCTCACCACGCTCACATATTGATTCGAAAAATTATGAAATTTGAAACCTAACAATAACTTGACACTGCGGATCCAACAAAACTGGTTTCGTCGAAATCCGAGGTCGTTTGCAAAATGTCCATTTTTAAGGGCCTGAATTCCATAGCGACTATTCAGAATTTTCAACTGGACATATCTTATCATTTATAAAGTGAAATCTCAGTTTGTTAACTTCGTTGGAAAGATATCGTCAATTAGATCCTAATGTTTTTGGTTTCACTAAAATCCGGATTGTTTTGCACCCGGTACATTCAATTGAAGTTTGAAATCGAATTATCGAACTACCGCGCCATTTTCAATTCTATTTATAATTATATATAAATATTTATATTCTAACGACGACGCGTATAAATATATACGTTCGAATTATATTCAAAATAAATTTCCGTCGATATTATTTAAAATAATTCATTTTAAATAGTCAAAATTCGCTAAAATGGCCAAAATAAAAATTTTAAACTGGCCCAGATTTTCGGGTTGTTACAATCTCCCCCACTTAAAACTTTTCGTCCCCGAAAAGGAACAAAGTCGAAAGTTGTTTAACAATTCAACTCAACTTCCATTGTTTTTTATTACGGCTTAAGTTCTTCAACTTTTCAGTTTCTAAGAACTTTTCAAAAATTTCAAAAATTTGGCTAACACCCTAAATTTTCGAAAAATTTCGCCATAATCTCCCCTGCACCGGGTGCATCGGGGAATTTCAAATAGCTTCCCCGGTCCTTCAGATCTCAAAAAGAAAAGGAAAAAGCCAAGCGGCTAGCCAATAGGCTCATAAAATCATCATCACCCAAACAAAACAGTAAATTATGTAGTAAACATGTACCTATTTGTCGGGCAAACAAATTTTATTCTCTGCTCTAGCCTCCTTGCTATGACCTGTTCAATGTAAGTACAAGTATATGCATGCAATTTCAATCAAATTCCAAAACATTCTAATATGCGGTGCTAAATTCACCTTAGTTCAATCATTCCTCTTACACTAGCTATATTATACAATATCGATACCATTTTAAAACAAAAGCATATTCAAGTCCATACAAGCATCATACACATACATACATATATATATATCCCAAAATGCTAGTTCATTACATTAAAACCCAACTTTCTAGGAAGTCGTGCCTCCTCCTTGCATAATTTCCAAAGTAGATATCTCCTTTCCTTTGGATTTCTTATCACCCTTCTTTAACGGGCAATTTCGGGCTAGATGCCCTATATCTTTGCATCGGAAGCACTTCTTTTCTTTTCCCAATTTTCTGAATTTTTTCTTAACGTTTGGACACTTATCCACAAAATGTCCCGTTTCTTTGCACTTAAAACAAACTATGTCCATTCTTATCTCTTTCTCCTTGCTTCTCTTTCTCTCAGGGCACCGAACCGCATAATGCCCTTCTTCTCTGCATATACGACAATAAACACCCACGTATGTTCCTAAGTTCAACTCCCTTTCTTTTTCTGCTTTCTACTGGGCCCTCCTTGTTTGTTTCGGAGTCATACTGAAGTCAGCATTAGATAAGCCATAGAGAACCATCTCCTACATTATATTTGAGGATTTTATCAAGAGAATTTGCATTACTTTTCGTTAACAAATATCTTGATTCATGCTTTATATATCATTCCAGTATTTCTATTAGTTGAATTAACAATCATCACAGCTAGCAATCAATGTGTTGGTTAACTTTCAAAGGTATATTTTTTTATTATATATATACTAAAAATCATGTTTTTGATGCCAAATCACAACAATTAACCTATCTAGTTTGGTTCTCACACCAGTCGATTGGAAATATATAAATATCTCACTTTCGAAACTCGAACATAAACACTGATGATGAGATCTCAATCATCAGTATCATCTCCGGGCGACTAGAGTGTGATTCTATATCTATTCAATATATTAAAACTTCGAATACACGTTTGCAAGGCGTATATGTAAAGTCTTTATATATTGGATTGTCCAAATTCAATATAAATAACTAATCAAATACGAATGATTGATTTAAATTTATAAAACAAAAGTTTGTTTTCACTTTTAAAAATATACTCTTCTCACTCGTTCTAGGATACTACTGATCCCATCTCTAACGAGTCATTCTCATTGGATATTACTAACCCAATATCTGATGAATTCTTTCGTATAGTTCTAATGTGTCTTGTTCTCTAAGCTTTGTAAACCAAAGCTCTGATACCAAATGAAGAGACCCGAAACTTCCCCGGTCTCCGAAGAGATGAGAAAGAACGAATTACTGTGAGGACAAGACAAATCAGAACACAAACAGAAGAACATTTCATTGTATATTACAACAATGCATCAGATTACAAGAATATACAGAGTATAAAAGAATATTACACAGAAATATCAGAGATTTAAATTACATTTAAGTACATAGCAGCGGAAAATAATATAATACACAACTAGAAGAGATATACGGATACAAAGCTTTCCGGATATCATTCCAGCTGTAAACCAGGATCCTGTGAATATAAATCTGCAAAACCAAAACTACTAGCTGCCCGTGTCGAAAATAAGGGCACCCAGAGTTTAGGTTAAAACAATAAACTCCAGGTCATTCATGTGACTGGTGTGAGAACTAAAACAGTTATTTAAAACTTTACTTTAAAAGAGAGTAATTCAAGGGACCACGCCGTATAACAAGGAACGGGTTTCCTCCCAAGAATACTAGTGCATAGAATAAACAGCGCAATGCTTTTTCGAAAAATGAAGCTATTATAAGACCCAGGTCCCATCACACAATGCAACGCAAGCCGGAGGATAAGGTTTTACCTTATAACAGCCAAACATGCTTGATACGTTTAAAACAAATCATTTGATACTATAATAAGTGTATAGTGTCAAGAACAATTTCAATCATAAATATAAATCATAGACGGCATGAGTGCCCCATCCCACTATGTCGCCATACTAGGCTCTACAAATAAAGCCGCAATACACGTATTGGAAATTGGATTTCCATCATGGTGGCTCCTGATTCGAAAGATCGATCGCGTAGTACAAATCACCACGGCTTACGTCTCAGCGAGAGAAAACAACGCTATGCACATCCGCACTTTTGGGACTCAAGTATCACCGCGGCTTACGTCCCAGCAAGAGAAAACACCGCTTACTCTATCCCTCCGAGCACGAAGCTCAAAATCGGTCGACCGAATCCACTACACTAAAAATGTATACTGATCAAACCATCAGTTTACCACCATTCCGGGCTGTGAGGCTCGCGGATCAACGCTATACACAAAGCCATGCTATATCAGCTGCGCTTTGATCATCAACCACCAAACTTTGCTTTTCAACAAAAGTCTGGATCACTGCATCTCAGTATGCCACACTATCAATCCATATCGTACCACTGATTTCTGCCAATATATAACCTCTGAGCTCATATGTCTCAGAGAAGGGCGTTAAGCAAGAGAATAAATTCTCCGCCGCCAAACAGATATATATTTAGCAGAGATCAACAAATACAATATAAAGGAATACAATGTCGGACACACAATCCATTTACAAGTTCGTTTCAAAACAATTTCAACTTCCATTTCAATTCAAATCAAAATTGAATTCTTCTTTATAAATTCGTTTTAAAATTCATTTCTATTCAATTCAATTTGAATTCATTTCGAGTTCGCTTTCAATTCAATTCATTTCGAAATCGTTTTCAATTCAATTCATTTCGAAATCGTTTTCAATTCAATTCATTTCGAAATCGTTTTCAATTCAATTCATTTCGAAATCGTTTTCAATTCAATTCATTTCGAAATCGTTTTCAATTCAATTCATTTCGAAATCGTTTTCAATTCAATTCATTTCGAAATCGTTTTCAATTCAATTCATTTCGAAATCGTTTTCAATTCATTTCGAAATGAATAAAATCGATATAAATATCGTTTACGTCAAAATGGCGTCAATCTAATCAACACGGCTTTATATTTTCAAAACTTCTTTATTCTATCCAACAAATGAATATTATCCCATTCAACACGTGAATCTATATTTATTTCAACACACGACTAATCTCAACACATGAGTACTGTCAACACATCACTATTTTTATATTCAACACATGAATTTTCTTTTATAATATTCATTACTTTCCCGATTGGAATGAGGCCCAATCAATCACCATATGACGTTAATTATATGGATTCCATACAACACATGTATATAATAGCAATAATAAACAATCAAACATCAACCAAAGTGCACTACACTGTATAAGCATCAAATATAGATATCTTACGCTTATAACAGCCTGTCAATCAATCGATCGACATATTTAATCAATCAGGATGAGTGAACTTCAAATTTCATCCCAAACCCGTGTGGGGTTTCAAACAATCAAACACAGATTTTTAGTTGTGCAGTTGGGCGAGGTGTAAAATTTATCGACCCATTCAATATCAGTCAAATCAGTGTATATAAACAAATCGGCCGATTTGTTTATAAATATTTATTTATTCACTTTCACGTTAAAACTATATTTTTAATGATAATATATTTTATTTTAACACATGAATTTCTATTCATTTCATTTACACAATAAAAATGATACTTTTATTTTTCTAACATATTTTAGAAAATTTCGGCGGCATAACGGCACGATACTAGAAACGGGACAAGGACTAGCCTTATCCCCGGTCTAGTGAAGGCCCACGCCATTCACACATCAATCAAATCAATTTTATTTCACCAAACAATTCAGTTCAATCCAAATAATCTAACCAACTACACAACCAAACAATTTAACAAACAAGCCATCCATGGTCTGTGGATGACGGGTGTCGGGTGCTACTAAGCACCGTCTGCATCCTAGTATATATATATATATATGTATGTATAACTAGAATAAGAAAATTAGAGTGAGGAGTTCTCACCCTTTCGCTAAACTGAATGACGCAATTCTTCATGGGTAGGAAATCTTCACCGTGCTTTTCTTTCGTCTATTTCGTTGCCCGTATCCACTACCTATATAAAAATCACATTTTTACTTTGCTGTCTTTAAAATAAAAATCACAGTTTTATTTATTCACTTTAAATTTAAAAATCATATTTTTATAATTGCTTCCTACATTTAAAAATCGAATTTTTTATTCCGTTATTCAATATATAAAAATCGAATTTTCCTATGCTATTCAATATATAAAAATCGAATTTTCCTATGCTATTCAATATATAAAAATCGAATTTCAAAAATATAGATTCCGCCTTTTTCCATTTTAAAGATCAAATCTTTTCTTTTCAAAATTCAAATCTTTTAAAACCTCTTTTAAAAAATCAGTTTTTACATCTTTCAAAAATCTGTTTTAACTTTTAAACAAATCAGTTTTAAAATCATTTTCAATTCAGTTTTAAAATCATTTTCAAATCAGTTTTGAAATCTAAAAAAAATCAGTTTTAAAATCTAAAAAAAATCAGTTTTGAAATCTAAAAAAAATCAGTTTTAAAATCTAAAAAAAATCAGTTTTCAAATTGCTAAAAAAATCAGTTTTCAAATTGCTAAAAAAATCATTTTTCAAATTGCTAAAAAAATCAGTTCTGCAGATTAAAAATAATAAAAAAAGTAAAATAAAATAACTTACTTTTTTAACCTGCGAAGGAGAGGGGGGGGTATCTCGCCGGCGTCAGGGCTAGGGGGGGGGGGGGCGCTGCAGGTGGACGGCGGTCTCAGGGCGGTGGCGGCTTCGACTCTGAGCTGAAGGGGGGGCTTCGGGGTCGTCGCACCGTTGTGGGGGGTCTTCGCTCTGTCGAGGAGGGCAGGGGGTGGGGGTTTGGATCAGGGCGGTGGCGCTTGGGTGGAGGGCGGTGGCGCTGGCGTCGATCGACGTCGAGGGGGGCTCAATCGATTTGGTTTTTTTTATTTATTTCTGTAGAATGAAATTCGAAAGGGGGGGGCCAGGGTATAGAGATAAGGGTTTTGTTTTTTTTTATTTAATTAATTTATTTTGCGCCAAAAAGCAACCTTTATTTTCGACCTCAAAACGAGGCCCACCGCCTGTCGTCCATAGCGTTTTACCCCCATTCCGAACACAATGGGATATGTATCGCAAGCTGATTCGACTGTTACAATTAGTTTCCATTGAATTTAAAGTGTACTTCTTTAAATATTCAATTTAAACGCACATTTCAATTTAGTGGGGCCACATACGAACTCGAAAAATTCCAGAAAAATATTTTTTAGCTTCGTATTGACGATACGGTCCTAACAAAACTAGTTTCGTCGAATTCCGAGACCGTTGGAAAAATGGCCAATTTCCAGTCGATTAAAATCAACTGAAACTGGTCAAACGCGTTTTCCTTTGCCACGCTCACATATTGATTCGAAAAATTATGAAATTTGAAACCTAACAATAACTTGACACTACGGATCCAACAAAACTGGTTTCGTCGAAATCCGAGGTCGTTTGCAAAATGTCCATTTTTAAGGGCCTGAATTCCATAGCGACTATTCAGAATTTTCAACTGGACATATCTTATCATTTATAAAGTGAAATCTCAGTTTGTTAACTTCGTTGGAAAGATATCGTCAATTAGATCCTAATGTTTTTGGTTTCACTAAAATCCGGATTGTTTTGCACCCGGTACATTCAATTGAAGTTTGAAATCGAATTATCGAACTACCGCGCCATTTTCAATTCTATTTATAATTATATATAAATATTTATATTCTAACGACGACGCGTATAAATATATACGTTCGAATTATATTCAAAATAAATTTCCGTCGATATTATTTAAAATAATTCATTTTAAATAGTCAAAATTCGCTAAAATGGCCAAAATAAAAATTTTAAACTGACCCAGATTTTCGGGTTGTTACAGATCCCGTTTCTAAAGATGCACCCTATGCTGAGGGTAAGTGATCCCATTTCTAAAGATGCACCCTATGCTGAGGGTATGTGTAACACCCCGTATGTTGAATAACTTGCTATAATATAAAATAGGGCAGAATTAAATTTAAAAATCTGAATCAGGGGAAATGGGCTATGCCATTGCGTTCGTCTTGGAAAAATACGCGAAATAGAGTCCGAGTTTTCGAAAATCGGAGTCCGTATGACCCAGATATGGCCCGAAGAAGTTTCAGAAAATTTATAAATAGATTTAAAAACAGAAATTTCAAATTTCAGAAGTGGCGGGAAAATCCCTGCCAGACCCAGGGGGTCGACCTGGGGGTCGATTGGGGAGTCGACCTGCCCACCAGGTCGACTGGGGAGTCGACGCTAGTGTCAACCTGGGGGTCGACCTCCCTGGTCGAGCCCAGGTGACCTGGGTGCATCAGTTTGGCTTTTGGGCTGTGTTTTGGTGACTAGGACGTGATCTGATGGCTCTAATCTGATTTAGGGTTAATCTAAGGGCCTAAAACACCTAACTAATCTATAAATACACCCTAAAACTACCCTAATTCATACCAAAAATAGCTACAACATCATTATGCCGTCAAAATGCAACTTGAAGGAGCCTCCATCAATCTAAAGAGGAAGATAGCTTCTCAAATCAATCTCTAATCAACTCTAGCAACTTAATCTTCTTCTTAGGAGTGCTAATCAACAAGTTGTGAGTTTTCTATAGCCTTAATGACCAATTGTTGAAATGATTGTGATAGGATATAATGAGGTTATGGCTATGAATGTGGATCAATGCAAGATTATGTTATCATATGCTATGTGTTTGTGATGTTATGCAAGTTATGTGTGCATGATGTTATGCAAGTTATGCAAGTCATATGCTATGTGATTATGATGTTATGTAAGTTATGCAAGTCATATGCTATGCGATCATGATGTTATGCAAGTTATACAAGTTATGTGCTACATGTTCATGATGTTATGCAAGTTATGCAAGTCATATGCTACATGTTCATGATGTTATGCAAGTTATGCAAGTTATATGCTACATGATCATGATGTTATGCAAGTGTTAGGCTATGTGTTCATGATGCTAGTTATGCAAATTGCTATGATAAACATTGATCCATTATGACACCATGATTATGCAAGTTCATATATGACATGTTATGCAAGTTTGGTGTATGATTATATGCAAGTTCATATATGATATGTTATGCAAGTATGGTGTATGATTATAAGCAAGTTCATATATGATATGTTATGCAAGTATGGTGTATGATTATAAGCAAGTTCATATATGATATGTTATGCAAGTTTGGTGTTGGATTATATGCATGTTCATATATGACATGATATGCAAGTTGGGTGTTTGATGATATGCAAGTAACATGTGCAAGTTTACACCTTAGTATGATATGCATACATATGCAAGTTAACCCCTTTGTATGTCATACATACATATGCAAGTTTACCCCTTTGTATGACATAAATAACTTATGCAAGTTAACCTCTTTATGACATATGTGATTCATGCAAGTTTGGGTTGATTATTTATGCTAGTTGGGTTGATGCTATACGCATGTTGACACCTTTAAACCCATGTTGATGCTAATGTTATGCAAGTTGAACCCATTGTATTTGTTATGAATCTTCCCTTTTATGTCATGTTAGCGAATTGCGTAGGGGAACGATGGGGTTAATATACTTGTTAATGAAATGGTGTGAAGTTGGTATGATTATGCATACCATAAAGTAGATGGACATAATTGAGTCAATTATGTACATCGTTAAAATTGGAATTAATTAGGGAAAATTAATTCGAAATATGGGGGTGATTAATTAAGTGTAATTAATCAACTAAGACACGAGGTTGGACCCTTTTGTAGCGTAAGACTGCCCGGAACCGACCGGCAAATCCAGCGGCTACAAATGATTGGCCCAATGTGAGAGGTCTTAGGCATAAACTAAATATGTGACAAGTGTATAGACACGAGGTTAGACTCAGTTATGGCGTAAGGCTGCCCGGACCCGACCGGCAAATCCAGCTGCCATAAAAGATAGTCTAATGTGAGAGGTCTTTACAACAGTTACATTCTTAATCAATTAAGAAACACTTAACCATATTAGCATGTAGAGGGACATGAGGGGTTAAGTGGGTGCCTTGGGTGGCATGTGGAAAAATCTAGTGATTGCCTTGGGTGGCAATAGAAAATACGATTAGAATACTTAACCAAAGTGGAACATGTAATTAAACATGATTAAAGGGTTAAGTAAGTGCCTTGGGTGGCATGGGGAAAATCTAGTGGTTGCCTTGGGTGGCAATGGAAGATAATATTAAAATACTTAACCAAAGTGGAACATGTAATTAAACATGATTAAAGGGTTAAGTAAGTGCCTTGGGTGGCATGGGGAAAATCTAGTGGTTGCCTTGGGTGGCAATGGAAGATAATATTAAAATACTCAACCAAAGTGGAACATGTAATTAAACATGATTAAAGGGTTAAGTAAGTGCCTTGGGTGGCATGTGGAAATCAAGTAAGTGCCTTGGGTGGCATGGGGAAATCTAGTGGGTGCCTTGAGTGGCAATTGAAATATGAGTAGATGACTTAACCAAACTTTGAACATGTAAGTGGACATGATTATTAAAAAGGGGTTAAGTGGGATGCACTAGAAAAAAATGACAAGCTTAGGTGGTAGCTTGTGGGGGCCCATTTCACCCAGTAACCCATATGTATCTTATTGGGCTCAACCCATGTCGAGGACGGGACACGCGTACTGGGCTTGACTATAAGAGGCCAAAACGGGTTAGCGGTGGCAACGCAAGTCCAACGGGTTTCATATGCGTGTGTGGACCCGGGCTGGTAGGTAAGACGTTGTTGCATCGTGTAGGTATAAGCCGTGCACCATTGATTATCGGGTTGCCACTTTGGGGAGTGATACACCCCACTGTGGGGCCAGCACGGGTATCTACGTTAGGGAGCCGATCGAATGGGAGTAGTGGGTACACCTAGTGGAGATAGGGGCAGACGGCACCTATGTAGTCAGCTAGGGGTACACGAGACTACTATTAAAATTACTAAGTGTGGGTACACCTAGTGGAGATAGGGGCAGACGGTACCTATGTAGTCAGCTAGGGGTACACGAAACTACTATTAAAAATTACTAAGTACACTTAGTGGGATCAACCTTTAAGTAGGAATTACCCTTGGGGGGGTGGATCTGGTGTGGTGCAGTGTAGGAATCATCCTTGGGTGGGTAGATCTGGTGTGGTGCAGAATAGTATTTATCCTTGGGTGGATAGGCGCGTCTTTACCGTTATCTTAGTTTATCCTAAGTCTAGTTGGCTACTTAGTGTAGTCATTTATCCCCAGTCGTACCGTACCAGGTTTATATCATACCCTAATTACTTTAATGATTGTATTGTTAAGGTTATAGGGCTCACTCAGACTTATGTCTGACCCCGTTGTTTTTATCTTTTTCCCCAACCCTCAGGTTCTCAGAGTAGGCCTAACACTAGTGGGCTTTGATGAGATTGCTTTATCTATCTTTTGGAGCATGGACTCTTGAAGAAAAGCTCGGTTATCTTTTCTATTATGGCTATTAGTAGGTAGTGGGATTATGTACTTATGTTTTAACGAGATGGATATTTTGTACTTGACTCTTGTTGGTTTTTGAGATGTAACCAAACATGTTTACCTTCTGCTGCAATGAAATGATGTTTTAAATTTCAAGTATTACTTATGTCTGTCTTGTTGTAATTTTTCAGTTCTATATTCACTTAAATACTCCACCGAAGCTAAGGCATTCCCTTTGTGAGTGACCTTAGCGGGTGTGGGGTGTTACACGTGGTATCAGAGCTCAAGGTTACCAGAACAGATAAAATTTTTAGAAAACTATTTTTCTAAAAACATTTTTGGAAGAA
Organism: Allium sativum; assembly: GCA_030737875.1. Classification (NCBI taxonomy): domain Eukaryota; kingdom Viridiplantae; phylum Streptophyta; class Magnoliopsida; order Asparagales; family Amaryllidaceae; genus Allium; species Allium sativum. Next base: position 427,384,271 of record CM060909.1, on the reverse strand, counting down.
GTATTTTCAAAAACATGTCTTTTAAGAGAAAAGATTTTGAAAGAAAAGCATAATCCCCAAATAGCCATATCTTTATCCTTCGGATTCTCCGTTTTGAATCTCTTCCTCTTTCTCTTTTTGAATTTCCCCTCCGCGTTTAGATGTCTTTTTAAGATAAATAAGGACTTCCGTATGAAGGTCGGAAGAACCACTTCAAGGGACTAAGACGTTTTCCAGGCCAAGAAGTTAGTCCAAGGAGGTGGAGGGCTTATGGGTACCTTTAAGATGGACGAGAGAGGAAGGTTCAAATAGCTATTAGGTAAATAAAGGACGAAACCTTATCGTGGTAAGAAGGCCACGAAAGGAGAATGTGAAGGGGAAGGCTAGTTGTTTTGGAGAAATAGGACACCTTAGGGTTGTCCAAAAAGGTAAGGACGAAGTTCAGGATCTTCTTGAGTGTAGATGTATTCCCTCACGACGGGTATACCTGATGGGGGTAGGACCGTCTAAGTTGAAATTTGGCTCTCTCGATCATCCTGTTCGAACTTTATTCGACTCTGGCGCACCACATTCGTTTATCTCATCATCATTAGTTGAGTCACTGCACCTAGACACCAGTTTAGTAGATGATCCCGTGGTTGTTTCAAACCCAATTGGGGGCTCCACTTATTTGTCCATGATATGTTTGGGTTTGAAGATTTCCATACTTAGCGTTGAGTTTAGAGGTGATGCTTTTGTTTTGGGCTTCACGGGCTATTGGTTGATTTTGGGCATGGACTGGTTATCCAGTAATGGTGCCGTTCTTGATTGCGAAAGGAGAGTTGTTAGGCTCATGACCCATTTGGGGAACACTCTTGAGATCTCTTGTAATCCCATGGATTCTGTTTTGCTAAGTTATTTTGAATCGCTTGACGCTTCGGTCGAGAGTTTGCGATCTGTTAGAGTGGTCCGGGAATACTCGGATGAGTTTGAGGAGGTGAAGGGCTTACCTCCGAAGCGGGAGATAGACCTCCGAATATATCTGGTAGACGATGCTAAACAAGTATCTTTGTCAGTGCGCCGCATGGCTCCTCGGGAGAGGAGGGAACTCCATAAGCAAGTAGGGGAGTTGCTTGAGAAGGGGGTTCATAAGACGAAGTATATCGGAGTGGGGTGCTCCAGTAGTTTTTGCCACGAAGGCGGATGGGTCCCTCAGACTTTGTGTAGACTATAAGAGGACTCAACAAGCTCACAAAGAAGAATAGACACCCATTGCCAAGGATTGATGATCTTTTTGATCGGTTGGTTGGCGCCTCAGTGTTTCATAGTTGGACTTAGCCACGAGGTTTAATCAGGTTGGAGTGACTGAGGATAGTATAGAGAAGACCGCCTTTAGGGCTCCGGATGGTTTCTATGAGTGGCTGGTGGTGCCATTTGGTTTGACGAACGCCCCCGCATACTTTGTTGATTTGATGAGTAGGGTGTTCAGGGAGTACCTAAATAACTTTGTAGTGGTCTTTGTGGATGACATCTTGGTCTTCTCTAAAAGCGAAATAAGTTTTCGTATGTGTTTAATAGGTTAAGCAAAGCCAGTTATTTGATCAACGGTGGTTCTGGAGTGAGACTGGCAAGGACATTCAGAGTTGGACAAGGGCTTAATTATTTAGCCGTTTTTACTAGTATTATCTCACGTAGGTCGTCTGAATTCGAAGGAGGTGTCCCTTGGGTGTTTGTATGATATTGGTTTAGGCCTTTGGGGCTTTCACTTGGGGGATGTCGAGTTCGACTAAGATGGTCTGCATGAGAGATGGATAGTTGTGACGATTTTGTATGGGAGAATATCCTGGTATTTCTCCAGAAGTGGAGAAAAGCATGCCCTACAGCTTAGGGAAGTGTTGGAGACTCTTCGAGCACATAGTCTTGAGACAGCAAAGGTGGATGGAGTTCTTAGCATCCTATGATTTCGAGATGGCGTATACCCCTGGCAAGGGTAACGTGGTGGCGTACGCCTTGAGTGGAAAAAGGTTGTCCTTGAGTCCATTGTTCGTGGAACGACGAAGCTTGGAATTTATCTCGATGTTTGATTTCAGACCTTTCGTTGACTTTATACCCGGTTTGCTAGCATCCTTGGAGGTCAGACCTACTCTTTTGAGATGGATTGGCGAGGCACAGCGGGATGACCCACAGTTGGTTGAGTTGGTATAGAGGCTCATAAGGGGGGAGTCGTCCAGCCATTTGAGTAGGTATACCCTAGACGATAGGGGGTGCTTGCATAGAGACGGTAGACTTTGTGTACCGCAAGACGAGGGTTTAAGGAAGGCTATTCTTGATGATGCACACCGTTCTAGGATGACCATCCATCTCGGTGGGGACAAGATGTACCAAAACATGAAGCGAGTTTTCTTTTGGGCCGATATGAAGAATGATGTGGCCGAGTATGTCGCTAGATGCTTGGTGTGCCAACAGGTGAAAGACGGAGCAAAAGAAACCCGGTGGGTTGCTTCACCCATTGAAAGTTCCGCAATGGAAGTGGGATAGCGTCTCGATGGATTTTATTGATGGGTTACCTAGATCGAGGAAGGGTAATACGGGAATTTGGGTTGTGGTAGACAGACTTACTAAGAGTGCCCATTTCATACCCGTGAAGAGCAAGAGGACTGCTCCATGGCTAGCTTCAGTTTATCTTCGAGAGATAGTTCAGTTGCATAGGGAACATGACGTATTCCATGTGTCACATTTGAGGAAGTGCCTACATGAGACCGCAGAGGTGGTAGAGCCGAGCTTGCTTAGAGAAGTAAAGGTAGAGCGTGATGCGACTGTTCGACGAGTTCGTACCCGCATCCTTGGGTCAGAGATTAGGAAGTTGAGAAACAGAGAGGTTCGACTAGTCAAAGTGAAAAGGGGAGAAGATGAGAGCAATGCTACTTGGAAGACAGAAGCGAAGATGTGTTCATTGTACCCATTTCTTTTTGAGGGTATGTCTTTTAACTTCTCCTTTATCGTTTGTCTAGTACTTATCTTATCTTTAGTATGTCCTCTCATTAGTACCTTTGACCTTTAGATAGGGAAAACCTATGGTTGAAACATGTGTTTGAGACATGTTATGTTTGATGGATGCGTGTGGATGCAAGTGGTTGCTAGTGGTTGCTCGTGGATGCATATACACACACTCTAGGCACTAGATCGGCTCAATCACTTCATATTGCATATTGCATATAATTGTGTGTAGGTAGCTATATTAATGGATGTATAATGGTTGCGTTATCATATGGATGATGCATTTTGGTGTATGGTTGTGCACACATATAGAAATAGTAGGTGTCGATAGGGATCTTTCGCATACATATTGGATGCATGGCACTTTCATGGTTTGCATTAAGGAGGTCAACTAAATAAGTGGACCGCCTAATTTTGCATTAGACAGGGAACATATACACACACTCTTTGCATATGTTCATACAGCATTAGAAACTTTAAGGACAATGGATGCCAGTGTTTGATGGTTTGAGTAGATGGTTGTTTGGATGGTAGGATACGTTGTTCTTGACTTAGAGATTTCGGGGACGAAATCCTTTAAGTAGGGGAGAATGTAACACCCCGTATGTTGAATAACTTGCTATAATATAAAACAGGGCAGAATTAAATCTAAAAATCAGAATCAGGGGAAACGGGCTATGCCATTGCGTTCGTCTCGGAAAAATACGCGAAAAAGAGTCCGAGTTTTCGAAAATCGGAGTCCATATGACCCAGATATGGCCCGAAGAAGTTTCAGCAAATTTAAAAACAGATTTAAAAACAGAAATTTCAAATTTCAGAGGTGGCGGGAAAATTCCCGCCAGACCCAGAGGGTCGACCTGGGGGTCGACTGGGGAGTCGACCTGCCCACCAGGTCGACTGGGGAGTCGACCCTAGTGTCGACTTGGGGGTCGACCTCCCTGGTCGAGCCCAGGTGACCTGGGTGCATCAGTTTGGCTTTTGGGCTGTGTTTTGGTGGCTAGGACGTGATCTGACGGCTCTAATCTGATTTAGGGTTAATCTAAGGGCCTAAAACACCTAACTAATCTATAAATACACCCTAAAACTACCCTAATTCATACTAAAAATAGCTACAACACCGTTATGCCGTCAAAATGCAACTTGAAGGAGCCTCCATCAATCTAAAGAGGAAGATAGCTTCTCAAATCAATCTCTAATCAACTCTAGCAACTTAATCTTCTTCTTAGGAGTGCTAATCAACAAGTTGTGAGTTTTTTATAGCCTTAATGACCAATTGTTGAAATGATTATGATAGGATATAATGAGGTTATGGCTATGAATGTGGATCAATACAAGATTATGTTATCATATGCTATGTGTTTGTGATGTTATGCAAGTTATGCAAGTTATGTGTTATGTGTGCATGATGCTATGCAAGTTTTGCAAGTCATATGCTATGTGATTATGATGTTACGCAAGTTATGCAAGTCATATGCTATGTGATCATGATGTTATGCAAGTTATGTGCTACATGTTCATGATGTTATGCAAGTTATGCAAGTCATATGCTACATGTTCATGATGTTATGCAAGTTATGCAAGTTATATGCTACATGATCATGATGTTATGCAAGTTATGCAAGTGTTAGGCTATGTGTTCATGATGCTAGTTATGCAAATTGCTATGATAAACATTGATCCATTATGACACCATGATTATGCAAGTTCATATATGACATGTTATGCAAGTTTGGTGTATGATTATATGCAAGTTCATATATGATATGTTATGCAAGTATGGTGTATGATTATAAGCAAGTTCATATATGATATGTTATGCAAGTATGGTGTATGATTATAAGCAAGTTCATATATGATATGTTATGCAAGTTTGGTGTTGGATTATATGCATGTTCATATATGACATGATATGCAAGTTGGGTGTTTGATGATATGCAAGTAACATGTGCAAGTTTACACCTTAGTATGATATGCATACATATGCAAGTTAACCCCTTTGTATGTCATACATACATATGCAAGTTTACCCATTTGTATGACATAAATAACTTATGCAAGTTAACCTCTTTATGACATATGTGATTCATGCAAGTTTGGGTTGATTATTTATGCTAGTTGGGTTGATGCTATACGCATGTTGACACCTTTAAACCCATGTTGATGCTAATGTTATGGAAGTTGAACCCATTGTATTTGTGATGAATCTTCCCTTTTATGTCATGTTAGCGAATTGCGTGGGGAACGATGGGGCTAATATACTTGTTAATGAAATGGTGTGAAGTTGGTATGATTATGCATACCATAAAGTAGATGGACATAATTGAGTCAATTATGTACATCGTTAAAATTGGAATTAATTAGGGAAAATTAATTCGAAATATGGGGGTGATTAATTAGGTGTAATTAATCGACTAAGACACGAGGTTGGACCCTTTTGTAGCGTAAGACTGCCCGGAGCCGACCGGCAAATCCAGCGGCTACAAATGATTGGCCCAATGTGAGAGGTCTTAGGCACAAACTAAATACGTGACAAGTGTATAGACACGAGGTTAGACTCGGTTATGGCGTAAGGCTGCCCGGACCCGACCGGCAAATCCAACTGCCATAAAAGATAGTCTAATGTGAGAGGTCTTTACAACGGTTACGTTCTTAATCAATTAATAAACACTTAACCATATTAGCATGTAGAGGGACATGAGGGGTTAAGTGGGTGCCTTGGGTGGCATGTGGAAAAATCTAGTGATTGCCTTGGGTGGCAATAGAAAATACGATTAGAATACTTAACCAAAGTGGAACATGTAATTAAACATGATTAAAGGGTTAAGTAAGTGCCTTGGGTGGCATGGGGAAAATCTAGTGGTTGCCTTGGGTGGCAATGGAAGATAATATTAAAATACTTAACCAAAGTGGAACATGTAATTAAACATGATTAAAGGGTTAAGTAAGTGCCTTGGGTGGCATGGGGAAAATCTAGTGGTTGCCTTGGGTGGCAATGGAAGATAATATTAAAATACTTAACCAAAGTGGAACATGTAATTAAACATGATTAAAGGGTTAAGTAAGTGCCTTGGGTGGCATGTGGAAATAAAGTAAGTGCCTTGGGTGGCATGGGGAAATCTAGTGGGTGCCTTGAGTGGCAATTGAAATATGAGTAGATGACTTAACCAAACTTTGAACATGTAAGTGGACATGATTATTAAAAAGGGGTTAAGTGGGATGCACTAGAAAAAAATGACAAGCTTAGGTGGTAGCTTGTGGGGGCCCATTTCACCCAGTAACCCATATGTATCTTATTGGGCTCGACCCATGTCGAGGACGGGGCACGCGTACTAGGCTTGACTATAAGAGGCCAAAACGGGTTAGCGGTGGCAACGCAAGTCCAACGGGTTTCATATGCGTGTGTGGACCCGGGCTAGTAGGTAAAACGTTGTTGCATCGTGTAGGTATAAGCCGTGCACCATTGATTATCGGGTTGCCACTTTGGGGAGTGATACACCCCACTGTGGGGCCAGCACGGGTATCTACGTCAGGGAGCCGATCGAATGGGAGTAGTGGGTACACCTAGTGGAGATAGGGGCAGACGACACCTATGTAGTCAGCTAGGGGTACACGAGACTACTATTAAAATTACTAAGTGTGGGTACACCTAGTGGAGATAGGGGCAGACGACACCTATGTAGTCAGCTAGGGGTACACGAAACTACTATTAAAAATTACTAAGTACACTTAGTGGGATCAACCTTTAAGTAGGAATTACCCTTGGGTGGGTGGATCTGGTGTGGTGCAGTGTAGGAATTATCCTTGGGTGGGTAGATCTGGTGTGGTGCAGAATAGTATTTATCCTTGGGTGGATAGGCGCGTCTTTACCGTTATCTTAGTTTATCCTAAGTCTAGTTGGCTACTTAGTGTAGTCATTTATCCCCAGTCGTACCGTAACAGGTTTATATCATACCCTAATTACTTTAATGATTGTATTGTTAAGGTTATAGGGCTCACTCAGACTTATGTCTGACCCCGTTGTTTTTATGTTTTTCCCCAACCCTCAGGTTCTCAGAGTGGGCCTAGCACTAGTGGGCTTTGATCAGATTGCTTTATCTATCTTTTGGAGCTTGGACTCTTGAAGAAAAGCTCGGTTATCTTTTCTATTATGGCTATTAGTAGGTAGTGGGATTATGTACTTATGTTTTAACGAGATGGATATTTTGTACGTGACTCTTTTTGGTTTTTGAGATGTAACCAAACATGTTTACCTTCTGCTGCAATGAAATGATGTTTTAAATTTCAAGTATTACTTATATCTGTCTTGTTGTAATTTTTCAGTTCTATATTCACTTAAATACTCCACTGAAGCTAAGGCATTCCCTTTGTTAGTGACCTTAGCGGGTGTGGGGTGTTACAGTATGTGATCCCCTTATTTTAAAGATCGGCTCCTACTTGCATAATCAACTGTGTCTTACGGCCCCCAGAAATTGTAGATACCTATGCTGGCCCCACCATGGGGTGTATCAAGTCCCATGGTGGCGACCCGACACAAACCTTAGAATGCATAGATTATACTACTGGTGCCCCCAGTGCCCTGTTTGTCTACTCCGAAGTGTGTGCACGCCCGCACTCCGTTAGAACCCACACTGTTGCACCCAGCACCGTCGCTTTGACCGCTTACAATCAGCCCAGTAATCATGCCCCACCTTGCCTAGTTTCAGGGTACCATGATACCTAATTGGGTTACTGCTGAAATGGTCCTCGTTACTAGGGTTTTCTAGTCAAACATGCTAAGTGGTTAAGTGTCTGTATTTACCTAACCCCACCCACCAATTTCATTAACATGTTGAATTGGTTAAGTGTTTTGGTTAACTTAACCCTACCATCTGTCCTTAGCCTTTTAAAGCACCGACCACTCACATTAGATAGATATTGTTACGGTTACTGGATGTGCCGATCAGTTCCAGGCAGATTTACACCGTAACTCAGTCTAACCTCGGGTCCTTATTGGGCTCATTGCTTAACCACCCACATTGGATAGGTATTGTTGTGACTACTGGACAGCCGGGCGGGTCCGGGTAGATTTACATCACAACTCAATCCAACCTCGTGTTAAGCATATTCGTATTTTCTAAATTTACATATTTGTCTTTATCACTTAATATATGTAAATTTGTCAACAATTAAATGCTATGGCCCACTTTCCAAGTTTATCCTTTTTGGTATAAAGAATTTATACCGTTTAAATGCCACCAATTTTGGCATGTGACAAACATGCCAATTTCATATATTTTTATGACAAGTTTTATTAATATTCCCAACGTTACCCCATTTAAACATTAGGCTAACAATCTTAGCCTAATTTTTCGTTTCATAGTCTTAACATATAATATTAGGCTAAAAACTTAGCCTAATTTAGTGCGCACAAATAGGCATAAGGGAATTCATAAACATAAACATAGCATAAGTGTAAACTTGGCATTTTTGGCATAGTCAATAAGAACATCATTGGTATGAACTTGCAAAATAGCCAACATGAATGTCATAGATGTGAACTTGCAAAATAGTCAATATGCGTATATGTGAATATGCAACATAGCCTAAATTAATTTACATATATTGTGAATTTGCATTGAAATAAAGGTCTAACCAAATAGGTGTCACATGAATTAGCATATGATTTAGACAACATAAGTCTAAACTAGTTTTTGGACCTAGGCATAACATCGAACATTACTAGCACATGACGAGAATATGACATTTTCATAAATATGTATAACTTTATGACAAGGGTGTGAACTAGATCCAATCGCATATCTAATTACAACATGAAGCATGTACTAAAGTGGATCTCGACATAGATCAAATTAGAAACTTGCAACTTTTACATAAACATAGGGGCATGTATATGAACATAACCATTTAGGCATAAAGATTTTCTAGCATAAACTATATACATGAGGTTCTAGTCAAAAACGATCTATTTAATCACATAATCATGAACTATACAACTTGCTTGTGATGTTGTTGTCATTCTATAAGTACAATATGATCAACATCAATCTTAATTATATAACAAACATCCCAATTTCATTCGCAACACAATCATTTCAAAACATAGATATGAATTAACATCGTCGTTACATAATAGCACAATTCCACTTCCAATTTACATCGAATCAATTCATAGTTTTACTCTCATCGGAAAAATCACTATACTTACAACGAACGATGAACTTGGATTCTGGATTCTGAATTCATGATTTGAAATGCTTTCCTTTGGGTGGATTAACGTTGTTTTGATTCGTGTTTAGCTTTAGAATTGGCTTGTCTCTAGGCTTTTCTAACTGACGGCCACTCCTAGTTTCTTTCCAGCAGCATGACGGTTTAGTATTCTATTATTTGTGTGAATTTGGGTTAGACTTGAGTTGTATTTATAGAATTTCAATCTAATTAGAGCCGTCGATGAAGCTAGAGTGAATCCAGACCATCCATCTTAAGAGAAGCCAACAGAAAGTGACATGTACGCCCTAGTGACTCAGCCAAGCCTCAGAATTCGACCAGACCCTGACCAAGCCAGCCAGGGCCTGACCAACAGGTCTTTCTGACCTGGGCGCACTTGGCAGGTGCGCCAGGCTAAAATTGTACTGGCGCACTTCCCAAGTGCGCCAGTTTAATTTTGTTCTGGCGCACTTCCCAAGTGCGCCAGTACATTCTGACCCGTTTCTTTTTTTTCTGCCCTACTTCGTTTGTCCATATCTTCTTCATCTGATATCTGTTTTACGCAAAATTGGACTCTATCTCAAGAAGAATTTCGAGAAGAACGCAATGGCGTAACCCATTTCCCTTGATTTCATCATTTAGAATTAATTATACTTTAATTTGTTAAGTTACAGTTAACAAAAAATTCGGGGTGTTACATTCTCCCCTCCTTAAAGGATTTCGTCCCCGAAATATTCAAGTCTAGGAGAACGTAAGTCCTAACATCCAATCGTCCATCTACTCAACCAACAAACACAGGCGTCCATTGTCCTTAAAAGACTTCTAATGCTTTATGATTATATGCACAGTGTGTGTATATGTCCTTAACTAATGCAAAATCAGGCGGTCTACTGATCCAGTTGACCTCCTTAATGCAAATCATGTAAGTGTCATGAATCCATTATGTATGCAAATTTGTCCTTACTCATAATTCTACATGAGTGCGCAACCATCAATACAAATGCAACATCCATATGACAACATATCAAGTTTCAACCACATACAAACATGAATACATATATATGCATATGCAGTATGAAGTGACTGAGCCGATCTAAAACCTAGGTTATGTGTGTTTATATGCATCCACGAGCAACCACTAGCAACCACTGCAACCATCAACCATAACATGTTTCAAATACATGTTTACATCCAAAGGGGTTTCCACCTAAGGATAAAGGATAATATCGAGGAGATATACCTAAAAGGATAGATACAAGCACAACTTAAGGAAAAAGAGAGGTCAAAGATGTACCCTCAAAAGAAAACGGTCGGCCGCACGTATTCTATCCTCAGTTTCCCAAGTCGCGTCTTCCTCGGCGTTGCTCTACTGAACCTTAACGAGCTTCACATCGCAGTTGCGTAGCTTTTTGATTTCAGTTCCTACGATTCGAGTTGGAACTCTCCTCACAGTTGCTTCGCGTTCCACTTCGGCCTCTTCTAGAATGCTTGGCTCCACCACTTCCGCTAATTCATGTAGACATTTCCGGAGATGAGAAACGTGAAAGACGTTGTGAATTCCAGCCAATCTTTCAGGCAGATCTACTCTATAATCCATTTTCCCAATCTTCTCGATGATAGGGAACAGTCCTACAAATCTTGGTGCTAGCTTTCCTGCGGATCCAAAGCGAACGACGTTCCTTAAAGGGGATACCTTAAGGAAAACCCTGTCCCCAACCTCAAACTCAAGGTCGGTCTTTCTTTTATCGGCGTAGGATTTCTGTCTGTCTTGGGCAGTCTTCATTCTCCTCCGTATCAGATCCACTTTTTCTGAAGTCTCTCTAATCATGTCTGGCCCAAGTATAATCTTGTCAGTGGACTCCCACCAACAAGTTGGTGATCGGCAAGGTCTTCCATACAAAGCTTCGAAGGGCGCCATACCGATGGTGGCTTGGTAACTGTTGTTATAGGTGAATTCCACTAAAGGAAGGTGATCCTCCCAAGTCCCTCCGAAATCAAGAACGCACAGTCTCAGAAGATCTTCTAGTACTCTATTCACCCTTTCTGTCTGACCATCAGTTTGGGGGTGATAGGCCGTGCTCAAACATAACTGTGTGCCAACAGCTTCTTGCAGACTCTACCAAAATTCGCTCGTGAAGATGGGGTCTCTGTCACTTACTATGATGGAGTGTATTCCATGGAGTCGAACTATTTCCTTGAGATAAAGAGAAGCTAGAGACGAAGTAGTCCTTCTACTCTTGATAGGTATAAAGTGGGCGCTTTTAGTAAGCCTGTCCACTATTACCCAAATGCTAGTATTGCCTCTTCTTGACCTAGGCAACCCATCAATGAAGTCCACTGAAATGCTATCCCACTTCCATTGCGGGACTTCTAAAGGATGTAGCAGTCCTCCAGGTTTCTTTTGTTCCGCCTTGACCTGTTGGCATGTCACGCACTTAGAAACGAAATCTGCTACGTCCTTCTTCATGCCACTCCAAAATAATGTTCTTTTTATATCCTTGTACATCTTATCACCGCTAGGGTGTATAGTCATCTTAGAATGATGCGCTTCCTCGAGAACCTTCTTTGTCAACTCCCTTGCTTGTGGGACGCATAATCTTCCATCCCGCCTCAGCCAACCCTTATCATCAATGGTGTATCTACTGAGGTGACTAGAAGTCTCACCCCTAATAAGTTTATCGATCACATCAACAAGCTGAGGGTCTTCACGTTGTGCAGCCCCTATTGAGTCCAAGAGAGTAGGGCGTACTTCGAGAGATGCTAACAAACCCGGTACAAAATCCGAGGAGGGCCTAAAGTTAAAACTGGCTATATACTCCAAGCTTTGCCTTTCCACAAAGAGAGGGCTTAAGGTCAGTTTCTTTCGGCTCAACGCGTCTGCTACTACGTTGCCTTTGCCGAGAGTATAGGAAATTTTAAAGTCATATGAGGCAAGGAACTCCATCCACCTTTGCTGCCTCAAGTTAAGATCTTTCTGCGAGAAAAGATACTTCAACGATTTATGGTCAGTATATAATTCGAACTTCTCACCTAGGAGATAATGGTGCTAAGACTTAAGTGTAAAGACGATGGCGGCCAACTCAAGATCGTGGGTTGGGTAGTTCTTTTCATGCACTTTCAATTGTCTTCCACCATAAGCTACTACCCTCCCTTCTTGCATCAGAACAGCGCCTAGCCCCGTACTGCAAGCATCCATATATACTGTGAACATTTGGCTTCCATCTGGCAAAGTCAGAACTGGGGCTGTTGTGAGAGCCCTTTTTAATCGTTGGAAAGCAAAGTCGCAATCCAAATCCCAAGTGAACGCCAAATTCTTCTTTGTTATCCTTGTGAGTGGAGTTGAGATTTTGGCGAAATCCCTAATGAATTTTCGGTAAAAACCGGCTAGCCCAAGAAAGCTTCAAACTTCGGTTGCATTTCTTGGTGTCTTCCAATCTTGCACTGCCACCACTTTCGCGGGGTCCACAGCCAACCCCTCTTTGGACACTATATGCCCCAGAAATCTTACTTCCTTTCTCCAAAAGTAGCACTTGGAAAATTTGGCTCTTAGCTGATGTGCACAGAGAGTATCCATGATCTCTTTCAGATGCTGAGCATGTTCTTCCTCATTCTTTGAGAAGATCAAGATATCATCTACGAAGAACGCCACAAACTTATTGAGGAATTCTCTAAACACCCTGCTCATCAGGTCTACGAAATAAGCGGGTGCGTTCGTCAAACCGAAAGGCATGACAAGCCACTCGAAGAAACTGTTTGGGGTTATGAATGCCGTTTAATCAATGCTATCTTCAGCTACCCTTAGCTGATGGAACCCAGTAGCCAGATCAAGTTGGGAGAAGACCAACGTACCTACAAGCTGATCAAACAAATCGTCTATTCGGGGAAGCGGGTGTCTATTCTTCTTAGTCAGCTTGTTTAGCTCCCTATAGTCCACACAAAGACGTAGTGAACCATCTGCTTTGGTGCCGAACACCACCGGAGCACCCCATTCCGAGATACTCCTTCTTATAAACCCCTTATCGAGAAGCTCCTTAACTTGCTTACTGAGCTCCTTTCTCTCCTTTGGAGCCATGTGTTTAACAGGAAGAGCTACGGTCTTTGCATTATCCACAAGATATATGCGGAAGTCTATTTCCCGCTTCGTAGGTAAGCCTTTCTCCTCTTCAAAGACATTCGGATATTCCCGAACTACTCTAACCGACTGCATATTCTCAACAGAAGCGTCAAGCGACTCTAGATAACTAAGCATAACATAATTCAAGGGATTACAAGAAATTTCTAGAGTGTTATCGAGCCGAGTCAAGAGCCTAACCACTCTTTTCTCACAATCAAGAATGGCACTATTACTGGATAACCAGTCCATGCCTAAGATCAGTCCATACCATGAGAAGCCCAAAACAAAGGCACTACATCTAAATTCAACACTTAGAATAGAGATTTTCAAATCCAAGCAATCCATCGACAAATAAGCCAAGCCCCCAATTGGATTTGAAACAACCAAGGGATCTTCTACCATACTAGTGTCTAGGTGTAGAGATTCTACTAAAGCAGATGAAATAAAGGAGCGTGATGCACCAGAATCAAAGAGAGTGCGGACTGGATGATCATACAGATAAACTAAGCTTTCTACAGAAATATTTCTACCTCATTCCTGTGGAGGTGCCGCCAGCGTGTGAACTTGTCCGCCTGAGGTGGATCCAGTCCTCTGTCCCTGCCCCCGCATCTTTGGGCAGTTCTTAGCCAAGTGTCCAGTCTCGCCACAACTGAAGCAACCACCATTCATCTTTGCCTTCTTCTTCCTGCAGTCTTTTGCGATATGTCCCACAATGCCACAGAAATTGCACTTTCTCTTTTCATGGATTTGTTATTCTTCCCGCCTTTCTTGAAGTCTGTTTTCTTAGCCTGTAAACCTTCCTTCTTTTCTTCCACCTTAGTCTCTTTCTTTCCCTTGTCTTCCTCGTGTAGCAATGCCATGTCCACTAAGCTTTCATATATCGCTCCCGTGGATACATGAGTCATAACAAGGCTGTGTAGAGGCTCATTCAGACCTTTGACGAAGCGGAGCGCCTTCTTGTGTTGGGTGTTTACTAAGTCCAACCCAAATCTGGCCAGCTGATTAAACTGATTAACGTACTCCCTGATTGTCATACTTCTGTGTTTCATAGTTAGGAACTTCTCCATTTGAAGGCTTCTTTCAGCTTGGGAGAGGAATTTCATCTCAAATCTTGTCCTAAAGTCTTCCCATGTTTCTACTGGCCTTTCAGCATGCGTAACTTCCCACCAATAGGAAGCTTCATCCTTGAGCAACCAAACTGCTAGCTGTATCTTCTGCCTGTCATCAACTTCGAGGATAACGAATAAATCTTCAGTCTCTTTCAGCCAGTTCCTTCCTACCACAAATGATTCTGTTCCATAAAAGTCCTTTCCTCCCATAGCCTTGAAGTCTCTACATATCTTAGCGAAAGTGTTTCCACGAGGAGGAGGAGGAGGAGGAGGAACTGCTGCCACTGGAGGAGGAATGTCTGTTGGGCTCGTACCATTGGCCCTAGCCTCTAGGTACCTTCGGAATCAGCCTGGCACAGGTACGCCTTCCGGAAGGTTAAGGTCTCCAGACATGCTGAAACCAAAGGAAAGGTTCAATATGAAGGATAGATAGATAGTGCATATGGCTTTTGGGGGATTATGCCTTTTAAAATATCAAAACTTTTCTTGAAAATATGCTTCTTTAAACTTCTTTTTGAAAATAGTTTCAAAAACTTTTATCTAGTCTGGTAAACCTATGCTCTGATACCAAGTGAAACACCCCCACCCTCCATTAAGGTCACTCACAAGGGACTGCCTTAACTTTGGTGGAGGTTTGTAAGTAAAAGTCACAGATAAAACACAAGACAGATGTAAACACACACACACACACACATATATATATATATATATAAGCAGCAGAAAATATAAGACTTTTATTTCATAAAATACATGTTCATACAACGCATTTCCATAATTGTCTCATAACAACTTCCAAAAACATTACAACATCATTTCTATCTTGGTTTTTAAATAAAGAAGCATGAAACGTGATTAAAACTACATAAATCCCTATAGAATGTGACTAACAGCCACAGCCAAGGAAAAGAGACTCCAAACCGTACATCAACTATCTTGAAGCTTTTAAAGAATCTGTCTAAGCTGAGCTATTTCCTCCCTGTGGACCTGAGGGGGGGGGGGAACGGAAGAAAAGAAGATGAAAGAAAATAGGGTCAGACATAAAGCCTGGTAAGTCTAGTGACTCTTCAGTATGAAAATAAGAATAAGGGCATGATAGGTATAAAATGGAAAAGGAAAGTATCATAAACTAGATAAGGTAGTTATGAAATGAATATACTATTGCACCCCACACTATATCTCTGCACCTACTTGTATTATCTTAACTGTCACCCCATGCTGAGGGTGAAGTGATCCCATTTCTAAAGATGCACCCTATGCTGAGGGTAAAGTGATCCTGTTTCTAAAGATGCACCCTATGCTGAGGGTAAGTGATCCCGTTTCTAAAGATACACCATATGCTAAGGGTAAGTGATCCCCTTAATTTAAAGATAGACTCCTACTCGCATAATCATCTGTGTCTTACGGCCCCCAGAAATTGTAGATACCTATGCTGGCCCCACCATGGGGTGTATCAAGTCCCATGGTGGCGACCCGACACAAACCTTAGAATGCATAGGTTATACTACTGGTTCCCCCAGTGCCCTGTTTGTCTGCTCCGAAGTGTGTGCATGCCCGCACTCCGTTAGAACCCACAGTGTTGCACTTAGCGATGTCGCTTTGACCGCTTACAATCAGCCCAGCAATCGTGCCCCACCCTGCCTAGTTTCAGGGTATCCTAATTGGATTACTGCTGAAATGGGTCCTGTTACTAGGATTTTCTAGTCAAACATGCTAAGTGGTTAAGTGTTTGTATTTACCTAACACCACCCATCAATTTCATTAACATGTTGAATTGGTTAAGTGTTTTAGTTAACTTAACCCTACCATCTATCCTTAGCCTTTTAAAGCACCGACCACTCACATTAGATAGATATTGTTATGGTTACTGGATGTGCCGGTCGGTTCTGGGCAGATTTACACCGTAACTCAGTCTAACCTCGTGTCCTTATTGAGCTCAATGCTTAACCACCCACATTGGATAGGTATTGTTGTGACTACTGGACAGCCGGGCGGGTCCGGGTAGAATTACATCACAACTCAATCCAACCTCGTGTTAAGCATATTCGTATTTTCTAAATTTACATATTTGTCTTTATCACTTAATATATGTAAATTTGTCAACAATTAAATGTTGTGGCCCACTTTCCAAGTTTATCCTTTTGGTATAAAGAATTTATACCGTTTAAATGCCACTAATTTTGGCATGTGACAAACATGCCAATTTCATATATTTTTATGACAAGTTTTATTAATATTCCCAACGTTACCCCGTTTAAATATTAAGCTAACAATATTAGCCTAATTTTTCGTTCACATAGTCTTAACATATAATATTAGGCTAAAAACTTAGCCTAATTTAGTGCGCACAAATAGGCATAAGGGAATTCATAAACATAAACATAACATAGGTGTAAACTTGGCATTTCTGGCATAGTCAATAAGAACATCATAGGTGTGAACTTGCAAAATGGACAACATGAATGTCATAGATGTGAACTTGCAAAATAGTCAATATACATATATGTGAATTTGCAACATAGCCTAAATCAATTTACATATATTGTGAATTTGCATTGAAATAAAGGTCTAACCAAATAGGTGTCTCATGAATTAGCATATGATTTAGACAACACAAGTCTAAACTAGTTTTTGGACCTAGGCATAACATCGAACATCACTAGCACATGACAAGAATATGACATTTTCATAAATATGTATAACTTTATGACAAGGGTGTGAACTAGATCCAATCGCATATCTAATTACAACATGAAGCATGTACTAAAGTGGATCTTGACATAGATCAAATTAGAAACTTGCAACTTTTACATAAACATAGGGGCATGTATATGAACATAACCATTTAGGCATAAAGATTTTCTAGCATAAACTATATACATGAGGTTCTAATCACAAACGATCTGTTTAATCACATAATCATGAACTATACAACTTGCTTGTGATGTTATTGTCATTCTAAAAGTACAATAGGATCAACATCAATCTTAATTATATCACAAACATCCCAATTTCATTCGCAACACAATCATTCCAAAACATAGATATGAATTAACATCGTCGTTACATGATAGCACAATTCCACTTCCAATTTACATCGAATCAATTCTTAGTTTTATTCTCATCGGAAAAATCACTATACTTACCACGAACGACGAACTTGGATTCTGGATTCTGAATTCTGGATTTGGTATGCTTTCCTTTGGGTAGACTAACGTTGTTTTGATTCATGTTTAGCTTTAGTATTGGCTTGTCTCTAGGCTTTTGTAACTGAGGCCACTCCTAGTTTCTTTCCAGCAGCATGACGGCTTTAGTATTCTATTATTTGTGTGAATTTAGGGTTAGACTTGAGTTTTATTTATAGAATTTTAATCTAATTAGAGCCGTCGATGAAGCTAGAGTGAATCCAGACCATCCATCTCAAGAGAAGCCAGTCAGAAAGTGACATGTAAGCCCTAGTGACTCAGCCAAGCTTCAGAATTCGACCAGACCCTGACCTGGCCAGCCAGGGCCTGACCAACAGGTCTTACTGACCTGGGCGCACTTGGCAGGTGCACCACGCTAAAATTATACTGGCGCACTTCCCAAGTGCGCCAGTTCAATTTTGTTCTGGCGCAATTCTCAAGTGCGCCAGTACATTCTGACCCGTTTTTGGTTTTTCTGCCCAACTTCGTTCGTCCATATCTTCTTCATACGATATCCATTTTACGCAAACTTGGACTCTATCTCAAGCAGAATTTCGAGACGAACGCAGTGGCGTAACCCATTTCCCTTGATTTCATCATTTAGAATTAATTATACTTTAATTTGTTAAGTTACAGTTAACAGAAAATTCGGGGTGTTACATGCGGGATATTGTGTTTGTTTATGATTGCTTGTAATTTCGGGGGCGAAATTCCTTAAGGAGTGAGATGTAATGAACCATATTTTATGTATCGACGGATCATAAAGTAATTATATTTTATTCCCTAATGGTTGGATCATTCAAAGATTTTAATATGTTGTTCATGGAGATGTGAGACATATCCATGACTCTTACCGAATTCAAATATGACTATTGTGCCCTTAAGTTTACCGTCTGGGCTATAACTTTTGATAGGAATCAAATTAGGCGATGAAGTTGGTTTCATTGGATCAGAATGGTGGTTTACAATTCTGTAGAGTGGTCACACGAAGAATTTGGTTCAGCAGTTTGGAAGGAATCACTGTTTTTAGTCTCAGCTTGTGTTTGGCGGGATGATCAGCAGCTATTGGACCAATTAGCCAAGCCACTTAGACCTATGCCCAGAAGATATAAACAAGGGGATGTAGGGAGAGAACTATTTTTACTCTCTTCATTCTAAACTTTAGGTTGGGCGTTTGTGATTCTCCGGTTCAACTAGAAACCCTATTTCTGCCTTCTTTTCAATCAAATTCATTGTAGATTGCATCTAGAAGATAGATCATCGTCAAAGAGGATTAAATCACATCAACTTGCATCAACTTCAAGGAGTTTCAATGCTGTCCAGATCTGATTTCATTGGATTTTCATCAAATCAAGGATTAGCTGAGTTATAGATATCTCTCACACGGAAGATACAGATTGTATCGATAAATTAGGATTAAATCCGTATATTATATGCTAAATTAACCCTAGATTATATCTTATATGTTAATCTCATATTTAGACACTATAGGAAAATCTAGTTTGGTCATATTAACCAGATAATTGCTAGATTAATCACATTTATACCTATGTTTAGATCCAAATAATGTTAGATCTCATGTTTATGATATGTCTACGCTACAATTGTAATTGTTCATGTTTGTATGTTCTGTGCTATATGAATCGGTGTTTGTTTTAATTCAGTTGGTTAACTTGCTTGAGTTGTATGTTAGACTGTTTGCCGTAGATCATAGGATTGAAGAATATAGCAAATCATAGGTTCAGATGATCGGATTTAGATGAAACTTGGCAGACGTGCTTAGGAAGATGGGGGAATGGAGCACAGAAATTTTGGT
This sequence comes from Allium sativum, assembly GCA_030737875.1. Taxonomy (NCBI): domain Eukaryota; kingdom Viridiplantae; phylum Streptophyta; class Magnoliopsida; order Asparagales; family Amaryllidaceae; genus Allium; species Allium sativum. The sequence goes on along the minus strand of CM060909.1, from coordinate 427,364,891 downwards.
GCATAAATGCACTAAGTGCATGGGTCGATACGACCCAAGATGGATCAACACCAACCCTTGTGGGTAGCTCGTGTAGCAATGGTTCTTTCAAGAGTGGCATTGTGGTGTTGAATATAAGCCATGTGCAAATTTCTGGGACACTCGGAATTGATTTAGGATGGGATGAAGACTGATTGCTCGAGGTAGGAATAAACTGGCAGAAGCTTCAACATGAATGTTGAAACAATTGGAGAATAGGTTGGTGGGATGTACTTGAGGTGATGAAGGACCAGAGCAAGACACTTATCCAAAATTGTCTAAGTGTATAGGTCGATGCCGACCCATGACAGGTCAGCATCGACCCATGATACGTTGGCACCGACCCATGATAGGTCAGAACCGACCCATAACGGGGTCAGATGGGTGTGAGTTTTTGGAGGCTTAGTTGTCTTGGCTTCCTGAAGTTGCTGATGAAATTTGGATTGAAATGGACTTTAGATGATTGATGTGCAACTCAAAGATGGATGGTGTTCCGATGTGAACTCGCATTGGAGTGGTCAGACGGATTGATGTGAAACTGGTTGTGATTTGTTATACGACCCAACACAGTGTTGGATTTACAGAATGTGAGTCAAACATGGATGATAATGGAATGGCTCGAGAAATGGATTGAGTAGCTGAAGTGAAAGGCTTGACAGATTTGATGTGACAAGGAATCGTTGGTTACCGAAGTGATATAGCAGACTCATAGCAGGGGAAATGTAGGGACACCTATTAGGATCATATTCAAGAGATCGCGTACCCTGGGCAGTCATGATGGGCCTAGATGTCGAGAATGGAAAAGATAAACATACAAATCACAATGGCATGTGGTAGTATGGCTGGAACCTGGGTTTTCCATTAGCCCTTTTGATCGTTGAAAAGAAATTTCGATAATTAGTGGATTCAAGGCTATAGACGGTGATAGCTAGGATATTGGATGTTATAGACTGTATGATTGATTTTGTGTGCTTTCTTTTCTGTTTTCTATGATAGGTAGGCTATCACGGTCGGTTGTCGAAGAGAAGTGGGATTGGGGTTGTCCTTTTCCAATGTGATATTTGATGGAGGGTTTTCACATTTTAACTTGTTGGTTGCCGGGAAGATTGGTTGGATGATCCGCGTAACTCATATTATCCTATGTAACTGTTGTTTGTTATTTTATCGCACACTAAGACTATTGTCTAATTAATTAGCAGGTTTCATGCCGGTGTTGTTGTGCAGTCACGAGCAGGAGGTTGGCATATTATTACTACTTACTATTTGGCTATTTCTTTTCTATTTTGTTGAATGTTGATGTTATTGAGACTTTGAGGGATGTAATGGGGCATATTATTATCAGAGATTTTTTTAACAAGAAGGATCGTACCCAAGATTTTATGATTTTATGGAAATTTGATTCTCTATTCAGTTGCGCTATATTACTATATCATATTGTATACTTTATTATTATATATTATCCATGCATTGTGAGTTATGAGACAGGTTCTATTTTCGAATTATTCTACCCTGATGATCATCCTGTATCGACCTGGCACATCATACAATGCAACATTTTTTAGTTTAGTACAGGAGGTATGGGGCGGTCATCATAATAACCAAGAAGAAAATTTGAAAAATTCAATATTATATAATGACCAAAAACTAAAATACTCTTTTATCTACATCAAGCAATGCAATGTTTCAGATTCCTACTTTGCATATTACTAAATTAGAGGAACTATAAATAATAAAGCAAAAAATTTCTTGATTGATTTCTGAGACGACCCGAAATCCCGTTCAGACGGAAACAAGGGTTATCTTTGGAATATAACACAGAAACAGATAATAGCATAATAGAATTAAATAAATACACCAGATAATGAACAATAGAATATACTGGATAAAAGTAATCATCAGAGTTACACAGTATACAGGATCTTACTTAGTACAAATACAGTTCAGCTATACATAAATGTCTACAGCGGAAATAAACAAAATATGTACAATAGGAGCTGAACAGCATAAAAGGAAATAAATGATAGAATCCATCTTCAGCTCCAGCTATCCAGAAAGAACCAGCTAAACCTGAATACAAGGCTGCCCGTGTAGAAAAAGGGGCACCCGAGTTTGAGAGTGAAACAAACTACGAGTCAGTCATGGGACTGGTATGAGAAATCCACTCAACACATATATAATTGGCTAATCACAGGACCACGCCACTTTCGTGGAACGGGTTTACTCCATTGGATTGCCAGTGCTTTAAAACAAATCTTTCTTTAAAACATCGCTATGTTTTTTATAAAAATGAAGCCATTATAAGACTCAGTTCCCATCACACAATGCAACGCAAACCGGAGGATAGAGTTTTACCTTATAATGGCCAAAATATGATTGATACGAATAAAACAAAGGCATTTGATATTATTGCTAGTGTTTATATGTTTTTGAAAACAATTTCAAATCATAACTATCAATCATAGACGACATGGGTACCATATATCATGTCGCCATATATATATACAATCAGAACCGCACGATGTCGTATTTGGAAATTGGATTTCCGTCATGAACCAAGGCAAAAGATAGTCCTTACCGAATTCGTGACTCTCTAGCCCGAGCCACAGGACCCAGACTCAGGTGGACCCTTGGATCGTCAGGGCCGGTCCACCGATGTGGATTAAAATTCCTGAACACTGCGTTTCCCCACCCTTTGGGGTGTAAATGAGCCAACGAATGACTCCATCGGACCCGAGTTGTCCGAACAAACCGAGGCGCCTCGTAACAGCAACAACCACATAGGTGAAAAGTATATAAATGTCAGGGCTGGTAGGTCACTGACAGCACCCTAGCTAGAAAGAAACGCATGCCCTCCCTGAGGTCCTTCTCCCGTTTCTGGTTCATACCGGGGTGTGAGGCTCGCGAATTCACGTTATACACAAAGCTACGCCACACAGGCGGTGCTTTGATCATCACCACAAGATTTTGCTTTTCAACAGAAGCCCTGATCTCTGCATCTTAGTATGCCACACAGGCAATTCATGCCATGCGACTGATGTCCATCGATATACAACCTCTGAGCTCGTGCGTCTCAGAGAAGGGCGTTAAGCAAAAGAATAAATTCTCCACCGCCAAACAGATGTATATTTAATAGAGATCAATCAACACAGAATAAAATCCAATGTCAGACACACAGTCCATTTACAAGTCCGTTCTGGGTCTGAACGAAACTGGAGGCACTAAATACCTCGCAAACCCATCGATCACCACGTACGTCTGGACGACCACCACTCATTATCCATATTTCGAGATGCCTCCCAATCAGGACCTCGGTTACCATCCAAACGAGGTGAAGATCTCCGGTCTTCGACCGTCGTCTTCATCTTCGAATTTCAATCGTTGGTCAATTATTCGAAATGAGAATTAACTCGGCCTTTTCAAATAATCCACATATATTTAGAATTTCAAATCAATTTATTTCAATGGTTAAATTATTCGACAACACCAATTGTGTTCTTTAATGTAATTTTCACACCAAACACATTCAACCATCAAAAGCCACATAAATCAAGCAAATTCAGTTTATTTCCATTCCATATCGCTTATGATATTTTATAACTATTTATCGCTATTTTTATTTATTTTAAAATAGCTATTTTATTCAAAACGACGCTTCGGGCCATAAGGCGGCCGTGGCGCTGTTTTTCTTCAGATTTGATTTAAACATTCCAGACAATCCAACCGTTGGATTTTTACAAGGTTGGTGCCGTTGGAAAGATTATTCCAAGGCGAACCCGACGGTTGAGGTTTCAGGAAAATCCAATGGTCGGATTTCCCGCATTAGTTGTTTGAAATCACGGTTTCAAAATACGAACTGCACGGCTTCGTTTCGTTTTAATTTTATTTTTATTTATATATTTATATAAATATAGTTCATTCAATGATTTCCATATCGTTTTCACTTCAAATATTTTTCTAACACCTTAAAATTTTGGAAAATTTCGCCATAACCTCCCCTGCACCGGGAGCATCGGGAAATCGCAAATAGCTTTCCCGGTCCTTCTAATCTCAAAAAGAAAAAGAAAAAGCCAAGCGGCTAGCCAACAGGCTCATAAAATCATCACCCAAACAAAACAGTAAATGTGTACCTTTTTGTCGGGCACAAAATTTTATTCCTCTTCTCTAGCCCCTTTGCTATAACCTGTTCAATGAATATGTATGTACATATATACATAGTTCTTATCATTTATCATTTTCTATTCGACTTCATATTTGATTTCTATTTGGTTTAAAAACACCATTCATTCTAATGTTACATAAATAGGTGCAAATCATTTCATTAGCTAATTAATGAATATTTCAACTCATATATGTTTATTTTGAACAAGTGTGTAACACCCCGAATTTTAGTTAATACTAAAATTCACTAATTACAGGATAAATAATCTCAGACGTGGGAATTGGGGGTAATGGGCTGCGTTATTGCGTTCGTCTCGGAAAAATACGCGAAATAGAGTCCGAGTTTTCGAGAATCGGAGTCCGTATGGCCCGGTTATGGCCCAAAGAAGTTTGCAGAAAAATTCAAAGTTAAAAACAGATTTAGAAATTTAAATTCAGATTTCAAATTAGAACCAGCGGGGCCAGGCGGGAGAATTCCCGCCTTGACCATGTCGACAGGGCTGTCGACAGGCCTGTCGACAGGGGGAGTCAACTTGCCTGTCGACTTGCCTGTCGACACGGCGTGTCGAACCAGGGTGCTTGGGTGCACCAGATCTGGTTTTCTGGCTAGGGCTGGGCTGGGTTCTAGAGATTTCCTAAATCTAACGGAGCTAATCTAATCTAGGGTTAATCTAAGGGCCTAAAACACTCTCCTAATCTATAAATACACCCTAAACCTACCTTAATCCATACTAAAAATAGAAATGATGGCCTCATGCCGCCAAATTAAATCTTAGAATGAGTCTCCACTTGAAGTTGCAAGCTAATCACTCTCTAATCAATCTCTAATCATCTCCATCTTCATATTTAGCAACTAATTCCCCTTCATAAGTTTGCTAATCTTGGTTTTGGTGAGTTTCTATCACTTTAACATCAATTGTTAAAGTAAGCAGATTGGGTGTAATGAGACTTATGGTCTAAGATGCGGATTAGTGAGTTTGAATCATTTATAATGATATGCTATTCAATGTTTTTCTATGGTTATGCATAATTAATAAGTGAGTTTATGCATGTTTGATAAGTTGGTTTATGCATGCTTAACAAGTTGGTTTATGCATGTTTAACAAGTGGGTTTGTGCATGTTTAATATGTGGGTTTATGCATAATTAACAAATTGGTTTATGCATGTTTAACAAAGTGGGATATGCAAGTTATGTATATGATTAAATGCAAGTTGCATGTGATATGCAAGTTATGCATGCTTATGCAAGTATATGAATGCTTATGCAAGTTGTGTATATGCTTAAATGCAAGTTTAATGTGATATGCATGCTTATGCGAGTATATGAATGCTTATGCAAGTTATGTATATGCTTAAATGCAAGTTTAATGTGATATGCAAGTTATGCATGCTTATGCAAGTATGTGAATGCTTATGCAAGTTATGTGTATGCTTAAATGCATGATTAACATGTTATGCAAGTTATGAGAATGCTTATATGCAAGTTCAACATGTTATGCAAGATATGTGTATGATAATATGCAAACTCATATGCAACATGTTATGCAAACCATGTGTATGATAATATGCAAGTTTGGGTTAAAGGTAGTTGGGTTAATATGTGCTCATATATGCAAGTTGACATCCCCTTAACCCATGATAAAGTTATATGCTAAACCCATGATATTTGTGATGGATCTTCCCCTTTATTATGTCATGAAATGAGGACGATTTACGTGGGGAACGATGGGGTTGGTAAATATGTTAATAAATGTATGATTGGGTATGATTAAGCATACCATAAAAATAAATTACCATAAGTGGGAATTTACCTATTGAGTTAGGTCTACCCCATGGGAATTTACCTATTGAGTTAGGTCTACCCATGTTATGGAAAACTTGATATTAATTAGGGATAATTAATATGGGGGTGATTAATTAGGAGTAATTAATCGACTAAGACACGAGGTTGGACTCATTTGTAGTGTAAAACTGCCCGGACCCAACCGGCTTAACCAGTTGCTACAAATGTCAGCCCAATGTGAGAGGTCTTAGCCATAAATTAAATACGTGATTAAGGTAAAGACACGAGGTTAGACTCTGTTATGACGTAAGACTGCCCGGACCCTACCGGCTTAACCAGGCGGTCATAACAGCCAGTCTAATGTGGGAGGTCTTTATGGGAGATCACGGTCTTAATTAATTAAGAAACACTTAACCATATTAGCATGTAGTGGGACATGAGGGGTTAAGTGGGTGCCTTGGGTGGCATGTGGAAAATTTAATGGTTGCCTTGGGTGGCATGTGGAATCTAGTGGGTTGCCTTGGGTGGCAATAGAAAATACGATTAGAATGCTTAACCAAGTGAAACATGTAATTAAACATGATTAAAGGGTTAAGTGGGATACACTAGATAAGTGACAAGCTTAGGTGGTAGCTTGTGGGGGCCCATTTCAACCAATATCCCAAACGTATCTTTGTGGGCTCGACCCATGTCGAGTGACGGGACACGCATATTGGGCTTGATTATAAGAGGCCAAAACGGGTTAGCGGTGGCAACGCAAGTCCAACGGGTTTCATATGCGTGTGTGGGCCCGGGCTGGTAGATAAGCCGTTGTTGCATCGTGTAGATATAAAGCCGTGCACCGTTGATATTATCAGGTAGCCACTTTAGGGGAGTGATACACCCCACTGTGGGACTAGCACGGGTATCTACGGTAGGGAGCCGATCGCTGGGGAGTAGTGGGTACACCTAGTAAAGATAGGGGCAGACAACACCTATGTAGGGGTACACGAAACTACTGGGTAAAATCACTAAGTACACCTAGTGGAGATAGGGGAAGACGGCACCTATGTAGTGGCTAGGAGTACAAGAAACTACTGGGGAAATTTTCTAAGTCCTTGGAGGGGATCAACATTTAAGTAGGAATGACTGGTGTGGTGCAGTTAGTAATTATCCTTGGGTGGGTAGATGCGTCTTTACGGTTATCTTAGTTTATCCTAAGTCTATCAAGCTGCTTAGTGTAGCTATTCATCCCCAGACATTACCGTGGGTCAAGTTTATATCTTCTCTGGTTACTTTAATGATTGTATTGTTAAAGTTATAGGACTCGCTCAGACTTATGTCTGACCCCGTTGTTTTTATCTGTTTCCCAACCCTCAGGTCCTACGGTGGATCCTAGCAGTAGTGGAGCCTGATCGGATTGCTGTTCCAGTCTTTAGGAGCTTGGATAGATGTAAAGCTCCAGTTATCCAGTTATCTTTTCTTTTGTTCTGGCTATTGTATGAGAGAATGGGATTATGTACTTCTTTATTTTGACGGATATTGTACCTGACTTTTATCATGGTTTTATGATGTAACCAGACATGTTTATTTCCGCTGTTATGAGATGATGTTTTAAATTTCAAGTACTATTTATATCTGTCTGTTGTAATTTTTCTGTTCTATATTCACTAAAATACTTCACCGATGCTATGGCATTCCCTTAGTGAGTGACCATAGCGGGCGTGGGGTGTTACACGTGGTATCAGAGCAAAGGTTACCGGAACAGATAAAATTTTTAGAAAACTATTTTTCTAAAACATTTTTGGGAGAGATATTTTCAAAAACATGTCTTTAAAGAGAAAGGTTTTTGAAGGAAAAGCATAATCCCCAATAGCCATATCTATATCCTTCGAATTCTCCGTTTTGAATCTTTCCTTTTTCGTTTCAGCATGGCCGAGAATCTTAACCTTCCGGAGGGTGTGACGGTACCTGCATGGTATAGGAGATTGATGGAGGCTAGGGCCACCACTGCGGGTCCAGCAAATGTTCCTCCACCAACCGTAGCACCCGATCTTCCTCCTCCCCCTCCTCCTCGCACGGATACTTTTGCTAAGACGTGCAAGGAATTTAAAGCTATGGGAGGGAAACCTTTTCAAGGATCTGAAACTTTTGTGGAGGCTAGAGATTGGCTTAAGGAGGTGGAAGAATTGATAGATATCTTTGAGATGGAAGAAGGAAAGAAAGTCAAATTGGCTGCTTGGTTAATGAAGGGAGAGGCCTCATTCTGGTGGGAGGTCACTAATGGAGAACGCCCCGTTGACTCTTGGGCGGATTTTAGGCAAAGATTTGTGGCAAAGTTTCTCTCAAGGGCGGAGGAAAACTTGTATATGGAAAGATTCTTGACTCTAAAGCAAGGAAATCTCTCGGTGAAGGAATATGTCAACAAGTTTAATCAATTGGCAAGATTTGGCCTAGACATGGTGAATACACCGGAGAAGAAGGCTTTGAGGTTCGTGAAAGGCTTGAATGAACCGATGCATGGGTTGGCTATGACTCATATCCCTATGGGGGCCACCTTTGAGAAGCTAGTTGACATGGCACTCATGTATGAAGAAGAGAAGGGTCCCAATGCTAATAGGGCACCCGAGAAGAAGGGAGATCAAAAGAGACCTCAGCAACAACAGCAAAATAAAGGTGGGAAAGGCAACGGTGGCAAGGGCAAGAAGAAGAAGTGTTTCAATTGTGGGACACCTGGCCACCTAAGCAAGGATTGTCGCAAGAAGAAGAAGACTGGCTGCTTCCACTGTGGCGAAGCAGGGCATCTAGTGAAAGATTGTCCTAAGAAGGGGCAAAGGACGGGGTCTACCTCAGGAGGACAGGTGCAAGCTCTTATGGCACCGAGTCAGGCTAAGGGGCAAGTACAGGCTCTCGCAGTCCCACCAATTCAGGAAAGAGGTAGAACTATCTCCGTTGAAAGTCTGGTTTTTCTATTTGATCATCCTGTCCGTACATTGTTTGATTCAGGCGCATCGCATTCGTTTATCTCATCATCATTAGTTGAGTCACTGCACTTAGACACCAGTCTAGTAGATGATCCCTTGGTTGTTTCAAACCCAATTGGGGGCTCCACTTATTTGTCCATGATATGTTTGGGTTTGAAGATTTCTATACTTAGCATTGAGTTTAGATGTGATGCTTTTGTGTTGGGCTTCACGGGCTATGGGTTGATTTTGGGCATGGACTGGTTATCCAGTAATGGTGCCGTTCTTGATTGCGAAAGGAGAGTTGTTAGGCTCATGACCCGCTTGGGTAACACTCTCGAGATTTCTTGTAATCCCAGGGACTCTGTTATGCTAAGTTATCTTGAATCGCTTGACACTTCGGTCGAGAGTTTGCAATCTGTTAGAGTGGTCCGGGAATATCCGGATGTGTTTGAGGAGGTGAAGGGCTTACCTCCGAAGCGGGAGATTGACTTCCGAATATATCTGGTGGATAATGCTAAACCAGTATCTTTACCAGTGCGCCACATGGCTCCTCGTGAGAGGAGGGAACTCCATAAGCAAGTAGGGGAATTGCTTGAGAAGGGGTTCATAAGACGAAGTATATCGGAGTGGGGTGCTCCAGTAGTATTTGCTACGAAGGCGGATGGGTCCCTCAGACTTTGTGTAGACTATAGAGAACTCAACAAGCTCACAAAGAAGAATAGACACCCATTGCCGAGGATTGATGATCTTTTCGATCAGTTGGTTGGCGCTTCATTATTTTCTCAGTTGGACTTAGCCACGGGGTTTCATCAGTTGAGGGTGGCTGAGGATAGCATAGACAAAACTGCCTTTAGGACTCCAGATGGTTTCTATGAGTGGCTGGTGATGCCATTTGGGTTGACGAACGCCCCTGCATACTTTGTTGATTTGATGAGTAGGGTGTTCAGGGAGTTCCTGAATAAATTTGTGGTGGTCTTTGTGGATGATATCTTAGTATTTTCTGAGAGTGAAGAAGAGCATGCCCTACATCTTGGGGAGGTATTGAAGACTCTTCGAGCACATAGCCTTAAGGCTAAATTCTCTAAATGTCACTTCTGGAGGAAAGAGGTGCGGTTCTTGGGGCACGTGGTCTCCAAGGAAGGGATAGCTGTGGATCCCGCGAAGGTAGTATCAATTCAGGATTGGAAGGTTCCGAAAAATGCTACCGAAGTAAGAAGTTTCTTGGGGTTGGCGGGTTATTATAGGAAGTTTATCAAAGACTTCGCAAAGATATCAGCCCCGTTATCCCGCTTAACAAAGAAGAATCTTGTTTTCACATGGGACGTAGATTGTGATGATGCGTTCCGACGGTTAAAGAGAGCTTTAACCACCGCTCCAGTTTTAGTGTTGCCAGATGGGAGCAAGCCATTTGTTGTCTATACCGATGCCTGTGGGACAGGACTTGGCGCAGTCTTAATGCAAGAGGGAAGGGTAATAGCCTATGGTGGAAGGCAGTTGAGGGCACATGAGAAAAATTACCCTACCCATGATCTAGAGCTGGCCGCTATTGTTTTTGCGCTTAAGATTTGGCGCCATTATCTTCTTGGTGAGAGATTCGAGTTGTTCACTGACCATAAATCATTGAAGTACTTGTTTTCTCAAAAGGATTTGAATCTGAGACAGCAAAGGTGGATGGAGTTCTTAGCATCCTATGATTTCGAGATAGCGTATACCCCTGGCAAGGGTAACGTGGTGGCGGACGCCTTGAGTAGGAAGAGGTTGTCCTTGAGTCCATTGTTCGTGGAACGACGAAGCTTGGAATTTATCTCGATGTTTGATTTCAGACCTTCCATTGATTATGTTCCCGGTTTGCCAGCATCCTTGGAGGTTAGACCTACTCTTTTGGGGCGGATTGGAGAAGCACAGAGGGACGACCCACAGTTGGTTGAGTTGGTAGAGAAGCTCATAAGGGGGGAGTCATCCAGCCATTTGAGTAGGTACACCCTAGACGATAGGGGGTGCTTGCGTAGGGACGGTAGACTTTGTGTACCGCAAGACGAGGGTTTGAGGAAGGCTATTCTTGATGATGCACGCCGTTCTAGGATGACCATTCATCCCGGTGGGGACAAGATGTACCGAGACATGAAGAGGGTTTTCTTCTGGGCCGGTATGAAGAAAGATGTGGCCGAGTATGTCGCTCGATGCTTGGTGTGCCAACAAGTGAAGGCGGAGCAAAAGAAACCTGGTGGGTTGCTTCACCCATTGGAAGTTCCGCAATGGAAGTGGGATAGCGTCTCGATGGTTTATTGACGGGTTACCCAGATCGAGGAAGGGTAATACAGGAATTTGGGTGGTGGTAGACAGACTTACTAAGAGCGCCCATTTCATACCTGTGAAGAGCAAGAGGACTACTCCATGGCTAGCTTCTGTATATCTTCGAGAGATAGTTCGATTGCATGGGGTACCCTCTAGCATAGTGAGTGATCGAGATCCTATCTTCACTAGCGAGTTCTGGAGAAGTTTGCAAGAAGCAGTGGGGACTCAATTGTGTCTGAGCACCGCATATCATCCTCAGACAGACGACCAGACTGAGAGGGTGAATCGTGTTCTAGAAGACCTTTTGAGGCTTTGTATCCTAGATTTTGGAGGTACATGGGAAGAGCATCTTCCATTGGTGGAGTTCGCATATAATAACAGCTTTCAGTCCAGTATTGGTATGGCTCCTTTCGAAGCTCTCTATGGAAGGCCTTGTCGATCACCTACATGTTGGTGGGAATCTACGGATAAGATCTTGCTTGGGCCTGATATGGTTAGGGAGACTTCTGAGAAGATTGACTTGATTCGAAGAAGGATGAAAGCAGCGCAGGATAGGCAAAAATCTTATGCGGACAAGAGAAGGACGGATCTTGAGTTTGAGGTTGGGGACATGGTTTTTGTCAAAGTGTCTCCGTTGAGAAATGTTGTTCGCTTTGGATCCGTTGGGAAGTTAGCACCGAGGTTTGTTGGGCCGTTTCCTATTAAGGAAAGGATTGGACGGATGGCGTATAGGGTGGAGTTGCCCGACAGACTTAGTGGTGTTCATGATGTATTCCATGTATCACATCTGAGGAAGTGCTTACATGAGACAGCAGAGGTGGTAGAGCCGAGCTTGCTTAGAGATGTAGAGGTAGAGCGTGATGCGACGATTCGACGAGCTCCTACTCGCATCCTTGGGTCAGAGACTAGGAAATTGAGGAATCGAGAGGTTCAGCTAGTCAAAGTGCAATGGGGAGAAGATGAGAGCAACGCAACTTGGGAGACGGAAGCGAAGATGCGTTCTTTGTATCCATTTCTTTTTGAGAGTATGTCTTTTAACTTCTCCTTTATCGTTTGACTAGTACTTATCTTATCTTTAGTATGCCCTCTCATTAAGTACCTTTGACCTTTAGATAGGGTAAACCTATGGTTGAAAATGTGTTTGAGACATGTTATGGTTGATGGATGCAACTGGATGCAAGTGTTTGCTGGTGGTTGCTCGTGGATGCATATACACACACTCTAGGCACTAGATCGGCTCAGCCACTTCATATTGCATATTGCATAAAATTGTGTGTAGGAAAATATATTTATGGATGTATAATGGTTGTGTTATCACATGGATGATGCATTTTGGTGAATGATTGTGCACTCATGTAGATATTGTATGTGTCGATAGGGTTCTCTCGCATACATAATGGATGCATGGCACTATCATGGTTTGCATATGTTCATACATTAGATAGGGAACATATACACACACTTTTTGCATATGCTCATACATCATTAGAAACTGTTTAAGGACGATGGATGCCCGTGGTTGATGGTTTGAGTAGATGGTTGCTTGGATGGTAGGATATGCATTCTCCATAGCTTAGAGATTTCGGGGACGAAATCCTTTAAGGAGGGGAGAATGTAACACCCCGAATTTTAGTTAATACTAAAATTCACTAATTACAGGATAAATAGTCTCAGACGTGGGAATTGGGGGTAACGGGCTGCGTTATTGCGTTCGTCTCGGAAAAATACGCGAAACAGAGTCCGAGTTTTCGAGAATCGGAGTCCGTATGGCCCGGTTATGGCCCAAAGAAGTTTGCAGAAAAATTCAAAGTTAAAAACAGATTTAGAAATTTAAATTCAGATTTCAAATTAGAACCAGCGGGGCCAGGCGGGAGAATTCCCGCCTTGACCATGTCGACAGGGCTGTCGACAGGCCTGTCGACAGGGGGAGTCGGCTTGCCTGTCGACTTGCCTGTCGACACGGCGTGTCGAACCAGGGTGCTTGGGTGCACCAGATCTGGTTTTCTGGCTAGGGCTGGGCTGGGTTCTAGAGATTTCCTAAATCTAACGGACCTAATCTAATCTAGGGTTAATCTAAGGGCCTAAAACACTCTCCTAATCTATAAATACACCCTAAACCTACCTTAATCCATACTAAAAATAGAAATGATGGCCTCATGCCACCAAATTAAATCTTAGAATGAGGCTCCACTTGAAGTTGCAAGCTAATCACTCTCTAATCAGTCTCTAATCATCTCCATCTTCATATTTAGCAACTAATTCCCCTTCATAAGTTTGCTAATCTTGGTTTTGGTGAGTTTCTATCACCTTAACATCAATTGTTAAAGTAAGTAGATTGGGTGTAATGGGACTTATGGTCTTAGATGCGGATTAGTGAGTTTGAATCATTTATAATGATATGCTATTCAATGTTTTTCTATGGTTATGCATAATTAATAAGTGAGTTTATGCATGTTTGATAAGTTGGTTTATGCACGCATAACAAGTTGGTTTATGCATGTTTAACAAGTGGGTTTGTGCATGTTTAATATGTGGGTTTATGCATAATTAACAAATTGGTTTATGCATGTTTAACAAAGTGGGATATGCAAGTTATGTATATGATTAAATGCAAGTTGCATGTGATATGCAAGTTATGCATGCTTATGTAAGTATATGAATGCTTATGCAAGTTGTGTATATGCTTAAATGCAAGTTTAATGTGATATGCATGCTTATGCGAGTATATGAATGCTTATGCAAGTTATGCATATGCTTAAATGCAAGTTTAATGTGATATGCAAGTTATGCATGCTTATGCAAGTATGTGAATGCTTATGCAAGTTATGTGTATGCTTAAATGCATGATTAACATGTTATGCAAGTTATGAGAATGCTTATATGCAAGTTCAACATGTTATGCAAGATATGTGTATGATAATATGCAAACTCATATGCAACATGTTATGCAAACCATGTGTATGATAATATGCAAGTTTGGGTTAAAGGTAGTTGGGTTAATATGTGTTCATATATGCAAGTTGACATCCCCTTAACCCATGATAAAGTTATATGCTAAACCCATGATATTTGTGATGGATCTTCCCCTTTATTATGTCATGAAATGAGGACGATTTACGTGGGGAACGATGGGGTTGGTAAATATGTTAATAAATGTATGATTGGGTATGATTAAGCATACCATAAAAATAAATTACCATAAGTGGGAATTTACCTATTGAGTTAGGTCTACCCCATGGGAATTTACCTATTGAGTTAGGTCTACCCATGTTATGGAAAACTTGATATTAATTAGGGATAATTAATATGGGGGTGATTAATTAGGAGTAAGTAATCGACTAAGACACGAGGTTGGACTCATTTGTAGTGTAAAACTGCCCGGACCCAACCGGCTTAACCAGTTGCTACAAATGTCAGCCCAATGTGAGAGGTCTTAGCCATAAATTAAATACGTGATTAAGGTAAAGACACGAGGTTAGACTCTGTTATGACGTAAGACTGCCCGGACCCTACCGGCTTAACCAGGCGGTCATAACAGCCAGTCTAATGTGGGAGGTCTTTATGGGAGATCACGGTCTTAATTAATTAAGAAACACTTAACCATATTAGCATGTAGTGGGACATGAGGGGTTAAGTGGGTGCCTTGGGTGGCATATGGAAAATTTAATGGTTGCCTTGGGTGGCATGTGGAATCTAGTGGGTTGCCTTGGGTGGCAATAGAAAAATACGATTAGAATGCTTAACCAAGTGAAACATGTAATTAAACATGATTAAAGGGTTAAGTGGGATACACTAGATAAGTGACAAGCTTAGGTGGTAGCTTGTGGGGGCCCATTTCAACCAATATCCCAAACGTATCTTTGTGGGCTCGACCCATGTCGAGTGACGGGACACGCATATTGGGCTTGATTATAAGAGGCAAAAACGGGTTAGCGGTGGCAACGCAAGTCCAACGGGTTTCATATGCGTGTGTGGGCCCGGGCTGGTAGATAAGCCGTTGTTGCATCGTGTAGATATAAAGCCGTGCACCGTTGATATTATCAGGTAGCCACTTTAGGGGAGTGATACACCCCACTGTGGGACCAGCACGGGTATCTACGGTAGGGAGCCGATCGCTGGGGAGTAGTGGGTACACCTAGTAAAGATAGGGGCAAACGGCACCTATGTAGGGGTACACGAAACTACTGGGTAAAATCACTAAGTACACCTAGTGGAGATAGGGGCAGACGGCACCTATGTAGTGGCTAGGAGTACAAGAAACTACTGGGGAAATTTTCTAAGTCCTTGGAGGGGATCAACCTTTAAGTAGGAATGACTGGTGTGGTGCAGTTAGTAATTATCCTTGGGTGGGTAGATGCGTCTTTACGGTTATCTTAGTTTATCCTAAGTCTATCAAGCTGCTTAGTGTAGCTATTCATCCCCAGACATTACCGTGGGTCAAGTTTATATCTTCTCTGGTTACTTTAATGATTGTATTGTTAAAGTTATAGGACTCGCTCAGACTTATGTCTGACCCCGTTGTTTTTATCTGTTTCCCAACCCTCAGGTCCTACGGTGGATCCTAGCAGTAGTGGAGCCTGATCGGATTGCTGTTCCAGTCTTTAGGAGCTTGGATAGATGTAAAGCTCCAGTTATCCAGTTATCTTTTCTTTTGTTCTGGCTATTGTATGAGAGAGTGGGATTATGTACTTCTTTATTTTGACGGATATTGTACCTGACTTTTATCATGGTTTTATGATGTAACCAGACATGTTTATTTCCGCTGTTATGAGATGATGTTTTAAATTTCAAGTACTATTTATATCTGTCTGTTGTAATTTTTCTGTTCTATATTCACTAAAATACTCCACCGATGCTATGGCATTCCCTTAGTCAGTGACCATAGCGGGCGTGGGGTGTTACAAAGTGGCTATTTTTAACACTTCACATTTCAACGATTTATGCATACAATAAAAATGTGATTTTTATTGTAAAACAATTCATTTCAAAACACTATTTTTCTATATAGTTCGTGTTGGTGATAAAAATGAGATCTTTATCATAAAACAATTTCTTTTAAAACGAGATTACTTTACACAGTTCATATAGTCGATAAAAGGTGATTTTTATTATCAAACGATTTATTTCAAAATATGAATACCATTCAACACATGAATTTCTAATCAATGAATGAATATCAATCCAACACATGAATGTTTTCTATAGTTTTTATATATAGATAAAAGGTGATTTTTATTATCAAACAATTTATTTCAAAATAGGAATACCATTCAACACATGAATTTCTAATCAACGAATGAATATCAATTCAACACATGAATGTTTTCTATAGTTTCTATATATAGATAAAAATGTGATTTTTATTATCAAACAATTTATTTCAAAATATGAATACCATTCAAAACATGAATTTCTAATCAACGAATGAATATCAATTCAACACATGAATGTTTTCTATAGTTTCTATATATAGATAAAAATGTGATTTTTATTATCAAACAATTTATTTCAAAATATGAATACCATTCAACACATGAATTTCTAATCAACGAATGAATATCAATTCAACACATGAATGTTTTCTATAGTTTCTATATATAGATAAAAATTTGATTTTTATTATCAAACAATTTATTTCAAAATATGAATACCATTCAACACATGAATTTCTAATCAACGAATGAATATCAATTCAACACATGAATGTTTTCTATTCAATGAATAAATATAGTTTAAGCATATGAAAATAGTTCAAACACACAAATATTATTCAAAATTTCGGCAGCATTACGGCAGGGTAGTTAAACCGGGACCGTCCCTAGTACGGCTCCTCGCTCTACCTTAAAACCTCGCGGTTTTTGACAATGGGGATCATGCATCTAGTTCGCACGCAGGCGGCATGTATATATTTATTTCATTTCCACAAACTAATCCTATGTGGTTTCAACCAAATATTTTTCAACCACAAACGGGTATTTTTCAACCAATATCAATCACAAACAATCCCAAACAACCATTCGCTATCAATCAATTTTCACAACAATTTCAACCAATAAATATCGTCCATGGTTTGTGGACGAGGGGCGTATATATATATATATATATATTTATATATAGCAATTCAATTTTATTTCAACACATATATATATATATATTTTAAAAGAAATTGAAGAGTGAGAAATTCTCACCAATAGCTATCCAATACCACAACTCTTCCTTTATAGAAATCTTCGCCAATCTCGCCTTTTGTCGCTTCGTTGCCCGTATTCTCTACATATGTAAAAATCGAATTTTTACTATGTTATTCAATATAAAAAAAATTGAATTTTGACTTCGCTATTCAATATATAAAGATCATATTTTAAAAATAAAGATTATATTTTTAATATTCCTATGATGTAAAAATTATATTTTTATTGCTTTAAAAATATAAGAATCATATTTTACTTCTTCTACTTAATAAAAATTCCGTCTTTTCCATTTTAAAAATATGATCTTTTCTATTCTAAAAATCTGATCTTTCTATCCCAGTTCAAATCTTTTCTTTTTAAAGTTTGAATCTTTTTCTTTTTAAAGTTCTAACCTTTTTTCTTTTTAAAGTTTAAATTAAAAATCAGTTTTTAAATATGTTAAAAATCAGTTTTTAACTTCTTTTAAAAATCAGTTTTATAACCTGTTTAAAATCAGTTTTTAAACCTCTTAAAAATCAGTTTTTAAATCTGTTAAAAATCAGTTTTTTTCGTTTTAAAGTTTAAAATCAATTCAGTTTTTAAACCTTTTTAAAATCAGTTTTTAAACCGTAAAAAAAACAGTATTCTTTCTTTTTAAAGTTTAAAATCAATTCAGTTTTAAAACCTTTTTAAAATCAGAATTAAATCCTTTCAGATTAAAATAAAAAAATAAAATAAAATAACTCTAACCTGCGAAGAAGGGGGGGGGAAGAAGACGTCGGCGGCAGGAGGAGGAGCAGGCGAAGCGGAGGGTGGTGGCGTCGCGATGCTTCAGGGTGGGGCTCGGAATAGGTGTCGCGATGTGGGTGGAGAGTTGGAGGGGGTCTCGAACTGGCGTCGGAGGTGCTGGTGGCTGGAGCTTGGTGGAGGCGGTCGTGGGCGGAGCTTGGTGGAGGCGGTCGCCGATCGATGAGGGTTTTCTCTCTCTCTTTTTTTATATCTGTTCGAAGTGAAGAGAGAGAAGAGGGAATGGGGGGGGTTTATATAAAATATATATATTTAATTATTTAATTTTTTTAAAAAGTTGACTTTTACATACGACCTCTAAACGAGGCCCACCGCCTGTCGTCCATAGCGTTTTACCCCCATCCCGAACACAATGGGATATGTATCGTAAGCTGATTCGATCGTTTGAATCAGTTTCCGTTGAATTTAAAGTGTAATTCTTTATATATTCAATTTGAACGCACATTTCAATTTAGTGGGGCCACATACGAACTCGAAAAATTCCAGAAAAATATTTTCTAGCCTCGTATTGACGATACGGTCCTAACAAAACTAGTTTCGTCGAATTCTGAGACCGTTTGAACAATGGCCAATTTCCAGTCGATTAAATCAACTGAAACCGGTCAAACGCGTTTCCCTTTGCCACGCACACATATTGATTCGAAAAATTATGAAATTTGAAACCTTACAATAAATTGACACTGCGGATCCAACAAAAGTGGTTTCGTCGAAATCCGAGGTCATTTGCAAAATGTCCATTTTTAAGGGCCTGAATTCCATAGTGACTGTTCAGAATTTTCAACTGGACATATCTTTTGATTCCCGCAATCAAATTTCGATTGGTCGGATTCGTTAGAAAGATATTACCAATTAGATCCTAATTTTTTTGGTTTCACAAAAATCCGGATTGTTTTGCACCCGGTACAGTCCGACAAAGTTTGAATTCAATTTTTGAAACTGACACGCCCTTTCAGGCCTTGTTTATAATTATAATTAATTATATTCGTTTTCAATTGTCGATTCAAACTCAGTTTTCATCGCCATTATTTAAAATATTTATTTTAAATATTTAAAATCCATTATTTTAGCCAATTTAAAATTTTTAAATTGGTTCAGATTTTCTGGGTCGTTACAATTTCAGATCCACTCACAACTTTGTTGACCAAGATAAAGAGGAATCAAGCAAAAAGTTATATAGTGTAGATAGCTAATGGTCACATATTACAAGGACATGAGATTTCCTCTCAAGTTTGGCTAGAATATCAAGGTTGTGAACTGCACACTAATTTTTTTATCTTACATATGGATGGTAGCCGAATTG
This sequence comes from Allium sativum, assembly GCA_030737875.1. NCBI lineage: Eukaryota > Viridiplantae > Streptophyta > Magnoliopsida > Asparagales > Amaryllidaceae > Allium > Allium sativum. The sequence continues at coordinate 427,345,414 of CM060909.1, read as the reverse complement.
TTCTAGGAATAAAATATATAAGAGAACTTGGTGAGATATGCTTCAACTTCATAAAACTACAAATCTCCTCTTTCTCCAATGGCGACTGAAAAACCCCTTTTTTCTACCTTTCTTTCGTTTTTCTGTCCTTCTTAACCTCCTTCCTCCACTTTGCCTTCTTCTAATTTTCCTTTTCCTCTTCTTCTAATCCACGACTAGAACAAACAATCCTTTTTATAGCATTTAAAAACCGCTATAAAACTTGGAATAGCGATTCTATAAACGCCATATGTCATCTTGTTGTGAAAAGTCTGATAGATACTATAGCGTGTCATATGTTCAATGGAAAACATACTTTTATTGCCATCTTGAACAAGCTATATTAGTGCACTATTTTCTATAGCATTTTGAAACGTGCTATAGACCGTTTATGACGTCATTAATTGCTATAATATGTTGACATATCATATTATTATAGTATCTAAACATGTTATGCAATCATTGTATTAAGCTTTTATAATGTGTTGATATGCTATAAAAAATTCATTACTATCTACTGTAGCATCGTTTTCTTGTTATAAAAATTGTCTAATCCTTCCAAAATATTTTGTATAGCACTAACATAATGCTATGGTATAACAAAGTTGTAACCAATTTTTTTCCATTGCATAGTTAGAACATTGTAAACAAAAATTCTATTGCACTTTTGCTTTCATAACATTCAAAGCTTACAATTTTCAATCATACTAATATATTATAACAATTCAAATAACCACATCACACTAAAGTAAATACAAAATAGATTCATAAGCCAAATCAGAACATATATATACACACACCCTTAATATTTCATATATGAAGAACTAAATAGAAATGTTTGTGATAAAACATAAAATATTGGTTAAATCAGCTAATCAATCTTTCAGCTCAAGCACATCAACATCCTCATCATCGCTTTCAACACTAGTAGCCTGCATGTTCAATAAATCATAGATAAAAAATGAGATGTTGCATCTCCAAAAACTGAGGGAAAATATATTATATTCATCCCTAACAAGTTATGAACTTCGTAGGCTGCTACTAGAATTGAGCTACCTTAATGCCAACATTTAAAAAAATAGATTGTTCTTTCCATATGTCACCATTTGGTAACTGTCGATCACAGGAATGAGAACAATAATAGTGCTACATGTTGTAGATCAATTACAGCGTATAAACAACATTTTTGATACAACAACGTACAAATATTCTCAATAACCTGCTAATTAATAGTCAGCAACCAACTACCAAACGACACCATAGATTCATAATATTGCCCAAAAGAAAGTGATTTTCTGCATAACTGAAGTACAAGAAAGAAAGGAATGAAGAAATGAGACAGTGGTATTGACAAAAGGAGGGCTCTTACAGTACATCGTGTTCTTCATTGCTTGCATCTTCATCTCTAAACTTCAAACCATTAACTTCCAACAAATCTCCTTTACCACTCCAACATATATCATCCCTTCACTACAACCCTGTTTGACCTCCTTTACCACTGCATTGTTGTAAATCATTTCCATGAAGAGAAGAACAAGGATTATCATATAATCATCATGTAAACTACTTAAATAAGTATTTCTATCATGCAAAGTGGATACACACATTTACGTATAACTTTTTTGAATTTATGATTCACGTTATAAATCCTATTTTTGTTTAAAAATTGAATGTTGTAGTATACTATTTGAATGCAGTCTATAAACCTTGGTCCTCACACATGGGAACTTTCATGTACACACATGAGAACTCTCATGATTCTGCTTTCTATTTATGAATCTATGACCTGAAAATACCGATAATTGTTATATCTAATCATGAAGTTGGAGCTAATTTTTTTTTACCTAAATATAATAATTTTAGCAAGTAATCCTCATAATGAATAATATATTCTATTTAGTTGAAACAAAGTAAAATAAAAATATGATCAATTTAAGTTAAACAGATGACCTATATATGTCACTTGGAGGTATAAGTTTGCTTCTTTATATTTGCGTAAAATTTATATTATAGACACGTATGTGAATTTAATAAAAAAAATATTATGTTGTGTATATGTTTTTACGATGGTTACATAATACCTTTGCTTTTATTCAATCTTTTACTTTACTCAATGCAGTAGAGATTTTCTTTTACAGTGAAATAAAACCCTGACTTTTTAGCTGAACGATGTTACAATACACAACTAAAACATTGATATTAGAACTTTTTTGAGATTCAGATACAGCATGAACAAATGATAATTAATCAAGTATTCGGTCCTCTAAGGTCTACGTATAAACTAGAAAATGACCAACCAAAACGAATCAGTAAACTCTACTACATTGGTTAAGTAATCTGTATAAAACAAAATCGGACTCATGTCATATTTTCGATACTGTTATGCATTTAATATGTATGTTTGTTTTAAACAGACATATTTGAAAATTAGTTCATGTTTGTTTCAAACAACCATGGCTCGCTGTGTGAAACAGCAAGCCCTGACTCACTATGTCAAATAGAAAGCATGCCAATGCTTGCCATTTGATACAATGAGCCTGTAACACCCCACATCCGTTAGTGTCACTCACAAAGGGAATGCACTAAGTTATGTGGAGCATTTAGGGTAAAAGATGCAGATAAATTACAAGACAGACGGAAATTAAACAGCGGAAAATAAAACTTTGCTTTATTGATAAAATAATTTGTACAATGATTTCTTTATAATATCAGAGTATCATCTGTCTTACAAAATAAAGAAGCAAAAAAACAACATTTATATTCCCCGATTTTAGCAAGAGCCAGCCATAGCATCTGAAAAGAGAATCCAAGCAAACTTCGACAAATCTTCAAGCTGGGAAAGAGTGACAGTCCAACTTAACCTGAGCTAAACTATTCTCTCCTTTACTACCTGGAGGGGGGGGGGGACGGAAGAAAAGAAGACGAAAGAAAAACAGAGTCAGACATAAAGCCTGAGTAAGTTCAGTAACTTCTAGCATGTGAACATGGAAAAACAAAATGACATGAATTAACTGAATACAAGATCACACCTTGACGATAGGGTCAACAAGATTAGACAGGGTAGTCACAAGATATGCAAAGATAAGATAAACTGGATACGCTCTAATACTTTCGCCGCTTCGCTATTTCCTTGTTATACTGGTTTCTATATCTCTGCACCGCCTATCTAGTGTCCCAACTAGTAACGACAACGTGATCCCAATCCCTGTATTTTCCATTGCCTTCCGGCATACATTCATTATTTATTACCTAGATCAAATCTGGGGTTTTCTATCAAGTGCTTTCTAGATTTAACTAGAGTTTATGCTATCTGCTGAACGCTTCTTAGATTTCAGATTTATGCCACCTAGTCCAACTAGGAATTATGCTACCTGTCGAACGATGCCCCCAAGTCTAGGACACACTACCTAGAGTGGTATATGTTCCTACACTTCCCCAGGCATGTATCGCGAATTGTTATCGCTTGTCTAGATGCACATGTCCTGTAATGTGCGGTCCGAGTCCTGTGACAGGGCAAATCAAGGAATAAAGAACTCGGTCGGGAGCTTTTAGATATCTGCCGATGCAGATGCTAAGGTCTGTTTTTGTTCCAGTGGCTATGGTCCCACTTGACCCCTCCCTCAACTAATGAAAGGCACACCTTGTAAAATGAGAACTATACGCCGGCCCCCGGTGCCCCACCATCCTATGGCCATCCTCACCCATAACTAGATAGCAAGTATATGGTCTTTTGGAGTTCTCCGCCTTTCCGCTTCACGTATCTCGATTGACTCAAGATGGATGGTAGACGACGAGTCGCTATCACAGGGCTACCGTTTGCTCGTCGAATCACGCCGGTCCATCCTAGTCTTTAGGTTGCCATGTATTGCAACCAAGGCATACCCCTGGTTCTTCTACGCAGACCTTAACCTCTGTGGGCCCAGGCGGATCATCTGCAGCCTCACAGAGGGATACCAAGAGTATCCTCACGTCCCCTCGAAGCCTCGGGCTTCGTAACCCAATTCGTTTGAGCCTTCTTTCTACTCAGACGGACATCCGCTCCTTCCCATGTTATACTAAGAATTACTACTTAGTTTTACTAACTAATATTTACCACTTCGTTTCGAGAATCGTTGTTTTCTTAACTAAGGTTTACTACTTAGTTCCCTTTCCCTTCAATTTGGATTGGTTAAGTGTCATTAGTCAATTCAAGCCAACTTAACCCTCTTCATTCATCCTGTTATACCAGTAAAGTGTTATCAATAATTCATGTTGACTTAACCCCACCACAAACCAAGTTATATTGGTTAAGTATTTCTTATTACTTAACCCTACCCATTTACCCTCTATTGGTTAAGTGTTCCTTTTTAACTTAACCATGCCCGTCTGCCTTAAATAACATGTTATTAATGTTTAAGTATTATCCCTTCATGTTTTAGACTTAACCTCATTCCTTTATCACAACCCGATGGTTAAGTGTTCAGGTTTACTTATCCCTACAGTCTAGCCCAGCTAACATATCAAAATTGGCTAAGTGTATTAGGTTTCCCTTAACCCCAACCTCTAGTCTAGTTAACATATTAATTTAGCTAAGTGTATTAACTTTACTTAACCCCTACAAGTCTCGTTTTGCTACCTTGAGTTTGGTTAAGTGTCTATATGGACTTAGCCCTCCCATTCTAGCTTAACTGTGTTAAGTTGGTTAAGTGTTCCTATGGACTTAACCCTCCCATTCTAGCTTAACTGTGTTAAGTTGGTTAAGTGTTCCTATGGACTTAACCCGCCCATACTAGCTTAACTGTGTTAAGTTGGTTAAGTGTTCCTATGGACTTAACCCTCCCATCCTTGTTCTAGCTTTAACTAAATAAATTAAAGCCGCTACCACTCACATTAGACATATATTGTTGCGAATACTGGATGTGCCGGTTGGTTCCAGGCAGGTTTACATCGCAACTCAGTCTAACCTCGGGTTAGGCATATTCGTGTTTTCTAAGTTCAAAGGGGTTTTGATTAGTTTTCAAATCAGGTTTTGAAAGTAACCATCCCGTCCATCGGATCAGTTAGGGATCGCTAGGGAGAGCAGGAAACTTGTATTTTCCAACTTCAAGCCTAGACACTATCCTCTCTGTCACCCTAGAACTTTCTGGCTTATTATTAAAAGAGATGTCGTCAATAAACCTTTAATTTGTCTAAATTCACATTTCCTCATTTAGGCCAGATTCTATAGGTAAATTATTCCTAATTTACTTATTTCCTAATTACTCTTTTAATGTAAATTGTCTACATTTATTTCTATGGCCCACTTCCCTTCCTAAATCATATTTATGCTTTTTGGTATGTAAACTATACCAAACTAAGTATCACTAACCATGATTTTTCTAAACCTAACAGTTATTCCCAATTATGGCCAATTTCACATTTATGCCAATATACTTACTGTGCCAAATTAGCTAACCCAATTCCGATTCAACATTCTAATTCACGTCAAACTAGACTTATTACTCTAGTTCGCTATTCATGTAAATGCTAGATTTACACGTCAATACAAGATTCAAATTACACATCTTATAATTTATGTCAAATTTATCCAATTTGCATATCTATGAACATGCCATAATACATGTTCCCAATTTATGCCAATTTCCAAGTTAAACTACGTTTTTAGTAAATTTCATATTTTTCCCAAACCGCATTCCCACCGTTCGTATAATCGTGATTCATTCTAGATTATAAATAAAGCTAGGTTCATATAAAATAGGGAATGAACCCAAGATGCTATGCAAAAGATAGACATACTAACTGGCATAAAAAGGGTTGAATAACGACGTCGGTTCAAGAACATGGGTAGATCTAACTTAATAGGTAAATTCCCAAGGTCTAAAACCAAGAATAGACAGAATAAAGACGTGGGTTCAAGAACATGGGTAGACCTAACTTAATAGGTAAATTCCCAAGGTCTAAAACCAAAGAAAACAAAGAACAGACAGAATAGATAATCGGGTTTAGACCCAATTTCACAGTCACAAAACTTAAATACTTTCCTAGTCATGAACCATATGTGCTTAATCACAGTTGTCCCATTTATGTCATAGACAATAGTTTTGCTTCCTAATCAAAGGTATAGGCTTGTGTTCATAGTCATGGAAATAATTCTCATAGTCACAGTCACAGTCATAGGCAATGTCCATAGTCATAGGCAATGTTCATAGTCATAGGCATGTTCGTAGTCATAGGCAATGTTCATAGTCATAGGCAATGTTCATAGTCACAGAGGCATATGGTTCTAAGGTCCATAGTTTCATAGTCACGGTCTTATTTTTCCTCGAGCCATAACAGTTCTTAACTAGGTTCAAGAGTATAGGCACTGATTCGAATAGAGAGAGAGAGATTTGGCATATTCTTTTATTCCTTTAATTTCGTGTCACGAACAGAGAAAAACGTTCAAATCTAAAAATAACTGACTTACAGAGATTAGTTTAGAACAGAAAGATGGCGTTGCTATGATTCGTAGAAAAACAGTCGTTGAAGTCGTTTGAACCTCCTCTTGAATCCTAGCTTGACTTGAACCTCTTCTTGAAAATCTTTTAGCAGCATTTCCTCATCTTGATTTATTTTATATATATTATTTTATTTATTTAATTTAGAGGAGGAGGAGAAGCCATGTCTAACAAGAATCTTTGCAGCATAAGGTAGAAAAGAATTGTGAATAGAGAAGAAGACTAGGGCTGTTTATATAGTGTTAGGCGGATGAACCTGGTCAGAAAACGTGACCAAATACATCAGAACGAACCAGGTGCAGAAAGCTGGAAAAAGCGGGGAGGTCGACCCCTAGGTCGACTACTCAGTCGACCTGGGTGCCTTAGGCGGGAAAATTCCCGCCCAACCCATTCTGGGTCCGATTTGAATTTTGAACCTGACCTGTTTTGAAATTTGAACTTCACTGAATCTTCCGAAGGCCATATCTTCCTCATACGGACTCCGATTTACGCAAACTCGGACTCGTTTTCATGCAGAATTCCAAGACGAACGCAATGGCGCAGCCTGTTTCCCTTGATTTTGAATTAACTTTTAATTCTGCCTTGATTTGTCAATCTTAGTGTAACAGAATTACAGGGTGTTACATTCTCCCCCACTTAAAAGGATTTCGTCCCCGAAATCTTCAAGTTAGGAAGAATGCGTCCTACCATCCAATCACGCATCTACTCAACCATTCAATCACAGGCATCCATTATCCTTAAAAGATTTCTAATGCTTTCATGTTCATATGCATAGTGTGTGTATATGTCTTTATCTAATGCAAAATCAGGCGGTCTACTGATTCAGTTGACCTCCTTAATGCGAATCATGTCAGTGCCATGCGTCCAATCATGTATGCAAGCATCCCTAGTTATGTAAATATACATGCGTGCACAGCCATTCATCCATATGCAACATCCATATGATAACATATCAGGCTCAACTTACAAACAAATACATATCTGTAAATGCAATATGAAAGCATCCTAACTTATCTAGCGCCTAATACGTATGATATGCATCCACGAGCAACCATTAGCAACCACTTGCAACCACCAACCATAACATGTTTCAAACACATGTTTACATCCATTGGCTTCTACCTAAGGATCGAAGATACGACCTAGGTGATATACTTTGGAAAGAGAGAATCAATTATGCGTAAAGCTCCTAAAACAAAGAAATCAAGGATGCACCCTTAAGGAAAAAGGGTATGATGCTAGTATCTAGCCTTCTTGAGCTTTACTCCACTGTATCTTAGCTAATTTAACTTCACGATTGTGAAGTTTTGAATCTCCATTTCCAAAATAAACATAAGTTAATCACGGTAGCAAGCGTATATACCAAGATGGCTTGAGGTCTCTCCTCTTAGCTTATCCATCACGCCATAACTATGAGAGTCAAAAGATCACTCCGTACTTTTTAGAGTGCCTGCCACAACTATTCATCTCTCACGTAAACCATCCTAGTCAAACTCAACATTCCTCAAGTACAAGCCCCAAAGGCCTAAACCAATATCAGACAAGCACCCAAGGAATACCTCCTCCGAATTTAGACGATCTACGTGAGATGATATAAGCAAACTCGATAGCTATTCCCAAATCCCTACTAACCAAAAATAAAATGGTCGGACCACCAATTTGATTTGAAACTCTAGTGGAATCTTTCTACTATACAAGTACTATGGTGCAGAGACCCAACTATAGAAGTGGATATGAACAAAAGCGCTAGAACCTAAGGAAATAGTACGAACAGAAAAATAGATTCTTCCAACCGGACTACCTTTCTCCTAGGTACGCTTGGTGGCGAAAGCATGTACTTTCCCTTCTGAAAATCTTGTTCCTCGTTCTTTCCCTTGTCCTGAATTATATGCCCTATCACACCCTAGTAAAGATACTTCCTCTTGTCTTAGGTTTTATAATTCCTTCCTCCTTCATGAGCTAAATCTACATCCATGAATTCCTCATCCTTGGGTTGTGCTCCTTAGCCAAACTCCTCATCCTCCTCCGTGTGTAATCATGATGACAAACTTCTCGAGAGCTGCCTCCATCGTACAGAAAACCCTACTAAGCTTGAAAGAAAACCAGCTGTAGGTGAAACTACTGCAGTTATAGATGGAAGTCGGGTACTACTTCACCCATCGATGAGGTTACCTCCAGAAAGCCAGGAGCCCCAGAGACTCAAGAAAGAAGGAGAAAAGAATTTAAAAAGAGGAAGAGAAGATAGTGCGTATGGCTTTGGGGAATATGTCTTTAAAACAAATATTTTCTCTTGAAAATGCTTCTTTAAAAACCGTTTTGAAAATAATTTTTCAAATCCTTTATCTGATCTGGTAACCTTCAGCTCTGATACCACGTGTAACACCCCACATCCGTTAGTGTTACTCACAAAGGGAATGCACTAAGTTCTGTGGAGCATTTAGGGTAAAAGATGCAGATAAATTACAAGACAGACAGAAATTAAACAGCGGAAAATAAAACTTTGCTTTATTGATAAAATAATTTGTACAATGATTTCTTTACAATATCAGAGTATCATCTGTCTTACAAAATAAAGAAGCATAAAAACAACATTTATATTCCCCAATTTTAGCAAGAGCCAGCCATAGCATCTGAAAAGAGAATCCAAGCAAACTTCGACAAATCTTCAAGTTGGGAAAGAGTGACAGTCCAACTTAACCTGAGGTAAACTATTCCCTCCTTTACTACCTGGGGGGGGGAGGGAAACGGAAGAAAAGAAGACGAAAGAAAAAAAGAGTCAGACATAAAGCCTGAGTAAGTTCAGTAACTTCTAGCATGTGAACATGGAAAAACAAAACGACATGAATTAACTGAATACAAGATCACATCATGACGATAGGGTCAACAAGATTAGACAGGGTAGTCACAAGATATGCTAAGATAAGATAAACTGGATACGCTCTAATACTTTCGCCGCTTTGCTATTTCCTTGTTATACTGGTTTCTATATCTCTGCACCGCCTATCTAGTGTCCCAACTAGTAACGACAACGTGATCCCAATCCCTGTATTTTCCATTGCCTTCCGGCATACATTCATTATTTATTACCTAGATCAAATCTGGGGTTTTCTATCAAGTGCTTTCTAGATTTAACTAGAGTTTACGCTATCTGCTGAATGCTTCTTGGATTCCGGATTTATGCCACCTAGCCCAACTAGGAATTATGCTACCTGTCGAACGATGCCCCCAAGTCTAGGACACACTACCTAGAGTGGTATATGTTCCTATACTACCCTACGCATGTATTGCGAATTGTTATCGCTTGTCTAGATGCACACGTCCTGTAATGTGCGGTTCGAGTCCTGTGGCAGGGCAAATCAAGGAATAAAGAACTCGGTCGGGAGCTTTCAGATATCTGCCGATGCAGATGCTAAGGTCTGTTTTTGTTCCAGTGGCTATGGTCCCACTTGACCCCTCCCTCAACTAATGAAAGGCACACATTGTAAAATGAGAACTATACGCCGGCCCCCGGTGCCCCACTATCCTATGGCCATCCTCACCCATAACTAGATAGCAAGTATATGGTCTTTTGGAGTTCTCCGCCTTTCCGCTTCACGTATCTCGATTGACTCAAGATGGATGGTAGACGACGAGTCTCTATCACAGGGCTACCGTTTGCTCGCCGAATCACGCCGGTCCATCGTAGTCTTTAGGTTGCCATGTATTACAACCAAGGCATACCCCTGGTTCTTCTACGCAGACCTTAATCTCTATGGGCCCAGGCGGATCATCTGCAGCCTCACAGAGGGATACCAAGAGTACCCTCACGTCCCCTCGAAGCCTTGGGCTTCGTAACCCAATTCGTTGGAGCCTTCTTTCTACTCAGACGGACATTCGCTCCTTCCCGTGTTATACTAAGAATTACTACTTAGTTTTACTAACTAAAATTTACCACTTCGTTTCCAGAATCATTGTTTTCTTCACTAAGGTTTACTACTTAGTTCCCTTTCTCGTCAATTTGGATTGGTTAAGTGTCATTAGTCAATTCAAGCCAACTTAACCCTCTTCATTCATCCTGTTATACCAGTTAAGTGTTATCAGTAATTCATGTTGACTTAACCCCACCACAAACCAAGTTATATTGGTTAAGTATTTCTTATTACTTAACCCTACCCATTTACCCTGTATTGGTTAAGTGTTCCTTTTTAACTTAACCTTGCCCGTCTGTCTTAACTAACATGTTATTAATGGTTAAGTATTATCCATTCATGTTTTAGACTTAACCTCATTCCTTTATCACAACCCGATGGTTAAGTGTTCAGGTTTACTTATCCATACAGTCTAGCCCAGCTAACATATCAAAATTGGCTAAGTGTACTAGATTTCCCTTAACCCCAACCTCTAGTCTAGTTAACATATTAATTTGGCTAAGTGTATTAACTTTACTTAACCCCTACAAGTCTCGTTTTGCTACCTTGAGTTTGGTTAAGTGTCTCTATGGACTTAGCCCTCCCATTCTAGCTTAACTGTGTTAAGTTGGTTAAGTGTTCCTATGGACTTAACCCTCCCATTCTAGCTTAACTGTGTTAAGTTGGTTAAGTGTTCCTATGGAATTAACCCTCCCATCCTAGCTTAACTGTGCTTAGTTGGTTAATTGTTCCTATGGACTTAACCCTCCCATCCTTATTCTAGCTTTAACTAAATAAATTAAAGCCGCTACCACTCACATTAGACAGATATTGTTGCGAATATTGGATGTGCCAGTTGGTTCCGGGTAGGTTTACATCGCAACTCAGTCTAACCTCGGGTTAGGCATATTCGTGTTTTCTAAGTTCAAAGGGGTTTTGATTAGTTTTCAAATCAGGTTTTGAAAGTAACCATCCCGTCCGTCGGATCAGTTAGGGATAACCAGGGAGAGCAGGAAACTTGTATTTTCCAAACTCATGCCTAGACACTATCCTCTCTATCACCCTAGAACTTTCTGGCTTATTATTAAAAGAGATGTCGTCAATAAACCTTTAATTTGTCTAAATTCACATTTTCTCATTTAGGCCAGATTCTATAGGTAAATTATTCCTAATTTACTTATTTCCCAATTACTCTTTTAATGTAAATTGTCTACATTTATTTCTATGGCCCACTTCCCTTCCTAAATCATATTTATGCTTTTTGGTATGTAAACTATACCAAACTAAGTGTCACTAACCATGATTTTTCTAAACCTGACAGTTATTCCCAATTATGGCCAATTTCACATTTATGCCAATATACTTACTGTGCCAAATTAGCTAACCCAATTCCGATTCAACATTCTAATTCACGTCAAACTAGACTTATTACTCTAGTTCACTATTCATGTAAATGCTAGATTTACACGTCAATACTAGATTCAAATTACACATCTTAATTCATGTCAAATTTATCCAATTTGCATTTCTATGAACATGCCATAATACATGTTCCCAATTTATGCCAATTTCCAAGTTAAACTACGTTTTTAGTAAATTTCATATTTTGCCCAAACCGCATTCCTACCGTTCATATAATCGTGATTCATTCTAGATTATAAATAAAGCTAGGTTCGTAGAAAATAGGGAATGAACCCAAGATGCTATGCCAAAGATAGACATACTAACTGGCATAAAAAGGGTTGAATAACGACGTCGGTTCAAGAACATGGGTAGATCTAACTTAATAGGTAAATTCCCAAGGTCTAAAACCAAGAATAGACAGAATAAAGACGTGGGTTCAAGAACATGGGTAGACCTAACTTAATAGGTAAATTCCCAAGGTCTAAAACCAAAGAAAACAAAGAACAGACAGAATAGATAATCGGGTTTAGACCCAATTTCACAGTCACAAAACTTAAACACTTTTCTAGTCATGAACCATAGGTGCTTAATCACAGTTGTCCCATTTATGTCATAGACAATAGTTTTGCTTCCTAATCAAAGGTATAGGCTTATGTTCATAGTCATGGAAATAATTCTCATAGTCACAGTCACAGTCATAGGCAATGTCCATAGTCATAGGCAATGTTCATAGTCATAGGCAATGTTCATAGTCATAGGCAATGTTCATAGTCACAGAGGCATATGGTTCTAAGGTCCATAGTTTCATAGTCACGGTCTTATTTTTCCTCGAGTCATAACAGTTCTTAACTAGGTTCAAGAGTATAGGCACTTATTCGAATAGAGAGAGAGATTTGGCATATTCTTTTATTCCTTTAATTTCATGTCACAAACAGAGAAAAACGTTCAAATCTAAAAATAACTGACTTACAGAGATTATATTAGAATAGAAAGATGGCGTTGCTATGATTCGTAGAAAAACAGTCCTTGAAGTCGTTTGAACCTCCCCTTGAATCCTAGCTTGACTTGAACCTCTTCTTGAAAAAAATTTAGCAGCATTTCCTCATCTTGATTTATTTTATATATATTATTTTATTTATTTAAATTAGAGGAGGAGGAGAAGCCATGTCTAACAAGAATCTTTGCAGCATAAGGGTAGAAAAGAATTGCGAATAGAGAAGAAGACTAGGGCTATTTATATAGTGTTAGGCGGATGAACCTGGTCAGAAAACGTGACCAAATACATCAGAACGAACCAGGTGCAGAAAGCTGGAAAAAGCGGGGAGGTCGACCCCCAGGTCGACTACCCAGTCGACCTGGGTGCCCTAGGTCGACTTCCCAGTCGACCTGGGTGCCTTGGGCGGGAAAATTCCCGCCCAGCCCATTCTGGGTCCGATTTGAATTTTGAACCTGACCTGTTTTGAAATTTGAACTTCGCTGAATCTTCCGAAGGCCATATCTTCCTCATACGGACTCCGATTTATGCAAACTCGGACTCGTTTTCATGTAGAATTCCGAGACGAATGCAATGGCACAGCCTGTTTCCCTTGATTTTGATTTTAACTTTTAATTCTGCCTTGATTTGTGAATCTTAGTGTAACAGAATTACGGGGTGTTACAGAGCCAGCATGGCAACTACATGAATTTGACGTTTAAAGACCTAGAGAAAAAAAATTGTTTGATGAAAACAAGAGAGATTTTTCTTGGCCATTCTCATACATGAATTCTATAAGCATAATATCTCACCCTCTTTCAATTACTGCTTTAATTTTTTTACAGTTGGATAACATGCATCAGCAACACCAATATTGAACTTTAATGATTAATATGACAAACTATAACAGTTACGTGTAATAATCATACTAGCTAAGCAAGGAAAGTATGAGTAACTAGTTCCTTATATCAATGCTAGTATAAGTAGCAAATGATACTTATATCAACTTATGAATTTAAATATAAATACCTGATTTTTTGAAAGTGACTGAAATAATGCCTATTTAATAGTTTTAGGGAGAGGTGATTGCTTGACCTATTTATATAATATAATGCACACACACGTGTGTATATACACACACACACACACATATAGACACACACCCGCTGTAACACCCCACACCCGCTATGGTCACTCGCTAAGGGAATGCCATAACATCGGTGGAGTATTTTAAGTGAATATAGAACAGAAAAATTACAACAGGACAGATATAAGTCATACTTGAAAATTTAAAACATCATTTCCATTAACAAAACATGTTTGGTTACATCACAAAACCATAACAAGAGTCAAGTACATAATATCCATCCTGATAAAATAGAAGTACATAATCCCTTTACATAGATAATAGCCAAAATAGAAAAGATAAACCGAGCTTTACTTCTACGGTCCAAGCCCCAAAAGATAGATATAGCGGTCTGGTCCAAGTCCATTAGTGCTAGGCCCACTCTGATAACCTGAGGGTTGGAAAAAGATAAACAACAACGGGGTCAGACATAAGTCTGAGTGAGTCCTATAACCCTAACAATACAATCATTAAAGTAATTAGGGTATGATATAAACAAGATACGGTACCTCTGGGGATAATGACTACACTAAGTAGCCCACAAAACACAGGATGTACTACGATAACCGAAACAACGTATTTATCCACCCAAGGATAATTACTAGCTTACCCCACCCCAGACCTACCCACCCAAGGGTAATTCCTACACTGCACCACACCAGTTCTACCTACCAAGAGTAATTCCTACTTAAAGGTTGATCCCATCTAAAGTCTTAGAAAATATAGCTAGTAGTTTCTGGTGCTTCTAGCTGACCACGTAGGTGCCGTCTGCCCCTACCTCCACTAGGTGTATAACTGACCATGTAGGTGCCGTCTGCCCCTACATCCACTAGGTGTACCTAGTAATCTTACCCAGTAGTTTCGTGTACCCCTACATAGGTGCCGTCTGCCCCTATCTTCACTAGGTGTACCCACTACTCCCCAACGATCGGCTCCCTATCGTAGATACCCGTGCTGGTCCCACAGTGGGGTGTATCACTCCCCTAAAGTGGCTACCCAATACTAACGGTGCACGGCTTTATATCTACACGATGCAACAACGGCTTATCTACCAGCCCGGGCCCACACACGCATATGAAACCCGTTGGACTTGCGTTGCCACCGCTAACCCGTTTTGGCCTCTTATAATCAAGCCCAATATGCGTGTCCCGTCACTCGACATGGGTCGAGCCCACAAAGATACGTTTGGGATATTGGTTGAAATGGGCCCCCACAAGCTACTACTTAAGCTTGTCATTAATCTAGTGCATCCCACTTAACCTCTTTTTATAATCATGCCCCCTTACACGTTAAGGTTTGGTTAAGTCATCTAATTATATTACAATTGCCACTTAAGGCACCCACTAGATTTCCGCATGCCACCCAAGGCACTTACTTGATTCCCACATGCCACCCAAGGCACTTACTTAACCCTTTAATCATGTTTATTTACATGTTCCACTTTGGTTAAGTATTCTAATCGTATTTTCTATTGCCACCCAAGGCAACCCACTTAACCCCTCATGTCCCACTACATGCTAATATGGTTAAGTGTTTCTTAATTAATTAAGACCGTGATCTCCCATAAAGACCTCCCACATTAGACTGGCTGTTATGACCGCCTGGTTAAGCCGGTAGAGTCCGGGCAGTCTTACGTCATAACAGAGTCTAACCTCGTGTCTTTACCTTAATCACGTATTTAATTTATGGCTAAGACCTCTCACATTGGGCTGACATTTGTAGCAACTGGTTAAGCCGGTCGGGTCCGGGCAGTTTTACACTACAAATGAGTCCAACCTCGTGTCCTAGTCGATTAATTACACCTAATTAATCACCCCCATATTAATTATCCCTAATTAATATCAAGTTTTCCATAACATGGGTAGACCTAACTCAATAGGTAAATTCCCATGGGGTAGACCTAACTCAATAGGTAAATTCCCACTTATGGTAATTTATTTTTATGGTATGCTTAATCATACCCAATCATTCATTTATTAACATATTTACCAACCCCATCGTTCCCCACGTAAATCGTTCTCATTTCATGACATAAATAAGGGAAAGATCATCACAAATATCATGGGTTTAGCATACAACTTTGTCATGGGTTAAGAGGATGTCAACTTGCATATATGAGCATATATTAACCCAACCACATTTAACCCCAAACTTGCACATTATCATACACATGTCTTACATAACATGTTGAACTTGCATATAAGCATTCCCATAACTTGCATAACACGTTAGACATGCATTTAAGCCTACACATAACTTGCATAAGCATTCACATACTTGTATGGGCATTCATATACTTGCATAAGCATTCACATACTTGCATATCACATTAAGCTCGCATTTAAGCATATACATAACTTGCATAACATCATGCTCATAACTTGCATAATCTTATAAACTTAACTTGCATACCACTATGCACACAACTTGCATACCCTCATACACATAACTTGCATATGCACATAACTTGCATAACATGTTGAGCTTGCATGTAAGCATAACTTGCATAATATGTCGAACTTACATATATGACTTGCATCTTAAAGGAGGGTAAACATGCATATCATATAAGGGTGCCATCTTGCATATGTATATACCATATTTTAAAAGGGTAAACTTGCATGTCATGATTTATGCATAATACCAAACACTTAGCATGCATAAAACCACTTACTTATCATGCATAGAATCAAATACTTATTATGCATAAAATCAAATACTTATTATGCATAAAACCAAATACTTATTATGCATAAAATCAAATACTTATTATGCATAAAATCAAATACTTATTATGCATAAACCCACCACTTAACTTGCATAAACCCAAACACTTAACATGCATAAAACCCCATACTTAGTATGCATACAATCAAATACTTATCATGCATAACGTCAAATGCTTTAGCATGAATAACATCAAATACTTAACATGCATAACACCAACTACTTAGCATGCATAAAATCACATGCATAACTTGCATATCATGTTACATATAACTTGCATATATTCTCACATATAGTTTGCATAACATGTCACATATGCATAAATGTTTAACATGGTGTTTTGCATCATAAAACATGGCCTTAACTTGCATTTAACATAAAACTTGCAAATCACATATCATACAAACTTGCATAAATACATTTATCCACAAACATAGCCATGTCTTATCACATCCTACCATAATCAATTTAATAATTGATTATTAAAGCCATAGGAACTCACCAAAACCAAGATTAGCAAATCAATGAAGTAAAACTAGTTGCCAAATATGAAAAAGAAGGTGATTAGGGGTTGATTAGCTTGCAACTCTCTTCATTTGATTTGTGGAGGCCATGACCAAGTTTCATTTTGCCATAGTTTAGTTACTAGATTTAATTATGAATGAATTAGGGTAGGGTTAGGGTCTTATTTATAGGATTAGGTTGCATTTTAGACCCTTGGATTAACCCTAGATTAGATTAGGACCCTTAGATTTAGGAAATCTCTAGAACCAGCCCTCCTAGCCAGCCTGAAACCCAACCTGGTGCAACCTAGTGCACCCAGGTTCACAGAACGGTGCCACCCTGTCGACAGGCAAGTCGACAGGCATGTCGACACCCCTGTCGACAGGCCTGTCGACAGCCCTGTCGACATGGGTTGGGCGGGAAGCTACCCGCCTGACCCCGCCTGGCCCATTCCAAATCTGAATATTTAAATTTTTAAATCTGTTTTAGTTTTGAATTTTCTGCAAACTTCATCGGGCCATAACTGGGCCATACGGACTCCGATTTTCGAAAACTCGGACTCTATTTCGCGTATTTTTCCGAGACGAACGCAATAACGCAGCCCGTTACCCCCAATTCCCACATCTGAGATTATTTATTCTGTAATTAGTGAATTTTAGTATTAACCCAAAATACGGGGTGTTACATTCTCCCCTCCTTAAAGGATTTCGTCCCCGAAATCTCTAAGCTAAGGAGAATGCATATCCTACCATCCAAACAACCATCTACTCAAACCATCATCCACGGGCATCCATTGTCCTTAAAACAATTTCTAATGATGTATGACCATATGCAAAAAGTGTGTGTATATGTTCCCTATCTAACGTATGAACATATGCAAACCATGATAGTGCCATGCATCCATTATGTATGCAAGAAAACCCTATCGACACGTACAATATCTACATGAGTGCACAATCATTCACCAAAATGCATCATCCATGTGATAACACAACCATTATACATCCATAAATATATTTTCCTACACACAAATTTATGCAATATGCAATATGAAGTGACTGAGCCGATCTAGTGCCTAGAGTGTGTGTATATGCATCCACGAGCAACCACTAGCAAACACTTGCATCCACTTGCATCCATCAACCATAACATGTCTCAAACACATGTTTCAACCATAGGTTTACCCTATCTAAAGGTCAAAGGTACTAACGAGAGGACATACTAAAGATAAGATAAGCACAAGATATGCGATGAAGGAGAAGCAAAAGGACATACCCTCCGAAAGAAAAGGGTACCTCAAACGCATCTTCACTTCCGTCTCCCAGGTAGCGTCACTCTCTTCATCTCCCCTTTGTACTTTGATTAGTTGAACCTCTCTGTTTCTCAACTTCCAAATCGCTGACCCAAGGATGCAAGTAGGAGCTCGTCGAATCGTCGCATCACGCTCTGCTTCCACTTTTCTAAGCAAACTCGGCTCTACCACCTCTGCGGTCTCATGTAGGCACTTCCTCCCATGGAATACATCACTAAGTCTGTCGGGCAACTCCGCCAATGGAAGATGCTCCTTCCATGTACCCCCAAAATCCAAGATACATAGCCTCGAAAGGTCTTCTAAAACATGATTCACCCTCTCGGTCTGGCTGTTCGTCTGAGGATGATATGCAGTCCTCATACACAACTGAGTCCCTACCGCCTCTTGCAAACTCTTCAAAAACTCTCTAGTGAAGATAGGATCTCGATTACCCACTATGCTAGAGGGTACCCGATGCAATCGAACCATCTCTCGAAGATATACAGAAGCTAGCCATGGAGCAGTCCACTTACTCTCCACAGGTATGGGTGTTCTTAGTAAGTCTGTCTACCACCACCCAAATTCCTGTATTACTCTTTCTCGATCTGGGTAACCCGTCAATAAAATCCATCGAGACGCTGTTCCACTTTCACTGCGGAACATCCAATGGGTGAAGCAACCCACCTGGTTTCTTTCGCTCCATCTTCACTCGTTGGCACGCCAAACATTGAGCGACATGCTCGGCCACATCTTTCTTCATACCGGCCCAGAAGAAAGTCCTTTTCATGTCTTGGTACATCTCGTCCCCACCGGGATGAATGGTCATCCTAGAACGGCGTGCATCATCAAGAATAACCTTCCCCAAACCCTCGCCTTGCAGTAACAAAGTCTACTGTCTCTACGCAAGCACCCCCTATCGTCTAGGGTGTACCTACTCAAATGGCTGGACGACTCCCCCCCTTATGAGCTTCCCCACCAACTCAACTGACTGTGGGTCGTCCCTCTGGGCTTCTCCAATCCGCCCCAAAAGAGTAGGTCTAACCTCCAAGGAGGCTAGCCAACCGGGTACAAAGTCAACGGAAGGTCTAAAGTCAAACCTAGAAATAAACTCTAAGTCCGTCGTTCAACGAACCACAAACTCGAGGACGACCCTTTTCTACTTAAGGTGTCCTCTACCATGTTACCCTTACTCATAGGATGCTAAGGATCCCATCCACTTTTTGCTGTCCTAAGACCATGCGCTTGAAGAGTCTCCAACACTTCCCTAAGATGTAGGGCATGCTCTTCTCTACCAGGATATCATCCAAAATCATCGCAACTGTCTCCCACGCAGTCCATCCTAGTCGAATTCGGCATCCCCCAAATGCAAGCCCCAAAGGCCTAAACCAATATCAGACAAACACCCAAGGGATGCCTCCTTCGAATTCAGACGACCTACGTGAGATGATACAAATAAAAATGGCTAAATAATTAAGCCCTTGACCAATTCTGGATGTTCTTGCCAGTCTCGCTCCAAAACCGTCGTTTATCCTATACTGGCTCTGCTCAGCCTATTGAGCACATACGAAAACTTATTTCGCTCCTAGAAAAGACCCAGATGTCATCTACAAAGACCATCACGAGCTTATTTAGGTACTCCCTGAACACCCTTCTCATCAAATCAACAAAGTATGCGGGGCGTATGTCAAACCAAATGGCATCACCAGCCACTCATAAAAAAAAACATCTGGAGTCCTAAAGGTAGTCTTTTCTATGCTATCCTCAGCCATTCTCAACTGATGAACTTCCGTGGTTGAGTCCACTACTAAAACACTGAGGCGCCAACCAACTGATCAAAGAGATCATCAATCCTTGGCAATGGGTGTCTATTCTTCTTTGTGAGTTTCTTTAGTTCTCTATAGCCCACACAAAGTCTGAGGGACCCATCCGCCTTCATAACAAAAACTACTGGAGCGCCCCACTCCGATGTACTTCGTCTTATGAACCCCTTCTCAGCAAATCGCCTACTTACTTATGGAGTTCCCTCCTCTCACTAGGAGCCATGTGGCACACTGGCCAAGATACTGGTTTAGCATTATCCACCAGATATATTTAGAAGTCAATCTCCCGCTTCGGAGGTAAGCCCTTCACCTCCTCACACACCTCCGGGTGCTCCCGGACCACTCTAACAGATCGCAAACTCTAGGCCGACATGTCAAGCGATTCTAGATAACTTAGCATAACAGATTCTATGGGATTACAAGAGATCTCGAGAGTGTTACCCAAGCGGCCCATAAGCCTAACAACTCTCCCTCCAAAATCAAAAACGGCACCCCTACTGGATAACCAGTCCATGCCCAGAACTAACCCATAGCCCGTGAAGCCCAACAAGCATCACATCTAAACTCAATGCTAAGTATAAAAACTTTCAAACCCAACCACATCATGGAGCCCAATTGGGTTTGAAACAACTAAGGGATCATCAACCAAACTGGTGTCTAAGTGCAGTGACTCAACTATCAATGGTGAGATAAACGAACTCGATATATCAGGATCAAATAAAGTTTGAATCGGATAATAAAGAAATCCAAATTCCAACCTAGACGGTCCTATCCCCATCTGGTACCCTAGCCGTGAGGGAATACCACTACCCTCCATACCTTGTCTTTGCTTCTTTGGACAATCCTAATAAGGTGTCCTATCCCTTCAAAAAGGATAACTACTTGCCTTCTTCTTCCCTATTTTCCACTCGTAACCTCCCACCAATGAGGTTTCATCCTTCATTAACCAAACAACTATTCGAGCCTTCCTCCCATCGTCTATCCAATAGATACCTACCAGTCCTCCTCCTTCTTGAACCAACTTCTAACCCGACTAACGTCTAAGTCCCTTGAAGTGGTTTTCCATCCTTATCTATCTTAGAAAGATCATCTATACGCGGAGGGGAAACTCAAAACGAGAGAAAGGAAGAGATTCAAAATGGAGAATTCGAAAGATATAGATATGGCTATTGGGGATTATGCTTTTCTTTCAAAAACTTTTCTCTTAAAAGACATGTTTTCGAAAATACTCCTTTCCAAAAATGTTTTTAGAAAAATAGTTTTCTAAAAATTTTATCTGTTCCGGTAACCTTTGCTCTGATACCACGTGTAACACCCCACACCCGCTATGGTCACTCGCTAAGGGAATGCCATAACATCGGTGGAGTATTTTAAGTGAATATAGAACAGAAAAATTACAACAGGACAGATATAAGTCATACTTGAAAATTTAAAACATCATTTCCATTAACAAAACATGTTTGGTTACATCACAAAACCATAACAAGAGTCAAGTACATAATATCCATCCTGATAAAATAGAAGTACATAATCCCTTTACATAGATAATAGCCAAAATAGAAAAGATAAACCGAGCTTTACTTCTACGGTCCAAGCCCCAAAAGATAGATATAGCGGTCTGGTCCAAGTCCATTAGTGCTAGGCCCACTCTGATAACCTGAGGGTTGGAAAAAGATAAACAACAACGGGGTCAGACATAAGTCTGAGTGAGTCCTATAACCCTAACAATACAATCATTAAAGTAATTAGGGTATGATATAAACAAGATACGGTACCTCTGGGGATAATGACTACACTAAGTAGCCCACAAAACACAGGATGTACTACGATAACCGAAACAACGTATTTATCCACCCAAGGATAATTACTAGCTTACCCCACCCCAGACCTACCCACCCAAGGGTAATTCCTACACTGCACCACACCAGTTCTACCTACCAAGAGTAATTCCTACTTAAAGGTTGATCCCATCTAAAGTCTTAGAAAATATAGCTAGTAGTTTCTGGTGCTTCTAGCTGACCACGTAGGTGACGTCTGCCCCTACCTCCACTAGGTGTATAACTGACCATGTAGGTGCCGTCTGCCCCTACATCCACTAGGTGTACCTAGTAATCTTACCCAGTAGTTTCGTGTACCCCTACATAGGTGCCGTCTGCCCCTATCTTCACTAGGTGTACCCACTACTCCCCAACGATCGGCTCCCTATCGTAGATACCCGTGCTGGTCCCACAGTGGGGTGTATCACTCCCCTAAAGTGGCTACCCAATACTAACGGTGCACGGCTTTATATCTACACGATGCAACAACGGCTTATCTACCAGCCCGGGCCCACACACGCATATGAAACCCGTTGGACTTGCGTTGCCACCGCTAACCCGTTTTGGCCTCTTATAATCAAGCCCAATATGCGTGTCCCGTCACTCGACATGGGTCGAGCCCACAAAGATACGTTTGGGATATTGGTTGAAATGGGCCCCCACAAGCTACTACTTAAGCTTGTCATTAATCTAGTGCATCCCACTTAACCTCTTTTTATAATCATGCCCCCTTACACGTTAAGGTTTGGTTAAGTCATCTAATTATATTACAATTGCCACTTAAGGCACCCACTAGATTTCCGCATGCTACCCAAGGCACTTACTTGATTCCCACATGCCACCCAAGGCACTTACTTAACCCTTTAATCATGTTTATTTACATGTTCCACTTTGGTTAAGTATTCTAATCGTATTTTCTATTGCCACCCAAGGCAACCCACTTAACCCCTCATGTCCCACTACATGCTAATATGGTTAAGTGTTTCTTAATTAATTAAGACCGTGATCTCCCATAAAGACCTCCCACATTAGACTGGCTGTTATGACCGCCTGGTTAAGCCGGTAGAGTCCGGGCAGTCTTACGTCATAACAGAGTCTAACCTCGTGTCTTTACCTTAATCACGTATTTAATTTATGGCTAAGACCTCTCACATTGGGCTGACATTTGTAGCAACTGGTTAAGCCGGTCGGGTCCGGGCAGTTTTACACTACAAATGAGTCCAACCTCGTGTCCTAGTCGATTAATTACACCTAATTAATCACCCCCATATTAATTATCCCTAATTAATATCAAGTTTTCCATAACATGGGTAGACCTAACTCAATAGGTAAATTCCCATGGGGTAGACCTAACTCAATAGGTAAATTCCCACTTATGGTAATTTATTTTTATGGTATGCTTAATCATACCCAATCATTCATTTATTAACATATTTACCAACCCCATCGTTCCCCACGTAAATCGTTCTCATTTCATGACATAAATAAGGGAAAGATCATCACAAATATCATGGGTTTAGCATACAACTTTGTCATGGGTTAAGAGGATGTCAACTTGCATATATGAGCATATATTAACCCAACCACATTTAACCCCAAACTTGCACATTATCATACACATGTCTTACATAACATGTTGAACTTGCATATAAGCATTCCCATAACTTGCATAACACGTTAGACATGCATTTAAGCCTACACATAACTTGCATAAGCATTCACATACTTGTATGGGCATTCATATACTTGCATAAGCATTCACATACTTGCATATCACATTAAGCTCGCATTTAAGCATATACATAACTTGCATAACATCATGCTCATAACTTGCATAATCTTATAAACTTAACTTGCATACCACTATGCACACAACTTGCATACCCTCATACACATAACTTGCATATGCACATAACTTGCATAACATGTTGAGCTTGCATGTAAGCATAACTTGCATAATATGTCGAACTTACATATATGACTTGCATCTTAAAGGAGGGTAAACATGCATATCATATAAGGGTGCCATCTTGCATATGTATATACCATATTTTAAAAGGGTAAACTTGCATGTCATGATTTATGCATAATACCAAACACTTAGCATGCATAAAACCACTTACTTATCATGCATAGAATCAAATACTTATTATGCATAAAATCAAATACTTATTATGCATAAAACCAAATACTTATTATGCATAAAATCAAATACTTATTATGCATAAAATCAAATACTTATTATGCATAAACCCACCACTTAACTTGCATAAACCCAAACACTTAACATGCATAAAACCCCATACTTAGTATGCATACAATCAAATACTTATCATGCATAACGTCAAATGCTTTAGCATGAATAACATCAAATACTTAACATGCATAACACCAACTACTTAGCATGCATAAAATCACATGCATAACTTGCATATCATGTTACATATAACTTGCATATATTCTCACATATAGTTTGCATAACATGTCACATATGCATAAATGTTTAACATGGTGTTTTGCATCATAAAACATGGCCTTAACTTGCATTTAACATAAAACTTGCAAATCACATATCATACAAACTTGCATAAATACATTTATCCACAAACATAGCCATGTCTTATCACATCCTACCATAATCAATTTAATAATTGATTATTAAAGCCATAGGAACTCACCAAAACCAAGATTAGCAAATCAATGAAGTAAAACTAGTTGCCAAATATGAAAAAGAAGGTGATTAGGGGTTGATTAGCTTGCAACTCTCTTCATTTGATTTGTGGAGGCCATGACCAAGTTTCATTTTGCCATAGTTTAGTTACTAGATTTAATTATGAATGAATTAGGGTAGGGTTAGGGTCTTATTTATAGGATTAGGTTGCATTTTAGACCCTTGGATTAACCCTAGATTAGATTAGGACCCTTAGATTTAGGAAATCTCTAGAACCAGCCCTCCTAGCCAGCCTGAAACCCAACCTGGTGCAACCTAGTGCACCCAGGTTCACAGAACGGTGCCACCCTGTCGACAGGCAAGTCGACAGGCATGTCGACACCCCTGTCGACAGGCCTGTCGACAGCCCTGTCGACATGGGTTGGGCGGGAAGCTACCCGCCTGACCCCGCCTGGCCCATTCCAAATCTGAATATTTAAATTTTTAAATCTGTTTTAGTTTTGAATTTTCTGCAAACTTCATCGGGCCATAACTGGGCCATACGGACTCCGATTTTCGAAAACTCGGACTCTATTTCGCGTATTTTTCCGAGACGAACGCAATAACGCAGCCCGTTACCCCCAATTCCCACATCTGAGATTATTTATTCTGTAATTAGTGAATTTTAGTATTAACCCAAAATACGGGGTGTTACACCCGCTACCTGGAGGAAATGTATTATTTATATTTACATGGAATTATAATATATTCCATGTCCTGAGTGTAGGGATTCAGGAAGTTGGAAAGGTTAGAGCTCCATCACGCTATAAAGCATGTGGGTACTACTTTTGTAATTTTGTAACTTTTTTTATATTACTAAATTTAAAGCTTAAGAAGAATAATTGATTTTCTCCATTGATTAATCGGTTTCTTAGAGCAATTTAGTTTTGGGCTTTATTATATTTAGTACCTTGAAGAGAATCCCCATAAAAAATCCAACTCGAAAAACTATTCAACCTTATTGAACCATACCCTGGATTATCAACACAACTTGCAAATTTGCATACAAATAGGATCGAATAATAATGGATTAAAAAAATTCACATAACATCTCCTTGTTGACATCAAGAACATCTGAAACTTCATAACTAACATCCAAACCTCTCGAATCTCTGGTGATTAGATCAAAAACTGGAATACTCTCTACTGTAAAACAATTGTTAATGCCACAAAATTTCTATTTGTAATTATGTCTAATTCACAATACCATCCATTTCAAAATTACTTTCGACATTCGGTCGAAAAAAATTGAAAAATAATAAGATGGAATTTGACTTGGATTTAAAACAAGATCATGATATGTAAATAAAAACTAACCCTAGCCATGAAAACACAAGAAACAATTCCTTCGTAAATAAAAAGGAACCACATTAATACCTTCCAATGATCAATATTGAAGGAGGATTGTCTCGCATGTTGTTAAGGAGGAATGATGGGTTATATTTAATAGTCCCACATCATGGAATAAATTGAAGGAGTTGAATATAAATATGAGTTAGTGGGCATGTAACAAAAGGGATTCTTTTTGTTATATGGGAGTTGCGTGCCAGCTCATATGCATGCAAGGAAGGGGGACTTTGTTCCGATCGTCGTTACACAGCTAAAAGCATAGCGATAGAAGACTATAGATTACCTGTCAAAAGTTGTAATAATCGATTGGTTATTATTGTTGTTAGCGAACTCAGGAATAAATCAAAATCCTTTTTTTAGGGTTATAATTGAGGGTTAAATGAGAAAGCAAAGGTGGAAGTGAACCAAAATAATTGAAAAGGAAGTGGCCATGAAAATGTTTCTTTCGCTGGCATACTAATTTTGATATGTTGCTCTATTACAGTGTAGCCCAACGCAATGCATATTTGAGTGTGATTTTGATGGAAGTAATAATGGCATTCAGTGTTTAAACATTGTTCCAAGTTGCAATGAATAATTATTTTTCTTGTAATGCACTCCTCTTCTTTTTCTACTTCTAGGGATTAAATGCCATTTCCCCCTTATCAAATCCATCTTCCATGTGCTTTTCTATGCACTCCTCAGATCTTCCTGGAACGCTTCACTTCTCCTTACCTGTCCTGATTTACAAACCTTAGCCTCGATTTGCGCAAGCATCTCCCTATCCCCTAATTATGTTCCTCACATCTACACCTAGCCTTTTCACTGTTAGTTCATCTGACTGTTCACGACTTCCTCATTAGGCACACTGCTTTTTGTACTTTGTCTTTTCATTCTCAATGTACCCACCGTAAGGCGGGATTAGCCTGTGGGTCAATTAGTTTCGACGTACTAGTTGGGTTTCCGACTTGGTGAGTTTTCTCTATGTTTTATGTTTGTGTATTGTTTTTGAGTTTGTTGGGCTACTGGTAGTGAGACGAGCCGAACTTCCCCGGGAAGGAAAGCACGGATAGAATTGAGGACAAGACAAAATAGAACGCATACGGAAGAACATTTCATTGTTATTACAACAATTCCATCAGATACAAGAATATACAGAGTATAAATGAATAAATTACATTCGATAAATATCAGAGATTACAATAAATTACATAGCAGCGGAAAATAATACAAAATCACAACTAGAAGTGATACACGGATACAGAGCTTTCCGAGCATCGTTCCAGCTGTAAATCAGGATCCTGTGAATATAAATCTGCAAAACCAAAACTACTAGCTGCCCGTGCGGAAAATAAGGGCACCCAGAGTTTAGGTTAAAACAATAAACTCCAGGTCAGTCATGTGACTGGTGTGAGAACTAAAACAGTTATTCAAAACTTTACTTTAAAGATAGTAATTCAAGGGACCACGCCGTATAACACGGAACGGGTTTCCTCCCAAGAATACTAGTGCATATAACAAAACAGCGCAATGCTCTTTGGAAAAATGAAGCTATTATAAGACCCAGGTCCCATCACACAATGCAACGCAAGCCGGAGGATAGGGTTTTACCTTATAATAGCCAAACATGCTTGGTACGTTTAAAACAAATCATTTGATACCATAATAAGTGTATAGTGTCAAAACAATTCAAATCATAAATATCAATCATAGGCGGCATGGGTACCATCTATCATGTCGCCATACTAGTTCTACAATTAAAACCGCAATATCACGTATTGGAAATTGGATTCCATCATGAGCCAAGGCAAGGGGCAAGGTCCTCTCCGCGTTCGATACACTCTAGCAAATGTCCCAGGACCCCACTATGATCCTTGGATCTTCAGGGCCGGTCCTCTCTTACTTTTGAGGATTAGTTATTCCTGAACACACGTTTCCCGGTCCTTACAGACCTATATCCGAGGCGCCTCATATCCAACAACCACACAGGTGAAAAGTATATAAATGTCAGGGCTGGTAGGTCACTGACACCACCCTAGCTAGAAAGAAACGTCGTGCTCTCCCTGCAGTCACTATCCCGTTTTTGACTCATACCGAGGTGTGAGGCTCGCGAATTCACGTTATACACAAAGCTATGCCACACAGGCTGTGCTTTGATCATCAACCACAAGACTTTGCTTTTCAACAGAAGCCTTGATCAATTGCCACTTACGCGTGCCACATTGGCAATTCACTCCTTGCGACTGATGTCCATCGATATACAACCCCTGAGCTCGTACGTCTCAGAGAAGGGCGTTAAGCAAGAGAATAAATTCTCCGCCGCCAAACAGATGTATATTTAATAGAGATCAATCAACACAGAATAAAATCCAATGTCAGACACACAATCCATTTACAAGTTCGTTCTGGGTCTGAACGAAACCGGAGGCACTTTCCTCGCATATCCATCCATCTCCAAGTACGTCTGGACGATCACCGACTGTTTCCCTCATCTTGGGTGTACAGCCCAATCAAGATCATCAGTAATCACCCAAACGATGTGAAGACTTCCGGTCTTCAACCACCGTCTTCATCTTCGACATCTCGTCGAATCGGTTATTCAGAATGGGTATAACCCGGCCTTTCTGAATAACCCACGTATATAATTAACAAATGTTACACAAACACAATGAACGCCTCATTCCAATTCAGAATATTCTTTTATTCACAAAATCACATTCTTAGGGAAAGGTTCCCATTAATTTTATCAAAGATAAATTCTTCTAAATTTATTCTTTAATCTTCCTTTGGATATCTTCTCAAACTAGTCGGGATTAGCGAACCACACCGAAGTAATTATTTGTTTTATTTCCCAATCCCAACCTATATATCCCATGGAGCAAAACTGGTGATACTCCATATCTAACACCACGGTGTTATCGGTAAAATTAATTACCATTTCACGTTCAAATCTAATTAAAGATTTAACTATCGCTTTGGAGCAAAACTGGTGATACTCCACTCTCGATCCCTTTTCAGATTTGATAATTTAAATTATCAATTCACATTTTAATCTAATTAAAGATTCATTAAAACTCCACTTAGTTTTAATCTTTTCAGAAATCGATATCTTGCCTTTAACTGGGTTAAAGAACCAATGTTATCTAAAACACGATTCACGATAAACCCAAATCACATTTGATATTAAATACAAGGCTCTGAATAGAAAATATACCGGCTTATATTCAATATCAAATTCTGAAACCAACAAATATCGTATTGGAAATAACGATATAAAATATATCTTTCAAATTCCCATAACAATATCTGTATAGTCACGAAATCCAACATCGAAATATTCCGAAGATAATTTCGATTCAACTCCAGTCCAATTCACGTATTGGAAATATCGATTATTTTCAAAATCACTTTCAAATTCAATTTATTTATTTCAAAAATAAATTGATTTTAATTCTAGTTCAAAACTAGTTCATTTCGATAGAAATCTATTTTTACCTATTCAAATGTGGAATTTTCCAGCCCAATTCTTTCCAATTCACATATTATAATTTTACACAAATTATAGATATTTTTAATAATTTTATCAAGGCCCGTACAGTCGATTTCCATCAACGGCCATCGAACTGCACTTACAGCGACCTTTTTCGAATTTGATTTGGACATAATTCCAAATCCAACCGTTAGATTTCAAATTTCTAATATTCATTGGAAAGCTCTTTTCGATACGAACCCAACGGTTCCGGTTTTAGGAGAATCCGACGGTCGGATCTCCCGCAATGTCCGTTTGAAATAAATGGTCGAAATTCACGAACTGCCGCGGCGCGGCGCGTTCTATTCAGGCCATTATATTATATATATATATAATATATATAATATATATTTCATCGATTTCTATTTAAAACGAATTTTATAAATCTTTTTAAAATCGTTTCAAAAGCAATTTCAACTTTCTTTTCAATTCAAATCATTTCAATTTCGTTTTCAATTCAATTCGAAATCGTTTTCAATTCAATTCATTTCGAAATCGTTTTCAATTCAATTCATTTCGAAATCGTTTTCAATTCAATTCATTTCGAAATCGTTTTCAATTCAATTCATTTCGAAATCGTTTTCAATTCAATTCATTTCGAAATCGTTTTCAATTCAATTCATTTCGAAATCGTTTTCAATTCAATTCATTTCGAAATCGTTTTCAATTCAATTCATTTCGAAATCGTTTTCAATTCAATTCATTTCGAAATCGTTTTCAATTCAATTCATTTCGAAATCGTTTTCAATTCAATTCATTTCGAAATCGTTTTCAATTTTATTCATTTCGAAATCGTTTTCAATTCAATTCATTTCGAAATCGTTTTCAATTCAATTCATTTCGAAATCGTTTTCAATTCAATTCATTTCGAAATCGTTTTCAATTCAATTGAAGTTTGAAATCGAATTATCGAACTACCGCGCCATTTTCAATTCTATTTATAATTATATATAATTATTTATATTCTAACGACGACGTATATAATATATACGTCGAATTATATTCAAAATAAATTTTCGTCGATATTATTTAAAATAATCTATTTTAAATATTCAAAATTCGCTAAATTTGCCAAAATAAAAATTTCAAACTAGCTCGCATTTTACGGGTTATTACAATCTCCCCCACTTAAAACTTTTCGTCCCCGAAAAGGAACAAAGTCGAAAGTGGTTTGATTAATCAGCTCTACGTTCGATCTGGCTTTCGTTCTCCAACTTTTCAGTTTCTGAGAATTTTCAAAATTTCAAAAATTTGGCTAACACCCTAAATTTTCGAAAAATTTCGCCATAACCTCCCCTGCACCGGGAGCATCGGAGAATTTCAAATAGCTTCCCCGGTCCTTCAGATCTCAAAAAGAAAAAGAAAAAGCCAAGCGGCTAGCCAATAGGCTCACAAAATCATCATCACCCAAACAAAACAGGAAATTATGTAGTAAACATGTACCTATTTGTCGGGCAAACAAATTTTATTCTTTGCTCTAGCCTCCTTGCTATGACCTGTTCAATGTAAGTATATGTATATGCAAGCAAATGCGACCAATTTTCAATACAGTTCAATATTTGATTCATTTTGGCTAAATGGTTAAAATTTAGCAAACAAATAAACAAACAACACAAACATCAATCAATTAGTGAATTAGAGTTTCAAATTCATAATTTGATACATATACAGAAAATCATGTTTTTGATGCCAATTCACAACAATAAATCTATCTATATAAGTTTTGGTTCTCACACCAGTCTAATGGAAATATATAGAAGTCACACATTCGAAACACGAATATAAATACTGATGATGTGGCCACATCATCAGAATTATCCCCGGGTGTCTAGAAATGTGATTCTATATCTACCCAGTATATTAAAACTTCGAATATACGTTCATGACGCGTATACGCGAAATATATATATACTCGATTGTGCATATTCAAAATAAATAAATATTCAAATACGTGTAAAGCGATTTAAATTTCAAAACAAAATTGTTTTCATTTGAAAAATATACTCTTCACACTCGTTCTAGGATACTACTGATCCTATCTCTAACGAGTCATCCTAATTGGATTTCACTAATCCAATATCTGATGAATTCTTTCGTATGGTTCTAATGTGTCTTGTTCTCGAGCTCTGTAAACCAAAGCTTTGATACCAAACTGAGACGACCCGAACTTCCCCGGGAAGGAAAGCACGGATAGAATTGAGGACAAGATAAAATAGAACGCATACGGAAGAACATTTCATTGTTATTACAACAATTCCATCAGATACAAGAATATACAGAGTATAAATGAATAAATTACATTCGATAAATATCAGAGATTACAATAAATTACATAGCAGCGGAAAATAATACAAAATCACAACTAGAAGTGATACACGGATACAGAGCTTTCCGAGCATCGTTCCAGCTGTAAATCAGGATCCTGTGAATATAAATCTGCAAAACCAAAACTACTAGCTGCCCGTGCGGAAAATAAGGGCACCCAGAGTTTAGGTTAAAACAATAAACTCCAGGTCAGTCATGTGACTGGTGTGAGAACTAAAACAGTTATTCAAAACTTTACTTTAAAGATAGTAATTCAAGGGACCACGCCGTATAACACGGAACGGGTTTCCTCCCAAGAATACTAGTGCATATAACAAAACAGCGCAATGCTCTTTGGAAAAATGAAGCTATTATAAGACCCAGGTCCCATCACACAATGCAACGCAAGCCGGAGGATAGGGTTTTACCTTATAATAGCCAAACATGCTTGGTACGTTTAAAACAAATCATTTGATACCATAATAAGTGTATAGTGTCAAAACAATTCAAATCATAAATATCAATCATAGGCGGCATGGGTACCATCTATCATGTCGCCATACTAGTTCTACAATTAAAACCGCAATATCACGTATTGGAAATTGGATTCCATCATGAGCCAAGGCAAGGGGCAAGTTCCTCTCCGCGTTCGATACACTCTAGCAAATGTCCCAGGACCCCACTATGATCCTTGGATCTTCAGGGCCGGTCCTCTCTTACTTTTGAGGATTAGTTATTCCTGAACACACGTTTCCCGGTCCTTACAGACCTATATCCGAGGCGCCTCATATCCAACAACCACACAGGTGAAAAGTATATAAATGTCAGGGCTGGTAGGTCACTGACACCACCCTAGCTAGAAAGAAACGTCGTGCTCTCCCTGCAGTCACTATCCCGTTTTTGACTCATACCGAGGTGTGAGGCTCGCGAATTCACGTTATACACAAAGCTACGCCACACAGGCTGTGCTTTGATCATCAACCACAAGACTTTGCTTTTCAACAGAAGCCTTGATCAATTGCCACTTACGCGTGCCACATTGGCAATTCACTCCTTGCGACTGATGTCCATCGATATACAACCCCTGAGCTCGTACGTCTCAGAGAAGGGCGTTAAGCAAGAGAATAAATTCTCCGCTGCCAAACAGATGTATATTTAATAGAGATCAATCAACACAGAATAAAATCCAATGTCAGACACACAATCCATTTACAAGTTCGTTCTGGGTCTGAACGAAACCGGAGGCACTTTCCTCGCATATCCATCCATCTCCAAGTACGTCTGGACGATCACCGACTGTTTCCCTCATCTTGGGTGTACAGCCCAATCAAGATCATCAGTAATCACCCAAACGATGTGAAGACTTCCGGTCTTCAACCACCGTCTTCATCTTCGACATCTCGTCGAATCGGTTATTCAGAATGGGTATAACCCGGCCTTTCTGAATAACCCACGTATATAATTAACAAATGTTACACAAACACAATGAACGCCTCATTCCAATTCAGAATATTCTTTTATTCACAAAATCACATTCTTAGGGAAAGGTTCCCATTAATTTTATCAAAGATAAATTCTTCTAAATTTATTCTTTAATCTTCCTTTGGATATCTTCTCAAACTAGTCGGGATTAGCGAACCACACCGAAGTAATTATTTGTTTTATTTCCCAATCCCAACCTATATATCCCATGGAGCAAAACTGGTGATACTCCATATCTAACACCACGGTGTTATCGGTAAAATTAATTACCATTTCACGTTCAAATCTAATTAAAGATTTAACTATCGCTTTGGAGCAAAACTGGTGATACTCCACTCTCGATCCCTTTTCAGATTTGATAATTTAAATTATCAATTCACATTTTAATCTAATTAAAGATTCATTAAAACTCCACTTAGTTTTAATCTTTTCAGAAATCGATATCTTGCCTTTAACTGGGTTAAAGAACCAATGTTATCTAAAACACGATTCACGATAAACCCAAATCACATTTGATATTAAATACAAGGCTCTGAATAGAAAATATACCGGCTTATATTCAATATCAAATTCTGAAACCAACAAATATCGTATTGGAAATAACGATATAAAATATATCTTTCAAATTCCCATAACAATATCTGTATAGTCACGAAATCCAACATCGAAATATTCCGAAGATAATTTCGATTCAACTCCAGTCCAATTCACGTATTGGAAATATCGATTATTTTCAAAATCACTTTCAAATTCAATTTATTTATTTCAAAAATAAATTGATTTTAATTCTAGTTCAAAACTAGTTCATTTCGATAGAAATCTATTTTTACCTATTCAAATGTGGAATTTTCCAGCCCAATTCTTTCCAATTCACATATTATAATTTTACACAAATTATAGATATTTTTAATAATTTTATCAAGGCCCGTACAGTCGATTTCCATCAACGGCCATCGAACTGCACTTACAGCGACCTTTTTCGAATTTGATTTGGACATAATTCCAAATCCAACCGTTAGATTTCAAATTTCTAATATTCATTGGAAAGCTCTTTTCGATACGAACCCAACGGTTCCGGTTTTAGAGAATCCGACGGTCGGATCTCCCGCAATGTCCGTTTGAAATAAATGGTCGAAATTCACGAACTGCCGCGGCGCGGCGCGTTCTATTCAGGCCATTATATTATATATATATAATATATATTTCGTCGATTTCTATTTAAAACGAATTTTATAAATCGTTTTAAAATCGTTTCCAAAGCAATTTCAACTTTCTTTTCAATTCAAATCATTTCAATTTCGTTTTCAATTCAATTCATTTCGAAATCATTTTCAATTCAATTCATTTCGAAATCGTTTTCAATTCAATTCATTTCGAAATCGTTTTCAATTCAATTCTTTTCGAAATCGTTTTCAATTCAATTCATTTCGAAATCGTTTTCAATTCAATTCATTTCGAAATCGTTTTCATTTCAATTCATTTCGAAATCGTTTTCAATTCAATTCATTTCGAAATCGTTTTCAATTCAATTCATTTCGAAATCGTTTTCAATTCAATTCATTTCGAAATCGTTTTCAATTCAATTCATTTCGAAATCGTTTTCAATTCAATTCATTTCGAAATCGTTTTCAATTCAATTCATTTCGAAATCGTTTTCAATTCAATTCATTTCGAAATCGTTTTCAATTCAATTGAAGTTTGAAATCGAATTATCGAACTACCGCGCCATTTTCAATTCTATTTATAATTATATATAATTATTTATATTCTAACGACGACGTATATAATATATACGTCGAATTATATTCAAAATAAATTTTCGTCGATATTATTTAAAATAATCTATTTTAAATATTAAAAATTCGCTAAATTTGCCAAAATAAAAATTTCAAACTGGCTCGCATTTTACGGGTTATTACAGGTAGGTTGGGTAGTGCTAAGGTGTTGATGTACCCTCAGTTATTGTTTCCACTTGGGTGTAGTTTGTGTGGCTGTGTAGATTTTGGCTTTGCTGTGTTGAGGTTGTAGTTTGTCAGGCTTTTGTGTGTGGAGTTTGTGCTGTTGTGCCGCTTTTTGTTTGTTGGAAAAGGATAAAGGGGCGATAAATACTGTACTCATGCTAGTATTGCTAATTGTTGATGTTTTTTGCCTGTAAAAAATGCAAGCTTCGAAATGAACTTTGTTGTTGATACATCTTCCATTAAGATCCAGTTGCCACCCTTCGTTTGCTATGGCAAATCATACTTTGAATTTGTATACTTCATGCCACCTGTTCTGTAATTTAAAACAAGCGATTGCACAATTTCGGACTTATACTCACCATCGACTGTCCATATCGATAGTGGATTAGTTGAAAAATGAAAGATAGTGAACTTTGAATTGGATTAAGTGTTTGCATGGAACTGTTTAATTCCATGGTTTAAAACTCGTTGAATACCATCTGTACAAACACGATATTCGAATTCAAATTCGCATGCTTAAAATCAGCTAATCGACTAGAGCCTACTATGTGTTTCAAACATTATCGTTTTATGACTTATATGATGGTATAAGATATTTCTCATTTGAGAAATATGCATTGATGACTTATTCTCTGTTTCTTTTTGCAGAAGTCTTTGATTATCGGTGCCCCAACTTAACAGGTCATCACCCGTCTTCATTATAGGATGAATTTTTATTGCTCAACGCTTGTTCATTTTGTTGATCAGTTTTGACATCGAAGACTCTGTTGGATGCACCGTGTTTTGGAGAGGTCATTTTAATCCAACATTTGGCCTTCTCTTGTCGACTGGGTCAAAATGATGGAGCTCAACGAGCATTGTTGATTTTTCCTGTAGAGAAATTACTTTCCCTATGGAAATGATTTTTGGTTGTCGTATCGTTTTGCAGTGCGAACTCCAACGATCCTTGTAGTGAGGGTTGCGTCGCCGGGCTTTCGAACTCCGACGCTTCATTCCACATATAGTGAACTCCCGTGCTTTCTTTCGTTCCTACGGATTCCAGCGAACCTTTTGTGGGTTGCATTGCCACGCTTATGAACCCCCACGCTTCGTTTCACGCATAGTGAACTCCCGTGCTTCGTTTCGTGCTTACGGATTCCAGCGAACCTTTAGACTTGCCTCTACTATGGGAGGACTTTGTTTTTCCTCTCTATGGTAGGACTTTGTTTTGCCTTACCATGGGAGGACTTTGTTTAGCCTCTCTATGGTAGGACTTTGTTTTGCCTCACTATGGGAGGACTGTGTTTTGCCTCACTATGGGAGGACTCTATTTTGCCTCTCTATGGGAGGAATTTGTTTTGCCTCACTATGGGAGGACTTTATTTTTCCTCTCTATGGGAGGACTTTGTTTTGCCTCACTATGGGAGGACTTTGTTTTGCCTCACTATGGGAGGACTTTATTTTGCCTTTGGTATGGGAGGACTTTGTTTTGCCTCTCTATGGTAAGACTTTGTTTTGCCTCACTATGGGAGGACCTTGTTTTGCCTTACTATTGGAGGACTTTATTTTACCTCTCTATGGGAGGACTTTGTTTTGCCTTACTATGGGAGGACTTTATTTTGCCTCTCTATGGGAGGAATTTGTTTTGCCTCACTATGGGAGGACTTTATTTTGCCCTTACTATGGAGGGACTTTGTTTTTCCTCACTATGGGATGACTTTATTTTTCCCTTGCTATAGAGGGACTTTGTTTTGCCTCACTGTGGGAGGACTTTGTTTTGCCTCACTATGGCAGGACTTTGTTTTGCCTTTCTATCGGAGAACTTTATTTTTAGCGCTGTTACAGAAGGTAAACATCAGTCCTCATATCGGATGCGCTTAACTATGGTAAGCGATCGCAGTCAGACTGAGAGGTTGTGACCCCTTGGAATTCGCGACTTATGGCATTGATTTTAGATATGCTTGCTGAGCTCTCCATCATTTGACTCTTGGCAACTCCTTTCGCTCACTCTTTAAGGTGGTGCTTTCCATCTTTGCATTATTCATATTGATGGTTAGATGTAACAACCCGTAAAATCTGGGCCAGTTTAAAATTTTTATTTTTGGCAATTTTAGCGAATTTTGATTATTTAAAATAGATTATTTTAAATAATATCGTCGAGAAATTTATTTTGAATTGAATTCAAACGTATATATTATCTACGTCGTCGTTAGAATATATTATAATTATATATAATTATAAAAGGAATTGAAAATGGCGCGGTAGTTCGAAAATTCGATCTCTAATTTCAAATGAATATACAGAATTCAATATAAGTCAGAATTGAACGAAACAAGAAATATTTGAATCTGTATAACTATATCTTTGTAACGAAGTTAACAAACTGAGATTTCATCTTAGAAATGATAAGATATGTCCAGTTGAAAATTAGAAATAGTCGCTGTGGGATTTATATATATTTTTATATATATAAGGCCCTTAAAAATAGCAATTTTGCAAACGACCTCGGATTTCGACGAAACCAGTTTTGTTGGGTCCGTGATGTTAAGTTATTGCTAGATTCCAAATTTCATAATTTTTCGAATCAATATGTGAGCGTGACAAAGGAAAACGCGTTTGACCAGTTTCAGTTGATTTTAATCGACTGGAATTTGGCCATTTTTCAAACGGTCTCAGAATTCGACGAAACTAGTTTTATTAGGACCGTATCGTCAATACGAAGCTAGAAAATATTTTTCTGTAATTTTTCGAGTTCGTATGCGACCCCGGTAATTTGAAATGTACGTTTAAAATTCAATAAAGTGATTTAAATGTAAATTGAACGGAAACTGATTCAAACGATCAAATCAGCTTACGATACATATCCCATTGTGTTCGGAATGGGGGTGAAACGCTATGGACGTCAGGCGGTGGGCCTCGTTTAGAGGTCGAAAATAAAAGTTGCTTTATAAAGTAAAATTTAAAATAATTAAATAATAAAATTTAAAATAAAAACTCTTATCTCTTTATACCCCCCCTCTCCTTTTCTTTGACCGTCAGTCAAAGGAATAAAAAAAAAAAAAAAAAAAATATATTTGAAATAGAAATATTTGAAATAGAAATATTTGAAATAGAATATTTGAAAATAAAGGAATATATGAAGCCGTGTTGATTAGATTGACGCCATTTTGACGTGAACGATATTTATATCGATTTTATTCATTTTGAAATGAATTGAATTGAAAACGATTTCGAAATGAATTGAATTGAAAACGAATTCAAAATGAATTGAAAACGATTTCGAAATGAATTGAATTGAAAACGATTTCGAAATGAATTGAATTGAAAACGATTTCGAGACGAATTGAATTGAAAACGAATTCAAATTGAATTGAAAGCGAATTGAAATGAATTCAAATTGAACTAAAATTTGAATTGAATAGAAATGAATTTTGAAACGAATTTATAAAGAAGAATTCAATTTTGATTTGAATTGAAATGGAAGTTGAAATAGGTTTTGAAACGATTTTAAAACTATTTATATAATTCGTTTTGAATAGAAATCGACGAAATATATATTATATATATTATATATAATATAATGGCCTGAATAGAACGCGCCGCGCCGCGGCAGTTCGCGAATTTCGACCATTTATTTCAAACGGACATTACGGGAGATCCGACCGTCGGATTCTCCTAAAACCGGAACCGTTGGGTTCGTATCGAAAAGAGCTTTCTAATGAATGTTAGAAATTTGAAATCTAACGGTTGGATTTGGAGATACGTCCAAATCAAATTCGAAAAAGGTCGCTGTAAGTGCAGTTCGATGGCCATTGTTGGAAATCGACTGTACGGGCCTTGATAAAATTATTAAAAATAGTAATAATTTGTGTAAAATCATAAGAAATGATTTAGAAAGAATTGGGATGAAAAACTCCCTATTTGAAAAGATAAAAATAGATTTTTATCGAAATGAACTAGTTTTGAACTAGAATTATAATTCTATTTATTTTTAAATAAATAAATTGAATTTGAAAAGGGTTTTGAAAATAACCAAAGTTTCCAATGATTGCATTGGAGTGGATTTGAATCGAAATTGTCTTCGGAATATTTCGATGTTGGAATTTGTGATTATACGGATGTTGTTACGGAAATTTGAAAGATATATATTTATATCGTTATTTCCAATACGACATTTGTTAATCGTAGAATTTGATATTGAATATAAGCCGATATATTTTCTATTCAGAGCCTTATATTGAATATCAAATGTGATTTGGGTTTGTCGTGAATGGTGTCTTCATTAACACTGTTCTTGAACCCAAGTGAGAAAAGATTAAATCTTTTTATTTAGATTAAATGAAGTGTACCAATTAAATGATATTTAATTGGAATTGAATTGATATTGATTTTTGGGTTTATCGTGAACAGTGTTTTAAATAACACTTGTTCTTTAACCCGATAATTAATGAATGTGATTTGGGTTTGTCGTGAATGGTGTCTTCACTAACACTGTTCTTGAACCCAGCTGAGAAAAGATTAAATCTTTTGATTTAGATTTAATGAAGTGTACCAATTAAATAATATTTAATTGGAATTGAATGGATATTGATTTTTGGGTTTATCGTGAACAGTGTTTTAAATAACACTTGTTCTTTAACCCGATAATAAATGGGATGTGACTTTGGGTTTATCGTGAACCGTGTTTTAAATGACACTGATTCTTTAACCCAGTCACAGATTAAAACTAAGTGGAGTTTTAATGAATCTTTAATTAGATTGAAAAGATCGAGAATGGAGTATCACCAGTTTTGCTCCAGGCGATAGTTAAATCTTTAATTAGATTTGAATGTGAAATTTAGAAACTAACTGGCGGTTAGCCAAGCAGAATGGTTTTCTGGATATTGATCTGATGTTGGTTTCGGCCTTCGGGGTTAATATTTGGGGAATTATTCTCTTGATTAATTTACGGTTAGTGACTAATGAATTGGAATGAGGCGTATGTTGTGTTTGTGTAACACTTTTATAATATATACGCGAGTTATTCGGAAAGACCGGGTTTATCCCATTCTGAATAACTGATACGACGATAAGTCGAAGATGAAGACGATGGTCGAAGACCGGAGGTCTTCACGTCGTTTGGGTGATAACTGATGATCTTGATTGGGCTGTACACCCAAGAAGATGGAAACAGTTAGTGATCGTCCAGACGTACTTGGAGATCGATGGATATGCGGGGTACTAGGTGCCTCCGGTTTCGTTCAGGCCCAGAACGGACTTGTAAATGGACTGTGTGTCTGACATTGGATTTCATTCTGTGTGACTGATATCGGTTGCATAGAGTGGTTTGCCTGTGTGGCATGCTAAGATGCAAATGATCAAGGCTTCTGTTGAAAAGCAAAGTCTTGTGGTGATGATCAAAGCACGGCCTTTGTGGCGTAGCTTTGTGTAACGTTTACCTCGCGTGTTTCACACCCGGTATGAACCAAAAACGGGAGACGGACCTCAGGGAGGACTTGCGTTTCTTTCTAGCTAGAAGTGGCGTCAGTGGTTTTACACGCCCTGACGAGTTTGACTTATGTGGTTGTTGCTGTTGCGAGGCGCCTCGGTTATATCGGTTTCGGCCGATGCATTCTGGTCGGCTGACGGACCAGACTTACACCCCATAGGGTGGGGAGACGTAGTGTTCAGGCATAATAATCCACATCGGTGGACCGGCCCTGTCGCTCCATGGGGCAGTTGCGGCTGTTCCTGAGACACGGGCTAGAGCGTCTCGAATCGGTTGAGGATCTTGCCCCTAGCCTCGGTTCATAGAAGGAAATCCAATTTCCAAATACGTGACATTTGCGGTTTTATTTGTAAACCTATATATGGCGACATAGTGGCATGGGACGCTCATGTCGCCTATGATTGATACTTATGATTTGAAGTGTTTTATACACTATGCACTTATAATAGTATCAAATGATTTGTTTTAAACGTATCAAGCATTCTTTGGCTGTTATAAGGGAAAACCCTATCCCCCGGCTTGCGATTGCATTGTGTGATAGGACCTGGGTCTTATAACAGCTTCATTTTTCTTTATTTAGCATTGCGCTGTTTGTTTTATGCACTGGTATTCTTGGGAGGAAACCCGTTCCGTGTTATACGGCGTGGTCCCTTGATTTACCTAATGATTTAAAATAAAGATTAATAACTGTTTTAGTTCTCACACCAGTCACATGACTGACCTG
Source organism: Allium sativum (assembly GCA_030737875.1). NCBI lineage: Eukaryota > Viridiplantae > Streptophyta > Magnoliopsida > Asparagales > Amaryllidaceae > Allium > Allium sativum. Next base: position 427,303,865 of record CM060909.1, on the reverse strand, counting down.
GAGTTTATTGTTTTAACCTAAACTCTGGGTGCCCCTATTTTGACACGGGCAGCTAGTAGTTTTGGTTTTGCAGATTTATATTCACAGGATCCTGGTTTACAGCTGGAACGATATCCGGAAAGCTTTGTATCCGTATATCTCTTCTAGTTGTGTATTGTATTATTTTCCGCTGCTATGTATTTAAATGTAATTTAAATCTCTGATATTTCTGTGTAATATTCATTTATACTCTGTATATTCTTGTAATCTGATGCATTGTTGTAATATACAATGAAATGTTCTTCTGTATGCGTCCTGTTGTGGCTTGTTCTCAAACGATAGGGCGTTTCGAACGGTCTGGGTCGGTTTAGCGACCGGTTCGGACCGAGCGAGATTTCATGCCGTCACATTTGGTATCAGAGCTTTGGTTTACAAAGCTCAGAGAACAAAACACATTAGAACCATACGAAAGAATTCATCAGATATTGGGTTAGTAATATCCAATTAGAATGTCTCGTTAGAGATGGGATCAGTAGTATCCTAGAACGAGCGTGAAGAGTAAATTTTTAAAATGAAAACAAATTTTGTTTTGAAAATTTAAATCAATTGTTCGTATTTGATTATTTATTTTATATGGATTAGGACAATCCAAAATATAAAGATTTTTGCGTATGCGCCTAGCTAGCGTGTATTCGAAGTTTTAATATATTGGATAGATATAGCATCACACCCTAGTCGTCCGGGGATGATGTTGATAATGACCATGGCATCATCAATATTTATGTTCGTGCTCCGAAGGTGTGATTTCTATATATTTCCTATTGACTGGTGTGAGAACCAAAACTTATATAGTTAGAATGCATTGTTGAGAATTGGCATCAAAAACATGATTTTTGTATATGTATCAAAATTATCAATTTGAAAAGTTAAAGTCACTAACTGATTGATGTTTGTGTTGTTGGTTTAATTGTTTGATAATTTTGAACCATTATGCCTAATTAGATCAAATATTGAACTGTATTGAAATTGGTCGCATTCGCTTGCATATACATATATATCATTGAACAGGTCATAGCAAGGAGGCTAGAGCAGAGAATAAAATTTGTTTGCCCGACAAATAGGTACATGTTTACTACATAATTTCCTGTTTTGTTTGGGTGATGATGATTTTGTGAGCCTATTGGCTAGCCGCTTGGCTTTTTCTTTTTCTTTTTGAGATCTGAAGGACCGGGGAAGCTATTTGAAATTCCCCGATGCTCCCATTGCAGGGGAGGTTATGGCGAAATTTTTCAAAAATTTAGGGTGTTAGCCAAAATTTTGAAGTTTTGAAAATTCTCATAAACTGAAAAGTTGGAGAATGGAAGCCAGGTCGAACGTAGAGCTGAATAATCAAACCACTTTCGACTTTGTTCCTTTTCGGGGACGAAAAGTTTTAAGTGGGGGAGATTGTAACAACCCGTAAAATCTGGGCCAGTTTAAAATTTTTATTTTTGGCAATTTTAGCGAATTTTGATTATTTAAAATAGATTATTTTAAATAATATCGTCGAGAAATTTATTTTGAATTGAATTCAAACGTATATATTATCTACGTCGTCGTTAGAATATATTATAATTATATATAATTATAAAAGGAATTGAAAATGGCGCGGTAGTTCGAAAATTCGATCTCTAATTTCAAATGAATATACAGAATTCAATATAAGTCAGAATTGAACGAAACAAGAAATATTTGAATCTGTATAACTATATCTTTGTAACGAAGTTAACAAACTGAGATTTCATCTTAGAAATGATAAGATATGTCCAGTTGAAAATTAGAAATAGTCGCTGTGGGATTTATATATATTTTTATATATATAAGGCCCTTAAAAATAGCAATTTTGCAAACGACCTCGGATTTCGACGAAACCAGTTTTGTTGGGTCCGTGATGTTAAGTTATTGCTAGATTCCAAATTTCATAATTTTTCGAATCAATATGTGAGCGTGACAAAGGAAAACGCGTTTGACCAGTTTCAGTTGATTTTAATCGACTGGAATTTGGCCATTTTTCAAACGGTCTCAGAATTCGACGAAACTAGTTTTATTAGGACCGTATCGTCAATACGAAGCTAGAAAATATTTTTCTGTAATTTTTCGAGTTCGTATGCGACCCCGGTAATTTGAAATGTACGTTTAAAATTCAATAAAGTGATTTAAATGTAAATTGAACGGAAACTGATTCAAACGATCAAATCAGCTTACGATACATATCCCATTGTGTTCGGAATGGGGGTGAAACGCTATGGACGTCAGGCGGTGGGCCTCGTTTAGAGGTCGAAAATAAAAGTTGCTTTATAAAGTAAAATTTAAAATAATTAAATAATAAAATTTAAAATAAAAACTCTTATCTCTTTATACCCCCCCTCTCCTTTTCTTTGACCGTCAGTCAAAGGAATAAAAAAAAAAAAAAAAAAATATATTTGAAATAGAAATATTTGAAATAGAAATATTTGAAATAGAATATTTGAAAATAAAGGAATATATGAAGCCGTGTTGATTAGATTGACGCCATTTTGACGTGAACGATATTTATATCGATTTTATTCATTTTGAAATGAATTGAATTGAAAACGATTTCGAAATGAATTGAATTGAAAACGAATTCAAAATGAATTGAAAACGATTTCGAAATGAATTGAATTGAAAACGATTTCGAAATGAATTGAATTGAAAACGATTTCGAGACGAATTGAATTGAAAACGAATTCAAATTGAATTGAAAGCGAATTGAAATGAATTCAAATTGAACTAAAATTTGAATTGAATAGAAATGAATTTTGAAACGAATTTATAAAGAAGAATTCAATTTTGATTTGAATTGAAATGGAAGTTGAAATAGGTTTTGAAACGATTTTAAAACTATTTATATAATTCGTTTTGAATAGAAATCGACGAAATATATATTATATATATTATATATAATATAATGGCCTGAATAGAACGCGCCGCGCCGCGGCAGTTCGCGAATTTCGACCATTTATTTCAAACGGACATTACGGGAGATCCGACCGTCGGATTCTCCTAAAACCGGAACCGTTGGGTTCGTATCGAAAAGAGCTTTCTAATGAATGTTAGAAATTTGAAATCTAACGGTTGGATTTGGAGATACGTCCAAATCAAATTCGAAAAAGGTCGCTGTAAGTGCAGTTCGATGGCCATTGTTGGAAATCGACTGTACGGGCCTTGATAAAATTATTAAAAATAGTAATAATTTGTGTAAAATCATAAGAAATGATTTAGAAAGAATTGGGATGAAAAACTCCCTATTTGAAAAGATAAAAATAGATTTTTATCGAAATGAACTAGTTTTGAACTAGAATTATAATTCTATTTATTTTTAAATAAATAAATTGAATTTGAAAAGGGTTTTGAAAATAACCAAAGTTTCCAATGATTGCATTGGAGTGGATTTGAATCGAAATTGTCTTCGGAATATTTCGATGTTGGAATTTGTGATTATACGGATGTTGTTACGGAAATTTGAAAGATATATATTTATATCGTTATTTCCAATACGACATTTGTTAATCGTAGAATTTGATATTGAATATAAGCCGATATATTTTCTATTCAGAGCCTTATATTGAATATCAAATGTGATTTGGGTTTGTCGTGAATGGTGTCTTCATTAACACTGTTCTTGAACCCAAGTGAGAAAAGATTAAATCTTTTTATTTAGATTAAATGAAGTGTACCAATTAAATGATATTTAATTGGAATTGAATTGATATTGATTTTTGGGTTTATCGTGAACAGTGTTTTAAATAACACTTGTTCTTTAACCCGATAATTAATGAATGTGATTTGGGTTTGTCGTGAATGGTGTCTTCACTAACACTGTTCTTGAACCCAGCTGAGAAAAGATTAAATCTTTTGATTTAGATTTAATGAAGTGTACCAATTAAATAATATTTAATTGGAATTGAATGGATATTGATTTTTGGGTTTATCGTGAACAGTGTTTTAAATAACACTTGTTCTTTAACCCGATAATAAATGGGATGTGACTTTGGGTTTATCGTGAACCGTGTTTTAAATGACACTGATTCTTTAACCCAGTCACAGATTAAAACTAAGTGGAGTTTTAATGAATCTTTAATTAGATTGAAAAGATCGAGAATGGAGTATCACCAGTTTTGCTCCAGGCGATAGTTAAATCTTTAATTAGATTTGAATGTGAAATTTAGAAACTAACTGGCGGTTAGCCAAGCAGAATGGTTTTCTGGATATTGATCTGATGTTGGTTTCGGCCTTCGGGGTTAATATTTGGGGAATTATTCTCTTGATTAATTTACGGTTAGTGACTAATGAATTGGAATGAGGCGTATGTTGTGTTTGTGTAACACTTTTATAATATATACGCGAGTTATTCGGAAAGACCGGGTTTATCCCATTCTGAATAACTGATACGACGATAAGTCGAAGATGAAGACGATGGTCGAAGACCGGAGGTCTTCACGTCGTTTGGGTGATAACTGATGATCTTGATTGGGCTGTACACCCAAGAAGATGGAAACAGTTAGTGATCGTCCAGACGTACTTGGAGATCGATGGATATGCGGGGTACTAGGTGCCTCCGGTTTCGTTCAGGCCCAGAACGGACTTGTAAATGGACTGTGTGTCTGACATTGGATTTCATTCTGTGTGACTGATATCGGTTGCATAGAGTGGTTTGCCTGTGTGGCATGCTAAGATGCAAATGATCAAGGCTTCTGTTGAAAAGCAAAGTCTTGTGGTGATGATCAAAGCACGGCCTTTGTGGCGTAGCTTTGTGTAACGTTTACCTCGCGTGTTTCACACCCGGTATGAACCAAAAACGGGAGACGGACCTCAGGGAGGACTTGCGTTTCTTTCTAGCTAGAAGTGGCGTCAGTGGTTTTACACGCCCTGACGAGTTTGACTTATGTGGTTGTTGCTGTTGCGAGGCGCCTCGGTTATATCGGTTTCGGCCGATGCATTCTGGTCGGCTGACGGACCAGACTTACACCCCATAGGGTGGGGAGACGTAGTGTTCAGGCATAATAATCCACATCGGTGGACCGGCCCTGTCGCTCCATGGGGCAGTTGCGGCTGTTCCTGAGACACGGGCTAGAGCGTCTCGAATCGGTTGAGGATCTTGCCCCTAGCCTCGGTTCATAGAAGGAAATCCAATTTCCAAATACGTGACATTTGCGGTTTTATTTGTAAACCTATATATGGCGACATAGTGGCATGGGACGCTCATGTCGCCTATGATTGATACTTATGATTTGAAGTGTTTTATACACTATGCACTTATAATAGTATCAAATGATTTGTTTTAAACGTATCAAGCATTCTTTGGCTGTTATAAGGGAAAACCCTATCCCCCGGCTTGCGATTGCATTGTGTGATAGGACCTGGGTCTTATAACAGCTTCATTTTTCTTTATTTAGCATTGCGCTGTTTGTTTTATGCACTGGTATTCTTGGGAGGAAACCCGTTCCGTGTTATACGGCGTGGTCCCTTGATTTACCTAATGATTTAAAATAAAGATTAATAACTGTTTTAGTTCTCACACCAGTCACATGACTGACCTGGAGTTTATTGTTTTAACCTAAACTCTGGGTGCCCCTATTTTGACACGGGCAGCTAGTAGTTTTGGTTTTGCAGATTTATATTCACAGGATCCTGGTTTACAGCTGGAACGATATCCGGAAAGCTTTGTATCCGTATATCTCTTCTAGTTGTGTATTGTATTATTTTCCGCTGCTATGTATTTAAATGTAATTTAAATCTCTGATATTTCTGTGTAATATTCATTTATACTCTGTATATTCTTGTAATCTGATGCATTGTTGTAATATACAATGAAATGTTCTTCTGTATGCGTCCTGTTGTGGCTTGTTCTCAAACGATAGGGCGTTTCGAACGGTCTGGGTCGGTTTAGCGACCGGTTCGGACCGAGCGAGATTTCATGCCGTCACATTAGAGCACTTGACGTTTGAACCGGTGTTTGTCGGAATTGCCCCACTTCGTCAGGCCTTGAGAGAGAATGCTCATTGGATAACCTTCTGAGTAGAGAGGAAAATATGTGCATCTCATCTCATCAGTCGCTTTAGCCGCACTCATATGCCACTCGTATTTGAATAGGAAGTAGTTAGGATCAATAAGGCCGTTGTACGGTGGCAAAGTCGAGGGATTGAATTTCTTTGGACATTCAGCTTCAAGGATTCTTTCGGTAAATGGAGTCCTATAGGGAGAGAAGTCACATTCCCTTTCATTATCTTTGCTAGCTTGATTATTTTTCATGACTCGTTCTATCATACCCGAGATGTATACTTCGGTGTTATGACACTCTATGAAGCTGAGCTCTTTACCAAATGTTCGTCTAGGCATACGGTCTCGATTAGAGAGCTTAGGTGTTTTGCCTTCTCGGCGTGGGGATGCCCCCATAACAGGGTTAGTGACCTTTCGAGCATTCGCTTCGGAATGACTCTTAGCTTTTGATCTCAGTTCTTCAATATTAGCTTCGTCTCCGTCGGTTGCCCCATCATAATCATCTTTCATATTATTGTTGTGGTTATGATCAGAAGTGGGCAATTTATCATTCCCTTTGAGATCTATTTGCACTTTTGTAGGAGCTGTATTTGATCGGGCATTAAGGATGGCGTCAAGTTTCTCCATCATTATTTTAGTAGAGGCATCCATTCGGTTGTTGACTGGCAATAGCGATTTTTAATTCATCTCTGGACACATCGGCTCCGCTTTCTGAATTTTCACCAACTTCAAAGTGGTTTGCGAGCAGTGTTTCTTCATTAGAACCATTACCGGCTTCTACCTTGGTTTTGCTAGCGGTCTTCTTGGATTTGGCCATAATTTTGAAGAAGGATGAGGCTTAGAACTTTAATGGCAAGGCGTTCAACTTTGTGAGAGGGTGAGAAGAGGTAGGAGATGCGAATACTGCCCCACGGTGGGGGCCAAATGTTAATCTCAAAATTGGAATCAACACCAATGGTGTGAAATCACACTTCACCAATTATGGTTAGAAATTAAAAGGGCCACAATCCCAAAATAAAAGCATAAAAACAAGTAAGGACACAAAGAGACTTTTATAGTGGTTCGATTCAAAATGAATCTACATCCACTTTTCAATCAATTCTCATTATGGAGCTTTGCTTAACAGCATACAGTCATACATTCATTTTTGCTCATTCTTTCTTTACATAGTGATTTTCCTCTCTTTGCTCTTTATTCGCTATGATTTTTCCTATTTGCACTTTAATTTGCTTGAAATCATGGATGAACGGCGAAGATCTTTTGGTTTGTGATAATAGATGCGTAGATCCTTGCTCATTTCTCCAATTGGACAATTTTTGCGGATTTCATAGTGATTTAGCACATGATTTATAGGTTTGAGAGAAGAATGATGACAACTAAAGATCACTAGAGTTTAATCAGAGAGCTTTCTAATGAAGAATGACAATGATTTGATCACTTTGTTGTAGCGTAGTTAGATGAAGTTGGAGAAGCCATTAATGGAGTTTTTAAGTGTTTGAAAGTGGTGGAGAAATGATTTATGCAGCCCTTCGGGGTAGTCGAATCGATCCCTTGAAGTGTGGTGAAATGAGCTATTTATAGGTGTAGTTTGGGGTAGTAGCAGTCTTCTAATTAAGGTGTTCAGGGTACCGATTGGTATTATGCGGTATTTATGAAACTGCCACCCCTTTTTTATATACTGATCAGTACACTCCTTTTCATATCGATCGGTATGCTTCTTTTCATACCGGTCGGTACACTCTTTTTCACACAAGTCCGTACACTCTTTTTCATACCAGTCGGTACACTCTTTTTCATACTGGTCGGTACACTCTATTTCATACCGGTCGGTACACTCTTTTTCACACCGGTCGGTACACTCCTTTTCCTACCGGTCGGTACACTCTTTTTCATACCGGTCAGTACACTATTTTTCATACCGGTCGGTACACTCTTTTTCGTACTGGTCGGTACAATTCTTTTTATACCGATCAATTTAGTTGATGTCGACCGAACCGAATGCATGACCGAGCGGAACGGTGTACGAGCAATCTCTTTACTAGACAGTTGACATATCAATTTTTGAACCGCATTTTAATGGGGTTAATTGAATATGTTCTGGCAGTGGCTTCTTTGTTTAGCCATTGTTTTGATGTGACTACTAGGCAGCTTTGGTGTAACGACCCGGCTTTTTGCCCGGTTTTTGCCTGTAATTAAACCAACTTAAACCGTTCATAAAGATGGATTGTTAGGGGCACTTACACATTTGCACAAAATAAAAAGAACTTTTCCATTATCATTAAAATAATATTACATCAGAGTTACAAGAGGTACATCAGAGTACATCGGTTACACAGCGGAAAAGATACTAAACACAGCGGAAGAATTCGAATGCTCAAGACATAATAGCTCCATCTAAAACCAGAATCCTACTCCAACTAACTCCAAGCTAAGTCTGCGAACCAAACTACTAGGCTGCCCATGTAAAAATTATGGGGACCTAGAGTTTAGGTGTGGGAACAATAAACTCCAGGTCAATCATGGGACTGGTATAAGAACTCAAAATAGTTGCTTTTAGGGTTTATTTTAAAGTTAGATAATTCACCAGACCACGCCGCTAATGCGGAACGGGTTTACTCCATATGAATATCAGTGCGTAGAAATTTAAAATGATTTTTTTTGAAAAATGAAAATAACATAAGGTCTCGCGACACACACAATGCAAACGCACACATGTGCGAGGTTTCTCCTTGTGTAGTCAAAAATGCTTGATACGTGAAAATCCACTTTCAATACTATAATATAGTGCGAAAACAATTTCGAAAGTAAATGTATCAATCCTAGCCAGCATAGGCACTATATACTATAATGATGTATGGTATATAATCAAAATCGTACGGGCTCGTGGCAGAGATTGGGTTTCTAACAATGACCAGGCAAAGGAATTTCGTTCCGAACCAAATTTTGAACATCTCTAGAGGAATGTCCAAGGATCAACATTGATGCTCCTCATGCCAACACAAGGCTGGGTTACCCCTTAACTGGGTAACTTAGAGTATGCCTGAGTATGTCATCTCCCGGTCGTTACCGACCTTTCTTAGCGCGTGCCAACAACAACCACAAAAGTTGATGCTTTTACCACATTGGTTAAAACCTGACTCCATACCATAATACACCTTTTATCTAGAAGGAGAAAACACCTCATAACCCTGCTGCATTACTTCCTATTTTGGCCATTTACCGGGGTGCGAGGCTTGCCAAGGTCGCGATATACACAAAGCTACCCTTAAATAAGCCATGCTTTGATCATCCATAGCTCATCACATAACTTAAGTATGCCACATTATCCATTTACAATGCATCACTGATTTATATCGATATATAACCTCTAAGCTCATACGTCTTAGAGAAGGGCGTTAAGCAAGAGAATAAATTCTCTGCCACCAAACAGATATATATTTAATAGAGATCAGTGCTACGCAGTCAATTACAATGTCAGACACACAATCCATACAAGTTTGTCCTGGGTCTGAACGAAACTATAAATCTGGAATTCCTTCACATATGTTTGGGCTTCTTACCACTTAGCTGATATAAAATCCATCTGCAAATGGGAGCTACCCATTTGAGACATTTAGCAAGTCCTCCTTATGATATGAAGGGTCCCGGTCTTCAATACAGTCTTCAATATCTTCAATTGCTCCACAACGTCGTATTATTACTTGGAATGGTTTTTTCGGACATACATCCGATCCCTGTCTTTCCAAATAATAAGCGCAATTAAAAAAATACAATTACGGAGCACACAGGCTTTCAACCAAATCTCTTTCCGTGGATTTTGTTAAAGTAAGCTTCATTAAATCCATTCTCAAATTATAACAAAATCCATATTTAACCTTTCTCTTTTACAACACAACCCTTAAATCATGGATAATTTAGCCTCAAAACCTTAATTAGTTTTCCATTTGACAACTCGTTATCAAAACCTAGTATCTTCGAAAATCCTTTAGTCCATATATCAACCATAATTTCTAATTAAATCAATTTTCCAACATTCAATTCTTTAATCTTAACTAAAAGATTATACTTGGTTCCCAATTTCTTATATTTAATTTTATCAAGTCAAAGGTTTGATTAAATCCCAATTTACGATATGAATTTCCATAACTCAATCTCATTGGGCTTCAAGAATGATATTGTTGAAGGTATGATTCACGACAAAGCACAAACCAATTGATATTGAACATAAGTTACACAAAAATTGTATCTACTTATATTTGATATCAATTCTCATAATCAACGAATATTATACGTGGAATAACGATATAATAATAATATCTTCCATATTCCTCAGATAGTATACGTTTACACCAAACAATTTCACATCAAATATCCGAAGATTATTTCTATCCAACTTATCGCAATCAAATTGGGAAGCAATATCTTACTTAAAAGATTTATCCAACTCTTTGACATTAGATCTGGATAGAAATACCATCAACTTATACTTAATATTAATCTCGATATCCAACTCACACTATAAATGGAATAATGGTGAACTACCTTTTAAAATACTCGAATAATAAGAGTCATCATCTACCGAATTAATATCAAACATCCGAAGATTTATCTCGAACCATATCCAATTATTTAAAATTGGAAAACCCGTTTTAATATTAAATAAATCAATTTAAATTCCATCTAAAATATTTCCAATACTTTTAAACCTTTGAAAACATTCCATAAATCATTACTTATAGTTCGGAAGATAGTTTACGTGTTAAAACTTCAAAATAGATTGTTTTCGAAGAAAGCGTTACAATAGCATTTCAAAAGTGTTACAAAAGTATTACAAAATAGTTATCTTAACTATTTTGATCAAAATATTGTTTTTCTTAGCCAAAAATTAAACTTTAAAATTCAAAACACCTTTTCATAATTTTTAATGATTTTACAAAAAATTTCCATATTTTAAAAACATTTAAAAATAGTTGTTTATAGTTATGGTCAACAGTTGTTCTTATATCGACCTTTTCCAAAATGGTTTCAAACATAAATTGAAAATGATAATTCGAATTTAAAATCTGCTTTCACTTTTGAAAGTTCTTGTTAATGGAAATCAAACGTTTTTTATTTCATGGAAATCCGATTTAGATTGCAAAAGTTATAAGCGTTTAAAGTTTGCATCTAGAATACGTAAATTGTCGTTATGCGACAAGCTCTATTTTGACCATAATAACCATTATTCTACTATACTTCAAAATATCTTAGAAACCATTATATCCTTATATAACCCTTTAAAATCATTTATATTTCCTTTCCAAATTATTTTGGATCTATAATTCAACTTTTATTTTTTACTTAATAAATCAATTCCAATTCATTTCTAAATTCAAATAATTTCAAATTAACCATCTCATTCGTCAGATCAGTTAGGGATAGCCAGGGAGAGTAGGAAACTTTATTTCCAAACCCAGGCCTAGACACTATCCTCTCTGTCATCCTAGAATGTTCCGGTATTTATTTATTCATTTGAAGGACTTCATTTATATATATGAATTCATCCATAGCAAGCATCATCAACATAATTAAATAAATCATAACTGCGCACAAGCGTTATAACACTAATGCTTAATGGTGTGTGGTCTAAGCTATGCATCCATCATCCATCACAACAAACATCAATCATCATTAACCACTAATAATTTATCACTATATTTTAATTATTCTAACCATTAATTAAATATATAAATTGTGGTTAAAGAGTTCTCACCTAACAACTTTCTAAATTTCCTGGTAGGCGATCCTAGCTGAGCGAACCATCGGACAATAGTTCGGCGCAACGTCTTCTTCACCAAAATATATATACTAATCTCTCTCTCTGTCATAAGAAGAGGAGGAGGATGACGAACTTTGGCAAGGCGGTGGTGGAATAGAGGAAGAATTATGCCATGGAAACCCTGGCCATAAGCTTTAAGAAGAAGACGAAAAGAAGAAAATGGAGAGGAATGGTTAAAAATGAAGGAAAGGCCTCCTTAAATAGGAATGGAGGGTTAAGGAGGTATTGACACATAAGGGGGTAAGTGTAAAACATGCATTAAAGGAGGCATGCAAAAATACAAGTGTCCTTACACTTGTCTTAAGGAGGGAAAGTGATCTTTTTGTAGCATTTCCTTTAATACGCTATGAAAACTAAGGACAACACTTAGTTCTAACACTACTAGTTCATGTTATGGTTTGACAAATCCAATCAAATGACAAATAGTATCAATAAATTCAAACTGATTAATAATCATTCTCATTTATAATTCAAGTAAAATCTATCATATAACTTATCAAAATTATTAAATATTCTAAACCATATATATGTATGTCAAATTCAAATTTAAATTCAAATTAAGTGATAAAAATTCCAATTTTAAATAGGTTAAAAATTCTGGATCGTTAGATTCCCCCCTCCCCCCCCCAAAACTTTTCATCCTCGAAAAGGAAAGGGAATCACAATTACTCATTTTACATCTTGTAGATTTCCAGACATAAGTTTAAAATTCTTTATACCAAAGCTCCCCGTTCTCATAATGGATATACTGGGTAGAATATTCTAACACACGTATTTATGGATAACCATATTTAAATATCCTCCAATGATATCTTACAATCGCTAATTATATTCGATTCATCGTTTACTGGGACAATTACTTATACTTAACCATTTACTTCCTTCAAGAAAATTTAGAGTTATAAATTTATTCTCTTAGATCTTATCCTGCAAATACAATGGTTATTAAAAATATTCCTTTTCGGTTTCCAAAATTTACTATTATTCGTTACACGAAAAACTTGATCATCTCCGATCTCAATTTGTCTAAATGTTTCAGTTTCGGTAATTTCTTCTTACTATTCCCGCTTGACAAATATCCTTTGATCAAATTGTGAAACCTAATTCACAAGGTGCTCACGCTTACATAAATAGTTCGTTTTTTGTAACCACAATATACTTTAGAACTTATCATCTGTCCAAAATTGTCGATAATTCGATATTTTAATTCCTTACATAGTTTTTGCTATTATCATTAATTATTCCAAATTCAAGGTCACAAAACTTATTTCCTTCAAACATTAGAGAAACCATTTAGATATATTTTTATTAACATCTTTAACCACCGTGGTCCTTAACCAAAATATCGTCAAATATCTTATAGTCATATTGTGAAACTGAATTCTCAAGATATTTGCATTTTAAATTTAATTAGTTGGGGAGGACTAATTATCAGATATCCTGATTGATTAATTCCAACTTAGCCTTTAAATCGTTTCCTAAACTACTTTTTCTATATTTGTATTGCTTATGTAAATTACAACTTTGCGTAAACGTCTTTTAATCAACTGAGAAATCCCAATCACAAAATGTCTGTGCTCAAAGTTTTAATTTCCAAATATTTTCAATGATCTTTTTCCTTAGATTCAAAATATATTCTTACATAATCAATTCCAAAGTAACTGCCAATTCTTACTCAAAATTTTGATTTGAGTTTTCAAATTATACATCTTTACAAAATCACTTTATATATATATATATATATATATATATATATATATCACAAATGCACATTCTCAAAATCTTTACTGGCTTATCCCTTACTAACAAGTTTACCGGGTATAATTCTTATAACCCATTCAAATTTTAACTTTTCTATTTAAGTTCACATCAATTTACCAAACAATTTCAAACATTTATCTAAATGGGTTTAAGTATATATTGATGTTTTAATCGGAATCATATAGTCATCCCACTTTCGAAACTCGAAAATACATATTGATGATGCTGCAGTCGTCAACAGAATCATCTTCAAGCAATTAAAGTGTGATTCTATATCTATCTAGTATACTTAATACTTCGTATATACGATAGCTAGGCGTATAAATCTTCTTATACTCGATTGTCCAACCTCAACATCGAATACAATACTCAAATTCTAATTTTTAATTTCTAACCATATTGATTAGTTACCTTAACAAATTTGACCCAAGTTTATTGATATTTCGAAATGTTGCCCAATAGTGACATTAAATCCAAAAGGCATTTGTACTCGGATCATTTTCCTAATCAGTGGAAGGGGCTTAATTACCATGCCATAAGAATTATTTTATGTGTAATTATAATCACGAAATGTAAACTTAACCTTAATCATTTAATTAAGTAACTAGGTTGTAACTAACCATATACTTTCAAAATATGTTTCTTTCTTAAAATATAACTTTTCAAAACTCATTTCATATTTTCAAATACGCTCTCTCAAATTTAATACTCCAAAATCTCATTCTAGGGCATTACTAATCCTATCTTTAATGTGATATTATAATTCTGATGAGTCTTTCCTTTTGTTCAAATGTGTTGTACCCCATAGATTTGTATAAACCAAAGCTATGATACCACAATGTAATGGTCTGGTCTTTTTCAACCATCAAGCAATGGCTACTATTCCACCGTGGCATTATAATGTTACGCCCGCACCTTGTTTTAAGGCCAGCCTTTCGAATGTCGTGGCCTCATGCCTAACCAACCCCCCTTGGGACGTGTAGAGGTAAGAGTTCCCCGCTCGCCACCAAACCAAGAGCGAGAACCCCTTATCACGCTGCCTCATGCCAAATAAGGGCTGGTGTGAGAACTCAAAACAGTTGTTTTAGGGTTTATTTTAAAGTTAGGTAATTCACCGGACCACGCCGCTAATACGAAACGTGTTTACTCCATGTGAATACCAGTGTGTAGAAATTCATAATATAGTGCTCACATGGGCGAGGTTTCTCCTTATGCAGTCAAAAATGCTTGATACATGAAAATCCTCTTTCAATACTATAATATAGTGCGAAAACAATTTTGAAAGTAAATGTATAAATCCTAGCCGGCATAGGTAACATATACTATACTGACGTATGATATATAATCAAAATCTTATGGGCTCGTAGCGGAGGGGTTTCCAACAAAGACCAGGCAAAGCAACTTCCTTCCGAACCGAATTTTGAACACCTCTAGAGGGATGTCCGAGGATCAAGAGTGATGTCCTCATGCCAACACTAGGCCGAGTTACCCCTTAACTGGGTAACTTAGAGTACGCCTGAGTATGTCATCTCCCGGTTATTACCGACCTTTCCGAGCGCGCGCCAACAACAACCACAAAAGTAGATGCTTTTACCACATAGTATAATACTTGGGCTCCATACCAACTACACCTTTTTTCTAGAAGGAGATAATACCCCATAACCCTGCTGCATTTCTTCTTGTTTTGGCTATTTACCTGGGTGTGAAGCTTGCCGAGGTCCCGATATACACAAAGCTACACTTAAATAAGCCATGCTTTGATCATCCATAGCTCATCACATAACTTAAGTATGCCACATTGTCCATTTACAACGCATCACTGATTTATATTAATATATAACCTCTAAGCTCATACGTCTTAGAGAAGGGTGTTAAGCAAGAGAATAAATTCTCTGCCACCAAACAAATATATATTTAACAGAGATCAGTGCTACGCAGTCAATTACAATGTCAGACATACAATCCATACAAATCCGTTCTGGGTCTGGACGAAACTATAAATCTGGAATTCCTTCACGTACGTTTGGGCTTCTTACCACTTAGCTGATATAAAATCCATCTGCAAATGGGAGCTACCCATTTGAGACATTCAACATGTCGTCCTTACGATATGAAGGGTCCCGGTCTTCAATACTATCTTCAATATCTTCAATTGTTCCACAACGTCGTATTATTACTTGGAATGGTTTTCGGAATTACATGCGATCTCGGTCTTTCCAAATAATAAGCGCAATTTAAAAAAAATACAATTACGGAACACACAGGCTTTCAACCAAATCTCCTTCCATCTTGGATTTTATTAAATTAAGCTTCTTTAAATCCATTCTCAAATTATAACAAAATCCAAATTTAACCTTCCTCTTTTACAACACATCCCTTAAATCAAAGATAAATTAGCCTCAAAGCCTTAATTAATTTTCCATTTGATAACTCGTTATCAAAAACCAATTTCCTTTGAAAATCCTTTAATCCATATTTCAACCATAGTTTCCAATTAAATCGATTTTCCAACATTCAATTCTTTAATCTTAACTAAAAGATTATACTTTGTTCCAATTTCTTATTTTTAATTTTCTCAAATCAAAGGTTTGATTAAATCCCAATCTACGATATGAATTTCCATAAATCAATCTCATTGGGCTACAAGAATGATACTGTTGAAGATATGACTCACGACAAAACCCAAATCAATCGATATTGAACATAAGTTACACAGAATTTGTATCTACTTGTATTCGATATCAATTCTCATAATCAACGAATACTATAAGTGGAATAACGATATAATAATAATATCTTCCAAATTCCTCAAACAGTATACATGTACACCAAAAAATTTCATATCAAATATCCGAAGATTATTTTGATCCAACTTATCCTAATCAAATTGGGAAACACATATCTTACTTAAAACATTTATCCAACTCTTTGACATTGAATCTGGATAGAAGTACCATTAACTTATACTTAATATTAATATCGATATCCAACTCACACTATAAACGGAATAATGGTGAACTACCTTTTAAATTCCTCAAATATTAAGAGTCGTTATCTACCGAATTAATATCAAACATCCGAAGATTTATTTCCAACCATATCCAATTATTTAAAATTATAAAACCCATTTTAATATTAAATAAATCAATTTAAATTCCATCTAAAATATTTCCAATACTTTTAAACCTCTGAAAACATTCTACAAATGATTACTTATAGTTCGAAAGATAGTTTATGGGTTAAAACTTCAAAATAGATTGTTTTGGAAGAAAGCGTTACAATAGCATTTCAAAAGTGTTACGAAAGCGTTACAAAACAGTTATCTTAACTATTTTGATCAAAATATCGTTTATCTTAACCAAAACTTAAACATCACAATTAAAAACACATTCCATAATTTGTAATGATTTTACAAATTTTTTCCATATTTTTATAACATTTAAAAATAGCAGTTCGTAGTTATGGTCAACAATTGTTCTTACATCGACCTTTTCCAAAACGGTTTCAAACATAACTTGAAAATTATAACTCAAATTTAAAATCTGCTTTCACTCATTTGAAAGTTCTTGTTAATAGAAATCAAATGATTTTTTATTTTATGGAAATCCGGTTTAGATTGCAAAAGTTGTAAGCGTTTAATGTTTGCATCTAAAATACGTAAATTATCGTTATGCGACAAGCTCTATTTTGACCATTGTTCTACGATACTTCAAAATATCTTAGAAAACTATTATATCATTATATGACCCATTTAAAATCATTTAAATTTGTTTTCAAAATTATTTTGGATTTAAAATTCAACTTTTATTTTTAACTTCATAAATCAAATTCCAATTCATTTCTAAATTCAAATTACTTCAAATTAACCATCCCATTTGTCGGATCAGTTAGGGATAGCCAGGGTGAGCAGGAAACTTTATTTCCACACCCAAGCCTCAACACTATCCTCTCTGTCATCCTAGAATGTTCCGGTATTTATTTATTCATTTAAAGGACTTTATCAATGTATATGAATTCATATATATGGTCTTTCCAAACAATTAACCTTCAAAATCAATAATGATATTGCTTCAAATCACAAAGGAGATTTATCGATCACCAATGTGATACCATAATTGTTGTGTCATAGTGTGTGCAAAACAACATTAACAACCATTTAAACACCCATAGCAACAATCATCAACATAATTAAATAATTCATAACTGTGGACAAGCGTTATAACACTAACGCTTAATAGTGTGTGTGGTCTAAACTATGCATCCATCTTCCATCACAACAAACATCAATTATCATTAACCACTTATAATTCATCACTATATTTAAATTAGTCTAACCACTAATTAAATATATAACTTATGGTTAAAGAGTTCTCACCTAATAGCTTTCCAAATTTCCTAGTAGGCGATCCTAGTTGAGCGAACCACCGGACAGTATTTCGGCGCAACGTCTTCTTCACCAAAATATATGTACTAATCTCTCTCTTTATCATAATAAGAGGAGGAGGAGGATGAAGAATTTTGGCAAGGCGGTGGTGGAAAAGAGGATGACTTATGCCATGGAAACCATGGCCATAAGCTTTAAGAAGAAGATGAAAAGAAGAAAATGAAGTGGAATGGTTAAAAATTGGAGGAAAGGCCTCCTTATATAGTAATGGAGGGTTAAGGAGGTAATGACACATAAGGGGGCAAGTGTAAAACATTTATGAAAGGAGGCATGCAAAAATACAAGTGTCTGTACACTTGTCTTAAGGAGGGAAACTGATCTTTTGGTAGCATTTCCTTTAAAATGCTATGAAAACTAAGGATAACACTGACTTTTAACGCTACTAATTTGTAACGACCCGGGTTTTTGCGATCCTGGATATCGGCATACAATACTATGTCGACTATTCAAGCATCAGAAATACCATATAGTCCATGAAAGAAATTAGAGGGTGAGGATAGATAAGATAGAAACTTAGAGTAGAAGGAGAAGAAGAACACAACATCAGAGTAAACACGAATCTCGCAGCGGAACGAAACAACATATAATAGATACATAACTTTGAAATAATACTAGCATACGTATATAGTAACAATTTCAGAGTAGAACACTTATAACACAGCGGAAATAACTATAGCTATATAATCTTGAAGCCTCCTGCTCCAAGCTCTCCTGGTATATCCGTAAAATCCTGACTACTTGACTGCCCGTACAAAATTGGGCACCTAAGAGTTTAGGGAAAACAAAACAAAATAAACTCTGGGTCAGTCATGGGACTGGTGTGAGTAAAACAATTTGAAACAGTTTGAGTAATTAAACGATATCTCATAAGACCACGCCGTATAACGGAACAGGTTTTTCCGTTATTAGAATCCAAAATAGTCTATATATCAATTTTTTTTGGATATTATAATAGTGTCTATCAACCACAATATAATAATCAACTAGCAGAAACGTTTTAATCTCACATTCTACATACATAGTATACAATCAAAATCGCGAGCACTTATTGGATACTGGATTTCCAACTATGACAAGGTATGGAACCACCTTCCGATAGTGTACCTCTAGATGGGAATACACTGGGTTGAACAAGAACATCTTGCAACCCGGTCACACATGACCGACCACTCATTTCGCTTGAGTGTATCGAATGTATATCACCAACAGTTAGGATCAGCAACCATTTCCCGAATGGGATAGCATCGAATAGATTAAAAAATGAAATGAATATCTCTAGATAGGTGATAGTACACCCTACTTGGCAGCCAACCACTTAGCTATGCTGCCTGCCCGATTTTTGTCATTTCCCGGTTGTGAGGCTAGAGGCCACACTTATCTCTGACAGATCACACAATTATTCACTTTGAATGTCACATCGTCATAATCGCCAAATCACAAATTGATTCCCCCAAAAATACAATGGGTATACAGCTAAGAGAAACGAATTCCTCCGCCACCAAACGTAAATACGTTTGAAGAGATCAACTTACGTAATCCATTAAATATACTCTGTCAGACATTCTTCCATATAGGTCATACTGGACTGGACAAACTGAAGGAACTATTATGTAAACAGGACAACCCTTGCATAACTCCGTCTTCAATTATCTTCATCATATTTGATCGCAACGCTAACGTCCATACAGAGTGGTTTTCAGATAATGAATCTGATCCCAGTCTCTCCGTATTGACAATGGAAATGGTCAAAATCTTCAATAGTCTGTGATTTAACTATCAAAGGAAAACATGTGTACAAACAGCGGTCGTATTTCCAAATGGAAATCTTACCGAGAAAATCATCAATCAACACTAATCCATTTTAATTTAATTTGTCAATCAATTATCCATTTCCCTATTCCTGTTTCCATATATTCAACATTTCTTATTTTCTAAATTTAGAAAATATACGTTATTAACATTGGAAAACATTTCCAATTCTTATTTTCTATATTAGAAAACATTTCTGATTCTTATTTGGAAAACATTTCCAAAACTCCTACATTGGGTTTAAACAGATGTTTAAATCAAACATCGCTATGCCAACTCAAACCATTATGCTCGTTACTAAATTCTCTTAACCAATCTTCACTGTCGAACCTTAACTATTCCTTATATAAAAAAAGGAAGCCAATCAAGTTGGGGTATAAATACATCTCAGACCTTAACTGAACAACATTTCTAACTTCGAAGCAGACAAGGTTCACCTTTTAAACCTTTAACAAACTTCCTTACGTAACTCTCTTTCGAATAAATCTTGTTCGATAATTCTTTCCTTCGAATAAACTTTATTTGATAATCTCTCTTCGAATAGCCATATTAGATTAACTCTATTCAATTACCACTATTCGATTAACTCTAATCGATTTTCTCTAATCAGTTAGCTCTATTTGACTAACTCTATTCTATTAACTCTATTTGATTAACTCTATTGGATTAACTCTATTTGATTAACGCTAATCGATTCACTCTATTGGATTAACTCTAATCAATTAACTCTTATCAATTAACTCCTATCAATTAACTCCTTTCAAATAAACTATATTCGATAACTCCTTTCGAATAAACTATATTCGATTTACTCCTTTAACTCTATTCGAATAAACTATATTCCATTAACTTCTTTAACTCTATTCGAATAAACTATATTCAATTAACTCCTTTAACTCTATTCGAATAAACTTTATTCGATTAACTCCTTTAAATCTATTCGAATAAACTATATTCGATTAAATCCTTTAACACTTTTCGAATAAACTATATTTGATAACTCCTTTCGATTAACTAATATTCGATAACTCCTTTAGAATAACTAATATTCGATAACTCCTTTCGAATAGCTAGTATTCGATAACTCCTTCTTCGAATAACTAATATTCGATTGACTCCTTTCTTCGAATAACTAATATTCGATTAACTCCTTTCTTCGAATAAATTAATATCTGATAACTCTAATCCGACTAACTCTAATTCAATTAACTCTATTCGAATAACTCTAATTCGATTAACTCTATTCGAATAACTCTAACTGATCAACTCTAACTGGTTAACTCCTGATTAACTCTAACTAGTTAATCTAACTGGTTAACTCTAACTGATTAACACTAACTGGTTAACTCAAATCGATTTACTCTAACTGGTTAACTCTAACTGGTTAACTCTAACTGATTAACTCTAACTGGTTAACTCTAAACGATTTACTCTAACTGGTTAACTCTGTCTGATTAACTCTAATCGATTTGCTCTAATTGGTTAACTCTAACTGGTTAACTCTAAACGATTTACTCTAACTGGTTAACTCTGTCTGATTAACTCTAATCGATTTACTCTAATTGGTTAACTCTAACTGGTTAACTCTAATCAATTTACTCTATTCAATTAACTCCCTTCGAATAACCAATATTCGATTAACTTCTTTCTTCGAATAACCAATACTCGATTACTCCCTTGTCGAATAACCAATTTTCGATTACTCTATATTCGACTAACTCTATTTGATTACAAATACTTCCTTTTCTATTTGTTTTACAAATAATACCTTTTCTATTTGTTTCACAAATATTCCCTTTCCTATTTGCTTTACAAATAAATATTTCCTTTTTAATTCTATTTATTTATCAAATACATATTTCTTTTCAATTCCATTTATTTTCTAAATAAATATTTTCTTTTATAATCTATTTATTTCATAAATAAATATTCCTTTTATCTTTCTATTTATTTTCTATAGATTTTCTTTTCAATTCTATTTGTAAATGTTTTACAAATATTTCCCTTTCTATTTGTTTGTAAATGTTTTACAAATATTCCTCTTTCTATTTTATTCGTAAATGTTTTACAATTATTTCTTACGGTAATTTACATACCCTATAACAATGATCAATACCATCAAACACACATGATCAACAGCAGATTATATATCACATAATATCTTTCAATATATGAAAAACAGTAAAATAAATGTTGATGAATCCAGTTGGATTCCTCCAACCTGTTTCCCCGCATCCATAGATGTTAAACAACATAATTAACATCAATTTCATTTCACTATGAAATATTCTGCTAAACAGAATCAATTTATATACATATTTATATTTATATTTATATATATAACCAGATCTATAATTTCAAACAATTACTTAGCAGTTCAACCAAACAGTCAATACACAACAATCAATCATCATTTATCAGTTCAAAATATATGTTATAAAAATATGAACTGGTTGAGTTGGTGAGTTTTACTCACATTGGCGGTTTATCATTAAATATCGATAACCGTTATCGATTCATATCGGATAATTTATTTTGCTATAAATTGTAACGGACTTCGATTCAGTCCCAATCAGTTCCATTGTGGAGTCACCGTCCATACGATCCCAACAGATACTGTTTTTCTAAATTCCATTAAAATATGAGATAGTTATTGAATTTACAAGCTAATATACTATTTGAATTTAAAACAACTTAATATACTAATGTGGGCCTTACCCTTCCACTAACGACCCAATTGCTCAAACCCATACCCTCTCATCCTCTCCATTTTCTCCGATCACCAATTTCCATCACCAGTATTTCCAACAAATGGCCGATCCTCCTAATCAAACATCTTCCATCAGTTCACTTAGTAAAAACAAAAACCCAAATCTTCACCCTCAACTAACACTACAAAACACATCAATATCCCTAACTGTCGCTACATATCCTTCTTCTACTCCTGGCAACTTGCGCTCCAGACAACTTCGACACTATCTCCACAGCATCCCATAGCTCGTTCTTCCCCCACAGTATACTAAAAATTGAACAAAAATCATCATTATTTCTCTCTTCAACTTCTCCATATTTCTATCCTGATTTTTCAAAGTTTGAACTTCAGATGTCAATCGCGTTCTCAGCTCGAAAGGGTGGTGTCCAGTAAAGATTGCGACAAGTTTTTTTTTTGTTCCCAAAAATCACAATCGAAGCAAATCCATACAACAAACCCAAAACTCAACTCGAATTCTTGGTTTAAAACTCACATCTCACTCGATTATCAACCCTAAACTCACGTTGTACAAAACCGCTTCGACAAAATAGAATCGCTCCATTCAAAATACATACGGAAAGGAAGAGAAATGCTTAAGGTCTCAGATATATACGTATTATGACTTATAGAGTTTTATTTCTATTTCTATTGATTTTTACAACTTGCGATTTTATGGGTTTTAGAAGAGAACGACGACGTAAAAGTGGTTGACCAGAGAGAATGATAGAATTAGGTTTAAAGAAAAGTTATGGTGAATTTATAGGAAAGTTTTATATTTTTATATTCGATTATAATATTTGTTTTTCAGCTACCTCTATTTGTATTGTTGAATAAAAATTCCTATAATCACATATGATACCCAAAAATCATGAAAATGGGTATACAACTAGAGTTTGCCATTACGGACCCAACGGAACTAGTTTCGTCAAATTCCGACTTCGTTTTCTCACACAGGGTATTTTTAACCGTGAAAATACTAAATGTTTTTCACAATAAAACTCGTACGGCCACACACTGACCCCAAAAATAATGGAAGTTGAAATATGGTAATAATTTAATATTGCGGATCGACCAAAATTAGTTTCGTCGAAAACGGAGGTCGTTTGCAAAACTGGCTATTTTTAAAGCTCTAAATAACCCATTTAAATATATAAATATATTTAAAAATAATAAAAATATATTTAAAAATAAATATTATTGTATATATCCAAACTAGAATATCATACAACTCCATTTGGATTTATAACTCGATATTTCAAAATTCCCAATTATATCGATATTCAATTTATATTTAAAATCCTTTTATAATATAAATATATATTTATAAATTTTAAAGGAATTCCATAGTGACTTTTCTAAAACTTGATTTGAACATAAGTCAAAATCTACACGACGAAGTCCCAATTTTTCTCTTCTATTAGAAAAATATACTTCACCAGCTCCGAACGTTTCTTATTTCACAGAAATCCAGCTTAAAACGGATTCTATATATTCGGTTGAAGTTCAAATCGCCAAATAACAAACTGTCGTGCCATTTCGAGCTCGATTATATTTATAATATAATTATACGTTCAACCGTCGTTTATATAATATATTCGTGAATATAATTCAACTCTAAACTGAGTTATATATTTTAAATAATCCAAATGACACAATATTGTGAATCCCACTATTAAATATATTATTATATCAACTCCAATTGGATTTATAACTCGATATTTCAAAATTCCCAATTATATCGATATTCAATTTATATTTAAAATCCTTTTATAATATAAATATATATTTATAAATTTTAAAGGAATTCCATAGTGACTTTTCTAAAACTTGATTTGAACATAAGTCAAAATCTACACGACGAAGTCCCAATTTTTCTCTTCTATTAGAAAAATATACTTCACCAGCTCCGAACGTTTCTTATTTCACAGAAATCCAGCTTAAAACGGATTCTATATATTCGGTTGAAGTTCAAATCGCCAAATAACAAACTGTCGTGCCATTTCGAGCTCGATTATATTTATAATATAATTATACGTTCAACCGTCGTTTATATAATATATTCGTGAATATAATTCAACTCTAAACTGAGTTATATATTTTAAATAATCCGAACGTTTCTGAAATTAAATATATTATTCTACTATTTAATTTAATTAAATATATTATTCAACTATTTAATTTAATTAAATATTCACTATTATTTAATTCTACGACCATTCAAATCTCTAAATCACTATTTATAAAATTAAATTAATTAATTATTATATTGCTAAAATACGGGTCGTTACATTCTTCCCCACTTAAAATAATTTCGTCCTCGAAATTGCTAAGGTAGAAAACAAACCGTACTAATTGGTTAAAAATTATTTGTTTACTTATTATCTTCAGTCTCAACTGAACCAATTTATTTCAATAAAAATACTAATTCAATTCTATTAACGAAAATTTTCAAAAATTCTCTAACACGCGAAATTTCAGAAATTTTTTTCCAGCACCTTCTTTGTATTGGTCAATCGGTACAACTACAACTCGCCTCTCTAGGCCTTCTCCAACCCAAAAGAAAATCAAACAGCCAAGTGGCATACCAAATCGACTCATAAATGTCATGCTTATACCAAATATAAACTTGTACCTTTTTGTCGGGCATATCAACTCTATCACTTTTGCCTGTTATCAATTCAACATATACCCATGTCATCTCAACAAATTTCCAATCAATATCTGTTCAACACAGCTATTTTCTTATATTCCAAGCCAAATATCATTTCAAACTCGAGTTTTATTCTCAATTTCAAACTCTTAACTTGATTATCAAAATACACTTCAAATTCGAATCTCACAATCCAATTTGTCTTGATATCATTCTAATTCAATTTCAATTACCACTTAACTGACATTATTTTAATTCCACTTGGCTTTCCCAAATTTCTACTCAATTTGTTTTTAATTCAAACTGCTCTTTCCTGGGAGTTTTAAACAGTTTACCATATCAAAAATCAAACTTTCCCTTTTAGGATTTCAAACAACTTGTCTTCTCAAAACAATTCAAAAACAAAATCTTTGGTAGTAGTCCGTCACTTAGAACTCAAAAATGAACACCGATGATGTTGCACAATCATCTTCGGAATTTATTTTCCAGGGATCGAAGTGAGTTCAATACTATTTCACTTTCAAAATCATTTAAAATACCTTGACTTTGAAATCATTTCGAAATACCCTTTTTAATGATTGTAACAAGTTTAAAATCTCTCAGGATTTTAAAATTCACATATATTCAATCCAGATTCATTTACAAACACCTTTCCAATTTCCATAGTTTTAAATTTCAAATTCTGATTTAAATTCAGATTTAATTCATTTTGATTTCATATATTTCACTTATATGACTTCTGATTGGTTATATATAACCATTTCAATTATAATCTTGCTCGATTATAACGATAACCAACACACCAAATATACTATAATCATTCTAGTATAAACACTCTCTTTATATCAAAATATAATCTGGGAAAAATTATTTCATTTACCCTCTTCTCAAAACATACTGTGTCGGTTCATCATATTCAAGTGTTTAGAAACTCCTACCGATACAGTGGATCAAACTGATCGACCAGAACCCATAAATCACTCAACCAACAAATCTCCACAATATAAAATCATTCTATATTGAACAACAAATACGAGCTCATATATATACACTCAAACTCAATTTAGGGTATTGCTAACCCTATCTCTACAGAGTCACGCCACAGAGCCAAGGTAATTACCTAACCTTCAGCTCTGATACCATTGTAACAACTCGGGTTTTCGCGATCGTAGATATTGGCATACAACACTGTGTCGACTATTCAAGCATCGGAAATAACGGATAGTCCATGAAAGAAATTAAAGGGTGAGGATATATATGATAGAAACTTAGAACAAAAGAAAAAGAACACAGCATCAGAGTAAACACGAATCTCACAATAGAATGAAAAAACATATAATAAATACATAACTTTGAAATAAAACTAGTATATGTATATAGTAACATTATCAGAGTACAGAGTACAACACTTACAACACAGCGGAAATAACTATAGCTAAATAATCATGAAGCCTCCTACTCCAAGCTCTCCTAGTATATCTGTAAAGTCCTGACTACTTGATTGCTCGTACAAAATTGGGCACCCAAGAGTTTAAGGAAAACAAAACAAATAAACTCTAGGTCCGTTATGGGACCTGTGTGAGTAAAACAATTTAAAACAGTTTGAGTAATTAAACGATATCTCATAAGACCACGCCATATAACGGAATGGGTTTTTCCCTTGTGAGATTCCAAAATAGTCTTTATATCAAAATTCTTTTGATATTATAATAATGTCTATCAACCACAATATAATAATTAACTAGGTGAAACACTTTTATCACATGTTCTACATACATAGTATACAATCAAAATCGCGAGCACTTATTGGATAATGGATTTCCAACTAAGACAAGGTATGGAACCACCTTCCGAGAGTGTACCTCTAGATAGGAATACACTAGGTTCAACAAGAACATCTTGTAACCCGGCCACACATGATCGACCGCTCATTTCGCTTGAGTGTATCGAATGTATATCACCAACGGTTGGGATCAATAACCGTTTCCCGAATGGGACAACATCGAATAGATTAAAGAATGAAATGAATATATCTAGATAGGTGATAATACACCCTACTTGGCAGCCAACCACTTAGCCATGCTGCCTTCCCGATTTTTGTCATTTCCCGGTTTTGAGGCTAGAGGCCACGCTTATCTCTTACAAATCACACAATTATTCACTTTGAATGCCACATCGTCATACCCGCCAAATCACAAATTGATTCCCCTAAAAAACAACAGCTATACAGCTAAGAGAAACGAATCGCTCCACCACCAAACATAAATAAGTTTGAAGATATCAACTTACGTGATCCATTAAATATACTCTATCAGACATTCTTCCATACAGGTCGTCCTGGGATTGGACAAACCGAAGGCACTATTCTGTAAACAGGACAACCCTTGCATAACTCCGTCTTCAATTATCTTCATCATATTTGATCGCAATGCTAACTCCATACAGAGTAGTTTTAAGATAATGAATCTGATCTCGGTCTCTACGTAATGACAACGGAAATGGTCAAAATCTTTAATAGTCAGTGATTTAACTATCAAAGGAAAACATGTGTACAAACAACGGTCGTATTTCCAAATGGAAATCTTACCGAAAAAATCATTAATCAACACCAATCCACTTTAGTTTCCATATATTCAACATTTCTTATTTTCTAAATTTAGAAAATATACATTATTAACATTGGAAAACATTTCCAATTCTTATTTTCTATATTAGAAAACATTTCTGATTCTTATTTGGAAAACATTTCCAAAACTCCTACATTGGGTTTCAACAGGTGTTTAAATCAAACATCGCTATGCCAACTCAAACCATTATACTCGTTACTAAATTCGCATAACCAATCTTCACTATCAAACCTTAACCATTCCTTAGTTAAAAAAACGAAGTCAATCAACTTGGGGTATAACTACCTATCAGACCTTAACTGAACAACATTTCTAACTTCGAAGCAGACAAGGTTCACCTTTTAAACCTTTAACAAACTTCCTTATGTAACTCTCTTTCGAATAAATCTCTATTCGATAAATCTTTCCTTCAAATAAACTATTTTCGATAATCTCTCTTCAAATAGCCATATTCGATTAATTCTATTCAATTAACAGTATTCGATTAACTCTAATCAATTTTCTCTTATTTGTTAGCTCTATTTGATTAACTCTATTCTATTAATGCTTTAACGACCCGGATTTTCGAACAATTTAGTTTAAATATTTAATATGGTTTTAAATATTGTGATTTATAATATAAATCGATATATGATTTTATTTTAAATATATATATATAATTATTTAATCTGAAATAATCATAATAATACGAGGATATGAATTTAATTAAATGCAAAATTTAAATTGGAGTCAAAATGATTTATAAGAATTTTATTTGAATTAAAAATGATAATGATAATTTATTATCTAGAAAATGATTTGTTCTGAATTTAAATTATATTAATTTAATATAGTATATACGTTCAAATTAAACTTCAGAATATATACTGTTCAATTCAGAATAACGTTATTACATTAGAACGATGGTCGGTACGCTTAAATAGCGGTTCATGATTTTTAATTTTGAACCACGAGATATTTGTAATGGATAAGATCGAAGTCGAATCAACATCAAATCAGAATCCATTTAAAAAGAATGAAAATATCTTTAATCAAATCAGAATCCATTTAAAAGAAATAAAAATCTTTTTATTTCAAATCGTATTATATTAAAAATCAAATCAAAATCTTTTTAAATTTCATAAATGGATTTGCCATGTATGTTACCGACCAAACCATTTATTTTCAATGTACTTTGTGTTCTCCTTTCTTCTATAAATCGAATGGCCGATGCATTTTAATACAAGGCGAATCTCGTTCTGTGTTTCTACTTCTACTTCATTCGTTTGCTCTCAGATTCCCCCCTCTCATTTTATTATCTAAATCCCAAAATCGAAAGCTTCCAAAGGCCGCCATCTAAACACTTAAAAATCAAATCATATAATCCTAAATTCATCCACTTGGAACTCTCTAGCCTCGGCATTAATTCACAACCGATTACTGGAATATTCGAAGGTCTAACTAGGGCATGGTATCGGGTGAGTTAAGGGGTGTCGGAGGTTGATTTAGGGGTGGCGCAAGACTCGACTGAGTCAACATAAGTAGGAGGGTCAGAGGGGCGTTTGATGGTGGATCGATGGCTCCTGTATGATGGTGGAGTTCAGATTTGGTTACGTCTTGGTTCGAAGGGATTATTATTGGTGCGGTTCTGATTTTGGGTAGTATCACGAATTAGGGGTTTCAATTGTCTGATGACGTTTGGGAAATATGGTGCGACATGGAAATATTGGAGATCGAAGTGGCGCAGTGATGTGTGAAGTGCCTCTATAGTTATCGCACTGGAAGGATGGATCGAGCTTAGAACAGTGGTGACAGGATGAAGCTGCGGTTCAATTATGTGAAGAAGTTAAATGACAGTGAAGCATGAGGACGGGTCTATAGTGTTAAGACGATGGATTGATAATAACGGTAATTAAGGTAAATTATTTAATTAATTAACAATATTTACTTTATAGATATATAACCTGTAACACCCCGTGTATTTTATAACTGTGAAATTCATAAATCAAACTATAAATAATTTTAAATCAAAGAATTAAGGGAAACGGGATACGCCATTGCGTTCGTCTCGGAATTCTGCCTGAGATAGAGTCTGAGTTTGCGTAAAACGGATATCGTATGAAGAAGATATGGACATACGAAGTTGGGCGAAAAACCGGAAAACGGGTAAGAATGCACTGGCGCACTTGGGAAGTGCGCCAGAACAAAAATGCACTGGCGCACTTGGGAAGTGCGCCAGTACATTTTTGACCTGGCGCACCTGCCAAGTGCGCCCAGGTCAAAAATGACCTGCTGGCCAGGTCTGGTCAAGTCCTGGCTGGCCAGGTCTATGTTTGGTCGATTTTCTGAGCCTTGCCTTGTCACTAGGGCTAGGTGTCAGCTCCTGGTTGGTCTCTCCTTCAAACGAACGGCTATTATTGAACCAAGCTTCATCGACGGTCTAAATTAACTCACAAACTCTATAAAAAGGACCTAAGTCTAACCCTAATTCACATAAACTAAAATGGAGATGAGACCGTCATGCTGCTGAGGAGAGACTGAAGATTGCCGTCAGAAATAGAGAGACAACTAGGAGAGAATTCAAAGCTTAAAGCAACGCTAATCAAATCAAAGCAACGCCTACAACAAAGGATAGCATCTCCAAATTCAGAATTCAGATTTCTGAATTGAAGATTCGCCATACGCTGTAAGTAGAGTGCTATTCCGATATGAATTAAATAATTGTGTTGATTTGTGTAATGTAAGAAATGAGATTGTGGCGATAATAATCTATATTTGTATGTTGCTTTGATACAAAACGAATTGGGAATATTATGGTATACGATTGGATATTTGCAAGTACGCGATTTGCGTTGGAAACGAAATGGAATTGTGGCGATAATGACTTATATTTGTATGTTATTTTGATTCTAACGATTTGGTAATGTTATGGTTTGATTCATACAAGTATGTGGCTTATGTTGACAACCACATGTATTGGAATTTTGATTGGGACCAGCATAGGTAACTACAACATCGGGGGCCGTAGGACACATGTAACTATGCGAGTAGGAGCCGATCATCATAAAATGGATCACTTCACCCTAATTATGGGGTGCCTGTTGGGAACTAGTTTGTATGGGTACAGAGATTAATATGGGGTACGATAGTATATTCGACCCTAGACAACTTAACTAAGTTTATGGTGCTTTCCCATTTCTAGTTTATACTTATCATACCCAGTTCTTTATTCATAGACTGAATAATACTAGACTTACTCAGGCTTTATGTCTGACTCTACTTTTCTTTCGTCTTCTTTTCTTCCGTTTCCCCCCCAAGGTCCACAGGGAGGGAATACCGCAGCTTGACCAGCCTTTATATCCAGCTTGAAGAGAAAGAATGTATTGCTTGGATCTTTTCGTTTTGGACTATGGCTTTGGACAGCAATCATGGGACTTTTGCAGTTTATTTATGTTTTCTTTATGCTTCTTTAAATAATGTAATCAAGACAGTTATGATTTTGGAAGTATTGTAAACAATTATGGCATGGTTTGTGTAACACGTATTAAAATGAAATAAAAGTGTTGTTGTTTTCCACTGTTCAAAAATATGTGTTATTATATCTGTCTTGTATATCTGTGACTTATACTTATAAACCTCCACCAAAATTAGGGCACTCCCTTTGAGAGTGACCCTAACGGAGGTGGGGTGTTTCACTTGGTATCAGAGCATAGGTTTACCAGATAAGATAAAAAGTTTTGAAAATTTATTTTTCAAAAAAAAAAAAAAAAATTTAAAGAAGCATTTTTAAAATATAAAATATTATTTTATTTTAAAAGGCAAAGTCCCCCCAAAGCCATAGGTACTATCTCTTATCCTTCGTTTTGAATCTATCCCTTCTCTTTCAGCATGTCCGGAGACCTTACTTCCCACCTGCTGACGCTTTCACTCCTCCTCCTCCGCGTGAACCAGCAAGCGGAAGAGTCCCAGAGTAGGAAGACGAATAATAGTCAAACAAGAAAGGATCGTAACAGTAATAACAAGAAACGGGAAAAAAGGAAATGCAATTTTTGTGGTACGGAAGGGCACATAGCCAAGGATTGTAGAAAAAGGAAAAGAAAGCAAGGAGAATGTTTTCATTGTGGGGAGACTGGACACATCAGCAAAGACTGCCCTGAGAAGACAGACTTTGAGAAGGGAGGGAAAGACAACAAGTCCCGAGAGAAGAGGAAGTGTAAATTCTGTAGCAAAGTTGGGCACTTAGTGAAAGACTGCCGGATAAAGAAGGCCAAGATGAATGGTGGGTGCTTTTCTTGCGGTGAGACAGGCCACATGGCTAAGGACTGCCCAAAGAAACGAGGTATAAATACTTATGTAGAAAGTGTAGTCTATCTTTTTGATCACCCCGTTCGCACTTTATTTGATTCTGGCGCATCAAACTCCTTTATCTCGTCTACTTTAGTAGAATCTCTGCACCTAAAAACTAGTATGGTAGAGGACCCCTTAATTGTTTCAAACACAATTGGGGGCCCAGCTCATTTGTCTATGATCTGTTTGGGATTGAAAATCTCTATCCTAAGCGTAGAATTTAAGTGTAGTGCCTTTGTTTTGGGCTTTTCGGGATATGGTTTGATTTTGGGCCTGGATTGGCTATCCAGTAATGGGGCCATCCTTGATTGTGAGAAAAGGGTTGTTAGGCTCCTAACCCATCTCGGTAATACTTTGGAAATTTCTTGTAATCCCTCGTATGCGGTTATGCTTAGTTACCTTGAATCGCTAGATGCCTCTGTTGAAAATTTGCAATCAGTTAGAGTGGTCCGGGAATATCCGGATGTCTTCGAAGAGGTGAAGGGCTTGCCTCCGAAGCGGGAGATAGACTTCCGCATATACCTTGTAGATAATGCAAAGCCCGTTGCGTTGCCCGTTAGACACATGGCTCCACGGGAAAGGAAAGAGCTCAGTAAACATATTAAAGAGCTTCTAGAAAAGGGGTTCATTAGGAGGAGCATTTCAGAATGGGACGCTCCAGTGGTGTTCGCTACAAAGGCGGATGGTTCACTCCGTCTATGTGTTGACTATAGGGAGCTCAACAAGCTAACGAAAAAGAATAGGCACCCTCTCCCCAGAATTGACGATTTGTTTGATCAGCTTGTAGGAGCGTCTGTTTTCTCCCAACTCGATTTAGCAACCGGTTTTCATCAGCTAAGGGTGGCTGAAGATAGTATCGATAAAACGGCATTCAGAACCCCAGACGGCTTCTTTGAATGGCTTGTCATGCCTTTCGGCTTGACAAATGCACCTGCTTACTTCGTGGACCTGATGAGTAGGGTATTCAGAGAATTCCTCAATAAGTTCGTAGTGGTCTTCGTAGACGATATCCTTATCTTCTCAAAGAGTGAAGAGGAACATGCTCAGCACTTAAGGGCAATCATGGAAACTCTGCGAGTCCATCAGCTAAAAGCCAAATTCTCCAAATGCCACTTTGGGAGAGAAGAGGTGAGGTTCCTTGGGCACATAGTATCCAAACAAGGGTTAGCAGTGGACCCTGCTAAGGTAGTGGCGGTACAGGATTGGAAGACCCCAAGGAATGCAACTGAGGTCCGAAGTTTTCTAGGACTAGTAGGTTTCTATCGAAAGTTCATAAAGGATTTTTCGAAAATCTCAGCTCCGCTCATGAAATTGACCAAGAAGAATCTAGCGTTCAATTGGGACTTGGATTGCGAGTTTGCTTTCCAGCGACTAAAAAGGGCTCTTACAGCAGCCCCAGTTTTGACGTTGCCAGATGGAAGCAAGATGTTCACTGTTTATACAGATGCATGTGGGACAGGGCTAGGAGCTGTCTTAATGCAAGAAGGAAGGGTAGTAGCTTATGGCGGGAGGCAGTTGAAAGTGCACGAAAAGAACTACCCGACCCACGATCTTGAGTTAGCTGCCATCGTCTTTGCACTCAAGTCTTGGCGACACTATCTCCTAGGTGAGAAGTTCAAACTTTACACTGACCATAAATCATTGAAATATCTTTTCTCGTAGAAAGATCTTAACTTGAGGCAACAAAGATGGATGGAGTTTCTTGCCTCGTACGATTTCGAGATCTCCTACACTCCGGGCAAAGGCAACGTAGTGGCAGACACGTTGAGCCGAAAGAAATTGACCCTAAGCCCGCTGTTTGTTGAAAGACAAAGCCTAGAGTTTATAGCCAGCTTCGACTTTAGGCCTTCCTCCGATTTTGTACCAGGCTTGCTAGCATCTCTCGAAGTGCGCCCGACTTTAGTGGACTCAATAGGGACAACACAACGCGAAGACCCTCAGCTTGTGGAAACGATTGATAGGCTAATTAGGGGTGAGACTTCAAGTCACCTCAACAGATACTCCATCGACGATAAGGGTTGGCTAAGGCGAGACGGAAGACTATGCGTCCCACAGACAAGGGATTTAGTAAAGAGGGTTCTCGAGGAAGCACATCACTCCAAGATGACGATACACCCAGGCGGAGATAAAATGTACAAGGACATAAAAAGAACTTTCTTCTGGAACGGCATGAAAAAGGACGTGGCAGAATTCGTTTCTAAGTGTATGGTGTGCCAACAGGTTAAGGCGGAACTGAAAAAGCCTAGCGGACTGCTACATCCTCTAAAGGTCCCGCAGTGGAAGTGGGATAGCATCTCAATGGACTTCATCGATGGGCTGCCTAGGTCTAGGAGAGGCAACACTAGCATTTGGGTAATAGTGGATAGGCTTACTAAAAGCGCCCAATTTTTACCTGTCAAAAGTAAAAGAACTGCCTCATCCCTAGCATCTCTTTACCTCAAGGAAATCGTTCGACTCCATGGAATACCATCCAACATTGTTAGTGACCGAGACCCTATCTTCACCAGTGAGTTTTGGCGGAGTCTGCAAGAAGCAGTAGGAACGCAGTTATGCTTGAGCACAGCCTATCATCCCCAAACCGACGGCCAAACAGAAAGAGTGAACAGAGTTTTGGAGGACCTTCTAAGACTGTGCGTCCTTGACTTCGGAGGGACATGGGAAGACCATCTTCCTTTGGTGGAATTTTCCCACAACAACAGATATCAAGCAACCATCGGGATGGCGCCCTTCGAAGCTTTATATGGAAGACCATGCCGATCGCCCACTTATTGGTGGGAGTCTACTGATAAACTCATACTTGGACCAGATATGATCTGAGAGACTTCAGAAAAAGTAGACTTAATACGCAGAAGGATGAAGACGGCCCAAGACAGACAAAAGTCCTACGCCGACAAGAGGAGGACCGACCTTGAATTTGAGGTTCGAGACAGAGTTTTTCTTAAGGTATCTCCGCTAAGGAACGTTGTTCGTTTTGGAACCACAGGAAAGCTAGCACCAAGGTTCGTAGGGCCATTCCCTATCATCGAGAAAATTGGGGAAATGGCCTATAGACTAGAGCTGCCCGAAAAGCTGGCCGGAGTTCACAACGTTTTTCACGTTTCACATCTCCGAAAATGTCTACATGAGTCTGCTGAAGTGGTAGAGCCAAATATCCTAGAAGAAGCTGAAGTGGAACGCGAAGCAACCATAAGAAAAGTTCCAACCCGAATATTAGGAACGGAAGTGAAAAAGCTACGCAACCGAGAAGTCAAGCTCGTCAAAGTTCAGTGGAGCGACGCCGAAGGAGATGCAACTTGGGAAACTGAAGCTAGAATACGCGCTGCCTACCCTTTTCTTTTCGAGGGTACATCCTTGATCTTTCTTTTTCCTTAAGTTGCGCTTTTATCTATCTTTTTAGGTATATCTCCTCGACCTTATCTTTTAGGTAGAAACCCTTTGGATGAAAACATGTAATTGAAACATGTTATGGATGATGGTTGCAAGTGGTTGCAAGTGATTGCTAGTGGTTGCTCGTGGTTGCATATACACACACAATCTAGGTTTTAGATCGGCTCAGTCACTTCATATTGCATATGCATATATGTTTGCATTCGTATATGGTTGAGCTTTAATGTGTTGTCATATGGATATTGCATGTGTATGAATGATTGTGCACTCATGTAGAATCATGAATAGGAGGATTTGCATACATAATGGATTCATAGCACTTACATAAATCGCATTAAGGAGGTCAACTGAATCAGTAGACCGCCTAATTTTGCATTTAGATAAGTACATGTACACACACACTTCGCATATGATCATGAAGCATTAGAAGTCTTTTAAGGACAATGGATGCTCGTGTTTGATGGATGAGTAGATGGATGTTTGGACGTACATTCTTCCTGAACTTGAAGATTTCGGGGACGAAATCCTTTTAAGTGGGGGAGAATGTAACACCCCGTGTATTTTATAACTGTGAAATTCATAAATTAAACTATAAATAATTTTAAATCAAAGAATTAAGGGAAACGGGATACGCCATTGCGTTCGTCTCGGAATTCTGCTTGAGATAGAGTCTGAGTTTGCGTAAAACGGATATCGTATGAAGAAGATATGGACGAACGAAGTTGGGCGAAAAACCGGAAAATGGGTCAGAATGCACTGGCGCACTTGGGAAGTGCGCCAGAACAAAAATGCACTGGCGCACTTGGGAAGTGCGCCAGTACATTTTTGACCTGGCGCACCTGCCAAGTGCGCCCAGGTCAAAAATGACCTGCTGGCCAGGTTTGGTCAAGTCCTGGCTGGCCAGGTCTGTGTTTGGTCGATTTTCTGAGCCTTGCCTTGTCACTAGGGCTAGGTGTCAGCTCCTGGTTGGTCTCTCCTTCAAACGAACGGCTATTATTGAACCAAGCTTCATCGACGGTCTAAATTAACTCACAAACTCTATAAAAAGGACCTAAGTCTAACCCTAATTCACATAAACTAAAATGGAGATGAGACCGTCATGCTGCTGAGGAGAGACTGAAGATAGCCGTCAGAAATAGAGAGACAACTAGGAGAGAATTCAAAGCTGAAAGCAACGCTAATCAAATCAAAGCAACGCCTACAACAAAGGATAGCATCTCCAAATTCAAAATTCAGATTTCTGAATTGAAGATTCGCCATACGCTGTAAGTAGAGTGCTATTCCGATATGAATTAAATAATTGTGTTGATTTGTGTAATGTAAGAAATGAGATTGTGGCGATAATAATCTAATTTGTATGTTGCTTTGATGCAAAACGAATTGGGAATATTATGGTATACGATTGGATATTTGCAAGTACGCGATTTGCGTTGGAAACGAAATGGAATTGTGGCGATAATGACTTATATTTGTATGTTATTTTGATTCTA
Source organism: Allium sativum (assembly GCA_030737875.1). Lineage (NCBI taxonomy): Eukaryota > Viridiplantae > Streptophyta > Magnoliopsida > Asparagales > Amaryllidaceae > Allium > Allium sativum. The sequence goes on along the minus strand of CM060909.1, from coordinate 427,266,762 downwards.
ACAATTTGGTAATGTTATGGTTTGATTCATACAAGTATGTGGCCTATGTTGACAACCACATGTATTGGAATTTTGATTGGGACCAGCATAGGTAACTACAACATCAGGGGCCGTAGGACACTTGTAACTATGCGAGTAGGTGCCGATCATCATAAAATGGATCACTTCACCCTAATTATGAGGTGCCTGTTGGGAACTAGTTTGTATGGGTACAGAGATTAATATGGGATACGATAGTATATTCGACCTTAGACAACTTAACTAAGTTTATGGTGCTTTCCCATTTCTAGTTTATACTTATCATACCCAGTTCTTTATTCACAGACTGAATAGTCCTAGACTTACTCAGGCTTTATGTCTGACTCTACTTTTCTTTCGTCTTCTTTTCTTCCGTTTCCCCCCCAGGTCCACAGGGAGGGAATACCGCAGCTTGACCAGCCTTCATATCCAGCTTGAAGAGAAAGAATGTATTGCTTGGATCTTTTCGTTTTGGATTATGGCTTTGGGCAGCAATCATGGGACTTTTGCAGTTTATTTATGTTTTCTTTATGCTTCTTTAAATAATGTAATCAAGACAGTTATGATTTTGGAAGTATTGTAAACAATTATGGCATGGTTTGTGTAACACGTATTAAAATGAAATAAAAGTATTGTTGTTTTCCGCTGTTCAAAAATATGTGTTATTATATCTGTCTTGTATATCTGTGACTTATACTTATAAACCTCCACCAAAATTAGGGCATTCCCTTTGAGAGTGACCCTAACGGAGGTGGGGTGTTTCATAACCTAGGAAAATGTATTGTGCAAATTGGTGATTAATAAAAGAATTTGTTCAATCATGTATAGTTAACTAGAAACAAATATTAATGGTAAACTAACAATTTAAGTGTGAAATTTAGAAAAGGTTAGACCTTTATTTTATCATTTAAATTAAATTAGTCTAGTTCAGTAACTGAAATATATTTATATTGTTTACATTGGAAAACAGAGATATGAAGGAATCGTGAAATCTATACGATAGGCTTAAATGGGGTACTCGACAAATAAAAACCCTGGTGAGTAAATCTCACTCAAATTTTATTTAGAATTATCTTTATCAGTTAAAAATAATTGTTTGTTGATTGTTTGGATGCTTTAAATATTATTGTTGCTGTTAAAATATATTAGTTATTTAGGCTTGGTGGTTGCTATTATATATATATTGGTGGTTAGATTTCCCACAGTATCATTAGCGGATACCCGCGGTACCATTAGCGGATGATTACCCTATACGCCCCATGCTATGATAGTGGATGACATTCATACCGCGGTATCCTGCCATGAAGCAGGATGGGTATTATTTCTGTTGGCTAACGTCTATGGATGCAGGAAACAGGTAGGAGGGATCCAACTGGATTCCTCAAAATATTATTATTTGTTTGCTTTCACATATATTATCATATATGATGTGTTAATTGATAATTGAGTGGTTTGATTGTTTAAATATTACTGGGGCCAAAATGTTAATTTATAAAAATATGGTGAAAAGAGATTTGGAGATTTAAAAGGATTTTTTTTAAATAGAATTTAGATTTAGAATGTGCTAAAAATATTTACTTGTTTTAAATAAATAAAACAAGTATTGAATTTATAAACGATGTTTATAAATTGAATAATGCAGAGAATTGAATTGAAATTATAAACAATGTTTATAAATAAAGTGGAAAAATTATCATTTGATAATTTGAATATTTAAATTCAAATGTGAATTTAAAAGTAGAAATGGGGAAATCGTTTTAGAGAAACAAACGATGGAGTGTATCCTGATGTTCAGAATATAAATTGGACTAAAATAAATCCGGAAGGATTTATGAATTGAATTTGATTAATTCGAATTTTATTTAAATAGAAGTCAAATTGAATAAAGAAAATTTCAAATAGAATTTATATAAAGAGAATTTCAAATAGAATTTGTATATAGAGAATTTCAAATAGAATTTGTATATAGAGAAATTCAAATAGAATTTGTATATAGGGAATTTGAATAGAATTTAAATATAGAATTTGAATAGAATTTTAAAATATAGAATTTGAATAGAATTTGAATATACAAAATTTTGAATAGAATTGAAAATGGAATTTGAATATAGAAATTTCAAAGAGATTTGAAAATAAAATTTGAAAATAGAAATTTCAAATAGAATTTGAAAATAGAAAGTTGAAATCATTTTGAAATGGGAACGACGAAATATATCTCAGAATGCGGATTTTAAACAGAACATAAAATAAATCCAATGGATTTATAAGTTGTAAAAGGAATTGGAATTTGATATAGAAGATCGAAGTATAAATAAATTTATTACCGGTTAAGGAAAAATCGACAATTATAGATAATTGGAAATGTCAAGTTGAATTGGGAAAATTAGTTTGATATATATTTAAATATATTAGAATGGAGTTGAAATTTATAAACGAAGTTTAAACGTTTATATATATAAATATAATTAAAACGAACTCGTCGCAGCGCGGTAGTTCGTAAATTGGCGTTTCAAAATTAAATTGAGTATACAGAACTCAATTGAAGTCAGAATTCTTTGAAACAAGAAACATCTGGACCGATTTGATAATAGTTTTCTAATAGAGGAGAAAAATCTGGATTTCGTTGAATAGATATTGAGTTATGTCAAAATCAAATTTTTAGAAAAGCAGCGCCATAACCATTATAAAACCGTAACTGTTTATTTAAATAAATAAAAGGATTTTTAAACAAATAAAAATATGAATTTCCATAAGAAAATCCAGATTTGAGTTGTAAAATAAGTATGAAATCAAGTGGAGTAAGTGAACTGATTTTTGAAACAAAAATCATTTTTTTAATTGTTGAATTGAATTAACTAATTTGAAGAAAAAATTAGTTAATGAAATTTGAAATCGAAATTGAAGTTTGGATTAGAAAGGGGATTGTAAATTCATATTCGAAATTGAATATGGAATTTGAATTGAAAACGGGATTCGAATTGTAATAAGCAAGTTAAAATATATTTGAACGTGATATGTTCAAATAGAAAAAAATGCAATGAGCAAACGAGCTAATTAAAGAATAAATGGGCGAAACTGAATTCAAACGATTAGATTGAGTTGATCTGAATTGAAAACAGGTGAACATGTGTTAGACAGCTATGGAATGAAGTTTATGAAGTGTATGAAGTTTATAGATTTAGTGCCCGACAAAAAGGTACACGTTCAAATTCCATATGAGATTTTATGCGCCGTATCGACTAGCCGCTTGGCTTTTTCTTTTTCTTTTTGATTGGAGAGGCATGTGTGGTGGTTTGGGGATTTTCTCAATGCTTCCGGTACAAAGGAGGTTATGGCGAAATTTTCCGGAAATTTAAGGAGTTAGAATATTTTTAAGATAATTTGATAATTAGAAATCTATATATCAATATATATTAAATTCGATAAGGAAACGAATTTAAAATAGAATATTATAAACAAAAAGGGAAATCTATAATTAAATCTGGTAGAATTAGAAGAAAGAAACGTTACGGGTTTAAAATGAATAATTGGTTTTTATAATGTTGATTATTCGTGATAAGTGGTTTTGAAGTTAAGGATGTTTTCAGTCAAGATCTGAGAGGTAGTTATACCCCAACTTGATCGATTTCATTTTTAATTGATAAATAGCAAGATCCAGTCTTGAAGAGAAGTGTTTGAATAAAAGTTCGTTGAATAAAATATTTTGGGTTGTTGTAACGATGTTTTACACAGCATTCGTTTTAACCCAAGTGATGGAATTTTGGAAATATAAAATTAAATATTTCCTGAGTATAATTAAAGTAGTCGGGAAAGAGATAAGTGATTGAAATTGTTTTCAATTGCAAATAGAATATATTTTCTAAGTATAGAAACTAAAAGAAGGTGATATAGGGAAATGTTTTTCCAAATAGCGTAAGAGTCCAACAAGATCACTGAAAATATTTGGTTAACGAATATTGATAGGGAAATGAAGAAGTGAATTAATTAATGAAATATTAATTAACCGGCCCAATGATTGATTGATGTTATGGATGAATGGAATGTTTGTTTATTTTTCTTCGGTAGTTAAATAACCGACTATCGAAGTGTTTGCCAATATCGTTGTCAATATGGAGAGACCGGTTGGATTATTATCCGAGAACCACTCTGTATTGGCAGTAGCATTGCGAATCATATTATATGAAGATAATCGAAGACGGAGTGAAGTGCAAGGACTTTTTCTATTAATAGAAATTGTGCCTTCAGTTTCGTTCAGTCCCAGAACAAACGTACATGGATGAATGTCTGACAGAGTATTTCCAATGATCGAATATGTTGGTCTGTATAAATATACATGGTGGCAATGGATTTATTCCCTTAGCATTATATCCATAATATATTTGTGCAAATCAATTAATGATTAACGGATCTGACAATGTGGCATTCAAAGTGATTGTGTTATAAATGAATGGCAAGTAATCGTAGCCTCAGGCCTCAACAACCGGGAAATGACAAAAATCGGGCAGACAACATGGCTATGTGGTTTGCTCCCATTAGGGTGTATAATCACCTATCTAGAGATATTCATTTCATTCTTTAATCTATTCGATGCTATCCCATTTGGGAAACGTTTGTTGATCCCAACCGTTGGTGATATACATTCGATACACTCAAGCGAAATGAGTGGTCGGTCATGTGTCGGCCGGATTGCAAGACGTTCTTGTTGAACCCAATGTATTCCTCTCTAGAGATACACTATCGGAAGGTGGTTCCATACCTTGTCATGTTGGAAATCCAATCTCCAATAAGCACCCTGCGGTTTTTATTTTATTTTATATTATATATGGAGCGTGAGATGCAAGCGTTCCGCTAGATTCTATTTATTTGATTTAGACACTATTATAATATCACTGGATTTTCGTATCAAAGTGTTTTGGGTTATAGTAAGGTAAAAACCGTCCATGTTTATGTGTGGACTGGTCTTACTATTATCCTTTCTTTCAAAGGGTCTTTGAAAGTTAAACAAATGGTTGGAGTTTACTCACACCAGTCCCAGACTGACCCAGAGTTTATTTTGTTTTTTTTCCCTAAACTCTTGGGTGCCCAAATTTGTACGGGCAGTCAAATAGTCGGGATTTTTCACTCGGAAGAGCTGGAAGCAGGAGGCTTCACCAGTTAGTTATAGACTATCTTATATTCCGATGTGTACTATGTTTGTATCTAGAAACAGGTGTTTATGACTGTTCCAGGAATAACTGTTGTGCTCTGATGATGGTATGTATATAAAGTTACTGATTAGTATTTCAAAAAGTTATGTTATATAATATATTTTATTCGTTCCGCTGTGAGATTTGTCTTCTGTTAACCTATTTTGTAAACTAGGTTATACAAAGTCAAGAAGTCGGAAGATCAAGTAGACAAAAGACACTCTGCTATGCATCCGGTTCGGATCGGAATTACAGAGGTAGGAACAAAAGCAAGACAAAGGAGGAAGGAAAGTATTCGGATCGGATCGGATGTAGCAAAGCCGATCTGAACCCCATATGCTAGCCCATCTGATCCGAACCCAGTGCACCCTGCTACTCCGCGCCATTATCTCCTGAATATTCGGGGCAGTTACACCCTTTTCTACCCACGATGGCCACTAACTTGATGTGCTGGAAACACCAGAACTCATCCGATCCCGAAAGTCATGGAATGGAGGACACGTGTACCCGATCCGAACCGAATTCTGGAGAAGTTTCCACCTATAAATAGACCCCCAAGGGTCGTTTGAAAGGATCTTTTGGCACCCTGAGAGTTCGAACATCTTTAAGAACCGAATTCCAGCATTCCCATACAATCCAAATCATCATTCAAAGTATATTTTGAGATAATTGAGTGAATGTATATGAAAAGTAAGTGAGATTAAGTGAATATCTTATTGTATTTTCATTCAAATCATCAAGCAAAGTGATATAAAGTGGACGTACGCTCTTTAACGCCGAACCACTATAAATCATATTCCTCTTTTCTGTTTTTGATCTCATTTTATTGTAATTTCAGTCAATTTGGGTGTTAGAACCACTTTTTGGTCTAACATTTTGGTGCTTTCACTGAGAGCAATTTGAATTCTCTGTTTTTCTGGATTATCGTTCTACTTTTTGGACCGTTGAGTTCAAAGAAGTTAATCCCCAATTTCCAACGCTTTTTAATACTTGTTGGTTGATTGTTGAAGAATTATGGCCAAAGGAAAAGGAAAGGAAGTTTAAACTAGTCGAGGGAACGAAGTTGGTGAAGATCAGCAGAACCCGGTCGTGACAAGGTCTCGTGGGCAAAGCTCGGGAGCGGATCGAACTGGCTCAGGAAATCCGAACCGATCGTAGAGAGAGAGAGCTCCGATCCGAACCGAGTAGAAGATGTTGAAGAAGTGCGCTCCCCCAACCCGATCCGGTCCGGCCATGTTACTTTGCTCTGATCCGATCCAACACTAGGTGATGCTGGAACCTCTACTCGAGCCCCTCTAAATGCTCTGACTCCAGCCACCAGGACCAATGACCAGATCAATCCATCTGCGCCTGTCACCCAAGGAGATTTTTCGCGCCTTCTTGACATGCTTGAGAGAACTAGGGAGGCTATGAGAATCCACGAGCGCACCAATATTATGATGCAAGAGAATATGAGAATCATGAGTAGGGAAATTGGCGAGCTCCGCAGGCAGAGAACCCCTTCCCCAGTTCACCACACTGCAATGGATCAATCTTCTTCTTCTGAGGAAGAACGGCCTCGTGAAAGAAGGCCGCTCGAACGACCTCAGAATTTGGAACAAATGACTTTCATATCTCTGGGATCCCGCGAGGACACTTGTCGTGTGCTAGGACCCGATGACCCGAGCTTGAGAGAGCCTATGCTATTACCAATGCGGGGATCCCATGTTTTTCCTAGAGATTCTAACCTCACTAACCCTACTCAGGGACAAATGCTTCAGCCCCTTCCTCCCGAGATCGACCGGGAACATAGGGAGAAAATCAGAGTAGAAACCGCTAGAAGAAGGAGGGTGTCCCCTGATCAGGAGCCCAGAGGAAACATGAACATCAGAGCCAGGGAGCCTGAATGGCTCTTGACCAATGCTGATGTATGGGCTATGGTACGCCAGATCATGTCTGAAAGTCGAAACTACACCAATGAAGATTATGGTATTGAGCGAAGCCATACTCCCTTTACTGATGACATTCTTGACATTCAGTTCCCCCGACGTTTTAATTTGCCGCAGATGGACAGATATAATGGAAGAACTGACCCGGGAAAACATTTGATGCGATACGCATGGCTTATGAATGTTGCCGCGGCCCCTGACGCTGTGAAGTGTAAGGCTTTCCCGATTTACTTAGAAGACGTAGCATTACTGTGGTTTAACCGACTTCCTCCTCGATTGATATCGAATTTTAAAGAACGCTTTATGAATCAATTCCGACTTCACACCCGAAAGTCTAAGAATGTTATCGAATTATCGAGAATTAAGCAAGCGTCGGGTGAGTCCTTGAAGTCATATCTAGACCGTTTCAATTTTGCTGTAACAGAAGTCAGCGACCCGCATGAACCTACCATCTTGATGGCCTTAATGGAAGGAGTTGATCCTGATTCAGAGTTTGGAGATTATCTTTCTGCGAAGCCGCCTCCCACAAGAGAGTTGTTCCATGAGAAGGCCAATATTCAGTTAAGGCGGGAGGAAGCAAGGGCAAACAGAAAGAGGAAGTCTGTAGCGGCCTCAAAAGAAGTTGTTTAGAGTAATGTTGTTGTAAAGCAATCTGGAGAAAGCTCTGGGAATGTCGAAGTCAATGTTAGAAACAAGAATGGAAACAATAATAATGGGAACGGGGGCAACAGCAACCGTAATGCAAATGGCAATAGGAGAAACAGGTACCGAGGAAGTAATTCTGACAAAAGACCCTGGTTCCATACCTTTGAGAATTATTCACCGTTGAATGACGCTTTGGAGAACATTTATTTGGACATGTACAACGTTTTGCAATACAAAAAACCGCCGCCGCGAGATTCGACAGAAAAAGAAATTGCTACTGGAAAATTTTGTTTATTTCATGGAACTCATGGACATTCAACGAACGAATGTCGACACTTGAGAGATGCAGTTGAGAAGTTGTTGCGTAAAGGTAAGTTGGATGAGTATAAAGGCTGCCCCAAGGGACAGGGGGCAAGGAGGACAGGCTCCAAACCAGAACCAGTCTGCTTCCTAGCCTATAGCGCAACAAAAGGGCAAAGGGATTGTCATTAACACAATAGTAGGTGGACTCCATCCGGCTATCCACAGTTTCAGAGCAATGGACAAATATGTTAATGCAGTTAAGCACATAGATGTGGACGAGTGCGATGATTCGGAAGATATCACCCCTGTGAAACAGCAGAAGACAATGTTTGATGATGTAATGTTCCATAGCAGAGACGACATCGGAATCCAAACACCTACTGTTGATCCGTTGGTTATTACCACTAACATTGGGCCGGCACTGGTTCATAAGGTACTAGTGGACAATGGAAACACTGTCAACTTTTTGTCTAAGAAGTCGTTTGATCAGATGAAACTCGAGTCTGGAGATTTGAAGCCCTGTGAAGGTTGGATCCGAGGCTTCAATGGGGCATCGACAACTCCAATAGGGTATATAGAATTACCTGTAACATTGGGACAAGGGGATCGTCGAAGAGTATGAATGCTTCAGTTCGTAGTGCTAGATATAGTTTCGCCCTACAATGCATTTTTAGGAAGGCCTGCCCTTGCAGAGTTCAGGGCTTGTATTGCACCATGGTGCTTATTGCTAAAGCTCCCAACCGAAGCCGGAACAGGATTAATGAGAGGAGATCAAATCTCCAGACGAGCTTGCTATATTGCTGAATTAAAGATGCTGATGAAGGGACTCAACATCGAGACTAAAGTTACCTCACCTCCTCCAAAGGAGGGTTTGGCGTAGCAATTAGAGGGATCAACCCCGAAGGAGTTGCCCAAGGGAATGCCTGAAGACCTGGATCCCATAGAAGATGAGGAACCTGAGGATAGAAAGGAAACTCCTAACGAAATGACAGTGGATATACCCATTGATGAAGCTGATCCAGCAAAAGTTTTGAAGATTGGATCCCAGTTGGATCCACACCGAGCCAAAGAACTGGCTAACATTCTGAAGGCAAACCTGGATGTGTTTTCCTGGACCCACGATGACATGTGTGGGATATCACCATCCATCATGTGTCATTCGCTGAGTATAAACACAAAACACCCGCCTGTAAAGAAAAAGAGACGTGTGCTGGGCCCAGAGAGGTCGGCAGCTCTGAAAGAAGTAGTGGAGAAGCTGAAAGAGAACGGTTTTATTAGAGATTCGACATATCCCGACTGGATATCGAATCCTGTTTAGGTAAAGAAGTCAAACGGAAAGTGGCGGACATGTATTGATTTTTCAGACTTGAACAAAGCTTGCCCGAAAGATAACTTCCCACTCCCTAAAATAGACCAGCTTGTGGATTCGACGGCGGGACACGAACTTCTTTCTTTCATGGACACATATTCCGGATACAACCAGATTCCCATGCATGTGCCCGATCAAGAGAACACGAGCTTCATTACAAATTTGGGGTTGTATTGCTATGTGGTCATGCCGTTCGGATTGAAAAATGCTGGAGCTACCTACCAACGCTTGGTGAACAGGATGTTTTATAACCAAATAGGGAAGACTATGGAGGTTTATGTGGACGATATGCTCGTCAAATCAAGACAGTCCTCCAGCCATATGCAAGACTTGGCAGAGATGTTCGGTATCCCGCGAAAGTATCGGATGAAGTTAAATCCTTTGAAGTGCTCGTTTGGGGTGGCATCTGGAAAGTTTCTAGGTTTCATCGTGAGCTCCCGAGGGATTGAAATCAATCCCAGTCAAATAGCAACGATAAGGAACATTGAGGTACCAAGGAGAATCAAAGATGTCCAAAGTCTTGCGGGAAAAGTAGCTGCATTGAGTAGATTTATCTCCAAAGCAACAAACAAATGCATCCCGTTTTTTGACTTGATAAAAAGGGGAAAGAAAAATTTTGAATGGACTCCGGACTGTGTTGAGGCCTTTCAAAATCTATTGGACCTACTAGAGAGACCACCGATTTTGTCGAAGCCAGCGGATCATGAAGAGCTGTTTGTTTATCTAGCAGTATCGGCCCACGCCGTTAGCACCGCCTTGGTCCGGGAAGAAGATAAGGTGCAAAGGCCGGTATATTACGTAAGTAAGAAATTGGCAGCTGCAGAACGTAACTACCGAAGGATTGAGAAGCTTGCTTACAGTCTTCTGATCGCCTCCCGAAAACTTCACCATTATTTTCAAGCTCACCCAATAACCATATACACTGATCAACCTCTAAGACAGGTGTTGCAAAGACTCGAAGCATCGGGACGGTTGATCAAGTGGAATATTGAATTAAGTCAGTTTGATTTAAATTTTCAGCCGCGAAAATCGATCAGGGGGCAAGCTCTGGCTGACTTTATAGCAGAGTTCACAATTCCGGAGGAAGAGATGATCAACGACAAGGTTGTCAAGTCAGAGGAGGAATTAAAATTAGATCCATGGAAGTTGTACACAGACGGAGCCAAGAACGACCGAAGGTCCGGAGCTGGAGTCGTCTTAGTTACTCCTGAAGGACGATCATTATATTATGCTCTACGACTAGAATTTTCAGCGACCAATAATGAATCTGAATATGAAGCCCTGATTGCTGGGCTGAAACTTGCTAAGGAACTCGGAATAAAGGCATTGGATATGTTCTGCGACTCCAAAATAGTCGTCTACCAAGTGCGAAAGGAGTTAGTAGCCCGGGGACCTCGACTTATTACTATCTCGGAAAAGTGGAGGAGTTGTTGAGCAACTTGGAACGGTATAACATAACCCATATCCCAAGAGCTGAAAACCAGAAGGCAGACCGACTGGCGAAGCTGGCTATTTCCGATAATCCGGAGGAAACCGAAATGGTTCCAATTGAGACGTTGGGATCGCCAAGCTTTGAGTCAATTGAAATTGAATTAGCTTTCGAAGCAGAACCGGAGAGGGAGTCATGGATGACACCAATCAAGAATTTCCTTAGAAATGGAGTACTCCCGCCAAAGAAGAGTGAGAGGCAAGCCATAGTTTGCAAAGCCACCAGATACATCCTTCAAGATAATACAATTTATCGGCAAGGATTTTCTATGCCCCTGTTACGATGTATAGCACACGACGACATCAAGCGTGTACTAAAGGAAGTACACGAAGGTGAGTGTGGAGATCATACGGGGGGGTCAGACTTTAGCAAAAAGGTACTGCGGTATGGGTATTTCTGGCCCACAATTAATAAAGATGCAGCTGATTACTCACGAAGCTGCGACAAATGCCAGAAGTTCGCCAAGATCCCCAGAGCACCACCGACCCAGCTCAAGTCGATGGTGAGTCCGTGGCCGTTTGCCATGTGGGGAATTGACATCATCGGAGTTCTACCGATTGCCAAAGGAGGAGCGAAGTATGCAATAATCGCCGTGGACTATTTTACGAAGTGGGTGGAAGATGAGCCCTTAACAAAAATCACACGAGAAAGGTGATAAGTTTCGTGGTTAGAAATATCATATGCCGATTTGGGATTCCAAGGATCATTATAACCGATAATGGAACCCAATTCGATGGTGCCGAATTCAGAAATTTCTGCCAGAAATATAAGATCGACAAGCGTTACACTGCAGTCGCCCATCCACAGTCAAATGGGCAAGTAGAAGCAATAAATAAAGTCATAAAGTCCATCCTCAAGAAGCGGTTGGAACGTGCAAAAGCAAAATGGGTGGATGAATTTCCCTTGGCTCCATGGGCATATCGAACAAAGTTTAAGACAGCTACCGGTCATACTCCTTTCTCTCTCTCATTTGGCTCAGAAGCAGTAATCCTGGTAGAGCTTGAAGTTCCCTCTCATAGGGTGACATGTTATGACCCGATGACGAATCGGGCACTCCTCCTCGAGTCCCTTGATGAAGTCGAAGAGAAAAGGGACGAGGCAGACTTGCGTGCGTCAAGACATCGACATCAGATAGCACGCTATTATGACAAGAATGTTCGTTTTAGAACCTTTGAACCGGGAGATCTGGTGCTAAAGCGAGTTTTTCCATACCTTCCTCATCTCGGTCCAAAGTGGGAAGGACCATTCGTCATCCAACGGAAACTTGAGACAGGAGCCTTCAAGTTAATGACCGTAGATGCCGAAGAAGTGCCTAGGGCTTGGAATGCCCAACACTTGATGCGATATTTGAATTAGGGATGTTGTATTTTCTTTTTCTTTTCTTATGAACCCTGTAAAAGGGCACGACTTGCCTTAGAAAAGTCTGTTGATATGAACAAAGAACTACAAAGTGGATGTAGGCTACGACTTAGCCGAACCACTATAAAAATATCGTGCGCCATTTACTTTCCTGCATTATTTATATCTTCAACTATTATTCTATTGTGACTGTGGGATACGAGATGTAAAATTAAAATCTGGAAAGTTGGAGATGGCTTATATGCAGGAACAAACACAAAGACTGTTTGTACAATAAGACATAAAAGAATGGGAAGATGACATTCTTAACTCTAACTCTCAAGAATTGAGAGAGAGTATAAAGGACGGGAAGACGACGTCCTCTGAGTTGTGAAGGTGCAACCAGATGAGATACCGCCTCAGCAAGAACTCTAACCTGAATATAAGACAGGAGAGTATAAAAGATGCCAGAAAAGAACAGGCATCAATGACAAAAGGAATGTGACCACCGTCAGAGAATCAGGGACATTCAGACTTTTTAATTTAGTCTTGAATAGTTTTTCAAGACTGACTGGGGGCATATATGTACACACATATTCCCCTCTACCATGACTCCATTACATGACTTTAGTATAACATGCATTTGTATTTTTGCATAAGTACTGAACTAACGACATACATGCATTGCAGGAAATGAATTATTTTTATTTACAAATGTATGAATTTGTACAGGAAAACAGTCAAAAAGAAGATGCGAGGGCCACACTCGCTGCAACAATTGTGGGCCAATTAAATGCTAAGATAAAGAAAACACTTCATCACTTAGACTTTGAAGTGGACTTGGATTTTTTAGCAACCTTCTGAGCATCCTTCGCCTCTCTTTCAGCATCAGTTAAGATGTGCCTTGGTTTTTTCTTCTCAGAGACTAAAGTGCTGGAATCAGTTGATTTTCTCCCAGGAGTCGGAATGCTGGAATCAAGAGAAGACTTTTTAGCAAGTTCTTCCGTAATAGATCTAGTCGAAAGATTAACAACTAAACTTGATCCGGCATCTACTACTGCGAGAGGCTTAAGGCTTTCGGGGTCTAAGTCTTCAACTTTATGCTGCATTCGTTTGTATTGTTCGGCCTTCAAGGTAGCTAAAGTGATGACATCAGCGTTTTTTGACTCCCTAACTACAGTCACCTCAGGGTCTTCCTCATGTCCCTCATTGCCACTGTCATCCTTTAAGGCGTCTACCATCTCACCATCATGAGGAACATCATCCCCAGCCTTGTCTCCTTCAGCCTCCTCCGTTGACTTTGCTTCAGCCGCGGTTCCCTGAGACACGTCTGCCTTCTCGGACAGTTCAGCACCTGCGGAATGAGAAGCAACAGTTATCAACTCGGGAGAAAATAAAGGGTTCTTCACTGATTGTCCGACTATGTGATGGAAAGTGGAGACAGCTTTGACGAATTGGGGTGAAAAGGTAGAAATACCTTCCGATGATTTCTCAGCTGGAGTAGTTGCCGCCTCTGAAGCCGATTCAGGAATAGGAGATAAAAGAGATGCCAGAGGGATCGCCGGGTTTTCGGGGTCATATCCCTCTACTTCAGAAGTTTCAGCGGCAATGGAAGAAGAACCAGCCTCCAAGATGTCCTTTTGTTTAACCTTCCGTCTTTCCTCGTCCATGGCAGCAGCAATCAGGCGACGCCCCTCAGCTAGGCTCGCCGGCTCGTCATCTCTTAGATATTTTTCCGTAATTTTGTCCTCGTCGATGGAATCTACCTTGAGTTCTTCTTTTTCCCATTCAACGATTTGGCTCCGTATATGAACCAAGGTAGTCGGATAATCATCGATCCAAGAGATGTTTCGGTGGTGGATTATATGTGAAAAAAATTTCGATCAGTAATTCACCAAAGCCCTACACATCCTCCTGGGCCTCTGCCAGCTGCTTGCGGGACTCTTCGGCCGATTTGATGACACTTTCAACATTTCGCTCTGCCAGGGCAGTCCTGTTCTCGGCCTCCATCAACTTGGAAGGCAAGTCAGCGTTTTTCTTCTCCAATTCGGCATTTTTCTTCACTAACTCGGCCTTCTCTCGCTTAAGGTCAGCGTAAGCGAGTTGCATTTTGGCAGTATCTGACTTGGCGTCTTCGACTTCCTTTTTCAGCTCCGAACGCTCTTGAGTATGGGATTCAAGCAAGTCATGATAACGTTTTTGTAGATCTTCAAATTGTTGCTTGAAGCTAGCAGCATCCCGTTGAGCGATAGCAAGTTGGGCCTATGTATCCTCAAGGACTTTCCCTAAATTTTTCAAGCCCTTTACGTCATCTTCTGCGGTCTTCTGCATCAAGTTAGTATTTGTGATTAGATTTCGGATGATTCTGGAAAGGTTACGCGAATACTTGAACATCTCTGAATATTGTTTCTCTACCGCGTCAATTTTTGCTTTGGCCTTGTCTGCCCACCTCGAGGAAACAGGCTCAAGAGCAGGTAAGAATGTCAAGTTTTCAAAGTAGTGTTCGGGAAATTGCTCCTCCAGATACGCCCGCTTAATTGCAGTTTCAACATCCAATGGTTGAGGTGCAGGGAATGTTAGCTCGGTATCCTTATGTGTGGAGGGCTCAATGGCCTCCTCACCCTTTCTGGGCTGTTTAGCAGGAACCTTGCGCTTGCTTCGCGAGTCGGTATCTCTCGGCGGGCTCCTTTCCCAACTGCGCTTTTCTTGAGAAGAAGTTGGGTCTTTTGACTGCAGCCTGTCATCTTCTCGACGACCTTGGTAGCCCTTATATCGCTCTGGATCTGACCGAACGGGAGAGCGAGATCGCGAGGACCGCGACTGATCAGAATCATAGGGCCTTCTATCCTCCCTACCGCGGCTTTCGCGGCGATCATGCTCAACATCATGAGGGGGTCATGTCATTTTGCGGCGTAGTTTCCTGATGTCATAGTGAGCACGAGACATTGTACCTGCACAACAATGTAAGTGGAATTCAGAATCAGTATTCCCGTAAGAAGTAAGTGTTGTGGAGTGGCGTGCTTTTGTGTTAAGTGCATCCTAAATGGTGTCCCCTTCGACAAACCAGAGTCTGAAGCCGAGCCAGTGCGAGAGGGCTCTTTGGCCTTAACAGGAGTGGCCTCCTCCGAAGAAGTAAAAACTAAAGGATTTGTGCCAAAATCCTCGGAAGTGTAAATAGTGCCAGGAAGGGGGAGATCTCCCAAGCCCTGAAATGTAGGATCATCAGTGGTAGGGGCATCTCTTTGGGAAGCGCCCGTTGGCTGTTCTTTAGGAGATGGTGATTTCTCAGGAGAAATAACATCCCCAGGAGTGATGTACCCTTCTCGGTGCTTTTCAGGTAAATTAGCCAACTCATCGTCTTGAGTCGAACTTGGAGAAGGTGAAGTTCGAAGTGGCATGGTGGGGCCTTTCGAGCTCTCGCCCATTTCTGGAATTACATCCACCGGAGGGATATATACATATGGACCTGACCCGTGACCTATGCTACGGGTAATGCATAGCAGCCCGTGGTGATGAAGATATTCATCCTTGAGGACCTCGTCGATAGTTAGAAATTTTTGGTCACCATTGAGAAGCTGATGCATCCGATCAAAATACACTTGACCCGATACTTGCCTTGGATTATCAACTGCAAACAAAAAGAAAACGGATTAATGTGGTGGCCTAGACATTCAGAGTTAAGATTTAGAAAACCAGTGCCTTACTTGATTTTGTCCATCTCCTAGCACACCCCGGCTGTTGCCTTATATAAAACCATTCCAGCTTGGAGTCGCCGGCCTTGCTGCTGAATGGCGTCGAAATTATCTTTCTTTTTGGGACAGACTCGAAGTAAGAGAAAGAAGGAGTTTCTCGAGTCCGATGCTTAAAGTTATAAAAGAAATGAACGTCATCAAAAGTGAGATCTGTGCCTAAGATCTCGCGGTATGCTACGTATAAGGTATGCAGGTAAGCATAGGAGTTGGGATGCAGCTGCATGGGGGCAATCCGCATCTGTCTTAGAAAGTCGACGACAAAGGGAGAAAACGGTGGAATAGCTCCGACCATGCACATCAATGGAGTGATTGCCATAAATCCCTCAGGAGGATTATGAGGACGGTCGGTTTTAGACGGCACCAGGGTATCTTTTTTATGTATCCCGTACTTCAAGCATATTCGAAGGAGCCTGTCATAGTCAATCGTCGATTCAACAGAATCTTAAGGTGATTCCAATATGACGGCAGATTCAAATTCGTTAGGAGATCGAGTATCTCCAACCCCACCTTCCTCTTCATAGCCCATGGAAACTTCACTGTCAGAAGGCATTTCACTGTTATGCGCCTCTACTTCATAATCTGATCCCTCGTCATCCCATACAGGGTCTGAGGAAGAAGATATGTCATCAAGAGTGACTTTAGTGGATGTCTCTGGGATCTCTTTCTTTTCTGCCAGTCTATATGAATGTCTTTCGGCCATGATCACTAAACTATCGAAGAAGTAATAACAGAAGTTAGAGTAAATTAGCCCGTGTCCCCCTGTGAACATATGTGAACTAAAGTGTGTACAGTGTGTGCAGAAGATGTAAAGCGAACATTTGAAAGTATAATGCAAAGTTTTGGTAAAGCAGTATTCAGAATAGTCCTTGATGTTTGTTTATGTTCGCAGGGCACTATCCTAACTGTCCATTAAGTTGTAGACTATATCAAGAATTGATTTGGCCAGTTAAGCAAGCTCTTATTCATTAAGTTGAATTGTTCTTCGGTTCGGTTCGGATGCGTTCATTGGGATCGGATCGGGGGAAGAATCATGTTCCAGCTTGAAACAAACATTAGCATCCAGCTGGCCAGATCGGATCGGTTCGGGAGTATATATTCGAACCGAATCGGGTTCTTTTGAATGTCCATGTCGTTCTTTCTTGCCTCTCACTCCGACCCGACCCGATTGGGTTAGCTATGTTTTTTTTTCCTTTCACTTCCCACTCCGACCTGATCCGGACGGTTACACTCAGCACTCACCCCATCGTTTTTCTTTCAGCTCCAACCCGAATAGATCCCAATTCTTCTCCTTCTCCTAATCTTTTTTCTTCTCTTCTTCCTCTCCATACTCCATCTCATACTGCCCATACCGAACCCATCCTACACCAAAAACCTTGGTTGAGACCGAACCCCCTATGCGCTCGAAAGTTCAGCAACGAAACTCAATCTCATCTCTCAATGCCTCGAGATGATGGTGGAGTCATCAATTGCGATGGCGAGAGAGGTAAGGGTCACGGTGTCGACGCAGGGATGGATCCATGCCCAAATTATTTGAAATCAACCATAAAACATAACTAAAATCAGCTATTATGAAGGTAATTTGAAGTTTTGATCCACTTACGAGTTCGATTTGAAGAATAATAAGAAGGATTTTGGAATTATTGGAGGATAGGGTTTCAGTGTGGAATCGGTTGGGCGAGAACAATAAAAAGAGAAAGGAAGAAAGAGACAGGCGATGGACTTATATAAAGTTACGATGACCACTCGTATTCCCCCTCTTTTTCTCCGCTTGGACCGGGATATAAGCCTACGAGTCACTCCTGGCCCGCTAGTCCAGTGTTAAGCAAGACAAGAAGATATCTCATTCGGATCGGATCCGAACCGATTGGATTTAACACAAAGGTTTGACAAGCAAGTTAAATTCGAAGTAAAAATAAAGACAAAGATAGAGATTACCTAGAGAGGTCGCTGGAGATCAAGAAAAGCTCTTAAAGTTATCTAAAATGAAGAAAGAAATCCGCACGCTACGTGATGTATATATAGACATCAAGAGATGCGACTTTCTTAAGAAGTACATCCCTATATGTCAGTGGAAATGACTTTTCAACGACTCAAACTCAAAGATCAATGAGCAGATGATATCAAAGCACGCTTCGTCTTCAATGGAAGCATCCTTTGAGGGGGCAAAATGTTAGCCTACTTTGTAAACTAGGCTATACAAAGTCAAGAAGTCGGAAGATCAAGTAGACAAAAGACACTCTGTTATGCATCCGGTTTGTATCGGAATTACATGGGTAGGAACAAAAGCAAGACAAAGGAGGAACGAAAGTATTCGGATCGGATCGGATGTAGCAGAGCCGATCCGAACCCCATCTGCTAGCTCATCCGATCCGAACCCAGTGCACCCTGCTACTCCGCACCATTATCTCCTGAATATTCGGGGCAATTACACCCACTTTCTACCCACGATGGCCACTAACTTGATGTGCTGGCAACACCAGAACTCATCCGATCTCGAAAGTCATGGAATGGAGGACACGTGTACCCGATCCGAACCAAATTCTGGAGAAGTTTCCACCTATAAATAAACCCCCAAGGGTCATTTGAAAGGATCTTTTGGCACCCTGAGAGTTCGAACATCTTTGAGGACCAAATTCCAGCAGTCCCATACAATCCAAATCATCATTCAAAGTATATTTTGAGATAACTGAGTGAATGTATATGAAAAGTAAGTGAGATTGAGTGAATATCTTATTGTATTTTCATCTACATCATCAAGCAAAGTGATATAAAGTGGATGTAGGCTCTTTAATGCCGAACCACTATAAATCCTGTGTCTCTTTTCTGTTTTTGATCTCATTTTATTGTAATTTCAGTCAATTTGGGTGTTAGAACCACTTTTTGGTCTAACATCTTCTTTGTTTTCTTCTATTCTAACATTTCTTTCTTTCTATTCCTCACCCTTTAACTTATTTCTAATAATGAATCGTATTTCTGTGCAATTTGGGTTGGACGTGTGATGTTATTAGTCAACTCAGATAGTACAGATTTGTGGGCCGTTACAAACACTATTTGATAAACTCTATTGGATTAACTCTATTTGATTAACCCTAATCGATTAACTCTATTGGATTAACTCTAATTAATTAACTCTTATCAATTAACTCTTATCAATTAACTCCTTTCGAATAAACTATATTTGATAACTCCTTTCGAATAAACTATATTCAATTTACTCCTTTAACTCAATTCGAATAAATTATATTCGATTAACTCCTTTAACTCTATTCGAATAAACTAAATTCGATTAACTCCTTTAACTCTACCCGAATAAACTATATTCGATTAACTCCTTCAATGCTATTCGAATAAACTATATTCGATTAACTCCTTTAACTCTATTCGAATAAACTATATTCGATAACTCCTTTCGAATAATTAATATTCGATAACTCCTTTCGAATAACTAATATTTGATAATTCCATTCGAGTAACTAATATTCGATAACTCCTTCGAATAACAAATATTCGATTAACTCCTTTCTTCGAATAACTAATATTCGATTAACTCCCTTCTTCGAATAAACTAATATTCGATAACTCTAAATCGACTAACTCTAGTTCAGTTAACTCTATTCGAATAACTCTAATTCGATTAACTCTATTCATATAACTCTAATTGATCAACTCTAATTGGTTAACTCTAACTGATTAACTCTAACCGGTTAACTCTAACTGATTAACTCTAACTGGTTAACTCTAATCGATTTACTCTAAATGGTTAACTCTAACTGGTTAACTCTAACTGATTAACTCTAACTATTTAACTCTAATCGATTTACTCTAACTGGTTAACTCTATTCAATTTACTCAAACTAGTTAACTCTAACCGGTTAACTCTAAACTATTTACTCTATTCAATCAACTCCCTTTGAATAACCAATATTCGATTAACTCCTTTCTTCGAATAACCAATATTCGATTACTCCCTTCTCGAATAACCAATATTCGATTACTCTATATTTGACTAACTCTATTTGATTACAAATACTTCCTTTTCTATTTGTTTTACAAATATTCCCTTTTCTATTTATTTTACAAATATTTCCTTTCCTATTTTTTATACAAATAAATATTTCCTTTTCAATTCTATTTATTTAACAAATAAATATATCTTTTTAATTCTCTTTATTTTCTGAATAAATATTTTCTTTTATAATCTATTTATTTCATAAATAAATATTCCTTTTATCTTCCTTTTTGTTTTCTACATATTTTCTTTTCAATTCTATTTGTAAATGCTTTACAAATATTTCCCTTTCTATTTGTTTGTAAATGTTTTACAAATATTCCTCTTTCTATTTTATTTGTAAATGTTTTACAAATATTTCTTATGGTAATTTACATACCCTATAACAATGATCAATATCATCAAACACACATGATCAACAGCAGATAATATATCACATCATATATTTCAATATATGAAAATCAGTAAAATAAATGTTGAGGAATCCAGTTGGATTCCTCCGACCTGTTTCTCTGCATCCACAGATGTTAAACAATATAACTAACATCTATTTCATTTCACTATGAAATATTCTGCTAAATAGAATCATTATATATATAACCAGATCTATAATTTTAAACAATTACTTAGCAGTTCAACCAAATAGTCAATACACAGCAATCAATCATCATTTATCAGTTCTAAATATACGTTATAAAAATATGAACTGGTAGAGTTGGTGAGTTTTACTCACGTTGGTGGTTTATCGTCAAATATCGATAACTGTTGTCGATTCAGATCGGACAATTTATTTTACTATAAATTGTAACCGACTCCAATTCAGTTCCAATCAGTTCCATTACGGAGCCACCGTCCATACGATCCCAACGGATCTTGCTTTTCTGAATTCCGTTAAAATATGAAATAGTAATTGAATTTACAAGATAATATACTATTTGAATTTAAAACAACTTAATATGCTAATGTGGGCCTTACCCTTCCACTATTGGCCCAATTGCTCAAACCCATACCTGCTCATCCTTTCCTTCTTCTCCGATCACCAATTTCCATCTCCAGTATTTCCAACAAACGGTCGATCCTCCCAATCAAACATCTTCCATCAGTTCACTTCGTAAAAACAAAAACCCAAATCTTCACCCTCAATTAACACTACAAAACACATCATTATCCTTAACTGTCGCTACTTATCCTTCTTCTACTCCTGGCAACTTGCGCTCCAGACAACTTCGATACCATCTCCACGGCATCCCATTGCTCATTCTTCTCCCACAGTATACTAAAAATCGAACAAAAATAATCATTATTTCTCTCTTCAACTTCTCCATGTCTCCATCCTGATTTTTCAAAGTTTGAACTTCAGAGGCCAATCGCGTTCTCAGCTCGAAACGGTGGTGTCCAGTAAAGATTGCAACAAGTTTTATTTTATTAAAATCCCCAAAAATCACAATCGAAGCAAATCCATACCACAAACCAAAAACTCAACTCGAATTCTTGATTTAAAACTCACATCTCACCCGATCATCAACCCTAAACTCATGCTGTACAAAATCGCTTCGACAAAATAGAATCGCACCATTCAACATAAATACGGAAAGGAAGAGAAATGCTTGAGGATCTCAGATATATATGTATTATGATTTATAGAGTTTTATTTCTATTTATTTTTACAACTTGCGATTCTATGGGTTTTAGAAGAGAACGACAGTGTGAAAGTGGTTGACCAGAGAGAATGATAGAATTTGGTTTACAGAAAAGTTGTGGTGAATTTATAGGAAAGTTTTATATTTTTATATTCAATTATAATATTTGTTTTTAAGCAATCGCTATTTGTATTGTTGAATAAAAATTCCTATAATCACATACGATAACAAAAAATCATGAATATAGGCATACAACTAGAGTTTGCCATTACGGACCCAACGGAACTGGTTTCATCGAATTCCGATTTCTCTTGCTCAGACAACATATTTTTAACCATTAAAATACTGACTGTTTTTCACATTAAAAATCCGTATGGCCACACACTGACCACAAAAAATCATGGAAATTGAAATCTGGAAATAATTTAATATTGCGGATCCAACAAAATTATTTTCATCGGAAACGGAGGTCATTTGAAATATATAAATATATTTAAAAATTATTAAATTAAATATTTAAAAATAAATATTATCGTATGTATCCACACTAGAATATCATACAACTTCAATTGGATTTATAACTCGATATTTCAAAGTTCCCAGTTATATCGATATTCGATTTATATTTAAAATCCTTTTATAATATAAATATATATTTATAAATTTCAAAGGAATTCCATAGCAACTTTTCTAAAATTTGATTTGAAAATAAGTCGAAATCTACACGACGAAATCCCGATTTTTCTCTTCCATTAGAAAAATATACTTCGCCAGCTCCGAACATTTCTTGTTTCATAGAAATCCGGCTTAAAACAGATTTTGTATATTTAGTTGAAGTTCAAATCGCCAAATAGCGAACTGCCACACCATTTCGAGCTCGATTATATTTATAATATAATTATACGTTCAACTGTCATTTATATAATATATTCGTGAATATAGTTCAACTATAAACTGAATTATATATTTTAAATAATCCAAATTACACAATATTGTGAATTCCACTATTTTTGTTTATTTCTGAAATTAAATATATTATTCCATTATTTAATTTAATTAAATATTCACTATAATTTAATTCTACGACCATTAAAATCTCTAAATCAATATTTATAAAATTAAATTAATTAATTATTATATTGCTAAAATACGAATCGTTACATAATTCATGTCATGGTTTGACAAATCCAATCAAACGACAAATAGTATCAATAAATACAAACTTATTAATAATCATTCTCATTTATAATTCAAGTAAAATCTATCATATAACTTATCAAAATTATTAAATATTCTAAACCATATATATGTATGTCAAATTCAAATTTAAATTCAAATTAAGTAATAAAAATTCCAATTTTAAATTGGCTAAAAATTCTAGATCGTTACATTCAGGTAGCAATGTTTCCGGTTCTAGTGGTTGGTGTGACCTCTGTAAGCAAGTTGTTCCTTAGTGTTGGCTATGTCTTTGTGGTGGTTAATGCTTCGTAGACTTAATCTTCTGCCTTATGTAATTAGTCCCGTAAATGGTCTCACCCTCTTATGGTGAATGTTATTTTGATTATGTGAGTGTATTATGTAATTGACCGAGTTAACGTTTCCCTCCCTATGTAGAGCAAGTTTTTTGTTTCATAGTCTAGACACTTAGTCTAGCTCTTGTACTATAAGCTTTGATAGTTGTAGTGTCCGGTCCGCTCAAAAAACTGGTGGTAGCAATTAGGCTATCAGCCTCTCTCGTGTTCTCAATGTATTTATTATTTGTTATAACAAAAATTGCTACAGATCACTATAAAAACCAGTCAAGTATGAAAAAAAATCAATATAAGAAAAAAATATACGCATGGAAAGGGCTAGGAATGGGACTACAAATTTTGTACGACTTTCAAACATTAAACATGGTTTGATCCTGTGAGATATACAGTGCATGTTTACACAATTCTAATTTTTGACAAGCATAATTATCTCAACTAGTTAAGGCATTGGGGGCGGGATGTAGGAAGTCATGGGTGTGATTCGGTCATACCTCTTGTTATAGTAGTATGGCACATACTACTTAAATTTGTATATAAATAAGTATCCAATTTCTAAAAAAAAACTTGTGTGAACTTTTTTATTCGAAAATATAAAATGTTTTTTTTTTTTGAAAATTTTCCTTCTGTTGTCTAACTCGTACGAACAATGTCCAAACTTAATGCTTGTTCATTCCATGTTCATCTAAATCTCTTATAAAACAGGACTATCACATCCCTTCATGTTGTCCGGTTTGTGACAACCCCAAACCCCGTACTGACGGCGGCAAGGGTAATCTTCGGAATATAACATAGAAACAGATAATAGCAGAACATAAACAAATAAATACACCAGATAATGAACAAATAATACACTGGATAAACATAAACATCAGAATTACACAGTATACAGGATCATACTTAGTACAAATATAGTTCAGCTATACATATATGTCTACAGCGGAAATAAACATAATGTACAATAGGAGCTGAACAACATAAAAAGAGATAAATGATAGAATCCATCTTCAGCTCCAGCTCTCCAGAAAAAGCCAGCTAAAACCTGAATACAAGGCTGACCATGTAGAAAAAGGGGCACCCGAGTTTGAAAGTGAAACAAACTACGAGTCAGTCATGGGACTGGTATGAGAAATCTACTCAACACATTTAAAATATGGCTAATCACAGGACCACGCCACTTTCGCGGAACGGGTTTATTCCATTGGATTGCCAGTGCTTTAAAACAAATCATTCTTTTAAACATCGCAATGCTTTTTATAAAAATGAAGCCATTATAAGACTCAGTTCCCATCACACAATGCAACGCAAACCGGAGGATAAAGTTTTACCTTATAATGGCCAAAATATGCTTGATACGAATAAAACACAAGCATTTGATATTATTACTAGTGTTTATAAGTTTCGAAAACAATTTCAATCATAACTATCAATCATAGACGGCATGGGTACCATATATCATGTCGCCAATATATATACAATCAAAACTGCATGGTGTCATATTTGGAAATTGGATTTCCGTCATGAACCAAGGCAAAAGATAGTCCTTACCGAATTCAAGACTGTCTAGCCCGAGTCTCAGGCACAGCCGCACCGTACCTTGGATCGTCAGGGCCGTTCCACACGGAGTGGATTATAATGCCTGAACAATGCGTCTCTCCACCCTTTGGGGCGTAAATGAGCCAACAAATGACTCCATCGGTCCCGGATCGACCGATATAACCGAGGCGCCTCGGAACAGTAACAACCACATAAGTCAAACTCGTCATGGCGTGTAAAACCACTGACGCCACTTCTAGCTAGAAAGAAAACGCATGTCCCCCCTGAGGTCCTCTCCCGTTTCTGGTTCATACCGGGGTGTGAGGCTCGCAATTTCACGTTATACACAAAGCTACGCCACGCAGGCGGGGCTTTGATCATCACCACAAGACTTTGCTTTTCAAGAGAAGCCCTGATCACTGCATCTTAGCATGCCACACAGGCAATTCACATCGTGCAACTGATGGCTATCAATCACACAGAATAAATTCCAATGTCAGACACACTGTCCATTTGCAAGTCCGTTCTGGGTCTGAACGAAACCAGAGGCACTATATACCTCACAAACCCATCGATCACCACGTACGTCTGGACGATCACCACTCATTATCCATATTTCTGGTTGCCTCCCAATCAGGACCTCGGTTACCATCCAAACGAGGTGAAGATCTCCGGTCTTCGACGACCGTCTTCCTCTTCGATTTCTTATCGTCGATTCAGTTATTCAGAATGGAATAAACCCGGTCTTTCTGAGCAACTCGCATATATAATAAACAAGTGTTACACAAACACTACTACGCATCATTTCAATTCATTAGTCACTAACCGCCAATCAGTAAGAGAACGATTTCCCAAATATTAACCCCGAAGGCCGAAACCAACATCAGATCAATACCCAAGAAACCATTCGACTTAGCCAAGCTTCAGTTAGTTTCTAAATTTCACATCCATATCGTTTATACAGTTTGATCCATTTACTCCCTTATAAAGGATCATTGACACAGATTTTAGATAAATCAATGAGAAAAATATTAGAAAGAATTCAATCATGCATAACTTAAGTTCTTTCCAATTAATTATATCAAAGACAAATCGAGAAATGCCCATATATTCAGATGATATTGAATCACTTTCTTATGGGATTAAATGTGACCTTTGTGCCACCTAAGAAGGGAATGTGACCACTAAAAACTTGTTTTACAAGGACCATAATTAGTAAGTCTTAAATCATATACATATTAATCACATAAAAATGAGTTAAAAAATTAATTAATTAAATTCTAGCATCCCGAATCATTAGAAATAACAATAATGCATTCTCAGCTCCATTTGTTATGGCTAGAACAAAGGATGGTACATACAAACTTTCTGCTGATTAAAGAGGCTTGAATAAGTATACAATCAAAGAAAGCTCCATATTCCTCTTTTGACGATCTGCTGGAAGAATTATTTAGGTTATATATATGAAATTGAATTTAAAAGTCAAGCTACCACTAAATAAGAATGAATGAAGAAGATATTCACAAGTCACCATTTAGAACCATTAAGGATATTATGAATCTATTGGGATGCCATCTGGTTTGACAAATAAATATAAACTTTCTAGTCCCTTATGAACTCATTTTAAAAAAACTCTAAGAGAAATTATGTAAGCATTTTTGATTATATTTTAGCTTAAAGCAGTCGATGAAATCTTCCAAAAAATTTGGAATTGATGCCCTACATCAATTATTTTTGGTTATTATCCAAATGCAAATTTACAAAAGATAGATTTGGGTATTTATGACATAATCTTCCTAAGAACATTATAAATATAATGGGATGGGTAATCTCTATAAATTACGGGTAATCTGATGGATAATCATATAAATATTAAGATGGATAGTCAATTGAAAATGATGTGTAACCATAAACATATTAAGACGTACATTTACTTAATTATGATGTGTAACAACCTCGAAAATCAGAACCAATTTAAAAAATTTAATTTGGCTATTTTAATGAATTTGGAATATTTAAAATTATTTAATTTAAATAATAACGACTAAAAATTTAATTAAATCGCAGTTAGAACGAATAAATTTATTTTAATTATAAAATAAATTAGAAATGGCGCGGTAGTTTGAAAATTCGAGTTCAAGTTTCAAATGAATGTACAGGATTCAAAATAAACGGGATTTTAGTGAAAACAACAATATTAGAATCTATTTGAAAATATCTTTCCAATGAATCCGAAAAATTGAAATTTCATAGCAGGAGTAAAAAGTTATGCCCAGTTGAAAATTCAGAATAGTCGCTATGGAAATATAGCCCTTAAAAATAACGATTTTGCAGATGACCTCCATTTTTGACGAGACCACTTTTGTTGGACCAGAATGTCAAAGTATTTTTGGATTCCAATTTTCATAATTTTTGGAATCAATATGCAAGCATGGTGAATTTAAACGTGTTTAGTCAATTTAGTTTGAATTTAATCGACCGAAAAAAGACCGTTTTTCAAACAGTCTCCAAATTCGACGAAATTAGTTTTGTTAGGACCGTATCGTCAAAACATAGCTAGATTTATTTTTCTATAATTTTGGTATCAGTATGTGCCCTCGGTAAATTAAAATGTACGTTTAAATTCAATATATATTGATTTATATTCTAATTTTGATAAAAACTAATCGAAACCGTCGAATTGGTTTACGAAACAGATCCCATTGTGTCCGAAATGGGGGTATTTGTTTAGGAACGACAATTGTTGAGTTTGAATGAAAAAAAATCCATTTTTTTGAATTAATTAATGATTAAATATATATTCATATATGGTCAAAACCGGGTCAAAACCCTCACAACTCTTCAACGTGGTCAACCGTCCTCTATGTCATCGCTTCCAATTTCTCTCTACAGCAAAATCGTGATATTTGAAAATAAAAAACAAATCACACAAAAATCCTAAAATCCTAAGACCAAGTTTATTGATTTTTCTTCTGATAATAGCTTCAAGTTGATGGTCATTGGAAGGGGTGCGGTTCGGTTTCTTGTCCCTGCAAAAATATACGTGAAGGCCTAGGCTAAGAATCAGAAATGGTTGATGGCGTTCGAGTTAGGGTTTGTGGAGATGGATGCGAAGAGAATTGGAAGAGACGAATCATGCAAATTTTAGTAGGATTTTTAGTACATGGTAGAAGGAGAAAGGAGTGCACGAAGTTGTAGCAATGGGAGGAGTAATGGTTCATGGAGCAACTTGTAGGAGGAAGAAGAATTAGGAGCTTTATCTCTTCATTAAGGTTTTAATAATTATTTAATTACTTAATGTTAATGATCATTATGTATTCAACCTTGTAAAATGCATAACTTTCTCATACCAACTCGAAATTCAGCGAAACCAGTTCCATTGGATCCATATCGACGAGAGCTTCGCAATGAAACTAATTTGAAGAGATTTGGAGCTTGTTGCAATTTATGGTGAAATAAAGGCCTAATTTAACTATCGAAAAATAATCTTTTTATAACGATTTCAAAACCAATCAAAGTGAGAAAACTTCTCACTATTATTTTTGTACAGTTATTTATTTTCTGTTAGCTCACTTCCCCGTCGTCCACAGACTATGGACAATTTATTTGATTGTATTGTGTTGTGGTTATGACGTGATAAATATATATGCGATGTGAAGATAATATATATGCATTGAAAATAACATATATATGCGTTGTGAAAATAATATACATATGTGCTGTATTAAAATAAATGCATTATGAAAATTATATATAAATGCGTCGTGAAAATTAGTACATATATATGCATTGTGAAAATAATGTAAGTATGTGTTGTATTAATATATATATATATATACATATATATATATACGCATTGTGAAAAAAAAATATGAAATGAAAATAATATATATATATATATATATGAAAAGTGAATAATATATATATGAAACATGAAATATATATATATATAATGTGTGAAAAATATATATTTGAAATGAAAAATATATATTGGAAATGAAAAATATATATGAAAGAAAGCAAATATATATATATGGAAGGAAAAATAAATATATATATATATATATATATGTGAAATGGAAAACAAATATATATATATATGGAATGGAAAATAAGAATATATATGGAATATTCAATTTTGATTTAAAATTGAATATGAAGTTGAAATCGTTTTTAAAACGAATTTAAAACGATTTATAAAATACATTTTAAACGGAAATCGACGAAATATATATAATATGTATATTATATATATATATATATATATATCAAATGGCCTGAATAGAACGCGCCGCACCGCGACAGTTCGCGAATTTCGACCATTGACTTCGAATTGATATTAAGGTAGATCCGACCATCGGATTCTCCTAAAATAAGAACCATTGTGTTAAAATAGCTTTCCAACGATTATAAAAGATCTGAAATTTATCGGTTAGATTTAGAATTATGTCCAAATCAAATTTCGAAAAGGTCTCTGTAAGTGCAGTTCGATGACCATTTATGGAAATCGATTGTACGGGCCTTGATAAAATTATTAAAAACATTAGTAATTTGTGTAAAATCATAATAAATGATTTGTAAAGAATTAGGAAGAAAAATTCCATATTTGAGAAAATAAAAATATATTTTTATCGAAATGAACTAGTTATTAACTAGAAAGGATAATCTAGTATTTTTAAACAAATAAATTGGATTGAAATGGTTTTAAAAATAACCAGAATTTCCAATATATGAATTGGAACGGATTTGTATCGAAATAATCTTTATAATATTTTGATATTGGATTCCGTGATTATACGGATATTGTAGAGGAATTTGGAAGATATATATATCGTTATTCCCATACGATATTTGTTGATTTCATAATTTGATATTGAATATAAGCCAATATAATTACTATTCTGAGCCTTGTATTTAATATTGAATTGGATTTGGGTTTGTCGTGAACTATGTTTAAATGACATTAGTTCTTTAACCCGAGTAAAAGCAGGATTAATTTCCAGAAAGTTGAACAATCAATAAGAAATGATTTTTGGGATTAAAACAAATTGGAGTTTAAATAAATCTTTAATTTGGTTGTGAATGAATAAATGGTAATTGAATTTACCAAAACACGTGATGTGACTAAACCAAATTTACTTGGTTGTTGATATTCATGATTGTGATTGATTGATTGTTTGGATTGTGCTTGACTAGTTTATGAGCTAGATATGCTTTTACATTTAGCATTGGGTTGGGTAGAAATACTGGTATGCTAACATCTTGTGAAACACTTCACGATTTGCCTATGAGATGTGCAACAATGTTGTTGTGTTCATTTCAAATTTAATGAATGATTTTGAAATGATATTTCTCTTAAGTGGAAAGAAATGTATTCCCGATTTTGGATAGGGAATGTTTTATAAAAATGTTTTATAAAACAGAAAGCATTTCGAGGTCTAAACCCGATGATTTCGAAATGATTTGGAAATATATTATGGTTTTACATTGTAGTTCATCACATATTCGATTAGTTTCTATTAATGATGTATTTGTTTGGTGGCGGAGAATTTATTCTCTTGCTTAACACCCTTCTTTGAGACGTACAAGCTCAAAGGTTATGTGATTAATAGTGACTGATCATATGTGTGAATTGCTGATGTGAAGTACTATAATTTGAATGTACTTGTGATTATAATGTTGTGAAATGATTTTCCCTACTTCGGGATATAAAATGGTTTAGTGTGTGGCTAAAGATTCGGGTGACTCGATAGCGACTAAAAGTATGGGCTGGATCCAGTGCCTTAGGGTGTGTGGTCAGCAGTGTAGCCTGCTCCATGCGTGGGATGTGCATATATACATACATACATGCATACATACATATATATATATATATATATATATATATATATATCGACTTCAAGGGGCGCTTACTACCCGGTCTGAGGGAAGATTCCCGATATTTGGTTGCATACTTGTTTGTATGCATTGTTATGTTTTGGAACTCATATTTCCAAATGATTTGATTTGAGATCCCGAAGGGAAATCTACTTTGATATAAAAGTTAAATATGTATTTCAAATGATTTGAAATAGAAATTGGGAAAAAAGTCCAAAGGAATAATTTCTGCAAATTGAATTAGATTTTGGAAAATCTAAGTGTAGCGATTAATCTAAATGGGTAGATTGGGATATTGCATGTTGATTGATGCATAGTAGATCCATAACTCTATAACTGATTGTTGTTTATACATTGGCATTCATGGGGGTAAACCCGTTCCACGTTAGTGGCATGGTCCTGTGATTTGCTTTGTCAATTATATAAGTTAATTTTAACTGTAGAGTTTCTCACACCAGTCTCATGACTGATTCGTAGTTTGCTTTTCCCTTGCAAACTCGGGTGCCCCTGTTTTCCACACGGGCAGTCGAGTGGTTTGTTTTGCAGATTATTTCATTTAGCAGGATTCTGGATCAAAGCGAAAAGCTGTGTCCAGAGTATTGATGATCTTTCGCTGTGTTATTTTTTTTGTTTCCGCTGCATTGTATTACCTTTATTGTAAAATTATCTTCCGCTGTATTATTATATTTCCATATACTCTGATATATTCTGTACTCTGATGTAACATTATTATAATCTTTATAAAAGTCTTTTGTTATTTGTTCTGATGTGTTGTATGCCCAAAGTTAGCGTATCCGTGTTTTGAATGGTCTTGGTCGATTTAGCGGTCGATTAGGTCCGAGCGAAATCCGTATCATTACAGATGGTATTAGAGCTATGGTTAACTCAAATCTTTGGTGCGCAACTCATTAGATTGGAATAAAAGGCTCATCAGAGATTGGATTAGTAATATCCAATGAAAGAAAACTCTTTAGAGATAGGACCAGTAGTATCCTAGAATGAGAACCACTCGTTAGAGATGGGGTTAGTAATGCCCCATAATGAGTTGAGAGTTACATGTTTATAAATAACGTATTTGTGATTATATATATAATCTGGTTTTAAAAATATGATTTTGGAATTTATATACAAAAGTTATATGTTTTGGATATTTAATTCACAAATTGATTGCTGGTTGTGTTATCTGATTATGCGTTCAACTAAATAAAAATATTGGAATAATAAGTCTAATACAAGAACGAAAAGTTAAATTGAACCAAATTTAACCATTAACAGAAATTAAGCCAAATTGAATCAAATATGAAGCAGAATTGAAAATTGATTAGAATTGCATACATGTACATGTATATCTATTGAACAGGTCATTGCAAGGAGGCTAGAGCAGAGGAATAAAATTGTATGCCCGACAAATAGGTACATGTTTACTAACTTCTTGGGTTTGGATGATTTTATGAGCCGATTAGCTAGCCGCTTGGCTTTTTATTTTTATTTTTGAGACGAGAGGGCCTATGTGGCGGTTTGGGGATTTTCCCGATGCTCTCCGTACAAAGGAGGTTGTGGCGAAATTTTTTGAAAATTTAGCGTGTTAGCCAAATTTTTGAAGAATTAGAAAAGTTTTTAGAAATTGAAAAGTTGAAGAACTTTAGCCATAATTAAAATAATGAAAGTTGAGTTGGTTAGTTAAACAACTTTCAACTCCGTTCCTTTTCGACGACGAAAAGATTTTAAGTGGGGGAGATTGTAACAACCCGGAAAATCAGAACCAATTTAATTTTTTTAATTTGGCTATTTTAATGAATTTGGAATATTTAAAATGATTTATTTTAAATAATAACGACTAAAAATTTAATTAAATTGAAGTTAGAACGGATAAATTTATGTTAATTATAAAATAAATTGGAAATGGCGCGATAGTTTGAAAATTCGATTCCAAATTTCAAATGGATGTACAGGATTCAAAATAAACAGGATTTTAGTGAAACCAAAAATATTAGATCTATTTGAAAATATCTTTCTAATGAATCCGAAAAATTGAAATTTCATAGAAGGAATAAAAAGTTATGTCCAGTTGAAAATTCAAAATAGTCGTTATGGAAATATAACCCTTAAAAATAGTGATTCTGTAAACAACCTCTGTTTTCGATGAGACCACTTTTGTTGGATGCAGAATGTCAAATTATTGTTGGATTCCAAATTTCATAATTTTTGGAATCAATATTTGAGTGTGGTGAATTTAAACGTGTTTGGTCAATTTAGTTTGAATTTAATCGACCAGAAAATGACCGTTTTTCAAACGGTCTCCAAATTCGATGAAATTAGTTTTGTTAGGACTGTATCGTCAAAACATAGCTAGATTTATTTTTCTGTAATTTTTGGAATCAGTATGTGGCCTCGGTAAATTAAAATGTAACGGCCCATATTTTTTACTGTCCAAAATCGACAATAATCCACACATGTCGACCCGAACAAACCACAAATACAGGTTGTTACTGGGAAAAGAAGAAAAAGGAAGAGGAAAACCAATCACAGAATCTCACAGCAGGAGGACAACATATAATAAACAAATAACAGTAAAAAAACAATTGGAGTATATATATACATTTGACTATAACATACAAATGATAAATCAGAGTTACACTTAAGCAGTTATACATAACATGGCAGCGGAAATAAAAAATGCAGTGGAAATATGTATATAGTAGATATGTACCAAATCTTTGTCTTTGATCTCCAAGGCAAAGTAATCTTCGTTAACGGCAACATCTGCTGACCCGAGCGTATTATATAAAAAGGAAACACAAAAAACACTCGGATCAGCACTAAATCATTCTCATATTAGTCAAATCAAAATACGAAATAACGTCAGTGTCATAGGTTCAGTAACTCAAGAGATGTCACGGGAATTTTCCATCTCTCAAGGATTCGTTAAACTAATACATAGATAGTATAATACGCTGTTATTATAGTGTCTACTCAATAAAGTATAAATACTGAAAATAGCGTAAGCGGGATTACATTTTTATGCTTACACTGTTTATAATACCGTGGTCTATACAGTACCGTAAACGATGGCATCAGAGGGCACTCCATAGGTACGATACAAACTAAAATCGTATGGGGCTCGATAAGGATAATATGACAAGGCACTCGAGGCAATGCCCAGGGTAGGATTCTACCAATTGCACTCCCGGACCGGTGGTAACGCATAGCAGCCACTACCACCCACCTCGGAATACACTCCCAAAATTCATAAATGGGCCCAAATCATCATCATCATCATAGTCATAGAAATAGTATCGAAGAAGTGTGTCCGATCAAAGGTGCTACCTCAATTAGTCACGGTATAGCTCCTGTTTTAGTCATTTCAATTGACCCGAAGGTCAGGGATATTTCGTCATCGTTCATCTTCTTCAATTCAATAATTGCCTCCAAGTCATTATACTCATTCTGGATACGTCATAATATTCACATTTGTCAAAGTGGTATCGACACTGACAGAGAGTATGCCTTATGTCGACTCCGGTCTCTTTAACAACCAATGCTTACGTTTTTTACATCAGTTGGTTCTTTTACATTTCTCAAAGGTTTGTTTTCATATCAAATATCATATTTTGTTTCAAACCAAGTTTTATATTCAAAAAGAATATAATTTCATATCAACATATCATAATCATTCCCAAACCGATTATATTCTAAACTAGAATATATTTCCATATCCATTCATTAAAATCATATAATATTTCAAAAAAAATCAATTTATATATTTTAGTAAAGTATATATTTCATATCAAA
The DNA here is from genome assembly GCA_030737875.1 of Allium sativum. Taxonomy (NCBI): domain Eukaryota; kingdom Viridiplantae; phylum Streptophyta; class Magnoliopsida; order Asparagales; family Amaryllidaceae; genus Allium; species Allium sativum. Next base: position 427,232,351 of record CM060909.1, on the reverse strand, counting down.
GCTTCAATTGTTCCAAATCGATTTATGTTCGAAATCCATTTATATTCCAATAGAATATATATTTCACAACAACTCATTTCAATCCCTCATGAGATAAACTTATATTCGAGTAGAATAAAACTCACATTTCCATATTAAATTGGTTCAGAAATCACTTCATAGTTAAAGAGGATATAACTTATCTCAACTCCGTTTGAACCACGGTTTAAACCCGACACTTTCCATTTGGATGAATTTCCGATTATTTAATATAACTTGAAAATAGATGTTTACAAATAAATAGAAATCTTTATCTAAAATACCTATATATGTAGGATATAAAAGCTAAAAAGGATAATTTTAAAAACTGTTGAGTCAAAGCTTCACGGGTTGTTTTGATTTATGACAAGAAGAAGCTTCTACATCGACAAAAAGAAGACAAGATGACTTCATAGGTTAGAAGTTGATTATTTAGAGTAAAAATGTTAAAATCTATCCTCAAATGATCATACTTCTAATTGCTTTAAAATATTTCTTATAAAAGCATTTTTTTATGCATATGACCGAAAACATGTCGACCTACAATTTTTTATAGGTCAACAGGTTTTTAAATTGTAACGGTCAAAAATAGGTCGACCTATAAAATTTTATAGGTCAACAGGTTTTTGAAATTCCAACGGCTAAAAACATGTCGACCTATAAATCTCTATAGGTCAACAGGTTTTTGAATTTTGACCGTTATATTGAAAAGTCATCTTCTTTCTTCAAGAGTTGCATCCTTTTTTTCTTCATAAATAATCACCCTTTTTAGATGCATCTCTTCACCAATGATTGCATCTACTCGATCTTTATAAATACATAAATTTGCAATCATTCAAATCACCTGAATTAACCGAATTTACTCTCTATTTTCTGATCTATCTTGCATTATTCTTTTCACTCAAAAAGCACTCAAAAGCATTCAATAATCGTTTGAATCACCAAGCATATTTCATACACTTGTGATTCAACTCGATATTTTACTTCCTAATCTTACTAAACATCAAATTACATTTGAGGATAAGATTATAGGAAGGGTGTACTCAATTGTTGACAAATCAGTGTTGAAGGAAGAACACATTCAAAGTCAAAATCTTATTATTGTTGAAGTCCTCGGTGTTGTAAGAGGCAAGTGTTGAAGTCCTCGTGGTATAAGAGGCAAGTGTTGAAGTCCTCGTGTTATAAGAGGCAAGTGTTGAAGTCCTCGTGTTATAAGAGGCAAGTGTTGAAGTCCTCGTGCTGTTAGAGGCGTGAAATCCCGTTCGGCTGCTCGGGTATTGTAAACCTGTTTCCTCCGGGTGAAGTGAGGTTGTTGTTTAGTGAAAATCCAGATAGAAGTCTGGGACTGGACGTAGGACGGTGCTCCGAACCAGTATAAAAATCCCTGGTGTGATTTTTCCTATTTACTGCATTTGCTATACTTGCTTATCTGTGATATTTCTTCTGTGAGATCTTTTTACATTAAATATTTATCTGCATAACTATTGTAAATATACAAGTTAGTATATCACATACTTTCCGCATAGCCATATTATAGATCCTGCATAAGGCGTACACGCCCGACCCTTTCAATTGGTATCAGAGCACGGTCATCATATAACCGTAACACAGTTATTTGATATATTCTAGTAATATGGCAAACAACGCAAGTACCAGCACTAACACTTACACTGAAGGTCAATCAACACAAAGACCTCCTTTCTTTAATGGCCTAAACTATAGTTATTGGGCAACACGTATGGCTTTCTATATGCAATCAACAAGTTATGATGCTTGGAATGCTACTCAGAAAGAAATAGTTAATCCAACTACTGAGTATGCAGAATGGACTCCTGCTGAGAAAACAGCAGCAGCAGTAAATGCAAAAGCAATAAATATGTTGTTTTGTGCATTAGACCAAAATGAGTATAACCGTGTTAGTATCTGTACCACTGCTTATCAAATTTGGCAAACGCTAAAAACAACTCATGAAGGTACTAACAAGGTTAAACAAGCAAAAATAGCTTTGTTGAAAAGTCAATTCCAAAATTTCAAAATGAAGCCAAATGAAACAATCAATGAGATGTATTCAAGGTTTCAAACTATTCATCATGCTCTTATTGGGTTAGGACAAAAATATTCTGACTTTGATGTAGTTTCAACAATCCTACACTCACTGACTAATGAATGGGAAGGAAAAGTATTAGCTATAGAAGAAGCTAATGATCTTTCTACCATGAAGCCAGATGAGTTGATAGGAAATCTAATGTCCTATGAAGCAAATTTACAGGCTAGAAGAGAACAAAAAGAAGAAAAGAAAAATGTTGCTTTTCATGCCGAAAAAGATGAAGACATTTCAGACTCTGAAGATGAAGACTTAGCACTCATTGCAAAAGGTTTTAAGAAGTTTTTGAAACAAAGAAAGGCTAGTCGATACGACAAAAAGAAGTTTGGATCAAACAAACCATCTTCTTCAACTTTGGAATGCTTCAACTGTCACAAAAAGGGACATATGCATAAAGATTGTCCAGAGAAAAAGAAGAAATTCGAAAAATTCAAGAAAGACAAATCGAAGAAAAGAGCATTCTCAGTAACATGGGATGATTCAGACTCATCTTCATCTGACAGCGAAAGTGAATCAGACACTGAACAAGCAAATGTATGTTTTATGGCAACAGAGGATGAGGTACAAATTCCTACTTTTGAGGATATGCTTGATATTTATGATAAATTAATGTTTAAATTTAAAGATACAAAGCATGAATTAAAAGAAGTCAAAGCAATGTTGAATAGAGCAGAACTAGAACGAGATATGTTAAAAGATGAAAAGAAAATATTAGAAGAGGAACTAGAAAAGGAACAAGAATTATCTTCTAATTCTAATTCTCAGTTATCTCTTTTAACTCAAGAAATTGAAGTTCAAAAAGAAAAAAATGATATTCTCATTGCTGAAAATCATGAGCTTAAAGCAAAAGTCAAGATTATAGACCTTGAAAAAGCTAGTTTACAAACAAAGTTAGATAACATCTCTAAAAATGTTTCTAACTTTAACAAAGGTCGAGAAAATTTGACTAAAATTATTGAGAATTCACAATCAGTTTCTAATAAACATGGATTGGGATATAAGAAACAAGTTATCAAGAAACATCTTGGTAAAAGAAAAAAGAAAAATAAGGTAGTGCAAGAAACTGAAGCTAAGAAAAATCTTAGTCTATTATATTCCAAAACAAAACCGATTGTGAAATCTCAAAAGAAGGATGTTAAATTTATAAAAGTATGGGTTCCTAAAACAAATAATAGTTTGATTAGGAACAAATACATTCAAAATTTTTTAAGTACTGTGCATCATAATCCAAATTATTTATATAAAGGGGATACCGGACCCATATGGGTTTGGATTCCTAAGATCTAACTCTTAGGACCCTATAAAAAGTGGGTACCATGGACTTAAAATTATTTTTGCAGGTCCCACTTAAGAAAAGAGGAAAATGGATTCTGGACAGTGGTTGCTCGAAGCATATGACTGGAGACAAGAGCATATTAACGAATATTACATATTTTGATGGAGGCTCAGTCACTTTTGGAGACAATTCAAAAGGCTTCATCATCGGCAAAGGCGATGTTATCATCCACCATCTCGAACGCCAGGAACCACCCCCACTCCTAAGAGAAGCAAGAAAGTTTTATTTTGCTCTCCCCGAACCAAAGAAAAGATCGACGAAATACATTACTATCAGCAACAAATGTTTTACGAGCAAAAACTCACGACTTCACGTTTGACATACCTCGAACGATTAGCTTCTCTCTTCTGTGGTTCTGACAGGCATGGCGTACATGAACCAATTCCTATACCAACATCTTCACGAACTCCAAACTCTTGGGATAGAAATTATCAAAACAATGAAGGAGCTAGTGAGAGATACAATTCTTGGGAACCAAAGAATCCATGGGAGCCTAGAAGATAAATTCTTTGCATTTAGAGTTTTTCTAAAAATAAAATCGTATTTGTTTTGTATTCACTTTTGTTTTGAATAAATATTTTTATTTTTATTCACACCATTTGGTAAATACAAAATTAATCAGTACCTGTCGACCGTCACCATATTAGCCTGTCGACCGATCCAGTAATACAACGCTACCATTTTTCAACCAGAAAGAAAACCTGTCGACCGCCAATAGTTTACCTGTCGACCGGTCTACACATAATATAAGGTTTATATTTTTCCAGAAAGTAAACCTGTCGACCGCCTATATTTTCCTGTCGACCGGTCTGCACATAATTCATGGATTATATTTTTCCAGAGATTACATCTGTCGACCGCCCATATTTTCCCTGTCGACCGGTTCAAACATAATCCTTAGTTTATATTTTCCAGAACTTCAACCTGTCGACAGTCCCTAATCCACCTGTCGACCGACCTCATTTTTTTTTTTAAATCCCTGTTAGACACGTTGGTTTCTATTTGATGAATTACATCTCTTCATTATAATCCATCCATTCAATATTTAAAATCCTTTCATCTCTTCATAAAACATCCTTACTTATTCTTTCTCATCATCTTCAAAATCCATAACTCTTAAGAATTTTTCTTAGTCCTTCTTCAATTTCCCCAATCTCTTCAATGGCTCCTAAGCATAAGAAGTCAAAAACCACATCTTCTCAAACCCCTGTCCAACCTATTGATTCTCAAATCAAGCAATGGCTTATGGATCCTCTTGCTGTGACTAGATGGAACAAGATGAAAGACTATACAATTCACCACGGATCCTTTCTCAAATTCTCTGATTTCGTCCTTTACGATGTTAGTGAATTATCAAGAAGAGCGGGTATAAAGTCTCTACTAGATTTTGAAGACAATAATATTGAGATAAGTCATACCTTGATAAAACTTTTTTATGCCAATCTCAATTTAGACAAATTTAAACCCCAAAACTCGGATAATTGCTTATGGTCCGTAGTCTGTGGTCAACACGTCTTTCTTTCCAAAGACCGGATGGCGGAAATACTCCGAACCCACAACGAAGGTATTCAATTTAGTAGTGAATTTTGCCCTATACATATACGAGATAGAAATAGTCATCTTTTTATTGAAGACCATAAGTCAAGTATTAAGGGTATCAATCTAAGACCATCGGCCAGACTTCTCCATCTTTGTACCACACATACTCTTCTTCCAAGGACTGGTAACTTTGATGCAGTGTATAGAGAAAACTTTAAAGCCCTGTATGCCATTTTTGCAAATATCAGGGTAAATTGGATAGACATGATTTTCGATGAGATTGTACTGGTAAATAAACGTACAAGGCCACACTTGTTTTATAACGAATATATCATGCGCTGTCTCATGGAATGTGGCGTAAGATCTCCCGAATCTACAATATCAATACCAAAATGTATTGATAAAGCTTCTAAAAATAGGATGAAGTTACCGATTCCTGCTATGAGTATTATTCCGTTTGAACACTATGTTGAACAAGGTCCTCCACAAACATCTTCTTCTCAAATCCCTAGGCAAAGGCCTGAAGATGTTACAATTCCGCCTCCTACTTCTTCGACTAAGGAAACTCTTGAGCAAATTGCACGTAATCAATTCTTACTCGAAGCTCGACTAAAACGTACCGATAATAAACTCGACCGCTTGGACACCAAACTCGATAAACGGTTCAACAAATTAAAGTCTTTCTTCAGTACAATTTGGGAAGCAATCTCTTGCGCTTCAACTTCCGCAACCCTTGCTCAAGATCCCGGAAAACGACCTATGCCACCTACTTTTACATGGTCTTCCTCTGAAGAAAGTACTAGCTCTGGAGCGAGTACTCAACATACCCGTGGTCGTGGAATGTCATATATTGAAGAAGAAGCTCATGACGATGTTGAAAAGGACAATGATAACAGCGACGATGAGGAACAAGAAGAGGAAGGAAACAAAGATGACGAGGATGATAGTGATTCGGACTGGCCTTCACAATAATCATCTCATAGTTATCTTTTAACCTTTTAATTTGCTTATGTATTTAAACTATTCTACTTCCTGGTACTTCCGGTGTGTCTATTTTGGTTTGGCTTGTAATATGTATGACAATCTATGTATTTCGTTCTACCGTTTATTCATGTGTTATTACTTAATCTTATATATATTATTGTAATCACCCTTTTTGTCGATGACAAAGGGGGAGAAAAAATTACTAACAAATGTCATGCAGAGCATATATACAGGGGGAGCATATATACAGGGGGAGCATATATACAGGGGGAGCAAATATACAAGGAACAATACCTTATTAAGCCATGTTGTCATCAATCAAAAAGGGGGAGAATGTTGAGTCAAAGCTTCACGGGTTGTTTTGATTTATGACAAGAAGAAGCTTCTACATCGACAAAAAGAAGACAAGATGACTTCATAGGTTAGAAGTTGATTATTTAGAGTAAAAATGTTAAAATCTATCCTCAAATGATCATACTTCTAATTGCTTTAAAATATTTCTTATAAAAGCATTTTTTTATGCATATGACCGAAAACATGTCGACCTACAATTTTTTATAGGTCAACAGGTTTTTAAATTGTAACGGTCAAAAATAGGTCGACCTATAAAATTTTATAGGTCAACAGGTTTTTGAAATTCCAACGGCTAAAAACATGTCGACCTATAAATCTCTATAGGTCAACAGGTTTTTGAATTTTGACCGTTATATTGAAAAGTCATCTTCTTTCTTCAAGAGTTGCATCCTTTTTTTCTTCATAAATAATCACCCTTTTTAGATGCATCTCTTCACCAATGATTGCATCTACTCGATCTTTATAAATACATAAATTTGCAATCATTCAAATCACCTGAATTAACCGAATTTACTCTCTATTTTCTGATCTATCTTGCATTATTCTTTTCACTCAAAAAGCACTCAAAAGCATTCAATAATCGTTTGAATCACCAAGCATATTTCATACACTTGTGATTCAACTCGATATTTTACTTCCTAATCTTACTAAACATCAAATTACATTTGAGGATAAGATTATAGGAAGGGTGTACTCAATTGTTGACAAATCAGTGTTGAAGGAAGAACACATTCAAAGTCAAAATCTTATTATTGTTGAAGTCCTCGGTGTTGTAAGAGGCAAGTGTTGAAGTCCTCGTGGTATAAGAGGCAAGTGTTGAAGTCCTCGTGTTATAAGAGGCAAGTGTTGAAGTCCTCGTGTTATAAGAGGCAAGTGTTGAAGTCCTCGTGCTGTTAGAGGCGTGAAATCCCGTTCGGCTGCTCGGGTATTGTAAACCTGTTTCCTCCGGGTGAAGTGAGGTTGTTGTTTAGTGAAAATCCAGATAGAAGTCTGGGACTGGACGTAGGACGGTGCTCCGAACCAGTATAAAAATCCCTGGTGTGATTTTTCCTATTTACTGCATTTGCTATACTTGCTTATCTGTGATATTTCTTCTGTGAGATCTTTTTACATTAAATATTTATCTGCATAACTATTGTAAATATACAAGTTAGTATATCACATACTTTCCGCATAGCCATATTATAGATCCTGCATAAGGCGTACACGCCCGACCCTTTCAAAAACACTATACATAATTTAACAGTTTTAAAATATAAGGAAAATTTAATTATAACAAAATAGTTTTTAGGAAAAGTTTTAAATAAATAAATTTTTGAAGGAAATAGTTGTTTGAAATCGAACAGTGAAAATAAATATAATAAAAATCGTTTAGCCATAATCGTTCTTTTCTTTCGAACTTCAAATACTTGGACTTATACTCCAGTCTCAAATGAAGTTAACATAGTTCGATATCTTATTTCAAATGCCATTCAACCCAATCTTTAAATTTAGGGAAATTTAAACCATTTTCATTCTAGTTTAAAACAACCCAAGTATTCTCGATCATCTTTTCCCCAAATTACATTCAGTCGAATTTATTATATTTAAATCCAAACCCTTAATTTGAAAATTTCACATTATATTCAAATCCTACTTTAAGAATTCCCACTTCTTTTATGGAAAATTCCTTAAACATTTCAAATAACATTCCCGATCCAGATCTATCACAGAAACTAGTTTATCGAGTATCGGCTCATTTTCTTTAAATGAAATTTCTATCAAATAAAATCTCCAATTATTTGAAAAATCATTTAACCAATCGATGTCTGTATATAATTATCTATCCAATGGCCAAGTGATATTATACTTAATTTCTCGATATTTCTGGGATGGATCTATCATTTCAATCCAAATCAAGGTCACAGAGATTTATCATTTCACTCTATGTTCTTAATTTATTTTCATCGATGAATCCCGGGTATATTGGATGCCCGTAACATCAAGGTGAAAAAATTGGGATTCATCGTCAAACTCAACATGCAATATAATGTACTGAATATGTAGCATTAGCAATGTCAATCAATTCAGTAATAAAAATTCGACCAAACATCCATAACAACCATTTCATCCAATTAATCAGTATTAAACTGTTCATGGGTTTCTAAGGATCAGAATTTCCACTAGTAAATAAATTAAATTTAATAACTAATTATTGGCCTAAATTTTCCAGATTACCATACTTGCATGTCGGTTTTAAATCACAAATCATCCATCATACATAACCATGCAACCGACTTATTTCACAAATTAAATTTAATAAATATGGGAATAATTCAGTATTTCGTAAGTGAGAAAATAACTCACCTTTGGGTCTTAATTGGATCAGATGTCCTGAAGAAGCCCAAAATTTGGCAGTCTCTAAACGGAGCCAAACTAGTCTCAGATCGACTGCAATTCCGCCACGATCCTAACGCAACAAACCGCGCGTCAATCCGAAGTCGTATGAAGAAGTTATGCATGATTTACCGTTTGAATTTTTAAATATAAATATAAATTAATAAAATAAATTTTCACCAAATCAAGCTTTGACACGTAAGCATTGGACCTTCTTCTCGCTCCCGCTCTCAGCTGCTACCGTAACGTCGCGCAGAAACCCATTTTGTCACCAACTTTGACCACCGATTGTTCCCGATTCCGACCACCTAAAAGCTTGAGACCACCACCAAATGAAAGCTCCTCGAAAACCGCATCCACCAACACCTGGATCAGCGCCTCCGGTGGCCTACCCTTCGCCGTCGACGGGGATGAACGTATGGTGTTTTACCCCTTCCATGACCAAATTCCGGCGAACCACTTCCTAATAAATCGAATGAACACTGCCGTTACACTCGTATGAACGATCTCTTCATACCCAGGTGCTCAAATTTTCGATTAAAGCAAAAATCAGAAAACTCCAAATCGAATGCTAGGTTTTCGAATTCCAGAGCTTTGACCATCAATTACTGGCAAAACTGTTCACCACATGTCGAAACAAATCATAGCCGTAGCTTCGTATCGTCGAGGCCTTCGATTTGACATATAATAAGCTAGGGTTTGTGGAGATTTTAATTTCAAGCTAGGATTTTTATTTAAATCTAGGTTAGAAATTTGATTATCTGCCATTGAAGAAAGAGAATAGGCAGATGAAATTATACGTGGATGAGAAATGAGTTGGTGAGGTGGTAGTTGGGTTTATTTGTATAGATATAGGAGGCCTAATATGATCAACATAGAGTTATCTTATTACACTGATTCCCTTTCACTTTTGCTCCTGTACGATCAAACGGTAAGTCGGATTGTAACGCAAATTGAAATCCTACCATAATTCACTGTTCCGGTTCCGATGGCACCAGTTTCTTCGAATTTGAGACAGTCGCCAAAACAGTTAAATTCACAGTTAAATAAATAAATAAAATATTCAATTATTCAGTTAACCGTTTTAATTCAATTTAAATATTCGTTAAATTCAATTTAAATCAAATTACAATTTAAATAAATTCTATAAATTTATTTCATGAATTTTAAGTTCTCAAGTTTGATTATTTAAAATTTTGATTTGAGTTTAAACTACAATTAAAAACTTAGAATTCTCCATTTCAAATTTAATTTGAATTTCCAATATAAACTAAACATCTCATATTTATTAAATATAAAAACAAAATTTTCAAATTACAACCAATCTAAATACAACTAAATTAAAAAAATCTATTTGTACTTATTTCAACCAATCATCAACATTAAAATCAACAAAATTTGATTTTTATCTAATTTTATTCCATTTTTTTATTTTAAATTAAAAATTAAATATATAGAAAATATGGGATGTTACATTCTCCCCCACTTAAAAATCTTTTCATCCTGGAAAAGAGAACGAGATAAGGTTTTAAACAAGTCATACTTTCAAATCCATACTTACCAAATAGCATTTATAAGATAGGATATATATATATATATATATAGTTAAAAAATCTCATAAATTTTCTAACTTTCGAAATCCTGGAAAATTTTTGGTAGCATCTCCTTTGTACGGAGAGCCCCGGGAAGAATCCCAACATAGATGTAAACTCAATATTCATCTCATCACACGATGAGGCATCCCAAATAATGGGGAAATGAAATATATATAACCACAAAACCATATAACACACATATGTACCTTCTTAAGCGTTATATTTGCAAATTTATTTAGCTTAGCATTTTGCATTTAGCGAAACGAGCTCCGAAGCATAGTGCGATTTCTTACACCTGCTACATACTCACGTACACATAAGAATCAAACATATATTCACTAAATAGCGAATGCATATAACTTACACAACATATCATCGACATTTCAACGACAAAACCAACATACTCTTGACAGGCCAGGAACAAATCATCGATTATCATTCTATAAATTATGGAATTTGACTAAAACCTACTAGGCAAAAGTTGTATCATTTGTTTCAGGCTTTCCGAATTATCCGGATTCGTCGAATTCGGATAAATCGTTCAAAAGTTATGACTATTTTAGTGAAGGCGAACACCTCAGCCCTTACACTAAGCAATGCAGGTCTGAGTTGTTCAACCCAGTTTTTACCCCTTTAAATCTCAGAATTTTACATAGCATAACAAAGGAAAGTTTTAGTTCAAATCATGGGCTTTCCGAATTGTACTCGCACGTCGAAATCCGACGCTCCGCTAGGAAGTTATGGTCAAAACAATATAGGTATATGCTTCATATTTTTATTTTCCGCGCACATGACTACGACTAAAACTTGAATTACAGCTTAGTAACATGAAAATTCCGACATGGCGCTATTAATGAAAGTTTTAGCTCGGTTTCTAAATTGTCCTGAATCGTTGAATTCCGATCATCCAATCAAAAGTTATGACTACTCTACTACAGCCTATCGAACACTTCAGATTTTCGCATAAACGTCGACTTATATAATTGGAGTTTCAGACTTTCGAATTCTAAAACTTTTATAAATCTTTATCACTTCGCATTAGTTATCACTCTTTACTCGAGGAATGGTTTTGAAAACCCTTAGTAACTTAACCATCAAAATGAATTATTGCCCCTTTATACTCATAATATGATTTCCCTTTTCAATACTTAAATATGTTCATATTCAACTCAATTATATTAAATGAATTTTATTTCGATTACCTCTTTCCATTTTCATCCATTGAATCCTTTACATTTACTTCATTATCCAAGCAATGTATTCATATCCAATTGCTTATCTCACTCCAATATATTTTTGATACATTACTCATTTCTTTTCAAGCGTTAATTTTAGTTAAAACTTGATGTCGTTTTACTTTCCGAACTAACTTGATTTTATTGAACCATTAATTCATTTCCATGGATTGATTTTCCAAACTTCATTACTTATTCTTTTCCTAAGTGGTTTATTCTCAATCGATCTTTGCACAGTCACTTAAGTTAACTCTCATCGAGTCAATTCACTTAACTCGACGAATTTAGCCTTATTCCTGTTTTCTAATGCTTGTTCATTTTATAAATGTTAAATCATTATTCCTTCAGCCCTTTTTATATTTATTTGAATTTAGTTCTAAATCAACAATTTGTATTTCTCGAGATACTCCATTTTCACTAATTTGTTCAACTAAATTTAATCCACTTACTTCCCAAGTTCTTTTGATATTCAAATTTAGTATATTAGACTTAAATTCTACATTTCCAACACCTTATTCTATATTCCAATTCCATTTGTTTAACCAGTTCTTGTACACTTATTCCCATTTTCATCTTTAAATTAAATCTCATTCCATTAATTCAGCTCATTTATTCGACTCACCCATCATGATTTGAATTAAGGAAATGTTCACCCTCGAATTTTCCATAATTAGTTCTCAAATCATTATTATTTGATCCTTAAGTTAACTTTGTTTAACTCTATTGCTCTACTCATTTTTAGTTATATTTAAAACGACAAGATGATTTACATTCCATTCATTTCATTATCCACACTTAGATTCAAGTTCGATATATCATTCAAAATGAGATTTAACCCATTTAGATTTCTATATATTCATTTCTTACGTACTCTAACTCACCATTTATTTCCTTCAATTTTACTTTATCGACCATTTGGATTTTATCAACTAACCTAAGTTCTTTATTTCTTCTCGAACTAGTTAAATCACCTTATTAATTATTCAAAACCAAGGACTGTTGCCAATTTATTTACACAACAGACTTTCCAATTTATTCTAGTCGACTTTAGTTAAATTATATTCCGAGGTAAAATTTCAATTTCCTTTATAACCTTTATCGACCAATCTTGGAACTTATTTAACTTACATATCGTCCACACTTATGAGTTTAGACAATGGTTTCCTTCTCTTAACACTCAAGTTCATTTCTTAGTTTAAAAAAATCAAAAAAATTCATAAATCATGTTACCTTAATACTTGAATCGATGTCATTAGTTAAGATGAACTTAAATTGCTCGATTCCGGTTTTATAACCCAAGTTTAAAATATTATATGTACTTATACCATTTATAGAAAACCTAATTTAATAAAGAACATATAAAATTTCACTTCTAAGCTAAATTTAAATTCAACCTTTAAATAACATATACCAATAACCTAATATAAAATTTTATACTATATGGAATTTAAATCAAAATCCCTTATCAAACTGGATATGAAAATACTGAGTGGGCTCCCCACTTAGAAGCTTCAGAATAAACATCGATAATGCGTGCACTCACTACCGAAGTCATTCCTAAGGTCTAAGTAGAGACTTCACAATTATTTTGTTTAAAAGCCTTAAAAACCATTCTCTTTTCAAACATACTTATAATACAATATTTTCTTCAAAAATCTTGGCAATTTATTTTTCAAAGGCACCAGAATCAAGTCCTCAAGTTCATTTCTATTTTGATCGCAACTGTTTTGCCACCAATTATACTTAAAGGTACCATTTTGTTTCAAATATTTTCTGAAACCATATAAATTCCCTTATTAGATTTATTATCTAATCAACCATAATAGGTATTAACTTAATACTATTACCTACCAACGACCAATGACTATCCACTTAAAACCAATAATAATATATTTTTAATATATTTAAAAATATAATCGTAAACCATAGTATGTCGATTGTTCATTTCAATTATTAAGAAATTCCTATCGATTCTATGGAGTCCCATATATCGACCAGAATCCATAAATATTCACCAGAACAAGTCAACGCAATATAAAACCATTTTATATCAAAAATACAAGTACGCTCTCTCATATATCACTCATACTCATTCTAGGATATTACTAATCCTATCTCTAATGAGTTAATTCCCCAAACAGAGCCAAGGTCATCGCTAACCAAAGCTCTGATACCAAATGTAACGGCCCATATTTTTGACTGTTCAAAATCGACAATAATCCACACATGTCGACCCAAACAAACCACAAATACAGGTAGTTATTGGGAAAAGAAGAAAAATGAAGAAAGAAGAGGAAAACCAATCACAAAATCTCCCAGCGGGAGGACAACATATAATAAACAAATAACAGTAAAAAAACAGTTGGAGTATATATATACATTTGACTATAACATACAAATGATAAATCAGAGTTACACATAAGCAGTTATACATAACATGGCAGCGGAAATAAAAAATGCAGCGGAAATACATATATAGTAGATATATACCAAATCTTCGCCTTCGATCTCCAAGGCAAAATAATCTTCGTTAACAGCAACATCTGATGAACCGAGCATATTACATAAAAAGGAAACACAACAAACACCCAGATCAGCACTAAATCATTCTCATATTAGTCAAATCAAAATAGGAAATAACATCAGTGTCATGGGTACAGTAACTCAGGAGATGTTACGGGATTTTTCCATCTCTCAAGGATCCGTTAAACTAATACATAGATAGTATAATACGCTATTATTATAGTGTCTATTCAGTAAAGTATAAATACTGAAAATAGCGTAAGCGGGATTACATTTTTACCCTTACACCGTTTATAATACCGCAGTCTATACAGTACCGTAAACCCACCGTAAACGATGGGATCAGATGGCACTCCGTAGGTACGATACAAATCAAAATTTAATGGGGCTCGATAAGGATAATATGACAAGGCACTCGAGGCAATGCCCATGGTAGGATTCTACTAATTGCACTCCCAGACCGGTGGTAACACATAGCAGCCACTGCCGCCCACCTCGGAACACACTCCCAAAAATCACAAATGGGCCCAAATCATCATCATCATCATAGTCATAGAAATAGTATCGAAGAAGCGTGTCCGATCAAAGGTGCTACCTCAATTAGTCACGGTATAGCTCCTGTTTTAGTCATTTCAATTCTGACCCGAAGGTCAGGGATATTTTGTCATCGTTCATTTTCTTAATTCAATAATCGCCTCCAAGTCATTATACTCATTCTGGAGACGTCATAACATTCACAGTAGTCAAAGTGATATCGACACTGACAGAGAGTATGCCTTATGTCGACTCCGGTCTCTTTAACAACCAACGCTTACGTTTTCTACATCGCTTGGTTCTTTTACATTTCTCAAAGGTTCGTTTTCATATCAAATATCATACCAAGTTCTATATTCAAAAAGAATATAATTTCATATCAACATATCATAATCATTCCTAAACTGATTATATTCTAAACTAGAGTATATTTCCATATCCATTCATTAAAATCATATAATATTTCAAAAAAAATCGATTTATATATTCAAGTAAAGTATATATTTCATATCAAAGCTTCAATTGTTCCAAATCGATTTATGTTCGAAATCCATTTATATTCCAATAGAATATATATTTCACAACAACTCATTTCAATCCTCATGAGATAAACTTATATTCGAGTAGAATAAAATTCACATTTCCATATTAAATTGGTTCAGAAATCACTTCGTAGTTAAAGAGGATATAACTTATCTCAACTCCGTTTGAACCACGGTTTAAACCCAACACTTTCCATTCGGAAGAATTTCCGATCATTTAATATAACTTGAAAATAGATGTTTATAAATAAATAGAAATCTTTATCTAAAATACCTATATATAGGATATAATAGCTAAAAAAAGATAATTTTAAAAACACTATGTATATACATAATTTAAAGATTTTACTAATTAGTTTAAGTAATAAAATATAAGGAAAATTTAATTATAACAAAATAGTTTTATAGGAAAAGTTTTAAATAAATAAATTTTTGAAGGAAATAGTTGTTTGAAATCGAACAGTGAAAATAAATATAATAAAAATCCTTTAACCATAATCGTTCTTTTCTTTCGAACTTCAAACACTTGGATTTATACTCCAGTCTCAAATGAAGTTAACATATTTCAATACCTTATTTCAAATTCCATTCAACCCAATCTTTAAATTTTGGGAAATTCAAACCATTTTCATTTTAGTTTAAAACAACACAAGTATTCTCGATCATCTTTTCCAAAAATTACATTCAGTCGAATTTATTATATTTAAATCCAAACCCTTAATTTGAAATTTTCAAATTATATTCAAATCCTACTTTAAGAATTCCCACTTCTTTTGGGGAAAATTCCTAAAACATTTCAAATGACATTCGCGATCCAGATCTTTAACAGAAACTAGTTTATCGACTATTGGCTCATTTTCTTTAAATGAAATTTCTATCAAATAAAATTTCCAATTATTTGAAAAATCATTTAACCAATCGATGTCTGTATATAATTATCTATACAATGGCCAAGTGATATTATACTTAATTTCTCGATATTTCTGGGATGGATCTATCATTTCAATCCAAATCAAGGTCACAAAGATTTATCATTTCACTCTATGTTCTTAATTTATTTTCATCGATGAATCCCGGGTTTATTGGATGCCCGTAACATCAAGGTGAAAAAATTGGGATTCATCGTCAAACTCAACATGCAATAATGTACTGAATATGAAGCATTAGTAGTGTCAATCAATTCAGTAATAAAAATTCAACCAAACATCCATCACAACCATTTCATCCAATTAATCAGTATTACACTGTTCACGGGTTTCCAAGGGTAAGAATTTCCACTAGTAAATAAATTAAATTTAATAACTAATTATTAGCCTAAATTTTCTAGATTACTATACTTGCATGTTGGTTTTAAATCACAAATCATCCATCATACATAACCATGCAACCAACTTATTTCACAAATTTAATTTAATAAATACGGAAATAATTCAGTATTTCATAAGTGTGAAAATCACTCACCCTAAGGTCTTAATTGGATCGGATGTCCAAAAGAAGCCTAAAATTTCATAGTCTCTGAACGCAGCCAAACTAGTCTCAGATCGACCGCAATTCCGCCACGATCCTAACGCAACAAACCGCGCGTCTATCCGAGGTCGTATGATGAAGTTATGCATGTTTTACCGTTTGAATTTTTAAATATAAATATAAATTAATAAAATAAATTTTCACCAAATCAAGCTTTGACACGTCAGCATTGGACCTTCTTCTCACTCCCGCTATCAGCTGCTACAGTAAAGACGCACAGCTCTTTTTCATCAACTTTGACCATCGATTGTTCCCGATTTCGACCACCTGAATGTATGAGACCACCACCAAACGAAAGCTCCTCGAAAACCGCATCCACCAGCACCTGGATCAGCGCCTCCGGCGGCCTACCCTTCGCCCGCGACGGGGATGAACGTAAGGGGTTTTACCCCTTCCATTACCAAATTCCGGAGAACCACTTCACAATAAATCATGCGAACACTGTCGTTGCACTCGTATGAACGATCTCTTCAATACCCAGGTGCTCAAATCTTCGATTAAAGCCAAAATCAGAAAACCCCAAATCAAATGCTAGGTTTTTGAATTCCAGAGCTTTGACCATCAATTATCGGCAAAACTGATCACTGCATGTCGAAACAAATCATAGCCCAGCTTCGTATCGTCGAGGCCTTCGATTTGACATATAATTAGCTAGGGTTTGTGGAGATTTTAATTTCAAGCTAGGATTTTTATTTAAATCTAGGTTAGAAATTTGATTTTCTGCCATTGAAGAAAGAGAATAGGCAGATGAAATTATACGTGGATGAGAAATGAGTTGGTGAGGTGGTAGTTGGGTTTATTTGTATAGATATAGGAGGCCTAATATGATCAACACAGAGTAATCTTATTACACTGATTCCCTTTCACTTTTTCTCCCGTACGATCAAACGGTAAGTTGGATTATAACGCAAATTGAAATCCTACCATAATTCACCGTTCCGGTTCCGATGGCACCAGTTTCTTCGAATTCCGAGACAGTCGCCAAAACAGTTAAATTCACAGTTAAATAAATAAATAAAATATTCAATTATTTAGTTAACCGTTTTATTTCAATTTAAATATTCATTAAATTCAATTTAAATCAAATTACAATTTAAATAAATTCTATAAATTTATTTCATTAATTTTAAGTTCTCAATTTTGATTATTTAAATTTTTGATTTGAGTTTCAAATACAGTTAACAACTTAGAATTCTCCATTTCAAATTTAATTTGAATTTCCAATATAAACTAAACATCTCAAATTTATTAAATTTAAAAACAAAATTTTCAAATTACAACCAACCTAAATACAACTAAATTAAAAAAATTGTACTCAATTCAACCAATCATCAACATTAAAATCAACAAAATTTGATTTTTTATCTAATTTTATTCCATTTTATTTATTTTAAATTAAAAATTAAATATATAGAAAATATGGGATGTTACATAAAATGTACGTTTAAATTCAATATGTATTGATTTATATTTTAATTTTGATAAAAACTAATCGAAGCAGTCGAATTGGCTTACGAAACATGTCCCATTGTGTCCAAAATGGTGGTATTTGGTTAGGAACAATAGTCATTGAGTTTGATTTGGAGTTCAAATGAAAAAATTCCATTTTTTTGAATTAAT
Organism: Allium sativum; assembly: GCA_030737875.1. Taxonomy (NCBI): domain Eukaryota; kingdom Viridiplantae; phylum Streptophyta; class Magnoliopsida; order Asparagales; family Amaryllidaceae; genus Allium; species Allium sativum. The sequence goes on along the minus strand of CM060909.1, from coordinate 427,214,064 downwards.
TAATAATTAAATATATATTCATATATGGTCAATGTAACAACCCGAAAATCTGGGCCAGTTTAAAATTTTTAATTTGGCAATTTTAGCGAATTTTGAACATTTAAAATGAATTATTTTAAATAAATTCGATGAGAAATTTATTTTGAATATAATTCGACTTATATATTATATACGTCGTCGTTAGAATATAAATAATTATATATAAATAGAAATAGAATTGAAAATGGCGCGGTAGTTCGATAATTCGATTTCAAACTTCAATTGAACATGCCGGGTGCAAAACAATCCGAATTTTAGTGAAACCAAAAATAATAGTATTTTATTGTGAATATCTTTCCAACGAATCTGAAAAATCGAGATTTCATAGCGGGAATCAAAAGATATGTCCAGTTGAAAATTCTGAATAGTCGTTATGGAATTCAGGCCCTTAAAAATGGGAATTTTGCAAACGACCTCGGATTTCGACGAAACCACTTTTGTTGGGTCCGTGATGTCAAATTATTGCTAGATTCCAAATTTCATAATTTTTCGAATCAATATGTGAGTGTGGCAAAGGAAAAACGCGTTTGACCAGTTTCAGTTGATTTTAATCGACTGGAAAATGGCCATTTTTCCAACGGTCTCAGAATTCGACGAAACTTGTTTTTTTAGGACCGTATCGTCAATACGAAGCTAGAAAATATTTTTCTGGAATTTTTAGAGTTAGTATGTGACCCCAGTAAATTGAAATGCGCGTTCAAATTCAATATATAGAGTTATATGTTGATTTTGACGAAAGCTGATTGTAACGATCGAATCAGCATACGATACATATCCCATTGTGTTCGGAATAGGGGTAATTAGCTATGGACGACAGGCGGTGGGCCTCGTTTAGAGGTCGTATGAAAAAGTCAACTTTTTGTAAGTTAAATAATTAAAATAATTAAAAATTAAAAACCCTCTCTCCTCCCCATATCTTCTCTCTTCCCCCCCCCCCTGTTAAAATCGATTTCAGAATCGAAATAAAAAAAAGAAAGAAAGGGGAGGAGCTGTCGCTCCTCCGCCGGGGGGCCACCGCACCCTGACGCCCACGCCGCCGCACCCTCTCCTTCTTCCCCCACCTCCTCCTTCGCGATCAACGCGAACCCCCAGGCCTCGCGAGACCCGTTGCCACCCTGAGCCCAACCCAAACCCTCGAGCACCCGAAGATCCTACGCAACACCCCCTCCCTCCGTTAGACGCGTCCTGACCTCACCAGAGCAGCCCCGACTCCACTCCGACCCTCCACCAAGCGCCGACGTCGAGCACAGCACCCCTCTCCTTAGTTCAACGTGCAAAAAACCCCTCCTTTTCGCTAAAATCCATCGCTGTGAGTCTCCCTTGATTTATTTTGAATTATCTATGTAAGTATATGGTTTTAAAAAGGTAAATTAATCATACTATTAATATTATAAATGATTTTTACTTGTGTAGAGTATTAAAAATATAGTTTTTATATTTTTAAAATAATAAAAATATGATTTTTACAAAGTATAAATATAAAAATATAATTTTTATATAGGTAAGATAGTAAAAATACCATCTTTATATGTGTAGCAAAATAAAAATGTGATTTTTATATTGATGAAATTGAAAAGGCGAAATCTTTATATTTGAAAGGGCGAAATCTTTGTATAGATAGTAGCGAAGTAAAAATAGGATTTTTATATATTGAATAACGAAGTAAAAATAAGATTTTTATATATTGAATAGCGAAGTAAAAATAGGATTTTTATATATTGAACAGCGAAGTAAAAATAGGATTTTTATATATTGAATAGCGAAGTAAAAATAGGATTTTTATATATTGAATAGCGAAGTAAAGACTCGATTTTTATATATTGAACAGCGAAGTAAAAATTCGATTTTTATATATTGAATAGCAAAGTAAAATTTCGATTTTTACATATGTAGAGAATACGGGCGACGAAAGTGACAAAAGGCGGGAACGACGAAGATTTCTACTTAAGAAGAGTCGAGATGATTGGTATAGCTATCGGTGAGAACTTCTCACTCTTCAATTTCTTTTTCTAGTTATATATATATACTAGGATGCAGATGGTGCTTAGCAGCACCCGACACCCGTCATCCACAGACCATGGATGGCTTGTTTGTTTGATTGATGTGTTGTGAAATTTGTTTGTGAAATTGATGTGAAATAGATAATGAAATATATTCATGTGTTGAAAGGAAATAAAATATTTATATAGTTAAAATATTTTATTGTTAAAAATATAATTTTTAACGTGAAAGTGAATAAATAAATATTTATAAACAAATCGGTCGATTTGTTTATATACACTGATTTGACTGATATTGATTGGGATGATAAATTTTACACATCGCCCAACTGCACGAATAAAAATATGTGTTTGTTGATTTGAAACCCCATACGGGTGTTGGGATGATATTTAGGTACACTAATCCCAATTATTTAATTGTATGTCGATCGATTGGTCGACAGACTGTGTAAGCGTCGATTATTTATATTTGATTCTTATGCAGTTGTGTGGTGCACTTTGGATAATGGTTGATTGTTTGACATTGCTATTATATACAAGTGTTGTGTGGAATCCATATAATTAACATTATATGGTGATTGACTGGGCCTCATTCCAATCGGGAAAATAATGAATATTATAAAAGAAAATTCATGTGTTGAAATTATTCGTGTGTTGAGTAAAATATTTTAAATAATAAATTACATCTTTATCATATTTACAATTAGAATCTACTTCTCGGTGGAGTCTAATTAAAATCAAACGATAGAGACCATAATTTTATAAAATGTTTTACATAACAAAAATAGTGATGTGTTGACAGTACTCATGTGTTGAGATTAGTCGTGTGTTGAAAGAAATATAGATTCATGTGTTGAATGGAATATATATATATATATATATATATATATATATATTCATTTGTTGAATAGAATAACGAATTTATTGAAATATATAAAGCCATGTTGATTAGAGTTGCGCTATTTTGACGCGAACGATATTTATATCGATTTTATTCGTTTTATAATGAATATTGAAAAGTGATTTCAAAATTTAATATTTTGAAATGAAATTCAAATTGAATTAGATTAAAACTCAAATTGAAATAAAATCGATAATAAATTGAAATAAAATTGAAATAAAATTGAATAAAATTGAATTGAATAGAGAGTGAATTTGAATTCGAATTGAATAGAAATGAATTCAAATTGAATTAAATTGAAATTGAATTAAAAACGAATTGAAATCGTTTTGAATGAAATTTAAAACGAACTGAAATTGAATTGAAATCAATTTGAAATGAATTCGAATTGAATTAAATAGAAGGTAAATTCAAATTGAATTGAATTGAAACGAATTAGAATTTGAGTTGAATTGAACCGAATTTGAATTCGAATTAAATAAAATTGAAATGAATTCGAATTGAATTGAAATCAAATCGATTTGAAATTGAATGTAGCGTTGAAATGGTTTTGAAAACGAATTTAAAACTATTTATAAAATTCGTTTTAAAAAGGGAATCGACGAAATATATATAATATATATATTATATATATATATATAATGGCATGAATAGAACGCGCCGCGCCGCGGTAGTTCATGAATTTCGACCATTGACTTCGAATTGACATTACGGGAGATCCGACCGTCGGATTCTCCTAAAACCGGAACCGTTGGGTTCGTATCGAAAAGAGCTTTCCAATGAATATTAGAAATTTGAAATCTAATGGTTGGATTTGGAATTATGTCCAAATCAAATTTGGAAAAGGTCGCTGTAAGTGTAGTTCGATGGCCGTTGATGGAAATCAACTGTACGGGCCTTGATAAAATTATTAAAAATATTTATAATTTGTGTAAAATCATAAGAAATGATTTTGGAAAGAACTGGGATGAAAAACTCCACATTTGAAATGATAAAAATAGATTTTTATCGAAATGAACTAGTTTTGAACTAGAATTAAAATCAATTTATTTTCGAAATAAATAAATTGAATTTGAAAGTGATTTTAAAAATTATCAATATTCCCAATACATGGATTGGACTGGAGTTGAATCAAAATTATCTTCGGAATATCTCGATGTTGGATTCCGTGACTATACAGATATTGTTATGGGAATTTGAAAGATATAATTTATATCGTTATTTCCAATACGATATTTGCTGGTTTCAGAATTTGATATTGAATATAAGCCGGTATATTTTCTATTTAGAACCTTGTATTTAATATCAAATGTGATTTGGGTTTATCGTGAATCGTGTTTTAGATGACATTGGTTCTTTAACCCAGTTAAAGGCAGGATGTTGATTTTTGAAAAGATTAAAACTAAGTGGAGTTTGAATCAATATTTAATTAGATTTAAAATGTGAATTGATAATTTAAATTATCAAATCTGAAAGGTGATCGAGAATGGAGTACCACCAGTTTTGCTCCGAAGCGATAGTTAAATCTTTAATTAGTTTTGAATGTGAAATGGTAATTAATTTTACCGATAGAACCGTGGTGTTAGATATGGAGTATTACTAGTTTTCTCCATGGGATATATAGGTTGGGATTGGGAAATAAAATAAATAATTACTTCGGTGTGGTTCGCTAATCCCGACTAGTTAGAAATGATATCCAAAGGAAGATTATAGGATAAATTTAGAAGAATTTATCTTGGATAAAATTAATGGGAACATTTCCCTAAGAATGTGATTTTGTGAATAATAGAATATTCTGAATTGGAGTGAGGCGTACGTTGTGTTTGTGTAATATTTTTTATTATATACGTGGGTTATTCAAAAAGGCCGGGTTATACCCATTCTGAATAACCGATTCGACGAGATGTCGAAGATGAAGACGGTGGTGGAAGACCGGAAGTCTTCACATCGTTTGGGTGATTACTGATGATGTTGATTGGGCTGTACACCCAAGATGAGGGAAACAGTCGGTGATCGTCCAGACGTACTTGGAGATGGATGGATATGCGAGGAAAGTGCCTCCGGTTTCGTTCAGACCCAGAACGAACTTGTAAATGGATTGTTTGTCTGACATTGGATTTTATTCTGTGTTGATTGATCTCTATAAAATATACATCTGTTTTGCGGTGGAGAATTTATTCTTTTGCTTAACGCCCTTCTCTGAGACGTACGAGCTCAGAGGTTGTATATCGATGGACATCAGTCGCATGGAGTGAATTGTCAGTGTGGCATGCGTAAGTGGCAATTGATCAAGGCTTCTGTTGAAAAGCAAAGTCTTGTGGTTGATGATCAAAGCACGGCCTGTGTGGCGTAGCTTTGTGTATAACGTGAATTCGCGAGCCTCACACCTCGGTATGAGTCAAAAACGGGATACGGACCCTAGGAGTGCACAACGTTTCTTTCTAGCTAGGGTGGTGTAAGTGACCTACCAGCCCTGACATTTATATACTTTTCACCTGTGTGGTTGTTGGATACGAGGTGCCTCGGATATAGGTCTGTAAGGACTGGGAAACGTGTGTTCAGGAATAACCAATCCTCAAAAGTAAGAGAGGACCGGCCTTGGAGGTTCCAAAGGATCAGAGTGGGGTCCTGAGGCATTGCTAGAGTGTCTCGAACGCAGAGAGGAGCTTGCCCCTTGCCTCGACTCATGACGGAAATCCAATTTCCAATATGTGATATTGCGGTTTTAATTGTAGAACTAGTATGGCGACATGGTAGATGGTACCCGTGCCGCCTATGATTGATATTTATGATTTGAAATGTTTTGACACTATACACCTATGATAGTATCAAATGATTTGTTTTAAATGTATCAAGCATTATTTGGCTATTATAAGGAAAAACCCTATCCTCCGGCTTGCGTTGCATTATGTGATGGGACCTGGGTCTTATAATAGCTTCATTTTTCCAAAAAGCATTGCGTTGTTTTGTTATATGCACTAGTATTCTTGGGAGGAAACCCTTTCCGTGTTATACGGCGTGGTCCCTTGAATTACTATCTTTAAAATAAAGTTTTAAATAACTGTTTTAGTTCTCACACCAGTCACATGACTGACCTGGAGTTTATTGTTTTAACCTAAACTCTGGGTGCCCCTATTTTCGACACGGGCAGCTAGTAGTTTTGGTTTTGCAGATTTATATTCACAGGTTCCTGATTTACAGCTGGAATGATGCTCGGAAAGCTCTGTGTCCGTGTATCACTTTCAGTTGTGTTTTGTATATTTTTCCGCTGCTATGTAATTTATTGTAATCTCTGATGTTTATCGAATGTAATTTATTCATTTATACTCTGTATATTCTTGTATCTGATGGAATTGTTGTAATAACAATGAAATGTTCTTCCATCTGCGTTCTATTTTGTCTTGTCCTCAAAGTATTCTTGTTTTCCTTCACGGGGAAGTTACGGGTTCTTATAGTTGGTATCAGAGCTTTGGTTTACAGAGCTCGAGAACAAGGCACATTAGAACCATACGAAAGAATTCATCAGATAGTGGATTAGTAATATCCAATTAGAATGACTCGTTAGAGATAGGATCAGTAGTATCCAAGAACGAGTGTGAAGAGTATATTTTTCAAATGAAAACAATTTTGTTTTGAAAATTTAAATCGTTTTAAACGTATTTGAATATTTATTTATTTTGAATATGGACAATCCAATATATAAAGATTTTGCATATACGCGTCATGAACGTATATTCGAAGTTTTAATATACTGGATAGATATAGAATCACATTCTAGACACCCGGAGGTGGTTCTGATGATTGATCGATCATCATCAGAATTTATGTTCGTGTTTTCGAAGGTGTGGTTTCTATATATTTCCATTTAGACTGGTGTGAGAACCAAAACCAATATAGATTTATTGTTGTGAATTGGCATCAAAAACATGATTTTCTGTATATGTATCAAAATTATGAATTTGAAACGTTAATCCACTTATTGATTGATGATTGTGTTGTTTGTTTATTTTTTTGATAATTTTGAACCATTATGCCTAATTGAATCAAATATTGAATTGTATTGAAAATTGGTCGCATTTGCTTGCATATACATGTACTTACATTGAACAGGTCATAGCAAGGAGGCTAGAACAGAGAATAAAATTTGTTTGCCCGACAAATAGGTACATATTTACTATAATTTACTGTTTTGTTTGGGTGACGATGATTTTATGAGCCGATTGGTTAGCCGCTTGGATTTTTCTTTTTCTTTTTGAGATCAGAAGGCCTGTATGGAAATTTCGGGATTTTCCCGTGGCTCCCGGTGCAAGGGAGGTTGTGGCGAAATTTTTCGAAAATTTAGGGTGTTAGCCAAATTTTTGAAAATTTGGAAATTCTCAAAAACTGAAAAGTTGGAGAATGGAAGCCAGATCGAACGTAGAGTTGATTAATCAAACCACTTTCGACTTTGTTCCTTTTCGGGGACGAAAAGTTTTAAGTGGGGGAGATTGTAACAACCCGAAAATCTGGGCCAGTTTAAAAATTTTATTTTGGCAATTTTAGCGAATTTTGAACATTTAAAATGAATTATTTTAAATAAATACGATGAGAAATTTATTTTGAATATAATTCGACGTATGTATTATATACGTCGTCGTTAGAATATAAATAATTATATATAATTGGAAATAGAATTGAAAATGGCACGGTAGTTCGATAATTCGATTTCAAACTTCAATTGAACATGCCGGGTGCAAAACAATCCGGATTTTAGTGAAACCAAAAATAATAGGATCTTATTGTGAATATCTTTCCAACGAATCTGAAAAATCGAGATTTCATAGTGGGAATCAAAAGATATGTCCAGTTGAAAATTCTGAATAGTCGCAATGCAATTCAGGCCCTTAAAAATGGGAATTTTGCAAACGACCTCGGATTTCGACGAAACCACTTTTGTTGGGTCCGTGATGTCAAATTATTGCTAGATTCCAAATTTCATAATTTTTCGAATCAATATGTGAGCGTGGCAAAGGAAAACGCGTTTGACCAGTTTTAGTTGATTTTAATCGACCGGAAAATGGCCATTTTTCCAACGGTCTCAGAATTCAACGAAACTAGTTTTGTTAGGACCGTATCGTCAATACGAAGCTAGAAAATATTTTTCTAGAATTTTTAGAGTTAGTATGTGACCCCAGTAAATTGAAATGCGCGTTCAAATTCAATATATAGAGTTATATGTTGATTTTGACGAAACTGATTGTAACGATCGAATCAGCATACGATACATATCTCATTGTGTTCGGAATGTAGGTAATTAGCTATGGACGACAGGCGGTGGGCCTCGTTTAGAGGTCGTATGAAAAAGTCAACTTTTTGTAAGTTAAATAATTAAAATAATTAAAAATTAAAAACCCTCTCTCCTCCCCATATCTTCTCTCTTGCCCCCCGTTAAAATCGATTTCAGAATCGAAAAAAAAAGAGAAATAAAGGTGAGGAGCTGTCACTCCTCCACCGGGGGGGCCACCGCACCCCGACGCCCACGCCGCCGCCCCCTCTCCTTCTTCCCCCACCTCCTCCTTCGCGATCAACGCGAACCCCCAGGCCTCGCAAGGCCCGTAGCCACCCCGAGCCCAACCCAAACCCTCGAGCACCCCAAGATCCGACGCAACACCCCTCCCTCCGTTAGTCGCGTCCTGACCTCGCCAAAGCAGCCCCGGCTCCACTTCGACCCTCCACCAAGCGCCGACGCCGAGTACAGCACCCCTCTCCTCAGTTCAACGTGCAAAAACCCCCTCCTCTTCGCTAAAAACCATCACTGTGAGTCTCCCTTGATTTATTTTGAATTATCTATGTAAGTTAGGGTTTCAAAAAGGTAAATTAATCATATTATTAATATTATAAATGATTTTTACTTGTGTAGAGTATTAAAAATATAGTTTTTATATTTTTAAAATAATAAAAATATGATTTTTACGAAGTAGAAATATAAAAATATAATTTTTATATAGGTAAGATAGTAAAAATATCATCTTTATATGTGTAGCAAAATAAAAATGTGATTTTTATAATGATGAAATTGAAAAGGCGAAATCTTTATATTTGAAAGGGCGAAATCTTTGTATAGATAGTAGCGAAGTAAAAATAGGATTTTTATATATTGAATAGCGAAGTAAAAATAGGATTTTTGTATATTGAATAGCGAAGTAAAAATAGGATTTTTATATATTGAATAGCGAAGTAAAAATTTGATTTTTATATATTGAACAGCGAAGTAAAAATTCGATTTTTATATATTGAATAGCAAAGTAAAAATTTGATTTTTACATATGTAGAGAATACGGGCGACGAAAGTGACAAAAGGCGAGAACGATGAAGATTTCTACTTAAGAAGAGTCGAGATGATTGGGAAAGCTATCGGTGAGAACTTCTCACTCTTTAATTTCTTTTTCTAGTTATATATATATATATATACTAGGATGCAGACGGTGCTTAGCAGCACCCGACACCCGTCATCCACAGACCATGGATGGCTTGTTTGTTTTATTGATGTGTCGTGAAATTTGTTTGTGAAATTGATGTGAAATAGATAATGAAATATATTCATGTGTTGAAAGGAAATAAAATATTTATATAGTTAAAAATATTTTATTGTTAAAAATATAATTTTTAACGTGAAAGTGAATAAATAGATATTTATAAACAAATCGGCTGATTTGTTTATATACACTGATTTGACTGATATTGATTGGGATGATAAATTTTACACATCGCCCAACTGCACGAATAAAAATATGTGTTTGTTGATTTGAAACCCCACACGGGTGTTGGGATGATATTTGGGTACACTAATCCCAATTATTTAATTGTATGTCGATCGATTGGTCGACAGACTGTGTAAGCGTCGATTATTTATATTTGATGCTTATGTAGTTGTGTGGTGCACTTTGGATGATGGTTGACTGTTTGTCATTGCTATTATATACATGTGTTGTGTGGAATCCATATAATTAACATTATATGGTGATTGATTGGGCCTCATTCCAATCGGGAAAATAATGAATATTATAAAAGAAAATTCATGTGTTGAAATTATTCGTGTATTGAGTAAAATATTTTAAATAATAAAAATTACATCTTTATCATATTTACAATTAGAATCTACTTCTCGGTGGAGTCTAATTAAAATCAAACGATAGAGACCATAATTTTATAAAATATTTTACATAACAAAAATAGTGATGTGTTGACAGTACTCATGTGTTGAGATTAGTCGTGTGTTGAAAGAAATATAGATTCATGTGTTGAATGGAATATATATATATTCATTTGTTGAATAGAATAACGAATTTATTGAAATATATAAAGCCGTGTTGATTAGAGTTGCGCTATTTTGACGCGAACGATATTTATATCGATTTTATTCGTTTTATAATGAATATTGATAAGTGATTTCAAAATTTAATATTTTGAAATGAAATTCAAATTGAATTAGATTAAAACTCAAATTGAAATAAAATCGATAATAAATTGAAATAAAATTGAAATAAAATTGAATAAAATTGAATTGAATAAAAAGTGAATTTGAATTCGAATTGAATAGAAATGAATTCAAATTGAATTAAATTGAAATTGAATTAAAAACGAATTGAAATCGTTTTGAATGAAATTCAAAACGAACTGAAATTGAATTGAAATCAATTTGAAATGAATTCGAATTGAATTATATAGAAGGTAAATTCAAATTGAATTGAATTGAAACGAATTAGAATTTGAATTGAATTGAACTGAATTTGAATTCGAATTAAATAAAATTGAAATGAATTCGAATTGAATTGAAATCAAATCGATTTGAAATTGAATGTAGCATTGAAATGGTTTTGAAAACGAATTTAAAACTATTTATAAAATTTGTTTTAAAAAGGGAATCGACGAAATATATATATATATATGTATATATATATATATAATGGCCTGAATAGAACGCGCCGCGCCGCGGTAGTTCGTGAATTTCGACCATTGACTTCGAATTGACATTACGGGAGATCCGACCGTCGGATTCTCCTAAAACCGGAACCGTTGGGTTCGTATCGAAAAGAGATTTCCAATGAATATTAGAAATTTGAAATCTAACGGTTGGATTTGGAATTATGTCCAAATCAAATTTGGAAAAGGTCGCTGTAAGTGCAGTTCGATGGCCGTTGATGGAAATCGACTGTACGGGCCTTGATAAAATTATTAAAAATATTTATAATTTGTGTAAAATCATAAGAAATGATTTGGGAAATAACTGGGATGAAAAACTCCACATTTGAAATGATAAAAATAGATTTTTATCGAAATGAACTAGTTTTGAACTAGAATTAAAATCAATTTATTTTTGAAATAAATAAATTGAATTTGAAAGTGATTTTAAAAATAATCAATATTCCCAATACATGGATTGGACTGGAGTTGAATCGAAATTATCTTCGGAATATCTCGATGTTGGATTCCGTGACTATACAGATATTGTTATGGAATTTGAAAGATATATTTTATATCGTTATTTCCAATACAATATTTGTTGGTTTCAGAATTTGATATTGAATATAAGCCGGTATATTTTATATTCTGAACCTTGTATTTAATATCAAATGTGATTTGGGTTTATCGTGAACCGTGTTTTAGATGACATTGGTTCTTTAACCCAGTTAAAGGCAGGATGTTGATTTTTGAAAAGATTAAAACTAAGTGGAGTTTGAATGAATCTTTAATTAGATTAAAAATGTGAATTGATAATTTAAATTATCAAATCTGAAAGGAGATCGAGAATGGAGTACCACCAGTTTTGCTCCGAAGCGATAGTTAAATCTTTAATTAGATTTGAACGTGAAATGGTAATTAATTTTACCGATAGCACCGTGGTGTTAGATATGGAGTATTACCAGTTTTCTCCATGGGATATATAGTTTGGGACTGGGAAATAAAATAAATAATTACTTCGGCGTGGTTCGCTAATCCCAACTAGTTAGAAATGATATCCAAAGGAAGATTATAGGATAAATTTAGAAGAATTTATCTTGGAAAAATTAATGGGAACATTTCCCTAAGAATGTGATTTTGTGAATAAAAGAATATTCTGAATTGGAGTGAGGCGTTCGTTGTGTTTGTGTAACATTTGTTTATTATATACGTGGGTTATTCAGAAAGGCCGGGTTATACCCATTCTGAATAACCGATTCGACGAGATGTCGAAGATGAAGACGGTGGTGGAAGACCGGAAGTCTTCACATCGTTTGGGTGATTACTGATGATCTTGATTGGGCTGTACACCCAAGATGAGGGAACAGTCGGTGATCGTCCAGACGTACTTGGAGATGGATGGAAATGCGAGGAAAGTGCCTCCGGTTTCGTTCAGACCCAGAACGAACTTGTAAATGGATTGTTTGTCTGACATTGGATTTTATTCTATGTTGATTGATCTCTATAAAATATACATCTGTTTTGCGGTGGAGAATTTATTCTTTTGCTTAACGCCCTTCTCTGAGACGTACGAGCTCAGAGGTTGTATATCGTTGGACATCTGTCGCATGGAGTGAATTGCTAGTGTGGCATGCGTAAGTGGCAATTGATCAAGGCTTCTGTTGAAAAGCAAAGTGTTGTGGTTGATGATCAAAGCACGGCCTGTGTGGCGTAGCTTTGTGTATAACGTGAATTCGTGAGCCTCATACCTCGGTATGAGTCAAAAACAGGATACGGACCCAAGGAGTGCACGATGTTTCTTTCTAGCTAGGGTGGTGTAAGTGACCTACCAGCCCTGACATTTATATACTTTTCACCTGTGTGGTTGTTGGATACGAGGCGCCTCGGATATAGGTCTGTAAGGACCGGGAAACGTGTGTTCAGGAATAACCAATCCTCAAAAGTAAGAGAGGACCATCCTTGGAGGTTCCAAAGGATCAGAGTGGGGTCCTGAGGCATTGCTAGAGTGTCTCGAACGCGGAGAGGAGCTTGCCATTTTCCTCGACCCATGACGGAAATCCAATTTCCAATACGTGATATTGTGGTTTTAATTGTAGAACTAGTATGGCGACATGATAAATGGTACCCATGCTGCCTATGATTGATATTTATGATTTGAAATGTTTTGACACTATACACCTATGATAGTATCAAATGATTTGTTTTAAATATATCAAGCATTATTTGGCTATTATAAGGAAAAACCCTATCCTCCGTCTTGCGTTGCATTGTGTGATGGGACCTGGGTCTTATAATAGCTTCATTTTTCCAAAAAGCATTGCGTTGTTTTGTTATATGCACTAGTATTCTTGGGAGGAAACCCGTTACGTGTTATACGGCGTGGTCCCTTGAATTACTATCTTTAAAATAAAGTTTTAAATAACTGTTTTAGTTCTCACACCAGTCACATGACTGACCTAGAGTTTTTGGTTTTAACCTAAACTCTGGGTGCCCCTATTTTCGACATGGGCAGCTAGTAGTTTTGGTTTTGCAGATTTATATTCACAGGGTCCTGATTTACAGCTGGAACGATGCTCGGAAAGCTCTGTAACCGTGTATCGCTTTCAGTTGTGTTTTGTATATTTTTCCACTACTATGTAATTTATTGTAATCTCTGATGTTTATCGAATGTAATTTATTCATTTATACTCTGTATATTCTTGTATCTGATGGAATTGTTGTAATAACAATGAAATGTTCTTCCGTCTGCGTTCTATTTTGTCTTGTCCTCAAAGTATTCATACTTCCCTTCACGGGGAAGTTACGGGTTAGTACAGTCAAAACCCTCACAACTCTTCAACATAGTCAACGCTCCTCTATGCCGCCGCTTCCAATTTCTCTCTACAGCAAAATCGTGATATTTGAAAATAAAAAACAAATCACAAAAAAATCCTAAAATCCTATGACCAAGTTTATTGATTTTCTTTTGATAAGAGCTTCAGGTTGATAGTCATTGGAAGGGGTGCGGTTTGGTTTCTCATCCGTGCAAAAATATACGTGAGGGCTTAGGATGAGAATCAGAAATGGTGGATGGTGTGCGAGTTAGGGTTTGTGGAGATGGATGCGAAGAGAATTGGAAGAGATGAATTATGCAAGTAGGATTTTTAGTACATGGTAGAAGGAGAAAGGAGTGCATGAATGTAACGACCCAGGAATTTTCGACCATGGAAACCCACATAAACCACAATGTCGACTAATCAGACATCGAAAACACTAGATCATTTAGAGAAAGAAGTTAGAGGGTGAGAATAGATAAGATAGAAAATTAGAATAGAAGAAGAAGATCACAATAACACAACATCAGAGTAACACGAATCTCACAGCGGAACGAATAAATATAATATATAACATAATTTTGGAAATACAAACTTGTTCAGTATATGCATACCATTATCACATAACATCACAGTGGAAATAAACTCTATATAGATATATCTAGTGTTGAAGCCCCCTGCTCCAAGCTCCTCCATGTATCTGAAAATCCCGACTACTTGACTGCCCGTACAAATTTGGGCACCCAAGAGTTTAGGGAAAAACAAAACAAAATAAACTCTGGGTCAGTCATGGGACTGGTGTGAGTAAACTCAAATCAATCGTTTTAACTTTCCAAAATCCTTTTCAAAAGTATTGATAATCGTAAGACCGATCAACAGTAAACATGGATGGTTTTTACCTTACGATAATCCAAAACATTTTTGGAAATCAATACTTCTCTGATATTATAATAATGTCTAATCACTAGTAAATAACAATCTAGTAGAACGCTTGCATCTAACGTTCCACATATATAGTATACAACAAAACTGCGGGCACTTATTGGAGACTGGATTCCGATTATGACAAGGTATGGGACTTCCTGCCGATAGTGTATCTCTAGAGACGAATACATTGGGTTCAACAAGAACATCTTGCAACCCGACCCATACATGACCGACCACTCATTTCACTTGAGAACATCGAATATATTATCACCTACGGTTGCTAGCAACATAACCGATCCCGGGAGATACAGAAGCGAAAAGAAGTAACAAATATGAATATTCTCTAGATGGTGACAATACACCCTAATGGGGGCGACCTACATAGCCATGCTGCCTGCCCGGTTTTTGTCATTTCCCGGCTCATGAGGCTTGAGGTCATAATGTATCCTCTTGACAGATCACACCGCCATTTACTTTAAATGTCACATCATCATACCCGCCAAATCACAAATTGATTTCCACAAAAATACCATGGGTATAAATCTAAGAGAAACTAATTTCTCCTCCACCAAACGTAAGTACGTTTGAAGAGATCAACTTACGCGATCCATTAGATATACTCTGTTATACATTCATCCATACAAGTTGTCCTGAGACTGGACAAACCGAAGGCACTATTCTGTAAATAGGATAGCCCCTGCATAACTCCATCTTCAACTATCTACATCATATTTGATCGCGACGCGAATGTCTATACAGAGTGGTTTTCAGATAATGTATCTGATCCCGGTCTCTCCGTATTGACGATGGGAAAATGGTCAAATACTTCGATAGTCGGGGATTTAACTATCAAAGAAAAACAGGTGTGCAAAAAACGATATTATTTCCAGACGGAAAATCTATCGATCAATCATCATTCCACATTTATCTCTTTGGATTAAATGATCATTAATTTACCCATTTACTCATTTCTATATATTCGTAAATTCTTATTTCTAGATTTAGAAAATATACTATATTAATCTTTGGAACATTTCCGTTTTTACTCCATTCCTTATTTTCTATATTAGAAAACATTTCTGATTCTTATTTGCAAAACATTTCCAAACTCCTTCATTTGATTTAAACAGATGTTTAAATAAAACATCACTAAGCCAATTCAAACCATTACACTCATTTACTAATTTCACTTAGCCAACCTTCATAATCGAAACTTACCCATCCCTTAGTTAAAACGAAGTCAATCAAGTTGGGGTATAATTACCTCTCGGACCTTAACTCAACAACATTTCTAACCTCGAAATAGACAAAGTTCAACCTTTTAAATCTTTAACCAACTTCCTTACGTAACTCTCGGGTTCTATTTACGAACCCACTTCTTTTACCAAAACCCTTTGATTACAACGATAATGGTATAAACCCTTGCTTCCGAAATAAAATAACTTAAATATAACTTTTCTTTATTAATTTGGGTTAATAAATTTATTAAATAAATGAATCTTGATTTAAAAATCCGGAAAATAAATAGTACTTTCCCTAATTCGAATATAATTGAATTTCCACTTATAAATTCTTCCTCGAATAATCTTTATTCGATAACTCCCTTTCGAATAACCTATATTTGATAACTGTTTCTTTCAAATAACCTATACTTGATAACCCTTTCTTTCGAATAACCTATATTCGATTAACTATCTTCTTCGAATAACTTAGATTCGATAACCATCTTCTTCAGATAACTTATATTCGATTATCAAATATCGGTTTTCAACCGAGTACTAATTATCTTGTTAAATCCTGATTAATTCAATATAAAATTTCTTCAAATAAATTATTTTTAAAACATCTACCTTAGCTAAATTCTAATTACAAATCTTTATGGATTTTTCTTAATCCTTTTTACATTTCGAATATCGAAATGGATTTCATCGTTTCTTTTAAAACAACTAATTCCCCATTTTTCTAAATTCACTATCGAATCTGCAAATCTAAAATTTCCACTGATAATTATATTTTAATTCATTTATAAACCTTGTTTATAAATCACAACACTTGTTTTCATTTCCAAATAAGTTATTTATTTATCACCATTTGAAATTCCATTTTTGTTAAATTTCTATTTCAAAAATCCACTTTCCTTTCTAATTGTGTTTATTTGCAAAATCTTTGCTTAAATTCATTATTCACACGAAAAGTGAAAAATACTCCTTTTATACAACCCATTTAGTTTGTTTTTGTATTTCAAAACAATATCCCATCTTTTAATAAATAACCTTTTTGATTTCATAAAATACTTATTTCAATACACACTTCAAATTTCCTTTTTTTTTCTAAAACCCTTGTTATTTCATAAACTTTCAAAATTTAATATCCACTTCAAATTTTCTTTTTATAAAACCCTTTTGATTTATAAAAATATTTTATTTCAAATTATATTTTGAACTTTCCCTTTACAAATTCTAGTATTTCCTTTGGTATTTAAAAGTAACAAATAACGATGATCAAACACACATAATCAACAACAGATTATAAATCACATCATATATCACAATATATGAAAAACAGCAAAATAAATGTTGGGGAATCCAGTTGGATCTTTCTAACCTATTTCCCTGCATCCACAAACGTTAATCAATGTAACAGTATCTATATTTTCAACCAATTAGTTAGTAAATAATCCAAACAACCGTCACACACAACATTCAATTATTTTTATCAAAATTAAATAATGTTTATAAAATTATAAAACTGGTAGAGTTAGTGAGTTTACTCACCTTGGTCGTTAACCGTTAAATAACGATTAACATTTGATTGATTCAGTCGAGCGTTTTCTTTTGCCAAAAATTCAGACGAGCTCCAAATGGCTCAAAACCAGTTTTATAGTGTAGTCTGGGTTCGTATGATCCCAACGAATCCTGTTTATTGAATTTGGATAACGTACGAGTACGGTATAGCATTTACAATTTATATGGTAGTTGGATTTTTAAAACTAAACAAAATTAAACGAAAAATATATAAAAATAAATGGGCTTTACCATTTATATGTTACGGCCCATCAATACCCATCACTAACTGGAAGTTTTTTTTCGTGTTGAAGGTTTTAGAATGCAGCATCCATCTACCCTTCTGTCCAGTTATACATTTCTCCTCCTTTTTTTGTCTGCTCCTTCACAGTAAAGTATATCAGTGTGTTTTTTTTCCTTCTCATGGTCTTCTATTTTAAACAAATTTCCACGCACATTTAAGACATGACAGCTCCACTTTATACCATTTCTAGAATCCACTTTCAACATCATATTTCCTTGTTGATATTTCCAGTACCATTTCCTTACTTGCAACTTTATATTCTCCACCTCAATACGCTGTACCAAAGAGGACAGCGCCATTTATTTTTCCTTCCTTGTCCATACCCCATCGTCAGTCCACCATTCTCATCGACGAAGCCACCTTCTCTTTCTTCAGCCCATCCTTCTACCGTTGGCAACCAAAACCCCATCGCCATTCATACCTAAAACTGTGCTTTCCTCTTCACATTTTCATTTTGTTCAGTATTATATTTTTTTTCGTCATTAAAGAGGGTGAATGGAACGAAGGTCTACCATTGTTTATATAGGACTGGACGCCTTGGCACCCACGTAGAATAAAACTTGGTATCCACGGAATAGCTGAAGCGCTAGAGATTAGGTTTGAAATGAAAACACATTTCTGCGATGATCCGTAGCAAGTGCTCTAAGTTTCTAGGATAGCTCCAATTTTCGAACCATAGCTGAGTGAAAAGAAAGTGCCTGCTTGTGTCCGTGATAGGCTGTATATATTGTCCTTTGGCATGTGTATAATATTGGGTAGATATAACTTAGGTCCGCATGCTAGGGTAGTGACAGACGGTCCTTGGAAAGAAATAAAATAAATGAAAGCCATCGTGAAAGAATAATAGTTGGTTGAAGTGCTCGTTTGTCCAATGGTGTAAACCGCTTTATATAGCTTTACGTCATATCATGTGAGTAGCCGTAGTTCGATTTATCACGTTTTCTTCCGTATACACTAGGATAGTCTGCGTTATTAGGTGAAGAGGATGTACGTTTTCCTTAGTGGTCAAAACAAGGGAAATATATATATATATATATATATATATATTATATTATTATGTTTTCAGACAAAAACCCATTACATATATGTATATGATATTTTAAATATACACTCTTCAAATCACATTACTGATGAGGGAACTCTGGAGAACAACTATGCATCTCATGCCGTCATGCACGATTAATAAGGCAAAAATGATGAGCAGACAGTGTAGTTAAACATATTTAACATAGGAGCATTAGTAATGTTTTAAAGGAACTAAAATGGACTTGTAGCCTCATGTTTTAATGCTGTCGTTCCCAGCTCAAGGACCTATCACTCCTCAAATGGCACTTGACTATAAATTTCCTGGTCCGTTGAGGTTTCAATATTACACTCATCAACACAGAACTAAATCATAACCGAACTCAAGGCAATGGCATGTATATAATTCATTTAGTCAAGGCCCATGATGAATTGGGTCTTGTTTCATTGGAGATGGTTCAATGCCACACACTGGAAAACCTTGCTTGTAGACTCCATGATCTCCCTGACTTCTGCTTGAAACATACCATTTCAAAACTTTATGCATATGTAATCCAACTTTATTTCTTAAATGAAAGGATGAATGAAGAATGTTGGGGTATATGTAGGTCATGTACATAGAAAATAGAGTAGCCTGGCATCGGTTAGAGCGCTGCATGTATTTTCACTTCCATAGTTGTCTGATTTAATATCCATGTGGGGAAAATAGCCGTAGTGAAACATACAACTACTGATTTGAAGAAACATGGTAGGCGTTGAAGATTTATTTTTATTTTGCTAGAGTAGGAGCTAAGAAAGGTGACAAGTCATATACGGTAGACTTTGTTTAATAGGATTAGACTAGAAGAAATCTTGGTAGGCTTGATGCTTGGATTACTTTACATGCACGTTTGGGACAAGGGTACAGCGGTCGCTTAGGACAAGAGCATGTGCTTCTACGATTAACTTTGATTTAGGACTTACTTTCCTTCCATTTGTATTTATGCTGAAAGTTTTAACCCTTGATTTCGTTAGATGATTTTGCCCTTTGGAGTCTTCTGCAAATGTGAATTTCTTGTTGTATTTTTCTTAATGTTTTCCTCTCATGTATCATCATTTTAATCAAATGACAGGTTCTTCAAAAAAAATGTAAATATTTATTTTAATATTATCATATAGATACATATGTGATTAAGGGTACCGTGTTGTGTAAAATTTATGTTCTTGTCCGAGCAGACATATACAGAAATAGGAATACGATCGTGCCGAGCGATGTGCCACGATCCCCGAAATATAGTAATATCGGTAGATTAACTCATATTGTGAAACCCCAAAATTTTGATACAGGGTGCAAAATACTCCAAATAAAAGGTTGCGTATTTATTTAATTAAAAATTATAGTAAAAGTCTAAAAATTAAATTAACACTACATCCCAAAAGAACCTTGTCTAAATTTGAAACCGATATCTAATTATATCAAATAAACCGTTACGGTCGATATACGATTTCATAGCGACTTTCTGAATATTTGATTTGGACATATCTTGCAATATATAACGAAAATTCCATTTTCCACTTTCGTTAGAAAGATACAGTTCAATGGATTCGAACATTTCTTATTTTGAAGAAATCCGATAAATAACGGACCTTGTACACTCAGTTGAAGTTCAAATCGTAATATTACGAACTGCCGCGATGTTACGAGCTCGATTATAATTAAATTATAATTAATTCATTAAATTATCATTTATAAATAAATTATTAAACCGCTAAAATTTCGGGATGTTACATTCCTTCCCCCTTAAGATAATTTCACCCCCGAAATTGCTAAGGTAAGAAAAATGTTGCAAACTCTATTATCTAGACTAACAATTATTCGTTTTATTTCTTAACTTCGGTTTTAACCGAATCAAATTAAAATATTAATTTATCATATTAACGAAAATTTTCAAAAAAAATTGAAAATTTCCTAACACTATAAATCTTCGACAAATTTCGCTAGCATCTCCTCTGCACGGCTCAATCGGGACAACTACAACTCGCCACCCTAGGCCTCTTCAATCCATAAGTAAATCCAACAGCCTAGCGGCTTGGCAAACATGCCATAAAAATCTCCTACTCGATTAAAATATAAGCTGGTACCTTTTTATTTGTCATTCAACTCTATCGCTTCCGTTTTCTATCCAATTAGCATGTACTCATGTATAAAATTTATCATCAATCTACTCATCCTCAAACCAAACCATCCACTTATAACCAAGCCAGCTTCCATTTCAAATTCCAATCCTAATTTCAATTCATTTTTCTTCGACAATCTAATTCTACTCCAGATTATCTCCAATCCAATCAAATATTTATTTAACTTAGTTAAGTTAGATTTTAATTTTATTCATTTACGAGTTCAATCTATTTAAAACTTAAATTCTAGAACTCAGATCCCTGGGTTTTATTTCAAATCAATCTTAAATCATTTACATATAATAATAGCAATTCAAAACGTTTGGATTTTTGACAACTCGTTTCCTCAAAATAATTTAAAACAACATCCTTTAGTAGTAATCTGTCACTTAGTAACCCGAAAATGACACTGATGATGCGGCCGTCATCATCAAAATTATTTTCCATTGATCAAAGTGAGTTCAATACTATATCATTTCAAAATTCATTTCTAAACACTTCCATTTTGAAATTACTTCAAATAAATTTTTTGAGAAACAATTAAAATTCACGCAAGATCTTGAAATTTTCATATATAGTTCCAAATTCAATTCCAAACATCTTTTCCAATTTTTGGGGTTTTAATTCCAATTCGAGTTTAGAATTCATATTTAAGCCATTTAAGTTTATATCCTGTATGAATTTGGATTGGTTATTTATAACCATTTCAATTATAATCTTATTCAATTACAATAACAACACAACCAATATATTATAATAATTCAAATATATATTTTTTATATTAAAATATATATTGAGTAAAATTATTTCATTTACCTAGCTTTTAAAACAATATCGTGTCGAATTACTCTGTTCAAGAGTTTAGAAACACCTATCGATACAGTTTGCATTACCGTATCGACTAGAATTCATAAACCACTCGACAAACCAATCAACACAATAAAAACCATTTTTATATAATCCACAAATACGTTCTCTCGTATATATACACTCAACTCAATCTTGGGTATTTCTAACCGATCTCTACTGAGTTATGCCACAGAGCCAAGGTAATCACTTAACCTTTAGCTCTGATACCACTGTAACGACCCAGGAATTTTCGACCACGAAAACCCACATAAAACACAATGTCGACTAATCAGACATCGAAAACACTAGATCATTTAGAGAAAGAAGTTAGAGGGTGAGAATAGATAAGATAGAAAATTAGAATAGAAGAAGAAGTAGAAGATCACAATAACACAACATCAGAGTAACACGAATCTCACAGCGGAACGAATAAATATATAACATAACTTTGGAAATACAAACTTGTACAGTATATGCATACCATTATCATATAACATCACTGTGGAAACAAACTCTATATAGATATATCTAGTGTTGAAGCCCCCTGCTTCAAGCTCCTCCAAGTATCTGAAAATCCCGACTACTTGACTGCCCGTACAAATTTGGGCACCCAAGAGTTTAGGGAAAAACAAAACAAAACAAATTCTGGGTCAGTCATGGGACTGGTGTGAGTAAACTCAAATCAATCGTTTTAACTTTCCAAAATACTTTTCAAAAGAATTGATAATCGTAAGACCGATCCACACATAAACATGGATGGTTTTTACCTTACGATAATCCAAAACAGTTTAGGAAATCAATACTTCTCTGATATTATAATAATGTCTAATCACAAGTAAATAACAATCCAGCAGAACGCTTGCATCTCATGTTCCTCATATATAGCATACAACAAAACCGCAGGCACTTATTGGAGATTGGATTCCGATTATGACAAGGTATGGGACCACCTGCCGATAGTGTATCTCTAGAGACGAATACACTGGGTTCAACAAGAACATCTTGCAACCCAGCCCATACATGACCGACCACTCATTTCACTTGAGTGCATCGAATATATTATCACCTATGGTTGCTAGCAACATAACCGTTCCCGGGAGATACAGAAGCAAAAAGAAGTAACAGATATGAATATTCTCTAGATGGTGACAATACACCCTAATGGGGGCGACTCACATAGCCATGCTGCCTGCCCGATTTTTGTCATTTCCCGATTGATGAGGCTTGAGGTCATAACGTATCCTCTTGACAGATCACACTGCCATTTACTTTGAATGTCCCATCGTCATACCCGCCAAATCACAAATTGATTTCCACAAAAATACCATGGGTATAATGCTAAAAGAAATGAATTTCTCTGCCACTAAACGTAAGTACGTTTGAAGAGATCAACTTACGCGATCCATTAGATATACTCTGTTAAACATTCGTCCATACAAGTTGTCCTGGCACTGGACAAACCGAAGGCACTATTCTGTAAACAGGATAGCCCCTGCATAACTCCGTCTTCAACTATCTTCATCATATTTGATTGTGACGCGAACGTCTATAAAGAGTGGTTTACAGATAATGAATTTGATCCCGGTCTCTCCGTATTGACGACGGGAAAATGGTCAAAAATTTAGATAGTCGGGGATTTAACTAGAAAAGAAAAATAGGTGTGCAAACAACGATATTATTTCCAGATGGAAAATCTATCGATCAATCATCATTCCACATTTATCTCTTTGGATTAAATCATCATTAATTTATCCATTTACTCATTTCTATATATTCGTAAATTCTAATTTCTAGATTTAGAAATATACTTTATTAATCGTTGGAAACATTTCCGTTTTTGCTCCATTCCTTATTTTCTATATTAGAAAACATTTCTGATTCTTATTTGCAAAACATTTCTGTAACACCCCGTAATTCTATAACACTAAGATTCACAAATCAAGGCAGAATTAAAAGTTAAAATCAAAACCAAGGGAAATGGGCTGCGCCATTGCGTTCGTCTCAGAATTCTACATGAAATAGAGTCCAAGTTTGCGTTAATCGGACTCCGTATGAGGGAGATATGACCTCCGGAAGATTCAGCAAAGTTCAAATTTCAAAACAGTTCAGAAAAACTAGTTCGAAATTCAAAAACAGACTCAGATTGGGCTGGGCGGGAATTTTCCCGCCCAGGGCACCCAGGTCGATTGGATAGTCGACCTGGGGCACCCAGGTCGACTGGGTAGTCGACCTGGGGTTCGACCCCCTGCTTTTTCCAGCTTTCTGAATCTGGTTTGTTCTGATGTATTTGGTCATGTTTTCTACCTAGGTTCGTCCGCCTAACACTATATAAACAGCCCTAGCCTCCTTCTCTATTCACAATTCTTTTCTATCCTTATGCTGCCTCTGAGAAAATGTATAAATAAATAAAATAATATATATATATATATATAATAAATCAAGACGAGGAAATGCTGCTGAAAGATTTTCAAGAAGAGGTTCAAGTCAAGCTAGGATTCAAGAGGAGGTTCAAACGAAATCAACGACTGTATTTCTATGAATCATAGCAATGCCATCTTTCTAATCTAATCTCTGTAAGTCAGTTATTTCTAGATTTGAACGTTTCTCTTTTCGTGACATGAAATTGAAGGAATAAAAGAGTATGCCAATTCTTTCTATTGAATCAGTGCCTATTTCTTTGGACCAAATTAAGAACTGTTATGATTCGAGGACAAATAAGATTGTGACTATGAAACTATGGACCTTAGAACCATATGCCTCTTTGACTATGAACATTGCCTATGACTATGGACATTACCTATGACTATGGACATTGCCTATGACTATGACTGTGACTATGAGAATTATTTCCCTGACTAAGCCTATGCCTTTGATTAGGAAACATAAACTACTGCCTATGACATAACAAGGACAATTATGACTAAACACCTATGATTCATGACTAGGAAAGTGTTGCTTAAATTTTTGACTGTGAAATTGGGTCTAAACCGTATTTTCTATTCTGTCTATTCTTGGTTTTCTTTGGTTTTAGACCTTGGGAATTTACCTATTAAGTTAGGTCTACCCATGTTCTTGAACCTGCGTCTCTATTCTGTCTATTCTTGGTTTTCTTTGGTTTTAGACCTTGAGAATTTACCTATTAAGTTAGGTCTACCCATGTTCTTGAACCGACGTCATTATTCAACTCTTTTTATGCCAGTTATTATGTCTATCTTTTGCATAGCACCTTTGGTTCATTCCCTATTTTCTACGAATCTAGATTTATCTATAATCTAGATTGAAGCACGATTATACGAACGGTGGGAATACGATTTGGGCAAAATATGAAATTTACTAAAAACGTAGTTTTAACTTGGAAATTGGCATAAATTGGGAACATGTATTATGTCATGTTCATAGAAATGCAAATTGGATAAATTTGACATGAATTATAGGATTTGTAATTTGAATCTAGTGTCGATGTGTAAATCTAGCATTTACATGAACTGTGAACTAGAATAATAAGTCTAGTTTGACATGAACTAGAATGTTAAATCAGAATTGGATTAGCTAATTTGGCATAATGAGTGTATTGGCATAAATTTGAAATTGGCCATAATTGCGAGTAATAGTCATGTTTAGAAAAATCATGGTTAGTGACACTTAATTTGGTATAGTTTACATACCAAAAAGCATAAATATGATTTAGAAGGGGAAATGGGCCATAAGAATGAATGTAGACAATTTACATTAAAAGAGTAATTGGGAAATAAGTAAATTAGGATTAATTTACTTATAGAATTTGTCCTAAATGAGGAAATGTTAATTTAGACAAATTAAAGGTTTAGTAACGACATCTCTTTTAATAATATGCCAGAAAGTTCTAGGGTGACAGAGAGGATAGTGTCTAGGCTTGGGTTTGGAAAATACAAGTTTCATGCTCTCCCTGGCTATCCCTAACTGATCCGACGGACGGGATGGTTACTTTCAAAACCTGATTTGAAAACCCTTTTAGCTTAGAAAACACGAATATGCCTAACCCGAGGTTAGACTGAGTTGCGATGTAAACCTGCCCGTATCCAACCGGCACATCCAGTATTTGCAACAATATCTGTCTAATGTGAGTGGTCGTGGCTTTAATCTATTTAATTAAAGCTAGAACAAGAATGTTAGGGTTAAGTTAACTAAGACACTTAACCAATTCAACATGATAACCAAACCAATGGGTGGGGTTAGGTTCGTATAAACACCTAGCATAGTTAAGCTAGATTGGGAGGGTTAAGTCCATAGGAACACTTAACCAACATAACATAGTTAAGCTAGAATGGGAGGGCTAAGTCCATAGGGACACTTAACCAACTTCACTTGGTAACAAGACAATATTTGTAGGGGTTAAGTAACTAAGGAAACACTTAGCCAAATTAACATGTTAACTAGACAAGAAGGTGGGGTTAAGTAAAATCTAATACACTTAGCCAATTTGATGTGTTAGCTGGGCTAGACCGTAAGGTTAAGTAAACTTGAACACTTAACCATCAGGTTGTGATAAAGGAATAGGGTTAAATCTAAAACATGAAGGGATAATACTTAACCATTAATAACATGTTAGTTAAAACAGACGGGCAAGGTTAAGTTAAAAAGGAACACTTAACCAATACAGGATGAATGGGTAGGGTTAAGTAATAAGGAATACTTAACCAATATAACTTGGTTTGTGGTAGGGTTAAGTCAACATGAATTACTGATAAAACTTAACCAGTTTAACAGGATGAATGAAGAAGGGTTAAGTTGGCTTGAATTGACTAATGACACTTAACCAATCCAAATTAACAGGAAAGAGAACTAAGTAGTAAACCTTAGTTAAGAAAACAACGATTCTGGAAGCTAAGTGGTAAATCTTAGTTAGTAAAACTAAGTAGTAATTCTTAGTATAACACGGGAAGGAGCGAATGTCCGTCTGAGTAAAAAGGAGGCTCCAACGAATTGGGTTACGAAGCCCGAGGCTTCGAGGGGACGTGAGGGTACTCTTGGTATCCCTCTGTGAGGCTGCAGAAGATCCTCCTGGGCTCACAGAGGTTAAGGTCTGCGTAGAAGAACCAGGGGTATGCCTTGGTTGCAATACATGGCAACCTAAAGACTAGGATGGACCGGCGTGATTCGGCGAGAAAACGGTAGCCCTGTGATAGCAACTCGTTGTCTACCATCCATCTTCAGTCAATCGAGATACGTGAAGCAGAAAGGCGGAGAACTCCAAAAGACCATATACTTGCTATCTAGTTATGGGTGAGGATGGCCATAGGATAGTGGGGCACCGGGGGCCGGCGTATAGTTCTCATTTTTCAAGGTGTGCCTTTCATTAGTTGAGGGAGGGGTCAAATGGGACCATAGCCACTGGAATAAAAACAGACCTTAGCATCTGCACCGGCAGATATCTGAAAGCTCCCGACCGAGTTCTGTGTTTCTTGATTTGCCCTGCAACAGAACTCGGGCCGCCCATTACAGGACATGTGCATCTAGACAAGTGATAACGATTCGCGATACATGCGTGGGGAAGTATAGGAACACATACCACTCCAGGTAGTGTGTCCTGGACTTGGGGGCATCATTCGATAGGTAGCGTAATCCCTAGTTGGACTAAGTGGCATAAACCCTGAATCCGAAAAGCGTTCAGCCGATAGCGTAAACTCTAGTTGAATCTAGAAAGCACGTGATAGAAAACCCTAGATTAGATCTAGATAATAAATAACAAAATGTATGCCTGAAGGCAATGGAAAATACAGGGATTGGGATCATGTTATCGTTACTAGTTGGGACACTAGTTAGGTGGTGCAGAGATATAAAAACCAGTATAACAAGGAAATAGCGAAGCGGCGAAAGTATTAGTGCATATTCAGTTTATCTTAGCTTAGCATATCTTGTGTAAATCTGGTCTAATCTTGCCAACCCTATCATCATGGTGTTATCTTGTATTCAGTTAATTCATGACGTTTTGTTTTTCCATGTTCACATGCTAGAAGTTACCGAACTTACTCAGGCTTTATGTCTGACTCTGTTTTTCTTTCATCTTCATTTCTTCCGTCCCCCCCCCCCAGGTAGTAAAGGAGGTAATAGAATAGCTCAGGTTAAGTTGGACTGTCACTCTTTCCCGGCTTGAAGATTTGTCGAAGTTTGCTTGGAATCTCTTTCAGATGCTATGGCTGGTTCTTGCTAATTGGGGAATAAAAATGTTGTTTTATGCTTCTTTATTTTGTAAGACGGATGATACTCTGATATTGTAAAGAAACCATTGTACAAACTATTTTATCAATAAAGCAAAGTTTTATTTTCCGCTGTTTAATTTCTGTCTGTCTTGTAATTTATCTGCATCTTTTACCCTAAATGCTCCACAGAACTTAGTGCATTCCCTTTGTGAGTGACACTAACGGACGTGGGGTGTTACACGTGGTATCAGAGCTGAAGGTTACCGGATCAGATAAAAGATTTGAAAAATTATTTTCAAAACGGTTTTTAAAGAAGCATTTTTAAAAGAAAAGATTTGTTTTAAAGGCATATTCCCTAAAGCCATACGCACTATCTTCTCTTCCTCTATTTGAATTCTTGTCTCCTTCTTTCTTGAGTCTCTGGGGCTCCTGGCTTTCTGGGAGATAACCTCATCGATGGGCGAAGTCGTGCCTGGCTTCCATCCATTGTCGTAGTTGTTTCACTTGCAACCCGTCTTCTTTCAAGTTTTGTAAGAGTTTCTATGCAATGGAGGCAGCTTTCGAGAGAATTGTCAACATGGTTACACACGGAAGGGGATGAGGAGTTTGGCTAGGGAGTACAACCCTAGGATGAAGAATTCATGGATGTAGATTTAGCTCACGAAGGAGGAAGAAGTTATAAAACCTAAGACAAGAGGAAGTATCTTTGCTAGGGTATGATAGGGCATATAATTAAGGACAAGGGCAAGATCGAGGAACAAGATTTTCAGAAGGGCAAATACATACTTTCACCACCAAGCGTACCTAGGAGAAAGGTAGTAAAATTTTATTGGAAGAGTCTAGTTTTGTTGTTCGTATGCTTTCCTTTGGTTTTAGCACTTCGCAATTGTTCATATCCACTTCCGTAGTTGAGTCTCTGCACCATATACTTGTATAGTAGAAAGATCCCACTAGAGTCTCAAATCCAATTGGTGGTCCGACCAGTTTATTTTTGGTTAGTAAGGATTTGAGAATAGTTATCGAGTTTGCTTATATCATCTCACGTCTAAATTCAGAGGAGATATTCCTTGGGTGCTTGTCTGATATTGGTTTAGGCCTTTGGGGCTTGTGCTTGAGGAATGTCGAGTTCGGCTAGGATGGGTTGCGTTAGAGATGAATAGTTGTGGCAGGCACTCTAAAAACCACGTAGTAACCTTTCGACCCTTATAGTTATGGCACTGTGGATAAGAGGGAGACCTCTAATCATCTTAGTACATACACTTAGTACCGTGATTGACATCTGTTTATTTTGGAAATGGAGATAAGAAACTTCACAATCGTGAAGTTAAATTAGTTAAGACATAGTGGAGTAAAGCTCAAGAAGGCTAGATACTAGCATCATACCCTTTTTCCCTAAGGGTGCATCCTTGGTTTCTTTGTTTAGGAGCTTTACGCATATTTGTTTCTCTCTTTCCAAAGTATATCCTCTAGGTCGTATCTTCAATCTTTAGGTAGAAGCCAATGGATGTAAACATGTATTTGAAACATGTTATGGTTGGTGGTTGCAAGTGATTGCTAATGGTTGCTCGTGGATGCATATGCATACGTATTAGGCACTAGATCAAGTTCGGACGCTTTCATATTGCATTTACATATATGTATTTGTTTGTAAGTTGAACTTGATATGTTATCATATGGATGTTGCATATGGATGAATGGCTATGCACACATGTAGTATTTACATAACTAGGGATGCTTGCATACATGATTGGACGCATGGCACTGACATGTTCGCATTAAGGAGGTCAACTGAATCAGTAGACCGCCTGATTTTGCATCAGATAAAGACATATACACACACTATGCATATGAACATGAAAGCATTAGAAATCTTTTAAGGATAATGAATGCCTGTGATTGGATGGTTGAGTTGATGGGTGATTGGATGGTAGGCCACATTCTTCCTAACTTGAAGATTTCGGGGACGAAATCCTTTTAAGTGGGGGTGAATGTAACACCCCGTAATTCTGTAACACTAAGATTAACAAATCAAGGTAGAATTAAAAGTTAAATTCAAAACCAAGGGAAACGGGCTGCGCCATTGCGTTCGTCTCGGAATTCTGCATGAAATAGAGTCCGAGTTTGCGTTAATCGGACTCCGTATGAGGGAGATATGACCTTCGGAAGATTTAGCAAAGTTCAAATTTCAAAACTGTTCAGAAAAACAAGTTCGAAATTCAGAAATAGACTCAGATTGGGCTGGGCGGGAATTTTCCCGCCCAGGGCACCCAGGTCGACTGGGTAGTCGACCTAGGGGTCGACCCCCCTGCTTTTTCCAGCTTTCTGAATCTGGTTCGTTCTGATGTATTTGGTCATGTTTTCTGCCTAGTTTCGTCCGCCTAACACTATATAAACAGCCATAGCCTCCTTCTCTATTCACTATTCTTTTCTATCCTTATGTTGCCTCTAAGAAAGTGTATAAATAAATAAAATAATATATATATATATAATAAATCAATACGAGGAAATGCTGCTAAAAGATTTTCAAGAAGAGGTTCAAGTCAAGCTAGGATTCAAGAGGAGGTTCAAACGACTTCAATGACTGTTTTTCTACGAATCATAGCAACGCCATCTTTCTAATCTAATCTCTGTAAGTCAGTTATTTCTAGATTTGAACGTTTCTCTTTTCGTGACATGAAATTAAAGGAATAAAAGAGTATGCCAATTCTTTCTATTGAATCAGTGCCTATTTCTTTGGACCAAATTAAGAACTGTTATGATTCGAGGACAAATAAGACTGTGACTATGAAACTATGGACCTTAGAACCATATGCCTCTTTGACTATGAACAATACCTATGACTATGGACATTGGCTATGACTATGGACATTGCCTATGACTATGACATTTCCCTGACTAAGCCTATGACTTTGATTAGGAAACATAAACTATTGCCTATGACATAACAAGGACAATTGTGACTAAACACCTATGATTCATGACTAGGAAAGTGTTGCTTAAGTTTTTGACTGTGAAATTGGGTCTAAACCTGATTTTCTATTCTGTCTATTCTTGGTTTTCTTTGGTTTTAGACCTTGGGAATTTACCGATTAAGTTAGGTCTGCCTATGTTCTTGAACCTGCGTCTCTATTCTGTCTATTCTTGGTTTTCTTTGGTTTTAGACCTTGGGAATTTACCTATTAAGTTAGGTCTACCCATGTTCTTGAACCGACGTCGTTATTCAACCCTTTTTATGTCGGTTATTATGTCTATCTTTTGCATAGCACCTTTGGTTCATTCCCTATTTTCTACGAATCTAGATTTATCTATAATCTAGATTGAATCACGATTATACGAATGGTAGGAATACGATTTGGGCAAAATATGAAATTTACTAAAAACGTAGTTTTAACTTGGAAATTGGCATAAATTGGGAACATGTAACACCCCGTTATTCTATGACATTCAGATTCTCAAATTAAAGTATAATTAATTTTTAAAAGAAAAATTAAAAGAAAAAGATCCATGCAGATTGTTTAATTTAAGTATTGTAACTAACATGAAAAAAAAGAGGTAAGGAGAGAACAATAATTATTATTGTTCTAAGACTTATTAACAAAAGCCTCTGTAGCTCAGTTGGTTAAGGCATTGGATTGGTAGCATGGAGGTCGGGGGTTCGAACCCCGGCGGCGGCATAATTTTTTATCTTTGTTTTAGAGAGGGCCAACTAAACATGCAAATATATGTACGTATACAAATTCAAAATTTGAAAGGATAAGAACGTACATATAAGGAAATAAAGAAAATATATATATATATACATATAAGAAATATAAATATATATATATATATAT
Source organism: Allium sativum (assembly GCA_030737875.1). Taxonomy (NCBI): domain Eukaryota; kingdom Viridiplantae; phylum Streptophyta; class Magnoliopsida; order Asparagales; family Amaryllidaceae; genus Allium; species Allium sativum. The sequence continues at coordinate 427,182,315 of CM060909.1, read as the reverse complement.
ACAAAAATATATGTATACAAAAGATAAAATTCAAGATAAGGCTACAGTCAATGAAATATGACAACATCATTTGAATTTTGAAAATAAAATGAAAGTTGTGCGTATATATATACGCGTAAAATGGTCATTAGAGGAATTGTATACATATAAGAATATTTCATGTGAATAAAACAGTTAAATAAATTCCAGAAAATTCAAAAGTTTGAAAATCAAACTTTTACGCCAAAATAGCTTGTGGGACCCAATGCTGACTCAGCACTGCGTGTATGATAAGGTTTGGCTAGATTCATCTACGTACCTGGACTATTTTTTTAACTAGGTTCAATGTTGACTCAGCGCTGCGTGTACGATAAGGTCTTGAGCAGCTATATAAACAGCCCTAGTCTTCATTCTCTTTGCACCAATTCTCTTCTATCCTTATGCTGCTAAGATTCATGGCTTCTTCCCCTCCTCTAAATTTTCTTAAATAAATAAAATAAAATATGATTCAAGACGAGGAGATGCTGCTAAAAGACTTTTAAGGAGGGATTCAAATCAAAGTTTCAAGTGAAGAATTCAAAGGCTAGCTCAAACAAGTTTCAAGCAACGACGCACGAATCATAGCCACGCTTTCCTTCTTTTCTAGATCTATTTTCTGTAAGTTGGTTATTTCTAGATCTGAATATTTTGTTTTATTTGTGACATGAAATTAAAGGAATAAAGGAATATGCCAAATCTCTCTCTCTCTTCGAATCTGTGTTTATACTCTTGGACTGAATTAAGAACTGTTATGATTCGAGGACAAATAAGACTGTAACCGTGACTATGACTATAGAACTGTGGCCTTTGAAAGCATATGCCTTTGGACTATGACATAAGCCTTTGATTTTGGGACATATAAACATTGCCTATGACAATGACTTAGGACTATGGGAATTATTTTCCCTTTTGGACTATGAACATCGCCTATATTGCCTATGACCATGGACATTACTTATGACTAAGAACATAAGCCTTTGAATTGGACATAAACTATTGCTTATGACATAATGAGGACAATTGTGATTTTGACACCCATGATTCATGATTAGGAAAATATTGCTTTAGTTTGGTGATTGTGAAATTGGGTCTAAACCCAATTATTTATTCTACCTGTTCCTTGTTTTTTTTCTTTGGTTTTAAGACAGTGGGAATTTACCTATTAAGTTAGGTCTACCCACATTCTTGAACCTATTTTGCCCATTCTTTGGTTTTAAGACAGTGGGAATTTACCTATTTAGTTAGGTCTACCCATATTCTTGAACCTACATTGTTATCCAAACCTTTTTATGCCAATTATTCCTTCTTGTCATTTTGATTCATTCCCTTTTTATCTACGAATCTAGATTTATTTATAATCTAGGTTGAATCACGATTATTCGAACGGTGGGAATGCGATTTGGGGAAAAACATGGAAATAAATATGAACGTAATTGTAAACTTGGAAATTGGCATAATTTGGAATATGTATTATGACATGCATATTAAAATGAAAACGGGGAAATTTGACATGGATTAGGGAATATGTGATTTTGACATATTAAATTTAGCGTTAGTAAGTAAGCTAAATTTTAGGGATAAAATGTAAACTAGAAAAATAATTCTAGTTTTGCCATAAATTGTGAATTAGGATGTTAAACCAAGATTGGGTTAATTAAGGTTGATTTGGAATAAGTATATTAGCACAATTTTGAATTTATTCATAATTGTGAGCAATTGTCATGTTTAGAATAAATTATGGTTAGTGACACTAAATTTGGTATAATTTACATACCATAAAGTATAAATATGATAAATAAGAGAGAATGGGCCATAATAATAAATATGACAATGTACATTAAAAGAGTAGTAATGAAATAAGTAAATTAGGAGTAATTTACTTATAGAATTCGTCATAAATGTTAAATTGTTCATTTACCACAAAATACGTAACTTGGTTAAGTTTTGGCCATAAATTATAAACTAGGATATGTAATCTAGTTTCGGCAATGAAATAGGAAATGGCCTAAACTGCCTGTTGGGTTAGGACTTGGGCCGAGAATATAAGTATACTAGTAGGCTTGACAAATAAATATAGGCCAAATTTGTCTAAAAAGGGGAAATGGGCTTTTGAAATAAATTGTTAACAATTTATAAACAAAAGAAAAGTATTTTGATAACATCCCTTTTTATAACACATAGACCAGAAGGTTCTAGGGTGACAGAGAGGATAGTGTCTAGGCTTGGGTTTGGAAAATACAAGTTTCCTGCCCTCCCTGGCTATCCCTAACTGATCCGAAGGACGGGATGGTTGTTTTCAAAACCAGATTTGGAAATTAATCAAAAACCCTTTGAACTTAGAAAACACGAATATGCCTAACCCGAGGTTAGACTGAGTTGCGGTGTAAACCTGCCCGGAACTGACCGGCACATCCAGTAACCGCAGCAATATCTGTCTAATGTGAGAGGTTGCGACTTTAATTTATTAATTAAAGCTAGAACAAGAATGGGTGGGTTAAGTCCATAGGAACACTTAACCGACTTAACAAAGTTAAGCTAGAATGGGAAGGTTAAGTCCATAGGAACACTTAACCAACCTAACACGGTTAAGCTAGAATGGGAAGGTTAAGGAACACTTAACCAACTTAGCACAGTTAAAGCTAGAATGGGAGGGTTAAGTCCATGGGAATACTTAGCCAAATTAACATGTTGACTAGACTAGAAGGTGGGGTTAAGTAAAGTTAATACACTTAACCAATTTAACATGTTAATTAGACTAGAGGTTGGGGTTAAGTAATACACTTAGCCAAATTAATATGTTAACTGGACTAGACCATAGGGTTAAGTAAACTTGAACGCTTAACCATCAGAATATGATAAATGAATAGGGTTAAGTAAAAAGCATGAAGGGATAACACTTAACCAGTGTAATAGGATAAGGGAAGAGGGTTAAGATAGCTTGAATCGACTAAAGACACTTAACCAACCCAACCTGGCGAGAAAGAAAACTAAGTAGTAGACCTCAGTTGAAAAAGGGACTAAGTAGTAAAACTTAGTTAAGAAAACAAGGAATTTGGAAACTAAGTGGTAAACCTTAGTTAGTAGAACTAAGTAGTAATTCTTAGTATAACACAAAGGAGCAAACATCCATCTGGTTTTAAGAAGGCTCCAACGAATTGGGTTACGAAGCCCGAGGCTTCGAGGGGACGTGAGGGTACTCTTGGTATCCCTCTGTGAGGCTGCAGATGATCATCCTGGGCTCACAGAGGTTAAGATCTGCGTTAGAAGAACCGAGGGTATGCCTTGGTAGCAATATATATGTGGCAACCTAAAGACTAGGATGGACCAGCGTGATTCGGCGAGAAGACGGTAGCCCTGTGATAGCAACTCGTCGTCTACCATCCATCTTGAGTCAATCGAGATACGTGAAGCGGAAAGGCGGAGAACTCCAAAAGACCATATACTTGCTATCTAGTTATGGTTGCGGATGGCCATAGGATAGTGGGGCACCGGGGGCCGGCGTATAGTTCTCATTTTACAAGGTGTGCCTTTCATTAGCTGAGGGAGGGGTCAAGTGGGACCATAGCCACTGGAATAAAAACAGACCTTAGCATCTGCATCGGCAGATATCTGAAAGCTCCCGACCGAGTTCTGTGTCCCTTGATTTGCCCTGTCACAGGACTCGGATCGCACATTACAGGACATGTGCATCTAGACAAGCGATAACGATTCGCGATACATACGTGGGGAAGCCTAGGAACATATACCACTCTAGGTAGTGTGTCCTAGACTTGGGGGCATTGTTCGACAGGTAGCGTAATCCCTAGTTGGACTAGGTGGCATAAACCCTGAACTCGAAAAGAGTTCAGCAGATAGCGTAAAACTATAGTTAAATCTAGAAAGCAGTGGATAGAAAACCCTAGATTAGATCTAGGTAACAACTAATAAATGGATGCCTGAAGGCGATGGAAAATACAGGGATTGGGATCACGTTATCGTTACTAGTTGAAACACTAGTTAGCCGGTGCAGAGATATAGAAACCCGTATAACAAGTAAATAGCGAAGCAGCGAAAGTATTAGAGCATATCCAGTTTATCTTAGCATATCTTGTGACTACCTTGTCTAATCTTGTTGACCCTATCGTCATGGTGTAATCTTGTATTCAGTTAATTCATGTCGTTTTGTTTTCCATGTTCACATGCTAGAAGTTACTGAACTTACTCAGGCTTTATGTCTGACTCTGTTTTTCTTTCGTCTTCTTTCTTCCGTTCTCCCCCCCCCCACCCCCACCCCAGGTTGTTAAGGAGGAAATAGGATAGCTCAGATTTGTTTTGGGATGATTTCTCTTTCCAAGCTTGAAGAATCTTGGATGCATCGGCTTTGGATTGCTATGGCTGGCTTTTGTTACATTGGGGAATATAAATGTATTTTATGCTTCTTTATTTTGTAAAGACAGTTGATACTCTGATATTGTAAAGGAACCTTGTACAAATTATTTTGTCAATAAAGCAAAGTTTTATTTTCCGCTGTTTAATGTTTGTCTGTCTTGTAATTTATCTGCATCTTTTACCCATAATGCTCCACAGAACTTAGTGCATTCCCTTTGTGAGTGACACTAACGGACGTGGGGTGTTACACGTGGTATCAGAGCTGAAGGTTACCGGATCAGATAAAAGATTTGAAAAAATTATTTTCAAAACGGTTTTTAAAGAAGCATTTTCAAAAAGAAAGGATTTGTTTTAAAGGCATATTCCCCAAAGCCATACGCATTGTCTCCTCTTCCTCTGTTTAATTCTTGTCTCCTTCTTTCTTGAGTCTCTGGGGCTCCTGGCTTTCTGGGAGGTAACCTCATCGAAGGGCGAAGTAGTGCCCGACTTCCATCTATAGCCGTAGTTGTTTCACTTACGGCCAGTCTTCTTTCAAGGTTATAGGGTTTTCCATGCGATGGAGGCGGCTTTCGAGAGATTTGCCAATGTGGTTACACACGGAAAAGGATGAGGAGTTTGGCAAAAGAGCACAACCCAAGGATGAGGAAAATTATGGATGTAGACTTGGCTCACGAAGGAGGAAGGGATTATAAAACCTAAGACAAGAGGAAGTATCTTTACTATGGTATGATAGGGCATATAATTAAGGACAAAGGACAAGATTTTCAGAAGGGCAAGTACATGCTGAGCGTACCTAGGAGATAGGTGGTAAAAGTTTCTCTTGGAAGAATCTAGTTTTTCTGTTCGGATTTAGCACTTCGCATTTGTTCATATTTGCTTCCATAGTTGAGTCTCTGCACCTTAGTACTTGTATAGTAAGAAGATCCCAATCAGTCTCAAACCCAGTGGGTGGTTCGACCCATTTATTTTTGGTTAGTAGGGGTTTGAATAGCTATCGAGTTTGCTTATATCATATCACGTAGATTGTCTAAAGGAGATATTCCTTGGGTGCTTGTCTGATATTGGTTTAGGCCTTTGGGGCTTGTACTTGAGGAATGTCGAGTTCGACTAGGATGGTTTGCGTGAGAGATGGATAGTTGTGGCAGGCGCTCTAAAAAGCGCGTAGTGACCTTTTGATCCTTACAATTATGGCATGATGGATAAGATAGGAGGAGAGACCTCTGATCATCCTAGTATATACACTTGGTTGACATTTGTTCATTTTGGAGATGGAGCTTAGAAACTTCACAATCGTGGAGTAAAAATTGGTTAAGATACAATGGAGTAAAACTCAAGAAGGCTAGATACTAGCAACATACCCTTTTTCTTAAGGGTGCATCCTTGATTTCTTTATTTAGGAGCTTTACGCATAGTTGTTTCTCTCTTTCCAAAGTATATCCTCTAGATCGAATCTGCGATCTTTAGGTAGAAGCCAATGGATGTAAACATGTAATTGAAACATGTTATGTTTGAATGGTTGCAAGTGGTTGCAAATGGTCGCTCATGGATGCATATGCATACGTATTAGACACTAGATCAAGTTCGAACGCTTTCATATAGCATTTACATATATGCATTTGTTTGTAAGTTGAACTTGATATGATATCATATGGATGTTGCATATGGATGTATGGTTGTGCACGCATGTAGTATTTACATGACCGGGGATGTTTGCATGCATGATTGGACGCATGGCACTAACATGATTTGCATTAAGGAGGTCAACTGAATCAGTAGACCGCCTGATTTTGCATTAGATAGAGACATATACACACACTATGCATATGAACATGAAAGCATTAGAAATCTTTTAAGGACAATGAATGCCTGTGATTAAATGATTGAGTAGATGGGTGATTGGATGGTAGGACACATTCTTCCTAAATTGAAGATTTCGGGGACGAAATCCTTTTAAGTGGGGGAGAATGTAACACCCCGTTATTCTATGACATTCAGATTCTCAAATTAAAGTATAATTAATTTTTAAAAGAAAAATTAAAAGAAAAAGATCCATGCAGATTGTTTAATTTAAGTATTGTAACTAACATGAAAAAAAAGAGGTAAGGAGAGAACAATAATTATTATTGTTCTAAGACTTATTAACAAAAGCCTCTGTAGCTCAGTTGGTTAAGGCATTGGATTGGTAGCATGGAGGTCGGGGGTTCGAACCCCGGCGGCGGCATAATTTTTTATCTTTGTTTTAGAGAGGGCCAACTAAACATGCAAATATATGTACGTATACAAATTCAAAATTTGAAAGGATAAGAACGTACATATAAGGAAATAAAGAAAAAATATATATATACATATGAGAAATATAAATAAATATATATATATATATATACAAAAATATATGTATACGAAAGATAAAATTCAAGATAAGGCTACAGTCAATGAAATATGGCAACATCATTTGAATTTTGAAAATAAAATGAAAGTTGTGCGTATATATATACGCGTAAAATGGTCATTAGAGGAATTGTATACATATAAGAATATTTCATGTGAATAAAACAGTTAAATAAATTCCAGAAAATTCAAAAGTTTGAAAATCAAACTTTTACGCCAAAATAGCTTGTGGGACCCAATGCTGACTCAGCACTGCGTGTATGATAAGGTTTGGCTAGATTCATCTACGTACCTGGACTATTTTTTTAACTAGGTTCAATGTTGACTCAGCGCTGCGTGTACGATAAGGTCTTGAGCAGCTATATAAACAGCCCTAGTCTTCATTCTCTTTGCACCAATTCTCTTCTATCCTTATGCTGCTAAGATTCATGGCTTCTTCCCCTCCTCTAAATTTTCTTAAATAAATAAAATAAAATATGATTCAAGACGAGGAGATGCTGCTAAAAGACTTTTAAGGAGGGATTCAAATCAAAGTTTCAAGTGAAGAATTCAAAGGCTAGCTCAAACAAGTTTCAAGCAACGACGCACGAATCATAGCCACGCTTTCCTTCTTTTCTAGATCTATTTTCTGTAAGTTGGTTATTTCTAGATCTGAATATTTTGTTTTATTTGTGACATGAAATTAAAGGAATAAAGGAATATGCCAAATCTCTCTCTCTCTTCGAATCTGTGTTTATACTCTTGGACTGAATTAAGAACTGTTATGATTCGAGGACAAATAAGACTGTAACCGTGACTATGACTATAGAATTGTGGCCTTTGAAAGCATATGCCTTTGGACTATGACATAAGCCTTTGATTTTGGGACATATAAACATTGCCTATGACAATGACTTAGGACTATGGGAATTATTTTCCCTTTTGGACTATGAACATCGCCTATATTGCCTATGACCATGGACATTACTTATGACTAAGAACATAAGCCTTTGAATTGGACATAAACTATTGCTTATGACATAATGAGGACAATTGTGATTTTGACACCCATGATTCATGATTAGGAAAATATTGCTTTAGTTTGGTGATTGTGAAATTGGGTCTAAACCCAATTATTTATTCTACCTGTTCCTTGTTTTTTTTCTTTGGTTTTAAGACAGTGGGAATTTACCTATTAAGTTAGGTCTACCCACGTTCTTGAACCTATTTTGCCCATTCTTTGGTTTTAAGACAGTGGGAAATTACCTATTTAGTTAGGTCTACCTATATTCTTGAACCTACATTGTTATCCAAACCTTTTTATGCCAATTATTCCTTCTTGTCATTTTGATTCATTCCCTTTTTATCTACGAATCTAGATTTATTTATAATCTAGGTTGAATCACGATTATTCGAACGGTGGGAATGCGATTTGGGGAAAAACATGGAAATGAATATGAACGTAATTGTAAACTTGGAAATTGGCATAATTTGGAATATGTATTATGACATGCATATTAAAATGAAAACGGGGAAATTTGACATGGATTAGGGAATATGTGATTTTGACATATTAAATTTAGCGTTAGTAAGTAAGCTAAATTTTAGGGATAAAATGTAAACTAGAAAAATAATTCTAGTTTTGCCATAAATTGTGAATTAGGATGTTAAACCAAGATTGGGTTAATTAAGGTTGATTTGGAATAAGTATATTAGCACAATTTTGAATTTATTCATAATTGTGAGCAATTGTCATGTTTAGAATAAATTATGGTTAGTGACACTAAATTTGGTATAATTTACATACCAAAAAGTATAAATATGATAAATAAGAGAGAATGGGCCATAATAATAAATATGACAATGTACATTAAAAGAGTAGTAATGAAATAAGTAAATTAGGAGTAATTTACTTATAGAATTCGTCATAAATGTTAAATTGTTCATTTACCACAAAATATGTAACTTGGTTAAGTTTTGGCCATAAATTATAAACTAGGATATTTAATCTAGTTTCGGCAATGAAATAGGAAATGGCCTAAACTGCATGTTGGGTTAGGACTTGGGCCGAGAATATAAGTATACTAGTAGGCTTGACAAATAAATATAGGCCAAATTTGTCTAAAAAGGGGAAATGGGCTTTTGAAATAAATTGTTAACAATTTATAAACAAAAGAAAAGTATTTTGATAACATCCCTTTTTATAACACATAGACCAGAAGGTTCTAGGGTGACAGAGAGGATAGTGTCTAGGCTTGGGTTTGGAAAATACAAGTTTCCTGCCCTCCCTGGCTATCCCTAACTGATCCGAAGGACGGGATGGTTGTTTTCAAAACCAGATTTGGAAATTAATCAAAAACCCTTTGAACTTAGAAAACACGAATATGCCTAACCCGAGGTTAGACTGAGTTGCGGTGTAAACCTGCCCGGAACTGACCGGCACATCCAGTAACCGCAGCAATATCTGTCTAATGTGAGAGGTTGCGGCTTTAATTTATTATTTAAAGCTAGAACAAGAATGGGTGGGTTAAGTCCATAGGAACACTTAACCGACTTAACAAAGTTAAGCTAGAATGGGAAGGTTAAGTCCATAGGAACACTTAACCAACCTAACACGGTTAAGCTAGAATGGGAAGGTTAAGGAACACTTAACCAACTTAGCACAGTTAAAGCTAGAATGGGAGGGTTAAGTCCATGGGAATACTTAGCCAAATTAACATGTTGACTAGACTAGAAGGTGGGGTTAAGTAAAGTTAATACACTTAACCAATTTAACATGTTAATTAGACTAGAGGTTGGGGTTAAGTAATACACTTAGCCAAATTAATATGTTAACTGGACTAGACCATAGGGTTAAGTAAACTTGAACGCTTAACCATCAGAATATGATAAATGAATAGGGTTAAGTAAAAAGCATGAAGGGATAACACTTAACCAGTGTAATAGGATAAGGGAAGAGGGTTAAGATAGCTTGAATCGACTAAAGACACTTAACCAACCCAACCTGGCGAGAAAGAAAACTAAGTAGTAGACCTCAGTTGAAAAAGGGACTAAGTAGTAAAACTTAGTTAAGAAAACAAGGAATTTGGAAACTAAGTGGTAAACCTTAGTTAGTAGAACTAAGTAGTAATTCTTAGTATAACACGAAGGAGCAAACATCCATCTGGTTTTAAGAAGGCTCCAACGAATTGGGTTACGAAGCCCGAGGCTTCGAGGGGACGTGAGGGTACTCTTGGTATCCCTCTGTGAGGCTGCAGATGATCATCCTGGGCTCACAGAGGTTAAGGTCTGCTTTAGAAGAACCGAGGGTATGCCTTGGTTGCAATATATATGTGGCAACCTAAAGACTAGGATGGACCAGCGTGATTCGGCGAGAAGACGGTAGCCCTGTGATAGCAACTCGTCGTCTACCATCCATCTTGAGTCAATCGAGATACGTGAAGCGGAAAGGCGGAGAACTCCAAAAGACCATATACTTGCTATCTAGTTATGGTTGCGGATGGCCATAGGATAGTGGGGCACCGGGGGCCGGCGTATAGTTCTCATTTTACAAGGTGTGCCTTTCATTAGCTGAGGGAGGGGTCAAGTGGGACCATAGCCACTGGAATAAAAACAGACCTTAGCATCTGCATCGGCAGATATCTGAAAGCTCCCGACCGAGTTCTGTATCCCTTGATTTGCCCTGTCACAGGACTCGGATCGCACATTACAGGGCATGTGCATCTAGACAAGCGATAACGATTCGCGATACATACGTGGGGAAGCCTAGGAACATATACCACTCTAGGTAGTGTGTCCTAGACTTGGGGGCATTGTTCGACAGGTAGCGTAATCCCTAGTTGGACTAGGTGGCATAAACCCTGAACTCGAAAAGCGTTCAGCAGATAGCGTAAAACTATAGTTAAATCTAGAAAGCAGTGGATAGAAAACCCTAGATTAGATCTAGGTAACAACTAATAAATGGATGCCTGAAGGCGATGGAAAATACAGGGATTGGGATCACGTTATCGTTACTAGTTGAAACACTAGTTAGCCGGTGCAGAGATATAGAAACCAGTATAACAAGTAAATAGCGAAGCAGCAAAGTATTAGAGCATATCCAGTTTATCTTAGCATATCTTGTGACTACCTTGTCTAATCTTGTTGACCCTATCGTCATGGTGTAATCTTGTATTCGGTTAATTCATGTCGTTTTGTTTTCCATGTTCACATGCTAGAACTTACTGAACTTACTCAGGCTTTATGTCTGACTCTGTTTTTCTTTCGTCTTCTTTCTTCCGTTCTCCCCCCCACCCCAGGTTGTTAAGGAGGAAATAGGATAGCTCAGATTTGTTTTGGGATGATTTCTCTTTCCAAGCTTGAAGAATCTTGGATGCATCGGCTTTGGATTGCTATGGCTGGCTTTTGTTACATTGGGGAATATAAATGTATTTTATGCTTCTTTATTTTGTAAAGACAGTTGATACTCTGATATTGTAAAGGAACCTTGTACAAATTATTTTGTCAATAAAGCAAAGTTTTATTTTCCGCTGTTTAATGTTTGTCTGTCTTGTAATTTATCTGCATCTTTTACCCATAATGCTCCACAGAACTTAGTGCATTCCCTTTGTGAGTGACACTAACGGACGTGGGGTGTTACACGTGGTATCAGAGCTGAAGGTTACCGGATCAGATAAAAGATTTGAAAAAATTATTTTCAAAACGGTTTTTAAAGAAGCATTTTCAAAAATAAAGGATTTGTTTTAAAGGCACATTCCCCAAAGCCATACGCATTGTCTCCTCTTCCTCTGTTTAATTCTTGTCTCCTTCTTTCTTGAGTCTCTGGGGCTCCTGGCTTTCTGGGAGGTAACCTCATCGAAGGGCGAAGTAGTGCCCGACTTCCATCTATAGCCGTAGTTGTTTCACTTACGGCCAGTCTTCTTTCAAGGTTATAGGGTTTTCCATGCGATGGAGGCGGCTTTCGAGAGATTTGCCAATGTGGTTACACACGGAAAAGGATGAGGAGTTTGGCAAAAGAGCACAACCCAAGGATGAGGAAAATTATGGATGTAGACTTGGCTCACGAAGGAGGAAGGGATTATAAAACCTAAGACAAGAGGAAGTATCTTTACTATGGTATGATAGGGCATATAATTAAGGACAAAGGACAAGATTTTCAGAAGGGCAAGTACATGCTGAGCGTACCTAGGAGATAGGTGGTAAAAGTTTCTCTTGGAAGAATCTAGTTTTTCTGTTCGGATTTAGCACTTCGCATTTGTTCATATTTGCTTCCATAGTTGAGTCTCTGCACCTTAGTACTTGTATAGTAAGAAGATCCCAATCAGTCTCAAACCCAGTGGGTGGTTCGACCCATTTATTTTTGGTTAGTAGGGGTTTGAATAGCTATCGAGTTTGCTTATATCATATCACGTAGATTGTCTAAAGGAGATATTCCTTGGGTGCTTTTCTGATATTGGTTTAGGCCTTTGGGGCTTGTACTTGAGGAATGTCGAGTTCGACTAGGATGGTTTGCGTGAGAGATGGATAGTTGTGGCAGGCGCTCTAAAAAGCGCGTAGTGACCTTTTGACCCTTACAATTATGGCATGATGGATAAGATAGGAGGAGAGACCTCTGATCATCCTAGTATATACACTTGGTTGACATTTGTTCATTTTGGAGATGGAGCTTAGAAACTTCACAATCGTGGAGTAAAAATTGGTTAAGATACAATGGAGTAAAACTCAAGAAGGCTAGATACTAGCAACATACCCTTTTTCTTAAGGGTGCATCCTTGATTTCTTTATTTAGGAGCTTTACGCATAGTTGTTTCTCTCTTTCCAAAGTATATCCTCTAGATCGAATCTGCGATCTTTAGGTAGAAGCCAATGGATGTAAACATGTAATTGAAACATGTTATGTTTGAATGGTTGCAAGTGGTTGCAAATGGTCGCTCATGGATGCATATGCATACGTATTAGACACTAGATCAAGTTCGAACGCTTTCATATAGCATTTACATATATGCATTTGTTTGTAAGTTGAACTTGATATGATATCATATGGATGTTGCATATGGATGTATGGTTGTGCACGCATGTAGTATTTACATGACCGGGGATGTTTGCATGCATGATTGGACGCATGGCACTAACATGATTTGCATTAAGGAGGTCAACTGAATCAGTAGACCGCCTGATTTTGCATTAGATAGAGACATATACACACACTATGCATATGAACATGAAAGCATTAGAAATCTTTTAAGGACAATGAATGCCTGTGATTAAATGATTGAGTAGATGGGTGATTGGATGGTAGGACACATTCTTCCTAAATTGAAGATTTCGGGGACGAAATCCTTTTAAGTGGGGGAGAATGTAACACCCCGTTATTCTATGACATTCAGATTCTCAAATTAAAGTATAATTAATTTTTAAAAGAAAAATTAAAAGAAAAAGATCCATGCAGATTGTTTAATTTAAGTATTGTAACTAACATGAAAAAAAAGAGGTAAGGAGAGAACAATAATTATTATTGTTCTAAGACTTATTAACAAAAGCCTCTGTAGCTCAGTTGGTTAAGGCATTGGATTGGTAGCATGGAGGTCGGGGGTTCGAACCCCGGCGGCGGCATAATTTTTTATCTTTGTTTTAGAGAGGGCCAACTAAACATGCAAATATATGTACGTATACAAATTCAAAATTTGAAAGGATAAGAACGTACATATAAGGAAATAAAGAAAAAATATATATATACATATGAGAAATATAAATATATATATATATATATATACAAAAATATATGTATACGAAAGATAAAATTCAAGATAAGGCTACAGTCAATGAAATATGGCAACATCATTTGAATTTTGAAAATAAAATGAAAGTTGTGCGTATATATATACGCGTAAAATGGTCATTAGAGGAATTGTATACATATAAGAATATTTCATGTGAATAAAACAGTTAAATAAATTCCAGAAAATTCAAAAGTTTGAAAATCAAACTTTTACGCCAAAATAGCTTGTGGGACCCAATGCTGACTCAGCACTGCGTGTATGATAAGGTTTGGCTAGATTCATCTACGTACCTGGACTATTTTTTTAACTAGGTTCAATGTTGACTCAGCGCTGCGTGTACGATAAGGTCTTGAGCAGCTATATAAACAGCCCTAGTCTTCATTCTCTTTGCACCAATTCTCTTCTATCCTTATGCTGCTAAGATTCATGGCTTCTTCCCCTCCTCTAAATTTTCTTAAATAAATAAAATAAAATATGATTCAAGACGAGGAGATGCTGCTAAAAGACTTTTAAGGAGGGATTCAAATCAAAGTTTCAAGTGAAGAATTCAAAGGCTAGCTCAAACAAGTTTCAAGCAACGACGCACGAATCATAGCCACGCTTTCCTTCTTTTCTAGATCTATTTTCTGTAAGTTGGTTATTTCTAGATCTGAATATTTTGTTTTATTTGTGACATGAAATTAAAGGAATAAAGGAATATGCCAAATCTCTCTCTCTCTTCGAATCTGTGTTTATACTCTTGGACTGAATTAAGAACTGTTATGATTCGAGGACAAATAAGACTGTAACCGTGACTATGACTATAGAATTGTGGCCTTTGAAAGCATATGCCTTTGGACTATGACATAAGCCTTTGATTTTGGGACATATAAACATTGCCTATGACAATGACTTAGGACTATGGGAATTATTTTCCCTTTTGGACTATGAACATCGCCTATATTGCCTATGACCATGGACATTACTTATGACTAAGAACATAAGCCTTTGAATTGGACATAAACTATTGCTTATGACATAATGAGGACAATTGTGATTTTGACACCCATGATTCATGATTAGGAAAATATTGCTTTAGTTTGGTGATTGTGAAATTGGGTCTAAACCCAATTATTTATTCTACCTGTTCCTTGTTTTTTTTCTTTGGTTTTAAGACAGTGGGAATTTACCTATTAAGTTAGGTCTACCCACGTTCTTGAACCTATTTAGCCCATTCTTTGGTTTTAAGACAGTGGGAAATTACCTATTTAGTTAGGTCTACCTATATTCTTGAACCTACATTGTTATCCAAACCTTTTTATGCCAATTATTCCTTCTTGTCATTTTGATTCATTCCCTTTTTATCTACGAATCTAGATTTATTTATAATCTAGGTTGAATCACGATTATTCGAACGGTGGGAATGCGATTTGGGGAAAAACATGGAAATGAATATGAACGTAATTGTAAACTTGGAAATTGGCATAATTTGGAATATGTATTATGACATGCATATTAAAATGAAAACGGGGAAATTTGACATGGATTAGGGAATATGTGATTTTGACATATTAAATTTAGCGTTAGTAAGTAAGCTAAATTTTAGGGATAAAATGTAAACTAGAAAAATAATTCTAGTTTTGCCATAAATTGTGAATTAGGATGTTAAACCAAGATTGGGTTAATTAAGGTTGATTTGGAATAAGTATATTAGCACAATTTTGAATTTATTCATAATTGTGAGCAATTGTCATGTTTAGAATAAATTATGGTTAGTGACACTAAATTTGGTATAATTTACATACCAAAAAGTATAAATATGATAAATAAGAGAGAATGGGCCATAATAATAAATATGACAATGTACATTAAAAGAGTAGTAATGAAATAAGTAAATTAGGAGTAATTTACTTATAGAATTCGTCATAAATGTTAAATTGTTCATTTACCACAAAATACGTAACTTGGTTAAGTTTTGGCCATAAATTATAAACTAGGATATGTAATCTAGTTTCGGCAATGAAATAGGAAATGGCCTAAACTGCCTGTTGGGTTAGGACTTGGGCCGAGAATATAAGTATACTAGTAGGCTTGACAAATAAATATAGGCCAAATTTGTCTAAAAAGGGGAAATGGGCTTTTGAAATAAATTGTTAACAATTTATAAACAAAAGAAAAGTATTTTGATAACATCCCTTTTTATAACACATAGACCAGAAGGTTCTAGGGTGACAGAGAGGATAGTGTCTAGGCTTGGGTTTGGAAAATACAAGTTTCCTGCCCTCCCTGGCTATCCCTAACTGATCCGAAGGACGGGATGGTTGTTTTCAAAACCAGATTTGGAAATTAATCAAAAACCCTTTGAACTTAGAAAACACGAATATGCCTAACCCGAGGTTAGACTGAGTTGCGGTGTAAACCTGCCCGGAACTGACCGGCACATCCAGTAACCGCAGCAATATCTGTCTAATGTGAGAGGTTGCGGCTTTAATTTATTAATTAAAGCTAGAACAAGAATGGGTGGGTTAATTCCATAGGAACACTTAACCGACTTAACAAAGTTAAGCTAGAATGGGAAGGTTAAGTCCATAGGAACACTTAACCAACCTAACACGGTTAAGCTAGAATGGGAAGGTTAAGGAACACTTAACCAACTTAGCACAGTTAAAGCTAGAATGGGAGGGTTAAGTCCATGGGAATACTTAGCCAAATTAACATGTTGACTAGACTAGAATGTGGGGTTAAGTAAAGTTAATACACTTAACCAATTTAACATGTTAATTAGACTAGAGGTTGGGGTTAAGTAATACACTTAGCCAAATTAATATGTTAACTGGACTAGACCATAGGGTTAAGTAAACTTGAATGCTTAACCATCAGAATATGATAAATGAATAGGGTTAAGTAAAAAGCATGAAGGGATAACACTTAACCAGTGTAATAGGATAAGGGAAGAGGGTTAAGATAGCTTGAATCGACTAAAGACACTTAACCAACCCAACCTGGCGAGAAAGAAAACTAAGTAGTAGACCTCAGTTGAAAAAGGGACTAAGTAGTAAAACTTAGTTAAGAAAACAAGGAATTTGGAAACTAAGTGGTAAACCTTAGTTAGTAGAACTAAGTAGTAATTCTTAGTATAACACAAAGGAGCAAACATCCATCTGGTTTTAAGAAGGCTCCAACGAATTGGGTTACGAAGCCCGAGGCTTCGAGGGGACGTGAGGGTACTCTTGGTATCCCTCTGTGAGGCTGCAGATGATCATCCTGGGCTCACAGAGGTTAAGGTCTGCGTTAGAAGAACCGAGGGTATGCCTTGGTTGCAATATATATGTGGCAACCTAAAGACTAGGATGGACCAGCGTGATTCGGCGAGAAGACGGTAGCCCTGTGATAGCAACTCGTCGTCTACCATTCATCTTGAGTCAATCGAGATACGTGAAGCGGAAAGGCGGAGAACTCCAAAAGACCATATACTTGCTATCTAGTTATGGTTGCGGATGGCCATAGGATAGTGGGGCACCGGGGGCCGGCGTATAGTTCTCATTTTACAAGGTGTGCCATTCATTAGCTGAGGGAGGGGTCAAGTGGGACCATAGCCACTGGAATAAAAACAGACCTTAGCATCTGCATCGGCAGATATCTGAAAGCTCCCGACCGAGTTCTGTATCCCTTGATTTGCCCTGTCACAGGACTCGGATCGCACATTACAGGACATGTGCATCTAGACAAGCGATAACGATTCGCGATACATACGTGGGGAAGCCTAGGAACATATACCACTCTAGGTAGTGTGTCCTAGACTTGGGGGCATTGTTCGACAGGTAGCGTAATCCCTAGTTGGACTAGGTGGCATAAACCCTGAACTCGAAAAGCGTTCAGCAGATAGCGTAAAACTATAGTTAAATCTAGAAAGCAGTGGATGGAAAACCCTAGACTAGATCTAGGTAACAACTAATAAATGGATGCCTGAAGGCGATGGAAAATACAGGGATTGGGATCACGTTATCGTTACTAGTTGAAACACTAGTTAGCCGGTGCAGAGATGTAGAAACCAGTATAACAAGTAAATAGCGAAGCAGCGAAAGTATTAGAGCATATCCAGTTTATCTTAGCATATCTTGTGACTACCTTGTCTAATCTTGTTGACCCTATCGTCATGGTGTAATCTTGTATTCGGTTAATTCATGTCGTTTTGTTTTCCATGTTCACATGCTAGAAGTTACTGAACTTACTCAGGCTTTATGTCTGACTCTGTTTTTCTTTCGTCTTCTTTCTTCCGTTCTCCCCCCCCCCACCCCAGGTTGTTAAGGAGGAAATAGGATAGCTCAGATTTGTTTTGGGATGATTTCTCTTTCCAAGCTTGAAGAATCTTGGATGCATCGGCTTTGGATTGCTATGGCTGGCTTTTGTTACATTGGGGAATATAAATGTATTTTATGCTTCTTTATTTTGTAAAGACAGTTGATACTCTGATATTGTAAAGGAACCTTGTACAAATTATTTTGTCAATAAAGCAAAGTTTTATTTTCCGCTGTTTAATGTTTGTCTGTCTTGTAATTTATCTGCATCTTTTACCCATAATGCTCCACAGAACTTAGTGCATTCCCTTTGTGAGTGACACTAACGGACGTGGGGTGTTACACGTGGTATCAGAGCTGAAGGTTACCGGATCAGATAAAAGATTTGAAAAAATTATTTTCAAAACGGTTTTTAAAGAAGCATTTTCAAAAATAAAGGATTTGTTTTAAAGGCACATTCCCTAAAGCCATACGCATTGTCTCCTCTTCCTCTGTTTAATTCTTGTCTCCTTCTTTCTTGAGTCTCTGGGGCTCCTGGCTTTCTGGGAGGTAACCTCATCGAAGGGCGAAGTAGTGCCCGACTTCCATCTATAGCCGTAGTTGTTTCACTTACGGCCAGTCTTCTTTCAAGGTTATAGGGTTTTCCATGCGATGGAGGCGGCTTTCGAGAGATTTGCCAATGTGGTTACACACGGAAAAGGATGAGGAGTTTGGCAAAAGAGCACAACCCAAGGATGAGGAAAATTATGGATGTAGACTTGGCTCACGAAGGAGGAAGGGATTATAAAACCTAAGACAAGAGGAAGTATCTTTACTATGGTATGATAGGGCATATAATTAAGGACAAAGGACAAGATTTTCAGAAGGGCAAGTACATGCTGAGCGTACCTAGGAGATAGGTGGTAAAAGTTTCTCTTGGAAGAATCTAGTTTTTATGTTCGGATTTAGCACTTCGCATTTGTTCATATTTGCTTCCATAGTTGAGTCTCTGCACCTTGGTACTTGTATAGTAAGAAGATCCCAATCAGTCTCAAACCCAGTGGGTGGTTCGACCCATTTATTTTTGGTTAGTAGGGGTTTGAATAGCTATCGAGTTTGCTTATATCATATCACCTAGATTGTCTAAAGGAGATATTCCTTGGGTGCTTGTCTGATATTGGTTTAGGCCTTTGGGGCTTGTACTTGAGGAATGTCGAGTTCGACTAGGATGGTTTGCGTGAGAGATGGATAGTTGTGGCAGGCGCTCTAAAAAGCGCGTAGTGACCTTTTGACCCTTACAATTATGGCATGATGGATAAGATAGGAGGAGAGACCTCTGATCATCCTAGTATATATACTTGGTTGACATTTGTTCATTTTGGAGATGGAGCTTAGAAACTTCACAATCGTGGAGTAAAAATTGGTTAAGATACAATGGAGTAAAACTCAAGAAGGCTAGATACTAGCAACATACCCTTTTTCTTAAGGGTGCATCCTTGATTTCTTTATTTAGGAGCTTTACGCATAGTTGTTTCTCTCTTTCCAAAGTATATCCTCTAGATCGAATCTGCGATCTTTAGGTAGAAGCCAATGGATGTAAACATGTATTTGAAACATGTTATGGTTGAATGGTTGCAAGTGGTTGCAAATGGTCGCTCATGGATGCATATGCATACGTATTAGACACTAGATCAAGTTCGAACGCTTTCATATAGCATTTACATATATGCATTTGTTTGTAAGTTGAACTTGATATGATATCATATGGATGTTGCATATGGATGTATGGTTGTGCACGCATGTAGTATTTACATGACCGGGGATGTTTGCATGCATGATTGGACGCCTGGCACTAACATGATTTGCATTAAGGAGGTCAACTGAATCAGTAGACCGCCTGATTTTGCATTAGATAGAGACATATACACACACTATGCATATGAACATGAAAGCATTAGAAATCTTTTAAGGACAATGAATGCATGTGATTAAATGATTGAGTAGATGGGTGATTGGATGGTAGGACACATTCTTCCTAACTTGAAGATTTCGGGGACGAAATCCTTTTAAGTGGGGGAGAATGTAACACCCCGTTATTCTATGACATTCAGATTCTCAAATTAAAGTATAATTAATTTTTAAAAGAAAAATTAAAAGAAAAAGATCCATGCAGATTGTTTAATTTAAGTATTGTAACTAACATGAAAAAAAGAGGTAAGGAGAGAACAATAATTATTATTGTTCTAAGACTTATTAACAAAAGCCTCTGTAGCTCAGTTGGTTAAGGCATTGGATTGGTAGCATGGAGGTCGGGGGTTCGAACCCCGGCGGTGGCATAATTTTTTATCTTTGTTTTAGAGAGGGCCAACTAAACATGCAAATATATGTACGTATACAAATTCAAAATTTGAAAGGATAAGAACGTACATATAAGGAAATAAAGAAAATATATATATATACATATGAGAAATATAAATATATATATATATACAAAAATATATGTATACGAAAGATAAAATTCAAGATAAGGCTACAGTCAATGAAATATGGCAACATCATTTGAATTTTGAAAATAAAATGAAAGTTGTGCGTATATATATACGCGTAAAATGGTCATTAGAGGAATTGTATACATATAAGAATATTTCATGTGAATAAAACAGTTAAATAAATTCCAGAAAATTCAAAAGTTTGAAAATCAAACTTTTACGCCAAAATAGCTTGTGGGACCCAATGCTGACTCAGCACTGGGTGTATGATAAGGTTTGGCTAGATTCATCTACGTACCTGGACTATTTTTTTAACTAGGTTCAATGTTGACTCAGCGCTGCGTGTACGATAATGTCTTGAGCAGCTATATAAACAGCCCTAGTCTTCATTCTCTTTGCACCAATTCTCTTCTATCCTTATGCTGCTAAGATTCATGGCTTCTTCCCCTCCTCTAAATTTTCTTAAATAAATAAAATAAAATATGATTCAAGACGAGGAGATGCTGCTAAAAGACTTTTAAGGAGGGATTCAAATCAAAGTTTCAAGTGAAGAATTCAAAGGCTAGCTCAAACAAGTTTCAAGCAACGACGCACGAATCATAGCCACGCTTTCCTTCTTTTCTAGATCTATTTTCTGTAAGTTGGTTATTTCTAGATCTGAATATTTTGTTTTATTTGTGACATGAAATTAAAGGAATATGCCAAATCTCTCTCTCTCTCTTCGAATCTGTGTTTATACTCTTGGACTGAATTAAGAACTGTTATGATTCGAGGACAAATAAGACTGTAACCATGACTATGACTATAGAACTATGGCCTTTGAAAGCATATGCCTTTGGACTATGACATAAGCCTTTGATTTTGGGACATATAAACATTGCCTATGACAATGACTTAGGACTATGGGAATTATTTTCCCTTTTGGACTATGAACATCGCCTATATTGCCTATGACCATGGACATTACTTATGACTAAGAACATAAGCCTTTGAATTGGACATAAACTATTGCTTATGACATAATGAGGACAATTGTGATTTTGACACCCATGATTCATGATTAGGAAAATATTGCTTTAGTTTGGTGATTGTGAAATTGGGTCTAAACCCAATTATTTATTCTACCTGTTCCTTGTTTTTTTTCTTTGGTTTTAAGACAGTGGGAATTTACCTATTAAGTTAGGTCTACCCACGTTCTTGAACCTATTTTGCCCATTCTTTGGTTTTAAGACAGTGGGAATTTACCTATTTAGTTAGGTCTACCCATATTCTTGAACCTACATTGTTATCCAAACCTTTTTATGCCAATTATTCCTTCTTGTCATTTTGATTCATTCCCTTTTTATCTACGAATCTAGATTTATTTATAATCTAGGTTGAATCACGATTATTCGAACGGTCGGAATGCGATTTGGGGAAAAACATGGAAATGAATATGAACGTAATTGTAAACTTGGAAATTGACATAATTTGGAATATGTATTATGACATGCATATTAAAATGAAAACGGTGAAATTTGACATGGATTAGGGAATATGTGATTTTGACATATTAAATTTAGCGTTAGTAAGTAAGCTAAATTTTAGGGATAAAATGTAAACTAGAAAAATAATTCTAGTTTTGCCATAAATTGTGAATTAGGATGTTAAACCAAGATTGGGTTAATTAAGGTTGATTTGGAATAAGTATATTAGCACAATTTTGAATTTATTCATAATTGTGAGCAATTGTCATGTTTAGAATAAATTATGGTTAGTGACACTAAATTTGGTATAATTTACATACCAAAAAGTATAAATATGATAAATAAGAGAGAATGGGCCATAATAATAAATATGACAATGTACATTAAAAGAGTAGTAATGAAATAAGTAAATTAGGAGTAATTTACTTATAGAATTCGTCATAAATGTTAAATTGTTCATTTACCACAAAATATGTAACTTGGTTAAGTTTTGGCCATAAATTATAAACTAGGATATTTAATCTAGTTTCGGCAATGAAATAGGAAATGGCCTAAACTGCATGTTGGGTTAGGACTTGGGCCGAGAATATAAGTATACTAGTAGGCTTGACAAATAAATATAGGCCAAATTTGTCTAAAAAGGGGAAATGGGCTTTTGAAATAAATTGTTAACAATTTATAAACAAAAGAAAAGTATTTTGATAACATCCCTTTTTATAACACATAGACCAGAAGGTTCTAGGGTGACAGAGAGGATAGTGTCTAGGCTTGGGTTTGGAAAATACAAGTTTCCTGCCCTCCCTGGCTATCCCTAACTGATCTGAAGGACGGGATGGTTGTTTTCAAAACCAGATTTGGAAATTAATCAAAAACTCTTTGAACTTAGAAAACACGAATATGCCTAACCCGAGGTTAGACTGAGTTGCGGTGTAAACCTGCCCGGAACTGACCGGCACATCCAGTAACCGCAGCAATATCTGTCTAATGTGAGAGGTTGCGGCTTTAATTTATTAATTAAAGCTAGAACAAGAATGGGTGGGTTAAGTCCATAGGAACACTTAACCGACTTAACAAAGTTAAGCTAGAATGGGAAGGTTAAGTCCATAGGAACACTTAACCAACCTAACACGGTTAAGCTAGAATGGGAAGGTTAAGGAACACTTAACCAACTTAGCACAGTTAAAGCTAGAATGGGAGGGTTAAGTCCATGGGAATACTTAGCCAAATTAACATGTTGACTAGACTAGAAGGTGGGGTTAAGTAAAGTTAATACACTTAACCAATTTAACATGTTAATTAGACTAGAGGTTGGGGTTAAGTAATACACTTAGCCAAATTAATATGTTAACTGGACTAGACCATAGGGTTAAGTAAACTTGAACGCTTAACCATCAGAATATGATAAATGAATAGGGTTAAGTAAAAATCATGAAGGGATAACACTTAACCAGTGTAATAGGATAAGGGAAGAGGGTTAAGATAGCTTGAATCGACTAAAGACACTTAACCAACCCAACCTGGCGAGAAAGAAAACTAAGTAGTAGACCTCAGTTGAAAAAGGGACTAAGTAGTAAAACTTAGTTAAGAAAACAAGGAATTTGGAAACTAAGTGGTAAACCTTAGTTAGTAGAACTAAGTAGTAATTCTTAGTATAACACGAAGGAGCAAACATCCATCTGGTTTTAAGAAGGCTCCAACGAATTGGGTTACTAAGCCCGAGGCTTCGAGGGGACGTGAGGGTACTCTTGGTATCCCTCTGTGAGGCTGCAGATGATCATCCTGGGCTCACAGAGGATAAGGTCTGCGTTAGAAGAACCGAGGGTATGCCTTGGTTGCAATATATATGTGGCAACCTAAAGACTAGGATGGACCAGCGTGATTCGGCGAGAAGACGGTAGCCCTGTGATAGCAACTCGTCGTCTACCATCCATCTTGAGTCAATCGAGATACGTGAAGCGGAAAGGCGGAGAACTCCAAAAGACCATATACTTGCTATCTAGTTATGGTTGCGGATGGCCATAGGATAGTGGGGCACCGGGGGCCGGCGTATAGTTCTCATTTTACAAGGTGTGCCTTTCATTAGCTGAGGGAGGGGTCAAGTGGGACCATAGCCACTGGAATAAAAACAGACCTTAGCATCTGCATCGGCAGATATCTAAAAGCTCCCGACCGAGTTCTGTATCCCTTGATTTGCCCTGTCACAGGACTCGGATCGCACATTACAGGACATGTGCATCTAGACAAGCGATAACGATTCGCGATACATACGTGGGGAAGCCTAGGAACATATACCACTCTAGGTAGTGTGTCCTAGACTTGGGGGCATTGTTCGACAGGTAGCGTAATCCCTAGTTGGACTAGGTGGCATAAACCCTGAACTCGAAAAGCGTTCAGCAGATAGCGTAAAACTATAGTTAAATCTAGAAAGCAGTGGATAGAAAACCCTATATTAGATCTAGGTAACAACTAATAAATGGATGCCTGAAGGCGATGGAAAATACAGGGATTGGGATCACGTTATCGTTACTAGTTGAAACACTAGTTAGCCGGTGCAGAGATATAGAAACCAGTATAACAAGTAAATAGCGAAGCAGCGAAAGTATTAGAGCATATCCAGTTTATCTTAGCATATCTTGTGACTACCTTGTCTAATCTTGTTGACCCTATCGTCATGGTGTAATCTTGTATTCAGTTAATTCATGTCGTTTTGTTTTCCATGTTCACATGCTAGAAGTTACTGAACTTACTCAGGCTTTATGTCTGACTCTGTTTTTCTTTCGTCTTCTTTCTTCCGTTCTCCCCCCCCCCACCCCAGGTTGTTAAGGAGGAAATAGGATAGCTCAGATTTGTTTTGGGATGATTTCTCTTTCCAAGCTTGAAGAATCTTGGATGCATCAGCTTTGGATTGCTATGGCTGGCTTTTGTTACATTGGGGAATATAAATGTATTTTATGCTTCTTTATTTTGTAAAGACAGTTGATACTCTGATATTGTAAAGGAACCTTGTACAAATTATTTTGTCAATAAAGCAAAGTTTTATTTTCTGTTGTTTAATGTTTGTCTGTCTTGTAATTTATCTGCATCTTTTACCCATAATGCTCCACAGAACTTAGTGCATTCCCTTTGTCAGTGACACTAACGGACGTGGGGTGTTACAGAACATGTATTATGGCATGTTCGTAGAAATGCAAATTGGATAAATTTGACATGAATTATAGGATGTGTAATTTGAATCTAGTATTGACGTGTAAATCTAGCATTTACATGAACTGTGAACTAGAATAATAAGTCTAGTTTGACATGAACTAGAACGTTAAATCAGAATTGGATTAGCTAATTTGGCATAATGAGTATATTGGCATAAATTTGAAATTGGCATAATTGCGAGTAATTGTCATGTTTAGAAAAACCATGGTTAGTGACACTTAATTTGGTATAGTTTACATACCAAAAAGCATAAATATGATTTAGAAGGGGAAATGGGCCATAAGAATGAATGTAGACAATTTACATTAAAAGAGTAATTGGGAAATAAGTAAATTAGGATTAATTTACTTATAGAATTTGTCCTAAATGAGGAAATGTTAATTTAGACAAATTAAAGGTTTATTAACGACATCTCTTTTAATAATAAACCAGAAAGTTCTAGGGTGACAAAGAGGATAGTGTCTAGGCTTGGGTTTGGAAAATACAAGTTTCCTGCTCTCCCTGGCTATCCCTAACTGATCCGACGGACGGGATGGTTACTTTCAAAACCTGATTTGAAAACCCTTTTAGCTTAGAAAACACGAATATGCCTAACCCGAGGTTAGACTGAGTTGTGATGTAAACCTGCCCGGAACCAACCGACACATCCAGTATTCGCAACAATATCTGTCTAATGTGAGTGGTCGTGGCTTTAATCTATTTAATTAAAGCTAGAACAAGAATGGTAGGGTTAAGTTAACTAAGACACTTAACCAATTCAACATGATAACCAAACCAATGGGTGGGGTTAGGTTCGTATAAACACCTAGCACAGTTAAGCTAGAATGGGAGGGTTAAGTCCATAGGAACACTTAACCAACATAACACAGTTAAGCTAGAATGGGAGGGCTAAGTCCATAGGGACACTTAACCAACTTCACTTGGTAACAAGACAAGATTTTTAGGGGTTAAGTAACTAAGGAAACACTTAGCCAAATTAACATGTTAACTAGACCAGAAGGTGGGGTTAAGTAAAATCTAATACACTCAGCCAATTTGATGTGTTAGCGGGGCTAGACCGTAGGGTTAAGTAAACTTGAACACTTAACCATCAGGTTGTGATAAAGGAATAGGGTTAAGTCTAAAAAATGAAGGGATAATACTTAACCATTAATAACATGTTAGTTAAAATAGACGGGCAAGGTTAAGTTAAAAAGGAAAACTTAACCAATACAGGATGAATGGGTAGGGTTAAGTAATAAGGAATACTTAACCAATATAACTTGGTTTGTGGTAAGGTTAAGTCAACATGAATTACTGATAACACTTAACCAGTTTAACAGGATGAATGAAGAAGGGTTAAGTTGGCTTGAATTAACTAATGACACTTAACCAATCCAAATTGACAGGAAAGAGAACTAAGTAGTAAACCTTAGTTAAGAAAACAACGATTCTGGAAGCTAAGTGGTAAATCTTAGTTAGTAAAACTAAGTAGTAATTCTTAGTATAACACGGGAAGGAGAGAATGTCCGTCTGAGTAAAAAGGAGGCTCCAACGAATTGGGTTACGAAGCCCGAGGCTTCGAGGGGACGTGAGGGTACTCTTGGTATCCCTTTGTGAGGCTGCAGATGATCCTCCTGGGCTCACAGAGGTTAAGGTCTACGTAGAAGAACCAGGGGTATGCCTTGGTTGCAATACATGGCAACCTAAAGACTAGGATGGACCGGCGTGATTCGGCGAGAAAACGGTAGCCCTGTGATAGCAACTCGTTGTCTACCATCCATCTTCAGTCAATCGAGATACGTGAAGCGGAAAGGCGGAGAACTCCAAAAGACCATATACTTGCTATCTAGTTATTGGTGAGGATGGCCATAGGATAGTGGGGCACCGGGGGCCGGCGTATAGTTCTCATTTTTCAAGGTGTGCCTTTCATTAGTTGAGGGAGGGGTCAAGTGGGACCATAGCCACTGGAATAAAAACAGACCTTAGCATCTGCACCAGCAGATATCTGAAAGCTCCCGACCGAGTTCTGTGTTTCTTGATTTGCCCTGCAACAGGACTCGGGCCGCACATTACAGGACATGTGCATCTAGACAAGCGATAACGATTCGCGATACATGCGTGGGGAAGTATAGGAACACATACCACTCCAGGCAGTGTGTCCTAGACTTGGCGGCATCGTTCGACAGATAGCGTAATCCCTAGTTGGACTAAGTGGCATAAACCCTGAATCCGAAAAGCGTTCAGCCGATAGCGTAAACTCTAGTTGAATCTAGAAAGCACGTGATAGAAAAACCTAGATTAGATCTAGATAATAAATAACAAAATGTGTGCCTGAAGGCAATGGAAAATACAGGGATTGGGATCATGTTATCGTTACTAGTTGGGACACTAGTTAGGTGGTGCAGAGATATAGAAACCATTATAACAAGGAAATAGCGAAGCGGCGAAAGTATTAGTGCATATTCTGTTTATCTTAGCTTAGCATATCTTGTGTAAATCTGGTCTAATCTTGCCAACCCTATCATCATGGTGTTATCTTGTATTCAGTTAATTAATGTCGTTTTGTTTTTCCATGTTCACATGCTAGAAGTTACTAAACTTACTCAGGCTTTATGTCGGACTCTGTTTTTCTTTCGTCTTCTTTTGTTCCGTTCCCTCCCCCCCCCCTAGGTAGTAAAGGAGGGAATAGAATAGCTCAGGTTAAGTTGGACTGTCACTCTTTCCCGGCTAGAAGATTTGTCGAAGTTTGCTTGGATTCTCTTTCAGATGCTATGGCTGGTTCTTGCTAATTGCGGAATAAAAATGTTGTTTTATGCTTCTTTATTTTGTAAGACAGATGATACTCTGATATTGTAAAGAAACCATGGTACAAACTATTTTATCAATAAAGCAAAGTTTTATTTTCCGCTGTTTAATTTCTGTCTGTCTTGTAATTTATCTGCATCTCTTACCCTAAATGCTCCACAGAACGTAGTGCATTCCCTTTGTGAGTGACACTAACGGAT
The DNA here is from genome assembly GCA_030737875.1 of Allium sativum. Classification (NCBI taxonomy): domain Eukaryota; kingdom Viridiplantae; phylum Streptophyta; class Magnoliopsida; order Asparagales; family Amaryllidaceae; genus Allium; species Allium sativum. Next base: position 427,154,378 of record CM060909.1, on the reverse strand, counting down.
GTGGGGTGTTACAATTTCCGAACTCCTTCATTTGATTTAAACAGATGTCTAAATAAAACATCACTAAGCCAATTCAAACCATTGCACTCATTTACTAAATTCACTTAGCCAACCTTCACTATCGAACCTTACCCATCCCTTAGTTAAAACGAAGTCATCAAGTTAGGGTATAATAACCTCTCAGACGTTAAGTCAACAACATTTCTAACCTCAAAATAGACAAAGTTCAACATTTTAAATCTTTAACCAACTTCCTTACGTAACTCTCGGGTCCTATTTACGAACCCACTTCTTTTACCAAAACCCTTTGATTATAACGATAATGTTATAAACCCTTGCTTCCGAAATAAAATAACTTAAATATAACTTTTCTTTATTAATTTGGATTAATAAATTTATTAAATAAATAATTCTTAATTTAAAAAACTGAAAAATAAATAGTACTTTCCCTAGTTCAAATATAATTGAATTTGAACTTATCAATTCTTTCTCGAATAATCTTTATTCGATAACTCCCTTTCGAATAACCTATATTTGATAACTCTTTCTTTCGAATAACCTATATTCGATAACCCTTTCTTTCGAATAACCTATATTCGTTTAACTGTCTTCTTCGAATAACTTAGATTCGATAACCATCTTCTTCAGATAACTTATATTCGATTATCAAATATCAGTTTTCAACCGAATACTAATTATCTTGTTAAATCATGATTAATTCAATATACAATTTCTTCAAATAAATTATTTTTAAATCATCTGCCTTAGCTAAATTCTAATTACAAATCTTTACGGATTTTTCTTAATCCTTTTTACATTTCGAATATCGAAATGGATTTCATCGTTTCTTTTAAAACAACAAATTCCTCATTTTTCTAAATTCACTATCGAATTTGCAAATCTAAATTTTCCACTGATAATTATATTTTAATTCATTTATAAACCTTGTTTATAAATCACAACACTTGTTTTCATTTCCAAACAAGTTATTTATTTATCACCATTTGAAATTCCATTTCTGTTAAATTTGTATTTCAAAAACCCACTTTCCTTTCTAATTGTGTTTATTTGCAAAATCTTTGCTTAAATTCATTATTCACACCAAAAGTGAAAAATACTCCTTTTATACAACCCATTTAGTTTGTTTTCATATTTCAAAACAATATCCCATCTTTTAATAAACAAGCTTTTTGATTTCATAAAATACTTATTTAAATACACACTTCAAATTTCCTTTTTTTTCTAAAACCATTTTTATTTCATAAACTTCCAAAATTTAATATCCACTTCAAATTTTCTTTTTATAAAACCCTTTTGATTTATAAAAATATTTTATTTCAAATTATATTTTGAACTTTCCCTTTACACATTCTAGTATTTCCTTTGGTATTTAAAAGTAACAAATAATGATGATCAAACACACATAATCAACAACAGATTATAAATCACATCATATATCATAATATATGAAAAACAGTAAAATAAATGTTAACCTGTTTCCCTACATCCACAAACGTTAATCAATATAATGGTATCTATATTTTCAACCAATTAGTTAGTAAATCATCCAAACAACCATCACACACATCATTCAATTATTTTTATCAAAATTAAATAATGTTTATAAAATTATAAAACTGGCAGAGTTAGTGAGTTTACTCACCTTGGTCGTTAACCGTTAAATAACGATTAACATTTGATTGATTCAGTCGAGCGTTTTCTTTTGCCAAAAATTCAGACGAGCTCCAAATGGCTCAAAACCAGTTTTATAGTGTAGTCTGGGTTCGTATGATCCTAATGAATCCTGGTTTATTGAATTTGGATAACGTATGAGTACGGTATACCATTTACAAGTTATATGGTTGTTGGATTTTTAAAAATAAACTAAACTAAACTAAAAATATATAAAAATAAATGGGCTTTACCATTTATATGTAATGACCCATCACTACCCATCACTAACCGGAAGCTTTTCTTTCGAGTTGAAGGTTTTAGAATGCAACATCCATCTACCCTTCTGTCCAATTATACACTTCTCCTCCTCTTTTTGTTTGCTCCTTCGCAGTAAAGTATATCAGCATGTTTTTTTCCTTCTCATGAACTTCTATTTTAAACAAATTTCCACGCACATTTAAGACATGACAGCTCCACTTTATACCATTTCCAGAATCCACTTTCAACATCATATTTCCTTGTTGATATTTCCAGTACCATTTCCTTGCTTCCAACTTTATATTCTCCACCTCCATACGCTATACCAAAGAGGACAGCGCCATTTATTTTTCCTTTCCTTGTCCATACCCCATCGTCAGTCCACCATTCTCAGCGACGAAGCCACCATCTCTTTCTTCGGCCCATCCTTTTGCCGTTGGCAACCAAAACCCCATCGCCATTCATACCCAAAACTGTGCGTTCCTATTCACGTTTTCATCTTGTTCGGTATTATATTTTTTTCGTCATTAAAGAGGGTGAATGGAACGAAGGTCTGCCGTTGTTTACATAAGACTAGACGCCTTGGCACCCACGTAGAATAAAACTTGGTATCCACGGAATAGCTGAAGCGCTAGAGATTAGGTTTTGAAATGAAAACACATTTCTGCGATGTTCAGTAGCAGGTGCTCTAAGTTTCTAGGATAGCTCCAATTTTCAAACCATTGCTGAGTGAAAACAAAAGTGCCTGCTTGTGTCCGTGATAGGCTGTATATATTGTCCTTTGGCATGTGTATAATATTGGGTAGATATAACTTAGGTCTACATGCTAGGGTAGTGACAGACGGTCCTTGGAAAGAAATAAAATAAACGAAATCCCTCGTGAAAGAATAACAGTTGGTTGAAGTGCTCCTTTGTCCAACGGTGTAAACCGCTTTATATGGCTTTAGGTTATATCATGTGAGTAGCCGTAATACTGTTTATCACGTTTGCTTCTGTATACACTAGGATAGTCTGCGTTATTAGGTGAAGAGGATGTACGTTTTCCTTAGTGGTCAAAACAAGGGATATATATATATATATATTATGTTTCCAGACAAAAACCCATTACATATATGTATATGATATTTTAAATATGCACTCTACAAATCACATTACTGATGAGGGAACTCTGGAGAACAACTATGCATCTTGTGCCGTCATACACGATTAACAAGGAAAAAATGATGAGCAGACAGTGCAGTTAAACATATTTAATATAGGAGCATTAGTAATGTTTTAAAGGAACTAAAATGGACTTGTAGCCTCATGTTTTTATGCTGCTTTCCCAGCTCAAGGACGTGTCACTCCTCAAATGGCACTTGACTATATATTTCCTGGTCCGTTAAGGTTTCAATATTATACTCATCAACATAGAACTAAATCATAACCGAACTCAAGGCAATGGAATGTATATAATTCACTTAGTCAAGGCCCATGATGAATTGGGGCTTGTTTCATTGGAGATGGTTCAATGCCACACACTGTAAAACCTTTCTTGTAGACTCCATGATCTCCCTGACTTCTGCTTGAAACATACCATTTCAAAACTTTATGCATATGTGATCCAACTTTACTTCTTAAATGAAAGGATGAATGAAGAATGTTGGGGTATACGTAGGTCATGTACGTAGAAAATAGAGTAGCCTGGCATCGGTTAGAGCGCTGCATGTATTTTCACTTCCATAGCTGTCTGATTTAATATCCATGTGGGGAAAATAGCCATAGTGAAGCATACAGCTACTGATTTGAAGAAACATGGCAGGCGTTGAAGATTTATTTTTATTTTGCTGGAGTAGGAGCTAAGAAAGGTGACAAGTCATATACGGTAGACTTTGTTTAATAGGATTAGACTAGAAGAAATCTTGGTAGGCTTGATGCTTGGATTACTTTACATGCACGTTTTGGGCAAGGGTACAGCGGTCGCTTAGGACAGGAGCATGTGCTTCTACGATTAACTTTGATTTTAGACTTACTTTCCTTCCATTCGTATTTATGCTGAAAGTTTTAAGCCTTGATTTCGTTAGATGATTTTGCCCTTTGGAGTCTTCTGCAAATGTGAATTTCTTGTTGTATTTTTTTTAATGTTTTCCTCTCATGTATCATCATTTTAATCAAATGACAGGTTCTTCAAAAAAAAGTAAATATTTATTTTAATATTACCATATACATACATATGTGATTAAGGGTACAGTGTTGTGTAAAATTTATGTTCGTGTCCGAGCAGACATATACAAAAATAGGAATACGATCGTGCCGAGCGATGTGCCACGATCCCAAAAATATAATAATATAGGTAGATTAACTCATATTGTGAAACCCCATAATTTTGATATAGGGTGCAAAATAATCCAAATAAAAAGTTGTGTGTTTAATTAATTGAAAATTACAGTAAAATTCTAAAAATTAAATTAACACTACGTCCCAAAAGAACCTTGTCTAAATTTGAAACTGATATCTAATTATATTAAATAAACCATTACGGTCGATATACGACTTCATAGCGACTTTCTGAATATTTGATTTGGACATATCTTGCAATATATATAACGAAAATTCCATTTTCCACTTTCGTTAGAAAGATACAGTTCAATGGATTCGAGCGTTTCTTGTTTCGAAGAAATCCGATAAATAATGGATCTTGTACACTCAGTTGAAGTTCAAATCGTAATATTACGAACTGCCACGACGTTACGAGCTCGATTATAATTAAATTATAATTAATTCATTCAATTATCATTTATAAATAAATTATTAAACCGCTAAAATTCCGGGACGTTACAATGAAGTTGTAGCAATGGGAGGAGTAATGGTTCGTGGAGCAACCTGTAGGAGGAAGAAGAATTGGGAGCTTAATCTCTTCATTAAGATTTTAATAATTATTTAATTACTTAATGTTAATGAACATTATGTTTCAACCTTGTAAAATGCATAACTTTCTCATACGAACTCGAAATTCAGCGAAAACAGATCCTTTGGAACCGTATCGACGAGATCTTCACAATGAAACTGATTTGAAGAGATTTGGAGCTCGTTGCAATTTATGGTGAAATAAATTGCCTAATAGAACTATCAGAAAACAATCGTTTTATAACGATTTCAAAACCTATCAAAGTGAGAATACTTCTCACTATTATTTTTGTACAGTTATTTATTTTCTGTTAGCTCACTTCCCCATCGTCCACAGATCATGAACGATTTATTTGATTATATTGTTTTGTGGTTGTGATGTGATAAATATATATGCGATGTGAAGAAAATATATATATGCATTGAAAATAACATATATATGCGTTGTGAGAATAATATACATATTTGTTGCATTAAAACAAATGCATTGCGAAAATTATATATAAATGCATCGTGAAAAGTACATGTATATGTATTGTGAAAATAATGTACATATGTGTTGTATTAATATATATGTTAGACCAAAAAATGGTCCTAACACCCAAATTATCGTATTTAGAGCGTAGGATATGAAGAAATAACTGAAAAAGTGAGAGAAAAGCAAGACAACAGGATTTTTATAGTGGTTCGGCGTTAACAAGCCTACATCCACTTCATAGTTTCTCATTTCATTCATGGATTACAATTACAAGGAATTCAATCACTCAATCGCTCAAATACAATGAATAATTCTCTCTGAATTCATTGATTTTTATTGATTTTCATTGGAGAAGAAGGTAGTTATTGGTGGGGGAATTCGGCCATGGCTACCATGAATGAATGAAATGCCAAAAGTCCCTTCAAATGGCCATGTTGTGGTGTATTTATAGCTGTAGAGAAGCTCTGGGCACTTCCGGTTCGGATGGGCCACGTGGCGTGACCGGAGGAGATCTCAGAAGTAGCGGAGAACGTGGAAAAGTGGTTACCAGGTCGTGATTTTCCAAGTGGAGTCTGATCCGCAATTGTAGGAGTCGGTTAGGCCAAGAGAAGAGGTCAAACTCTGTGTGCAGAAGCAGGTCCAGTCGGTTCGGATCGGATCCGAACCGAACCAGTTGTTCGAGCAGAATGCTTGCACGCACTTTTGTGCAGAATACTTCAGGTGGTCTGGGTAGAGGGTACTCCGATCCGATCCGGGGAGGGGGATCCGATCCGATCCGAAAACAGGGATCCGATCCGATCCGGATGGGGGATCCGATCCGATGACATTTGCATGAATAATTCAAATTTTCCATCTTTCTATCACTGCATCCAAGTGATCGCCAATCAATGTAAGTTCATACTCAAGTCCCTGGCTTTGGGTAGCCTGGTCACAAAGCAGGCTAACATTTTGCCCCCCAAAGTACGTCTTATCGCTGATGAGATGTGCTTTGATTAAGTCGAGATAAATCTTTTTAGAACGCCATCCATCCTTGAGGAGGCTTTATCGAATTGTTGCACTACTTCCATGGGTGCTAGTCAGTACAAATTCTGTGGAAGGAGTAGTCAAAATGATCAGGTAACCGTTTTAAACATTGTCGAATCAAGATGTTGATTTCCTTCATGATAGGTCATATTGTATGTTTGGCTCCCGTGTGAGATCGTACATGTAAAAGTTGATGCCAAACGACGCCATCTTCGTAAGCAAGTCAAGTGCATTACTAAGCTAAGATTTCTTTAATGTGTAAGTCAATATATACAATAGCCGTCCAAGTCATAGTATGGTGTCGGAATCTTCATATCTTGAGCTAGCATCTGGACCGTTCGGATAGAGCGCATCAGAGTCGGCATATGAATTTGTCATTTTTGCTTAGATTTGGACTATCTCGATATCAGGATATTAATCTAGGACTCCATGATTGCATCTAATCGTTATAATAGTGCATCCGAAAGCCATGATCAATTCAGATTGTTTTATAGTCCCGTGATCACATACGAGTCAGTGCGAGATGTTGTTGAAAACATGCAAGCCAATAGCTGGTAGGATTATCACAATTGTAAGGCAGCAGAGGAGTTCATCATACTCTCCATTTGATGCAGTTGCCGATCAAGTCTTTGAATTCTTGCTTGATTCATAGTTTCGCTCACTTAGATGGTTGGGATGAATCATGTCATATTCTAAAGATATAATGTATATGTTCTGAATCATGCATTGAGTCAGGGTCATGTTTAAAGTCAATCTGTCGGTTGAAGTTGATGTTCCTAGCATTAGTGGAGGACGAGCGAAGTCAGTACTTATGCCCCCAGCATTGTTGGGGGTTATGATAGGTCAATCAGACATCCAATCTTTTAGCCTTTATACTTTTTTCTGCCGCATCGGGTTAGATATGTAGGTTCAACAATCTTAGTCACCCTGTGTCGTTATGTGCACATTCCCAAGTCATCAAGGGTTGGAGTTGTATATGCGAATGGTCGAATCACATTCGCGTTGGGGTCAACCCATCTGTTTAGCCAGAAAGCAGTGATCGCCCTATTGAGTATATCAGCAAACTTAGATACTCTCCTTACATCAGACACAGTGTTGAGCAAGCTCGTCAACCTTGCAAGCGAGCGAACGTCGTTAGTGAGTTATTCGAGCTCCTTCATTCACGCTTTGGCATAATCTGAAATAGCCATCATAGTCTTGTTGAGTCTATCTCCCGTGCTTGGTTCCATTAAGCTTGACAATCAAGACCGCGGGCCCGATTAATGACATTGGTCTTTTACATGATTGTAAATTCCTGTTAATCTTTCCTGGGGCTTTTCCTTTTCCTTTATTATTTCAAGAGTTAGATGGTACTCCATTCTGTCGTGAAGACATTGAGATCATCCATTTCAACATTAGCACACTCTTATTGCACGAATCTGCCTGTCTCAGGATAGGATTTTCCAACGTTTCTAGGAAAATCTCATGGTAGATAGATACCAAAGTTTGTTTTAGAGGTGAATCCTCCAAGTCCTCTTGGTGGAACCCGATGAAGAGGGATTTTGAAGTTTGAGATATCCAGAATACCGGATACCACAGCAATCAACACCATATATGGTCCAGATCGATGTACCGACGTTGCTGCAACGTTGAATTTTTCAAGGAATGCATGCGGGGTCTCGTTGGATCTCTGTTGAAGCATCAATTAATATTGCTAATTTGGCCCTCGCCTTTGAGAAGTTGTCGCTAATTACCTAATTTAGCGCTAATGCCCCCAGTATGAAGTCTTAAATTGGATAGAAGCCGGTTTCTGGCTTCTTGGTTGCGCATATGTAATAGCCGTCAATCAGGCTTCTGTTTTTTAATTCTGGATGGTGATCCGCTACTTGGATGTATGCAGGTACTTCTTGAGGATCCATTCTTCTGCTTATAGTCTGGGTTATTGTGAAGCTCAGATAATCGTAAATGTGCCTAAAGCTGGCAGATAGTCAGATGATGATGTTCGAAGCTCTTATCATGTACTCCCGATCCATGGGGAGTTTACTAAATGGTGGTCATCAAATCCACGTATTCTCCGAATTCATATTCCCTCATCGAGTTGTGAGTTAGAGTTTGATAGAAAATGATTTATTCGTGTACAGCTCATGTTAGTCCTTGGTCTCCCATCCAAGCTTTGAGGTTCGGAGTCGGATGGCAATGAAGTTAGACTATAGCTTTCTCGAATGCTCTCGTCTTCCCCCTACACGGGGAGCCTCATGTTGAGATTGAGCTGGATTTTAAACATTCCTCCGAATTGGAGCAAAGGTTGGTCGGGCTTCGTTCAATTTTTCGGTGGCTCTTGCATATCCATCGTTTTCATCCAAAGTTACAGTCGGAAGTTGCATGCTACCAATGCTTGGGAGGAGGTTGGTTGCATCTTGTTTCATTAAAGACGACTATGCCAACTTGTCCTAGGGTCTCATATTATCTGGACTACGGAGCAGGGAGTGTTTGAGCCAAGTTCGTTGTCGCTTGAATTTCCATGGTGCTCGCTCCAGCGAGTAAGCCGTAGTTACTCGGCCTTCCATCTATCCAAGTAAAAAAGTTATCCATCATTTTCTGTCGTTTCCATGGAAGTTTGTCTCACTGAGCCTCTGAGTCCTCAAATCAGTGAGGGTACCATCTATTTCATATCTAGCTTGACATGCTGAGGGATCATTGCAAGAAGAAATTTGCTGACTTCCTTCGTTCCAAGCGCCTTCTGCTCCAATATCCTCAGCACGGAAGAAATTTCTATCTTCCTTCTTCTTAGCCTTTGAGTTTGAGTGTCAGACAATTTTCCTCCTCGCAAGTTAGAGGTCAAAGTAATGGCGTCCTCCTTTATATGGGGTCTTTCAACTGGGAATTCGGTCTGGACTAGCAAATGGACGTTCACTCTGCGTCCATTTCGTGGTCCTCAAGTGGCCTGTCAAGATTGAGGTATAAGTTAGACACAGACATATAACATTTATGAATATTTTCAGTAGTGCGGCCCCAGTCCGGGGGTAAAGGAGAAAGGTCGGCAGTTGTATCACATCCCTTTTAAATTTAGACGTGGATACACGGAAGGGAGACATTATTTTCAAAGCTTGTGTGATTGAGTTATCCAAGTGCTCGAGTTATCACGTTTTCCATTCAACGTATTTGCGAGGTAGCACTCGTCGTTGCACTTGGGCTATGGCCAGTCACACATGGGTGTGTATGTTGATTTGATATATCACTCTTAGGGCTTCCTTTCGGTCATTGCCAAAAGTCATGTGACACGTCATTGAACAATTCACTCTCAAGGCCTCCTTTCGGTCGTTGCCTTGAGTCGTGTGGTAAGTTTATCATGAGGCATCGACGTCAATCTTTCGAATGTGATCCTTTGTTGTTGTACGCGGGTGTGGCTCTCGCGTCTCTATTTCGTATCTGTACATAAACCTGCAATTCAAAATAGAATAATTTGCTTAGTCTTGCAAGTCACTAAGTCGATCTTTAAGTCACAAGCAACTCTAGCTTGAAATGAAAACATGTTAAGTGCTAAGCTATCTAGCATAGAATTATTAAATGTCAAAGTGTCAGGTGTCGTAGTTTGGAGGTATAGTGTCTGTAGCCCCCATTTAATTTTGAAACACGGGTCGCGTCCGAAGCGTGTTTGAAGTTAATTCAGAAATCTATGTCCGTGCCCCCAGCGTTGATGGGAACCGGATTAGGTCATTCGGATGTCCGATCCGTAAGTCTTTTATAATCCTGTCCTCAGTCGGAGGGCAATGAAGATTGCATGCACGTCGCAGCATTGTCCTTTATACTCTCTCCCAAGTCGTGAGAGTTAGAGTTATGGGTTTAATGGTCTTAAGTCATGGTGCACCATTCACACTAACCCAATAGATTTATACTCTCTCTCAAGTCGTGAGAGTTAGAGTTATGGACGTCGCGGTTCGTCCTTTATACTCTCCCAAAGTCAGTTTGGGTTAGAGTTGTGGATCGAGTGGTCTTAAATCTTGGCGCGCCTGTCACACTCGTCCTAAGTTTATACTCATATCCAAGCTCTGAGGATTAGAGTTAGTCGGCAAACAGTCGGGTCACATTTGCCTTGGCATCGTCCCTTTGCTCCTACATCAAGGGCAAAGGTCGCCATCAGGGATGGTCGGTTCACGTCCCTGTTGATTTTATACTCCTCCCGTCGGAAGCATGGGAAAGAGTTAAAGACGTTTTTGGAGAGCGGTCGAGTCACACTCATCCTCGTCTTAACATTTCCCTTTTGCCCCCACATCGAAGGCAAAAGTTACGTCATTCATGTGATCGTGCCCCTGTCATTTTTGCACTCTTCTCGTTGGATCAGGGGATGGAGTCATAGAACTGCTAAGTGGTTATGTCACACCCGAGTATATCTCTATGTCGTGTCTGGCAAATTAAAGGCTAGATGTTGAGGATGCCTCATTTGTATGCCTATGCATATATATGTTGAAATTATGTGCATATATTCGCTTGCCCCCTACTTCAAGGGCAAAAGGTCCATGAATGAATGGTCAAACTTCATTTATGTCAGGTTGTTGGCATCAGGAGGGTGAATAGTTGAATCACGTTCGCCAAAGCTTTACGTTCCTCCGACTAAACCATGGAAGGAGTGGTTGGCACCAAACTCCGGGTACCTTCATCATTCATATCGCATGAGTTAGTCATGTCCATAACTCAGGAAGCATGTAAAAGTAAATTGTATGATTGAAAAGTAAGCATATCAAGGGGCAGTGTTGCCTCCTTTAACGGATCGAGCCATGTAGACGGTCGAACTGCATCCATCCGGAATCGGATTCCGACGTTGAACTTCAATGCACAATTATCTTGAGGCCTGCCACGTGTGAGCCAATGAGTGGATGGTCACCTCGGATCCATCTTAAGCTATACAACTTCTCTCAGGCGAAGGACGTGGCTCTGTAAACGAGCAGTTCAATCGGGCTCGTTACGGCAATGCTCCATAATTCTTCCTGTAGGTGCTCAAAGTTTGATCGGTACCAGATTCGGGGTACCTACATCATCCACCTATAAATTCATCTGAGTTAGTTACATCAATAACTCATAAAGCATGGAAATATAAGAGTCATGGTTAAAAAGTAATCCTGTTAAAGGAATGAATATCATTTTGTGCGAAGATGGCATTGCACGCTCTTTGCAGGTCCATTTTTCCTCACTACATCTTTATCAGGGGATGGCTGTCAAAATCTTCAGCTGGCGATGAACGTCTTTTCAAACCGTTGTGGGGTGGCGGTCCCAAGAATGAACAGACCTTCTTGCCCCCATGCTAAGGGCAAGGATTGAGTATAAGGGAGTCATGGCTGCTAGGGGGATAGTCATATCTCATCCATCCACAGATATGCCTTTAGTCCCACGTTGGGAATAAGATCTAATGCACAGATAATCAATCAGCATCCAGGCTTAAGTGCTCTAAACCTTTAACTTGCCACTTCCATTGAGTAGCATCTCCTAACTAGCTAAATAGCAGGCTCTTCCAGTAACATGGTCGCCATGGTCCATTCCCTTTTTCATTAGGAATTTTAGCAATAGATACCAGGGTGCAATGTAAGCTCTAATCGCCGCTAGAGCTGGTCAGTTTAGACCTTAGTCAGATAAACTTGACTACAATAGCATGGCTTCCAAGGCTTGAAGTAATGTTCACGTTTTCTATCACAATTGATGTATGAAGTCGAGAGCTAATGGTCGATTCATATTTGTTTTGATCTCGAACTTTCATCTCTTGACAAAGGTCATGCGCTGACTGGTGAGCAGTCAAGTTGCTATCATCCAAGCAAAGATTCACATGTCCAATCATGGCCTGCAGGGGTTCAGCTGTTACCTATCGCTGGGCACCAAAGTATGTTGACCTAACCCTTATTCGATGGAAATCAGTCTTCCTCAATGCGATTGACAGAAAATAGCCATTGTAAAGGTTGGCTAAGTTCTTCGGGAGGTGAGACGCAAGACATTTTATTCATCACATCATACAATTGAAGTGTAGCTTTGGGATGTTGGGATCCTTAGCTGCTTTCTGGTTTCCCACTATTGACAATCATGGTCACTAAGATCATATGAATCATCTTTGAAGTAGTGTTCGAACTGTTCTATATAACTGTCATTCGATGCTCCGCCGATTGAACAGGTTTAAGTCATATAAATGGGATGGTCATTACTCATTAGGGGACAACATCAGTTGCATTGCTGAAATCTACACTATCGGAGTTCCAGAAGATGAGGCTACTATTAGACAATCATTATCTCGTATACTGTCATTGATAGCAAGCTGAATCTGACTGACAGCTCCTCCCATTGAATGGCATCGGCAAATAGAGACTATGGCTTCTGGAGGAATCCTAGTCGTTGCCATTTGGTTGTCATATTCTTTGACTATCCACCCTATCTTCATTAACAAACTTTGATGACTACTGTTGGTCAAAATATACGTCGAGCCGAAGGCGAGCCGTGCTCCGAGCCGAAGGCGAGGCCGTCAGCGGGTCCGGGCGCAGCGCCGGCGGGGGTCCGGGGCCCCGCAGTCCCGGCGGCGATCGACCTAACCGGTTAGGTCGAAAATGTGGGCACCGCACGATTTTTTCGATTTTGGAAGATGGAGCCTTTTCTGAAATGATCTTAAAAATGTATTTTTTTCCAAAAATAGCTGTTTCGGGTCGGATCGGATCATGCCTTCAAATTTGCGGTTCGGAGATTGTCTTCAGGTCGGGTCGGATCGGACTAGTTCCTCCGAGCCGGATCGGAGACGTCATTAGCTAGTCGGTTCGGTATACATGAAAGAGCCGGTTCGGATCTCCTGCTCCTGTTCGGATCGGTCTTCCCTACCCTGCATCTCCACTTTTTTGCGGTTCGGGTCATGGCACCCTCTTCGGTTCGGTTCGGAGATGCATCATTGGGTCGGTTCGAGCCTTCCCATGCAGCTCGGATCGGGGATATGCCTTCGGGATGGTTCGGGTATGTTATCGAATCGGATCGGATCGGGTATGTCATCAGCAGGCAGCCGGTTCGGATCTCCCCCTCTGGTTCGGATCAGACGTTCTTTTTAAGGTTGGGTAAGACCCGATCCGATCCCCTGTGGGAGATTGGACTGCGCCTTATCTACATCCGATCCAAGGGCTTCAACTGCATCTGATCTGGTCTCTTTGCCTGCATCCGATCCTGTCCATTCGCCTGCATCTGATCCAAAAGCTTTGCTGGACTCTATTTTCGATCTTCAGCGATTGCTTCTAAATGGCATGGTGGCGACTTCATTTTTGTTAATCTCCACAATTGCAAAGTAAATAGAATTCATAGGATTTCCTCGTCGGACTTGGCAATCCAATAAGTAGATTGGAGAATCCTTAAGCGTTGAGAATCTTCATTTCTCAGTGAAAGCACCAAAATGTTAGACCAAAAAATGGTCCTAACACCCAAATTATCGTATTTAGAGCGTAGGATATGAAGAAATAACTGAAAAAGTGAGAGAAAAGCAAGACAACAGGATTTTTATAGTGGTTCGGCGTTAACAAGCCTACATCCACTTCATAGTTTCTCATTTCATTCATGGATTACAATTACAAGGAATTCAATCACTCAATCGCTCAAATACAATGAATAATTCTCTCTGAATTCATTGATTTTTATTGATTTTCATTGGAGAAGAAGGTAGTTATTGGTGGGGGAATTCGGCCATGGCTACCATGAATGAATGAAATGCCAAAAGTCCCTTCAAATGGCCATGTTGTGGTGTATTTATAGCTGTAGAGAAGCTCTGGGCACTTCCGGTTCGGATGGGCCACGTGGCGTGACCGGAGGAGATCTCAGAAGTAGCGGAGAACGTGGAAAAGTGGTTACCAGGTCGTGATTTTCCAAGTGGAGTCTGATCCGCAATTGTAGGAGTCGGTTAGGCCAAGAGAAGAGGTCAAACTCTGTGTGCAGAAGCAGGTCCAGTCGGTTCGGATCGGATCCGAACCGAACCAGTTGTTCGAGCAGAATGCTTGCACGCACTTTTGTGCAGAATACTTCAGGTGGTCCGGGTAGAGGGTACTCCGATCCGATCCGGGGAGGGGGATCCGATCCGATCCGAAAACAGGGATCCGATCCGATCCGGATGGGGGATCCGATCCGATGACATTTGCATGAATAATTCAAATTTTCCATCTTTCTATCACTGCATCCAAGTGATCGCCAATCAATGTAAGTTCATACTCAAGTCCCTGGCTTTGGGTAGCCTGGTCACAAAGCAGGCTAACAATATATATATATACGCATTGTGAAAATAAAATATATATATATATATATATATGAAATGAAAATAATATATATATATATATGAAAGGTGAATATTATATATATGAAACGTGAAATATATATATATGATGTGCGAAAAATGTATATTTGAAATGAAAAACATATATTGGAAATGAAAAATATACATGGAAGGAAAATAAATATATATATGGAAGGAAAAATAAATAAAAAATATGTGGAACAGAAAATATATATATATATATATGGAATGGAAAATAAGAATATATATGGAATATTCAATTTGGATTTAAAATTGAATATGAAGTTGAAATCCTTTTTAAACGAATTTAAAACGATTTATAAAATATTTTCAAATGGAAATCAACTAAATATATATAATATATATATTATATATACTAAATGGCCTGAATAGAACGCGCCGCGCCGCGGCAGTTCGCGAATTTTGACTATTGACTTCGAATTGACATTACAGGAGATCCGACCGTCGGATTCTCCTAAAACCGGAACCATTGGGTTCGTATTGAAAATAGCTTTCCAACGAATATAATAGATTTGAAATCTAATGGTTAGATTTGTAATTATGTCCAAATCAAGTTTCGAAAAGTTCTACGTAAGTGCATTTCGATGACTATTTATGGAAATCGATTGTACGGGCCTTGATTAAATTATTAAAAATATTAATAATTTGTGTAAAATCTTAATAAATGATTTGAAAAGAATTGGGATGAAAACTTCCATATTTGAGAAGATAAAAATATATTTTTATCAAAAT
Source organism: Allium sativum (assembly GCA_030737875.1). Classification (NCBI taxonomy): domain Eukaryota; kingdom Viridiplantae; phylum Streptophyta; class Magnoliopsida; order Asparagales; family Amaryllidaceae; genus Allium; species Allium sativum. The sequence goes on along the minus strand of CM060909.1, from coordinate 427,139,037 downwards.
GAAACAGTTATTAACTAGAAAGGAAAATCCAATACTTTTAAATAAATGAATTGGATTGAAATGGTTTTAAAAATAACCAGAATTTCCAATATATGAATTGGAATGGATTTGTATCGAAATAATCTTCAGAATATTTTGATATTGGATTCCGTGATTATACAGATATTGCGGAGGAATTTGGAAGATATATATATATATATATATATATATATATATCGTTATACCCAATACGATATTTGTTGATTTCAGAATTTGATACTGAATATAGGTCGATATAATTACTATTCTGAGACTTCTATTTAATATTGAATTGGATTTTGGGTTTGTCATGAACTATGTTTAAATGACATTAGCTCTTTAACCAAAGTAAAAGTAGGATTAATTTCCAGAAAGTTGAACAATCAATAAGAATTGATTTTTGGGATTAAAACCAATTGGAGTTTAAATAAATCTTTAATTAGATTGTGAATGAATAAATGTAATTAAATTTATCAAAACACGTGATGTGACTAAAACAAATTTACTTGGTTGTTGATATTCATGATTGTTTGGATTGTGCTCGACCAGTTTATGAGAAAGACATGCTTTTACATTTAGCATTGGATTGGGTAGAAATACTGGTGTGCTAACATCTTGTGAAACAATTAACGATTTGGCTATGAGATGTGCAGCGATGTTGTTATGTTCATTTCAAATTTAATGAATGATTTTAAAATGATATTTTTCTTAAGTGAAATGAAATGTATTCCCGATTTTAGATAGGGAATGTTTTTATAAAACTGTTTTATAAGACAAAATGGATTTCGAGTGCTAAACCCGATGATTTTGAAATGATTTGGAAATATATTATGGTTTTACATTGTAGTTCATCACATATTCATTAGTTTCTATTAATGATGTATCTGTTTGGTGTCGGAGAATTTATGCTCTTGCTTAACACCCTTCTTTGAGACGTACGAGCTTAAAGATTATGTGATTAATAGTGACTGATCATATGCGTGAATTGCTAATGTGAAGTACTATAGTTTGAATGTACTTGTGATTACTATGTTGTGAAATGATTTTCCCTACTTCGGGAGTGGTTTAATGTGTGGCTAAAGATTCGGGTGACCCATTTGCGACTAAAAATATGGGCTGGATCCAGTGCCTTAGGGTGAGTGGTCAGCAGTGTAGCCTGCTCCATGCGTGAGAGGTGCATATATATATATGTATATATATATCGAGTTGGAGGGGAGCTTACTACCCGGTCTGAGGGAAGATTCCCGATATTTGGTTGCATACTTGTTTGTATGCATTGTTATGTTTTGGAATTCATATTTCCAAACAATTTGATTTGAGATCCCGAAGGGAAATCTACTTTGATATAAAAGTTAAATATGTATTTCAAATGATTTAAAATAGAAATCGGGAAATAAAGTCCGAAGGAATAATTTCTGCAAATTGAATTGGATTTTGGAAAATTTAAGTGTAGTGATTAATCTAAATGGGTAGATTGGGATCTTGCATTTTGGTTGATGCATAGTAGATCCATAACTCTATGACTGATTGTTGTTTATACACTGGCATTCATGGGGGTAAACCCGTTCCGTGTTAGTGGCACGGTCATGTGATTTGCTTTGTCAATTATATAAGTTAATTTTAACTGTAGAGTTTCTCACGGCAGTCCCATGACTAACTCGTAGTTTGCTTTTCCCTTGCAAAATCGGGTGCCCCTATTTTCCACACGGGCAGTCGAGTGGTTTTTTTTGCAGATTATTTCATTTAGCAGGATTCTGGATCAAAGCGAAAAGCTGTGTCCAGAGTATTGATGGTCTTCCGCTATGTTATTTTATTTGTTTCCGCTGCATTGTATTACATTTATTATAAAATTATCTTCCACTATATTATTATATTTCCATATACTCTGATATATTCTGTACTCTGATGTAACATTATTATGATGTTTATAAAAATCTTCCGTTATTTGTTCTAATGTGTTGTATGCCTAGAGTTAGCATATCCGAGTTTTGAACAGTCTTGGTCGATTTAGCTGTCGATTAGGTCGAGCGAAATCAGTATCGTTACATGATGGGTAATCATAAATATGTTAGGACATATTGACACTTAACTATGATAAGTAATCATAAAATGTATTAAGATATATAGTCACTTGAATATAATGGGCAATCATAAGACTGGTAAGACGGGTAGTTAGAAAGAAAATGAGGATGTGGAATCCACTTTATGGTATACACATGCATATAATTTATTATTAGTCTAACCATCGTGAGTGCATTAGAATTTAATTAGTAACTATTGTATGAAGACACTAGTGAAGGGGAAACGCGTTTTTCTAAGAGCATGGCCTCACTAGATATATTTAATTTAAGATGGCAGGTTATTATTCATTCCATACTATTTGCTGACCCGAACTTTTTTTTCCTAAACTCTCAGATATTTGTTTGAGTTGATTGAAAGAAGAGACCTCTCAGGTATCCAGGTTAGACGAATAAGCTTCCATATATGTGCAAGAGGTATCTCTAGCTAATTAGGAATTTTGATTTTCTTTTTTTGATTGATGTAAATGAAAAGTTATATTACTGCAATATTATGCTTTGTCATCCAAAGGGACATCTTCAAATGTCACCCTTAGGGATATTTTGTAATAATTATATTTCTCTAAACGTAGATCTGCGCATGAGAAAATATAAGGAAAAATGTTAATGAATGAAATGAGTTTCGTGATTTTTCATATTCTCATGTTTTTTGAAATTTGACCTAATGATAGATCTCATTCAACCATCCATAAATAATACTATCGATGACTGCAACATAAGTAACATTAATTTCGGGCTTCGGAATGTGGATTGTTACACATGTGTGAAGATTTAAATGATCACTATAAAATAGGAAAAGTCCAAAAGCATTGCAAGTTTATTATATATTCATTAAAAATTTAGTACAGCTAGTATAATAGTTGCACCTATTTACAAAGTAAAATATAATGTTCAAGTTAAATTTATAGGTTGAGTGAAATTTCATAAACAGAAATATAAGTCCTGTTTGAAAATGCGGAAGTTTAAAGCCATTCCAACATTACCATCAAGAGCTGGTAGATTTATAATTGCATTTATAATTACTTATTACATTACATAATTTTACAAATATAATAATAATACATAATAACTATTATAACAACATTCAAGTATAATTATTGGCGTGGTTTGCTCAAGGCAAGCATGAAATGGATGAAAGCAAAGGTGGAGATAAAAAATACCAATAACACTCAAACTTTGCACCTCAAGGAAGACAATGCCACTACATACCACTTTGCTAAATTACCATTCAATAACATTTTCCCTTTTAATTTTATCTAACTTACTATTTAAAACAAATTTGAAATTGTGTTGCCCTCCTCAAATGGGTTTCCATAGGCAGCCTCCTTGATGGCTTTACCCCGGGGTCAGCCTTACGTATGATATCCTTGATGAGCGCATATATGCAACAACATGATACATTTTTTCATCTAAGTGATTTAAAGGTGATGCTTATTGAAAGGTATGATTTTTTTTGGTTTATATTAAGACATTGTGTATGTCTATATATGTGTATGCATGTATATATATGTATATCACTTTGATGTTTGTGAGGTAGGTTAAGAGTTATATGTACTTGAGATGGTTGAGGTTAATGTAATTTAATATTTACGATACATTTTGAGATGTTAGATGAGTGAGTTGATTTGGCGTGTTGTTTAATATATTTTAAGATATTGTTGATTTTGTGATTTGTAGTATTGATGCACTACGCCATAAACCACCTTTTACAACATAAAAAAATGTTGGGACAAGCTCAAAAAATGTTGACATAGATCTTTGGCAACACTTTTACTGTGATGCAATTTTCATCGTTGCTCACCTCAAAGACAACATTTTGACTACCTAAGGCAACATAACAAATATTATTGCAACAGAACCCTATGTGAGTCTATAGCAACATCCTTAGGTGTCTGTAGCAATATTCCAAAAATGTTGCTATAGATATTTCATCTCTAACAGGATTAAATATTTATTTAATAGAATAATTTATTTCAATAAATAACAAATAGTGTTTTATTAAATGAAATATTTATTTTAATAACTGAAATAGTACAAATTCCCGACTCCAACTATTTTCAATTCAATGATTTACTACAACACTGATTATTCACATATATAGATATTCGTCACTACATCACTTAGTTCACTTGTTACATATGAAGTTTCAATTTATACAGACACTGACACTGATAAATATATGCCGATCCGAAGGCGAGCCGAGTGTCGAGCCGAAGGCGAGCCAACTACCTAGCGCAGCGCCGGCGTGGGTCTGGGGCACCATAGTCCAACATCACCCAAAGCCTTAATGAAAAAAAAACATTGCACACCAAATAACAAACATTAATAGCTTAGAATATTTGATATGATAGCTTAGCATATTTGATATGAGAATTAAAAACAAAGAATTTCACATTCCCACAATAGCTTCAGACAGAAAAGAAAGCTTTAGGATGGTAAGAAAAGTTGTATGACGCTAACATAGACTCACTCCATAACCGAAAATATCCTAAAACACATCGCAAAAATAATACTTGCTGATTGAAATCACAAAAATAGCCATAGCTTAACTTAAACAAACATCAAAATGCTCATCTAGGGAAAATTTACACACATGCAATGTTAACTAACCCAAAAAAAGAGATGAAGCTGACCAAGTTGAAGCATTACCATACCAAAAACCCAAAATAGTATCATGGCAAATTAACTACTTCCTATCCGACAACATCAAAATCCAATAAAAGATCACGTAAGTTAACGAAGTTCAAATTTGATCTATCTGCAACCCATTCAAATCTAAGAAATTATCTTCTTCTAACAAACTGAATCAAAATAAACGATCAAATTGCAAATTACAAAATCTACAGCAGAAACAGGAAAAACTATTGCCAAACATCACTACCACTTAAACAAAATCGAAAATTCTCCTAGTATCAACCTAAACTACTCTGAAAACCGATGAGTAGTCTAACTTCAATAATACCAACCCAATTAGTAGATTACTTGAATCTGGAAGAAGAAGCAGAGGTGGGTGAAGGAACAGTTTTGTCTCCGTAATAAGCAGAGGAGATTGAAAAATCTCGATAAGTAGATGAAGCCCTAATTGCCTGAGCAGCTAGACACGGTGACTCTGGTTCTACGTCGTTTAGCCCAATCGGAGTAGGCGGGGATTTAACATCATCGGATCTAATTTCTTGAAATGTGAAAATGATTTAGGCTTTGACTGTATTCTTCTATATACCATTGAATCGAATCATCTTACAGCCTGCTTAATCCTTACCGCTTTAAAGAAAGATGTGGCAGCTTACAAATGAAAACCAAGTACCTCCGAATGATTTTGGAAATTTGGGGTGAGAATGAAAAGAAAAGGAGACTGAATGAAAATAAAAGCTGGAAATAGAAATAGTTGATGTGTGGATTGATGGTTGATATTTTGTTTTAAATGATGGTGCGGATCATTAAGGTTTAAATTTATTAGTTTGAATATATTTATCGATACTGCAACACCTTGCTGATATCTATGTTGACACCTCAAAGCGAATGTTGCAATAGACAAAAATCAACATAGCTATCTCTACATTTTAGCCAGCAACATCCTGTAATTTCATTGGAGTATGCCATTTATGGCGTAGTGATCGATATTTGAGGTTGATTTATGTACATATTGAAATTTTATTACTATTGATACGTTATATTTTGTGTTATATATGCCACATGCGATTTGAGCTTGATAAATGTGATTTTATGTGTGAGATCGAATTTCTATACATTTAGTTATACATGTGCTGTTGTGGTGTGAAAGGATGCTGAAATAACAAAAGTTCAATATTTTCTACGATTAGTGACAGTTAGTACCAGCTTATTTATGTACAAGTGTTTGACTACTAGAAACAGTTGTCGATGAAACTTTAGTCAAGTGGTAACCCCTCCACCATTTCCACGTGTATGTGATGAGCCAATGAAAGTAATCAAAAAGTTATCAACGGAGACTTATATTTCGATGGCTATGTCCCATGGATTTCGACAACTTCTGATGGTCATCGATCGAAAATGACTATCGAAATCTCTATTCTCTGTTGTAGTGTATGGATCAATGTTAAATTAATGATATTAACATAAATCAGTTTCTTCAAAGCAAAGTATCGTTATATATATATATATATATATATATAGGAACGTTCTGAAGAATCCCTGTTTTGTAGCACCCATACCGGTTCGTGAACTACGGTAATCCAAATTCAACAATAATTTGTAGATGTTCAATCCACTTACATATTATCATCTACTCAAAATTTGAGCTCGTTCAGACATTTATAGAATAATATATTTATTTTTAAAATTAACGACCCGAATAAATGTATAAACGATGAAAAATTGTGTTAGGATTTTGATAATATTATGAATGTCGAAATGAGCTCAAATTTGGATAGATGATAATATATATATGTGGATTGAACATATAAAAATTCTTAGTGGATTGAACATATAAAAATTCTTATTGAATCTGGATTACAGTTGCTCACAAACCTGTAGGGGTGCTACAAAATAGGGATTCCCCAGAATGCTCCTCACACACACACATACACGCATACACACACACGTACATACATGCATGCATATATGCATATATACATATACATATACGTATACACACATACATGCATATACATATACATATACATATACATACATACATACATACATACACACACACACACATGCGGCCATCCATTATATATCCCATCCTCTTGCTCTATTTCTTTCATTTTCTTGTATTAAGCCTCGTTAAAGTAGGTATATTAGTCCTGTGTATTCATCTCCAGAATTAATAGTAAAGGCCCCTCCGCCTCTCTCTCCAAACGCCCCCACCTACCTTTAAAGTGTTTGGTGTACACTCTTAGGAAAAACTGCGCCTTTGCAGAAGTGATCAGGATCTTATTCACCCAATTACTTAAGATGATTCAATGGAAAAATAACACAGAATTGAAATTACATACACAGACACATATTCCACCCAACCACCCTCTTTATTGATTCACAAAACAAATTTTGTTTACACTTAATGGATCAAAAACCAAAAATAAACAAACTACAATTGAATCAATAACCTTATTGAGATAGTCAAAGAATATCTAGATGACTACAATTATTGTTGGAGAAGGAGAACAATGAAGAATGAAGACAAATCCTTGGACAACCTGGAGGTACAACCTGCGTCTTTCATCAGTAATAGGAATAGCTTCTCTCAGCCCCAATTCCTAAAATTCCCCTCCAGGCACAAGCCCTGGAAGAAAAGAACACTCAATTTCGATTTCGATTACTTAACCTAATAGTGAAAGCTGTTTATATAGAAGAATATAAGACCTAGGAAAATACCCAAATTGCCCCTTAAAAAAAATCTCCAAACATATCCTGTAGAAACCCAATCAAATAGAACTCAGTCGACTTAGGTGTCTGACTAGAGAGGTCAGAAGTCTGACCGCACTCTCGGAAAAACTCTTGCCTTCATATCAAAAGTCTGACTTGAGGCCGCAAAAGTCGGATCACCTGCTGTGTCCCCTTCATGCCCCTTTCAACTGCATCTTGCAATATTTCGAGTTACGGAACTCCAAATCTCACGTCGTCTTCAACATCCACGTTATTTAACATCACAAATCACAATAATTCACTTGATATCAACAAACAAGTCATCCAACTACTATGGATATGTGATATCACAAATCACAAATTACTACACTTCATATGAGATCACATCAACACTCTAACAATCCCCAAATAAGTCAACCTAGATCTTTCAAAGACCACCTACTCTTAATTAATACAACCCTTGATTTCAAGGCCACGAGGTATAACCTACTTGTTTCCGGAGTACAATGAGACTCAATTGATTTTCGGGCTACAATCCTACCCAATCGATTTGAATGGGCTACGACCACACCTTTTCTTCATCTTCTTCCATCTTCCTTCATCCATATCATAAGACTTCTTCTCATCTCCATTAATCAGACCAAATTAAGATATGAAGCATCCACCATTATGGGCCCCTAAAATCCCCAATTTCTTCTGTTAAGGAATGCAGAATGCGGATCTTAAGCCAAAACAAACACTAGAGGGGGTAACAGTGTTTATAAGGAATTTATGAAAAATCTTAAACTTAATTGATCTATTATATGAATCACATACACCAAAGATGATCACAAACACTGAACCAAACACAGACACAAAAATAGATAAATATAAAATGCAGAAAAGGAAAGAACACGCCAGATTTTATATAGGTTTGGATTACTCCTACGTCAAGTCCCACGCAACTCTAGATTGCGCAGAGCTTTATTACTATCAATATCTAAGTATAACCCCTTGATTTTACGTCTATAAGGTTAACACCACTCCAAACACCCTTGATTTCACAGCTACAGGGTTAACACCGCCCCCTTTCCTTGATTTCAAGATAACAAGGAACACACCCTTTCCCAAATACTTCCCAAATGATTATAACAACCCTATAACTCTTCAATAGCACCTTCCAAATTGATAGTAGTAGATAGAGATCAAGAAAAGAAGTTTTATATAATTTGAGTAGAAATCGACAAAGTATAAGTGTAGATATCAAGAAAATGATGTATGTTAATGGTGGTATGTAAAGGGGTGAAAACGGAGAAGAAAGAATTATTAAAAATTCGAAATCAACCCCTTTTTATAGTGTCCCAATGGTTTCCACATTTCCGAAATGTTACAAATAGTGAAAAGACAGTTCCTTTGAAAATTGAAATTATGGGAGTTGTATGACGACATGGCCAAAAATGTATGCCGACATATGTATCATATTTTGATTTTTAAAAATAATTTTCAAGTGTTTAAACATATATATTATTCTGGAAATTCTTGAATCAAATCTATGTAATTTAAATGAATATTCTAAAGTGTAAAACAGTATGGAAACATAGTAATATAATATATAAACATATTTAGAAAGTTATAAGATTTGAAACTATAAACTATATATTATAAAGTTATATATATTAAAACTTTATAAATATATAAGTTTGAAATCATAAGTAAGATAATAGTTTGAAATCATTTTGAAAACAGAATCTGAAATTTGGAAACCAGAATTTGAAATTTGGAAACCAGAATTTGAACGTGGAGTGTTATTCAGAGTCTTACATTTAAACTAGACTCGATTACTATATTTTTCTTGAACTCTTGAATTCTTGATAACTTGATATATCATGAGTCATGAATTTCTTCTGAATCATGAATCTCTTGGAACTCTAAAACTATATAGCCATTTGTATTTAAGTCCTGTATATAAACATTACATATATATGTGTATATATATTCTAGATAAAGCTGTTAGTATATATTTTATAATGATAATTGAAATAAGGTGTTGTCATCAAAACTTCATTCTCTAGCAATCTCCCTCTTTTTAATGATGACAACTTTAACAACCGAAATCCGACAGACCGATTTTTTTTTCAAAATTCCAATCTATCGAAACTCAAGTTGTTGTTGTGCTCTGGTATCCTGTAGAAAAGACAAAGACATAAAATATGTCAGAGCTCAGAAAATATCTAACAGCGGAATGGATGAAATATAATATACTCAAAGTATAGCTTTACCGTTTTAATAATACTGCCTAACTAGTATCCATAGTTGTCATGTCTCTGCCACAAACCTAACTTGAGAGTATGCAATGAGGAGGGGTCAAAACACAAGTTCAGGTGAGAGGATTTAAATTATACACTTTGGATAACACTATATATAACGTTCAACTATATTTTCTTATTTATTAGGTTACTTGGGTTAACAACACTCAAGGCTTACACATGTTGCACCCATTTACTTCACATTGGATTAACCTAATACAATAAATATGTCGCTACCCCCAATATTAAGGTACACCCCATGGTACCCCACCCACACGGTCTCCGCCATAACACCACCGAAATATATGCAGTCCCTCATTCTACGATGGTGTGATGTACAGACCTCTATATAACAATATTCTGTTCCACATATATCGGTCATTACTATGCTGTACAATCATACAGACTGCCACCTTTGTTCAAATCAAATTTCATATCGGAGTAATGCCCTAATTTCTACGATACACCTCCCAGAGCAGATATGCTTGTATTTATACTGTCCCATGTACGTACCGTTAATTGTTGCACGATGCCTCAACCGCACGTCCTCTAATATGCACCGAGTTCCATAGCAGGGCGATACAAGAAATACGGATCTCGATCGGGAGCTTTTCCATATCTGTACAGGCCCGCCTTTAAGAGCCTCAAAATACAGATATCCCTCGGGTATGTTTTTCATGGTGGCTATGGCCCCACCTCGGCTCCTCCCTCAACTAGTAAAGGCTACAAGAGCTAAATGACTTGCCTCTAACAAACAACCAATCTAAACATCCCTTTGGCGTCTCCCGTCAACCATTGTACCTCGATAGTGAAAGGTGAATGGTCTATTGGGATTAACTCTAGTCTTTTCACATCCCACTGGCTTCCGATGACATGTATCCAACTCTAGTCAAGGCCCACCCACCTGGTAGTTACGCGTAGACCCAACCTCTGCGAGCATAGCCTAAACATCTGTCACCGCACAGATGTCTACCAGGAGCACCTTACATATCTCAGGAAGCCACGTGCTTCCCCTTCCATTCCTTCCGAGATTCCATAATAATCAAATGAACACGCACTCCCCTCATGCCTTATAACATCATGATGATCTACCCCATTGAGTTATTTACCCTCAAACGGGCGGACTGGTCCAAGAGCCTCACTTTAATGTGTCATTAGACCCTATGTCTAAACATTCTTTTATGCACTTGCTTTACTTCATCAGGATTCCATTTAACTTGGCTATTCCCATTCACATTGAATTTGGAATCCAACCCTTTATATTGAATAAGGTCTAGCATCATTTCTATCCATTTAGGCATAAGTTAGTTCAGGATGCAACCCACTAATATTATTGACCAAATTAAGGTGCATTACTAGTGAGAAATAAGAATATTGATTTTATCATTATATATCACAACTGGTATCTTTATACTGATATTAGAGTACAAATCGTCTTAATAAAACATGTAACTCTTGCAATATGGGCTTATGCAGATTCATGGTATAAAAGACATCAACAAGAACAAGAGATGAAGCAGCTACAGGCAGAAAATCAAGCCACCATGAATGAGGCATGTGACACCCCACGTCCGTTAATGTCACTCACTAATGGAATGCATTAAGTTTCGTGAAGCGTTGTAGGTAAACTGACACAGAATAATTACAAGACAGATATAAATAAGATAGCAGCGGAAATTTCAAATTTATATTTCAACATAAAACATAATACCGTAGTTCACAATACCATATGTCATAAAACCATTACAACAAAATACTTCTGTCGTGCATCATCACAGTACATAGGTATTAAAGGAAAACATTATTCCCCAATAAAAAGAGTAAGCCATAGTAGAGGCAAAGACTTGAACCATACTCCAGAAGTAGCTTCCAGCAAGATAATATCCAAGTCCTGACTAAGTTTGGGTGTTTCCTCCCTGAGAACCTGGGGGGAAACGGAAGAGAGAGGGAAAAACAAAGGGGTCAGACATATAGTCTGGCGAGTCCAGTTACTTTTAGGCTGTAAATAAATAAAGGTGAACATGACAGGCATAAAGTGGGTAAGAGAGGTCACTATATAAATGGCAGTTGTGACATGGCAGATAAGGTAAGGTGTACGCATACTTCACTAATGACTACTCTTCCCTATTACTAGTATAACTAAAGTTAGATGATCCCTTCCATAATAAGTTGGTAGACTTAAGGTATACGTCCGAGTGTACCCTAACCATTACCCAATCGATCAGCTCCCTATTCTGTAAATACCCTGTGCTGGCCCCATAGTAGGAGGTATCACTTCCTAAAGTGGCAACCCAAGAGGTGCACAACCATATCTACTGGTGGCACGGTCATCTTAGCCCCCACTGCCCGGCCCATGCATGCACATGTCCCCGGTCGGTTTGCGCCGTCCACACTGTCTGTCCCGTTTGGATCTCTTACAATCAATCAGTAAGTGTGCCCTTATCTCCACCTAGTACGGAGTTCTTTATTTGATACCTACTCTTGGTTACTGATTGAAATGGGTCCCACAAAATATGATACAAGCTCCCCCTTTATCTTGTATCCCCACTAGGTTTTTCACTAACTATGTATACTCCTAGGTGTCTTTAATTACATAGTCCTATACCAGTTATGCTACCCTAAAGGGTGTCTTTAATTACATAACTTTATTCTATTTTCCACTGGCTATGTATACCCTCGGGTGTTTTTAATTACATAACCTTATTGGGTTAAGTTTGTGGGCCAATATATCTATATATTACCCACCCCTTCTAAATTACTTAACCCACCCACTACTCATCCTGTTTTACTTAACCCTAACTTATGTTCATACTCATACAATCTTTATGAATTAAATTAGGTTAAGTAGTCCAATTCTATTACCATGTCCAATTATGGTTTCATACTAGGTTAGATCTCCTACATTAGGCCTGCAACATGTGAATGCTGGATATGCTGGTCGGGTTCGTGCAGTTTTATTCCACAGTTGGGCCTAACCTCGCGTCTTAGCCCGATTCGTATATACGTACTTAGACCTCTCACATTAGGTTCAACATTAGTGGTTGTTGGATATGCTGGTCGGGCCCGGGCAGACTTCCACCACTAATGTAACCTAACCTCGTGTCATAAGTACAATTACAATTCCTAATTGTAATTACTAACATTCCATTTTTAATTAATTTACCAATTAATTGGTCCTTTCCTTTTATAGGTGTCAATACCTATTTTGCAACAATAATTTGAATTACATATTCATAAATGGTCATATTCAAATTATTTCATTTTTACCCAAATTTACCTATGTCATTATAGGTGATTATTTCTATGTTTCCCTATTTGAATGATATGTCCAACTTATATAAACATTATATAAATTATGCCAATTATAAATCCCCTTTTTCCCCGTTTCCTAACTAACGTGATCGCATGTATATTGGGGCCATCGAGGCTACAAAGTAGGCTCGCCATAATAATAAAAAGGGAGTGATAAAGGTGATAGTTTCAGTATAATTTTTGCATGAGCATGACAATAAGGTGAATTGACATGTAATCATCATGATAGGGTGAACACAGAGCTGATGAACTTGTGGCAACTACGATGTCAAAGTCAACATAACAAGGTCTAAACTTGTCATTTAGATGTCTAACAAAATTAGTGTGATATAGTAGCATGATTAGATCTAAAAGGGTGGCATCACATGTCAAGTTTACAAGATATCGTGATTATTACAACATAACAGGTGAAAGGTGATTAGCATAAAGGATTAGATCTAAATTAACAAGTTCGCATTTCCCACAATATAGTTGCAAATCAAGATCTACATAGTCAGCATAGTTGAATGTCCATAATCATATTGGATCCAGGGATAATGGCATAATAAACTTGCATAAGTTCATGATTCACAATATATACCTAATTCGTACTCTATCATAATTCACATTTATCCATTTAAACCTAAAAGTGACTAGAAACTCACAGCGTTAGGTTCAGAAAATTTAGAGAGAGAGAGATCTGAATTCTGATTAGCTAAACTGATTGTAGTAGACTTTGATTTTGTTTCAATTTGCAACCCGACAGCATATAGACTCTATGATCTCCAATGGAGAAAATAAGAGAATAGGGGACCATATTTATATCCTAGAACCAATGAACCAAATCCAGAATCAAGTCAGGTACGTAAAACGAATTATGCCCAGATCTGTCCCGAGGGGAGGGAAGGTCAACATCCCTATAGGGGGGTCGACACCCATGTCGACACCCCCTAGGGGGGTCGACACCCACGAGCAGGAATTTTCCCGCTCAACCCGCTTTGGCCTGATTTTGATTTTGGAATTGTTTTTGAAGGTTCTGGAATTATATATATATATATATATCTTGTGCGTAAACAAACTTCAAACCCTTATAACTTTTTCATACGGTGTTCGTTTTAGCAAACCAAATGTCCATTCTGACCAGAATTTCGAGATGGACACAATGGCATAGTCTGTTCCCACTAATTCCGAATGTTAAATTAATTATTGTTTAATTTATCCTCTTTTAATGTCGTTAAAATTTAGGGTGTTACATTCTCCCCTAATTAAAGATTTTCGACCCCGAAATCTCTAAGTTGGGAAGAATGCATATCCTAAGATCCATCATCCATCTACTCATCCAACATCCATTGGCATCCATTGTCCTTAAAAGCCTCTGAAGCTTATATAAATATATGTAGAAGTGCCTGTATATGTCCCAACACTAATGTGAAAATCAGGCGGTCTACTGATTTAGTTAGCCTCCTTAATGCAATGTATGTTAGTGCTATGAATCCAATATGTATGCAAATAAACCTATTACATCATATAAGTTATATATGTGTGCACACACATTTGTCCAAATGCAACATCCATATACTAACTCATCCATTTCTATACATAAAAGAAAATGCACATAGATCCATATGCAATATGAAAGTGATTGAGCCACCTAATGTGTGTGTACATGCGTCCACAGGAAACCACTAGCAAACACTTGCATCCACTAGCATCCATCAAACATAATATGTTTCAAACACATGTTTTCATCCATAGGACTCCTATCTGAAGGTCAAAAATACTATGAATAAGATATACACAAATGATAGAAACAAGTACTGATAAAGCTTTTGGAAAAGGAGTTAAGAACATACCCTCGAAGAGAAAAGGGTACGAAGCACGAATCTTATCTTCCATTTCCCAAGTCGCATCCTCTATCTTATCTCTCCATTGAACCTTTAGCAACTTGATCTCTTTATTGCGTAGCTTCTTAACCTCTGATCCAAGAATACGGGAAGGAACTCGCCTGATAGTTGCCTCCCATTCACCTCTACCTCTTCCAATATACTAGGCTCAATAACTTCCTTGGAGTCATGCAAGCACTTCTGCAGATGAGAAACATGGAAAACATCATGAATGCCTGATAGATTTTCAGGAAGCTCTACTCTATAGGCCATTCAGCCAATCCTTTCGGTTACGGGAAATGGTCCCACAAACCTAGGTGCCAACTTCCCTACTGCTCCGAAGCGGACCACATTCCTCAGAGGTGATACTTTGATAAAAACCAAGTTTCCCACTTCGAATTCATTGTCAGTCCTACTCTTGTATGCATATGATTTCTGCCTGTCTTGAGCTGTCTTCATCCGCCATCGAATAAGGTCAATCTTTTGGGACGTTTCTCTAACCATATCTGGTCCAAGTAATAATCTTTCTATAGATTCCCACCAACAAATCGGTGATCTAAAGGGGCGCCCGTACAATGCTTCGAAGGGTGCCATGCCGATGATGGCCTGATAGCCGCTATTATAGGAAAACTCCACAAAAGGAAGATGCTCTTCCCAAGTCCCTCCGAAATCAAGCATACACAGCCTCAAAAGATGGGGACACGATCTTCCCAAGATCTACTCCGTCTGCCCATCGGTCTGAGGATGATAAGCGGTGCTTAAGCGCAACTGTATACCTATTCCTCTTGCAAACTTCTCCAAAACTCGCTAGTAAAGATGGGGTCACGATCGCTTACTATGCTGGAAGGAACTCCACGAAGGCGAACTATCTCACGAACATAAATCGTAAGCAGTGCTTAAGCGTAACTGTATACCTATTCCTCTTGGAAACTTCTCCAAAACCCGCTAGTAAAGATGGGGTCACGATCGCTTACTAAGCTGGAAGGAACTCCACGAAGGCGAACTATCTCACGAACATAAATCGCTGCCAACCACGATGCCGTCCTTTTGCTCTTGACTGGAATAAAGAGAGCGCTCTTAGTGAGTCTATCTACTACCACCCAGACACTGTTATTGCCTTTCTTCGATCTAGGCAATCCATCTATGAAATCCATTGAGACGCTCTCCAATTTCCACTACGGCACTTCCAACGGATGAAGAAATCCGCCAGGCTTCTTTTGCTCAGCCCTAACTTGCTGACAAACCAAACATTGAGAAACAAATTTAACCATGTCCTTCTTCATCCTAGCCCAAAAGAAAAGCCTTTTCATGTCTCTATACATCTTCTCGCCGCCTGGATGAATAGTCATCTTAGAATGGTGGGCTTCTTTCTAGGACTGCCTTTATCAAGCTTCCAATCTGAGGAACACAAAGCCTTCCATCTCGTCGTAACCACCCCTTTTCATCTATGACATATCTACTGAGGTGACTAGAAGTCTCCCCTCTTCTGATCTTATCCATAATGTCTAGAATCTGTGGGTCACTTTGTTGCGAAGCTCCTATTTGCTCCATAAGAGTCGGTCGTATCTCCAAGAATGCAAATAAATCAGGCAAAACATCGATGGACGGTCTAAAATCAAAAGCTGATATGAACTCCCAGTTCTCTCTTTCCACAAACAAAGGACTCAGAGCCATCTTCTGCCTACTTAGTGCATCTACAACCATATTACGCTTGCCAGGGGTATAAGAAATCTCAAAATAGTATGAAGCTAAGAGTTCCATCCAACGTTGTTGCCCTAAGTTGAGATCCTTCTGAGAGAATAGGTACTTTACAGATTTGTGATCGGTGTACAACTCGAATCTTTCTCCCAGTAAATAATGACTCCACGTCTTCAATGCAAATACTATGGCAATTAGTTCTAGATCATGGGTGGGGTAGTTCTTTTCATGAACTCTCAACTGCCTACCCCCATAACATATTACTTTCCCTTCTTGCATCAGCACCGCACCAAGCCCTGTACCGCATGCATCAGTGTAAACAGTAAACACTTTACTTCCATCGGGCAAGGCCAAGACTGGGGCTGTTGTCGGAGCCCTTTTCAGCCGTGGGAAAGCAACATCACAGTCTATATCCCATGAAAACATCAAATTCTTCTTTGTCAGCCTAGTGAGAGGGGCTGATATCTTCACGAAGTCCTTAATGAACTTCCTATAGTAACCTGCCAACCCAAGAAAGCTTCTCACCTTGGTTGCGTTTTTAGGAATCTACCACTCTTGCACTGCAACCACCTTCGCGGTACCTACAGCTATCCCTTCCTTGAAGACTACATGCCCCAAGAATCTTATCTCCTTTCTCCAGAAATGGCATTTAGAGAACTTTGCTTTTAGTAGGTGGTCACGAAGAGTTTTCAAAACTTCCCTCAGATGTTGGGCATGCTCTTCTTCGTTCTTGGAGAAGATCAAAATATCATCAACCAAGATTATGATGAAATTGTTTAGGAATTCCCGCAACACCCTACTCATCAAATCAACAAAATAGGCGGGTGCATTTGTCAGCCCAAAAGGCATCACTAGCCATTCAAAGAAACCATCCAGAGTTCTGAAAGCAGTCTTGTCTATGCTATCCTCGGCCACTCTCAATTGATGGAACCCTGTAGCCAAGTCCAACAGAGAAAATACTAAGGCACCAACGAGCTGATCAAATAAATCATCAATTCTTGGAAGCAGGTGTGTATTCTTTTTGGTGAGCTTATTCAATTCTCTATAGTTAACACACAGACGAAGTGATCCATCTGCTTTAGTTGCGAATACTATTGGAGCACCCCATTCAGATATGCTTCGTCTGATGAACCCTTTCCCAAAAAGCTTCCCTACTTGCTTACTTAGCTCCCTCCTTTCCCTTGGAGCCATGTGGCGTACTGATAATGCAACGTGCTTTGCATTGTCCACTAGATATATGCGGAAGTCGATCTCGCGCCTTGGAGGTAAACCCTGTACCCCATCATAAACATCGGAGTAATCCCGAAACACTAGAAAAAACTGCAAGTCCTCTATGGATGCATCTAAAGACTCTAGGATTCTAAGCATAACAGACCCTTAGGGGTCACAAGAAACTTCGAGGGTCCTCCTATGACAAGTTGGGAGCCTGATAACCCTCCTTTCACAATCTAAAATGGCTCCATATGTGGTAAGCCAATCCATTCCTGGAATAAACCCATAGCCCATAAAACTGAGCACATACGCGTCGCATTCAAACTCGACGCCTGACACAGATAATTTCAAACCCCTAAAAATCATCGATAAATTAGCCGAACCACCAATGGGGTTTGAAACAGCCATGGGATCTACTATAATACTAGTAACTAAGTGCAGAGATTTGTTGATTCAAGGAATTAATGAAGTTTTGATTACTGATAAATAGATGATTCATTATCGACAAAAAGAGATGATCAATGGTTCGATAAAGAAACGAAGAGCTTTATATGGTAGAGGTTGATTATTTAGTAGTATTGTTAATGTTAAAATCTATCCTCAAATAATCATATCCCTCGGTATTGGGAATATATATATAAAATATGTGTGTGTGCACGTTCGTATGGTTTTCTGGTCAAAACCGGTCGACCGGTCAAATACCAGCGGTCGACCGATTCTGCCCGGAAAACCCAATGAACATGTACACATATATATAACGTATATATATTTTTAAATTTTTGTCTACTGGTCCATTTTTACCTGTCGAACGTTTTTAAATGGAAGAAACTATTCGAATAGTCACTTCCATTTCTTCAAGAGTTGCTTCCTTTCCTTTTCACCACTGATCATATCCATTGTTCGTAACTCTATACTAATGGTTACAACTGTTTATCTCTTATTTAAACATCTTGAAATCATCATTTCAAAAAACTAATTCTTTCAATCAAATCTCTATATTATTGAATTCATTCTTGAACTCTCAAGTACTTAAACGCTCATATTCTTCACAATATCGTTCTTGAATCCTAGAATTTATATATTATTCTTTTGATTCAAATACGATATCATCTTCCAAAATCTTCATAAACAAAAATTCTATTTGAGGATAAGATTATAGGAAGGTTGTACAAGAATTGACAAATTTGTGTTTGAGAACACACATTGTGAAACTACAAGTTTATTCATCTTGTTTGAAGTCCTCCGTGTTGTAAGAGGCAAGTAGTGAAGTCCTCCGTGTTGTAAGAGGCAAGTGTTGAAGTCCTCATGTTGTTAGAGGCGTGAAATTCCTGTTCGGTTGCTCGGGTGTTGTAAACCTGTTCCTCTGGGTGTAGTGAGGTTGTTGTTAGTGAAAATCCAGATAGAAGTCTGGGACTGGACGTAGGACGGTGCTCCGAACCAGTACAAAAATCTCTGGTGTGATTTTTCTATTTTTACTGCATTTACTATTATTTAGTTCCGTGATTAGCCATTACTTCATACTTCAATATTGTTCGTCATATTACACTATCCTTATGAGTATATTATACTTGGCAAGTACACACGTACACTTTCAATTAGTATCAAAGCACGGTCATCTTATAACCGTAACAGTTATTTGATATATTCTTGTAATATGGCAAATAACCTGAGTTCTAGCACTCAAAACACCACTTACACGGAAGATCAATCAACATAAACACCTCCATTCTTCAATGGCCTTAATTATAGCTATTGGGCAACACGTATGTCATTTTACATGCAGTCAAATAGCTATGATGCCTGGAATGCTACATAAAAATAAATAGTGATTCCAACAACTGAATATTCAGAATGGACACCGGCTGAGAAAATGGCAGCAGCCGTAAAAGCAAAAGCAATAAATATGTTGTTTTGTGCATTAGATCAAAATGAATATAACTGTGTCAATATCTGTACCACTGCATATCAAATTTGGCAAACGATGAAAACCACTCATGAAGGTAATAACAAGGTTAAACAAGCCAAAATAGCATGTTGAAAAGTCAGTTCCAAAATTTTAAATGAAGCCGAATGAAACAATCAATGATATGTATTCATGGTTTCATACTATTCATCATGCACTTATTGGTTTAGGACAAAAATATTTAGATTTTGATGTAGTCTCGACAGTCCTACATTCTCGGACTAGTGAATGGGAAGGAAAAGTATTAGCGATTGAAGATGCTAATGACCTTTCTATCATGAAGCCAGATGAATTGATAGGAAATCTAATGTCCTATGAAGCAAATTTGCAGGCTAGAAAGGAACAGAAAGAATAAAAGAAAAATGTAGCATTTCATGTCGGAAAAGATGAAGATGAATTAGAATCTGAAGATGAAGACATAGCTTTTATGGTAAAAGGTTTCAAAAAAATCCTGAAACAACGAAAAGCTAGTCGATATAACAAAAGAAAATCTAGATCAAATAAACCATCATCATTAGTTATAGAATGTTTTAACTGCCGTAAAAAGGGGCACATGCACAAAGATTGTCCGGAGAAGAAGTCAGGAAATGACAAGTTTAAATGCAAGAAGGACAAATCAAAGAAACGAGCTTTTTCAGTCACATGGGATGATTCAGACTCGTCTTCATCAGAAAGTGAAAGTGATTCGGAAAATGAACAAGCAATTTTTTGCTTCATGGCAACAGAAGATGAGGTACAAATTCCTACATTTGATGAAGTTCTTGATATTAATGCTGAATTTATAGTTAAATTTAAAAATATGAAACGACAATGGAAAGAAGCCAAAGCAGATTTAAGCAGAGCAGAGTTTGAACGAGATATGTTAAAGGATGAGAAAAAAATATTAGAAGAAGAACTTGAAAAAGCTCAAGAATCATCGTCTAATATTGATTCTCAATTATCTCTTTTGAGTCAAGAAATCGAAACTCAAAAAGAGAAAAATGATACTCTCACTACTGAAAATCATGAACTTAAGGAAAAAATCAAAATTCTGGACCTAGAAAAAGCTATTTACAAACCAAGTGAGATAATAGTACTTAAGATATTTCTAACTTCAATAAAGTCGAGAAAATTTGAAAAAAGTCATTGAGAGTTCACAATCTGCTTCAAATAAACAAGGCTTGGGATATAAGAAACAAGAAACCCAGAAACATCTTGGTTTCAAAAAGAAAAATGTAAAACAAGATAAAGCTAAGAAAAATCTTAGTTTGTTATATTCCAAACCAAAACTAGTTGTGAAGTTTCAAAAGAAAAATGTCAAGACTATCAAGATATAGGTTCCTAAAACAAAGAATAATTTGATTAGGAACAAATATATTCAACACTTTATGAATACTGCGCATTTCAATTCTAATTATGTATATAAAGGGGATACCGGGCCCGTATGGATTTGGACTCCTAAGACCTGACTCTTAGGACCCTATAAAAAGGTGGGTACCATGGACTTTATTTTATTTATTGCAGGTCCCACTTAAGAAAAAAGGAAAGTGGATATTGGACAGTGGTTGCTCGAAGCACATGACTGGAAACAAGAGCTTACTGACAAATATTACTTACTCAGATGGCGGCTCCGTCACTTTTGGACATAATTCAAAAGGCTATATCATCGGCAAAGGCGATGTGAGCAATTGTGGTACATATAACTTACCTCTTATTACTAATGTCATGCTAGTTAGAAATTTGAAACACAATTTACTTAGTATTAGCCAGTTATGCGACAAGAGTTTTACAATTTCCTTTTCTGATAATAAATGCAATATCTTAGATAAAGACCATAAGTTAGTTTTCGAAGGGTATAGAGACAGAATTTTTTTTTTTTTTGAATATGAATATTAATCATAATTCAGATATGTGTCTTATAGCAAATGATAATGATCCGTGGCTATGGCACAAACGCTTCTGTCATATAAACTTCAGAACTATTGAAAGTTAGCCAAAAACGACCTAGTTAGAGGACTACCCAAAATGAGCTTTACGGTTGATAACATTTGTGACGCATGTCAATTAGGAAAATTGACTAAATCATCTTTTAAATCAAAGAAAGTCATATCAACATTACAACCACTTGAGCTACTACATGTGGATTTATTTGGACCAACACAGGTTCAGTCAATAAACCATAGTCGATATGTGTTTGTAATTGTTGATGATTACTTTCGTTACACTTGGACGATTTTCTTGAAAAACAAAATTGACACTTTATATCATTTCAAATATTTCGTCAAAAGAATTCAGAAATCGAAAGGGCTTAATGTTAAAAATATAAGAAGTGATCATGGCAGAGAATTCGAAAATAATGAATTTGAACATTTTTGTACAAAGAAAGGTATATATCATAACTTTTCGTTCCCTAGAACTCCAGAACAAAAGGTAGAACGGAAAACCGGAATTTACAAGAATGTGCAAGAATATTATTAAATGTAACCACTTTACCAAAGCATTTTTGGGCAGAAGTTGTTGCAACTGCATGTTATGTTTTGAATTGTGTATCCATTCGACCTCTCACCAAGAATACATCTTATGAATTATTTAATCAGTGAAAGCCAAATATCTCATACTTCAAAGTTTTCGGTTCAAAGTGCTTTATTTTAAATACGAAAGACCATCTTGGAAAATTTGATCCAAAGACCGATGAAGGCATATTTGTCGGTTTTTCATAACAAAGCAAGGCCTATCGTATATTTAACAAAAGAACCAAAACTATTGAAGAATCACTTCATGTTTCATTCGATGAATTTTATCAACCTTCTCATAACGTATCGGATGATGATGATACTATAGTCACTAATAATCCAATCATCACAAATGTTGATTCTGATTCAGAAATAATTTAGAATATTCCTTAACCATGTGTTTTACCTTCTCCACCAAGATTACGATCTCCTCCATGGATATGAAGAGATCATCCGGTTCAAAATATAATTGGAGAGGTAACATTACAAATTAGAACAAGGAGTCAACTCAATCAAATGGGTCATGTTGCGTTTCTTTCGAATATCGAACCTAAAAATCCAAAAGAAGTTTTTACTGATGATTACTGGATCATTGCCATGCAGGAAGAACTAAATCAGTTCGAGTGCAACGATATCTGGGAACTTGTTCCAAGACCAAATGATCAGTCAGTTATTGGTACTAAATGGGTCTATAAAAATAAGGCCAATGAACAAGGAAATATCACCAGAAATAAAGCAACATTAGTAGCACAAGGATATAATCAGGAAGAAGCTATCAATTATGAAGAAACATTTGCACCTATTGCTTGACTAGAAGCTATCAGAACCTTATTATCCTTTGTTTGTCATCATAATTTCAAACTTTATTAGATGGATGTCAAAAGTGCTTTTCTAAATGGATTTATCAAAGAGATTGTATATGTCGAACAACCTCCCTTGTTCGTACATGAAAAGCATCCTGACTACGTATACAAACTTAAGAAGGCTTTGTATGGTTTAAAACAAGCACCTCGTGCTTGGTATGAATGATTACGTAGTTATCTTACTGATTCAGGATTTCAAATAGGCAAAGTCGATCAAACTTTGTTTATTAAACATTCTCGGAAAGAAATATTGGTTATCCAGACATATGTAGACGATATTATTTTTGGTTCGACAAACGATAAATTCTGCAAAGAATTTGCGGATATTTTGACCAAAGGGTTTGAAATGTCTCATATGGGAGAACTATCATATTTTCTTGGTCTTCAAATCAAACAACTTTCGAACGGTATTTTTGTTAATCAAGAAAAATACTGTGGAAGTCTTATCAAGTGCTTCGGTTTAGAAAATACGTCTAGTAAACCTACTCCTATGAGTACAACTACACATCTTGAAAAAGATGAGAATGGTAAGAGTGTTGACCAGAAATTATATCGAAGCACGATTGGTTCTCTTCTTTATCTTACAGAAAGTCATCTAGATATAATGATGAGTGTTTGTCAATGTGCACGACTTCAAGCAAATCCAAAGGAATCACATTTACGAGCAGTAAAACGTATAATTCGTTATCTTAATGATACCAAAGATTTTGTTCTTTTCTACCCAAAAGAATGTCCATTCGAATTAGTATCATATAGTGATGCTGATTTCGGAGGTTCTTGTAACACCCCGAGTTTTCTGTTAACGGTAACTTTACAAATTAAAGTATAATTAATTCTAAATGATGGAATTAAGGGAAATGGGTTATGCCATTGCGTTCGTCATGAAATTCTGCTTGACATAGAGTCCAAGTTTGCGTAAAACGAATACTGTATGAAGAAGATATGGACGAACGAAGTTGGGCAGAAAAACAGAAACGGGTCAGAATGCACCGGCGCACTTGGGAAGTGCGCCAGAACAAAATTGCACAGGCGCACTTGGGAAGTGCGCCAGTACAATTTTAGCACTGGCGTACCTACCAAGTGCGCCTAGGCCTGAAACCCAGCTTGGTCAGGCCCTGGCTCGCCTGGTCAGGTTCTGGTTGATTTCTGAGGCTTGGCTGAGTCACTAGGGCTTAAATGTCGCTTTCTGATTGGCTTCTCTTGAGATGGATGGTCTGGATTCACTCTAGCTTCATCGACGGCTCTAATCGGATTAAAATTATATAAATACAACTCAAATCTAACCCTAAACACACACAAATAATAGAATACTAAAGCCGTCATGCTACTGAAAAGAAACTAGGAGTGGTCGTCAGTTATAAAGCTTAAAGACAAGCCAATACTAAAGTAAAACACGAATCGAAACAATGTTAGTCTACCCAAATGAAAGCATATCAAATTCAGAATTCAGAATCCAGAATCCAAGTTCGTCGTTCATTGTAAGTATAGTGATATTTCCGATGTAGACTTGATTCGATGTAAATTGGAAGTGGAATTGTGCTATTATGTAACGATGATGTTAATTCATATCTATGTGTTGAAATGATTGTGTTGCGAATGAAATTGGGATGTTTGTGGTATAATTAAGATTGATGTTGATCCTATTGTACTTTTAAAAGGACAACAACATCACAATCAAGTTGTATAGTTCATGTTTATGTGATTATATAGGTTGTTTAGAACCTCATGTATATACTTTATGCAAGAATCTTTATGCCTATATGGTTATGTTCATATACATGCCTCTATGTTTATACAAAAGTTGTAAGTTCCTAATTGGATCCATGTCAAGATCCAGTTTAGTACATGTTTTATGTTGTAATTAGATATGCGGTTGGATCTAGCTCACACCCTTGTCATAAAGTTATACATATTTATGAAAACGACATACTCTTTTCATGTGCTAGTGATGTTCGATGTTATGCCTAGATCCAAAAACAAGTTTAGACTTATGTTGTCTAAATCATATGCTAATTCATGTGACACCTATTTGGTTAGACCCTTATTTCAATGCAAATTCACATATATGTAAATTGATTTAGGCTATGTTGCAAATTCACATATATGTATATTGACTATTTTGCAAGTTCACATCTATGACATTCATGTTGGCTATTTTGCAAGTTCACACCTATGATGTTCATATTGACTATGCCAAAAATGCCAAGTTTACATCTATGTCATGTTTATGTTTATGAACTCCCTTATGCCTATTCTTGTGCGCTAAATTAGGCTATGTTTTTAGCCTAATATTATATGCTAAAACTATGCGAACGAAAATTAGGCTAAGATTGTTAGCCTAATATTTAAACGGGGTAACATTGGGAATATTAGCAAAACTTGACATAAAAATATATGAAAATTGGCATGTTTGTCACATGCCAAAATTGGTGGCATTTAAATGGTATAAATTCTTATACCAAAAATGTTTAACTTGGAATGTGGGCCATAACATTTAATTGTTGACAAATTTACATATATTAAGTAATAAAGACAAATATGTAAATTTAGAAAATACGAATATGCTTAACACGAGGTTGGATTGAGTTGTGATGTAAATCTGCCCGGACCCGCCCGGCTGTCCAGTAGTCACTACAATACCTATCCAATGTGGGTGGTTAAGCATTGAGCCCAATAAGGACCCGAGGTTAGACAGAGTTACAGTGTAAATCTGCCCAGAAGCGACAGGCACATCCAGTAACCGTAACAATATCTGTCTAATGTGAGTGGTCGGTGCTTTAAAAAGCTAAGGACAGACAAGTCAAGATGGTAGGGTTAAGTTAACTAAAGCACTTAACCAATTCAACATGTTAATGAAATTGATGGGTGGGGTCAGGTAAATACAGACACTTAACCGCTTAACATGTTTGACTAGAAAACCCAAGTAACGGGGACCCATTTCAGCAGTTACCCAATTAGGTATCATGGTACCCTGAAACTAGGCAGGGTGGGGCACGATTACTGGGCTAATTGTAAGCGGTCAAAAGCGACGGTGCTGGGTGCAACAGTGTGGGTTCTAACGGAGTGCGGGCGTGCACACAGTTCGGAGCAGACAAACAGGGCACTGGGGGCACCAGTAGTATAACCTATGCATTCTAAGGATTGTGTCGGGTCGCCACCATGGGACATAATACACCCCATGGTGGGGCCAGCATAGGTATTTACAATATTTAGGGGCGTAAGACACATGTAATTATGCGAGTAGGAGGCGATCTTTAGAATAACGGGATCACTTCACCCTCAGCACGGGGTGCCAGTTTAGAACTAATGCATGTAGGTGAAGAGTTATAGTGTGGGGTGCGATAGTATGTTCGTTTTAGAACTACCTTATCTTAGTTTATGATACTTTCCTGTTTCCAGTTTATACCTATCATGCCCTTATTCTTATTCTCATACTGAAGAGTCACTAGACTTACCAGGCTTTATGTCTGACCCTATTTTCTTTCGTCTTCTTTTCTTCCATTCCCCCTCCAGGTCCACAAGGAGGAAACAACCCAGCTTAGTAAGATTCTTTAAAAGCTTCAAGATAATTGATGTACGGTTTGGAGTCTCTTTCCTTGGCTATGGCTGTTGGACACACTCTGTGGGGATTTATGCAGTTTTAATCACGTTTTATGCTTCTTTATTTAAAAACCAAGACAGAAATGATGCTGTAATGTTTTGGAAGTTGTTATGAGACAATTATGGAAATGTTTGTATGAACAAGTATTTTATGAAATAAAAGTCTGATGTTTTCCGCTGCTTATATATATGTGTGTTTATATCTGTCTTGTGTTTTATCTGTGACTTTTACTTACAAACCTCCACCAAAGTTAAGGCAGTCCCTTGTGAGTGACCTTAATGGAGGGTGGGGTGTTTCACTTGGTATCAGAGCATAGATTTACCAGACTAGATAAAAATTTTGAAACTATTTTCAAAAATAAGTTTAAAGAAGCATCTTTTTCAAGAAAAAGTGTTGTTTTTAAAAGGCATAATTCCCCAGAGCCATATGCACTATCCCTCTATCCCTTCACCTTGAATACTTTCCTTTTTGTTCCAACATGTATAGAGATCTTAACCTTCCAGAAGGAGTACCGATCCCTGGCTGGTTCCGAAGGTACCTAGGGGCTAGGGCCAATGGTACTGGCCAAGCAGGCATTCCTCCCCCTACGATGGCAGTGGTTCCTTCCCACCCTCCTCCTCCTCCTCGTGGGAACACTTTCGCTAAGACGTGTAGAGATTTCAAGGCTATGGGAGGAAAGGACTTTTATGGAACTGAATCATTTGTGGTAGCAAGGAACTGGCTGAAAGAGACTGAAGATTTGTTCGTTATCTTCGGAGTTGATGACAGGCAAAAGATACAGCTAGCGGTGTGGTTGTTCAAAGATGAAGCTTCCTATTGGTGGGAAGTTACGCATGCGGAGAGGCCAGTGGAAACATGGGAAGATTTCAGAACAAGGTTTGAGATGAAATTCCTCATCCAAGCTGAAAGAAGTTTGCAGATGGAGAAGTTCCTAACTCTTAAGCAAGGGAGTATGACGATCAGGGAGTATGTCAATCAGATTAATCAGCTGGCCAGATTTGGGCTTGATTTAGTAAACACCCAACACAAGAAGGCCCTTCGCTTCATCAAAGGCCTGAATGAGCCTCTACACAGCCTTGCTATGACCCATATACCCATGGGGGCGACCTATGAAAGCTTGGTGGACATGGCGCTGCTACACGAGGAAGATAAAGGCAAGAAAGAGGCAAAGACGGAAGTGCCTCAAGAAAAGAAGGAGGGTTTACAAGCTAAGAAAATAGACTTCAAGAAAGGCGGGAAGAACAACAAATCCCGTGAAAAGAGAAAGTGCAATTTCTGTGGCATTGTGGGACATATAGCAAAAGACTGCAGAAAGAAGAAGGTAAAGATGAATGGTGGTTGCTTTAGTTGTGGCGAGACTGGACACTTGGCTAAGGACTGCCCAAAGAAGCGGGGGTTGGGACAGAGGACTGGATCCACCTCAGGCGGACAAGTTCACGCGCTGGTGGCACCTCCCCAAGAACAAGGTAGAAATATTTCTGTAGAAAGCTTAGTTTATCTGTATGATCATCCAGTTCGCACTCTCTTTGATTCTGGTGCATCACACTACTTTATTCCATCTGCTTTAGTAGAATCTCTGCACCTAGGAACTAGTATGGTAGAAGATCCCTTAGTTGTTTCAAATCCAATTGGGGGCTCGGCTTATTTGTCGATGGTTTGCTTGGATTTGAAAATCTCTATTCTAAGTGTTGAATTTAGATGTAGTGCCTTTGTTTTAGGCTTCTCAGGATATGGACTGATCTTAGGCATGGACTGGTTATCCAGTAATAGTGCCATTCTTGATTGTGAGAAAAGAGTGGTTAGGCTCTTGACTCGGCTCGGTAACCCTCTAGAAATTTCTTTTAATCCCTTGAATGCTATTATGCTTAGTTATCTAGAGTTGCTTGACGCATCCGTTGAGAATTTGTAGTCGGTTAGAGTAGTCCGGGAATATCCGGATGTCTTTGAAGAGGTGAAAGGCTTACCTCTGAAGCGGGAAATAGACTTCCGCATATATCTTGTTGATAATGCAAAGCTCGTAGCTCTGTTTGTTAGACACATGGCTCCAAAGGAGAGAAAGGATCTCCGTAAGCAAGTTAAGGAGCTTCTCGAGAAGGGGTTTATAAGAAGGAGTATCTCGGAATGGGGTGCTCCAGTGGTGTTCACCACCAAAGCAGATGGTTCACTATGTCTTTGTGTGGACTATAGGGAACTAAACACGCTAACTAAAAAGAATAGACGCCCGCTTCCCCAAATAGACGATTTGTTTGATCAGCTTGTAGGTGCATCGGTCTCCTCCCAACTTGATCTAGCTACTGGGTTCCATCAGCTAAGGGTAGCTGAAGATAGCATTGATAAAACGGCGTTCAGAACCCCAGACGGTTTGTTCGAGTGGCTTGTCATGCCTTTCGGTTTGACAAACGCAACCACTTATTTCGTAGACCAAATGAGCAGGGTGTTCAGAGAATTCCTCAATAAGTTCGTGGTGGTCTTCGTAGACGATATTTTGATCTTCTCAAAGAATGAGGAAGAACATGCTCAGCATCTGAAAGAGATCATGGATACTCTCCATGCACTTCAGCTAAAAGCCAAATTCTCCAAGTGCCACTTTTGGAGAGAAGAAGTAAGATTTCTGGGGCATATAGTGTCCAAAGAGGGGTTGGCTGTGGACCCCGCGAAAGTGGTGGCAGTGCAAAGAAATGCAACCGAAGTCCGAAGCTTTCTTGAGCTATCCGGTTTTTACCGAAAATTCATTAGGGATTTCATGAAAATCTCAGCTCCACTTACAAGGCTAACAAAGAAGAATCTGGTGTTCACTTGATATTTGGATTGCAAGTTTGCTTTCCAACGATTAAAAAGTGCTCTCACAATAGCCCCAGTTCCGACTTTGCCGGATGGAAGCAAAATGTTCACAGTATATACGGATGCTTGTGGTACGGGGCTAGGCGTTGTTTTGATGCAAGAAGGGAGGGTAGTAGCTTATGGTGGAAGACAATTGAAAGTGCATGAAAAGAACTACCCAACCCACGATCTTGAGTTGGCCGCCATCATCTTTGCGCTTAAGTCTTGGTGCCATTATCTCCTAGGTGAGAAGTTCGAATTATATACTGACCATAAATCATTGAAGTATCTTTTCTCGCAGAAAGATCTTAACTTGAGGCAGCAAAGGTGGATGGAGATACTTGCCTCATATGACTTTGAAATTTCCTATACTCCTGGAAAAGGCAACTTAGTAGCAGACGCGTTGAGTAGAAAGAAACTGACCCTAAGCCCTCTCTTTATAGAAAGGCAAAGCTTGGAGTATATAGCCGGTTTTGACTTTAGGCCCTCCTCAGATTTTATACTGGTTTACTGGCATCCCTAGAAGTATGGCCCACTCTTTTAGAATCGATAGGGGCCGCACAACGTGAAGACACGCAGCTTGTGGATGTGATTGATAAACTAAGTAGGGGTGAAACATCCAGTCACCTCAATAGGTATTCCATCGATGATAAGGGTTGGCTAAGGCGAGATGGAAGACTATGCGTCCCACAAGCTAGGGATTTAGTGAAAAAGGTTCTCGAGGAGACACATCATTCCAAGATGACAATACACCCAGGTGGAGACAAGATGTACAAGGACGTAAAAAGAGTTTTCTATTGGAGCGGCATGAAGAAGGACGTGCCAGATTTCGTTTCTAAGTGCGCAACATGCCAACAGGTCAAGGCGGAACAAAAGAAACCTAGAGGACTGCTTCATCCTCTAGAACTCCAGAAATGGAAGTGGGATAGCATTTCAATGGACTTCATTGACGGGTTGCCTAGGTCAAGAAGAGGCAATACTAGCATTTGGGTAATAGTGGACAGGCTTACTAAAAGCGCCCACTTTATACCTATCAAGAGTAGAAGGACTGCTTCGTCTCTAGCTTCTCTTTATCTCAAGGAAATAGTTCAACTCCATGGAATACTCTCCACCATAGTGAGTGACAGAGACCCCATCTTCACGAGCGAATTTTGGCAAAGTATGCAAGAAGCTGTCGGCACACAGTTATGCTTGAGCACGGCCTATCACCCCCAAACTGATGGTCAGACAGAAAGGGTGAATAGAGTACTAGAAGATCTTCTGAGACTGTGCGTTCTTGACTTTGGAGGGACTTGGGAGGATCACCTTCCTTTAGTGGAATTCGCCTACAACAACAGTTACCAAGCCACCATCGGTATGGCGCCCTTCGAAGCTTTGTATGTAAGACCTTGTCGATCACCAACTTGTTGGTGGGAGTCTACCGACAAGATTATACTTGGGCCAGAAATGATTAGAGAGACTTCAGAAAAAGTGGACTTGATACGAAGGAGAATGAAGACTGCCCAAGATAGACAGAAATCCTACGCCGACAAAAGAAGGACCGACCTTGAGTTTGAGGTTGGGGACAGGGTTTTCCTTAAGGTATCCCCTTTAAGGAACGTCGTTCGCTTTGGATCCGCAGGAAAGCTAGCACCAAGATTTGTAGGACCATTCCCTATCATCGAGAAGATTGGGAAAATGGCTTATAGAGTAGAGCTGCCTGAAAGATTGGCTGGAATTCACAAATGCTTTCACGTTTCTCATCTCCGGAAATGTCTACGTGAGTCTGCAGAAGTGGTGGAGCCAAGTATTCTAGAAGAAGCCGAAGTGGAACGCGAAGCAACTGCGAGGAGAGTTCCAACTCGAATCGTAGGAACTGAAATAAAAAAGCTACGCAACCGCGAAGTGAAGCTCGTTAAGGTTCAGTGGAGCGACGCCGAGGAAGATGTGACTTGGGAAACTGAGGATAGAATACGTGCGGCCTACCCTTTTCTTTTTGAGGGTACATCTTTGACCTCTCTTTTTCCTTAAGTTGTACTTATATCTATCTTTTTAGGTATATCTTCTCGATACTCTTTTTTCCTTAGGTAGAAACCCCTTTGGATGTAAACATGTATTTGAAACATGTTATGGTTAATGGCTGCAAGTGGTTTCAAGTGGTTGCTAGTGGTTGCTCGTGGATGCATATACACACACAACCTAGGTTTTAGATCGGCTCAGTCACATCATACTGCATATGCATATATGTATTCATATTTGTATGTGGTTGAAACTTGATATGTTGTCATATCGATGTCGCATTTGTATTGGTGGTTGCGCACTCATGTAGAATTATGAGTAAGGAAAAATTTGCATACATTATGGATTCATGACACTTACATGATTTGCATTAAGGAGGTCAACTGGATCAGTAGACCGCCTGATTTTGCATTAGTTAAGGACATATACACACATGATGCATATAATCATAAAGCATTAGAAGTCTTTTAAGGACAATGGATGCTTGTGTTTGTTGGTCGAGTAGATGGACAATTGGATGTTAGGACTTACGTTCTCCTAGACTTGAAGATTTCGGGGACGAAATCCTTTAAGGAGGGGAGAATGTAACACCCCGAGTTTTCTGTTAATGTTCACTTTACAAATTAAAGTATAATTAATTCTAAATGATGGAATTAAGGGAAATGGGTTACGCCATTAGGTTCGTCTCAAAATTCTTCTTGAGATAGATTCCAAGTTTGCGTAAAACGGATACCGTATGAAGAAGATATGGACGAACGAAGTTGGGCAGAAAAACAAAAACGGGTCAGAATGCACTGGAGCACTTGGGAAGTGCGCCTGAAAAAAATTGCACTGGCGCACTCGGGAAGTGGGCCAGTACAATTTTTGCACTGGCGCACCTGCCAAGTGCGCCTAGGCCTGAAACCCAGCTTGGTCAGGCCCTGGCTGGCCTGGTCAGGTTCTGGTTGATTTCTGAGGCTTGGCTGAGTCACTAGGGCTTAAATGTCGCTTTCTGATTGGCTTCTCTTGAGATAGGTGGTCTGGATTCACTCTAGCTTCATCGAAGGCTCTAATCAGATTAAAATTCTATAAATAAAACTCAAATCTAACCCTAAACACACACAAATAATAGAATACTAAAGCCGTCATGCTGCTGAAAAGAAACTAGGATTGGCCGTCAGTTAGAAAGCTTAAAGACAAGCCAATACTAAAGTAAAACACGAAT
Source organism: Allium sativum (assembly GCA_030737875.1). Lineage (NCBI taxonomy): Eukaryota > Viridiplantae > Streptophyta > Magnoliopsida > Asparagales > Amaryllidaceae > Allium > Allium sativum. The sequence continues at coordinate 427,106,285 of CM060909.1, read as the reverse complement.
CAAAACAACGTTAGTCTACCCAAAGGAAAGCATATCAAATTCAGAATTCAGAATCCAGAATCCAAGTTCGTCGTTCGTAGTAAGTATAGTGATTTTTCCGATGTAGACTTGATTCGATGTAAATTGGAAGTGGAATTGTGCTATTATGTAACGACGATGTTAATTCATATCTATGTATTGAAATTATTGTGTTGCGAATGAAATTGGGATGTTTGTGGTATAATTTAGATTGATGTTGATCCTATTGTACTTTTAGAAGGACAATAACATCACAAGCAAGTTTTATAGTTCATGTTTATGTTATTATATAGGTTGTTTAGAACCTCATGTATATACTTTATGCAAGAATCTTTATGCCTAAATGGTTATGTTCATATACATTCCCCTATGTTTATAGAAAAGTTGCAAGTTCCTAATTGGATCCATGTCAAGATCCACTTTAGTACATGTTTTATGTTGTAATTAGATATGCAGTTGGATCTAGTTCACAACCTTGTCATAAAGTTATACATATTTATGAAAACGACATACTCTTGTCATGTGCTAGTGATGTTCGATGTTATGCCCAGATCCAAAAACAAGTTTAGACTTATGTTGTCTAAATCATATGTTAATTCATGTGACACCTATTTGGTTAGACCCTTATTTCAATGCAAATTCACATATATGTAAATTGATTTAGGCTATGTTGCAAATTCACATATATGTATATTGACTATTTTGCAAGTTCACATCTATGACATTCATGTTGGCTATTTTGCAAGTTCACACCTATGATGTTCATATTGACTATGCCAAAAATGCCAAGTTTACACCTATGTCATGTTTATGCTTATGAACTCCCTTATGCCTATTTGTGTGCGCTAAATTAGGCTAAGTTTTTAGCCTAATATTTTATGCTAAAACTATGCAAACGAAAATTAGGCTAAGATTGTTAGCCTAATGTTTAAACGGGGTAACATTGGGAATATTAGTAAAAATTGACATAAAAATATATGAAAATTGGCAGGTTTGTCACATGCCAAAATTGCTGGCATTTAAATGGTATAAATTCTTATACCAAAAACGTTAAACTTGGAATGTGGGCCATAACATTTAATTGTTGACAAATTTACATATATTAAGTAATAAAGACAAATATGTAAATTTAGAAAATACGAATATGCTTAACACGAGGTTGGATTGAGTTGTGATGTAAATCTGCCCGGACCCGCCCGGCTGTCCAGTAGTCACAACAATACCTATCCGATGTGGGTGGTTAAGCATTGAGCCCAATAAGGACCCGAGGTAAAACTGAGTTACGGTGTAAATCTGCCCGGAACCGACCGGCACATCCAGTAACCGTAACCATATCTGTGTAATGTGAGTGGTCAGTGCTTTAAAAGGCTAGGACAGACAAGTCAGGATGGTAGGGTTAAGTTAACTAAAACACTTAACCAATTCAACATGTTAATGAAATTGATGGGTGGGGTTAGGTAAATACAGACACTTAACCGCTTAACATGTTTGACTAGAAAACCCCAATAATGGGGACCCATTTCAGCAGTAACCCAATTAGGTATCATGGTACCCTGAAACTAGGCAGGGTGGGGCACGATTACTGGGCTAATTGTAAGCGGTCAAAAGCGACGGTGCTGGGTGCAACAGTGTGGGTTCTAATGGAGTGCGGGCGTGCACACAGTTCGGAGCAAACAAACAGGGCACTGGGGGCACCAGTAGTATAGCCTACGCATTCTAAAGATTGTGTCGGGTCGCCACAATGGGACTTGATACACCCCATGGTGGGGCCAGCATAGGTATCTACAATATTTGGGGGCTGTAAGACACATGTAATTATGCGAGTAGGAGCCGATTTTTAGAATAACGAGATCACTTCACCCTCAGCAGGGGTGCCAGTTTAGAACTAATGCATGTAGGTGCAGAGATATAGTGTGGGGGTGCGATAGTATACTCGTTTCAGAACTACCTTATCTTAGTTTATGATACTTTCCTATTTCCAGTTTATACCTATCATGCCCTTATTCTTATTCTCATACTGAAGAGTCACTAGACTTACCAGACTTTATGTCTGACCCTATTTTCTTTCGTCTTCTTTTCTTCCATTCCCCCCCCCCCCCCCAGGTCCACAGGGAGGAAATAACCCAACTTAGTAAGATTCTTTAAAAGCTTCAAGATAGTTGATGTACGGTTTGGAGTCTCTTTCCTTGGCTATGGCTGTTGGACACACTCTATGGGGATTTATGCAGTTTGAATCACGTTTTATGCTTCTTTATTTAAAAACCAAGACAGAAATAATGTTGTAATGTTTTGGAAGTTGTTATGAGACAATTATGGAAATGTTTGTATGAACATGTATTTTATGAAATAAAAGTCTGATGTTTTCCGTTGCATATGTATATATGTGTTTATATCTGTCTTGTGTTTTATCTGTGACTTTTACTTACAAACCTCCACCAAAGTTAAGGCAGTCCCTTATGAGTGACCATAATGGAGGGTGGGTGTTTCTGTTCTCGAATGGATAGAAAGAGTACAAGAGGTACGTGCCATTTTATTGGAAAATCACTTTTCTCTTGGTCTAGTAAGAAACAGAATTGTATATCACTATCAACATGTGAAGCCGAGTATATATCAGGAGCTCTTGCTTGTACTCAAGTTTTATACAAGCAACAAACACTTCGAGACTTTGTTATTCATTTGTCAAATTCTATTATATACTGTGATAACACCAGTGCTATAAACTTATCAAAGAATCCAGTAAATCATTCTCGAACCAAGCATATTGATATCCATCATCATTTCTTAAGAGACAATATTGAAAAAGGAAACATATGTCTGGAATATGTCCAAACGGATCGTCAACTAGCGGATATTTTTACTAAGCCTCTACTTGAATCAAATTTCATTATGTTACGTAGAGAGCTTGGATTAATTTCTAGAAATGAACTTGATTTATAAACACTGAAGTCATATATCACTAAGTTCGTTTCTATAGTCTATTTAATCTCTTTCAAAAATTTAGCTATTTTGTAGCTATTTCTATCTTCAGTAAAAGAATATGAGCTATTCATTGTTTGTACGGCAACTATTCCTTAACACTTCTCATCCACTAATCTATATGTAGACAACTATATATACAAGCTTATCATTCATTCTCTTTTTGGCATCTTCTCAAATCTGAGTCTATATTTTAAAGGATTAAATAATTTAATATGGCTCATATTTGCGATGTGTGTGCACAAAGGTCTCACATTTCAGTTACTAGTTTTGAACCATAGGAGTATTACTCTCCTGAGACTCCGAAAAGCAAATCACAATGCACTCATACCCCCGGTAATACGCCTTCATCTAAACGTGCAAAGAATTTCTCACCTCGAACTAGAGAAAAGATAAATGAGATTCATCATTATCTGAAGCATTAAATGGGTCTTCAGCGACAACTTCATTATAAGCAACGACTTACTTCCGAATGTTTATCATTATTAGAACGCATGGCATCATTTTTCTGTAGCACAAACAAACATGGCGTTTATGAACCAATGCCACATGCTCCTTCATCCTCTACGGTTCCAAACTCTTGGGATCGTAATGAAGTTGCAAAGGAAAAATGGTTGCCATGGACATGTAACACCCCACCTCTGCTAGGGTCACTCACAAAGGGAATGCACTAGCTTTGGTGGAGTATTATCTAGGTAAACATACACAGAAATATTACAAGACAGAACATAAATAAAACAGCAGAAGGAAAACCCAAATTTCATTTCTTTAAAATCTAGTAAGGTCTAAAGCCTTTTACATCAAAATGCTATTAAGTCAGTTACATCGAAATCTGTCTTGCAGTAGTAAAGAAGCATAAAACCATAGTTATAAATCATTCCCCAATAAAGCAAAGAAAGCCATAGCCAAAAGAAATCCAAGCCGTACATGAAAGAGCTTTGGAGCTTGGTAAGATCCGAACTAAGCTGTATTCCAACCCTGCGAACCGGGGGGGGGGGGGGACGGAAGAAAAAGAGGCGAAACAAAACGGGTCAGTAATAAAGACTGAGTAAGTCTTAGTGACTTTCAGCACAAAAATAGGTAAAGATAACATGGCATGAATAAACTGAAAGTAAACATAAGCATGATGACAAGATAAGCTACAGGAAAGATAACTAAGAATAACCTCATATGGTTTTTGTCAAGTATAACATCGCCAGGTTTCCATTCAAGATAAACTAAGTATAATTTCGCAAGATTTCTATCAAGCATCGCAAGATTTCTCTGCTTTAATATTAAAATATTTCTATGATACCTATTTGCTCTGCACCAACCGTACTAGTATCCCAACCCGTGTCATGTGTTGACTATAAAATGATCCCTTGCCCAGTGTCATGAAATGACCCATTACTTGGTCCCACGAAACGATCTATTAGTCGATCGGCTCCCTACAAGTCCATCTCGTTTATGTGTCTGTGTCATACGGCCCTATCACGAATGTAGTCACCTGTGCTAGGTCCACCATAGGGTGTATCAAGTCCTAGGGTGCCAACCACCGACACGAATCAAGCACGCACAGTGTAAACCTACTGGTGCCCAATGCCTTCTTTTTCAACTCCGGACTACGTGCACGACCGTAGTCCGCCTGAACCTATAACGACGCACCAACTCAGTCGTCATTCTGGTCGCTTACAATCAGCCCAGTAATCGTGCCCCACCCTGCCTAGTTCCAGGGTACCATGATACATCTAGTGGGTTACTGCTGAAAAGGACCGCGTTACTAGGGTTTCCGTCCAGCAGGTTAAGTGTTGTCATTAAATTCGAGACTTAATCCCATCAGTCTAGCATGTCAAGTTGGTTAAGTGTGGTCATTCAAGTTCGTGACTTAACCCGTCTACGTGTCATGTCAAATTGGCTAAGTCTTGTCATTCAAGTTCATGACTTAGCCCTACGAATCATGTGTCAAGTTGGTTAAGTATGTTCAAGCGGTTCGTGACTTAACCCAATCAAGTCATCGTGTCAAATTGGTTAAGTATATTGAAGCGGTTCATGACTTAACCCTATCAAGTCATCGTGTAAAATTGGTTAAGTATATTCAACCGGTTCATGACTTAACCCTATCAAGTCATCGTGTCAAATTGGTTAAGTATATTCAAGCGGTTCATGACTTAACCCTATCAAGTCATCGTGTCAAATTGGTTAAGTATATTCAAGCGGTTCATGACTTAACCCTATCAAGTCATCGTGTCAAATTGGTTAAGTATATTCAAGCGGTTTGTGACTTAACCCTATCAAGTCATCGTGTCAAATTGGTTAAGTATATTCAAGCGGTTCGTGACTTAACCCTATCAAGTCATTAATTCATTTATGCACCCCAACCTCTCACATCAGACCTGTTGTTGTGGCCACTGGATATGCCGGGCGGTCCCTGGCAGAATTACACTACAACTTAGTCTGACCTCGGGTTTTCAAGTGCGATATGACCAACTACCCACATTGGATCCTATTGTTTGCAGTAACTGGATTTGCCAGGCATTTCCGGGCAGAATTACACTGCAAACTCAACCCAACCTCGAGTTGGCCATTTTCTAGTTCATTCTAAATGTCATGTCCTTGTTCAAGTTTCTTGTCAAGTTCGTGTCTTGTTTCATGGTGAGTTTCATGTCAAGTTTCATGTTTTCACTTATGCCTATTATCAAGTTAATGATTCATATTCATAATCAAATCATGTTTCAAGTTCATAAGCATGTTTCCGTGCCTTCTAGATGTCCAATACAAACCAACTACCCAAAACCCAACTTAGGCGCATTCATATTAAGATTCTCTAAGTCATAAATTATCCTATATGTTTCTATTCCAAATTTTTCATAATTAACATATGCCCAAGTTCTAGGTTACATGTCTGTTTTACATATGTCCAATTCATACCAAATTTACATATGTTCAATTCGAGACTAGGGTTTCCGTCCAGCAGGTTACTGCAGAAAAGGACCGCGTGACTAGGGTTTCCGTCCAGCAGGTTTAGTGTTGTCATTAAATTCGAGACTTAACCCCATCAGTCTAGCATGTCAAGTTGGTTAAGTGTGGTCATTCAAGTTCGTGACTTAACCCGTCTACGTGTCATGTCAAATTGGATAAGTCTTGTCGTTCAAGTTCATGACTTAGCCCAACGAATCATGTGTCAAGTTGGTTAAGTATGTTCAAGCGGTTCGTGACTTAACCCTATCAAGTCATTAATTCATTTATGCACCCCAACCTCTCACATCAAACCTGTTGTTGTGGCCACTGGATATGTCGGGCGGTTGCGGGCAGAATTACACCACAACTTAGTTTGACCTCGGGTTTTCAAGTGCGATATGACCAACTACCCACATTGGATCCTATTGTTTGCAGTAACTGGATTTGCCGGGCGGTTCCGGGCAGAATTACACTGCAAACTCAACCCAACCTCGAGTTGGCCATTTTCTAGTTCATTCTAAATGTCATATCCATGTTCAAGTTTCATGTCAAGTTCGTGTCTAGTTTCATGTCAAGATTCATGTTTTCACTTATGCCTATTATCAAGTTAATGATTCATATTCATAACCAATTCATGTTTCAAGTTCATAAGCATGTTTACGTTCCTTCTAGATGTCCAATACAAACCAACTTCCCAAAACCCAACTTAGGCGCATTCATATTAAACTTTCCCCAATTCATAAATTATCCTATATGTTTCTATTCCAAATTTTTCATAATTAACATATGCCCAAGTTCTAGGTTACATGTCAGTTTTACATATGCCCAATTCATAACAAATTTACATATGTTCAATTCATTCCGTTTTACATGTATGCTAATTTTATGCCAATTTACACATCTATCAAGATCCGTGCCAAATTACATATGCCAATTTATATATGCCTAATCCTAGACAATTTACATTTATACCAAATTTCATGCCCTTTTACATATGTCAAGATCTAGCCAACATTACATGTATTAAGTTTCATATCCAATAAACCCAAATTGTGATTCATGATGTAGTTACCCCAAACCATAACCTTTTTATTACAATACAAGACAGTTGTCCAATCTTTTGATTTGATTTACATGTTACATTACATAGATCCAAATTTACGCCAAATTCCATGCATATAATATTTATGCAAATTTCCTCATAACAAGATTATACCAAAATTTACATATCAAGCCCAAACTCGCAAATACAATGATAATATCCAATTTCATGTCGCCAATAATTCCATCATATTCATATAGTCAATAATCCCATAATTCCCCCATATACGTATCGTACGCAAGTCGTGATTTTAGGCCAAGGTCCGAAATTGACCAAGGTTCATCGAAAGAAAATAAATAGGGGAAAGGTAGAATCTTGCATCAAAATAAGATCAGAGAGAAAAACATCATCACAGGCATATTAAGATTACAACAGGCTGAATAGACCATGAACTAGACATGAGAATAAAGATGAACAAGTCTCAAAACTCAAGGTTCAAGAAGCAACAGAAATAGATCTGAATCGATAAACATACTTAAATCCAATTCCACTTTATTCCATGGCCATATTATAGTTAAATATTTAAATCGGAAAGCAACTAGAACTTACATTGATTGGCTAAGAGAGGACAAATCGACTCATTGTTGCGTTGAAACGTCTAACTTGATTAATCTTCTGATTTGATTCAATATTGTCTAGGCGTCGTTTCTTGAAGCCTTAATCTCTAGTTTGAATTGAGTTGCTTAGGTTGATGTTGATTAGCTTCTAGTTTTGATTCCAGCAGAGTAGCGACGCCATTTTTATTTTTATTTAGAACAGAAGCAGAGTAGAAGCAGAATAGAATTGTGTGTAGAGAAGGCTAGGTTTGGGGCTGTTTAAATAGGTTTAGGAAGATGAATCTGGACAGAAATCGGACTAGATACATCAGAACGAATACTGACCCAAAAATGGGCTCGGGGACCAGGTCGACACCCAAGTCGACTGCGCAGTCGACCTGCTCCTGAGGTGTCGACTGCCCAGTCGACTCCCCAGTTGACTTGGGTCTGGGAGGGAAATTTCCCGCCCAGTCTGTTCTGCGTTTGAACTTCGAATTTTGAATTCGAATTCGAGCTGTTTTGAACTCTGAATATTTTTGAAACTTTGGGGAGCCATAACTCGGTCATACGGACTCCGATTTTCGAAAACTCAGACTCTATTTTATGTAGAATTCCGAGACAAACGCAATGGCGCAACCCGTTTCCCTTGGTTCTTATCTTAAAATTTAATTCTTCCTCGATTTATGATTTTAACATGCTGTTAAAATTCGGGTTGTTACATTCTCCCCTCCTTAAAGTATTTCGTCCCCGAAATCTTCAAGTTAAGGAGAATGTGTCCTACCATCCAATCATCCATCTACTCAATCATCAATCACAGGCGTCCATCATCCTTAATAGATTTCTAACGTTGTATGAACATATGTAGAAAGTGTGTGTATATGTTCCTTGTCTAATGCAAATGATCAGGCCTGATTGATCTTCTTAATGCAAAGTATGTCTAGTGCCATGAGTCCAACATGTATGCAAATTGTCCTAGTCATAATAACACTACATGTGTGCACAAACATCCATCCATATGCAACATCCACATGATAACACATTCAAATTCATCCATAAACAAGTATAAACACTCATGCATTTGCAATATGAAAGGTGACTGAGCCGATCGAGTGCCTAATGTGTAAATGCATCCACGAGCAACCACTAGCAACCACTTGCAGCCACTTGCAACCATCAATCATAACATGTCTCAAACACATGTTTACACCCAATTGTTCCTACCTAAAGGTATAGCCGAATGAAAGAAGCAAGTAAAAAACCCTATGCCCATTAGGCCATGTCAAAACTGGAAATATATGTCACATATATACTGATCAGGAGAAGAGCTCCCTAAGCACCAGCCCCGGAGACCGAAATCAACATCAGGCTGACACCCAAAGAATTACTCAATCAAACCAATATACGTTTCGAAGAAACTAAGCATGATGGACTCCTTTTAGGTCACAAGGGAATCCCTTCCTAAAACCAACCCGTATCCTATAAAACCCAAAGAGTTTAGTCAACCCAACGGACACCCTCAAGCCCCAAAATGTATTACTAACAGATGAGTCATACTCCCTATGGTGTTTGCAACAGAAATTTGATTGAGAATAGGACCGAGAGGAAAAAGATAACATGCAAGTAAGCTCTACAGGAAAAGAGGGACCAAGGATATACTCTTAAAAAGAGATATGATGCACGTATCTAGTCTTCAATCTTCTAAGTCACGTTTCCTTGAGCTTAACTCCATTGTGCTTTTACCGTCTTTAACTTCACAGATTTTTAATTCTTGTTTCCAAAATATGAGTTGGAACTCATTTCACTGTTGCCTCTCGTTCCACTTTCACTTATCCTCCTTCTAGTATACTCGGCTCAAACTTAACTACGTACTCATGGTTTCATGCAAGCTCTCCAAAATTCACTAGTGAATCTTGGATCTCGTTCACTTACTAGGAGGTATTCCATGCAGAAGAACTATCTCTTGAAAATAACAAATATCAACCAAGTTGCCAAATGTACTTACTAAGATGACTTTCTACAACTCATGCATAAGTGAAATGAACCATCCGCCTTAGTGGTGAACACTATTCGAGCGGATCAATAAATGTATCAAGAGATTCTAGGTAACTAATCATGAGAGAACCCTAAAGGTTACACACGACTTCGAGGGTATTACCGAGGCAAGTCAAGAGTCTAACTACCCTCTTTTCAAAACCGAGAATGTCACCCTTACTGGATAACTACTCCATCGCAAGAATCAACCCATAGCCCAAAACATAAACATAAGCATTACTTCTAAATTCAACACTTAGCATAGACATTCTCAAATCCAAACAAATCATGAATACATGATCCGATTCCCCAACAGGATTTGAGACAAAAATGGGATCCTCTACTACGCTAGTACTAAGGTGCAGAGACTCAACTATCGAGGCAGAATTAAAAGGATGCGATGTATAAAAACAAAGTTCCCATGGTATGATAGAAAAAAGAAGCTAAACTTTTAACAGAAACGTTACCACCTCTCTTAGGTATGCTGGTAGTGAGAGCATACAATTGCCCTCTCGACGATCTTGTCCTTTGCCCTTGTCCTTGTCCTATGATACTTAACTACATGTCCCTTTTTACCATACCAACGAAGTTCTTTCTTGTCATGGGTTTTATTATTCCTTTACTTTGAAAACTTCCCTTTCACCTTTTCCTCCTTCGTGGATTACGCCTTATCAACAAGTTTCTCATCCTTAGGCTTGTGTTCTTTATCCTCGTTCTTACTATCCTTGTATAGCTTGTTGACAAGTTTCTCGAAAGCTACCTCCATCACACGGCAACCCTACAAAGCTTGAAATAAGATTAGTCGCAGATGGAACTTCTGCGGCTACAGATGGAGGTTGGGCATTACTTTTCCCTCCGACATGTGTTGTATACCTACAAACTATGGTGAAAAAGAAAGAGAGAAGAGACTCAAGGAGAGAGTCAAAAGATAGTGCATATGGCTTTGGGGAACATGCCTTTCATAAAACAAAACTTTTCTTTAGAAAAATGCTTCTTTGTAAACGTTTTGAAAATAGTTTCGGAAGGTTTTTAAAAGCTTTTGCCCAGTCTGGTAACCTTCTGCTCTGATACCAAATGTAACACCCCACCTCCGCTAGGTTCACTCACAAAGGGAATGCACTAGCTTTGGTGGAGTATTATCTAGGTAAACATACACAAAAATATTACAAGACAGAACATAAATAAAACAGCGGATGGAAAACCCAAATTTCATTTCTTTAAAATCTAGTAAGGTCTAAAGCCTTTTGCATCAAAATGCTATTAAGTCAATTACATCGAAATCTATCTTGCAGTAGTAAAGAAGCATAAAACCATAGTTATAAATCATTCCCCAATAAAGCAAAGCAAGCCATAGCCAAAAGAAATCCAAGCCGTACATGAAAGAGCTTTGGAGCTTGGTAAGATCCGAACTAAGCTGTATTCCCACCCTACAAACCTTGGGGGGGGGGGGTGGGAAGCGGAAGAAAAAGAGGCAAAACAAAACGGGTCAATCATAAAGACTGAGTAAGTCCTAGTGACTTTCAGCATAAAAATAGGTAAAGATAACATGGCATGAATAAACTGAAAGTAAAAATAAGCATGATGACAAGATAAGTTATAGGAAAGATAACTAAGAATAACCTCATATGGTTCTTGTCAAGTATAACATCGCCAGGTTTCCATTCAAGATAAACTAAGTATAATTTCGCAAGATTTCTATCAAGCATTACAAGATTTCTCTGCTTTACCATTAAAATATTTCTATGATACATGTTTGCTCTGCACTAACCGTACTAGTATCCCAACCCGTGTCATGTGTTGACTATAAAATATCCCTTGCCCAATGTCATGAAATGACCCATTACTTGGTCCCACGAAACGATCTATTAGTGGATCGGCTCCCTACAAGTCCTATCTCGTTCATGTGTCTGTGTCATACGGCCCTATGACGAATGTAGTCACCTGTGCTAGGTCCACCATAAGGTGTATCAAGCCCTAGGGTGCCAACCACCAACACGAATCAAGCACGCTCAGTGTAAACCTACTGGTGCCCAATGCCTGCTTTTTCAACTCCGGACTACGTGCACGACCGTAGTCCGCCTGAACCTACAATGGCGCACCAACTCAGCCGTCGTTCTGGTCGCTTACAATCAGCCCAGTAATCGTGCCCCACCCTGCCTAATTCCAGGGTACCATGATACATCTAGTGGGTTACTGCTGAAAAGGACCGCGTAACTAGGGTTTTCGTACACCTGGTTAAGTGTTGTCATTTAATTCGAGACTTAACCCCATCAGTCTAGCATGTCAAGTTGGTTAAGTGTGGTCATTCAAGTTCATGACTTAACCCGTCTACGTGTCATGTCAAATTGGCTAAGTCTTGTCGTTCAAGTTCATGACTTAGCCCTACGAATCATGTGTCAAGTTGGTTAAGTATGTTCAAGCGGTTCGTGAGTTAACCCTATCAAGTCATCATGTCAAATTGGTTAAGTATATTCAAGCGGTTCATGACTTAAGCCTATCAAGTCATCGTGTCAAATTGGTTAAGTAAGCTGTTCATGACTTAACCCTATCAAGTCATCGTGTCAAATTGGTTAAGTATATTCAAGCAGTTTATGACTTAACCCTATAAAGTCATCGTGTCAAATTGGTTAAGTATATTCAAGCGGTTCATGACTTAACCCTATCAAGTCATCATGAAAAATTGGTTAAGTATATTCAAGCAGTTCGTGACTTAACCCTATCAAGTCATCATGTCAAATTGGTTAAGTATATTCAAGCGGTTCGTGACTTAACCCTATCAAGTCATTAATTCATTTATGCACCCCAACCTCTCACATCAGACCTGTTGTTGTGGCCACTGGATATGCCGGGCGGTTCCGGGCAGAATTACACCACAACTCAGTCTGACCTCCGGTTTTCAAGTGCGATATGACCAACTACCCACATTGGATCCTATTGTTTGCAGTAACTGGATTTGTCGGGCGGTTCCGGGCAAAATTACACTGCAAACTCAACCCAACCTCGAGTTGGCCATTTTCTAGTTCATTCTAAATGTCATGTCCATGTTCAAGTTTCATGTCAAGTTCGTGTCTAGTTTCATGGCGAGTTTCATGTCAAGTTTCATGTTTTCACTTATGCCTATTATCAAGTTAATGATTCATATTCATAACCAATTCATGTTTCAAGTTCATAAGCATGTTTACGTGCCTTCTAGATGTCCAATACAAACCAACTACCCAAAACCCAACTTAGGCGCGTTCATATTAAACTTTCTCCAAGTCATAAATTATCCTATATGTTTCTACTCCAAATTTTTCATAATTAACATATGCCCAAGTTCTAGGTTACATGTCAGTTTTACATATGCCTAATTCATACCAAATTTACATATGCTCAATTCGAGACTAGGGTTTCCGTCCAGCAGGTTACTGCTGAAAAGGACCGCGTAACTAGGGTTTCCGTCCAGCAGGTTAAGTGTTGTCATTAAATTCGAGACTTCACCCCATCAGTTTAGCATGTCAAGTTGGTTAAGTGTGGTCATTCAAGTTCGTGACTTAACCCGTCTACCTGTCATGTCAAATTGGCTAAGTCTTGTCGTTCAAGTTCATGGCTTAGCCCTACGAATCATGTGTCAAGTTGGTTAAGTATGTTCAAGCGGTTCGTGACTTAACCCTATCAAGTCATTAATTCATTTATGCACCCCAACCTCTCACATCAGACCTGTTGTTATGGCCACTGGATATGCCGGGCGGTTCCGGGAAGAATTACACCACAACTCAGTCTGACCTCGGGTTTTCAAGTGCGATATGACCAACTACCCACATTGGATCCTATTGTTTGCAGTAACTGGATTTGCCGGGCGGTTCCGGGCAGAATTACACTGCAAACTCAAACCAACCTCGAGTTGGCCATTTTCTAGTTCATTCTAAAAGTCATGTCCATGTTCAAGTTTCATGTCAAGTTCGTGTCTAGTTTCATGGCGAGTTTCATGTCAAGTTTCATGTTTTCACTTATGCCTATTATTAAGTCAATGATTCATATTCATAACTAATTCATGTTTCAAGTTCATAAGCATGTTTACGTGCCTTCTAGATGTCCAATACAAACCAACTACCCAAAACCCAACTTAGGCGCGTTCATATTAAACTTTCTCCAAGTCATAAATTATCCTATATGTTTCTATTCCAAATTTTTCATAATTAACATATGCCCAAGTTCTAGGTTACATGTCAGTTTTACATATGCCCAATTCGTACCAAATTTACATATGTTCAATTCATGCCGTTTTACATGTATGCTAATTTTATGCCAATTTACACATCTATCAAGATCAATGCCAAATTACGTATGCCAATTTATATATGCCTAATCCTAGACAATTTACATTTATACCAAATTTCATGCCCTTTTACATATGTCAAGATCTAGCCAACATTATATGTATTAAGTTTCATATCCAATAAACCCAAATCATCTTTCATGATGTAGTTACCCCAAACCATAACATTTTTATAACAATACAAGCCAGTTGTCCAATCTTTTGATTTGATTTACATGTTACATTACATAGATCCAAATTTACGCCAAATTCCATGCATATAATACTTATACAAATTTCCTCATAACAAGATTATACCAAAATTTACATATCAAGCCCAAACTCGCAAATACAATGATAATATCCAATTTCATGTCACCAATAATTCCATCATATTCATATAGGCAATAATCCCATAATTCCCCTGTATACATATCGTATGCAAGTCGTGATTTTAGGCCAAGGTCCGAAATTGACCAAGGTTCATCGAAAGAAAATAAATAGGGGAAAGGTAGAATCTTGCATCAAAATAAGATCGGAGAGTAAAACATCATCACAGGCATATTAAGATTACAACAGGCTGAATAGACCATGAACTAGACATGAGAATAAAGATGAACAAGTCTCAAAACTCAAGGTTCAAGAAGCAACAGAAATAAATCTTAATCGATAAACATACTTAAATCCAATTCCACTTTATTCCATGGCCATATTATAGTTAAATATTTAAATCGGAAAGCAACTAGAACTTACATTGATTGGCTAAGAGAGGACAAATCGACTCGTTGTCACATTGAAACGTCTAACTTGATTAATCTTCTGATTTGATTCAATATTGTCTAGGCGTCGTTGCTTGAAGCCTTAATCTCTAGTTTGAATTGAGTTGCTTAGGTTGATGTTGATTAGCTTCTAGTTTTGATTCCAGCAGAGTAGCGACGCCATTTTTATTTTTATTTAGAACAGAGGCAGAGTAGAAGCAGAATAGAATTGTGTGTAGAGAAGGCTAGGTTTGGGGCTGTTTAAATAGGTTTAGGCAGATGAATCTGGACAGAAATCGGACTAGATACATCAGAACGAATACTGGCCCAAAAATGGGCTCGGGGACCAGGTCGACACCCAAGTCGACTGCGCAATCGACCTGGTCCTGGCGGTGTCGACTGCCCAGTCGACTACCCAGTCGACCTGGGTCTGGGAGGTAAATTTCCCGCCCAGTCTGTTCTGTGTTTGAAATTCGAATTTTGAATTCGAATTTTGAATTCGAATTCGAGCTGTTTTGAACTCTGAATATTTCTGAAACTTTGGGGAGCCATAACTCGGTCATACGGACTCCGATTTTCAAAAATACAGACTCTATTTTATGTAAAATTCCGAGACGAACGCAATGGAGGAACCCGTTTCCCTTGGTTCTTAACTTAAAATTTAATTCTGCCTTGATTTATGATTTTAACATGTTGTTAAAATTCGGTTTGTTACATTCTCCCCTCCTTAAAGGATTTCGTCCCCGAAATCTTCAAATTAAGGAGAAAGTGTCCTACCATCCAATCATCCATCTACTCAATCATCAATCACAGGCATCCATCGTCCTTAATAGATTTCTAATGCTGTATGAACATATGCAGAAAGTGTGTGTATATGTTCCTTGTCTAATGCAAATGATCAGGCCTGATTGATCTTCTTAATGCAAAATATATCTAGTGCCATGAGTCCAACATGTATGCAAATAGTCCTAGTCATAATAACACTACATGTGTGCACAAACATTCATCCATATGCAACATCCACATGATAACACATTCAAATTCATCCATAAACAAGTATAAACACTCATTCATATGCAATATGAAAGGTGACTGGGCCGATCGAGTGCCTAATGTGTAAATGCATCCACGAGCAACCACTAGCAACCACTTGCTGCCACTTGCAACCATCAATCATAACATGTCTCAAACACATGTTTACACCCAATTGTTCCTACCTAAAGGTATAGCCGAATGAAAGAAGCAAGTAAAAACCTTATGCCCATTAGGCCATGTCAAAACTGGAAATATATGTCATATATATACTGATCAGGAGAAGAACTCCCTAAGCACCAGCCCCGGAGACCGAAATCAACATCAGGCTGACACCCAAAGAATTACTCAATCAAACCAATATACGTTTCGAGGAAACTAAGCATGATGGACTCCTTTTAGGTCACAAGGGAATCCCTTCCTAAAACCAACCCGTATCCTATAAAACCCAAAGAGTTTAGTCAACCCAGAGGACACCCTCAAGCCCCAAAATGTATTACTAACAGAAGAGTCATACACCCTATGGGGTTTGCAACAGAAATTTGATTAAGAATAGGACCGAGAGGAAAAAGATAACATGCAAGTAAGCTCTACAGGAAAAGAGGGACCAAGGATATACTCTTAAAAAGAGATATGATGCACGTATCTAGTCTTCAATCTTCTAAGTCGTGTTTCCTTGAGCTTAAATCCATTGTGCTTTGACCGTCATTAACTTCACAGATTCTTAATTCTTGTTTCCAAAATATGAGTTGGAACTCATTTCACTGTTGCCTCTCGTTCCACTTTCACTTATCCTCCTTCTAGTATACTCGGCTCAAACTTAACTACGTACTCATGGTTTCATGCAAGCTCTCCAAAATTCACTAGTGAATCTTGGATCTCGTTCACTTACTAGGAGGTATTCCATGCAGAAGAACTATCTCTTGAAAATAACAAATATCAACCATGTTGCCAAATGTACTTATTAAGATGACTTTCTACAACTCATGCATAAGTGAAATGAACCATCCGCCTTAGTGGTGAACACTACTCGAGCGGATCAATAAATGTATCAAGAGATTCTAGGTAACTAATCATGAGAGAACCCTAAAGGTTACACACGACTTCGAGGGTATTACCGAGGCAAGTCAAGAGTCTAACTACCCTCTTTTCAAAACCGAGAATGTCACCCTTACTGGATAACTACTCCATCGCTAGAATCAACCCATAGCCCAAAACATAAACATAAGCATTACTTCTAAACTCAACACATAGCATAGACATTCTCAAATCCAAAAAAATCATGAATACATGATTCGATTCCCCAACAGGATTTGAGACAAAAATGGGATCCTCTACTACGCTAGTACTAAGGTGCAGAGACTCAACTATCGAGGCAGAATTAAAAGGATGCGATGTATAAAAACAAAGTTCCCATGTTATGATAGGAAAAAGAAGCTAAACTTTTAACCGAAACGTTACCACCTCTCTTAGGTATGCTGGTAGTGAGAGCATACAATTGCCCTCTCGACGATCTTGTCCTTTGCCCTTGTCCTATGATACTTAACTATATGTCCCTTTTTACCATACCAACGAAGTTCTTTCTTGTCATGGGTTTTATTATTCTTTTACTTTGACCTCTTCCCTTTCACCTTTTCCTCCTTCGTGGATTACGCCTTATCAACAAGTTTCTCATCCTTAGGCTTGTGTTCTTTATCCTCGTTCTTACTATCCTTGTATAGCTTGTTGACAAGTTTCTCGAAAGCTACCTCCATCGCACGACAACCCTACAAAGCTTGAAATAAGATTAGTCGCAGATGGAACTTCTGCGGCTACAGATGGAGGTTGGGCACTACTTTGCCCTCCGACATGTGTTGTATACCTACAAACTATAGTGAAAAAGAAAGAGAGAAGAGACTCAAGGAGAGAATCAAAAGACTGAGCATATGGCTTTGGGGAACATGCCTTTCGTAAAACAAAACTTTTCTTTAGAAAAATGCTTCTTTGTAAACGTTTTGAAAATAGTTTCGGAAGGTTTTTAAAAGCTTTTGCCCAGTCTGGTAACCTTCTGCTCTGATACCAAATGTAACACCCCACCTCCGCTAGAGTCACTCACAAAGGGAATGCACTAGCTTTGGTGGAGTATTATCTAGGTAAACATACACAGAAATATTACAAGACAGAACATAAATAAAACAGTGGAAGGAAAACCCAAATTTCATTTCTTTAAAATCTAGTAAGGTCTAAAGCCTTTTACATCAAAATGCTATTAAGTCAATTACATAGAAATCTGTCTTGCAGTAGTAAAGAAGCATAAAACCATAGTTATAAATCATTCCCCAATAAAGCAAAGCAAGCCATAGAAAAAAGAAATCCAAGCCGTACATGAAAGAGCTTTGGAGCTTGGTAAGATCCGAACAAAGTTGTATTCCCACCCTGCGAACCTAGGGGGGCGGAAGAAAAAGAGGCGAAACAAAACGGGTCAGTCATAAAGACTGAGTAAGTCCTAGTGACTTTCAGCATAAAAATAGGTAAAGACAACATGGCATGAATAAACTGAAAGTAAACATAAGCATGATGACAAGATAAGCTACAGGAAAGATAACTAAGAAAAACCTCATATGGTTTTTGTCAAGTATAACATCGCCAGGTTTCCATTCAAGATAAACTAAGTATAATTTTGCAAGATTTCTATCAAACATCGCAAGATTTCTCTGCTTTACCATTAAAATATTTCTATGATACCTATTTTCTCTGCACCAACCGTACTAGTATCCCAACCCGTATCATGTGTTGACTATAAAATGATCCCTTGCCCAATGTCATGAAATGACCCATTACTTGGTCCCACGAAACGATCTATTAGTCGATCGACTCCCTACAAGACCTATCTCGTTCATGTGTCTGTGTCATACGGCCCTATCGCGAATGTAGTCACCAGTGCTAGGTCCACCATAGGGTGTAACAAGCCCTAGGGTGCCAACCTCCGACACGAATCAAGCACGCACAATGTAAACCTACTGGTGCCCAATGCCTGCTTTTTAAACTCCGGACTACATGCACGACCGCAGTCCGCCTGAACCTACAATGGCGCACCAACTCAGCCGTCGTTCTGGTCGCTTACAATCAGCCAAGTAATCGTGCCCCACCCTGCCTAGTTCCAGGGTACCATGATACGTCTAGTGGGTTACTGCTGAAAAGGACTGCGTAACTAGGGTTTCCGTCCAGCAGGTTAAGTGTTGTCATTAAATTCGAGACTTAACCCCATCAGTCTAGCATGTCAAGTTGGTTAAGTGTGGTCATTCAAGTTCGTGACTTAACCCGTCTACGTGTCATGTCAAATTGGCTAAGTCTTGTCGTTCAAGTTCATGACTTAGCCCTACGAATCATGTGTCAAGTTGGTTAAGTATGTTCAAGAGGTTCGTGACTCAACCCTATCAAGTCATCGTGTCAAATTGGTTAAGTATATTCAAGCGGTTCATGACTTAACCCTATCAAGTCATCGTGTCAAATTGGTTAAGTATATTCAAGCGGTTCATGACTTAACCCTATCAAGTCATCGTGTCAAATTGGTTAAGTATATTCAAGCGGTTTATGACTTAACCCTATCAAGTCATCGTGTCAAATTGGTTAAGTATATTCAAGCGGTTCATGACTTAACCCTACCAAGTCATCATGTCAAATTGGTTAAGTATATTCAAGCGGTTCGTGACTTAACCCTCTCAAGTCATCGTGTCAAATTGGTTAAGTATATTCAAGCGGTTCGTGACTTAACCCTATCAAGTCATTAATTCATTTATGCACCCCAACCTCTCACATCAGACCTGTTGTTGTGGCCACTGGATATGCCGGGCGGTTCCGGGCAGAATTACACCACAACTCAGTCTGACCTCGGGTTTTCAAGTGCGATATGACCAACTACCCACATTGGATCCTATTTTTTGCAGTAACTGGATTTGTCGGGCGGTTTCGGGCAGAATTACACTGCAAACTCAACCTAACCTCGAGTTGGCCATTTTCTAGTTCATTCTAAATGTCATGTCCATGTTCAAGTTTCATGTCAAGTTCGTGTCTAGTTTCATGGCGAGTTTCATGTCAAGTTTCATGTTTTCACTTATGCCTATTATCAAGTTAATGATTCATATTCATAACTAATTCATGTTTCAAGTTCATAAGCATGTTTACGTGCCTTCTAGATGTCCAATACAAACCAACTACCCAAAACCCAACTTAGGTGCGTTCATATTAAACTTTCTCCAAGTCATAAATTATCCTATATGTTTCTATTCCAAATTTTTCATAATTAACATATGCCCAAGTTCTAGGTGACATGTCAGTTTTACATATGCCCAATTCATACCAAATTTACATATGTTCAACTCGAGACTAGGGTTTCCGTCCAGCAGGTTACTGCTGAAAAGGATCACGTAACTTGGGTTTCCGTCCAGCAGGTTAAGTGTTGTCATTAAATTCGAGACTTAACCGCATCAGTCTAGCATGTCAAGTTGGTTAAGTCTCGAATTTAATGACAACACTTAACCTGCTGGACGGAAACCCAAGTTACGCGAGTGTGGTCATTCAAGTTCGTGACTTAACCCGTCTACGTGTCATGTCAAATTGGCTAAGTCTTGTCGTTCAAGTTCATGACTTAGCCCTACGAATCATGTGTCAAGTTAGTTAAGTATGTTCAAGCGGTTCGTGACATAACCCTATCAAGTCATTAATTCATTTATGCACCCCAACCTCTCACATCAGACCTGTTGTTGTGGCCACTGGATATGCCGGGCAGTTCCGGGCAAAATTACGCCACAACTCAGTCTGACCTCGGGTTTTCAAGTGCGATATGACCAACTACCCACATTGGATCCTATTGTTTGCAGTAACTGGATTTGCCGGGCGGTTCCGGGCAGAATTACACTGCAAACTCAACCCAACCTCGAGTTGGCCATTTTCTAGTTCATTCTAAATGTCATGTCCATGTTTAAGTTTCATGTCAAGTTCGTATCTAGTTTCATGGCGAGTTTCATGTCAAGTTTCATTTTTTCACTTATGCCTATTATTAAGTTAATGATTCATATTCATAACCAATTCATGTTTCAAGTTCATAAGCATGTTTACGTGCCTTCTAGATGTCCAATACAAACCAACTACCCAAAACCCAACTTAGGCGCGTTCATATTAAACTTTCTCCAAGTAATAAATTATCCTATATGTTTCTATTCCAAATTTTTCATAATTAACATATGCCCAAGTTCTAGATTACATGTCAGTTTTATATATGCCCAATTCAAACCAAATTTACAAATGTTCAATTCATGCCGTTTTACATGTATGCTAATTTTATGCCAATTTACACATCTATCAAGATCCATGCCAAATTACATATGCCAATTTATATATGCCTAATCCTAGACAATTTACATTTATACCAAATTTCATGCCCTTTTACATATGTCAAGATCTAGCCAACATTATATGTTTTAAGTTTCATATCCAATAAACCGAAATCGTGATTCATGATGTAGTTACCCCAAACCATAAACTTTTTATTACAATACAAGCCAGTTGTCCAATCTTTTGATTTGATTTACATGTTACATTACATAGATCCAAATTTACGCCAAATTCCATGCATATAATATTTATGCAAATTTCCTCATAACAAAATTATACCAAAATTTACATATCAAGCCCAAACTCGCAAATACAATGATAATATCCAATTTCATGTCACCAATAATTCCATCATATTCATATAGGAAATAATCACATAATTCCCCCGTATACATATCGTACGCAAGTCGTGATTTTAGGCCAAGGTCCGAAATTGACCAAGGTTCATTGAAAGTAAATAAATAGGGGAAAGGTAGAATCTTGCATCAAAATAAGATCAAAGAGAAAAATATCATCACAGGCATATTAAGATTACAACAGGCTGAATAGACCATGAACTAGACATGAGAATAAAGATGAACAAGTCTCAAAACTCAAGGTTCAAGAAGCAACAGAAATAGATCTGAATCGATAAACATACTTAAATCCAATTCCACCTTATTCCATGGCCATATTATAGTTAAATATTTAAATCGGAAAGAAACTAGAACTTACATTGATTGGCTAAGAGAGGACAAATCGACTCGTTGTCGCGTTGAAACGTCTGACTTGATTAATCTTCTGATTTGATTCAATATTGTCTAGGCGTCGTTGCTTAAAGCCTAAATCTCTAGTTTGAATTGATTTGCTTAGGTTGATGTTGATTAGCTTCTAGTTTTGATTCCAGCAGAGTAGCGACGCCATTTTTATTTTTACTTAGAACAGAGGCAGAGTAGAAGCAGAATAGAATTGTGTGTAGAGAAGGCTAGGTTTGGGGCTGTTTAAATATGTAACACCCCACACCCGCTAAGGTCACTCACTAAGGGAATGCCTTAACTTTGGTGGAATATTTTAAGTGAATATAGAACAGAAAAATTACAACAAGATAGATATAAATAATACTTGAAAATCTAAAACATCATTTCATTGCAGCAGAAGGTAAACATGTTTAGTTACAACACCATAAAAGAGTCAAGTACTAAATATCCTTCCTGATAAAGACATAAGTACATAATCCCACTACATAACTAATAGCCATAAAAGAAAAGAAAAGATAAGCTGAGCTTTACATCAACGGTCCAAGCTCCAAAAGATAGATAAGCGATCTGATCAAAGCCCACTAGTACTAGGCCAAACTTGAGGACCTGAGGGGGAAAAAGATAAAAACCACGGGGTCAGACATAAGTCTGAGTGAGCCTATAACTTTAACAATACAATCATTAAAGTAATTAGGGTATGATATAAACTTGGTACAGTAATGACTGGGGATAAATGACTACACTAAGCAGCCAACTAGACACAGGATGAACTAAGATATCGGATAAAGACGCATCTACCCACCCAAGGGTAATTACTACACTTCACCACACCAGTCATTCCTATTTAAAGGTTGATCCCACCCAAGGACTTAGAAAATATAACTAGTAATTTCTTGTACCCCTAGCTGACCACATAGGTGCCGTCTGCCCCTATGACCACTAGGTGTACCCACTACTCCCCAAGCGATCGGCTCCCTACCGTAGATACCCGTGCTGGCCCCACAGTGGGGTGTATCACTCCCCAAAGTGGCAACCTGATACAATCAACGGTGCACGGCTTATACCTACACGATGCATCAACGTCTTACCTACCAGCCCGGGTCCACACACGCATATGAAACCCGTTGGACTTGCGTTGCCACCGCTAACCCGTTTTGGCCTCTTATAGTCAAGCCCAGTACGCGTGTCCCGTACTCGACATGGGTCGAGCCCAATAAGATACATATGGGTTACTAGTTGAAATGGGCCCCCACAAGCTACCCACCTAAGCTTGTCCCTTTCTCTAGTGCATCCCACTTAACCCTTTAATCATGTTTAATTACATGTTTCCACTTGGTTAAGTATTCTAATCGTATTTTCTATTGCCACCCAAGGCAACCCACTAGATTTCCACATGCCACCCAACGCACTTACTTGATTTCCACATGCCACCCAAGGCACCCACTTAACCCCTCATGCCCCACTACATGCTTATCTGGTTAAGTGTTTCTTAATTGATTAAGAACGTAACCTTTGTAAAGACCTCTCACATTAGACTGTCTTTTATGGCAGCTGGATGTGCCGGTCAGTTCCGGGCAGCCTTACGCCATAACAGAGTCTAACCTCGTGTCTTTACACTTGTCACGTATTTAGTTTATGCCTAAGACCTCTCACATTGGGCCAATCATTAGTAGCCGCTGGATTTGCCGGTCGGGTCCAGGCAGTCTTATGCTACAAAAGGGTCCAACCTCGTGTCTTAGTCGATTAATTACACCTTATTAATCACCCCCATATTTTGAATTAATTTTCCCTAATTAATTCCAATTTAATGATGTACATAATTGACTCAATTATGTCCATCCACTTATTGTATGCAACATCATACCAATTTCATCACAATTTTGTTAACATGAATATTAACCCAATCGTTTCCCACGTAATACGCTAACATGACATACTTAAAAGGGAAGATTCATCACAAATACAATGGGTTCAACTTAGCATAACATTAGCATCAACATGGGTTTTAAAGGTGTCAACTTGCATATATGACCATAGCATCAAACCCAACTAGCATAAATAATCAACCCAACTTGCATGAATCACATATGTCATAAAGAGGGTAACTTGCATAAGTTACTTATGTCATACAAAGGGGTAAACTTGCATATATATATATATATATATATATATATATATATGTGTGTGTGACATATAAAGGGGTTAACTTGCATATGTATGCATCTCATACAAAGGTGTAAACTTGCACATGTTACTTGAATATAATCAAACACCAAACTTGCATAACATGTCATATATGAACTTGCATATAATCAAACACCAAACTTGCATAACATGTCATATATGAACTTGCATATAATCAAACACCAAACTTGCATAAAATGGTGTCATAATGGATCAATGTTTATCATAGTGACTTGCATAACTAGCATCATGAACACATAGCATAAAACTTGCATAACTAGCATCATGAACATATAGCATAAAACTTGCAGAACTAGCATCATTAACTCATAGCATATGACTTGCATAACTTGCATAACATCATGAACACATAGTATATGACTTGCATAACTTGCATAACATCATGAACACATAGCATATGATAACATAACTTGCATTGATCCACATACATAACCATAACCTCATTATATCCTATCATAATTAGTTTAGCAATTGCTTGCTAAAGGCATAGAAACTCACAACTTGTTGATTAGCACTCCTATGAAGAAGATTAAGTTGCTAGAGTTGATTAGAAGTTGATATGAGAAGCTATCTTCTTCTACAATTTGATGGAAGCTCCTTCAAGTTGCATTTTGACGGCATAACGACGTTGTATCTATTTTTAGTAAGAACTAGGGTAGTCTTAGGGTGTATTTATAGAATTAGGATGTAGTTTAGGCCCTTAGATTAACCCTAATTTAGTTTAGAGCCGTCAGATTTCGTCACAAGCCAACAAAACACAGCCCAAAGCTCAAATCAGTGCACCCAGGCCAAACTGACCGACAGGGGGGGGTCGACCACTAGGTTGACACATGGGTCGACCCCTTAGGGGGGGGTCGACACCCATGTCGACCCTAGTGTCGACACCCTCTGTCTGGCGGGAATTTTCCTGCCTCTTCTGAAATTTGAAATTTGAATATTTTAAATCTGTTTTGAATTTCCGGAAACTTCGGATGGCCAACTTCTTCATACGAAGTCCAAATCACGCAAACTCGGACTCTATCTCAACCAGAATTCCGAGACGAACACAATGGCGCAACCCGTTTCCCTTAATTCTCACGTCTGAGATTAATTATTCTTTAATTACTAAACATTAATATTAAGTGAAATTCGGGGTGTTACATTCTCCCCTACTTAAGGGATTTCGTCCCCGAAATCTCCAAGTCAAGAAGAACGCATCCTACCAACCAAACAACCATCTACTCAAACTATCAAACACTGGCATCCATTGTCCGTAAAGTTTCTAATGTTGTATGAACATATGCAAAAAGTGTGTGTATATGTTTCCTGTCTAATGCAAAATCTGGCGGTCTACTGATTCAGTTGACCTCCTTTATGCAAACCATGATAGTGCCATGCATCCAATATGTATGCGAAAGAACCCTATCTACACATACTATTTCTACATGTGTGCACAACCATACACCAAAATGCATCATCCATATGATAACACAACCATTATACATCCATTAATATAGCTACCTACACACAATTATATGCAATATGAAGTGACTAAGCCGATCTAGTGTCTAAAGTGTGTGCATATGCATCCACGAGCAACCACTAGCAACCACTTGCATCCACATGCATCCATCAATCATAACATGTCTCAAACACATGTTTCAACCATAGGTTTACCCTATCTAAAGGTCAAAGGTACTTATGAGAGGACATACTAAAGATAAGATAAGTACTAGACAAACGATAAAGGCGAAGTTAAAAGACATACCCTCAAAAAGGAATGGGTACAATGAATTCATCTTCGCTTCTGTCTCCCAAGTAGCATTGCTCTCATCCTCTCCCCATTGCACTTTGACTAGTCGAACCTCTCTGTTTCTCAACTTCCTAATCTCTGACCCAAGGATGCGGGTAGGAGCTCGTCGAATAGTCGCATCACGCTCTACCTCCACTTCTCTAAGCAAGCTCGGCTCTACCACCTCTGCGGTCTCATGCAGGCACTTCCTCAAATGAGACACATGGAATACGTCATGTACCCCACTAAGTCTCTCAAGTAAATCCACTGTATATGCCATCTGTCCAATCCTTTCCTTAATAGGAAACGGTCCTACAAATCTTGGTGCTAACTTCCCAACGGACCCAAAGCGAACAACATTCCGTAATGGAGACACTTTGACAAAGACCATGTCCCCAACATCAAACTCTAGATCCGTCCTCCTCTTATCCGCGTAAGATTTTTGTCTGTCTTGCGCCGCTTTCATCCATCTTCGAATCAAATCAATCTTTTCCGAAGTCTCTCTAACCATATCGGGCCCAAGCAAGATCTTATCCGTAAATTCCCACCAACATGTAGGTGATCGACAAGGCCTTCCATAAAGAGCTTCGAAAGGAGCCATACCAATACTAGACTGAAAGCTGTTATTATACGCGAACTCCACCAATGGAAGATGCTCTTCCCATGTACCTCCAAAATCTAAGATACATAGCCTCAAAAGGTCTTCTAGAACACGATTCACCCTCTTGGTCTGGCCGTCCGTTTGAGGATGATATGCGGTGCTCAAACACAACTGAGTCCCTACCGCCTCTTGCAAACTTTTCCAAAACTCGCTAGTGAAGATAGGATCTCGATCACTCACTATGCTAGAAGGTACCCCATGCAATCGAACTATCTCTCGAAGGTAAACTGAAGCTAGCCATGGAGCAGTCCTCTTGCTCTTCATGGGTATGAAATGGGTGCTCTTAGTAAGTCTGTCTACCACAACCCAAATTCCCGTATTACCCTTCCTCGATCTCGGTAACCCATCAATAAAATCCATCGAGACGCTATCCCACTTCCATTGCGGAACTTCCAATGGGTGAAGCAACCCACCAGGTTTCTTTTGCTCCGCTTTCACTTGTTGGCACACCAAGCATCTAGCGACATACTCGGCCACATCTTTCTTCATACCGGCCCAAAAGAAAACTCGCTTCATGTCTTGGTACATCTTGTCCCCACCGGGATGAATGGTCATGTAACACCCCGTGTATTCTATAACCTTGAAAGTCATAAATTAAAGTATAATTAATTTGAAATCAAAGAACTAAGGGAAACGGGATACGCCATTGCTTTCGTCTCGGAAAAATACGCGAAATAGAGTCCGAGTTTTCGAAAAACGGAGTCCGTATGAAGAAGATATAGCCTCCGGAAGTTTCTGAATTAAGTTTAAAATTCGAACAGCTCAGAAAATTAAGTTTAAAATTAAAAATCGGGCCCAATTGGCCAGGGCGGGAAAATTCCCGCCTAATGCACCCAGGTCGACTGGGCTGTCGACCTGGTCTAGCCAGGTCGACAGGGCTGTCGACAGGGCTGTCGACAGGGCTGTCGACCTGGTCCAGACCCAGGTCGAACCCAGTCCACCCTGGCTGGCCTAGTCTATGTTGGTCGATTTTCAGAAGCATGCTTTGTCATTAGGGCTAGGTGGCAGGCTCTAATTGGTCTCTCTTTTGAATGAATGGCTACGATCAATCCAAGCAACATCGATGGTCCTAATCAGTTCATAAACTCTATAAAAATGACCCTAGACTCTACCTAACCTAAGTCTCTAACACAATTCTCTAGCCTCCATTGCTCTCTTCTTCTAATTAAAAATAAAAATGGCGTCGCTACTCTGCTAGAATCAAAACTAGAAGTCAATCAACATCATTCTAAATTCAAATTAGAGATAAAAGCTTCTGCAACAATTCTGTAACAACTAAAGTTCTTTCTTTAATCCAATCAAGGCAAGTACAGTTATTTTCCGCTATAAACGTTAATTATAATTTTGATATGTTTTTAATTCTGAATCTGAGATTGTATATATATTCTCTTCTGTCAGATCTGTTTTTCTGTAACTGTTCTGTATCCCTTTTCTTCTTTTCTGTTTCTATAGCCAGGCTACCACGAGCCTGTGCCTAATCTCATAAGAGATGAACGTATGAACGCCAATTTTGGGATGAATGATGCGAAATTTGACAAGACTGAATTGAATGTATGACTTTAGGTCTGAGGCATAAAATATATTGGACATGTGACTTGGGATTGGATGCATAAATTTGACTATGAACATATAATTTATATATGTTGTATGCATAGTGTATGTTGTAATTTAGATCTGTAATTAATTAGAAAAAAAAATGAGCATATGTTGTAAACTAGATTTGGATCTATGCATATTCTATGATAAAAGAAAAGAGGAACCATTTTATGATTACATATGATTTGAGACTTTGGACAAAATGCATATAAAAGTCAAGATCTGATTTTTTTTAGAAGATATGATTTAAAGATTTAGATTGTTGGGTATATTTTGCATAATGATTCATGACTTAATAAGAAGAAGGATATGGAAACGTAGGTGTAAAAGATTTACATTAATTAGGATCTCTACTATTGTGATTACACCTAAATAGGGAATTTTGCATATATGGCATGCATTGTAATTAATGATCATATTTGGTATAATTTATATGTGAATCTGCTGTATAAGGTTAGTTTAACAAAAATTGGAACATATGTTATTGGGTAAATTATGTCCATATTCTGCGCTATGTAAATGTATGCAAACATGGAAGTATATAATCTTATTGTGAATCACGACAATTATTTAGGCATATGAATTTAGGCCTAATTTATGTTTAGGCAAGGCATGTAAATAGAACCTTTAGAAATATTAAACCTGCTAAATCTGTCATTTACTGAATCCGTTGAAAATGCCTATTTTGCTAATTTGCTAAGTTGCCTAAAACTGCTAGTTCTGTTATATTGCATAGACTGCAAATTAGATTGAAATGCCAAATCTGTTAAATTTGTTTGTTGAGATGCCTAACCTGTTATATGCCAAAATCTGCTAAGTTGCTAAATCTATTAAATCCGTTAAGTCATATAATCTGGAAAAATCTGCTATCTGCTAAAATCTGTTACCTGCTGTGTTGATATAATCATCTTGTTATTGATATAATCTGAATTGGCATATATATATATATTGGGCGTGCGCATAAACGGTAAATTATTAATTAATTGGCCGCAAAGATAAACATGGCTAACTCGAGGTTAGAATGAGTTTGCGGCGTAATTCTGCCCGGAACCGCCCGGCACATCCAGTGGCCGCAAACAATAGGTTCTAATGTGAGAAGTTAGTCATAACCTGCTTAAGACACGAGGTTAGGTCTGGCTTGTGGCAGAAGTCTGCCCGGAACCGCCCGGCCCATCCAGCGGCCACAAGCTAGCGACCTAATGTGAGAGGTCTGGGCATTAATAATTAATTAATGCAAATCTAAGATAAGAATGACGTCTAAAACGTATTGGGGAAAATAGGGATAAACCGACGGGATCAATAGGTGTAGTAAACCCGTCCAATACAAAGTTAGACAAATCTGAAAAATCTGTACATCTGATCCGTTAGTCTGAAAACTTGTTAACTTAATTTGTGAACTAGTAAATCTGAATTCTGTATGTCTGAACTTGTAAACAAATAAATCTGAAATCTGTTAGTCTGGGGACACAAGGTTAGGAGGGAAATTACTTGTGTCATCTGTTGTTTGGGACCCATATTAATTAGTAACCCTTTCTGGTATCAAGACTTTGACCCAACAGTAGGTAGGGTCCGGGCACGCTTACTGAACTAATTATAAGTGGTTCATTCTGATAATGGCGAGGGGTGTTGATGGTGCGTTCCAACCGGGTCATGTGCGTGCATGGATCCCGGTCTGCCTCTGAGGATGTAAGACGCCGTGACATCTGTAAATAGGTCTGTGCCAATTGGTTGTCACTTTAGGGAGTGATACACCCTACTGTGGGGCCGACACAGGATATTTATGTATTAGGGAGACGATCGCTTGGGGTAGCGTTTTAGGGTACGCTTAGTTCTGTCTGTTTCTGTTGGTACCGTCTGTTTCTGTTGGGTGGTAACACCTGTCTGTTTCTGTGTGGTACCGTCTGTTCGGGTGGTAAAGGCCCATTACTAGTGTACACCTAATTCTACATTCTGTTTCCGTAGGGATAAATCTGTTTCTGCTTCTGTCTGTTTCTGATCGGGTAGTAAAGGCCCATTATTAGCATTCTGTTTCTGTTAAAGTATTTTGTACCCGTTCCTGCTTCAATTTAGACATTAGGGTGGCACCTAATTCTGCTATACTAGTATTAGTGCAGAGAAGTGTAAAACAATAGTTTATATCATTCTGTTTTTCTGTTATATCTGCTACACCTATTACAGTTATCTCACATCCAGTTTTATGTTCATATCATATTATTATTATCTGTTCATATGCTGAAAGTCACTGGACTTGCCAGACTTTTTGTCTGACCCTTGTTGTTTCGCCTCCTTTCTTCCGTTTCCTCCCCCAGGTTATCCAAGGAGGGAAATACTTTAGCTTGACCCGGATTTCTCTTTGCTTGAAGTGCTTAAAGTATGGCTTGGCTCTGTATAGCTTCCGTTCCATGGGGATTATGATTTTAAACCATGCATTTTGAAGGCTTTTGTACAAGACTGATATTTTGTACTTGAATTCTGAAATTGAAAGGATGTAACCATATTAATTTCTGTTTCCGCTGTAATAAAGTTAAAAATTTTCAAGTACTGTTTTATCTGTCTTGTAAGTTTCTGTTCTGTTTACTGAAATGCTCCACCAAAGTTAAGGCATTCCCTTTGTGAGTGACCTTAACGGAGGTGGGGTGTTACAGGTCATCTTCGAATGATGCGCATCATCAAGTATAGCCTTCCTCAAACCCTCGTCTTGCGGTACACAAAGTCTACCGTCTCTACGCAACCACCCCCTATCGTCTAGGCTGTACCTACTCAAATGGCTGGACGACCCCCCCTTTATGAGCTTCTCTACTAACTCAACCAACTGTGGGTCATCCCGCTGTGCCTCACCAATCCGTCCCAAAAGAGTAGGTCTGACCTCTAAGGATGCTAGCAAACCGGGTATAAAGTCAACGGAAGGTCTGAAATCAAACATCGAGATAAATTCCAAGCTTCGTCGTTCCACAAACAATGGACTCAAGGACAACCTTTTTCTGCTTAAGGTGTCTGCCACCACGTTACCCTTGCCAGGGGTATACGCTATCTCGAAATCATAGGATGCTGAGAACACCATCCACCTTTGCTGTCTCAAGTTCAAATCCTTCTGAGAAAACAAGTACTTCAATGATTTGTGGTCAGTGAACAATTCGAACCTCTCTCCAAGAAGATAATGGCGCCAAGTCTTAAGCGCAAAAACAATAGCGGCCAACTCTAAATCATGGGTAGGGTAATTTTTCTCATGCTTTCTCAACTGCCTTCCCCCATAGGTTATTACCCTTCCCTCTTGCATTAAGACTGCGCCCAGTCTTGTCTAACAAGCATCGATATAAACAACAAATGACTTACTCCCATCTGGCAACACTAAGACTGGAGCTGTGGTTAAAGCTCTCTTTAACCGTTGGAACGCGTCATCACAATCTACGTCCCATGTGAAGACTAGATTCTTCTTCGTCAAGCGAGTTAATGGGGCTGATATCTTCGCGAAGTCCTTGATAAACTTCCTATAGTAGCCAGCCAACCCCAAGAAACTCCTCACCTCGGTAGCATTCTTCGGAACCTTCCAATCTTGGATGGACACTACCTTCGCGGGATCCACAGCTATCCCTTCCTTAGAGACCACGTGCCCTAAGAACCGCACTTCGTTCCTCCAAAAGTGACATTTAGAGAATTTAGCCTTAAGGCTATGTGCTCGAAGAGTCTCCAACACTTCCCTAAGATGTAGGGCATGCTCTTCTTCACTCTTAGAAAAGACTAAGATGTCATCCACAAAGACCACCACGAACTTATTAAGGTACTCCCTGAACACCCTACTCATCAAATCAACAAAGTATGCAGGGGCATTCGTCAAACCAAATGGCATCACAAGCCACTCATAGAAACCATCCGGAGTCCTAAAGGCAGTCTTGTCTATACTATCCTCGGCCACTCTCAACTGATGAAACCCCGCGGCCAAGTCCAACTGCGAAAACACTGAGGCGCCAACCAACTGATAAAAAAGATCATCAATCCTCGGCAATGGGTGTCTATTCTTCTTTGTGAGCTTGCTGAGTTCTCTATAGTCTACACAAAGTCTGAGGGACCCATCCGCCTTCGTGGCAAAAACTACTGGAGCACCCCACTCCGATATACTTCGTCTTATGAACCCCTTCTCAAGCAACTCCCCTACTTGCTTATGGAGTTCCCTCCTCTCACGAGGAGCCATGTGGCGTACTGACAAAGATACTGGTTTAGCATTGTCCACCAGATATATTCGGAAGTCTATCTCCCGCTACGGAGGTAAGCCCTTCACCTCCTCAAACACATCCGAGTACTCCCGGACCGCTCTAACATATCGCAAACTCTCGACCGAAGCGTTAAGCGATTCAAGATAACTTAGCATAACAGAATCCATGGGATTACAAGAGATCTCGAGAGTGTTACCCAAGCAGGTCATGAGCCTAACAACTCTCCTTTCACAATCAAGAACGACACCATTACTGGATAACCCGTCCATGCCCAAAATCAACCCATAGCCCGTGAAGCCCAAAACAAAAGCATCACATCTAAACTCAACGCTAAGTATAGAAATCTTCAAACCCAAACATATCATGGACAAATAAGTGGAGCCCCCAATTGGGTTTGAAACAACCAAGGGATCATCTACTAGACTGGTGTCTAAGTGCAGTGACTCAACTAATGATGATGAGATAAACGAATGCGATGCGCCAGTGTCAAACAAAGTACGGACAGGATGATCAAACAGAAAAACCAGACTTTCAACGGAAATAGTTCTACCTCTTTCCTGAATTGGTGGAACCGCGAGTGCCTGAACTTGCCCCCTTGCCTGACCTGGTGCCATAAGAGCTTGCACCTGTCCCCCTGAGGTAGATCCCGTCCTTTGCCCCTTCTTAGGGCAGTCCTTCACTAGATGCCCTGCTTCGCCACAGTGGAAGCAGCCTTTCTTCTTCTTCTTCCGACAATCTTTGCTTAGGTGGCCTGGTGTCCCGCAATTGAAGCACTTTTTCTTTCCCTTGCTACCGTTGCTTTTCCCACCCTTGTTTTGCTGTTGCTGTTGAGGTCTCTTCTGATCTCCTTTCTTCTCGGGTGCCTTATTAGCATTGGGACCCTTCTCTTCCTCATGCATGAGTGTCATGTCTACTAGCTTCTCAAAGGTGGCCCCCATAGGGATGTGAGTCATAGCCAATCCATGCATTGGTTCATTCAAGCCCTTAATGAACCTCAAAGCCTTCTTCTCCGTTGTATTCACCATGTCTAAGCCAAATCTTGCTAGCTGATTAAACTTGTTGACATATTCCTTTACTGGTAGGTTTCCTTGCTTTAGAGTCAAGAACCTTTCCATATACAGATTTTCTTCCGCCCTTGAAAGAAACTTTGCCACAAACCTTTGCCTGAAATCCTCCCAAGAGTCAACAGGGCGCTCTCCATTAGTGACCTCCCACCAGAATGAGGCCTCTCCCTTCATTAACCAATCAGCTAACTTGACTTTCTTTCCTTCTTCCATCTCAAAGATATCTATCAACTCTTCCATCTCCTTAAGTCAATCTCTAGCTTCCACAAAATTTTCTGATCCTTGAAAAGGTTTCCCTCCCATAGCCTCAAATTCCTTACAAGTCTTAGCAAAAGTATCCGTGCGAGGAGGAGGAGGAGGAAGATCGGGTGCTACTGTTGGTGAAGGAACATTTGATGGACCCGTAGTGGCGGCCCTAGCCTCCATCAACCTCCTATACCATACTGGTATCGCTACGCCCTCCAGAAAGTTAAGATCTTCAGCCATGCTGAAACGAAAAAGGAAAGATTTAAAACGGAGAATTTGAAAGATAAAGATATGGCTATTGGGGATTATGCTTTCCTTTCAAAATCTTTTCTCTCAAAAGACATGTTTTTGAAAATACTTCTTCCAAAAATGTTTTTAGAAAAATAGTTTTTCTAAAAGTTTTATCTGTTCTGGTAACCTTCAGCTCTGATACCACGTGTAACACCCCACACCCGCTAAGGTCACTCACTAAGGGAATGCCTTAACTTTGGTGGAATATTTTAAGTGAATATAGAACAGAAAAATTACAACAAGACAAATATAAATAATACTTGAAAAATCTAAAACATCATTTCATTGCAGCAGAAGGTAAACATGTTTAGTTACAACACCATAAAAGAGTCAAGTACTAAATATCCATCCTGATAAAGACATAAGTACATAATCCCACTACATAACTAATAGCCATAAAAGAAAAGAAAAGAAAAGATAAGCTGAGCTTTACATCAACGGTCCAAGCTCCAAAAGATAGATAAGCGATCTGATCAAAGCCCACTAGTACTAGGCCCAACCTAAGGACCTGAGGGGGAAAAAGTTAAAAACAACGGGGTCAGACATAAGTCTGAGTGAGCCCTATAACTTTAACAATACAATCATTAAAGTAATTAGGGTATGATATAAACTTGGTACGGTAATGACTGGGGATAAATGACTACACTAAGCAGCCAACTAGACATAGGATGAACTAAGATATCGGATAAAGACGCATCTACCCACCCAAGGGTAATTACTACACTGCACCACACCAATCATTCCTATTTAAAGGTTGATCCCACCCAAGGAGTTAGAAAATATAACTAGTAGTTTCTTGTACCCCTAGCTGACCACATAGGTGCCGTCTGCCCCTATCACCACTAGGTGTACCCACTACTCCCCAAGCGATCGGCTCCCTACCGTAGATACCCGTGTTGGCCCCACAGTGGGGTGTATCACTCCCCAAAGTGGCAACCTGATACAATCAATGGTGCACGGCTTATACCTACACGATGCAACAACGTCTTACCTACCAGCCCGGGTCCACACACGCATATGAAACCCGTTGGACTTGCGTTGCCACCGCTAACCCGTTTTGGCCTCTTATAGTCAAGCCCAGTACGCGTGTCCCGTCCTCGACATGGGTCGAGCCCAATAAGATACATATGGGTTACTGGTTGAAATGGGCCCCCACAAGCTACCCACCTAAGCTTGTCCCTTTTTCTAGTGCATCCCACTTAACCCTTTAATCATGTTTAATTACGTGTTTCCACTTGGTTAAGTATTCTAATCGTATTTTCTATTGCCACCCAAGGCAACCCACTAGATTTCCACATGCCACCCAAGGCACTTAGTTGATTTCCACATGCCACCCAAGGCACCCAATTAACCCTTCACGCCCCACTACATGCTTATCTAGTTAAGTGTTTCTTAATTGATTAAGAACATAACCTTTGTAAAGACCTCTCACATTAGACTGTCTTTTATGGCAGCTGGATTTGCCGGTCGGTTCCGGGCAGCCATACGCCATAACAGAGTCTAACCTCGTGTCTTTACACTTGTCACGTATTTAGTTTATGCCTAAGACCTCTCACATTGGTCCAATCATTTGTAGCCGTTGGATTTGCCGGTCGGGTCCGGGCAGTCTTATGCTACAAAAGGGTCCAACCTCGTGTCTTAGTCGATTAATTACACCTAATTAATCACCCCCATATTTTGAATTAATTTTCCCTAATTAATTCCAATTTAATGATGTACATAATTGACTCAATTATGTCCATCCACTTATGGTATGCAACATCATACCAATTTCATCACAATTTTGTTAATATGAATATTAACCCCATTGTTTCCCACGTAATACGCTAACATGACATACTTAAAAGGGAAGATTCATCA
This sequence comes from Allium sativum, assembly GCA_030737875.1. Taxonomy (NCBI): domain Eukaryota; kingdom Viridiplantae; phylum Streptophyta; class Magnoliopsida; order Asparagales; family Amaryllidaceae; genus Allium; species Allium sativum. Next base: position 427,070,583 of record CM060909.1, on the reverse strand, counting down.
CAAATACAATGGGTTCAACTTAGCATAACATTAGCATCAACATGGGTTTTAAAGGTGTCAACTTGCATATATGACCATAGCATCAAACCCAACTAGCATAAATAATCAACCCAACTTGCATGAATCACATATGTCATAAAGAGGGTAACTTGCATAAGTTACTTATGTCATACAAAGGGGTAAACTTGCATATATATGTGTGACATATAAAGGGGTTAACTTGCATATGTATGCATCTCATACAAAGGTGTAAACTTGCACATGTTACTTGCATATAATCAAACACCAAACTTGCATAACATGTCATATATGAACTTGCATATAATCAAACACCAAACTTGCATAACATGTCATATATGAACTTGCATATAATCAAACACCAAACTTGCATAACATGGTGTCATAATGGATCAATGTTTATCATAGTGACTTGCATAACTAGCATCATGAACACATAGCATAAAACTTGCATAACTAGCATCATGAACATATAGCATAAAACTTGCAGAACTAGCATCATTAACTCATAGCATATGACTTGCATAACTTGCATAACATCATGAACACATAGCATATGACTTGCATAACTTGCATAACATCATGAACACATAGCATATGATGACATAACTTGCATTGATCCACATACATAACCATAACCTCATTATATCCTATCATAATTAGTTTAGCAATTGCTTGCTAAAGGCATAGAAACTCACAACTTATTGATTAGCACCCTATGAAGTAGATTAAGTTGCTAGAGTTGATTAGAAGTTGATTTGAGAAGCTATCTTCTTCTACAATTTGATGGAGGCTCCTTCAAGTTGCATTTTGACGGCATAACGACGTTGTATCTATTTTTAGTATGAACTAGGGTAGTCTTAGGGTGTATTTATAGAATTAGGATGTAGTTTAGGCCCTTAGATTAACCCTAATTTAGTTTAGAGCCGTCAGATTTCATCACAAGCCACCAAAACACAGCCCAAAGCTCAAATCAGTGCACCCAGGCCAAACTGACCGACAGGGGGGGTCGACCCCTGGGTCGACACATGGGTCGACCCCTTGGGGGGGGTCGACACCCATGTCGACCGTAGTGTCGACACCCGCTGTCTTGCGGGAATTTTCCCGCCTCTTCTGAAATTTGAAATTTGAATATTTTAAATCTGTTTTGAATTTTCTGAAACTTCGGATGGCCATAACTTCTTCATACGAAGTCCAAATCACGCAAACTCGGACTCTATCTCAACCAGAATTCCGAGACGAACACAATGGCGCAACCCGTTTCCCTTAATTCTCACGTCTGAGATTAATTATTCTTTAATTACTAAACATTTATATTAAGTGAAATTCGGGGTGTTACAAAATAGGTTTAGGATGATGAATCTGGACAGAAATCGGACTAGATACATCAGAACGAATACTGGCCCAAAAATGGGCTCGGGGACCAGGTCGACACCCAAGTCGACTGCGCAGTCGACTTGGTCCTGGGGGTGTCGACTCCCCAGTCGACCTGGGTCTAGGAGGGAAATTTCTCGCCCAGTCTGTTCTGCGTTTGAAATTCGAATTTTGAATTCGAATTCGAGCTGTTTTGAACTCTGAATATTTCTGAAACTTTGGGAAGCCATAACTCGGTCATACGGACTCCGATTTTCGAAAACTCGGACTCTATTTTATGTAGAATTCTGAGACGAACGCAATGGCGCAACCCATTTCCCTAGGTTCTTATCTTAAAATTTAATTCTTCCTTGATTTATGATTTTAACATGTTGTTAAAATTCGGGTTATTACAGGACACCAAATCATCGTTTTATGGTCAAAAATTCTCAAGTAATTTCTGTCCGGTTCATGTACGAAATAGTGTAAGTCATCAATTCATTGAAGATGATAGCAACGACACAAAATCTATTTGTTTAAGGCCTACGGCAAGAGTTTTACATCATGTACTTATGCATTCCTTATTCCCAATACTAAGGAATTTCGACGCCGTTTACAAAGAAAACTTTGAGTCATTATATGTTATTTATGGAGATGTCAATACAAACTGGATTGGAATGATTTTTGACGAAATCTTAAGCGTTAATGATTCTACAAGGCCGACAATATTCTATAATGAATACGTTATGCGTCTCCTACTCGGTTGTGGTATTACTCCTCCCGAGTCTCCATCCTCACGACCTAAGTTGTAACAACCTGCAATTTCTGAACCAATTTAAAAAATTTATTTTGGTAATTTTAATGGATTTTAAATATTTTAAATAATTTATTTTAAATAATAACGATGAAAATTTTGTTTAAATCGAAGTTAGAATATATAAATTTATTTAAAACTATAAAGCGAGCCCAAGATGGCGCGGTAGTTTGAAATTTCGATTTCAAATTTCATTTGAATGTACAGGGTTCAAAATAAAGAGGATTTTAGTGAAACAAGAAATATTTAAATCTGTTTCAAAATATCTTTCCAACGAATCTGAAAAACTGAAATTTCATAATGGGAATCAAATGTTATGCCCAGTTTAAAATCAGAATAGTCGTTATGGAATATATATATATATACACACATAATATATATGGCCCAAAGGGCTACTTTTCACATACGAATGAATTTGGACTTGAAACCACTTCCATTGAGTTCAAAATGATGTTTCTAAATTCAAAAAGTATAAGCACTGATATATTTCGAGATTCGGAATTTATTCATATAAAAATGTATTTTCAATATAAAATATAGGGTGTGTTTTTTACAGGTCCCTATTAAGTTTCAAAATATAAAAAACCCGCTGATAAAAAGAATATAAAATACATCCTTGTTTTTGAACTTCCGCTCAAAAAGTACCAGATGTACCCTTACGAACATAAAAAACTATCCAACAACGATACGTCATCATTTACCCAGTCAATCGTTCCTTCTATCTCGTTGAAAACCCTAATCCCACAATTCTGCAAATCGTTCGATCACTCATGTCGTCCCCCTCCTACGATCTGTCTTTGCCGTCGTTCCCCCTGCAACAGCCGTCGTGCCACCCATTGATGGCTCCACCATCGTCGACAAACCCTCCTCTTCCTCCTCCTTCCCCAATCCGACCCCCACCAAACATATACAGCCCCAAAACTGCACCCAACCGCGAAGTGACCACCACCGCCGCCCCTGACTGGAATTTAGTTTTTCAAAATACTTGCGGACTTGTGTTCATAATTACAAATTAATGCATTTGTGAATGCATATTTTTATTAAGCAGTAGTATGTTAATCAATTATGAATTGTTGTGTGCTAGTATGCAACAATAAACAGATAATTGCACAAGTATATGAAAATAATCAGATAAACTGAATGCAAGTTTCCATTTCGAACATGTTTGATGCATAACTGAATCCATCCAATTACAAATATAGGATATAATTGTGAAGTTATTGTTTGAGTATTTAAGAAATCTCTGAATTCAAATGTGAAGTGTTGATGGAAAGTTTGCAAATGTCAGCAGATAGTTGCATATTTGTATGCAGATAATCAGAAATGTTGTTTACAAGTGTGCAATTATTTAATTCTTGCATAAACAAATAAATTTTGTAACAAAAGTTGCATGGTTATGTGCATTTATTACATAAATTTTTGTGAATATTTGTACTGGTATTTTGTTTTCAAACTATGGTATGTTGATTATTATTTTTAATAATGACTCGCTGGGGAATATTATGTAGGGTTTCAAGTTATTTTGGTTCTATATGATAACCTGGAATTTTTACATCCTGGTGTGCAGTTATTCAAAATATTAGCATCATTGTATGCAAATATTTTGAAAATTTGCAAATTTGAATTGCAGAAGTTAAATACTAGCATACTTATATGAAAATATTATTATTACTTGCATAGGAATATACAGACAATACAAATACTAATTGCGTGCAAATAATTTCCATAGTTACATACATTTATGCATTTATGTGGATTAACTGCATACATTACTACATAAATTTGCACAAGTGGTTAAAAAGAAAATGCTGCCAATATTAATATTAATACTAACTACACGATCAAAAAGTTCAAAACATTTGCAGAGAAAAATGCAGATTGTAAATGATGCATAGTAAGATATAACGAATATTGTAGAGAAAATGCTGCCAAATTTTGTTTTTACAAATGAGGTAAAGGAATGTTCACAAATATTGTATACATTTATTCAAATATAACGAATATTTGAATACATTTCAGCTTAAAACAAAAACTGGCAATCAAAAACAAATTTGCAACAAAATACTGAACTGAATTTATTACATCACATAAATGTTTACAACAAATGGTAAAAGTAAACACTAAAACCAAGTGTCTTAAAAAAACAAAGTTTGTCTAATGGTCTTTTGAAGAACAAGCTCTTTAGTTAAGACCCGGCTTATTGCACAAACAACATCTAGTAGTCTCTGTAGAATCAACTGCAGATTTCAATGTTTTGGAAGAAAATGGAGGACCTGACATTCTTCTACCTTTTGGAGGAGCACTGTTATAAAAAAAATCACCATTAACAAGCCTAATGTGCAATAATCAAATTCAGATTAATATAAATACATGCGTACAAATCAGCACTATAACAATAATTCTGCATATTTATATGCTAGTATTCTATATATATATATGCATACATATATGAATATATTTTTAAACTATATGTTTTTCTGCGTGTACGATAAAAAGATGCATACAGATATGAATATATTCCGAATATATGCACATTTGTAGGCAACTTTTTAATAGAATGCTGAAGACAGATATTTAAAATATATGCATAATTGTATGCATATATGTAGAATATATGCATACTTATACTCAACTTTTCTGAGTAGATGCAAACCCAATTGTTCTAACACTAGTCTCATACGTTTACGCTCAGATTGACAATATATGCATATTTTAAAATATCTATATAGAAATTATACATCTTTATAAAAAAAATTACATTATGCAGCAATAAAATTATACAATTAAAGAATTTCATAATAATAAATCAGCAAAAACGACATCAAAATGAAATCTGTACACAAAAAAACTAACAATTAAAAGTAACCTGGAAGAAGAAACATCTCGTTTTAAATGAAGGCTCGATCAGATTAAATCGCTGAAGAATTTGTCGCCAATTACAAGGAAGAAAAAACTGAATCAGTAGTTTAAAAGTAAGAACGAAAGAATCCAAATACAAAAAAATAAATCGATACCACCGCCACCGCCATGGATGTGAAAATTATGTTTCTGGAAAATATAAAACCCTAATACGTAACCCAAAACATTAATTACATTGTAAAGTTAAATGAGGGCATTTCAGGAAAAATAAAAGGTGTGTTTTAAAAACAGGGATGAGAATTATATGTTTTAGAACGGAGGGATGTAAGCCAAATTAACTTTAGTTTTAAGGATGTGACACTAATTTTCACTAAAATATGTATGCCTTAAAAATGGCCATTTTTCGAACGATCTCCAAATTCAACGAAATTAGTTTTGTTGGGACCATATCATCAAAACAAAGCTAGAAATAAATTTTCTGTAATTTTTAGAGCTAGTATGTCACCATAAGAAATTAATTTTGAATCGATCAGCCATATAAACCCAAAAATAGAACTTTTTGAGCAAACAAACTCAAAATCCGACGTAACCAATTTTGTTAGAAACGTATCGTCAAGATATAGCAGCACGTCAATTTTCATCGCCAACGGAGTTCATATGTGGTCGGGGCGTCAATAACTGTCAAATGAAGAGAGCGTGAACTAAAGAATTAATAATAAGGCTAGAAAATTATTAATAAATAATAAATCATGACCCACTACTATATAATGTTTTTTCCCCCTTCCCTAACCCTTATTTCTCTTCTTCCTCAAAAATTGACAGCATCCATCTTCCTCTTTCTCTCTTGTAATTCTGCAAAAAGGACCCCGGATCTTAAATAATTTATAACTCTCAATCCATACACAATTAACCAAAACCGTTTCTGGGTGTTGTAGATCATGATGATCTCTACCTACCACAAAAATTACAGAGTCTATCGTCGCACGGATTCGCTGGAATCGATGGTCAAAGCCAGAAATCGACTTTCGGATTTTGGTGAATTACACACAAACCGTTGGGAATTAGGTGATGGCCCAGTTGAAGAAAATGTATAGGAGAGAAAGAGGAACAACTTTGTCTTTAGTTGTTCAATCTGAAAGTGATCGGATTAGTGGAAAAATCAAGTTGATCAGAGATGGATTTTCTGACGAAGCTCAAAACTGTTTTAGTCGGATTCCGGCCGGAGTAGGCAACGATCGTCGATGGCGGCTTAAGGGAAACCATCGGGGGTGGCAAGGCGGTCAGATCGGCGGTGGTATGCGATCGCTAGGTGGTCGGCGGCAGGAGGAATCTCGTTCGACGTAGATTCCTTTCGGGGGCCGAATTCTGGCAAGCTGGACGACGTGGGGACACGGGCTTTGAGGTGGAGGGGCGGTTCTGATCAGGGAAGAGGATGGTGGGGTTGGTCGGTGGTGATGGTGGCTAGATCGATGGCGATAAGGGTTGGCAGAGGTGGAGCAATGTGAAATCGATTTGGGGGTAATTTTAGGGTTTAAAATTTTTAATTAATTGTTTCAATGTTCATAACGCAATACCTTTCACATACGAGGTCGAAATCTGACAATTTCAGATCCGCTACAATCGTGGCATTGAGACCTTCGCAAGAGCACTAATTTTGTCCAATTTGGAGCAAGTTGAAATTTTGGGTAAATTCCACGATTTAATTAATTATTTAATTGTTTTAAACTTCGTAAATCAATAAATTTTTGCTACGAACTCGAAATTACATGAAACAGGATTTGCTGTGATCGGCGAGTCGAGAGCTTCGCATGGACACCAATTTTGGAGCAAGTTGGATTTTGCGCTAAAATTGGACCCGAACCATCAATTAAAGAATAATGGGAGCGAAAACCAAAGGTGAGAACTCCTCACCAAAGATTCTGCACAGTTATTTATTTATTTTTCATAACTGAAATATATATATAGAATTGCCACTATAAATTTTTATAAATTTAACCATTATAAACTATATATTGTGCATATAGATCACTTTTCTCATCCACAAACCATGGACGATTTAAATTGACTATATTGTGTGTTGTCTGTGTGGTTGAAATGTTTAACACATTAAAAATATTAAGATTATTGTGATAGTGGAATTAGATTATAAATATTCATTTATAATTTGAATAGTGAAAATTAGTTAAATTTCGTAACCAATAATTTATTTAAATAAACTGTTGTCGTTTGAAAACCCCATACGGGTATTGGGATGATATTGGACATACACTAGTCCCAATATTTAGTTATATGCCAATCGATGGATTGACAGTCTATGATGAGAGTTATTTATTTACTGCTCACACAGTTGTAAATTTCACTCTAGTTGTGAATGGACTGTTTGTCATTTACTTATCATTATTGTTGCAGATATGCGATGTATAAATCCATATAATTGAAATTATATGGTAATTGATTGAGTCGCATTCTGATTCAGAAATAAACAATGTTTTTATAATAAACAATATTTTAGAATAAAATAACGTCATAATGTAAAGGGTATATTTTAGAATCAAATAACATTTTAGAATGAAATAGTACATTTTAGAATTAAAAAGACATTTTAGAATTAAAATTAACATCTTTTTTGAAATAGAATAATTGAAACCAAAATATCAATTTTTGTCGAAATGAAATAGATAAAATAAAAATAACATTTTTGTTTAATATACTTGTGTTAAAATAAAATAACATTTTTGTTAAATAGACTTTGGGTTAAAATAAAATAACATTTTTGTTAAGTAGATTTGTGTTGAAAACAGAAATGTCAATTTTGTTGAGTTAGATTATTGTCAATAAAATGAAGTTATTACTTTAATTCATTTTGTTAAAATAGAATTGTTAACAAAATGAAGTTAATATTTTTAATCATTTTGTTGAAATAGAATTGTCAACAAAATATAAGAATCATTTCAATATAATAGAGAATAAAATAATCATTCATTGAATTACATTTTTATACATTGAACATGTCACTTTGAATATGTTAATAAGAATAAAATAATCATTTAATTGAATTATATTTAACATAGTTAAGAATCATTTTTATGCAAATAAAACATTTCTATGTAAAGAATCATTTTTATATAAGAGAAAACATTTTATATAAAAGAAGCATTTTTATGTAAAAGAATCATTTTTATGTAAAAGAACATTTTTATGATTTTTTATGTAAAAGGATCATTTTAATGTAAAAAGAATCATTTTAGTGTGAAGAACATTCTAATTGTGACACCCCCAAAACCCCGTACGACGGTGTCAAGGGTAATCTTTGGAATATAATATATAAACCGATAGTAGCAGAACAGAATTAAATAAATACACCAGATAATGTACAAATAATACACTGGATAAACATAAGCATCAGAGTTACGCAGTATACAGGATCATACTTAGTACAAATACAGTTCAGCTATACATAAATGTCTACAGCGGAAAACAAACATAATATGTACAATAGGAACTGAACAACATAAAAAGAGATAAATGATAGAATCCATCTTCAGCTCCAGCTATCCAAAAAGAGCCTGCAAAAACCTAAATACAAGGTTTCCCATGTAGAAAGAGGGGCACCCGAGTTTGCTAGTGAAACAAACTACGAGTCAGTCATGGGACTGGTATGAGAAATCTACTTAACACATTTCGTAATATGGCTAATCACAGGACCATGCCACTTTCGCGGAACGGGTTTACTCCATTGGATTGCCAGTGCTTAAAACAAGTAAATCTTTTAAACATCGTAATGCTTTTTATAAAAATGAAGCCGATATAAGACTCAAGTCCCATCACACAATGCAACGCAAACCGGAGGATAAAGTTTTACCTTATATCGACCAAGATATGCTTAATACGTGTAAAGTAAAATCACTTAAAATGTAAATTTTATCGTTCAATTCTTAATCAGACTCCAACTGTAAATTAGTAAGAGAACGATTCCCTAAGTATTAACCCCGAAGGCCGAAACCAACATCAGACCAATACCCAGGAAACCACCCATCTTAGCTCGTTTCCAGTTAGTTTCTAATTTTATATACAATCATAAATATCAATCATAGACGGCATTAATGCCCCCATACCACTATGTCGCCATATATAGGTATACAATCAAAACCGCACAGTCACGTACTTGGAAATTGGATTTCCGTCATGAACCAAGGCAAAAGATAGTCCTTACCGAATTCGAGACTGTCTAGCCCGAGTCTCATGCACAGCCGCAACTGCACCTTGGATCGTCAGGGCGGGTCCACTGATGTGGATTATTATGCCTGAACACTGCGTTCCCCCACCCTTTGGGGGCATAAATGAGCCAACGAATGACTCCATCGGCTTCACATAGTCACCGATATATCCGAGGCGCCTCGCAACAGCAACAACCACACATGTGAAAATGGTATATATATATATATATATATATATATATATATGTCAGCCAGTTTAAGCACTGACACCACCTCTAGCTAGAAAGGAACACAGGCCTTCCCTGATGTCCTCTCCCGTTTCTGGTTCATACCGGGGTGTGTGGCTCACGAATTCACGTTATACAAGAAGCTATGCCACACAGGCGGTGCTTTGATCATCAACCACAAGACTTTTCTTTTCAATAGAAGCTTTGATCACTGCATCTTAGCATGCCACACAAGCAATTCACACCATGCAATTGATGGCTATCAATCACACAGAATGTATTCCAATGTTAGACACACAGTCTTTTTACAAGTCCGTTCTGGGTCTGAACAAAACCGGAGGCACTATATACCTCACATACCCATCGATCTCCTCGTACGTCTAGACGATCACCATTCATTATCTATATTTCGGGATGCCTTCCAATCAGGACATCAGTAATGATCCAACCGAGGTGAAGATCTCCGGTCTTCAACCACCGTCTTCATCATCGACTTCTTATCGTCGATTCAGTTATTCAGAATGGGATAAACCCGGTCTTTCTGAGTAGCTCGCGTATATAATAAACAAGTGCTACACAAACACAACATACGCCTTATTCCAATTCATCAGTCACTAACCGTAAATTAGTAAGAGAACGATTTCCCAAATATTAACCCCGAAGGCCGAAACCAACATCAGACCAATACCCAGGAAACCATCCGACTTAGTTTATAAATTTCACATTCAACCATCAAATATTCAATAAACCGGATAAATTCGGTTTATTTCCATTCCATATCATTTATAATATTTTATAACAATTTATCGCTATTTTTATTTATTTAAAAATAGCCATTTCATTCAAATGACGCTTCGGGCCATAATGCGGCCGTGGCGCTGTTTTTCTTCATATTTGATTTACACATATCTGAAAATCTAACCATTGGATCTTCACAAATTTTATATCATTAGAAAGATCTTTTCAAAACGAATCCGACGGTTTCAGTTTTGGGAAAATCCGACGGTCGGATCTCCCGGTATACTCGTTTGAAATTTCGATTTCAAAATACGAACTACAGCGTAGTTATTCAATTTAATTTAATTATATATATATATAAAATCGATTCTGGCGCTGCTTTTCTTCAGATTTGAATTAAACATTCCAGACAATCCAACCGTTGGATCTTCACAAAGTTGGTGTCATTGGAAAGATATTTCCAAAGCGAACCCAACGGTTTCGGTTTCGGGAAAATCGGATGGTCGGATCTCCCGCACTAAACGTTTGAAATCACGGTTTCAAAACACGAACTGCAGCTTCGTTATTTGATTTATTTTAATTATATATATATATATATATATATATATAATCTATTCTTCGATTTCAAAATGATATTCTTTTCATACATTTGATAAACATGATATTTTTATCCAATAGACATTTATTTCAACACTTCACTATTTTTAACACTTCATGTATATAATAAAAATGTGATTTTTATTGTAAAACGATTTATTTCAAAACATGACTATTTTATATAGTTTATAAAGATGATAAAAATATGATTTTTATTATAAATCAATTTATTTTAAAACACGACTATTTTATATAGTTCATATAGATGACAAAAATATGATTTTTATTATAAAACAATTTATTTCAAAACATGAATGTCGTTCAACACATGAATTTCTATTCAACACACGAATATAGTTTCAACACATGAAAATAATTCTAAAACATGAATATTATGTAAAATTTCGGCAGCATAACGGTAGGGTAGTTAAAACCGGGGTCGTCCCTAGTACGGCTCCTCGCTCTACCTTAAAGCCTCGCAGCTTTTGACAATGGGGATTTCATGCATCTAGTTCGCACACAGGCAGCATGTATATTTTTTTCCACAAGCTAATCCTATGTGGTTTCAACCAAATAATTCTCAACCACAAACGGGTATTTTTCAACCACAATCAATCAATTTCAACCACAAACAATTCTAATCAACCATTAGCTATCAACCAATTTTCACATCAATCACAACCATTAAATATCGTCCATGGTTTGTGGACGAGGGGCGTATATATATATATATATATATATATATATATATATATATATATATATGTATGTATGTATATGTATATTTCACTTCCATTTCAACACATATATAAAAAAATTTACAATGCATATATAACTTATACATCGAACGTACAACTTATACAACGCTTATACATGAGGTGTACAACGCTTATATAACTCATACATCGACTATATAATTTATACATCATCGTTTTCCATATCGTTTATAATTCAGAAATCTCACATTGGGTTCCATTCCACCAATAATAGCAGAAGGCTAAGAAAAATATTCGGCCTCTTCTAGAATATAGAAGACGTCCGCACGAGTCCACTGCCTCTTATTTCACTGAATTTCATCAACATAGCAAAAAGATATGATTTTTACAGTGAAATCAAAAACCGTAGCGCTATAAAGTGTTATAGAATAGTTTAATATAATTTAAACCGTACCTTTCTGATTTCGTTCAGAACTAGGTTTTCGATTTGCAACCAAACCGTGCAGCGATTCATCGATCGGTCTTCACCATGAGGAGGAGGGAGGAGAGGCGCACGTGCGTAGGGGGGTGCGGCGCCTGAGGCGGCAGTGGCGACGGGTTGAAGTTCTAAACTTCCAGGCGACGAATCTCTCAAATCACTTAATGAAAAAAATCCAAACTTGCTATGGATTTGAAGATCTTGACGAGCTCTACAAAATCCTTAACTGGAGCACGAGTTTTTATTGAGTGGTTTGGCTAGAAAATGGATGGGAAGGATTGAAGGGTTTCTGTCGTCGATCGGGGGAGGGAGAGAGAGAAAGCGGGGACAGAGAATCTGATGTGGCCCAATGATATTTTTTTATATTTATAAATTTTAAAAATCCAAAAATACCCCTTATCTCATACGAACTCCAATCCAAACCCAACGACTGTCGTCCCTAGCTAAATTCCCCCATTCCGATCGTCGGCCCATTCGACTGTTTCAGTTAGTTTTCCTTCAAATTAAAATATAAAACATTCAATATTTAATTTGAACGTACATTTCAATTTTCCAGGGCCATATATTGATTCTAAAAATTCCCGAAAAATAAATCTAGCTATGTTTTGACGATACGGTCCCAACAAAACTAGTTTCATCGAATTCTGAAACCGTTTGAAAAATGGCCATTTTCTGGTCGATCCAATTTAATAGAAATCGACCAAACACATTTTTCTTTGCCATGCTCACATACTAGCTTCAAAAATTATGAAATTTGAAACCTAGCAATAATTTGACATTCCGCATCCAACAAAAGTGGTTTTGTCGAATTCTGAGGTCATTCGCAAAATGGTCATTTTCACGGGCTGTATAAACTTTATAGCGACCTTTCTGAAAATTCATTTGGCCATAACTTTTGCTTACCGCTACGAAACTTCGATTTTTCAGATTCATTAGAAAGATATTCACTAACAGATTTAAATATTTTTGGTTTCACTAAAATCCATTTCGTTTTGCACCTGGTACAGTCAGTCAAAGTTTGAATTCAAATATTGAAACTGCCGCGCCATTTGAGGCCTTGTTTATAATTAACATTAATTATATTTATTTTCAAACATTGATTCAAACTTACTTTTCATCGTTATTATTTAATGTATTTATTTTAAATATTTTAAGTTCACTAAAATAGCCAAATTAAAATTTTCAAACTGGTTCATATTTTCCGGGTTGTTACACTAATGTAAAGACATTTCAATTAAAAGGATAATATAAAATAAAGAATCTTTAAAAAGCTAATGAAACCATAGCTGGAATTGAGATCTCATTCAAAGAGAAAGATAGCAAATATCTGGAGTTTCTTTTTTTATCCTATACGGATGATCGGATATTTTAAAATAACGAATATTTTAAAATAATATTCAGTGAAGAATAAAATCATAATTTCAATGTCCGATTTTGGATGGACACAAAAATATTAAAATATGAAGCCATGTTAAGTATCGAGAACCATTTTAACCCGAAGGGGTTTATCGATCGATTCTATTCATTTTATAATGAATATCGGAAAGAAATGATTTCAAAATCTAATATTTTGAAAATATTATCATTTTAATGTTATAATGATATAGAATATTCAATTTTGATTTAAAATTGAAAATGAAGTTGGAATCATTTTAAAACGAATTTAAAAATGCTCTTTAAATGAAAATCAACGAAATATATATATATATATATAATATATATATTATATATATTTAATGGCCCGAATAGAACGCGACACGCAGCAACCGTTCGCAAATTTCGACCATTAACTTCAAATGGGCGTAACGGGAGATTCGACCGTCGGATTATCCTAAAACCGGAACCGTTTGGTTCGTATCGAGAAGATCTTTCCAAAGAACATAAGAGATTTGAAATCTAACGTTCGGATTTGGAATTATGTGCAAATAAATTTTGAAAAAGGTCGCTATGGATGCAGTTCGGTGGTTGTTATTGGAAACTGACTGTATGGGCGATAATAAAATTATTAAAAATTTGGGAAAATTATGTGAAATCATAATAAATGATTTGGAAGGAATTTGGATGAAAATTCCAATTTTATAAAGATAAAAATTTATTTTTATCAAAACTGAACTAGTTATTAACTTGAATAAAAATCCAATTAATTGACATTTATTTGGAATTAAATAAAATAAAATTAATTTTTGGGTTGTCGTGAACGGTGTCTTTAATAACATTGTTCTTAAACCCCGATTAGGAAATAATAAATCTTTTAAATAAGATTTAATGAAGTTTTCCAAATAATATTTAATTGGAATCAAATAGAATATAATTTTGGAATTTATAAATCTTTTAATTCAGATTATTGGAGTTTCCAATTATCTTTGGTAATTGGAACATAATGTAATGTGAATTAGGTTTATCGTGAACTGTGTTTTTAACGACATTTGTTCTTTAACCCAATTGACAGTGAAAATATAATTTGGAATTTATAAATCTTTTTATTAAGATTTAATGGAAATTTTCTAGAGCAAAGTTTTCCAATTTAATATAATAAATTGGAATTGAATGGAATTCGATTTGATAATAATCGAGATAAGCTTCTATGAATAAAGTCTGTTACTATATATGGAATTTAAAAGGCTTTGCTGTTATTCTATTTATATTATTAGTCTGATATAGAAATTTATATCGATTATATATTGAGCTAATTTCTGTAAAGATTCTATTTTGATGGAAGATGATTTTGGGTTTATCATGAACAATGTTTTTAAATAACATTTGTTCTTTAACCCAGTCAAAAGATAAGATAAATTTCTTAAATTTGAGTAATCATTAAGTAATTATTTTGTCATTAAAACTAAACTAGAGTTTTAATGAATCTTTAATTAGATTAAAATGGAAACATGATAATTTGATTTATTAAATTCCTGAAATGACCGAGAATGGAGTACCACCAGTTTGACTCCAGGCGATAGTTAAATCTTTAATTAGATTTGAACGTGAAATGGTAATTAAATTTATCGATAACACCGTGGGTGTTAGATATGGAGTACTGCCAGTTTTGCTCTATTGGATGAATAGGTTGGGATTAGGATTAATAATAAATGATTACTTCGGTAGGTTTCGCTAATCCCAACTACTTAAATAAACCTTTTGAAAATGATATTCAAAAGAAGGATAAAGAATAAATTTAAAAGGATTTATCTTTGATAAAATTAATGGGAACCTTTCCCTAATAATATGAATATTTTATTTAAAAGAATATTCTGAATTGGAATGAGGCGTATGATATGTTTTTATAACACTTGATTGTAAAATACGAGAATTGTTCGGAAAGACCGGGTTTAACCCATTCTGAATAATTATTAAGACGATTAAGGGTCGAAGATGAAGACGGTGGTTGAAGACCAGAGATCTTCACATCGTTTGGGTGATTACTGATGTCTTGATTGGGCCGTATACCCAAGACAAGGTAATAAGTGGTGATCGTCCAAGCGTACTTGGAGATCGATGGATATGCGAGGAATAAGGTGCCTTCGGTTTCGTTCAGACCCAGTACGGACTTGTAAATGGATGGTGTGTCTGACGTTGTAATCCTTTATGCTGTATTCATTGATCTCTGCTAAATACGTATCTGTTTGGTGGCGGTGAATTCATTCTCTTGCTTTACACCCTTCTCTGAGTTTAGAGGTTATATATTGGCAGAAATCAATGGTATGGTATGGACTGACAATGTGGCATGCTAAGATGCAAATGATCAAGGCTTTTGTTGAAAAGCAGAGCCTTGTGGTAGATGATCAAAGGACAGCTTATTTAGGAATAGCTTTGTGTTTAGTGTTACTTCATGAGCTTCACACCCCGGTATGAACCAAAAACAGGATGAGGACTGTAGGGAAATGGACATATGTTAGTTTCTAGCTAGGAGGAATGTCAGCGTTTACAAGCCTTGGCATTTTACTCAAGTGGATGTTTCTTATTACTTGATGGATAGAGAGGCGCCTCAGATATATATATATATATATATATATATATATATATATGTATGTATGTATGTATGTATGTATGTATGTATGTATGTATGTGTATCACTACGGGACCGATGGATGTTCTGGTCGACATTACTGACCAGATTATTTTATGCCCCATAGGGCAGGCTAACATATAGTTTACGGTATTTCCAATAATCGACGGATGACCGGCCCTATTGATAACCGCAGGTGCAGTCGTGGCTGTATCCTGAGACTCGGGCTAGAGAGTCTCGAATCGGTGGGGATAATCCCTTGGCTCGGTTCATAGATAGAAACCCAATCTCCAATACGTGATATTCACTTTTAGTTATAAATATATATTACAGCGACGTAATATAATGGTACCTATGCCGCCTATGATTGATACATTTATATTCGAAGTTGATTTCTTCACTTATAGTAATAATAAAAGATGAAATTTCGCGTATCAAGCATTTTTGGCTATTATAAGGGAAAACTCTATCCTCCTACTGCGTTCATTGTGTGATGGGACCTGAGTCTTATAATAGCTTCATTTTTTCAAAAAGCATTGCGTTGTTTTATTTTAAACTAAGATCATGTGGAGTAAACCCATTCCGTGTTATACGGCATGGTCCCGTGATTCACTTAACTTTAAAATCAAGTTAATAACTGTTTTGAGTTCTCATACCAATCCCATGACTGACCTGGAGTTTATTGTTTTAACCTAAACTCTTGGTGCCCATATTTTGCACACGGGCAGCTAGTAGTTTGATTTTGCAGATATTATATTTACAGGATCCCGGTCTACAGCTGAAGCGATATTCGGAAAGCTCTATTTTCGTATATTTCTTTCAGTTGTATTTTGTATTATTTTTCTGCTGCTATTTAAATGTAATTTAAATCTTTGATATTACTTTCTGTTGTATAATTATTCATATTTTGGAATATTCTTGTGCTCTAATGTAATTATTGTAATAAGCAATAAAATGTTCTTCTATTTGTGTTCTGATATGTGGTGTTCTCAAAGCAATCCAGGCTTTCCAAAAAGGGGAAAGTTTGGGTCGTCACATTTGGTATCAGAGCTTGGGTTTGCAGAGCTCGAGAACAAGACACATTAGAACCGAACAAAAGAATTCATCAGAGATTGGAATAGTAATATCAAATAAGAATGACTCGTTAGAGATGGGATCAGTAGTATCCTAGAATGAGTCTGAAGAGTATTATTTTCTTTAAAAATAAAAATGAAAACAATTTTGTTTTGAAAATTTAAACCTTATTATTCATATTTGAATATTATATTTTAAATCGATTGGACAATCAAGTTCATAAAGATTTGCATATATGCCTAACTAGGGTATGTACGAAGCCTTATAATATACTGGACAGATATAGAATCACACTCTAGTCACCTGGAGAGGATTCTGATGATTGAGATCTCATTATCATGATTTATGTTCGAGTTTCGAAAGTCGTATATCTATATATTTCCATTGACTAGTGCTAGAACCAAAACTAGATAAGATATATTGTTGTGATTTGCACTGGAATATGATTTTTTACTATATAACAAAGTTATATATGTTTTAAAAGTTAATCACCTAATGGATTGTTGGTTGTGATGTTTGATAATTAGTTTAACTAATTAAAATATTGGATTGATAATTACATTAATCAATATGAGAAAGAATGATAAATTTAGATACATCAAATTAATATTGAACTGAATTGAAAATTGATTAGAAATGAGAGTTGAGTTGGTTAGCTAAACAACTTTCAGCTTCGTTCCTTTTCGAGGACGATAAGATATTAAGTGGGGGAGATTGTAACAACCCGCAATTTCTGAACCAATTTAAAAATTTTATTTTGGTAATTTTAATGGATTTTAAATATTTTAAATAATTTATTTTAAACAATAACGACGAAAAATTTATTTAAATCGAAGTTAGGACACATAAATTTATTTAAAACTATAAAGTGAGCCCAAAATGGCGCGGTAGTTTGAAATTTCGATTTCAAATTTCAATTGAATGTACAGGGTTCAAAATAAAGCGGATTTTAGTGAAACAAGGAATATTTAAATCTATTTCAAAATGTCTTTCCAACGAATCTGTAAAATTGAAATTTCATAACGGGTATGCCCAGTTTAAAATTCAGAATATTCGCAATGGAATTTATATATATAATATATATATGGCCCAAATGGCTACTTTTCACATACGAATGAACTTGGACTCGAAACCACTTCCATTGAGTTCAAAATGACGTTTCTGAATGCAAAATGTATAAGCACTGATATATTTCGAGATTTGGAATTTATTCATGTAAAAATGTATTTTCAGTATAAAATATATAGGCCTTAAAAATGGCCATTTTTCGAACTGTCTCCAAATTCAACGAAATTAGTTTTGTTGGGACCGTATTATCAAAACAAAACTAGAAATAAACTTTCTACAACTTTTAAGCTAGTATATGACCATAAGAAATTAATTTTGAATCGATCAACTATATAAGGCCAGAAACCAAACTTTTTGAGCAAACAGACTCGAAATCCGACGGAACCAGTTTTGTTAGAACAGTATCTCAAGATATAGCAGCATGTCAATTTTCATCTCCAACAGAGTTCGTATGTGGTTGGGGCATCAATAACTGTCAAATGAAGAGAGCGTGAACTAAAGAATTAATAATAAAGCTAGAAAATTATTAATAAATAATAAATCATGACCCACTGCTATATAATATCTTTTCCCCCTTCTCTAACCCTCATTTCTCTTCTTCCTCAAAAATTGACAACAGCCATCTTCCTCTTTCTCTCTTGTAATTATGCAAAAAGGACCCCGAATTTTAAATAATTTATAACTCTCAATCCATACACAATTAACCCAAACCGTTTCTGGATATTGTAGATCATGATGATCTCTACCTACCACAAAAATTATAGAGTCTATCGTCGCACGGATTCGCCAGAATTGATGGTTAAAGCCAGAAATTGACTTTCAGATTTTGGCGAATTACACGCAAACCGTCGGGAATTAGGTGATGGCCCAGATGAAGAAAATGTAGAGGAGAGACAGAGGAACAACTTTTTCCTGTTGTTTGATATGAAAGTGATCGGATTGGCGGAAAAATCAAGTTGATCGAAGATGGATTTTCTGGCGAAGCTCAAAACTGTTTTGGTCGGATTCCGGCCGGAGGAGGCAACGATCGTCGATCGCGGCTTAAGGGAAAACATCGGGGGTGGCAAGGCAGTCAGATCACCGGTGGTACGTGACCGCCAGGTGGTCGGTGGCGGGAGGAATCTCGGTCAACGCGGATTCCTTTCAAGGGCCGAATTCTGGTGATTTGGACGATGCGGGGGCACGGGCTTCGAGGTGAATGGGCGGTTCTGATCAGGGAAGAGGCTAGTGGGGTTGGTCAACGGTGAAGGTGGATGGATCGACGGCGGCAAGGGTTGGTAGAGGTGGAGCAACGTGAAATCAATTTTGGGGTAATTTTAGGGTTTAAATTTTTTAATTAATTATTTAATTAAATGTTTCAATGTTCATAACGCAATATCTTTCACATACGAGGTCGAAATCTAACGATTTCAGATCCGCTGCGATCGTGGCGTCGAGACCTTCGTGTGAGCACTAATTTTGTCCAATTTGGAGCAAGTTCTAAATTTGGATAAATTCCACGATTTAATTAATTATTTATTTATTTTAAAATTCGTAAATTAATAACTTTTTGCTACGAACTCGAAATTACATGAAACAGGATTTGCTGCGATCGGTGAGTCAAGAGCTTCGCATGGACACCAATTTTGCCAATTTTGGGGCAAGTTGGATTTTGGGCCAAAATTAGACCTGAACCATCAATTAAAGAATAACGGGAGTGAAAACCAAAGGTGAGAACTCCTCACCAAAGATTCTGCACAATTATTTATTTATTTTTCATAACTGATATATATATATATATAAATGCCACTATAAATTTTTATCAGTTTAATCATTATAAACTATATATTGTGCCTGTATATCACTTTTCTCGTCCACGAATCATGGACGATTTAAATTGACTGTATTGTGTGTTGTTTGTGGTGTTGAAATGTTTAACACATTGAAATTGTTAAGATTAATGTGAAAGTGGAATTAGATTGTAAAAATTCATTTGTAATTTGAATAGTGAAAATTGGTTAAATTTCTTAACCAATAATTTATTTAAATAAACTGTAGTTGTTTGAAAACCTCATACGGGTATTGAGATGACATTGGACATACACTAGTCCTAATATTTAGTTATATGTCAATCGATGGATTGACAGTCTGTGATGAGCATTATTTATTTACTGCTCACACAGTTGTAAATTTCACTCTGGTTGTGAATGGAATGTTTGTCATTTACTTATCATTATTGTTGCATACACGCGATGTATGAAATCCATATAATTGAAATTATATGGTAATTGATTGAGTCGCATTCTGATTCAGGAATAAACAATATTTTTATAATAAACAATATTTTAGAATAAAATAGCATCATAATGTAAAGGGTATATTTTAGAATCAAATAACATTTTAGAATGAAATAGTACATTTTATAATTAAAAAGACATTTTAGAATTAAAATAAAAATCTTTGTTGAAATAGAATAATTGAAACCAAAATATCAATTTTTGTTGAAATGAAATAGTTAAAATAAAAATAACATTTTTGTTTAATAGACTTATGTTAAAATAAAAAAACACTTTTGTTAAATAGACTTGTGTTAAAATAAAATAACATTTTTGTTAAATAGATTTGTGTTAAAAACAAAAATGTCAATTTTGTTGAGTTAGACTATTGTCAACAAAATGAAGTTATCACTTTAATTCATTTTGTTAAAATAGAATTGTTAACAAAATAAATTTAGTATTTTTGATTATTTTGTTGAAATAGAATTGTCAACAAAATATAAGAATCAGTTCAATGTAACAGAGAATAAAATAATCATTCATTGAATTACATTTTTATACATTGAACATATCACCTTGAATATGTTAGTAAGAATAAAATAATCATTTAATTGAATAATATTTAACATAGTTAAGAATCATTTTTATGCAAATAAAACATTTCTGCGTAAAAAATCATTTTTATATAAGAGAATTTTTTTATATAAAAGAAGCATTTTTATGTAAAAGAATCATTTTTATGTTAAAGAACATTTTTATCATTTTTGATGTAAAAGGATCATTTTAATGTAAAAAGAATCATTTTTGTGTGAAGAACATTCTAATGTAAAGACATTTCAATTAAAAGGATAATATAAAATAAAGAATCTTTAAAAACAAAGGATATTTTATAATAACGAATATTATAAAATAATATTCAGTGAAGAATAGAATCATAATTTCAATGTCTGATTTTGGATGGGCACAAAAATATTGAAATATGAAGCCGTGTTAAGTGGCGAATGCCATTTTAACTCGAATGGTTTTATCGATCGATTCTATTCATTTTATAATGAATAACGGAATGAAATTATTCCAAGATCTAATATTTAGAAAATATTATTATTTTATTATTATAATGATAAACAATATTCAATTTTGATTTAAAATTGAAAATGAAGTTGGAATTGTTTTAAAACAAATTTATAAATTCCGCTTTAAATGGAAATCGACGAAATATATAAATAATATATATATATTATATATATTTAATGGCCCGAATAGAACGCGCCGTGCAGAGACCATTCGCGAATTTCGACCATTAACTTCAAATGGATGTAACGGGAGATCCGACTGTCGGATTCTCCTAAAACCGGAACCGTTTGGTTCGTATCGAGAAGATCTTTCCAACGAACATAAGAGATTTGAAATCTAACAGTTGGATTTGGAATTATATCCAAATCAATTTTGAAAAAGGTCGCTATGGATGTACTTCGGTGGCCGTTATTGGAAACCGACTATATGGGCGATAATTAAATTATTAAAAATATAGGAAAATTATGTAAAATCATAATGAATGATTTGGAAGGAATTTGGATGAAAAATCCAATTTTATAAAGAAAAAAATTTATTTTTATCAAAACTGAACTAGTTTGAAACGACCCGCAAATCCGAGCTATCTGAGTTGACTAAAACACCACACGTCCAACTCAAATTGCACAGAAATACGACTCATTATTAGAAAGAAGTTAGAGGATGAGAAATAGAAAGAAAGAAATATTAGAATAGAAGAAGAACGAAAGATCACAACTCACAGCGGAACGAATAAAATATATTATATAACATAAGCTCCGAAATACAAATCTGTTTTGTACATATATACATACCATCATCAGAGTACACATAACATTTGATTCAGCGGAAGTAACTCTAAATAACTAACGTTGAAGCCTCCTTCTTCAAGCTCCTCCAAGTGTATCTGTAAAAGCCTGAAACACTTGACTGCCCGTACAAATTTGGGCACCCAAGAGTTTAGGGAAAACAAAACAAAATAAACTCTGGGTCAGTCATGGGACTGGTGTGAGTAAACTCCAACCACTTGTTTAACTTTCAAAACTCTTTTCGGAAGAAAGGATAATAGCAAGACCAGCCCACACATAAACACGGACGGTTTTTACCTTACTATAACCCAAAACACTTTGATACAAAAATCCAGTGATATTATAATAATGTCTACATCAAGTAAATACCCAAATAGTAGAACGCTTGCATCTCACGCTCCACATATATATTTTAAAATCAAAAACCGCATGGCGCTTATTGGAGATTGGATTTCCAACATGACAAGGTATGGAACCACCTTCCGACAGTGCATCTCTAGAGGCGAATACACCTGGGTTCAACAAGAACATCTTGCAACCCGGCCCACACATGACCGACCACTCATTTCGCTTGAGTGTATCGAATGTATATCACCAACGGTTGGACTCAAACCACCGTTTCCCGAATGGGCAGAATCGATAGATTTAGAAACAAAAGGAATTTCTCTAGATAGGTGATTATACACCCTAATGGGTGCGACCCACATAGCCATGCTGCCTGCCCGATTTTTGTCCTTCCCCGGTTGTTGAGGCCTGAGGCTACGATTACTTACCATTCCTTGATAACACAATCACTTTGAATGCCACATCGTCAGATCCGTTAATCACTAGTTGGGTTTGCACAAATATTCTGGATATTATGCTAAGGGATAAATCCGTTGCAACCATATATATCCATACAGACCAACCCATTTGATCATTGGAAATACTCTGTCAGACATTCGTCCATTTACGTTCGTTCTGGGATTGAACGAAACCGAAGGCACTATTTCTATAATATAGAAAAACCCTTGCACTTTACTCCGTCTTCAATATATTCAGCATACTTGGTTCGCAACGCTTATGCCAATACGGAGTGGTTCTTCGGATAATAATCCAACCGGTCTCTCCATATTGACAACGATGGTCAAACCTTCGATAGTCTGTGATTTAACTATCGAATAAAAACAAGTGTTCATCCAAACATATCAAACAAATCACTGGGCTCTTTAATTAATATTCATTAATTAAATCTCTTTCCCATTTCCTCTATCAATATTTGTTATCCAAATATTTCCAATAATTCTCTTGCCTCTTATGCCATTTGGAAAACGTTTCCAAATATTAACTTCTTTTATTTTCTATATATTAGAAAATATCTTTATTTGCAATTGAAAACAATTTCAATTACTTATCTCTATCCCTTTTTGTTTGCAATATTCGATTTTTATATTCACTTTACTATCGAATTCAATACGTCGATATAATGATCTCTAATTATCAAAATATCTTAAAAATATTCTAACTCTTTAAATTTCCGGAAAATTTCGCCATAACCTCCCCTGTATCGGGAGCATCGGGAAATTTCAAATAGCATCCCGGTATCTTCCTCAATCAAAAAGAAAAAGGAAAAGCCAAGCGGCTTGCCGATACGGCGCATAAAACCCATATATGAATTTAAACATGTACCTTTTTGTCGGGCATTACGTTTACAAACTTCATATACCTCATCCCATACCTGTCTAACACCTGTTTACCTGTTTTCAATTCAATTCAATACCGTCTAATCGTTTGAATTCAGTTTCGCCCATTTATTCTTTAAATCGGCCAATTTGCCTATTTCACTTCTTTGTTTGAACATAACATGTTCAAACAAAATATTTAACTTGTTCATTGAATTTCAATTTCAATTCTAGTTCTCTTTTCTATTTCGAATATAAATTTCAAATCGAATTTTCTTATTTAAAGCCCAATACCCATTTGAAATCTCATTAACTAATTTCTATTCAATTTAGTTAATTCCATTCAATCAATTAAAATCTGGTTTCCGTTTCAAAAATCATATTCATCTACACAATTTGAATTCGCATATATTTTCCAACTCAACTCGGAGATTTTCTAAATAGAAACTTCGGATTTTCTTGCTTAAAATCCTTTTATAATATTAAATAAACCATTATGGTTTTAAAACGATTCTGGCGCTGCTTTTCTGAAAATTTTATTTTGACATATCTCAAAATCTATACGACGAAATTCAGATTTTTCTCCTTCATTAGAAAACTATTATCAAATCGGTCCTGACGTTTCTTGTTTCAAAGAATTCCGACTTCAATCGAGTTCTGTATATTCGATTGAAGTTCGAATCGCTATTTTACGAACTGCAGCGCTGCGGCGAGTTCGTTTTAATTATATTTATAAATATAAACGTTAAACTTCTTTAAAATGAATTCAACTTCATTTAACTCCATTTGAATTCCTTGATTCAAATTCCAATCTCACTTTTATTTGAATTCTATATTCAAAATCCCAATTCCTTTTCTATTTGATATTCAAATTCAACACTTGAATTTCCATTTGAATTCCCTATATTCAAATTCGATACTTGAATTCATTTGAATTCTTTTATTCAAACTCCATATTTAAATTCCATTGGAACTTCTATATTCCAATTTCTATATTTGAATTCTATTGGAATTCAATTATTCAAATTCCTTTCTAAATTCTATATTCAAAATTCCATAGTTTAAAACCCATTTGAATTTCATATTCAAATCCCATAGATCAAATCCTATTTGAATTCAATTTGAATTTCTTACATTCAAATTCCATTTTTCTTTTCCATTTGAATTCTAATATTCAAATTCATTTCCAACCCATTTGAATTCTAATATTCAACTTATTTTTAACACCATTTAAATTTCTTCACTCAAACCCATTTGAATTCCCTTGAATTCAAATTCCGTTTCAAAACCCTTTGGATTTCCTATTTGAAATTCTATTTCCAATTCTACTTTGAAAATCCTATTTCAAAGTTTATTTCAAATTCTATTTTGAAATCCCATATTCAAATTTCTACTTGAATTTCTGTATTCTATTCCATGTTCAATTTCAATACTCGAATTTCTATTTCAAATCTCTATTCAAACTTCATATTTAAATTCTTCTTTGAAATACTATATTTCAAATTCTATTTTGAAATTCTACATTCAAATCTCTATTTGAATTCCTTTATTCGAATTCTTTCGAATTCAAAATTCTATTTTTCATTCTAATCTCGTCTATTCAAATTCTATTTGAACTTCTTATTTGAATTTCTAATATTCAATCCCCTTTTAAAAATTCAAATATTTAAACTTCCTTTTAAAATTCAAATGTTATACTCAAATTTCATTTGAGTTATATATTAAAAATTTCATTTCACATCCTGATTTGAAATTCCATTTCAAATTCCAATTTCATATTGGTATTTCTATTTCTGAATTATCAAATGATAATTCTTTTCACTTCATTTATAACTTCGTTATAAAAGAACTTATTTATAAACTTCGTTTATAAAGAACTACTTGTTTTATTTTTCAAAAACAAGTTTATATTTTATTTCCATTTAAAATTTCAATTCTATTTAAAAAATAGAATTTTCCCTTTTTAAATCTCCACTATCCTTCCACGATATTTTTAAATATCATTACTTAAGCCCAGTGATATTTAAACACACAAATTACCCAATTTTCAATCATTTGGTTTTAACACATCATATATGAATATATGAAATCAAGCAAATAAACAAACAGATAATATATTTTTGAGGAATCCAGTTGGATTCCTCCAACCTGTTTTCCTGCATCCACAGATGTTAGCACATAAATAATACCCATTCTGCTTCGTGGCAGAATATCGCGGTATAGAAGGTCATCCACTAATCATAGCGTGGGGCGTATAGGGTAATCATCCGCTATGATACCGCGGGCATCCGCTAATGAGACTGCGGGAATCCAACCAATCAATCAACCCAATATATATATAATAGCCTAAATAACTAATATATATATAAAACAAGCAGAAACATTCAAACAAGCAACAAACAATTATTTTTAATGAAATAAAAATAATTCTAAAGGTGAGTGAGATTTACTCACCGTGATTTCCTTTGCTGAATGTCTCGTGGGAATTCAGATCTTACGGCTTCGAATCGCCTCGAATGAGTTTTATCGTGCTCCTATGAATATTTATTTAATGATCACATTTCAATTAACGCATAAATAAATGTCATAAGTATATATATATCCATTTTCTCATTTAATTAAATCACCAAATTGTTTTAATTAAATATCCAACTTCTTTTATTTATTTTGAGTTTGAAATCTAAATCAAACTAATATGGTTTAAATAAAAGAATCAAAACAAACTAATTTATTTTCTATAAACTAATTATATAATTTATTTGCTCTTTATATAACTAACCCCTCAAAATAAATTCCTAACTACCTTATTTATTTTTCAAATAAATAAGAACTAAATCTAAAAAAAAAAGAAAATACCTTAATCTTGTTAAATTCTTTCTTCTCCCTCAATACATTACCGTCGAACAGAGCTTCCCATCCCCAGAACTAAAACCGCGAGCTACACTACATCGATGAACTCCCGGGAGCAAGTCGCGATCCCCCAGAATACAGATACCACCACCTCCACGCTGCTCCACCGAACGCTGCTCCTCCCGATCCCCCGAGCTTGCCAACATCGCACCTCCCCTAACAGCCGAGCCTGGCTCGAAACCCTAAATCCGAATTGACATCGGTTCTCAGCCCTAACCCTGGTTGTTCCATCGAGACAACTAGCCTCTCGTACTATGATTCGCGGTGGAACTCTGAGGTCAACCGAAGTAGTCAAACCCTTAGATTGCAAATTTTCGAACTCGAACCCATTGTCCGTGCTTCCATCGAGGTTGCGACCCCTCCGCTTGTCGTTAGGATTGAAGAAAGGGTACCCGCCTTTTGAAAAAAATAGGATTCGATCGATTTAGGGGGTGCGGCCATTTTTATTTCCATTGAAGCTTTCGGTTTTAACTGAGGAGCAAATCAGTGAAGTAGTCGTTGTTTTATAGAGAAGAACGGGGAGCAGAAAGTACTGGCCATTAATTTGTTGTTCCCGTTGATACTGAAAGAGGGAGACAAGAATTTTTGCTCGAGAAAGGAAATAGGCTGCGAGATTAAGTTTTAGGGTGGCGCTACAAACATAGGTCGGCTGATTTGAGAAATTAAAAGATTTAATTGGATTTTGATTTGAATTTTGTTTAATTAAATAACCAAAATATCTCGCGGTTCCTTAACTTCAATCTCGTACCTTTATTTTAAATTTAACGACCAATGTTATAAGGTTATACGTTATTTTGAATTCAACGAAACAGACTGTATGATTTAATTCGAACATTAAAAATAACATATTAAATTGATATAAAATGATTTAAATTCAAAACAAATAAATTCCTTAAAAATAAATTACTATCATTATCTTTCGAATTCAATTAAAATTCATATTAACCATTTGAATCACTCAGAATCCATTATAAATTCAAATGGAATTATTTCAGTTCTCGTCTTTCGAAAATCATATATATACGAAATAAATCATATATTGATCACTAATTGGTAATTCAATATAAAAATTCTTTTATATTACTAATTCAATATTTAAAAACCATACTAAATATTTAAAATAAACTGTCAAAAATCTGGGTCGTTACATTCTTTCCCCCTTAAAATAATTTCGTCCTCGAAATTGCTAAAGTAGAAAATGGTACAAACCTATTACTTGTCAATATCTCACTTATGCTGAAACGCAACTCTTCGTACTTCAACAAATTTAATCCTAACCAAAGCTTTTGGTTTCCGTCCATATGCGTTTAAATTGATTCTGATCAACTCATTCACTTGATTCATTTAACTTTCATAGGTCAAATTTTAATTTCCAGAATTCAAATCCCTGGTTTTTTCTTTTCAAATTCTTTTGAAATCCCATAAATATATACATATATTTATTTTCATTTCAAATTCAAAACATTTGAATTTTCAAACCACTTGTTTCCTCCAAACAAATTTCCACCAAACTTTTCTAAGGTAGCAATCCATCACTTAGAAACTTGAAAATGAACACTGATGATGTTGCAATCATCATCAGAATTATTTCCCAGTCACCGAAGTGAGTTCAGTGCTTTATTATTTCAAAATCCATTTAAAATGATTTTCTTTCAAATCCTTTAATACAAATCTATATTATTTTAATATACTTTGAAAAATATTTTTCAATTTCCCAGGATTTTGAATTCTTAATACGTCTCAATTGTATATCTTATTCATATGCAAGTTCTATTTGGTTCTATATAACCATTTCATTTCTATAATCGTATTTGATTATAATATTAACATTCAACACATCCATATAATATAATGATTTCAAAAATCATTTTTTTCTGTATCAAAATATAATTTTGGGTAAAATTATTTCATCTACCCACTTGAAAACAATATCATGTTCAATCTTCTGTTCAAGTGTTTAGAAATCCCTATCGACTTCGTGGCGTCCCACGATTCGACCAGAATTCATAAACCACTCAACAGACTAGCCAACACCATATAAACAACTTTTATATCAATTTACAAATACGCTCTCTCGTATATATACGCTCAACTCATTCTAGGGTACTACTGACCCTATCTTTAATGAGCACATGCCACACAAGCCTAGGTATTCGCTCAACCTAAGCTCTGATACCAACTGAAACGACCCGCAAATCCGAGCTATCTGAGTTGACTAAAACACCACACGTCCAACTCAAATTGCACAGAAATACGACTCATTATTAGAAAGAAGTTAGAGGATGAGAAATAGAAAGAAAGAAATATTAGAATAGAAGAAGAACGAAAGATCACAACTCACAGCGGAACGAATAAAATATATTATATAACATAAGCTCCGAAATACAAATCTGTTTTGTACATATATACATACCATCATCAGAGTACACATAACATTTGATTCAGCGGAAGTAACTCTAAATAACTAACGTTGAAGCCTCCTTCTTCAAGCTCCTCCAAGTGTATCTGTAAAAGCCTGAAACACTTGACTGCCCGTACAAATTTGGGCACCCAAGAGTTTAGGGAAAACAAAACAAAATAAACTCTGGGTCAGTCATGGGACTGGTGTGAGTAAACTCCAACCACTTGTTTAACTTTCAAAACTCTTTTCGGAAGAAAGGATAATAGCAAGACCAGCCCACACATAAACACGGACGGTTTTTACCTTACTATAACCCAAAACACTTTGATACAAAAATCCAGTGATATTATAATAATGTCTACATCAAGTAAATACCCAAATAGTAGAACGCTTGCATCTCACGCTCCACATATATATTTTAAAATCAAAAACCGCATGGCGCTTATTGGAGATTGGATTTCCAACATGACAAGGTATGGAACCACCTTCCGACAGTGCATCTCTAGAGGCGAATACACCTGGGTTCAACAAGAACATCTTGCAACCCGGCCCACACATGACCGACCACTCATTTCGCTTGAGTGTATCGAATGTATATCACCAACGGTTGGACTCAAACCACCGTTTCCCGAATGGGCAGAATCGATAGATTTAGAAACAAAAGGAATTTCTATAGATAGGTGATTATACACCCTAATGGGTGCGACCCACATAGCCATGCTGCCTGCCCGATTTTTGTCCTTCCCCGGTTGTTGAGGCCTGAGGCTACGATTACTTACCATTCCTTGATAACACAATCACTTTGAATGCCACATCGTCAGATCCGTTAATCACTAGTTGGGTTTGCACAAATATTCTGGATATTATGCTAAGGGATAAATCCGTTGCAACCATATATATCCATACAGACCAACCCATTTGATCATTGGAAATACTCTGTCAGACATTCGTCCATTTACGTTCGTTCTGGGATTGAACGAAACCGAAGGCACTATTTCTATAATATAGAAAAACCCTTGCACTTTACTCCGTCTTCAATATATTCAGCATACTTGGTTCGCAACGCTTATGCCAATACGGAGTGGTTCTTCGGATAATAATCCAACCGGTCTCTCCATATTGACAACGATGGTCAAAACTTCGATAGTCTGTGATTTAACTATCGAATAAAAACAAGTGTTCATCCAAACATATCAAACAAATCACTGGGCTCTTTAATTAATATTCATTAATTAAATCTCTTTCCCATTTCCCCTATCAATATTTGTTATCCAAATATTTCCAATAATTCTCTTGCCTCTTATGCCATTTGGAAAACGTTTCCAAATATTAACTTCTTTTATTTTCTATATATTAGAAAATATCTTTATTTGCAATTGAAAACAATTTCAATTACTTATCTCTATCCCTTTTTGTTTGCAATATTCGATTTTTATATTCACTTTACTATCGAATTCAATACGTCGATATAATGATCTCTAATTATCAAAATATCTTAAAAATATTCTAACTCTTTAAATTTCCGGAAAATTTCGCCATAACCTCCCCTGTATCGGGAGCATCGGGAAATTTCAAATAGCATCCCGGTATCTTCCTCAATCAAAAAGAAAAAGGAAAAGCCAAGCGGCTTGCCGATACGGCGCATAAAACCCATATATGAATTTAAACATGTACCTTTTTGTCGGGCATTACGTTTACAAACTTCATATACCTCATCCCATACCTGTCTAACACCTGTTTACCTGTTTTCAATTCAATTCAATACCGTCTAATCGTTTGAATTCAGTTTCGCCCATTTATTCTTTAAATCGGCCAATTTGCCTATTTCACTTCTTTGTTTGAACATAACATGTTCAAACAAAATATTTAACTTGTTCATTGAATTTCAATTTCAATTCTAGTTCTCTTTTCTATTTCGAATATAAATTTCAAATCGAATTTTCTTATTTAAAGCCCAATACCCATTTGAAATCTCATTAACTAATTTCTATTCAATTTAGTTAATTCCATTCAATCAATTAAAATCTGGTTTCCGTTTCAAAAATCATATTCATCTACACAATTTGAATTCGCATATATTTTCCAACTCAACTCGGAGATTTTCTAAATAGAAACTTCGGATTTTCTTGCTTAAAATCCTTTTATAATATTAAATAAACCATTATGGTTTTAAAACGATTCTGGCGCTGCTTTTCTGAAAATTTTATTTTGACATATCTCAAAATCTATACGACGAAATTCAGATTTTTCTCCTTCATTAGAAAACTATTATCAAATCGGTCCTGACGTTTCTTGTTTCAAAGAATTCCGACTTCAATCGAGTTCTGTATATTCGATTGAAGTTCGAATCGCTATTTTACGAACTGCAGCGCTGCGGCGAGTTCGTTTTAATTATATTTATAAATATAAACGTTAAACTTCTTTAAAATGAATTCAACTTCATTTAACTCCATTTGAATTCCTTGATTCAAATTCCAATCTCACTTTTATTTGAATTCTATATTCAAAATCCCAATTCCTTTTCTATTTGATATTCAAATTCAACACTTGAATTTCCATTTGAATTCCCTATATTCAAATTCGATACTTGAATTCATTTGAATTCTTTTATTCAAACTCCATATTTAAATTCCATTGGAACTTCTATATTCCAATTTCTATATTTGAATTCTATTGGAATTCAATTATTCAAATTCCTTTCTAAATTCTATATTCAAAATTCCATAGTTTAAAACCCATTTGAATTTCATATTCAAATCCCATAGATCAAATCCTATTTGAATTCAATTTGAATTTCTTACATTCAAATTCCATTTTTCTTTTCCATTTGAATTCTAATATTCAAATTCATTTCCAACCCATTTGAATTCTAATATTCAACTTATTTTTAACACCATTTAAATTTCTTCACTCAAACCCATTTGAATTCCCTTGAATTCAAATTCCGTTTCAAAACCCTTTGGATTTCCTATTTGAAATTCTATTTCCAATTCTACTTTGAAAATCCTATTTCAAAGTTTATTTCAAATTCTATTTTGAAATCCCATATTCAAATTTCTACTTGAATTTCTGTATTCTATTCCATGTTCAATTTCAATACTCGAATTTCTATTTCAAATCTCTATTCAAACTTCATATTTAAATTCTTCTTTGAAATACTATATTTCAAATTCTATTTTGAAATTCTACATTCAAATCTCTATTTGAATTCCTTTATTCGAATTCTTTCGAATTCAAAATTCTATTTTTCATTCTAATCTCGTCTATTCAAATTCTATTTGAACTTCTTATTTGAATTTCTAATATTCAATCCCCTTTTAAAAATTCAAATATTTAAACTTCCTTTTAAAATTCAAATGTTATACTCAAATTTCATTTGAGTTATATATTAAAAATTTCATTTCACATCCTGATTTGAAATTCCATTTCAAATTCCAATTTCATATTGGTATTTCTATTTCTGAATTATCAAATGATAATTCTTTTCACTTCATTTATAACTTCGTTATAAAAGAACTTATTTATAAACTTCGTTTATAAAGAACTACTTGTTTTATTTTTCAAAAACAAGTTTATATTTTATTTCCATTTAAAATTTCAATTCTATTTAAAAAATAGAATTTTCCCTTTTTAAATCTCCACTATCCTTCCACGATATTTTTAAATATCATTACTTAAGCCCAGTGATATTTAAACACACAAATTACCCAATTTTCAATCATTTGGTTTTAACACATCATATATGAATATATGAAATCAAGCAAATAAACAAACAGATAATATATTTTTGAGAAATCCAGTTGGATTCCTCCAACCTGTTTTCCTGCATCCACAGATGTTAGCACATAAATAATACCCATTCTGCTTCGTGGCAGAATATCGCGGTATAGAAGGTCATCCACTAATCATAGCGTGGGGTGTATAGGGTAATCATCCGCTATGATACCGCGGGCATCCGCTAATGAGACTGCGGGAATCCAACCAATCAATCAACCCAATATATATATAATAGCCTAAATAACTAATATATATATAAAACAAGCAGAAACATTCAAACAAGCAACAAACAATTATTTTTAATGAAATAAAAATAATTCTAAAGGTGAGTGAGATTTACTCACCGTGATTTCCTTTGCTGAATGTCTCGTGGGAATTCAGATCTTACGGCTTCGAATCGCCTCGAATGAGTTTTATCGTGCTCCTATGAATATTTATTTAATGATCACATTTCAATTAACGCATAAATAAATGTCATAAGTATATATATATCCATTTTCTCATTTAATTAAATCACCAAATTGTTTTAATTAAATATCCAACTTCTTTTATTTATTTTGAGTTTGAAATCTAAATCAAACTAATATGGTTTAAATAAAAGAATCAAAACAAACTAATTTATTTTCTATAAACTAATTATATAATTTATTTGCTCTTTATATAACTAACCCCTCAAAATAAATTCCTAACTACCTTATTTATTTTTCAAATAAATAAGAACTAAATCTAAAAAAAAAAGAAAATACCTTAATCTTGTTAAATTCTTTCTTCTCCCTCAATACATTACCGTCGAACAGAGCTTCCCATCCCCAGAACTAAAACCGCGAGCTACACTACATCGATGAACTCCCGGGAGCAAGTCGCGATCCCCCAGAATACAGATACCACCACCTCCACGCTGCTCCACCGAACGCTGCTCCTCCCGATCCCCCGAGCTTGCCAACATCGCACCTCCCCTAACAGCCGAGCCTGGCTCGAAACCCTAAATCCGAATTGACATCGGTTCTCAGCCCTAACCCTGGTTGTTCCATCGAGACAACTAGCCTCTCGTACTATGATTCGCGGTGGAACTCTGAGGTCAACCGAAGTAGTCAAACCCTTAGATTGCAAATTTTCGAACTCGAACCCATTGTCCGTGCTTCCATCGAGGTTGCGACCCCTCCGCTTGTCGTTAGGATTGAAGAAAGGGTACCCGCCTTTTGAAAAAAATAGGATTCGATCGATTTAGGGGGTGCGGCCATTTTTATTTCCATTGAAGCTTTCGGTTTTAACTGAGGAGCAAATCAGTGAAGTAGTCGTTGTTTTATAGAGAAGAACGGGGAGCAGAAAGTACTGGCCATTAATTTGTTGTTCCCGTTGATACTGAAAGAGGGAGACAAGAATTTTTGCTCGAGAAAGGAAATAGGCTGCGAGATTAAGTTTTAGGGTGGCGCTACAAACATAGGTCGGCTGATTTGAGAAATTAAAAGATTTAATTGGATTTTGATTTGAATTTTGTTTAATTAAATAACCAAAATATCTCGCGGTTCCTTAACTTCAATCTCGTACCTTTATTTTAAATTTAACGACCAATGTTATAAGGTTATACGTTATTTTGAATTCAACGAAACAGACTGTATGATTTAATTCGAACATTAAAAATAACATATTAAATTGATATAAAATGATTTAAATTCAAAACAAATAAATTCCTTAAAAATAAATTACTATCATTATCTTTCGAATTCAATTAAAATTCATATTAACCATTTGAATCACTCAGAATCCATTATAAATTCAAATGGAATTATTTCAGTTCTCGTCTTTCGAAAATCATATATATACGAAATAAATCATATATTGATCACTAATTGGTAATTCAATATAAAAATTCTTTTATATTACTAATTCAATATTTAAAAACCATACTAAATATTTAAAATAAACTGTCAAAAATCTGGGTCGTTACATAGTTATTAACTTGAATAAAAATCCAATTAATTGATATTTAATTGGAATTAAATAAAATAAATTTAATTTTTGGGTTGTCGTGAACGATGTCTTTAATAACATTGTTCTTAAACCCCGATTAGGAAAGAATAAATCTTTTAAATAAGATTTAATGAAGTTTTCCAATTAATATTTAATTGGAATCAAATAGAATATAATTTTGGAATTTATAAATCTTTTAATTTAGATTATTGGAGTTTCCAATTATCCTTGGTAATTGGAATAGAATGTAATGTGAATTGGGTTTATCATGAATTGTGTTTTTAACGACATTTGTTCTTTACCCAATTGACAGTGAAAACATAATTTGGAATTTATAAATCTTTTTATTAAGATTTAATGGAAATTTTCTAGAGCAAAATTTTCCAATTTAATATAATAAATTGGAACTGAATGGAATTCGATTTAATAATAATCGAGATAAGCTTCTGTGAATAAAGACTGTTACTATATATGGAATTTAAAAGGCTTTTTCGTCATTCCATTTATATTATTAGTCTTATACAGAAATTTATATCGATTATATATTGAGATGATTTCTAAGAGGATTCTATTTTGATGGAAGATGATTTTGGATTTATCATGAACAATGTTTTTAAATAACATTTGTTCTTTAACCCAGTTAAAAGATAAGATAAATTTCTTAAATTTGAGTAATCATTAAGTCATGATTTTGTCATTAAAACTAAACTAGAATTTTAATGAATCTTTAATTAGATTGAAATGGAAACGTGATAATTTGATTTATTAAATTCCTGAAATGATCGAGAATGGAGTACCACCAGTTTGACTCCAGGCGATAGTTAAATCTTTAATTAGATTTGAATGTGAAATGGTAATTAAATTTACCGATAACACCGTGGATGTTAGATATGGAGTACTGCCAGTTTTGCTCTATGGGATGAATAGGTTGGGATTGGGATTAATAATAAATGATTACTTCGGTAGGGTTCACTAATCTCGACTAGTTAAATAAACCTTTTGAAAATGATATTCAAAAGAAGATTAAAGAATAAATTTAGAAGGATTTATCTTTGATAAAATTAATGGTAACCTTTCCTTAATAATATGAATATTTTATTTAAAAGAATATTCTGAATTGGAATGAGGCGTATGATATGTTTTTATAGCACTTGATTATAAAATACGAGAATTATTCGGAAAGATAAGGTTTAATTAATTCTGAATAATTATTACGACGATCAAGAATCGAAGATGAAGACGGTGGTTGAAGACCGGAGATCTTCGCATCGTTTGGGTGATTACTGATGTCTTGATTGGGTCGTACACCCAAGACAAGGTAATAACTGGTGATCGTCCAAGCGTGCTAGGAGATCGATGGATATGCTAGGTTTAAGGTGCCTCCGGTTTCGTTCAGACCCAGAACGGACTTGTAAATGGATGGTGTGTCTGACGTTGAATAGCAATGGGGCGGGTTGGGGCGTGTTTCTCGTGCCCTATACCCGACCCGGACTTTTTAAACCCCGCCCCAGACCTGCCCCATAGACCCGGTGCGGGTCTGGAATTTCGCCACGTACCCAAAACCCGTACGGGTCAGGGTAGACCCGACCTGCCACATGACCCGGTGATACTGTGTTCTAATGTACACAAATTTATATACTTATATTTTTATCTCTAAATGATAAATTATATACATATTATAATGTGTTTGTAATGGTAAAATAATTTAATAAATTGAGTTGTAAGACAATAGTTCAAAATGTATACATTTGTTACTATATAGGTATCATTGATGCAACTTAATAATATGAAAATTTTGTGGTTTGTTGATTGGAAAAATATAATATTCAAGTTATAGCAATGTATACCATAGAAGATTTCCAAGTAATCATTATAGTTACAAAGTGTTTTAATGATATTTCAATCATGCGGATCGGGTTGGGGCGAGTTAGCCATGCCCCAGACCCAACCTTAGAACCGAACCTCTAATAGCAGGTCGCGGGTCTACCCGCCCCGAAGACCCTATGGGGTGGGTCTAAATGGGTCAAAATAGGGGCGTTTCAAGCGGGTTTGGACCTTAGACCTTCCCCATTGCCATTCCTAATTGTATTCCTTTATGCTGTATTCGTTGATCTCTGCTAAATATGTATCTGTTTGGTGGCGGAGAATTTATTCTCTTGATTAACACCCTTCTCTAAATTTAGAGGTTATATATTGGCAGAAAACAATGGTATGTTATGGACTGACAATGTGGCATGCTAAGATGCAAATGATCAAGGCTTTTGTTGGAAAGCAGAGCCCTGTGGTTGATGATCAAAGCACAGCTTTTAGGCATAGCTTTGTGTATAGCACTACCTCGCGAGCTTCACACCCCGGTATGAACCAAAAATGGGATGAGGACTGCAGGGAAATGGACATATGTTAGTTTCTAGCTAGGAGGAATGTCAACGTTTACAAGCCCTGGCATTTTACTCATGTGGATGTTGCTTATTACTTGATGGATAGAGAGGCGCCTCGGATATATATATATATATATATATATATATATATATATATCGGTCACTAAGGGACCGATGGATGTTCTTGTTGACATTACTGACCAGAATATTTTATGCCCTATAGGGTAGGCTAACATATAGTTTGCTATATTGCCCATCATCAATGGATGAACGGCCCTGTTGATAACCGCAGGTGCAGTCGCAGCTGTATCCTGAGACTCGGGCTAGAGAGTCTCGAATCAATGGGGATAATCCCTTGCCTCGGTTCATAGAAGGAAAAATAATCTCCAATACGTGATATTTGGTTTTAGTTGTAAATATATATTACGGCGATGTAATATAATGGTACCTATGCCGCCTATGATTGAGACATTTATATTCGAAGTTGATTTCTTCACTTACAGTAATAATAAAAGATGAAATTTCACGTATCAAGCATTTTTGGCTATTATAAGGGAAAACTCTATCCTCCGACTGCATTTATTGTGTGATGGGACCTAAGTCTTATAATAGCTTCATTTTTCCAAAAAGCATTGCGTTGTTTTATTTTAAACTAAGATCATGTGGAGTAAACCCGTTCCGTGTTATACGGCGTGGTCCCGTGATTCACTTAACTTTAAAATCAAGTTAATAATTGTTTTGAGTTTGCATACCAGTCCCATGACTGGCATGGTGTTTATTGTTTTAACCTAAACTTTGGGTGCCCATATTTTGCACACGGGCATCTAATAGTTTTGGTTTTGCAGATATTATATTCACAGGATCCTGGTTTACAGCTGAATTGATATTCGGAAAGCTCTGTGTCCATATATTTCTTTCAGTTGTATTTTGTATTATTTTTCCACTGCTATTTAAATGTAATTTAAATCTCTGATATTATTTTCGGTTGTATAATTATTCATATTCTGGAATATTCTTGTACTCTGATGTAATTGTTGTAATAAGCAATAAAATGTTCTTCTGTTTGTGTTCTGATATGTCATGTTCTCAAAGCTATCCAGGCTTTCCAAAAAGGGGAAAGTTTGGGTCGTCACATAAGTGCATCAATAAAGCGTCAATCAAAAGGATGAAGCTACCTCCACCTTATTTCTCAATTATGTCATTTGAACAATGGAAGGAGAGAAGTCATGGAGGTACCACTTCACAATCATCTAGGCCAAAACCGGAGGAAGTAAAACTTCTTGGACCATCTTCGTCATTGCTTGACTTAATTGCTCGTAATCAATTCTTGCTTGAAGAACGTCTTAAGCGCGTGGATACGAAAATGGAAAAACGCTTTAACAAAATAAAATCTTTCTTCGGAACTTTATGGGAAGCGATTTCTTGTGGTCCTTCAACGTCGCAAGCTCAAGATCCCGAAAAATGTCCAGCACCTCCTTCTTACAATTGGACATCTTCCGATGAGGCGGCAAGCTCCGGGACTAGCCATGAATGTGGTCATGGTAAGTCTCATGTTGAAGAAGAAGAAGAGGAAGAAGAAGAAGATGATGATGAGGAAACCGAATCTAAGTCTTAGATTTGCATCTCACTGGTTTATTTTACCTCTTGCTTATGTTTTTATGTCTTTATCTTGCTATCTTAAGACATCAACTAGCACTTGTATGTAAATAGTGTTGTGTATTTTATTTGACATAGACTAGGTTGTGTATGTTATGACTCTTGGGTACGTTTGTTGGTATGTTATGTGTGGTATGATACAATTATGGTATGCTTTATGGTATGTATTTCATCTTTTGGTATCATATTCACTCTTATCTATTTTGTTTATCTACTCCTTTTTGTCGTTGACAAAGGGGGAGAAAAGTGGTACTAACAGTGTTGTGCAGGAATTATATTATAAGTGCTTAAATTCAAGGGAAGATTATATACAAGGGGAATTCTTAAAGTTTCAAGAGCTATGTTGTCATCAATCAAAAAGGGGGAGAATTTTGAGTCAAGGAATTCATGAAGTTTTGATTACTGACAAAGAGATGATTCATTATCGACAAAAAGAGATGATCAATGGTTCGACAAAGACACGAAGAGTGAAGCGATCCGAACTTTCCGAGTATAGTTCCAGCTGTAAATCAGGATCCTGTGAATATAAGTCTGCAAAACCAGAACTACTAGCTGCCCATGTCAAAATAAGGGCACCCAAAGTCTAGGTTAAAACAATAAACTCCAGATCAGTCATGTGACTGGTGTGTGAACTAAAACAGTTATTAATCTTAATTTTTAAAGTTAGGTAAATCAAGGGACCATGCCGTATAACACGGAACGGGTTTCCTCCCAAGAACACCAGTGCATAAAACAACAGCGCAATGCTAAATAAAGAAAAATGAAGCTATTATAAGACCCAGGTCCCATCACATAATGCAACACAAGCCGGAGGATAGGGTTTTTACCTTATAATAACTAGGAATGCTTGATACATTTAAAACAAATCATTTGATACAATTATAAGTGTATAGTGTATAAAACAACTTCAAATCATAAGTATCAATCATTTAAGCGGCATAAACGCCCCATCCCGCTATGTCGCCATACTAGGCTCTATCAGTAATTACCCAAACGACGTGAAGATCTCCAGTCTTCGACCACCGTCTTCATCTTCGACATATCGTCATATCAGTTATTCAGAATGGGATAAACCCGATCTTTCCAAATAACTCGCGTATATAATAAACAAGTGTTACACAAACACAACATACGCCTCATTCTAATTCATCAGTCACTAACCGTAAATTAGTAAGGGAACAATCCCCCAAATATTAACCCCGAAGGCCGAAACCAACATCAGATCAATACCTAGGAAACCACTCATTTTAACTAATCTTTAGTTAGTTGCTAAACTTCACATCCTTAGGGATAGGTTCCCATTAATTTTATCAAAGATAAATTCCTCAAATTTATTCTTTGATCCTTTTTGAATATCGATTCAACTAGTCGGGATTAACGAACCTTACCGAAGTAATCATTTGTTTTAATTTCCCAATCCCAACCCATTCATCCCATGAAGTATAACTGGTCATACTTCATATCTAACACCACGGTGTTATTGGTTAATTCAATTACCATATCACGTTTAAATCTAATTAAAGATTTAACTATCGCCTGGAGCAAAACTGGTGATACTCCATT
This sequence comes from Allium sativum, assembly GCA_030737875.1. Classification (NCBI taxonomy): domain Eukaryota; kingdom Viridiplantae; phylum Streptophyta; class Magnoliopsida; order Asparagales; family Amaryllidaceae; genus Allium; species Allium sativum. Next base: position 427,029,990 of record CM060909.1, on the reverse strand, counting down.
CTCGATCATTTCAATCTAATTAAAGATTCATTAAAACTCCACTTGGTTTTAATCTTTAACAGGGTTAAAGAACCAATGTCATTTAAAACACGGTTCACAATAAACCCACATCACATTCAATTCTATGAGTCTCTAACCGTAAATTAGTAAGAGAACAGTTCCCTAAATATTAACTCCGAAGGCTTAAACCAACATCAGATCAGTACCAAAGAAACCATTCAACTTAACTAATCTCCAGTTAGTTTCTGATTTCCTTAACTCAGTTGGGTCTAAGAATAATATTATTGAAGATACCATTCACGACAACCCAAAATCACATTCCATTAATTATTGGGTTAAAGAACAAGTGTTATTTAAAACACCATTCACGATAAACCCAAAAATCAATTCAAATTCAATTCCAATTAAATACTATTTAATTGTTACACTTCATTAAATCTAAATAAAAAGATTTAATCTCTTTCTCAATTGGGTTTAAGAACAGTGTTAATGAAGACACCATTCACGACAAACCCAAATCACATTTGATATTAAATACAAGGATCTAAATAGAAAAAATATCGGCTTATATTCAAATCAAATTCTACGACCAACAAATATCGTATTGGAAATAACGATATAAATATATCTTTCAAATTTCCATAACAATATTGATATTATCACGAAATCCAACATCGAAATATTCCAAGGACAATTTCGATTCAAATCCATTCCAATTCAATTATTGGACATCCTGGTTACTTTTAAAACCATTTCAAATTCAATTTATTTATTTCAAAACCCATTTGATTTTAATTCTAGTTCAAAACTAGTTCATTTCGATAAAAATCTATTTTTATCTATTCAAATATGGAGTTTTTCATCCCAATTCTTCACAAATCATTTCTACTGATTTTACACAAATTATTACTATTTTTAATAATTTTATCAAGGCTCGTACAGTCGATTTCCACCAACGGCCATCGAACTGCACTTACAGCGACCTTTTCCAAATTTGATTTGGAAATAATTACAAATCCAACCGTTAGATTTCAAATCCATAATATTCGTTAGAAAGCTCTTTTCGACACGAACCCAACGGTTCCGGTTTTAGGAGAATCCGACGGTCGGATCTCCCGTAATGTCCACTCGAAGTCAATGGTCGAAATTCACGAACTGCCGCGGTGCGGCGCGTTCTATTCAGGCCATTATATATAATATATATTATATATTTTTCATCGATTTCCTTTTAAAACATATTATATAAATTGTTTTAAATTCGTTTTCAAAATGATTTCAACTTCATATTCAATTTCTAATCAAAATTGAATATTCCACATCATTAATCTATAAATGATAATATTTTCAAAATGTTATATTTTGTAATCACTTCCTTTTCTATATTCATTATAAAAATGAATAAAATCGATATAAATATCATTCACGTCAAAATGGCGTCAATCTAATCAACACGGCTTCAATTCACACCTGAATTTATTTTCAATTCATTACATGAATTTATTTTCCATTCAACACATGAATTTATTTTCTATATTGGAATGAGGCCCAATCAATTACCATATAATGTTAATTATATGGATTTTCTTCAACACATGTACATAATAGCAACGATAAATAATCAACCATCATCCAACGTGCACCACACAACCGCATAAGCATTAAATATAAATAATTAACGCTCACACAGTCTGTCAACCCATCGATTGACATACAACTAAACAATCGGGATTAGTATACGTCAAATATCATCCCAATACCCGTGTGGGGTTTCAAATCAACAAACACACATTTTATCTGTGCAGTAGGGTGATGTGTGAAATTTATCGTCCTAATCAATATCAGTCAAATCAGTATATATAAACAAATCGTCCGATTTGTTTATAAATATTTATTTCATATACATGTTAAAAATTATATTTTTAACTATAAAATATTTTCCACTATAAAATATTCTATTTCATTCACCATCACACAATCAAATTTCACTACACAACAATCAAACAAACAAGTCATCCATGGTCTGTGGACGATGGATGTCCGGTGCTACTAAGCACCGTCTGCATCGTAGTATGTATTTCAACTAGAAAATAAATTAAAAATAAATTAAAAGTGAGAAGTTCTCACCGAATAGCTAAACCAAACGCCACGACTCTACATATGTAGAAATCTTCGTCGTGCTCGCCATTTGTCAATTATATTGCCCGTAGCCACAACATATATAAAAATCACATTTTTTATATTGTTGCTTTGTATATAAAAATCACATTTTTTTATTCACTCTATATAGATAAAAATTCTATTTTTACAACGGTGTTCATATAATAAAGATTATATTTTTATCACGCTATTCTCTATATAAAAATTATATTTTATATATAAAGATCGTATTTTTATATCACTGCTACGTATGTAAAAATCACTCCTCTACAACGCTACTTCCACGATAAAAATTATATTTTTATCTTGCTAGCAATATAATAAAAATTATATTACTCTACATGAATAAAAATCATATTTTTATATCTCCTACATAATAAAGATCGAATTTTTATTATCTATATAATATAAAAATCATATTTTTATTATTTCTACTATAAAAATCACATTTTTTTAACCTTCTACTAATGTAGAAATTATATTTTTATTCTTCTACTAATATAAAAATTATATATTTATTCTTCTACTAATATAAAAATCGTATTTTTATTCTTCTACTAATATAAAAATTGTATTTTTAATCTTCTAATAATATAAAAATCATATTTTTATTCTTTTACTAATATAAAAATCGTTTCTTTTGCTCTGTAAAAATCAAACTTTCCTTTAAATAAACATTCAAACTTTTCTAACATATAAAAATTTAATCCTTTCTCATGTCAAAAATCTATTCTTTGTATTTATATAAAAACAAATCTAAACTTTTTATTGTTTAAATATATAAAAACTGATTTTATTCTATCATTTAAAAACCAAATTCCTATGTTATACAAATTAAAAATCAAAATTATAACATCGTGAATGAAGAAAAACAAAGATAAAAGCTTACAGGGGCTGAGGAAGGGGCGCGTCGAGGACTAGACGTGGTCGGAGGTGGCTCAGGCGGGCGGTGAGCCATTGGTGGCGGAACAAGGGGTGGGGGCTTCCTTTTTCACGATTTGGGGGTTCCTGCCGTGGTCGAGGGTTTCGGCGGGGCCCAAACGGGTTCAGCGCGTTTTAGTGCGAAGATGGAGGAGAAAGGGAGGAAGCGGGGGAGGAGTAGGCTATGGAGGGGGGGTGTGGGAGGATGCGGCTGCGGTGGCGCCGCTGGGAGGGGGCGACGGCTTAGTTAGGGTTTCTTTTTTTTTCTTTTTTCTTTTTTTCGTTTCTGATTTGAGAAGGGGGGGTATGGGGGTTTAGGGATGAGGGCGTGAATATTTTATTTTATTTTTATTTTAATTTCAAAAGGTAACTTTAAAATTCGAACCCCAAATGGAACTCACCGACTGTCATCCCCAGCTAATTACCCCCATTCCGAACACAATGGGATATGCTTCGTAGGATGATTCGACCTTTTTGATCAGTTTCCGTCAAAATCAAAATATAAATCTATATAGTGAATTTGAACGCGCATTTCAATTTACCGGGGCCACATACGAACTCTAAAAATTCCCGAAAAATATTTTCTAGCTTCGTATTGATGATACGGTCCTAACAAAACTAATTTCGTCAATTTCTGAGAACGTTTGAAAAATGGTCATTTTCTGGTCGATCAAAATTGACTAAAACTGTTAAAACACGTTTTCCATTGCCACGCTTACATATTGATTTCAAAAATTATGAATTTTGAAATCTAGCAATATTTTGACATTCTGGTTCCAACAAAAGTGGTTTCGTCGAAAACAGAGGTCGTTTGCAAAATAGCTATTTTCAAGACCTTTATATATATTAAAATATATATAAATTCCATAGCGACTTTTCTCAATTTTAAACTGGACGTATCTTACAACTTATAAAACGAAATCTCAGTTTCTTACATCCGTTAGAAAGATATAGTTAAACAATTCAAATATTTCTTGTTTCGTCCAATTCTAACTTATAATGAATTCTGTATATTCATTTGAAATTCGAAATCGAATTTTTAAACTACCGCGCCATTTCAAGCTCGTTATATAATTAAAATAAATTTATTCCTTTTAACGTCGTCGGAAATAAATTTTCCGTCGCTATTATTTAAAATAATTCATTTTAAATATTCAAAATTTACTAAAAGTGCCAAAATAAAAAAATTAAATTGGCTCAGAATTTTCGGGTTATTACAATCTCCCCCCCCCCCCACCCCCCTTAAAACTTTTCGTCCCCGAAAAGGAACGAGGCTGAAGGTTGTTTAACTAATCAACTCAACTCTCATTATTTTCTTTACAGCTTAAGTTTTTCAACTTTTCAGTTTCTAAGAACTTTTCAAATTTTTCAAAAATTTGGCTAACACCCTAAATTTTCGAAAAATTTCGCCATAACCTACCCTGCACCGGGGACTTCGGGATATTTCATATAGCCTCCCATGGCCTTCTTCAATCCTAAAGAAAAAGAAAACGCCAAGCGGCTAGCCAATCTGCTCATAAAATCGTCCAAACCCAAGGAAATACAATAAACATGTACCTATTTTTGGGCAAACAACTTTATTCTTCTGCTCTAGCCTCCTTGCTATGACCTGTTCAATGTAAGTACATGTATATGCATGCAAATGCGACCAATTTCCAATACAGTTCAATTTGGCTTAAATTTACCTTTCTTTCACATAATGGTTTAAATAAATAATCATACAACACAACCATCAATCAATTAGTGAATTAACGTTTCAAACTCATAATTTTGCTACATATACAAAAAATCATGTTTTTGATGCCAAATCTCAAAAATAGTCCCTATCTAATTTCAGTTCTCACACCAGTCAATTGGAATCATATAGAAATCCCACTTTTCGAAACCCGAACATAAATATTGATGATGCCATGGTCATTATCAACATCATCTCCGGGCGACTAGAGTGTGATTCTATATCTATCCAGTATATTAAAACTTCGAATATACGTTCATGACGCGTATATACAAAACCTTTATATACTAGATTGTCCAAATTCAATACAAATAAAATATTCAAATACGTATAAGGTTTAAATTTTCAAAACAAAAATTGTTTTCATTTTAAAAATATACTCTTCACACTCGTTCTAGGATACTACTTATCCCATCTCTAACGAGTCATTCCTATTGGATATTACTAATCCAATATCTGATGAATTCTTTCGTTTGGTTCTAATGTGACTTGTTCTCCGAGCTCTGTAAACCAAAGCTCTGATACCAAAGGAAGCGACCCGAACTTCCCCGGTCTCTAAGGAGAAGAGAAAGAACGAATTACTGTGAGGACAAGACGAATCAGAACGCAAAAAGAAGAACATTTCATTGTATATTACAACAATTCGGTCAGAATAAAAGAATATACATAGTATGAATAAATATTACATAGAAAATAGCAAAGACTTAAATTACATTTAAATACATTACTGTAGCGGAAAAACAATACAATACACAACTGAAGGAGATATACGGATACAGAACTTTCTGGATATCATCCCAGCTATAAACCAGGATCCAGTGAATATAAATTTGCAAAACCAAAACTACTAGCCGCCCATGTCAAAATAAGGGCACCTAGAGTTTAGGTTAAAACAATAAACTCCAGGTCAGTCATGTGACTAGTGTGAGAACTAAAACAGTTATTAATCTTTATTTTCAAAGTTAGGTAAATCAAGGGACCACGCCGTATAACACGGAACGGGTTTCTCCCAAGAACACCAGTGCATAAAACAACGCAATGCTAAATAAAGAAAATGAAGCTATTATAAGACCCAGGTCCAATCACACAATGCAACGCAAGTCGGAGGATAGGGTTTTTACCTTATAATAGCCAAGAATGCTTGATACGTTTAAAACAAATCATTTGATACTATTATATATGTATATTGTATAAAACAACTTCAAATCATAAGTATCAATCATAAGCAGCATAAGCGCCCCATCCCACTATGTCGCCATACTAGGGTCTACAAATAAAACTGCAAAGTCACGTACTGGAAGTTGGATTTCCATCTATGAACCGAGGCAAAAGATAGTCCTCTACCGATTCGAGAATGTCTAGCCCGAGTCTCAGGCAAGAGCGCAGACAAGCCTTGGATCGTTAGGGCCGGTCCACCGATGTGGATTATTATGCCTGAACATTATGTTTCCCCGCCCTTTGGGGCGTAAATGAGCCAACGAATGACTCCATTGGCTTCACATAGTCACCGATATATCCAAGGCACCTCGCAACAGCAACAACCACATAAGTCAAACTCGTCAGGGCGTGTAAAACCACTGACGCCCCTTCTTGATAGAAGGAAATGCATGTCTTCCTTGATGTCCTCTCCCATTTCTGGTTCACAAACGGGGTGTGAGGCGCGCGAATCAACGCTACACAAAGTTATGCCACACAGGCTGTGCTTTGATCATCAACCACAAGACTCTGCTTTTCAACAGAAGCCTTGATCATTTGCATCTTAGCATGCCACATAGGCAAACCACTCCGTGCAACCGATATCCATCAATCACACAGAATGATATCCAATGCTAGACACACAGTCCATTTACAAGTCCGTTCTGGGTCTGAACGAAACCGTAGGCACCTTGTACCTCGCATATCCATCGATATCCAAGTACGTCTGGACGATCACCAACTGATTCCCTCCTCTTGGGTGTACGACCCAATCAAGATCATCAGTAATTACCCGAATGACGTGAAGACCTCCAGTCTTCGACCACCGTCTTCATCTTTGACATATCGTCATATCAGTTATTCAGAATGGGATAAACCGGTCTTTCCAAATAACTCGCGTATATAATAAACAAGTGTTACACAAACACAACATACGCCTCATTCCAATTCATCAGTCACTAACCGTAAATTAGTAAGGGAACAATACCCGAAATATTAACCCCGAAGGCCAAAACCAACATCAGATCAATACCCAGGAAACCACTCATTTTAACTAATCTTCAGTTAGTTGCTAAACTTCACATCCTTAGGGATAGGTTCCCATTAATTTTATCAAAGATAAATTCCTCAAATTTATTCTTTAATCCTCTTTTGAATATCGATTCAACTAGTCGGGATTAACGAACCTTACCGAAGTAATCATTTGTTTTAATTTCCCAATCCCAACCAATTCATCACATGAAGTATAACTGGTCATACTTCATATCTAACACCACGGTGTTATCGGTAAATTCAATTACCATTTCACGTTTAAATCTAATTAAAGATTTAACTATCGCCTGGAGCAAAACTGGTGATACTCCATTCTCGATCATTTCAATCTAATTAAAGATTCATTAAAACTCCACTTGGTTTTAATCTTTAACTGGGTTAAAGAACCAATGTCATTTAAAACACGGTTCACGATAAACCCACATCACATTCCATTCTATGAGTCTCTAACCGTAAATTAGTAAGAGAACAGTTCCCTAAATATTAATCCCGAAGGCCGAAACCAACAATTGATCAATACCCAAGAAACCATTCAACTTAACTAATCTCCAGTTAGTTTCTGATTTCCTTAACTCAGTTGGATTTAAGAATAGTACTATTGAAGATACCGTTCATGACAACCCAAAATCACATTCCATTAATTATCGGGTTAAAGAACAAGTGTTATTCAAAACACCGTTCATGATAAACCCAAAAATCAATTCAAATTCAATTCCAATTAAATACCATTTAATTGGTACACTTCATTAAATCTAAACAAAAAGATTTAATCTCTTTCTCAACTGGGTTTAAGAATAGTGTTAATGAAGACACCATTCACGACAAACCAAAATCACATTTGATATTAAATACAAGGCTCTGAATAGAAAATATATCGGCTTATATTCAATATCAAATTCTACAACCAACAAATATCGTATTGGAAATAACGATATTAATATATCTTTCAAATTTCCATAACAATATCTGTATAATCACGAAATCCAACATCGAAATATTCCAAGGACAATTTTGATTCAAATCCATTCCAATTCAATTATTGGACATCCTAGTTACTTTTAAAACCATTTCAAATTCAATTTATTTATTTCAAAACCCAATTGATTTTAATTCTAGTTCAAAACTAGTTCATTTCGATAAAAATCTATTTTTAACCTTTCAAATATGGAGTTTTTCATCCCAATTCTTCACAAATCATTTCTTATGATTTTACGCAAATTATTACTATTTTTAATAATTTTATCAAGGCCCGTACAGTCGATTTCCATCAACGGCCATCGAACTGCACTTACAGCGACCTTTTCCAAATTTGATTTGGCCATAATTCACAATCCATCCATTAGATTTCAATCTCTAATATTCGTTAGAAAGCTCTTTTCGACACGAACACAACGGTTCCGGTTTTAGGAGAATCCGACGGTCGGATCTCTCGTAATGTCCATTCGAAGTCAATGGTCGAAATTCATGAACTGCCGCGGCGCGGCGTGTTTTACTCAGGCCATTATATATATAATATATATAATATATATATTGTATATATTTCGTCGATTTCCTTTTAAAACGTATTATATAAATCGTTTTAAATTCGTTTTCAAAACGATAACAACTTCATATTCAATTTCTAATCAAAATTGAATATTCCACATCATTAATCTATAAATGATAATATTTTCAAAACGTTATATTTTGAAATCACTTCCTTTTCTATATTCATTATAAAAATGAATAAAATCGATATAAATATCGTTCACGTCAAAATGGCGTCAATCTAATCAACACGGCTTCAATTCAACACATGAATTTATTTTCAATTCAACACATGAATTTATTTTCCATTCAACACATGAATTTATTTTCTATATTGGAATGAGGCCCAATCAATTACCATATAATGTTAATTATATGGATTTTCTACAACACATGTACATAACAGCAACGATAAATAATCAACCATCATCCAAAGTGCAGCACACAACTGCATAAGCATTAAATATAAATAATTAATGCTCACACAGTCTGTCAACCCATCGATTAACATACAACTAAACAATTGGGATTAGTGTATGTCAAATATCATCCCAATACCCGTGTGGGGTTTCAAATCAACAAACACACATTTTATCTATGCAGTTGGGCGATGTGTGAAATTTATCGTCCCAATCAATATCAGTCAAATCAGTGTATATAAACAAATCATCCGATTTGTTTATAAATATTTATTTCATATACACGTTAAAAATTATATTTTTAACTATAAAATATTTTCCACTATAAAATATTCTATTTCATTCACCATCACATAATCAAATTTCACTACACAACAATCAAACAAACAAGTCATCCATGGACTGTGGACGACGGGTGTTGGGTGCTACTAAGCACCGTCTGCATCCTAATATGTATTTCAACTAGAAAATAAGTTAAAAATAAATTAAAAGTGAGAAGTTCTCACCGAATAGCTAAACCAAACGCCACGACTCTTCATATCTATAAATCTTTGTTGTTCTCGCCTTTTGTCAATTATATTTCCCGTAGCCACTACATATATAAAAATCACATTTTTATATTCACTCTATATGGATAAAAATTCTATTTTTACAATGGTGTTATATGATAAATATTATATTTTTATCACGCTATTCTCTATATAAAAATTATATTTTTATATATAAAGATCGTATTTTTATATCACTGCTACATATGTAAAAATCACTCCTCTACAACGCTACTTCAATGATAAAATTTATATTTTTATCTTTCTAGCAATATAACAAAAATTATATTACTCTACATGAATAAAAATCATATTTTTATATCTCCTACATAATAAAGATCGAATTTTTATTACCTATATAATATAAAAATCATATTTTCATTATTTCTACTATATAAAAATCACATTTTTTTTAACCTTCTACTAATATAAAAATTATATTTTTATTCTTCTACTAATATAAAAATCGTATTTTTATTCTTCTACTAATATAAAAATTGTATTTTTATTCATCTACTAATATAAAAATCGTATTTTTATTCTTCTACTAATATAAAAATCGTTTCTTTTGCTTTGTAAAAATCAAACTTTCCTTTAAATAAACATTCAAACTTTTCTAACATATAAAAATTTAATCCTTTCTCATGTCAAAAATCTAATCTTTGTATTTATAAAAAAAATCTAAACTTTTTATTGTTTAAATATATAAAAACTGATTTTATTCTATCATTTAAAAACCAAATTCCTATGTTATACAAATTAAAAATCAAAATTTTAACATCGTAAATAAAGAAAAATAAAGATAAAAGCTTACAGGGGCTGAGGAAGGGGCGCGTCGGGGTCTAGACGTGGTCGGAGGCGGCTCAGGCGGGCGGTGAGCTAGTGGTGGCGGAACAAGGGATGGCGGCTTCCTTTTTCTCGATTTGGGGGTTTCTACCGTGGTCGAGGGTTTCGGAGGGGGGGGTATAAATGGGTTCGGTGCGTTTTAGTGCAAGGAAAGAGGAGAAAGGGAGGAAGCGGGGGAGGAGCAGGCGATGGAGTGGGGCTGTGGGAGGATGCGGCTACGGCGGCGCCACTGGGATGGGGGCGACGGCTTAGTTAGGGTTTCTTTTTTTTTCTTTTTTTCTTTTTCATTTCGTTTTTGATTTGAGAAGGGGGTATGGGGGATTAGGGATGAAGGGGTGAATATTTTATTTTATTTTTATTTCAAAAAGTAATTTTAAAATTCGAACCCCAAATGGAACTCACCGACTATCGTCCCTAGCTAATTACCCCCATTCCGAACACAATGGGATATGTTCCGTAGGCTGATTCGACTGTTTCGGTCAGTTTCCATCAAAATCTAAATATAAATCTATATAGTGAATTTGAACCGCATTTCAATTTACCGGGGCCACATACGAACTCTAAAAATTCCCGAAAAATATTTTCTACCATCGTATTAACGATACGGTCCTAACATAGCTAATTTCATCAATTTCTAAGACCATTTGAAAAATGGCCATTTTCTGGTCGATCAAAATTGACTGAAACTGTTAAAACACGTTTTCCTTTGCCACACTCACATATTGATTTCAAAATTTATGAATTTGAAGCCTAGCAATAATTTGACATTCCGGTTCCAACAAAAGTGGTTTCGTCGAAAACAGAGGTCGTTTGCAAAATGGCTATTTTCAAGGCCTTTATATATATATTAATATATATATATATATATATAAATTCCACAGCGACTTTTCTCAATTTTAAACTGGACGTATCTTACATCTTACAAAATGAAATCTCAGTTTCTTACATCCGTAAGAAAGATATAGTTAAACAGATTCAAATATTTCTTGTTTCATCCAATTCTATCTTATAATGAATTCTGTATATTCATTTGAAATTCGAAATTGAATTTTCAAACTACCGCGCCATTTCAAACTCGTTATATAATTAAAATAAATTTATTTGTTTTAACTTCGTTGAAAATAAATTTTCTGTCGTTATTATTTAAAATAATTCATTTTAAAAATTCATAATTCACTAAAATTGCCAAAATAAAAATTTTTAATTGGCTTAGAATTTCCGGGTTATTACAAAGAGCTTCATACGGTATTTTTTGTTAGAGGTTGATTATTTGGTAGTATTATTAATGTTAAAATCTATCCTCAAATAATCATATCCCTCAGTATTGGGAATATATATATAAAATATGTGTGTGTGTGTGTGTGTGCATATTCATATGGTTTTCTGGTCAAAACCGGTCGACCGATTCTGCCCAGAAAACCCAACGAACATGCACACATATATATAACGTATATATATTTTCAAATTCCTGTCTACTTGTCCATTTTTACATGTCGACTGTTTTTAAACAGAAGCAACTATTCGAATAGTCCCTTCCATTTCTTCAAGATTTGCTTCTTTTCCTTTTCACTAATGATCATATCCATTGTTTGTAACTCTTTACTAATGGTTACAACTGTTTATCTCTTATTTAAACATCTTGAAATCATCATTTCAAAACACCAATTCTTTATATCTAATCTCTATATTATTGATTTCATTCTTGAACTCTCGAGTACTTAAACGCTCATATTCTTCACAATATCGTTCTTGAATCCTAGAATTTATATATCATTCTTTTGATTCAAATACGATATCATCTTCCAAAATCTTCATAAACACAAATTCTATTTGAGGATAAGATTATAAGAAGGTTGTACAAGAATTGACAAATTTGTGTTTGAGAACACACATTGTCAAACTATAAGTTTATTCATCTTGTTTGAAGTCCTCCGTGTTGTAAGAGGCAAGTAGTGAAGTCCTCCGTGTTGTAAGAGGCAAGTGTTGAAGTCCTCGTGTTGTTAGAGGCATGAAATTCCCGTTCGGCTGCTCGGGTGTTGTAAACCTGTTCCTCCGGGTGTAGTGAGGTTGTTGTTAGTCTTTGCTTCCTTCTTCTCTCTCTTAGCTTCTTCATGCATTAGGGCCATATCCACAAGCCTTTCAAAGGTGGCCCCCATAGGAATATGGGACATAGCAAGACCATGCGGAGGCTCATTCAGTCCTTTAGCAAATCGTAAAGCCTTTTTGTGTGGTGTATCCACCAACTCTAGTCTGAACCTTGCCAGCTAGTTGAACTTGTTCACATACTCCTTCACCGTGAAGTTCCCTTACTTGAGCGCTAAGAACCTCTCCATCTGTATGCTTTTCTCAGCTTGGGAAAGAAATTTCATCTTGAACCTCAGTCCGAAATCTTCCTAGGTTTCCACCGGACGTCCAGCTTGGGTGACTTCCCACCAAAATGAGGCTTCGTCTTTTAATAGCCAAGCAGCTAACTAAATGTTTCTTCAGTCCTCCACTTCAAAGATTATGAATAAGTCCTCGGTCTCCTTAAGCCAATTCCGAGCTTCCAAAAATGTCTCTGTAACGACCCGCATTCTACGCATCATAGGATCGTAGAATATTTATTTCTTTCACATATGAAGTCGTATGGTCATGTAACTTTGGGAGACGACTATTGGGGTCATTTCCCATGTTCATGATTTTTGTCGATTTTTAAATGACCATTTTACCCCTATTTGGTACTGTTTTGGCCATAACTTTTGACTGGAAAGGAATTTTGACCTGAAACCACTTCCATTGACTCCGGATGATGGTTTACAATTTCGTAAAGTGGTCACATTAGCCAAACGGACTCACTGTTTGGGAGATATGGCTGAAACAAATTTCAGATGGTGAAAAACAGCTTAATTGGGCTTAACCGGGTAATTATCAGCTAGGCCCAAAGGGGATTTCGGGATTGGAGATGTATAGGGGCTGATTAGGGTTAGAAAACATTTCTTTCAGCCGCTACTTTCATTCTTGGAACCCTAGCAATGGCCTCCAACACCCAAATCACCTTCTAATCAAGTTTTGGCCTAATCTACATCAAATCAAAGAAGATCTTCACCAAATCAGTATTAGAGTTGCCGTTAGACATCAGTATTCACCCAAATCAGCAAGGTTTCAGTTCTGAAAATTTTATTTGTGGCCAAGGTGAGTGATTTGCATAGTTTTGCACTAATTACGGTTAATTAAGGGTAATTTGTGAAGATTAGCGAATTTATATACTAATAAATTCTGGAAAAATATCTATAAATTCGAAAATAATATTTTGTGCCTCTGGTAGAAATTTGGGCTGATTTGGTTAAGTTTTGCTAACCCTATGATTAGTTTTGCTTAAACATGCTTAAGGGAAATATGGGATTTTGGGTATGTTTGATCCATTTTACATACTATAGTTATTATTTTAATGTTTGTGGTTGATGTTACGTTTTGCTATGACTGTATGACATGATTTGCGATTGTCTAGAAGTGTTAGATTGGTCGAAAACATCGTCGAATGGCGTAAACAGTCGTTGGAATGAGTTGCAGGAATTTGGCCGATCCGGACCGGATCGAAGGGAGGAGAATATCCGTACCAAACCGACCAGGACACCTCCCCACGAACCGATGCTCTGGAGTCATGTAGCCTCACGAGCTGAACGGAAGGACAATATTCGACCCGAACCGACCTGGTGCTATGGAGTTAGAATTCCGAGCCGACCCGATGGAGAAGCTTGAGAGACCCTATCTGATTGCTTGGGGAGAAGGACCGAACCAGAGGAGTTTTCCATGAAGCCAGGAGGTGTGGACTCCGATCCGAACCGCTGGAGGAAGATCACCCCGATCCGACCCGAAGCAGAGAGGAAGGTTGACCCGATCCGAACCGATCTGATTGCTTAGGGAGGAGTATTCCAATCCGAACCGAGGAGCTGATGACCACGACCTGAAGTAAAGTAAAGTAAAGAAATGAAGACTGGTCCGGAGAAGAAGGCGATGACCAGAACCCGAGATGCAAAGGAAGTCCAAATGAGGAGCTTTGACCCAGGATCCAGTTAGGAACCAATGAGTGAGCTTCATGATTGGGCTTTTCTGTGGGACGTGTGCAAAGGGGTTGTCGATGTCTATAGCTTTGAATCACTATGTGTAGGGAGTACGTGAACGGATTCAGGGCCACAGTGGCCTAGGTACGACTAAAGGGGCTATAGACCAATGAAGTGGGGTCATTTGTAAAGATTTGGTCATGACTCCATGTGGTAAGCTTGGTAGTAGCAGTAGTTGTACAAGTCGAACTCCGTCACTACTTCGATGGGTCTAGTGATTGAGAGTGGTGGACATCGTATACTTTACGCACTGAGTGAGAGATGTGAGGATGGTTGCTATGGTTGATATGTTTTCCCATCATTATGACATGCACACCCCCACCCCCGTACTCTTTACACCATCTGTTTAGTGGCACCTTAGAGTATTGTACGGTATGTAGTGCTAACTCTTTGGTTGCAGGTCCAGGTTCAGGTATGGTTTAGTATACCTGTTATTGTTCTGCTTAGATGCTTATCGCTCATACCAGACTTTTTGTCTGACCCAGAGTTTTATGTCTCTTCTTTTTACTCTGGGTGCTCACAAGAGCAGACTAGAGACAAGTTAGCTGGTGATGCGCGAGTAGCTGATTTGGAGGCTAGCAGGAGGCTTCCACGTATGATACATATAGTATTCTCCCTGTGTTGTTGAAGATCACTGCTTGAGCATTAGTAGTGCATCTTCTACTTTAGCTTTCTTTTGCTTTAGAGACATTTTAAAGTTGTAATAATCATGTTGGATCATAAGCTGTATTTGGATTTCCGCTGCTCTGGTGATGATGTTGATGTTGGTTTTAGTTATCAGCTTATGCACTGTCTCACCTGTTTTATGTCAAGTATGTTATGATTATATTTTGTTCCATGCGCTGTGAGACATTCTACAGGTTCCTCGTTAGTTAATCCTCTTCTTTCCTTTCTTTGACGACCGTTCCGTGCTAGTCGGGTATGTGTACAGCGCATCTTCAGAGGAAATGCAGGCTGGTACGGGGCGGGCCGTCACACTTGGTATCAGAGCGAGGTTGTGTAGTTAACCTAGGGAAGTTATTAGGGAGAAATAGTATATGTATATGAGAGCGCGTATTTGTGATTACTTTGGTTTTCAAAAGCTATATATATATGTACTATTAGTAGTATAAGGATGAAGTCGCACTGCACTAGCACCACTATGGAGATGGTTAATCGTTTTCTCTTTACAGAATGAACGATGAGCTGATACGTAAGAGGTGCTGGTAGGGTAGCCAATAATGGGAATGCTGCTGACATGAGAACGATGTTTACTGACCTCATGAGAGAGATGCTTAGGGATGTGCAGAGGGCAGCTCCCAATGGTGGTAATGGTGGTGGTCCAATAGTGCAGGCACTGAGGGCCGACTTCGCCAAGCTGAATAAGGATTATACTAGTCTTGGTGGGAAGCCGTTCCACGGAACGGAGTCGGCTACCGATGTTCAGGATTGGTTCGATAGTTGCGAACGTATCTTCGAGGATTTGGGTATCGAGGATGCGATGAAGAGAAAGCTAGCGTCCCGTCAGCTGCAAGGGCGGGCAATGAATTGGTGGAATGTTATAAAGGCAGCTACTCCCGAGGATCAGATTACTTAGGAGTAGTTTAAGGTTCGCTTTAGCGAGAAGTTCATTCCAGCTGCTCAGAAGTCAGTGTTGTTTAAGAAATTCTTGGAGCTCAAGCAGAATGGCAGAGCTGTCTCGGAGTATATTGCTAAATTCGACACTTTGTCGAAGTATGGGTTATCTCTTATTGATACTGCCGAGAAGAAGAATGAGAAATTCATAACTGGTTTGGATCAGTACTTGGGAGAAAGGCTTATTAACCACATCGATGAGACGTTTGAATCGATTGTGGGGAAAGCATTGAGATCAGAAAGTCTCTACCCTAATCCAAAGAATGAGGTTGCATCTGCAGAGGAGCCAAAGCCACAAGCAAGTGGTGGAGGCAAGGGTGGTTCCCAGAATAAGAGGAAGCAGAATCAGACTAAGGATAGTCAGAAGAAAAATAATAAGCAAGATGTTGAGTGCTTCAGCTGTGGTAAGAAGGGCCATTATGCTAGTAATTGTCAGGCCAAGCCAGCGGATAGGAAGTGCTTCAACTGTGGCCAAATGGGACATCACAAGGACAAGTGTCCGCAACCCCCTAAAGAAAAGCAAATGGTGAAAGCATATGCCCTTAATGCTATTCCTTCTTCGTCGAATCCCCAACCGCTGCGGAGAAGGGAAAGAATGTCGCCATTCAAGGTATGCTTTCTGTTTATGACGTTCCTGTTAGAGTTTTGTTTGATACCAGGGCTTCCAGTTCTTTCATATCTAGTGACCTAGTAGATAGGTTGGGATTAGAGCCCGAGATTATCGATAGACCTTTAGTAGTGACGAACCCAATTGGTGGTTCAACTAACCTTAACATGATTTGTCGTAATGTGGTCTTATCGAGTCATGGATGCATGTTTGTTTGTGATTGCTTTGTTTTGGGCTTTACTGGGTTTGGCATTATTTTGGGAGTAGAATGGCTCCAAAGATACGGGGTGGTGGTAGACTGTGAGGGCTTTTTGGTGACAGCTAGAGCGGATGATGGGCGAAGGGTAGTGTTTGGTGGTCTACCCAGTGAGGGGGTAATGGCTAGTTTTCTAAATTCCCTCGACATCCCACATAGTGAGTTGTTAGGTTTGCCCGTGGTTGGCCAGTATCCAGATGTCTTCGAAGAAGTGACCGGGCTTCCACCACATCAAGAGATTGAGTTCCATATTGACTTGGTGAAAGATGCCAGACCTATAGTGATGCCACTTCGTCGTACGACACCAAGGGAGAAGCGAGAGCTCGAGTGCAAATCAGCAATCTTTTGAAGAAGGGATTTATCAAAAGGAGTGTTTCTGAATGGGGAGCACCAGTTGTGTTTGCTACCAAGGCGGATGGTTCCCTTCATTTGTGTGTAGACTACCGCGAGTTGAATAAAGTGACGAGGAAGAATATGTATCCTCTACCGCGGATAGATGGTTTGTTTGATCAGTTGAGTGGCGCGAGGGTATTCTCTCAGTTGGATCTCGCGATAGGTTTTCATCAGCTTAGAGTGGAAGCTGAAAGTATAGCTAAAACGGCATTTCGGATGCCGTTTGGATTTTATGAGTGGTTGGTCATGCCATTCGGGCTGACCAATGCCCCAGCATATTTTGTGGATCTTATGAATAGAGTATTAAGAGATCAGTTGAATTAGTTTGTCCTCGTGTTCGTGGATGATATTTTGGTCTATTTGAGGACAGAGGAAGAACACAAGGAACATTTAAGAATATTGATGGAGGTGTTGAGAAAACACCAATTGAAAGCAAAGTTTTCTAAGTGTCACTTCTGGAGAAGGGAAGTGAGATTCTTGGGCCATGTTGTTTCAGAGAGTGGTATTGCCGTGGATCCTGCGAAGGTGGCTACGGTACAAGATTGGTCTACGCCCAAGAATGCAATGGACATAAGAAGTTTCTTGGGGTTAGCTGGATATTATCGTAAGTTTATCCAAGACTTCTCCAAGATAGCAGCACCGTTGACCCAGTTCACCAAGAAAAATCAAGCTTTTGTCTGGGATGAAAGGTGCGAGAATGCATTCAAGAGTCTAAAGGACAAGTTGACGTGTGCACCAGTGTTAGTCATTCCTAAGGGGAATGAAGAGATGACGGTATATACGGATGCCTGCGGTACCGGACTAGGTGATGTATTGATGCAAGGCGGTAGGGTTGTAGCTTATGCAAGTCGGCAATTGAAACCGCACGAGAGAAGATACCCTACCCATGATTTGGAATTGGCGGCGATCGTGTTCGCGTTAAAGATGTGGAGACACTATCTCTTGGGAGAAAGATTTGAGCTGTTTACAGATCATAAGTCGTTGAAGTATCTTTTCTCTCAGAAGGATCTAAATCTCCGGCAGCAAAGGTGGTTAGAATTCTTAGCTTCCTATGATTTCGACATCGCATATACACCGGGAAAAGGCAATGCGGTGGCTGATGCATTGAGTAGAAGACATGCCAGTTTAGGTGCTATGTTTCTTGAATGGAAACAACTGGAGTACATCGCTGGGTATGATTTCAGACCAAAGTGCGAATTGGATCCAGAAATGTTAGCAAGTTTGACGATCAGACCCACTTTGATTGAGCAGATTGGTTCCAGTCAGAGGAGCGACCCTAACTTATTGGAAGTCATCTCCAAGTTAGAGATGAGTATCGACGAGGAGATGAACAAGTATGGGCTTGATCGAGATGGATGGCTTAGAAAGAATGGAAGACTAGTTGTACCCAATGTCAATGGATTGAGAGATGAAGTGCTTAGAGAATGTCATCACTCTAAACTGACTATACACCCCGGTGGTAACAAGATGTATTGAGATATGAAGAAGACCTACTACTGGGAAGGGATGAAAAGAGGCATTGGGAAGTTTATATCCAAATGCATGAATTGCCAACTAGTTAAAGCTGAGCAAAAGAAACCTAGTGGTTTGATACAACCATTAGAAATTCCAGAATGGAAATTGGAACAAGTGTCAATGGATTTCATTGATGGGTTACCAAGGACTAGATCGGGTCATGATATCATTTGGGTGATTGTGGACCGATTGACTAAGTGTGCGAGGTTTATACCCGTCAAGTCAAACAGGACGACAACTATGTTAGCGGAACTGTATATAAAGTGGGTAGTGAGGTTTCATGGAATACCCAAGGGCATTGTGTGTGACCGAGATCCGTTGTTCACTAGTGGATTTTGGAAGAGCTTACAAGAGGCGTTAGGATCAGAATTACATCTCAGTACCGCGTATCGTCCTCAAACCGATGGTCAAACAGAGAGAGGGTGAATCATATATCGGAAGACCTCTTGAGAGCTTGTGTGCTGGATTTTGGTGGATCATGGGATGACCATTTGCATCTAGTAGAGTTTGCATATAACAATAGCTACCAATCCAGTATCGATATGGCTCCGTTTGAAGCTTTGTACGGAAGACCGTGCAACTCACCGTCATGTTGGGTAGAAACTGGCGAGAAGTTTGTGCTTGGACCCGATGTGATAAGAGAAACTTCATCTAAGCTTAAGATTATCCAACAATGAATGAAGGCTGCCCAAGATAGGCAGAAGAGTTATGCTGATAAGAGGAGAAGAGAATTAAAGTTCTCCATTGGCGACTTGGTGTTCGTCAAGATGTAACACCCCACCTCCGTTAAGGTCACTCACAAAGGGAATGCCTTAACTTTGGTGGAGCATTTTAGTAAACAGAACAGAAACTTACAAGACAGATAAAACAGTACTTGAAAATTTTTAACTTTATTACAGCGGAAACAAAAATCAATATGGTTACACCCTTTCAAATCTCAGAATTCAAGTACAAAATATCAGTCTTGTACAAAAGCCTTCAAAATGCATGGTTTAAAATCATAATCCCCATAGAACGGAAGCTATACAGAGCCAAGCCATACTTTAAGCACTTCAAGCAAAGAGAAATCTGGATCAAGCTAAAGTATTCCCTCCTTGGATAACCTGGGGGGAAACGGAAGAAAGGAGGCGAAACAACAAAGGTCAGACAAAAAGTCTGGCAAGTCCAGTGACTTTCAGCATATGAACAGATAATAATAATATGACATGAACATAAAACTGGATGAGAGATAACTGTAACAGGTGTAGCAGATATAATAAAAGAACAGAATGACATAAACTATTGCTTTACACTTTTCTGCACTAATACTAGTATAACAGAATTAGGTGTCACCCTAATGTCTAAACTGAAACAGGAACGGGTACAGAATAATTTAACAGAAACAGAATGCTAATAATGGGCCTTTACTACCCGATCAGAAACAGACAGAAGCAGAAACAGATTAATCCCTACGGAAACAGAATGTAGAATTAGGTGTACACTAGTAATGGGCCTTTACCACCCGAAAAGACGGTACCACGCAGAAACAGACAGGTGTTACCACCCAACAGAAACAGACGGTACCAACAGAAACAGACAGAACTAAGTGTACCCTAAAACCCTACCCCAAGCGATCGGCTCCCTAATACATAAATATCCTGTGTCGGCCCCACAGTAGGGTGTATCACTCCCTAAAGTGACAACAATTGGCATAGATCTATTTACAGATGTCACGGCGTCTCACATCCTCAGAGGCAGGCCGGGATCCATGCACGCACATGACCCGGTTGGAACGCACCATCAACACCCCTCGCCATTATCAGAATGAACAGCTTATAATTAGTTCAGTAAGCGTGCCTGGACCCTACTTACTGTTGGGTCAAAGTTTTGATACCAGAAAGGGTTACTGACTAATATGGGTCCCAAACAACAGATGACACAAGTAATTCCCCTCCTAACCTTGTGTCCCCAGACTAACAGATTTTAGTTTAACTTGTCTACAAGTTTCAAACATACAAAATTTAGATTAACTAGTTCACAGATCAGGATATCAAGTTAACAGGTTTTCAGACTAACGGATCAGGTGTTCGTATTAACAGGCTTACAGATTAACTGGTTCCAGATTATCTAACTTTGTATTGGGCCTACGGATTCACGAAACGGGTTTATCAGACTCATTGGTCCAATTGGTTTAACCTTACCCAACACGTTTTAGACATCATAATTATCTCAGATTTTCATTAATTAAATATTAATGCCCAAACCTCTCACATTAGACTGACAGTTTGCGGCTACTGGTTAGGCCGGTTGGTTCCGGGCAGGTTACTGTCGCAAACTGAGTCTAACCTCGGGTTTCTAGCACTTTATGACTAACTTCTCACATTAGAACATATTTTTTGCGACCACTGGATTATGCCGGGCGGTTCCGTGCAGAATTACGCCGCAAACTCATTCTAACCTCGAGTTAGCCATGTTTATCTTTGCGGCCAATTAATTAATGATTTACCATTTATACCCACGCCTAATATACATGTCAATTATTCATAACTATAGCCAATTCAGATTATGTCAATAGCGGACTAATTATACCAACTCAACAGATATAGCAGATAACAGATTTCTCAGATTAGGCGACTTAGCAGATTAAGCAAACTAGCAGATTTAGTATTTTCAACAGACTTAGCAGATGACAGATTTGGCAGATGAACAAATCTAGCAGACTAGGCAGTAGAGCAGAACTAGCAGATTAAGCAATATAACAGAACTAGCAGATTAGGCAATGTAACACAACTAGCAAATTAGGCAAATATAACAAATTTACTCATTTCTTAAAGTTTCATACCTTGCCTAATTATAAATCTTGCCTAAGTTCACGTGCATAAATAATAGTCTTGATTCACAATATTATCATATACCCTATGTTTGTATTAGATTTACATAGCACAGTTTATGGTCATAACTTTACCTTATATCATATGTTCCATATTTTTATTAATCTTGCATAGTACAGAAGATCCATATAATTTATACCAAATATAGGCATAGATTACTATGCATGTCAAATATCCCAAAGGTCCCTTACTTAGGTGTTTATTTACATTAATAGATATCCTACTTTCATGTAAATCTTTATACCTAGGCCATATTCTCTTTATCCTAAATCATGTGTTCAATACAGTCTATATTTATGTTCAATTATATACATTTTTACGTCATGTCCACAAATCATATGTTCAGTACCTTTTTATGTTATAAATATAACATGTCCAATCATATGTCTCAGATTCATGTTCTAGCTACAGTCCATGTTCTTTCCTCAAATTAGTCACCTATTGGTCATGCCCAATTTATGCTTCATTCATTTTACTGTCCCAAACATTTTAGCGCATGTTAATCTCTTACGAGATTGGCTCAGGCTCGTGGTAGCCTGGCTATAGAACAGAAAGAGGAAAGAGGTACAAAATAAGATAAATCAAATCAGAACAGATATAATCTCAGATTCAGATTCACAATTCATGTCAAAATCAGAATTAACGTTTATAGCGGAAAATAACTGTACTTGCCTTAATTGGATTAAAGAAAGAACTCTAGTTGTTGTAGAACCGTTGTAGAAGCTCTAATCTCTAATTGAATTTAGGTTGTTGTTGATTGTCTTCTAGTTTTGATTCCAACAGAGTAGCAACGCCATTTTTATTTTTAATTTAGAACCGAGGCAGAGTAGAAGCAGAATAGAATTGTGTGCAGAGAAAGCTGGGTTTGGGGATATTTAAATAGGTTTAGGCAGACGAATCTAGACAGAAAACGAGACGAGATACATCAGAACGCACCCAGGCAGAAAAGCAGATTCGGGAGGCAGGTCGACCCCCAGGTCGACTCTAAGGTCGACTCTAGGGTCGACCCCCTGGGGGCAGGTCGACTCTAGGGTCGACACTAGGGTCGACCCCCTGGGGGCAGGTCGACTCTAGGGTCGACTCCCCAGTCGACCTGGTCTGTGCTGTTTAATTTTTTTCTGAACTTTGGAAGGCCATAACTTGGTCATATGGACTCCGATTTACGAAATTTCGGACTCTATTTTGCGTATTTTTCTGAGACGAACGTAATGGCATAGCCTGTTTCCCTTGATTCTGATTTTATATTTTAATTATACTCAGATTTGTAATTCTTAAGTTCATAGAAAATACGTGGTGTTACATTCTCCCCTCCTTAAAGGATTTCGTCCCCGAAATCTTCAAGTTAAGAAGAATGTGTCCTACCATCCAATCACTCATCTACCCAGTCATCATCCACAAGCATCCATTGTCCTTAGAAATTTCTAGTGCTGTATGAACATTTGCAAAAGTGTGTGTATATGTTCCTTATCTAATGCAAAGATCAGGCGGTCTACTGATTCAGTTGACCTCCTTAATGCGAATTATGTCAGTGCCATGAGTCCAATATGTATGCAATTTTCCTATTTGATACATATCATTTCTATATGAGTGCACAACCATCCACTCATATGCAACATCCATGTGCTGATTCAACCATTTTGCATCCATAAAAATTTAAAATGCTCACACATCCATATGCAGTATGAGAGTGTTTTCGAGCCGATCTAGTGCCTAGTGTGTGTATATGCGTCCACGAGCAACCACTAGCAACCACTTTCATTGTAACACCCCGTGTATTCTATAACAGTGAAATTCACAAATTAAAGTATAATTAATTTCAAATCAAAGAATTAAGGGAAACGGGATACGCCATTGTGTTCGTCTCGGAATAATACGCAAAATAGAGTTCGAGTTTTCGAAAAACGGAGTCCGTATGAAGAAGATATGGCCTCCGAAAGTTTCAGAATTCAGGTTAAAATTCAAATAGAAAAACATCTCGAAGATTCGAATTTCAAACACGCAGGGAGGCAGGGCGGGAAAGTTCCCGTCCAGGACAAGTCGGCAGGGGTGTCGACTTGCCAGTCGACACCACCCCCCCGTGTCGACTGCCCAGTCGACACGGGTGTCGACTTGCAGGTCGACCTGATTGGTCGGCCTGGCTGGCCTGGTCTGTGCTGGGTCCGAATTTCTGAGGCTTGCTTTGTCAGGAGGGCTAGGTGTCAACTCCTGATTGGTCTCTCTTTCGAATGAATGGCTACGATTAACCCAAGCTACATCGACGGTCCTAATCAGTTCATAAACTCTATAAAAATGACCCTAGACTCTACCTAATCTATTCATTCAAAAATAAGAATGAGGCCATCATGCTGCTGAGGAACGACTAGGAGTAGCCACCAATTTGAGAAGACAATTAGGAGACAAACTCTAAAGCATAAAGCAACTACAAGTTAAACTTAAACAAATCAAATCAACGCCTACATCAAAGGAATAGCATCTCCAAATCCAGAATTCAGATTCCTGAATCGAAGAATTCGTCACACGATTGTAAGTAGAGTACTATTTCGATGAGGATAAATAACTGTGTTTGATTTGTGTAAAATGAGAATTACACTTGATTTGTGGTGATAGTAATTCATATTTGTGCGTTGCTATGATTCTAATCGATTTGGAATGTTGTGATATAACGATTGGATATTCGCAAGTATGTAATTCATGATAAAAACTACATGTTTGCGGTAGTTTATTTGAGATTCATGCAAGTATACGATTGGATATTCGCAAGTATGTAATTCATGTTTGTGGTTGTTTAGTTGAGATTCATGCAAGTATGTGGTTTTGCTATTATGCCAACATAATGTATATTTTTGTACAAAATCACTTTTTGTGTAATTGGTTCAAATTTGGGGTATTATGATTCATATGAAATTATGTTGGAATTGGCATCATGATCTATGTATAAAACCATACTTTTGTATTAGAAACAAAAGTAAGCCTCTTTGTGAACTTATGTTTATTTTATGAATATGACTAGGCTATGTTTGGTATTATGCCTAATTGAAAAACATGTTAGGCCTATATTGTTAACAAGAACTATATGATAATATATGTGACACATAGCTAAGTTAGATTTACATTCCAATTGCAAGTTTGCATGAATAAAGTAAAAACCATGATTTCACGTTTAGGAATATTTATGCCATGATTACATGAATAGATCAAAAACCATGATTTCATGTTTGGGTATATTTGTTCCATGATTATGTGAATAGATTAAAAATCATGATTAAGTTGGAATAATTCTAGTTGAACTATACTTTTGTATTAGTAACAAAAGTAAGCACCTTTGTAAACATATAGTAATTTTATAAACATGATTTGCTTATGTTTGACATTATGCCTAAGTAAAAATATAGGTTTATGTTGTAGTTAAGACTATGTGTCAATAATGATATCTAATTTAGTTAGATTCTTAACTTAACTACAAGTTTACATGGTTTGATTCATGTCACTTATGCTTTATGACCAAAGTATATGTTACTACAATGCAAGTACACCAGTTTCTATTTTGTAGTTCCAACGTTATGTTGCAAGTTCATGCGTTCACATTCCCCTTTTTTGTGTATATAATCACGTTTTAAGCCTCCCCTTTTTCACGTGGCTAAGTTGGGCTTAAAAGGCTAAGCCCAACATATATTATAATAAACGAACGTATTAAACGGGGGAAATAACGTTGGGCCAAATTAATTAATAAATGAAAATATAAAAGTAGAGGGGCCCAAATTCAAGAATGGGTTGGGCCCATGATTGGTGTAAACCTTTACACCATTAGCTTAAATTGATTTTGAATAATGGGCCGCAAATATTTACATATAAGAAAATAAAGAAGAAAGACAAAATATGTAAATGTAGAAAATACGATGTGTTTAACCCGAGGTTGGATTGAGTTGTGATGTAAACCTGCCCGGAACCGCCCGGCTGTCCAGTAGTCACAACAACACCTATCCAATGTGGGTGGTTAAACATGGAGCCCAATAAAGACCCGAGGTTAGACTGAGTTGTGGCGTAAGACTGCCCGGACCCAACCGGCAACAGGCAGCCACAACAGTACCTGTCTAATGTGAGAGGTCAAGGATTTAATAAGACAATTAAGGCTGAGTCAGGATTGATAGGATTAAGTAAATTATATTAATACTTAATCAAGATGGAACATGCTAAACTAAACAGACTGATTGGGGGTTAGGTTTATAAAACACTTAACCAACTTAGCATGTTGGCTAGAAATAGAAAAACCTAGTAGCGGGGGACCCTTTTCAGCAGTAACCCTATAAGGTATCATGATACCCTGAAACTAGGCAGGGTGGGGCACGATTACTGGGCTGACTGTAAGAGGTCAAATCGACGGCGGTGGTGCAGCAGTGTAGGTTCTAACGGGGTGTGGGCGTGCACTCACTCCGACGCAGAAAAATAAGGCACTGGGCACCAGTAGCATACCTGTGCATTCTAGGGTTGTGTCGGGCCGCCACCATGGGACTTGATACACCCCATGGTGGGACCAACATAGGTAACTATAACATCGGGGGCCATAAGACACATGTAACTATGCGAGTAGGAGCCGATCATCATAAAATGGATCACTTCACCCTGATTATGGGGTGCCCGCTGGGAACTAGTTTATGTGGGTACAGAGATTAATATGGGGTACGATAGTATATTCGATCCTAGACAACTTAACTAAGTATATGGTGCTTTCCCATTTCTAGTTTATACTTATCATACCCAGTTCTTTATTCATAGACTGAATAGTCCTAGACTTACTCAGGCTTTATGTCTGACTCTACTTTTCTTTCGTCTTCTTTTCTTCCGTTCCCCCCCCCCCAGGTCCACAGGGAGGGAATACCGCAGCTTGACCAGCCTTCATATCCAGCTTGAAGAGAAAGAATGTATTGCTTGGATCTTTTCGTTTTGGACTATGGCTTTGGACAGCAACTATGGGACTTTTGCAGTTTATTTATGTTTTCTTTATGCTTCTTTAAATAATGTAATCAAGACAGTTATGAAGATGTTATGTTTTTGGAAGTATTGTAAGACAATTATGGTATGGTTGTTGTAACACGTATTTTTAATGAAATAAAAGTTGTTGTTTTTCCGCTGTTCAAAAATATGTGTTCTTATATCTGTCTTGTATATCTGTGACTTATACTTATAAACCTCCACCAAAATTAGGGCATTCCCTTTGAGAGTGACCCTAACGGAGGTGGGGTGTTTCACTCATCCACTTGCAACCATCAAACATAACATGTCTCAAACACATGTTTACACCCATTAGGATTCCTATCTATAAGTTGAACACTCGATCGATAGGATACAGTCCAGTGATGGAAGCGAGTACAGATAAATCAAAAACTTGATTCCTATCAGACATTGGTTGAGAAAATAATTCCCCTAAGGGTCAACCCCGAAGACCAAAATCAACATTAGATTGACACCCAGAGGGTTACCCTCTTTAGACAATGTCAAAACTGGAAATCTTATCAGAAGTATTCAGATATTTACAGACTACTGGTACAGATCAGGTTCCCTAATGATTCTTCGGAAGTTAAGCATGATAAAATCATATCCCACAAAAACTCAGAATATATGCGTCATATTTGACGCCTAACATAGATATCCCTCAAACCCCAATCTCAAACAGATGAGCCATAATCCTTATGGGTCTGAGTCTATAGCGGAATTCAGAAATAATAGTAGTATTAAAGTGCAGAGTATCGATTACAAAATCAAAATACCAGAATCAGAAAAAGTCTTAACTCCATAATCAGATAAAGAAATTAAACCTACTATAGAAATTTTCCTATTTCTATCCTATCCACTAGCCTCAAGAGTGTTCGCCTTCCTTCCTTGTCCTCGTTTCTTCGGGCAGTCCCTAGTGAAGTGTCCCATCTCCCCATAGTTGAAGCAAGCGCCCTTCCTTTTTCTGCAATCCTTGTTCAGATGAGTCGAGCTTCCACAAGTAAAGCACTTTTTCCCCTTCTTATCTTTAGACTTCTCATCCTTCCTTTGTGTTTCCTTTTTGGGCCCTACTTTCTTATTCTGTGGTTCCTCCTTATTTGTCTCTTTCGGGCCCTTGTCTTCCTCGTGCAATAGTGCCATATCCACCAATTTCTCGTAAGTTGCTCCCATGGGTACATGGATCATGGCTAGGCTGTGCAGTGGCTCGTTCAATCCTTTAACAAAGCGGAGAGCCTTTTTATGCTGAGTGTTGACTAAATCCAATCCGAACCTAGCTAGTTGGTTGAACTGGTTGACGTATTCCTTGACCGTCATACTTCCTTGCTTAAGAGATAAGAACTTTTCCAGTTGTAAACTCCGTTCAGCTTGCAAGAGAAATTTTGTCTCAAACCTTGTTCTGAAATCCATCCATGTCTCAACCAGCCTCTCGGCGTTAGTGACTTCCCACCAGTAGGAAGCTTCGTCTTTGAGCAGCCATACCGCCAACTGTACCTTCTGCCTATCGTCTACCTCGAAGATAACGAATAGATCCTCAGTTTCTTTGAGCCAATTCCTCGCTTCTATGAATGATTCAGTTCCTTTGAAATCCTTCCCACCCATGGCCCTAAAATCTCTACAGATCTTTGAGAAAGCAATTGCACGAGGAGGGGGTGGGGGAGGGGGATCATTTGCTGGACCTGCAGCGGCGGTCCTAGCCTCAAGATATTGACGAAACCAACCGGGTACATGAACACCCTCTGGTATCTCAGATGCTTCAGACATGCTGAAACGAAAAAGGAAAGGTTCAATACAAAAAGGACTGAAAGAAAGACATATGGCTCTTGGGGATTATGTTTTTCAAAATAAGCTTTATTTTTGAAAATACTTCCTTTCAAAACCTTTTTGAAAATAGTTTTCAAAACTTTTTATAAAATCTGGTAACCTTCAGCTCTGATACCAAGTGTAACACCCCACCTCCGTTAAGGTCACTCACAAAGGGAATGCCTTAACTTTGGTGGAGCATTTTAGTAAACAGAACAGAAACTTACAAGACAGATAAAACAGTACTTGAAATTTTTTAACTTTATTATAGCAGAAACAGAAATCAATATGGTTACACCCTTTCAAATCTCAGAATTCAAGTACAAAATATCAGTCTTGTACAAAAGCCTTAAAAATGCATGGTTTAAAATCATAATCCCTATAGAACGGAAGCTATACAGAGCCAAGCCATACTTTAAGCACTTCAAGCAAAGAGAAATTCGGATCAAGCTAAAGTATTCCCTCCTTGGATAACCTGGGGGAAACGGAAGAAAGGAGGCGAAACAACAAGGGTCAGACAAAAAGTCTGGCAAGTCCAGTGACTTTCAGCATATGAACAGATAATAATAATATGACATGAACATAAAACTGGATGAGAGATAACTGTAACAGGTGTAGCAGATATAACAGAAGAACAGAATGACATAAACTATTGCTTTACACTTTTCTGCACTAATACTAGTATAACAGAATTAAGTGTCACACTAATGTCTAAACTAAAACAGGAACGGGTACAGAATAATTTAACAGAAACAAAATGCTAATAATGGGCCTTTACTACCCGATCAGAAATAGACAGAAGCAGAAACAGATTAATCCCTACGGAAACAGAATGTAGAATTAGGTGTACACTAGTAATGGGCCTTTACCACCCGAACAGATGGTACCACGCAGAAACAGACAGGTGTTACCATCCAACAGAAACAGACGGTACCAACAGAAACAGACAGAACTAAGTGTACCCTAAAACCCTACCCCAAGCGATCGCCTCCCTAATACATAAATATCCTGTGTCGGCCCCACAGTAGGGTGTATCACTCCCTAAAGTGACAACCAATTGGCACAGACCTATTTACATATGTCACGGCGTCTTACATCCTCAGAGGCAGACCGGGATCCATGCACGCACATGACCCGGTTGGAACGCACCATCAACACCCCCTCGCCATTATCAGAATGAACCGCTTATAATTAGTTCAGTAAGCATGCCCGGACCCTACTTACTGTTGGGTCAAAGTTTTGATACCAGAAAGGGTTACTGACTAATATGGGTCCCAAACAACAGATGACACAAGTAATTCCCCTCCTAACCTTGTGTCCCCAGACTAACAGATTTTAGTTTAACTTGTCTACAAGTTTCAGACATACAAAATTTAGATTAACTAGTTCACAGATCAGGAAATCAAGTTAACAGGTTTTTAGACTAACGGATCAGATGTTCGGATTAACAGGCTTACAGATTAACTGGTTCCAGATTATCTAACTTTGTATTGGGCCTACGGATTCACGAAACGGGTTTATCAGACTCATTGGTCCAATTGGTTTAACCTTACCCAACACGTTTTAGACATCATAATTATCTCAGATTTTAATTAATTAAATATCAATGCCCAAACCTCTCACATTAGACTGACAGTTTGCGGCTACTGGTTAGGCCGGTAGGTTCCGGGCAGGTTTCTGTCGCAAACTGAGTCTAACCTCGGGTTTCTAGCACGTTATGACTAACTTCTCACAATAGAACCTATTGTTTGCGACCACTGGATTATGTCGGGCGGTTCCGGGCAGAATTACGCTGCAAACTCATTCTAACCTCGAGTTAGCCATGTTTATCTTTGCGGCCAATTAATTAATGATTTACCATTTATACCCACGCCTAATATACATGTCAATTATTCATAACTATAGCCAATTCAGATTATGTCAATAGTGGACTAATTATACCAACTCAACAGATATAGCAGATAACAGATTTCTCAGATTAGGAGACTTAGCAGATTAAGCAAACTAGCAGATTTAGTATTTTCAACAGACTTAGCAGATGACAGATTTGGCAGATGAACAAATCTAGCAGACTAGGCAGTAGAGCAGAACTAGCAGATTAAGCAATATAACAGAACTAGCAGATTAGGCAATGTAACACAACTAGCAAATTAGGCAAATATAACAAATTTACTCATTTCTTAAAGTTTCATACCTTGCCTAATTATAAATCTTGCCTAAGTTCACGTGCATAAATAATAGTCTTGATTCACAATATTATTATATACCCTATGTTTGTATTAGATTTACATAGCACAGATTATGGTCATAACTTTACCTTATATCATATGTTCCAAATTTTTATTAATCTTGCATAGTACAGAAGATCCATATAATTTATACCAAATATAGCCATAGATTACTATGCATGTCAAATATCCCAAAGGTCCCTTACTTAGGTGTTTATTTACATTAATAGATATCCTACTTTCATGTAAATCTTTATACCTAGGCCATATTCTCTTTATCCTAAATCATGTGTTCAATACAGTCTATATTTATGTTCAATTATATACCTTTTTACGTCATGTCCACAAATCATATGTTCAATACCTTTTTATGTTATAAATATAACATGTCCAATCATTTGTCTCAGATTCATGTTCTAGCTACAGTCCATGTTCTTTCCTCAAATTAGTCACCTATTGGTCATGCCCAATTTATGCATCATTCATTTTACTGTCCCAAACATTTTAGCGCATGTTAATCTCTTATGAGATTGACTCAGGCTCGTGGTAGCCTGGCTATAGAACAGAAAGAGGAAAGAGGTACAGAATAAGATAAATCAAATCAGAACAGAACAGATATAATCTCAGATTCAGATTCACAATTCATGTCAAAATCAGAATTAACGTTTATAGCGGAAAATAACTGTACTTGCATTAATTGGATTAAAGAAAGAACTCTAGTTGTTGTAGAACCGTTGTAGAAGATCTAATCTCTAATTGAATTTAGGTTGATGTTGATTGTCTTCTAGTTTTGATTCCAGCAGAGTAGCAACGCCATTTTTATTTTTAATTTAGAACAGAGGTAGAGTAAAAGCAGAATAGAATTGTGTGCAGAGAAGGCTAGGAGTAACACCCCGAAAATTCTATAACTGTGAAATTCATGAATTAAAGTATAATCAAATTCAAATCAAAGAACTAAGGGAAACGGGATACGCCATTGCGTTCGTCTCGGAAAAATACGCGAAATAGAGTCCGAGTTTTCGAAAAACGGAGTCCGTATGAAGAAGATATGGCCTTCGGAAGTTTTGAATTAAATTTAAAATTCAAACAGAATAAAATAATAATTTGAAATGGGGCCCAATAGGCCAGGCGGATAAAACACCCGCCTAGCCACCCAGGTCGACTGGGCTGTCGACCTGGGCTACCCATGTCGACAGGGCTGTCGACAGCCCTATCGACAGGGGTATCGACCTGGTCGAGCCCAGTCAACCTGGCTGGCCAGGTCGGTGTGTGGTCGAATTTCTGTGGTCTGCTTTGTCATTAGGGCTAGGTGGCGAGTTTTTATTGGTCTCTCTTCCTAATGAATGGCTATGATCTAACCTAGCAACATCAAGGGTCCTAATCAATTCCTAACCTCTATATAAACAACCCTAGACTAAACCCTAATCTATTCATTCAAAATAAGATTATAGCCGCCATGTTGCTGAGGAACGACAAAGAATAGCCGCCGACTAGAGAGAGAGTTAGGAAGAAAGTTCTAAGGCCTAAAGCAATTCAAGCAACCTAAAGCTAATCAACTCAACAAAGGAATTTGCGTCTTCAATCCCTAAACTAGAGAATTCATCAAACCATTGTAAGTAGAGTATTACTTTGGTATAAATAAACAACTGTGTTGATGTGTATGCTTGAATTGTGGCAATGGAAGTAATTCATATTTGTGCAAAATTATGTTATTCATTATAAAGGACTACATGCGGTAGTTCTATGCAAGTATACGTTTGGAATATTGCGCAAATTGTGTAATCTATATTGAAGCTACATGTATGTAGTTAATTGAAATTCATGCAAGTTTGGGGCTTTGTTATTATGCCATTATGATGTATATTTTTGTGCATAAACCATTTTGCAAGTAATTGAAACAAGTTTGGTTATTATAGTTCATATGAAACTATGTGGAATTTTGACACCATAATCCATGTATTAAGTCATGCTTTTGCAAACTTATGAATATGGCTAGGAATGATATTTGGCATAATTGAAATCCGTTATTAAGTCTATCTTGTTTCAAAGGATTATATGATGACATGGCTAGGTTGGACTCAAAAATCCCTTTTTTTTGCAAGTTTAAAACAAACACCATGTTTAGGAATATTTATGCATAAGTATGTTTATACCATCGTTACGTGATTAGGCTTAAATCATGATTAAGTTGAATTATGCTATGTTCATGCTAGAAGTATTTATGCCATGCTTATGTTTGACCATATGCCATGCCTATGCAAGAAGTATTTTATGCCATGCTTATGTTTGACAATATGCCATGTTTATGCTAGAAGTATTTAGGCCATGCTTATGTTTGCCATTATGCCTAAATAAGAATATAGGTTCATGTTGTAGTTAAACCTATGCAAGTTTACATGCCTTGATTTATGTCACCTATGTTTTATGACCAAAATACATGTCACCACTATGCAAGTACACCAATTTCTATTATGTATTTTCCAACGTCATATGCAAGTTCATGCGCTCACTTTCCCCTCTTTGTGTATACGCTATAAGCCTCCCCTTTTCGCATGGCTAAATTGGGCTTTAAAAGGCTAAGCCCAATATATATAAACGGACGTGTAAAACGGGGGAAAATAACGTCGGGTTAAAAATAAATTAATGAATGAAAATATGAAATAGAAGGGCCCAAAGTCAAGTATGGGTTGGGCCCATGATTGGTGTAACCTTTACACCATTAACTTAATAATGGGCCGCAAATATTTACATATAAGAAATAAAGAAGAATGACAAGATATATAAATGTAGAAAATACGATATGTTTAACCCGAGGTTGGATTGAGTTGTGATGTAAACCTGCCCGGAACCGCCCGGCTGTCCAGTAGTCACAACAATACCTATCCAATGTGGGAGGTTAAACATGGAGCCCAATAAGGACCCGAGGTTAGACTGAGTTGTGGCGTAAGACTGCCCGGAACCAACCGGCAACAGGCAGCCACAGCAATACCTGTCTAATGTGAGAGGTTAGGGCCTTAATAAGACAATTAAGGCTGAATCAGGATTGTTAGGATTAAGTGGACTAAGACTTAATCAAAATGGAACATGCTAAACTAAACGGACTGGTGGGGTTAGGTTAGAAAACACTTAACCAACTTAGCATGTTGGCTAGAGATAGAAAACCTAGTAACGGGGGACCCTTTTCAGCAGTAACCCTACACGGTGTATCATGATACCCTGAAACTAGGCAGGGTGGGGCACGATTACTGGGCTGATTGTAAGAGGTCAAAAATCGACGGCGGTGGTGTAGCAGTGTAGGTTCTAACGGAGTGCGGGCGTGCACACACTCCGGCGCAGAAAAATAAGGCACTGGACACCAGTAGCATACCTGTGCACTCTAAGGTTGTGTCGGGTTGCCACTATGGGACTTGATACACCCCATGGTGGGACCAGCATAGGTAACTACGACATCGGGGGCCGTAAGACACATGTAACTATGCGAGTAGGAGCCGATCATCATTGAATGGATCACATCACCCTGATTATGGGTGCCAGTTGGAAACTAGTTTATATGGGTTCAGAGATTAACATGGGGTACGATAGTATATTCGACCCTAGATAACTTAACCAAGTTCATAGTGTTTGCCCACTTCCTGTTTTACTTATCATACCCAGTTCTTTATTCATAGACAAAGTAGTACTAGACTTACTCAGGCTTAATGTCTGACTCTATTTTTCTTTCGTCTTCTTTCTTCCGTTTCCCCCCCCCCCCCAGGTCCTCAGGGAGGGAACACAGCAGCTTGATCAGCCTTGACATCCAGCTTGAAGAAGAGAATGTATTGCTTGGACTTTCCTGTTTTGAACTATGGCTTTGGACAATCCACTATGGGGACTTTTGGCAGTTTATCTATGTTTTATTTATGCTTCTTTAAATCATGTACTCAAGACAGATTATGAAAATGTTATGCTATGTTTTTGGAAAGGATGTTGTTGTAACACGTATTTGACTTTATGAAATAAAAGTTTGTTGTTCTTCCGCTGTTTACAAATATGTGTTCTTATATCTGTCTTGTATATCTGTGACTTGTACTTATAAACCTCCACCAAAATTAGGGCATTCCCTTTGAGAGTGACCCTAACGGAGGTGGGGTGTTTCACTTGGTATCAGAGCATAGGTTTACCAGATAAGATAAAAAGTTTTGGAAATTTATTTTCAAAAAGGAAATTTAAAGAAGCATTTTTAAAAGATAAAAATATTATTTTATTTTAAAAAAAGGCAAAGTCCACTCCCCAAAGCCATAGGTACTATCTCTTATCCTTCGTTTTGAATCTATCCCTTTTGTTTCAGCATGTCCGAAGATCTTAACTTGCCGGAAGGAGTACCAATACCTGGTTGGTTTAGACGATTCTTAGAAGCTAGGGCCACTCAACCAGGTCCTACCGTTCCTCCTCCCCCAGCTGCAGGGAATCATCCAGCTGCAGCAGCACCTCTTCCTCCACCTCCTCCATGGGGAAACGCATTCGCTAAGATATGTAAAGATTTTAAAGCTATGGGAGGAAGGGATTTCCATGGAACTGAGTCCTTCGTGGCAGCTAGAAATTGGCTGAAAGAAACAGAGGACCTATTCATTATCTTTGAGGTAGAAGATAGGCAAAAAGTACAGTTGGCAGTATGGCTATTGAAGGGCGAGGCTTCCTACTGGTGGGAAGTCACAAATGCTGAAAGGCCGGTGGAGACATGGGAGGACTTTAGGGCAAGGTTTGAGACTAAATTTCTCTCAGATGCGGAAAGAAGTTTGCAGTTGGAGAAATTCTTATTTCTTAAGCAAGGGGACAAGACTGTTAGAGAGTATGTGAATCAGTTTGATGAGCTGGCTAGGTTTGGACTTGACCTAGTCAACACCCCGCACAAGAAGGCTCTCCGTTTCGTCAAAGGGTTGAATGAGCCATTACACAGTTTGGCCATGACCCATATACCCATGGGAGCCACGTATGAAAGATTGGTGCAAATGGCATTGCTGAATGAAGAGGACAAGGGCAAGAAGGAGACCAAGGCAGAAAGCTCTCAAGGGAAGAAAGAGGGTTTGCAGCCTAAGAAGACGGACTTTAAGAAAGGCGGGAAAGGCAACAAAGAAAAGAGGAAGTGCAATTTCTGTGGTAAAGTGGGGCACTTAGTAAAGGACTGCCGGAGGAAGAAGGCTAAGGAGAATGGTGGGTGCTTTTCGTGCGGTCAGACAGGTCACCGGGCTAAGGACTGCCCAAGGAAACGAGGACAGGGGCAGGGCACTGGATCCACCCCAGGGGCACAGGTTCATGTGCTAGAAGCGCCACCATTGCAACAGCGAGGTACCAACACTTCTGTAGAAAGTGTAGTTTATCTTTATGATCACCCCATTCGCACTTTATTTGATTCTGGCGCATCACATTCCTTTATCTCGTCTGCTTTAGTATAATCTCTGCACCTAAAAACTAGTATGGTAGAGGACCCCTTAATTGTTTCAAACCCAATTGGGGGCCCAGCTCATTTGTCTATGATCTGTGTGGGATTGAAAATTTCTATCCTAAGTGTTGAATTTCAATGTAGTGCCTTTGTTTTGGGCTTTTCGGGGTATGGTTTGATTTTGGGTATGGATTGGCTATCCAGTAATGGGGCCGTCCTTGATTGTGAGAAAAGGGTTGTTAGGCTCCTAACCCAGCTCGGTAATACTTTGGAAATTTCTTGTAATCCCTCGTATGCGGTTATGCTTAGTTATCTTGAATCGCTAGATGCCTCTGTTGAAAATTTGAAATCAGTTAGAGTGGTCCGGGAATATCCAGATGTCTTTGAAGAGGTGAAGGGCTTGCCTCCAAAGCGGGAAATAGACTTCCGCATATATCTTGTAGATAATGCAAAGCCCGTTGCGTTGCCCGTTAGACATATGGCTCCACGAGAAAGGAAAGAGCTCAGTAAACAGATTAATGAGCTTCTAGAAAAGGGGTTCATTAGGAGGAGCATTTCAGAATGGGGCGCTCCAGTGGTGTTCGCTACAAAGGCGGATGGTTCACTCCGTCTATGTGTTGACTATAGGGAGCTCAACAAGTTAACGAAAAAGAATAGGCACCCTCTCCCTAGAATTGACGATTTATTTGACCAGCTTGTAGGAGCGTCTGTTTTCTCCCAACTCGATTTAGCAACCAGTTTTCATCAGCTAAGGGTGGCTGAAGATAGCATCGATAAAACGGCTTTCAGAACCCCAGACGGCTTCTTTGAATGGCTTGTCATGCCTTTCGGCTTGACAAATGCACCTGCGTACTTCGTGGACCTGATGAGTAGGATATTTAGAGATTTCCTCAACAAATTTGTAGTGGTCTTCGTAGATGATATCCTTATCTTCTCAAAGAGTGAAGAGGAACATGCTCAGCACTTAAGGGCAATCATGGAAACTTTGCGAGTCCATCAACTAAAAGCCAAATTCTCCAAATGCCACTTTTGGAGAGAAAAGGTGAGGTTCCTTGGGCACATAGTATCCAAACAAGGGTTAGCGGTGGACCCTGCTAAGGTAGTGGCGGTACAGGACTGGAAGACACCAAGGAATGCAACTGAGGTCCGAAGCTTTCTAGGACTAGCAGGTTTCTATCGAAAATTCATAAGGGATTTTGCGAAAATTTCAGCTCCGCTCACGAAATTGACCAAGAAGAATCTAGTATTCAATTGGGATTTGGATTGCGAGTTTGCTTTCCAACGACTGAAGAGGGCTCTCACAACAGCCCCAGTTTTGACGCTGCCAGATGGGAGCAAGATGTTCACTGTTTATACGGATGCATGTGGGACAGGGTTAGGCGCCGTCTTAATGCAAGAAGGAAGGGTAGTAGCTTATGGCGGGAGGCAGTTGAAGGTGCACGAAAAGAACTACCCAACCCACGATCTAGAGCTAGCCGCCATCGTCTTTGCACTCAAGTCTTGGCGACACTATCTCCTAGGTGAGAAGTTCGAACTTTACACTGACCATAAATCGTTGAAATATCTTTTCTCGCAGAAAGATCTTAACTTGAGGCAACAAAGATGGATGGAGTTTCTTGCCTCGTACGATTTCGAAATCTCCTACACTCCGGGCAAAGGCAACGTAGTGGCAGACGCGTTGAGCCGAAAGAAATTGACCCTAAGCCCGTTGTTTGTTGAAAGACAAAGCCTAGAGTTTATAGCCAGCTTCGACTTTAGGCCCTCCTCCGATTTCGTACCAGGCTTGCTAGCATCTCTCGAAGTGCGCCCAACTTTAGTGGATTCGGTAGGGGCAGCACAACGCGAAGACCCTCAACTTGTGGAAATAATTGATAGGCTAATTAGGGGTGAGACTTCAAGTCACCTCAACAGATACTCCATCGACGATAAGGGTTTGCTAAGGCGAGACGGAAGACTATGCGTCCCACAGACAAACGATTTAATAAAGAAGGTTCTCGAGGAAGCACATCACTCCAAGATGACGATACACCCAGGCGGGGATAAAATGTACAAAGACATAAAAAGGACTTTCTTCTGGAACGGCATGAAAAAGGACGTGGCAGAATTCGTTTCTAAGTGTATGGTGTGCCAACAGGTTAAGGCGGAACAGAAAAAGCCTGGCGGACTACTACATCCTCTAGAGGTCCCGCAGTGGAAGTGGGATAGCATCTCAATGGACTTCATCGATGGGCTGCCTAGGTCTAGGAGAGGCAACACTAGTATTTGGGTAATAGTGGATAGGCTTACTAAAAGCGCCCACTTTTTACCTGTCAAAAGTAAAAGAACTGCCTCATCCCTAGCATCACTTTACCTCAAGGAAATCGTTCGACTCCATGGAATACCATCTAGCATTGTTAGTGACCGAGACCCCATCTTCACCAGCGAGTTTTGGCGGAGTCTGCAAGAAGCAGTAGGAACGCAGTTATGCTTGAGCACGGCCTATCATCCCCAAACTGACGGCCAAACAGAGAGAGTGAACAGAGTTTTGGAAGACCTTTTAAGGTTATGCGTCCTCGACTTCGGAGGGACATGGGAAGACCACCTCCCTTTGGTGGAATTTGCCTACAACAACAGCTATCAAGCAACCATAGGAATGGCGCCCTTCGAAGCTTTATATGGAAGACCGTGCCGATCGCCCACTTGTTGGTGGGAATCCACGGATAAGCTCATACTTGGACCAGACATGATCCGAGAGACCTCAGAGAAAGTAGACTTAATACGAAGAAGGATGAAGACGGCCCAAGACAGACAAAAGTCCTATGCCGACAAGAGGAGGACCGACCTTGAATTTGAAGTTGGAGACAGAGTTTTTCTCAAGGTATCACCGCTAAGGAACATTGTTCGTTTTGGAACCACAGGGAAGCTAGCACCAAGGTTCGTAGGGCCATTCCCTATCATCGAGAAGATTGGGAAAATGGCCTATAGATTAGAGCTACCCGAGAAGTTGGCTGGAGTCCACAACGTTTTTCACGTTTCACACCTTCGAAAATGTCTGCATGAGTCAGCTGAAGTGGTAGAGCCAAACATCCTCGAAGAGGCCGAAGTGGAACGCGAAGCAACCATAAGAAAAGTTCCAACCCGCATCTTAGGAACGGAAGTGAAGAAGCTACGCAACCGTGAAGTCAAGCTCGTCAAAGTTCAGTGGAGCGACGCCGAGGGAGACGCGACTTGGGAAACTGAAGCTAGAATCCGTACAGCCTACCCTTTTCTGTTCAAGGGTACATCCTTGATCTTTCCTTTTCCTTAAGTTGCGCTTTTATCTATCTTTTTAGGAATATCTCCTCGACCTTATCTTTTAGATAGAAACCTTTTGGATGAAAACATGTAATTGAAACATGTTATGTATGATGGTTGCAAGTGGTTGCAAGTGATTGCTAGTAGTTGCTCGTGGCTGCATATACACACACAATCTAGGTTTTAGATCGGCTCAGTCACTTCATATTGCATATGCATATATGTTTGCACTCGTATATGGTTGAATTGTAATGTGTTGTCATATGGATGTTGCATTTGTATGAAAGATTGTGCACCCATGTAGAATCATGAATAGGAAAAATCTGCATACATAATGGATTCATGACACTTACATAATTCGCATTAAGGAGGTCAACTGAATCAGTAGACCGCCTGATTTTGCATTGGATAAGTACATGTACACACACACTTTGCATATGATCATGAAGCATTAGAAGTCTTTTAAGGACAATGGATGCTCTTGTTTGATGGATGAGTAGATGGATGATTGGATGTTAGGATTTACATTCCTCCTAACTTGAAGATTTCGGGACGAAATCCTTTTAAGTGGGGGAGAATGTAACACCCCGAAAATTCTATAACTGTGAAATTCATGAATTAAAGTATAATCAAATTCAAATCAAAGAACTAAGGGAAACGGGATACGCCATTGCGTTCGTCTCGGAAAAATACGCGAAATAGAGTCCGAGTTTTCGAAAAACGGAGTCCGTATGAAGAAGATATGGCCTTCGGAAGTTTTGAATTAAATTTAAAATTCAAACAGAATAAAATAATAATTTGAAATGGGGCCCAATAGGCCAGGCGGATAAAACACCCGCCTAGCCACCCAGGTCGACTGGGCTGTCGACCTGGGCTACCCATGTCGACAGGGCTGTCGACAGGGGTATCGACCTGGTCGAGCCCAGTCAACCTGGCTGGCCAGGTCGGTGTGTGGTCGAATTTCTGTGGTCTGCTTTGTCATTAGGGCTAGGTGGCGAGTTTTTATTGGTCTCTCTTCCTAATGAATGGCTATGATCTAACCTAGCAACATCAAGGGTCCTAATCAATTCCTAACCTCTATATAAACAACCCTAGACTAAACCCTAATCTATTCATTCAAAATAAGATTATAGCCGCCATGTTGCTGAGGAACGACAAAGAATAGACGCCGACTAGAGAGAGAGTTAGGAAGAAAGTTCTAAGGCCTAAAGCAATTCAAGCAACCTAAAGCTAATCAACTCAACAAAGGAATTTGCGTCTTCAATCCCTAAACTAGAGAATTCATCAAACCATTGTAAGTAGAGTATTACTTTGGTATAAATAAACAACTGTGTTGATGTGTATGCTTGAATTGTGGCAATGGAAGTAATTCATATTTGTGCAAAATTATGTTATTCATTATAAAGGACTACATGCGGTAGTTCTATGCAAGTATACGTTTGGAATATTTCGCAAATTGTGTAATCTATATTGAAGCTACATGTATGTAGTTAATTGAAATTCATGCAAGTTTGGGGCTTTGTTATTATGCCATTATGATGTATATTTTTGTGCATAAATCATTTTGCAAGTAATTGAAACAAGTTTGGTTATTATAGTTCATATGAAACTATGTGGAATTTTGACACCATAATCCATGTATTAAGTCATGCTTTTGCAAACTTATGAATATGGCTAGGAATGATATTTGGCATAATTGAAATCCGTTATTAAGTCTATCTTGTTTCAAAGGATTATATGATGACATGGCTAGGTTGGACTCAAAAATCCCTTTTTTTTGCAAGTTTAAAACAAACACCATGTTTAGGAATATTTATGCATAAGTATGTTTATACCATCGTTACGTGATTAGGCTTAAATCATGATTAAGTTGAATTATGCTATGTTCATGCTAGAAGTATTTATGCCATGCTTATGTTTGACCATATGCCATGCCTATGCAAGAAGTATTTTATGCCATGCTTATGTTTGACAATATGCCATGTTTATGCTAGAAGTATTTAGGCCATGCTTATGTTTGCCATTATGCCTAAATAAGAATATAGGTTCATGTTGTAGTTAAACCTATGCAAGTTTACATGCCTTGATTTATGTCACCTATGTTTTATGACCAAAATACATGTCACCACTATGCAAGTACACCAATTTCTATTATGTATTTTCCAACGTCATATGCAAGTTCATGCGCTCACTTTCCCCTCTTTGTGTATACGCTATAAGCCTCCCCTTTTCGCATGGCTAAATTGGGCTTTAAAAGTCTAAGCCCAATATATATAAACGGACGTGTAAAACGGGGGAAAATAACGTCGGGTTAAAAATAAATTAATGAATGAAAATATGAAATAGAAGGGCCCAAAGTCAAGTATGGGTTGGGCCCATGATTGGTGTAACCTTTACACCATTAACTTAATAATGGGCCGCAAATATTTACATATAAGAAATAAAGAAGAATGACAAGATATATAAATGTAGAAAATACGATATGTTTAACCCGAGGTTGGATTGAGTTGTGATGTAAACCTGCCCGGAACCGCCCGGCTGTCCAGTAGTCACAACAATACCTATCCAATGTGGGAGGTTAAACATGGAGCCCAATAAGGACCCGAGGTTAGACTGAGTTGTGGCGTAAGACTGCCCGGAACCAACCGGCAACAGGCAGCCACAGCAATACCTGTCTAATGTGAGAGGTTAGGGCCTTAATAAGACAATTAAGGCTGAATCAGGATTGTTAGGATTAAGTGGACTAAGACTTAATCAAAATGGAACATGCTAAACTAAACGGACTGGTGGGGTTAGGTTAGAAAACACTTAACCAACTTAGCATGTTGGCTAGAGATAGAAAACCTAGTAACGGGGGACCCTTTTCAGCAGTAACCCTACACGGTGTATCATGATACCCTGAAACTAGGCAGGGTGGGGCACGATTACTGGGCTGATTGTAAGAGGTCAAAAATCGACGGCGGTGGTGTAGCAGTGTAGGTTCTAACGGAGTGCGGGCGTGCACACACTCCGGCGCAGAAAAATAAGGCACTGGACACCAGTAGCATACCTGTGCACTCTAAGGTTGTGTCGGGTTGCCACTATGGGACTTGATACACCCCATGGTGGGACCAGCATAGGTAACTACGACATCGGGGGCCGTAAGACACATGTAACTATGCGAGTAGGAGCCGATCATCATTGAATGGATCACATCACCCTGATTATGGGTGCCAGTTGGAAACTAGTTTATATGGGTTCAGAGATTAACATGGGGTACGATAGTATATTCGACCCTAGATAACTTAACCAAGTTCATAGTGTTTGCCCACTTCCTGTTTTACTTATCATACCCAGTTCTTTATTCATAGACAAAGTAGTACTAGACTTACTCAGGCTTTATGTCTGACTCTATTTTTCTTTCGTCTTCTTTCTTCCGTTTCCCCCCCCCCCCCAGATCCTCAGGGAGGGAACACAGCAGCTTGATCAGCCTTGACATCCAGCTTGAAGAAGAGAATGTATTGCTTGGACTTTCCTGTTTTGAACTATGGCTTTGGACAATCCACTATGGGGACTTTTGGCAGTTTATCTATGTTTTATTTATGCTTCTTTAAATCATGTACTCAAGACAGATTATGAAAATGTTATGCTATGTTTTTGGAAAGGATGTTGTTGTAACACGTATTTGACTTTATGAAATAAAAGTTTGTTGTTCTTCCGCTGTTTACAAATATGTGTTCTTATATCTGTCTTGTATATCTGTGACTTGTACTTATAAACCTCCACCAAAAT
Organism: Allium sativum; assembly: GCA_030737875.1. Taxonomy (NCBI): domain Eukaryota; kingdom Viridiplantae; phylum Streptophyta; class Magnoliopsida; order Asparagales; family Amaryllidaceae; genus Allium; species Allium sativum. Next base: position 426,986,755 of record CM060909.1, on the reverse strand, counting down.
TAGGGCATTCCCTTTGAGAGTGACCCTAACGGAGGTGGGGTGTTTCACTAGGTTTGGGGCTGTTTAAATAGGTTTAGGAAGACGAATCTAGACAGAAAACGAGACCAGATACATCAGAGCGCACCCAGGCAGAAAAGCAGATTCGGGAGGCAGGTCGACCCCCAGGTCGACTCTAGGGTCGACCCCCTGGGGGCAGGTCGACTCTAGGGTCGACACTAGGGTCGACCCCCTGGGGGAAGGTCGACTCTAGGGTCGACTCCCCCGTCGACCTGGTGCGTGCTGTTTAATTTTTTTCTGAACTTTGGAAGGCCATAACTTGGTCATATGGACTCCGATTTACGAAATTTCGGACTCTATTTCGCGTATTTTTCCGAGACGAACGCAATGGCACAGCCCGTTTCCCTTGATTCTGATTTTATATTTTAATTATACTCAGATTTGTAATTCTTAAGTCCACAGAAAATACGGGGTGTTACACAAGATATCTCCGTTGAAGAGCGTGATACGATTTGGCAGGAGAGGCAAGTTAGCACCAAGATTTGTTGGTCCTTTCCGAGTTCTTGAGCAAATTGGGAATTTGGCATATAAAGTTGAATTACCAGACAAGATGGCAGGAGTTCACAACGTATTTCATGTTTCCCAGTTAAGGAAATTCGTGCACGACCCAGATGTGACTACTTCACCTGATCAGTTGGATGATGTCGAAGTTGAACTCGAGGCGATTGGGAACCGCAAGCCTATGCGTATTGTTGGGAAAGATATGAAGCAACTTCGAAGAAAAGCGGTGAATCTAGTCAAAGTCCAGTGGGGCGAGGATGAGAATGACAGTACTTGGGAGACAGAGGAGAGCAATAGGAAGACATATCCAGAACTCTTCGCCTGGTAATATTTTATTTTGATTTAGTCTTTCCGCATGCTAGGATAGCCTTGTTTGCTTGTTTTGCATGTTTGATTGTTGTATGTGGCTGGTAGGCATGCGGGATCCTTTGTATGTTTTGGGTTAAGGAATTTCGGGGATGAAATTTCTTAAGGGGGGGAGAGTGTAACGACCCGCATTCTATGTATCATAGGATCGTAGAATATTTATTTCTTCCACATATGAAGTCGTATGGTCATGTAACTTTGGGAAACGACTATTGGGGTCATTTCCCATGTTCATGATTTTTGTCGATTTTTAAATGACCATTTTACCCCTAGTTGGTACTGTTTTGGCCATAACTTTTGACTGGAAAGGAATTTTGACCTGAAACCACTTCCATTGGCTCCGAATGATGGTTTACAATTCCGTTGAGTGGTCACATTAGCCAAGCGGACTCACCGTTTGGGAGATATGGCTGAAGCAAGTTTCAGATGCTGAAAAACAGCTTAATTGGGCTTAACCGGGTAATTAGCAGCTAGGCCCAAAGGGGATTTCAGGATTGGAGATGTATATGGGCTTATTAGGGTTAGAAAACATTTCTTTCAGCCGCCATTTTCATTCTTGGAACCCTAGCAATGGCCTCCAACACCCAAATCACCTTCTAATCACTTTCTAATCAAGTTTTGGCCTAATCTACATCAAATCAAAGAAGATCTTCACCAAATCAGTATTAGAACTGCTGTTAGACATCAGTATTCACCCAAATTAGCGAGGTTTCAGTTCTGAAAATTTTGTTTGTGGCCAAGGTGAGTGATTTGCATAGCACTAATTATGGTTAATTAAGGGTAATTAGTGAAGATTAGCGAATTTATACACTAATAAATTCTGGAAAAATTTCTATAAATTCGAAAACAATATTTTATGCCTCTGGTAGAAATTTGGGCTGATTTGGTTAAGTTTTGTTAACCTTATGATTAGTTTTGCTTAAACATGCTTAAGGGAAATATGGGATTTTGGGTATGTTTGATCCATTTTACATACTATAGTTATTGTTTTGATGTTTGTGGTTGATGTTACATTTTGCTATGACTGTATGACATGATTTGCGATTGTTTAGAAGTGTTAGATTGGTCGAAAACGCCGTCGAATGACATAAACAGTCGCTGGAATGAGTTGCAGGAATTTGGCCGATCCGGACCGGATCGGAGGGAGGAGCATATCCGAACCGAACCGACCAGGAGACCTCCCCACGAACCGATGTTCTGGAGTCATGTAGCCTCACGAGCTGAACGGAAGGAGCATATCCGAACCGAACCGACCTGGTGCTATGGAGCTAGAATTCCGAGCCGACCCGATGGAGAAGCTTGAGAGACCCGACCCGATCCGATTGCTTGGGGAGAAGGACCGAACCAGAGGAGTTTTCCATGAAGCCAGGAGGTGTGGACTCCGATCCGAACCGCTGGAGGAAGATCACCCGGATCCGACCCGAAGCAGAGAGGAAGGTTGACCTAATCCGATTGCTTAGGGAGGAGTATTCCGATCCGAACCGAGGAGCTAATGACCACGACCTGAAGTAAAGTAAAGTGAAGAAATGATGACTGGTCCAGAGAAGAAGGCGATGACCAGAACCCGAGATGCAAAGGAAGTCCAAATGATGAGCTTTGACTCAGGATCCAGTTGGGAACCAATGAGTGAGCTTCATGATTGGGCTTTGCTGCGGGACATGTGCAAAGGGGTTGTCGATGTCTGTAGCTTTGAATCACTATGTGTAGGGAGTACGTGAACGGATTCAGGGCCACAGTGGCCTAGGTACGACTAAAGGGGCTATAAACCAATGAAGTGGAGTCATTTGTAAAGATTTGGTCATGACTCCATGTGGCAAGCTTGGTAGTAGCAGTAGTTGTGCAAGTCGAACTCCGTCACTACTTCGATGGGTCTAGTGATTGACAGTGGTGGACATCGTATACTTTACGCACTGAGTGAGAGATGTGAGGATGGTTGCTATGGTTGATATGTTTTCCCATCATTATGACATGCACACCCCCACCCCCGTACTCTTTACACCATCTGTTTAGTGGCACCTTAGAGTATTGTACGGTATGTAGTGCTAACTCTTTGGTTGCAGGTCCAGGTTCAGGTATGGTTTAGTATACCTGTTATTGTTATGTTTATATGCTTATCGCTCATACCAGACTTTTTGTCTGACCCAGAGTTTTATGTCTCTTCTTATTACTCTGGGTGCTCACACGAGCAGACTAGAGACAGGTTAGCTGGTGATGCGCGAGTAGCTGATTCGGAGGCGAGCAGGAGGCTTCCACGTATGATACATATAGTATTCTCCCGGTGTTGTTTAAGATCACTGCTTGGGCATTAGTAGTGCATCTTCTACTTTAGCTTGCTTTTGCTTTAGAGGCAGTTTAAAGTTGTAATAATCATGTTGGATCATAAGCTGTATTTGGATTTACGCTGCTCTAATGATGATGTTGATGTTGGTTTTAGTTATCAGCTTATGCACTGTCTCACCTGTTTTATGTCAAGTATGTTATTATTATATTTTGTTCCATGCGCTTTGAGACATTCTACAGGTTCCTCGTTAGTTAATCCTCTTCTTTCCTTTCTTTGACGACCGTTCCGTGCTAGTCGGGTATGTGTACAGCGCATCTTCAGAGGAAATGCAGGCTGGTACGGGGCGGGCAGTCACAGTCTCATTCCCATGGAATGGCTTCCCTCCCATAGCACGGAAGTCCTTACAGTTTTTGCGAAGTTATCTTCTCTTGGAGGGGGAGGACGAAGAGGAATGACTCGGAAAATAGGAGGAGGAGCGTCTCTCTGGCCTTTAGCAGGCGTTGTGGGCTCCAAATATCTCCGGAACCATCCGGGTATTGTAACACCCCACGTCCATTAATGTCACTCACGAAGGGAATGCATTAACTTCCATGGAGGTTATAAGTGAATATAGAACAGAAAAATTACAACAAGACAGATAGTAAATAGTATTTGGAAATCTAAAACTTCATTTTATTGCAGCGGAAATTAAACATGTTTGTTACATCATAAAACCATAGATCATAACCAAGTACAATATCCATCTTCATAAAAACAAAATACATAATCCCATTACATAAATAGCCACTAAAAAGATAACAAGCTGGACTTTACTTCAACGGTCCAAGCTTTCCAAAGAGAGATGAAGCAATTCAATCAAACTCCACTAGAGCTGGGCCCAACCTGAGGACCTAGAGGGGGAAAAAGGATAGAAATAGAGGGGGTCAGACATAAAGTCTGGTGAGTATGATAATTCTAACAATACTATCATCAAAATAACTAGACTAAGGCATAAGCTGGAAGACAAGTAAATGTCTATGAACTCTTAGGAAGATAAAGATAGCGTTTAAGATAACGTTAAAGAAAACGGTAAAGGCACCCCTAATTACTAACGAATGATTACCACACTGCACCGCACATTACTACACTGCACCACACCAGTCACCCTATTGTTTGATCCCACTTGCTTCACACAGAAACTTTATAAATAGCCTTACGTACCCCTAGCTAACTACATAGGTGCCGTCTGCCCCTATCTCCTCCACTAGGTGTACCCCACTACCCACTTTCGATCGGCTCCCTACTCGTAGATACCCGTGCTGGCCCCACAGTGGGGTGTATCACTCCCTTAAAGTGGCAACCCGATACAACTTGAGAATGCACGGCTTATACCTACACGATGCAACAACGTCTTATCTACCAGCCCGGGTCCGCACGCGCATATGAAACCCGTTGGACTTGCGTTGCCACCGCTCCCCGTTTTGGCCTCTTACAGTCAAACCCAGCATGCGTGTCCCGTCCTCGACTTGGGTCGAGCCCACAAAGATACGTTTGGGATACTGGTCGAAATGGGCCCCCACAAGCTACCCACCTAAGCTTGTCACTAGTATATCCCACTTAACCCTCTTAGTCATGTTCATTTACATGTGTGTTTGGTTAAGTCTTACTAATCGTATTTCACATGCCACTAAGGGCACCCCCTTGATTCCTCATGCCACCCAAGGCACCTACTTAACCCCCATGTTCCACCTTACATGTTTATCTGGTTAAGTATTTCTTAATTCATTCAGGCCATAACCTCATAAAGACCTCTCACATTAGACTGGCATTTATGGCAGCTGGATTTGCCGGGCGGGTCCGGGCAGTCTTACACCATAAAAGAGGCTAACCTCGTGTCTTTACAACCATTATGCTTTAGTTTAGGCCTAGGACCTCTCACATTGGGCTGACATTTGTGACCACTGGATTTGCCGGGCGGGTCCGGGCAGGTTTACGTCACAAATGAGTCCAACCTCGTGTCCTAAGCATTGATTAACACTTAAAATCTTTTACCCCAGTTTTAATAATTCCCTATTCAAATTATTAATTAAGTCAACTTTTAATGATGACCATAATTGACTCAATTATGGCCATTCACTTATGGCATGCAAAATCATATCAATTGCACCCCAACTTTTTAATATTAAATCCTTAATATTACCCCTACCCCACGTTTATACGTTCGCTTATTCAACGCATAATATAGGCTAGACTTGTATAGTCTAACACCTAGCACAAAGATAAATTATCACAACATATAGACAATTAAAATAAATCTAATCATAATAGGGGTGAAACTTGCATAAACTACACATGTTAAGGATCAAAAGGTGTCAACTTGTTAAATGTCTCAATTTACATGATATGATCATAGCCCAAATCTATATATAAACTTGCATATGGGGTTTTAGGCAACATAATGATGGTGTGAACTAGCATAGGATATCACATATGTCATAGCATAATTCTAGATGGCATAATAGATGTCTTGGTATATGTTCATAACTTTTCTAATCAATCTAACTTGCATATGTGACTTGTCATATAGATCAACATAACCCAAACATGATGATTTAATTAATATGAACTAACTAGCATAGATGGTAACATCATGGCCTTTTTAACATGTATGATTTATCACAACTTAGCATAGAAACTTTCAACATACATAACATCACCATAGCATGATTTACAACATATAAGATATCATCATAACATAACATTGGATTTACAACATACATGATAGTAAAAAGGGTTTACAACAACATATATGATAATTCACATCATCTACTCATAATCTATTCATAACTCAACCTAATTAAAATGATAATAATCTTGTTAAGATCATCATACTCACAATTTAGAGAAGAAAAGAGAGAGAGTTTTGCTTTGCTTTAGGGTTGAGAGAATTAGAATTGAATTTTCTTTTCTTCTTTCTTAGTTGGCGGCGGCTCCATTGATTTCCATGGCGATGGTATGACGGTAACTATTCTATTTTAATTAGGTTTAGCGTTAGCATTAGGATGTATTTATAGGTGTAGGAAGTTATTTAGGACCATTAGATTAACCCTGAACCAGGAGAACCAATCAAATGCAAAATCTGCATTTGAGCGAATCAGTCCACGGGTTGACAGCCAAACACCCTGGATTAACCCCTAGTCGACCCAGCAGGGCTCGGGTCGACCTCAAAAATGGGCCGGTTCGGTTATTTCCCCTCCCAATTCGCTGTTTTGAACTTTTTCGCATATTTATTTATTTAATTTTTAATTTATATATATATATATCAATATATATATATATATTTCTCTGCGCAACCCATTTCACTTAATTCTTTTCTAAAAATTAAGTATACTTTAATTTGTGAATTTTAATGTTATAAAATTACGGGGTGTTACATTCTCCCCTCCTTAAAGGATTTCGTCCTCGAAATCTCCAAGTCAAGAAGAATGTATATCCTACCATCTAATCGTCCATCTACTCAACCATCAAACACCAACATCCATTGTCCTTAAAAGACTTCTAATGCTTTAATGTTTATATGCACAGTGTGTGTATATGTCCATATCTAATGCAAAATTAGGCGGTCTACTGATTCAGTCGACCTCCTTAGTGCAATTCATGATAGTGCCATGCGTCCAATATGTATGCAAAAGATTCCTAATGATACATACTAATTCTATATGCGTGCACAACCATCCACCCAAATGCAGCAACTATATGATAATACAACCATTATACTTCCATTTTACTAAATACATCCATATATATGCAATATGCAATATGAAGTGACTAAGCCGATCTGGTGCCTAATAGTGTGTGTATATGCATCCACGAGCAACCACTAGCAAACACTTGCATCCACTTTGCATCCACCATACATAACATGTCTCAAACACATGTTTCAACCATAGGATTATCCTAACTAAAGGTCAAAGATACTAGCGAGAGGATATACTAAAGATAAGATAAGTACAAGCTAAGCGATAAAGGAGAAATTAAAAGACATACCCTCAAAAAGAAAAGGGTATCGTGAACGCATCTTCTCTTCTGTCTCCCAAGTAGCGTTGCTCTCATCATCTCCCCATTGCACTTTGACTAGTCTGACCTCTCGATTCCTTAACCTCTTGATCTCCGACCCAAGAATGCGCGTAGGAGATCGTCGAATTGTCGCATCACGCTCTATCTCCACCTCTCTAAGAAAGCTCGGCTCTACCACTTCCGCGGTCTCGTGCAAGCACTTCCTCAAATGTGACACATGGAATACGTCGTGTACACCACTAAGTCTCTTGGGCAACTCCACTCTATACGCCATCTGTCCAATTTTCTCCTTAATAGGAAACGGCCCTACAAACCTTGGTGCTAATTTACCAACGGACCCAAAGCGAAAAACGTTCCGTAATGGAGACACTTTGACAAAGACCATGTCCCCAACTTCAAACTCGAGATCTGTCCTCCTCTTATCCGCATAAGATTTCTGCCTATCCTGTGCTGCTTTCATCCTCCTTCGAATCAAGTCGATATTCTCTGAAGTCTCCCTAATCATATCAGGCCCAAGTAAGATCTTATCCGTAGATTCCCACCAACATGTAGGTGAACGACAAGGTCGTCCATAAAGAGCTTCGAATGGTGCTATACCAATGTTGGACTGAAAGCTATTATTATATGCGAACTCCACCAATGGAAGATGCTCTTCCCACGTACCCCCAAAGTCTAGGATACATAGCCTCAACAGATCCTCTAGAATGCGACTCACCCTCTCGGTCTGGCCGTCCGTCTGAGGATGATATGCGGTGCCCAAACATAACTGAGTCCCTACCGCCTCTTGTAAGCTTCTCCAAAATTCGCTAGTGAAAATAGGATCGTGGTCGCTCACTATGCTAGAAGGAACACCGTGCAAACGAACTATTTCTCGAACGTATACGGAGGCTTACCATGGAGAAGTCCTCTTACTCTTTACGGGAATGAAATGGGTGCTTTTAGTAAGTCTATCTACTATAACCCAAATTCCCGTATTACCCTTCCTTGATCGCGGTAACCCATCCACAAAATCCATCGAGACACTTTCCCACTTCCATAGTGGAACCTCCAATGGGTGAAGCAACCCACCGGGTTTCTTTTGCTCCGCTTTTACTTGTTGGCACACCAAGCATCTAGCGACATACTCGGCCACATCTTTCTTCATGCCGGCCCAAAAGTAAACTCTCTTCATGTCTTTGTACATCTTGTCCCCGCCGGGATGAATGGTCATCTTCGAATGATGTGCTTCGTCAAGAATAGTCTTCCTTAGGTCATCGTCTTTTGGTACACAAAGTCTACCGTCCCTACGTAACCAACCCTTATCGTCTATGGTATACCTACGGAGATAGCTTGATGACTCCCCTCCTTTGAGTTTTTCTACTAACTCAACCAACTGCGGGTCGTCTCGCTGTGCCTCGCCAATCCGGCCCAAAAGCATAGGTCTGACCTCCAAGGATGCTAGCAAACCGGGTACGAAGTCAACGGACGGTCTAAAGTCAAACATCGAAATGAATTCTAAACTTTGTCGCTCAACAAACAAAGGACTTAAGGATAATCTTTTTCTACTTAAGGCATCGGCCACCATGTGTCCCTTGCCAGGGGTATATGCTATCTCAAAGTCATAGGACGCTAAGAACTCCATCCACCTTTGTTGGCTTAAGTTCAAGTCCTTTTGAGAGAATAGGTATTTTAAAGATTTATGTTCAGTGAATAGTTCGAATTTCTGGCCAAGAAGATAATGATGCCAAGACTTAAGCGCGAAAACAATAGCGGCCAACTCTAGGTCATGTGTGGGGTAATTCTTCTCATGCACTCTCAACTGCCTTCCACCATAGGCTATTACCCTTCCCTCTTGCATTAAGACTGCGCCTAGTCTTGTCCCACAAGCGTCAGTATAAATGGTAAACGGCTTACTCACGTCTAGCAATACTAAGACTGGGGCTGAAGTCAAAGCTCTCTTCAAACGTTGGAACGCATCATCACAATCTACGTCCCATGTGAAAACTAGGTTCTTCTTCGTCAAGCGTGTCAATGGAGCTGATATCTTTGCAAAGTCTTTGATAAAATTCCTATAGTAGCCAGCCAACCACAAGAAACTTCTCACTTCGGTAGCATTTTTAGGAACCTTCCAATCTTGGATGGCCACCACCTTCGCGGGATCCACGGCTATCCCTTCTTTGGAAACCACGTGCCCCAAGAACCGTACTTCCTTCCTCCAGAAGTGACACTTAGAAAATTTAGCCTTAAGGCTATGCGCGCGTAGGGTCTCCAACACTTCCCTAAGATGTAGGGCATGCTCTTCTTCATCCTCAGAAAAGATCAAGATGTCATCTACAAAGACTACCACGAATTTGTTAAGGTACTCCCTAAACACCCTACTCATCAAATCAACAAAATATGCTGGGGCGTTTGTCAAAGCGAAGGGCATCACTAGCCATTCATAGAAACCTTCCAGAGTCCTAAAGGCTGTCTTGTCTATGCTATCCTCATCCACTCTCAACTGATGGAACCCAGTGGCTAAGTCCAACTGCGAAAACACTGAGGCGCCAATAACTGATCGAAGAGATCGTCAATCCTCGGCAGTGGGTGTCTGTTCTTCTTAGTAAGTTTATTAAGTTCTCTATAGTCCACACACAGTCTAAGGGACCCATCCGCCTTCGTGGCAAATACTACTGGAGCACCCCACTCCGATATACTTCGTTTTATGAACCCCTTCTCAAGCAACTCCTTCACTTACTTATCGAGTTCCCTCCTTTCATGTGGAGCCATGTGGCGTACTGGCAAAGATACTGGTTTCGCATTATCCACAAGATATATTCGAAAATCTATCTCCCGCTTCAGAGGCAAGCCCTTCACCTCCTCAAAAACATCCGAATATTCTCGGACCACTCTAACAGATCGTAGATTTTCCTCAGACGCGTCAAGCGATTCTAGATAACTTAGCATAACCGAATTTATGGGATTACAAAAGATTTCGAGAGTGTTGCCAAGGCGAGTCACGAGCCTAACTACTCTCCTTTCACAATCAAGAACGGCCCCATTTCTGGATAACCAATCCACTCCTAAAATTAGTCCATAGCCCTTGAAGCCCAACACATAAGCATCACATCTAAATTCAACGCTAAGTATGGAAATTTTCAAATCCAAACACATCATAGACAAATAAGCTGAGCCCCCTATTGGATTCGAAACAACTAAGGGATCCTCTACTAAACTGGTGTTTAAGTGCAGTGATTCAACTAATGATGTAGAGATAAACGAATGTGATGCGCCCGAATCGAATAAGGTATGGACAGGATGATCAAATAGAAAAACTAAGCTTTCAACAGAAATGGTTCTACCTCGTTCTTGTAGCGGTGGGACCGCGAGAACCTGAACTTGTCCCCTTGCCTGCCCTGGTGCCATAAGAGCCTGCACCTGTCCTCCCGAGGTAGCTCATGCCCTCTGCCCCTTCTTTGGGCGGTCCTTCACTAAATGTCCCGCATCGCCACAATGAAAACAGCCTGTCTTCTTTTTCTTTCGGCAATCCTTGCTGTGATGGCTTGGTGTCCCACAGTTAAAACATTTCTTCTTTCCCTTGCCGTTATTGTCTTTACCACCCTTCTTGTTTTGCTGTTGTGGTTTCTTCTGATCCCCCTTCTTCTCGGGCGCCTTATCATCTTTAGCGCTTTTCTCCTCATGCATAAGCGCCATTTCTACTAACTTCTCAAAGGTGGCCCCCATAGGGATGTGGGTCATAGCCAACCCTTGCAATGGTTCATTCAAGCCATTCACGAACCTTAGAGCCTTCTTCTCCGGCGTGTTTACTAAGTCCAAGCCAAACCTTGCTAACTGATTAAATTTATTGACATATTCTTTCACTGATGAGCTTCCTTGCTTCAATGTCAAGAACCTTTCCATATACAGATTTTATTCCGCCCTTGAGAGAAACTTCGCCTCGAACCTATGTCTGAAATCCGCCCAAGAGTCAACAAGATGCTCCCCATTAGTGACCTCCCACCAAAATGAGGCCTCTCCCTTCATCAACCAAGCTGCTAAACGAACTCTCCTCCCTTCTTCTACTTCAAAGATTTCTAGCAATTCTTCCACCTCCTTAAGCCAATCTCTAGCTTCCACAAACGTTTCTGACCCTTGAAATGGTTTTCCACCCATAGCCTTGAATTCCTTGCACGTCTTTGCAAAAATATCTACGCGAGGAGGAGGAGGAACGGGTGCAACTGGTGGTGCAGGAACATTGGCTGGAACTGCAGCGGCCCTAGCCTCCAATAGCCTCCTATACCATCCTGGTATCGTTACACCGTCGGGTAGATTAAGATCTTCAGCCATGCTGAAACGAAAAAGGAAAGATTCAAAATGGAGAATTCGAAAGATAATGATATGTGGCTATTGGGGATTATGTTTTTCTTAAAAACTTTTCTCTTTAAATTTCTCATTAAAACATGTTTTTGAAAACACTTCTTCCAAAAATAACTATTTTTCTAAAGCATTTTTATCTGTTCTGCTAACCTTAAGCTCTGATACCACGTGTAACACCCCATGTCCATTAATGTCACTCACAAAGGGAATGCATTAACTTCCATGGAGGTTATAAGTGAATATAGAACATAAAAATTACAACAAGACAGATAATAAATAGTACTTGGAAATCTAAAACTTCATTTTATTGCAGCGGAAATTAAACATGTTTGTTACATCATAAAACCATAGATCATATCCAAGTACAATATCCATCTTCATAAAAACAAAATACATAATACCATTACATAAATAGCCATTAAAAAGATAACAAGCTGGACTTTACTTCAACGGTCCAAGCTTTCCAAAGAGAGATGAAGCAATTCAATCAAACTTCACTAGACCTGGGCCCAACCTGAGGACCTGGAGGGGGAAAAAGGATAGAAATAGAGGGGGTTAGACATAAAGTCTAGCGAGTATGATAATTCTAACAATACTATTATCAAAATAACTAGACTAAGGCATAAGCTAGAAGACAAGTAAATGTCTATGAACTCTTAGGAAGATAAAGATAGCGTTTAAGATAACGTTAAAGATAATGGTAAAGGCACACCTAATTACTAACGAATGATTACTACATTGCACCGCACATTACTACACTGCACCACACCAGTCACCCTATTGTTTGATCCCGCTTGCTTCACACAGAAACTTTATAAACAGCCTTACGTACCCCTAGCTGACTACATAGGTGTCGTCTCCCCCTATCTCCACTAGGTGTACCCCACTACCTACTTTCGATCGGCTCCCTACTCGTAGATACCCGTGCTGGCCCCACAGTGGGTTGTATCACTCCCCTAAAGTGGCAACCCGATACAACTTGAGAATGCATAGCTTATACCTACAAGATGCAACAACGTCTTATCTACCAGCCCGGATCCACACACGCATATGAAACCCGTTGGACTTGCGTTGCCACCGCTCCCCGTTTTGGCCTCTTACAGTCAAACCCAGCATGCGTGTCCCGTCCTCGACTTGGGTCGAGCCCACAAAGATACGTTTGGGATACTGGTCGAAATGGGCCCCCACAAGCTACCCACCTAAGCTTGTCACTAGTATATCCCACTTAACCCTCTTAGTCATGTTCATTTACATGTGTGTTTGGTTAAGTCTTACTAATCGTATTTCACATGCCACTAAGGGCACCCCCTAGATTCCTTATGCCACCCAAGGCACCTACTTAACCCCCATGTCCCACCTTACATGTTTATCTGGTTAAGTATTTCTTAATTCATTCAGGCCATAACCTCATAAAGACCTCTCACATTAGACTGGCATTTATGGCAGCTGGATTTGCCGGGCGGGTCCGGGCAGTCTTACATCATAAAAGAGTCTAACCTCGTGTCTTTACAACCGTTATGCTTTAGTTTAGGCCTAGGACCTCTCACATTAGGCTGACATTTGTGACCACTGGATTTGTCGGGCGGGTCCGGGCAGGTTTACGTCACAAACGAGTCCAACCTCGTGTCCTAAGCATTGATTAACACTTAAAATCTTTTACCCCAGTTTTAATAATTCCCTATTCAAATTATTAATTAAGTCAACTTTTAATGATGTCCATAATTGAATCAATTATGGCCATCCACTTATGGCATGCAAAATCATATCAATTGCACCCCAACTTTTTAATAGTAAATCCTTAATATTACCCCTACCCCACGTTTATACGTTCGCTTATTCAACGCATAATATAGGCTAGACTTGTATAGTCTAACACCTAGCACAAAGATAAATTATCACAACATATAGACAATTAAAATAAATCTAATCATAATAGGGGTGAAACTTGCATAAACTACACATGTTAAGGATCAAAAGGTGTCAACTTGTTAAATGTCTCAATTTACATGATATGATCATAGCCCAAATCTGTACATAAACTGGCATATGGGGTTTTTAGGAAACATAATGATGGTGTGAATTAGCATAGGATATCACATATGTCATAGCATAATTCTAGATGTCATAATAGATGTCTTGGTATATGTTCATAACTTTTCTAACCAATCTAACTTGCATATGTGACTTGTCATATAGATCAACATAACCCAAACATGATGATTTAATTAATATGAACTAACTAGCATAGATGGTAACATCATGACCTTTTTAACATGTATGATTTATCACAACTTAGCATAGAAACTTTCAACATACATAACATCACCATAGCATGATTTACAACATATAAAATATCATCATCACATAACATTGGATTTACAACATACATGATAGCAAAAAGGGTTTACAACAACATATATGATAATTCACATCATCTACTCATAATCCATTCATAACTCAACCTAATTAAAATGATAATAATCTTGTTAAGATCATCATACTCACAATTTAGAGAAGAAAAGAGAGAGAGAGTTTTTCTTTGCTTTAGGGTTGAGAGAATTAGAATTGAATTTGCTTTTCTTCTTTCTTAGTTGGCGGCGGCTCCATTGATTTCCATGGCGATGGTATGACGGTAACTATTCTATTTTAATTAGGTTTAGGGTTAGCATTAGGATGTATTTATAGGTGTAGGAAGTTATTTAGGACCATTAGATTAACCTTGAACCATGAGAACCAATCAAATGCAAAATCTGCATTTGAGTGAATCGGCCCACGGGTTGACAGCCAAACACCCTGGATTAACCCCTAGTCGACCCAGCAAAGCTCGGGTCGACCTCATAAATGGGCCGGTTTGGTTATTTCCCCTCCCAATTCGCTTTATTGAACTTTTTCGCATATTTATTCATTTAATTTTTATATTTATATATCAATATATATATATATATCTCTGCGCAACCCATTTCACTTAATTCTTTTCTAAAAATTAAGTATACTTTAATTTGTGAATTTTAATGTTATAAAATTACGGGGTGTTATAGGTATTGTGATGCCCTCTGGGATATTAGGAATGTTTTGATCCCCAGACATGCTGAAAAAGGCAAAAGGAAAATTTTTAGATAAAGGACCGAAGGATATTACATGTGGCTTCTTGGGGAATATTTTCAAAACAGACTTTTATTTTTGAAAATACTTTCTTTTAAAACCTTTTTGAAAAATATTTTTCAAAACTTTTATCTAATTTGGTAACCTTCAACTTTGATACCAAGTGTGACGCCCCACGTCCGTTAATATCACTCACTAAGGGAATGCATTAAGTTTTATGAAGCGTTGCAGGTAAACAGACACAGAATAATTACAAGATAGATATAAATAAGATAGCAGCGGAAATTTCAAATTTTTATTTCAATATAAAACATAAAACCGTAGTTCACAATAGCATAAGTCATAAAACCATTACAACAAAATACTTCTGTCTTGCATCATCAGAGTACGTATGTAACGACCCACATTCTACGCATCGAAGGATCGTAGAGTATTAATTCTTTCACATATGAAGTCGTATGGTCATGTAACTTTAGGAGACGGTTATCGGGGTCATTTCCCATATTCGTGACTTTTTCCGATTTTTAAATGACCGTTTTCCCCTATCTGATCTTGTTTCGGACATAACTTTTGACTTGAAATGATTTTTGACCTGAAACCACTTCCATTAGATCCGGATGATGGTTTACCTTTCCAGAGAGTGGTCATATGTGAAAAACGGAGTAATGACAAGGAATTTCGCTCGATCCGAATCGATCGCTAAATCGACCAAGACCATTCGAAACCCCTGATTGTTTTGAGAACACGACAAACCAAAACGCAAACAGAAGAACATTTCATTGTATATTACAACAATTCCATCAGAATACAAGAATATACAGAGTATGAATAAATATTACACAGAAAATATCAGAGATTTAAATTACATTTAAATACATTACATAGCAGTGGAAAATAATACAATACACAACTAGAAGTAATACACGGATACAGAGCTTTCCGAGTATCGTTCCAGCTGTAAATCAGGATCTTGTGAATATAAATCTGCAAAACCAGAACTACTAGTTGCCCATGTCAAAATAAGGGCACCCAGAGTTTAGGTTAAAACAATAAACTCCAGATCAGTCATGTGACTGGTGTGAGAAATAAAACAGTTATTAATCTTTATTTTTAAAGTTAGGTAAATCAAGGGACCACGCCGTATAACACAGAACGGGTTTTCTCCCAAGAATACCAGTGCATAAAACAACAGCGCAATGCTAAACAAAGAAAAATGAAGCTATTATAAGACCCAGGTCCCATCACACAATGCAACGCAAGCCGGAGGATAGGGTTTTTACCTTATAATAGCCAAAGAATGCTTGATACGCTAAATAAAAATCATTTGATACTATTATAAGTGCATTGTGTATAAAACAATTTCAATCATAAGCATCAATCATAGACGGCATAAGTGCCCCATTCCACTATCTCGCCATACTAGGCTCTACAAATAAAACCGCAAAGTCACGTATTGGAAGTTGGATTTCCATCTGTGAACCAAGGCAAAAGATAGTCCTCACCAATTCGAGACTGTCTAGCCTGAGCCTCAGGATCAGAGCATGAGTGACCCTTGGATCGTCAGGGCCGGTCCACCGATGTGGATTAAAATGCCTGAACACTATGTTTCCCCACCCTTTGGGGCGTAAATGAGCCAAATGACTCCATCGGCTCCACACAGTCACCGATATATCCGAGGCGCCTTGCAACAACAACAACCACACAGGTGAAAATAATATAAATGTCAGGGCTGGTAGGTCACTGACACCACCCTAGCTAGAAGGAAACGCATGCCCTCCATGATGTCCTCTCCCATTTCTGGTTCACAACCGGGGTGTGAGGCTCGCGAATCAACGTTACAAAAAGCTAGGCCACACAGGCGGTGCTTTGATCGTCAACCACAAGACTTTGCTTTTCAATAGAAGCCTTGATCAATTGCCACTTAGGCATGCCACACAGGCAATTCACTCCATGCGATTGATATCCATCAACATATAACCCCCGAGCTCGTACGTCTCAGAGAAGGGCATTAAGCAAGAGAATAAATTCTCCGTTGCCAAACAGATATATATTTAACAGAAATCAATCACACAGAATAAAATCCAATGTCAGACACACAGTCCATTTACAAGTTCGTTCTGGGTCTGAACGAAGCCAGAGGCACCTTGTACCTCGCATATCCATCGATCTCCAAGTACGTCTGGACGATCACCAACTGATTCCCTCCTCTTGGGTGTACAGCCCAATCAAGATCATCAGTAATCACCCAACGATGTGAAGACCTCTCCGGTCTTCAACCACCATCTTCATCCTCGACACCACGTCGAATCAGTTATTCAGAATGGGATAAACCCGGTCTTTCTGAATAACTCGCGTATATAATAAACAAGTGTTACACAAACACAACATACACCTCACTCCAATTCAGAATATTCTCTTATTCAAATATCCTTACACCTTGCGAAAGGTTCCCATTAATTTCATCAAAGATAAATCCTTTAAATTTATTCTTTGATCTTCTTTTGAATATCAATTCAAACTAGTCGGGATTAGAGAACCACACCGAAGTAATCATTTATTTTATTTCCCAATACCAACCTATTCATCCCATGAAGTAAAATTGGTCATACTTTATATCTGACACCACGGTGTTATCGGTAAATTCAATTACCATTTCACGTTCAAATCTAATTAAAGATTTAACTATCGCCTGAAGCAAAGCCGGTGATACTCCATTCTCGATTATATCAATCTAATTAAAGATTCATTAAAACCCCACTTAGTTTTAATCTTCCCAAAAATCAATATCCTGTCTTCAACTGGGTTAAAGAACCAATGTCACTTAAAACAAGGTTCACTATAAACCCAAAATCACATTCCATTCCAATTCAATTATTGAAACTTTTGGTTACTTTTAAAACCCTTTCAAATCCAATTTATTTATTTAAAAATAAATAAATTATTACTCTAGTTCAAAACTAGTTCATTTCGATAAAAAACTATTTTTATCTTTTCAAATTTGGAATTTTTCATCTCAATTCTTCACAAATCATTTCTTATGATTTTACATAAATTATTACTATTTTTAATAATTTTATCAAGGCCCGTACAGTCGAATTCCATCAACGGCCATCGATCTGCACTTATAGCGGCCTTTTCCAAATTTGATTTGGACATAATTCCAAATCCAACTATTAGATTTCTAATTTCTAATATTCATTAGAAAGTTCTTTACGATACGAACCCAACGGTTCCGGTTTTAGGAGAATCCGACGGTCGGATCTCCCGTAATATCCAGTCGAATTCAATGGTCGAAATTCGCGAACTACCGCGGCGCGACGCGTGCTATTCAGGCCATTATATATATAATATATATATATTATATATATTTCGTCGATTTCCTTTCAAAATGTATTTTATAAATCATTTTAAATTCGTTTCGAAACGATTTCAACTTCATATTCAATTTCGAATCAAAATTGAATATTCCACATCATCGATATACAAATGATAATATTTCAAAACGTTATATTTTGAAATCACTTTCTTTTCTATATTCATTATAAAAATGAATAAAATCGATATAAATCTCGTTCACGTCAAAATGGCGTCAACCTAATCAACACGGCTTTTATTCAACACATGAATGTTTATTCTATTCAACACATGAATATTTATTTTATTCAACACATGAATATTTTATTTTATTCAACACATGAATATTTATTTCTATTCAACACATGAATATTCATTCTATTCAACACATGAATTTATATTCTATTCAATACATGAATTTATATTCTATTCAACACATGAATTTATATTTCTATTTTTCAAATTGGAACGAGGTCCAATCAATTAACATATAATATTGTTTATATGGATTCCATACAACACATATATATAATAGCAACGATAAATAATCAACCATCATCCAGAGTGCATTCTACACTGTATAAGCATCAAATATAAATATTCAACGCCTATAACAGCCTGTCAATCAATCGATCGACATACAGCTAATTATTGGGATTAGTGTATGTCAAATTTCATCCCAACACCCGTGTGGGGTTTCAAACAATCAAACACAAACTTTATTTGTGTAGTTGGGTGATGTGTAAAATTTATCGTCCCAATCAATATTAGTCAAATCAGTGTACATAAACAAATCGTTCGATTTGTAAATGAATATTTACTTTATTTCAACACATGAATATATATTTGATTTCAACACATGAATATATATTTGATTTCAACACATGAATATATATTTCATTTCAATTCCAATCACACAACCAATTTTCACATCACGTCAATCAAACAAACAAGCCATCCATGGTCTGTGGACGATGGGTGTTGGGTGCTGCTAAGCACCGTCTGCATCCTAGTATATATTTCAACTAGAAATTAAAATAAAAGTGGGGAGTTCTCACCGACTAGCTAAACTGATACATCGCGACTCTTCTTTTGTAGAAATCTTCGTCGTGCTCGCGTTTTGCCAATTTCATTGTCCATAGCCACCACATATATAAAAATCACATTTTTATATTGTTGCTATGTATATAAAAATCACATTTTTATAATCACTCTATATGGATAAAAATTCTATTTTTCTATTCAAATAAAAATCACATTTTTATTATGTTTACCCCATAGTAAAGATCACATTTTTATTATTTCTACTATATAAAAATCACATCTTTATTGTTTCTGCTACATAAAAATCACATCTTTATTATTTCTACTATATAAAAATCACATCTTTATTATATAAAAACTGAATTTTTATTTTAAAACTAATTAATGTAATTAAATAAAACAAATAAATATATAAATAAAATTAAAAACTTACAATGGAATAAAGAGGAGGGAGAGGGGCCTGCGTCGGAGAAGAAGAAGGGGACGAGGGCGCTGGTCTTCATCGATTTGAGCGTGGCAGGGTTTTTTTGGGGGGGGGGGGGTCTGGCTTCGCGAAGGAGGAAGAGGGAGCGAGAGAAAAGGGAGAGAGTAGGGAGGAGCGGAGAAGGAAGAGAGGGGTGTTTTGCGGGTTGAGATGACGCGAGAGGGAGAAGGGGGAGGGAAGGGGGAATCGAGCGGCGGGTCAAAAGGGGAGGAGGGCGATGGGGAAGGAGGGAGGAATGGCAGGGGGAGAAATCGCGGTGGACGGCGCCGCCTTGAGTGGCGGCCGCACTGGATCGAGGGAGGGCGACACGATTCATTTTTTTTCTTTTCTCGATTTCGACTGTAGTAGAATAAAAGTGGGGAGGAGAGACTATATTAATATATATTTAATTATTTTAAATTTTAAAAAGTAACTTTTTATTTCGACCTCGAAATCAAACCACCGACTGTCGTCCATAGCTAATTACTCCCATTCAGAACACAATGGGATATGTATCGTAAGCTGATTCGATCGTTTTGATCAGTTTTCGTCAAAATATAAATCTATATATTGAATTTGAACATGCATTTCAATTTACCGAGGCCATATACGGGCTCTAAAAATTCCTCAAAAATATTTTCTAGCTTCGTATTGACGATACGGTCCTAACAAAATTAATTTCATCAAATTCCGAGACCGTTTGAAAAATGACCCTTTTTCCAGTCGATTAAAATCAACTAAAACTGGTCAAACGCGTTTTCTTTGCCATGCTCACATATTGAATCAGAAAATTACGAATTTTGAAACCTAGCAATAACTTGACATCACAGATCCAACAAAACTGGTTTCATCGAAAACCGAGGTCGTTTGCAAAATTTCCATTTTTAAGGGCCATAATTCCATAGCGACTATTCTGAATTTTCAATTGGACGTAACTTTTGATTCCACTATGAAATTTCAACTTTTTGGATTCGTTCGAAAGATATTCTCAATTAGATTCAAATATTTTTGGTTTCACTAAAATTCATTTTATTTTGAATCCTGCACATTCGTTTGAACTTTGAAATCGAATTTTCAAACTACCGCGCCATTTTCAATTCCTTCATATTTAAAATAAAATATTTATATTCTAACGATGATCTATATAAATATATACGTTCTAATTCTATTCAAAATAAATTTCTCGTCGTTATTATTTAAAATAATTCATTTTAAATATTAAAAATTCAATAAAATTGTCAAAATAAAAATTTTAAATTAGCTCAGATTTCCGGGATATTACAAACGGACTTACCGTTTAGGGTATATGGCTGAAACAAGGTTTAGGAGGTGAAAAACAGCTTAATCTGGCTCCCTTTGGTAGTTAACAACTTGGCCCATTGGGGGATTTCGGGATTAGGAGTATATAGGGGCTGATTAGGTTAGAAAACATTTCTTTAGACACATTTTCAGCTGCCACTTTCATTCTTGGAATCCTAGTAATGGCCTCCACTTGCTAAAACACCCCAAATTACCTTCTAATCCCTAATTAAGCCAAATCTACATCAAATCAAAGCAGATTAGCACAAAAATCAAGATAGAACTGCTGTATAGCCTTGGGAACAGCGCCAAACAGAGAATCATTTCAGATTTTGTATTTTATTTTGGCTAAGGTGAGTGATTAGCATTGTTTTTAAACTAATTACAATTAATTAGGGTGATTAGTGTTAATTAATGAAATTATGCATGTTAAAAATCTAGAAAAGTATTTATAAATTTTGAAATATTGTTTTAGGCCTCTGTTAGATTGGATTAGATCCCCCGAACCCCGAACCGACCCGCTCGTGGATGGTGGCACCGCACCGAACCATTCACCTGGGGAGCCATATGATCTGAACTGCTTCAGCTTGAGTACCACGAACCGTCTGGGAAAGTAAGTCACGAACCGTTGCTTCATCCAATCCGAACCTAATGGACTTGGCACCACGACCCGATCCGGAGTGCTTGGGAACGAAGATCGAACCAGAGGAGCCCTCCACGAACCGAACCACCAGGAGGTGTGGACCCCAACCCGTACCGCTGGAGGAAGGACACCACGAACCAAACCGATCTGGAGAGGGTGCTACGAACCGATGGGAACCCGAGCCTGGATGATGATCACGAACTGAATGAAGACCAATCTGGAGATGTTGACCAAAACCCGAGATGTAAAGGTAGCCCAAGTAGGAAGTTTGTACTCATTATCCAGTTGGGAACCAACGGGTTAACTTCATGAGTTGGTCTTTGCTGCGGGACGTGTGCTAAGGGGTTATCGATGTCTATAATTTTGGATCACTATGGAGTGCGGGGTATGTGGACGGATTCAGGGCCGCAGTGGCCTAGGTGCATTATTGGCTATGAACCAATGAGCTGGGGTCATTTGTAAGGATTTAGTCGTGGCTCCATGGGGCAAGCTTGGTGGTAGCAATAGTTATACAAGTCGGACTCCGTCACTACCTCGATGGATCTAGTGATCAAGGTGGTGGATATCATATGCTTTACGCACTAAGTGAGAGATGTGAGGATGGTATATATGATTGATTGTTTGCCATCGCTATGTCATGCACACGCCCACCCCCCATATTCTTTGCATCTTATGTTTAGTGGCACCTTAGAGTATTGAGCGGTATGTTGTGCTAACTCTTTGGTTGCAGGTCCAGGTTCAGGTATAGCTTAGTACACTTGTCATTGTACTGTTTTGCTGCTTATCGCTCATATCAGACTTTTGTCTGACCCAGAGTTTTATGTCTCTTCTTATTACTCTGGGTGCTCTTAAACGGGAAGACTAGAGATAGGTTAGGTGGTATGCACGAGTAGCTATACCAGAGACAAGCAGGAGGCTCCCACGTATGATATATATATATATTCTCCCTGTATCGGTGTTGGTCACTACTTTGGGCATTAGCAGTGTACCTTTCCCTTACTTTGCTTTAGAGACAGTTTTCAAAAGTTGTATTAATGATGATGTGGAACATAAGCTGTATTTGGATTTTCTGCTGCTATGATGTTTAGTTTTCAGCTTATACACTGTCTCGCCTGTTTATGTCAAAGTACTTTATTATTATATATTATCCCATGCACTGTGAGACATTCAACAGGTTCCTTTCTAGTTCAAATTCCTTTCTTTTTCTTTCTTTGGCGATCTTCCCGTGCTGGTCGGGCATTGGCACATAACACTTTCATTGGAAATGTCGACTGGTGCGGGGCGGGCCGTCACACTTGGTATCGGAGCTAGGTTGCGTAGTTAACCTAGGGAAAGTCACCAGGGAGAGATAATACGTATATGAGAGCGTGTATTTGTGATTATTTTGGTTTTTAAAAGTTATATATATATACTTTTAGTATAGCTAAGGATCAAGTCGCACTGCATTGACACCACAAAGAGGATGGTTAATCGTTTCTGTTTACAGATTGAACGATGAGGCGATATACGAGGGGTGCTGGTAGAGGAGCCAATAATGGGAATGCTCCTGACATGAGGACTATGTTCACTGACTTCATGAGAGAGATGCTTAGGGATGTTCAGAGAGCAGTTCCCAATGTTGATAATGGCGGTGGTGGTGCAGCGGTGCAAGCGCCTAGGGCCGATTTCGCCAAGCTATGCAAGGATTACACTAGTCTTGGTGGAAAGCCATTCCATGGAACAGAATCGGCCACGGATGTTCAAGATTGGTTGGATAGTTGCGAGCGTATCTTCGAAGACTTAGGTATCGAGGATGTGATTAAGAGAAAGTTTGTAATGACCCGGATTTTGAGCGACTTTGGTTATCGACATAAACTCGGTAATTAATGAAAGAAATTAGAGGGTGAGGACAGGTAAGATAGAAACTTAGAATAGAAGAAGAAAAAGAAGAACTTACATCATCAGAGTAACACGAATCTCACAGCGGAACGAATAACATATAATATATAACATAACTTTGAAATATAACAGTTATGTAAACGATAGCACTTATCAGAGTACAACACTTACAACAACAGCGGAAATAATAATAGCTATAGAATCTTGAAACCTCCTGCTCCAAGCTCTCCAAGTGTATCTGTAAATCCCGACTACTTGATTGCCCATACAAATTTAGGCACCCATGAGTTTAGGGAAAACAACAAAGTAAACTCCGGGTCAGTCATGGGTCTGGTGTGAGTAAAATAGTTTAACACAGTTTAACATATATATGATATCTCATAAGACCACGCCGTGAATACGGAACGGGTTTTTCCCTTATGAGAATCCAACATCTTTGACAAAGCAATATCGTTCTGATATTATAATAATGTCTAAGTACAAATAAATATCGATCTAGCAGAAACGATTCCATCTCACGTTCTTCGTATATAGTATACAATCAAAATCGCAAGCATGTATTGGATAATGGATTTCCAACTATGACAAGGTATGGAACCACCTTTTGCTAGTGTACCTCCAGAGAGGAATACACTAGGTTCAACAAGAACATCTTACAACCCGGCCACACATGACCGACCACTCATTTCGCTTGAGCGTATCAAATGTATATCACCAACGGTTGGGATCAGCAACCATTTCCTGAATGGGACAGCATCAACAATAGATTTTTAGAAGTAAATGAAACTCTAGATCAGGTGATTATACACCCTAATAGGTGCGACCAACATAGCCATGCTACCTGCCCGATTTCTGTCATTTACCGGATGTGAGGCTAGAAGCTACGCTTTATCATCACATCAGATTCACTTCGAATGCCACATTGATAGATCCATCGAAAATCACTAATTGACGTCTACAACAGTACATTACGTGTTAGCTAAAGAAGTTTCCTTCTCTTCTTCCACTCTTGGTATGGTTGAAGAAATCAATGTACGTGACCTTTCTTGAAATACTCTGTCAGACATTCATCTTCATTCACTTAGAATGTCACATCGTCATACCCGCCAAATCACAAATTGATTTATCCAAAAATAACACGGGTATACAGCTAAGAGAAACGAATTCCTCCGCCACCAAACGTGAATACGTTTGAACAGATCAACTTACGCGATCCATTGGATATACTCCGTCAGACCTTCGTCCATACAAGTTGTCCTGGGACTGGACAAACCAAAGGCACTATTCAGTATATCCATCTTAGTCACTGTTATCTAAGAATTATACAACAGCCCTTGCACTTTATTCTGTCTTCGATTTATCTTTGGCATATATGATTCGCAATGCTTATGCCAATACAGAGTGGTTCTTTGGATAATAATCCAACCGGTCTCTCCATATTAACAACGTTAAATGGTCAAAACATCGATAGTCTGTGAGTTAACTATCAAAGAAAAACAAGTGTGCAAACAACAATATCATTTCCAAATGGAAATTATATCGATCAAACATCATTTAACATTAATCTCTTTAGTTCATTTATTTACTTATCTCCTGTCTCCCTATATTCAATATATCTTATTCTCTAAATTTAGAAAATATACGTTATTAACAAATGGAAAACATTTCCATTTCCTTGTTTGCTATATTAGAAAACATTTCTGGTTCTTCTTTGGAAAACATTTCCAAAACTCGTACATTGGACTTAGGCAGATGTTTAACAAACCATTGCGATGCCAACTCAAACCATTTCACTTATTAACTATATTCACTTAACCATCACTTACTATCAAACCTTAGCCATTCCTTAGTTAAAAACAAAGTCAATCAAGTTGGGGTACAATTACCTCTCAGACCTTGACTGAACAACGGTTTAAACTTCGGGATAGACAAGGTTTATCCTTTAAAACTTTAACAAACTTCCTTACGAAATTTCTCTTTCAAATAATCTCTATTCGATTAACTCTTTTACTCTATTCGAATAGCTCCTTCGGATTAACTCTATTTGCTTTACTCTATTCACTTAACTCCTGTCGAATAAACTATATTCGGTAACTCCTCTAACTCTATTTGAATAAACTATATTCGATTATCTCCTTTACACTATTCGAATAAACTATATTCGATTAACTCCTTTACTCTATTCGATTTGATAACTCCCCTTTCGAATAACCAATATTCGGCTAACTCACTTCGAATAACCAATATTCGATTACTCACTTCGAATAACCACTATTCGAATTCTCTACTTCGAATAAGCGATATTCGATTTCTCTACTTCGAATAAGCGATGTTCGATAACTCTACTCGATTAACTCCATTTGGATAACTCTAACTGGTTGACTCTAATTGGTTAACTCTAATTGATTTATTCTAACTGGTCAACCTTAATTTATTGACTCTAACTGGTCAACCTTAATTGATTTACTCTAACTTGTCAACCTTAATTGATTAACTCTAACTAGTCAACCTAAATCTAATCGATTTATTTAATCGATTGTTTCTAACTCAAATCGACTCCTCCTATTCGAATAACTCCTATTTGATAACGTTTATTCATTTATAAAGATTTACTTTTAGTAACGGTTCTTCACTTTATAAATGTTCTCTTTAATGATGTTACTTCACTTATACAAGTGTTGTTATCCATCCTATTTAAAATTATCGGTGTTAAAACCAATATCTCTTATCTATATAAGTTCAGACTTATATATTTCATTTATTGAATGATAAATATTCATTTAATTTATAAACTGTTATTTATAAATAAATCCTTTCTATTTATCTGTTAAAAACAGATTCCCGTTTTCTATTCATCTTCTGAATATTCTTTTGATTTAGTTCTATTTATTTATCAAATAAATATTCCTTTTATTTAATCCTATTTATTCTAACAAGTAAATATCTTCTTTTAATCCTATTTATTTAACCAAATAAATGTCTCCTTTAATCTTTATTTATTTCCCTAAATAAATAAACCCTTTTACTTTTATTTATTCCCTAAATAAATAAATTCTTTTAACTCTTTATTTATTTTTTACCAATATATTCCTTTATATTTGCTTTCAAATATATTTCCTTTATATTTGATTTCAAATATATTCCTTTATATTTGATTTCAAATTTATCTCCTTTATATTTCATTTCAAATATATCTCCTTTACATTTCATTTCAAATACATCTCCTTTATATTTGATTAACAAATAAATTCCCTTCTATATTTGATTAACAAATAAACTCCTTTATATTTGATTTAACAAATAATTTCCTTATATTTGATTAAACAAATAAATTCCCTTATATTTGATTAACAAATAAACTCCTTATATTTGATTAACAAATAAATTCCATTATATTTGATTAACAAATAAACTCCTTATATTTGATTAACAAATAAATTCCCTTATATTTGATTAACATTTAAACTCCTTATATTTGATTAACAAATAAATTCCCTTATATTTGATTAACAAATAAACTCCTTATATTTGATTTACAAATAAATTCCCTTCTATATTTGATTAACAAATAAACTCCTTTATATTTGATTAAACAAATAAATTCCTTTATTCAAAATCCTTTTTCTTTTATAATATAAAATCCATTGATTTTATATATATAAATTGTTTTCAAAATATACATTTGAAAATCTCCTTTTCTACATTCTGGTATTTCTTATGGTTTTTAACACACCATATAACACGATGGATATCGTCCAACACGCATAATCCCAACAGATTATATATATCACATCATATATCACAGTATATAAATCACAGAAAAATAAATGTTGAGGAATCCAGTTGGATTCCTCCAACCTATTTCCCTGCATCACAGATGTTAGACAATATAATTAACATCGATGTGAAATATTCTGATAAATAGAATCAACATATAAATATTTAACGGTTTATATATATATACAGATATATATATATATATATAATTTCTACTAACTGACTAGATGTTCAATCAAACAGTCAATACACAGTCAAATAGACAATATTTAACAGTTCTAAGAATACGTTGAAAAAAATAGAAATGTTCAGAGCTGGTGAGTTTCACTCACATTGGCGCGTTAACCGTTTAAATAACGGTTTGCGTTATTTGATTTCGACGGACAATTTATTTCGCCATAAATTGTAACGAGCTTAGATGGACTTGCGGTCAGTACCATTGTGTAGTGTCCGTCCATACAATCCTGTCGGATCTTGTTTCGCTGAGTTTCGATTTCATATGAACAAGTTATTAGATTTACAAGTTATACACCTTAAATAAATAAATAAATAAAACCTGGGTTTTAAATTATTGGGCCTCACCCCCCTTTCAACGTTGCCCATTCTCCCTTAAATACCTGACCCGCTCTTCCCTTCTTCCCCCAATTACACTTCGCGATTTCCAATATTCACAACACCTAACGTTGAACCCCTTTTGACCGCTCTTCACTCCTCCTCTGGCCACCTCTCCCAAGCGCCGTCACCACCCATCCACACCCCGTCGCAATCTCCTCCCTACTGCACCCTCCCTTCGAATCTCGGTGGCCACTGAAAAGCCACGACCTGCTGCCCTGAACGACGTCACCACAGGAACCATCGAACAAAACAACCACCGAATCAACCCATTTTCGAGCATACAACTCCTTTTAGCACCTACAATCCAAATCTGAATATCAATTTACACTACGTTGCCCCAAAATCAAATGAACCCAAACCCCACGAGTTGTTGTACAAAAGTTCAGCGCGTCCAATGATATGCGAGTGGAACGAAAACCATCTCTAGTGGAAGAGCTTCTCACGGTGGATCCATACATATTAGTATTGACATTTATGGATTTGTTTTTTATTTTCTTGGATTTTCCAAAGTTTGAATCTCACTGTTCATTTTTTTGTGGAGGCGTCGGCTGCTTGTTGACCAAAGGGAAATGTAAATTAGGTTTTAAGGGGTGTAAGGGGCCTTTATATAGGATTGATAAATATCATAGATATTTTATTTTCAATTATTAAATTTATTATTTAAGCAAACGCTATGTACATTCATCCTCTAAAATTCTTGTGATCACATACGATACCCAAAAATCACGAAAATTGACATGTAGCTAGAGTTCGATATTACGGTCCCAACGAAACTGGTTTCGTCGAATTCTGACTCCGTTTGCTCACGCCGCGTATTTTTAAAGGTCAACTTATCGACTGTATTTCACATTAAAATCTCGTACGGCCACATACTGACTTCAAAAATCACGCAAACTAAAATCTAGCAAAAATTTAATATTGCGGATCCAACAAAATTAGTTTCATCGAAAACTGATGTCGTTTGCAAAACTAGCTATTTTTAAAGCTCTGAATGACCCTTTTAAATGTATAAATATATTTAAAAATAATTAAATTTAATATTTAAAAATAAATATTATCGCATATATTCACAGTGGAAACCATACAGCTCTAGAATATCTTGTATGGATTTCTAACTCGATATTTCATCATCAGAGTTATATCGATATTCGATATATATTTAAATCCTTTTATAAATCATTATAAATTATAAAGGAATTCCACAGCGGCTTTTCTAAAATTTGATTTGGACATACATCAAAATCTACACGATGAAATCCTGATTTTTCTCTTCCATCAGAAAGGTATACTCCACCAGCTCCACATGTTTCTTGTTTCACAGAAATCTGATTTAAAACGAACCATGTATACTCAATTGAAGTTCAAATCGCCAAATAGCGAACTGCCGCGCCATTTCGAGCTCGATTATAATTATATTATAACTCTACGTTCAAACTGACGTCGATTGAATATATTCGTCAATATAATTCAACTCTAAGCTGAATTAAATCTAAGGGACGACCCCGTTTACAGAATATTGTGATTTCCAATATTTTTTATTATTTCTGAATTAAATATATTATTTAATTATTTAATTTAATTAAATATTCACTATAATTTAATTTAAACCTCTATTTAATTCACTACATCACGATATATATAATTAAATTAATTAATTATAATACCCCTGACAATGCGGGTCATTACAAAATTCGCATCCTGTCAGCTGCAAGGACGGGCGATGAATTAGTGGAACGCTATTAAGGCAGCTACCCCTGAGGATCAGGTTACTTAGGATCAGTTTAAGGCCCGATTCAGTGATAAGTTCATCCCAGCTGCCCAGAAGTCAGAGTTGTTTAGGAAATTTCTGGAGGTTAAGCAGAATGGTAGGGAAGTCTCGGAGTACATTGCAGAGTTCGATACTTTATCGAAGTATGGATTATCCCTCATTGACACTCCCGAGAAGAAAAATGAGAAGTTCATAACAGGCTTGGATCAGTACTTGGGGGGAAGGATTATTAACCACATCGATGAGACGTTTGAATTGATTGTGGGGAAAGCTTTGAGATCAGAGAGTCTGTACCCTAAGTTGAAGACTGAGGTTGCATCCACAGAGGAGCCAAAGCCGCAAGCAAGCGGTGGAGGCAAGAATGGTTCTTAGAGTAAGAGTAAGCAGAATCAGAAAAGGATGGCCAGAAGAAAAAGAATAATAAAGATGTTGAGTGCTTCTGTTGTGGTAAGAAGGGCCACTATGCCAAAGAATGTCGGGCCAAGCCAGCAGACAGGAAGTGGTTCAACTGTGGCCAAGTGGGACATCATAAGGATAAGTGTGCGCAACCCCCTAAAGAAAAGCAGATTGTGAAAGCATATGCTATCAATGTTGTTCCTTCTTCGTCGAATGCCCCAACTGTGGCATAGAAAGGAAAGAATGTCGTCATTCAAGGTATGCTTCTGTTTATGATCTTCTTGTTCGAGTATTGTTTGATACTGGAGCTTCCCATTCCTTCATATCTAGTGACCTGGTAGATAGGTCGGGATTGGCACCCGAGATAGTCGATAGACCTTTAGCAGTGACGAACCCGATTGGTGGTTCGACTAGCCTTAGCATGATTTGTCGTAATGTGTTCCTATCGAGTCATGGATGTATGTTTGTTTGTGATTGCTTTGTTTTGGGCTTTACTGGGTTTGGCATTATTTTGGAAGTCGATTGGCTTCAAAGATACAGGGTGGTGGTAGACTGTGAGGGCTTTTTGGTGACAGTTAGAGCCGATAATGGGCTGAGGGTAGTGTTTGGTGGTCTACCAAGTGATGGGGTAATGGCTAGTTTTCTAAATTCCCTCGACATCCCGTATGATGAGTTGTCAGATGTGCCCGTGGCTGGCCAGTATCCGGACATCTTCGAGGAAGTGACCAGACTTCCACCACACCAAGAGATTGAGTTCCGTATTGATTTGGTGAAAGATGCCAGACCTATAGTGATTCCACTTCGTCGTATGGCGCCAAGGGAGCAGTGAGAGCTCGGGGTGCAAGTAAGCGATCTTTTGAAGAAGGGATTTATTAGAAAAGCGTTTCTAAGTGGGGAGCACCAGTTGTGTTTGCTACCAAGGCAGATGGTTCCCTTCGTTTGTGTGTGGACTACCGCGAATTGAATAAGGTGACAAGGAAGAATAAGTATCCTCTACCGCAGATAGATGATTTGTTTGATCAGTTGAGTGGCGTGAGAGTGTTCTCCCAGTTGGATCTCGTGATAGGTTTTCATTAGCTTAGAGTGGAAGCTGAGAGTATAGCTAAAACGGCATTTCGGACGCCGTCTAGATTCTATGAGTGGTTGGTCATGCCATTCAGGTTGACCAATGCACCAACATATTTTGTGGATCTTATGAATAGGGTATTCAGAGATTAGTTGAATAAGTTTGTTCTTGTGTTTATGGATGATATACTTGTTTATTCAAGGACAGAGGAAGAACACAAGGAACACTTAATGATAGTGATGGAGGTGTTGAGAAAACACCAATTGAAAGCAAAGTTTTCTAAGTGTCACTTCTGGAGGAGGGAACTGAGATTCTTGGGCCATGTTGTTTCAGAGAATGGTATCACCGTGGACCCTGCGAAGGTGGCTACGGTACAAGATTGGTCTATGCCCAAGAATGTAACGGACATAAGAGGTTTCTTGGGATTAGCTGGATATTACCATAAGTTTATCCAAGACTTCTCCAAGATAGCTGTACTGTTGACTCAGTTGACCAAGAAGAATCAAGCTTTCGTCTGGGACGAAAAGTGTGAGAATTCATTCAAGAGTCTAAAGGACAAGTTGACATGTGCACCAGTGTTAGTCATCCCTAAAGGGAATGAAGAGATGATGGTATACACAAATGCCTGTGGTACCAGATTAGGTGTTGTACTAATGCAAGGAGGCAGGGTTGTAGCTTATGCAAGTCGGCAATTGAAACCGCATGAGAAAAGATACCCTACCCACGATTTGGAATTAGCAGCGATCGTAATTGCATTGAAGATGTGGAGACATTATCTCTTGGGAGAAAGATTCGAGTTGTTTACCGATCATAAGTCACTAAAGTATATTTTCTCTTAGAAGGATCTAAATCTCCGATAGCAAAGATGGTTAGAATTCTTGGCTTCCTACGATTTTGATATCGCATACACACCAGGAAAGGGCAATGCAGTAGCTGATGCATTGAGTAGAAGACATGCCAGTTTAAGGGCTATGTTTCTGGAATGGAAGCAACTGGAGTACATCGCTAGGTATGATTTCAGGCCAAAGTGTGAAGTGGATCTAGAAATATTAGCAAGTTTGACGGTCAGATCCACAATGATTCAGAGGATTGGTTCCAGTCAGAGGAACGATCCTAACTTATTGAAAATCATCTCCGTGTTAGAGATGGGCATCGATGAGGAGATGAACGAGTATGGGCTTGATCGAGATGGATGGCTTAGAAAGAATGGAAGACTGGTTGTACCCAATGTCAATGGATTGAGAGATGAAGTGCTTAGATAATGTCATCACTCAAAAATTACTTTACACCCCGGTGGTAACAAGATGTATCGAGACATGAAGCAGACCTACTACTGGGAAGGGATGAAAAGAGACGTAGGGAAGTTTATATACAAATGCATGAATTGCCAGCTGGTTAAAGCTGAGCAAAAGAAGCCTAGTGGTTTGTTGCAACCATTAGAAATTCCAGAATGGAAATGGGAACAAGTCTCGATGGATTTCAACGACGGTTTACCAAGGACTAGATCAAGCCATGATAGCATTTGGGTAATCGTAGATCGATTGACTAAAAGTGCAAGGTTCATACCCGTCAAGTCAAATAGAACTACGGCTAAGTTAGCGGAACTGTATATGAAGTGGATAGTGAGATTTCATGGAATACCCAAAGGCAATGTGAGCGACCGAGATCCGTTGTTTACTAGTGGATTTTGGAAGATCTTACAAGAGGCGTTAGGATCAGAATTACATTTCAGTACTGCGTATCATCCTCAAACTGACGGTCAGATAGAAAGGGTGAATCGGGTGTTAGAAGATCTCTTGAGAGCTTGCATATTAGATTTTGGTGGATCATGGGATGACCATTTGCATCTAGTAGAGTTTGCATATAATAACAGTTATCAATCTAGTATTGGTATGGCTCCATTTGAAACATTGTATGTAAGACCATTCAACTTACCGTCATGTTGGTTAGAAACTGGTGAGAATTTTGTGCTTGGACTAGATGTGATAAGAGAAACTTCAGACAAGATTAAGATTATTCAACAGCGAATGAAGGCTGCCCAAGACAGGCAGAAGATTTATGCTGATAAGAGGAGAAGAGATTTAAAGTTCTCCATTGGCGACTTGGTGTTTGTCAAGATTTCTCCATTAAAGAGGGTGATACGATTTGGCAGGAGAGGCAAGTTAACACCAAGATTTGTTGGACCATTTCCAGTTCTCGAGCAAATTGGGAATTTGGCATATAAAGTTGAATTACCAGACAAGACGGGGGGGAATTCATAATGTATTTCATGTTTCCCAGTTAAGGAAGTTTGTGCATGACCCTAGTGTGACTATTTCACCGGATCAGTTGGATGATATCGAGGTTGAACCCAAGGCGGTTGGGAACAACAAGCCCATGCGTTTTGTGGGGAACGATACGAAGCAACTTCGAAGGAAGGCGGTGAGACTACTCAAAGTTCAGTGGGGTGACAATGAGGAAGACTGTACTTGGAAAACAGAAGAGAACATAAGGAGGAAGTATCCAGAACTCTTTTCCTAGTAAGTTTTTCATATTGGTATAGTACTCCCTTGCTAATAAACTGCATGTTAGGATAGGCTTGTTGTGCGGTTTTGTATGCTTTATTGTTTTGTTAATGATTGGTAGGCATGCGGGATCCTTTATATGTTTTGGGCTAAGGAATTTCGGGGACGAAATTTCTTAAAGTGGGGAGAACGTAACGACCTGCATTCTACGCATCGAAGGATCGTAGAGTATTAATTCTTTCACATACAAAGTCGCATGGTCATGTAACTTTAGGAGACGACTATTGGGGTCATTTCCCATGTTCATGATTTTTGTTGATTTTTAAATGACTGTTTTGCCCCTAGCTGATCTTGTTTCGTCCATAACTTTTGATTGGAAAGGAGTTTTGACCTGAAATTACTTCCATTAGTTCCGGATGATGGTTTACCTTTCTGTAGAGTGGTCAGATGTGAAAAACGGACTTAACGTTTGGGAGATATGGCCGAAACAAGGTTTAGGAGGTGAAAAACAGCTTAACCGGGCTTAATTGGGTAGCTAACAGCTAGGCCCATTGGGGGATTTCGGGACTAGAGGTATATAGGGGCTGATTAGGGTTAGAAAACATTTCTTTAGACACATTTTCAGCCGCCACTTTCATTCTTGGAACCCTAGTAATGGCCTCCACTTGCTAAAACACCCTAAATCACCTTCTAATCGCTAATTAAGCCAAATCTACATCAGATCAAAGCGGTTTGCACAAAAATCAAGGTAGAACTTCTGTATATCCTTGGGAACAGCGCCAAACAGAGAATCATTTCAGATTTTGTATTTTATTTTAGCTAAGGTGAGTGATTAGCATTGTTTTTACACTAATTACAGTTAATTAGGGTGATTAGTGTTAATTAACGAAATTTTGCATGTTAAAAATCTGGAAAAATATTTATAAATTTCGAAATATTGTTTTAGGCCTCTGTTAAAAAAATTGGTTAATTTGGTTAAGTTTTACTAATCATATCATTAGTTTTGCTTACTCATGCCTAAGGAAAAATATGGGATTTTAGGGATGTTTGATTCGTTTCAACCTATCAAATTATTGTTTTGGTGTTTACAGTTAGTCCTCTATGTCGCAATGGCTGTTTGGAATGATTTGTGATTGTTTAGAGAAGTTAGATTGGTCGAAAACGCCGTCGAATGGCGTAAACAGGTCACTGGACAAAGTGTAGGAAATGTGCAGAGGAATCGGATCGGATCCCCCGAACCCCGAACCGACCCGCTCGTGGATGGTGGCACCGCACTGACCCGCTCACCTAGGGAGCCTTACGATCCGAACCGCTTCAGCTTGAGTACCACGAACCGTCTAGGAAAGCAAGTCACGAACCGTTGCTTCATCCGATCCAAACCCAATGGAGTTGGCACCACGACCTGATCCGGAGTGCTTGGGAAGGAGGATCGAACCAGAGGAGCTCTCCAAGAACCGAACCGCCAGGAGGTGTGGACCCCGACCCGAACCATTGGAGGAAGGACACCACGAACCAAACCGATCTGGAGAGGGTGCTACAAACCGGTAGGAACCCGAGCCTAGATGATGATCACGAACTGAATGAAGACCAATCCAGAGATGATGACCAAAACCCGAGATGCAAAGGTAGCCCAAGTAGGAAGTTTGTACTCAGGATCCAGTTGGGAACCAGCGGGTTAACTTCATGAGTTGGGCTTTGCTACGGGACGTGTGCTAAGGTGTTATCAATGTCTATAACTTTGGATCACTATGGAGTGCAGGGTATGTGGACGGATTCAGGGCCGCAGTGGCCTAGGTAGGACTATTGGCTATGGACCAATGAGGAGGGGTCATTTGTAAGGATTTAATCGTGACTCCATGGGGCAAGCTTGGTGGAAGCAATAGTTATACATGTCGGACTCCTCCACTACCTCTATGGATCTAGTGATCAAAGTGGTGGATATCGTATGCTTTACGCACTGAGTGAGAGATGTGAGGATGGTTGCTATGATTGATTGTTTGCCATCACCATGTCATGCACACCCCCACCCCCGTGTTCTTTACACCTTATGTTTAGTTGCACCTTAGAGTATTGAGCAGTATGTTGTGATAACTCTTTGGTTGCAGGTCCAGGTTCAGGTATGGCTTAGTATACCTGTCGTTGTTCTGTTTTGCTGCTTATCGCTCATACCAGACTTTTGTCTGACCCAAAGTTTTATGACTCTTCTTATTACTCTGTTGCTCTTAAACGGACAGACTAGAGACAGGTTAGGTCGTATGCACGAGTAGCTGTACTAGAGACAAGCAGGAGGCTCCCACATATGATATATATAGATATTCTCCCTGTGTCGCTGCCGGTCACTACTTTGGGCATTAGTAGTGTACCTTTCCTTTACTTTGCTTTAAAGATAGTTTTCAAAAGTTGTAATAATGATGATGTGGAACATAAACTGTATTTGGATTTTCCGCTGCTATGATGTTAAGTTTTCAGCTTATACACTGTCTCGCCTTTTTATGTCAAAGTATGTTATTATTATATTTTATCCCATGCACTGTGAGACATTCTACAGGTTCCTTGCTTGTTCAAATTCCTTTCGTTTTCTATCTTTGGCGACCGTCCCGTGCTGGTCGGGCATTGGCACAACATACTTTCATTGGAAATGTCGACTGGTGCAGGGCGGGCCGTCACTACATAGGTATTAAAGAAAAACATTATTCCCCAATAAAAAGAGTAAGCCATAGTAGAGACAAAGACTTGAACCATACTCCAGAAGTAGCTTCCAGTAAGATAATATCCAAGTCCTGACTAAGTCTGGGTGTTTCTTCCCTGAGAACCTGGGGGAAACGAAAGAGAGAGGGAAAAACAAAGGGGTCAGACATAAAATCTAGCGAGTCTAGTTACTTTTAGCCAGTAAATAAATAAATGTGAACATGACAGGCATAAAGTGGGTAAGAGAGGTCAATATATAAATGGAAGGTATGGCAAGGCAGATAAGGTAAGGTGTACACATACTTCACTAATGACTACTCTGCCCTATTACTTGTATAACTAAAGTTAGATGATCCCTTCCACAATAAGTCGGTAGACTTAGGTTACACGTTCGAGTGTACCCTAACCATTACCCTAATCGATCGGCTCCCTATTCCGTAGATACCCTGTGTTGGCCCTACAATAGGAGATATCACTTCCTAAAGTGGAAACCCAAGAGGTGCACAACCATATCTACTGGTGTCACGGTCGTCTTAGCCCCCTCTGCCCGGCCCATGCACACACATGTCCCTGGTCGGTTTGCGCCATCCACACCGTCTGTCCCGTTTGAATCTCTTACAATCAATCAATAAGCATTCCCTTATCTCCGCCTAGTACGGAGTTCTTTATTTGATACCTACTACGGGTTACTGATTGAAATGGGTCCCACACAATATGATACAAGCTCTCCCCTTTGTCTTGTATCTGACTAGGTTTTTCACTGACTATGTATACCCCTAGGTGTCTTTAATTACATAGTCCTATACCAGTTATGCTTACCCTAAAGGGTGTCTTTAATTACATAACTTTATTCTATTTTCCACTGGCAATGTATACCATCAGGTGTCTTTAATTATATAACCTTATTGGGTTAAGTTTGTGGGCCTATATATATCTATATATTACCCACCCTTCTAATTTACTTAACCTACCCACTACTCATCCAGTTTTACTTAACCCTAAATTTCATAATCATACAATCTTTATGAATTAAATTAGGTTAAGTAGTCCAATTATATTACCATTTCCAATTATGGTTTCATACTGGGTTAGACCTCCCATATTAGGCCTGCAACATGTGGATGTTGGATATGCCGTTCACGTCCAGGCAGTTTTATTCCACAGCTGGGCCTAACCTCGTGTCTTAGCTCGATTCATATTTAAGTACTTAGACCTCCCACATTAGGTTCAACATTAGTGGCTGCTGGATATGCCAGTCGTGTCCGGGCAGACTTCCATCACTAACGTAACCTAACCTCGTGTCATAAGTACAATTACAATTCCTAATTGTAATTACTAACATTCCATTTTTATTTAGTTTACTAATTAATTGGTCCTTTCTTTTTACAAGTGTCAATACCTATTTTGCAACAATAATTTGAATTACATATCCATAAATGATCATATTCAAGTTATGCCATTTTTACCCAAATTTACCTATGTCATTATAGGTGAATATTTATATGTTTCCCTATTTGAATTATATGTCCAACTTATATAAACACTATATAAATTATGCGAATTATAAATCCGCTTTTTTCCCGTTTCCTAACTAACGCGATCGCATGTATTTTGGCGTCATCGAGGCTACAAAGTAGCTTCGCCATAACAATAAAAGGGAGTGATAAAGATGACAGTTTCAGCACAGTTTTGGCATAATCATGATAACAAGGTGAATGGACATGTAATCATCATAACAGGGTGAACACAGAGCTGATGAACTTGTGGCAAGTACAATGTCAAAGTCAACATAATATGGTCTAAACTTGTCACTTAGATGTCTAAAAAAATTAGGGTGACATGGTAGCATGATTAGATCTAAAAGGGTGGCATCACATGTCAAGTTTACAACATATCATGATTACTACAACATAACAGGTGAAAGGTGACTAGCATAAAGGATTAGATATAAATTAACAATTTCGCATTTCCCACAATATAATTGCAAGTCAAGATCTACATAGTCAGCATAGTAGAATGTCCATAATCATATTGGATCCAGGGATAATGACATAATAAACTTTCATAAGTTCATGATTCACAACATATACACAATTCGTACTCTATCGTAATTCACATTTATCCATTTAAACCAAAAAGTGACTAGAAACTCACAGCGTTAGGTTCAGGAAATTTAGAGAGAGGGAGAGAGATCTGAATTCTGAATAGCTAAACTGATTGTAATAGACTTTCTGTTTCAATTTGCAACCCGACAGCATATGGCCTCTATGATCTCCAATTGAGAAAATAAGAGAATAGGGGACCATATTTATAGCCTAGAACCAATGAACAAAACCTAGAATCAAGTCCAAGTACGTAAAACGAATTCTGCCCAGATCTGTCCGAAGGGGTCGACACCCCTATGGGGGGGTCGACACCCCTATAGGGGGGTCGACACCCACGAGCGGGAATTTTCCCGCTCAACCCGCTTTGGCCCAATTTTGATTTTTGAATTGTTTTTGAAGGTTCTGGAATTTATTTTATATATATATATATATCTTGTGCGTAAACAAACTTCGAACCCTCATAACTTTTTCATACGGTGTCCGTTTTATGCAAACCAAATGTCCATTCTGACCAGAATTTCGAGATGGACGTAATGGCAAAGTACGTTCCCTCTAATTCCGAATGTTAAATTAATTATTATTTAATTTATCCTCTTTTACTGTCTTTAAAATTTGGGGTGTTACAAGGCAAAGGAGTTGCATTGTAAGAAGCTTGCACATGACTGTGAAGGAGAGAAGGATGATGAAATAAATTACCCCAAAGC
Source organism: Allium sativum (assembly GCA_030737875.1). Lineage (NCBI taxonomy): Eukaryota > Viridiplantae > Streptophyta > Magnoliopsida > Asparagales > Amaryllidaceae > Allium > Allium sativum. The sequence continues at coordinate 426,947,753 of CM060909.1, read as the reverse complement.
CTGTTGAAGCTGAAGCGCTTAAACAAAGTTTGTAAGTCATCCGATGTTTATATCGATATTTTTGTTATTGAAGTGAAGAGTTTTGCCTGCAGTTGGCTTCATAGATATGATAGTTGTGTCGCCATGTAGTTGCTACATTAATATGGTGTTTTAGAACTTGGTGACAATGAGTTGAAACAACATTTTGAAAATCAAATGTCAATTTACTTATAATTTCTTTATGTTATATACTAATAGTGAAATCGTGCATCGTAATGCTAAATCATAGCCATTGCCAACTCTCAGCACTTCATTTATGGGTAAATTACGAAGGCATATATGAGTTTTACCTCATTGAACATAACTAGAACGCCAAAACTTTTACGGCGAGCGATGTTATATTGGAAATGACATTTTGTGATTTCGCTATGCTTAGACAATCTATTGGCAAACTCAATTACGCAATTATGAGTTAATTCTAAAAGTTCATCGTTAGACTTAATTAGTGAAGTAAAATTTAATATCGAACCATTACCAATCAAGGATATGTGACGGTGTTACACTATTCTTGGATCTAAAAATCAACTTCTTTAATTATAGCATGTGGAATTTATGGATTATTTAATGGCATACATGCGGTTATGTTTTTCTTTAATGTATGCGGTATGCACAAAAGAGTTTTTTGGTTATAGAATCAAACTGTTGAGTGCAGTGAAATTTTGGCTTTGAATTTAACCAGTGGTATCTATTAGCCAATGGATTTATTCTTCCGGCATATGTTTCAATGACTGCAAACTTTGCTTTAACAGGGTGTATCTCAAATGAAAGCTCTTGAAATCTTAGCTTCACTGACAACCGTAGGTCCGTAAGCACTCGAAACTGCCGCCTCCTCTCTTAGGCTGATAATTCCATGCCAACCATCATCGACCTCTCTTGTTCTTCAGTTCCCGAAATTAAAACCCTAGCCCTATCAATCCTCTTCAACCTCTCTTTAAACCCTGGCCTCAACATAACACTAGCTCATGCAACCACATTCTCACGCTTTAACTCCCTTATTTTACCCATAACCTTCTTCTCTGCCTGAGGAAACAGTAAAAATCATGTCCGCTCTAGTATGCAGTCTTGTTATGCTTGACAAAAACAGAGCAGTGTTTGGAGTATCCGGGATGGTTGAAGCATTTGTAATATCTTTACGTAATGACTTATCAATATCTTCTTCTCAGAATAATTTACTCAGCTCGCTTGTGGAACTCATGCAGTTTCATGGTAACTGCACACTGGCTGTTAAGCTTGGCTTAGTCCAGATGTTGGTAATTGAAGCCACTTCAATTTCAACAATATTACATACACTTTTTGTACTAAAAAAACATGATTTATTTTATAGATCAAGAACTGTTATCATGGCCTGCTAGGGTTCAGATTGCACTTGATTTTGCAAGGGGACCTGAATTATACATGAACACATAGTTCCAGTGTACATACACCGTGATATTAAGCCAACTAATATATTGATTGATAAGAACTACCGTGGAAAATTCGGGGATTTTAGGCTAACAAACTCACTAAAGTTGGCAGCATTTCTCTATAGACACGGCTTGTCGGTACATTTGATTATATAATGTATCAGTTATTTAATTCTAAATCAAATTGCTTATACACATCCATAATTTAATTATCATTATTTATTTGCATAGTACAACTTACAAGTCTATACGCTGATTATATAGGCTTATAGAATATGTTGAGAGCCTAACCCAACATTGCAGATTTTGTGTATGAAACTAAGTTACATGGTACGGTAGACAAACATACACATTAACGGGCAACGCACACGATCATTGGAAAAATATGCATTCTTTTAATGGATAATTTTATATTCAAAGTTATTGGTCAAGTTGAAAATCCTATTTTAGTAAATTGAACCAGAAATATGCAATGGGTTGAAGAATCATGCTCAATTTTAATTAATGCTTTTTAAATTTGATAAATATGCTCTGTTGCAACATTTTGTCCAATTTACGGTACTAATATGTGGCTTTTTAAATTTTATTTTCTGCTACACTTTCTACTGTCATGCTCTTAAGTGCAACATTTATGTTTGATGTTTTATCTCCTTCAGATATCATTGATTTAGCTTGCTACTTTCTGGATGCAAGTGCAGTGTCTTCGATAAGATCCTCATATGTCATAAAAATCACTCTATCGGGATGCTCCACATCTAGATTGAACAACTGCTGGCAGCATTTCAAATGGTAGATGGGTTGAAAATAGTCTTGGATCAGGAATTATGCTCAAATTTGTAACCTGATTTCATAGAAGAAATGTATTTCAAGGAAAGGCACACAATCATGGGTACTGCCATACGAAAGGTTAGATCTTTTTTTGCAATAGTTATTTGTTGAAATTCCAAATGATGTTAAAACCACATTCAATGTTCAGCCCAAAATAAAGGCTTTGGAAATTGTAGAAAAGTCAAGCTATGCAATTCTAAGCAGGAAGTTTGATCAGGTATAATTATCTACTTTTCTAAGATAAATAAATATGTAGATAATTTGATTGTGTCCGCCTCCTGTATATTTGTTATTCATTTTGCAGCTAATTAGGTTCGTGTGAACGTCCCAAATGCTGATATGGTGGGATATCAGTGACATACAGGTTACTGTTGTTGCATACAATGCTGCCAATGAAGGTGTCAAGGGAAAATTCGTTCCTTTTTGCAAGTAGATGGCGGTTGATTGAGGTTGTTTGAAATAGCCATTTTTATTTTGATATGAAGATGAATGCAGGACTATATAATAGAATATATGTATACAAGGATCAAGAAAAGGGATCTTGTATACATACATACATACATACATACATATATATATATATATACATACACACACACATATATATATATATATATATATATATATATGCATGAGCATATATCAGCATGAAACTTCCTTATATAGGAAAGTTTGAAAAGTTTGGTTAGGGACTGCTAGCGTTAATTTTGTTGGCGAGAAGTGTAGGCATGAGTTAATTGAACACATAGAGTGAATATAACTTATTGATTTGCTTGTAGATTGGAGTCTTGTATGCTGAGAAATGAATGGATGATGAGGAATGATGTGGAAAATATATCAGAGCAGGTCAGACGTCTGAAACAAATTTCAAACATCTAAACCAGGCCTAAGGATAACCCTATAATATTTTCAGAAGTATGAAATAAATTTCAGACGTCTGAAATGGTCTCAGTGTGTTGACCGAAATCCATTTTAGACGTCTGAAATCTATTTTCAGACATCTTAAAATATGTTCATATGTTTGAAATTTGTTGTTGTTTCTATTTTTCCTTGAGTCAACCATCGGAGACCACAATCAATAGTTTAGGTTGTTCCAGGACAGAACTGACACTTGAAATTCACACTTTATAATAATTACTATTGTTTATTTCTAGGATTTTTTTTAACTTTTTTGTCTGACACTATGTAAGCATCGATCTTGAGTGGTTATGGTTTGTTTGTCCATAAAAGGCCAAGTAAGATATCAATATAATTTAGCTTATTTTCTGACATCTTTATCAACTAGAACAAGGCATGAACTTGCCTTAGTTTAGCTTTATAATAGCTCTTAAAACTTAACATCACTTCAAATAGTTTTATTGTGCATGCACCGGGATACACACATACACACATATGTCTTCTCTGTTTGATAAAAAATTTAATGCATAGTATATCTATAACCGATAATCAATGAATAACTATATAGAAATACAAGTCCTTAGAAATTTTCTTTTCATAAATTTATCATTGCATATAATTTTTAACCAGAAACCATTCTTGTTTTATTCAGAGTTATTCCTCTGTGGAGCAATCTTTGGATTATGGGATCGATTGTTTTGACTATGCTTCCCCATATGCTAGTTTTGTATATCAAACCTCTTTCCATAATTTTTTCGGTAAATCACATTTTCTTTTGCTTGAATTGGTTTCAAATACTTAACGAGGTTTTGATTCTTAAATTGTTATTTTCTTCAGGTGTCTCCATTAACATGAGATGATTGGAGAGTTGTCTTGGTATTATCTTTTCCTATATGTATTTTTTGCTCATCCCATTATTAGTCTGTCATTACCTTTTGCTTACCAAAGGGAATTGCATGTTTATATAAAGTTTTCTTATTTAATCTAATTTAGTTTTATTTTACTTTATATCATTTATTTATGCTTTGGACCATATAAAGATGGACTCACTATAGTACTTACTGGTCATTTTTATTATACTGTAGGTTATTTATTTATACTTTGGACCATATAAAGATGGACTCATCGTAGTCCTTATTGATGATTTCTATTACATTGCAGTTTATATTAACGATGAGGTACTTAAGCTATTCACAAGAAACTCTAGAGGTGCTATGTGTATTCATGATCTTTCTAGCAAAATTATATTAGAAATCCAAATTATATTTATTCTCAAACCAAAATCCTTGATAAAATAATATATATTATATACCAATTTTTTACCCATATACTTCTCATAACATCCATTCTTCCTTCATCTCTTTTTAATCAAAATTCCCAGTCAGAGTTGAACATTTGCACTACACCAATATTGCACATTTGCACACGATAGTGGTGCAGAAGCACAACATAGTGGTACAGTAGCACCACTATGTAGTGCATCTACTATATTGTTGTGTGCAAATGCACCATATTGGTGCACTGCATCACTCAGTGGTGCAGTAGGACCACTTTGTAGTGCATCTAGTGTTTCATTGCTGGTGCCCATGATTATGATTTTTAGGTTTTAATTTTAATATTTTTTTCCCATGTAGGAAATTCAACTTTGGAGCACACAAGCTTAGACATTCATCGATTCATATTTTTTTTTAATAAGTACCTTTTTTAAAGGCATTTTAGTAACATCTTTGATAGGAACATTGATTACAGAATGTTGTGTACAATTGTCATCTATTTGGCATATGGAATTTTGCAACATACGTGATAGAGTTTTACGATTATAATTATTTTGTGTTGTTTGAATTTTGTGATTATTTTGAACATATGCATTATGTGAAAATGCTGTAGAAAATGATATATGTTGTGATAGGCGTACCTCAAAAACTCTATGAAAACAAAAAACAATGTAAAGAACATCTGAACATCTGAACATCAAACAAAACGCTGTAGAATATAGAGCATATAAACATCCAAGAAACACTATGATATGTGGAAAAACGTCGTGATACTGAAAAGACAATAAAATAAAACACTGTACAAACATAAGCACAACGCCATTTGAAACGTTGTAGTATGTCAATTTTCTATAGCGTTTTGGTATGTATTATGATATTTCTAAGACCTATAACAACTTGTTGGTAGAAAACGTCATCAAAACACTATTAAAGGTTTTCACAACATTTTTTCAAAGCTATTAAAGGTCAAATTTGTTGTAGTGTTTGTTGAAAAGCAGAGCTTTGTGGATGTGACTCTAGGGCTTCACACCTCGGAATGAGCCGAAAACATGATAGTGGGCCGGAGAGATATGGGCTAACGTTACCTTCTAGCTGAATAGTGTTGACATGGTATGGAGCCCAAGAAAATTTACTTATGTGAATGATAGTTGAGGCTCCTCGAATAGTGGTCAAATGGGACCAAGCTGATGGTCAAATACAAACGGAGGAACGTTATTTTTAAGAAATATTTCAATTAGCCACATTTAGTGCTAGCCAACTCTGCCGATCCGTGGGATCAATAGTTAACTCCTAGGAAATTTTCTAGATTGTTCCGAAAGTGGTTAAGGAAGGTCCTTTTCCTTGGTTTATAGTCGGATCCAATTTCCAATATGAGACTTCATGTTTCTAGTTGTATACTATATAGCCAACATAATGGGATGTGGCATTATACGAGCTGGGATTGATACGTTTTCTTTCGAAAGTGATTTCCATACCTTGACATTAATAATAATATTGAAATATTTGTTTTGAAGAATAGTAAACATGTTTGGCTATTATAAGGTAAAACTCAATCCTCCAATTTGCGTTCCATTGTGTGTTACGACTTGAGTCTTATAATAGCTTCATTTTTCAAAGGGATGAATTTTGAAGTTTGATTCTTGGTTTATGATTGTATGGTATGAGTTATAGTTCATTATCTAGTTTAAACTGGTCAGATCATAGTTGATTAGTTTTGATTCATAAATCCAAATATAAAGATAAAACTATTTAGTTTTGAGTTTGATGATCCAGTATCCATGTGAAGGAAACCCGTTTCATGTTATACGGCGTGGTCTCGTGATAAGGCTAACTTAAATCAATTAAGAATAACTGATTTTAGTTCTCACGCCAGTCTCATGACAGACTCGGAGTTTTGTGTTTCCCACCTAAACTTTGGGTGCCCATAATTTTCTACATGGATAGCTAGTAGTTTTGGTTTTACAGATATTTCATAGAGCATGATTCTGGATTGAAGCTAGAGTTGTGTCCAAAGCATTTGATAGTCTTCCGCTGAATGTAATTATATTTCCACTGTGTATTATTTTAATTTATTACTATGACATTCTTGTACTCTGATGTAACATATTAATAATGCTAATGAAAACTCTTTTGTTTATATCTGATATGTTGTATGCCCAAAGTTAATATCTCGAGGGTTTCTGCTATTTTGGATCGGACTTGTTTGATTTATAGTCGATTCGAAAGGTGGGAATTTTTGGGTTGTTACATGTTGGGTTCCTCCAACCTATCCTTTGCATCAAAACTCATATATCAGCACATATATGCATAATAAACATATAAAATAATCTAACTCGTACAAGATGGATCTTCCACTATTTAGCATGTAAAGTAAACGGTCATCCGCTCTACAGAAGAGAATATATAACAAACCAACTAAATTAGCAGTAAATCATCCAAACAACTAAATAAATATGTAAATAGCAATTAATACTATTATACAGTATAATTAATTCAACATAAAGTGTGGGTTCCAACTCACCAATAAATTCAAATAACAGTTTCACATCATTGAATAGTTAAAATCCAAGAGGTACAATTTTAACTAAAAATCCAACAATCTCCAAGTGCAATAAATCCGGCTCATGGGGATAGATTGTGTCGCTAAATACAATGGTGGAGATCATTTCGTAGGCATCGGAGAGCGATCCCTCGCACTCCCCGCACCATTCGTACATGCTCTATAGCAGCGTCCGAGTAGATTGTCAGATCTACTCGTTTCACCTTTCATCTTTTCTGAGTATTATGGTTTTGTTTAGTTGCTGTCTTTTGTGTGTTTGTTTTCTTTTGTTCCTTTTTCTATCTTTGTCCTTCTACCGCTATGGCGAACTTTTTATTCTGACGTTCATGGCATCGGCAATGAGGCATCGTTGGCAAGACTTAAGCGCATTGTCAAGAAACACTCGGTCTGTCTGGTGGCAATCCTGGAACCTTTTATGGGTCTAGAATCGCTCACTAGATCTATCCTATCGTTGGGTTTTGGGAATGCTTTTTCCAACATATCCAACAAGATTTGGATCCTTTGGTCAAAAGCCGTGACTGTCAGGCCCATTTTTGATTCCGGCCAGCTTCTATTTGTAGCTTGCTCTCATCCTTCCTTTTCTTCTTCTTTCCTTTTTTCTGTGGTGTACGCCAAGTGTAACCGGGTTGAGAGACAAGGCCTTTGGTCTGACATCCTCTCACTTTCAGACTTCGGCTTTGTGACGTCTGTGGTAGGAGGCAACTTCAGTGTTGTCTCATGCCAATCAGAGAAACAAAGTGGATCTTCAATTAACCGCATGAGGGTAGGGGATTTCAACTCATTCAGAATTAGCTCAAGTATGTATGAAGTTTCTTTCGTCAGCTCTGCTTTTACTTGGTGTAATAATCAAGATAGTACAAACCGGATACTTTCTCATCTTGAGAGAGTATTCTGCTCAGAGGGATGGTTTTGCCTTCCTTTCTTGTTCTCGGTTTCGCATCTTCGCCGTGCCATGTCGGATCATGCCCCCTAGCTGCTCTCCCTTCGCACAGTCCAGACCATCTTCTTTCCGGTTCCAGGCTATATGGAGATCTCACCCTTCATTCCATCGTTTGGTGGAAGATTCTTGGGCCTTTCCCGTGGAAGACAATCCTTTTGCGGTGTTTTCTCGCAAAGCTTAAGCGGCTTAAAGCTTGTCTCAGGCTTTGGAATGTGCAAGCCTTTAAGAATATCTTCGATCGCGTCAGGTCAGTAGAAGAAAAACTCATCATAGCGGAGCCCACCTACGATGAAGTTTGCTCTCCCACTAACAAGGAAACTTGGGCCCTTTCCCAAATCACCTTCTCTTCTGAACTTCGCATCGAAAATGATTTCCTGTGTCACAAGGCTAGAATTAAGTGGGCAGTGGAAGGAGATGCAAACTCCAAATTCTTCCATGCATCTGTCCGCAAGAAGAACTCTATCCTGGCGATCCGCCAGATCATTTGCCTCGATCCCTCGATGGCAACCACACCTTTAGAAGTTAAAGAAACTATTCTGCACCATTTCCAATCCTTTCTTGGCTCTCCGTCGGTTTCCGTCTCTGATCCTTCGCTGTTGGCTTATATTCCCAACATTTTTCTTCAAGCAGTGGGAAGCGAGCTCTCCAACCCTCCATCCTCAGAGGAGATTCATTCTTGCGTGTTTTCTCCTAGCAAGGATATTATGAGTGGACCTGATGGGTTCAGTGGGGTTTTCTACCGTAGTGTTTGGCTGATTATCCAAGAAGATCTTTGCCTAGTTATTCAATTTTTCTTTTCGGGTGGAGCGCTTCCGCGAGGCTGCTCCTCCACACATTTGGCTCTCATTCCCAAGTGCGAAAACCCTCAAGACTGCTCGGACTTTCGCCCGATTGGTCTGTCCAACTTCTCCAACAAGATCATTTCTAAGGTGCTAACCTCTCGTCTAGCACCTTACTTGGATCGTGTTATCTCTTTGTCCCAGGCTGGCTTTGTGAAGGGTCGTCTGATTACAGATAATGTTCTCTTAGCACAGTAAATTATCTTACTGATTGATCGCAAATTCAGAGGATCTAATATCGTTATCAAGCTTGACATGGCTAAGGCGTACAACCGCATGTCTTGGTTTTTTGTCATCAAAGCCCTTCATGCTTTTGGGTTTCCTGAGACCCTCATCGACCTTGTGTGGCGAATCGTTTCAAACTGTTGGTTCTCCTTTCTAATCAACAGATCAACCGACAGGTACTTCAGGTCAGGTAGAGGACTTCGTCAAGGCGATCCCCTCTCCTCGACGTTATTTGTCATCACCGCGGAGGCATTTATTCTTGGCTTGCACTCTCTTATGATTGCAGGCCAAATCCAACATTTTGGGTTGCCTAGCGGTTGCCCAATTATCTCGTCACTATCATTTGCAGACGATATTATCATCATCTCAAATGGAGACTGACGGTCGCTCAGCCGTCTGCTTGGTTTTGTTCACCTGTATGAGAGATCCTTGGGACAACTCGTGAACTCTGCAAAGAGCTGTTTCGTCCTTGCTCAAGGCTTTTCCATGGATAGTATCTCTTGGTTTGAAACCACATCCAACTTCAAATTTGCTTCTCTTCCTTTACCTTACCTAGGTATAGTCCTATAAAAAGGTAGTAAACTCAATGCGATCTTCGACCCCTTAACTGACTAAGTTAGGGGGAAATCCTTGGATGGAATGCGGTGATTCTCTCTCAAGCAGGAAGACTGATTCTCATAACGTCAATGCTTGACTCTATGGGAACTCATGTGTTCGCTGCCATGACTCTGACCTACTCCTTTTTCCTTTATTACTATTCTTTAGCATCATCCTTTTTCTGGGGGAAAAAGGACAATTTGAATCATCACCACTAGATCTCTTAGACATCATTTTTCGTCCCAATAGTGAAGGTGTATGGGTCTATGCAATCCGTAGGATCTTTGTATAGCTTACACTTGTAAGTTGTGGGTTAGATTCTTCGCAAACAACTCCCTTTGGGCATTGTTTCTGCATGCCAAGTATCGTAGACTTATGCCCACGAATTTCAGCGGAGCCCCATCATAAGCTAGTGAGACGTGGAAATGTATGCAAGCTGTGAAACCATTTACCAATTCTTATGGGGGTGAAATTGGGTAGGATGGTGGCCCCTTTTTCAGTTCGGGAAGTGTAACGACCCGGAAAATCTGAACCAATTTAAATTTTTTAAATTGGCTAAAATAATGGATTTTAAATATTTAAAATAAATATTTTAAATAATAACGATGAAAAGTAAGTTTGAATCGACATTTGAAAACGAATATAAATAATTCTAATTATAAACAAGGCCTGAAATGGCGCGGTAGTTTCAAAATTTGAATTCAAACTTTGACTGACTGTACCGGGTGCAAGACAAAACGGATTTGAGTGAAACCAAAAATATTTAAACCTGTTAGTGAATACATTTCTAATGAATCAGAAAAATTGAAGTTTCATAGCGGAAAGCAAAAGTTATGGCCAAATGAATTTTCTGAAAGGTCGCTCTGGAAATTATATAGCCCGTAAAAATGGCCGTTTTGCAAACGACCTCGGAATTCGACGAAACCACTTTTGTTGGATCCGGGATGTGAAGTTATTGCTAGGTTTCAAATTCCATAATTTTTGAAGCTAGTATGTGAGCGTGGAAAAGGAAAATGTGTTTTGGTCAATTACAGTTAAATTGGATCGACCAGAAAAGTGCCATTTTGCAAACGGTCTCAGAATTCGACGAAACTAGTTTTGTTGTGACCGTATCGTCGAAACATAGCTAGATTTATTTTTCTAGAATTTTTCGAATCAGTTTGTGGCCCTGGCAAATTGAAATGTATGTTCAAATCAAGTATTGAATGTTTTATATTTTAATCTGAATGAAAACTGACTGAAACAGTCAAATGGGCCTACAAAACATTTCCCATTGTGTTTGGAATGGGGGTAAAACGCTAGGAACGACAGTCGTTGGGTCTGGATTGGGGTTCGTGTGTGGAAGAGGGTATTTTTGAGATTTTAAGATTTATAAATAAAAAAAATCATTGGTTAGAAATAAATTCTCTTTCCCCGATTAAGCCCAGGCGATGACGGAAGATGCTCCAAACCTTCTCTCTTCGATTTCTCATCAACCACTCAATGAAAAATCATGATTCTTGATTCATTTTAAAGCTCTAGAGCTCCTCTTCAAATCCATCCTAGATTCGCCCATCCTCGTGTTGTATTTGTCGAGTTACGGGCCCTGAAGTTGGAGCCTTTGAAGAGCCGCCGCCGCCACCTGGGAGGATCGAATTGGGTCCCTTCCTCAGCGCACGTGCGCCTCACGTAGGCCTTCGACACTGCACAGCCCGATCCTCGCATCGATTCACGGTTAAGCTGAAAATCTGAAACCTAGTTTTGAACAGGTTTGAAAAGTGTACGGCTTTGTTTATTTTCAACTGTTTTAACACTTTTAAACCGTTGCAAACTTGTAAAAATCATATCTTTTTCATTTCTTGACGAAATTCAGTGAAACAAGAGACAGTGGACTCGTGTGGACGTCTTCTACCTTCTAGAAGAGACCGCATATTTTTCTGAGCCTTCTGCTATTTTTGGTGGAGTGGAACCCAATGTGAGATTTCTAAATTATAAACTATATGGAAAACGACAATGTATAAATTATATAATCGATGTATGAGTTATATAAGCATTGTACACCTCTTGTATAAGCGTTGTATAAGCTGTATGTTCGATGTATAAGTTGTATATGCGTTGTAAAAATTATATATGTGTTGAAATAGAAGTGAAATGCTATATATATATACGCCCCTCGTCCACAAACCATGGACGATATTTATTGGTTGTGATTGATGTGAAAATTGATTGATAGCAAATGGTTAATTGAAATTGTTTGTGGTTGAAATTGATTGATTGTGGTTGAAAAATACCCGTTTGTGGTTGAGAAATATTTGGTTGAAACCACATAGGATTAGTTTGTGGAAATGAAAAAAATATACATGCCGCCTGCGTGCGAACTAGATGCATGATTCCCCATTGTCAAAAGCTACGAGGCTTTAAGGTAGAGCGAGGAGCCGTACTAGGGACGGTCCCGGTTTTAACTACCCTGTCGTTATGCTGCCGAAATTTTGAATAATATTCATGTGTTAGAATTATTTTCCTGTGTTGAAACTATATTCGACTGTTGAATAGAAAACCTTCATGTGTTGAATAGAAATTCATTCGTTGAATCATATTCGTGTGTTGAGTGGTATTCGTGTTTTAAATAAATTGTTTTAACAATAAAAATCACATTTTTACTCTATATATACAAACTACAGAAAACCTTCATGTGTTGAATTGAAATTCATTCGTTGAATAGAAATTCATGTGTTGGATGGTATTCGTGTTTTAAATATAAAAATCACCTTTTTATCTATATATACCAACTGTAGAAAACCTTCATGTGTTAATTGAAATTCATTCGTTGAATAGAAATTCATGTGTTGAATGGTATTCGTGTTTTAAATATAAAAATCACCTTTTTTATCTATATATACAAACTATAGAAAACATTCATGTGTTGAATCGAAATTCATTCGTTGAATTGAAATTCATGTGTTGAATGGTATTCGTGTTTTAAATATAAAAATCACCTTTTTATCTATATATATAAACTATAGAAAACCTTCATGTGTTGAATCGAAATTCATTCGTTGAATTGAAATTCATGTGTTGAATGTTATTCATATTTTGAAAGAAATTGTTTTGTAATAAAAATCCTATTTTTATCATCAATATGAACTATAAAAAATAATCTTGTTTTGAAATAAATTGTTTTGTAATAAAAATCCTATTTTTATCACCTATATTAACTATATAAAATAATCTTGTTTTGAAATAAATTGTTTTATAATAAAAATCCTATTTTTATCACCTATATTAACTATATAAAATAATCTTGTTTTGAAATAAATTGTTTTATAATAAAAATCCTATTTTTATCACCTATATTAACTATATAAAATAATAGTGTTTTTGAAATGAATTATTTTACAATAAAAATCACATTTTTATTATATACATGAATTGTTAAAAATAGTGAAGTGTTGAAATAGAAGACAGTTAGATAAAAATATCATTTTTATTAAAATGTATGAAAATCATATAGTTTTGAAATCAAAGAATCGATTTATATATATAAATAGAATTGAAATATATCGAATAACGAAGCTGCAGTTCATATTTTGAAACCGTGATTTCAAACGATTAGTGCGGGAGATCCGACCATCGGATTTTCCCGAAACCGAAACCGTTGGGTTCACTTTGGAAATATCTTTCCAATGACACAAACTTTGTGAAAATCCAACGGTTGGATTGTCTGAAATGTTTAACTCAAATTTGAAGAAAAACAGCGCCAAAATCGATTATATTTATATATATATATATATATAATTATATTTAATCGAATAACGACGCTGCAGTTCGTATTTTGAAATTGAAACTTCAAACGATTATATCGGGAGATCCGACCGTCGGATTTTCCAGAAACTAGAACCGTTGGATTCCTTTTGAAAAGATCTTTCTAATGATATAAATTTAGTGATGATCCAATGGTTAGATTTCCAGATATGTGTAAATCAAATCTGAAGAAAAACAGCGCCACGACCGCGTTATGGCCGAAGCGTCGTTTGAATAAATTAGCTATTTTAAAATAAATAAAAATAGCGATAAATCATTATAAAATATTATAAACGATATGGATGTGAAATTTAGAAACTAACTGAAGGTTGGCTAAGTCGAATGGTTTCCTGGGTGTTGATCTGATGTTGGTTTCGGCCTTTGGGGTTAATATTTGGGAAATCGTTCTCTTACTGATTGACGATTAGTGGCTAATGAATTGAAATGATGCGTATGTAGTGTTTGTGTAGCACGTGTTTATTATATACGCGAGTTGCTCAGAAAGACCGGGTTTATCCCATTCTGAATAACTGAATCGACGATAAGAAATCGAAGATGAAGACGGTGGTTGAAGACCGGAAATCTTCACCTCGTTTGGATGGTAACTGATGTCCTGATTGGGAGGCATCCCGAAATATGGATAATGAGTGGTGATTGTCCAGACGTACATGGAGATCGATAGGTTTGCGAGGTATATAGTGCCTCCGGTTTCGTTCAGACCCAGAACGGACCTGTAAATGGATGGTGTGTCTGATATTGGAATTTATTCTGTGTGATTGATAGCCATCAGTTACATGGCGTGAATTGCCTGTGTGGCATGCTAAGATGCAGTGATCAGGGCTTCTGTTGAAAAGCAAAGTCTTGTGGTGATGATCAAAGTCCCGCCTGTGTGGCGTAGCTTTGTGATTAACGTGAATTCGCGAACCTCACACCCCGGTATGAACCAGAAACGGGAGAAGGGCCTCAGGGAGGGCCTGCGTTTCTTCCTAGCTAGGAGTTGTGTCAGTATTTTTACACGGCCTGATATTTTACTTATGTGGATGATGGATAGCGAGGTGCCTCAGTAATATCGGTCGATCCGGGACCGATGGAGTCATTCGTTGGCTCATTTACGCCCCATAGGGCAGGGAAACGCAATGTTCAGGAATTTTAATCCACATCGGTGGACCGGCCCTGTCGCTCCAAGGGGCAGTTGTGGCTGTTCCTGAGGCTCAGGCTAGGCAGTCTCGAATTCGGTAAGGACTATCTTTTGCCTTGGTTCATGGCGGAAATCCAATTCCCAAATACGTGACTGTGCGGTTTTGATTGTATATACATATGGCGACATGATATATGGTACCCATGCCGTCTATGATTGATAGTTATGATTCGAAATTGTTTTCGAAACCTATAAACACTAGTAATAATATCAAATGCTTTTGTTTTATTCGTATCAAGCATATTTTGGCCATAATAAGGTAAAACTCTATCCTCCGGTTTGCGTTGCATTGTGTGATGGGAACTGAGTCTTATAATGGCTTCATTTTTATAAAAAGCATTGCGATGTTTAAAAGACTGATTTGTTTTAAAGCACTAGCAATCCAATGGAGTAAACCCGTTCCACGAAAGTGGCGTGGTCCTGTGATTAGCCATATTTTAAATGTGTTGAGTAGATTTCTCATACCAGTCCCATGACTGACTCGTAGTTTGTTTCACTTTCAAACTCGGGTGCCCCTTTTTCTACACGGGCAGCCTTGTATTCAGGTTTTAGCTGGCTTTCTCTGGATAGCTGGAGCTGAAGATGGATTCTATCATTTATCTCTTTTTATGCTGTTCAGCTCCTATTGTACATTATGTTTGTTTTCCGTTGTAGACATATATGTATAGCTGAACTGTATTTGTACTAAGTATGATCCTGTATACTGTGTAACTTTGATGATTACTTTTATTCAGTATATTCTATTTTGCATTATCTGGTGTATTTGCTTAATTCTGTTCTGTTATCATCTGTTTATGTGTTATATTCCAAGGATTACCCTTGCCTCTGTTAGTACGGGGTTTGGGGTCGTCTCAGGAAGCTTGGAACTCGGCTAGGATTCCAGGCCCGACAGACCCTTTATTCTCATTCATACGGGATTCTCATATTCCTCCTAAGGTTTCTCTATTTGTATGGAAAATCATTCGCAATTGTTTACCAATAGATGACAACCTTATAAGGATCGGCATTCCTATTGTGTCTCGTTGTCTTTGCTGCAGAGAAAGAGATGTGAAATCTGTTGTTCATTTATTCTTCCATGGCTCTTATGCCGTATCTGTTTAGAACTACTATGGGAATCTGGTAGGTTACCGAAGCAGTGTGACTTCTTTCCACGATTGCTTCACTTTTGGTGGGATGGAAGAGCGTGGAATTTTCTTTCTTCTATCTTGTTCTGGCTGATCCCGTGCCATATCTATTGGCATTTGTGGTGCTCGCGGAACAAGGTAGTTTTCAATGAGCCCTTAAGAACCCTCCCTCCATAATCAGGAAGGTCAAGAGTGACGTTTTTATTGCCTTTTGTGGAAGGCCTTTCAAAGGAGCTTTACGTTCCCGTTCGCAAGTTTTGGCCCACATTTTTGACATACCATCTGCTTCATCCACCTCCCGTGCCGGTATTGGTTGATTATGTGGTTTTTTATTTTTTGTGTGGTTGTTTGTGTGGTTTTCTATTTTTAGTGTGCATGGGTCTGTTTCTTTGTGCTTCGATCATTTTTCTGACACTCCCCCTCCCCTCCCCTCAAATCTTATGTAGCTATTACTATGTGCAGGTGCTGGGTTGGCTATTCTAGGTGGTTACCAGGCAGCAGACCTTTCCTTAATGAGGACTCTCCTTGATTAGCTTTGTAGTTAGAGCCAGGTTTCAGATGGGGTATGGATCGCTTTAGCATCTCTTCTCCTTAGCAGGGTCTTTGTGAGTTAGGAGCATGTTCCTGGAGCAATTTCCATGTCTCGACGGCTATTAGGACTTTGTAGGGGATATCTAGAGCAGACTGTAGCCTTGGAGCAGTCTTTCTTTTTGTTGCTTTGTAGTTGTTGTTTTTTCCTTTTGGTTTTCTTTTCCACAGTTAATGTAGTTGCTACAACTACTTAACTGTTTTTGTGAGCCATTGGAGATTGACATTTTTCTCCTTTTTGCTATATATTATATTTTGATTAAAAAAAGACGACACTTCAACTGTACCTCCTATGAAACACATACATGTGCCACAAGTTTTCGTCGAACAGATATAAATTTAGTTATTAACTAATGGTCATTAACTTACATTAATCACATCATTAACATTTAATCACATTTTAAAAAAATGCGACCTCATCTTCCCTAGGTTCGAAACCTGGCTTGCCTACAATCATTGAGCTCTCGCGACTGCTCCATAATCTCACCTCCACCACCACACTGGATACCCCATTGCCTGAGCCACCCTCGTCGAGAACGATGAGCCAAAACGCACCTCCTTCTATTGGAAATTGGAGATGAACGAAAATTGTTCATCTCTTGATTTCTCCGCCTCCAGGCACCGAAACACCACCGGACCACCACCATTAGCTAGATCTCATCCTCCTCTCTTTTCTCTTCAGATGCCTTTGCCTATTGCGCGAGTAGTGCGAGCTACAAGGGAGACTGCAAAAAGCATCTGATTCGGGTTTTGGCAAGATTCTGACTACTCCAGTTGTAACACCCCACGTCCATTTAAGTCACTCACGAAGGGAATGCATTAACTTCCATGGAGGTTATAAGTGAATATAGAACAGAAAAATTACAACAAGATAGATAGTAAATAGTACTTGGAAATCTAAAACTTCATTTTATTGCAGCGGAAATTAAACATGTTTGTTACATCATAAAACCATAGATCATAACCAAGTACAATATCCATCTTCATAAAAACAAAATACATAATCCCATTACATAAATAGCTATTAAAAAGATAACAAGCTAGACTTTACTTCAACGGTCCAAGCTTTCCAAAGAGAGATGAAGCAATTCAATCAAACTCCACTAGAGCTAGGCCCAACCTGAGGACTTGGAGGGGGAAAAAGGATAGAAATAGAGAGGGTCAGACATAAAGTCTGGAGAGTATGATAATTCTAACAATACTATCATCAAAATAACTAGACTAAGGCATAAGCTGGAAGACAAGTAAATGTCTATGAACTCTTAGGAAGATAAAGATAGCGTTTAAGATAACGTTAAAGATAACGGTAAAGGTACACCTAATTACTAACGAATGATTACTACACTGCACCGCACATTACTACACTGCACCGCACCAGTCACCCTATTGTTTGATCCCACTTGCTTCACACAGAAACTTTATAAATAGCCTTACTTACCCCTAGCAGACTACATAGGTGCCGTCTAACCCTATCTCCACTAGGTGTACCCCACTACCCACTTTCGATCGGCTCCCTACTCGTAGATACCCGTGCTGGCCCCACAGTGGGGTGTATCACTCCCCTAAAGTGGCAACCCGATACAACTTGAGAATGCACGGCTTATACCTACACGATGCAACAACGTCTTACCTACCAGCCCAGGTCCACACACGCTTACGAAACCCGTTGGACTTGCGTTGCCACCTCTCCCCGTTTTGGCCTCTTACAGTCGAACCCAGCATGCGTGTCCCGTCCTCGACTTGGGTCGAGCCCACAAAGATACGTTTGGGATACTGGTCGAAATGGGCCCCCACAAGCTACCCACCTAAGCTTGTCACTAGTATATCCCACTTAACCCTCTTAGTCATGTTCATTTACATGTGTGTTTGGTTAAGTCTTACTAATCTTATTTCACGTGCCACTAAGGGCACCCCCTAGATTCCTCATGCCACCCAAGGCACCTACTTAACCCCCATGTCCCACCTTACATGTTTATTTGGTAAAGTATTTCTTAATTCATTCAGGCCATAACCTCATAAAGACCTCTCACATTAGACTGGCATTTATGGCAGCTGGATTTGCCGGGCGGGTACGGGCGGTCTTACACCACAAAAGAGTCTAACCTCGTGTCTTTACAACCGTTATGCTTTAGTTTAGGCCTAGGACCTTTCACATTGGGCTGACATTTGTGACCACTGGATTTGCCAGGCGGGTCCGGGCAGGTTTACGTCACAACCGAGTCCAACCTCGTGCCCTAAGCATTGATTAACACTTAAAATCTTTTACCCCAGTTTTAATAATTCCCTATTCAAATTATTTATTAAGTCAACTTTTAATGATGTTCATAATTGACTCAATTATGGCCATCCACTTATGGCATGGCAAATCATATCAATTGCACCCCAACTTTTTAATATTAAATCCTTAATATTACCCCTACCCCACGTTTATACGTTCGCTTATTCAACGCATAATATAGGCTAGACTTGTATAGTCTAACACCTAGCAGAAAGATAAATTATCACAACATATAGACAATTAAAACAAATCTAATCATAATAGGGGTGAAACTTGCATAAACTACACATGTTAAGGATCAAAAGGTGTCAACTTGTTAAATGTCTCAATTTACATGATATGATCATAGCCCAAATCTATACATAAACTTGCATATGGGGTTTTGTGAACTAGCATAGGATATCACATATGTCATAGCATAATTCTAGATGTCATAATAGACGTCTTGGCATATGTTCATAACTTTTCTAATCAATCTAACTTGCATATGTGACTTTTCATATAGATCAACATAACCCAAACATGATGATTTAATTAATATGAACTAACTAGCATAGATGGTAACATCATGGCCTTTTTAACATGTATGATTCATCACAACTTAGAATAGAAACTTTCAACATACATAACATCATCATAGCATGATTTACAACATATAAGATATCATCATCACATAACATTGGATTTACAATATACATGATAGCAAAAGGGGTTTACAACAACATATATGATAATTCACATCATCTACTCATAATCCATTCATAACTCAACCTAATTAAAATGATAATAATCTTGTTAAGATCATCATACTCACAATTTAGAGAAGAAAAGAGAGAGTTTTGCTTTGCTTTAGGGTTGAGAGAATTAGAATTGAATTTTCTTTTCTTCTTTCTTAGTTGGCGGCGGCTCCATTGATTTCCATGGCGATGGTATGACGGTAACTATTCTATTTTAATTAGGTTTAGGGTTAGCATTAGGATGTATTTATAGGTGTAGAAAGTTATTTATGACCATTAGATTAACCCTGAACCATGAGAACCAATCAAATGCAAAATCTGCATTTGAGCGAATCGGCCCATGGGTTGACAGCCAAACACCCTGGATTAACCCCTAGTCGACCCAGCAGGGCTTGGGTCGACCTCAAAAATGGGCCGGTTTGGTTATTTCCCCTCCCAATTCGCTGTTTTGAACTTTTTCGCATATTTATTTATGTAATTTTTAATTTATATATATATATATATATATCAATATATATATATTTCTCTGTGCAACCCATTTCACTTAATTCTTTTCTAAAAATTAAGTATACTTTAATTTGTGAATTTTAATGTTATAAAATTACGGGGTGTTACATTCTCCCCTCCTTAAAGGATTTCGTCCCCGAAATCTCCAAGTCAAGAAGAATGTATATCCTACCATCTAATCGTCCATCTACTCAACCATCAAACACCGGCATCCGTTGTCCTTAAAAGACTTCTAATGCTTTAATGTTTATATGCACAGTGTGTGTATATGTCCATATCTAATGCAAAATTAGGCGGTCTACTGATTCGGTCGACCTCCTTAGTGCAATTCATGATAGTTCCATGCGTCCAATATGTATGCAAAAGATTCCTAATGATACATATTAATTCTATATGCGTGCACAACCATCCACCCGAATGCAGCAACTATATGATAATACAACCATTATACATCCATTTTACTAAATGCATCCATATATATGCAATATGCAATATGAAGTGACTGAGCCGATCTGGTGCCTAATAGTGTGTGTATATGCATCCACGAGCAACCACTAGCAAACACTTGCATCCACTTTGCATCCACCATACATAACATGTCTCAAACACATGTTTCAACCATAGGATTATCCTAACTAAAGGTCAAAGATACTAGCGAGAGGATATACTAAAGATAAGATAAGTACAAGCTAAGCGATAAAGGAGAAATTAAAGGACATACCCTCAAAAAGAAAAGGGTATCGTGAACGCATCTTCTCTTCCGTCTCCCAAGTAGTGTTGCTCTCATCATCTCCCCATTGCACTTTGACTAGTCTGACATCTCAATTCCTCAACCTCTTGATCTCCGACCCAAGAATGCGCGTAGGAGCTCATCGAATTGTCGCATCACGCTCTATCTCCACCTCTCTAAGCAAGCTCGGCTCTAACACTTCCGCGGTCTCGTGCAAGCACTTCCTCAAATGTGACACATGGAATACGTCATGTACACCACTAAGTCTCTCGGGCAACTCCACTCTATACGCCATCCGTCCAATCCTCTCCTTAATAGGAAACGGCCCTACAAACCTTGGTGCTAATTTCCCAACGGACCCAAAGCGAACAACGTTTCGTAATGGGGACACTTTGACAAAGACCATGTCCCCAACTTCAAACTCGAGATCTGTCCTCCTCTTATCCGCATAAGATTTCTGCCTATCTTGCGCTGCTTTCATCCTCCTTCGAATCAAGTCGATCTTCTCCGTAGTCTCCCTAATCATATCGGGCCCAAGTAAGATCTTATCCGTAGATTCCCACCAACATGTAGGTGAACGACAAGGTCGTCCATATAGAGCTTCGAATGGTGCCATACCAATGCTCGGCTAAAAGCTATTATTATATACGAACTCAACCAATGGAAGATGCTCTTCCTATGTACCCCCAAAGTCTAGGATACATAGCCTCAACAGATCCTCTAGAATGCGATTCACCCTCTCAGTCTGGCCATCCGTCTGAGGATGATATGCGGTGTTCAAACATAACAGAGTCCCTACCGCCTCTTGTAAGCTTCTCCAAAATTCGCTAGTGAAAATAGGATCGCGGTCGCTCACTATGCTAGAAGGAACACCGTGCAGCCGAACTATCTCTCGAACGTATACAGAAGCTAACCTTGGAGCAGTCCTCTTACTCTTCACGGGAATAAAATGGGCGCTCTTAGAAAGTCTATCTACTATAACCCAAATTCCCGTATTACCCTTCCTCGATCGCGGTAATCCATCCACAAAATCCATCGAGATGCTTTCCCATTTCCATAGTGGAACCTCCAATGGGTGATGCAACCCACCGGGTTTCTTTTGCTCCGCTTTTACTTGTTGGCACACCAAGCATCTATCGACATACTCGGCCATGTATTTTTTCATGCCGGCCCAAAAGTAAACTCTCTTCATGTCTTTGTACATCTTGTCCCCGCCGGGATGAATGGTCATCTTCGAACGATGTGCTTCATCAAGAATAGTCTTCCTTTGGTCATCGTCTTTTGGTACACAAAGTCTACCGTCCCTAGGGTATAACTACGGAGATAGCTTGATGACTCCCCTCCTTTGAGTTTTTCTACTAACTCAACTAACTGCGGGTCGTCTTGCTGTGCCTCGCCAATCCGTCCCAAAAGCGTAGGTCTGACCTCCAAGGATGCTAGCAAACCGGGTACAAAGTCAACGGAAGGTCTAAAGTCAAACATCGAAATGAATTCTAAACTTCGCCGCTCAACAAACAAAGGACTTAAGGATAATATTTTTCTACTTAAGGCATCTGCCACCACGTTACACTTGCCAGGGGTATATGCTATTTCGAAGTCGTAGTACGCCAAGAACTCCATCCACCTTTGCTGCCTTAAGTTCAAGTCCTTCTGAGAGAATAAGTATTTTAAAGATTTGTGGTCAGTGAATAATTCGAATCTTTCGCCGAGAAGATAATGACGCCAAGACTTAAGCGCGAAAATGATAGCGGCCAACTCTAGGTCATGCGTGGGGTAATTCTTCCCATGCGCTCTCAACTGCCTTCCACCATAGGCTATTACCCTGCCCTCTTGCATTAAGACTGCGCCTAGTCCTATCCCACAAGCGTCAGTATAAATGGTAAACGGCTTACTCCCGTCTGGCAATACTAAGACTGGGGCTGAAGTCAAAGCTCTCTTCAAACGTTGGAACGCATCATCATAATCTACGTCCCATGTGAAAACTAGGTTCTTCTTCATCAAGCGTGTCAATGGAGCTGATATCTTTGCGAAGTCTTTGATAAACTTCCTATAGTAGCCAGCCAACCCCAAGAAACTTCTCACTTCGGTAGCATTTTTAGGAACCTTCCAATCTTGGATGGCCACCACCTTCGCGGGATCTACAGCTATCCCTTCTTTGGAAACCACGTGTCCTAAGAACCGTACTTCCTTCCTCCAAAAGTGACACTTAGAAAATTTAGCTTTAAGCTTATGCGCTCGAAGAGTCTCCAACACTTCCCAAAGATGTAGGGCATACTCTTCTTCATCCTTAGAAAAGATCAAGATGTCATCTACAAAGACTACCACAAATTTGTTAAGGTACTCCCTAAACACCCTACTCATCAAATCAACAAAGTATGCGGGGGCGTTTGTCAAACCGAAGGGCATTACTAGCCATTCATAGAAACCGTCCGGAGTCCTAAAGGCAGTATTGTCAATGCTATCCTCAGCCACTCTCAACTGATGGAAACCAGTGGCTAAGTCCAACTGCGAAAACACTGAGGCGCCAACTAACTGATCGAAGAGATCGTCAATCCTCGGCAGTGGGTGTCTGTTCTTCTTAGTAAGCTTATTAAGTTCTCTATAGTCCACACAAAGTCTAAGGGACCCATCTACCTTCGTGGCAAATACTACTGGAGCACAACACTCCGATATACTTCGTCTTGTGAACCCCTTCTCAAGCAACTCCTTCACTTGCTTATCGAGTTCCCTCCTTTCACGTGGAGCCATGTGGCGTACTGGCAAAGATAATGGTTTCGCATTATCCACAAGATATATTCAGAAATCTATCTCCCGCTTCGGAGGCAAGCCCTTCACCTCCTCAAACACATTCGAATATTCTCGGACCACTCTAACAGATCGTAGATTTTCCTCAGACGCGTCAAGCGATTCTAGATAACTTAGCATAAACGAATTTGTGGGATTACAAAAGATTTCGAGAGTGTTGCCAAGGCGAGTCACGAGCCTAACTACTCTCCTTTCACAATAAAGAACGGCCCCATTTCTGGATAACCAATCCATTCCTAAAATTAGCCCATAGCCCGTGAAGCCCAAGACATAAGCATCACATCTAAATTCAACGCTAAGTATGGAAATTTTCAAATCTAAACACATCATAGACAAATAAGCTGAGCCCCCAATTGGATTCGAAACAACTAAGGGATCCTCTACAAAACTGATGTTTAAGTGCAGTGATTCAATTAATGATGTAGAGATAAACGAATGTGATGCGCCCAAATCGAATAAGGTACGGACAGGATGATCAAACAGAAAAACTAAGCTTTCAACAGAAATGGTTCTACCTCGTTCTTGCAGCGGTGGGACCGCGAGAGCCTGAACTTGTCCCCTTGCCTGCCCTGGTGCCATAAGAGCCTGCACCTGTCCTCCCGAGGTAGCTCCTGCCCTCTGCCCCTTCTTTGGGCAGTCCTTCACTAAATGTCCCGCATCGCCACAATGAAAACAGCCTGTCTTCTTTTTCTTTCGGCAATCCTTGCTGAGATGGCCTGGTGTCCCACAGTTAAAACATTTATTCTTTCCCTTGCCGTTATTGTCTTTACCACCCTTCTTGTTTTGCTGTTGTGGTTTCTTCTGATCCCCCTTCTTCTTGGGTGCCTTATCAGCTTTAGCGCTTTTCTCCTCATGCATAAGCGCCATTTCTACTAACTACTCAAAGGTGGCCCCCATAGGGATGTGGGTCATAGCCAACCCTTGCAATGGTTCATTCAAGCCATTCACGAACCTCAGCGCCTTCTTCTCCGGCATGTTCACTAAGTCCAAGCCAAAACTTGCTAACTAATTAAATTTATTGACATATTCTTTCACTGATGAGCTTCCTTGCTTCAATGTCAAGAACCTTTCCATATATAGATTTTCTTCCGCCCTTGAGAGAAACTTCGCCTCGAACCTACGTCTGAAATCCGCCCAAGAGTCAACAGGACGCTCCCCATTAGTGACCTCCCACCAAAACGAGGCCTCTCCCTTCATCAACCAAGCTGCTAAACGAACTCTCCTCCCTTCTTCTACTTCAAAGATTTCTAGCAATTCTTCCACCTCCTTAAGCCAATCTCTAGCTTCCACAAACGTTTCTAACCCTTGAAATGGTTTTCCACCCATAGCCTTAAATTCCTTACACGTCTTTGCAAAAGTATCTACGCGAGGAGGAGGAGGAGGGACGAGTGCAACTGGTGGTGGAGGAATATTGGCTGGACCCGCAGCGGCTCTAGCCTCTAATAACCTCCTATACCATCCTGGTATCGTTACACCGTCGGGTAGATTAAGATCTTCAGCCATGCTGAAACTAAAAAGGAAAGATTCAGAATGGAGAATTCGAAAGATAAAGATATGGGCTATTGGGGATTATGTTTTTTTTCTTAAAAACTTTTCTCTTTAAATTTCTCATTAAAACATGTTTTTGAAAGCACTTCTTCCAAAAATAACTATTTTTCTAAAGTATTTTTATCTGTTCTGGTAACCTTAAGCTCTGATACCACGTGTAACACCCCACGTCCATTAATGTCACTCACGAAGGGAATGCATTAACTTCCATGGAGGTTATAAGTGAATATAGAACAGAAAAATTACAACAAGACAGATAGTTAATAGTACTTGGAAATCTAAAACTTCATTTTATTGCAGCGGAAATTAAACATGTTTGTTACATCATAAAACCATAGATCATAACCAAGTACAATATCCATCTTCATAAAAACAAAATACATAATCCCATTACATAAATAGCCACTAAAAAGATAACAAGCTGGACTTTACTTCAACGGTCCAAGCTTTCCAAAGAGAGATGAAGCAATTCAATCAAACTCCACTAGAGCTGGGCCCAACCTGAGGACCTGGAGGGGGAAAAAGGATAGAAATAGAGGGGGTCAGACATAAAGTCTGGTGAGTATGATAATTATAACAATACTATCATCAAAATAACTAGACTAAGGCATAAGCTGGAAGACAAGTAAATGTCTATGAACTCTTAGGAAGATAAAGATAGCGTTTAAGATAACGTTAAGGATAACGGTAAAGGCACACCTAATTACTAACGAATGATTACTACACTGCACCGCACATTACTACACTGCACCACACCAATCACCCTATTGTTTGATCCCACTTGCTTCACACAGAAACTTTATAAATAGCCTTACGTACCCCTAGTTGACTACATAGGTGCCGTCTGCCCCTATCTCCACTAGGTGTACCCCACTACCCACTTTCGATCGGCTCCCTACTCGTAGATACCCGTGCTGGCCCCACAGTGGGGTGTATCACTCCCCTAAAGTGGCAACCCGATACAACTTGAGAATGCACGGCTTATACCTACACGATGCAACAACGTCTTACCTACCAGCCCAGGTCCACACACGCATACGAAACCCATTGGACTTGCGTTGCCACCGCTCCCCGTTTTGGCCTCTTACAGTCGAACCCAGCATGCGTGTCCCGTCCTCGACTTGGGTCGAGCCTACAAAGATACGTTTGGGATACTGGTCGAAATGGGCCCCCACAAGCTACCCACCTAAGCTTGTCACTAGTATATCCCACTTAACCCTCTTAGTCATGTTCATTTACATGTGTGTTTGGTTAAGTCTTAGTAATCGTATTTCACAGGCCACTAAGCACACCCCCTAGATTCCTCATGCCACCCAAGGCACCTACTTAACCCCCATGTCCCACCTTACATGTTTATCTGGTTAAGTATTTCTTAATTCATTCAGGCCATAACCTCATAAAGATCTCCCACATTAGACTGGCATTTATGGCAGCTGGATTTGCCGGGCGGGTCTGGGCAGTCTTACACCATAAAAGAGTCTAACCTCGTGCCTTTACAACCGTTATGCTTTAGTTTAGGCCTAGGACCTCTCACATTGGGCTGACATTTGTGACCACTGGATTTGCCGGGCGGGTCCGGGCAGGTTTACATCACAACCGAGTCCAACCTCGTGTCCTAAGCATTGATTAACACTTAAAATCTTTTACCCTAGTTTTAATAATTCCCTATTCAAATTATTAATTAAGTCAACTTTTAATGATGTCCATAATTGACTCAATTATGGCCATCCACTTATGGCATGCAAAATCATATCAATTGCACCCCAACTTTTTAATATTAAATCCTTAATATTACCCCTACCCCACGTTTATACGTTCGCTTATTCAACGCATAATATAGGCTAGACTTATATAGTCTAACACCTAACACAAAGATAAATTATCACAACATATAGACAATTAAAATAAATCTAATCATAATAGGGGTGAAACTTGCATAAACTACACATGTTAAGGATCAAAAGGTGTCAACTTGTTAAATATCTCAATTTACATGATATGATCATAGCCCAAATCTATACATAAACTTGCATATGGGGTTTTTAGGCAACATAATGATAGTGTGAACTAGCATAGGATATCACATATGTCATAGCATAATTCTAGATGTCATAATAGATGTCTTGGCATATGTTCATAACTTTTCTAATCAATCTAACTTGCATATGTGACTTGTCATATAGATCAACATAACCCAAACATGATGATTTAATTAATATGAACTAACTAGCATAGATGGTAACATCATGGCCTTTTTAACATGTATGATTCATCACAACTTAGCATAGAAACTTTCAACATACATAACATCATCATAGCATGGTTTACAACATATAAGATATCACCATCACATAACATTGGATTTACAATATACATGATAGCAAAAGGGGTTTACAACAACATATATGATAATTCACATCATCTACTCATAATCCATTCATAACTCAACCTAATTAAAATGATAATAATCTTGTTAAGATCATCATACTCACAATTTAGAGAAGAAAAGAGAGAGTTTTGCTTTGCTTTAGGGTTGAGAGAATTAGAATTGAATTTGCTTTTCTTCTTTCTTAGTTTGCGGCGGCTCCATTGATTTCCATGGCGACGGTAACTATTCTATTTTAATTAGGTTTAGGGTTAGCATTAGGATGTATTTATAGGTGTAGGAAGTTATTTAGGACCATTAGATTAACCCTGAACCATGAGAACCAATCAAATGCAAAATCTGCATTTGAGCGAATCGGCCCACGGGTTGACAGCCAAACACCCTGGATTAACCCCTAGTCGACCCAGCAAGGCTCGGGTCGACCTCAAAAATGGGCCGGTTCGGTTATTTCCCCTCCCAATTCGTTGTTTTGAACTTTTTCGCATATTTATTTATTTAATTTTTAATTAATTATATATATATATATATATCAATATATATATTTCTCTGCGCAACCCATTTCCCTTAATTCTTTTCTAAAAATTAAGTATACTTTAATTTGTGAGTTTTAATGTTATAAAATTACGGGGTGTTACACCAGTCACCCGGCCGATCGAAGAACGACGGGGGTAGATGAGTTCATATCGTTGATATATATACAACTTTCAAGCTGAGGATTTTTGCTATAAATAAACAAAATGATTTAAGTAATTTTAGTTTTTGATTGAAGATAATGACTAGGCTTAAGAATTGAGTAGAGATGAAGTGTTTATATATCTTACTTCAAAAAACTATTATTCAAGTTCAAAATTGTAACAACCCGCAAATTCTGAACCAATTTAAAAAAAATAGAAATTTTAATGGAATTTTAATAGTTAAAATAATTTATTTCAAATAATAACGACAGAAAATTTATTTTAAATTGAAATTAAAATAAATATATTTATTTTAATTATAAAAGGAGTTAGAAATAGCGCGGTAGTTTGAAAATTTGAATTTGAACTTTGACGGACTGGACAGGATGCAAAATAAATTGGATTTTAGTGAAACCAAAAGTAATAGAATCTATTCAAAAATATTTTTTAATGAATCCGAAAAATCGAAATTTCATAGAGTGAATAAAAAATTATGCCTAGTTTAAATGTCAGAATAGTCGTTGCAGAATTTATATATATTTTTTAATATTAAAAATAGCCATTTTTCAAACAACTTCCGTTTTCGACGAAACCACTTTTGTTGGAACCGGAACGTCAAATTATTGCTAGGTTTCAATTTTCATAATTTTTGGAATTAATATGTGAGCGTAGCAAACAAAAATGTGTTTTGTCAATTTTAGTCAAATCTAATCGACTTGAAAATAGCCACTTTTCGAATAGTCTCAGAATTTGACGACATTAATTTTGTTAGGACCGTATCGTCAAAAAAAAGCCAGAAATAATTTTTCTGGGTTTTTCTGAGTTCGTATGTGGCCCTGGTGAATTTAAATATACGATCGAATTTATTTAATAAAGGATTTAAATATTAAATTAAAGATTTCAGGTCACAGACAACCGTTTGGGCTGACGGGACCTAGCCCATTGGATCCGGAATGGGGGCTATTGGGTACTTTCAACTCTGTTTGGACTAAAATCGAATTGGTTTAAGATTTATGAATTTTATTGTAAAATTACGTTGAAATATTATAAATAATGGAAAATAAAACCCTAACACTATTCATCATTGTGTAGCCGCCGCCTTCATTCAAAATCCATGGCCAATGTGCTCCCTTTTTCATCTCTTAATATCCATCAATCCACTCAATAGAATCTCCCTCCCCAGTTGAGTTTATTGTAGCCATTTCTTCAAGCTTTCAATTCATACGGTTGGATCATCTTCAAGTGGCTCGAAGGACAAGTTACAGACCCACAAACCCACAGTTTTCTGATCACCGCCGCCCCCTATACACTCGATCGAGTGGGCCCCCTTCACCAGCGTGGATGCGCCGCCCCTAGGACTTGGTCGTGGTGTACTCCGATCGCTCTCTGGTGCCTCTGTGTGCGTGCAAAAGCAAACCCTAGAACGGAGCCTACTGGGTTTGCTTACGGTCGTGACTTTAACGAGGAAGAAGGTTAATTCCTTAAGTCATTTATTTATTAAATCTTATTTAAATATTATCAATCTAAATTTAATCATAACTAATTCATATGAACTCAGAATAACGCGATTTCTGAAGCTTGCAATTGTAGAGACAAGATCTACATTCCTAGACTGAAAAGGGATAATTTCGAGCTGTTTGAATTTTAGACTAGTTTGCGACACGACTGTGAGATTTCTTTTTTTAATTAATTTATTTGTTATGTAACTATTGTATTTATGTCTTAGATCTGCTGTGATGTGATTGTGGATGATTTATCTGTTTGTTGGTAATGTATAAACACAGATCTGTATGTGTTGAATAAAATAAACCATTTTGTAATGTTATTGATTTGGAATAGAATTGCCATTTCAATAAAAATAAATCATTTTGTTATGTTGTTGAATTGCATTAGATTTTCAATTCAACATAAAAACTTTATTTGGATTATTTTTGTTGAATTGAATTAAATTGTAAATTCAATTTGATCATATTTGTTGAATTTAATTAGATTGTCAATTCAATATTAAAAATATCTTTTTAACATCTTTGAGCATCGAAATAGAATTATCAATTTAACATAAAACATTATTTTATCATTTTTATTGTATTGAAATAGAATTGTCAATACAATGGAAAATATATCATTTTTGTCTATATCATTGAATTGAGATAAAGTTATTCCTTTATTTGCATTCCTTGATTCAAATATTCATTGAATTAAAAAAGTTGTTCCTTTATTTGCATTCCTTGATGCAAATATTCATTGAATTAAAAAGTTGTTCCTTTATTTGCATTCCTTGGTGCAAATATTCATTGAATTAAAAAGTTGCTCTTTTATTTGCATTCCTTGGTGCAAATATTCATTGAATTAAAAAGTTGTTCTTTCATTTGCATTCTTTGATGCAAATATACATTGAAATAAAAAGCTATACTTTTATTCGCATTCTTTGATATAGATAAAATATTGAAATTGGAGATTAAATTTTTTATTTGCATTTCTTGATGCAAATAAAACATAATTTTAAAAAGGTTATACTTTTATTTGAAATTTTGATATAAATTAGAAACATGATTTGTAAAATTACATTTTCATTTGCAATTTTAGATGCAAACAAAACATTAGAATTAGATTAACAATAAAAGTCACCTTTTTATTTTTGTATGAATTGTTTGATTGGAATAAATCAACATTTTTGTTTAAAATATCCGAACAAGAATAAAATGTCGTTTTTGGTACATAATGTCATCAAGGTCATTTTATCTATAAAATGTCATCTTTGTAAGATTATTACATTGAAATAAATATTTCATTTTGTTAAGATTATTACACTAAAGAGGATTAGATAAAAATAACATTTTTGGCAAACATGTCAGAGAAATAAAAGATCATATTTTTATTGTAAATTTGTCACAATAAAGAGAGTAGAAGTAAAAAAAACTATATTTTTAATGTAGTTAGTTTCAATAAAAAGATCAAACATTAAAGATTACAGTTTTATGGATAATATGTTCTAATCAAAAGATTGGAATTTAAAAGATTACTTTTTATGTAATATGCTTTCATTAAAAAGAGTAGGATTGAAAGATTACCTTTTTATGTAATATGTTTTTCATTTGGAAGAATAGTTTTAAAATAACATTTTTATTGTCATGTTAGTTATAATGAAAGTAATTGATATAAAAGAAATATATTGTAATTAAAAGAATATATTTTAAAGATGCATTTTTATTTACAATTTTTTATGCAATAAAACAGGGAAGTTGAAAGTAACATTTTTGTTGTCATTTTATACGAAATAAAAATAGTCATCTTTGTCAAAACTTGTAAACCATGGAATTAAAAGTTGAATTTTTATTTGCATTCTTTGACGCAAATAACCACCATATTTGAAAGTCGAATTTTTATTTGCATTCCTTGATGCAAATAAAATATTAAATTAAAAGTTGCATATTTATTTGCATTCCTTGATGCAAATAAAATATTGAATTAGAAGTTGCATTTTTACTTGCAAATCTAGTTGCAAATAAAACTTGAATTAAAAATTGTATTTTTAATTGCATTCTTTGATGCAATTAAAACATGAATTAAAATATTGCATTTTTATTTGCATATTAGATGCAAATAAAAAGCATAGTTTAAGAAGTTACATTTTAGAGGTAAATAGAAGAATAAAATTAAAAGTATCATTTTTACCTTTAAATTAGAGAGAATAAAAAAGATTATGATAAAGAGAATTCATCTTTGTTGTAACTTGGTTAAATTAAATAAAATGTTTTTATTGTCATTATAGATTTTAAATAAAAAGATTAGTATCAAAAAGATATATTTTTGGTGTCATCTTATCTTCAATAAAAAGAGTAAATAGAAAGGTAAGTTTTATTTTGTCATTTTGTTGCAATACAAAAAGATGCATTTTTAGTTAAACAAGAATGAGGCATTTTTAGTTCATTAAAATTGATTAAACAAAAAGATTAAGAAAATATATTCACTTTTGTCAATAAAAAGGAATGAGAAAAAATATTCATTTTTGTCACTTAAAAAGAATGAAACAAAAACATTCACTTTTATCAAAGTTAAAACCATTTTATCGCTTTTGTCAAACTACTAAATTTAAATCCATTTTGTCGCTTTTGTCAAAATTATAATAGTTAAAACCAATTGGTCACTTTTGTCAAATTTTAATGGCTTGAACAAACATTATCATTTTGTCGATAAAACAAACTTATCACTTATATTTGTTTTGTTGAATTAGATTTGTCAACAAAACAAAGTCATCATCTTTGTTGTTTTGTTGAAATAGAGTAGTTAAATCAGAATATACATTGTGTCAAAATATTCATTTTTGTCGAAATAGACTAGTTAAAACAAACCATATATTTTTGTCAAAATATATACTTTTGTCAAGATAAGACTAGTTGGATCAAAATACAATTTTTGGACTAATAGCTTAGTTGAACCAAAATAATTATTTCTATCAAAATATTTAATTTTGTCAAAAATACAATAGTTGAAACAAAAGTTACATTTTGTTAAATATGATTGTTGAAAACAAAAATTACATTTTTGTTTATTAGTTTTGAAATAACACAAAAACCATATTTTTGGGTTAAATAAAAGTGTTAAACACAAATAGTATTTTGTTAGATAGGTTTGTGTTATAAACCAAAATATTCATTTTGATAAAATAGAATTGTCAGCAAAATGAAACTTCTTATACATTTTGTTGAGATAGAATTTATATGCATCATTTTTGTTTGCATAACATACAACAGAATATAAAAATCTTTTTTATGTGCAAACTTACATTGAAGTTTATATTCAAATATAAGAATCATATTATTGGTCAAAACTTACATTAGAATGTATAAGTGAGTTAAAATGACTTCTTTATATGTTATTGCATACATTAGAATGTATATGCAATTTAAAATAAACATTTTTATGTGTTGGGTTATACATTGAAAACATGTACAATTGGGATTATTTCTTTTATGTGTTAACATAAAGAATAATTACATACAAATAAAGTATAAAAAATCATCTTTTATTTTTCATTCGCAATATTATCACATAAGTAAATTACATTCTATTAGATATTAGAAAGTATGCGAGTCAAATATATTTTGTTTCGACATAAGGAATAAAATATCATGTTTGGTTCATCATCATCAACATGTCAGTAGTATTAAAATTGGTTAAATTCATTAACCAATTATTTACTTATATATATTGTTGTTGGCTGAAAACCCCACACGGGTATTGGGATGATAATTGATATGCACTAGTCCCAATATTTATTTGTATGTTAATCGATTGATTGACAAGCTGCGATGAGCGTTATTATTTCATTTTAATGCTCACATAGTTATGAACTTCACTCTGGGTGTTGAATGAATGGTTTGATGATTATTTATCAATTGTTGTTATTTACATACGATGTATGAAATCCATATAACCAAAGTTATATGGTAAATGGTTGAGTGGCTTTCCGATTCAGAATATCTTTTATACAAAGAATATTTTAAACAAAGAATTTCTTTAAAATAATTTTTATTTATAAAGATATTGTAATAAAAGAATTGGATTTTGGGTTGTCGTGGATGGTGTCTTAAATAGCACTGTTCTTAAACCCCGTATGAAAGAATAAATCTAACTAAGATTATTAGTGTTTTCAAATTATACTTATTAATTAGAATTATTGATATGTGAATTGGGTTTACCATGAACTATGTTTTTAAACGACTTTGTTCTTTAACCTAATTAACATGATTTTGGGTTTATCGTGAACAATGTTTTTAAAGACATTGATTCTTTAACCCAATTCAAGATAAGATTTATGTCTTAAATTGGAATAATCGTAAAGTAATGATTTTGGATATTATGACCAAATTGGAGTTTTAATAAATCTATAAAAAGAAGATTAGAGATCAATTTAAAAGAATTTATCTTTGATAAAATTAATGGGAATCTTTCCCTAATAATATGAATATTTTATTTAAAGAATATTCTGAATTGGAATGAGGCGTTGGATGTGTATTTACAACACTTGTTTTTTAAATTATAAAAATAAGCGAGTTATTCGGAAAGACCGGGTTTAACCCATTCTGAATAATTACTACGACGATTAAAAGTCGAAGATATTGAAGACAGTGGATGAAGACCGGCGATACTCACAACGAATGGACGACTACTGATGTCTGTCATTGGGTCGCTCCCAGTAAAGGGTTAATAGTGGTAGTTGTCCGGACATACTTGTTGATCGTCCGGATATGCGAGCACCTAGGTGACTCCGGATTCGTTCAGACCCAGAACGGACTTGTAAATGGATGTGTGTCCGACATTGAATTTTGTGCTGTGTAATTAAATTGATATCTATTAATGTATATCTACGGTGGCGGAAAATTTATTCTCTTGCTTAAGACTCTTCTTTGAGACGCACGAGCTCGAAGGTTATATATTAGTAGTTATCAATCGCATAGTGTGAACTGTCAATGTGACATGCCAACATGCAATTGATCGGGGCTTTTTTGAAAAGAAGAGCCTTGTGGATGATGATCAAAGCATAGCCTATTTAGCCATAGCTTTGTGTATTTCGTTACCTCGCGAGCCTCACACCCCGGTAAGAGTCAGAAACGGGACAAGGGAACGCAGGGAGTGCATATGTTTCTTCCTAGCTAGAAGTGGTGTTTGGATTTTTACAAGGCCCGACATTTTTACTTATGTGGTTGATGGATTTTAAGGCGCCTCAGATATTTTTTATTGGTTGCCAATGACCAATCTATAGGTCCAATAGGATTGGAAAGCATGTGTTCAGGAATTGCCAATCCACTAGCGTTATTTGTGGATCGGCCCTACTGTATCCAAGGGTTCACTGCAGGAGATGCTGAGACATTGCTAGAGTGTCTCGAATCGGTAAGGAGATCGTTCCTAGCCTTGACCCTTAATGGAAACCCAATTTCCAATACGACATCATGCGGTTTTGATTGTAGAACTTATATGGCGACATAGTAGGATGGGGTAGTATGCCGTCTATGATTGATACATTTACTTTAAAATGTTTTTAAAACCTATATACACTAATAGTAATATCAAATCCGTTTTATCGTATCAAGCATTTTTGACCATTATAAGGTAAACTCTGTCCTCCATCTTGCGTTGCATTGTATGATGGGACCTGAGTCTTATAATGGTTTCATTTTTCTAGAAAGCATTGCGTTGTTTCAACGATTTACTTTATTTATGCATTGGCAATCTAATGGAGTAAACCCGTTCCGTGTTAGCGGCGTGGTCCTGTGATTAGCCTTATTACTAATTAAGTTAAGTAAAGATTTCTCATAACAGTCCTTACATTTATTTCAATTTACATGTATGAAATCCATCAACCACATGATACCAGTGATTTTAACTTCCAATTTTAACATTTTATTTGTATCAAAGAATGCAAATAAAAGTATAACTTTTTTTCAATGTATATTTGCATCAAAGAATGCAAATAAAGGAACAACCTTTTAACTTATCGTATATTTGCATCAAGGAATGCAAATAAAAGAATAACTTCTTAATTCATCGTTTATTTGCATCAAGGAATGCAAATAAAAGAATAACTTTTTAATTCATGTTTTTATCTACATCTAAAATGTAAGTAGAAATGTAACCTTTTAATTTAATTGTTTGCTTGCATCTAAAGAATGCAAATAAAAATTTAACTTTTAATTTCATGTTTCATTTGCATCAGGGAATGCAAATAAAAATATAATTCTTTATTTCATGTTTTATTTGCATCGAGGAAAGCAAACAAAATACAACTCTTTATTTTAATGTTTTGTTTGCATCGAGGAATGCAAACAAAATTGTAACTTTTTATTTTATGTTTTATTTGCATCGAGGAACGCAAATAAAAATATAACTCTTTTATTTTAATGTTTTGTTTGCATCGAGGAATGAAAACAAAATTGTAACTTTTAAATTCAATAAAATGAACAAAATGATATTTTTCACTAAATTGACAATTCTAATTTCAATTCAATAAAATGAACAAAATGGTATTTCATGACAAACTAATTCAATCCAATAATAATGACAAAATGATATTTTTCATTGATTTGACAAACAAATTCAATTCAACAAACATGTCCAGAGTGATATTTTTAATTTTATTTGACTAACATATACAGATCTATAATTATTCATCACCAAACAATAGATTAATCATCATCCAAATTTTAGACAAAACAGATCTAAATCATATACATACAATCATCACATCGCAAGTAAAATAAATAATTTGATTAATTATTTAAAAATAATAAATCTCACAGTCGATTTTATCTGAATTTCTGTTCACGTTCAAATTTGGCTGAATTTCCAAAGTACTCTGTTTCAGATCTAGTTAGCTTCATGGCGTAGATCTCTTCTCTACGATTGCAACGCTTCAGAAATCACGTTATTCTGAGTTAGTATGGTCGAATTATGATTTATTTAAGTTGATAATATTTAAATATAATAAATTAATTAATTTACTTTAGGATTTTTATACCTTCTTCCTCAACCAGTATAAGGCCGATGCAAACCCAATTTGCTTCAAATCTAGGCTTCCAAATTTCGTGCAAAAGGTGATATGGTTTGACGATCGGAGAGTTGGACGTCGGAGGGGGGTGTGTGGCGCACGTGCACTGGTGAAGGGGACCCACTCGGTGGTGCAGGGGTGGCTCGGCGGCGGTTGAGACCCTCGGTGTTTGGGGTGTCGGTTTGCTCAATTCAGACGACTAGGGAACGATCAAGTCGTATAGAAATGAAGAGCAGGAAACTCTCTTCGATAATGTCTAAGGGGTGAGGTTTGATTTGTAGAGGATTAACCGTTGCTGAGGAATCAAAATGGGAGGGTGGAGGCCATGGATTTAAGTGGAGGCAGCGACTACTGTACAATGTATTAGGGTTTAGTGAAAGTGATGTATTTTTATAATATTTTAATGTGAATTTTGCAAATAAATCCATAACTTTTGAACAACTCCAATTCCAGCCCAACCAGAGTTGACCCCACCCAATAGCCCCCATTTCGGATCCAATGGGCTAGGTCCCGTCATCCCAAACAACAGTTTGTGGCCTGAATTATTTAATTTATTATTTAAATCCTTTATTAAATTAATTCGATCGTATATTTAAATTCACCGAGGCCACATACGGATTCAGAAAATTCCATAAAAATTATTTCTGTCTTTGTAACGACGATACGGTCCTAACAAAATTAATTTCATCGAATTCCGAGACCGCTGGAAAAATGGCTATTTTCAAGTCAATTAAATTTGGCTGAAATTGACAAAACACATTTTGTTTGCCATTCTCACATATTAATTCAAAAAATTACAAAAATTGAAACCTAGCAATAATTTGACATTCCGGTTCCAACAAAGTGGTTTCGTCGAAAACAGAGGTCGTTTGTAAAATGGTTATTTTTAAGGGCCATATTTTATATTAAAATATATATATAAACTCTATAGCGACTTTTCTAAATTTTAAACTAGCCATAACTATTTATTTTTAAAGTGAAATTTTAGTTTCTTACATTCGTTAGAAAGATATGGTTAAATAGTTTTAAATATTTTTGGTTTTACTGAAATCCGATTTATTTTGAATCCTGTACATTCAGTTAAAGTTTAAAATCAAATTTTCAAACTGCCGCGCCATTTCTAACTCCTTTTATATTTAAATTAAATTTATTCATTTTAACTTCGATTTAAAATAAATTTTTAGTCGTTATTATTATAATAAACAATTATAACTATTAAATTTTCATTAAATTTCCTAAAATAAAAATTTTAAATTGGTTCAGAATTTGCAGGTTATTACAGTCTCCCCCACTTAAAATCTTTTCCTCCTCAATTTTTGGTTCTTATCAATTTAGTTCAATAATAAATTCGATTTAGCTAAATTTATCATTCTTTCTCCTATTGATTAATTAATTATCATCCTACATTAGTTAAACTAATTATCAAACATCACAACCAGCAATCAATTAGGTGATTAACTTTTTAAATATATAGCTTTTATATATAGTCAAAAATTATATTTTTAGTGCAAATCACAGCAATAAATTCTAATTAAGTTTTGGTTCTCATACCAGTCGATTGGAAATATATAGATATTCCACTTCCGTAACTCGAACATAAATACTGATGATATATATATATATATATATCACCAGAATCATCTCTGGGTGACTAGAGTGTGATTCTATATCTACCCAGTATATTTGAGACTTTGTATACACGTTGATCAGATGTATATTAAAATCTCTATCTACTCGATTGTCCAAATTAAAATATAATAATATCTCAAATACGTATTTTAAGATAAAAATTTCAAAACTAAATTTGTTTTCATTTTTATAAAAATAACACTCTTCGGACTCATTCTAGGATACTACTGATCCCATCTCTAACGAGTCATTTTTTTATAGGATATTATTAATCCTACCTCTGATGAGTCTTTTGTTCAGTTCTAACGAGTTGTCCCCCAAAGATTTGAGCTAACTAAAGCTCTGATACCAAATGTAAAGGCCCACAGACAGTGGGTTAACCTCCCACCGTGACATACAGATGATCCCCCAGATACCTTGTTTTACGGCCAGCCTCTCGACTGCAATAACCAATCCTAATAAATAAGGGACATGTAGGGGTAAGAGCCCACTGTTCTCCACCAAACAACATAGTAAGAACCCCCTATCATGTGTAACGAGCTCCGTAGCCAACAATAAGGACGTGTAGGGGTAAGAGCCCACTATTCGCCACCAAACAACATGGCGAGAACCCCCTATTTGCATTTCTTGATGCAAATAAGACATAGTTTTAAAAAGGTTATATTTTATTTGTAATTTGGATACAAATTAATAACATGATTTGTAAAGTTACATTTTTTTTTGCAATTTTAGATGCTAACAAAACATTAGAATTAAAGTAACATTTCTTGTTTGCAATTTTAGATGCAAACAAAACATTAAAATAAAAAGTTACATTTTTATTTACATTTTAATTGTAATTAAAATGATAGAATTAAAGGTTGCATCTTTATTTGTAAAATTAGATGTAAGTAAAAAAATAAATTAAAAAGTTACATTTTTATCTGCATTTTAGATGTAAATAAAATATAGTATAAAAAATTACATTTTTAATTGCATATTAGATGTAAATAAAAACATGGAATTAAAAGTACATTTTTTTTACATTGTAAATGTAAATGAAACTATAAAATGGAAAGTTACAAGTTTATTTACATTATAGACGTAAATAAAAGCTTAAATTAAAAAGTTACATTTTTATTAAATTTAGATGTGAATAAAAGAGTAGATTAATAAGTTATAATTTTTATTTACATTCTAGACGTAAATAAAAGAATAGATTAAAGAATTACATTTTTATTTACATTTTAGTTAAAATAAAAGAATAGAATTGAAAGTTACAATTTTGTTGTCATTTTTAAGACAATAAAAAGAGTGGAATTAAATGTCACATTTTATGGTCATTTTATATGAAACAAAAAGAACAGGTTTTAAATATTTCATTTTTATTGTCATTTTAGGGACAATAAAAAGAATATATTTTAGTGTTATATTTTTATTGTCCTTTTATGCATAAAAAGAATTAGATATTAAAATGGAATAGGTGAAAGTATACAGCTTTGTTTCTTATGTAGGAATCATTAAAATTTCTCATTGTTGAAATGTTACACTTCCATTTACAAGTTGTCCGACTTGTTTATGTGATTGGGAAGATGATTTTTCACACGTCGGCCGAGTGCACAGATAATCTATTATTGTTTGTTGGTTGAAACCCCACACGGGTGTTGGGACGACATTTGATATACACTAGTCCCAATATTTAATTAATTGTCAATCGATGGATAGACAGCTTGTGTTGAGCATTACTTATTTATTTATTTTATTGCTCACACAGTTATAAATCTCAGTTTGGGTGTGAATGTATTGTTTGATGATTGTTTATCATTATCGTTGGATATATGCAATGTATGAAATCCATATAACTGAAATCATATGGTAATTGATTGAGTCGCATTCCGATTCAGAATTATTTTAATGAAAAAGGTCATTTTAATGTAAAAATACATTTTTATGTAGAAGAATGAAAAGATCATTTTAATGTAAAAATACATTTTAATGTAAAAGGAAAAGGAACATTTTAGAGAAGGAATACCTTAGAACAAAGAATATTTTAAGATAAAGAATATTTTAAAATGAATTTAGGAAGGAATAAAGTATGATTTTTATGTCCATCTTAGAATGGACACAAGAATATAAAATATGAAGCCGTGATATGTAAGGACGCTATTTTTAACCCGAATGGGTTTATCGATCGATTTATTCCATTTTTAAAATAAAAATAAAAGAAGTGATTTATAAATCTAATATTTTGAAATTTTAAATATTTTAATATAATAAAATATAGAATATTCAATTTTTATTTGAAATTGAAAATGAAGATAAAATCATTATAAATGAATTTATAAATATTTTGTAAAATATGTTTTAATAGAAATCGATGAAATAAACAGAATATGTATATATACAATGGCCTGAATAGAACGCGCTGCACAGCGACCGTTCAGGAATTTCGACCATTAACTTCAAATTGATGTAACGGGAGATCCGACCGTCGGATTCTCCTAAAATCAGAACCATTGGGTTCGTATCAAAAAGAGCTTTCCAATGAATATAAGATTTTTGAAATCTAACGGTTAGATTTGAAGTTATGTCCAAATCAATTTCATAAAAGGTTGTCGCTATGGATGCAGTTCGATGACCATTTATGGAAGTCGCCTGTAAAGGCCTTAATAAAAATTTTAAAAATATACAAAAATTACGTAAAATCATAATAAATGATTTAAAAAGATTTTAAGATGAAAAACTCCAATTTTGTAAAGGTAAAATATATTTTTATCAAAATGAACTAGTTATTAACTAGAAAGATAATCCAATGTTTTAAAATAAATAAATTGGATTTTTGGGTTATCGTGAATGGTGTCTTAAATAACACTATTCTTAAACCCCGTGTGAAAAGAATAAATCTTTTAATTAAGATTAATAGAGTTCTCAAATTATATTTAGTAATTGGGATAAAGTGAAATGTGAATTGGGTTTATCGTGAACTGTATTTTAAAACGACATTTGTTCTTTAACCCAATTAACAGTGAAAATATAATTTGGAATTCATAAATCTTTTATTATGATTTAAATGTAAATTTTCCAAAATAAATTTTTCCAATTTAATACATTAAATTGGAATTGAATGGAATTCGATTCGGTAATAATCGAGATAAGCTCCTGTAAATAAAGGCCGATACTATATATGGAATTTAAAAGACTTTGTCATTATTCCATTAATATTATTAGTCTGATATGGGATTTTATATCAATTATATACCATTATGATTTTCGTGTAGATTCCAATTTGATGGAAGATGATTTTGAGTTTATCGTGAACTTTGTTTTAAATGACATCGGTTCTTTAACCCAGTTAAAGATAAGATTAATTTCTTAAATTTGAATAATCTTTAAGTAATGATTTAGAGATGTAAAAGGTAACTTTAAAGGACTTATCTTTGATAAAATTAATGGGGACTTTTCCCTAATATTGTGAATATTTTACTAAAAGAACAATCTGAATTGGAATGAGGCGTTAGATGTGTTTTTATAGCACTTGATTTTAAATTACGGGACTTATTCGGAAAAACCAGGTTTAACCCATTCTGAATAACGAAACGACGACTAACAGTCGAAGAAATTGAAGACGGTGCAAGATCGATGATCTTCCGGTCGAATGGATGAGTTGCTACTGATGCCCATGATTGGAGTAGCTACCTTGAAGGAGCCATAGTGGTAGCCGTCCGGACGTACGTGTTGATTGTTCGGATATGCGAGGAATAAGGTTCCTCCGGTTTCGTTCAAAACCAGAACGGACTTGTAAATGGATGGTATGTCTGAAGTTGTATTCCTTTACATTGTATCTGTTGATTTCTGCTAATATATATCTGTTTGGTAGCGGAGAATTCATTCTCTTGCTTAATACCCTTCTCTGGGACGTATGAGCTCAGATGTTATATATTGGCAGAAATCAATGGTAGGGATTGACAATGTGGCATACTAAGATGCATGGATCAAGGCTTTTGTTGAAAAGCAGAGCCTTGTGGATGATGATCAAAGCATAGCCTATTTAGGCATAGCTTTGTGTATTACGTTACCTCGCAAGCCTCACACCCCGGTAGAGTCAAAAACGAGACAGGGGAACGCAGGGAGTGCACACGTTTCTTTCTAGCTAGAAGTGGTGTTTGGGTTTTCACACGGCCCGGTATTTTTACTTATGTGGTTGATGGATTGAGGTGCCTCAGATATTTTTATTGGTCTCCAATGACCAATTTATAGGTCCAATAGGATCGGGAAGCGTGTGGTCAGGAATTGCCAATCCGCTAGCGTTATTTGTGGACCGGCCCTGCTATATCCAAGGGTTCACTGCGGGGAATCCTGAGACATTGCTATAGTGTCTCGAATCAGTTAGGAGATCGTCCCTAGCCTTGACTCATGATGGATACCAACCTACAATACGACAGCATGCAGTTTTGATTGTATAACTAGTATGGCGACATAGTAGGATGGGGTACTATGCCGTCTATGATTGATACATTATGATTGAAATTGTTTTTAAAACATATATATACACTAATAATAATATCAAATCCGTTTTATTGTATCAAGCATCTTTTGACCATTATAAGGTGAAACTCTATCCTCCAGTTTGCGTTGCATTGTGTGATGACACTTGAGTCTTATAATGGTTTCATTTTTCTAAAAAGCATTGCATTTTTAACGATTTACTTTATTTATGCACTGGCAATCCAATGGAGTAAAACCGTTATGCATTAGCGGCGTGGTCCTGTGATTAACCTTATTATTGAACAAGTTAAATAATATTTCTCATACCAGTCCCATGACTGACCTGTAGTTTGTTTCACTTGCAAACTCAGGTGCCCTCTTTTCCACACGGGCAGTCAAGTAGCTTATTTTGCAGATACTATCGAGCAGGATTCTGGATCGAAGTTTAAAGTTGTGTCCAGAGTGTTGATAGACTTCCGCTGTATCAGTTTAATTATTTCCGTTGTTTTGTATTAATTATTGTAATGATCTTCCGCTGTATTATTATTTATTAATGTGTTCTGGTATATTCTGTACTCTGATGTTATATTATCATGATGTAATAAAAGTCTTTTGTTATCTGTTCTAATGTATTGTATTCTCAAAGTTAAAGTATTCGAAGATTTCCGACTTTTGGCTAAGACCTGTGTGGTTTATGGTCGATTCAAAGGGTGGGGATTTTCGGGTCTTTACATTTATTTCAATTTGCCTAAACGTATTATATACAATTCAAAGTGAAATCTCACCCTTTGAATTGACTATGGGACTGACCCGTAGTTTGTTTCAGTTTGCAAACTTGGGTGCCCTCTTTTCCACATGGGCACTCGAGTAGCTTATTTGCATATATTATCGAGCAGGATTCTGGATCGAAGCTTAGAGCAGT
Source organism: Allium sativum (assembly GCA_030737875.1). Taxonomy (NCBI): domain Eukaryota; kingdom Viridiplantae; phylum Streptophyta; class Magnoliopsida; order Asparagales; family Amaryllidaceae; genus Allium; species Allium sativum. The sequence goes on along the minus strand of CM060909.1, from coordinate 426,904,233 downwards.
GTCTAGAACATTGATAGACTTCCGCTATATCAGTTTATATGTTCTGCTGCATTGTATTACCTTTATTGTAATTTATTTTCCGCTGTATTATATCCAATGTACTCTGATATTTTGTACTCTGATATAACATTATTGTAATGATTATAAAAGTCTTCTGTTATCTGTTCTGATGTGTTGTATTCCCAAAGTTAAAGTATTCGAAGATTTCCAACTTTTGGTTCAGACCTATATGGTTTATTGTCGATTCAAAGGGTGGGGATTTTCGGGTCTTTACATTTGGTATCAGAGCTCTGGTTAGCTCAAATCTTTGGGGTACAACTCGTTAGAACTGGACAAAAGACTCATCAGAGATTGGATTAGTAATATCCAATATGAATAACTCGTTAGAGAAGGGATCAGTAGTATCCTAGAACGATTGTGAAGAGTATTAATTTTTAAAATAAAAATGAAAACAAATTTAGTTCTGAAAATTTAAAATCTTATTATACATATTTGAATATATTATTTTATCTTATTTTGGATAATCGAGTATATAAAGAGTTTGCATATATGCCTAGCTAGTGTATATTCGAAGCCTCAAATATACTAGATAGATATAGAATCACACTTTAGCCACCCGGAGATGTTCTGATGGTGGTTTGAAACATCATCAGAATTTATGTTCGAGTTTCGAAAGTGGTATATCTATATATTTCCATTGACTGGTGTTAGAACCAAACTAGATAGGATATATTGCTGTGATTTGCACTAAAAATATGATTTTTGACTATATATAAAAGTTATATATATTTGAAAAGTTAATCACCTAATTGATTGCTGGTTGTGATGTTTGATAATTAGTCTAACTAATTAAAATATTGGAATGATAATTAATTTAACCAATATATAAAAGAATGGTAAATTTAACTAAATTAAATTTAATATTAAACTTAACTGAAAATTGATCAGAATTAAAAGTTGAGTTGGTTAATTAAACAACTTTTGACTCCGTTCCTTTTCGAGGATGAAAAGATTTTAAGTGGGGGAGATTGTAACAACCCGCAAATTCTGAACCAATTTAAGAAATTTTAACGGAATTTTAACAGTTAAAATAATTTATTTTAAATAATAACGATGGAAAATTTATTTTAAATCAAAGTTAAAACGAATATATTTATTTTAATTATAAAAGGAGTTAGAAATAGCGCGATAGTTTGAAAATTTGAATTTGAACTTTGACGGACTGTACAGGATGCAAAATAAATCGGATTTTAGTGAAATCAAAAATATTAGAATCTATTTAAAAATATCTTTCCAACAAATCTGAAAAATCGAAATTTCATAGCGGGAATCAAAATTTATACCAAATTTAAATTTCAGAATAGTCGTTGTAGAATTTATATATATATTTTAATATTAAAAATAGCCATTTTTCAAATGACCCCGTTTTCGACGAAACCACTTTTGTTGGAACCGGAACATCAAATTATTGCTAGGTTTCAGTTTTCATAATTTTTAGAATTAGTGAGCGTGGCAAACAAAAATGTGTTTTGTCAATTTCAGTCAAATCTGATCGACTTGAAAATAGCCATTTTTCGAACAGTCTCGGAATTTGACGAAATTAATTTTGTTAGGACCATATCGTCAAAACAAAGCCAGAAATAATTTTTTCTAGATTTTTTTGAGTTTGTATGTGGCCATGGTGAATTTAAATATACGATCAAATTAATTTAATAAATGATTTAAATATTAAATTAAAGATTTCAGGTCATAGACAGCCGTTTGGGTAGTCGGGACCTAGCCCATTGTATCCGAAACGGGGCTATTGGGTCGGGTCAACTCTGGTTGGACTGAAATCGGATTGGTTTAAGATTTATGGATTTTATTGCAAAATTACATTGAAATATTATAAATAATGGAAAATAAAACCCTAATACTATTCATCATCGTGTAGCCGCCGCCTTCATACAAAATCCACGGCCACCTTGCTCCCTTTTTCATCTCTTAATATCCATCAATCCACTCAACAGAATCTCCCTCCCCAGTTGAGTTTATTGTAGCCATTTCTTCAAGCTTTCAACATATGGTCGGATCATCTTCAAGTGGCTCGAAGGACGAGTTATAGACCCAAAAACCCACGGTTTTGAGACCGCCGCCGCCCCCCATACACTCGATTGAGTGGGCCCCCTTCACCGGCGTGGGTGCGCCGCCCCTAGGACTTGGTCGTGGTGTACTCCGATCGCTCTCTGGTGCCTCTGTGTGCATGCAAAACCGAACCCTAGAACGGAACCTATTGGGTTTGCTTACGGACGTGAATTTGAACGAGGAAGAAGGTTAATTCCTTAAGTCATTTATTTATTTAATCTTATTTAAATATTATCAATCTAAATTTAATCATAACTAATTCATATGAACTCAGAATAATGCGATTTCTGAAGCGTTGCAATCATAGAGACAAGAACTACATTCCTAGACTGAAAAGGGACAATTTCGAGCTGTTTGAATTTTAGACCAGTTTGCGACACGACTGTGAGATTTCTTTTTATTATTATTAATTAATTTTTTAATTTATTTGCTATGTAACTATTGTATGTATATGTCTTAGATCTTTTGTGATGTGCTTGTGGGTGATTTATCTGTTTGTTGGTAATGTATAAGCACAGATCTGTACGTGTTGAATAAAATAAATCATTTTGTAATGTTATTGATTTGGAATAGAATTGTCGTTTCGATAAAAATAAATCATTTGTTATGTTGTTGAATTGCATTAGATTTTCAATTCAACATAAAAACATTATTTGGATTATTTTTGTTGAATTGAATTAAATTGTAAATTCAGTTTGATCATATTTGTTGAATTGAATTAGATTTTCAATTCAATATTAAAAATATCTTTTAAACAACTTTGAGCATTGAAATAGAATTATCAATTTAACATAAAACATTATTTTATCATTTTCATTGTATTGAAATAGAATTGTCAATACAATGGAAAATATATCATGTTTGTCTATATCATTGAATTGAGATAAAGTTATTCCTTTATTTGCATTCCTTGATGCAAATATTCATTGAATTAAGAAGTTGTTCATTTATTTGCATTCCTTGATGCAAATATTCATTGAATTAAAAAGTTGTTCCTTTATTTGCATTCCTTGCTGCAAATATTCATTGAATTAAAAAGTTGTTCTTTTATTTGCATTCCTTGGTGTAAATATTCATTGAATTAAAAAGTTGTTCTTTCATTTGCATTCTTTGATGCAATTATACATTGAAATAAAAAGCTATACTTTTATTTGCAATCTTTGATATAGATAAAATATTGAAATTGGAGGTTAAATTTTTTGCTTGTATTTCTTGATGCAAATAAAACATAATTTTAAAACGGTTATACTTTTATTTGAAATTTAGATATAAATTAGAAACATGATTTGTAAAATTACATTTTCATTTGCAATTTTGGATGCAAACAAAACAATAGAATTAGATTAACAATAAAAGTCACCTTTTCATTTTTGTATGAATTGTTTGATTGGAATAAATTAACATTTTTGAATAAAATGTTTAAATAAGAATAAAATGTCATTTTCAGTACATAATGTCATCAAGGTCATTTTATCTATAAAATGTCATCTTTGTAAGATTATTGCATTGAAATAAATATTTCATTTTGTTAAGATTATTACATTAAAGAGCATTACATAAAAATAACATTTTTGGTAAACATGTCAGAGAAATAAAAGATTATATTTTTATTGTAAATTTGTTATAATAAAGAGAGTAGAAGTAAAAGACTATATTTTTAATATAATTAGTTTCAATAAAAAGATCAAACATTAAAGATTAAAGTTTTATGGATAATCTGTTTTAATCAAAAGACTGGAATTTAAAAGATTACTTTTTATGTAATATACTTTCATTAAAAAGAGTAGGATTGAAATATTACCTTTTTATGTAATATGTTTTTCATTTGGAAGAATAGTTTTAAAATAACATTTTTATTGTCATGTTAGTTATAATGAAAAGAATTGATATAAAAGAAATATATTATAATTAAAAGAATAGATTTTAAAGATGCATTTTTATTTTCAATTTTTTATGCAATAAAACAGGGAAGTTAAAAGTAACCTTTTTGCTGTCATTTTATACGAAATAAAAATAGTCATCTTTGTCAAAACATGTAAACCATGGAATTAAAAGTTGAATTTTTATTTGCATTCTTTGATGCAAATAAACACCGTATTTAAAAGTTGATTTTTTATTTGCATTCCTTGATGCAAAAAAAATATTGAATTAAAAGTTGCATATTTATTTGCATTCCTTGATGCTAATAAAATATTGAATTAGAAGTTGCATTTTTATTTGCAAATCTAGTTGCAAATAAAACTTGAATTAAAAATTGTATTTTTAATTACAATCTTTGATGCAATTAAGACACGAATTAAAATATTGCATTTTTATTTGCATTTTAGATGCAAATAAAAAGCATAGTTTAAGAAGTTATATTTTAGAGGTAAATAAAAGAATAAAATTAAAACTATCATTTTTACCTTTAAATTAGAGAGAATAAAAAAAGATTATGATAAGAGAATTCGTCTTTGCTGTAACTTGGTTAAATTAAATAAAATGTTTTTATTGTCATTATAGATTTTAAATAAAAAGATTAGTATTAAAAAGATATATTTTTGGTGTCATCTTATCTTCAATAAAAAGAGTAAATAGAAAGATAAGTTTTATTTTGTCATTTTGTTGCAATAAAAAAAGATGCATTTTTGGTTAAACATGAATGAGCCATTTTTAGTTCATTAAAATTGATTAAACAAAAAGATTAAGAAAATATATTCACTTTTGTCAATAAAAAGGAATGAGACAAAATATTCATTTTTGTCACTTAAAAAGAATGAAACAAAAACATTCACTTTTATCAAAGTTAAAACCGTTTTATCGCTTTAGTCAAACTACTAAAGTTAAATCCATTTTGTCGCTTTTGTTAGAGTTATCATAGTTAAAACTAATTGGTCACTTTTGTCAAACTGTAATGGTTTGAACAAACATTATCATTTTGTCGACAAAACAAACTTATCACTTATATTTTTTTGTTGAATTAGATTTGTCAACAAAACAAAGTCATCATCTTTGTTGTTTTGTTGAAATAGAGTAGTTAAATCAGAATATACATTTTGTCAAAATATTCATTTTTGTCAAAATAGACTAGTTAAAACAAACCATATATTTTTGTCAAAATATATACTTTTGTCAAGATAAGACTAGTTAGATCAAAATACAATTTTTGGACCAATAACTTAGTCGAACCAGAATAATTATTTCTGTCAAAAATATTTACTTTTGTCAAAAATACAATAGTTGAAACAAAAGTTACATTTTGTTACATATGATTATTAAAAAAAAATTACGTTTTTGTTAACTAGTTTAAAAATAACACAAAAATCATATTTTTGGGTTAAATAAAAGAGTTAGACACAAATAGTATTTTGTTAGATCGGTTTGTGTTATAAACAAAAATATTCATTTTGATAAAATAGAACTGTCAGCAAAATGAAAATTCTTATACATTTTGTTGAGATATAATTTATATGCATCATTTTTATTTGCATAACATACAACAGAATATACAAATCATTTTTATGTGCAAACTTACATTGGAGTTTATATTCAAATATAAGAATCATATTATTGGTCAAAACCTACATTAGAATGTATAAGTGAGTTAAAATGACATCTTTATATGTTAATGCATACATTAGAATTTGTATGCAATTTAAAATAAACATTTTTATGTGTTGGGTTATACATTGTAAACATGTACAATTGGGATTATTTCTTTTATGTGTTAAAACTAAGAATAATTACATACAAAAAAAGTTTAAAAAATTATCTTTTATTTGCCATCCGTAATATTATCACATAAGTAAATTACATTCTATTAGATATTAGAAAGTATGCGAGTCAAATATATTTTGTTTCGACATTAGGAATAAAATATCATGTTTGGTTCATCATCATCAACATGTCGGTAGTATTAAAATTGGTTAAATTCATTAACCAATTATTTATTTATATGTACTGTTGTTGGTTGAAAACCCCACACGGGTATTAGGATGATAATTGATATGCACTAGTCCCAATATTTATTTGTATGTCAATCGATAGATTGACAGGCTGCGATGAGCGTTATTATTTCATTTTAATGCTCATACAGTTGTGAACTTCACTCTGGGTGTTAAATGAATGGTTTGATGATTATTTATTAATTGTTGTCATTTACATACGATGTATGAAATCCATATAACCAAAGTTATATGGTAAATGGTTGAGTCGCTTTCCGATTCAGGATATCTTTTATATAAAGAATATTTTAAACAAAGAATTTCTTTTATATAAAGATTTTTTTAAAGATATTGTAATAAAAGAATTGGATTTTGGGTTGTCGTGGATGGTGTCTTAAATAGCACTGTTCTTAAACCCCGTATGAAAGAATAAATCTAACTAAGATTATTAATGTTTTCAAATTATACTTATTAATTAGAATTACTGATATGTGAATTGGGTTTACCATGAACTATGTTTTTAAACGACTTTGTTCTTTAACCTAATTAACATGATTTTGGGTTTATCGTGAACAATGTTTTTAAAGACATTGATTCTTTAACCCAATTCAAGATAAGATTTATGTCTTAAATTGGAATAATCGTAAAGTAATGATTTTGGATATTAAGACCAAATTGGAGTTTTAATAAATCTATAAAAAGAAGATTAAAGATCAATTTAAAAGAATTTATCTTTGATAAAATTAATGGGAATCTTTCCCTAATAATATGAATATTTTATTTAAAGAATATTCTGAATTGGAATGAGGCGTTGGATGTGTATTTACAGCACTTGTTTTTTAAATTATAAAAATAAGCGAGTTATTAGGAAAGACCGGGTTTAACCCATTCTGAATAATTACTACGACAATTAAAAGTCGAAGATATTGAAGACGGTGGATGAAGATCGGCGATACTCACATCGAATGGACGACTACTGATGTCTGGCATTGGGTCGCTCCCAGTAAAGGGTTAATTGTGGTAGTTGTCTGGACATACTTGTTGATCGTCCGGATACGTGAGCACCTAGGTGACTCCGGATTCGTTCAGACCTAGAACCGACTAGTAAATGGATATCTGTCCGACATTGAATTTCATGCTGTGTAATTAAATTGATATCTATTAATATATATCTGTGATGGCGGAGGATTTATTTTCTTGCTTAACACTATTCTTCGAGACGCACGAGCTCGAAGGTTATATATTGGTAGTTACCCATCGCATGGTGTGAACTGTCAATGTGACATGCCAAGATGCAATTGATTGGGTCTTTTGTTGAAAAGCAGAGCCTTGTAGATGATGATCAAAGCATAGCCTATTTAGGCATAGCTTTGTGTATTTCGTTACCTCGCGAGCCTCACACCCCGGTAAGAGTCAGAAACGGGACAGAAGAACGCAGGAAGTGCACACGTTTCTTTCTAGCTAGAAGTAGTGTTTGGGTTTTTACAGGGCACGACATTTTTACTTATGTGGTTGATGGATTTTGAGGCATCTCAGATATTTTTTATTGGTCGCCAATGGCCGATTTATAGGTCCAATAGGATCGGGAAGCGTGTGTTCAGGAATTGCCAATCCACTAGCGTTATTTATGGACCGGCCCTGCTGTATCCAAGGGTTCACTACAGGGGATCCTGAGACATTGCTAGAGTGTCTCGAATCGGTAAGGAGATCGTTCTTAGCCTTGACTCTTGATGAAAACCCAATTTCCAATACGACATCATGCGTTTTATTATTGTAGAACTAGTATGGCGACATAGTAGGATGGGGTACTATGCCGTCTATGATTGATACATTTACTTTGAAATGTTTTTAAAACATATGTACACTAATAGTAATATCAAATCCGTTTTATCGTATCAAGCATTTTTGACCATTATGAGGTAAAACTCTATCCTCCGGCTTGCGTTGCATTGTGCGATGGGACCTGAGTCTTATAATGGTTTCATTTTTCTAAAAGGCATTGCGTTGTTTCAACGATTTACATTACTTACGCACTGGCAATCCAATGGAGTAAACCCGTTCCGCGTTAGCAGCGTTGTAACAACCCGAAAATTTTGGGCCAGTTTAAAAATTTTATTTCAGCAATTTTAGCGAATTTTGATTATTTAAAATGAATTATTTTAAATGATAACAGCAAGAAATTTATTTTGAATAGAATTTGAACGCATATATTTATATAGCCCGACGTTGGAATATAAATATTTATTTTAAATTATAAAAGGAATTGAAAATGGCGCGGTAGTTCGATAATTCGATTTCAAAATTCAAATGAATGTACCGGGTGCAAAATAAACCAGATTTTAGCGAAACCAAAAATAATGGAATCTAATTGAGAATATCTTTCCAACGAATCCAGAAAATTGAAATTTCATAGCGGGAATCAAAAGATATGTCCAGTTGAAATTTCAGAATAGTCGTTATGGAATTCGGGCCATTGAAAATAGCCATTTTTCAAACGGCCTCAGAATTTGACGAAACTAGTTTTGTTAGAACCGTATCGTCAATACGAAGCTAGAAAATATTTTTCGGGAATTTTTCTAGTTAGTATGTGGCCCCGGTAAATTGAAATGTGCGTTCAAATTCAATATATATAGAGTTATATTTTGATTTTGACGAAAACTAATCGAAACGATCGAATCATCTTACGAAACGTATCCCATTGTGTTCAGAATGGGGGTAATTAGCTAGGGGCGGCAGTCGTTGGGTCTCGTTTGGAGTTCGAATAAAAAAGTCAATCCTATTAGAAAATTAAATTAAAATATATATAAAACCATTTTTACACTTTAAACCCCCTTTCCTCGTTCCACTTTCCCAGAACAGAAAATCAAATAGAAAAAGAAAAGAAAAGGGAGGGCGGCGGATGATCGTCGACGCCGCCACCTGAGGCGCCCCCTCCGTACTCCGCTTCTCTCTCCAAACCCCCCTTCCTCTCGAACCCGCTGCAACTTCAGAAGTCGCGCCTGCTTCGCAAGGCCCCACATCGAGGGAGATGAGATCCACATCAGACCACCGCTCCGCCAAATCGCTCACCCTCTGCTGCTTGACCACCAAAATCCTCTCCTCCCCGTCGTCAACACCTGAGTGTTGTTTCCGATTGCCAACCGCACCCCTCCTCTGAATTTCCGCGAACCCCTCCTCCCTCTTCGAACCAGCGAGCAAGAAACCACCTTCGACCACGAGCTTCAGCACTCCGACACAGCGCAGAACCTTCCCCTCCTAGTAGGAGCTCTAGTTCGACAGAAAAGTGAGATCTCCTATTTTATTTCTTCGATTTAAAAACTGAATTTTTATATGGTTAAAAACTGAATTTTTATAGTGTTAAAAACAAAAATTTTATAGTGTTAAAAACTGAATTTTTATAGTGTTAAAAACTGAATTTTTATAGTATATATTTAAAATAAGAAGATTTGATTTTAAAAGCGAAGAGATTATATTTTTAATAACAAAAGGCATATGATTTTTAAAGGTAAAAAAATTATATAAATACACTAGAAAAGACGATAGTTTTAAAGTAGAAAGGACGATATTTTTAAAAATAGAAAATATGAAAAGATTTTATTTTTATATATATTTAGTAGAGGTATAAAAATGTGATTTTTACCAAATCGGTAGCAAAACAAAAATATGTTTTTTAATGGGAAGCGAAATAAAAATGTGATTTTTATTTTAAGGATAGTCGTTTAAAAATATAATTTTTAACGCAAACGGTGTTGAACAGATCTCGATAAAAAGCACGGTGAAGATTTCCTACCCATGAAGAGTTGCGACATTCAGTTTAGCGAAAGGGTGAGAATCTCTCACTTTGAATTTTCTTTTCTAGTTTAAATTATATACTAGGAGGTAGACGGTGTTTAGTAGCACCCGACACCCGTCGTCCACAGACCATGGACGGCTTGTTTGTTTGATTAATGTGTTGTGAAAATTGTTTGTGAATGTTGATGTGAAATAGATAATGAAATATATCCATGTGTTGAAATAAATTAATTATCGTTAAAAATGTAATTTTTAACGTGAATGTGAATAAATATTCATTTACAAACCGGACGGTTTGTTTATGTACACCTATTTGAGGGTATTGATTGGGATGATAAATTTTACACATCGCCCAACTGCACAAGCCTTGATAAAATTATCAAAAATATCAGTAATTTGTGGAAAATTATAAGAAATGATTTGTGAAGAACTGGGATGAAAAATCCCAAATTTGTAAAGATAAAAATAGATTTTTATCGAAATGAACTAGTTTTGAACTAAATTTAAAACAGAATTATTTTTAAATAAATAAATTAGATTTGAAAGGGGTTTTAAATAATCGGAATTTCTAATATATTTTATTGGAATTGAATTAGAATTGATTTGTGGGTTTATCGTGAATAGTGTTTTAAATAACACTTGTTCTTTAACCCGATAATAAATAGAACGTGATTTGGGTTTATCGTGAACTGTGTTTTAACTGACATTAGTTCTTTAACCCAGTAAAAGGAGTTTTAATGAATCTGTAATTAGATTAAAATGTAAATTGATAATTTAAACTATCAAATTTGGAAAGTGAGCGAGAATGGAGTATCACCAGTTTTGCTCCAAAGCGATAGTTAAATCTTTAATTAGATTTGAACGTTGAAATGGTAATTAATTTTACCGATAACACCGTGGTATTAGATATGGAGTATTACCAGTTTTGCTTCATGGGATGAATAGGTTGGGATTGGGAAATAAAATAAATAATTACTTCGGTGTGGTTCGCTAATCCCGACTAGTTTGGAAAACCATAATTTGGTTTGAAATGATATCCAAAGGAAGATTAAAGAATAAATTTTAAAGAATTTATCTTTGATAAAATTAATGGGAACCTTTCCCTAAGAATATGAAATTTAGAAACTAACTGTAGGTTAGCTAAGAAGAATGGTTTCCTGGGTATTGATCTGATGTTGGTTTCGGCCTTCGGGGTTAATATTTGGGGAAAAATTCTCTTGCTAATTTACGGCTAGTGACTGCTGAATTGGAATGAGGCGTATGTTGTGTTTGTGTAACATTTGTTTATAATATACGCGGGTTGTTCGGAAAGGCCGGGTTTATACCCATTCTGAATAACCGATTCGACGATAAGTCGAAGATGATGATAGTGGTCGAAGACCGGAAGTCTTCACATCGTTTGGGTGATTACTGATGATCCGGATTGGGATGTACACCCAAGAGGAGGGAAATAGTTGGTGGTCGTCCAGACGTACTTGGAGATCGACGGATATGCGAGGAAAGTGCCTTCGGTTTCGTTCAGACCTAGAACGGACTTGTAAATGGGTGGTGTGTATGACATTGTATTCCTTTATATTGTATTCGTTGATCTCTGCTAAATATATATCTGTTTGGCGGCGGAGAATTTATTCTCTTGCTTAACGCCCTTCTCTGAGACATACGAGCTCAGAGGTTATGTAATGACCCGCATTTTTAGAGATATATAATTAATTTATTTAATTATATAATTGGTGATTTAAAGAAGTTAATGATCGTTTAATTAAATAATATTGAATATTTAATTAATAGTTATAATATAATAATATATTATAATGTCGAAATAGTCGGAAATAGTGAAATTCACAATATCATGTGAATTGAATAGCATACGAGATTTGGTGGAGTTTCGATTCGAAATATAATAACGATTATATTGAATCGATGACAGTTGAACGTATAGTTTATAATATATTTATAAACGAGCTCGAAATGGCACGGCAGTTCGCTATTTGGCGATTTGAACTTCAACTGAATGTACAGGGTTCGTTTTAAGCCGGATTTCTGTGAAACAAGAAACGTGTGGAGCTGGTGGAGTATATCTTTCTAATGGAAGAGAAAAATCAGGATTTGGTCGTGTAGATTTTGAGATATGTCCAAATCAAATTCTAGAAAAGTCGCTGTAGAATTCCTTTATAATTTATAAAGGAATTATTTAGATTTTTAAAAGAGATTTCAATATAATTCAAATATCGGGTTGATCTAGAAGTGAATATCGAGTTGTAAATACATACAGGAATATTCTAGAGCTGTGTGGTATGCCACTGTGAATATAGACGATAATATTTAATTTTAAATATTTAATTTAATTATATTTAAATATATTTATATATTTAAATAGGCTATTTAGAGCTTTAGAAATAGCCATTTTTGCAAACGAAGTCGGAATTCGACGAAACTAGTTTCGTTGGGACCGTAATGTCAGACTCTAGCTACATGTCCAGTTTGGTGATTTTTGGGTATCGTATGTGATCGCAGGAATTTTCAAGGACCGAGGACAAAGAGAAAATCATTAAAATAAAATATAAAATTAAATACAAAAATATCCCAAATGTTATGTGGTCAATAAGAGGACCACGTCCTCCTCAGTTCTCAGCCACTACATCTAAATTGAAGTTCCAAGTCCACATCTCCATTAAACCCGTATAAAATCAAACCAACGCAGAAAAAAAATGGAACCATAAATCAAAACAATTTCATAAATCCAAACTCCTGTATACTTACGATCTAGTGGATTTAAGCTTCATTTCTATACAAGTTTTACAAGCAGCAATCACTGTTTTGGGTTGCTCGTTTTAGCCGTGACTTTTAGGGTTCATGATTTTGTGAAATTGGAGCTTTAATTCCTGAAACGAGTTGTATATTGGTGTTCGTGAGGGAGTTTACAGTCTGGTATGAATTTTTTGGTGGTTTTGGCATCAAAAAGTATCGCCGATCCTGTAGCAGCTCGACGAGGAGTGGACGACGCGATGCAAGGCGTGACACCAAGTGAAGTATTGAGCAACTAAATTTGAAGAGGAGAGCACGACGTGATTTTTAGTGATTTTAGATTGAATTTAAGAGAAGTGGTTTAGGAGGAAGAGGAGTTGTATTTATCGAAAATGGTGTTCGGTTGTACACTGAAGCGTGGGATTTTCCATTGGGGAAGAACGGGTTAAAGGGGAGGCGGGTCTTGTATTAAGGAATGAAAATTGGGCTGCAATGTGGTAAAGGCCCAAGTCTTTTTATTTAAAGTTTTATAATTTAAAATGTTGTATTAACTTCAGAAATCAATAACCATGTCATACGATATCGGAATTCCGCAAACTCAGATCTGTTTGGATCGTATGGACGGGAGCAACACAATGGGACTGACCGGGAGTGAATTGGAGCTCGTTATAATTTATGGTGAAATAAATTGTCCATCTCAATCTACGGACGCAAACCGTTATTTAACGGCTAACGCGCAAATGTGAGTAAAACTCACCAACTCTGAACAGTTATATTTTTTTAATGTATTTTTAGAACTGTTAATCATCTGTTGATTTCTGTGTGTTGGTTGATTGATTGAACTGCTAGTCAGTTAGTGAAAATCAGATATATATATATATATATATATAAAAACCGATAAATATTTATATATTGATTCTGCTATCAGAATAATTTATATTGAACTGAAAGTGATGATAATCATATTGTGTAACATCTGTGGATGCAGGGAGACAGGTTGGAGGAATCCGACTGGATTCCTCAACAGTTATTTTATTGTTTTTCATATATTGTTATATGATGTGATATAAAATCTGTGGGCGATTATATGTACTTGGACGATATTGAACATCGTGATTTGATATGATCGAATACCATAACATACTGAAATGTTGATAAGGGGATTTTCAAAGTGATATTGAAAATAGAATATTTATAAAATGGGATATTTATAAATAAGAGATATTTATAAAGTGAAATATTTATAAATTTTAATATTTATAAATAGGAGATATTCAAAAAGGAAATAATTTCAAAACATTTTCTTTTGAATGGAAAGGCCTGTGTGGCGAGTTTGGGGATTTTTCCGATGCTCCCGATACAAAGGAGGTTATGGCGAATTTTCCCAGGAATTTAAGGAGTTAGAATATTTCAAGAATAAATTTGAAAAGGAAATATTTGTAAACCATTTACAAATAGAATTGGAAAGGGAACATTATAAAAAGGAAATCATTTTTAAAGTGTAGAACCGTTATTTAAAAGTAAATCTTTTCAAATGAATAAAACGTTGTTAAAAAGGAAATCTTTATAAAGTGAATAAAGTAAATCGAATATGGTATTCGAAAGGAGAAATCGAATATGGTATTCGAAAGGAGAAATCGAATATGGTATTCGAAGTTAGTTAATCGAATATAGACATTCGAAAGGAGAAATCGAATATGGTATTCGAAGTTAGTTAATCGAATATAGACATTCGAAAGGAGTTTATCGAATATGGTATTCGAAGTTAGTTAATCGAATATAGACATTCGAAAGGAGTTAATCGAATATGGTATTCGAAGTCAGTTGATCGAATATGGTATTCGAAGTTAGTTAATCGAATATAGACATTCGAAAGGAGTTAATCGAATATGGCATTCGAAGTTAGTTATTCGAATATAGACATTCGAAAGGAGTTAATCGAATATGGTATTCGAAAGTTAGTTAATCGAATATGTTATTCGAAAGGGGTTAGTCAAGTCGAGTTAGTCAAATAGAGTTAACCAGTTAGAGTTAATCAGTTAGAGTTAACCAGTTGGAGTTAATTAGTTAGAGTTAATCAATTAGAGTTAAAATGAACTAGAGTTAATCAAATATAGTTATTTGAAACAGAGTTAGTCAAACATAGTATTCAGGGTAAGTTGCCATCTTGTACGACTGCTAGCGTAATTCGCAGGGCTGTAAATAGCCTACGGCGGTTGGATGTTTCCTGAGGGAGTCAGGCGTAACCATTGTGATCGCTGCGATCTAGAGTCAAGCGAATGGAGTTTAATCGAATATTAGTTATTCGATAGGATTTATCGAGTTGATAGAATTGAGAAATAAGTTAAGTTAAATAAGTTGAGTTGAACGGGTGGTTCGACCAAGTTAGTCGAGCCTAGTTAATCTAATCGAATTGGTCGAACCAAGTAAGTCGAGTTAAGTTAGTCAAGTTAGTCGAGCTTAGTTAATCGAATCGAATTGGTCGAACCAAGTAAGTCGAGTTAAGTTAGTCAAGTTAGTCGAGCCTAGTTAATCGAATCGAATTGGTCGAACCAAGTAAGTCGAGTTAAGTTAGTCAAGTTAGTCGAGCCAAGTTAATCGAATCGAATTGGTCGAACCAAGTAAGTCGAGTTAGTCGAGTCAAGTTAAGTTAGTCGAGTTAAGTTCGTCGAGTTAAATAAATCGATGTTAGTTTCATCGAAAGGAGTTATCGATGTTAGTTTCATCGAAAGGAGTTATCGATGTTAGTTTCATCGAAAGGAGTTATCGATGTTAGTTTCATCGAAGGGAGTTATCGATTATAGTTTAATCGAAGTGAGATTTTCAAATATGAGATATTTGAAAAGGAAGAGTTATCGAATATTAGTTATTCGAAGAGAGATTATCGAATATCGTTTATTCGAGAAGAAGTTAATCGAATATAGGTTATTCGAAGAAGAGTTAATCAAATAGAGATTTCACGAAGAGAGTTAATCGGCAAATTCGATTATATCGAATTCGGGAAAGTACTTATACTTTTCCAATGTTTAAATAGAGATTTATTTATTTATAAATAAATAAGTGTTAGGTTAATTATTCACTAATAAGAATAGAAGTTATAATTAAAGTAAGATAATTCGAAAGTAGGGATTATAACGTTATCGTTATAACCAATGTTTTAAATATAGAAGTGGATTAGTAAAATTGAATCCGAGAAAGGCGTAAAGAAGTTGTTAAAGATTAAAAGATAAACTTTGACCATTTCGAAGTTATAACGTTGTTCAGTTAAGGTCTGAGAGGTAATTATACCCCAACTTGAGTGACTTCCTTCTTGACTAAGAAATGGTAAGGTTTGATCGTAAAGGAGTTTTGGAAATGTTTTCCAAACGAGAATCAGAAATGTTTCCTGATAAAAGAAAAATAAGAATTTAGAATATAGGGAAACAGGAGATAAGTAAATAAATGAACTAAAGAGATTTATGTTAAATGATGTTTGTTCGATATAATTTCCATTTGGAAATAATATCGTTGTTTGCACACTTGTTTTTCTTTGATAGTTAACTCGCCGACTATTGAAGTTTTGACCATTTTAACGTTGTTAATATGGAGAGACCGGTTGGATTATTATCCATAGAACCACTCTATATTGGCATAAGCGTCGCAAATCATATATGCCAAAGAAAATTGAAGACGGAGTAAAATGCAAGGGCTGTTGTATAAGTCTTAGATAACAGTGACTAAGATGGATATACAGAATAGTGCCTTCGGTTTGTCCAGTCCCAGGACAACTTGTATGGACGAAGGTCTGACAGAGTATATCCAACGAACCGCGTAAGTTGATCTATTCAAACGTATTCACGTTTGGTGGCGGAGGAATTCGTTTCTCTTAGCTGTATACCCGTGTTATTTTTGGATAAGTCAATTTGTGATTTGGCGGGTGTGACGATGTGACATTCTAAGTGAATGATGATGATTTGTATGAATGAATGTCTGACAGAGTATTTCCAAAAAGGTCACGTACCTTGATTTCTTCAACCGTACCAAGAGTGGAAGCGGAGAAGGAAACTTCTTTAGCTAACACGTAATGTACTGTTGTAGACGTCAATTAGTGATTTTCGATGGATCTGACAATGTGGCATTCGAAGTGAATCTGATGTGATGATAAAGCGTAGTTTCTAGCCTCGTCAACCGGTAAATGACAGAAATCGGGCAGGCAGCATGGCTAAGTCGGTCGCACCGAAGTAGGGTGTATAATCACCTATCTAGAGAATATTCATTTGTTTCTTAAATCTATCAATGTTGTCCCATATATATATGGGAACGGTTGCTGATCCCAACCGTTGGTGATGTACATTCGATACACTCAAGCGAAATGAGTGGTCGGTCATGTGTGGCTGAGTTACAAGATGTTCTTTTTGAACTCCAGTGTATCGTTCCTAGAGTACACTGATCGGAAGGTGGTTCCATACCTTGTCATAGTTGGAAATCCATTATCCAATACGTGCTTTCGATTTTGATTGTATACTATATATGTAGAACGTGAGATGAAAGTGTTTCTGCTAGTTGATATCTATTTGTACATAGGCATTATTATAATATCAAAAGGTTTTTGACATAAAGATATTTTGGATTCTCATAAGGGAAAAACCCATTCCGTTCTGCGGCGTGGTCTTATGAGATATCGTTTACTTGTTCATATACTTGTTTAAACTGTTTTACTCATACCAGTCCCATGACTGACCCGGAGTTTACTTTGTTGTTTTCCCTAAACTCTTGGGTGCCTAATTTGTACGGGCAGTCAAGTAGTCAGAAATTTGCAGATATACTTGGAGAGCTTGGAGCAGGAGGCTTCGAGATCATATAGCTATAGTTATTTCCGCTGTGTTGTAAGTGTTGTACTCTGATAAGTGCTATTGTATACATAACTGTTATATTTCAAGGTTATGTTATCTATTATATGTTATTCGTCCCGCTGTAAGGTTCGTGTTACTCTGATGTTGTGTTCTTCTTCTTCTTCTATTCTAAGTTTCTATCTTATCTATTCTCACCCTCTAATTTCTTTCATTAATTACTGGGATTTTTCGATGTTTTGGCTATCGACATCGTGCTTATGTCGATAACCAAAGTCGCCGAAAATCCGGGTCGTTACAGTTGGTATCAGAGCTTAAGTTAAGAATTACTTGGCTCTGTGGCGTGACTCGGTAGAGATAGGGTTAGTAATACCCTAGATTGAGTTTGAGTGTATATATACGAGTGCGTATTTGTATTTGATATAAAAATGGTTTATATTGTGGGGATTCATTGACTGAGTTGTTTATGAGTTCTGGTCGATCAGTTTGATCCACTTTATCGGTAGGAGTAAATAAACACTTGAATACGATGGACCGACACGGTATGGATATGTGATATATTATCATATATAGGATATATTTGTTGTTATTATAATCGAGTAAGATTATAAATTAAATGGTTAAGTATATAACCAATCAGAATCATAAAATTAAAGTATATGAAATAAGATGAATTAAATATGAATTTAAATCAGATTTGGAATTAAAATAAGGAAATTTTAAGTTCCTGGGAGATTTTGAAATGTTTTCAAATGGAAGTATTCAGTAATGGTTTTGAAAATGATATAGTATTGAAAATCACTTGGGTCGCTGGAAAATAATTCCGATGATGACTGCGCAGTATCATCGGTGTGATTTTCGAGTTCTAAGTGGTGGATTACTACCAGAGATTTTGATTTGAATTGTTTTGAGAAAACAAGTGTTTAGAAATTCAAAGGTTTTGAATTGGCAGTATGATTTCAAATTGATTTGAAATTTACCCAGGAATTTAAGTTCTAGAAATTAAAATTTAACTAATGAAGTTAAATAAAATGAGATGGTAAAAATAAATTGAAATTTAACTTGAACATAGTTAAATAGAATTGAATTGGATTAGAGAATAATCTGTTATGGAATTGGGTTGATGAGTTAAGAATTTGAAATTTGATATTGGGGTTCGAATAAAATTCAGTTTGGATTTGAGGATATGAACTGATTGGAATTTGATTGAGATAACACTGGTATATGCTGAGTTGATAGCATATGGAAGTGGTAGGGATATAATGATATGCCCAACAAAAAGGTACAAGTTTATATTTTATATGAATTTGGAATTTATGAGCCGAATTGGCAAGCCGTTTGGCGTTTTGATTTTCTTTTGGGTTGAAGAAGGCCCAGAGAGGCGAGTTGGAGTTTGAGCTATTGACCAGTACAAAGGAGGTGCTGGCGAAATTTTTCGAAAGTTTAAAGTGTTAGAAAATTTTCAGAATTTTTGAAAATTTTAGTTAGTCGGAATGAATAAATATTTTTGTCGATATTAATTGGTTCAGTTGAAATCAGAAATAAGGGGTAAACAAATCTTAGGAATTCCAATAGATAAGGTTGTCCTCAAACTTAGCAATTTCGAGGACGAAATTATTTTAAGTGGGGAAGAATGTAATGACCCGCATTTTTAGAGATATATAATTAATTTATTTAATTATATAATTGGTGATTTAGAGAAGTTAATGATCGTTTAATTAAATAATATTGAATATTTAATTAATAATTATAATATAATAATATATTATAATGTCGATATAGTCGGAAATAGTGAAATTCACAATATCATGTGAATTGAATAGCATACGAGATTTGGTGGAGTTTCGATTCGAAATATAATAACGATTATATTGAATCGACGACAGTTGAACGTATAGTTTATAATATATTTATAAACGAGCTCGAAATGGCATGGCAGTTCGCTATTTGGCGATTTGAACTTCAACTGAATGTACAGGGTTCGTTTTAAGCCGGATTTCTGTGAAACAAGAAACGTGTGGAGCTGGTGGAGTATATCTTTCTAATGGAAGAGAAAAATCAGGATTTCGTCGTGTAGATTTTGAGATATGTCCAAATCAAATTCTAGAAAAGTCGCTGTAGAATTCCTTTATAATTTATAAAGGAATTATTTAGATTTTTAAAAGAGATTTCAATATAAATCAAATATCGGGTTGATCCAGAAGTGAATATCGAGTTGTAAATACATACAGGAATATTCTAGAGCTGTGTGGTATGCCACTGTGAATATAGACAATAATATTTAATTTTAAATATTTAATTTAATTATATATAAATATATTTATATATAAATATATTTATATATTTAAATAGGCTATTTAGAGCTTTAAAAATAGCCATTTTTGCAAACGAAGTCGGAATTCGACGAAACTAGTTTCGTTGGGACCGTAATGTCAGACTCTAGCTACATGTCCAGTTTGATGACTTTTGGGTATCGTATGTGATCGCAGGGATTTTTAAGGACCGAGGACAAAGATAAAATCATTAAAATAAAATATAAAATTAAATACAAAAATATCCCAAATGTTATGTGGTCAATAAGAGGACCACGTCCTCCTCAGTTCTCAGCCACTACATCTAAATGGAAGTTCCAAGTCCACATCTCCATTAAACCCGTATAAAATCAAACCAACGCAGAAAAAAAATGGAACCATAAATCAAAACAATTTCATAAATCCAAACTCCTGTATACTTACGATCTGGTGGATTTAAGCTTCATTTCTATACAAGTTTTACAAGCAGCAATCACTGTTTTGGGTTGCTCGTTTTAGTCGTGATTTTTAGGGTTCATGATTTTGTGAAATTGGAGCTTTAATTCATGAAACAAGTTGTATATTGGTGTTCGTGAGGGAGTTTACAGTCTGGTATGAATTTTTTGGTGGTTTTGGCATCAAAAAGTATCGCCAATCCTGTAGCAGCTCGACGAGGAGTGGACGACGCGATGCAAGGCGTGACACCAAGTGGAGAATTGAGCACCTAAATTTGAAGAGGAGAGCACGACATGATTTTTAGTGATTTTAGATTGAATTTAAGAGAAGTGGTTTAGGAGGAAGAGGAGTTGTATTTATCGAAAATTGTGTTCGGTTGTACACTGGAGCGTGGGATTTTCCATTGGGGAAGAACGGGTTAAAGGGGAGGCGGGTCTGGTATTAAGGAATGAAAATTGGGCTGCAATGTGGTAAAGGCCCAAGTCTTTTTATTTAAAGTTTTATAATTTAAAATGTTGTATTAACTTCAAAAATCAATAACCATGTCATACGATATCGGAATTCCGCAAACTCAGATCTGTTGGGATCGTATGGACGGGAGCAACACAATGGGACTGACCGGGAGTGAATTGGAGCTAGTTATAATTTATGGTGAAATAAATTGTCCATCTCAATCTACGGACGCAAACCGTTATTTAACGGCTAACGCGCAAATGTGAGTAAAACTCACCAACTCTGAACAGTTATATTTTTTTAATGTATTTTTAGAACTGTTAATCATCTGTTGATTTCTGTGTGTTGGTTGATTGATTGAACTGCTAGTCAGTTAGTGAAAATCATATATATATATATATATATATATATATAAACCGTTAAATATTTATATATTGATTCTGCTATCAGAATAATTTATATTGAACTGAAAGTGATGATAATCATATTGTGTAACATCTGTGGATGCAGGGAGACAGGTTGGAGGAATCCGACTGGATTCCTCAACAGTTATTTTATTGTTTTTCATATATTGTTATATGATGTGATATAAAATCTGTGGGCGATTATATGTACTTGGACGATATTGAACATCGCGATTTGATATGTTTGAATACCATAACATACTGAAATGTTGATAAGGGGATTTTCAAAGTGATATTGAAAATAGAATATTTATAAAATGGGATATTTATAAATAAGAGATATTTATAAAGTGGAATATTTATAAATAAGGAATATTTATAAATTTGAATATTTATAAATAGGAGATATTCAAAAAGGAAATAATTTCAAAACATTTTCTTTTGAATGGAAAGGCCTGTGTGGCGAGTTTGGGGATTTTCCCGATGCTCCCGATACAAAGGAGGTTATGGCGAATTTTCCCGGGAATTTAAGGAGTTAGAATATTTCAAGAATAAATTTGAAAAGGAAATATTTGTAAACCATTTACAAATAGAATTGGAAAGGGAACATTATAAAAAGGAAATCATTTTTAAAGTGTAGAACCGTTATTTAAAAATAAATCTTTTCAAATGAATAAAATGTTGTTAAAAAGGAAATCTTTATAAAGTGAATAAAGTAAATCGAATATGGTATTCGAAAGGAGAAATCGAATATGGTATTCGAAAGGAGAAATCGAATATGGTATTCGAAAGGAGAAATCGAATATGGTATTCGAAGTTAGTTAATCGAATATAGACATTCGAAAGGAGAAATCGAATATGGTATTCGAAGTTAGTTAATCGAATATAGACATTCGAAAGGAGTTAATCGAATATGGTATTCGAAGTTAGTTAATCGAATATAGACATTCGAAAGGAGTTAATCGAATATGGTTTTCGAAGTTAGTTAATCGAATATGGTATTCGAAGTTAGTTAATCGAATATAGACATTCGAAAGGAGTTAATCGAATATGGTATTCGAAGTTAGTTAATCTAATATAGACATTCGAAAGGAGTTAATCGAATATGGTATTCAAAAGTTAGTTAATCGAATATGTTATTCGAAAGGGGTTAGTCAAGTCGAGTTAGTCAAATAGAGTTAGCCAGTTAGAGTTAATCAGTTAGAGTTAACCAGTTGGAGTTAATTAGTTAGAGTTAATCAATTAGAGTTAAAACGAACTAGAGTTAATCAAATATAGTTATTTGAAACAGAGTTAGTCAAATATAGTATTCAGGGTAAGTTGCCATCTTGTACGACTGCTAGCGTAATTCGCAGGGCTGTAAATTGCCTACGGCGGTCGGATGTTGTAACACCCCGTGTATTCTATAACAGTGAAATTCACAAATTAAAGTATAATTAATTTCAAATCAAAGAATTAAGGGAAACGGGATACGCCATTGTGTTCGTCTCGGAAAAATATGCGAAATAGAGTTCGAGTTTTCGAAAAACGGAGTCCGTATGAAGAAGATATGGCCTCCGGAAGTTTCAGAATTCAGGTTAAAATTCAAACAGACGAAAACAGCTCAGAAAAACAAGTTTAAAATTCAAAATTAGGCCCAATTGGCCAGGGCGGGAAAATTCCCGCCTAAGGCACCCAGGTCGACTTGGCAGTCGACCTGGGCTAGCCAGGTCGACAGGGCAGTCGACCTGGGTAACCCGTGTCGACTGCCAAGTCGACACGGTGTCGACTGGGCTGTCGACCTGGCCCCAGAGCCAGGTCGAACCCAGCCCACCCTGGCTGGCCTGGTTAGTGTTTGGTCGATTTTCTGAGCCTTGCCTTGTCACTAGGGCTAGGTGTCAGCTCCTGGTTGGTTTCTCCTTCAAACGAACGGCTATTATTGAACCAAGCTTCATCGACGGTCTAAATCAACTCACAAACTCTATAAAAAGGACCTAAGACTAACCCTAATTCACACAAACTAAAATGGAGCTGAGACCGTCATGTTGCTGAGCAGAGACTAAAGATAGCCGTCGGAAATTGAGAGGCAATTAGGAGAATAAACAAAAGCATAAAGCAACTACAAGTTAAACTTAAACAAATCAAATCAACGCCTACATCAAAGGAATAGCATCTCCAAATCCAGAATTCAGATTCCTGAATTGAAGAATTCGTCACACGATTGTAAGTAGAGTACTATTCCGATGAGAATAAATAACTGTGTTTGATTTGTGTAAAATGAGAATTACACTTGATTTGTGGTGATAGTAATTCATATTTGTGCGTTGCTATGATTCTAATCGATTTGGAATGTTGTGATATAACGATTGGATATTCGCAAGTATGTAATTCATGATAAAAACTACATGTTTGCGGTAGTTTATTTGAGATTCATGCAAGTATACGATTGGATATTCGCAAGTATGTAATTCATGTTGAAGCTACATGTTTGTGGTTGTTTAATTGAGATTCATGCAAGTACGTGGTTTTGCTACTATGCCAACATAA
Source organism: Allium sativum (assembly GCA_030737875.1). Classification (NCBI taxonomy): domain Eukaryota; kingdom Viridiplantae; phylum Streptophyta; class Magnoliopsida; order Asparagales; family Amaryllidaceae; genus Allium; species Allium sativum. The sequence continues at coordinate 426,880,690 of CM060909.1, read as the reverse complement.
TGTATATTTTTGTACAAAAGCACTTTGTGTGTAATTGGATCAAATTTGGGGTATTATGATTCATATGAAATTATGTTGGAATTGGCATCATGATCTATGTATAAAACCATACTTTTGTATTAGAAACAAAAGTAAGCCTCTTTGTGAACTTATGTTGATTTTATGAATATGACTAGGCTATGTTTGGTATTATGCCTAATTGAAAAACATGTTAGGCCTATATTGTTAACAAGAATTATATGATAATATATGTGACACATAGCTAAGTTAGATTTACATTCCAATTGCAAGTTTGCATGAATAAAGTAAAAACCATGATTTCATGTTTAGGAATATTTATGTCATGATTACATGAATAGATCAAAAACCATGATTTCATGTTTAGGAATATTTATGCCATGATTACATGAATAGATCAAAAACCATGATTTCATGTTTGGGTATATTTGTGCCATGATTATGTGAATAGATTAAAAATCATGATTAAGTTAGAATAATTCTAGTTGAACTATACTTTTGTATTAGTAACAAAAGTAAGCACCTTTGTAAACATATGGTAATTTTATAAACATGATTTGCTTATGTTTGACATTATGCCTAAGTAAAAATATAGGTTTATGTTGTAGTTAAGACTATGTGTCAATAATGATATCTAATTTAGTTAGATTCTTAACTTAACTACAAGTTTACATGGTTTGATTCATGTCACTTATGCTTTATGACCAAAGTATATGTTACCACAATGCAAGTACACCAGTTTCTATTTTGTAGTTTCAACGTTATGTTGCAAGTTCATGCGTTCACATTCCCCTTTTTGTGTATATAATCACGTTTTAAGCCTCCCCTTTTTTCACGTGGCTAAGTTGGGCTTAAAAGGCTAAGCCCAACATATATTATAATAAACGAACGTATTAAACGGGGGAAATAACGTTGGGACAAATTAATTAATAAATGAAAATATAAAAGTAGATGGGCCCAAATTCAAGGATGGGTTGGGCCCATGATTGGTGTAAACCTTTACACCATTAGCTTAAATTGACTTTGAATAATGGGCCGCAAATATTTACATATAAGAAAATAAAGAAAAGAGACAAAACATGTAAATGTAGAAAATACGATGTGTTTAACCCGAGGTTGGATTGAGTTATGATGTAAACCTGCACGGAACCGCCCGGCTGTCCAGTAGTCACAACAATACCTATCCAATGTAGGTGGTTAAACATGGAGCCCAATAAGGACCCGAGGTTAGACTGAGTTGTGGCGTAAGACTGCCCGGACCCAACCGGCAACAGGCAGCCACAACAATACCTGTCTAATGTGAGAGGTCAAGGCTTTAATAAGACAATTAAGGCTGAGTTAGGATTGATAGGATTAAGTAAATTATATTAATACTTAATCAAAATGGAACATGCTAAACTAAACAGACTGATTGGGGGTTAGGTTTATAAAACACTTAACCAACTTAGCATGTTGGCTAGAAATAGAAAAACCTAGTAGCGGGGGACCCTTTTCAGCAGTAACCCTATAAGGTATCATGATACCCTGAAAGTAGGCAGGGTGGGGCACGATTACTGGGCTGATTGTAAGAGGTCAAATCGACGGCGGTGGTGCAGCAGTGTAGGTTCTAACGGGGTGCGGGCGTGCACACACTCCGGCGCAGAAAAATAAGGCACTGGGCACCAGTAGCATACCTGTGCATTCTAGGATTGTGTCGGGCCGCCACCATGGGACTTGATACACCCCATGGTGGGACCAGCATAGGTAACTACAACATCGGGGGCCGTAAGACACATGTAACTATGCGAGTAGGAGCCAATCACCATAAAATGGATCACTTCACCCTGATTATGGGGTGCCTGTTGGGAACTAGTTTATATGGGTACAGAGATTAATATGGGGTACGATAGTATATTCGACCCTAGACAACTTAACTAGTTTATGCTGCTTTCCCATTTCTAGTTTATACTTATCATACCCAGTTCTTTATTCATAGACTGAATAGTCCTAGACTTACTCAGGCTTTATGTCTGACTCTACTTTTCTTTTGTCTTCTTTCCTTCCGTCCCCCCCCCCCCCTCCCCAGGTCCATAGGGAGGGAATACCGCAGCTTGACCAGCCTTCATATCCAGCTTGAAGAGAAAGAATGTATTGCTTGGATCTTTTCGTTTTGGACTATGGCTCTGGACAACAATTATTGGAATTTTGCAGTTTATTTATGTTTTCTTTATGCTTCTTTAAATAATGTAATCAAGACAGTTATGAAGATGTTATGTTTTTTGGAAGTATTGTAAAACAAATTATGGCATGGATTGTGTAACACATATGTTAATGAAATAAAAGTTGTTGTTTTCCGCTGTTCAAAAATATGTGTTCTTATATCTGTCTTGTATATCTGTGACTTATACTTATAAACCTCCACCAAAATTAGGGCATTCCCTTTGAGAGTGACCCTAACGGAGGTGGGGTGTTTCACTTGGTATCAGAGCATAGGTTTACCAGATAAGATAAAAAGTTTTGAAAAATTATTTTCAAAAAGGAAATTTAAAGAAGCATTTTTTTTAAAGAGATAAAATATTATTTTATTTTAAAAGGCAAAGTCCCCCCAAAGCCATAGGTACTATCTCTTATCCTTCGTTTTGAATCTATCCTTTTTGTTTCAGCATGTCCGAAGAACTTAACTTGCCAGAGGGTGTACCAATACCTGGTTGGTTTAGACGGTTCTTAGAAGCAAGGGCCACTCAGCCAGGTCCTACTGTTCCTCCTCCCCCAGCTGCAGGAAATCATCCAGCTGCAGCAGCACTTCTTCCTCCACCTCTTCCACGGGGAAACACGTTTGCTAAGATATGTAAAGATTTTAAAGCTATGGGAGGAAAGGATTTTCATGGAACTGAGTCCTTCGTGGCAGCTAGAAATTGGCTGAAATAAACCGAGGACTTATTCATCATCTTTGAGGTAGAAGATAGACAGAAAGTACAACTGGCAGTATGGCTACTAAAGGGTGAGGCTTCCTACTGGTGGGAAGTCACTAATGCAGAAAGACCAGTGGAGACATAGGAGGACTTTAGGGCAAGGTTTGAGGCTAAATTTCTCTCAGATGCGGAAAGGAGTTTGCAGTTGGAAAAATTCTTATTTCTTAAGCAAGGGAACAAGACAGTCAAAGAGTATGTTAATCAGTTCGATGAGCTGGCTAGGTTTGGGCCGGACCTAGTCAACACCCCGCACAAGAAGGCTCTCCGTTTCGTCAAAGGGTTGAATGAGCCATTACACTGTTTGGCCATGACCCATATACCCATGGGAGCTACATATGAAAGGTTGGTACAAATGGCATTGCTGAACGAAGAGGATAAGGGCAAGAAGGAGACAAAGGCAGAAAGCTCTCAAGGGAAGAAAGAGGGTTTGCAGCCTAAGAAGACAGACTTTAAGAAGGGCGCGAAAAACAACAAAGAGAAGAGAAAGTGTAATTTCTATGGCAAAGTGGGGCACTTAGTGGAAGATTGCCGGAAAAAGAAGGCCAAGGAGAATGGTGGGTGCTTTTCTTGCGGTGAGACAGGCCACATGGCTAAGGACTGCCCAAAGAAACGAGGACAGGGGCAGAGGGCTGGATCCACCTCAGGGGCACAAGTTCATGTGCTAGAAGCGCCACCTTTGCAACAGCGAGGTATAAATACTTCTGTAGAAAGTGTAGTTTATCTTTATGATCACCCCGTTCGCACTTTATTTGATTCTGGCGCATCACTTTCCTTTATCTCGTCCGCTTTAGTAGAATCTCTGCACCTAAAAACTAGTATGGTAGAGGACCCCTTAATTGTTTCAAACCCAATTGGGGGCCCAGCTCATTTGTCTATGATCTGTGTGGGATTGAAAACTTCTATTCTAAGCACAGGGTTTAAATGTAGTGCCTTTGTTTTGGGCTTTTCGGGATATGGTTTGATTTTGGGCGTGGATTGGCTATCCAGTAATGGAGCCATCCTTAATTGTGAGAAAAGGGTTGTCAGGCTCCTGACCCAGCTCGGTAACACTTTGGAAATTTCTTGTAATCCCTCGTATGCGGTTATGCTTAGTTATCTTGAATCGCTAGATGCCTCCGTTGAAAAATTTGCAATTAGTTAGAGTGGTCCGGGAATATCCGGATGTCTTCGAAGAGGTGAAGGGCTTGCCTCCGAAGCGGGAGATAGACTTCCGCATATACCTTGTAGATAATGCAAAGCCCGTTGCGTTGCCCATTAGACACATGGCTCCACGGGAAAGGGAAGAGCTCAGTAAACAGATTAAAGAGCTTCTAGAGAAGGGGTTCATTAGAAGGAGCATTTCAGAATGGGGCTCTCCAGTAGTGTTCGCCACTAAGGCAGAAGGTTCATTTCGCTTATGCATGAGTCGTAAAGAATCACCTTAGTAAGTACATTTGGCAACATGGTTGGCATTTATTTCCAAAAGATAGTTCCTTTACGTGGAATACCTGATAATGAGTGGACGAGATCCAAGATTCACTAGTGAATTTTGGAGAGCTTGCATGAAACCATGAATACGCCGTCATGCTTGAGCCAAGTATACTAGATGTAGAGTAAGTGAAAGAGGAACTAGAGGCAACAGTGAAATAGGTTCCAACTAATATTTTGGAAACAAGAATTAAGAAGCTACGAAATTGTGAAGTTAAAGACGGACAAAGCATAATGGAGTTAAGCTCAAGAAATGCGACTTAGAAGATTTAAGACTAGATTCGTCCATCATACCTCTTCTTAAGAGTATATCCTTGATCCCTCTCTTCCTGTAGAGCTTACTTGCATGCTATCTTTTGTGTATATCCTCTCGATCCCATTCTCAATCCAATTTCTGTTGCAAACCCCATAGGGAGTATGACTCATCTGTTAGTAACACATGTTGGGGCTCGAGGGTGTTCACTGGTTTGACTAAAGTTTTTGGGTTTTATAGGATACGGATTGGTCTTAGGAAGGGACTTCCTTGTGACCTAAAAAGAGTCCATCATGCTTAGTTTCCTAGAATCATATATGGTGGTTGGGTTGAGTAATTCTTTGGGTGTCAGTCTGATGTTGATTTCGGTCTTCGGGGCTGATGCTTAGAGAGTTCTTCTCCTAATCAATATATATGTGGCATAGATCTCCAGTTTTGACATTGCCTAATGGGCACAAAGTTTTTACTTGCTTCTATCATTCGACTATACCTTTAGATAGGAACAACTGGGAAAAATGGCCTATAGATTAGAGCTACCCGAAAAATTGGCCGGAGTTCACAATGTTTTTCATGTTTCACATCTCCGAAAATGTCTACATGAGTCTGCTGAAGTGGTAGAGCCAAATATCCTAGAAGAAGCTGAAGTGGAACGCGAAGCAACCGTGAGGAAAGTTCCAACCCGCATATTCGGAACAGAAGTGAAGAAGCTACGCAACCGCGAAGTCAAGCTCGTCAAAGTTCAGTGGAGCGACGCTGAAGGAGATGCAACTTGGGAAACTGAAGCTAAAATACGCGCAGCCTACCCTTTTCTTTTCGAGGGTACATCCTTGATCTTTCTTTTTCCTTAAGTTGCGCTTTTATCTATCTTTTAGGTATATTTCCTCGACCTTATCTTTTAGGTAGAAACCCTTTGGATGAAAACATGCAATTGAAACATGTTATGGATGATGGTTGCAAGTGGTTGCAAGTGATTGCTAGTGGTTGCTCGTGGTTGCATATACACACACAATCTAGGTTTTAGATCGGCTCAGTCACTTCATATTGCATATGCATATATGTTTGCATTCGTATATGGTTGAACTTTAATGTGTTGTCATATGGATGTTGCATTTGTATGAATGATTGTGCACTCATGTAGAATCATGAATAGGAAAATTTGCATACATAATGGATTCATGGCACTTACATAATTCGCATTAAGGAGGTCAACTGAATCAGTAGACCGCCTGATTTTGCATTAGATAAGTACATGTACACACACACTTCGCATATGATCATGAAGCATTAGAAGTCTTTTAAGGACAATGGATACTCGTGTTTGATGGATGAGTAGATGGATGTTTGGATGTTAGGATATATATATTTTTCCTAAACTTGAAGATTTCGGGGACGAAATCCTTTTAAGTGGGGGAGAATGTAACACCCCGTGTATTCTATAACAGTGAAATTCACAAATTAAAGTATAATTAATTTCAAATCAAAGAATTAAGGGAAACGGGATACGCCATTGTGTTCGTCTCGGAAAAATACGCGAAATAGAGTCCGAGTTTTCGAAAAACGGAGTCCGTATGAAGAAGATATGGCCTCCGGAAGTTTCAGAATTCAGGTTAAAATTCAAAAAAACGAAAACAGCTCAGAAAAACAAGTTTAAATTTCAAAATCGGGCCCAATTGGCCAGTGCGGGAAAATTCCCGCCTAAGGCACCCAGGTCGACTTGGCAGTCGACCAGGGCTAGCCAGGTCGACAGGGCAGTCGACCTGGGTAACCCGTGTCGACTGCCAAGTCGACACGGTGTCGACTGGGCTGTCGACCTGGCCCCAGAGCCAGGTCGAACCCAGCCCATCCTGGCTGGCCTGGTCTGTGTTTGGTCGATTTTCTGAGCCTTGCCTTGTCACTAGGGCTAGGTGTCAGCTCCTGGTTGGTTTCTCCTTCAAACGAACGGCTATTATTGAACCAAGCTTCATCGACGGTCTAAATCAACTCACAAACTCTATAAAAAGGACCTAAGACTAACCCTAATTCACACAAACTAAAATGGAGCTGAGACCGTCATGTTGCTGAGGAGAGACTAAAGATAGCCGTCGGAAATTGAGAGGCAATTAGGAGAATAAACAAAAGCATAAAGCAACTACAAGTTAAACTTAAACAAATCAAATCAACGCCTACATCAAAGGAATAGCATCTCCAAATCCAGAATTCAGATTCCTGAATTGAAGAATTCGTCACACGATTGTAAGTAGAGTACTATTCCGATGAGAATAAATAACTGTGTTTGATTTGTGTAAAATGAGAATTACACTTGATTTGTGGTGGTAGTAATTCATATTTTTGCGTTGCTATGATTCTAATCGATTTGGAATGTTGTGATATAACGATTGGATATTCGCAAGTATGTAATTCATGATAAAAACTACATGTTTGCGGTAGTTTATTTGAGATTCATGCAAGTATACGATTGGATATTCGCAAGTATGTAATTCATGTTGAAGCTACATGTTTGTGGTTGTTTAATTGAGATTCATGCAAGTATTTGGTTTTGCTACTATGTCAACATAATGTATATTTTTGTACAAAAGCACTTTGTGTGTAATTGGATCAAATTTGGGGTATTATGATTCATATGAAATTATGTTGGAATTGGCATCATGATCTATGTATAAAACCATACTTTTGTATTAGAAACAAAAGTAAGCCTCTTTGTGAACTTATGTTGATTTTATGAATATGACTAGGCTATGTTTGGTATTATGCCTAATTGAAAAACATGTTAGGCCTATATTGTTAACAAGAATTATATGATAATATATGTGACACATAGCTAAGTTAGATTTACATTCCAATTGCAAGTTTGCATGAATAAAGTAAAAACCATGATTTCATGTTTAGGAATATTTATGCCATGATTACATGAATAGATCAAAAACCATGATTTCATGCTTAGGAATATTTATGCCATGATTACATGAATAGATCAAAAACCATGATTTCATGTTTGGGTATATTTGTGCCATGATTATGTGAATAGATTAAAAATCATGATTAAGTTGGAATAATTCTAGTTGAACTATACTTTTGTATTAGTAACAAAAGTAAGCACCTTTGTAAACATATAGTAATTTTATAAACATGATTTGCTTATGTTTGACATTATGCCTAAGTAAAAATATAGGTTTATGTTGTAGTTAAGACTATGTGTCAATAATGATATCTAATTTAGTTAGATTCTTAACTTAACTACAAGTTTACATGGTTTGATTCATGTCACTTATGCTTTATGACCAAAGTATATGTTACCACAATGCAAGTACACCAGTTTCTATTTTGTAGTTCCAACGTTATGTTGCAAGTTCATGCGTTCACATTCCCCTTTTTGTGTATATAATCACGTTTTAAGCCTCCCCTTTTTTCACGTGGCTAAGTTGGGCTTAAAAGGCTAAGCCCAACATATATTATAATAAACGAACGTATTAAACGGGGGAAATAGCGTTGGGCCAAATTAATTAATAAATGAAAATATAAAAGTAGATGGGCCCAAATTCAAGAATGGGTTGGGCCCATGATTGGTGTAAACCTTTACACCATTAGCTTAAATTGATTTTGAATAATGGGCCGCAAATATTTACATATAAGAAAATAAAGAAAAGAGACAAAATATGTAAATGTAGAAAATACGATGTGTTTAACCCGAGGTTGGATTGAGTTGTGATGTAAACCTGCCCGGAACCGCCCGGCTGTCCAGTAGTCACAACAATACCTATCCAATGTGGGTGGTTAAACATGGAGCCCAATAAGGACCCGAGGTTAGACTGAGTTGTGGCGTAAGACTGCCCGGACCCAACCGGCAACAGGCAGCCACAACAATACCTGTCTAATGTGAGAGGTCAAGGCTTTAATAAGACAATTAAGGCTGAGTCAGGATTGATAGGATTAAGTAAATTATATTAATACTTAATCAAAATGGAACATGCTAAACTAAACAGACTGATTGGGGGTTAGGTTTATAAAACACTTAACCAACTTAGCATGTTGGCTAGAAATAGAAAAACCTAGTAGCGGGGGACCCTTTTCAGCAGTAACCCTATAAGGTATCATGATACCCTGAAACTAGGCAGGGTGGGGCACGATTACTGGGCTGATTGTAAGAGGTCAAATCGACGGCGGTGGTGCAGCAGTGCAGGTTCTAACGGGGTGCGGGCGTGCACACACTTCGGCGCAGAAAAATAAGGCACTGGGCACCAGTAGCATACCTGTGCATTCTAGGATTGTGTCGGGCCGCCACCATGGGACTTGATACACCCCATGGTGGGACCAGCATAGGTAACTACAACATCGGGGGCCGTAAGACACATGTAACTATGCGAGTAGGAGCCGATCACCATAAAATGGATCACTTCACCCTGATTATGGGGTGCCTGTTGGGAACTAGTTTATATGGGTACAGTGATTAATATGGGGTACGATAGTATATTCGACCCTAGACAACTTAACTAAGTTTATGGTGCTTTCCCATTTCTAGTTTATACTTATCATACCCAGTTCTTTATTCATAGACTGAATAGTCCTAGACTTACTCAGGCTTTATGTCTGACTCTACTTTTCTTTCGTCTTCTTTCCTTCCGTTCCCCCCCCCCCAGGTCCACAGGGAGGGAATACCGCAGCTTGACCAGCCTTCATATCCAGCTTGAAGAGAAAGAATGTATTGCTTGGATCTTTTCGTTTTGGACTATGGCTTTGGACAGCAATTATGGGACTTTTGCAGTTTATTTATGTTTTCTTTATGCTTCTTTAAATAATGTAATCAAGACAGTTATGAAGATGTTATGTTTTTTGGAAGTATTGTAAAACAAATTATGGCATGGATTGTGTAACACATATGTTAATGAAATAAAAGTTGTTGTTTTCCGCTGTTCAAAAATATGTGTTCTTATATCTGTCTTGTATATCTGTGACTTATACTTATAAACCTCCACCAAAATTAGGGCATTCCCTTTGAGAGTGACCCTAACGGAGGTGGGGTGTTTCAGATGTTTCCTGAGGGAGTCAGGCGTAACCATTGTGATCGCTGCGATCTAGAGTCAAGCGAATGGATTTTAATCGAATATTAGTTATTCGATAGGAGTTAATCGAGTTGATCGAATTGAGAAATAAGTTAAGTTAAATAAGTTGAGTTGATCGGGTGGTTCGACCAAGTTAGTCGATCCTAGTTAATCGAATCGAATTGGTCGAACCAAGTAAGTCGAGTTAAGTTAGTCAAGTTAGTCGAGCCTAGTTAATCGAATCGAATTGGCCGAACCAAGTAAGTCGAGTTAAGTTAGTCAAGTTAGTCGAGCCTAGTTAATCGAATCGAATTGGTCGAACCAAGTAAGTCGAGTTAGTCGAGTCAAGTTAAGTTAGTCGAGTTAAGTTCATCGAGTTAAATAAATCGATGTTAGTTTCATCGAAAGGAGTTATCGATGTTAGTTTCATCGAAAGGAGTTATCGATGTTAGTTTCATCGAAGGGAGTTATCGATTATAGTTTAATCGAAGTGAGATTTTCAAATATGAGATATTTGAAAAGGAAGAGTTATCGAATATTAGTTATTCGAAGAGAGATTATCGAATATCGTTTATTCGAGAAGAAGTTAATCGAATATAGGTTATTCGAAGAAGAGTTAATCAAATAGAGATTTCTCAAAGAGAGTTAATCGGCAAATTCGATTATATCGAATTCAGGAAAGTACTTATACTTTTCCAGTGTTTAAAAAGAGATTTATTTATTTATAAATAAATAAGTGTTAGGTTAATTATTCACTAATAAGAATAGAAGTTATAATTAAAGTTAGATAATTCGAAAGTAGGGATTATAACGTTATCGTTATAACCAATGTTTTAAATATAGAAGTGGATTAGTAAAATTGAATCCGAGAAAGGCGTAAAGAAGTTGTTAAAGATTAAAAGATAAACTTTGACCATTTCGAAGTTATAACGTTGTTCAGTTAAGGTCTGAGAGGTAATTATACCCCAACTTGAGTGACTTCCTTCTTGACTAAGAAATGGTAAGTGTAACACCCCGAATTTCGGTTAATGCTAAAATTCACTAATTACAGAATAAATAATCTCAGATGTGGGAATTGGGGGAAACGGGCTGCATCATTGCGTTCGTCTCAGAAAAATACGCGAAATAGAGTCCGAGTTTTCGAGAATCGGAGTCCGTATGGCCCGGTTATGGCCCAATGAAGTTTACGGAAAATTCAAAGTTCAAAACAGATTTAAAATTCAAATGCAGATTTCGAAATTGGAACCAGCGGGGGCCAGGCGGGAAATTTCCCGCCCTAGCCATGTCGACAGGGCTGTCGACAGGCCTGTCGACTTAGGCCAGGCCAAGTCGACTGCCCTGTCGACTTGCCTGTCGACACAGGGGGTCGGGCCAATTGGCCTGGGTGCACCAGGTCTGGTTTTTCTGGCTGGTTTGGGCTGTGTTCTGGAAACTTCCTAAATCTGACGGACCTAATCTAACCTAGGGCTAATCCTATGGTCTAAAACACACCCTAATCCTATAAATACACCCTAATGCAAGCCTAATCCATACTAAAAATAGAATTGATGCCATCATGCCGCCAAAATCAAACTTAGGAGGAGCCTCCACTAGTTTATGAAGAAAGTTGCAAGCTAATCAACCTCTAATCATCATCTTCTTCAAATATAGCAACTAGTTCTACTTCATAAGTTTGCTAATCTTGGTTTTGGTGAGTTTCTATAGACTTAACAATCAATTGTTAAATTGATTATGATAGGATATGATAAGATATGGCTATGTTTGTGGAATCAATGTGTTTATGCAAGTTTAGTATAGTGTATGTTGTGTGTTTTGCAAGTTTTATGCTATATGCAAGTTTAATGCTATGTTTTATGATGCAAAACACTATGTTGAACATTGATTCATATGTAACATGTTATGCAAGCTATATGTGAGATTATATGCAAGTTTATATGTAACATGTTATGCAAGTTATGTATTTGGTTTTATGCATGCTAAGTATTTGGTTTTATGCATGCTAAGTTTTTGGTTTTATGCATGCTAAGTGTTTGGTTTTATGCAAGTTATGATGCAAGTTCATATGCAAATTATGATGCAAGTTCATATGAAAGTTATGATGCAAGTTCATATGCAAGTTTGTCTCTTTTTATGATATGCATAATATATGCAAGTTGCCTTTAAGTATGGCATGTTATGCAAGTTCATATGCAAGTTATGATGCAAGTTCATATGCAAGTTATGATGCAAGTTCATATGAAAGTTATGATGCAAGTTCATATGCAAGTTTGTCTCTTTTTATGATATGCATAATATATGCAAGTTGCCTCTAAGTATGGCATGTTATGCAAGTTCATATGCAAGTTATGATGCAAGTTCATATGCAAGTTATGATGCAAGTTCATATACAAGTTATGATGCAAGTTCATATGCAAGTTTGCCTCTATGTATGACATAAGTACATGTGCAAGTTCATCCGTTTTAGACCTATGACATGTATGCAAGTTGACACTTTTATGATAGATCTATGACATGAACATTTAAGCAAGTTACCATCTTTATGACATATGTGATTCATGCAAGTTTGGGTTGGTTATTTATGCAAGTTGGGTTTATGGTCATATATACAAGTTGACACCTTTTAAACCCATGATAATGCTAATGATATGCTAAGTTGAACCCATTGTGTGTATGATGAATCTTCTCTTTTGAAGTATGTCATGTTAACGTATTTACGTGGGGACGATGGGGTAAAAATTAATGAACACATAAAATTGTGTGAAGTGGGTATGATTAAACATACCGTAAAGTGGATGGACATAATTGGGAATTTACCTATTAAGTTAGGTCTACCCATATTATGGAATTGGGAATTTACCTATTGAGTTAGGTCTACCCATATTCTTAAATATTTGTAATTAATTAGGGATAATTAATACAAATTATGGGGGTGATTAATCAGGTGTAATTAATCTACTAAGACACGAGGTTGGACCCTTTTGTAGCATAAGACTGCCCGGAACCGACCGGCAAATCCAGCGGCTACAAATGATTGGCCCAATGTGAGAGGTCTTGGTCATAAACTAAATACGTGACAAGTGTAAAGACACGAGGTTAGACTCTGTTATGGTGTAAGGCTGCCCGGAACCAACCGGCATATCCAGCTGCCATAAAAGACAGTCTAATGTGAGATATCTTTACAAAGGTTACGATCTTAATTAATTAAGAAACACTTAACCAAATTAGCATGTAGAGGGGCATGAGGGGTTAAGTGGGTGCCTTGGGTGGCATGAGGAAACTAGTGGGTTGCCTTGGGTGGCAATAGAAAATATGATTAGAATACTTAACCAAAGTGGAACATGTAATTAAACATGATTAAAGGGTTAAGTAAGTGCCTTGGGTGGCATGTGGGAATCAAGTAAGTGCCTTGGGTGGCATGCGGAAATCTAGTGGGTGCCTTAAGTGGCAATTGAAATATAATTAAATGACAAGCTTAAGTAGTAGCTTGTGGGGGCCTTAAGTGGCAATTGAAATATAATTAGATGACTTAACCAAACCTTAACATGTAAGTGGGCATGATTATAAAAGGGGTTAAGTGGGATGCACTAGATAAAATGACAAGCTTAAGTAGTAGCTTGTGGGGGCCCATTTCAACCAATATCCCAAACGTATCTTTGTGGGCTCGACCCAAGTCGAGGACGGGACACGCATATTGGGCTTGACTATAAGAGGCCAAAACGGGGTAGCGGTGGCAACGCGAGTCCAACGGGTTTCATATGCGTGTGTGGACCCGGGCTGGTAGGTAAGACGTTGTTGCATCGTGTAGGTATAAGCCATGCACCATTGATTATCGGGTTGCCACTTTGGGGAGTGATACACCCCACTGTGGGGCCAGCACGGGTATCTACGGTAGGGAGCCGATCGCTTGGGGAGTAGTGGGTACACCTAGTGGAGATAGGGGCAGACGGCACCTATGTAGTCAGCTAGGGGTACACGAAACTACTGGGTAAAATTTCTAAGTACACTTAGTGGGATCAACCTTTAAGTAGGAATTACCCTTGGGTGGGTAGAACTGGTGTGGTGCAGTGTAGGAATTACCCTTGGGTGGGTAGATCTGGGGTGGTGCAATATTGTAATTATCCTTGGGTGGATAGGCGCGTCTTTTCGGTTATCTTAGTACATCCTGTGTTTAGTTGGCTACTTAGTGTAGTCATTATCCCCAGAGGTACCGTACCTTGTTTATATCATACCCTAATTACTTTAATGATTGTATTGTTAGGGTTATAGGACTCACTCAGACTTATGTCTGACCCCGTTGTTTCTTTATCTTTTTCCCCACCCTCAGGTTTTTAGAGTGGGCCTAGCACTAGTGGGCTTTGATCAGACTGCTTTATCTATCTTTTGGAGCTTGGACCGTGGATGTTAAGCTCAGTTTATCTTTTCTATTATGGTTATTAGGTTATGTAGTGGGATTATGTACTTTTGTTTTATCAGGATGGATATTATGTACTTGACTCTTATTTATGGTTTTGGTGTAACCAAACATGTTTTACTTTCCACTGCAATGAAATGATGTTTTAAATACTCAAGTATTACTTATATCTGTCTTGTTGTAATTTTTCTGTTCTATATTCACTTAAAATACTCCACCGATGCTATGGCATTCCCTTAGTGAGTGACCGTAGCGGGTGTGGGGTGTTACACGTGGTATCAGAGCTTAAGGTTACCAGAACAGATAAAATTTTTAGAAAAACTATTTTCTAAGAATATTTTTGAAAGGAGTATTTTCAAAAACATGTCTTTTAAGAGAAAAGTTTTTGAAAGAAAAGCATAATCCCCAATAGCCATATCTATATCTTTCAAATTCTCCGTTTCGAATCTCTTCCTCTCTCGTTTTGAGTTTCCCCTCCTCGTATAGATGATCTTTCTAAGATAGATAAGAATGGAAAACCACTTCAAGGGACTTGGACATTAGTCGGACTAGAAGTTGGTTCAAGAAGGAGGAGGACTTGTAGGTACCTATTGGATAGACGATGGGAGGAAGGCTTAAATAGTTGTTGTTTAATGAAGGACGAAACCTCATTTTGATGGGAGGTTACGAGTGGAGAATGGGAAGAAGAGGGCTGGTAGTTATCCTTTTGGAGGAATAGGACACCTTATTAGGATTGTCCAAAGGGGCATGGGCAAGGTATGGAATCTTCTGGAGGGTAGTTGTATTCCATCACTGCTAGTGTACCAGATGGGGATAGGACCGTTTAGGTTGGAATTTGGATTTCTTTATTATCCGGTTAGAACTTTATTTGATTCTGACGCATCGAGTTCGTTTATCTCATCATTGTTAGTTGAGTCACTGCACTTAGACACCTGTTAGTAGATGATCCCTTAGTTGTTTCAAACCCAATTGGGGCTCCATGATGTGTTTGGGTTTGAAAGTTGCTATACTTAGCGTTGAGTTTAGATGTGATGCTTTTTGGGCTTCACGGGCTATGGGTTAGTTTTGGGCATGGACTGGTTATCCAGTAGGGGTGCCGTTCTTGATTTTGAAGGGAGAGTTGTTAGGTTTATGACCCGCTTGGGTAACACTCTCGAGATCTCTTGTAATCCCATGGAATCTGTTATGCTAAGTTATCTAGAATCGCTTGACAAGTCGGTCGAGAGTTTGCGATCTGTTAGAGTGGTCCGGGAATACTCGGATGTGTTTGAGGAGGTGAAGGGCTTACCTCCGGAGCAGGAGATTGACTTCCGAATATATCTGGTAGACAATGCCAAACCAGTATCTTGGCCAGTGTGCCACATGGCTCCTCGTGAGAGGAGGGAACTCCATAAGTAAGTAGGCGATTTGCTTGAGAAGGGGTTCATAAGACGAAGTATGTCGGAGTGGGGTGCTCTAGTAGTTTTTGCCACGAAGGCGGATGGGTCCCTCAGACTTTGTGTAGGCTAAAGAGAACTAAATAAACTCACAAATAAGAATAGACCCCCATTGCCGAGGATTGATGATCTCTTTGATCAGTTGGTTGGCGCCTCAGTGTTTTCGCGGTTGGACTTAGCCACGGGGTTTCATCAGTGAGAGTGGCTGAGGATAGTATAGAGAAGACTACCTTTAGGACTCCAGATGGTTTTTTTATGAGTGGCTGGTGACGCCATTTTGTTAGACGAACGCCCCCGCATACTTTATTGATTTGATGAGAAGGGTGTTTAGGGAGTACCTAAATAAGATCGTGATGGTCTTTTCTAGGAGCGAAATAAGTTTTCGTATGTGCTCAATAGGTTGAGCAAAGCCAGTTATGGGATAAACGGTGATTTTGGAGCGAGACTGGCGAGGACATCCAGAGTTGGACAAGGGCTTAATTAGTTAGCCGTTTTTACTGGCATCATCTCACGTAGGTCGTCTGAATTCGAAGGAGGTATCCCTTGGGTGTTTGTCTGATATTTGTTTAGGCCTTTGGGGCTTACATTTGAGGGATGTCGAGTTCGACTAGGGTGGTCTGCGTGAGAGATGGGCAGTTGTGATGATTTTGGATGGGATTCTTAGCATCCTATGAGTTTGAGATAGCGTATGCCCATGGCAAGGGTAACGTGGTAGCAGATGCCTTAAGTAGAAAAAGGTTGTCCTTGAGTTCATTGTTCGTTGAACGACGGAGCTTAGAGTTTATTTCTATGTTTGACTTTAGACCTTCCGTTGACTTTGTACCCGGTTTGCTAGCCTCCTTGGAGGTTAGGCCTACTCTTTTGGGACGGATTGGCGAGGCACAGCGAGATGACCCACAGTTGGTTAAGTTAGTAGAGAAGCTCATAAGGGGGGGAGTCGTCCAGCCATTTGAGTAGGTACACCCTAGATGGTAAGGGGTGGTTGCGTAGAGACGGTAGACTTTGTGTACCGCAAGACGAGGGTTTGAGGAAGGCTATACTTGATGATGCACATCGGTCAAAGATGACCATTCATCCCGGTGGGGACAAGATGTACCAAGACATGAAGCGAGTTTTCTTTTGGGCCGGTATGAAGAAAGATGTGGCCAAGTATGTCGCTCGATGCTTGGTGTGCTAGCAAATGAAAGCGGAACAGAAGAAACCCGGTGGGTTGCTTCACCCATTGGAGGTCCCGCTATGGAAGTGGGATAGTGTCTCGATGGATTACCGAGATCGAGGAAAGGTAATACGGGAATTTGGGTTGTGGTAGATAGACTTACTAAGAGTGCCCATTTCATACCCGTGAAGAGCAAGAGGACTGTTCCATGTCTAGCTTCAGTTTATATTCGAGAGATAGTTCGGTTGCATAGGGAACATGACGTATTCCATGTGTCACATTTGAGGAAGTGCCTACATGAGACCGCAGAGGCGGTAGAGCCGAGCTTGCTTAAAGAAGTAAAGGTAGAGCGTGATGTGATTATTCGACGAGCTCCTACCCGCATCCTTGGGTCAGAGATTAGGAAGTTGAGAAACAGAGAGGTTCGACTAGTCAAAGTGAAAAGGGGAGAAGGTGAGAGCAATGCTACTTGGGAGACAGAAGCGAAGATGCGTTCGTTATACCCATTCCTTTTTGAGGGTATGTCCTTTAAACGTCTCCTTTATCGTTTGTCTAGTGCTTATCTTATCTTTAGTATGCCCTCTCGTTAGTATCTTTGACCTTTAGATAGGGTAAACCTATGGTTGAAACATGTGTTTGAGACATGTTATGATTGATGGATGCATGTGGATGCAAGTGTTTGCTAGTGGTTTCTCGTGGATGCATATACACACACTCTAGACACTAGATCGGCTCAATCACTTCATATTGCATATTGCATATAATTGTGTGTAGGTAGCTATATGTATGGATGTATAATGATTGTGTTATCATATGGATGATGCATTTTGGTGAATGATTGTGCACTCATGTAGATATTGTATGTGTCGATAGGGTTCTCTCGCATACATAATGGATGCATGGCACTATCATGGTTTGCATATGTTCATACGTTAGATAGGGAACATATACACACACTTTTTTGCATATGCTCATACATCATTAAAAATTGTTTTAAGGACGATGGATGCCCGTGTTTGATGGATTGAGTAGATGGTTATTTGGATGGTAGGATATGCATTCTCCTTAGCTTAGAGATTTCGGGGACGAAATCCTTTAAGGAGGGGAGAATGTAACATCCCGAATTTCGGTTAATGCTAAAATTCACTAATTACAGAATAAATAATCTCAGATGTGAGAATTGGGGGAAACAGGCTGCGTCATTGCGTTCGTCTCGGAAAAATACGCGAAATAGAGTCCGAGTTTTCGAGAATCGGAGTCCGTATGGCCCGGTTATGGCCCAATGAAGTTTACGGAAAATTCAAAGTTCAAAACAGATTTAAAATTCAAATGCAGATTTCGAAATTGGAACCAGCGGGGGCCAGGCGGGAAATTTCCCGCCCTAGCCATGTCGACAGGGCTGTCGACAGGCCTGTCGACTTGGGCCACGCCAAGTCGACTGCCCTGTCGACTTGCCTGTCGACACAGGGGGTCGGGCCAATTGGCCTGGGTGCACCAGGTCTGGTTTTTCTGGCTGGTTTGGGCTGTGTTCTGGAAACTTCCTAAATCTGACGGACCTAATCTAACCTAGGGCTAATCCTATGGTCTAAAACACACCCTAATCCTATAAATACACCCTAATGCAAGCCTAATCCATACTAAAAATAGAATTGATGCCATCATGCCGCCAAAATCAAACTTAGGAGGAGCCTCCACTAGTTTATGAAGAAAGTTGCAAGCTAATCAACCTCTAATCATCATCTTCTTCAAATATAGCAACTAGTTCTACTTCATAAGTTTGCTAATCTTGGTTTTGGTGAGTTTCTATAGACTTAACAATCAATTGTTATATTGATTATGATAGGATATGATAAGATATGGCTATGTTTGTGGAATCAATGTGTTTATGCAAGTTTAGTATAGTGTATGTTGTGTGTTTTGCAAGTTTTATGCTATATGCAAGTTTAATGCTATGTTTTATGATGCAAAACACTATGTTAAACATTGATTCATATGTAACATGTTATGCAAGCTATATGTGAGATTATATGCAAGTTTATATGTAACATGTTATGCAAGTTATGTATTTGGTTTTATGCATGCTAAGTATTTGGTTTTATGCATGCTAAGTATTTGGTTTTATGCATGCTAAGTGTTTGGTTTTATGCAAGTTATGATGCAAGTTCATATGCAAGTTATGATGCAAGTTCATATGAAAGTTATGATGCAAGTTCATATGCAAGTTTGTCTCTTTTTATGATATGCATAATATATGCAAGTTGCCTTTAAGTATGGCATGTTATGCAAGTTCATATGCAAGTTATGATGCAAGTTCATATGCAAGTTATGATGCAAGTTCATATGCAAGTTTGTCTCTTTTTATGATATGCATAATATATGCAAGTTGCCTCTAAGTATGGCATGTTATGCAAGTTCATATGCAAGTTATGATGCAAGTTCATATGCAAGTTATGATGCAAGTTCATATACAAGTTATGATGCAAGTTCATATGCAAGTTTGCCTCTATGTATGACATAAGTACGTGTGCAAGTTCATCCCTTTTAGACCTATGACATGTATGCAAGTTGACACTTTTATGATAGGTCTATGACATGAACATTTAAGCAAGTTACCATCTTTATGACATATGTGATTCATGCAAGTTTGGGTTGGTTATTTATGCAAGTTGGGTTTATGGTCATATATACAAGTTGACACCTTTTAAACCCATGATAATGCTAATGATAAGCTAAGTTGAACCCATTGTGTGTATGATGAATCTTCTCTTTTGAAGTATGTCATGTTAACGTATTTACGTGGGGACGATGGGGTAAAAATTAATGAACACATAAAATTGTGTGAAGTGGGTATGATTAAACATACCGTAAAGTGGATGGACATAATTGGGAATTTACCTATTAAGTTAGGTCTTCCCATATTATGGAATTGGGAATTTACCTATTGAGTTAGGTCTACCCATATTCTTAAATATTTGTAATTAATTAGGGATAATTAATACAAATTATGGGGGTGATTAATTAGGTGTAATTAATCTACTAAGACACGAGGTTGGACCCTTTTGTAGCATAAGACTGCCCGGAACCGACCGGCAAATCCAGCGGCTACAAATGATTGGCCCAATGTGAGAGGTCTTGGTCATAAACTAAATACGTGACAAGTGTAAAGACACGAGGTTAGACTTTGTTATGGTGTAAGGCTGCCCGGAACCAACCGGCATATCCAGCTGCCATAAAAGACAGTCTAATGTGAGAGGTCTTTACAAAGGTTACGATCTTAATTAATTAAGAAACACTTAACCAAATTAGCATGTAGAGGGGCATGAGGGGTTAAGTGGGTGCCTTGGGTGGCATGAGGAAACTAGTGGGTTGCCTTGGGTGGCAATAGAAAATATGATTAGAATACTTAACCAAAGTGGAACATGTAATTAAACATGATTAAAGGGTTAAGTAAGTGCCTTGGGTGGCATGTGGGAATCAAGTAAGTGCCTTGGGTGGCATGCGGAAATCTAGTGGGTGCCTTAAGTGGAAATTGAAATATAATTAAATGACAAGCTTAAGTAGTAGCTTGTCGGGGCCTTAAGTGGCAATTGAAATATAATTAGATGACTTAACCAAACCTTAACATGTAAGTGGGCATGATTATAAAAGGGGTTAAGTGGGATGCACTTGATAAAATGACAAGCTTAAGTAGTAGCTTGTGGGGGCCCATTTCAACCAATATCCCAAACGTATCTTTGTGGGCTCGACCCAAGTCGAGGACGGGACACGCATATTGGGCTTGACTATAAGAGGCCAAAACGGGGTAGCGGTGGCAACGCGAGTCCAACGGGTTTCATATGCGTGTGTGGACCCGGGCTGGTAGGTAAGACGTTGTTGCATCGTGTAGGTATAAGCCGTGCACCATTGATTATCGGGTTGCCACTTTGGGGAGTGATACACCCCACTGTGGGGCCAGCACGGGTATCTACGGTAGGGAGCCGATCGCTTGGGGAGTAGTGGGTACACCTAGTGGAGATAGGGGCAGACGGCACCTATGTAGTCAGCTAGGGGTACACGAAACTACTGGGTAAAATTTCTAAGTACACTTAGTGGGATCAACCTTTAAGTAGGAATTACCCTTGGGTGGGTAGAACTGGTGTGGTGCAGTGTAGGAATTACCCTTGGGTGGGTAGATCTGGGGTGGTGCAATATTGTAATTATCCTTGGGTGGATAGGCGCGTCTTTTCGGTTATCTTAGTACATACTGTGTTTAGTTGGCTACTTAGTGTAGTCATTATCCCCAGAGGTACCGTACCTTGTTTATATCATACCCTAATTACTTTAATGATTGTATTGTTAGGGTTATAGGACTCACTCAGACTTATGTCTGACCCCATTGTTTCTTTGTCTTTTTCCCAACCCTCAGGTTTTCAGAGTGGGCCTAGCACTAGTGGGCTTTGATCAGACTGCTTTATCTATCTTTTGGAGCTTGGACTGTGGATGTAAAGCTCAGTTTATCTTTTCTATTATGGCTATTAGGTTATGTAGTGGGATTATGTACTTTTGTTTTATCAGGATGGATATTATGTACTTGACTCTTATTTATGGTTTTGGTGTAACCAAACATGTTTTACTTTCCGCTGCAATGAAATGATGTTTTAAATTCTCAAGTATTACTTATATCTGTCTTGTTGTAATTTTTCTGTTCTATATTCACTTAAAATACTCCACCGATGCTATGGCATTCCCTTAGTGAGTGACCGTAGCGGGTGTGGGGTGTTACAGTAAGGTTTGATCGTAAAGGAGTTTTGGAAATGTTTTCCAAACGAGAATCAGAAATGTTTTCTGATAAAAGAAAAATAAGAATTTAGAATATAGGGAAACAGGAGATAAGTAAATAAATGAACTAAAGAGATTTATGTTAAATGATGTTTGTTCGATATAATTTCCATTTGGAAATAATATCGTTGTTTGCACACTTTTTTTTCTTTGATAGTTAACTCACCGACTATCGAAGTTTTGACCATTTTAACGTTGTTAATATGGAGAGACCGGTTGGATTATTATCCATAGAACCACTCTGTATTGGCATAAGCGTCGCGAATCATATATGCCAAAGAAAATTGAAGACGGAGTAAAATGCAAGGGCTGTTGTATAAGTCTTAGATAACAGTGACTAAGATGGATATACGGAATAGTGCCTTCGATTTGTCCAGTCCCAGGACAACTTGTATGGACGAAGGTCTGACAGAGTATATCCAACGAACCGCGTAAGTTGATTTGTTCGAACGTATTCACGTTTGGTGGCGGAGGAATTCGTTTCTCTTAGCTGTATACCCGTGTTATTTTTGGATAATTCAATTTGTGATTTGGGGGGTATGACGATGTGACATTCTAAGTGAATGATGATGATTTGTATGAGTGAATGTCTGACAGAGTATTTCCAGAAAGGTCACGTACCTTGATTTCTTCAACCGTACCAAGAGTGGAAGCGGAGAAGGAAACTTCTTTAGCTAACACGTAATGTACTGTCGTAGACGTCAATTAGTGATTTTCGATGGATCTGACAATGTGGCATTCAAAGTGAATCTGATGTGATGATAAAGCGTAGCTTCTAGCCTCATCAACCGGTAAATGGCAGAAATCGGGCAGGCAGCATGGCTAAGTCGGTCGCACCGAAGTAGGGTGTATAATCACCTATCTAGAGAATATTCATTTGTTTCTTAAATCTATCAATGTTGTCCCATATATATATACGGGAACGGTTGCTGATCCCAACCGTTGGTGATGTACATTCGATACACTAAAGCGAAATGAGTGGTCGGTCATGTGTGGCTGAGTTACAAGATGTTCTTGTTGAACTCCAGTGTATCGTTCCTAGAGTACACTGATCGGAAGGTGGTTCCATACCTTGTCATAGTTGGAAATCCATTATCCAATACGTGCTTGCGATTTTGATTGTATACTATATATGTAGAACGTGAGATGAAAGCGTTTCTGCTAGTTGATATCTATTTGTACATAGACATTATTATAATATCAAAAGGTTTTTGATATAAAGATATTTTGGATTCTCATAAGGGAAAAACCCGTTCCGTTCTGCGGCGTGGTCTTATTAGATATCGTTTACTTGTTCATATACTTGTTTAAACTGTTTTACTCATACCAGTCCCATGACTGACCCGGAGTTTACTTTGTTGTTTTCCCTAAACTCTTGGGTGCCTAATTTGTACGGGCAGTCAAGTAGTCAGGAATTTGCAGATATACTTGGAGAGCTTGGAGCAGGAGGCTTCTGGATCATATAGCTATAGTTATTTCCGCTGTGTTGTAAGTGTTGTACTCTGATAAGTGCTATTGTATACATAACTGTTATATTTCAAGGTTATGTTATCTATTATATGTTATTCGTCCCGCTGTGACGTTCGTGTTACTCTGATGTTGTGTTCTTCTTCTTCTTCTATTCTAAGTTTCTATCTTATCTATTCTCACCCTCTAATTTCTTTCATTAATTACCGGGATTTTTCGATGTTTTGGTTATCGATATCGTGCTTATGTCGATAACCAAAGTCGCCGAAAATCCGGGTCGTTACAGGTTATATATTGGCAAAAATCAGTGGTACGATATGGATTGATAGTGTGGCATGCTGAGATGCAGTGATCCAGACTTTTGTTGAAAAGCAAAGTTTGGTGGATGATGACCAAAGCGCAGCTTTAACATAGCATGGCTTTGTGTATAGCGTTGATTCGCGAGCCTCACAACCCGGTATGGTGGTAAACTGATGGTTTGATCAGTCTGCTTTTTTAGTGGATGGGCACCTTAGTGGTGTCGTGGATTCGGTCGACCGAGATGAGCTTAGTGCTCAGAGGGATAGAGTAAGCGGTGTTTTCTCTCGCTGGGACGTAAGCCGCGGTGATACTCTGGTCCCAAAAATGCGGATGTGCATTACGGTGTTTTCTCTTACTGGGACGTAAGCCGTGGGGAATTGCACTACGCGATCAATCTTTCGAATCAGGAGCCACCATGATGGAAATCCAACTTTCCAATACGTGTATTTCAGCTTTATTTGTAGAGCCTAGTATGGCGACATGATATATGGTACCCATGCCGTCTATGATTGATATTTATGATTGAAATTGTTTTGACACTATACACTTATTATGGTATCAAATGATTTGGTTTTAAAAACGTACCAAGCATGTTTGGCTATTATAAGGGAAAACCCTATCCTCCGGCTTGCGTTGCATTGTGTGATGGGACCTGGGTCTTATAATAGCTTCATTTTTAGAAAAAGCATTGCGCTGTTTATTTATATGCACTGGTATTCTTGGGAGGAAACCCGTTCCGTGTTATACGGCGTGGTCCCTTGATTTACCTAACTTTGAAAATAAAGATAAATAACTGTTTTAGTTCTCACACCAGTCACATGACTGACCTGGAGTTTATTGTTTTAACCTAAACTCTGGGTGCCCTTATTTTGACACGGACAGCTAGTAGTTTTGGTTTTGTAGATTTATATTCACAGGATCCTGGTTTACAGTTGGAATGATATCCGGAAAGCTTTGTATCTGTATATCTCCTTCAGCTGTGTATTGTATTATTTTCCGCTGCTATGTAATTTATTGTAATCTCTGGTATTTGATAAATGTGTAATATTGATTTATACTCTGTATATTCTTGTATTCTGATGGAATTATTGTAATATACAATGAAATGTTCTTCCGTCTGCGTTCTGTCGTGGCTTGTTCTCGAAGTATCCGCTCTTTCCTTCACGGGGAAGTTACGGGATCTTACAGGCGTGGTCCTGTGATTAGCCTTATTACTACTTAAGTTAAGTAAAGATTTCTCATACCAGTCCCATTACTGGCCCATAGTTTGTTTCACTTTGCAAACTTGGGTGCCCTCTTTTCCACACGGGCAGTCGAATGGCTTATTTTGCAGATATTATCGAGCAGGAATCTGGATCGAAGCTTAGAGCTGTGTCCAGAACATTGATAGACTTCCGCTGTATCAGTTTATTTGTTCCGCTGCATTGTATTACCTTTATTATAATTTATTTTCCGCTGTATTGTATCCAATGTACTCTGGTATTCTGTACTCTGATGTAAGTTATTGTAATGATTATAAAAGTCTTCTGTTATCTATCCTGATGTGTTGTATTCCCAAAGTTAAAATATTCGAAGATTTCCAACTTTTGGTTCAGACCTATATGGTTTATGGTCGATTCAAAGGGTGGGGATTTTCGGGTCTTTACAAAAAATTTCTGAACTCCAAATGAGACATGCTCGCTACTGTTCATAGTTAATAACTCACATTTCAAAGAAAATGAAACTAGTTTCGATAGATAATGAAGTCATATGCAAAATATAGCTTTTGGAATCGTATAATAATTTTAAATCGTTTATCGATACGCAGTTCTATCGTGCATTATCACATAATAAGTTAGATCGCTACAAAATTTGAAATTTTACAATAATTCACCATTAGAGATCCAATAAAGCTGATTTCGTTGGAATCCGAGACTATTTGCAAAATGACTAATTCTATGTGTTAATCAAATCGAGCTATTATTACTAATCGATCTCCAACCATTTAAATTTGTCCACAACAATTTGTTATCAATATTTTTATCAAAATAGAATTTTATATAGGTCCAAAAATCAATTCAATTTCATTTTAAATCTAAGATTCAAAATTTTGAGTTAATCTAATATTCAAATTCTCAATTGAATTTAATTCAAGTCATTTTATTTCAAATTTAATCATTTTTAATATTTGAATTCATTAAATATTCAAGTGTTAAAAAATCTCGGTTGTTACACAGATGTGCACATGTATTGATATTTTTACGTTATTTTGACATAACATCTAAAGTTTTTGAAATCATTTCAAACTATCCATTTTTCTATTAAAAACTATCAAATAAGAATCAATCTAGGTCATAGATAATTTTTCGATTATTTAAATAAATATGTATTTTGTTTGAAGGTATTCTTTTTATATGCATGCTCCTTGGTGTGTCAAAAGTCAAAACACGTCCTATCTCGTGGTTAACATGACATTCTTCTCGATTTTATTCGCGAAACAATTTTAATTCAAACTATCTTTTTCTTTTACAATTAATAATAAAAACAAACTATGAGCTAAGTCTAATGAGATAAAAGGTAATTACTAAGTCAAATGGAGGATCACATAGTTATCATACAAAAGTACTTATTTTGGCTCTCTGCTACTGTTATCGATGTGTAAACCGAAAAATAAAAAATAGGAAACAAATGTTACGAAGGACAGTGTAATATGTAAACATAAATTTTATTTTGATATTTCATATGCTCAAATCTATGACATTTAGAGCTTTGATTATACAAATACATGCAAATGACAAGATTTGCAGTGGTCTTTGACAATCAGCAATGTTAAAAACTCTCATTAAGGGAGAGTGAGCTTATAATTGCCACATAATCAGTAGAAATGGGTTGGCATCAATTATTAGCTATATGATCTTAATAATTGCCAACCTATTTCCACCAATCGGATGGTAAACATAAGTTCACTCTCTCCATGGAGGGTTGTGCTTAGCATTAAAAAAATTATGTTAAAACAAGAAACTTTAGTACCGTTGTACCTCTTATTGTTTTTCAAAAACATAGTTATTTGCACGATTTACTTTATTTTATCTGTCATAAGCGTTGATTGTTCTTCCACGCACACGCAAGTGCTGCTATATTCGTCATAATAAGAATGAAGTTAACGTCTAAAAATAACAAGTTAAAAAGCCTGAACAAAAGATTTTCTTCTTCCTCTCCAAGGAAAATTTGCCATGAGCTCTCAAAAACCCACTCACACTCGCACTCAGTCTGCTTTCCGCTCCAGTCGCAACATCTCCATCCTCTGCGTAGAAGAAGAAGACGACACCAAAAAAACCCGAAAACGTCTCAAACCTCACCCACATGTCCACCATCTCCCCTTCTTTCTCCTCTTCGCTCTCGCCTTCCTCTACTACCTCCTTTTTCATCCAAGTTACCCCCGCTTATTCATCTTCGCCTTCTCGATCTCCCTATTTTCCGTACTTTTAAAAAAACTCCTCAATGCCCATTCTTTCAAATCGACCCAAAACGTCAAATGGTTCATCGGAAGTGAAAACGATCCAATTCTAAAATCTGAGTCTTCCTCAAAATTCAATTTCGTGAAGGAGGGCGTCAAGTTCTACAGCAATGGCGACTGCTACGAGGGCGAATTTCACAAAGGATCATGTAATGGAAGCGGGGTTCATAATTTTTTCGCTAGAGGCAGGTACGAAGGCGATTGGGTTAACGGTAAGTATGATGGGTACGGAATAGAAAGCTGGGCAAGAGGAAGTAGATATAAGGGCCAATACAGAAATGGCTTGAGACATGGACTTGGTGTTTATCAATTTTACAACGGCGATTGCTATAGAGGCGAATGGTTGAATGGACAAAGCCATGGAAGAGGAGTGCAATCTTGTTCCGATGGTAGCTGCTATGTTGGCGAATTCAGTGGTGGAGTTAAGCATGGATACGGTTGCTACCGTTTTAGGTAAATTGTGATTTGCTGTATGAATTTTAAATCATTTTGGTTGTGCTTTAGGTTAATAGTAGTTTCATGTTTGATGACTTATTGTGATACATGAACGTGAGTATGTGAATTGAAATTTTCATTAGAATTTTCCATGAATAGTCTAAAAAAGATACTTATATCCGATCAAAACTATGAGTTTATCTTTGTTACTAGTCTGAAAAGTGGACAATTTTCCATGACTCAGGTTTATTTATTTTTACCAAGAAATCAAGAGGGTTTAGCGAAATGCAATGTAATGTAACGATGATTATCCAGTAGTATTTCAATGCAAATTGCAATAATGATTTGCTAAACCAATCTCATAGCAATTATAACATTCTCTTTTTCTGTAATGCACCGGTTAAATGCATTTGGGATGGTCATCAGTATGCATTAACTAGTATATCTTAAGCCAGATGAGTACATTGTGTTATCTATTGATTGAGGAATCTATTGCGATTTTCTTTTGAATATATAGGTAATGTTTCAATTTATATGGGTATTAAGACACCAATTTAGCTCTGTATTTTTTTCTTGTGTAATGTAGAAATGGGGATAAGTATGCTGGGGAGTATTTTGGAGATAAAATCCATGGTTTTGGGGTGTATTATTTTGCCAATGGACATTGCTATGAAGGCTCATGGCATGAAGGAAGAAGGCAAGGGTTCGGAATATACACTTTTCGTACTAGTGAAATCACGTCTGGAGAATGGGACTATGGAATTTTGAAGCGCTCGATTCCCTCATCGGATCCTTCAGTTCATCGAGCTGTCCAGGTATATAACTGTCTTCTGCTTATATTTTTCTACTTTATATTCTTATGTGATCAACCCAAATTTCTACTAACACCATTGGCTATTTTATGTGCTGTTGGGAACAATATTTGTGAATTATGTGTTGTTGCCTGCCCATTTAAAGGACATTTGTCCTTTGGCGCTCATTAAAAGGGAGTCCAGCCCCAATTCACTTCTCTGAAGTTCAAACTGAATGTTGCCATTAATATTAAATCTAAACTTGCTAAGAGTGTAAGCTGGATAATTCTTGCTATTGGAGTAGGTCTATTTTTTCACCAGTTGCTGAAAACAAAAAAACAACTTGCTGTCTAGGTAAATCAAGAATTTTGTGATATTTGTTAAAAAAAAAAAAAAAAAAAAAAAAAAAAAAAAAAAGAACAATAGAAACATTCTAAGTGTTCAATGCTAACAGGGGGCATAAAACATTACTATTATTTATGGGAAAACTGAATACTTATACATAATTCTACATAGTATGCAACATGCTACATGACAAAGTGCCTTAACCACTTGGACAATGGAGTTCGACTACATAAAACAAAATTGTCAGTGGAATATTAGTATTAGCAATCTAAGCCATCCTTCTATAAACTGTAGATCTTTTTTAACAATTTCCTTAATACATTTCACTATAGGCTGCCAGAAAAGCTTCAGATTTTGCTGTTAAAGCTCCACAAGTAGAAGAGCAAGTAAACAAAACAGTTGCCGCTGCAAATAGGGCAGCCACTGCTGCCCGAGTTGCTGCGATTAAAGCAGTTCAGAACAGGATAGACGGGAAATTTTGTCCCATTGATGTCTGAGCTTGAAAATTTTGCATCTAATAGTCAAAATTTTGCTTTTTTTTCCAAGAAAAGAAACTTCTTTCTTGTTGATTTTTTAGTTGTCTGAGAGTTCGTAGATGAAGAGCAAAAATTGCCTTCATGATCCAGAGCTTGTAACTGTACATAATTATGCTCCGATGCAATAGAAATGTCAATTTTTGTGCTTGTTTTCTATTGAAATCAATGTTTATGTATGTCATATGTACAATTTTCAGTGAGATTCCCTGTTTCAGTTATAGAGCTCTGTGGCGTAGACCAAAACGTAAGTCTAGCCATGCTGGTGCAAAGTTAATATCCCGATGGTTCAATTGGTCAGACCATAAAAGCCGCATTGATCGTTATTTACTAGTTTTTTGGTTTGAATATAAATTATTTCTGGTAACGTTAAAATATAATTATTATATTGATTTTTTTCTCTTTTGAATTTTGAGAACAAATATTACTTAGTGTTCTATAAATTTTTTTTTGGTAAAAATGTAATTTTCCTCATTTTTGATCATTAAAGAGGTTTACCACAGATTCATGCATTGTACACTGATATTTTTTTATGTAATCAAAGCTGATAAGATAATTCAATAATTTGTAAGGTTATGTAATAATTTGTTGGTCATGTGAGAAAAAATGAAAAGTAGAACGATGGTCTTTTCTCAAATTTGAAGATCTTAGTGGTTCAAAGAAATTGGCTAAGAGGTTTCTTTATAAGATTTTGAGGCTATTACATTGATTCATGCATGAACAAGTTTATTTTATTTTAAAGGTCATCGCACTTCAATGTTGAGGATTACTCGTGATCAAATCGTTATTGGGTTAGGTTTTTAAAACGTTGCTATATGCAGGGCTTCCAATAGATATTCAAAAAATCCAAAATCCACAAACATTTGTATTCGACAAACAGATAAATGTATGATATTCGAAGAAATAGATACAGATACGAAGACATTCCAATTTGAAAATTATCCATTCAGTTATTTTTAAAATTATGGTTTAAATTATATGTAATTTTAATATAATAAAATATATTTGTTTATTGTTTAATTAAATTAAAAGCTTATATTATATGCATTAAATGCATATTAACCGCTCATTTTATTTATTATCATTGTATTTGTTATTTTTAACATTTTAATAATCAATAAGATTGAAAAATCTTTATGTTAAACTAAAAAATTTCATTTTTATTTCTTGATTTATTGGTCTTTAGCAGACGGAATAATTATTCAGTACTCATCCGTATTTGTTGATGTAGATATCTAATATCTGAAAATGATTTGGGATGGAGATACGAAGATTATCTGCATCTACATCTTAAAGTATCCATTGACATCCCTGACTCTATGATGTATCTTTTTTTCTTTCTGAAAGCAAGATATCTATACCAAAAATGGAGAAAATCGATATTTCTTCAGTGGCTCACAAAAATAGACTAACGGATCATAGAATGACCATATGGCCATAAACTGAAACAGAACTCAGATACAGTCAAAAAGAAAACAACATACACAACAACGAAGCAACAAACAGTGTTGCCACCAATCTGGCAAGACACCCACAAACATACAAACCATGCGTCACAGGTCTATCGAAGCCCAAGTTCACCACAAAGCAATTCGAGCCAAAGAGAGAGGCATAAAAGACACAACAAAGCACCAGATTTCCCTGCTGTGATCCACAAAAATGCACAACACCATCGCTCTAAATAGTATGTGTAACACCCCGTAATTTTAACAACACTGGACGAGGATAAATTAAATGATAATTAATTTAATATTTAGAATTAAGGGAAACAGACTACGACATTGCGTTCGTCTCGAAATTCTTGTCAAGATAGACATTCGGTTTGCGTAAAACGGACACCGTATGAAGAAGTTATAAAGGTCTGAAGTTTGTATACGCGCAAGATAATTATATATATATATATATATATATATATATTGGGCCCAGGAATTTAAAATTTCAGTTCAAAATTCGAAATCACAGAAATTGAGGGAAGCCGGAAAAATCCCGCCAAGGGGAGTCGACCCCATAGGAGGGGTGTCGACCCCGGGGTCGACCCCTCAAGGGGGTGTCGATCCATGGGTCGACCCCCTAAGTCGATCCCCCAGGGCTGAGGTGGTAGGTCGAATTTTGAAGGCTAGCAGTTATATATAGAGGTCAATTTCTCTCGTTTTCTTCACTGAAAATCAATGGAGGCCAAAACGCTGCCGGTGCCTGAAGTGAAACGAATCCTTTTCTTCTGCAATTATCAACTAGAGCTAATTAGTTAGAGATTCGAGTTTAGATCCGAGATTCAACACCAACAATTTCCCTTCTACCTTCTAAAATCCAAACACTGTGAGTTTAGTTATTTTTAGATTTAAATAACTAAAAGTATACGTGATATGACTGTGATTTGGATCTGTTATAAATTATGAATCTATGATATTCTTGGATCTTAACCTTTCTCATGCTAGATCTATTTTATAGATTCTGTTGTGGTTAATTTATCATGTCATATATGTGGATCTTAACCTTTATCTATGTTTATGGTTAATTTGGATCTGTCATTATTTGGACAGTTAAAATCTTATTTAGATCTAATTCTCCCTCTAAATCATCTTGTACCTATCATGTGGTGGATAATTTAGATTTATCATCAATTGGACATATGAATCCTTATTTAGATCTATTCATGCCTATTAGAACATCCTTATTATGTTCGATCTAGTTTCCTCATCACTTGTTCACTAGATCTGCTTTTATGTCCTCCTTATTATTATGCCAATTGCATGTCTATGCCAGTATATATTTATGCCAGTTAGTTAGAATAATCACTATTGTCATTTTTCCATCATCTTTCCCTTTTTATTGTTCATAGCCAGGCTACTTTCAAGCCTAGGCATGCCGCCAAATATATGCAAATGCGTTAGTTAGGGAATAGGGGAAAATATTAGAATTGACATAATTTGTATAATGAATATGAATTTGGACATATAATTCATATGAATATAATTGGGTAAATGGGCATGAACACCTACAAGACATAGATAATTGATTGGTTAAAATGCTTAGGATTATAGTAATTATAAACTATAACAACACTTATGACATGAGGTTAGATTGCATTTGTGGTGGAAGTCTGCCGGACCCGACCGACATATCCAGCAACCGCAAATGTTGAATCTAATGTGAGGGGTCTAAGTGCACAAATACGAGACGGGCTAAGACACGAGGTTAGGACAAACTTGTGGAAGAAGTCTGCCCGGACCCGACCGACATATTCAACATCCACAGGCTGTAGGCCTAATGTGGGAGGTCTAGCCCATTATAAACCATAAATGGACATGGTAAGGAATTGAATACTTAACCTAGTTGAATCCATAAGGATTGGGTGAACATAAACATGAATAGGGGTTAAGTAAACTTGGTTGAACAATTGGAGGGTTAAGTTAAGTATATCCGAGATGGGTGGGTAATATTTAATATAGGCCCACGAAACTTAACCAATTGGGGTCATGTATTACATACATCCATGGGTAAGCTTAACTGGTAGAAAGATTGGGGCTATATAATTAAAGACACCTTATAGGGTAAATATAACATGTGGAAAACCTAGTGGGGGATACAAGACAAAGGGGAGAGCTTGTAACATATTGTGTGGGACCCGTTTTAGTCAGTAACTCGGAATAGGTATCAAACAAAGTACTCCGAAATAGGTTGGAGAAGGGGCACACTTACTGAACTGATTGTAAGATATCCAAACGTGGAGGACGGTGTGGGCGGCGCAAACCGACCGGGTCATGTGCGTGTATGGGTTGGGTAGAAGGGGATAAGACGATTGTGACACCTGTAGATATGGGGTTGTGCATACCAGCGAAGGGTTTCCACTTTAGGACATGATACATCCTACGGTAGGGTCGGCACAGAGTATCTACGCGGATTAAGGAGTCGATCGATTAAGGTAGTAGTTAGGATACATTCGGACGTATGCCTAAGTCTACCACCTTATAGTGGAAGGGATCATCCCATTCTGGTTATACTAGTAATAGTGCAGAGTAATCATTAGGGAAGCATATACACTCTATCCTGTTACCTTGTCATGCTTACCTTTTATGCAGTTCTCTTTTATCCACTTTATATGTCTGTCATGCTACTTTTATTTATTTACTTGCTAAAAGTCACTGGAGTCGCCAGACTTTATGTCTGACCCTTTTTGTTTCCTCTTCTTTCTTCCGTTCCCCCTTCCCTCCCCCTCATGTTCTTAGGGCGGGAACACTCAGGCTTGACCATGATTCTGCTTTTATCTTGGTAAGGAGCTGCTCTTGAAGTATTGCTCAAGTTCTTATCTCTAATATGGCTTTTTCTCTTTTTGGGGAATTATGCTTTTTATGTACTCTAATGGAACAAGACAAAAAGTTTTATGTTGTTGTAGTGGCTTTTATGTAGTTTCAGACTTGTGATATTTTGGACCACGATGTTATGATCTATGTTTGAAATAAAAATTTGAATTCTACTGTTGCTTTTATATCTATTTTGTAATGTTTATGTTTCTGTTTACCTATAACGCTTCACGAAACTTAATGCATTCTCCTAATGAGTGACATTAACGGGCGTGGGGTGTCACACTTGGTATCAGAGCTGAAGGTTACCAAATTAGATAAAAGTTTTTGAAAATTTATTTTCAAAATGAGTTTAAAAGAAAGCATTTTCAAAAAGAAAAATCTGTTTGAAAAACATTCCCCAAAAAGTCATAAGTGATATCTTTGTGAATCCCTTGTCTGAATCTCTTTCCTTTTATTTTTCAGCATGTCTGGGGAACCCAATATTCCAGAGAGCGTTACGATATCAGGCTGGTCCCATAGGTATTTGGAGGCCACTACTCCTGCCGAAGGCCAAGGAAACGTTCCTCCCCTAGCTGCACTCATTGTTCCTCCTCCTCCTCCACGTGCAGATGACTTCTCTAAGATCTGCAAAGATTTCTGTGCTATGGGAAGAAAGCCATTCCATGGAATCGTGACATTCGTAGAGGCAAGGAATTGGCTCAAGGAGACCAAAGACTTGTTTGTAATCCTTAAAGTGGAAGATCGAAGGAAGATTCAATTAGCTCTCTAGCTACTGAAGGATGAACCTTCATTTTGGTGGGAGGTAACCCACGTAAGCCGTCCAGTGGAAACTTGGGATGATTTTGTATGGAGGTTTGAAATGAAATTTCTTTCCCAAGCTGAGAAAAGCATGCAAATAGAGAGGTTCTTGGCGCTCAAACTAGGAAACTTGACTGTTAAAGAATATGTGAACAAATTCAACCAGCTAGCGAGGTTTGAATTAGAACTGGTGAACACTCCGCATAAAAAAGCTTTTCGGTTTGTCAATTCTCATGTGTGTGTGTGATTGTTTGTTGTTTAGAAAGAAGAATTGATGAGATATTGGATTCCTAGCAAGTGTAGAGGCTTGTTCTGACTTGTTTGTAATCTTTAAAGTGGAAGATCGAAGGAAGATTCAGTTATTTGTCTGGCTACTGTAGGATGAAGCTTCGTTTTGGTGGGAGGTAACCCTCGCAGGTCGTCTAGTGGAAACTTGGGATGATTTTATATAGAGGGTAGAAATGAAATTTCTTTCCCAAGCTGAGAAAAGCATGCAAATGGAGAGGTTCTTGGTGCTCAAACAAGGAGACTTGACTGTTAAAGAATATGCGAACAAATTCAACCAGCTAGCGAGGTTAGGATTAGAACTGGTGGAAACTCCGCATAAGAAAGCTTTGCGGTTTTTCAATTCTCTTGTGTGTGTGTGTGTGTGTGTGTGTTTGTTGTTTAGAGAGAAGAATTGATGGGATATTGGATTTCTAGCAAGTGTAGAGGCTTGTTCTTCCTTGTTGGAGCTTGTTCTTGTCATTCAAGAGAAAAATGTGAGTTCTTTGTGATTCCTTCATGAATTCACAATTTCACGTATTCATGTTTCAAGATTAGAATTGTCCATACAATCTGATTAATATGCTACTAGTTGATTTGGCGATATTGTGAAGCTCCGTTATCGCACCGTCAAGTTCTAAGACTTCACAATTCGCTTATATCGCATTTGATTACTTTGGTTAGAGAATTTAGTTGTTTTGGAGGTTATAATCGCAATTAATTCAAACCTTATGTGTATATGTTGGTGCATGTGTTCATGAGTAGTTTTGGCGAGCCTTAAGGCCTCATTGGCACTAAGGAATCATCATAAACCATCACCATTTATCTGGGCTCGTCCGAGGCCGACTGCACACTCATTGGCAATCAAAATGTTTAATTGCTTCAGCTCAAACGTCTAACCAAATTGGTCAGACGTTTGTCCAAGCTCTCCGGAAAAAATAAAAAACTGCTCATTGTCAGGTCAGACGTCTATCCTGGGGGTGTCAGACATCTATCCTGGGGGTGTCAGACATCTGTTGGCTATTTTCTGCTATTGACCAGTGGAGACTATGGTCAACAGTTTAGGTCCATTCAAGCTCTTTCCAGGCCGAGTTTCGGCCAATTTTGACTTCGTTTGTGACTTGCCAGTTTCTCTGATTCCCAGATTTCTACAACTCGATTTTTACGAAATTGTTTTATAAATCAGCAATCAAAGAATGATGGAGCAGAAATCAAAGTTGAGAACTCTCACTCAAAATTTTGTACAATTATTTATTTTTATAATTGAATTTTGTTGATCGCCTATGATTGCAATATTTGTATGTTGCTTGATGGATGTTTACAGTTTTAATGTTATCATTATTAAACTGTGGTTACAAATGTTTGTAAATAAAACGTTTATATTACAAATTACTGGGATGACAATTTACCCACTTGTCTCCCGAATATTAGATAACTTCATATGGATTGTGATGTAAACCCCACATGGGTATTGGGACGATATTTTATACATCACCCAATTATGCAAATAATAACCATTGGATGTTGATTGAAAACCCCACACGGGTCTGGGGATGATAATAACTTCACACATCTCCCTTGTGTTTAGTTGTATGTCAATTGATTGATTGACAGACCATAGTAAGCGTTATTTAATTATTTGATGCTTATACAGTTGTAGATGCACTCTGGATGTGAATTCAATGTTTAATGGTTTTTTATCACTATTTTGGGTACATGCAATGTACGAAATCCATTTAATTGAAATTATATGGTAATTGATTGAGTCACATTCCGATTCAGAATATGAACGAATATTTTGATATAATATTCAGAGCCTTGTATTTAATATCAAATTGGATGTTGGGTTTGTCATGAACGGTATCTTTAATAATACTGTTCTTAAACCCAGTTGAGAATAGAACAAATCTTTTCATTAAGATTTAATGAGATTTTTCAAATAAAGATTATAATTGGAAATGAAAGTAGATTTTGGGGTCTTTTTGAATAATGTTTTAAAATAACATTAGTTCTTAAACCCAATTAACGGTGAAGTTAAGATTTGGAATTTACAAGTCATTGCCTAGGCAAACCTTTGCCCAGGCTATAGCTCAGACGTCTGACCATGTAAGATTAGACATCAGTTCAAACTCTCGAGAATTTGTTTTCCCTGTACATAGACGTCTGTCCAAGGATGGGTCAGACGTCTGTTCAACCCTTAAAAGGAAAAAATGGCTTCAGCTCAGATGTCTAACCATATATGGTCGGTCGGACGTCTGTACGAACTCTTGGGAAATCTTACCCTGTAAGATCAGACATCTGTGCATTTTACGTCAGACGTCTGACCTGTGCAGAAATTCACAATTTATCTTGTGCATCTTATGGTATGATATTGGAATTTATAAATCTCTTAATTAAGATAATAGAAATTTTCCAAAGTAAAGTTTTCCAATTTAATATATTAAATTGGAATTGAGTGGAACTCGACTTAATGATAATCGAAATGAGCTTTTGTGAAGGAAGATCATTACTATATATGGAAATTAAAAGGCCTTGCCGTTATTCCACTTATAGTATTAGCCTGATATGGAAATTTATATCGACTATATACTGTTATGATTTATGTGAAGGTTCTATTTTAATAGAAGATGATTTTGGGTTTATCGTGAATTGTGTTTTACATGACATTGGTTCTTAAACCCAAGTAAAGACAGGATTTATTCCTAAATTAGAATAATCATTAAGAAATGATTTTTAAGATTAAAACTAAGTGGACTTTTAATGAATCTTTAATAAGATTGAAATGTGAATGAAGTAATTAAATTTACCGAATTCAAGAAATGATCGAAACATGGAGTACTACCAGTTTTACTCCATGCGATAGTTAAATCTTTAATTAGATTTGAAACATGAAATAGTAATTAATTTTACCAATAACACAATGGGTGTTAGATATAGAGTATTACCAGTTTTGCTTCATGGGATGAATAGGTTGGGATTAGGATAATAAAATGAAAGATTATTTCTGTAAGGCTCGTACCCCGACTAGTTTGAAAAACCATAATTTGATGTAGGTAGAGAAAAGATATTATATAACCTTTTAAATGATTTCCAAGAATATATGAATAAAAGAATATTCTGGATTGGAGTGAGGCGTATGATGTGTTTATACTTCACATGATTATAAAATACGCGAGTTATTCGAAAAGACCGAGTTTAACACATTTTGAATAACTAATACGACGACTAAAAGTCAAAGTTTTGAAGACGGCGGTTGAAGACCAGAAATCTTCACATAATTTGGATCGTTACTGATGTCTTGATTGGGATGTACACCTAAGACGAGTAATAAGTGGTGATCATCCAGACGTACTTGGAGATCGACCGGATATGCGAGGGCTTCTCTCCTGTATTAGACATATGGGACGAGGAATAATGCGCCTTCGGTTTCATTTAGATCCAGAACGTACTTGCAAATAGATTGTATGTCTGACATTGTATTTTATGCGGTATTCATTGATCTCTACTAAATACATATCTGTTTGGTGGCGAAGAATTTATTCTCTTGTTTAACACCCTTCTCTAAGACGTATGAGCTTAGACGTTATGTAATGGTGGAAATCAATGGTATAGTATGGATTTGACAAGGTGTCATGCTGAGATGCATGGATCAAAGCTTTTGTTGAAAAGCAAGGCTTTGTAGATGATGATCAAAACATGGCTTTAAGTAGCGTAGCTTTGTGTAGTGCTAATTCGCGAACTTCACACCTCGGTATGAATCAAAAACGGGATAGTGATTATAGCGAAATGGACATATGTTAGCATCTAGCTAGAAGTGATATCATGGTATGGAGCCCAGACATTTACTTATGTGGATGTTGGATATTATTTGATGGATAGCGAGGTACCTCGGATTTGATATTAGGACCGACTAAAAGGTCCTAGATGGTCGACGTGACTGACCATATTAATGGTTCGATAGAACTGACTAACGTATAGTTTATGGTATAAATAATCAACGACTGCTGACCGGCCCTGAAGATCGAAGGGCTCACCAGAGTCTGAGTCTTAAGGCATGTGCTAGAATGTCTTGAAATCGGTGAGGAAGATACCTTGCCTCGGTTCATAGATGAAAACCTAATTTCTAGTACGTGATTTTACGGTTTTAGTCGTAAACCTATATGGTGACATAATATAATGGTACCTATGTCGCCTATAATTGATACATTTATATTTGAAGTTGATTTCTTCACTATGCACTAATAATGATAAAAGTAAAATTTCACGTATCAAGCATATTAGGCCATTATAAAGTAATACTCTATCCTTTGGTTTGTGTTGCATTGTATGGTGGGACCTGAGTCTTATAATGGCTGCATTTTTCCTTTTAGCATTGTGTTGTTTGTTTATGGTATTCTTGGGAGAAAACCCATTCCGTGTTATATGGTGTGGTCCCTTGATTTACCCAACATAAAAACAAAGTTAATAACTGTTTTGGTTCTCATATGAATCTCATGACTGACTCAGAGTTCACTGTTTTAACTTAAACTTTGGGTGCCTATATTTTCCACATGAGCAGCTAATAGTTTTGGATTTGCAGATATGTAATGTCTCGGAAATTTCGACAATGGAATATTGGATTAATTAAAGATTTAACGATGAATAATCAATTTTTATATTGATACTTGGATTATAAATTTAAAATCAAATATATTGTTTGAGTTGAATTGAATTCGATATTTAATTCAAAATGGTTAATTGGAAAATTAAATATTTATTTTGAGTATTTGAATCGAATTGGATTTGAAATTCGATTGAACAAAAAATAAATGATTGGATTAAAAATAAACGTTATCGACATTAAACTAATTGGAAAATTTTATTTGTTGAAATATATGGAAATTGGCTTGAATATGTGTGTATTCATATTAAAACTTAACGTTTCACATTTGGAATTTAACGGAGCTGTTGTTGGACGAACGGAACAAAAATCAGTGAACCGATAAATAATTTAAGAAATAAAAGAATGTCGTTTATAAACAGAGTCATATTACAACCAAAATGATTTCATTAAATTCAGAACGATAGAGGAACACCTATTTTCATGCATTTGGAATTGTTTGTGTCGAGATAAAAAATATAATGTGTGACATAAATTGTGGTAAAATTAAATTATATAGGGTTCACACTTTTACTTCATTTCCTTCAGCACCAACTGATTTCGTACGCAAAAACCACGCTGACCTATTTCTTTGTAACACGCAGCTATCTAATTCTACTGATGTTACAATGTTCTTATCTTCACAATTTTATTTCTTTAAAATCATTCCCTCCGTTCCCATTTTCTTCAGAAAGCAATCGTTCCTTTTTCCACTCCTTAATGGCAGAATTCCCCTTCCTACCATAAAATCAAATCATTTTCCCCAAATCTAACTATTTCTACCACCATAAGTTGGAGCTCCAGCAGATTGAAGGCCATTCCAGCTCCAGCATCTCAAATCAAAGCTTAGCAAGGCCTCTAAGATTTCTGCCACCTGAACCATTGCAAGTTCGCATCAACGTCGAGCCATCTAGTGACCTTCGATACGCCTACCTCGTCGCTGCATCCCTTCGAAGCCATGTCGGCCACGCGCGTTTCTTCATCGCTATTTAAAGGTGAGATTTTCTCACCATTTTTCTTCATTTAAGCGATTCAACTTCAATTTGAAACTAAATAAAATAGTAAGGCCTAACTGTCGAATTGCATGCACCTGAATTGTGGTTATTTTTGTTGTCTTGAATACCTTGGATGTTTCTATTGCATTGTTGTCCAATCTGGTTTATATTTATCCAACCTGTGTGCTCATTGTTACTCATATATACATATACAAGTACTGTATGCAGATAGATTGCTTATGCAAATTAAAACTGTGATACGATTGTACATAATGCTTATAGTTGTCAATAATCTTATTATATTTCGAACACGGAAACCACATACATCTTGTTCATATGTGTGTGTGTGTGTGTGTATATTTGGAGCTAGTTATTAAATTTGAACAATGGAATAGACACTGACACAGACCATCGGAATTCGTAATTTACACCGTATATATATATATATATATATAGTTTTGGTGAATTGAGTTGATGCACCTGTTATGACTCCCTATTATCCCTTTTAATTGGACCCTTGTACTGTTGGTACCTTCTGTTACGTGTTGTTTTCAACTTTCAGTTAATCGTATAGGCCAGTCGATCATTTTTCATATGCTGTCTTGGTCCTGTTGCTTGATTCGATACTTTGATCATGTGTAAAACCATCCTGATCTTAAGGCCTTGATGTGAATTCGTGTCACTTGCTATGTGTAATGACCCGCATTCTACGCATCGGAGGATCGTAGAATATTTATTTCTTTCCCATGTGAAGTCGTATGGTCATGTAACTTTGGGAAACATCCATTTGACTCATTTCCCATGCTCATGATTTTTGTCGATTTTTAAATGACCATTTTGCCCCTAGTTGGTACTGTTTTGGCCATAACTTTTGATTGGAAAGGAATTTTGACCTGAAACCACTTCCGTTGGATTCGTTTGATGGTTTACCTTTCCGTAGAGTGGTCACAATAGTCAAACGGACTTACCGTTTGGGAGATATGGCTGAAATAAGGTTTGGAGGGTGAAAAACTGCTTAACCGGGCCAAATCGGGTGATTAGTGAGTAGGCCCATAACCCATTTCGGGATTAGGGTTATGGGGAGGCTGAAATGAGTTAGAGAATCACTCCATTTCAGTTTTCTAGCCTCCACTTATCACCAAGGAACCCTAAAAATGGCCTCCAACCTCTAAATCACCTTCAAATCACCTTTTGGTCAAGGATTTGGCTTAGCAACCCCTAATCAAGGAAGATATACACCAAAGCAACATTGGAGCTGCTGTTTAGCATTGAGATTCACATCAAATCAGAGATTTATTTCAGATCTTAGTTTATTTGTGGCTAAGGTGAGTGATTTGCATAGTTTTGCACTAATTATGGTTAATTAGGGATGATTAGTGTTAATTAGCGAATTTAAACATGATAAAATTCTGGAAAAATGTTTATAAAATTCGGAATGATGTTTTAGACCTCTGATATGAATTTGGGTTAATTTGGTTAAGTTTTGCTAATCCTATCATTAGTTTCACTTAAACATGCTTAAGGGGAAATATGGGATTTTGGGGTATGTTTGATCCATTTTAACCTATTATATTGATGTTTTGATGTTTGTGGTTGACTATATATGTTCCTATGACTGTATAGTATGCTTTGTGACAGATTAGAATAGTCGGAATGGTCGAAAACGCCGTCGAGGGGCGTAAACAACTCGCTGGACAAGGTGCAGGAGTTCGGATCGGATGGGGATTGAGGGTCGATCGGATCGCCCTATGGGATCGTGGGACATCACCACGAGTCGAGTCATCTCCTCCGAGCCGAACCATCTGCGCTAGGCCCACGAGCATCAACCGTGAACTGCTATCCGATCCGATCCACTCGTGCTTCGTATCACGATCCGACTAGAGGAAAGCAGCATCCACGATCTGATGCACTACGAGACGCCAATCCGAACCGGGGAAGCCACGAGCTGGAGGAGCGCGACCCGACCCGTATGGGGTTTTCCGATCCGAACCGAGGAGAGGAGCACGATCTGAAGCAAAGAGAAAGAGGACCCGGATGACGATCCGAACCGTGGCGTGCTGAAGAGCAAATCTGATCCAAATGGGGGTATGGAAGGCCGAACCGAACCGATGAAGACTGATAACCCGAGATGCAAAGGTAGTCCAAATGAAGGGTATTGACTCAGGATCCAGATAGGAACCAATGAGTGGACTTCATGAGTTGGACTTTGCTGCGGGACGTGTGCTAAGGAGTTGTCGACGTTCATAACTTCGATTCACCAATAAAAGGAATGATGGGCTACTTATCAGTGCAGTAGGGTCATTATGACCTGAGGGGCAAGGTGATGGTAGCAAGACTACGTTATCAGTGCAGTAGGGTCATTATGACCTGAGGGCCAAGGTGATGCATAGTAAAACTATGAGCCAGCGCAGATGGGATGAACAACTCCATGGGGCAAGTGGACATAGTAAGGATTGGTAAGGCTATGAGCCAGCGCAGATGGGGTGAATAACTCCATGGGGCAAGTGGACATAGCGAGGAATCAGTGGCTATGTTATCAGTGCAGTGAAGCCATTTATGACTTCATGGGGCAGAGTGATCGTAGCAAGGTATGTTGGGTGATCGAAGTGGTGAATATCGTATGCTTTACGCACTGAGTGAGAGATGTGAGGATGAATGCTATGTTTGATTGTTTTCCACCTCTATGACATGCACACCTCCCCCACCTCCGTATCTTTGCACCGTTTGATATGATACCTTAGAGTGTTGTACCGTATGTAATGCTAACTCTTTGGTTGCAGGTCCAGGTTCAGGTATGTTTTAGTCTACCTGTTATTGTTCACTTTAGATGCTTATCGCTCATACCAGGCTTTATGTCTGACCCAGAGTTTTATGTCTCCTCTTATTACTCTGGATGCCCACACGAGCAGACTAGAGACAGGTTAGCTGGTGATGCGCGAGTAGCTGATTCGGAGGCGGGCAGGAGGCTTCCACGTATGATATATATATACATATTCTCCCTGTGTCGTTGGTGGTCGCTACTTGGGCATTAGTAGTGTACCTTCTTTATCTTACTTTTGCTTTGAGACAGTTTGAAAGTTGTAATAAGCTGTATTTTTGGATTTCCGCTGCTAAGATGTTTAGTTCTGATTTTCAGCTTATGCACTGTCTCTCCTGTTTTTTGTCAAGTATGTTATTATTATATTTTGTTCTATGCGCTGTGAGACATTCTACAGGTTCTTTGTATGTTCATTTCCTTCTTCCTTTTCCTTCTGACGACCCGTTCCGTGCTAACTGGACATGTGTACAGCGCACTTCTGGAGTAAATGTCGGTTGGTGCGGGGCGGGCCGCCACACTTGGTACCAGAGCG
Source organism: Allium sativum (assembly GCA_030737875.1). Lineage (NCBI taxonomy): Eukaryota > Viridiplantae > Streptophyta > Magnoliopsida > Asparagales > Amaryllidaceae > Allium > Allium sativum. Next base: position 426,837,427 of record CM060909.1, on the reverse strand, counting down.
AGGTTGCGTAGTTAACCTAGGGAAAGACACTAGGGAGAGATAATACGTATATAAGAGCGCGTATTTGTGATTACTTTGGTTTTTAAAAGCTATATATATATATATATACTATTAGTAGTATAAGAATGAAGTCGCACTGCACTAGCAGCACTATGGGGTCGTTAATCGTTTCCCTTTTTCAGATTGACGATGAGCCAAGACACAAGGGGTGCTGGTAGAGGGACCAACCATGGGAATGCCGCTGACATGAGGGCAATGTTTACTAACCTCATGAGAGACATGCTTAGAGAAGTGCAAGGGGCAGTTCCCAATCCAGGAATTGGTGTTGGCCCAGTAGTGCAGGCGCCTATGGTCGATTTCGCCAAGTTGTGCAAAGATTACGAGTTGGTGTTTCCACTGTCCCCTTGTACCTTGCCTACCTCTGTCGCTTGTGGGTGTTGGCTGTTTCAGTGGGGCTTGAATCATAAGTGGGATTGCGACTGTGTATACATATGTGGAGGCTGACGTATGTGTACACATATATTTTTGTATATGTATACATACATATATATATATATATATATTATGGCATATATGTGTATATATGTACCCGCTGTCATTTTGCCATTGGTACACTGTCTCATGTTACACACTGTTAACTCATTTTGGGGGAAACAGTCATGTATAGTTATAAGCTAGAAAATTAGATGCAAGGCTGTACTATATATAAAAGACATAGTTCAGATCTGTTCTACAAGGAGTATTTGAAACCAAAATAACTCTGTTTAACTGATGCATGTACAAAAATAGGAAATTGAGTGGCTTGACATTTATACTGAGAGTAAAGTTTTATTTCTCTAGTGGAACTGGTGTGTTGGTATGAATACTCAAGTGGCCTAAGTAATACCTCTTAGTTGCAATATATTTTATGTTAGAATCTTATGTGTCTGCTGTAATAACTGCAAAGAAATGTAAGGGATTTGAGGAAATTTAGGTCTCTGTTATTAAACCAGAAATGCACATGTATAAATGTTAATCTAAATTCTATAATGGATGTATGAATAAAAATAAGCAAGTAAACAGTAGGAACTAAAAATATTTATTACCCAGTAAAGCAATGTATTTATACATCATTATTAAAAATAAAAGTTTGACTCAAAAACCAGATAGGTTAACACAAAACATCACTATGGTTTTGTTTAATTGTTTAAGAAACTTCCAGGTTGGCTCTAATCCTCCAGCTATAGTTTTAGTTATTGATTTAAGGCTGTATATGATTGTGGAAAGTTTGAAGCAAACAAATTCTCATTTACGTTGTTTTGTAAAATCGGTATGTACATCTCTTGACTCATTTATAACTTGAAAGTACAAACTGCTAGTCATGAAACTTTTCTAAATGCTGAATATAGGTGTTTGATAATTATCGCATGATTATATATATCACCTTATTTGTAGACTTTGGAAACAAATCTTAAGTCTGTAAACTTGGAACATATTGTTTTTAATGAACATTTCATGTATTCACTGCATATTCTAAAATTTATATATATGTAGTGAATATTTCATGTATTTACGGGGTCCTCCTGTCCATGCTCACACTTGCTAGTATAAATGGCTTGTAATGAATGGTTTATTTGTTGTATCTATGATGCACTGTAGAACAGACACATAGGCATATATAAATACTCAACCTTGTTGCTCATGTCCACTTGTTTCACAACAAATACACATATTACTTGATTATTCTTTGCATTCATTCCTTGTATGTTGCCCAATATACACCCACTGTTTTTTTGTTGTCATGGCTTGAAATCTCCCATTTTTATGTGGTAAGCTGTACACAGTTGCATGTTTTACTGCCCTTCCACATGTGTGCTGCCTTATCTCATTCCAAATAAATTATTACCGCATATGTATAATCATACAAACACATTTATTTTTCTACTGCACATATATGCCAGAACCTATGAGTACTAGATCTGAACATAACAACATGATACCTTAGTTTGTGCATTAACCATATGATGTCCATTTGTATATATATTGAAAGTTGAACTGCTCATGAATGTTAGAGTAACTACTACTTCCAAGTATTTATGAAGTTAATTCACTTGAATAAGATACTGCATGACCCGAGTTTTTGTTTTGCTCGAGTCGGGGTCAAACCCTGAGCATTACAGATTTAGCTATTACAGCTTGGGATTTGACGATTGGCGAAGCTGCGATTCTGAAGATGGCACACTCTGAATTTTTTAACCAGTAAATATTGTATTCAAACTATTTTTAAATTCCACTGTGTATAGAAAAGTCTTGTATTGAAAATTCTGGTTATATATATAAAAGTGAAATTTTGATGTTCAATACTATGTCCTCTAGTTATTCTGTATGTTTCTGTATTGATTATGTTTTGTTAACTCTGTACGCATAAATAACGATTCATCATTTTGGACGTTTTAAGTTGGTTTAATTACCGATTTGAAGCGCTAAAAAGGGTGGGACGTTACAAGTGGTATCAGAACTTTGGTTTATTCAAAGCTTTGCTTATTGGGCTTAAAAAAGGATCATCGAAATAAAAAGGTTTTGAAATATAATTTTTGAAAGTACAAATAATTTTAAAATGGATTATGAAAGAAAAAATTATTTTGGAAAATTTATTTTGAATATGTATTTTGAAATAAATACAGCGGAAACAAAATTTATTTTTGAGATTTGAAATTCTTTCTTGGAATCCACAGTATTCGAATCCCGACTTGTGAGTGCTAATCTTTGGTAAGGTCCTTTTAGATTTGAAATTAGAATCCATCACCCAAAGGTATCTAAGGAAGATAAGTATAAGAGAATAAACGAATCTACCAATTAAATCGTGTATTTTAGCAATAAAAGACAACTAAAATTGATTGAAAGTGAGAATTCAGATGGAAATATGAAATCATTTCGAAGATGAAGTAATGAATTTTATTTTGATATTCGAAATATAAATTAATGAAAATAAAATCAGAAGGGTTGTTCCACTATGCAAATTTTATTAGAAATTATTCAGAACTTGGCAAGGTAAAATTATAATTGGTTTCAAACCAATAAGGTATAATCAAATATATGAATTTGATAGTAATTTATAGACTTGTTAATTAATTAGCAAGAAGTGAATTGTAGATGAAGTTATAAATGAAGCGAAATTTTAGTGAAGATTTTTAAAGAGATTTGGGCCTTTATTTAAATAAATCAAAACAAAATTAATGTGACAAGTCCAGATTCCTATAAAAGGAATAATATTCACTTTTTAGAAGTGAGTAACATTTGAAAGTAGAAAGATTGCAAATGAAATGGGATAAAGGAAGTGAAGTTGTCCAGTACGGTGAGATTTTTCCAAAGTTCAAAATATAACATTCGAAAGAAAGATGTTCGAATTTCAAGAAAGTACTATTTAGTTTCTGTTTTAACCAAAATTTAATATAAATTATTAATAATTTGTTTAATAAAGCACATTTGAAGTTAAGCATTTTAAAGGCATGAATTATTATAATAATCAAAGATTTCTGTAAAAAAATAAAAAATGAAAAAATTCTTTATTAAAATTCGAAGGTTACGAGTAAAAGTTTGTTGGTATTAAAAGTCGTGAACTTCATCTATTTCAAAGTTAATAATGTTGTTTAGTTAAGGTCTGAGAGGTAATTATACCCTAACTTGATTGACTTCATTGTTGAATAATAAATGGTTAAGGCTCGGTATCAAGAGTTGGTTAAGAGGAGTAAGTTAATAAGTGTTAGCAACTGAAAGAGAAATAGCTATGTTTTATTTAACATTTGTTTTTAATACAAATAACGAATTTAGAAATGTTTCCCCATGAGAATAAAAGTATATATCTGTAGAAAATAAAGATTTGCAAATATATAGAAATGTTTCCAATGGTAATAAGTGATTTCTAGAATTATAGCACTACAAGAAAATTGATTTTTTGTTGCAAAAATCAGTAGCGTTTATTCGCAAATGCAAACAAAGATGTTTTCATTTCGAATATCAACGCAGCAAAAGAAATTTCACATTCCCGCTCTTTGAAAATAATTTCGCGTGGTCCAAAATAAACGTGACCATCTATTTTCCACTCTTTCCCGGTTCGGATACTCCTCTTCTTGCTCCCTTCTCTGCTTCAAATCAAGGATTACTTTCCTTCTTCCCTCCACAAGCAAACTTCCCTCCTCATCCACGTTATCTACCCAGTTTTGTCCCATCATTAACTGCTGCAGTTCAACTAAAAAAATTACCTCCTCCTCTTAACATTGTCTGGCTCAAAATATTTGTAACGAAGACGAATCAAGGCTGATTCTTATTTCTTATCTCTACTTCTGTTCCATCCGTTGATTTTATCGATTCAGGTACTCTTTGCTTTAATTTATTTATTTAGATCAATTCAGTGTTATATTTGTTTCGTTTATTTCTTCTGCATAGATCTAGGGTTCAACAAGAATTGGAACCGCTATTTGCATAATTTTATTTGGTTGTTTTTTTGTTACTTACCGTTATTTGCTTCAGATCTAGAGTAAGAAACCTGTTGGTTACTCTATTAAAAGTAGAGTTCGTTCCTTCTTCGAACGCGGGACAAGAATTGCATCGAGCAAATATGAAACCACTAAGGTAAGAAAGCCAAACTTTTAATCATTTCATTCTAAGATTAATCAGCTTGTTAGTGAAATATACGAAGTTGCAACAAGTTATTGTTGGACATGCCTATTCTTGTTGTCACCAGCATGCTATCGTACTTCTTCTTTCTTGAACAACTTATGGTAAGATTCAATTCCATTATACATAATCAAATTGTCACGGTTAACCCCTCGAAGCAAAAGGGTATTTCATCTGTCAAAAGCACTAGTTTTACAACAAAACTCGGAAGTATTCTGCTTTCTTTGCAGAGTTTATGAACAATCTTTGATTTAGTTGTATACTTTTTTTGTATAAAGAAAATTAGATGTTGTAGTTGTTCTAATGCGCATATATACGTAGGTATACGACAGTGGCTATGGTGCTCTTCCCGTATCTTTGCCTCTATCATTGTTTTTAGGACTTCTTTCTTCCCTAACAGAAAGTACGATGTGTATGAATCATTTGTATTTTCGGGTTTATATGGTATTTTTATCTTTTTTCCTGCTTATGGTAAATATCAGTTACATATGGATTTTGTAGTGATGGTACTTTTATATGGTACTTTTATTTGTGTTTTGGCATGTTTACGGTGACATAGTTGGTTTAAACATTGTAGATCCTTGCTTATAATTGGCTTATCAAAAGTTTCATCCAATTTCTATCGTTTCTTGTGCCGTTGTAAACATCTAATGAAGTATGCCCATTGATTGATGTTTGTATGTAGAACAACTAATTGGGTCTTCACTTTTTTGTTTTCATTTCAATGTTTATTTAGTCTATAATCATATTATGTAAAACTTTGGCGGTTGACTTTATTAGACAACAAATTAGTTAAACAACCCAAAGACGTTCATTATCCGATGATACAGATTCAAATATTGGGTTTGCTTACCAGATCTATACATGAGCCAAATACATATGAGTCTAATTGATCAAATATGTATGTGCATTTAATAAGTGAAAACAAATGGGCCTTAATTACTTGAATAGAAGGACATGCGTAAATTTTCAGTTGAATTAGGAATCTTAACTTTGGAGTATAGAGAACGCTAATATGTAGGCATCTTACTTCTTACTCAAAAGAAAAACAAACTGAAATAAAATTGGAAAAAGCCACCATATTTGTTGCTTGCATCACAGTAGCTATACGTGTTGAAACTTTGTTCTCTTTGTCCAACTCTAGCTCTGTAGTTTACAAAACAATAATTATCATACATATAAGCTAATCATAACATGCTTATTTGTTTTCGATTTTGGATGAACTTTACCCATATATCGATGATTTCTTGTCTTAGGTAGTAATGCAAGGCTCCATTCATGGCAGATAAATTTAACCATCCCACCATTTTCAAGGAAATGTTTGGCCAATTCACCACTCCTTAGGAACCAACTCTCCCAACTGCTTATAGATCTTCTGTTTACAACAGATTCTCAAACACGAGCTATGTCAATGGTGGCTTGCAAATGCCAGTATCCCAGAACTCTGGTCTATCCATAATCTCGACTGCCTCTCCAGTTTATGCTCATGCTCTTGCCAAGAAGAAACTTTTTATGGATTTTTTGATGGGTGGAGTTTCTGCTACGGTCTCGAAAACAGCAGCTGCTCCTATTGAATGTGTGAAACTCCTAATTCAAAATCAGGATGAGATGATCAAATCTGGATGTCTATCGAAGTTATATAAAGGAATCAGTGACTGCTTTGCGAGGACAATCAAGGATGAAGGCTTTCGGTCTCTGTGGAGAGGAAACACGGCCAGTGTCATCCATTATTTCCCAATGCAGGTATATTGAATCTTTCCATATAGCTTTTCTTATCAATGAAGACTATTGATGGCCATTTATGTTTCCATTATGTGTGGCATTGTATTTCCTTGTAGAATTACAAAGCTTTAACATTTTTAAATGTGTCTTTTATTTGTGGTTTAAGCATAAGTTAATTGAACAAATATTATATCAGTCACGAGAAATTTTAAAGTGCTTACATTTTAGAACTAAACTTCAAACAAAAAGAGGTAGTTAAATAGAAGCTGCAAGTGAAAAGCTGGTAAATGGTAAATAATTTTAAACCTAGTTTTATTATAATCCCATCTTTTTAATAGGGACTCTCTTGTATATACCATTTATTTAAAAGCAGCTTTATTTCTTATATTTTATTTGAACCTACTTAAAAGTAAAAATTTACCCCACTTTAAGCTGTTAGAATTTGTAATTTTTTCCCTTCCCAAAATTGCTCTTTTACATTATCTGTTTTGGTTGTATATTGTGCTACTGCTATTATGGTTCATGTGTATGTGTAATTTATTTGCATCACCAATATAACTATTGTTATGTTTGTTGCTATTATCAAGACTTTCAAATGTTTCATTGATTTAAAATGTGTTTATATTATTTAATTGAAATTCTGATGAGCCTAATACTAACGCAGAAACCTAATGCTAATTTGATGAATGGACACAGGAGCTGATATGTTAAGTAGCATTTCAAGCATCAAGGTACTCGGCTATATTTTAAGAAGTGTTTTTACTTAATGGTATGAACTTGTAAGCCAATTATTGTTGGCTTATTTTTGGATCTTTCGCCGGCGACAATGGTCTGTATGCAATTTCATGTTTCCTATATTGTGAAAGTTATAGCATGTAATTTCAGAGCCAAACTATGGTTTTTTTGTCTTACTATCTCCTTTAATATATTTGATTAAGTCTTTTTCCTTATTTGAATTTTGGTACGATGGTTTATTTGAAACTAGGCATGATTGATGATCTCACCACACAAGCTTTATTGAGTTTAAGGATTTTATGAATGAAGGTTCCCAGTGTCGCTTTGGGTGATGGCTCTTTTATTTGTTTCTCATCGACAATAGGTAAGTTTCGAGAAAATAATTAATAAACATGACGTAAACTGCTTTATCCTAGTGCAAGCGAGCTATTTACACAAGATAGTATATTTGTTGTGTTCGGGCTACTGAACTTAATTTTGGTAAATTAGTAAGTTACCACTACATATTTCCGAACTGACATTCAAAATCCAAATGGTCAATATTCACCTTCTGCCTTGGATTCCTAGTGTCATTCATATGGATGTATCATTCAAAATAATACATACTAGACAATATTGATTGTCGAGTATTTTTGTTTAGAATGACTTTTTGGTCATTTAGTTCCCAGTCCAGAAAGAGGACATCTACCCTCTTGAGGATAGTTTTTGTAACAACCCGTATTTTCAATAACCTGTTATAACATAAATGGAGGCAGAATTAAACTGTAAAATCTGAATCAAGGGAAACGGGCTATGCCATTGCGTTCGTCTCGGAAAAATACGCGAAATAGAGTCCGAGTTTTCGAAAATCGGAGTCCGTATGACCAAGATATGGCCTCACGAAGTTTCACGAAAAATTCCCAAATTAAAGTATACTTAATTAAGTGAAATGGGTTGCGCAGAGAAATATATATATATATATTGATATATATATATATAATTGAAAATTAAATAAATAAATATGCAAAAATGTTCAAAACAGCGAATTGGGAGAGGGGAATAACGGAACCGGCCGATTTTTGAGGTCGACCCGAGCTCGCTGGGTCGACTAGGGGTTAATCCAGGGTGTTTGGCTGTCAACCCATGGGCCGATTCGCTCAAATGCAGATTTTGCATTTGGATGGTTCTCATGGTTCATCTTTAATCTAAAGGCCCTAGATGGTTCCTACACTTGACTTCTTCCCCAAGACATGCTTTGATGGCTTGGATTGAATCTAGGTTTAATCCTATGGCCTAAAACACTTGCCTAATCTATAAATAAGACCCTAACCTATCCTAAATCCTCATTATTCATTCATGCAACTAAACTATGGCAAAATTTTACCTCTCATGGCCTCCACTCTCTTCATAAAATTTCTAAATGGTTTCTATGAGAGATTTTCCATGCATACAAGTGTTTTCAAGCTTGTATGAGTGTCATTAGCTTGCATTCAAGTCAAGTTTCTATCTTTGCATCATAAAGCAAGGGTTTTGATCATTTTGGCTCAAGGGTTTTTATGTTAGAGCTTGCATTTTGGGTCTATTTGATTGCATAAGGGCTTTGTCATATCTTTTGTGCCTTCATAGCAATGTAAGCCCTTTCCCTACTCTTAGATATTAACTATGAAGTTAAATGTTCATGTTGCAAGTTTGGGTTTGATCATTGAGTATGATACATGCTATCATGTCATGCAAGTTTATGAAGTCATTATCTTGATCTTGTGAGCTAAAAGCTACAACCTTTATGTTGAAATGTTGCATTAGGCAACATGAGAACCCTCATAACCTTTATGTCAACTTGCATATGAAGTCATAACCCTTATATGATGATATATGCGAGTTACTAGTCATCATTCCATATCTTTTGTCACCATGATTCGCTTATGTGCCAAGTTTGGGTTTATGCATGTTTTGAGGCTTAAGAATGTAACATGCAAGTTAATGAACACATTTGTGCCTCATTTGCCACCATGATTAACTTGTGGCTTAATATCCGTTTTTGTCATGCCTTTGCCAAGTCTCTTCTTTTAATCCATTACGTTGTCGCGAACGTATATGCGAGTTTAAAAGCGTTGGGTTATGTTATGGGTAATTTCTAATGACATGAAAATACAACTTGAAAACATGACTTGAAATATAAAATGGAAGTTGACATGTAAGTATGCATAAAAACATAAGCTTGGGAATTTACCTATTAAGTTAGGTCTACCCTTTGGGAATTTACCTATTAAGTTAGGTCTACCCAAATGCTTGAAAACTTGTAACATGTTTTGGGAAACATGATGGACATGACACTTAGATAATATAAGTGTGGCCAACTCGAGGTTGGGTTGAGTTTGCAACGTAAAACTACCCGGAACCGACCGGCCTAACTAGTAGTTGCAAACAATAGGACCCAATGTGAGAAGTTGGTCATGTTGTGCTTGAACCCGAGGTTAGACTTAGTTGTGGTGTAAAGCTACCCGGAACCGACCGGCTTAACTAGTAACCACAACAAAGTCTAATGTGAGAGGTGAAGGTGCATTAAGTAATTAATGCCACATGATAGGGTTAAGTTAATTTGATTAATGACTCTTAACCAAATATGACATGGACAAATGGGTTAAGTAATTTGATTAGGCTAATGATACTTAACAAAACATGACAAGGTTGGGTAGGTTAAGTAACTTGATTTGCCTAATGACACTTAACCATTTTTATATGACTAGTGGATGGGGTTAAGTTAACCAACACTTAATCAATCCAACGCGATAACTTGGTAAGGTTAAGTAAGTTTTCTTAATGACGCTTAACCGAAAAATACGGTTAACGAATGGGGTTAAGATTAGACTCAACTAGTCTAAACATGGAAATCGGATGGGGTTAAGTTAGCCTAGACTTAATTAATCCCACTTGGTAGTTTAATGGGGTTAAGTTAAACACTTAACTAATCTAAACATGATGAATTGATGTGGTTAAGTGACCTATACTTATCCAATCTAACTCGTTAATTTATTGTGGTTAAGTTAACCAATACTTAACCAATATAACGTGAAAACATGATAAGGCTAAGTCGTGAATTGCTTAATATACTTAACCAACTTGAGCATGGTTTGTAGGGTTAAGCCTTGAACTTGGATACTTAGACAATTTTGACAGGATTTGTAGACGGGTTAAGTCATGAACTTAAGTGACACTTAATCCATTATGTAAACCCTAGTTCTGAGGATTAGGTGGATAACCGTAGTTAACAAGGATAACGGGAACAATGCTAAGTGGTAAACCTTAGTTGAAGAATAACTAAGTAATGATTCTTAGTCAAGGAAATTTAGACCAGTTCATAGATAGATGAATAACCTGATACGGTAGGTCATCGTTTAAGTATACGAGTAGGAGCAAGTATCTGATTTAGATAAAGGCTCCAGCGAACTGGGTAACGAAGCAGCGGCTTCGGGGAACGTGAGGATATTCTTGGTATCCCTCTATGAGTTGCCAGGTGATTATACTAGGCTCATGAGAGGTTAAGGTCTGCGTTAGAAGAACCAAGAGTATGCCTTGGTTGCTATACGAGCGACCTAAAGACGGGGATGGATAGGGGATAGTCAACGATACACGGTCGTACCCTAGATAGCATTTCGTCAGGCTACCTACCATCTTTGGTCAAGCGTGTACGTACGGAAAGGCAGAGAACACCCAAAAGACCATAATTGCTATCTAATTGTGGTTGCGGTAAGGCTTGGATGTGGGTTGGCCAGTGTTGTGTTCTCATACAGGATTTATCCTGTCTTGTCTTTCACTAGTTGAGGGAGTGGTCTCGTGGGACCATAGCCACGTATAAGAAAAACAGACCTTAGCATTTGCATCGGCAGATAAATCGAAAGCTCCCGACCGAGTCCTGTATTTCTTGATTTGCCCTGTGACAGGACTCGGATGGCACGATGTGATACATGTGCATACAGTCATGGAAAAGCGATTCACGATGAATGCGTGGGAAAAAGGGCGCGGTTGGCGGTTAGCGTAATCCCTAGTGGCCCTAGGTGGTTGAACCCAAACCGAGATACGAAAACGTGCAATAGGTAAGCATAATCCCTAGCAGCCCTAGGTAGCATAAGTCCTAGTTGTACAAACAATAATTCATGTTGGAAGACCCTAGCTAGGTTTAGGGTAACAGTCCAAACCGATCTTAAGGATCATGGAACTATGTTAATGTAATATAGAATCTCATGGGAAAGCCCATATGGTCTACGGCAAGGGACTGAACATTTACATGGAATAAAACATACAGGTTGAGTAACCTATATATGCGATATATTAGGTTGACATGGACCATTACACGACTTTTGAGTGAGGGTCATTCTTGGTTAACACATGACACGGTGGGGATACTAGTACGGTAGGTGCAGAGCTAAAATACAGGATAGATATCACGGGGCGTTATACGTGACAGATATCTTGGGGATATTATACTTGATAGAAACCTGACGATGTGATACCTTGTTTTATCTTGACATCGTAATTTATCATGACACCTTAGTTTATCTGAGTTCAGTAGTTCATCCTGCTATTTTGATTTAGCTTATCTATCTTGTTATCATGCTTGTGTTCATCTCAGTTTCTCATGTCAGTTAACTTTACTAGTTTTTATGCTAATAGTAGATAGGGCTTACTCAGTCTTTTTGACTGACCCGTTTTGTTTCGCCTCTTTTCTTCCGTTTCCCCCCAGGTTACAGGGAGGAAATACTGTTGTTTAGTTCGGACTTCTTCTGCTTGAAGGTCATCATGGATGGCTTGGACTTTTCTTGACTAATGGCTACTTTACTGTTTTTACTTGGGGAATAATTTATGAAAATGTCTTTATGCTTCTTTACTATTGCAAGACAGGTTTTGATGTACTCTGATGTAAAAGGCTTTAGACCTTATTTATTCATGTTATGAAAGTTTGATTTTACTTCCGCTATTGTATATGTTCTGTCTTGTGATATTTCTGTGCATGTTTACCAATAATGCCCCTCTAAAGCTAGTGCATTCCTTTGCGAGTGACCCTAGCGGAGGCGGGGTGTTACAGTTTTTTTCATAACTAAAGCTTGGTTTTGTTTTGTTTTTTGTGTTTATCGAACCAGGATGGATGGTTACTGATGAAGGGAAAATTTCTCTTGTAGAGGAGTTATAGCTAACTTTGTTTCCACTTTCAGATATAAATCCTTAAGTATCTTTGTGGAAGGTGATAAACTTACAAAAGTCTACCAGATCTTGCTATTCCATCAATTTCTCTTTTGATCGTACAACACTGATTCTTTTATCTCTTCTTTAACGTAGGTTTCATTCATCCTGACTAACTGTTAGTCATAAAGGATTGAAGCTTAGTGCCACCCCTACTATTTCTAAGCAAAGTATTATATCTTTTGTTTGTGTCCACACGTACAAAAGTTGTGGAAGCATGTGAGAGGTATTTACTTAATGGAAAATGTATTTTGCTGGTAAACAAGTATGTTTTATAAGATATACCTAACTTGATTTTGTCAGTTATGTATGTATTTATGTATGTATGTATAGTTTTAATAAGTTTCTTGTTAATTGTCCGTTTCTACGAGCATATCTTGTTTATGGCAACTATCTATTTGATACGCAAAAACTACATTTCATTTAGTTCTAAATTATTTTCATCTTAGCAACAAATTACATTCTTTTGGCAGTCACAAAACATGTAGTTTGAAGATGGTTGAAGTTACATTCTTTGCATCCAATTTGTAGTTTGGAGCTGCTAGAGGTGCAGAATCATGTTTGAATCATGAAAAAAAGGAAAGTTTTGGCCATGATACCCTTATTATTTCAGTGTTTAATGTACTTTGGTTGCATGCAGTTTGGTTACGACATTGTTACTGGTAGTTTGGATGTGTAAATATACAGCTACTTTTTGAATGTGAATGTATGTTTGACTGTGTATGTTGTGGATCTTTGAACGTGTATGTATTTTGTGTTTGTTTAATATGTATTTTGCGGTTGTTTAATATGTATTTTGTGGTTGCTTAATATTATAGAAACAAAATAGACTATTAACAGGAAATAACTATAGGAAAAACAAAGCAAATTAATCAATAAATTTTAGTGGCGTTTTAAAAACGCTACAGAAATGCATGTAGTTGCGTCGAACAAACGCTACCGTAAATCATGGGTAAAATTGGAAATTTTGTTAGTTGCATCAAAAAGCTTTTTTATGGAATTTTTAAAGCGCTACAGAAATATTTGTGGTGGCGTTTTGAAAATATTACAATAAAAGTATTTACAGTGGCGTTTAAATAAAATGCAACAAAAAAATATTTTTAGTGGCATGTTTTCTCATAACGATTATTGAAACGCCCCCAAAAATGATTAGTGGCGTTTTTTGAGCGCTATAAAAAATCATTTTTCTTGTAGTGTAGAAAATAAATATAATAATTGGAAATGTTTTTCAAAAGATCAGGAGAGGCTAACGGGTTTGATAAACTGGAATGGCAATAACTGAAGAACAAAAAGCCTCACATCGAGAATGAAGGGCAACAGAACGTAAAAGAAGGGAATAATCAATATTGGAATACGAGGAGAGGATTAAGGAAAAACAGACAGCTGGCCTCTATGATAACGTCGTCTGTTACAGATGTTAGAAAAAGGGACATTACGCGGCTACGTGCGGAAAGAGAGACAAGGAAAAGAAGAAAGAAGGAAAAAAATTACCAATCTGAGATTTTATGTTTTAAATGTCGAGAGAGGGGACATTTCCCTAGTCGTTGTCTTAAGATGGGAAAGAAAAAGCCTGCCATCTCTGAGAAGCCCGATGAATCAATCATTTGTTATCATTGTAAACAAGTTGGACATATAGCTCGGAACTGTTCTGAGAGACAGCAAGTAAAACAGGCAGTGTTGCGCCCTACTAGAGAGAAAATAGTGAAGTACGTAAATGAAGATGGCTCCATCTTCTATTATTGCAAAAACTGCAAAGAGTGGGGTCATATGGATGAGGAATGCACTAATTGTAACAACTTGGAAAATCAGAACCAATTTAAATTTTTTATTTTGGCAATTTTATTGAATTTTATTAGTTAAAATTATTTATTTTAAATAATAACGATTAAAAATTTATTTAAATCAAAGTTAGAACGAATATATTTATTTTAATTTTAAAAGGAGTTAGAAATAGAGCGGTAGTTTGAGAATTTGAATTTGAACTTTGACTAAATTTACAGGATGCAAAATAAATCGGATTTTAATGAAACCAAAAATATTAGAATCTGTTTAATAATATCTTTCCAACGAAAAATTTCATAGCGGGAATCAAAAGTTATGGTCAGTTGAATATTCAGAATAGTCACTATGGAATATAATATAATATATAGCCCGTATAAATATCCATTTTGCAAACGACCTCCGTTTTCGACGAAACAACTTTTGCTGGATCCGGAGTGTCAAATTATTACAGAATTTCAATTTTCATAATTTTTGGAATTAATATGTGAGCGTGGCAAAAGAAAATGTGTTTTGATAATTTCAGTCAATTTTAATCGACTAGAAAATGACCATTTTTCAAACGGACTCCCAACAAAATTAATTTTGTTGCGACCGTATCGTGAAAACATAGCTAGTTTTATTTTTCGGGAATTTTTGGGATCAGTTTGTGGCTCCGGTAAATTAAAATGTACGAACAAATTAAATAATAAAATGTTTTATTATTTAATCTGAAGAAAAGCATATCGTAACAGCCGAACTGGGTTACGAAACATATCCCATCGTGTTCGAAATGGGGGTATTTAGCAGGGGGCGACACTCGTTGGGTTTGAATTGGAGTTCGTTTGAGCAAAAGGGTATTTTTGGATTTTAGGATAATTAAAAAAATAAAAAATAAAAATAAATACACGTATAAAATATGGTGTACAGTGTAACCCTAGTCTAAATTCTGAAGCCGCCGTATACCTTCGTATCCATGGCCACCGAGCTCCAATTCTAATTCCTTAACAATGATCAATCCACATCAAATTAAACCAAGGCTCTAATGGCAAATTCGAAGAGTTTTCCACCCACTTGAGATCTATACGGTTGGATCCTCCACAGTGGCACGATTTTCGAGAACCGGCCCTGTAAACCTCCTCCGTTCGTGATCAGAGTTCTCCCTCTAGGCTCCACCGAGCTCAGCCAGACTCGGGGCGTGGGCGCGGCACTTGAGCCCCCTCCAGGTGGTGTTATCCGATCGTCAGAAGTTGCGGCAGTTTGGGTGAAATCCTAGGCCCTAGAATCGAACCCATTGAAAGCAACGCCGACCTGCTGCTTGAAGAAGGAAGAAAGGTTAAAACTTTTTTTTAATCTATTCCTTAATCAATTCTAAAATATTGTTAACTTTAAAAATTCGTATCTCGCTCAAACAAAAATGAAGTTCGATGAAACAGGATTCATTGGGACCATAAAATCGAGATCTACATCTCAGAACTGATCAGAGGATTTTTGGAGCATTCGACAATTTTAGAAGAAATAGAAAGCAATGTGAGATTTCTGAATCCGATTAAATTAAATAAAATTATATTAGAATGCAGACGGAGTTTAGAAATTCCCGACACCCGTCGTCCACAGACCATGGACGACTTAATTGATTTGTGGTATGTGATTGATTGAATTTTGGTGTTTGTTTGTGGTTTAAAATTGAAATTGATTGATATTCTGGCATTAGACTGCCTAGAAAAATGTATTAGGAAATTTAACTCCATGTGAAGCCGCGAGGCCTAAGGTAGTGCGAGGAGCCGTACATCGGGACGGTGCTGGTTTTAATTACCCTCCCGTTATGCTGCCGGAATTTTCTGAAAAATTCTTGTGTTATAAATATTCATGTTATTATATATCAATTGTTTGAAAAATATGAAAATTATATTTTTAATACATATATATGAATAGGAAAATGATCGTTATATGTCAATATAAAATTTATGTTTTGTTGTAAATCAAAACAGTCATTTGTTAAATAAAAATGTACTTACATTTGAAATGTATATTTTTTTTAATGTAAATAAAACAGTAAAAATAAAATATTGTATTATAGAAATGCATTTACATTAGATATACATTTTAATGTATATAAAACATTAAAATCAACATTTTGATATAGGAATGTACTACAGTGGAAATCTTTTTTTTTATGTAAGTGAAACATTAACATAAAACATTAATATATAAAGTGTTTACATTGAAAACATCATTTCTAATGTATATGAAACATAAAAAGAGTTTTTTTTAACGAAATCAAAGAAATGTATTGAGATGGAATTTATATTTTAATGTATGTCAACTTTAAAAATAAACATTGATAGGTAAAAATGTTTACATTGACATTTACTATTTAATGTATGTACAATTTTGATTAAAAAAGACATCGTTAAATGAAAAGGTGTTTATATTGGATTTTACCTTTTTAATGTAAATCAAACATTAAAAATGTCAATTACTATAGAAAATGTATTTACATTGGAATTTTGCATTTTAATGTATATAAAAACATTAAAATACCACATCACTATATAAAATGTATTTACATTAGATTTTGCATTATAAAATGTTTTATATTAAAATGAACATTGTTATGATAATAATGGTTTACATTCAGTTTTCACATTCTTATGTAAATGACCCTTTTAAAAAATGGTCATTGAAATAACAAAAAGTGTTTTCTTTAAAATTTACATTTTTAATGCAAACAAACCATTAAAAATGACCAATGTTATATCAAAATGTCTTTGCTTTAAAATTCATATTTTTAATGTAACCCAACATTAAAAATAGTCACTGATTTAATATAAATGCATTCATATTGAAAATACATTTTAATGCAATGCAAGAAAAAAAAAATAGTCCCTTGTTAAATAAAATGTATTTACTTTGAAAATTTTCATTTTTAATGTAATGTAACACTAAAAATGAACACATTTGAAATAGAAATGTATCAACATTTACATTTATATTTTTATGTATATATTACATTAAAAATAATACATTTGTTAAATAAAATGTAGGGGACATGGGAATTTACATTTTTAATGGGAATGGAACATTAAAAATGTCCATCGATATATAAGATATGTTTTTCTATAAATTTTACATTGTAAACGAAATAATGGATTTCATTAGAAATATTACATTTTTATATGTAATAAATGAATGAAGTGTAAGGACCCGATACTTCCCCGGTCTCCGAAGAGGAGAGGAAGAACGGATTGCCTTGAGGACAAGACGAATCGGAACCCAAACAGAAGAACATTTCATTGCTTATTACAACAATTCATAAGAATACAAGAATATAATTGAGTATAAATAAATATTATACATTCGATAAATATCAAAGATTTAAATTACATTACATAGAAGCAGAAAAATAATACAATACACAACTGAAAGAGATAAACGGATACAGAGCTTTCCGAATATCGTTCCAGCTGTAAACCAGGATCCTACGAATATAAATCTGCAAAACAAAACTACTAGCTGTCCGTATGGAAATAGGTGCACCCATAGTTTAGGTTAAAACAATAAACTCCAGGTCAGTCATAGGACTGGTATAAGAACTAAAACAGTTATTAATCGTTATTTTAAAGTTAGGTAAATCAAGGGACCACGCCATATAACACGGAACGGGTTTCCTCCTAAGAATACCAGTGCATAAAACAACAACACAATGCTAAATAAACAACAATGAAGCTATTATAAGACTGAGGTCCCATTACACAATGCAACGCAAGCCAAAGGATAGAGTTTTTACCTTATAATAGCCAAAAATGCTTGGTACGTGAAATTTCACGGTTTATTATTACTATAAGTGTATAGTGTAATCATAAGTATCAATAATAGACGGCATAAGTGCCCCATACCACTATGTCACCATACATAGGTTTACAATCAAAACCGCAATTATCACGTATTGGAAGTTGGATTTCCATCTGTGAACCAAGGCAAGGGATCGTCCTTACCGCTTCGAGACTCTCTAGCCCAAGCCTCAGGAACAGTCAACTGCACTTTGGATCTTCAGGGCCGGTCCACTCGATGTGGATTAAACTTAAACCCTGAACAATACGTCTCCGCGCCTTATGGAGCGTAAATGAGCCAAATGACTCCATCGGTCCCGGATCGACCGATATAACCAAGGCGCCTCGCTATCCATCATCCACATAAGTAAAATGTTAGGGCGTGTAAAACCACCGACACCACTCCTAACAAGAAAGAAACGCATACCCTCCCTGCAGTCCTCTACCGTTTCTGGTTCACACCGGTGTGTGATGCTCGTGAATTAACGCCACACAAAGCTACACCACAAAGGCCATGCTTTGATCATCAACCACAAGACTTTGCTTTTCAACAAAAGCCTTGATCATTTGCATCTCAGCATGCCACGCAGGCAATTCATGCCATGCGACTGATATCTATCGATATATAACCTCTGAGCTCGTACGTCTCAGAGAAGGGCGTTAAGCAAGAGAATAAATTCTCCGCCACCAAACAAATATATATTTAATAGAAATCAATCAATACAGAATAAAATCCAATGTCAGACACACATTCATTTACAAGTCCGTTCTGGGTCTGAACGAAACCGGAGGAACCTTATTCCTCGCATATCCATCGATCTCCAAGTACGTCTGGACGATCACCAACTGATTCCCTCCTCTTGGGTGTACAGCCCAATCAAGATCATCAGTAATTTTCCAAACGATGTGAAGACCTCCGGTCTTCAACCACCGTCTTCATCGTCGATTCAGTTATCCTGAATGGGATAAACCCGGTCTTTCCAAATAACACGCGTATATAATAAACAAGTGTTATAAAAACGCAACATATGCCTTATTCCAATCCAGAATATTCCTTTATTCAAATATTCTTTTACTTTGGGAAAGGTTCCCATTAATTTTATCAAAGATAATTTCTTTAAATTTATTCTTTAATCTTCATTTGAATATCAATTCAAACCAAATTATGGTTTATCCAAACTAGTCGGGATTAACGAACCTTACCGAAGTAATCATTTGTTTTAATTTATTAACCCCAACCTATTCATCCCATGAAGTAAAACTGGTAATACTTCATATCTAACACCACGGTGTTATTGGTAAATTCAATTACCATTTCACATTGAAATCTAACTAAAGATTTAACTATCGCCTGGAGCAAAACTGGTGATACTCCATTCTCAATCATTTCAATCTAATTAAAGATTCATTAAAACTCCACTTGGTTTTAATCTTCCAAAAAATCAATAGTAATGATTGTTAACCTGGGAAATCATACCATGTCTTTAACTGGGTTAAAGAACCAATATCATTTAAAACGCGGTTCACGATAAACCCAAAATCACATTCTATTCCATCAGCCTTTAACCGTAAATTAGCAAGTGAATAATTCCCTAAGTGTTAACCCAAAAGGCCAAAACCAACATCAGATCAATACCCAAGAAACTATCCAACTTAACTAATCTCTAGTTAGTTTCTGATTTTCTTAACTTCGTGGGGTCTAAAAACAGTATCATTAAAGATACCATTCACGACAACCCAAAATCACATTCCATTAACCATGGAATCTTCATGGAAAAAAATCAATATTTATAATCGATATAAACTTCCATATCCGATTAACAATAAAATGGAATAACGACAAAGCCTTTTAAATTCAATATATATTAGCTATCCTCATCCACAGAAATTCACTTCGATTATTACTAAATCGAATTCCATTCCATTCCAATTTATTTTATTTAAATTGGAATACTTTACTATGGAAAATCTCCTTTAAATCTTAACGAAAGATTTATAAATTCCAAATCACATTTCACTGTGAATCGGGTTAAAGAACGAATGTCGTTAAAACACAGTTCACAACAAACCCAATTCACATTCCATTAATTATCGGGTTAAAGAACAAATGTTATTTAAAACACCGTTCACGATAAACCCACAAATCAATTCCAATTAAATATCATTTAATTGGTATACTTCATCAAATCCAATTAAAAAGATTTAATCCTTTTTTTCAACTGGGTTTAAAAACAGTGTTAATGAAGACACCATTCACGACAAACCCAAATCCCATTTGATATTAAATACAAGGCTCTGAATAGAAAATATATCTGCTTATATTCATTATCAAATACTATAACCAACAGATATTGTATTGGAAATAACGATATAAATATATCTTTCAAATTTCCATAACAACATCAGTATAATCACGAAATCCAACAATGAAATATTCTGAAGACAATTTCGATTCAAATCCATTCCAATTTATATATTGAAAATTTCGGTTATCTTCAAAACCATTTCAAATCCAATTTATTTATTTTAAAAATAGATGGATTACAATTCTAGTTCAAAACTAGTTCATTTCGATCAAAATCTATTTTTATCTTTTCAAATATGGATTTTTTTCATCCCAATTCTTCCCAAATCATTTTTTGTGATTTTACACTAATTATTGATATTTTTAATAATTTTATCAAGGCCCGTACAATCGAATTCCAAAAACTTCCATCGAACTGCACTTACAGTGACCTTTTCCAAATTTGATTTGGACATAATTCCAAATCCAACCATTAGATTTCTAATTTCTGATATTCGTTCGAAAGCTCTTTTCGATACGAACCGAACGGTTCCGGTTTTAGGAGAATCCGACGGTCGGATATCCCGTAATGTCCATACGAAGTCAATGGTCGAAATTCGCGAACTACCGCAGCGCGGCTCGTTCTATTCAGGCCATTATATATATATATTATATTATATATTTCGTCTATTTCCTTTTAAAACGTATTTTATAAATCGTTTTAAATTCGTTTTCAAAACGATTTCCACTTCATATTCAATTTCAAATCAAAATTGAATATTCCATATCATCGACATAAAATTGATAATATTTTCAAAACATTAGATTTTGAAATCAATTCCTTTTCGATATTCATTATAGAAACGAATAAAATCGATATAAATATCGTTCATGTCAAAATGGCGTCAATCTAATCAATACGGCTTTGTATATTTAAATGTAATCATGTCCATCCCAAATCGGACATCAAAATCACATTTTGATCTATTACGGAATATTATTTTAAAATATTCTTTATTTTTAAAATAATCGTTATTTCAAAATATTCATTCTTTCTAAACTGGAATCAGACACAGTAAATTACCATATAATTTGATTTATATGGATTTCATACACACACGTACACTACAACAATCAAACACAGTCAACCATCATCCAAAGTGCATTCTACACTGCATAAGCAACAAATATAAATATTCAACGCTTATAACAGCCTGTCAATCAATCGATCGACATACAACTAATTATTGGGACTAGTGTATGTCATATATCATCCCAATGCCCATGTGGGGTTTCAAACAATCAAACACAAGTTTTATTTGTGCAGTTGGGCGATGTGTAAAATTTAATGTCCCAATCAATATCAGTCAAATGTGTGTACATAAACAAATCATCCGATTTGTTTATAAATATTTATTTTATTCATATACATGTTAAAAATTATATTTCTAACTATAAAATATTTTTAACCATAAAATATTTTATTCCATTCCATATCACAACAATAAATTTTCACAACACATCAATCAAACAAATAAGTCATCCATGGTCTGTGGACGACGGGTGTTGTAACAACCCGAATTTTCAATAACCTGTTATAACGTAAATCGAGGCAGAATTTAATTCAAAAATCTGAATCAAGGGAAACGGGCTATGCCATTGCGTTCGTCTCGGAAAAATACGCGAAATAGAGTCCGAGTTTTCGAAAATCGGAGTCCGTATGACCCGATTAAGGCCCAACGAAATTTTCAGAAAATTTCAAAGAAAAAAACAGATTTCAAATTCAAGTTTGAATTTGAAAAATTAGGTCAGATTGGGCTAGGCGGGAAAGTTCCCGCCAGAGTACCCAAGTCGACAGCCCTGTCGACTTGGGAGTCGACTTGGTTGGACCCAAGTCGACAGCCCTGTCGACTTGGTCTAGCCGGGCTGTTTAGCCTGGTGCACCATTTTGAGATTGTGTTGAGCTTGGGGGCCAAATTCGGTTTTAAGGGCTGAGATTGCAACTAGGGTTTAATCCTATGGCCTAAAACACTTGCCTAATCTATAAATAAGGCCCTAACCTAGCCCTAAATCATCATTATTCATTCTAGTAACTAAACTATGGCAAAATCAATCCTCTCATAGCCTCCACTCTCTTCATACAATTCCTAAATAAATTTCTAAGTGATTTTCCATGCATACAAGTGTTTTCAAACTTGTATGAGCATCATTAGCTTGCATTCAAGTCAAGTTTTTATATTAGCATCATAAAGAAAGAGTTTTGATCATTTTGGCTCAAGGGTTTTTATGTTAGAGCTTGCATTTTGGGTTTGATTGATTTCATAAGGGCTTTGTCATATTTTTGTGACTTCTTAAGCATTGTAAGCCCTATTCTACTATCATACTTAATCTCTAAAGTTAAATGTATGATATGCAAGTTTTCTATGATGTAATATGCAAGTTTATCATGTTATGCAAGTTTTCTATGATGAAATATGCAAGTTTATCATGTTATGCAAGTTTTCTATGATGTAATATGCAAGTTTATCATGTTATGCAAGTTTTCTATGATGTAATATGCAAGTTTATCATGTTATGCAAGTATGCTATGATATGATATGCAAGTTCATCATGTTATGTTATGCAAGTTTGATATGCAAGTTGTCATATGATATGCAAGTTATGCTATGCAAGTTTGGGTTGAACATTTTGTTCATGTTATCATGTTATGCAAGCTTATCTTGGGTTTATGAACATAAAGCTTCAAGCTTTATGCCAAAGGTTGCATTTTGGAAACATGTAAGTTATCATGTCTCTTATGATAACTTGCATGTGAGGCTAAATGCGAACTTATGGCCATGTCTACATGTCATTTAGCACCATGTATCACCAATATGCCAAGTTTGGTTTTATGCATGCTTTTGAGGCCTAAAAATGTAATATGCAAGTATATGAACATATGTACATTTCTTATGCCACCATGTTGAACTTGTGGCTTCAACACCTTTATGTCACGATTATGCCAAGTTCCCTCTTTCTATCCTTTATGCGCTATTGCGATATGTAAGCGATGGGATTGCATTTGGGGTTGGGTAAACTTAAAAGACATAAAAACATAAGCTTGGGAATTTACCTATTAAGTTAGGTCTACCCATTGGGAATTTACCTATTAAGTTAGGTCTACCCAATTGCTTGAAAATTTGTAACATGTTTTGGAAACATGATGGACATGACACTTAGAAAAGATAAGTGTGACCAACTCGAGGTTGGGTTGAGTTTGTAGCGTAAACCTACCCGGAACCGACCGGCTTAACTAGTTGCTACAAACAATAGGACCCAATGTGAGAAGTTGGCCATGTTGTACCTTGAACCCGAGGTTAGACCAAGTTATGGTGTAAAGCTACCCGGACCCGCCCGGCTTAACTAGTAACCACAACAAGGTCTAATGTGAGAGGTTAAGGCGCATTAAATCAATTAATGCCTCGTGATTAGGGTTAAGTCATGGTCCACTTAATACTTAACCAATTTGGGCTTGGTAGATTAATCAGGGTTGAGTCGTGAACTCATCGTTACACTTAACCAAGTTAATCCATGATTATCAAGAGGGTTAAACCGTACTTAACCCACTAGAAAATACTAGCAATGGGGGCCCACTCCGCAGTAACCCCAAAATTTGTATCATTAAGGCCCTAGGGGCTAGGCTAGGGAGGGGGCACGATTACTGGGCTGGAGGTAAGCGACCAAATAAACGATGGCCGGGTGGTACGCCGATGTAGTTCCGGACGGACTATGGTCGTGCACGTAGTCCGTATTTGGAGAAGTCACCCATGGGTACCAGTAGATCGGGACTGTGCACTCATGTTTATGGTGTCCAGGGGTTGGCACCCTAGGGCTTGATACACCCGAAGGGTGGACCCGGCACAGTTCGAGTACAATTATGTTTGGGCCGTATTGACACCAACACATGACGAGTTAGGCTTAGGGAGCCGATCGACTAGACCGTTTGGTTGGACCTTGTATTAGGGTCATTTCATGTTATTGGGCCAAAGCTTGGGCCAAGGGATCAATACTTGTTTATTCAAGTCATGTTAGTTTGCTAGTACACCTATGGTGCAAAACCTTAATCCTGATTATGCGATGACACCTTTATCTACCTTATTAGTTAATCATCATGCTAATATGTTGTTATCTTTATGATCATACCTGCTGCTCATGCCAGTTAACTTTATCAGTTTACATTGATTGTAGTAGGGCTTACTCAGTCTTTTTGACTGACCTGTTTTCTCTCGCCTCTTTTCTTCCGTTCCCCCCCCCAGGTTCTCAGGGAGGGAATATTGGAGCTTAGCTTGGATTTCTGACCGCTTGCTTGTGGGATTTAGCTCATGTACGGTTTGACATGAAGCTAGCTATGGCTATCACTTCTTTTGGGGATTAGTACTTATGTATTTCAGTTTTTCAGTTGATGTTGTTTTATCTAGACTTGTTTATTTGGAAAGCTATGTTGTACCAGACTTGATTTGAAATGGTTTAAAATCTTCCGCTGTTTTATCTATGTTATTTACTCTGTTTACTTATATACATATGTTCTTGTTCTGCCTTGATATATCGTTATGCATGTTTACCTGATTCAAACGCCCCTCCAAAGTCAGGGTGCTTGCAAGAGTCACCCTGGCGGAGGTGGGGTGTTACATTTGGTATCAGAGCATATGGTTTACGAGAAGGAACAAAAAGGTTTTTAAAACTTTTGGAAAACTATTTTCAAAACCAAGTATAAAGTATTTTCCAAAGAAAAGTCTAGTTTATTTTAAAGGCTATTCCCCAAAAAGCCATTAGCAAAATTCCTTCGTTTTTTCGCCATTCTGAATCTGTCTTTTTCTTCGTTTTCAGCATGGCCAATAACTTTGCTATTCCGGAGGGAGTGCACGTACCTGTTTGGTATAGGAGACTTTTGGAGGCTAGGGCGATCGAAGCCGGCCCCCCAGATGTCCCTCCTCCTCCTCCTCCAGTAATTAATATTCCTCCTCCTGTCACTAATGTTCCTCCTCCTCCTGTCGCTGAGGTTCCTCTTCCTCCTCCCCCTCAGCATCCTCAAGCTGACTTCGCAAAGACTTGCAAAGATTTCAAAGCAATGGGTGGTAAGAACTTTCAAGGCACTGAGACTTTTGTAGAGGCCAGAAATTGGTTGAAAGAGACCGAGGATTTATTTGCTATCTTTGGGATAGACGATCAGAGGAAGATCTTGTTGGCGGTTTGGCTTATGAAGGATGAAGCTGCTTATTGGTGGGAAGTCACCAATGGTACTAGGCCTGTTGATACTTGGGCCGATTTCAGGGCAAGGTTCATGCTTAAGTTTCTATCTTCTGCCGAGGAGAATCTGCAAATGGAGAGGTTCATAACTTTGAAACAAGGAGATATGTCTGTTAAAGAATATATGAACAAGTTCAATCAGTTATCTCGTTTTGGCTTGGATATGGTGAATACTCCTCAGAAGAAGGCTCTTCGTTTTGCTAGAGGATTGAATGAGCCGTTGCAGGGATTGGCTATGTCGCATATTCCCCATGGGGACACGTTTGAGAGTTTGGTTGATATGGCGTTACTTCAGGGAGATGTCGAGAAAGAGGTCAAGATGAATGATACTCAAGCCAAGAAGACTGATTCCCAGGGAAAA
The DNA here is from genome assembly GCA_030737875.1 of Allium sativum. Classification (NCBI taxonomy): domain Eukaryota; kingdom Viridiplantae; phylum Streptophyta; class Magnoliopsida; order Asparagales; family Amaryllidaceae; genus Allium; species Allium sativum. The sequence goes on along the minus strand of CM060909.1, from coordinate 426,811,575 downwards.
GGAAATCAGGGTAATCCAAGTGGTCAGAGCAGTCAAGGCAATCAGAACAAGAACAAGAGTCAAGGCAACAAGGGCAACAACAACAAGGGCAATAACAACAAGGGAAAGAACAACAAGGGGAAGTGCCATTATTTCGGTTCAGTTGGGCATCTTATTAAGGATTGTAAGAAGAGGAAAAGGAAGAATGGTGAATGCTTTTTCTGCGGTGAGACTGGACATTTTAGTAAGGATTGCCCGAGGAAGCAAGGGCAAGGCCAGGGTCAGACTCAGCGTGCTGGACCTTCAGGAGGGCAAGTTCATGCTCTCAATGTCGCTCCAGTTCCCGATCGAGGTAGTATTTCTGTTGAGAGCCTTGTATATATTTCTGATTTTCCAGTTCGTACCTTGTTTGATTCTGGTGCATCGCATAGCTTTATCTCGTCTGATCTTGTTGATAGTTTGCACCTTAGTACTAGCTTGGTAGATGATCCCGTCTGTGTCTCAAATCCTATTGGGGGTTCCGCCCATTTGTCTATGATATGTGGGGATTTGAGGATCTCTATACTGAGTGTAGAGTTCTTGTGCAGTGCTTATGTTCTTGGTTTCAGGGGATACGGATTGATATTGGGCATGGATCGGCTGTCCAGATATGGAGCCATTCTTGATTGTGAGCATAGGGTTGTGAGGCTCGTGACTCGCCTCGGAAACACCCTAGAGATTTCTTGTGATCCGAGAGGTCCCGTCATGTTGTGCTATCTTGAATCACTCGACTCGTCAATGGAAACTCTTTAGTCCGTGAGGGTGGTTCGAGAGTATCCGGATGTTCTCGATGAAGTTAGGGGGTTGCCCCCTAAGCGAGAGATTGATTTCCGCATTTATCTGGTGGATAATGCAAAGCCGGTTTCTTTGCCCGTTCGGCACATGGCTCCACGTGAAAGGCGGGAGCTAAGTAAGCAAGTGAAAGAGTTGCTTGAGAAGAACTTCATTAGACGAAGTATATCTGAATGGGGAGCGCCTGTGGTATTTGCTACCAAGGCAGATGGTTCTCTCCGACTTTGTGTTGACTATCGAGAGTTGAATAAGCTGACTAAGAAGAACAGACACCCGTTACCGAGGATTGATGATCTCTTTGACCAGCTTGTCGGTGCTTCTGTTTTCTCTCAGCTTGATCTTGCTACGGGGTTCCATCAGCTCAGGGTAGCTGAAGATAGTATAGACAAGACTGCGTTCAGAACTCCAGATGGATTCTTCGAATGGCTTGTCATGCCGTTCGGCTTGACTAATGCACCCGCATATTTCGTTGACCTAATGAGTAGGGTGTTCAGGGAGTTCTTGAACAAGTTTGTCGTGGTCTTCGTAGATGATATTCTGATCTTCTCTAAGGATGAGGAAGAACACGCAAGGCATCTCGTGGAGGTGATGGATACGCTTAGAGCGCATCAGTTGAAGGCCAAGTTCTCCAAGTGTCACTTTTGGAGAAGGGAAGTTAGATTCCTTGGGCATATAGTATCTAAGCAAGGCTTAGCGGTGGATCCCGCCAAAGTAGTTGCGGTTCAGGATTGGAAGACTCCAAGGAATGCAACCGAAGTGAGAAGTTTTCTAGGTCTTGCGGGTTTTTACCGGAAGTTCATCAAGGACTTCGCGAAGATTTCCGCTCCTCTCACTAAATTGACGAAGAAGAATTTAGTTTTTGCTTGGAGCATAGAATGCGAGCTTGCTTTTCAGAAGCTCAAGAGAGCTCTCACATCAGCACCTGTTTTAGCTTTGCCCGATGGAGGGAAGCTATTTACAGTATACACCGATGCATGTGGCACAGGGTTAGGAGCTGTTCTTATGCAAGAAGGAAGGGTGATATGCTTTGGCAGTAGACAACTCAAAGTGCATGAGAAGAATTATCCCACTCATGACTTACAGTTGGCAGCAATAGTATATGCACTCAAGGCTTGGCGCCATTATCTTCTGGGAGAAAGATTTGAGCTTTATACCGATCACAAGTCATTGAAGTATCTCTTTTCTCAGAAGGATCTGAATCTGAGACAACAAAGATGGATGGAATTCTTGGCGTCCTACGATTTTGAGATAGCTTATACCCCTGGCAAGGAGAATGTGGTAGCAGATGCATTGAGTAGAAGAAGGTTGACCCTAAGTCCTCTATTCGTTGAGATGAAGAATTTAGAGTATGTGGCGACCTTTGATTTCTCTTTGGCGGTTGAGTCGATGACCGGTTCTTTAGCATCTCTGGAACTCAGACCTACCCTTCTTGATCAAGTTGGGGCTTCGCAGAGAGAAGACCCTCAGATAGTTGAGATTATGGATAAGCTGATTCGAGGAGAGACGTCTAGTCATCTCGCTCGATATTCTATTGATGACAAGGGTTGGCTGAGGAGAGATGGAAGGTTATGTGTTCCAATGGTAGAAGATTTAGTAAGAAAAGTTCTGGAGGAAGCGCATCGCTCTAAGTTGACTATACATCCGGGCGGAGATAAGATGTATAAAGATATGAAGCGCATTTTCTTTTGGCCTGGGATGAAGAAGGATGTGGCAGAATTTGTCTCTAGATGTATCATTTGCCAGCAAGTTAAGGCCGAGTCGAAGAAGCCCGGTGGGCTATTGCATCCTCTAGACGTTCCACTATGGAAGTGGGAGAGTATTTCCATGGATTTTATCGATGGGCTACCAAGGTCAAGGAAAGGGAATACGAGCATTTGGGTTATTGTGGACAGACTTACGAAGAGTGCTCATTTCATTCCGGTGAAGAGCAAGAGGAGCGCATCTTGGCTAGCGTCTGTATATCTTCGTGAGATTGTGAGACTTCATGGAGTCCCTTCTAGTATTGTCAGTGACCGTGACCCAATCTTTACAAGTCAATTCTGGAATAGCTTGCAAGAAGCTATGGGCACGAGGTTGAATCTAAGTACGGCTTATCACCCACAGACGGACGGTCAAACCGAAAGGGTGAATAGGGTACTCGAGGATCTGTTGAGGCTTTGTATTCTGGATTTTGGTGGTACTTGGGAAAACCATCTTCCTCTTGTTGAGTTTGCATATAATAACAGTTATCAGGCAAGCATAGGGATGGCACCATTTGAAGCTTTATATGGGAGGCCGTGCAAGTCGCCTACATGTTGGTGGGAGACTACAAATAAGCTTATACTTGGGCCTGATCTGATCAGAGATACATCCGAGAAGATCGAGTTGATTCGGAGACGGATGAAAGCGGCCCAAGACCGACAGAAATCCTATGCTGATAAGCAAAGAACGGATTTGGAGTTTGATGTTGGGGATATGGTTTTCGTGAAGGTTTCTCCTTTGCGGAATGTGGTCCGATTTGGAGCCGTGGGGAAGTTGGCACCGAGGTTTGTTGGACCATTCCCTATTGTAGAGAGGATCGGGCAGATGGCTTATAGAGTGAAGTTGCCCGAGAAGCTTGCTGGAGTACACGATGTTTTTCATGTCTCGCATCTCCGGAAGTGTTTACATGAATCAGCAGAGGTTGTTGAGCCAAGTGTTCTGAAAGATGTGGAAGTGGATAAAGAGGCTACCTTGAGGAGAGCTCCGATTCGTATCTTGGGGACAGAGACCAAGAAGCTAAGGAATCGAGAGGTCAAGTTGGTGAAGGTTCAGTGGGGTGAAGCCGAAGAAGACGCAACTTGGGAAACCGAGGAGAAGGGGCGTGGGCTTTACCCATTCCTTTTTGAGGGTACACTCTCAATCTCTTTTCTTTGTTAGCATATCTTTCTCTTTGCTATCCATGTTTATCTAGATTATCGTGTTAATCTTGTCATGAGAACCTTAGGTAGAAACCCTTTGGATGAAACATGTGTTTGAAACATGTTATGCTTGGTGGTTGCAAGTGGTTGCAAGTGTTTGCAAGTGGTTACTCGTGGATGCATTATACACGTTAGGCACTAGATCGGCTCACACACTCCTCATATTGCATATGCATGAGTGTTTATGCTTATTCATGGACGAAAATTTTTGTGTTATCACATGGATGTTGCATATGGATGTATGTTATGTGCACACATATAGATGTTATACATTATGTTAGGAATTGCATACATATGGATTCATTTCACTAACATAATTTGCATTGATGATATTTGCATTAGATAAGTACATATACACACACCTTTGCATATGTTCATACAGCATTTAGAATCTTGTAAGGACAATGATTGCTCGTGGATGATGTTTTGAGTAGATGGATGATTGGATGGTAGGATACGTTCTTCCTAACTTGAAGATTTCGGGGACGAAATCCTTTAAGGAGGGGAGAATGTAAGAACCCGAATTTTCAATAACCTGTTATAACGTAAATCGAGGCAGAATTTAATTCAAAAATCTGAATCAAGGGAAACGGGCTTTGCCATTGCGTTCGTCTCGGAAAAATACGCGAAATAGAGTCCGAGTTTTCGAAAATCGGAGTCCGTATGACCCGATTAAGGCCCAACGAAGTTTTCAAAAAATTTCAAAGAAAAAAACAGATTTCAAATTCAAGTTTGAATTTGAAAAATTAGGTCAGATTGGGCTAGGCGGGAAAGTTCCCGCCAGAGTACCCAAGTCGACAGCCCTGTCGACTTGGTCTAGCCGGGCTGTTTAGCCTGGTGCACCATTTTGAGATTGTGTTGAGCTTGGGGGCCAGATTCGGTTTTAAGGGCTGAGATTGCAACTAGGGTTTAATCCTATGGCCTAAAACACTTGCCTAATCTATAAATAAGGCCCTAACCTAGCCCTAAATCATCATTATTCATTCTAGTAACTAAACTATGGCAAAATCAATCCTCTCATGGCCTCCACTCTCTTCATACAATTCCTAAATAAATTTCTAAGTGATTTTCCATGCATACAAGTGTTTTCAAACTTGTATGAGCATCATTAGCTTGCATTCAAGTCAAGTTTTTATATTAGCATCATAAAGAAAGAGTTTTGATCATTTTGGCTCAAGGGTTTTTATGTTAGAGCTTGCATTTTGGGTTTGATTGATTTCATAAGGGCTTTGTCATATTTTTGTGACTTCTTAAGCATTGTAAGCCCTATTCTACTTTCATACTTAAACTCTAAAGTTAAATGTATGATATGCAAGTTTTCTATGATGTAATATGCAAGTTTATCATGTTATGCAAGTTTTCTATGATGTAATATGCAAGTTTATCATGTTATGCAAGTTTTCTATGATGCAATATGCAAGTTTATCATGTTATGCAAGTTTTCTATGATGTAATATGCAAGTTTATCATGTTATGCAAGTATGCTATGATATGATATGCAAGTTCATCATGTTATGTTATGCAAGTTTGATATGCAAGTTGTCATATGATATGAAAGTTATGCTATGCAAGTTTGGGTTGAACATTTTGTTCATGTTATCATGTTATGCAAGCTTATCTTGGGTTTATGAACATAAAGCTTCAAGCTTTATGCCAAAGGTTGCATTTTGGCAACATGTAAGTTATCATGTCTCTTATGATAACTTGCATGTGAGGCTAAATGCGAACTTATGGCCATGTCTACATGTCATTTAGCACCATGTATCACCAATATGCCAAGTTTGGTTTTATACATGCTTTTGAGGCCTAAAAATGTAATATGCAAGTATATGAACATATGTACATTTCTTATGCCACCATGTTGAACTTGTGGCTTCAACACCTTTATGTCACGATTATGCCAAGTTCCCTCTTTCTATCCTTTATGCGCTATTGCGATATGTAAGCGATGGGATTGCGTTTGGGGTTGGGTAAACTTAAAAGACATAAAAACATAAGCTTGGGAATTTACCTATTAAGTTAGGTCTACCCATTGGGAATTTACCTATTAAGTTAGGTCTACCCAATTGCTTGAAAATTTGTAACATGTTTTGGAAACATGATAGACATGACACTTAGAAAAGATAAGTGTGACCAACTCGAGGTTGGGTTGAGTTTGTAGCGTAAACCTACACGGAACCGACCGGCTTAACTAGTTGCTACAAACAATAGGATCCAATGTGAGAAGTTGGCCATGTTGTACCTTGAACCCGAGGTTAGACCAAGTTGTGGTGTAAAGCTACCCGGACCCGCCCGGCTTAACTAGTAACCACAACAAGGTCTAATGTGAGAGGTTAAGGCGCATTAAATTAATTAATGCCTCATGATTAGGGTTAAGTCATGGTCCACTTAATACTTAACCAATTTGGGCTTGGTAGATTAATCAGGGTTGAGTCGTGAACTCATCGTTACACTTAACCAAGTTAATCCATGATTATCAAGAGGGTTAAACCGTACATAACCCACTAGAAAATACTAGCAATGGGGGCCCACTCCGCAGTAACCCCAAAATTTGTATCATTAAGGCCCTAGGGGCTAGGCTAGGGAGGGGGCACGATTACTGGGCTGGAGGTAAGCGACCAAATAAACGATGGCCGGGTGGTACGCCGATGTAGTTCCGGACGGACTATGGTCGCGCACGTAGTCCGTATTTGGAGAAGTCACCCATGGGTACCAGTAGATCGGGACTGTGCACTCATGTTTATGGTGTCCAGGGGTTGGCACCCTAGGGCTTGATACACCCGAAGGGTGGACCCGGCACAGTTCGACTACAATTATGTTTGGGCCGTTCAACACATGACGAGTTAGGCTTAGGGAGCCGATCGACTAGACCGTTTGGTTGGACCTTGTATTAGGGTCATTTCATGTTATTGGGCCAAAGCTTGGGCCAAGGGATCAATACTTGTTTATTCAAGTCATGTTAGTTTGCTAGTACACCTGTGGTGCAAAACCTTAATCCTGATTATGCGATGACACCTTTATCTACCTTGTTAGTTAATCATCATGCTAATATGTTGTTATCTTTATGATTATACCTGCTGCTCATGCCAGTTAACTTTATCAGTTTACATTGATTGTAGTAGGGCTTACTCAGTCTTTTTGACTGACCTGTTTTCTCTTGCCTCTTTTCTTCCGTTTCCCCCCCCCCCAGGTTCTTAGGGAGGGAATATTGGAGCTTAGCTTGGATTTCTGACCGCTTGCTTGTGGGATTTAGCTCATGTACGGTTTGACATGAAGCTAGCTATGGCTATCACTTCTTTTGGGGATTAGTACTTATGTATTTCAGTTTTTCAGTTGATGTTGTTTTATCTAGACTTGTTTATTTGGAAAGCTATGTTGTACCAGACTTGATTTGAAATGGTTTAAAATCTTCCGCTGTTTTATCTATGTTATTTACTCTGTTTACTTATATACATATGTTCTTGTTCTGCCTTGATCTATCGTTATGCATGTTTACCTGATTCAAACGCCCCTCCAAAGTCAGGGTGCTTGCAAGAGTCACCCTGGCGGAGGTGGGGTGTTACAGGTGTCGGGTGCTGCTAAGCACCGGCTGCATCCTAGTATATATTTTAACTAGAAAATAAAATAAAATTGAGGAGTTCTCAACTTTGGGATCCATTCCTCCATTCCTTATTTCTGAGCGGTTCGGATATGCCCAAAATTCCAATGTTACCTTTTCCCGCTGTTCATATATAAAAATCACATTTTTATCGCTTTATTCCGATAAATAAAAATCACATTTTTATTTCTACTTCATATATTTTTACGATGCTTCTTTCTATATAAAAATTATATTTTTATATTCCTACTTCTTATATAAAGATCGAATTTTTATTTCAACACAATAAAAATCACATTTTTATTTCAACATATATATAATAAAAATCAGATTTTTATTTCGCTACATATATAAAAAGTATATATTTTTATATTCTCTATTTTATGAAATTCTATTTTCAATCCGTTACTCATATAAAAATCGAATTCTTATTTCGCTACAACATATATAAAAAACGTATTTTTATATTGTCTATCTTATAAAAATCGTATTTATATAATCTCCACTATATAAAAATCTTATTTTTCTAATCTCTACTATATAAAAATCATATTTTTATTATCCTAAAAATCAAATCGTTTTAATTATAAAAATCTAATTTTTACTTCGCCTCCTATATGGTAAAAATCGAATTTTCCTTATATAAAGATAGAGTCTTTCCTTATATATAAAAAAAGATATAATCCTTTTCATTTAAAATAAATAAATAAATATCCTGTATTTTTCAATTTAAAAATCATATCTTTTTATTCATCGCTTTACATAGATAAAAATCATTTCTTTAATTTTTATATAAATATAATATTTTAATACATTATCTTTTCATTAATACATTTATATAAAAAGGCTGAAATAAAATGTAAATAAAAATAAAGTTCAATGTTAATTTCAGTTTAAAAATCAAGTTAATCTCATTATAAAATTAAAAAAAAGAAGAAAGGAAGGGGTCTCACAGTATATCGGTTGGAGGAGGGATGGTAGAATCCGGCGTCGGATGTCTGGAGGCAGGAGGCGGCGCAGGGGAGGTTGGTGCACGCGCGGTGGAGTCTACAGCGGTGGAGGAGGTTGCATTTGGGTGGCAGTTTATGGTTTACGGGAGGGGGGAGGGGGGGTGTTTGGGCGATGAACGGTGGAAGGTGAGAGAGGATGGGGAGGCGCGTCGCTTGGGTGAGCGTGGCGGAGGGCGTCGGCGGAGGAGGGGGGTCGAACAAGATCTGCGGTTTTTTTTCTTTTCTTTTTCATTTCGATTTAGAACGGCTGAAGTGGGAAGGGAGTGGAGAGAGAAATAAAAAGGGGGGGGGGGTTATATTATAAATATTTGATTTATTTTAGTCCACAAAAAGTAACTTTTTCTTTCGAACTCAGAATCGAACCAAACGCCTATCGTCCCTAGCTTATTACCCCCATTTCGAACACAATGAGATATTTATCGTAAGCTGATTTAATCGTTTCGATCTATTTTCGTCAAAATCAAAATATAAATCAATATATTGAATTTGAACGCACATTTCAATTTACTAGGGCTACATACGGACTCTAAAAATTCCCGAATAATATTTTCTAGCTTCGTATCGAAGATATGGTCCTAACAAAACTAATTTCGTCAAATTCTGAGGTCGTTTGAAATATGGCCATTTTCTGGTCGATCGAAATTGACAAAAACTACCAAAACACGTTTTCTTTTTCCACGCTCACATATTAATTTAAAAAATTAAGAATTTTGAAACCTAGCTATAATATGACATCCTGGATCCAACAAAAGTGGTTTCGTCGAAAACGAAGGTCGTTTGCAAAATTTCCATTTTTAAGGGCCAAAATTCCATAACGACTATTCTGAATTTTCAACTGGGAATAACTTTTTATCCCCGCCATGAAATTTTGATTTTTTGGATTCGTTGGAAAGATATTTTCAAATAGATTCTAATATTTTTGGTTTCGCTAAAATCCGGTTTAATTTGAATCCTGTACATTCATTTGAAATTTGAAATCGAATTTTCAAACTACCGCACCATTTTCAATTCCTTTTATAATTAAAAATAAATATTTATATTCTAACGACGATTCAAATAAATATATACGTTCTAATTCTATCAAAAATAAATTTCTCGCCGTTATTATTTGAAATAATTCATTTTAAATATTCAAATTCATCAAAATTGCCCAAAATAAATTTTTTAAATTGATTTAGATTTCCGGGTTATTACAATCTCCCCCACTTAAAACTTTTCATCCCCGAAAAGGAATGAAGTTGAAAGTTGTTTAACTAATCAACTCAACTTTCATTATTTTCATTCTGGCTTAAGTTCTTCAACTTTTCAATTTCTAAGAACTTTTCAAAAATATGGCTAACACCCTAAATTTTCAAAAAAATTCGCCATAACCTCCATTGTACAGGAGCACCGGAAAAATCCCGAAATTGCCATACAGGCCTCTCCAATCCAAAAAGAAAAAGAAATGGCCAAGCGGCTAGCCAATCGGCTCATAAAATCATCCAAAACCTAAGAAATTAGTAAACATGTACCTATTTGTCGAGCAAACAATTTTATTCTTCTGCTCCAGCCTCTTTGCAATGAATTGTTCAATGGATACACATGTATATGCATGCAATTTCAAAAAAATTTCAATTCAGTCCAATATTTGATACAATTTGGCTAAATGCTTCAAATTTTAATTAATCAACCAATAATCAAACAACACAATCAGCAATCAATTAGTTGATTAACGTTTCAATCACATAACTGTAATACATAGCCAAAAATCATATTTTTGATGCTAAATCACAACAATAAGCCCTATCTAGTTTTGGTTCTCACACCAGTCAATAGGAAATATATAGATATCCCACTTTCAAAACTCGAACATAACATTGATGATGGGTACCCATCATCAGAATCATTCTTGGGCGACTACAGTGTAATTCTATACCTATCCAGTATATTAAAACTTCAAATACACGCGGATCAGACGTATACGCAAAATCTATATATACTTGATTGTCCAAATCAATATAAAAATAATATTCAAATACGAATAATTGGTTTAAATTTTCAAAACAAAAATTGTTTTCAATTAAAAAAACTCACACTTCACACTCGTTCTAGGATACTACTGATCCCATCTCTAATGAGTCAATCTCATTGGATATTACTAATCCAATCTCTGATGAATTCTCTCGTTTGTTTCTAATGTGTCCTATTCTCGAGCTTTGTAAACCAAAGCTCTGATACCAAATGTAAGGACCCGATACTTCCCCGGTCTCCAAAGAGGAGAGGATGAATGGACTGCCTTGAGGACAAGACGAATCGGAACCCAAACAGAAGAACATTTCACTGCTTATTACAAAAATTCATCAGAATATAGGAATATAACAAAGTATAAATAAATATTATACATTCTATAAATATCAGAGATTTAAATTACATTACATAGCAGCGGAAAAATAATACAATACACAACTGAAAGAGATAAACGAATACAGAGCTTTCTGAATATCGTTCCAGCTGTAAACCAGGATCTTGTGAATATAAATCTGCAAAACCAAAACTACTAGCTGCCTGTATGGAAATAGGGGCACCTAGAGTTTAGGTTAAAACAATAAACTCCAGGTCAGTCATGGGACTGTCATGAGAACTAAAACAGTTATTAATCTTTATTTTAAAGTTAGGTAAATCAAGGGACCACGCCGTATAACACGGAATGGGTTTCCTCCCAAGAATACCAGTGCATAAAACAACAGCGCAATGCTAAATAAAGAACAATGAAGCTATTATAAGACTCAGGTCCCATCACACAATGCAACATAAGCCGAAGGATAGATTTTTTACCTTATAATAGCCAAAAATGCTTAGTACGTGAAATTTCATGTTTTATTATTACTATAAGTGTATAGTGTCAAAACAATTTTAATCATAAGTATCAATCATAGACATCATAAGTGCCCCATACCACTATGTCGCCATACATAGGTTTACAATCAAACCGCAATTGTCACGTATTGGAGGTTGGATTTCCATCTGTGAACCAAGGCAAGGGATCGTCCTTACCGCTTCGAGACTCTCTAGCCCAAGCCTCAGGAACAGCCGCAACTGCATCTTAGATCTTCAGGGTGGGTCCACTCGATGTGGATTAAACTTAAACCTTGAACAATACGTCTCCCCGCCCTATGGGGCGTAAATGAGACAAATGACTCCATCGGTCCCGGATCGACCGATATAACCAAGGCACCTCGCAATCCATCATCCACATAAGTAAAATTCCAGGGCATGTAAAACCACTGACACCACTCCTAACTAGAAAGAAACGCATGCCCTCCCTGCAGTCCTCTCCCGTTTCTGGTTCACACCGGTGTGTGAGGCTCGCGAATTAACGCCACACAAAGCTACGCCACAAAGGTCGTGCTTTGATCATCAACCACAAGACTTTGCTTTTCAACTAAATCCCCGATCATTTGCATCCCAGCTTGCCACACAGGCAATTCATGCCATGCGACTGATATCTATCGATATATAACCTCTGAGCTCGTACGTCTCAGAGAAGGGCGTTAAGCAAGAGAATAAAATCTCCGCCGCCAAATAGATATATATTTAATAGAAATCAATCAATACAGAATAAAATCCAATGTCAGACACACATCCATTTACAAGTCCGTTCTGGGTCTGAACGAAACCGGAGGAACCTTATTCCTCGCATATCCATCGATCTCCAAGTACGTCTGGACGATCACCAACTGATTCCCTCCTTTTGGGTGTACATCCCAATCAAGATCATCAGTAATTATCCAAACGATGTGAAGACCTCCGGTCTTCAACCACCGTCTTCATTGTCGACTTCTCGTCGATTCAGTTATTCAGAATGTGATAAACTCGGTCTTTCCGAATAACTCGCATATATAATAAACAAGTGTTATAAAAACACAACATACGCCTTATTCCAATCCAGAATATTCCTTTATTCAAATATTCTTTTACTTTGGGAAAGGTTCCCATTAATTTTTTCAAAGATAATTTCTTTAAATTTATTCTTTAATCCTCCTTTGAATATCAATTCAAACCAAATTATGGTTTATCCAAACTAGTCGGAATTAACGAACCTTACCGAAGTAATCATTTGTTTTAATTTCGCAACCCCAACCTATTCATCCCATGAAGTAAAACTGGTAATACTTCATATCTAACACCACGGTGTTATCAGTAAATTCAATTACTATTTTACGTTCAAATCTAATTAAAGATTTAACTATCGCCTGGAGCAAAACTGGTGATACTCCATTCTCGATCATTTCAATCTAACTAAAGATTCATTAAAACTTCACTTGGTTTTAATCTTCCCAAAAATCAATATTAATGATTGTTAACCTGGGAAATCATATCATGTCTTTAACTGGGTTAAAGAACCAATGTCATTTAAAACACGGTTCATGATAAACCTAAAATCACATTCTATTCCATCAGCCTTTAACCGTAAATTAGCAAGTGAATAATTCCCTAAGTGTTAACCCCGAAGCCAGAAACCAACATTGGATCAATACCCAAGAAACTATCCAACTTAACTAATCTCCAGTTAGTTTCTGATTTTCTTAACTCTGTGGGGTCTAAGAACAGTATCATTAAAGATACCATTCACGACAACCCAAAATCACATTCTATTAACCATGGAATCTTCATGGAAAACAAATCGATATATATAATCGACATAAACTTCCATATCCGACTAACAATATAAATGGAATAACGGAAAAGCCTTTTAAATTCCATATATATTAGCAGTCCTCATCCACAGAAATTCACTTCGATTATTACCAAATCGAATTCCATTCCAATTTATTTTATTTAAATTGGAAAACTCTACTTTGGAAAATCTCCATTAAATCTTAACAAAAGATTTATAAATTCCAAATCACATTTCACTGTGAATCGGGTTAAAGAACGAATGTCGTTAAAACACAGTTCACAACAAACCCAATTCTCATTCCATAAATTATCGGGTTAAAGAACAAATGTTATTTAAAACGCCGTTCACGATAAACCCACAAATCAATTACAATTCGATTCAAATTAAATATCAATTAATTGGTATACATCATTAAATCCAAATAAAAAGATTTAATCCTTTTTCTCAACTGGGTTTAAGAACAGTGTTAATGAAGACATCATTCAGGACAAACCCAAATCCCATTTGATATTAAATACAAGGCTCTGAATAGAAAATATATCGGCTTATATTCAATATCAAATACTATAACCAACAGATATTGTATTGGAAATAACGATATAAATATATCTTTCAAATTTCCATAACAACATCAGTATAATCACGAAATCCAGCATCAAAATATTCTGAAGACAATTTCGATTCAAATCCATTCCAATTTATATATTGGAAATTCCGGTTATCTTCAAAACCATTTCAAATCCAATTTAATTATTTTAAAAATAAATGGATTATAATTCTAGTTCAAAACTAGTTCATTTCGATAAAAATCTATTTTTATCTTTTCAAATATGGAGGTTTTCATCCCAATTCTTCCCAAATCATTTCTTATGATTTTACACTAATTATTGATATTTTTAATAATTTTATCAAGGCCCGTACTATTGATTTCCAAAAACTACCATCGAACTGCACTTACCCCGACCTTTTCCAAATTTGATTTGGACATAATTCCAAATCCAACCATTATATTTCTAATTTCGGACATTCGTTAGAAAGCTCTTTTCGAAACGAACCCAACGGTTCCGGTTTTAGGAGAATCTGACGGTCGGATCTCCCGTAATGTCCATTCAAAGTTAATGGTCGAAATTCGCGAACTACCGCAGCGCGGCGCGTTCTATTCAGGCTATTATATATATATATATATAATATTATATATATTTCTTCGATTTCCTTTTAAAACGTATTTTATAAATCGTTTTAAATTCGTTTTCAAAACGATTTCAACTTCATATTCAATTCCAAATCAAAATTGAATATTCCATATCATTGATATTTAAATGATAATATTTTCAAAACATTATATTTTAAAATCAATTTCTTTTCGATATTCATTATAGAAATGAATAAAATCGATATAAATATCGTTCACGTCAAAATGACGTCAATCTAATCAACACGTCTTTATATATTTAAATATAATCGTGTCCATCCCAAACCGGACATCAAAAACACATTTTGATCTATTACTGAATATTATTTTAAAATATTCTTTATTTTTAAAATAATCGTTATTTCAAAATATTCATTCTTTCTGAACTGGAATCAGACATAGTCAATTACCGTATAATTTGATTTATATGGATTTCATACACACACGTACACTACAACAATCAAACACAGTCAACCATCATCCAAAGTGCATTCTACACTGCATAAGCATCAGATATAAATATTCAACGCTTATAACAGCCTGTCAATCAATCAATCAATCTACATACAACTAATTATTGGGACTAGTGTATGTCATATATCATCCCAATACCCGTGTGGGGTTTCAAACAATCAAACACAGATTTTATTTGTGCGGTTGGGCAATGTGTAAAATTTATCGTCCCAATCAATATCAGTCAAATGTGTGTACATAAACAATTCGTCCGATTTGTTTATAAATATTTATTTTATTCATATACATGTTAAAAATTATATTTTTAACTATAAAATATTTTTAACGATAAAATATTCTATTCCATTCCATATCACAACAATAAATTTTCACAACACATTAATAGAACAAACAAGTCATCCATGGTCTGTGGACGACATGTGTCGGGTGCTGCTAAGCACCGTCTGCATCGTAGTACATATTTTAACTAGAAAATAAAATAAAAGTGAGAAGTTCTCACCTTTGGAATCCACTCCTCCATTCCTTATTTCTGAATGGTTCGGATATGCCCAAAATTCCAATGCGACCTTTTCCCGCTGTTCATATATAAAAATCACATTTTTATTGCTTCATTCCAATAAATAAAAATCACATTTTTATTTCTACTTCATATATTTTTACGACGCTTCTTTCTATATAAAAATTATATTTTTATATTCCTACTTCTTATATAAAGATCGAATTTTTATTTCGACGGTATAAAAATCACATTTTTATTTCAACATATATATAATAAAAATCAGATTTTTATTTCGCTACATATATAAAAATTATATATTTTTATATTCTCTATTATATGAAATTCTATTTTGAATCTGCTACTCATATAAAAATCGAATTCTTATTTCGCTACAACATATATAAAAAGGTATTTTTATATTGTCTATGCTATAAAAATTATATTTTTATAATCTCCACTATATAAAAATCATATTTTTATAATCTCTACTATATAAAAATCATATTTTTATTATCCTAAAAATCAAATCTTTTCAATTATTAACATCTAACTTTTACTAGTTATAAAACTCTAATTTTTACTTCGCCTACTATATGATAAAAATCGAATTTTCCTTACATAAAGATAGAGTCTTTCCTTATATAAAAAATGATATAATCTTTTTAATTTAAAATAAAAAAATAAAAATCTTATCTTTTTCAATTTAAAAATCATATCTTTTTATTCATCGCTTTACATTGGTAAAAATCATTTCTTTAATTCTTATATAAAGATAATATTTTCATACATTATCTTTTCACTAATACATATATGTAAAAAGGCTAAAACAAAATATAAATAAAAATAAAGTTCAATGTTAATTTCAGTTTAAAAATCAAGTTAATCTCATTATAAAATAAAAAAATAAAAGAAGAAAGGAAGGGGGGACTCACAGTAAATCGATTGGAGGAGGGATGCTAGAGTCCGGCCGGGGATGTCTGGAGGCAGAAGGTGGCGCAGGGGAGGTTGGTGCAGGAGCGGTGGAGCCTAATGCGGCGGAGGCGATTGCATTTGGGTGGTAGTTTAGGGTTTACGGAAGGGGGGAGCGTTTGGGAGATGAACGGTGGAAGGTGAGAGAGGAGGGGGAGGCGTGGCGCTTGGGTGAGCGTGGCGGAGGGTGTCGAGGCGTCGGCAAAGGGGGGGGGGGGTCAAACGAGATCTGAGGTTTTTTTCTTTTTGTAACGACCCGCATTTTTAGGGATAATAAATAATTTATTTAATTATCTAAATATGTTTTAGAAATTTAAAATGGTCGTTTAATCCAATTATATTGAATATTTAATTAAAATTAATAATTAAATAATATATTTAATTTCTGAAATCATCAGAAATAGTGAATCGACAATATAGTGTGAACTGGACAATTCAATAATATATATATATATATATATATCAGTTTATATTGGATTAAATTGACGAATACAATTATAAACGACAGTTTAAACAATTAATTTATATTATAATTATAAACGAGCTCGAAATGGCGCGGCAGTTCGCTATTTGGCGATTCGAACTTTAAACAAATATACAGAAGCCGTTTTAAGCCGGATTTCAGTGAAACAAGAAACGTGTGGAGCTGGTGGAGTATATCTTCCTAGTGGAAGAGAGAAATCAGGATTTCGTCGTGTAGATTTTGTTTTATGTCCAAATAAAATTTTAAAATAGTCGCTATGAAATTCCTTTATATTTTGCAACGCTTTATTAACGTTATAAATGGATTTTCAATATAAATTGAATATCGATTTAACACTGGAATTTGAATATCGAGTTATAAACTCTGATATAATTATTTTAAAGCTGTGGTATATCGTATGTGAATATATACGATAATATTTATTTTTAAATATTAAATTTAATTATTTTTAAATATATTTATATATTTAAAAGGGCTATTTAGGACTTTAAAAATAGCCACTTTTGCAAACGAAGTCGGATTTTAACGAAACTAATTTTGTTGGATCCGCAATATCAAATAGTTGTTAGAGGTCAAGTTTCGTGATTTTTAGAGTCACTGTGTGGTCGTACGGATTTTTAGAGTGTAAAACAGTCAGTATTTTGACAGTTAAAAATACGCTGTGTGAGCATACGAAGTCGGAATTCGACGAAACCAGTTTCGTTGGGACCGTAATGTCGAACTGTAGCTGCATGTCCAGTTTCGTGATTTTTGGATATTTCGTGTGATCACAGGAATTTTAGAGGACGGATAGAAATAGCATTTGCTTATATTTAATATTATATTCAATATAAAAATAATATAAAATTCCTATATAAACATCTCAACAACTTCCTAAACCTAATTTCTCACTTCTGTAGTCAACCACATTCTTAGCCGCCACATTTTCTAACATCACAGCAACAAAAAATCGAGAGAAGTAAAATCAAAAGGAACTGAAATAAAATCATATAAATTGTACAATATATATGTCTGAGTTCGAATTGGTGTGAGCTTCAGTCTCGTACCCTTCTTCTGATGTTCGACGTCAGTTTTGAGGGCCTGCGTTTTGCTCAGCGAGCTTAGGGTTAGGTATTGTGGGATTTTGGTGCATCGTTTGGGAAATTTAAGGGTGGATTCGGGTTCAGAGGGTCGATTAGCTTCGGCATGCTTCATTTTGTGGAAATCGACGCCGTTATACGTCGATGGTCTCGCTGGAGCAGCCAATGTCGCGGCGCTGAAAGGGCCTGCGAGTTGGGAGAAATTCACATGGCTAGAGAGAGGAGGAGATGAGAAAAATGATGGTGAAGTCAGAAGGGGGGGGTTCGTGAAGTATTGATGGAGAATGGGATCGACGAAGTGGTTGAAATGGTGGAGTTTCATGTAGCAGGTCACGGCCGATTTTCAATTGGGGAAGAAGAGAAACCAGACGGGTTTTAATTAGGGGAGGTGGGCCAAGAGTTTGAGGTGAGGCCCAATAGAATTTTGGTTATTATAATTCAAGTGTTTGCTTAATTATATAATGTATTAACTTGTAATGCTAATATCTTCGTCATACGGAGTCAGATTGACGAACCGTAAGTTGCGTTGGGATCGTATGGACGGGAGCAACACACTGAGACTGACCGGGAGTGAATCCGAGCTCGTTACAATTTATGGCGAAATAAATTGTCCGATTGAATCAAATAACGCAAACCGTTATTTAACGGCTAACGCGCAACTGTGAGTAAATCTCACTAACTCTGAACACTTCCTATTTTTATAACGTATTTTGAAAGTCATTAATATTGGTTGAATCGCTGTGTGTTGACTGTTTGCTTGAACTGCTAGTCAGTTGATTGAAAACATCGATAACGATATATATAAATCGTATCGAAATATTGATTATGTCTATCAGAATATTTTATACTCATGTTATTGACATCTGTGGATGCAGGGAAACAGGTCGGAGGGACCCAACTGGGTTCCTCAACATTTATTTACCGTTTTTCATATATTTTGATATATGATGTGTTATATTCTCCGTTATTGATTCTGTGTGTTTAGATGATGACCAATCAGTTTGATTTGATATTTTTACACCATAAGTGATACGAGAAAGTGGAAAGGGAAATTTTCAAAGTATATTTTGAAAATAGAATATTTATATAAAATCAGCGGATTTTATATATGAAAGGAAAAAGGAGTTTTATAAAAGAAATTATTTTATAAAATCAAAGCAATAAAGGAAAAATATTTATAAAACAAATAGAGAAGGGGAATTGTTTGTGAAACATTTACAAATAAAATAGAAAAGAAAATATTTGTAAAACATTTACAAATAGACTAAAAGGAAATATTTATCTAGAGAAATAAACTGGGTTATAAAAAGGAATTATTTATTTAGAAAATAAATAGAATATTGAAGTACTAGAAAATGGATAAAAGTGTAATAAAAGAGAATTTTACACTAGGAAGAATTTAGGCCCGTGCTTCGCACACGGGTAAACAGAATATGAATTCGAAGTGAGAATTTAAGAGAGATCTGTTTAACAGATAAAGTGAGAAGGTTAATTTATAAATAAAGTTTTATAAATTAATTTACTTATTTATCTTTGGGTAAATAGAGTATATAAGTCAAGACTTATATAGAGAAGTAAACATCGATTTCTACATCGATATTTGGAACTGAATATGTATGACAGAGAATTTATCGAATAAGAGTTATTCGAAGTAAAGCTATCGAATATCAGTTTATTCGAAGGGAAGTTTAATGAATATTAGTTATTCGAAATGGGTTGATCCAAGAGAGTTAATCCAATAGAGTTAATCCAATAAAACAAATTGATTGAGATCAACCGTTAGAGTTAAACTGTTAGAGTTGAACTGTTAGAGTTAAACCGTTAGGGTTAAACCGTAGAGTTAAACCGTTGGAGTAAACATTTGGAGTTAGTTAGTTAGAGTTAACCAATTAAAGTTAATTAGTTAGAGTTAATCGATTGGAGTCTAATCGAACTAGAGTTATCCAAATATAGTAATCGAATAAAGGATGATTGAATATTAGTTATTCAATTAGATTTGCTCGAATTTAGTTATTCGAGATAGAGTTAAACAGAAGTAGTCATTTAAGATAAGCTACCAGTGAGCACGACTGCTAGCGTAATTCGCAGGGCTGCAGATAGCCTAAGGTGGTCGGATGTTTCCTGAGGGAATCAGGCGTAACCATTGTGATCGCTGCGATCTAGAGTCGAGCGAATGGTGTCAAGTCAAATATTAGTTAATTGATAAAAGTAATTTAGTCGAGTTAATTAAGCTAAGTCAGTCCAGTTGAACTGATCAAGTAAGTGGGTAAAAATGAGTAAATCAGACCGAGTTATCTGAACAAGGGTTAGTCCAGTAAGAGTTAAATAGAATAAGAGTAAATTGAATAAGAGTTACAGCTTAGAGTTAACCGAGTATGAGTTAATAATTTAGTTCGATATTTATTCGAGTTAGAAAATCAAAGTATTTATAAAGTCATTATAATTCGGATGCAGGGGATTATAACACTATGGTATAATCAAGTGTTTTTTTCCGTACGAGAAGCGGATTTGTAAATAAAATCCGAGGATGTCGTAAGGAAGTGTGTTGAAAGATTGGAAAGTTGAACTTTTCCTATTTCGAAGATAGAAATGTTGTTCAGTTAAGGTCTGAGAGGTAACTATACCCCAACTTGATTGACTTCGTTTTTAACTAAGAAATGGTTAAGATTCGATGGGGAAAAGTGGTTAAGTGGAAACCAAATGAAGGAGATTTGGCATAGTGATGTTTATTCAAACATCTGTTTAATCAATGAAGGAGATTTGGAAATGTTTTCCAAATGAGAAGCAGAATTGTTTTCTGAATCTAGAAACAAGAGATGGAAATGTTTTCCAATGATAATGATATATATTTTCTAAATATAGTGAATAAGAAACATTAAACAACAAGAATAGGGAAATGCACGAGTGGATGAAGTGATGATTATTCGATAGAATTTCCTTCGGG
Organism: Allium sativum; assembly: GCA_030737875.1. NCBI lineage: Eukaryota > Viridiplantae > Streptophyta > Magnoliopsida > Asparagales > Amaryllidaceae > Allium > Allium sativum. Next base: position 426,790,917 of record CM060909.1, on the reverse strand, counting down.
AAATAATATCGTTGTTTGCACACCGACATGTTTTCGTTTGATAGTTAACTCACCGACTATCAAAGTTTTGACCATTTTACGTTGTTAATATGGAGAGACCGGTTGGATTATTATCCAGAGAACCACTCCGTATTGGCATAAGCGTTGCGAATCAAGTATGCTAAATATATTGAAGACGGAGTTATGCAAGGGCTATCATGTTTACAGAATAGTGCCTTCGGTTTGTCCAGTGCCAGGACAAACGTGTATGGACGAGTGTCTGACAGAGTATATCCAATAGATCGCGTAAGTTGATCTCTTCAAACGTACTTACGTTTGGTGGCAGAGGAATTCGTTTCTCTTAGCTGTATACCCGTGGTATTTTTGGTGAAATCAATTTGTGATTTGGCGGGTATGACGATGTGGCATTCAAAGTAATGGAGGCGTGATCTGTCAAAAGATACGTTATGACCTCAAGCCTCATCAACCAGGAAAGGACAAAAATCGGGCAGGCAGCATGGCTAAGTCGGTCGCTCCGAAGTAGGGTGTATGATCACCTATCTAGAGAAATTCCTTTTGTTCTTAAATCTATCGATGCTGTCCCATTTCGGGAGGCGGTTGCTGATCCCAACCGTCGGTGATATACATTCGATACACTCAAGCGAAATGAGTGGTCGGTCATGTGTGGGCCGGGTTGCAAGATGTTCTTGTTGAACCCAGTGTATTTGCCTCTAGAGATACACGTTCGAAAGGTGGTCCCATACCTTGTCAAGTTGGAATCCAATCCCCAATAAGTGCCCGCGAGTTTGATTTGTATACTATATACGTAGAGCGTGAGATGCAAGCGTTCTACTAGATTTTAATTACTTGTGATTAGACATTATTATAATATCAGATAATATATGATTTCCAAGGTTTTGGGTTATCGTAAGGTAAAAACCGTCCGTGTTTATGTGTGGATTGGTCTTACGATTATCTTTTCTTTCGAAAGGATTTTGAAAGTTAAACCAAATGATTTGAGTTTACTCACACCAGTCCCATGACTGACCCAGAGTTTATTTTGTTTTGTTTTCCCTAAACTCTTGGGTGCCCAAATTTGTACGGGCAGTCAAGTAGTCAGGATTTATAGGTATGCTTGAAGAGCTTGGAGCAGGAGGCTTCAAGATTTTTCTAGCTATTGATTATTCCGCTGTGATGAAAGTGTTGTACTCTGATAATGGTATGATATACATATACTACTTTGATTTCAAGGTATGTTGTCTATTATATTTTATTCGTTCCGCTGTGAGATTCGTGTTACTCTGATGTTGTGTTCTTCTTTTTCTTCTTCTATTCTAATTTTCTATCTTATCTATCCTCACCCTCTAAATTCTTTCATTAACTATTCGGTAATTGTCGACCCTTGATGTTCGATATGTGTTGTATATCGGATAACCAAGGTCGCTTTTTCCCGGGTCGCTACAGTGGTATCAGAGCTGAAGGTTAAGTGTTTACCTTGGCTCTGTGGCGTGACTCAGTATAGATGGGGTTAGTAATACCCTAGACTGAGTTTGAGTGTATATATACGAGTGAACGTATTTGTTATTTGATATAAAATGATTTTATATTGTGAAGATTTATTGGTTGAGTTGTTTATGAGTTCTAGTCGATCAGTTTGATCCACTGTATCGATAGGGGTTTCTAAACGCTTGAATACGATGAACCGACACAGTATGTTTTGAAAAAGGGTGAATGAAATAATTTTACCCAAATTATATTTTGATATAAGCAAAGTATAGATATTTGAAATTATTATAGTATATTGAATGTGTTGGTTGTGATTATAATCGAATAAGATTATAAAATGTGAAATGGTTATGTAAATAACAAATCAAAATTCATATAAGTGAAATATATGAAATCAGATGAATTAAATCTGAATTTAAGTTCAGAATTGGAATTAAAATTGCTAAAATTTGAATAAGCGTTGTAAATGGAATTAAATTGAATATATGTGAATTTTAAAATCTTGAGAGATTTTAAATTTGTTACAAGCATTAAAAAGGGAATATTTTGAAATGAATTTCAAAATGAAAATGTTTAAAAATGGGTTTTGAAAGTGCTATAGTATTGAACTCACTTCGATAGCTGGAAAATAAATTCCGATGTTGATCCGGACATCATCGGTGTTCATTTTCGAGTTTGCAAGTGACGGATTACTACCAAAATTTTTGTTTTTGAATTGTTTGAGAAAACAAGTTGTTTTGATATTCCAAATGAGTAATTTGAATTTTTTGAAAAGACTGAACTATTTGAAACTCCCAGAAACAGATTATTTGGAGTAAACACAAATTAAATAGAAATTTGTGAAAGCAAATTTGAAATTGGATTGAACCCAGTTCAGTGGAAAATTGAATTGAATTGAAATAGCATGCTATCAAGTAGAATTGGACTGGATTAGAGATAATCTGGAATAGAAATGAATTATTGAGTAAGATATTTGAATTGAGATTGGAATTGCAGTTTGGTTGGAATTTTGCTTGGATAAGCGAATGGGTGTGTTGAAGATAAAAGTGATTTGAGTTTGACTGGGATGACAGTTGCATATGTTGGATTGGCAGCAGATGGAGGTGATATAATGATATGCCCGACAAAAAGGTGCACATTTATATTCATATGAGTTGATGAGATTTATGAGCCTGTTTGGCAAGCCGCTTGGCTGTTTGATTTTCTTTTGGATTGGAGAGGCCTGTGTGGCGGTTTGGGGATTTTCCCGATGCTCCCGGTACAAAGGAGGTGTTGGCGAAATTTTTTTGGAAATTTCGGGTGTTAGAAAATTTTCAGGAGTTTTGAAAATTTTCGTTTATAGAAATGAAGTAATAAAGTAATTGAAATAAATAAATTCAGTTGAAACTGAAATTAAAGAAGTGAATGAATAATTTTAAACCAGTTAATGGGGTTGTTCTCTACCTTAGCAATTTCGAGGACGAAATTATTTTAAGGGGGAAAGAATGTAACGACCCGCATTTTTAGGGATAATAAATAATTTATTTAATTATCTAAATATGTTTTAGAAATTTAAAATGGTCGTTTAATCCAATTATATTGAATATTTAATTAAAATTAATAATTAAATAATATATTTAATTTCTGAAATCATCAGAAATAGTGAATCGACAATATAGTGTGAACTGGACAATTCAATAATATATATATATATATATATATATATCAGTTTATATTGGATTAAATTGACGAATACAATTATAAACGACAGTTTGAACAATTAATTTATATTATAATTATAAACGAGCTCGAAATGGCGCGGCAGTTCGCTATTTGGCGATTCGAACTTTAAACAAATATACAGAAGCCGTTTTAAGCCGGATTTCAGTGAAACAAGAAACGTGTGGAGCTGGTGGAGTATATCTTCCTAGTGGAAGAGAGAAATCAGGATTTCGTCGTGTAGATTTTGTTTTATGTCCAAATAAAATTTTAAAATAGTCGCTATGAAATTCCTTTATATTTTGCAACGCTTTATTAACGTTATAAATGGATTTTCAATATAAATTGAATATCGATTTAACACTGGAATTTGAATATCGAGTTATAAACTCTGATATAATTATTTTAAAGCTGTGGTATATCGTATGTGAATATATACGATAATATTTATTTTTAAATATTAAATTTAATTGTTTTTAAATATATTTATATATTTAAAAGGGCTATTTAGGACTTTAAAAATAGCCACTTTTGCAAACGAAGTCGGATTTTAACGAAACTAATTTTGTTGGATCCGCAATATCAAATAGTTGTTAGAGGTCAAGTTTCGTGATTTTTAGAGTCACTGTGTGGTCGTACGGATTTTTAGAGTGTAAAACAGTCAGTATTTTGACAGTTAAAAATACGCTGTGTGAGCATACGAAGTCGGAATTCGACGAAACCAGTTTCGTTGGGACCGTAATGTCGAACTGTAGCTGCATGTCCAGTTTCGTGATTTTTGGATATTTCGTGTGATCACAGGAATTTTAGAGGACGGATAGAAATAGCATTTGCTTATATTTAATATTATATTCAATATAAAAATAATATAAAATTCCTATATAAACATCTCAACAACTTCCTAAACCTAATTTCTCACTTCTGTAGTCAACCACATTCTTAGCCGCCACATTTTCTAACATCACAGCAACAAAAAATCGAGAGAAGTAAAATCAAAAGGAACTGAAATAAAATCATATAAATTGTACAATATATATGTCTGAGTTCGAATTGGTGTGAGCTTCAGTCTCGTACCCTTCTTCTGATGTTCGACGTCAGTTTTGAGGGCCTGCGTTTTGCTCAGCGAGCTTAGGGTTAGGTATTGTGGGATTTTGGTGCATCGTTTGGGAAATTTAAGGGTGGATTCGGGTTCAGAGGGTCGATTAGCTTCGGCATGCTTCATTTTGTGGAAATCGACGCCATTATACGTCGATGGTCTCGCTGGAGCAGCCAATGTCGCGGCGCTGAAAGGGCCTGCGAGTTGGGAGAAATTCACATGGCTAGAGAGAGGAGGAGATGAGAAAAATGATGGTGAAGTCAGAAGGGGGGGTTCGTGAAGTATTGATGGAGAATGGGATCGACGAAGTGGTTGAAATGGTGGAGTTTCATGTAGCAGGTCACGGCCGATTTTCAATTGGGGAAGAAGAGAAACCAGACGGGTTTTAATTAGGGGAGGTGGGCCAAGAGTTTGAGGTGAGGCCCAATAGAATTTTGGTTATTATAATTCAAGTGTTTGCTTAATTATATAATGTATTAACTTGTAATGCTAATATCTTCGTCATACGGAGTCAGATTGACGAACCGTAAGTTGCGTTGGGATCGTATGGACGGGAGCAACACACTGAGACTGACCGGGAGTGAATCCGAGCTCGTTACAATTTATGGCGAAATAAATTGTCCGATTGAATCAAATAACGCAAACCGTTATTTAACGGCTAACACGCAACTGTGAGTAAATCTCACTAACTCTGAACACTTCCTATTTTTATAACGTATTTTGAAAGTCATTAATATTGGTTGAATCGCTGTGTGTTGACTGTTTGCTTGAACTGCTAGTCAGTTGATTGAAAACATCGATAACGATATATATAAATCGTATCGAAATATTGATTATGTCTATCAGAATATTTTATACTCATGTTATTGACATCTGTGGATGCAGGGAAACAGGTCGGAGGGACCCAACTGGGTTCCTCAACATTTATTTACCGTTTTTCATATATTTTGATATATGATGTGTTATATTCTCCGTTATTGATTCTGTGTGTTTAGATGATGACCAATCAGTTTGATTTGATATTTTTACACCATAAGTGATACGAGAAAGTGGAAAGGGAAATTTTCAAAGTATATTTTGAAAATAGAATATTTATATAAAATCAGCGGATTTTATATATGAAAGGAAAAAGGAGTTTTATAAAAGAAATTATTTTATAAAATCAAAGCAATAAAGGAAAAATATTTATAAAACAAATAGAGAAGGGGAATTGTTTGTGAAACATTTACAAATAAAATAGAAAAGAAAATATTTGTAAAACATTTACAAATAGACTAAAAGGAAATATTTATCTAGAGAAATAAACTGGGTTATAAAAAGGAATTATTTATTTAGAAAATAAATAGAATATTGAAGTACTAGAAAATGGATAAAAGTGTAATAAAAGAGAATTTTACACTAGGAAGAATTTAGGCCCGTGCTTCGCACACGGGTAAACAGAATATGAATTCGAAGTGAGAATTTAAGAGAGATCTGTTTAACAGATAAAGTGAGAAGGTTAATTTATAAATAAAGTTTTATAAATTAATTTACTTATTTATCTTTGGGTAAATAGAGTATATAAGTCAAGACTTATATAGAGAAGTAAACATCGATTTCTACATCGATATTTGGAACTGAATATGTATGACAGAGAATTTATCGAATAAGAGTTATTCGAAGTAAAGCTATCGAATATCAGTTTATTCGAAGGGAAGTTTAATGAATATTAGTTATTCGAAATGGGTTGATCCAAGAGAGTTAATCCAATAGAGTTAATCCAATAAAACAAATTGATTGAGATCAACCGTTAGAGTTAAACTGTTAGAGTTGAACTGTTAGAGTTAAACCGTTAGGGTTAAACCGTAGAGTTAAACCGTTGGAGTAAACATTTGGAGTTAGTTAGTTAGAGTTAACCAATTAAAGTTAATTAGTTAGAGTTAATCGATTGGAGTCTAATCGAACTAGAGTTATCCAAATATAGTAATCGAATAAAGGATGATTGAATATTAGTTATTCAATTAGATTTGCTCGAATTTAGTTATTCGAGATAGAGTTAAACAGAAGTAGTCATTTAAGATAAGCTACCAGTGAGCACGACTGCTAGCGTAATTCGCAGGGCTGCAGATAGCCTAAGGTGGTCGGATGTTTCCTGAGGGAATCAGGCGTAACCATTGTGATCGCTGCGATCTAGAGTCGAGCGAATGGTGTCAAGTCAAATATTAGTTAATTGATAAAAGTAATTTAGTCGAGTTAATTAAGCTAAGTCAGTCCAGTTGAACTGATCAAGTAAGTGGGTAAAAATGAGTAAATCAGACCGAGTTATCTGAACAAGGGTTAGTCCAGTAAGAGTTAAATAGAATAAGAGTAAATTGAATAAGAGTTACAGCTTAGAGTTAACTGAGTATGAGTTAATAATTTAGTTCGATATTTATTCGAGTTAGAAAATCAAAGTATTTATAAAGTCATTATAATTCGGATGCAGGGGATTATAACACTATGGTATAATCAAGTGTTTTTTTCCGTACGAGAAGCGGATTTGTAAATAAAATCCGAGGATGTCGTAAGGAAGTGTGTTGAAAGATTGGAAAGTTGAACTTTTCCTATTTCGAAGATAGAAATGTTGTTCAGTTAAGGTCTGAGAGGTAACTATACCCCAACTTGATTGACTTCGTTTTTAACTAAGAAATGGTTAAGATTCGATGGGGAAAAGTGGTTAAGTGGAAACCAAATGAAGGAGATTTGGCATAGTGATGTTTATTCAAACATCTGTTTAATCAATGAAGGAGATTTGGAAATGTTTTCCAAATGAGAAGCAGAATTGTTTTCTGAATCTAGAAACAAGAGATGGAAATGTTTTCCAATGATAATGATATATATTTTCTAAATATAGTGAATAAGAAACATTAAACAACAAGAATAGGGAAATGCACGAGTGGATGAAGTGATGATTATTCGATAGAATTTCCTTCGGGAAATAATATCGTTGTTTGCACACCGACATGTTTTCGTTTGATAGTTAACTCACCGACTATCAAAGTTTTGACCATTTTACGTTGTTAATATGGAGAGACCGGTTGGATTATTATCCAGAGAACCACTCCGTATTGGCATAAGCGTTGCGAATCAAGTATGCTAAATATATTGAAGACGGAGTTATGCAAGGGCTATCATGTTTACAGAATAGTGCCTTCGGTTTGTCCAGTCCCAGGACAAACGTGTATGGACGAGTGTCTGACAGAGTATATCCAATAGATCGCGTAAGTTGATCTCTTCAAACGTACTTACGTTTGGTGGCAGAGGAATTCGTTTCTCTTAGCTGTATACCCGTGGTATTTTTGGTGAAATCAATTTGTGATTTGGCGGGTATGACGATGTGGCATTCAAAGTAATGGAGGCGTGATCTGTCAAAAGATACGTTATGACCTCAAGCCTCATCAACCAGGAAAGGACAAAAATCGGGCAGGCAGCATGGCTAAGTCGGTCGCTCCGAAGTAGGGTGTATGATCACCTATCTAGAGAAATTCCTTTTGTTCTTAAATCTATCGATGCTGTCCCATTTCGGGAGGCGGTTGCTGATCCCAACCGTCGGTGATATACATTCGATACACTCAAGCGAAATGAGTGGTCGGTCATGTGTGGGCCGGGTTGCAAGATGTTCTTGTTGAACCCAGTGTATTTGCCTCTAGAGATACACGTTCGAAAGGTGGTCCCATACCTTGTCAAGTTGGAATCCAATCCCCAATAAGTGCCCGCGAGTTTGATTTGTATACTATATACGTAGAGCGTGAGATGCAAGCGTTCTACTAGATTTTAATTACTTGTGATTAGACATTATTATAATATCAGATAATATATGATTTCCAAGGTTTTGGGTTATCGTAAGGTAAAAACCGTCCGTGTTTATGTGTGGATTGGTCTTACGATTATCTTTTCTTTCGAAAGGATTTTGAAAGTTAAACCAAATGATTTGAGTTTACTCACACCAGTCCCATGACTGACCCAGAGTTTATTTTGTTTTGTTTTCCCTAAACTCTTGGGTGCCCAAATTTGTACGGGCAGTCAAGTAGTCAGGATTTATAGGTATGCTTGAAGAGCTTGGAGCAGGAGGCTTCAAGATTTTTCTAGCTATTGATTATTCCGCTGTGATGAAAGTGTTGTACTCTGATAATGGTATGATATACATATACTACTTTGATTTCAAGGTATGTTGTCTATTATATTTTATTCGTTCCGCTGTGAGATTCGTGTTACTCTGATGTTGTGTTCTTCTTTTTCTTCTTCTATTCTAATTTTCTATCTTATCTATCCTCACCCTCTAAATTCTTTCATTAACTATTCGGTAATTGTCGACCCTTGATGTTCGATATGTGTTGTATATCGGATAACCAAGGTCGCTTTTTCCCGGGTCGCTACACTTTTCTTTTTCAATTCGATTTAGAGTGGCTGAAGTTGGAAGGGAGTGGAGAGAGAAATAAAAAGGGGGTTGTTATATTATAAATATTTAATTTATTTTAATCCACAAAAAGTAACTTTTTCTTTCGAATTCAGAATCGAACCCAATGGCCGTCGTCCCCAGCGTATTACACCCATTTCGAACACAATGGGATATGTATCGTAAGTTAATTCGATCGTTTTGATCTGTTTTCGTCAAAATCAAAATATAAATCTATATATTGAATTTGAACGCACATTTCAAATTATTGCGGCCACATACAGACTGTAAAAATTCCCGAAAAATATTTTCTAGCTTCATATCGAAGATACGATCCTAACAAAACTAATTTCATCAAATTTTGAGATCGTCTGAAAAACGGCCATTTTCTGGTCGATCAAAATTGACTAAAACTGCCAAAACACGTTTTCTTTTGCCACGCTCACATATTGATTTCAAAAATTATGAATTTTGAAACCTAGCAATAATTTGACATTCCAGATCCAACAAAAGTGGTTTCGTCGAAAACGAAGGTTGTTTACAAAATTTCCATTTTTAAGGGCCAAAATTCCATAGTGACTATTCTGAATTTTCAACTAGGCATAACTTTTTATCCCCGCTATGAAATTTTGATTTTTCGGATTCGTTGGGAAGATATTTTCAAAAAGATTCTAATATTTTTGGTTCCGCTAAAATCCGGTCTGTTTTGAATCCTGCGCATTCATTTGAAATTTGAAATTTGAAATCGAATTTTCAAACTACCGCGCCATTTTCAATTCCTTTTATAATTAAAAATAAATATTTATATTCTAACGACGATTCAAATAAATATATACGTTCTAATTCTATCGAAAATAAATTTCTCATCGTTATTATTTAAAATAATTCATTTTAAATATTCAAAATTCATCAAAATTGCCCTAAATAGAATTTTTAAATTGGTTCAGATTTCTGGGTTATTACATGAAGTATAAAAACTACATTTTTATATGTGATCAAAGCAAAGATTACATTTTTACATTTTTCAATGTTAATGAAGATTATATAGAAATCTACATTTTTTAATGTAAATGAAGATTACATAGAAATTTACATTTTTCAATGTGAATAAAGATTACATAGAAATTTACATTTTTCAATGTAAATAAAGATTACATAGAAATTTACATTTTTTAATGTAGATAAAAGAATGAATAAAAGTTTACAATTTCAATGTAAATAAATAATGAAATAAAAGTTTACATTTTCAATGTAAATAAATATTGAAATAGAAAGTTACATTTTCAATGTAAACATGTTTTGGAATAAGAGATTGCATTCTTCAGTGTAATATTGTATTGAAATAAAAGGTTATAATTTTAATTCTATAGATGAATGATAAAACAAATTTCATTTCCATGTAATATATATATATATATATATATATATGAATCATATAAAAGATCTAATGTACAAAGAGAATGGTAATATCATTAAAATTTTCATTTTTAATGTAATATATGATTTCATATAGAAAAGAAATCAATGTTGAATTGAAAATAGTTTGATATCGTCGAACAATTTACATTGTATATTTATATATAAATATAAATTAAAATAAAACGAATCGCGCCGTTGTAGTTCGCGTTTTGAAATCGTTACTTCAAACGATTATACCAAAATATCCGACCTTCGAATTTACCCAAAACTGGAGCCGTTGCGTTCGTTTTGGAAAGATCTTTCCAAGATATATAATTTGCTAAGATCCATCAGTTAAATTTTGAGAAATGTGTAAATTAAATTTTGATGAAAGCAGCGCCAGGGCCATGTAATGACCCGAAGCGTCGTTTAATTAAAAATGGCTATTTTTAAACAAATAAAAATAGCGATAAATCATTATAAATTATTATATATGATATGGAATGAAAAGAATTGATTTAAAGCATATATATTCGAAAATTATTTGAAAAGTCTGAGTTAACTCTCATTTCAAATAATTATACGATGATTGGAAGTCGAAGATTTGTAGACGATGATTGGAGACCGGCGATCTTCACATCGAATGGATAACTACTAATGCCCGGCATTGGTTAGCTCCCAGTAAAAGGTTACAGTGGTAGTTGTCCGGACGTACTTGTTGATCGCCCGGATATGCGAGCACCTCTCTTTTGTATTGGACATATGGAACGAGGAATAAGGTGTCTCCGGTTTCGTTCAGACCCCGAATGGACTTGTAAATGGATGTATGTCTGACATTGGATTTCATTCCATGTAAATTGATTTCTATTTAATATATATCTGTTGGTGGCGAAGAATTCATTCTCTTGCTTAACACCCTTCTATGAGACGCACGAGCTCAGAGGTTATATATTGGTAGTTATCGATCGCATGGCGTGAATTGTCAGTGTAGCATACCAAGATGCAAATGATCAAGGCTTATTGTTGAAAAGCAGATCCTTGTGGTTGATGATCAAAGCACAACTTTATTGTAGCATAGCTTTGTGTACAGCGTTACTTTGTGAGCCTCACACCCAGATATGAACCAGAAACAAGAGAAGGACCCCAGGGAGAGCATGTGTTTCTTTCTAGCTAGAAGTGGTGTCTAGGTTTTACAAGCCCAGATATTTTTACCTATGTGGATGATGGAAAGCTAGGTACCTCGAATATTGAGTCCCTAATGGCTCTATTTATGCCCCATAGGGCAGGGAGATATATTGTTCAGGCATAACTAATCCACTAACATATGTGCGGACTGGCCCTGGTGATCCTAAAGGCTTGACTGAGTACTTGACCTGAGACATGGGCTAGATTGTCTCGAATTCGGTAACTATCTCTTGCTTTGGTTCATGATGGAAATCCATCTTCCAATATGACCCATATGGTTTTAATTATAAACCTATATTTGGCAACATAATATATGGTAGCTATGTCGTCTTTTATTGATACACTATGATTGAAATGTTTTTAAAAACATATATACACTAATAATAATATCGATCCGTTTTTATCGTATCAAGCATTTTCGAACATTATAAGGTAAAACTCTATCCTCTAGTTTGTGTTGCATTGTGTGATGGGACTTGAGTCTTATAATGGTTTCATTTTTCTAAAAAGCATTGCATTGTTTTAACGATTTACTTTATTTCATGCACTGGCAGTCCAATGGAGTAAACCCGTTCCGCATTAGCGACGGGGTCCTGTGATTAGCCTTATTATTAAATATGTTAAATAAGATTTCTCAGACCAGTCCCATAACTGACCCGTAGTTTGTTTCACTTCCCGAACTCGGCTGCCCTCTTTTCCACATGGGCAGCCTTGTATGCAAGTTTTAGCAGACTCGTTCTGGATAGCTATGGAGCGGATGATGGATACTATAATTTTCTATTATGTTGTTTAGACTTCACTTAGTATATTATGTTTATTCCGCTGTAGACATTTTATACTAAGTTGAAAATTGTATTATGTACTAAGTATGATCCTATTATGTTGTGTAACTCTGATGATATATTATTCCCAGTGTAATTTAATGTACTTTATCTACTGTAATTCTATATTTCTATTCTGCTGTTATTGTTTCTGTGTTATATTCCAATGATTATCCTTGCTTTCGTACTACGGGAGTTTGGGGTCATCACAGTTGGTATCGGAGCTTTGGTTAAACTTAGCTCGGAATATAACATATAAATAAACTGGACAGAAGTAGAATCAGTAGTATTCTAAAACAAATAACTCATTATAGATAGGACTAGTAATGTACTAGAGTGAGTATAGCAGAATAAAACACCCCCAATAGATTCATTTACATTTAAATATATGTCTCTATGCTTTACAATATCCATTCTGTTGGCCTGACTCTTTGTCTGCTATTTACAGACATAGTAGAAATGAGTGGCAGAAACAGAAGAAGTAGTTCTATGGTTCGACAATCTAATGAGCCAATCGTGCTCCCACAACCAGAGTCCGACCTAGAAGCTCTAGTGATGAAATATCGAAATCTGGGTGGAGTACAATTTTCGAGCAAAGAATCCATGATTGAAACACAAGTGTGGATGCGTTCTACCGAGAGAATTTTTGGAGGCTTAAAGTTGAGAGATGATCAGAAAAGATTAATAGCATATTGGGCACTCAAAGACGAAGCTCTAATCTGGTGGGAAACTGTTACAGAGGAAAATCCAGAAGGTAATATTACCTGGGATAGATTTAAAGAAATGTTCAAAGAAAGATTTATTCCTTCAGAAGCAACTGAGCGACTATATGATGAGTTTTACAATCTAAAATAAGGAGCTATGACCGTCCAAGAATACCAGAATAAATTCAATGAATTTTCTCGCTTTGCCCCAGAACTAGTTCAAGATCCTACAAGGAAGAATCTGAGATTTATCTAAGGACTTCAAAAGCAATACGAAGGCAGAGCACTTGCTCATGTAAATCTCCCTTTCTCTGAAATGATACAAATGGCTTATCGCCATGAGTATAATGATAAACAACATGGTTGGGAAGATGAAGAAGAAGGCAACTTTAGCCACAAAAGAAAGTTTGATACTGATAGCCCTGAGGCAAATATAATGCATGTAGTCAGTAAGAAGCCAAAAGCTGATAAGAAAGAGGTTGAATTTAAAGAGGGACCGTTAACGACTGCCATATGTAATAACTGCTATAAGCAAGGCGTTTGTTCAGGAATTGCAAAGCATTGAAGAAACGAAAGAATGATGGATCTAAATCCGCTAAGAAGCAAAAGAAATCTCATAGTAAGAGGAAGTGCCATAAGTGCCACCAGAAAGGTCATGTTGCAAGGGATTGCCTACTGTTAAAGGAGTCTGTAATAGCTCATGTAAATGAAGTAGCAGAAACTCCAACACCCTCAGCTAGTCAGCAAAGCCAGATGTTTTGGAAGGTAATCTCACTGTCAACAATATTTCTGTTAAAGTATTGTTTGATACAGGCACATCACAAAGCTTTATTTCAAGCAATACGGTTAAGAAGTTGAAGCTAAAACTAAGGAACCTTAAGAATTTTACATCATTCTTGGGCTGGACTGGTTAACCAAATATGAAGCCGAGGTTAAATGTGCAGAAAGAATCGTTAAGGCGAAGACCAAGTATAAAAATTTTATAACGTGCATAGGACCGAATTCAAATAGAAAAGAATTTTGGTCTGCTATTGATGTTTTTACTGCTCCTATTGAACATATTCTTGTTGTTGAGAATTATGCGGATGTGTTCGAAGAAGTTGATAGCTTACCTCCGCATAGAGAAATCGACTTCAGGATTGATCTAATTCCTAATGCCAGGCCAGTGGTACATCCTATTCGAAGAATGACATGGAAGGAGAAAGAAGAGTTGAGCAATCAAACCAACAGTTGTTATAGAAGGGTCTGATCAGGCCTAGCTTTTCGAATTGGGGAGCAGCAGCAGTGTTTGTTCCAAAGTCAGACGGTACTCTCAGACTGTGTGTAGATTACTGAGATTTAAATAATCAGACACTAAAGAACAAATATCCATTGCCCCATATTGATGGTTTGTTGGATCGGTTGAATGGAGCTAAAGTATTTTCTAAAATGGACCTAGCTACAGATTTCCATCAACTGCGTATTACTGAAGAGTGTGTTCCTTTGATAACTTTCAGAGGTCCAGATATATTTTACGAATGGTTAGTAATGCCATTCAGGTTATGCAATGCTCCTGCCTATTTTGTGGATTTAATGAACAGAGTATTTCAGGATGTTTTGAATAAATTTGTGCTGGTTTTCATCGACGACATCTTAATCTTCTCCAAGTCAACTGCTGAGCATGAAAAACATTTGGAACAAGTTTTGGAAATTCTAAGAAAGAATGTATTAAAAGCCAAATTTTCTTAATGTGTATTCTGGCAAGAAGAAGTGAAGTTCCTCGGTCAAGTAGTATCGAGGGAAGGAATTTCAGTGGATCCTAGCAAAATCATCGCCATTCAAGATAGGAAGCAGCCTAGCACTCCTACTGAAGTCAGAAGTTTCCTAGGATTGGCGGGCTATTATCATAAATTCATTAAGGATTTTTCGAAACTATCTTGTCCACTAACGAAGCTTACAAAGAAGCACACAAAGTTCAATTGGACACCTGAATGTGAGGCAGCTTTTCAAGCGCTGAATTTGAGGTTGACCAATGCTACAGTGTTGACCATTATTGATGGCAATCAAGATTTGAAAGTCTGGACTGATTCTTCTATTGAAGTTATTGGTGCGGTGTTAATGCAAAGAGACTGTAATGACCCACAAATCCGCAACATCAGAGTCGACTATATACATCATACGTCCAACCCAAATATCACGAAAATATGAAACATTTTTTTTTAGAAGAAAGAGGTAGAAGAAGAACAGAAATAACAACACAGAATCTCACATCGCAGCGGAACAAAATATAATATATCATATCTTTGAAATACAAAATCTCAACTGTATAACATACACTTATCAGAGTACAACACTTACAACACAACGGAACAACACTATAACTAGATAACGCTGAAGCCTCCTGCTCCAAGCTCCTTTAGATATATCTGAAAAATCCTGAACTACTTGACTGCCCATACAAATTTAGGCACCCAAGAGTTTAGGTAGAACAAAACAAATAAACTCCGGGTCAGTCATGGGACTGGTATGAGTAAACAGTTTAAAACAGTTTCAGAAACTAAATGATATCTCATAAGACCACGCCGTATAACACGGAACGGGTTTTTCCCTTATGAGAATCCAAACACTTGACTTATCTTTATATCAAAACTCTTTTGATATTATAATAATGTCTAAATCAAGTAAATAACAATCTAGTGGAACGTTTTCATCTCACGTTCCACCTATATAATATACAATCAAAACCGCAAGCACGTATTGGGTATTTGGTTTTCCAACTATGACAAGGTATGGAACCACCTTCCGCTGGTATATCTCTAGAGGAGAATACACCGAGTTCAACAAGAACATCTTGCAACTTAGCCACACATGACCGACCACTCATTTCGCTTGAGTGTATCGAATGTATATCACCAACGATTGGGATCAGCAACCGTTTCTCGAATGGGACAGCATCGACAAAAGATTTTTAGAAGTAAATGAAACTCTAGATCAGGTGATTATACACCCTAATAGGTGCGACCTACATAGCCATGCTGCTTGCCCGATTTCTGTCATTTACCGGTTGATGAGGCTAGAAGCTACGCTTTATCATCACACCAGATTCACTTCGAATGTCGCATCGTCAAATCCATCAAATCACCGATTGACGTCCTCAACAATACATTACGTGTTAGCTAAAAGAAGTTTCCTTTTCCGCTTCCACTCTTGGTACGGTTGAAGAAATTAATGTACGTGACCATTCTGGAAATACTCTGTTAGACATTCATCCATACAAGTCACCCAGGAACAGGATGAACCGAAGGTACTATTTCTATTAGTAGAAAAAGTCCTTGCACTCTACTCCGTCTTCGATTATCTTTATATAATCTGATTCACATGCTACTGCCAATACGGAGTGGTTCTTCGGATAATAATCCAACCGGTCTCTCCATATTGACAACGATGGTCAAAACTTCGATAGTCTGCGATTTAACTATCGAATAAAAACAAGTGTTTCGATAGTCGATGATTTAACTATCGAATAAAACAAGTGTTCATCCAAACATCCAACAATCAGTGAGCCTTTAATTAATATTTCATTAATTAAATCTCTTCTCTATTTCTTATCAATATTTTTAACCAAATATTTTCAATAACCATATTGGCCTTATACGTTATTTGGAAAACATTTCCATATATCGCCTTCTTTTATTTTCTAAACTTTAGAAAATATATTTTATTTATAATTGGAAAATATTCCAATTACTTATCTCTTTTCCAATCTCGTTTATTCCTATACTTAGGAAATATTTATTTTTCTATTTCCCAGCTTACACTTATTTGGGTTAAAACGGATGTTGTGTAAAACATCGTTACGACAACCCAAATACTATATTCAACTAACTCTTATCTAACATTGATCTTCGAGCCTGAAATCTTACTGTTCATTTGTTAATAATGCAATCAATCAAGTTGGGGTATAACTACCTCTCAGACCTTGACTGAATAACATTTATAACGTCAAAACAGATATGACTACTTACTCGAACAATCAATAACATACAGCTACTTCTTTACCTTTAAACACGTATACACTTTTTCTTTCTATTCTTACTAGATTTTATTCTTATACTTCCTTTTTGATTATACTATTCTATTTCTAAGTTCGTTTTCTTATCGACTTCTATATATATCGGTACGTTGATTTCTAACTATCAAATTATCTTAAAAATATTCTATCTCCTTAAATTCCCGGAAAAATTCGCCATAACCTCCTTTGTACCGGGAGCATCGGGAAATTTCAAATAGCTTTCCCGGTCCTTCTCATCTCAAAAAGAAAAAGAAAAAGCCAAGCGGCTAGCCGATACGGCGCATAAAATCTCATATGGAAATTAAATACGTACCTTTTTGTCGGGCATTCTATTTATTTCACTTCTATACTTTATTTCATACCTATCTCCTGTATATTTATGCCTGTCCAATCTATTTTAACTATACCAATCGTTTTAACTCAATTTGTTTAATTAAATCTGTTGCTTAACTTTTCAGTCTATTTCACATTCATATTTGAACATGACATGTTCAAATATATTTTAACTGCATATTAACAAATTCTAATTATACTCATACTCTCGTTTCCTTATCGACTTCTTATTCAAATTCCAATTCAATTTTATTTGAATTCTCTTTATTTAAACTTCATTTGAATTCTATTTTCAAATTCTATAGTTTAAAGTCCATTTGAATTCTATATTCAAATTCTATTTGAATTCTCTGCATTATTTATAAACAATGTTTTGTAACTTTACTTAAAATCCCCCATTAAATATTTATAAACAAAGTTTATAAATTCAATTCAAATCCCATCTTTTCTATTTATAAACAGAGTTTATAAATTCAATTCAAATCCCATCTTTTCATTTATAAACTGAGTTTATAAATTCAATTCAAATCCCATCTTTCCATTTATAAACAGAGTTTATAAATTCAATTCAAATCCCATCTTTTCATTTATAAACAGAGTTTATAAATTCAACTCAAATCCCATCTTTTCATTTATAAACAGAGTTTATAAATTCAATACTCGTTCATATATATTCAAAACAAGTTAATGTTTTCTATAGTTCATTTAAAATTCAAATTCTATTTATAAAAATAGAATTCTCCTTTTAAATTTCAAATACCTTTTTCGATTTTTTGTATAAATCAATATTCGAGCCCCAGGGATATTTTAAACAATCAAATCAACCAATTTTCAATCATTTGATTTTTAACACATCATATATGAATATATATGAAATCAAACAAACAACAACAGACAATATATTTTTGAGGAATCCAGTTGGATTCCTCCAACCTGTTTTCCTGCATCCACAGATGTTAGTCAACATAGTAATACCCATCCTGCTTCGAGGCATGATATCGCGGTATAGAAGCTCATCCACTAATCATAGCGTGGGGTGTATAGGGTAATCATCCGCTATGAAACTGCGGGCATCCGCTAATGATACTGCGGGAATCCAACCAATCATCAACCCAATATATATGTAATAGTCAACCTAAATAACTATATATATTTAAATCAACCAAACAGCATTCAAACAAGCATAACAATTATTTTTAACAACTAGAAATAATTCTAATTAAATGGTGAGTGAGGTTTACTCACCTTTTTTTCTCGTTTGCCGAATATCCCATTTAAAATTCCATGTTGTCGCATTTCTGAATCATCTCAGCTTGTCTTAATAAATTTATCAAGCTCCTATGAAATATCAAATTCATAATTAACGATTCATACTTTTTATCACTTAATTAATTAATAACTAATTAAATTCAAATTAATCTAATTTAGTCAAAAGTCATTACTAAATTAATTATAAATAAATTTACCTAAATCCCTATTTTAAAATTCTAATCACGTACAAGAACTCAATAATATTTTCAGGGTTAAGCTTCATACCTTTTATTAATTTTAACTCCTATCACCTACTGCCACATCACTAGAATGATCTCTACACAAATGGGTATCATCAAAATCTAACATTATATGAGATACATATATGTGTTATAAGTTTTTTACTAATTAATATGTCAATAACTTAAATTATTAAATTATTTTACCTTAACTGCTTTTAACCTCTTCTTCTTGAATTTGAACTTCAGACTGAAATTACATAGCCACCAACTCAAAATGCCGTGTTTTCATGAACCCATTTCTCGTTCCACTCTTCCAGGTGACTTCGATTTTTTCCATCATCGGATCTTCCTTTTCCCCAACATTTGAAGACTGAACTTCCCAAAACATCTTACTACCATGTTTGTAAAAATCGCACCTTCCCAAATTGGCACAGACCATTCCTCTCCAAATATACCACTGCAAATTCCCGTTCATCGAATCACCTTCTAGGCTTACTGAAAAACGAGACAACTGATGAGCTTCAACTTCATCTGTCCGACACTATTGAACTTCCGGTCAGGTCATCTTCAGCCAGATTGAAATGTGTCGTCCCCTTGCTATAGATGACCGGACTCTCCCCTGTCGATGTCAGCATATGTGCCTTGCTTACAGAACTCCGCGCCACCCTCAAATCAATTTCCGACTATTCATCTTGCCATCGAACAAATCCCAAAATCGGAACCCTTAATCACCTGCTAACCCTAATAGTCGCTGTTGCCAATCAGTTTGATCGCGATGGTTTTATACGAGGATGGTTCGAATGGTTTCGAGAGGAGGCTCCCGTTTTTGAATCTGGTTGTTTTAGAAAAGAGATTGGAAAGAAAAGGGGATGGCTCTCGATTTCAGAAGCACGGCTTTGATCCCTATTTATAGAAGAAAGAAATTAAAGAAGAGGCAGGTGCAATATTTAGAAGAGGGGAGAAGGCCACCATTCTGCTTTGGTTCGTGGAGATAAAGAACCCATCGTTGTTTTGTTTTGTAGAGAGGGAGGAGCCACCGTAGTTTGGTTTTGGTCCACATAACACCATATTTTATTTTAATTTTATTTTAATTAAATCGATATCCTTTAATTAAAATACCCATGATGCCGAACTCCTTTCTGAACCCAACAACTATCAATCTTAGGGTAATACCCCTGTTCCGGATACACTGGGATAGGTCACGAAGTTCAATTCAATCGTTTGTGGAAGATATTTATTTAAATTGATATAAATCAAATTTTAAAACAATAAATCCTGCGATAATAAATTAATATTATTATTCGAATTCAAACAGAAGTCTGAACTGTATTTAATTCAGTTGTAAATCTCGTACTGAATTATTTTTCGTATTACGATGGTTTAATATATTCGATATTAAATCGAAATTGGTTATTAAACTGATAACTTAATATAAAAATTCACTTATATTACCGAACCGATATTTAAATTAAGTATTAAATATTCGAAAATTAACCCATAAGGATCCGGGTCATTACAATCTCCCCTACTTAAAACAAATTTCGTCCTCGAAATTGCTAAGGTAGAAAAAGTGCTACAAACCCATTAACTTTTCAAAACTTATTTATGTTGATACTCAACATTTCAAACTTCCTTACGTACTCTCTTTCGAATAAATTCCTATTCGATAACTCCTCCTTTTGAATAACTATATTCGAAAATCTCTCTTTCGAATAACTAGATTCGAAAACCTTTCTTCGAATAAACTATATTCGATTTACTCTATTCAATTTACTCTTATCAATTAACCCTATTTGATTAGCTTTTTCCACTTAACTCCTTCCGAATAAGCTATATTCGATAACTCTTTTAACTCTATTCGAATAAACTATTATTCGATTAACTCAATTCTCTTGACTCTAGATCGCAGCGATCACAATGGTTACGCCTGATTCCCTCAGGAAACATCCGACCATCCTAGGCTATCTGCAGCCCTGCGAATTACGCTAGCAGTCGTACGAAATGGCAACTTATCCTGAGTAACTTTGGTTGACTAACTCTATCTCAATAACTATGTACGATCAACTTTAATTGAATAACTAACATTCAATTAAATCCTAATTCGATTAACAACGTTCAATTAACTCTATCTGGTTAACTCTAAATTTGAATAACAAATATTCGATAAATTCTAATTGAATAACTAATATTCAATTAACTCTACGGATTAACCCTAACTGATTAACTCTAATTGGTTAATTCTTACGCTAATCGATTTATTCTAACTCAAATCGATTTCTCCTATTCGAATAACTCCTATTGGATAACGTTTATTCATTTATAAAGGTTTACTTTTAGTAACGGTTCTTCTCTTTATAAATGTTCTCTTTAATAACGTTACTTCACTTATACAAGTGTTGTGAACCCCTTCTATTTAAAACTATCAGTGTTAAAAACCAATATCTCTTCTCTATATAAGTTCAGACTTATATATTCCATTTATCGAATGATAAATATTTAATTTATAAACTGTTATTTATAAATTAATCTTTTCTATTTATCTGTTAAAAACAGATTTCCATTTCCTATTCATCTTCTAAATATTCCCTTGATTAATTTCTATTTATTTAACAAATAAATATCTCATTTAATCTATTTGTAAATGTTTTTACAAATATTTCCTTTTAAATTCTATTTGTAAATGTTTTTACAAATATTTCTCCTTCTATTTGTTTGGACATAACTTCCTTTGTATTTGCGTTACAAATATATTTTCTTTATAATTTGTTTTACAAATTTATTTCCTTTTAACTCTTTTGGTTTTCCCTTTATTCATACCCAATTCATATTTCATTCACATTGATTTTACTTAATTTATTCATTTCGATCCATTTAACTTACTTAAGTTAAAATTTTCAATCATTCAAATTCCCATTAACTAGTTGCTAATTAACCGTTTTGCCTATTTCACCCTTTTTATTTGAATATACTTGTTCAAATATATGTCAACTTAATTATAAACTAATCTAATTATATTTTCAACTCGAGTTATATATTCGATTTCGAATATAAATTCTCAATCTCTTTCACTTATCCAAAAACCCAATTTCGATTCAAATTCCCTTTAACTAATTATTTTTCAATTTAGTTAATCCTATTTAACCATTTAAAATATGATTTTTGTCTTAAAAATCATTTCACTTACTTCACTGAAGTTCATATTTATTTTATATCTCCAGTCTGGATTTTTCTAATGCCAATTCGGATTTTATTTCCTAAAAATCCTTTTTTTTATTTAATTAAACCGTTATGGTTTTCTAATGGTTCTGGCGCTGTTTTTCAAAAAATTTGATTTTGACATAACTCAAAATCTAGAAATCCAGATTTTTCTCTTTCATTAGAAAACTATTATTCAACCGGTCCCGACGATTCTTGTTTCAAAGAATTCCGACTTCAATTGAGTTCTGTATACTAAATTGAAGTTCGAATCGTCAATTTACGAACTACCGCGTTACGGCGAGCTCATTTTAATTATATTTATAAATATAAACGTTTTAACTTTGTTTATAATAAATTTAACTCCATTCTGATATATTTTTAATGTGTATCAAATCCATTTCATAATATTCCCGATCTATTTCACTTCTAATATTCAAATCCTATATATTTACAATATTCAAATTCCATTTGAATCTCTTTATTCCAACTCATTTGAATTTCCTTCTATTCAATTTCTATTTGAAATCCTTTGAATTTAAATTCTATTTTAACTTCTTTGAATTCAAATTCTATTTCGAACTTTATATTTTCTTGAATTCTAATATTCAACCTCCACTTTATATTCTCTTTGAAATTCTATTTAACCAAATTCCATTTGAATTCTAATATTCAAATCTCTATTTGACTTTTCTTTATTCAAATCCATTTGAATTCCTTTGAATTCAAATCCCATTTCAATTTTTCTTATAAAATTTCTATTTGAATTTGTCTTTATTCAAATCCTATTTCAATTTCTATGTTCAAATTCTATATTTTAATTCCCTTATATTTTACTTCTATTTGAAATCTGTATTCCAATTCCCATTTCACTTCCTTTGAAGTTATATAAATATATACATATATTTATATCTATCTCAAATCCAAAACATCTGAATTTTCAAACAACTTGTTTCTTTTCAAACAAATTTCCATCAAAAACTTTTCTAAGGCAGCAATTCATCACTTAGAAACTCGAAAATGAACACTGATGATGTTGCGACCATCATCAGAATTATTTCCCAGCTACTGAATGAGTTCAGTGCTTTATTTCTCTCAAACTCTATTTAGAAAAATATTTTCCAAACTCCCAGGATTTTAAATTCTGAATTCTGGTTGGAATTCAATTTTAATTCATCTCATTTGTATATCTTATTTCTATACAAATTCCACTTGGTTATATATAACTATTTCATTTCTTATAATCTTATTCGATTATAATCCTAACAATCAACTTAACTATTTAAAAACAATATCGTGTCCAATCTTCTGTTCAAGTGTTTATAAACTGCTATCGACATCGTGGCGTCCCACGATTCGACCAAAATTTATAATTCACTCAACAGACTAGTCAACACAATATAAAACAGTTTTTATATCAAATAACAAATACGCTCTCTCGTATATATATACACTCAACTCATTCTAGGATACTACTGATCCTATCTCTAATGAGCACATTCCAACAAGCCTAGGTATTCGCTAAACCTAAGCTATGATACCAACTGTAATGACCCGCAAATCCGCAACATCAGAGTTGACTATATACATCATACGTCCAACCCAAATATCACGAAAATATGAAACATTTTTTTTAGAAGAAAGAGGTAGAAGAAGAACAGAAATAACAACACAGAATCTCACATCGCAGCGGAACAAAATATAATATATCATATCTTTGAAATACAAAATCTCAACTGTATAACATACACTTATCAGAGTACAACACTTACAACACAACGGAACAACACTATAACTAGATAACGCTGAAGCCTCCTGCTCCAAGCTCCTTTAGATATATCTGAAAAATCCTGAACTACTTGACTGCCCATTCAAATTTAGGCACCCAAGAGTTTAGGTAGAACAAAACAAATAAACTCCGGGTCAGTCATGGGACTGGTATGAGTAAACAGTTTAAAACAGTTTCAGAAACTAAATGATATCTCATAAGACCACGGCGTATAACACGGATTTGGTTTTTCCCTTATGAGAATCCAAACACTGGACTTATCTTTATATCAAAACTCTTTTGATATTATAATAATTTCTAAATCAAGTAAATAACAATCTAGTGGAACGTTTTCATCTCACGTTCCACCTATATAATATACAATCAAAACCGCAAGCACGTATTGGGTATTTGGTTTTCCAACTATGACAAGGTATGGAACCACCTTCCGCTGGTATATCTCTAGAGGAGAATACATCGAGTTCAACAAGAACATCTTGCAACTCAACCACACATGACCGACCACTCATTTCGCTTGAGTGTATCGAATGTATATCACCATCGATTGGGATCAGCAACCGTTTCTCGAATGGGACAACATCGACAATAGATTTTTAGAAGTAAATGAAACTCTAGATCAGGTGATTATACACCCTAATAGGTGCGACCTACATAGCCATGCTGCTTGCCCGATTTCTGTCATTTACCGGTTGATGAGGCTAGAAGCTACGCTTTATCATCACACCAGATTCACTTCGAATGTCGCATCGTCAAATCCATCAAATCACCGATTGACGTCCTCAACAATACATTACGTGTTAGCTAAAAGAAGTTTCCTTCTCCGCTTCCACTCTTGGTACAGTTGAAGAAATCAATGTACGTGACCATTCTGGAAATACTCTGTCAGACATTCATCCATACAAGTCACCCAGGAACAGGATGAACCGAAGGTACTATTTCTATTAGTAGAAAAAGTCCTTGCACTCTACTCCGTCTTCGATTATCTTTATATAATCTGATTCGCACGCTACTGCCAATACGGAGTGGTTCTTCGGATAATAATCCAACCGGTCTCTCCATATTGACAACAATGGTCAAAACTTCGATAGTCTGTGATTTAACTATCGAATAAAAACAAGTGTTTCGATAGTCGATGATTTAACTATCGAATAAAACAAGTGTTCATCCAAACATCCAACAATCAGTGAGCCTTTAATTAATATTTCATTAATTAAATCTCTTCTCTATTTCTTATCAATATTTGTTAACCAAATAATTTCAATAACCATATTGGCCTTATACGTTATTTGGAAAACATTTCCATATATCGCCTTCTTTTATTTTCTAAACTTTAGAAAATATATGTTATTTATAATTGGAAAATATTCCGATTACTTATCTCTTTTCCAATCTCGTTTATTCCTATACTTAGGAAATATTTATTTTTCTATTTCCCAGCTTACACTTATTTGGGTTAAAACGGATGTTGTGTAAAACATCGTTACGACAACCCAAATAATATATTCAACTAACTCTTATCTAACATTGATCTTCGAGCCTGAAATCTTACTGTTCATTTGTTAATAATGTAATCAATCAAGTTGGGGTATAACTAACTCTTAGACCTTGACTGAATAACATTTATAACGTCAAAACAGATATGACTACTTACTCGAACAATCAATAACATACAACTACTTCTTTACCTTTAAACACGTACACACTTTTTCTTTCTATTCTTACTAGATTTTATTCTTATACTTCCTTTTTGATTATACTATTCTATTTCTAAGTTCGTTTTCTTATCGACTTCTATATATATCGATACGTTGATTTCTAACTATCAAATTATCTGAAAAATATTCTATCTCCTTAAATTCCCGGAAAAATTCGCCATAACCTCCTTTGTACCGGGAGCATCGGGAAATTTCAAATAGCTTTCCCGGTCCTTCTCATCTCAAAAAGAAAAAGAAAAAGCCAAGCGGCTAGCCGATACGGCGCATAAAATCTCATATGGAAATTAAATACGTACCTTTTTGTCGGGCATTCTATTTATTCCACTTCTATACTTTATTTCATACCCGTCTCCTGTATATTTATGCCTGTCCAATCTATTTTAACTATACCAATCGTTTTAACTCAATTTGTTTAATTAAATCTGTTGCTTAACTTTTCAGTCTATTTCACCTTCATATTTGAACATGACATGTTCAAATATATTTTAACTGCATATTAACAAATTCTAATTATACTCATACTCTCGTTTCCTTATCGACTTCTTATTCAAATTCCAATTCAATTTTATTTGAATTCTCTTTATTTAAACTTCATTTGAATTCTATGTTCAAATTCTATAGTTTAAATTCCATTTGAATTCTATATTCAAATTCTATTCCAATTCTATTTGAATTCTCTGCATTATTTATAAACAATGTTTTGTAACTTTACTTAAAATCCCCCATTAAATATTTATAAACAAAGTTTATAAATTCAATTCAAATCCCATCTTTTCTATTTATAAACAGAGTTTATAAATTCAATTCAAATCCCATCTTTTCATTTATAAACAGAGTTTATAAATTCAATTCAAATCCCATCTTTTCATTTATAAACAGAGTTTATAAATTCAATACTCGTTCATATATATTCAAAACAAGTTAATGTTTTCTATAGTTCATTTAAAATTCAAATTCTATTTATAAAAATAGAATTCTCCTTTTAAATTTCAAATACCTTTTTCGATATTTTTATAAATCAATATTCGAGCCCCAGGGATATTTTAAACAATCAAATCAACCAATTTTCAATCATTTGATTTTTAACACATCATATATGAAATCAAACAAACAACAACAGATAATATATTTTTGAGGAATCCAGTTGGATTCCTCCAACCTGTTTTCCTGCATCCACAGATGTTAGTCAACATAGTAATACCCATCCTGCTTCGAGGCAGGATATCGCGGTATAGAAGGTCATCCACTAATCATAGCGTGGGGCGTATAGGGTAATCATCCGCTATGAAACTGCGGGCATCCGCTAATGATACTGCGGGAATCCAACTAATCATCAACCCAATATATATATATAATAGTCAACCTAAATAACTATATATATTTAAATCAACCAAACATCATTCAAACAAGCATAACAATTATTTTTAACAACTAGTAATAATTCTAATTAAATGGTGAGTGAGGTTTACTCGCCTCTTTTTCTCGTTTGCCGAATATCCCATTTAAAATTCCATGTTGTCGCATTTCTGAATCATCTCGGCTTGTCTTAATAAATTTATCAAGCTCCTATGTAATATCAAATTCATAATTAACGATTCATACTTTTTATCACTTAATTAATTAATAACTTATTAAATTCAAATTAATCTAGTTTAGTCAAAAGTCATTACTAAATTAATTATAAATAAATTTACCTAAATCCCTGTTTTAAAATTCTAATCACGTATAAGAACTCAATAATATTTTCAGGGTTAAGCTTCATACCTTTTATTAATTTTAACTCCTATCACCTACTGCCACATCACTAGAATGATCTCTACACAAATGGGTTTCATCAAAATCTAACATTATATGGGATACATATATGTGTTATAAGTTTTTTACTAATTAATATGCCAATAACTTAAATTATTAAATTATTTTACCTTAACTGCTTTTAACCTCTTCTTCTTGAATTTGAACTTCAGACTGAAATTACATAGCCACCAACTCAAAATGCCGTGTTTTCATGAACCCATTTTTCCCTCCACTCTTCCAGGTGACTACCATTTTTTCCATCATCGGATCTTCCTTTTCCCCAACATTTGAAGACTGAACTTCCCAAAACATCTTACTGCCATGTTTGTAAAAGTCGCACCTTCCCAAATTGGCACAGACCATTCCTCTCCAAATATACCACTGCAAATTCCCGTTCATCGAATCACCTTCTAGGCTTACTGAAAAACGAGACAACTGATGAGCTTCAACTTCATCTGTCCGACACTATTAAACTTCCGGTCAGGTCATCTTCAGCCAAATTGAAATGTGTCGTCCCCTTGCTACAAATGACCGGACTCTCCCCTGTCGATGTCAGCATATGTGCCTTGCTTACAGAACTCCGCGCCACCCTCAAATCAATTTCCGACTATTCAGCTTGCCATCGAACAAATCCCAAAATCGGAATCCTTAATCACCTGCTAACCCTAATAGTCGCTGTTGCCAGTCATTTTGATCGCGATGGTTTTATACGAGGATGGTTCGAATGGTTTCGAGAGGAGGCTCCCGATTTTGAATCTGGTTGTTTTAGAAAGGAGATTGGAAAGAAAAGGGGATGGCTCTCGATTTGAGAAGCACGGCTTTGATCCCTATTTATAGAAGAAAGAAATTAAAGAAGAGGTAGGTGCGATATTTAGAAGAGGGGAGAAAGCCACCATTCTGCTTTGGTTCGTGGAGATAAAGAACCCATCGTTGTTTTGTTTTGTGAAGAGGGAGGAGCCACCGTAGTTTGGTTTTGGTCCACATAACACCATATTTTATTTTAATTTTATTTTAATTAAATCGATATCCTTTAATTAAAATACCCATGATGCTGAACTCCTTTTTGAACCCAACAACTATCAATCTTAGGGTAATACCCCTATTCCGGACACACTGGGATAAGTCACGAAGTTCAATTCGATCGTCTGTGGAAGATATTTATTTAAATTGATATAAATCAAATTTTAAAACAATAAATCCTGCGATAATAAATTAATATTATTATTCGAATTCAAACAGAAGTCTGAACTGTATTTAATTCAGTTGTAAATCTCGAACTGAATTATTTTTCGTATTACGATGGTTTAATATATTCGATATTAAATCGAAATTGGTTATTAAACTGATAACTTAATATAAAAATTCACTTATATTACCAAACCGATATTTAAATTAAATATTAAATATTCGAAAATTAACCCATAAGGATCCGGGTCATTACAGAGACAAAGTAGTTGCTTATGCTAGTCGTCAATTGAAACCGCATGAGAAGAAATACCCCACTCATGATCTTGAGTTGGTGGCCATCATCTTTGCTTTAAAAATATGGAGGCACTATCTTTTGGGTGAGAAGTTCGAACTATATACAGACCATAAATCCTTGAAGTATCTGTTCACCCAGAGAGACTTGAATTTGAGGCAGCAACGTTGGGTAGAATTTCTTGCGACCTATGATCTGGACATTTTGTATACTCCAAGGAAAGCCAATGTTGCGGCAAATGCACTTACAGAAAGAATGCAGGCGTCGCCAATCTTATCATCACCAATCTTATCATTACACGTACTTTGATTTAAAAATCTCTGCTCTTCATAAGGATGATGAATTTATACAGAGAATTAGTAAGAGAGTTCAGAAAGGTGAACCCTCTAGTTTCCAAATAGATAACAAAGGAGTTCTGAGGTTGAAAGGCTGAATTTGTGTACCGAATATTCCTAAGCTCAGAAGAGAAGTAATGGATGAATGTCACAAATCCAAGCTTTGTATTCATCCAGGGGTGGGCAAGATGTATCATGATCTCAATGCATATTATGGTGGAAATCTATGGAAAGGGACATCTCCATTTATGTAAGTAGGTGTTCTACTTGCCAACAAGTTAAAAGTGATTAGCAAAAACATGCCGGCTTGTTACAATCACTAGAAGTTCCAAGTTGGAAATGGGATCAAATTTCCATGGATTTTATTGATGGCTTGCCCCGAACCAGAAAAGGGAATGACGGTATTTGGGTGATCGTTGATCATTTCACGAAGTCTGCCCATTTTATTCCTGTCAAATAAATTAGAATGGCTCAAAGTTTGGCGAAAATTTATTTCAAAGAAATTGTCCGACTACACGGAGTTCTCAGAAGCATTGTTAGTGATCGTGACCCTATATTCGCTAGTAAATTCTGGGAAGCTTTCCAAGAAGAGCTGGAAATAACATTAAATCTAAGCACCGCTTATCATCCTCAAATAGATGGCCAGACTAAGAGGGTGAACCGTATACTGGAAGATTTATTGCGAGCATGTATTCTTGACTTTGGTGTATTATGGGAAGACGACTTGCACTTGATCGAGTTCTCTTATAATAACAGTTACCAAGCAAGCTTGAAAATGTCGCTATTCGAAGCATTATATGGCAGGCCTTGTAGATCACCCGCATGTTGGTTTAAACCAAGCAATAGACTAGTTTTAGGTCCCGACATGATTTGAGAAGCTTCAGACAAAGTTGATTTCATTAAGAAGAGATTACTAGCAGCTCAGAGCCGATAGAAAAGTTATGCAGATTCAAGAAGAAGAAATTTAGAATTTTCTGTTGGCGATTATGTGTACTTAAGAGTTTCTCCATTGAGAGGAGTAGTTCGCTTTGGGAAGACTGGGAAGTTGGCTCCTAGATTTATTGGCCCATTCCCTATTCTAGAAAGAATTGGAACTCTCGCTTACAGGGTTAAATTACCTGACTGGTTGCCAGGGGTACATGACGTATTCCATGTGTCTCAACTTCGGAATCATGTGCATGATCCAGACTTGATTATAGAAGAAGCTGCACAGCAAGATTTGGAGATTACCTCAAACTTAGCAGTAAAAAGAGAGCCGATAAAGATCATTGGAAAAGAAACCCGAGTTCTGAGGAACAAAAGAATTCATCTAGTCAAACTGCAGTGGAGCGGAGATCCTAAAGACTATACATGGGAGACCGAGGATAGCATCAAACAGGCTTATCCCCAGTGCAGAGTGGACATCTCTGACTAGATCTAGTGCAAGGTACATTTACCATATTTTGCATTTTCCATTTTGTTTCCTACTTTACTGTTGTTTCCTTTCGAGAACGAAAAGATTTTAAGTGGGGGAGATTGTAACAACCCAGAAAATCAGAACCAATTTAAAAATTTTATTTTAGCAATTTTATTGAATTTTAATAGTTAAAATAATTTATTTTAAATAATAACAATTAAAAATTTATTTAAATCGAAGTTAGAACAAATATATTTATTTTAATTTTAAAAGGAGTTAGAAATAGAGCGGCAGTTTGAAAATTTGAATTTGAACTTTGATTGAATGTATAGGATGCAAAATAAATCGGATTTTAGTGAAACCAAAAATATTAGAATTTGTTTAGTAATATATTTCCAACGAATCCGAAATATTGAAATTCATAGTGGGAATCAAAAGTTATGGTCAGTTGAATATTTAGAATGGTCGCTGTGGAATATAATATAATATATAGCCCGTATGAATATCCATTTTGCAAACGACCTCCGTTTTCGACGAAACCACTTATGTTGGATCCGGAATGTCAAATTATTGTAGGATTCTAATTTTTATAATTTTTGGAATTGATATGTGACCATGGTAAAAAGTAAATGTGTTTTGACAATTTCAATCAATTTCAATCGACCAGAAAATGGCTATTTTCAAACGGTCTCCAAATTCGACGAAATTAATTTTGTTGGGACCGTATCGTCAAAACATAGCTAGATTTATTTTTCGGAAATTTTTGAGATCTGTTTGTGGCCCAGGTAAATTAAAATGTACGATCAAATTAAATAATAAAATGTTTTATTATTTAATTTAAAGAAAACCATATCGTAACAGTCGAATTGGGTTATGAAACATATCCCATCGTGTTCGGAATGGAGGTATTTAGCTGGGGGCGACACTCATTGGGTTTAAGTTGGAGTTCGTACGAGCAAAAGGGTATTTTTGGATTTTGGGATAATTAAATATATAAAAAAATAAATATAAATACATGTATAAAATATAGTGTACAGTGTAACCCTAATCTCAATTCTGAAGCCGCCGTATACCTTCATATTCATGGCCATCGAGCTCCAATTCTAATTCCTTAACAACGATCAATCCACGTCAGATCAAACCAAGGCTCTGAAGGAAAATTCAAAGAGTTTTCCGTCCTCTTGAGATCCATACAGTTGGATCCTCCATAGTGGCACGATTTTCGAGAACCGACCCTGTAAACCTCCGCCGTTCATGACCGGAGTTCTCCTTCCAGACTCCACCGAGCTCAGCCAGACTCGGGGCGTGGGTGCGGCACTCGAGCCTTCTCTAGGTGGTGTTGTCTGATCGTCAGAAGTTGTGGCAGTTTGGGTGAAAACCTAAGCCCTAGAATCAAACCCATTGAAAGCAACGCCGACCTATCGCTTGAACGAGGAAGAAAGGTTAATTTTTTTAATGTATTCCTTACTCAATTCTAAAATATTGTTAACTTTAAAAATTCGTATCTCGCTCAAACGATAATGAAATTCGATGAAACAGGATTCATTGGGACCGTAAAATCGAGATCTACATCTCAAAACTGATCAGAGGATTTTTGGAGCATTCGACAATTTTAGAAGAAATAGAATGCAATGTGAGAATTCTGAATCCGATTAAATTAAATAAATTTATATTAGGATGCAGATGGAGTTTAGAAACTCCCAACACCCCTCGTCCACAGACCATGGACGACTTGATTGATTTGTGGTATGTGATTGATTGAATTTTGGTGTTTATTTGTGGTTGAAAATTGAAATTGATTGATATTATGGCATTAGACTGCCTAGAAAATGAATTAGGAAATTTAACTCCATGTGAAGCCGCGAGGCCTAAGGTAGTGCGAGGAGCCGTACAATGGGGCAGTGCCGGTTTTAATTACCCTGCTGTTATGCTGCCAAAATTTTCCGAAATATTCTGATGTTATAAATATTCAAGTTATTATGTATCAATTGTTTGAACAATATGAAAATTATATTTTTAATACATATATATTAATAGAAAAATGATCGTTATATATCAATATAAAATTTATGTTTTGTTGTAAATCAATAACAGTCATTTGTTAAATAAAAATGTATTTACATTTGAAATGTACATTTTTTTATGTAAATAAAACAGTAAAATAAAACATTGTAATATAGAAATGCAGTTATATTAGATATACATTTTAATGTATATGAAACATTAAAATCAACATTTTGATATAGGAATGCAATATAGTGGAAATCTTTTTTTTATGTAAGTGAAACATTAAAATAAAACATTAATATATAAAGTGTTTACATTGATAACATCATTTCTAATGTATATGAAACATAAAAAGTTTTTTTTTTTATGAAATCAAAGAAATGTATTAAGATGGAATTTATATTTTAATGTATGCCAACATTAAAAATAAACATTGATAGGTAAAAATGTATACATTGACATTTACTATTTAATGTATGTACATTTTTGATAAAAATAGACATCGTTAAATGGAAAGGTGTTTACATTGGATTTTACCTTTTAATGTAAATCAAACATTAAAAATGTCAATTACTATAGAAAATGTATTTACATTGGAATTTTGCATTTTAACGTATATGAAAACATTAAAATACCACATTACTATATAAAATATATTTACATTAGATTTTGCATTATAAAATGTTTTATATTAAAATGAACATTGTTATGATAATAATGGTTTACATTAAGTTTTCACGTTCTTATGTAAATGACCCTTTTAAAAATGGTCATTGCAACAACAAAAAGTGTTTTCTTTGAAATTTACATTTTTAATGCAAACAAACCATTAAAAATGACCATTGTTATATCAAAATGTCTTTGCTTTAAAATTCATATTTTTAATGTAACCCAACATTAAAAATAGTCATTGATTTAATAGAAATGCATTTATATTGAAAATACATTTTAATGCAATGCAAGAAAAAAAAAATAGTCCCTTGTTAAATAAAATGTATTTACTTTGAAAATTTTCATTTTTAATGTAATGTAACATTAAAATTGAACACATTTGAAATAGAAATGTATCAACATGTACATTTATATTTTATGTATATATATTACATTAAAAATAATACATTTGTTAAATAAAATGTAGGGGACATTAGAAATCACATTTTTAATGCAGATTGTTAAAGGGACTCCACTTTTGGTTAAGGGGAGTACCATTTTCAGTTTATTTTATAATTGTTAAGGGGGGGTTAAAATAAATTACCCACCCCTTAAACATATTAATAAAATTTCCAATACTAACCCTATACTCTACATTAATGCAACCTTTAAACATAAACACCAATTTAATTCTACACATAGACTAATAATAATACATGAAACATAAACGTTCTGCACACATGAAAATAACATATTCAAGCATTGTTTACTTTAGTTTTTCACTATCAAAGTAAGCATGGAACACAGTATGGACATAAGCATAAATTCACTTAACAAACATTTGTTTTAATGTTTGATTATGTACACTGTTTTAATGTAATTACTTTTGACAACAACGAGGTTGTTTTTCTTATTAAACTGTAAGATCTAAACCGTAACACACTATATTCATCCTCGAACAAAATCCAAACTTTCCCTGATGAACTGTATTCATCACTCGTGCAAATGAATGAAATTCAACCTATTTCTGCAAATTGTATTCATCTTTTTCAACAAAATCAAAATTTCAAAAAGGGGATTTATCAACGTTTAATTTTTTTTCCCTTTTTTTTTTATCTCGCGGCGTGTTTGGATCGAACTGAGATTGAATTTTGATTGATGGGGTTAAGGGATGATGAAGCGCGGGTACTTTAGTCTATATTTTATTTTATTTTTAAAATTCCAAACCCCCCTTAACAAATAAAAAATAAGATGGAGTCCCCTTACAATTTATCCTCCCCTTAACAAAAAATGGAGTCCCTTTTACAATCCCTTTTTTAATGAGAATGGAACATTAAAAATGTCCATCGATATATAAAATATGTTTTTCTATAAATTTTACATTGTAAGTGAAATAAAGGATTTCATTATAAAGATTACAATTTTATATTTGATCAATGAATGATGTATAAAAACTACATTTTTATATGTAATCAAAGCAAGGAATACATTTTTACATTTGTCAATGTAAATGAAGATTACATAGAAATTAACATTTTTCAATGTAAATGAAGATTACATAGAAATTTACATTTTTCAATGTAAATAAAGATTACATAGAAATTTACATTTTTTTGATGTAGGTAAAAGAATAAATAAAAGTTTACAATTTCAATGTAAATAAATAATGAAATAAAAGTTTACATTTTCAATGTAAATAAATATTGAAATAGAAAGTTACATTTTCAATGTAAACTTATATTGGAATAAGAGATTACATTCTTCAATGTAATATTGTACTGAAATAAAATATTATAATTTTAATTCTAGAGATGAATGATAAAACAATTTTCATTTCCAAGTAATATATATATGTATGAATCATATAAAAGATCCAATGTACAAAGAGAATGGTAATATCATTAAAATTTTCATTTTTAATGTGATATATGATTTCATATATAAAAGAAATCAATGTTGAATTGAAAATAGTTTGATATCGTCGAACAATTTATATTTATATATTTATATATAAATATAAACTAAAATAAAACGAATCGCGTCGCTGTAGTTCGCATTTTGAAATCGTAACTTCAAATGATAATACTGAAAGATCCGACTGTCGGATTTTCCCGAAAGTGGAACCGTTGCGTTCGTTTTGGAAAGATCTTTCCAATGATATATAATTTGCTAAGATCCAATGGTTAGATTTTGAGAAATGTGTAAGTCAAATTTTGATGAAAACAACGTCAGGGCCATGAAATGACCCGAAGCGTCGTTTAATTAAAAATAGCTATTTTTAAATAATTAAAAATAGTGATAAATCGTTATAAATTATTATATACGATATGGAATGAAAAGAAATGATTTAAAACATATATTTGAGAATTATTTGAAAAGTCCGAGTTAACTCTCATTTCAAATAATTATACGACGATTGGAAGTCGAAGATTTGAAGACGGTGATTGGAGACCGGCGATCTTCACATCGAATGGATAACTACTGATGCCCGACATTGGTTAGTTCCTAGTAAAGAGTTATACTGGCAGTTGTCCAGATGTACTTGTTGATCGTCCAGATATGTGAGTACCTCTCTTCCATATTGGACATATGGAACGAGGAATAAGGTGTCTCCGGTTTCATTCAGACCCAGAACGGACTAGTAAAATGAATGTATATCTGACATTGGATTTCATTCCATGTAAATTGATTTCTATTTAATATATATCTGTTGGTGGCGGAGAATTTGTTCTCTTGCTTAATTCCCTTCTCTGAGACGCACAAGCTCAGAGGTTATATATTGGTAGTTATCGATCGCATGGCGTGAATTGTCGGTGTGGCATACAAAGATGCAAATGATCAAGGCTTATTGTTGAAAAGCAGAGCCTTGTGGTTGATGATCAAAGCACAGCTTTATTGTAGCATAGCTTTGTGTATAGCGTTACTTCGCGAGCCTCACACCCCGGTATGAACCAGAAACGGGAGAAGGGCCCCAGGGAGCGGATATTGAGACCCTAGTGGCTCTATTTACGCCCCATAGGGCGGGGAGACGTATTGCTCAGGCATAACTAATCCTTTAACATATGTGTGGACCGGCCCTGGCGATCCTAAGGGCTTGACTGAGTACTTGTCCTGAGACATGGGCTAGATTGTCTCGAATTCAGTAAGGACTATCTCTTGCCTTGGTTCATGATGGAAATCCGACTTACAATACGACCCATACGGTTTTGATTGTAAACCTATATTTGGCAACATAGTATATGGTGGCTATTCCGTGTATGATTGATACATTATGATTGAAATGTTTTTGAAAACATATATACACTAATAATAATATCAATCTGTAATGAGACACATTTTGCCTGACCTTAATCGATCGCTAGATCGATTAAAACCGTTCAAAACGCACATACGTTATCTTTGGAAATACAATACATTATAACAATAACAGCAGAATTTTATAGAACATTATAATAATGTTACATCAGAGTACAGAATATCAGAGTACATCGAATTATATTACAGTGGAAGATAAATTACAATAAATTTAATACATTGCAGTGGAATCAAACACGGAAGACTATCTATGCTCTAGACGCAAATTTAAGCTTTGATCCAGAATCCTGCTCAAAAGATAAATATCTGCAAGCAAATCACTCGACTGCCCATATGGAAAAAAGGGCACCCGAGTTTTGCAAAGTGAAACAAACTACAGGTCAGTCATGGGACTAGTATGAGAAATCTAATTAACCTAGTTAATAAAAAGGCTAATCATAGGACCACGCCGCTAACGCGGAACGGGTTTACTCCATTGGATTGCCAGGGCATAAGCATCAACCATAAATAACATATGGATCTACAATGCATCAATCAACATGCAATTTCTTAATCTACCCATTTAGGCTTGATCCCTAAACCTAGATTTCAAAATCCAATTCACTTTACAGAAATTATTTCTTTGAACCTTATTTCCCGATTTCTTTTATTTCAAATCATTTGAAATACATATCTAGCTTTTATAATATCAAAGTAGATTTCACTTCGGGATTAGAAGACAAAACATTTGGAAATATGAATTCCAAAACATAACAATGCATAAAAACAAGTATGCAACCAAATATAGATCATGTTCCCTCAGACCAGGCAGTGCGCGCCCTAAGCAATATATATATATATATATATATATATGTGTGTGTGTGTGTGTGTGTGTGTGTGTGCACCTCCCATCTAGGGGCAGGCTACACTAACGATGCACCATCCCACCTATGGGGGATAACATGCACCGTCCTCCACTTCTAGTCGCTCTTGGGTCACCCAATCTCTAGCCACATACTTGCTAAATTGTAACGACCCACATTTTTGACCATTTAAAATCGACAATAAACCACACATGTCGACCCAAACAAATCTCAAATATAGGTAGTTATTGGGAAAAAGAAGAAAAAGAAGAAAGAAGAGAAAGACAAACAGAGTTCTCACAGCGGAAGGAAAACATATAGTAATTAAATAACAGTTAAAGCAGTTGAAAGATATACAATAGGTCATAACATACAAGGGTTATCAGAGTTAACCATATACAGACTTACATACATGACAGCGGAAACAAAGTGCAGCGGAAAATCTTTATATATAATAGATGAACACCAAATCTTCGTCTTCGCTCTCCAAGGTAAAGGAATCTTCACTAACTGCAAGCATCTGCTGACCCGAGCGTATTGCATAAAAAAAAAAACACAACAAACACTCGGATCAGCACTAAATCATTCTCATATTAGTTAAATCAAAATACGAAATAATATCAGTGTCATGGGTGCAGTAACTCAAAAGATGTTACGGGATTTTTCCATCTCTCGAGGATCCGTTAAACTAATATCTATATAATAATACGCTATTATTATAATGTCTATTCAGTAAAGTATAAATACTGAAAATAGCGTAAGCGGGATTACCATATTACCCTTACGCCGTTTACAGGCACCAACAGTCTATATAGTACCGTAAATTCACCGTACTGGTGTTATCAGAGGGCACTCCATAGAAGGCAATGCTAAGTCAAAATCGTATGGGGCTCGATAAGGATATATATGACAAGGCACTCGAGGCAATGCCCAGGGTAGGATTCTACCAATTGCACTCCCGGATCGGTGGTAGCGCATAGCAGCCACTACCGCCCACCTCGGAACACACTCCCAAAGTCATAAATGGGCCCAAATCATCATCATCATCATAGTCATAGAAATAGTATCGAAAAAGTGTGTCCGATCAAAGGTGCTACCTCAATTAGTCACGGTATAGCTCCTGTTTTAGTCATTTCAATTCTGACCCGAAGGTCAGGGCTATTTCGTCATCGTTCATCTTCTTCGATTCAATAAACACCTTCAAGTCATCATACTCATTCTGGATACGTCATAACATTCACAGTTGTCAAAGTGGTATCGACACTGACAGAGAGTATGCCTTATGTCGACTCCGGTCTCTTTAACAACCAACGCTTACACCTTTCACATCGGTCGGTTCTTTTATATTTGATAAAGGTTCGCTTTCATACCAAAATATCATCTTCTGTTTCGAACCCAATTTATATTAAAACGAATAAAATTTTCATATCAACATATCATAATCATACCCAAACTGATTATATTCTAAACTAGAATATATTACATATCATTATATTATAATCATATAATATTTCAAAAACGACTTATATTCAAATAGAATATAATTTATCTCAAAGATTTCAAATTATCACGGATTCTTATCTCAACTCCATTTGAACCAGCGGTTCAACTCAAGCATTTCCATTCGGAAGAAATTTATAATTCCAAAAACACTTGTAAACTAAATGTTTATATATAATAATAACAGTAGTAATAATAAAAATAAAAATAATTTTTTTGTAAATATATAGATATACATATAGGATATAATAATTAAAATAAATTAGTAATTTAAATATTATATATTTACTTAAAATATAGGTTTACTAGAAAATTTTGAAAAATGAATTATAAGGGAATTTTTTTTATTTAAAAATACAATAGTTATAAGTAAAGGCAAGTAATAAATTTAAAGCAAGAATAATTATTTGGAATCAAATGCATAAATATATTTAAAATAAATTTCTCTAATCAAAATCTTCCTTCCTTCCAAATTTCAAATACTTGAATCTATCCTCCGGTCTCAACGGAGTTCATTAAATTCCATCTCTCGTTTCAACCCCGTTCAAACAACTATTTGATTTCAAGAGTTCAAATATATATTCAAACTGAGTTAAAACAACTCAGATACCTTTGATTTCCAAATTTCCCAAAATCAGATTACATAAGAATTTATTTCCTTCTAATCCAACTCTTAATTTGAAAAGATTTTAAATCATATTCAAATTCCGATTTAAATATTTCCACTTTGTTTTGGAAAATTTCTTTAACCCTTTTAATCAACATCCCAGTTCAGAATCTTTAAAGAATTGAATTATCGAGTATCGGTATATTCTTTTAAGGGGAAAATTCTATTAAATAAAAATTTCAAATATTTAAAATCATTTAACCAACCGATGTATGTATATAATTATCTACCCAATGGCCAAGTGATTTTAAATTTAATTTTTCGATATTTCAAGGATGGATCTATCATTTCAATCCAAATCAGGGTCACAGAGATTTATCATTTCACTCCGTGTTCTTAATTCATTTTATCGATAAATCCCGGGTTCATTAGATGCCCGCAACATCAAGGGTAAATGGGATTTATCGTCAAAAATCAACATGCATTACAATATACTGAATAAGGAGCATAAAAATGTCACTATAAATTCAGTAATAAATTTCAACCAACATCCATCACAACCATTTCATTCAACTGATCAGCGTGAAACTGTTTCAGGATTTTACAAGGGTTCGAATTCAACTAGAGATTTAAATTAAATTAAATAACAAATCAATTACTTAAATTGCATGTTAACACACTTGCATGTTAAATTTAAGCCACACATCAACAATCCAACACAACCATACAACCAAGCTTACTTCATAATTTAATTCAATAAATATGGGAATAATTCAGTATTTCGTGAGCGAAGAATCACTCACCTTTGCGTCCATAGTTGATCGAACGTCCAACTAAGGGCCAAAATTTGACAGTCACCAAATGCAGCCCGGTTAGTGCCAAAACGTCCGCAATTCCGTTACGATCCCAATGCAACTAACCGCGTCCAAATACGAGTTAAAACGAGAAAGTTATGAAGGTTTTTCTATTTGAAATTTGAAATTATAAAAATTAAGAATTAAATCCCTTACCCAATAGTTAGATGCCACGTCAGCATCTTCTACATCCGATCCTGCTCCTTTTCTTTATGTGTGTGCTACTGTAGCCGAACCAAACCCATCCACGGCCGTACTTTGACCAAGGAATAGACCGCCTCTGACTACTAGAAGGCACAAGACCACCGGCGTTCGGACCTGCTCCTCGAGGCGCGTCTACCAGTGCCAGTCCCCTCCTCTCGGGTGGACCCCTTCGCCTCCTCCAAGTCAGAACACGAAATGGGTTTTAAACCCTAAAACACCAAATTCCGGCACTACGCTGAGCAATAGGACCTCTGACAAACTTCGTTTCACTCGTATGGATGGTAGCTACAATACCCAGATCCCAATTTCTTTGATTAACCTCGAAATCAAAAATCCCCAATTCGAGCTTTAGGTTTACGAAATCAGGGGTTTGACCATCGATTTCCAGCCACTTGAAGCGCTGCATGTCGAAACGAATTACACCAGAAGCTTCGTATCGTCGAGAGCTTCGATTTGATATATAATAAGCTGGTGTTTGAAGAGATTTCATTTTCAAGCTATGATTTTTATTTTCTAGGGTTTTGAAATTTCATTTTCAGCCATTAGAAAAAGAAATCTGATGGAAGAAGGTATACGTAGTGAAGAATGGTCTGAATGAGATGGATATGGGGTTTTATTCCTATATATACAAGGCCTAGATATGAGGAACACTAAATTTATCCATTTACATTGATCTCGTTCACATTTTCTCTCGTACGATCAAATGGTAAGCCGGATTTTAACGCAGATTGAAACTCTACAATAATTTTACCGTTCCGGTTCCGATGACGCCAGTTTCGTCGAATTCCGAGACAGTCGCCAAAACAGTTAAATTTTCATCGTTAATTAATTATTAAAATATTAAAAATTCGATTAACTGTTTTAATCCAAATTAATACTAATAACATTCCATTTTAAATCCAAATTAAGACTTAAATAAATTTTATAAATAAATTTCACACATTTCTAAAAATCTAAATTTGATTATTTAAATCTTTGATTTGAATTTCAGTTATTATATCACAACTTAGAATTTTCCATTTACCAATTAAATTTGAATTTCCATTTACACTCAATGCAATTTACTTTATTACTATTACCATTTAAAATATCCTTTTAACAACTTTGTAAATAAATTCCAAGCATTTAGATTCCCAAAGTTGATATTTGAATTTAAAACTTGAATTCCAAATTTTAATTTTTAATTTCCTTTTTGACTTAAACACTTGAAATACATTAGTTATAAAATATTAAATTTCAAGTTACAACAATTTAAAAATAACCAAATTCTGAAATTTATTTATTCTCAATTCAGTCAAATCATTATCATTCTAATTGATAAAATTTGATTTTTCCCTATATTTTTCTTTTAGTTATAAAAAAAATCCAAATTTAATATATAAAATATTTGGGTTGTTACATTCTCCCCCACTTAAAAGCTTTTCGTCCTCGAAAAGAGAACGAAACGATATTAAGCACATATCTATTTCAAATCTATACTTAAAATAGTGTTTTTAAAATAAGTTATAGTTGTAAACTTCATAAATTTTCTAACTCCCGAAATTACGGAAAATTTCGGCAGCATTTCCCC
Organism: Allium sativum; assembly: GCA_030737875.1. NCBI lineage: Eukaryota > Viridiplantae > Streptophyta > Magnoliopsida > Asparagales > Amaryllidaceae > Allium > Allium sativum. The sequence continues at coordinate 426,748,982 of CM060909.1, read as the reverse complement.
TGTACGGAGAGCTCCGGGAAAATCCCGAGATATATATATATATATATATATATATATATATATATATATCAACCCAAAATATACATCTCATCATCGATGAGGCATCCCTGTACAAGGGGAAAACACAAGCCAAACTACCAAACCTATATAACACACATACGTACCTTGTTTAGCGTTTATTTGCACTTTTATTTACCCTAACATTTAGCATTTAGCGCAAGCGAGCCCCAAAGCATAGCGCGACTTCCTTACACCTTCTACATACTCACATACACATAAGAATCAATCATATATGTAATATATAGCAAAAGTACACAATTTACACAACATATATTAAAGATTTTCAACTACAAACCAACATATTCATAACAGGCCCGCGAACAAATTGAAGTCTAACACTCCTTAGATGATGGAATTCGACTAAAACATACTAGGCAAAAGCGGTAGCATTTCTTTTAAGCTTTCCGAATTGTCCGGATTCGTCGAATTCCGACAATTCGTTTAAAAGTTATGACTATTTTAGTGAAGACGAATGCCTCAGCCCCTGTATTGAAAAATGCAGATCTGAGTTGTTCAACCCAGTTTTTAACCCTTTAAACAGCAAAATTTCAACGAGAATAGTAAGGAAAAGTTTTAGTGCAGATCCTGGGCTTTCCGAATTGTACTCGCACATTAAAATCCGACGTTCCGTTATGGAGTTATGATCAAAACAATATAGGTATCCGCTTCAGATTTTTATTTTCTGCGCGCTGAACTACAACTAACGCTTTGATTTCAGGCAAATAAACATGAGAATTAGACAGGGTCCCATTAACAAAAGTTTTAGTTCAGTTTTCAAGGTTTCCAAAAAGTCTGGGTTCGTTAAATTCCGATCATCCAATCAAAAGTTATGGCCATTTTACTTTCAGCTTATCGAACATCCTATTTCCGCCTAAACATTAATTCATTTATTTGAAGTTTCGAACTTTGGATTTCAAAAAGATAGCCAAACTCAACTATCTAGAATGGGTTATCACTCCATTTAGCATCTAATACTATTTACCCTTTCATTTGCTGCCATCTATTCATTCGATCCTTTATATCCCCCTCATAATCCAAGAAATGAGTTTTCATTAAATTTCTTACTTCGTTCTAATACATTTTCTATTCGTTTCTCGTTTATTCCAAACATTAAATCCCAAATGAACTTGAATTTATTTTAACTTCCAGCAAACTTGGTTATACTACATCCTAAATTCATTAACATGGATCGAGTTGCCAAATTCATTACTTATACCATTTTCTTCATCGATATTCCATTGAATTGTCATTCCAATTTCCATATTTGATTAGCCATTTACTTGAATTAATTCAGATTTATTTATTCTAATTATTCGAGTTCATCATCACCTCATCCTCAACTATTATTTGGTTCTAAATCGACCAATTAAGTTTCTCGGATTTTCTTGCTTATCCATTTCTCGTTAGTATAGATCAAATTTTACCTATTCGACCAAACTATCTATATTGATTCCAACTCGACTTGTTTAAATTTCCTAAGTCGATTCGTTTTATCAATCCACTCAACTCAGGTTAAGATTTTTTTCCCAATATTTCCATTAACTCAAGTGTAAATTCTCAAATTGTTATTAGTCGATTTCCTGAGTTAAACTCTATTTAACTCGATTCCTGCACGAATTAAGTTATATTTTATGCGACAAAAGTTTTAGTTCCATTCATTTCATTATTTATACCAAGACTTATACTCCATATATTATTCAAATAAGATTTACCTCATTTGGATTTCGTATACTTTCATTCACACACACACACACACACACACACACATATATATATATATATATATATATATATATATACTAACTTGCCGTTTGTTTCCTTATTTATATTTATTGGCAAGTCACACTTTAGTAACCAATTTAAATCCCTTTCCTACTACTTCTCGACTAATTTCACTTACTTATTTATTAACCAAGGCACAGGCTATTCCCTTCCTTATTTACACAATAAATCTTCCATTCATTCTTGGTCGATCTTAGTCGAATTTTATTTCATAGTTAACTTACATGTTTCTCTAACGCTTATATCAACTCATTTGGAATTTACTTAAACTTTATCATTACCCTTATTTAAGAGTTATGTGACGATCTCTAAATATTTAAGTCCATTTCATGATTCCTCATGATATATATTCAAATGAATTGATTTGCCTTAACATAGGACCTAACATTATTACTTAAATTGAACCTAAATACTTGATTCCGAGTTCATAAACTAGGATTTAAAAATAATATATGTACCTATTCTATTTAAAAAAAACATACCATATATATAAAAATTTAAATCCAAACTTTAATTTACCAAGAACGAAGAAATTCCAATCCTGGTTAAATTTAAATTCAACTTCTAATAATAGGTACAAATATGTTTATATGAAATTTTATATCATATGTAATCAAATCCAAAACCTCTATCCACTAGTTATGAAAATACGAAGTGGTCTCCCCACCTTAAACGCTTCAGAATAAATGTCGATAATGCGTGCACTCATTACCGAAGTTATTCTAAGGTCCAAGAAGGGATTTCACTTATTCTATTTCAAATCCTTTGAGATCGTTTACATTTCGAAAATACTCACTTGTAATACCCTATTATTCCAAATATCTTGGCAAATCTATTTCAAGAGTACCCCAGGATCAAGTTTCAAGTTCAATTCTATTTCATTTGCAAATCATACTCTGCAACCCATTATACTAAAGGATTTTATTCTCGAATTTCCCGAACCATTTAAAATTTTCCAGTAGTTTCATTATTGAATCACTCATAATAGGAAATGACTTAATATTATCAATTACTCGAACGAATACATATATACATGAACCAAGAATATATATATTTGATATATTTTAGAATATAGTCCAAAACCATATTATGTCGATTATTCTGATCAATTATTTAGAAATCCCTATCGATTCTATGGCGTCCCATACGTCGATAAGAATCCATAAATAATCAACAGAACAAGCCAACACCATATAAACCAATTAATATCGAAAATACAAGTACACTCTCTCACATCACTCAAACTCATTCTAGGGCACTACTAACCCTATCTCTAATGAGTTAATTCCCAAACAGAGCCAGGGTTATCGCTAACCATCGCTCTGATACCAACTGTAACGACCCACATTTTTGACCGTTTAAAATCGACAATAAACCACACATGTTGACCCAAACAAATCTCAAATATAGGTAGTTATTGGGAAAAAGAAGAAAAAGAAGAAAGAAGAGAAAGACAAACAGAGTTCTCACAGTGGAAGGACAACATATAGTAATTAAATAACAGTTAAAGCAGTTGAAAGATATACAATAGGTCATAACATACAAGGGTTATCAGAGTTAACCATATACAGACTTACATACATGACAGCGGAAACAAAGTGTGTAACGACCCGCATTCTGCGCATCATAGGATCGTAGAATATTTATTTCTTTCACATACGAAGTCGTATGGTCATGTAACTTTGGGAGACGACTATTGGGGTCATTTCCCATGTTCATGATTTTTCCCGATTTTTAAATAACCATTTTACCCCTAGTTAGCACTGTTTTGGCCATAACTTTTGACTGGAAAGGAATTTTGACCTGAAACCACTTCCATTGGCTTCGGATGATGGTTTCTCTTTCCGTAGAGTGGTCACATTAGCCAAACGGACTTACCGTTTGGGAGATATGGCTGAAACAAGTTTCAGATGGAGAAAAACAGCTTAGTTGGGCTTAACCGGGTGATTAGCAGCTAGGCCCAAGGGGAATTTCGGGTTTAGGGGTATAGGAGGTCTGATTAGGGTTAGGTTATCATTCTCATTTCAGTTTTGAGCCGCCACAAACCTTCTTGACACCTTAGTAATGGCTTCCTACATCTAAAACACCCCAAATCACTCTCTAATTGAAGATTAGGCTTAGCAACACTAAATTAAGGAGAAAAAGCATCAAAGCAAGGTTGGAACTGCTGTTAGACATCAGTATTCGCCCCAAATCAGAGGAGTTTCAGTTCTGAGAATTTCATTTGTGGCCAAGGTGAGTGATAACATCATTTTGACACTAATTACGGTAATTAAGGGTAATTAGTGAAGATTAGCGAATTTATACGTAAATAAATTCTGGAAAAATTCTTAAAATTCTAAAATAATGTTTTAAGGCTCTGTTAGAAATTTGGGTTAATTTCGATGTGTTTTGCTAATTGTATGCTTAAACATGATTAAGAAGGATTATAGGAAAATGTGAGGTTTTAACCACTTTTGATCCATTTTGGTTCATTTGAATTGTTGTTATGGTGTTTGCAATTGATGTTATATGTTGCTGTGACAGTTTGACATGAATTATGATTGATTAGAATAGTTAAATTGCTCGAAAACGTCGTCGAATGGCGTAGAAAGCTCGCTGGAAAGTTGCAGAAGTGTGCAGGCTCCGAACCGGTTCGGATCGGAGAAAGGGGTCGGATCGGACTAGGGAACTGACCAAGGGAATCCGAACTGGATGAGGACTTGCCACTGGAAGAAGTTTGGCAGGAAGGAAGGCCATTGCTCAGAGTTGGAGTTGGACAGGAGATCGGATCGGAGCGGTGGAGCGGATCGGATCGGAGTAAGCTAGGGAACGGAGCGGATCGGATCGGAAGAGAGATTGGAGGCCAGATCGGATCGACTTGGAGATGCAGGGCTCGGATCGGAAGCAAAGAAGAAATAAGCTAGGGACTGGAGCGCTGGAGAGGACACCCGACCCGACCTGGAGGAGGACCCCGACCCGACCCGGAGCGAAGTAACCGACCCGAATCGAATGAAAGAAGGCAAGGAGAAGGACCCGAACCCAGAGGAAGGTGGCACTCCGAACCGAACCGAGCATGGGTGACCGAACCGAACCAAACTAGATGAGGAGCACCGAACCGAACCGTCTGTGGGCTATTACTACTACGCGATGACTCTTCTGAAGACCCACTCCAATTCGACCAAACCCGAGATGCAAAGGAAGTCCAAATGAGAAGTTAGAGCTTAAGATTCAGATGGGAGTCAACGAGTTCACTTCATGATTGGACTTTGCTGCGGGACGCATGCTAAGGAGTTATCGACACCTATAGCTTTGGACCACTATGGTAGGAGGTACGAAGGCGGATTCAGGGCCATTATGGCATTGGTAGAACCAAGGGCTATGACCAATGAAGTGGGTCATTGAAATGTTTGGTCATGACTCCAAGTGTTTGGCTTGGTCACAGCAGGGTTTCTACAAGTCGGGATTCGTCGTTGCCTCAGTTTGTCTAGTGTGCCAAAGTGGTAGATGTCGTACGCTTTACGCACTGAGTGAGAGATGCGAGGATGGTTGCTATGGATGATTTGTTTGCTATCATTTTGACATGCACACCCCACCCCCGTATTCTTACACTATTTATTATGGCACCTTGGAGTATTGTACGGTATGTGGTACTAACTCTTTGGTTGCAGGTCCAGGTTCAGGTATGGTTTAGTATACCTGTTATTATTCTGTTTAGATGCTTATCGCTCATACCAGGCTTTATGTCTGACCCAGAGTTTTATGTCTCCTCTTATTACTCTGGGTGCTCACACGAGCAGACTAGAGACAGGTTAGCTGGTGATGCACGGGTAGATGATCCGGAGACGAGCAGGAGGCTTCCACGTAATATATATAGTATTCTCCCTGTGCTGTTGAAGATCACTGCTTGGGCATTGTTGGTGTATCTTCTATTTTAGCTTTCTTTTGTTTAGAGACAGTAAATTTGGAAAGTTGTAATAAGCTGTATTTGGATTTCCGCTGCTTTGAGATTGATGTTGGTTTTAGTTATCAGCTTATGCACTGTCTCGCCTGTTTTGTGTCAAGTATATTATTATTATATTTTATCCCATGCGCTGTGAGACATTCTTCAGGTTTCTGGATTAGTTCATTCCCTTCTTTTCTTTCTTATGGCGACCGTTTTGTGCTAGTCGGGCATGTGTACAGCGCACTTTTGGAGGAAATGCAGGCTGGTGCGGGGCGGGCCGTCACACTTGGTATCAGAGCTCTAGGTTGCGTAGTTAACCTAGGGAAGTTATCAGGGAGAGATATTATACGTATACGAGAGAGCGTATTTGTGATTACTTTGGTTTTTAAAAGCTATATATACTATTAGTAGTATAAGGATGAAGTCGTACTGCACTAGCACCACTATGGAATCGTTAATCATTTCCTTTTTCAGATTGACGATGAGCCGAGATACTAGAGGTGCTGGTAGGGGAGCTAATAATGGGATTGCTGCTGACATGAGGACGATGTTTACTGACCTCATGAGAGAGATGCTTAGAGATGTGCAGAGGGCAGCTCCCAATGGTGGAAATGGTGGTGGTCCAATAGTGCAGGCGCCAAGAGTCGACTTCGCCAAGCTGAATAAGGACTATACTAGTCTTGGTGGGAAGTCATTCCATGGAACGGAGTCGGCTACGGATGTTCAGGATTGGTTGGATAGTTGCGAACGTATCTTCGAGGATTTGGGTATCGAGGATGCAATGAGGAGGAAGTTAGCGTCCCGTCAGCTGCAAGGGCGGGCAATGAATTGGTGGAATGCTATAAAGGCAGCTACTCCCGAAGATCAGATTACTTGGGAGCAGTTTAAGGCTCGCTTTAGTGAGAAGTTCATTCCAGCCGCTCAGAAGTCAATGTTGTTTAAGAAATTCTTGGAGCTCAAGCAGAATGGCAGAGCTGTCTCGGATTATATTGCTGAATTTGACACTTTGTCGAAGTACGGGTTATCTCTTATTGATACTGCCGAGAAGAAGAATGAGAAATTCATAACTGGATTGGATCAGTACTTGGGGGAAAAACTTATTAACCACATCGATGAGACGTTTGAATCGATTGTGGGGAAAGCGTTAAGATCGGAAAGTCTCTACCCTAAGTCGAAGACTGAGGTTGCATCCGCAGATGAGCCAAAGCCACAAGCAAGTGGTGGAGGCAAAGGTGGTTCCCAGAATAAGAGAAAGCAAAATCAGGCTAAGGATGGCCAGAAGAAAAAGAATAAGCAAGATGTGGAGTGCTTCAGCTGTGGTAAGAAGGGCCATTATGCTAGTAATTGTCGGGCCAAGCCAGCGGATAGGAAGTGCTTCAACTGTGGCCAAATGGGACATCACAAGGACAAGTGCCCACAGCCCCCTAAGGAAAAGCAAATGGTGAAAGCATATGCTCTTAATGCTATTCCTTCTTCGTCGAATGCCCCAACTGCGGCGGAGAAGGGAAAGAGTGTCGTCATTCAAGGTATGCTTTCTGTTTATGATGTTCCTGTTAGAGTTTTGTTTGATACCGGAGCTTCCAGTTCTTTCATATCTAGTGACCTGGTAGATAGGTTGGGATTGGAACCCGAGATTGTCGATAGACCTTTAGTAGTGACGAACCCGATTGGTGGTTCAACTAGCCTTAGCATGATTTGTCGTAATGTGGTTCTATCGAGTCATGGATGCATGTTTGTTTGTGATTGTTTTGTTTTGGGCTTTACTGGGTTTGGCATTATTTTGGGAGTAGATTGGCTCCAAAGATACGGGGTGGTGGTAGACTGTGAGGGCTTGTTGGTGACAGCTAGAGCGGATGATGGGCGGAGGATAGTGTTTGGTGGTCTACCCAGTAAGGGGGTATTGGCTAGTTTTCTAAACTCCCTCGACATTCCGCATAGTGAGTTGTCAGGTTTGCCCGTGGTTGGCCAGTATCCGGATGTTTTCGAAGAAGTGACCGGACTTCCACCACACCGAGAGATTGAGTTTCGTATTGATTTGGTAAAAGATGCCAGACCTATAGTGATGCCACTTCGTCGTATGGCACCAAGGGAGCAGCGAGAGCTCGAGGTGCAAGTCAGCGATCTTTTGAAGAAGGGATTTATCAGAAGGAGTGTTTCTGAATGGGGAGCACCAGTCGTGTTTGCTACCAAGGCGGATGGTTCCCTTCGTTTGTGTGTAGACTACCGCGAATTGAATAAAGTGACGAGGAAGAACAAGTATCCTCTACCGCGGATAGATGATTTATTTGATCAGTTGAGTGGCGCGAGAGTATTTTCTCAGTTGGATCTCGCGACAGGTTTTCATCAGCTTAGAGTGGAAGCTGAGAGTATAGCTAAAACGGCATTTCGAACGCCGTCTGGATTTTATGAATGGTTGGTTATGCCATTTGGGCTGACTAATGCCCCGGCATATTTTGTGGACCTTATGAATAGGGTATTCAGAGATCAGCTGAATAAGTCTGTCCTTGTGTTCGTTGATGATATTTTGGTCTATTCGAGGACAGAGGAAGAACACAAGGAACATTTAAGAGTAGCAATGGAGGTGTTGAGAAAACACCAATTGAAAGCAAAGTTTTCTAAGTGTCACTTCTGGAAAAGGGAAGTGAGGTTCTTGGGCCATGTTGTATCAGAGAGTGGTATTGCCGTGGACCCAGCAAAGGTGGCTACGGTACAAGATTGGCCTACGCCCAAGAATGCAACAGATGTAAGAAGTTTCTTGGGATTAGCGGGATATTATCGTAAGTTTATCCAAGGTTTCTCCAAGATAGCAGCACCATTGACCCAGTTGACCAAGAAGAATCAAGCTTTTGTCTGGGATGAGAGGTGCGAGAATGCATTCAGAAGTCTAAAGGACAAGTTGACAAGCGCACCGGTGTTAGTCATTCCTAAGGGGGATGAAGAGATGACGGTATACACGGATGCCTGTGGTACCGGACTGGGTGCTGTATTGATGCAAGGCGGTAGGGTTGTAGCTTATGCAAGTCGGCAGTTGAAACCGCACGAGAGAAGATACCCTACCCATGATTTAGAATTGGCAGCGATCGTGTTCGCGTTAAAGATGTGGAGACACTATCTCTTGGGAGAAAGATTTGAGCTGTTTACAGATCATAAGTCGTTGAAGTATCTATTCTCCCAGAAGGATTTAAATCTCCGTCAGCAGAGATGGTTAGAGTTCTTAGCTTCCTATGATTTTGACATCGCATACACACCAGGAAAGGGGAATGCGGTGGCTGATGCATTGAGTAGAAGACATGCCAGCTTAGGGGCTATGTTCCTTGAATGGAAGCAACTGGAGTTTATCGCGGGGTTTGATTTCAGACCAAAGTGCGAATTGGATCCAGGAATGTTAGCGAGTTTGACGGTCAGACCCACTTTGATTGAGCGGATCGGCTCTAGTCAGAGGGACGATCCTAACCTATTGGAAATCATCTCCAAGTTAGAGATGGGTATCGATGAGGAGGTGAACAAGTATGGGCTTGATCGAGATAGATGGCTTAGAAAGGATGGAAAGCTTGTTGTACCCAATGTCACTGGATTGAGAGATGAAGTGCTTAGAGAATGTCATCACTCAAAGCTGACTATACACCCCGGTGGTAATAAGATGTATCGAGATATGAAGCAGACCTACTACTGGGAAGGGATGAAAAGAGACGTTGGGAAGTTTATATCCAAGTGCATGAATTGCCAGCTAGTTAAAGCCGAGCAAAAGAAGCCTAGCGGGTTGTTACAGCCCTTAGAAATTCCCGAATGGAAATGGGAGCAAGTGTCGATGGATTTCATCGATGGGTTACCAAGGACTAGATCGGGATATGACAGCATTTGGGTAATTGTAGATCGACTGACCAAAAGTGCAAGGTTTATACCAGTTAAATCGACTAGAACGGCAGCTAAGTTAGCAGAATTGTATATGAAGTGGGTAGTGAGATTTCATGGAGTACCTAAAAGCATTGTGAGCGACCGAGACCCGTTGTTCACTAGTGGGTTTTGGAGGAGCTTGCAAGAGGCGCTAGGGTCAGAGTTACATCTCAGTACCGCATATCATCCTCAGACCGACGGTCAGACGGAAAGGGTGAATCGTATTTTGGAAGATCTCTTGAGAGCATGTATATTGGATTTTGGTGGATCATGGGATGACCATTTGCATCTAGTAGAGTTTGCATATAATAATAGCTACCAATCCAGTATCGGTATGGCTCCATTTGAAGCTTTGTATGGAAGACCGTGCAACTCACCATCATGTTGGATAGAAACTGGCGAGAAGTTTATGCTTGGACCAGATGTGGTGAGGGAAACTTCAGATAAGATCAAGATCATTCAGCAACGAATGAAGGCAGCCCAAGATAGGCAGAAGAGTTATGCTGATAAGAGAAGAAGAGACTTAAAATTCTCCGTTGGTGACTTGGTGTTTGTCAAGATTTCTCCGTTGAAGGGCGTAATACGATTTGGCAGGAGAGGTAAATTAGCACCAAGATTTGTTGGCCCATTCCCTGTTCTTGAACTAGTCGGGAATTTGGCATATAGAATTGACTTACCAGAGAAGATGGCGGGAGTTCACAACGTATTTCATGTTTCCCAACTAAGGAGGTTCGTTCACGACTCAGATATGACTATCTCACCTGATCAGTTAGAGGACTTCGAAGTAGAACCCGAGGCGGTTGGGAACCGCAAGCCGGCCCGTATTGTCGCACACGACATGAAGCAACTTCGAAGGAAGTCGGTGAAGCTAGTCAAGGTACAGTGGAGCGAAAACGAGAATGATTGTACTTGGGAAACAGAAGAGGACATAATGAAGAAGTATCCAGAACTCTTTGTCTGGTAAGATTTTATTAGCGATTTAGTTTTCCGCATGCTAGGATAGACTTGTTTGCTTGCTTTGCATGTTTGATTGTTGTATGTGGGTGTTAGGCATGCGGGATCCTGTGTATGTTTTGGGGTTAAGGAATTTCGGGGACGAAATTTCTTAAGGGGGGGAGAGTGTAACGACCCGCATTCTACGCATCATAGGATCGTAGAATATTTATTTCTTTCACATACGAAGTCGTATGGTCATGTAACTTTGGGAGACGACTATTGGGGTCATTTCCCATGTTCATGATTTTTCCCGATTTTTAAATAACCATTTTACCCCTAGTTAGCACTGTTTTGGCCATAACTTTTGACTGGAAAGGAATTTTGACCTGAAACCACTTCCATTGGCTTCGGATGATGGTTTCTCTTTCCGTAGAGTGGTCACATTAGCCAAACGGACTTACCGTTTGGGAGATATGGCTGAAACAAGTTTCAGATGGAGAAAAACAGCTTAGTTGGGCTTAACCGGGTGATTAGCAGCTAGGCCCAAGGGGAATTTCGGGTTTAGGGGTATAGGAGGTCTGATTAGGGTTAGGTTATCATTCTCATTTCAGTTTTGAGCCGCCACAAACCTTCTTGACACCTTAGTAATGGCTTCCTACATCTAAAACACCCCAAATCACTCTCTAATTGAAGATTAGGCTTAGCAACACTAAATTAAGGAGAAAAAGCATCAAAGCAAGGTTGGAACTGCTGTTAGACATCAGTATTCGCCCCAAATCAGAGGAGTTTCAGTTCTGAGAATTTCATTTGTGGCCAAGGTGAGTGATAACATCATTTTGACACTAATTACGGTAATTAAGGGTAATTAGTGAAGATTAGCGAATTTATACGTAAATAAATTCTGGAAAAATTCTTAAAATTCTAAAATAATGTTTTAAGGCTCTGTTAGAAATTTGGGTTAATTTCGATGTGTTTTGCTAATTGTATGCTTAAACATGATTAAGAAGGATTATAGGAAAATGTGAGGTTTTAACCACTTTTGATCCATTTTGGTTCATTTGAATTGTTGTTATGGTGTTTGCAATTGATGTTATATGTTGCTGTGACAGTTTGACATGAATTATGATTGATTAGAATAGTTAAATTGCTCGAAAACGTCGTCGAATGGCGTAGAAAGCTCGCTGGAAAGTTGCAGAAGTGTGCAGGCTCCGAACCGGTTCGGATCGGAGAAAGGGGTCGGATCGGACTAGGGAACTGACCAAGGGAATCCGAACTGGATGAGGACTTGCCACTGGAAGAAGTTTGGCAGGAAGGAAGGCCATTGCTCAGAGTTGGAGTTGGACAGGAGATCGGATCGGAGCGGTGGAGCGGATCGGATCGGAGTAAGCTAGGGAACGGAGCGGATCGGATCGGAAGAGAGATTGGAGGCCAGATCGGATCGACTTGGAGATGCAGGGCTCGGATCGGAAGCAAAGAAGAAATAAGCTAGGGACTGGAGCGCTGGAGAGGACACCCGACCCGACCTGGAGGAGGACCCCGACCCGACCCGGAGCGAAGTAACCGACCCGAATCGAATGAAAGAAGGCAAGGAGAAGGACCCGAACCCAGAGGAAGGTGGCACTCCGAACCGAACCGAGCATGGGTGACCGAACCGAACCAAACTAGATGAGGAGCACCGAACCGAACCGTCTGTGGGCTATTACTACTACGCGATGACTCTTCTGAAGACCCACTCCAATTCGACCAAACCCGAGATGCAAAGGAAGTCCAAATGAGAAGTTAGAGCTTAAGATTCAGATGGGAGTCAACGAGTTCACTTCATGATTGGACTTTGCTGCGGGACGCATGCTAAGGAGTTATCGACACCTATAGCTTTGGACCACTATGGTAGGAGGTACGAAGGCGGATTCAGGGCCATTATGGCATTGGTAGAACCAAGGGCTATGACCAATGAAGTGGGTCATTGAAATGTTTGGTCATGACTCCAAGTGTTTGGCTTGGTCACAGCAGGGTTTCTACAAGTCGGGATTCGTCGTTGCCTCAGTTTGTCTAGTGTGCCAAAGTGGTAGATGTCGTACGCTTTACGCACTGAGTGAGAGATGCGAGGATGGTTGCTATGGATGATTTGTTTGCTATCATTTTGACATGCACACCCCACCCCCGTATTCTTACACTATTTATTATGGCACCTTGGAGTATTGTACGGTATGTGGTACTAACTCTTTGGTTGCAGGTCCAGGTTCAGGTATGGTTTAGTATACCTGTTATTATTCTGTTTAGATGCTTATCGCTCATACCAGGCTTTATGTCTGACCCAGAGTTTTATGTCTCCTCTTATTACTCTGGGTGCTCACACGAGCAGACTAGAGACAGGTTAGCTGGTGATGCACGGGTAGATGATCCGGAGACGAGCAGGAGGCTTCCACGTAATATATATAGTATTCTCCCTGTGCTGTTGAAGATCACTGCTTGGGCATTGTTGGTGTATCTTCTATTTTAGCTTTCTTTTGTTTAGAGACAGTAAATTTGGAAAGTTGTAATAAGCTGTATTTGGATTTCCGCTGCTTTGAGATTGATGTTGGTTTTAGTTATCAGCTTATGCACTGTCTCGCCTGTTTTGTGTCAAGTATATTATTATTATATTTTATCCCATGCGCTGTGAGACATTCTTCAGGTTTCTGGATTAGTTCATTCCCTTCTTTTCTTTCTTATGGCGACCGTTTTGTGCTAGTCGGGCATGTGTACAGCGCACTTTTGGAGGAAATGCAGGCTGGTGCGGGGCGGGCCGTCACAAAGTGCAGCGGAAAATCTTTATATATAATAGATGAACACCAAATCTTCGTCTTCGCTCTCCAAGGTAAAGGAATCTTCACTAACTGCAAGCATCTGCTGACCCGAGCGTATTGCATAAAAAAAGAAAACACAACAAACACTCGGATCAGCACTAAATCATTCTCATATTAGTTAAATCAAAATACGAAATAATATCAGTGTCATGGGTGCAGTAACTCAAAAGATGTTACGGGATTTTTCCATCTCTCAAGGATCCGTTAAACTAATATCTATATAATAATACGCTATTATTATAATGTCTATTCAGTAAAGTATAAATACTGAAAATAGCGTAAGCGGGATTACCATATTACCCTTACGCCGTTTACAGGCACCAACAGTCTATACAGTACCGTAAATTCACCGTACTGGTGTTATCAGAGGGCACTCCATAGAAGGCAATGCTAAATCAAAATCGTATGGGGCTCGATAAGGATATATATGACAAGGCACTCGAGGCAATGCCCAGGGTAGGATTCTACCAATTGCACTCCCGGACCGGTGGTAACGCATAGCAGCCACTACCGCCCACCTCGGAACACACTCCTAAAGTCATAAATGGGCCCAAATCATCATCATCATCATAGTCATAGAAATAGTATCGAAGAAGTGTGTCCGATCAAAGGTGCTACCTCAATTAGTCACGGTATAGCTCCTGTTTTAGTCATTTCAATTCTGACCCGAAGGTCAGGGCTATTTCGTCATCGTTCATCTTCTTCGATTCAATAAACATCTTCAAGTCATCATACTCATTCTGGATACGTCATAACATTCACAGTTGTCAAAGTGGTATCGACACTGACTGAGAGTATGCCTTATGTCGACTCCGGTCTCTTTAACAACCAACGCTTACACCTTTCACATCGGTCGGTTCTTTTATATTTGATAAAGGTTCGCTTTCATACCAAAATATCATCTTCTGTTTCAAACCCAATTTATATTCAAACGAATAAAATTTTCATATCAACATATCATAATCATACCCAAACCGATTATATTCTAAACTAGAATATATTACATATCATTATATTATAATCATATAATATTTCAAAAACGACTTATATTCAAATAGAATATAATTTATCTCAAAGATTTCAAATTAACACGGATCCTTATCTCAACTCCATTTGAACCAGCGGTTCAACTCAAGCATTTCCATTCGGAAGAAATTTATAATTCCAAAAACACTTGTAAACTAAATGTTTATATATAATAATAACAGTAGTAATAATAAAAATAAAAATAATTTTTTTTATAAATATATAGATATACATATAGGATATAATAATTAAAATAAATTAGTAATTTAAATATTATATATTTACTTAAAATATAGGTTTACTAGAAAATTTTGAAAAATGAATTATAAGGGAAAAAAAATTATTTAAAAATACAATAGTTATAAGTAAAGGCAAGTAATAAATTTAAAGCAAGAATAATTATTTGGAATCAAATGCATAAATATATTTAAAATAAATTTCTCTAATCAAAATCTTCCTTCCTTCCAAATTTCAAATACTTGAATCTATCCTCCGGTCTCAACGGAGTTCATTAAATTCCATCTCTCGTTTCAACCCCGTTCAAACAACTATTTGATTTCAAGAGTTCAAATATATATTCAAACTGAGTTAAAACAACTCAGATACCTTTGATTTCCAAATTTTCCAAAATCAGATTACATAAGAATTTATTTCCTTCTAATCCAACTCTTAATTTGAAAAGATTTTAAATCATATTCAAATTCCGATTTAAATATTTCCACTTTGTTTTGGAAAATTTCTTTAACCCTTTTAATCAACATCCCAGTTCAGAATCTTTAAAGAATTGAATTATCGAGTATCGGTATATTCTTTTAAGGGGAAAATTCTATTAAATAAAAATTTCAAATATTTAAAATCATTTAACCAACCGATGTATGTATATAATTATCTACCCAATGGCCAAGTGATTTTAAATTTAATTTTTCGATATTTCAAGGATGGATCTATCATTTCAATCCAAATCAGGGTCACATAGATTTATCATTTCACTCCGTGTTCATAATTCATTTTATCGATAAATCCCGGGTTCATTAGATGCCCGCAACATCAAGGGTAAATGGGATTTATCGTCAAAAATCAATATGCATTACAATATACTGAATAAGGAGCATAAAAATGTCACTATAAATTCAGTAATAAATTTCAACCAACATCCATCACAACCATTTCATTCAACTGATCAGCGTGAAACTGTTTCAGGATTTTACAAGGGTTCGAATTCAACTAGAGATTTAAATTAAATTAAATAACAAATCAATTACTTAAATTGCATGTTAACACACTTGCATGTTAAATTTAAGCCACACATCAACAATCCAACACAACCATACAACCAAGCTTACTTCATAATTTAATTCAATAAATATGGGAATAATTCAGTATTTCGTGAGCGAAGAATCACTCACCTTTGCGTCCATAGTTGATCGAACGTCCAACTAAGGGCCAAAATTTGACAGTCACCAAATGCAGCCCGGTTAGTGCCAAAACGTCCGTAATTCCGCCACGATCCCAATGCAACAAACCGCATCCAAATCCGAGTTAAAACGAGAAAGTTATGAAGGTTTTTCTATTTGAAATTTGAAATTATAAAAATTAAGAATTAAATCCCTTACCCAATAGTTAGATGCCACGTCAGCATCTTCTACATCCGCTCCTGCTCCTTTTCTTTATGCGTGTGCTACTGTAGCCGAACCAAACCCATCCACGGCCGTACTTTGACCAAGGAATTAGACCGCCTCTGACCACTACAAGGCACAAGACCACCGACGTTCGGACCTGCTCCTCGAGGCGCGTCTACCAGTGCCAGTCCCCTCCTCTCGGGTGGACCCCTTCGCCTCCGCCAAGTCAGAACACGAAACAGGTTTTAAACCCTAAAACACCAAATTCCGGCACTATGCTGAGCAATAGGACCTCTGACAAACTTCGTTTCACTCGTATGGATGGTAGCTACAATACCCAGATACCAATTTCTTTGATTAACCTCGAAATCAAAAATCCCCAATTCGAGCTTTAGGTTTACGAAATCCGGGGTTTGACCATCGATTTCCAGCCACTTGAAGCGCTGCATGTCGAAACGAATTACACCAGAAGCTTCGTATCGTCGAGAGCTTCGATTTGATATATAATAAGCTGGTGTTTGAAGAGATTTCATTTTCAAGCTATGATTTTTATTTTCTACGGTTTTGAAATTTCATTTTCAGCCATTACAAAAAGAAATCTGATGGAGGAAGGTATACGTAGTGAAGAATGGTCTGAATGAGATGGATATGGGGTTTTATTCCTATATATACAAGGCCTAGATATGAGGAACACTAAATTTATCCATTTACATTGATCTCGTTCACATTTTCTCTCGTACGATCAAATGGTAAGCCGGATTTTAACGCAGATTGAAACTCTACAATAATTTTACCGTTCCGGTTCCGATGGCGCCAGTTTCGTTGAATTCCGAGACAGTCGCCAAAACAGTTAAATTTTCATCATCAATTAATTATTAAAATATTAAAAATTCGATTAACTATTTAATCCAAATTAATACTAATAAAATTCCATTTTAAATCCAAATTAAGACTTAAATAAATTTTATAAATAAATTTCACACATTTCTAAAAATCTAAATTTGATTATTTAAATCTTTGATTTGAATTTCAGTTATTATATCTCAACTTAGAATTCTCCATTTACCAATTAAATTTGAATTTCCATTTACACTCAATGCAATTTAATTTATTACTATTACCATTTAAAATTTCCTTTTAACAACTTTGTAAATAAATTCCAAGCATTTAGATTCCCAAAGTTGATATTTGAATTTAAAACTTGAATTCCAATTTTTAATTTTTAATTTCCTTTTTGACTTAAACACTTGAAATACATTAGTTATAAAATATTAAATTTCAAGTTACAACAATTTAAAAATAACCAAATTCTGAAATTTATTTATTCTCAATTCAGTCAAATCATTATCATTCTAATTGACAAAATTTGATTTTTCCCTATATTTTTCTTTTAGTTATAAAAAAATCCAAATTTAATATATAAAATATTTGGGTTGTTACATAAATCATTTTATATCCCGTAGTAGGGAAAATCATTTCACAACATAATAATCACAAGTATAATCAAATCTATATAGATTTCCAATTTCAAATCATCTCGAAATCATCAGGTATAGTCCTCGAAATCCTTTCTGTTTTATAATTCATTTTATAAAACATTCCATGTCCAAAACCGGGAATAATTCTTCTTTTGACTTAAGAAAAATACTTTTCAAAATCATTCATTAATTTTGAAATAAACAACATCGCTAAACACCTTATAGTCCAATCGTGAAGTGTTTCACAAGGTGTTAGCATACATATATTTCTACCCAACAAAATGCTAAATGTAAAAGCATAATTTGCTCATAAACTGGTCAAGCATAATCCATTCAATCAATCAGCATGTCAATTTTATTGTTTCAACATTTACAGTCATATAATGAATATTATATATATATATATATATATATATATATATTCATACAGTACATTAAAAAAGGAAATTTAAATGTTTCAACATTTATAGCCCAACCATGGATATTTTCATAAATCTTATCTTTACGTTGAAACATACTTTGCATTAAAATATAACTTTTAATGTTTTCAACATTTCTATCTATATAATGTATATTTTACATAAATAATACTTTACATTAAAAATAGAATTTTTAATGTTTTCACATTTTTCTCAGTACAATGAATATTTCATTTCATTCTTACATTAAAAATATGATTTTTAATGTTTCAACATTTTTATTTCAAACAAATAATCATTTTACATCTTTTCTACATATACGTTAAAAATGTGAATTTTATCGTTAACATGTTTTCAATTCAAACAAATGAACATTTTTAATCTATTCTATACATACTATAAAAATGTAAATTTTATCGTTAACATGTTTTCAGTACAAATAAGGATCTTCTTATATATTATATAAAAATGTGCATTTCTATGTTAACATGTTTTCAGTACAAATAAAGATCATCTTATATATTACATAAAAATGTGCATTTCTATGCTAACATGTTTTCAGTACATATAAAGATCATCTTATATATTACATAAAAATGTGCATTTCTATGTTGACATGTTTTCAGTACAAATAAAGATAATCTTATCTAATTTAACATTTCTAACACAAATGACATTTATTTTTATTTTTATTTTAACATGACATCGCTAACTATAATGACATTTTTTATTTATTTAGCATAAATATAATCTAAATAAATGGCATTTCCTAATAAATGACATTTTCATTTCTACGTGACATTTTCTAATAGATGACATTTTCATTTTAACCATTCTAGTTCAACACTAAATGAATTTTTTTATTTTAACCAATTTACCTTGACAAAAATAACAAATTTGTGTTAACAAATTTATTTTGACAAAAATAGCAAAATTTTGTCTCAACAAAAAAACTATAATTTTCTTTTCAACAATTTTCATTACAACACTATATCATCCAATTAACAGATCTATACAACACATCAAATCATCGAATCAAATCACGTCACATAACAAACAGATTTTTTTTCCGTGGATTGATGATAACAAAAACATAAATAATTTTAATTATTTAAGAAGAAATAAAATAGAATTTCTGACATCGGTTTGTCTGAATTTTCAAAGTGCTCCTTTTCTGTTTCGATCTGTTCCATCACGTAGATCTCGGAAATATGGTTCCAACGGTTTTGAAATCGTCGAATTCTGATACTATATGTAGAAGTTATCGTTATTTAAAATTTGCATAATTTAAATAAACTATTAATTCCTTAATCCCAATTGAAATTAATTAATTACATCATGTTAAGAAAATCGGGCCGCTCATTACTTCTTCCTTCGTATTTTGCCTGGCACCGTTCCATTTTGAATTCGCCACCTAGGGCTCGCCACCGTGCCTTCATGTCAGAACCGGACCCACATCCGACGCTGCCACATCGTCGGCCGTCCATTGCTCTCCCCGTGCCGTAAGCAGGTGCCAGCTCGCCGCCACCTAGGTGCTGGAAATCAGATCCAAAGTCAGCCTCTTTGAGTACAGAATCAGCTCGAACGGCTTCACGAAATCAAATCATCACCATTGAAAACTTTGGTTTCATCACGCTCGTCAGTTTTGGATTCGAAGATTCAAAATTCATTGAAAGAATTGGGAGAATTTGGCCATTGTTTTCTAGAGCTTCTCAGCCCTTCGTGGAATGATATGGCGGCTGCGTGAAACAAGATTAGGGTTTTATTATACATCGTATTCAAATGGTATTTATAGAGTGTATTTATTTTAATTATTTATTTATTTCCATTTAAATTCAATATAACTCATGTATCGTACCGAACTCCAAATCAAACCCAACGAGTGTCGCCCCTAGCTAATAACCCAATTCGGCTGTTTCGATATGTTTTTCTTAAAAATTACAATACAAATCAATGTTTAATTAATTTAAACGAACTTTTTAATTTATCGGGGCCACATACTCACTCTAAAAATTCCCGTAAAATATTTTCTGGCTATGTTTTGACGATATGGTCCTAACAAAACTAATTTCATCGAATTCTGAGACTGTTTGAAAAATGGCCATTTTCTGGTCAATCGAAATTGACTGAAACTGTCAAAACACATTTTCTTTTACCACGCTCACATGTTAATTCGAAAAATTCAGAAAAATTAAACTTAACAATAATTTGACATTCCGGTTCCAACAAAAGTGGTTTCGTCGAAAACCGAGGTCGTTTGCAAAATGGCTATTTTCAAGGGCTATATTTTATATTAATATATATATATATATATATTCTACAGCGACTTTTCTAAATTTTAAACTGGACGTAACTTTCTATTTTCAAGGTGAAATTTTAGTTTCTCAGATTCATTAGAAAGATATGATTAAACAGATTTAAATATTTCTTGTTTCGCTCAATTCTGATTTAAAATGAATCTTGCATATTGAATTGAATTTCAAAATCGAATTTTCGAACTGTCGCGCCATTTCTAACTCCTTTTATATTTAAATTAAATTTATTCGTTTTAACTTCGATTAAAATAATTTTTTAGCCGTTATTATTTAAAATAAATCATTTTAAATATTCGATTCCATTAAAATTTCTAAAATAAAATTTTTAAATTGACCCCAAAATTCCGGGTTGTTACACGATCCGTTTTTATCGTATCAAGCATTTTTGACCATTATAAGATAAAACTCTATCCTCCGGTTTGTGTTGCATTATGTGATGGGACTTGAGTCTTATAATGGTTTCATTTTTCTAAAATGCATTGCGTTCTTTTAACGATTTACTTTATTTCATGCACTGGCAGTCCAATAGAGTAAACTCATTCCGCGTTAGCGGCGTAGTCTTGTGATTAGCCTTATTGCTAAATAGGTTAAATAAGATTTCTCATACCAGTCCCATGACTGACTCGTAGTTTGTTTCACTTTGCAAACTCAGGTGCCCTCTTTTCCATACGGGCAGCCTTATATACAGGTTTTAGCATATTCATTCTGGATAGCTATGGAGCTGAAGATGGATACTATCATTTCTATTATGTTGTTCTGACTTCACTTAGTATATTATGTTTATTCCGCTGCAGACATTTTATATTAAGTTGAAAACTATATTATGTACTAAGTATGATCCTATTATGCTGTGTAACTCTGTCGATATATTATTCCCAGTGTAATTTGATGTACTTTATCTGTTGTAATTCTATATTTCTGTTTTGCTGTTATTGTTTCTGTGTTATAGTCCAATGATTATCCTTGCTTTCGTACTACGGGAGTTTGGGGTTATCACACTAATCCTTTTGTGGAGACTCTAGAATGACGAATAAGTGAAGCAGTCGATTTCGGATCGAAAAGTAGACAATCATTGATGATTGTGGATCTAATTAAGTTAACTTTGTACTGTTCTTTTTAATATCCTATGTACAAGATTTGAATAAGTTTAGACTATGTATAATTATTTAACTAAAATGGGTATGGAAAATTTTGATTAGTGTTTAATCGCATTATATGAAGTTATTCAAGAATCTTGAATAGGGAAGATCAGTATTTGTTTGATATACCAAGTTGGTGAATAAGTTAAAATCGATGGGATGAGATTATAATTAAATTAAATATATATATAAAAGATAAATGAAAGGGAATTATGGAAATTAAAAACGCAGTTAAGAAGTTTAGAAATAGATTGGAGAATAATTAAGTTGAATAATTTCTTGAGTGTTGATCTGATGTTGGTTTCGGCCTTTGGGGTTGATACTTACTGAATTGTTTGAATATGGCAGAGTAATAATGCGGAAATGAAAAAATTGTTTATAAGAATGAAAATTCTAAAATATCTAGGCATAGAGTTTTGAATTAAAAGATGAATTTAACAATTGGAAAATCTATGAGTAATTGTAAAATTTGAAAGAAAATTGGGTTTATGACCAACAGATTCGTAAATATGAGTTTGAACAGATATCAAATATCTGAATCAATTAAGAAATCAAAGCTGAAATATTGAAATTTGAATAGAAATTTAGGGATATTCGATTTAAAATATTGGATGTAGAAATTTCCAAAACTTATATGGAAAAATATATCAAAATGAGATGTCTAGAATTATGATTTGGAAATAAAATCATAGTATGTTTTATGAGGAATATGAAATTAAGTATTATATGTGCACAATATTATATGTTTTCAAAGCAAAATAAGGGAAGTACCATCCTTCTCCTTTGAATTTCAAGCTAAGTTGAGAGGTGCTACTGGTGGTTGTAGGTTGTCCGGATATAAAACTTGAGTTGTCTGAAAGAACATGACCGTGTAGCGTAATTCGCTGGGATGTAGATGGCCTACAGCGGACAGATGTTTCTTGGGGGAACTAAGCGTAACCATTGTGTCTGCTGCGATCTACAGTCGTGATAAGGGCGTAATCCGCAAAGCTGTGAAATCTTACGGGTATGGATGTTTCCTGAGGGAATCAGGCGTAACTATTGTGCACCTGTGATCCCTATGGCATATCTACAAGTGAAATAGATGTAACCACTAAAGTTACTAAAGGTAGAATGGAGCCATGCAATGTTTGAGATATCTTAGTGATGTGGAGCCACCTGTTTGTTGCAGCACCGTGTCTTTGTGACCTGATATGTCTTTGTGACTGGATTTGTCTTCGTGACTTGATGTGTCTTCGTGACATGATTTGTCCCCATGATTTGATCTGTCCTCGTGACTTGGTTTATCTTTATAACTTCGTGACCCTAAGATAGAGCAGTCAACGCTCAATGAGTTCAGTTTTTCTTTTGATTCTTAAATATTTTCTGTTGAATTATCCATGACAAAATTCGCAGGGAAGTGAATTCCTACGAATACATATGTTTTCTAGGGGATCCAGATGCAACCATTTTGTATTTGCGGTTCATGAACAATAAACGTACCAATATAACATTGGTACTTTCCGTATCTGTTTTTTTAAAAGAATTTTTGAAATATTTTTCACTGGGAGTTTAAACAAGGATATTCAGTGCTTGGATATTTTAGTCGTGCGCCTGGCCAACATATGCCTAACATCTGTGAGAACGGCAATAAACTTGTCAAACTTCGAGTTATCAAGTGCTTTCAAATTAATAATTTGAAATTAAAATATATCTAATTTAATAAGTTAAGAAAGAGGATTTCGAATTATTTTCAAATCCATACCTTTGTAGTAATGATACAAATATTCCGGAATGCCTAAATTTCAGGCTATGTATAAAAAAATTGATTTCGATTTTTGGGAATTTTAATGTCAATAAATTGTGACTTGAAGAGGAGATGTTATTTACACTCTTCAATGAGTGTTGGAAAATAATTAAATGGACTAAATGTAAGGAGATTGGGTTGAGGGTTGCAAAGCCCAGACCCATTATAGTATAACGATGGATAAATAAACATTGTCAGATAAGGTTTTGAAAATTAAGAAGAGAATGGTTTCAAAATGAGATTTGAAGGGTATAACTCTAACTTTCTCTCCTTTTCGGGAATGAAAAAATTTAAAGGGGGAGAATGTAACGTCCCAGAAATTTCAACAATGGAATATCAGATTAATTAAAGATTTAACAATGAATAATCAATTTTTATATTGATACTTGGATTAGAAATTTAAAATCAAATATATTGTTTGAGTTGAATTGAATTCGATATTTCATTCGAAATGGTTAATTGAAAAATTAAATATTTATTTTGAGTCTTTGAATCGAATTGGATTTGAAATCTGACTGAAGAAAAAATAAATGATTGGATTAAAAATAAATGTTATCGACGTTAAACGAATTGGAAAATTTTATTTGTTGAAATATAGGGAAATTGGCTTAAATATGTGTGTATTCATGTTAAAACTTAACGTTTCACATTTGGAATTTAACAGAGCAGTTGTTGGACTAACGGAATAAAAATCGGTGAACCGAGAAATAATTTAAGTAATAAAAGAACATCATTTATAAACAGAGTCATATTACAACCAAAATAATTTCATTAAATTCAGAATGTTGAAATATAGAGGAACACCTATTTTCGTGTGTTTGGAATTGTTTGTGTCGAGACAAAAATATAATGTCTAACATAAATTGCGGTAAAATAAAATTATATAGGGTTCACAATTTTATTTCCTTCATTTCCTTCAGCGCCAAGTGAATCCGTACGCAAAAACCACATGGACCTATTTCTCTATAACGCGCAGCTACCTAATTCTACTGATGTTATATTGTTCTTATCTTCGCATTTTTGTTTCTATAAAATCATCCCCTCCGTTCCCATTTTCTTCAGAAAGTAATCGTACCTTTTTCCACTCCTTAATGGTCGAATTCCCCATTAGCTTCCTACTCTAAAATCAAATCATTTTCCCTAAATCATACTCTTTCTACCACAACAAGTTGGAGCTCCAGCAGATCGAAGGCCATTCTAGCTCCAGCACCTCAAATCAAAGCTTAGCAACACCTTCGAGATTTCTGCCACCTGAACCATCAAAAGCTCGCATCAATGTCGAGCCATTTACTAACCTTCGTTGCGCCTACTCGTCACTGCATCCCTTCGATGCCAAGTTGGCCTCACGCATTTCTTCTTCGCCGTTTAAAGGTGAAGTTTTTCTCACCGTTTTTCTTCATTCAAGTGATTTAACTTTAATTTGAAACTAAATAAAATAGTAAGGCCTAACTGTCCGATTGCATGCACCTGAATTGTGGTTATTTTAGCTGACCTGAATATCTTGGATATTTTTATTGCATTGCTGTCCAATCCAGTTTATATTTATCCAACCCATGTGGCTAGATCCATTTAATCACATTAGAATTGATATTTGCACAAGAGAGTTTACTTCGCTTTCGTTGCGATTGCCATTGCTTTTATTCACTTTAGGAGTCGCCCCGGGCCTTTAGTGGTTTTCTCGTTCGCACTGACAATGAACCAAATTGTCCGAAAATGAAAGGCTCCCAGACCTCCCTTAAGGAAATCCGGCCAATTAATATACTGGCAATCTTTTCCAGACAGAGCCAATAAGAAACCATGACTTCTCACAATAGGGATCTCGGGATGACTTTGAAAGAATAGAAAGGTGCTTACTTATATATATATATATACATACATACATATACAATAGTGTATGCAGATAACTTGCTTATGCAGATTAAAACTGAGATACGGTTGTACATAATTCTCATAGTTGTCAACAATCTTACTTTATTTCAAACACGGAAACACACATATATCTAGTTTATATATGTGTATGTATATTTGGATCTAGTTAGCAAATTTGAACATTGGAATAGACACTGACACAGACCATCGGAATTCGTAATTTACACCGTGTGTATGTGTGTGTGCATATATATATATATATGTGTGTGTGTGTGTGTATGTGTGTGTGTGTGTAGTTGTGGTGAATTGAGTTGATGCACCTGTTATGATTCCCTTTTATCCCTTCTAATTGAACCCTTGTACTGTTGGTACTATCTGTTACGTGTTGTGTTCAACTTTCAGTTAATCATATAGGCCAGTCGATCATTTTTCATATGCTGCCTTGGCCCTGTTGCTTGATTTGATACTTTGATCCTATGTAAATCCATCTTGATCATAAGGCCTTGCTGTGAATTCGTGTTACTTGTTGTGTTTCCACTGTCCCCTTGTACCTTGCCTACCTCTATTGCTTGTGGATGTTGGCTGCTTCAGTGGGGCTTTGATCATAAGTGGGATTGCGACTGTGTATACATATGTGGAGGGCGATGTAAGTGTATACATATATTTTTATATATGTATGTGTGTGTGTGTGTATACATATATATATTATGGTATACGTGTGTATATACGTACCCGCTGTCATTTTGCCATTGGTACACTATCACTTGTTACACACTGTTAAACTCATATTGGGGAAACACTCATGTATAGTTATAAGCTAGGACATTAGATGCAAGGCTATACTATATATATATATATATATATATGTGTGTGTGTGTGTGTGTGTGTGTGTGTATATAAGACACATATGTTCTACAAGGAGTATTAGAAACCAAAATAACTCTGTTTAACAAAATAACTCTGTTTAACTGATGCATGTACTAAAATAGGAAATTGAGTGGCTTGACATTTATATTGAGAGTAAAATTTTATTTCTCTAGTGGAACTAGTGTGTTGGTATGAATACTCAAGTGGTCTAAGTAATACCTCTTAGTTGCAATATATTTTATGTTAGAATCTTATGTGTCTGCTGTTGTAATGACCCGAAAATTCCCCTCGTGGGAAATCGCCGGATACGCTAACTTTGGGTATACAACACATCAAAACAAATAACATAAGACTTTTATATACATCATAATAATGTGACATCAGAGTACATAATATCAGAGTAAATCAAATATAAATACCACAACGGAAGATTAAATTACAATAATTGTAATACAATGTAGCGGCAATAAATAACTAACACAGCGGATGGCTATCAGTGCTCTGGACACAGCTTTAAGCTTCGATCCAGAATCCCGCTCAATATACCTACAAAATAAGTTATTCGACTGCCCGTGTGGAAAATATAGGCACCCGAGTTTGCAAGTGAAACAACTACAGGTTAGTCATGGGACAAGTATGAGAAACTTACTTAACCTATTTAATAATAAGGTCAATCATATGACCACGCTGCTAACGCGGAACATGTTTACTCCATTGGATTGCCAGTGCATAAACATCAACCATAAATAAACATATGGATCTACAATGCGTCAATCAACATGCAATTCCTTAATCTACCCATCTAGGCTTAATCCCTAAACTTAGATTTCAAAATCCAATTCACTTTACAGAAATTATCTCTTCAGACTTTATTTCCTGATTTCTTTTATTTCAAATCATTTGAAATACATATCTAGCTTTTATAATAAACTAGATTTCACTTGGGATTTCAAAACAAAACATTTGGAAATATGAATTTCAAAACATAACAATGCATACAAACAAGTATGAAACCAAATATCGGTCATGTTCCCTCAGGACCGGGCAGTACGCACCCTAACCGAACCAATATATATATATATGCACCTAACAGCTACACTGACAATGCACTATCCCACCAATTGGCGAAGACATGCACGTCCTTACACTGTTAGTCAATTTCAGGCCACCCACATCTTCAGCCACATACTTGCTAAATCATTTTATATCCCGAAGTAGGGAAAATCATTTCACAACATAATCACAAGTATAATCAAATCTATATGGATTTCTACTTACAAATCATTTCGAAATCATCGGGTATAGCCCTCGAAATCCTTTCTGTTTTATAAAACATTTTAACGAAACATTCCCTGTCCAAATCGGGAATAACATCTTTTTACTTAAGAAAACTCATTTCAAAATCATTTATTAAATTTTGAAACAAACAACATCGCTAAACACCTTATAGTCAAATCGTTACCTTTGAGAGTTGCCTATCTTCGTATCACTGAACTGACTTGATGAGATGCGCTTCCCTTTCATGTGCGATATGCGAGATGTCTTTGAAGTGTTTCACAAGGTGTTAGCACATAGATATTTTTACCCAATCTTTAATGTAAAAGCATATTTTGCTCATAAACTGGTCGAGCACAATCCAAACAGTCAATCCATCACAATCAATATCAACAACCAAGTGTATTTGGTTCAATCACGTTTCATGTTTTACATATACAATAAAAAGGGAATTTTTATTGTAAACATATTTTCTATGCTGCTATGACAAATAAAAAGAAAGATTTTAATTGTCATGTAACAACCCGAAAAATCTGAGCCAGTTTAAAAAATTTAGTTTGGCTATTTTAGTGGATTTTAGATATTTAAAATAAATTATTTTAAATAATAACGACGAAAAGTATGTTTGAATCGGTGTTTGAAAATAAATATAGTTATTTTAAATTATAAACAAGGCCTGAAAAGGCGCGGCAGTTCCAAAAATGGAATTCAAACTTTGACTGACTGTACCGGGTGCAAAATAAAATGGATTTTAGTGAATCCAAAAATATTTAAATCTGTTAGTGAATATCTTTCTAATGAATCTGAAAAATCGAAGTTTCATAGCGGGAATCAAAAGTTATGGCTAAATGAATTTTCAAAAAGGTCGCTATAGAGAATATAAAGCCCTTGAAAATAGACATTTTGCAAACGACCTCAAAATTCGACGAAACCACTTTTGTTGGATTCGGGATGTCAAATTATTGCTAGGTTTCAAATTCCATAATTTTTGAAGTTAATGTGTGAGCGTGGTGGAGGAAAATGTGTTTGGTCAATTTTAGTTAAATTGGATCGACCAGAAAATGGCCATTTTTCAAACTGTCTCAGAATTCACTGAAACTAGTTTTGTTGGGACCGTATCATCAAAACATAGCTAGATTTATTTTTCTGGAATTTTTTGGATCATTATGTGGCCCCGACAAATTGAAATGTACATTCAAATCAAATATTGAATGTTTTATATTTTAATTTGAAGAGAAACTGGCTGAAACAGTCGAATGGGCCTATGAAACATATCCCATTGTGTTCAGAATGGGGGTATTTATGTACGGATGACAGACGTTGGGTTGGATTGGAGCTAGTATGTGAAGAGGGGTATTTTAGAATTTTAAAAATATATAAATAAAGAAAAAAACCCATTGGCCAATCACAACTCGACAAACCCGTGTTCTCTCTCCCTCTCCAGCTCGTCGACAGCGATAGGAGCTCCAACCTTCCCTCCTCTTTATCTCCTTCCACACGCACCGATATCCAACGCCCCAGTTGGGGATTTTGAAGACCTCTCTGAGAGCTTCAGATCCGTATCTGCTTCTCCCTGATTGGTGGCGCATAACTCGAGAATAGCGCCCAGGAAGAGGCGCCGTTCATCGCGCCGGATCTCCCTCAACTCGCCGTCGATCTCCATGCAACCACCAGCGCCAGCAATCCCTTCTGAAGCTCTTTGTGGTGGTACGATCTGATCGCCCTCAAACTGAATGGATCAAGCGCAAATCAGTGACCTAGTTTTGAACGCTCAAGAAAGGTATATGGCCTTTAAATTTTTGAATAAAAAATAACACTTTTTAGTGTTGCAATTTATGATTTTACAATAAAAATCATATCTTTTTCGTATGTTGTCGAAATCCAGTGAAACAGGAGACAGTGGACTCGTGAGGACGTCTTCTACATTCTAAAAGAGACCGGATATTTTTCTGAGCCTTCTGCAATTTTTGGTGGAATGGAACCTACTGTGAGATTTCTAAATTATAAACTATATGGAAAACAACGATGTATAAATTATATAGTTGATGTATGAGTTATATAAGCATTGTACACCACATGTATAAGCATTGTATAAGTTGTATGTTCGATGTATAAGTTATATATGCATTGTAAAAATAATATATGCGTTGAAATAAATTGAAATGATATTGAAGTGAAATCGAAATATAGTTATATACGTATATATCTCTCTCTATATATATATATACTCCCCTCGTCCACAGACCATGGACGATATATATTGGTTGTGATGTTGTTTGGATTATTGGTTGATGTGAAATTTGGTGAATATCATGAATGGTTGATTTAAAATGATTGATTGTGGTTGAAATCCCAATAGGATTAGTATATGGGAAAATTCGTCTGTGTACGAACTAGATATTGAAAATCCCCATTGTCAAAAGCTGCGAGGCTTTAATGTAGATCGAGGATCCATACTCGGGACGGTGCTGGTTTTAACTACCCTGCCGTTATGCTGCCGAAATTTTCAATAATATTCATGTGTTGAAACTATATTCATGTGTTGAATAGAAATTCATGTGTTGAATGAAGTTCATGTGTTGAATAAATTCTTTGAAAGATAAAAATAACATTTTTATTATGTATATATAGACTATATAAAATATTAGTATTTTAAATAAATTGTTTTAACACCAAAAATAACATTTTTACCTTATGTATGAACTATATAAAGTAACCGTGTTTTGAAATAAATTGTTTTACAATAAAAATCACATTTTTATTATATATATATAAACTATAGAAAATATTCATGTGTTGAATAAAGGATTAGAACGATAATAATCATATTTTTATCGTATGTGTGAAGTCGAAAACATTCATGTGTTGAATATATAGATTGAACAATAAAATCCACATTTTTATTATGAATATGAAGTGCTAAAAATATTCATGTGTTGAATAAAGATTTTTGATGATAAAAATATCATTTTTATCAAATATATGAAGTGAATATGGTTTTGAAATCAAAGAATGAATTATATATATATAATTAAATTAAATCCAATAACAAAGCTGCAGTTCATGTTTTGAAACCGTGATTTCAAACAATTGTACCTGGAGATCCGACTATCAGATTTTCCCGAAACCAAAACCGTTGGGTTCGCTTTGGAAATATCTTTCCAACGACACCCACTTTGTAAAGATCCAACGGTAGGATTGTCTGGAATGTTTAATTCAAATCTGAAGTAAAATAGCGCCAGAGTCGATTATATATATATATATAATTAAATTGAACCGAATAATGACACTGCAGTTCGTATTTTGACATCGTAACTTCAAACGATTGTACGGGGAGATCCGACAGTCGGATTTTCCCAAAACCGAAACCGTTGGATTCGTTTTGAAAAGATTTTTCTAATGATATAAAATTTGTGAAGTCCGATGGTTAGATTTTTATATATGTGTAAAACAAATCTGAAGAAAAACAGCGTCACGGTCGCGTTATGGCCTGAAGCGTCGTTTGAGCGAATTGGTTATTTTTAAATAAATAAAAATAGCGATAAATCGTGATAAATATTATAAACGATATGGAATAGAAATAAACTGAATTTTCTCAGTTTATTGGATATTTGATGGTTGAATGTGTTTGGCGTGAAAATTACATTAAAGAACTGAATTATTGGTGTCGAATAATTTAACCATTGAAATGAATTGATTTGAAATTCTAAATATACGTGAATTATTTGAAAAGGCCAAGTTAATTCTCATTTCAAATAATTGATCGACGATTAGAAGTCAAAGATATGAAGACGGTGCAAGACCGATGATCTTCATGTCGAATGGAGGGGTGCTACTGATGCTCATGATAGGAGTAGCTACCTTGAAGGGGCTGAAGTGGTAGCCTTCCGGGCATACTTGTTGATTGTACAGATATGCGAGGTATTAAGTGCCTCCAGTTTCGTTCAGACCCAGAACGAACTTGTAAATGGACTGTTTGTCTGACATTGGATTTTGTTCTGTGCTGATTGATCTCTATTAAATATATATCTGTTTAGCGGTGGAGAATTTATTCTCTTGCTTAACGCTCTTCTCTGAGACGTACGAGCTCAGAGGTTATATATCGATAGAAATCAGTCGCATGGAGTGAATTGCCTGTGGGGCATGCCTAAGTGCAGATGATCAAGGCTTTTGTTGAAAAGCAAAGTCTTGTGGGTGATGATCAAAGCACGGCCTGTGTGGCATAGCTTTGTGTATAACGTTGATTCGCGAGCCTCACACCCCGGTATGGACTAGAAACGGGAGAAGGATCCAGGGAGGGCATGCGTTTCTTTCTAGCTAGGGTGGTGTCAGGGACCAACCAGCCCTGACATTTATATTATTTTCACCTATGTGGTTGTTGGATTGCGAGGAGCGTCGGATATATCGGTGACTATGTGGAGCCGATGGAGTCATATGACTCATTTACGCCCCAAAGGGCGAGGAAATGCAGTGTTCAGGCATTTTAATCCATATCGGTGGACCGACCCTGCGGCTCCAAAGGATCGATGCGTTCTGATCCGGAGGCTCGGGCTAGAGAGTCTCGAATTCGGTAAGGACGATCCCTTGCCTTGGTTCATGATGGAAATTCAATTTCCAAATACGACATTGTGCGGTTTTGATTGTATACCTATATATGGTGACATAGGGGTACGGGGCATTAATGTCTTCTATGATTGATACTTATGATTTGAAATTGTTTTTGAAACATATAAACACTAGTAATAATATCAAATGCTTTTATTTTATTCGTATCAAGCATATTTTGGCCATTATAAGGTAAAAATCTATCCTCCGGTTTGTGTTGCATTGTGTGATGGGAACTGAGTCTTGTAATGGCTTCATTTTTATAAAAATCATTGCGATGTTTAAAAGATTTACTTGTTTTGAAGCACTGGCAACCCAATGGAGTAAACCCGTTCCGCGAAAGTGGCGTGGTCCTGTGATTGGCCATATATTAAAGTAATCTAAGTAGATTTCTCATACCAGTCCCATGACTGACTCGTAGTTTGTTTCACTTGCAAACTCGGGCGCCCCTTTTTCTACATGGGCAGCCTTGTATTCAGGTTTTAGCAGGCTCTTTCTAGATAGCTGGGGTTGAAGATGGATTCTATCATTTATCTCTTTTTATGCTGTTCAACTCCTATTGCACATATTATGTTTAGATTTCCAATGTAGACATTTTATGTAAAGCTAAACTGTATTTTGTATTAAGTATGATCCTGTATACTGTGTAACTCTGATGATTATGTTTATCCAGTGTATTCTATTGTACGTTATCTGGTGTATTTATTTATTTATGTTCTGTTGTTGTCTGTTTATGTTTTATATTCCAAAGATTACCCTTGCCACCATCGTACGGGGTTTGGGGTCATCACAAACGTGGTATCAGAGCTTTGGTTAAGCTTAGTTCTGGAATATAACATATTAATGAACTCGTCAGAAATAGAACCAGTAGTGTTCTAGGATGAATAACTCATTACGGATAGGATCAGTAATATCCTAATATGAGTATAGCAGAATCAGAATAACTCATTAGAGATGGGGTCAGAAATGACCCAGAACGAGTTGAGAGTTAAATGTTTATAAATAACATATTTTTGATTATATATATAGTCTGGTTTTAGAAATATGATTTTTGAATATATAAAAGATATGTATTTGAAAATTTAATCAATAAATTGATTGTTCTTTGTGTTGTGTGATTGAGAATTTGATTAATCAAATTATTAGAATGAGAGCTAATTTAATCAATGAATGAATGGTAAATCTATGCAATTAAATCAAGTATTGAACTTATTTAAAAATAGATAGAAATATATACATGTGCATTATATATATTTGAACAGGTAAATGGATTAGCTGTTGAGTAAAGAATTTATTTGCGTGCCCGACAAGTAGGTAAATCTTATTGAGTTGGATGCGTAGTTTTATTATTATATCAACTCCTGTGAATGCCATTGGATGCGGAGTGCTGGTTGTTCTGTGTGTAATAATAAATGTCTCATAGGATAGTAACAATTAATTTTGAACTACACTACATGACATACTTCTTGAAGATAGGCATACTTCATCATATACCACATAAGCATTTGGAGCTTGTGTGACGAGGATGAAGATTTACCATACGAGCAAGAGGCTTGTATGGCGATGACTATATTTTACAGTTTGAACCGATGACTGATATGGACCATATAAAACGTAACGGTAAATTGCAAGATTAATAAAAACCCCACATAGGTATGGAGATGACAATAAACACGTCTCTCTGGTCATTAAGGCACAAAAACCATTTATAGGGTGACGAGAACTTATTCTCTGGAGTTATGATCTATACACACTCCCCTGTGGACACTGGAATATATCACAATAAATATGTTCATGCTTATTAGGATTTATTGGGTACATAATACGGCCCAATAAATTTCCAAGCCCTCCCCGTACAAAGGAGGTTATGGCGAAATTTTTCGAAAATTTAGGGTGTTAGCCAAATTTTTGAAGAATTTGAAAATTCTTAGAAACTGAAAAGTTGGAGAAAGGAAGCCAGAACAAAAGTTGGAGAATGGAATCCAAAAGGAAAGTTGAGTTGGTTAATTAAACGACTTTCGACTTCGTTCCTTTTCGGGGACGAAAAGTTTTAAGTGGGGGAGATTGTAACAACCCGGAAAATCTGAGCTAGTTTAAAATTTTTAATTTGGCTATTTTAGTAGATTTTAAATATTTAAAACAAATTATTTTAAATAATAACGATGAAAGGTATGTTTGAATCGATGTTTGAAAATAAATATAATTATTTTAAATTATAAACAAGGCCTAAAAAGGCGCGGCAGTTTCAAAATTGGAATTCAAACTTTGACTGACTGTACCGGGTGCAAAATAAAACAGATTTTAGTGAAACCAAAAATATTTAAATCTGTTAGTGAATATCTTTCTAAAGAATCTGCAAAATCAAAGTTTCATAGCGGGAATCAAAAGTTATGGCCAAATGGATTTTCAAAAAGGTCGCTATAGAGAATATATAGCCCTTCAAAATAGACATTTTGAAAACGACCTCAGAATTCAACGAAACCACTTTTGTTGGATCCGGGATGTCAAATTATTACTAGGTTTCAAATTCCAAAATTTTTGAAGTTAATGTGTAGGCGTGGTGGAGGAAAATGTGTTTGGTCAATTTTAGTTAAATTGGATCGACCAGAAAATGGCCATTTTTCGAACGGTCTCAGAATTCGATGAAACTAGTTTTGTTGGGACCGTATCGTCAAAATATAGCTAGATTTATTTTTCTGGAATTTTTGGGATTAGTATGTGGCCCTGGCAAATTGAAATGTACGTTCGAATCAAATATTGGATGTTTTATGTTTTAATTTGAAGAGAAACTGACTGAAACAGCCGAATGGGCCTATGAAACATATCCCATTGTGTTCGGAATGGGGGTATTTAGCTAGGGATGACAGTCGTTGGGTTTGGATTGGAGCTAGTATGTGAAGAGGGGCATTTTAGAATTTCAAAAATATACAAATAAAGAAAAAAACCATTGGCCAATCACAACTCGACAAACCCGCGTTCTCTCTCCCTCTCCAACTCGTCGACGGCGATATAAGCTCCCACCTTCCCTCCTCTTTATCTCCTTCCACACACACCGACAGCCAATGCCCCAATTGAGGATTTTGAAGACCTCTCCGAGAGCTTCAGATCCGTACTCGCTTCGTCCTGATTGGTGGCGCGTATCTCGAGAATCGCGCCCAGGAAGTGGCACCGTTCATCGGCCGGATCTCCCTCAAGTCGCCGTCGATCTCCATGCAACCACCAGCGCCAGCAAGCCCTTCTGAAACTCTTCGAGGTGGTATGATCTGATCGCCTCAAACTGAACGGATCGAGCGCAAATCAGTGACCAAGTTTTGAACACTCAAGAAAGGTATACGGCCTTTAAATTTTTGAATAAAAAATAACACTTTTTAGTGTTGCAATTTATGATTTACAATAAAAAACATATCTTTTTCGTATGTTGTCGAAATCCAGTGAAACAAGAGACAGTGGACTCATGAGGACGTCTTCTACATTCTAGAAGAGAACGGATATTTTTCTGAGCCTTCTGCAATTTTTGGTGGAGTGGAACCCAATGTGATATTTCTAAATTATAAACGATATGGAAAATAAAGATGTATAAATTATATAGTTGATGTATGAGTTATATAAGCATTGTACACCACATGTATAAGCGTTGTATAAGTTGTATGTTCGATGTATAAGTTATATATGCGTTGTAAAAATAATATATGCATTGAAATAAATTGAAATGATATTGAAGTGAAATCGAAATATAGTTATATACGTATATATATATATATACTCCCCTCGTCCATAGACCATGGACGATATATATTGGTTGTGATATTGTTTGGATTATTGGTTGATGTGAAATTTGGTGAATATCATGAATGGTTGATTTGAAATGATTGATTGTGGTTGAAATCCCAATAGGATTAGTATATGGGAAAATTCGTCTGCGTACGAACTAGATATTCAAAATCCCCATTATCAAAAGCTGCGAGGCTTTAAGGTAGAGTGAGGAGCCGTACTCGGGACGGTGCCTGTTTTAACTACCGTGCCGTTATGTTGCCGAAATTTTCAATAATATTCATGTGTTAGAATTATTTTCATGTGTTGATACTATATTCATTTGTTGAATAGAAATTCAGGTGTTGAATAGAAAATCATGTGTTGAATGAATTTCATGTGTTGAATAAATTCTTTGAAAGATAAAAATAACATTTGTATTATATATATATATAGACTACATAAAATATTAGTCTTTTAAAAAAATTGTTTTAACACCAAAAATAACATTTTTACCTCATGTATGAACCATATAAAATAATCGTTTTTTGAAATAAATTGTTCTACAATAAAAATCACATTTTTATTATACATAAAAACTATAGAAAACATTCTTATGTTGAATAAAGGATTAGAACGATAAAAATCATATTTTTATCGTATGTGTGAAGTCAAAAACATTCATGTGTTGAATATATAGATTGAACAATAAAATCCACATTTTTATTGTGAATATGAAGTGCTAAAAATATTCATGTGTTGAATAAAGATTTTTGATGATAAAAATATCTCATTTTTATCAAATATATGAAGTGAATATGGTTTTGAAATCGAAGAATGAATTATATTTTTATATATATAAATATAATTAAATTAAATCCAATAACAAAGCTGCAGTTCATGTTTTGAAACCGTGATTTCAAACGACTGTATCGGGAGATCCGACCATCGGATTTTCCCGAAACCGAAACCGTTGGGTTCGCTTTGGAAATATCTTTCCAAAGACACCCACTTTGCAAAGATCCAACGGTTGGATTGTCTGGAATGTTTAATTCAAATCTGAAGAAAAACAGCGCCAGAGTCGATTATATATATATATATAATTAAATTAAATCGAATAACGACACTGCAGTTCATATTTTGAAATCGTAACTTAAAACGATTGTACCGGGAGATCCGACCATCGGATTTTCCCAGAGCTGAAACCGTTAGATTCGTTTTGAAAAGATCTTTCTAATGATATAAAATGTGTGAAGATCCGACGGTTAGATTTTCAGATATGTGTAAATCAAATCTGAAGAAAAACAGCGCCACGGCCGCGTTATGGCCTGAAGCGTCGTTTGAGTGAATTGGCTATTTTTAAATAAATAAAAATAGCGATAAATCGTGATAAAATATTATAAACGATATGGAATAGAAATAAACTGAATTTGCTCGGTTTATTGGATATTTGATGGTTGAATGTGTTTGGCGTGAAAATTACATTAAAGAACTGAATTATTGGTGTCGAATAAGTTAACCATTGAAATGAATTGATTTGAAATTCTAAATATACGTGAATTATTTGAAAAGACCGAGTTAATTCTCATTTCAAATAATTGATCGACGATTAGAAGTCGAAGATATGAAGATGGTGTGAGACCGATGATCTTCACGTCGAATGGAGGGGTGCTAGTGATGCTCATGATATGAGTAGCTACCTTGAAGGGGCTGAAGTGGTAGCCGTCCGGACGTACTTGTTGATTGTACGAATATGCGAGGTATTAAGTGCCTCCGGTTTCATTCAGACCCAGAACGAACTTGTAAATGGACTGTGTGTCTGACATTGGATTTTGTTCTATGCTGATTGATCTCTATTAAATATATATCTGTTTGGCGGCGGAGAATTTATTCTCTTTCATAACGCCCTTCTCTGAAACGTACGAGCTCAGAGGTTATATACCGATAGAAATCAGTCGCATGGAGTGAATTGCCTATGTGGCATGCCTAAGTGGCAGATCATCAAGGCTTTTGTTGAAAAGCAAAGTCTTGTGGGTGATGATCAAAGCGCGGCCTGTGTGGCATAGCTTTGTGTATAACGTTGATTCGCGAGCCTCACTCGCCGGTATGGACCAGAAACGGGAGAAGGATCCAGGGAGGATGAAACAACCCGTATTTTCAATAACCTGTTATAACATAAATCGAGACAGAATTTAATTTATAAATCTGAATCAAGGGAAACGGGCTATGCCATTGCGTTCGTCTCGGAAAAATACACGAAATAGAGTCCGAGTTTTCGAAAATCGGAGTCCGTATGACCCGATTAAGGCCCAACGAAGTTTTCAGAAAAATTCAAAGTAAAAACAGATTTCAAATTCAAGTTTGAATTTGGAAATTAGGTCAGATTGGGCCAGGCGGGAAAATTCACGCCAGAGCACCCAAGTCGACAGCCCTGTCGACTTGGGAGTCGACTTGGTTGGACCCAAGTCGACAGCCCTGTCGACTTGGCTGTCGACTTGGCTCAGCCGGGCAGTTTTGCCTGGTGCACCATTTTGGGAGTTGTGTTGAGTTTGGGGGCCAGATTCGGTTTTGAGGGCTGAGATTAGAACTAGGGTTTAATCCTAAGGCTAAAACTAATCATAATCTCTATAAATAAGCCCCTAACCTAACCCTAAATCATCATTATTCATTCAAGTAACTAAACTATGGCAAAATCATTCCTCTCATGGCCTCCACTCTCTTCATAAAATTCCTAAGTTATTTCTATGAGAGATTTTCCATGCATACAAGTGTTTTCAAGCTTGTATGAGTGTCATTAGCTTGCATTCAAGTCAAGTTTCCATATTTACATCATAAAGCAAGAGTTTTGATCATTTTGGCTCAAGGGTTTTTCTATTAGAGCTTGCATTTTGGGTTTATTTGATTGCTTAAGGGCTTTGTCATATTTTTGTGTCTTCATAAGCATTGTAAGCCCTTTTCTACTTTCATATTTAAACTATAAAGTTAAATGAATGATGCAAGTTTACTATGTCATGTTATGCAAGTTTGATATGTTATGCTATGCAAGTTTGCCATGTTATGATATGCAAGTTTACCATGCTATGTTATGCAAGTTTGTCATGTTATGATATGCAAGTTTATCATGTTATGTTATGCAAGTATGCCATGTTATGATATGCAAGTTTACCATGTTATGCTATGCAAGTTTGCCATGTTATGATATGCAAGTTTATCATGTTATGTTATGCAAGTTTGCCATGTTATGATATGCAAGTTTATCATGTTATGTTATGCAAGTTTGCTATGTTATGATATGCAAGTTTGCCATATGATATGCAAGTTATGTTATGCAAGTTTGGGTTGATCATTTTGCTCATGTTATCATGTTATGCAAGCTTATCTTGGGTTTATGTGCTTAAAGCTTCAAGCTTTATGCTAAAGGTTGCATTTTGGCAACATGTAAGTTATCATATCCCTTATGATAACTTGCATGTGAGGCTAAATGCGAACTTATGGCAACTTCTACATGTCATTTATCACCATGTATCACTTATATGCTAAGTTTGGTTTTATGCATACTTTTGAGGCCTAATGCAAGTATATGAACATATGTACATTTCATATGCCACCATGTTAAACTTGTGGCTTCAACACTTTTATGTCATGATTATGCCAAGTTCCCTCTTTCTATCCTTTATGCGCTATTGCGATATGTAAGTGATGGGATTGCGTTTGGGGTTGGGTAAACTTAAAAGGCATAAAAACATAAGATTGGGAATTTACCTATTAAGTTAGGTCTACCCATTGGGAATTTACCTATTAAGTTAGGTCTACCCAAATGCTTGAAAACTTGTAATATGTTTTGGAAACATATTGGACATGACACTTAGAAAATATAAGTGTGAACAACTCGAGGTTGGGTTGAGTTTGTAGCGTAAAACTACCCGGAACCGACCGGCTTAACTAGTTGCTACAAACAATAGGACCCAATGTGAGAAGTTGGTCATGTTGTACCTTGAACCCGAGGTTAGACCAAGTTGTGGTGTAAAGCTACCCGGACCCGCCCGGCTTAACTAGTAACCACAACAAGGTCTAATGTGAGAGGTTAAGGCACATTAATTAATTAATGCCTCATGATTAGGGTTAAGTCATGGTCCACTTAATACTTAACCAATTTGGGCTTGGTAGATTAATCAGGGTTAAGTCGTGAACTCATCGTACACTTAACCAAGTTAATCCATGATTAGCAAAAGGGTTAAACCGTACTTAACCCACTAGAAAATCCTAGCAATGGGGGTCCACTCCAGCAGTAATCCCAAGTTTGTATCATTAAGACCCTAGGGACTAGGCTAGGGTGGGGGCACGATTACTGGACTTGAGGTAAGTGACCAAAAACGACGGCAGAGTGGTACGCTGGTGTAGTTCCGGGCGTACTATGGTCGTGCACATAGTCTGAAGCCGGGGAAAACATGCACGGGTACCAGTAGATCGAGACTGTGCACTTATGTTTATGGTGTCCATGGGTTGACACCCTAGGGCTTGATACACCCGACGGGAGACCCTGCACAGTCTGACTACAATTATGTTTGGGCCGTATTGACACCAACACGTGACGAGTTAGGCTTATAGGGAGCCGATCGACTAGACCGTTTGGTTGGACCTCGTATTAGGGTCACTTCATGTTATTGGACCTGGTATTAGGGTCACTTCATGTTTATTGGACCTCGTATTAGGGTCACTTCATGTTATTGGACCTCGTATTAAGGTCACTTCATGTTTATTGGACCTCGTATTAGGGTCACTTCATGTTATTGGACCTCGTATTAGGGTCGCTTCATGTTATTGGACCTCGTATTAGGGTCACTTCATGTTATTGGACCTCGTATTAGGGTCATTTCATGTTATTGGGCCAAAGCTTGGGCCAAGGGATCAATACTTGTTTATTCAAGTCATGTTAGTTTGCTAGTACACCTGAGGTGCAAAAACCTTAAACCTGACTATGCGATGACACCTTTATCTACCTTGTTAGTAATCATCAAGCTAGTATGTTGTTATCCTTATGTTCATCCCTGCTTCTCATGCCAGTTAACTTTATCAGTTTACATTGATTGTAGTAGGGCTTACTCAGTCTTTTTGACTGACCTGTTTTCTTTCGCCTCTTTTCTTCCGTTCCCCCCCCAGGTTCTCAAGGTGGGAATATTGGAGCTTAGCTTGGATTTCTGATCGCTTGCTTGTGGGATTTAGCTCATGTACGGTTTGACATGAAGCTAGCTATGGTTATCACTTATTTGGGGATAGTACTTATGTATTTCAGTTTTTTTTTTCAGTTGATGTTGTTCTTATCTAGACTTGTTTATTTGGAAAGTTGACATTATGTTGTACCAGACTTGTTTTGAAATAGTTTGAAATCTTCCACTGTTTTACTTATCTTATTTACTCTGTTTCCATATATACATATGTTCTTGTTCTGCCTTGATATATCATTATGCATGTTTACCTGATTCAAACGCCCCTCCAAAGTCAGAGTGCTTGCAAGAGCCACCCTGGCGGAGGTGGGGTGTTACATTTGGTATCAGAGCATATGGTTTACGAGAAGGAACCAAAAGGTTTTTAGAAAACTTTTGGAAAACTATTTTCAAAACCAAGTATAAAGTATTTTCCAAAGAAAAGTCTAGTTTATTTTAAAGGCTATTCCCCAAAAAGCCATTAGCAAAAATTCCTTCGTTTTTCTCCATTCTGAATCTATCTTTTTCTTCGTTTTCAATATAGCCGATAACTTTGCCATTCCGGAAGGCGCTCAAGTACCTATTTGGTTTAGGAGATACATGGGGGAAAGGACAAGTGAAGCCGACCCCGCAGACATTCCTCCTCCCCCTCAGCCTCCACAAGCGGATTTTTCGGAAACTTGTAAGAACTTTAAGACGATGGGTGGCAAGGAATTGGTTGAAAGAAACCGAAGATCTTTTTGCCTTCTTTGATATAGATGACCGTAGGAAGGTTTTATTGGCAGTGTGGTTGCTAAAGGAAGAAGCTACACGTTGGTGGGTGGTCACCACCGCTACTAGGCCAATTGAGACTTAGGATGACTTTCGGGGAAAGTTTGGACTAGGGTTCCTATCACTAAAGCAAGGGGACATGACTATTAGGGAATACGTGGATAAGTTTAATCAACTTGCTCG
Organism: Allium sativum; assembly: GCA_030737875.1. Taxonomy (NCBI): domain Eukaryota; kingdom Viridiplantae; phylum Streptophyta; class Magnoliopsida; order Asparagales; family Amaryllidaceae; genus Allium; species Allium sativum. The sequence goes on along the minus strand of CM060909.1, from coordinate 426,707,233 downwards.
GTTCGGTTTAGACTTGGTTAACACAGCTCAGAAGAAGGCCCTATACTTTGCTCTAGGATTAAACGAGCCATTACATGGTTTAGCCATGACTCATATACCCTTGGGGGCAACTTTTGAGAGTTTGGTGAATACGGCCCTACTCAATGAAGAGAATAGGAGTGACAAGAAAGAGATCAAGATGAATGATACTCAAGCCAAGAAGACTGATTCCCAATGGAAAGGAAATCAGGGTAATCCAAGTGGTCAGGCAATCAGAACAAGAACAAGAGTCAAGGCAACAAGGGGAACAACAACAAGGGCAATAATAACAAGGGGAAGTACCATTATTGCGGTTCAGTTGGGCATCTTATTAAGGATTGTAAGAAGAGGAAAAGGAAGAATGGTGAATGCTTTTTCTGCGGTGAGACTGGACATTTCAGTAAGGATTGCCCGAAGAAGCAAGGGCAAGGCCAGGGTCAGACTCAGCATGCTGGACCTTCAGGAGGGCAATTTCATGCTCTCAATGCCGCTCCAGTTCCCGATCGAGGTAGTATTTCTGTTGAGAGCCTTGTATATATTTCTGATTTTCCAGTTCGTACCTTGTTTGATTCTGGTGCATCGCATAGCTTTATCTCATCTGATCTTGTTGATAGTTTGCACCTAAGTACTAGTCTAGTTAATGATCCCGTGTGTGTTTCAAATCCAATTGGGGTTTCCGCCCATTTGTCTATTATCTACGTGGATTTGAAAATCTCTATCTTGAGTGTAGAGTTCTCGTGTGATGCTTATATTCTCGGTCATGGGGTATGGGTTGATTTTGGGCATGGATTGGTTGTCCAGTTTTGGAGCCATTCTTGATTTTCGAGCATAGGGTTGAGAGGCTCATGACTCGCCTCGGTAATACCCTAAAAATTTCTAGTAACCCTATGAGTCCCGTCATGTTGTGTTATCTTGAATCCCTCAACCCGTCTATCGATAGTTTGCAATCGGTGAGGGTGGTCCGAGAATATCCTGATATCTTGGGTGAAGTGAAGGGGGTTACCCCTAAACGAGAGATTGATTTCCGCATTTATCTGGTTGATAATGCCAAGCCAGTTACGTGGCCGGTTAGGCACATGGCCCCGCAAGATGAGAGTTAAGAAAGCAAGTCAAGGAGTTGCTTGAGAAGAACTTCAGTAGACGAGGTATATCTGAATGGGAAGCGCCTATAGTATTTACTACCAAGGCAGATGGTTCTCTTCGACTTTGTGTTGATTATCGTGAGTTAAACAAAGAGAATAGGCAACCATTGCCAAGGATCGATGATTTGTTTGATCAGCTAGTAGGAACATCTGTTTTCTCTTGTTCTTGCTACTGGATTCCATCAACTCAGAGTAGCTGAGGATAGTATAGACAAAACTGCGTTCAGAACTCCAGATGGATTCTTAGAATGGCTGGTCATGCCATTCGGTTTGACTAATGCACCCGCCTACTTCGTGGACTTGATGAGTAGGGTGCCTAGGGAGTTCCTGAACAAGTTTGTGGTAGTCTTTGTAGACGATATCCTGACTTTCTTAAAGAACGAGGAAGAACATGCTAGACATCTCAAGGAGGTGATGGATACGCTTAGAGCGCATCAGTTGAAAGCCAAGTCCTCCAAATGTCATTTTGGAGAAAAGAAGTTAGATTTCTTGGGCACATAGTTTCTAAGCAAGGCTTATTGGTGGATCCTGCTAAAGTGGTCGCGGTTCAAAACCGAAAAGCTCCGACAAGGACAATTGAAGTAAGAAGTTCTCTCAGTTTAATTAGTTAGTTAGTGTCCCTTGAGCTTAGACCTACCCTTCTGGATCAAGTAGGGACTTCACAGAAAGAAGACCCGCAGTTAGTCGAGATCATGGACCAGTTGATTCGAGGCGAGATGGTAAGTCACCTCGCTATAGATGACAAGGGATGGCTAAGACGCGATGAGAGAAAGAAGGTTCTTGAAGATGCACATCACCCGAGGAGGTGGCCGAGTTTGTCCCAAGTTGCATGTTGTGCCAACAGGTTAAAGGCTGAGTCATAGAAGACCGGTGGGCTATTATATCCATTGGAGGTCCCCGCAATGGAAGAGGGAAAAGCGTCACGAAGGATTTCGTGGATGGACTTCCTAGATCAAGAAAGGGAATAAGAGCATGTGGGTCATAGTAGGTAGACTCACGAAGAGTGCTCATTTCACTCCGGTAAAGAGCGAAAGGACTACATCATAGCTAGCGACAGTTTACTTTCAAGAAATAAAGCGGTTGCACGAGGTTCCCTAAAGTATAGTTAGTAACCATGACTCAATCTTCACTAGCCAGTTTTGGGATAGTCTACGGGAAGTCATGGGCAAGCAACTGAATCTAAGTACGGCCTATCATTCGCAGGCGGATGGTTCATTTCGTTCAAGCATGAGTTATAGAAAATCACGTTGGTAAGAGCAATTGGCAACGTGGATTGGTATTTCCAAGAAAAGTTCTGCTGCGTGGAATACTTTATAGTAAGTAAACGAGATCCAGGATTCACTAGTGAATTTTGGAGAGCTTGCATGAAACCATGAGGTCATAGTTATGTTTAAGCCAAGAATGATAGAAGAGTAAGTGAAAGAGGAAGACGAGAGGCGACAATGAAATGGTTTCCAACTCATATTTGGAAATAAGAGTTAAGAAGCCAAGAAATCATGAAGTAAAAGACGGTCAAAGCACAGTGGAGTTAAGCTCAAGGAAATGTGTAACACCCCACGCCCGCTATGGTCACTCACTAAGGGAATGCCATAGCATCGGTGGAGTATTTTAGTGAATATAGAACAGAAAAATTACACCAAGACAGATATAAATAGTATTTGAAATTTAAAACATCATCTCATAACAGCGGAAATAAACATGTCTGGTTACATCATAAAACCATGATAAAAGTCAAGTACAATATCTGTCAAAATAAAGAAGTACATAATCCCACTCTCTCATACAATAGCCATAACAAAAGAAAAGATAACTGGATAACTGGAGCTTTACATCTACCCAAGCTCCTAAAGACTGGAACAGCAATCCGATCAAGCTCTACTACCGCTAGGATCCACCGTAGGACCTGAGGGTTGGAAAAAAAGATAAAAACAACGGGGTCAGACATAAGTCTGAGTGAGTCCTATAACTTTAACAATACAATCATTAAAGTAACCAGAGAAGACATAAACTTGACCTACGGTAATATCTGGGGATGAATGGCTACCCTAAGCAGCTTGGTAGACTTAGGATAAACTAAGATAACCGTCAGGACGCATCTACCCCCCCCCAAGGATAATTACTAACTGCACCACACCAGTCATTCCTACTTAAAGGTTGATCCCTTCTAAGGACTTAGAAAATTTCCCCAGTAGTTTCATGTACTCCTAGCCCACTACATAGGTGCCGTCTGCCCCTATCTCCACTAGGTGTACTTAGTAATTCTTACCCAGTAGTTTCGTGTACCCCTACATAGGTGCCGTCTGCCCCTATCTTCATTAGGTGTACCCACTACTCCCCATCGATCGGCTCCCTACCGTAGATACCCGTGCTGGTCCCACAGTGGGGTGTATCACTCCCCTAAAGTGGCTACCCAATACTAATGGTGCACGGCTTTATATCTACACGATGCAACAACGGCTTATCTACCAGCCCGGGCCCACACACGCATATGAAGCCCGTTGGACTTGCGTTGCCACCGCTAACCCGTTTTGGCCTCTTATAATCAAGCCCAATATGCGTGTCCCGTCACTCGACATGGGTCGAGCCCACAAAGAAACGTTTGGGATATTGGTTGAAATGGGCCCCCAACAAGCTACCCACCTAAGCTTGTCACATATCTAGTGTATCCCACTTAACCCTTTAATCATGTTTAATTACATGTCTCTCTTGGTTAAGTATTCTAATCGTATTTTCTATTGCCACCCAAGGCAACCCACTAGATTCCACATGCCACCCAAGGCAACCACAAAATTTCCACATGCCACCCAAGGCACCCACTTAACCCCTCATGTCCCACAACATGCTACTATGGTTAAGTGTTTCTTAATTAATTAAGACCGTGATCTCCCATAAAGACCTCCCACATTAGACTGGCTGTTATGACCGCCTGGTTAAGCCGGTAGAATCCGGGCAGTCTTACGTCATAACAGAGTCTAACCTCGTGTCTTTACCTTAATCACGTATTTAATTTATGGCTAAGACCTCTCACATTGGGCTGACATTTGTAGCAACTGGTTAAGCCGGTCGGGTCCGGGCAGTTTTACACTACAAATGAGTCCAACCTCGTGTCTTAGTCGATTAATTACACCTAATTAATCACCCCCATATTAATTATCCCTAATTAATATCAAGTTTTCCATAACATGGGTAGACCTAACTCAATAGGTAAATTCCCATGGGGTAGACCTAACTCAATAGGTAAATTCCCACTTATGGTAATTTATTTTTATGGTATGCTTAATCATACCCAATCATTCATTTATTAACTTATTTACCAACCCCATCGTTCCCCACGTAAATCGTTCTCATTTCATGACATAAATAAGGGGAAGATCATCACAAATATCATGGGTTTAGCATACAACTTTGTCATGGGTTAAGAGGATGTCAACTTGCATATATGAGCATATATTAACCCAACTACATATAACCCAAACTTGCATATTATCATACACATGATTTGCATAACATGTTGCATATGAGCTTGCATATTACCATACACATATCTTGCATAACATGTTGAACTTGCATATAGGCATTCTCATAACTTGCATAACATGTTAAACATGCATTTAAGCATACACATAACTTGCATAAGCATTCACATACTAGCATAAGCATTCACATACTTGCATAAGCATTCACATACTTGCATAAGCATTCACATACTTGCATAAACATGCATAACTTGCATATCATGTCATTTAAGCATATACATATCTTGCATAAGCATTCATATACTCGCATAAGCATGCATAACTTGCATATCACATAAATCTTGCTTTTAAACATATACATGACTTGCATATGCATCCATACACTTGCATAAGCATTCATAACTTGCATATCACATTAGACTTGCATTTAAACATATACTTAACTTGCATAACTCACTTTGTTAAACATGCATAATTCCACTCATTAAATATGCATAAACCCACTTGTTAAACATGCATAAACCAACTTGTTAAACATGCATAAATCAACTTATTAAGCATGCATAAACCAACTTGTCAAACATGCATAAACATAGAACAACATAGAGTAACATATCATTATAAATGATTCAAACTCACTAATCCGCATTTAAGACCATAAGTCTCATTACACCCAATCTACTTACTTTAACAATTGATGTTAAAGTGATAGAAACTCACCAAACTCAAGATTAGCAACCTTATGAAGTAGAATTAGTTGCTAACTATGAAGATAATGATGATTAAAGATTGATTAGAGAGTGATTAGCTTGCAACTTCCTTCATAAATTAGTGGAGGCTCCTCTTAGGATTTAATTTGGCGGCATGAGGCCATCATTTCTATTTTTGGTAAGGATTAAGGGGGGTTTAGGGTGTATTTATAGATTAGGTGAGTGTTTTAGGCCCTTAGATTAACCCTAGATTAGATTAGGACCCTTAGATTTCGGAAATCTCTAGAACCAGCCCTCCTAGCCAGCCTGAAACCCAACCTGGTGCAACCTGGTGCACCCAGGTTCAATGGACGGCACGCCCCTGTCGACAGGCAAGTCGACAGGCAAGTCGACACCCCTGTCGACAGGCCTGTCGACAGCCCTGTCGACATGGGTAGGGCGGGAATCTTCCCGCCTGACCCCGCTTGTTCCATCCCACAATCTGAAATTTTAAATTTTTAAATCTGTTTTAGTTTTGAATTTTCTGCAAACTTCATCGGGCCATAACTGGGCCATACGGACTTCGATTCTCGAAAACTCGGACTCTATTTCGCGTATTTTTCCGAGACGAACGCAATAACGCAGCCCGTTACCCCCAATTCCCACGTCTGAGATTATTTATCCTGTAACTAGTGAATTTTAGTATTAACTAAAATTCGGGGTGTTACATTCTCCCCTCCTTAAAGGATTTCGTCCCCGAAATCTCTAAGCTAAGGAGAATGCATATCCTACCATCCAAACAACCATCTACTCAAATCATCAACCACGGGCATCCATTGTCCTTAAACAGTTTCTAATGATGTATGAGCATATGCAAATAGTGTGTGTATATGTTCCCTATCTAATGTATGAACATATGCAAACCATGATAGTGCCATGCATCCATTATGTATGCGAGAAAACCCTATCGACACATACAATATCTACATGAGTGCACAATCATTCACCAAAATGCATCATCCATGTGATAACACAACCATTATACATCCATAAATATATTTTCCTACACACAATTTTATGCAATATGCAATATGAAGTGACTGAGCCGATCTAGTGCCTAGAGTGTGTGTATATGCATCCACGAGCAACCACTAGCAAACACTTGCATCCACTTGCATCCATCAACCATAACATGTCTCAAACACATGTTTCAACCATAGGTTTACCCTATCTATAGGTCAAAGGTACTAACGAGAGGACATACCAAAGATAAGATAAGTACTAGACAAGCGATAAAGGAGAAAGTAAAGACATACCCTCAAAAAGAAATGGGTACAATGAACGCATCTTCGCTTCCGTCTCCCAAGTTGCGTTGCTCTCATCTTCTCCCCACTGTACCTTGACTAGTTGAACCTCTCTGTTTCTCAACTTCCTAGCCTCTGACCCAAGGATGCGAGTAGGAGCTCGTCGAATCGTCGCATCACGCTCAACCTCTACATCTCTAAGCAAGCTCGGCTCTACCACCTCTGCGGTCTCATGTAAGCACTTCCTCAGATGTGATACATGGAATACATCATGAACACCACTAAGTCTGTCGGGCAACTCCACCCTATAAGCCATCCGTCCAATCCTTTCCTTAATAGGAAACGGCCCAACAAACCTCGGTGCTAACTTCCCAACGGATCCGAAGCGAACAACATTTCTCAACGGAGATACCTTAACAAAAACCATATCCCCAACCTCAAACTCAAGATCCGTCCTTCTCTTGTCCGCATAAGATTTTTGCCTATCCTGCGCTGATTTCATCCTTCTTCGAATCAAGTCAATCTTCTCAGAAGTCTCCCTAATCATATCAGGCCCAAGCAAGATCTTATCCGTAGATTCCCACAAACACGTAGGTGATCGACAAGGCCTTCCATAGAGAGCTTCGAAAGGAGCCATACCAATACTGGACTGAAAGCTGTTATTATATGCGAACTCCACCAATGGAAGATGCTCTTCCCATGTACCTCCAAAATCTAAGATACAAAGCCTCAAAAGGTCTTCTAGAACACGATTCACCCTCTCAGTCTGGCCGTCCGTCTGAGGATGATATGCGGTGCTCAGACACAATTGAGTCCCCACTGCTTCTTGCAAACTTCTCCAGAACTCGCTAGTGAAGATAGGATCTCGATCACTAACTATGCTAGAGGGTACCCCATGTAATCGAACTATCTCTCGAAGATATACTGAAGCTAGCCATGGAGCAGTCCTCTTACTCTTCACAGGTATGAAATGGGCGCTCTTAGTAAGTCTATCTACCACCACCCAAATTCCTGTATTACCCTTCCTTGACCTGGGTAACCCGTCAATAAAATCCATCGAGACGCTATCCCACTTCCATTGCGGAACCTCCAATGGGTGAAGCAACCCACCTGGTTTCCTTTGCTCCGCCTTCACTTGCTGGCACACCAAACATCGAGCGACATACTCGGCCACATCTTTCTTCATACCGGCCCAGAAGAAAACCCTCTTCATGTCTTGGTACATCTTATCCCCACCGGGATGAATGGTCATCCTAGAACGGTGTGCGTCATCAAGAATAGCCTTCCTCAAACCCTCGTCTTGCGGTACGCAAAGTCTACCGTCTCTACGCAAGCACCCCCTATCGTCTAGGGTGTACCTACTCAAATGGCTGGACGACTCCCCCCTTATGAGCTTGTCTATCAACTCAACCAACTGTGGGTCGTCCCTCTGGGCTTCCCCAATCCGCCCCAAAAGAGTAGGCCTAACTTCCAAGGAAGCTAGCAAACCGGGTACATAATCAATGGAAGGTCTGAAATCAAACATCGAGATAAATTCCAAGCTTTGTCGTTCCACGAACAATGGACTCAAGGACAACCTCTTCCTGCTCAAGGCGTCCGCCACCACGTTACCCTTGCCAGGGGTATACGCTATCTCGAAATCATAAGATGCTAAGAACTCCATCCACCTTTGCTGTCTTAAGTTTAAATCCTTCTGAGAGAACAAGTACTTCAATGATTTATGGTCAGTGAACAACTCGAATCTCTCACCAAGAAGATAATGGCGCCAAATCTTAAGCGCAAAAACAATAGCGGCCAGCTCTAGATCATGGGTAGGGTAATTTTTCTCATGTGCCCTCAACTGCCTTCCACCATAGGCTATTACCCTTCCCTCTTGCATTAAGACTGCGCCAAGTCCTGTCCCACAGGCATCGGTATAGACAACAAATGGCTTGCTCCCATCTGGCAACACTAAAACTGGAGCCGTGGTTAAAGCTCTCTTTAACCGTCGGAACGCATCATCACAATCTACGTCCCATGTGAAAACAAGATTCTTCTTCGTTAAACGGGTTAATGGGGCTGATATCTTCGCGAAGTCTTTGATAAACTTCCTATAATAACCCGCTAACCCCAAGAAACTTCTTACTTCGGTAGCATTCTTCGGAACCTTCCAATCCTGAATTGATACTACCTTCGCGGGATCCACAGCTATCCCTTCCTTGGAGACCACGTGCCCCAAGAACCGTACTTCCTTCCTCCAGAAGTGACATTTAGAGAATTTAGCCTTAAGGCTATGTGCTCGAAGAGTCTTCAACACTTCCCCAAGATGTAGGGCATGCTCTTCTTCACTCTTAGAAAATACTAAGATATCATCCACAAAGACCACCACGAATTTATTAAGGAACTCCCTGAACACCCTACTCATCAAGTCAACAAAGTATGCAGGGGCGTTCGTCAACCCAAATGGCATCACTAGCCACTCATAGAAACCATCCAGAGTCCTAAAGGCAGTCTTGTCTATGCTATCCTCAGCCACCCTCAACTGATGAAACCCCGTGGCCAAGTCCAACTGAGAAAATACTGAAGCGCCAACCAACTGATCGAAAAGATCATCTATTCTCGGCAATGGGTGTCTATTCTTCTTTGTGAGCTTGTTGAGTTCTCTATAGTCTACACAAAGTCTGAGGGACCCATCCGCCTTCGTAGCAAATACTACTGGAGCACCCCACTCCGATATGCTCCGTCTTATGAACCCCTTCTCAAGTAACTCCCCAACTTGCTTATGGAGTTCCCTCCTCTCACGAGGAGCCATGTGGCGCACTGGTAAAGATACCGGTTTAGCATTATCCACCAAATATATTCGGAAGTCAATCTCCCGCTTCGGAGGTAAGCCCTTCACCTCCTCAAACACATCCGGATATTCCCGGACCACTCTCACAGATTGCAAACTCTCGACCGAAGCGTCAAGCGATTCAAGATAACTTAGCATAACAGAGTCCCTGGGATTACAAGAAATCTCGAGAGTGTTACCCAAAGCGGGTCATGAGCCTAACAACTCTCCTTTCGCAATCAAGAACGGCACCATTACTGGATAACCAGTCCATGCCCAAAATCAACCCATAGCCCGTGAAGCCCAATACAAAAGCATCACATCTAAACTCAATGCTAAGTATAGAAATCTTCAAACCCAAACATATCATGGACAAATAAGTGGAGCCCCCAATTGGGTTTGAAACAACCAAGGGATCATCTACCAGACTGGTGTCTAGGTGCAGTAACTCAACTAATGATGATGAGATAAACGAATGCGATGCGCCTGAATCAAACAATGTACGGACAGGATGGTCAAATAGAAAAACCAGACTTTCAACGGAAATAGTTCTACCTCTCTCCTGAATCGGTGGAACCGCAAGAGCCTGTACTTGCCCCCTAGCCTGACTCGGTGCCATAAGAGCTTGCACCTGTCCTCCTGAGGTAGACCCCATCCTTTGCCCCTTCTTAGGGCAATCCTTCACTAAATGCCCTGCTTCGCCACAGTGGAAGCAGCCAGTCTTCTTCTTCTTGCGACAATCCTTGCTTAGGTGGCCAGGTGTCCCACAATTGAAACACTTCTTCTTCTTGCCCTTGCCACCGTTGCCTTTCCCACCTTTGCTTTGTTGTTGTTGCTGAGGTCTCTTTTGATCTCCCTTCTTCTCGGGTGCCTTATTAGCATTAGGACCCTTCTCTTCCTCATACATGAGTGCCATGTCAACTAGCTTCTCAAAGGTGGCCCCCATAGGGATATGAGTCATAGCCAACCCATGCATCGGTTCATTCAAGCCTTTCACGAACCTCAAAGCCTTCTTCTCCGGTGTATTCACCATGTCTAGGCCAAACCTTGCCAATTGATTAAACTTGTTAACATATTCCTTCACCGAAAGATTTCCTTGCTTTAGAGTCAATAATCTTTCCATATACAAGTTTTCCTCCGCCCTTGAGAGAAACTTTGCCACAAATCTTTGCCTAAAATCCGCCCAAGAGTCAACGGGGCGTTCTCCGTTAGTGACCTCCCACCAGAATGAGGCCTCTCCCTTCATTAACCAAGCAGCCAACTTGACTTTCTTTCCTTCTTCCATCTCAAAGATATCTATCAACTCTTCCACCTCTTTAAGCCAATCTCTAGCCTCCACAAAGGTTTCAGATCCTTGAAAAGGTTTCCCTCCCATAGCTTTAAGTTCCTTGCAAATCTTAGCAAAAGTATCCGTGCGAGGAGGAGGGGGAGGAGGAAGATCGGGTGCTACGGTTGGTGGAGGAACATTTGCTGGACCCGCAGTGGTGGCCCTAGCCTCCATCAATCTCCTATACCATACTGGTACCGTCACACCCTCCGGAAAGTTAAGATTCTCGGCCATGCTGAAATGAAAAAGGAAAGATTCAAAACGAAAGATTCGAAGGATATAGATATGGCTATTGGGGATTATGCTTTTCTTTCAAAAACTTTTCTCTTAAAAGACATGTTTTTGAAAATATCTTTTCCAAAAATGTTTTAGAAAATAGTTTTCTAAAAATTTTATCTGTTCCGGTAACCTTTGCTCTGATACCACGTGTAACACCCCACGCCCGCTATGGTCACTCACTAAGGGAATGCCATAGCATCGGTGGAGTATTTTAGTGAATATAGAACAGAAAAATTACACCAAGACAGATATAAATAGTATTTGAAATTTAAAACATCATCTCATAATAGCGGAAATAAACATGTCTGGTTACATCATAAAACCATGATAAAAGTCAAGTACAATATCTGTCAAAATAAAGAAGTACATAATCCCACTCTCTCATACAATAGCCATAACAAAAGAAAAGATAACTGGAGCTTTACATCTACCCAAGCTCCTAAAGACTGGAACAGCAATCCGATCAAGCTCTACTACCGCTAGGATCCACCGTAGGACCTGAGGGTTGAAAAAAAAGATAAAAACAACGGGGTCAGACATAAGTCTGAGTGAGTCCTATAACTTTAACAATACAATCATTAAAGTAACCAGAGAAGACATAAACTTGACCTACGGTAATATCTGGGGATGAATGGCTACCCTAAGCAGCTTGGTAGACTTAGGATAAACTAAGATAACCGTCAGGACGCATCTACCCCCCCCCCCCCAAGGATAATTACTAACTGCACCACACCAGTCATTCCTACTTAAAGGTTGATCCCTTCTAAGGACTTAGAAAATTTCCCCAGTAGTTTCATGTACTCCTAGCCCACTACATAGGTGTCGTCTGCCCCTATCTCCACTAGGTGTACTTAGTAATTCTTACCCAGTAGTTTCGTGTACCCCTACATAGGTGCCGTCTGCCCCTATCTTCATTAGGTGTACCCACTACTCCCCATCGATCGGCTCCCTACCGTAGATACCCGTGCTGGTCCCACAGTGGGGTGTATCACTCCCCTAAAGTGGCTACCCAATACTAATGGTGCACGGCTTTATATCTACACGATGCAACAACGGCTTATCTATCAGCCCGGGCCCACACACGCATATGAAGCCCGTTGGACTTGCGTTGCCACCGCTAACCCGTTTTGGCCTCTTATAATCAAGCCCAATATGCGTGTCCCGTCACTCGACATGGGTCGAGCCCACAAAGATACGTTTGGGATATTGGTTGAAATGGGCCCCCAACAAGCTACCCACCTAAGCTTGTCACATATCTAGTGTATCCCACTTAACCCTTTAATCATGTTTAATTACATGTCTCTCTTGGTTAAGTATTCTAATCGTATTTTCTATTGCCACCCAAGGCAACCCACTAGATTCCACATGCCACCCAAGGCAACCACAAAATTTCCACATGCCACCCAAGGCACCCACTTAACCCCTCATGTCCCACAACATGCTACTATGGTTAAGTGTTTCTTAATTAATTAAGACCGTGATCTCCCATAAAGACCTCCCACATTAGACTGGCTGTTATGACCGCCTGGTTAAGCCGGTAGAATCCGGGCAGTCTTACGTCATAACAGAGTCTAACCTCGTGTCTTTACCTTAATCACGTATTTAATTTATGGCTAAGACCTCTCACATTGGGCTGACATTTGTAGCAACTGGTTAAGCCGGTCGGGTCCGGGCAGTTTTACACTACAAATGAGTCCAACCTCGTGTCTTAGTCGATTAATTACACCTAATTAATCACACCCATATTAATTATCCCTAATTAATATCAAGTTTTCCATAACATGGGTAGACCTAACTCAATAGGTAAATTCCCATGGGGTAGACCTAACTCAATAGGTAAATTCCCACTTATGGTAATTTATTTTTATGGTATGCTTAATCATACCCAATCATTCATTTATTAACATATTTACCAACCCCATCGTTCCCCACGTAAATCGTTCTCATTTCATGACATAAATAAGGGGAAGATCATCACAAATATCATGGGTTTAGCATACAACTTTGTCATGGGTTAAGAGGATGTCAACTTGCATATATGAGCATATATTAACCCAACTACATATAACCCAAACTTGCATATTATCATACACATGATTTGCATAACATGTTGCATATGAGCTTGCATATTACCATACACATATCTTGCATAACATGTTGAACTTGCATATAGGCATTCTCATAACTTGCATAACATGTTAAACATGCATTTAAGCATACACATAACTTGCATAAGCATTCACATACTTGCATAAGCATTCACATACTTGCATAAGCATTCACATACTTGCATAAGCATGCATAACTTGCATATCATGTCATTTAAGCATATACATATCTTGCATAAGCATTCATATACTCGCATAAGCATGCATAACTTGCATATCACATAAATCTTGCTTTTAAACATATACATGACTTGCATAAGCATCCATACACTTGCATAAGCATTAATAACTTGCATATCACATTAGACTTGCATTTAAACATATACTTAACTTGCATAACTCACTTTGTTAAACATGCATAATTCCACTCATTAAATATGCATAAACCCACTTGTTAAACATGCATAAACCAACTTGTTAAACATGCATAAATCAACTTATTAAGCATGCATAAACCAACTTGTCAAACATGCATAAACATAGAACAACATAGAGTAACATATCATTATAAATGATTCAAACTCACTAATCCGCATTTAAGACCATAAGTCTCATTACACCCAATCTACTTACTTTAACAATTGATGTTAAAGTGATAGAAACTCACCAAACTCAAGATTAGCAACCTTATGAAGTAGAATTGGTTGCTAACTATGAAGATAATGATGATTAAAGATTGATTAGAGAGTGATTAGCTTGCAACTTCCTTCATAAATTAGTGGAGGCTCCTCTTAGGATTTAATTTGGCGGCATGAGGCCATCATTTCTATTTTTGGTAAGGATTAAGGGGGGTTTAGGGTGTATTTATAGATTAGGTGAGTGTTTTAGGCCCTTAGATTAACCCTAGATTAGATTAGGACCCTTAGATTTCGGAAATCTCTAGAACCAGCCCTCCTAGCCAGCCTGAAACCCAACCTGGTGCAACCTGGTGCACCCAGGTTCAATGGACGGCGCGCCCCTGTCGACAGGCAAGTCGACAGGCAAGTCGACACCCCTGTCGACAGGCCTATCGACAGCCCTGTCGACATGGGTAGGGCGGGAATCTTCCCGCCTGACCCCGCCTGTTCCATCCCACAATCTGAAATTTTAAATTTTTAAATCTGTTTTAGTTTTGAATTTTCTGCAAACTTCATCGGGCCATAACTGGGCCATACGGACTTCGATTCTCGAAAACTCGGACTCTATTTCGCGTATTTTTCCGAGACGAACGCAATAACGCAGCCCGTTACCATCAATTCCCACGTCTGAGATTATTTATCCTGTAACTAGTGAATTTTAGTATTAACTAAAATTCGGGGTGTTACAAAATGTGACTTAGAAGACTGAAGGCTAGATACGTGAATCATATCTCTTTTTAAGAGCATATCCTTGATCCTTGTTTTCCTGTGGAACTTACTCGCCTGTTATCTTTTTACGTATATCCTCTCGATCCCATTTTTGTTGTAAACTCCATAAGGGGGTATGACTCATCGGTTAGTAATACATGTCAAGATTTGAAGGGGTCCGTTAGGTTGACTAAACCTTTTGGGCTTTTATAGAATATAGGTTGGGTTAGGAAGGGATTTCTTGTAATTCAAAAGGAGTATATCTTGCTTATCTTCCCGATCTCTTTGTAGCATATCTTTCTTTCGCTGTCTATATCGTGTTAATCTTTTCATGAGAACCTTAGGTAGAAACCCTTTGGATGAAACATGTGTTTGAAACATGTTATGCTTGATGTTTGCAAGTGGTTACTCGTGGATGCATTATACACGTTAGGCACTAGATCAGCTCACACACTCCTCATATTGCATATGCATGAGTGTTTATGCTTATTCATGGATGAAAATTTTTGTGTTATCACATGGATGTTGCATATGGATGTATGTTATGTGCACACATATAGATGTTATACATTATGTTAGAAATTGCATACATGTGGATTCATTTCACTAACATAATTTGCATTGATGATATTTGCATTAGATAAGTACATATACACATGCCTTTGCATATGTTCATATAACATTTAGGATCTTGTAAGGACAATGATTGCTCGTGGATGATGTTTTGAGTAGATGGATGTTGGATGGTAGGATATGTTCTTCCTAACTTAGAGATTTCGGGGACGAAATCCTTTAAGGAGGGGAGAATGTAACAACCCGTATTTTCAATAACCTGTTATAACATAAATCGAGGCAGAATTTAATTTATAAATCTGAATCAAGGGAAACGGGCTATGCCATTGCGTTCGTCTCGGAAAAATACGCGAAATAGAGTCCGAGTTTTCGAAAATCGGAGTCCGTATGACCCGATTAAGGCCCAACGAAGTTTTCAAAAAAATTCAAAGTAAAAACAGATTTCAAATTCAAGTTTGAATTTGGAAATTAGGTCAGATTGGGCCAGGCGGGAAAATTCCCGCCAGAGCACCCAAGTCGACAGCCCTGTCGACTTGGGAGTCGACTTGGTTGGACCCAAGTCGACAGCCCTGTCGACTTGGCTGTCGACTTGGCTCAGCCGGGCAGTTTTGCCTGGTGCACCATTTTGGGAGTTGTGTTGAATTTGGGGGCCAGATTCGGTTTTGAGGGCTGAGATTAGAACTAGGGTTTAATCCTAAGGCTAAAACTAATCCTAATCTCTATAAATAAGCCCCTAACCTAACCCTAAATCATCATTATTCATTCAAGTAACTAAACTATGGTAAAATCATTCCTCTCATGGCCTCCACTCTCTTCATAAAATTCCTAAGTTATTTCTATGAGAGATTTTCCATGCATACAAGTGTTTTCAAGCTTGT
This sequence comes from Allium sativum, assembly GCA_030737875.1. Lineage (NCBI taxonomy): Eukaryota > Viridiplantae > Streptophyta > Magnoliopsida > Asparagales > Amaryllidaceae > Allium > Allium sativum. The sequence goes on along the minus strand of CM060909.1, from coordinate 426,691,245 downwards.
ATGAGTGTCATTAGCTTGCATTCAAGTCAAGTTTCCATATTTACATCATAAAGCAAGAGTTTTGATCATTTTGGCTCAAGGGTTTTTCTATTAGAGCTTGCATTTTGGGTTTATTTGATTGCTTAAGGGCTTTGTCATATTTTTGTGTCTTCATAAGCATTGTAAGCCCTTTTCTACTTTCATATTTAAACTCTAAAGTTAAACGAATGATGCAAGTTTACTATGTCATGTTATGCAAGTTTGATATGTTATGCTATGCAAGTTTGCCATGTTATGATATGCAAGTTTACCATGCTATGTTATGCAAGTTTGTCATGTTATGATATGCAAGTTTATCATGTTATGTTATGCAAGTATGCCATGTTATGATATGCAAGTTTACCATGTTATGCTATGCAAGTTTGCCATGTTATGATATGCAAGTTTATCATGTTATGTTATGCAAGTTTGCCATGTTATGATATGCAAGTTTATCATGTTATGTTATGCAAGTTTGCTATGTTATGATTTGCAAGTTTGCCATATGATATGCAAGTTATGTTATGCAAGTTTGGGTTGATCATTTTGCTCATGTTATCATGTTATGCAAGCTTATCTTGGGTTTATGAGCTTAAAGCTTCAAGCTTTATCCTAAAGGTTGCATTTTGGCAACATGTAAGTTATCATATCCCTTATGATAACTTGCATGTGAGGCTAAATGCGAACTTATGGCAACTTCTACATGTCATTTATCACCATGTATCACTTATATGCTAAGTTTGGTTTTATGCATACTTTTGAGGCCTAATGCAAGTATATGAACATATGTACATTTCATATGCCACCATGTTAAACTTGTGGCTTCAACACTTTTATGTCATGATTATGCCAAGTTCCCTCTTTCTATCCTTTATGCGCTATTGCGATATGTAAGCGATGGGATTGCGTTTCGGGTTGGGTAAACTTAAAAGACATAAAAACATAAGATTGGGAATTTACCTGTTAAGTTAGGTCTACCCATTGGGAATTTACCTATTAAGTTAGGTCTACCCAAATGCTTGAAAACTTGTAATATGTTTTGGAAACATAATGGACATGACACTTAGAAAATATAAGTGTGAACAACTCGAGGTTGGGTTGAGTTTGTAGCGTAAAACTACCTGGAACCGACCGGCTTAACTAGTTGCTACGAACAATAGGACCCAATGTGAGAAGTTGGTCATGTTGTACCTTGAACCCGAGGTTAGACCAAGTTGTGGTGTAAAGCTACCCGGACCCGCCCGGCTTAACTAGTAACCACAACAAGGTCTAATGTGAGAGGTTAAGGCACATTAATTAATTAATGCCTCATGATTAGGGTTAAGTCATGGTCCACTTAATACTTAACCAATTTGGGCTTGGTAGATTAATCAGGGTTAAGTCGTGAACTCATCGTTACACTTAACCAAGTTAATCCATGATTAGCAAATGGGTTAAACCGTACTTAACCCACTAGAAAATCCTAGCAATGGGGGTCCACTCCAGCAGTAATCCCAAGTTTGTATCATTAAGACCCTAGGGACTAGGCTAGGGTGGGGGCACGATTACTGGACTTGAGGTAAGTGACCAAAAACGACGGCAGAGTGGTACGCCGGTGTAGTTCCGGGCGGACTATGGTCGTGCACATAGTCTGAAGCCGGGGAAAACATGCACGGGTACCAGTAGATCGAGACTGTGTACTTATGTTTATGGTGTCCAGGGGTTGACACCCTAGGGCTTGATACACCCGACGGGAGACCCTGCACAGTCTGACTACAATTATGTTTGGGCCGTATTGACACCAACACGTGACGAGTTAGGCTTATAGGGAGCCGATCGACTAGACCGTTTGGTTGGACCTCGTATTAGGGTCACTTCATTTTATTGGACCTCGTATTAGGGTCACTTCATGTTTATTGGACCTCGTATTAGGGTCACTTCATGTTATTGGACCTCGTATTAGGGTCACTTCATGTTTATTGGAACTCGTATTAGGGTCACTTCATGTGATTGGACCTCGTATTAGGGTCACTTCATGTTATTGGACGTCGTATTAGGGTCACTTCATGTTATTGGACCTCGTATTAGGGTCACTTCATGTTATTGGACCTCGTATTAGGGTCATTTCATGTTATTGGGCCAAAGCTTGGGCCAAGGGATCAATACTTGTTTATTCAAGTCATGTTAGTTTGCTAGTACACCTGAGGTGCAAAAACCTTAAACCTGACTATGCGATGACACCTTTATCTACCTTGTTAGTAATCATCATGCTAGTATGTTGTTATCCTTATGTTCATCCCTGCTTCTCATGCCAGTTAACTTTATCAGTTTACATTGATTGTAGTAGGGCTTACTCAGTCTTTTTGACTGACCTGTTTTCTTTCGCCTCTTTTCTTCCGTTCCCCCCCCCCCCCCCCGCCCCAGGTTCTCAGGGTGGGAATATTGGAGCTTAGCTTTGATTTCTGATCGCTTTCTTGTGGGATTTAGCTCATGTACGGTTTGACATGAAGCTAGCTATGGTTATCACTTATTTTGGGGATAGTACTTATGTATTTCAGTTTTTTTTTTCAGTTGATGTTGTTTTTATCTAGACTTGTTTATTTGGAAAGTTGACATTATGTTGTACCAGACTTGTTTTGAAATAGTTTGAAATCTTCCGCTGTTTTACTTATCTTATTAACTCTGTTTACATATATACATATGTTCTTGTTATGCCTTGATATATCATTATGCATGTTTACCTGATTCAAACGCCCCTCCAAAGTCAGAGTGCTTGCAAGAGCCAACCTGGCGGAGGTGGTGTGTTACATTTGGTATCAGAGCATATGGTTTACGAGAAGGAACAAAAAGGTTTTTAGAAAAATTTTGGAAAACTATTTTCAAAACCAAGTATAAAGTATTTTCCAAAGAAAAGTCTAGTTTATTTTAAAGGCTATTCCCCAAAAAGCCATTAGCAAAAATTCCTTCGTTTTTCTCCATTCTGAATCTATCTTTTTCTTCGTTTTCAATATAGCCGATAACTTTGCCATTCCGGAAGGCGCTCAAGTACCTATTTGGTTTAGGAGATACATGGGGGAAAGGGCAAGTGAAGCCGACCCCGCGGACATTCCACCTCCCCCTCAGCCTCCACAAGCGGATTTTTCGGAAACTTGTAAGAACTTTAAGACGATGGATGGCAAGGAATTGGTTGAAAGAAACCAAAGATCTTTTTGCCTTCTTTGATATAGATGACCGTAGGAAGGTTTTATTGGCAGTGTGGTTGCTAAAGGAAGAAGCTGCACGTTGGTGGGTGGTCACCACCGCTACTAGGCCAATTGAGACTTGGGATGACTTTCGGGGAAAGTTTGGACTAAGGTTCCTATCACTAAAGCAAGGGGACATGACTATTAGGGAATACGTGGATAAGTTTAATCAACTTGCTCGGTTCGGTTTAGACTTGGTTAACACAGCTCAGAAGAAGGCCCTATACTTTGCTCTAGGATTAAACGAGCCATTACATGGTTTAGCCATGACTCATATACCCTTGGGGGCAACTTTTGAGAGTTTGGTGAATATGGCCCTACTCAATGAAGAGAATAGGAGTGACAAGAAAGAGACCAAGATGAATGATATTCAAGCCAAGAAGACTGATTCCCAGTGGAAAGGAAATCAGGGTAATCCAAGTGGTCAGAGCAGTCAAGGCAATCAGAACAAGAACAAGAACAAGAGTCAAGGCAACAAGGGGAACAACAACAAGGGCAATAATAACAAGGGGAAGTGCCATTATTGCGGTTCAGTTGGGCATCTTATTAAGGATTGTAAGAAAAGGAAAAGGAAGAATGGTGAATGCTTTTTCTGCGGTGAGACTGGACATTTCAGTAAGGATTGCCCGAAGAAGCAGGGGCAAGGCCAGGGTCAGACTCAGCGTGATGGACCTTCAGGAGGGCAATTTCATGCTCTCAATGCCGCTCCAGTTCCCGATCGAGGTAGTATTTCTGTTGAGAGCCTTGTATATATTTCTGATTTTCCAGTTCGTACCTTGTTTGATTCTGGTGCATCGCATAGCTTTATCTCATCTGATCTTGTTGATAGTTTGCACCTAAGTACTAGTCTAGTTAATGATCCCGTGTGTGTTTCAAATCCAATTGGGGTTTCCGCCCATTTGTCTATTATCTACGTGGATTTGAAAATCTCTATCTTGAGTGTAGAGTTCTCGTGTGATGCTTATATTCTCGGTCATGGGGTATGGGTTGATTTTGGGCATGGATTGGTTGTCCAGTTTTGGAGCCATTCTTGATTTTCGAGCATAGGGTTGAGAGGCTCATGACTCGCCTCGGTAATACCCTAAAATTTTCTAGTAACCCTATGAGTCCCGTCATGTTGTGTTATCTTGAATCCCACAACCCGTCTATCGATAGTTTGCAATCGGTGAGGGTGGTCCGAGAATATCCTGATATCTTGGGTGAAGTGAAGGGGGTTACCCCTAAACGAGAGATTGATTTCCGCATTTATCTGGTTGATAATGCCAAGCCAATTACGTGGCCGGTTAGGCACATGGCCCTGCAAGATGAGAGTTAAGAAAGCAAGTCAAGGAGATGCTTGAGAAGAACTTCATTAGACGAAGTATATCTGAATGGGGAGCGCCTGTAGTATTTACTACCAAGGCAGATGGTTCTCTTCGACTTTGTGTTGATTATCGTGAGTTAAACAAAGAGAATAGGCAACCATTGCCAAGGATCGATGATTTGTTTGATCAGCTAGTAGGAACATCTGTTTTCTCTTGATCTTGCTACTGAATTCCATCAGCTCAGAGTAGCTGAGGATAGTATAGACAAAACTGCGTTCAGAACTCCAGATGGATTCTTAGAATGGCTGGTCATTCCATTCGGTTTGACTAATGCACCCGCCTACTTCGTGGACTTGATGAGTAAGGTGCCTAGGGAGTTCCTGAACAAGTTTGTGGTAGTCTTTATAGACGATATCCTGACTTTCTTAAAGAACGAGGAAGAACATGCTAGACATCTCAAGGAGGTGATGGATACGCTTAGAGCGCATCAGTTGAAAGCCAAGTCCTCCAAATGTCATTTTGGAGAAAAGTAGTTAGATTTCTTGGGCACATAGTTTCTAAGCAAGGCTTAGTGGTGGATCCTGCTAAAGTGGTCACGGTTCAAAACCGAAAAGCTCCGACGAGGACAATTGAAGTAAGAAGTTCTCTCAGTTTAATTAGTTAGTTAGCGTCCCTTGAGCTTAGACCTACCCTTCTGGATCAAGTAGGGACTTCACAGAAAGAAGACCCGCAGTTAGTCGAGATCATGGACCAGTTGATTCGAGGCGAGATGGTAAGTCACCTCGCTATAGATGACAAGGGATGGCTAAGACGCGATGAGAGAAAGAAGGTTCTTGAAGATGCACATCACCCGAGGAGGTGGCCGAGTTTGTCCCAAGGTGCATGTTGTGCCAACAGGTTAAAGGCCGAGTCATAGAAGCCCGGTGGGCTATTATATCCATTGGAGGTCCCCGCAATGGAAGAGGGAAAAGCGTCACGAAGGATTTCGTGGATGGACTGCCTAGATCAAGAAAGGGAATAAGAGCATGTGGGTCATAGTAGGTAGACTCACGAAGATTGCTCATTTCACTCCGGTAAAGAGCGAAAGGACTACATCATAGCTAGCGACGGTTTACTTTCAAGAAATAAAGCGGTTGCACGAGGTTCCCTAAAGTATAGTTAGTAACCATGACTCAATCTTCACTAGCCAGTTTTGGGATAGTCTACGGGAAGTCATGGGCAAGCAACTGAATCTAAGTACGGCCTATCATTCGCAGGCGGATGGTTCATTTCGTTCAAGCATGAGTTATAGAAAATCACGTTGGTAAGAGCAATTGGCAACGTGGATTGGTATTTCCAAGAAAAGTTCTGCTGCGTGGAATACTTTATAGTAAGTAAACGAGATCCAGGATTCACTAGTGAATTTTGGAGAGCTTGCATGAAACCATGAGGTCATAGTTATGTTTAAGCCAAGAATGATAGAAGAGTAAGTGAAAGAGGAAGACGAGAGGCGACAATGAAACGGGTTCCAACTCATATTTGGAAATAAGAGTTAAGAAGCCAAGAAATCATGAAGTAAAAACGGTCAAAGCACAGTGGAGTTAAGCTCAAGGAAATGTGACTTAGAAGACTGAAGGCTAGATACGCGCATCATATCTCTTTTTAAGAGCATATCCTTGATCCTTGTTTTCCTGTGGAACTTACTCGCATGTTATCTTTTTACGTATATCCTCTCGATCCCATTTTTGTTGTAAACTCCATAAGGGGGTATGACTCATCGGTTAGTAATACATGTCAAGGTTTGAAGGGGTCCGTTAGGTTGACTAAACCTTTTGGGCTTTTATAGAATATGGGTTGGGTTAGGAAGGGATTTCTTGTAATCCAAAAGGATTATATCTTGCTTATCTTCCCAATTTCTTTATAGCATATCTTTCTTTCGCTGTCTATATCGTGTTAATCTTGTCATGAGAACCTTAGGTAGAAACCCTTTGGATGAAACATGTGTTTGAAACATGTTATGCTTGATGTTTGCAAGTGGTTGCAAGTGTTTGCAAGTGGTTACTCGTGGATGCATTATACACGTTAGGCACTAGATCAGCTCACACACTCCTCATATTGCATATGCATGAGTGTTTATGCTTATTCATGGATGAAATTTTTTGTGTTATCACATGGATGTTGCATATGGATGTTTGTTATGTGCACACATATAGATGTTATACATTATGTTAGAAATTGCATACATATGGATTCATTTCACTAACATAATTTTCATTGATTATATTTGCATTAGATAAGTACATATACACACACCTTTGCATATGTTCATACAACATTTAGGATCTTGTAAGGACAATGATTGCTCATGGATGATGTTTTGAGTAGATGGATGTTGGATGGTAGGATATGTTTTTCCTAACTTAGAGATTTCGGGGACGAAATCCTTTAAGGAGGGGAGAATGTAACAACCCGTATTTTCAATAACCTGTTATAACATAAATCGAGGCAGAATTTAATTTATAAATCTGAATCAAGGGAAACGGGCTATGCCATTGCGTTCGTCTCGGAAAAATACGCGAAATAGAGTCCGAGTTTTCGAAAATCGGAGTCCGTATGACCCGATTAAGGCCCAACGAAGTTTTCAGAAAAATTCAAAGTAAAAACAGATTTCAAATTCAAGTTTGAATTTGGAAATTAGGTCAGATTGGGCCAGGCGGGAAAATTCCCGCCAGAGCACCCAAGTCGACAGCCCTGTCGACTTGGGAGTCGACTTGGTTGGACCCAAGTCGACAGCCCTGTCGACTTGGCTGTCGACTTGGCTCAGCCGGGCAGTTTTGCCTGGTGCACCATTTTGGGAGTTGTGTTGAGTTTTGGGGCCAGATTCGGTTTTAAGGGCTGAGATTAGAACTAGGGTTTAATCCTAAGGCTAAAACTAATCCTAATCTCTATAAATAAGCCCCTAACCTAACCCTAAATCATCATTATTCATTCAAGTAACTAAACTATGGCAAAAATCATTCCTCTCATGGCCTCCACTCTCTTCATAAAATTCCTAAGTTATTTCTATGAGAGATTTTCCATGCATACAAGTGTTTTCAAGCTTGTATGAGTGTCATTAGTTTGCATTCAAGTCAAGTTACCATATTTACATCATAAAGCAAGAGTTTTGATCATTTTGGCTCAAGGGTTTTTCCATTAGAGCTTGCATTTTGGGTTTATTTGATTGCTTAAGGGCTTTGTCATATTTTTGTGTCTTCATAAGCATTGTAAGCCCTTTTCTACTTTCATATTTAAACTCTAAAGTTAAATGAATGATGCAAGTTTACTATGTCATGTTATGCAAGTTTGATATGTTATGCTATGCAAGTTTGCCATGTTATGATATGCAAATTTACCATGCTATGTTATGCAAGTTTGTCATGTTATGATATGCAAGTTTATCATGTTATGTTATGCAAGTATGCCATGTTATGATATGCAAGTTTACCATGTTATGCTATGCAAGTTTGCCATGTTATGATATGCAAGTTTATCATGTTATGTTATGCAAGTTTGCCATGTTATGATATGCAAGTTTATCATGTTATGTTATGCAAGTTTGCTATGTTATGATATGCAAGTTTGCCATATGATATGCAAGTTATGTTATGCAAGTTTGGGTTGATCATTTTTCTCATGTTATCATGTTATGCAAGCTTATCTTGGGTTTATGAGCTTAAAGCTTCAAGCTTTATGCTAAAGGTCGCATTTTGGCAACATGTAAGTTATCATATCCCTTATCATAACTTGCATGTGAGGCTAAATGCGAACTTATGGCAACTTCTACATGTCATTTATCACCATGTATCACTTATATGCTAAGTTTAGTTTTATGCATACTTTTGAGGCCTAATGCAAGTATATGAACATATGTACATTTCATATGCCACCATGTTAAACTTGTGGCTTCAACACTTTTATGTCATCATTATGCCAAGTTCCCTCTTTCTATCCTTTATGCGCTATGGCGATATGTAAGCGATGGGATTGCGTTTGGGGTTGGGTAAACTTAAAAGACATAAAAACATAAGATTGGGAATTTACCTATTAAGTTAGGTCTACCCATTGGGAATTTACCTATTAAGTTAAGTCTACCCAAATGCTTGAAAACTTGTAATATGTTTTGGAAACATAATGGACATGACACTTAGAAAATATAAGTGTGAACAACTCGAGGTTGGGTTGAGTTTGTAGCGTAAAACTACCCGGAACCGACCAGCTTAACTAGTTGCTACAAACAATAGGACCCAATGCGAGAAGTTGGTCATGTTGTACCTTGAACCCGAGGTTAGACCAAGTTGTGGTGTAAAGCTACCCGGACCCGCCCGGCTTAACTAGTAACCACAACAAGGTCTAATGTGAGAGGTTAAGGCACATTAATTAATTAATGCCTCATGATTAGGGTTAAGTCATGGTCCACTTAATACTTAACCAATTTGGGCTTGGTAGATTAATCAGGGTTAAGTCGTGAACTCATCGTTACACTTAACCAAGTTAATCCATGATTAGCAAAAGGGTTAAACTCTACTTAACCCACTAGAAAGTCCTAGCAATGGGGGTCCACTCCAGCAGTAATCCCAAGTTTGTATCATTAAGACCCTAGGGACTAGGCTAGGGTGGGGGCACGATTACTGGACTTGAGGTAAGTGACCAAAAACGACGGCAGAGTGGTACGCCGGTGTAGTTCCGGGCGGACTATGGTCGTGCACATAGTCTGAAGCCGGGGAAAACATGCACGGGTACCAGTAGATCGAGACTGTGCACTTATGTTTATGGTGTCCAGGGGTTGACACCCTAGGGCTTGATACACCCGACGGGAGACCCTGCACAGTCTGACTACAATTATGTTTGGGCCGTATTGACACCAACACGTGACGAGTTAGGCTTATAGGGAGCCGATCGACTAGACCGTTTGGTTGGACCTCGTATTAGGGTCACTTCATGTTATTGGACCTCGTATTAGGGTCACTTCATGTTTATTGGACCTCGTATTAGGGTCACTTCATGTTATTGGACCTCGTATTAGGGTCACTTCATGTTTATTGGACCTCGTATTAGGGTCACTTCATGTTATTGGACCTCGTATTAGGGTCACTTCATGTTATTGGACGTCGTATTAGGGTCACTTCATGTTATTGGACCTCGTATTAGGGTCACTTCATGTTATTGGACCTCGTATTAGGGTCATTTCATGTTATTGGGCCAAAGCTTGGGCCAAGTGATCAATACTTGTTTATTCAAGTCATGTTAGTTTGCTAGTACACCTGAGGTGCAAAAACCTTAAACCTGACTATGCGATGACACCTTTATCTACCTTGTTAGTAATCATCATGCTAGTATGTTGTTATCCTTATGTTCATCCCTGCTTCTCATGCCAGTTAACTTTATCAGTTTACATTGATTGTAGTAGGGCTTACTCAGTCTTTTTGACTGACCTGTTTTCTTTCGCCTCTTTTCTTCCGTTTCCCCCCCCCCCCCCCCCCCCAGGTTCTCAGGGTGGGAATATTGGAGCTTAGCTTGGATTTCTGATCGCTTGCTTGTGGGATTTAGCTCATGTACGGTTTGACATGAAGCTAGCTATGGTTATCACTTATTTTGGGGATAGTACTTATGTATTTCAGTTTTTTTTCAGTTGATGTTGTTTTTATCTAGACTTGTTTATTTGGAAAGTTGACATTATGTTGTACCAGACTTGTTTTGAAATAGTTTGAAATCTTCCGCTGTTTTACTTATCTTATTTACTCTGTTTACATATATACATATGTTCTTGTTCTGCCTTGATATATCATTATGCATGTTTACCTGATTCAAACGCCCCTCCAAAGTCAGAGTGCTTGCAAGAGCCACCCTGGCGGAGGTGGGGTGTTACAGAGGACATGCGTTTCTTTCTAGCTAGGGCGGTGTTAGTGACCTACCAGCCCTGACATTTATATTATTTTCACCTGTGTGGTTACTGAATTGCGTGGCGCCTCAGATATATCGGTGACTATGTGGAGTCGATGGAGTCATAGGACTCATGTACACCCCAAAGGGCTGGGAAACGCAGTGTTCAGGCATTTTAATCCACATCGTCATACCGGCCCTGCGTCTCTAAAGGATCGATGCGTTCTGATCCGGAGGCTCGGGCTAGAGAGTCTCGAATTCGGTAAGGATGATCCCTTGCCTTGGTTCATAACGGAAATCCAATTTCCAAATACGACATTGTGCGGTTTTGATTGTATACCTGTATATGGTGACATAGTGGTACGGGGCACTAATGCCGTCTATGATTGATACTTATGATTTTAAATTGTTTTTGAAACATATAAACACTAGTAATAATATCAAATGCTTTTTTTTTATTTATATCAAGCATGTTTTGGCCATTATAAGGTAAAACTCTATCCTCCGGTTTGTGTTGCATTGTGTGATGGGAACTGAGTCTTATAATGGCTTCATTTTTATAAAAAGCATTGCGATGTTTAAAAGATTTACTTATTTTGAAGCACTGGCAGTCCAATGGAGTAAACCCGTTCCGCGAAAGTGGCGTGGTCCTGTGATTGGCAATATATTAAAGTAAGCTAAGTAGATTTCTCATACCAGTCTCATGACTGACTCGTAGTTTGTTTCACTTGCAAACTCGGGTGCCCCTTTTTGTACACGGGCAACCTTGTATTCAGGTTTTAGCAGGCTCTCTCTGGATAGCTGGAGCTGAAGACGGATTCTATCATTTATCTCTTTTTATGCAGTTCAGCTCCTATTGCACATATTATGTTTAGATTTCCGCTGTAGACATTTTATGTAAAGCTTAACTTTATTTTGTACTAAGTATGATCCTGTATACCGTGTAACTCTGATGATTATGTTCATCCAGTGCATTCTATTGTACATTATCTGGTGTATTTATTTATTTCTGTTCTGATGTTGTCTGTTTATGTGTTATATTCTAAAGTTACCCTTGCCACCGTCGTACGGGGTTTGGGGTCGTCACATGTCATAACATTTTCTATGTTGAACCTATTCTATATTTTCTAATGACAACATAAAAAGATAAATTTGTCTACCTGAAAAATTATATAATTCTAATGACAAAATAAAAGATAATTTTGTCTGCATGACATGTTATATAATTCTAGTGACAAAATAAAAGATAATTTTGTCTACATGACATATTATATAATTCTAATGAAAAAATAAAAGATTTATTTACATAACACTTTCTTATGCTCTCTAATGACAAATTAAAACAGGTTTTACTTGCATAACATGTTCTACATTTCTAATGTCATAAAAAAGAAGTATTGATTTTCGTGACATTTTCTATGTTGCGAATGACATATAAAAAGGAGATTTTTATTTGTATACATATTCCTATCTTTTGCATAACAAATAAAAGTGAATATTTATTTGTACACAAATTTCAATCTTTAATATGACAAATAAATGTGTATATTTATTTGTTAAAATATCTCTATTTTAAAATAATGAACATTTTTACATATTCCATTTATACAATAAAAATGTGGTTTTTATTCTTAACATATTTTTATTTTCTATAATGATCATTTTTACTCTTTTCTTATATACAATAAAAATGTGAATATTTACTGTTAACATGTCTTCATTTCAAACAAATGAACATTTTTAATCCTTTCTACATATACGATAAAAATATAAATTTTATCGTTAACATAATTTAACAATTCTAATTTGTTAAACATGACAATTATAATTCAACAATTCTAATTTGTTAAACATGACAATTATAATTCAACAATTCTAATTTGCTAAACATGACAATTATAATTTAACAATTCTAATTTGTTAAATATGACAATTATAATTCAATAATTCTAATTTGTTTAACATGACAATTATAATTTAACAATTCTAATTTGTTAAACATGACAATTATAATTTAACAATTCTAATTTGTTAAACATAACAATTATAATTTAACAATTCTAATTAACAAAAATGATGATTTTTGTTTAACTCCATTCTAATTAACAAACATGTTAATTTTTGATTCAACAAAATGATAAAAATGGTTCTTTTCATTTTTTTTTGAAAATTCTAATTCAACAAAATGATAAAAATGGTTCTTTCATTTTTGTTGAAAATTCTAATTCAACAAAATAATAAAAAAATGGTTCTTTCATTTTTGTTGAAAATTATAATTCAACAAAATGATTAAAAAAATGGTTCTTTCATTTTTGTTTTGTTGACAAAAATGAAATTTGTACTTTGACACAAATGTACTTTACAAAAATGTCATTTTTGTTTTATTTATTTTATTTCAACAAAAATATTCATTTTTAGTTTTAAAATTTTATTTAAACAAAAATTATATTTTTATTTCACTTATTTTTTTACAACAAAAATGATCTATATGTTTTTTTAACAATTTTATTATAACACAATATCACCAAATTAACAGATCTACATAAAACATCGATCACAGAACAAGTCACGTATCATAACAAATATAAATTAATAGCGGACTGGTGATGATCCAATCATGATTAATTTTAATTTATTTAATATGAAGAAATAAAATAGAATTATCACAATGATTTTTGTCTGAAATTTCAATATGCTCCATTTTAGATCTGATCAGTTCCATATTATAGATCTCGTCAATGTGAATCCAACGAATCTGAATTTGATGAATTCTGAGACCATATGAGAAAGTTATGGGTTTATAAATTTTAATGACATCATTATATAATTAATAAATTAATTCAAACCTAATTACCCCTAAATTAAACAAGGCCGATGCTATCTTCTTCCTGGAATCATGAACCCATCGCTCCCTCGTTCTCCCTTCTACGCGCGCCTCCACCAGTCCACCGTCCTCTAATCTGACGCAACCACCAGGACCGCCATCACCAGGGCTTCCATCGACCCAAGCAGTACGCCGCTCGATCAACCCCCGTGCCCAAAAAGGCTTCTCCGACGTCGGCCTTTCTTGGCTAAATTCTGGTCCCCCTGGTTCGAAATAGTCCATCATCACCGTTCATCTTGACTGTCTCAGAGAGCTCTTCCATTTAATCTTTGGAATCATACCCTAATTCTATGTATATTGGAAGGAATTAACGAATCAAAGTAGGAGCATTTCGGCCATTGAACAGGGAGAGTGGCGGCTCCTTAGGATTAGGGTTTTAGAATTATTAAAATAATAATATATTTCATCGTTTTACATGTTATAAAGTCAGAAACGGGCAGGAGTCCAAATCAGTCCTGATCACCGCCTAACAATAGGTTTTGACACCTTCTGAATGCAATAGGACTAGTGGTGAAGCCCAATTATGAATTCTACGGTGTGTTCCTTCAATAATGTAATATTTTAAATTAAACACGTGCAAATTTCAATGTATATTTTAACTTACTAAAGCCACATACTGACTCTAAAAATTCTAGAAAAATTATTTCTAATTATGTTTTGACGATACGGTCCTAACAAAATTAATTTCATCGAATTTTGAGACCATTTGAAAAATGACCTTTTTAATGGTTGATCCAAATAGGCTGAAACTGACAAAACACGTTTTGATTTACCGCGCTTACATATTAATTCCAAAAATTATGAAAATTGGAATCTTGCAATAATTTGACATTCCAGATCCAATAAAAGTGGTTTTGTCAAAAACGGAGGTTGTTTGCAAAATAGCTATTTATAATATTAATATATATATATATATATATATATTCCATTGCGACTATTTCCAATTTTAAACTGGACATAACTTTCATTTCCCACTGTAAAATTCCAATTTTTCAGATTCGTTGGAAATATATTTTTAAACAGATTTAAATATTTTTGGTTTCACTAAAATCCGATTTATTTTGAATCCTGTACATTCAATCAAAGTTCAAATTCAAATTTTCAAACTGTCGTGTTATTTCTAACTCCTTTTATCATTAAAATAAATATATTTGTTCTAACTTTGATTTAAATAAATTTTTAATCGTTATTATTTAAAATAAATCATTTTCAATATTTAAAATCCATTAAAATTTCTAAAATAAAATTTTTTAATTGGTTCAAAAATTTCGGGTTCTTACAGCTGTAATAACAACAAAGAAACATAAGGGAATTGAGGAAATTTAGGTCTCTGTTATTAAACTAGAAATGCACATGTATAAATGTTAATTTAAATTCTATAATGGATGTATGAATAAAAATAAGCAAGTAAACAGTAGGAATTCAAAATATTTATTACCCGGTAAAGCAATGTATTTATACATCATTATTAAAAATAGAAGTTTGACTCAAAAACATACTGGGCTAACGCAAAACATCACCATGGTTTTTCTTAATTGTTTGAGACACTTCCAGGTTGGTTATAGTCCTCCACCTATGGTTTTAGTTATTGATTTAAAGCTGTATATGATTCTGGAAAGTTTGAAGCAAACATTTTCTCATTTACGTTGTTTTGTAAAATCGGTTTATACATCTCTTGACTCTTTTATAATTTGAATGTACAAACTGTTGGTCATGGAACTTTCCTAAATGCTGAATGCGGACGCTTGATAATTATCGCATAATTATATATATATATCACCTTATTTATAGATTTTGGAAACATATTTTAAGTCTGTAAACTTAGAACATATTGTTTTGAATGAACATTTAATGTATTCACTGAATATTCTAAGATTTATATATATTTTAGTGAATATTGCATGTATTTACGGTTGCCTCCTGTCCATGCTCACACTTGCTATTATAGATGGCTTGTAATATATGGTTTATTTGTTGTACCTATGACATGCTGTAGAACAAATACATAGGCATATATACAAACTCAGTCCTGCTGCTTCTCATGTCCACCTGTTTCACAACAAATACACTTGTTACTTGATTATTCTTTGCATTCGTTCCTTGTATGTTGCCCAATATACACCCATTGTTTCGTTACTGTCATGGCTTGAACTCTCACATTTTTATGTTGTAAGTTGTACACAGTTGCATGTTTTACTGCCCTTCCACATGTGTGCTGCCTTATCTCATTCCACATAAATTATTGCTGCATATGTATGATCATACAAACACATTTATTTTGCTATTGCATATGTACGCCAGAACCTATGAGCACTAGATTTGAACATAACAGCATGATACTTTAGTTTTTGCATTAACCGTATGATGTCCATTTGTATATATATTGAAAGTTGAACTACTCATGAATGTTAGAGTAACTACTATTTCCAAGTATTTAGTGAAGTTAATTCACTTGAATAAGATACAACCTGACTCGAGTTTTTGTTTTGCTTGGGTTGGGATCAGACCCTGAGCATTACAGATTTAGCTATTACAGCTTGCGATTCAACGTTTGGCGAAGCTGGGATTCTGAAGATGGCACACTCTGAAACATTTAGCCAGTAAATATTATATTCAAACTATTTTTAAATTCTGCTGTGTATAGAAAAATTTTGTATTAAAAATTCTGGTTATGTATATAAAAGTGAAATTTTGATGTTTAATACTATGTCTTCTATTTATTCTGTATTTTTCTGTGTTGATTATGTTTTTAAAACTCTGTAAGCATAAATAGTGATTCGTCGTTTTGGACGTTTTAAGTTGGTTTAATTACCTATTTGAAGCACTAAAAAGGGCAGGACTTTGCAAGATATTTCTTTTCACAGGTTCCTGGATTACAATTGGAGCTATATTCCGAAAGCTTTGTATCCGTATATTTCTTTTAGTTGTGGTAGTTAATGTATTCCATCGCACATTATATTTGTGTATTATATTTTCCGCTGTATATTATTTATTTGAACTATGATACCTTGTACTCTGATGTAAATTGTTGTAATAGCAATGAAATGTTGTCAAGTTTGTGTTTTAATGCATCCTGTTCTCATTACAATCTGTGTTTTCTTGTCTCTTCGGAGGCCGGGCGAATTCGGGGCGTGACAGACTAAATATGTTCAAACTGCCAAATTATACTAATCAGAATAAATGGTTCCAAAGTGCCAAATTATACTGAACATACTAAATGTTTTCAAAGCACCAAACCATCAGGTAAACACCACACGGTAGCCAACAAGCATGCAGGTCAAGTTACAAAACTTTACTATTATAATTTAGTTTATTATCGAAGTTACGATGCTTGAACAAGAATAATCATGAGCGAGCTCACCTGCAGCAGTGAAGAATTTGGACAGCGACAATGAAGGAGGCGCGACTTAGATCTCATACGGCGTAGGTGGCGGTTTGTTGATTCGCGAGCTCGGTGGTTCGGGCGAGTAAGCAACGCGGACGCCATGAGGAGGAGAAGAAGGTGCGGAATTTGGTAGACGCGGTTGAAGGCACAAAGCATGGACACCAGCAATGAAGGCAGCTTGCAATAGAGAATCGATTAGAAGAGCTCAGGTGTTGCTAGCCTGCTTTATCCAGATTACAGTTTTGATAGATGTAACAGCCCGCATTTTACGTATCGAAAGATCATAAAATATTTTTATTTTATTCCCTTAGGGTTTGATCATTCTCATCTTTTAATATGTTGTTGATGGGGATGTGAGACATGTCCATAACTTTTACCGATTTTGTTTGCGACCATTTTGCCCCTATCAGTCTTGTATAGGGCATAACTTTTGACTTAGGTCGAATTAGACGGTGAGACCTGTGCCATTAGAAAGGAGTACATGGTTGCCTTTCCTTAGAGTGGTCACATTAAAGATTTGGCTCAGTGGTTTTGGAAAAATCGATGTTTTAAGGTTTTTCAGTTGGTTGTTCAGGTTTGGAGAGCCTAATGGGCTAAATTGGGGAGGCCCATTAGTGGGCTGGTGGAATCCTATAAATAGGGAGTGATAGTGAGAGAAAAGGTTTACCTTCCCATTCTCTCATTTGGAGGCATTGATCTCCTTCTTCCTCTAACACCTTTCCACCATTAAAAATCCAAATCTAAGGAGAGAAATCATAGATCTACAGCATTGGAGGCTAGATCTACATCATTTCAAAGGTGAATTCATCGGATCGAGGGGTTTGGTTCGAATTGCTCGCTGTCCAAATTCATAAATCTATCATTTTAGCTTGTATTGAATAATCGGTAAGTGGATTACATCTCTCACATGGATTCAATAAAGTGTATGGGTAGTAGATCATATTTTTCGTCAAATTCAAGTGTTTTTCCTTAGATCCATGCATTGGTAAGTTCATTTTCATATAGATCACCCTAGGTTCTGATTTAGCATGTTTAGATAGATAATTTCTATGATATTACATATGAATGTGCAAGTTAGATCCATGGTTTTTGTTCATATGCATATTTGTGATGATTTTGGTGAATTAGACATTATCATGGATAGAATTGTCATATTGATATATTGTTGATTTCATAACATGCTTGTAATCCTTTTGGATGAATTGGATAAGTTAGTTTTGTCGGATTTATCGTTTAGCGAAATTTTGGTCGAAATTGGAGTTGAATTGCAATATGCAGGTTTTGGATCGGACCAAAGTTGGATCGGACCAAAGTTGGGTTGGACCAAAGTTGGGTTGGACTGAAGTTGGGTCAAACGAAAGTGGATCAAACGAAAGTGTGTCGGACCAAAGTGGATCAGACCAAAGTGGATTAAACGGAAGTGGATCGGACGAAAGTTGGTCGGACCAAAGTGGATCTGACCAAAGTAGATCGGATCAAAGTGGATCGGACGAAAAGTGGATCGGACCAAAGTGGATCGATCCAAAGTGGGTCGGACCAAAGTGGGTCGGACTAAAGTGTATCGGACCAAAGTGGGTTGGCATATTCTGGTCAACCATTTTGGTCAGCCATTTTTGCCATTTCTGGGCAGCTATTTCTGGTCGGACACTTCCGATGATGATGTGACTTCAAAGTGAATTCAATTGGGAAGTTTGGAAGTGTTGAAAAGTGTTTGTTGTTCGTTGTATGCAACAAATGGGGAGACAACTCAAGGATGTATTGAGTTCGTGTGAGGTGACAGCTCTAAGTTGTTCTGAGTTGATTAATAGTCGCAACTGATAACGACTAGAGAGACGAAGGCCGAGGAATTTTTGTTGTCGTAGGTTCTAGCGGACTCAAAGCAGAGGTACAATTGAAGACCAATTGTAGGTCGAGTGCCTTAGGCATCGTGTATGGCCTAGACACATGTTGAGTATAGCGTTTAACATGTGTTGAGTATATCATGTGGAGTTTTGCTAGAACCGGGGCGTCGTGTGTAGTCCTTGACAATTGATGGCAAATTGTTAGCCAGTCATACGATAACGAAGTTCCCAAAGCAAGGTTGGCAGTGATAGCCAGAGCCAGTCATGGATGTTTGAATGCATGTTGTGATCATGATTGAGTTGCTTTACCATATATGAATCGATGCTTTAATTGTCGTGACTGAATTGTTAATCCTTTGGGTGTATGGATTGTAAAGGCTATCACTGTCATGTAATGTGGAAGGAAATTGAGAGTTCTTATCTTGGCTGGGTAGATTATTTATCATTCTCATATACTTCATTGATGAAGTTGTTGGTTGTTTTATCGCTCACTAAGTCTGTTGTCTGACTCAAGGCTTTATGTTTCCTCTTATTACCTTGGGTTGTTCATCCGGTTGTGGATGGGCAGACTGAGTAACAGGTGGTAGATATTTCTTTAGTGAGGACAACAATGCTGATTGATGGCGAGCAGGAGGCTCACATACCAGTTTTATTACTATCTAGTATTTGTTTCCGCTGTTTGCTTTTTCTTAAAGTGTTGCAGTGAGGCAAATTGTACAAACACTATTGTTGTTATTCACATGTATGGGAAATACTTTCTAGTTGTCATGAAAGTTTAGTGTTTTCTGCTTCACTATTACTACCTATTGTATATGTTCTATTATATTTTATCCTTGCACTGTGAGTTTACGACAGGTTTCGTTTATCTACCATACCTTGATGATCGTCCATAGCTGCTTGGCACACCTTTCAGTGCATTATTCCTCTTGTATAGTGCAGGGGCTGTGGGTGGTTGTCACATTTTGGTATCAGAGTTCTGGTCAACGATTGTAGCCAAAGTTCAAAGATGTAATTACGTATGAGAGATGTATTTGTAGATTTCAGTTGGATGCTTACTATATATATTAGCATAAATAGTAGTAGCGTTTTTACTTTCTTTAGTAGTTTTTCTTGAAAGTGGTTAATCATTCTAGTTTGCAGATTTAGAATGAATCTACGCTATACGAGACATTCTGCTAGGCAAGAAACTATGCCTGGAGGGGGTAATGGCGGGGCACCTGATTACCCAGCCTTGTTTGAAGCCATGATTGAAGCATGTCTTCGAAGGAACTCTGCTCCAGTGGCAGCTATGGTTGAGGTTGGAGTTCCAGTGCCTAGAGCTGTAGAATTTGCAAAGCTTTGCAAAGACTTTACATTATTGGGAGGGAAACATTTAGGAGCACTGAACCAGTTGAGGAGGTTCAAAGGTGGATGGATACTTGTGTCTGAATCTTCAAGGACATAGGTATTGATGATGCAACAAAGAGGAAACTTACATCAAGGCAGTTAGTGGGTAGAGCAATGGACTGGAGAAACTCTGTCACACTTGAGACCCCTGAAAAGTATATTTCATGGGAGTTTTTCCAAGCTCAGTTTGAAGCAAAATTTATCTCCACCGTATAGAAGTATGTTCTGTTTAAGAGATTCGCGAAGCTTAAACAGAATAGTCGTCCTATTCTTAACTATATTTCTGACTTTGAGACCTTGTCGAAGTATGCTCGTTCATATGTGGATACTCCTTATCAAAAGAACGAGAAGTTTGTCTTAGGTTTTGTGATAAACCATTGATCGTGACTAATCCAATTGGGGGGTTCGTCCGGTTTGTGCATGTTGTGCCATGGTCTAGTGTTGTCGAGTCATGGTTGCTCTTTTGTGTGTGATTGCTTTGTTCTTAACTTCGCTGGGTTTGGGATTATCTTGGGCATCGATTGGCTCAAGAGGTATACGACAAGGGTGAATAACGAGAAGCTAGAGGTGAGAGTCGGGGATGTGTGTAACACCCCGTAATTCTGTTAATATTAATATTCACAAATTAAAGACTAATAAATTTCAGATGTGAGAATTAAGGGAAACGGGTTGCGCCATTGTGTTCATCTCGGAATTCTGGTTCAAATAGAGTCCGATTTTGCGTGATTTGGACTTTGTATGAAGGAGATATGGCCATCGGAAGTTTTAGAAAATTCAAAACAGCTCGTAGGAAAATTTAAAAATTCAAATTGAAAGTGCAGAAGCGGGCTGGGCGGGAAAATTCCCACCCAGGCAGGTCGACTGGGAAGTCGACACTAGAGTCGACTCCCCCCCCCAGGTCGACTGTAGTGTCGACCTGGTCAAGTCGGCCAGGTTTGGGCCGAGCCCAATCTTGAGCTGCTGATGTGTCTTTAGGGCTGAGTTGGCTAATTTAACGGTTCAGGTTCATTCTGAGTTGATCGGACGGTCTAAACTAATCCTAAATTCTATATATACCTAGGTAGTCTCTCACTCTAAAATCACATAAAAAAGATAGAATAGCCGTCGTCATGCTGTCGCCATGGAACTCAATATAGCCGCCGCCAACAAAGAAGGAAGAAAGCTAATCTAAACTAATTCTATTCAACTCTAAAGGAAATCAAGACTCTCTTTCTTCTATAACTGTGAGTATGATGATTTTAATAAGATTATTAGCAAACTAATTAGATTAAATTATGATATGGATCATAAGAAAACGATGTGAATTGTCATATATGTTGTTGTAAATCTTATGCTATCATGTATGTTGTAAATCCTATGTTACGTAATGATGATATCATATATATGTTGTAATTTTCTATGCTAATTTGCGATGCTACAAAGTCATGATGTTATTATCTATGTTGTAGTTAGCTTATGCTTGATCAAATCATGATGTTGATTATATATATTTGGGCTATGATGATTCACATGATAAATCAAATGTACTTATGCCAGTTTAGATTGATTAGTATGTATAATCTCACATATTCTATGACATCTATTTAGATCTAGAATTATGCTATGACATGTGTGAATTGTATGTGTTAGATGCTAGTTCAAACCATCATTATGTTGCATAAACCACATATGCAAGTTTATACATGAACTTGGGTTATGATCATATTATGTATGTTGTGACATTTAACCAAACAAGTTGACACCTTTAGATCCATGACATGTGTAGTTTTATGCAAGTTTCACCCCTATTATGATTAGATCTATTTTATTTGTCTATATGTTGTGATAATTTATCTTTGTTCTATGAGTTAGACTATTCGTGTCTAACGTATATTTTGCATTGAATAAGCGAACGTATAACGTGGGGTAGGGGTAATATTAAGGATTTAATATTGAGAAAATTGGATGCAATTGATATGATTTTGCATGCCATAAATGGATGGCCATAATTGAGTCAACTATGGACATCGTTAAAATTGGAATTAATTAATAATTTGAATAGGGAAATTATTAAAACTGGGGTAAAAGATTATAAGTAATAATCAATGCTTAGGACACGAGGTTGGACTCGTTTGTGACGTAAACCTGCCCGGACCCGACCGGCAAATCCAGTAGTCACAAATGTCATGCCAATGTGAGAGGTCCTAGGCCCAAATTAAAGCATAACAGTTGTAAAGACATGAGGTTAGACTCTTTTATGGTGTAAGACTGCACGGACCCGCCCGGCAAATCCAGCTGCCATAAATGCCAGTCTAATGTGAGAGGTCTTTATAAGGTTATGGCCTTAATAAATTAAGAAATACTTAACCAGATAAACATGTGAGGTGGGACATGGGGGTTAAGTAGGTGCCTTGGGTGGCATGAGGAATCTAGTGGGTGCCTTTAGTGGCATTTGAAATACGATTAGTAAGACTTAACCAAACACACATGTAAATGAACATGACTAAGAAGAGGGTTAAGTGGGATATACTAGTGGGGACAAGCTTAGGTGGATAGCTTGTGGTAAGTAATTGGGGGCCCATTTCAACCAGTAATCCAAACGTATCTTTGTGGGCTCGAGCCAAGTCGAGGAAGGGACATGCATACTGGGCTTGACTATAAGAGGCCAAATGGGTTAGCGGTGGCAACGCAAGTCCAACGGGTTTCATATGCGTGTGTGAACCCGGGCCGGTAGGTAAGACGTTGTTGCATCGTGCAGGTATAAGCCGTGCATCCTCAAGTTGTATCGGGTTGCCACTTTAGGGGAGTGATACACCCCACTGTGGGGCCAGCACGGGTATCTACGAGTAGAGAGCCGATCGCAAGTGGGTAGTGGGGTACACCTAGCGGAGATAGGGGCAGGCGGCACCTATGTAGTCAGCTAGGGGTACACAAAGCTATTTGTATAATTTCTAAGTTCTGTGAGTGGGATCAACCTTTAGGGTGACTGGTGTGGTGCAGTGTAGTAATTATTCGTTAGTAATTAGGTAGGGGCAGGCGGCACCTATGTAGTCAGCTAGGGGTACACAAAGCTATTTATCTGCTCTTCCATACCCAATAGTTCATAAACATTTCCTTATTTTCCAGCTTGTGCCTAAATCTAATTATTTTGATAATAGTATTGTTAGAATTATCGTACTCGCCAGACTTTATATCTGACCCCCTCTATTTCTATCTTTTCCCCCCTCCAGGTCCTCAGGGTGGGCCCAGCTCTAGCGGAGTTTGATTGGATTGCTTTATCTCTCTTTTGGGAAGCTTGGACCACTGAAGTAAAGTCCAGCTTGTTATCTTCTTTAATGGCTATTTATGTAATGGGGTTATGTATTTTGTTTTATCAAGATGGATATTGTACTTGACTCTGATTTATGGTTTTATGGTGTAACAAACATGTTTAATTTCTGCTGCAATGAAATAAAGTTTTAGATTTCCAAGTACTACTTATTATCTGTCTTGTTGTAATTTTTCTGTTCTATATTCACTTAAAACCTCCATGGAAGTTAATGCATTCCCTTTGTGAGTGACATTAATGGACGTGGGGTGTTACACGTGGTATCAGAGCTTAAGGTTACCAGAACAGATAAACTTTTTAGAAAAACTATTTTTCTAAAGTATTTTTGGAAGAAGTGTTTTCAAAAACATGTCTTGATGAGTAATTTAAAGAGGACAGTTTTTATGAAAAACATAATCCCTAATAGCCATATATCTTTATCTTTCAAATTCTCCATTTTGAATCTTTCCTTTTTCGTTCCAGCAAGGCAGATTAACCTTCCGGAGGGTGTAACGATACCAGGATGGTATAGGAGGTTATTAGAGGTTAGGGCCGCTGCAGGTCCAGCCAATGTTCCTCCACCACCAGTTGCACCCGCTCCTCCTCCTCCTCCCCCTCCTCGCGCTGATACTTTTGCAAAGACATGCAAGGAATTTAAGGCTATGGGTGGAAAACCTTTTCAAGGGTCAGAAACGTTTGTGGAAGCTAGAGATTGGCTTAAGGTGGTGGAAGAATTGCTAGAAATCTTTGAAGTAGAAGAAGGGAGGAAAGTCAAATTAGCAGCTTGGTTAATGAAGGGAGAGGCCTCGTTTTGGTGGGAGGTCACTAATGGGGAGCGTCCTGTTGATTCTTGGGCGGATTTCAGACGTAGGTTTGAGGCAAAGTTTCTCTCAAGGGCAGAAGAGAATCTATACATGGAAAGGTTCTTAACATTGAAGCAGGGAAATCTATCAGTGAAAGTGTACGTCAACAAATTTAATCAGTTAGCAAGGTTTGGCTTGGACTTAGTGAACACGCCGAAGAAGAAGGCTCTGGGGTTCGTTAAAGGCTTGAATGAGCCGTTGCAAGGGTTGGCTATGACCCACATCCCTATGGGGCCACCTTTGAGAAGCTAGTAGACATGGCACTCATGCACGAGGAGAAAGGCGCTAATGTTAATAAGGCACCCGAGAAGAAAGGGGATCAGAAGAAACCACAACAACAAAACAAGAAGGGTGGTAAAGAGAATAATGGCAAAGGAAAGAAAAGATGCTTTAAATGTGGGACACCAGGCCATCTCAGCAAGGACTGCAGAAAGAAAAAGAAGACCGGCTATTTTCACTGTGGTGAAGCGGGACATCTAGTGAAGGACTGCCCAAAGAAGGGGCAGAGGGCAGGGTCTACCTCGAGAGGACAGGTGCAGGCTCTTATGGCACCAGGGCAGGCAAGGGGACAAGTTCAGGCTCTCGCGGTCCCACCGCTGCAAGAACGAGGTAGAACCATTTCTGTTGAAAGCTTAGTTTTTCTGTTTGATCATCCTGTCTGTACCTTATTCGATTCAGGCGCATCGCATTCGTTTATCTCTACATCGTTAGTTGAATCACTGCACTTAAACACCAGTTTAATAGATGATCCCTTACTTGTTTCAAATCCAATTGGGGGCTCAGCTTATTTGTCTATGATATGTTTGGATTTGAAAATTTCTATACTTAGCGTTGAGTTTAGATGTGATGCTTATGTTTTGGGCTTCACGGGCTATGGGTTAATTTTAGGAATGGATTGGTTATCTAGAAATGGGGCCGTTCTTGATTGTGAAAGGAGAGTAGTTAGGCTCATGACTCGCCTTGGCAACACTCTCGAAATCTTTTGTAATCCCATAAATTCCGTTATGATAAGTTATCTAGAATCGCTTGACGCGTCTGTGGAGAATCTACGATCTGTTAGAGTGGTCCGAGAATACTCGAATGTGTTTGAAGAGGAGAAGGGCTTGCCTCCGAAGCGGGAGATAGATTTTCGAATATATCTTGTGGATAATGCAAAACCAGTATCTTTGCCAGTACGCCACATGGCTCCTCGTGAAAGAAGGGAACTCAATAAACAAGTGAAGGAGTTGCTTGAGAAGGGGTTTATAAGACGTAGTATATCGGGGTGGGGTGCTCCAGTAGTGTTTGCCACAAAGGCAGCTGGGTCCCTTAGACTTTGTGTGGATTATAGAGAACTTAATAAACTTACTAAGAAAAACAGACACCCACTGCCGAGGATTGATGATCTCTTCGATCAGTTAGTTGGCGCCTCAATGTTTTCGCAGTTGGATTTAGCCACTGGATTCCATCAGTTGAGAGTGGCTGAGGATAGCATAGACAAAACTGCCTTTAGGACTCCGGACGGTTTCTATGAATGGCTAGTGATGCCCTTCGGTTTGACAAACGCCCCCGCATACTTTGTTGATCTGATGAGTAGGGTGTTTAGGGAGTACCTTAATAAATTCGTGGTGGTCTTTGTAGATGACATCTTGATCTTTTCTAAGAATAAAGAAGAGCATGACTTACATCTTAGGGAAGTGTTGGAGACTCTACGAGCGCATAACCTTAAAGCTAAATTTACTAAGTGTCACTTCTGGAGAGAGGAAGTGCGATTCTTAGGGCACGTGGTTTCCAAAGATGGGATAGCTGTGGATCCCGCGAAGGTAGTGTCCATCCAAGATTGGAAGGTCCCTAAAAATGCTACCGAAGTAAGGAGTTTCTTGGGGTTGGCTGGCTACTATAGGAAGTTTATCAAAGACTTCGCAAAGATATCAGCTCCATTAACACGTTTGACGAAGAAGAACCTAGTTTTCACATGGGACGTAGATTGTGATGATGCGTTCCAACGTTTGAAGAGAGCTTTGACTTCAACCCCCGTCTTAGTGCTGCCAGACGGGAACAAGCCGTTTACTGTTTATACCGATGCTTGTGGGACAGGACTAGGCGCAGTCTTAATGCAAGAGGGAAGGGTAATAGCCTATCCTGGAAGGCAGTTAAGGGTGCATGAGAAAAATTACCCTACACATGACCTAGAGTTAGCCGTAATTGTTTTCGCGCTTAAGTCTTGGCGTCATTACCTTCTTGGCGAGAAATTCGAATTGTTCACTGACCACAAATCTTTAAAATACTTATTCTCTCAGAAGGACTTGAATTTAAGACAGCAAAGGCGGATGGAATTCTTAGTGTCCTACGACTTCGAAATAGCATATACCCCTAGCAAGGGTAACGTGGTGGCAGACGCCTTAAGTAGGAAAAGGTTGTCCTTGAGCCTATTGTTTGTTGAGCGGAGAAACTTAGAATTCATCTCTATGTTTGACTTTAGACCTTCCATTGACTTTGTACCCGGTTTGCTAGCATCCTTGGAGGTCAGACCTACGCTTTTGGGACGGATTGGTGAGGCACAGCGAGACGACCCATAGTTGGTTGAGTTAGTGGAGAAGCTCAAAAGAGGGGAGTCATCAATCCATCTCCGTAGGTATACCCTAGATGATAAGGGTTGGTTACATAGGGATAGTAGACTTTGTGTACCACGAGACGAGGACTTGAGGAAGACTATTCTTGATGATGCACATCGTTCGAAGATGACCATTCATCCCGGCGGGGATAAAATGTACAAGGACATGAAGCGAGTTTTATTTTGGGCCGGTATGAAGAGGGATGTGGCCGAGCATGTCGCTAGATGCTTGGTGTGCCAACAAGTAAAAGCGGAGCAAAAGAAACCCGGTGGGTTGCTTCACCCATTGGAGGTTCCACTATGGAAATGGGAAAGTGTCTCGATGGACTTTGTGGATGAATTACCAAGATCAAGGAAGGGTAATACAGGGATTTGGGTTATAGTAGATAGACTTACTAAAAGCGCCCATTTTATTCCCGTGAAGTGTAAGAGGACTGCTCCATGGTTAGCTTCTGTATACGTCCGAGAGATAGTTCGTTTGCATGGTGTTCCTTCTAGCATAGTAAGCGACCGCGATCCTATCTTCACTAGCGAATTTTGGAGGAGCTTACAAGTAGCGGTAGGGACTCAGTTATGTTTGAGCACCGCATATCATCCTCAGACGGACGACCAAACCGAGAGGGTGAATCGTATTCTAGAGGACCTTTTGAGGCTATGTATCCTAGACTTTGGGGGTACATGGAAAGAGCATCTTCCATTGGTGGAGTTCACATATAATAATAGCTTTCAGTCCAGCATTGGCATGGCACCTTTCGAAGCTCTTTATGGACAACCTTGTCGTTCACCTACATGTTGGTGGGAATCTACGGATAAGATCTTAATTGGGCCCGATATGATTAGAGAGACTTCGGAGAAGATTGATTTGATTCGAAGAAGGATGAAAGCAGTGCAAGATAGGCAGAAATCTTATGCGGATAAGAGGAGGACAGATCTTGAGTTTGATGTTGGGGACATGGCCTTTATCAAAGTGTCTCCATTACGGAACGTTGTTCGCTTTGGGTCCGTTGGGAAATTAGCACCAAGGTTCGTAGGGCCATTTCCTATTAAGGAGAAGATTGGACAGATGGTGGAGTTGCCTGAGAGACATAGTGGTGTACATGACGTATTCCATGTATCACATTTGAGGAAGTGCCTACATGAGACCGCAGAGGTGGTAGAGCCGAGCTTGCTTAGAGAGGTGGAGATAGAGCGTGATGCGACGATTCGATGAGCTCCTACATGCATTCTTGGGTCGGAGATCAAGAAGCTGAGAAATCGAGAGGTCAGACTAGTCAAAGTGCAATGGGGAGATGATGAGAGCAACGCTACGTAGGAGACAGAAGAGAAGATGCATTCATTTTACCCTTTTCTTTTTGAGGGAATGTCTTTTAATTTCTCCTTTATCGCTTAGCTTGTACTTATCTTATCTTTAGTATGTCCTCTCGCTAGTATCTTTGACCTTTAGTTAGAGAAATCCTATGGTTGAAACATGTTATGTATGATGGATGCATAGTGGATGCGAGTGTTTGCTAGTGGTTGCTCGTGGATGCATATACACACACTTTAGGCACTAGATCGGCTCAGTCACTTCATATTGCATATTGCATATATATGGATGTATTTAGTAAAATGGATGTATGAGGATTTTTTTATCATATGGATGCCGCATTCAGATGATGATTGTGCACGCATATAGAGATAATATGTAGCATTAAAGAACTTTTGCATACATAATGGACGCATGGCACTATCATGATTTGCATTAAGGAGGTCAACTGAATCAGTGGACCGCCTAATTTTGCATTAGATATGGACATATACACACACGGTGCATTTAAACATGAAAGCATTAGAAGTCTATAAGGACAATGGATGCCTGTGTTTGATGGTTGAGTAGATGGACGATTGGATGTTAGGATATACATTCTTCTTGACTTGAAGATTTCGGGGTCGAAATCCTTTAAGGAGGGGAGAATGTAACACCCCGTAATTCTGTTAATATTAATATTCACAAATTA
The DNA here is from genome assembly GCA_030737875.1 of Allium sativum. Lineage (NCBI taxonomy): Eukaryota > Viridiplantae > Streptophyta > Magnoliopsida > Asparagales > Amaryllidaceae > Allium > Allium sativum. Next base: position 426,662,566 of record CM060909.1, on the reverse strand, counting down.
AAGAATACTTAATTTCATATGTGAGAATTAAGGGAAACGGGTTGCACCATTGTGTTCGTCTCGGAATTCTGGTTGAAATAGAGTCCGAGTTTGCGTGATTTGGACTTCATATGAAGGAGATATGGCCATCGGAAGTTTCAGAAAATTCAAAACAGCTCGCAGGAAAATTTAAAAATTCAAACTGAAAGTGCAGAAGCGGGATGGGCGGGAAAATTCCCGCCCAGGCAGGTCGATTGGGGAGTCGACACTAGAGTTGACTCCCCCCCCCCCCAGGTCGACTGTAGTGTCGACCTAGGTGTCGACCTGGTCAAGTCGGCCAGGTTTGGGCCGAGCCCAATCTTGAGCTGCTGATGTGTCTTTAGGGCTGAGTTGGCTAATTTAACGGTTCAGGTTCATTCTGAGTTGATCGGACGGTCTAAACTAATCCTAAATTCTATATATACCTAGGTAGTCTCTCACTCTAAAATCACATATAAAAAAAAATATAATAGCCGCCGTCATGCCGTCGCCATGGAACTCAGTATAGCCGCCGCCAACTAAGAAGGAAGAAAGCTAATCTAAACTAATTCTATTCAACTCTAAAGGAAATCAAGACTCTCTTTCTTCTATAACTGTGAATATGATGATTTTAATAAGATTATTAGCAAACTAATTAGATTAAATTGTGATATGGATCATAAGAAAATGACGTGAATTATCATATATGTTGTTGTAAATCTTATGCTATCATGTATGTTGTAAATCCTATGTTATGTAATGATGATATCATATATATGTTGTAATTTTCTATGCTAAGTTGCGATGCTACAAAGTCATGATGTTATTATCTATGTTGTAGTTAGCTTATGCTTGATCAAATCATGATTTTGATTATATATATTTAGGCTATGATGAGTCACATGATAAATCACATGTACCTATGCCAGTTTAGATTGATTAGTATGTATAATCTCACATATTCTATGACATCTATTTAGATCTAGAATTATGCTATGACATGTGTGAATTCTATGTGTTAGATGCTAGTTCACACCATCATTATGTTGCATAAACCACATATGCAAGTTTATACATGAACTTGGGTTATGGTCATATTATGTAAGTTGTGACATTTAACCAAACAAGTTGACACCTTTAGATCCATGACATGTGTAGTTTTATGCAAGTTTCACCCCTATTATGATTAGATCTATTTTATTTGTCTATATGTTGTGATAATTTATCTTTGTGCTATGAGTTAGACTATTCGAGTCTAATGTATATTTTGCGTTGAATAAGCGAACGTATAACGTGGGGTATGGGTAATATTAAGGATTTAATATTGAGAAAATTGGATGCAATTGATATGATTTTGCATGCCATAAAGGATGGCCATAATTGAGTTAATTATGGACATCGGTAAAATTGGAATTAATTAATAATTTGAATAGGGAAATTATTAAAACTGGGGTAAAAGATTATAAGTAATAATCAATGCTTAGGACATGAGGTTGGACTCGCTTGTGACGTAAACCTGCCCGGACCCGACCGGCAAATCCAGTAGTCACAAATGTCAGCCCAACGTGAGAGGTCCTAGGCCCAAATTAAAGCATAACAGTTGTAAAGACACGAGGTTAGACTCTTTTATGGTGTAAGACTGCCCGGACCCGCCCGGCAAATCCAGCTTCCATAAATGCCAGTCTAATGTGAGAGGTCTTTATAAGGTTATGGCCTTAATGAATTAAGAAATACTTAACCAGATAAACATGTGAGGTGGGACATGGGGGTTAAGTAGGTGCCTTGGGTGGCATGAGGAATCTAGTGGGTGCCTTTAGTGGCATTTGAAATACGATTAGTAAGACTTAACCAAACACACATGTAAATGAACATGACTAAGAAGACGGTTAAGTGGGATATACTAGTGGGGACAAGCTTAGGTGGATAGCTTGTGGTAAGTAATTGGGGGCCCATTTCAACCAGTAACCCAAACGTATCTTTGTGGGCTCGACCCAAGTCGAGGACGGGACACGCATACTGGGCTTGACTATAAGAGGCCAAACGGGTTAGCGTGGCAACGCAAGTCCAACGGGTTTCATATGCGTGTGTGGACCCGGGCTGGTAGGTACGACATTGATGCATTGTGTAGGTATAAGCCGTGCATCCTTAAGTTGTATCAGGTTGCCACTTTAGGGGAGTGATACACCCCACTGTGGGGCCAGCACAGGTATCTACGAGTAGGGAGCCGATCGCAAGTGGGTAGTGGGGTACACCTAGCGAAGATAGGGGCAGGCGGCACCTATGTAGTCAGCTAGGGGTACACAAAGCTATTTATATAATTTCTAAGTTCGGTGAGTGGGATCAACCTTTAGGGTGACTGGTGTGGTGCAGTGTAGTAATTATTCGTTAGTAATTAGGTGTGCCTTTAACGTTATCTTTATCTGCTCTTCCATACCCAATAGTTCATAGACATTTCCTTATTTTCCATCTTGTGCCTCAATCTAATTATTTTGATAATAGTATTGTTAGAATTATCATACTCGCCAGACTTTATGTCTGACCCCCTCTATTTCTATCTTTTTCCCCCCCTCCAGGTCCTCAGGGTGGGCCCAGCTCTAGCGGAGTTTGATTGGATTGCTTTATCTCTCTTTTGGAAAGCTTGGACCGCTGAAGTAAAGTCCAGCTTGTTATCTTCTTTAATGGCTATTTATGTAATGGGGTTATGTATTTTGTTTTATCAAGATGGATATTGTACTTGACTCTGATTTATGGTTTTTTGATGTAACAAACACATGTTTAATTTCCGCTGCAATGAAATAAAGTTTTAGATTTCCAAGTACTACTTATTATCTGTCTTGTTGTAATTTTTCTGTTCTATATTCACTTAAAACCTCCATGGAAGTTAATGCATTCCCTTTATGAGAGACATTAATGGACATGGGGTGTTACAATGTGGAAGGGCGAAAGGTATTGATAAAGTGTAAGCGCGAAGAGGGTGTCTTCGTTAGCTATCTATATTCGCTTGTGATTCCACAAGAAGACTTGTCATCTGTGCTGATCGCTAACGAGTATGAGGATGTCTTTGCCGAGGTCAAAGGGTTGCTGCCGCATCGTGAGATCGAGTTTAGGATCGATTTGGTCGAGGGTGTTAGACCAATCGTTATGCCTCTTAGGCGGATGGCGCCAAGGAACAGCGAGAGTTGGAGGTGCAAGTTCGTGACCTTCTAAGGAAGGGATTCATTCGGAGAAGTGTTTCCGAATGGGGTGCACTGGTCGTGTTTGCAACCAAGGCAGATGGCTCGTTAAGATTGTGTGTGGACTATTGTGAGCTGAACAAGGTGTCTAAGAAGAACAAGTATCCGTTGCCAAGGATTCATGACTTGTTCGATCAGCTTCACGAAGCCAAAGTGTTTTCTCAAATGGATTTGGCAACGGGATTTCACCAATTGAGGGTAGCCAAGGATAGTGTACCAAAGACTGCTTTTAAGACACCATCCGATTTCTTCGAGTGGTTGGTGATGACATTCGGGTTGACTAACGCACCAGCGTACTTTGTGGATCGTATGAATAGAGTGTTTAGAGATCAGCTGAATAAGTTTGTGCTTGGGTTCGTAGATGATATTCTGGTTTACTCCAAGAATAAGGAAGAACACAAGACACACTTAAGAGTTGTGTTAGAGATCTTGCGAAAGCATCAGTTGAATGCTAAGTTCTCGAAATGTCACTTCTGGAAGGATAAAGTGAGGTTCTTAGGTCATGTTGTTTCTGGATAGGGGATAGCGGTTGACCCCGCTAAAGTTGCAGTAATCCAGGACTGGAATCGACCCAAGAATGCGACGGATGTTCATATTTTCCTTGGGTTGGCAGGGTATTACCGTATTACCGACGGTTTATCAAGGATTTCTCTAAGATAACTGCATTGTTGACAGGACTGACGAAGAAGAACCAAGTGTTCACACGGGTTGCGAAGTGTGAACAAGCATTCGAAATCCTGAAGGAGAGATTGACAAGTGCTCCCGTGTTGACCATTCCAAATGCGAATGAAGAGATGGTGGTATACACCGATGTATGTGGTACTGGGCTTGGAGCAGTGCTAATGCAAAAGGATAAGGTCGTGGCCTACGCGATTCGACAGCTAAAGCCACATGAGAAGAATTACCTAACTCATGATTTGGAGTCAGTAGCGATTGTGTTTGCTCTGAAGATATGGAGACATTACCTGTTGGGAGTTCGATTCGAGTTGTTTACGGATCACAAGACATTGAAGTATCTTTCCTCCCAAAAGGATTTGAATCTTCAGCAGCAACGATAGTTAGAGTTTCTAGCATTGTATGATTTTGATATAGCCTATACTCTCGGTAAAGGTAACGCAGTTGCAGAAGCGTTGAGTCGAAGATAAACAAGTTTGGAAGCAATGTTTTTGGAATGGAAGAGCCTTGATTATTTGGCAAGGTTTGATTTCAGGCCAAAGTGTGAGTTGGAACCTTAAATGTTGGCAAGCTTATCGATAAGACCTACTCTCATCGAAAGTATTGGCGAGAGCCAAAAGCAAGATGCAAAGCTTGCCGAGTTTATCCAGAAGCTAGAACTAGAAGATAAAGAGTTCGAAGTCGATCGAGAAGGTTGGCTTCGTAAACAAGGGCGATTAGTTTTTCCCGATATCGATGGATTGAGAGATGAGGTTCTGAGTGAATGTCATCACTCGAAGTTGACGATTCGTCTCGGTGGTAATAAGATGTATCAGGACATGAAGAGAATTTACTACTGGGAAGGGATGAAGCAAGATATTGGGAAGTTCATTTCCAAGTGCATGAACTGTCAGTTGGTGAAAGCTGAACAGAAGAAGCCAAGTGGTAGCAAATACTGATGGATTTTATCGATGGACTACCTAGAACTAGGGTAGGAAATGAAGGGGTTTGGGTCATTGTGGATCGCTTAACCAAAAGTGCAAGATTCATTCCTATCAAGTAGACTTGGACAGCGTCGAAGTTGGCTGAACTTTACGTGAAATGGATTGTTAGATTCCATGGCATCCCAAAGTGTATAGTGAGTGATCAAGATCCGTTATTCACTAGTGAATTTTGGAAGAGTTTGCAAGAGGCTTTAGGAACCGAGTTGTGCTTGAGTATGACATATCATCCCCAAACTGATGGTCAGACCGAGAGAGTCAATCGAGTTTCGGAAGATCTCCTAAGAGCTTGTGTGTTGGATTTTTTGGGATCATGGGAGGACCATCTACATCTGGTTGAGTTTGCATATAACAATAGCTACCAGTCCAGCATTGGGATGGCACCATACGAGATGTTGTATGCAAGACCGTGCAATTCTCCAGCATGTTAGTTAGAAACTGGAGATAAGTTGGTACTTGGGCCAGAGAAGATTAGAGAGACCTCATATTGCATCGAGACCGTTTGGCAACTAATGAAGGTGGCCCAAGATCATCATAAAAGTTACGCTGATGAAGACCGTGCAATTCTCCAGCATGTTAGTTAGAAATTGGAGATAAGTTGGTACTTGGGCCAGAGATGATTAGAGAGACCTCGGATTGTATCGAGACCGTTTGGCAACGAATGAAGGCAGCCCAAAATCATCAGAAAAGTTACGCTGATAAGTGTCGTAAGGACTTGGAATTCGACGTTGGCGATATGGTTTTCGTAAAGGTTTCGCCGTTGAAGGATATAGTGAGATTTGGAAGTAAAGAAAAGTTAGCTCCTAGGTTCGTTTGACCATTTCCGATAGTCGAGCGAATTGGAAAGCTCGCATATAGATTGGAGTTACCTGAGAAAATGTCGAGTGTGTATAATGTTTTCCATGTGTCGTTTCTACGAAAGTTTGTGCATGATTCGAATGTGGTGGTATCTCCAGAGTAGTACGAAGACTTAGAAGTAGAAACCGTAGTTGCAAAACCTCGTAAGCCACTTCGTGTTATGGCGAATGACACGAAACAGCTTAGGGAAAAGACGTTTAATTTAGTTAAGGTATAATGGAGTGGGGATGGTGACGATGTTACGTGGTAGACGGGGGAGAGTATAAAGATGACCCATCCAAAACTCTTCATCCCTATGACCCATTGAAATCACACCGTCATTATTACTTGTTGATTTTGTTGTTATCTTTGTTGTTGTTTGATAGAATTCCGCGTGCTAGGATAAGGCTATGGATGCATGTTGTAATATCCCGGAAAATGTGAACCAGTTTAAAATTTTTAAATTAGGTTATTACCAAGAAATTTGAATGATTGAAATAGCATATTTCAATAAAATGTAGAATTTGGTATGGTATGGCAGTTTGAAATTTTGAATATAAACTTTGTCTGACTGTACCGGGTGGAAAATATAACAGATTTTGACGAAACTGAAAATATTTAAATCTGTTTATCAATACCTTTCCAACGAATCTGAAAAATCGAAATTTCATAACGGAAATCAAAAGTTATGGCCAAATGAATTTTCAGAAAGGTCGCTATATAGTATATATAGCCCTTGAAAATTGAGATTTTGCATACGACCTCGGAATTCGACGAAACCACTTTTGTTGGGTCCAGGATGTCAAATTATTGCTAGGTTTCAAATTTCATAATTTTTGAAGCTAGTATGTGAGCGGGGCAAAAGATAACGTGTTTGGTCAAATTCTGTTAAAATGGGTCGACCTAAAAATGGCCGTTTTTCAAACGAGCTCAGAATTCGACGAAACTGGTTTTGTTGGGACCGGATCGTCAAAACAAAGCTAGATTTATTTTTCTGGAATTTTTCGATTCAGTTTGTGGCCCTGGCAAATTGAAATGTACGTTTAAATTAAATATCGAATGTTTTATATTTTAATTTGAGAAATAACTGACTGTAAGAGTCGAAATGGCCAACGAAACATATCCCATTGTGTCCGGAATGGGGGTATTTAGCTAGGGACGACAGTCGTTGGGTTTAAAAAGGAGTCCGTTTGCAAAAACACTATTTAAAAATTTTGTATAAATTCTGGCCAATAGGAAATTTTCTTTTAAAAAAATAATAATAAAAAAAAAACTCTGAAACCCTAGTCGCCAGAACGATTGAACGATGCACGTCGTTCAAAACTTCTCGTCGATATCGTCGCCGCCTCAGGCCATTTCGCCGCCGACCCCAGTTGAAGTTTTTGTTCGCCGTAGTCCCCTCTCCACATCCGACCAACCCACGTCCCCTCCCATCGACTATCGATGCCGGAAATCGAGGAGGAAGGCGCGACCTTCTCAGTGCCGCCGCGACGAGCACAGACCACCGGACCACTTGCCACCACCGCCGTTCTGGAGGTGCTTCGTAGCTCTTCGACGCAGCGTAGCCTGATCGAAGCATAGAGGTACGGATCGACTGAAATTTTGAGACCTAGTTTTGAAGGTTTTAAAAACCTTTTTGATAAAAATTCTGAAATGAAAATAACGCTTTTAAGTGTTGCAAAACTTTGAAAAATAATATCTTTTTCGTTCTTTAACGAAATTTGATGAAACAGGAGACACCGTGACCGCAAGGAGGCTCTCTACATTCTAGAAGAAGCCGCGGATTTTTCTGACCTTCCTACGATTTTTAGCACCGCAATAACCAATGTAAGGAATCTAAACTATTTGTGTGAATGAAATCGCGTTGTATAAATTATATAAGCGAAGTGTAAATTATATACGCATTGTATACCTCATGTACATGTGTTGTATAAGTTATATTAGTGATGTATAAATTGTACAAGCGTTGTTTGAAACATATATGCTTTGAATTGTGATGAAATGCAAGTGAATTATTATATTATATATATATATATATATATACACTCCCCTCGTCCACAGACCATGGACGATATTTATTGCTTGTGATTGACGTGATATCATATGGTTTGACGAATGGTTGGAAATAATTGTTTGTGGTTGATATTATGGTTGAAAAATACCTTTGTGGTTGAAAAATACCCTCTTATGGTTGAAACAAAATAGAATAGGATTGTGGAATTGAAAATAAAACATGCCGCCTGCGTGCGAACTAGATGCATGATCCCCATTGTCAAAAACCGCGAGGTTTTAAGGTAGAGCGAGGAGCCGTACTAGGGACGGTCCCGGTTTTAACTACCCTGTCGTTATGCTGCCGAAATTTTCTGAAATAATTATGTGTTAGAATAATTTTCATTCATTGAAATTATTTACATATGCTATATCGAATATTCATGTGTTGAGTTGCAATTCATTCGTTGAGTTGAAATTCATGTGTTGAATATTATTTGAATTTAAACAAATGGCTTTAGCGATAAAAATCACATTTTTATATATATTCAAACTATATCGAATATCCATGTGTTGAGTTGCAATTCATTCGTTGAGTTGAAATTCATGTGTTGAATATTATCCGAATTTAAACAAATGGCTTTAGAGATAAAAATCACATTTTTATATATATTCAAACTATATCGAATATTCATGTGTTGAGTTGCAATTCATTCGTTGAGTTGAAATTCATGTGTTGAATATTATTCGAATTTAAACAAATGGCTTTAGCGATAAAAATCACATTTTTATATATATTCAAACTATATCGAATATTCATGTGTTGAGTTGCAATTCATTCGTTGAGTTGAAATTCATGTGTTGAATATTATCTGAATTTAAACAAATGGCTTTAGCGATAAAAATCACATTTTTATATATATTCAAACTATATCGAATATTCATGTGTTGAGTTGCAATTCATTCGTTGAGTTGAAATTCATGTGTTGAATATTATCCGAATTTAAACAAATGGCTTTAGCGATAAAAATCGCATTTTTATATATATTCAAACTATATCGAATATTCATGTGTTGAGTTGCAATTCATTCGTTGAGTTGAAATTCATGTGTTGAATATTATCCGAATTTAAACAAATGGCTTTAGCGATAAAAATCACATTTTTATATATATTCAAACTATATCGAATATTCATGTGTTGAGTTGCAATTCATTCGTTGAGTTGAAATTCATGTGTTGAATATTATTCGAATTTAAACAAATGGCTTTAGCGATAAAAATCACATTTTTATATATATTCAAACTATATCGAATATTCATGTGTTGAGTTGCAATTCATTCGTTGAGTTGAAATTCATGTGTTGAATATTATCCGAATTTAAACAAATGGCTTTAGCGATAAAAATCACATTTTTATATATATTCAAACTATATCGAATATTCATGTGTTGAGTTGCAATTCATTCGTTGAGTTGAAATTCATGTGTTGAATATTATCCGAATTTAAACAAATGGCTTTAGCGATAAAAATCGCATTTTTATATATATTCAAACTATATCGAATATTCATGTGTTGAGTTGCAATTCATTCGTTGAGTTGAAATTCATGTGTTGAATATTATCCGAATTTAAACAAATGGCTTTAGCGATAAAAATCACATTTTTATATATATTCAAACTATATCGAATATTCATGTGTTGAGTTGCAATTCATTCGTTGAGTTGAAATTCATGTGTTGAATATTATCCGAATTTAAACAAATGGCTTTAGCGATAAAAATCGCATTTTTATATATATTCAAACTATATCGAATATTCATGTGTTGAGTTGCAATTCATTCGTTGAGTTGAAATTCATGTGTTGAATATTATCCGAATTTAAACAAATGGCTTTAGCGATAAAAATCACATTTTTATATATATTCAAACTATATCGAATATTCATGTGTTGAGTTGCAATTCATTCGTTGAGTTGAAATTCATGTGTTGAATATTATTCGAATTTAAACAAATGGCTTTAGCGATAAAAATCACATTTTTATATATATTCAAACTATATCGAATATTCATGTGTTGAGTTGCAATTCATTCGTCGAGTTGAAATTCATGTGTTGAATATTATCCGAATTTAAACAAATGGCTTTAGCGATAAAAATCACATTTTTATATATATTCAAACTATATCGAATATTCATGTGTTGAGTTGCAATTCATTCGTTGAGTTGAAATTCATGTGTTGAATATTATTCGAATTTAAACAAATGGCTTTAGCGATAAAAATCACATTTTTATATATATTCAAACTATATCGAATATTCATGTGTTGAGTTGCAATTCATTCGTTGAGTTGAAATTCATGTGTTGAATATTATCCGAATTTAAACAAATGGCTTTAGCGATAAAAATCACATTTTTATATATATTCAAACTATATCGAATATTCATGTGTTGAGTTGCAATTCATTCGTTGAGTTGAAATTCATGTGTTGAATATTATCCGAATTTAAACAAATGGCTTTAGCGATAAAAATCACATTTTTATATATATTCAAACTATATCGAATATTCATGTGTTGAGTTGCAATTCATTCGTTGAGTTGAAATTCATGTGTTGAATATTATCCGAATTAAACAAATGGCTTTAGAGATAAAAATCACATTTTTATATATATTCAAACTATATCGAATATTCATGTGTTGAGTTGCAATTCATTCGTTGAGTTGAAATTCATGTGTTGAATATTATTCGAATTTAAACAAATGGCTTTAGCGATAAAAATCACATTTTTATATATATTCAAACTATATCGAATATTCATGTGTTGAGTTGCAATTCATTCGTTGAGTTGAAATTCATGTGTTGAATATTATTTGAATTTAAACAAATGGCTTCAGCGATAAAAATCACATTTTTATATATATTCAAACTATATCGAATATTCATGTGTTGAGTTGCAATTCATTCGTTGAGTTGAAATTCATGTGTTGAATATTATCCGAATTTAAACAAATGGCTTTAGCAATAAAAATCACATTTTTATATATATTCAAACTATATCGAATATTCATGTGTTGAGTTGCAATTCATTCGTTGAGTTGAAATTCATGTGTTGAATATTATTCGAATTTAAACAAATGGCTTTAGCGATAAAAATCACATTTTTATATATATACAAACTATATCGAATATTCATGTGTTGAGTTGCAATTCATTCGTTGAGTTGAAATTCATGTGTTGAATATGATTTGAATTTAAACAAATGGCTTTAGCGATAAAAATCACATTTTTATATATATACAAACTATATCGAATATTCATGTGTTGAGTTGCAATTCATTCGTTGAATTGAAGTGCATGTGTTGAATGTTATCATCTTTTAAAAATAAAATGAATCGACAATGAAAACTATATTTTTATAGTGAATAAGAAGGGTTAAAAATACACACGTGTCGAATAAATATTTTTGATGATTAAAATATTCCTTTTATCATGTATACGCTTTGTTAAAAATACACACGTGTCGAATAAATATTTTTGATGATTAAAATATTCCTTTTATCATGTATACGCTTTGTTAAAAATACACACGTGTCGAATAAATATTTTTGATGATTAAAATATTCCTTTTATCTTGTATACGCTTCGTTAAAAATACACACGTGTTGAAATAAATAATAGTTTGCTAGAAATATTATTATTAGCTTTGTTCTGCATATATATACATGTGTTGAACAGGAAAAATGGATTAGCTGTAGAGTAAAGAAATTATTTGCGTGCCCGACAAATAGGTAAACCTTGATGAGTTGGCTGCGCAATTTTATTTATATATCAACTCCTGTGAATGCCATTGGATGCGGAGTGCTGGTTTTTCTGTGTGGAATAATAAATAACGCCATAGGATAGTAACAATTAATTTTGAACTACACTACATGGCATACTTCTTGACGATAGGCATACTTCATCATATCCCACATAAGCAATTGGAGCTTATGTGACGAGGTGGAAGATTTACCATATAAGCAAGAGGCTTGTATGGCGATGACTATGTACTACAGGTTGAACTGATGACTGATATGGACTATATAAATTATAACAATAATTTGCCAGATTAATAAAAACCCCACACGGGTCTGGAGTTGACAATAATCACGTCGCTCTAGTTATTAGATACGGCACATGGACTATTTATTTCCACACGGAAACGGGGTGACGGGAATTTATTCTCTGGAGTGATTATCAGTACATGCTCCCCCGTAAACACTAGAATATATCACTATAAATATGTGAATGCTTTTAAGGATTTATTGGGTACCTAATACGGCCCAATAAATTTCCAAACCCCTCCCCGTACAAAGGAGGTTATGGCGAAATTTTTCAAAATATTAAGGCGTTAGTGAAATATTTGAAGTGAAAACGAAGTTGAAAATATAGAATGAGCTATAGTTGAAATTATAGATTGAACTATATTTATATATATAAATATAAATATAATTAAAAGGAATAGAGGTTGTGCAGTTCGCGTTTCGGAATCGTAATTTGAAACGATTAGTATGAGAAATCCGACCATCGGATTTTCCCGAAACCGCAACCGCTGGGTTCGCCTTGGAAATATCTTTCCAACGGCACCAACCTTGTAAAAATCCAACGGTTGGATTGTCCGGAATGTTTAATTCAAATCTGAAGAAAAACAGCGCCAGAACCGTTTATATTTATATATAAATATAAATATAATTAAATTAAATCGAATCACGACGCTGCAGTTCGAATTTTGAAACCGTAACTTCAAACGACTAGAGTGGAAGATCCGACCGTCGGATTCTCACGAAACTGGAACCGTTGGGTTCGCTTTGGGAATATCTTCCCACTGATATAGACTTTGCAGAAATCCAACGGTTAGATTTTCCGACATGTGTAAAACAAATTAGGAGAAAAACAGCGCCAGTGCCACGGCACGACCTGAAACGTCGTTTAATTAAATATGGCCATTTTTAAATAAATAAAAATGGCGGAAAATCGTTATAAAATATTATAAGCAACATAGGTTGCAAATAAACCAATTGGGCTTGAATTGTTTGATATTTGATGGTTGTATGTGTTTGATGCGTAAATAACACTAAATAACTGAAAGATGGATGTCGAATAATATAACCATATAGAGAATCGATTTAAATTCTAATGACGTGGATTATTTGAAAAGGCCGAGCTAACCCTCATTTCAAATAATTTATCGAGCGATTCGAATTGGAAAATGCAAAGACAATTCAAGACCAACGATCTTCGTATTGGTTGGATGGGCGCTATTGAGGTTCCTGACCGGAGTAGCTACCGGAAAGGGACGGAAGTAGTAGCCGTCTGAAAGTATGTGTTGATTGGACGGATATACGAGGAATTTGACGCCTCCGGTTTCGTTCAGACCCAGGACGGACTTGTAAATGGACTGTGTGTCAGACATTGGATTTTGTTCTATACTAATTGATCTCTGTTAAATATATATCTGTATGGCGGCGGAGAATTTATTCTTTTGCTTAACGCCCTTCTCTGAGACGTACGAGCTCAGAGGTTATATATCGATGGAAATCAATCGTATGGAGTGGACTGCCTATGTGGCATGCCAAGATGCTGTGATCAAGGCTTCTGTTGCAAAGCAAAGTCTTGTGGATGATGATCAAAGCAAGGTCTACATGGCCTAGCTTTGTGTATTTCATAGATTCGCGAACCTCACACCCCGGTATGAGTTGAAAACGGGATACGGACTACAGGGAGAGCACGACGTTTCTTTCTAGCTATGGTGGTGTCAGTGACTTACCAGCCCTGACATATATATATATATATATATATCTATCTTTCACCTTTGTGGTTGTTGGAATGCGAGGCGCCTCGATTATAGGTCTGTAAGGACCGGGAAACGTGTGTTCAGGCATAATTAATCCTCTAACGTAAGTGAGGACCGGCCCTGAAGATCCAGGATACCCAGTGTGCGTAGTCCTGAGGCATTTGCTAGAGTGTCTCGAAGCGGAGAGGAGCTTGCCCCTTGCCTCGACTCATGACGGAAATCCAATTTCCAATACGAAATAACGGACTTGATTGTAGAACTAGTATGGCGACATAGTGGTATGGGGCACTTATGCCGTCTATGATTGATATTTATGATGCTATTCGCTTTTGAAACATATATGCACTAGTAATAATATCAAATGATTTTGCTTTATACGTATCAAGCATATTTGGCTATTATAAGGTAAAACTCTATCCTCCGGTTTGCATTGCATTGTGTGATGGGACCTGAGTCTTATAATGGCTTCATTCTTTCTAAAAGCATTGCGTTGTTTTAAAAGAATTTACTTTGTTTTTAAATGCACTAGCAATCACTGGAGTAAACCCATTCCGCGAAAGTGGCGTGGTCCTATGATTTGCTATTACTGTTGTTTAACTGTTAAATAGATTCCTCATACTAGTCCCCATGACTGACTCGTTGTTTGTTTCACTTTGCAAACGCGGGTGCCCTTATTTTCACACGGGCAGCCTAGTACACAGGTGACAGGTGGTTTTTGGTTCTGCACTGCTGCATAGGGTGCATTTTTGGCTCATGGCGAGGCTGACTTCATAGAGATGACTTTGACATTTTCCGCCATTACTTACTTATGTTATGATTCCGCCAATGGCGATGCAGACTGATTTACTTTCCGTATTTCTCACTATATGTATATGTATTCCGCCTTCGGCGATGTAGACTGATACCTTTATTATGTCTCACTGCATGTATGTATTCCGCCTCTGGCGATGATGACTGATCACTTTCCTTTTTATTTACTAAGTTATATCCCCACGTTATGCTATTATGATATTCCTATATGTTGTGATTCCGCTGTCATATCCATGTAAAAAAATTTTTTTTTTATTGTTTCTGCTATTATCTGTACTCTGCTATGATGATTAATGTGTTATTTCCCAATGATTATCCTTAATACCGCCCCTCGGATTTTGGGATCGTCACAGTTGGTATCAGAGCTTTGGTTAGCCTTAGTTCCGGGATCTAACACATTAAACACCTCGTCAGAATAGAATCAATAGTGTTCTAATGCGAGTAGCTCATTAGAGATAGGATTAGCAATGTCCTAGAATGAGCTAAGCAGATTAGCAAAACAATTTGATCAGTACATCATCATTATCTTTCTTTGTATTCCCCTGCTTTATCATATATGAAGATTATTAAATCTATGAGCTTGACTCTTTTCTTGCTTATACAGTATTCTCTTAGATGGCTACACGAGCAGCAGCAGCTAGAGGAGGCCGTGGAGGCCGAGGAGATGCAGCAGGAGGACGGGGGAATATCCCCGTAGTAGTGGAAGGCCCTATTATTCCGCCACCAGCACCAGAAGACTTTGAGCTAGATAAAGTAGCAAAGAGGTACAAAAATCTTGGGGGAAAACCTTTAACAGGCACTGGCACAGTGACCGAGGCAATAGCTTGGCTGAAAATCTGTGAGAAAATATTCGAAGGCATGGGTATGGGAACTAACAACAAAGCCCGACTTGGCATTTGGCTCCTTCAGGAGGAAGCAGAGCTGTGGTGGGATGCCATTACCTCTGAGGATGCAGCTGGTACTATCCGGACTTGGGAGCAGTTCAAGACTTTGTACAATGAGAAGTTTGTACCGGAACAGGCTCTGGAGAGGATGAGAGAGCAGTTTGCTAATCTCCAGCAGGGAGACCTCTCTATTCAGGATTATCTAAATAAGTTCACCCAGTTATCACGCTATGCTCCAGAGCTGATTTTGACCAACAAAGCAAAGAACAAGAGGTTCATATTTGGGCTGAAGCGAAAGTACCACGATAGAGCTATGAGCAACATCAAACTCTCCTTTACAGAACTAGTAGAGATGGCTTGCAACTACGAAGACATGGATGAGAGGCATGCTAGCCAAGACCGCGCTAAAAGACAAGCAGGGAATAAGCGCAAGGCTTCAACAGATCAACACGAATCTAGCATTACCGCGGCCGCTACTCAAAAACCCGCAAAGATCCCTAAAGGAAACTGCTACAATTGCGGGAAGCCCGGTCATTTCTCTAATGTATGCAAAGCTCCGAGGAAGCCAAAGGCCAATGACTCAGTCGAATGCTACAACTGCCACAAGAAGGGGCACTATAGCAAGAATTGTCCTTTGAAGAAGAGCGCACAAGTGGCTCATGTCTATGACGGGAAGACCCCACCAGCTACCACCGATGGATCAGGTAAACCCGACGTCTTGGGAGGTACCCTTACCATAAAAAATATTCCTGTTTCTGTACTGTTTGATACTGGTGCATCACGTAGCTTCATTTCTGGTAACCTTGTTCACAAGTTAAAATTGAAACAAAGAATTCTAAAAGAACCAATTAAAGTTCAAAACCCGATAGGAGGTTCTGTTAGTCTCAGTTTATACTGCAGAGTGCCTATCTCTTATTCATGTTACAAGTTTCCCATTCACTTAATTGTTATGGATTTATCGGAATTCGATGTTATTCTCGGTTTGGAATGGTTAACAAAATATAAGGCCAAAGTTAGATGCGCAGAAAGAATCGTGAAAGTTAAAACAAAACTTGGGCATATCACTACACCATGTCATGGCTCAGAAATTAATAGAACCGAATTTTGGTCTTCTTTAGAAGTTACTCCCCCTTCAATAGAAAAGATATCGGTCGTGAAAAACTACGCAGATGTGTTTGAAGAAGTAGAAAACTTACCACCGCAAAGAGAAATTGAATTTAGAATAGATTTAACTCCTAACGCCCGACCAGTAGTACATCCAATAAGAAGAATGGCCCCGAAAGAAAAGGAAGAGCTAAGTTGTCAAACCCGAGAATTACTTTGGAAAGGTCTGATCAGACCAAGCTTTTCAGCGTGGGGAGCCGCAGTAGCATTTGTCCCAAAATCAGACGGTACTCTAAGACTTTGCGTCGATTACAGGGATCTCAATAAACAGACACTGAAGAACAAATATCCTTTGCCCCGAATAGATGATCTGTTAGATCAATTAAATGGAGCAACAGTATTCTCCCGAATGGACCTAGCTACAGGTTTCCACCAATTACGTATAGCCGAAGACTGTGTTCCTTTGACAGCCTTCAGGGGTCCCGATTTATTCTACGAATGGTTAGTAATGCCGTTCGGCTTGTGCAACACTCCGGCATACTTCGTTGATCTTATGAACAGAGTGTTCCGTGGTGTATTGAATAAATTTGTTCTAGTCTTCATCGATGACATTTTAATCTACTCTAAGTCGGAAGATGAGCATGCAAAACATTTAGAACAAGTGTTGTAAATTCTCAGGAGAAATGTCTTGAAAGCTAAATTTTCTAAATGTGTCTTCTGGCAGAATGAAGTCAAATTCCTAGGCCATGTCGTATCAAAAGAAGGAATCGCTGTCGACCCAAGCAAAATTACAGCGATTTAGAACTGGAAACAACCTACTACTCCCACAGAAGTTCGAAGCTTCCTTGGATTGGCTAGTTACTATTGGAAATTCGTTCAGGATTTTTCAAAGATATCTGGTGTATTGACAAAGCTTACAAAGAAGCATGAGAAATTCAAATGGACACCCGAATGTGAAGAAGCTTTCCAGGAGCTAAAACTGAAGTTGACAACCGCGCCAGTATTGACCATAATAGAAGGCAACCAAGACTTGACTGTATGGACAGATGCTTCTATTAGAGGGCTAGGCGCAGTGTTAATGCAAAAAGGCCAAGTGATCGCTTATGCCAGCCGTCAACTAAAGCCGCATGAAAGAAACTATGCTACTCATGATCTTGAGTTATTAGCTATCATGTTTGCTTTAAGAATATGGAGGCATTATTTATTGGGCGAGAAATTCGAACTATACACCGATCATCAATCCTTGAAATATCTGTTCACTCAGAAAGATTTAAACCTGAGGCAACAGCGTTGGTTAGAATTCCTTGCGGCATACGATTTTGAAATTCTATACACTCCAGGGAAAGCCAATGTTGTAGCAGATGCGCTCAGCAGAAAGAATGAAATCATCGCCAGTTTTGTCATCACGTCTTCATTAATAGACAGAATCTCGACCCTTCAAAAGGATGATAACTTTGTAAAAGTAATGATCAAAAGGATCAATGAAGGCATAGAATCCAGCTTCCAAGTGGATAGTGAGGGGGTTTTGAGATTAAAAGGAAGAATTTGTGTTCCCGACATCTCTAAGCTAAAAAGAGAAGTACTTGATGAGTGCCACAAATCCAAATTAAGTATCCATCCCAGTGTGAGCAAAATGTATAACGATATCAAGTGCACATTCTGGTGGAAGGCGATGAAAAGAGATATCTCATTATATGTTAGCCGATGCCCCACTTGTCAGCTAGTTAAGAGTGATCAGCAGAAATTGGCTGGATTATTACAACCCTTAGAAATTCCAGGATGGAAGTGGGAACAAATCTCGATGGATTTCATCAATGGCCTGCCTCGAACTAGAAAAGGAAATGACAGTATATGGGTAATCGTAGATCGCTTCACGAAGACTGCCTATTTCATCCCTGTCCGATCCAACAGAACGGCTCAAAGTCTAGCACAGATTTCAAAGAAATTGTTAAACTTCATGGAGTACCGCTCAGTATAGTCAGCGATAGAGATCCCCTATTTACTAGCAAATTCTGGGAAGCATTCCAGACAGAATTGGGAACCAAATTGAATCTAAGCACCGCTTATCACCCTCAGACAGACGGCCAAACTGAGCGGGTGAATAGAATTTTAGAGGATCTATTGCGGGCTTGTGTTATTGATTTTGGAGGCTCATGGGAAGATCACTTACATCTAGCCGAGTTCTCTTACAACAATAGCTATCAAGCAAGTTTGGGAATGTCTCCATTTGAAGCATTATACGGTAGACCGTGCAGATCTCCCGCATGTTGGGTAGAACCTGGCAACAGACTTGTGTTAGGGCCCGATATGATTCAAGAAGCATCGGATAAAGTCGATTTCATTAAGAAGAGATTGAAAACCGCACAGAGCCGACAGAAAAGTTATGCTGATGCGAGAAGAAGGGATATATCGTTTGCCGTTGGCGATTATGTATATTTAAGAGTTTGTCCAATGCGAGGAGTAATCAGATTTGGCAAGACTGGGAAGTTGGCACCGAGATTTATTGGTCCCTTTCCTATACTTGAACGGATTGGAACTCTTGCATATAGGGTTTCATTACCTGATTGGTTGCCTGGTGTACATGATGTGTTCCACGTGTCTCAACTTAGAAAACATGTTCATGATCCCGATCTTGTTGTGGAAGAAGCAGCGCAACAGGATATTGACATAACTCCAGAATTAGCACTCAGTAGAGAGCCATTAAAAATAGTTGGCAAAGAAACCAGAGAGCTGAGGAGGAAAAAGATTCATTTAGTCAAAGTGCAGTGGAGTAGTGATCCTAGAGACTATACTTGGGAGACAGAGGAAAGCATTAAACAAGCCTATCCCAAATGCAGAGTGGACATCTCTGACTAACTCCGGTGCAAGGTACCTTTGCAATACTTTGCATTTACATTTATTTCCTACTTAACTGTTATTTCCTTTTCGAGGACGAAAAGTTTTAAGTGGAGGAGATTGTAATAACCCGGAAAATGTGAACCAGTTTAAAAATTTTAAATTAGGTTATTACCAAGAAATTTGAATGATTGAAATAGCATATTTCAATAAAATATAGAATTTGGTATGGTATGGCAGTTTGAAATTTTGAATATAAACTTTGTCTGACTGTACCGGGTGGAAAATATAACGGAATTTGACGAAACTGAAAATATTTAAATCTGTTTATCAATACCTTTCCAACGAATCTGAAAAATCGAAATTTCATAACGGAAATCAAAAGTTATGGCCAAATGAATTTTCAGAAAGGTCGCTATATAGTATATATAGCCCTTGAAAATTGAGATTTTGCATACGACCTCGGAATTCGACGAAACCACTTTTGTTGGGTCCGGGATGTCAAATTATTGCTAGGTTTCAAATTTCATAATTTTTGAAGCTAGTATGTGAGCGGGGCAAAAGATAACGTGTTTGGTCAAATTCTGTTAAAATGGGTCGACCTAAAAATGGCCGTTTTTCAAACGAGCTCAGAATTCGACGAAACTCGTTTTGTTGGGACCGTATCGTCAAAACAAAGCTAGATTTATTTTTCTGGAATTTTTCGATTCAGTTTGTGGCCCTGGCAAATTGAAATGTACATTTAAATTAAATATCGAATGTTTTATATTTTAATTTGAAAAATAACTGACTGTAAGAGTCGAAATGGCCAACGAAACATATCCCATTGTGTCCGGAATGGGGGTATTTAGCTAGGGGCAACAGTCGTTGGGTTTAAAAAGGAGTCTGTTTGCAAAAACACTATTTAAAAATTTTCTATAAATTCTGGCCAATAGGAAATTTTCTTTTAAAAAAAAACTCTGAAACCCTAGCCGCCAGAACGATTGAACGACGCACGTCGTTCAAAACTTCTCGTCGATATCGCCGCCGCCTCAGGCCATTTCGCCGCCGACCCCAGTTGAAGTTTTTGTTCGCCGTAGTCCCCTCTCCACATCCGACCAACCCACGTCCCCTCCCATCGACTATCGACGCCGGAAATCGAGGAGGAAGGCGCGACCTTCTCAGCGCCGCCGCGACGAGCACAGACCACCGGACCACTTGCCACCGCCGCCGTTCTGGAGGTGCTTCGTAGCTCTTCGACGCAGCGTAGCCTGATCGAAGCATAGAGGTACGGATCGACTGAAATTTTGAGACCTAGTTTCGAAGGTTTTAAAAACCTTTCTGATAAAAATTCTGAAATGAAAATAACACTTTTAAGTGTTGCAAAACTTTGAAAAATAATATCTTTTTCGTTCTTTAACGAAATTTGATGAAACAGGAGACACCGTGACCGCAAGGAGGCTCTCTACATTCTAGAAGAAGCCGCGGATTTTTCTGACCTTCCTACGATTTTTAGCACCGCAATAACCAATGTGAGGAATCTAAACTATTTGTGTGAATGAAATCGCGTTGTATAAATTATATAAGCGAAGTGTAAATTATATACGCATTGTATACCTCATGTACATGTGTTGTATAAGTTATATTAGCGATGTATAAATTGTACAAGCGTTGTTTGAAACATATATGCTTTGAATTGTGATGAAATGCAAGTGAATTATTATATAATATATATATATATATACTCCCCTCGTCCACAGACCATGGACGATATTTATTGCTTGTGATTGACGTGATATCATATGGTTTGACGAATGGTTGGAAATAATTGTTTGTGGTTGATATTATGGTTGAAAAATACCTTTGTGGTTGAAAAATACCTTTGTGGTTGAAAAATACCCTCTTGTGGTTGAAACAAAATAGAATAGGATTGTGGAATTGAAAATAAAACATGTCGCCTGCGTGCGAACTAGATGCATGATCCCCATTGTCAAAAACCGCGAGGTTTTAAGGTAGAGCGAGGAGCCGTACTAGGGACGGTCCCGGTTTTAACTACCCTGCCGTTATGCTGCCGAAATTTTCTGAAATAATTATGTGTTAGAATAATTTTCATTCATTGAAATTATTTACATATGCTATATCGAATATTCATGTGTTTAGTTGCAATTCATTCGTTGAGTTGAAATTCATGTGTTGAATATTATTTGAATTTAAACAAATGGCTTTAGCGATAAAAATCACATTTTTATATATATTCAAACTATATCGAATATCCATGTGTTGAGTTGCAATTCATTCGTTGAGTTGAAATTCATGTGTTGAATATTATCCGAATTAAACAAATGGCTTTAGAGATAAAAATCACATTTTTATATATATTCAAACTATATCGAATATTCATGTGTTGAGTTGCAATTCATTCGTTGAGTTGAAATTCATGTGTTGAATATTATTCGAATTTAAACAAATGGCTTTAGCGATAAAAATCACATTTTTATATATATTCAAACTATATCGAATATTCATGTGTTGAGTTGCAATTCATTCGTTGAGTTGAAATTCATGTGTTGAATATTATCCGAATTTAAACAAATGGCTTTAGCGATAAAAATCACATTTTTATATATATTCAAACTATATCGAATATTCATGTGTTGAGTTGCAATTCATTCGTTGAGTTGAAATTCATGTGTTGAATATTATCCGAATTTAAACAAATGGCTTTAGCGATAAAAATCGCATTTTTATATATATTCAAACTATATCGAATATTCATGTGTTGAGTTGCAATTCATTCGTTGAGTTGAAATTCATGTGTTGAATATTATCCGAATTTAAACAAATGGCTTTAGCGATAAAAATCACATTTTTATATATATTCAAACTATATCGAATATTCATGTGTTGAGTTGCAATTCATTCGTTGAGTTGAAATTCATGTGTTGAATATTATTCGAATTTAAACAAATGGCTTTAGCGATAAAAATCACATTTTTATATATATTCAAACTATATCGAATATTCATGTGTTGAGTTGCAATTCATTCGTCGAGTTGAAATTCATGTGTTGAATATTATCCGAATTTAAACAAATGGCTTTAGCGATAAAAATCACATTTTTATATATATTCAAACTATATCGAATATTCATGTGTTGAGTTGCAATTCATTCGTTGAGTTGAAATTCATGTGTTGAATATTATTCGAATTTAAACAAATGGCTTTAGCGATAAAAATCACATTTTTATATATATTCAAACTATATCGAATATTCATGTGTTGAGTTGCAATTCATTCGTTGAGTTGAAATTCATGTGTTGAATATTATCCGAATTTAAACAAATGGCTTTAGCGATAAAAATCACATTTTTATATATATTCAAACTATATCGAATATTCATGTGTTGAGTTGCAATTCATTCGTTGAGTTGAAATTCATGTGTTGAATATTATTCGAATTTAAACAAATGGCTTTAGCGATAAAAATCACATTTTTATATATATTCAAACTATATCGAATATTTATGTGTTGAGTTGCAATTCATTCGTTGAGTTGAAATTCATGTGTTGAATATTATCCGAATTTAAACAAATGGCTTTAGCGATAAAAATCACATTTTTATATATATTCAAACTATATCGAATATTCATGTGTTGAGTTGCAATTCATTCGTTGAGTTGAAATTCATGTGTTGAATATTATTCGAATTTAAACAAATGGCTTTAGCGATAAAAATCACATTTTTATATATATTCAAACTATATCGAACGAATATTCATGTGTTGATTTGCAATTCATTCGTTGAGTTGAAATTCATGTGTTGAATATTATCCGAATTTAAACAAATGGCTTTAGCGATAAAAATCACATTTTTATATATATTCAAACTATATCGAATATTCATGTGTTGAGTTGCAATTCATTCGTTGAGTTGAAATTCATGCGTTGAATATTATTCGAATTTAAACAAATGGCTTTAGCGATAAAAATCACATTTTTATATATATTCAAACTATATCGAATATTCATGTGTTGAGTTGCAATTCATTCGTTGAGTTGAAATTCATGTGTTGAATATTATCCAAATTTAAACAAATGGCTTTAGCGATAAAAATCACATTTTTATATATATATTCAAACTATATCGAATATTCATGTGTTGAGTTGCAATTCATTCGTTGAGTTGAAGTTCATGTGTTGAATGTTATCATCTTTTAAAAATAAAATGAATCGACAATGAAAACTATATTTTTATAGTGAATAAGAAGGGTTAAAAATACACACGTGTCGAATAAATATTTTTGATGATTAAAATATTCCTTTTATCATGTATACGCTTTGTTAAAAATACACACGTGTCGAATAAATATTTTTGATGATTAAAATATTCCTTTTATCATGTATATGCTTTGTTAAAAATACACACGTGTCGAATAAATATTTTTGATGATTAAAATATTCCTTTTATCATGTATACGCTTTGTTAAAAATACACACGTGTTGAAATAAATAATAGTTTGCTTGAAATATTATTATTAGCTTTGTTCTGCGTATATATACATGTGTTGAACAGGAAAAATGGATTAGCTGTAGAGTAAAGAAATTATTTGCGTGCCCGACAAATAGGTAAACCTTGATGAGTTGGCTGCGCAATTTTATTTATATATCAACTCCTGTGAATGCCATTGGATGCGGAGTGCTGGTTTTTCTGTGTGAAATAATAAATAACGCCATAGGATAGTAACAATTAATTTTGAACTACACTACATGGCATACTTCTTGACGATAGGCATACTTCATCATATCCTACATAAGCAATTGGAGCTTATGTGACGAGGTGGAAGATTTACCATATAAGCAAGAGGCTTGTATGGCGATGACTATGTACTACAGGTTGAACTGATGACTGATATGGACTATATAAATTATAACGATAATTTGCCAGATTAATAAAAACCCCACACGGGTCTGGAGTTGACAATAATCACGTCGCTCTAGTTATTAGATACGGCACATGGACTATTTATTTCCACACGGAAACGGGGTGACGGGAATTTATTCTCTGGAATGATTATCAGTACATGCTCCCCCGTAAACACCAGAATATATCACTATAAATATGTGAATGCTTTTTAGGATTTATTGGGTACCTAATACGGCCCAATAAATTTCCAAACCCCTCCCCGTACAAAGGAGGTTATGGCGAAATTTTTCAAAATATTAAGGCGTTAGTGAAATATTTGAAGTGAAAACGAAGTTGAAAATATAGAATGAGCTATAGTTGAAATTATAGATTGAACTATATTTATATATATAAATATAATTATAATTAAAAGGAATAGAGGCCGTGCAGTTCGGGTTTCGGAATCGTAATTTGAAACGATTAGTACGAGAAATCCGACCATCGGATTTTCCCGAAACCGCAACCGCTGGGTTCGCCTTGGAAATATCTTTCCAACGGCACCAACTTGCAAAAATCCAACGGTTGGATTGTCCGGAATGTTTAATTCAAATCTGAAGAAAAACAGCGCCAGAACCGTTTATATTTATATATAAATATAAATATAATTAAATTAAATCGAATCACGACGCTGCAGTTCGAATTTTGAAACCGTAACTTCAAACGACTAGAGTGGAAGATCCGACCGTCGGATTCTCACGAAACTGGAACCGTTGGGTTCGCTTTGGGAATATATTCCCACTGATATAGACTTTGCAGAAATCCAACGGTTAGATTTTCCGAAATGTGTAAAACAAATTAGGAGAAAAACAGCGCCAGTGCCACGGCACGACCTGAAACGTCGTTTAATTAAATATGGCCATTTTTAAATAAATAAAAATGGCGGAAAATCGTTATAAAATATTATAAGCAACATAGGTTGCAAATAAACCAATTGGGCTTGAATTGTTTGATATTTGATGGTTGTATGTGTTTGACGCGTAAATAACACTAAATAACTGAAAGATGGATGTCGAATAATATAACCATATAGAGAATCGATTTAAATTCTAATGACGTGGATTATTTGAAAAGGCCGAGCTAACCCTCATTTCAAATAATTTATCGAGCGATTCGAATTGGAAAATGCAAAGACGATTCAAGACCGACGATCTTCGTATCGGTTGGATGAGCGCTATTGAGGTTCCTGACCGGAGTAGCTACCGGAAAGGGACGGAAGTAGTAGCCGTCTGAACGTATGTGTTGATTGGACGGATATACGAGGAATTTGACGCCTCCGGTTTCATTCAGACCCAGGACGGACTTGTAAATGGACTGTGTGTCAGACATTGGATTTTGTTCTATACTGATTGATCTCTGTTAAATATATATCTGTATGGCGGCGGAGAATTTATTCTTTTGCTTAACGCCCTTCTCTGAGACGTACGAGCTCAGAGGTTATATATCGATGGAAATCAATCGTATGGAGTGGACTGCCTATGTGGCATGCCAAGATGCTGTGATCAAGGCTTCTGTTGCAAAGCAAAGTCTTGTGGATGATGATCAAAGCAAGGTCTACGTGGCCTAGCTTTGTGTATTTCGTAGACTCGCGAACCTCACACCCCGGTATGAGTTGAAAACGGGATACAGACTGCAGGGAGAGCACGACGTTTCTTTCTAGCTATGGTGGTGTCAGTGACTTACCAGCCCTGACATATATATATATATATATCTATCTTTCACCTTTGTGGTTGTTGGAATGCGAGGCGCCTCGATTATAGGTCTGTAAGGACCGGGAAACGTGTGTTCAGGCATAATTAATCCTCTAACGTAAGTGAGGACCAGCCCTGAAGATCCAGGATACCCAGTGTGCGTAGTCCTGAGGCATTTGCTAGAGTGTCTTGAAGCGGAGAGGAGCTTGCCCCTTGCCTCGACTCATGACGGAAATCCAATTTCCAATACGAAATAACGGACTTGATTGTAGAACTAGTATGGCGACATAGTGGTATGGGGCACTTATGCCGTCTATGATTGATATTTATGATGCTATTCGCTTTTGAAACATATATGCACTAGTAATAATATCAAATGATTTTGCTTTATACATATCAAGCATATTTGGCTATTATAAGGTAAAACTCTATCCTCCGGTTTGCATTGCATTGTGTGATGGGACCTGAGTCTTATAATGGCTTCATTCTTTCTAAAAGCATTGCGTTGTTTTAAAAGAATTTACTTTGTTTTTAAATGCACTAGCAATCACTGGAGTAAACCCGTTCCGCGAAAGTGGCGTGGTCCTATGATTTGCTATTACTGTTGTTTAACTGTTAAATAGATTCCTCATACCAGTCCCCATGACTGACTCGTTGTTTGTTTCACTTTGCAAACGCGGGTGCCCTTATTTTCACACGGGCAGCCTAGTACACAGGTGACAGGTGGTTTTTGGTTTTGCACTGCTGCATAGGGTGCATTTTTGGCTCATGGCGAGGCTGACTTCACACAGATGACTTTGACATTTTCCGCCATTACTTACTTATGTTATGATTCCGCCAATGGCGATGCAAACTGATTTACTTTCCGTATTTCTCACTATATGTATATGTATTCCGCCTTCGGCGATGTAGACTGATACCTTTATTATGTCTCACTGCATGTATGTATTCCGCCTCTGGCGATGATGACTGATCACTTTCCTTTTTATTTACTAAGTTATATCCCCACGTTATGCTATTCTGATATTCCTACATGTTGTGATTCCGCTGTCATATCCATGTAAAAATTATTATTTTTATTGTTTCTGCTATTATCTGTACTCTGCTATGATGATTAATGTGTTATTTCCCAATGATTATCCTTAATACCGCCCCTCGGATTTTGGGATCGTCACACATGTCCTGGTGGTTGCTAGTTTGGATGATAAAAAAGTTGGCTTCTCATGGATGATAGGCATGCAAAATTGTTGTGATTGTTGTGTTTGCTTGGAATTTCGGGGGTGAAATTCATAGGGGGAGAATGTAACAGCCCGCGTTTTACGTATCGAAAGATCGTAAAATATTTTTATTTTATTGCCTAAGGTTTGGATCATTCTCATCTTTTAATATGTTGCTTATGGGGATGTGAGACATGTCCATAATTTTTACCAATTTTGTTTGTGATAATTTTGCCCCTATTAGTCTTGTACAGGGCATAACTTTCGACTTAGGTCGAATCAGAGGGTGAGGCCTATGCCACTGGAAAGGAATTGATGATTGCCTTTCCGTAGAGTGGTTACATTAAAGATTTGGCTCAGTAGTTTGGGAGATTTAAGGTTTTCAGTTGGCTGTTTAGGTTTAGAAAGCCTAATGGGCTGGGGAGGCCCATTAGTGGGCTGATGGAATCCTATAAATAGGGGGTGAGAGTGGACGGAAAAGTTTTACTTTCCCATTATCTCACTTGAAGGCATTGATCTCCTTCTTCCTCTAACAGCTTTCCACCATTAAAAATCCAAATCTAATGAGGGAAATCATAGATCTACAACATTGGAGGCTAGATCTACATCATTTCAAGGGTGAATTCATTGGATTGAGGAGTTTGGTTCGAATTGCTCGCCATCCGGATTCATCACTGTATCATTTTAGCTTGTATTGGAGAATCGATGAGTGGATTACATCTCTCACATGGATTCAATAAAGTGTATGGGTAGTAGATCATGTTTTTCGTCAAATTCAAGTTGTTTTCCTTAGATCCATGCATTGGTAAGTTCATTTTCATATAGATCACCCTAGGATATGATTTAGCAAGTTTAGATAGGTAATATCTATGATATTTCATACGAATGTGCAAGTTAGATCCATGGTTTTTGTTCATATGCATATTTGTCGTGATTTTGGTGAATATGACATTATCATGGATAGAATTGTCATATTGATGATATTGTTGATTTCATAACATGCTTGTAATCCTTTTGGATGAATTGGATAAGTTAGTTTCATCAGATTTATCGTTTGGCGAAGTTTTGGTCGAAATCAGAGTTGAGTTGCAATATGCAGGTTTTGGACCAGACCAAAGTTGGATCGGACCAAAGTTGTATCAGACCGAAATTGGATCAGACCAAAGTTGTATCAGACCGAAATTGGATCGGACCAAAGTTGGGTCGGACTGAAGTTGGGTCGGATGAAAGTGGGTCGGACCAAAGTGGGTCGGACCAAAGTGGGTCGGACCAAAGTGGATCGAACGAAAGTGGATCGGACGAAAGTGGGTCGGACCAAAGTGGATCGGACCAAAGTGGATTGGACGAAAGTGAATCGAACAAAAAGTGGATCGGACCAAAGTGGATTGGGCCAAAGTGGGTCAGACCAAAGGGTCGGACCAAAGTGGGTCGGACTAAAGTGGATCAGACCAAAGTGGGTCAGCCTATTCTGGTCAGACATTTTTGCCATTTCTGGGCAGCTATTTCTGGTCGGACACTTCCGATGATAATGTGACTTCAAAGTGAATTCAATTAGGAAGTTTGGTAGTGTTGAAAAGTGTTTGTTGTTCGTTGTATGCAACAAATGGGGAGACAATTCAAGGATGTATTGAGTTCGTGTGAAGTGACAGCTCTAAGGTGTTCTAAGCTAATTAATAGTCGTAATTGATAACGATAAGAGAGACGAAGGCCAAGGAATTTTCGTTGTCGTAGGTTCTAGTGGACTCAAAGCAGAGGTACAATTGAAGATCAACTGTAGGTTGAGTGCCTTGGACGTCGTGTATGGCCTAGACACGTGATAACAAGTAGCATATGTTGAGTATAGCATGTGGAGTTTTGCTAGAACCGGGGCATCATGTGTGGTCCTTGACAATTGACGGCAAATTGTTAGCCAGTCATACAAAATCGAAGTTCCAAAGCTAGGTTGGCGATGATAGCCAAAGTCAGTCATGGACGTTTGAATGCATGTTGTGATCATGATTGAGTTGCTTTTCCATATATGAATGGATGCTTTAATTGTCGTGACTGAATTGTTATTCCTTTGGGTGTATGGATTGTAAAGGCTATAACTGTCATGTAATGAGGAAGGAAATTGAGAGTTCTTCTCTAAAGCTGGGGTAGATTAGTTGATTATTTACCCATTCTCATTTACTTTATTGATGAAGTTGTTAGCTGTTTTATCACTCACTAAGACTATTGTATGACTCAAGGATTTATATTTCCTCTCATTACCTTGGGTCGTTCATCCGGTTGTGGATGGGCATACTGAGTAACAGGTGGGAGGTATTGCTTTAGTGAGGACAATGATGTTGATCGATGGCGAGCAGGAGGCTCACATACCTGTTTTATTACTATCTAGTATTTGTTTCCATTGTTTGCAATTTCTATGAGTGTTGTAGTGAGGCAAATTGTACAAACACTATTGTTGTTATCCACGTGTATGGGAAATACTTCCTAGTTGTCATGAAATTTAGTGTTTTCTGCTTCATTATTACTACATGTTGTATATGTTCTATTATATTTTATCCTTGCGCTGTGAATTTATGACATGTTTTGTTTATCTACCATACCTTGATGATCGTCCATAGCTCCCTGGCACACCTTTCAATGCATTATTCCTCTTTTATAGTGCAGGGGCTGTGGGCGGTCGTCACAATGGAGTTTATGATTGAAAAATGGGCGACGAGGCGGCCATCATTGGTGATGGAATGGTGGAGTAGAGTTTTAGGAATTTGGAAAAAAGAATTTGGGGAAGAAACAAAAGGCTGAGGGAAAAGTAAGTTGAGGAAGGGAAAGGAACGGGTTTGGATATAAGGAAGGATGCGTGGAAAAGATTGTAAACAGAGGCCACGTTTTGAAATCTCAGAATAGTTTGAACAAGTGGCACAACCATATTAAACCAATATAATTTTTTTTAGACCAAATGATTATCATTTCATACTATGCAAAATAGTAGTGTACTCATGTAACAACCCTGAATTTTGGGGCCAATTTAAAATTTATTTTAAGTGATTTTAATGAGTTTTGATATTTACTAATAATAATATTAACTCGTATTTGCCGTATTTATCATGTTTGATCACCATAAGGTAAAACTCTATCCTCTGGTGTGCGTTGCATTGTGTGATGGGACCTGAGTCTTATAGTGATTTCATTTTTCTAAAAAGCATAGCGTTGTTGTACGATTTACTTATCATTTATTATGACACGTTTATGCACGGCAATCCATTAGAGTAAACCCGTTCCGCATTAGCGGCGTGGTCTTTGGATTTCCCCTATTAATAGTGATTTATTAGTTAAGAATTCTCACACCAGTCCCACGACTGACCCGTTGTTTGTTTCCACCTTTGCAAACTCGGGTGCCCTCTTTCCACACGGGCAGTCGAGTAGTTTGTCTACAGGTTTATCTCGAGCAGGATTCTGGATTGAAGCTTAAAGCTGTGTCCAGAGCATAGTTGTCTTCCGCTGTATCTATTTTATTTCCGTTGCACTGTATTAAATTTATTGTAAAATTTTCTTCCGCTGTATTTAAATTTCGATGTACTCTGATATATTTTGTACTCTGATGTTATATTATCATGATGTAATAAAAGTCTGATGTTGTTGTTCTGATTGTGTTGTATTCCCAAAGTTAACATAGGCGGGATTTGAACGGTTTTGGTCGATTTTGCGATCGATAAAGGCCGGGCGAAATCCGACTCGTTACAGTTAGTATCAGAGCTTTGGTTAGCTAAAATCTTTGGGGTACAACTCATTAGAACTGAACAAAAGGCTCATCAGAGATTGGATTAGTAATATCCAATAAGAATACTCATTAGAGATAGGATCAACAGTATCCTAGAATGAGAAAACTCATTAGAGATAGGGTTAGTAATGCCCTAGAATGAGTTGGGAGTAGCAAGCCTATAATATACGTATTTGTGATTAATTATACTCTATTTTGGAAAATATGATTTTGAATATATAAAAAGTTATATATTTGAAAGTAAAGCAACTAATAAAATTATTTAAACCAATGGGGAATATATATATATAAATTAGTTAGTTAATTAATCAACTTTTGGCTTCATTCCTTTTCGAGGACGA
The DNA here is from genome assembly GCA_030737875.1 of Allium sativum. NCBI lineage: Eukaryota > Viridiplantae > Streptophyta > Magnoliopsida > Asparagales > Amaryllidaceae > Allium > Allium sativum. Next base: position 426,631,436 of record CM060909.1, on the reverse strand, counting down.
AAAGTTTTTAAGTGGGGGAGACTGTAACAACCCTGAATTTTGGGGCCAATTTAAAATTTATTTTAAGTGATTTTAATGAGTTTTGATATTTAAAATAATTTATTTTAAATAATAATGATCACAAATTTGATTTAAATCGAAGTTAGAATGAATAATTTAATTTTAATTATAAAAAGAGTTAGAAATAGCGCGGTAGTTTGAAAAGTCAAACTTGAACTTTGACTGACCGTACAGGATGCAAAATTTAACGGATTTTAGTGAAACCAAAAATATTAGAATCTATTTAAAAATATCTTTCCAACGAATTCGAAAAATTGAAATTTTATTGCGGGAATCAAAAGTTATGGCCAATTCAATTTTTAGAAGGTCGCTAGGAAATTTACAAAGGACAAAAATGCTACTTTTTGCATACAAAGGAATTTGAACTCAAAACTACTTCCATTGAGTTCAGAATGATGTTTCTACATTGAAAAACAGTAAACACTTATATATTTCGAGTTTTGAAAATTATTTGTTTAAAAATGTATTTTGAATATTAAATATATTGGTCTTGAAAATAGTCATTTTTCAAACGACCTCTGTTTTCGACGAAACCACTTTTGTTGGAACCGGAATGTCAAATTATTGCTAGGTTTCAATTTTCAGAATTTTTCGAATTAATATGTGAGCGTGGGAAAAGAAAATGTGTTTTGACTATTTTAGTTAAATTTAAACGCCTTAAAAATAGCCATTTTTCAAAAAGTCTCAGAATTCGACGAAAATAATTTTGTTGGGTTTGCATCGTCATAACAAAGCTAAAAATGATTTTTTGGTAATTTTTAGAATTAATATATAATTATAATTGATTTTTTTTAGTGTAAACGGGCAATTTTTGACTTTAAAAATTCATTAAAAATTCTTACGAGCTCAGAATTGAACGAAAATAATTTTTCTAGGTCTGCAGCGTCAAAACATAGCTAAATATATTTTTCGGGAATTTTTGAAGTTAATTTGTGGCCCCGGTGAATTTTCATGTACGGTCAATATTTAATTAATTAATTTTTAATAGGAGTTTAAATTAAAAAAACGTTACAGACCTCAGAATTGGAACCCGAGACATAGCCCATTGCGCTCAGAAGACGTCAAAACCCTAAGAACGACAGTAAGCAGGCCTAATTCTAGTTCGGACCAAAACGGGCTTAAACGGGCTAATTAAATAATAATTAAAAAACCCTATTATTTTATTATATATTGAAAGTCGGGTTCTTCTTCTTCCTCCCCGTCATTTTCAGCCGTGAGAACCCATTACCATTCAAAACTTTAAACTTCGATTCCTCCCTCGTTTCTCAACGAAATTTAGCGTGTGAGTACTCATTTCGAAGCTCTTCGCGAGCTCTTCGATTCTAGATAAGGAGCATCCGTCACCGTGCCTCGACGAAGCCGCCATACCCCCGCAAACAGCCACCGTTCGCACCCCCCTGGGCCCCACCGCCGCCGCCGCACCCTCCCCTCTTCTGGCCGATCGTAGCTCTCTCCAAGACGGTCCACCTCCAACAAACGGTTCGTCGTTTCATCAACCGTAGCTCCCGCAATATGAAAACAAAGATTTGAACCTCTCTTGAAGGTAAAAGCTTCAGATTTAGTCACGCTTATAAGCGTCGCAGAGTCCGTTGTTAAAGGTTGATTTCTAATTTTTCATATGAACTTGAATGCTAATTGTTTCAGATCCGCAACCGTCTTTAATTCGAACACCAAATCTGACCAAACTCGATTCGTCTCAGAACCAACAGCGGTGAGAATTTATTTTTAATTAAATATAATTTATTTAATTATTTATTAATTCTTTGTTATTAAAGAATATTGATTGATCTGCTATGTAGCAATATTGAAATACGGATCTAAGTTGTTTATGACTGTATGATGTTAGATCCGCGAATCTAAACGTTAGATCTGAAATTATTGACTAATTAAATTAGATTATTTGTTAATATTATTGAATTATGCCTCGCCGATTTGTCATATGCCAAAATATACATCACCCTATATGTTATTTTGATTTGAACTGTTAGATCTAGATCTCTTGGATTATATGAATGTTGTGGATTTGATGACATGAAATTTACAATTTATTTTGTAAATTAGAAATTGTTGTTGACATGAAATTTACAATTTATTTTGTAAATTAGAAATTGTTGTTGATATGAAATTTACAATTTATGTAAATTAAAAATTAGAAATTGTTGTTGACATGAAATTTACAATTTATTTTGTAAATTAAAAATTAGAAATTGTTGTTGATATGAAATTTACAATTTATTTTGTAAATTAAAAATTAGAAATTGTTGTTGATATGAAATTTACAATTTATTTTGTAAATTAAAAATTAGAAATTGTCGTTGATATGAGATTTACAATTTATTTTGTAAACTAAAGTTAAAATTTGTCATTGTCATAAAATTTACATCTTATTATGTAGATTTATATTAGAATTTGGTGATGTCACAAAAATTACATTTTATTATGTAAATCAAAGTTAGAATTTTGCGTTGATATAAAATTTACATTTTATTATGTAAATTATAGTTAGAACTTGGCGATGTCGTAAAGTTTACATTTTATTTTGAAAATTTTGAAGTTAGACTTTGCGATGACATTAAAATTAAATTTTGTTTTGTAAATTTAAAATTAGAAATTGCAATGTCATGAAGATGTACATTTTATTATGTAAGTTAAAATTAGAATTTGTGATGACATGAAATTTACATGTTACTATGTAAATAAAGTATTTTCACCGTATGCATAAATTTACATTATTTTCAATGTAAATTAAATAGTAAATTTATCCGTAGGATGCTATTAACATTTTTAATGATAATATAACACTATGGGTTGTCATTAACATTTTTAATGTTAATATTTAAAAAGAAATTTAACCGTAGGAAGATTTACATTATTTTTAATGAAATAGAAAGAATGGATTTCACATTGTAATTAGAGAATGAAAATTTACATTCTCCCCAATATAAATATGTATGAATTTCACCGTGTGTACATTTTACATTATTTTTAATGTGAATTATATAGTAATTACAACGTAGGATAATTTTTCACTATTTTATAATAAAAATAAAAAGACAACATTTTTATGATGAAATTTAAAAAGATCATCTTTTTATGTTGTAAATAAAAAGGCAACATTTTTATGTTGAAATTAAAAAGGCAATCTTTTTACGTTGAAAATAAAAAGACAATATTTTTATTGTAAATAAAAAGATGAAAATTTGACGATGTAAATAAAAAGACAATTTTTTTTGAAATTAAAATAAAAAGATGAGTTTTTACGGTGAATATAGAAGAAGTTGATATTTTTGCATCGTAAAGAAAAAATATATCGTTTTTACATGGTAAAATAGAAAAGATAATATTTTTACATTGAAAAATATAAAAGGGATATTTTTACATTATAAAGAGAAAAAGTTGACATCTTTACATCGTAAACACAAAAGTGAATATTTATACATTGTAGGTAAAAGAATGAAACTTTATGATGTAAAATCAATTGCATCGTCATTTGAAGTTAAAGAATGAATTTTTGGCATGTGAAATAAATAATATTTTTATATGTTATTTATGAATGAATTTAGACCGCATGAAATAAATTACATTTTTACATGTAATTTATGAATGAATTTTCATCGTATGAAATAAATTACATATTATTATGTAAATTATGAATGAATTTAACCCGCATGAATGAAATTTCATTTTATTCTATGAAATGAATGTATGGATTTACATTGTAAACAAAGATTACATCTTTATAATGAAAATAAAAAGTAGGATTTACATTGTAAATGAAATTTATATTTTTATATGTAATTAAGAATGATGAATTATAAATTACATTTTTCATGTAAGAATGGAATTAAAAGAAGGAATTGGACGAGGAAATATAATTTACATTTTACTGTAAATTAAAAGAAATTAAAGGAATTAAAAAGGAAGAATTCATCATTCAAGTATGATTTACATTTTCCTGTATAAAAAGGGATGAAAGGATAAAGAATGAGAATATTCATTAGAATAAAGAGTTAAACGGTTTATGTTTATATATATATATATATAATTAAAATTAAACGAATAGGGCGTGGTAGTTCGCGTTTTGAAATCGTACTTTTAAATGACTATACAAGAAGATTCGACCGTCGGATTTTCTTGAAACTGAAACCGTTAGGACCATCTTGGAAAAATATTTCCAACGATATATATTACGTTAAGATACAATGGTTAGATTCTGAGAAATGTAAAAATCAAAATTGGTTGAATGCAGCGCCATAGTCGCCCATGGACTTAAGGCGTCGTTATATAAAAATTCAATTATTTTAAATAATTAAAATAGGAATGAATCGTTAATAAAAATAATCGTTAATGTGTAAGAAGAATTTTAAATATATATATATATGTATATATATACGAGGATTATTTGGGAAGTCCGAGTTTATCTCATTCCAAATAATTAAACGACGTTTAAAAAAATCCAAGATTGGAAGACGGCGATTGAAGACCGTCAAATCTCCACATCGAATGGACGATGATGACTGTTGCCTTAGAATAGCTCGCTACCATGATAAGGTAATAGTAGGAGTTGCCCAGACGTAGTGTTGATTTGTACGGATTTGGCTTTCGCTCAGACCCAGAGCATAAGCTTATAAATGGATTGTGTGTCTGACATCGTACTCCGTTATATATCATGTTATTAATCTTCTGTCGAATGTATGGATGTTTGGTGGCGGAGAATTTATTCTCTTGCTTAACACATGTTCATATATTTCGGCAAAGGATTGGTAGTGTGATATGGAGTGATGATGTGGCATGCTAAGATGCATATGATCAAGGCTTTGTTGAAAAGCAGGCCTTGTGGGACGATCAAAGCATAGTCTGTTTAGACATAGCTTTGTGTATAGCGTGACTTCGCGAGCCTCACACACCGGCGGAGTCTAAAACGGGAGAAGGGGACGCAGGGAGAGCAGCACGTTTCTTTCTAGCTAGAGTGGTGTCAGTGACCTACCAGCCCTGACATTTTACTTATGTGGATGATGGAATGAGGCGCCTCGGATGATAAGTCCTATAGGACCGGGAAACGTGTGTTCATGTATAACTAATCCGCTAAGCTGTATTTGCGGACCGACCCTGCAACTATCAAGGGTTCTCCGCGGGGAATCCTGAGACATTAGCTAGAGTGTCTCGAATCGGTAGGAGCTCCTCCCTAGCCTTGACTCATGATGGAAACTCAATTTCCAATACGCCCCATTCGGATTTGATTGTATTACTAGTACGGAGGCATAATATATGGGTACCTATGCTTCCTAGGATTGATACATTTACTTTGAAATGTTTTGATATTTACTAATAATAATATTAACTCGTATTTGCCGTATTTATCATGTTTGATCACCATAAGGTAAAACTCTATCCTCTGGTGTGCGTTGCATTGTGTGATGGGACCTGAGTCTTATGGTGATTTCATTTTTCTAAAAAGCATAGCGTTGTTGTACGATTTACTTATCATTTATTATGACACGTTTATGCACGGCAATCCATTAGAGTAAACCCGTTCCGCATTAGCGGCGTGGTCTTTGGATTTGCCCTATTAATAGTGATTTATTAGTTAAGAATTCTCACACCAGTCCCACGACTGACCCGTTGTTTGTTTCCACCTTTGCAAACTCGGGTGCCCTCTTTCCACACAGGCAGTCGAGTAGTTTGTCTAAAGGTTTATCTCGAGCAGGATTCTGGATTGAAGCTTAAAGCTGTGTCCAGAGCATAGTTGTCTTCCGCTGTATCTATTTTATTTCCGCTGCACTGTATTAAATTTATTATTAAATTTTCTTCCGCTGTATTTTAATTTCGATGTACTCTGATATATTCTGTACTCTGATGTTATATTATCATGATGTAATAAAAGTCTGCTATTGTTGTTCTGATTGTGTTGTATTCCCAAAGTTAACATAGGCGGGATTTGAACGGTTTTGGTCGATTTTGCGATCGATTAAGGCCGGGCGAAATCCGACTCGTTACAGTATGAAATTTCGATTTTTCGGATTCATTGGAAAGATATTTTTAAATAGTTTCTAATATTTTTGGTTTCACTAAAATCCGTTAAATTTTGCATCCTGTACGGTCAGTCAAAGTTCAAGTTTGACTTTTCAAACTACCGCGCTATTTCTAACTCTTTTTATAATTAAAATTAAATTATTCATTCTAACTTCGATTTAAATCAAATTTGTGATCATTATTATTTAAAATAAATTATTTTAAATATCAAAACTCATTAAAATCATTAAAATAAATTTTAAATTGGCCCCAAAATTCAGGGTTGTTACAACTCAATACATTTCAATTACCCGTCTAAAGTAAATCTAAAACCAAATTCAACTTATTTAAATAAAATTCCAAACAATATAAAGCAAATAGTATGAAATATCACAACGTAAAATTTGACAAAATATATAAATCAAATATAAAAAATTTAATTTAAACAAAAAACAAATTTTAAAAACAGGTTTAAAATAAACTAGATCTAAGATTATAAATGATTTCTTAATATAAGTTAAATTTCGAACGAAAAATTTAAACATGTATAAAATATATTAAATCTGCATAAATCAAAATTAAAATTATAGCTTCTAAATAAAATATTTAATGAATTTTAAAATACTTCTACTAACGTTGAATTTAACTAGACAACTCACAATTCAAATATTACATTTTAAATTTACGCTTATAAATCAACTCAAAAATCAATCTAAATAGACTAGAATTTAAAATTATAAACAAATATCAAATTCTTAATCACTAAATTCAAATCCAAACTTTATATAAATTTTAAGGCAAAAATTCAAGTCTAAATAAAATAACATTAAATTCTCAAGTTACATAAGATTCATAATTCTCTAATATATCTCAATAAACTATAAAATATAACTAATGCTTAAATTAATTAAAGCTATTCAGATTCAAATAAAATTTTAAAATATACAAAATTACTTAAATAAATTCTCAAACAATACATATATATCAATTTGTTCAGCATATCACTAAATAACAAAGTATTTAAATATAATATAAAAGAAAAATTAAATTTATACCACCAAAATTGATTTAAAACCAGAGTAAAATAGCTTAGATTTCAATTTATAAACAAAATAAATTTCCTGACTACCAAATCCAAATTAATTTCAAAATTTTTAAAACGTTGAAAAACCTGGTTCGTTACAATCACTGAAACTAAGGAATCACATTCTCCATCTAAGGGATTGAGGAACCATAAACATACGATCGTGTAGATCAAAGTCCCACATGCTCGATCTAAGGGACAGAGGAACCATATACCCGATCATAATAATCAAAGAAGCAAAATCTCAACAATTTAAATGATAATGGAAACCACGTATTTGGCACTCCATATTAATCATTATTTTATTTAAAATCTTTACCAGCAAAAGTAGTCATAAAAGTCCAATCTTTTAAAATAATGAATTTCTCAATCTTTTTATATTTATAAGTTTGAAAAGAAATCCAAAAGTAACCTTCTTAAGGATCTAGCAGCCCCTGCTGCACACCAAAAGAAAGTAAACCCTAAAGTGCAAATACTGTCACTCACAATAACCACTACAGTTTAACATAGATGTCCCATACCATCTATTGAAACACAAGTATTTACTAAGAATTAGTAAATTTCACTTATTATGGATATACCCGGAAAATCTGAATTATATTCTCTTACATATCTAAAGACCCCGTGTCGCACCCCATACAAGAATACACTGTAACGATCTAGAATTTTAACCAATTTAAAAATGGAATTTTAAAAACTTAATTTGAATTATGGATGTGATATTAATTTCATATGATATGAATCTGGTATAAATATAATGATTTTTGTCAAAATACAACAGTATAATTTTGATAATAAATTATCATGTTTTTACAAATTCGTTTTATTAAACTATTTTGTTAATATGATCTTTTATCACATATAAATATAATTTTATGAATATTAGAACCATTGGTTGCTTTTGATATAAGTGTTGTCTTAGAGTTTCTATAGCATTTTTGACTGAAATGCTACCTAAAGTAGCTTCTCCCTTATTATAACAAGTGTCTATGACACTTGTCTGCATGCATGGACATAAGCATGAATGAGAGACAAGTGTCCCATAAGGTGGCATGAGGCATGTTAAGGAGCATTGCATGTAGGACATGTGTCAACATGCATGTTAAGTAAGCTTTAGGACAAGACAAGTGTCTTACGATGTGTGAGCTTCTTACACACTTAAAAATCCAACATGGACTCACCCTTACCTTCTCATTTCATTCATTCTCCACTTCCTCTTCTTTCTCTTTCCTTCCTTCTTGTCCATTGCTACATAAGCCACATTTTCTCCTCTTCCTTTCCTAATTCGGCCCTAGGCCTCCTCCTCCCTCTTCTCCCTCCTCCATTTTCACTCCATCACCACCACTACCTTGCCAAAGTTCTCCCTCCTCCTCTTATAAAAAATAAAAAGATCAATATGCATTATGTGTATATATATTGGCAATGAAGAGGGTGCGTCGAAATATTGTCTGTTATGCATCGAATTCGCCCGACCTCTGAAGAGATGGGAAAACACATATTGTAATGAGAACACGATGCATCAGACACAAACAGAAGAACATTTCATTGCTATTACAACAATTTACATCAGAGTACAAGAAATCAGAGTGTGAAATAAATATTACACGGCGGAAATACTGTTGGGAATAATTCGATCTAAACGAGTCCCAGTTCGTGTTTTAACAATTTAAAACTAGGATTTAAGCAAGAAAAATAAATCAAAACTTATATAAATTAGGTTTAAAATTTTATACCTGAGGCATTGAATCCATAGAAGCCAAATCGAATTTGAAACAGAGAAGATGCGGAAGGATTGAATCAGGAGCCCTCCAAGTGTGGAGCCTCTACAAGTAGTCTACACAAGCTTGTTCCTTTTTAATTGAATTGAAGAAGATAAGAGACGATGCAGTGCTAGCCGCCATGGTTTTGGATTCTATTTTGGAAGGGAAATTAGGAACACTTTTTTTTCGATCAAATATCTATATTAAAAAGGTTAATTTTATATGTCGGTTTATAAAGGAAAGTATAGCCCCCTTTTCAAACCAAATGTATACCATCAAATATGGAACCGATCGTTTTACCTTTTCAAAGCTTGATAAAATAATAATATTTTATTTATCTAATGTATGATTTCATCTCTACGATGCCCTAATTGTGTGACCATTTAGGTTATTACAATGTTGGCAATGATTTTTAGATCGTAGTTAAAATCATAAATAGTGATTGACATCTAGCAAACGTCGCTGCTACCCAACTTATAATAAGATCAATAATTCAATACAACCTTTCCATGACAAATGTATCAATGTAATATAATCCTTTTAACCAATATATCCAGCATCAAACTCGAGGCACGGATCGTATCAACCTCTTTATAATTTAATCCATTCTTCTTGATCGATGAGTAGACTGTTCAAAACAAATCAATATTTGAGCACGGCTGTAACACCCCACATCCGTTAGTGTCACTCACAAAGGGAATGCACTAAGTTCTGTGGAGCATTTTAAGGTAAAAGATGCAGATGAATTACAAGACAGACGAAAATTAAAATAGCGGAAAATAAAACTTTGCTTTATTGATAAAATAGTTTGTACAACGATTTCTTTACAATATCAGAGTATCATCTGTCCTATAAAATAAAGAAGCATAAAACAACATTTATATTCCCCAATGTAGCAAGAGCCAGCCATAGCATCTGAAAAGAGAATCCAAGCAAAACTTCGACAAATCTTCAAGCTGGGAAAGAGTGACAGTCCAACTTAACCTGAGCTATACTATTCCCTCCTTTACTACCTGGGGGGAACGGAAGAAAAGAAGACGAAAGAAAAACAGAGTCAGACATAAAGCCTGAGTAAATTCAGTGACTTCTAGCATGTGAACATGGAAAAACAAAACGACATGAATTAACTGAATACAAGATAACACCATGATGATAGGGTCAGCAAGATTAGACATGATTAACACAAGATATGCTAAGACAAGATAAACTGGATATGCTCTAATACTTCCGCCGCTTCGCCATTTCCTTGTTATACTGGTTTCTATATCTCTGCACCACCTAACTAGTGTCCCAACTATTAACGATAAGTGATCCCAATCCCTGTAGTTTCCGTTGCCTTCAGGCATACATTTATTATTTTTTACCTAGATCTAATCTAGGGTTTTTCTATCAAGTGCTTTCTAGATTTAACTAGAGTTTACGCTATCTGCTGAACGCTTCTCGGATTCAGGGTTTATGCCACCTAGTCCAACTAGGGATTATGCTACCTGTCGAACGATGTCCCCTAGTCTAGAACACACTACCTAGATGGTATATGTTTCTAGACTTTCCCATGCATGTATCGCGAATCGTTATCGCTTGTCTAGATGCACATGTCCTGTAATGCGCGGCCCGAGTTCTGTGGCAGGGCAAATCAAGAAACACAGAACTCGGTCGGGAGCTTTCAGGTATCTGCCGACGCAGATGCTAAGGTCTGTTTTTATTCCAGTGGCTATGGTCCCACTCGACCCCTCCCTCATCTAATGAAAGGCACACCTTGAAAAATGAGAACTATACGCAGCCCCCCTATGCCCCACTAACCTATGGCCATCCTCGTCCATAACTAGATAGCAAGTATATGGTCTTTTGGAGTTCTCCGCCTTTCCGCTTCACGTATCTCGATTGACTCAAGATGGATGGTAGACGACGAGTTGCTATCACAGGGCTACCGGTTTCTCGCCGAATCACGCTGGTCCACCCTAGTCTTTAGGTTGCCATATTTTGCAACCAAGGCATACCCTTAGTTCTTCTACCGCAGACCTTAACCTCTGTGAGCCCAGGCGGATCATCTGCAGCCTCACAGAGGGATACCAAGAGTACCCTCACGTCCCCTCGAAGCCTCGGGCTTCGTAACCCAATTCATTGGATCCTTCGTTTTAATCCGACGGACGTTTGCTCCTTCCCGTGTTATACTAAGAATTACTACTTAGTTTTGCTAACTAAGGTTTACCACTTAGTTTCCAGAATCGTTGTTTTCTTAACTAAGGTTTACTACTTAGCTCCTTTTAACTAAGGTTTACTACTTAGTTCTCTTTCTCGTCAATTTGGATTGGATAAGTGTCCTTAGTCAAATCAAGCTAACTTAACCCTCTTCATTTATCCTGATAAACTGGTTATGTGTTATCAATAATTCATGTTGACTTAACCCTACCACAAACCAAGTTATATTGGTTAAGTATTTCTTATTACTTAACCCTGTTCATTCATCCTGTATTGGTAAAGTGTTCCCTTTTAACTTAACCTTGCCCATCTATTTTAACTAACACTTTATTAATGGTTAAGTATTATCCCTTCATGTTTTAGACTTAACCCTATCCATTTATCACAATCTGATGGTTAAGTGTTCAAGTTTACTTAACCCTGCGGTCTAGTCCAGCTAACATATCAAATTGGCAAAGTGTATTAAATTTTACTTAACCCCAACCTCTAGTCTAGTTAACATGTTGATTTGGATAAGTGTTTTCTTAGTTACTTAACCCCTACAAATCTTGTCTTGTTACGATGTTAAGTTTGGTTAAGTGTTCCTATGGACTTAACCCTCCCATTCTAACTTAACAGTGTTAAGTGTCTGTATGAACCTAACCCCACCCATCGGTTTGGTTATCTTGTTGAATTGGTTAAGTGTTTTAGTTAACTTAACCCTACAATTCTTGTTCTAGCTTTAACTAAATAAATCAAAGCCGCGACCACTCACATTAGACAGATATTGTTGCGATTACTGGATGTGCCGGTTGGTTCCGGGCAGGTTTACATCGCAACTCAGTCTAACCTCGGGTTAGGCATATTCGTGTTTTCTAAGTTCAAAGGGTTTTGATAAATTTTCAAATCAGGTTTTGAAAGTAACCATCCCGTCCGTCGGATTAGTTAGGGATAGCCAGGGAGAGCAGGAAACTTGTATTTTCCAAACCCAAGCCTAGACACTATCCTCTCTGTCACCCTAGAACTTTCTGGTGTATGTATTATTAAAAGAGATGTCGTTAATACACCTTTAATTTATCTAAATTTACATTTTCTCATTTAGGACAAATTCTATAAGTAAATTATTCTTAATTTACTTATTTCATAATTACTCTTTTAATGTAAATTGTCAACATTTATTATTATGGCCCATTTTCCCCTCTATATCATATTTATGCTTTTTGGTATGTAAACTATACCAAATTAAGTGTCACTAACCATGATTTTGCTAAACATGACAATTACTCACAATTATGGCCAATTTCAAATTTATACCAATATACTTATTATGCCAAATTAGCTAATCCAATTCTGATTTAACATTCTAATTACAGTTCATGTCAAACTAGACTTATTATTCTAGTTCACAATTCATGTAAATACTAGATTTACAAGTCAGTACTAGATTCAGATTACACATCCTATAATTCATGTCAAATTTATCCAATTTGCATTTTATAAACATGCCATAATACTTGTTCCCAATTTATGCCAATTTCCAAGTTTAGTTAATTTCATGTTTTTCCCAAAACGTATTCCAATTGTTCGTAAAATTGTGATTCAACTTAGATTATAAATAAATAAAGATTCGTGGATAAAAGGGAATGAACCAAAATGCCATGAAAGAATAGACATAATAACTGGCATGAGATGATAATTCACAGGCATATAGATCTGGTAATATTACGACAAGAAAGGGGTTGAATAGTATAGGTTCAAGAACATGGGTAGACCTAACTTAATTGGTAAATTCCCAAGATCGAGATCCAAGGATAACTAGAAACAGAAAGTCAAGCCTAGATCAATATAATGCCAGTTTGGGGTACAACATGGTTTTGTAACTACAGTGTCATGGGCATAAATAATAACCTTATATCGATAGTCATAGGCAATAAATCCTCACAGTTAATGAATCACAGTCATAGGCGATGTTCATAGTCAAAGGAAAATAATTCTCACAGTCATGAGTCACATTCATAGGCAATGTTCATAGTCAAAAAGGCATATGGTTTTAAGGTCCATAGTTTCATAGTCACAGTCTTATTGGTCATCGAATCATAACAGTTCTTAATTAGACCCAAAGATATAAGCACTGATTCGAACAGAAAGATTTGGCATATTCTTTTATTCCTTTAATTTCATGTCACGAATAGAGAAAACGTTCAAATCTAAAAAGTAACCGACTTACAGAGATTATATTAGATTCGTAGAAAAACAGTCGTTGAAGTCGTTTGAATCTTCACTTGAACCCTAGCTTGTTTTGAATCCTCTCTTGAAAGTCTTGAGCAGCATTTCCTCGTCTTGATTTATTTTACATATTATTTTGTTTATTTATACATTTTCTCAGAGGCAGCATAAGGATAGAATGAAATGGTGTAGAGAGGAGGAGGCTAGGAGGCTGTTTACATAGGATTAGGCGGACGAATCTAGGCAGAAAACGAGACCAGGTACATCAGAATGCACCCAGGCCCAAAAGTGGGTTTTTGCACCCAGGTCGACACCCATGTCGACTGGGCAGTCGACCTGGTCAGGGGGGTCGACTACCCAGTCGACTCCCCAGTCGACCTGGGTCCTGGGCGGGAATTTTCCCGCCCAGTCTGCTTCTGGGTTTGAATTCGAATTTCGAATTCGAATTTCGAGCTGTTTTCTGTTCTGAAAATTCCTGAAACTTCGGAGGGTCATATCTCCCTCATATGAACTCCGATTCTCCCAAACTCGGACTCGTTTCCAAGCAGAATTTCGAGACGAACGCAATGGCGGATCCCGTTTCCCTTGATTTTGATTTTAAAATTTAATTCTGCCTTGATTTGTGAATCCTAGTGTTACAGAATTATGGGGTGTTACATTCTCCCCCACTTAAAAGGATTTCATCCCCGAAATCTTCAAGTTAGGAAGAATGTGTCCTACCATCCAATCACCCATCTACTCAACCATTCAATCAAAGGCATTCATTGTCCTTAGAAAGATTTCTAATGCTTTCATGTTCATATGCATAGTGTGTGTATATGTCTTTATCTAATGCAAAATCAGGCGGTCTACTGATTCAGTTGACCTCCTTAATGCGAATCATGTCAGTGCCATGCGTCCAACCATGTATGCAAGCGCCCTTAGTTATGTAAATACTACATGTGTGCATAGCCATTCATCTATATGCAACATCCATATGATAACATATCAAGTTCAACTTACAAACAAATAAATATCTGTAAATGCAATATGAAAGCGTCCGAACTGATCTAGTGCCTAATACGTATGTATATGCATTCACGAGCAACCTTTAGCAACCACTCGCAACCATCAACCATAACATATTTCAAATACATGTTTACATCCAAAAGAGTTTCTACCTAAGGATCGAAGATACGACCTAGAGGGTATACTTTGGAAAGAGAGAAACAATTATGCATAAAGCTCCTACAAAAAAAGAAATCAAGGATGCACCCTTAAGGAAAAGGGTATGATGCTAGTATCTAGCCTTCTTGAGCTTTACTCCACTGTATCTTGACTAATTTAACTTCACGATTGTGAAGTTTCTGACCTCCATTTCCAAAATAAACAGATGTCAATCACGGTACCAAGTGTATGTACTAAGATGATTAGAGGTCTCCCTCTTATCCACCATGCCATAACTATAAGGGTCGAAAAGGTCACTACGTGATTTTTAGAGTGCCTGCCACAACAATTCCCGCCCAGTCTGCTTCTGGGTTTGAATTCGAATTTCGAATTCGAATTTCGAGCTGTTTTCTGTTCTGAAAATTCCTGAAACTTCGGAGGGTCATATCTCCCTCGTACGAACTCCGATTCTCCCAAACTCGGACTCGTTTCCAAGCAGAATTTCGAGACGAACGCAATGGCGGATCCCGTTTCCCTTGATTTTGATTTTAAAATTTAATTCTGCCTTGATTTGTGAATCCTAGTGTTACAGAATTATGGGGTGTTACATTCTCCCCCACTTAAAAGGATTTCATCCCCGAAATCTTCAAGTTAGGAAGAATGTGTCCTACCATCCAATCACCCATCTACTCAACCATTCAATCAAAGGCATTCATTGTCCTTAGAAAGATTTCTAATGCTTTCATGTTCATAAGCTTGAAAGAAAACTGGCCGTAGGTGAAACAACTATGGCTATGGATGGAAGCCAGGCACGACTTCGCCCATTGATGAGGTTACCTCCCAGAAAACCAGGAGCCCCAGAGACTCAAGAAAGAAGGAGACAAGAATTCAAACAGAGGAAGAGAAGATAGTGCGTATGGGTTCGGGGAATATGCCTTTTAAACAAATCTTTTCTCTTGAAAATGCTTCTTTTAAAACCGTTTTGAAAATAATTTTTCAAATCCTTTATCTGATCTAGTAACCTTCAGCTCTGATACCACGTGTAACACCCCACATCCGTTAGTGTCACTCACAAAGGGAATGCACTAGGTTCTGTGGAGCATTTTAAGGTAAAAGATGCAGAATTACAAGACAGACGAAAATTAAAACAGCGGAAAATAAAACTTTTCTTTATTGATAAAATAGTTTGTACAACGATTTCTTTACAATATCAGAGTATCATCTGTCCTACAAAATAAAGAAGCATAAAACAACATTTATATTCCCCAATGTAGCAAGAACCAACCATAGCATCTGAAAAGAGAATCCAAGCAAAACTTCGACAAATCTTCAAGCTGGGAAAGAGTGACAGTCCAACTTAACCTGAGCTATATTATTCCCTCCTTTACTACCTGGGGGGGGAACAGAAGAAAAGAAGACGAAAGAAAAATAGAGTCAGACATAAAGCCTGAGTAAATTCAGTTACTTCTAGCATGTGAACATGGAAAAACAAAACGACATGAATTAACTGAATACAAGATAACACCATGATGATATGGTCAGCAAGATTAGACAAGATTAACACAAGATATGCTAAGACAAGATAAACTGGATATGCTCAAATACTTCCGCCGCTTCGCCATTTCCTTGTTATACTGGTTTCTATATCTCTGCACCACCTAACTAGTGTCCCAACTAGTAACGATAAGTGATCCCAATCCCTGTAGTTTCCGTTGCCTTCAGGCATACATTTATTATTTATTACCTAGATCTAATCTAGGGTTTTTCTATCAAGTGCTTTCTAGATTCAACTAGAGTTTACGCTATCTGCTGAACGCTTCTCGGATTCAGGGTTTATGCCACCTAGTCCAACTAGGGATTATGCTACCTGTCGAACGATGCCCCCTAGTCTAGAACACACTACCTAGAGTGGTATATGTTTCTAGACTTTCCCACGCATGTATCGCGAATCGTTATCGCTTGTCTAGATGCACATGTCCTGTAATGCGCGGCCCGAGTCCTATGGCAGGGCAAATCAAGAAACACAGAACTCGGTCGGGAGCTTTCAGGTATCTGCCGACGCAGATGCTAAGGTCTGTTTTTATTCCAGTGGCTATGGTCCCACTCGACCCCTCCCTTATCTAATGAAAGGCACACCTTGAAAAATGAGAACTATACGCAGGCCCCCTATGCCCCACTAACCTATGGCCATCCTCGCCCATAACTAGATAGCAAGTATATGGTCTTTTGGATTTCTCCGCCTTTCCGCTTCACGTATCTCGATTGACTCAAGATGGATGGTAGATGACGAGTTGCTATCACAGGGCTACCGGTTTCTTGCCGAATCACGCTGGTCCACCCTAGTCTTTAGGTTGCCATATTTTGCAACCAAGGCATACCCTTAGTTCTTCTACCGCAGACCTTAACCTCTGTAAGCCCAGGCGGATCATCTGCAGCCTCACAGAGGGATACCAAGAGTACCCTCACGTCCCCTCGAAGCCTCGGGCTTCGTAACCCAATTCGTTGGATCCTTCGTTTTAATCAGACGGACGTTCGCTCCTTCCCGTGTTATACTAAGAATTACTACTTAGTTTTGCTAACTAAGGTTTACCACTTAGTTTCCAGAATCGTTGTTTTCTTAACTAAGGTTTACTACTTAGCTCCTTTTAACTAAGGTTTACTACTTAGTTCTCTTTCTCGTCAATTTGGATTGGTTAAGTGTCCTTAGTCAATTCAAGCTAACTTAACCCTCTTCATTTATCCTGATAAACTGGTTATGTGTTATCAATAATTCATGATGACTTAACCCTACCACAAACCAAGTTATATTGGTTAAGTATTTCTTATTACTTAACCCTGTTCATTCATCCTGTATTGGTTAAGTGTTCCCTTTTAACTTAAACTTGCCCATCTGTTTTAACTAACACTTTATTAATGGTTAAGTATTATCCCTTCATGTTTTAGACTTAACCCTATCCATTTATCACAATCTGATGGTTAAGTGCTCAAGTTTACTTAACCCTACGGTCTAGTCCAGCTAACATATCAAATTGGCTAAGTGTATTAAATTTTACTTAACCCCAACCTCTAGTCTAGTTAACATGTTAATTTGGATAAGTGTTTTCTTAGTTACTTAACCCCTACAAATCTTGTCTTGTTACGATGTTAAGTTTGGTTAAGTGTTCCTATGGACTTAACCCTCCCATTCTAACTTAACTGTGTTAAGTGTCTGTATGAACCTAACCCCACCCATCGGTTTGGTTATCATGTTGAATTGGTTAAGTGTCTTAGTTAACTTAACCCTACAATTCTTGTTCTAGCTTTAACTAAATAAATCAAAGCCGCGACCACTCACATTAGATAGATATTGTTGCGATTACTGGATGTGCCGGTTGGTTCCGGGCAGGTTTACATCGCAACTCAGTCTAACCTCGGGTTAGGCATATTCGTCTTTTCTAAGTTCAAAGGGTTTTGATAAATTTTCAAATCAGGTTTTGAAAGTAACCATCCCGTCCGTCGGATCAGTTAGGGATAGCCAGAGAGAGCAGGAAACTTGTATTTTCCAAACCCAAGCCTAGACACTATCCTCTCTGTCACCCTAGAACTTTTTGGTGTATGTATTATTAAAAGAGATGTCGTTAATACACCTTTAATTTGTCTAAATTTACATTTTCTCATTTAGGACAAATTCTAAAAGTAAATTATTCCTAATTTACTTATTTCATAATTATCTTTTAATGTAAATTGTCAACATTTATTATTATGGCCCATTTTCCCCTCTATATCATATTTATGCTTTTTGGTATGTAAACTATACCAAATTAAGTGTCACTAACCATGATTTTGCTAAACATGACAATTACTCACAATTATGGCCAATTTCAAATTTATACCGATATATTTATTATGCCAAATTAGCTAATCCAATTCTGATTTAACATTCTAATTACAGTTCATGTCAAACTAGACTTATTATTCTAGTTCACAATTCATGTAAATACTAGATTTACAAGTCAATACTAGATTCAGATTACACATCCTATAATTCATGTCAAATTTATCCAATTTGCATTTTTATAAACATGCCGTAATACATGTTCTTAATTTATGCCAATTTCCAAGTTTAGTTAATTTCATGTTTTTCCCAAAACGTATTCCCATCGTTCGTAAAATCGTGATTCAACCTAGATTATAAATAAATCTAGATTCGTGGATAAAAGGGAATGAACCAAAATGCCATGAAAGAATAGACATAATAACTGGCATAAGATGATGATTCACAGGCATATAGATCTGGTAATATTACGACATGAAAGGGGTTGAATAGTATAGGTTCAAGAACATGGGTAGACCTAACTTAATAGGTAAATTCCCAAGATCAAGATCCAAGGATACCTTGAAATAGAAAGTCAAGCCTAGATCAATATAATGCCAGTTTGGGGTACAACATGGTTTTGTAACTACAGTGTCATTGGCCAAAATAATAACCTTATATCCATAGTCATAGGCAATAAATCCTCACAGTTAATGAATCACAGTCATAGGCGATTTTCATAGTCAAAGGAAAATAATTCTCACAGTCATGAGTCACAGTCATAGGCAATGTTCATTGTCAAACAGGCATATTGTAACACCCCACCTCCGCTAGGGTCACTCACAAAGGGAATGCACTAGGTTTGGTGAAGCATTATCGGGGTAAACATGCACAGAAATATTACAAGACAGAACATATATAAAACAGCGGAAGTAAAAACAACTTACATATCATTAATAAATAAGGTCTAAAGCCTTTTACATCAGATTACGTCAAAACCTGTCTTGCAATAGTAAAGAAGCATAAAACCTTTTTCATAAATTATTCCCCAAAATAAAGCGGTGAAGCAGCCATAGCCAAGAGAAGACCAAGCTATACATGATGACCTTCAAGCATAAGAGGTCCGAACTAAACAACATCATTTCCTCCCTGAAAACCTGGGGAGGGAAACGGAAGACAAAGAGGCGAAACAAAACGGGGTCAGTCATAAAGACTGGTAAGTCCTATCTACTTCCAGTATAAAAACAGGTAAAGGTAACATGACATGCATAAACTGAAAGTAAACATAAGGATGACGACAAGATAGATAAGCTAAACCAAGATAACTGGATGAACTACTGTAGCAAGATAAACTAAGGTATCATGATAAACTACGTGTCAAGATAAATCAAGGTATCACATCGTCCGGTTTCTATCAAGTACAATATCGCAAGGTATCTATCATGTATATTCGCTCTGCACCTCCCGTACTAGTATCCCGGCCCGTGTCATGTGTTAACTATGAATGTCTCTTGCCCAATGTCATGTAATGGTCCATGTCATCCTAATATATCGTATATGCAGGTTTCCTGATTCGTATGATTCTTTCCATGCATAAGTTCAGTCTTTTGCCGTAGGCCGTACGGGCTTTCCCATGTAAATCTATACCACCTCAACGTAGTACCATTTTATCCTTGAAGTTATTTTGGACTGCCACCCTTGATCTAGTTATGTTTCCTTACCATGAACTATCGCGCGTTCACTTAGGATTTATGCCACCTAGGACCACTAGGGATTATGCTACCTAATGAACGTTTCCGTGTCTCGGTTTGGGTTCAAGCCACCTAGGGCCACTAGGGATTATGCCACCCGTCAACCGCGCCCTTTATCCCGCGTATGTATCGTGAATCGTTTTCCATGTCTAGACGCACATGTTCCTCAATGTGCCATCCGAGTTCCGTGCCAGGGCAAATCAAGAAATACGGAACTCGGTCGGGAGCTTTAAGTCGTCTGCTGAAGCAGATATCAAGGTCTGTTTTTGTACCCGTGGCTATGGTCCCACATGACCCCTCCCTCAACTACTGAAAGGCAATCCAAGAAAAATCATGTATGAGAACTACATCCCGGCCCCACTATAGCCCCACTTTCCTATGGGCCAACCTCACCCATGACTCGATAGCAAGAACATGGTCTGTTGGGAGTTCTCTGCCTTTCCGTTCGTACACGATTGACTAAAGATGGTAGGTAGTCGACGACGTGCTATCCAGGGCAAAAATCAAGTATCGTCGACTCCACGCTAATCCATCCAAGTCTTTGGATCGCTCGCATAGCAACCAAGGCATACTCTTGGCTCTTCTATCGCAGACCTTAACCCTTGTGAGGCCGGGTTTCATGGACCATCTGCCACCTCACAGAGGGATACCAAGAGTACACTCACGTCCCCCGAAGCTACCGCTTCATCACCCAGTTCGTTGGATCCCTTATCCAAGTCGGATAATTTGCTCCTCCTCGTGTGTTTAAGCGATGACCTACCGTATCAGGTTACTCATCTATCTGTGAACTGGTCCAAATCTCTTGACTAAGAATTATTACTTAGTTTCCTAAACTAAGGTTTACCACTTAGTCTCCTTTCCCGTTATCCTTGTTAATCCTGGTTTTCCACCTAGTCCCCTGAACTAGGGTTTTGTCTAATGGGTTAAGTATTGTCACTTAAGTTAACGATTTAACCTGCCTACGAATCATGTCAAGATTTGGCTAAGTATTCAAGTCCAAGACCTAGCCCTACAAGTTGGTTAAGTATACCAAGAAGCTCATGACTTAACCTTATTCAATCATCAAGTCAAATTGGTTAAGTATTTGTTTGTCTTAACCCTATCAGATTATCGTGTTAGATTGGTTAAGCATAGATTATCTTAACCTCATCGGATTATCGATTCGGATTGGTTAAGCGTAGGTTAACTCAACCCCACCCACTAATCGTATTATAATGGTTAAGTATATTTAAATGGTCTTGTGACTTAACCCTATCAAGTTCTCATACTAGATTGGTTAAGTGTGGTTGCTTAACCTCATCAAATCATCATGTATATTTTGTTAAGTATAAGTTTAAATTAACCCCATCGAATTACCATGTTTAGATTAGTTAAGTGTAGGTTACTTAACCCCATCTAATTACTGTGTTTAGATTAGTTAAGTGTAGGTTACTTAACCCCATCTAATTACCGTGTTTAGATTAGTTAAGTCTAAGTTACTTAACCCCATCTAATTACCGAGTCGGATTAGTTAAGTGTAAATTACTTAACCCCATCCCCTAATTGTCTTATATGGTTAAGTGTCATTAAGAGATCAAGTCTGGTTTAACTTAACCTACCCATTCATGTCATATCGGTTAAGTGTCAATAATCAAATTTACTTAACCTTATCATGTGGCATTAATTAAATTAATGCACTTTTAACCTCTCACATTAGACCTTGTTGTGGTTACTAGTTAAGCCGGGCGGGTCCGGGTAGATTTACACCACAACCTAGTCTAACCTCGGGTTTTAAGTGCTATGTGACCAACTACTCACATTGAGTCCTATTGTTTGTAGCCACTAGTTAAGCCGGGCGGGTCCGGGTAGATTTATGCCACAAACTCAACCCAACCTCGAGTTGGCCACTTTCATGTTTGGTCTAGTGTCATGTTACACATACAACCCACACATGTCTAGTTCAAGTTCCATGTTTTCCTACGTGTCATGACCACATTTAAATGTATCATGAATGTCATGTTCTCATGTAAACCCCATGTCAAGTTTTCGTGTCATATTCACGTTTTTTTTCCCTAAGCTACCCAGACGTATTTCCAACCCAAGTGGAAGCTAGTCACATAGTAAGGATACTATGCTACATATTGGCCCCAACACATGCACGATGTCAAAAAGGGATTGGCCATAAACATGCATAGTATCATAAGAGAATTTGGCCTCAAAATATGCATAGCATCATAAGGGGTTTTTGGCCTCAAACATGCATAATGTCACAAGGAGATTAGCCACAAACATGCATGGTATCATAAGGGAATTCGGCCATAAACATGCATAGTATCATAAGGAAATTTGGCCACAAGCATGCATTGTATCATAAGGGAATTTGGCCACAAACATGCATAGTTTCGTAAGGGGATTTGGGTTCAATTACATGCATAAGCCCCAAAGTCAAGTCTTTTCCAATGTTTTCACAAGTCAAGTGGTTCCCAAAGGTTCATGCTAACATTCCATGGATAAAGATTCAAACTTGCAAGATATACTAGGTTAAACATAACATAAGTGGCATGATTTAGTCACTAAGCATAGCCCAAAGTCATAGGTTCAAGCAAAAGAGACATGACAAGGTTCATATAGGCTAGCATACTTATGTTTCATCACATTTTATCCCATGTCACATTAGAACCACCGTTAGAATCTACAAGTAGCTAGAACTTACATAGCGAGGCTTAGGAAAGGATCATGCATCGTCTTGTCGAAGAAAGGTGGCTCCTTTGTTGAAGAAGCGTCATGAAACTTGCATAGCAATGTTGATCCCTCCTCGATTTGGTGTAGCAAGCTTGCACCTTCTTCATGGATCTAGCTTTGGATGCTCAAGCCTTTGGAGATGAAGATGGATGCCATGATATGAAGGTGGAGGCCATGGTGAGGGAGCATTTTGGCATAACTTCGTTGTAGGAATGAATTAATGAGGGTTTAGGCTAGGTCTAGGGGTCTTTTTATAGAGATTAGGGATAGTTTAAACCATAGGGTTAACCCCAAATCAGATCTGAGCCATCAAAATCCGTCGGAAGCTTCCAGAATAGGACCAGAGACACAAGCAGGCGCACCCAGGTGGCCTGGGCTCGACCACCCAGGTCGACAGGGGTGTCGACTTGCAAGTCGACACCACCTTGGGTGTGTCGACACCCAAGTCGACACCACCTTGGGTGTGTCGACACCCAAGTCGACACCCATGTCGACTTGGGTGCTGGGCGGGAAATTTTCCCGCCCAGTCTTTTCGGCTCCAGATTTGAATTTTGAACTGTTTTTCGGACTTGGAATTTTCTGAAACTTCGTTGGGCCATACCTTGGTCATACGGACTCCTTTTTTCGAAAACTCGGACTCTATTTCGCGTATTTTTCCGAGACGAACGCAATGGCACAGCCCGTTTCCCTTGATTCAGATTTTAAAGTTTAATTCTGCCTTGATTCTTGATTATAACACGTTATTAAAATTCGGGTTGTTACATTCTCCCCTCCTTTAAGGATTTCGTCCCCGAAATCTCCAAGTTAGGAAGAACGTATCCTACCATCCATCATCCATCTACTCAAAACATCATCCACAGGCAACCATTGTCCTTAAGAGACTTCTAATGCTTTATGTACACATGCAGAAAGTGTGTGTATATGTTTCTTAGCTAATACTAATGATCAGGCCTGAATGATCTTTCTAATGCAAAATATGTTTAGTGCCATGAATCCAACATGTATGCAAATAGTCCTAGTCATATAAGTACTATATGCGTGCACAAACATTCATTCATATGCAACATCCGAATGACAACACATCAGCATTCAAACAGGTATAAATACTCGTGCTTATGCAATGCAAAATGTGAGTGCGTCGATCTAGTATCTAACGTGTATTCGCGCATCCACGAGCAACCACTTGCAACCATTTGCAACCATATCAATCATAACATGTTTCAAATATGTAACAACCCGTAAAATGCGAGCCAGTTTGAAATTTTTATTTTGGCAATTTTAGCGAATTTTGATCATTTAAAATAGATTATTTTAAATAATATCGACGAGAAATTTATTTTGAATATAATTCGAACGTATATATTATACGCGTCGTCGATAGAATATAAATAATTATATATAATTATAAACAGAATTGAAAATGGTGCGGTAGTTCGATAATTCGATTTCAAACTTCAATTGAATGTACCGGGTGCAAAACAATCCGGATTTTAGTGAAACCAGAAATAGTAGGATCTATTTGATGATATCTTTCCAACGAATCTGAAAAATCGAAATTTCATAGTGGGAATCAAAAGATATGTCCAGTTGAAAATTCTGAATAGTCGCTATGGAATTCAGGCCCTTAAAAATGGACATTTTGCAAATGACCTCGGATCTCGACGAAACCAGTTTTGTTGGATCCGTGATGTCGAATTATTGCTAGGTTTCAAATTCCATAATTTTTCGATTCAATATGTGAGCGTGGCAAAGGAAAACGCGTTTGACCAGTTTCAGTTGATTTTAATCGACTGGAAAATGGCCATTTTTCCAACGGTCTCAGAATTCGACGAAACTAGTTTTGTTAGGACCGTATCGTCAATATGAAGCTAGGGAATATTTTTCTGGAATTTTTCTAGTTAGTATGTGACCCCGGTAAATTGAAAGGTACGTTAAAAATTCAATATAGCGATTTAAATGTAAATTCAACGGAAACTGATCAAAGCGATCGAATCAGCTTGCGATGCATATCCCATTGTGTTCGGAATGGGGGTTAAACGCTATGGACGACAGGTGGTGGGCCTCGTTTAGATGACGTATGTAAAAGTCAACTTTTAAAAATAATAAAATAATAAATAAATAAAAAAACCCTCTCCCCCTTTAACCGTTCTGGCCCCCCCGATTAAATTCATTCAACGAAAAAAAAAGAAAAAAAATCGCGCCAGGCGATCGACGCCCCCCCCCCCCATCGACCATCGCGACGCCGCCAGGGGGGAGTAGCCGCCGTCGCCCCCTAGCCGCCTCCCTCTCCTTTCCTTCCTCCTCCTTCCTGTGCTCGCTACTCCCTCCTCTGCTGAATTAAACCGCCGCCTCCCTCTGGACCCACACCCGACCACCGCAACCCCCAACCCACCCAACTCCGACGCTCCAGCCCTCCCCTTCCGCCGCCTGGACCACCGCCGCACCTCCCTCCCTCCTGAAACCCTAGCCGACAACCCACCGCTACCTCCTACCTCCATTTCCCCTAAACCCGAAACCCCTAAACCCACTAACCAAGTAAAGCTTCGATTTTTACAACAAAGGTGAGTTTTTGATTGAATTTACTTAAAGTAATTAATTTATTTGCTGATTAAACAGTGATTAAATCATGTAAAACATTGTATATGAGAAGGATATGATTTTTATAGAGTAGATTAGCAAGAAAAGTTCATAGTTTTGTTAGTGAAAAGTTATAATTTTTGTTAGTAGGAAAACAGCATTTTTTTGTTAGTAAGGATTTTTAAGATGGCAAAGTTTGAATTTTTAAAAGTGAAAAGACGATATTTTTTAGATATGAAAAGACGATATTTTGAGATGAGTAGTAAAGTAAAAATATGATTTTTACTTCGAGAAAAATATAATTTTTATATAAGGAAGATAATCAAAATATGATTTTTATATTTTTAAAGTATTAAAAATATAATCTTTACTATATAGAAGTGGTAAAAATATGATTTTTATATTTTTAAAGTATTAAAAATATAATCTTTATAGGATAGAGAATATAAAAATATCATCTTTGTATATGTAGCGAAATAAAAATCTGATTTTTATTTTATATACGTTGAAATAAAGTGGTGATTTTCATAACGAAGAAATCTATATTTTTGTAAGGGTGAAGTCTTTATAGTTGAAAAGGCGAGATCTTTATATAGAAAATAGAGAAGTAAAAATATGATTTTTATATATTGAACATCGAAGTAAAAATATGATTTTTATATATTGAATAGCAAAGTAAAAATTCGATTTTTAAATATATGAAGTGATTATAGGAATATGATTTTTAAATTTTAAATAAAAATGTGATTTTTATTTTAAGGACATCAGTATATAAAAATGTGATTTTTACATATGTAGTGAAAGAGGACAACGAAAGAGATAAGAGACGAGAACAGTGAAGATTTCCTGCATTAAAAGAGTCAAGATGTTTGGATAGTTATCGGTGAGAACTTCTCACTCAAATTCTCTTTTTCTAGTAATATATATATACTAGGATGCAGACGGTGCTTAGTAGCACCCGACACCCGTCATCCACAGACCATGGATGGCTTGTTTGTAAAATTGTTTGGTTGGGTAGTTGGTTAGATTATTTGGTTTGAATTGAATTGTTTGGTGAATTGAAATGGATTTGATTGATGTGTGAATGGCGTGGGCCTTCACTAGACCGGGGATAAGGCTAGGCCTCGTCCCGTTTCTAGTATCGTGCCGTTATGCCGCCGAAATTTTCTAAAATATGTTAGAAAAATAAAAATATCATTTTTATTGTGTAAATGAACTGAATAGAAATTCAAGTGTTGAAATAAATATTTTTGTCGTTAAAAATATAATTTTTAACGTGAAAGTGAATAAATAAATATTTATAAACAAATCGGCCGATTTGTTTATTTACACTGATTTGACTGATATTGATTGGGTTGATAAATTTTACACGTCGCCCAACTGCACAAACAAAAATGTGTGTTTGTTGATTTGAAACCCCACACGGGTGTTGGGATGATATTTAGTGTACACTAATCCCAATTATTTAATTATTGTCGATCGATTGGTCGACAGACTGTGTAAGCGTCGATTATTTATATTTGATGCTTATGCAGTTGTGTGGTGCACTTTGGTTGATGGTTGATTATTTTTCAAAGCTATTATATACATGTGTTGCATGGCATCCATATAATTAACATTATATGGTTATTGATTGGGCCTCGTTCCAATTTGAAAAATAAAGAATATTATAAAATAAAGGTTCATGTGTTGACAGTACTCATCCATTGAGATTGGTCATGTGTTGAACGAAATATTTTGATAATAACAACTATTTTGAAAAAAAGAATATTCGAAAATAGAAATTTATGAAGCCGTGTTGATTAGATTGACGCCATTTTGACGTGAACGATATTTATATCGATTTTATTCATTTTAAAATGAATATTGAAAAGTGATTTCGAAATCGAATATTTCGAAATGAATTGAATTGAAAACGAATTCAAATTGAATTGAAAGTGAATTGAAATGAATTCAAATTGAATTAAAATTTGAATTGAATAGAAATGAATTTTAAAACGAATTTATAAAGAAGAATTCAATTTTGATTTGAATTGAAAAGAAAGTTGAAATTGCTTTTGAAACGATTTTAAAACGATTTATAAAATTCGTTTTAAATAGAAATCGACGAAATATATATTATATATATTATATATATAATACAATGCCCTGAATAGAACACGCCGCGCCGCGGCAGTTCGTGAATTTCGACCATTTATTTCAAACGGACATTGCGGGAGATCCGACCGTCGGATTCTCCTAAAACCGGAACCGTTGGGTTCGTATCGAAAAGAGCTTTCCAATGAATATTAGAAATTTGAAATCTAACGGTTGGATTTGAAATTATGTCCAAATCAATTTCAGAAAAGGTCGCTATAAGTGCAGTTCGATGGCCGTTGATGGAAATCGACTGTACGGGCCTTGATAAAATTATTAAAAATATCTATAATTTGTGTAAAATTATAATATGTGAATTGGAAAGAATTGGGCTGGAAAATTCCACATTTGAAAAGATAAAAATAGATTTTTATCGAAATGAACTAGTTTTGAACTAGAATTAAAATCAATTTATTAGTGAAATAAATAAATTGAATTTGAAAGTGATTTTTAAAAATAATCAATATTCCCAATACGTGGATTGGACTGGAGTTGAATCGAAATTATCTTCGGGATATTTCGATGTTGGATTTCGTGACTATACAGATATTGTTGTGGGAATTTGAAAGATATATTTTATATCGTTATTTCCGATACGATATTTGTTGGTTTCAGAATTTGATATTGAATATAAGCCGATATATTTTCTATTCAGAGCCTTGTATTTAATATCAAATGTGATTTGGGTTTGTTGTGAATCGTGTTTTAGAAGACATTGGTTCTTTAACCCAGTTAAAGGCAAGATATTGATTTTTGAGAAGATTAAAACTAAGTGGAGTTTTAATGAATCTTTAATTAGATTAAAAATGTGAGTTGATAATTTAAATTATCAAATCTGGAAGGTGATCGAGAATGGAGTACCACCAGTTTTTCTCCAAAGCGATAGTTAAATCTTTAATTAGATTTGAACGTGAAATGGTAATTAATTTTACCGATAACACCGTGGTGTTAGATATAGAGTATTACCAGTTTTCTCCATGGGATATAGGTTGGGATTGGGAAATAAAATAAATAATTACTTCGGTGTGGTTCGCTAATCCCGACTAGTTTGAAATGATATCCAAAGGAGGATTAAAGAATGAATTTAGAAGAATTTATCTTCGATAAAATTAATGGGAACATTCCCTAAGAATGTGATTTTGTGAATAAAAGAATATTCTGAATTGGAATGAGGCGTTTGTTGTGCTTGTGTAACATTCGTTTATTATATACGTGGGTTATTCAGAAAGGCCGGGTTTATACCCATTCTGAATAACCGATTCGACGAGATGTCGAAGATGAAGACGGTGGTTAAAGACCGGAAGTTTTCACATCGTTTGGGTGATTACTGATGATCTTGATTGGGCTGTACACCCAAGATGAGGGAAACAGTCGGTGATCGTCCAGACGTACTTGGAGATGGATGGATATGCGAGGAAAGTGCCTCCGGTTTCGTTCAGACCAAGAACGAACTTGTAAATGGATTGTGTGTCTGACATTGGATTTTATTCTGTGTTGATTGATCTCTATTAAATATACATCTGTTTGGCGGCGGAGAATTTATTCTCTTGCTTAACGCCCTTCTCTGAGACATACGAGCTCAGAGGTTGTATATCGATGGACATCAGTCGCATGGAGTGAATTGCCAATGTGGCATGCGTAAGTGGCAATTGATCAAGGCTTCTGTTGAAAAGCAAAGTCTTGTGGTTGATGATCAAAGCACGGCCTGTGTGGCGTAGCTTTGTGTGTAACGTGGATTCGCGAGCCTCACACCTCGGTATGAGTCAAAAATGGGATACGGACCCAAGGAGTGCACGACGTTTCTTTCTAGCTAGGGTGGTGTCAGTGACCTACCAGCCCTGACATTTATATACTTTTCACCTGTGTGGTTGTTGGATACGAGGCGCCTCGGATATAGGTCTGTAAGGACCGGGAAACGTGTGTTCAGGAATAACTAATCCTCAAAAGTAAGAGAGGACCGGCCTTGGAGGTTCCAAAGGATCAGAGTGGGGTCCTGAGGCATTGCTAGAGTGTCTCGAACGCGGAGAGGAGCTTGCCCCTTGCCTCGACTCATGATGGAATCCAATTTCCAATACGTGATAGTGCGGTTTTATTTGTAGAACCTAGTATGGCGACATAGTGGTATGGGTCATTCATGCCGCCTATGATTGATATTTATGATTGAAATTGTTTTGACACTATACACCTATAATAGTATCAAATAATGTGTTTTAAACGTATCAAGCATGCTTTGGCTGTTATAAGGTAAAAACCATATCCTCCAGCTTGCGTTGCATTGTGTGATGGGACCTGGGTCTTATAACAGCTTCATTTTTCTTTATTTAGCATTGCGCTATTTGTTTTATGCACTGGTATTCTTGGGAGGAAACCCGTTCCGTGTTATACGGCGTGGTCCCTTGATTTACCTAACTTTAAAAATAAAGATTAATAACTGTTTTAGTTCTCACACCAGTCCCATGACTGACCTGGAGTTTATTGTTTTGACCTAAACTCTGGGTGCCCCTATTTTCCGCACGGGCAGCTAGTAGTTTTGGTTTTGCAGATTTATATTCACAGGGTCCTGATTTACAGCTGGAACGATGCTCGGAAAGCTCTGTATCCGTGCATTACTTTCAATTGTGCTTTTGTATTATTTTCCGCTGCTATGTAATTTATTGTAATCTCTGATATTTATCGAATGTAATTTATTCATTTATACTCTGTATATTCTTGTATCTGATGGAATTGTTGTAATAACAATGAAATGTTCTTCCGTCTGCGTCCTTTTGTGTGTTGTTCTCAAAGTATTCGTGCTTTCCTTCACGGGGAAGTTACGGGTTCTTACAGTTGGTATCAGAGCTTTGGTTTACAGAGCTCGAGAACAAGACACATTAGAACCATACGAAAGAATTCATCAGGTATTGGGTTAGTAATATCCAATTAGAATGACTCGTTAGAGATAGGATCAGTAGTATCCTAGAACGAGTGTGAAGAGTATATTTTTCAAATGAAAACAATTTTGTTTTGAAAATTTAAACCATTTTATACGTATTTGAATATTTATATTGATATGGACAATCTAGTATATAAAGATTTTGCATATACGCGTCATGAACGTATATTCGAAGTTTTAATATACTGGATAGATCTGAATCACATTCTAGATATCCGGGGATGATTCTGATGATGGTGCATCATCATCAGTATTCATATTCGAATTTCGAAGGTGTGATTTCTATATATTTCCATTAGACTGGTGTGAGAACCAAAACTAGTATAGTTAGAACACATTGTTGTGAATTGGCATCAAAACATGATTTTTTGTATAGGTATCAAAAATTTATGGATTTGAAACTCTAATTCACTAATTGATTGATGTTTGTGTTGTTTGTTTAATTGTTTGATAATTTTTAACCATTATGCCTAATAGAACCAAATATTGAATTATATTGAAAATTGGTTGCATTTGTTTGCATATACATGTATATCATTGAACAGGTCATAGCAAGGAGGCTAGAGCCGAAGAATAAAATTTGTTTGCCCGACAAATAGGTACATGTTTACTACATAATTTACTGTTTTGTTTGGGTGATGATGATTTTGTGAGCCTATTGGCTAGCCGCTTGGCTTTTTCTTTTTCTTTTTGAGATCTGAAGGACCGGGGTAGCTATTTGAAATTCCCCGATGCTCCCGGTGCAGGGGAGGTTATGGCGAAATTTTTCAAAAATTTAGGGAGTTAGCCAAATTTTTGAAGAATTTGAAAATTTTCAGAAACTGTAAAGTTGGAGAATGGAAGCCAGATCGAATGTAGAGCTTATTGATCAAACCACTTTCGACTTTGTTCCTTTTCGGGGACGAAAAGTTTTAAGTGGGGGAGATTGTAACAACCCGTAAAATGCGAGCCAGTTTGAAATTTTTATTTTGGCAATTTTAGCGAATTTTGATCATTTAAAATAGATTATTTTAAATAATATCGACGAGAAATTTATTTTGAATATAATTCGAACGTATATATTATACGCGTCGTCGATAGAATATAAATAATTATATATAATTATAAACAGAATTGAAAATGGCGCGGTAGTTCGATAATTCGATTTCAAACTTCAATTGAATGTACCGGGTGCAAAACAATCCGGATTTTAGTGAAACCAGAAATAGTAGGATCTATTTGATGATATCTTTCCAACGAATCTGAAAAATCAAAATTTCATAGTGGGAATCAAAAGATATGTCCAGTTGAAAATTCTGAATAGTCGCTATGGAATTCAGGCCCTTAAAAATGGACATTTTGCAAATGACCTCGGATCTCGACGAAACCAGTTTTGTTGGATCCGTGATGTCGAATTATTGCTAGGTTTCAAATTCCATAATTTTTCGATTCAATATGTGAGCGTGGCAAAGGAAAACGCGTTTGACCAGTTTCAGTTGATTTTAATCGACTGGAAAATGGTCATTTTTCCAACGGTCTCAGAATTCGACGAAACTAGTTTTGTTAGGACCGTATCGTAAATATGAAGCTAGGAAATATTTTTCTGGAATTTTTCTAGTTAGTATGTGACCCCGGTAAATTGAAAGGTACGTTAAAAATTCAATATAGCGATTTAAATGTAAATTCAACGGAAACTGATCAAAGCGATCGAATCAGCTTGCGATGCATATCCCATTGTGTTCGGAATGGGGGTTAAACGCTATGGACGACAGGTGGTGGGCCTCGTTTAGATGACGTATGTAAAAGTCAACTTTTAAAAATAATAAAATAATAAATAAAAAAAAAAAAAAAAAAACCCTCTCCCCCTTTAACCGTTCTGCCCACCCCCCCCCCCCCCCCGATTAAATTCATTCAACGAAAAAAAAAATCGCGCCAGGCGATCGACGCCCCCCCCCCATCGACCATCGCGACGCCGCCAGGGGGGAGTAGCCGCCGCCGCCCCCTAGCCGCCTCCCTCTCCTTTCCTTCCTCCTCCTTCCTGCGCTCGCTACTCCCTCCTCTGCTGAATTAAACCGCCGCCTCCCTCTGGACCCACACCCGACCACCGCAACCCCCAACCCACCCAACTCCGACGCTCCAGCCCTCCCCTTCCGCCGCCTGGACCACCGCCGCACCTCCCTCCCTCCTGAAACCCTAGCCGACAACCCACCGCTACCTCCTACCTCCATTTCCCCTAAACCCGAAACCCCTAAACCCACTAACCAAGTAAAGCTTCGATTTTTACAACAAAGGTGAGTTTTTGATTGAATTTACTTAAAGTAATTAATTTATTTGCTGATTAAACAGTGATTAAATCATGTAAAACATTGTATATGAGAAGGATATGATTTTTATAGAGTAGATTAGCAAGAAAAGTTCATAGTTTTGTTAGTGAAAAGTTATAATTTTTGTTAGTAGGAAAACAGCATTTTTTTGTTAGTAAGGATTTTTAAGATGGCAAAGTTTGAATTTTTAAAAGTGAAAAGACGATATTTTTTAGATATGAAAAGACGATATTTTGAGATGAGTAGTAAAGTAAAAATATGATTTTTACTTCGAGAAAAATATAATTTTTATATAAGGAAGATAATCAAAATATGATTTTTATATTTTTAAAGTATTAAAAATATAATCTTTACTATATAGAAGTGGTAAAAATATGATTTTTATATTTTTAAAGTATTAAAAATATAATCTTTATAGGATAGAGAATATAAAAATATCATCTTTGTATATGTAGCGAAATAAAAATATGATTTTTATTTTATATACGTTGAAATAAAGTGGTGATTTTCATAACGAGGAAATCTATATTTTTGTAAGGGTGAAGTCTTTATAGTTGAAAAGGCGAGATCTTTATATAGAAAATAGAGAAGTAAAAATATGATTTTTATATATTGAACATCGAAGTAAAAATATGATTTTTATATATTGAATAGCAAAGTAAAAATTCGATTTTTAAATATATGAAGTGATTATAGGAATATGATTTTTAAATTGTAAATAAAAATGTGATTTTTATTTTAAGGACATCAGTATATAAAAATGTGATTTTTACATATGTAGTGAAAGCGGACAACGAAAGAGATAAGAGACGAGAACAGTGAAGATTTCCTGCATTAAAAGAGTCAAGATGTTTGGATAGCTATCGGTGAGAACTTCTCACTCAAATTCTCTTTTTCTAGTAATATATATATACTAGGATGCAGACGGTGCTTAGTAGCACCCGACACCCGTCATCCACAGACCATGGATGGCTTGTTTGTAAAATTGTTTGGTTGGGTAGTTGGTTAGATTATTTGGTTTGAATTGAATTGTTTGGTGAATTGAAATGGATTTGATTGATGTGTGAATGGCGTGGGCCTTCACTAGACCGGGGATAAGGCTAGGCCTTGTCCCGTTTCTAGTATCGTGCCGTTATGCCGCCGAAATTTTCTAAAATATGTTAGAAAAATAAAAATATCATTTTTATTGTGTAAATGAACTGAATAGAAATTCAAGTGTTGAAATAAATATTTTTGTCGTTAAAAATATAATTTTTAACGTGAAAGTGAATAAATAAATATTTATAAACAAATCGGCCGATTTGTTTATTTACACTGATTTGACTGATATTGATTGGGTTGATAAATTTTACACATCGCCCAACTGCACAAACAAAAATGTGTGTTTGTTGATTTGAAACCCCACACGGGTGTTGGGATGATATTTGGTGTACACTAATCCCAATTATTTAATTATTGTCGATCGATTGGTCGACAGACTGTGTAAGCGTCGATTATTTATATTTGATGCTTATGCAGTTGTGTGGTGCACTTTGGTTGATGGTTGATTATTTTTCAAAGCTATTATATACATGTGTTGTATGGCATCCATATAATTAACATTATATGGTTATTGATTGGGCCTCGTTCCAATTTGAAAAATAAAGAATATTATAAAATAAAGGTTCATGTGTTGACAGTACTCATCCATTGAGATTGGTCATGTGTCGAACGAAATATTTTGATAATAACAACTATTTTGAAAAAAAGAATTCAAATAGAAATTTATGAAGCCGTGTTGATAAGATTGACGCCATTTTGACGTGAACGATATTTATATCGATTTTATTCATTTTAAAATGAATATTGAAAAGTGATTTCGAAATCGAATATTTCGAAATGAATTGAATTGAAAACGAATTCAAATTGAATTGAAAGTGAATTGAAATGAATTCAAATTGAATTAAAATTTGAATTGAATAGAAATGAATTTTAAAACGAATTTATAAAGAAGAATTCAATTTTGATTTGAATTGAAAAGAAAGTTGAAATTGCTTTTGAAACGATTTTAAAACGATTTATAAAATTCGTTTTAAATAGAAATCGACGAAATATATATTATATATATAATATAATGGCCTGAATAGAACACGCCGCGCCGCGACAGTTCGTGAATTTCGACCATTTATTTCAAACGGACATTGCGGGAGATCCGACCGTCGGATTCTCCTAAAACCGGAACCGTTGGGTTCGTATCGAAAAGAGCTTTCCAATGAATATTAGAAATTTGAAATCTAACGGTTGGATTTGAAATTATGTCCAAATCAATTTCAGAAAAGGTCGCTGTAAGTGCAGTTCGATGGCCGTTGATGGAAATCGACTGTACGGGCCTTGATAAAATTATTAAAATATCTATAATTTGTGTAAAATTATAATATGTGAATTGGAAAGAATTGGGCTGGAAAATTCCACATTTGAAAAGATAAAAATAGATTTTTATCGAAATGAACTAGTTTTGAACTAGAATTAAAATCAATTTATTAGTGAAATAAATAAATTGAATTTGAAAGTGATTTTTTAAAATAATCAATATTCCCAATACGTGGATTGGACTGGAGTTGAATCGAAATTATCTTCAGGATATTTCGATGTTGGATTTCGTGACTATACAGATATTGTTGTGGGAATTTGAAAGATATATTTTATATCGTTATTTCCGATACGATATTTGTTGGTTTCAGAATTTGATATTGAATATAAGCCGATATATTTTCTATTCAGAGCCTTGTATTTAATATCAAATGTGATTTGGGTTTGTCGTGAATCGTGTTTTAGAAGACATTGGTTCTTTAACCCAGTTAAAGGCAAGATATTGATTTTTGAGAAGATTAAAACTAAGTGGAGTTTTAATGAATCTTTAATTAGATTAAAAATGTGAGTTGATAATTTAAATTATCAAATCTGGAAGGTGATCGAGAATGGAGTACCACCAGTTTTTCTCCAAAGCGATAGTTAAATCTTTAATTAGATTTGAACGTGAAATGGTAATTAATTTTACCGATAACACTGTGGTGTTAGATATGGAGTATTACCAGTTTTCTCCATGGGATATAGGTTGGGATTGGGAAATAAAATAAATAATTACTTCGGTGTGGTTCGCTAATCCCAACTAGTTTGAAATGATATCCAAAGGAGGATTAAAGAATGAATTTAGAAGAATTTATCTTGGATAAAATTAATGGGAACATTCCCTAAGAATGTGATTTTGTGAATAAAAGAATATTCTGAATTGGAATGAGGCGTTTGTTGTGCTTGTGTAACATTCGTTTATCATATACGTGGGTTATTCAGAAAGGCCGGGTTTATACCCATTCTGAATAACCGATTCGACGAGATGTCGAAGATGAAGACGGTGGTTGAAGACCGGAAGTTTTCACATCGTTTGGGTGATTACTGATGATCTTGATTGGGCTGTACACCCAAGATGAGGGAAACAGTCGGTGATCGTCCAGACGTACTTGGAGATGGATGGATATGCGAGGAAAGTGCCTCCGGTTTCGTTCAGACCCAGAACGAACTTGTAAATGGATTGTGTGTCTGACATTGGATTTTATTCTGTGTTGATTGATCTCTATTAAATATACATCTGTTTGGCGGCGGAGAATTTATTCTCTTGCTTAACGCCCTTCTCTGAGACATACAAGCTCAGAGGTTGTATATCGATGGACATCAGTCGCATGGAGTGAATTGCCAATGTGGCATGCGTAAGTGGCAATTGATCAAGGCTTCTGTTGAAAAGCAAAGTCTTGTGGTTGATGATCAAAGCACGGCCTGTGTGGCGTAGCTTTGTGTGTAACGTGGATTCGCGAGCCTCACACCTCGGTATGAGTCAAAAACGGGATACGGACCCAAGGAGTGCACGACGTTTCTTTCTAGCTAGGGTGGTGTCAGTGACCTACCAGCCCTGACATTTATATACTTTTCACCTGTGTGGTTGTTGGATACGAGGCGCCTCGGATATAGGTCTGTAAGGACCGGGAAACGTGTGTTCAGGAATAACTAATCCTCAAAAGTAAGAGAGGACCGGCCTTGGAGGTTCCAAAGGATCAGAGTGGGGTCCTGAGGGATTGCTAGAGTGTCTCGAACGCGGAGAGGAGCTTGCCCCTTGCCTCGACTCATGATGGAATCCAATTTCCAATACGTGATAGTGCGGTTTTATTTGTAGAACCTAGTATGGCGACATAGTGGTATGGGTCATTCATGCCGCCTATGATTGATATTTATGATTGAAATTGTTTTGACACTATACACCTATAATAGTATCAAATAATGTGTTTTAAACGTATCAAGCATGCTTTGGCTGTTATAAGGTAAAAACCCTATCCTCCGGCTTGCGTTGCATTGTGTGATGGGACCTGGGTCTTATAGCAGCTTCATTTTTCTTTATTTAGCATTGCGCTGTTTGTTTTATGCACTGGTATTCTTGGGAGGAAACCCGTTCCGTGTTATACGGTGTGGTCCCTTGATTTACCTAACTTTAAAAATAAAGATTAATAACTGTTTTAGTTCTCACACCAGTCCCATGACTGACCTGGAGTTTATTGTTTTGACCTAAACTCTGGGTGCCCCTATTTTCCGCACGGGCAGCTAGTAGTTTTGGTTTTGCAGATTTATATTCACAGGGTCCTGATTTACAGCTGGAACGATGCTCGGAAAGCTCTGTATCCGTGCATTACTTTCAGTTGTGCTTTTGTATTATTTTCCGCTGCTATGTAATTTATTGTAATCTCTTATATTTATCGAATGTAATTTATTCATTTATACTCTGTATATTCTTGTATCTGATGGAATTGTTGTAATAACAATGAAATGTTCTTCCGTCTGCGTCCTTTTGTGTGTTGTTCTCAAAGTATTCGTGCTTTCCTTCACGGGGAAGTTACGGGTTCTTACAAAATACATGTTTACATCCATAGAGTTCTATCTAAGGTTCCCAAGATAAGATCGAGGGGATAAACAAGACAAACTCCTTACGGGGTTTGCAACAGAAACAGGACCGAGAGGATATCCACCAAGCGATAGCATGCAAGCAAGCTCTACAGGAGAACCAGGGATCAACGATATACTCTTCCAAAGAGACATGAAGCGCGCGTCTAAGCCGCATTTCCTTGAGCTTAATTCCAGTGTGCCTTGACTGCCTTTGACTTCATGATTTCGTAGCTCCTTGATTCCTATTTCCAAGGTATGAGTCGGAACTCTTTTCACTGTCGCCTCTCGTTTCACTTTCATTTATTCTTTCCCTAGTATACTTGGCTCAACCATATCTACGTACTCATGCAAGCTCTCCAAAATTCGCTGGTGAATTCTGGATCTCGTTTACCAATGCCAATCCATGTTACCACGTGCACTTACTAGGGTGATTCCTATAACCCATGCTTAAGCGGAATGGACCATCCACCTTAGTGGCGAACATTACTCGATCGGATCAGAGATTTCCGATAAATGCATCAAGAGATTCTAGGTAACTAACCATGACAGAACCCAAAAGGTTACACGAGACTTCGAGGGTATTACCAAGGCAAGCTAAGAGTTTAACTACCTTCCTTTCAAAATCGAGAATGGCATCCCTTACTGGATAACCACTTCATCCCTGGAATCCATCCATAGCTCAACAAAAGAAGTATTGCTTCTAATCTCAACACTTGACATTTACACTCTCAATTCCAAACAAGTCATGAATAAATGGACCGACTCTCCAACCAGATTTTTTGGGGCCAAAAGTCGGATCTTCTACCATGCTAGTACTAAGGTGCAGAGACTTAACTATCGAGGCAGACTTAAATGATGCGATGATCAATACAAAGTCTGGACGGGATGATAGAAAAGAAAGGCTAAGCCTTTAACAGAAACGGTACCATTTCTCTTAGGTACGCTAGAAATGAGAGCATACAATTGCCCTCTCGCTGATCTTGTCCTTATCTTCCTCTGTGGATCAAGCCATACCAACAAGTTGCTTATTCTTAAGCTCGTGTCCTTTATCCTTGCTCTTATTATCCCTTCTTATAACTTTGGTAACAGGTCTCTCGAGAACTTTCTCCTTCGCACGGGGAAAACACTCACGTAGTTAGACAAGGATTGGTCGCAGTTAAAACTACTGTGACTAAAGATGGAGGAAAGAAAGGAAAAGAGATTCAATCAAGGAAACAAAGGATAGTGCTAATGACTTTTGGGGAATAGCCTTTAAAAACTTTTCTTGAAAAATGCTTCTTTGTAAATGGTTTTTCAAATAGTGTTCAGAAGGTTTTAAAAACTTTTGCCCTGTCTGGTAACCTTCTGCACTGATACCAATTGTAACACCCCACCTCCGCTAGGGTCACTCACAAAGGGAATGCACTAGGTTTGGTGAAGCATTATCGAGGTAAACATGCACAGAAATATTACAAGACAGAACATATATAAAACAGCGGAAGTAAAAACAACTTTCATATCATTAATAAATAAGGTCTAAAGCCTTTTACATCAGATTACGTCAAAACCTGTCTTGCAATAGTAAAGAAGCATAAAACCTTTTTCATAAATTATTCCCAAAATAAAGCGGTGAAGCAGCCATAGCCAAGAGAAGACCAAGCTATACATGATGACCTTCAACCATAAGAGGTCCGAACTAAACAACATCATTTCCTCCCTGAAAACCTGGGGGGGAAACGGAAGACAAAGAGGCGAAACAAAACGGGGTCAGTCATAAAGACTGGTAAGTCCTATCTACTTCCAGTATAAAAACAGGTAAAGGTAACATGACATGCATAAACTGAAAGTAAACATAAGGATGACGACAAGATAGATAAGCTAAACCAAGATAACTGGATGAACTACTGTAGCAAGATAAACTAAGGTATAATGATAAACTACGTGTCAAGATAAATCAAGGTATCACATCGTCCGGTTTCTATCAAGTACAATATCGCAAGGTATCTATCATGTATATTCGCTCTGCACCTCCCGTACTAGTATCCCGGCCCGTGTCATGTGTTAACTATGAATGTCTCTTGCCCAATATCATGTAATGGTCCATGTCATCCTAATATATTGTATATGTAGATTTCCTGATTCGTATGATTCTTTCCATGCATAAGTTCAGTCTTTTGCCGTAGGCCGTACGGGCTTTCCCATGTAAATCTATACCACCTCAACGTAGTACCATTTTATCCTTGAAGTTATTTTGGACTGCCACCCTTGATCTAGTTATGTTTCCTTACCATGAACTATCGCGCGTTCACTTAGGATTTATGCCACCTAGGATCACTAGGGATTATGCTACCTAATGAACGTTTCCGTGTCTCGGTTTGGGTTCAAGCCACCTAGGGCCACTAGGGATTATGCCACCCGTCAACCGCGCCCTTTATCCCGCGTATGTATCGTGAATCGTTTTCCATGTCTAGATGCATATGTTCCTCAATGTGCCATCCGAGTTCCGTGCCAGGGCAAATCAAGAAATACGGAACTCGGTCGGGAGCTTTAAGTCGTCTGCTGATGCAGATATCAAGGTCTGTTTTTGTACCCGTGGCTATGGTCCCACGTGACCCCTCCCT
Source organism: Allium sativum (assembly GCA_030737875.1). Classification (NCBI taxonomy): domain Eukaryota; kingdom Viridiplantae; phylum Streptophyta; class Magnoliopsida; order Asparagales; family Amaryllidaceae; genus Allium; species Allium sativum. Next base: position 426,591,192 of record CM060909.1, on the reverse strand, counting down.
CAACTACAGAAAGGCAATCCAAGAAAAATCATGTATGAGAACTACATCCCGGCCCCACTATAGCCCCACTTTCCTATGGGCCAACCTCACCCATGACTCGATAGCAAGAACATGGTCTGTTGGGAGTTCTCTGCCTTTCCGTTCGTACACGATTGACTAAAGATGGTAGGTAGTCGACGACGTGCTATCCAGGGCAAAAATCAAGTATCGTCGACTCCACGCTAATCCATCCCAGTCTTTAGGTCGCTCGCATAGCAACCAAGGCATACTCTTGGCTCTTCTATCGCAGACCTTAACCCCTGTGAGGCCGGGTTTCATGGACCATCTGGCACCTCACAGAGGGATATCAAGAGTACCCTCACGTCCCCCGAAGCTACCGCTTCGTCACCCAGTTCGTTGGAGCCCTTATCCAAGTCGGATAATTTGCTCCTCCTCGTGTGTTTAAGCGATGACCTACCGTATCGGGTTACTCATCTATCTATGAACTGGTCCAAATCTCTTGACTAAGAATTATTACTTAGTTTCCTAAACTAAGGTATACCACTTAGTCTCCTTTCCCGTTATCCTTGTTAATCCCGGTTTTCCACCTAGTCCCCTGAACTAGGGTTTTTTCTAATGGGTTAAGTATTGTCACTTAAGTTCACGACTTAACCTGCCTATGAATCATGTCAAGATTTGGCTAAGTATTCAAGTCCAAGACCTAGCCCTACAAGTTGGTTAAGTATACCAAGAAGCTCATGACTTAACCTTATTCAATCATCAAGTCAAATTGGTTAAGTATTTGTTTGTCTTAACCCTATCAGATTATCGTGTCAGATTGGTTAAGCATAGATTATCTTAACCTCATCGGATTATCGATTCGGATTGGTTAAGTGTAGGTTAACTCAACCCCATCCACTAATCGTATTATAATGGTTAAGTATATTTAAATGGTCTTGTGACTTAACCCTATCAAGTTCTCATACTAGATTGGTTAAGTGTGGTTGCTTAACCTCATCAAATCATCATGTATATTTGGTTAAGTATAAGTTTAACTTAACCCCATCGAATTACCGTGTTTAGATTAGTTAAGTGTAGGTTACTTAACCCCATCTAATTACCGTGTTTAGATTAGTTAAGTGTAGATTACTTAACCCCATCTAATTACCGTGTTTAGATTAGTTAAGTCTAAGTTACTTAACCCCATCTAATTACCGAGTCGGATTAGTTAAGTGTAAATTACTTAACCCCATCCCCTAATTGTCTTATATGGTTAAGTGTCATTAAGAGCTCAAGTCTGGTTTAACTTAACCTACCCATTCATGTCATATCGGTTAAGTGTCATTAATCAAATTTACTTAACCTTATCATGTGGCATTAATTAAATTAATGCACTTCTAACCTCTCACATTAGACCTTGTTGTGGTTACTAGTTAAGCCGGGCGGGTCCAGGTAAATTTACACCACAACCTAGTCTAACCTTGGGTTTTAAGTGCTATGTGACCAACTACTCACATTGAGTCCTATTGTTTGTAGCCACTAGTTAAGCCGGGCGGGTCCGGGTAGATTTATGCCACAAACTCAACCCAACCTCGAGTTGGCCACATTCATGTTTGGTCTAGTGTCATGTTACACTTACAACCCACACATGTCTAGTTCAAGTTCCATGTTTTCCTACGTGTCATGACCACATTTAAATGTATCATGAATGTCATGTTCTCATGTAAACCCCATGTCAAGTTTTCGTGTCATATTCACGTTTTTTTCCCCTAAGCTACCCAGACGTATTTCCAACCCAAGTGGAAGTTAGTCACATAGTAAGGATACTATGCTACATATTGGCCCCAACACATGCACGATGTCAAAAAGGGATTGGCCATAAACATACATAGTATCATAAGAGAATTTGGCCTCAAAATATGCATAGCATCATAAGGGGTTTTTGGCCTCAAACATGCATAATGTCACAACGAGATTAGCCACAAACATGCATGGTATCATAAGGGAATTCGGCCATAAACATGCATAGTATCATAAGGAAATTTGGACACAAGCATGCATTGTATCATAAGGGAATTTGGCCACAAACATGCATAGTTTCATAAGGGGATTTGGGTTCATTTACATGCATAAGCCCCAAAGTCAAGTCTTTGCCAATGTTTTCACAAGTCAAGTGGTTCCCAAAGGTTCATGCTAACATTCCATGGATAAAGATTCAGACTTGCAAGATATACTAGGTTAAACATAACATAAGTGGCATGATTTAGTCACTAAGCATAGCCCAAAGTCATAGGTTCAAGCAAAAGAGACATGACAAGGTTCATATAGGCTAGCATACTTATGTTTCATCACATTTTATCCCATGTCACATTAGAACCACCGTTAGAATCTACAAGTAGCTAGAACTTACATAGCGAGGCTTAGAAAAGGATCATGCATCGTCTTGTCGAAGAAAGGTGGCTCCTTTGTTGAAGTAGCGTCATGAAACTCGCATAGCAATGTTGATCCCTCCTCGATTTGGTGTAGCAAGCTTGCACCTTCTTCATGGATCTAGCTTTGGATGCTCAAGCCTTTGGAGATGAAGATGGATGCCATGATATGAAGGTGGAGGCCATGGTGAGGGAGCATTTTGGCATAACTTCATTGTAGGAATGAATTAATGAGGGTTTAGGCTAGGTCTAGGGGTATTTTTATAGAGATTAGGGGTAGTTTAAACCATAGGATTAACCCCAATTCAGATCTGAGCCATCAAAACCCGTCGGAAGCTTCCAGAACAGGACCAGAGACACAAGCAGGCGCACCCAGGTGGCCTGGGCTCGACCACCCAGGTCGACAGGGGTGTCGACTTGCAAGTCGACACCACCTTGGGTGTGTCGACACCCAAGTCGACACCCATGTCGACTTGGGTGCTGGGCGGGAAATTTTCCTGCCCAGTCTTTTCGGCTCCAGATTTGAATTTTGAACTGTTTTTCGGACTTGGAATTTTCTGAAACTTCGTTGGGCCATAACTTGGTCATACGGACTCCGTTTTTCGTAAACTCGGACTCTATTTCGCGTATTTTTCTGAGACAAACGCAATGGCACAGCCCGTTTCCCTTGATTCAGATTTTAAAGTTTAATTCTACCTTGATTCTTGATTATAACACGTTATTAAAATTCGGGTTGTTACACATATGGTTTTAAGGTCCATAGTTTCATAGTCACAGTCTTATTGGTCATCGAATCATAACAGTTCTTAATTAGACACAAAGATATAAGCATTGATTCGAACAGAAAGATTTGGCATATTCTTTTATTCCTTTAATTTCATTTCATGAATAGAGAAAACGTTCAATTCTAAAAAGTAACCGACTTACAGAGATTATATTAGATTCGTAGAAAAACAGTCTTTGAAGTCGTTTGAATCTTCACTTGAACCCTAGCTTGTTTTGAATCCTCTCTTGAAAGTCTTGAGCAGCATTTCCTCGTCTTGATTTATTTTACATATTATTTTATTTATTTAAACATTTTCTCAGAGGCAGCATAAGGATAGAATGAAATGGTGTAGAGAGGAGGAGGCTAGGAGGCTGTTTATATAGGATTAGGCGGATGAATCTAGGCAGAAAACGAGACCAGGTACATCAGAATGCACCCAGGCCCAAAAGTGGGTTTTTGCACCCAGGTCGACACCCATGTCGACTGGGCAGTCGACCTGGTCAGAGGGGGTCGACTACCCAGTCGACTCCCCAGTCGACCTGGGTCCTAGGCGGTAATTTTCCCGCCCAGCCTGCTTCTGGGTTTGAATTCGAATTTCGAATTCGAATTTCGAGCTGTTTTCTATTATGAAAATACCTGAAACTTCGGAGGGTCATATCTCCCTCATACGAACTCCGATTCTCGCAAACTCGGACTCGTTTCCAAGCAGAATTTCGAGACGAACGCAATGGCACAACCCGTTTTTCTTGATTTTGATTTTAAAATTTAATTCTGCCTTGATTTGTGAATCCTAGTGTTATAGAATTACGGGGTGTTACAACGGCCATGCATTTCACAGTCTCACTCAATCAAGAGGCCCTTGGATATCATTACGAATATATTATAGAGTTAAATTCCATCTAGATCATTCATAATTTTCTTTCGATTCGAGATGTATCCAATAATCACCGTTATCGTATACTCTATCACAAGTAACTTTAGATGATATCAAAACACAAATATCCTCGAATAAAATTATAATGATTTCAGGTCTGAGGGCCGTTACATCACTATCACTATGAGAATAACTTATGATACTATTAATTATATTCCATGTAGTTATCTCACAATGGGTCAACCCAATACGGTATTCTCCAATACGTATTTATGTCTTGACATTAATATCACGTATATTAATGATCAATGAGATGTGATCATCAGTCAATCAACATACTAGTCTTAACATTTTATTGTTGCCCATATAAACAATAAAACTTAACTTGGGACATTTAAGAATTATAATACTCAATATATTATATAATCTCAAGTTCAAGTCTTACTCAAACTATATAATTCCATATTATTATTTTAAGGACTTCTATTATGTTAATATTTGTATTACGCAGTAAATATAACATAACAGAAATTTTTTATTCCAAATAAAATAATAATACCAATAATGTTATCAAACATCAAATGGATTGCCTATAAGGCACAAACTCTGACAATCTCCCACTTGCACTAGAGTCAATCATTTGCGTATCGTATACTCATGAAACTAGCATGACTATTAAACTTCTACTGCAATAGAGTTTAATTCAGTAGGTCTGCCACATTTACAACTTTTTCAACTTTGTAGATATGTTCATTTCCTCTATGAAAAACTTCACATAAGAATTATGTTTCTTAAATATTTATGTTTAGATTGATAATGAGTTTAAGGTTCTAGGCCTGAGCAATAGCCATATTCTTGTCGCAATGTAAGTCATTAGTTCAACAATGAATTAAGTTCAATTATGAACTTCTTAATCCAAAAAATTTATCAGAATCAGTATCAATTTCTTATTTTAACAATTAACATTATTCATAATGATTAATGTGTTATCAATATATAACATTAGAATTATTGTGTCACTCCCACTCAATTTCTTATCTATACAAGATCCAATGGTACTTTGTGGTTTCTGAGACATTTCGAGTTCTATTTCATTCCCATTGGTATCTTAGAGACCAACTCTCCTTTAAACGGATATCAATTCGAACAATAAACATTTTATTCGTAGAGGATTTATAGAAATAACATCCATTTGTTTCTTTTGGATATTCCACAAAATAATTATCTGATTTGGGTCTGATCTTATCACGGGAAGGACGTTTAATAAACGCCTTACATCCCAAATCATCGCATTAGACACACTAGGACATTTCTTAGTCCATATCTTATATGGCGTCTTCAGAATCATTTTAATGGGATTTAATATAATTGTTCTAAATTTAATTTATCAGAAGATCTATATGACTTATCATTCATTGTACTATATCTTATAAGATTTGATTTCTCCTTTCGGACACACCATTCTAATATGGTGTTCTAGATGGAGTGGGTTGTGAAACAATTTCAAACTCATATGGACAATCATTAAATAACTAGCTTAAATATTCTCTTTGATCCTTTTCGAAGAAAATTTATTTTCTATTAAAATTGGTTTCTAACTTCACTTTGAATTCTTTAAGCTTTTCAAAGGATTCTTATATGTGTTTCATAAGATACGCATATATGTATCTACTGATATCATCAGTAAATATAATGAAGTAATAAAACCTGCCTCTATCTTATGTATTTATTGCTCCGTATACATCATTATGTACGAGACCCAATACTTATCATTCATTCACTGTGTCAAGTGAAAGGTGGTTCAGTTATTTTGCCTAATAAATAAGATTTATATTCGTCATATAATTCAAAATTAAATGATCTCTAAATTCCATCATTATGGAGTTTTGATATACTTTCTTATTTATATGGACTAATTAGCAATGCTAAAGGTATTTTGGAGTTAAATCACTAAATTTAATCCACTCATTGTTTATGTCAAGTACATTATAGCTAAGGATTTACAAAGATCAATAACTATTTGTGAAATTCCATAAGATATTTCATTTAAATAAAACGAATACCAATTATCCTTTTGTTACAAATGAAAATTTAAACTTGTCTAAGCAAGATTTATAATAACATTTATTTTAAATGGAATTTCATAATAATAATTATTATTTTTCTTTATTTAATTAAGCCAATATATACAACAAGAATCAACTTCCTATGGATAATCCAACAACATTTGCTTTATTTCCAATCATAAGTCCACTTGTCCTTTTTATCAAATTTCTACTTATTTTGAAATTTCTGTAAATTTAAATACATTTACGTTATTCATATCTAGTATCTAATACTAGAAATGTATAAGTAGATTATTATAACATTTATATCTTATTCAGTTGAAGTCACACTTCAACATTTATTTTAGATCCTCGGTATATGTAAAACAATTACGTTTATTTTATTTGAGGACAATCCTCAAATTTCATTGTTAGTCAAGAAATTTGAATTAATTCAATTTATCCTTCTAAAGGATTAATTTAAATTATTGGAGTTATTTACTATTCAATATCTATAGTAGATAATAAATAATAACTAATTCTGATAATATTTATTTATGGTGCTACTATTCATAACCCAGTTTATACTTCCGGCCACCTTTCTAAATTTAATACAAAAGATTATTTTTTATATTCTTTTGGTCACCATATATTATTCTTTTACTCTGTTATTCACCACCGTACTTCTGATAAAAAAACACGTATTTCTCTATAATTTCAAATCCTAAAGCCTAATAAAACATATATTCTTTTGTGCATAATAGAGATGGAAGATGAAGATAAAAAAGAGGTTAGAATTTCTTGATTTTTATTTTTTTATATTATGTTATAGAACATTTTGTTAGGGTTTTTTAATGGTTAGAATTTTCCATTGCGTTTTACGATATTATTAATTTAGACGATAGCCAACAGAGGAAATTTCAAATATTTAAGGTGCTTTTAGTTTTGGTGGCCAGAAGTGTAAATCGGGGTGTGAATAGTAGCACCCTTTAGTTAACATAAACACAAAATTTTGGCAATCAAAATTTATATTAACATAAATATGTAATGTAAACTAAAATACGCTTCCGCTCAAATTAACATCCCTCTGTTTATACGTAAATATTAGTGTATATATATATATACAATGGTGTTCCAAGATCCATATCTAGTCATGCCTTGACCTAGCTTTGGCTAACACCCCAAAACACAACCTTTTAGGTAGACACCTTATGTCAATTATATTGTGTATAATTCTTGGATCGCGTGATGAACATTATGTTCAATATTATTCATTTGCTCAAAATGTAGAATAATTCATCTATTGTCTCTAAGTCATAATCTTATTATGTAACTTAATTAAATCAGACCCAATAATACAATTCAGGTATCACTTTTACTATGTCACATATAACTAGAATAAAAGGATGCACAATGCTTTGGCATTACCGGCATCTAGTGATTCTGGACATTAATGAGTGTATTATTGGAAGACTTCACCATGATTTAATATAACAAAATTTTCTTTAAAGGGAATTTATAATTCGTAGTGGTGAACATTATTAGTGTAACGACCCGAACTTCCCCATAAAGGAAAGCCCGGATTGCTATGAGGACAAGACGAATCAGAACACAAACAGAAGAACATTTCATTTCTTATTACAACAATTTACATCAGAGTACAAGAATATACAGAGTATAAATAAATATTATACATCAGAGAAATATCAGAGATTTACAAACTACAATGCAGCGGAAAAATAATACATAACACGATTGAAACAAATATATGGATACAGAGCTTTACACATATCATTCCAGCTGTAAACTAGGATCCTGTGAATATAAATCTGCAAAACCAAAACTACTAGCTGCCCGTGTGGAAATAGGGGCACTTAGAGTTTAGGTTAAAACAATAAACTCCAGGTCAGTCATGTGACTGGTGTGAGAACTAAAACAGTTATTAAATCTTTACTTTAAAATAAGGTAAATCAAGGGACCATGCCTTATAACATGGAACGGGTTTCCTTCCAAGAATACTAGTGCATAGAATAAACAGCACAATGCTTTTTGGAAAAATGAAGCTATTATAAGACCCGGGTCCCATCACACAATGCAACACAAGCCGGAGGATAGGGTTTTCCCTTATAACAGCCAAACATGCTTGGTATGTTTAAAACAAATCATTTTGATACTATTATAGTGTAAAGTTTATGAAAACAACTTTCAAATATAAATGTATCAATCATAGGCGGCATAGGTACCATCTATCATGTCGCCAATACTAGGCTCTACAATCAAAACTGAAATGTCACATATTGGAAATTGCATTTCCGTCATGAGTCTAGGCAAGGGATGTACTCCTAACCACTTCAAGACACTCTAGCAAGTGCCTCAGGACTACACACTCGGGGCAACCCTAGTTCCTGCAATGCCAGTCCACACTTACATTAGTGGATTAGTTATTCCTGAACACATGTTTCCCAGTTCTATAGGACCTACCCATCGGCTCCGTAGAGACCGATATATCTGAGGCGCCTCGCAATCCAACAACCACATAGGTTAAAATGTAACAATGTCAGGGGTGCAAAACCCTGACACCACCCATAGCTAGAAAGAAACGTCATGTTCTCACTGCATTCCCTTATCCCGTTTTTGACTCATACCGAGGTGTGAGGCTCGCGAATTAACACTATACACAAAGCTATGCTATATTAAAGCCGTGCTTTGATCATCAACCACAAGACTCTGCTTTTCAACAGAAGCCTTGATCATCTGCATCTCAACATACCACATAGGAAATTCATGCCATGCGACTAATATCTATCGATATATAACCTCTGAGCTCGTACGTCTCAGAGAAGGGCGTTAATCAAGAGAATAAATTCTTCGCCGTAAAACAGATATATATTTAATAGAAATCAATCAATACAGAATAAAATCCAATGTCAGACACACCTCCATTTACAAGATCGTTCTAGGTCTGAACGAAACCGGAAGCACCTTATTCCTCGTCCCGAAAATCTAATACAGGAGAGACGTCCTCGCATATCCGGTCGAACACCAGGTACGTCTGGACGATCAGCACTTATTACCTCGTCTTGGGTGTACAACCCAATCAAGACATCAGTAATCATCCAAACGTTGTGAAGACCTCCAGTCTTCAACCACCGTCTTCATCGTTGACTTATCGTCGAATCAGTTATTCAGAATGGGTATAAACCTGGACTTTCCGAATAACTCGCGTATATAATAAACACGTGCAATAAAAACACAACATATGCCTCATTCCAATTCTAAATATTCTTTTATTTAAATATCCACATCTTTAGGGATTTGTTCCCAATAATTTTATCAAAGATAAATTCTTTAAAACTTATTCTTTAATCTTCCTTTGGATATCATCGAAACCATATTAAGGTTTTCCAAACTAGTTGAGACGACCCCAAACCCCGTACTGACGGCGGCAAGGGTAATCCTCGGAATATAACATAGAAACAGATAATAGCAAAATAGAAATAAATAAATACACCAGATAATGCACAATAGAATATACTGGATAAACGTAATCATCAGAGTTACACAGTATACAGGATCATACTTAGTACAAATACAGTTCAGATATACATAAATGTCTACAGCGGAAAACAAACATAATGTACAATAGGAGCTGAACAGCATAAAAAGAGATAAATGATAGAATCCATCTTCAGCTCCAGCTATCCAGAAAGAACCAGCTAAACCTAAATACAAGGCTGCCCGTGTAGAAAAAGGGGCACCCGAGTTTGAAAGTGAAACAAACTACGAGTCAGTCATGGGACTGGTATGAGAAATCTACTCAACACATTTATAATATGGATAATCACAGGACCACGCCACTTTCGTGGAACTGGTTTACTCCATTGGATTGCCAGTGCTTTAAAACAAATCATTCTTTTAAACATCGCTATGCTTTTTATAAAAATGAAGCCATTATAAGACTCAGTTCCCATCACACAATGCAACGCAAACCGGAGGATAGAGTTTTACCTTATAGTGGCCAAAATATGATTGATACGAATAAAACAAAAGCATTTGATATTATTACTAGTGTTTATTTGTTTCAAAAACAATTTCAATCATAACTATCAATCATAGACGGCATGGGTACCATATATCATGTCTCCATATATATATATATATATATATATATATATATATATATATACAATCAAAACCGCACAGTCACGTAATTGGAAATTGGATTTCCGTCATGAACCAAGGCAAAAGATAGTCCTTACCGAATTCGAGACTGCCTAGCCCGAGCCTCAGGATCAGAGCTTGAGTGACCCTTGGATCGTCAGGGCCGGTCCACCGATGTGGATTAAAATTCTTGAACAATGCGTTTCCCCGCCCTTTGGGGCGTAAGTGAGCCAACGAATGACTCCATCGGACCCGGATCGTCTGATCTAACCGAGGCGCCTCGCAACAGCAACAACCACATAAGTCAAACTCGTCAGGGCGTGTAAAACCACTGACGCCACTTCTAGCTAGGAAGAAACGCATGTCCCCCTGAGGTCCTCTCCCGTTTCAGGTTCATACCGGGGTGTGAGGCTCGCGATTTCACGTTATACACAAAGCTACGCCACATAGGTGGTGCTTTGATCATCACCACAAGACTTTGCTTTTCAACAGAAGCCCTGATCACTGCATCTTAGCATGCCACACAGGCAATTCACACCGTGCAACTGATGGCTATCAACCACACAGAATAAATTCCAATGTCAGACACACTGTCCATTTGCAAGTCCATTCTGGGTCTGAACGAAACCGAAGGCACTATATACCTCGCAAACCCATCGATCACCACGTACGTCTAGACGATAACCACTCATTATCCATATTTCGGGATGCCTCCCAATCAGGACCCCGGTTACCATCCAAACGAGGTGAAGATCTCCGGTCTTCGACCACCGTCTTTATCTTCGATTTCTTATCGTCGATTCAGTTATTCAGATTGGGATAAACCCGGTCTTTCTGAGCAACTCGCGTATATGATAAACAAGTGCAACACAAATATACATATCATTTCAATTCATTAGTTACTAACCGTCAATCAGTAAGAGAACGATTTCCCAAATATTAACCCCGAAGGCCGAAACCAACATCAGATCAATACCCAAGAAACCATTCGACTTAGTCAACCTTCAGTTAGTTTCTAAATTTCACATCCATATCATTTATAATATTTTATAACAATTTATCGCTATTTTATTTATTTTAAAATAGCCAATTTATTCAAAACGGCGCTTCGGGCCATAACGCGGCCGTGGCGCTGTTTTTCTTCAGATTTGATTTACACATATATGAAAATCTAACCGTTATATCTTCACAAAATTTACATCATTAGAAAGATCTTTTCAAAACGAATCCAATGGTTCCAGTTTCGGGAAAATCCAACGATCGGATCTCCCGGTATAATCCGACGGTCGGATCTCCCGGTATAGTCGTTTGAAGTTTCGATTTCAAAATACGAACTGCGGCATCGTTATTCGACTGAATATAATTATATTTTTATATATATATATATAATCGATTCTGGCGTTGTTTTTCTTCAAATTTGAATTGAACATTCCAGACAATCCAACCGTTGGATTTTTACAAAGTTGGTGCCGTTGGAAAGATATTTCCAAAGCGAACCCAACGGTTGCGATTTCGGGAAAATCCGATGGTCGGATCCCCCGGTATAATCGTTTGAAATCACGGTTTCAAAATACGAACTGCCGCTTCGTTATTCGATATATTTTAATTCTATTTATATATATATATTGATTCTTCGATTTCAAAGCTATATTCCTTTCATATATTTGATAAAAATTATATTTTTATCTAACTGTCTTCTATTTCAACACTTCACTATTTTTAACAATTCATGTATATCATAAAAATGTGATTTTTAATGTAAATTTTTTTATTTCAAAACCCGATTATTTTATATATTTCATATAGGTGATAGAAATAGGATTTTTATTATAAAACAATTTATTTCAAAACAAGGTTATTTTATATAGTTCATATCGATGATAAAAATTGGATTTTTATTATAAAACGCTTTCTTTCAAAATATGAATACCATTCAACACATGAATTTCAATTCAACGAATGAATTTCGATTCAACACATGAAGGTTTTCTATAGTTTGTATATGTAGGTGAAAAGGTGACTTTTATATTTAAAAACACGAATACCATTCAACAAATGAATTTCAATTCAACGAATGAATATCGATTCAACACATGAAGGTTTTCTATAGTTTGTATATGTCGATAAAAAGGTGATTTTTATATTCAAAACACGAATACCATTCAATACATGAATTTCTATCCAACGAATGAATATCGATTCAACACATGAAGGTTTTCTATAGTTTATATATATATCGATAAAAAGGTGATTTTTATATTTAAAACACGAATACCATTCAACACATGAATTTCTATCCAACGAATGAATATCGATTCAACACATGAAGGTTTTCTATAGTTTATATATATCGATAAAAAGATGATTTTTATATTTAAAACACGAATACCATTCAACTCATGAATTTCTATCCAACGAATTTATATCGATTCAACACATGAAGGTTTTCTATTCAACAGATAAATATAGTTTCAACAAATGGAAATAATTATAACACATGAATATTATTCAAAATTTCGACAGCATAATGGTACGGTAGTTAAAACCGGGACCGTCCCTAGTACGGCTCCTCGCTCTACCTTAAAATGGCCAAGATATATTTGATATGAATAAAGCCATTATAAGACTCAATTCCCATCACACAATGCAATGCAAACCGGAGGATAGAGTTTTTACCCTATAATGGCCAAGATATGTTTGATACGAATAAAACAAAAGCATTTGATATTACTACTAGTGTTTATATGTTTCAAAAACAATTTCAAATCATAACTATCAATCATAGACGGCATTAATGCCCCATACCACTATGTCGCTATATATAGGTATACAATCAAAACTGCACGGTCACGTATTTGGAAATTGGATTTCCATCATGAACCAAGGCAAAAGATAGTCCTTACCGACTTTGAGACAATCTAGCCCATGTCTCAGGCAAGTACTCAGTCAAGCCTTTGGAGCGACAGGGCCGGTTCACTGATGTGGATTAAAATTCCTGAACACTACGTTTCCCCGCCCTATGGGGCGTAAATGAGCCAACGAATGACTCCATTGGTCCCAGATCAACCGATATATCTGAGGCGCCTCGCTATCCATCATCCACATAAGTAAAATGTCAGGCCGTGTAAAAACACCGACACAACTCCTAGCTAGAAAGAAACGCATGCCCTCCCTGAGGTCCTTCTCCCGTTTCTGGTTCATACCGGGGTATGAGGCTCGCGAATTCATGTTATACACAAAGCTACGCCACACAGGCGGTGCTTTGATCATCAATCACAAGACTTTACCTTTCAACAGAAGCCCTGATCACTGCATCTTAGCATGTCACACAGGCAATTCATACCATGCAACTGATGGTTATCAATCACAAAGAATAAATTCCAATGTCAGACACACAATCCATTTACAAGTCTGTTCTAGGTCGGAACGAAACCGGAGGCACTATATACCTCGCAAACCCATCGATCTCCATGTATGTCTGGACGATCACCACTCATTATCCATATTTCGGGATGCCTCCCAATCAGGACATCAGTTACCATCCAAACGAGGTGAAGATTTCCGGTCTTCAACCACCGTCTTCATCTTAGATTTCTTATCGTTGATTCAGTTATTCAGAATGGGATAATCCCGGTCTTTCTAAGCAACTCGCGTATATAATAAACACGTGCTACACAAACACTACATACGCATCATTTCAATTCATTAGTCACTAACCGTCAATCAGTAAGAGAACGATTTCCCAAATATTAACCCCGAAGGCCGAAACCAACATCAGATCAAAATCCAAGAAACCATTCGACTTAGCTAACCTTCAGTTAATTTCTAAATTTCACATCCATATCGTTTATAATATTTTATAACGATTTATCGCTATTTTTATTTATTTTAAAATAGCCAATTTATTCAAACGACGCTTCGGGCCATAACGCGGCCGTGGCACTGTTTTTCTTCAGATTTGATTTACACATATATGAAAATCTAACCTTTGGATCTTCACAAAATTTACACCATCAGAAAGATCTTTTCAAAACGAATCCAACGGTTCCAGTTTTGGGAAACTCCGACGGTCGGATCTCCCGGTATAATCATTTGAAGTTTCGATTTCAAAATACGAGCTGCAGCGTCGTTATTCGATTTAATATAATTATATATATATATATAATCGATTCTGGCGCTGTTTTTCCTCAGATTTGAATTAAACATTCCAGACGATCCAACCGTTGGATTTTTACAAAGTTGGTGCCGTTGGAAAGATATTTCCAAAGCGAACCCAACGGTTGCAGTTTCGAGAAAATCCGATGGTCGGATCTCCTGCACTAATCGTTTGAAATCACGGTTTCAAAATACGAACTGCAGCTTCGTTATTCGATATATTTTAATTCTATATATATATATATATATATATCGATTCTTCGATTTCAAAGCTATATTCTTTTCATACATTTGATAAAAATTATATTTTTATCCAACAAACATTCACTTCGACACTTCACTATTTTTAACAACTCACGTGTTCAGTAAAAATGTGATTTTTATTGTAAAACAATTCGTTTCAAAACACGATTATTTTATATAGTTCATATAGGTAATAAAAATATGTTTTTTATTATAAAACAATTTATTTCAAAACGAGGTTATTTTATATAGCTCATATTGATGATAAAAATAGGATTTTTATTATAAAACCATTTCTTTCAAAATATGTATACCATTCAACATATGAATTTCAATTCAACGAATGAATTTCGATTCAACACATGAAGGTTTTCAATAGCTTATATATATAGTAAAAAGGGTGATTTTTATATTTAAAACACGAATACCATTCAACATATGAATTTCAATTCAACGAATGAATTTCTATTCAACACATGAAGGTTTTCTATAGTTTATGTATATAGTTAAAAAGGTGATTTTTATATTTAAAACACGAATACCATTCAACACATGAATTTCAATTCAACGAATGAATTTCTATTCAACACATGAAGGTTTTCTATAGTTTACATATATAGATAAAAAATGTGATTTTTATTGTTAAAACAATTTATTTAAAACACGAATACCATTCAACACACGAATATGATTTAACGAATGAATTTCTATAAAACACATGAAGGTTTTCTATTCAACAGACGAATATAGTTTCTACACAGGAAAATAATTCTAACACATGAATATTATTCAAAATTTCGGCAGCATAACGGCAGGGTAGTTAAAACCGGGACCGTCCCTAGTACGGCTCCTCGCTCTACCTTAAAGCCTCGCAGCTTTTGACAATGGGGAATCATGCATCTAGTTCGCACGTAGGCGGCATGTATATTTTTTTCATTTCCACAAACTAATCCTATGTGGTTTCAACCAAAAATTTCTCAACCACAAACGGGTATTTTTCAACCACAATCAATCAATTTCAACCACAAACAATTCCAATCAACCATTCGCTATCAATCAATTTTCACACCAATCACAACCAATAAATATCGTCCATGGTTTGTGGACGAGGGGCGTGTGTGTATATATATATATATATATATATATAGCATTTCACTTCTATTTCAACACATATATAATTTTCAAAACGCATATATAACTTATACATCGAACGTACAACTTATACAACGCTTATACAAGGGGTGTACAATGCTTATATAACTCATACATCGACTATATAATTTATACATCGGCGTTTTCCATATTGTTTATAAATTAGAAATCTCACATTGGGTTCCACTCCACCAAAAATAGCAGAAGGCTGAGAAAAATATGCGGTCTCTTCTAGAATGTAGAAGACGTCCACATGGTCACGATGTTTCCTGTTTCATCGAATTTCGTCAAGAAATGAAAAAGATATGATTTTTCAAAGTTTGCAACGTTTTAAAGTGTTAAAATCAGTTGAAAATAGCCAAACCCGTACCATTCAATAAATGTTCAAAACTAGGTTTGCAATTTTCGATCAAACCGTGAATCGATGGGAGGATCGGCCGGTGCAGCGACGAAGAGGGGGGAGGCGCGCTCCTGCGCGTGGTGGTGGGGCCCACTCCGGTGGTGCCAGGCGGTCGGGGCAACGGTCTGAAGTCACCGACTTCGGCGAGGTGATTCTCCCAAAATACTGCATGATAAATTCTCTAGCTGGTATGGAATTGAAGAGGAGATCGAGAGCTTCGAAATGGATCCAACCGCGCTCGATTTCGTTGAGAAACGAAGGAGCAATCTAGTCGGGAAGTTTCGATCCCTTTCCGCCGTCGAGAGCTGCTGATACGGGGGGGGGGGTTTCGTTTTTTTTTATTTTTAAATTAATGAAAGAAAAATTTCTATTGGCCGATGGTTTTAAAAAAGGGTTTTCCAACACGACCTCCAATCCAAACCTAACGACTGTTGTCCCTAGCGTTTTACCCCCATTCCGAACACAATGGGATATGTTTCGTAGGCCCATTCGACTGTTTCAGTCAGTTTTCATTCAATTTAAAATATATAACATTCAATATTCGATTTGAACGTACATTTCAATTTGCCAGGACCACAGACTGATTTGAAAAATTCTAGAAAAATAAATCTAGCTATGTTTTGACGATACGGTCCCAACAAAACTAGTTTCGTCGAATTCTGATATCGTTTGTAAAAAGGCCCATTTCCGGTCGATCCAATTTAACTGTAATTGACCAAAGCACGTTTTCCTTTGCCATGCTCACATACTAGCTTCAAAAATTAGGAAATTTGAAACCTAGCAATAACTCCTCATCTCGGATCCAACAAAAGTGGTTTCGTCAAATCCCGAGGTCGTTTGCCAAATGGCCAATCTCACGGGCTATATAAATTCCATAACGACCTTTCTGAAAATTCATTTAGCCATAACTTTTGCTTTTCGCTATGAAACTTCAATTTTTCTGATTCGTTAGAAAGGTATTCACTAAAAGATTTAAATATTTTTGGTTTCACTCAAATCCGTTTTGTTTGGCATCCGGTACAGTCAGACAAAGTTTGAATTCAAATTTTGAAACTACCGCGCCATTTCGGGCCTTGTTTATAATTCAAAGTGATTATATTTATTTTCAAACGTCGATTCAAACTCACTTATCATTGCTATTATTTAAAATATTTATTTTAAATATTTAAAAACCACTATTTTAGCCAATTTAAAAAATTTAAATTGGTTCAGATTTTCCGTGTCGGTACACTAGTCGGGATTAACGCACCTTACCGAAGTAATCATTTGTTTTATTTTCTAATCCCAACCTATTCATCCCATGGTGCAAAACTGGAATGCTCCTGTAACGACCCAGATTTTTGAACAGTTTATTTTAAATATTTAGTATGGTTTTAAATATTGAACTCATAATATAAATGGTATTTTATTGGGTTATCGATTAAATAATCGAAAATACGATTTATTTTGATAGTCATCGAAATACAAGAACTGAAATAATTTAATTCAAAGATAAAACTGAATCGAAACAATTTAGTCAATCATTTTATATTCTATTTCACAATAAAATATTATCAGATTATTTAATTGTTTAAAATCATTTTACATTTGTAATCGAGTTTAATTTAATCGTTAATTTAAATTGGTATCTATTCTATACAGTTGAATTAAAATTTCGGACCGGGTCCATTGAGTTCAAAATAGCATTGTAATTTGATAACGTCGGTCGGTAAGTTAAAATAGGGGTTTGAGGTTGAAGTTAAGGAACCGGAAATTTTAAAACTTACGGATAAAATCAATATCATATCAAACATATTAAATAATCTGAGGCCGACCTATATTTACAGACCTATATGTGCCTCTTCTTCTATTTCGCGTACAGCTTGTCGCATATTTTCAGTATCAAGCAAACAACAGATTAATAGTTCGTACTATTGGTTCCCTATCATCCTCTATAAACCAAAGCCGCCCTACTTCATTTGCAAACACTGAAAGCTTCAGCTCTCAAGAACTTATAAATGGCCGATTCTTCTATTCCTTCAGTAAAACCGCAAAAATAAAAATCGATTTGGATTCTAAAAGGGACGATGGGGTTCTGGCATCGAAAAGAGGGATTCGCGATCCAACTAAAAACGCGAGACTCCTGTTGATTCGATTCATGGATTCAGGTACGCGATTCAAGCATCTGGTGAGGGTCGCGGTGTCGATCGGTGCTCGGTAGTAATGGGTGGTATAGGGTCTGCCTCGCGATGGAGTTGAATATGGATTTCGATCTAGGGTTTGTGCGATGTGGGTGCGTGACCTTTCTGGTGACGCTAGGACCGAACTGGAGGTAGAGGAATGGAAGAAGAGGAGTGCGGTGTGGAATCCGTTAATGATCTGAGGAAGGTGGAAATGGATGGGCGTGGTAACAAGGGGGAGTTCGGGTGGAGTATTTCTCAGCACTGCAGGGAAGGAGGATTCAAACAAAGTGGCAGTGGGAATGAGTTTAAACAATGGCTTAGTTTATCTAAGTGAGGTACTTAAAATTTTAATTAAGTTGCCAATTTTATTTCGGTTCTAATAAAGTAAACTATTTAATTTTTATATTAGTAAATTTAAAGTAATGAAAGTGAAGAGGATTAAGGTATTGTTTTAAGAATTCTAAAATACATAGAATACATTTTTGTTTTTGTTTGTTTTAGTTAATTTATTAAATAGATTAGTAATGATCAAATTGAAAAAAAAAGAGGAATTAGGTAATCTGTTTAAACCACTTTAGTGCTTAGATTCATTAGTATATAAGTCTAGTTAGTTGATTTGGTTTGACAGTTGCCTAGACCATTTTAAGCAGAAAAAATATATAGTTTATTTAATTTAAAAATGATTTGTGATTAAAAGGAGAATATATATAGGAAAATTTTTATTCGTTTAAAAAGTTAATTTAAATAAATAAATGTTAATCATTTAAGTTTGAATAAAATTATCGTAGGTACGAATGCATTCGAGAAGATTCGTAGTCAATGATTTGGGAATAAACAGGATATTCGACAACTTCAATCAGGTGAGTAAATCTCACTCACCTTTAGAATTATTTTTATTTCATTAAAAATAATTGTTTGTTGCTTGTGTGAATGTTTTCTGGTTGTTTTATATATATTAGTTATTTAGGCTATATATATATATATATATTGGGTTGATTGATTGGTTGGATTCCCGCAGTTTCATTAGCGGATGCCCGCGGTACCATAGCGGATGATTACCCTATACGCCCCACGCTATGATTAGTGGATGACCTTCTATACCGCGATATTCTGCCACGAAGCAGAATGGGTATTATTTATGTGCTAACATCTGTGGATGCAGGAAACAGGTTGGAGGAATCCAACTGGATTCCTCAAAAATATATTATCTGTTTGTTTATTTGTTTGCATATATATTGTTATATATGATGTGTTAGAAAAATAAACAATTCGTTGCTTTGTGTGTTTAAATATCACTGGGCTAAAATATCATGGAAGGATAGTGGGGATTTAAAAAGGAAAAATTCTATTTTTAAATAGAATTTGAATTTTAAATGGGAATAAAAGTATAAACTTGTTTTAAAATAAAACAAGTAGTTCTTTATAAACGAAGTTTATAAATAGTTCTTTTATAACGAAGTTATAAATGAAGTAAAAAGAATTATCATTTGATAATTCAGAAATAGAAATACAAGTGTGAAATTGGAATTTGAAATGAAATTTCAAAATAGGATTTGAAATGGAATTTTTAAATATATAACTCAAATGAAATTTGAGAATAACATTGGAATAGTAGAATTAGAAAAGGAATTTAAATATTTGAATATTAAGGGGAGATTGAATATTAGAAATTCAAATAGAATTTGAATAGACGAGATTAGAATGAAAAATAGATTTTGAATTCAAGGAATTAAAATAAAATTTGAATTCAAAGGAATTCGAATAAAGAAATTCAAATAGAGATTTGAATGTAGAATTTCAAGATAGAATTTGAAATATAGAATTTCAAAGAAAAATTGAATAAAATTTGAAATATAGTATTTCAAAGAAGAATTCAAAATGTGAAATTTGAATAGAGCTTTGAATGGAATTTAAATATGAAATTTGAATAGAGATTTGAAATAGAAATTCGAGTATTGAATTTGAACATGGAATTGAATACCGAAGTTCAAATAGAAATTTGAATATGAGATTTCAAAATAGAATTTGAAATAAACTTTGGAAATAGGATTTTCAAAGTAGAATTGGGAATAGAATTTCAAATAGGATTTCAAAATAGAAAATCCAAATGGTTTTGAAATGGAATTTGAATTTAAGAGAATTCAAATGAATTCAAGTCTAGAATTTGAATATAGGGAATTCAAATAGAAATTCAAATATTGAATTTGAATATCAAATAGAAAAGGAATTGGGATTTGAAATATAGAATTCAAAAGTGAGATTGGAATTTGAATCAAGGAATTCAAATAAGGTTAAAACGAAGTTGAATTCATTTTTAAGAAGTTTAAAAAGTTTATATATATAAATATAATTAAAACGAACTCGCCGCAGCGCTGCAGTTCGTAAAATAGCGATTCGAACTTCAATCGAGTATACAGAACCCAATTGAAGTCGAAATTCTTTGAAACAAGAAACGTCAGGACCAGTTTGATAATAGTTTTCTAATGAAGGAGAAAAATCTGAATTTCGTCGTATAGATTTTGAGTTATGTCAAAATCAAAATTTCAAAAAAAACAGCGCCATAAACCATTATAAACCATAATGGATTTTATATATAAATATTGGGATTTTAAGCAAATAAAAATCCGGATTGCCATTTAAAAATCTAGACTTGAGTTAGAAAATAAATGTGAACTCAAGTGAAGTAAAGAAGATGATTTTTGAAACAATAATCCTATTTTTGATTATTGAATAGAATTAACTAAATCAAAGGAGAATTAGTTAATCGAGTTTGAACTAAAGTCGAACTTTGAAAAGTGAAATTGTAAATATATATTCGAAATCGAATATAGAACTTAAATTGAAATTTGAATTCAATTGATTGATAAGTGGAAATATATTCGAAGCGTGTTATATTCAAATATACAAGCGAGATAGGCAGAGAGTTAGTTAAAGAATTACTTTAACGAATTGAATCAAACGAGTGTATGAAGTTGAAATAAATGAGACAGGTATAGACATACAGGAGACAGGTATGGGGCAAGGATAATGCAGGTATATAAATAATGTGCTCGACAAAAGGTACATGTTTAATTCATATATGAGATTTATGCGCCGTATCGGCAAGCCGCTTGGCTTTTTCTTTTTCTTTTTGAGATTAGAAGATACCGGGAAGCTATTTGAAATTTCCCGATGCTCCCGATACAGGGGAGGTTATGGCGAATTTTTCCGGGAATTTAAGGAGTTAGAATATTTTTAAGAAATTTGACAATTAGAAATCTATATATCGATATATATAGAATTCGATAAGGAAACGAAAACAAAAATAGCGTAAAGGGCCAAGATTGATTATTGAAATATTTGGTTAACAAATATTGATAAGGAAATGGAGAAGAGATTTAATTAATGAAATATTAATTAAAGAGCCCAGTGATTTGTTTGATATGTTGATTGAACACTTGTTTTTATTCGATAGTTAAATCACAGACTATCGAAGTTTTGACCATCGTTGTCAATATGGAGAGACCGGTTGGATTATTATCCGAAGAACCACTCCGTATCGGCATAAGCGTTGCGAACCAAGTATGCTGAATATATTGAAGACGGAGTAAAGTGCAAGGGCTTTTCTATTTATAGAAATGGTGCCTTCGGTTTCGTTCAATCCCAGAACGAACGTATATGGACGAATGTCTGACAGAGTATTTCCAATGATCAAATGGGTTGGTCTGTATGGATATATATATGGTTGCAACGGATTTATCCCTTAGCATAATATCCAGAATATTTGTGCAAACTCAACTAGTGATTAACGGATCTGACGATGTGGCATTCAAAGTGATTGTGCTATCAAGGAATGGTAAGTATTCGTAGCCTCAGGCCTCAACAACCGGGAAAGGACAAAAATCGGGCAGGCAGCATGGCTATGTGGGTCGCACCCATTAGGGTGTATAATCACCTATCTAGAGAAATTCCTTTTGTTTCTAAATCTATCGATTCTGCCCATTCGGGAAACGGTGGTTTGAGTCCAACCGTTGGTGATATACATTCGATACACTCAAGCGAAATGAGTGGTCGGTCATGTGTGGGCCGGGTTGCAAGACGTTCTTGTTGAACCCAGGTGTATTTGCCTCTAGAGATACATCATCGGAAGGTGGTCCCATACCTTGTCATGTTGGAAATCCAATCCCCAATAAGCGCCATGCGGTTTTTGATTTTATAATATATATGTGGAGCGTGAGATGCAAGCGTTCTGCTATTTGGTTATTTACTTGATGTAGACATTACTATAATATCACTGGATTTGATATCAAAGTGTTTTGGGTTATAGTAAGGTAAAAACCGTCCATGTTTATGTGTGGGCTGGTCTTACTATTATCTTTTCTTTTGAAAGGATTTTTTTAAGTTAAACAAGTGGTTGGAGTTTACTCACACCAGTCCCATGACTGACCCAGAGTTTATTTTGTTTTGTTTTCCCTAAACTCTTGGGTGCCCAAATTTGTATGGGCAGTCAAGTAGTCGGGATTTCACAGATTCATTTGGAGGAGCTTGAAGCAGGAGGCTTCAACGTTAGTTATTTAGAGTTACTTCCGCTGGATCAAATGTTATGTGTACTCTGATGATGGTATGTATGTATGTACAAAACAGATTTGTATTTCAAAGCTTATGTTATATAATATATTTTATTCGTTCCGCTGTGAGTTGTGATCTTCGTTTTCTTCTATTCTAATATTTCTTTCTTTCTATTTCTCATCCTCTAATTTCCTTCTAATAATGAGTCGTATTTCTGTGCAATTTGAGTTGGACGTATGGTGTTATTAGTCAACTCAGATAGCACGGATTTGCGGGTCACTACAGCTCCATATCTAACACCACGGTGTTCTCGGTAAATTTAATTACAATTCCACGTTCAAATCTAATCAAAGATTTAACTATCGCTAGTAGCAAAACTGGTTATACTCCACTCTCGATCATTTCCCAAATTTGATAATTTAAATTATCAATTCTCATTTCAATCTAATTAAAGATTCATTAAAACTCCACTTAGTTTTAATCTTCCCAAAAATCAATATTAATGATTATTTAACTTTGGAAACACAAACATGTTGCATCGACAATCTACACCGTACTCTTGATTTCTGTCGATATAAAACCTCTGAGTTCGCACGTCTCAGAGAAGGGTGTTAAGCAAGAGAATAAATTCTCCGCCATCAAACAGATTTATATTTAGCAGAGATCAACCATACAGTTCAAAATACAATGACAGACATGTAATCCTGCCTTTAACTTGGTTAAAGAACTAATGTCATTTAAAACACAGTTCACAATAAACCCAAATCATATTCCATAAATTATGGAATCTTCCTGGGAAAACAAATCAATATATAATCGATATCAATTTCCGTATCTGACTAATAATATTAATGGAATAATGGAAAAGCCTTTTAAATTCCATATGTATTAATAGTCTTCCTCTACAGAAGTTCACTTCGATTATTATCAAATCGAATTCCATTCAATTCCAGTTTAATATATTAAATTGGAAAACTTTACTTTGGAAAATTCCCGTTAAATCTTAATAGAAAGATTTATGAATTCCAAATCCAATTTCATTGTAAATCAGGTTAAAGAACGAATGTTGTTAAAAACAAAGCTCACGATAAACCGAATTCACATTCCATTTTGTTCCAATTAAATGTTAATTAACTAGAAACAATAACAATCTTAATTAAAAGATTTATTCTTTTCACACGGGGTTTAAGAACAGTGTTATTTAAAATACAGTTCACGACAAACCCAAAATCCAATTCAGTCTTAAGTACAAGGCTCTGAACAGAAATTATCGGCTTATATTCAATATCAAATTCTGAAATCAATAAATATCATATTGGAATAACGATACATATATCTTCCAAATTCCTCCACAGTATACGTATAATCACGGAATCTAACATCAAAATATTCTAAAGATAATTTTGATTCAAATCCATTCCAATTCAAATATTGGAAATTCCAGTTATTTTTAAAACCATTTCAAATCGAATTTATTTATTTAAAAATATTGGATTATAATTCTAGTTCATATAGTTCATTTCGATAAAAATATATTTTTATCATTTCAAATATGGAATTTTTCATCCTAATTCTTTCCAAATCATTTATTATGATTTTACACAAATTATTGATATTTCAAATAATTTTATCAAGGCCCGTACAGTCGAATTCCATAAAGGTTATCGAATTGCACATACAGCGACCTTTTCCAAATTTGATTTGGACATAATTCCAAATCCAACCGTTAGATTTCAAATCCCTTATATTCGTTGGAAAGCTTTTTTTGATATGAACCAAACGGTTCTGATTTTAGGAGATTCCGATGGTCGGATCTCCCGTAATGTCCGTTCAAAGTCAATGGTCAAAATTCGCGAACTGCCGTGGCGCAGCGCGTTCTATTCAGACCATTATATACATATATATATGTATAATATTATATATATTTCGTCGATTTCCATTTAAAACGTATTTTATAAATCGTTTTAAATTCGTTTTCAAAACGATTTCAACTTTATATTCAATTTCAAATCAAAATTGAATATTCCATATCATTAATATATAAATGATTAAATTTTCAAAACATTAGATTTTGAAATCACTTACTTTTCAATATTCACTATAAAAATGAATAAAATCGATATAAATATCATTCACGTCAAAATGGCGTTAATCTAATCGACACGGCATTATATATTTAAATATTTTCGTGTCCATCCCAAATCGGACATCATAATCAGATTTTGAACTTTTATTGAATATTATTTTAAAATATTCATTATTTTAAAATATTCATTATTTTAAAATACCCGTTCTTTCTGAACTGGAATCATACACAGTTAATTACCATATTGTAACGACCCGGATTTTTGAACAGTTTATTTTAATATTTAATATGGTTTTAAATATTGAATTGATAATGTAAATAGATATTTATATAGAATTTATCAATTTATAATCAAATATATTTTAATTCATATATATCGAATTATCATAAACCGTAAATGATTGAAACCGAAGTTAAAAACTGAATCGAAACAATTTAGATGATCAACATTAATTATATTTGAATACAGGTGATAATAAAAATAATTTATTACCAGCGAATTGATTAGTTCTGAATTTAAAATGATATATAGGTTGAAATTAAAATTGGGAATATATTCTGTTGAGTTCAGCATAATGCTACAATGTTGAAACGATAGTGGTTACGCTAAAATAGCGGTTCGTGATTTAAATTAATGGACCCCGAAATATTTGATTGCGGATAGGTTCGAAATCAAATCGATATCTGTTTAAAAGAAATAAAAATCTCTTTATCTCAAATCAGTTAAATCAATTTCAAATCAAATTAAATGTAATGTACTTAACCTATATCTACCTATATAATGCGCAGGCCTACTCCTTAAGGCTTAAGCAATCATCACCAATATAATCGCGCCTCCCTTTTCACTTTCTCTTCCGATCTTCGTTCCTCTTGGTTCATTCTATAGGAAGGGGAAATAAATTATAAAACCGCCGGTTATATAAATAAATAGAAAAAAACATTCGCTTCTTCTAATCTAAATCGAAGAACACAAACTTGAATCCATTCTGCTCACTCAAACTAAAATCGAAAGCTTCCTGGTTCCCAAAATAAAATGGCGACCGATATATATAGAAACCCAAATTGCAAGGGGGAACCATAGATCCTGAAGCGTGAAATCGTGACTTTGAGGCCAAGAGCGATAAAAAGAAGAGCAGTAGGAGGCATAGACATCTAGAAGTTGACTTTGAATCCATATCAACTCACGCGAGATGAAAAACCCTCGATTAGAGGAGGCGCGATGAGGAAAGAAATCGCGATTGGAACAAGAAATCGAACTGACCAGAAGAGGGTAATTGTGTTGACCTGATGGTGAGTAGTTGTGATGGTTTTGTAAATTTCCGTATGAAGAATGCTGCATGATTTTCTTTAGCTGGGTGAGGTTTTATGAAATTGCGATTTGGGTAAAAGATGGATTGAGGGTTTGATCTTCAGGAAGTTGACATATGGGGTTTACTGCATTGCAGTGGAAGATTTGGGGTTCAGGAAGAGTTGTAAGAAATATGGTCTGGGTGTGCAAACTGAGAAAGGAAAGGAGGATTCGCTTTGTTCTTTGTCGTTAGGCGTGGAAATTTCATTAAGGAAATTTAACTAAAATTTGTGAAGTATGTTTCCCTTTTTTAAACTAAATTAATTTAAATGACAACTCATATATTTTTATTTTCTTTTATGATGTCATATAACTAAGGAACATCATATTAGGGGTATACGGGATTTTATCGAACAAAGTCAGTCGAGTAAATACGTAGCTGAGGATTTCATAATCAGGAATTGAAATTGGAATCTGGATGGATTGAAATATAAAAATCGTGGTGAGTAAATCTCAGTCACATTTTATTTAGAATTATTTTTATCAATTAAAAATAATTGTTTGTTGCTTGTTTGGATGCATTTAAATATTTTTGTACCTATTATATATTATTTATTTAGGCTTGGCGATTATATATATATATATATATATTAGGTGGTTGGATTGTTCCCACAGTACCATTAGCGGATGCCCGCAGTATCATTAGCGGATGACCCTATACGCCCCACGCTATAACAGTGGATAACCTTCTATACCCCGATATCCTGCCTCGAAGCAGGATGGGTATTATTTATGTTGGCTAACGTCTATGGATGTAGGGAAACAGGTTGGAGGAATCCAACTGGATTCCTCAAAAATATTATTGTTTGTTATCACATATATTGTTATATATGATTGTTTTAAAACCTATGGTTGATAAATTGGGTGTTTTGAATTGTTAAATGTCACTGGCTCTAAAATCTTGATAAATAAAATATCATCAAAAGGATATTTCAGATTTTAAATGAAAAAATCTATTTTTCTAAAAACAGAATTCAAATTTCGAAGGGGCTAAAGATATTAACTTGTTTTTAATAAATAAAAACAAGTATTGAATTATAAACGATGTTTATAAATTCCTCCACAGTATACGTATAATCACGGAATCTGACATCAAAATATTCTAAAGACAATTTTGATTCAAATCCATTCCAATTCAAATATTGGAAATTCTAGTTATTTTTAAAACCATTTCAAATCGAATTTATTTATTTAAAAATATTGGATTATAATTCTAGTTCATATAGTTCATTTCGATAAAAATATATTTTTATCATTTCAAATATGGAATTTTTCATCCTAATTCTTTCCAAATCATTTATTATGATTTTACACAAATTATTGATATTTCAAATAATTTTATCAAGGCCCGTACAGTCGAATTCCATAAAGGTTATCAAATTGCACATACAGCGACCTTTTCCAAATTTGATTTGGACATAATTCCAAATCCAACCGTTAGATTTCAAATCCCTTATATTCGTTGGAAAGCTCTTTTTGATACGAACCAAACGGTTCTGATTTTAGGAGATTCCGATGGTCGGATCTCCCGTAATGTCCGTTCAAAGTCAATGGTCAAAATTCGCGAACTGCCGTGGCGCAGCGCGTTCTATTCAGACCATTATATACATATATATATATATATGTATAATATTATATATATTTCGTCGATTTCCATTTAAAACGTATTTTATAAATCGTTTTAAATTCGTTTTCAAAACGATTTCAACTTCATATTCAATTTCAAATCAAAATTGAATATTCCATATCATTAATATATAAATGATTAAATTTTCAAAACATTAGATTTTGAAATCACTTACTTTTCGATATTCACTATAAAAATGAATAAAATCGATATAAATATCATTCACGTCAAAATGGCGTTAATCTAATCGACACGGCATTATATATTTAAATATTTTCGTGTCCATCCCAAATCGGACATCAAAATCAGATTTTTGAACTTTTATTGAATATTATTTTAAAATATTCATTATTTTAAAATACCCGTTCTTTCTGAACTGGAATCATACAAAGTCAATTACCATATTGTAACGACCCGGATTTTTGAACAGTTTATTTTAATATTTAATATGGTTTTAAATATTGAATTGATAATGTAAATAGATATTTATATAGAATTTATCAATTTATAATCAAATATATTTTAATTCGTATATATCGAATTATCATAAACCGTAAATGATTGAAACCGAAGTTAAAAACTGAATCGAAACAATTTAGATGATCAACATTAATTATATTTGAATACAGGTGATAATAAAAATAATTTATTACCAGCGAATTGATTAGTTCTGAATTTAAAATGATATATAGGTTGAAATTAAAATTGGGAATATATTCTGTTGAGTTCAGCATAATGCTACAATGTTGAAACGATAGTGGTTACGCTAAAATAGCGGTTCGTGATTTAAATTAATGGACCCCGAAATATTTGATTGCGGATAGGTTCGAAATCAAATCGATATCTGTTTAAAAGAAATAAAAATCTCTTTATCTCAAATCAGTTAAATCAATTTCAAATCAAATTAAATGTAATGTACTTAACCTATATCTACCTATATAATGCGCAGGCCTACTCCTTAAGGCTTAAGCAATCATCACCAATATAATCGCGCCTCCCTTTTCACTTTCTCTTCCGATCTTCGTTCCTCTTGGTTCATTCTATAGGAAGGGGAAATAAATTATAAAACCGCCGGTTATATAAATAAATAGAAAAAAACATTCGCTTCTTCTAATCTAAATCGAAGAACACAAACTTGAATCCATTCTGCTCACTCAAACTAAAATCGAAAGCTTCCTGGTTCCCAAAATAAAATGGCGACCGATATATATAGAAACCCAAATTGCAAGGGGGAACCATAGATCCTGAAGCGTGAAATCGTGACTTTGAGGCCAAGAGCGATAAAAAGAAGAGCAGTAGGAGGCATAGACATCTAGAAGTTGACTTTGAATCCATATCAACTCACGCGAGATGAAAAACCCTCGATTAGAGGAGGCGCGATGAGGAAAGAAATCGCGATTGGAACAAGAAATCGAACTGACCAGAAGAGGGTAATTGTGTTGACCTGATGGTGAGTAGTTGTGATGGTTTTGTAAATTTCCGTATGAAGAATGCTGCATGATTTTCTTTAGCTGGGTGAGGTTTTATGAAATTGCGATTTGGGTAAAAGATGGATTGAGGGTTTGATCTTCAGGAAGTTGACATATGGGGTTTACTGCATTGCAGTGGAAGATTTGGGGTTCAGGAAGAGTTGTAAGAAATATGGTCTGGGTGTGCAAACTGAGAAAGGAAAGGAGGATTCGCTTTGTTCTTTGTCGTTAGGCGTGGAAATTTCATTAAGGAAATTTAACTAAAATTTGTGAAGTATGTTTCCCTTTTTTAAACTAAATTAATTTAAATGACAACTCATATATTTTTATTTTCTTTTATGATGTCATATAACTAAGGAACATCATATTAGGGGTATACGGGATTTTATCGAACAAAGTCAGTCGAGTA
This sequence comes from Allium sativum, assembly GCA_030737875.1. Lineage (NCBI taxonomy): Eukaryota > Viridiplantae > Streptophyta > Magnoliopsida > Asparagales > Amaryllidaceae > Allium > Allium sativum. The sequence continues at coordinate 426,561,339 of CM060909.1, read as the reverse complement.
AATACGTAGCTGAGGATTTCATAATCAGGAATTGAAATTGGAATCTGGATGGATTGAAATATAAAAATCGTGGTGAGTAAATCTCAGTCACATTTTATTTAGAATTATTTTTATCAATTAAAAATAATTGTTTGTTGCTTGTTTGGATGCATTTAAATATTTTTGTACCTATTATATATTATTTATTTAGGCTTGGCGATTATATATATATATATATATATTAGGTGGTTGGATTGTTCCCACAGTACCATTAGCGGATGCCCGCAGTATCATTAGCGGATGACCCTATACGCCCCACGCTATAACAGTGGATAACCTTCTATACCCCGATATCCTGCCTCGAAGCAGGATGGGTATTATTTATGTTGGCTAACGTCTATGGATGTAGGGAAACAGGTTGGAGGAATCCAACTGGATTCCTCAAAAATATTATTGTTTGTTATCACATATATTGTTATATATGATTGTTTTAAAACCTATGGTTGATAAATTGGGTGTTTTGAATTGTTAAATGTCACTGGCTCTAAAATCTTGATAAATAAAATATCATCAAAAGGATATTTCAGATTTTAAATGAAAAAATCTATTTTTCTAAAAACAGAATTCAAATTTCGAAGGGGCTAAAGATATTAACTTGTTTTTAATAAATAAAAACAAGTATTGAATTATAAACGATGTTTATAAATTCCTCCACAGTATACGTATAATCACGGAATCTGACATCAAAATATTCTAAAGACAATTTTGATTCAAATCCATTCCAATTCAAATATTGGAAATTCTAGTTATTTTTAAAACCATTTCAAATCGAATTTATTTATTTAAAAATATTGGATTATAATTCTAGTTCATATAGTTCATTTCGATAAAAATATATTTTTATCATTTCAAATATGGAATTTTTCATCCTAATTCTTTCCAAATCATTTATTATGATTTTACACAAATTATTGATATTTCAAATAATTTTATCAAGGCCCGTACAGTCGAATTCCATAAAGGTTATCAAATTGCACATACAGCGACCTTTTCCAAATTTGATTTGGACATAATTCCAAATCCAACCGTTAGATTTCAAATCCCTTATATTCGTTGGAAAGCTCTTTTTGATACGAACCAAACGGTTCTGATTTTAGGAGATTCCGATGGTCGGATCTCCCGTAATGTCCGTTCAAAGTCAATGGTCAAAATTCGCGAACTGCCGTGGCGCAGCGCGTTCTATTCAGACCATTATATACATATATATATATATATGTATATGTATAATATTATATATATTTCGTCGATTTCCATTTAAAACGTATTTTATAAATCGTTTTAAATTCGTTTTCAAAACGATTTCAACTTCATATTCAATTTCAAATCAAAATTGAATATTCCATATCATTAATATATAAATGATTAAATTTTCAAAACATTAGATTTTGAAATCACTTACTTTTCGATATTCACTATAAAAATGAATAAAATCGATATAAATATCATTCACGTCAAAATGGCGTTAATCTAATCGACACGGCATTATATATTTAAATATTTTCGTGTCCATCCCAAATCGGACATCAAAATCAGATTTTTGAACTTTTATTGAATATTATTTTAAAATATTCATTATTTTAAAATACCCGTTCTTTCTGAACTGGAATCATACAAAGTCAATTACCATATTGTAACGACCCAGATTTTTGAACAGTTTATTTTAATATTTAATATGGTTTTAAATATTGAATTGATAATGTAAATAGATATTTATATAGAATTTATCAATTTATAATCAAATATATTTTAATTCGTATATATCGAATTATCATAAACCGTAAATGATTGAAACCGAAGTTAAAAACTGAATCGAAACAATTTAGATGATCAACATTAATAATATTTGAATATAGGTGATAATAAAAATAATTTATTACCAGCGAATTGATTAGTTCTGAATTTAAAATGATATATAGGTTGAAATTAAAATTGGGAATATATTCTGTTGAGTTCAGCATAATGCTACAATGTTGAAACGATAGTGGTTACGCTAAAATAGCGGTTCGTGATTTAAATTAATGGACCCCGAAATATTTGATTGCGGATAGGTTCGAAATCAAATCGATATCTGTTTAAAAGAAATAAAAATCTCTTTATCTCAAATCAGTTAAATCAATTTCAAATCAAATTAAATGTAATGTACTTAACCTATATCTACCTATATAATGCGCAGGCCTACTCCTTAAGGCTTAAGCATTCATCACCAATATAATCGCGCCTCCCTTTTCACTTTCTCTTCTGATCTTCGTTCCTCTTGGTTCATTCTATAGGAAGGGGAAATAAATTATAAAACCGCCGGTTATATAAATAAATAGAAAAAAACATTCGCTTCTTCTAATCTAAATCGAAGAACACAAACTTGAATCCATTCTGCTCACTCAAACTAAAATCGAAAGCTTCCTGGTTCCCAAAATAAAATGGCGACCGATATATATAGAAACCCAAATTGCAAGGGGGAACCATGGATCCTGAAGCCTGAAATCGTGACTTTGAGGCCAAGAGCGATAAAAAGAAGAGCAGTAGGAGGCATAGACATCTAGAAGTTGACTTTGAATCCATATCAACTCACGCGAGATGAAAAACCCTCGATTAGAGGAGGCGCGATGAGGAAAGAAATCGCGATTGGAACAAGAAATCGAACTGACCAGAAGAGGGTAATTGTGTTGACCAGATGGTGAGTAGTTGTGATGGTTTTGTAAATTTCCGTATGAAGAATGCTGCATGATTTTCTTTAGCTGGGTGAGGTTTTATGAAATTGCGATATGGGTAAAAGATGGATTGAGGGTTTGATCTTCAGGAAGTTGACATATGGGGTTTACTGCATTGCAGTGGAAGATTTGGGGTTCAGGAAGAGTTGTAAGAAATATGGTCTGGATGTGCAAACTGAGAAAGGAAAGGAGGATTCGCTTTGTTCTTTGTCGTTAGGCGTGGAAATTTCATTAAGGAAATTTAACTAAAATTTGTGAAGTATGTTTTCCTTTTTTAAACTAAATTAGTGTAAATCACAACTCATATATTTTTATTTTCTTTTATGATGTCATATAACTAAGGAACATCATATTAGGGGTATACAGGATTTTATCGAACAAAGTCAGTCGAGTAAATACGTAGCTGAGGATTTCATAATCAGGAATTGAAATTGGAATCTGGATGGATTGAACTATAAAAATCGCGGTGAGTAAATCTCAGTCACATTTTATTTAGAATTATTTTTATCAATTAAAAATAATTGTTTGTTGCTTGTTTGGATGCATTTAAATATTTTTGTACCTATTATATATTAGTTATTTAGGCTTGGCTATTATATATATATATATATATATATATATATTAGGTGGTTGGATTGTTCCCACAGTACCATTAGCGGATGCCCGCAGTATCATTAGCGGATGACCCTATACGCCCCACGCTATAACAGTGGATAACCTTCTATACCCCGATATCCTGCCTCGAAGCAGGATGGGTATTATTTATGTTGGCTAACGTCTGTGGATGTAGGGAAACAGGTTGGAGGAATCCAACTGGATTCCTCAAAAATATTACTGTTTGTTATCACATATATTGTTATATATGATTGTTTTAAAACCTATGGTTGATAAATTGGGTGTTTTGAATTGTTAAATGTCACTGACTCCAAAATGTTGATAAATAAAATATCATCAAAAGGATATTTCAGATTTTAAATGAAAAAATCTATTTTTCTAAAACCAGAATTCCAATTTCGAAGGGGCTAAAGATATTAACTTGTTTTAAATAAATAAAAACAAGTATTGCATTTATAAACGATGTTTATAAATTAAATAACCAGGGAATTGAAGTAAATTTATAAATGGTATTTATAAATAAAATGGAGTGATTTAGATTGGATAATCAGGGAACTGAATTGAATTTGTAAATGATATTTATAAATGTAGTGGGAAAAATTATCATTGGATAATTTGAATATTTAAATTCAAATGTGAATTTAAAGATAGAAATGGGGAAATCGTTTTAAAGAAATAAATGATGGAGTTTATTCTGATGTTCAGAATATAAATTGAACTAAAATAAATCCGTAAGGATTTATGATTTGAATTTGATTTATTCGAATTTATTTAAATAGAAGTAAAATTGAATATGAAAATAAATTGGGTGTTATATATATAAGTTATTATAAATAGAAATTTTCAAAATAATATTTTGGTTTTCAAACAGATTTCGAAATAGACTTGTTTAAAAATATAAACAAGGAAAATTATAAAATGGTGTTTATAAATATAATGAATTAATTATCATTGGATAATTTGAATATTTAAAGTCAAGTATGAATTTAAAGATAGAAGATGAAATCATTTCGAACAGGTGAACTATGGTTTTTATTCCTGAAATAGGAATATAAAAGGAATTGAGTTTCAAAACAGATTTTTGAAATGAAGCTTGTGTTATTATATAAAACAACGAAGTTGGATTTTTAAACAATATTTATAAATCTAGTGAAAAAGATTATCATTGGAAAATTTAGAGTTTAAAGAAAAAAATAGAAATTTGAAAATAGAAATTTGAAAATAGAAATTTGAAAATAGAAATTGAAAATAGAAATTGAAAGTTGAAATTTAAAATAGAATTTGAAATCATTTAGTGGGAACGACGAAGTATATTTCAGAATGCGGTTTGTAAATAGAATTGAAATAAATCCAAGGATTTATATTTTATCTCCGAAAGAATTGGAATATTATATATAAGATAGAGTTGTAAATAAAATTTACAATTGAGTTATGAAAATCGACGATTTAGAAAAATCAAAATGTTTAACTTAAATTTGGAAAGACGATCTTATATATATTGAAATAAATTAGAATGGAAGTGAATTTTATTTATAAACGAAGTTTAAACCGTTTATATATTAAATATAATTAAAACAAGCTGGTCGTAGTGCGGCAGTTCATAAATTGGCAATTCGAACTTCAATTGAGTATACAGAACTCAAATTAAGTCGGAATTCTTTGAAACAAAAACCGTCAGGACCGATTTGATAATAGTTTTCTAATGGAGGAAAAAAATCTGGATTTCGTTTGATAGATTTTGAGTTATGTCAAAATCAAATTTTCAGAAAAACAGCGCCAGAACCATTATAAAACCATAACGGTTTATTTAAATAAATAAAAGGATTTTAAACAAATAAAATCCAAATTTCCATAAGAAAATCCAGATTTGAGTTGTAAAATAAGTATGAACTCAAGTGGAGTAAGTGAACTGATTTTTGAAACAAAAATCAGATTTTTAATTGTTGAATTGAATTGACTAATTTGCAGAAAAAATTAGTTAATGAAATTTGAAATCAAAATTGAACTTTGGATCAGAAAGGGGATTGTAAATTCATATTCGAAATTGAATATGGAATTTGAATTGAAAATGGGATTCGATTGGTAATAAGCAAGTTAAAAATATATTTGAACGTGATATGTTCAAATAAAAAATGAAATGAGAAAACGAGCTAATTAAAGAATAAATTAGAGAATTGAATTAAAATAATTGGATTGAGTTTGAATAAATTGGGGATGGACGTAAATGGGTTAGACAAGTATGGAATGAAGTGTATGAAGATTATAATTCGTGTGCTCGACAATAAGGTACATGTTTAAATTCCATATGAGGTTTTATGCGCCGAATCGGCAAGCCACTTGGCTTTTTGATTTTCTTTTTGAATGGAAAGGGCCTGGAGAGGCGAGTTGAGGTTTGAACTATCGACCAGTACAAAGGAGGTTATGGCGAATTTTCTGGAAATTTAAGGAGTTAGAATATTTTTAAGAAATTTTGATAGTCAGAAATCAATGTATCGATATATATAAGATTCGATAAGGAAACAAACTTAAAATAGAATGTTATAAACAAAAAGGAAATCTATAATTAAATCTGGTAAGAAAATAGAAAGAGAAATGTATATACGTTTTAGAAGTGGAAAATTGGTTTAATATGGTGTTGATTATTCGAGTTAGTGGTCTTGTCTGTTTTGAAGTTAATAATATTTTCAATCAAGGTCTGAGAGGTAATTATACCCCAACTCGATTGATTCCATTATTAGCTGATAAATAGTAAGATTCAGTCTCAAAGAGAAATGTTTAAAGAAATTTAGTTGAATGCAGTATTTTGGGTTGTTGTAGCGATGTTTTACATAACATTCGTTTTAATCCAAGTAAGGGAAATTTTGGAAATATAATAAAAAATGTTTCCTAAGTATCGAAATGAATGGTCGTGAAATGGAGAAGTAATTGGAATATTTTCCAATTATTAATAGAAGATAATTTTCTAAGTATAGAAAATAAAAGTTGGCGAAATATGGAAATGTTTCCAAACAGCATAAGAGACCAAGATGATTATTGAAAATATTTGGTTAACAAATATTGATAGGGAAATGAAGAAGTGAATTAATTAATGAAATATTACTTAACAGGCCCAGTGATTGATTGATGTTACGGATGAATGTTTGTTTGTTTGTTTTCTTCGATAGTTAAATAACCAACTATCAAAGTATTTGCCAATATCATTGTCAATATGGAGAGACCGTGTGACGACCCCGAACCCCGTACTAACGGTGGCAAGGGCAATCTTTGGAATATAATACATAAACAGATAATAGCAGAACAGAATTAAATAAATACATCCGATAATGCACAATAGAATATACTGGATAAACGTAATCATCAGAGTTACACAGTATACAGGATCTTACTTAGTACAAATACAGTTCAGCTATACATAAATGTCTACAGCGGAAAACAAACATAATGTACAATAGGACCTGAACAGCATAAAAAGAGATAAATGATAGAATCCATCTTCAGCTCCAGCTATCCAGAAAGAGCCAGCTAAACCTGAATACAAGGCTGCCCGTGTAGAAAAAGGGGCACCCGAGTTTGAAGGTGAAACAAACTACGAGTCAGTCATGGGACTGGTATGAGAAATCTACTCAACACATTTAAAATATGGCTAATCACAGGACCACGCCACTTTTGTGGAACGGGTTTACTCCATTGGATTGCCAGTGCTTTAAAAACAAATCTTTCTTTTATACATCGCAATGCTATTTAAAAACGAAGCCATTATAAGACTCAGTTCCCATCACACAATGCAACGCAAACCGGAGGATAGAGTTTTTACCTTATAATGGCCAAGATATGTTTGATACGAATAAAACAAAAGCATTTGATATTACTACTTGTGTTCATATGTTTCAAAAACAATTTCGAATCATAACTATCAATCATAGACGGCATTAATGCCCCAAACCACTATGTCGCTATATATAGGTATACAATCAAAACTGCATGGTCACGTATTTGGAAATTGGATTTCCGTCATGAACCAAGGCAAAAGACAGTCCTTACTGACTTCGAGACAATCTAGCCCATGTCTCAGGCAAGTACTCAGTCAAGCCTTTGGAGCGACTGGGCCGGTTCACCGATGTGGATTAAAATTCCTGAACACTACGTTTCCCCGACCTATGGGGCGTAAATGAGCCAACGAATGACTCCATTGGTCCCATATCGACCGATATATCCGAGGCGCCTCGCTATCCATCATCCACATAAGTAAAATGTCAGGCCGTGTAAAAACACCGACACAACTCCTAGCTAGAAAGAAACGCATGCCCTCCCTGAGGTCCTTCTCCCGTTTCTGGTTCATACCGGGGTGTGAGGCTCGCGAATTCACGTTATACACAAAGCTACGCCACACAGGCGGTGCTTTGATCATCAATCACAAGACTTTGCTTTTCAACAGAAGCCCTGATCACTACATCTTAGCATGTCACACAGGCAATTCATACCATGCAACTGATGGTTATCAATCACATAGAATAAATTCCAATGTCAGACACACAATCCATTTACAAGTCCGTTCTGGGTCGGAACGAAACCGGAGGCACTATATACCTCGCAAACCCATCGATCTCCATGTACGTCTGGACGATCACCACTCATTATCCATATTTCGGGATGCCTCCCAATCAGGACATCAGTTACCATCCAAACGAGGTGAAGATTTCCGGTCTTCAACCACCGTCTTCATCTTCGATTTCTTATCGTTGATTCAGTTATTTAGAATGGGATAAACCCGGTCTTTCTGAGCAACTCGCGTATATAATAAACACGTGCTATACAAACACTACATACGCATCATTTCAATTCATTAGTCACTAACCGTCAATTAGTAAGAGAACGATTTCCCAAATATTAACCCCGAAGGCCGAAACCAACATCAGATCAAAATCCAGGAAACCATTCGACTTAGCTAACCTTCAGTTAATTTCTAAATTTCACATCCATATCGTTTATAATATTTTATAACGATTTATCGCTATTTTTATTTATTTTAAAATAGCCAATTTATTCAAACGACGCTTCGGGCCATAACGCGGCCGTGGCGATGTTTTTCTTCAGATTTGATTTACACATATCTGAAAATCTAACCTTTGGATCTTCACAAAATTTACACCATCAGAAAGATCTTTTCAAAACGAATCCAATGGTTCCAGTTTCGGGAAACTCCGACGGTCGGATCTCCCGGTATAATCATTTGAAGTTTCGATTTCAAAATACGAACTGCAGCGTCGTTATTCGATTTAATATAATTATATATATATAATCGATTCTGGCGCTGTTTTTCCTCAGATTTGAATTAAACATTCCAGACAATCCAACCGTTGCATTTTTACAAAGTTGGTGCCGTTGGAAAGATATTTCTAAAGCGAACCCAACGGTTGCAGTTTCGGGAAAATCCGATGGTCGGATCTCCTGCACTAATCGTTTGAAATCACGGTTTCAAAATACGAACTGCAGCTTCGTTATTCGATATATTTTAATTCTATTTATATATATATATATATATCGATTCTTCGATTTCAAAGCTATATTCTTTTCATACATTTGATAAAAATTATATTTTTATCCAACAAACATTCACTTCGACACTTCACTATTTTTAACAACTCATGTGTTCAGTAAAAATGTGATTTTTATTGTAAAACAATTCGTTTCAAAACACGATTATTTTATATAGTTCATATAGGTAATAAAAATATGATTTTTATTATAAAAAAAATTATTTCAAAAACGAGATTATTTTATATAGTTCATATTGATGATAAAAATAGGATTTTTATTATAAAACCATTTCTTTCAAAATATGTATACCATTCAACATATGAATTTCAATTCAACGAATGAATTTCGATTCAACACATGAAGGTTTTCAATAGCTTATATATATAGTAAAAAGGGTGATTTTTATATTTAAAACACGAATACCATTCAACATATGAATTTCAATTCAACGAATGAATTTCTATTCAACACATGAAGGTTTTCTATAGTTTATGTATATAGTTAAAAAGGTGATTTTTATATTTAAAACACGAATACCATTCAACACATGAATTTCAATTCAACGAATGAATTTCTATTCAACACATGAAGGTTTTCTATAGTTTACATATATAGATAAAAAATGTGATTTTTATTGTTAAAACAATTTATTTAAAACACGAATACCATTCAACACACGAATATGATTTAACGAATGAATTTCTATAAAACACATGAAGGTTTTCTATTCAACAGACGAATATAGTTTCTACACAGGAAAATAATTCTAACACATGAATATTATTCAAAATTTCGGCAGCATAACGGCAGGGTAGTTAAAACCGGGACCGTCCCTAGTACGGCTCCTCGCTCTACCTTAAAGCCTCGCAGCTTTTGACAATGGGGAATCATGCATCTAGTTCGCACGTAGGCGGCATGTATATTTTTTTCATTTCCACAAACTAATCCTATGTGGTTTCAACCAAATATTTCTCAACCTCAAACGGGTATTTTTCAACCACAATCAATCAATTTCAACCACAAACAATTCTAATCAACCATTCGTAATCAATCAATTTTCACACCAATCACAACCAATAAATATCGTCCATGGTTTGTGGACGAGGGGCGTATATATATTATATATATATATATATATAAGCATTTCACTTCTATTCAACACATATATAATTTTTACAACGCATATATAACTTATACATCGAACGTACAACTTATACAACGCTTATACATGAGGTGTACAACGCTTATATAACCCATACATCGACTATATAATGTATACATCATCGTTTTCCATATCGTTTATAAATTAGAAATCTCACATTGGGTTCCACTCCACCAAAAATAGCAGAAGGCTCAGAAAAATATGCGGTCTCTCCTAGAATTTAGAAGACGTCCACACAAGTCCACTATCTCTTGTTTCACTGAATTTCGACAACATAGCAAAAAGATATGATTTTTATTCGATAATCTAAAATAGCAACACTTTTAAATGTTATAAACTATTCAAGTTGTTCACTACCGTTACCTTGTTAAATCGTTCAAATCTAGGTCTTCATTTAACTTCAAATCCGTAGATCGAGGTTTAGATCATGTTATACGACGTTGAAGGCCTAGGAGCAGGCTACCGACGCCTGGTGGTGGCGTTGGGTTCGAACCACCCTGGAGAGAGAAAACGAGGCCGACGCGACGTGACTTCAAGGGGCTCGATCTCCTCGACCGCTCGACGATGGGGGCTGAGACCTGGTCGGATTTGAAGAGGAAGGAGAGTTGGACAAAAGCCCTAACTGGCGGAGGGGATGAAAGTGGAGGAGGTGGTCGGAATCTGGCCTGGAAGCGGCGAACGTTTTCGGCCTTCAATCGATCGGGGAGAGAGAAATTTGGGGGGGGGGTTCTGACGTGGCCCAATACCTTTTTTTATTTATATATTTTTTTCCAAAAATACCCCCTTTCACACACGAACCCCAATCCAAACCCAACGACTATTATCCCTAGCGTTTTACCCCCATTCCGAACACAATGGGAAATGTTTCGTAGGCCCATTCGACTGTTTCAGTCAGTTTTCCTTCAATTTAAAATATATAACATTCAATATTCGATTTGAACGTACATTTCAATTTGCCAGGGGCACAAACTGATTCGAAAAATTCCAGAAAAATAAATCTAGCTATGTTTTTATGATACGGTCCCAACAAAACTAGTTTCGTCGAATTCTGAGACCGTTTGAAAAATGGCCCATTTCTGGTCGATCCAATTTAATTGTAATTGACCAAAACACGTTTTTCTTTGCCACGCTCACATACTAGCTTCAAAAATTATGAAATTTGAAATCTAGCAATAACTTCACATACCGGATCCAACAAAAGTGGTTTCGTCGAATTCCGAGGTCGTTTGCAAAATTGCCAATTTCACGGGATATATAAATTCCACAGCGACCTTTCTGAAAATTCATTTGGCCATAACTTTTGCTTTCCGCTATGAAACTTCGATTTTTCAGATTCGTTAGAAAGTTATTTACTAACAGATTTAAATATTTTTGGTTTCACTCAAATCCGTTTTGTTTTGCACCCGGTACAGTCAGTCAAAGTTTGAATTCAAATTTTGAAATTACCGCGCCATTTCAGGCCTTGTTTATAATTAGAATTAATTATATTCCTTTCCAATTGTCGATTCAAACTCAGTTTTCATCTTTATTATTTAAAATATTTATTTTAAATATTTAAAATCCACTATTTTAGCCAATTTAAAAAATTTTAATTGGTTCAGATTTTCCGGGTCGTTACAGACCGGTTGGATTATTTTCCGAGAACCACTCCGTATTGGCAGTAGCGTTGCGAATCAGATTATATAAAGATAATAGAAGACGGAGTAAAGTGCAAGGACTTTTTCTATTAATAGAAATTATGCCTTTGGTTTCGTTCAATCCCAAAACGAACGTATATGGACGAATGTCTGACAGAGTATTTCCAATGATCGCATAGATTGTTTTGTACATATATATATGGTGGCGGAGAATTTATTCTCTTAGCATAATATCCAGAATATATTTGTGCAAATCAATTAGTGATTTACGGATCTGACAATGTGGCATTCAAAGTGATTGTGCTATCAATGAATGATAAGAAATCGTAGCCTCAGGCCTCAACAACCGGAAAATGACAAAAATCGGGCAGACAGCATGGCTATGTGGGTCGCTCCCATTAGGGTGTATAATTACCTATCTAGAGAAATTCCTTTTACTTCTTTAATCTATCGATGTTGTCCCTTTTCGGGAAACGGTTGTTGATCCCAACCGTTGGTGATATACATTCGATACACTCAAGCGAAATGAGTGGTTGGCCATGTATGGGCCGGGTTGCAAGAAGTTCTTGTTGAACCCCAGTGTATCCCCGCTAGAGTACACTGATCGGAAGGGGGTTCCATACCTTGTCATGTTGGAAATCCAATCTCTAATAAGCTCCAAGCTAGGCTCCTGTATTCCCTCCCTGAGAACCTGGGGGGGGAAACGGAAGAAAAGAGGCGAAACAAAACGGGTCAGTCAAAAAGACTGAGTAAGCCCTGCTACGATCAGTCTATAAACTAATAAAGTTAACATCATGATGAAAACTGAGATGATCATAGATAACAATATACTGGCATGGTAAATTAACTACAAGACAGATAGAGGTGTCATCGCATACCACAAGGTTAAGTTTTGCACCACGGTGTACTAGCAAACCAACATAACAGGTATTGATCCCTTAGCCCAAACTTTGGCCCAATAACATGAAGTGACCTTAATATAAGGTCCAGCCCACGGTCTAGTCGATCGGCTCCTTATAAACCTAACACGTCAAGTGTTGGTGTCCATATGGCCCACATATGGTTGTAGTTAGTCTGTGCTGGGTCCACCTTTGGGTGTATCAAGCCCTCGGGTGTCAACCCCGGACACTTAAGCAATAATGCACAGCCCTAAACTACTGGTACCCGTGCCTCGAGTTTGTCCAACATCGGACTACGTGCACGTCCGTAGCCCGCCGGACCCGCACCGCTGTACCACTCGGCCATCGCCCTTTGGTCGCTTACATCAGTCCAGTAATCGTGCCCCGCCCTAGCCTAACCTCTAGGGTTGTGAATGATACCAAACTGGGATTACTGCTGGAACAGACCACGTTGCTAGGGTTTCTAAGAGGGTTAAGTGTGATTTAACCCTTCACTAATCCTGGATTAAACTGGTTAAGTGTGGCTTAACCCCGTTCTAATCCCTTGAACTCCCAAATGGATTAAACTAGTTAAGTGTAACCAACGGTTCAGAACTTAACCACATTCTAATCCCTCGAATCCCCAAATTGGTTAAGTATTAGTGGACCCTGACTTAACCCTAATCATGAGGCATTAATTAATTTAATGCACCTTAACCTCTCACATTAGACCTTGTTGTGGTTACTAGTTAGGCCGGGCGGGTCCGGGTAGCTTTACACCACAACTTGGTCTAACCTCGGGTCTTGGCACCCCATGACCAACTTCTCACATTGGGTCCTATCGTTTGTAGCCACTAGTTAAGCCGGTCGGTTCCGGGTAGAATTACGCTACAAACTCAACCCAACCTCGAGTTGGCCACACTTATGTTTTCTAAGTGTCATGTCCACTTTATTTCAAAACATAATTACAAGTCAACAATTACTTGGGTAGACCTAACTTAATAGGTAAATTCCCAAGGGGTAGACCTAACTTAATAGGTAAATTCCCAATCTTATATTTTCATGTATTTTAAGTTTACCCCAAAACCCCCAACGTCATTCTATCGCTTACATATTCGTAGTAACGCATAAAGGATAGGAAGAGGGAACTTGGCACAACATACATGATAGACTTGCACAACAATCATGCATAACATGTGGGACTTGCTCAACTTAGCGTAGTGAATTTGCATATTACCATAAACATGCATAACATGTTAAACTTGCATAACTTGTCATTTTAAACTTGCATAAACATGCACAACTTGTCAAAACATGCACAACTTGTCAAAACATGCACAACTTGTCATTTTAAACTTGCATAAACATGCACACTTGTCAAAACATGCACAACTTGTCAAAACATGCACAACTTGTCATTTTAAACTTGCATAAACATGCACACTTGCCAAAACATGCACAACTTGTCAAAACATGCACAACTTGTCATTTTAAACTTGCATAAACATGCACACTTGTCAAAACATGCACAACTTGTCAAAACATGCACAACTTGTCATTTTAAACTTGCATAAACATGCATAACTTAATAAACATATAAATCATGGCTTAACAAACTTGCATAAACATGCATAACTTTAATAAACATATAAATCATGGCTTAACAAACTTGCATGAACATGCATAACTTATAAATCTTGCAAATCATGGCTTAGTATACATGCATAACTCAATAGATTTGCAAATCATGGCTTAGTACCCTTGCATAACATACACAACTCAATAAACTTACATAAACCCCAACTTTCATCACACACTAACTTTAGAGTTTCTAAAATGAAGGTAAGAGGGCTTACAATGCTTTTGCGGACTCAAATGAGTATAACAAATGCAAGAAACCCCTTATGCAACCAATTAAAACCCCCAAATGCAAGCAAACTTGATCAAGACTCCTCCTTTATGATGCTAATTGGAAAACAAGCCTTTAATGCAAGCTAAGGAGGATCATACAAGCCTAAATACCCTTGTATGCATGGAAATCTCTTAGGGATTTGATTAGGAATTGTATGAAGAGGGTGGAGGCCATGAGAGTTTTGATTTTGGCATAGTTTAGTTACTAGGATGAATAATGAATGATTTAGGGTAGGTTAGGGTCTTATTTATAGATTAGGTTAGTGATTTGAACCATAGGATTAACCCTAGATTCAATTAGGGCCATCAGATTCTGGAACTCTCTAGAAACAGACCACAAGACCCAACCCCAATCAGAAATGGTGCACCAGGCTAATCAGCCGGGCACCCCCTGTCGACAGGGCTGTCGACAGGGCAGTCGACTCCCTGGGGACCCTGTCGACAGGCCTGTCGACGTGGGGCCCCTGGCGGGAATTTTCCCGCCTTGGCCCAGCTGGCCCAATTCTTCAAATTTGAATCTGATTTTTACTTAGTAATTTTCTGCAAACTTCAATGGGCCTTAACTGGGTCATACGGATTCCGTTTTTCGAAAACTCGGACTCTATTTCGCGTATTTTTCCGAGACGAACGCAATGGCATAGCCCGTTTCCCTTGATTCACATTTTATAATTTAATTCTGCCTCAATTTTCATTATTACTGGTTATTGAAAATACGGGTTGTTACATTCTCCCCCCCTTAAAGGATTTCGTCCCCGAAATCTTCAAGTTAGGAAGAACGTATCCTACCATCCAATCATCCATCTACTCAAAGCATCATCCACGAGCAATCATTGTCCTTACAAGATTCTAAATGCTGGATGAACATATGCAAAAGTGTGTGTATATGTACTTATCTAATGCAAAAATCAGGCGGTTACTGATACAATAAACCTCCTTAATGCATATGTATGTAAATCAGGCGGCTACTGATACAGTAAACCTCCTTAATGCATATGTATGTCGGTGAAATGAATCCATATGTATGCAGATTCCTAAATTCATAGTATCTATATGAGTGCACATAACATTCATCCATATGCAACATTCATGTGATAACACAACAAGTTTCAACCATGAATAAGTGTAAGCACTCATGCATATGCAACATGAAGAGTGTGCGAGCCGATCTAGTGCCTAATCGTGTATAATGCATCCACGAGCAACCACTTGCAAACACTTGCAACCACTTGCAACCATCAAGCATAACATGTTTCAAACACATGTTTCAACCAAAAGGGTTTCTACCTAAGGTTCTCATGACCAGATAGGCATGATAAACTAGATAAACTAGATAAACTCCTTTTTGGATTACAAGAAATCCATTCAAACTTTGACATATAGTACTAACCGATGAGTCTTAACCCCCTTATGGAGTTTACAACAGAAATAAGATCGAGAATGGGATCGAGAGGACATATACAAAAGATAACTTGCAAGCAAGCTCCACAGGAAAACAAGGATCAAAGATGCACTCTTAAAAAGAGATATGATGCGCGTATCTAGTCTTCACCCTTCTAAGTCACGTTTCCTTGAGCTTAACTCCACTGTGCTTTGACTATCTTCCACTTCATGATTCCTTGACTTCCTAACTCCTATTTCCCAAATTCGAGTTGGAACTCATTTCATTATTGCCTCTCGTCTTTCTTTCCCACTTATTCTTCTTTCTGTATACTTGGCTTAAACATAATATAACCTCATGATTTCATGTAAGCTCTCCAAAATCCTGGATCTCGTCTTCTTACCATAAGGTATTCCATGCAGCAGAACTTTTCTTGGAAATACCACTCCACGTTGCCAATTGTCCTTATAAACATGATTTCCTATAACTCAGGCTTAATCGACATGAACCATCCGCCTATAGGTCGTACCTAGATTCAGTTGCCTACCTATGGCTTTCTGTAGGTTATTTCAAAACTGGCCAACTTCTTGAGGGTAAACCGCTGTCAACTATGATGCAATTCTCTCGCTCTGAAATGAGCACTTTTCGTGAGTCTACCTATTATGACCCACCTACCCGTATTCCCTTTCTTTGATCTAGGTAATTTATCCACCTAATCTATAGAGATGTTTTCACACTCCCCTTGCGAAACTTCCAATGGAGGTAATGGCCCACTGGGCTTCTATGACTTGGCCTCAACCTGGTGGCACAACATGTATCCCTAAACCAGCTCGGCCACCTCCTCGAGTGATGCGCATCTTCAAGAACCTTCTTTACCAAGTCTTTCACTCGAGGAACACATAATCTCTCGTCGCGCCTTAGTCATCCTTTATAATATATCTAGCGAGGTGACCTAACATCTTGCCTCGGATCGACTGGTCCATGTTCTTGACCAACTGCGGGTCTTCTTCCCGTGAAACCCCCTTCTTGATCTAGAAGGGTAGGTCTAAGCTCCGGGAATGCTAACTAACTAGCCAAACGGAGAAGGTTTCTTACTTCAATTGCCCTTCTCAGAGCTTTCCGGTCTCAAACCGCAGCCACCTTAGCGGAATCTACCGCTAAGCCCATCTTAAGAACTATGTGCCCAAGAAATCCAACTTCTTTCCTCCAAAGTGACATTTGGAGAACTTGACCTTCAACTGGTGGCTCTAAGCGTATCCATCTCCTTCTTGAGATGTCTAACATGCTCTTCCTCGTTCTTTTGAGGAGATCAAATATCGTCTACGACGACCCTGACAAACTTGTTCAAGGACTCCCTAGACACCCTACCCATCAAAATCACGTAATATGCGGGTGCCTTAGTCAAACCAAATAGCATGACTAGCCATTCTAAAAATCCATTCAGAGTCCTAAACGCAGTCTTGTCAATTCCATCCTCAGCCATCCTAAGCTGATGGAATCCGGTAGCTAGATCAAAAGAAAGCGGATGCTCCTACAAGCTGATCAGACAAATCATTGATCCTTGGTAACGGTTACCTATTCTTCTTACGAAGATCAACACATAAGCGAAGTAAACCGTCCACATTAGTAACGAATGCTACTGGAGCACCCTACCCGAAAATGTTTCGTCTCAGGAAGTTCTTCTCAAGCAACTCCTTGACTTGCTTTCTTAACTCTCATTTCGTGAGGTCATGTGCCTATTCGGCCACGAAACTGGCTTGGCATTACTAATACGGAAATCTATTCCCAGATATCAGGATATTCTCGGACCACCCTCACCGATTGCAAACTATCGATAGACGAGTTGAGGGATTCAAGATAACATAACATGACGGGACCCATAGGGTTACTAGAAATTTCTAAGGGTACTGCTGAGGCGAGTCATGAGCCTCACCACCCTATATACGCAAAAACCCAGAATGGCTCCAAAATAGGACAGCCATTCCGTGCCCAAAACTAACCCATATCCCCTGAAGCCGAGAATATAAACATCCCACGAGAATTCTATACTCAAGATAGAAATTTTCAAATCCACTCAGACCATAGACAAACGGGCAGAACCCCCACTTGGATTTGAAACTCATACGGGATCATCAACTACACTAGTACTTAGGTGCAAAACTTTCAACTGGATCAGATGAAATAAAACTATGTGATGTGCCAGAATCAAACAAAGTTCGATCAGGGAAAATCAGAAACACTACCTCTATCATGAGCTGGAAAAACGATGTTGAGGGGATGATCTCGCCCTCCAGATAGTCCTGTACACCGAGTCTGACCTTGCCTTTGTTTCCTCGGGCAATCCTTGCTGAGATGTCCAAACTCACTACAAATGAAGCATTCGCCCCGCTTTCTCTTCTCCTTCTTCCTACATTCCCTGGCTATATGTCCAACTGCACCACAGAAGTTACATTTCATATTCTTGCCCCTTTTCCCGGAATTTACTCTCTTGCCTTGAGACTCATTCGCCTTGACTTCTTTCTTGTCATTGCTACCTTCTTCTTGAAGTAGGGCCAAATTTACTAAACTCTCGAAAGTCGCCCCCAAGGGTATATGAGACAGGGCCAAATCATGTAATGGCTCGTTTAATCCTAGAGCAAAGTGTAGGGCCTTCTTCTGAGCTGTATTAACCAAGTCTAAATCGCCCTGAGCCTGTTGATTAAACTTATCTATGTATTCCCTAATAGTCATGTCCCCTTGCTTCAATGATAAGAATCTCAGTCCAAACCTTCCTCTAAAGTCATCCCAAGTCTCAATTGGCCTGGTCGCGGTGGTGACTACCCACCAACGTGCAGCTTCTTCCTTTAGCAACCATACTGCTAGTAAAACCTTCCTGCGGTCACCTATATCAAAGGTGGCTAAAAGATCTTCGGTCTCTTTCAACCAATTCCCTGCTTCTACAAAAGTCTCTGTTCCATAAAAATTCTTGCCACCCATCCTCTTAAAGTTCTTGCAAGTTTCCCCGAAATCCGCTTGTGGAGGCTGAGGGGGGAGAGGAACATCAGCTACGGGAGGAGGAGGAGGAACAGTGGCTTCGGCTGGGGGGACAACATTAGGGACACCCGGGACCGGTGCCGTGACTTCCAAGTACCGACGAAACCAATCGGGTATCGTGACTCCTTCGGGCAAGCTGAGATTATCAGACATGCTGGAAACGAAAAGAAAAGAGTTCAAACGAGGAGTCGAAGGATAGTGCTAATGGCTTTTGGGGAATAGCCTTTTAAAACAACTAGACTTTTCTTTGGAAAATACTTTATACTTGGTTTTGAAAATAGTTTTTCAAAAGTTTTTAAAACCTTTTTATCCCTTCTCGTAAACCTCGCTCTGATACCAAATGTAACACCCCACCTCCGCCAGGGTCACTCGCAAAGGAATGCACTAGCTTTGGAGGGGCATTATTGGTAAACATGCATAATGATATAGCAAGGCAGGACATGACATATATATATGTAAATAAACAAAGTAAATAAAACAGCGGAAGATTTTTAAACTATTTCAAAAACAAGTCTGGTACATCAAAATGTCAATTTTCCCAAATAAACAAGTCTAGTACATGAAGTAACATCATCTGAAACTGAAAAAGGAAAACATAAAAGTAGCTATCCCCAAAGTGGAAGAAACCATAGCAAGCCCAAGTCCAAAGCATACATGAGCTATCCAAGAAAGCAGCTAAGCTCCAAGCTAGGCTCCTGTATTCCCTCCCTGAGAACCTGGGGGGGGGGGAAACGGAAGAAAAGAGGCGAAACAAAACGGGTCAGTCAAAAAGACTGAGTAAGCCCTGCTACGATCAGTCTATAAACTAATAAAGTTAACATCATGATGAAAACTGAGATGATCATAGATAACAATATACTGGCATGGTAAATTAACTACAAGACAGATAGAGGTGTCATCGCATACCACAAGGTTAAGTTTTGCACCACGGTGTACTAGCAAACCAACATAACAGGTATTGATCCCTTAGCCCAAACTTTGGCCCAATAACATGAAGTGACCTTAATATAAGGTCCAGCCCACGGTCTAGTCGATCGGCTCCTTATAAACCTAACACGTCAAGTGTTGGTGTCCATATGGCCCACATATGGTTGTAGTTAGTCTGTGCTGGGTCCACCTTTGGGTGTATCAAGCCCTCGGGTGTCAACCCCGGACACTTAAGCAATAATGCACAGCCCTAAACTACTGGTACCCGTGCCTCGAGTTTGTCCAACATCGGACTACATGCACGTCCGTAGCCCGCCGGACCCGCACCGCTGTACCACTCGGCCATCGCCCTTTGGTCGCTTACATCAGTCCAGTAATCGTGCCCCGCCCTAGCCTAGCCTCTAGGGTTGTGAATGATACCAAACTGGGATTACTGCTGGAACAGACCACGTTGCTAGGGTTTCTAAGAGGGTTAAGTGTGATTTAACCCTTCACTAATCCTGGATTAAACTGGTTAAGTGTGGTTTAACCCCGTTCTAATCCCTTGAACTCCCAAATGGATTAAACTAGTTAAGTGTAACCAACGGTTCAGAACTTAACCACATTCTAATCCCTCGAATCCCCAAATTGGTTAAGTATTAGTGGACCCTGACTTAACCCTAATCATGAGGCATTAATTAATTTAATGCACCTTAACCTCTCACATTAGACCTTGTTGTGGTTACTAGTTAGGCCGGGCGGGTCCGGGTAGCTTTACACCACAACTTGGTCTAACCTCGGGTCTTGGCACCCCATGACCAACTTCTCACATTGGGTCCTATCGTTTGTAGCCACTAGTTAAGCCGGTCGGTTCCGGGTAGAATTACGCTACAAACTCAACCCAACCTCGAGTTGGCCACACTTATGTTTTCTAAGTGTCATGTCCACTTTATTTCAAAACATAATTACAAGTCAACAATTACTTGGGTAGACCTAACTTAATAGGTAAATTCCCAAGGGGTAGACCTAACTTAATAGGTAAATTCCCAATCTTATATTTTCATGTATTTTAAGTTTACCCCAAAACCCCCAACGTCATTCTATCGCTTACATATTCGTAGTAACGCATAAAGGATAGGAAGAGGGAACTTGGCACAACATACATGATAGACTTGCACAACAATCATGCATAACATGTGGGACTTGCTCAACTTAGCGTAGTGAATTTGCATATTACCATAAACATGCATAACATGTTAAACTTGCATAACTTGTCATTTTAAACTTGCATAAACATGCACAACTTGTCAAAACATGCACAACTTGTCAAAACATGCACAACTTGTCATTTTAAACTTGCATAAACATGCACACTTGTCAAAACATGCACAACTTGTCAAAACATGCACAACTTGTCATTTTAAACTTGCATAAACATGCACACTTGCCAAAACATGCACAACTTGTCAAAACATGCACAACTTGTCATTTTAAACTTGCATAAACATGCACACTTGTCAAAACATGCACAACTTGTCAAAACATGCACAACTTGTCATTTTAAACTTGCATAAACATGCATAACTTAATAAACATATAAATCATGGCTTAACAAACTTGCATAAACATGCATAACTTTAATAAACATATAAATCATGGCTTAACAAACTTGCATGAACATGCATAACTTATAAATCTTGCAAATCATGGCTTAGTATACATGCATAACTCAATAGATTTGCAAATCATGGCTTAGTACCCTTGCATAACATACACAACTCAATAAACTTACATAAACCCCAACTTTCATCACACACTAACTTTAGAGTTTCTAAAATGAAGGTAAGAGGGCTTACAATGCTTTTGCGGACTCAAATGAGTATAACAAATGCAAGAAACCCCTTATGCAACCAATTAAAACCCCCAAATGCAAGCAAACTTGATCAAGACTCCTCCTTTATGATGCTAATTGGAAAACAAGCCTTTAATGCAAGCTAAGGAGGATCATACAAGCCTAAATACCCTTGTATGCATGGAAATCTCTTAGGGATTTGATTAGGAATTGTATGAAGAGGGTGGAGGCCATGAGAGTTTTGATTTTGGCATAGTTTAGTTACTAGGATGAATAATGAATGATTTAGGGTAGGTTAGGGTCTTATTTATAGATTAGGTTAGTGATTTGAACCATAGGATTAACCCTAGATTCAATTAGGGCCATCAGATCCTGGAACTCTCTAGAAACAGACCACAAGACCCAACCCCAATCAGAAATGGTGCACCAGGCTAATCAGCCGGGCACCCCCTGTCGACAGGGCTGTCGACAGGGCAGTCGACTCCCTGGGGACCCTGTCGACAGGCCTGTCGACATGGGGCCCCTGGCGGGAATTTTCCCGCCTTGGCCCAGCTGGCCCAATTCTTCAAATTTGAATCTGATTTTTACTTAGTAATTTTCTGCAAACTTCAATGGGCCTTAACTGGGTCATACGGATTCCGTTTTTCGAAAACCCGGACTCTATTTCGCGTATTTTTCCGAGACGAACGCAATGGCATAGCCCGTTTCCCTTGATTCACATTTTATAATTTAATTCTGCCTCAATTTTCATTATTACTGGTTATTGAAAATACGGGTTGTTACATGGAGCATGAGATGCAAGCGTTCCGCTAGATTCTATTTATTTGATGTAGACATTATTATAATACCACTGGATTTGATATCAAAGATATTTTGGGTTATCGTAACGTAAAAACTATCCGTGTTTATGTGTGGATCGGGCTAACGATTATCATTTCTTTTGGAAGGATTTTTAAAGTTAAACAAATGATTGGAGTTTACTCACACCCGTCCCATGACAGACCAAGAGTTTATTTTGTTTTTTGTTCCCCTAAACTCTTGAGTGCCGTTATTTGTACGGGCAGTCAAGTAGTAAGGATTGTACAGATTTACTTGGAGGAGTTTGAAGCAGGAGGCTTATAACAACCTAGGAATTTTCGGCCCTGAAAATCGACATAAATACATTTCCCGTACCTCACATGGACCTTCCAAACACCGAAAACACCGGAACGATATTAGAAAGAATTTAGAGGGTGAGATAAGAAATAAAGAAATATAAGAATAGAAGAAGAAGAAGAACCAACACAACACAGAATCAGAGTCTCACATCGTAGCGGAACAAAATATAATACAGAAATAAAACTTTATTGAGAGCATTTAAAGATACTTTAATATCAGAGTACATCACACATTTGGACAGTT
This sequence comes from Allium sativum, assembly GCA_030737875.1. Taxonomy (NCBI): domain Eukaryota; kingdom Viridiplantae; phylum Streptophyta; class Magnoliopsida; order Asparagales; family Amaryllidaceae; genus Allium; species Allium sativum. Next base: position 426,538,281 of record CM060909.1, on the reverse strand, counting down.
ATAGTAACCGGACCTCATATACAACACACAGCAGAACGGTAGTTATATAATATCATACGTCTGAACTCTTCCAGCTCGTCTCTGCTGTGATGACCCTGAACCTCCACTGGGTGAAAGTAAGGAATAATCCTATGGAATACAACATAAATATAACAATACATATCACTGATACAACATAGCAGAGGAAATACCATAGAATAATAACATTATAGCAGCGGAAATATAATGTCATAAACCACAAAATCCCAACAGTCACAGAATCCAAATTATTACATCAAGTTTGCAGAAATGAAAATAAGTTCCAACTCCCAAAATAAGCAATACGAAATGAAACAAGTCTAATGACTGAACTTAAAGATAGAAAAATGCAATAGAAGTAAATGATAGCTGTCCTTAAAGCTCCAAGTCGTCACCTCTCCGCAAAAGCAAATCCAAGCAAAGATAATGAGCAACTCCAAGAAGACTCCAAGCAAAGAATGAACCTGTTTACTTGGCTGCCCGTGTAGAAAAGAGGGCACCCGAGTTTGCAAAAAGGTGAAACAAACTACGGGTCAGTCGTGGGACTGGTATGAGAATTCATAACTTGTTTAGTAATAATAATATGACAAATCCAAAGACCACGCCGCTAATGCGGAACGGGTTTACTCAATGGATTGTCGTGCATAATTTAAAGTGTCAGAACGTACAACATCGTAATGCTTTTTAGAAAAATGGAATCACCATAAGACTCAAGTCCCATCACACAATGCAACGCACACCAGAGGATAGAGTTTTCCCTTATGGTGATTAAACATGCTAAATACGGCAAATACGAGTTTAATATTATTATTATTAGTGTATAATAAAAACATTTCAAAATAAATGTATCAATCCTAGGAAACATAGTACCCCATCCTACTATATCTCCATACTAGTAATACAATCAAAACCGCAGGGTCGTATTTGGAATTTGGATTTCCATCTGAGTCAAGGCTAGGGAGGAGCTCCTTACCGATTCGAGACACTCTAGCAATGCCCCAGGATTGGTACTCTGTCCAACCTTTGGATCCTGCAGGGCCGGTCCATACGTTAACCCTTAATGGATTGGCAATTCCTGAACACACGCTTCCCGGTCCTTTTGGACCTATAATACGGCCAGTGGCGACCGCATAAATCCGAGGCCTCGAAAAATCCAACAACCACAATGAATAAATGCCAGCGCTGGTAGGTCCCTGGCACCACTCTAGCTAGAAAGAAACGTGTGCACTCCCTGCGTTCCCTTCTCCCGTTTTAGACTCCGTCGGTGTGTGAGGCTCGTGAAGTCACGTCATACACAAAGCTATGCCTAAACAGGCTATGCTTTGATCATCCCACAAGGCCTGCTTTTCAACAAAGCCTTGATCACATCTTAGTATGCCACACTGTCACTCCATACCATACCATTGCTTCTCCATCAATACATAAATGGGTGTTAAGTAGAGAATAAATTCTCCACCACCAATATTTATATATTAACAGAAAATCAACAATATGATATATAACGAAGTACGATGTCAGACACACCATCCATTTAAACTTATGCTCTGGGTCTGAACGAAAGTCAAATCCGTGAAACCAACACGTACGTCTGGGAAATGACCTTGACCCATGAATTGGTAGCAAGTCAATTCAGGGTCTCGATCGCTGTCCATTCGAGGGAAGATTTACGGTCTTCATGCCATCTCATGCTTCGATTCTTTAACGTCGTTTGGTTTAATTTGGGATGAGGGTATCTCGGACTTCCCAAACAACCTCGCATACTTATTATAGTGTTAGAAAAACTAATTCACGTCGTACATTTTTTTATAACTGCTCATTCTTGTCCTAATTATTTAGAATAATTAAACTTCTTACTTAACGATGCATTTTCGTAATCTTACTTTTATTTACATTAAATAAAATGTAATCTTTCAATTCATTTCACGTTCTTATCTTATTTACATTGAATAAAATGTAAACTTGTACATACGGTGAAATTCATTTATATCAACATTAAAAATAATGTTAATGCTATCCTACGGTCAAATTCTCTTTTTAATTTACATTAAGAATAAAGTAATTCAACGCTACTGTAAATCCTCTTTTATATTTGCATTATAAAATAATGTAATTTTATCCTTCGAGGTAATTCACCTAATATTAACATTAAAAATAAATGTTAATCCCTACGGTCAATTCTCTTTTAAGTTAACATTATAAAATAATGTAAATCTTGTCCTACGGAGTAACTCTCTTAATATTAACAATTAAAAATAATGTATATTGGTCCTATGGTTAATTTATCCTTTATTAACCTTAAAAATAATGTAATCTCCTCCTATGTTAAATTACTTTGTTACTTTACAATTAAAAATAATGTAGCCCAAACCTACGGTTAAATTGCTCTTTAATTTAACATTAAAAATAAGGTTATTCTCATCCTATGGTGCAAATGCTTCTTATTTAACATAAAAAAAAATGTTGATCATCCTACGATGTAAATTTCTTTAATATTAACATTAAAGATAAATGTTAATTACCCTACGATGTAAATACTTTAAATATTAACATTAGGAATAAATGTTAATCCCATCCCACGGTCCAATTAACTATGCATTAACATTAAGAATAAATGTTAATTATCATACGGTTCAATTCACTATATATTAAGATTAACAATAATGTTAATTATCATACATGTGGTGAAATTATTCTTTATTATTAACATAAAAATGTTAATTTTTCATACGATGCAAGTTACTTAATTATTACATAAAATGCTAATTCCTCATACATTGCAAATTACTTAATTTATATTAACATTAAATAAAATGTGAATTTTATCCTACGGTGAAATACTTTTTAATTAACATTAAAAATGTTAATTTCATCCTACGGTGAATTCCTATTTTATATTTACAAAAAAAAAAAAAATTAAATTTTGTCTTGCGGTGTAAATTCATATATGCGTTCAATAGGAAAATGTAATTCTTATCATATAATATAAATTCACATTTTAATTACACATAAAATGTCAGCTTTATCATACGGTGCAAACCATATCTTATTTTACATTAAAAATAAATGTAACTACCAGTTAAATGTTAATTCATGTTCTAACTTACAGTAGAAAAATGAAAATTTTATTTCACCGCAAAATCCTACTTTTTATTTACAATTCAAAATATAAATTTTGGTTCATGTCAACGTCCTACTTATCGTCTACAAATGTGAATCTTGATATACGAGAAAATTCACCTTTTAATTGCAAAGAAAGAAAAATGTAATTTTAACAAACCATATAATTTCACTTTATAATTTACATATAAAAATGTAAATCTTGACATACGATTAAATTTCTTAATATATTAACATTAAATAAAATGTTAACTAACATACGATGAAATTACTTATTTTTAGCATTAACAAAAATGTTAAATTTCTCATACGATGTTATCACTTATTTTTAACATTAACAAAAATGTTAAATTTCTCCTATAATGTAAATTTCTCTTTTTATATACATTAATAAAAATACGTTAATACATACTTTGCAATCTTTTTTTTTTAATCAATATTAAAAATGATGTTAAACAATCTTTTCTTTTTATATAACATTAAATAATGTTAATAAATCATACGGTCCATTCCCTTTTAAGATTTACATTAGAATAATGTTAATCAATCTTTTCTTTTTATATAACAATCAAAATAAATGTCAATGAATCATACGGTGTACATTTTCTAATTTTTAACATTAAATAAAAAAAATGTCAAACCAACATATGGTGAAAACTTCCTATATCAACATCAACATAATAAATGCCAATGAATCATACGGTGTACATTTCTAATTTTTAACATTAAATAAAAAAAATGTCAAACCAACATATGGTGAAAACTTCCTATATCAACATCAACATAATAAATGCCAATGAATCATACGGTGTAAAATTTCTAATTTTTAACATTAAATAAAAAAAATGTCAAACCAACATATGGTGAAAACTTCCTATATCAACATCAACATAATAAATGCCAATGAATCATACGGTGTACAATTTCTAATTTTTAACATTAAATAAAAAAATGTCAAACCAACATATGGTGAAAACTTCCTATATCAACGTCAACATAATAAATGCCAATGAATCATACGGTGTACAATTTCTAAGTTTTAACATTAAATAAAAAAAATGTCAAACCAACATATGGTGAAAACTTCCTATATCAACATCAACATAATAAATGCCAATGAATCATACGGTGTACAATTTCTAATTTTTAACATTAACAAAATAGATGTTAATTTAACATACAATGTGAATTTTTTTAATTTTTTTTTTATTTCAATGTAAAGAATTCACTCTTTATATTACAATGTAAAGGTATCAACTTTTCTATTTTTAAATTTACATAATAAATTGTAAATTTTGTCACCGCAAATTGTAATGGCGGGATTTTCGACCCAGAAAATCAACATAAAAACACACTGTTGACTATTCAAGCATCGAAAATACCGGGACATTTATAGAAGAATTTAGAGGGTGAGAAAGAAAAGATAGAACTAAAAGAATAGAAGAAGAAGAAGATCACAACTGAACAGAATCAGAGTAACACGAAACTCGCAGCGGAACAAAATAAGATGTATTATATAACATAACTTTGAATACAAAACTGTATTGTATATACATACCATTATCAGAGTACAATACATCATATCACAGCGGAAATAACTCTACATAACTAATGGTGAAGCTTCCTGCTTTTGAGCTCCTCCAAGTGAATCTGCAAAGCCTGAAACACTTGACTGCCCGTACAAATTTGGGCACCCAAGAGTTTAGGGAAAACAAACAAAATAAACTCTGGGTCAGTCATGGGACTGGTGTGAGTAAATTCCAACCATACTGTTTTACTTTGAAAATCCTTTTCAAAACAAGAAGATAATAGTAAGACCAGCCCACACATAAACATGGACGGTTTTTACCTTACTATAACCCAACATATTTTTATATCAAACTTCAGTGATATTATGATAATGTCTACTCAATTAAATAATCAAGCAGCAGAACGCTTGCATCTCACGTTCCACATATATATAGTATAAAATCATAAACCGCAGGGCGCTTATTGGAGAATGGATTTCAACAGACAAGGTATGGGAGCACCTTCTGATCAGTGTACTCTAAAGGGGATACACTCAGGGTTCAACAAGAACGTCTTGCAACCCGGCCACACATGACCGCTCACTCATTTAGCTTGAGTGTCGCGAATATATTGCCACCACGGTTGTAGGCCATCCAACCGTCATTCGAAGATACAGAATCGAAAAGAAGTATAAATATGAATTTTCTCTAGATCGGTGACAATACACCCTGCTTGGGGATGACCCAACTAGCCATGCTGCCTAGCCCAACTTCTGTCATTCTGGGTTGTGAGGCTAGAGGCTACGTCTACCTTCAGAACATCTGATCACCATTCACTTTGAATGTCACATCGTCAAATCCGTAATCACACATCGATTACACAAATGCACGCTGGGTGTAGAATAAAGAGAAGTTACTTCTCCCCACCAACTTGGTATATTCGTAAAATCAACGGCATGACCGTTGGAAATACTCTGTCAGACACTCGTCCATACAAGTTGTCCTGGGACTGGACAAACAAATAAACATCATTCTAGAACTGGACGACCCTTGCATTTAACTCCGTCTTCAATTATCTTCAGCATATCTAATTCGCAGCGCTTATGTCTATACGGAGTGGTTTTCAGATAACATATCCAACCGGTCTCTCCGTATTGACAACGACGGTCAAACACTTCGATAGTCGGTTATTTAACTATCGGAGTTAAAACAACATCCATTCTAATGTATAACTAAACATCATACAATTACGGGTGCTTTTTATTTAATATTCGTTATATTTTCAAATTCCCATATCTCACTAGATATTTCTCAAACTCTGTTTTTGCCTTTAACACTTTTGGAAAACATTTCCAATTATTATAAACTTTTATTCTTTCATGTTCCAAAAACATACGTTATTAACGTTCTAAACATTTTCATTCTTTTCACATTCCTTGGTTTCTACACTTGGATCGTATACCCTATCTTCATTGGAAAATATTTCCAATTTCATTATAAATATTTTAATCGGCCAACCGTTTACTTTTAAAACATAATTCACTTTAAAATGTGAATACCATTCCTGTTATAGAAATCTGAATACCTTTATCAATTAACTCTTTATTCAAGTAATACTTATCTCGTTTACCGAAACCTCTTTCATACTTTATATTCCCAATCCACTTTATAAACTCTGTTTTCTAAGACAACTTCTTATCAAATCGATATCAAGTTTATAACTAAATACTGACTCCTATCCTATTAACATTTATTTGTTTAAACTAAATGTTAATTATTCTATCAGATTATAATCCCTAAAAATAGTTTACTTTTAATACATTCGACATCGTCGAATTCTAGTTCCAAATCCTAATGGTTTAATTCTAATCACATTTCGAACATCGAAATGCTGTCATCAGTTTCTAATACGATTCCCCAATTCTTTTTTCTAAACTCTTTCTTATATTTCTTTGAACAAACGTCGTTACTTATTACTCTAGAATAAGTGGATTTCAAACCAAACTGTTACATTTCCTAGGAAGTGCTACTCTATATAAAAGTCACGCTTAAGTCTAATCAACAGCAGTTAATTTGTCGCTATAGTTCTAAACTTGTCATATGCTGTAATATTCTCCTTATAACTAATCTCAACATTACAGTCACACTTACCTTATCAACAACGTTATTTTGTTGCTATAGTTCAACTTGTCATAAGCTGTAATATTCTTTGTTATAACTAATCTTGACATAACAGTCACACTTATCTTATCAACAGCGTTATTTTATCGCTATAATTCTAAGACTGGCGATACGCTGTCGTATTCCTTTTATACTAATCTTGACCTAACAGCCGCGCTTAAGCCTAGGTAATAGCGTTTATTTTATCGCTATAGTTTTAAGACTTGCAATCCGCTGTCATATTAATCTTGACATCTTTTTCCGTTACAAACTGATACCGTTCCTCGATAATAGTGAAGTCGTTCAAGTGGGGGTATTTTATTACCTCTCAGACCTTGATCAACAACGTTCTTACCTTAGAACCGATACAAGTTTGTATTCTAATCCCTTATACATCAAATCATATTTTCTTGTTAAATCTTAACTAGGGTTTTATAACACCATATCCTTACTTTGAAATCTCTGTTGTTTATGATTATTCATTTTTAAACATTAACTCTTCGCTTTCCATTCCACATTTCTACTTATAACTTCTTAACGAAAAGGTAATTAAATCTCATTAATTTTGATTAATTTATTTCTAAACTGTTTCATTAGATTAATTAAAGACCAATTAATCTAATAATCATTTTCCCAAATAACAGTTGATTAAAATCAACTTCATTCCATCAGTAACTTCGTTAACTGATTTTAATTACTTCTTAACATCAGATTAATATAATTTATCTAATAACATTTCTAAATTGTTTATCTTAAATATAATTATCCAAATATTTAATCGTCGGATAATTTCTGCTTTATAAACTCCTTTAATTGTCAACAATCGTTTTTATTTATTTTATAAAAACGATCTCTAAAATACTGGTTTATAATAGAACTTCTATTATAAATTTAAAACTTTACTTTAATTATAAAAATATAATTTTCATAATTAACTTCGTTGATTTTCCTGACGGCCAATCAACTTCAAAACGACGGGTTTACAGTCGACTGTTATCACTTTCTAAATTGATATCGTTTATTGATTTATCGAAACAGATGATTTAATTTCCGTTCGACATCAATATTCACATGGGGTTTAAATATAATTCGGGTTCATACAAAACAAACAGTACATATAATTATCAAGGAATCCGGTCGGATTCCTCCAACTGGTTTCCGCGTCCACAGATGTCAGTCAATACAATTTTCACTAACTCTATACTAGGGAATATTCTAATTGATGGAATCAGTGTCCAACCGACGATGTGTGCATATGTAACGGTATATAATATTCAACCAAATTAACTGTAATCTACCTAATCGACCATTCACACAGCATTCAAACAACATTAAAATATATTAAAATATTTTAAAATAAATCAGAGTTAGTGATTTTACTCACCTTGGCGCGTTAGCTGTTTAACAACGATTTGCGTCAGTTAATTGAACCAGACGTTCGGTTCTCTTCTCTTTCTAATGATCACCGTTTGATCCCTTGGCCTCTTTCTCGTTTTCTTCTATTGATTATTCTTTTTCTTTTGTAAGTGGCTTATCCCAATATTTTTAATATTATAACGGGCTTTACCATAGTCATTCGGCCCATCTATACATCTGCACTCACTTCATCATCTCCACACGACTTCATGTAGCCTTCAACCCATTTGTCGACAACTACACTTCATGAATCAATTCAACCCATCCTTCACGTTATATTTTTTTTAACGTTGAAATGTCTAAACTTCATCATCTAATGGCCCATGCTAATATCCACGTCCCACGTGTAAATTCCTTCTTTCTCCGGATAATTCTCTTCGAAGCCTATTCACCATTTTGAAAATTTCAAACTCCTCGTCCACCACTTATCCGTATGCAACTACACTCCTCACGTGACCACATGCCCTTTCCATGCCTCATAACACCTGTTAAACTCAAAGACAGCGAATAACAAGTTAAGGTACCCAATGGAAAACTACCCATGCATGCTTCTTTCTACCACCCTCCAATCATTTCTGTCAAACCCAACTCGCCTACCTTAAATCCCTGTAGACAGACGCTGCTACTCAAACAACATACAGCTCGTCCGTTTAACTCCTGCTACCGAAGGAAACTTCCCCAACGTTTTTCCCCTTTCGTATTTTTGTGTGTTATGCATGCACCACTCTAACAGGTCGGAACCCATATGCTATGTCATGCCTTGCGAACAGTACACTGCTGTTACGCCATTCATATAATTTCCCACTGTTCATGATTAAAACTTCTCATTTACTTAAACATTCTTCCTCTCCTACTTCTTTACTTCTTCATTTCCACGCACGCAAGGCCAGATCTACCCTTCTATTCCCATTTCCTACCATACTTCGTACCACATCAGACAATCCCTTCAGGAAGGCCAACACCCCCTTAAATAAATTTCCAACTTCATGCATGCAACTCACGTTCAAGAACTCTCCACTTTGACACATCAAGCTTTTCCTTTCTTCACTCATGTTGTTGTCTTTCTACAGTCCACGTCCCTTCTTTGTACCCAAGACCAGCGCCCTTCTCCTCTTCTAATCTTCACACACAAACCTGATCAGCTCACATCCACACAACACTTCCCCTCTTCCAGAAAACGTGCTACGCGCTCATCCGTCTGCCCGTACTGTTACTCCTTCCAGAAAATGAAGCTACCTCTCCACTTTACTATATCACAAAACTAATTTCAATGCCTCACCTCACCAACTCACGCAACCAGTATTGATCTCTACTCCCAGGAGTTCTCGCTTCATGTAAACGAGTGCGACTAAAATACTCGCTATTTTTCCATGAAGAATTTACGTATATTTTTTTTTTTATTATTTATTTAGGGAACGCTTACTTTCTTTTCTCTCTCGAAAACGAGAAGTGCTGAGTGCTGCGCATTATATAGGAGTAGAAAAACTTAGAAGTTAAGCAATAGCGGATATAGGGTAGGCATAGGGAAGGAATGGGTGTGCAGTGATTTTCAACTCATAGGTTCACCGATGTGAAAACATAGGTACGTGGGAAAAGATTAAGTATGAAGTCTTGACATGTATATATAAAATATACAGCTTACAGACTAAGATATGTGATCGGCCACTTGGTAAGTTGTAGGTGTTAAAAATATAGTATGGAGTAGCAGCTTGCAGAGCTTAGGGTATGGGTAAATATATATATAGGTTATATATTTTAATATTAAGCAAAAGGACAGAGAAAGACGTGCTGGCTCACCGAATTCATGCTAGAATTGAGGAATAGGATGATGATTTTCCTACTTAGGTTCACGTAGGGAAATGGTTTACGAGATTGTATAGTGTAGGACGTGTGGTCAATTCATTTAGATTAGGTAGCTTATTATGCATGGTCATTTCGAAGTATGTTCATCCATCATCAGTATGGTAAAAGGTAAGGCTGTGATGTCTTCTTAAAAGGAACGCTCCATGAAATATGGCTCCGGCGTTTACTAAGGGTGGTTGTTCTTAAGGTAGGTTAGATCTTTATAGGGTATCGTGTTATATAAGATTCAGTTCGTGTCTGAGCCGTTACGGACAGAGATGAGCATACGGTAGTGTCAAGCGATGTGCCCCGATCCCAAAAATATAATAACATCGGTAGATTGACCTATTCTATGGAACCCCGAAATACCGATACAGGGTGCGAAATACTCCAAATAAAAAGTTGCATATTTAATTAATCAAAAATTACAGTAAAATTCTAAAAATTAAATTATCGTTGCGCCTCAAAAGAACCTTGTCCCGATTTGCAACCGATGTCAAGTTATATTTCAAATAACCGTTACGGTCGATATACGATTTCATAACGACTTTCTGAATATTTGATTTGGACATATCTTGCAATATATACGACGAAATCTTGGTTTTTCACTACTGTTAGAAAAAGACAGTTCAACAGATTCCAATGCTTCTTATTTCGAAGAAATCCGATTCAAAATGAGTCTGGTATACTCAGTTGAAGTTCAGAACATTAAATTACGAACTGCAGGGTCGTTCTGAGCTCGATTATGATTAATATATATTTATATACGTTCAACTTCTTTTTAATTAATATATAAATCCACTTATATTACAAATTCAATATTTAAACTGATTTAAATATTCAAATACCAACCGACAAAAATGTGGGACGTTACACAAATTCCTACCTTATATTTACAGATAAAAATATGTAAATTATGTCATGCGGTGAAATTCCTCCTTATTCACATTAATTAAAACGTGAATTTTCCTACGGCTGAAATTACCATTTTATTCACCTACAATTTATTCACTTTAATAAATATGTGAATTTTTATATACGGTTAAATATCTAATCTATTCACATTTAATAAAAATGTAAAATGTTCATGTCCCATATTTTGTGTCAACAAATTTCATGTCCAATATTTTTTAGTTTACACGGTTGTAAAAATTTGAATGCAACACACCTAAAGGAACCAGTCGTTTATATGTATATATATTTATATATATAAATCTCAAAAATGAGATTTTGATCGCATTAACCAAACTACAATAATAGAGTTGAGACAAAAGGGAAATACCAACCCACAAAGTCCAAACAACCAACATGATCAAATCAAATAACTAACATCAAGGCAATTTAGCATATGGAAAATCAACAAGGCACAATTAAATAAATTAACTCATAATTAATTCGAAGTAATCACTAATTCAGATTTAAACTCTAAAATTTCAGATCTAATATCATGTCCTAATAGGTAATTCAGATTCAACATCGTACGGTGTGAATGGTTCAGATCCATGTTTTAAATTTCGTGTCATATTAGATCTACTATTAATAATCATAGAAATGATAATTAAATATATTAAATTATATAAATAAAAAAAATTCTCACCTTGATTGGATAAGAATTTGTCCCAAGCGTTTTCTTTTAAAAAAAATTGTATTTGAAGTCACGGTTCTCACGATCGTGGCGCACCTCACATCGACCGCCTTCGACTCGCTAACCCACCGCCCAGGTCTCGGCCAACCCGCCGCTGTCTCCACCCTCGAAAACCAACCCCGAACCTTGCCACTTCATGCTGCCGCCCTGGCCACCGTGTGTCATGAAGAGTTGAACCATTTTTGCGTTGGAATGGCTTTCAATTGATGAAGGAATTAGAAGAAAGAGGAGGAAGAATAAGGGAGCGTGGCTGCCATCGATTCAAATTAGTAGTAGCTGTGTATAAGGGGAATTGGGGTTATGTATTTGGGCTATATTTATTACATTTAAATGTGTGTTCACGTTTTAGAAATAGTTATCTACCTCCAATCTTTTTTTTTGACATTATTTCCATTATCTCTCTTTTGATGTCCTTAATTGACATGCATTGGTAATTTAAAGGAAACATTGCCGTTTTAATATTAGTTATTTCCCTTTCCTGATTTAATCCCTTTCTATCACACACATTTGTTTTCCTATTTTATTAAATGAAGTTTGCTAATATGTTAATGTGAATAATCTTCCATTACTTTCAAATTCAAACGCACAAATTTTCTTTTTCTTTTTCTTTTTTTTTTTAAAAAAAAGAAAAGAAATTAATGTGTGTGTATACTTTCCGATTATTTTATAAAATACCATTCATTAACTTTCATTCTTTCTTCTGTTTCTTTTTATTTAATTATGTATGTTCCATTGTAATGTTTACAATTTCAAACGCACATTACTCCCTAATTAACTCCAATTAACATTAAAATGTAACTTTCAATTTTTTAATCCTTTTATCGTATTACAAATACAAACAAAATTCAACTTTCCATTATAGCCTTTTCATGTAATTTAACAAAATTGAAAATTTAACCTTTTCAATGTAAAACATTTTCATTGTAAAATATCAACGTTAAAATTGTATCTTTTTTATAAAACTTTTCTTAGGTAAACCAATGACATTACTTTACCTTTTACTGCATTCATTAACGTCAACTTAATGTCATCTACCATTTTCTAAGAAAGATCTAAATAAATTTTCCTCTTTTCCCACTATTGAATTTTAATTTATTTTCTTTTCAATTTTTACCAACCTTTCTTGTTTAATGGACTTTCCTTTCACTTTTTCATTTGAATTATTACTTGCCTTTGTTCACCCAATGATTTCCCTACCTTTTATCATTTATTATTCGATTTATATATTGTCCTTGCGTATGTATTTATTTTACATTTAAACTATTATTATTACCTCATTTACAATTCTTTAATTCATTCATATGGATTTGTACATTTTAATGCACTAACATATATCTTTGAATAGTTAACATTATAAATAATTATTTCTTTATTATCACTCTATTAAACATATAACATCACTATTTGGATTTTGTTTGATGATTATGATACCTAAAGGTCCAAAAACAATGCTCCATTAAGTGCGCTTTTATTCCTTCCTTTAATCCATTGATTTGTTTTACCTTAATCCTATTAATTTCTTTTCTTGCATTTGCTTTTAGTGTCCTCCTCTCTTCGTTGTTTCATTAATACTGCATTCATTGATTTAAATAAAATTAAAAATTGTCATAAATTGCATTTTTAAATTTCTACCTTCCCTTTTTGTCAACTTGTTGGAAAATTTATTGAATCTTTTAGTTTAATGTTTCCCACAGAATAAATTTTATTACATGCAAATTGCATACGCTCCGTATTTTCATTAAAAATAATATATTTAATTTCTCAAAATAAATTATTTTAAACAACCAAAACACATTAAAATAACTTAAAATAAATTTTTAAAATTGGCCCCAAAATTCAGGGTTGTTACAATCTCCCCCACTTAAAAACTTTTCGTCCTCGAAAAGGAAAAGAGAAATAGAAGAGTAGGAACCAACCTAGAGAACGTAGAATGTTTTAATTCTTAACTTCTTAACCGTGTCGTTGGGAATAAAGCTCCTCAGTTCCAGTAGCGTCTTGCCTCCTTGCTCTAGCTCTACTAGTTCTAGCGGCCCGAGTACCCATTTTTAGTTAGTTCTGTACGATCAAGGGAAGAGTCAGAACAACTGTAATGGTGGTTCTAAGAGATAGAAAAGATCGAAGGATGAATGAAAAGATGACGAAAGTGACTGGCTATTATGTATCACATGAAATGTCCGCCATAGAATATTGTGATTCTATGTAAACGAATTTGTTATAAATATTTCATATTCCAAAGCTAAGTTTAACCAAAGCTCTGATACCAACTGTGATGACCCCAAACCTCCACTGGGTGAAAGTAAGGAATAATCATATGGAATACAACATAAATATAACAATACATATCACTGATACAACATAGCAGAGGAAATACCATAGAATAATAACATTATAGCAGCGGAAATATAATGTCATAAACCACAAAATCCCAACAGTCACAGAATCCAAATTATTACATCAAGTTTGCAGAAATGAAAATAAGTTCCAACTCCCAAAATAAGCAATACGAAATGAAACAAGTCTAATGACTGAACTTAAAGATAGAAAAATGCAATAGAAGTAAATGATAGCTGTCCTCAAAGCTCCAAGTCGTCACCTCTCCGCAAAAGCAAATCCAAGCAAAGATAATGAGCAACTCCAAGAAGACTCCAAGCAAAGAATGAACCTGTTTACTTGGCTGCCCGTGTAGAAAAGTGGGCACCCGAGTTTGCAAAAAGGTGAAACAAGCTACGGGTCAGTCGTGGGACTGGTATGAGAATTCATAACTTGTTTAGTAATAATAATATGACAAATCCAAAGACCACGCTGCTAATGCGGAACGGGTTTACTCAATGGATTGTCGTGCATAATTTAAAGTGTCAGAACGTACAACATCGCAATGCTTTTTAGAAAAATGGAATCACCATAAGACTCAAGTCCCATCACACAATGCAACGCACACCAGAGGATAGAGTTTTCCCTTATGGTGATTAAACATGCTAAATACGGCAAATACGAGTTTAATATTATTATTATTAGTGTATAATAAAAACATTTCAAAATAAATGTATCAATCCTAGGAAACATAGTACCCCATCCTACTATATCTCCATACTAGTAATACAATCAAAACCGCAATGAATAAATGCCAGCGCTGGTAGGTCCCTGGCACCACTCTAGCTAGAAAGAAACGTGTGCACTCCCTGCGTTCCCTTCTCCCGTTTTAGACTCCGCCGGTGTGTGAGGCTCGTGAAGTCACGTCATACACAAAGCTATGCCTAAACAGGCTATGCTTTGATCATCCCACAAGGCCTGCTTTTCAACAAAGCCTTGATCACATCTTAGTATGCCACACTGTCACTCCATACTATACCATTGCTTCTCCATCAATACATAAATGGGTGTTAAGTAGAGAATAAATTCTCCACCACCAATATTTATATATTAACAGAAAATCAACAATATGATATATAACGAAGTACGATGTCAGACACACCATCCATTTAAACTTATGCTCTGGGTCTGAATGAAAGTCAAATCCGTGAAACCAACACGTACGTCTGGGCAATGATCTTGACCCATGAATTGGTAGCAAGTCAATTCAGGGTCTCGATCGTTGTCCATTCGAGGGAAGATTTACGGTCTTCATGTCATCTCATGCTTCGATTCTTTAACGTCGTTTGGTTTAATTTGGGATGAAGGTATCTCGGACTTCCCAAACAACCTCGCATACTTATTATAGTTTTAGAAAAACTAATTCATGTCGTACATTTTTTTATAACTGCTCATTCTTGTCCTAATTATTTAGAATAATTAAACTTCTTACTTAACGATGCATTTTCGTAATCTTACTTTTATTTACATTAAATAAAATGTAATCTTTCAATTCATTTCACGTTCTTATCCTATTTACATTGAATAAAATGTAAACTTGTACATACGGTGAAATTCATTTATATCAACATTAAAAATAATGTTAATGCTATCCTACGGTCAAATTCTCTTTTTAATTTACATTAAGAATAAAGTAATTCAACCCTACTGTAAATCCTCTTTTATATTTGCATTATAAAATAATGTAATTTTATCCTTCGAGGTAATTCACCTAATATTAACATTAAAAATAAATGTTAATCCCTACGGTCAATTCTCTTTTAAGTTAACATTATAAAATAATGTAAATCTTGTCCTATGGAGTAATTCTCTTAATACTAACAATTAAAAATAATGTATATTAGTCCTATGGTTAATTTATCCTTTATTAACCTTAAAAATGATGTAATCTCCTCCTATGTTAAATTACTTTGTTACTTTACAATTAAAAATAATGTAGCCCAAACCTACGGTTAAATTGCTCTTTAATTTAACATTAAAAATAAGGTTATTCTCATCCTATGGTGCAAATACTTCTTATTTAACATAAAAAAAATGTTGATCATCCTACGATGTAAATTTCTTTAATATTAACATTAAAGATAAATGTTAATTACCCTACGATGTAAATACTTTAAATATTAACATTAGGAATAAATGTTAATCCCATCCCACGGTCCAATTAACTATGCATTAACATTAAGAATAAATGTTAATTATCATACGGTTCAATTCACTATATATTAAGATTAACAATAATGTTAATTATCATACATGTGGTGAAATTATTCTTTATTATTAACATAAAAATGTTAATTTTTCATACGATGCAAGTTACTTAATTATTACATAAAATGCTAATTCCTCATACATTGCAAATTACTTAATTTATATTAACATTAAATAAAATGTGAATTTTATCCTACAGTGAAATACTTTTTAATTAATATTAAAAATGTTAATTTCATCCTACGGTGAATTCCTATTTTATATTTACAAAAAAAAAAATTAAATTTTGTCTTGCGGTGTAAATTCATATATGCGTTCAATAGGAAAATGTAATTCTTATCATATAATATAAATTCACATTTTAATTACACATAAAATGTCAGCTTTATCATACGGTGCAAACCATATCTTATTTTACATTAAAAATAAATGTAACTACCAGTTAAATGTTAATTCATGTTCTAACTTACAGTAGAAAAATGAAAATTTTATTTCACCGCAAAATCCTACTTTTTATTTACAATTCAAAATATAAATTTTGGTTCATGTCAACGTCCTACTTATCGTCTACAAATGTGAATCTTGATATACGAGAAAATTCACCTTTTAATTGCAAAGAAAGAAAAATGTAATTTTAACAAACCATATAATTTCACTTTATAATTTACATATAAAAATGTAAATCTTGACATACGATGAAATTTCTTAATATATTAACATTAAATAAAATGTTAACTAACATACGATGAAATTACTTATTTTTAGCATTAACAAAAATGTTAAATTTCTCATACGATGTTATCACTTATTTTTAGCATTAACAAAAATGTTAAATTTCTCCTATAATGTAAATTTCTCTTTTTATATACATTAATAAAAATACGTTAATACATACTTTGCAATCTTTTTTTTTAATCAATATTAAAAATGATGTTAAACAATCTTTTCTTTTTATATAACATTAAATAATGTTAATAAATCATACGGTCCATTCCCTTTTAAGATTTATATTAGAATAATGTTAATCAATCTATTCTTTTTATATAACATTCAAAATAAATGTCAATGAATCATACGGTGTAGATTTTCTAATTTTTAACATTAAATAAAAAAAATGTCAAACCAACATATAGTGAAAACTTCCTATATCAACATCAACATAATAAATGCCAATGAATCATACGGTGTACATTTCTAATTTTTAACATTAAATAAAAAAAATGTCAAACCAACATATGGTGAAAACTTCCTATATCAACATCAACATAATAAATGCCAATGAATCATACGGTGTACAATTTCTAATTTTTAACATTAAATAAAAAAAAGTGTCAAACCAACATATGGTGAAAACTTCCTATATCAACATCAACATAATAAATGCCAATGAATCATACGGTGTACAATTTCTAATTTTTAACATTAAATAAAAAAAATGTCAAACCAACATATGGTGAAAACTTCCTATATCAACATCAACATAATAAATGCCAATGAATCATACGGTGTACAATTTCTAATTTTTAACATTAAATAAAAAAAAATGTCAAACCAACATATGGTGAAAACTTCCTATATCAACATCAACATAATAAATGCCAATGAATCATACGGTGTACAATTTCTAATTTTTAACATTAACAAAATAGATGTTAATTTAACATACAATGTGAATTTTTTTTAATTTTTTTTATTTCAATGTAAAGAATTCACTCTTTATATTACAATGTAAAGGTATCAACTTTTCTATTTTTAAATTTACATAATAAATTGTAAATTTTGTCACCGCAAATTGTAATGGCGGGATTTTCGACCCAGAAAATCAACATAAAAACACACTGTTGACTATTCAAGCATCGAAAATACCGGGACATTTATAGAAGAATTTAGAGGGTGAGAAAGAAAAGATAGAACTAATAGAATAGAAGAAGAAGAAGATCACAACTGAACAGAATCAGAGTAACACGAAACTCGCAGCGGAACAAAATAAGATGTATTATATAACATAACTTTGAATACAAAACTGTATTGTATATACATACCATTATCAGAGTACAATACATCATATCACAGCGGAAATAACTCTACATAACTAATGGTGAAGCTTCCTGCTTTTGAGCTCCTCCAAGTGAATCTGCAAAGCCTGAAACACTTGACTGCCCGTACAAATTTGGGCACCCAAGAGTTTAGGGAAAACAAACAAAATAAACTCTGGGTCAGTCATGGGACTGGTGTGAGTAAATTCCAACCATACTGTTTTACTTTGAAAATCCTTTTCAAAACAAGAAGATAATAGTAAGACCAGCCCACACATAAACATGGACGGTTTTTACCTTACTATAACCCAACATATTTTTATATCAAACTTCAGTGATATTATGATAATGTCTACTCAATTAAATAATCAAGCAGCAGAATGCTTGCATCTCACGTTCCACATATATATAGTATAAAATCATAAACCGCAGGGCGCTTATTGGAGAATGGATTTCAACAGACAAGGTATGGGAGCACCTTCTGATCAGTGTACTCTAGAGGGGATACACTCAGGGTTCAACAAGAACGTCTTGCAACCCGGCCACACATGACCGCTCACTCATTTAGCTTGAGTGTCACGAATATATTGCCACCACGGTTGTAGGCCATCCAACCGTCATTCGAAGATACAGAATCGAAAAGAAGTATAAATATGAATTTTCTCTAGATCGGTGACAATACACCCTGCTTGGGGATGACCCAACTAGCCATGCTGCCTAGCCCAACTTCTGTCATTCTGGGTTGTGAGGCTAGAGGCTACGTCTACCTTCAGAACATCTAATCACCATTCACTTTGAATGTCACATCGTCAAATCCGTAATCACACATCGATTACACAAATGCACGCTGGGTGTAGAATAAAGAGAAGTTATCTTCTCCCCACCAACTTGGTATATTCGTAAAATCAACGGCATGACCGTTGGAAATACTCTGTCAGACACTCGTCCATACAAGTTGTCCTGGGACTGGACAAACAAATAAACATCATTCTAGAACTGGACGACCCTTGCATTTAACTCCGTCTTCAATTATCTTCAGCATATCTAATTCGCAGCGCTTATGTCTATACGGAGTGGTTTTCAGATAACATATCCAACCGGTCTCTCCGTATTGACAACGACGGTCAAACACTTCGATAGTCGGTTATTTAACTATCGGAGTTAAAACAACATCCATTCTAATGTATAACTAAACATCATACAATTACGGGTGCTTTTTATTTAATATTCGTTATATTTTCAAATTCCCATATCTCACTAGATATTTCTCAAACTCTGTTTTTGCCTTTAACACTTTTGGAAAACATTTCCAATTATTATAAACTTTTATTCTTTCATGTTCCAAAAACATACGTTATTAACGTTCTAAACATTTTCATTCTTTTCACATTCCTTGGTTTCTACACTTGGATCGTATACCCTATCTTCATTGGAAAATATTTCCAATTTCATTATAAATATTTTAATCGGCCAACCGTTTACTTTTAAAACATAATTCACTTTAAAATGTGAATACCATTCCTGTTATAGAAATCTGAATACCTTTATCAATTAACTCTTTATTCAAGTAATACTTATCTCGTTTACCGAAACCTCTTTCATACTTTATATTCCCAATCCACTTTATAAACTCTGTTTTCTAAGACAACTTCTTATCAAATCGATATCAAGTTTATAACTAAATACTGACTCCTATCCTATTAACATTTATTTGTTTAAACTAAATGTTAATTATTCTATCAGATTATAATCCCTAAAAATAGTTTACTTTTAATACATTCGACATCGTCGAATTCTAGTTCCAAATCCTAATGGTTTAATTCTAATCACATTTCGAACATCGAAATGCTGTCATCAGTTTCTAATACGATTCCCCAATTCTTTTTTCTAAACTCTTTCTTATATTTCTTTGAACAAACTTCATTACTTATTACTCTAGGATAAGTGGATTTCAAACCAAACTGTTACATTTCCTAGGAAGTGCTACTCTATATAAAAGTCACGCTTAAGTCTAATCAACAGCAGTTAATTAGTCGCTATAGTTCTAAACTTGTCATATGCTGTAATATTCTCCTTATAACTAATCTCAACATTACAGTCACACTTATCTTATCAACAACGTTATTTTGTTGCTATAGTTCAACTTGTCATAAGCTGTAATATTCTTTGTTATAACTAATCTTGACATAACAGTCACACTTATCTTATCAACAGCGTTATTTTATCTCTATAATTCTAAGACTGGCGATACGCTGCCGTATTCCTTTTATACTAATCTTGACCTAACAGCCTGTAACAACCCGTAAAATCTGGGCCAGTTTAAAATTTTTATTTTGGCAATTTTAGCGAATTTCGAACATTTAAAATAGATTATTTTAAATAAAATCAACGAGGAATTTATTTTGAATAGAATTCGACGTATATATTTTATACGTCGTCGTTAGAATATAAATATTTATATATAATTATAAATAGAATTGAAAATGGCGCGGTAGTTCGATAATTCGATTTCAAACTTCAATTGAATGTACCGAGTGCAAAATAATCCGGATTTTAGTGAAACCAAAAATAATGGAATCTAATAGTGAATATCTTTCCAACGAATCCGAAAAATCAAAAGTTCGTAGCGGGAATCAAAAGATATGTCCAGTTGAAAATTCTGAATAGTCGCTATGGAATTCAGGCCCTTAAAAATGGACATTTTGCAAACGACCTCGGATTTCGACGAAACCACTTTTGTTGGATCCGCAGTGTAAAGTTATTGCTAGATTTCAAATTTCATAATTTTTCGAATCAATATGTGAGCGTGGCAAAGGAAAACGTGTTTTGACCAGTTTCAGTTGATTTTAATCGACTGAAAAATGGCCATTTTTCCAACGACCTCGGAATTCGACGAAACTAGTTTTATTAGGACCGTATCGTCAATACGAAGCTAGAAAATATTTTTCAGGAATTTTTAAAGTTCGTATGTGACCCCGGTAATTTGAAATGTACGTTTAAAATTCAATATAATGATTTAAATGTAAATGCAACGGAAACTGATCGAAACGGTCGATTCAGCTTGCGGTACATATCCCATTGTGTTCGGAATGGGGGTGAAACGCTATAGGCGACAGGCGGTGGACCTCGTTTCGAGGTCGTATGTAAAAGTCAACTTTAAAAGGACAATTAAATTAAATTAAATAATTGAATATATTATTATAACTTCCTCTATACCCTCTCTCTCCTCACAATACAGATCAGAAGAAAAAAAAAAGGAAAATCGAACGGAGGCGCCCTCCCATAGACCGACGGCCGCCGCTCCGATCCCGCCACCATCAATCGCCCCCCCCCCCTCCTTCGCACCTCCTCTTTCTTCCTATAACACCCCGAAAATTCTATAACTGTGAAACTCACAAATTAAAGTATAATCAATTTGAAATCAAAGAACTAAGGGAAACGGGATATGCCATTGCGTTCGTCTCGGAAAAATACGCGAAATAGAGTCCGAGTTTTCGAAAAACGGAGTCCATATGAAGAAGATATGGCCTTCGGAAGTTTTGAATTAAATTTAAAATTCATACAGAATAAAATAAGCTCAGAAAATCAGGTTTAAATTCGAAAATGGGGCCCAATGGGCCAGGGCGGATAAACACCCGCCTAGGCCACCCAGGTCGACTGGGCCGTCGACCTGGGCTACCCATGTCGACAGGGCTGTCGACAGCCCTGTCGACAGGGGTATCGACCTGGTCGAGCCCAGTCAACCTGGCTGGCCAGGTCTGTGTTTGGTCGAATTTCTGTGGTCTGCTTTGTCATTAGGGCTAGGTGGCGGGTTTTTATTGGTCTCTCTTCCTAATGAATGGCTACGATCTAACCTAGCAACATCAATGGTCCTAATCAATTCCTAACCTCTATATAAACAACCCTAGACTAAACCCTAATCTATTCATTCAAATTAAGAACATAGCCGCCATGTTGCTGAGGAACGACTAAGAGTAGCCGCCAACTAGAGAGAGAATTAGGAAGAAAGTTCTAAAGCCTAAAGCAATTCAAGCAACCTAAAGCCAATCAATTCGACAAAGGAATCATATCTCTTAATTAGAGAATTCGTCGAAACCATTGTAAGTAGAGTATTACTTTGGTATGAATAAACAACTGTATTGATTTGTATGCTTGAATTGGGATAATAAAGTAGTTCATATTTGTGCAAAATTATGTTATTCATTATAAAGAACTACATGCGGTAGTTCTATGCAAATATACGTTTGGAATATTGCGCAAATTATGTAATCTATGTTGAAGCTACATGTATGTAGTTGATTGAAATTCATGCAAGTTTGGGGCTTTGTTATTATGCCATCATGATGTATATTTTTGTGCATAAGTCATTTTGCAAGTAATTGAAACAAGTTTGGTTGTTATAGTTCACATGAAACTATGTTGGAATTTTGACACCATAATCCATGTATTAAGTCATGCTTTTGCGAACTTATGAATATGGCTAGGCTATGAATGATATTTGGCATAATTGAAATCCATGATTAAGTCTATCTTGTTTACAAGAATTATATGATGACATATGTGAGACATGGCTAGGTTAGACTCAAAAATCCCTTTTTGCAAGTTTAAAGCAAACACCATGATTAGGAATATTTATGCATAAGTATATTTATACTATCGTTATGTGATTAGACTTAAACCCTAATTAAGTTGATCTATGCTTTTGTGTTAGTAACAAAGTATCCCCTTGGTAAACATGTAGAAACCTTATGAACATGACTTGTTTATGTTTATGCCATGTTCATGCTAGAAGTATTTATGCCATGCTTATGTTTGACATTATGCTATGCTTATGCTAGAAATATTTATGACATGCTTATGTTTGACATTATGCCTAAATAAGAATATAGGTTCATGTTGTAGTTAAACCTATGCAAGTTCACATGCTTTGATTCATGTCACCTATGTTACCACTATGCAAGTACACCAATTTCTATTTTGTATTTCCAACGTCATATGCAAGTTCATACGCTCACCTTCCCCTTTTTGTGTATGTAATCACGCCATAAGCCTCCCCTTTTCGCATGGCTAAATTGGGCTTTAAAAGGCTAAGCCCAATATATATAAACGGACGTGTAAAACGGGGGAAAATAACGTTGGGTTAAAATTAATTAATGAATGAAAATATAAAATAGAAGGGCCCAAATTCAAGTATGGGTTGGGCCCATGATTGGTGTAACCTTTACACCATTAACTTAATAATGGGCCGCAAATATTTACATATACGAAATAAAGAAGAATGACAAAATATGTAAGTGTAGAACATACGATGTGTTTAACCCGAGGTTGGATTGAGTTGTGATGTAAACCTGCCCGGAACCGCCCGGCTGTCCAGTAGTCACAACAATACCTATCCAATGTGGGAGGTTAAACATGGAGCCCAATAAGGACCCGAGGTTAGACTGAGTTGTGGCGTAAGACTGCCCGGAACCAACCGGCAACAGGCAGCCACAACAATACCTGTCTAATGTGAGAGGTCAGGGCCTTAATAAGACAATTAAGGCTGAGTCAGGATTGTTAGGATTAAGTGAACTAAAGACTTAATCAAAATGGAACATGCTAAACTAAACGGACTGGTGGGGTTAGGTTAGAAAAACACTTAACCAACTTAGCATGTTGGCTAGAGATAGAAAACCTAGTAACGGGGGACCCTTTTCAGTAGTAACCCTAAAAGGTGTATCAGGATACCCTGAAACTAGGCAGGGTGGGGCACGATTACTGGGCTGATTGTAAGAGGTCAAATCGACGGCGGTGGTGTAGCAGTGTAGGTTCTAACGGAGTGCGGGCGTGCACACACTCCGGCGCAGAAAAATAAGGCACTGGACACCAGTAGCATACCTGTGCACTCTAAGGTTGTGTCGGGTTGCCACTATGGGACTTGATACACCCCATGGTGGGACCAGCATAGGTAACTACAGACATCGGGGGCCGTAAGACACATGTAACTATGCGAGTAGGAGCCGATCATCATAGAATGGATCACATCACCCTGATTATGGGGTGCCAGTTGGAAACTAGTTTATATGGGTTTAGAGATTGACATGGGGTACGATAGTATATTCGACCCTAGACAACTTAACCAAGTTTATTGTGCTTGCCCACTTCTTGTTTATACTTATCATACCCAGTTCTTTATTCATAGACAAAATAGTACTAGACTTACTCAGGCTTTATGTCTGACTCTATTTTTCTTTCGTCTTCTTTCTTCCGTTTCCCCCCCCCCCCCCCAGGTCCACAGGGAGGGAACACAGCAGCTTGATCAGCCTTGACATCCAGCTTGAAGAAGAGAAATGTATTGCTTGGACTTTCCTGTTTTGAACTATGGCTTTGGACAATCCACTATGGGGCTTTTGCAGTTTATCTACGTTTTATTTATGCTTCTTTAAATAATGTACTCAAGACAGATTATGAAAGTGTTATGTTATGTTTTTGGAAAGGATTGTTGTAACACGTATTTGACTTTATGAAATAAAATTTGTTGTTCTTCCGCTGTTTACAAATATGTGTTCTTATATCTGTCTTGTATATCTGTGACTTGTACTTATAAACCTCCACCAAAATTAGGGCATTCCCTTTGAGAGTGACCCTAACGGAGGTGGGGTGTTTCACTTGGTATCAGAGCATAGGTTTACCAGATAAGATAAAAAGTTTTGAAAAATTATTTTCAAAAAGGAAATTTAAAGAAGCATTTTTAAAAGAAAAATATTATTTTATTTTAAAAAGGCAAAGTCCAATCCCCAAAGCCATAGGTACTATCTCTTATCCTTCGTTTTGAATCTATCCTTTTTGTTTCAGCATGTCCCAAGAACTTAACTTGCCGGAAGGGGTGCCAATACCTGGTTGGTTTAGACGGTTCTTAGAAGCAAGAGCCACTCAGCCAGGTCCTACCATTCCTCCTCCCCCAGCGGAAGGTAATCATCCAGCTGCAGCAGCACCTTTTCCTCCACCTCCTCCTCGGGGAAACACATTCGCTAAGATATGCAAAGATTTTAAAGCTATGGGAGGAAGGGATTTCCATGGAACTGAGTCCTTCGTAGCAGCTAGAAATTGGCTGAAAGAAACTGAGGACCTATTCATCATCTTTGAGGTAGAAGATAGACAAAAAGTACAGTTGGCAGTATGGCTATTGAAGGGCGAGGCTTCCTACTGGTGGGAAGTCACTAATGCTGAAAGACCAGTGGAGACATGGGAGGACTTTAGGGCAAGGTTTGAGACTAAATTTCTCTCAGATGCAGAAAGAAGTTTGCAGTTGGAAAAATTCTTATTTCTTAAGCAAGGGGACAAGACAGTCAGAGAGTATGTGAATCAGTTCGATGAGCTGGCTAGGTTTGGGCTTGACCTAGTCAATACCCCGCACAAGAAGGCTCTCCGTTTCGTCAAAGGGTTGAATGAGCCATTACATAGTTTGGCCATGACCCATATACCCATGGGAGCCACGTATGAAAGATTGGTGCAAATGGCCTTGCTGAATGAAGAGGATAAGGGCAAGAAGAAAGAGGGTTTGCAACCCAAGAAGACAGACTTTAAGAAAGGTGGGAAAGGCAACAAGGAGAAGAGGAAGTGCAATTTCTGTGGCAAAGTGGGGCACTTAGTAAAGGACTGCCGGAAAAAGAAGGCCAAGGAGAATGGTGGGTGCTTTTCTTGCGGTGAGACAGGCCACAGGGCTAAGGACTGCCAAAAGAAACGAGGACAGGGGCAGAGGGCTGGATCCACCTCAGGGGCACAGGTTCATGTGCTAGAAGCGCCACCTCTGCAACAGCTAGGTATAAATACTTCTGTAGAAAGTGTAGTTTATCTTTATGATCACCCCGTTCGCACTTTGTTTGATTCTGGCGCATCACACTCCTTTATCTCGTCTGCTTTAGTAGAATCTCTGCACCTAGAAACTAGTATGGTAGAGGACCCCTTAATTGTTTCAAACCCAATTGGGGGCCCAGCTCATTTGTCTATGATCTGTGTGGGATTGAAAATTTCCATTCTAAGCGTAGAATTTCAATGTAGTGCCTTTGTTTTGGGCTTTTCGGGGTATGGTTTGATTTTGGGCATGGATTGGCTATCCAGTAATGGGGCCATCCTTGATTGTGAGAAAAGGGTTGTTAGGCTCCTAACCCAGCTCGGTAATACTTTGGAAATTTCTTGTAATCCCTCGTATGCGGTTATGCTTAGTTATCTTGAATCGCTAGATGCCTCTGTTGAAAATTTGCAATCAGTTAGAGTGGTCCGGGAATATCCGGATGTCTTTGAAGAGGTGAAGGGCTTGCCTCCGAAGCGGGAAATAGACTTCCGCATATATCTTGTAGATAATGCAAAGCCCGTTGCGTTACCCGTTAGACATATGGCTCCACGAGAAAGGAAAGAGCTCAGTAAACAGATCAAAGAGCTTCTAGAGAAGGGGTTCATTAGGAGGAGCATTTCAGAATGGGGCGCTCCAGTGGTGTTCGCTACAAAGGCGGATGGTTCACTCCGTCTATGTGTTGACTATAGGGAGCTCAACAAGCTAACGAAAAAGAATAGGCACCCTCTCCCTAGAATTGACGATTTATTTGACCAGCTTGTAGGAGCGTCTGTTTTCTCCCAACTCGATTTAGCAACCGGTTTTCATCAGCTAAGGGTGGCTGAAGATAGCATCGATAAAACGGCTTTCAGAACCCCGGACGGCTTCTTTGAATGGCTTGTCATGCCTTTCGGCTTGACAAATGCACCTGCTTACTTCGTGGACCTGATGAGTAGGGTATTTAGAGATTTCCTCAACAAATTCGTAGTGGTCTTCGTAGATGATATCCTTATCTTCTCAAAAAGTGAAGAGGAACATGCTCAGCACCTAAGGGCAATCATGGAAACTTTGCGAGTCCATCAACTAAAAGCCAAGTTCTCCAAATGCCACTTTTGGAGAGAAGAGGTGAAGTTCCTTGGGCACATAGTATCCAAACAAGGGTTAGCAGTGGACCCTGCTAAAGTAGTGGCGGTACAGGACTGGAAGACACCAAGGAATGCAACTGAGGTCCGAAGCTTTCTAGGACTAGCAGGTTTCTATCGAAAATTTATAAGGGATTTTGTGAAAATCTCAGCTCCGCTCACGAAATTGACTAAGAAGAATCTAGTGTTTAATTGGGACTTGGATTGCGAGTTTGCTTTCCAACGACTAAAAAGGGCTCTCACAACAGCCCCAGTTTTGACGCTGCCAGATGGGAGCAAGATGTTCACTGTTTATACGGATGCATGTGGGACAGGGCTAGGCGCCGTCTTAATGCAAGAAGGAAGGGTAGTAGCTTATGGCGGGAGGCAGTTGAAGGTGCACGAAAAGAACTACCCAACCCACGATCTTGAGTTAGCCGCCATCGTCTTTGCACTCAAGTCTTGGCGACACTATCTCCTAGGTGAGAAGTTCGAACTTTACACTGACCATAAATCGTTGAAATATCTTTTCTCGCAGAAGGATCTTAACTTGAGGCAACAAAGATGGATGGAGTTTCTTGCCTCGTACGATTTCGAAATCTACTACACTCCGGGCAAAGGCAACGTTGTGGCAGACGCGTTGAGCCGAAAGAAATTGACCCTAAGCCCGTTGTTTGTTGAAAGACAAAGCCTAGAGTTTATAGCCAGCTTCGACTTTAGGCCTTCCTCTGATTTCGTACCGGGCTTGCTAGCATCTCTCGAAGTGCGCCCAACTTTAGTGGATTTAGTAGGGGCAGCACAACGCGAAGACCCTCAGCTTGTGGAAATAATTGATAGGCTAATTAGGGGTGAGACTTCAAGTCACCTCAACAGATACTCCATCGACGATAAGGGTTTGCTAAGGCGAGACGGAAGACTATGCGTCCCACAGACAAAAGATTTAGTAAAGAAGGTTCTCGAGGAAGCACATCACTCCAAGATGACGATACACCCAGGCGGAGATAAAATGTACAAAGATATAAAAAGGACTTTCTTTTGGAACGGCATGAAAAAGGACGTGGCAGAATTCGTTTCTAAGTGCATGGTGTGCCAACAGGTTAAGGCGGAACAGAAAAAGCCTGGCGGACTGCTACATCCTCTAGAGGTCCCACAGTGGAAGTGGGATAGCATCTCAATGGACTTCATCGATGGGCTGCCTAGGTCTAGGAGAGGCAACACTAGTATTTGGGTAATAGTGGATAGGCTTACTAAAAGCGCCCACTTTTTACCTGTCAAAAGTAAAAGAACTGCCTCATCCCTAGCATCACTTTACCTTAAGGAAATCGTTCGACTCCATGGAATACCATCTAGCATTGTTAGTGACCGAGACCCCATCTTCACCAGCGAGTTTTGGCGGAGTCTGCAAGAAGCAGTAGGAACGCAGTTATGCTTAAGCACAGCCTATCATCCCCAAACCGACGGCCAAACAGAGAGAGTGAACAGAGTTTTGGAAGACCTTTTAAGACTATGCGTCCTTGACTTCGGAGGGACATGGAAAGACCACCTTCCTTTGGTGGAATTTGCCTACAACAACAGCTATCAAGCAACCATCGAAATGGCGCCCTTCGAAGCTTTATATGGAAGACCGTGCCGATCGCCCACTTGTTGGTGGGAGTCCACGGATAAGCTCATACTTGGACCAGATATGATCCGAGAGACTTCAGAGAAAGTGGACTTAATACGAAGAAGGATGAATACGGCCCAAGACAGACAAAAGTCCTATGCCGACAAGAGAAGAACCG
Organism: Allium sativum; assembly: GCA_030737875.1. Lineage (NCBI taxonomy): Eukaryota > Viridiplantae > Streptophyta > Magnoliopsida > Asparagales > Amaryllidaceae > Allium > Allium sativum. Next base: position 426,509,246 of record CM060909.1, on the reverse strand, counting down.
ACCTTGAATTTGAAGTTGGAGACAGAGTTTTTCTCAAGGTATCACCACTAAGAAATGTTGTTCGTTTTGGAACCACAGGAAAGCTAGCACCAAGGTTCGTAGGTCCATTCCCTATCATCGAGAAGATTGGGAAAATGGCCTATAGATTAGAGCTACCCGAGAAGTTGGCTGGAGTCCACAACGTTTTTCACGTTTCACATCTTCGAAAATGTCTGCATGAGTCTGCTGAAGTGGTAGAGCCAAATATACTCGAAGAGGCCGAAGTGGAACGCGAAGCAACCATAAGAAAAGTTCCAACCCGCATCTTAGGAACGGAAATAAAGAAGCTACGCAACCGCGAAGTCAAGCTCGTCAAAGTTCAGTGGAGCGACGCCGAGGGAGACGCGACTTGGGAAACTGAAGCTAAAATCCGTACAGCCTACCCTTTTCTGTTCGAGGGTACATCCTTGATCTTTCATTTTCCTTAAGTTGCGCTTTTATCTATCTTTTTAGGTATATTTCCTCGACCTTATCCTTTAGGTAGAATCTTTTTGGATGAAAACATGTAGTTGAAACATGTTATGGATGATGGTTGCAAGTGGTTGCAAGTGATTGCTAGTGGTTGCTCGTGGTTGCATATACACACACAATCTAGGTTTTAGATCGGCTCAGTCACTTCATATTGCATATGCATATATGTTTGCATTCATATGTGGTTGAACTATAATGTGTTGTCATGTGGATGCTGCATTTGTACTGAATGATTATGCACTCATGTAGAATCAAGAATAGGGAAGTTTGCATACATAATGGATTCATGGCACTTAAATAATTCACATTAAGGAGGTCAACTGAATCAGTAGACCGCCTGATTTTGCATTAGATAAGTTCATATACACACACTTCGCATATGATCATGAAGCATTAGAAGTCTTTTAAGGACAATGGATGCTCGTGTTTGATGGATGAGTAGATGGATGATTGGATGTTAGGATATACATTCCTCCTAGCTTGAAGATTTCGGGGACGAAATCCTTTTAAGTGGGGGAGAATGTAACACCCCGAAAATTCTATAACTGTGAAATTCACAAATTAAAGTATAATCAATTTGAAATCAAAGAACTAAGGGAAACGGGATACGCCATTGCGTTCGTCTCGGAAAAATACGCGAAATAGAGTCCGAGTTTTCGAAAAACGGAGTCCATATGAAGAAGATATGGCCTTCGGAAGTTTTGAATTAAATTTAAAATTCATACAGAATAAAATAAGCTCAGAAAATCAGGTTTAAATTCGAAAATGGGGCCCAATGGGCCAGGGCGGATAAACACCCGCCTAGGCCACCCAGGTCGACTGGGCTGTCGACCTGGGCTACCCATGTCGACAGGGCTGTCGACAGCCCTGTCGACAGGGGTATCGACCTGGTCGAGCCCAGTCAACCTGGCTGGCCAGGTCTGTGTTTGGTCGAATTTCTGTGGTCTGCTTTGTCATTAGGGCTAGGTGGCGGGTTTTTATTGGTCTCTCTTCCTAATGAATGGCTACGATCTAACCTAGCAACATCAATGGTCCTAATCAATTCCTAACCTCTATATAAACAACCCTAGACTAAACCCTAATCTATTCATTCAAATTAAGAACATAGCCGCCATGTTGCTGAGGAACGACTAAGAGTAGCCGCCAACTAGAGAGAGAATTAGGAAGAAAGTTCTAAAGCCTAAAGCAATTCAAGCAACCTGAAGCCAATCAATTCGACAAAGGAATCATATCTCTTAATTAGAGAATTCGCCGCAACCATTGTAAGTAGAGTATTACTTTGGTATGAATAAACAACTGTATTGATTTGTATGCTTGAATTGGGATAATAAAGTAGTTCATATTTGTGCAAAATTATGTTATTCATTATAAAGAACTACATGCGGTAGTTCTATGCAAATATACGTTTGGAATATTGCGCAAATTATGTAATCTATGTTGAAGCTACATGTATGTAGTTGATTGAAATTCATGCAAGTTTGGGGCTTTGTTATTATGCCATCATGATGTATATTTTTGTGCATAAGTCATTTTGCAAGTAATTGAAACAAGTTTGGTTGTTATAGTTCACATGAAACTATGTTGGAATTTTGACACCATAATCCATGTATTAAGTCATGCTTTTGCGAACTTATGAATATGGCTAGGCTATGAATGATATTTGGCATAATTGAAATCCATGATTAAGTCTATCTTGTTTACAAGAATTATATGATGACATATGTGAGACATGGCTAGGTTAGACTCAAAAATCCCTTTTTGCAAGTTTAAAGCAAACACCATGATTAGGAATATTTATGCATAAGTATATTTATACTATCGTTATGTGATTAGACTTAAACCCTAATTAAGTTGATCTATGCTTTTGTGTTAGTAACAAAGTATCCCCTTGGTAAACATGTAGAAACCTTATGAACATGACTTGTTTATGTTTATGCCATGTTCATGCTAGAAGTATTTATGCCATGCTTATGTTTGACATTATGCTATGCTTATGCTAGAAATATTTATGACATGCTTATGTTTGACATTATGCCTAAATAAGAATATAGGTTCATGTTGTAGTTAAACCTATGCAAGTTCACATGCTTTGATTCATGTCACCTATGTTACCACTATGCAAGTACACCAATTTCTATTTTGTATTTCCAACGTCATATGCAAGTTCATACGCTCACCTTCCCCTTTTTGTGTATGTAATCACGCCATAAGCCTCCCCTTTTCGCATGGCTAAATTGGGCTTTAAAAGGCTAAGCCCAATATATATAAACGGACGTGTAAAACGGGGGAAAATAACGTTGGGTTAAAATTAATTAATGAATGAAAATATAAAATAGAAGGGCCCAAATTCAAGTATGGGTTGGGCCCATGATTGGTGTAACCTTTACACCATTAACTTAATAATGGGCCGCAAATATTTACATATACGAAATAAAGAAGAATGACAAAATATGTAAGTGTAGAACATACGATGTGTTTAACCCGAGGTTGGATTGAGTTGTGATGTAAACCTGCCCGGAACCGCCCGGCTGTCCAGTAGTCACAACAATACCTATCCAATGTGGGAGGTTAAACATGGAGCCCAATAAGGACCCGAGGTTAGACTGAGTTGTGGCGTAAGACTGCCCGGAACCAACCGGCAACAGGCAGCCACAACAATACCTGTCTAATGTGAGAGGTCAGGGCCTTAATAAGACAATTAAGGCTGAGTCAGGATTGTTAGGATTAAGTGAACTAAAGACTTAATCAAAATGGAACATGCTAAACTAAACGGACTGGTGGGGTTAGGTTAGAAAAACACTTAACCAACTTAGCATGTTGGCTAGAGATAGAAAACCTAGTAACGGGGGACCCTTTTCAGCAGTAACCCTAAAAGGTGTATCATGATACCCTGAAACTAGGCAGGGTGGGGCACGATTACTGGGCTGATTGTAAGAGGTCAAATCGATGGCGGTGGTGTAGCAGTGTAGGTTCTAACGGAGTGCGGGCGTGCACACACTCCGGCGCAGAAAAATAAGGCACTGGACACCAGTAGCATACCTGTGCACTCTAAGGTTGTGTCGGGTTGCCACTATGGGACTTGATACACCCCATGGTGGGACCAGCATAGGTAACTACAGACATCGGGGGCCGTAAGACACATGTAACTATGCGAGTAGGAGCCGATCATCATAGAATGGATCACATCACCCTGATTATGGGGTGCCAGTTGGAAACTAGTTTATATGGGTTCAGAGATTGACATGGGGTACGATAGTATATTCGACCCTAGACAACTTAACCAAGTTTATTGTGCTTGCCCACTTCTTGTTTATACTTATCATACCCAGTTCTTTATTCATAGACAAAATAGTACTAGACTTACTCAGGCTTTATGTCTGACTCTATTTTTCTTTCGTCTTCTTTCTTCCGTTTCCCCCCCCCCCCCCAGGTCCACAGGGAGGGAACACAGCAGCTTGATCAGCCTTGACATCCAGCTTAAAGAAGAGAAATGTATTGCTTGGACTTTCCTGTTTTGAACTATGGCTTTGGACAATCCACTATGGGGCTTTTGCAGTTTATCTACGTTTTATTTATGCTTCTTTAAATAATGTACTCAAGACAGATTATGAAAGTGTTATGTTATGTTTTTGGAAAGGATTGTTGTAACACGTATTTGACTTTATGAAATAAAATTTGTTGTTCTTCCGCTGTTTACAAATATGTGTTCTTATATCTGTCTTGTATATCTGTGACTTGTACTTATAAACCTCCACCAAAATTAGGGCATTCCCTTTGAGAGTGACCCTAACGGAGGTGGGGTGTTTCACTTCCCTAACCCCTCCTCTCCACTTCCGAACCCCAGACGCCATCGAGGAAGACCGCGAGCGAGGAGGAGGCCGCGCTCAACTCCAACGCCACGCGCCCCCACCTGACCGCCAGGGCTTCCTCCGACCGTTGCGACATCAACCACCGCCGCCCTGCCACCCCAGCGAGCCCCTCCGACAACCGACGCCAGCGAACGCCCAAACCCCCCTACCGATTAGAAAAAGTAAGTTTTTTATTATTTATTTTAATTTATTTTAAATACTCAGATTTACTTTTAAAAACTGTTTTTTTTTATTTTATTTATTTTTATAACTGTAAGGATTTATTTTTAAAAACTGATTTTTTAAAAAGATTGAAAGCTGATTTTTTTAAAAGATTGAAAACTGATTTTTAAAAGATTGAAAACTGATTTTTAAAAAAGATTGAAAACTGATTTTTAAAAAGATTTGAAAAGGAAAATATAATCTTTATATATCGAATAGCGAAGTAAAAATTTGATTTTTCTATATTGAATAACAAGGTAAAAATGTGATTTTTATATATTGAACTTCGAAATAAAAATTCGATTTTTATATATTGAATAGCGAAGTAAAAATTCGATTTTTACATAGGTAGAGAATGCGGGCAACGAAGATGACAAAAGGCGAGAAAGACGAAGATTTCTATCAATGAAGTGCCGTGGAGCTAGGATAGCTATCTGTGAGAACTTCTCACCTTTCAATTTAATTTTCTAGTTATATATATATACTAGGATGCAGACGGTGCTTAGTAGCACCCGACACAATCGTCCACAGACCATGGACTTGTTTGTTTGGTTGCATAGATTAGTTATATGATTTGATTTGAATTTGAATTGTTTGGTGAAATTGAATGGTTTGATTGATGTGTGAATGGCGTGGGCCTTCACTAGACCGGGGATAAGGCTAGGCCTCGTCCCGTTTCTAGTATCGTGCCGTTATGCCGCCGAAATTTTCTAAAATATGTTAGAAAATAAAAAGATCATTTTATTGTGTAAATGAATTGAATAGAAATTCATAGGTTGAAATAAAATGTTTTATCGTTAAAAATATAATTTTTAACGTGGATGTGAATAAATGAATAGTTATAAACAAATCGGCCGATTTGTTTGTATATACACTGATTTGACTGATATTGATTGGGTCGATAAATTTCACACATCGCCCAACTGCACAAATAAAATCTGTGTTTGATTGTTTGAAACCCCACACGGGTGTTGGGATGAAATTTGAAGTTCACTCATCCCGATTGATTAAATATGTCGATCGATTGATTGACAGGCTGTTATAAGCGTTGAATATCTATATTTGATGCTTATACAGTGTAGTGCACTTTGGTTGATGGTTGATTATTGTTCAATGCTATTATATACATGTGTTGTATGGAAATCCATATAATTAATTTTATATGGTAATTGATTGGGCCTCATTCCAATTTGAAAAATAAAGAAAATTTGAAAATAGAAATTTATGAAGCCGTGTTGATTAGATTGACGCCATTTTGACGTGAACGATATTTATATCAATTGAAAACGATTTCGAAATGAATTGAATTGAAAACGATTTCGAAGTGAATTGAATTGAAAACGATTTCGAAATGAATTGAATTGAAAACGAATTCAAAGTGAATTGAATTGAAAACGATTTCGAAGTGAATTGAATTGAAAACGATTTCGAAATGAATTGAATTGAAAACGAATTCAAAATGAATTGAATTGAAAACGAATTCAAAGTGAATTGAATTGAAAACGATTTCGAAATGAATTGAATTGAAAACGAATTCAAAGCGAATTGAATTGAAAACGATTTCGAAATGAATTGAATTGAAAACGAATTCAAAGTGAATTGAATTGAAAACGATTTCGAAATGAATTGAATTGAAAACGAATTCAAAGTGAATTGAATTGAAAACGATTTCGAAGTGAATTGAATTGAAAACGATTTCGAAATGAATTGAATTGAAAACGATTTCGAAATGGATTGAATTGAAAGTGATTTCGAAATGAATTGAATTGAAAACGATTTCGAAATGAATTGAATTGAAAACGAATTCAAATTGAATTGAAAGCAAATTGAAATGAATTCAAATTGAATTGAAATTTGAATTGAATAGAAATGAATTTTAAAACGAATTTATAGAGAAGAATTCAATTTTGCTTTGAATTGAGATGGAAGTTGAAATAGATTTTGAAACGAATTTCAAAACCATTTATATAATTCGTTTTAAATAGAAATCGACGAAATATATATTATATATATAATATAATGGCCTGAATAGAACGCGCCGCGCCGCGGCAGTTCGTGAATTTCGACCATTTATTTCAAACGGACATTACGGGAGATCCGACCGTCGGATTCTCCTAAAACCGGAACCGTTGGGTTCGTATCGAAGAGAGCTTTCTAACGAATGTGAGAAATTAGAAATCTAACGGTTGGATTTGGGATTATGTCCAAATCAAATTTGAAAAAGGTCGCTGTAAGTGCAGTTCGATGGCCATTGATGGAAATCGACTGTACGGGCCTTGATAAAATTATTAAAAATAGTAATAATTTGTGTAAAATCATAAGAAATGATTTGTGAAGATTTGGGATGAAAAACTCCATATTTGAAAAGATAAAAATAGATTTTTATCGAAATGAACTAGTTTTGAACTAGAAATATAATTCTATTTATTTTTAAATAAATAAATTGAATTTAAAAAGGGTTTTGAAAATAACCAGAATATCCAATGATTGCATTGGAGTGGATTTGAATCGAAATTGTCTTCGGAATATTTCGATGTTGGAATTCGTGATTATACAGGGGTTGTTATGGAAATTTGAAAGATATATATTTATATCGTTATTTCCAATACGACGTTTGTTAGTCGTAGAATTCGATATTGAATATAAGCCGATATATTTTCTATTCAGAGCCTTGTATTGAATATCGAATGTGATTTGGGTTTGTCGTGAATGGTGTCTTCACCAACACTGTTCTTGAACCCAGTTGAGAAAAGATTAAATCTTGTTATTTGGATTTAATGAAGTGTACCAATTAAATGAGATTTAATTGGAATTGAATTGATATTGATTTTTGGGTTTATCGTGAACAGTGTTTTAAAAAAAAACACTCTTTCTTTAACCCGATAATTAATGAATGTGATTTTGGGTTTATCGTGAACTGTGTTTTTAAATGACACTGATTCTTTAACCCAGAGAAATATTAAAACTAGGTGGAGTTTTAATGAATCTTTAATTAGATTGAAAAGATCGAAAATGGAGTATCACCAGTTTTACTCCAGGCGATGGTTAAATCTTTAATTAGATTTGAACGTGAAATGGTAATTGAATTTACCGATAACACTGTGGTGTTAGATATGAAGTATTACCAGTTTTACTTCATGGGATGAATAGGTTGGGATTGGGAAATAAAATAAATGATTACTTCGGTGTGGTTCGCTAATCCCGACTAGTTTGAATTGATATTCAAAGGAGATTAAAGAATAAATTTAAAGAATTTATCTTGGATAAAATTAATGGGAACTTTTCCCAAAGTATAGGAATATTTGAATAAAAGAATATTCTGAATTGGAATGAGGCGTATGTTGTGTTTGTGTAACACTTTTATAATATATACGCGAGTTATTCAGAAAGACCGGGTTTATCCCATTCTGAATAACTGATTCGACGTGGTGTCGAAGATGAAGACGGTGGTCGAAGACCGGAAGTCTTCACGTCGTTTGGGTGGTTACTGATGATCTTGATTGGGCTGTACACCCAAGAAGATGGAAACAGTTAGTGATCGTCCAGACGTGCTTGGAGATCGATGGATATGCGGGGTACTAGGTGCCTCCGGTTTCGTTCAGCCCCAGAACGGACTTGTAAATGGACTGTGTGTCTGACATTGGATTTTAGTCTGTGTGATTGATTTCTATTAAATATATATCTGTTTAGCAGCGGAGAATTTATTTTCTTGCTTAACGCCCTTCTCTGAGACGTACGAGCTCAGGGGTTATATATTGATGGATATCAAACGCATGGAGTGAATTGCCTGTGTGGCATGCCTAAGTGGCAATTGATGGAGGCTTTTATTGAAAAGCAAAGTCTTGTGGTGATGATCAAAGCACAGCCTGTGTGGCACAGCTTTGTGTAACGTGAATTCGCGAGCCTCGCACCCCGGTTGTGAACCAAAAACGGGAGAGGACGTCAGGGAGGGCATGCGTTTCTTTCTAGCTAGAAGTGGCGTCAGTGGTTTTACACGCCCTGACGAGTTTGACTTATGTGGTTGTTGCTGTTGCGAGGCGCCTCGGTTATATCGGTTTTGGCCGATGCATTCTGGTCGGCAGACGGACCAGACTTACACCCCATAGGGTGGGGAGACGTAGTGTTCAGGCATAATAATCCACATCGGTGGACCGGCCCTGAGGATCCAGGGGGCAGTTGCGGCTGTTCCTGAGACACGGGCTAGAGCGTCTCGAATCGGTTGAGGACTATCTTTTGCCTCGGTTCATAGATGGAAACCCAATTTCCAAATACGTGATTCTGCGGTTTTATTTGTAGAGCCTAGTATGGCGACATAGTGGGATGGGGCATTCATGCCGCCTATGATTGATACTTATGATTTGAAGTTGTTTTATACACTATACACTTATGATAGTATCAAATGATTTGTTTTAAACGTATCAAGCATCCTTGGCTATTATAAGGTAAAAACCCTATCCTTTGGCTTGCGTTGCATTGTGTGATGGGAACTGGGTCTTATAATAGCTTCATTCTTCTTTATTTAGCATTGCGCTGTTTGTTTTATGCACTGGTATTCTTGGGAGGAAACCCGTTCCGTGTTATAAGGCGTGGTCCCTTGATTTACCTAACTTTAAAATAAAGATTAACTGTTTTAGTTCTCACACCAGTCACATGACTGACCTGGAGTTTATTGTTTTAACCTAAACTCTGGGTGCCCTTATTTTCGACACGGGCAGCTAGTAGTTTTGGTTTTGCAGATTTATATTCACAGGATCCTAGTTTACAGCTGGAACGATATCCGGAAAGCTTTGTATCCGTATATCTACTTCTAGTTGTGTATTGTATTATTTTCCGCTGCTATGTATTTAAATGTAATTTAAATCTCTGATATTTCTGTGTAATATTCATTTTTACTCTGTGTATTCTTGTAATCAGATGCATTGCTGTAATTAACAATGAAATGTTCTTCTGTATGCGTTCTGTTTTGTCCTGTTCTCAAACGATAGGGCGTTTCGAACGGTCTAGATCGGTTTAACGACTGGTTCGGACCGAGCGAAATTCCTTTTCGTCACAGTTGGTATCAGAGCTTTGGTTTACAGAGCTCGAGAACAAGACACATTAGAACCGTACGAGAGAATTCATCAGATATTGGATTAGTAATATCCAACGAGAATGACTCGTTAGAGATGGGATCAGTAGTATCCTAGAACGAGTGTGAAGAGTATATTTTTGAAAGTGAAAACAAATTTTTGTTTTGAAAATTTAAATCAATTATTCGTATTTGATTATCTATTTATATTGAGTTGGACAATCCAGTATATATAGATTTTGCGTATACGTCTGATCCGCGTGTATTCAAAGTTTTAATATACTAGATGGATATAGAATCACACTCTAGTCGCCCGGAGATGATTCAGATGATGAGGCCTCATCATCAGTGTTTATATTCGAGTGACGAAAGTGAGATTCCTATATATTTCCATTAGATTGGTGTGAGAACCAAAACTTATCTATATAGCTAGAATACAATGTTGTGATTTGGCATCAAAAACATGATTTTTGTATATGTATCAAAATCATGAATTTGAAACTCTAATTCACTAATTGATTGATGTTTGTGTTGTTTGTTTATTTGTTTGCTAATTTTTAGCCATTTATGCCTAATTGTATCGAATATTGAACTGTATTGAAAATTGGTCGCATTTGCTTGCATATACGTATACTTACATTGAACAGGTCATAGCAAGGAGGCTAGAGCCGAAGAATAAAATTTGTTTGCCCGACAAATAGGTACATGTTTATTACATAATTTCTTGTTTTGTTTGGGTGATGATGATTTTATGAGCCTATTGGCTAGTCGCTTGGCTTTTTCTTTTTCTTTTTGAGATCTGAAGGACCGGGGAAGCTATTTGAAATTCCCCGATGCTCCCGGTGCAGGGGAGGTTATGGCGAAATTTTTCAAAAATTTAGGGTGTTAGCCAAATTTTTAAGATTTTAGAAAATTCTCAGAAACTAAAAAGTTGGAGAATGAAAGCCAGATCGAACGTAGTGTCGATTAATCAAACCACTTTCGACTTTGTTCCTTTTCGGGGACGAAAAGTTTTAAGTGGGGGAGATTGTAACAACCCGTAAAATCTGGGCCAGTTTAAAATTTTTATTTTGGCAATTTTAGCGAATTTCGAACATTTAAAATAGATTATTTTAAATAAAATCAACGAGGAATTTATTTTGAATAGAATTCGACGTATATATTTTATACGTCGTCGTTAGAATATAAATATTTATATATAATTATAAATAGAATTGAAAATGGCGCGGTAGTTCGATAATTCGATTTCAAACTTCAATTGAATGTACCGGGTGCAAAATAATCCGGATTTTAGTGAAACCAAAAATAATGGAATCTAATAGTGAATATCTTTCCAACGAATCCGAAAAATCAAAAGTTCGTAGCGGGAATCAAAAGATATGTCCAGTTGAAAATTCTGAATAGTCGCTATGGAATTCAGGCCCTTAAAAATGGACATTTTGCAAACGACCTCGGATTTCGACGAAACCACTTTTGTTGGATCCGCAGTGTAAAGTTATTGCTAGATTTCAAATTTCATAATTTTTCGAATCAATATGTGAGCGTGGCAAAGGAAAACGTGTTTTGACCAGTTTCAGTTGATTTTAATCGACTGAAAAATGGCCATTTTTCCAACGACCTCGGAATTCGACGAAACTAGTTTTATTAGGACCGTATCGTCAATACGAAGCTAGAAAATATTTTTCAGGAATTTTTAAAGTTCGTATGTGACCCCGGTAATTTGAAATGTACGTTTAAAATTCAATATAATGATTTAAATGTAAATGCAACGGAAACTGATCGAAACGGTCGATTCAGCTTGCGGTACATATCCCATTGTGTTCGGAATGGGGGTGAAACGCTATAGGCGACAGGCGGTGGACCTCGTTTCGAGGTCGTATGTAAAAGTCAACTTTAAAAGGACAATTAAATTAAATAATTGAATATATTATTATAACTTCCTCTATACCCTCTCTCTCCTCACAATACAGATCAGAAGAAAAAAAAAGGAAAATCGAACGGAGGCGCCCTCCCATAGACCGACGGCCGCCGCTCCGATCCCGCCACCATCAATCGCCCCCCCTCCTTCGCACCTCCTCTTTCTTCCCCAACCCCTCCTCTCCACTTCCGAACCCCAGACGCCATCGAGGAAGACCGCGAGCGAGGAGGAGGCCGCGCTCAACTCCAACGCCACGCGCCCCCACCTGACCGCCAGGGCTTCCTCCGACCGTTGCGACATCAACCACCGCCGCCCTGCCACCCCAGCGAGCCCCTCCGACATCCGACGCCAGCGAACGCCCAAACCCCCCCCTACCGATTGGAAAAAGTAAGTTTTTTATTATTTATTTTAATTTATTTTAAATACTCAGATTTACTTTTAAAAACTGTTTTTTTTATTTTATTTATTTTTATAAGTGTAAGGATTTATTTTTAAAAACTGATTTTTTAAAAAGATTGAAAGCTGATTTTTTTAAAAGATTGAAAACTGATTTTTAAAAGATTGAAAACTGATTTTTAAAAAAGATTGAAAACTGATTTTTAAAAAGATTTGAAAAGGAAAATATAATCTTTATATATCGAATAGCGAAGTAAAAATTTGATTTTTCTATATTGAATAACAAGGTAAAAATGTGATTTTTATATATTGAACTTCGAAATAAAAATTCGATTTTTATATATTGAATAGCGAAGTAAAAATTCGATTTTTACATAGGTAGAGAATGCGGGCAACGAAGATGACAAAAGGCGAGAAAGACGAAGATTTCTATCAATGAAGTGCCGTGGAGCTAGGATAGCTATCTGTGAGAACTTCTCACCTTTCAATTTAATTTTCTAGTTATATATATATACTAGGATGCAGACGGTGCTTAGTAGCACCCGACACAATCGTCCACAGACCATGGACTTGTTTGTTTGGTTGCATAGATTAGTTATATGATTTGATTTGAATTTGAATTGTTTGGTGAAATTGAATGGTTTGATTGATGTGTGAATGGCGTGGGCTTTCACTAGACCGGGGATAAGGCTAGGCCTCGTCCCGTTTCTAGTATCGTGCCGTTATGCCGCCGAAATTTTCTAAAATATGTTAGAAAATAAAAAGATCATTTTATTGTGTAAATGAATTGAATAGAAATTCATAGGTTGAAATAAAATGTTTTATCGTTAAAAATATAATTTTTAACGTGGATGTGAATAAATGAATAGTTATAAACAAATCGGCCGATTTGTTTGTATATACACTGATTTGACTGATATTGATTGGGTCGATAAATTTCACACATCGCCCAACTGCACAAATAAAATCTGTGTTTGATTGTTTGAAACCCCACACGGGTGTTGGGATGAAATTTGAAGTTCACTCATCCCGATTGATTAAATATGTCGATCGATTGATTGACAGGCTGTTATAAGCGTTGAATATCTATATTTGATGCTTATACAGTGTAGTGCACTTTGGTTGATGGTTGATTATTGTTCAATGCTATTATATACATGTGTTGTATGGAAATCCATATAATTAATTTTATATGGTAATTGATTGGGCCTCATTCCAATTTGAAAAATAAAGAAAATTTGAAAATAGAAATTTATGAAGCCGTGTTGATTAGATTGACGCCATTTTGACGTGAACGATATTTATATCAATTGAAAACGATTTCGAAATGAATTGAATTGAAAACGAATTCAAAGTGAATTGAATTGAAAACGATTTCGAAATGAATTGAATTGAAAACGAATTCAAAGTGAATTGAATTGAAAACGATTTCGAAGTGAATTGAATTGAAAACGATTTCGAAATGAATTGAATTGAAAACGAATTCAAAATGAATTGAATTGAAAACGAATTCAAAGTGAATTGAATTGAAAACGATTTCGAAATGAATTGAATTGAAAACGAATTCAAAGTGAATTGAATTGAAAACGATTTCGAAATGAATTGAATTGAAAACGAATTCAAAGTGAATTGAATTGAAAACGATTTCGAAATGAATTGAATTGAAAACGAATTCAAAGTGAATTGAATTGAAAACGATTTCGAAGTGAATTGAATTGAAAACGATTTCGAAATGAATTGAATTGAAAACGATTTCGAAATGGATTGAATTGAAAGTGATTTCGAAATGAATTGAATTGAAAACGATTTCGAAATGAATTGAATTGAAAACGAATTCAAATTGAATTGAAAGCAAATTGAAATGAATTCAAATTGAATTGAAATTTGAATTGAATAGAAATGAATTTTAAAACGAATTTATAGAGAAGAATTCAATTTTGCTTTGAATTGAGATGGAAGTTGAAATAGATTTTGAAACGAATTTCAAAACCATTTATATAATTCGTTTTAAATAGAAATCGACGAAATATATATTATATATATAATATAATGGCCTGAATAGAACGCGCCGCGCCGCGGCAGTTCGTGAATTTCGACCATTTATTTCAAACGGACATTACGGGAGATCCGACCGTCGGATTCTCCTAAAACCGGAACCGTTGGGTTCGTATCGAAGAGAGCTTTCTAACGAATGTGAGAAATTAGAAATCTAACGGTTGGATTTGGGATTATGTCCAAATCAAATTTGAAAAAGGTCGCTGTAAGTGCAGTTCGATGGCCATTGATGGAAATCGACTGTACGGGCCTTGATAAAATTATTAAAAATAGTAATAATTTGTGTAAAATCATAAGAAATGATTTGTGAAGATTTGGGATGAAAAACTCCATATTTGAAAAGATAAAAATAGATTTTTATCGAAATGAACTAGTTTTGAACTAGAAATATAATTCTATTTATTTTTAAATAAATAAATTGAATTTAAAAAGGGTTTTGAAAATAACCAGAATATCCAATGATTGCATTGGAGTGGATTTGAATCGAAATTGTCTTCGGAATATTTCGATGTTGGAATTCGTGATTATACAGGGGTTGTTATGGAAATTTGAAAGATATATATTTATATCGTTATTTCCAATACGACGTTTGTTAGTCGTAGAATTCGATATTGAATATAAGCCGATATATTTTCTATTCAGAGCCTTGTATTGAATATCGAATGTGATTTGGGTTTGTCGTGAATGGTGTCTTCACCAACACTGTTCTTGAACCCAGTTGAGAAAAGATTAAATCTTGTTATTTGGATTTAATGAAGTGTACCAATTAAATGAGATTTAATTGGAATTGAATTGATATTGATTTTTGGGTTTATCGTGAACAGTGTTTTAAAAAAAAACACTCGTTCTTTAACCCGATAATTAATGAATGTGATTTTGGGTTTATCGTGAACTGTGTTTTTAAATGACACTGATTCTTTAACCCAGAGAAATATTAAAACTAGGTGGAGTTTTAATGAATCTTTAATTAGATTGAAAAGATCGAAAATGGAGTATCACCAGTTTTACTCCAGGCGATGGTTAAATCTTTAATTAGATTTGAACGTGAAATGGTAATTGAATTTACCGATAACACTGTGGTGTTAGATATGAAGTATTACCAGTTTTACTTCATGGGATGAATAGGTTGGGATTGGGAAATAAAATAAATGATTACTTCGGTGTGGTTCGCTAATCCCGACTAGTTTGAATTGATATTCAAAGGAGATTAAAGAATAAATTTAAAGAATTTATCTTGGATAAAATTAATGGGAACTTTTCCCAAAGTATAGGAATATTTGAATAAAAGAATATTCTGAATTGGAATGAGGCGTATGTTGTGTTTGTGTAACACTTTTATAATATATACGCGAGTTATTCAGAAAGACCGGGTTTATCCCATTCTGAATAACTGATTCGACGTGGTGTCGAAGATGAAGACGGTGGTCGAAGACCGGAAGTCTTCACGTCGTTTGGGTGGTTACTGATGATCTTGATTGGGCTGTACACCCAAGAAGATGGAAACAGTTAGTGATCGTCCAGACGTGCTTGGAGATTGATGGATATGCGGGGTACTAGGTGCCTCCGGTTTCGTTCAGCCCCAGAACGGACTTGTAAATGGACTGTGTGTCTGACATTGGATTTTAGTCTGTGTGATTGATTTCTATTAAATATATATCTGTTTGGCGGCGGAGAATTTATTTTCTTGCTTAACGCCCTTCTCTGAGACGTACGAGCTCAGGGGTTATATATTGATGGATATCAAACGCATGGAGTGAATTGCCTGTGTGGCATGCCTAAGTGGCAATTGATCGAGGCTTCTGTTGAAAAGCAAAGTCTTGTGGTGATGATCAAAGCACAGCCTGTGTGGCACAGCTTTGTGTAACGTGAATTCGCGAGCCTCGCACCCCGGTTGTGAACCAAAAACGGGAGAGGACGTCAGGGAGGGCATGCGTTTCTTTCTAGCTAGAAGTGGCGTCAGTGGTTTTACACGCCCTGACGAGTTTGACTTATGTGGTTGTTGCTGTTGCGAGGCGCCTCGGTTATATCGGTTTTGGCCGATGCATTCTGGTCGGCAGACGGACCAGACTTACACCCCATAGGGTGGGGAGACGTAGTGTTCAGGCATAATAATCCACATCGGTGGACCGGCCCTGAGGATCCAGGGGGCAGTTGCGGCTGTTCCTGAGACACGGGCTAGAGCGTCTCGAATCGGTTGAGGACTATCTTTTGCCTCGGTTCATAGATGGAAACCCAATTTCCAAATACGTGATTCTGCGGTTTTATTTGTAGAGCCTAGTATGGCGACATAGTGGGATGGGGCATTCATGCCGCCTATGATTGATACTTATGATTTGAAGTTGTTTTATACACTATACACTTATGATAGTATCAAATGATTTGTTTTAAACGTATCAAGCATCCTTGGCTATTATAAGGTAAAAACCCTATCCTCCGGCTTGCGTTGCATTGTGTGATGGGAACTGGGTCTTATAATAGCTTCATTCTTCTTTATTTAGCATTGCGCTGTTTGTTTTATGCACTGGTATTCTTGGGAGGAAACCCGTTCCGTGTTATACGGCGTGGTCCCTTGATTTACCTAACTTTAAAATAAAGATTAACTGTTTTAGTTCTCACACCAGTCACATGACTGACCTGGAGTTTATTATTTTAACCTAAACTCTGGGTGCCCTTATTTTCGACACGGGCAGCTAGTAGTTTTGGTTTTGCAGATTTATATTCACAGGATCCTGGTTTACAGCTGGAACGATATCCGGAAAGCTTTGTATCCGTATATCTACTTCTAGTTGTGTATTGTATTATTTTCCGCTGCTATGTATTTAAATGTAATTTAAATCTCTGATATTTCTGTGTAATATTCATTTTTACTCTGTGTATTCTTGTAATCTGATGCATTGTTGTAATTAACAATGAAATATTCTTCTGTATGCGTTCTGTTTTGTCCTGTTCTCAAACGATAGGGCGTTTCGAACGGTCTAGATCGGTTTAACGACTGGTTCGGACCGAGCGAAATTCCTTTTCGTCACACAGCCACGCTTAAGCCTAGGTAATAGCGTTTATTTTATCGCTATAGTTTTAAGACTTGCAATCCGCTGTCATATTAATCTTGACATCTTTTTCCGTTACAAACTGATACCGTTCCTCGATAATAGTGAAGTCGTTCAAGTTGGGGTATTTTATTACCTCTCAGACCTTGATCAACAACGTTCTTACCTTAGAACCGATACAAGTTTGTATTCTAATCCCTTATACATCAAATCATATTTTCTTGTTAAATCTTAACTAGGGTTTTATAACACCATATCCTTACTTTGAAATCTCTGTTGTTTATGATTATTCATTTTTAAACATTAACTCTTTGCTTTCCATTCCACATTTCTACTTATAACTTCTTAACGAAAAGGTAATTAAATCTCATTAATTTTGATTAATTTATTTCTAAACTGTTTCATTAGATTAATTAAAGACCAATTAATCTAATAATCATTTTCCCAAATAACAGTTGATTAAAATCAACTTCATTCCATCAGTAACTTCATTAACTGATTTTAATTACTTCTTAACATCAGATTAATATAATTTATCTAATAACATTTCTAAATTGTTTATCTTAAATATAATTATCCAAATATTTAATCGTCGGATAATTTCTGCTTTATAAACTCCTTTAATTGTCAACAATCGTTTTTATTTATTTTATAAAAACGATCTCTAAAATACTGGTTTATAATAGAACTTCTATTATAAATTTAAAACTTTACTTTAATTATAAAAATATAATTTTCATAATTAACTTCGTTGATTTTCCTGACGGCCAATCAACTTCAAAACGACAGGTTTACAGTCGACTGTTATCACTTTCTAAATTGATATCGTTTATTGATTTATCGAAACAGATGATTTAATTTCCGTTCGACATCAATATTCACATGGGGTTTAAATATAATTCGGGTTCATACAAAACAAACAGTACATATAATTATCAAGGAATCCGGTCGGATTCCTCCAACCGGTTTCCGCATCCACAGATGTCAGTCAATACAATTTTCACTAACTCTATACTAGGGAATATTCTAATTGATGGAATCAGTGTCCAACCGATGATGTGTGCATATGTAACGGTATATAATATTCAACCAAATTAACTGTAATCTACCTAATCGACCATTCACACAGCATTCAAACAATATTAAAATATATTAAAATATTTTAAAATAAATCAGAGTTAGTGATTTTACTCACCTTGGCGCGTTAGCTGTTTAACAACGATTTGCGTCAGTTAATTGAACCAGACGTTCGGTTCTCTTCTCTTTCTACTGATCACCGTTTGATCCCTTGGCCTCTTTCTCGTTTTATTCTATTGATTATTCTTTTTCTTTTGTAAGTGGCTTATCCCAATATTTTTAATATTATAACGGGCTTTACCATAGTCATTCGGCCCATCTATACATCTGCACTCACTTCATCATCTCCACACGACTTCATGTAGCCTTCAACCCATTTGTCGACAACTACACTTCACGAATCAATTCAACCCATCCTTCACGTTATATTTGTTTTAACGTTGACATGTCTAAACTTCATCCTCTGATGGCCCATGCTAATATCCACGTCCCACGTGTAAATTCCTTCTTTCTCCGGATAATTCTCTTCGAAGCCTATTCACCATTTTGAAAATTTCAAACTCCTCGTCCACCACTTATCTGTATGCAACTACACTCCTCACGTGACCACATGCCCTTTCCGTGCCTCATAACACCTGTTAAACTCAAAGACAGCGAATAACAAGTTAAGGTACCCAATGGAAAACTACCCATGCATGCTTCTTTCTACCACCCTCCAATCATTTCTGTCAAACCCAACTCGCCTACCTTAAATCCCTGTAGACAGACGCTGCTACTCAAACAACATACAGCTCGTCCGTTTAACTCCTGCTACCGAAGGAAACTTCCCCAACGTTTTTCCCCTTTCGTATTTTTGTGTGTTATGCATGCACCACTCTAACAGGTCGGAACCCATATGCTATGTCATGCCTTGCGAACAGTACACTGCTGTTACGCCATTCATATAATTTCCCACTGTTCATGATTAAAACTTCTCATTTACTTAAACATTCTTCCTCTCCTACTTCTTTACTTCTTCATTTCCACGCACGCAAGGCCAGATCTACCCTTCTATTCCCATTTCCTACCATACTTCGTACCACATCAGGCAATCCCTTCAGGAAGGCCAACACCCCCTTAAATAAATTTCCAACTTCATGCATGCAACTCACGTTCAAGAACTCTCCACTTTGACACAGCAAGCTTTTCCTTTCTTCACTCATGTTGCTGTCTTTCTACAGTCCACGTCCCTTCTTTGTACCCAAGACCAGCGCCCTTCTCCTCTTCTAATCTTCACACACAAACCTGATCAGCTCACGTCCACACAGCACTTCCCCTCTTCCAGAAAACGTGCTACGCGCTCATCCATCTGCCCGTACTGTTACTCCTTCCAGAAAATGAAGCTACCTCTCCACTTTACTATATCACAAAACTAATTTCAATGCCTCACCTCACCAACTCACGCAACCAGTATTGATCTCTACTCCCAGGAGTTCTCGCTTCATGTAAACGAGTGCGACTAAAATACTCGCTATTTTTCCATGAAGAATTTATGTATATTTTTTTTATTATTATTATTTATTTAGGGAATGCTTACTTTATTTTCTCTTTCGAAAACGAGAAGTGCTGAGTGCTACGCATTATATAGGAGTAGAAAAACTTAGAAGTTAAGCAATAGCGGATATAGGGTAGGCATAGGGAAGGAATGGGTGTGCAGTGATTTTCAACTCATAGGTTCACCGATGTGAAAACATAGGTACGTGGGAAAAGATTAAGTATGAAGTCTTGACATGTATATATAAAATATACATCTTACAGACTAAGCTATGTGATCGGCCACTTGGTAAGCTGTAGGTGTTAAAAATATAGTATGGAGTAGCAGCTTGCAGAGCTTAGGGTATGGGTAAATATATATATAGGTTATATATTTTAATATTAAGCAAAAGGACAGAGAAAGACATGCTGGCTCACCGAATTCATGCTAGAATTGAGGAATAGGATGATGATTTTCCTACTTAGGTTCACGTAGGGAAATGGTTTACGAGATTGTATAGTGTAGGACGTGTGGTCGATTCATTTAGATTAGGTAGCTTATTATGCATGGTCATTTCGAAGTATGTTCATCCATCATCAGTATGGTAAAAGGTAAGGCTGTGATGTCTTCTTAAAAGGAACGCTCCATGAAATATGGCTTCGGCGTTTACTAAGGGTGGTTGTTCTTAAGGTAGGTTAGATCTTTATAGGGTATCGTGTTATATAAGATTCAGTTCGTGTCTGAGCCGTTACGGACAGAGATGAGCATACGGTAGTGTCAAGCGATGTGCCCCGATCCCAAAAATATAATAACATCGGTAGATTGACCTATTCTATGGAACCCCGAAATACCGATACAGGGTGCGAAATACTCCAAATAAAAAGTTGCATATTTAATTAATCAAAAATTACAGTAAAATTCTAAAAATTAAATTATCGCTGCGCCTCAAAAGAACCTTGTCCCGATTTGCAACCGATGTCAAGTTATATTTCAAATAACCGTTACGGTCGATATACGATTTCATAATGACTTTCTGAATATTTGATTTGGACATATCTTGCAATATATACGACGAAATCTTGGTTTTTCACTACTGTTAGAAAAATACAGTTCAACAGATTCCAATGCTTCTTGTTTCGAAGAAATCCGATTCAAAATGAGTTTGGTATACTCAGTTGAAGTTCAGAACATTAAATTACAAACTGCAGGGTCGTTCTGAGCTCGATTATGATTAATATATATTTATATACGTTCAACTTCTTTTTAATTAATATATAAATCCACTTATATTACAAATTCAATATTTAAACTGATTTAAATATTCAAATACCAACCGACAAAAATGTGGGATGTTACACAAATTCCTACCTTATATTTACAGATAAAAATGTGTAAATTATGTCATGCGGTGAAATTCCTCCTTATTCACATTAATTAAAATGTGAATTTTCCTACGGCTGAAATTACCATTTTATTCACCTACAATTTATTCACTTTAATAAATATGTGAATTTTTATATACGGTTAAATATCTAATCTATTCACATTTAATAAAAATGTAAAATGTTCATGTCCCATATTTTGTGTCAACAAATTTCATGTCCAATATTTTTTAGTTTACACGGTTGTAAAAATTTGAATGCAACACACCTAAAGGAACCAGTCGTTTATATGTATATATATTTATATATATAAATCTCAAAAATGAGATTTTGATCGCATTAACCAAACTACAATAATAGAGTTGAGACAAAAGGGAATTACCAACCCACAAAGTCCAAACAACCAACATGATCAAATCAAATAACTAACATCAAGGCAATTTAGCATATGGAAAATCAACAAGGCACAATTAAATAAATTAACTCATAATTAATTCGAATTAATCACTAATTCAGATTTAAACTCTAAAATTTCAGATCTAATATCATGTCCTAATAGGCAATTCAGATTCAACATCGTACGGTGTGAATGGTTCAGATCCATGTTTTAAATTTCGTGTCATATTAGATCTACTATTAATAATCATAGAAATGATAATTAAATATATTAAATTATATAAATAAAAAAAATTCTCACCTTGATTGGATAAGAATTTGTCCCAAGCTTTTTCTTTTAAAAAAAATTGTATTTGAAGTCACGGTTCTCACGATCGTGGCGCACCTCACATCGACCGCCTTCGACTCGCTAACCCACCGCCCAGGTCTCGGCCAACTCGCCGCTGTCTCCACCCTCGAAAACCAACCCCGAACCTTGCCACTTCATGCTGCCGCCCTGGCCACCGTGTGTCATGAAGAGTTGAACCATTTTTGCGTTGGAATGGCTTTCAATTGATGAAGGAATTAGAAGAAAGAGGAGGAAGAATAAGGGAGCGTGGCTGCCATCGATTCAAATTAGTAGTAGCTGTGTATAAGGGGAATTGGGGTTATGTATTTGGGCTATAATTATTACATTTAAATGTGTGTTCACGTTTTAGAAATAGTTATCTACCTCCAATCTTTTTTTTTTGACATTATTTCCATTATCTCTCTTTTGATGTCCTTAATTGACATGCATTGGTAATTTAAAGGAAACATTGCCGTTTTAATATTAATTATTTCCCTTTCCTGATTTAATCCCTTTCTATCACACACATTTGTTTTCCTATTTTATTAAATGAAGTTTGCTAATATGTTAATGTGAATAATCTTCCATTACTTTCAAATTCAAACGCACAATTTTTTTTTTTCTTTTTTTTTTTTAAAAAAAAGAAAAGAAATTAATGTGTGTGTATACTTTCCGATTATTTTATAAAATACCATTCATTAACTTTCATTCTTTCTTCTATTTCTTTTTATTTAATTATGTATGTTCCATTGTAATGTTTACAATTTCAAACGCACATTACTCCCTAATTAACTCCAATTAACATTAAAATGTAACTTTCAATTTTTTAATCCTTTTATCGTATTACAAATACAAACAAAATTCAACTTTCCATTATAGCCTTTTCATGTAATTTAACAAAATTGAAAATTTAACCTTTTCAATGTAAAACATTTTCGTTGTAAAATATCAACGTTAAAATTGTATCTTTTTTATAAAACTTTTCTTAGGTAAACCAATGACATTACTTTACCTTTTACTGCATTCATTAACGTCAACTTAATGTCATCTACCATTTTCTAAGAAAGGTCTAAATAAATTTTCCTCTTTTCCCACTATTGAATTTTAATTTATTTTCTTTTCAATTTTTACCAACCTTTCTTGTTTAATGGACTTTCCTTTCCCTTTTTCATTTGAATTATTACTTGCCTTTGTTCACCCAATGATTTCCCTACCTTTTATCATTTATTATTCGATTTATATATTGTCCTTGCGTATGTATTTATTTTACATTTAAACTATTATTATTACCTCATTTACAATTCTTTAATTCATTCATATGGATTTGTACATTTTAATGCACTAACATATATCTTTGAATAGTTAACATTATAAATAATTATTTCTTTATTATCACTCTATTAAACATATAACATCACTATTTGGATTTTGTTTCATGATTATGATACCTAAAGGTCCAAAAACAATGCTCCATTAAGTGCGCTTTTATTCCTTCCTTTAATCCATTGATTTGTTTTACCTTAATCCTATTAATTTCTTTTCTTGCATTTGCTTTTAGTGTCCTCCTCTCTTCGTTGTTTCATTAATACTGCATTCATTGATTTAAATAAAATTAAAAATTGTCATAAATTGCATTTTTAAATTTCTACCTTCCCTTTTTGTCAACTTGTTGGAAAATTTATTGAATCTTTTGGTTTAATGTTTCCCACAGAATAAATTTTATTACATGCAAATTGCATACGCTCCGTATTTTCATTAAAAAGAATATATTTAATTTCTCAAAATAAATTATTTTAAACAACCAAAACACATTAAAATAACTTAAAATAAATTTTTTAAATTGGCCCCAAAATTCAGGGTTGTTACAATCTCCCCCACTTAAAAACTTTTCGTCCTCGAAAAGGAAAAGAGAAATAGAAGAGTAGGAACCAACCTAGAGAACGTAGAATGTTTTAATTCTTAACTTCTTAACCGTGTCGTTGGGAATAAAGCTCCTCAGTTCCAGTAGCGTCTTGCCTCCTTGCTCTAGCTCTACTAGTTCTAGCGGCCCGAGTACCCATTTTTAGTTAGTTCTGTACGATCAAGGGAAGAGTCAGAACAACTGTAATGGTGGTTCTAAGAGATAGAAAAGATCGAAGGATGAATGAAAAGATGACGAAAGTGACTGGCTATTATGTATCACATGAAATGTCCGCCATAGAATATTGTGATTCTATGTAAACGAATTTGTTATAAATATTTCATATTCCAAAGCTAAGTTTAACCAAAGCTCTGATACCAACTGTGATGACCCCAAACCTCCACTGGGTGAAAGTAAGGAATAATCATATGGAATACAACATAAATATAACAATACATATCACTGATACAACATAGCAGAGGAAATACCATAGAATAATAACATTATAGCAGCGGAAATATAATGTCATAAACCACAAAATCCCAACAGTCACAGAATCCAAATTATTACATCAAGTTTGCACAAATGAAAATAAGTTCCAACTCCCAAAATAAGCAATACGAAATGAAACAAGTCTAATGACTGAACTTAAAGATAGAAAAATGCAATAGAAGTAAATGATAGCTGTCCTCAAAGCTCCAAGTCATCACCTCTCCACAAAAGAAAATCCAAGCAAAGATAATGAGAAACTCCAAGAAGACTCCAAGCAAAGAATGAACCTGTTTACTTGGCTGCCCGTGTAGAAAAGAGGGCACCCAAGTTTGCAAAAAGGTGAAACAAACTACGGGTCAGTCGTGGGACTGGTATGAGAATTCATAACTAGTTTAGTAATAATAATATGACAAATCCAAAGACCACGACGCTAATGCGGAACGGGTTTACTCAATGGATTGTCGTGCATAATTTAAAGTGTCAGAACGTACAACATCGCAATGCTTTTTAGAAAAATGGAATCACCATAAGACTCAAGTCCCATCACACAATGCAACGCACACCAGAGGATAGAGTTTTCCCTTATGGTGATTAAACATGCTAAATACGGCAAATACGAGTTTAATATTATTATTAGTGTATAATAAAAACATTTCAAAATAAATGTATCAATCCTAGGAAACATAGTACCCCATCCTACTATATCTCCATACTAGTAATACAATCAAAACCGCAGGGTCGTATTTGGAATTTGGATTTCCATCTGAGTCAAGGCTAGGGAGGAGCTCCTTACCGATTCGAGACACTCTAGCAATGCCCCAGGATTGGTACTCTGTCCAACCCTTGGATCCTGCAGGGCCGGTCCATACGTTAACGCTTAATGGATTGTCAATTCCTGAACACACGCTTCCCGGTCCTTTTGGACCTATAATACGGCCAGTGGCGACCGCATAAATCCGAGGCCTCGAAAAATCCAACAACCACAATGAATAAATGCCAGCGCTGGTAGGTCCCTGGCACCATTCTAGCTAGAAAGAAACATGTGCACTCCCTGCGTTCCCTTCTCCCGTTTTAGACTCCGCCGGTATGTGAGGCTCGTGAAGTCACGTCATACACAAAGCTATGCCTAAACAGGCTATGCTTTGATCATCCCACAAGGCCTGCTTGTAACAACCCGAATTTTTAGCAACGTGTTAAGACAAGAATCAAGGCAGAATTAAATTATAAAATCTGAATCAGGATAAACGGGTTGCGCCATTGCGTTCGTCTCGGAAAAATACGCGAAATAGAGTCCGAAATTTCGTAAATCGGAGTCCGTATGAAGAAGATATGTACGAACGAAGTTAGGCAGAAAAACCGAAAACAAGCCAGAATGCACTGGCGCACTTGTGAAGTGCGCCAGCACAAAAATACACAGGCGCACTTGGGAAGTGCGCCCGTGTCGAGCCAGAAACCTGCACAGCCTTCTGGCTTGACCCTGGCTGGCCTGGTGCACCTGTTTTGGCCCTTGGTCTTGTTTTGGAGGCTTGTGACGATTTTTGAGGGCTGGGATCTATCCTAGGGTTAATCCTATGGCCTAAAACACTTGCCTAATCTATAAATAAGACCCTAACCTACCCTAAATCATCATTAATCTAT
Organism: Allium sativum; assembly: GCA_030737875.1. Lineage (NCBI taxonomy): Eukaryota > Viridiplantae > Streptophyta > Magnoliopsida > Asparagales > Amaryllidaceae > Allium > Allium sativum. The sequence continues at coordinate 426,483,456 of CM060909.1, read as the reverse complement.
CCTACAACTAAACTATGGCAAAATCAATCCTCTCATGGCCTCCACTCTCTTCATAAATTCCTAAATCAAATTTCTAAGAGATTTCCATGCATACAAGTGTATTTAGGCTTGTATGATCCTCTTTAGCTTGCATTAAAGTCTTGTTTCTCTATTGGCATCATAAAGGAGGAGTCTTGATCAAGTTTGCTTGCATTTTGGGGTTTTAATTTGTTGCATAAGGGGTTTCTTACATTTGCTATACTCATTTGAGTCCACATAAGCATTGTAAGCCCTTCCCTACTCTTAGATATTAACTATGAAGTTAAATGTTCATGTTGAAAGTTTGGGTTTGATTAATTAGAATGATGCATGCTATCATGTTATGCAAGTTTATGAAGTCATTATCTTGATCTTATGAGCTAAAAGCCACAACCTTTATGTTGAAATGTTGCATTATGCAACATGAGAATCTTCATAATCATTATGTCAACTTGCATATGAAGTCATAATCCTTATATGATGATATATGCGAGTTTCTAGCCATCATTCCATGTCTTTTGTCACCATGATTCGCTTATGTACCAAGTTTGGGTTGATGCATGTTTTTGAGGCTTAAGAATGTAACATGCAAGCTAATGAACACATTTGTGCCTCATTTGCCACCATGATTAACTTGTGGCTTAGTACCCATTTTTGTCATTCCTTTACCAAGTCTCTTCTTTTAATCCATCACGTTGTTGCGAACGTATATGCTAGTTTAAAAAGCGTTGGGGTCACATTATGGGGAAACATAATGACATGAATATGACTTGGGTAAATGGGTATAAACATGACAACATGTAACGTTAAATATGACATGTGTTTATACTTGAAAACATGACTTGAAGTATAACATGGAAGTTGACATGTAAGTATGCATAAAAACATAAGCTTGGGAATTTACCTATTAAGTTAGGTCTACCCATTGGGAATTTACCTATTAAGTTAGGTCTACCCAATTGCTTGAAAACTTGACTATGAACATGACACTAGACTAAACATGAAAGTGGCCAACTCGAGGTTGGGTTTAGTTTGCAACGTAAAACTACCCGGAACCGACCGGCCTAACTAGTAGTTGCAAACAATAGGACCCAATGTGAGAAGTTGGTCATGTTGTGCTTGAACCCGAGGTTAGACCAAGTTGTGGTGTAAAGCTACCCGGAACCGACCGGCTTAACTAGTAACCACAACAAAGTCTAATGTGAGAGGTTGGGGTGCATTAAGTAATTAATGCCACATGATAGGGTTAAGTTAATTTGATTAATGACTCTTAACCAAATATGACATGGGTAAATGGGTTAAGTAAATTGGTTAGGCTAATGATACTTAACAAAACATGACAAGGTTGGGTAGGTTAAGTGATTTGATTTGCCTAATGACGCTTAACCATTTTTATACGACTAGTGGACGGGGATTAAGTTAACCAACACTTAATCAATCCAACATGATAATTTGGCAAGGTTAAGTAAGTTTTCTTAATGACACTTAACCATACAAGATGATTAGGGGATGGGGTTAAGTAATTTGCACCTAACTAATCCGACACGGTAATTAGATGGGGTTAAGTAATCCACACTTAACTAATCTAAACACGGTAATTCGATGGGGTTAAGTTAAACACTTAACCAATTTAAACTCGGTAATTCAATGAGGTTAAGTAACCAATACTTAACCAACTTAACGTGATAATTTAATGGGGTTAAGCAACTTATACTTAACCAATTATACATGATGATTTGATGGGGTTAAGTAACTTACACTTAACCAATCTAATACGCGGACCTGATAAGGTTAAGTCACAAGACCTTTTTAGAATATACTTAACCATTGTAGTACGATTAGAGGATGGGGTTAAGCCAACCTATACTTAACCAATCCGACTCGATAATTTGATGGGATTAAGATAATCTATGCTTAATCGATCTAGCAAGATAATCCGATAGGATTAAGGTAAGCTAGTACTTGACCAATTTGACTTGATAGGGTTAAGTCATGAGCCTCTGGGTACACTTAACCAACTTGTGGGACTAAGTCTTGAACTTAAATACTTAGCCAATCTTTGACGTGATTCGTGGGTGGGTTAAGTCATGGACTTGAATGATAACACTTAACCCAACAGACAAACCCTAGCTAGAAGAACTAGGTAGAAAACCGTGGCTAATCAAGGATAACGGGAAAGGAAGCTAAGTGGTAAACCTTAGTTAAGGGTAACTAAGTAATAATTCTTAGCTAAGGACATAGGACTAATTCTCAAAACGATGAGTAACCTGATACGGTAGGTCATCTCTTAGTATACGAGGGGGAGCAAGTTATCTGACTTGGATAAAAGCTCCAGCGCACTGGGTGCCGAAGTGGAAGCTTCGCGGGACGTGAGGATATTCTTGGGATCCCTCTGTGGGCTGCCAGGTAATTATACTAGGCCCATGAGAGGTTAAGGTCTGCGTTAGAAGGACCAAGAGTATGCCTTGGTTGCTATGCGAGCAACCTAAAGACTGGGATGGATTAGCGTGGAGTCGACGATTCTTGTTTTTGCCCTGGATAGCACATCGCCGACTATCTACCATCTTTAGTCAATCGTGTACGTGCGGAAAGGCAGGGAACCCCCAACAGACCATGTGCTTGCTATCGAGTCATGGGTGAGGTTGGCCCGTAGGAAAGTGGGCTATAGTGGGGCCGGGGAGTGGTTCTTATACATGATTTTTCTTGGATTGCCTTTCAGTAGTTGAGGGAGGGGTCACGTGGGACCATAGCCACGGGTACAAAAACAGACCTTGATATCTGCATCGGCAGACGATTTAAAGCTCCCGACCGAGTTCCGTATTTCTTGATTTGCCCTGGGACGGAACTCGGATGGCACATTGGGGAACATGTGCATCTAGACATGGAAAACGATTCACGATACATACGTGGGATCAAGGGCGCGGTTGACGGGTGGCGTAATCCCTAGTGGTCCTAGGTGGCCAAAACCCAAACCGAGACACGGAAACGTTCATTAGGTAGCATAATCCATAGCGGTCCTAGGTGGCATAAATCCTAAGTGGACGCGCGATAGTTCATGGTAAGGAAACACAACTAGATCAAGGGTTGCAGTCCAAAACAACTTCAAGGATAAACCGTTTACATGGGAAAGCCCGTACAGCCTTCGGCAAAGGACTGAACTTATACATGGAAAGAAACATATGAGTTGAGTAACCTATATATGCGGCATATTAGGTTGACATGGACCATTACACGACTTTTGAGTAAGGGTCATTCACGGATAACACGTAATACAGTTGGGGTACTAGTACGGTAGGTGCAGAGCGGATATACAGGATAGATGCCATGGTACGTTATACGCGATAGATATCTTGGGATATTATACTTGATAGAAACCTGACAATGTGATACCTTGTTTTATCTTGACATCGTAGTTTATCACGACACCCTAGTGTATCTGAGTTCAGTAGTTCATCCTGTTATTTTGATTTAGCTTATCTATCTTGTTATCATGCTTATGTTCATCTCAGTTTCTCATGTCAGTTAACTTTACTAGTTTTTATACTAATAGTAGATAGGGCTTATTCAGTCTTTTTGACTGACCCGTTTTATTTCGCCTCTTTTCTTCCGTTCCCCCCCCCCCCCCCCAGGTTACAGGGAGGAAACACTGCTGTTTAGTTCGGACTTCTTCTGCTTGAAGGTCATCATGGATGGCTTGGACTTTTCCTGGCTATGGCTACTTTACTGCTTTTTCTTGGGGAATAATTTATGAAAAAGTCTTTATGCTTCTTTATTATTGCAAGACAGGTTTTGATGTACTCTGATGTAAAAGGCTTTAGACCTTATTTATTCATGTTATGAAAGTTTGATTTTACTTCCGCTATTCTATATATGTTCTGTCTTGTAATATTTCTGTGCATATTTACCAATAATACTCCTCCAAACCTAGTGCATTCCCTTTGTGAGTGACCCTAGCGGAGGTGGGGTGTTACACTGCTTTTCAACAAAGCCTTGATCACATCTTAGTATGCCACACTGTCCCTCCATACCATACCATTGCTTCTCCATCAATACATAAATGGGTGTTAAGTAGAGAATAAATTCTCCACCACCAATATTTATATATTAACAGAAAATCAACAATATGATATATAACGAAGTACGATGTCAGACACACCATCCATTTAAACTTATGCTCTGGGTCTGAACGAAAGTCAAATCCGTGAAACCAACACGTACGTCTGGGCAATGACCTTGACCCATGAATTGGTAGCAAGTCAATTCAGGGTCTCGATCGCTGTCCATTCGAGGGAAGATTTACGGTCTTCATGTCATCTCATGCTTCGATTCTTTAACGTCGTTTGGTTTAATTTGGGATGAGGGTATCTCGGACTTCCCAAACAACCTCGCATACTTATTATAGTTTTAGAAAAACTAATTCATGTCGTACATTTTTTTTATAACTGCTCATTCTTGTCCTAATTATTTAGAATAATTAAACTTCTTACTTAACGATGCATTTTCGTAATCTTACTTTTATTTACATTAAATAAAATGTAATCTTTCAATTCATTTCACGTTCTTATCTTATTTACATTGAATAAAATGTAAACTTGTACATACGGTGAAATTCATTTATATCAACATTAAAAATAATGTTAACGCTATCCTACGGTCAAATTCTCTTTTTAATTTACATTAAGAATAAAGTAATTCAACCCTACTGTAAATCCTCTTTTATATTTGCATTATAAAATAATGTAATTTTATCCTTCGAGGTAATTCACCTAATATTAACATTAAAAATAAATATTAATCCCTACGGTCAATTCCCTTTTAAGTTAACATTATAAAATAATGTAAATCTTGTCCTACGGAGTAATTCTCTTAATATTAACATTTAAAAATAATGTATATTAGTCCTATGGTTAATTTATCCTTTATTAACCTTAAAAATAATGTAATCTCCTCCTATGTTAAATTACTTTGTTACTTTACAATTAAAAATAATGTAGCCCAAACCAACGGTTAAATTGCTCTTTAATTTAACATTAAAAATAAGGTTATTCTCATCCTATGGTGCAAATACTTCTTATTTAACATAAAAAAAATGTTGATCATCCTACGATGTAAATTTCTTTAATATTAACATTAAAGATAAATGTTAATTACCCTACGATGTAAATACTTTAAATATTATCATTAGGAATAAATGTTAATCCCATCCCACGGTCCAATTAACTATGCATTAACATTAAGAATAAATGTTAATTATCATACGGTTCAATTCACTATATATTAAGATTAACAATAATGTTAATTATCATACATGTGGTGAAATTATTCTTTATTATTAACATAAAAATGTTAATTTTTCATACGATGCAAGTTACTTAATTATTACATAAAATGCTAATTCCTCATACATTGCAAATTACTTAATTTATATTAACATTAAATAAAATGTGAATTTTATCCTACGGTGAAATACTTTTTAATTAACATTAAAAATGTTAATTTCATCCTACGGTGAATTCCTATTTTATATTTACAAAAAAAAAATGTAAATTTTGTCTTGCGGTGTAAATTCATATATATGTTCAATAGGAAAATGTAATTCTTATCATATAATATAAATTCACATTTTAATTACACATAAAATGTCAGCTTTATCATACGGTGCAAACCATATCTTATTTTATATTAAAAATAAATGTAACTACCAGTTAAATGTTAATTCATGTTCTAACTTACATTAGAAAAATGAAAATTTTATTTCACCGCAAAATCCTACTTTTTATTTACAATTCAAAATATAAATTTTGGTTCATGTCAACGTCCTACTTATCGTCTACAAATGTGAATCTTGATATACGAGAAAATTCACCTTTTAATTGCAAAGAAAGAAAAATGTAATTTTAACAAACCATATAATTTCACTTTATAATTTACATATAAAAATGTAAATCTTGACATACGATGAAATTTCTTAATATATTAACATTAAATAAAATGTTAACTAACATACGATGAAATTACTTATTTTTAGCATTAACAAAAATGTTAAATTTCTCATACGATGTAATCTCTTATTTTTAACATTAACAAAAATGTTAAATTTCTCCTATAATGTAAATTTCTCTTTTTATATACAATAAAAAAAATACGTTAATACATACTTTGCAATCTTTTTTTTTTTTAATCAATATTAAAAATGATGTTAAACAATCTTTTCTTTTTATATAACATTAAATAATGTTAATAAATCATACGGTCCATTCCCTTTTAAGATTTACATTAGAATAATGTTAATCAATCTTTTCTTTTTATATAACATTCAAAATAAATGTCAATGAATCATACGGTGTACATTTTCTAATTTTTAACATTAAATAAAAAAAATGTCAAACCAACATATGGTGAAAACTTCCTATATCAACATCAACATAATAAATGCCAATGAATCATACGGTGTACATTTCTAATTTTTAACATTAAATAAAAAAAATGTCAAACCAACATATGGTGAAAACTTCCTATATCAACATCAACATAATAAATGCCAATGAATCATACGGTGTACAATTTCTAATTTTTAACATTAAATAAAAAAAATGTCAAACCAACATATGGTGAAAACTTCCTATATCAACATCAACATAATAAATGCCAATGAATCATACGGTGTACAATTTCTAATTTTTAACATTAAATAAAAAAAAATGTCAAACCAACATATGGTGAAAACTTCCTATATCAACATCAACATAATAAATGCCAATGAATCATACGGTGTACAATTTCTAATTTTTAACATTAAATAAAAAAAAATGTCAAACCAACATATGGTGAAAACTTCCTATATCAACATCAACATAATAAATGCCAATGAATCATACGGTGTACAATTTCTAATTTTTAACATTAACAAAATAGATGTTAATTTAACATATAATGTGAATTTTTTTAATTTTTTTTTTATTTCAATGTAAAGAATTCACTCTTTATATTACAATGTAAAGGTATCAACTTTTCTATTTTTAAATTTACATAATAAATTGTAAATTTTGTCACCGCAAATTCCTACCTTATATTTACAGATAAAAATGTGTAAATTATGTCATGCGGTGAAATTCCTCCTTATTCATATTAATTAAAATGTGAATTTTCCTACGGCTGAAATTACCATTTTATTCACCTACAATTTATTCACTTTAATAAATATGTGAATTTTTATATACGGTTAAATATCTAATCTATTCACATTTAATAAAAATGTAAAATATTCATGTCCCATATTTTGTGTCAACAAATTTCATGTCCAATATTTTTTAGTTTACACGGTTGTAAAAATTTGAATGCAACACACCTAAAGGAACCAGTCGTTTATATGTATATATATTTATATATATAAATCTCAAAAATGAGATTTTGATCGCATTAACCAAACTACAATAATAGAGTTGAGACAAAAGGGAAATACCAACCCACAAAGTCCAAACAACCAACATGATCAAATCAAATAACTAACATAAAGGCAATTTAGCATATGGAAAATCAACAAGGCACGATTAAATAAATTAACTCATAATTAATTCGAATTAATCACTAATTCAGATTTAAACTCTAAAATTTCAGATCTAATATCATGTCCTAATAGGCAATTCAGATTCAAAATCGTACGGTGTGAATGGTTCAGATCCATGTTTTAAATTTCGTGTCATATTAGATCTACTATTAATAATCATAGAAATGATAATTAAATATATTAAATTATATAAATAAAAAATTTTGTCACATTGATTGGATAAGAATTTGTCCCAAGCGTTTTCTTTTAAAACAAAATTGTATTTGAAGTCACGGTTCTCACGATCGTGGCGCACCTCACATCGACCGCCTTCGACTCGCTAACCCACCGCCCAGGTCTCGGCCAACTCGCCGCTGTCTCCACCCTCGAAAACCAACCCCGAACCTTGCCACTTCATGCTGCCGCCCTGGCCACCGTGTGTCATGAAGAGTTGAACCATTTTTGCGTTGGAATGGCTTTCAATTGATGAAGGAATTAGAAGAAAGAGGAGGAAGAATAAGGGAGCGTGGCTGCCATCGATTCAAATTAGTAGTAGCTGTGTATAAGGGGAATTGGGGTTATGTATTTGGGCTATATTTATTACATTTAAATGTGTGTTCACGTTTTAGAAATAGTTATCTACCTCCAATCTTTTTTTTTTGACATTATTTCCATTATCTCTCTTTTGATGTCCTTAATTGACATGCATTGGTAATTTAAAGGAAACATTGCCGTTTTAATATTAATTATTTCCCTTTCCTGATTTAATCCCTTTTTATCACACACATTTGTTTTCCTATTTTATTAAATGAAGTTTGCTAATATGTTAATGTGAATAATCTTCCATTACTTTCAAATTCAAACGCACAATTTTTTTTTTCTTTTTCTTTTTTTTTAAAAAAAAAGAAAAGAAATTAATGTGTGTGTATACTTTCCGATTATTTTATAAAATACCATTCATTAACTTTCATTCTTTCTTCTGTTTCTTTTTATTTAATTATGTATGTTCCATTGTAATGTTTACAATTTCAAACGCACATTACTCCCTAATTAACTCCAATTAACGTTAAAATGTAACTTTCAATTTTTTAATCCTTTTATCGTATTACAAATACAAACAAAATTCAACTTTCCATTATAGTCTTTTCATGTAATTTAATAAAATTGAAAATTTAATCTTTTCAATGTAAAACATTTTCGTTGTAAAATATCAACGTTAAAATTGTATCTTTTTTATAAAACTTTTCTTAGGTAAACCAATGACATTACTTTACCTTTTACTGCATTCATTAACGTCAACTTAATGTCATCTACCATTTTCTAAGAAAGATCTAAATAAATTTTCCTCTTTTCCCACTATTGAATTTTAATTTATTTTCTTTTCAATTTTTACCAACCTTTCTTGTTTAATGGACTTTCCTTTCCCTTTTTCATATGAATTATTACTTGCCTTTGTTCACCCAATGATTTCCCTACCTTTTATCATTTATTATTCGATTTATATATTGTCCTTGCATATGTATTTATTTTACATTTAAACTATTATTATTACCTCATTTACAATTCTTTAATTCATTTATATGGATTTGTACATTTTAATGCACTAACATATATCTTTGAATAGTTAACATTATAAATAATTATTTCTTTATTATCACTCTATTAAACATATAACATAACTATTTGGATTTTGTTTCATGATTATGATACCTAAAGGTCCAAAAACAATGCTCCATTAAGTGCGCTTTTATTCCTTCCTTTAATCCATTGATTTGTTTTACCTTAATCCTATTAATTTCTTTTCTTGCATTTGCTTTTAGTGTCCTCCTCTCTTCGTTGTTTCATTAATACTGCATTCATTGATTTAAATAAAATTAAAAATTGTCATAAATTGCATTTTTAAATTTCTACCTTCCCTTTTTGTCAACTTGTTGTAAAATTTATTGAATCTTTTGGTTTAATGTTTCCCACAGAATAAATTTTATTACATGCAAATTGCATACGCTCCGTATTTTCATTAAAAAGAATATATTTAATTTCTCAAAATAAATTATTTTAAACAACCAAAACACATTAAAATAACTTAAAATAATTTTTTTAAATTGGCCCCAAAATTCAGGGTTGTTACATCTGCACAGCATTCGATAACCTGAACCTGTACATCCCGGGCTAACCCGGGCATTTACCAAACACCGGGTCAGTATGATGAACCAGAGTGAGTAAAACTCGCACAGTATTAAGGGTAAATCATCCAACATGATTTTAAAGTTCAAAATCTTTTCAAAAAAAAAGGATATTCATAAGACCAAATCCACACAAAAACACGGATGGTTTTTACCTTACGATAACCCAAAATAGTTTTGAAACTAATATCTTTTCTGATAATATAATAATGTTTAAATACAAGTAAATAACAATCTAGTGGAACGCTTGCATCTCATGCTCCACATATATAGTATACAATCAAAACCGCGGCGCTTATTGGAGATTTGATTCCGACCTTGACAAGGTATGGGACCACCTGCCGATATTGTATCTCTAGAGGCAAATACACTGGGTTCAACAAGAACGTCTTGCAACCCGACCCTCACATGACCGACCACTCGTTTCGCTTGAGTGTATCGAATGTATATCACCAACGGTTAGGCTCAAACCACCATTTCCCGAAAAGGGACAGCACCGAAATAGATTAAAGAAGCAAAAGGAATTTCTCTTGATAGGTGATTATACACCCTAATGGGAGCGACCCATATAGCCATGCTACCTGCCCGATTTTTGTCATTTCCCGGTTGATGAGGCTTGAGGATTGAATTTCCCTTTTGAACATTTGGTCATCATTCACTTTAAATGCCACATCGTCAGATCCGCCAAATATCACTAATTTACGTCCACAAAAATACTCTAGTTATTTGGCTAGAGAAAAACCATTTCTCTGCCATCAACTATGGTACGTTTGAAGAAATCAACATATGTAATTCATTTGGAAATACTCTATCAGACATGCGTCCATACAAGTCATCCGGGAACAGGATGAACCAAAGGTACTCTCCTACTGCATCCAATATAGGTATCACCCCATGGATCAGTAGCGAGAAGTCCTTGCAACCCATAGATTTCAACCACGACAGAATCACAGTGTATCTCGGGCCGCTAAGCCAGAGATTATAAGTAATCCTTCCGCTTATGAAGATCCACGGTCTTCAATGCTCCATCTCGATCGTCTTCTGATATCTTCACGTATTTGTTGGTCGGAATGGTTTTCGAACATAAGTTCGATCCCGGTCTTTCCATACCAACAATCGTTTCGGTCAGATTTGATAGTCGGTGATTTGACAATCAAAATAATCAGTGTTTCATTCGTGACAATCCAATAAGTTTACTGGTTCAGTATTCAGCACCACTTGGCCTCTTTATTTAAAAACAAATGTAAATTTAAACTCTTAAATATTTTGATATTATAAATGTAGTTTTCTCTCTTCTTATTTAACATAATATTTTCCTTAAAACATATTCATTTTATTACTTAGGACAATCCTCTATCGTATTTAGTTTCTATTTTCACTTTCAAACCATTTACCACATTATTATATAATATTGAGAAATTATTCCATTTATTACTCGTAAAATAATGTTATGAATTATCTTCTATTTCATTACTTGAAACAATACTCCACGCTTATTCTTATAGAATAAAGCTCATCTTTTACATTTCCCTCTAACTCGAAAATGTCGTTATAACTTCCTGCAATTTCCTTTTATTTCCCTTTTACTTTGGAATTCTTATAGATATATATTCCAAATTTTCACCAAACGTTGTATTATTATTTCACTAATGGAAATAATATATTACCTCTAACTTCTTTTACGATTACCAACTCATATCATCTTCAGATAATCCTAATTCTGTTCAAGTTGGGGTATTTTAATTACCACTCAGACCTTGATCAACAACGCTCATATCTCAAGATGGATGCGAGTTGTAATCCAAAAACCCGATACTTCATTCCAATCTCAACACAAATTCCGTTCCACTTTTTTATTCAAAATACGGTTTCATAAAACCCATTTATCTCCTTTGAAAATCTCCTTCTCGAATATATCGCTATTCCTTTGTTTAATAATTAAGTAATTCCTTATAAAACACCCCTTTTAAACCTTTACCCTTTTTAAATAATTTCATTCCATAATTTGTATTTGTTAATCAAATCCTATGATCCAATTCTTTACCCAAGTTCACTCTTGCCATTCCCTTTCCAAATCATTCAACCTTTTCCCGCTTTGCAACTCTTATTTCAATTCCTCCTTTTTACTAAATCTCATTATCAAGTAACTTTAATGTCAAATTAACACTTTAACATCTTAATCATCACTTATGAAAATCATGGTTTATGATAAATCATTTCTCTAAATAATTAAGTAACATTTATTTTAAGCTGCCATGTTTGCTTAAAATTCTCTTTTTCATTTCGTTATAAAACTCAGGTTTAAAAATATAAAACCTGTTCATAAACTTCTTTCACCAATCCATTGGATTTCGTTTTAACTTCGATTACATTTTAAATGAATTTCAATTAAAAAGTAATTCTCTAAATTGTTATTAATTAAGATAATAATTTACTTGTATTATTAACTACTTCCGTAGTAAATTTATTAACTAACATGAATAGAAATTCTCTTTTAAAACCCTATTAAAATTAAGCAAATATTCTTTAAACAGTTTTATTAAATTAATCCAACAAACTAAAATAATAATTTATTCCAGTCAAAGATGGTCAATTTAGTCAATTCTAAACACGGTTATCTCGCTAACCGATTTCAATTTGTTTTCCCTTTAAATTAAGAATATAATTCATTTAAAATAATTCCATTTAATTATTCCTTAACAAAACAATTATTCAATTTAGTTTTTAGGTTAATTTTCTTATACTCACGTTTACAAATCTGATTAACATCAGAGTTGTCTTTATAAAATCAATTTGTAATCAATTATAAAAATAAGTATTTATTTCCTTTTGATAAAACTTTATTCAAATAATATATTTCAAAATCTATCTTTGGTCATAAAATAAATTTCATAACTTCAGTTCTATCAATTTACCTAACGGTAAATCAATATAACCAAAACAATTTACTTTTAGGCCATTTACTGCTGATTACTCAACCAATATAGCCCATTGGTTAAAACACAACACGGGTTGACTTTTCAATCAGTGATCAATACTCAAACCAATCACCCAAACATGACAGTTCATATGATAATATGAAATAAATAATATATTTTTAGAAATCTGGTTGGATCCGTCCAACATGTTCTTCCCTGTATTCAAAACGGTTATCTCAAATCAGATAATTAAGTTTCATTTAACTGATAAAAATGAATAACGACCATTTAACCTCAATCACAAACAATTCAAACAATTCAACCAACTAAACACGTTTATTTTATAAACATAACCAACAAGGTAAGTTACCTTTATTGGAACCAATCGTTAGAATAACGATTTGGTATTTCACTGAAATTAAACGACGGTTTAATTTCATCAGTCATATCAATAAATAATTATAATACTAGCAACCAGTCAACCATTATCAAACAGAGCACACAAAATAAAAACCTAATTTAAATAAAATATAAATGGGAAAACTGAGTGAGTTTAACTCACCTTGGTTTGATTTTGTTGTCAACAGCTCATTTTAATTAAATTAAACGATCGTTTAATTTAACTAAATATTCCGGTTGATTCCAGTCCCATTCATTTCTGCTTCATAAGGTAGAATTCACTGCTGCAGTCCCAACGTAGTCTGTTCCGTTCCATTCTAATCACCAATGTGAGATATACACAATTATAAACATATACAATTGAATTAAATAATTAATTTCTTAATTAAATTATAATTTTTACTTAGTTTAACTAATTACACTTGCGTTTAAATAGTTCTATCAGTCGATTAGTTCCCTATTTATCGAGTATGATCCCTTTTGAATTTCAAAGACTAACCTAACTTGTTTTATCCGGTTCGTTCCATTTTGTATATAGGGTAAAAGTCGTTAAAGTAATTAAGCTACTAATATTATTATTAACTAACTAATCTAGTACTTAAATTAAAGCTAATTCCAAATTAAATTAATTAAATTAATTAATTTAAGCCCATCACTTTGTTCGGAAAACACTCAGCCAATTTACTTCTTTCGTTCCTGATGCAAGTCACGGTTTCAGTCCACCAATTCAGTTAAATTTAAATGATTAATAACTTAATTAAGTTATATGTTAATTACTTTGGGATAGAACGGTAAGGCTAAACCACGTCATTTCCTGGTCTTCGTTCCAGCTCTATCCCACGCGAGAGACTAAAGCAATGAACCCATTCTCCATTTCACGTCTTCACCCTCGACTTAGTTCACCGTCTTTTCCTCAACGTCCGCCGCTCCTCAGTCCACCGGAGTCCAATCGGATAGCCCCACGTTTAAGACCGATCAACGGCGCCTCCAACCCCCCTGGTGCGAGCCTCCATCTCCTCCTCTAGGTCCAACAAAGTCCTCTCGAACTCTGCGCCTTCCTGGTTCCTTACCAGCCACAACGATGATCAGAATCCGATCATCACAAGCCAGATCATAGATCTCGATGAGAGGAACATGATTGTGGTGAGGGAATTATCGAATGGATGAACAAATCGAGAGTATTTGGGGGGAGAAGATCTGAATATTTCAGCCGTTAATACCAATGGTGGCGGCGGATTCCAGTATTGACCATGTGGAGATGTATTGACTTAGTTTAGCATTTTGAGTGGCTTTTTATAGTGTGGGAAAATAATAAAAGTATTATTTACGAAACTTCATCGCAAAGTAACACACCAAAACCACCATAAAAGACTTCCGTCTTCTGATAAAAAAGCTAATCTTGGTGTAAAAAGGTATTCCTGACCCAATGGGACAAGTTTCGTCGAAATCCGAGGTCGTATGAAAAAAAATCCTTTATAAAACCAAAAATAAACACGCGTTTAAATTTTTCATGGTCACTAGATAAATCAAATCAACTTGAAACTTTTAAATTCTAAAATAATTCTTCAATACGAACCTAACACCACCAGTTTCGTCGCTTTCTGAGACTGTTTGCCCGGTAGGCTATTTTTACGCTCACCGCAGTGCCATTTTGGACACCAATTTAGCCGGTCTCCAAATTAACAAACTATATACCTATCCTTCCTATAATTAACAAAACGAACCCAACAGAATTGGTTTCGTGGCTTAATTCGATCGTTTGTTCAAGTTATACCCAAATAACCCTTTATTAAATTAATTACGCGCTATAGAAATTGAACGAGCGTTTATGGCTGTCGTGGTCACATACGACATCGGTTTGCCACGCCATTCAACACCGTACAATAATTTAATGATACGGTTCTAATGAAACTAGTTTCGTTGAAAAATGAGTCCGTTTGCAAAATGGCCATTTTAACGTGTATATTTTAAATAACGATTTCCATAACGACCATTTCAAAATTTGATTTAGCCATAACTTACAATCTATAACACAAAATCTGGATTTTTCTCTTTTATATGAAAATTATCATCAATAAGGTTCTAACGTTTGTCGTTTCACAGAAATCCGACTTATATCGAACCCTGTATTTTCAGTTGAAGTTCAAAACTCCATATTACGAACTGTCGTGCGATTTCGAGCTCGTTTTATATTATAAATAAAATTAACCTTTAAACTTCGTTTTAAATAATGAATTAAATATTAAAATCCATTAGTACCCCAAATATAATATTTAAAATAATAAATTAAATTAAATATTTAACGGCCAAAATTCGGGTCGTTACAAGGCTTCACCAGTTAGCTATAGACTCATATATTCCGCTGTGTACTATGTGGTATCTGGAAACAAGTGTTTATAACTATTCCAGGAATAACTGTTGTGCTCTGATGATGGTATGTATACAAAGTTACTGATTTGTATTTCAAAAGTTATGTTATATAATATATTTTATTCGTTCCACTGTGAGATTTGTCTTCTTTGTTTTCTTCTATTCTAATATTTCTTTCTTTCTGTTTCTCATCCTCTAACTTCTTTCTAATAATGATTCGTATTTCTGTGCAATTTGGGTTGGACGTGTGGTGTTATTAGTCAACTCAGATAGTACGGATTTGCGGGCCGTTACACATATAATGTTATTTATATGGATTTCATACAACACATGTACACAACAACAATCAAACACAGTCAACCATCATCCAGAGTGCATTACACAACTGCATAAGCGTTAAATATGAATCAATGCTTATAACAGTCTGTCAACCAATCGAACGACATACAACTAAATAATAGGGATTAGTGTACGTCAAATATCATCCAAATACCCATGTGGGGTTTTCAAACAAGAAACAGAGATTTATTTGTGTAGTTGGGCGATGTGTAAAATATATCGTCCCAATCCATATCAGTCAAATGTGTGTATAAATACAAATCGTCCGATTTGTAAATGAATATTTATTTTATTCATATGCACGTTAAAAATTATATTTTTAACTATAAAATATTTATTTCTATACATGAATATTTTATTTTCCTTTCACATCACAAGCACAATCAATATCCACAACACAACACAATCAAACAAGTCGTCCATGGTCTGTGGACGACGGGTGTCGGGTGCTGCTAAGCACCGTCTACATACTAGTATATATTTCTAACTAGAAAATAAAATGAGAAGTTCTCACCTTGGGGATCCACTCCGCCAACCTTCATTTCTGAACGGTTTGGATTTGGACTTAATACCAGTCGATTCCATCGCTATCCTTTCCCGCTGTTCATAATAAAGATCACATTTTTAATATGATGTTTATATTAAAAATCACATTTTTATGCTGCTACTCATATAATAAAGGTTCATTTTTATTATACGATTTTCCATATATAACAATTATATTTTTATCGTAGTGAAAATCATATCTTTTCTAAATTAAAAATCAAATCTTTTTCCAAATTAAAAAAATTAAATTGGTTCTGATTTTCCGGGTTGTTACAATTAGAGTTATTTACATATATCAAATATAGGCATTTTATATTTGTAATATAAATTGGATTTAAAATATATATTTAAATTCAATATTATATACATATAGAAAATATGCCTATTTTAACCTTTTGAACAATTCAAAATTATAGTTAAAACAACTCATGCTATACAGAAAATTTTCCCATATACATGCGGTTCATGTAACCAAATGGTTTTCATCTTATACATTATTGTAGAAGAAATGTATTCAGGCCCATTAAAATCAAATTACTAATAAACTTATCATATCAATTTTAGAATCATTACAGATAAGCCTAAAATTATATATATCAAACCATATTCCAAAACCAGATTCTATCATGTAGCTATTACAACAATTTGCAAGCAGGTCCATACATTTTCCATACTCTGAAATATATATATATATATATATATAATCAACAATCTAGGCATTTAGCAAATATGAATATACACTCACATATACTTCCATAAAAACTTTTGTAGGTTTATATATATAATTACTTGATCTGGATATAATGTAGGCTATCATAGACAACAAATAAATTATTACATTTTGTAATGTTAATGTCTTTCTATACAAATATGTGTACGCAGGCAGATATACATACATAAAATAATACATATACAGTAGAATTTTAAATGTTGTGCTAAACATATACAAATATTTCTTGTTTGGTGGTGCAAACTAATTTGTTGCTGCACTTATGGTTTATAGCCATAAGGTATATAATCAAACTGAAGGTGCTCGGCTGCAAATCATATTTGCACCTATGTTTTCTTCAGAAGGCTTATTTCTTGATCAGTCCTACTGACCTATCCATTCATGTTCACAACATTTCAGGAACCTATCAAACAAGATAATGTTTTTGAGGTATATTAGTATATATATATATATATATATATATATATATATATGCACACAATCAAATTCACAAATCCATGTCAAACACAGACATATTTGTACAATCATACATGAAGTATAAATTTGTATGCCGGATATTTTTTCAACTATACTATGCATGTATATATACATACATACATATATATATATAAAATATGCAGTGACATTTGGGTACTCATAGATCAATATAAGGAATGCACTAATGCGTTCAAGTGCTCAGGAGTCTATTGTATTCCTAAACCAGATTCAGAAAGGTTCTAGCAGTAATGCTCTCTTATCATGAGTAATTAAAATGTTCATAGAATCAAATTATTATACCATTTCATTAATGCTAAATTAATCACTAAACATGTCATCATGACCATATATATGGATATAAACTTGGGTATGTGCATACAACAAACTATCATATAATATCAAAATACTTTAGTGTATAAAACTCTTATTTATACCTACAGTATGAATACATATAAAAATTCATACTTGTTATGTTTGTTAATTCATGCATGGAATAACGTGTAGCACATCATGTATACATAGCTGTTATAAATTTTTGTTTCATCCAATTCCCAATATGTATAAATATATATATAATTACCTCAACTATGTAATCATAAACAAATTATAATACTTATATGGTGCAAAGATTTATTTTCAGCTATGGATATAAAAAATTCTATGTTGCTTATCATAGTAACAATGCCAATCTTCATGTCCATATTAGATATATCAATATATATATATGTTTGCAGAAAATAAACAAAATAAAAGGACTTTTAAGGTGTAGGTAACAAAACATATATTTATACACATATGTACATAAGTCCTGATATTATTTTAGAACTACATTGATTATCAATATAATCTATCTTATAAACACTTAAGAAGAATATTAACTTTATTTAAATCATCCATGACTTTATATACATATATGTGTGAGTGTCCATTCACTATTACTAACAAACTGTAACAACCCAAAAATTCAGATTCAATTTAAAAATTATTTTTAATATAATTTTATCAGAAATTACATCAGAATTTAAAAATTCAATTTTTAAATCATCGCATTGCCCTTAAAAATAGCTATTTTGCGAATGACCTCCGTTTTCGATGAAACCACTTTTGTTGGATCTGGAATGTCAAATTATTGTTAGGTTTAAATTTTCAAGTCGTTTGGAATTAATATGCGAGTGAGGTGAATTTAAACGGCCATTTTTCAAACGGCGTCCAAATTCGATGAAATTAATTTTTTTAGGACCATAGCATCAAAACGGAGCTAGGTTTCAAAAATTATAATTTTTGAAGTCAGTATGTGGCTCCGGTAAATTAAAATGTATGTTCAATTTCAATACTGAACGTCATATTAATTTATATTTTAATTTTGAGAAAATATGACTGAAACGATCGAATTGGCTTACGAAACATATTCCATTGTGTCCGAAATGGGGCTATTTAGCTAGGGGCGATAGTCATTGGGATTCGTTTGGAGTTTGGATGTAAAATCCAACTTTTGGGAGTTAAATAATATAATATATATATATGGGCCAATCAGAAAATCCCAAAACCTAATTCACTTTTCCAGAAATAAACCTCGCTGCTCCCATACGTTGTCACGAATGAAGGCGGAAATTTCTCAAAACAATTTCTCTCTTGATCTTCCAATCCACACAATGGTTCAAGAAAATTTCTGAACGAATATTGTAGAGCTCATCAAGATCTACAAATCCAACGGGTGTGATTATATATAGTGTTGTATTTTGCTCGAAATTGGCGCTCAAAACACTGCTGTTCAATCGAAATTTGGGAGAGCTAGGGGCGATCGAGTTTGCCGCGGTTGGTGGCGCAGGCAGCGGTCACGGAGGCGCACGAGGTGGTTGGTCTAGATCAACGTCAGGTGCCTCGGTTTTCGTGCGAAGTGGAACCCTATATTGGATGTTGGGTTTCGACAATGTTGGGTTGTTAAACGAAGAGGAAGAAGGTAATTAATTTAATCAATTACTTTATTAATAAGCTTAATAATGTAATTAACATATAAATTAACATATCTTTCTCATACGATGTCGGAATCCAATGCAACAGGAACCATTGGAATCGTGACAGCGTGTACTACATTTTAGAGCTGACTGGAAGGAGTTTGGAGCTAACTACAAATTTAGGCAGAGTGGAACTCAATGTGAGAATTCTAACTCACATAAAAAGGAGTAGTAAATATATACGCTATGTATAAAATTGAAGTGCAATAAAATTGTTTAGGTGATGTGGAAAAATTGGTTAATATGGGTTTGGCAACCCTATTAATGAATTGTTGGATAAATTTGTTGTTGGTGGCGCAAGCCAAGTCAGAAGAGGGGTAATGCATAGACATTATTCTGGTGCTACAATATAGCGCTGTTATAACGGCAAATATTTTTGAAACTGCAATGTATAAAATTGTCATGTAATGAAATAATTATTTGTTCGTTAAAAATATACTTTTTAGCTATATATGCAATGTATAAAATTTTCATGTAATGAAATAATTATTTGTTCATTAAAAATATAATTTTTAGCTATATATGCAATGTATAAAATTGTCATGTAATGAAATAATTATTTATTCGTTAAAAATATAATGTTTAGTTATATATGCAATGTATAAAATTATCATGTAACGAAATAATTATTTTTTCGTTAAAATATAACTTTTAGCTATACATGTAATGTATAAAATTGTCATGTAATGAAATAATTATTTATTCGTTAAAAATATAACTTTTAGCTATATATGCAATGTAATGTAATGAAATAATTATTTGTTCATTAAAAGTATAATTTTAAGCTTACATATGCGATGTGGAAAATTGTCATGCAATGAAATAATTACTAGTTAGTTAAAAGTGTTATTTTTAATGCGATGAATGAGGAATAATAATAAACATTTATTATTAATAATAATTTAGTAAGCGACTAACGATGTAAAACCTTATTGTAAATCGCTATGTAGGCCAATATTTACTTGTGTGCCAAATTAGAATTGGCAAAACAATGAAGTGAATTTTATTTGATTAGTAGTGTGCGATAAAAAATAATATTTAATCATGCTTATTGATATTCATTACTTCTTATGCATTCAATGATGCCCTTGTTAGTTCAACACTTGAACTACTCATAAATCATTTGCATTAGAAGCATTGTATGGATATGTGACATTCGCATGACATACAACGTGGATGGACACTGAAGACGCTTTAAATGGCATTGGATGTTGTGTATTTAATTATGACTACCATGTGTGCATTGGATGCGAGTGATGGTTTCTGGATTAATTGAACATCACCGTAGGATAGAAACAGGTATTGGACTACATTACATAAGCATAGCTGGACATACCTATATAAGCATGTAGCTTCTTGATGTTTATACGTTGTGAACCGTATTGCATTCATTTATTTTATGTTATACGACGAGAACAATAACTGGAGATCGGGTATACAGGCATATTGATCAGAGAAGAGCAGAAGACATGATTTGAACTAAATCAAACTTATAAATAAATTGGCAGGAATTAATAATATAACCTACATAGGCCAGGAGAGGACAAAACTACACACGTCACTCTTGTATAGATACGACACATGGATCATGATTTAATCCCCCACATGGGTCTCAGGATGATTAATTTTTACACATCTCCCTTGGGTTGTATGTAAGTCACAATGGATTATCACATGATTTGTAAATCCCATATGGGAATTAGGATGATTTATTTTTAACATCTCTCAGTGTACACATGTTGTATGGATATACTATGATTTATTGGAGCCTTTTTAGGCCATTTCCGATTTTTTGGAGTGCTCCGAACAAAGGAGGTTATGGCGAAATTTTCCAAAATTTAAAGGCGTTAGCCAAATATTTGAAGAATTAAATTGTTTGGAAGTCATCAAACGAATTATACTTTTATATGAAAATATAAATTAAAATTAAACGAACTGAGTGGCGGTAGTTTGCATTTTTGACTCGTAATTTTAAACGAGTGTACTGGGAGATCC
This sequence comes from Allium sativum, assembly GCA_030737875.1. Classification (NCBI taxonomy): domain Eukaryota; kingdom Viridiplantae; phylum Streptophyta; class Magnoliopsida; order Asparagales; family Amaryllidaceae; genus Allium; species Allium sativum. Next base: position 426,461,920 of record CM060909.1, on the reverse strand, counting down.
GACCATCGGATTTTCCCCAAATTAGAACCATTGGATTCATTTTGAAAATATCTTTCCAACGGTAATGAATATGCTAATATCCAACGGTTAGATTTTGAGAAATGTTTAATTCAAATCTAAATGAAAACAGCGCTAGTGCAGCCGAATGACCTGAAACGTCACTTGACAAAAATGAGCTATTTTATATAAATAAAAATAGTGATAAATCGTTTTAAGTTATTATAAACGATTTAGAATGAAAATAAACCAATTTCCCTTGGTTTATAAAATAATAATGAGGGTTAAGATTTATTTGACGTGAAGCTATAGAAATGAATTGAATCGTGAGTGTCAACTAACTTAACCAAGGGAAGAATTAATTTGATTTATATATACGAGAATTATTTGAAAAGCCGAGTTAAATCTCATTTCAAATAATTAAAAAGTGACTAAAAGTGAAAGATAATGAAGACAGTGCAAGACCGGCAATTTTCACATCGAATGGATTACTATTTATGCCTTCGATATGGGTAGCTCCCTTGAAGAGGTTACAGTGGTAGTGGTCCGGACGTACTTGTTGATTATCCGGATATGCGAGGACCTCTCTCCCGTATTGGACATATGGGACGAGGAATAAGGTGCCTCCGGTTTCGTTCAGACCCAGAACGAACTTGTAAATGGATTGTGCGTCTGACATTGGATTTCATTCTGTGATGATTGGTTTCTATTAAATATATATCTAATTGGTGGCGGAGAACTTATTCTTTTGCTTAACACCCTTCTCTGAGACGTATGAGCTTAGAGGTTATATATTGGTAGACATCAGTCATATGGCGTGAATTGTCAGTGTGGCATGCTGAGATGCAAATGATCAAGACTTTTATTGAAAAGCAGAGTCTGGTGGATGATGATCAAAGCACGGCTTTAATTAGCATAGCTTTGTGTATAACGTTAATTCGCGATCCCACAACCCAGTATGAGTCTAAAACGGGATCAGGGACATAGGGGGGCATATGTTTCTTTCTAGCTAGAAGTGGTGTCATGGTATGGATCCCAGACAATTTTACTTATGTGGATGATGGATGCGAGGCGCCTCGGATATAATTGGCCGATGTACTGACCATTTTAGAGGTCCTATAGGACCGAGAAACCTATTGTTCAGCAATAAATAATCCACTAAAGTAAGTGTGGACCGGCCCTAACAGGTACCAAGGGCTCGCCAGCGTCCGAGTCCTGAAGCATTTGCTAGAGTGTCTCAAATCGGAAGGAGCCATCCCTTGCCTTGACTCATGATGGAAATCCAATTTCCAATATGACATAGTGCAGTTTTAATTGTAAACATATAAGGCGACATAGTATATGGTACCTATGCCGTCTATGATTGATATATTCATATTGAAATTGTTTTTGAAACATCTAGACACTAATAATAATATCAAATTATTTTCTCTTCATGAGTATCAAGCATATTTGGCCATTATAAATTAAAACTCTATCCTCCAGCTTGCGTTGCATTGTGTGATGGGACTTGAGTCTTATAAAGGCTTCATTTTTCTAAAAAGCATTGCGCTGTTTAAATGATTTACTTTGTTTTATGCACTGGCAACCCAATGGAGAAAACCCATTCCACGTTAGCCACGTGGTCCTGTGATTTCCCTTATTATTAAATAAGTTAAGTAATTGTAAGATTTCTCATACCAGTCCCATGATTGACTCGTAGTTTGTTTTTTGTTTCCCTTGCAAACTCGGGTGCCTCTATTTTTACATGGGCAGCCAAGTAAACAGGTAACTGGCTTTCTTTTGGATATGCACCGTAGCATTTGGTGCTCTTTTAGCTGAAGATGAAGACTTATCTTTTATCAGTTATTTTGGACCTTAAGTACTATCTTATGCATGTGTATCTTTGATTTCAATGTAGAGTTATTCTCCCTTTTTATGTACTAAGTAGGATCTTGTATCTGTATAACTCTGATGATGATAACGTTTATGATTTCGATGTTATGATGATGTAAATTATTCTATGGTTTTATGTGTTATGATATTATCTGAAATCTGCTTATATAATTAGTGTGTTATATTCCAATAATTATCCTTGCCTCCGTGGCACGGGGGTCTGGGTTGTCTCACAAACCATGAACCAGTAGTGATGTGTATATATGTGAGTCATACTCGTGACATATATTAATCAGTATAGCAACCATAATATAAAAAAATAATACAAAATTTATTTTATCTGTTTATATAACACATGAAGTGCTCATACATTGTATAAACTACCAATGTGACAATTTGTATACTTAGAAGTTGTCTAAAGGTCGGGCAGATAATAGTATACACACACACGCATATCAACTGAACTTAACATAGAAGATATATATATATATATATTCAACAACAAAGTTAAATATGTATCAAAAGATCAAATCCAAAAGTACTCAACTTTTGAATTCTCAGAATTAAGGAACTGGGTGTTAATCCAAACAAAATCATAATTATGCTATCAGTAATTAACCGATTTAATTCATGAGTTAAATGTGATCACATGCATATTAATAGATCCAAAATCATATTTACAGGATTTAAAAGATGAGCTAATCAGAATATGAAACAATGTTAATTTACAATGTCAACAATGAATCTATATCGAAATTTTATATCAAATACAAAATTCACTTATAGTAAAATAATTTTATCTTTTGTACCTCACAGATTTTACCATCAGTGAAACCTTTTCACTTCTGGAATAATTTCGTATTTTTTCTTTTTTTTTAGAAACGGATGGGTACTTATATTACAAGGGAAAAGGGGTTACATACGTTTGAGCTGGTAAAAATAAATACATCATGGAACAAACACTATACAAAAAAGAAAAATCAGCTCAAACAAAGATACAAGCCCAGATTACTAAACACACCATACTTAGTTCCAAACATGACAAAAACCCAAAAAAACAATACTTATACACCAGGGCCTTCTACCCGAAGGTCCAGAAAGCCCAAAATCTGCACATATAACTTTCCACCATGAGACCACATACTTGCAGCTTCAATCAAAAACTCAACAACAACCTGAAAGTCATGCACCATCTAAGATCCATTAACACCATGTAAATGACCTTCTCCAACAAGCTGTATAGACCAACCCAAATCCAAGCTAAACACAAATCAAAATTCACAAGTACCCATTTCACAATCACCACAGAAAAAGCAGAAACACAGAAAAATCAAATATGATCATTTTTTAGACACACCACCAATAGAAACTCCACCTGGATCTCCACCTCTTTCCTTCACTTTTCTTGTTTTTGATCGATTTTGCATTTGCTGCCTGAGTTTCACCTACTCTAGGTTAACTTCTACCAAGGGTTCACCAGATAAAAACTTGTTATATGTTTTGTATTTACTGAGTTTAACATTTGATCTCCTCTTCTTGAGGCTATTGGTTGAGCTATAATAGCAAAAGGAGCTACTAGACTCGCTCATAAGAAAATCAGTATCATCACCTTTAATATGTTCTGCAATTCTTCATTCTAACATCCGTGTTTGCCTTCTTTTCATTACCTTTTCCTGTATCTTCCTTAATTGATTGTTATCATAAATCTTTCTTAACCATTTTAACATCTGAATTCTCTGTAGAATAAAAAACCCTTCTGACATTAATACCTTCAGCTGAATGTTCGCCTGAACTCTGACCAGTAATTTGATCACCCTTATCCAGATGTCTATCTGACTCAGAAATGCTACAAACTACTTTGCATTGATTTGTTTCCTTATAAGTATTCTCTTCTTTATCCTGCATGCTAACTTCTTGGACCTCAAGAACTTTAAAGGGATTAGTATTGTCAACAAAAATTTTCTCAACAGATCCATTCTTTAGAACAGAGACATCCTTGCTATCCTTGAATCCATTCTCTGATTTCTTATTGCTAACCAAACTCAAATCATTATCCATACATTTATCATCTAAATGCATTCCTGTTTCTAAATTTGAATTGTTTTTTGGACACTATATTTTCACATATTTACAAGTATTATTGGAATGGCGAAACACCTTGCAATTCGAACATAATAATGGAATCCATTCATACACAACTTTTTGCCAAACTAATTCACCATTACAGCACTCAATAGGAATTATTTCAGGAAAGTTAAAATCTGGATTAACTTCAACAAGTATTCTAGCATAAGATGTTCTAATTACACTATCAGTGACATTGTTTAACTTCAATGGATTACCTGATAGAGATGCAATTCTACTAATGGATTCTACCGACCAGAAGTCCAGATCTAAGTTACGTAACTGAATCCAAATAGGGATTGAGTGCAGAAATTCATTTGTTAATTTTAAACCTAGATACAATTTTTTCATGATTATCAACCTCCTATTGTAATAGTATGGTCCTTCAGCAAGAATTATATCATAGTCTTTTTCTTTTTCACATTTTAGAATGAAAAAATCATTATCTCTAGAGTACGAATGATAATTTCCACTTAGATTCCAAGATCGATCAATATATTCCTTGAAAAAAATTAAAATAAGGCCTATTTCCAAAAACATAGAATACAATGGAGTTAAACCAACTTTGCTTGGCCCTATTTTTCAGATCTTCACTAATTACAGCACGTTTAATGTTATCCTTAACAGTAGGCTCATAAAATCGAAGTTGGATAGATTTCTGATGGTATCTATTCTCTAAAATTATGTCTATCCAAGCTTTTGACTTCCTATTGTTACTCAAATTGACAAAGTCTAGATCTTTCTCAGTTAAATTAGGAAAATCCTTCTTTGATTAGATATCTGGAAAGTTAAAATTACCTTCGTATGAAGGCTCTCCACACTCATGATTAAAACCGCTCCTATGCTTTGCATGTTGCAGATCTGAGCTTGAATCTGGAGGAATAAAAGCTTGATTATCAGAATCTGTGTTAAAGACGACATTTTTTCGAGAATCTGGAATTAAAGGAAAAGAGGATGCCTCCATGAATTTTTTTTCGTTGTCGGATTCATCGGTTTTCTTTTTCGTTCATCACCGTTTCCTAAAACTGTGATTTTATAGAATTTAATACTCAAGAATCAAACAATATTTGATTATAGATATAACATTGTTTACTCATATAAATAAATCAAGATTAAAATATGTAAACAAAATTAATATCCAAAATTGATTTTTGTTTAAATAAACTTGTTTTATTTCAGAATTACACTTTGTTGAATTAAACAGTTTGGGTATAAAACCATTCCAAGTTGATGGGATAATTCAATCATTCCAGGATACTAAAACACAATAGGGTATGGTTCAAAAAATTTTGATCAAGGAGTGATTGTGTACAAAAAGTGCTAACTTTTATAAAAACATATATCATCAATGAAGAAAATGTTTATATGTATGCATAACAGGTTGATATGCATCATAGTTAGTTAAGCTCAGTTCAAAACTAAATCAACATATTACTTTATGTTCTTTTATGATTCATAATCATTCAGATTTATACTCGATTATCAATAATAAGTTCCAAGAAATGAGTGTGCAAAATGACTTGTCATTTTGATCAATTAAATGTTTTGAACTATCAACAGCATTTCATCATAAATAACCAAGGTAATAGCAATTTTACACTTAATTAAAATTTAGATTTAGTCAATAATAAATCTATTTCAAAGTTTTTTATATTAGATGTAAAACTTTGTTCACAGTAAAATGGTTTTACTGATTGTATCAAATACAGTTTCAATTTACAGTGAAACAATTTCATCTTCTAAATTGAATTTTTCATGACTACTTGAATTCATGTTTTTAATAATTTTGATTAACGATTCTGTAAACTTCGATTTCAAAACTTTAATATTCATGAATTACTAAGTTCATAAGATTATTAAATCTATATGGACCCAGAAACATTTCAGATCCTATACGATGAAATAATTTCATCTTTAACCATATCTCTAATACATATCAGGTTTCGATACGAAAACTATTAGACAAAAACCCTAAATACCATTTCAACATAAAATTTATTTATGAAATCATAATTCATATGATAATACAAACATGAATAACCCTAAAATCAAAGTCCAATTTATAATTTCTTGCAATAACCTCGCTCTGGTACCACTGTTGGGAATAATTCGATCTAATCGAGTCCTACTTTGTATTTTAATAATTTAAAACTAGGATCTAAGAAAGAAAAATAAATCAAAACTTATATAAATTAGGATTAAATTTTTATACCTCATGCTTTGAATCCCTAGAAGCCAAATCGAATTCGAAACAGAAAAGAGGTGGAAGGATCGAATCAGGAGCCCTCTAAGTGTAGAGCCTATACAAGTAGTCCACACGAGCTTGTTCCTCTTTAATCGAATTGGAGAAGATAAGAGATGATGCGGTGCTAGCCACATGGGTTTTAAATTCCGTTTTGAAAAGGGAAATTAGGGTTAACCTCTTTTTTTTGCCGATCAAATATCTATATTAAAAGGGTTAATTTTATATGTCAGTTTATAAAGGAAAGTGTAGCCCCCTTTTCAAACCAACATATACCATCAAATATGGAACTGATCATTTTACCTTTTCAACACTTAATAAAATATTAACATATTGATATTTTCTTTATCTGAAGTATTATTTCATCTCTACAACGCTCTAAGTGTATGACCCTATAGATTAATACAACGTTGGCAATGATTTTTAAATCGTATTTAAAATCATAAACAGTGATTGACATCTAGCAATACGCTATTGCTACCTAAGTTATAATAAGATCAATAATTCGATACAACCTTTCCGTGACCAGTGTATCAATGTAATATAATCCTTTTAACCAATATATCCAAGATCAATGTAATAACCCGAAAATCTGGGCCAGTTTAAAAAATTTATTTTGGCAATTTTAGCGAATTTTGATCATTTAAAATAGATTATTTTAAATAATATCGACGAGAAATTTATTTTGAATAGAATTCGAACGTATATATTATATAGATCGACGATAGAATATAAATATTAATTTATATTTATAAAAGGAATTGAAAATGGCGCGGTAGTTCGATAATTCGATTTCAAATTTCAATTGAACGTACCGGGTGCAAAATAAACCGGATTTTAGTGAAACCAAAAATTATAGGATCTATTTGAGGATATCTTTCCAACGAATCCGAAAAATTGAAATTTCATAGCGGGAATCAAAAGATATGTCCAGTTGAAAATTCTGAATAGTCGCTATGGAATTCAGGCCCTTAAAAATGGACATTTTGCAAACGACCTCGGATTTCGACGAAACCACTTTTGTTGGATCCGGGATGTAAAGTTATTGCTAGGTTTCAAATTTCATAATTTTTCAAATAATATGTGAGCGTGGCAAAGGAAAACGCGTTTGACCAGTTTCAGTTGATTTTAATCGACTGGAAAATGGCCATTTTTCAAACGGTCTCAGAATTCGACGAAACTAGTTTTGTTAGGACCGTATCGTCAATACGAAGCTAGAAAATATTTTTCTGTGATTTATAGAGTTAGTACGTGACCCCAGTGAATTGAAATGCGCGTTCAAATTCAATATATAGAGTTATATGTTGATTTTAACGGAAACTGATCGAAACGATCGAATCAACTTACGAAACATATCCCATTGTGTTCGGAATGGGGGTAATTAGCTAGGGGCGGCAGTGTGTGGGTCTCGTTTCGAGTTCGAAATTAAAGTCAACTTTATAGGAATTAAAAAGAAAATAAAATAATATATATATATATATTCATTCAAACACCCCCTTCTCCCTTATTTACTCTCAGAACCCTAATTAAAATCCCACCGCCGCCTAGTCTGGCGCGCCGCCGCGCCGGAGACCTCAGTCGCCCCCCTCCTCCCAGATCGATACCCCATACCCCTCAACTCGAGAACACGACCCTGCATCCGCCGCGAGACTGCCAAACCGCAACCCCAAAGGCGACACCACCAGTTCCAGTCGATCCCACCGCCTCGCCTCCTGACCACCAGCGCCGACAGCCCCCTTAACCACCAGTAAGTATTTTTAATTTATCTCTCTTTATTTGTATAATGATTTTCAGTTTTATTTAGTTAAATTAAAAGCTTTATAAAGGTCGGATTTTTCATATGTATGAATGCGAATAAAAATTCAATTTTTATATATGTGTAATGATAAAAATCCGATTTTTAACATGAAGTTAAAGCGATAAAAATCCGATTTTTTTTACATGAAGTTAAAGCGATAAAAATCTGATTTTTATATATTGAATAGCGAAGTAAAAATATGATTTTTATATATTGAATAGCGAAGTAAAAATTCGATTTTTCTATATTGAATAGCGAAGTAAAAAATTCGATTTTTCTATATTGAATAGCGAAGTAAAAATTCGATTTTTATATATTGAATAGCGAAGTAAAAATGTGATTTTTACATATGTAGAGAATACGGGCAAAGAAAGTGACAAAGGGCGAGTGGCGAAGATTTTCTATGAAGAAGAGTCGTGGGATTGGATTAGCTATTCGGTGAGAATTTCTCACTCTTTAATTTAATTTTCTAGTTATATATGTATACTAGGATGCAGACGGTGTTAGTAGCACCCGACACCCGTCGTCCACTGACCATGGACGGCTTGTATGCTTGTTTGTTTGATTTTGATGTGTAGTTGATTGTGTAATGTGATATGAAATGAAATAAAATATTTATATAGTTGAAAATATTTTATAGTTAAAAATAGAAATTTTAACGTATATATGAAATGAAATAAACAAATCGGACGATTTGTTTATATACACACATTTGACTGATATTGATTAAGACGATAAATTTTACACATCGCCCAACTGCACAAATAAAATCTGTGTTTGATTGTTTGAAACCCCACATGGGTATTGGGATGATATATGACATACACGAATCCCAATAATTAGTTGTATGTCGATCGATTGATTGACAGACTGTTATAAGCGTTGAATATTTATATTTGATGCTTATACAGTGTAGAATGCACTTTGGATGATGGTTGATTATTCATCGTTGTTATTGTATACACGTGTTGTAGAAAATCCATATAATTAACATTATATGATAATTGATTGGGCCTCATTCCAGTTTTAGAATAGAAATATTTGAAAAAGAAATATTTGAAATAGAATATTTGAAAATAGGAATATATGAAGCCGTATTGATTAGATTGACGCCATTTTGACGTGAACGATATTTATATCGATTTTATTCATTTTATAATGAATATCGAAAGTGATTTTAAAATCTGGTATTTTGAAAAGAATTGATTATAAATAAAATCGAATTGAAATTGAATATAATTGAAATTCGAATTGAAATTGAATATAACCGAATTCGAATTGAAGTTGAATAGAAATGAATTCGAATTTAAATTGAATATAAATGAATTCGAATTGAAATTGAATATAAATGAATTCGAATTGAAATGGAATAGAAATGAATTCGAATTGAAATTGAATATAAATGAATTCGAATTGAAATTGAATATAAATGAATTCGAATTGAAATTGAATATAAATGAATTCGAATTGAAATTGAATATAAATGAATTCGAATTGAAATTGAATTGAATTGGAAACGAACTGAATTTGAATTAGAAATCAATTTGAATTGAAATCGATTTGAAATGAATTTAAAACGAATTTATATTGGAATATTCAATTTCGATTTGAAATTGAATATGAAGTTGAAACCGTTTTGAAAACGAATTTAAAACAATTTATAAAGCACGTTTTGAATTGAAATCGACGAAGTATATTATATATATATATAATATAATGGCCTGAATAGAACGTGCCGCGCCGCGGCAGTTCGCGAATTTCGACCATTGACTTCGAATGGATATTACGATAGATCCGACCGTCAGATTCTCCTAAAACCGGAATCGTTGGGTTCGTATCGAAAAGAGCTTTCTAACGAATATTGGAAATTAGAAATCTAACGGTTGGATTTGGAATTATGTCCAAGTCAAATTTGGAAAAGGTCGCTATAAGTGCAGTTCGATGGCCGTGGATGGAAATCGACTGTACAGGCCTTGATAAAATTATTAAAAATAGTAATAATTTGTGTAAAATCATAAGAAATGATTTGGGAAGAATTGGGATGAAAAACTCCATATTTGAAAAGATAGAAATAGATTTTTATCGAAATTGACTAGTTTTGAACTAGAATTATAATTCTATTTATTTTTAAATAAATAAATTGGATTTGAAATGGTTTTGAAAATAACCAGAATTTCCAATAATTGCATTGGAATGGATTTGAATCGAAATAGTCTTCGGAATATTTCGATGTTAGATTTCGTGATTATACAGATGTTGTTATGGAAATTTGAAAGATATAGATATATATATATATCGTTATTTCCAATACGATATTTGTTGGTCGTAGAATTTGATATTGAATATAAGCCGGGATATTTTCTATTCAGAGCCTTGTATTTAATGTCAAATGTGATTTGGGTTTGTCGTGAATGGTGTCTTCATTAACACTGTTCTTGAACCCAGTTGAGAAAAGATTAAATCTTTTTATTTAGATTTAATGAAGTGTATCAATTAAATAATATTTAATTGGAATTGAATTGATATTGATTTTTGGGTTTATCGTGGACAGTGTTTTTAAATAACACTCGTTCTTTAATCCGATAATTAATGGAATGTGGTTTTGGGTTTATTGTGAACCGTGTTTTAAATGACACTAATTCTTTAACCCAGTTGACGATTAAAACTAAGTGGAGTTTTAATGAATCCTTAATTAGACTGAAAAAAAATCGAGAATGGAGTATCACCAGTTTTGCTCCAGGAGATAGTTAAATCTTTAATTAGATTTGAACGTGAAATGGTAATTGAATTTACCGATAACACCGTGGTGTTAGATATGAAGTATTACCAGTTTTACTTCATGGGATGAATAGGTTGGGATTGGGAAATTAAAACAAATGATTACTTCGGTAAGGTTCGTTAATCCCGACTAGTTGAATAGAAATTCAAAAGAAGATTAAAGAATAAATTCAAGGAATTTATCTTTGATAAAATAAATGGGAACCTTTCCCTATGAATGTGAAATTTAGAAACTAACTGTCGGTTAGCTAAGCAGAACGGTTTTCTGGATATTGATCTGATGTTGGTTTCGGCCTTCGGGGTTAATATTTGGGGAATTATTCTCTTGATTAATTTGCGGTTAGTGACTGATGAATTGGAATGAGGCGTATGTTGTGTTTGTGTAACACTTATTTAAAATACACGCGAGCTATTCGGTAAGACCGGGTTTATCCCATTCTGAATAACTGATACGACGATAAGTCGAAGATGAAGACGATGGTCGAAGACCGGAGGTCTTCACGTCATTTGGGTGATTACTGATGATCTTGATTGGGCTGTACACCCAAGAAGATGGAAACAGTTGGTGATCGTCCAGACGTACTTGGAGATCGATGGATATGCGGGGTACTAGGTGCCTCCGGTTTCGTTCAGACCCAGAACGGACTAGTAAATGGATTGTGTGTCTAACATTGGATTTCATTCTGTGTGACTGATATCGGTTGCATAGAGTGGTTTGCCTGTGTGGCATGCTAAGATGCAAATGATCAAGGCTTCTGTTGAAAAGCAAAGTCTTGTGGTGATGATCAAAGCACAGCCCGTGTGGCACAGCTTTGTGTAACGTGAATTCGCGAGCCTCGCACCCCGGTTGTGAACCAAAAACGGGAGAGGACCTCAGAGAGGGCATGCGTTTCCTTCTAGCTAGGGTGGTGTCAGTGACCTACCAGCCCTGACTTTTATATACTTTTCACCTGTGTGGTTGTTGCTATTGCGAGGTGCCTCGGTTTGATCGGACGATCAGGGTCTGATGGAGTCATTCGTTGGCTCATTTACGCCCCAAAGGGCGGGGAAACGTAGTGTTCAGGCATAATAATCCACATCGGTGGACCGGCCCTGTCGCTCCATGGGGCAGTTGCGGCTGTTCCTGAGACACGGGCTAGAGCGTCTCGAATCGGTAGAGGACGATCCCTGGCCTCGGTTCATAGATGGAAATCTGTAACGACACGCATTTCGCCCGACCATAATCGATCGCAAAATCGACCAAGACCGTTCAAAATCCGCATACGTTAACTTTGGGAATACAGCAACATTAGAACAATAACAGCAGACTTTTATTACATCATGGTAATATAACATCAGAGTACAGAATATATCAGAGTACATCGAAATAAAATTACAGCGGAAGAAAATTTTACAATAAATTTAATACAGTGCAGCAGAAATAAAATAACTAAGGCAGCGGAAGGCTTCCATTGTTCTGGACACAGCTTTAAGCTTCAATCCAGGATCCTGCTAAAAAGATAAACCTGTACACAACTGCTCGACTGCCCGTGTGGAAAGAGGGCACCCGAGTTTGCAAAAAGGTGGAAACAAACAACGGGTCAGTCGTGGGACTGGCGTGAGAATTCTTAACTAATTTAACTAATAGTAATAAGGCAAATCCATGGACCACGCCGCTAATGCGGAACGGGTTTTATTCCAATGGATTGTCGTGCATAACTTAAAGTAAATCGTAAAACAACGCAATGCTTTGTAGAAAAATGAAATCACCATAAGACTCAGGTCCCATCACACAATGCAACGCACACCAGAGGATAGAGTTTTACCTTATGGTGATTAAACATGCTTGATACGTTAAAAACGAATTTGATATTATTATTAGTGTGTATATGTTTTAAAAGCAATTTCAATCATAATGTATCAATCCTAGGAAGCATAGGTACCATATGCTATGCCTCGTACTAGTAATACAATCAAAACCGAATGGGGCGTATTGGAAATTGAGTTTCCATCATGAGTCAAGGCTAGGGAGGAGCTCCTACCGATTCGAGACACTCTAGCTAATGTCTCAGGATCCCCCGCAGTGAACCCTTGGAAAGCTGCAGGGCCGGTCCACACATACAGCTTCGTGGATTGGCAATTCCTGAACACACGTTTCCCGGTCCTATAGGACCTATCCGAGGTGCCTCATTCCATCATCCACATAAGTAAAATGTCAGGGCTGGTAGGTCATTGACACCACTCTAGCTAGAAAGAAACGTGCTTCTCTCCCTGCGTTCCCTTCTCCCGTTTTAGACTCCGCCGGTGTGTGAGGCTCACGAAGTCATGCTATACACAAAGCTATGCCTAAACAGACTATGCTTTGATCGTCCCACAAGGCCTGCTTTTCAACAAAGCCTTGATCATATGCATCTTAGCATGCCACATCATCACTCCATATCACACTACCAATCCTTTGCCGAAATATATGAACGGGTGTTAAGCAAGAGAATAAATTCTCCGCCACCAAACATCCATACATTTGACAGAAGATTAATAACATGATATATAATGGAGTACGATGTCAGACACACAATCCATTTATAAGCTTATGCTCTGGGTCTGAGCGAAAGCCAAATCCATACAAATCAACACTACGTCTGGGCAACTCCTACTATTACCTTATCATGGTAGCGAGCCATTCTAATGCAACAGTCATCATCGTCCATTCGATGTGGAGATTTGACGGTCTTCAATCGCCGTCTTTCAATCTTGGATTTTTAATCGTCGTTTAATTATTTGGAATGAGATAAACTCGGACTTTCCAAATAATCCTCGTATATATATATATATATATATATATATATATATATATTGAAAATCCTTCTTACACATTAATAATTATTTTTATTAATGATTCATTCCTATTTTAATTATTAAAAATAATTAAATTTTTATATGACGACGCCTTAAGTCCATGGGCGACTATGGCGCTACATTCAACCAATTTTGATTTTTACATTTCTCAGAATCTAACCGTTGGATCTTAACGTAATATATATCATTGGAAAGATTTTTCCAAGACGGTCCTAACGGTTTCAGTTTCAAGAAAATCCGACGGTCGGATCTTCTTGTATATTCATTTAAAAGTACGATTTCAAAACGAGAATTACCACGCCCTATTCGTTTAAATTTAATTATATATAATATAATCATTGAATCATAATAATGTCGTTTGATTAAAACAACGCTCTACACAATTACCGATAGTTACTGAATTTTAATTCATTTGAAAATGAAGATAATATTACCGCATTCTAAATTCATTCTTTCCTTACATTGAAAATGTAAATTCCATCTTTTTTATTTACATAAAAATGTAAGTTTAATTCCTATGCAAATTCCTATATTCTTTATTTACATGTAAAACAAATGTAAATTTTGATACATTCAAAATCCTACTTTTAAATTACATATAAAAACGTAGATTTCAACTTCAATGTACATTCTCATCTTAGTTACATTATAAAAATGTAACTCATATTTGCAGTGAATCCTATTTTAAATTTACATATCAAAATGTAAGTTTTATTTACAATGCAAACTCTACTTCTAATTTACATTGTAAAAATATGATTTTTAATTACATTGCAAACACTACATCTAATTTACATTGTAAAAGTATGATTTTTAATTACAATGCAAACACTACATCTAATTCACATCGTAAAAATATAATTTTTTAAATACAATGCAAACACTACATCTAATTACATATGAAATAAATCAATTTTATTTCTAATGTTCATTCTCATCTCATGTTACATATATACATAAGAAAAATGCAATTTCGATCATACACTGAAATTGCATCCTTTAATTACATTGAAACATGTAGTTTTTGTCATACGGTATACTTTCCTATAGACATTACATATAAAAATGTAATATCTAACACACAATGTAAATTCATGTTTTAATTTCATATAAAAATGTAAATTTTATCCTACGGTGTAATTCCCTATATAATGTACATATAAAAATATAGATTTTAACATACGATGAAATTTCCATGTTAATTACAAAGAAAAATGTGATTTTTAACATACAACATTAATTCACTTTATAATTTACATATAAAAATGTAAATTTTAACATACGATGGAATTCTCATATTAATTACAAAGAAAAATGTAATTTTTAATATACGACATAAATTCACTTTATAATTTACATATAAAAATGTAAATTTTGACAAACTATGAATTTCACCTTTTAATTACAAAGGAAAATGTAAAATTTCAATGTAATGAAAATCCCTTTTATTTACATTAATAAAAATGTAAATTTTATTTCGTCGTAAATTCCTACTCCTATTTTTGCATATAAAAATGCAACTTTATTTCATCGTCATTTTCTATCTTATATTTGCATATAAAAATGATGCAACCTTATTTCATCGTCATTCTCTATCTTATATTTGCATATAAAAATGCAATTTATCTTACATCATAAAATTTCATTCTTTAACTTACAATGTAAAAACATCATCTTTTTATTCACAATGTAAAAGTGTTCTCTTTTATATTTACAATGTAAAGATGTCAAATTTTATACTTGTAATGTAAAAATATCAGTTTTTATATTTCACAATGTAAAAATATCAACTTCTCTATTTTACTATGTAAAAATATTAACTTCTTTATTTTACAATGTAAAAATATCATCTTTTCTATTTTACAATGTAAAAATATTAACTTTTCTATTTTACAATGTAAAAATATTATCTTTTCAAAACAAAGATGTGATCTTTTTATTTTCAAAACAAAGATGTGATCTTTTATTTTCAAAACAAAGATGTGATCTTTTTATTTACGATAAAAATATTGTCTTTTTATTCTCAATATAAAAAGATCGTCTTTCTATTTACATCGTCAGATTTTCAATATAAAATCCATTCTTTACAATGTAAAATTTACTCTTTAATTACAATGTAAAGTCCATTCCTTTTATTACATAAAAAAAATGTAAATCTTCCTACGGTGAAATTCATATATGTTAATATTAAAAATAATGTCAACTGATCCTACGGTTAAACTTCTTTTTAAAATTAACATTAAAAATGTTAATGACATCCTACGGCTAAATTTACTATTTAATTTACATTAAAAATAATGTAAATTTATACATGCGGTGAAAATACTTTATTTACATAATAAAAGGTAAATTTCATGTCATCGCAAATTCTGATTTTAATTTTACATCCTACGGTTGAATTTCTATCATATTAACATTAAAATTGTTAATTTACATCCTACGGTTGAATTTCTATCATATTAACATTAAAAATGTTAATTTACATCCTACGGTTGAATTTCTATCATATTAACATTAAAAATGTTAATTTACACATACGATGTAATTACTTATTATTACACTAAGAATAATTTTCTCATACGATGTAAATTTCTTATTTTAATTTTACATAATAAAATGTAAATTCCACCACACGTCGCATTCTTATTTTATTTGCATCAAATAAGATGTAAATTTTCATCACATAACATAACAACAACATCCCAAACATACAACAAGTCCAAATCTAACAACTAGCATCAAGGTAATTACTAGGTGATGTTATAACTTGGCATATGTAAAATCAACACGGCATGATTAAACACATAATTAATTTTAATTCAGATTTAAACCTCAAAATTTCAGATTTAATCTCATGCAAATCAGATTCAACATCATACGGAGTGAACAGTTCAAATCCATGCTCTAAACATCACGTCTTATTAGATCTACTTATTAATAATCATAGAAATAATGATTAAATAAATCAAATTAAATTAAAAATAAATTCTCACAGTGGTCTGGTCTGAGAAGATGATACAGGTTCGATCCGATTCAGTGTTCGTATTCAAATAGATTTCAGATCTGGAACGATTCAAATACAAATACATATGAAAAATCAAAATTCAGCTTTTAACAACTAACACAGCGACATTTAAAAGCGTTGCAAAATCTGAAATAAACATTACCTAAAGTTCAAAACTTTGAATCGAGATAACTCGAGCTACGATCGACGGTTTTACGAACGGTTTGCGGGAGATTGAAGAGCTACGAGAGGGCTATCTTCACCGAGAATTGGAGGAGGTGCGGCTCAACGTGGGTGGCGCAGTGGGGCTGTGTTCGGCGGCGGTTTGGGAGGGTGGTGCGGCGGCTACGGTCGATGAGAGGTGGTGATTCTTGTCGAAGATTGAAGAGCACGATAATCTCTTCGAAACGTGTATTTACACGAAGGATTTCGTTGAGAATTGAGGGAGGAATCGAAGTTTAAAGTTTTGAATGGTAATGGGTTCTCACGGCTGAAAATGACGAGGAGGAAGAAGAAGAACCCGACGTGCCTTTTTATATTATTATATTAGGGTTATTTAATTATTATTTAAATAGCCTGTTTAAGCCCGTTTTGGTCCGAACTCAGAATTAGGCCTGCTTACTGTCGTTCTTAGGGTTTTGACGTCTTCTGAGCGCAATGGGCTATGTCGCGGGCCCCAATTCTGATGTCTATAGCGTTTTTTTTATTTAAAATCCTATTAAAAATTAATTAATTAAATATTGACCGTACATGAAAATTCACTAGGGCCACAAATTAACTTCAAAAATTCCCGAAAAATTTATTTAGCTAGGTTTTCACGCTGTGGACCTAGAAAAATTAATTTCGTTCAATTCTGAGCTCGTATGAATTTTTAATGAATTTTTAAAGTCAAAAATTGTCCGTTTACATTAAAAAAATCAATTATAATTATATATTAATTCTAAAAATTATCGAAAAATCATTTTTAGCTTTGTTTTGACGATACGAACCCAACAAAATTATTTTCGTCGAATTCTGAGACTGTTTGAAAAATGGCTATTTTTAAGGCGTTTAAATTTAACTGAAATAGTCAAAACACATTTTCTTTTCCCACGCTCACATATTAATTCGAAAAATTCTGAAAATTGAAACCTAGCAATAATTTGACATTCTGGTTCCAACAAAAGTGGTCTCATCGAAAACAGAGGTCGTTTGAAAAATTACTATTTTTAAGGCCAATATATTTAAGGGTACTTTTGGCTCACATCCCTATTATAGTTTTAAATTCACAACACATCCCTGTAATGTTTTCTCTGTAAACGCGCCCCCTATTTTAGCTGTCGCCTGGAATCTTCCGCCTGCCACTTTCCATACCTCCGCCTCTTTCGTTTTCTGTCCAAATTTTTAGGCGCTATCACTTAAAAAAAAAAAAAAAAAAATCTAAAATCTATAAATATTCTCGGAAGTCCACAAAAATTAAAAAAAAAGTTGCATAAATGTATGCAACTTTTACGAATAGTTGCATACATTTATGCAACTATTCGAATACACATGCGTATATTTATGCACGCCTGTTTGAAAAATTGCATACATGTATGCAGTTTTTCTATATAACTGCATATATGTGTGCATATATGTCAAAATATATGCAAACGTGAATAAGTTGCACGTAGGTATGCAGTTTTTAAATAAATGCATCAGCAGATGCATGTTTTAACAATATGTGCATACATGTATGCATTTATACTGCAGTTTTGACGCAGATTTGAAATAAATGCATACATGTATGCAACTAATCGATTTATATGCATGTTTTGAGGCAATTTACTGCATTTCGTTGATTTTCTGTATTTCATGATTTTGACGTTGTTTTTACTGTTTTTTTGATCTGATTTTTTTCACGATTAATTGTTTTAATTAAATACGAATTTACATGGTTTTTTAATATATTTTTTGTATTTTTTTGATGAATTTTCAAAAAATAGGGACTAAATTTACAATAAGT
Organism: Allium sativum; assembly: GCA_030737875.1. Lineage (NCBI taxonomy): Eukaryota > Viridiplantae > Streptophyta > Magnoliopsida > Asparagales > Amaryllidaceae > Allium > Allium sativum. Next base: position 426,443,283 of record CM060909.1, on the reverse strand, counting down.
TTATGACCGGGGGTGAGCCTAATTAAGTTTCGTTTTAGGGATGTGTGCCTAATATTCACTATATTTAATATTAAAAATACATTTTTAAACAAATAATTTTCGAAACTCAAAATATATAAGTGTTTACTGTTTTTCAATGCAGAAACATCATTCTGAACTCAATGGAAGTGGTTTCGAGTCGAAATTCCTTCGTATGTGAAAAGTATCCTTTCGGGCCATATATAATATATATATAAATTCTACAGCGACCTTTCTAGATTTTAATTTTGACATAACTTTTGATTCCCATTATGAAATTTCAATTTTTCGGATTCGTTGGAAAGATATTTTTAAATAGATTCTAATATTTTTGGTTTCACTAAAATCTGTTAAATTTTGCATCCTGTACGGTCAGTCAAAGTTCAAGTTTGACTTTTCAAACTACCGCGCTATTTCTAACTCTTTTTATAATTAAAATTAAATTTTTCATTCTAACTTCGATTTGAATCAAATTTGTGATCATTATTATTTAAAATAGATTATTTCAAATATCAAAACTCATTAAAATCACTTAAAATAAAATTTTAAATTGGCCCCAAAATTCAGGGTTGTTACAAAATCCAATTTCCAAATACATGACTTTGCGGTTTTATTTGTAAACCTATTTGTGGCGACATAGTGGCATGGGACGCTCATGCCGCCTATGATTGATACTTATGATTTGAAGTTGTTCTATACACTATGCACTTATAATAGTATCAAATGATTTGTTTTAAACGTATCAAACATTCTTGGCTATCATAAGGTAAAAACCCTATCCCCCGGCTTGCGTTGCATTGTGTGATAGGACCTGGGTCTTATAATAGCTTCATTTTTCTTTATTTAGCATTGCGCTGTTGTCTTATGCACTGGTGTTCTTGGGAGGAAACCCGTTCCGCGTTAGCGGCGTGGTCCCTTGATTTACCTAACTTTAAAATAAGGATTAATAACTGTTTTAGTTCTCACACCAGTCCCATGACTGACCTAGAGTTTATTGTTTTAACCTAAACTCTGGGTGCCCCTATTTTGACACGGGCAGCTAGTAGTTTTGGTTTTGCAGATTTATATTCACAGGATCCTGGTTTACAGGTGGAACGATATCCGGAAAGCTTTGTATCTGTATATCTCTTCTAGTTGTGTATTGTATTATTTTCCGCTGCGATGTACTTAAATGTAATTTAAATCTCTGATATTTCTGTGTAATATTCATTTATACTCTGTATATTCTTGTATTCTGATGGAATTGTTGTAATAACAATGAAATGTTCTTCCGTCTGCGTTCTGTTGTGGCTTGTTCTCGAACTATCCGCGCTTTCCTAAACGGGGAAGTTACGGGTTTTTACAGGTGGTATCAGAGCTTTGGTTTACAAAGCTTAGAGAACAAGGCACATTAGAACCATACGAAAGAATTCATCAGATATTGGATTAGTAATATCCAATGGGAATGACTCGTTAGAGATGGGATCAGTAGTATCCTAGAACGAGTGTGAAGAGTATATTTTTAAAATGAAAACCAATTTTGTTTTGAAAATTTAAATCAATTATTCGTATTTGATTATTTATTTATATTGAATTTGGACAATCCGATATATAAAGATTTTGCATATATGTCTTGCAAACGTGTATTCGAAGTTTTAATATACTGGATAGTTATAGAATCATACTCTAGTTGCCCGGGGATAATTCTGGTGACGGGGCACCGTCGCAAGTATTTATTTTCGAGTTTCGAAAGTGAGATTTCTATATATTTCCTATTGACTGGTGTGAGAACCGAAACTAGATAGGGCTTATTGTTGTGATTTGGCATCAAAAATCTGATTTTTGACTATATATCAAAGTTATGAATTCCAAATGCTAATCAACTAATTGATTGATGTTTGTGTTGTTTGTTTATTTGTTTGATAAATTTTAACCATATAGCCAATTTGATCAAATAGTGAATTGTATTGAAATTTGGTCGCATTTTCTTGCATATACACGTACTTACATTGAACAGGTCATAGCAAGGAGGCTAGAGCAGAGAATAAAATTTGTTTGCCCGACAAATAGGTACATGTTTACTATAATTTACTGTTTTGTTTGGGTGATGATGATTTTATGAGCCGATTGGCTAGCCGCTTGGCTTTTTCTTTTTCTTTTTGAGATCAGAAGGCCTATATGGCAATTTCGGGATTTTCCCGTGGCTCCCGGTGCAGGGGAGGTTATGGCGAAATTTTTCGAAAATTTAGGGTGTTAGCCAAATTTTCGAAAAATTTGAAAAGTTCTTAGAAACTGAAAAGTTGAAGAACTTAAGCCGTAATCAAAACACTGGAAGTTGAGTTGATTCGTGAAACAACTTTCGGCTTTGTACCTTTTCGGGGACGAAAAGTTTTAAGTGGGGGAGATTGTAATAACCCGAAAATCTGGGCCAGTTTAAAATTTTTATTTTGGCAATTTTAGCGAATTTTGATCATTTAAAATAGATTATTTTAAATAATATCGACGAGAAATTTATTTTGAATAGAATTCGAACGTATATATTATATAGATCGATGACAGAATATAAATATTAATTTATATTTATAAAAGGAATTGAAAATGGCGCGGTAGTTCGATAATTCGATTTCAAATTTCTATTGAACTTACCGGGTGCAAAATAAACCGGATTTTAGTGAAACCAAAAATAATAGGATCTATTTGAGGATATCTTTCCAACGAATCCGAAAAATTGAAATTTCATAGCGGGAATCAAAAGATATGTCCAGTTGAAAATTCTGAATAGTCGCTATGGAATTCAGGCCCTTAAAAATGGATATTTTGCAAACGACCTCGGATTTCGACGAAACCACTTTTGTTGGATCCGGGATGTAAAGTTTATTGCTAGGTTTTAAATTTCATAATTTTTCAAATCAATATGTGAGCGTGGCAAAGGAAAACGCGTTTGACCAGTTTCAGTTGATTTTAATCGACTGGAAAATGGCCATTTTTCAAACGGTCTCAAAATTCGATGAAACTAGTTTTGTTGGGACCGTATCGTCAATACGAAGCTAGAAAATATTTTTATGGGATTTATAGAGTTAGTATGTGACCCCAGTGAATTGAAATGCGCGTTCAAATTCAATATATAGAGTTATATGTTGATTTTAATGGAAACTGATCGAAACGATCGAATCAGCTTACGAAACATATCCCATTGTGTTCGGAATGGGGGTAATTAGCTAGGGGCGGCAGTCGGTGGGTCTCGTTTCGAGTTCGAAATTAAAGTCAGCTTTATAGGAATTAAAAAGAAAATAAAATAATATATATATATTCATTCAAACATCCCCTTCTCCCTTATTTACTCTCAGAACCCTAAATTAAAAAATCGCGCCCCCTTTTAAACCAGTCGCCCTCATTTCTGCCATCCCACCGCCGCCTAGCCTGGCGCGCCGCCGCGCCGGAGACCACATTCGCCCCCTCCTCCTCCTCCCAGATCGATACCCCCCTACCCCTCAACTCGAGAACATGACCCTGCATCCGCCGCGACACTGCCAAACCGCGACCCCAAAGGCGATGCCACCAGTCCCCGTCGATCCCACCGCCTCGCCTCCTGACCACCATCGCCGACAGCCCCCTTAACCACCAGTAAGTATTTTTAATTTATCTCTCTTTATTTGTATAATGATTTTCAGTTTTATTTAGTTAAATTAAAAGCTTTATAAAGGTCGGATTTTTCATATGTATGAATGCGAATAAAAATTCAATTTTTATATATGTGTAATGATAAAAATCCGATTTTTAACATGAAGTTAAAGCAATAAAAATCCGATTTTTTTTTACATGAAGTTAAAGCGATAAAAATCTGATTTTTATATATTGAATTGCGAAGTAAAAATATGATTTTTATATATTGAATAGCGAAGTAAAAATTCGATTTTTCTATATTGAATAGCAAAGTAAAAAATTTGATTTTTCTATATTGAATAACGAAGTAAAAATTCGATTTTTATATATTGAATAGCGAAGTAAAAATGTGATTTTTACATATGTAGAGAATACGGGCAAAGAAAGTGACAAAGGGCGAGTGGCGAAGATTTTCTGCGAAGAAGAGTCGTGGGATTGGATTAGCTATTCGGTGAGAATTTCTCACTCTTTAATTTAATTTTCTAGTTATATATATATACTAGGATGCAGACGGTGTTTAGTAGCACCCGACACCCGTCGTCCACAGACCATGGACGGCTTGTATGCTTGTTTGTTTGATTTTGATGTGTAGTTGTGTAACGACCCGGAAAATCTGAACCAATTTAAATTTTTTAAATTGGCTAAAATAATGGATTTTAAATATTTAAAATAAATATTTTAAATAATGGCGATGAAAACTGAGTTTGAATCGACAATTGAAAACGAATATAATTAATTATAATTATAAACCAGGCCTAAAATGGCGTGGCAGTTTCAAAAATTGAATTCAAACTTTGTCGGACTGTACCGGGTGCAAAACAATCCGGATTTTAGTGAAACCAAAAACATTAGGATCTAATTGATGATATCTTTCTAACGAATCCGACAAATCGAAATTTCATAGCGGGAATCAAAAGATATGTCCAGTTGAAAATTCTGAATAGTCGCTATGGAATTCAGGCCCTTAAAAATGGACATTTTGCAAACGAACTCGGATTTCGACGAAACCACTTTTGTTGGGTCCGTGATGTAAAGTTATTGCTAGATTCCAAATTTCATAATTTTTCGAATCAATATGTGAGCGTGGCAAAGGAAAACGCGTTTGACCAGTTTCAGTTGATTTTAATCGACTGGAAATTGGCCATTTTTCAAACGGTCTCAGAATTTGACGAAACTAGTTTTGTTAGGACCGTATCGTCAATACGAAGCTAGAAAATATTTTTCTGGAATTTTTCTAGTTAGTATGTGACCCCGGTAATTTGAAATGTACGTTTAAAATTCAATATAGTGATTTAAATGTAAATTCAACGGGAACTGATTGTAACGATCAAATCAGCTTACGATACATATCCCATTTTCATCTGCTTAAACTATATTTATTCAATGTATAGAAACCATTCATGTGTTGAATTGATATTCATTCGTTGATTAGAAATTCATGTGTTGAATGGTATTCATATTTTGAAATAAATTGTTTGATAATAAAAATCACATTTTTATCTATATATAGAAACTATAGAAAACATTCATGTGTTGAATTGATATTCATTCGTTGATTAGAAATTCATGTGTTGAATGTTATTCATATTTTGAAATAAATTGTTTGATAATAAAATTCACATTTTTATCTATATATAGAAACTATAGAAAACATTCATGTGTTGAATTGATATTCATTCGTTGATTAGAAATTCATGTGTTGAATGGTATTCATATTTTGAAATAAATTGTTTGATAATAAAAATCACATTTTTATCTATATATAGAAACTATAGAAAACATTCATGTGTTGAATTGATATTCATTCGTTGATTAGAAATTCATGTGTTGAATGGTATTCATATTTTGAAATAAATTGTTTGATAATAAAAATCACATTTTTATCTATATATAGAAACTATAGAAAACATTCATGTGTTGAATTGATATTCATTCATTGATTAGAAATTCATGTGTTGAATGGTATTCATATTTTGAAATAAATTGTTTGATAATAAAAATCACATTTTTATCTATATATAGAAACTATAGAAAACATTCATGTGTTGAATTGATATTCATTCGTTGATTAGAAATTCATGTGTTGAATGGTATTCATATTTTGAAATAAATTGTTTGATAATAAAAATCACATTTTTATCTATATATAGAAACTATAGAAAACATTCATGTGTTGAATTGATATTCATTCGTTGATTAGAAATTCATGTGTTGAATGGTATTCATATTTTGAAATAAATTGTTTGATAATAAAAATCACCTTTTATCGACTATATGAACTGTGTAAAATAATCTCATTTTAAAAGAAATTGTGTTATGATAAAAATCCCATTTTTATCACCAACATGAACTATATAGAAAAATAGTGTTTTGAAATGAATTGTTTTACAATAAAAATCACATTTTTATTGTATGCATAAATCGTTGAAATGTGAAGTGTTAAAAAAACAGCCACTTGTTCAAAATAAACATATATGAGTTGAAATATTCATTAATTAGCTAATGAAATGATTTGCACCTATTTATGTAACATTAGAATGAATGGTGTTTTTAAACCAAATAGAAATCAAATATGAAGTCGAATAGAAAATGATAAATGATAAGAACTGTGTATATATGTACATACATATTCATTGAACAGGTTATAGCAAAGGGGCTAGAGAAGAGGAATAAAATTTTGTGCCCGACAAATAGGTACACATTTACTGCTTTGTTTGGGTGATGATTTTATGAGCCTGTTGGCTAGCCGCTTGGCTTTTTCTTTTTCTTTTTGAGATTAGAAGGACCAGGAAAGCTATTTGCGATTTCCCGATGCTCCCGGTGTAGGGGAGGTTATGGCGAAATTTTCCAAAATTTTAAGGTGTTAGAAAAATATTTGAAGTGAAAACGATATGGAAATCATTGAATGAACTATATTTATATAAATATATAAATATAAATAAAATTAAAACGAAACGAAGCCGTGCAGTTCGTATTTTGAAACCATGATTTCAAACAACTAGTACGGGAAATCCGACCATTGGATTTTCCCGAAATCTCAACCGTCGGGTACGCCTTGGAAATATCTTCCCAACGGCACCAACCTTGTAAAAATCCAACGGTTGGATTGTCTGGAATGTTTAATTCAAATCTGAAGAAAAACAGCGCCAGAAACGATTATATATATATAAAAATATAATTATATTTAATCGAATAACGACGCTGCAGTTCGTATTTTGAAATCGAAACTTCAAACGATTGTACCGGGAGATCCGACCGTCGGATTTTCCCGAAACTGGAACCGTTGGATTCGTTTTGAAAAGACCTTTCTAATGATGTAAATTTTGTGAAGATCCAACGGTTAGATTTTCAGATATGTGTAAATCAAATCTGAAGAAAAACAGCGCCACGGCCGCTTTATGGCCCGAAGCGTCGTTTTGAATAAATTAGCTATTTTAAAATAAATAAAAATAGCGATAAATAGTTATAAAATATCATAAGCGATATGGAATGGAAATAAACTGAATTTGCTCGATTTATGTGGCTTTTGATGGTTGAATGTGTTTGGTGTGAAAATTACATTAAAGAACAAAATTGATGTTGTCGAATAATTTAACCATTGAGATAAATTGATTTGAAATTCTAAATATACGTGAATTATTTGAAAAGGCCGAGTTAATTCTCATTTCAAATAATCGACCGACGATTTAAAGTCGAAGGTGAAGACGGTGGTCGAAAACCGGAGATCTTCACCTCGTTTGGATGGTAACCGAGGTCCTGATTGGGAGGCATCCCGAAATATGGATAATGAGTGGTGATCGTTCAGACGTACGTGTTGATCGAAGGGTTTGCGAGGTATTTAGTGCCTCCGGTTTCGTTCAGACCCAGAACGGACTTGTAAATGGACTGTGTGTCCGACATTGGAATTTGTTCTGTGTGATTGATAGCCATCAGTTGCACGGTGTGAATTGCCTGTGTGGCATGCTAAGATGCAGTGATCAGGGCTTCTGTTGAAAAGCAAAGTCTTGTGGTGATGATCAAAGCACCGCCTGTGTGGCGTAGCTTTGTGTATAACGTAAATTCGCGAGCCTCACACCCCGGTATGAACCTAAAACGGGAGAAAGGACCTCAGGGAGGACATGCGTTTCTTTCTAGCTAGGGTGGTGTCAGTGACCTACCAGCCCTGACATTTATATACTTTTCACCTATGTGGTTGTTGCTGTTGCGAGGCGCCTCGGTTTGATCGGACGATCCGGGTCCGATGGAGTCATTCGTTGGCTCGTTGACGCCCCAAAGGGCGGGGAAACGTATTGTTCAGGCATTTTAATCCACATCGGTGGACCGGCCCTGACGATCCAAAGGCTTGACTGAGTACTTGCCTGGGACACGGGCTAGAACGTCTCGAATTCGGTAAGGACTATCTTTTGCCTTGGTTCATGACGGAAATCAAATTTCCAAATACGTGACTGTGCGGTTTTGATTGTATACCTATATATGGCGACATAGTGGTATGGGGCATTAATGCCGTCTATGATTGATAGTTATGATTTGAAATTGCTTTCATAACATATAAACACTAGCAATAATATCAAATTCCTTTGTTTTATTCGTATCAAGCATATTTTGACCGTTATAAGGTAAAAACTCTATCCTCCGGTTTGCGTTGCATTGTGTGATGGGAACCGAGTCTTATAACGGCTTCATTTTTATAAAAAGCATAGCGATGTTCAAAAGAAAATTTTGTTTTAAAGCACTGGCAATCCAATGGAGTAAACCTGTTCCACGAAAGTGGCGTGGTCCTGTGATTTGCCATATTATATATGTGTTGGGTAGATTTCTCATACCAGTCCCATGACTGACTCGTAGTTTGTTTCACTTTCAAACTCGGGTGCCCCTTTTTCTACACGGGCAGCCTTGTATTCAGGTTTAGCCGGTTCTTTTTCTGGATAGCTGGAGCTGAAGATGGATTCTATCATTTATTTCTTTTATGCTGTTCAGCTCCTATTGTACATATTTTGTTTATTTCCGCTGTAGACATTTATGTATAGCTGAACTGTATTTGTACTAAGTAAGATCCTGTATACTGTGTAACTCTGATGATTACTTTTATCCAGTATATTCTATTGTTCATTATCTGGTGTATTTATTTAATTCTGTTCTGCTATTATCTGTTTCTGTGTTATATTCCAAAGATAACCCTTGTTTCCATGAGAACGGGATTTCGGGTCGTCTCAAGTTGATTGTGTGATGTGATATGAAATGAAATAAAATATTTATATAGTTGAAAATATTTTATAGTTAAAAATAGAAATTTTAACGTATATATGAAATGAAATAAACAAATCGGACGATTTGTTTATATACACACATTTGACTGATATTGATTGGGACGATAAATTTTACACATCGCCCAACTGCACAAATAAAATCTGTGTTTGATTGTTTGAAACCCCACACGGGTATTGGGATGATATATGACATACACTAATCCCAATAATTAGTTGTATGTCAATCGATTGATTGACAGACTGTTACAAGCGTTGAATATTTATATTTGATGCTTATACAGTGTAGAATGCACTTTGGATGATGGTTGATTATTCATCGTTGTTATTGTATACACGTGTTGTAGAAAATCCATATAATTAACATTATATGATAATTGATTGGGCCTCATTCCTGTTTTAAAATAGAAATATTTGAAATAGAATATTTGAAAATAGGAATATATGAAGCCGTATTGATTAGATTGACGCCATTTTGACGTGAACGATATTTATATCGGTTTTATTCATTTTATAATGAATATCGAAAGTGATTTCAAAATATGATATTTTGAAAAGAATTGAATATAAATAAATTCGAATTGAAATTGAATATAATTAAAATTCGAATTGAAATTGAATATAAACGAATTTGAATTGAAGTTGAATAGAAATGAATTCGAATTTAAATTGAATATAAATGAATTCGAATTGAAATTGAATATAAATGAATTCGAATTGAAATGGAATAGAAATGAATTCGAATTGAAATTGAATATAAATGAATTCGAATTGAAATTGAATATAAATGAATTCGAATTGAAATTGAATATAAATGAATTCGAATTGAAATTGAATAGAAATGAATTCGAATTGAAATTGAATTGAATTGGAAACGAACTGAAATTGAATTAGAAATCAATTTGAATTGAAATCGATTTGAAATGAATTTAAAACGAATTTATATTGGAATATTCAATTTTGATTTGAAATTGAATATGAAGTTGAAACCGTTTTGAAAACGAATTTAAAATGATTTATAAAGCACGTTTTGAATTGAAATCGACGAAGTATATATTATATATATTATATATATATAATATAATGGCCTGAATAGAACGCGCCGCGCCGCGGCAGTTCGCGAATTTCGACCATTGACTTCGAATGGATATTACGGGAGATCCGACCGTCGGATTCTCCTAAAACCGGAACCGTTGGGTTCGTATCGAAAAGAGCTTTCTAACGAATATTGGAAATTAGAAATCTAACGGTTGGATTTGGAATTATGTCCAAGTCAAATTTGGACAAGGTCGCTATAAGTGCAGTTCGATGGCCGTGGATGGAAATCGACTGTACAGGCCTTGATAAAATTATTAAAAATAGTAATAATTTGTGTAAAATCATAAGAAATGATTTGTGAAGAATTGGGATGAAAAACTCCATATTTGAAAAGATAGAAATAGATTTTTATCGAAATGAACTAGTTTTGAACTAGAATTATAATTCTATTTATTTTTAAATAAATAAATTGGATTTGAAATGGTTTTGAAAATAACCAGAATTTCCAATAATTGCATTGGAATGGATTTGAATCGAAATAGTCTTCGGAATATTTCGATGTTAGATTTCGTGATTATACATATGTTGTTATGGAAATTTGAAAGATATAGATATTTATATCGTTATTTCCAATACGATATTTGGTGGTCGTAGAATTTGATATTGAATATAAGCCAGGATATTTTCTATTCAGAGCCTTGTATTTAATGTCAAATGTGATTTGGGTTTGTCGTGAATGGTGTCTTCATTAACACTGTTCTTGAACCCAGTTGAGAAAAGATTAAATCTTTTTATTTAGATTTAATGAAGTGTATCAATTAAATAATATTTAATTGGAATTGAATTGATTTTGATTTTTGGGTTTATCGTGGACAGTGTTTTTAAATAACACTCGTTCTTTAATCCGATAATTAATGGAATGTGGTTTTGGGTTTATCGTGAACCGTGTTTTAAATGACACTGATTCTTTAACCCAGTTGACGATTAAAACTAAGTGGAGTTTTAATGAATCCTTAATTAGACTGAAAAAAAATCGAGAATGGAGTATCGCCAGTTTTGCTCCAGGAGATAGTTAAATCTTTAATTAGATTTGAACGTGAAATGGTAATTGAATTTACCGATAACACCGTGGTGTTAGATATGAAGTATTACCAGTTTTACTTCATGGGATGAATAGGTTGGGATTGGGAAATTAAAACAAATGATTACTTCGGTAAGGTTCGTTAATCCCGACTAGTTGAATCGAAATTCAAAAGAAGATTAAAGAATAAATTCAAGGAATTTATCTTTGATAAAATAAATGGGAACCTTTCCCTATGAATGTGAAATTTAGAAACTAACTGTCGGTTAGCTAAGCAGAATGGTTTTCTGGATATTGATCTGATGTTGGTTTCAGCCTTCAGGGTTAATATTTGGGGAATTATTCTCTTGATTAATTTACGGTTAGTGACTGATGAATTGGAATGAGGCGTATGTTGCGTTTGTGTAACACTTATTTAAAATACACGCGAGTTATTCGGGAAGACCGGGTTTATCCCATTCTGAATAGCTGATACAACGATAAGTCGAAGATGAAGACGATGGTCGAAGACCGGAGGTCTTCACGTCGATTGGGTGATTACTGATGATCTTGATTGGGCTGTACACCCAAGAAGATGGAAACAGTTGGTGATCGTCCAGACATACTTGGAGATCAATGGATATGTGGGGTACAAGGTGCCTCCGGTTTCGTTCAGACCCAGAACGGACTAGTAAATGGACTGTGTGTCTGACATTGGATTTCATTCTGTGTGACTGATATCGGTTGCATAGAGTGGTTTGCCTGTGTGGCATGCTAAGATGCAAATGATCAAGGCTTCTGTTGAAAAGCAAAGTCTTGTGGTGATGATCAAATACAACCCGTGTGGCACAGCTTTGTGTAACGTGAATTTGCGAGCCTCGCACCCCGGTTGTGAACCAAAAACGGGAGAGGACCTCAGGGAGGGCATGCGTTTCCTTCTAGCTAGGGTGGTGTCAGTGACCTACCAGCCCTGACATTTATATACTTTTCACCTGTGTGGTTGTTGCTGTTGCGAGGCGCCTCGGTTTGATCGGACGATCCAGGTCCGATGGAGTCATTCGTTGGCTCATTTACGCCCAAAGGGCGGGGAAACATAGTGTTCAGGCATAATAATCCACATCGGTGGACCGGCCATGTCGCTCCATGGGGCAGTTGCGGCTGTTCCTGAGACACGGGCTAGAGCGTCTCGAATCGGTAGAGGACGATCCCTGGCCTCGGTTCATAGATGGAAATCCAATTTCCAAATACGTGACTTTGCGGTTTTATTTGTAAACCTATTTATGGCGACATAGTGGCATGGGACGCTCATGCCGCCTATGATTGATACTTATGATTTGAAGTTGTTCTATACACTATGCACTTATAATAGTATCAAATGATTTGTTTTAAACGTATCAAGCATTCTTGGCTATTATAAGGTAAAAACCCGATCCCCCGGCTTGCGTTGCATTGTGCGATAGGACCTGGGTCTTATAGTAGCTTCATTTTTCTTTATTTAGCATTGCGCTGTTGTCTTATGCACTGGTGTTCTTGGGAGGAAACCCGTTCCACGTTAGCGGTGTGGTCCCTTGATTTACCTAACTTTAAAATAAAGATTAATAACTGTTTTAGTTCTCACACCAGTCCTATGACTGACCTGGAGTTTATTGTTTTAACCTAAACTCTGGGTCCCCTATTTTGACACGGGCAGCTATTAGTTTTGGTTTTGCAGATTTATATTCACAGGATCCTGGTTTACAGCTGGAACGATATCCGGAAAGCTTTGTATCCGTATATCTCTTCAAGTTGTGTATTGTATTATTTTCCGCTGCGATGTATTTAAATGTAATTTAAATCTCTGATATTTCTGTGTAATATTCATTTATACTCTGTATATTCTTGTATTCTGATGGAATTGTTGTAATAACAATGAAATGTTCTTCCATCTGCGTTCTGTTGTGGCTTGTTCTCGAACTATCCGCGCTTTCCTAAATGGGGAAGTTGCGGGTTTTTACAATCAAACTCAAGGCATGGATTGTATCACCCTCTTTATAATTTAATCCATTTTTTCTTAATCGATGAGTAGACTGTTCAAAACAAATCAATATTTGAGCACAGCCATGCATTTCACAGTCTCACTCGATCAAGAGGCCCTTGGATATCATTACGAATATATCGTAGGGTTAAATTCCATCTAGATCATTCATAATTTTCATTCGATTCGAGATGTATCCAATAATCACCGTTATTGTCCACTCTGTCACAAGTAACTTTAGATGATATCAAAAAACAAATATCCTCGAATAAAATTATAATGATTCCAGGTCTAAGGACCATTACATCACTATCGCTATGAGAATAACTTATGACACTTTTAATTATATTCCATGTAGTTATCTCAGGTGGGTCAGCCGAATACGCTATTCTCCAGTACATAAATATGTCTTGACATTAATATCACGTATATTAATGATCAACGAGATGTGATCATCAGTCAATCAACATGCTAGTCTCAACGTTTTATTGTTGTCCTATATAAACAATAAAACTTGACTAGGGACATTTAAGAATTATAATACTCAATATATTATACTATCTCAAGTTTAAGTCTTACTCGAACTATATAATTCCGTATTATTATTCTCAGGACTTCTATTATGTTTATATTTCTATTACGCAGTAAATATAACATAACAAAATATCTTTACTCCAAATAAAATAATAACATCAACAATGTTATCAATCACATCAAATGGATTGACTCTAGGGGATAAACTCAAACAAATACAATATCAGAGGTTAATAATTTACATTTAAATACATGAACGTAATGTGCAGAGGAAAATATTAACTGCCACAACTGAAAGAAATACACGGATACATAGTTTTCCAAATATACCTCCAAATGTAAACCAGAATCCTATGAAAAGATATATCTGCAAAACAAAACTACTAGTTGCCCGTATGGAAAATATGGGCACCAAAGTTTAGGTGGAAACAATAAACTCTGAGTCAGTCATGCGACTGGTATGAGAACTCAAAACAATTATTAAACTTTAATTTTAAAACAGGGTACATCACGGGACCACGCCGTATGTCACAGAATGGGTTTACTCCTATGAATACTCTAAAATAATACAATTTATAAACAATGCAATTCTTTTTGAAAAATGAAGCTATTATAAGACTCAGGTCCCATCACACAATGCAATGGAAACCGGAGGATAGAGTTTTACCTTATAATAGCCAAATATGCTTGGTACGCTTTAAAACAAATCATTTTTGTTATTACTATAAGTGCATAGTGTATAAAACAACTTTGAATGTAAATGTATCAATCATAGACGGCATAGTACCCCATCCTACTATGTCACCATTTAGGTTTACAACTAAAACCGAAAAATGTTGTATTAGGAGTTAGATTTCCAACATGAGTCAAGGCAAGGGATGGTCTCCTTACCGATTCAGATCACCTCTAGCAAGATGACCCAGGACTCACACGCTGGTGAGCCCTTGGATCCTGCAAGGCCGATCCTCTCCTACTTTTAAGGATTAGTTTTTCCTGAACGATACGTTTCACGGTCCTATCAGAGCTATCACTCGAGCCTTTTAGTCGGCTCTATATCCAGGGCGCCTTATTGTATCATCCACATTACTAAAAATGTATGGGCTCCGTACCATGACACAACTTCTAGCTAGAAAAAAAATGTATGCATTCCTTGCATCCCTTATCCCGTTTCTGCCTCATATTGGGGTGTGAGGCTCGCGACTTACCGCTATACACAAAGTTATGCTACTTAAAGATGTGCTTTGATCGTCATCCACAAGGCCTTACTTTTCAACAAAAGCCTTGATCATCTGCATCTTAACATACCGCATTGTCAATCCATACCATACCATTGATTTCCGTCAATATATAACCTCTAAGCTCGTATGTCTCAGAGAAAGGTGTTAAGCAAGAGAATAAAGTCTCTGCCACCAAACAGATTTATATTTAGCAGAGATCAATGAATACAGCATACTATATAATGTCAGGCACAATCCATTCACAAGTCCGTTCTGGGTCTGAACAAAATCGGAGATACATTATTCCTCGTTCCATATGTCCAATACAAGAGAGAGGCCCTCGCATATCCGGTCGATCTCCAAGTACGTCGGGATGACCACCACTTATTACCTTGCCTTGGGTGTACATCCCAATCAAGACATCAGTAATCATCCAAACAATGTGAAGACCTCGGTCTTCAACCACCAGCTTCGTACCTTTGACTTTTAGTCGTCGTATCAGTTATACAGAATCGGTTCGACCCGAACTTTCCGAATAACACGCGTATCTTATAATCAAGTGCTATAAAAACACATCATATGCCTCATTCCGATCCAAATTCTCTTGTATTCATGTATTCATTACACTGGGTATCATTCCCTTAAATCTTATCAAAGATTTAATTCATTTAAACATCTTGTCCAAATCTTTCTTTGAAAACCATTGCAAAAGATTTTGTATCAACTTTTAACAATCTTAAACCAAATTAAGGTTAAGCAAACTAGTCGGGATTTACGAGGCTTACCGAAGTAATTATTCATTTTTATTATCCCAATCCCAACATATTCATCACATGGAGCAAAACTAGTAGTACTCCATATCAAACACCCTCTGTGTTATCGGTAAAATTAATTACCATTTCACGTTTCAAATCTATTTAAAGATTTAACTATCGCATGGAGTAAAACTGGTGGTACTCCATTCTCGAACATTTCTTGAATTCGGTAAATTTAATTACCTTATTCTCATTTCAGTCTAATTATAGATTTATTAAAACTCCACTTGGTTTTAATCTCAAAAATCATTACTTAATGATTATTCAACTTTAGGAAAATTAATCTTGTCTTTAACTAGGTTAAAGAACCAATGTCATTTAAACACCATTCACGATAAACCCCAAATTCATCTTCCATCAAAATGGAATATTCACGGAAATCGTAACAGTACATAATAGATATAAATTTCCATATCGGGCTAATACTATAAACGGAATAACGGCAAAGCCTTTTAAATTCCATAAATAGGAAACGTCTTCCTTCACAGAAGCTCATCTCGATTATCACTAAATCGAATTCCATTCAGTTCCAATTTCTTTTATTAAATTGGAAAACTTTACTTTGGAAAATTTCATTAAATCTTACAATAAAAAATTATAAATTCCAAATCTTAACTTCACTATTAATCGGGTTTAAAAATTAATGTAGTTTAAAATATTGTTCACAGTCAACCCAAAATCAACTTCCATTTAGTTCCAATTATATTTATTAATTGGAAAACTTCCTTAAATCTTAGTTAAAAGATTTATTCTTTTCTCAACAAGGTTTAAGAACAATGTTATTGAAGACACCATTCACGACAAACCCAAAATCCAATTTGATATTAAATGCAAGGCTCTAAATAGAAATCATATCGACTTATATTCAATATTAAATTCTGAGACCAATGGATATCATGGAAATAACGATATATGTATCTTCAAAATTCTTCAACAATATCCATATAATCATGGAATCCAAAATCGAAATATTCCGAAGATTATTTCCATTCAAATCCATTCCAATTCATATGCTGGAAAAACTCTAGTTAGATTAAAACCATTTCAATTCCTTTCAGTTCTTTATTCTAATTGCTAGCTAGTTCATTTGGATAAAAATATCTTTTATCTTTACGAACGTGGAATATTTCATCCAAAATCTTTTTAAATAATTTATTATGATTTTACATAATGCATTCGTGTCCATCCGAAATCGGACATCAAAATCATGTTTTGATTCTTCTTTAACTATTATGTTAAATATTTGTTTATATTCTGAATCAGGATGTGACTCAATCAACTACCATATAGTTTTAATTATATGGATTTTGTACATTGCATGTATTCAAAATGGTGATAAACAACTATTAAACAATCAGTTCACATCCAGAGTGCAATTTACAATTATATAAGCATTAAATACTTAAATAACGCTTATAACGGTCTGTCAATCGATTGACACGCAACTAAACACATGGGAGACGTGTGAAGTTATTATCATCCCCAGACCCATGTGGGGTTTTCAATCAACATCCAATGATTTGCATACTTGGGCGATGTGTAAATTTATCGTCCCAATACCCGTGTGGGCTTACATCACAAATTATGTGAATTTATCTATTATTTGGGAGACGGGTGGGTAAATTGTCATCCCAGAATAATTCATAACATAAACGTTACATTTGACAAATATAATCAATTTATTAATAATAGCATTAAAACTGTAAACATCCACCAAATAACATTGCAATCATAGATTAACAAAATATATTCCGTTATAAAAATAGATAACTGTACAAAATTTTGAGTGAGAGAGTTCTCACCATTGGTTTCCACTCCGTCATTCTTTAATTGATGATTTTATAAAACGATTTCATAAGAACCGAGCTGCATAAATCTGCGAATCAGAGAAACTGACAAGTCACAAATGAAATCGAAATGAGCCGAAACTCGGCCGTGAAAAAGCCTGGATGGACCTAAACTGTTGACCGTGGCCTCCACCTATCAACAGTCCAAAAACAGGATTCAGACGTATGACCTAAAAATTCAAACGTCTGAATTTCCTTTTTCCTGAACCAACAAGGATTTAGTTCAATTTGGTGCCATTTCAGACGTCTGAATTTTTTTAACTAGACATCTGAATCAATTCAGACTTCTGAATTAAAATTTTCAAACTTCTGAATTCTGATACTCATGTTTTTATAATTATTCATAGCAGGTCAAACGTCTGATCCAAAATATTCAGATGTCTGAATCCTGAACCAGAGCACAATTTGCCCAGAAAACATGCTCAAAGTGATATCGACAAATGCCCGAAGGCCTATGATGTTAAATACATGCAAATGAGGCTTCTATAACTCACTGAAGCGACTCATAATGCTAAACTTACATTCACAAACATTCATACAAGAGATTTGCGATGGTTTTTAATTATAAATTCCAAAACTGGCAAATTTTCTAAACAAAGCTATTAAATACCATTCAAGCGACTTGTGAAAACTTAGAACTTTGCCGGGGCGGCAACGGAGCTTCACAATATCACCAAATCAACCAGTAGCTTATGAACTAGATTATGTGGACAATTCTAATCATAAATTTTAATTCAATGAAACATGAACATGTGAAATCGACTAAATTACCCTAGCCTGCCCAACTCACTAGCATATGTAAACTCAAATGGATTCTAAACTACACTTTTATAAGCTTAAAACTTATGGCATAGATGTGGGTTCATGAATAACTCGCAAAGCTCTCACCTTTGATGGTTAAAAGCAAGAAATCGATCCAACGACAAGCCAGAACAACATCTCTTCCAATATTACTCATGAATCTTCAATATAAACATGAATGCACAAATTTCCTAGAAATTAGGTTTAGGAAATCATAAGAAATTGAAGAGGAAACAAGATGGAGAAGAAGGAGATGGAGAAGCTTACACTAGTTTCTATGCTTGATTTCCCCTTGATTTGAGCTCCAAATTGAAAACCCTAGCTTAGGAATTTCAATTTCCAATTCCCTTCCCCTATTTCGATTTTTCTCTAAGTGTTGAAGTGAATGAGGGAGAATGGGTTTGATGGTGCACTTAAAGGAAGTGGGTTAAGTTGGCTAACCAAGCCCCAACCAAGGTGTTGCGAAGCTCGGAATATATCGAAGTTTATACTTTTCGAACATGCAAACGACATTTTGTACTCAATGGAAGTGGTTTCGAGTCCAAATTCGTCCATATGTAAAAAAGGGATATTTTGGTCATACATCCAACAAAAGAGACCAAATTTCTCCAACTCCAAGGATATTGATGTTTTTAGTTTTAAAAGTCATAAACGACATTTTGAACCCAATGGAAGTGGTTCATTGAAAACGAAGGTCATCTGCCAAATGGCTATTTTCAATGGCTCTATATATAATACTAAAATATATAAAATTCCATAATGACTATTCTAAAATTTAATTTAGACATAATTTACAATTTAATAAGTGGAATCTCAATTTCTTGCATTCGTTAGAACATTATAATTCAAAATATTCCAACGTTTCTTGTTTTATCAAATTCTGACTTATATTGAATTCTATATATTCATTCAAAGTTTAAAATCAAATTTTCAAGCTACCACACCATTTCAAGCTCGATTTAATTAAATTTCAAATTTATACGTTTTAACTTTGATTTAAATAAAATTTAAATCGCTAGTTCTCAAAATAACTCATATGAAATATTTAATTTCTATGAAAATGAATCAAAAATAAATTTTAAATTGGTTCCAAGAATACGGGTTGTTACAATCTCCCCCACTTAAAAAAATTTCATCCTTGAAAAGGAAGAAGGAACTGAAGGTCGTTTACTTAACCAACTCAACCTTCGCTTAACTCAAGTTCTTCAACTTTTTAATTTCTCGGTACTTTCTAATTTCTCAAAATTTGGCTGACGCATTTAATTTTTGAAAATTTTCGCCATAACCTTCTTTGTACAGGTTGATCGGTACAACTACAAATGGCCTCTATAGGCTCCCATATATTAAATGAAAATCTAAAAGCCAAGCGGCTGGCTAGTCGACTCATACAATCATCAAACCCAATCAATATAGTAAATATGTACCTACTTGTCGGGCAAACAATTTTATTCCTCTTCTTAGCTTCCTTGATATGACCTGTTTAATATATATACATGTATATGTATGAAATTTCGATCAATTTTCAGTTCAGTTCAGTATTTGATTCGATCTGGCTTAATTTACCTTTCATTTTTATATTGGTTTTATTATTCCAATATTTTAATTAATCAAACTAATTATCACACATCACAACCAGCAATAAATTTGTTGATTAGCTTTTCAAATATATAATTTTAATGTACTCAAAAATCATATTCCAATGCCAAATCACAACATAAACCCTAACTAAGTTTTGGTTCTCACACCAGTCAATTGGAAATATATAAATATCCCAGTTTCGAAATTTGAACATAAATGCTGATGATGCGATCGTTATCATCAGAATCATCTCCGGCGGCTAGAGTGTGATTCTATATCTACCCAGTATATTTGAGGCTTTGCATATACGTTCATGATGCTTATATGCAAAATCTTCTTATACTCGATAATCCAAATTCAATATAAAATAAAATACTCAAATCTTATAATAAAATATAATTTTCAAATCTAAATTTGTTTTTCTAAACAAAAACTCTTCAAACTCATTCTAAGGGCATTACTAACCCTATCTCGAACGAGTTACTCTTATAGGATGTTACTAATCTTATTTCTAATGAATTCTTTCGTTCGGTTCTAATGTGTCTTGTTCTCGAGCCTTATAAACCAAAGCTCTGATACCAAACTGTTACACACTGAATTCGCCCAGCCTCCGAAGAGATGGAAAAACGCAGATTGTAATGAGAACACGAGGCATTGGAATACAAACATGAGAACATTTCATTGTTATTACAACAATTTACATCAGAGTACAAGATATCAGAGTATGAAATAAATATTACACAGCGGAAATACAATATCAGAGGTTAATTATTTACATTTAAATACATGAACATAACATGCAGCAGAAAATATCAACTACCACAACTGAAAGAAATACACGGATGCAAAGCTTTCCGTATATAGCTCCAGCTGTCAATAAAGATCCCGTGAAAAGAAATATCGGCAAACTAAAAGTACTAGCTGCTCATGCGGAAAACATGGGCACCCAAAGTTTAGTTGGAAACAATAAACTCCAAGTCAGTCATGGGATTGGTATGAGAACTCAAAACAGTTATTAAACTTTTACTTTAAAACAGGGTACATCACAAGACCATGTCGTATGTCACGGAACAGGTTTACTCCCATGAATACTCTAAAATAATACAATTTATAAACAACGCAATGCTTTTTGAAAAATGAAGCTATTATAAGACTCAGGTCCCATCACACAATGCAACGCAAGCTGAAGGATAGAGTTTTCCCTTATAATAGCCAAACGTGATTGGTACTCTTTAAAACAAATCATTTTTGATATTACTATAAGTGCATGGTGTATAAAACAACTTCGAATATAAATGTATCAATCATAGACGGCATAGTACCCCATCCTACTATGTCACCATATACGTTTACAACTAAAACCGAAAAATGTCGTATTGGGAGTTGGATTTCCATCAAGAATAAAGGCAAGAGACGGTCTCCTTACCGATTCGGATCACCTCTAGCAAGATGACCTAGGACTCAAATGCTGGTGATCCCTTGGATCCTACAAGGTCGGTCATCTCTTACTTTTGAGGATTAGTTTTTCCTGAACAATATGTTTCCCGGTCCTATCAGACCTATCACTTGAGCCTTTTAGTCGGCTTTGTATCCAAGGCGCCTCGTTCCATCATCCACATAAGTAAAAATGTATGGGCTCTATACCATGACACAACTTCTAGCTAGAAAGAAATGTATGCACTCCTTGCGTCCCTTATCCCATTTCTGACTCACACCGGGTGTGAGGCTCGCGATTCACCGCTATACACAAAGTTATGCTACTTAAAGCTGTGCTTTGATCATCATCCAGAAGGCCCTACTTTTCAACAAAAGCCTTGATCATTTGCATCTTAACATGCCACATTGTCAATCCATACCATACCATTGATTTCTGCCAATATATAACCTCTAAGCTCGTACGTCTCAGAGAAGGGTGTTAAAGAAGAGAATAAATTCTCCGCCACCAAACAGATATATATTTAGCACAGATCAACGAATACAACATACAATGTCAGGCGCAATCCATTCACAAGTCTGTTCTGGGTCTGAACAAAACCGGAGGCACCTTATTCCTCATCCCATATGTCCAATACAGGGGAGAGGCCCTCACATATTCGGTTGATCTCCAAGCACGTCTGGATGACCACCACTTATTACCTCGTCTTGGGTGTACATCTCAATCAAGACATCAATAATCATCCAAACGGTGTGAAGACCTCCAGTCTTCAACCACCGTCTTCATATCTTCGAATTTTAGTCATCGTATTTGTTATTCTAAATGGGTTAGACCCGGACTTTCCAAATAACTCGTGAATCTTATAATCAAGTGCTATAAATACACATCATACGCCTCATTCCAATCCAAAATGCTCTTTTATTCAAATATTCATTACATTTGGGATCATTCCCATAAATCTTATCAAAAAATTAATTCATTTAAACATCTTGCCTAAATCTTTCTTTGAAAACCGTTGCAAAAGATTTTGTATTATCTTTTAACAATCCTAAACCAAATTAAGGTTTATCAAACTAGTCCGGATTTATGAGCCTTACCAAAGTAATTACGTATTTTTATTATCCGAGCCCCAACCTATTCATCCCATGGAGCAAAACTGGTAGTACTCCATATCTAACACCCTTTGTGTTTCGGTAAAATTAATTAGTATTTTATATTTCAATTCTATTTAAAATTTAACCATCGCATGGAATAAAACTGGTGGTACTCCATTCTCAGACAATTATTGAATTCGGTAAATTTAATTGCCTTGTTCTCATTTCAGTCTAATTAAAGATTCGTTAAAACTCCACTTGGTTTTAATCTCGAAAATATTACTTGATGATTATTCAACTTTAGGAAAATTAATTCAGTCTTTAACAAGGTTAAAGAACCAATTTCATTTAAAACACCGTTCACGGTAAACCGCAAAATCATCTTCCATCAGAATGGAATCTTCACGGAAATCATAACAGTATATAATCGATATAAATTTCCATATCGTGCTAATAATATAAATGAAATAACGGCAAAGCCTTTTAAATTCCATAAATAGTAAATGCCTTCCTTCACAGAAGCTCATCTCGATTATCACTAAATCGAATTCCATTCAATTCCAAATTCTTTTATTAAATTGGAAAACTTTACTTTGGAAAATTTTCGTTAAATCTTACGATAAAGATTTTTAAATTCCAAATCTTAACTTCACTGTTAATCGGTTTTAATAACTAAAGTTGTTTAAAACATTGTTCACAATCAACCTAAAATCAACTTCCATTTAATTCCAATCATATTTATTAATTGGAAAACTTCCTTAAATCTTAGTTAAAAGATTTATTCTTTTCTCAACTGGGCTTAAGAACAATTTATTGAAGACACCATTCAAGACAAACCCAAAATCCAATTTGATATTAAATACAAGGCTCTAAATAGAAATCATATTGACTTATATTCAGTATTAAATTCTGAGACCAATGGATATCGTATTTGGAATAACAATTTCTGTATCTTCCAAATTCCTCAACAATATCTGTATAATCACCGAATCCAATATCAAAATATTCCGAAGATTATTTCCACTCAAATCCATTCCAATTCATACGTTGGAAAAACTTTGGTTAGATTAAAAATATTTCAATTCCTCTCAGTTCTTTATTCTAGTTGTCAGCTAGTTCATTTGGATAAAAATATCCTTTATCTTTACAAACGTGGAGTATTTCATCCAAAAACTTTTAAAATCATTCATTATGATTTTACATAATGTATTCGTGTCCATTCGAAATCGGACATCAAAATCATGTTTTGATTCTTCTCTGACTATTATGTTAAATATTCGTTTATATTATGAATCAGGATGTGACTCAATTAATTACCAATGTATTCAAAAATAGTGATAAACAACTATTAAACATTCAATTTACATCCAGAGTGCAATTTACAGCTGTATAAGCATTAAATAATTAACTAATGCTTATAACGGCCTTTCGATCAATCGATTGACACATAACTAAGCACAAGGGAGATGTGTGAAGTTATTATCATCCCCAGACCCATGTCGGGTTTTCAATCAACATCTAATGATTTGCATACATGGGCGATGTGTAAATTTATCGTCCCAATATCCGTGTGGGGTTTACATCACAATCCATGTGAATTTATCTATTATTTGGGAGACGGGTGGGTAAATTGTCATCCCTGAATAATTCATAGCATAAACGTTTCATTTGACAAATATAAAAAGTTTATTAATAATAGCATTAAAACTGTAAACATCCATCAACCACCAAATAACATTACAATCACATATTAACAATATATATTCAGTTATAAAAATAGATAACTGTACAAAATTTTGAGTGAGAAAGTTCTCACCATTGGTTTCCACTCCATCATTCTTTAATTGTTGATTTTATAAAACGATTTCGTAAGAATCGAGCTGCAGAAATTTGTGAATCAGAGAAACTGACAAGTCACAAACGAAGTCGAAATGGGTCAAAACTCGGCCGGGAAAGGGCCTGGATGGGCCTAAACTGTTGATCGTGGTCTCCACTGGTCAACAATCCAAAAACAGGATTCAGATGTCTAACTTAAAAATTCAGACGTTTGAATTTCCTTTTTCTTGCACTAGTAAGGATTTAGTTCAATTTGGTGTTATTTCAGACGTCTGAATTATTTTGATCAGACGTCTGAATTGAAATTCAGACTTCTAAATTAGAAATTTCAGACTTCTGAATTCTAGTATTCATGTTATTATAATTATTCGTAGCAGGTTAGACGTCTGAACCAAAATATTCAGACGCCTGGTGATATCGATAAATGCCCGAAGGCTTATGATGTTATATACATGCAAAACAGGCTTCTATAACTCACCAAAGCAACTCATAACACCAAACTTACATGCACAAACATTCATACAAGAGATTTGCGATGATTTTTGATTATAAATTCCAAAACGGGCAAATTTACTAAACAAAGCTATTAAATACCATTCAAGCGACTTGTGAAGACTTAGAACTTTGTCGGGGCGGCAACGGAGATTCACAATATCTCCAAATCAACTAGTAGCTTTTGAACTAGATTTTATGGACAATTCTAATCATAAATTTGAATTCAATAAAACATGAATACGTGAAATCGACTAAATTTCATTATCCTACCCAGTTCACTAGCATATGCAAACTCAAATGGATTCTAAACTACATTTTTACAAGCTAAAACTTATGGCACACATGTGGGTTCTTGAATAACTCACAAAGCTCTCACCTTTGATGGTTAGAAGCAAGAAATTAATCCAATGACAAGCTAAAACAACCTCTCTTCCAATATTGCTCATGAATCTTCAATATAAACATGAATGCACAAATTTCCTAGAAGATAGGCTTAGGAAATCATACAAAATTGAAGAGGAAACAAGATGTAGGAGGAGATGGAGAAGCTTACACTAGTTTCTATGCTTGATTTCCCCCTGATTTGAGCTCAAAACTGAAAACCCTGGCTTAGGAATTTTAATTTCCCATTCCCTTCCCAAATTTCTATTTTTCTCTAAGTGTTTAAGTGAACGAGGGAGAATGGGGATAATGGGGCACTTATAGGAAGTGGGTTAAGTTGGCTAACCAAGCCCAAACCAAGGTGCCAAAATTACGAAGCTCGGAATATATCGAAGTTTACACTTTTTGAATACGCAAACGACATTTTGAACTCAATGGAAGTGGTTTCGAGTCCAAATTCGTCCATATGTAAAAAGTGATATTTTGGTCATACACCCAATGAAAGAGACCAAATTTCTCCAACTCCAAAGGTATCGATGATTATAGTTTTAAAAGTCACAAATGACATTTTTGAACCCAATGGAAGTGGTTTCATTGAAAACGGAGGTCATCTGCAAAATGGCTATTATTAAGAGCTATATATAAAATATTAAAATACATATAAGTTTCACAGTGACTATTCTAAATTTTAATTTAGATATAATTTACAATTTAATAAGTTGAATCTCAATTTCTTACATTGGTTAGAAAATTATAATTCAAAATATTTCATCGTTTCTTGTTTTATCAAATTCTGACTTATATTGAATTCTATACATTCATCCAAAGTTTAAAATCAAAATTAACTACCACTACATTTCAAGCACGTTTCGATTAAATTTTAAATTTGTACATTCTAACTTTGATTTAAATAGAATTTAAATCGTTAGTTCTCAAAATAACTCATCTGAAATATTTAATTTCTATGAAAATGAATTAAAAATAAATTTTAAATTAGTTCCAAAAATACGGGTTGTTACACTGTCCGACGGTTTGTTCGTAGCCAGGTAGGCTCGCCTACCCTAAAGAATGGGAAAGCTATATTGGTGAGAACTTTTTAAACTCTTACACTAGTTTATTTTACACTAATTAGTGAAGAATTTGTTGTAATTTGGATCGTTAACTAGTGTAATCAGTTTGAACCAGTTATGGATGTTAATGGTTGATGTTTGGTGTGAGGGATGATGGTTACGTAGTTTAGAACACACACACTACTAAGCGTTAGGGTTATAATGCTTGTGTCCAGTTATTATTTATTTAAGAATATTGATGATGGTTGTTATGGATGTTTATAGTGGTTGTAGTTGTTGTTTCGCACACACTTTGACACGATAATTATGGTATTGCATTGGTGATCGACAAATTTCCTTCGTAATTGGAAGCAATATTATTATTGAAATTGGAGTTTGGAATTTATTTTCAAAATTGAGATTTGAAATAATTTTAAAATTGAATTGAAATGTATGTGAATAGTCTTCATAAAAAAGGAACATCTTGTTAAACGGGTTTTTGACGATAAAACAAGATTTTGTCATTATTTGGTAAAAACGGTTTTATTTTGAAAAGGTGAAGTTTGGTTTTCCTATCTAGAAAATGGTTTATATAACTATATAATGGTTTTCTAAAAGTATTTTGAAGCAGTTTAGAATAATTTTTATATGAGATTATATTACAGTCAAAATAGAGCTTGTCGCACAGTGGCAGTTCGTGTATTTTAATTGCAAACTTTCAACGCTTATAACTTTTGTAATTTAAATCGGAAATCCATGAAATGAAAAAGTTTGATTTTTATTAACAAGGGATTTCAAATGAATGAAAGTAGATTTTAATTTCTAATTAAAATTTTCAAGTTATGTTTACAACCATTTTGTAAAAGGACGATGTAAGTGCAGTTGCCAACCATAACTATAAACAACTAACATTTTAAAAATATGGAATTTTTTTGTGAAATCATTATAAATTATTTGAAAGTATATTGAATTAAAAATTTTAAGTTTTGGCTAAGAAAAACGACATTTTGATCAAACTAGTTAAGATAACTATTTTGTAACACTTTTGTAGCGCTTTTGAAACGCTATTGTAACACTTCTTTTGGAAACAATTTGTTTTGAAAGTTTTAACTAGTTAGTTGTTTCCTGAATTCCAAGAAATCATTTTTAAATGATTGTGAAATATTTCAAAGGATTAAAAATATTTTATAAAGAATTTAAATTGATTATTTAATATTAAAACAGGTTTTTCAATTTTAAATAATTGGATATGGTTGGAGATAAATCTGCAAATGTTTGATATTAATTCGGTAGATGATGACTTTTACTATTCGAGGAATTTAGAAGATGGTTTACCATTATTCTTCTTATAGTATGAGTTGGATACGGAGATTAATATTGAGAATAAGTGATGGTATTTCTATCCAGATCCAACATCAAGGGGTTTGATAAATTTCAAGCTATGATAAGGAGACATAAGTTGGATAGAAATAATCTTCGGATATTTGATATGAAATTTTGTGGTGTAAACGTATATTATTTGATGAATTTGAAAGATATTGTTATCGTTATTCCTTCTATAGTATTAGTTGATTATGAGAATTAATATCGTATATAAGTAGATACAATTTCTATGTAACTTATGTTCAATATCGATTAATTAGAGTTTTGCCGTGAATGGTCTCTTCAATAATATCATTCATAAAACCCAATGAGATTGAATTGTGGAAATTCATATCGTAATTTGAAGATTTAATTAAATCTTTGATTTGAGGAAATTAAAAGTAAGGAATTGGGAAGTAAGTATAATCTTTTAATTAAGATTAAACAATTGAATGTTGGGAAATCGTTTTGATTGGAAACTATGGTGGAAACATGGATTAAGGGTTTTCAAAAGAAAGTGAATTTGGATAACAAGTTATCAAGTGGAAAGTTAGTTGAGGTTTTGAGGCTGGATTATATTTGATTTGAAGAATGTGTTTTAAAGGAGAAAAGTTAATATATGGATTTCGTTAAAGTTAATTTGAGAATGGGTTTAAAAAGGTTTAATTTAACAAATCCAAGATGGAAGGAGATTTGGTTGAAAGCCTGTGTGTTCCGTAATTGTTTTTTTAATTGCGCTTATTATTTGGAAAGACCGGGATCAGATATATGTCCGAAAACCATTCCAAGTAATAATACGACGTCGTGGAGCAATTGAAGACATTGGACACGATACTGAAGACCGGGAGCCTTCATACCAAAAGGACGACTTGCCAAATGCCTCAAATGGGTAGCTCCCATTTGCAGATGGATTTTATATCAGTTAAGTGGCAAGAAGCCCAAACATATGTAAAGGGATTCTGGATTGTTTTTTCGTTTAGACCCAAAACAGACATGTATGGATAATGTGTCTGACATTGCGTTTGACTGCATAGTACTGATTTATGTTAAATATATATCTGCTTTGTGGCTGAGAATTTATTCTCTTAGCTTAACACCCTTCTCTAAGACGTTTGAGCTTAGAGGTGATATTGATGGAAATTAGTGATGCGTGATGAATGGACAACGTGGCATACTTGAGTTATGTGATGAGCTGTTGATGATCAAAGCATGGCTTATTGAAGCGTAGCTTTGTATATATCGTGACCTCGACGAACCTCACACCCCGGACTGATGGTAAACTGGTGGTTAGATTTTTATATTGCTTCGTATGTTCGGTGCATCGAGATGTGATGATGAAAGGGTACTACGAAGTCCCAAGTCTGGGACACTATTTGTTGGGTACTTTGATTCATGTATGGTGAGCTAGTATAACGGTGTCCGAATCTGGACATTAACTACGAGTACAAAGATGATGCACGCAAGAAAGTTTGTGATCCCACGAATGATCTTTCGTACCAGGATTCATCATGTTGGAAACCCAATCTACACTACGAGCCCGTACGTTTTGTTTGTATTGCCTGCTGGTTACTAGCAAGATTACGTAAGTATAATGCGATGGGGCATTATGCTGGCTAGTTTAATATATTTACTTTTGAAAGGTTTTCAGACTATGCACTAATAATAATATGAAAGAGGATTTTCACGTATCAAAAACATTTTTTTATTATCATAGGACAAAACTCGTCCATCTTGTTTGCGCTAGTATTGTGTGATGTGGGACGAGCTTACGATAGCTTCATTTTTTAAAAAGTCATTGTGGATTTCTATGCATTGGTATTCACATGAAGTAAACCCGTTCCGCGTTAGCGGCGTGGTCCGGTGAATTACATAACTTTAAAATAAACCCTAAAAACAACTGTTTTGATTTCTCACACCAGTCTCATTTCTGACTTGGAGTTTATTGTCACCTAAACTCTGGGTGACCATAATTTTTACATGGGCAGCCTAGTAGTTTGGTTTGCAGATTTAGCGTTGGAGTTGGTTGGAGTAGGATTCTGATTTTAGCTGGAGCTATTATGTCTTGGAGTATTCATATTCTTCCACTGAGTTTAGCATCTTTCACATGTGTAATCGATGTACTCTGATATATCTCTTGTAACTCTGATGTAATATTATTGTAATGATAATGGAAAAGTTCTATCACTTTTGTGAAAATGTGCAAGTACCCTTAACAATCCGTCTTTATGAATGATTTAAGTTGCTTTAATTACCGGCAAAAACTGGGCAAAAAGGTGGGACATTACATTTTTGGTATCAGAGCTTTGGTTTATACAAAGCTATGGGGTATGACTCATTTGAACAAAAGAGAAATGACTCATCAGAGTTAGGATTAGTAATATCCCATGAGAATGAACTCATTAGAGATAGGGCTAGTAATGCCCTAGAATAAGTTTGTATAATACTACGATCGACAGGGTGCCTTTCACGTATAATGAATTAAATCTTTGAGATTACTAGTAGAACTCATGTTAAGGGATAAACTTGGGTCAAATTTGTTAAGGTAATTTTCCTCTAAACAAACTAATCAATATGGTTAGAAATTAAAAAAATTAAGTAATAAGAGTCTGAGTATTTTATTTGATGTTGAGGTTGGACTATCCAGTATAAGAAGATTTTGCATATACGTCTGATCAACGTATATACGAAGTCTTAAGTATGCTAGATAGATATAGAATCACACTCTAGTCACTTGAAGATGATTTTGTCGATGACTGCAGCATCATCAGTATGTATTTTCAAGTTTAGCAAGTGGGGATGACTATATGATTCTGTTTAAAGCATCAATATACACTTAAACCTATTTAGATAAGTATTTGGAAATGTTTGGTAAATGATAACTTGAATAGATAAGCGAGATCTTGAAAATTTGATAGAGTTGTAAGAATTATGCCAGGTAAACCTGTTAGTAAGTTAAGAATATATGAGAAAGCATATTTGCAATACGAAACTGGTTTTGAAGAGATACATACATACATATATACATATATATAGGGTAAATTTGAAAACTTAAATCAAACTTATGAGTAAGAATTGGTAATCACTTTGAAATTTATTTATTTTTGAATTGATTTTGAAAGAATATATTTTGAATGTAAAGGAAAAAGGTCTTTGAAAATATTTGAAAATTAAAACATAAGCATGGACATCTTGTGATTAGAATTTCACAGCTAATTAAATGACGACTATTTAAAGCTGTAATTTACATAAGCAATCCAAGTATAAAAATTAGTTTGGGAAACAATTTAAAGGCTAAGTTGGAATTAATCAATCAGGATATTTTATAATTAGTCCTCCTCAACTAATTCAATTTAAAATGCAATTATCTTGACAATTCAGTTTCACAATATGATTATAAAATATTTGACGATATTTTGTTTAAGGACTACATTGTTTAAAGCTGCTGATAAAGATATATCTAAATGATTTCTCTAAAGTTTGAAGGAAATAAGTTTAGTAACCTTGGATTTGGAATAATTAATATGAATAACCAAACTTAAACAATACAAGGAATAAAAAAATCTGGAATTATCGACGATTTCGGACAGATAAGTTTAAAGTATATTGTGGTAACAAAAGGAACTGTTTAAGTAAGCACGAATAACTTGTGAATTAAATTTAATAATTTGTTTGAAGGATATTTGGCAAGCGGGAATAGTAAGAAGAAATTACCTAAACTGAAGCGTTTAGACAAACTGAGTTCTGAGATGATCGAGTTTTTTGTGTAGAGGTTAATAGTAATTCGGGGGAACTGAAAAAAGTTTCATAACCTTCGTATTTGCAGGATAAGACCTAAGCAAATAATTTATAACTCTGAAGTTTCTTTAAGGTGGTAAATCGTTGAGTATAAGTAATTGGCTCAATAAACGATGAGTCTAATATAACAGGTAATTGGAAGTATTGTTTGTAGAACATGATAGTTATGGTCGTTCGGAACTCTGTGTGTTAGAATATTTTACCTGGCATTTCCATTATGAGGACACGAGTTTTGGTATAAAGAATTTTGATCTTGAGTTTGAAAATCTACAAGATGTCGAATGGGTAATCTTGAGTTTGGAATTTTGAATACTTAATTTAAATTTTTGGATACGATATTAGTTTTATGAATTTAGTATAAATATATTGATTTTTGTCAAAATACAACAGTATAATTTGATAGGAAATTATCATGTTTTTACAAATTCGTGCTTGTTAAACTATTTTGTTAATATGATCTTTTATCAGATATAAATATAATTTATGAATATTAGAACCATTGGTAGCTTTTATTATAAGTGTTGTCTTTGAGTTTTTATAGCATTTTTGAGTAAAATGCTACCTAAAGTAGCTTCTTCCATATCTTAACAAGTGTCTAGGACACTTGTCTACATGCATGAGAGACATGTGTTCCATAAGATGACATGGTGCATGTTAAGGGTCGTTGCATGTTGGACATGTGTCAACATGCATGTTAAAGTAAGCTTTAGAACAAGACAAGTGTCCTACGATGTGTAAGCTTCTTATACACTTAGAATTTCTATATAAACCCACCCTTACCTTCTCATTTCAATCATTCTCCACTTCCCCTTCTTTCTTCTTATTTCCTTCTTCCTGGCTATGGTTACCTAAGCCACATTTTCTCCTCTTCCATTCCTAATTCGGCCCTAGGCCTCCTCTTCCCTGTTCTCTCTCCTCCTCAATTTTCACTCCATCACCACCACCACCTTGTCAAAGTTCGCCCTCTTTCTTTTATAAAAAAAAAAGAAAAAGATCAATATACATTATATATATTGACAAAGAAGACGGTGCGCTGAAATACTGTCTGACGGTTTGTTCGCAGCCAGCTAGGCTCACGTACTATGAAGAATGGGAAAACTATATTGGTGAGAACTCTTTAAACTTTTACGCTAGTTTATTTTGCACTGATTAGTGAAGAATTAATTATAATTTGGATAGTTAACTAGTGTAATCAGTTTGAATCGATTATGGATGTTAATGGTTAATGTTTGTTGTGATGGATGATGGTTGCGTAGTTTAGAACACACATGCACACTATTAAGCGTTAATGTTATAACGCTTGTGCATAGTTATTATTTATTTAATAATGTTGATGATGGTTGCTATGAATGTTTATAATGGTTGTTGATGTTGTTTCGCACACATTTTGACACAATAATTATGGTATTGCATTGGTAATCGACAAATCTCCTTCATAATTGGAAGTAGTACTATTATTGAAATTGGAGTTTGGAATTTATTATCAAAATTGGGATTTGAAATAATTTGAAAATGGAATTGAAATGTATGTGAATAGTCTTCGTTAAAAAGGAACATCTTGGTAAACAAGTTTTTGACGATAAAACAAGGTTTTGTCATCAACCAATGAAAGATTTTGTTTTGAAATTTGGTTTTTCTATCTAGAAAATAGTTTATATGAGTATATAATTGTTTTCTAAAAGTATTTTGAAACAGTTTGGAATAATTTTTATATGAGATTATATTACAGTCAAAATAGAGCTTATCGTACAGCGGCAGTTCGCGAATTTTAATTGCAAACTTCAAACGTTTATAACTTTTGCAATTAAAATCGGATTTCCACGAATTGAAAAACGTTTGATTTCTATTAACAAAGAGCTTTCAAATGAGTAAAAGCAGATTTTAATTTCGACTTATAATTTCAAAGTTATGTTAAAAACCGTTTTGGAAAAGAATGTTGTATGTGCAGTTGCCAACCATAACTATAAATAGCTATTTTTAATATTTTAATAATATGAGAGAAAAAATTGTAAAATCTTTATAAATTATTTAAAAGTATTTTGAATTGGAAATGTTAAGTTTTGTCTAAGATAAATGATATTTTGATCAAACTAGTTAAGATAACTGTTTTGTAACACTTCTGCAGTGCTTTTGAAATGCTATTGTAACACTTCTTTTGGAAACAATCTGTTTTGAAAGTTTTAACTAGTAAGTTTTTTCTAAATTATAAGTATTATTTTAAAATGATTGTGAAATATTTTCAAAGGTTTAAAAGTATTAAAAATATTTTATATGGAATTTAAATTGATTATTTAATATTAAAACGGGTTTTCCAATTTTAAATAATTGGATATGGTTGGAGATAAACCTTCTAATGTTTGATATTAAATCGGTAAATGATGGCTCTTACTATTCAAGGGATTTAGAAGATGGTTTACCATTATTCCGCTTATAGTATGAGTTAGATACGAAGATTAATATTGGGAATAAGCTGATGATATTGCCATCTAGATCCAATATCAAAGGGTTTGATAAATTTTCAAACTAAGATAAGGATTTCCCGATTTGTTTGAGATAAGTTGGTTAGAAATAATCTTCGGATATTTGATATGAAATTCGAAGGTGTAAACGTATACTATTTGAGAAATTTGAAAGATACTATTATCGTTATTCCTTTTATAATATTCGTTGATCATGAGAATTGATATTGAATATAAGTAGATTCAATTTATGCGTAACTTATGTTCAATATCGATTAATTTGGGTTTTGTCGTAAATGGTATCTTCAATAATATCATTCTTGAAACCCAATGAGATTGAGTTGTGAAAATTCATATCGTAATTTAGGGATTTAATCAAATCTTTGATTTAAGGAAATTAAAAGTAAGGAATTGGGAAGGAAGTATAACCTTTTAATTAAGATTAAACAATTGAATGGTGGGAAATCGTTTTGATTAGAAACTATGGTAGAAACATGGATTAAGTGTTTTCAAAAGAAAGTGGATTTTGATAACAAGTTATCAAACGAGAAGTTAGTTAAGGTTTTGAGGCTGGATTATCTTTGATTTGAGGAATGTGTTTTAAAGGAAAAAAGTTAAAATATGGATTTTGTTAAAGTTAATTTGAGAATGAGTTTAAAGAAGTTTAATTTAACAAATCCAGGACAGAAGGAGATTTGGTTGAAAGCATGTGTGTTCCGTAATTGTGTTTTTAATTGCGCCTATTATTTGGATAGACTGAAATCAGATTTATGTCTGAAGACAATTTCAAATAATAATATGACGTTGTGGAGCAATTGAAGACATTGAAGACGATACTGAATACTGGGACCCATCATATCGTAAGGACGGCTTGTTGGATGTCTCAAATGGGTAGCTCCCATTTGCAGATGGATTTTATATCGGTTAAGTGGCAAGAAGCCCGAACGTATGTGAAGGAATTCCGGATTGTTGTTTCGTTTAGACCTGGAACAGACATGTATGGATTGTGTGTCTGACATTGTAGTTGACTGCATAGCACTGATTTCTGTTAAATATATATCTGCTTGGTGGCCAAGAATTTATTTTCTTAGCTTTTATTTTATAACGTATAAGCTTAGAGGTTATATATTGATGGAAATTAGTGATGCGTAGTGAATGGACAATGTGGCATACTTGAGTTATGTGATGAGCTATTGACAATCAAAATGTGGCTTATTTAAGCGTAACTTTTTGTATATTGTGACCTCGACGAACCTCACACCTCGTATTGATGGTAAACTGGTGGTTAGATTTTTATTTTGTTTCGTATGTTCAGTGCATCGGGATGTAATGATGAAAGGCTACTACAAAGTCCCCAGTCTATGACGCTATTTGTTGGGTATTTTGATTCATGTATGGTGGGCTAGTATATTGGTGTTCGAGTCTGGACGTTAATCGCGAGTGCTGGGATGATGCGCGCAAGAAAGTTTGTGAGCCCACGAATGATCTTTTGTACCAGGAGCCATTATGCTGGAAACTCAGTCTCCACTACGAGCCCATACAGTTTTGTTTGTATTGCCTGCTGGTTACCTGCAGGATTACGTCGGTATAATGGATCGAAATGGGGCATTATG
Organism: Allium sativum; assembly: GCA_030737875.1. Classification (NCBI taxonomy): domain Eukaryota; kingdom Viridiplantae; phylum Streptophyta; class Magnoliopsida; order Asparagales; family Amaryllidaceae; genus Allium; species Allium sativum. Next base: position 426,407,936 of record CM060909.1, on the reverse strand, counting down.
CTGACTAGTTTAATATATTTACTTTTGAAAGGTTTTCACATTATGCACTAATAATAATATGAAAGAGGATTTTCATATATCAAAAGCATTTTTGATTATCATAAGACAAAACTCGTCCATCTGGTGTGTGCTTGCATTGTGTGATTTGGGACGATCTTATGATAGTTTTATTTTTTAAAAAGTCATTGCGGATTTCTATGCATTGTTATTCACATGGAGTAAACCCATTTTGCGTTAGCGGCGTGGTCCGGTGAATTACCCTACTTTAAAATAAATCCTAAAAGCAACTGTTTTTAGTTCTCACACTAGTCTCACGACTGACTTGAAGTTTATTATTCCCACACCAAAACTCTGGGTGTCCATAATTTTTACATGGGCAGCCTAGTAGTTTGGTTTACAGATTTAGCATTGAAGTTGGTTGGAGCAGGATTCTGATTTTAGCAGGAGCTATTATGTCTTGGAGTATTCATATTCTTCCACCGAGTTTAGTATCTTTCCGATGTATAATCGGTGTACTCTGACGTATCTCTTGTAACTCTAATGTAATATTATTGTAATGGTAATGGAAAAGTTCTTTCACCTTTGTGCAAATGTGTAAGTACCCCCTAACAATCTATCTTTATGAACGTTTAAGTTGACTTAATTACCAGCGAAAACCGAGCAAAAAGGCGGGTCATTACAACAACCTTGAAGTGTTAATGACTATCTCAAAATCAATTATAATGATCTAACTTGGATATCCCATACTACCCAGTTGGGTTCTAGTATTCGCTTAAGAATTAGTAAATTTCACTTCAACGTTCCATTCACTGGAACATGCCATTTTCGACGAAATGTTTCACAAGAGCATATAAAATAATCAGAAAAATTAAGTCGAAAATCAGCTAATTCCAATTTATAGAATTAAGATTCTCAAAACAATTATCTCATTGAATTCTATTATTTAAAACACCTAATTAGTTGTTCACAAATCTATTTTATGATTATTTCCATAAGTTCATTACAAAGATCTCAATTTTAAAGTGCAATTTCAATCCTCTTAAGCATAGAATTTACCAAACTTTCTACATGAAAGTTGTAGCAAAAACTCTTAGCTTTCCAAAACCTCAAGAATTATCGAATTTCGATAAGTAAATCAAAAGTTATGACCAAAACAAATTCTCATATTTAAGTATTGACACGATTTCGCAGCGACAGACCAACGACGAACAAATCAGTTTTTTCGCCATTTAAACTCCAAAATCACGAGAAACGAATGAAAATTGTAGCACAAGGTTTAAGCTTTCTGAAACATCAAAAATCATCCAATTTGGAAAAGTACAACAAACATTATGGTCAAAACAATCTCTGTGTTTTAAAATAACTTTACAAGACCACATGATAAAGATTATAACTCTGTAAAATATCCAATTACGACCAAGAAATATTCAAATTATGAGAAAGTTATCAAAAAACAAAAGTTATTCCTTAAGAAATTATCCTTCAACTGCAAAACGATTTAACCTGATTGGATATATATATATATATATATATATATATATATATATATCAAAAGTTTTTTTCATTTTACTCTCAGCTATCAACTCAGGCATTAACACAGGCCCAAGCTACATGCTCAGTTTAAAGCTTGTTTTTGACCTCCTAAAAAACATAATTTCGACAAATGACTAAAATAAAAGTTGTAGCTAATTGAAAGAGCTTTCTACTACAAAAAGATTGAGTCAATTTGGATAATTTTAACCACAAGTTATCACTGCTGTAAAGCAGTGATATTTTCACAAAAATTTCCAACATATAAATTCAAACAACCACTTGAATCCAAAACCATATTGCAACCAAATCAATCATGTCAAGGCTAAAATTTCTAGAATGCAACACATTATTTAAAAATAGATTGTGTGAGTCGAATTTCTATAGCTTGGTAATCTATTATAAAACCTTGCTACAGCCTTGCAATCACTTTGTTAATCACCATTACACCCGAAGACACAAAATTCTAAAACTAACCAGCAGCTCCAAGGTTAAAAACGAGATAAAAATCGCATTTTCATGGGTCTAAAGGTTGGAGAATATTACCTAGCTTTGATTTCTACAAGTATTGTCCAAAGTCCCTCTGATTTGCATTAGATTTTGGATGATTTAGAAGCTAGGGTTTTGATAGAGAAGACGAGGATGAGCTTCTCTAATTATTTTCAGAAATGAAGACTTAAATTGTACGTTTATTTGTTTCTCTACTTAACTCATCTTTCTTAGGCCAAGAGGTTATTGGTTAGAAACCCAAAAAAACCAGTGTTGTAAAATCTAGTAAAGTGTCACTAATTTTTAAAATTACTAACTCTAAAGCACTATTACTGTTATTACTTTCCACTTAACTCACAGCTTACCAAAGTCACAAATTAATTAACTTGTTGAGATTCATATTTTGGAACAATACATCTAAATACAAACATTTAAATATTTTCCAAAATTATTTTAAGATTAACTTAAAAAAGCAAATGAATTATTTCACAAACTAGATTTAGGTATTGTTTGTTTGGAAAAAAAAAAGTGTCTTTTAGATGCTGAATAAAATTGCTTAATACATTCAGTGGTATTAAGCATGTTTGGTTAGACTACTCAGTCAGCAAAACTCAGTCAAACCAGTAAAATAGCATTAAGCAGAAATACGGAGCTTATTTGAGCTGCTGATTCGATCTTGATATTACTCCAACGGTACCCTTTTCTTTTACACACAGGAGGAAAAACTTTTTTATCATTCAAAAAATCATCTCTCTCCATCCAGCTTATCTGCTGAAGAACCGATTTCAGCAGTATCAGGTAACAATGTCCTCCTACCTTGAATTTGGCATATATTTTTTTCGTTAGCATGTGTAGTCACGTGAAAAGTAGCTTCTTTTGACCGTACAAACTTTTAAATTTGAATGCCACTCTCTGTTACCTTTAATTGAGGAATGCCATGCCTACTTCGAGTGCACTCCATCTTCCTTCATTTACTATGCAGTAGGGATTTTTTTTTTTTTTTTTTTTTTTTTTTTTTTTTGGAAACTCAATGTTTTGGTACTAAATCCATGTAAATATATTCAAACAAGTTGATAATTGCAAAGTGTAAACCGACTATGAGTGAGAAACAGTGACTTTCTAAGCCAAGGTAAACTTCGAGAGAATGTTTTACAGTTTGATCAGGTTGACCCAGAACACTGGTTAAATGGTCAATGTCGCCCAGCTGAGAAAACATGATACCGTATGTTGTCCATGTTGGATCTTCTATGGTTTTGTTAAAATCTAACAGTATTGTTAATTAATTGCTTTGATTTTTAATTTCGTGTGGGCATTCAATAAATAGATTTTCCATTTTTATTTTGTATTAACTCGTGACAAGTAATTTCATCGTTCATTTTCAATTATATACAAATCAGCTATGAAGAGTAAATTTATCAGGTAATAACTTATTACAATAAAACGTATTACAATCAGCACTTAATCAAACAACATTTTGACATTCAGCACTAAACACCCTCTTTCAGCATTCAGCAATCAACATTCAGCATTAAGCATTCAACAATTTTAACAAACGAAGCCTTCATTAAATTCCATAAATCACAGTCTAGTATAAATTCTCTTTAATTGAACTTAGTTAATTAGTTGGTTAACACCAGGGTTACACCAAGATTCATTTGGTATTATAGGTGTGTATCTTACCTAAAGACAGGGACGGAACTGTAGGGCGGGCAAGTAGGGGCCACGACCCCCCCTTGGTCCCATATTTTGAAGAAAAAAAAAAAATTGGTTAAATCATGTACCGCTATGCAAAAATAACCATTTTAAAGACGTTTGTACATGTATTTATACGCCTTAATGTGTGTTGAAATTTTTTTTTGGTCCCTCACTAAATTCGCCCCCCTCTAACCCAAATCCTGGTTCCGTCCCTGCCTGAAGAAGAAGCTTCTGCCTGCGGAATTCAACGAAGCAACCAAAAGAAACAGTCACCAATTGGAGGGACTAAGCAATTCGACGTGCATTTCCGCTTCAACGGATGATGCTATAATCTATATTAACTACTTGCTTGCCTGTTGCAATCTCATTCCCACTGAACCGAAACATGACCTCCTCAGACATCACATCATTGGTGAATTTTAGAGGAGGAGGTGGAACATATACCATATATAGAATTATTCACCATTGAAGAGGTACGCCCGCTTCTCAGATCAAAACCATAAGATGTATGCTTCTCCCAAAATGATGTGATCAGGCTGAATTGGGGAGTGATGATGGACCTAGTGCTCCTTGCTTAGCCGGAAAGAATGCCCGCACGAGCCTAAAACAATAGACCCAAGGACTGTTGTTCTGACAATTAGAACCGAAAACTTAAATCGAACCCGATGGGTCTCGAGTCAAGTTTAAGTGATGAAAAATACAATAAAGACCCGATAAAACCCGAACTGATCCAACCTGAAAGACCGCTCGGCTGGGATCAGATTCAGATTTTGAAAATGTATTGTTTGAAATCGACAAAACCCGACACGTCTAGACCCAAGACCTATCAGGTCAGGTCCGGGTCTATTAGGTTGGATCTAATTGCCACCTAGTTGTCTTACCCAGGAGGATCTTAACAAAAGTGAATCAATGGTCAACTATCGCCTAGGAGCAGTGGTCTGACACGATGAACTGAATATTTAAACTCATCTTCTCCGCAAAGGAACGTAGGCAAACTGGTGATGCAGAGCCACGAAGCGTTTCATTGTAGCTCTCCCTCTTCAAATATCATTATCTCACAAACGCAATACCATTTTGCTTATGAAAGAAAATTTTCTTAACGATGAGCCTGAGCAAATGACGATTAAGATAAAGAACTGGGAAAGATTTGTTGAAATGAATTGCGGTACGCCAATTCCTACGGTTGAAATGTAATTCAAGACACTAGCGAAGATCATCCATGGACCAAAGTTCACCGACTACAAAAAACATTACATGAAGTTAAGCGCCTAGAAGCTTCGTCATGTTTGCATGCAAAGAGTTAGGCGAAATATCCATGGTCCCAGAGAAATGTAATTGTAGTTGCAATAGGTATACTGTCGCTTTTAAAAAGAAAGATTTGGATTAAGCCGAGCATCAAATTTTGAATTAGACATTTAGACTAATAAGAAGAGATGGTGCATGTGCCACTGTTCTAAGCCTTTCTTTCTGTAGCTTCGAAAACTAATGCACCTACTCAACTAATGACCACAATTTCCACATTTAAAGCAAAGCGTTGCTACATCTTCTAGCCACATCCCCAACTAAAAGATATATATAATTTACATATATCATTTTTCTACAATACGATTCTTCAATTATGTATAAATATTTTCAACATTTTAAGCCCTCTACATCTCTACATGAAAGCATCCTATGTTAATTAAATCTAAAAAATTGTGCTGTTTGAATTATTTTAAGGACATCAAATGAAATAATAACAAATTTTCTCAAAACATGATTAGCGTACAAAAACATGTGTTACAATCACGTCCAAATATACACTCATGCAGATGCACATGGATAACTAATATTCAAAAATGATCACATATGCTGCACACCTGAAAGTATATGTTAATAGGCAGGCATATTCGTTGTTTGACATAAAAGGCAACTAACAAGTTACCTTGAAGATCTTATCTAAACAAACCATCTTACTTAACCCTATTACTTGTAAGAAGTTTAATTTTTTGTCCCACTCCACTTGCAATGCAATGTTGCCTTATTCGACCATCTGGCCTTGCCCTCGGCCAAGGTCTGCCCAGGTGCAGAAGATATAAGTTTGATATGCATGAACACATCCTATAATACTTAAAATCAACCAAAATATATTTCTCGCTAATCTCACGGACAAAATCTCCGATATGGAAAAGCCAAAGATGCGCATCTTGGTTCTTTTTTTTAAAACATAGTTGCATCAGTCAAATAACATAAGAAATAAGCAATGTCCAAGCGTATACATCAGCACTTTATGAAAAGCAAAAAATGTTGCCCAATATATCCATAAACATAAGCCATGCACTGAAGCTGCATATGAAAAACGATATAGTTTCTGAGGAAAGACCGGTACAAGCTTCAAACAGCTATGCCAAGGGATCCCTTTCATTTGATTGAGCTATCAACTCTTCTCTCATCTTCTTGATCTTCATTTCTTCTTCCAATCTTTCTTGCTGAAAGTTCAACAGTTCGATCATTTGTTGAAGGAAAATTCAGACTCGGTTTCACTTAATTACTGTTTCTACTTTATACTACAAATAATAAATGGTTCCCGCAGGGTTTAAGAGTGTATGCACCTTAAAAATAAATGGTGCCCGCACAGTTTCTCCTTTATACTACAAAAAATAACTGCTTCTACATTATACATTATAGTAATTGCATCAGCAAACTGTACTTCAAATCCCAGTTTTTTCCAAAATGATTAACAAAGAGGGTTTAGAGTACATGCACTTCAAAATAAATATGCAAACCAGACTAATGTAATTAAAATCCACATTTGAAAATCAATACGATATTGTCACACCCAAAATATATTGGTGAGGGCATTTGATCCTATCAACCAAAGCTTCTCAGTTATAATTATGAACCACTAGTAAGAACTCTGTATAATTTTTTTATATAAACTTCTGCTCAACATCAAAATTAATGCAAAATTTTGAAGTTCACATCCTGCGAATTAAGAGTCTAGAGTCACCTAGACAGAGTAGAGTTCTTCGAAGCCAAATTGGAAAACGAAGCCTACCGATAACCATTCAATTTAATTTATAACAATAATCCGCATTTTGTATGCCAGATGAAAAACAATCAATCTAGAGCTTAACTCTTTCTCTAAAAACACAGATACAGCCAGATTATAACTTCTAATGAACAGATCTAGTATGCTGTTTAAAATTCTAATTGGAGATTTTGCCTAAGCAATTCTAGCTAAATGGGTAATTTGTCAGAAGATTTCGGTGCTGATAACACTCAACAAGTTGCACTTTATCATTGTTCAAACTAGTATATAAATGTACCGCTATGTTTTCTAGTTGTTTTACACAATCAACCGCAACTGTTATTAAGTGAATACTAGCAAAATTGCATTCTCGAAGAAAGGGAGAAGGTTTTCAAGGTTGAGTAGATTAATTATTCAACAAATTGTTAAAAATTAACTTCATGGGGATCAAATTAGCAGAACATGGAGGAATGTCACTGTTTATGTTATATCATAACGCTTTTCGTGATACCACCCATTTTATTTCAAAATTCATATCTGTGTTTTAAGAATGCTTGATCTCTAAATCGTAAATCACAAAGTTCAAATTTGCTAGGGGTCTTGTTTCAAACCCTAGGCAAACAAATAAACCAAATTTTATACAAAAAAGATAAATATATCATGAACCATGAATTTAAAAAAGGGGCTATAAGGTGATACATTCGATTATTTACAGTTTTCAACTTACAAGTTATGTTTAATGTATTAAATCATTGAATGAGCATTAAGTAGAAATGATTCATGTTCCAAGTTGTAGTTAAGAGCATCTGTGTGACTCTGTATGCACTTAAATGCCACTTCTCCTCTTGGCTACACAAAAACACGTTCTTTCTGTGCCCCCCCCCCCCCCCCTTTTTTTTAAATGCCTCTTAACCGTGCCACTTTCATTTCAATCAAGAACGCACCCTTAGGAGATTTGTGTAACATCGACGTTACGATCAACTCCCAACAAATTTTCTTTATTAATAGTAGGGACATGAAACATACAAAATAGGATTTTGTTTTTTCAGTGAGATGTGAGATTTGAAGAAAATAACGAAATTTCAAAATTCAACATAATTATGCATAAAACCTAATATAAGTGGAAATTAAAATTACCTACTCGAAGCATATGAAGGCACTTGTGGTGATGAAATAGAATTAAGAAACATCTATTTATCAGATTTTAGTCTTATTGTCTTACATATTACTTGATTGCATAAAATTCTTACTTGTTATGTTTCACTTGCAAATCTCAGACAAATATAATTCTTATTAGAACTTTAATTAATAAGTATTAAAACGGACTGCAAATTGATGAGCAATTAACTGATTTTAAAAGGTGCCTAAGGTCTCCTCAAAAGTGATCCCCAACAAGTCGGCTTCCTTCCTATTGGGCACTAACAAACGACGCCCTCCCCAGATCAATGGATACTGTTGTAATAGAAAATATTATTATTATTACTGAAAAACTGAATCTAATATATAATTAAACGATATAACGCATATGATGTGATAGAAAAACCAAACAAGTGACAAACCATAGCAACAAAATGTAACAAGGATAAAGGAGGTACTGTTATTCACAGTACAAGTCCGCATATGAAGACTGAAGATTTTGGAAAATCATAGTCAAAGTAGAAACATTGAGCATCCTTTTTTATTCTCAATATATTTTTTATCTATGTCATAAACATAGTTTTAAGATTCTTTTCTTTTAAGAATAAGTATCTGTATATTCTAAACAAAATTCAGAGAACCTAAATTAACAATGGATGTAGATGAATTAAATTGATCAAACTTATAGGGTTTGATGAGAATTTAGGAGTACAAGGTCTAGATTGATGAGAATTTAGGAGTACAAGGTTTAGATTGATCAAACTATCCTTCTATATTCTCGAGATTATTTTTATACATGACATAAACATGTTTTAAAGACGTATTCATAGCTTTTTTTATAAGTAATGTTTTCGTGTATTTTAAGTAAAATTAGAAAAACTTAATTTAACAATGGATGTAAATGAATAAATTTGATCGAACTTATTGGGGATGAGAATGTAGGAGTACAAGGTTTAGATTGACGAACTTCATACGTTAATCGAGATTTAAATTTTGGGAGAAGAAAATAATAGGAATTTGAAGACTTAAATCATAGTAGAATGATTAAAGCAATATTTACAAAAGTATTATATTGCCAAAATAATAAAATAAATTTTAGCGCAATGCTTATCATCCAGTATTTTCCCATAGAAAAATCGATATGCATATAGCAATGCCTCAAAAAATGCATTATTTAACTCCAAGTAATTTAATGAGTCCGATTACAAATAATCAGAGCACCTCATCCTTAACTTACCCTCATTCTTGAACTTCAATTCCCTGCACAAGTAAACGAGTCTGACTAATATAACTTCAGTCCATCCTTTAATTTACACTCAAGCCTCAACATGTCAAAACTCAGAACAATTCAACTCAGAATTGACGCCATAAACATAATTGACGGAGTGAAAATTTTCTAACATGATTGACATTCACAAATCATAATTGATATCAGAGCAATCCGAAAAAAGTTAATCAATTCAGTTTCAAATTCAAAACAATTAATACAACTAGTAAAGTACATGTTGCTTGCAGCTTGCAGAAATGAAGAGTTATCGATTCTAGGATGGTGGCACAATTGACGATGGTGGCATGGCAACTAACTGTGATGGCATGGTAATCAGTGATGAATCTGATGATAGATTGGTGACAGAATGCATTGATTTTAGGGATTAAAAATATGTATCAATAGTTTTTCCTAAGCAGGGTGCTCATCAGACGGGGAAAGGTGGTTGCCTAAGGCAGCTAGTGGACCTAGCACATGGTTATGACATAGAAGATAACATCAGGCTTCTGCTTCAGCCTTCATGTATGAATTAGAAAGTCGGCATCTCTTTCTTTGTCAGCCACATGTCAGAAATGCAAGCAGTCATTTCTGTGTGACTATGCAAGATAGTACTACGTTACCGTGTAATGGAGGAAACGATTTGCAAACTCTCGATTGATGCTTGCTGAGTCTGAAGGCAATTATTGCCATTACAGTTGTCTACTTTTCTTAATTCTTATAAAGCAAGGAATTCTTCCGTTAAACTGGGTGCTTGATCCAGTCTTAATTAGGAGACGGTGGTTTTCTGCATTGTAAGATGCAAAATTTGAGATTACTTCTTTCAAATCAGGATGCAATAATTGGGGTTTTCAATTCGCAAATTGACAAGGCGATAAGCAGTTTGAGACGATCAGGCAAGGAGACCATGTTATAGGTCCTGCCACCACAGGCATTTTTCGAGGCGCTCGGTCATAAACTCAATCACTCAATCGTGAATCTGGTTAGAGTACTAATCAAGATAGGGTATGGTCTGACTTTGCAGGCAACATATTTTATAAAATTATTAGAGTGATAGATGTTCTGAAGCTTTTTCCTACTCAAGACATCGCTGCCGAAAGATGCATGAAGTAGTAGTGGTGCAACGGTTTATTGTAGCACGGTTGTTTGTGTAAATATCGCTGCTGTGCATCTCTGTTTTCCTGTTCCCGACTATTCAGGACAGAAGACTCCAGAACACGGGATGTTTGGGTTTGGGCACTATGTGGGTAGGGCTAATCCCATGATTGTTATTTTTGAACAAGTTTGTACTCCGAAATTCATCCATTTTCAAAAGAAATAAAGAAAAAGGAAAAAGAAATCATACATCATTAGAAAAAGTGGGAAACTTGCTTTATCTCGCTTCTTGAACCCTATCTCTTAAACAAATAAAAACTAGTTCTTAGGCTTGGGGTTTTTGTCTATTGTTTTTTTTTCATTGTAAGGGGTGGGTTTTGCTACCTATCGGGATTGTTGACAGCTCTTTTTTCTAGTGTGGAATAAAATTACAGGAGTGCTCTCCTTCTTCTGAGGATCACTCATTTCTCTCCAAAAAAAAAAAAAAAAAAAAAAAAAAAAAAGCCAGGCTAACCTTCTTGACACGTTTGCCCTAAAAAAAAAAAAAAAAAAAAATCATTTCCCGTATTAATCGAAAGATGTCAATCTCCTGGTTATCCAGCAATATATCAAACTTTCTCATAATTTATAAATCTTAGTTGTGATATCTCACATTTTCTAATGAAACCAAATGAAAAAATTGATTTACTGAGACCAAATGAAGAATCCTCACACTAGTATGATAAAAAAGAACGTGTGACCCAACAAGGACGCATTCGTACATCAGGTCAGTGCAAAATGTAGGATAAAATCCATCATCCACTGTCACTACTGGTATTGAATGAGCGAAAAATTAGTTGTGACATGACCTTGTACTTCACAACAATATGCAATGAACATCAATCCTCTAAATATCATATGTACACATAAGCTGTTAAACACGAAAGAAAGCATTAGACGCAAAGAATGTTTTTAGAGTTTAGACAGAGTCCAAACGTAGTATGGACAAACTAAGCACTCAACACATAACTTGGTAGCTGTAAATTTTGCAATAAATATAAAAACAATAGCCACAGAAAATGAGAAACTTAATTTGCCTTGATTAGATTGCCACCATTGATTATTTTAATGAGTGATACACAAATATGATTTAAGTTTATCACCAACAGATATATTAAAAGAACACGATGCTTTAATATAGTAGTAGTAAAATTTATAAAAAATTAAGTTCATACCGAATGAAATTACACCATAAGTATAACTAAATATGTGTGCACCTATTAATGATGACTACACTTAAAAATATAACAGTGAAAATTTTAGATTTTTAATTTCTAGTAGATTAGATCTTCAAAAATATTTAAAACAGAACTAAAAAAAATATAAATGAAAAAGTAAAATAAAGAACCATTAAAATCAAAATTAGAGAAAAGTTGAAAATTAATAAGTAATTACTACAGGAAATAGCGTCAATGACAAATTTATGGATTTTTTCAGTCGTAAGGACAACCTGCTGAAATTTTATTATAAAGGATAAAACATCATATTTTAGGTATCAGTTTTACAGCGTGCACGGTATCAGAATTTGACCACCAGTTTTTAAGTATCAAATTTATAGTGTGTATGGTATCAAAATTTAGCTACCATTTTTAAGTATCAGTTTTACAGTGTGTATTGTCCTTGAGAATAAATTTTTGATGGGTCGTCCTTGAGCTTGAAAAAAATCATGAAATTTGTGCTTTACAATAAAATCCCCACTACATGAAAGTAGAGTCAATAATTACTATTATACTAACATTTTTCAACCAAAGAACCAACTCTGAGAAATATGAAAATTGTATGTTTATTCTGAATTATTTTAAAAATAGTTGAATTATTTGGTATATTCTTTGAAATGAAATTATATAGAGTGTAAATAAATGTTGAAATTGAGTAAATGAATAATTTTGGTGTAATGGTATTAAAGTTAGTCGAAATAACAAAAAAGTGACATCAAAAGATTCAAAACAGCTATTTTCTTAGCGTTCCATGAAAAATTAACGCTCACTCAGACAAGGAACATAACAAAGCACCAAAGCAAAAAAGGATGGAGCGTCGAAATTGGGAAATAACGCATAAGTGGCGCTCTACAGCATAATTCACAGCATGGGTATATACACACATGCTACTTTTAGCTGACATAATTGGTGGAGGCACTCAAAGGAAGGAGGGCTTCTGCCAAACTTATTGATTCAAATACAAAATAACCAAAAAAAAAAAAAAAAAAAAAAAAAAAAAAATCTATTCAAAAATACAACACCGTTGGCAAACCATTATACCCCCCAAAATAAGTGATTTTCCCTCCACTGTATTGAAAGCAACACTATTTTGCACCTGCCTTGATAGTCATCGTGATCGCTTACCTCTGATTTTCCATTGTGCAAAAAGAAATATGATATTCTTACATTTTAGCATATATGCAATCTGTCATTTGTTATGGAAAGTTTGACTCCTGGCTTTTTGCTATCATTTTCTTTAGGTGTAACTTTAACATACGAATTTTACTCATATATCTTTTGGAATATACGGGAATACTGTGCTAATAGAATAGTCCAAGCATCAGTTACAAACTACCTCAAAGATACTTGGGTTCTTCGGTAAAGATAATTTTATAAACCTATATTCACTTTTTGTAACTCAAATCCGACATGATTTATCACTCTATGGTAATGTACATCAGTAAGAAGTAACATAATATTCATGTTTGTCATTTTTAGAAATTGATATTTCGTTTCCCCTAATTTGATGAGATCACATATGGACTGGTATTATGCAATTAGAACGCAAAATTCATTAAAATGTCATATAGAAGTTTAACCAATTTGTTTTTTAGACCGATAACCTAAAGAAGTTTAAATCAGCAATGCTGTAATGAATTTAACTGAATAAAGTACAAAAATGGAAAAATGTAATTTTTAACTGTCCAATGCAAATATCATGAATCATATTGAATACTAGGAAAGGAAACCATACAAGTCAATCATTAGTTAAGCATTTGGTAATGGTGGTTATTCAGTAGGAAAGTTTTCGTCTTTACTGATACAAACTATATATATATATATATATATATATATATATATATTCATCTTTACTGATATGAACTGTATATATATATATATGTATATATGTGTAGGTTCTCCAGAGTTTTTGTAATCCCCCCCCCCCCCCCCCCCAAAAAAAAAAAAAAAAAAAAAAAATCTAAACATAAATCCCACAATTGGTAGAAACATTCAAGTTATTGCAATGATTTTAATTAAGATACATGTTTAATTAGTTTTGAATACATATTCTTCTTCCATCCTTTCTTCCGGAACCTAATTCGGTTCAGTCATGGTTTTCCATCAACAAATAATCTCACAACTTAATTCAAACTTATTAAAAATATGTTTGAAATTTTTATTCTATTTGAATCTGAAGCTAAATCTTATAATTCATTGCTATTTGGCAGCATCGGTTAAAACTTGGGAACAAAAAATGTTTACCGTTAACCCATCTTCTTACAAAGTCGTTACGCTTTAGATTTCGATAGCTCGGAAATCGAGTACCGATAGCAATATGAAGCTACGAACAAATGGATTCACTCAAATGTCATTTTGGAATTAGCTTAAATTCAGAATTCGACCAAGTTCGGGATTGGTATGACTTTGGCGCATGCAAACAGAACTGAAATTTTGGCTAAGTTAAGGATCAGTATTGTTCCCAGACATGGGATTTCAAAATTCAGAAACTAAATCAAAACAACATCAAGAACTCAAATTTTGAAAATCAGATCGCAAAACCAAACTGGCAAGGATGAAGACAAGCAACAAGAGGACCCACCCTGGAGGTCGCACCCCGAAGGATGCAACCCTCAAGGGGTTGCCACTGACTCCTCATGAGTGGGGCATTCCGCACCCCACTTTCTGAGCCGGATTGTCATGTGTTAGTGGGTCCCCCCTTGCGATTTTCTAGACTGATCTGTCTTCATCTTCTCAACTACAAAAAGACCACCAGGAATTCAAAAAAAGCATCTTATCTCTTTTCTCCATGCAGAAGTTTTGCCATTTCTTGAAGACAACTGCACCTTCCAATCTCTTCATTCATACAAACAACCAACTGTACTTATAATGCACAGTATAAACAAAGATTACTTTAAGTGGACATAGGCCAGAGTTTGTCAAACCATTATAAGAATTGTCTTTTTACTGTTTTCGTATTATTCTGTGACAGTTTTATGGACGTGCCTTGTTATTCTCTCTTATTTGCTCTGATAATCAGATTTTAAGGGTGCTAGGCTCAACTGACCAAAATCCAATTTAACATTTTTGACGCACAAGATAGAGGGCACCTGTAAATTGAAATTTAATTTGCTTAAGGATTTGGACATGGCTAGAAAAAGGAAAACAGATGCTCAACTTGAAAGAGCTGGATTGAAAGGAAGTAGGAAGGCATCCTTTGGAGGACATGTTTGCTTACACTTAACTAGGGAGGACATGGATCAGATTGTAAACCAGCTACATGATAGACTGGTTATGCTGGTTATGCAAGAGGATACGCCTCGACACCATAAAGAAATAATGACAAACTTCTTCCAACAGATTGGACAAGCTGATGGAGCTAAAAATTGAAACTTAGAAGTTGAAAACAATCAAGGACACAAAGGATCGGACCTCGGCAACCAGGACCAATACCCTTAGAAGGGAACCAGGTCAGTGTTGACCCACTCTACAGGGATTAGACCCGATTCCTCTCTGACCAAGGGCATGAACCTCAAATGGTTTACCTTCATGCTAAAGTTTAAGATTCTAAAACTGAAGCTGGTTCGAATGGAGTTGGCAATATAAATCTACCGAAAGCAAACCCCACAGGAAAATTAGGTCGTACTGAATCCCATAAACCTTAGGGGCATCCACCTGCTAATGCAGACGCGGCTGGACTAATAACGAATGTGGATGTTCAAACAGACGTTAAAAATGTTGATTGACGATCATTTCTGAATGACAATAATAGTTTTGCTGATGTCATCCATCGGACGATGAGAGAGACAAATGAAGAGGGATGTTGATCATGTGAATTAGAGTCTATTCACTCCGAACATCCGAAATTTTAGGAATTCACCAAACTTCAAACTATCAGCATTTGAGGCTTATGACGGGAGAAAGGATCCGACCATTCATCTTATAAGGTATATGCAATCAATGAAAGTACCAGTGGCATCGGATGAAGTAATAACGAAATATTTCACTTTATTTCTATCAGATATATTTGTCATGTGGTTTAAGAAGTTGGACAATGATTCCATTGAAAGCTGGGATGATTTGATTGAAAAAATTATGAGTCAATTCCGAGTTCATAGCACTTGATCTAGGAACGTCATGACATTGACTATCATCAATTAGAGGACTGACAAGACTTTACGAAAAATTCTTGAAAGATTCAATGTGATAGTCGCTTCGGTGGATCGACCGAATACGTCTTTGGTGTTAATGGGGACTGTGTCAGAAGTTCTGGATAATTCTAATTTCAAGATATCTCTAGAAAGATATCCCCCAGGGATCTTAGCGAATTTTATCATGAAACTAACATGTTTCTCAAATAAAAGGTGTGAGGGTTGATCGCAATGCCCTCGAGGCTAACGCTATTGAGGACGAAGGACGGCTAGGTTTCTGAAATAGACAAAGGAAAGCGCAAAGCTGAGGACATAATCAAGAAAAAAGAATGAAAAAAGGACCAACGTATGCTTCGTAGACAAGACTAAATGCGAGTCTGAAACGAATATACATAGCCATTAGAGGTTGCCTTCTGGAGAGAAAGCCTATAGGAAGGGAGCCCACGAAGCATGAAATGGCTTCCAAAAAAATTTGTTTGTTTTATGAGATTGCTGATCATGATACAAATGAGTGCAAATATTTGCAAGACAATCGAAGAGCAAGTCGAGAAGGGACATTTAAAAAAGTATATCCTGAATAGGGTCGCGGTAACAAAAAAGAGCATCTGTCAGCCGCAAGGGAAAGAAGCGAACCTAACTCACGTGGTGGCATTATCATTAATTAATAATTAAACAAGACAATAAAGACGGCTAAGTCTCTTACTCATGTACGGGAACCGACGAATTCCCTAGCATGCTCTTAAACGATGATAAACAGTTAGATTTACTTTTGCTTTCATTAATTTACAACAAATGTCTAAGCCGCTTACTTTTGTATGGGAACAGACGAGATCCTTAGGCAGGCTCTAAGACGATAATGAACCTTTAGATTTGTAACAAACCTTATGTTTATTACTTTAGTAAAATTATTTAGCAAATATAGCTGATGCTTGTCGGGTATGAAAGTTATAATCGAATTTAAAACTTGTACTATTTACTGGATCGTCGTGTGTGGTTGACGCATGGCATGGGGTAGACATTTTTGTTAAGAACTTTGCAGGTTGCCTACTTAGGAATGTCAAGTATGGTTGATGATTGACAAGAATTGAGCAGGTCCGAACACGAATCCATTCAATCAGCATCATCGAATAAGACTGATGTTTGATGAGGCTAAGGATCGTCAAATATGGTTGATGTTTGACAAGGGCTGAGCGGGTTCGAACATGAATCCATTCAATCAGAGTTGTTGAGTATGGTTGATGCTCAATAAGAGCCTGACGAGGCTACGAAGCGTTAAACATGGCTGATGCTTGGCAAGAACCCGACGAGCGTATGACTCAATGAGCATGGTTGATGCTTGACATAAGCCTGACGAAAATAGAATCGCCAACTGCATATTACATTTGGTGCAAGAAAACTCGGATCATCGAGTGTAACAACACTCGGCAAGAGCCCGGCTAGACTAGGATCGTTAAATGTGGATGGCGCTCAACATGGAAAAGCAATGATCGCTGAGTATGAACTATGCTTGAAATAAGGATTCGAAGAGACCAACGATCAACTCGATGAGGTCGCAAATATTGAACATCAACTCGGCAAGGTCGCGAACACCAAGGATCAGCCCAGAGTCGTCACGATTTTCAACAATGGCTCGGCAAGACCGATAGCACAAGCTCAGTAAAGCTATCAAGCATGTAAACGATCCGACGAGATCACGGACTTCACTAACGGCTCAGAACGATCGTAGAATTTATGAACAATTCAAAGAGACTGCAAACATTGAACTTATACAAAACACATCTTTTAAAACAAGATATGTTTGAGGTGTACATGGCTATTACGTTTTGCATTTGGATGTTTAAATAGCTCGAGAATTAAATACAGATAGCAATATGAACCCATGAACAATTGAATTCACTCAAATATTACTTTCGAATTAGTTGATTTGAAACTCGGAATTTGCCTAAGTCCGGGTATGACTCCAAAGTATAAACAAAAATGGAATTTTGGATGTAAGGATCACTACTACTCCGAGACATGACTTCGAGATTAAAAAAATTAACTTCAAACTACATCAACAACTCAAGCTCCATAGTTCAGAACACAAAACCAAACAGGCAAGGATGAAGACAAGCAACATGGGGACCCACCCTAGGGTCGCATCCCACAAGGTGCAACCCCCAAGGATTGGTACTGACCCCGCCATAGTGGTCGGTACCGACCCCTCATAAGTGGGGCGAACCGAGCCCCACTTCTTGGATCAGGTCTTCATGTTGTGTTGGGCCTCCATACGACTTTTTAGACTGGTCTGTCTTCATCTTCTCAACTATAAATAGACCACCAAGGCTCCAAAAAAAGGGAATCTTCTCTTCTCCATCCGAAAATTAGGAGAGAACTTCACATTTCATCATCTTCATTCATACAAACAACCAACTGTGGTTGTAATCAACAGTATAAACAAAGATTCTTTCAAGGGAACGCAAAACAGTTTGTCGAACCACTATAAAAATCTTCTTTTTTTTACTACTTTAATATTATTATGTGACTAAACTGTGAGTGTGATTTGCTATTCTCTGTGATTTACTCTGATAATTGGACATCTGGGATGTTAGGCTCGATTAATCAAAATTTTGTCTAACATTTACTAAGAAAACTTCAAGTAGCAAATCTTGTGCGTGAGAAAAAAAACAAGGTTGTTCGATTACACAACACTATTTTTAAAATAGCTAAGTAAACGGTCTTCTATGACAAAGCTACTCAGTTACCAATCTGGATTCTTAGTAAAATGAAAGATTGTACTTTAGTATTTCTTTCTTATTTAAAAATGCTCAGTAATTTCTTAAAAAGTCAACCAAGGAGAGGTATATACTTCTTATTAGAAAAAAGTACTACGTAAGTAATAAATCAGACAAGGAAAAATGCGGTACCACGCAGTGGGTAGGTAGATCGTAGCTGCATAGTTATATTTTTATAGGCTAAAAGAAGGTTAGGGATATAAGAATACACTTATTAATAGTCTTTTTATTTATTTTATAACTATGCATTAGATGAAGCCACGGTTAGTAAAGTCCTTGCTAGGCGCCAAAAAGCCCTAGGAGCCAAATAATGCTTTTTACCTTTCAAAGCATTGATGCTGCATAAGGCGTTAAAAAAACCAAAAGCGCCAAAGCGCTCGAGCTTCGAGGAGCTAAAAACACATCTTATGCAGGATCATCAAATAGAAAAAAGTTCCAATATTTGTGGTCCAATATGGAAACCAATTTCATTCTGAAATTCAAAAACAAACAAAAGCAAGTCTTTATTCATCTCCACTTCAGTATGCAAAAGGCAAAAATCATTGTTTTTACAATATAAAAAACCAAGCAATTTCTATATATTCAGTATATTTCGATTATAGACTTGAATTGAGTCACTGTGCTTTCTTAGTTTGATTTATGATTATTGTATAATGATTTATGTCTAATGTTGCATTTATATACATTTTTTGAAGCCAAAATTTGAGTTATTATGCAATTTTAATTACAGCTTTTGTTTTGCTTTAATGTAGAAAAGTGATGTTCAAGGAACCCAAAAGTGGAAAAAGCGCTAGGCGAAGGCCTGGGGCTTTACGCCTGGACAACTATGGATGAAGCAACTTCATTAATTGATGCCATTATATATTGCAACAATTTATGAAGATAGAAATCCAAGAAAATTCAATTGAGCAATAGAAGTGTTCAAAAGCATCAGCATAATTTATACCGTGGCAAAGGGAGAAAAAAAATGAAAGATAAAATTAGGAAGATTCATGTATAAGCATAATACACATACTAATGAACAAGGCAGCAATTGACTAAATGAACCAGACAACATTTCTTAGATTAGGAACAAAACATCACACACATGCTAATGCGTGTGTCCATAGTTATTAATGGCGCATGGCGCACGGCGCAAAAAGGCGCAACATCAGTCTGGAGCCTTAGCGCAAGGCGTGGCAAATGGCGCGCGCCTTTCTGATTTACTGCGCACGTTTGTTTTTATTTATTTAACATATAACAACAAATTTAAAAGTTCAGAATTTTTTGCTAAAACATATGCAATCAAAGTTTTTACTATTTTGCAAAAAGAAGCATCATCATATTTGACATCATTAGCATAGAATTTCAAGCATAATAGTTTTTAAAATCCAAAATAATAATACATATTATTAATAAACTAGAATTCCGAGTCCGATTCAACAATCATATTTTCCAAATCAACATCTGCATCATCGGATTCATAAGAACAATTAGACTATATCAATTCTTTTTATTATTATGATGTGCTTATATTTAGCAACACAAAGGACAATTGGTGAGGAAGAACAACATATCGATTGGTAATATTGTTTCCCTGATGCAATTGATAACAATTTGATATAAGAATATTACACAAAATAAAATATATTTTCAATATCGATATATTTGTTTCTCTTCAAGGCAAAAAAGAACTGTAGAAAAGTCATCCATCAGAACCCACAAAATAAATAAAAACCAAATACAAAATGTTAACGCAATAATATGATCAACAATAATGTAGAAAAGCATTTCATCAGAACCCACAAAATAAATAAAAACCAAATATAAAATGTTAGCAAACGCAATAATATGATCAACAACAATTTTATATGAAATGCAAAAAATGAAAAAATAAAACGAAAGGCGCGCCATTTTGCGCTGTGCGTCTTTTTTGCACCGCGCGCCTTTTGTCGCGCCTTCTCATATGCGCCGCGCCGCGCCGCAAGAAGAAATGGCGCAAATGCCGCGCCGCGCTGTGCGCCATGGCGCGCGCTGTAGCGCGTCATTCGTAACTATGCATGTGTCTTAGAGAATATGTGTGTATGAGATAAGAAGATATGGCATCCTCTTTGGAGCACTCCTTTAGCATCGTTGGCATACTTTGAACTATTTTATCTCAAATGTTATAAAATTTATGAATTTGTTTCTAATCGTACTTGGTATTATTTTCACTAATTTGGGCTATTTAAATATCATTAGAACCAACTAATATTTCAAACTAATGGTTAAATATATTTCAACACTTACTATCGATTTATCATTTTGAAGGGGTTAGAAGTTTTCGAGTTGCCTCAATTTTTGTAGACATAACATTTATAAAGTAGATTAAAGATCCACAAAATTTTACGGCATCTCTGGATTTCATGGCATTTTTTATAGTGTTATAAATGAGGTGTTAAATGGGTGTCAGAAAAGAGGGATGACATACAACATTACCTCTTGCGTGTATGTGTGTGTCCTTAAAAATTTTGTCAACTGTCAAATCCTATGAAAGAGGGTCGATTTGTGGACAAAAACGTAAGAATTGGTGATTAATGAAAAAACAATCAAAAGAAAATAACTTGTTTACCAATTTGTATTATAAAAATGCACCATCGTTGTATAATTAATATTTAAGTTCTGGACTGTAGCATAAAAGTAATAAGGATATGTAGATAATAAAACATTTTAAAGTAAACTGACTTCTATGATAATATATTTAGAACATATCTAAATATGTTCTAAATATATTGCCTTGCAACAAAGAAAAAAAAAGAACATATCAATATTGAATATTTAATAACCATAGGCATTTCAAAATAATATCTAGCATGAGACGAGATAATTTAAAAAAAAAAAACTGCTAAATGTTCATATAATTTATTTATTTTATTGATGACAAAATGATACTTTGCTTGAGTAGAATACTCATGTCCTCGTGTCTCAGAGGCGCTCAAACCCATGAGCTCTAAAACCTCTGTCTGAATCATCATACCTCCAACGACTTGAGTCATAGGTGCTTAACTTAAATGGTCATATATTAGATAATGCTCATGGAAATAGTTGAGTAAATTTTAAATTGCTAATTTGTATTTGTTATCTAGCAGCCATTTTTAATGCAAAAATACAAGTCACTTAACTTAGATGTTGGTAAACCATAACCAATAAATGTTAACTAATGGCTTACTTCATCTTGTACAACTGAATTTTAAGTTTCAACTTATCTATCCAAACAGACGCATTGTTATTCACTTAAAACTAATTAAAAGTCACAATCAAAATTACTTCCAGTAGTTACAAAAAGCAGCTCGTTGACCTTACTGTATTTTTCGTTGGTGGGGTTGTTGTTGTTGTTGTTGTTGAGATTGAGTATTTACACGGTAGCACCTATAGTACAGGTCTTAGGTGATATAACACATACCACATGTCAATAAGTCAAAATGTCCAAATCACTCTACGAAAAAAGGGAATTATCTTAGACCTTAGAATTTTCACTACATTTAGGGTTACTTTCTATAGTTTTCAAAAGGTAATTTTTAGTTTTTCTATAAAGCATTGGTTAAAAATTCAGTTTTGATGCAGGAATGAATAACTTATAATATGTGTGTATTGGCTATATACGAATGAAATGTTTGTAGGAAATAAATTAACTTATAATATGTGTGTGTATTGCCTATACACAAATGAAATATTCCACGGAATTCAGAATTTTAGACAAACTGATTTTTCAACATGTTGACTTGCTGAGTTTTCTATCAGAAGACTTAGCAACTTTACTTTTGATGGACAAAAGTGCTGTTAAGAAATTTCAGAAGCCAAATCACGCTTCTAACTAAAATTGATTGCCCCAAAGTCAAATTACATTTGAAATAACCGAAGTCATGTTGTTATGTTGCATTTGATGAATTTTTGAACCCTAAAACAAGATTCAAGTCACCAACCAAAACTTGCTTGTAAACTAAGCTGGACAAAGGGCTCTACAAATCAATCAAAGTAAACCACTTGTTACTGCTTAACTCTCGTAAAATATTATAGCTAGATGTCAGAATAATTAACTTATCCTTAATTTCGATTAATACACATACCAAATTCAGATTATTGCTTTTAATTATGATTGTTAAAGGTATTTTTTGCCTTTCTCCGCGTATTCTTCTAATGGCTTGTTTAAAATCAGAAGAAGAGCTATGGCGTTAAGGTTTGTTTGAGTTTTGAAAGATGAATCAAACTAACTCAACCAAAAGAAAGAAAATTAAGCAGCAATTGAATTCAAATTTTGAAGAAAGAGCTGAAAGTAATGAAAGAAAGAAAAAGCGATACCTTTTCGTCTTGGTGAAGAGCGATCCAAACATGAACTTTGTCCATCGATTGCCAGAACAAAAATGCTCCGAAGGTCATCGCAAAAAATGTTGCCACTTTAACCATGATGATTGAATTTCCTTAGTAGTGTTACGTTCTTTTCTCTTGGGAAATAGATCTGCGTGACCTCGAGGGATGATAAAAGGAGGCTGGTGGCAAAATTTAGACAGGCCCTTGCATTTTGGAGTAAATACTACGTAGTCCACTGATTATTTTTACACCAATTTTCCCACGAGTGTTAGTCTCAAGGATAAAATGAACAAAAAATTGTTTCAAAATGATAAAAGGCTAAAATTTTATCTATAAAGACAAATTTTAGTGTAAAGGAAGAATTCAGGCATCCATTATAATTCCTCCCTTTACACTAAAATTTATCTTTATGGACAAAATTTTAGCCTTTTGTCCTTATGGAACAATTTTTTGTTCATTTTGTCTTTCACACTATTTTCTTGTTTTCCTAGTAAAAGAGTTTTAGTCTTAAGGACAAAACGAACAAAAATTTGTTCTATAAGGAGAAGAGGCTAAAATTTTCTTTATAAGGGCAAATTTTAGTATAAAGTAAGGAATTCATGGTCCATTATAATTCCTCTTGTTATACTAAAACTTGCGCTTATGAACAAAATTTTAGCCTCTTCTCCTTATAGAACAATCTTTTGTTCATTTTGTCCTTTAGGATGTTTTGTTGTTTATTTACTTGGTGGAAAAATAGCCATAAAGGACAAATTTTGGATTTTCGAATTAATTTTCCACATCATACAATCTTTTTATTTTGGTTCAATCACCAAACATGCCTGAACAAATAGGAAATGACAATTTATTAAATAATAGTAAAGCAGAAGAATTTTATGCTCTCTTATTAATTCTAGGAATTTCCTAGTCTCTCCTTCATTCTCTCTAGAATTTTTAATTTGCAAATCTCTTTAACTTATTGTTATTATAATTATACAATGTTTCTACTACCATTATTTTCTACATTTTATTTTTAAGTACCAATATTTAGTAGTTTTTACAATTTTTTATAGATTTATCAATCTTTGTGTTTTAGTTTACACTTAAGTCCATGTATAAAAATTATTAAATGATATAAAATTCAATTTTTTTAGATAAATACAATTACTTGTTGATTGATCTAATAAATTCTTCGAAAAATTGATAATTCAACATCTATCGTACATTAAATAACAATAAAAATGGCAAATTTCATTCAAGTCCATGTAGCTTAAAATTTCCACGATTATATACAAATTAGTACCTTGTGTTACCATTTTTCCTCTCTAGCATTTTACATTTATTTATTGGTTTCTCTTAAGATTTTTTATACTGTTTACATTCAAGTCCATATATTTGAATTTATTAAGTTATCTTAAACTTAAACATTTTAGATAAATTCAGTCAAGAAAAATTTATCAGTTAACCTGTTAATTAATAAATATAATTCAATGTGTTCGCCACATCCTTATTGACAAAAATGGTTAAGAAAAACTATTTAATTCCATATGATTTTAAAAAATTACAATTACATTCGAATTCTTATTAAATCCCATTACATTATTGAACATTCAAGTTCACAAAATTTCTTTCTTTCTAAAATTAGTAGTTTAATATAAAGAAATGTATACATCGCTTTTTCTCCTTCTAAAGTTGGTATTCATTACAAGCAAATATATGGACAATGTTATCTTTCTAGAATCAGTATATTATCACAAACATATATAATGTTTCTCCTTCTCCAACATGGTACGTAAAGTGGATTCTTTACCATCACTCAAAATTATTTTTGTGAAGAAGGACATTACAATTAATGATAAGTTGTGATTGTTTGTATCTTGTATGATGATGAAAAATTGTAATAATAAATTAGTAAGAATATTTTTGTAAATAAGTGATATTTTGAAGATAAAACATAGGTAATTTACAATGATTAATAGGCAAAAGTAATTCCATATTTTGGTTAGATTCAATTCTCTGTTGTATGTTGTTATCTTTTAGAGATAAATGTCAAATATTTTTTGAAATTTTCATTATAGAATTATTTACGTATGAAATACTATATTAAATATATTTTAATAATTAAAATGACAATGTGATTTGTAACCTTCTTAGACTAATTTTCACTTAATATTTCTTTTAATATTTAAATAAATTCCTTTTCAGAGCTTCGTTATGCTCATGGGGACTAAGGACCCTTTTCTTCTCTCCGCCTCCATTTTTCTTGTATGCCTTCACCCTCATTTCTTTGATTTAATTCACCAAAGCCTTCCTTTATCCCCTCTTCTCCCTCCCTAGCTTCCCCCGATTTGTAACGTGGCTTTATCCCTCTCCGATTGTCCACTCTCCCTTATATCTGCTCCTTCCTCTACATTGTGATTCATGATCCGTGATCCGCTGCTCCGCTTTTTAGCACTTCATTGCCTTTCACGTGGTGTTCTCAACTTTTTAAATCATCACCTTGTCGATTGACCTATAGGCTTGCACCGCGACTTGGCTTGAAGCTTTATTCTCTGACCTTTTGCCTACTAGCAACGCAAGGTTTCCAAGGGAATTATTATTAATCGTTGTTAAGTCTAATTATAATGTAATTAATCTAAATTCTACCATTTGTCCTTCTCACTAAATTCTAAACTTTACACACTTTTCGCTAATTTTTTTATTAAGTTTGTCCTTTTCCCTATTTTTCACGATTAATTATAATGTAATTAATCTAAACATATAGTGGTATTATCTATTTGGCAAAATAAACACTATTTACAAATTGATTGAACTTATTCTAAATGAGAACTTGTTAGCAGAACAATTCTCTGTTCTGCTATTATATTAATTTGAATATTTTTGTTTGTACCATTTAATTAATGCTGAATAATTGTTTTATTATCTATTGACTGCTGATTGTTTATTTATTTACATAACAGCTTGCTTATGTAAATCCTGGCGTCATGGTTGGAAAGTGAATGAAATTATTGATAACTTATTTAACCAATGTGATAGTTAAGCCCTATTAAATAAATGTATAGGTTTTAGCTACAGTTGCTTATGGTTTCTTGAACCGTTGTGTAACTTCAATAGCTAAGTTTGTTTGAAACAAATGTTTAAAATCATTTGTTATTCTATTTATGATGGTTCAAAAACAAACGGTCTTATTTAATAATGTTTTGAAAATTCATTTACAAATTATTATGAATTTGTAAAAATTAATTATTATATTTATATTGTCTAAATAAATAGTTGTTTCAAAAGGAATGTCCAAATTTATAACTATTTCATTAATTACATTTAAAGGATATTTAATTTTTATTTAATTAATTATGATCTAGCTTACCAAGGTTTTAAATCTCGGATATCAGTCGCGTTTCGTCTTGGGGATTTTATAGATTTAATCTCGTATAGGAGGAGATCTCAGATGAGATGAGTCTAACACGGGAGTTCGTCTCGGATTTCCATCCCAGATCTGAAAGTTCAAATCGGAACAATCTCAGGGTACATGATATGTTAAAAATTGATATCCTTACAAAATGATTTTTATGAATGTTATTAAAAACATAGCAACTTAAACTTGAATTGCAAAATAACTTTATTATTCTTTATTTTACGGAAGGTTATTCATACTCTAAATTGTTATATGCTTAAAACAGAAATATTATTATACATAAAACATTAAAAGGATCCAAAACATTTAAAAAAATCAGCATAAATTGACCATAAAATACATAATTTCATAAGTAACATATATGTAAAAAAGACAAATATGAAAGTTATAAGCATTATAGAATATATGTGAACATATAATATGGTCGTTTAACTTGCAAAACGTAAAATAACAAAGATCATCGTGGACAGATTTAAGTTTTTTAATTATTGTACTAGTTCAGGCACATGTTTAAATTTTAACCAGAAAAACTAAGATCTCGGACGATATTCCAGTATTTCGTCTCGGTCGATATATCATTCGATATTGTAATATCTCGGGCGATATATTTGAAAGAAGATTTAAAAAGTGATATTTGATGTTTCATTTCGAAAGGAGCTCAAAACGAGATTTTGGAGGAGATCTCCGGCGATACTTACGAGATTTGAAATAGTGGTTATTACTAACTAGTTTTTTATTTTTCTTATAGAGTTTTAATTGTTAACGAGGTTTAAAGGTAAAATTTTTATTTACTTTTTCGGCAAAGTCGACAGGGTTGAGTGGGGCCCCTAACACTTTTATTAATATACCGAAGACGATAACGGGGTTTAGAGAGACAGACAAAAGACCAAAAACCAAAAAGAAAACAAAGACAACATGGTATATCAACGCTAACATTAAACTAAGCATAAACACATAATTATAAAACTACAAGCTGTAGTAGCTATAAGCTTCCTTAAATACCAGGATCAAAGGAGAATTTCATATATTTGAGTCCTTCTCGCATCTCATGCCATATCAGATGTTTGAATTGCACTGTAGTCATAACTCGGTCAGGGTCAAACACATGCTTGTTTCTTTCAGCCCACATACTGTGAACAAATTTCTTAAGAACAAAAGTATAAAGTCTAGCTTTCTTGCTTCTTCCCTTGACTTTGCTTCTTATTTCGTCCCATTCAAGCTGACTTGTATGCTAAAAATTCGAACTGCCAATATGAGCACGGGTTTCATTCCTAAGAGGTTGTACAGTGTTGCATTCGAAGAATAGGTGACTAGCTGTTTCATAATGGGAACTGCAGAACGTACATTGCTCATCAACTTCCATGCCTTGGCTTATTAATTTGTCCTTGGTCAGAATAACCTTGTGCATGATTTTCCAGAGATAAAGGTTCTACTTGGCAGCATTGTCTCTTCTCCAAAAAA
The DNA here is from genome assembly GCA_030737875.1 of Allium sativum. Lineage (NCBI taxonomy): Eukaryota > Viridiplantae > Streptophyta > Magnoliopsida > Asparagales > Amaryllidaceae > Allium > Allium sativum. Next base: position 426,380,375 of record CM060909.1, on the reverse strand, counting down.
CTTTGTGTCATCTGCAATTAGATAGTTTAGGAGCAGCAAGTATATTATAGTACTTATCTTTAATATTGAACTTATCACCTTTCCATTTCCAGCGGGTGTTAGTAAAAGCATCAGTAACAACCCAACTGGTTTTAATCCTATCCCATATGATTTTAACATGCTGATTTGAGGTAGCAAGAAGGCTTAGATAATTGCCTTGAATGATATTAGCTACATTGCTGGTAAGGCTAACCCCATATTGCAGGATATCAAGATATGAAAGTGATTTCCCTAATAACTCCAAAATTACACCAAGGATCATTCTAGAAATTGATGTTATTAGAAGCATGTTACCCATATTTGAAAAAAGGCAGAAAAACAGCCATGGGCTTGATTAAGCTTTTCCATGTCCAGCTCATGTTATTATTTGCATTCAAATACCCAAAAAAACATCTTTGAGAACATGCTTGTATGACCAGTCTACCCATAGACTTTCTTTTTTAATAAGGATGTCATTCAAGTACCTACCATAGGTAGCCTTATTCCAAATACTCATGTTCATGATACCATGCCCACCCTTACTTCTAGGGTACTCAAGCAAAGTAAAAGAGGTAGGGGCAAGATATTTCATATGAATATTTCATTTCTAAAGAAATCTCATAAAAGCAGTTCTCAACATGGTTAAAAGTTTCTATGGCAATAAGAAGGCACATGCCCAGTAAACAAGCATAGCTATCACCACAGATTTTATTAATGTCACCCTTCCTGCCTAACTAAGCATTTTGGATGACCAGCATTCAAGCCTTTCTGTGATTTTAGCATACAAAGGGACTAGTTTTGGTTTTGAAATTGCCAATGGTAACCCAAGATATGATACGGTAGCATCATTGTGCTTAAGCCCAGTTTGAGCATGTACCAGAGCAACCTTATCATTACTAATACCTACTGCTAGAAATTCAGATTTCTCAAAGTTGATATGTAATCCAGTCATGTGGTAAAATTTATCAAGGGTGATCATAATGTTAGCAAGTGTATTGCTATCTGGTTTGCAGAAAATAATTAAATCATCTGCAAATAACATCGATGTAATTACAGGCTCTTTGCATTTAGGGTGAAGTTTATACTGCCCAGTGTCAACAAGTGCATTTAACATACTAGAGACCAATTCCATGACAATTAAAAACAGGTAAGCTGAAATTGGATCTCCTTGCCTAATGCCTTTTTTCCTCTCAAAGTAGCCAACAGATGATCTATTGACATTAACAAAGAAATGAGCATAACAAAGAAAGAGTAAACCCAGTCATTAAAACAAGGAGGAAATTTCATGAAGCTCGTAACCCTAATCATAGATGTCCATTGGAGAGTATCAAAAGCTTTTCTAATATCAAGCTTCAACTTAATACGAGGAGAAATATATTTAAATTTGTATCCCTTGAGAAGTTCATGTGCTAATAGTACATTATCAAAAAGGTTCCTACCAGGGAGGAAAGTTGCTTGATTCCTGGAAATGAGGGTGGGTAATACTTGTTTCATTCTGGTGGCCATTACTTTAGTGATACACTTATAAATGGTATTGCAACATGAGATAGTTCTAAAAGCATTAACATTGCATGCATTGGTAATCTTAGGGATTAAAGCAATGATTGAGTTATTAATAAACCCTGCATTTGTCCCTTCTTAAAAAACTGTTTAATAGCATTACATACCTCCATTTTTACTACGCTCCAACATTTCTGGTAGAAAAATGCATTGAACCCATCTGGTTCTCCACAAGAGTTGGCGCTGAGAGAGAACATAGCATTTTTTATGTCTCCATCAGAGATGGGGAAGGTAATAAATACTTGTTGCTCAAAGGTAAGTTGTGGGAGAAGCATAGAGTTTATGTCCTCAATATTTGGCTCAAAATTTTCAACATTGCCAAAAAGTCCAGCAAAGTAATTAATGTTAGGGTTTCCACAAGATCACTACACAATTAGATTTTGAAAGAGATAAGAATATAACAATAACAAACAAATTCCTCCAAACAAACCTTTATTATTTCACCAATTTATTACAAAGAAAGATCTAAAATTGAGAAGATATCTCAATCCCTAAAAACAAAAACAAGTTTTTCTCCCTCAAAAGTACAAATAAATCTATCCCTAATGACATGCTTATATAGACAAATGGAAAGACTAGATCTATACCCAATTAGACCCAAAAATATCTCAGAAATAAATACTCCTTAAAACTTGCTCAAATTAAAACTTTCCCTAAAATACCTCAACAAATCCATAAAACTCGGTCAACAGATCCTAATATCCCGCAACTTCCAATATCTCCACTTTAATATCCATGTGATAGATATCACAAACCACAACACTCCACCTTGATATGAAATCACTCCAAGACTCAACAAATCTAAAAACCGTCCCCAAACTATGCATTTCCCTAATGAGATACACCACATAAAAAAATCTCAAAATTGCTTGTAATACCACAATGGCCTCCATGTAGACTTTGTGGTTTTACGTTGATGGCTCCACCTTGATTCAGATGAACTCGCCTCTCCTAATCCAATTTGAGAACTCATAACATTCTCCACCATTTTTCCAAGCAATTTATATATGTTATTATTTTCTCGTTTTGCGCGCAGAAGCTCCTTGTTACCCCTCCAAACTCTTGTAACCCCACCTCTAGTCGAGAAATTGCAACCTTTTTGTTCCAACTGTCTAATTGAAGCAAGATTCTTCTTAATTTCTAGGATGTACCCAACTCCTGTTAGCTTCACCACCTTTCCATCATTCATCTTCAATCGAACCGAACATATGCCTTTAACATGTAAATCTCGACCGTCGGCGGATTCCACTTTACTACTTTGTTCTTCATAATCAATAAATGCTTACTTTTGATGGCACACGTGGAAACAAGCTTCTGAATCAAGTATCTAATCTTTGCTTTCGCTTTTATTAACACATAAAACATTTCCTTCAATCTCCTCGCCAAAATTCACCTCATTACCGTTGTTATTTTGTTCATCAATATTTTCTTCCAATGCCTTCATCTTCTCCTTATCCCTTTTAAGCTTGTGACAAAATCTCAGTTGATGACCGGGTTTGTCACAGTAAAAAGAAACATATTCCTTTCTCATGTCTGATCTATTCGATTGTCTTTCCATATTTCGTTGTCTATCCCTCCTTGCAATAAAAGCCTTTTCAATTGGAGTTTCAATTTCTGTTTCCTCCTAATCTTTTCCTTCCTTAAGGCTCATCCTCTGCATCTCTTCATTAAGCCAGCTACTAACCACAGACCCCATTGAAACAACGCCATCCGAATTTGAGTTATTCAACGCAACCACAAGTGTTTCCCAACTTTCTGGCAATGAACTCATCATCATTAAAGCTTGTGTTTTGTCATCCACCTTGAAATTCACAGCAGCCAATTGATTCACAATTTCCTGAAAATTATTAAGATGCTCCCCAATTGATCCACCTTCCTTAAGCTTCAGATTTGACAATCTTCTCATAAGAAGAGCCTTGTTTGTTGCAGAGTTCCTAGCATAAACCCCTTCCAATTTCTTCCATATTGCATAAGAAGATGTTTCATTAGCAATAATATGAAACACTAAATTATCCAAAAAACATCGAATAGACGTAACAGCCTTCCTATCCAAAGTCTCCCATTTTGCTTCAGATAGATTGCTAGGTTTTTCCCCATTATTCTCCAGTGGTTGATGAAGATCATTAAGATAATGGAAATCTTCCATCTTTGCCCTCCATAATCCCCAATTTCTTCCATTAAGCTTTTCAATAATTATTTTATCCATATTCAAACCCTCTTCAAAAAATTTGTGTAGAAGGCTCCGATACCAATTGTTAGGGTTTCCACAAGATCACTACACAATTAGATTTTGAAAGAGATAAGAATATAATAATAACAAACAAATTCCTCCAAACAAACCTTTATTATTCCACCAATTTATTACAAAGAAAGACCTAAAATTGAGAAGATATCTCAATCCCTAAAAACAAAAACAAGTTTTTCTCCTTCAAAAGTGCAAATAAATCTATCCCTAATGACATGCTTATATAGACAAATGGAAAGACTAGATCTATACCCAATTGGACCCTAAAATATCTCATAAATAAATACTCCTTAAAACTTGTTCAAAATTAAACTTTCCCTAAAATATCTCAACTAATCCATAAAACTCGGTCAATAGATCCTAAAATTCCGCAACTTCCACTATCTCTACTTTAATATCCATGTGATAAATATCACAAACCATAACAATTAACAAAAGCATTTTGAATATCCACTTGAGTATTATTAACCTTACCTAAGAGATCAGTGACTGAGAGGATATTATCTCTGTTATGTTTTTCTTTGAGAACATCATGGAAATAGGAATAGTTTCTGTCACCTTCCTCTACCCATCTAATTCTAGCCTTCACATTAATGATTCAATATGAAGAGCATCCTTAAGATTAATAGAGTATTGAGTTTCGATTGTAGCGAGGCGAGGATTAGATGGGTCATTATTCATTTGAATCTGAATATTCTCAAGCATTTGCATCCAATACTTAGATTGAGTACTACCACTTCCAAACTTATTTCTAGCCCAGGTCTTTAATTCAGTTTTAGCATTTTTCAGCTTTTTATGCAGAATGAACATTGGGTTTACAAATGTTGGAGAACCCCAAACTTTCAAAACAATTTCAAAAAATTGTGGATCATTAACCCAAGTACTGAAGATTTTTAAACTGGTTTTTTTTGGACTTGATACTCTGCCAAATGAAGGATTTGAGGAGAGTGATCAAATAATATTGGAGGTAGTAGTTCATTAATCAAAGTAGGCTATATACTTAGTGTAACGATATTACAAAAAACATGATCTATTTTAGTGAAGGTTCTAATGCCATATATCTTGCTATTGCTCCAAGTTTATTGCACTCCAAATGAGTTTAGTTCAAGACGATCAGAATCAGTAATAGCTACATTGATTGGACTAATTTTAGCTAGGGAAATAGGAGTACCCCCTATCCTATCGGTTAGCTTAAGAGGTACCTTAAAGTCACCACACACAATCCAAGGATGTGTGTGTTGTCTAAAATTAGCTTTGTTTAAAAGAGGGAACATCTAGCAGTGGCCGAGTTGTGCGCATATATAAAAGTAATAAAGTACGAAGTAGCAGAAGGAATGTGTTGATTGTGACAGTGTATATGTTGACTTGAAGAGGTTATAGTAGAAAGCTTATGAATAAAAGGGTCATAAATAATTAAAATCCTACCATAACTAGCCTCTTGCAAATTATGTAAATAATTCCAGTTTGAACTGATGTACCTTGCAGCTCTCGTAGTAAGAACTTCATCCAATTTAGTTTCTAAAATTGCAAGAATACTTAGGGCGTATTTCCTGATAAGGAGTTTTCATTGATCAAGCTTTATGTCTTGGTGTGCTCCTCTAATATTCCAAACGAAATGTTTTGCTGCATTCGGAGATTCTGAAAGCATATTGCTGACAATTGCCATAGATCTGGTAATGATCTTTGATGAATCTGTACCTATTGATTTGTTTTTGGAGCTACCGTAAAGGTTCTTTTTTCCTTTATCTGGATCATAGAGATGTGATTCGGTTAGGCCTTTATGGCCTGGTAATGGTGTTATGCAACTATAAGGATGTGCCTTGCTTTTATCTACTACTTTTTCCTTTTGAGTGTCGGTAGCTTTGCTAGTGGTTTCATGAATTTTGTTGTTGTTTTGCTCATGTTGTTGAGTATCTTGTATAATTGATCATAGTTGTTCAACCGCTTTCTCTCCATTGGAATTCATAACACTCAAAGAAGGCATAGCATTAAGCAAACCAGGATGCATATGCATTTGTTTAATGTCATCGGTTTCATTGACATGCACAACTATCACAAGGTTGTTGTCATTAGAATTGCATGTTTTTTGTCCACCAACATTACTCATCTCATTTGTTCCTTCTAAAGCAACCACTTCCTTATTAGCAATCTCATTACTTTCTTTCTCCATGGATTTTTCAACTGCACCCATTTCACTTGCTTGATCACATTTTTCCTCCATGTTACTTTTACCTATTTATGACAATTTGCCTTGCTTCTCGAGCAGTTGCTCTTGAAAACTACCAAACCTATTGTGTGTGAGCAGACTCACCACACTAGAACCATGATTCGCTACTTGAATAATCTTACTGTCTTCCACATTTTTTTAACCTAATTAATGATTTTGTATTTCAGATTGAGTAAGGTCATTATGTATCTCCTCTTCCTTAAAAGTTACTTCTTCTTGGCTTATAACAGCTTTTTTTTCTTTTTTGTTACTGTGCTTTTCTTATTGTTGCCCAACAATCACCAAATGTTGTCTTTTTTCTATGGTGTTTGAAGGTAACAGTCTTCTTATTTTTTTTCTACTTTCTACCGTAGGTGAACTTTGGGAGCTTCCACTTTCCTCTGCCATGGGAGTTCACTCCTTATGTCGTGGTTTTTAGTAACGAATTCGTCATTACCATTTGCATTGGGTTTGGTAACCTGTATGTTAACTTTGAATGATTGTGAATTGCTTGTTTTCTTCCCATTTGCAACTACGTGTTTTGCTTTCATCACTTCACTCCCTTCACAGTTCTCCAAGTAGTGCCCAAACACCCTACATTTCGTGCAAACTAGAGGCTTCCAGAGGTAGTTAACGTAAATTCTCTGTGTACCACCATCTGGAGTTTTGACCAAGAAATCATCAGCTAGCTCTTTATCTGGTTTTACTTCAATCAGGCATTTGGCATTTTCCAAGCGTTCTGTAACAACCCGGGAAATACGAGCCAATTTAAAAAATTTATTTTGGCAATTTTAGTGAATTTTGACTTTTTAAAATGAATTATTTAAATAATAGCGACGAGAAATTTATTTTGAATAGAATTAGAAGTATATATTTATATAGGTCGTTGTTAGAATATATATATTTATTTTTAATTATAAAAGGAATTGAAAATGGCGGGTAGTTTGAAATTTCGATTTCGAATTTCAAATGAATGTGCAGGATTCAAAATAAACCGGATTTTAGCGAAACCAAAAATATTAGAATCTATTTGAAAATATCTTTTCAACGAATCCGAAAAATTGAAATTTCATAGCGGGAATCAAAAGTTACGTTCAGTTGAGAATTCAGAATAGTCGCTATGGAATTCTGGCCCTTAAAAATAGCAATTTTGCAAATGACCTCGGTTTTTGACGAAACCACTTTTGTTGGATCCGTGATGTCAAATTATTGCTATATTCCAAAATTCGAAATTTTCCGAATCAACATGTGAGCATGGCAAAGTAAAACGTGTTTTGACAGTGAGTCAATTTCGATTGACCAGAAAATGACCATTTTTCAAACGGTCTCAGAATTTAACGAAATTAGTTTTGTTAGAACCGTATCGTCAATACGAAGCTAGAAATGATTTTTATGGAATTTTTAGAGTTAGTATGTGGCCCCGGTAAATTAAAATGTACGTTAAAATGCAATATATTGATTCATATTTTAATTTTGAGAAAAACTGATGGAAACAGTCGAATTGGCTTACGGGACATATCCCATTGTGTCTGGAATGGGAGTAGTTAGCTAGAAACGTCATTCGTTTGGTTTGATTTGGAGTTTGAATAAAAAAACTAACTTTTTGAAAATTAAATAATTAAATATATATATATTATTATACTTGGTCAACTCTCCCTCTCTCTTCTCTCTTCCACCGTGAGAAAAAAAAGAACAAAAAGAACGCACCTCACGCTATAGCGTTCCCCCCCCCTTCCGCACCACCATCGGCCTCCTCCTCTCCTCCTCCTCATATTCCTCCTCTCCTCCCTCTCCTCCTCTTTCTCTCTTCCAATTTCAAATCCCTAAACCCCAGATTGCAAACTACCACCAACGTGGGGCCCCCCAGCGCCACCACCACCAGCACCCTTCCTCCGCCCAGTCAGGCCTACACCGCTGCCCCTCAGCTCCGGCCATGGGCCCCACCACCTCAAAAATCACATTTTTAACAAAATCCCGTTTTTGCAAATAATACCCCGAGCTTCCACAGCCAATAACTCCCAAACCGTGCATTTCTGGCTAAAATTCCACAGTATCAAATTCGAAAAGAACGATTTTCTCTTCAATTTGGTATATAATAGTCCTATTTTGGATTGCGGAGCTGTCGGGAAAACTCGTCCAAAGTCTGTTGTCCAAACACTGTCAAAATACTGTCTTTTGGCGATTTTCGGCGAAATGACACATTTTCGGAAGAAAGGCCACTAGGAAAAAGTTGTCCGCAATGGTGCGTTTAAGCAAGAAAAATAGATAGTATGAAGATTGGAGCTCGTTTGCAAATTCTGCAACCAGAACAACAAATCTGGGCGTTAGAAAAAATGTGAGTTTTCTCTGCTTTAAAGCTTCTTTGGTTTTTGACGAAGGAAGTATGTAAAAATATGATTTTTATATTATAGAAATAATAAAAATATGTTTTTTATATTATATAGATAGTAAAAATTTGATCTTTATATATGTAGCGATATGATAAAAGTACGATTTTTATATATGAAGTGACGATATAAAAATATGATTTTTATATAGTAGAGATTATGAAAATATGATTTTTATATAGTAGAGAAAATATGATTTTTATATAGTAGAGATTATAAAAGTATGATTTTTATAAGATAGAGAATATAAAAATACGATTTTTATATATGTTGTAGCGAAATAAAAAAATCGATTTTTATTTAATGTAGAGAACAAAAATATAATTTTAATGTAATGTAGAGAATAAAAATATGATTTTTATATATGTAGTGAATACGGACAACGAAAGTGACAAAAGGAAACACGGCGAAGATTTCTACATATGAAGAGTCGTGGCGATTGGTTTAGCTTATGGGTGAGAACTTCTCATTTTAATTCTTATTTTCTAGTTAAAATATATATACTAGGATGCAGACGGTGCTTAGCAGCACCCGACACCCGTCGTCCACACACCATGGACGACTTGTTTGATTTTGTTGTGTGGTGAAAATTGATTGTGATGTGGAATGAATGAAAATAAATATTCATGTGTTGAAATAAATTATTTATCATTAAAAATATAATTTTTATCGTGAATGGGAATAAATAAATATTCATTTACAAATTGAACGATTTGTTTATGTACACCCATTTGAAGAATATTGATTGGGACGATAAATTTTACACGTCTCCCAACTGCACAAATAATATTCAGTGTTTGTTGATTTGAAACCCCACACGGGTATTGGGATGATATTTGGCATACACTAATCCCAATTATTTAGTTGTATGTCGATCGATTGGTTGACTGACTGTGTAAGCGTTAATTATTTATATTTAATGCTTAGGCAGTTGTGTGGTGCACTTTGGATGATGGTTGATCATTTATTATTGCTATTATATACATGTGTTGTATGGAATCCATATAATTAACATTATATGGTAATTAATTAGACCTCATTCCAATTTGGAAAATAAAGAATATTATAATATTAAGATTCATGTGTTGAATAGAATAAATAGTCATGTGTTGATGATACTCATGGGTTAAGAATATTCATGTGTTGAAACTTATCATGTGTTGAACAAAATATTTTAAGAATAAAATTTACATCTTTATCATATATGAAATTAGAAACTAACCGGAAACTAGATAAGATGAGTGGTTTCCTGGGTATTGATCTGATGTTGGTTTCGGCCTTCGGGGTTAATACTTAGGGAATCGTTCTCTTACTAATTTACGGTTGGAATCAGATGAAGAATTAAACGGTAGAAATCATAATTTTATGAAATATATTAAATAACAAAAATAGTCATGTGTTAACGATACTCATGTGTTGGGAATATTCATGTGTTGAAAGAAATATATATTCATGTGTTGAAGAAAATATTCATTTGTTGAATAGGATAACGAAGTTATTGAAATGTATAAAGCCGTGTTGATTAGATATGCGCCATTTTAACGCGAACGATATTTATATCGATTATATTCGTTTTTATAATGAATATAGAAAAGGAAGTGATTTGAAAATATAACGTTTTGAAAATATTATCATTTATATATTAATGATATGGAATATTCAATTTTGATTTAAAATTGAATATGAAGTTGAATTTGTTTTGAAAACAAATTTAAAATGATTTATAAAATACGTTTTGAATTGAAATCGACAAAATATATATAATATATATATATTATATATATTAAATGGCCTGAATAGAACGCGCTGCGTCGCGACAGTTCGCGAATTTCGACCATTTACTTCGAATTGGCGTTACGGGAGATTCGACTGTCGGATTCTCCTGAAACCGGAACCGCTAGGTTCGTATCGAAAAAGCTTTCCAATGAATATTAAAAATTTGAAATCTAACGGTTGGATTTGGAATTATGTCCAAATCAAATTTGGAAAAGGTCGTTGTAAGTGCAGTTCGGTGGCCATTATTGAAAACCGACTGTACGGGCCTTGATAAAATTATTAAAAATATTAATAATTTGTGTAAAATCATAATAAATGATTTTAAAAGGGTGAAAAATCCCATATTTAAAAAGGATAAAAATATATTTTTATTGAAATGAACTAGTTTTGAACTAGATTTGAAGTGGTTTTAAAATAATCAGAATTTCCAATATACGAATTGGAATATATTTGAATCGGAATTATCTTCGGAATATTTCGATGTTGGATTTCTTGATTATACAAATATGGTTGTGGAAATTTGAAAGATATATTTATATCGTTATTTCCAATACGATATTTGTTGGTTTCAGAATTTGATATTGAATATAAGCCGATATATTTTCTATTCAGAGCCTTGTATTTAATATCAAATGGGATTTTGGGTTCGTCGTGAATGGTGTCTTAATTAACACTGTTCTTGAACCCAGTTTAGAAAAGAATAAATCTTTTAATTAAGATTTAGTGAAATTGTCCAGTTAATTAGTATTTAATTGGAATTGAATTTAAATTGGTTTTTGGGGTTTATCGTGAGCGGTGTTTTGAATAACACCTGTTCTTTAACCCGATTAACAATGGAATGTGATTTTGGATTTGTCGTGAACCGTGTTTTATATGACATTGGTTCTTTAACCCAGTTAAAGATAGGATATTGATTTTTGGGAAGATTAAAACTAAGTGGAGTTTTAATGAATCTTTTATCAGACCAAAGTGATCGAGAATGGAGTATCACCAGTTTTGCTCCAAAGCGATAGTTAAATCTTTAATTAGATTTGAACGTGAAATGGTAATTAATATTTACCGATAACACCGTGGTGTTAGATATAGAGTATTACCAGTTTTGCTCCATGGGATGAATAGGTTGGGATTGGGAAATAAAATAAATAATTACTTCGGTGTGGTTCGCTAATCCCGACTAGTTTGGAAAACTTTAACATGGTTTGAAATGATATACAAAGGAAGATTAAAGAATAAATTTAGAAGAATTTATCTTTGATAAAATTAATAGGAACCTTTCCCTAAGAATGTGAATATTTGAATAAAGAATATCCTGAATTGGAATGAGGCGTATGTTGTGTTTGTGTAACACTTGTTTATTTTATACGCGGGTTATTCAGAAAGGCCGGGTTTATACCCATTCTAAATAACCGATTTGATGATATGTCGAAGGTGAAGACGATGGTTGAAGACCGGGGGTCTTCACGTCGTTTGGTTGATTCCTGACAATCTTGATTGGGCTGTACACCCAAGATGAGGGAATAAGTTGGAGAACGTCCAGGCGTACTTGGAGATCGATGGATATGCGAGGAAAGTGCCTCCGGTTTTGTTCAGACCCAGAACGAACTTGTAAATGGACTGTGTGTCTGACATTGGATTTTATTCTGTGTGATTGATTTCTATTAAATATATATCTGTTTGGCGGCGGAGAATTTATTCTCTTGCTTAACGCCCTTCTCTGAGACGTACGAGCTCAGAGGTTATATATTGATGGATATCAATCACATGGCATGAATTTCCTGTGTGGCATGCCTAAGTAGCAAATGATTAAGGCTTTTGTTGAAAAGCAAAGTCTTGTGGTTGATGATTAAAGCACGGCCTATGTGGCATAGCTTTGTGTATAGCGTTAATTCGCGTGCCTCACACCTTGGTATGAGTCAAAAAGGGGATATGGTCCGTTGGTAGAACACGACGTTTCTTTTTAGCTATGGGTGATGTTAGTGACCTACCAGCCCTGACATTTATATACTATTTACCTGTGTGGTTGTTGGAATGCGAGGCGCCTCGGATATAGGTCTGATAGGACCGGGAAACGTGTGTTTAGGAATTGCCAATCCTTAAAAGTAAGAGAGGACCGGCCCAACCGATTCCAAGGATCGCCGTGTGTGGTCCTGAGACATTTGCTAGAGCGTCTCGAACGGAGAGGAGCTTGCCCCTTGTCTCGACTCATGACGGAAATCCAATTTCCAATACGTGACATTCAGTTTTATTTGTAGAGCCTAGTATAGCGACATAGTAGCATGGGATACTATGTCGTCTATGATTGATACATTTATATTCGAAGTTGTTTTTGACACCATACACTTATAATAGTATCAAATGATTTGATTTAAATGTACCAAGCATTCTTTGGCTATTATAAGGTAAAACCCTATCCTCCGGCTTGCGTTGCATTGTGTGATGGGACCTGGGTCTTATAATAGCTTCATTTTTGTTTATTTAGCATTGCGTTGTTTGTTTTATGCATTGGTATTCTTGGGAGGAAACCCGTTCCGTGTTATACATCGTAGTCCCTTGATTTACCTAACTTTAAAAATAAAGATTAATAACTGTTTTAGTTCTCACACCAGTCACATGACTGACCTGGAATTTATTGTTTTAACCTACACTCTGGGTGGCCCTATTTTCCACACGGGCAGCTAGTAGTTTTGGTTTTGCAGATTTATATTCACAGGATCCTGGTTTACAGATGGAACGATACTCGGAAAGCTCTGTATCCGTGTATTACTTTCAGTTATGCTTTGTATTATTTTTCCGCTGCTATGTATTTAAACGTAATTTAAATCTCTGGTATTTATCAATGTGTAATATTTATTCATACTCTGTATATTCTTGAACTCTGATGGGAATTGTTGTAATAAACAATGAAATATTCTTCTGTTTGTGTTTTGATTTGTCTTATGTAACACCCCACGTCCATTAATGTCACTCACAAAGGGAATGCATTAACTTCTATGGAGCGTTTTATGTGAGTTTAGAAGAGAAACTTAACAACAAGACAGATATAAACAGTACTTGAAAAATTAAAAACTTTATTTCATTGCAGCGGAAAATACATATGTTTGATTACATCATCAAAACCAGAGCCAAGTACATAATATCCATCTTGACTAAATCAAAGTACATAAATTGAAAGACATAATCCCCAATATAAAATAGCCATAAATAAAAGAGAGGCTGAACTTTACTTCAGCGATCCAAGCAATCTTCTAAAAGCAAGAAGCACAGCTGTCCAAAATCAAGCTCCATTGGTGCTAGTTCCAACCTGAGCACCTGAGGGAGAAAAGAAAGAAAAGAGAAGGAAACAAAGGGGGCCAAACATAAAGTCTGGCGAGTGCGATAACTTTAACAATATAATTACCAAAGTAACTAGGCTAAGGCATAAGTTGGAAAATCAGGAAATGACCATGAACCATTGATTATGGTAGAGTAAACAAGGAAAAAAGATGAACAACGATATCGTTAAAGCGCACCTAAACCACTATAAGATAATTACTGAACTACACCAACACTATAGGATAATCACTATACTGCACCACCACTAGTCACCCCCTAAGGTTGATCCGGCCTATGGACTTAAATAATGATAATGGTAGTTTCGTGCACCCCTAGCTGCCTTCATAGGTGTCGTCTGCCCCTATCTCCACTAGGTGTACCCACTACCCCCAAGCGATCGGCTCCCTGACTCGTAGATACCCGTGCTGGCCCCACAGTGGGGGGTATCACTCCCCAAAGTGGCAACCCGATACCACAAATAATGCACGGCTTATATCTACACGATGCAACAACGTCTTACCTACCAGCCCGGGTCTACACACGCATATGAACCCGTTAGACTCGCATTGCCACCGCTAACCCGGTTTGGCCTCTTACAGTCAAGCCCAGTGTGTGTGTCCCGTCCTCGACTTGGGTCGAGCCCACAAAGATATGTATGGGTTACTGGTTGAAACAGGCCCCCATTACTTGACATAAGCTATCCACTTAAGCTTGGTCCCTTCTAATACATCCCACTTAACCTACTTCTTAATCATGTTCACTTACATGTTTCAATTTTGGTTAAGTATTACTAATCGTATTTCAAATGCCACCCAAGGCACCCACTAGATTCCACATGCCACCCAAGGTACCCACTTAACCCCCTCATGTCCCACTACATGTTTATCTGGTTAAGTGTTTCTTAATTCATTAAGACCGTAACCTCATAAAGACCTCTCACATTAGACTGGCATTTGTGGAAGCTGGATTTGCCGGGCGGGTCCGGGCAGTCTTACACCACAAACGAGCCTAACCTCGCGTCTTTACAATTGTTACGTATTTAGTTTATGCCTAAGACCTCCCACATTTGATTGGCATTTCTGGCAGCTGGATTTGTTGGGCAGGTCCTGACAGTCTTACACAACAAAAGAGCCTAACCTCGTATCTTAGACGATTAATTACTCCTAAATAATCATTCCCCAATTTAAATTACTTTCCTTATTCAAATTATCAATTAATTTCAAATTTAACTATGGCCATAATTGACTCAATTATGTCCATCTATTTACGGTATGTAAAATCATACCAATTTTCATCAAAAATTTATCTTATGCCATTTAAGGCATTTATGCCAATTCTTAATATTAAATCTTTTAATATTATCCCCTTACCCCGCGTTGTACGTTTGTTCGTTTAACGTAAAATATACGTTAGACTCGAATAGTCTAACTCATGGAATAAAGAGAAAACATCACAACATACATATAACTAAAACTAGATCTAAACATAAGGGGTGAACTTGCATGTGTGAATGATGTTCTACATCTAAAACTTGCATATGCCAAAGTTACAACTTGCGTAAAACTACATATGTCATAGACCCAAATCCAAAGGTATAAACTTGTTGAGATAATGGTCACAAACTTGCATAAATCATGTATGTCATAGATCTACATCTAAAGGTGTAAACTTGCATAGGCAATAACCATAAACTTGCATAACATGATTCATACTCAAACACATGTATTCATATAAACTTGCATATGTGATTTATGCAACATAACAATGGTATAAACTTACATCTAAACATGTAAACTAGCATGTAGAATTTATCATAAAACTCACACATGTCATAGCCTAACTTTGGATCAAACTTTCACATAAACTAGGTGTCATGAACATGTAAGGTCACATATAATTTTACTCAACTTGCATATGGTTCATGTCTAAATCAAAATCTAAACTTGCATACATACTTATGATTTATCATATGAATCAACATACCCAAACTAGCATATGAACAACATGGTGATTCGATTATACATAAGCCAATCATAAAATTACAACATAGATGATCACAACTTTACAAGATAGCATCATAGAATTTACAACATAAACATCACAATTTTTCTACATGAATAATAACATGCAATCAATAATTCACATCATATCCAAATAGTCCACATCATAACTCAATCCAATTAATTTGCTAATTATTTTATTAAAAGTATCGAACTCACAATTCAAAGAAGGTCTTGAATTCTGAATTCTGAGTTCTGAAGTTGTAATAGCTTTCCCTTGAAGAAGATTCATTGCTTAAGTTGAAAAGAATTGAATTAGATTAGCTTTCTTCCTATCTAATTGGTGGCGGCTATGCTGAGTTGCTAGATGACGGCATGGAGGCCATGAATCTAATTTTGTTTTGATTTTAGGGTTTGAGTCTAGAGGTGTTTTTATAGAGTTTAGGATTAGTTTAAGCTGTCCGATCGACCCAGAATTAATCCTAGCCAATCAGAGCATATCAGAAACCCTAATGAGTCAGCATCTAGCCATCAACATGTCATAAAACAAATCTGCCCGGGGGGGGTGGGGGGGGGTGGGGGGCAGGTCGACCTTATGGTCGACCTGGTCAGGGCAGGTCGACCCTCAGGTCGACCCTATGGTCGACCTAGCCCTGGCGGGAAAATTCCTGCCTAGCCCATCTGAATCTAAATTTTCAAATTTTGAAATCTATTTTGAATTTTCTGAAACTTCCGATGGCCATAACTTCTTCATACGAAGTCCAATTCACGCAAACTCAGACTCTATCTCAACCAGAATTCCGAGACGAACACAATGGCTTAAGCTGTTTCCCTTAATTCTCACATTTGAGATTATTTATTCTTTAATTTGTGAACATTAGCGTTAACAGAAATACGGGGTGTTACATTCTCCCCTCGTTAAAGGATTTCGCCCCCGAAATCTCCAAGTTAAGGAGAATGCATATCCTACCATCCAAACAACCATCTACTCAACCATCAAACACAGGCATCCATTGCCCTTAAAATTTTCCTAATGATGTATGAACATATGCAAGAAGTGTGTGTGTATGTTCCTTATCTAATGGGAAATCAGGCGGTTTACTGATTCAGTTGGCCTCCTTAATGCAAACCATGATAGTGCCATGCGTCCATTATGTATGCGAAAGGACCCTATCGATACATATTACCTCTACATGCGTGCACAGCCATTCACCAAAATGCCGCATCCATATGATAGCACAACCATTATACATCCATTAGCTTAAATATGCACACACATTTATATGCAATATGCAATATGAAGTGACTGAGCCGATCTAGTGCCTAAAGTGTGTGTAAGTGCATTCACGAGCAACCACTAGCAAACACTTGCGTCAACATGCATCCATCATACATAACATGTCTCAAACACATGTTTCAACTATAGGACTACCCTATCTAAAGGTCAAAGGTACTAGCGAGAGGACATACTAAAGATAAGATAAGTACAAGGTAAGCGATAAAGGAGAAATTAAAAGACATACCCTCAAAAAGAAAAGGGTATAATGAACGAATCTTCTCTTCCATCTCCCAAGTAGCGTTGCTCTCATCATCTCCCCACTGCACTTTGACTAGCTTGACCTCTCGATTCCTCAACTTCTTAATCTCTAACCCAAGAATGCACGTAGGTGCTCGTCGAATCGTTGCATCACGCTCAATCTCCACCTCTCTAAGCAAGCTCGGCTCCACCACTTCTGCGGTCTCGTGCAAGCACTTCCTCAAATGTGATACATGGAATATATCGTGTACACCGCTAAGTCTCTCGGGTAACTCCACTCTATACGCCATCTGCCCAATTCTCTCCTTAATAGGAAACGGTCCTACAAACCTTGGTGCTAACTTCCCAACGGACCCAAAGCGAGCGACGTTCCGTAATGGAGACACCTTGACAAAACCATGTCCCCAATATCAAACTCAAGATCTGTCCTGCTCTTGTCCGCATAAGATTTCTGCCTATCTTGCGCCGTCTTCATCCTCCTTCGAATCAAATCGATCTTTTCCGAAGTCTCTCTAATCATATCGGGCCCAAGTAAGATCTTATTTGTAGACTCCCACCAACATGTTGGCGAACGACACGGCCGTCCATAGAGAGCCTCGAACGGTGCCATGCCAATGCTAGACTGAAAGCTGTTATTATATGCGAACTCTACCAACGGAAGATGTTCCTCCCATGTACCTCCGAAATCTAAGACACACAACCTCAATAGGTCCTCTAGAATACGATTCACCCTCTCGGTCTGGCCGTCCGTCTGAGGATGATATGCGGTGCTCAAACATAACTGAGTCCCAATCGCCTCTTGCAAGCTCTTCCAAAATTCGCTAGTAAAGATAGGATCGCGGTCGCTCACTATGCTAGAAGGAACACCGTGCAAACGAACTATTTCTCGGATGTATACAGAGGCTAACCATGGAGCAGTCCTCTTACTCTTCACGGGAATGAAATGGGAGCTCTTAGTAAGTCTGTCTACCAAGACCCAAATCCCCGTATTACCCTTCCTCGATCTCGGTAACCCGTCAACAAAGTCCATCGAGACACTTTCCCACTTCCATTGTGGGACCTCCAATGGGTGAAGCAGTCCACCGGGCTTCTTTTGCTCTACTTTTACTTGTTAGCACACCAAGAATCTTGCGACAAACTCAGCCATGTCCCTCTTCACACCGGCCCAAAAGTAAACTCGTCTCATGTCCATGTACATCTTGTCCCCGCCGGGATGGATGGTCATCTTCGAACGATGTGCATCATCAAGAATGTTCTTCCTTAGGTCCTCGTCTTTTGGTACACAAAGTCTACAGTCCCTACGTAACCAACCCTTATCATCTAGGGTATACCTACGGAGATGGCTCGATGACTCCCCTCTTTTGAGCTTTTCTACTAACTCAACCAACTGTGGGTCATCTCGCTGTGCCTCACCGATCCGTCCCAAAGGCGTAGGTCTGACCTCTATGGATGCTAGTAAACCGGGTACAAAGTCAATGGAAGGTTTAAAGTCAAACGTAGAGATGAACTCTAAGCTTCGCCGCTCAACAAACAACGGATTCAAGGATAACCTCTTCCTACTTAAGGGGTCTGCCACCACGTTACCCTTGCCAGGGGTATATGCTATCTCGAAGTCGTAGGATGCTAAGAATTCCATCCACCTTTGCTGCCTTAAGTTCAAGTCCTTCTAAGAGAACAAGTATTTTAGCGATTTGTGGTCAGTGAACAATTCGAATTTCTCGCCAAGAAGATAACGACGCCAAGACTTAAGCGCGAAAACAATAGCGGCCAACTCTAGGTCATGTATAGGGTAATTTCTCTCATGCACTCTCAACTGCCTTCCACCATAGGCTATTACCCTTCCCTCTTGCATTAAGACTGCGCCTAGTCCTATCCCACAAGCATCAGTATAAACGGTAAATGGCTTACTCCCATCTGGCAACACTAAGACTGGAGCTGTGGTCAAAGCTCTCTTTAAACGTTGGAACACATCATCACAATCTACGTCCCATGTGAAAACTAGGTTCTTCTTCGTCATGCATGTTAATGGGGCTGATATTTTTGCGAAGTCTTTGATAAACTTCCTGTAGTAGCCAGCCAACCCCTCACCTCGGTAGCATTTTTAGGGACCTTCCAATCTTGGATGGCCACTACCTTTGCGGGATCCACGGCTATCCCTTCTTTGGAAACCACATGCCCTAAGAATCGCACTTCCTTCCTCTAAAAGTGACATTTAGAAAATTTAGCTTTAAGGCTATGTGCTCGAAGAGTCTCCAACACTTCCCTAAGATGTAGGGCATGCTCTTCCTCGTTCTTAGAAAAGATCAAGATGTCGTCCACAAAGACTACAACTAATTTATTAAGGTACTCCCTAAACACCCTACTCATCAAGTCAACAAAGTATGCAGGGGCGTTTGTCAAACCGAAGGGCATCACAAGCCACTCGAAGAAACCGTCTAGAGTCCTAAAGGCAGTCTTGTCTATGCTATCCTCAACCACTCTCAACTGATGGAAACCCGTGGCTAAGTCCAACTGCGAAAACATTGAGGCGCCAACTAACTGATCGAAGAGATTGTCAATCCTCGGCAGTGGGTGTCTATTCTTCTTAGTAAGCTTATTAAGTTCTCTATAGTCCACACAAAGTCTAAGGGACCCATCTACCTTCGTGGCAAATACTACCGGAGCACCCCACTCTGATATACTACGTCTAATGAACCCCTTCTCAAGCAATTCTTTCACTTGCTTACTGAGTTCTCTTCACTCTCTTGGAGCCATCTGGCTTTGCATTATCTACTAGATATATTCGAATGTCTATCTCACGTTTTGGGGGTAAACCCCTCATCTCATCGAAAACATCAACATATTCACGGACTATGGGAGCAGAATGTAAGTCATCATCAGATGCGTCAAGGGATTCTAGGTAACTAAGCATTACTGGACCTCTAGGGTCACAAGAAATATCAAGGGTTTTTCCAAAGCGAGTCAACAATCTAACTACCCTTCTTTCACAATCTAGGATGGCCCCATGTCTAGTTAGCCAATCCATACCTAGAATCAAGCCGTATTCCATGAAGCCAAGAACAAAGGCGTTGCATTCAAACTCAACGCCCAAGATAAACACTCTCAAATCCCGACAAATCAAAAAAAGATGAGCCGAACCACCAATAGGATTTGAGACTACTAAGGGATCAGTAACTAGACTAGTATCTAGGTGCAGTGTTTCAACTAATGATGTAGAGATAAACGAATGTGATGCATCAGAATCGAATAAAGTACGGACAAGATGATCAAACAGAAAAACTAAACTTTCAACGAAAATTGCTCTACCTCGTTCTTGCAGCGGTGGGACCACGAGAGTCTGAACTTGTCCCCTTGCCTGCCATGGTGCCATGAGAGCCTGCACCTGTCCTCCCGAGGTAGACCCTGCCCTCTGCCCTTTCCTTGGGCAGTCCTTAATCAGATGTCCCGCTTCGCCATAGTGGAAACAACCGGTCTTCTTTTTCTTCCTACAATCTTTGCTTAAATGGCCGGGTGTCCCACAGTTAAAGCATCTCTTCTTTCCCTTACCATTGTTGCCTTTGCCACCTTTCTTGTTCTGTTATTGCTATTGCAGCTTCTTTTGATCCCCTTTCTTCTCGGGTGCCTTATTAGCATTGGCGCCCTTCTCTTCTTCATGCATAAGCGCCATGTCAACTAGCCTCTCAAAGGTAGCCCCCATGGAGATGTGGGTCATAGCTAACCCATGAAGTGGCTCGTTCAAACCACTAACAAATCTCAGGGCCTTCTTTTCAGGAGTATTCACCAAGTCCAAGCCAAATCTTGCCAATTGATTGAATTGTTGACGTACTCTTTCACCGATAGATTCCCTTGCTTCAATGCTAGAAACCTTTCCATGTATAGATTCTCTTCAGCCCGTGAGAGAAACTTCGCCTCAAACCTCCGCCTAAAATCTGGCCATGAATCGACTGGGCGTCCTCCATTAGTGACCTCCCACCAAAACGAGGCCTCATCCTTCATTAGCCAGGCAGCTAACTAGACCTTCCTTCGATCATCCACTTCAAAGATTCCAAATAATTCTTCCACCTCCTTTAGCCAGTTTCGAGCTTCAACAAATGTCTCTGTTTCGTGAAAAGGTTTTCCACCCATTGCCCTAAAGTCCTTACACATCTTTGCGAAAGTTTCGACGCGAGGAGGAGGAGCATTTGCTGGACCTGCGGTGGCGGCCCAAGCCTCGAGATATTGACGAAACCAACTGGGTACATGAACACCCAGCGGTATCTCAGATGCTTCATACATGCTGAAACGAAAAAGGAAAGATTCAATACAAAAGAACCGAAGGAAAGATATATGGCCCTTGGGGTTATGCTTTCTAAAATAAGCTTTTATCTTGAAAATACTTTCCTTAAAACATACTTTTGAAGGTACTTCTTTATAAAAATGGGTTTGAAAAACAATTTTTCAAAATTCATATCTGTTCTGGTAACCTTCAGCTCTGATACCACGTGTAACACCCCACGTCCATTAATGTCACTCACAAAGGGAATGCATTAACTTCTATGGAGCGTTTTAAGTGAGTATATAACAGAAACTTTACAACAAGACAGATATAAACAGTACTTGAAAAATTAAAAACTTTATTTCATTGCAGCGGAAAATACATATGTTTGATTACATCATCAAAACCAGAGCCAAGTACATAATATCCATCTTAACTAAATCAAAGTACATAAATTGAAAGACATAATCCCCAATACAAAATAGCCATAAATAAAAGAGAGGCTGAACTTTACTTCAGCGATCCAAGCAATCTTCTAAAAGCAAGAAGCACAGTTGTCCAAAATCAAGCTCCACTGGTGCTAGTTCCAACCTACGCCAACACTATAGGATAATTACTGAACTACGCCAACACTATAGGATAATCGCTATACTGCACCACCACTAGTCACCCCCTAAGGTTGATCCCGCCTACGGACTTAAATAATGATAATGGTAGTTTCGTGCACCCCTAGCTGCCTTCATAGGTGTCGCCTGCCTCTATCTCCACTAGGTGTACCCACTACCCCCAAGCGATCGGCTCCCGGACTCGTAGATACCCGTGCTGGCCCCACATTGGGGTGTATCACTCCCCAAAGTGGCAACCCGATACCACAAATAATGCACGGCTTATACCTATACGATGCAACAACGTCTTACCTACCAGCCCGGGTCGACACACGCATATGAACCCGTTGGACTTGCGTTGCCACCGCTAACCCGGTTTGGCCTCTTACAGTCAACCCAGTATGCATGTCCCGTCCTCGACTTGGGTCGGGCCAACAAATATACGTATGGGTTACTAGTTGAAACGGGCCCCCATTACTTGACACAAGCTATCCACCTATGCTTGGTCCGCTCTAATACATCCCACTTAACCTACTTCTTAATCATGTTCACTTACATGTTTCAATTTTGGTTAAGTATTTCTAATCGTATTTCTAATGCCACCCAAGACACCCACTAGATTCCACATGCCACCAAAGGCACCCACTTAACCCCCCTTGTCCTACTACATGTTTATCTGGTTAAGTGTTTCTTAATTCATTAAGATCGTAACCTCATAAAGACCTCTCACATTAGACTGGCATTTGTGGCAGTTGGATTTGCCGGGCGGGTCCGGGCAATCTTACACCACAAACGAGCCTAACCTCGTGTCTTTACAATTGTTACGTATTTAGTTTATGCCTAAGACCTCCCACATTAGACTGCCATTTGTGGCAGCTGGATTTGTTGGGCGGGTCCTGGCAGTCTTACACAACAAAAGAGCCTAACCTCGTGTCTTAGACGATTAATTACTCCTAATTAATCATTCCCCAATTTGAATTACTTTCCTTATTCAAATTATCAATTAATTCCAAATTTAACTATGGCCATAATTGACTCAATTATGTCCATCTATTTATGGTTGTAAAATCATACCAATTTTCATCACAAATTTATTTTATGCCATTTAAGGCATTTATGCCAATTCTTAATATTAAATCTTTTAATATTATCCCCTTACCCCGCGTTGTACGTTTGTTCGTTTAACGTAAAATATACGTTAGACTCGAATAGTCTAACTCATGGAATAAAGAGAAAACATCACAACATACATATAACTAAAACTAGATCTAAACATAAGGGGTGAACTTGCATGTGTGAATGATGTTCTACATCTAAAACTTGCATATGCCAAAGTTACAACTTGCATAAAACTACATATGTCATAGACCCAAATCCAAAGGTATAAACTTGTTGAGATAATGGTCACAAACTTGCATAAATCATGTATGTCATAGATCTACATCTAAATGTCTAAACTTGCATAGGCAATAACCATAAACTTGCATAACATGATTCATACTCAAACACATGTATTCATATAAACTTGCATATGTGATTTATGCAACATAACAATGGTATAAACTTACATCTAAACATGTAAACTAGCATGTAGAATTTATCATAAAACTCACACATGTCCTAGCCTAACTTTGGATAAAACTTTCACATAAACTAGGTGTCATGAACATGTAAGGTCACATATAATTTTACCCAACTTGCATATAATTCATGTCTAAATCAAAATCTAAACTTGCATACATACTTATGATTTACCATATGAGTCAACATACCCAAACTAGCATATGAACAACATGGTGATTCGATTATACATAAGCTAATCATAAAATTACAACATAGATGATCATAACTTTACAAGATAGCATCATAGAATTTACAACATAAACATCACAATTTTTCTACATGAATAATAACATGCGGTCAATAATTCACATCATATCCAAATAGTCCACATCATAACTCAATCCAATTAATTTGCTAATTATTTTATTAAAATTATCGAACTCACAATTCAAAGAAGGTCTTGAATTCTGAATTCTGAGTTCTGAAGTTGTAATAAATTTCCCTTGAAGAAGATTCGTTGCTTAAGTTGAAAAGAATTGAATTAGATTAGCTTTCTTCCTCTCTAATTGGTGGCGGCTATGCTGAGTTGCTAGGTGACGGCATGGAGGCCATGAATCTAATTTTGTTTTGATTTTAGGGTTTGAGTCTAGAGGTGTTTTTATAGAGTTTAGGATTAGTTTAAGCCGTCCGATCAACCCAGAATTAATCCCAGCCAATCAGAGCATATCAGAAACCCTAATGAGTCAGCATCTAGTCATCAACAGGTCATAAAACAAATCTTCCCCGGGGGGGAGGGGGGTAGGGGGTAGGTCGACCCCCAGGTCGACCTGGTCAGGGCAGGTCGACCCTATGGTCGACCTGGCCTTGGCGGGAAAATTCCCGCCTAGCCCATCTGACTCTGAATTTTCTAATTTTGAAATCTATTTTGAATTTTCTGAAACTTCCAATGGCCATAACTTCTTCATACGAAGTCTAATTCACGCAAACTCGGACTCTATCTCAACCAAAATTCCGAGACAAACACAATGGCATAACCCGTTTCCCTTAATTCTCACATCTAAGATTAGTTATTCTTTAGTTTGTGAACATTAGTGTTAACAGAAATACCGGGTGTTACAACTTGTCCTCAAAGTAATTCGTTCTTCCTCTTCTCTTCGGAGACCGGGGAAGTTCGGGTCGCTTCATTTGGTATCAGAGCTTTGGTTTTCAGAGCCCCAGAACAAGACACGTTAGAACCAAACGATAGAATTCATCAGAGATTGGATTAGTAATATCCAATGAGAATAACTCGTTAGAGATGGGATCAGTGGTATCCTAGAACGAGTGTAAAGAGTGAAATTTTTGAAATATAAAATTTAAAACAAGTTTTGTTTTGAAAATTTAAACCATTTTGTACGTATTTGAGTATTTTATTTGTATTGAATTTGGACAATCAAGTATACAGAGATTTTGCATATACGCGTCATGAACGTATATTCAAAGTTTTAATATACTGGATAGATATAGAATCACACTCTAGTCGCCCGGAGATGATTCTGCTGATTGATGCATCGTCGTCAGAGTTGATGTTCGAGTGCCGAAAGTGGGATTTCTATATATTTCCATTAGACTGGTGTGAGAACCAAAACTAGATAGGGCTTATTGTTGTGATTTGGCATTAAAAAGATGATTTTCTGTATATATATCAAAATTATGAATTTGAAATGATAATCAATAAATTGATTGCTGATTGTGTTGTTTGATTATTGGTTGATTAATTAAAATTTTGAACCATTATGCCAAATTGAACCGAATATTGAACTGTATTGAAAAATGATTACAATTGCATGCATATACATGTATATCCATTGAACAAGTCATAACAAGGAGGCTAGAGCAGAGGAATAAACACTACAACAAAAACACCATATTACAACTTTAATTTTACAACGGTGGTAAAAGCACCGTTGTAATAAATGGTTTTTTACAACGGTGGTAAACGCACCGTTGTAATAAATGGTTTTTTACAACGGTGGTAAAGACACCGTTGTAATAAATGGTTTTTTACAACGGTGGTAAAAGCACCGTTGTAATAAATGGTTTTTTACAATGGTGGCATTCCCTAAAGTTGTAATAAACATATTTTTAACAACTTTTTGTTTTGTTAGTTGTAATAGATGCCCATTACAAACTTCATGTTTATAATATCTATATTTAATAACTAATTATATTAATATTTAATAATAATTAATAATTAATAATAAACTTAGGAATCAATAATATTTATTAAATAATTAATAGTTAATAAGTGGTAATTAATGTTTAATAGTTAATGTTAACTGCTTATTAATTAATATTTAGGTGACATATACATTATAAGCTTTTAATAGTTATTACTCGATTATAACTAAGTAGAAATAAGTAAAAGTTAAATAATAACTATTGTTAATATGAAATAATCCTAATTAATAATTAACATTTAATTAATAACTAATTAGTAAGTAATAATTAATAATCAATAATAAGTAAACAAATAAATATTACTTAATTAATTAATAATTTACAAATAATTCATCTGTGTGGAGTTCACATGTATTTGCGTGTGAGGTTCAAGTATGTTTTTTTTAAGATGTACCAATTAGTTTATAATCTATGATGAACGTAATTTTTTAATTTAATAATTATTAACTAATAATAACTATAAAAAATAAATTTAATAAATAATCAATATGTAACAAAATATTTAATAATTCAAAATTAATCACCATATTACAATTAACTAAATATTTGCAACGTTCGATAGACGACAATTGCAATAACAAATTTATAAAAATTGATTTTTCTCGACATTTGTAATAAAGGGTTTTTATAATTGGTTTTTCTTGATAATAACTTATACACGTCATTATTTATAATTTAATATTTAACATCAAATGTTTGATGATCAATATTTAACATTTAATATTTCATTTATAAGTAATATTTAATATGTAACATTAATAGGTAATAACTAATAACAAAAAGTAATATCTAATACTATTAATAAGTATATTTACCCTTATGATCCGTCGGCCCAACCAAACGTACCCGACCCGCCATCCCTTATAACCCTAATTCCATCGTAACCCCCTTCATTCACTCAAGCTGCCTCACAAATTTCTCAAAACCGAATTGAAGAAAAACCCTAGATTCCCTTTTCTTCCTCCGTAACACGAGATAACCGACTTCGCAACTACCCCTTCGACCTCCTCAATGATTCGCCATCAACCCTAAACCCCCACAGACCACCAGTTCGGCCATCGCCAGCCAACCCCCGAGCCTTCACGACGAGCGATCTCGAATTAAGCTAAGTTTCTCCTTTTTACTCGTTTTAAATTAGCTGTAATATTTTGTTTGTTTAATTTGGGTTAGATCTATATTTCGAAACTGCTACGGTATGTCTATTTTGCTTTTTTCGATGGGTTCTTTGCTTGTTGAGTGGATTTTGGAATTGGTTTATTGAGTTATCGAGGAATTTGAGGAACTGTTAGTTGGTTGTTGGTTTTGAGGAAGTTTCGAAGGGTTTGTTGTGGTTCTATGGTTTTGCAGCCTTGTGGTTCTATGGTTTTGCTGCTTGGGATTATTGTGATCTGTTCTTGCAAGTTTTATTTTGGTTTGTCTGTGCATTTTGTGTTCTAATTCTAGGCACAGGTGGCTATTTTGCTTATAAACTTGATGAATATGCAAAAAAGCTTTGCTGCGGCATAGCTATGCAGTGATTGCACTGCAAAGCTTTGCCTAAGCTTGCAAAGCTTTGCCTAAGCTTTGCATTGCAAAGCTTTGCCTAAGCTTTGCATTGCAAAGCTTTGCACTGCTATTTGCAGTGCAAAGCTTTGCTGTGCAAAAGCTTTGCCAAAGCTTTGCTGCGGCAAAGCTTTGCACTGCTATTTGCAATGCAAAGCTTTGCTATGTAAAAGCTTTGCCAAAGCTTTGCTGCGGCAAAGCTTTGCAGTGCAAAGCTATGCAGTGATTGCACTGCATAGCTTTGCCGCGGCAAAGCTTTGCAGTGCATAGCTTTGCCGCGGCAATGCTTTGCAGTGCAAAGCTTGCCGCGGCAAAGCTTTGCACTGCTATTTACAGTGCAAAGCTTTGCTGCGGCAAAGCTTTGCACACTGTGCAAAGCTTTGCCAAAGCTTTGCTGCCGCAAAGCTTTGCTGTGCAAAGCTTTGCTGCAGCAAATCTTTGCACTGCAAGTAGCAGTGCAAAGCTTTGCCGCAACAAGCTTTGCACTGCAAAGCTTTGCCGCGGCAAAGTGATTGCACTGCATAGCTTTGCCACGGCAAAGCTTTTCAGTGCATTGTATATAACAAAATGAATCATCCAACGTTACATGCATTGTATATAATGGTCAGGTTATTTACGTATATAATGGTTTGAATGCATTGTATTAGCTGTTTATTTTGTGCACTCACATTTTTCCAATTTTTGTTACATGCATAAATCTATACTGCAGCACTAACAGTTTGATAATTTCTTTCTTAGGAACGGATATTAAGGAGAAAAAGGAGCACAAGGAGATTAACAGGAGCAGAAGAAAGTTAGAACTGTTATAAAGCCTTTGTATCTTCAGTTTTGTCAATGTATTATGTAAAAAAAATGATGAGTTTGAAATTAATAATATATTGTTTTGGTTCATGGTTTAAGTTTGTTTGATATTTTCAGTTTTGTAGATAATATGTTCTGCAATGAATTCTTTTATTAGTAATATGTATATAATTTGTGGATATATTACAATTGTAAAATATAAAAATTGTAATAAAATGTAAAAATTAAAACAACAACGGTGCATAACTGTTGTAATAAACTTATTACAACGGTGGAAAAAAGTTGTAAAATATACATATTACAACGGTCTTGCAACAGTGCAGAAAAGTTGTAAAAGATATTAGGCTATTACAACTTCTTAAGACACGACGGTTTGCCCACCGTTGTAAAAACCCTATTACAACGGTGTTCCACCGTTGTAATAGGGTCATTTTGTTGTAGTGAAAATTGTTTGCCTGACAAATAAGTACATGGTTATTGTATTTCTTGGGAATTTGATATTTTATGAGCCGATTGGCTAGCCACTTGGTTTTTTCTTTTTCTTTTGGATTGGTGAGGGCCATGGGAGGCTATTCGAAATATCCCGAAGCTCCCGGTGCAGGGGAGGTTATGGCGAAATTTTTCGGAAATTTAGGGTGTTAGCCAATTTTTTTTTTTAAATTTGAAAAGTTCTTAGAAACTGAAAAGTTGAAGAACTTAAGCCGTAAAGAAAATAATGAAAGTTGAGTTGGTTAGTTAAACAACTTTCAGCTTCGTTCCTTTTCGGGGACAAAAATTTTTAAGTGGGGGAGATTGTAACAACCCGGGAAATCCGAGCCAATTTAAAAATTTTATTTTGGCAATTTTAGTGAATTTTGATTATTTAAAATGAATTATTTTAAATAATAGCAATGAGAAATTTATTTTGAATAGAATTAGAAGTACATATTTATATAGATCATCGTTAGAATATATATATTTATTTTTAATTATAAAAGGAATTGAAAATGGCGCGATAGTTTGAAATTTCGATTTCGAATTTCAAATGAATGTGCAGGATTCAAAATAAACCGAATTTTAGCGAAACCAAAAATATTAGAATCTATTTGAAAATTTCTTTTCAACAAATCCAAAAAATTGAAATTTCATAGCGAGAATCAAAAGTTACGTCCAGTTGAGAATTCAGAATAGTCACTATGGAATTCTGGCCCTTAAAAATAGCAATTTTGCAAATGACCTCGGTTTTCGACGAAACCACTTTTGTTGGATCCGTGATGTGAAATTATTGCTAGATTCCAAAATTTGAAATTTTCTGAATTAATATGTGAGCCTGGCAAAGTAAAACGTGTTTTGACAGTTTCAGTCAATTTCGATCGACCAGAAAATGACCATTTTTCAAACGGTCTCAGAATTTGACGAAATTAGTTTTTTTAGAACCGTATCGTCAATACGAAGTTGTAAATAATATTTCTGGAATTTTTAGAGTTAGTATGTGGCTCCGGTAAATTAAAATGTATGTTAAAATGCAATATATTGATTCATATTTTAATTTTGAGAAAAACTGATGGAAACAGTCGAATTGGCTTACGGGACATATCCCATTGTGTCTGGAATGGGAGTAGTTAGCTAGAAACGTCATTCGTTGGGTTCGATTTGGAGTTCAAATAAAAAAAACTAACTTTTTGAAAATTAAATAATTAAATATATATATTATTATACTTGGTCAACTCTCCCTCTCTCTTCTCTCTTCCACCGTGAGAAAAAAAAGAACAAAAAGAACGCACCTCACGCTACAGCGATCCCACCCCCTTCCGCACCACCATCGGCCTCCTCCTCTCCTCCTCCTCCTCCTATTCCTCCTCTCCTCCCTCTCCTCCTCTTTCTCTCTTCGCGAATCCCGTCTTTTCGCGATTTCCGGTGAAATGGCACATTTTCGAACGGAAGACCACTAGACAAAAGTTGTCCGCAATGACGCGTTTAAGCTAGAGAAAAAGATGGTGTGAAGATTGGAGCTCAATTGCAAATTCTGAAACCAGAACAGCAAATCCGAGCGTTAGAAAAAATGTGAGTTTTCTCCGCTTTAAAGCTTCTATGGTTTTTGACGAACGAAGTATGTAAAAATATGATTTTTATATTATAGAAATAATAAAAATATGATTTTATATTATATAGATAGTAAAAATTTGATCTTTATATATGTAGCGATAGGATAAAAGTACGATTTTTATATATGAAGTGACGATATAAAAATATGATTTTTATATAGTAGAGATTATAAAAATATGATTTTTATATAGCAGAGATTATAAAAATATGATTTTGATAAGATGGAGAATATAAAAATATGATTTTTATATATGTTGTAGCGAAATAAAAAAATTCGATTTTTATGTAATGTAGAGAATAAAAATATAATTTTTATGTAATGTAGAGAATAAAAATATAATTCTTATGTAATGTAGAGAATAAAAATATGATTCTTATATATGTAGTGAATGCGGAGAACGAAAGTGACAAAAGGAAACACGACGAAGATTTCTACATATGAAGAGTCGTGGCGTTTGGTTTAGCTTATGGGTGAGAACTTCTCACTTTAATTCTTATTTTCTAGTTAAAATATATATACTAGGATGCAGACGGTGCATAGCAGCACCCGACACCCGTCGTCCACAGACCATGGACGACTTGTTTGATTTTGTTATGTGGTGAAAATTGATTGTGATGTGGAATGAATGAAAATAAATATTCATGTATTGAAATAATTTATTTATCGTTAAAAATATATTTTTTAACGTGAATGGGAATAAATAAATATTCATTTACAAATCGAACGATTTGTTTATGTACACCCATTTGAAGGATATTGATTGGGACGATAAATTTTATACGTCGCCCAACTGCACAAATAATATTCAGTGTTTGTTGATTTGAAACCCCACACGGGTGTTGGGATAATATTTGGCGTACACTAATCCCAATTATTTAGTTGTATGTCGATCGATTGGTTGATAGACTGTGTAAGCGTTAATTATTTATATTTAATGCTTAGGCAGTTGTGTGGTGCACTTTGGATGATGGTTGATCATTTATCAATGCTATTATATACATGTGTTGTATGGAATCCATATAATTAACAGTATATGGTAATTAATTGGGCCTCATTCCAATTTGGAAAATAAAGAATATTATAAAATTAAGATTTATGTGTTGAATAGAATAAATAGTCATGTGTTGACGATACTCATGGGTTGAGAATATTCATGTGTTGAAACTTATCATGTGTTGAACGAAATATTTTAACAATAAAATTTACATCTTTATCATATATGAAATTAGAAACTAACTGGAAACTAGATAAGATGAGTGGTTTCCTGAGTATTGATCTGATGTTGGTTTCGGCCTTCGGGGTTAACACTTAGGGAATCGTTCTCTTACTAATTCACGGTTGGAGTCTGATGAAGAATTAAATGGTAGAAATCATAATTTTATGAAATATATTAAATAACAAAAATAGTCATGTGTTGACGATACTCATGTGTTGGGAATACTCATGTGTTGAAAGAAATATATATTCATGTGTTGAAGAAAATATTCATTTGTTGAATAGAATAACGAAGTTATAGAAATATATAAAACCGTGTTGATTAGATATGTGCCATTTTGATGCGAACGATATTTATATAGATTATATTCGTTTTTATAATGAATATAGAAAAGGAAGTGATTTCAAAATATAACGTTTTGAAAATATTATCATTTATATATTAATGACATGGAATATTCAATTTTGATTTAAAATTGAATATGAAGTTGAATTTGTTTTGAAAATGAATTTAAAACGATTTATAAAATATGTTTTGAATTGAAATCGACGAAATATATATAATAAATTATATATATATTAAATGGCCTGAATAGAACGCGTCACGCCGCGGCAGTTCGCGAATTTCGACCATTGACTTCGAATTGGCGTTACGGGAGATCCGACCGTCAGATTTTCCTAAAATTGGAACCGTTGGGTTCGTATCGAAAAGAGCTTTCCAATGAATATTAGAAATTTTAAATCTAATGGTTGGATTTGGAATTATGTCCAAATCAAATTTGGAAAAGGT
Source organism: Allium sativum (assembly GCA_030737875.1). NCBI lineage: Eukaryota > Viridiplantae > Streptophyta > Magnoliopsida > Asparagales > Amaryllidaceae > Allium > Allium sativum. Next base: position 426,348,257 of record CM060909.1, on the reverse strand, counting down.
CGCTGTAAGTGCAGTTCGGTGGCCGTTATTGAAAACCGACTGTACGGGTCTTGATAAAATTATTAAAGATGTTAATAATTTGTGTAAAATCATAATAAATGATTTTGAAAGGACTGGGGTGAAAAATCCCATATTTAAAAAGGATAAAAATATATTTTTATCGAAATGAACTAGTTTTGAACTAGATTTGAAGTGGTTTTAAAATAATCAGAATTTCCAATATACGAATTGGAATGGATTTGAATCGGAATTATCTTCGGAATATTTCGATGTTGGATTTCGTGATTATATGGATATGGTTGAGGAAATTTGAAAGATATATTTATATCGTTATTTCCAATACGATATTTTTTGGTTTCGGAATTTGATATTGAATATAAGCCGATATATTTTCTATTCAGAGCCTTATATTTAATATCAAATGGGATTTTGGGTTCGTCGTGAATGGTGTCTTAAATAACACTGTTCTTGAACCTAGTTTAGAAAAGAATAAATCTTTTATTAAGATTTAGTGAAATTGTCTAGTTAATTAGTATTTAATTGGAATTGAATTTAAATTGGTTTTTGGGGTTTATCGTGAGCGGTGTTTTGAATAACACATGTTCTTTAACCCGATTAACAATGAAATGTGATTTTGGGTTTGTCGTGAACCGTGTTTTAGATGACATTAGTTCTTTAACCCAGCTAAAGACAGGATATTGATTTTTGGGAAGATTAAAACTAAGTGGAGTTTTAATGAATCTTTTATCAGATTAAGGTGATCGAGAATGGAGTATCACCAGTTTTGCTCCAAAGCGATAGTTAAATCTTTAATTAGATTTGAACGTGAAATGGTAATTAATATTTACCTATAACACCGTGGTGTTAGATATGGAGTATTACCAGTTTTGCTCCATGGGATGAATAGGTTGGAATTGGGAAATAAAATAAATAATTACTTCGGTGTGGTTCGCTAATCCCGACTAGTTTGGAAAACCTTAACTTGGTTTGAAATGATATCCAAAGGAAGATTAAAGAATAAATTTAGAAGAATTTATCTTTGATAAAATTAATGGGAACCTTTCCCTAAGAATGTGAATATTTGAATAAAGAATATCCTGAATTGGAATGAGGCGTATGTTGTGTTTGTGTAACACTTGTTTATTTTATACGCGGGTTTTTCAGAAAGGCCGGGTTTATACCCATTCTGAATAACCAATTCGACGTTATGTCGAAGGTGAAGACGGTGGTTGAAGACTGGGGTTCTTCTTGATTCCTGACAATCTTGATTGGGCTGTACACCCAAGATGAGGGAATAAGTTGGAGATCGTCCAGGCGTACTTGGAGATCGACGGATATGCGAGGAAAGTGTCACCGGTTTCGTTCAGACCCAGAACGAACTTGTAAATGGACTGTATGTCTGACATTGGATTTTATTCTGTGTGATTGATTTCTATTAAATATATATCTGTTTGGCGGCGGAGAATTTATTCTCTTGCTTAACGCCCTTCTCTGAGACGTACGAGCTCAGAGGTTATATATTGATGGATATCAATCGCATGGCATGAATTGCATGTGTGGCATGCCTAAGTAGCAAATGATCAAGGCTTCTGTTGAGAAGCAAAGTCTTGTGGTTGATGATCAAAGCACGTCCTATGTGGCATAGCTTTGTGTATAGCGTTAATTCACGAGCCTTACACCTCAGTATGAGTCAAAAATGGGATAAGAGCCGTTGGGAGAACACGACGTTTCTTTATAGCTATGGGTGATGTCAGTGACCTACCAGCCCTGACATTTATATACTTTTTACCTGTGTGGTTGTTGGAATGCGAGGCGCCTCGGATATAGGTCTGATAGGGCCGGGAAACATGTGTTCAGGAATTGCCAATCCTCAAAAGTAAGAGAGGACCAGCCCAACCGATTCCAAGGATCGCCGTGTGTGGTCCTGATACATTTGCCAGAGTGTCTCGAACGGAGAGGAGCTTGCCCCTTGCCTCGACTCATGACGGAAATCCAATTTCCAATACGCGACATTCGGTTTTATTTGTAGAGCCTAATATAGCGCATAGTAGCATGGAATACTATGCCGTCTATGATTGATACATTTATATTCGAAGTTGTTTTTGACACTATACACTTATAATAGTATCAAATGATTTGATTTAAATGTACCAAGCATTCTTTGGCTATTATAAGGTAAAACCCTATTCTCCGGCTTGCGTTGCATTGTGTGATGGGACCTGGGTCTTATAATAGCTTCATTTTTGTTTATTTAGCATTGCGATGTTTGTTTTATGCATTGGTATTCTTGGGAGGAAACCCGTTCCGTGTTATACGGCGTGGTCCTTTGATTTACCTAACTTTAAAAATAAAGATTAATAACTGTTTTAGTTCTCACACAAGTCACATGACTGACCTGGAGTTTATTGTTTTAACCTAAACTCTGGGTGGCCCTATTTTCAACATGGGCAGCTAGTAGTTTTGGTTTTGCAGATTTATATTCACAGGATCCTGGTTTACAGATGGAACGAGACTCAGAAAGCTCTGTATCCGTGTATTTCTTTCAGTTGTGCTTTGTATTATTTTTCCACTGCTATGTATTTAAATGTAATTTAAATCTCTGATATTTATCAATGTGTAATATATATTCATAATCTGTATATTCTTGTACTCTGATGGGAATTGTTATAATAAACAATGAAATGTTCTTCTGTTTGTGTTCTTATTTGTCTTGTCCTCAAAGTAATTCGTTCTTTCTCTTCTCTTCAGAGACCGGGGAAGTTCGGGTCGCTTCACGTTCTATCTTCTCTGTCATTTCATCAAGGCATATAAGTTTGCCAAGCCTACTAGCTAACTAGTTGATTCCAGGGTGGGACCATTCAAACAAAGGAATGTTAGAGAATTGTACCCACATTGGAACTTCCTTGACCAATCAGCAAAGATTACTTGCTTGCGAGTTATAAGGTTTTATGATAAACAATTCGTTCCTCATGATGATGGGATCTCCCATTAATTTTTTTGTCTATCTTAATCATTTGTAAACTGAAATAGAAAGAGTATACCATCAGATTTAACTCTCATTGAGCCTTTAAGCTTCCCGATAGAATTGACTTTTCGCATAACTGACGTATATGATAGTGGCTCATCTAAGAAGAAACCTACCAGTGTTTCTCTCCAAACTTGTGTTCCTACTTGTACTATTTCACCGGTATGTTCCATTGCTTCATCGGAGAAAGCGGGAATCATGTCAATGGGTTTGTACCTCTCGTCTTTTCGTGGCAAATGCCAAAACAAAGAAGTCCAATGGCATTGACTATCGAGTGTAGGTGTTGGTTGTGGTATTGTCAAAGAGGATGTAGAGGCGGGAGTTTCTTGAGGAATTGGCGAAGCGGAAGTGGAAGCTTGTAGTGGGTTAGGAGGAGTAGGTGGCGGTGATTGAGGATCTAAAGAAGGAGGTAAATCAGAGGGAGAGATATGGTTAGTGGAAGGGAGATGCGTGAAGGCTAAGGAGGTCGCCTTGGATATGACTATTGGGCCTAGAAGTAAGTTTTTGTATTACGAGTATATAGGCACGTCCAGGTGGGTTTGCATCTAATCATAATATGTATGCATTAATTCAACCATTTGTGGACTATCTATAGTAAGTCCACATGACGCGATTTGAAAATTTTCAAATCAAACTCTAATTTATTTCCAAACAAACATCTTTTTTATAACTACATGTAGGTTTCCAAACATTTTATACGTAGTTTTTGAGTGTAATAAATGTTGATTATTTCCAAGAATAAACTTACTGGTTATGCAGGTTTCAAAAACTTAAATGATATATTATTTATATATTGTATAAATTGTAGAAAAAAATCATTTTTAATGAAAAAAGCAAGGCATTTAATAGCCAAAATATCACTTATAGTACTATATTTACAATATGCTAATGAAAACAAAATTGAAAATGGATGCAACACATATTGAGTTAGTAATAAAATACATAAAATAATATAGTAAATTCACATATAAGAAATGAAACACAATGTATCGTACTTAGTTAAATTACAAAGACGCCTAAGATATTCAATAGTCAAGCATTTTTCTTAGACCAGAAAGTGAAACAGTTTTTTTATTTCAAATCTAATTGGATTTCAGATTTGATCTAATCTAAATGTGGATTTAAATGGAGTTAGAAAGATAGTTAGCAAACAATATGCAATTAATCACTATTTTCTAATGTTATAACTGCCATTAGAGAAGAATGCTTAGTGTTAAGAATTGATAACGAATTATATGATCATATTAACCTTATTATATGGACGAATGTGATAAATAAGATATTTACATTGCTTGGCCAGTACAAATTCTCAAAATGCATGTAACATTCTCTTTTTTAAGTTTATAGGTAGAATATAATTAACTTTCTTGATAATCATTCGTCTTCTTAAGAAGGTAGCCAAGCATCAAATTATGCTAGTAATAAATTGCAACTTTCTAGCCTACATCCCAAACATAAACACGACACATGATGTGAAAGAGGCTGAGATTTTTTAGTTCATGATAGCAAGTTAAGACTTCCTAAGCAAAGCTCTTTTTATATTTCTGAATGGTACATTAAAACGTGAGAGCAGCTTTAGCCCTTGATAATACACCCTCATAAGTTTGATTTCCATCTATGAAGTCACTTAAATGAACAAACACACAACTGCTAATTCCAGACTCTTTTGTAAAACTGTTTGGCTAATACTATAAGACAAATAATAATCTCATAGTATCAAAAACACACATTATATAATAATAATAATTGGCATACAATAACTTTAAAGCTGGCACTTCTTTGACAGAACATTACTAATATCAAAAAATAATCTTAAAGTAACATGCAATCAAAACACTTGTATACAAAATATTTAAAGCACCAAATAAATGGAAGTACCAAATTAAAGTCACTAAATTGGGCATCTCTTCATCAGCATATTGAAGCAGTTCACTCTCTCCTCGGGCCAGCATCTTCATTCCTGCACTATGCAATAGCTTAACACAGCAACTCTTTCCCACCTCATCCAACTGCACATTTCATCACTTTCATATCACTGATGGCCAACATCAATTCTTTAGCACACTGCATTGGATCACCTGCTAAGGTCATCACTATTGAATTAGTCTTCCCTCAGTATACGTCTTTGAGTTCCTACAATTCTCTTTCATGGCAACAACACATTGCAATATTCCTATCTTCGACCTCCTTGCTACTAACTCTGATTGTCATGCCGCAACACCTATTTTTTGGGGAGTTCATTTCAAACACTAGTTCCAATCTACATCTCACCTACTCCAATAGCGTAACATGATCTAATGCCGGCTCTTTTGATCCCTCCATGTCACAATGCTAAGGCTTGTTGCATAAGAGCATTAAATAAAACATCAGCAGTCTCATCTTCAAACTGATAAAAAATGCAACCTATTGAACTGGTTATTGAAGCATAAATTTTACTCACTTGAAGACCTACATGCAACATCAGCTCCCACAGTTAAAGATCCTTTGATTCCTCCCTATTATTGCTTAACCAATTCATATGCACTGCCCTCGACCCCTATAGCTCTATTATTACCGATGGTTGATCACAACCAAGGCATGAACTTAATCATCATTTATTGCAACCATCCAATTCCTGCTTTGGTCAACAATAAAAATAATTGTAAATATAACTATTTTGCTCTATTTTTCCTTTTGTACTTTGCTAATCATCAGATCCTGTATTCCCATAATTGTATTACTCATCAGACACTTGTGCTGATTTTTGTTTATTAATTAAAAATAAGATTATCAGTGCTCTCCTCATAAGAGAATCACTATTTCATCCAAAAAATACCATAGAAGCTAATGAAACAAAGTATAAGCTGCTTAATGAGAAATTAGAAGCACTTAATGAGAAATTAGCTGTTAGGCCTATCAATATTTTCTTTGTTTGTTTATCCATATCAGTCAAGAAAATGGAACGGTTATGTATAAAATAAGCTGAGTTGAAACTTTCTGAATTACATTATCCATATAGCATGTTAAATTTTATAAACACTGAAACTTTTTCACAATGCATAGGTACTGGACATCAGTGCACAACCATCAAAAAGAAAAATTAAATTTTGTGTTACATTTTACTTATACCTATTGTGTAATGTAAATTTCAGTTCATCACTACACCATATATGCTGATTAAGATGTGATTTTAGCCGTATCTAAGGCTCTTAAACACGGCCAATAGCCGTATCAAAAAACGACGTGTTAAATTTTTAGATACGACTACAAACCGTATCACATAAGTAATAACATACGGCTTATAGCCGTATCTAAGTAGTATTCAGACACGGCCTTCGACCGTATCAAATTACATCTGTGTGTGCACATATTTATATATATGCATATATATATATATGTATATATATAGATCTGTAGCACATATTTTTCATATAACACAGCATATATACCACAATTTATACACAAGAATAACACAATTTATATTTTATATATATACTCAAAGCATTTACAAGATTTTTCATAACACGAACACAATGTATAACATACTAACATATACAGAGGAAACTGTCAAAGATTTTCATAATAGTACGAACTAACAAAAAAAGGTAAAATCATACGATCAGCCTGATATATATAACTCCAGTCGAGGCCGAGAAGATTGAGCGTACGTGTTGATCAATATGCCGATGAAATCCATGTGTTTGTTGTAAATCAAAGCAGTACTACTATGAGAATAAGCTAGCTCATGATGCTGATCATAAAGTTTTATATATAATAGCATAAATATTTATATATGTTACTATGTACACAGTTTAAAACAAAAACTTAAAAGGCCAACCTGATGATTGGCAGTAAAAATGAATCGTGATAGCCAGTGCCTGAGTTCCAGCAACACAAAAGCGCCCAAAATCTACAGGAAAAAAGAAGTAATTTTATGCCTGATTGCACACAAAATATCGTGTCTTTGTGTTCGTACTGATAACAGTGAAGGGCATATCGTGTCTTTGTATTCGTGTGTGCATATTTGTCAATTATATGTATAACATGTTTATGTAATGCTACATGACATGATTTCATTCTCCAAAACAATTCCTTTGCTTTGAACTAGTTTATTTTTCATTCTCCAAAATCTCCGCAAACATGATTTTCACGTAATGACTCACTAATTCGCTCTAAAAGTATTAAACCACAAACTCATTATAATTCTCCTTGTCACTTGACTACAATATTGTAGATATAACTTTGCTATAGCCTTGCCCTTTCTATTATATCATCCTAATCTAGCTAATGTAGTGTATCCGAGATGAGGGGATGGAAAAAAACGAGATATTACCTGAATTTTATATCAAAAATGCTCTGATTTTTCCTGCTAAGTACCATGACAGAAATCCCAATCCAGCAGACCCTGCACAATTAAGGTTTTACTGCATAGTTATAACCTATTATACTGTTCAAAACACTAACAACTTCTCGTATTACATGAAGGGTTGTACACCTTGAAATCCATCTATCTATTATTACACATAGAATAGAAACAATGCAACTTGGCTGCCTGCATGGTTTTCTTACATTTCAAGATAGGAGATCCTGTATCAATCTTCTATGTTTTTAACAAAGCACATAAAACTGCCAACCCAACTACATCCCAAATCTACTCTGTGAAGAACTAAGTAAATGTGGTTATCTAAAATTCATTTGCCTACAAGTACAAATGTTTATTCTTATCCCCAAATCTACTCTGTGAATGACGTTATTATAATCAAGATCGCTCCTTTTTTGATTAATCTTTTACTTAGCCTGGCGGAAATTAAAATCATGACTCCGTCCTTGAGAGTGACATTAAGATAATATGAACAAGTAAAAATAATTACCTGAATGTAACGATACAAATTAAGAATAAGTTGATTAGCACATCAGAATTACCCAAAGTCCACAATCTTCAATTTACCCAAATTTGGGGTCTCTAGCTTTGCGCTGGTCGATCATTGGTGCCAGTGATCTGACCAGTGCAAAGCTGGAGACACACAAATCGAAACATCTCCGACGAAGGAGGAGATTCCAGAGAAAGGTGGAGGCACGATTTGGTCACCGATCGAAAACCCTAATTTGGGTTTTCGGTCACCATTAAACTAAAATAAAAGGAAAAGGGAGCGACCAAAATTTGTGTTTGGAAGGGTGCACAATATGATACGAATTAGATTTGGCCAAAGGCTGTGTCAAATGAACCGATCCGGAGCATCCCCAATGGACGGTCAGATTTACGGTGTTTAGGGTGGTGCGGATAGCAAAATGTAGTTTGCTACGGCTCTAAGACCTATCAAATATGATACGACTATAAACCGTATTTTATCCCTGCAACGTTGTGTGCCAAATTGGCTGATATGGTGTAGTGCATCCCTTAATTTTAAGTCAAAATCGTTCATAGCAGAACTGAACAGAAGGCATTACAACATTAGCAGTTAAAACAAAAGGTGTTAGAAGTGCCATCTTTAAGTCCTTTGTTTCTCATTAATGTTATTATTAGCCCCTTCTTCACGCAAGTAATAGATGTACAATGCACCATTTTTATATGATTATATTGGTGTGTTTTCAATTGTTTTGCTTCATTTTCGTTTTATTGGTCATCAAAGTGATGACCTTGCATAATTGTAATACTTTAATCCCGTCAAATAATTAATGGTATGGTTCTTGATTTTATAATAATATTATAAGTGCTTTCCTGAGGAACTCTTTCATTAAAAAAATAGAACATTTAATCTCTAAGTGTTCCATAATTCATAAATAAGGACATGCATATATGCATTAGACATGAACTAAAAAAAATATTCAACTATGAACCAAGTAATATATAACCATTTATTGTGATATCTATGATAAAAGAAAATATACAAAATAATCAATTAAGAAATAGGATTGCCATTTAAACAGTATGTTTAGCCTGATTAACCTTTAAATGACTTAATAATAAAACAAATCAAACGAACAAAGGTAATTTGCAAAAAAATTAATTAATATGTGCAGTTAGCTACTCTATTCCACTCCATGACTATTGTTTTTGTCGGATAAATGGAGGAGACCCAATAGAGGATAAGGTCACCTGGAAAGAAGTTGCTTGTTTAAGATTTATGCATGCATGGTTGTTTCTTTCTTCCTACTCTTATTCCCTCTTTACAAATGATCAAATATAGTTCTTCTTGTTATTCAATTGCATCTTAATTTACATTTTCCCAAAATCATGGCATTAATTGATCCAATAACACATTCTTTTATTAATTCATGTTTTTCTTACTCAATTGTTATGACCATTAACTATTACTTACTAAGAATGTTACACCATTCTGTTTCTTTTGTCGAGTTAATTCTTTCGTTATGTTAATTATGATTTAATCTTCGTTTACAAAGTATTTTTTCCCTTAACCAAACATGCATTTTATTTAACTGAATATATGTTTGATGGACGAAATTGTTTTTGTTATTTCAGAGGACAACCAACTCTGTTATTCACAACAACTTTCAAATTTTAATTTGACAAGCATTCAAATATCATGAATCAGGGATACCCATCGATATTTCAAAAAGAATAAATATTGATTATGGGAATGTTATTTTGTGAGTGTGAGAAAAAAGAATATAAAATAAGAACAAAAAAAATTATGAAAACGTTGTGAACATGAGAAAAAGAAGCATAAAAACAGCATGGAAAACTAAATGCATATAGCTTCATTAGTTATAGCTAACATATGCATGCCTAAAATATTTTGATTGTGTTAAAGCAAAATAATCATTTATCCTACCGTATTTGGATTGAGTGTAATATTTAAATTTAAAGCAAATATTACACTCAATCCAAATATAAAACAAATAATCAAAAGAGAAATGTATTATAACTGTAACATAATATTTTGATTTAATATACATTATGTCCATTGAAAGTGTATAAAGGAAAATGGAAAAGAATTCTAAAGTTAACGGATACAAAACCTTGTTGTCAATAAAGGGCGCATATTGGACAAATTGGAGACTGTATAGGAAAACTACATTTGATACTTAATCAAACATGTCACATGCAAGATCATTTAGAAATAATGGACATCAAGTGTGATTTTGGATGAATGCAGAGCAATATACAATAATTTTAAAGGGAAAAAAAAATCAGAATTGGCAAAAAAAAAAAAAAAATCAGAATCATTTAGGTTAGACTTCCACCAGAAATAGAAGTTGCAACAAAGCAGAATTATCCGGGATAGACTAACATGCAGAAATAGAACCAAATTAAAGTCTTTATTAGACAGAAGTAAATAATAATTTAACTATTGTTATAAAATAAAATAGAACATATGTTAAACAAGAAGCAAATAGAGAAAATAGAAAATATAGGGAAGAGACTTTTATTTCCCTTACTTCAAGTGTGTACAATTTCTATTACATTGGCTCCTTTATATATAGGCTTTGGAGCTGATGTTAGACTTATTCCCAAACGTGGGACTAAATAGAATATGACAAGAGCATATTCACTCATATATATTACACCACTCCCCCTTGAATATGCGTCTTCAAAATCTTGAATGCTCTACTAACTTGAAGTTGTCCCTTTTAAAACATATATGATGATTGCTCCCCTTTATAATTATCTTGCTTGCATATATCCGTTCAGTCGATACAACTATTGTCTGTTGCCTTCAAAACTCTATCAGGAAAACCCAATAGGGAAAACCTTGAACACGAAAGAGAGTACAGCGTATGACATTATGAATATCATATTGAAATGATATTCCTTAAAAGAGTTTGATGCTTCAGGATCAAAACAATGCCTCATAAAAACCTTTTTATGAAAAACCCTGTGGGAAAAATCATAAACAAGGAAGAGAGTGCAAATTCATTTCATCCTTATGTAATATGTTTTACAATGTTACAGTAAGGGTTGATACTTCGAGATCAAGATAATGCCTCATTAAAAACCTTACTAAAAAAAACCCAGTGGGAAAATATTAGTGAGGAAAAGAGTACATTATACCATATTTTTATATGCTCCCCCTTATTTATAACTCATTATTCAATTAGTTTATTGATGTAGTCGACGCATGCCAATTTTGTAAATCGTCTTCTGGAATGTTGATTTTGAAATTGCCTTTGAGAACAGATCTACCCGCTTTTCTTGAACTGAATTTGTTTCTCCTCATTCTTGTTATTCTTTCATTCATGTGTGAAGTGAAATTTAGAAGAAACTTGCTCCATCCTACCACCCATGGTATAATTCACTTGAATCTGAGCCATGCAAACTGCCTTGTCTTCTTCATAAGTAATAGTTTACTGCATCAAAAGTTGTTTGATACTTCTGGATCAAAATGTTGCCTCATTAAAACCTTACTAAGAAAAACCCGATGGGAAAAATCTTAGTGAAGGAAAAAGAGTACAATATACAATGTCATATTTACTACATCAAAAGTTGTATGGTACTTCTGGATTAATGTAATGCCTCGTTAAAACCTTAATAAGAAAAACCCAGTGGGAAAAATCTTAAATAAGGAAAAAGAGTATATTATAACTTATTTTTGCATGTTACTTTTGGGTTGATACTTCTGGATCATGACCCATGCCTCATTAAAACCTTACTAAGAAAACCCAGTGGGGAAAAACTTAGTTAAGGAAAAAGAGTGCATTATATCATACTTATGGATGCTCCCCTTGATTTAATAATTTCCTCTAAATTCGTATTCTTCTTCTTTCAATAACTCAAATTGCTTACAAATTCTTCTTAATGAAGTTTTTCTTTTAAAACTTCATGTGCATTTCAATGCTTCAAGCATGTTTTCTTATTTAAAACGCCTTCCTTTTGTAATTTGTATGTTACTAATATTCAGTTATGAATACACTTCAGGTGCTTATAATTTTTTGTTTCAATCGGACTTGCATGTTGCAATACATATTTGATGAATAAGACACCTTTCATTACTAAGTAGGAAGTAATCTACTTATCTTGAAGTATATCAAGATTTTCATTACAACAATACTTAGAAGAATGAAGTATATCAAGAATTTTATTACAACAACATTAAGCAGGAAGTAATCTACTCACCTTTAAGTATATCAAGGTTTTCATTATAACAATACTTAGAAGAATGTTGTAATCTATCATCCATGTTATTGGTATTTTTTATAATAACAAATGTTATTTATGTTCTTCGGGAACTTATATATTATAATAATTTTTGCATATTGCAACTACCACTTCAATAGATATTAAGAGTTTCATTACAACAATACTTGAAAGTAGGAACATCCACTCATCATGAATTATTTCAAGATTTTCATCACAACAATACTTAAAAGAATGTTGTAATCTACATTTCTTGCTCTTTATCACTACCAAAGTTATTTAAATTCTTCTGGAATTTGTATACTTTCATCGTTTATACCTTCAAGGTATTGTAAGCGTTTTAAACATTTTAATCAATTCAATTATCTCTAAAAATATGATGCTTATGGCACTTAACATGTTGTTGACACTCTGTGGTGCTTCTGTAACTTCCGTGTGTTTTTATCATTATATATATTTCTATTTTTATCTTATGAACTACATGTTCATATCTTATGGACTAGAGGTTCATATATCTTACTTAGGAGAATTTCATGATGGCCAATCATGTTTCTCTCTTATATGGGATTTTTAATCCATTTATAAATATAAGCGCTTTATTATTTATTAATTCATCATCAATGATTATTTCTTGTCCGTTCTTTTCATGACCTGCCTTTTTTCCCGGTTCTTGCCGGTAATTAAACCAACTTAAACCGTTCATAAAGGCGGATTGTTGTGGGTACTAACATATATTGAACAAAATAGCAGAACTTTTATATCATAATACATTATTACATCAGAGTTACATAGAATATCAGAGTTACAACATATAGCATCAGAAACATAGATATACTCTCAGCGGAAGAAGCGATGTGATATAACGGAAACTCTAAATTTAGCTCGAAGCTTCAACTCAGAAAGCACTCCAACTCTTGCTCCAAAGGTCTATAACTATAAAACTAAACATCTAGCTAGCCATGTGGAAATTAGTGGGCACCCAGAGTTTAGGAAGGACCAATAAACTCCAGGTCAGTCATGAGACTGGTGTGAGAGCATAAAACAGTTATTTTTAGGATTTAATTTAAAGTTGGGAGATTCACCGAACTACATCGCTAATGCGGAACGAGTTTACTCCAATTGAATGCCCATGCATATAACTTCGTAATGACTTTTGGAAAATGAAGCTATCATAAGCTTGTCCCACATCACACAATGCAAGTGCACACCAGATGGGCGAGTTTTGTCTTATGATAACCAAACATGCCTTCGTATGTGAAAATCTTCTTTTAATACTATTTAATAGTGTTGAAAACTGTTTCACAAATAAATATATTAATCTTAGCAAGCATAGTGGCTATGCCTACTTACATTGTTTACAAACAAAACGAAAGGCTCGTATTGGTTGTTGGGTTCACAAAAGATCAATCGAGAACACAATGAAGGTGCATCTCATGGTTTTCATCCAGACATGGACACTAAACACTAGGTAAATCACTGGTTAACATCCAGACATGGACACCGAACATACCTAATTCTCAGGTTTCAGAGTAGATCTACCGCCGAAGCTTTCGAGTTTCAATAGAGATATGTATACAACCTAACCGCCAGTTTACCATCAATCCAGGGTGTGAGGTTCGTTGATGTCATAATATACACAAAGCTACGCTTCAATAAGCCATGCTTTGATCATCATTAGCTCGTTTCATAACTTGAGTATGACACATTGTCAATTTACAACATGTAACCGATTTTTATCAATACGTAACCTCTAAGCACGTAAAACTTAGAGATGGAAATAACTAATTGCCACAGTCAGATATATTTATACCAACAGAAATCAGTGCTATGCAGTCAATTACAATGTCAGACACACAATCCATACAAGTCCATTCTGGGTCGGAACGGAATAAAATTCGAGAATCCTCAAATACATTCAGACCTCATGCCACTTATAACCTTGTATCGGGTGTACGACTCGATTTGAGACATCAGCAACCAATCCAAATAAGTCCAAAGATTCCTAGTCTTCATTTGCCATTTCCAATTCTTCCATTTCCTTCATAGCATCGTATTATTACTTGGAATGGTTTTCATACTTACATCCGATCCTGGTCTTCCCAAATAACTAACGCATTCTATAGACTACAAAATTTCAGATTAAGTTCTTTCCATCATATATATGCATAAATTAATTCATTCTAAATTTAGAATGATCATCAAAAACCATTTATAAATCAAGGTTCAAGATTTACAATATTTCTTTAATTCAAACTCGTTGAGTTTATTCAATCAAGGATTGGTTATATCGAATTAAAGGTCTCAGGACTGGAACAATTCCCAATTTAATTAAATAAAATATTTGAAATAATAAATTTGTTATAAAATAATTTATATATATTTATAAAATCTTAAAATAAAAATAATTAAAACAATTAGCTACTATATATTAAAGTTTGAAAAAATAAATAGAATGATTTAAACATATACATATCCTTTAAATCAAATAAGTCTTATTAAAATATTTGAAATTAACATACCATGTTTTATATAGTTGAAGACCTATATAAATATACAAATACTTTAAACTGGAATTGTTTCTGAGAAGAAAAGAAGTCTGGCTTGTGCATAGAAGCAGGAGGCACTCATTTATAATGTAGAGAGGAGGCAGAGAATATCGTGTGGTATTGGGTTATGTGAATATGAATTGTTCACAATCTTAGGCAACGGTTTCAAAAATCTTGCACTGATATGGCAAGATTTAAAATTAGATTTTCTCAGATTTGGTTGTCTATCATATCTCCTTTAAATAAGGAAAATTTGATTTGTTTCATATGAACGATATGTTAGACTAACAACGTTATTTATGTCATTATCTGAATGTTATAAGCTCAACCATCATGTAACGACCCGCCACTTTGACTGCTCTAGTCGGTATTTAAACCAACTCAGAACGTTCAAAACGACGGGTAGTTATTTTAGCTTACAGGGTTTAAATAGAAATTACACACAGAATCACAGTGCACAACTATATGCAGCGGAATAAATTTTATATAAATAATATCAGAGTTTATACACGGGTTTGTACAACGAAGAAATAAATAAAATATGTACATAAATTTTCTTTTTAACTGAATAAGAGTTTACACTTTGGTCGGGCCTTGCGCGCGCATAAGCATCCTGCGTCTTCGCGTTCCTCTCCAGTTTTGTGAGCTGAATAATTTAAGCCTGGAATACTTAGGGCCTGACCCAAGCGTTCCATGCAAAAACACAAAACACTCGAGTCAGGATTAATCTTTGTTCAAGTAAACAACTTCAATATAACACAAAAATTAAATGATTAATCTTAACCAAATTCCACATTTTTAAACATGACTTGTAAGCTACATGCTCTCGGCCATGTTAGAGGTTCTATGTATTTCAGCAAGGCAAACAGACATGTACAAGTGAAATGGAGTAGGCACAAAATTAAAAAAATCTATTAAATCAAACATGCATGGGTGACGCACTGAGCAGTCCATATGTGAAATGTAAACCATGTGTATAAGTATTAAGCTGGTAAAAAAAAAAATCTTCTTTCTACTAACGTTAAAGGCAAAAATTTCCCATTATTTATTTTGGATTCATTGATACTATGCAAACGAACAAGGTAGGTAAATTCTACATCAAAGCAACAAACAACTCATGCACCCATTCCTATATAGACTTTTTAAGGTACCCCAAAATACTCACACGCATGCAGATGTGAAGCTCCCATAGTCTACAACATACTCAGCACAGTAGAACCAAGTTATGCAAACCATGTTGGACAAATCAACAAAACACAAAAGGGCTGTTTATTATTTTATAAACTGACAGTATAAACACCAAGACAACTAAAAGATGCATGTATAAAGAATCTCCCCATGTCAAAGGAAATATAAATAAAAATGGACCTAACCCACTTATTCTATTTGAACGTATGACATGTGAAACTTCATATAGGACCCAGACCCAAAATCTATAAGGGTAGTTGCACTAACCAACCAAGCAGAACTTCTGCCTGTGCATATATTTTACATACCATTCAATAGCTAAAACAAATTCTAATTTGTTATTATTATGCATACATAAGATTATAACATGTCATAAAAAGATAATTTATATCTAAAAAATAGAAGAAGATGTTTATGAAGAGAAAGAAACAAATAACATGTAATGACCTTGATTTTGAGCCATTTAATTTTGAATATTTAAACTGGTTTTTATTATTTTATTTGAATTATAAAATAATTTTTTTAAAAAACCAAAGTTTTAACATATAATTTATAATATAAATATAAAACGAGCACGGTTGAAAGCTAAAAGGTGACTATTCCATTTGGATAAGTTATAATTTATTAAATGGGTTTATAAGCAAAACATTGTCCATCTTTTTTTAGAGTGGCGTTCCTTTAGTTCGGGTTGGACATAGCGTTGTCAATGTCATACAGTTCAATAATGAAATAAAAATTATCACTCGACACATCTATCTTCATATATTTGATAGCACTAGAAGAGTAACACTGCAATAGAAATTGTACCTTCGAAGGGAACATTTCTAAATTCATTTACTCCTTTAAATTTGTGATTATCAAGTTATAACTCAATATCTGCAAGTTTTCAAACACCGTGCTTTCCACCACATTGTGTTTTCGTGTATACCAAACAGTTTTAATACCGTGCTCTCCACGGGTTATTTTTCAATTCCGTGCTCTCCACGTTTCAGTTGCCGTGCGTGACAAACCATCTCCCCTTTTATATACTGAACACCTTCATTTTCTTTCTCAGAAAAAATAAACCCAGTAGAAACTTAAATCCCCAATACTCGTTTCAATTTTCCCGTTCTTCTATTCTTTCCCGTGAACGAAAACGAAAGCAGCTCCACTACAGGGATTATTTAAAAATCAAATACGCAATAGAAGAAATTTGAAGCTTGTATATTTGTATTCACGAATGGGAGATATCCGTTCTGGTATAAATATTATTCATTGCGATTTCCTATTTCGCTGGTGCTTATTTTACGAGCAAAGACCTAGGGCTTCGGTGTATTGTCGACTGGGGCAAACTTGAGAGGAACAGGGTGTAGGCGTTGTATTCAGAAGGGAGTGGCGCACAGTCGGATGGGGAGTTTGCGAGAAGGGAAGATGCTCAGTGGTGGTCATGCGCGATTCGTTGAGGAATAATGATGGAGGAGTTTGGCCGAGGTTTTTTTCCAGTAACGGTTTTGAACTATGAAAAAGGGATAAATGGGATATAGCGAAAGGGACCGTGTGTAATACTGTAAAGAGGATAGTGGTTGATGGGTATGAGTTGCGCAGTTCATTGGTGAGGTCAGATTGGGTATAATGAAGTGAAGGAAGAATGGAGAGGAGTTTGAGTAAGGCAAGTGAAAAGTGCTGTAGCTGGAAACATGAAGGGATGGGTTTGCGGTTTGTTCAGCAGAAGGTAACATGAGTTCTCTTTGGAAGAAGAAGTGTTAACAGCTCAAACATGGGTTAATGAATGTTATATAAGGTAGGACATTGGGTAGTTGGTGGTTCAAAAGTTCAGACCTATACTGTGATGAGGGGGTCCAGGCAGAAGTCGTGTTTTAAAAAGGGAGAGCAGAGTTCGGGAGATGGAGATGGACGGAAGTATTGGCGAAGATGAAGAAGTTAGTGAGTTTGATTTTAGGTTAGTGATTTTTTTCAATTATATGTCGCACAACCCGTACTGTTTGCTCAAGAAAGTGCCCTTTTCTTTCCTTGTCAATGGCAGACTGGTATATTTTCCCTGTTGTGATGCTCGCCAACCATTTGACAATCATTAGACAAAGGTTTCCAGGGCCTACAGATCGGAGAACTGACCCAAAGCTTCAATGAATGTCATAGATTCAATGTCCCTTATGGTTTCACCAAGCCTGATTACATACATCGACTCTCCGCTCTTTTCCGTTAACGAAATCATGCAAACATGATCAATCCATTCTTTGATTGCATCAACTATATGTGGTGGGTTAGTGAAGTTAGAATTGAGGTAACATTAATGTTTGAGTGAGGAGTAACGACTTTGAATGGTTACAGAGGAAGAAGGAATTGGAGCCAAAATTAATTAGTTAATCGAGGCCTAATAATGGATTTATCAAGGAAAGGATTATTCTTAGTAATCAATGATTAGAAAAAGGAATCGAACGCAACCGAATCTGCTGGAACCATCGTGACGAATTCTACAGTGTGGAACTAATGAAACTGAGGATTAAGCTACTGGAACTTTGTGATAAAATCAAACACATGTTTTATTTTAAAACGAAACAAAACTAGAATCGTCAATTGCGAAATAAGGTGAGTGAAATCACTAACTCCGATTCGTTTATGTTTTTATATAAACGACTTTTAAATTTATTTATAGTAATTTTATACTGTGCAATGGTTGATTGGTTGAATAGTTAATAAAATTGGTTGAAATGTTTGATATGATTACATCGTTGATCGATTATCAATTCTGACATTTTATATTGATGTGAAAATAATATTATTGATGTTGATTAACATCTATGGATGCAGGGAAACAGGTTGGAGGGTTCCAACTGGATTCCTCAATATTTATATTACTGTTTTTATTTGATTGTGATATATGATGTGTTACATAACTCATGATTGGATATGTTGTGTTTGGTTTACCCTGGCCCTTGAATTTGGTATTTAAATACCATAAAATATTTTCGAATATAGAAAATGAAATTTGAGTTTTAAAAATGGAATTTATTTCCATAAATAGGAATGTACTTTCGAATAGAGTTGAAACTAAAAACATGTAAATAGGGAAAAAAAGAATTTGTATATAAACGAGAGTATAAATTAAGTGAATTGTTTATCATTGAATAAACTGAAATAGAAATTAAAATTTGAATTTATATGGAAAACTGGAAAATGGTTTTGAAACCAATATTTGAAATTAATTTGAATTTAATGAATGGTGTTAAATATTAGTTAATCTTCGATTAACTATAACTAAAGTAATTATCGAATTGGTTAGTGTTAATAAAGTTAATTATTATTTAATAAACCGTTAAAAGCGATAATTATACTATTTTTAGTTAGTAGCAAAGTCAACTATTTTTAATATAGTAAATAATAAAATTAATTGTTATTTTAATTAATAATAATTAAAAAATGTTTTTAATTGGAGATTCAATTAAGAAATGATTTGGTGGCGTTATAGTTTGATCAAGGAGATGATAAGAGTTTCATAAAGGGATTTGTTACCCAAGTTTTAAATGAGATTTGTAAATGGGATTTTTTGGTAAATGCAGAGATTTAAATAAGGCTTTTTCTTAATTTTTAAATTAAGTAAAGAGAATTCAACGAAATGAAACTTTTAAGGTAAATGGTTAATAGGTTAATAGTAGACTAAAACTTGTTAATGGTTTTAGAATGAAATCTAAGCTAAGTGGTGAAAAGATGGTAAACGGATTATTTTAAGTGATTAATCCAAACAAGGTTTAAATGAGGTTTTTAAAACCAAAGTGATGACTTTAATTGAAATAAAAATTTTAAATGCAAAGGAAAACACAAATGATAGTTTGGTGTTAAACATTTACAAATGGGATTTCGAAATAAAATCCAAGTAAAGAGGTCTTGTTGTAAAGAAGTTGGAAAGCGGACTTTTATCCTTATATACCCTTTATCTCATGAGGTTTCGACAAACAAAATGGTATATGTCTGCATTGTTTAAATCCAGACATTTGACTATCTTTTAAAAATGAACAACGGAAGCGTATGCGTCGCACATGGTACTTTATTCAAAACAGCGATTATAACGCTACTGTTGTAATAGATGTTTAGTAAATCTAAATAGCAATTTTAACGCTGCTATTATAATAAATGTTCTACGAAGCTAAACAGCAATTGCAACGCTATCGTTGAAATAAATGTATTATAAATTAAATAGTTGGAAACAACGATTATAACGCTACCATTATAATCAATGTTTTTCCATGAAGAAAGTGGATACTTAGATTGAATCTTAGAGTCACATAAGTGATGTTTTGTTGAAGTGTGAGCTTTGGCTATTTCAAAGTTGAGAATATTGTTCAATTAAGGTCTATGCGGTAATTATACCCCAACTTGATTGACTTTATGATTGATAGAGAAATGGTTAAGGTTCGATAGTGAAGATTGGTTAGCAATATGGTTAGTTAATAAATGATTAGTGGTTTGAGTTGTAATAATGATGTTTTATAACATTGCATTAATTTAAAAGATTTTTGAAATGTTTTCCTAAATAAAATGAGAGATATTTTCTACGTGTAGATTATGATATGAATTGGCCGACGAGGAATTAAGGAATGGAAATATTTTCTGATATTAATAAGGTATATTTTTTGAATATAGAAAGTAAGAATTCGTGAATATATAGAAATGTTTTCTGACTAAAATAAGTGATATTTTCTCGAATAAAGAAATTAGGATATTGGAAATGTTTTTTCCAAGAATTTAGAGAGGAAATCAAGTTTTGAAAGAATATGAAAGATGGGAAATATGAATTGGAAATGATAATATAATAAGGAACTTATGTTAAAGGGGGCTAGTGTTGTTTGATGTTTGACCGGTAGAATTTCCAATTGGAAATAGGACCGTTGATTGTATGGATGTTTCTTTGATAGTTAAATCACTGACTGTCAAAGTTTTATTTTATACCTCCGTTGTCAATATAGAGAGACTGGGATCAGGTTTGATATCTGAAAACCACTCCGTATTGGCATAAGTGTCACGAATCAACTTATGCTGAAGATATATGAAGTCGGAGTTAAGTGCATGGGCTGATCTATCAATCCTAGCTAGAAATTGCCCAAGATGGATTGATGGAATTGTGCCTTCGGTTTGTCCAGTCCCAGGACAATGTATATGGAAGGATCTGATGATGTGGCATCCAAAGTAAATGATGGCAAGATGTGCTTAAAGGAATTCGTGACCTCAAGCCTCATCAACCGGGAAATGACCAAAATCGGGCAGGCATCATGGCCATGTGGGTCATTCCTATTAGGGGTATTATCACCTGATCTAGAGAAACTTCATTTGCTTCTTATTCTATTCGCTATTGTATGCTTTCCGTAACAGTTGCTAATCACAACCGTTGGTGATAATATGCTCGATACGCTCAAGTTAAATGAGTGGTCAGCCATGTGTGGGCCGGGTTGTAAGGCGTTCTTGTTGAACCCAGTGTAACCCCTCTAGAGGTACCCTATCGGAAGGTGGTTCCATGCCTTGTCATGTTGGAAATCCAATCTCCAACAAGCGGCCTGTGGTTTTCGATTTATATTATATATGGAGTGTGAGATGCAAGTGTTCCGCTAGATTCTATTTGTTTGATGTAGACACTATTATAATATCACTGGATTTTGATATCAAAATATTTTTGGGTTATCGTAAGGTAAAAACCATTCGTGTTTATGTGTGGATCGGCCTTACGATTATCAATTCTTTCGAAAGGATTTTGAAAGTGAAACCAATGGTTGGAGTTTACTCACACCAGTCCCATGACTGGCCCAGAGTTTATTTTGTTTTGTTTTCCCTAATCTCTTTGGTGCCGAAATTTGTATGGGCAGTCAAGTGGTCGGGATTTTACAGATTCATTTGGAGGAGCTCGAAGCAGGAGGCTTCATCAATTAGCTATAGACTATCGTTTTTTTCCGTTGTGTACTATGTTGTATCTGGAAACAGGTGTTGATAACTGCTCCAGGAATAATTGTCATGCTCTTAAAATTGTACGTATTATACAGTTACTGATTTGTATTTCAAAAGTTACGTTGTTTAATATATTTTATTCGTTCCGCTTTGAGATTTGTGTTCTTCGTTTTCTTCTATTCTAATTTCTCTTTCTTTCTATTTCTCATCCACTGACTTCTTTCTAATAATGAATCGTATTTCTATGCAATTTGGGTTGGATGTGTGGTGTAATTAGTCAAATCAAAGGGTATGGAAATTTGGGCCATTACAGTTGGTATCAGAGCTGAAGGTTGAGTAGTAATCTTGGCTCTGTGGTGTAACTCAATAGAGATAGGGTTGGTTATACCCTAGATTGAGTTTGAGTATATATATAAGAGAGTGTATTTGTAGATTGATATAAAATGGTTTTATATTGTGTTGGTTGATTTGTTGAGTGATTTATGAATTCTGGTTGATACACGATGTACAACTATATCGATAGGTGTTTCTAAACTCTCGAACAAAGCAATTCGATACAATATTGTTTTTAAAGGGGTAAATGAAATAATTTTGCCCAAAAACTATTTTTGATATAAAAGGAATAATTTTCTGAAATTATTGGTTTAGTCGATTGTTATTATAATCAAATGGGATTATAATGGTTATATAAAACCAAATTGAATTTATATGAGAATATAATATATAAATAAGTTGAATTAGAATTGTATTCAGACCAGAAGTGTGGATTGAAATCCCGGATATTTAGAAAATATTTTTTTTGAACATTTTTAAAAGTAATATAACATTACTTTGAAGGAGTTTTGAATAAGAATAGTTTTAAATGGATTTTTAAAAGGATTAATCACTGAAATCACTTCAGTGGCAAGAAAATAATTCTGATAATGGATCGCGACATTATCAGTATTCATTTTCAAGTTTCTGAGTGACGGATTGCTACCATAATAATTGGGAATGAAAAATTTGTTTGAAAAGAACAAGTTGTTCTAGAAATTCAAATGTTTTGAATTGAGTAGATTATAAATACATGTATAGTTATATGATTTCAAATTAATTTGAAATAAAACCCAAAAATTTGAATTCTAAAATAAAATTTAACTTGTATAAGTTAAATAAGTTTGAAATGGTAAAAATGTATCAAATGAATTGAACTTTAACTTAAGTTAAACAAAATTGGATTAGATTAGAAATAATTCCAAATGAAATTAAATAAAGAGAAATGTTGAGATTCGAATTATTAATATGAATTTGACTTATGAATAAGCAAGTTGAATATATATTGGATGTCATTAATTGGATTTAAGATATTTTTGAGCCCAAGCAGGATAAGTGAATTGATTTTGGAAATAGGAATCAAGTTTGAATTGATAGAGTGGAAGTGAACTAATCAGAAGTTGATTAGGGAGTTGAAAACTTGAAGTTGGATTGATTTGAAACCAACTGGAAATGGATACATGTATGCTGAGCAGATACTGAATGGAAGCAAATCTAAGAGATAAAATTTATGCCCAACAAAAAGGTACATATTTACAATACTACTTGGGTTTGATGGTTTTATGAGCCTATGCGGCAAGCCGCTTGGCTTTTTGTTTTTCTTTTGGATTCGATAAGGCCTAGAAAGGCAAGTTGTGGTCGTACCGATTGAGCCGTGCAAAGGAGATATTGGCGAAATTTTTCGAAAATTTGAAGAGTTAGAAATTTTTTAAGAAATTTTTTATAATTTAAAATCGAGTTGTTAATTGTAATTGAAATAAGAAAACTAAAATTGATTAATAAAATTTCAAGTAGAATAATGAAATTGATAAATGGATTTAAAATTAATTGGAAAGGATGTGAATATGCAAAGAGCATATGGATTGAAGGCAAGAATGTAATGATGGATTGTCCAAAAATGGTAGACATATCATTCGGCAAGAATTATGAGTGGTCAAATATTGGTATGAGAATTCGAAGGTTAGGTAAGAACTGGGTTATGAAGATACGGAATATAAGATTTCAACTAAGATGGTTATGAAGAGTTAGAGTTATAGCATTTTTACTGCTTAGCAATTTCGAGGATGAAATTATTTTAAGGGGGAAGGAATGTAACGACCTAGATTTTGAGCCATTTAATTTTGAATATTTAAATTGGTTTTTATTATTTTATTTGAATTATAAAAGATTTTTTTTTAAAACCAAAGTTTTAACATATAATTTATAATATAAATATAAAACGAACACGGTTGAAAGCAAAGTGGTGACCATACCATTTGGATACGCTAAGTTATAATTTATGAAATGGGTTTATAAAAAAAACACTGTCCATCTTATTTTAGAGTGGTGTTCCTTTAGTTTGGGTTGGACATAGCGTTGTCAATGTCATACAGTTCAACAATGAAATAAAAGTTAGCACTCGACACATCTATCTTCATATATTTGATAGCACTAGAAGAGTAACACCGCAATAGAAATTGTACCTTCGAAGGGAACATTTCTAAATTCATTTACTCCTTTGAATTTGTGGAATTAATAGTTTTTTTGTGGTGCAAGTTAAACCTAACATAGGTAGGGTCTACTCTGTATTTCAAAGTAATGCTGGTACCCTGTATTTCTCAAGCACATGCCTTGTTTGAAAAACCACATTTACCTTACCCTATTCACTTCAGCTCGTGCTTGTCAAGTTATAACTCAACATCTACAAGTTTTCAAACACCGTGCTTTCCACCATATTGTGTATTCGTGTATACCAAACATTTTTAATGCTGTGCTCTCCACGGGTTATTTTTCAATTTCGTGCTCTCCATGTTTCAGTTGCCGTGCGTGACAAACCATCTCCCCTTTTATATACTGAACACCTTAATTTTCTTTCTCAGAAAAAATAGACCCAGTAGAAACTTAAATCCCTATATACTTGTTTCAATTTTCCCGTTCTTCTATTCTTTCCCGTGAACGAAAACGAAAGCAGCTCCACTACAGGGATTATTTAAAAATCAAATACACAATAGAAGAAATTCGAAGCTTGTATATTCGTATTCACGAATGGGAGATCTCCCTTCTGGTATAAATATTATTCATTGCGATTTCCTGTTTCGCCGGTGCTTGTTTTGCGAGCAAAGACTTAGGGCTTCGGTGTATTGTCGACTGGGGCAAACTGGAGAGGAACGGGGTATAGGCGCTGTGTTCAGAAGGGAGTGGCGCATAGTCGGACGGAGAGTTTGCGAGAAGGGAAGATGCGCAGTGGTGGTCATGCACGATTCATTAAGGAATAATGATAGAGGAGTTTGGCTGAGGTTTTTTTTCCAGTAACGATTTTGAACTGTGAAAAAGGGATAAAATGGGATGTGGCGAAAGGGACCGTGTGTAATAATGTAAACAGGATAGTGGTTGATGGGTATGAGTTGCGCAGTTCATTGGTGAGGTCGGATTGGGTATGATGAAGTGAAGGAAGAATGGAGAGGAGTTTGAGTAAGGCAAGTGAAAAGTGCTGTAGCTAGAAACATGAAGGGATAGGTTTGCGGTTTGTTCAGCAGAAGGTAACGTGAGTTCTCTTAGGAAGAAGTGTTAATAGCTCAAACATGGGTTAGTCAATGTTATATAAGGGAGGACATGGGGTAGCTGGTGGTTCAAAAGTTCGGACCTGTACTGTGATGAGGGGGTCCAGGCAGAAGTCGTGTTTTAAACGGGAGGGCAGAGTTCGGAGATGGAGATGGACGGAAGTATTGGCGAAGATGAAGAAGTTAGTGAGTTTTAGTGATTTTTTTCAGTTATATGTGGCACAACCCGTACTGTTTGCTCAAGAGAGTGCCCTTTTCTTTCCTTGTCAATGACAGACTGGTATATTTTCCCAGTCGTGATGCTCGCCAACCATCTGACAGTCATTAGGCAAAGGTTTCCAGGGCCTACACGATAGGAGAACTGACCCAAAGCTTCAATGAATGACAAAGATTCAATGTCCCTTATGGTTCCACCAAGCCCAATTACACATACATCGACTGTCCTCTCATTTCCGTCAACGAAATCATGCAAACACGATCAATCCATTCTTCGATTGCATCAACTATATGTAGTGGGTTAGTGAAGTTAGAATTGAGGTAACATTATTGTTTGAGTGAGGAGGAACGACTTTGAATGGTTACAAAGGAATAAGGAATTAGAGCCAAAATTAATTAGTTAATCAAGGCCTAATGATGGATTTATCAAGGAAAGGATTATTCTCAGTAATCAATGATTAGAAAAAGGAATTGAACGCAACCAAATCTGCTGGAACCATCGTGACGAATTCTACAGTGTGAAACTAATGCAATTGAGGATTAAGCTACTGGAACTTTGTGATAAAATCAAACACATGTTTGATTTTAAAACAAAACCAGAATTGTCAACTGTGAAATAATGTGAGTGAACTCACTAACTCCGATTCGTTTATAATTTTATAAAAACGAGTTTTAAATTTATTTATAGTAATTTTATACTGTGCAATGGTTGATTGGTTAAATAGTTGATAAAATTGGTTGAAATGGTTAAAATGATTACATCGTTGATCGATTATCAGTTCTTACATTTTATATTGATGTTAAAATATGTTGATTAACATCCGTGGATGTAGGGAAACAGGTTGGAAGGATCCAACTGGATTCCTCAACATTTATATTACTGTTTTTATTTGATTGTGATATATGATGTGTTACATAACTCATGATTGGATATGTTGTGTTTGGTTTCGCTGGCCGTAGAATTTGGTATTTAAATACCATAAAATATTTTTGAATATAGAAAATGAAATTTGAGTTTTAAAAAGGGAATTCATTTCCAAAAATAGGAATGTAATTTCGAATAGAGTTGAAACTAAAAACATGTAAATGGAGAAAAACAAGAATTTGTATATAAACGAGAGTATAAATTAAGTGAATTATTTATCATTGAATAAACTGAAATAGAAATTCAAATTTGAATTTATATGGAAAAATGGAAAATGGTTTTGAAACCAATATTTGAAATTAATTTGAATTTAACGAAGGGTGCAAAATATTAGTTAATCTTCGATTAACTATAACTAAAGTAATTATCGAATTGGTTAGTGTTAATAAAGTTAATTATTATTTAATAAGCTTTTAAAAGCGATAATTATACTATTTTTAGTTAATAGCATAGTTAACTATTTTTAATATAGTAAATAATAAAATTAATTGTTATTTTAATTAATAATAATTAAAAAAATGATTTTAATTGGAGATTCAATTAATAAATGATTTGGTGGCATTATAGTTTGATCAAGGAGATGATAAGAGTTTCATAAAGGGATTTGCAACCCAAGTTTTAAATGAGATTTGTAAATGGGATTTTTTGGTAAATGAAGAGATTTAAATAAGGCTTTTTATTAATTTTTAAATTAAGTAAAGAAAATTCAATGAAATGAAACTTTTAAGGCAGATGGTTAATAGGTTAATAATAGACTAAAACGTGTTAATGGTTTTAGAATGAAATCTAAGCTAAGTGGCGAAAAGATGGCAAAAGGATTAATGTAAGTGATTAATCCAAAAAAGGTTTAAATGAGGTTTTTAAAACCAAAGAGATGACTTTAATTGAATTAAGCAAAGCACTTTAATTGAAATAAAAAAATTTAAATGCAAAGGAAAACACAAACGATAGTATTGTGTACATTTATAAATGGGATTTCAAAATAACATCCAAGTAAAGAGGTCTTGTTGTAAAGAAGGTGGAAAGCGGACTTTTATCCTTATATACCCTTTATCTTATGAGGTTTCGACATACCGAACGGTATATGTTTGCATTGTTTAAATCCAAACATTTTGACTATCTTTTAAAAATGAACAACAGAAGCGTGTGCGTCGCACACGGTACTTTATTCAAAACAACGATTATAACGCTACTGTTATAACAGATGTTTGGTAATATAAACAGCGATTTTAACGCAACTATTATAGTAAATGTTCTATAAAGATGAACAGTGATTATAACGCTATAGTTGAAATAAATGTTTTATAAATTAAATAGTTGGAAACAACGATTATAACGCTACCGTTATAATCAATGTTTTTCCATAAAGAAAGTGGATTCTTAGATTGAATCTGAGAGTCACATAAGTGATGTTTTGTTGAAGTGTGATCTTTGGCTATTTCAAAGTTGAGATTATTGTTCAATTAAGGTCCGAGAGGTAATTATACCCCAACTTGATTGACTTCGTGATTGATAGAGAAATGGTTAAGGTTCGATAATGAAGATTGGTTAGCAATATGGTTAGTTAATAAATGATTAGTGGTTTGACTTGTAATAACGATGTTTTATAACATCGCGTTAATTTAAAATATTTTTGAAATGTTTTCCTAAATAAAATGAGAGATATTTTCTACGCGTAGAATATGATATGAATTGGCCGACGAGGAATTAAGAAATGGAAATATTTACCGATACTAATAAGGTATATTTTCTGAATATAGAAAATAAGGATTCGTGAATATATAGAAATGTTTTCTGACTAAAATAAGTGATATTTTCTCGAATAAAGAAATTAGGATATTGGAAATGTTTTTCCAAGAATTTAGAGAGGAAATCGAGTTTTGAAAGAATGCGAAAGATGGGAAATAGGAATTGGAAATGATAATATAATATGGAATTTATGTTAAAGGGGGCCAGTGTTGTTTGATGTTTGATCGGTAGAATTTCCAATTGGAAATAGGACCGTTGATTGTATGGATGTTTCTTTGATAGTTAAATAACCGACTATCAAAGTTTTATTTTATTTTATACCTCCGTTGTCAATACGGAGAGACCGGGATCAGGTTTGATATCTGAAAACCATTCCGTATTGGCATAAGCGTCACGAAACAACTTATGCTGAAGATATATGAAGACGGAGTTAAGTGCAAGGGCTGATCTATCAATCCTAGGTAGAAATTGCCCAAGATGGATTGATGGAATAGTGCCTTCGGTTTGTCCAATCCCAGGACAATGTATATGGAAGGATCTGATGATGTGGCATCCAAAGTAAATGATGGCAAGATGTGCTGAAAGGAAATCGTGACCTCAAGCCTCATTAACTGGGAAATGACAGAAATCGGGCAAGCAGCATGGCCATGTGGGTCATTCCCATTAGGGGTATTATCACCTGTTCTAAAGAAACTTCATTTGCTTCTTATTCTATTTGCTGCTGTATGCTTTCGGTAACGGTTGCTGATCACAACCGTTGGTGATAATATGCTCGATACACTCAAGTTAAATGAGTGGTCAGCCATATATGGGATGGGTTGCAAGACGTTCTTGTTGAACCCAGTGTATTCCCCTCTAGAGGTAACCTATCGGAAGGTGGTTCCATACCTTGTCATGTTGGAAATCCAATCTCTAATAAGCGCCCTACAGTTTTTGATTTTATATTATATATGGAGTGTGAGATGCAAGCATTCCACTAGATTCAATTTATTTGATGTAAACACTATTATAATATCACTGGATTTTGATATCAAACTATTTTTGGGTTATCTCAAGGTTAAAACCATTCGTGTTTATGTGTGGATCGGTATTACGATTATCAATTCTTTCGAAAGGATTTTGAAAGTTAAACCAATGGTTGGAGTTTACTCACACCAGTCCCATGACTGACTAAGAGTTTATTTTGTTTTGTTTTCCCTAAACTCTTGGGTTCCCAAATTTGTATGGGCAGTCAAGTAGTCGGGATTTTACAGATTCATTTGGAAGAGCTCGAAGCAGGAGGCTTCATCAATTAGCTATAGACTATCGTTTTTTTCCACTATGTACTATGTTGTATCTGGAAATAGGTGTTGATAATTGTTCCAGGAAAAACTGCCATGCTCTGAAAATGGTATGTATTATACAGTTACTGAATTGTATTTCAAAAGTTATGTTGTTTAATATATTTTATTCGTTCCGCTGTGAGATTTTTGTTCTTCGTTTTCTTCTATTCTAATTTCTCTTTCTTTCTATTTCTCATCCTCTGACTTCTTTCTAATTCGTATTTCTGTGCAATTTGGGTTGGACGTGTGGTGTAATTAGTCAACTCAAAGGGTATGGAAATTCGGGCCGTTACATAACATAAGAGAAATGCTCATCTTCTTTTCTTTTCCTTCCATGCAATTTTGTTTTACAGACCTACAAACACTCAACAAAAATAATAATTATACTATACTAACTTGAGTCCCTGAATAGCAATTCTCAGGTCCCCAAAGTCTTAAAAGTGAGGAACGCAGAACAGTATTACTCCCAAAACTAAGGTCATAGCATACCCAAGGACTAAACAACTACAAGCTATGAACTTACCAGTGCATGACAACAAACGTATATCTCAAAACAATGCAAACCAAACCAAACAAACAATTCGAGACATAAATTTTTATTCCAGCAACATATTGAGGCTGAAAACATGAAATAAACATTTATCGCGAGCAAATACTCACCTTGAAGCAGAGTAAACAGAGGCGGACAACAGCGACTCGACAGAGATTAAAGGCGAATTGGAGCAGAAGCCAATGGAAGGCGAAGATGTGAAGTTGCACTCGACTCGGTGTTGGCAGCGCGCTTGTGGTGGTGGAGTTGCTTCGATTAAAAGGAAGCAGCTTGGAGGCTTGACGATGGCGGAAGGTTCTAAAGGGTGGAGACTCGGTTTGGGGAGGAATGAGTTCCGGTTATTCGCAGGTGAGGTGGCGAACAAAGTTGTGATGAGAAGAAGCTTCAAACGGAAGGGTTACAGGAGGTTTAGCGGCTTCGGTTGGTGTCAGAAGCCCTTATCACGATGGAAGGGAGCGGAGGAGCAAACGATTTTCAGCTGCTACCATGACTGTTTCCAATTTAGGGATAATTAAATTTTGGTGAAGGAATAAGTTTGGCTGTTAAACACAAAGGGGATAGGAGGAAGAACAAACGGTGGACATGCTTATAAAAGAAAGGACGCGCGTTGTAATCCTTCAGATGTGTGTGAACACGTGTTGTGGACATATACTTAACAAAGACAAAGTTTTCTTCTTCTTAAATAAATAATCTTAAGTAACTTTTAAACCAAATTTAAACTAAATAAATTTATTTAAACTTAATTACACTTCTCAATTTAATTAAAAAAAAACAAATTCATAATTTTTATTCAAGTGTATGTATACTTATTAAACTGCAGTATATACACACAAACTAATTTCTCCAATACAAATCTTAAATTTATTTGAAACCAAATTTGACCAAAAAAATTTATCCAAATTAAATTATAATTCTCAAGTAAAATGGAAAAATGAAATTTATAGTTTTTCAACAATATATATATATATATATATGTGTGTGTGTGTGTGTGTGTGTGTGTGTCAATAAATTTTAAAATACAGCTAACGCCTAGTTTAGTAAAGCTATTCAGATTCAAATAATAAAATTTTAAATATACAAAATAAAATTCAAAACCAAAATCTGAATAGAATAGATTTCAAATCTTAAATAATTTCATATATTAAAACGTCGGAAACTGGTTCGCTACAATCTCCCCTCTTTAAGGCTTTTCGTCCTCGAAAAGGAGAGATCGTTAAAATAAATAATAAAATTTATAATTTGAGAATCAAAGCATGGAATAATTTTTCTCGACCAAAATCTCAATTTTATTTCAAATTACTTGAAATACGATCATTTTCTTTCTGATCAAATTATTTCACGATAAACGACATAAAACATTTATGGCCCAAGTCGAGAGGTTTCTCCCAATGACAAGGCCACTAGGCCCGACCTACGCTCGTATCGATATTGAATAATGATGTCTCTCCGGACCCCGGAGTAGACCATCATTAAGGGTTTACACCCACATCATACCTTTCTTTAGTCACGGGTTATTCAAATCTTAGTGTAACAACCCGGAAAATCAAAATCAATTTAAAATTTTTATTTTGGCAAATTCAATGGATTTCGAATATTTAAAATGATTCATTTTAAATAATAATGACTAAAAATTTAATTAAATCGAAGTTAGAACGAATAAATTTATTTTAATTATATAACGAGCCTAAAATGCGCGACAGTTTGAAAAATCGATTTCAAATTTCAAATGAATGTACAGGTTTTAAAATAAATCGGATTTCAGCAAAACTAGAAATATTTGAATCTGTTTGAAAATATCTTTCCAATGAAAGTGAAAAATCCAGATTTCATAACCGGAATATAAAGTTATGTCCAGTTGAAAATTCAGAATAGTTGCTATGGAATTTATATATATTTTATATAATATATAGCCCTTAAAAATAGCGATTTTGCAAACGACCTCCATTTTCGACGAGACAACTTTTGCTGGATCCGAAATGTCAAATTATTGCTTGATTCCAATTTTCATAATTTTTGAAGTTAATATGTGAGTTTGATGAATTTAAACCTGTTTGGTCAATTCATTTTGAATTTAATCGACTGGAAAATGACCGTTTTCCAAACAGTCTCCAAATTCAACGAAATTTGTTTTGTTAGGACTGTATCATCAAAACATAGCTAGATTTATTTTTCGGGAATTTTTGGGGTCAGTATGTGGCTCCGATAAATTAAAATGTACATTGAAATCAATTTTGAACATTATATTAATTTATATTTCAATTTTAATGAAAACTGATCGAAACAGTCGAATTGGCTTACCGGACATGTCCCATTGTGTTCGGAATGGGGATAATTAGCTAGGGGAGATAGTCGTTGTGTTCGAATTAAAAGATTACATTTTGAAAATAAATTAAACTTATATATATATTTTATATAACACCCCCCAATGCTTTCTCTCTCCCATTCAAAGTCGAACCCCCCATTCAATCTCAAATCAAAGGAAACAAAATAAGGAAAAAATGCAACTGCACTGCCCTAGGTGGCGCCACCGCCGCGGCCCCACCCAGGCGACGGCGCGCCTCAATCTCCGACCCTCCACTGTCGCTCCTCCTCCCTCTCCTTCTTCCCCAATTAAAACCGCAGCCCCACCAAAACCATTCAACCCTAGCGCGCCTCCCTCTTGACCGCCAGACCCCCTGCCACCCTCCTCCGCCTCCTGCGAACCAGACCACCCCTACCCGCGCGCCACCAGTTCACCACCGCAGCCCCTCCTCCTTCAATAAAAAACTCGAATTCAAAGGTGAGTTTTTATTTATTTACATTTATTTTATTTTCAGTATTATTATATATAACCGTGTTTAAAAAAAATCTGATTTTAATGAATATAACATTATATTAAAAAGAAGGGATCTTTTATATATATGATAACGTTAAAAATATGATTTTTGTTTGTTTAAAAATATGATTTTTATATGGAAAACTGAATTATAAAAATATGTTTTTTTATAATATATACATCAACATAAAAATATGATTTCTATTATATGAATAACGATATAAAAATATAATTTTTATTATATATAAAGTGAAGGAAAAATGTAAATTTTTTCATATGAAGTAGCAAAGGAAAAATGTAATTTTTTCATATGAAGTAGCAAAGGGAAAAAAAAGTGATTTTTCATATGAAGTAGCGAAGGAAATATGTAATTTTTTCATATGAAGTAGCAAAGGAAAAATGTGTTTTTTCATATGAAGTAGCGAGGAAAAATGTGATTTTTTATATATATACCGAATTAAAAATATGATTTTTTTATATGTATAGTAGCGATAAAAAAATGTGATTTTTAATGTAAACTGCGTGGAACAGACTGCATTGGAAGTACGGTGAAAAACACAACGCACTGGAAATAAATCCAAACCATCGTCCACTAAAGAATGGAGGAGTGGAAACCAAATGTGAGAACTTCTCACTATAATTTTATTTTCTAGTTAATTATATGTACTAGGATGCAGATGGTGCTTAGAAGCACCTGACACCTTTGATTAAAACCATGGATGTTTGGTTGTTTGTTTGATTGATAAATTGGTTGAATTTGATTTGGGATGTGAATTGAGTTGATTAGAATTGGTATGTGTATGGCGTGAGCCCGTATTAGGCCAGGGATAAGGCTAGACCTTATTCCGATTCTAGTATCATGCCGTTATGCTACCAAAATTTTCTAAAATTGTTAGAACAATAAAAATATCATTTTTATTGTATAAATGAACTGTATAAAATATTCATGTGTTGAAATAAATATTTTATAGTTAAAAATATATTTTTTAACATGTATACGAATAAAATAAATATTCATTTACAAATCGGACGATTTGTTTATGTACACACATTTAACTGATATGGCTTGGGATGATATATTTTACACATTGCCCAACTGCACAAATAAAATCGGTGTGTTGATTGAAACCCCACACGGGTATTAGATGATATTTGACATACACTAATCCCAATTTTTTAGTTGTATGTCAGTCGATGGGTAGACAGACTGTTGTAAGCGTTAATTAATTATATTTAATGCTTATGCAGTTGTGTAATGCACTCTGGATGATTGTTGAGTATGTTTGATTATTGTTGTGTCCATGTGTGTATGAAATCCATATAAATAAAGTTATATGGTAATTGACTGTGTCTAATTCCAATTCGGAAAGAACGAATATTTTAAATTAACGAATATTTTAAAATGACGAATAGTGAATATTTTAAAATGACGAATATTTTAAAATAATATTCAGTAATGGATCAAAATATGATTTTGATATCTGATTTGGGATGGCCCAATAATTTTGAAATATTTGAAGCCGTGTTGATTAGATATGCGCCATTTTGACGGGAACGATATTTATATCGATTTTATTCATTTTTATGATGAACATCGAAAGGGGAAATTATTTCAAAAACTGATATTTTGAAATTCTATCATTTAAATAATATAATGATAAGTAGTATTCAATTTTGGTTTGAAATTGAAATGAAGTTTAAATCGTTTTAAAACGAATTTATAAACGATTTATAAAGTATGATTTAAATGGAAATCGACGAAATATATATAATATATATATTTAATGGTCTGAATAGATCGCGCCGCGCTGCGGCAGTTCGCGAATTTCGACCATTGACTTCGAATGGACATTACGGGAGATCCGACCATCGGATTCTCCTAAAACCGGTACCGTTGGGTTCGTATCAAAAAGAAGCTTTCCCACGAATACAAGAGATTTGAAATCTAACAGTTGGATTTGGAATTATGTCCAAATCAAATTTGGAAAAGGTCGCTGTAAGTGCAGTTCGATGATCGTTTATGGAAATTGACTGCACGGACCTTGGTAATATTGTTAAAAATATTAATAATTTGTGTAAAATCATAATAAATTATTCGGAAAGAATTTGGATGAAAAATTCCACGTTTGTAAAGATAAAAATATTTTTTTTTATCAAAATGAACTAGTCATGAACTAGAATTATAATCCAATATTTTTAAATATATAAATTGGATTTGAAATGGTTTTAAAAATAACTTGAATTTCTAATATATGAAATGGAATGGATATGAGTTGAAATTATCTTCGGAATATTTCGATATTGGATTCCGTGATTATACGGATATTATGGAGGAATTTGGAAGATATTTGTATCATTAGTCCCAATACGATATTTGTTGATTTCAGAATTTGATATTGAATATAAGCCAATATAATTTCTGTTCAGATCCTTGTATTTGATATCAAATTGGATTTTTGGGTTTTTCGTGAATGGTGTCTTTAATAACACTGTTCTTCAACCTAGTTGAGAAAAATGATAAATCTTTATTTTAAGATTTAGTGAAGGTTTCCAATTAATTAATATCTAATTAGGATTGAATAAAAGAGTTGGATTTTGGGTTTGTCGTGAATGGTGTCTTAAATAACACTGTTCTTAAACCCCATGTGAAAAGAATAAATCTTTTAATTAAAATAATTAGAGTTTCCAGTTAATTAACATTTAATTGGAATAAAATGGAATGTGAATTGGGTTTATTGTGAACTGTTTTTTTAACGACATTCGTTCTTTAACCCGAATTACAGTGAAATGTGATTTGGAATTTATAAATCTTTTTATTAAGATTTAATGGAAAATTTCCAAAGTAAAGTTTTCCAATTTAATAAAATAAATTGGAATTAAATGGAATTCGATTTGATAATAATCGAAGTGAGCTTCTGTGGAGGAAGACTGTTAATACATATGGAATTTAAAAGGCTTTGCCATTATTCCATTTATATTATTAGTCGGATACGGAAATTGATATCGATTATATATATTGATCTATTTTCCGTGGAGATTACATAATTAATGGAATGAGATTTTGGGTTTATCGTGAACTGTGTTTTAAATGATATTAGTTGATTACATGTCTAACATTGTATTTCGAACCGTATGCTCGATCTCTGCTAAATATATGTCTGTTTGGTGGCAAAGAATTTATTCTCTTGCTTAACACCCTTATCTGAGACTTACGAGCTAAGAGATTATATATCGGCAGAAATCAATAGTACGGTGTAGATTGTCAATGCGGCATGTTTGTATTTCCAAAGTTAAATAATCATTAATATTGATTTTTGGAAGATTAAAACTAAGTGGAGTTTTAATGAATCTTTAGTTAGATGGAAATGTGAGTTGATAATTTAAATTATCAAATTTGGGAAATGATCGAGAATGGAGTATCACCTGTTTTTCTTCTAGCGATAGTTAAATCTTTTATTAGATTTGTACGTAAAATGGTAATTAAATTTACCGATAACACCGTGGTATTAGATATGGAGTATTACCAGTTTGGCTCCATGGGATGAATAGGTTGGGATTAGGAAATAAAAGAAATGATTACTTCGGTAAGGTGTGCTAATCCCGACTAGTTTGGATAAACCTTAATTTGGTATGAATTGATATCCAACGGAAGATAAAAGAATAAATTTAAAGAATTTATCTTTAATAAAATTAATGGGAACCATTCCCAAAGGATATGAATATTTAAATAAAAGAATATTCGGAATTGGAATGAGGCGCACACTGTGTTTTATAGCACTTGTTTATTATATACGCGACTTATTCGGAAAGGCCGGGTTTATACCCATTCTGAATAACTGATTCGACAATAAGTCGACGATGAAGACGGTGGTTGAAGACCGAAGATCTTCACATCGTTTGGATGATTACTGATGTCTTGATTGGCCTCTCTCCTGTATTGGACATATGGGACGAGGAATAAGGTGCCTCCAGTTTCGATCGGACCCAGAACGAACTAGTAAATGGATGTTTGTCTGACATTGGATTTTATTCTATGTTGATTGATCTCTATTAAATATATATTTGTTTGGCAGCGGAGAATTTGTTCTCTTGCTTAACACCCTTCTCTATGACGTACGATCTCAGAGGTTATATATTGATAGGCATCAGTCACATGGCGTGAATTGCCTGTGTGGCATGCTGAGATGCAAAGGATCAAGACTTCTGTTGAAAAGCAGAGTCTTGTGGTTGATGATCAAAGCACGACTTTAAATAGCATAGCTTTATGTAGCGTTAATTCGCGAGCCTCACACCCCGATATGAACCAGAAACAGGAGAGGACTACCGGGAGGACATGCGTTTCTTTCTAGCTAGGAGTGGTGTCATGGTATGGAGCCCAGACATTTTTACTTATTTGGATGATGGGAAGTGAGGTACCTCAGATATATCAGTCATTACAGGGTCGATGGATGGATATGGTCGACATACTGACCAGATTTACGCCCCCATAGGGCGGGGAAACGCATTGTTCATGAATAACCAATCCTCAAACGTAAAAGAGGACCGACCCTGAAGATCCAAGGTGCACTCGAGCTCTGAGCTTGAGACATGGGATAAAATCAGTCACTACAGGGCCGATGGACAGATATGTTCGACATACTGACCAGACTTCCTCCCCCATAGGGCGGGGAAACGCATTGTTCAGGAATAACCAATCCTCAAACGTAAGAGAGGACCGACCCTGAAGATCCAAGGCGCACTCGAGCTCTGAGCCTGAGACACGGGCTTAAATGTCTTGAATTCGTTAAGGATGATCCCTTGCCTTGTTTCATGATGGAAATCCAACTTCGAATACGACATTGCGGATTTGATTGTAAACCTATATATGGCGGCATAGTGGCATGGGACACTCATGTCGTCTATGATTGGTACATTATGATTGATATTGTATTTGAAACATAAATGCACTGGTAATAATAAAAGATAAAACTTTACGTACCAAGCATTATTTGGCTATTATAGGGTAAAACCCTATCCTCCAGCTTGCGTTGCATTGTGTGATGGGACCTGGGTCTTATAATAGCTTCATTTTCTTTAATTAGCATTGCACTATTTGTTTTATGCACTGGTATTCTTGGGGTTAAACCCGTTCCATGCTATACGGCGTGGTCCCTTGATTTACTCTACTTTAATATCAAGTTAATAACTGTTTTAATTCTCACACCAGTCACATGATTGACCTAGAGTTTATTGTTTTGACCTAAACTCTGGGTGCCCCTATTTTCCACACGGGCAGCAAGTAGTTTCAGTTTTGCAGATATTATATTCACAGGATCCTGGTTTACAACTGAAGCTATATTCAGAATGCTATGTATCCATGTATTTCTTTCAGTTGTGTTTTGTATTATTTTCCGCTGCATTATAATTTGTAAATCTCTGTTATATATCAAATGTTTATTATTTATTCATACTCTGTAATATTCTTGTACTATGATGTAATTGTTGTAATAAGCAATGAAATGTTCTTCGGTTTGCGATTCTGATTTGTCGTGTTCTCAACTCAATCCGAGCTTTCCAGTAAGGGTGAGCTCGGGTCGTTTCAGTTGGTATCAGAGCTTTGGTTTACAGAGCTCGAGAAAAAGACACATTAGAACCGAACGAAAGAATTCATCAGAGATTGGATTCGTAATATCCAAGAAGAATGACTCGTTAGAGATGGGATCAGTAGTATCCTAGAACGAGTGTGAGGAGTGTTATTTTTAAAATAAAATCGGAAATAAACTTTGTTTTGAAAATTTAAACCCTATTATACGTATTTGAATATTTTATTTTAAATAGATTTGGACTATCAGGTATATGGAGATTTTGAATATACGTTTGATACACGTGTATATGAAGCCTCAAATATACTGGATAGATATAAAATCACACTCTAGTCGCCCGGAGATAATACTGATGATAGCACGTGCATCATCAGTATTTATGTTCGAGTTTCGAAAGTGTTATATCTGTATATTTCCAATTGACTGGTGTGAGAACCAAAGCTCGATAGGATTTATTGTTTGTGATTTGGCATCAAAAACATGATTTTTGAGTATATAAAAAAATTATGAATTTGAAAAGATAATCAACTAATTGATTGCTGGTTGTTTTGTTTGATTATTATTCTGATTAATAAAAATGTATTGGGACCATAAAACCAATAAGAGAAATGAAGGTAAATTTAGCCAAATCGAATCAAAATTTTGAACTGAATTGAAAACTGATTGAAGTTGCATGCACATACATGTAGATACATTGAATAGGTCATAGCAGGGAAGCTAAGCAGAGTAATAAAATTGTATGCCCGACAAATAGGTAATGTTTACTATTTTCTTGGGTTTGGATGATTTTATGAGCCGATTGGCTAGCCGCTTGACTTTTTCTTTTTCTTTTGGGATGATGAGGGCCCTGTGTGGCTAGTTGCAGTTTTAAACGTCTCTCCGTACAAAGGAGGTTATGGCGAAATTTTTCGAAAATTTAGGGTGTTAGCCAAATTTTTGAAAAATTAGAAAATTCTTAAAAACTGAAAAGTTGAAGAATGAAAGCCAGAATGAAAGTTGAGTAGGTTAGTTAAACAACTTTCAACTCCGTTCCTTTTCGAGGACGAAAAGATTTTAAGTGGGGGAGATTGTTACAACCCGGAAAATCAGAACCAATTTAAAAATTTTATTTTCGCAATTTTAATGGATTTTGAATAATTGAAATGATTCATTTAAATAATAACGACTAAAAATTTATTTAAATCGAAGTTAGAACAAATAAATTTATTTTAATTATATAACGAGCCTGAAATGACGCGGCAGTTTGAAAATTTGATTTCAAATTTCAAATGAATGTACAGGATTTAAAATAAATCGGATTTCAGTAAAACCAGAAATGTTTGAATCTGTTTGAAAATATCTTTCCAATGAATGTGAAAAATCCTGATTTCATAACGGGAATAAAAAGTTATGTCCAGTTGAAAATTCAGAATAGTCGCTATGGAATTTATATATATGGGGTACTATAAATTAAGGACACGTTTGGGCAAAAAATTATAACATGGGACAACCAACTTTAATAATTAAAATAAGAACACGAAATAAATCCTCTCCGTTCCACAAAACAAACCCTCTCTGTTCCACGAAAACAAATCCTCTCCATCCATAAAACAAATCCTCCCTGTTACTCTCTACTTTACCTTTTCAATTAAAAATGGTGACCCATTTTACAGCGAGCTAGGTTTTGCGTAGCTTACTAACTTCGTTTTAGATTTCGAGCTAGGGTTTCGCCTACTCCATCAGCTGCTTACTCTCTCCATCACTGGTTACTCTCCATCGCTAGTTTTGCAAGCTAGGGTTTTGCGAGCTAGGGTTTTGGAGCTTATTGATGACGATAACTAGATCTACCAAACAGCTGAACAAAAAGGTAATCTAAAGTTGACCGATATTCACATTCATACGATTAGAGGATTTGACTACATGACTAGTAAGTAATTAAATTTTGATTTGTAGGATTAGAGCTTGTTAAGTAAACAAAAGCTAAATTCTATATAGTTCATGGCTGGTTTAATTGTTGAGTGGTAAAGTGTATACTCTAAAAAAGTGATGGTCGATGATGTTGGAAATGAGTCATATTCAGATAGTTTTTTAGGTTTGGTTGTTGAAGGAGATTTAGAGGTAATGGCTGTTCAGTTTGCTAATAATTTCAACCGCATGCAATAGTTCAACAGATTTTGTGTAGTAGATTTTTCAATTTTCCATAGTCAAATAAATTTTGATTTGTATATTTATCAACTTCAGCTGCATACAATAGTTGAACAAATTATGACTTGTAGATTAATCATTTTTGACTTCTATTATTTTTAATATAAAGCTAAATTCTATAAAATAATTAATTTAGATTTGTACATTTACAAATTTCAACTGCAAATTATCATAATAAAATGATAAGTTCAGTGATATATAGATTAATCCTTTTCAACTGGTACATATTATATACAATAAAGATAAAATTGAACATTTCACAAATCTATTTATATTGGCTTGCATAGTAATCATTTTTGAACTGCTACTTACTCTAATAAAAAGCTAATTTCAAGGTTATATAAATCTATATTTTCCTGCATATAGTATGAAGTTAAATTTCAATAATTGTTTGATTTATCCCTTTTATATTGTAGTATATCATCAAATTTAAAGCTAAATTCAACCATTCAAATTATTATGACCTATACATTCACACTTTTATACAGCTAGTTACTATTATTTTAAAGATAAATTCAGTATAATTGTTATTTCAATCTATGGATTTATCTTACTGTGCAGGTAATTAATCAATTTTCCATAGTCAAATAAATTTTGATTTGTATATTTATCAACTTCAGCTGCATACAACAGTTGAACAAATTATGACCTGTAGATTAATCATTTTTGACTTCTATTATTATGTAATATAAAGCTAAATTCCATAAAAGAAATAATTTAGATTTGTACATTTATCAATTTCAACTGCAAATTATTATAATAAAACGATAAGTTCAGCGATATATAGATTAATCCTTTTCAATTGGTACTTATTATATACAACAAAGATAAAATTGAACATTTCAGAAATCTATTTATATTGGCTTGCATATTTATCATTTTTGAACTGCTACTTACTCTAATAAAAAGCTAATTTCAAGATTATATAAATCTATATTTTCCTGCATATAGTATGAAGTTAAATTTCCATAGTTGTTTGATTTATCTCTTTTATATTGCAGTCTATCATCAAACCGGCCGTTAGGGAGGTTTCCCTACTGTAAGAGCCAAAATCAAATTGTCTGAGCCAATGAATTTCGGCGTAATTTTCGCTCATGCAATATTTTCTCTGCGTTTTGCTTCTTCCTCAAATCTATCAACTCCGACTCTTTCTCCTAACCAAAATTCCTCTTCTCTTTTTCCTTCCGTTCATCTCCACCCTACGAATTCTTTTTTCCTTAAAACTAAATTCCGCGTTATCTCCTATCTATTTCATTTCTTCTCGGCTACACAAATCTGCAGTCGTTCCTTCACTACGTAGATCTGTGCCAATTCCTCCGCTACCCAATTCAGCATACAAATTCCTCTTCTCTCGCCGTTTCATTTTATCCGGCAATTTACAGATTAAAATGGTTCACGTTCTAATGCATACTCGTACTTGTTTTCCAGAAATTTCGATATGTACGATACCGACTGACATAAACATAGGGTAATTTTTTTTCTTTTCTTTCAATAATATTAGTTATATTTTTAAAATAAAATGATTTTGATGTTTGAGCTTCTACCTTTTAACTTTAAGATTCTTTTTCTTTGTTCCATCTTAATTTGTTTATCGTGGATTGAGTTATTTTTATAGGTTGCACTTTTGATTGCATCTTGAATTGGAATTTGAGAATCCATCCATACCTAGAGATTCATATTAAAACAAAATTTAAATAATGAGTTTTGGAAAAACTGGTGTTTACGAGAGGAAGCGGTGACTGACGGTATACTGTGGCAGTTCTGGTTAGGCAGGAAAGTAAATGGTTTGTGCGGTCTGCGGATGGGAGAGAGACGATCCAGTTGATGGTTGCGTGAGTTTTTATAGAAGGCAACAGTTTTTTAGATGCGAAATTTTAGTGCTGCAATTTGGGTATAACACAGTTGCTATTATGTTTGGTTTCTTAATTTATCTCAGCATGGAGTTGTTCTATATGATTAACAATTATATGATTAACAGTTTTGATCACATTTTGGAAACTAATTTGTTTTATACAAGATGGATATTTCTATCTTATTATGGATCTTTTTGTTGTTTTATTAAGGGACATGGTTCTATTAAGGAAGTTATCAGTTATTACTTTTCTGATTCTAACTGTTATTTTAGGGGCTTTAGGATTAGTTTATGGCTAAATTGAATGAAAAAAAATCATTTGAGTGAACATAAATCACATTCATGCCTACTTTGAGATACCGTGCTTGTAGCAAATTTCAGATTGTTGCAAGACTGCATGCAAAATCCTATGTTTTATTGTTCAGTTTATTTATTTGGAGAAGTTAACTGATACATATTTTTAACCATTTACAGAGAGTTATGCACTTAATGATCTCCCTTGTGCCGGATTGTGTTTCTGCAACTTAGTGCCCGCAGCTGCATTACTCGCTTTAGTTTTGTTCTTTGGAAATATTTTCGTAACTTATGATCATATGAGGTATGCATATATTTAGTACTTCAGTTTGACGGCCTTCAACTGATTATATCGCTTTATCGCCTTTTAGGATTTATATATTTGTAATTGAATCTGCTTACCTTTTATTCCTGTGTCCTTCAAAAATGTTTACAATAATCTTCCATGTGCTTCATGCAAATAATGACTTAATGTGTACTTATCAAATATGTATCATTGTATAATCCTTAAATTCTTTCTTTTGTGGCATATGCACTCATTCGATTATAATGATACTTTTGAAATATAATTGCTTTACTTTTGAAATATAATTGCTTAACCTTAATTCAGTTCAATGTTTCACATGTCAGTTGTATTTTTTTTTTGAACTAAATCAGTTTTTAATTCATTCCATTTTGGCTAATTAGCGAATTTGATTACGTTGATTTTCTAACGCTTAAGCAACTTTGAATTTTATTGTTTTGTTGGCAGCCATGATAATTGGAATGTAGTGACTTCAGTTCAATGTTGTCACTTGTGTTCAATTAGTTCGATGTTAGAAATTGATATAAAATTGTAAATCAGAAGCATACATTTTTCCTTTTATCTTGTCATTCATTAGAAGTATGCAAAAGGCAGTAGCATTCCGACTTTTCCATTTGTAGGGATGGCAGTTAAAAAATATATTTGAATAGATGGCAATAGATAAGGCAATTTCAAGAAATATTAGCAATGCTGGAAAAGTCTCAAAAATATACTTAAGAAAGCGGGTTAATAACAACAAAAACATGACATTATTTCGGAATTTAGATCACACAGTATTTAGTGCCTGAGGAGAAATTAACAGAAATTCATAACATCCATGTATGAATTATCAAACCGTCCGTTAGGGAGGTTTGCCTACTGTGGGTGATAATTCATTTTCGTCTGAAGCCAAAAAATCACCTTTCATGTTTCACGCCAGCATTTCTCATCTCCTATAACCGTACATCTACCATTTTCTCCTCCTCTAACCTCATTCTTCTCCAATTTCCCCAATTTTATTACGCTTCGTGTTTCACACGAAATTTTCTCGTCTCCTATATCCTTAAATCTTGTTGTTTCTTCCTCCTTTAACCTCGTTCTTCTCCAATTTCCCCAATTTTTTTAAAGGAAAAATCGAAACATACTCAATTGAAAATCTGATTAAAGATCACAAAAATCGATCGACTTTCCATTTTGATCGACAACTACAGATGGGTACAGCTCGTCGTTACTGAAAATCAACTTCTCATCGTCAACGTGGAACTAAATCTACAACACAACAATCGTCACGAAC
This sequence comes from Allium sativum, assembly GCA_030737875.1. Lineage (NCBI taxonomy): Eukaryota > Viridiplantae > Streptophyta > Magnoliopsida > Asparagales > Amaryllidaceae > Allium > Allium sativum. The sequence goes on along the minus strand of CM060909.1, from coordinate 426,303,853 downwards.
CATTGCATTTTTTCTGCACAAGGGTACGGTCTTACGTTCAGGATATTAGCTATTCTCAAGAAAATTTCAAAAGTTATTTCAAACTATTAAGATCTCCTTTGGTACGTTTACATTGAGATGGTTTACATAGTCTATGGCCGATGTTAGTTAATTTGTGGCACTTACCACTGGTTTACCGATGACAACAAATTCATTACGTTAACTAAATCGTTTAATCTTTTCGCACTTTGTATTTGTTTACTGCTGACAACGGATGATGTTTTTGCGCTAAATTGATTCAGTCTGCTTCCATCCACTCAAATTTCGATGTGGTTTTTTTGTTCACATGTATGAATACAAAGATTCTTTGATTCTTTCATATATTTTTATGTTTCATGAAACTATTTTGTAAATAAGAGCATTTTTTCTAGCTTACTTCATTTATGAACTGTATTTGCCATTTTGGTTAATCACCCAGGTGGCTCATTTTTGTACTTCCAGTTTGAGTACCGATAATAACATAGTTTCATATTTGTTAACAGCCTTAAATTACAACTGTAGATGGCATGGTGATAACTGAAATCAGTAAAATAGTATATCACTCTGCTACCAGTTTCAATAATACTTGGTACTTCATTATAATATATATTTGTAAGTTAGTTTGTATGATGCTTTGGAAAACACATTACAAGTTCTATTTTGTTAATGTTAGATAATTATGTAGTATTACACATACTAGAAACAGTTAATGTTTTAAATGATTTATTTACCTCTAAAGTTCTCCATGTCAGGAAGGGAAATCCGAGGACAAGATCTTTGGGATTTTTATCTAATTAAGTGTCTAAAGTACCTTTAAAAAATAGTAATAGAAACAAAGAACCGAATCACTTGAATCACTATGCGGAAAAGTGGGCTCACGTAATTAATACCCAAACTAACATTCATACAAAGTTGTAAAATTTTAATACATTACATGTAATATTTTGTTATTTATTACATAAACGACTTTATTTTCTTAAATGTCAGTACTGCACGTCGTATATAATAATCAAATCAGGTTAACTTATGGTTAGTCATTAATTAGAGAATTTTATATGTGAGATGAATGTGAAAGGACATAATTTGTTACATTGAGAACGGTTGCGTTGAATTTTATCGATCTTCCCAAGCTATCTATTCGTATTGTTTTAAATTCAATCGTAGATATACTTTGAAAAGCAATTTTCTGTAACAAGTTTGAGTATCTAATCAACTGAATAATGATAAAGTATAAGTGCAATGATTTTGCATGATTTTCATACGATTTACATGTTTAGAATCAGACGTGGAAATGTGGTTATAGTTGTAAATCGTAGATGAGTTTATTGTTGTAAAAATGAGGTTTAGAACTATGCAAGTGAGAAATTTTCCATTGAAAACGAAATGAAACATTCACGTGACCATTATTGTTATTATTACTATTATTAATTATTATTATTATATAAAGCATATTTTTACTGAGTGATGTATATGCATAGGAGTGATGCATGTTTGCCTTGTACAAACCTATTTCTTACCATATCATTGATGCGTTATCATTTAATATTATATCATAGCAAATTCTTCTTGACATTGTTAAATATACTTCTATCTTCACTTTGTACAACCTTGGTATTGTGGTGCAGTGGATGACACACTAGGCATTTGCCAAAAAAATAATATGAATTTATTCCAACACATCAGGCATTGATATAATTTTGCTAAAGCAATATTGATTCATGTTAGTTTGCTAGGTAACCAACAGCTTTCTTGTTGTGGTAGCTCAGTCAGAACTTAATTCTAATGCTTAATACTTGTTTTCTTACTCATCATTTTAGTATTAGTTCTTTAGTTGAGTGAAACTCAAATCACCGAATAATTTACAACAGAATTTCTTTAGTCAAGCTCGTTAAGAAGTTCAAATGCGAAGATTCGGATTAGGGGTGAGTGCTAAGGAACTATCGCTAATGGCAACACATAGTAGAGGCGGAAGAGGAATCTCAAAATGAGACAAGAATAGTAGGTAGTCATGTTATAGCATGAAGGCTTTCTTCAAGAGAGGCAACACCTTCCCAGAGTAAGCAAAAAGGAACATATGGGATACACATAGGAGACTGGAGCGCAATAGGAAACGATCTTACATATCAGAGTGCTAGAGTTCGTTTCAACAGCAATGGTTATAGCAATGGTATTATTCCAACACGTGGATCCATTCATTGTCTCCATGTGGATTTCTTGCTGTAGCGTGAAAAAGATCTTTGTGGATTCATGAAGGTCTTGTCAATGTCTTATTTAAACCGACTTATGATAAAATGAAGCTATAATCAAAAGTCCTGAAGCCTAGCTGAAAACAGATTCGCCGCTTCAATAACATTATAATCATTCCAATTTGGTCTGCACAACTAATGGTCACTACAGGATCTATGCTTCTCCACAAGTCTTTATTGTCAAGTTAATGTTAAAAGTTATTATTATATTTTTTCTCTTATCTTGAGCTTTTGGTGTCATATATCACAGACTCCACTCAGCTGGGCATGTATTGGATATTTGTATGCGCAAAATAGGATTAGATTACCTAGAGCCAGGCAAAGGTTATCATTTTCCTGATGGGTAAGTTCCTAATGTTCATTTTTTATTTGATTCAACACACACACAACAAGGTTTTCAAATTGTACTCAAACATAGATAGGAAAAGGAGTGATTTCGATAGAAACATGATTCATATCATAAATGACAAATTCAAAGAGTTCATGTTCCAATGCATACTCATGCTTGTTTTCCATAAATTTTGATATGTAAGATACCGATTGACATAAACATAGTGTAAAAAAAATATCATTTTTTCCTTTTCTTTCAATAGTATTAGTTATATTTATAAATTGATTTTGATGTTTGAGATTCAACATTTTCAAGTTAAGATTCTTTTTCTTTGTTCCATCTTAATTTGTTTAACGTGGATTAAGTAATCTTTATAGGTTGCACTTTTAATTGCATTTCGAATTGGAATTTGAGAATCCATTCATACTTAGAGATTCGTATTAAAACAAAATTCAAATTGTGAGATTTGAAGATTTTTAATAACACTGCTACTTAACATCTAACAGTCTTAGGCATTAAAACTTGGAGAAAAGACTGTTCACCATCTGGAAAGCATTTCACTTTGACAGAGTTCGATTTGAAGCATGAACTTTTACTTTGCATTTCACAAAAGATAGTTTGAAACTTTGGCATACATGAACTAGGATCATTGAAAATTGTCTTTTCTGTAGTTAAAACTTGTCCCATTTTGTTGCGCAGAGCCTATGACTATTTTGCAAAGAAAGCGAATCTCACTACTCTGCTATGTACAATTTTCTTAACAAGGGGTGAAAATGGTCGTTGTCAATTGGAGCAGTTTCTACATATATATAATGGCAGGTAGGCTCATATTTTTTTTCTTCCATGTTTTTTTAAAGCATCAGTATCTCCGTTAATTTAACCGTTAAGGTTCACTTACAAATTGTATGTCCGATAATTAAATACAGGATGACGCTTTTGCTAGGACCACCTATATGGAAAGACTACCTTGTTGCTAGCACTAGCAGGAAAATTGAACAATTCTCTCAAGGTATAAGCATAAGCTAATTTACTCTAAATATTAGATTTAAAAATACAATTAGTCAAAAAACATTATCAAATTACCACTGTGAATTATTCTAACAGGCCACTGGAGTTATATCATATAATGGCTATAGATTAAATGAGTTTGTACCACAGAAGACATCTGCATATGTAAGTCAATACGATTTACACATACTTGAGATGGCAGTAAGAGAGACACTATGTGACGATCCCAAAACCCCGTGACACGGTGTTAAGGATAATCATTGGAATATAACACATCAATCATCATTAGCAGATCACAGATAATAGCATAAACATAAAATAGAACAATTTACACACATATGACAGCGGAATCATATAGATATCACCACATCAGAGAGCACAGTGCAGGATACAACTTAGTGCATAATAATACATAATCAGTCACCATCGCCAGAGGCGGAATCATACATAAAAAGTACACAAAATAAATATCAGTCTACATCGCCAATGGCGAAATTATAATACATATACTATAATGGCGGAAAGAGTCAAGGTCAGCACGGTGTAGTCAAGCCTCGCCATGAGCCAAAAGTGCACCAGATACCTGTAACTAGGCTGCCCGTGTGAAAATGAGGGCACCCGAGTTTGCAAGGTGAAACAAACTACGAGTCAGTCATGGGACTGGTATGAGAAATCTACTTAACTTATTAACAACAATAATAAGGCAAATCAAAGGACCACGCCACTTTCGCGGAACGGGTTTACTCCAATGAGTGCTAGTGCATGAAATAAAGTAAATGATTAAATCATCGCAATGCTTTTTATAAAATGAAGCCATTATAAGACTCAGATCCCATCACACAATGCAACGCAAGCCGGAGGATAGAGTTTTACCTTATAATGACCAAAAATGCTTCATACGAATAAAACACAAGTGTTTGATATTATTACTAGTGCATATATGTTTCAAAAGCGATTTCAATCATAAATATCAATCATAGGCGGCATAAATGACCCATACCACTATGTCGCCGTACTAGTAATACAATCACATCCGAAATTTCGTATTGGAAATTGGGTTCCATCATGAGTCAAGGCAAGGGGCAAGCTCCTCTCCGTTCGAGACACTCTAGCAAATGCCCCAGGATCGCATACATCGGTACTTGGAATCGGCTGGGGCGGTCCTCTCTTACTTTTGAGGATTGGCAATTCCTGAAAACACGTTTCCCGGTCCTTACAGACCTATAATCGAGGTGCCTCGCATTCCAACAACCACACAGGTGAAAAGTATATATAATGTTAGGGCTGGTAGGTCACTGACACCACCTTAGCTAGAAAGAAACGTCGTGCTCTCCCAGCGGTCCATCTCCCTTTTTGACTCATACCGGGGTGTGAGGCTCGCGAATTCACGTTATATACAAAGCTACGTCACACAGACCATGCTTTGATCATCAACCACAAGACTTTTCTTTGCAACAGAAGCCTTGATCATATGCCACTTAGGCATGCCACACAGGCAATCCACTCCATGCGACTGATTTCTATCAATACATAACCTCTGAGCTCGTACGTCTCAGAGACGGGCGTTAAGCAAGAGAATAAATTCTCCACCGCCAAATAGATATATATTTAACAGAGATCAATCAGCACAGAACAAAATCCAATGTCAGACACACAGTCCATTTACAAGTTCGTTCTGGGTTTGAACGAAACCGGAGGCACCAATTTCCTCGTATATCCGTACAGTCAACAGTACGTCTGGACGGCTACTACTTCAGCTCCTTCAAGGTAGCTACTCCGATCACGAGCATTAGTAGCGCCCATCCATCCAATGTGAAGATCGTCGGTCTTCAACCGTCTTTGACCCTTCGACTTCTCAACGTCGATCGATTATTTTAAATGAGAATGAACTCGGCCTTTTCAAATAACCCACGTTTATTTAGATTTTCAAATCAATCTATCACATGGTTGGACTATTCAACATTCACATTTCAGTTCTTTAGTTATAATTTTCATGTTAAATACATTCAACCATCACATATCAAGCAAACACAACAAAATTGGTTTATTTCCACTCTATATCGTCTGTAGTATTTTATAACGATATATCGCCATTTTTATTTATTTAAAACGGCCATATTTAATTAAACGACGTTTCAGGTCGTGCCGATGCACTGGCGCTGTTTTTCACTAAATTTGTTTTACACATATCTAAAAATCTAACCGTTGGATCTTCACAAATTTTATATCATTAGAAAGATCATTTCAAAACGAATCCAACGGTTTCAGTTTCGGGAAAATCCGACGGTTTGATCTTCCACACTAGTCGTTTGAAGTTACGATTTCAAATTACGAACTACAGCGTCGTTATTCGATTTAATTTAATTATCTTTTATATATATATATATAATCGTTTCTGGCGCTGTTTTTCTTCAGATTTGAATTAAACATTCCAGACAATCTAACCGTCGGATCTTCACAAAGCTGGTGCCGTTGGAAAGATATTTCCAAGGCGAACCCAGCGGTTGCGGTTTCGGGAAAATCCAATGGTCGGATTTTCCACACTAGTCGTTTAAAATCACGGTTTCAAAATACGAACTACACGACCACGATTCGTTTTAATTTAATTATATTTATATATTTATATAAATATAGTTCATTCGACGATTTCAATATCGTTTTCACTTCAAATATTTCACTAATGCCTTTAAATTTTGGAAAATTTCGCCATAACCTCCTTTGTACGGGAGGGGCTGGGAAAATTCCCAAATAGCCACACGGGCGTCTCATGTCAAAAAGAAAAAGCCAAGCGGCTAGCCAACAGGCTCATAAAATCATCACCCAAACAAAACAGTAAACGTGTACCTATTTGTCGGGCACAAAAATTTATTCCTCTTCTCTAGCCTCTTTGCTATAACCTGTTCAATAAATATGCATGTACATATATACAATTCTTATCACTTGTCATTTTCCATTCAACTTCATATTTGATTCAATTTGGTTTAAAAACACCTTTCATTCTAATGTTGCATGCATAGGCAAAAATCATATCATTAGCTAATTAATGAATATTTCAACTCATGCATATTTATTTGAACAAGTGGCTATTTTTAACACTTCACATTTCAAAATTGATAATTTTGGCGAACTAAAATATATTTCAACACATGACTATTTTATTTAGTTCATATGCATGTTAAAAATAATATTCCTTTCACAAATATTTATTTCAACGCTCGCATATCTTTAGCATATCACATATATGATAAAAATGATATTTTTATCATTTAAAATATTTGTTCAACAAATGAATGTTTTCAACACTTTATAATTTCAATAAAAATGTAATTTTTATTGTTCGATCTTTTTATTCAACACATGAACTTTTCCAACACACACACTTCTCAACACATGAGCATCTCCACACATGGATATTTTATAAATGTTGTTCAGATAAGAAAGATGAAATTTTTATTGTTGAAACTATTTATATATAAGGCGAATATTTTACATACTTCATATATATTATAAAAATGTGATTTTTATTGTTTAAACACTTTATTCATTCACATATGAATTTAATTTTCATACATCACTTCTCAACACATGAGAATTTCCACACATGGATATAGTTTCAACACATGACTTTAATTTCAACGCATGAAGAAAATTTCAACATATGAAAATAATTCTAACATATGAATATTATTCAAAATTTCGGCAGCATAACGACAGGGTAGTTAAAACCGGCACCGTCCCTAGTACGGCTCCTCGCTCTACCTTAAAACCTCGTGGTTTTTGACAATGGGGATTCATGCATCTAATTCGCACGCAGGCGGCATGTTTTATTTTATTTCCACAATTATTTCCAATTCATTTCAATCACCAATGGGTATTTTTCAACCACAACCAATCAATATCAACCACAAACAATTATTCAACCATTCACATTTTTCATCCAATATTTCACACCAATTCACAACAATAAATATCGTCCATGGTTTGTGGACGAGGGGAGTATATATACATATATATATTATTTCTATATTTCACTTGCATTTCAACACATATATCAATTATACTATGCATGTATAATTCATACTTCGCTTATATAGCTTACACAACGCATGTACATGAGGTATACAACACGTGTGTAATTTATATTTCGCTTATATAATTTATACACGACATTTTCCATTCAAATTCATTTAATTTAGATTTCTCACATTGGTTTTTGGAGTGCTAAAAATCGTAGATGACTCAGAAAAATCCGCGGTCTCTTCTATGTGGTAGAGAGCTTCCTTGCGGTCCCGATGTTTCCTGTTTCATCGAATTTCGTCAACACACCATAAAGATATGATTTTTCAAAGTTCAAACATAAAAAAGGACTCACCTTTCACGATGGTTCAAAACTAGGGTTGCAGTTTTCGAGAGAACCGAGGCACGATAGGATGATCAGAGGGTACATCGTGGAAGAGGGAGGAAAGGGGAGTCGATCGGTGGTGGTCGGAGGTGGTTCGGTGGCATCTGGCGATCGGGGCGGTGCTGGGAAGTCGCGGGGTTTGGGTCGACGATTCTGGCGATGGAGGTGGCGATAGGGGTCAGGGGTTGGTCGGATTTGAAGAGGGGAGGGAGGCGCGTCGACTGCTGGTGGTGGCGGAGGCTGGAGATGGCCGAGGCGGAGGCGATTGGCCAGGGAAGGATCGAAAACGTGGATCGTCGGTGGGAGAGAGTAAACGAGGGTTTTCAGCGTTTTTTTTTTATTTTTAAAAATAATGAAAGAAAAATTCTGATTGGCCAAGGGTTTTATTAAATTTTTAAATAGTGTTTCTCCACACGGACACCAATTCAAACCCAACGACTGTCGTCCTTAGCTAAATACCCCCATCCCGGACATAATGGGATATGTTTCGTTGGCCAATTCGACTGTTACAGTGTAACGACCCGCATTCTACGGATCATAGGATCGTAGAATATTTATTTCTGTCACATACGAAGTCGTATGGTCATGTAACTTTGGGAAACGACTATTGGGGTCATTTCCCATGTTCACGATTTTCCCGATTTTTAAATGATCATTTTACCCCTAGTTGGCACTGTTTTGGCCATAACTTTTGACTGGAAAGGAATTTTGACCTGAAACCACTTCCATTGGCTCCGGATGATGGTTTCTCTTTCCGTAGAGTGGTCACATTAGTCAAACGGACTCACTGTTTGGGAGATATGGCTGAAACAAGTTTCAGATGGTGAAAAACAGCTTAATTGGGCTTAACCGGGTGATTAGCAGCTAGGCCCAGGGGGGGATTTCGGGTTTAGAGGTATAGGAGGACTGATTAGGGTTAGGTTATCACTTTCATTTCAGCTTTGAGCCGCCACAAACCTTCTTGAGACCTTAGTAATGGCTTCCATCCTCTAAAACCTCTCCAAAACACATTTTTAGTGAAGATTAAGCCTAAACTACATCAAAGCAAGGCCAAATAACAACAAAGCAAGGTTGGAGCTGCTGCTATACATAGGAATTCGACCCAAACAGAGAGTATTTCAGATTTGGTGTTTCATTTGTGGCCAAGGTGAGTGATTTGCATAGTTTTTGCACTAATTACGGTGATTAAGGGTAATTAGTGAAGATTAGCGAATTTATACGTAAATAAATTCTGGAAAAATTCTTAAAATTCTAAAATAATGTTTTAAGGCTCTGTTAGAAATTTGGGTTAATTTCGATGTGTTTTGCTAATCGTATGCTTAAAACATGATTAAGAGGGATTATAGGAAAATGTGAGGTTTTAGCCACTTTTGATCCATTTTGGTTCATTTGAATTGTTGTTAGCTGTTTGTGGTTGTTCTTACATGTTGCTATGACTCTATGGTATGCTTTATGATTGATTAGAATAGTTAGATTGGTCGAAAATGCCGTCGAATGGCGTAGAAAGCTCGCTGGAAAGTTGCAGAAGTGTGCAGGTTCCGAACCGGTTCGGATCAGAGAAAGGGGTCGGATCGGATTTGTGAACTGACCAAGGGAATTCGAACTGGATTGGAACTTGTCACTGGAGGAGGCTTGGCGAGAAGGAAGGCCGTTTACTTGGAGTTGGAGTGGATAAGGGGATCGGATCGGAAGAATAATTGGAGGCCAGATCGGATCGACTCGGAGATGCAGGGCTCGGATCGGAAGTAAACATTTGGGAGAGCTAGCAAGAGGGAAGGCCATGCGGATCAGATGGCAAGGAGGGATCGGATCGGAATACATGAAGAAATAAGGGAGTGGATCGGAGCGCTGGAAGGAAGGACACCCGACCCGACCCGGAGGGGGACACCGACCCGACCTGAAGGGGAATACCCGACCCGAACCGAATGGAAAGATGACAAGGAATGACCACCGAACCGAACCGTATTCTAGGGCTGCTACTGCACGACAACTCTTCTGAAGACCCACTCCAATTCGATCAAAACCCGAGATGCAAAGGAAGTCCAAATGAGGAGCTTTGACTCAGGATCCAGCTGGGAACCAATGAGTGGGCTTCATGATTGGGCTTTGCTGCAGGACGCGTGCCAAGGGGTTATCGACGTCTATAGCTTTGTACCACTATGGTAGGAGGTACGAAGGCGGATTCAGGGCCATTATGGCATCGGTAGAACCAAGGGCTACAACCAATGAAGTGGGTCATTGAAATGTTTGGTCATGACTCTATATGTTTAGCTTGGTCATAGCAGGGTTTCTACAAGTCGGGATTCGTCGTTACCTCAATTTTGTCTAGTGTTCCAAAGTGGTAGATGTCGTATGCTTTACGCACTGAGTGAGAGATGTGAGGATGGTTGCTATGGATGGTTTGTTTGCTATCATTATGACATACACACCCTACCCCCGTATTCTTTACACTATTCATTATGGCACCTTGGAGTATTGTACGGTATGTGGTACTAACTCTTTGGTTGCAGGTCCAGGTTCAGGTATGGTTTAGTATACCTGTTATCATTCTGTTTAGATGCTTATCGCTCACACCAGGCTTTATGTCTGACCCAGAGTTTTTTGTCTCTTCTTATTACTCTGGGTGCTCACACGAGCAGACTAGAGACAGGTTAGCTGGTGATGCACGGGTAGATGATCCGGAGACGAGCAGGAGGCTTCCACGTAATATATATAGTATTCTCCCTGTGTTGTTGAAGATCACTGATTGGGCATTGGTGGTGCATCTTCTACTTTAGTTTTCTTTTGTTAGAGACAGTAAATTTGGAAAGTTGTAATAAGCTGTATTTGGATTTCCGCTGCTCTGATGTTGACATTGATTATTAGTTATCAGCTTATGCACTGTCTCGCCTGTTTTATGTCAAGTATGTTATTATTATATTTTATCCCATGCGCTGTGAGACATTCTACAGGTTCCTCGTTTAGTTCATTCCCTTCTTCCTTTTCCTTCTAACGACCCGTTCCGTGCTAACTGGACATGTGTACAGCGCACTTTTGGAGTAAATGTCGGTTGGTGCGGGGCGGGCCGTCACACTTGGTATCAGAGCTCTAGGTTGCGTAGTTAACCTAGGGAAGTTATCAGGGAGAGATAATATACGTATACGAGAGAGCGTATTTGTGATTACTTTTGTTTTTAAAAGCTACATATATATATACTATTACTAGTATAAGGATGAAGTCGTACTGCACTAGCACCACTGTGGAGTCGTTAATCGTTTCCTTTTTCAGATTGACGATGAGCCGGTATACTAGAGGTGCTGGCAGAGGAGCCAATAATGGGAATACTACTGACATGAGGACGATGTTTACTGACCTCATGAGAGAGATGCTTAGAGATGTGCAGAGGGCAGCTCCCAATGGTAGTCCAATAGTGCAGGCGCCAAGAGTCGACTTCGCCAAGCTGAATAAGGATTATACTAACCTTGGTGGGAAGCCATTCCACGGAACGGAGTCGGCCACGGATGTTCAGGATTGGTTGGATAGTTGCGAACGTATCTTCGAGGATTTGGGTATCGAGGATGCGATGAAGAGAAAGCTAGCGTCCCGTCACCTGCAAGGGCGGGCAATGAATTGGTGGAATGCTATAAAGGCAGCTACTCCCGAAGATCAGATTACTTGGGAGCAGTTTAAAGCTCGCTTTAGCGAAAAGTTCATTCCAGCTGCTCAGAAGTCAGTACTGTTTAAGAAATTCTTGGAGCTCAAGCAGAATGGCAGAGCAGTCTCGGAGTATATTGCTGAATTCGACACTTTGTCAAAATATGGGATATCTCTTATTGATACTGCCGAGAAAAAGAATGAGAAATTCATAACTGGTTTGGATCAGTACTTGGGGGAAAAACTTATTAACCACATCGACGAGACGTTTGAATCGATTGTGGGGAAAGCATTAAGATCAGAAAGTCTCTACCCTAAGTCGAAGACTGAGGTTGCATCTGCAGAAGAGCCAAAACCACAAGCAAGTGATGGAGGCAAGGGTGGTTCCCAGAATAAGAGAAAGCAGAACCAAGCTAAGGATGGCCAGAAGAAAAAGAATAAGCAAGATGTTGAGTGCTTCAGCTGTGGTAAGAAGGGCCATTATGCTAGTAATTGTCGGGCCAAGCCAGCGGATAGGAAGTGCTTCAACTGTGGCCAAATGGGACATCACAAGGACAAGTGTCCACAGCCCCCTAAGGAAAAGCAAATGGTGAAAGCCTACGCTCTTAATGCTATTCCTTCTTCGTCGAATGCCCCAACAACGGCGGAGAAGGGAAAGAATGTCGTCATTCAAGGTATGCTTTCTGTTTATGATGTTCCTGTTAGAGTTTTGTTTGATACCGGAGCTTCCAGTTCTTTCATATCTAGTGACCTGGTAGATAGGTTGGGATTGGAGCCCGAGATTGTCGATAGACCTTTAGTAGTGACGAACCCGATTGGTGGTTCGACTAGCCTTAGCATGATTTGTCGTAATGTGGTCTTATCGAGTCATGGATGCATGTTTGTTTGTGATTGCTTTGTTTTGGGCTTTACTGGGTTTGGCATTATTTTGGGAGTAGATTGGCTCCAAAGATACGGGGTGGTGGTAGACTGTGAGGGCTTGTTGGTGACAGCTAGAGCGGATGATGGGCGGAGGATAGTGTTTGGTGGTCTACCCAGTAAGGGGGTATTGGCTAGTTTTCTAAACTCCCTCGACATTCCGCATAGTGAGTTGTCAGGTTTTCCCGTGGTTGGCCAGTATCCGGAGGTTTTCGAAGAAGTGACCGGACTTCCACCACACCGAGAGATTGAGTTTCGTATTGATTTGGTAAAGGATGCCAGGCCTATAGTGATGCCACTTCGTCGTATGGCACCAAGAGAGCAGCGAGAGCTCGAGGTGCAAGTCAGCGATCTTTTGAAGAAGGGATTTATCAAAAGGAGTGTTTCTGAATGGGGAGCACCAGTTGTGTTTGCTACCAAGGCGGATGGTTCCCTTCGTTTGTGTGTAGACTACCGCGAGTTGAATAAAGTGACGAGGAAGAACAAGTATCCTCTACCGCGGATAGATGATTTGTTCGATCAGTTGAGTGGCGCGAGAATATTTTCTCAGTTGGATCTCGCGACAGGTTTTCATCAGCTTAGAGTGGAAGCTGAGAGTATAGCTAGAACGGCATTTCGGACGCCGTCTGGATTTTATGAGTGGTTGGTCATGCCATTCGGGCTGACCAATGCCCCAGCATATTTTGTGGATCTTATGAATAGGGTATTCAGAGATCAGTTGAATAAGTTTGTCCTTGTGTTCGTTGATGATATTTTGGTCTATTCGAGGACAGAGGAAGAACACAAGGAACATTTAAGAGTAGTGATGGAGGTGTTGAGAAAACACCAATTGAAAGCAAAGTTTTCTAAGTGTCACTTCTGGAAGAGGGAAGTGAGGTTCTTGGGCCATGTTGTATCAGAGAATGGTATTGCCGTGGACCCGGCAAAGGTGGCTACGGTGCAGGATTGGCCTACGCCCAAGAATGCAACAGATGTAAGAAGTTTCTTGGGGTTAGCGGGATATTATCGTAAGTTTATCCAAGGTTTCTCCAAGATAGCAGCACCATTGACCCAGTTGACCAAGAAGAATCAAGCGTTTGTCTGGGATGAAAGGTGCGAGAATGCATTCAAAAGTCTAAAGGACAAGTTGACAAGCGCACCAGTGTTAGTCATTCCTAAGGGGGATGAAGAGATGACGGTATACACAGATGCCTGTGGTACCGGACTGGGTGCTGTATTGATGCAAGGCGGTAGGGTTGTAGCTTACGCAAGTCGGCAATTGAAACCGCACGAGAGAAGATACCCTACCCATGATTTAGAATTGGCAGCAATCGTGTTCGCGTTAAAGATGTGGAGACACTATCTCTTGTGAGAAAGATTTGAGCTGTTTACAGATCATAAGTCGTTAAAGTATCTCTTCTCTCAGAAAGATTTGAATCTCCGTCAGCAGAGATGGTTAGAGTTCTTAGCTTCCTATGATTTTGACATCGCATACACACCAGGAAAGGGCAATGCGGTGGCTGATGCATTGAGTAGAAGACATGCCAGCTTAGGGGCTATGTTCCTTGAATGGAAGCAACTGGAGTTTATCGCGGGGTTTGATTTCAGACCAAAGTGCGAATTGGATCCAGAAATGTTAGCAAGTTTGACGATCAGACCCACTTTGATTGAGCGGATCGGCTCTAGTCAGAGGGACGATCCTAACCTATTGAAAATCATCTCCAAGTTAGAGATGGGTATCGATGAGGAGATGAACAAGTATGGGCTTGATCGAGATAGATGGCTTAGGAAGAATGGAAAGCTTGTTGTACCCAATGTCAATGGATTGAGGGATGAAGTGCTTAGAGAATGTCATCACTCAAAGCTGACTATACACCCCGGTGGTAACAAGATGTATCGAGATATGAAGCAGACTTACTACTGGGAAGGGATGAAAAGAGACGTTGGGAAGTTTATATCCAAATGCATGAATTGCCAGCTAGTTAAAGCCGAGCAAAAGAAGCCTAGTGGTTTGTTACAGCCCTTAGAAATTCCCGAATGGAAATGGGAGCAAGTCTCGATGGATTTCATCGATGGTTTACCAAGGACTAGATCGGGACATGATAGCATTTGGGTGATTGTGGATCGATTGACTAAAAGCGCAAGGTTTATACCAGTCAAATCGACCAGAACGGCAGCTAAGTTAGCAGAATTGTATATGAAGTGGGTAGTGAGATTTCATGGAGTACCTAAAAGCATCGTGAGTGACCGAGACCCGTTGTTCACTAGTGGGTTTTGGAAGAGCTTACAAGAGGCTCTAGGGCCAGAGTTACATCTCAGTACCGCCTATCATCCTCAGACCGACGGTCAGACGGAGAGGGTGAACCGTATTTTGGAAGATCTCTTGAGAGCATGTATATTGGATTTTGGTGGATCATGGGATGACCATTTGCATCTAGTAGAGTTTGCATATAATAATAGCTACCAATCCAGTATTGGTATGGCTCCGTTTGAAGCTTTGTACGGAAGACCGTGTAACTCACCATCATGTTGGATAGAGACCGGCGAGAAGTTTATGCTTGGACCAGATGTGGTGAGGGAAACTTCAGATAAGATCAAGATCATTCAACAACGAATGAAGGCAGCCCAGGATAGGCAGAAAAGTTATGCTGATAAGAGAAGAAGAGACTTAAAATTCTCCGTTGGTGACTTGGTGTTTGTCAAGATCTCTCCGTTGAAGAGCGTAATACGATTTAGCAGGAGAGGCAAGTTGGCACCAAGATTCGTTGGCCCATTCCCTGTTCTTGAACTAGTCGGGAATTTGGCATATAGAATTGACTTACCAGAGAAAATGGCGGGAGTTCACAACGTATTTCATGTTTCCCAACTAAGGAAGTTCGTTCACGACTCAGATATGACTATTTCACCTGATCAGTTAGAGGACTTCGAAGTAGAACCCGAGGCGGTTGGGAACCGCAAGTCGGCCCATATTGTCGAGCACGACATGAAGCAACTTCGAAGGAAGGCGGTGAAGCTAGTCAAGGTACAGTGGAGCGAGGACGAGAGTGATTGTACTTGGGAGACAGAGGAGGACATTAGGAAGAGTGAAACACCCCACCTCCGTTAGGGTCACTCTCAAAGGGAATGCCCTAATTTTGGTGGAGGTTTATAAGTATAAGTCACAGATATACAAGACAGATATAAGAACACATATTTGTAAATAGCAGAAAAGCAGCAACTTTTATTTCATAAAATTAAATACGTGTTACAGCAACATCACCATGATTGTCTTACATCCTTTCAAAAAAAAAAACATAACACCTTCATAACTGTCTTGATTACATTATTTAAAGAAGCATAAAGAAAACATAAATAAACTGCAAAAGCCCCATAGTTGTTGTCCAAAGCCATAGTTCAAAACGGAAAGGTCCAAGCAATACATTCTTTCTCTTCAAGCTGGATATGAAGGCTGGTCAAGCTGCAGTATTCCCTCCCTGTGGACCTGGGGGGAAACAGAAGAAAAGAAGACGAAAGAAAAGTAGAGTCAGAAATAAAGCCTGAGTAAGTCGAGGACTACTCTGTCTATGAATAAAGAACTGGGTTTGATAAGTATAAACTAGAAATGAGGAAAGCACTATGAACTTGGTTAAGTTGTCTAGGGTCGAATATACTATCGTACCCCATATTAATCTCTGTACCCATATAAACTAGTTCCCAATAGGCACCCCATAACCAGGGTGAAGTGATCCATTTTACGATGATCGGCTCCTACTCGCATAGTTACATGTGTCTTACGGCCCCCGATGTTGTAGTTACCTATGCTGGTCCCACCATGGGGTGTATCAAGTCCCATGGCGGCGGCCCGACACAACCCTAGAATGCACAGGTATGCTACTGGTGCCCAGTGCCTTATTTTTCTGCGCCGTAGTGAGTGCACGCCCACACCCCGTTAGAACCTACACTGCTGCACCACCGCCGTCGATTTGACCTCTTACAATCAGCCCAGTAATCGTGCCCCACTCTGCCTAGTTTCAGGGTATCATGATACACCTTATAGGGTTACTGCTGAAAAGGGTCCCCCCCCCCCCCGCTACTAGGTTTTCTATTTCTAGCCAACATGCTAAGTTGGTTAAGTGTTTTATAAACCTAACCCTCAATCAGTCTGTTTAGTTTAGCATGTTCCATTTTGATTAAGTCTTTAGTTCACTTAATCCTAACAATCCTGACTCAGCCTTAATTGTCTTATTAAAGCCTTGACCTCTCACATTAGACAGGTATTGTTGTGGCTGCCTGTTGCCGGTTGGTTCCGGGCAGTCTTACGCCACAACTCAGTCTAACCTCGTGTCCTTATTGGGCTCCATGTTTAACCACCCACATTGGATAGGTATTGTTGTGACTACTGGACAGCCGGGCGGTTCCGGGCAGGTTTACATCACAACTCAATCCAACCTCGGGTTAAACACATCGTATTTTCTACATTTACATATTTTGTCTTTCTTCTTTATTTTCTTATATGTAAATATTTGCGGCCCATTATTAAAAATCAATGGTGTGAAGGTTACACCAATCATGGGCCCAACCCATACTTGAATTTGGGCCCCTTTACTTTATATTTTCATTTATTAATTAATTTGGCCCAACGCTATTTTTCCCCCGTTTAATACGTTCGTTTATTATATATATATGTTGGGCTTAGCCTTTTCAAGCCCAACTTAGCCATGTGAAAAAAAAGGGAGGCTTAAAGCGTGATTACATACACAAAAAGGGGAATGTGAACGCATGAACTTGCAACATAACGTTGGAACTACAAAATAGAAACTGGTGTACTTTCATAGTAGTAACGTATACTTTGGTCATAAAGCATAAGTGACATGAATCAAAGCATGTAAACTTGTAGTTAAGTTAAGAATCTAAATTGGATATCATCATTGACACATAGTCTTAACTACAACATAAACCTATATTTTTATTTAGGCATAATGTCAAACATAAGCAAATCATGTTCATAAGGTTACTACATGTTTACAAGGGTGCTTACTTTTGTTACTAATACAAAAGTATAGTTCAACTAGAATTATTCCAACTTAATCATGATTTTAAATCTATTCACATAACCATGGCACACATATACTTATGGCATAAATATTTCTAAACATGAAATCATGATTTTTACTTTAGTCATGCAAACTTGCAAATGGGATTTTAAATCTAACCTAGCTATGTACAACATATGTCATCATATAATTCTTGTTAACAATATAGACCTAACATGTTTTTCAATTATGCAAAATATCAAACATAGCCTAGTCATATTCGTAAGTTCGCAAAGAGGCTTACTTTTGTTTCTAATACAAAAGTATGGTCTTATACATAAATCATGATGCCAAATTTTTCAACATAATTTCATATGAATTATAATAACCCAAATTTGTTCCAATTACACATAAAATGATTTTTGTACAAAAATATACATTATGATGGCATAGTAGCAAAACCACAAACTTGCATGAATTTCAATTAAAGAACTACATACATGTAGCTTCAACATGAATTACAAACTTTGCGAATATCCAAACGTATATTTGCATAAAACTACCGCAAACATGTAGTTTTTATAATGAATAACATACTTTGCGAATATCCAAACGTATACTTGCATAAAACTACCGCAAACATGTAGTTTTTTATAATGAATAACATACTTTGCGAATATCCAATCGTTATACAATATTCCAAATCGATAAGAATCATAGTAACGCACAAATATGAATTACTTATCACCACAAATCAAGTGTACAAACCAACACAGTTATTTATTCATACCAAAATAATACTCTACTTACAATCGTGTGGCGAATTCTCCAATTCAGGAATTTGGAGATGCGACTCCTTTTGACGTAGGCGTTGATTTGATTTGTTTAAGTTGCTTTATGCTTTAGAATTTGCCTCCTAATCTTCTCTCAAATTGGTGGCTACTCCTAGTCGTTCCTCAGCAGCATGATGGCCTCATTCTTAGTTTTTTGTGTGAGTTTAGGTTAGGTTTGAGTTATATATATAGAATTTTATGATTAATTTAGGCCGTTTGATTAATCCTAGAAATGACCATAACCGTTCAGTCAGGATAGAGTTATCCTATTGACTCAGCCATGAGTCAGAAATGACTCAGCATTGACTCAGCGATGAGTCAGAAATGACTCAGCGTATTAAATGTTCACCAATTCAAACGTAAATACGTATTTAATAGATACATTTTCCCCTTTACCGTATTAATTACCCATATATAAATATTTATTTATATATGAATAAATATTTTCTTACCTTTAATTTGTCATAATTAAAAATTGGAGAAGGCCAAAAAAAAAAAACCATCCTTGACAACCAAAAATGCGCAACGTACGCTACATGATGCGTACACGTCATATATATATATATATGCGTATATGTATATATATATATATATTATATATATTCATTTTTTTCTCTATCTTCCCAATTACCCATTTTCACACTAAACCACTTTTTGAACTGCGTTCACACTAGGCTATTTAAGCCATTCCCCTAAAACAAAAATAGGGCGCTGGCGGGGATCGAACTCTGTACCTCTTGTATGCAAGTCATGTGTTCCAACCAAATGAGCTACTAAGTCTTTTGCTTACAAACCCTAGAACAATGCTAAACATTATTCGTTTCCCATTCTTCTTTTTTTTCATGTTTTGCTGCGATATTTAAATTAAAGATATCTTCTTCACACGTTATCCGTTTTGCGTAAACTCGGACTCTATTTCGCGTATTTTTCCGAGATGAACACAATGGCATATCCCGTTTCCCTTAATTCTTTGATTTGAAATTAATTATACTTTAATTTATGACTTTCACGGTTATAGAATACACGGGGTGTTACATTCTCCCCCACTTAAAAGGATTTCGTCCCCGAAATCTTCAAGTTAGGAGGAATGTATATCCTAACATCCAATCATCCATCTACTCATCCATCAAACACGAGCATCCATTGTCCTTAAAAGACTTCTAATGCTTCATGATCATATGCAAGTGTGTGTGTGTACATGTACTTATCTAATGCAAAATCAGGCGGTCTACTGATTCAGTTGACCTCCTTAATGCGAATTATGTAAGTGCCATGAATCCATTATGTATGCAAATTTTCCTATTCATGATTCTACATGAGTGCACAATCATTCATACAAATGCAACATCCATATGACAACACATTAAAGTTCAACCATATACGAATGCAAACATATATGCATATGCAATATGAAGTGACTGAGCCGATCTAAAACCTAGATTGTGTGTGTATATGCAACCACGAGCAACCACTAGCAATCACTTGCAACCACTTGCAACCATCATCCATAACATGTTTCAACTACATCTTTACATCCAAAAAGATTCTACCTATGGTTCTCAAGATAGGATCGAGGAGAGAAATAGGATAAAACAAAGCATCTAGAATAAGTTAACGATGTACCGCCAGAAGGTCCGGTCTGCTTCTCAAGGCAGTCTTTGCTGATGTGTCCAGTCTTCCCACAATGAAAACATTCACCTTGCTTTCTCTTCCTCTTTCTACAATCCTTGGCTATGTGCCCTTCCGTACCACAGTAATTGCATTTCCTTTTTATCACGTGAGTTGTTGTTCTTGCCTCCTTTCTCGGGGTCTACCTTCTTATTCTTAGAATCGTTGGGCTTGACCTCTTTCTTCCCTTGAGAGTTTTCTGCCTCTGTTTCCTTCTTGTCCTTATCTTCCTCGTTCAGCAATGCCATCTGCACCAACCTTTCGTACGTAGCTCCCATGGGTATATGGGTCATGGCCAAACTGTGTAATGGCTAATTCAACCCTTTGACAAAGCGGAGAGCCTTCTTGTGCGGGGTGTTGACTAGGTCCAGCCCAAACCTAGCCAGCTCATCGAATTGATTAACATACTCTTTGACTGTCATATTCCCTTGCTTAAGAAATAAGAATTTTTCCAACTGAAGACTCCTTTCAGCTTCCGAGAGAAATTTAGCCTCAAACCTTGCCCTAAAGTCCTCCCATGTTTCCACCGGTCTTTCTGCATTAGTGACTTCCCACCAGTAGGAAGCCTCACCCTTTAGTAGCCATACTGCCAGTTGTACTTTCTGTCTATCTTCTACCTCAAAGATGATGAATAAGTCCTCGGTTTCTTTCAGCCAATTTCTAGCTGCCACGAAGGACTCAGTTCCATGAAAATCCTTTCCTCCCATAGCTTTAAAATCTTTACATATCTTAGCAAACGTGTTTCCCCGTGGAGGAGGTGGAGGAAGAGGTGCTGCTGCAGCTGGATGATTTCCTGCAGCTGGGGGAGGAGGAACGGTAGGACCTGGCTGAGTAGCCCTTGCTTCTAAGAACCGTCTAAACCAACCAGGTATTGGTACACCCTCTGGCAAGTTAAGTTCTTCGGACATGCTGAAACAAAAAGGATAGATTCAAAACGAAGGATAAGAGATAGTACCTATGGCTTTGGGGGGACTTTGCCTTTTTTTTAAAATAAAATAAAATAATATTTTTCTTTTAAAAATGCTTCTTTAAATTTCTGTTTTTGAAAATAATTTTTCAAAACTTTTTATCTTATCTGGTAAACCTATGCTCTGATACCAAGTGAAACACCCCACCTCCGTTAGGGTCACTCTCAAAGGGAATGCCCTAATTTTGGTGGAGGTTTATAAGTATAAGTCACAGATATACAAGACAGATATAAGAACACATATTTGTAAATAACAGAAAAGCAGCAACTTTTATTTCATAAAAGTAAATACGTGTTACAGCAACATCACCATGATTGTCTTACATCCTTTCAAAAAAAAAAAAAACATAACACCTTCATAACTGTCTTGATTACATTATTTAAAGAAGCATAAAGAAAACATAAATAAACTGCAAAAGCCCCATAGTTGTTGTCCAAAGCCATAGTTCAAAACGGAAAGGTCCAAGTAATACATTCTTTCTCTTCAAGCTGGATATGAAGGCTGGTCAAGCTGCAGTATTCCCTCCCTGTGGACCGGGGGGGAACGGAAGAAAAGAAGACGAAAGAAAAGTAGAGTCAGACATAAAGCCTGAGTAAGTCGAGGACTACTCTGTCTATGAATAAAGAACTGGGTATGATAAGTATAAACTAGAAATGGGGAAAGCACTACAAACTTGGTTAAGTTGTCTAGGGTCGAATATACTATCGTACCCCATATTAATCTCTGTACCCATATAAACTAGTTCCCAATAGGCACCCCATAACCAGGGTGAAGTGATCCATTTTACGATGATCGGCTCCTACTCGCATAGTTACATGTGTCTTACGGCCCCCGATGTTGTAGTTACCTATGCTGGTCCCACCATGGGGTGTATCAAGTCCCATGGCGGCGGCCCGACACAACCCTAGAATGCACAGGTATGCTACTGGTGCCCAGTGCCTTATTTTTCTGCGCCGGAGTGAGTGCACGCCCACACCCCGTTAGAACCTACACTGCTGCACCACCGCCGTCGATTTGACCTCTTACAATCAGCCCAGTAATCGTGCCCCACCCTGCCTAGTTTCAGGGTATCATGATACACCTTATAGGGTTACTGCTGAAAAGGGTCCCCCCCCGCTACTAGGTTTTCTATTTCTAGCCAACATGCTAAGTTGGTTAAGTGTTTTATAAACCTAACCCCCAATCAGTCTGTTTAGTTTAGCATGTTCCATTTTGATTAAGTCTTTAGTTCACTTAATCCTAACAATCCTGACTCAGCCTTAATTGTCTTATTAAAGCCTTGACCTCTCACATTAGACAGGTATTGTTGTGGCTGCCTGTTGCCGGTTGGTTCCGGGCAGTCTTACGCCACAACTCAGTCTAACCTCGGGTCCTTATTAGGCTCCATGTTTAACCACCCACATTGGATAAGTATTGTTGTGACTACTGGACAGCCGGGCGGTTCCGGGCAGGTTTACATCACAACTCAATCCAACCTCGGGTTAAACACATCGTATTTTCTACATTTACATATTTTGTCTTTCTTCTTTATTTTCTTATATGTAAATATTTGCGGCCCATTATTAAAAATCAATGGTGTGAAGGTTACACCAATCATGGGCCCAACCCATACTTGAATTTGGGCCCCTTTACTTTATATTTTCATTTATTAATTAATTTGGCCCAACGCTATTTTCCCCTGTTTAATACGTTCGTTTATTATATATATATGTTGGGCTTAGCCTTTTCAAGCCCAACTTAGCCATGTGAAAAAAAAGGAGGCTTAAAGCGTGATTACATACACAAAAAGGGGAATGTGAACGCATGAACTTGCAACATAACGTTGGAACCACAAAATAGAAACTGGTGTACTTTCATAGTAGTAACGTATACTTTGGTCATAAAGCATAAGTGACATGAATCAAAGCATGTAAACTTGTAGTTAAGTTAAGAATCTAAATTGGATATCATCATTGACACATAGTCTTAACTACAACATAAACCTATATTTTTATTTAGGCATAACGTCAAACATAAGCAAATCATGTTCATAAGGTTACTACATGTTTACAAGGGTGCTTACTTTTGTTACTAATACAAAAGTATAGTTCAACTAGAATTATTCCAATTTAATCATGATTTTAAATCTATTCACATAACCATGGCACACATATACTTATGGCATAAATATTTCTAAACATGAAATCATGATTTTTACTTTAGTCATGCAAACTTGCAAATGGGATTTTAAATCTAACCTAGCTATGTACAACATATGTCATCATATAATTCTTGTTAACAATATAGACCTAACATGTTTTTCAATTATGCAAAATATCAAACATAGCCTAGTCATATTCGTAAGTTCGCAAAGAGGCTTACTTTTGTTTCTAATACAAAAGTATGGTCTTATACATAAATCATGATGCCAAATTTTTCAACATAATTTCATATGAATTATAATAACCCAAATTTGTTCCAATTACACACAAAATGATTTTTGTACAAAAATATACATTATGATGGCATAGTAGCAAAACCACAAACTTGCATGAATTTCAATTAAAGAACTACATACATGTAGCTTCAACATGAATTACAAACTTTGCGAATATCCAAACGTATATTTGCATAAAACTACCGCAAACATGTAGTTTTTATAATGAATAACATACTTTGCGAATATCCAAACGTATACTTGCATAAAACTACCGCAAACATGTAGTTTTTTATAATGAATAACATACTTTGCGAATATCCAATCGTTATACAATATTCCAAATCGATAAGAATCATAGTAACGCACAAATATGAATTACTTATCACCACAAATCAAGTGTACAAACCAACACAGTTATTTATTCATACCAAAATAATACTCTACTTACAATCGTGTGGCGAATTCTCCAATTCAGGAATTTGGAGATGCGACTCCTTTTGACGTAGGCGTTGATTTGATTTGTTTAAGTTGCTTTATGCTTTAGAATTTGCCTCCTAATCTTCTCTCAAATTGGTGGCTACTCTTAGTCGTTCCTCAGCAGCATGATGGCCTCATTCTTATTTTTTTGTGTGAGTTTAGGTTAGGTTTGAGTTATATATATATAGAATTTTAGGATTAATTTAGGTCGTTTGATTAATCCTAGAAATGACCATAACCGTTCAGTCAGGATAGAGTTATCCTATTGACTCAGCCATGAGTCAGAAATGACTCAGCATTGACTCAGCGATGAGTCAGAAATGACTCAGCGTATTAAATGTTCACCAATTCAAACGTAAATACGTATTTAATAGATACATTTTCCCCTTTACCGTATTAATTACCCATATATAAATATTTATTTATATATGAATAAATATTTTCTTACCTTTAATTTGTCATAATTAAAAATTGGAGAAGGCCAAAAAAAAAAAAAAACCATCCTTGACAACCAAAAATGCGCAACGTACGCTACATGATGCGTACACGTCATATATATATATATATATATATATATATTTGCGTATATGTATATATATATTATATATATATATTCATTTTTTTCTCTATCTTCCCAATTACCCATTTTCACACTAAACCACTTTTTGAACTGCGTTCACACTAGGCTATTTAAGCCATTCCCCTAAAACAAAAATAGGGCGCTGGCAGAGATCGAACTCTGTACCTCTTGTATGCAAGTCATGTGTTCCAACCAAATGAGCTACTAAGTCTTTTGCTTACAAACCCTAGAACAATGCTAAACATTATTCGTTTCCCATTCTTTTTTTTTTTCATGTTTTGCTGCGATATTTAAATTAAAGATATCTTCTTCACACGTTATCCATTTTGCGTAAACTCGGACTCTATTTCGCGTATTTTTCCGAGATGAACACAATGGCGTATCCCGTTTCCCTTAATTCTTTGATTTGAAATTAATTATACTTTAATTTATGACTTTCACGGTTATAGAATACACGGGGTGTTACAAAGACACACCCAGAACTCTTTGCCTGGTAAGATTTTGACTTCAATTTAGTTTTCCGCATGCTAGGATAGGCTTGTTTGCTTGTTTTGCATGTTTGATTGTTGTACGTGGCTGTTAGGCATGCGGGATCCTTTGTATGTTTTGGGTTAAGGAATTTCGGGGACGAAATTTCTTAAGGGAGGGAGAGTGTAACGACCCGCATTCTACGCATCATAGGATCGTAGAATATTTATTTCCGTCACATACGAAGTCGTATGGTCATGTAACTTTGGGAAACGACTATTGGGGTCATTTCCCATGTTCATGATTTTTCCCGATTTTTAAATGACCATTTTACCCCTAGTTGGCACTGTTTTGGCCATAACTTTTGTCTGGAAAGGAATTTTGACCTGAAACCACTTCCATTGGCTCCGGATGATGGTTTCTCTTTCCGTAGAGTGGTCACATTAGTCAAACGGACTCACTGTTTGGGAGATATGGCTGAAACAAGTTTCAGATGGTGAAAAACAGCTTAATTGGGCTTAACCGGGTGATTAGCAGCTAGGCCCAGGGGTGAATTTCGGGTTTAGAGGTATAGGAGGACTGATTAGGGTTAGGTTATCACTTTCATTTCAGTTTTGAGCCGCCACAAACCTTCTTGAGACCTTAGTAATGGCTTCCATCCTCTAAAACCTCTCCAAAACACATTTTTAGTGAAGATTAAGCCTAAACTACATCAAAGCAAGGCCAAATAGCAACAAAGCAAGGTTGGAGCTGCTGCTATATATAGGAATTCGACCCAAACAGAGAGTATTTCAGATTTGGTGTTTCATTTGTGGCCAAGGTGAGTGATTTGCATAGTTTTTGCACTAATTACGGTGATTAAGGGTAATTAGTGAAGATTAGCGAATTTATACGTAAATAAATTCTGGAAAAATTCTTAAAATTCTAAAATAATGTTTTAAGGCTCTGTTAGAAATTTGGGTTAATTTCGATGTGTTTTGCTAATCGTATGCTTAAAACATGATTAAGAGGGATTATAGGAAAATGTGAGGTTTTAGCCACTTTTGATCCATTTTGGTTCATTTGAATTGTTGTTAGCTGTTTGTGGTTGTTCTTACATGTTGCTATGACTCTATGGTATGCTTTATGATTGATTAGAATAGTTAGATTGGTCGAAAATGCCGTCGAATGGCGTAGAAAGCTCGCTGGAAAGTTGCAGAAGTGTGCAGGTTCCGAACCGGTTCGGATCGGAGAAAGGGGTCGGATCGGATTTGTGAACTGACCAAGGGAATTCGAACTGGATTGGAACTTGTCACTGGAGGAGGCTTGGCGAGAAGGAAGGTCGTTTACTTGGAGTTGGAGTGGATAAGGGGATCGGATCGGAAGAATAATTGGAGGCCAGATCGGATCGACTCGGAGATGCAGGGCTCGGATCGGAAGTAAACATTTGGGAGAGCTAGCAAGAGGGAAGGCCACGTGGATTAGATGGCAAGGAGGGATCAGATCGGAATACATGAAGAAATAAGGGAGTGGATCGGAGCGCTGGAAGGAAGGACACCCGACCCGACCCGGAGGGGGACACCGACCCGACCTAAAGGGGAATACCCGACCCGAACCGAATGGAAAGATGACAAGGAATGGCCACCGAACCGAACCGTATTCTAGGGCTGCTACTGCACGACAACTCTTCTGAAGACCCACTCCAATTCGATCAAAACCCGAGATGCAAAGGAAGTCCAAATGAGGAGCTTTGACTCAGGATCCAGCTGGGAACCAATGAGTGGGCTTCATGATTGGGCTTTGCTGCGGGATGCGTGCCAAGGGGTTATCGACGTCTATAGCTTTGGACCACTATGGTAGGAGGTACGAAGGCGGATTCAGGGCCATTATGGCATCGGTAGAACCAAGGGCTACAACCAATGAAGTGGGTCATTGAAATGTTTGGTCATGACTCTATATGTTTAACTTGGTCATAGCAGGGTTTCTACAAGTCAGGATTCGTCGTTACCTCAATTTTGTCTAGTGTTCCAAAGTGGTAATGTCGTATGCTTTACGCACTGAGTGAGAGATGTGAGGATGGTTGCTATGGATGGTTTGTTTGCTATCATTATGACATACACACCCTACCCCCGTATTCTTTACACTATTCATTATGGCACCTTGGAGTATTGTACGGTATGTGGTACTAACTCTTTGGTTGCAGGTCCAGGTTCAGGTATGGTTTAGTATACCTGTTATCATTCTGTTTAGATGCTTATCCCTCACACCAGGCTTTATGTCTGACCCAGAGTTTTATGTCTCTTCTTATTACTCTGGGTGCTCACACGAGCAGACTAGAGACAGGTTAACTGGTGATGCACGGGTAGATGATCCGGAGACGAGCAGGAGGCTTCCACGTAATATATATAGTATTCTCCCTGTGTTGTTGAAGATCACTGATTGGGCATTGGTGGTGCATCTTCTACTTTAGTTTTCTTTTGTTAGAGACAGTAAATTTGGAAAGTTGTAATAAGCTGTATTTGGATTTCCGCTGCTCTGATGTTGACATTGATTATTAGTAATCAGCTTATGCACTGTCTCGCCTGTTTTATGTCAAGTATGTTATTATTATATTTTATCCCATGCGCTGTGAGACATTCTACAGGTTCCTCGTTTAGTTCATTCCCTTCTTCCTTTTCCTTCTAACGACCCGTTCCGTGCTAACTGGACATGTGTATAGCGCACTTTTGGAGTAAATGTCGGTTGGTGCGGGGCGGGCCGTCACATACAGTCAGTTATTTTTCAAATTAAAGTATAAAACATTTAATTTTAACTTTGAATGTACATTTCAATTTGCCAGGGCCACAAACTGATTCGAAAAATTCCAAAAAAATAAATCTAGCTATGTTTTGACGCTACGGTCCCAACAAAACTAGTTTCGTCGAATTCTGAGATCGTTTGAAAAATGGCCATTTTCTGGTCGATCCAATTTAACAAAAAATGACCAAACACATTTTCTTTTGCCACGCTCACATACTAGCTTCAAAAATTATGAAATTTGAAACCTAGCAATAGTTTGACATCCCGGACCCAACAAAAGTGGTTTCGTCGAATTCCGAGGTCGTTTGCATAATATCTATTTTCCAAAGCTATATATTCTATATAGCGACCTTTCTGAAAATTCATTCAGCCATAACTTTTTATTCCCGCTATGAAACTTCGATTTTTCAGATTCGTTAGAAAGTTATTGATAAACATATTTAAATATTTTTGGTTTCACTAAAATCCGTTATATTTTCCACCCTGCACAGTTAGTCAAAGTTTGAATTCAAATTTTCAAACTGACTCACTATTTCTAATTCACCATTTTATTGAAATATTCTATTTCAATTGTTCAAATTCTTTTAAAATAACCAATTTAAATTTTTTAAATTGGCTCGTATTTTCTGGGTTGTTACACACTGGATTTTTCAACGCGTTTTCAAGGAGTTGGATGCAGAGCATGTAGTCTTTTTAATTAATTATTTAGTGCCCCCATGCAAATTATCCTGATTAAAACTTGCAAATAATTGCATGTCTTCAACGGCTATGTCACATTACAAAAGCCACTATTTCCGTTTCACTTCTCCAACCAACACAGAGATTCAATTTTTTTTGAAGAATGTGGGTTTAAATGCCCTGAAAGAAAAGGAGAGGCTGAATTCTAATAAACAACCCAAAATGAAGAAAATCTATGCATCTCTACTGGGTTTTCCATTAATGATAATTAGTACATTTGCCTAACCCGATTTATTGTTATCCAGAAAGGTTTTTCCGCCAATTTCTGCTACTTTTTCTTCTTTATCAAATGGCAATATTGATGTGTCGATTTGTTGCGTCATATTTCCAAACTGTAGTTGCTTCTACTGTGGCTTCCAGCTCATTAATATTGGTACTCCTACAAGGAACAACAACAACCACTTAATTAAAATGGATGCATCTACAGCTAAAAATACTTGGTTGAGTATATGAACAAAAAAGATAAAGATTGCTATGTTATATCGCAATCATCCATCGATTATTCAGGTGAATCAAACTTCTTGTACAGAAATATCTAAAAAGGCAGAGTCCAACATTTAGTTTAATTTTAAGTATTTTTATTTCAACAGTTTCATTTTTTCAAATAATAATGGTAGTTTAATTTAATAATTTGAGAATTATTTATTACATTTACTCTTGCTTGTTTTTATTTGAAATAAATATTCATTGATATGATGATATGTTGTAAGCTTATATTTGTTTCGTTTCTCTTTTTATTTCTTCAATCTATTAATGGTTTAGAGTTGCAAAATAACTGAACATTAAGATTACATTGATCCTACTTGATATATAATAAAAATGTATGTATGTGTTTGTGACTGATTTGAATCAATGCATTGATAGTATATTCTTTGTCTCAAGTTGGTTTATATATAAATTCCAGTTTAACTGAATTTACACTTTTTTAACTATTCCCATGTTCTCTTAAAATACCATATAATTAATAAAATCTAAATTGAAATATGTTTTGACAAATGATTTTATATTTCATGTTGAACACCTTAACGATTTTATATTTCATGTTGAACACCTTAACGGTCAGTTTTCCCACCGTGGTACGGTAATACTAGTCTAATTTAAAGCTAAATTCAACCATTTAAATTATTATGACCTATACATTCACACTTTTATGCAGTTTGTTACTATTAAATTAAAGATAAATTCAGTATACCTGTTATTTCTATTTATAAATTTATCTTATTGTGCAGGTAATTAATCAATTTTCTATAGTCAAATAAATTTTGATTTGTATATTTATCAACTTCAGCCGTATGCAATAGTAGAACAAATTATGACTTGTAGATTAATCATTTTTGACTTCTATTATTATGTAATATAAAGCTAAATTCCATAAAAAAATTAATTTAGATTTGTACATTTATCAATTTCAACTGCAAATTATTATAATAAAATGATAAGTTCAGTGATACATAGATTAATACTTTTCAATTGGTACTTATTATATACAATAAAGATAAAATTAAACATTTCACAAATCTATTTATATTGGCTTACATATTTAACATTTTTGAACTACTACTCACTCTAATAAAAAGCTAATTTCAAGGTTATATAAATCTCTTCTTCTCCTGTGATTTTTCCTTCCCAATCTGGGCAGCAGCGAGCTCATATTTAATTGGTTGCATCCCCACTATTTCTTCTTTCTTTGCCTATTGGGAATCCGACTCTAGTCCTACTCTTGATACTTTGCTGGCCGCCTATAGTTGGTGTATTTGGAAAGAAAGAAACGCACGAATTTTTAACAACAAGGCTAATTCAATCATTTCTATCTGTCACCGCATCATTCATATTTATTCATCTGCTTCAGGTTCTGGTGCCAATCATGCAGATACATTCCGGTTTGCTCTGCCGGCGGCCTCTTCACCAGCTTCTTCGGTCGACAGCAATGATACTGAGACTAGTATGGATCTCGTGTGATGTCTGACGAAGGGAGCCTTATCTTTTGGTTTAATACTTGTATAATTATGATGGTTTTCAGCTTACTCTGATCGCTTTTGTACTTATATCCTCACTACTCTCTATGTGGGTTGTATGATGTTGGTTGTATTTTGGACCACCAACTGGGTATGTCAGTTGGATATACACTATTATCTACTATTTAACCGGCTGTGTAGCCTCGCGCTACATATCCGTTTGCTCAAAAAAAAAAAAGGTTATATAAATCTATATTTTCCTGCATATAGTATGAAGTTAAATTTTAGTAGTTGTTTGATTTATCCCTTTAATACTGTAGTCTATCATCAAATTCAAAGCTGAATTCAGCCATTCAAATTATTATAACCTATACATTCACAATTTTATACAGCTAGTTAATATTATATTAAAGTTAAACTCAATATAATCGTTATTTCAATCTATGGATTTATCTTATTGTACAGGTAATTAGTGCATTCAATTTATTATGACTTATACATTCATACTTTATAAATGTTAACACTATTTTTATTTTACCGGTTCAAATTGGTGATGACATATCAGATTTTGAATCATCCCAAGAAAAAAAACAGAAACAAAAAAAGAGACAAGTATAAGGGCAAAAAGAAAATCAAACTGAGCTGAATGATGAAAACCAACCTGAAATGAATGCTGAAAACCAACCTAAAGTGAATGTTGATAACCAACCTGAAGCAAATGCTGAAAAACAATCTGAAGCGAAGAATTCAAAAAAAGAAGAAGACAAAACTGAAGAAAAAAAAAAGGTAGAATCACAATCCATTTCCATAACAGAATATGACAATGTTGAAGATGTTCAAGTGGAAATCATCAACGATACTTATAGGTGTAATTTGCGAGGTATTTTAAAGATGATACAACTTATCAAATCAAAAGGTTATTTTATAGAAAATCAGTTAGAATTTCTAAGGAAAACACCATTTAACAACTTCATTAGAATGTTCTACGAAGGTCATGTTAATACACTGGATTTTGGTAAATGTGCAAGGAATTTAGATGCATTAATTACATGCTATTCAATTAACAAAGGAATGTTTGAAATTGGAGGAGAATTTATGGAAGTGACAGTAAATGATATAAGTTTGATTTTTGGAATGCCAAAATTTGGAAAAAAAACTTATTCCCTTTAGGACCGACAAGCTTTACTAATTTAGACGAGAATGAACAACAATTCATTACAAGGAACTTTGGAGAATGTGGGTTTATATCAAGAGATATGATTGAAAAAAGAATCAACCAACTATTGAAAATCAAAGATTACAAAGATGGAAAAGATCTCCCGCTTCTCATAATAATGCATCTTCTAGTAACATTTTTTTTTTTTCAAACAACCCAAGGCTACTACGTTGGGCATTTGTTCCATATATCCTTAATTTGAGAAAGATGATATCCATCTCATGGCCATCATCATTGAAGGAAAGCATCACTAAAAGTTTAGCTCACTTCAAAAAATCACCAAGGAACATTTCTGGTTGTGTAATGCTTATACTGGTATGTACAAGTAAATTTAATTTTAAACAAAATTACAACAAATTAACTTTATTTCTCCATTATAACTGTATGGTTATGTGAGCATGTCAAAATTGTTATCCCAAAAAAAATTACCGACTCCATATTACCAAGAGCAGCTAAATGGAATCTTAGCATATTTAGACACAGAATATCATATGATAGTCTGAAATACTTGCCAAAATCAAAGGTACTTTAAACTATTCAGTTCTCTACTAATACTTCTAGTTTTAAATATTCGTTCAAAATGATCAAAAGCTTTACTATTTTTATTATTAAAAATGACATCTTTTTTTTGTACGCAATCTATTAAAAGTACTGTTGTTTCCTATATCATACTGTACTTTATATATAACTTCTAAAATTCTACATTCTTATACAAATTTCATAAATTGTTCGCTAACAATTTTTCGATCAACTATAATTTATTTTCTTAAATTCAAGCAACTTCCTCTTTTATAAAATGGAAATGACACAAAATCAATCATATTTTAAATGTGCTGTCTACCTAACAATAAATCAGTCCCATTTTATCATACATTAAGTTGTACACTGTGAAGTGTACACTGTGCAGCTGTCAAATAGCAGATGGCTTTCTGCCTCCAATTTTTTTTTAATTTTTTATTGCTAATTTAAGCTACTTTGTCTGAATAAATAATGTTGAAAAACAAATAGGTGCATATGCCAGTATATGCTAGTATATACATGCATACTGTTTTCCAGTATATGTCAGGATATCATTTCAATTATATACACGCATACTGTTTTCCAATATATGCCAATAAAACAGTAGTCACACTATATGCAATATATAATCTTGAATTTTTATGTACAGCTTAACAAGCAGGTGCTAAATGTCACTGATTATGAGAAAAGACTGCTTGAAGAAATAGAAGACAGTGATGAAATAATAAGTTCAGAAGACATCCAAAATTTTAAATCACAAACAAATAGTTTGGGACAGCAAAATATGATGCAATATCAAATTCAGCAACTGGAATCAAAGCTAAAGGATATGCAAAAACAGTTACCTAATGAAAATGAATTAAGAAAGAAAAAAGACTTGGAGATTATGAAGCTGCTAAAAGAAAATCAAATTTTAGAAAAAAAACTTAATACTCCAGAAAGTGCCAATAGCAATGACAACACAAAACAATTACGGCTATACAGCGACAAACTCATGAATGTTACACCACCAACATTCAAGTTGATTAACACTCAAGAAGTCACCAAAATAGTGGAATCAGAAACACCAGCTACAAATAAAAGGAAGATCAAAACCAACAAAATGAAGAAATCAACATTGCAAATGCAGACAAAGTGATAGTAAAACAATCTTCAATGATTCAACGAATCAAAACAAATGGAAATAGAGCAAAAAAAGAAGATTTGGATTTTACATATGAGAAGCCGAAAAGAAAAAGGAAAAACAGTAAGACAAATGAAGATGTTAAAGACATACAGACAGAAATTATTGACACCGAAAAAATTGCTACACCAGAAACTGAATCTACACTGCCAACAAGAAGCTTGGAAGGCTCTCATCTTTGACTTTTGGAGTATTCAAAAATGTCTGCTATTCAATTATTTTTTTACTATGTAGGTGAATTAAAGTACGTATCACAACCCATTCAATTTAAATCCAAAAATAAATGACAAACTAATTATTTCAGTAACATTTTACTTGTTACTTTTACAGTGCAACAGCTTGGGAAGGTGAAGTTGGAAAGGAACTTATAATTTTCAACAGAAAAGAAATTGAAGATCTTTTACTAGGATCTTTCATCAGCGGTCAGGTAATTTTTTTCAACTACAAAATGAATGTATGTATGAAAAAAAGATCTTTTACTAGGATATTAATTATAGGTACATGTATATACTAGTACTATTATTGGCAAAAGTACTAAAGTGTTAAGTACATGTACACTATGTTTTATTGTCTGAAAAAAAAAACAATAATTAGATAACTATATTCACTTCAAAAACTTGTAAGTATAAGCTTATGTCATCAAGGAGTAAAGTAATATGATAGTGTGTAATAACTAAATTGCTAAGTAAAATATGCAGTCTCAAATACAATAGGTCTGTATGATTTGAAAGTAATTGCTACTGTTACCATTATTAACAAGTGCGAACCCGTGCTTCGCATACGGGTTTGAGCTAAATTTACTTTTGGAAATGACGATTTGTTAACGTTACTTTAAATTAACAAAATACTTTATGAAAGAAAATGTTTTTATTTGTTTTTCTTGAAATTCTGTAATTAATGCAAATATATTTTATTCAAATATTGAGAATTAATCTAATTAATTTAATAAAGCATATAAGTAGTGTTGTCATTTAATACCCAAAAAATCTGAAATCTGTCCGCATCCGTATTCTAAATGCGGAAAAATATCTGATATCCAAAAAAAAAATGGATGCGGATAAGGATATAAAGACATTTGTACCTGAAAATTATCCATTCGGACTTTTTCAAAGTTATGACTTAAATTATATGCATTTTAGTACGTTGAAAGATATAAATTTATTATTTTATGAAGTTTGAAGTTCATATTTTATGCATAAAATACATAATAACTGCGTAAAATTAAGTATTAACTGCGTAAAATTAAGTATTATCATCATATTTGTTAAATTTTAGCACTTTAATAACTCATTGATGGTAAAATCTTTATATGAAACTTAATTTTTCTCATTTGTGCCTATTAATTTATCGATTGTTGGCGGATAAGATAATTATCCGATATCCGTCCGTATTCCCAGATATGGATATCCGATATCCAAAAAATGATTTAGGATGCAGATACGGATATAGCACTATCCATATTCGAAAATATCTGTTGACGGCCCTACATTTAAGACAGTCATGCTTTACGAACCCGTGCTTCGCATACGGATATCATCTAAACATTTAAAGTAAAACTGGAATATTCTTCTTTAATATTAATGTACGGTTGGATGAGCTATTTTAAGTGAAAATTAGGGAGACATCCCTATTATACTTTCATATTTTAAAGTCGGTCCCTGTCAAAGTTTCATTGTAAATTCGGTCCCTATTTTTTAGAAACAAAGAAAATTATTGCTGATATGCCAACGAGTTTTATAAATAATTACTGATATTCAGCAACTTTCGTTAAAGTGTCGATAGACGACTTAAGGCAGGATCAGTTATATGGATATGCGGAATATATGATATATACTAAGAAAGATCTCACAGTAGCAATATCACAGATAAGTAAATGGTAAATGCAGTAAAAATGGAAAAATCACCCCAGGGATTTTTATACTGGTTCGGAGCACCGTCCTATGTCCAGTCCCAGATCTCCTATCTGGAATTTCACTAAACACTATCCTCACTTAACCCTGAGGAAAACAGGTTCACAACACCCGAGCAGCCGAACGGGATTTCATGCCTTTATCAACACGAGGACTTCGCAACTTGCCTCTTACAACACCGAGGACTTCACAACTCGCCTCTTACAACACCAAGGACTTCAAACAAGATATAAACTTGTAGTTTGACAATATGTGTTCTTAATAACACGAATTTGTCAATTCTTGTACAACCTTCCTATAATCTTATCCTAAAATATGATTTTGATATTATGAAGATTTGGAAGATGATATCGTTGATTGAATCTAAAGAATAATATATAGATTCAAGGATTCAAATAATGATATATGAGAATAGTGAGCTTTCGAATGCTTTTAAAGAGTAAGAATGGAATCAGCACTTAGATAGCAAGAATAGAAAGAATTGTTATATTAAAAATGATTATTTCATGATGCTTTTATAGAGGATGGAGAGATGTAATCATTGGTGAAGAGAAACCATGAAAAGAGATGATTTTTGGCCAAGAGAAAGGATCATAACCATTGATGAAATAAGGTGTCTATTCGAAAAGATGGCTTCAGTTCGTAGACTAGTCGACTGGTAAAAAATGACCAGTAGACTGGTGTTTGAATATATGTACGTTATATATATGTGTGCACGTTCATTGTGCATTCTGCACAGAAACAGTCGACCGCCTATATATGAACCGGTCGACCGATTTCTGTTAGTATGCAAAATGAATGTGCATACATGTATAAACATATATATATTCAAACCATATAGGAATATGATTATTTGAGGATAGATTTTAACATATTTAACTACACTCATACTCTAAATAATCAACCTATACCATCGAATATCTTCTTTTTGTCGATCTTGAATTTCTCCTTATCATTGAACAAAACACCTTGAATTCCTTGATTCAACATTTCGCTGCTAAAGTTGGATTGTAAATCCGGTTCATGTTTTCCAGAAGCAAAGGAAAAATTATTGCTGAAATGTTAGCAACTTTTGTAAATAATTGTTGATATGTCAGTAACTTTTATACTGCGTAGAGAAAAGTTACTGATATGTCTGCAACAATTGGAAAATAAAAAACATGGAACCAATGACTTTTCGTGTATTTTAAACGTTACTAAGGATCTGTGCCAAAAATAACCATATTTTGATATTATATTTGTTTGAAAGTTATTTGATGGTAAAAATTTCGTACATAAATATAAAGTAGCAGGTAATGGGCCAAAGTGGTAATATAGTAGCATGGCTTTGTAAAAAAGGAAACATATGCAATAAGTCCAAAGCCTAACGCTGCTTATGCAAGTAAAGCGTGGATTGATGATTTGTATTTGAAATTTACAGATTCATCCATCACTATATGTAATAACCCAGAAAATGTGAACCAATTTAAAATTTTTAAAATTGGTTATTGTCAAAGAATTTGAATAATTCAAATAGCATATTTCAATAAAAGAATGAATTGGGAATAGTAAGGCAGTTTGAAAATTTGAATACAAACTTAGTCCGACTGTACCGGGTGGAAAATATAACGGATTTTAGCGAAACTGAAAATATTTAAATCTGTTTATGAATACCTTTCTAACGAATATGAAAAATCGAAGTTTCATAACGGGAATCAAAAGTTATGGCCAAATGAATTTTCAGAAAGGTCGCTATATAGCATATATAGCCCTTGAAAATAGATATTTTGCATACGACCTCGGAATTCGACGGAACCACTTTTGTTGGATCCGGGATGTCAAACTATTGCTAGGTTTCAAATTTCATAATTTTTGAAGCTAGTATGTGAGCGGGGCAAAAGGAAAATGTGATTGGTCAATTTCTGTTAAAATGGGTCGACCTGGAAATGGACATTTTGCATATGAGCTCAGAATTCGACGAAACTGGTTTTGTTGGGACTGTATCGTCAAAACATAGCTAGATTTATTTTTCTGGAATTTTTCGAATCAGTTTGTGGCCCTGGCAAATTGAAATGTACGTTCAAATTGAAAAATAAATGTTTTATACTTTAATTTGAAAAATAACTGACTGTAACAGTCGAATTGGCCAACGAAACATATCCCGTTGTGTCCGGAATGGGGGTATTTAGCTAGGGGTGACAGTCGTTGGGTTGAAATTGGTGTACGTTGGCTAGAAAGGGTATTATAGGAATTTAAAAATATAATAAATTAGAAAATATCTTTCATTTTCTCTCACTTCAGAAAAAGTCGATCGACCCCCACGAACGAACAACGTAAATCGTTCAAACCTTTCCCCCTCGATCGCCGCCGCCACAGGCCATTTCGCCACCGCCTCCAGTTGGCAATTCCGACCGCCTTCCTCCCCTCTTTCAATCAATACAACCGTCGACAGAAATCGTGTAGTATTCGCGTCGTTCTACCTCGAGGAAGTTCGCCCCTTTGGAGCGCCGCCGATCGTCCCTGGAGCCACCGAGTTCGCTGCCACCACCGCCGATAGGAAGCCTGTATGAAGCTCTTCGACGTCGTATAGTCTGATCTGGACATCGAGCTACGGTTTTGATTTAAATTCTAAACCTAGTTTCGAAGGTTTGCAAACCCTTCTGCTTTGAATTTCTGAATTGAAAATAACACTTTTAAGTGTTGCAAAACTTTGAAAAAACATATCTTTTTAGCGTGTTAACGAAATTCGATGAAACAGGAAACATCGGGACCGCAGGGAGGCTCTCTACCATCTAGCAGAAGCCGCGGATTTTTCTGATCTTCCTACGATTTTCAGCACTTCAAAAACCAATGTGAGGAATCTAAACTAAATTGTGTGAATGGAATCGTGTTGTATAAATTATATAAGCGAAGTGTAAATTATATACGCATTGTATACCTCATGTACATGTGTTGTATAAGTTATATTAGCGATGTATAAATTATACAAGCATTGAATGAAACATATATGCTTTGAATAGTGATGAAATGCAAGTGAATTATAGAAATAATATATATATATATACACACACACACACACTCCCCTCGTCTACAGACCATGGACGATATTTATTGCTTGTGATTGGCGTGATATTATATGATATGACGAATGGTTGAAATATACCTTTGTGGTTGAAAAATACCCTCTTGTGGTTGAAACAAATTAGAATAGGATTATGGAAATGAAAATAAAACATGCCGCCTGCGTGCGAACTAGATGCATGATCCCCATTGTCAAAAACCGCGAGGTTTTAAGTTAGAGCGAGGAGCCGTACTAGGGACGGTCCCGGTTTTAACTACCCTGTCGTTATGCTGTCGAAATTTTCTGAAATATTCATGTGTTAGAATAATTTTCATTTGTTGAAATTAATTACATATGTTGAAACCAATATTCGTGTGTTGAATTGAAATTCATTCGTCGGGTTGAAATTCATGTGTTGAATATTATTCGAATTTTAAACAAATAGCTGTAGCGATAAAAATCACATTTTTATATAAATACAAACTATAGATAATATTCATGTGTTGAATTGAAATTCATTCGTTGAATTGAAATTCATGTGTTGAATATTATTCGAATTTTAAACAAATAGCTGTAGCGATAAAAATCACATTTTTATATATATACAAACTATAGAGAATATTCATGTGTTGAATTGAAATTCGTTCGTCGAGTTGAAATTCATGTGTTGAATATTATTCGAATTTTAAACAAATAGATTTAGCGATAAAAATCACATTTTTATATATATACAAACTATAGAGAATATTCATGTGTTGAATTGAAATTCATTCGTTGAATTGAAATTCATGTGTTGAATATTATTCGAATTTTAAAACAAATAGATTTAGCGATAAAAATCACATTTTTATATATATACAAACTGTAAAGAATATTCATGTGTTGAATTGAAATTCATGTGTTGAATGTTATCGTATTTTAAAATAAAATGAATAGACAATAAAAACTACATTTTTATTGTGAATATGAAGCGTTAAAAACATTCACGTGTTGAATAAATATTTTTGATGATAAAAATATTTCTTTTATCATGTATACGCTTTGATAAAAATACACACGTGTTGAAATAAATATTAGTTTGCTAGAAATGTTATTATTAGCTTTGTTCTGCATATATACACATGTGTTGAACAGGGAAAATGGATTAGCTGTAGAGTAAAGAAATTATTTGCGTGCCCGACAAATAGGTAAGCCTTGATGAGTTGGCTGCGCAATTTTATTTTTATATCAACTCCTGTGAATGCCATTGGATGCGGATTGCTGGTTATTCTGTGTGAAATAATAAACATCGCCATAGGATAGTAACAATTAATTTTGAACTACACTACATGGCATACTCCTTGACGATAGGCATACTTCATCATATTCCACATAAGCATTTGGAGCTTGTGTGACGAGGTGGAAGATTTACCATACGAGCGAGAGGCTTGTATGGCGATGATTATATACTACAGGTTGAACTGATGACTGATATGGACTATATAAAATATAATGATAAATTGCCAGATTAATAAAACCCCACACGGGTCTGGAGTTGACAATAATCACGTCTCTCTAGTCATTAGATACGGCACATGGACTATTTATTCCCACACGGGACGAGGTGACGAGGATTTATCCTCTGGAGTAATTAAAAATACACGCTCCCTCAGGCTTGACAGGGTGACGAGAATTTATTCTCTGGAGTTATTATCTATACACGCTCCCCTGTAAACGCCAGAATATATCACTATAAATATGTGGATGCTTTATAGGATTTATTGGGTACCTAACACGGCCCAATAAATTTCCAAACCCCTTCCCATACAAAGGAGGTTATGGCGAAATTTTTCTAAATATTAAGGCGTTAGTGAAATATTTGAAGTGAAAACGATGTTGAAATAAATGAATGAACTATATTTGAAATAAAGGAATGAACTATATTTATATATATAAATATAAATAGAATTGAAAGGAATCGAAGCCGTGCAGTTCTTGTTTTGGAATCGTAATTTGAAACGATTTGTACGAGAAATCCGACCATCGGATTTTCCCGAAACCGCAACCGCTGGGTTCGCCTTGGAAATATCTTTCCAACGGCACCAACTTTGTAAAAATCCAACGGTTGAATTGTCTGGAATGTTTAATTCAAATTAGAAGAAAAACAACGCCAGAATCGTTTATATTTATATATAAATATAAATATAATTAAATTAAATCGAATAACGACGCTGTAGTTCGAATTTTGAAACCGTAACTTCAAACGACTAGTGTGGAAGATCCGACCGTCGGATTTTCACGAAACTGGAACCGTTGGGTTCGCTTTGGGAATACCTTCCCACTGATATAGACTTTGTAGAAATCCAACGGTTAGATTTTTCGATATGTGTAAAACAAATTAGGGGAAAAACAACGCCAGTGCCACGACACGACCTGAAACGTCGTTTAATTGAATATGGCCATTTTTGAATAAATAAAAATGTCGAAAAATCGTTATAAAATATTATAAGCAACATAGATTGGAAATAAACCAGTTTGGCTTGATCTGATTGATATTTGATGGTTGTATGTGTTTGACACGAAAATTATACTAAAGAACTGAAATATGAATGTCGAATAATATAACCAGGGAAAGAATTGATTTGAATTCTAATTACGTGAATTATTTGAAAAGGCCGAGCTAACCCTCATTTCAAAGAATTGATCGAACGATTCGAATTGGAAAATACAAAGACGATTCAAGACCGATGATCTTCGTATCGGTTGGATGGGCGCTGCTGAGGTTCCTGATTGGAGTAGCTACCGTGAAGGAACGGAAGTAGTAGCTGTCTTAACGTATGTGTTGATTGTACGGATATACGAGGAATTTGACGCCTCCGGTTTCGTTCAGACCCAGAACGGACTTGTAAATGGACTGTGTGTCTGACATTAGATTTTGTTCTATACTGATTGATCTCTGTTAAATATATATCTGTTTGGCGGTGGAGAATTTATTCTTTTGCTTAACGCCCTTCTCTGAGACGTACGAGCTCAGAGGTTATATATCGATGGAAATCAGTCGTATGGAGTGGATTGCCTATGTGGCATGCCAAGATGCTGTGATCAAGGCTTCTGTTGCAAAGCAAAGTCTTGTGTTTGATGATCAAAGCACGACCTACGTAGCCTGGCTTTGTGTATAGCGTGGATTCGCGAGCCTCACACCTCGGTATGAGTTAAAAACGGGATAAGGACCCAAGGAGTGCATGACGTTTCTTTCTAGCTATGGTGATGTCAGTGACCTACCAGCCCTGACATATATATCTACTTTTCACCTATGTGGTTGTTGGAATGCGAGGCGCCTCGATTATAGGTCTGTAAGGACCGGAAAACGTGTGTTCAGGAATAACTAATCCTCAAACGTAAGAGAGGACCGGCCTTGGAGGATCCAGGGGTTACCCAGAGTGTGTAGTCCTGAGGCATTTGCTAGAATGTCTCGAAGCGGAGAGGAGCTTGCCCCTTGCCTCGACTCATGACGAAAATCCAATTTCCAATACGAAATAACGGATTTGATTGTAGAACTAGTATGGCGACATAGTATATGGTAGCTATGCCACCTATGATTGATATTTATGATGCTATTCGTTTTTGAAACATATATGCACTAGTAATAATATCCAATGATTTTGCTTTACACGTATTAAGCATATTTGGCCATTATAAGGTAAAACTCTATCCTCCGGCTTGCGTTGCATCGTATGATGGGACTTGAGTCTTATAGTGGCTTCATTCTTTTTAAAAGCATTGCGTTGTTTTCAAAGAATTTACTTTGTTTTAAATGCACCAGCAATCACTGGAGTAAACCCGTTCCGCGAAAGTGGCGTGGTCCTATGATTTGCTTATTACTGTTGTTTAAACTATTAAGTAGATTTCTCATACAAGTCCCCATGACTGACTCGTTGTTTGTTTCACTTTGCAAACGCGGGTACCCTTATTTTCACACGGGCAGCCTAGTTCACAGATGACAGGTTGTTTTGGCTCAGCACTGTAGTATGGAGTGCGTTTTGGCTCATGGCGAGGCTGACTTCACCGAGATGACTTTGACATTTTCCGCCATTATTGTATCTATATTATGATTCCGCCACTGGCGATGCAGACTGTTTTACTTCCAGTACTTATTATCGTATGTATATGTACCACCTTCGGCGATGTAGACTGATACCCTTATTATGTCTCACTGCATGTATGTATTCCGCCTCTGGCGATGGTGACTGATCATTTCCCTTTTTTTACTAAGTTATATCCTACGTTGTGCTACTCTGATATTGTTACATGTTATGAATCCGCTGTCATATCTATGTAAAATTATTCTATTTACTGTTTTTGCTATTATCTGTACTCTGCTATGATGATTGATGTGTTATATTCCCAATGATTATCCTTAATACCGTCACACGGATTTTGGGATCGTCACACTATAAGTTCATTTGATCAATGTTCAAATGGAAAATGAATGAGCTAATCAATGTGCGCAGGTAGGATTTACATATTTCAAAAGAGCAAAATTCAACCGTACATATCATAAATAATGGCCTGCATACTGCCATACTCTATAGAAATCAAAGACATCAGCCCCTAAACTATAAATATACGAAAATGGGATTCCGATAAGCTGGATACAAATAACGATCACAATTCCACCAAAATAGCAAATATTAAATGTGACTTCGTTAAGAATAAACTGCTATAGCCGAACACCATAGTAACACAACAACTGAAGTTGAAAAATATTGGCACAAATGTGCTTCTATCCATAAAAAGGAAAGAAGGCCAAAGCCCAGCGAATATTTCCAGACAGCTCTATGAAAAATTAACATTTACATGTAGTAAACATCAATATTGATTCTCAACATTACATTACATATACTCAGAACAACCATGTATATGGCAAGACAGAGATCGAATATACACCACCTCAACAACCTTTAGTTCTTCTATAAGGCTTTGGAAAAATCCAAAATAGAGCAAAACCTACAGACAATATCAGAAAATTAAAAAAAAAAAAAAAAAATGAAGGAA
This sequence comes from Allium sativum, assembly GCA_030737875.1. NCBI lineage: Eukaryota > Viridiplantae > Streptophyta > Magnoliopsida > Asparagales > Amaryllidaceae > Allium > Allium sativum. The sequence goes on along the minus strand of CM060909.1, from coordinate 426,260,520 downwards.
TTAAGTTTCAATGTTGTGCAAAGTTGACCAAAAATGAATCGTTCGTTGATGAAAACAAAATAAGTTCTAGGCAAGCATAAATACCACACTCATAGGTTAAGCATATTTTCAAAGTTGTTTGCAAAAAAAGAAAAGAAAAAGTATGACATGGATCTAAACCTTTATATCATAGGTAAATTGGATCCTAAGTTGAAAATATAACAAATAAAGCTGGTGTGTGTGCAAATAATTTATTAACAAAGTGATATACAGTCTTCCTACCCTTTTAACGTGTAGTGGATGATAAGTGTGAAATAAGATTCAAATGAACATCAAATGAATAAATTTATAAGCTTGGCCATGAAACTTTCAATATTTTGAACTTGCTTTCCGCTACATTTGAAGCACTAAGCAAACAATAAGCTTATCCAAGGTGTAACTAAATTACAAATCTACTGTGATAGGGGACAACATGTAGAGTGCAACAAATAGAGATACTGAACCAAAGTGGCAACTGTGTAGTACTTACTAACAAATTATTATTTTCAGTATGTATATTATAGAACAAATAAGATAGTGCTTGTTAAATAAAGCCATGGGTATTAAGCGATATCAATAATGTCATGATGCTAGCATATATTTCTAACACATTTCAATGAAAAATCAGTACAGAGGAAATAATTACAGGTGCAGCAACCATGATGGTTGTAGACTCAAGTTGTTAGAATGGTCCGTTGTTAAACTTGAATTTGTTCTGTAATTTTGCAGATTCAACATAGATAATATGGTTTGTCCCAAAAGAACCACTTTTCACATTAAAAAACATACAAAATATTAATTTAAAAAGTTTCGAATTGAGTTACATAAAAGTGAGGATGGGGAACATTTATTGACGTATTTAAATTTACTATGCTCACAATACTTTTATTTACATGTTGCATTGTAGGTTATGATAAAAAACTGCAAATTAGATGATTATTACATTATGAAATGCAAGGTAATTTCCTATTCAACTTTAAACCTATGTTTTTCTTCTATGATAGTATAACTGTTGTTTAATTTTCAAACATAAAGAAACAATAAATGGTTTGAAATGTATTCCAGTGTGGCTAACCATTAACAACATATATTTTTCAATATAATTTAAATTAATTATCACTTTACTTGTATGACTTGCCATGTACCATTAATAGAGAATGCAATGACAAATCCATAATCAATTCAACAGTATTGCATGGTAAAGAGATCACCTCATTAATTTTCCTGCCAAGTTTGTCCAATATATCCAAACAGCACTTTGTTTTCTTCCAACTTCCAATAGATTCTTCATTTGAATAAGCAGACAACCAAATTTATTTTCTAGCATACTCACCACTCTCTTTTAGAGGACCTGTTTTGGTCGTAAACTGGAAAATGCAGGCAACAATAATGTTTTAAAACTGAAATTGGAACACAGAATATCAGTTAAAACTTAACTATTAAGTCCATAATATGAATAAATAGTAATCAATGATCTTAAAGTACTTCAGCGCTTTGGGTTGCGAGGGCAAGCCAAAAAGGGTTATATCTATTCAACCTTTTTGGATGGAAAGAAGGTTGGCAGCTGTAATGACGCATGTATGGAAGTTGAAGTTTGTAATACAGTTTCCATTATAATAAGCATAGAAAGAGTATATTATAAATTATATTATTTGTCATTCAAATATAAGTTATATTGGACAAACACAAATCGTGGTAGTTCACATTTTTTATGTGGAAAATAAATTGATATGGAAATTGTAAAAATAGTAAGAGAATGCTATAAATCGTATTTAATGTCATCCAAACATAAATATTTTTATAAATCCTAAAATATTAGGACATAATATTTTGGTTCACTGAAAATAAGTAGATAATAAATATAAGAATAGAAAGAGTATGTAACAAATATATCTAATGTCAGTCAAACATAGAGTATTTGAAAATATGTGAAGCTACCATAAAATTTATATTTCCCTTAAATAAAGCTCCAATAAGTGAGAATTTGAAGGCAGTAGTAGGAGAAGAAACATTGAAAAGGACACAAATAAATACATAATTAACTACCATAAACTTGATAGAGTTGAATATTAATAGCAATTAAGCTTAATTTTTTATTTTTATTTTGATTTTTTTTCTCTAGGGAAGTAAGCAATACTCTCAGATACAATACCCAACATGCCATAAAAGAAAAACCTAGAAACAAATTTGTTTACCTTTGTATAACTCGAGATCTGTCATTGACTTCACTACTCCACATCTTTGATAATAAAAGTTTGCTTGATAATATTTTTTATCACCATGGAAATTAAACTACCTGCAAATAGAAGAGGTGACAATGTAGTAACAATGAGTGAAATATGCAATATGCCTCTATTTTCTTTTTAAATGTTGAAAATAGCCTTCTGCTGCATTACAAAAACATGTGTTAAAGTTTTAAAAAGCTTCATTTTTTGACCTAGATTGACAAAGATTTAGATTTATATAATAGATACATATAATCAAATATTATATAAACATAGTTCTAGGCATTAAGAAAAAGCAGAAAGTCACAAATTTTCTTTTTAATTTTGAATTCGACTTTTCCTATTAATAAGAGTACATGGCAATCATCAATATTTTTGATCCTTTGATTCAGAAATGTAAACTCAAGATGTTAGATGAACTCATATCTCTAAATTATGTTGAGCTTGGACAATTAACAATCTTACCCAAAGCAGACTTTTTTTTATTTTACTGCCCCAAAGCACAATCAAGCAAGGTAACTTTTTTAATTTTACTCATATCACAAGCAGGGAATCGTTTTTTGCTGTAAGTGTGAACCCATGCTATGCACACGGTGTTCGTGTTATTTTTATTTTTACAATTGTAAATTATGTTGATTTTTTGGCATATACAATGGCACACAGATTACATCTATATTAGTTGTTGCAGATGTCGCGTAAATAACTTAATTTTCGGATAAATATGGCATACCTAGCAACTTCAAGTTAGCAACAGCTTAGAGCTATATCACATAATTTCAACCTAACTAAATGCAAGCTAAATGAAAACAATTGATGAACGATAAAAAAGGGGTTGTTTACCTCATTACATTAGCATTGCAACTAGGACGGACTTATTTAGATTACAATATAAGTAATATTACGTTTGTTTTAGTTCTTAATACAATTTATTAACCGGAGCGAAACCAAATCCAAATTAGTAAGCTCAGGGGACAGAAAGTAAATGCTCGCCATTTATTGGAAAAAAACGTTTTTTTTACACATTCATATGTCTTGTAAAGTAAATTCAGAGGAGAAATAATAAATGACACATTTTGGGTTTTTCAATCATAAGGCAGCCCGCTTCGCATATTGCTAACATATTAGCGTAATCTACTATCGTTCAACACATCGTGCCTTCCTCCCACCTCATTCTACATCTTCGGTCAGTTTTATGCTTTGTTTATTTTACTCCTTGCTAATTTCTTCTTCTGGCCAGTGACTTCATCTTGTGTGTTTTCAAGAGATGTTAATTTATTTTTTATTTTTCATTTCATGTTTTGATTTCATATGATTTTTGGATTGACATTTGATTTTTTGTTGCTTTTCTAGACTATGATAACATGGTTAGAAATCAATGTAGATCTGGAATTACATGATAAGGTGCTGAAACTTGCTGCTAGTACATACTCGTATAATCAGTCATGTATCCGTTGACATAAATAATATTAGGAATCAACTAGAGGTTAGTAGATCAATATTCGTTCATGTATTTATAAATTTTTGGCTAAATGAAATCTTGAAATTTTCTTACAATATTCTTCTACTTCTCACACCGTGTATTTATAAATTTTTGAATCGAGCTATACGGGTCGCTGGCTAACCGTATATAATATCAATTATATTTTTGGAAGATTCATTATGTGTTGATGAATTGCATTCCTAACTATTACAAAATTAATGTCTATGTGATTATATAACTTTAAAAACAAACATTGAAGTGTTCATGAATTTCATTCCTAACCGAAAGAAAATAAGTGTCATCATGATTATGTAATTTTAAAATAATGGTTTTAGATGATCGTTTCTTTCTTATTTTTTATAACTGGGAATTAGCATTTAAAAATTTACGTTATCTGGGTACATTCTTGAATGATAAAAATGAATGCTTCACATGTTCTTAACTTGATTCAATCAAGTTGTTTTTTATATACCGTATAATATTAATAAAGTAATGTTGTTACAAAACAACATGAATGCATACAAAGCAGGTTTAGCATAAGAATGAATTAAATGTTAAGACAAACAGTTATTTGAGAACTTCAGCTAACCTATATTCAGTAATACACAGTATAACTAAATAATAAGCTTGAAATCAACATTGGGAAAAAAATTAAAATTTGAGGTATTAGGATGTTCATCTAGGGTACAGAACGTGTATTTACTTGATATTGTAATAACCACGTAAAAAACCCAGCAGCTATGATTGATAAGAGAAGTGCACACCAATTCAGCAAGTACTCAGCATTTGCATAATCATGGAGAAAGTATACAAACCAACTGCTCAAGTTTGAAAAAGCACGCATATAAAATGATGGACTATATTTTAAAAAAAAAAAAATCCTCACAACTTATGAGAAGTAGAAATATATACGTACATGTATAAGACAAAGACATATTCAGTGTTATCAGTTCATTACCAAATGCAGACTTTATAAAAATGATATAGTAGCAATATTTGATACTGTTCCCGAGATATCAATATATAGATATGTATGTGCGTGTTTAAGTCCTCATGCTAACCATTTGGCCTAATGACATTATATACAATTCCATCAAACATTATTTTCCATCAGACCCTAATAAATGAAAGGAGTAAAGTAAGCATTTTAACTAACCTCAAGTTGAAAGCGCAGTTTTTTTCCACCATCGTTGAAATCGTTCTTTATTTCTGCTTTGTCCATTTTTTTGCCAATCTATAAAGCATTGCCACAACTCTTCTCGAAATGACTCATTGTAGCTACAGTCCCCTACACATGTGGAAAGTAAAATGGAAATATAGTTGTAAAAAGAAAATGTAACGGTAAGCCCTCAAAATGAGGAATAACGATGATGAGGGTTTAGTTTATGTTGAACTTGACATTTAGGGTGAACCGGGGAGGGTACAATCGACAAATATGTCCTTGACATTTATCAAATTATCATAAGGACACTCTTGTAACTTCAAAAGCTTCACTTGAAGGTATTACTACACACACAGATTTAAACACTCTTCTTGTCTGATTAAAAAAATGCCAGTGTATTCCTGTTCTAAGATTCCATGCATTGAAGAATGAATTTTTCATGTTGAAAACAATTGTTAATGTTTCTCTAAACTAAAAACAGTGGAATCAATATTGGATGTTAAAGCAAGTAATTATTCTATCTAAGTACTAATTTATATAGTTTCACCCTAGGAATTTTTGGAATTGCAATTGGTCACAGTATATTAAGGACCCTTTTATAGATCAAACAGTTAATGTATCATCATGGATTGACAGCAATTCGCAATAATATTGTACAAAATTGTAGGGTATATTTCATATCACGGATCTGTATCTAAGGCTTCTTCCAAAAAAATATTCAACTAATTAAATTTCAAACTTTGATATGTATATATTAATATGGGATCATCCTATTGATCTTAATTTCATTAACCAATACCAAAATTATCCATAATATTATCAACAACCACAAAATGTTCTTTCTGCATAAACTTAATTTCAATAAATAATCAGGCCAGCACAGATACTTACTTTAATCTTGACTTTATATAGATGTAGCTTTCCCTAATCCTTCAGCAGTGTGACCTAAAATCACATCATACCCCAATTTTTGTTACGTTCGGAAAGTAATTTGACAATCAAACTTCAAACACCAATTTTTGTCCTTGTGCGCCAGAAGGTTTCATCATAGCAGAACTTTCGTTTCAACGATTTCTGGAGCTATAAAGTGGAGTCGCCAGAAGGTTTCATCAAACACCAATTTTGATTCAGGTCTGCGATCGAGATACTGGAGGATTAGAAAAACATGATATAGGTAATGGCTTCAAAACTGGGATATGAGAAAAGAGCGTGCGTGTGAAAGCACCCAACGAACGAAGCAGCGGCGATAACTGGAGGTGGGCGACATCGAGCTCTGGTGAGCTAATCGAATGAATACGGCTAATTCAACACAAACCGAGGACGTTGAACTGAAAGTGTTGAAAAGGAAGGAATAAGGTTGAGTATGAGAGAACGATAAGGTCTCACGTTCTCTTGCAGGCGGATGATGCGTTTCATGGATGGGGAAAGGCGGAACGGACACGACTTTTTGTGGAAGAGAATGGTACGGGGTTGAGATGGAAGAAAGGAAAATGCAAAGGGATCAGATAGGAGGTAGGGTTGGAGAAGAGAAATTCGGGAAAGGGAACATGAGGCGGTTCAGCTTTAGATAGGTGTATGACATCCAGCAATTTCCTGTGAGAGCTCGATTGTAAACTCAGTAATTATAATATAGTATAGATTAGAAAATAATAGCTGCAAACTACAAAAGAAAAAATAATATGTTATTACACATTTAATATAGACAAATTCACCAAAAATGTTGTGTAATAGCTAAAAGCCAGGATTCAAGTAGCTTCCATTATAAATCTGATATGAGTTACAGATTCTTTCCTTAAGTAATATCATCAGGATTTATCGACTACTGGATATTTCTCCATTATGAATGTATTGGACCATTAGTACCACGTAACTGCCCAACAAAACAAAGCATGGGTACACCTGACTTGTCTTTCCTTATGTTTCATGGTCTTTTTTTGCTCCTGATGTGTGAAAATTCTGTCACAGAAACATATGAAACACAAAATTTCTATGTAAGCTCAGATGGAGGTTAGCTTCGTTTATCATTCTTCGTTAATACATGATTACTTTTTAAAACTGCACCACTCATTTTTGAATTGTTAAGGCGGATCTCGAACTATACAGACACAGAATAGCACAACCTATACAATGCCATATTGAATATCATAATATGACATAAGAAGATATTTCTTTACACTGTCATATTGCAATATATAGTGTACTAATCAAAATAAAAGAAATTTTATTTGTAGGTGGTAGACTGTTTCTGCAAAAACTATACAAAACCAAACACAAATACTATTTCACGACGACTACGACAATAAGATTTCTTAATATCTTTATTATTATGCATACGACTATTGATAAACTAACAAGCTAAAACAATTAAAATTTATTTTATTAGAAAGCACTGACAAAAAATTATGAAAACATTACAAAGCATCTTGTCATCCCAAAGATAGAAGAAATTGTCAGTTATGAATTTGCATACACTGTATTTTTCCATTGCATCAACGTGTACACTAGACATTAGTAACTCTTGACTACACAACCATGGAATGGAAACACTATGATTCTCTGCGACCTATAAGATCAAATATATATACAAATCCAAACTACAAGCAAGCACAATTAATAGTAAGATATACATACTGCTACTATGTTTATTTGTTAATAACATAAGCATTAATATCATTTTACTAATCAATGCAGAGAGAAAGAGTAGAAAAGTACATTCAGGAAGCATGGGACAAAAATCAAATAAAAAAGAAAATGACACCAAAAAAGGATCGATTAAATAAATTGTCCACAACAACCATCTACATCGTAACATCTTTCCTTATATATATATTTTTAAATTTTTTGAAATGCATATTAATATACTAACCAAGTTACAGACAAAACATAATTATATTTAATATCTACATTATTCCATACATGTAAGATACACACAAAAGCATGCACGAACACAGCAATATATCATTTCTTAATACATTTCTATCCTTATGTGTGCATGCGTATGTGTGTGTATGCACATGTGTGTGATTATGTCACTTACGTTTTCTTTTGTTACATTGACTTGTACTGGAATTAAATATGTTTTCATGCATTCTATGCAACACAACATGTACGATATCAATAAACATAACTACATTAACTAGCATTAAACATTAGTCAGCACTGTCCCTTCGGTTTACCTACATGCAGCATGCCTTCTTCATTGAATGCTACACTGGCCAACAAAAGTGCTTTGATTATAAAATATTAACTTCGTCAGAACATGTTATATTCAAACGTCTAAGATCTTTAGAATAATACTGAAATTCAGTACCACTTATTTACTTGCTAATCATTATTTACTCATCATTTTTCATTCAACAGACTTGACTGTGCACTGTACGTCATGGAGATCATGAAACATTTGACAGAAATAACACCTTATTCATTGCCATTTTCTTATGACAACAAAGCAATGGACATGTTCAGAGCAACATTAGCATACGAGTTGGTGACAGATATAAAAAGCCCATGGATATACAAGTATTGTCTTCAAGGACCTACACCTGAAACAACTAAAATGGTTTATCTAGTTAGTGGAAAAAAGTATTACTACAAAGATTTAGTGCAAAAAAGTATTAGTGCAAAGGTTTAGTTAGTGCATAGGTTTAGTGGAAAAAGATATTAGTGCATAGGTCTAGTGGAAAATGGTATGAAGGTTATTGACTTGTTAAGAAATATAAATTCTGTTTTAGACTTATAATTTTCTGAAATCTGCGACTTGTTATCAGAAAAGTTAACTCTAGTTAGTTCAAGGATACTACAAGTTATTGTTCAACTTTGACTTGTAATTGTTTTGCTGAATTTCTACTTATATAGTTAACTGTGAGACTTGTAATTTTGTTGTTACAATGCTGCTCAATTTGAAAATTATTACTAATCATAGTTTGACTAGTGTGACTTGTAATTTCTAGTTATGTAGTTTAAGGATGTTGTAACTTGTAATTTTGTTTGCCAAATAATGATTTTGATCAATTTGCCTTATGTTAGTTCCGTACATTCTTTTGCAACATAACAAGTGGCTCAAATTCATTATCTTTTTGTATGGCCGATATAAAAAAAAAAAAAAAAAAAAATCACAAAGATAATGAATCTCTGAGACATTTGGGGATAAAGTTACTACAATATGTTTGAATCCTTTACTAGTATATGACCTACATAATCATAAATATAACATAAAATGCAATATATTTCAGGCATGTTTGCAATATTTTTGAATCAAACTACTGCAATGTATTTAAAGCCTATACAGTAATAGACTACATAATCATACAAACTACTGCAATTTATCCGAAACAATATCAGTAGCCTTTAGTACAATATAGACAACATAATCATCTAACTATTGAACCCGCATGACACACTACATTATAACCGTAAATTTACCAGACAACACAATTGTAACACCCTGTAATTTTATAACATTAAATTTCACAAATTAAAGTATACTTAATTCTTAAAAGAAGAATTAAGTGAAATGGGTTGCGTTATTATATTCGTCTCAAAATTTTGGGTCAAGATAGACATTTGGTTTGCATAAAACGGATAACGTATGAAGAAGTTATTAAGCCTTGAAGTTTTATGCATATGAGAAATATATATATATTCATAAAAAGTTCAAAATAGCGAATTGGGAGGGGGAATATCCGAACCGCACCATTTTTGGAGTCGACCCAAGCCCCGCTGGGTCGATCCAGGGTGTTTGGCTGTCAACCCGTGGCCCGATTCGCCCTAAGGGCTGATGTGGCATCTGAGTGGTCCTGATGGTTCTGGTTATCCCTAGGTTAATCCGACGGCTCTTATTAAATTAAACTTCTATAAAAACACTCCTAAACCCCTAACCCTAATCACATTGATTCATAACAAGAGCCGCCATGCCGTCAATGGAGAACCTAGAGTAGCCGCCATACACTTTCAACCCTAAAGCAAGATAGAAGCATGAATCAAAATCAAATCAAATCTAAGTAACGATTAGTCTACATCAAATGCGAGCAATTCAATTTCAGAATACAGATCCCAGAAAGACAAGACTATTCTTTTTAATTGTGAGTATGATAGCTTTCACAAATTAATTAATTAATTGAATTATGATAAGATATAATTGGGATTATGAGAATATGATTTTGAATCATGTGATGTGAATTAGATGTGTGTTTGTGGTGTTGAATCATAATTTAGTCTTATGCAAGTTGGATCATATGTTAGTTCTTATGTGAATCTTATGCAAGTTGAATCATATATCTTATGCAAGTTTGTGATGATTGGATCATATATTCATGTATGAATCTTATGCAAGTTTGGGTTGTTAAAATATATATGAGACATGTATATGCATATTCTATTTTATGTGACATTAACCTTTATGTCTAGATCCATATGCAAGTTTACATCTTTATGTTTAGACCCATATGCAAGTTTACATCTTTATGTTTAGATCTATATGCCAGTTTACATCTTTATGTTTAGATCTATATGCAAGTTTACATCTTTATGTTTAGATCCATATGCAAGTTCACGCCTTTATGTTTGGATCTATAGCAGTACATAAGTTATGCAAGTTTATGCCCATTACTTATGCTAGTTTTGTATGATATGCTAGTTTGAATGAAATTCATATGCAAGTTATTGGCTATGTAATCTTATGTCATGATCCTTAGATCTATTTTATGTGTTATGTGATGTTGTTTTTATTTTTATAAGTTAGACTATTTGCGAGTCTAACATATGTCATATGAAAACGTACGAATAGCATGGGGAAGATGGGATAATATTGAATATACATAAATTGTGAATTGGCATAAAATGGCCTTAAAAGGCATATAATTAATTTGAGACATTAATTGGCATAATTGGTATTTATGGACATAATTTTAAGAGACAATTATGGACATAAATAAATTTGGAATTTATTGATAAATTTGAATAGGGATATTAATCCAATTTGGGGTTAAATAAAGATGTGTAATAATTAACCGCCTAAGACACGTAGTTAGACTCTTTTGTGGTGTAAGACTGCCCGGACCCGCCCGGCAAATCCAGCAGCCACAAATGCCAGTCTAATGTGAGAGGTCAAAGGCACGAATTAAATGCGTAACAATTGTAAAGACACGAGGTTAGGCTCGTTTGCGGTATAAGACTGCCTGGACCCGCCCGGAAAACCCAACAACTGCAAATGTCAGCCTAATGTGGGAGGTCTTTACAAGGTTACGGTTCTAATGAATTAAGTAACACTTAACCAGATAAACATGTGGTGGGACATAGGGGGTTAAGTGGGTTCCTTGGGTGGCATGTGAAATTAAGTGGGTGCCTTGGGTGGCATGTGAAATACGATCAGATGCAACCAAGATTGAAACATGTAAGAAGACAGAAATAAGAATGGGGTTAAATGGGGAAACCTTAGTGGGGACCAAGCATAGGTGGAAGGCTTGTGTCAAACATGGGGGCCCGTTTTAAACCAGTAACCCATTAAGTATCTTTGTGAGCTCGACCCAAATCGAGGACGGGACACACTTACTGGATTTGATTGTAAGAGGTCAAAACAGATTAGCGGTGGCAACGCAAGTCCAACGGGGTCATGTGCGTGCGTGGGCCCGGGCTGGTAGGTAAGACGTTGTTGCATCATGTAGATGTAAGCCGTGCATCTTTGGTGGTATCGGGTTTCCACTTTGGGGAGTGATACACCCCACTGTGGGCCAAGCACGGGTATCTACGAGTTAGGGAGCCGATCGAATGGGGGTAGTGGGTACAACTAGTGGAGATATGGGCAGACGACACCTATGAAGGCAGCTAGGGGTACACGAAACTACCATTATCATTATTAAGTTCTGTAGGTGGGATCAACTTTTAGGGTGACTAGTGGTGGTGCAGTATAGTAATTGTCCTATAGTGATTAGGAACGACATTAGCGCCAGAATATTCCTCTTATTTGCTTTGTTATGCCCACTTGTTTCATGGTCATATCTTATCTTGCCAGTTTATGCCTTATCCTAGTTACTTTAATAATTATATTGTTAAAGTTATTATACTCGCCATACTTTATGCTGACCCCCTTGTTTTCGCCTCTTTTCTTCCTTCCCCCCCAGGTTCTCAGGGCAGGACTAGTACTAGTGGAGTTTGATCTCGGATCTCTTTCTCTCTCTTTTGGAAGCGCTTGGATTACTGAAAGTAAAGTTCAGCTCATCTCTTTTATGGCTACTTGTGTTGGGGTTTATGCTTTTTAATTTATGTACTCTGAAACAATTTATCAAGATGGATATTAAGTGTACTTGGTTTATGAAGTTTTTGTAATCAAACTATTTCTCTACTGCAATAAAAGTTGTTTTAAAATTTTCAAGTACCATTATTTATATCTGTCTTGTTATATTCTGTTCTATACACTAAATACGCTCCATGGAAGTTAATGCATTCCCTTTGTGAGTGACATTAATGGACGTGGGGTGTTACACGTGGTATCAGAGCTGAAGCTTACCAGACCAGATATGAATTTTGAAAAACTATTTTTCAAAAAGCATTTTATAAAGAAATGCTTTCAAAAGTATGTTTTAAGGAAAGTATTTTCAAGAGAAAAGTTTGTTTTAAAAACATAACCCCCAAGAGCTATATATCTTTCTTTCGAATTCTCCGTTTTGAATCTCTTCATTTTCTTTTTAGCATGTCTGGAATTCCCGAGATACCCGAGGGGATACTGATACCAGGATGGTTTAGAAGGTATCTGGAAGCTAGGGCCAATGTCGCAGGCCTAACAAATGCTCCTCCTCCTCCTCCTACCCCTCCTCCTCCTCCTCCCTATGTTGATACTTTTGCAAAGATATGCAAAGATTTTAGGGCAATAGGCGGGAAACCTTTTCATGGATCAGAGACGTTTGTTAAAGCTCGAAATTGGCTTAAGGAGGTGGAAGATCTATTTGGTATTTTCGAAGTAGAAGATGGAAGGAATGTCCAATTGGCTGCTTGGTTAATGAAAGACGAAGCCTCGTTTTGGTGGGAGGTCACGAATGGAGAGCGTCTGGTGGAGACATGGATGGATTTCAAGCGTAGGTTCGAAATGAAGTTTCTCTCACGAGTAAAAGAGAATTTATGTATGGAAAGATTCTTGGCGTTGAAGCAAGGGGATTTATCAGTAAAGGAATACGTCAACAAGTTCAATCAGTTGGCTAGATTTGGCTTGGAATTGGTAAACACACCTGAGAAGAAGGCCCTGAGGTTCGTTAAAGGTTTGAATGAGCCGCTACATGGGTTGGCGATGACCCACATTCCGATGGGGGATACCTTTGAGAAACTAGTTGACATGGCACTTATGCATGAGGAAGAGAAAGGTGCGAATGCTATTAAGGCACTGGAGACGAAAGGAGACCAGAAGAAGCCACAACAACAAAACAAGAAAGGCGGGAAGAACAATAATGGCAAAGGAAAGAAGAAGTGCTTTAATTGTGGGACACCAGGCCATCTGAGCAAAGACTGTAGGAAAAAGAAGAAGACTGGCTGTTGCCACTGTGGAGAGGCAGGTCATCTAGTTAAGGACTGCCCAAGGAAACAGGGGCAAGGGCAAAGAACTCAGCTTCAGGCTCTCATGGCACCAGGGCAGGCGAGAGGGCAAATTCAGGCTCTCATGGCACCAGGACAGGAAAGAGGTAGAAACATTTCTATTGAAATTTTTGTTTTTCTGTTTGATCATCCTGTTCGTTCTTTGTTTGACTCTGGCGCTTCACTCTCGTTTGTCTCTAGTTCGTTAGTTGAAACACTGCACCTAAATACTAGTCTAGTTACGGATCCCATAGTAGTCTCAAATCCTATTGGTGGTTCGTCTCATCTTTCTATGATTTGTCGGGATTTGAGAGTGTCTATCTTGGCCGTTGGATTTGAATGCAACGCCTTTGTTCTTGGCTTCATGGGCTACGGCTTGATTCTAGGTATGGATTGGCTAACTAGATACGGTGCCATCCTAGATTGTGAAAGAAGGGTAGTTAGATTGTTGACTCGTTGTGGAAAGACCCTTGATATTTCTTGTGACCCTAGGGGTTCGGTAATGCTTAGCTACCTAGAATCCCTAGACCTATCCAATGATGTTTTGAAATCTATTCGTGTGGTCCGTGAATATAGTGACGTCTTCGATGAAGTTCGAGGTTTACCCCCGAGGCGTGAGATAGACTTTCGAATATATCTAGTAGATAGTGCAAAGACAGTTGCATTACCAGTGCACCACATGGCTCCGAGAGAGAGAAGAGAACTCAGTAAGCAAGTGAAAGAATTGCTTGAGAAGGGGTTCATAAGAAGAAGTATTTCGGAGTGGGGTGCTCCAGTCGTTTTTGCTACAAAAGCTGATGGTTCACTTAGATTGTGCGTGGACTATAGAGAGCTGAATAAGCTAACAAAGAAGAACAGGAACCCATTGTCGATGATAGACGATTTATTCGATCAGTTGGTGGGAGCTTCAGTTTTCTCGCAACTGGATTTAGCTACAGGGTTTCATCAGCTAAGGGTGGCTGAAGATAACATCGATAAGACTGCCTTTAGAACTCCTGACGGTTTCTTTGAGTGGATCGTCATGCCTTTTGGTTTGACGAATGCACCTGTAACACCCCGTATGTTAAATAACTTGTTATAACATAAATCAGAGCAGAATTAAATTTAATATTCTGAATCAGGGGAAACGGGCTGTGCCATTGCGTTCGTCTCGGAAAAATACGCGAAATAGAGTTCGAGTTTTCGTAAATCGGAGTCCGTATGACCAAGTTATGGCCCGTCAAAGTTTCACGAAAAATCAAAAACGAAAACTGCTCATGTTTTGAGGCCCGGGATGAGTTTTGGGCTGTTTTTTTTTTGGCCCTAAATGGTTCCTACACTTGACTTCTTCCCCAAGACATGCTTTAAAGGCTAGGATTGGTTCTAGGGTATATCCTATGGTCCTAAAACATCTAACTAATCTATATATACACCCTAATACCCCCCTTATCCTTACCAAAAATAGATCTAAGGCCATTATGCCACCACTTAGAAAATTGGAGAGCCTCCACTAAAAATCCTAAGAGGGTTTGCAAGCTAATCTACATCTTCTTCTACTTAATCATTGGATTTGCTTCATTTAACTTGCTAATCTTGTTTTGGTGAGCTTCTATCCCCTTAATAATCAATTATTGAATTGATTATGATAAGATGTGATAAAGTATGGCTATGTTTGTGGATCCATATATTTATGCAAGCTTGATGTAGTGAATATTATGTGTTTTGCAAGTTATATGCCTTATGTCATGCAAGTTTCATAATATGTAATCATGATATTTTTATGCAAGTTGTTTCATGATGTTTATGATGCAAAACACTAAGTGAATATGGATCCATTATGCAAACATGTTATGCAAGTATGTGAGTACTTATGCAAGTCATGTATATGCTTATATGCATGTTTAACATCTTATGCAAGTATATGAATGTTTATGCAAGTTATGTATATGTTGAAATGCAAGTTTAACATAATATGCAAGCCTATGCAAGTATGTGAATGTTTATGCAAGTTATGTATATGTTGAAATGCAAGTTTAACATAATATGCAAGCCTATGCAAGTATGTGAATGTTTATGCAAGTTATGTATATGTTGAAATGCAAGTTTAACATAATATGCAAGCCTATGCAAGTATGTGAATGTTTATGCAAGTTATGTATATGTTGAAATGCAAGTTTAACATAATATGCAAGCCTATGCAAGTATGTGAATGTTTATGCAAGTTATGTATATGTTGAAATGCAAGTTTAACATAATATGCAAGCCTATGCAAGTATGTGAATGTTTATGCAAGTTATGTATATGTTGAAATGCAAGTTTAACATGATATGCAAGCTTATGCAAGTATATGAATGCTTATGCAAGTATGTGAGTGCTTATGCAAGTTAAGTATATGCTAAAATGCAAGTTCTACATGTTATGCAAATCACATGTATGATGATATGTAAGTTCATATGCAACATGTTATGCAAATCACATGTTTGATGATATGTAAGTTCATATGCAACATGTTATGTAAGACACATGTTTGATAATATGCAAGTTTGGGTTGAATATAGTTGGGTTAATACATGCTCATATATGCAAGTTGACATCCTCTTAACCCATGATAAAGTTATATGCTAAACCCATGTTATGTGTGGTAAATCTTCCCTTTATTATGTTATGTCATAATGACGATTTACGTGGGGAACGATGGGGTTAATTAATATGTTAATTAAAAGTATGTTGAAATGGGTATGATTAAGCATACCATAAAAAATTAATTAACATAAGTGGGAATTTACCTATTGAGTTAGGTCTACCCCATGGGAATTTACCTATTGAGTTAGGTCTACCCATGTTATGAATAAATTGATATTAATTAGGGATAATTAATATGGGGGTGATTAATTAGGTGTAATTAATCGACTAAGACACGAGGTTAGGCTCTGTTATGACGTAAGACTGCCCGGACCCTACCGGCTTAACCAGGCGGTCATAACAGCCAGTCTAATGTGAGAGGTCTTAGGCACAAATTAAATACGTGATTAAAGTAAAGACACGAGGTTAGACTCTGTTATGACGTAAGACTGCCCGGACCCTACCGGCTTAACCAGGCGGTCATAACAGCCAGTCTAATGTGGGAGGTCTTTATGGGAGATCACGGTCTTAATTAATTAAGAAACACTTAACCATATTAGCATGTAGTGGGACATGAGGGGTTAAGTGGGTGCCTTGGGTGGCATGTACTAACTAGTGGGGGTGCCTTGGGTGGCATGAGAAAACTAGTGGGTTGCCTTGGGTGGCAATAGAAAATACGATTAGAATACTTAACCAGAGTGGAACATGTAACTAAACATGATTAAAGGGTTAAGTAAGTGCCTTGGGTGGCATGGGGAATCAAGTATGTGCCTTGGGTGGCATGCGGAAATCTAGTGGGTGCCTTAAGTGGCAATTGTAATATAATTGGATGACTTAACCAAACCTTAACATGTAAGGGGGCATGATTATAAAAAGGGGTTAAGTGGAATGCACTAGATAAAATGACAAGCTTAAGTAGTAGCTTGTGGGGGCCCGTTTCAACCAATATCCCAAACGTATCTTTGTGGGCTCGACCCATGTCGAGTGACGGGACACGCATATTGGGCTTGATTATAAGAGGCCAAAACGGGGTAGCGGTGGCAACGCAAGTCCAACGGGTTTCATATGCGTGTGTGGGCCCGGGCTGGTAGATAAGCCGTTGTTGCATCGTGTAGATATAAAGCCGTGCACCGTTGATAGTATTGGGTAGCCACTTTAGGGGAGTGATACACCCCACTGTGGGACCAGCACGGGTATCTACGTTAGGGAGCCGATCGCTTGGGGTAGTGGGGTACACCTAGTAGAGATAGGGGCAGACGGCACCTATGTAGTCAACTAGGGTACAGGAAACTACTGGTTATATCTATCTTTGATATCCTTGGGTGGGATCAACCTTTGAGTAGGAGTGACTGGTGTGGTGCAGTTAGTAATTATCCTTGGGTGGGTAGATGCGTCTTTACGGTTATCTTAGTTCGTCCTGTGTTCGTGGGCAACTTAGTGTAGTCATTATTCCCCAAAGATACCATACCGAGTTCATATCATACCCTAATTACTTTAATAATTGTATTATTAAGGAGATAGGGTTCACTCAGGCTTATGTCTGACCCCCGTTGTTTTTATCTTTTTTCCTTCAGGTCCTCAGGTTGGGCCTAGTGCTAGTGGGCTTTGATCAGTTTGCTTTATCTATCTCTTGGAGCTTGGACCGTAGATGTAGAGCTCAGCTTATCTTATCTTTTCTGTTATGGCTATTTGTTATGAGTAGTGGGATTATGTACTTATTTTATTCAGGATGGATATTTTGTACTTGACTCTTGTTATGGTTTTATGATGTAACCAAACATGTTTTACTTTCCGCTGCTATGAGATGATGTTTTAAATTTTCAAGTATTACATTATATCTGTCTTGTTGTAATTTTACTGTTCTATACTCACTAAAAATACTCCACCGATGCTATGGCATTCCCTTAGTGAGTGACTATAGCGGGTGTGGGGTGTTACACGTGGTATCAGAGCTTAAGGTTACCGGAACAGATAAAATTTTTAGAAAAACTATTTTCTAAGAATACTTTTGGAAAGGAGTATTTTCAAAAACATGTCTTTTAAGAGAAAAGTTTTTGAAAGGAAAGCATAATCCCCAATAGCCATATCTATATCTTTCGAATTCTCCATTTTGAATCTCTTCCTTTCTCTCGTTTTGAGTTTCCTCTCCGCGTATAGATGATCTTTCTAAGATAGATAAGGATGGAAAACCACTTCAAGGGACTTAGACGTTAGTCGGATTAGAAGTTGGTTCAAGAAGGAGGAGGACTGGTAGGTATCTATTGGATAAACGATGGGAGGAAGGCTCAAATAGTTGTTTGGTTAATGAAAGATGAAACCTCATTGGTGGGAGGTTACGAGTGGAGAATAGGGAAGAAGAAGGCAAGTGGTTATCCTTTTAAGAGGAATAGGACACCTTATTAGGATTGTTCAAAGAAGCAAGGGCAAGGTATGGAATCTTCTGGAGGGTAGTTGTATTCCCTCACGACTAGGGTACCAGATGGGGATATGACCGTCTAGGTTGGAATTTGGATTTCTTTATCATCCGATTCAAGCTTTATTTGATTCTGATATATTGAGTTTGTTTATCCCACCATTGTTAGTTGAGTCACTGCACTTAGACACCAGTTTGGTAGATGATCCCTTAGTTGTTTCAAACCCAGTTGGGGCTCCATGATATATTTGGGTTTGAAAGTTTCTATACTTAGCGTTGAGTTTAGATGTGATGCTTGTTGGGCTTCGCGGGCTATGGGTTAATTTTGGGCATGGACTGGTTATCCAGTAGGAGTGCTGTTCTTCATTTTGAAGGGAGAGTTGTTAGGCTTATGGGCCGCCTAAGTAACACTCTCGAGATCTCTTGTAATCCCATAGAATCTGTTATGCTAAGGTATCTAGAATCGCCTGACACGTTGGTCTAGAGTCTGCGATCTGTTAGAGCGGTCCGGGAATACCCGGATGTGTTTGAGGAGGTGAAGGGCTTACCTCCGAAGCGGGAGATTGACTTCCGAATATATCTGGTGGATAATGCCAAACCAGTATCTTGGCCAGTGTGCCACATGGCTCCTAGTGAGAGGAGGGAACTCCATAAGTAAGTAGGCGATTTGCTTGAGAAGGGGTTCATAAGACGAAGTATATCGGAGTGGGGCGCTCCAGTAGTTTTTGTTATGAAGGCGGATGGGTCCCTCAGACTTTGTGTAGGCTAAAGGGAACTAAAGAAACTCACAAAGAAGAATAGATACCCATTGCCGAGGATTAATGATCTCCTTGATCAGTTGGCTGGCGCCTCAGTATTTTTATAGTAGGACTTAGCCACGGGATTTCATCAGTTGAGAGTGGCTGAGAATAGTATAGAGGAGACTGCCTTTGGGACTCCGGATGATTTCTTTTATGAGTGGCTGGTGATGCCATTGGGTTTGACGAACGCCCCCGCATACTTTGTTGAGAAGGGTGTTCAGGGAGTACCTAAATAAGTTCGTGATGGTCTTTGTAGATGACATCTGGGTCTTTTCTAGGAGCGAAATAAGTTTTCGTATGTGCTCAATAGGCTAAGCAGGGCCAGTATAGGATAAACGACGGTTTTGGAGCGAGACTGGCGAGAACATCCAGAATTGGTCAAGGGCTTAATTATTTAGCCATTTTTACTAGTATCGTCTCACGTAGGTCGTCTGAATTCGAAGGAGGTATCCCTTGGGTGTTTGTCTGATATTGGTTTAGGCCTTTGGGGCTTGCATTTGGGGGATGCCGAATTCGACTAGGGTGGTCTGCGTGGGAGACAGTTGTGATGATTTTGGATGATATTCTGGTGGAGAAGAGCATGCCCTACATCTTAGGGAAGTGTTGGAGACTCTTCGAGCGCATAGTCTTAGGACAGCAAAAGTGGATGGGATCCTTAGCATCCTATGAGTAAGGGTAACATGGTAACGGACACCTTAAGTAGAAAAAGGTTTTCCTTGAGTTCATTGTTCGTTGAACGACGGAGCTTAGAGTTTATTTCTAAGTTTGACTTTAGACCTTCCGTTGACTTTGTACCCGGTTTGCTAGCTTCTTTGGAAGTTAGACCTACTCTTTTGGGGCGGATTGGAGAAGCACAGAGGGGCGACCCACAGTTGGTTGAGTTAGTAGAGAAGCTCATAAGGGGGGAGTCGTCCAGCCATTTGAGTAGGTACACCCTAGATGATAGAGGGTGCTTGCGTAGAGACAGTAGACTTTGTGTACCGCAGGACGAGGGTTTGAGGAAGGCTATTCTTGATGACGCACACCGTTTTAGGATGACCATTCATCCCGGTGGGGGTAAGATGTACCAAGACATGAAGAGGGCTTTCTTCTGGGCCGGTATGAAGAAAGATGTGGCCGAGCATGTCGCTCGATGCTTGGTGTGCCAACGAGTGAATACGGAGCGAAAGAAACCAGGTGGGTTGCTTCACCCATTGGAGGTTCCGCAATGAAAGTGGGACAGCGTCTCGTTGGATTTTATTGACAGGTTACCCAAATCGAGAAAGAGTAATACAGGAATTTGGGTGGTGGTAGACAGACTTACTAAGAACACCCATTTCATACCTGTGAAGAGTAAGTGGACTGCTCCATGGCTAGCTTTTGTATATCTTCGAGAGATAGTTCGATTGCATCGGGTACCCTCCAGTATAGTGAGTGATCGAGATCCTATCTTCACTAGAGAGTTTTGGAAGAGTTTGCAAAAGGCGGTAGGGACTCAGTTGCGTTTGAGTACCGCATATCATCCTCAGACGGACGGCCAGACCGAGAGGGTGAATCATATTTTAGAAGACCTTTTGAGGCTATGTATCTTGGATTTTGGAGGTACATGGGAGGAGCATCTTCCATTGGTGGAGTTGCCCGACAGACTTAGTGGTGTACATGATGTATTCCATGGGAGGAAGTGCCTACATAAGACCGCAGAGGTGGTAGAGCCAAGTTTGCTTAGAGAAGTGGAAGCAGAGCGTGATGCGACTATTCGACGAGCTCCTACTCGCATCCTTGGGTCGGAGACTAGGAAATTGAGGAATCGAGAGGTTCGGCTAGTCAAAGTGCAATGGGGAGAAGAGGAGAGCAACGCAACTTGGGAGACGGAAGCGAAGATGCGTTCTTTGTATCCATTTCTTTTTGAGAGTATGTCTTTTAACTTCTCCTTTATCGTTTGACTGGTACTTATCTTATCCTTAGTATGTCCTCTCGTTAGTACCTTTGACCTTCAGATAGGATAGTCCTATGGTTGAAACATGTGTTTGAGACATGTTATGTATGATGGATGCAAGTGTTTGCTAGTGGTTGCTCGTGGATGCATATACACACACTCTAGGCACTAGATCGGCTCAATCACTTCATATTGCATATTGCATAAAATTGTGTGTAGGAAGCTATATTTATGGATGTATAATGATTGTGTTATCATATGGATGATGCATTTTGGTGAATGATTGTGCACTCATGTAGATATTGTATGTGTCGATAGGGTTCCCTCGCATACATAATGGATGCATGGCACTATCATGGTTTGCATATGTTCATACATTAGATAGGGAACATATACACACACTTTTTGCATATGCTCATACATCATTAGAAATTGTTTAAGGACAATGGATGCCAGTGTTTGATGGTTGAGTAGATGGTTGTTTGGTTGGTAGGATACGTTCTTCTTGACTTAGAGATTTCGGGGACGAAATCCTTTAAGTAGGGGAGAATGTAACACCCCGTATGTTAAATAACTTGTTATAACATAAATCAGAGCAGAATTAAATTTAATATTCTGAATCAGGGGAAACGGGCTGTGCCATTGCGTTCGTCTCGGAAAATACGCGAAATAGAGTTCGAGTTTTCGTAAATCGGAGTCCGTATGACCAAGTTATGGCCCGTCAAAGTTTCACGAAAAATCAAAAACGAAAACTGCTCATGTTTTGAGGCCCGGGATGAGTTTTGGGCTGTTTTTTTTTGGGCCCTAAATGGTTCCTACACTTGACTTCTTCCCCAAGACATGCTTTAAAGGCTAGGATTGGTTCTAGGGTATATCCTATGGTCCTAAAACATCTAACTAATCTATATATACACCCTAATACCCCCCTTATCCTTACCAAAAATAGATCTAAGGCCATTATGCCACCACTTAGAAAATTGGAGAGCCTCCACTAAAAATCCTAAGAGGGTTTGCAAGCTAATCTACATCTTCTTCTACTTAATCATTGGATTTGCTTCATTTAACTTGCTAATCTTGTTTTGGTGAGCTTCTATCCCCTTAATAATCAATTATTGAATTGATTATGATAAGATGTGATAAAGTATGGCTATGTTTGTGGATCCATATATTTATGCAAGCTTGATGTAGTGAATATTATGTGTTTTGCAAGTTATATGCCTTATGTCATGCAAGTTTCATAATATGTAATCATGATATTTTTATGCAAGTTGTTTCATGATGTTTATGATGCAAAACACTAAGTGAATATGGATCCATTATGCAAACATGTTATGCAAGTATGTGAGTACTTATGCAAGTCATGTATATGCTTATATGCATGTTTAACATCTTATGCAAGTATATGAATGTTTATGCAAGTTATGTATATGTTGAAATGCAAGTTTAACATAATATGCAAGCCTATGCAAGTATGTGAATGTTTATGCAAGTTATGTATATGTTGAAATGCAAGTTTAACATAATATGCAAGCCTATGCAAGTATGTGAATGTTTATGCAAGTTATGTATATGTTGAAATGCAAGTTTAACATAATATGCAAGCCTATGCAAGTATGTGAATGTTTATGCAAGTTATGTATATGTTGAAATGCAAGTTTAACATAATATGCAAGCCTATGCAAGTATGTGAATGTTTATGCAAGTTATGTATATGTTGAAATGCAAGTTTAACATAATATGCAAGCCTATGCAAGTATGTGAATGTTTATGCAAGTTATGTATATGTTGAAATGCAAGTTTAACATAATATGCAAGCCTATGCAAGTATGTGAATGTTTATGCAAGTTATGTATATGTTGAAATGCAAGTTTAACATAATATGCAAGCCTATGCAAGTATGTGAATGTTTATGCAAGTTATGTATATGTTGAAATGCAAGTTTAACATAATATGCAAGCTTATGCAAGTATATGAATGCTTATGCAAGTATGTGAGTGCTTATGCAAGTTAAGTATATGCTAAAATGCAAGTTCTACATGTTATGCAAATCACATGTATGATGATATGTAAGTTCATATGCAACATGTTATGCAAATCACATGTTTGATGATATGTAAGTTCATATGCAACATGTTATGTAAGACACATGTTTGATAATATGCAAGTTTGGGTTGAATATAGTTGGGTTAATACATGCTCATATATGCAAGTTGACATCCTCTTAACCCATGATAAAGTTATATGCTAAACCCATGTTATGTGTGGTAAATCTTCCCTTTATTATGTTATGTCATAATGACGATTTACGTGGGGAACGATGGGGTTAATTAATATGTTAATTAAAAGTATGTTGAAATGGGTATGATTAAGCATACCATAAAAAATTAATTAACATAAGTGGGAATTTACCTATTGAGTTAGGTCTACCCCATGGGAATTTACCTATTGAGTTAGGTCTACCCATGTTATGAATAAATTGATATTAATTAGGGATAATTAATATGGGGGTGATTAATTAGGTGTAATTAATCGACTAAGACACGAGGTTAGGCTCTGTTATGACGTAAGACTGCCCGGACCCTACCGGCTTAACCAGGCGGTCATAACAGCCAGTCTAATGTGAGAGGTCTTAGGCACAAATTAAATACGTGATTAAAGTAAAGACACGAGGTTAGACTCTGTTATGACGTAAGACTGCCCGGACCCTACCGGCTTAACCAGGCGGTCATAACAGCCAGTCTAATGTGGGAGGTCTTTATGGGAGATCACGGTCTTAATTAATTAAGAAACACTTAACCATATTAGCATGTAGTGGGACATGAGGGGTTAAGTGGGTGCCTTGGGTGGCATGTACTAACTAGTGGGGGTGCCTTGGGTGGCATGAGAAAACTAGTGGGTTGCCTTGGGTGGCAATAGAAAATACGATTAGAATACTTAACCAGAGTGCAACATGTAACTAAACATGATTAAAGGGTTAAGTAAGTGCCTTGGGTGGCATGGGG
This sequence comes from Allium sativum, assembly GCA_030737875.1. Lineage (NCBI taxonomy): Eukaryota > Viridiplantae > Streptophyta > Magnoliopsida > Asparagales > Amaryllidaceae > Allium > Allium sativum. The sequence goes on along the minus strand of CM060909.1, from coordinate 426,236,345 downwards.
AATCAAGTAAGTGCCTTGGGTGGCATGCGGAAATCTAGTGGGTGCCTTAAGTGGCAATTGTAATATAATTGGATGACTTAACCAAACCTTAACATGTAAGGGGGCATGATTATAAAAAGGGGTTAAGTGGAATGCACTAGATAAAATGACAAGCTTAAGTAGTAGCTTGTGGGGGCCCGTTTCAACCAATATCCCAAACGTATCTTTGTGGGCTCGACCCATGTCGAGTGACGGGACACGCATATTGGGCTTGATTATAAGAGGCCAAAACGGGGTAGCGGTGGCAACGCAAGTCCAACGGGTTTCATATGCGTGTGTGGGCCCGGGCTGGTAGATAAGCCGTTGTTGCATCGTGTAGATATAAAGCCGTGCACCGTTGATAGTATTGGGTAGCCACTTTAGGGGAGTGATACACCCCACTGTGGGACCAGCACGGGTATCTACGTTAGGGAGCCGATCGCTTGGGGTAGTGGGGTACACCTAGTAGAGATAGGGGCAGACGGCACCTATGTAGTCAACTAGGGTACAGGAAACTACTGGTTATATCTATCTTTGATATCCTTGGGTGGGATCAACCTTTGAGTAGGAGTGACTGGTGTGGTGCAGTTAGTAATTATCCTTGGGTGGGTAGATGCGTCTTTACGGTTATCTTAGTTCGTCCTGTGTTCGTGGGCAACTTAGTGTAGTCATTATTCCCCAAAGATACCATACCGAGTTCATATCATACCCTAATTACTTTAATAATTGTATTATTAAGGAGATAGGGTTCACTCAGGCTTATGTCTGACCCCCGTTGTTTTTATCTTTTTCCTTCAGGTCCTCAGGTTGGGCCTAGTGCTAGTGGGCTTTGATCAGTTTGCTTTATCTATCTCTTGGAGCTTGGACCGTAGATGTAGAGCTCAACTTATCTTATCTTTTCTGTTATGGCTATTTGTTATGAGTAGTGGGATTATGTACTTATTTTATTCAGGATGGATATTTTGTACTTGACTCTTGTTATGGTTTTATGATGTAACCAAACATGTTTTACTTTCCGCTGCTATGAGATGATGTTTTAAATTTTCAAGTATTACATTATATCTGTCTTGTTGTAATTTTACTGTTCTATACTCACTAAAAATACTCCACCGATGCTATGGCATTCCCTTAGTGAGTGACTATAGCGGGTGTGGGGTGTTACAGCACCCGCATACTTTGTTGACTTAATGAGTAGGATGTTTAGGGAGTTTCTAAACAAGTTTGTGGTAGTCTTTGTAGACGATATTCTGGTTTTCTCTAAAAATGAAGAAGAGCATGCCCTACATCTTAGGGAGTCTTAGAGACCCTACGAGCGCATCAGCTAAAAGCTAAGTTCTCCAAGTGCCATTTTTGGAGAAAAGAAGTGAGGTTCTTAGGATATATGGTCTCTAAGGAAGGGATAGCTGTGGATAACGCCAAGGTGGTGGCAATCCAAGATTGGAAAACTCCTAAGAACGCAACAGAAGTAAGAAGCTTTTTAGGGTTGGCTGACTATTATAGGAAGTTCATTAAGGACTTCGCGAAGATATCAGCCCCTCTCACTCGATTAACGAAGAAAAATTTAACTTTTACTTGGGACGTTGACCGTGACGATGCTTTCCAACGTCTGAAGAGGGCTTTGACGACAACTCCAGTTTTAGTTTTGCCAGACGGGAGTAAGACATTCACTGTATATACCGATGCTTGCGGGACAGGGCTTGGCGCAGTTTTATTGCAAGAGGGAAGGGTGATATGCTAAGGTGGAAGACAGTTGTAAGCCCACGAGAAAAATTACCCTACCCACGACTTAGAGTTGGCGGCCATAGTTTTTGCGCTTAATTCATGGCGTCATTATTTGCTTGGCGAGAGGTTTGAGTTGTATGCAGACCATAAGTGCTAAAGTACTTATTCTCTCAGAAGGACCTAAACTTGAGGTAACAGAGATGGATGGAGTTTTTGGCATCCTACGATTTTGAGATCGCATATACCCCTGGCAAGGGTAACGTTGTAGCCGACTCCTTAAGTAGAAAGAAGTTAACTTTAAGTCCTTTGTTCGTAGAGCGGCAAAGTTTGGAGTATATATCTTCCTTTGACTTCAGACCCTCTGTCGATTATGTACCCGGATTATTGGCATCGTTAGAGGTGCAACCTACACTTTTGGGTCGAGTTGGAGAGGCATAGTGAAATGACCCACAGTTGGTTGAAATAGTAGGCAAGCTTATATGAGGGGAGTCCTCGAGTCATCTTGATAGATATGCTATAGATAAGAGAGGTTGGTTACGTAGAGATGGAAGATTTTGCATACCACAAGATGAGAGTTTGAAGAAGGCGATTCTTGAAGACTCACATCGCTCTAAGATGACCATACATCCCTGTGGTGATAAGATGTATAGGGATATGAAGCGAGTTTTCTTTTGGGCTGGAATGAAGAAGTACGTGGCTGAGTTCGTTGCTAGATGCTTAGTGTGCCAACAAGTCAAGGCGGAGCAAAAGAAGCCTGGACGTTTGCTCCATCCCTTAGAGATTCCGCTTTGGAAAGGGGAAAGCGTTTCCATGGATTTTGTAGATGGGTTACCAAGATCAAGGAAGGGTAATACGAGGATTTGGGTAATTGTAGACAGACTTAACAAAAGTGCCCATTTTATTCCGGTTAAAAGTAAAAGTACCACCGCGTGGTTAGCATCTGTTTACCTTCGAGAGATAGTTCATTTGCACAACATACCCTCTAGCATTGTGAGCGATAGAGATCCCATTTTCACAAGCGAATTTTGGAAAAGCTTACAAGAGGTGGTTGGAACGCAATTATGATTAAGTACCGCTTATCACCCTCAGATGGACGGCCGACCGAGAAAGTAAATCGGGTTCTAGAAGACCTTCTGAGACTATGCATCCTATACTTTGGAGGAACGTGGGAAGAACACCTTCCACTAGTGGAGTTCGCCTATAATAATAGTTTTCAGGCTAGCATTGGCATGGCACCTTTTGAGGCTCTTTATGGACGACCGTGCCGATCACCTACATGTTGGTGGGAATCCACTGAAAAGGTTTTGCTTGGACCCGACATGATTAGGGAGAATTCGGAGAAGATAGACCTGATTCGACGATGAATGAAGACGGCGCAAGACCGACAGAAGTCATATGCTGATAGGAGACGAACCGATCTTGAATTCAATATTGGAGACATGGTTTTTGTTAAGGTGTCACCGTTAAGAAACGTAGTCTGTTTTGGATCAATAAGGAAGTTGGCACCGAGGTTCGTAGAACCCTTTCCAATTATGGAGAGGATTGGACAGATGGTGTATAGAGTAAAGTTACCAGAGAAGCTCAGCGGAGTTCATGACGTGTTTCATGTTTTACATTTGTGTAAGTGTTTACACGATACGACGGAAGTGGTAGAGGCGAGCACGCTCGAAGAAGTGGAAGTAGAGCGCAATGCCACGATCAGACGAGCTCCTACACGCATTCTCAGATCGGAGGTCAAAAAACTTCGCAACAAAGAGGTTAAGTTGATCAAAGTGCAAAGGGGAGATGATCAAAGAGACGCAACTTGGGAGACGGAAGACAAAATGCGTACGTTGTACCCTTTCCTTTTTGAGGGCATGTTTTAATTTCTCCTTTTTCTACCGCTTTGTTGAGACTTGTCCTATCTTTTAGTATTATCTTTGCGATGACATCTTAGATCTTTAGTTAGGAAGAACCCTATGGTTGCAAACATGTGTTTGAGACATGTTATGTTTGGTGGATGCAAATGGATGCAAGTGGTTGCTAGTGGTTGCTCGTGGATGCATGTACACACACATTAGGCACTAGATCGGCTCAATCACCTTCATGTTGCATATAAATGTGTGTGCATATCTAAATTAATGGATGTATAATGGTTGTGTTATCATATGGATGCTGCATTTTGATGAATGGTTGTGCACATATACAGAAATAATATGTATCGATAGGATTCTTTCGCATACATAATGGACGCATGGCACTATCATGATTTGCATTAAGGAGGTCAACTGAATCAGTGGACCGCCTGATCTTTGCATTAGATAAGGAACATATACACACATTTTTGCATAAGTTCATATAGCATTAGAAATTTCTTTTAAGGACAATGGATGCTTGTGGATGATGGTTGAGTAAATGGATGATTGGTTGGTAGGATACATTCTTCTTAACTTAGAGATTTCGGGGACGAAATCCTTTAAGGAGGGGAGAATGTAACACCCCAAAATTTTATAACATTAAAATTCACAAATTAAAGTATACTTAATTTTTAGAAGAAGAATTAAGTGAAATGGGTTGGTTTGCATAAAACAGATAACTTATGAAGAAGTTATTAAGCCTTGAAGTTTGTATGCATATGATATATATATATATATATATATATTCATAAAAAGTTCATAATAGCGAATCGGGAGGGGGAATAGCTGAATCGCACCATTTTTGGAGTCGACCCGAGCCTTGTTGGGTCGACTAGGGGTCGATCAAGGGTGTTTGGCTGTCAACCCGTGGCCCGATTCGCCCTAAGGGCTGATGTGGCATCTGAGCGGTCCTGATGGTTCTGGTTATCCCTAGGTTAATCCGACGGCTCTTATTAAATTAAACTTCTATAAAAACACTCCTAAACCATTAACCTTAATCACATTAATTCATAACAAGAGCCGCCATGCCGTCAATGGAGAACCTAGAGTAGCCGCCATACACTTTCAACCCTAAAGCAAGATAGAAGCTTGAATCAAAATCAGATCAAATCTAAATAACGATTAGTCTACATCAAATGCGAGCAATTCAGTTTCAGAATATAGACCCCAGAAAGACAAGACTATTATTTTTAATTGTGAGTATGATAGCTTTCACAAATTAATTAATTAATTAAATTATGATAAGATATAATTGGGATTATGAGAATATGATTTTGAATCATGTGATGTAAATTATATGTGTGTTTGTGGTGTTGAATCATAAGTTAGTCTTATGCAAGTTGGATCATATGTTAGTTCTTATGTGAATCTTATGCAAGTTGAATCATATATCTTATGCAAGTTTGTGATGATTGGATCATATATTCATGTATGAATCTTATGCAAGTTTGGGTTGTTAAAATATATGTGAGAAATGTATATGCATATTCTATTTTATGTGACATTAACCTTTATGTCTAGATCCATATGCAAGTTTACATCTTTATGTTTAGACCCGTATGCAAGTTTACATCTTTATGTTTAGATCTATATGCCAGTTTACATCTTTATGTTTAGATCTATATGCAAGTTTACATCTTTATGTTTAGATCCATATGCAAGTTCACGCCTTTATGTTTGGATCTATAGCAGTACATAAGTTATGCAAGTTTATGCCCATTACTTATGCTAGTTTTGTATCATATGCTAGTTTGAATGAAATTCATATGCAAGTTATTGGCTATGTAATCTTATGTCATGATCCTTAGATCTATTTTATGTGTTATGTGATGTTGTTTTTATTTTTATAAGTTAGACTATTTGCGAGTCTAACATATGTCATATGAAAACGTACGAATAGCGTGGGGAAGATGGGATAATATTGAATATACATAAATTGTGAATTGGCATAAAATGGCCTTAAAAGGCATACAATTAATTTGAGACATTAATTGGCATAATTGGTATTTATGGACATAATTTTAAGAGACAATTATGGACGTAAATAAATTTGGAATTTATTGATAAATTTGAATAGGGATATTAATTCAATTTGGGGTTAAATAAAGATGTGTAATAATTAACCGCCTAAGACACGTAGTTAGACTCTTTTGTGGTGTAAGACTGCCCGGACCCGCCCGGCAAATCCAGCAGCCACAAATGCCAGTCTAATGTGAGAGGTCAAAGGCACGAATTAAATGCGTAACAATTGTAAAGACACGAGGTTAGGCTCGTTTGCGGTATAAGAGTGCCCGGACCCGCCCGGCAAACCCAGCAACTGCAAATGTCAGCCTAATGTGGGAGGTCTTTACAAGGTTACGGTTCTAATGAATTAAGTAACATTTAACCAGATAAACATGTGGTGGGACATGGGGGGTTAAGTGGGTGCCTTGGGTGGAATGTGAAATTAAGTGGGTGCGTTGGGTGGCATGTGAAATACGATCAGATGCAACCAAGATTGAAACATGTAAGAAGACATGAATAAGAATGGGGTTAAGTGGGGAAACCTTAGTGGGGACCAAGCATAAGTGGAAGGCTTGTGTCAAGCATGGGGGCCCTTTTTAAACCAGTAACCCATTAAGTATCTTTGTGAGCTCGACCCAAGTCGAGGACGGGACACACTTACTGGATTTGATTGTAAGAGGTCAAAACAGATTAGCGGTGGCAACGCAAGTCCAACGGGGTCATGTGCGTGCGTGGGCCCGGGCTGGTAGGTAAGACGTTGTTGCATCATGTAGATGTAAGCCGTGCATCTTTGGTGGTATCGGGTTTCCACTTTGGGGAGTGATACACCCCACCGTGGGCCAAGCACGGGTATCTACGAGTTAGGGAGCCGATCGAATGGGGGTAGTGGGTACAACTAGTGGAGATACGGGCAGACGACACCTATGAAGGCAGCTAGGGTTACATGAAACTACCATTATCATTATTAAGTTCTGTAGGCGGGATCAACTTTTAGGGTGACTAGTGGTGGTACATTATAGTAATTATCCTATAGTGATTAGGAACGATATTAACGCCAGAATATTCCTCTTATTTGCTTTGTCATGCCCACTTGTTTCATGGTCATATCTTATCTTACCAGTTTATGCCTTATCCTAGTTACTTTAATAATTATATTGTTAAAGTTATTATACTCGCCAGACTTTATGTCTGACCCCCTTGTTTTCGCCTCTTTTTTTCCTTCCCCCCTCCCCCCAGGTTCTCAGGGTGGGACTAGTACTAGTAGAGCTTGATCTCGGATCTCTTTCTCTCTCCTTTGGAAGTGCTTGGATTGCTGAAAGTAAAGTTCAGCTCATCTCTTTTATGTCTACTTTTGTTGGGGTTTATGCTTTTTATTTTATGTACTCTGAAACAATTTATCAAGATGGATATTAAGTGTACTTGGTTTATGAAGTTGTTGTAATCAAACTATTTCTCTGCTACAATAAAAGTTGTTTTAAAATTTTCGAGTACCATTATTTATATCTGTCTTGTTATATTCTGTTCTATACACTAAATACGCTCTATGGAAGTTAATGCATTCCCTTTGTGAGTGACATTAATGGACGTGGGGTGTTACAAAAATCATACACATAATGTAAAAGATGAAAATACTGCTATATATCATACTACATTAAAGCTGAAATTACCGCAATATACAACACTGCAATCCATATGACATAAAATGATTAATATTTCATACAGACTATGCTAATAAATTACAATCCTATATAATACAATACAACTCCACTGAAAGCCATATAATACACAAACAATACTAATAAACAACAAATACACAGACAATATTAATTAAGATTACGGACAATACTAATAAACTACAAATACAGTACAAAACTACAAATACACAGATAATACTCAAACATCATTTCATTGATCAAACACTATAAGTTTCAAAGCAATATATCAAAGTATCAATAACCTATAACTGTACCATGTACTATTATCTATGCAGTAAATGAAAAGTATGACCTGAAATTTACACATTGACAAAAAATATCCAACTCTATAAAAGTATCAACTAACATATCAGCTATTATTGATAAACAACCTATAACTATCTAAAACCAAACACTGGCCAGCATCCCAATATATCATCAAGTAAAACAACACCATCTTCATTCCACACAGCTGCAGCAAATAATTTCTACAATTATAAAAACAAATCAGTTAATTTACATGAATAAAGCTAAATAAACTAAACATAATTATACAATTAAAAGGAAAAAACATAATTAAACTTGAACCATCTAAAACTTAAAAACTAAACAGCATAAAATAAAATAAAATAAATACCTGAACCATCTAAAACATAACACTGTCTGAAATCAGATACTAGCCAAAATCCCAATATATCAAGAAAAACAACACCATATTCATTCCACATAGCTACAGAAAACAATTTCTGCAATTATATATATAAAAAACAGTTAGAATAAAAAATAAAGCTAAATAAGTAAAAGAACTAAACTGTTATGCAAAAGTTTGCTACATAGATGCGGAAGCGTAATAAGCAGGATCTAGATTTGCCAATTGAACACCAATCTAATCTGATAGCAATTATTCTATTACATCAACAAAATAGTAAATAACTATAGTAGAGAAACAAAGAGACACAATATTTATACTGGTTCCACTATCCTCGAGATAGTGTACGTCCAGTCCAACAGAGAGAGATTTTATTCCACATGAGAGAATCACAAGAGATTACAAAATAAGAGTTCACATATCCAAACCTCAATTAGGTTTAACAAGAAGAGACACCATTGGGGATCATTGGCTCCAGGCCAGGATGGGTTTACACTAAAGTTTACCCCTCGACATATAGCCAGTGCAAATCTATGTGAGTCATCAATTAAATTTCCAACAAATGGTAATAATATAATGGAGGCAAATTACCATAACAACAAATGTGCAAACATAGGAAGTAAATCAATCAATTTCTTTAGCATAGATGGGAAAAATTAATCCCTTCATTTATTTCTTTACCACCTCATCAAATGCAATCATTGCATTCCATTATAAAAATATTTACTTTCCATTCTTTGCAATTTTGTTCCAATCAATTTGTGATTTTGTATCACCAAATTTAACACTCCACCTTGAAGCAAAATCACATATCTCCAGCGCCCCACCTTGAGTCTAATTCTCTTCTCATCATAAAACTCTTCAACATAACTCCACCTTCAATCAAAATCTCACAACGAGATACACCAAAAAAATGAATATTTACCAAATGGGTTCCAGCAAAGCCACCCCCCATCACACAATTGTTAATGAGCTCAGACTACGTCCCCGCCCACCAACAAAATGTTGCAAATATCCAAAATAAAAAAAAAGGCAGATTCCAAAGTAATCTCAACACCACCAAGACCAAAAAATTATTCTCTCAATTAAAACCAACCTCGATTACAGGGCAACGAGATACACCCAGTCGATTTGAAAGGACTACGACCACACCTCAATTACAAACACAACCCACCGCTTACAAAAGATGCATCTACCACCTGAGCTGCACCGTGCAAAAACCAACGGTCTAAAAAGTGCTTGCAATACCACAAGATCTCCATCGTCTTTGTGGATTTCAAAACTCGACATCCGTCTTCCGTTTGACATGATCTCTTCACCTCCGGGGTCCCTCGAGCATCATCAACATCTAGACCCTTGTCGATACCATGGTCCTACACCTTAGGACCATAAGCAGTGACCATATTAACCTCTCTACCTTGCTGTGGACTAGGTTCTTCAACCGTCACCCGCCTTCTTCTTCGTCTTCTTCCATCTTCCTTCATCCGTATCAGAGGGCTTCTTCACAATAAACTACATATCACATCAAAGTTCCCAGATTGGAATGCTCTTCACTCTCGACATAATCTCCTCCACCAAAGTCTCCTTTTCCCCAAAATAGTAATAGCAAAATCACCACTGAATCTACCAACCTTTGTAGAAATAATTGATGCACAATTTAAAACAAATCGCCTCTCTCTGATACCAATCTTCTGTGCAAAAATTGCGCATATGCGGAAGCGGAATAAATAGGATCTAGATTTGCCAATTGAACACAAATCTAATCTGATAGCAATTATTCTATTACATCAACAAAATAGTAAATAACTATAGCAGAGAAACAAAGAGACACAACATTTATACTGGTTCCACTATCCTCGAGATAGTGTACGTCCAGTCCAATAGAGAGAGATTTTATTCCACATGAGAGAATTAAAAGAGATTACAAAATAAGAGTTTACATATCCAAACCTCAATCAGGTTTAACAAGAAGAGACACCATTAGGGATCACTGGCTCTAGGCTAGGATGGGTTTACACTAAAGTCTACCCCTTAATATATAGCCAGTGCAAATCTATGTGAGTTATCAATTAAATTACCAACATATGGTAATAATATAATGGAGGCAAATTACCATAACAACAAATGTGCAAGCATAGGAAGTAAATCAATCCGTTTCTTTAGCATAGATGGAAGAAATTAATCCCTTCATTTATTTCTCTACCACCTCATCAAATGCAATCAATGCATTCCATTATAAAAATATTTACTTTCCATTCTTTGAAAATTTGTTCTAATCAATTTGTGATTTTGTATCACCAAATTTAACATAAACTAAACATTTGTATATAATTAATAGGGAAAAAACATAAGAAAACCTGAAGCAACTAAAGCTTAAAAACTAAACAACATTAAAAAAATACCTGAACAATCTGAAACTTTAGCACAGATTTGCAATTTCTATGATTATGACCATATTGACTACATTTTCCACATCTGTTTTCCTTGGTTTTAAAGACAGCCGGACCTCCCTTTCTTTTGAATGATGGCCCACCAGCTTGCCGAATGGATTTAGGAGGTCTTACAATTTCACTATCTTCAAGGGAAGCTTTTGGTTTATTAAAATTAGGAATTAGCATTATAACATGAGAATAACTAGCACGATAAGCTTCAGTTGTATAATAATACTCCAGAAACTCATAAACAGACAGTTTACACCTATTCATACATTTAATGGCATAGGCACAAGGAAAATAAGTAATTTTCCGTTGATTGCAACTGCACATTTTCAAATTCAGATCAACATAATGAAACTATGAAGATTTTACCTCAAAAATATGATTAGGATACTTAAAAACATCCCATCCATATCCTTCATTAATAGGTTAGGACAATCGAGTTTCCATAGTCGGACAAAGTACACTTTTCCAATTATGAACCTCCTCTCTACGTTTAGTGTAATAACCCGAAAATCTGGGCCAGTTTAAAATTTTTATTTTGGCAATTTTAGCGAATTTTGAATATTTAAAATGAATTATTTTAAATAATATCGACGAGAAATTTATTTTGAATAGAATTCGAACGTATATATTATACGCGTCGTCGTTAGTATATAAATAATTATATATAATTATAAATAGAATTGAAAATGGCGCGGTAGTTCGATAATTCGATTTCAAACTTCAATTGAATGTACCGGGTGCAAAACAATTCGGATTTTAGTGAAACCAAAAATATTAGAATCTAGTTGAGAATATCTTTCCAACGAATCCGAAAAATCAAGATTTCATAGCGGGAATCAAAAGATATGTCCAGTTGAAAATTCTGAATAGTCGCTATGGAATTCAGGCCCTTAAAAATAGACATTTTGCAAACGACCTCGGATTTCGACGAAACCAGTTTTGTTGGGTCCGTGATGTAAGATTATTGCTAGGTTTCAAATTTCATAATTTTTCGAATCAATATGTGAGCGTGGCAAAGGAAAACGCGTTTGACCATTTTCAGTTGATTTTAATCGACTGGAAATTGGCCATTTTTCCAACGGTCTCAGAATTCGACGAAACTAGTTTTATTAGGACCGTATCGTTTATACGAACCTAGAAAATATTTTTCTGGAATTTTTAGAGTTCGTATGTGACCCCGGTAATTTGAAATGTACGTTTAAAATTCAATATAGTGATTTAAATGTAAATTTAAAGGAAACTGATTCAAACGATCGAATCAGCTTACGATCCATATCCCATTGTGTTCGGAATGGGGATAAAACGCTATGGACGACAGGCGGTGGGCCTCGTTTAGAGGTCGTATGTAAAAGTCAACTTCTTTGAAAATAAAATAATTAAATAATAAAAAAAAAACCCTCTCCTCCCTTAACCAGCCCCCCCCCGATATCTTCTCATTCCAGAAAAAAAAAGAAAAAAAAAGAGAGAAGGAAGGGGGAGGAGCCGCCGCTCCTCCCACCGTCGCGCCCACCCAAGGTGGCGCTGACCACCGCAGCCCCCCCCGATTCCTCCTCTCCTCTCCCTTCTATCGATACACAGATCGACGCACCCCCCTTCTCCTGCTCCAGTCGAGAAACCCGCCAGCCCCTCCTCTCGAACACGTCCAACCCTAAAAACCGCTGCTTCACCATGTTCACCCCACCGCTCAGCTAATCCGCCGCCACAGACCCGGACGCCACCGTGAAGCACCTGACCCCCGCGCACAACCAGAGACCCCCCCTGTTGATTGTAAGTTTTGTTTTATTTATTTATTTATTTATTTATTTTCATTTATCTGTTAATTTTTATTTGATGTTAAAAACAGAATTTTTTATTTGATTTTCAAACTGATTTATATTTGATTTTAAAACTGAAAAAAAAAAAAATTTAAAACTGGAAATTAGATGATATTCAAAACTGAATTATATGGATTTAAATGTGAAGTGTATGATTTTTAGATTGTGAAAATATACGATTTTTGAAAGAGAAAAGGTCGGATTTTGATTATGATAAAGTTTTGATTTTTAATAAAGGATAAAAATATGATTTTTATATTTTTAAAGTATTAAAAATATGATTTTTATATTTTTAAAGTATTAAAAATATAATCTTTACTATATAGAAGATGTAAAAATATGATTTTTATATTTTTAAAGAATTAAAAATATAATTTTTACATGATAGGAATATTAAAAATATCATCTTTATATGTGTAGAAAAAAAAATAAAGATGAGATTCTTATAGAGGCGAAATCTTTATTTTTTTTTATAAAGGCGAAATCTTTATTTTTATAAAGGCGAAATCTTTATTTTTATAAAGGCGAAATCTTTATTTTTATAAAGGCGAAAACTTTATTTTTGAAAGAGCGAAATCTTTATATGAAGAATAAGGGGATAAAAATATAATTTTTATCTATATAGTAGCGTTGTGAAAATATGCTTATTTTTATATATTGAATAGCATAGTAAAAATTCGATTTTTAAATATATGAAGTGATTATAAAAATATGATTTTTAAATTGAAAGTGAATAAATAAAAATGGGATTTTTATTTTAAAGACATCGAAATATAAAAATGTGTGATTTCTATATGTAGTGGCTACGGGCAACAAAGGAGAAGAAAAGGCGAGAACGACGAAGATCTCTACAATAGGAGTGTCGTGGTATTGGATAGCTTTCGGTGAGAACTTCTCACTCTTCAATTTAAATTTCTAGTTATATATATACTAGGATGCAGACGGTGTTTAGTAGCACCCGACACAATCGTCCACAGACCATGGACTTGTTTGTTTGGCTGTTTGGTGATTGATTGCGATATTGGTTTGAATGTGGTTTGTGGTGTGGAAAATCGAATCGATAAATTGGTTAGGATTAGACGTGCGCCGTTATAAGGCGAAGGAGTAAGGCTAGGTTAGACTCTTACTCCAAATTTTGTGGTTTGCATAACGAAAGTGATTTGATTGATATGGGTATGGCGGTGGCCATTATTAGACCGGGGACAAGGCTAGGCCTTATCCCGTTTCTAGTATCGTGCCGTTATGCCGCCGAAATTTTCTAAAATATGTTAGAAAAATAAAAATATCATTTTATTGAGTAAATGAACTGAATAGAAATTCATGTGTTAAAATAAAATGTTTTATCGTTAAAAATATAATTTTTAACGTGAAAATGGATAAATGAATATTTATAAACAAATCGGCCGATTTGTTTATATACACTGATTTGACTGATATCGATTGGGTCGATAAATTTTACACATCGCCCAACTGCACAAATAAAATCTGTGTTTGACTGTTTGAAACCCCACACGGGTGTTGGGATGAAATTTGAAGTTCACTCATCCTGATTGATTAAATATGTCGATCGATTGATTGACAGGCTGTTATAAGCGTTAGATATCTATATTTGATGCTTATACAGTGTGGTGCACTTTGGATGATGGTTGATTGTTTATTATTGCTATTATATACATGTGTTGTATGGAATCCGTATAATTAACATTATATGGTGATTGATTGGGCCTCATTCCAATCGGGAAAATAATGAATATTATAAAAGAAAATTCATGTGTTGAATATAAAAATAGTCATGTGTTGACGATGTTCATGTGTTGAGTGAAATATTTTATATAATAAAAATTTACATCTTTATCATATTTAAAATTAGAACTACTTCCCAGTAGAAGTCTAATTGAAAATCAAACGATAGATACCATAGTTTTATAAAATATTTTACATAACAAAAATAGTGATGTGTTGACAGTACTCATGTGTTGAGATTAGTCGTGGGTTGAAAAAAAAGATATAGATTCATGTGTTGAATTGGATAAATATTCATTTGTTGAATAAAATAAAGAAGTTGTGAAAAATATAAAGCCGTGTTGATTAGTTTTGCGCCATTTTAACGTGAACGATATTTATATCGATTTTATTCTTTGTATAATGAATATTGAAAAGTGATTTCGAAATTAAATATTTTGAAATTGAAATTTCGAAATGAATTGAATTGAAAACGATTTCGAAATGAATTGAATTGAATTGAAAACGATTTCGAAATGAATTGAATTGAAAACGATTTCGAAATGAATTGAATTGAAAACGATTTCGAAATGAATTGAATTGAAAACGATTTCGAAATGAATTGAATTGAAAACGATTTCGAAATAAATTGAATTGAAAACGATTTCGAAATGGATTGAATTGAAAACGATTTCGAAATGAATTGAATTGAAAACGATTTCGAAATGAATTGAATTGAAAACGATTTCGAAATGAACTGAATTGAAAACGATTTCGAAATGAATTGAAAACGAATTCAAATTGAATTAAAAGCGAATTGGAATGAATTCAAATTGAATTGAAATTCGAATTGAATAGAAATGAATTTTAAAACGGATTTATAAAGAAGAATTCAATTTTGATTTGAATTGAATATAGAAGTTGAATTGTTTTAGAAACGAATTTAAAACGATTTATAAAATTCGTTTTAAATAGAAATCGACGAAATATATAATATATATTATATATATAATATAATGGCCTGAATAGAACGCGCCGCGCCGTGGCAGTTCGTGAATTTCGACCATTTATTTCAAACGGACATTGCGGGAGATCCGACCGTCGGATTCTCCTAAAACCGGAACCGTTGGGTTCGTATCGAAAAGAGCTTTCCAATGAATATTAGAAATTTGAAATCTAACGGTTGGATTTGGAATTATGTCCAAATCAAATTCGAAAACGGTCGCTGTAAGTGCAGTTCGATGGCCGTTGATGGAAAACGACTGTACGGGCCTTGATAAAATTATTAAAAATATCTATAATTTGTGTAAAATTGTAATATGTGAATTGGAAAGAATTGGGCTGGAAAATTCCACATTTGAATAGGTAAAAACAGATTTCTATCGAAATGAACTAGTTTTGAACTAGAATTAAAATCAATTTATTTTTGAAATAAATAAATTGAATTGGAAAGTGATTTTGAAAATAATCAATATTTCCAATACGTGAATTGGACTGGAGTTGAATCGAAATTATCTTCGGAATATTTCGATGTTGGATTTCGTGACCATACAGATATTGTTATGGGAATTTGAAAGATATATTTTATATCGTTATTTCCAATATGATATTTGTTGGTTTCAGAATTTGATATTGAATATAAGCCGGTATATTTTCTATTCAGAGCCTTGTATTTAATATCAAATGTGATTTGGGTTTATCGTGAATCGTGTTTTAGATAACATTGGTTCTTTAACCCAGTTAAAGGCAAGATATCGATTTCTGAAAAGATTAAAACTAAGTGGAGTTTTAATGAATCTTTAATTAGATTAAAATGTGAATTGATAATTTAAATTATCAAATCTGAAAAGTGATCGAGAGTGGAGTATCACCAGTTTTGCTCCAAAGCGATAGTTAAATCTTTAATTAGATTTGAACGTGAAATGGTAATTAATTTTACCGATAACACCGTGGTGTTAGATATGGAGTATCACCAGTTTTGCTCCATGGGATATATAGGTTGGGATTGGGAAATAAAACAAATAATTACTTCGGTGTGGTTCGCTAATCCCGACTAGTTTGAAATGATATCCAAAGGAAGATTATAGGATAAATTTAGAAGAATTTATCTTTGATAAAATTAATGGGAACATTTCCCTAAGAATGTGATTTTGTGAATAAAAGAATATTCTGAATTGGAATGAGGCGTTCGTTGTGTTTGTGTAACATTTGTTTATCATATACGTGGGTTATTCAGAAAGGCCGGGTTTATACCCATTCTGAATAATCGATTCGACGAGATGTCGAAGATGAAGACGGTGGTCGAAGACCGGAAGTCTTCACATCGTTTGGGTGATTACTGATGATCTTGATTGGGCTGTACACCCAGGATGAGGGAAACAGTTGGTGATCGTCCAGACGTACCTGGAGATGGATGGATATGCGAGGAAAGTGCCTCCGGTTTCGTTCAGACCCAGAACGAACTTGTAAATGGATTGTGTGTCTGACACTGGATTTTATTCTGTGTTGATTGATCTCTATTAAATATACATCTGTTTGGCGGCGGAGAATTTATTCTCTTGCTTAACGCCCTTCTCTGAGACATACGAGCTCAGAGGTTGTATATCGATAGACATCAGTCGCATGGAGTGAATTGCCAATGTGGCATGCGTAAGTGGCAATTGATCAAGGCTTCTGTTGAAAAGCAAAGTCTTGTGGTTGATGATCAAAGCACGGCCTGTGTGGCGTAGCTTTGTGTATAACGTGAATTCGCGAGCCTCACACCTCGGTATGAGTCAAAACGGGAGACGGACCGCTGGGAGAGCACGACGTTTCTTTCTAGCTAGGGTGGTGTCAGTGACCTACCAGCCCTGACATTTATATACTTTTCACCTGTGTGGTTGTTGGATATGAGGCGCCTCGGATATAGGTCTGTAAGGACCGGGAACCGTGTGTTCAGGAATTGCCAATCCTCAAAAGTAAGAGAGGACCGGCCCAGCCGATTCCAAGGATCATAGTGGGGTCCTGAGGCATTTGCTAGAGTGTCTCGAACGCGGAGAGGAGCTTGCCCCTTGCCTCGACTCATGACGGAAATCCAATTTCCAATACGTGTATTTCGGCTTTATTTGTAGAGCCTAGTATGGCGACATAGTGGGATGGGGCACTCATGCCGTCTATGATTTATATTTATGATTGAAATTGTTTTTTTGACACTATACACTTATTATAGTATCAAATGATTTGTTTTAAACGTATCAAGCATGCTTTGGCTGTTATAAGGTAAAAACCATATCCTCCGGCTTGCGTTGCATTGTGTGATGGGACCTGGGTCTTATAACAGCTTCATTTTTCTTTATTTAGCATTGCGCTGTTTGTTTTATGCACTGGTATTCTTAGGAGGAAACCCGTTCCGTGTTATACGGCGTGGTCCCTGGATTTACCTAACTTTAAAAATAAAGATTAACTGTTTTAGTTCTCACACCAGTCCCATGACTGACCTGGAGTTTATTGTTTTGACCTAAACTCTGGGTGCCCCTATTTTCCGCACGGGCAGCTAGTAGTTTTGGTTTTGCAGATTTATATTCACAGGGTCCTGATTTACAGCTGGAACGATGCTCGGAAAGCTCTGTATCCGTGTATTACTTCCAGTTGTGCTTTTGTATTATTTTCCGCTGCTATGTAATTTATTGTAATCTCTGATATTTATCGAATGTAATTTATTCATTTATACTCTGTATATTCTTGTATCTGATGGAATTGTTGTAATAACAATGAAATGTTCTTCCGTTTGCGTTCTATTTTGTCCTGTTCTCAACGCTATCCGTGCTTTCCTTCACGGGGAAGTTCGGGTCGTGTCATTTAGACTTTTGTTCCATAAATTTAATCCGAATAGAATCTAAACAAGAAGTAAAGGGAAGAGCACATTCAGCTAAAATCCATGAATTAAAACTTTCAGTCACATGAGAATACAACTCTCTATACCTCTTCCCCAGGAAAAAAAATCAACCCAATGATCGTATGGTTTATCATTTAAAAAATCTAATGCAGCAGAACCACCAATCTCAACAAATTTGTTCATATATCTTTCAAACTCAAAAAGCATGGCAGACCTAGCACTTTTTCAAATAAATCTTTAATACAGTAATTTTTGTTCTTCACCTTCACAGAACTTAGAAGATTACTTCGCATATGAAACAAGAAAAATAAATGGCAAGAAGATGGAAAGAATTTCGGAACACTTAAAAGCAAACCCCAATGCCTATCAGACATGAAAACCAATGGTCGATTTTCATCAAACATATTTTTCAAATGTTCACAAAACCAACTCCAATTACATTCATTTTCTTTAGAGACGATAGCCAAAGCCGAAGGAAAAAAAATCCTTGATTTCCATTCTTGGCAGCTGCAGCCAGCAAAACACCAGGCCTACCTTTCAAAAAAGTAGCATCCAAAAAAATCAAAGGCCTACAGTGTTTAAAACCAACAATACATGCATGAAAACCAATAAAAACCTCTCAAACTGATTTGTTTTACAATTCACTTCCATATCAATATAGCTCCCTAGAGTTGACATGTTAACAACATCTATATACCACCGTAAATCATTGTAAGATAAAGCGTCATCACTAAAAATTTCTTTTATAGCCAATTGTTTCCCAGAATAAGCATAGTAACAATTCATATTAAAATTACATTCTCTTCTAATTTGATTAATAATATCTTTTGGTTTCTTCAAAGGCTCATCTCTAATTTGATCAATAATCATAGACTTGACAAATTTACTAGAAACATGAGGATGATTGATATCACGTAACCCAGCACCGCAAGAATGCTCTTGTGCCAAGCTTCTAATATAAAAACTATTAACATTTCCAAAATCAGAACTAGCATAAATTTTAAACTTGCAACCCTCATCAAACCAATAACAAATAGAAGTAACTCTTTCTATGCAATTCTTAGTATTCTTCAACTTATAACCATTTTTAATTTGATAGGCTATTAAAAAATTTCTGAATTCCAAAGCTCCATCAAACTGATATCCAACAAAATCCAAAACTGAAATATTATTTCCCTTCTTCAAAATTTCCCTAAAATCAAACCGAATATTTGTACTAGAAGAATCAGATATCAAAGAGTTTCCAGTAGCAGACTCACTAACATTAACACTCTCATATTCGACCAGAACTAATTTCAAACTTACCTTAAATGCCACATATTCATTCTTCTTAAACAATGAAAAACATACGATACTTTGTAAATTTGAATCAGTATCAACAACTCTACAATGTTCTTCAAGCATGTACGATAATTCAACACTCAATAGAGTTAATGATGACCAATATTCACATAAATCATTCTTAAGAAGAAGAAGAGAAGCATTAAAACCAACACGGCAACTATAACTGTTATCATCATACATGGAAACAACTAAAATCGAATTTGAGCCACTATTGCAAAAAAAAAGAATAGAGAAATTTCAAAATAAAGCAACCAACAAAAAATAAATTTATTGCAACAGACTAAAAAACGAAATAACAACAAATTGTATGAAATAAAAGCTAATTCAACATAGCAAAAATAAAATTAACACGCAGAATTATAATAACAGACAAAATTAAAATAAGAAATTAAAGATATCGAATTACCAGTCAGAAGAAATCGAATTACAAGAACTCCTGTCCACCATTGAAACATAAGCCTAAACAGATTAAATTAAAAAAATAAAATAATTACACAATCGAACAAGAAAATTTAAAAACATATAGAAAAGAGAATTTACCACAAACCGATATTGATGAATCGATACTATTCAATCGAGGTTCAGAACATGAAATTATGAATATTCGTTAATCGACATTAATTGAAACAATAAACTAAATCAAGAATAGAAAAAAACATAGAGAACACACAAATCGAAATTGCTGAATCGATAGTATTTAATCGCCACGAAGAATATTGTTTTGATCGATAAATGAAAATAATATGTCCTCCTGGCCCATTACAAAAGTGGCCTGTCCTTTGTTCTAAAATTTTATAAAAACGTATCCTTAAAACCATTTTCCACTATATATATTTTATATAATATATAGCCCTTAAAAATAGCAATTTTGCAAATGACCTCCATTTTCGATGGGACCACTTTTGTTGGATCCGGAATGTCAAATTATTGCTTGATTCCAATTTTCATAATTTTTGGAATTTATATGTGAGTGTGGTGAATTTAAACGTGTTTGGTCAATTCAGTTTTAATTTAATCGACTGGAAAATGACAGTTTCTCAAAGGGTTTCCAAATTCGACGAAATTAGCTTTGTTAGAATCGTATCGTCAAAACATAGCTAGATTTATTTTTCGGGAATTTTTGAGGTCAGTATGTGGCTCTAGTAAATTAAAATGTACGTTGAAATCAATTTGAACGTTATATTAATTTATATTTTAATTTTAAAGAAAACTGATCGAAACAGTCGAATTAGCTTACCAGACTATCCCATTGTGTTCGGAATAGGGGTAATTAGTTAGGGCGACAGTTGTTGGGTTCGATTCGGAGTTCGAATTAAAAGATTACGTTTTAAAAATAAATTAAATTAATATATATTTTATATAACACCCCCAATGCTTTCTCTCTCCCATTCAAAGTCAAACCCCCCCATTCATTCTCAGATCGAAGAAAACGAAATAAGAAAAAAAAACGCAACCGCACTCCCCTAGGCAGCGCCGCCCACCGCCGCAGCCCCACCCAGGCGACGGCGCGTCTCCATCTCCGACCCCCCTCCGTCCCTCCCCCTCCCTCTCTCCTTCTTCCCCAATTAAAACCGCAACCCCCTCCAAAACTGTTCAACCCTAGTGCGCCTCCCCCCTTGACCGTCAGACCCCCTGTCACTCTCCTCCACCTCCAGCGAACTAGACCCCCTCCCCCGCCCGCCAGTTCACCACCGCAACCCCTCCCCCTTCAATAAAAAAAACCGAATTCAAAGGTGAGTTTTTATTTATTTACATTTATTTTATTTTCAGTTTATTATATATAACCATGTTTAAAAAAAATCTGATTTTAATGAATATAACATTATATATAAAAAAAGGGATCTTTTATATATATGATAGCGTTAAAAATGTGATTTTATTTGTTTAAAAATATGATTTTTGTTTGTTCAAAAATATGATTTTTATATGGAAAACTGAATTATAAAAATATGATTTTTTTTATAATATAAACATCAACATAAAAATAAGATTTCTATTATATGAATAACAATATAAAAGTATAATTTTTATTATATATAAAGCGAAGGAAAAATGTAATTTATTTCATATGAAGTATCAAAAGAAAAATGTAATTTTTTCATATGAAGTAGCAAAGGAAAAATATGATTTTTCATATGAAGCAGCGAAGGAAAAATGAATTTTTTTCATATAAAGTAGCAAAGGAAAAATATGATTTTTCATATGAAGTAGCGAAGGAAAAATGTGAACTTTTATACATGTAGAGAATTAAAATATGATTTTTTTATATGTATAGTAGCGATATAAAAATGTGATTTTAATGTAAGTTACGTGGAACAGACTACATTGGAAGTACGGTGAAGAACACAATGCACTAGAAATAAATCCAAACCATCGTTCGCTAAAGAATGGAGGAGTGGAAACCAAAGGTGAAAACTTCTCAGTCTAATTTTATTTTCTAGTTAAATATATATACTAGGATGCAGACGGTGCTTAGAAGCATCCGATACCTTTGATTGAAACCATGGATGTTTGGTTGTTTGTTTGATTGATAAATTGGTTGAATTTGATTTGGGATGTGAATTGAATTGATTAGAATTGGTATGTGTATGTCGCGAGCCAGTATTAGGCGAGGGATAAGGCTAGACCTTATTCCGGTTCTAGTATCGCGCCGTTATGCTGCCGAAATTTTCTGAAAATGTTAGAACAATAAAAATATCATTTTTATTGTATGAATGTACTGTATAAAGTATTCATGTTTTGAAATAAATATTTAATAGTTAAAAATATAATTTTTAACATGTCTATGAATAAAATAAATATTCATTTACAAATCAAACGATTTGTTTATGTACACATATTTAACTGATATGGATTGAGACGATATATTTTACACATCGCCCAACGGCACAAATAAAATCAGTGTGTGTTGATTGAAACCCCACACTGGTATTAAGATGATATTTGACATACACTAATCCCAATTGTTTAGTTGTATGTCAATCGATGGGTTGACAGACTGTTGTAAGCGTTAATTATTTATATTTAACGCTTATGCAGTTGTGTAATGCACTCTGGATGATGGTTGACTGTGTTTGATTATTGTTGTGTCCATGTGTGTATGAAATTCATATAAATAAAATTATATGGTAATTGTCTGTGTCTGATTCTAATTCAGAAAGAACGAATATTTTAAATTAACGAATATTGTAAAATGAAGAATAGTGAATATTTTAAAATAACTAATATTTTAAAGTAACTAATATTTTAAAATAATATTCAGTAATGGATCAAAATATGATTTTGATGTCTGATTTGGGATGGGCACAATAATATGGAAATATATGAAGCCGTGTTGATTAAATATGCGCCATTTTGACGTGAATGGTAATTATATCGATTTTATTCATTTTTTTGATGAACATCGAAACGGGAAATTATTTCAAAAACTGATATTTTGATAATTCTATTATTTAAATAAAATAATGATAAGGAGTATTCAATTTTGATTTAAAATTGAAATGAAGTTAAAATCGTTTTAAAACGAATTTATAAACGATTTATAAAATACGATTGAAATGGAAATAGACGAAATATATATAATATATATATTATATATATATTTAATGGCCTGAATTGAAAGCGCCGCACCGCGGTAGTTCGCGAATTTCGACCATTGAGTTCGAATGGACATTACAGGAGATCCGACCGTCGGATTCTCCTAAAAC
Organism: Allium sativum; assembly: GCA_030737875.1. Lineage (NCBI taxonomy): Eukaryota > Viridiplantae > Streptophyta > Magnoliopsida > Asparagales > Amaryllidaceae > Allium > Allium sativum. The sequence goes on along the minus strand of CM060909.1, from coordinate 426,213,461 downwards.
CAGAACCGTTTGGTTTGTATCAAAAAGAGCTTTCCAACGAATATAAGAGATTTGAAATCTAACAGTTGGATTTGGAATTATGTCCAAATCAAATATGGAAAAGGTCACTGTAAGTGCAGTTCAATGATCGTTTATGGAAATCAACTGTACGGACCTTGATAAAATTATTAACAATATTAATAATTTGTGTAAAATCATAATAAATGATTCGAAAAGAATTTGGATGTAAAATTCCAAGTTTGTAAAGATAAAACTATATTTTTATCAAAATGAACTAGTTATGAACTAGAATTATAATCCAATATTTTTAAATAAATAAATTGGATTTGAAATGGTTTTAAAAATAAACAGAATTTCCAATATATGAATTGGAATGGATTTGGATCGAAATTATCTTCGGAATGTTTTGACATTGGATTCCGTGATTATATAGATATTGTGGAGGAATTTGGAAGATATATATATATCGTTGTTCCCAATAAGATATTTGTTGATTTCAGAATTTCATTTTGAACATAAGCCGATATAATTTCTATTCAGAGCCTTGTATTTGATATCAAATTGGATTTTGGGTTTGTCGTGAACGGTGACTTTAATAACACTGTTCTTCAACCCAGTTGAGAAAAAGAATAATTCTTTATTTTAAGATTTAGTAAAGGTTTCCAATTAATTAAAATTTAATTGGAATTGAATAAAAGAATTGGACTTTGGATTTGTCGTGAATGATGTCTTAAATAACACTGTTCCTAAACCCCATGTGAAAAGAATAAATCTTTTAATTAAGATCATTAGAGTTTCCAGTTGATTAACATTTAATTGGAATAATATGGAATGTGAATTTGGTTTATTGTGAACTATTTTTAATGACATTCATTCTTTAACCTGATTTATAGTGAAATGTGATTTGGAATTTATAAATCTTTTTATTAAGATTTAATGGAAATTTTCCAAAGTAAAGTTTTCCAATTTAATAAAATAAATTGGAATTGAATGGAATTCAATTTGATAATAATCGAAGTGAGCTTCTATGGAGGAAGACTGTTAATACATATGGAATTTAAAAGGCTTTGCCATTATTCCATTTATATTATTAGTCGGATATGGAAATTGATATCGATTATATATATTGATCTATTTTCCGTGAAGATTCCATAATTAATGGAATGAGATTTTGGGTTTACGTGAACTGTGTTTTAAATGACATTAGTTCTTTAACTCAGTTAAAGATAGGATTACATGTCTAGCATTGTATTTCGAACTGTATGGTTGATCTCTGCTAAATATATATCTGTTTGGTGATGGAGAATTTTTTTCTCTTGCTTAACACCCTTCTCTAAGACATACGAGCTTAGAGGTTATATATCGGTAGAAATCAATAGTACAGTGTAGATTGTCGATGCGACATGTTTGTGTTTCCAAAGTTAAATAATCATTAATATTGATTTTTGGGAAGATTAAAACTAAGTGGAGTTTTTATGAATCTTTAATTAGATACGTGAATTGATAATTTAAATTATCAAATTTGGGAAATGACCGAGAATGGAGTATCACCAGTTTTGCTCCTAGCGATAGTTAAATCTTTAATTACATTTGAACGTGAAATGGTAATTAAATTTACCGATAACACCGTGGTGTTAGATATGGAGTATTACTAGTTTTGCTCCATGGGATGAATAGGTTGGGATTGGGAAATAAAAGAAATGATTACTTCGGTAAGGTGCGCTAATCCCGACTAGTTTGGATAAACCTTAATTTGGTTCGAATTGATATCAAAGGAAGATCAAAGAATAAATTTAAAGAATTTATCTTTGATAAAATTAATAGGAACCTTTCCCAAAGGATATAAATATTTAAATAAAAGAATATTTAGAATTGAAATGAGGCGTATGATGCGTTTCACAACACTTCTTTATTATATACTTGAGTTATTCGGAAAGGTCGGATTTATACACATTCTGAATAACTGATTCGACGATAAGTCGACGATGAAGATGGTGGTTGAAAACCGGAGTTCTTCACATCGTTTGGATGATTACTGATGTCTTGATTGGGATGTACACCCAAGACGAGGTAATAACCGGTGATCGTCCAAACGTACTTGAAGATCGACCGGATATGCGAGGGCCTCTCTCCTATATTGGACATATGGGACGAGGAATAAGGTGCCTCCGGTTTCGTTCGGACCCAGAACGAACTAGTAATTGGATGTTTGTTTGACATTGGATTTTATTCTGTGTTGATTGATATCTATTAAATATATATCTGTTTGGCGGCGGAGAATTTATTCTCTTGCTTAACACCCTTCTTTGAGATATACGAGCTCAGAGGTTATATATCGATAGACATCAGTCGCATGGCATGAATTGCCCGTGTGGCAGGCTGAGATGCAAAGGATCAAGACTTCTGTTGAAAAGCAGAGTGTTGTGGTTAATGATCAAAGCACGACTTTAAGTAGCATAGCTTTGTGTAGCATTAATTCGCGAGCCTCACACCCGGGGTATGAACCAGAAACGGGAGAGGACTGCAGGGAGGACATGCGTTTCTTTCTAGCTAGTAGTGGTGTCATGGTATGGAGCCCAGACATTTTTAATTATGTGGATGATGGAAAGCGAGGTACCTCGGATACATCAGTCACTACAAGGCCGATGGATGGATATAGTCAACATACTGACCAGACTTACGCCCCATAGGGTGGGAAACGCATTGTTCAGGAATAACCAATCCTCAAACGTAAGAGAGGACCGACCCTGAAGATCCAAGGCACACTCGAGCTCTGAGCCTGAGACACGGACTAGAGTGTCTCGAATTCGGTAAGGGCGATCCCTTTCCTTGGTTCATGATGGAAATCCAACTTTGAATACGACATTGCGGATTTGATTGTAAACTTATATATGGCGGCATAGTGGCATGGGATGCTCATTGTCGTCTATGATTGATACATTATGATCGATATTGTTTTGAAACATAAATGCACTAGCAATAATAAAAAATAAAATTTTACGTACCAAGCATTATTTGGCTATTATAGGGTAAAACCCTATCCTCCAGCTTGCGTTACATTGTATGATGGGACCTGGGTCTTATAATAGCTTCATTTTCTTTAATTAGCATTGCACTGTTTGTTTTATGCACTGGTATTCTTGGGGGTGAACCCATTCCGTGCTATACGGCGTGGTCCCTTGATTTACTCTACTTTAATATCAAGTTAATAAATGTTTTAGTTCTCACACCAGTCACATGACTGACCTAGAGTTTATTGTTTTAATCCAAACTCTGGGTGCCCCTATTTTCCACACGGGCAGTAACTAGTTTCGGTTTTGCAAGATATAATATTCACAGGATCCTGGTTTACAGCTGGTGCTATATTCGGAACGCTCTGTATCCGTGTATTTCTTTCGGTTGTGTTTTGTATTATTTTCCGCTGCATTATAATTTGTAAATCTCTGGTATTTATCAAATGTTTATTATTTATTCATACTCTGTTATATACTTGTACGTTGATGTAATTGTTGTAATAAGCAATGAATTTTTTTTCAGTTTGCGTTCTGATTTGTTATGTTCTCAACTCAATCCGGGCTTCCCCGTAAGGGCGAGTTCGGGTCGTTTCACTTAGAACGAATCATTTCATATCCCGACTCCGTTTGCTATCACAGTGTATTTTTAAGCCTCAAAATACAGACCGTTTTTCACATTAAAAATCTGTATGGCCACACACTGACTCCAAAAATCATGAAACTTGAAATCTAACAATAATTCAATATTACTAATCCAACAAAATTAGTTTCGTCAAAAACGGGGTTCGTTTGCAAAACTGGCTATTTTTAAAGCTCTAAATAACCCATTTAAATATATAAATATATTTTAAAATAATTTAACTAAATATTTAAAAATAAATATTATCGTATATCTTCATAATAGAATACCATACGGCTCTATAATATTCCTACATGAATTTCTAACTCGATATTCCAAATCCCGATTAAATCGATATTCGATTTATAATGAAATTCCTTTTTATATATTGTTATAAATTATATATGAATTCCATAGCGACTTTTCTAAAATTTGATTTGGACATAAATCAAAATTTACTCGATGAAATCCCGATTTTTCCTCCATCAGAAAGATATACTTCACCAGCTTCGAACGTTTCTTGTTTCACATAAATTTGATTTAAAACGGACCCTGTATATTCGTTTAAAGTTCGAATCGCCAAATTGCGAATTGCTGCGCCATTTCGAGCTCGATTATAATTATAATATAATTATACATTCAAACTGTTGTTATTTAAACATATTTGTTATCGTAATTCAATTTTAAACTGAATTATATATTTTGAACTGTCCAATTCACACAATATTGCCATTTCAGCTAATTCTGATTATTTCAGAATTAAATATATTATTCTATTATTTAATTTAATTAAATATTAACTATTATTCAATTAAACAACCATTATATTCTTTAAATACTATTTAAATAATTAAATGAATTAATTATTATATCGCTAAAAATATGGGACGTTACATTCTTCTCCCCTTAAAATAATTTCGTCCTCGAAATTGCTAAGGCAGAAAACAAACCCTATTAACTAGTTTAAAATTATTCGTTTTACTTATCAACTTCAGTTTCGACTGAACCAATTGGTTTCATTTAAAATATTAACTAATTCTTACCAACGAAAATTTTCAAAAATCCTGGAAATTTTCTATCACCTTAAGTTTTCGAAAAATTTCGCCAGCACCTCCTTTGTACTGGTCAATAACTCAAACTCCAACTCGCCTCTCTGGGCCTTCTCCAACCCAAAAGAAAATCAAATAGCCAAGCGGCTTGCCAATTCGGCTCATCAAAATCTCAAACCCATATATAATATAAACTGGTACCTTTTTGTCGGGCATATCATTATATCATTCCCACATGTTACCAATTTTGCATATACCAATATTATCCCAACCAAACTCCAATTAATTCTATCACCAACACAACCATTCATTTATCCAAGACAAATTCCATTATCAATCTCAAGTACCATTCTTGATTTTCAATTTAGTTTCACAAATTTCCATCTAATTTGTTTTAATTCAAACAATCTGTTTCTGGGAGTTTTTAAACAACTTTGCTTTTAAAAAATCAAATAATCATTTCGGAATATCAAAACAACTTGTTTTCTTAAAACATTTCCAAAGACAATATCTTTGGTAGTAATCCGTCACTTACAACTCAAAAATGGACACCGATGATGGTCGACTTCATCATCGGAATTTATTTTCCAGCGATCGAAGTGAGTTCAATACTATATCACTTTCAAAGCCATTTCTAAACACTTCCATTTTGAAATACATTTCAAAATATCATTCACAATGCTTGTAAAACAATTTAAAATCTCCCAAGATTTTAAAATTCCCATATATTTAATTTTATTCCATTTACAAACACTTTTCATGTTTTTGGAATTTTAAATTCCAATTCTGATTTAAATTCAGATTTAATTCATCTGATTCCAAATATTACACTTATATGAATTCTAATTGGTTATTTACATAACCATTTCACATTTTATAATTTTATTCGATTATAATTACGACCAACACATCCAATATACGATAATACTTCAAATAACTATCTTTTGTTTATATCAAAATATATTTTGGGTAAAATTACTGCATTTATCCTTTTTTCAAAACATAATGTGTTGGTTCATCGTATTCGAGATTTTGTGAGCCCCTACCGATACAGTGGATCAAACTAATCGACCAAAATTCATAAATTACTCAACCAATAAATATTCATAATATAAAACCATTTTATATCAAATAACAAATACGCTCACTCGTATATATACACTTAACTTAATCTAGGGTATTACTAACCCATCTCTATCAAGTTACGCCACAGAGCCAAGGTAATTACTTAACCTTAAGCTCTGATACCACTGTAACCACTCGAGTTTTCAAGCAGGCTTTTCAACCGTCCTCTCATCCCAAAGTGCAGGCTAACAACCCACTGTGGCTTACAGAGGTACCCCAACACCATGTTTTACAGCCAGCCTCTCGACTCGACTAACTCCCATTTTCGGGACATGTAGGAGTAAGAGTCTCCCATTCGCCACGTAACGCGAAGCGAGAACCCCCTATCATGCGTACCTGCTAAGAAACATGGACTGGTGTGAGTAAACTCCAATCATTTGTTTAACTTTTAAAATCCTTTCTAAAGAAATGATAACCGTTAAACACGGATGGTTTTTACCTTACGATAACCCAAAACATTTCTTAAAAATCAATACTCTTCTGATATTATAATAATGCCTAAATCAAATAAATAGCAATCTAGTGGAAACGCTTTCATCTCACATTCCACATATATTATGTACAATCATACACCTCGGGCGCTTATTGGGTAATGGATTTCCAACTACGACAAGGTATGGAACCACCTTCCGATCAGTGTACTCTAGAAGCGATACATTGGAGTTCAACAAGAACATCTTGCAACTCAGCCACACATGACCGGCCATTCATTTCACTTGAATGTTCCGAATATATTGTCACCTTACGGTCGGTATACAACCATAACCATTCCCAGGAGATACATAATTGAAAGAAGTAACAAATATGAATATTCTCTAGATGGTGACAATATACCCTAATTGGGTGCGGCCCACTTAGCCATGCTTCCTGCCCGATTTATGCCATTTTTCGGTTGAAGAGGCATGAGGTCGTAACGTATCTTTTAACAGATCACTCTTTTAATTACTTTGAATGCCACATCGTCATACCCATCAAATCAGAAATTGATTTCCCCAAAAATACCATGGGTATAAGCTAAAAGAAACGAATTCCTCCGCCACCAATGTAAATACGTTTGAAACGAGCAACTTACGCGATCTACCAGACATACTCTGTCAGACATTCATCCATTCAAATTGTCCTGGGACTGGACAACCCGAAGGCACTATTCTGCAAATCCATCTTAGGCAATTTCTACCTAGGATCTACCGATCCCCTTTAATTTAATTCGTCATTCAATTATTCATTTTCCTATTCTCGTTTCCATATATTCGTAAATTCTTATTTTCTAAATTTAGAAAATACACGTTATTAATCATTGGAAAACATTTCCATATTTACTCTCATTTCTTATTTTCTATATTGATTTCCGATTCTTATTTGGAAAACATTTCCAAACTCCTTCATTGGATTTAAACAGATGTTTAAATAAAACATCGTGACGCCAACTAAAACCATTACACTCATTAACTAAATTCACTTAACCAGTCTTCACCATCGAACCTTAACCATTCCTTAATTAAAAACGAAGTCAATCAAGTTGGGGTATAACTACCTCTCAGACCTTAATTGAACAACATTTCTAACTTCGAAATAAACAAAGTTCACCTTCTAAATTATCTTTAACAAATTTCCTTACGTAACTCTCATATTCTATTTACGAATCCACTTCTTTTACAGAAATCATTTGATTATAACAATAGTGTTATAATTCCATGCATCTGAAATATAATAACTTAAATATAACTTTTATTTATTAATTTGAATAAATAAACAAACAACTAATTTATAAATGAATAAATAAATCTTGATAAAAAACGGAAAGTAAATAGTACTTTCCTACATTCGATATGATCGAATTTCAAAGTATAACTCTCTTTTGAATAAGCTCTATTCGATAACTCCTTTTCGAATAAACAATATTCGAGAACTCCTTTCGAATAAACTATAATCGATTAATTCCTTTCGAATAAACTATATTCGATAACTGCTTTCGAATAAACTATATTCGATAACTCCTTTCGAATAACTAATTCGATTAATTCTAATTCGAATAACTCTAATCGATTAACTCTAATCGATTAACTCTAATTTGATTGACTCTAATCAATTAACTCTCTTTTCAATCCTATTTCAGAACCCAAATCCCTTTATAAATATTTTATTTGAAAAATATTTACTTCAATCCCTTATTCACATCGAATGTGAATAATATTTCTTTTATCGAATCAAAACAGTTTGATTTCGCAATCTTGAAACACTATTCCCAAATCCAATTTCTTTTATACTTCTATTTATATAATTTTCTATAAAAACTTATTTTATACTTCTAACATTAAAATCTCATTTAATTCCCTTTAAATTAAGTTCAAATTCCATTTGAAATATCGGTGTTAAAACCAGTTTCTTCTTCTCTACATAAATCTAGACTTATATTTTAATTTATCCAGTGATAAATATTTTACTTAATTTATAAATATCGTTCATGAATTAATCTTCTTAATTTATCTATTAAAATATATTTCTATTTAATATCCACTTTTCACATATTCCCTTTTATAAAATTCTATTCATTTTATAAATATTTCCTTTTATAATTTTATTTATTTTCTAAATAAATATTCCTTTTTTAAAATCGGTTTCTACTTCTCTACATAAATCCAGACTTATATTTTAATTTATGCAGTGATAAATATTATACTTAATTTATAAATATCGTTCATAAATTAATCTTCTTAATTTATCTATTAAAATAGATTTCTATTTTATATCCACTTTTCACATATTTCCTTTTATAAAATTCTATTCATTTTATAAATATTTCCTTTTATAATTCTATTTATTTTCTAAATAAATATTCCTTTTATAATTCTATTTATTTTCTAAGTAAATATTCCTTTTATAATTCTATTTATTTTCTAAATAAATATTCCTTCTATAAAATTCTTTGATTTTATAAATATTCCTTTCATAAAATTTCTTTCATTTTATAAATATTTCCTTTTATAGAATCTTTTGATTTTACAAATATATTATTTTCAATACACACTTTAAAAATTCCCTTTTCACATTTCAGTATTTCTTATGGTATTTAAAATACCAAATAACCATGATCGACATCATCTACACACCCATAATCAATCACATATTATATATCACATCACATATCACAATATATGAAAACAAAGGCATTATAAATATTGAGGAATCCAGTTGGATCCCTCCAACCTGTTTCCCTACATCCACAGATGTTAAACAATATAATTAACATCAATTTCATTTCAATATGAAATATTCTGCTAAATAGAATCAATATTTAATTAATGTTATATATATAACTAGATCTATAATTTCAACCAACTACTTAGCAATTCAACCAAACAATCATCACACAGCAGTCAATCAACATTTATCATTAATAGATTATATTTATAAAAATATAATTGATAGAGTTAGTGAGTTTTACTTACATTGGACGATCATCATTAAATAACGATAACCATCGGTTGATTCAGACCGATAATTTATTTTGCTATAAATTGTAACAAGCTCCCATTCACTCCCAGTTAGTTCCATTGTGTAGCCACCATCCATACGATCCCATTGGATCTTGTTTTGATGAATTCCGTTAACATATGAATAATATATTCAAATTACAATTTTTAATACTATAATTTAAATAAAACCCTTAATTTATTTTTAGGTTTGGGCTTAACCTTCTTTCTCGGCCCAACATCCCACCTGCATAAACCCAGCTCATTCAATCATCTTCCCCAATCGAAATTACACGTTCCAGGCAAATACCAAACCTCCACTCCCCCTTTCTTCTTTACAAAAATCAAAACTCAATACACCAGTTTCCTTCATAATCGGTCCTCTTTCACTCTATACCATTGTAAAAGAACTCACACACATATTTCCTCTCCCGATCACTAGCTCCTCCAAACTCTAGTACAGGCATCGACCTTAAGTTCAGCCATATACCCCAAAACTGTGTGCCCGAACTCCTCTTCGCATCCTCTACACGATGACCTCCCTTACACAAAACTTGCTGCACCATGCTGACTACGCCAGAGCAGTATTCCTCCGCGCTACAGTTACACAACATCACTTTTGTAACGGCAAGGAATTTCGCTCGATCTGAATCGATCGTTAAACTGATCTAGACCGTTCGAAACCCCTGATCGTGTTGAGAACATGACAAATTTGAATGCAGACGGAAGAACATTTTATTGCCATTACAACAATTCCATCAGATACAAGAATATACAGAGTATAAATGAATAAATTACATTCGACAAATATCAGAGATTACAATAAATTACATAGCAGCGGAAAACAATACAAAACACAACTGAAGGTGATATACGGATACAGAGCTTTCCGGATATCATTCAAGCTGTAAATCAGGACCCTGTGAATATATTTGTGCAAAACCAAAACTACTAGCTGCCCGTGCGGAAAATAGGGGCACCCAGAGTTTAGGTTAAAACAATAAACTCCAGGTCAGTCATGTGACTGGTGTGAGAACTAAAATAGTTATTTAAAACTTTACTTTAAAAGATAGTAATTCAAGGGACCACGCCGTATAACACGGAACGGGTTTCCTCCCAAGAATACTAGTGCATATAACAAAACAGCGCAATGCTCCTTGGAAAAATGAAGCTATTATAAGACCTAGGTCCCATCACACAATGCAACGCAAGCCGGAGGATAGAGTTTTCCCTTATAATAGCCAAATAATGCTTGATACGTTTAAAATAAATCATTTGATACTATAATAAGTGTATAGTGTCAAAACATTTTAATCATAAATATCAATCCTAGGCGGCATGGGTACCATCTATCATGTCGCCATACTAGGCTCTACAAACAAAACCGAAACACACGTATTGGAAATTGGATTTCCGTCATGAGTCGAGGCAAGTGGCAAGCTCCTCTCCGCTTCGAGACACTCTAGCAAATGCCTCAGGACTACACACTCTGGGTAACCCTGGGATCCTCCAAGACCGGTCCTCTCTTACGTTTGAGGATTAATTATTCCTGAACACACGTTTCCTGGCCCTATAGGACCTAAAATCGAGGCGCCTCGCATCCAAACCACAAAGGTGAAAAGTATATAAATGTCAGGGCTGGTAGGTCACTGACACCACCCATAGCTAGAAAGAAACTTCGTGCACTCCTTGGGTCCCCATCCCGTTTTTGACTCATACCGAGGTGTGAGGCTCGCGAATTCACGTTATACACAAAGCTGCCACGTAGGCCGTGCTTTGATCATCAACCACAAGACTTTGCTTTTCAACAGAAGCCTTGATCCATGCAACTCAGCATGCCACACAGGCAATTTATGCCATGCGACTGATATCTATCGATATATAACCTCTAAGCTCGTATGTCTCAGAGAAGGGCGTTAAGCAAGAGAATAGATTCTCCGCCGCCAAACAGATATATATTTAACAGAAATCAATCAACACAGAATAAAATCCAATGTCAGACACACAATCCATTTACAAGTTCGTTCTGGGTCTGAACGAAACCGGAGGCACTTTCCTCGCATATCCATCGATCTCCAAGTACGTCTGGACAATCACCAACTATTTCCATCCTCTTGGGTGTACAGCCCAATCAGGATCGTCAGTAATTATCCAAACGATGTGAAGACTTCCGGTCTTCGACCACCGTCTTCATCTTCGACATATCGTCGAATCGGTTATTCAGAATGGGTATAAACCCAGACTTTCCGAACAACCCGCGTATATTAAAAACAAATGTTACACAAACACAATATATGCCTCATTCCAATTCAGCAGCCACTAACCGAAAATTAGCAAGAGAACAATTTCCCAAATATTAACCCCGAAGGCCGAAACCAACATCAGATCAATATCCAGGAAGCCATTCTTCTTAACTAACCTACAACTAGTTTCTAAATTCCACATTCTTAGGGAAAGGTTCCCATTAATTTTATCCAAGATAAATTCTTTAAAATTTATCCTTTAATCTTCCTTTGGATGTCGTTTCAAACCAAATTATGGTTTTCTAAACTAGTCGAGATTAGCGAACCACACCGAAGTAATTATTTATTTTATTTCCCAATCCCAACCTATTCATCCCATGAAGCAAAACTGGTAATACTCCATATCTAACACCGTGGTGTTATCGGTAAAATTAATTACCATTTCACGTTCAAATCTAATTAAAGATTTAACTATCGCTTTGGAGCGAAACTGGTGATACTCCATCCTCGCTCATTTTCTAAATTTGACAATTTAGATTATCAATTCACATTTCAATCTAATTGCCGATTCATTAAAACTCCTTTTACTGGGTTAAAGAACTTAATGTCATTTAAAACACAGTTCACGATAAACCTAAATCACATTCTATTTATTATCGGGTTAAAGAACAAATGTTATTTAAAACACTGTTCATGATAAACCCATAAATCAATTCTATTTCAATTCCAATTATACATATATATATTAGAAATTCTGGTTATTTAAAATCCATTTCAAATCCAATTTATTTATTTAAAAATAATTGGGTTTTAATTTAGGTCAAAACCAGTTCATTTAGATAAAAAACTATTTTTATCTTTTCAAATGTGGAGATTTTCATCCCACTTTTTCCCAAATCATTTCTTATGATTTTACACAAATTATTACTATTATTAATAATTTTATCAAGGCCCGTACAGTCGATTTCCATCAATGGCCATCGAACTGCACTTACAGCGACCTTTTCCAAATTTGATTTGGACGTATCTCCAAATCCAACCGTTAGATTTCAAATTTCTAATATTTATTTGAAATCTCTTTTCGATACGAACCCAACGGTTCCGGTTTTAGGAGAATCCGACGGTCGGATCTCCCGTAATGCCCGTTCGAAGTCAATGGTCGAAATTCGCGAACTGCCGCGGCGCGGCGCGTTCTATTCAGGCCATTATATTATATATATAATATATATATTTCGTCGATTTTATTTAAAACGAATTTTGTAAATAGTTTTAAATTCGTTTCAAAAACAATTTCAACTTCCATTTCAATTCAAATCAAAATTGAATTCTTCCTTATAAATTCGTTTTAAAATTCATTTCTATTCAATTCAAATTTCAATTCAATTTGAATTCATTTCAATTCGTTTTCAATTCAATTCGAATTGGTTTTCAATTCAATTCAATTCAAATTGGTTTTCTATTCAATTCAATTCAAATTGGTTTTCTATTCAATTCAATTCAAATTGGTTTTCTATTCAATTCAATTCAAATTGGTTTTCTATTCAATTCAATTCAAATTTGTTTTCTATTCGATTCAATTCAAATTTGTTTTCTATTCGATTCAATTCAAATTTGTTTTCTATTCGATTCAATTCAAATTTGAAAACGAATATAATCGATATAAATATCGTTGGCGTCAAAATAGCGCATCTCTAATCAATACGGCTTTATATATTTCAATAATTTCGTTATTCTATTCGACAAATGAATCTGTATTTTTGTCAACACGTGACTAATCCCAATGAATGAGTATTGTCCACATGTGACTATTTTTGTTATTTAATATATTTTATAAAAATTATGGTATCTATCGTTTGATATCAAATCAGACTCCAACCGTAAATTAGTAAGAGAACGATTTCCTAAATATTAACCCCGAAGGCCGAAACCAACATCAGATCAATATCCAGGAGACCACTCATCTCATCTATTTTCCAGTTAATTTCTAATTCCATATATGATAAAGATGTAAATTTTATTGTTAAAATATTTCGTTCTACACATGACTAATCTCAACCGATGAGTACAGTCAACACATGAACCTTTATTTTATAATAATAAAGATGTTAATTTTATTATTAAAATATTTCGTTCAACACATGACTAATCTCAACGGATGAGTACGGTCAACACATGAACCTTTATTTTATAATATTCTTTATCATCTAAATTGGAATGAGGCCCAATCAATCACCATATAGCGTTAACTATATGGATTCCATACAACACATGTATATAATAGCAACGACAAATAATCAACCATCATCCAAAGTGCACTACACTGTATAAGCATCAAATATAGATATCTAACGCTTATAACAGCCTGTCAATCAATCGATCGACATACGACTAATTATTGGGATCAGTGTATGCCGTATTTTATCCCAATACCCGTGTGGGGTTTCAAACAATCAAACACAGATTTTATTTGTACAGTTGGGCGATGTGTAAAATTTATCGTCCCAATCAATGTCAGTCAAATCAGTGTACATAAACAAACCGTCCGGTTTGTAGATGAATATTTATTTATTCACATTCACGTTAAAAATTATATTTTTAACGACCAAACTATTTTATCCAACCTATGAATATTCTATTCGGTTCATTTATCAAATAAAATGATATCTTTATTTTTCTAACTTATTTTAGAAAATTTCGACGGCATAACGGCGCGATACTAGAAACGGGACAAGGCCTAGCCTTATCCCCGGTCTAGTGAAGGCCCACGCCATTCACACATCAATCAAATCAATTTCCATTTCACCAAACAATCAAATTCCAATCAAATAATCTAACCAACTACACAACCAAACAAACAAGTCCATGGTCTGTGGACGATGGTGTCGGGTGCTATTAAACACCGTCTGCATCCTAGTATATATATATAACTAGAAAAAGAAATTTAAGAGTGAGAAGTTCTCACCAATTGCTATCACAACTTCATGACACTTCATTTATAGAAATCTTCATCGTTCTCGCCTTTTTGTCACCTTCGTTGCCCGTATTCTCTACATATGTAAAAATCACACATTTTTATATTGCTGTCTTTTTAAAATAAAAATCACATTTTTATTTGTTTACTTTCAATTTCAAAAATCATATTTTTATAATCAAAAAAATCGAATTTTTTACTTCGCTATTCAATATATAAAAATCGAATTTTTACTTCGCTATTCAATATATAAAAATCGAATTTTTACTTCGCTATTCAATATATAAAAATCGAATTTTTACTTCGCTATTCAATATATAAAAATCGAATTTTTTCTTCGCTATTCAATATATAAAAATCGAATTTTTACTTCGTTACTATATAGGTAAAAATTCTATTTTTATCATGCTATACTCTACATAGAGATTTCGTCTTTAACTTCTACTCCTAATATAAAGATTGAATTTTTATTCACTACATATATAAAGGTGATATTTTTACTCTCTTACCTACATAAAAATTATATTTTTATACTTCTACAATATAAAAGATTATATCTTTGTTATTTATATAGTATGAAGATTATATTTTCAACCTTTACATACGATAAAAATTATATTTTTAACTTCCTTATCATATAAAAATCATATCTTTAACTCTCCGATCGAATAAAAATTCTATCTCTAATTTTCCTATCGAATAAATTCAGTTTAAAAAATCAAATAAAGTGATAACTGAAAATAGAAAAATAAAATAAAAACTTACATAGAAATAGAAGGGGAAGAGCAGCGTTCACTGTCGGAGGAGGGGGTTGACTGTCGCAGAAGAGGAAAGGGAAGGGGGAGGGAGGAGAGAGGAGTGGCGGGTCAGAGGGAGGTACGGTGGCTTTAGGGGGGGTGCGGTGGGGTCTGGGCTCGGATTGGGGGTGGGTCTTCGCGTCTGGAAGCAGCAGGGGAGGAAGAAGGAGGGAGGGGCAGGAGAGGATAAGGGGGGGGGTGCCTCGCGCGGCGGCGCGATGGTCGATTGGGGGGGGGGAGGGGCAGAAGTTAAAGGAAGAGGGAGAGAGGAGGATATTTTTTTTATTTTAATTTCAAAAGTTGACTCTTACATACGACCTCTAAACGAGGCCCACCGCCTGTCGTCCATAGCTAATTACCCCCATTCCGAACACAATGTGATATGTATCGTAAGCTGATTCGATCGTTTCGATCAGTTTCCGTTGAAATCAACATATAACTCTATATATTGAATTTGAACGCGCATTTCAATTTACCGGGGCCACATACTAACTCGAAAAATTTCCGAAAAAATATTTTCTAGCTTCGTATTAACTATACGGTCCTAACAAAACTAGTTTCGTCGAATTCTGAGACCGTTGGAAAAATGGCCAATTTCCAGTCGATTAAAATCAACTAAAACTGGTCAAACGCGTTTTCTTTCGCCACGCTCACATATTGATTCGAAAAATTATGAAATTTGGAATCTAGCAATAATTTTACATCTCGGATCCAACAAAAGTGGTTTCGTCGAAATACGAGGTCGTTTGCAAAATCTCCATTTTTAAGGGCCTGAATTCCATAGCGACTATTCAGAATTTTCAACTGGACATATCTTTTGATCCCCGCTATGAAATTTCGATTTTCCGGGTTCGTTGGAAAGATATTCCCAATTAGATCCTATTATTTTTGGTTTCACTAAAATACGGATTGTTTTGCACCCGGTACATTCAATTGAAGTTTGAAATCAAATTATCGAACTACCGCGCCATTTTCAATTCCTTTTATAACTATAAATAATTATTTATATTCTAACGACGACGTATATAATATATACGTTCTAATTATATTCAAAATAAATTTCTCGTCGATATTATTTAAAATAATCTATTTTAAATGTTCAAAATTCGCTAAAATTTGCCAAAATAAAAATTTTTAAACTGGCCCAGATTTTCGGGTTATTACAATCTCCCCCACTTAAAACTTTTCGTCCTCGAAAAGGAACGAAGTCGAAAGTGGTTTGATTAATCAACTGTACGTTCGATCTGGCAGTCATTCTCCCACTTTTCAGTTTCTGAGAATTTTCAAATTCTTCAAAAATTTGGCTAACACCCTAAATTTTCGAAAAATTTCGCCATTACCTCCCCTGCACCGGGAGCCACGGGAAAATCCCGAAATTGCCATATAGGCCTTCTGATCTCAAAAAGAAAAAGAAAAAGCCAAGAGGCTAGCCAATAGGCTCATAAAATCATCATCACCCAAACAAAACAGTAAATTATAGTAAACATGTACCTATTTGTCGGGCAATCAAATTTTATTCTCGGCTCTAGCCTCCTTGCTATGACCTGTTCAATGTAAGTATATGTATATGCAAGCAAATGTGACCAATTTTCAATACAGTTCAATATTTGATTCTATTAGGCATAATGGTTCAAAATGATTAAACAAATAAACAAACAACACAATCATCAATCAATAAGTGAATTAGAGTTTCAAATTCATAATTTTGATACATATACAAAAAATCATGTTTTTGATGCCAATTCACACAATAAATCTATCTATATAAGTTTTGGTTCTCACACCAGTCTAATGGAAATATATATATATATATCACACCTTCGAAACAAGAAAATAAATACTGGTGATGGCGCGCCATCATCAGAATCATGTCCGGGCGACTAGAATGTGATTCTATATCTATCTAATATATTAAAACTTCGAATATACGTTCATGACGCGTATATGCAAAATCTTTATATATTGGATTGTCCAAATTCAAAATAAATAAATATTCAAATACGTATAAAATGGTTTAAATTTTCAAAACAAAATTGTTTTCATTTAAAAAAAATATACTCTTCACAGTCGTTCTAGGATACTACTGATCCTATCTCTAACGAGTCATTCTAATTGGATATTACTAATCCAATATCTGATGAATTCTTTCGTATGGTTCTAATGTGTCTTGTTCTCGAGCTCTGCAAACCAAAGCTCTGATACCTAATGTAACGGCAAGGAAGTTCGCTCGATCCGAATCGATCTTTAAACTGATCTAGACCGTTCGAAACCCCTGATCGTTTTGAGAACATGACAAATTTGAACGCAGACGGAAGAACATTTCATTGCCATTACAACAATTCCATCAGATGCAAGAATATACAGAGTATAAATGAATAAATTACATTCGACAAATATCAGAGATTACAATAAATTACATAGCAGCGGAAAACAATATAAAACACAACTTAAGGTGATATACGGATACAGAGATTTCCGGATATCATTCCAGCTGTAAATCAGGACCTTGTGAATATAGATCTGCAAAACCAAAACTACTAGCTGCCCGTGCTGAAAATAGGGGCACCCAGAGTTTAGGTTAAAACAATAAACTCCAGGTCAGTCATGTGACTGGTGTGAGAACTAAAATTTTTATTTAGAACTTTACTTTAAAAGATAGTAATTCAAGGGACCATGCCGTATAACACGGAACGGGTTTCCTCCCAAGAATGCTAGTGCATATAACAAAACAGCGCAATGCTCTTTGGAAAAATGAAGCTATTATAAGACCCAGGTCCCATCACACAATGCAACGCAAGCCGGAGGATAGGGGTTTCCCTTATAATAGCCAAATAATGCTTGATACGTTTAAAACAAATCATTTGATACTATAATAAGTGTATAGTGTCAAAACATTTTAATCATAAATATCAATCCTAGGCGGCATGGGTACCATCTATCATGTCGCCATACTAGGCTCTACAAATAAAACCGAAACACACGTATTGGAAATTGGATTTCCGTCATGAGTTGAGGCAAGGGGCAAGCTCCTCTCCGCTTCGAGACACTCTAGCAAATGCCTCAGGACTACACACTCTGGGTAACCCTGGGATCCTCCAAGACCGGTCCTCTCTTACGTTTGAGGATTAATTATTCCTGAACACACGTTTCCCAGCCCTATAGGACCTAAAATCGAGGCACCTCGCATCCAAACCACAAAGGTGAAAAGTATATAAATGTCAGGGCTGGTAGGTCACTGACACCACCCATAGCTAGAAAGAAACGTCGTGCACTCCTTGGGTCCTCATCCCGTTTTTGACTCATACCGAGGTGTGAGGCTCGCGAATTCACGTTATACACAAAGCTTCCACGTAGGCCGTGCTTTGATCATCAACCACAAGACTTTGCTTTTCAACAGAAGCCTTAATCCATGCAACTCAGCATGCCACACAGGCAATTCATGCCATGCGACAGATATCTATCGATATATAACCTCTACGCTCGTATGTCTCAGAGAAGGGCGTTTAGCAAGAGAATAAATTCTCCGCCGCCAAATAGATATATATTTAACAGAAATCAATCAACACAGAATAAAATCCAATGTCAGACACACAATCCATTTACAAGTTCGTTCTGGGTCTGAACGAAACCGGAGGCACTTTCCTCGCATATCCATCGATCTCCAAGTACGTCTGGACAATCACCAACTATTTCCATCCTCTAAGGTGTACAGCCCAATCAGGATCGTCAGTAATTATCCAAACGATGTGAAGACTTCCGGTCTTCGACCACCGTCTTCATCTTCGACATATCGTCGAATCGGTTATTTAGAATGGGTATAAACCCGGACTTTCCGAACAATCCGCGTGCATTAAAAACAAATGTTACACAAACACAATATACGCCTCATTCCAATTCAGCAGCCACTAACCGCAAATTAGCAAGAGAACAATTTCCCAAATATTAATCCCGAAGGCCGAAACCAACATCAGATCAATATCCATGAAGCCATTCTTCTTAACTAACCTACAACTAGTTTCTAAATTCCACATTCTTAGGGAAAGGTTCCCATTAATTTTATCCAAGATAAATTCTTTGAAATTTATCCTTTAATCTTCCTTTGGATGTCGTTTCAAACCAAATTATGGTTTTCTAAACTAGTCGAGATTAGCGAACCATACCGAAGTAATTATTTATTTTATTTCCCAATCCCAACCTATTCATCCCATGAAGCAAAACTGGTAATACTCCATATCTAACACCGTGGTGTTATCGGTAAAATTAATTACCATTTCACGTTCAAATCTAATTAAAGATTTAACTATCGCTTTGGAGCGAAACTGGTGATACTCCATCCTCGCTCATTTTCTAAATTTGACAATTTAGATTATCAATTCACATTTCAATCTAATTGCCGATTCATTAAAACTCCTTTTACTGGGTTAAAGAACTTAATGTCATTTAAAACACAGTTCACGATAAACCCAAATCACATTCTATTTATTATCGGGTTAAAGAACAAATGTTATTTAAAACACCGTTCACGATAAACCCATAAATCAATTCTATTTCAATTCCAATTATACATATATATATTAGAAATTCTGGTTATTTAAAACCCATTTCAAATCCAATTTATTTATTTAAAAATAAATGGGTTTTAATTTTAGACCAAAACTAGTTCATTTAGATAAAAAACTATTTTTATCTTTTCAAATGTGGAGATTTTCATCCCAATTTTTCCCAAATCATTTCTTATGATTTTACACAAATTATTACTATTTTTAATAATTTTATCAAGGCCCGTACAGTCGATTTCCATCAATGGCCATCGAACTGCACTTACAGTGACCTTTTCCAAATTTGATTTGGACGTATCTCCAAATCCAACCATTAGATTTCAAATTTCTAATATTCGTTTGAAAGCTCTTTTCGATACGAACCCAACGGTTCCGGTTTTAGGAGAATCCGACGGTCGGATCTCCCGTAATGTCCGTTCGAAGTCAATGGTCGAAATTCGCGAACTGCCGCGGCGCGTTCTATTCAGGCCATTATATTATATATATAATATATATATTTCGTCGATTTTATTTAAAACGAATTTTATAAATAGTTTTTAATTCGTTTCAAAAACAATTTCAACTTCCATTTCAATTCAAATCAAAATTGAATTCTTCCTTATAAATTCGTTTTAAAATTCATTTCTATTCAATTCAAATTTCAATTCATTTCAATTCGTTTTCAATTCAATTCGAATTGGTTTTCAATTCAATTCAATTCAAATTGGTTTTCTATTCAATTCAATTCAAATTGGTTTTCTATTCAATTCAAATTGGTTTTCTATTCAATTCAATTCAAATTTGTTTTCTATTCATTTCAATTCAAATTTGTTTTCTATTCAATTCAATTCAAATTTGTTTTCTATTCGATTCAATTCAAATTGGTTGATTCAATTCAAATTTGAAAACGAATATAATCGATATAAATATCGTTGGCGTCAAAATAGGGCATCTCTAATCAATACGGCTTTATATATTTCAATAATTCCGTTATTCTATTCGACAAATGAATCTATATTTTTGCCAACACGTGACTAATCCCAACGAATGAGTACTGTCCACGTGTGACTATTTTTGTTATTTGATATATTTTATAAAAATTATGGTATCTATCGTTTGATATCAAATCAGACTCCAACCGTAAATTAGTAAGAGAACGATTCCCTAAATATTAACCCCGAAGGCCGAAACCAACATCAGATCAATATCCAGGAGACCACTCATCTCATCTATTTTCCAGTTAATTTCTAATTCCATATATGATAAAGATGTAAATTTTATTGTTAAAATATTTCGTTCAACACATGACTAATCTCAATGGATGAGTACGGTCAACACATGAACCTTTATTTTATAATATTCTTTATCATCTAAATTGGAGTGACGCCCAATCAATCACCATATAGCGTTAACTATATGGATTCCATATAACACATGTATATAATAGCAACGACAAATAATCAACCATCATCCAAAGTGCACTACACTGTATAAGCATCAAATATAGATATCTAACGCTTATAACAGCCTGTCAATCAATCGATCGACATACAACTAATTATTGGGATCAGTGTATGCCGTATTTTATCCCAATACCCGTGTGGGGTTTCAAACAATCAAACACAGATTTTATTTGTGCAGTTGGGCGATGTGTAAAATTTATCGTCCCAATCAATGTCAGTCAAATCAGTGTACATAAACAAACCGTCCGGTTTGTAAATGAATATTTATTTATTCACATTCACGTTAAAAATTATATTTTTAACGACCAAACTATTTTATCCAACCTATGAATATTCTATTCGGTTCATTTATCAAATAAAATGATATCTTTATTTTTCTAACTTATTTTAGAAAATTTCGGCGGCATAACGGTGCGATACTAGAAACGGGACAAGGCCTAGCCTTATCCCCGGTCTAGTGAAGGCCCATGCCATTCACACATCAATCAAATCAATTTCCATTTCACCAAACAATCAAATTCCAATCAAATAATCTAACCAACTACACAACCAAACAAACAAGTCCATGGTCTGTGGACGATGGTGTCGGGTGCTACTAAACACCGTCTACATCCTAGTATATATATATATAACTAGAAAAAGAAATTTAAGAGTGAGAAGTTCTCACCAATTGCTATCCCAACTTCACGACACTTCATTTATAGAAATCTTCATCGTTCTCGCCTTTTTGTCACCTTCGTTGCCCGTATTCTCTATATATGTAAAAATCACACATTTTTATATTGCTGTCTTTTTAAAATAAAAATCACATTTTTATTTGTTTACTTTCAATTTTAAAAATCATATTTTTATAATCAAAAAATCGAATTTTTTTACTTCGCTATTCAATATATAGAAATCGAATTTTTTACTTCGATATTCAATATATAAAAATCGAATTTTTACTTCGCTATTCAATATATAAAAATCGAATTTTTACTTCGCTATTCAATATATAAAAATCGAATTTTTACTTCGCTATTCAATATATAAAAATCGAATTTTTTCTTCGCTATTCAATATATAAAAATCGAATTTTTACTTCGTTACTATATAGGTAAAAATTCTATTTTTATCATGCTATACTCTACATAGAGATTTCGTCTTTAACTTCTACTCCTAATATAAAGATTGAATTTTTATTCACTACATATATAAAGGTGATATTTTTACTCTCTTACCTACATAAAAATTATATTTTTATACTTCTACAATATAAAAGATTATATCTTTGTTATTTATATAGTATGAAGATTATATTTTCAACCTTTACATACGATAAAAATTATATTTTTAACTTCCTTATCATATAAAAATCATATCTTTAACTCTCCGATCGAATAAAAATTCTATCTCTAATTTTCCTATCGAATAAATTCAGTTTTAAAAATCAAATAAGGTGATAACTGAAAATAGAAAAATAAAATAAAAACTTACATAGAAATAGAAGGGGGAAGAGCAGCGTTCACTGTCGGAGGAGGAGGGGGGGGGGGGGTTGACTGTCGTAGAAGAGGAAAGGGAAGGAGGAGGGAGGAGAGAGGGGTGGCGGGTCAGAGGGAGGTGCGGTGGCTTGGGGGGGGGGTGGTGCGGTGGGGTCTGGGCTCAGATTGGGGGTGGGTCTTCGCGTCAGGAAGGAGCAGGGGAGGAGGAGGAAGAAGGAGGGCGGCGCAGCAGAGGATAGGGGGTGCTTCGCGCGGCGGCGCGATGGTCGATTGGGGGTGGGGGGGGGGGGGCGACGCTCCTCTCCGCTTCGTTCTTTTTTTTTTCTGTAATGAATGAATCGAGGAAGGGGGCAGAAGTTAAAGGAAGAGGGAGAGAGGAGGATATTTTTTTTATTTTAATTTCAAAAAGTTGACTTTTACATACGACCTCTAAACGAGGCCCACCGCCTGTCGTCCATAGCTAATTACCCCCATTCCGAACACAATGGGATATGTATCATAAGCTGATTCGATCGTTTCGATCAGTTTCCGTTGAAATCAACATATAACTCTATATATTGAATTTGAACGCGCATTTCAATTTACGGGACCACATACTAACTCGAAAAATTCCCAAAAAACATTTTCTAGCTTCGTATTAACTATACGGTCCTAACAAAGCTAGTTACGTCGAATTCTGAGACCGTTGGAAAAATGACCAATTTCCAATCGATTAAAATCAACTGAAACTGGTCAAATGCGTTATCTTTCGCCACGCTCACATATTGACTCGAAAAATTATGAAATTTGGAATCTAGAAATAATTTTACATCACGGATCCAACAAAAGTGGTTTCGTCGAAATCCGAGGTCGTTTGCAAAATCTCCATTTTTAAGGGCCTGAATTCCATAGCGAGACTATTCAGAATTTTCAACTGGACATATCTTTTGATCCCCGCTATGAAATTTCGATTTTCCGGGTTCATTGGAAAGATATTCCCAATTAGATCCTATTATTTTTGGTTTCACTAAAATCCGGATTGTTTTGCACCCGGTACATTCAATTGAAGTTTGAAATCGAATTATCGAACTATCGCGCCATTTTCAATTCCTTTTATAATTATAAATAATTATTTATATTCTAACGACGACGTATATAATATATACGTTCTAATTATATTCAAAATAAATTTCTCGTCGATATTATTTAAAATAATCTATTTTAAATGTTCAAAATTTGCTAAAATTTGCCAAAATAAAAAATTTTAAACTGGCCCAGATTTTCGGGTTATTACAACTTTTAATTACCATTCCTCCCCATAAGTCACCAAACCGAGCACATCTCCCATTCGTTCAACATTTCATTCTCAAATTCGCACATTGAAGCCTCCGTTCCCAAATAATCATAACCCTAGTTGTACTGTAGCTCTTCGAACAGTCCAAAACCAGCATCGAACTCGCTGAAAACTACACGGGGTTGAAGAGAAAGATGGCAGGAGTTCAAATACACGTGTATTACATTTTACAGGATTTTATATGAATTTTGACGATTTTAGGAAGTCTCGATTTTGGCTTAGAGTAAGAAAACATGGCGGAGGAAAATACATTGGCTATGAATTTTCTAAATAAATATTCCTTTTATAATTCTATTTATTTTCTAAATAAATATTCCTTTTATAATTCTATTTATTTTCTAAATAAATATTCCTTCTATAAAATTAGTTGATTTTATAAATATTCCTTTTATAAAATTCTTTTCATTTTATAAATATTTCCTTTCCTAAAATCCTTTGATTTTATAAATATATTATTTTCAATATACACTTTGAAAATTCCCTTTTCACATTTTGTTATTTCTTATGGTATGTAAAATACTAAATAACCATGATCGACATCATCTACACACCCATAATCAATCAAATATTATATATCATATTACATATCACAATATATGAAAACAAATAGTATTATAAATATTGAGGAATCCAGTTGGATCCCTCCAACTTGTTTCTGTTACGACCCGAACTTCCCTGTAAAGGAAAGCACCGATTGTATTGAGGACAAGACACATCGGAACGCAAACAGAAGAACATTTCATTTTTTATTACAATAATACATCAGAGTAAAGGAATATACATAGTATAACCAAATAATGTACATCAGAAAATATCAGAGATTTAAATACATTACCACAGCGAAAAAATAATACAATACACAACTGAAAGAGATATACGGATATAGAGCTTTCCAGATATCGGTCCAGCTGTAAATCAGGATCCTGAGAATATAAATCTGCAAAACCAAAACTACTAGCTGCTCGTGTCAAAATAAGGGCACCCAGAGTTTAGGTTAAAACAATAAACTCCAGGTCAGTCATGTGACTGGTATGAGAACTAAAACAGTTATTAATCTTTATTTTAAAGTTAGGTAAATCAAGGGACCACGCCGTATAACACGGAACGGGCTTCCTCCCAAGAATACCAGTATATAAAACAACAACGCAATGCTAAATAAAGAACAATGTAGCTATTATAAGACCCAGGTCCGATCACACTATGCAACGCAAGCCGGAGGATAGGGTTTTTACCTTATAATAGCCAAGAATGCTTGGTACGTGAAATTTCATGTTTTATTATTACAATAAGTGTATAGTGCCAAAACAATTTCAATCATAAGTATCAATCATAGACGACATAAGTGCCCTATACCACTATGTCGTCATACTAGGCTCTACAATCAAAAACCGCAAAGTCACGTATTGGAAGTTGGGTTTCCATCTATGAACCGAGGCAAGGATCGTCCTCACCAGCTTCGAGACTCTCTAGCCCGAGCCTCAGGGTCAGAGCGCATCGACCCTTGGATCCTCAGGGCCGGTCCACCGATGTGGATTAAAATGCTTGAACACTGCGTTTCCCCGCCCTTTGGGGGCGTAAATAAGCCAAATGACTCCATCGGCTCCACATAGTCACCGATATATTTGAGGCGCCTCGCAATCCAACAACCACTCAGGTGAAAATAATATAAATGTCAGGGCTGGTAGGTCACTGACGCCACCCTAGCTAGAAAGAAACGCATGCCCTCCCTGATGTCCTCTCCGGTTTTTGGTCCACAACCAGGGTGTGAGGCTCGCGAATCAATGCTACACAAAGCTATGCCACACATGCCGTGCTTTGATCATCAACCACAAGACTCTGCTTTTCAACAAAAGCCTTGATCATTTTCCACTTGGGCATGCTACACAGGCAATTCACTCCATGCGATTGATATCCATCAATACATAACCTCTGAGCTCGTACGTCTCAGAGAAGGGCGTTAAGAAAGAGAATAAATTCTCCACCGCCAAACAGATATATATTTAATAGAAATCAATCACACAGAATAAAATCCAATGTCAGACACACAATCCACTTACAAGTTCGTTCTGGGTCTGAACGAAACTGGAGGCACCTTGTACCTCGCATATCCATCGATCTCCAAGTACGTCTGGACGATCACCAACTGATTCCCTCCTCTTGGGTGTACAGCCCAATCAAGATCATCAGTAATTATCCAAACGATGTGAAGACCTCCAGTCTTCGACCACCGTCTTCATCCTTGACACATCGTCGAATCAGTTATTCAGAATGGGATAAACCTAGTCTTTCTAAATAACTCGCGTATATAATAAACAAGTGTTACACAAACACAACATACGCCTCATTCCAATTCAGAATATTCTTTTATTCAAGTATTTTTATACTTTGGGAAAAGTTCCCATTAATTTTATCAAAGATAAATTCTTTAAATTTATTCTTTAATCTTCTTTTGAATATTAATTCAAATTAGTCGGGATTAGCGAACCACACCGAAGTAATCATTTATTTTAATTTCCCAATCCCAACATATTAATCCCATGAAGTAAAACAGGTAATACTTCATATCTAACACCACGGTGTTATAGGTAAATTCAATTACAATTTAACGTTCAAATCCAATTAAAGATTTAACTATCGCCTAGAGCAAAACTGGTGATACTCCATTCTCGATCATTTCAATCTAATTAAAAATTCATTAAAACTCCACTTGGTTTTAATCTCCCCAAAAATCAATATTAATGATTGTTTAACATGGGAAATCATATTCTGTCTTTAAATGGGTTAAAGAACCAATGTCATTTAAAACACGATTCACTATAAACCCAAAATCACATTCCATTCCATCAGCCTTTAACCGTAAATTAGCAAGTGAACAATTCCCTAAGTAATAACCCCGAAGGCCGAAAACAACATCAATACCCAAGAAACCATTCAACTTAACTAATCTTCAGTTAGTTTCTGATTTTCTTAACTCCATTGGGTCTAAGAAAAATATTATTAAAGTTACCATTCACGACAACCCAAAACCCATTTGATATTAAATACAAGGCTCTGAATAGAAAATATGTCGGCTTATATTCAATATCAAATTCTACAACCAACAAATATCGTATTGGAAATAACGATATCTACATATCCTTCAAATTTCCATAACAATATCTGTATAATCACGAAATCCAACATCGAAATATTCCAAAGACAATTTCGATTCAAATCCATTCCAATTCAATTATTGGAAATTCGAGTTACTTTTAAAACACTTTCAAATCCAATTTATTTATTTCAAAAATAAATGGATTATAATTCTAGTTCAAAACTAGTTCATTTCGATAAAAATCTATTTTTATCTTTTCAAATATGGAATTTTTCATCCCAATCCTTTCCAAATCATTTGTTATGATTTTGCACAAATTATTGCTATTTTTAATAATTTTATCAAGGCCCGTACAGTCGATTTCCATCAACGGCCATCGAACTGCACTTACAACAACCTTTTCCAAATTTGATTTGGATATAATTCCAAATCCAACTGTTAGATTTCAAATCTCTAATAAACTTTAGAAAGCTCTTTTCGATACGAACCCAACGGTTCCGGTTTTCGGAGAATCCGATGGTCTGATCTCCCGTAACGTCCATTCGAAGTCAATGGTCGAAATTCGCGAACTGCCACAGCGCGGCGCGTTCTATTCAGGCCATTATATATATAATATATATTTTGTTGATTTCCTTTTATAACGTATTTTATAAATCGTTTTAAATTCATTTTCAAAAAGATTTCAACTTCATATTCAATTTCTAATCAAAATTGAATATTCCATATCATTGATATACAAATGATAATATTTTCAAAACATTATATTTTGAAATCAATTCCTTTTCGATATTCATTATAAAAACGAATATAATCGATATAAATATCGTTCGCGTCAAAATGACGCTTATCTAACCAGCATGACTTTATATATTTCAATAACTTCGTTATTCTATTCAACAAATGAATATTTTCTTCAACACATGAATTTTCTTTATTCAACACATGAATATATATCTTACTCAACACATGAATTTTCTTCTATTCAACACATGAATATATATTTTATTTAACATATGAATTTTCTTCTATCCAACACATGAATATATATTTTATTCAACACATGAGTATATATTTTACTCAACACATGAATTTTCTTTTATTCAACACATGAATATATATTTTATTCAACACACGAATAAAATTTATTTTCTAAATTGGAATGAGACCCACTCAATTACCATATAATCTTATTTATACGGGTTCTATACAACACATGTATATAATAGCAATGATAAATAATCAACCATCATGCAAAGTGCCAACACTACTACATAAGCATTAAATATAAATAATTAACGCTTACACAGTCTGTCAACCCATCGATTGACATACAACTAAACAATCGGGATTAGTGTATATCAAATATCATCCAAATACCCATGTGGGGTTTCAAATCAACAAACACAGATTTTTATTTGTGCCGTTAAGCGATGTGTAAAATTTATCGTCCCAATCAATATCAGTCAAAACGGGTGTATATAAACAAATCGTTCTAATTTGTAAATGAATATCTATTTTATTCACATCAACGTTAAAAATTATATTTTTAACTATAAACTATTTTATTCCATTACACATCACACAATCAACTTTCACAACACATCAATCAAACAAACAAGTCATCCATGGTCTGTGGACGACGGGTGTCGTGTGCTGCTAAGCACCGTCTGCATCCTATTATATATTTCAACTAGAAAACAAATTAAAAGTGTAACAACCCGAAAATCTGGGCCAGTTTAAAATTTTTATTTTGGCAATTTTAGCGAAGTTTGAACATTTAAAATGAATTATTTTAAATAATATCGACGAGAAATATATTTTAAATAGAATTCAAACGTATATATTATATACGTCGTCGTTAGAATATAAATAATTATTTATATTTATAAATAGAATTGAAAATGGCGTGGTAGTTCGATAATTCGATTTCAAACTTCAATTGAATGTACCGGGTGAAAAACAATCCGGATTTTAGTGAAACCAAAAACATTAAGATCTAATTGATAATATCTTTCCAACAAATCCGAAAAATCGAAATTTCATCGTGGGAATCAAAAGATATGTCCAGTTGAAAATTTTGAATAGTCGCTACGGAATTCAGGCCCTTAAAAATGGAAATTTTGCAAACGACCTCGGATTTCGACGAAACCACTTTTGTTGGATCCGGGATGTAAAGTTATTGTTAGATTCCCATTTTCATAATTTTTCGAATTAATATGTGAGCGGGGCAAAGGAAAACGCGTTTGACCAGTTTCAGTTGATTTTAATCGACTGGAAATTGGCCATTTTTCAAACGGTCTCAGAATTCGACGAAACTAGTTTTGTTAGGACCGTATCGTCAATATGAAGCTAGAAAATATTTTTTTGGAATTGTTCTAGTTAGTATGTGGCCCTGGTAATTTGAAATGTACGTTTGAAATTCAATATATAGAGTTATATTTTGATTTTGATGAAAACCGATCTAAACGATTGAATCAGCTTATGAAACATATCCCATTGTGTTCGGAATGGGGGTAATACGCTAGGGATGACAGTCGGTGGGTTCGATTTCGAGTTGAAAATAAAAGTTGCTTTTAGGAAAATTAAAATATTAAAATATATATATTTATATAAACTCTTTTCTCTCCCCCCTCTCTCTCCTATTCATGGTCAACGCACGAAAAAAAACCCACCGGAGGAGCAATCACTGTCGCCCCCTATCTCCGACGCGCCGCCCCAGTAGATGGCGCCTCTGACCGCCTATCCTCCCTCCATCGCCGACGAACCCTCCCTTCTGGCCTCTCCCTCCACGCGACGTCTCGTTCCCGAAACCCTAGCATATAACCCCCCCCTCTCAAATCGAGACCGCCACTGAAGCCTAGCCGCCAGCAATCCACCGCTTCGCCCTCCTCCGACGCACCGCAGACCTGCGCCACCCGACATCTTCTCCCCCTCTGAACGATGTGAGTTTCTTTCTCCTTCGACCTTGTTTTTTTTTCAGTATGAAACAATAGGATTTTTAACATGAAACAATAGGATTTTTAACATGAAACAATAGGATTTTTAACAAGAAATCAATGGATTTTTAAAATTGAAATCATAGGATTTTTAATTGAAATCATTGGATTTTTCTAAATAAAATGACGAGATTTTTATATTCAGAAAGATTAGATTTTCATATACAAAAGTTGAGATTTTTATATACATCGCATTAAATTTTATATTATAGAAAAATTAAAAATACGATTTTTATAAGTGTAGCTAAGTAAAAATTCGATTTTTATATATTGAATAGCGTAGTAAAAAATTAGATTTTTATATATTGAATAGCATAGTAAAAATTAGATT
The DNA here is from genome assembly GCA_030737875.1 of Allium sativum. NCBI lineage: Eukaryota > Viridiplantae > Streptophyta > Magnoliopsida > Asparagales > Amaryllidaceae > Allium > Allium sativum. The sequence continues at coordinate 426,182,934 of CM060909.1, read as the reverse complement.
TTTCTATATTGAATAGCGAAATAAAAATTCGATTTTTCTATATTGAATAGCAAAGTAAAAATTAGATTTTTATATATTGAATAGCATAGTAAAAATTAGATTTTTCCATATTGAATAGCGAAATAAAAATTCGATTTTTCTATATTAAATAGCGAAGTAAAAATTAGATTTTTCTATATTGAATAGCGAAGTAAAAATTAGATTTTTCTATATTGAATAGCGAAGTAAAAATTAGATTTTTCTATATTGAATAGCGAAGTAAAAAATAGATTTTTCTATATTGAATAGCGAAGTAAAAATTCGATTTTTCTGTATTGAATTGCAAAGTAAAAATTAGAATTTTCTATATTGAATAGCATAGTAAAAATTAGATTTTTCTATACTGAATAGCGAAGTAAAAATTCAATTTTTATATATTGAATAGCGAAGTAAAAATTCGATTTTTCTATATTGAATAGCGAAGTAAAAATTCGATTTTTCTATATTGAATAGCGAAGTAAAAATTCGATTTTTACATATGTAGTGAATACGGGCAGTGAAAAGTGACAGTAGGCAAGAACGACGAAGATTTCTACCTAAGAATAGTCGTGGCGTTAGATTAGCAATTCTGTGAGGACTTCTCACCTTTTAATTTGTTTATTTCTAGTTATAAATATATACTAGGATGCAGACGGTGTTTAGTAGTACCCGACACCCGTCGTCCACAGACCATGGACGGCTTGTATGCTTGTTTGTTTGATTTTGATGTGTAGTTGATTGTGTGATGTGATGTGAAATGGAATAAAACATTTATATAGTGAAATAAAATATTTTATAGTGTAAAATATTCTATAGTTAAAAATAAAATTTTAACGTATATATGAAATGAAATAAACAAATCGGACGATTTGTTTACATACACACATTTGACTAATATTGATTGGGACGATAAATTTTACACATCGCCCAACTGCACAAATAAAATCTGCGTTTGATTGTTTGAAACTCCACACGGGTATTGGGATGATGTATGACATACACTAATCCCAATAGTTAGTTGTATGTCGATCGATTGATTGACAGAATGTTATGAGCGTTAAATATTTATATTTGATGCTTATACAGTGTAGAATGCACTTTGGATGATGGTTGATTATTCATCGTTGTTATAGTACACATGTGTTGTAGAAAACCCATATAATTAACATTATATGGTAATTGTTTGGGCCTCATTCCAGTTTTGAAAAAGAAATATTTGAGTAGAAATATTTGAAAAAGAAATATTTGAATAGAAATATTTGTAAAAGAAAGGTTTGACTAGAAATATTTGAAAATAAAAATATTTGAAATAGAATATTTGAAAATAGAGATATATGAAGCCGTGTTGATAGATTGACGCCATTCTGACGTGAACAATATTTATATCTTTTATAATGAATATCGAAAGTGATTTCAAAATCTGATATTTTGAATAGAAATGAATTCAAATTGAAATTGAATAGAAATGAATTCAAATTGAAAATGAATAGAAATGAATTCAATTTGAAATTGAATTGAAAACGAATTGAAATTGAATTGAATTGAAAACAAATTGAAATTGAATTGAAATCAATTTGAATTAAATCAATTCGAAATGAAAAGAAAATGAATTTATGTTGGAAAATTCGATTTTGATTTGAAGTTGAAATAGAAGTTGAAATCATTTTGAAAACGAATTTAAAACGATTTATAAAATACGTTTTAAAAGGAAATCGACGAAGTATATATTATATATATTATATATATAATATAATGGCCTGAATAGAACGCGCCGCGCCGCGGCAGTTCGCGAATTTCGACCATTGACTTCGAATGGACATTGCGGGAGATTCGACCGTCGGATTCTCCTGAAACCGGAACCATTGGGTTCGTATCGAAAAGAGCTTTCTAACGAATATTAGAAATTAGAAATATAACGGTTGGATTTGGAATTATGTCCAAATTAAATTTGAAAAAGGTCGCTGTAAGTGCAGTTCGATGGCCGTTGATGGAAATCGACTGTATGGGCCTTGATAAAATCATTAAAAATATCAATAATTTGTGTAAAATCATAAGAAATGATTTAGAAAGAATTGGTATGAAAAAACTCCCTATTTGAAAAGATAAAAATAGATTTTTATCGAAATGAACTAGTTTTGAACTAGAATTATAATTCTATTTAATTTTAAATAAATAAATTGAATTTGAAATGGTTTTGAAAATAACCAGAATTTCCAATGATTGCATTGGAATGGATTTGAATCGAAATTGTCTTCGGAATATTTCGATGTTGGATTTCGTGATTATACAGATGTGGTTATGGAAATTTGAAAGATATAGATATATATATCGTTATTTCCAATACGATATCTGTTGGTCGTAGAATTTGATATTGAATATAAGCCAATATATTTTCTATTTAGAGCCTTGTATTTAATATCAAATGTGATTTGGGTTTGTCGTGAATGGTGTCTTGACTAACACTGTTCTTGAACCCAGTTGAGAAAAGATTAAATCTTTTTATTTAAATTTAATGAAGTGTACCAATTAAATAATATTTAATTGGAATTGAAATGATATTGATTTTTGGGTTTATCGTGGACAGTGTTTTAAATAACACTCGTTCTTTAACCCGATAATTAATGTAATGTGGTTTTGGGTTTATCGTGAACCGTGTTTTAAATGACACTGTTTCTTTAACCCAGCTAACGATTAAAACTAATTAGAGTTTTAATGAATCTTTGATTAGATTGAAATAATCGAAATGGAGTATCACCAGTTTTGCTCCGGGCGTTAGTTAAATCTTTAATTGGATTTGAACGTGAAATGGTAATTGAATTTACCTATAACACCGTAGTGTTAGATATGAAGTATTACCAGTTTTACTTCATGGGATGAATAGGTTGGGATTGGGAAAATAAAACAAATGATTACTTCGGTAAAGTTCGTTAATCCCGACTAGTTTGAATTGATATTCAAAAGTAGATTAAAGAATAAATTCAAGGAATTTATCTTGGATAAAATTAATGGGAACCTTTCCCCATGAATGTGAAATTTAGAAACTAACTGTCGGTTAGCTAAGCAGAATGGTTTTCTGGATATTGATCTGATGTTGGTTTCGGCCTTCGGGGTTAATATTTAGGGAATCATTCCCTTGATTAATTTACGGTTAGTGACTGATGAATTGGAATGAGGCGTATGTTGTGTTTGTGTAACACTTGTTTATAATATACGCGAGTTATTCGGAAAGACCGGGTTTATCCCATTCTGAATAACTAATACGACGATAAGTCGAAGATGAAGACGGTGGTTGAAGACCGGAGGTCTTCACGTCGTTTGGGTAATTACTGATGATCTTGATTGGGCTGTACACCCAAGAAGATGGAAACAGTTGGTGATCGTCCAGACGTATTTGGAGATCGATGGATATGCGGGGTACTAGGTGCCTCCGGTTTCGTTCAGACCCAGAGCGAACTTGTAAATGGATTGGTTGTGTGACATTGGATTTTAGTCCGTGTGATTGATTTCTATTAAATATATATCTGTTTGGCGGCGGAGAATTTATTCTCTTGCTTAACGCCCTTCTCTGAGCCGTACGAGCTCATGGGTTATATATTGATAGATATCAATCGCATGGAGTGAATTGCCTGTGTGGCATGCCTAAGTGGCAAATGATCGAGGCTTCTGTTGAAAAGCAAATTCTTGTGGTGATGATCAAAGCACAGCCTGTGTGACACAGCTTTGTGTAACGTGAATTCGCGAGCCTCGCACCTCGGTTGTGAACCAAAAAAGGGAGAAGGACCTCAGGGAGGGCATGCGTTTCCTTCTAGCTAGGGTGGTGTCAGTGACCTACCAGCCCTGACATTTATATACTTTTCACCTGTGTGGTTGTTGCTGTTGCGAGGCGCCTCGGTTTGATCGGACGATCCGAGTCCGATGGAGTCATTCGTTGGCTCATTTACGCCGCAAAGGGCGGGGAAACGTAGTGTTCAGGATTTAAGTTTAACCCACATCGGTGGACCGGCCCTGTCGCTCCAAGGTCACTCGAGCTCTGACCTGAGACTCGGGCTAGACAGTCTCGAATCGGTTGAGGACTATCTTTTGCCTCGGTTCATAGATGGGAATCCAATTTCCAAATACGTGACATTTGCGGTTTTAATTGTAAAACTAGTATGACGACATGATATATGGTACCCATGCCGCCTATGATTGATATTTATGATTTGAAGTTGTTTTATACACTATGCACTTATAATAGTATCAAATGATTTGTTTTAAACGTATCAAGCATTCTTTGGCTATTATAAGGGAAAACCCTATCTCCCGGCTTGCGTTGCATCGTGTGATAGGATCTGGGTCTTATAATAGCTTCATTTTTCTTTATTTAGCATTGCGTTGTTTGTTTTATGCACTGGTATTCTTGGGAGGAAACCCGTTCCGTGTTATACGGCGTGGTCCCTTGATTTACCTAACTTTAAAAACAAAGATTAATAACTGTTTTAGTTCTCACACCAGTCACATGACTGACCTGGAGTTTATTGTTTTGACCTAAACTCTGGGTGCCCTTATTTTGACACGGGCAGCTAGCAGTTTTGGTTTTGCAGATTTATATTCACAGGATCCTGGTTTACAGCTGGAACGATATTCGGAAAGCTTTGTATCCGTATATCTCTTCTAGTTGTGTATTGTATTATTTTCAGCTGCGATGTATTTAAATGTAATCTCTGATATTTTCTGTGTAATATTTATTCATTTATACTCTATATATTCTTGTATTCTGATGCATTGTTGTAGTATACAATGAAATGTTCTTCCGTCTTCGTTCTATTTTGTGGCTTGTTCTCGAACTATCCGCGCTTTCTCTTTCTCTTCGGAGACCGGGGAAGTTCGGGTCGTCTCAGCATGGTATCAGAGCTTTGGTTTACAAAGCAGAGAACAGGAAACATTAGAACCATACGAAAGAATTCATCAGATATTGGATTAGTAATATCCAATGAGAATGACTCGTTGGAGATATGATCAATAGTATCCCAGAACGAGTGTGAGGAGTATATTTTTAAAGATGAAACGAATTTTATTTTGAAAATTTAAAATCAATTATTCGTATTTGATTATTTATTTCATATTGATTTGGACATTCCAGTATATAAAGATTTTGCATATACGCCTTGCAAACGTGTATTTGAAATTTTAATATACTGGATAGATATAGATTCACACTCTAGTCGCCCGAAGATGATTCTGATGATTGTAGCTACATCATCAGAATTAGTGTTCGAGTGATGAAGGTGTGATATTTATATATCTCCTATTGACTGGTGTGAGAACAAAAATTAGATAGGGCTTATCGTTGTGATTTGGCATCAAAAATATGTTTTTTGACTATATATTAAAGTTATGCATTTGAAATGATAACCAATTAATTGATTGATGGTTGAGTTGTTGATTATTGGTTGATTTATTAAAATTTGTACCATATAGCCCAATTGAACCAAATAGTGAATTGTATTGAAATTTGGTTGCATTTTCTTGCATATACTTGTACTTACATTGAACAGGTCATAGCAAAGAGGCTAGAGCAGAGAATAAAATTTGTTTGCCCGACAAATAGGTACATGTTTATCATAATTTACTGTTTTGTTTGGGTGATGATGATTTTATGAGCCTATTGGCTAGCCGCTTGGCCTTTTATTTTTCTTTTTGAGATCAGAAGGCCTATATGGCATTTTCGGGATTTTCCCGTGGCTCCCGGTGCAGGGGAGGTTATGGCGAAATTTTTCGAAAATTCCGGGTGTTAGCCAAATTTTTGAAATTTTTGAAAATTCTCAGAAACTGAAAAGTTGGAGAATGGAAGGCAGATCGAACGTATAGTTGATTAATCAAACCACTTTCGACTTTGTTCCTTTTCGGGGATGAAAAGTTTTAAGTGGGGGAGATTGTAACAACCCGAAAATCTGGGCCAGTTTAAAATTTTTATTTTGGCAATTTTAGCGAAGTTTGAAAATTTAAAATGAATTATTTTAAATAATATCGACGAGAAATATATTTTAAATAGAATTCGAACGTATATATTATATACGTCGCCGTTAGAATATAAATAATTATTTATATTTATAAATAGAATTGAAAATGGCGCGGTAGTTCGATAATTCGATTTCAAACTTCAATTGAATGTACCGGGTGCAAAATAATCCGGATTTTAGTGAAACCAAAAACATTAAGATCTAATTGATAATATCTTTCCAACGAATCCGAAAAATCGAAATTTCATAGCGGGAATCAAAATATATGTCCAGTTGAAAATTCTGAATAGTCGCTATGGAATAAAGGCCCTTAAAAATGGAAATTTTGCAAACGACCTCGGATTTCGACGAAACCACTTTTGTTGGATCCGGGATGTAAAGTTATTGCTAGATTCCGATTTTCATAATTTTTCGAATCAATATGTGAGCGGGGCAAAGTAAAACGCGTTTGACCAGTTTTAGTTGATTTTAATCGACTGGAAATTGGCCATTATCAAACAGTCTCAGAATTCGACGAAACTAGTTTTGTTAGGACCGTATCGTCAATACGAATCTAAAAAATATTTTTCTGGAATTTTTCTAGTTAGTATGTGGCCTCGGTAATTTGAAATGTACGTTTGAAATTCAATATATAGAGTTATATTTTGATTTTGACGAAAACCGATAGAAACGATCGAATCAGCTTATGAAACATATCCCACAGTGTTCGGAATGGGGGTAATACGCTAGGGACGACGGTCGGTGGGTTCGATTTCGAGTTGAAAATAAAAAGTTGCTTTTAGGAAAATTAAAATAGTTAAATATATATATATATATATTTATATAAACTCTTTTCTCTCCCCCTCTCTCTCCTATTCACGGTCAACGCACGAAAAAAAAAGAAAGAAAAAAACCACCGGAGGAGCGATCACTGTCGCCCCCGCCTTATCTCCGACGCGCCGCCCCAGTAGATGGCGCCTCTGACCGCCAATCCTCCCTCCATCGCCGACGAACCCTCCCTTCTGGCATATTCCTCCACGCGACGCCTCTTTCCCGAAACCCTAGCAGATAACCCCCTCCCCTCAAATCGAGACCGCCACTGAAGCCTAGCCGCCAGCAGTCCACCGCTCCGCCCTCCTCCGACGCACCGCAGACCTGCGCCACCCGACATCTTCTCCCCCCTCTGAACGATGCGAGTTTCTTTCTCCTTCGACCTTGTTTTTTTTTCAGTATGAAACAATAGGATTTTTAACATGAAACAATAGGATTTTTAACATGAAACAATAGGATTTTTAACATGAAACAATAGGATTTTTAACAAGAAATCAATGGATTTTTAAAACTGAAATCATGGGATTTTTAATTGAAATCATTGGATTTTTCTAAATAAAATGACGAGATTGTTATATTCAGAAAGACTAGATTTTTATATACAAAAGTTGAGATTTTTATATACATCGCATTAAATTTTATATTATAGAAAAATTAAAAATATGATTTTTATAAGTGTAGCTAAGTAAAAATTCGATTTTTATATATTGAATAGCATAGTAAAAAATTAGATTTTTATATATTGAATAGCATAGTAAAAATTAGATTTTTCTATATTGAATAGCGAAATAAAAATTCGATTTTTCTATATTGAATAGCGAAGTAAAAATTAGATTTTTATATATTGAATAGCATAGTAAAAATTAGATTTTTCTATATTAAATAGCGAAATAAAAATTCGATTTTTCTATATTGAATAGCGAAGTAAAAATTAGATTTTTCTACATTGAATAGCGAAGTAAAAATTAGATTTTTCTATATTGAATAGCGAAGTAAAAATTAGATTTTTCTATATTGAATAGTGAAGTAAAAATTAGATTTTTCTATATTGAATAGCGAAGTAAAAATTCGATTTTTCTATATTGAATAGTAAAGTAAAAATTAGATTTTTCTATATTGAATAGCATAGTAAAAATTAGATTTTTCTATATTGAATAGCGAAGTAAAAAATTCAATTTTTATATATTGAATAGCGAAGTAAAAATTCGATTTTTCTATATTGAATAGCGAAGTAAAAATTCGATTTTTCTATATTGAATAGCGAAGTAAAAATTCAATTTTTCTATATTGAATAGCGAAGTAAAAACTCGATTTTTACATATGTAGTGAATACGGGTAGTGAAAAGTGACAGTAGGCAAGAACGCCGAAGATTTCTACCTAAGAAGAGTCATGGCGTTGGATTAGCAATTCTGTGAGCACTTCTCACCTTTTAATTTGTTTATTTCTAGTTATAAATATATACTAGGATGCAGACGGTGTTTAGTAGCACCCGACACCCGTCGTCCACAGACCATGGACGGCTTGTATGCTTGTTTGTTTGATTTTGATGTGTAGTTGATTGTGTGATGTGATGTGAAATGGAATAAAACATTTATATAGTGAAATAAAATATTTTATAGTGGAAAATATTCTATAGTTAAAAATAAAATTTTAACGTATATATAAAATGAAATAAAATAAACAAATCGGACGATTTGTTTATATACACACATTTGACTGATATTGATTGGGACGATAAATTTTACACATCGCCCAACTGCACAAATAAAATTTGTGTTTGATTGTTTGATACCCCACACGGGTATTGGGATGATGTATGACATACACTAATCCCAATAGTTAGTTGTATGTCGATCGATTGATTGACAGACTGTTATGAGCGTTAAATATTTATATTTGATGCTTATACATTGTAGAATGCACTTTGGATGATGGTTGATTATTCATCGTTGTTATAGTACACATGTGTTGTAGAAAACCCATATAATTAACATTATATGGTAATTGTTTGGGCCTCATTCCAGTTTTGAAAAAGAAATATTTGAGTAGAAATATTTGAAAAAGAAATATTTGAATAGAAATATTTGTAAAAGAAATGTTTGACTAGAAATATTTGAAAATAAAAATATTTGAAATAGAATATTTGAAAATAGAGATATATGAAGCCGTGTTGATAGATTGACGCCATTTTGACGTGAACAATATTTATATCGATTTGATTAATTTTATAACGAATATCGAAAGTGATTTCAAAATCTGATATTTTGAATAGAAATAAATTCAAATTGAAATTGAATAGAAATGAATTCAAATTGAAAATGAATAGAAATGAATTCAAATTGAAATTGAATTGAAAACGAATTGAAATTGAATTGAATTGCAAACAAATTGAAACTAAATTGAATTGAAATCATTTTGAAATCAATTTGAATTAAATCAATTCGAAATGAAAAGAAAATGAATTTATTTTGGAAAATTCGATTTTGATTTGAAGTTGAAAAAGAAGTTGAAATTGTTTTGAAAACGAATTTAAAACGATTTATAAAATACGTTTTAAAAGGAAATCGACAAAGTATATATTATATATATAATATAATGGCCTGAATAGAACGCGCCGCGGCAGTTCGCGAATTTCGACCATTGACTTCGAATGGACATTGCGGGAGATCCGATCGTCGGATTCTCCTGAAACAGGAACCATTGGGTTTGTATCGAAAAGAGCTTTCTAACGAATATTAGAAATTAGAAATCTAACGGTTGGATTTGGAATTATGTCCAAATCAAATTTGAAAAAGGTCGTTGTAAGTGCAGTTCGATGGCCGTTGATGGAAATCGACTGTACGGGCCTTGATAAAATCATTAAAAATATCAATAATTTGTGTACAATCATAAGAAATGATTTAGAAAGAATTGGGATGAAAAAACTCCATATTTGAAAAGATAAAAATAGTTTTTTATCGAAATTAACTAGTTTTGAACTAGAATTATAATTCTATTTAATTTTAAATAAATAAATTGAATTTGAAATGGTTTTGAAAATAACCAGAATTTCCAATGATTGCATTGGAATGGATTTGAATCAAAATTGTCTTCGGAATATTTCGATGTTGGATTTCGTGATTATACAGATGTGGTTATGGAAATTTGAAAGAGATATATATATATATATATATATATCGTTATTTCCGATACGATATCTGTTGGTCGTAGAATTTGATATTGAATATAAGCCGATATATTTTCTATTCAGAGCCTTGTATTTAATATCAAATGTGATTTGGGTTTGTCGTGAATGGTGTCTTGACTAACACTGTTCTTGATCCCAGTTGAGAAAAGATTAAATCTTTTTATTTAAATTTAATGAAGTGTACCAATTAAATAATATTTAATTGGAATTGAAATGATATTGATTTTTGGGTTTATCGTGGACAGTGTTTTAAATAACACTCGTTCTTTAACCCGATAATTAATGGAATGTGGTTTTGGGTTTATCGTGAACCGTGTTTTAAATGACACTGTTTCTTTAACCCAGCTAACGATTAAAACTAAGTGGAGTTTTAATGAATCTTTAATTAGATTGAAATAATCGAAATGGATTATCACCAGTTTTGCTCCGGGCGTTAGTTAAATCTTTAATTGGATTTGAACGTGAAATGGTAATTGAATTTACCGATAACACCGTAGTGTTAGATATGAAGTATTACCAGTTTTACTTCATGGGATGAATAGGTTGGGATTGGGAAATTAAAACAAATGATTACTTCGGTAAAGTTCGTTAATCCCGACTAGTTTGAATTGATATTCAAAAGTAGATTAAAGAATAAATTCAAGGAATTTATCTTGGATAAAATTAATGGGAACCTTTCCCCATGAATGTGAAATTTAGAAACTAACTGTCGGTTAGCTAAGCAGAATGGTTTTCTAGATATTGATCTGATGTTGGTTTCGGCCTTTGGGGTTAATATTTGGGGAATCATTCCCTTGATTAATTTACGGTTAGTGACTGATGAATTGGAATGAGGCGTATGTTGTGTTTGTGTAACACTTGTTTATAATATACGCGAGTTATTCGGAAAGACCGGGTTTATCCCATTCTGAATAACTGATACGACGATAAGTCGAAGATGAAGATGGTGGTTGAAGACCGGAGGTCTTCACGTCATTTGGGTAATTACTGATGATCTTGATTGGGCTGTACACCCAAGAAGATGGAAACAGTTGGTGATCGTCCAGACGTATTTGGAGATCGATGGATATGCGGGGTACTAGGTGCCTCCGGTTTCGTTCAGACCCAGAGCGAACTTGTAAATGGACTGGGTGTCTGACATTGGATTTTAGTCCGTGTGATTGATTTCTATTAAATATATATCTGTTTGGCGGTGGAGAATTTATTCTCTTGCTTAACGCCCTTCTCTGAGCCGTACGAGCTCAGGGGTTATATATTGATGGATATCAATCGCATGGAGTGAATTGCCTGTGTGGCATGCGTAAGTGACAAATGATCGAGGCTTCTGTTGAAAAGCAAAGTCTTATGGTGATGATCAAAGAACAGCCTGTGTGGCACAGCTTTGTGTAACGTGAATTCGCGAGCCTCGCACCTCGGTTGTGAACCAAAAACGGGAGAAGGACCTCAGGGAGGGCATGCGTTTCCTTCTAGCTAGGGTGGTGTCAATGACCTACCAGCCCTGACATTTATATACTTTTCACCTGTGTGGTTGTTGCTGTTGCGAGGCGCCTCGGTTTGATTGGACGATCCGAGTCCGATGGAGTCATTCGTTGGCTCATTTACGCCCCAAAGGGCGGGGAAACGTAGTGTTTAGGATTTAAGTTTAACCCACATCGGTGGACCGGCCCTGTCGCTCCAAGGTCACTCGAGCTCTGACCTGAGACTCGGGCTAGACAGTCTCGAATCGGTTGAGGACTATCTTTTGCCTCGGTTCATAGATGGAAATCCAATTTCCAAATACGTGACATTTGCGGTTTTAATTGTAAAACTAGTATGGCGACATGATATATGGTACCCATGCCGCCTATGATTGATACTTATGATTTCAAGTTGTTTTATACACTATGCACTTATAATAGTATCAAATGATTTGTTTTAAACGTATCAAGCATTCTTTGGCTGTTATAAGGGAAAACCCTATCCCCCGGCTTGCGTTGCATTGTGTGATAGGACCTGGGTCTTATAACAGCTTCATTTTTCTTTATTTAGCATTGCGTTGTTTGTTTTATGCACTGGTATTCTTGGGAGGAAACCCATTCCGTGTTATACGGCATGGTCCCTTGATTTACCTAACTTTAAAAACAAAGATTAATAACTGTTTTAGTTCTCACACCAGTCACATGACTGACCTAGAGTTTATTGTTTTGACCCAAACTCTGGGTGCCCTTATTTTGACATGGGCAACTAGCAGTTTTGGTTTTGCAGATTTATATTCACAGGATCCTGGTTTACAGCTGGAACAATATCCGGAAAGCTTTGTATCCGTATATCTCTTCTAGTTGTGTATTGTATTATTTTCCGCTGCGATGTATTTAAATGTAATCTCTGATATTTTCTGTGTAATATTTATTCATTTATACTCTGTATATTCTTGTATTCTGATGCATTGTTGTAATATACAATGAAATGTTCTTCCGTCTTCGTTCTATTTTGTGGCTTTTTCTCGAACTATCCGCGCTTTCTCTTTCTCTTCGGAGACCGGGGAAGTTCGGGTCGTCTCAAAAAGTGAGGAGTTCTCACCAAGAGCTAAACCAAATGTCGCGACTCTTCTTATGTAGGAAACCTTCGCCGTGCTGGCCTTTTGTCACTTTCGTCTTTCGCGTTCACTACACATATAAAAATCACATTTTTATATTCTCTAGTATATAAAAATCAGATTTTTATTCTTTCTATAATATAAAAATCATATTTTTATACTTTCTATAGTATAAAAATCTCATCTTTCTTTAATAAAAATCTCGCCTTTCTTTAATAAAAAATCTCGCCTTTCTTTAATTAAAAATCTCGCCTTTCTTTAATTAAAAATCTAACCTTTCTTTAATTAAAAATCTCGCCTTTCTTTAATTAAAAATCTAACCTTTCTTTAATTAAAAATCTAACCATTCTTTAATTAAAAATCTAACCTTTCATTAATTAAAAATCGAACTTTTCTTTAATTAAAAATCGAACCTTTCTTTAATTAAAAATCGAACTTTTATTTAATATAAACATCGAATTCTTATACTCGAATCTATAGTCGAAAAATCAGAGTTTTAACCCATGTAAAAAATGAAAATAAAGTTGAATTCAACCTACTTACATTGCATCGGAGAAAGAAAAGGGGTTCATAGGCCGATGGGGTAGAGCAAAAGGGGGAGTGGTGGCACACCTGACCGGCGGCGGGGTGCTGGTGCGTCGAAGGGGGTGCGGCGGCCTTCTAGTGGTGGCGGTGGGTCCTCAGGAGGAAGTAGGCGCGGGTTTTGGCTCCGGGTTCGTGGATTAGAGGGAGAGAGAGCGTAGATAGGAGAGAGAAGAGGGTGGGGGGTCTCGACGGCGTTGTTGTTGGTGGGGAGGCGCGACGTGGGGGGGCATCGGGGTTTTCCCTTTTTTTTCTTTGGATCCAAAAATGAGGGGGGAGGGGGGGTTCTGAGGGAAGGAAGAAAAGGGGAGGGCCCTTTATAAATAAATATATATTATTTAATTAAATTTCAAAAAGGTATTTTTTAATTTGAACTCGTAATCGAACCCACTGACTGTCATCCACAGCTAATTACCCCCATTCCAAACACAATAGGATATATATCGTAGGCTGATTCGACTGTTTCGATAAGTTTCCATTCAAATCAAAAGATAAATCTATATATTGAATTTGAACGCACATTTCAATTTACTGGGGCCCCGTGCGGACTCTAAAAATTCCTGAAAAATATTTTCTAGCTTTGTATTGACGATATGGTTCTAACAAAACTAATTTCGTCAAATTCTGAGATCGTTTGAAAAATGGTCAATTTCTAGTCGATCAAAATTAACTGAAACTATCAAAACACGTTTTCTTTTGCTACACTCACATATTGATTTAGAAAATTACGAATTTTGGGATCTAGCAATAATTTGACATCCCGGATCCAACAAAAGTGGTTTCGTCAAAAACCGAGGTCATTTGCAAAATTTCCATTTTTAAGGGCCAGAATTCCATAGCGACTATTCTGAAATTTCAACTGGGCATAACATTTGATTCCCGCTATGAAATTCTGATTTTTCGGATTCATTAGAAATATATTCTCAAATAGATTATAATATTTTTGGTTTCGCTAAAATCCAGTTTATTTTGAATCCTGTACATTCATTTGAAATTTGAAATCGGATTTTCGAACTACCGCGCCATTTTCAATTCCTTTTATAATTTAAAATAAATATTTATATTCTAACGTCGATTCAAATAAATATATACATTCTATTTCTATTCAAAATAAATTTTTTGTCGCCATTATTTAAAATATACCATTTTGAATATTCAAAATTCACTAAAATTGCCAAAATAAAAATTTTAAATTAGCTCGGATTTCTGGGTTATTAAAGTTTCCCTGCATCCATAGATGTTAAATGATATAATTAACATCAATTTAATTTCAATATGAAATATTCTGCTAAACAAAATCAATATTTAATTAACTCTCTCTCTCTATTTATATATATATATAACTAGATCTATAATTTCAACCAACTACTTAGCAGTTCAACCAAACAATCATCACACAGCAGTCAATCAACATTTTTCATTACTAGATTATATTTATAAAAATATAACTGATAGAGTTAGTGAGTTTTACTCACATTGGACGATCATTGTTAAACAACGATGACCATCGGTTGATTCGGACCAACAATTTATTTCGCTATAAATTGTAACAAGCTCTCATTCACTCCCAGTTAGTTCCATTGTGTAGCCACCGTTCATACAATCCCATTGGATCTCGTTTTGCTGAATTCTGTTAACATATTAATAAGATATTCAAATTACAATTTTTAATACTATAATTTAAATAAAACTTCTTAGTTTATTTTTAGGTTTGGGTATAACATTCTTTGTCGGCCCAACATCCCACCCGCATAAACCCAGCTCACTCGATCATCTTCCCCAATCGAAATTACACGTTCCAGGCAAATACCAAACCTCCACTTCCTCTTTCTTCTTTACTAAAATCAAAACTCAATACACCAGTTTTCTTCACATCGATCCTCTTTGACTCTATACCATTTTAAAAGAACTCACACACATATTTCCTCTCTCGATCACTAGCTCCTCCAAACTCCAGTACAGGCATCGACCTTAAGTTCAGCCAAATACCCGAAAACTATGTGCCTGAACTCCTCGTCGCATCCTCTACCCGATGACCTCCCTTACACAAAAATCGCGGCACTTTGCTGACTATGCCGGAGCAGCATTTCTCCATGCTGCAGTGACACAGCGTCACTTTTAATTACCATTCCTCCCCAAAAATCACCAAATTGAGCGCATCTCCCATACGATCAACACTTCATTCTCAAATTCGCACATTGAAGCCCCCGTTCCAAGATAATCATAATCCTAATTGTACCATAGCTCTTCGAACAGTCCAAAACCGGCATCACACTCGCTGAAAACTACACGGGGTTGAAGAGAAAGATGGCAGGAGTTCAAATACACGTGTATTACATTTTACATGATTTTATATGAATTTTGATGATTTTAGGAAGTCTCGATTTTGGCTTAGAGTAAGAATACATGGCGGTGGAAAATACGTTGACTGTGGAATGGAAAAGGTAGGGTTAAGGTATTGGTGTGAGGGTATTTATAGAGTAGGTATATTATTTTTATATTCGATAATCAACTTAGTTTATCATTTTAAAAACTCCTATGATTACCCATGATATCCAAAAATCAGCAAAATGGGCATGCAGCTATAGTTCGACATTACGGACCCAACGGAACTTATTTCGTCGAATTCCGACTCCGTTTCCTCACACAGCGTATTTTTAACCATCAAAATACTGACTGTTTTTCACATTAAAACTCCGTACGACCACACACTAACTGCAAAAATCACGAAACTTGAAATCTAACAATAATTCAATATTACGGATCCAACAAAATTATTTTAGTCGAAAATAGAGTTCGTTTGCAAAACTGGCTATTTGTAAAGCTCTAAATAACCCATTTAAATATAGAAATATATTTAAAAATAATTAAATTAAATATTTAAAAATAAATATTATCATATATCTTCACAATAGAATACCATACAGCTCCAGAATATTCCTATATGAATTTATAACTCGATATTCCAAATCCCGATTAAATCGATATTCGATTTATACTGAAATTCCTTTTTATATATCGTTATAAATTATATATGAATTCCATAACGACTTTTCTAAAATTTGATTTGGACATAAATCAAAATCTACTTGACGAAATCCCGATTTTTTTCTTCCATCAGAAAGATATACTTCACCAGCTCCGAATATTTTTTAATTCACAGAAATCCGATTTAAAACGGGCCCTGTATATTCGTTTAAAGTTCGAATCGCCAAATTGCAAAATTCCGCGCTATTTCGAGCTTGATTATAATTATAATATAATTATACCTTCAAACTGCCATTATTTAAATATATTCGTTATCGTAATTCAATTTTAAACTGAATTATATATTTTGAATTGTCCAATTCACACAATATTGCCATTTCAGCTAATTCTGATTATTTCAAAATTAAATATATTATTCTATTATTTAATTTAATTAAATATTCACTATTATTTAATTAAAAAACCATTATATTCTCTAAATACTATTTAAATAATTAAATTAATTAATTATTATATCACTAAAAATACGAGACGTTACATATTGCAAATACTGTTAAACAGTATTATGGTTGTTTTCTAAACATTTCAAACATCGGGATTTTAAGTCTTCGAATTTTCTGTGTTTATAACCCATTCCATAAACCATTTAAATTTTCAATTTGTATTGAGTTTCCATCAAATTTAAATTATTAATACATCTCACCCTCGGAATGATCGATGTAAAGCAAAATGAACGGTTCAAGAATACGAATTGGACGGTTGAAAATTCAAGCACGAATAGATCAAATGATAAGCGAAAGGTGACGACAGGTCAAGGGAAAAACTAAACATATCAACAAGCGAAGGGACGATACCATATTTTTAGGATATTTGTTTCTATTCAAATTATATTCAAACTATTCTTTATTACAACTTATTAAACCAAAAATAAGTTATAAATTTTAAGACTTGAAATTTTTTCTATCGCCCGAATTTACGGAAAATTTCGGCAACATCTCCTTTGCACGGTTCGATCGGAAAATTTCCCGTACATAAAAACAACAAAAACAAAATATACATCTCATCTACATGACGAGGCATCCTGAATCAGGGGAAAACAACATAAAAAACCCAAGTACGGTATTAAATCCGAGATGCATATCTTTTATTAGCGTTTTATAAGCATATTTGCTTAATTTTAATATGTAGCGCAAAAACGAGCTCTCATGCGAAGTGCACGTTATGGCTTCCTACTAAAACACTCAACAAAAGATGAGATTCATGGGTACAAAGTAAATTCAATATATAAAGCACAAGCAAGTATGACATATAAATACTGATGTACATGAAGCAAAATCTATTTACGACCCTAGTGTTGACACAATATCCATATAACTTATTTATCCCAATTGCACCCACTTTTTTTTTTGAATTTTTCAGGGGAGAAACCGACACTGCCGTTAAACTCCCTTTAGTGCACCTAACCCGGTTTGCGGGGTCATCAGGTTTATGCACATGGTAAGCCCTCTTGTTTGAACTAAATTGCATGAGGCGGGAATTGAACCCTCTCCCTCTTCCTGGGGAGCTTGGAACCCCCACCACCCGCACTAGAGCTACGGACCCAATTGCACCCACTTTTCTATTCTAACATTAACATTCCTTATTCTCGTCGTTCATATTTGTTTGTGTTAAATAGTTATCCACTTATTTTTTGATTGATTCATATGCTTACTTGTTGACTTACATCAACATATCCGGTCACCACACATTTTCAAATTTTCTTAAATTTACTTGTTTCATAAGTTTTATCAATCGAATTCAATATTATGCATTATACTTTGGTCAATCACCAAGTTAATATTCATCGAATTTATATCTAATTATCACATCTGTTTACTACTTAAATTCAATTTATTTAAGTTGGACTGATCTCATTTAATTTCATTTATAATGGTTTCAACCCATAATTCATATTTTCCATGTTCGTTCGGTTATATAACTTTTACAACACTCATTTATTACCATCTTTATTAAGTATTCCCGAAATTTTATTGAATATCGAACTCTTTTGATTACAAAATGTTTATAATTTATTTTTTAATTTACACAGCTTAAATTTTAGCTCAAAATTTTCATATTGGAAATTTAGAAAAAGGCATTTTATTATATTTCAAAGCTGTGAACTTGTAAAACCTTTTAAAAACCCTCTTTCTTAGTTTATTGGGTTATAATTTTTTTTTCAGCTTGTTGATTTGTTATTTGAATTATGAAAATGTCTGATAACTCGAAGTTTACTAAGTTTATCTTTGTTCTTATAGAAATTTAGGCATACGTAGTACTAACACATGACTAAAAATCTCCAAGTACCAAATATATAATTTTTTCAACTTCCAGTGAAAATACTTAAAATTTCTTTTAAAAATTGATATGCAAAGTACTTCACTTCTATAATGGATCGCATACATGCGGCGGTTACGCTACTATCCCAGTAGAATCGCTTGTGCCTGTGGGTATCACACCCCTCGAATTTCACCGTGGTTGTTGCCATAGATCGCGATTATGCTACTATCCCAGTCGAATCAGTTGTAACTATAGGCATCTCACCCCCACCGAATTTCGTTATGGCGTCTAGATCGCAGTTATGCACCTGTTATGCCACTATCCCAGTTGAATCGCTTGTAATTGTAGGCATCTCGCCCCTCGAATTACGCTAGAAAATCAATCATAATCTATAAAACATGTCCCCATCGCATGAGCACTGATTTTGATGGAGGTTCCAAACATTGGAGCTTTAGCGCAACTGTAGTTTTCAATGGACCCGAGGTCCCGATCATTACCTTCCGAATAGGCACGCACTGTAAGGTACTTCCTTATATCTTTGGTTTTTGAAAACATAAGATACTATATACATATAGTACTTCATTTTATTTCGCATATATCACACTTACGTAAGTGTTGATTTACATAAGAATTCCTTTCCAAATCATGTTTTCAAACATGACATCCTATATAAATTTCACTATATAAGATTTCACTTAAAATCAATCTTCTTCCAAATCAGTAGTTTTCGAATCTCGTACTTATATAATTCGTATATAAGTTCCAAATTTCATATCAAAATATTCATATATCGTTAATCTTTAAATTTCCACTTTCAAGATCAATTAAATTAATTTCAAAACGATTCGAATATTCAATATCATTTCGAAATTTTAGTTCGCATTTCCAACTCAATTTGAGTATTCAATATCATTACAAAAAGTAAAATCCACATTTACAAATTTTCATTGTCAACATTCATATTCACTTGAATCGTTCCATTCAATCATGCTGGATCTTAAGTTGTTCGAACTGGATATATATGCCTTTATCAAAATAACTAAGTTTCATAAAATAATTTTAGAAAAATAATAAATTAATGTAAAACTAACTTGAATAAATAAATAGATTTAGAAAATAGGTTTAAAATAAATGGATACGCTTTGTTAACCAACTAGTTTGATATACAATAGATTTAAATAAATGGAAGCTAGGAAAATAGGCTAAATAATTCATAGGTTTGAAAATGGTTTGAATGAAATAAATGAGTTTTGTAAGATAATAAACTTGATATGAGTGAATCCGATAAAGTAAACCAGTTTGTAATATAATTTTGCGTGTATAAAATAAGGTTTGGAAAAATAATTTTTAGGAAAATTTGTTTGAAAATAAAGAAAAATTAAGCTCATATACAAAACAATTTAAATATAGAAATAAATATAATACCATAATTTCAAATAAAATAATTATAAAAGAACGATACAAATTTCCTAATAATCCAATCCGACTAAATTATCCAAATTTCATTAATTTTTGTTTTCATTGATTCTGTTCCAAGCCTAAACTCAATTTAACCGTAGATTCAATTCAGTTACATTTCAAGTTGGACCTAAGGTTCAAATTAGCTCAATACTTGAGTTTCCATTTGCATTTTCAATTTCAGTCAAGTTCAAAACTTAAATCCCAATTTCAATTATACTCCAAATTAAATCAATTATTCAAATTTATAATCAAATTCCATTGAGCTTATAAGGACATATAACTCAAAATTCGAACCTTACTTGAAATAATCAAATTTATTCAATATGTCAAAAAATCGAACTTCTACTCAATTTATTTGAGATTTAAATTCAGTCGTTTTCTTCGAGATATTCATTTCAAGGTATACATATCATATTATCTAAATACAATAGAATTTTATTATCCAACTCATACCCGAGAATCAATTCCGGACTATATTTCTTTTCCAAATCATTCCAAATATATGTACATATTCATATATTCAAAAAAAATTCAAAATCAAATACTCATTTGAAAAGGATACATTATTCGAATGGTCAGAAAAATATCTCTTAAAACAAATTATTTCAAGAATATTTTCACACTTCGATCCGCTACTTAGATCTAGAATATACATATCTCAACGGTTTGATTCCAAATACAAATTCTAAATATTGGAAATCGATTTGAACATTTGGAAACCAAATCAATTTAAATATCTTTCAAAATTCAACATGTGCATAAATTTATCGAAGCAAGACAAAAGGAGGGTATAGGCACAAGGTTTGACAGTTTCATGATTCGAGCACGATAATCGAATAGATAGCAAAAGATGATGACAGGTCAAGAGAGGCAAAACATATCAACGAGCGATGGGAAAGATTTATATTTTCAACACATTCATTGCTTGTTCAACCTTTATTCAAATTCTTCCTAATTTCATCTTAATTCGTTTGCAAATTTCAATTTTTTTCTATAAACAATAAATACATCACTAATTAAATTTTTTCTTATCCATTCCAATTTATATTAATTTATCAACACATTTTATTAAAATTTATACAAATATTTCAATCACTTATCTAATCGGTTTGAAGTATTTCTCGGCGTTTAGATCGGAACCATACAGTCATCCCACTTTCGAAACTCGAAAATAAATATCTGATGATGATGCATCAATCATCAAAATCATCCTCGGGCGACTAGATTGTGATTCTATATCTATCTAGTGTATATTGGACTTCATATATACATTAGCTAAGCGTATATTCAAAAATCCGTACATATTAAATAGTCCAATCTCGACATCAATAAAATACCTGAAAACTTTTATCATAAATTATATTCCAAAATAATTATGCCTTTCAAAATGATTTATTGAATTTCGAAATAATTTATATTTTCAAAATGCACTCTCTCTACATCAATTCTTGTGTCAATTCTACTCATTCTAGGATATCGCTATCCTATCTCTAATGAGTTTTGAACCTAATAAGCTAAGCTTTGTTAAACCTCGCTCTGATACCACATGTAATGACCTGCCATTTTGACCGCTCTAGTCAGTATTTAAACCAACTCAGAACATTCAAAACGACGGGTAGTTATTTTAGCTTATAGGGTTTAAATGGAATTACATACAGAATCATAGTGCACAAATATATGCAACGGAATAAATTTTATATAAATAATATCATAGTTTATACACGGATTTGTACAACGAATAGTTAAATAAAACATGTACATAAATTTTCTTTTTAACTGAATAAGAGTTTACACTTTGGTCGGGCCTTGCGCGCTCATAAGCATCTTGCGTCTTCGCGTTTCTCTCCAGTTTTGTGAGATGAATACTTTAAGCCTGGAACACTTAGGGCCTGACCCGAGCGTTTCATGCAAAAACACTCGAGTCAAGATTAATCTTTGTTCAAGTAAACAACTTCAATATAACACTAAAATTAAATGATTAATCTTAACCAAATTCCACATTTTTAAACATGACTTGTAAGCCACATAGTCTCGGCCATGTTAGAGGTTCTATGTATTTCAGCAAGGCAAACAGACATGTACAAGTGACATGGAGAAAGTACAAAATTTTATCTATCAAATCAAACATGCATGGGTGACGCACTGAGTAGTCCATATGTGAAATGTAAACCATGTGTATAAGTATTAAGCTGGTAAAAAATCTTCTTTTTACTCACGTTACAGGTAAAATTTTCCCTTTATTTATTTTGGTTCCATTAATACTATGCAAGCGAACAAGGTAGGTAAATTCTACATCAAAGCAACAAACAACTCATACACCCACTCCTATGCAGACTTTTTAGGGTAGCCCAAAATACTCACACGCATGCAGATGTGAAGCTCCCATAGTCTACAATATACTCAGCACAATAGAACCAAGTTGTGCAAACCATGTTGGACAAACCGACAAAACACACAAGGGCGGTTTATTATTTTATAAACTGATAGTATAAACACCATGACAACTAAAAGATGCATGTATAAAGAATCTCTCTATGTCAAAGGAAATATAAATAAAAATGGACCTAACCACTTATTCTATTTGCACGTATGACATGTGAAACTTCATATAGTACCCAGACCCAAAATCTACAAGGGTAGTTGCACTAACCAACCAAGCAGAATTTCCTCTTGTGCATATATTTTACATACCATTCAACAGCTAAAACGAAATCTAATTTGTTCTAGTTATGCATACATAAGATTATAACATGTCATAAAAAGATAATTTATATCTAAAAGATAGAAGAAGATGTTCATGAAGAGAAAGAAACAAATAACATAAGAGAAATGCTCATCTTCTTTTCTTTTCCTTCAATGCAATTTTGTTTTACAGACCTACATACACTCACTATATATATATATATATATATATATATATATATATATATATATATATATATATATATATACTATAATAACTTGAGTCTCTGAATAGCAATTCTCATGTCCCTAAAGTCTTAAAAATGATCAACGTAGAACAGTATTACTCCCAAAATTAAGGTCATAGCCTATTCAAGGACTAAACAACTACAAGTTATTTGTTAATCCGAAAAATCAGAACCAATTTAGAAATTTTAATTTGGCTATTTTAATGAATTTTGAATATTTAAAATAAATTATTTTAAATAATAATGACCAAAAATTCATTTGGATCGAAGTTATAGCGAATATATTTATTTTAATTATAAAACAAGGCCTGAAATAGCGCGATAGTTTGAAAATTTGAATTCGAACTTTGACAGACTGTACAGCATGCAAAATAAAACGGATTTTAGTGAAACCAAAAATATTCAAATCTGTTTAAGAATTCCTTTCTAACGAATCTGAAAAAATTGAAATTTTATAGCGGGAATCAAAAGTTATGGCTAAATGAATTTTCAGAGAGGTTGCTACGGAATTAATATTGCCCTTGAAAATTGACATTTTGCAAACCACCTCTGTTTTCGACGAAACCACTTTTGTTGGATCCAGAATGTCAAATTATTGCTAGATTCCAAATTCCAAAATTTTTGGAGTTAATATGTGGGCGTGGCAAAGGAAAACACGTTTGGTTATTTCATTCAATTCGGATCGACCAGAAAATGACCATTTTTCAAACGGTCTCCGAATTCGACGAAACTAGTTTTGTTGGGACCGTATCGTCCAAACATAGCCAGATTTATTTATTTTTGGAATTTTTGGGATCAGTATGTTGCCCCGACAAATTGAAATGTATGTTCAAATCCATATTTGAATGTTTTATATTTTAATTTGAAGAATAACTGACTGAAACAGTGGAATGGGACTACAAAAAATATTCCATTGTGTCCGAAATGGGGGTATTTAGCTAGGGACGATAGTCGTTGGGTTTGAATTGGAGTTCGTAAGGAAAAAGGGGTATTTTTGGAAATAAATAATCAAACATATATTATTGGCCAATCATATTTCACCGTTCATTTCTCTCTCCCCGTCTCCCCTTCAGATCGCGACGGCGGAAATAATACCCCCTTCTCTCCTCTTTTTCTTCCAATCCGCTTAGTAAAATCAAATGCCACAGTTGAGGATTTTGTAATGTTCCTCACGAGCCTCACATCCATATAAGGATTGGATTTTTTTCGTGCCCTGTATCGTTCGAATCGAGCTCAGGAAGTTAGGGACTTCAACTCGCCACCGCCCCTCCCCTGGTGGATCGAAGTGGACCCCACCCCTGGCGCCAGCGCGCCTCTCCTCCCTCTTCGTCGCTGCGAAGGCCGATCGTCCAACCACTTCACCGTTTGCACGATAATTCAAAACCTAATTTCGAATGAATTGGCTGAGGTATGGTTTTTGTTTATTTAAACTGATTTCGACAAATAAAAGCGTTGCAAACTTATAAAAATCATATCTTTTTCCTATGTGGTCGAAATCCAGTGAAATAAGAGACATTGGACTCGTGGCGACATCTTCTACATTCTAGAAAAAACCGTAGAATTTTTGGAGCTTCCTACAATTTTTGGAGGAGTGGAACCCAATGTGAGATATCTGAATTCAAAACGATATGGAATGGCAATGTATAAATTATATAATCGATGCATAAGTTATATAAGCATTGTACACCTCTTGTTTAAGCGTTATATAAATTATATATGCGATGTATAAGATATATATGCGTTGTAAAAATCATATGTGCGTTGAATGGAGTTGAAATGAAAGTGAAATATATATATATATACACACACACACACTCCCCTCGTCCATAGACCATGGATGATATATATTGGTTGTGATTGTTTGGATTTTTGTTGACGTGAAATTTGGTTGATAAATGCGAATGGTTGATAATGATTGTTTGTGGTTGAAACAAAATTGGAATTGTTTATGGAAAAATCCATTAGGATATGAAAATGAATCGAAATATTTAGATTATAAGGATAAGACCCTTAGGGAACGCCGCGAGGCGTAAGGTAGTGCGAGGAGCCGTACTCGGATTGCCGGTTTTAAACCCCCTGCCGTTATGCTGCCAAAATTTTCCGAAGTATTCATGTGTTTGATTTATATTTATGTATTGAAATATATTCATGTGTTGGAAAAATATTCATATGACGAATAAATTGTTTGAATGATAAAAATCACATTTTTATCATGTGTATGAAGTATATAAAATAATCATGTTTGAAATAAATTGTTTTAATAATAAAAATCACATTTTTATTATATATATGAATCGCTAAAAATATTCATGTTTTGAAAAATTGTTTTAATAATAAAAATCAAAATTTCATTATATATGTGAAGTGTTAAAAATAGTCATGTGTTGAAATGAATATTTGTTGGGTAAAAATATTATTTTTATCAAATATGTGAAATGAAAATGGTTTGGAAATTGAAGAACGGATTATATTTTAATATATATATATATATAATTAAAATAAAATGAATAACGACGCTGCAGTTCGTATTTCAAAATCGTGATTTTAAACAATTATTACGGGAGATCCGACCGTCGGATTTTCCTGAAACTGAAACCGTTGGGTCCGCTTTGAAAATATCTTTCCAACGGTTAGATTGTGGGAAATGTTTAATTTAATTCTGAATAAAAACAGCGCCAAAATGGATTATATTTATATATATAAATATAATTAAAATAAAAGGAATAACGACGCTGCATTTCGTATTTTGAAATCGTAACTTTAAACGATTGTACTGGGAGATCCGACCATCGGATTTTCCCAAAACTGGAACCTTGGGACTGTTTTGAAAAGATCTTTCCAATGATATAAAATTTATGAAGATCCAATGCTTAGGTTTTCAGATATGTTTAATTCAAATCTGAAGAAAAACAATGCCATGGCCGCGTTATGGTCTGAAGCGTCGTTGGAATAAATTGGCTATTTACAAATAAATAAAAATAGCGATAAATCATTATAAAATATTATGAACGATATGGAATAGAAATAAACCGAATTTACTTGGTTTATGGGATTTTTGATGGTTGAATGTATTTGACATGAAAATTACATTAATGAACTGAATTATGGATGTCAAATAATTTAGTCATGGAAATGAATTGATTTGAATTCTAAATATACGTGAATTATTTGAAAAGGCCGAGTTAATTCTCATTTCAAATAATTGATCGACGATTAGAAGTTGAAGATATGAAGACGGTGCAAGTCGATGATCTTCACATCGAATGGATGGCCACTGATGCCTTTGATGGGAGTTGTTGCCCTGAAGGGGTTACAGTGATGGTTGTCCGGACGTACTTGGTGATCGTTCGGATGTGCGAGGACCTCTCTCCTATATTGGACATATGGGACGAGGAATAATGTAACAACCCGAAAATTTGGGCCAGTTTAAAATTTTTATTTTGGCAATTTTAGCGAAGTTTGAACATTTAAAATGAATTATTTTAAATAATATCGACGAGAAATTTATTTTGAATATAATTCGAACGTATATATTACATACGTCGTCGTTAGAATATAAATAATTATGTATAATTATAAATAGAATTGAAAATGGCGCGGTAGTTCGATAATTCGATTTCAAACTTCAATTGAACATACCGGGTGCAAAATAAACCGGATTTTAGTGAAACCAAAAACATTAGGATCTAATTGGGAATATCTTTCCAACGAATCCAAAAAATTGAGATTTCATAGCGGGAATCAAATGATATGTCCAGTTGAAAATTCTGAATAGTCGCTATGGAATTCAGGCCCTTAAAAATGGGAATTTTGCAAAAGACCTCGGATTTCGACGAAACCACTTTTGTTGGATCCGTGATGTCAAATTATTGTTAGATTCCAAATTTCGTAATTTTTCGAATCAATATGTGAGCATGGCAAAGGAAAACACGTTTGGCCAGTTTTAGTTGATTTCAATCGACTGGAAATTGGCCATTTTTCGAACGATCTCAGAATTCGACGAAACTAGTTTTGTTAGGACCGTATCATCAATACGAAGCTAGAAAATATTTTTTTGGAATTTTTCGAGTCAGTATGTGACCCCAGTAAATTGAAATGCGCGTTCAAATTCAATATATAGAGTTATATGTTGATTTTGATGAAAACTGATCGAAACGATCGAATCAGCTTACGATACATATCCCATTGTGTTCGGAATGGGGGTATTACCCTAGGGACGACAGTCGGTGGGTTCGATTTCGAGTTTGAATGGAAAGGGTACTGTATGGAATTCAAAATTCAAAATAAAATAATAAATTAATTAAATTAAAATATCCTTTCCCTCTCTCCCCTCTAAGTCAACTGCTCCCCCCCAATACCCATTCAGTCAAAAATCGATTTTTTTTTTTTAAAAAAAAACACTAGCTCCACGATCGATGGCGGCCATCGCCATCTCCCCGCCGCCACCCATCTCCAGGCGCCTCCGCCCACGCACCCACCGCCCCAGGACCGCCGCTCCCCTTCCTCCCTCTCTCCTCTTCCACAAGACCTAAAACCGTGAGCCATACTCCCCCAAAACCGAACCCGATGCCTCGCCACCTCCTCCCTCCGCCTCCCTTCTTCTCCTTCCGATCCTCTCCCCCTCCGACGAGCGCGCGAGCACCTGACCCCCTACCTCGAGCGACGCGCAAACGAACCCCCAGCAGCCCCCCCTCGCCAAATAAAAAACCTATAAGTCCCTCTTTTCTTTTCTTTTATTATTTAATGTAATTAGTTTTTTTTAGGGATTTTAATGCTAAAGAGTTAGATTTTAAAAGGGAGTAAAAATCATTTTTTTTAAGGAGTAAAAATCATATTTTAAAAGGGAGTAAAAAATCATTTTTTTAAGGAGTAAATATCATATTTTAAAAGGGGGTAAAAATCATTTTTTTTAAAGAAGGAAAATCATACTTTTTAAAGAAGGAAAGATTGATTTTTTTTATATATATGGAGGAAAGCATTTTAAAAATATAATCTTTTATATTGTAGAGTTATAAAAATATAATCTTTCATATTGTAGAAGTATAAAAATATAATTTTTATATAGGTAAGATAGTAAAAATATCACCTTTATATATGTAGTGAAATAAAATCTTTATATGTGAAAAGGCGAACAACGATGTAAAAATAGAATTTTTATCTATATAGTAGCGGGGTAAAAATAGATTTTTTACCCATATGGAGTAATGATAAAAATATGATTTTTATATACATAACAACCAAGTAAAAATGTGATTTTTTTGTATGTAGTGGCTACGGGCAACGAAAGTGATAAAAGGCGAGCACGGTGAAGATGTTCTACATAGGAAGTGCCGTGGAGTTAGGATTTGCTATCGGTGAGAATTTCTCACTCTTCAATTTCTTTTTCTAGTTATATATATATATATATATATATATATATATACTAGGATGCAGACGGTGCTTAGCAGCACCCGACACCCGTCATCCACAGACCATGGATGGCTTGTTTGTTTGATTGATATGTTGTGAAAATTTGTTTGTGAAGTTGTTGCGAAATAGATAATGAAATATATTCATGTGTTGAAATAAATTATTTATCGTTAAAAATATAATTTTTATCGTGAATGTGAATAAATAAATATTTATGAACAAATCGGCCGATTTGTTTATATACACTGATTTGACTGATATTGATTGGGTCGATAAATTTTACACATCGCCCAACTGCACAAATAAAAATCTGTGTGTGTTGATTTGAAACCCCACACGGGTGTTGGGATGATATTTGGCGTACACTAATCCCAATTATTTAATTGTATGTCGATCGATGGGTCGACAGACTGTGTAAGCGTCGATTATTTATACTTGATGCTTTTGCAGTTGTGTGGTGCACTTTGGATGATGGTTGATTATTTATCGTTGCTATTATATACATGTGTTGTATGGAATCCATATAATTAACATTATATGGTGATTGATTGGGCCTCATTCCAATCGGGAAAATAATGAATATTATAAAAGAAAATTCATGTGTTGAATATAAAAATAGTCATGTGTTGACGATGTTCATGTGTTGAAACTATTCCTATGTTGAGTAAATTATTTTAACAATAAAAATTACATCTTTATCATATTTAAAATTAGAACTACTTCACGGTGGAGTCTAATTAAAAATTAAACGATAGATACCATGATTTTATAAAATATTTTACATAACAAAAATAGTTGTGTGTTGAAAGAGATTTAGATTCATGTGTTGAATGGGATAAATATTCATTTGTTGAATAGAATAACGAATTTATTGAAATATATAAAGCCGGGTTGATTAGAGATGCGTTATTTTGACGCGAACGATATTTATATCGATTTTATTCGTTTTACAATGAATATTGAAAAGTGATTTCAAAATTTAATATTTTGAAATGAAATTCAAATTAAATTAGATTAAAATTCAAATTGAAATTTTATTGAATCAATTTGAAATGAATTCGAATCGAATAGAAAATGAATTCGATTCGAATTGAATAGAAAGTGAATTTGAATTCGAATTGAATAGAAATGAATTCAAATTGAATTAAATTGAAATTGAATTAAAAACGAATTGAAATCGTTTTGAATGAAATTTAAAACGAACTGAAATTGAATTGAAATCAATTTGAAATGAATTCGAATTGGAGTAAATAGAAGGTAAATTCAAATTGAATTGAATTAAAACGAATTAGAATTTGAATTGAATTGAAACGAATCTGAATTCCAACTAAATAAAATAGAGATGAATTCGAATTGAATTGAAATCAAATCGATTTGAAATTGAAGAGGAAGTTGAAATTGTTTTTGAAACGAATTCAGAACTATTTATAAAATATGTTTTAAAAGGAAATCGACGAAATATATATAATATATATATATATTATTTATATATATAATGGCTTGAATAGAACGCGCTGCGCCGCGGCAGTTCGTGAATTTCAACCATTGACTTCGAATTGATGTTGCGGGAGATCCGACCGTCGAATTCTCCAAAAACCGAAACCATTAGGTTCGTATCGAAAAGAGCATTCCAATGAATATTAGAAATTTGAAATCTAACGGTTGGATTTGGAATTATGTCCAAATCAATTTCAGAAAAGGTCGCTGTAAGTGCAGTTTGATGGCCGTTGTTGGAAATCGACTGTACGGGCCCTGATAAAATTATTAAAAATATCAATAATTTGTGTAAAATCATAATTTATGAATTGGAAAGAATTGGGATGAAAAACTCCATATTTGAAAAGATAAAAATAGATTTTTATCGAAATGAACTAGTTTTGAACTAGAATTAAAATCAATTTATTTTTGAAATAAATAAATTGAATTTGAAAGTGATTTTAAAAATAATCAATATTCCCAATACGTGAATTGGGCTGGAGTTGAATCGAAATTATCCTCGGAATATTTCGATGTTGGATTTCGTGACTATACAGATATTGTTATGGGAATTTGAAAGACATATTTTATATCGTTATTTCCAATACGATATTTGTTGGTTTCAGAATTTGATATTGAATATAAGCCGATATATTTTCTATTCAGAGCCTTGTATTTAATATCGAAAGTGATTTTGGTTTATCGTGAATCGTGTTTTATATGACATCGGTTCTTTAACCCAGTTAGAGGCAGGATATTGATTTTTGAAAAGATTAAAACTAAGTGGAATTTTAATGAATCTTTCATTAGATTAAAAAATGAATTGATAATTTAAATTATCAAATCTAAAAAGTGATCGAGAGTGGAGTACCACCAGTTTTGCTCCAATGCGATAGTTAAATCTTTAATTAGATTTGAACGTGAAATGGTAATTAATTTTACCAATAACACCGTGGTGTTAGATATGGAGTATTACCAGTTTTGCTCCATGGGATGAATAGGTTGGGATTGGGAAATAAAATAAATAATTACTTCGGTGTGGTTCGCTAATCCCGACTAGTTTGAAATGATATCCAAAGGAAGATTAAAGAATAAATTTAGAAGAATTTATCTTTGATAAAATTAATGGGAACCTATTCCCTAAAAATGTGATTTTGTGAATAAAAGAATATTCTGAATTGGAAAGAGGTGTTTGTTGTGTTTGTGTAACATTTGTTTATCATATACGTGGGTTATTCAGAAAGACCGGGTTTATACCCATTCTGAATAACAGATTCGACGAGATGTCGAAGATGAAGACGGTGGTTGAAAACCGGAAGTCTTCACATCGTTTGGGTGATTACTGATGATCTTGATTGGGCTGTACACCCAAGATGAGGGAAACAGTTGGTGATCGTCCAGACGTACTTGGAGATGGATGGATATGCGAGGAAAGTGCCTCCGGTTTCGTTCAGACCCAGAGCGAACTTGTAAAAGGATTGTGTGTCTGACATTGGATTTTATTCTGTGTTGATTGATCTCTATTAAATATACATCTTTTTGGCGGTAGAGAATTTATTCTCTCGCTTAACGCCCTTCTCTGAGACGTACGAGCTCAGAGGTTGTATATCGATGGACATCAGTCGCATGGAGTGAATTGCCAGTGTGGCACGCGTAAGTGGCTATTGATCAGGGCTTCTGTTGAAAAGCAAAGTCTTGTAGTTGATGATCAAAGCACGGCCTGTGTGGCCTAGCTTTGTGTATAACGTGGATTCGCGAGCCTCACACCTCAGTATGAGTCAAAAACGGGATAGTGACTGCAGGGAGAGCACGACGTTTCTTTCTAGCTAGGGTGGTGTCAGTGACCTACCAGCCCTGACATTTATATACTTTTCACCTGTGTGGTTGTTGGATACGAGGCGCCTCGGACATAGGTCTGTAAGGACCGGGAAACGTGTGTTTAGGAATAATTAATCCTCCAAAGTTAGGTGAGGACCGGACCTGAAGATCCAAGGATCAGAGTGGGGTCCTGGGACATTTGCTAGAGTGTCTCGAATCGGAGAGGAGCTTGCCCCTTGCCTCGACTCATGATGGAATCCAATTTCCAATACGTGTGTTTCGGTTTTATTTCTAGAGCCTAGTATGGCGACATAGTAGATGGTAGCTATGCCGCCTATGATTGATATTTATGATTTGAATTGTTTTGACACTACACACTTATAATAGTATCAAATGATTTGTTTTTAAACGTATCAAGCATTGTTTGGCTATTATAAGGGAAAACCCTATCCTCCGGCTTGCGTTGCATTGTGTGATGGGACCTAGGTCTTATAATAGCTTCATTTTTCCCAAAAAGCATTGCGTTGTTTTGTTATATGCACTAGTATTCTTGGGAGGAAACCCGTTCCGTGTCATACGGCGTGGTCCCTTGATTTATGAAACACCCCACCTCCATTAGGGTCACTCTCAAAGGGAATGCCCTAATTTTGGTGGAGGTTTATAAGTATAAGTCACAGATATACAAGACAAATATAATAACACATATTTTTGAACAGCGGAAAACAACAACTTTTATTTAATCAAAATACGTGTTACACAAAAACATGCCATACTTGTCTTACAATTCCTCCAAAAACATAACATCTTCATAACTGTCTTGATTACATTATTAAAGAAGCACGAGGAAAACATAAATAAACTGCAAAAGTCCCATAATTGCTGTCTGAGATGACCCCAAATCCCGTGCAGACGGAGACAAGGGTTATCTTTGGAATATAACACAGAAACAGATAACAACAGAACAAAATTAAATAAATACACCAGATAATGAACAACAGAATATACTGGATAAAAGTAATCATCAGAGTTACACAGTATATAGGATCTTACTTAGTAAAAATACAGTTCAGCTATACATAAATGTCTACAGCGGAAATAAACAAAATATGTACAATAGGAGCTAAACAGCATAAAAAGAGATAAATGATAGAATCCATCTTCAGCTCCCGCTATCCAGAAAGAACCAGCTAAACCTGAATACAAGGCTGCCCGTGTAGAAAATGGGGCACTCGAGTTTGAAAGTGAAACAAACTACGAGTCAGTCATGGGACTGGTATGAGAAATCTACTCCACACATATATAATATGGCCAATCACAGGACCATGCCACTTTCGTGGAACGGGTTTACTCCATTGGATTGCCAGTGCTTTAAACAAATCATTCTTTTAAACATCGCTATGCTTTTTATAAAAATGAAGCCGTTATAAGACTCAGTTCCCATCACACAATGCAACGCAAACCGGAGGATAGAGTTTTTACCCTATAACGGCCAAAATATGATTGGTACGAATAAAACAAAGGCATTTGATATTATTGCTAGTGTTTATATGTTTGAAAACAATCTCAAATCATAACTATCAATCATAGACGGCATTAATGCCCCATACCACTATGTCGCCATATATAGGTATACAATCAAAATCGCACAGTCACGTATTAGGAGATTGGATTTCCGTCATGAACCATGGCAAAAGACAGTCCTTACCGAATTCGTGACTCTCTAGCCCGAGCCATAGGAACAACCGCAACTGCCCCTTGGAGCGACAGGGCCGGTCCACCAATGTGGATTATAGTGCCTGAACAATACGTTTCCCCGCCCTTTGGGGTGTAAATGAGCCAATGAATGACTCCATCGGACCCGGATCGTCCGACCAAACCGAGGCGCCTCGCAACAGCAACAACCACATAGGTGAAAAGTATATAAATCTCAGGGCTGGTAGGTCACTGACACCACCCTAGCTAGAAAGAAACGCATGCCCTCCCTGAGGTCCTTCTCCCGTTTCTGGTTCATACCGGGGTGTGAGGCTCGCGATTCCACGTTATACACAAAGCTACGCCACACAGGCGGTGCTTTGATCATCACCACAAGACTTTGCTTTTCAACAGAAGCCCTGATCACTGCATCTTAGCATGCCACACAGGCAATTCATGCCATGCGACTGATGTCCATCGATACACAACCTCTGAGCTCGTGCGTTTCAGAGAAGGGCGTTAAGCAAAAGAATAAATTCTCCGCCGCCAAACAGATGTATATTTAATAGAGATCAATCAACATGGAATAAAATCCAATGTCAGACACACAGTCCATTTACAAGTCCATTCTGGGTCTGAATGAAACCGGAGGCACTAAATACCTCGCAAACCCATCGATTTTCACGTACGTCTGGACGATCACCACTCATTATCCATATTTCGGGATGCCTCCCAATCAGGACCTCGGTTACCATCCAAACGAGGTGAAGGTCTCCGGTCTTCGACCACCGTCTTCATCTTCGACTTTCAATCGTCGGTCAATTATTTGAAATGAGAATCAACTCGGCCTTTTCAAACAATTTACGTATATTTAGAATTTCAAATCAATTTATTTCAATGGTTAAATCATTCAACAACACTAATTTTGTTCTTTAATGTAATTTTCACACCAAACACATTCAACCATCAAATACAACATAAATCGAGCAAATTCAGTTTATTTCCATTCCATATTGTTTATGATATTTTATAACGATTTATCGCTATTTTTATTTATTTTAAAATAGCCAATTTATTCAAAATGACGCTTCGGGCCATAACGCGGTCGTGGCGCTGTTTTTCTTTAGATTTGATTTACCATATCTGAAAATCTAACCGTTGGATCTTCACAAAATTTACATCATTAGAAAGGTCTTTTCAAAACGAATCCAACGGTTCCAGTTTCGGGAAAATCCGACGGTCGGATCTCCCGATACAATCGTTTGAATTTTCGATTTCAAAATACGAACTGCAGCGTCGTTATTCGATTAAATATAATTATATTTATATATATATAAATATAATCCATTCTGGCGCTGTTTTTCTTCAGATTTGAATTAAACATTCCAGACAATCCAACCGTTGGATTTTTACAAGGTTGGTGCCATTGGAAAGATATTTCCAAGGCGAACCCAACGGTTGCGGTTTCGGGAAAATCCAATGGTCGGATTTCCCGCACTAGTTGTTTGAAATCACGGTTTCAAAACACGAACTGCTCGGCCACGTTTTGTTTTAATTTTATTTATATTTATATATGTATATAAATATAGTTCATTCAAAAATTTCGATATCGTTTTCACTTCAAATATTTCACTAACGCCTTTAAATTTTGGAAAATTTCGCCATAACCTCCTTTGTACGGGAGGGGCTGGGAAAATTCCCAAATAGCCTCATGGGCGTCTCATGTCGAAAAGAAAAAGAAAAAGCCAAGTGGCCAACAGGCTCATAAAATCATCACCCAAACAAAACAGTAAATGTGTACCTATTTGTCGGGCACAAAATTTTATTCCTCTTCTCTAGCCCCTTTGCTATAACCTGTTCAATAAATATGAATGTACATATATACAGTTCTTATCATTTATCATTTTCCATTCAACTTCATATTTGATTCCATTTGGTTTAAAAACACCATTCATTCTAATGTTGCATGTATGGGCAAAAAGGCATATCATTAGCTAATTAATGAATATTTCAACTCATATATATTTATTTGAACGAGTTGCTATTTTTAACACTTCACATCTCAACGATTCATGTATATAATAAAAATGTGATTTTTTACTGTAAAACAATTCATTTCAAAACACTATTATTTTATATAGTTTATATAGGTGATAAAAAGGTGATTTTTATTATAAAACAATTCATTTCAAAATATGAATACCATTCAACACATGAATTTCTAATCAACGAATGAATATCGATTCAACACATGAAGGTTTTCTCTAGTTTCTATATATAGATAAAAATGTGATTTTTATATTTAAAACACGAATACCATTCAACACATGAATTTCTAATCAACGAATGAATATCGATTCAACACATGAAGGTTTTCTATAGTTTCTATATATAGATAAAAATGTGATTTTTATATTTAAAACACGAAGACCATTCAACACATGAATTTCCAATCAACGAATGAATATCGATTCAACACATGAAGGTTTTCGATACAACGAATAAATATAGTTTCAGCAAATGAATATAATTCAAACACATGAATATTATTCAA
The DNA here is from genome assembly GCA_030737875.1 of Allium sativum. NCBI lineage: Eukaryota > Viridiplantae > Streptophyta > Magnoliopsida > Asparagales > Amaryllidaceae > Allium > Allium sativum. The sequence continues at coordinate 426,147,112 of CM060909.1, read as the reverse complement.
AATTTCGGCAGCATAACGGCAGGGTAGTTAAAACCGGGACCGTCCCTAGTACGGCTCCTCGCTCTACCTTAAAACCTCGCGGTTTTTGACAATGGGAATCATGCATCTAGTTCGCACGCAGGCGGCATGTATATATTTATTTCATTTCCACAAACTAATCCTATGTGGTTTCAACCAAATATTTTTCAACCACAAACGGGTATTTTTCAACCACAATTAATCAATATCAACCACAAACAATCCCAAACAACCATTCGCTATCAATCAATTTTCACACCAATCACAATCAATAAATATCGTCCATGGTTTGTGGACGAGGGGCGTATATATATATATATTTATATATAGCAATTCACTTTTATTTCAACATATATATAATTTTTACAACGCATATACAACTTATACATCGAACGTACAACTTATACAACGCTTATACATGAGGTGTACAACGTCTATATAACTCATACATCGACTATATAATTTATACATCGTCATTTTCCATATTATTTTTAAATTAGAAATCTCACATTGGGTTCCACTCCACCAAAAAAAGCAGAAGGCTCAGAAAAATATGCGGTCTCTTCTAAAATGTAGAAGACGTCCACACGGTCACGATGTTTCCTGTTTCATCGAATTTCGTTATCATAGCAAAAAGATATGATTTTTCAAAGTTTTGCAACACTTTTAAATGTTAAAATCACTTTAAACAATTCAAACCCGTACCTTTCTTGAATGCTCAAAACTAGGTTTGCCAAATTCGATCAAATGGTGTAGTTGCAGGTCGATCGGGTTGCGCTGCAGCGAAGGGGGGAGGCTGGCGCCGGTTCGCAGTGGGGTCCGGCCAGGTGCGGTGGTGGCAGGCGGCCACGGCGGAGGTCCAAAGGTCGGATCTTTGGGAGCTCGATCCGGCTTCTATACTCGACGAAAAAATGCAACCCTTATACAGATTTGAAGAGCTCGAGTTGATCTTCAAAAACCATAACTGGAGGGAGCGGTTTTAATGAGTAGGTTGCGAGAAAACGAGGAGAGAAGTGGCCAGGTCTTTTCTGCCGTGCGCGAGCAGGTATCGGGCTTTCACGAAGAGGAAGAAGGATTGTGATTGGCCCGTGGTTTTTTTTAATATTTATTTCATTTAAAAAATCCGAAAATACCCCTTTCCACAAACGAACACCAATCCAAGCCCAACGACTGTCGTCCCTAGCGTTTTACCCCCATTCCGAACACAATGGGATATGTGTCGTAGGCCCATTCGACTGTTTCAGTCAGTTTCCATTCAAATCAAAATATAAAACATTCAATATTTAATTTGAACGTACATTTCAATTTGCCAGGGCCACAAACTGATTCGAAAAATTCCAGAAAAATAAATCTAGCTATGTTTTTATGATACGGTCCCAACAAAACTAGTTTCGTCGAATTCTGAGACTGTTTGCAAAAAGGCCCATTTTTGGTCGATCCAATTTAACTGTAATTGACCAAAACACATTTTCTTTTGCCACGCTCACATATTAGCTTCAAAAATTATGAAATTTGAAACCTAACAATAACTTCTCATCCCGGATCCAACAAAAGTGGTTTCGTCGAATTCTGAGACCGTTTGCAAAATGGCCAATTTCACGGGTTATATAAATTCCATAGCGACCGTTCTGAAAATTCATTCGCCATAACTTTTGCTTTTCGCTATGAAAATTCGATTTTTCAGATTCGTTAGAAAGGTATTCACTAACAGATTTAAATATTTTTGGTTTCGCTGAAATTCATTTTGTTTTGCACCCGGTACAGTCCGACAAAGTTTGAATTCAATTTTTGAAACTGCTACGCCATTTCAGGCCTTGTTTATAATTAAAAATTAATTCTATTCATTTTCAATTGTCGATTCAAACTCAGTTTTCATCGCCATTAGTTAAAATATTTATTTTAAATATTTAAAATCCATTATTTTAGCCAATTTAAATTTTTTTTAAATTGGCTCAGATTTTCTGGGTCGTTACAATCTCCCCCACTTAAAACTTTTCGTCCCCGAAAAGGAACAAAGTCGAAAGTGGTTTGATAAATCTACAATCACACAACACAACAACCAATCCAATTGTTTTCGACCTTTCAAAAATACACTAATCAACTTCTATACTCTTTAAAAATCATCCAGAGTATAGAATAAATAGTGCACATCCATGGGAAGAAATTAGCAACATAATAGAGAATTAAATGGTAATGCAAAGTATGGTAAATGTACCTTGCACCAGAGTCAATCAGAGATATCCACTCGGCATCTAGGATAAGCTTTTTGAATGCTATCCTCAGTTTCCCAAGTACAATCTCGCAGATCTCCACTCCATTTCACTTTGACTAAGTGAACCTTCTTGTTCCTCAGCTCTTTGGTTTCTTTGCCGATAATCTTTAGCGGCTCTCTTCTCACAGCCAATTCTGGAGTAATTTCAATGTCGTGCTGAGCTGCTTCTTCCACGATCAAGTCTGGATCATGAACGTGCTTTCGAAGTTGGGACATGTGAAATACATCATGAACTCCAGACAACCAGTCAGGCAGTTTGACCCTATAAGCGAGAGTTCCAATCCGTTCCAGAATAGGAAACGGACCAATGAATTTGGGCGCCAGCTTTCCAGTTTTACCGAACCAGATAACTCCTCTCATCGGCGATACTTTCAAATATACATAATTGCCAACAGCAAAGGATATATCTCTACTCCTTCTATCGGCATAGCTCTTTTGTCGGCTTTGAGCGGCGAGTAATCGCTTCTTAATAAAATCGACTTTTTTCGGCAGCTTCTCGAATCATATCAGGACCCAACACAAGTTTATTTCCGGGTTCGACCCAACAAGCAGGGGATCGGCACGGTCTACCATACAATGCTTCGCATGGCGACATTGTCAGACTCGCCTGGTAGCTGTTGTTATATGAGAATTCAACCAAATGCAGATGGTCTTCCCATGATCCACCGAAGTCTATAACACAAGCCCGCAATAGGTCTTCTAAAATACGATTCACCCTCTCAGTCTGACCGTTTGTCTGAGGATGATAGGCGGTGCTCAAGTTCAACTTCGTTCCCGGTTCGACTTGAAATGTTTCCCAGAATTTGCTAGTGAATATTGTATCTCTATCACTGACTATACTGAGCGGCACTCCATGTAGTCTAACTATTTCCCTAAAGTATATCTGCACCAGACTCTGAGCAGTTCTGTTTGATCTGACAGGTATGAAATGGGCGGTCTTCGTGAAACGATCTACGATCACCCAAACACTGTCATTTCCTTTTCTGGTTCTGGGCAAACCATCAATGAAATCCATAGAAATATGTTCCCACTTCCAGCCTGGAACTTCTAGCGGTTGTAATAATCCAGCCAATTTCTGTTGGTCTCTCTTGACTAGCTGGCAAGTAGGGCATCGACTTACGTATATTGAAACGTCTCTTTTCATAGCCTTCCACCAGAATGTTAACTTGAGATCGTTGTACATTTTGGCCACACCAGGATGGATACTCAGCTTGGACTTGTGACACTCGTCTAACACTTACCTTTTTAACTCTGGGATATCAGGAACACAAATCCTTCCTTTCAACCTCAAGGTCTTGTCGTTATCTATTTGAAAACACGAGGGTTCGCCTTTCTGAATCCTTTTAATCATATCCTTAATAAAGTTATCCTCCTTTTGAAGAATAGATATTTTGTCAATCAAGGAAGTCGTGATAATAAAGCTGGCGATCATTACATTCTTTCGGCTCAGCGCATCGGCCACGACATTGGCTTTCCCTGGAGTATATATAATTTCGAAGTCATATGCTGCAAGAAACTCCAGCCAACGTCGCTGCCTCAGATTCAGGTCTTTCTGAGTGAATAGATACTTTAGCGACTGGTGATCTGTAAACTGTTCAAATCTCTCACCCAGAAGATAGTGCGTCCAGATTTTCAAGGCGAATACGATAGCCAATAACTCAAGATCATGAGTTACGTATTTTTTCTCGTGCGGCTTCAGTTGACGGCTAGCATAAGCAATCACTTGGCCTCTTTGCATTAACACTGCCCCAAGGCCTTCTCTAGAAGCATCAGTCCAGACTTTTAGATCTTCTTTGCCATCGATGATGGTTAACACTGGAGCTGTGGTTAATCTCAACTTTAGCTCTTCGAAAGCCTCCTCACTTTCCGGAGTCCATTTGAACTTTGAATGCTTCTTTGTAAGTTTCGTTAAGTGGCCAGATATCTTCGAAAAGTTTTTAACGAATTTCCGGTAATAGCTAGCTAATCCGAAAAAACTGCGGACTTCAATGGGAGTCCTGGGCTGTTTCCAATTCTGAATAGCTGTGATTTTGCTCGGATCCACAGCAATTCCTTCTTTCGACACGACATGGCCTAGAAATTTTACTTCATCTTGCCAGAAGATACATTTGGAAAACTTTGCTTTCAATACATTCCTTCTGAGAATTTCTAACACCTGTTCCAAATGCTTTTCATGTTCAGCCTTTGATTTAGAGAAGATTAGAATATCATCAATAAAAACCAGAACAAATTTATTCAATACTCCTCTGAACACTCTGTTCATCAGATCGAAGAAATAGGCAGGAGCATTACATAAGCCGAACGACATTACCAACCACTCGTAGAATAAGTCGGGACCTCTGAATGCTGTCATTGGAACACACTCTTCGGCAATTCGAAGTTGATGGAAACCTGTAGCTAGGTCCATTCGTGAAAATACTTGTGCTCTATTCAATCGATCCAACAAATCATCAATCCGCGGCAATGGATATTTATTCTTTATGGTCTGCTTGTTCAAATCACGATAATCCACACATAGACGTAGAGTACCGTCAGATTTTGGGACAAATACCACAGCTGCGCCCCAATCATAGAAACTAGGCCTGATCAGACCTTTCCATACTAGCTGTCGTGTTTGATTGTCTAATTCCTCTTTCTCTTTCAAGGACATTCTTCGAAGAGCGTGAACTACCGGCCTTGCATTCGGAATTAAAGCAATTTTGAAATCTATTTCTCTCTGCGGAGATAAGCGAACAACTTCTTCAAACACATCCGCATAATTTTTGACGACAGGAATGTCTTTGATGAGGTCAGGAATATTCTCTGTGATTTCAGGGACATTTTCCATTTGGGATGGAGAAACTTTCAAAGCTGCCCGGAAGTCCTTTCTATTCGAAGTCGGGCCTTCACATGGTATGGTTATATAATTCCCCGATTGGGCCTTTGCTTTAACCACTCTCTCGGCGCATCTAACCTCCGCTTCATATATGGTTAGCCAATCCAATCCCAGAATGATATCGAATTCGTTAAAATTCATGACGATAGAGATAATAGGGAATTTATAGCAAGAAAAGGAGACAGGTACTGCACAAATCCAACTGAGATTGATAGAACCCCCGACCGAATTCTGGACAGTCATTGGTTCCTTGAGCTTCCTCAAGTTCAAATCTAGTTTCTTAGCGGCACTCTTTGAAATAAAGCTTCGCGACGTGCCTGTGTCAGACAGTACTTTAACTGGAATGTTTTTGACAGTAAGCGTGCCTTCTAAAACATCAGACCTTCCCTGACTATCTGAGGGTGCTGAGGTTTCTGCTACTTCATTTATTTGAGCCTCCTTGGTTGCCTTTAACAGCCGGCAATCCTGTTTTACATGGCCAAACCGATGGCAAATGCTGCATTCTCTAGTCTCTTGAAACTTCTTAATAGACTTAGATCCTTCCTTCCTTTGTTTCTTTAGAGATCAGCAACTTATCGAGAGATGTCCTTGCTTATTGCAGTTAGAGCATACAGTTGTCGTTACTGGTTTCTTCTTAGATTTGGCCCTTTTTCTCTTGGCACTGGCCTTCTTACTGATCTCAGACATTGTACTTGCCTCAGGATAATCAGTTTCAGACTCAATTTTATTACTAGAGCTAACTTCCTCTTCGTACTATAACATACCTTTCTTATCTAGATCTTCATATTGATAAGCCATATAAATCATTTCTGAAAAAGGAAGCTTCACATGCCCCAATACTTTATTCTGGTATTTCCTTTGAAGCCCGTGAATAAACCTCAGATTTTTCCTCTTTGGGTCTTTGATCAGATGAGGAGCAAAGTGAGAAAGTTCGTTGAATTTCTTATGATATTCTGGGATAGTCATATCACCTTGTATCAGATAAGAAAATTCGTCGCATAATCGCTCAGTCGCTTCGGGAGGAGTAAAATATTTCCAGGAAAATCACTTTGAATCTACCCCAGGTGATATCACCTTCTGGATTATCCTTAATAACAGAATCCCACCAGAACAAAGCTTCATCTTTGAGTGCCCAGGAGGCCAGTAATCTTTTCTGGTCATCCCTCAACTTTAAGCCATCAAAGATCTTTTCAGCCGAACGAATCCAAGCCTGTGTCTTCATAATAGATTCTTCACCAGAGAACGGTATTCCACCCATATTTCGATATTTGATTAATAGGGCCTCAATATCCGGTTCTGCATTCCTTCTGTTTCTGACACTCATTTTCTAGTACTTCTGCGAACAGCAGATCAAGTGTCAGGTCACAGAAAAGATAATTTAAAATATAGAGGCAAATACTTGAATGTAAATGTGTCTATCTAGGTGTGGTTTCATTCTGCTACTCATACTAGGATATTACTGATCCTATCTGTAATGAGTTACCCGTCCTAGAACACTACTGGTTCTATTTCTGACGAGTTCGTTAATATGTTATATTCCAGAACTAAGCTTAACCTAAGCTCTGATACCACGTTGAGACGACCCCAAATCCCGTGCAGACGGAGACAAGGGTTATCTTTGGAATATAACACAGAAACAGATAACAACAGAACAAAATTAAATAAATACACCAGATAATGAACAACAGAATATACTGGATAAAAGTAATCATCAGAGTTACACAGCATATAGGATCTTACTTAGTAAAAATGCAGTTCAGCTATACATAAATGTCTACAGCGGAAATAAATAAAATATGTACAATAGGAGCTAAACAGCATAAAAAGAGAAATGATAGAATCCATCTTCAGCTCCCGCTATCCAGAAAGAACCAGCTAAACCTGAATACAAGGCTGCCCGTGTAGAAAAAGGGGCACCCGAGTTTGAAAGTGAAACAAACTACGAGTCAGTCATGGGACTGGTATGAGAAATCTACTCAACACATATATAATACGGCCAGTCACAGGACCACGCCACTTTCGTGGAACGGGTTTACTCCATTGGATTTCCAGTGCTTTAAACAAATCATTCTTTTAAACATCGCTATGCTTTTTATAAAAATGAAGCAGTTATAAGACTCAGTTCCCATCACACAATGCAACGCAAACCGGAGGATAGAGTTTTTACCTTATAACGGCCAAAATATGATTGGTACGAATAAAACAAAGGCATTTGATATTATTGCTAGTGTTTATATGTTTGAAAACAATCTCAAATCATAACTATCAATCATAGACTACATTAATGCCCCATACCACTATGTCGCCATATATAGGTATACAATCAAAATCGCACAGTCACGTATTTAGAGATTGGATTTCCGTCATGAACCAAGGCAAAATATAGTCCTTACCGAATTCGTGACTCTCTAGCCCGAGCCACAGGAACAACCGCAACTGCCCCTTGGAGCGACAGGGCCGGTCCACCGATGTGGATTATAGTGCCTGAACAATACATTTCCCCGCCCTTTGAGGCGTAAATGAGCCAACGAATGAATCCATCGGACCCGGATCGTCCGACCAAACCGAGGCGCTCGCAACAGCAACAACCACATAGGTGAAAAGTATATAAATATCAGGGCTGGTAGGTCACTGACACCACACTAGCTAGAAAGAAACGCATGCCCTCCCTGAGGTCCTTCTCCCGTTTCTGGTTCATACCGGGGTGTGAGGCTCACGATTCCACGTTATACACAAAGCTACGCCACACAGGCGGTGCTTTGATCATCACCACAAGACTTTGCTTTTCAACAAAAGCCTGATCACTGCATCTTAGCATGCCACACAGGCAATTCATGCCATGCAACTGATGTCCATCGATACACAACCTCTGAGCTCGTGCGTTTCAGAGAAGGGCGTTAAGCAAAAGAATAAATTCTCCACCGCCAAACAGATGTATATTTAATAGAGATCAATCAACATGGAATAAAATCCAATGTCAGACACAGTCCATTTACAAGTCCGTTCTGGGTCTGAACGAAACCGGAGGCACTAAATACCTCGCAAACCCATCGATTTTCACGTACGTCTGGACGATCACCACTCATTATCCATATTTCGGGATGCCTCCCAATCAGGACCTCGGTTACCATCCAAACGAGGTGAAGGTCTCTGGTCTTCGACCACCGTCTTCATCTTCGACTTTCAATCGTCGATCAATTATTTGAAATGAGAATCAACTCGGCCTTTTCAAACAATTTACGTATATTTAGAATTTCAAATCAATTTATTTCAATGGTTAAATCATTCGACAACACTAATTTTGTTCTTTAATGTAATTTTCACACCAAACACATTCAACCATCAAATACAACATAAATCGAGCAAATTCAGTTTATTTCCATTCCATATTGTTTATGATATTTTATAACGATTTATCGCTATTTTTATTTATTTTAAAATAGCCAATTTATTCAAAACGACGCTTCGGGCCATAACGCAGTCGTGGTGCTGTTTTTCTTCAGATTTGAACACATATCTGAAAATCTAACCGTTGGATCTTCACAAAATTTACATCATTAGAAAGGTCTTTTCAAAACGAATCCAACGGTTCCAGTTTCGGGAAAATCCGATGGTCGGATCTCCCAATACAATCGTTTGAATTTTTGATTTCAAAATACGAACTGCAGCGTCGTTATTCGATTAAATATAATTATATTTATATATATATAAATATAATCCATTCTGGCGCTGTTTTTCTTCAGATTTGAATTAAACATTCCAGACAATCCAACCGTTGGATTTTTACAAGGTCGGTGCCGTTGGAAAGATATTGCCAAGGCGAACCCGACGGTTGCGGTTTCGGGAAAATCCAATGGTCGGATTTCCCGCACTAGTTGTTTGAAATCACGGTTTCAAAACACGAACTGCACGACCACGTTTCGTTTTAATTTTATTTATATTTATATATGTATATAAATATAGTTCATTCAAAAATTTCGATATCGTTTTCAGTTCAAATATTTCACTAACGTCTTTAAATTTTGGAAAATTTCGCCATAACCTCCTTTGTACGGGAGGGGCTAGGAAAATTCCCAAATAGCCTCACGGGCGTCTCATGTCGAAAAGAAAAAGAAAAAGCCAAGCGGCTAGCCAACTGGCTCATAAAATCATCACCCAAACATAACAGTAAATGTGTACCTATTTGTCGGGCATAAAATTTTATTCCTCTTCTCTAGCCCCTTTGCTATAACTTGTTCAATAAATATGCATGTACATATATACAGTTCTTATCATTTATCATTTTCCATTCAACTTCATATTTGATTCCATTTGGTTTAAAAACACCATTCATTCTAATGTTGCATGTATGGGCAAAAAGGCATATCATTAGCTAATTAATGAATATTTCAACTCATATATATTTATTTGAACGAGTTGCTATTTTTAACACTTCACATCTCAACGATTCATGTATATAATAAAAAAGTGATTTTTTACTGTAAAACAATTCATTTCAAAACACTATTATTTTATATAGTTTATATAGGTGATAAAAAGGTGATTTTTATTATAAAACAATTCATTTCAAAATATGAATACCATTCAACACATGAATTTCTAATCAACGTAGGAATATTGTAACAACCTGAAAATCTGGGCCAGTTTAAAATTTTTATTTCGGCGATTTTAGCGAATTTTGATTATTTAAAATGAATTATTTTAAATAATATCGACGAGAAAATTATTTTGAATATAATTCGAACGTATATATTATATGCGTCGTCGTTAGAATATAAATATTTATATATAATTATAAAAGGAATTGAAAATGGCGCGGTAGTTCGATAATTCGATTTCAAACTTCAATTGAATGTACCGGGTGCAAAACAATCCGGATTTTAGTGAAACCAAAAAGGATAGGATCTAATTGATAATATCTTTCTATCGAATTCGAAAAATCAAGATTTCATAGCGGGAATCAAAAGATATGTCCAGTTGAAAATTCTGAATAGTCGCTATGGAATTCAGGCCCTTAAAAATGGACATTTTGCAAACGACCTCGGATTTCGACGAAACCAGTTTTGTTGGACCCGTGATGTAAGTTTATTGCTAGATTCCAAATTTCATAATTTTCTGAATCAGTATGTGAGCGTGGCGAAGGAAAACGCGTTTGACCAGTTTCAGTTGATTTTAATCGACTGGAAAATGGCCATTTTTCTAACGGTCTCAGAATTCGACGAAACTAGTTTTGTTAGGACCGTATCGTCAATACGAAGCTAGAAAATATTTTTCGGGAATTTTTCGAGTTAGTATGTGGCCCCGGTAATTTGAAAAGTACGTTTAAAATAGAATATACAGATTTATATTTTGAATTTAACGAAAACTGAACGAAACAGCCAAACTGGCCTACGTGGCATATCCCATTATGTTCGAAATGGGGGTAATTAGCTAAGAGCGACAGTCGGTGAGTTTGATTTCGAGTTCAAACGAAAAGACAACATTATGGAGAAAAAATATATATAATAATAAAATATAACTTCCTTTACAAAACACCCCCCCTTTCTATTTTATTCAGATCGAAAGCCCCCTTTAAAAAAAAAAACCCTGTTGCCCTAAAATTTCCCGCCGCCTCAATATCGTCGTTCGCGATTCCTCCCCTCCGGCGCCGCCTCGCCTGAGCAGACCCAGCCTCCCTATCTCTCTCCGCTCCCTCTCTCCCCCACTCGAGAAACCCCCCGACCAATTAGAGAACCGCGAGCCCCTTTGTTTTCCCCCTGCCGTCGACCTCGCACGTACGCCTCCACTGCCATTCCTACGCCATAGATGGCGATTGAACTCATCGCGCCGCCAGTGGCAGGAAGCCCTTGCAGCGGCGCACCAGGTGGAGCAGCCTGATCGAGCTCCGGTGTCTTGGTTGGCGCAGAAAAATTCAACCCTAGGCGGCGACTAGTTTTTGTGAGCGAGTTCTGAAGAAATCGCAGGAGGAAGAAACCGACATGGCTGCGGGCAACGAAGTTGACAAAGATGCGATAACGATGAAGATTTCTCTAAAGGAAGAGTCGTGGAGCTGGATAGCTATCTGTGAGAATTTCTCACCTCTCAATTTCTTTTCTAGTTATATATATATACTAGGATGCAGACGGTGCTTAGTAGCACCCGACACAACCGTCCACAGACCATGGACTTGTTTGTTTGATTGCAAAAATTGGTTAGATTATTTGATTGAAATTGAATTGTGTGGTGAAATGAATTGATTTGATTGATGTGTGAATGGCGTGGGCCTTCACTAGACCGGGGATAAGGCTAGGCCTCGTCCCGTTTCTAGTATCGTGCCGTTATGCCGCCGAAATTTTCTAAAATATGTTAGAAAAATAAAAATATCATTTTATTTAAAGAATGAACGGAATAGAAATTCATATGTTGGAATAAAATGTTTTATCGTTAAAAATATAATTTTTAACGTGAATGTGAATAAATAAATATTCATTTACAAACCAGACGGTTTGTGTATGTACACCTATTTGAAGGACATTGATTGGGTCGATAAATTTTACACATCGCCCAACTGCACAACTAAAATCTGTGTTGGATTGTTTGAAACCCCACACGGGTGTTGGGATGAAATTTGAAGTTCACTCATCCTGATTGATTAAATATGTCGATCGATTGATTGACAGGCTGTTATAAGCATTAGATATCTATATTTGATGCTTATACAGTGTAGTGCACTTTGGTTGATGGTTGATTATTTTTCAATGCTATTATATGTGTGTAATGCATGAAAATCCATATAATTAACTTTATATGGTAATTGATTGGGCCTTATTCCAATTTGAAAAATAAAGGATATTATAAAATAAAGGTTCATGTGTTGACAGTACTCATCCATTGAGATTGGTCATGTGTTGAACGAAATTTTTTGATAATAACAACTATTTTGAAAAAGAAATATTTGAAATAGAATATTTAAAAATAGAAATTTATGAAGCCGTGTTGATTAGATTGACGCCATTTTGACGTGAACGATATTTATATCGATTTTAAACAATTTCGAAATGAATTGAATTGAAAACGATTTCGAAATGAATTGAATTTAAAACGATTTCGAAATGAATTGAATTGAAAACGATTTCGAAATGAATTGAATTGAAAACGATTTCGAAATGAATTGAATTGAAAACGATTTCGAAATGAATTGAATTGAAAACGATTTCGAAATGAATTGAATTGAAAACGATTTCGAAATGAATTGAATTGAAAACGATTTCGAAATGAATTGAATTGAAAACGATTTCGAGATGAATTGAATTGAAAACGATTTCGAAATGAATTGAATTGAAAACGATTTCGAAATGAATTGAATTGAAAACGATTTCGAAATGAATTGAATTGAAAACGATTTCGAAATGAATTGAATTGAAAACGATTTCGAAATGAATTGAATTGAAAACGAATTCAAATTGAATTGAAAGCGAATTGAAATGAATTCAAATTGAATTGAAATTTGAATTGAATAGAAATGAATTTTGAAACGAATTTATAAAGAAGAATTCAATTTTGCTTTGAATTGAAATGGAAGTTGAAATAGATTTTGAAACGAATTTTAAAACTATTTATATAATTCGTTTTGAATAGAAAATCGACGAAATATATATTATATATATAATATAATGGCCTGAATAGAACGCGCCGCGCCGCGGCAGTTCGTGAATTTCGACCATTTATTTCAAACGGACATTACGGGAGATCCGACCGTCGGATTCTCCTAAAACCGGAACCGTTGGGTTCGTATCGAAAAGAGCTTTCTAACGAATGTTAGAAATTTGAAATCTAACAGTTGGATTTGGAGATACGTCCAAATCAAATTTGAAAAAGGTCGCTGTAAGTGCAGTTCGATGGCTGTTGATGGAAATCGACTGTACGGGCCTTGATAAAATTATTAAAAATAGTAATAATTTGTGTAAAATCATAAGAAATGATTTGGGAAAAATTGGGATGAAAAACTTCATGTTTGAAAAGATAAAAATAGATTTTTATCGAAATGAACTAGTTTTGAACTAGAAATATAATTCTATTTATTTTTAAATAAATAAATTGAATTTGAAAAGGGTTTTAAAAATAACCAAATTTCCAATGATTGCATTGGAGTGGATTTGAATCGAAATTGTCTTCGGAATATTTCGATGTTGGAATTCGGGATTATACGGATGTTGTTATGGAAATTTGAAAGATATATATTTATATCATTATTTCCAATACGACATTTGTTAATCGTAGAATTTGATATTGAATATAAGCCGATATATTTTCTATTCAGAGCCTTGTATTGAATATCAAATGTGATTTGGGTTTGTCGTGAATGGTGTCTTCATTAACACTGTTCTTGAACCCAGTTGAGAAAAGATTAAATCTTTTTATTTAGATTTAATGAAGTGTACCAATTAAATGATATTTGATTGGAATTGAATTGGTATTGATTTTTGGGTTTATCGTGAACAGTGTTTTAAATAACACTTGTTCTTTAACCCGATAATTAATGGAATGTGATTTTGGGTTTATCGTGAGCCGTGTTTTAAATGACACTGATTCTTTAACCCAGTTAACGATTAAAACTAAGTGGAGTTTTAATGAATCTTTAATTAGATTGAAATGATCGAAAATGGAGTATCACCAGTTTTGCTCCAGGCGATAGTTAAATCTTTAATTAGATTTGAACGTGAAATGGTAATTGAATTTACCGATAACACCGTGGTGTTAGATATGAAGTATAACCAGTTTTACTTCATGGGATGAATAGGTTGGGATTGGGAAATAAAATAAATGATTACTTCGGTGTGGTTCGCTAATCCCGACTAGTTTGAATTGATATTCAAAGGAGATTAAAGAATAAATTTAAAGAATTTATCTTGGATAAAATTAATGGGAACTTTTCCCAAAGTATAGGAAATTTTGAACAAAAGAATATTCTGAATTGGAATGAGGCGTATGTTGTGTTTGTGTAACACTTTTATAATATATACGCGAGTTATTCAGAAAGACCGGGTTTATCCCATTCTGAATAACTGATTCGACGTGGTGTCGAAGATGAAGACGGTGGTCGAAGACCAGAAGTCTTCACGTCGTTTGGGTGATAACTGATGATCTTGATTGGGCTGTACACCCAAGAAGATGGAAACAGTTGGTGATCGTCCAGATGTACTTGGAGATCGATGGATGTGCGGGGTACTAGGTGCCTCCGGTTTCGTTCAGACCCAGAACGGACTTGTAAATGGACTGTGTGTCTGACATTGGATTTTAGTCCGTGTGATTGATCTCTATTAAATATATATCTGTTTGGCGGCGGAGAATTTATTCTCTTGCTTAACGCCCTTCTCTGAGATGTACGAGCTCAGGGGTTATATATTGATGGATATCAAACGCATGGAGTGAATTGCCTGTGTGGCATGCATAAGTGGCAATTGATCGAGGCTTCTGTTGAAAAGCAAAGTCTTGTGGTGATGATCAAAGCAAGGCCTTTGTGGCGTAGCTTTGTGTAACGTTTACTTCGCGTGTTTCACACCCGGTATGAACCAAAAACGGGAGAGGACATCAGGGAGGACTTGCGTTTCTTTCTAGCTAGAAGTGGCGTCAGTGGTTTTACACGCCCTGACGAGTTTGACTTATGTGGTTGTTGCTGTTGCGAGGCGCCTCGGATTGATCGGTCGTTCTCGAACCGATGGAGTCATTTAGTTGGCTCACTTACACCCCATAGGGTGGGGAAACGTAGTGTTCAGGCATAATAATCCACATCGGTGGACCGGCCCTGACGATCTAAAGGGTTGATGCGTTCTGATCCTGAGGCTCGGGCTAGAGAGTCTCGAATCGGTTGAGGACTATCTTTTGCCTCGGTTCATAGACGGAAATCCAATTTCCAAATACGTGCCATTTGCGGTTTTATTTGTAAACCTATATATGGCGACATAGTGGCATGGGACGCTCATGTCGCCTATGATTGATACTTATGATTGGAAGTTGTTTTATACACTATACACTTATAATAGTATCAAATGATTTGTTTTAAACGTATCAAGCATTCTTTGGCTGTTATAAGGGAAAACCCTATCCCCCGGCTTGCGTTGCATTGTGTGATAGGACCTGGGTCTTATAACAGCTTCATTTTTCTTTATTTAGCATTGCGCTATTTGTTTTATGCACTGGTATTCTTGGGAGGAAACCCGTTCCGTGTTTTACGGCGTGGTCCCTTGATTTACCTAACTTTAAAAATAAAGAATAATAACTGTTTTTAGTTCTCACACCAGTCACATGACTGACCTGGAGTTTATTGTTTTAACCTAAACTCTGGGTGCCCCTATTTTGACACGGGCAGCTAGTAGTTTTGGTTTTGCAGATTTATATTCACAGGATCCTGGTTTACAGCTGGAACGATATCCGGAAAGCTTTGTATCCGTATATCTCCTTCTAGTTGTGTATTGTATTATTTTCCGCTGCTACGTATTTAAATGTAATTTAAATCTCTGATATTTCTGTGTAATATTATTCGTTTATACTCTGTGTATTCTTGTAATCTGATGCATTGTTGTAATATACAATGAAATGTTCTTTTATATGCGTTCTGTTTTGTCATGTTCTCAACGATAGGGCATTTCGAGCGGTCTGGGTCGGTTTAGCGACTGGTTCGGACCGAGCGAAATTCTTTGCCGTCACAGTTGGTATCAGAGCTTTGGTTTACAAAGCTTAGAGAACAAGACACATTAGAACCATACGAAAGAATTCATCAGATATTGGATTAGTAATATCCAACGGGAATGACTCGTTAGAGATGGGATCAGTAGTATCCTAGAACGAGTGTGAAGAGTATATTTTTCTAATGAAAACAAATTTTGTTTTGCAAATTTAAATCAACTATTCGTATTTGATTATTTGTTTATATTGATTTTGGACAATTCAGTATATAAAGAATTTGCATATACGCCTTGCAAACGTATATTCAAAGTTTTAATATATTGGATAGATATAGCATCACACTCTAGTCGCCCGGAGATATTATTGATGATAGCGATCGCATCATCAACATTTATGTTCGAGTTTCGAAGGTGTGATATCTATATATTTCCATTAGACTGGTGTGAGAACCAAAACTAATATAGTTAGAATACATTGTTGTGATTTGGCATCAAAAACATGATTTTTTGTATATATATCAAATTATGAATTTGAAACTCTAATTCACTAATTGATTGATGTTTGTGTTGTTTGTTTATTTGTTTGCTAATTTTTAGCCATTTAGCCTAATTGAATCACATATTGAATTATATTGAAAATTGGTCGCATTTGCTTGCATATACATATACTTACATTGAACAGGTCATAGCAAGGAGGCTAGAGCAGAGAATAAAATTTGTTTGCCCGACAAATAGGTACATGTTTACTACATAATTTACTGTTTTGTTTGGGTGATGATGATTTTATGAGCCTATTGGCTAGCCGCTTGGCTTTTTCTTTTTCTTTTTGAGATCTGAAGGACCGGGGAAGCTATTTGAAATTCCCCGATGCTCCCGGTGCAGGGGAGGTTATGGCGAAATTTTTCGAAAATTTAGGGTGTTAGCCAGATTTTTGAAATTTTTGGAAATTCTCAAAAACTGAAAAAGTTGGAGAATGGAAGCCAGATCGAGCGTAGTGTTGAATGATCAAACCACTTTCGACTTTGTTCCTTTTCGGGGACGAAAAGTTTTAAGTGGGGGAGATTGTAACAACCTGAAAATCTGGGCCAGTTTAAAATTTTTATTTCGGCGATTTTAGCGAATTTTGATTATTTAAAATGAATTATTTTAAATAATATCGATGAGAAAATTATTTTGAATATAATTCGAACGTATATATTATACGCGTCGTCGTTAGAATATAAATATTTATATATAATTATAAAAGGAATTCAAAATGGCGCGGTAGTTCGATAATTCGATTTCAAACTTCAATTGAATGTACCGGGTGCAAAACAATCCGGATTTTAGTGAAACCAAAAAGGATAGGATCTAATTGATAATATCTTTCTATCGAATTCGAAAAATCAAGATTTCATAGCGGGAATCAAAAGATATGTCCAGTTGAAAATTCTGAATAGTCGCTATGGAATTCAGGCCCTTAAAAATGGACATTTTGCAAACGACCTCGGATTTCGACGAAACCAGTTTTGTTGGACCCGTGATGTAAGGTTATTGCTAGATTCCAAATTTCATAATTTTCTGAATCAGTATGTGAGCGTGGCGAAGGAAAACGCGTTTGACCAGTTTAAGTTGATTTTAATCGACTGGAAAATGGCCATTTTTCTAACGGTCTCAGAATTCGACGAAACTAGTTTTGTTAGGACCGTATCGTCAATACGAAGCTAGAAAATATTTTTCGGGAATTTTTCGAGTTAGTATGTGGCCCCGGTAATTTGAAAAGTACGTTTAAAATAGAATATACAGATTTATATTTTGAATTTAACGAAAACTGAACGAAACAGCCAAACTGGCCTACGTGACATATCCCATTATGTTCGAAATGGGGGTAATTAGCTAAGAGCGACAGTCGGTGAGTTTGATTTCGAGTTCAAACGAAAAGACAACATTATGGAGAAAAAATATATATAATAATAAAATATAACTTCCTTTACAAAACACCCCCCCCCCCTTTCTATTTTATTCAGATCGAAAGCCCCCTTTAAAAAAAAAACCCTGTTGCCCTAAATTTCCCGCCGCCTCAATATCGCCGTTCGCGATTCCTCCCCTCCGGCGCCGCCTCGCCTGAGCAGACCCAGCCTCCCTATCTCTCTCCGCTCCCTCTCTCCCCCACTCGAGAAACCCCCCGACCAATTAGAGAACCGCGAGCCCCTTTGTTTTCCCACTGCCATCGACCTCGCACGTACGCCTCCACTTCCATTCCTACGCCATAGATGGCGATTGAACTCATCGCGCCGCCAGTGGCAGGAAGCCCTTGCAGCGGCGCACCAGGTGGAGCAGCCTGATCGAGCTCCGGTGTCTTGGTTGGCGCAGAAAAATTCAACCCTAGGCGGCGACTAGTTTTTGTGAGCGAGTTCTGAAGAAATCGCAGGAGGAAGAAACCGACATGGCTGCGGGAAACGAAGTTGACAAAGATGCGATAACGATGAAGATTTCTCTAAAGGAAGAGTCGTGGAGCTGGATAGCTATCTGTGAGAATTTCTCACCTTTCAATTTCTTTTCTAGTTATATATATATACTAGGATGCAGACGGTGCTTAGTAGCACCTGACACAACCGTCCACAGACCATGGACTTGTTTGTTTGATTGCAAAAATTGGTTAGATTATTTGATTGAAATTGAATTATGTGGTGAAATGAATTGATTTGATTGATGTGTGAATGGCGTGGGCCTTCACTAGACCGGGGATAAGGCTAGGCCTCGTCCCGTTTCTAGTATCGTGCCGTTATGCCGCCGAAATTTTCTAAAATATGTTAGAAAAATAAAAATATCATTTTATTTAAAGAATGAACGGAATAGAAATTCATATGTTGGAATAAAATGTTTTATAGTTAAAAATATAATTTTCAACGTGAATGTGAATAAATAAATATTCATTTACAAACCAGACGGTTTGTGTATGTACACCTATTTGAAGGACATTGATTGGGTCGATAAATTTTACACATCGCCCAACTGCACAACTAAAATCTGTGTTGGATTGTTTGAAACCCCACACGGGTGTTGGGATGAAATTTGAAGTTCACTCATCCTGATTGATTAAATATGTCGATCGATTGATTGACAGGCTGTTATAAGCGTTAGATATCTATATTTGATGCTTATACAGTGTAGTGCACTTTGGTTGATGGTTGATTATTTTTCAATGCTATTATATGTGTGTAATGCATGAAAATCCATATAATTAACTTTATATGGTAATTGATTGGGCCTTATTCCAATTTGAAAAATAAAGGATATTATAAAATAAAGGTTCATGTGTTGACAGTACTCATCCATTGAGATTGGTCATGTGTTGAACGAAATATTTTGATAATAACAACTATTTTGAAAAAGAAATATTTGAAATATAATATTTGAAAATAGAAATTTATGAAGCCGTGTTGATTAGATTGACGCCATTTTGACATGAACGATATTTATATCGATTTTAAACGATTTCGAAATGAATTGAATTGAAAACGATTTCGAAATGAATTGAATTGAAAACGATTTCGAAATGAATTGAATTGAAAACGATTTCGAAATGAATTGAATTGAAAACGATTTCGAAATGAATTGAATTGAAAACGATTTCGAAATGAATTGAATTGAAAACGATTTCGAAATGAATTGAATTGAAAACGATAATGAATTGAATTGAAAACGATTTCGAAATGAATTGAATTGAAAACGATTTCGAGATGAATTGAATTGAAAACGATTTCGAGATGAATTGAATTGAAAACGATTTCGAAATGAGTTGAATTGAAAACGATTTCGAAATGAATTGAATTGAAAACGATTTCGAAATGAATTGAATTGAAAACGATTTCGAAATGAATTGAATTGAAAACGAATTCAAATTGAATTGAAAGCGAATTGAAATGAATTCAAATTGAATTGAAATTTGAATTGAATAGAAATGAATTTTGAAACGAATTTATAAAGAAGAATTCAATTTTGCTTTGAATTGAAATGGAAGTTGAAATAGATTTTGAAACGAATTTTAAAACTATTTATATAATTCGTTTTGAATAGAAAATCGACGAAATATATATTATATATATTATATATATAATATAATGGCCTGAATAGAACGCGCCGCGCCGCGGCAGTTCGTGAATTTCGACCATTTATTTCAAACGGACATTACGGGAGATCCGACCGTCGGATTCTCCTAAAACTGGAACCGTTGGGTTCGTATCGAAAAGAGCTTTCTAACGAATGTTAGAAAATTGAAATCTAACGGTTGGATTTGGAGATACGTCCAAATCAAATTTGAAAAAGGTCGCTGTAAGTGCAGTTCGATGGCCGTTGATGGAAATCGACTGTACGGGCCTTGATAAAATTACTAAAAATAGTAATAATTTGTGTAAAATCATAAGAAATGATTTGGGAAAAATTGGGATGAAAAACTTCATGTTTGAAAAGATAAAAATAGATTTTTATCGAAATGAACTAGTTTTGAACTAGAAATATAATTCTATTTATTTTTAAATAAATAAATTGAATTTGAAAAGGGTTTTAAAAATAACCAAAATTTCCAATGATTGCATTGGAGTGGATTTGAATCGAAATTGTCTTCGGAATATTTCGATGTTGGAATTCGGGATTATACGGATGTTGTTATGGAAATTTGAAAGATATATATTTATATCGTTATTTCCAATACGACATTTGTTAATCGTAGAATTTGATATTGAATATAAGCCGATATATTTTCTATTCAGAGCCTTGTATTGAATATCAAATGTGATTTGGGTTTGTCGTGAATGGTGTCTTCATTAACACTGTTCTTTGAACCCAGTTGAGAAAAGATTAAATCTTTTTATTTAGATTTAATGAAGTGTACCAATTAAATGATATTTGATTGGAATTGAATTGGTATTGATTTTTGGGTTTATCGTGAACAGTGTTTTAAATAACACTTGTTCTTTAACCCGATAATTAATGGAATGTGATTTTGGGTTTATCGTGAACCGTGTTTTAAATGACACTGATTCTTTAACCCAGTTAACGATTAAAACTAAGTGGAGTTTTAATGAATCTTTAATTAGATTGAAATGATCGAAAATGGAGTATCACCAGTTTTGCTCCAGGCGATAGTTAAATCTTTAATTAGATTTGAACGTGAAATGGTAATTGAATTTACCGATAACACCGTGGTGTTAGATATGAAGTATAACCAGTTTAACTTCATGGGATGAGTAGGTTGGGATTGGGAAATAAAATAAATGATTACTTCGGTGTGGTTCGCTAATCCCGACTAGTTTGAATTGATATTCAAAGGAGATTAAAGAATAAATTTAAAGAATTTATCTTGGATAAAATTAATGGGAACTTTTCCCAAAGTATAGGAAATTTTGAATAAAAGAATATTCTGAATTGGAATGAGGCGTATGTTGTGTTTGTGTAACACTTTTATAATATATACGCGAGTTATTCAGAAAGACCGGGTTTATCCCATTCTGAATAACTGATTCGACGTGGTGTCGAAGATGAAGACGGTGGTCGAAGACCGGAAGTCTTCACGTCGTTTGGGTGATAACTGATGATCTTGATTGGGCTGTACACCCAAGAAGATGGAAACAGTTGGTGATCGTCCAGATGTACTTGGAGATCGATGGATGTGTGGGGTACTAGGTGCCTCCGGTTTCGTTCAGACCCAGAACGGACTTGTAAATGGACTGTGTGTCTGACATTGGATTTTAGTCCGTGTGATTGATCTCTATTAAATATATATCTGTTTGGCGGCGGAGAATTTATTCTCTTGCTTAACGCCCTTCTCTGAGACGTACGAGCTCAGGGGTTATATATTGATGGATATCAAACGCATGGAGTGAATTGCCTGTGTGGCATGCCTAAGTGGCAATTGATCGAGGCTTCTGTTGAAAAGCAAAGTCTTGTGGTGATGATCAAAGCAAGGCCTTTGTGGCGTAGCTTTGTGTAACGTTTACTTCGCGTGTTTCACACCCGGTATGAACCAAAAACGGGAGAGGACATCAGGGAGGACTTGCGTTTCTTTCTAGCTAGAAGTGGCGTTAGTGGTTTTACACGCCCTGACGAGTTTGACTTATGTGGTTGTTGCTGTTGCGAGGCGCCTCGGATTGATCGGTCGTTCTCGAACCGATGGAGTCATTTAGTTGGCTCACTTACACCCCATAGGGTGGGGAAACGTAGTGTTCAGGCATAATAATCCACATCGGTGGACCAGCCCTGACGATCTAAAGGGTTGATGCGTTCTGATCCTGAGGCTCGGGCTAGAGAGTCTCGAATCGGTTGAGGACTATCTTTTGCCTCGGTTCATAGACGGAAATTCAATTTCCAAATACGTGCCATTTGCGGTTTTATTTGTAAACCTATATATGGCGACATAGTGGCATGGGACGCTCATGTCGCCTATGATTGATACTTATGATTGGAAGTTGTTTTATACACTATACACTTATAATAGTATCAAATGATTTGTTTTAAACGTATCAAGCATTCTTTGGCTGTTATAAGGGAAAACCCTATCCCCCGGCTTGCGTTGCATTGTGTGATAGGACCTGGGTCTTATAACAGCTTCATTTTTCTTTATTTAGCATTGCGCTATTTGTTTTATGCACTGGTATTCTTGGGAGGAAACCCGTTCCGTGTTTTACGGCGTGGTCCCTTGATTTACCTAACTTTAAAAATAAAGAATAATAACTGTTTTTAGTTCTCACACCAGTCACATGACTGACCTGGAGTTTATTGTTTTAACCTAAACTCTGGGTGCCCCTATTTTGACACGGGCAGCTAGTAGTTTTGGTTTTGCAGATTTATATTCACAGGATCCTGGTTTACAGCTGGAACGATATCCGGAAAGCTTTGTATCCGTATATCTCCTTCTAGTTGTGTATTGTATTATTTTCCGCTGCTATGTATTTAAATGTAATTTAAATCTCTGATATTTCTGTGTAATATTATTCGTTTATACTCTGTGTATTCTTGTAATCTGATGCATTGTTGTAATATACAATGAAATGTTCTTTTATATGCGTTCTGTTTTGTCATGTTCTCAACGATAGGGCATTTCGAGCGGTCTGGGTCGGTTTAGCGACTGGTTCGGACCGAGCGAAATTCTTTGCCGTCACAAATATCGAATCAACACATGAAGGTTTTCTATAGTTTCTATATATAGATAAAAATGCGATTTTTATATTTAAAACACGAATACCATTCAACACATGAATTTCTAATCAACGAATGAATATCGATTCAACACATGAAGGTTTTCTATAGTTTCTATATATAGATAAAAATGTGATTTTTATATTTAAAACACGAAGACCATTCAACACATGAATTTCTAATCAACGAATGAATATCGATTCAACACATGAAGGTTTTCGATACAACGAATAAATATAGTTTCAGCAAATGAAAATAATTCAAACACATGAATATTATTCAAAATTTCGGTAGCTAACGGCAGGGTAGTTAAAACCGGGACCGTCCCTAGTACGGCTCCTCGCTCTACCTTAAAACCTCGCGGTTTTTGACAATGGGAATCATGCATCTAGTTCGCACGCAGGCGGCATGTATATATTTATTTCATTTCCACAAACTAATCCTATGTGGTTTCAACCAAATATTTTTCAACCACAAATGGGTATTTTTCAACCACAATCAATCAATATCAACCACAAACAATCCCAAACAACCATTCGCTATCAATCAATTTTCACACCAATCACAATCAATAAATATCGTCCATGGTTTGTGGACGAGGGGCATATATATATATTTATATATAGCAATTCACTTTTATTTCAACACATATATAATTTTTACAACGCATATACAACTTATACATCGAACGTACAACTTATACAACGCTTATACATGAGGTGTACAACGTCTATATAACTCATACATCGACTATATAATTTATACATCGTCATTTTCCATATTATTTTTAAATTAGAAATCTCACATTGGGTTCCACTCCACCAAAAATAGCAGAAGGCTCAGAAAAATATGCGGTCTCTTCTAAAATGTAGAAGACGTCCACACGGTCACGATGTTTCCTGTTTCATCGAATTTCGTTAACATAGCAAAAAGATATGATTTTTCAAAGTTTTGCAACACTTTTAAATGTTAAAATCACTTTAAACAATTTAAACCCGTACCTTTCTTGAATGCTCAAAACTAGGTTTGCCAAATTCGATCAAATGGTGTAGTTGTAGGTCGATCGGGTTGCGCTGCAGCGAAGGGGGGAGGCTGGCGCCGGTTCGCAGTGGGGTCCGGCCAGGTGCGGTGGTGGCAGGCGGCCACGGCGGAGGTCCAAAGGTCGGATCTTTGGGAGCTCGATCCGGCTTCTATACTCGACGAAAAAATGCAACCCTTATACGGATTTGAAGAGCTCGAGTTGATCTTCAAAAACCATAACTGGAGGGAGCGGTTTTAATGAGTAGGTTGCGAGAAAACGAGGAGAGAAGTGGCCAGGTCTTTTCCGCCATGCGCGAGCAGGTATCGGGCTTTCACGAAGAGGAAGAAGGATTGTGATTGGCCCGTGGTTTTTTTTTCATTTATTTAATTTAAAAAATCCGAAAATACCCCTTTCCACAAACGAACACCAATCCAAGCCCAACGACTGTCGTCCCTAGCGTTTTACCCCCATTCCGAACACAATGGGATATGTGTCGTAGGCCCATTCGACTGTTTCAGTCAGTTTCCATTCAAATCAAAATATAAAACATTCAATATTTAATTTGAACGTACATTTCAATTTGCCAGGGCCGCAAACTGATTCGAAAAATTCCAGAAAAATAAATCTAGCTATGTTTTAATGATACGGTCCCAACAAAACTAGTTTCGTCGAATTCTGAGACCGTTTGCAAAAAGGCCCATTTTTGGTCGATCCAATTTAACTGTAATTGACCAAAACACATTTTCTTTTGCCACGCTCACATATTAGCTTCAAAAATTATGAAATTTGAAACCTAGCAATAACTTCTCATCCCGGATCCAACAAAAGTGGTTTCGTCGAATTCTGAGACCGTTTGCAAAATGGCCAATTTCACGGGCTATATAAATTCCATAGCGACCGTTGTGAAAATTCATTCGGCCATAACTTTTGCTTTCCGCTATGAAAATTCGATTTTTCAGATTCGTTAGAAAGGTATTCACTAACATATTTAAATATCTTTGGTTTCGCTAAAATTCGTTTTGTTTTGCACCCGGTACAGTCCGACAAAGTTTGAATTCAATTTTTGAAACTACTACGCCATTTCAGGCCTTGTTTATAATTAAAAATTAATTCTATTCATTTTCAATTGTCGATTCAAACTCAGTTTTCATCGCCATTAGTTAAAATATTTATTTTAAATATTTAAAATCCATTATTTTAGCCAATTTAAAAAATTTTAAATTGGCTCAGATTTTCTGGGTCGTTACACTGTCCAAAGCCATAGTCCAAAACGGAAAAGATCCAAGCAATACATTCTTTCTCTTCAAGCTGGATGTGAAAACTGGTCAAGCTGCGGTATTCCCTCCCTGCGGACCTGGGGGGGGGGGGGAAACGAAAGAAAAGAAGGCGAAAGAAAAGTAGAGTCAGACATAAAGCCTGAGTAAGTCTAGGACTATTCAGTCTATGAATAAAGAACTGGGTATGATAAGTATAAACTGGAAATGGGAAAGCACCATAAACTAAGTTAAGTTGTCTAGGGTCGAATATACTATCGTACCCCATATTAATCTCTATACCCATATAAACTAGTTCCCAACAGGCACCCCATAATCAGGGTGAAGTGATCCATTTCTGATGATCGGCTCCTACTCGCATAGTTACATGTGTCTTACGGCCCACGATGTTGTAGTTACCTATGCTGGTCCCACCATGGGGTGTATCAAGTCCCATGGTGGCGGCCCGACACAACTCTAGAATGCACAGGTATGCTACTGGTGCCCAGTGCCTTATTTTTCTGCGCCGGAGTGTGTGCACGCCCGCACCCCGTTAGAACCTACACTGCTGCACCACCGCCGTCGATTTGACCTCTTACAGTCAGCCCAGTAATCGTGCCCCACCCTGCCTAGTTTCAGGGTATCATGATACGCCTTGTAGGGTTACTGCTGAAAAGGGTCCCCCGCTACTAGGTTTTCTATTTCTAGCCAACATGCTAAGTTGGTTAAGTGTTTTATAAACCTAACCCCCAATCAGTCTGTTTAGTTTAGCATGTTCCATTTTGATTAAGTATTAATATAATTTACTTAATCCTATCAATCCTGACTCAGCCTTAATTGTCTTATTAAAGCCTCAACCTCTCACATTAGACAGGTATTGTTGTGGCTGCCTGTTGCCGGTTGGGTCCGGGCAGTCTTACGCCACAACTCAGTCTAACCTCGGGTCCTTATTGGGCTCCGTGTTTAACCACCCACATTGGATAGGTATTTTTGTGACTACTGGACAGCCGAGCGGTTTCGGGCAGGTTTACATCACAACTCAATCCAACCTCGGGTTAAACACATCGTATTTTCTATATTTACATATTTTGTCTCTTTTCTTTTTATATGTAAATATTTGCGGCCCATTATTCAAATTCATCTTTATTGATTAAAATTTATTTATGCCACTTAATTGCTTTTCAAGATTGTTGGCATGCGTCAAACATGCCAACACATATGTTCTATATTTTAGCCCAAACGTCATTACCCCCTCTTTACACGTTCGCTCCAATGTAAGGTGTGTTGGGTTTAATACTTAAACCCAATTTAGCCAAATGAAAAGGGGAGGCTTATAACATGGTGTTTATCAGGTAACATGAAAGAGGGGAGTGTGAACGCATGAACTTGCGAACGATTCAATTAACATAAAGTAGGCACATGTGAACTTGCAATTGTAACATCATATAATTATGGCATAACATGAATCATTTTATCCATATAATCATAGCATAAATAATACTTAAACATGAATCATTCTATTCACATGATTATGGCATAAACAATACTTAAACATTAATCATTCTAGATGATTATGGCATAAACAATACTTAAACATGAATCATAGGTTCAACTAACCATGTAAACTTGAAATTAAGAATCTAACTAAATTAGATATCATTATTATTGGAACATGGTCTTGACTAGAAATATAAGTCTATATTTTTATTTAGGCATAATATGAACTAATCATGTTCATAAAATCACTACATGTTAACAAAAAGGTACTTACTTTTGTCACTAATACAAAAGTATGGTTCAACTAGAATTATCCCAACCTAATTCTTATATGAATCATGGTTTTTAATCCATTTATAGAATTATAACATAAACATACCTAAACTTAAATCATGGTTTTTATTCTATTCATAGAATTATAGCATAAACATACCTAAACTTAAATCATGGTTTTTATTCTATTCATAGAATTATAGCATAAACATACCTAAACTTAAATCATGGTTTTTATTCTATTCATAGAATTATAGCATAAACATACCTAAACTTAAATCATGGTTTTTATTCTATCTATGTAAACTTGCAAGTGGAATGTAATTCTAATGTAATTCTATTGTAACTTATGTGTCACATATATTATCATATGATTATGATAACAACATAAGCCTAAAAACATGTTTTTCAATTGGGCATAATAACAAACATAGTTTAGTCATGTTCATAAAATTAATACAAGTTCACAAAGATGCTTGCTTTTGTCACTATCACAAAAGCATGATTTTTATACTTGAACCATGATGCCAATTCCAACATAACTTCATATGAATCATAATACTCAAATGGATCGAATTACACTAAAGATGACCATAAAATTATACATCATGTTGGCATAACAGTAAATCATATACTTGCATGAATCTCAAATAAACTATTACAACATATAGTTATTACTTTCAACATGAATCATATACTTGCAATTATCAAATGGGTGTTGTAAATAACTACCACAAACATGTAGTTTTCAATATGAATCACATGCTTGCATGAATCCCAATTAAAGTTCCACAACATGTGGTTGTCAACATAAATCATATACTTGTATGAATCCAATCGTACACCATAGCATTGCCAAATCGTTTAGAATCAAAATAACATACAAATATAGATTATTATCGCCACAATTCCATTTCGTTGTTAACTTCCAACGTCAATCACGTACTTGCAAATATCCAATCGTATACCATAATATTCCCAAATCGTTTAGAATCAAAGCAACATACAAATATAGATTATTATTGCCACAATTCCATTTCTTACTTTACACAAATCAACACAATTATTTAATTCACATCGGAATAGCACTCTACTTACAACGTATGACGAATCTTCAATTCAGGAATCTGAATTATGAATTTGGAGATGCTATCCTTTGTTGTAGGCGTTGTTTTGATTTGATTAACGTTGCTTTAAGCTTTGAATTATCTCCTAATTGCCTCTCAATTTCTGACGGCTATACTTAGTCTCTCCTCAACAACATGACGTTCTCATCTCCATTTTAGTTTGTGTGAATTAGGGTTAGTCTTAGGTCCTTTTTATAGAGTTTGTGAGTTGATTTAGACCGTCGATGGAGCTTGGTTCAATAATAGCCGTTCGTTTGAAGGGGAGACCAACCAGGACCTGACACCTAGCCCTAGTGACAAGGCAAGGCTCAGAAAATCGACCAAACACAGACCTGGCCAGCCAAGGCTTGACCAGCAGGTCATTCTGACCTAGGCGCACTTGGCAGGTGCGCCAGGCTAAAAATGTACTGGCGCACTTCCCAAGTGCGCCGGTTCATTTTTGTTCTGGCGCACTTCCCAAGTGCGCCAGTGCATTCTGACCCGTTTTCTGGTTTTTCGCCCAACTTCGTTCGTCCATATCTTCTTCATACGATATCCGTTTTACGCAAAATCGGACTCTACCTCTAGCAGAATTCCGAGACGAACGCAGTGGCGTATCTCGTTTCCCTGAATTCTTTGATTTGAAATTAGTTATACTTTAATTTGTGAATTTCACCGTTATAGAATACACGGGGTGTTACATTCTCCCCCACTTAAAAGGATTTCGTCCCCGAAATCTTCAAGTTCAGGAAGAATGTACATCCTAACATCCAAACATCCATCTACTCATCCATCAAACACGAGCATCCATTGTCCTTAGAAGACTTCTAATGCTTCATGATCATATGCGAAGTGTGTGTGTACATGTACTTATCTAATGCAAAATCAGGCGGTCTACTGATTCAGTTGACCTCCTTAATGCAAATTATGTAAGTGCCATGAATCCATTATGTATGCAAATTCTCCTATTCATGATTCTACACGAGTGCTCAACCATTCATATAAATGCAACATCCATATGACAACACAATAAACTTCAACCATATAAGAATGCAAACATATATGCATATGCAGTATGAAGTGACTGAGCCGATCTAAAACCTAGATTGTGTGTGTATATGCAACCACGAGCAACCACTAGCAACCGCTTGCAACCACTTGCAACCATCAATCATAACATGTCTCAAACACATGTTTACACCCAGTTGTTCCTATCTAAAGGTATAGTCGAATGATAGAAGCAAGTAAAAACTTTGTGCCCATTAGGCAATGTCAAAACTGGAAATCTATGCCACGTATATATTGATTAGGAGAAGAACTCTCTAAGCATCAGTCCCGAAGACCGAAATCAACATCAGACTGACACCCAAAGAATTACTCAACCCAACCACTATATATGATTCTAGGAAACTAAGCATGATGGACTCCTTTTAGGTCACAAGGGAGTCCCTTCCTAATACCAACCCGTATCCTATAAAACCCAAAAAGTTTAGTCAAACCAACGAACACCCTCCAGCCCCAACATGTGTTACTAACAGATGAGTCATACTCCCTATGGGGTTTGCAACAGAAATTGGATTGAGAATGGGACCGAGAGGATATACACAAAAGATAGCACGCAAGTAGGCTCTACAGGAAGAGAGGGATCAAAGATATACTCTTAAGAAAAGATATGATGCACGAATCTAGTCTTCAATCTTCTAAGTCGCATTTCCTTGAGCTTAACTCCATTATGCTTTATCCGTCTTTAACTTCACAATTTCGTAGCTTCTTAATTCTTGTTTCCAAAATATGAGTTGGAACCTATTTCACTGTTGCCTCTCGTTCCTCTTTCACTTACTCTACTTCTAGTATACTCGGCTCAAACATAACGGCGTACTCATGGTTTCATGCAAGCTCTCCTAAATTCACTAGTCAATCTTAGATCTCGTCCACTTACTATCAGGTATTCCACGTAGAAGAACTATCTCTTGGAAATAAATGCCAACCATGTTTCCAAATGTACTTTAAGGTGATTCTCCACAACTCATGCATAAGCGAAATGAACCTTCTGCCTTAGTGGCTAACACTACTCAATCGGATTACAAATTACCAATAAATGTGTCAAGAGATTCTAGGAAACAAATCATGATAGAACCCTAAAGGTTACCTGCGACTTCGAGGGTATTACCGAGGCAAGTCAAGAGTCTAACTACCCTCTTTTTGAAACCGAGATGGTCACCCTTACTGGATAACCACTCCATCGCTAGAATCAACCAATGGCCCAAAACAAAGGCACTACATTTAAACTCTACGCTTAGAATAGAAATTTTCAATCCCACACAGATCATAGACAAATGAGCCGGGCCCCCAATTGGGTTTGAAACAATTAAGGGGTCCTCTACCATACTAGTTTTTAGGTGCAGAGATTCTACTAAAGCAGACGAGATAAAGGAGTGTGATGCGCCGGAATCAAATAAAGTGCGAACGGGGTGATCATAAAGATAAACTACACTTTCTAAAGAAGTATTTATACCTCGCTGTTGCAGAGGTGGCGCCTCTAGCACATGAACCTGTGCCCCTGTGGTGGATCCAGCCCTCTGTCCCTGTCCTCGTTTCTTTGGGCAGTCCTTAGCCATGTGGCCTGTCTCACCGCAAGAAAAGCACCCGCCATTCATCTTGGCCTTCTTTTTCCGGCAATCTTTCACTAAATGCCCCACTTTGCCACAGAATTTACACTTCCTCTTCTCTTGGGACTTGT
This sequence comes from Allium sativum, assembly GCA_030737875.1. Classification (NCBI taxonomy): domain Eukaryota; kingdom Viridiplantae; phylum Streptophyta; class Magnoliopsida; order Asparagales; family Amaryllidaceae; genus Allium; species Allium sativum. Next base: position 426,116,217 of record CM060909.1, on the reverse strand, counting down.
TGTCTTTCCCGTCCTTCTTAAAGTCTGTCTTCTCAGGGCAGTCTTTGCTGATGTGTCCAGTCTCCCCACAATGAAAACATTCTCCTTGCTTTCATTTCCTCTTTCTACAATCCTTGGCTATGTGCCCTTCCGTACCACAAAATTTGCATTTCCTCTTTTTCTCGTTTCTTGTTATTACTGTTATGATCCTTTCTTGTTTGACTATTATTCGTCTTCCTACTCTGGGACTCTTCCGCTTGCTGGTTCACGTGGAGGAGGAGGAGTGAAAGCGTCAGCAGCTGGGGAGTAAGGTCTCCAGACATGCTGAAACAGAAAGGATAGATTTAAAACGAAGGATAGAAGACAGTACCTATGGCCTTGGGGGCTTTGCCTTTTTAAAATAAAATAATATTTTATCTTTTAAAAATGCTTCTTTAAATTTTCTTTTGAAAATAAATTTTCAAAACTTTTTATCTTATCTGGTAAACCTATGCTCTGATACCAAGTGAAACACCCCATCTCCGTTAGGGTCACTCTCAAAGGGAATGCCCTAATTTTGGTGGAGGTTTATAAGTATAAGTCACATATATACAAGACAGATATAATAACACATATTTTTGAACAGCGGAAAACAACAACTTTTATTTCATCAAAATACGTGTTACACAAAAACATGCCATACTTGTCTTACAATTCCTCCAAAAACATAACATCTTCATAACTGTCTTGATTACATTATTAAAGAAGCATGAGGAAAACATAAATAAACTGCAAAAGTCCCATAATTGCTGTCCAAAGCCATAGTCCAAAACGGAAAAGATCCAAGTAATACATTCTTTCTCTTCAAGCCGGATGTGAAAACTGGTCAAGCTGCGGTATTCCCTCCCTGCGGACCTGGGGGGGGGGGGGGAACGAAAGAAAAGAAGGCGAAAGAAAAGTAGAGTCAGACATAAAGCCTGAGTAAGTCTAGGACTATTCAGTCTATGAATAAAGAACTAGGTATGATAAGTATAAACTGGAAATGGGAAAGCACCATAAACTAAGTTAAGTTGTCTAGGGTCGAATATACTATCGTACCCCATATTAATCTCTGTACCCATATAAACTAGTTCCCAACAGGCACCCCATAATCAGGGTGAAGTGATCCATTTCTGATGATCGGCTCCTACTCGCATAGTTACATGTGTCTTACGGCCCCCGATGTTGTAGTTACCTATGCTGGTCCTACCATGGGGTGTATCAAGTCCCATGGTGGCGGCCCGACACAACTCTAGAATGCACAGGTATGCTACTGGTGCCCAGTGCCTTATTTTTCTGCGCCGGAGTGTGTGCACGCCCGCACCCCGTTAGAACCTACACTGCTGCACCACCGCCGTCAATTTGACCTCTTACAGTCAGCCCAGTAATCGTGCCCCACCCTGCCTAGTTTCAGGGTATCATGATATGCCTTGTAGGGTTACTGCTGAAAAGGGTCCCCCGCTACTAGGTTTTCTATTTCTAGCCAACATGCTAAGTTGGTTAAGTGTTTTATAAACCTAACCCCCAATCAGTCTGTTTAGTTTAGCATGTTCCATTTTGATTAAGTATTAATATAATTTACTTAATCCTATCAATCCTGACTCAGCCTTAATTGTCTTATTAAAGCCTCAACCTCTCACATTAGACAGGTATTGTTGTGGATGCCTGTTGCTGGTTGGGTCCGGGCAGTCTTACGCCACAACTCAGTCTAACCTCGGGTCCTTATTGGGCTCCGTGTTTAACCACCCACATTGGATATGTATTGTTGTGACTACTGGACAACCGGGCGGTTCCGGGCAGGTTTACATCACAACTCAATCCAACCTCGGGTTAAACACATCGTATTTTCTATATTTACATATTTTGTCTCTTTTCTTTTTATATGTAAATATTTGCGGCCCATTATTCAAATTCATCTTTATTGATTAAAATTTATTTTTTCCACTTAATTGCTTTTCAAGATTGTTGGCATGCGTCAAACATGCCAACACATATGTTCTATATTTTAGCCCAAACGTCATTACCCCCGCTTTACACGTTCGCTCCAATGTAAGGTGTGTTGGGTTTAATACTTAAACCCAATTTAGACAAATGAAAAGGGGAGGCTTATAACATGGTGTTTATCAGGTAACATGAAAGAGGGGAGTGTGAACGCATGAACTTGCAACGAACGATTCAATTAATATAAAGTAGGCACATGTGAACTTGCAATTGTAACATCATATAATTATGGCATAACATGAATCATTTTATCCATATAATCATAGCATAAATAATACTTAAACATGAATCATTCTATTCACATGATTATGGCATAAACAATACTTAAACATTAATCATTCTAGATGATTATGGCATAAACAATACTTAAACATGAATCATAGGTTCAACTAACCATGTAAACTTGAAATTAAGAATCAAACTAAATTAGAAATCATTATTATTGGAACATGGTCTTGACTAGAAATATAAGTCTATATTTTTATTTAGGCATAATATAAACTAATCATGTTCATAAAATCACTACATGTTAACAAAAAGGTACTTACTTTTGTCACTAATACAAAAGTATGGTTCAACTAGAATTATCCCAACCTAATTCTTATATGAATCATGGTTTTTAATCCATTTATAGAATTATAACATAAACATACCTAAACTTAAATCATGGTTTTTATTCTATTCATAGAATTATAGCATAAACATACCTAAACTTAAATCATGGTTTTTATTCTATTCATAGAATTATAGCATAAACATACCTAAACTTAAATCATGGTTTTTATTCTATTCATTGAATTATAGCATAAACATACCTAAACTTAAATCATGGTTTTTATTATATTCATAGAATTATAGCATAAACATACCTAAACTTAAATCATGGTTTTTATTCTATCTATGTAAACTTGCAAGTGGAATGTAATTCTAATGTAACTTATGTGTCACATATATTATCATATGATTATGATAACAACATAAGCCTAAAAACATGTTTTTCAATTGGGCATAATAACAAACATAGTTTAGTCATGTTCATAAAATTAATACAAGTTCACAAAGATGCTTGCTTTTGTCACTATCACAAAAGCATGATTTTTATACTTGAACCATTATGCCAGTTCCAACATAACTTCATATGAATCATAATACTCAAATGGATCGAATTACACTAAAGATGACCATAAAATTATACATCATGTTGGCATAACAGTAAATCATATACTTGCATGAATCTCAAATAAACTATTACAACATATAGTTATTACTTTCAACATGAATCATATACTTGCAATTATCAAATGGGTGTTGTAAATAACTACCACAAACATGTAGTTTTCAATATGAATCACATTCTTGCATGAATCCCAATTAAAATTCCACAACATGTGGTTGTCAACATAAATCATACACTTGTATGAATCCAATCGTACACCATAGCATTGCCAAATCGTTAAGAATCAAAATAACATACAAATATAGATTATTATCGCCACAATTCCATTTCGTTGTTAACTTCCAACATCAATCACGTACTTGCAAATATCCAATCGTATACCATAATATTCCCAAATCGTTTAGAATCAAAGCAACATACAAATGTAGATTATTATTGCCACAATTCCATTTCTTACTTTACACAAATCAACACAATTATTTAATTCACATCGGAATAGCACTCTACTTACAACGTATGACGAATCTTCAATTCAGGAATCTGAATTATGAATTTGGAGATGCTATCCTTTGTTGTAGGCGTTGTTTAGATATGATTAACGTTGCTTTAAGCTTTGAATTATCTCCTAATTGCCTCTCAATTTCTGACGGCTATACTTAGTCTCTCCTCAGCAACATGACGGTCTCATCTCCATTTTAGTTTGTGTGAATTAGGGTTAGTCTTAGGTCCTTTTTATAGAGTTTGTGAGTTGATTTAGACCATCGATGGAGCTTGGTTCAATAATAGCCGTTCGTTTGAAGGGGAGACCAACCAGGAGTTGACACCTAGCCCTAGTGACAAGGCAAGGCTCAGAAAAACGACCAAACACAGACCTGGCCAGCCAAGGCTTGACCAGCAGGTCATTCTGATCTGGGCGCACTTGGCAGGTGCGCCAGGCTAAAAATGTACTGGCGCACTTCCCAAGTGCGCCAGTTCATTTTTGTTCTGGCGCACTTCCCAAGTGCGCCAGTGCATTCTGACCCATTTTCTGGTTTTTTGCCCAACTTCGTTCGTCCATATCTTCTTCATACGATATCCATTTTACACAAAATCGGACTCTATCTCTAGCAGAATTCCGAGACGAACGCAGTGGCATATCCCGTTTCCCTTAATTCTTTGATTTGAAATTAGTTATACTTTAATTTGTGAATTTCACCGTTATAGAATACACGGGGTGTTACAATTTACCTTATTTTTAAAGTAAAGTTTCGAATAACTGTTTTAGTTCTCACACCAGTCACATGACTGACCTGGAGTTTATTGTTTTAACCTAAACTCTAGGTGCCCCTATTTTCCGCATGGGCAGCTAGTAGTTTTGGTTTTGCAGATTTATATTCACAGGATCCTGATTTACAGCTGGAACGATGCTCGGAAAGCTCTGTATCCGTGTATTACTTTCAGTTGTGCTTTGTATTATTTTTCCGCTGCAGTACTGTATTTAAATCTCTGATATTTATCGAATGTAATTTATTCAATTATACTCTGTATATTCTTGTATCTGATGGAATTGTTGTAATAACAATGAAATGTTCTTCTGTCTACGTCCTTTTATGTGTTGTTCTCAAAGTATCCGCTCTTTCCTTCACGGGGAAGTTACGGGTTCTTACAGTTGGTATCAGAGCTTTGGTTTACAGAGCTTGAGAACAAGACACCTTATAACCATATGGAAGAATTCATCAGATATTAGATTAGTAATATCCAATTAGAATGACTCATTAGAGATAGGATCAGTAGTATCCTAGAACGAGTGTGAAGAGTATATTTTTCAAACGAAAACAATTTTGTTTTGAAAATTTAAATCGTTTTAAACGTATTTGATTATTTATTTATTTTGAATGTGGACAATCGAGTATATAAAGATTTCGCGTATACGCGTCATGAACGTATATTCGAAGTTTTAATATACTGGGTAGATATAGAATCACATTCTAGACATCCGGGGATGATTCTGATGATGGTGCATCATCATCAATATTTATATTCGAGTGACGAAGGTGTGATTTCTATATATTTCTATTAGACTGGTGTGAGAAAAAAAACTTATATAGATAGATTCATTTGTTGTGAATTGGCATCAAAAACATGATTTTCTGTGTATATATATCAAAATTATGAATTTGAAACTCTAATTCACTAATTGATTGATGTTTGTGTTGTTTGATTATTTGTTTGATAATTTTGAACCATTTAGCCTAATTGAATCAAATATTGAACTGTATTGAAAATTGGTCACATTTGCTTGCATATACATGTGCTTACATTGAACAGGTCACAGCAAGGAGGCTAGAGCAGAGAATAAAATTTGTTTGCCTGACAAATAGGTACATGTTTACTATAATTTACTGTTTTGTTTGGGTGATGATGATTTTATGAGCCATTGGCTAGCCGCTTGGCTAGCCGCTTGGCTTTTTCTTTTTCTTTTTGAGATTAGAAGGCTTATATGGCAATTTCGGGATTTTCTGTGGCTCCCGGTGCAGGGGAGGTTATGGCGAAATTTTTCGAAAATTTAGGGTGTTAGTCAAATTTTTGAAGAATTTGAAAATTCTCAGAAACTGAAAAGTTGGAGAATGGAAGCCAAGTCGAACGTAGAGTTGATTAATCAAACCACTTCCGACTTTGTTCCTTTTCGGGGACGAAAAGTTTTAAGTGGGGGAGATTATAACAACCCGAAAATCTGGGCCAGTTTAAAATTTTTATTTTGGCAATTTTAGCAAAGTTTGAACATTTAAAATGAATTATTTTAAATAATATCGACGAGAAATTTATTTTGAATATAATTCGAACATATATATTATATACGTCGTCGTTAGAATATAAATAATTATATATAATTATAAATAGAATTGAAAATGGCGCGGTAGTTCGATAATTCGATTTCAAACTTCAATTGAATATACCGGGTGCAAAATAAACCGGACTTTAGTGAAACCAAAAACATTAGGATCTAATTGGGAATATCTTTCCAACGAATCCGAAAAATTGAGATTTCATAGTGGGAATCAAAAGATATGTCCAGTTGAAAATTCTGAATAGTCGCTATGGAATTCAGACCCTTAAAAATGGGAATTTTGCAAACGACCTCGGATTTCGACGAAACCACTTTTGTTGGATCCGTGATGTCAAATTATTGTTAGATTCCAAATTTCGTAATTTTTCGAATCAATATGTGAGCGTGGCAAAGGAAAACGCGTTTGGCCAGTTTTAGTTGATTTTAATCGACTGGAAATTGGCCATTTTTCGAACGATCTCAAAATTCGACGAAACTAATTTTGTTAGGACCGTATCGTCAATACGAATCTAGAAAATATTTTTCTGAAATTTTTCGAGTCAGTATGTGACCCCAGTAAATTGAAATGCGTGTTCAAATTCTATATATAGAGTTATATGTTGATTTTGACGAAAACTAATCGAAACGATCGAATCAGCTTACGATACATATCTCATTGTGTTCGGAATGGGGGTATTACCCTAGGGACGACAGTCGGTGGGTTCGATTTCGAGTTCGAATGGAAAGGGTACTGTATGGAATTCAAAATTCAAAATAAAATAATAAATTAATTAAATTAAAATATCCTTTCCCTCTCTCCCCTCTAAGTCAACTCCTCCCCCCAATGACCATTCAGTCAAAAATCGATTTTTTTTTTTTAAAAAAAAAACCTAGCTCCACGATCGATGGCGGCCATCGCCATCTCCCCGCCGCCACCCATCTCCAGGCGCCTCCGCCCACGCACCCACCGCCCCAGGACCGCCGCTCCCCTTCCTCCCTCTCTCCTCTTCCAAGAGACCTAAAACCACGAGCCATACTCCCCCAAAACCGAACCCGACGCCTCGCCACCTTCTCCCTCCGCCTCCCTTCTTCTCCTTCCGATCCTCTCCCCCTCCGACGAGCGCGCGAGCACCTGACCCCCCTTACCTCGAGCGACGCGCAAACGAACCCCCAGCAGCCCCCCTCGGCAAATAAAAAACCTGTAAGTCCCTCTTTTCTTTTTGTTTTTATTATTTAATGTAATTAGTTTTTTTTAGGGATTTTTAATGCTGAAGAGTTAGATTTTAAAAGGGAGTAAAAATCATTTTTTTAAGGAGTAAAAATCATATTTTAAAAGGGAGTAAAAAATCATTTTTTAAGGAGTAAAAATCATATTTTAAAAGGGAGTAAAAATCATTTTTTTTAAAGAAGGAAAATCATTTTTTTTAAAGAAGGAAAATCATACTTTTTAAAGAAGGAAAGATTGAATTTTTTTTATATATATAGAGGAAAGCATTTTAAAAATATAATCTTTTATATTGTAGAGTTATAAAAATATAATCTTTCATATTGTAGAAGTATAAAAATATAATTTTTATATAGGTAAGATAGTAAAAATATCACCTTTATATATGTAGTGAAATAAAATCTTTATATGTGAAATGGCGAACAACGATGTAAAAATAAAAATTTTATCTATATAGTAGCGGGGTAAAAATAGAATTTTTATCCATATGGAGTAATGATAAAAATATGATTTTTATATACATAGCAACCAAGTAAAAATGTGATTTTTTTTGTATGTAGTGGCTACGGGCAACGAAAGTGACAAAAGGCGAGCACGGTGAAGATGTTCTACATAGGAAGTGCCGTGGAGTTAGGATTAGCTATCGGTGAGAATTTCTCACTCTTCAATTTCTTTTTCTAGTTATATATATATATATATATACTAGGATGCAGACGGTGCTTAGCAGCACCCGACACCCGTTATCCACAGACCATGGATGGCTTGTTTGTTTGATTGATATGTTGTGAAAATTTGTTTGTGAAGTTGTTGCGAAATAGATAATGAAATATATTCATGTGTTGAAATAAATTATTTATAATTAAAAATATAATTTTTAACGTGAATGTGAATAAATAAATATTTATGAACAAATCGGCCGATTTGTTTATATACACTGATTTGACTGATATTGATTGGGTCGATAAATTTTACACATCGCCCAACTGCACAAATAAAAATCTGTGTGTGTTGATTTGAAACCCCACACGGGTGTTGGGATGATATTTGGCGTACACTAATCCCAATTATTTAATTGTATGTCGATCGATGGGTCGACAGACTGTGTAAACGTCGATTATTTATATTTGATGCTTATGCAGTTGTGTGGTGCACTTTGGATGATGGTTGATTGTTTATCGTTGCTATTATATACATGTGTTGTATGGAATCCATATAATTAACATTATATGGTGATTGATTGGGCCTCATTCCAATCGGGAAAATAATGAATATTATAAAAGAAAATTCATGTGTTGAATATAAAAATAGTCATGTGTGTTGATGATGTTCATGTGTTGAAACTATTCCTATGTTGAGTAAATTATTTTAACAATAAAAAATACATCTTTATCATATTTAAAATTAGAACTACTTCACGGTGGAGTCTAATTAAAAATCAAACGATAGATACCATGATTTTATAAAATATTTTACATAACAAAAATAGTTGTGTGTTGAAAGAGATATAGATTCATGTGTTGAATGAGATAAATATTCATTTGTTGAATAGAACAACGAATTTATTGAAATATATAAAGTCGGGTTGATTAGAGATGCGTTATTTTGACGCGAACGATATTTATATCGATTTTATTCGTTTTATAATGAATATTGAAAAGTGATTTCAAAATTTAATATTTTGAAATGAAATTCAAATTAAATTAGATTAAAATTCAAATTGAAATTTTATTGAATCAATTTGAAATGAATTCGAATCGAATAGAAAATGAATTCGATTCGAATTGAATAGAAAGTGAATTTGAATTCGAATTGAATAGAAATGAATTCAAATTGAATTAAATTGAAATTGAATTAAAAACGAATTGAAATCGTTTTGAATGAAATTTAAAACGAACTGAAATTGAATTGAAATGAATTCGAATTGAAGTAAATAGAAGGTAAATTCAAATTGAATTGAATTAAAACAAATTAGAATTTGAATTGAATTGAAACGAATTTGAATTCGAACTAAATAAAATAGAGATGAATTCGAATTGAATTGAAATCAAATCGATTTGAAATTGAAGAGGAAGTTGAAATTGTTTTTGAAACGAATTCAGAACTATTTATAAAATACGTTTTAAAAGGGAATCGACGAAATATATATAATATATATATATTATATATATAATGTCCGGAATAGAACGCGCTGCGCCGCCGCAGTTCGTGAATTTTGACCATTGACTTCGAATTGACGTTGCGGGAGATCCGACCGTCGGATTCTCCTAAAACCGGAACCGTTGGGTTCGTATCGAAAAGAGCTTTCCAATGAATATTAGAAATTTGAAATCTAACGGTTGGATTTGGAATTATGTCCAAATCAATTTCAGAAAAGGTCGCTGTAAGTGCAGTTCGATGGCCGTTGTTGGAAATCGACTGTACGGACCTTGATAAAATTATTAAAAATATCAATAATTTGTGTAAAATCATAATATTTGAATTGGAAAGAACTGGGGTGAAAAACTCCATATTTGAAAAGATAAAAATAGATTTTTATCGAAATGAACTAGTTTTGAACTAGAATTAAAATCAATTTATTTTTGAAATAAATAAATTGAATTTGAAAGTGATTTTAAAAATAATCAATATTCCCAATACGTGAATTGGGCTGGAGTTGAATCGAAATTATCCTCGGAATATTTCGATGTTGGATTTCGTGACTATACAGATATTTTTATGGGAATTTGAAAGATATATTTTATATCGTTATTTCCAATACGATATTTGTTGGTTTCAGAATTTGATATTGAATATAAGCCGATATATTTTCTATTCAGAGCCTTGTATTTAATATCGAATGTGATTTGGGTTTATCGTGAATCGTGTTTTATATGACATCGGTTCTTTAACCCAGTTAGAGGTAGGATATTGATTTTTGAAAAGATTAAAACTAAGTGGAATTTTAATGAATCTTTAATTAGATTAAAAAGTGAATTGATAATTTAAATTATCAAATCTGAAAAGTGATCGAGAGTGGAGTACCACCAGTTTTGCTCCAATGCGATAGTTAAATCTTTAATTAGATTTGAACGTGAAATGGTAATTAATTTTACCGATAACACTGTGGTGTTAGATATGGAGTATTACCAGTTTTGCTCCATGGGATGAATAGGTTGGGATTGGGAAATAAAATAAATAATTACTTCGGTGTGGTTCGCTAATCCCGACTAGTTTGAAATGATATCCAAAGGAAGATTAAAGAATAAATTTAGAAGAATTTATCTTTGATAAAATTAATGGGAACCTATTCCCTAAAAATGTGATTTTGTGAATAAAAGAATATTTTGAATTGGAAAGAGGCGTTTGTTGTGTTTGTGTAACATTTGTTTATCATATACGTGGGTTATTCAGAAAGACCGGGTTTATACCCATTCTGAATAACCGATTTGACGAGATGTCGAAGACGAAGACGGTGGTTGAAGACCGGAAGTCTTCACATCGTTTGGGTGATTACTGATGATCTTGATTGGGCTGTACACCCAAGATGAGGGAAACAGTTGGTGATCGTCCAGACATACTTGGAGATGGATGGATATGCGAGGAAAGTGCCTCCGGTTTCGTTCAGACCTAGAGCGAAATTGTAAATGGATTGTGTGTCAGACATTGGATTTTATTCTGTGTTGATTGCTCTCTATTAAATATACATCTGTTTGGCGGCAGAGAATTTATTCTCTTGCTTAACGCCCTTCTCTGAGATGTACGAGCTCAGAGGTTGTATATCGATGGACATCAGTCACATGGAGTGAATTGCCAGTGTGGCACGCATAAGTGGCAATTGATCAGGGCTTCTGTTGAAAAGCAAAGTCTTGTAGTTGATGATCAAAGCACGGCCTGTGTGGCGTAGCTTTGTGTATAACATGGATTCGCGAGCCTCACACCTCGGTATGAGTCAAAAACGGGATAGTGACTGCAGGGAGAGCATGACGTTTCTTTCTAGCTAGGGTGGTGTCAGTGACCTACCAGCCCTGACATTTATATACTTTTCACCTGTGTGGTTGTTGGATACGAGGCGCCTCGGATATAGGTCTGTAAGGACCGGGAAACGTGTGTTCAGGAATAATTAATCCTCCAAAGTTAGGTGAGGACCGGCCCTGAAGATCCAAGGATCAGAGTGGGGTTCTGGGACATTTGCTAGAGTGTCTCGAATCGGAGAGGAGCTTGCCCCTTGCCTCGACTCATGATGGAATCCAATTTCCAATACGTGTGTTTCGGTTTTATTTGTAGAGCCTAGTATGGCGACATAGTAGATGTTAGCTATGCCGCCTATGATTGATATTTATGATTTGAATTGTTTTGACACTATACACTTATAATAGTATCAAATGATTTGTTTTTAAACGTATCAAGCATTATTTGGCTATTATAAGGGAAAATCCTATCCTCCGGCTTGCGTTGCATTATGTAATGGGACCTGGGTCTTATAATAGCTTCATTTTTCCCAAAAAGCATTACGTTGTTTTGTTATATGTACTAGTATTCTTGAGAGGAAACCCGTTCCGTGTCATACGGCGTGGTCCCTTGATTTACCTTATTTTTAAAGTAAAGTTTTGAATAACTATTTTAGTTCTCACACCAGTCACATGACTGACCTGGAGTTTATTGTTTTAACCTAAACTCCGGGTGCCCCTATTTTCCGCACAGACAGCTAGTAGTTTTGGTTTGGCAGATTTATATTCACAGGATCCTGATTTACAGCTGGAACGATGCTCGGAAAGCTCTGTATCCGTGTATTACTTTCAGTTGTGCTTTGTATTATTTTTCCGCTGCAGTACTGTATTTAAATCTCTGATATTTATCGAATGTAATTTATTCAATTATACTCTGTATATTCTTGTATCTGATGGAATTGTTGTAATAACAATAAAATGTTCTTCCGTCTGCGTCCTTTTGTGTGTTGTTCTCAAAGTATCCGCTCTTTCCTTCACGGGGAAGTTACGGGTTCTTACAAATAAGGTGCCTCCGGTTTCGTTCAAACCCAAAACGGACTTGTAACTGGATTGTGTGTCCGACGTTGGATTTCATTCTGTGTGATTTATATACGTCTGTTGCATGGTATGAATTGCTTGTGTGGCAGGCTGAGATGCAGTGATCAAGGCTTTTTTTGAAAAGCAGAGCCTTGTGGTTGATGATCAAAGCACGGCTTTAAATAGCATAGCTTTGTGGATAGCGTTGATTCGTGGGCCTCACACCCCAGTATGAACCAGAAACGGGAGAGGACATCTGGAAGGACATGTGTTTCCTTCCAGCTAGGAGTGGGGTCAGCGTTTTGTAATCCCTGACGTTTTACTTATGTGGATGATGGATAGCGAGGCGCCACGGTTATATCGGTCGTTTCGAGGCCTATAGTTTGGTCGGGATATGACCAGTTTATGCCCCATAGGGCGGGGAAACGTAGTGTTCAGGCATTTTAATCCACTCTGTGTGGACCGGCCCTGACGATCCAAGGGTCACTCGAGCTCTGATCCTGAGACATGGTAGGCTAGATTGTCTCGAAGCGATATGGACAATCCCTTGCCTTGGTTCATGACGGAAATCCAATTTCCAAATACGAAATTGTGCGGTTTTGATTGTAAAACTATATATGGCAACATGATATATGGTACCCATGCCGTCTATGACTGATACTTATGATTGAAGTTGTTTCTAAAACATATCAAATGCTTTTGTTTTATACTTATCAAGCATATTTTGGCCATTATAAGGTAAAACTCTATCCTCCGGCTTGCATTGCATTGTGTGATGGGACCTGAGTCTTATAATGGCTTCATTTTTATAAAAAAGCATTGCGATGCTTAGATGATTTACTTGTTTTAAACACTGGCAATCTAATGGAGTAACCCCGTTTCGCATTAGCGGCGTGATCCTGTGATTGGCCTTATTGTAAAACAAGTTAAGTAGATTTCTCATACTAGTCCCATGACTGACTCGTAGTTTGTTTCACTTGCAAACTCGGGTGCCCTATTTTCTACATGGGCAGCCTTGTATTCAGGTTTTAGCAGGCTCTATCTGGATAGCTATGGAGCTGAAGATGGATTCTATCACTTCTTTCTTTTTATGCTGTTCAGATCCTATTATGTATATTATGTTTGATTCCGTTGTAGACATTTTATATAAAGCTAAAATGTATTTTTGTACTAAGTGTGATCCTACTGTACTGTGTAACTCTAATGATTATGTTTATCCAGTGTATTCCGTTGTAAATTATCTGGTGGAATTCCAAAGATTACCCTTGCCACGGTGGAACGGAGGTTTGGGGTCGTCACAAGTTATGAACTTACCAGTGCTTGACAGCCAATGTATATCTCAAAAAAATGCAAACCAAATCAAACAAACAAATCGAGACGTTAATTTTTATTCCAGCAACATATTGAGGCCGAAAACATGAAATAAACATTTATTGCGAGAAAATACTCACCTTGAAGCAGAGCGAACAGAGGCGGACAACAGCGACTCGACAGAGATTAAGGCGAATTGGAGCAGCAGCTGATGGAAGGTGAAAATGTGAAGTTGCACTCGACTCGGTGCTGGCATTGCGCTCTTGCGGTGGTGGAGTCACTTCGATTAAAAGGAAGCGGCTTGACGATGGCGGAAGGTTCTAAAGGGTGGATACTCGATTTGGGGAGGAAGGGGGTCTGGTCATTCATAGGCGATGTGGTGAATAGAGTTGCGATGAGAAAGAGCTTCAAACAGAAGGGTTACATGAGGGTTAGTAGCTTCGATTGGTGTCAGAAGCCCTTACCACGATGGAAGGAAGCGGAGGAGCGAATGGTTTTCAGCTGCTACCATGACTATTTCCAATTTAGGGATAATTAAATTTGGGTGAAGGAATAAGTTTAGCTATTAAACACAAAGGGGATAGGAGAAAAAACAAATGGTGGACACGCTTATAAAAGAAAGGACGCATGTTGTAATCCTTCACATATGTGTGAACACGTGTTGTGGACATATATTTAACAAAGACAAAGTTTTTTTTCTTTTTAAAAATAAATAAATAAGCTTAATTAACTTTTAAAGCAAATTTAAAACTAAATAAATTTAATTAAACTTAATTACACTTCTCAATTTAATTTTAAAAAAACAAATTGATAATTTTTTTTTCAAGTGTATGTATACTTATTAATCTACAGTATGTATACACAAATTAACTTCTCCACTACAAATCTTAAATTTATTTGAAACCAAATTTGACTAAACAAATTTATTCAAATTAAATTATAATTCTCAAGTAAAATTGAAAAATGAAATTCATAGTTTCTAAACAATATATATATATATATATATCAATAAATTTTAAAATACAGCTAAGGCCTAATTTAATAAAGCTATTCAGATTCAAATAATAAAAGTTTAAATATACAAAATAAAATTCAAAACCAAAATCTGAATATACTAGATTTCAAATCTTAAACAAATATCAATTCTCAAATACCAAATTTTCAAACAAATTCATATATTAAAACGTTGAAAACTAGTTCGTTACACATCATATACCGAAATTTAAATTCAATTGGTAATGAATTTATTTGTTTCCTTTTATTATGCATTACTTGTATAAATATGTGTTATATTTTTAGTTTAATTACACCGTTTGTACATCAAAATTTCATTAACTTTATCACAATTAATACCGTAATAAATTTAGATTTTAACTGTTTATTCCAAACAAAATTTATTACTATTTATATTAAAAATTTCAACTAGTAAATTAAAAATTGATTTAAGCATTTTATTACACTATTTACTTAACGGTTTAAATTGGAAATAAATTTATCCCAACGATATATTTCTTTGCAACAAAATTCTCTCTTCAATAAATTTGCTCCTTCAATTAGATTTTGAATTTGTTCACAATTAATTTTCATTGTGCCATTAATACTTATCAGTTTAATTGGGAATATATTAATCTTAACGATATTCTATTATGCAAATAGATTCTTTACTCAAAACAAATCGTTTCTCAAATGGAATTTATTCCAAAATTGATTTTGGTTCAAATGTCAAGTCTTAAATATTCCAAACGGCTCGCTATTTATTAGTATAATAAATTTTGACAAATGTTTATACTGACACCATATTCACAATGCGCCTTTATTTTTAGAATGAACACTACATTAAATAACAGTACAAATTGAATTTCAAGCATATACTTTCTTCTTATCAAATCACATGATAAGTATTAAATTCGTTTCTTACTTAAATTGAAAACTAAATTTATGACGGTACAACTCTTTCCATAATATTCATTTTTAAACAACGAAGAAATTTTAACGCTAAACATTCAAATCGGTTAGTAATGCAAATCACGTTTGTTTATAAATTTATGAAATGGTTCACACCTATTGTCCAAGAATTGACAAAATCTCAAATATAAATGTTTATTTTATATTTTAAATCTCATAATTTCTATGTCGTTACAGTTCTATACATAATTTATTGAGATATCAAAACTTATCATGCCTTTGGTAGCTAAACCACTTCTGGGGTTATTTTGACAATCATGTCATGGTTTCTTTTAAAGCACCTTTAAGTGTTTCTTTAGGAACACTCAACTCCTTTATTTTGCATCTTTATGGCTTACTCCAAAGATATTTTAAACTGACTTTTATACCACATTTTCAGTTGTGATTTACACCATTTGATCCTTCGGGGATTCAAATGTATATTGGAGAAAGTCTATTAGTGACATAATTGATAATTTATGTAAGTTACTTAATATTTTGCATAATTCTATATGTTAGCAAATATTTAACATCGATGATTCCATTATCCTCCCCCTCAATATTGACAAACATTGTCACTTTAAATAATAAACCTACTTTGGATTCATTTTTGATCCATTATAGCATCATAGCTAGCAAATACATTAGATGTATTTCAATTGTAGGAGGATAATGCTATTATTAGTTGATAAGATGCATTCATATTGTATTGCTTATTCCCTTCCAACAATCTAATGACTTGGAGGAATTTTCTATCATTTGAATATGCACATGACTTCAGGTCTTTCAATATTGATGTCAATCGACTTTCTGGAATATAAAATAATATATGCATAATTTATAATATGAGCTAATGACAACTTCAGGTTGTTAATTAAATATTCACATATATGTGTATATACGTGCGTCCACGTATTGCATGTGTAATTGATTTGCACATTCTCTCTCATTCAAGTTATTGATTTTAGAACAGATTGTTTATAATGGTCCAATCATTAATTTTTGCTTATCAAGCAATGTCAACGTGAATCTTAAAGATCATTTCATAATATCCAAAATATCTGATTTTGAACTGTATTGAACTTCTGGTTCAAATGAAATATGTGAACAACTTTGAGTTGTTAATCCATATTGAAATTCTGGTTCAAATAATATATAAACAATTTCAAGTTTGTTAAACTGTATTAAACTTCTGGTTCAACTGTATTGAACTTCTGGTTCAAATAAAATATATAAACAACTTCAAGTTGTTAAAATTTATTATTCAACATAATATGTAAATATAAATATATAAGCAAGATACAACTCATTTTGAAAATTGTGAAATCTTTGGATATAAATTTTATTAATGTTATTATTTCATACAGTTTCAATAAATCTTCAAACTTAGTTCGTTGATTAAGGAACTTCAAGTTCCTATGCTTATATATAAACATACATATTATATCTGGTTTATTAATTTATGATGAACTTCTGGTTCTCAACCTTTTAACATACTTCTAATGTAGAAGCTTTTACATTCTTGTTAATTGTCAAGATTTCAAACCGTAAACTTCACCAAGAAAAGTTTCTTTTATTCATAATCCAAGACTTCAGGTCTCACATCTAAGTTATACAACTTTTTCCATTACATTAGTGTTGACACACTTTTTGGTAAAAGCTGTCACACATGAAATATCTGGATAACAGCATGCGCAGGCACTGAAAACATCGTCAACATACATGAAGCAGTTTGACCGAAATCACATCACAAACAAAGAATGGCCCGAAACTCCTATCAGATGACCTATTTTGGGCCTGAAAACAACAATTACGGTGCTTTGCATAGCAAAACCTGTAGCTCTTTGAATAAGCTTCAGGTTGAGCTTTTGTTTGGCTCAATCGGACTTATGGTTTGGAAGTTATTCCCGTTTCTGTAAACTGGTGTAATCTGGCAATCGCTTGGATGAAGTGATGAAACATCAGAAAGTTCAGAATATGGATCGGCTCGTGGGACACACCTTGGCTCGTGGGATCCAACTCGACTCGTGAGTAGGAACCCGGCTCGTCAACTCTGCTCGCCTCTCATCGGATCGCCCTCTACTTCCACTCGTGAAGACCCCTCGGCTCGTGGTGTTCCCATCAATCACGACCCGCTCGTGGTACCCCCCCTTTTGCCACGACTCACTCCATCACGACCCCCGTCGGCTCATGGAGGCTTATCACGAACCGACGCCTGGACCTGCTCCTACGCACCTTGTTTTGACCTGTTCTCAAGGCTATTCATGCTCCTACTTTCCCGGATCGCTAGCCACGTTCCCTGTCACGAACTGGTCCTCCCAGAACCTCTCCTACAACTATAAATATACCATTTGGAGGATTTTCAAAGGACTTTTGGCCATTCTTCTTCACGGCTTCCACCATTAAAAACACGAGGACTTCATGTGCTAAAGAAGGCCAACCAACTCAGTTTAACATGAGGATTTCGTGCATAAAATCATTCTCTTCTCTCCTCCTCTTCACTAAAATACGAGGATTTTGTATGAAAACGGATCTCATGGATTGTGAGACATCATTGTAGCTGTAATTTCTTAGGATTTAAGGAATTATAAAGTGGATGTAGGCTTGGTTTGAGCCGAACCACTATAAAATATCGTGTGTTCCCCGTTTTTACTCCTTTTTCTGCTTTTCTGTGACATGCATTTGGGTGTTAGTGCCGTTTTTTGGTCTAACATTTTGGCGTGCCAGGAAGGGGGGAACACGACAACTTCACCTTCTATCTCAGATTATTTGGCTTTTGGATTAATGGTCAAAAGGAAGAAAACTAGAACTTCCACTCATGCTGAGGACGTTGACTGTAACACCCCACTTCCGTTAAGGTCATTTACAAAGGGAATGCCTTAACTTCAGTGGAACGTTATAAGTAAACAGAACATAAATTTACAAGACAGATATATAAAGTAGTACTTGAAAAAATTATAACTTTATTACAGCAGAAACAGAAATAAGTTCGGTTACGTCATAATACCGAAACCCAAGTACTCAAATATCAGTCTTATACAAAATCCTTCAGAATGCATAATTTTAAAGCCATAATCCCCAATAGAAAATGCCATAAATAGGTAGAATCAAAGCCAAGTGATATTTCAAGCACTTAAAGCAGATGGAACCTGAATCAAGCCCCTATGTTTCCCCCCTGAGAACCGGGGGGGGGGGGGGGGAGGGGGGAACGGAAGAAAAAAGGCGAAACAAACTAGGTCAGACATACGTCTTGTGAGTCCAGTGACTTTTAGCATATAAACAGATAACAATATCACGACATGCAAATAAAACTTGATGAGAGATAACCATAACAGGAGTAGCAGGTTAACAGAAGAGGTAGAATGATATAGGTTAAACTAAGCTTCTTACTTGGTTTTTCACTTCTCTGCACTAATACTAGTATAACAGAATTAGATGTTGTCCTAATATCTAAACAGAAAACAGAACGATCTTTTCAGAAACATGATGCTATTAATGGGCCTTTACCACCCTAACAGAGTCAGATGTATAGAAACAGAATGCTAGTAACGAGCCTTTACCACCCGAACAGAGACAGACGGTATAAAGACATAAGAAGAAATGGAGTCAGAGACAGAAACAGAATATTCCCCATGGAAATAGAATGTTAGAATTAGGTGTACACCAGTAATGGGCCTTTATCACCCTAACAAACAATACCACACAGAAATAGACAGGTGTTACCACCCTAACAGAAACAGACGGTACCCCAACATAAACAGACAGAATTAAGTGTACCCTAAATTCTACCCTAAGCGATCAGCTCCCTAATACATAAATACCCTGTGTCGGGCCCACAGAAGGGTGTATCACTCCATAAAGTGGCAACCTATAGACACAGACCTATTTACAGATGTCACTGCGTCTTACAACCTCAGAGCAGACCGGATCCATGCACGCACATGACCCGGTTGGACTGCACCATCAGCACCCCTCGCCATTATCAGAATGAACCTCTTACAATTAGTTCAGTAAGCATGACTTGGACCCTTACCTAGTGTTGGGTCATAGTTTTGATACCAGAAAGGGTTACTAACTAATATGGGTCCCAAACAACAGATGACAGAAGTAATTGCCCCTCCTAACCTTGTGTCCCCAGACTAGTAGATTTCAGATTAACTTACTTACATATTTTAGATTTACAAAGTTCAGATTAACTAGTTCTCAGATCAGACATATAAGTTAACAAGTTTTCAGACTAACAGATCAGATATACAGATTAACAAGTTTTCAAACTTAACGGATCAGATTACAAATTACCAGACTTACAGATTGTTTCACCTAACCTTATATTGGGCCTACAGACTTTCAAATGGGTTTATTAGATTCATCAGTCCAGTTGTTTTAACCCTATCCACCCAGCACATTTTAGATATCATATTTATCTTAGATTTTCATTAATTAAATATTAATGCACAGACCTCTCACATTAGGTTGGTAGCTTGTGGTCGCTGGATGTGCCGGACGGTTCCGGGCAGATTTCTGCCACAAGCCAGACCTAACCTCGTGTCTAAGCATCTTTATGCCTACGACCACTAACATTAGACTGATAGTTTGAAATTGCTGGTTAAGCCGGTTGGGTCCGGGCAGGCTTCTACCGCAAATAGAGTCTAACCTCGTGTCTCGGCATTCTTATTTTTTAGCTAAAGTATTCGTTCACAGATTATGCCAATATCAGACTAATTACGCCAATTCAACAGATTAACTTCTTTACAAGTTACAACATATTATCCACAGTTCTATTAACATGTTTTGCTCAATTTTAGATCGAGCCTACATATTTTCGTACCCCAAATTACCGCATTTAGTTTCAACAGATTTAGCAGATTAGACAATTTGACAGATTTAATCTTCCCTTAAAATTACTTTGACATTCCTTTCTTAATCATAAAATTAAGCCTAATTTTACATGCTCAAATCATGGTCATAATTCACAATATAACACATGCCCCAAATTTCTAGTTAAATTTACATAGTACAGAATATTCTCCAAAACCCCCAATCATGATATACAATATGAATTATGCCAAATTATAGCCTTTGATTTCAACATATGTAAATATTCAAAATCCCCATTTAGGCGTACTCACAATTAATAGTTATCCTATTTTTAATATAGACCTTTTACGCCTAAATCATATATTCTTTTTCTTTCAAGTAATAGATCATCATATAAAATATGCCCCCAAGTCTAGATCTTAAATTTACAACATATATTATGTCCTCAAAATCAGATCATGCATTATGTTCCCAAATTACAAGTCATATGTTGTCATACAATAATTCTCCTTCCAAATCATAAACCGTCATATATAGTATGCCTAGATCTAGATCTTAAATTACAACATACACCCATTTCTTAAATCAGTCACAGATCAGTCATGTCCAATTATGCATCATTCATTATTTTCCCCAAAATTTAGCGTTCATGCGTCAATCTCTTAAGAGATTTGGCTCAGGCTTATGTTAGCCTGGATATAGAACAGAAGGAAGGAAGAGATACAGAATAGTTACAACAATAAGATAGATCTACATAAAAAAATAGTTCTGATAAACAGGAATAAGATAGATCTACATAGAAAACAGATCTGATGCATAATCTCCAATTCAGATTTATAACCATGTCAAGATCATAATTAAATTTCATATCTGAAAATAACTGTACTCACAATTCGTGGTTTAAGAAAGAGAAGAACAGTTCTGGGATCTAATTTTCTGAACTTGATTTAGCTTTCCGTTGATGTAGGCGTTGATTTGTTATCGTTTAATCCTATTCAGATTGGAACAAGAAGCACTTGTTCTAGCTTAGGTTTCAGCAGAGTAGCGACGCCATTGATTTATTTTAATATGACTTAGGGCAGAGTATAGGTGAAATGAAATTGTGTGGAGAGAAAGTGAGGTTTGGGGGCATTTAAACAGCTTAGGAGCAACGAATCTGGTCAGAACGGGCGTCTAAATACAAAAAACTGAATCTGCCCTCGGATCTGGAAAAGGGGGGGAGGTCGACCCCATGGTCGACCTTCCTACCCAGATCGACCCCCAGGTCGATCCCCTAGTCGACCTGGGTCCTAGGCGGGAATTTTCCCGCCTAGCTCGGGTGTGTGTTTTGAGTTCGAATTTTGAAATTTTGACCGAGCTGTTTAAATTTTCTGAAAAATTCTGAAGGTCATAACTTCTTCATACGGAATCCGATTTACGCAAACTCGGACTCTGTCTCAAGCAAAATTCGAATACGAACACAATGGCATAACCCGTTTCCCTTAATTCTTCTACTAAAAATTAATTACACTTTGTTTTGTAACTTTATGTTCACAGAAAATACGGGGTGTTACATTGACGCTGAAGGCGCAAGGAACGAGAGAAGCCTGGAGGCATCCTCTCATAAAGGTCCTTATGCGTACTTAACCAGAGATGAGATGGACGACGATCTTACTGAACTGAGAGCTCAGATGGCAAAGCAATAGGAGATGATCGATAGATTCTTTGCTCGGATGGATGGAAGGCCGAGCAACGTTCAAGCCACTAGAAACGAAGCTACCGAAGCGCCACTCCACCAAATTGGATCGGACACGATCCACGTTACTGATGGACTCGGGGGGCAACCCCCTCACTCTTAGAAATGGTTAGGATCAAACTTCTTCAGCTCTGGATCGGATAGGTGTTAGAATACAAGCTTCCACTCAGCAAGGCACGGCTCGTGACGCAGAACCGGGAGTGGCTCATGATGTACCCCTGGACGGAGACCCGGTTCGTGACCCACTCCAGCGACCCGGATGGCTCGCCCCTCTTGCCTCATGAACCGACCACCCTAGCGCACGAACCACACATCCCCAAGACCCTGGCTCACGAGCTGCATGTCCTCACAACTCGCATCCACGAGCAGGCCTTCACGACCCAGGCTCACGAGCCGATCTCCGCGACTCGCTCCCAGCAGCTCACCATCTTTCTGCTCGTCCTGCACTCCACTTTGGGAGCACCAGCTCTGATCTTGGCAATCTGCAGCAACTTTTTGAAGGGAATCAGCTAGCAAAACTGATTGAACGCCTCTCAAGAGGCCGCACTTATCAGAATGACGTGGATGACGTTAATCACAATCCATTCACTCAGGAAATCAGGAATTCCCGCAATCCCGTGGATTTCAAACTTCCACAATTGGAGCCTTACAACGGCAGGACAGATCCTACCGTGCACCTGATGCACTACAAGCGGCATATGGAAGTCCAATCGGCATCGGAAAATGTCATGGATAAATGCTTTCCTCTCTTCTTGACAGACATAGCTGCTATGTGGATTCGGCAGCTGGAATCTGGATCAATCAACGGCCGGAATATGTTGGTAGCTCGCTTTCTTGAACAGCTTCGGGTCCACATCGCTCAACCCAAGAACGTAATGTCTCTCACTACAATTAAGAAGAGGCCTAGAGAAACCCTGTGTTCATTTCTGGAAAGATTCAACGTTGCAGCAACATTAGTTGGTCGCCCTGAACCGTCAATGGTACTGATGGCAGCGACATTTAATGTCTTGGATAACACCGAATTCAAAAAATCTTTGTACCGAGACCTACTGCGAAATCTCGGCGAATTCTACCTTGAAACTGATAGATTTTTGCGAGAAGAAAATGCAACCTCCGAGAAGAAAGTTCTTGTTGTCAACATGCTTAAAGACGGAGAACCGTCCGATTCTGGAAATGGCAAAGGAAAAGCCGCCGTTAGGAATGACCGCAACACTCAGCCCCGGAGAGGGCCTAGATATGAAAAGTGCAGTGAACTCAATGCCCAACTCTCAGACATCTGTCTGGACATGAACGGTGTTATCTCCTACCCAAAGCCTCCCAGGAGGGAGACATCACAATGAGAACGCGATTCTGGAAAGCACTACATATTCCACGATATGGACGGACATGACACAAATGACTGCAGGCATCTTCGTGATTTTATTGAGGAACAGATTAGACGTGGAAAGCTGCCCGAGTATGTGAAACTACCAACAGCACTGCACCTCGGTTATGTTTGGTGAATCGGAGTACACACTTACGAGGTTAGGATGTAGCCCCAAAGCGTGCTCTAGACTCGGTGTCAAACCAATCCGGATTTGATTTGGTTTTGCATTTTGAAATGAATAAGGAAGGATTTCCAGGTATGGATTATGTTTGGTGAATTTAAGTATCTTGTCAGGATGTGGCAAGACCCTCAACCTCGGTTATAGTATGGCTTATACTTATTTTGGAACACTAGGTGTGGATTACGCGTAGGGTCGAACTATCTTGTCAGGCTGTGGAAAATATAGTTTTCTCTGGATATGAGTATGGATGATACTCATATTGATAACTCGTGTATGGTTTATACTCACTTTGGAATCCTAAGTATGGATTATACTTAGGAATGGCAAATGGTCTTGTTAGGATGTGACAAAAGAAATCGAGTATGGATTATACTCGGTTTGAACTTCTACTTATGGATAATGCCTAGAAAATTTGGTCCCTGTGAGGATTTGGTAGGATGACTCTATTTCAGGACTGAGTATGGTTTATATTAACTTTGAACTCCTAAGTATGGATTTTACTTAGGAATGACAAATGGACTTGTCAGGATGTGAGAAAGGAAATAAGGTATGGATTATACTCGATTTGAACTTCTAGGTATGGATTATGCCTAGAAAGTTTGGCCCTTTCCAGGATTTGGCAGGATGACTCAAACGTCTCTTGAGTATGGTTTATGCTCATTAGGCGTCGAAACATGGTTTATGCTCGGAAAGTTTGAATAATACTGTCAGGATTTGGTACATTTGTTTTACCTTTATCCCTTTACAGATATGGATTATATTTGTCGGTGGCAGATCCGGTGAGATCATGGCGTTGTCGGATTTCTATGGCTTAAAGATTTCCTGGGTTATCCAGAACACATCTTCCTTCAACCAACAAGATATGTTCTGTGGGGAAAACTTGTTGACACACTTTTTGGTAAAAGCTATCACACATGAAATATCTGGATAACAGCATGGGCAGGCACAGAAAACATCGTCAGCAGACATGAAGCAGTTTGACCGAAATCGCATCACAAACAAAGAATGACCCGAAACTCCTGTCAGACGACCTATTTTGGGCCCGAAAACAGCAATTACGATGCATTGCATAGTAAAACCTACCGCTGTTTGAATAAGCTTTAGGTTGAGCATTCGTTTGTCTCAATCGGACTTACGGTTTGGAAGTTATGCCCATTTCCATAAACTGGTGGAATCTGGCAATTGCTTTGATGAAGTGACGAAACATCAGAAAGTTCAGAATATGAATCGGCTCATGGGACCTAACTTGGCTCATGGGATCCACCTCGACTCGTAAGCAGGAACCCGACTTGTCAACTCTTCTCCCCTCTTATCGGATCGCCCTCTCTTTCAACTCGTGAAGTCCCACCGACTCGTGGTGTTCCCATCAATCACGACCGGCTCGTGGTACCCCCTATGCCACGACTCACTCCATCACGACCCTCCTTGGCTCGTGGAGGCTTATCACGAACCAACACCTGGACCTGCTCCTACGCAGCTTGTTTTGACCTGTTCTCTAGGCAATTCATGCTCCTACTTTCCCGGATCGCTAGACATGTTCTCTGTCACGATCCGGTCCTCCCAGAAGCTCTCCTACAGCTATAAATATACCATTTGGAGGATTTTCGAAGGACTTTTGGCCATTCTTCTTCACGGCTTCCACCATTAACAACACCAGGATTTCGTGTGCTAAAGAAGGCCAACTCAACTCAGTTTAACATGAGGATTTCGTGCATAAAATCATTCTCTTCTCTCCTCCTCTTCACTGAAATTCGAGGATTTTGTATGAAAATGGATCTCATGGATTGTGAGATAGCATTGTAGCTGTAATTTCTTAGGATTTAAGGAATTATAAAGTGGACGTAGGCTTGGTTTGAGCCAAACCACTATAAAATATCGTGTGTTCCCCATTTTTATTGCTTTTTCTGCTTTTCTATGATCTGCATTTGGGTGTTAGTGCCGTTTTTTGGTCTAACATTTTGGCGTGCCAGGAAGGGGGGCACACGACAACTTCACCTTCTAGCTTGGATTATTTGTCTTTTGGATCAATGGTAAAAAGGAAGAAAATAGGAACTTCCACTCATGTTGAGGATGTTGACGCTGAAGGCGCAAGGAAAAAGGGAAGCCTGGAGGCGTCCTCTCATGGAGGTCCTTCTGCGTACTTAACCAGAGACGAAATGGATGACGTTCTCAATGAACTGAGAGCTCAGATGGCAAAGCAACAGGAGATGGTCGATAGATTCTTTGCTCAGATGGATGGAAGGCTGAGCAACATTCAAGCCACTGGAAACAAAGCTACCGAAGCGCCACTCCACCAAATCGGATCGGGTACGATCCACGTTACTGTTGGACTTGGGGGCAATGACCTCACTATTGAAAATGGTCAGGATCAACCTTCTTCAGCTTTGGATCGGATAGGTGTCAGAATACAAGTTTCCACTCAGCAAGACATGGCTCATGACGCAGAATCAGGAGTGGCCCGTGATGCACCCTTGGACGGAGACCCGGTTCGTGACCGACTCTAGCGACCCGGACAGCTCGCCCCTCCTGCCTCACGAACCGACCACCCTAGTGCACGAACCACACATCTCCACGACCCTGGCTCATGAGCTGCATGTACTCACGACCCTGATCCACGAGCAGGCCTTCACGACCTGGGCTCACAAGCCGATCTCCGTGACTTGCTCCCAGCAGCTCACCAGCTTTCTGCTCGTCCTGCTCTCCACGCTGGGGCACCAGCTCTGATCTTGGCAATCTGCAGCAACTTTTTGAAGGGAATCGGCTAGCAGAACAGATTGAATGCCTCTCGAGAGGCTACAATTATCAGAATGACGTGGATGACGTCAATCACATTCCATTCACTCAGGAAATCAGGAATTCCCGCAATCCCCAGGATTTCAAACTTCCACAACTGGAGCCTTACAACGGCAGGACAGATCCTATCGTGCACCTGATGCGCTACAAGCGGAATATGGAAGTACAATCGGCGTCGGAAAACGTCATGGCTAAATGCTTTCCTCTCTTCTTGACTGACATAGCTGCTATGTGGATTCGACAGTTGGATTCTAAATCAATCAACAGCTGGAATATGTTGGTAGCTCACTTTCTTGAACAGTTTCGGGCCCACATCACTCGACCCAAGAACGTAATGTCTCTCACTACAATTAAGCAGTGGCCTTGAGAAACTCTGCGTTCATTTTTGGAAAGATTCAGCATTGCAGCAACATCAGTTGAACGCCCTGAACCGTCAATGGTACTTATGGCAGTGGTATTTGATGTCTTCGATAACACGGAATTCAAAAAATCTTTGTACTAAGACCCACCGCGAAATCTCAACGAATTCTACCTTGAAGAAGATAGATTTCTGCGGGTAGAAGATGCAACCTCCGAGATGGAAGTTCTCGATGTCAACATGCTTAAAGATGGAGAACTGTCCGAGTCTGGAAATGGCAAAGGAAAAGCCGCCGTCAGGAATGACCACAACAATCAGCCCCGGAGAGGGCCCAGATATGAAAAGTACACTGAGCTCAATGCCCCACTCTCAGACATCTATCTGGACATGAACGGTGCTATATCCTACCCAAAGCCTCCCAGGAGGGAGCCATCACAAAGAGAACACGATTCTGGATAGCACTGCATATTCCACGATATGGATGGACATGACGCAATGACTGCAGGCGTCTTCGTGATTTGATTGAGGAACGGGTTAAACATGGAGAGCTGCCCAAGTATGTGAAACTACCAACTGCGCCTGCGCCTGCACCTGCGTTACAACTCCTACTCCCCGGAGCGGGAATGAACCTGGATCGAGCTCTCTGGGCTCATCATCAACTGATCTATATGAGATCAACTTTCATTTTCTGCATTTCTTAGGCTTTAAGATTTGTTTTTTCTTTCAATAGGTTTTCGATTGGTTGAATCGGAGTACACATGTACGGGGTTAGGATGTAGCCCCAAAGCGTGCTCTGGACTCGGTGTCAAATCAATCCGGATTTGATTTGGTTTTGCATTTTGAATCGAATAAGGAAGGATTTCCAAGAGTGGATTATGTTTAGTGAATATAAGTATCTTGTCAGGATTTGGTAAAATCCTCAACCTCGGTTAAAGTATGGCTTATACTTATTTTGAAACACTAGGTGTGGATTACTCCTAGGGTCGAACTATCTTATCAAGCTGTGGCAAATATAGTTTTCTCTGGATATGAGTATGGATGATACTCAGATTGATAACTCGAGTATGGTTTATACTCACTTTGGAATCCTAAGTATGGATTATATTTAGGAATGACAAATAGTCTTGTCAGGATGCGACAAAAGAAATCGGGAATGGATTATACTCGGTTTGAACTTCTAGGTATGGATTATGCCTAGAAAGCTTGGCCCCTGCCAGGATTTGGTGGGATGACTCCATTTCAGGACTGAGTATGGTTTATACTCACGTTGGACTCCTAAGTATGGATTATACTTAAGAATGACAAATGGTCTTGTCAGGATGTGACCAAGGAAATCGGGTATGGATTATACTCGGTTTGAACGTCTAGGTATGGATTATGCCTAGAAAGTTTGGCCTTTGCCAGGATTGGCAGGATGACTCAAACGTCTCTTGAGTATGGTTTATGCTCATTAGACATTGAAACATGGTTTATGCTCGGAAAGTTTGAATAATACTTTCAGGATTTTGCATATTTGTTTTACCTTTATCCTTACAGATATGGATTATATTTGTAGCTGGAAAACCCGGCGAGATCATAGCGTTGTTAGATTTAAATGGCTTATTGATTTCCTGGATTATCCATAACATATCTTCCTTCAACGAGCAAGATATGTTCTGGGGGAAAATTTGTTGACATACTCTTTGGTAAAAGCTGTCACATATGAAATATCTGGATAACAGCATGCGCAGGCACTGAAAACATCATCAGCAGACATGAAGAAGTTTGACCGAAATCGCATCACAAACAAAGAATGGCCTATCAGATGACCTATTTTAGGCCCGAAAACAGCAATTACAGTGCTTTGCACGGCAAAACCTGTAGCTTTCTGAATAAGCTTCAGGTTGAGCTTTCGTTTGGCTCAATCAGACTGACGGTTTGGAAGTTATTCCTGTTTCCGTAAATTGGTGTAATCTGGCAATCACTTGGAAGAAGTGACGAAACATCAGAAAGTTTTGAATATGGATCGGCTCGTGGGATCCACCTCGACTCGTGAGCAGGAACCCGGCTCATCAACTCTGCTCGCCTCTCATCAGATCGCCCTCTCCTTCCACTCGTGAATCCCCCCCAGCTTGTGGTGTTCCCATCAATCATGACCCGCTCGTGGTACCCCCCTATGCCACGACTCACTCCATCACGACCCTCCTCGACTCGTGGAGGCTTATCACGAACCGATGCATGGACCAGCTCCTACACAGCTTGTTTTGACATGTTCTCAAGGCTATTCATGCTCCTACTTTCCGGGATCGCTAGCCACGTGCCCCGTCACGAACTGGTCCTCCCAGAAGCTCTCCTACAACTATAAATATAACATATGGAGGATTTTCAATGGACTTTTGGCCATTCTTCTTTACGGTTTCCACCATTAACAACACGACGACTTCGTGTGCTAAAGAAGGCCAACTCAACTTAGTTTAACATGAGGATTTCGTGCATAAAATCATTCTCTTCTCTCCTCCTCTTCACTGAAATATGAGGATTTTGTATAAAAACGGATCTCACGGATTGTAAGATAGGATTGTAGCTGTAATTTCTTAGGATTTAAGGAATTATAAAGTGGATGTAGGCTTGATTTGAGCCGAACCACTATAAAATATCGTGTGTTCCCCATTTTTACTGCTTTTTCTGCTTTTTTGTGATTTGCATTTAGTTGTTAGTGCCTTTTTTGGTCTAACATTTTGGCGTGCTAGGAAGGGGGAACACGACAACTTCACCTTCTAGCTTGGATTATTTGGCTTTTTGATCAATGTTCAAAAGGAAGAAAACTGGAACTTCCACTCATGCTGAGGATGTTGACGCTGAAGACGCAAGGAACGAGGGAAGCCTGGAGGCATCCTCTCATGGAGATCCTTCTGCGTACTTAATCAGAGACGAGATGGACGACGTTCTCACCGAACTGAGAGCTAAGATGGCAAAGCAACAAGAGATGATCGATAGATTCTTTGCTCGAATGGATTGAAGGCCGAGCAACGTTCAAGCCACTAGAAACGAAGCTACCGAAGCGCCACTCCACCAAATTGGATCAGGCACAATCTAAATTACTGATGGATTCGGGGGCAACCCCCTCACTCTTGGAAATGTTCAGGATCAACTTTCTTCAGCTCTTGATCGGATGGGTGTCAGAATACGAGCTTCCACTCAGCAAGGCACGGCTCGTGACGCAGAACCAGGAGTGGCTCATGATGCACCCCTGGACAGAGACTCGGACAGCTCGCCCCTCCTACCTCACGAACCGACCACCGTAGCGCACGAACCACACATCTCACGACCCTGGCTCACGAGCTGCATGTCCTCACGATCCGGATCCACGAGCAGGCCTTTAC
This sequence comes from Allium sativum, assembly GCA_030737875.1. Taxonomy (NCBI): domain Eukaryota; kingdom Viridiplantae; phylum Streptophyta; class Magnoliopsida; order Asparagales; family Amaryllidaceae; genus Allium; species Allium sativum. The sequence goes on along the minus strand of CM060909.1, from coordinate 426,086,140 downwards.
GACCTGGGCTCACGAGCCGATCTCCGCGACTCGCACCCAACAGCTCACCAGCTTTCTGCTCGTCCTGCACTCCACGCTGGAGGCATCATCTCTGATCTTGGCAATCTGCAGCAACTTTTTGAAGGGAATCAGCTAGCAGAAATGATTGAACGCCTCTCGAGAGGCCGCACTTATCAGAATGACGTGGATGTCATCAATCACAACAGGAAATCAGGAATTCCCGCAATCCCCCGGATTTCAAACTTCCACAACTGGAGCCTTACAATGGCAGGATAGAACCTACCGTGCACCTGATGCTCTACAAGAGGCATATGTAAGTACAATCGGCGTCAAAAAATGTCATGGCTAAATTCTTCCTCTCTTCTTGACTGGCGTAGCTGCTATGTGGATTCGGCAGCTGGAAACTGAATCAATCAACAACTGGAATATGTTGGTAGCTCGCTATCTTGAATAGTTTCGGGTCCACATTGCTCGACCCAAGAACGTAATGTCTCTCACTACAATTAAGCAAAGGAATAGAGAAACTCTGCGTTCATTTCTGGAAAGATTCAACGTTGCAGCATCAATAGTTGATCACCCTGAACCGTCAATGGTATTGATGGCAGCGGTATCCGGTGTCATGGATAACATGGAATTTAAAAAATCTTTGTATCGAGACCTACCGTGAAATCTCGACGAATTCTACCTTGAAGCAGATGATTTCTATGGGAAGAAGATGCAACCTCCGAGAAGAAAATTCTCGATGTCAACATGCTTAAAGACGGAGAACTGTCCGATTCTGGAAATGGCAAAGGAAAAGCTGCCCTCAGGAATGACCGCAACACGCAGCCCCGGAGAGGGCCCAGATGTGAAAAGTACACTTAACTCAATGCCCCACTCTTAGACATCTATCTGGACATGAATGGTGCTATCTCCTACCCAAAGCCTCCCAGGAGGAGCCATCACTAAGGGAACGCAATTCTGGAAAGCACTGCATATTCCATGATATGGATTTACATGACACAAATGACTGCAGGCATCTTCGTGATTTGATTGAGGAATGGGTTAGACGTGGAGAGCTACCCGAGTATGTGAAACTACCAACAACGCCTGCACCTGCGCTGCTACCTCCCGCTCCCCGGAGAGGGAATGATCCTGGATCGAGCTCTCGTGGGATCATTATCAACTGACTGGATGAGATCAACTTTCATTTTCTGCATTTCTCAGGCTTTACAATTTTAATTTTGCTTTCATTAGGTTTCCGATTGGTTGAATAGGAGTACACACGTACATGGTTAGGATGTAGCCCTAATGCATGCTCTAGACTTGATGTCAAACCAATCAGGATTTGATTTGGTTTTGCATTTTGAATCGAATAAGGAAGGATTTCCAAGTATGGATTATGTTTGGTGAATTTAAGTATCTTTTCATGATGTGGCAAGATCCTCAACCTCAGTCAAATTATGGCATACTTATTTTGAAACATTAGGTGTGGATTACGCCTAGGGTCGAACTATCTTGTCAGGCTGTGGAAAATATAGATTTCTCTGGATATGAGTATGGATGATACTCAGATTGATAACTCGAGTATGGTTTATACTCACTTTGGAATTCTAAGTATGGATTATAGGAACGACAAATGGTCTTGTCAGAATGTGACAAAAGAAATCAGATATGGATTATACTTGGTTTGAACTTCTAGGTACGGATTATGCCTAAAAGGTTTGGCCCTGCCAGGATTTGGCAGGATGACTCTATTTCATGACTGAATATGGTTTATACTCACTTTGGACTCCTAAGTATGGATTATACTTAGGAATGAAAAATGGTCTTGTCAGGATGTGACAAAGGAAATTGGGTATGGATTTTACTCGGTTTGAACTTCTAGGTATGGATTATGTCTAGAAAGTTTGGCCCTTCCCAGGATTTGCAGGATGACTCAATGTTTCTTGAGTATGGTTTATGCTCATTAGATGTCGAAACATGGTTTGTGCTTGGAAAGATTGAATAATACTGTCAGGATTTGGCACATTTGTTTTACCTTTATCCCTTTGCAGATATGGATCATATTTGTAGCTGGCAGACCCGGTGAGATCATGGCGTTGTCGGATTTCAATGGCTTATAGATATCCTGGATTATCCAAAACACATCTTCCTTCAACCAGCAAGATATTTTCTAGGGGAAAACTTGTTGACACACTTTTTGGTAAAAGCTGTCACACATGAAATATCTGGATAACAGCATGCGCAGGCACTGAAAACATCTTCAGCAGACACGAAGCAGTTTGAACGAAATCGCATCACAAACAAAGAATGGCCCGAAACTCCTATCAGATGACCTATTTTGGGCCCGAAAACAGCAAATATAGTGCTTTGCATGGTAAAATCTGTACCTCTCTGAATATGCTTCAGGTTGAGCTTTCGTTCATCTCAATCAGACTTATGGTTTGGAAGCTATGTCCGTTTCCATAAACTGGTGTAATCTGGCAATCGCTTGGATGAAGTGACGAGACATCAGAATGTTCAAAATATGGATCGGCTCGTGGGACCCACCTTGGCTCGTGGGATCCACCTCGACTCTTGAGCAGGATCCTGGCTCATCAACTCTGCTTGCCTCTCATCGTATCGCCCTCTCCTTCCACTCGTGAAGACCCCCCGGCTCGTGGTGTTCCCAACAATCACGACCCGCTCGTGGTACCCCGCTATGCCACGACCCACTCCATCACAACCCTTCTTGGCTCGTGGAGGCTTATCACGAACCGATGCCCGGACCTGCTCCTACATAGCTTGTTTTGACTTGTTCTCAAGGCTATTCATGCTCCTACTTTCCGGGATCGCTAGCCATGTGCCCTGTCATGAACCGGTCCTCCCAGAAGCTCTCCTACAGCTATAAATATACCATTTGGAGGATTTTCAAAGGACTTTTGGCCATTCTTCTTCACAGCTTCCACCATTAACAACACGAGGATTTTGTGTGCTAAAGAAGGCAAGCTCAACTCAGTTTAACACGAAGATTTCGTGTATAAAATCATTCTCTTCTCTCTCCTCTCTTCCACTTCACCGAAATATGAGGTTTTGTATGAAAACGGAACTCACGGATTGTGAGACAACATTGTAGCTGTAATTTCTTAGGATTTAAGGAATTATAAAGTGGACGTAGATTTGGTTTGAGCTGAACCACTATAAAATATCGTGTGTTCCCCATTTTTACTGCTTTTTTCTGCTTTTCTGTGATCTGCATTTGGGTGTTAGTGCCTTTTTTGGTCAAACATTTTGGCATGCTAGGAAGGGAGGCACACAACAACTTCACCTTCTAGCTTGGATTATTTGGCTTTTGGATCAATGGTCAAAAGGAAGAAAACAGGAACTTCCACTCATGCTGAGGATGTTGACGCTGAAGGCGCAAGGAACGAGGGAAGCCTTTAGGCATCCTCTCATGGAGGTCCTTCTGCGTACTTAACCACAGACGAGATGGACGATGTTCTCACTGAACTGAGAGCTCAGATTGCAATCCAATAGGTGATGATCGATAGATTCTTCGCTCGGATGGATGGAAGGCCGAGCAACGTTCAAGTCACTGGAAACGAAGCTACCGAAGCGCCACTCCACCAAATCCGATCGGGCATGATCCACGTTACTGTTGGACTCGGGGGCAACCACCTCACTCTTGGAAATGGTCAGGATCAACCTTCTTCAGCTCTGGATCGGATAGGTTTCAGAATACAAGCTTCCACTCAGCAAGACATGGCTCGTGACGCAGAATCAAGAGTGTCCCGTGATGCACCCCGGGATGGAGACCCGTTTCGTGACCCACTCCAGCGACCCGGACAGCTCGCCCCTCCTGCCTCACGAACCGACCACCCTAGCGCACGAACCGCACATCTCCACGACCCTAGCTCACGAGCTGCATGTCCTCACGACCCGGATCCACGAGCAGGCCTTCACGACCTGGGCACACGAGCCGATCTCCGTGACTTGATCCCAGCAGCTCACCAGCTTTCTACTCGTCCTGCACTCCACGCTGGGGGCACCAACTCTGATCTTGGCAATCTGCAGCAACTTTTTGGAGGGAATCAGCTAACAGAACTGGCTGAATGCCTCTTGAGAGGCTGCACTTATCAGAATGACGTGGATGACGTCAATCACTATCCATTCACTTAGGAAATCAGGAATTCCCGCAATCCCCCGGATTTCAAACTTTCACAACTGGAGTCTTGAAACGGCAGGACAGATCCTATCGTGCACCTGATGTGCTACAAGCGGCATATGGAAGTACAATCGACGTCGGAAAACGTCATGGCTAAATGCTTTTCTCTCTTCTTGACTGACATAGCTGCTATGTGGATTCGACAGTTGGAATATGAATCAATCAACAGCTGGAATATGTTGGTAGCTCGCTTTCTTGAACAGTTTCGGGTCCACATCGCTCGACCCATGAACGTAATGTCTCTAACTACAATTAAGCAGAGGCCTAGAGAAACTTTGCGTTCAATTCTGGAACGATTCAACATTGCAGTAACATCAGTTGATCGCCCTGAACCGTCAGTGGTACTGATGGCAGTGATATCCGATGTCTTCGATAACACGGAATTCAAAAAATCTTTATACCGAGACCCACCACGAAATCTCGGCGAATTCTACCTTGAAGCAGAAAGATTTCTATGGGTAAAAGTTACAACCTCCGAGAAGAAAGTTCTCGATGTCAACATGTTTAAAGACGGAGAACCGTCCGATTCTGGAAATGGCAAAGGAAAAGCCGCCGTCAGGAATGACCGCAACACGCTGCCCCGGAGAGGGCCCAGATATGAAAAGTGCACTGAACTCAATTCCCCACTCTCAGACATCTATCTGGACACAAACGGTGCTATCTCCTACCCAAAGCCTCCCGGGAAGGAGCCATCACAAAGAGAACGAGATTTTGGAAAGCACTGCATATTCCATGATATGGACGGACATGACACAAATGACTGCAGGCATCTTTGTGATTTGATTGAGGAACGGGTTAGATGTGGAGAGCTGCCCGAGTATGTGAAACTACCAACTGCGCCTGCACCTGCGTTGCCACCTCCCACTTCCCGGAGAGGGAATGACCCTGGATCGAGCTCTCGTGGGCTCATCATCAACTGATCCGGATGAGATCAACTTTTATTTTCTGCATTTCTTAGGCTTTAAGATTTGTTTTTTCTTTCATTATGTTTTCGATTGGTTGAATCGAAGTGCACATGTACGGGGTTAGGATGTTTCCCCAAAGCGTGCTCTGGACTCGGTGTCAAATGAATCAGGATTTGATTTGGTTTTGCATTTTGAATCGAATAAGAAAGGATTTCCAAGTTGGATTATGTTTGGTGAATATAATTATCTTGTCAGGGTGTGGCAAAATCCTCAACCTCGGTAAAAGTATGGCTTATACTTATTTTGAAAAACTAGGTGTGGATTACGCCTAGGGTCGAACTATCTTGTCAGGCTATGGAAAATATATTTTTCTCTGGATATGAGTATGGATGATACTCAAATCGATAACTCGAGTATGGTTTATACTCACTTTGGAATCCTAAGTATGGATTATACTTAGGAACGACAGATGGGCTTGTCAGGATGTGATAAAAGAAATCGGGAATGGATTATACTCGGTTTGAACTTCTAGGTATGGATTATGCCTAGAAAGTTTGGCCCCTGCCAGGATTTGGCAGGACGACTCTATTTCAGGACTGAGTATTGTTTATACTCACTTTGGACTCCTAAGTATGGATTATACTTAAGAATGACAAATGATCTTGTCAGGATGTGACAAAGGATATCAAGTATGGATTATACTCGGTTTGAACTTCTAGGTATGGATTATGCCTAGAAAGTTTGGCCCTTGCCAGGATTTGGCAGGATGACTCAAACGTCTCTTGAGTATGGTTTATGCTCATTAGACGTCGAAACATGGTTTATACTCAGAAAGTTTGAATAATACTATCAGGATTTTGCACATTTGTTTTACCTTTATCCCTTTATAGATATGGATTATATTTGTAGCCGACAGACCCGGCGAGATCATAGCGTTGTCGGATTTCAGTGGCTTATTGATTTCCTGGATTATCCAGAACATATCTTCCTTCAACCAGCAAGATATGTTCCGGGGGGCAAACTTGTTGACATACTTTTTGGTAAAAGCTGTCATATATGAAATATCTGGATAACAGCATGCGCAGGCACTGAAAACATCGTCAGCAGACATGAAGCAGTTTGACCGAAATCGCATCACAAACAAAGAATGGCCCGAAACTCCTATTAGATGACCTATTTTGGGCCTGAAAATAGCAATTACAATGCTTTGCACAACAAAACTTGTAGCTCTCTGAATAAGCTTCAGGTTGAGCTTTCGTTTGGCTCAATCGGACTTACGGTTTGGAAGTTATTCCCGTTTCCGTAAATTGGTGTAATCTGGCAGTCGCTTCGATGAAGTGACGAAACATCAGAAAGTTCAGAATATGGATCGGCTCGTGGGACCCACCTTGGCTCGTGGGATCCACCTCGACTTGTGAGCAGGAACCCGACTCGTCAACTCTGCTCAACTCTCATCGGATCGCCTCACCTTCCACTTGCGAAGACCCCCCGGCCCGTGGTGTTCCCATCAATCACGACCCGCTCGTGGTACCCCCCTATGCCACGACTCGCTCCATCATGACACTCCTCGGGTCGTGGAGGATTATCATGAACCGACGCCTAGACCTGCTCCTACGCAGCTCATTTTGACCTTTTCTCAAGGCTATTCATGCTCCAACTTTCCCAGATCGCTAGCCACGTGCCCTGTCACGAACCGGTCCTCCCAGAAGCTCTCCTACAGCTATAAATATACCATTTGGAGGATTTTCAAAGGACTTTTGGCCATTCTTCTTCACGGCTTCTACCATTAACAACACGACGACTTCATGTGCTAAAGAAGTCCAACTCAACTTAGTATAACACGAGGATTTCGTGCATAAAATCATTCTCTTCTCTCCTCCTCTTCACTGAAATATGAGGATTTTGTAGGAAAAAGTTTCTCACGGATTGTGAGACAGCATTGTAGCTGTAATTTCTTAGGATTTAAGGAATTATAAAGTGGTTGTAGGCTTGGTTTGAGCCGAATCACTATAAAATATTGTGTGTTCCCCATTTCTACTGCTTTTTCTGCTTTTCTGTGATCTGCATTTAGGTGTTAGTGCTGTTTTTTGGACTAAAATTTTGGCGCGCTAGGAAGAGGGGCACACGACAACTTCACCTTCTAGCTTGGATTATTTGTCTTTGTATCAATGGTCAAAAGGAAGAAAACTTGAATTTCCACTCATGCTGAGGATGTTTACGCTGAAGGCGCAAGGAACGAGGGAAGCCTGGAGGCATGCTCTCATGGAGGTCCTTCTGCGTACTTAACCAGAGACAAGATGGACGACGTTCTCACTAAACTGAGAGCTCAGATGACAAAGCAAACAGGAGATGATCGATAGATTCTTCGCTCGGATGGATGGAAGGCCGAGCAACGTTAAGCTACTGGAAACAAAGCTACCGAAGCGCCACTCCACCAAATCGGATCAGGCATGATCCACGTTACTGATGGACTCGGGGGCACCCCCTCACTCTTGGAAATGTTCAGGATCAACTTTCTTCAGCTGAGGATCGGATGGGTGTCAGAATACGAGCTTCCACTCAGCAAGGCATAGCTCGTGATGCAGAACCAGGAGTGGCCCATGATGCACCCTTGGACGGAAGCCGTGTTCGTGACCCACTCCAGCGTCCCGGACAACTCGCCCCTCCTGCCTCACGAACCGACCACCCTAGCGCACGAACCGCACATCTCCACGACCCTGGCTTACGAGCTGCATGTCCTCCTCACGATCTAGATCCACGAGCAGGCCTTCACGACCCAGGCTTACGAGCCGATCTCTGCGACTCGCTCCCAGCAGCTCACCCGCTTTATACTCGTCCTGCACTCCACGCTGGGGGCACCAGTTCTGATCTTGGCATTCTGCATCAACTTTTTGTAGGGAATCGGCTAGCAGAACTGATTGAACACCTCTCGAGAGGCCGCACTTATCAGAATGATGTGGATGATGTCAATCACAACAGGAAATCAGGAATTCCCGCAATCCCTCGGATTTCAAACTTCCATAACTGGAGCCTTACAATGGCAGGACGGATCCTACCGTGCACCTACAATCGGCGTCGAAAAATGTCATGGCTAAATTCTTCCTCTCTTCTTGACTGACATAGCTGCTATGTGGATTCGACAGCTGGAATCTGAATCAATCAACAGCTGGAATATGTTGGTAGCTCGCTTTCTTGAATAGTTTCGGGTCCACATCGCTCGACCCAAGAATGTAATGTCTCTCACTACAATTAAGCAGAGGCCTAGAGAAACTCTGCGTTCATTTCTGGATAGATTCAACATTGTAGCAGCATCAGTTGATCGCCCTGAACCGTCAATGGTATTGATGGCTGTGGTATCCGGTGTCTTGGATAACATGGAATTGGAAAAAAATCTTTGTACCGAGACCCACCGTGAAATCTCGGTGAATTCTACCTTCAAGCAGATGATTTCTACTGGAAGAAGATGCAACCTCCGAGAAGAAAGTTCTCGATGTCAACATGCTTAAAGACGGAGAACCGTCCGATTCTGGAAATGGTAAAGGAAAAGCCGCCGTCAGGAATGACCGCAACACGCAGCACGGAGAGGGCCCAGATATGAAAAGTACACTGAACTCAATTCCCCACTCTTAGACATCTATCTGGACACAAACGGTGTTATCTCCTACCCAAAGCCTCCCAGGAGGGAGCCATCACAAAGAGAACGCAATTCTGGAAAGCACTGCATATTCCATGATATGGACGGACATGACACATATGATGACTGCGGGCATCTTTGTGATTTGATTAAGGAACGGGTTAGACGTGGAGACCTGCCCGAGTATGTGAAACTACCAACAGCGCCTGCACATGCGCTGCCATTTCTTGCTCCCCGGAGATGGAATGACCCTGGATCGAGCTCTCATGGGCACATTATCAACTGATCTAGATGAGATCAACTTTCATTTTCTGCATTTCTTAGGCTTTACGATATGATTTTGCTTTCATTAGGTTTTCCGATTGGTTGAATTGGAGTACACACATACAGGGTTAGGATGTAGCCCTATTGCATGCTCTAGACTCGGTGTCAAACCAATCAGGATTTGATTAGGTTTTGCATTTTGAATTGAATAAGGAAGGATTTCCAAGTATGGATTATGTTTAGTGAATTTAAGTATCTTGTCAGGATGTGGCAAGATCCTCAACCTTAGTCAAATTATGGCTTATACTTATTTTGAAACACTAGGTGTGGATTATGCCTAGGGTCGAACTATCTTGTCAGGCTATGGCAAGTATAGTTGTAACACCCCACGTCCATTAATGTCACTCACAAAGGGAATGCATTAACTTCCATGGAGGTTTTAAGTGAATATAGAACAGTAAAATTACAACAAGACAGATATAAAATAGTACTTGGAAATTCAAAAACTTTATTTCATTGTAGCAGAAGTCAAAACATGTTTGATTTCATCATAACACCATATTCAATGTCAAGTACAATATCTATCTTGATAAAACAAGTACATAATCCCATTACATGAATAACCATTAAAAAGAAAGATAACAAGCTGGACTTTACTTCAGCAGTCCAAGCTTTCCAGAAGATAAGCGATCCAACTAGACTCCACTAGAACTTGGCCCAACCTGCGGACCTGAAGGGAGAAAAAGGATGGAAAAGAGGGGGTCAGACATAAAGTCTGGTGAATATGATAATTCTACAATACTATTACCAAAATAACTGGACTAAGGCATAAGCTGGAAAACAAGAAAATGTCTATGAAGAGCAGATTAAGGACATAGACAATCGCTAAAGGCAACGTTATAGGCGCTCCTAAATACTAAAGGATAAACACTATACTGCACCACACCAGTCACCCTAAAGATTCATCCCACTTAGCTTCACTTAGAAACTTTCCCAATGGCTTTACGTACCCCTAGCTGACTACATAGGTGCCGCCTGCCCCTATCTCCACTAGGTGTACCCTACTTCCCATTATTCGATCGGCTCCCTAACTCGTAGATACCCGTGCTGGCCCCACAGTGGGGTGTATCACTCCCCTAAAGTGGCAACCTGATACAACGGACATGCACGGCTTATACGTACACGATGCAACAACGTCTTACCTACCAGCCCGGGTCCACACACGCATATGAAACCCGTTGGACTTGCGTTGCCACCGCTCCCTGTTTTGGCCTCTTATAGTCAAACCCAGTATGCGTGTCCCGTCCTCGACTTGGGTCGAGCCCACAAAGATACGTTTTGGGATACTGGTTGAAATGGGCCCCCACTATTTACCACAAGCATTCCACCTAAGCTTGTCCCCATTAGTCCATCCCACTTAACCCACTTAGTCATGTTCATTTACATGTGTGTTTGGTTAAGTCTAATCGTATTTCAAATGCCTCTGAAGGCAACCACCAGATTACTCATGCCACCCAAGGCACCTACTTAACCCCCATGTCCCACCTTACATGATTATCTGGTTAAGTATTTCTTAGTTCATTAAGGCCATAACCTCATAAAGACCTCTCACATTAGACTGGCATTTATGGCAGCTGGATTTGCCGGGCGGGTCCGGGCAGTCTTACACCATAAAAGAGTCTAACCTCGTGTCTTTACAACTGTTATGCTTTAGTTTGGGCCTAGGACCTCTCACATTGGGCCGACATTTGTGACTACTGGATTTGCCGGGCGGGTCCGGGCAGGTTTACATCACAAACGGGTCCAACCTCGTGTCCTAAGCATTGATTATTAATAATAATCCACTTTCCCCCAATTTTAATAATTCCCTACTTGAATTATTAATTACTTCCAATTTTTAACAATGTCCATAATTGACTCAATTATGGACATCCATTCATGGTATGCAAAATCTTACAAAATTGCACCCAATTTATTAATTCCTAATATTACCCCTACCCCACGTTTGAACGTTTATTCGCAAAATATATGTTAGACTCGAATAGCCTAACTCATAGCATAAAAGAGATTATCATAATAACAACATGTATATGTGACCAAATGAATCATAATAAGGGGTGAAACATGCATATGTCCAATTTGCATTGATTATACATGTCATGGACCTAAAGGTGTCAACTTGTTCAAAATTCACCTAATATAATCTCAATCAATTTTCATAAACTTACATATGAACATGTGTGAATCAACATCATCTAATTTTTTAACAACATGGTTTTATATGGGTACACCTAACTCAATAGGCAAATTCCCATAATCAAGTTTTATTTAATTATAGTTTCAAGTTTATGGGTACACCTAACCTAATAGGCAAATTCCCATAAACAAGATCCATTTAAATTAAGAAAAAAAAACATAACTTTAAGCATGATCCAACAGCATGATTTTTCAACATAATATAGCATGATTTATAACATGGCATAGTATGATAGTATAACATAGCTTGACATGATTCTCAACATAGCACGACATAGCATAAGAGAATTTACAACATAGCATGACATAGCATATATAATTTACATCATACGACAACATAATAACATAATAAGAGATCCACAATATATAGAATTTACAATTACAAATCACATCACTTTCTTGTGATCCATTCATAACTGAGTCAAATTAGTTTGTAATAGTCTTGTGAGAATCATCATACTCACCAACAAAAGAAAAGAATTAGAGAAAGAGAGATCTTTTGATTTGATTTGTGTAGATTTAGTTGTAGATGATTAGGCTTCCTCTTCTTAGTTTGTGACGGCTACGCTGAACTCCATGGCAGCAGCATGACGGTAGCTTCTCTAATTTTACAAGTGATTTAGGTTTAGGGTCTACCCACTTAGTTATAGATTTTAGAATGCATTTAGGCCATTAGATTTAACCTAGAAATAACCGGAGCCGTTCAGACAAGATGGGGTTTATCTTGTTGACTCAGCAATGAGTCAGAAGTGACTCAGCAAACACTCAGCATATTAATAAACTTCTATTCATGTCATAAATATATATATATTTTCTACAATGTACATATTAGATACATCCCCCTTTACTTATTATTGTTTTTATATACATATTAGATACATCCCCTCTCTCACACACTTATTAATATTTTTATATTCATATTAGATACATCCCCTCTCTTACACACTTTATTAATATTTTTATATTCATATTAGATACATCCCCTCTCTTACACACTTATTAATATTTTTATATTCATATTAGATACATCCCCTCTCTTACACACTTATTAATATTTTTATATTCATATTAGATACATCCCCTCTCTTACACACTTATTAATATTTTTATATTCATATTAGATACATCCCCTCTCTTACACACTTATTAATATTTTAGCAACTTTAGTGTTAATAGAAAATTCGGGGTGTTACATTCTCCCCTCCTTTTAGGATTTCGTCCTCGAAATCTTCAAGTCTGGAAGAATGTATATCCTACCATCCAAACGTCCATCTACTCATCCATCATACACAGGCATCCATTGTCCTTAAAAGACTTCTAATGCTTTATGATCATATGCAAGTGTGTGTACATGTCCTTACCTAATGCGAAATCAGGCGGTCTACTGATTCAGTTGACCTCCTTAATGCAAATTATGTAAGTGTCATGAATCCATTATGTATGCAAAAGATCCTAATTGCTTACATACTACTTCTATATGCGTGCACACCCATTCAACCGAATGCAGCATCCATATGATGGTACAACCATTATACATCCATTATACTAAATACATCCATATATATGCAATATGCAATATGAAGTGACTGAGCCGATCTAGTGCCTAAAGTGTGTGTATATATGCATCCACGAGCAACCACTAGCAAACACTTGCATCCATTTTGCATCCATCATACATAACATGTCTCAAACACATGTTTCAATCATAGGATTATCCTAACTAAAGGTCAAAGATACTAATGAGAGGACATACTAAAGATAAGATAAGATAAGCTAAGCGATAAAGGAGAAATTAAAAGACATACCCTCAAGAAGAAAAGGGTACAACGAACGCATCTTCTCTTCTGTCTCCCAAGTTGCGTTGCTCTCATCATCTCCCCATTGTACTTTAACCAGTCTGACCTCTCGATTCCTCAACTTTTTGATCTCCGACCCAAGAATGCATGTAGGAGCTCGTCTGATTGTTGCATCACGCTCTATTTCCACCTCTTTAAGCAAGCTCGGCTCTACCACCTCCGCAGTCTTGTGCAAACACTTCCTCAAATGTGATACATGGAATACGTCGTGTACTCCACTAAGTTTCTCAGGCAACTCCACCCTATATGCCATCTTCCCAATCCTGTTTTTTTACAGGAAACGGCCCTACAAACCTTGGTGCTAATTTCCCCACGAACCCAAAGCGAACAACATTCTGTAACGGAGATACTTTGATAAAAACCATGTCCCCAATGTCAAACTCAAGATCTGTCCTCCTCTTATCAGCATACGATTTTTGCCTATCTTGTGCTGCTTTCATCCTCCTTCGAATCAACTCAATCTTCTCCGAGGTTTCCCTAACCATATCGGGCCCAAGTAGGATTTTATCGGTAGATTCCCACCAACATGTAGGCGAACGGCAAGGCCTTCCATAAAGAGCTTCGAAAGGTGCCATGCCAATACTAGACTGAAAGCTATTATTATATGCGAATTCTACTAACGGAAGGTGCTCTTCCCATGTACCTCCAAAGTCTAGGATACAAAGCCTTAAAAGATCCTCTAGAATGCGATTCACCCTCTCAGTCTGGCCGTCTGTCTGAGGATGATATGCGGTGCTCAAACATAGCTGAGTCCCTACCACCTCTTGTAAACTCTTCCAAAATTCGCTAGTAAAGATGGGGTCACGGTCGCTTACTATACTAGAAGAAATACCGTACAAACGAACTATCTCCTTAATGTATACAGAAGCCAACCACGGAGCAGTCCTCTTACTTTTCACGGGAATAAAATGGGCGCTTTTAGTAAGTCTATCTACTATAACCCAAATCCCCGTGTTACCCTTCCTTGATCTTGGTAATCCATCCACAAAATCCATTGAGATGCTTTCCCATTTCCATAGTGGAACTTCTAATGGGTGAAGCAACCCACCGGGTTTCTTTTGTTCTGCTTTAACTCATTGGCACACCAAGCATCTAGCGACGTACTCGGCCACATCCTTTTTCATACCGGCCCAAAAGAAAACCCGCTTCATATCTTTGTACATCTTATCCCCGCCGGGATGAATGGTCATTTTTGAGCGATGAGCATCATCAAGAATGGCCTTCCTTAAGTCTTCGTCTTGCGGTACACAAAGTCTATTATCCCTTCGTAACCAACCCTTATCGTCTAGGGTATACCTACGAAGATGGCTTGACGACTCCCCCCCTTTGAGCTTTTCTACTATCTCAACCAACCGTGGGTCGTCTCGCTGTGCCTCACCAACCCGTCCTAGAAGTGTAGGTCTAACCTCCAAGGATGCTAACAGACCGGGTACTAAGTCAACGGAGGGTCTAAAGTCAAACATAGAGATGAATTCTAAGCTTTGTCGTTCAACAAACAACGGACTCAAGGACAACCTTTTCCTACTTAAGGCGTCTGCCACCACGTTACCCTTGCCCGGGGTATATGCTATTTCAAAATCGTAGGAGGCTAAGAATTCCATCCACCGTTGCTGCCTTAAATTCAAATCCTTCTGAGAGAATAAGTATTTTAATGATTTGTGGTCAGTGAACAGTTCGAATTTCTCACCAAGAAGATAGTGACGCCAAGACTTAAGCGCGAAAACAATTGCGGCTAGCTCTAAGTCATGCGTGGGGTAATTCTTTTCATGAACCCTCAACTGCCTTCCACCATAGGCTATTACTCTTCCCTCTTGCATGAGGACCGCACCAAGTCCCGTCCCACAAGCATCAGTATAGATGGTAAACGGTTTATTCCCGTCTGGCAGCACTAAGACTGGGGCTGAAGTTAAGGCTCTCTTTAAACGTTGGAACGCATCATCGCAATCTTTGTCCCACGTAAAAACCAGGTTCTTCTTCGTTAACCGTGTTAATGGAGCTGATATTTTTGCGAAGTCTTTGATAAACTTCCTATAATAGCCAGCCAACCCCATGAAACTTCTTACTTCGGTTGCATTTTTAGGGACCTTCCAATCTTGGATGGCCACCACCTTTGCGGGATCCACTACTATCCCTTCTTTGGAAACCACGTGCCCTAAGAACCGTACTTCCTTCCTCCAGAAGTGACACTTAGAAAATTTTGCCTTAAGGTTATGCGCTCGAAGGGTTTCCAACACTTCCCTAAGATGTAGGGAGTGCTCTTCTTTATTCTTAGAAAAGACTAAGATGTCATCCACAAAGACTACCACGAATTTGTTAAGGTATTCCCTATACACCCTACTCATCAAATCAACAAAATATGCAGGGGCGTTTGTCAAACCAAAGGGCATCACTAGCCATTCATAGAATCCGTTAGGAGTCCTAAAAGCAGTCTTATCTATACTATCCTCAGCCACTCTCAGTGGATGAAAGCCAGTGGCTAAGTCCAACTGCGAAAACACTGAGGCGCCAACTAACTGATCAAAGAGATCGTCAATCCTCGGCAGTGGGTGTCGGTTCTTTTTAGTAAGCTTGTTTAGTTCTCTATAGTCCATACAAAGTCTAAGAGACCCATCCGCCTTTGTGGCAAAAACTACTGGAGCACCCCACTCCGATATACTACGTCTTATGAACCCCTTCTCAAGCAACTCCTTTACTTGCTTATTGAGTTCCCTCCTTTCACGAGGAGCCATGTGGCGCACTGGCAAAGATACGGGTTTAGCATTATCCACAAGATAAATTCGAAAGTCTATCTCCCGCTTTGGAGGTAAGCCCTTCACCTCCTCAAACACATCCGGATATTCCCGGACCACTTCTACCGATCGCAGGTTCTCTACAGACGCGTCAAGCGATTCAAGATAACTTAGCATAACGGAATTTATGGGATTACAAAAGATGTCGAGAGCATTACCAAGGCGAGTCACAAGCCTAACTACTCTCCTTTCACAATCAAGAATGGCCCTACTTCTAGACAACCAATCCATTCCTAAAATTAGCCCATAGCCCGTGAAGCCCAATACATAAGCATCACATCTAAATTCAACGCTAAGTATAGAGATTTTCAAATCCAAACATATCATGGTCAAATGAGCCGAACCCCCAATTGGATTTGAAACGACCAAGGGATCCTCTACTAAACTGGTGTTCAAGTGCAGTGATTCAACTAATGATGCAGAGATAAACGAATGAGATGCGCCAGAATCGAATAAGGTACGGACAGGATGATCAAACAGAAAAACTAAGCTTTCAACAGAAATTGTTCTACCTCTTTCTTGCAGCGGTGGGGCCGCAATAGCCTGAACTTGCCCCCTTGCCTGCCCTGGTGCCATAAGAGCCTGCACCTGTCCTCCCGAGGTAGACCCTGCCCTCTGCCCCTTCTTTGGACAGTCCTTCACTAAATGTCCCGCATCTCCACAATGAAAACAACCAGTCTTCTTTTTCTTTCTACAATCTTTGCTGAGATGGCCAGGCGTCCCACAATTGAAGCATTTCTTCTTCCCTTTGCCATTATTGTTTTTACCACCCTTCTTATTTTGCTGTTGGGGTTTCTTCTGATCCCCTTTCTTTTCAACTGCCTTATCCTCATGCATAAGTGCCATTTCTACTAGCTTTTCAAAGGTGGCTCCCATAGGGATGTGGGTCATAGCCAACCCTTGCAACGGTTCATTCAAGCCTCTAACGAACCTCAAAGCTTTCTTCTCTGGCGTGTTCACCAACTCCAAGCCAAACCTTGCTAACTGATTAAATTTATTGACATATTCCTTTACTGATGAGCTCCCTTGCTTTAGTGCCAGGAATTTTTCCATATTTAAGTTCTCCTTTGCCCTTGAAAGAAACTTTGCCTCAAACCTTCGTCTGAAATCCGCCAATGAATCAACTGGACGTTCCCCGTTAGTGACCTCCCACCAAAACAAGGCCTCTCCCTTCATTAACCAAGCAGCTAAACGGACTTTCCTCCCATCTTCCACTTTAAAGATATCCAACAATTCCTCAGTCTCCTTAAGCCAATCTCTGGCCTCCACAAACGTCTCAGTCCCTTGAAAAGTTTTTCCTCCCATAGCCTTGAATTCCTTGCACGTCTTTGCAAAAGTGTCAACACGAGGAGGAGGAGGAGGAATGGGTGCAACTAGGGGTGGAGGAGTATCCGCTGGGCCTGCAGTGGTGGCCCTAGCCTCCAAGTATCTCCTAAACCACCCTGGAATCGTCACACCTTCTGGGAGATTAAGATCTTCAGCCATGCTGAAACGAAAAAGGAAAGATTCAAAATGGAGAATTCGAAAGATAAAGATAAGGATGTGGCTATTTGGGATTATGTTTTTCATAAAAACTCTCTTTAAATAACATGTTTTTTTTTTTGAAAGCACTTCTTCCAAAAATACTTTAGAAAAAAAAATATTTTTCTAAATTTTTTTTTTATCTGTTCTGGTAACCTTATGCTCTGATACCACGTGTAACACCCCACGTCCATTAATGTCACTCACAAAGGGAATGCATTAACTTCCATGGAGGTTTTAAGTGAATATAGAACAGTAAAATTACAACAAGACAGATATAAAATAGTACTTGGAAATTCAAAAACTTTATTTCATTGTAGCAGAAGTCAAAACATGTTTGATTTCATCATAACACCATATTCAATGTCAAGTACAATATCTATCTTGATAAAACAAGTACATAATCCCATTACATGAATAGCCATTAAAAAGAAAGAAAACAAGCTGGACTTTACTTCAGCAGTCCAAGCTTTCCAGAAGATAAGCGATCCAACTAGACTCCACTAGAACTTGGCCCAACCTGCGGACCTGAAGGGAGAAAAAGGATGGAAAAGAGGGGGTCAGACATAAAGTCTGGTGAATATGATAATTCTATAATACTATTACCAAAATAACTGGACTAAGGCATAAGCTGGAAAACAAGAAAATGTCTATGAAGAGAAGATTAAGGACATAGACAATCGCTAAAGGCAACGTTATAGGCGCTCCTAAATACTAAAGGATAAACACTATACTGCACCACACCAGTCACCCTAAAGATTCATCCCACTTAGCTTCACTTAGAAACTTTCCCAATGGCTTTACGTACCCCTAGCTGACTACATAGGTGCCGCCTGCCCCTATCTCCACTAGGTGTACCCTACTTCCCATTATTCGATCGGCTCCCTAACTCGTAGATACCCGTGCTGGCCCCACAGTGGGGTGTATCACTCCCCTAAAGTGGCAACCTGATACAACGGACATGCACGGCTTATACCTACACGATGCAACAACGTCTTACCTACCAGCCCGGGTCCACACACGCATATGAAACCCGTTGGACTTGCGTTGCCACCGCTCCCTGTTTTGGCCTCTTATAGTCAAACCCAGTATGCGTGTCCCGTCCTCGACTTGGGTCGAGCCCACAAAGATACGTTTTGGGATACTGGTTGAAATGGGCCCCCACTATTTACCACAAGCATTCCACCTAAGCTTGTCCCCATTAGTCCATCCCACTTAACCCACTTAGTCATGTTCATTTACATGTGTGTTTGGTTAAGTCTAATCGTATTTCAAATGCCTCTGAAGGCAACCACCAGATTCCTCATGCCACCCAAGGCACCTACTTAACCCCCATGTCCCACCTTACATGATTATCTGGTTAAGTATTTCTTAGTTCATTAAGGCCATAACCTCATAAAGACCTCTCACATTAGACTGGCATTTATGGCAGCTGGATTTGCCGGGCGGGTCCGGGCAGTCTTACACCATAAAAGAGTCTAACCTCGTGTCTTTACAACTGTTATGCTTTAGTTTGGGCCTAGGACCTCTCACATTGGGCTGACATTTGTGACTACTGGATTTGCCGGGCGGGTCCGGGCAGGTTTACATCACAAACGGGTCCAACCTCGTGTCCTAAGCATTGATTATTAATAATAATCCACTTTCCCCCAATTTTAATAATTCCCTACTTGAATTATTAATTACTTCCAATTTTTAACAATGTCCATAATTGACTCAATTATGGACATCCATTCATGGTATGCAAAATCTTACAAAATTGCACCCAATTTATTAATTCCTAATATTACCCCTACCCCACGTTTGAACGTTTATTCGCAAAATATATGTTAGACTCGAATAGCCTAACTCATAGCATAAAAGAGATTATCATAATAACAACATGTATATGTGACCAAATGAATCATAATAAGGGGTGAAACTTGCATATGTCCAATTTGCATAGATTATACATGTCATGGACCTAAAGGTGTCAACTTGTTCAAAATTCACCTAATATAATCTCAATCAATTTTCATAAACTTACATATGAACATGTGTGAATCAACATCATCTAATTTTTTAACAACATGGTTTTATATGGGTACACCTAACTCAATAGGCAAATTCCCATAATCAAGTTTTATTTAATTATAGTTTCAAGTTTATGGGTACACCTAACCTAATAGGCAAATTCCCATAAACAAGATCCATTTAAATTAAGAAAAAAAAAACATAACTTTAAGCATGATCCAACAGCATGATTTTTCAACATAATATAGCATGATTTATAACATGGCATAGTATGATAGTATAACATAGCTTGACATGATTCTCAACATAGCACGACATAGCATAAGAGAATTTACAACATAGCATGACATAGCATATATAATTTACATCATACGACAACATAATAACATAATAAGAGATCCACAATATATAGAATTTACAATTACAAATCACATCACTTTCTTGTGATCCATTCATAACTGAGTCAAATTAGTTTGTAATAGTCTTGTGAGAATCATCATACTCACCAACAAAAGAAAAGAATTAGAGAAAGAGAGATCTTTTGATTTGATTTGTGTAGATTTAGTTGTAGATGATTAGGCTTCCTCTTCTTAGTTTGTGACGGCTACGCTGAACTCCATGGCAGCAGCATGACGGTAGCTTCTCTAATTTTACAAGTGATTTAGGTTTAGGGTCTACCCACTTATTTATAGATTTTAGAATGCATTTAGGCCATTAGATTTAACCTAGAATAACCGCAGCCGTTCAGACAAGATGGGGTTTATCTTGTTGACTCAGCAATGAGTCAGAAGTGACTCAGCAAACACTCAGCATATTAATAAACTTCTATTCATGTCATAAATATATATATATTTTCTACAATGTACATATTAGATACATCCCCCTTTACTTATTATTGTTTTTATATACATATTAGATACATCCCCTCTCTCACACACTTATTAATATTTTTATATTCATATTAGATACATCCCCTCTCTTACACACTTTATTAATATTTTTATATTCATATTAGATACATCCCCTCTCTTACACACTTATTAATATTTTTATATTCATATTAGATACATCCCCTCTCTTACACACTTATTAATATATTTATATTCATATTAGATACATCCCCTCTCTTACACACTTATTAATATTTTTATATTCATTTTAGATACATCCCCTCTCTTACACACTTATTAATATTTTAGCAACTTTAGTGTTAATAGAAAATTCAGGGTGTTACAATAGTTTTCTCTGGATATGAGTATGGATGATACTCAGATTGATAACTCGAGTATGGTTTATACTCACTTTGGAATCCTAAGTATGGATTATACTTAGGAACGACAAATGGTCTTGTTAGGATGTGACAAAAGAAATCGGGTATGGATTATACTCGGTTTGAACTTCTAGGTATGGATTATGCCTAAAAAGTTTGTCCCCTGCCAGGATTTGGCAGAATGACTCTATTTCAGGACTGAATATGGTTTATACTCACTTTGGACTCCTATATATGGATTATACTTAGGAATGAAAAATGGTCTTGTCAGGATGTGACAAAGGAAATCGGGTATGGATTATACTCGGTTTGAACTTCTAGGTATGGATTATGCCTAGAAAGTTTGTCCCTTGCTAGGATTTGGCAGGATGACTCAAATGTCTCTTGAGTATGGTTTATGCTCATTAGACGTTGAAACATGGTTTATGCTCGGAAAGTTTGAATAATACTATCAGGATTTGGCACATTTGTTTTACCTTTATCCCTTTGCAGATATGGATTATATTTGTAGCTGGCAGACCCGGCGAGATCATGGCGTTGTCGGATTTTTATGCCTTATAGATTTCCCGAATTACCCAAAACACATCTTCTTTCAACCAGCAAGATATGTTTTGGGGGGCAAACTTGTTGACACACTTTTTGGTAAAAGCTGTCACACATGAAATATCTGGATAACAGCATGCGCAGGCACTAAAAACATCGTCAACAGACATGAAGAAGTTTGAACGAAATCGCATCACAAACAAAGAATGGCCTGAAACTCCTATCAGATGACCTATTTTGGGCTCGAAAGAAGCAATTACGGTGCTTAGAACGGTAAAACCTATAGCTCTTTGAATATGCTTCAGGTTGAGCTTTCGATCGGCTCAATCGGACTTACGGTTTGGAAGTTATGCCCGTTTCCGTAAACTGATGTAATCTGGCAATCGCTTGGATGAAGTGACGAAACATCTGAATGTTCAGAATATGGATCGGTTCGTGGGATCCACCTCGACTCGTGAGCAGGAACACAACACATCAACTCTGCTCGCCTCTCATCGGATCGCCCTCTCCTTCCACTCATGAAGACCCCCCGGCTCGTGGTGTTCCCATCAATCACGACCCGCTCGTGGTACCCCCCTATGCCACGACTCACTCCATCACAACCCTCCTTGGCTCGTGGAGGCTTATCACGAACCGACGCCCGAACCTGCTCCTATGTAGCTTGTTTTGACCTGTTCTCAAGGCTATTCATGCTCCTACTTTCCCGGATCGCAAGCCACGTGCCCTGTCATGAACCGGTCCTCCCAAAAGCTCTCCTACAACTATAAATATACCATTTGGAGGATTTTCAAAGGACTTTTGGCCATTCTTCTTCACGGATTCCACCATTAACAACACGAGGATTTCGTGTGCTAAAGAAGGCAAGCTCTACTCAGTTTAACACGAGGATTTCGTGCATAAAATCATTCTCTTCTCTCTTCCTCTTCACCGAAATACGAGGATTTTTTATGAAAACGGATCTCACGGATTGTTAGACAACATTGTAGCTGTAATTTCTTTGGATTTAAGGAATTATAAAGTGGACATAGGCTTGGTTTGAGCCGAACCACTATAAAATATCGTGTGTTCCCCATTTTTACTGCTTTTTCTGCTTTTCTGTGATCTGCATTTGGGTGTTAGTGCCGTTTTTTGGTCTAACATGTTGGCGTGCCAGGAAGGGGGCACACGACAACTTCACCTTCTAGTTTGGATTATTTGGATTTTGAATCAATGGTCAAAAGGAAGAAAACTGGAATTTCCACTCATGTTGAGGATGTTGACGCTGAAGGCGCAAGGAACGAGGGAAGCCTAGAGGCATCCTCTCATGGAGGTCCTTCTACGTACTTAACCAGAGACGAGATGGACGACGTTCTCATTGAACTGAGAGATCATATGGTAAAGCAATAGGAGATGATTGAAAGATTCTTTGCTCGGATGGATGGAAGGCCGAGCAACATTCAAGCCTCTGGAAACGAAGCTACCAAAGCGCTACTCCACCAAATCAGATCAGGCACGATCCACCTTACTGATGGACTTGGGGGCAACCCCCTCACTATTGGAAATGGTCAGGATCAACCTTCTTCATCTCCAGATCGGATGTGTATCAGAATACAAGCTTCCACTCAGCAAGGCACGACTCATGACGCGAAACCAAGAGTAGCTCTTGATGCACCCCTGGACGGAGACCCGGTTTGTGACCCACTCCAACAACCTGGACAGCTCTCCCCTCCGGCCTCACGAACCGACCACCCTAGTGCACGAACCGCGCATCTCCACGACCCTGGCTCACGAGCTGCATGCCCTCACAACCCGGATCCACGAGCAGACCTTCACGACCCGGGCTCACGATCCGATCTTCGCGACTCGCTCCCAGCAGCTCACCAGCTTTCTGCTTGTCCTGCACTCCACTATGGGGGCACTAGCTCTGAACTTGGCAATATGCAACAACATTTTGAAGGGAATTGGCTAGCAGAACTGATTGAACTCCTCTCGAGAGGCCGCACTTATCAGAATGACGTGGATGCGTCAATCACAATCCATTCACTCAGGAAATTAGGAATTCCTGCAATCCCCCAGATTTCAAACTTCCACAACTGAAGCCTTACAATGGCAGGACAGATCCTACCGTGCACCTGATGCGCTACAAGCGGCATATGGAAGTACAATCGACGTCGGAAAACGTCATGGCTAAATGCTTTCCTCTCTTCTTGACAGACATAGCTGCTATATGGATTCAGCAGCTGGAATCTGAATCAATCAACAGATGGAATATATTGGTAGCTCGCTTTCTTAAATAGTTTCGGGTCCACATCGCTCGATCAAAGAACGTAATGTCTCTCACTACAATTAGGAAATGGCCTAGAGAAACTATACATTCATTTCTGGAAAGATTCAACGTTGCAGCAACATCAGTTGATCGCCCTGAACCGTCAATGGTACTGATGGCAGCGTTATCCGGTGTCTTGTATAACACAGAATCCAAAAAATCTTTGTACCGAGACCCACCGCAAAATCTCGGCGAATTCTACCTTGAAGTAGATAGATTTCTGCGGGAAGAAGATGCAACCTCCGAGAAGAAAGTTCTCGATGTCAAAATGCTTAAAGACGGAGAACCGTCCGATTCTTGATATGGCAAAGGAAATGCCGTCGTTAGGAATTACCGCAACACTCAGCCCCGAAGAGGGCCCAGATATGAAAAGTACACTGAACTCAATGCCTCACTCTCAGACATCTATCTGAGCACGAACGGTGCTATCTCCTACCCAAAGCCTCCCAGGAGGGAGCCATCACTAAGAGAACGCGATTCTGGAAAGCATTGTATATTCCACGATATGGACGGACATGACACAAATGACTGTAGGCATTTTTGTGATTTGGTTGAGGAACGGTTAGACGTGGAGAGCTGCCCGAGTATGTGAAACTACCAATAGCGCCTGCACCTGCGCTGCCACCTCCTTCTCCCCGTAGAGGGAATGACCCTGGACCGAGCTCTCGTGGGCTCATCATCAACTGATCCAGATGAGATCAACTTTCATTTTCTGCATTTTTTAGGCTTTAAGATTTTTTTTGCTTTCATTAGGTTTTTTGATTGGTTGAATCGGAGTACATACGTATGGGGTTAGGATGTAGCCCCAAAGCATGCTCTGGTCTGGGTGTCAAACCAATCAGGATTTGATTAGGTTTTGCATTTTGAATTGAATAAGGAAGGATTTCAAAACATGGATTTTGTTTGGTTAATTTAAGTATCTTGTCACGATGTGTCAAGATCCTCAACCTCGGTTAAAGTATGGCTTATACTTATTTTGAAACACTAGGTGTGGATTACGCCTAAGGTCGAACTATCTTGTCAGGCTGTGGCAAATTTAGTTTTCTCTGGATATGAGTATGGATGATACTCAGATTGATAACTCGAGTATGGTTTTTACTCACTTTGGAATCCTAAGTATGGATTATACTTAGGAACGACAAATTGTCTTGTTAGGATGTGACAAAAGAAATCGGGTATGGATTATACTCGGTTTGAACTTCTAGGTATGGATTATGCCTAGAAAGTTTGGACCTTTCCAGGATTTGGTAGGATGACTCTATTTCAGGACTGAGTATGGTTTATACTCACTTTGGACTCCTAAGTATGGATTATACTTAGGAATGAAAAATGGTCTTGTTAGGATGTGACAAAGGAAATCAGGTATGGATTATACCCAGTTTGAAATTCTAGGTATGGATTATGCCTAGAAAGTTTGGCCCTTGCCAGGATTTGGTAGGATGGCCCAAACATCTCTTGAGTATGGTTTATGCCCATTAGACGTCGACATTTGGTTTATGCTCGGAAAGTTTGAATAATACTGTCAGGATTTGGCCCATTTGTTTTACCTTTATCCCTTCACAGGTATGAATTATATTTGTAGCTGGCAGACCCGGCGAGATCATGGCGTTGTCGGATTTCTATGGCTTATAGATTTCCTGGATTATCCAGAACACATTTTCCTTCAACCAACAAGATATGTTCTAAGGGGAAAACTTGTTGACATAATTTTTTGTAAAAGTTGTCACACATGAAATATCTGGATAACAGCATGCGCAGGCACTGAAAACATCGTCAGCAGGCATGAAGCAGTTTGACCAAAATCGCATCACAAACAAAGAATGGCCCGAAACTCCTATCAGATGACCTATTTTGGGCTCGAAAACAACAATTACGGTGTGTTGCACGTTAAAACCTGTAGCTCTCTAAATAAGCTTCAGGTTGAGCTTTCATTTGGCTCAATCGGACTTACGGTTTGGAAGCTATGCCTGTTTACGTCAACTGGTGTAATTTGGTAATCGCTTGGATGAAGTGACGAAACATTAGAAAGTTCAGAATATGGATCGGCTCGTAGGACCCATGTTGTCTCATGGGATCCACCTCGACTCGTGAGCAGGAACCCAGCTCTTCAACTCTGCTTGCCTATCATCGGATCGCCCTCTCCTTCCACTCGCGAAGACCCCCGGCTCGTGGTGTTCCCATCAATCACGACCTGCTCGTGGTACCCCCCATGCCAAGACTCACTTCATCATGACCCTCCTCGGCTCGTGGAGGCTTATCACGAACCCATGCCTGGACCTGCTCCTTCGCAGCTTGTTTTGACCTGTTGTCAATGCTATTCATGCTCCTACTTTCCCAGATCGCTAGCCACGTGCCCTATCACGAACTGGTCCTCCCAGAAGCTCTACAGCTATAAATATACCATTTAGAGGATTTTCAGAGGACTTTTGGCCATTCTTCTTCACGGCATCTGTAATAACCTGGAAATCCGAGCCAACTTAAAATTTTTATTTTGGAAAATTTAGTGAATTTTGATTATTTAAAATGAATTATTTTAAATAATAACGACGAGAAATTTATTTTGAATAGAATTCGAACGTATATATTTATTCGAATCCTTATTAGAATATAAATATTTATTTGTATATATATATAAGGAATTGAAAATGGCGCGGTAGTTCGATAATTCGATTTCAAAATAAACCGGATTTTAGTGAAACCAAAAATATTTGAATCTAATTGATAATATCTTTCCAACGAATCCAAAAAATTGAAATTTCATAGCGGGGATAAAAAGTTATGCCCAGTTGAAAATTTAGAATAGTCGCTATGGAATTCTGGCCCTTAAAAATGGAAATTTTGCAAACGACCTTGGTTTTTGATGAAACCACTTTTGTAGGATCCGCGATGTCAAATTATTGCTAGGTTTCAAATTTCGTAATTTTTCGAATCAATATGTGAGCGTGGCAAAGTAAAATGCGTTTGACCAGTTTCAGTTGATTTTAATCGGCTAGAAAATGACCATTTTTCAAATTGTCTCAGAATTTGACGAAACTAGTTTTGTTAGGACCGTATCGCCAATACGAAGCTAGAAAATATTTTTATGGAATTTTTCGAGTTAGTGTGTGGTCTCGATAAATTGAAATATGCGTGTGAATTGAATATATAAAGATTTATATTTTAAATTCAACGGAAACTGATCGAAACAAGCGAATTGGCTTGCGAAACATATCCCATTGTGTTCGGAATGGGGGTAATTAGCTAGGGATGACAGTCGGTGGGCCTCGTTACGAGTTCGAATAAGAAAGTTGCTTTTTGGAATTTAAATAATAATAAAATATAAAATTCTCTTCCCTTAACCACCCCCTTCCCTCTTCAGAAAAGTCAAACCCCCCTTTGTTGTGGAAAGTACGATCAGAAAGAAAAAAAATCGCTCCAGACCGCCGCCCCCTCGCGCCGCATCACCTAAGGCCGCCTCATCCTCCACCTCGGAGGCGACCAACCGCCTCCCCTCGCGCCCCTTCCCTTCCCCGCTCCTCTTTGATTTGACCGCTCCTCCCCGATGTACCCAAACCCTAAACCGAGCCGCAATCCCTCAGCAGCCCGACGACCAACCGCCTTCCCCTTCCGGCCATCAGCGAATCCCTCACTCTTCTTTAAAACACAGTAAGTTTTCACTTTAATTATTTAGTTTAATTTATTTAGAAATCTGATCTTTATTAATATATATATAACGTTATATATATATAAATAGCATGGTTTTATATGTAAAGAGATGGTTTTTAGTTTATAAAGTTTTGATTATGATTTATAAAAAGTGTATATTTTTCAATGTGTAAAGGCGAGATGTTTAACATTGTAAAGGTGAGATTTTTAACGTACAAAAGAAATGATTTTTAACATGTAGAAGGTTCAATTTTTAACTTCAAAAAGGTTAAATTTTTCTACGTGTAAAGTTTAGATCTTTCTACATGAAAAGATAGGATTTTGTGTTTAGTTGAAAAGCGAATAAAAATATGATTTTTATATTTTAGAAGTATTAAAAATTCGATCTTTATATTAGAAGTAGATATGAGAATATAATTTTTATATAGGAAGGAGCGTTATAAAAATATAATCTTTATTATATGAACAACGTTGTAAAAATAGAATTTTTATCTATAAAGTAGTGTTGTAAAAATAGAATTTTTATCTATATAGTAGCGGTGTAAAAATAGAATTTTTATCCATATAGCGTGGTTATAAAAATGTAATTTTTATATACATGGCAATAATATAAAAATGTGATTTTTATAGGTGTAATGGCTACGGAAAATGAAGTTGACAAAAGGTGAGCACGGCGAAGATTTCTACATAAGAAGAGTCGTGGCATTTGAATTAGCTAATTGGTGAGAACTTCTCACTTTAAATTTAAATTTCTAGTTAAAATATATACTAGGATGCAGACGGTGTTTAGTAGCACCTGACACCCGTCGTCCATAGGCCATGGACGGCTTGTATGCTTGTTTGTTTGATTTTGATGTGTGATTGATTGTGTGATGTGATGTGAAATGAAATAAAATATTTATATAGTTAATAATATTTTATAGTTGAAAATAGAATTTTTAACGTGTATTTAAAATTAAATAAATATTAACAAATCAGACGATTTGTTTATATACACACATTTGACTTATATTGATTGAGACGATAAATTTTACACATTGCCCAACTGCACGAATAAATCTGTGTTTGATGGTTTGAAACCCCACACGGGTATTGGGGTGATATATGACATACACCAATCCCAATAATTAGTGCTATGTCGATCGATTGATTGACAGACTGTTATAAGTGTTAAATATTTATATTTGATGCTTATACAGTGTAGAATACACTTTGGATGATGGTTGATTATTTGTCATTCTTGATATATACCTGCGTTTTATGGAAAATCCATAGAAATAAAATCTATGGTAAATGATTGGGCCTCATTCCAATTGGGAAAATATAAAGTAAATTCATTTGTTAAATTGAAAATATATATTCATGTGTTGAATAAAAGACGTGTTGATTAGATTGACGCCATTTTGACGTGAACGATATTTATATCAATTTTATTCATTTTTCAATGAATATCGAAAGTGATTTCAAAATTTGATATTTTGAAAAGAACTGAATTCAAATTGAAGTTGAATAGAATTGAATTTGAATTGAAATTGAATAGAATTGAATTTGAATTGAAATTGAAAAGAATTGAATTCGAATTGAAATTGAATAGAATTGAATTCGAATTGAAATTGAATAGAGTTGAATTCGAATTGAAATTGAATAGAATTGAATTCTAATTGAAATTGAATTAATTTGAAATTCAAACTAAACTGAAAACGAAATGAAATTGAATTAAAAATCGATTTGAATTGAAATCAATTTGAAATGAATTTAAAACGAATTTGTAAGGGAAAATTCAATTTTGATTTGAATTTGAAAAGTAAGTTGAAATCGTTTTTAAAATGAATTTAAAACAATTTATAAAATACGTTTTAAAAGGAAATCGATGAAATATATATAATATATATTATATATATATAATGGCCTGAATAGAACGCGCTGCGCCGCGGTAGTTCGCGGGTTTCGACCATTGACTTTGAATGGATATTACGGGAGATCCGACCGTCAGATTCTCCTAAAACCGAAACCATTGGGTTCGTATCGAAAAGAGTTTTCTAACGAATATTATAAATTAGAAATCTAACGATTGGATTTGGAATTATGTCCAAATCAAATTTGGAAAAGGTCGCTGTGAATGCAGTTCGATGGCCGTTGATGGAAATCGACTGTACGGGTCTTGTTAAAATTATTAAAAATAATAATTTGTGTAAAATCATAAGAAATGATTTGTGAAGAATTGGGGTGAAAAACTCTATATTTGAAAAGATAAAAATAGATTTTTTATCGAAATGAACTAGTTTTGAACTAGAATTATAATTCTATTTATTTTTAAAATAAATAAAGTGGATTTGAAATGGTTTTAAAAGTAACCAGAAGTTCCAATAATTGAATTGGAAGGGATGTGAATCGAAATTGTCTTTGGAATATTTCGATGTTGGATTTCGTGACTATACAAATAGCGTTATGGAAATTTGAAAGATATATAGATATCGTTATTTTCAATACCATATTTGTGGGTCATAGAATTTGAAATTAAATATAAGCCGATATATTTTCTATTTAGAGCCTTGTATTTAATATCAAATATGATTTGGGTTTGTCGTGAATGGTGTCTTCATTAACACTGTTCTTAAACCCGGTGGTGACAAAGATTAAATCTTTTATTTAGATTTAATAAAGTGTACCAAATAAATGGTATTTAATTGGAATTGAATTTGAATTGATTTTTGGGTTTATTGTGAACGGTGTTCTAAATAACACTTGTTCTTTAACCCGATAATTAATGGAATGTGAGTTTGGGTTTATAGTGAATCGTGTTTTAAATGACATTGGTTCTTTAACCCAGCTAAAGACAGGATATTGATTTTTGGAAGATTAAAACTAAGTGGAGTTTTAATGAATCTTTAATTAGATTGAAATAATCGAGGATGGAGTATCACCAGTTTTGCTCCAAGCGATTGTTAAATCATTAATTAGATTAGAACGTGAAATGGTAATTGAATTTACCGATAACACCGTGGTGTTAGATATGAAGTATGACCAGTTTTACTTCATGGGATGAATAGGTTGGGATTGGGAAATAAAATAAATGATTACTTCGGTGTGGTTCGCTAATCCCGACTAGTTTGAATTGATATTCAAAAGGAAATTAAAGAATAAATTTAAAGAATTTATCTTTGATAAAATTAAAAGGAACCTTTCCCAAAATATAAGAATATTTGAATAAAAGAATATTCTGAATTGGAGTGAGGCGTATGTTGTGTTTGTGTAACACTTGTTTATTATATACGCGAGTTATTCAGAAAGACCGGGTTTATCCCATTCTGAATAACTGATTCGACGTGGTGTCGAGGATGAAGACGGTGGTCGAAGACCGGTGGTCGAAGACCAGAGGTCTTCACATCGTTTGGGTGATTACCGATGATCTTGATTGGGCTGTACACCCAAGAGGAGGGAATCAGTTGGTGATCGTCAAGACGTACTTGGAGATCGATGGATATGCGGAGTACTAGGTGCCTCCGGTTTCGTTCAGACCCAGAACGAACTTGTAATGGACTGTGTGTCTGACATTGGATTTCAGTCTGTGTGATTAATTTCTATTAAATATATATCTGTTTGGCGGCGAAAAATTTATTCTCTTGCTTAACGCACTTCTCTGAGATGTACGAGCTCCGGGGTTATATATTGATGGATATCCATCGCATGGAGTGAATTGCCTGTGTGGCATGCCTAAGTGGCAATTGATCAAGGCTTCTGTTGAAAAGCAAAGTCTTGTGGTTGATGATCAAAGCACCGCCTGTGTGGCATAGCTTTGTGTAGCGTTGATTCGCGAGCCTCACACCCCGGTGTGAACCAAAAACGGGAGAGGACATCAGGGAGGGCTTGCGCTTCTTTCTAGCTAGAGGTGGTGTCATTTCTTGAACTGGCTGACATTTATATTATTTTCACCTGTGTGGTTGTCGTTATTGCGAGGTGCCTCGGTTTGATCGAACGATCCGGGTCCGATGGAGTCATTCGTTGGCTCATTTACTCCCCATAGGGTGGGGAAACGCATGTTCAGGGTTTACGTTTAATCCACATCGGTGGACTGGCCCTAAGGATCCAAGGGCCCACCTGAGTCTGGGTCCTGAGACTTGGGCTAGATTGTCTCGAATCGGTAGAGGACTATCTTTTACCACGGTTCACAGATGTAAATCCAACTTCCAATATGTGACTTTGCGGTTTTATTTGTAAACCTATATAATGCGACAAAGTGGCATGGGACGCTCATGTCGCCTATGATTGATACTTATGATTTGAAATTGTTTTGACACTATACACTTATAGTAATAATAAAAGATGAAATTTAGCGTATCAAGCATTCTTTGGCTATTATATGGTAAAAACCCTATCCTCCGGCTTGCGTTGCATTGTGTGATGGGACCTGGGTCTTATAATAGCTTCATTCTTCTTTAGTTAGCATTGCGCTGTTATTTTATGCACTGGTTTTCTTGAGAGGAAACCCGTTCCGTGATATACGGCATGGTCCCTTGATTTACCTAACTTTAAAAATAAAGATTAATAGTTGTTTTAGTTCTCACACCAGTCACATGACTGACCTGGAGTTTATTGTTTTAACCTAAACTCTGGGTGCCCTTATTTTGACATGGGCAGCTAGTAGTTTCAGTTTTGCAGATTTATATTCTCAGGAACCTGGTTTACAGCTGGAATGATATCCGGAAAGCTTTGTATCCGTATATCTCTTCTAGTTGTGTATTGTATTATTTTTCCGCTACTATGTAATGTATTGTAATCTCTGATATTTTTCTGATATATATTATTTGTTTATACTCTATATATTCTTGTATCTGATTGAATTGTTGTAATATGCAATGAAATGTTCTTCTGTCTACGTTCGGTTGTGGCTTGTTCTCAACTCAATCTGTGATTTCCCGTAAGGGGGATTTTGGGTCGTTTCATCGTGGTATCAGAGCTTTGGTTTACAGACCTCAGAGAACAAGACACATCAGAACCATACGAAAGAATTCATCATATATTGGATTAGTAATATCCAATGGGAATGACTCGTTAGAGATGGGATCAGTAGTATCCTAGAATGAGTGTGAAGAGTATATTTTTTAAAATAAAAACAATTTTTGTTTTGAAAATTTAAATCAACTATTCGTATTTGAATATTTATTTGTATTGATTTGGACTATCCAGTATATAAAGATTTTGGGTATACGTCTGATCCGCGTGTATTCGAAGTTTTAATATATTAGGAAGATATTGAATCACATTCTAGTCGCCCAGAGATGATTCTGATGATTGATCGATCATTGTCAGAATTTATGTTCGAGTAACGAAAATGGGATTTCTATATGTCTCCATTAGACTGGTGTGAGAACCGAGACTAGATAAGGCTTATTTTTGTGATTTGGCATCAAAAATGTGATTTTTGACTATATATCAAGTTATGAATTTGAAATGATAATCAACTAATTGATTGCTGATTGTGTTGTTTGATTATTGTTTGATTAATTAAATGTTGAAACTTTAGCCAAATTTAACCAAATAGTGAGCGTATTGAAAATTAGTCGCATTTGCTTGCATATATATGTACTTACATTGAACAGGTCATAGCAAGGAGGCAAGAGCAGAAGAATAAAATTTTTGCCCGACAAATAGGTACATGTTTACCATAATTTACTGTTTTGTTTGGGTAATGATGATTTTATGAGCCGCTTGGCTTTTTCTTTTTCTTTTGGATTGAAGAAGGCCATGGGAGGCTATATGAAATATCCTGAAGTCCCTGGTGCAGGGGAGGTTATGGCGAAATTTTTCGAAAATTTAAGGTGTTAGCCAAATTTTTGAAAAATTTGAAAAGTTTTTAAAAACTGAAAAGTTGAAGAACTTAAGCCGTAAAGAAAACAATGAAAGTTGAGTTGATTTGTTAAACAACTTTTGGCTTCGTTTCTTTTCGGGGACGAAAAGTTTTAAGTGGGGGAGATTGTAATAACCCGGAAATCCAAGCCAATTTAAAATTTTTATTTTGGGAATTTAAGTGAATTTTGATTATTTAAAATGAATTATTTTAAATAATAATGACGAGAAATTTAGTTTAATAGAATTCGAACGTATATATTTATTCGAATCGTCATTAGAATATATTTATTTATTTATATATATGAAAGGAATTGAAAATGGCGCGGTAGTTCGATAATTCGATTTCAAATGAATGTACAGGATTCAAAATAAACCAGATTTTAGTGAAACCAAAAGTATTTGAATCTAATTGATAATATCTTTCCAACGAATCCGAAAAATTGAAATTTCATAGCGGGGATAAAAAGTTATGCCCAGTCGAAAATTCAGAATAGTCGCTATGGAATTCTAGCCCTTAAAAATGGAAATTTTGCAAACGACCTCGATTTTCAATGAAATCACTTTTGTTGGATCCGCGATGTCAAATTATTGCTAGGTTTCAAATTTTGTAATTTTTCGAATCAATATGTGAGCGTGGCAAAGGAAAACGCGTTTGACCAATTTTAGTTGATTTTAATCGACTGGAAAATGGCCATTTTTCAAACGGACTCAGAATTTGACGAAACTAGTTTTGTTAGGACCGTATCGTCAATACGAAGCTAGAAAATATTTTTATTGAATTTTTCGAGTTAGTATGTGGCCTCGGTAAATTGAAATGTGCGTTTAAATTGAATATATAAAGATTTATATTTTAAATTCAACGGAAACTGATCGAAACAAGCGAATTGGCTTGCGAAACATATCCCATTGTGTTCGTAATGGGGTTAATTAACTAGGGACGGCAGTCGGTGGGCCTCGTTACGAGTTCGAATAAGAAAGTTGCTTTTTGAAATTTAAGTAATAATAAAATATAAAATTCTCTTCCCTTAACCACCCCCTTCCCTCTTCAGAAAAGTCAAACCCCCCCTTATCGCGGAAAGCAAGATTAGAAAGAAAAAAAAATCGCTCCAGACCGTCGCCCCCCTCGCGCCGCATCACCTAAGGCCGCCTCCTCCTCCACCTCGGAGGCAACCAACCACCTCCCCTCGCGCCCCTATCCTTCCCCGCTCCTCTCTGATTTGACCGCTCCTCCCCGATGTACCCAAACCCTAAACCGAGCCCCAATCCCTCAACAACCCGATGACCAACCGCCTCCCCCTCCCGCCATCAGCGAATCCCTCCCTCTTCTTGAAAAACACAGTAAATTTTCACTTTAATAATTTAGTTTAATTTATTTAAAAATTTGATCTTTATTAATATATATATATATATATATATATATATATAACGTTATATATATATATAAATAGCATGGTTTTATATGTAAAGAGATGGTTTTTAATTTTTAAAGTTTTGATTATGATTTATAAGAAGTGTATATTTTTCAATGTGTAAAGGCGAGATGTTTTTCATTGTAAAGGTGAGATTTTTAACGTATAAAAGAAATGATTTTTAACATACAGAAGGTTCGATTTTTAACTTCAAAATGGTTAAATTTTTCTATGTCTAAAGATTAGATCTTTCTATATGAAAAGATAGGATTTTGTGTTTGGTTGAAAAGAGAATAAAAAAATGATTTTTATATTTTAGAAGTATTAAAAATTCGATATTTATATTAGAAGTAGATATAAGAATATAATTTTTATATAGGAAGGAGGGTTATAAAAATATAATCTTTATTATATGAACAGCGTTGTAAAAATAGAATTTTTATCTATATAGTAGCGTTGTAAAAATAGAATTTTTATCTATATAGTAGCGGTGTAAAAATAGAATTTTTATCCATATAGCGTGGTTATAAAAATGTGATTTTTATATACATGGCAACAATATAAAAATGTGATTTTTATATATGTAGTTGCTACGGAAAATGAAATTGACAAAAGGCGAGCACGGCGAAGATTTCTACAAAAGAAGAGTCGTGGCGTTTGGATTAGCTAATTGGTGAGAACTTCTCACTTTAAATTTAAATTTCTAGTTAAAATATATACTAGGATGCAGACGGTGTTTAGTAGCACCCGACACCCGTCGTCCACAGACCATGGACGGCTTGTATGCTTGTTTGTTTGATTTTGATGTGTGGTTGATTGTGTGATGTGATGTGAAATGAAATAAAATATTTATATAGTTAAAAATATTTTATAGTTGAAAATAGAATTTTTAACGTGTATTTAAGATGAAATAAATATAAACAAATCGGACGATTTGTTTATATACACACATTTGACTAATATTGATTGGGATGATAAATTTTACACATTGCCCAACTGCACGAATGAATTTGTGTTTGATGGTTTGAAACCCCACACGGGTATTGGGGGTGATATATGACATACACCAATCCCAATAATTAGTGGTATGTCGATCGATTGATTGACAAACTGTTATAAGCGTTAAATATTTATATTTGATGCTTATACAGTGTAGAATGCACTTTGGATGATGGTTGATTATCTGTCATTGTTGATATATACCTGTGTTTTATGGAAAATCCATAGAAATAAAATCTATGGTAATTGATTGGGCCTCATTCCAATTGGGAAAATATAAAGTAAATTCATTTGTTAAATTGAAAATATATATTCATGTGTTGAATAAAAGCCGTGTTGATTAGATTGACATCATTTTGACGTGAACGATATTTATATCAATTTTATTCATTTTTCAATGAATATCGAAAGTGATTTCAAAATCTGATATTTGAAAAGAATTGAATTCGAATTGAAGTTGAATAGAATTGAATTCGAATGGAAATTGAATAGAATTGAATTGGAATTGAAATTGAAAAGAATTGAATTCGAATTGAAATTGAAAAGAATTGAATTCGAATTGAAATTGAATAGAATTGAATTTGAATTGAAATTGAATAGAGTTGAATTCGAATTGAAATTAAGTAGAATTGAATTCGAATTGAAATTGAATTAATTTGAAATTCAAACTAAATTGAAAACGAACTGAAATTGAATTAAAAATCGATTTGAATTGAAATCAATTTGAAATGAATTTAAAACGAATTTGTAAGGGAAAATTCAATTTTGATTTGAATTTGAAAAGGAAGTTGAAATCATTTTTAAAACGAATTTAAAATGATTTATAAAATACTTTTTAAACGGAAATCGATGAAATATATATAATATTATATATATATATATATATAATGGCCTGAATAGAACGCGCCACGCCGCGACAGTTCACGAATTTCGACCATTGACTTCGAATGGATATTACGGGAGATCTGACCGTCGGATTCTCCTAAAACCGGAACCATTGGGTTCGTATCGAAAAGAGCTTTCTAACGAATATTAGAAATTAGAAATCTAACGGTTGGATATGGAATTATGTACAAATCAAATTTGGAAAAGGTCGATGTGAGTGCAGTTTGATGGCCGTTGATGGAAATCGACTGTACGGGCCTTGATAAAATTATTAATAATAATAATAATTTGTGTAAAATCATAAGAAATGATTTGTGAAGAATTGGGGTGAAAAACTCCATATTTGAAAAGATAAAAATAGATTTTATCAAAATGAACTAGTTTTGAACTAGAATTATAATTCTATTTATTTTTAAAGTAAATAAAGTGGATTTGAAATGGTTTTAAAAGTAACCAGAAGTTCCAATAATTGAATTGGAAGGGATGTGAATCGAAATTGTTTTTGGAATCTTTCGATGTTGGATTTCGTGATTATACAAATAGCGTTATGGAAATTTGAAAGATATATAGATATCGTTATTTCCAATACGATATTTGTGGGTCGTAGAATTTGATATTGAATATAAGCCGATGTATTTTCTACTCAGAGCCTTGTATTTAATATCAAATGTGATTTGGGTTTGTCGTGAATGGTGTCTTCAGTAACACTGTTCTTAAACCCAGTGGTGAGAAAGATTAAATCTTTTATTTAGATTTAATAAAGTGTACCAATTAAATGGTATTTAATTGGAATTGAATTTGAATTGATTTTTGGGTTTATTGTGAACGGTGTTCTAAATAACATTTGTTCTTTAACCCGATAATTAATGGAATGTGAGTTTGGGTTTATAGTGAACCGTGTTTTAAATGACATTGGTTCTTTAACCCAGCTAAAGACAGGATATTGATTTTTGGAAGATTAAAACTAAGTGGAGTTTTAATGAATCTTTAATTAGATTGAAATAATCGAGGATGGAGTATCACCAGTTTGGCTCCAAGCGATAGTTAAATCTTTAATTAGATTTGAACGTGAAATGGTAATTGAATTTACCGATAACATCGTGGTGTTAGATATGAAGTATGACCAGTTTTTCTTCATGGGATGAATAGGTTGGGATTGGGAAATAAAATAAATGATTACTTCGGTGTGGTTCGCTAATCCCGACTAGTTTGAATAGATATTCAAAAGGAGATTAAAGAATAAATTCAAATAATTTATCTTTGATAAAATTAATGGGAACCTTTCCCAAAATATAAGAATATTTGAATAAAAGAATATTCTGAATTGGAATGAGGCATATGTTGTGTTTGTGTAACACTTGTTTTTTATATACGCGAGTTATTCAGAAAGACCGGGTTTATCCCATTTTGAATAACTGATTCGACGTGGTGTCGAGGATGAAGACGGTGGTCGAAGACCGGAGGTCTTCACATCGTTTGGGTGATTACTGATGATCTTGATTGGGTTGTACACCCAAGAGGAGGAAATCAGTTGGTGATCGTCCAGACGTACTTGGAGATCGATGGATTTGCGGGGTACTAGGTGCCTCCGGTTTCGTTCAGACCCAGAACGAACTTGCAAATGGACTGTGTGTCTGACATTGGATTTCAGTCTGTGTGATTGATTTCTATTAAATATATATCTGTTTGGCGGCGGAGAATTTATTATCTTGCTTAACGCCCTTCTCTGAGATTTACGAGCTCCGGGGTTATATATTGATGGATATCCATCGCATGGAGTGAATTGCCTGTGTGGCATGCCTAAGTGGCAATTGATCAAGGCTTCTGTTGAAAAGCAAAGTCTTGTGGTTGATGATCAAAGCACCGCTTGTGTGGCATAGCTTTGTGTAGCGTTGATTCGCGAGCCTCACACCCCGGTGTGAACCAAAAAGGGAGAGGACGTCTGGGAGGGCATGCGTTTCTTTCTAGTTAGAGGTGGTGTCAGCGCTTGAACTGGTTGACATTTATATTATTTTCACCTGTGTGGTTGTTGCTGTTGCAAGGCACCTCAGTTTTATCGGACGATCCGGGTCCGATGGAGTCATTCGTTGGCTCATTTACACCCCACAGGGCGGGGAAATGCATGTTCAGGATTTAAGTTTAATCCACATCGGTGGAGTGGCCCTGGGGATCCGAGGGCCCACCTGAATCTGGGTCCTGAGACATGGGCTAGATTGTCTCGAATCGGTAGAGGAGTATCTTTTGCCTCGGTTCACAGATGGAAATCAAACTTCCAATACGTGACTTTGCAGTTTTATTTGTAAACCTATATAAGGCGACATAGTGGCATGGGATGCTCATGTCGCCTATGATTGATACTTATGATTTGAAATTGTTTTGACACTTTATACTTATAGTTATAATAAAAGATGAAATTTAGCGTATCAAGCATTCTTTGGCTATTATAAGGTAAAAACCCTATCCTCCGGCTTGCGTTGCATTGTGTGATGGGACCTGGGTCTTATAGTAGCTTCATTGTTCTTTAGTTAGCATTGCGCTGTTGTTTTATGCACTGGTATTCTTGGGAGGAAACCCGTTCCGTGATATACGGGGTGGTCCCTTGATTTACCAGACTTTAAAAATAAAGATTAATAGCTGTTTTAGTTCTCACACCAGTCATATGACTGACCTGGAGTTTATTGTTTTAACCTAAACTCTGGGTGCCCTTATTTTGACACGGGCCGCTAGTAGTTTTGGTTTTGCAGATTTATATTCTCAGGAAGTTGGTTTACAGCTGGAATGATATACGGAAAGCTCTGTATCCGTATATCTCTTCTAGTTGTGTATTGTATTATTTTTCCGCTGCTATGTATTGTATTGTAATCTCTGATATTTTTCTGATGTATATTATTTGTTTATACTCTGTATATTCTTGTATCTGATGGAATTGTTGTAATATACAATGAAATGTTCTTCTGTCTGCGTTTGGTTGTGGCTTGTTCTCAACTCAATCTGTGATTTCCCGTAAGGGGTATTTTGGGTCGTTTCAGCTTCCACCACTAACAACACGAGGATTTCATGCGCTAAAGAAGGCCAACTCAACTCAGTTTAACACGAGGATTTCGTGCATGAAATCATTCTCTTCTCTCCTCCTCTTCGTTGAAATGCGAGGATTTTGTATGAAAACGTATCTCACGGATTGTGAGATAGCGTTGTAGTTGTAATTTCTGAGGAGTTAAGGAACTATAAAGTGGACATAGGCTTGGTTTGAGCCGAACCACTATAAAATATCGTGTGTTCCCCATTTTTATTGTTTTTTCTGCTTTTCTGTGATCTATATTTGGGTGTTAGTGTCGTTTTTTGGTCTAACATTTTGGCGTGCCAGGAAGGGGGCACATAACAACTTCACCTTCTAGCTTGGATTATTTGGCTTTTAGATCAATGGTTAAAAGGAAGAAAACTGAAACTT
This sequence comes from Allium sativum, assembly GCA_030737875.1. Lineage (NCBI taxonomy): Eukaryota > Viridiplantae > Streptophyta > Magnoliopsida > Asparagales > Amaryllidaceae > Allium > Allium sativum. The sequence goes on along the minus strand of CM060909.1, from coordinate 426,046,362 downwards.
CCACTCATGCTGAGAATGTTGACGCTGAAGGCACAAGGAATGAGGGTAGCCTGGAGGCATCCTCTCATGGAGGTCCTTCTGCGTACCTAACCGGAGACGAGATGGACGACGTTCTCACTGAACTGAGAGCTCAGATGGCAAAGCAACAGGATATAATCGATAGATTCTTCGCTCGGATGGATGGAAGGCCGAGCAACGTTCAAACCACTGGAAACGAAGCTATCAAAGCACCACTCCACAAATCGGATCAGGCACGATCCACGTTACTGATGGACTCGGGGGCAACCCCATCACTCTTGGAAATGGTTAGGATCAACCTTCTTCAGCTATGGATCAGATGGGTGTTAGAACAAAAGCTTCCACTCAGCAAGGCATGGCTTGTGACGTAGAACCAGGAGTGGCTCGTGATGCACCACTGGACGGAGACCTGGATCGTGACCCACTCCAGTGACCCGAACAGCTCGCCCCTCCTGCCTCATGAACCGACCACCCAAGCGCACGAACCGCACATCTCCACGACCCTGGCTCACGAGCTGCATGTCCTCACGACCCAAATCCATGAACAGGCCTTCACGACCCAGGCTCACGAGCCGATCTCCGTGACTTGCTCCCAGCAGCTCACCAGCTTTCTGCTCGTCCTACACTCCACGTTGGGGGCACCAGCTCTGATCTTGGCAATCTTCAGCAACTTTTTGAAGGGAATCGACTAGTAGAACTGATTGAATGCCTCTGGAGAGGCCGAACTTATCAAAATGACAAGGATGACGTCAATCACAATCCATTCAGTCAGGAAACCAGGAATTCCCGCAATCCCCCTGGATTTCTAACTTCCACAATTGGAGCCATACAACCGTAGGACAGGTCCTACCGCGCACTTGATGCGCTACAAGCGGCATATGAAAGTACAATCGGCATCGGAAAACATCATGGCTAAATGCTTTCCTCTCTTCTTGACTGACATAGCTGCTATGTGGATTCGACAGCTGGAATCTGAATCAATCAACTGCTGGAATATGTTGGTAGCTCGCTTTCTTGAACAGATTCGGGTCCATATCGCTCGACCCAAGAACGTAATGTCTCTCACTACAATTAAGCAGAGGCCTAGAGAAACTCTGCATTCATTTCAGGAAAGATTCAACATTGCAGCAGCATCAGTTGATCACCCTGAACCATCAATGGTACTGATGGCAGCGGTATCCGATGTCTTGGATAACACAGAATTCAAAAAATCTTTGTACTGAGACCCACCGCGAAATCTCGACGAATTCTACCTTGAAGCAAATAGATTTCTACGGGAAGAAGATGCATTTTCCAAGAAGAAAGTTCTCGATGTGAACATGCTTAAAGACGGAGAACCATACGATTTTGGAAATGGCAAAGGAAAAGCCGCCGTCAGGAATGACCGCAACATGCAGCCCCGGGGAGGGCCCAGATATGAAAAGTACACTGAACTCAATGCCCCACTCTCAGACATCTATCTGGACACGAACGGTGCTATCTCCTACCCAAAGCCTCCCAGGAGGGAGCCATCACAAAGAGAATGAGTTCTGGAAAGCACTGCATATTCCATGATATGGACGGACACGACACAAATGACTACAGGCATCTTCGTGATTTGATTGAGGAACGGGTTAGACGTGGAGAGCTGCCCGAGTATGTGAAACTACCAATAGAGCCTGCACCTGCGCTGCCACCTCCTACTTCCCGGAAAGGGAATGACCTTTAATCGAGCTCTCGTGGGCTCATAATCAACTGATATAGATGAGATCAACTTTCATTTTTTGCATTTCTTAGGCTTTAAGATTTGTTTTTGCTTTCATTAGGTTTTCCGATTGGTTGAATCGGAGTACACACGTACGGGGTTAGGATGTAGCCCCAAAGCTTGCTCTGGACTCAGTGTCAAACTAATCAGGATTTGATTTGGTTTTGCATTTTAAATTGAATAAGGAAGGATTTCCAAGCATGGACTATATTTGGTGAATTTAAGTATCTTGTCAGGATGTGGCAAGATCCTCAACCTCAGTTAAAGTATGGCTTATACTTATTTTGAAACACTAGGTGTGGATTACGCCTAGGGGCGAACTATCTTGTCAGGCTGTAGTAAATTTAGTTTTCTCTGGATATTAGTATGGATGATACTCAGATTGATAACTCGAGTATGGCTTATACTCACTTTGGAATCCTAAGTATGGATTATACTTAGGAACGACAAATGGTCTTGTCAGGATGTGACAAAAGAAATCGAGTGTGGATTATACTCGGTTTGAACTTCTAGGTATGGATTATGCCTAGAAAGTTTGGCCCATGCCAGGATTTGGCAGGATGACTCTATTTGAGGACTGAGTATGGTTCATACTTACTTTGGACTCCTAAGTATGGATTATACTTAGGAATGACAAATGGTCTTGTCAGGATGTGACAAAGGAAATCGGGTATGGATTATACTCAGTTTGAACTTCTAGTTGGATTATGCCTAGAAAGTTTGGCCCTTGCCAGGATTTGCCAGGATGACTCAAACATCTCTTGAGTATGGTTTACGCTAATTAGACGTCGAAACATGGTTTATGCTCGAAAAGTTTGGATAATACTGTTAGGATTTGGCACATTTGTTTTACCTTTATGCCTTTATATATATGAATTATATTTGTAGCTAGCAAACCCGGCGAGATCATGGCGTTGTCGGATTTCTATGGCTTATAGATTTCCTGGATTATCCAGAACACATCTTCCTTCAACCAGCAAGATATGTTTTGGGGGGAAAACTAGTTGAGACACTTTTTGGTAAAAGCTGTCACACATGAAATATCTAGATAACAACATGCGTGGGCACTGAAAACAACGTCAGCAGACATGAAGCAGTTTGATCGAAATCACATCACAAACAAAGAATGGCCCGAAACTCCTATTAGATGACCTATTTTGGGCTCGAAAACAACAAGTACGATGCTTTGCACAGTAAAATCTGTAGCTCTCTGAATAAGATTCAGGTTGAGCTTTCGTTTGGCTCAATCGGACCTACGGTTTGGAAGTTATGCCCATTTCCGTAAACTGGTGTAATCTGGCAATCGCTTGGATGAAGTGAAGAAACATCAGAAAGTTCAGAATATGGATCGGCTCGTGTGACCTACCTTGGCTCGTGGGATCCACCTTAACTCGTGAGCAGGAACCCGACTCGTCAACTCTGCTCGCCCCTTATGTAACACCCCACCTCCATTAAGGTCACTCACAAAGGAAATGCCTTAACTTTGGTGGAGCGTTTTAGTAGACAGAACAAAAATTTACAAGACAGATAAATAATACTTGGGAAATTATAACTTTATTTCAGCGGAAAACAGAAACCAGTATGGTTACATCTTTACTAAAAACTCAAGTACATAAATATCAGTCTTGTTCAGAAAATCATCGGAGTACAAAACCTTAAAATCATAGTCCCCACAGAAGCTGCCATAAGGAGTCAAGCCATACTTTAAGCACTCTAAGTACTTCAAGAAGAAGAAATCCGGATCAAGCGAAAGTGTTCCCTCCTTGGAAAACCTGGGGTGGGGGGAAACGGAAGAAAAAGGGGCGAAAACAAGCAAGGTCAGACATAAAGCCTGGCAAATCCAGTGACTTTTAGCATATGAACAGATAATAATAATTATGACATGAAAATAAGCTGGATAAGAGATAATAGTAACAGGAGCAGCAGATGTACTTAGGTTAGACAGAAGAAACAGAATAATATTACTTTTCATTTCTCTGCACTAATACTAGTATAACAGGATTAGGTGTCACCCCAATGTCTAAACTGAAACTGAAACGGGAACAGAATAATTTCCACAGAAGAGAATGCTAGTAATGGGCCTTTACCACCCCAACAAAAACAGACAGAAATAGAATGCTAATAATGGGCCTTTACCACCCGAACAGAAGGTACAGAAACAGAAACAGATTAATCCCTACAGAAACAGAATGTAGAATTAGGTGTACACTAGTAAATGGGCCTTTACCACCCGAACAGACGGTACCACGCAAAAACAGACAGGTGTTGCCACCCAACAGAAACAGACGGTACCAACAGAAACAGACAGAACTAAGTGTACCCTAAAACCCTACCCCAAGCGATCGGCTCCCTAATACATAAATACCCTGTGTCGGCTCCACAGTAGGGTGTATCACTCCCTAAAGTGACAACCAATTGGCACAACCCTATTTACAGATGTCACGGTGTCTTACATCCTCAGAGGCAGACCGGGATCCATGCACGCACATGACCCAGTTGGAACGCACCATCAACACCCCTCGCCGTTATCAGAATGAACCACTTATAATTAGTTCAGTAAGCGTGCCCGGACCCTATCTACTGTTGTGTCAAAGTTTGATACCAAAAAGGGTTACTGACTAATATGGGTCCCAAACAACAGATGACACAAGTAATTTCCCTCCTAACCTTGTGTCCCCAGACTAACAGATTTCAGATTAACTTGTTTACAAGTTCATACATATAGAGTTCAGATCAACTAGTTCACAGATCAGACAACTTTCAGACTAATGGATCAGATATACGGATTTAACAGATTTACAGATTTGTCTAACTTTGTAATTGGGCCTACAGATTCACGAAACGGGTTTGTTAAATTCATTAGTCCAATTGGTTCAACCCTATCCACCCAACACGTTTTAGACATCATATTTATCCCAGATTTGCATTAATTAAATATTAATGCATAGACATCTCACATTAGGTCGGTAGCTTGTGGCCGCTGGATATGCCGGGCGGTTCCGGGCAGACTTCTGCCACAAGCCAGACCTAACCTCGTATCTAAGCATATTTTAGTTATGCCTACGACCTCTCACATTAGACTGACAGTTTGCGGTCGCCGGTTAAGCCGGTTGGTTCCGGGCAGGCTTCTACCGCAAACAGAGTCTAACCTCGTGTCATAGCCAATTTATTCCAATATAGATTTTTCAGATATCAGACTAATTCGTTTTATTTAACAGATTAAACTTCTTCATAGGATATAACAGATTGATCAAATTTCCATGTCTTACCAATTCTTAGGTCGAGCCTACGGATTTCCATACTCAGATTACCATTATCTAGTTTCAACAGATCATACAATTCAACAAGTTGCAGATCTAGCAGTTTAAGTGATTCAACAGATTTAGCAAATAACAGATTTAGCAGTTTAGGAAATTCAACAGTTTTAACAGATAACGGATTAGACAATTTAACAGATTTAGCAGATAACAGATTTAGCAGGTTATATATATCTAAAACTCTATTTACCTATCTTGCCTAATCATAAATTTAGCCTAAACTTACATGCCTAAATCAAGGTCATAATTCATAATACAACATATGCCCCAAATTTTATCCTTAATATTCCCATTTACAGTTCATGTCAAAACTAGATTTAATATTCTAGTTCACCCTTTATGTCCAAGACTAATACACATGTAAATCATTCTCTATTATAGCCAACTCAGATTATGCCAACATATTTGCTATGCCAGATTTACTTAATTAAGCTACGCCCAATTCCCCTTATAACATGTTTCCACAAGTTCTCTAAATACTCATGAAATGGCCCTATAGGCTCGATTTACATAACAGTGAATGGGAATAAACTAGGAAAGTTACATACTAAATATGAGATCTAACATCATTAAGGGAATAGGCATAAGAAACTAACTACCATAGTTATAGGCAACTAACCACAATGGTCATGGGCGACTAATCATAATAGTTTCTTATTCAATGTCATAGGCAATAGTCTCATAGTCATGAATCATAGTCATAGGCAATAGTCTCATAGTCAATGAATCATAGTCATATGCAATAGTCTCATAGTCAATGAATCATAGTCATGGGCAATAGTCTCATAGGCAATAGTTTCATGTCCAATTATGCATTATTATTTGTCCCAAAATTTAGCGTTCGTGCGTTAATCTCTTATGAGATTCGGCGCAGGCTCGTAGTAGCCTGGCTATAGAACAGAAAGAAGAAAGACGTACAGAATAGTCACAGAAAAACAGATCTGATAGATAAGAATATACATAACCTGATATTCATATTTATAATCATGTCACAATTATAACTACAGTTTATAGCGGAAAATAACTGTACTTGCCTTTCGTGGTTTTAAGAAAGGATAATAAACTATTGTTGATGCAGAAATGCTGAATTATTCCTCTTTAATTGTTGTTGTAGCTCTAAACTTTGATTTGAGATTTGATTTAGCTTTTAGTTCTATTTAGGTCGGAAGAAGATGCATCAATCCAAGTTTTGATTCCAGCAGAGTAGCGATGCCATTTTTATTTTTAATTAGAACAGAGGCATAATATAGACAGAATGAAATTGTGTAGAGAAAATGAGGCTAGGGGGCTTTTTTATATAGGATTAGGCGGACGAATCTAGATAGAAACGAGACCGAATACATCAGAATGAACCAGGTTTAAAAACTGGGTTTCGGTAGCAGGTCGACCCCTAGGTCGACCTGGTCTGGCCAGGTCGACCCCCAGGTCAACACTATGGTCGACCTGGCCCCTAGGAGGTCGACACTATGGTCGACCCCAAGGTCGACCTGGTCCATGGGCGGGAATTTTCCCGCCCAGCCTGTTCTGGGCTTTTGAATTCGAATTTGAATTCGAATTTTCGAGCTGTTTTCGATTCTGAAATTCTCTGAAACTTCGGAGGGCCATATCTCCCTCATACGGACTCCGTTTCTCGAAAACTCGGACTCGTTTCCAAGCAGAATTTCAAGATGAGCGTAATGTCGCAACCCATTTCCCTTGATTCTTATTTTATAATTTAATTATTCTCTGATTTGTTACTTATACGTTCATAGAAAATACAGGGTGTTACATTCTCCCCTCCTTAAAGGATTTCGTCCCCGAAATCTTCAAGTTAAGAAGAATGTGTCTTACCATCCAGTCATCCATCTACTCAACCATCATCCACAAGCATCCATTGTCCTTAGAAAACTTCTAATGTTGTATGAACATATGCAAAAGTGTGTGTATATGTTCCTTATCTAATGCAAAGATCAGGCGGTCCACTGATTCAGTTGACCTCCTTAATGCGAACTATGTTAGTGTCATGAGTCCTACATGTATGCAATTTTCCTATTAGATACATATTATTCTTATATGAGTGATAACCATTCATTCATATGCAACATCCATGTGATGAGTCAATCATTTTGCATCCACAGAATTTGAAAATGCTCACACATCCATATGCAGTATGAGAGTGTACTCGAGCCGATCTAGTGCCTAGTGTGTGTATATGCATCCATGAGCAACCACTAGCAACACTTGCAACCATCAAACAAAACATGTCTCAAACACATGTTTACATCCATAGGATTCCTATCGATAGGTCGAAGACTCGATTGGTAGGATACAGTCGAGTGATAGGAGCGAGTGCAGATAAACAAAAACTTGGTTTCCATTAGACCTTGGTTGAGAGACAAATTCCCCTAAGTATCAACCCCGAAGACCGAAATCAACATCAGATTGACACCCAGAGGATTACCCTTTTTAGACAATGTCAAAACTAGAAATATCAACCTTATCAGAAATATTCAGATATTTACAGATTACATGTACAGAGCAGATTACTAAATGATTCTTAGGAAACTAAGCATGATAAAAACCCAGAATGTATGCGTCATAGTCAACTTAATGCTCAACACAGATACCCAACTTCCCATGCTTAGATGAGTCACAACCTTCATGGGTCTGAATATACAGCGGAATCAGAAACAATACTAGTATTCAAGTGCAGAGTATCGATTACAGAATCGAAATGCCAGAATCAGAAAAGAGTTTTAACTCAAAAATCAGATAAAGAAATTAAACCTCCTACAGAAAGTTTTCCTATTTCTATCATATCCACTAGCCTCGAGAGTGTTCGCCTGCCTTCCAGAAGTTGGTCTGCCCTCTTCCCTTGCCCTCGTTTCTTCGGACAGTCCCTAGTGAAGTGTCCCATCTCACTACAGTTGAAGAAAGTGCCCTTTCTTTTTCTGCAATCCTTGTTCAGATGAGTCGAGCTTCCACAAGTAAAGCACTTTTTCTCCTTCTTATCTTCAGACTTTTCACCCTTCTTTTGTGTTTCCTTTTTGGGCCATGCTTTCTTGTTCTGTGGTTCTTCCTTCTTTGCTTCTTTCTTGCCGTTGTCTTCCTCGTGCAGTAGTGCCATATCTACCAATCTCTTGTAAGTCACTCTCATGGGTACATGGGTCATGGCTAGGCTGTGCAGTGGCTCGTTCAATCATTTAACAAAGCGGAGAGCCTTTTTATGCTTGGTGTTGACTAAATCTAGCGCGAACCTAGCCAGTTGGTTGAACTGGTTGACGTATTCCTTGACCGTCATACTTCCTTGCTTAAGAGATAAGAACTTTTCCAGTTGTAGACTTTGTTCAGCTTGCGAGAGGAATTTCGTCTCAAACCTTGTTCTAAAATCCATCCATGTTTCAACTGGCCTCTCGGCGTTAGTGACTTCCCAACAATAGGAAGATTCGTCCTTGAGCAACCATACCGCCAATTGTACCTTCTGCCTATCGTCCACCTCGAAAATAATGAATAGATCCTCAATTTCTCTGAGCCAGTTCCTTGCTTCTACGAATGATTCAGTTCCCTTGAAATCCTTTCCACCGATGGCCCTAAAATCTTTACAGATCTTTGAAAAAGCAATTGCACGAGGAGGGGGCGGAGGAGGAGGAATCGCTGCAGCTGGAGGAGGAATCTTTGCCGGGCCTGCATCGTTGGCCCTAGCCTCTAAGTACCTCCTGAACCAGCCAGGTATTGGCACGCCCTCTGGAAAGTTAAGATTCCCAGACATGCTGGAATGAAAGAAAAAGATTTAAAATGGAGAACTGAAAAGATAGATATATGGCTTTTTTTTGGGGATTATGTTTTTCAAAATAAACTTTGGTGGAGCGTTTTAGTAGACAGAACAGAAATGTACAAGACAGATAAACAATACTTGAGAAATTATAACTTTATTTTTGAAAATACTTCCTTTTAAAACCTTTTTGAAAATAGTTTTCAAAAACTTTTATCTAATCTGGTAACCATCAGCTCTGATACCAAGTGTAACACCGCACCTCCATTAAGGTCACTCACAAAGGGAATGCCTTAACTTTGGTGGAGCGTTTTAGTAGACAAAACAGAAATTTACAAGACAGATAAACAATACTTGAGAAATTATAACTTTATTTCAGCGGAAAACAGAAACCAGTATGGTTACATCTTTACTAAAAACTCAAGTACATAAATATCAGTCTTGTTCAGAAAATCATCGGAGTACAAAATTTTAAAATCATAATCCCCACAGAAGCTGCCATAAGGAGTCGAGCCATACTTTAAGCACTCTAAGTACTTCAACCAGAAGAAATCCGGATCAAGCTAAAGTGTTCCCTCCTTAGAAAACCTTGGGGGGAACGAAAGAAAAAGGGGCGAAAACAAGTAAGGTCAGACATAAAGTCTGGCAAGTCCAGTTACTTTCAGAATATGAACAAATAATAATAATTATGACATGAAAATAAGCTGGATAAGAGATAACTGTAACAGGAGCAGCAGATGTACTTAGGTTAGACAAAAGAAACAGAATAATATTACTTTTCATTTCTCTGCACTAATACTAGTATAACAGGATTAGGTGTCACCCCAATGTCTAAACAGAAACGGGAACATAATAATTTCCACAGAAGAGAATGCTAGTAATGGGCCTTTACCACCCCAACAGAAACAGATAGAAACAGAATGCTAATAATGGGCCTTTACCACCCGAACAGAAGGTACAGAAACAGAATGTAGAATTAGGTGTACACTAGTAAATGGGCCTTTACCACCCGAACAAACGGTACCACGCAGAAACAGACATAACTAAGTGTACCCTAAAACCCTACCCTAAGCGATCGGCTCCCTAATACATAAATACCCTGTGTCGGCTCCACAGTCGGGTGTATCACTCCCTAAAGTGACAACCAATTGGCACAGACCTATTTACAGATGTCACGGCGTCTTACATCATCAGAGGCAGGCCTGGATCCATGCACGCACATGACCCGGTTGGAACGTACCATCAACACCCCTCGATATTATCAGAATGAACCACTTATAATTAGTTCAGTAAGCGTGCCTGGACCCTACCTACTGTTGGGTCAAAGTTTGATACCAGAAAGGGTTACTGACTAATATGGGTCCTAAATAATAGATGACACAAGTAATTTCCCTCCTAACCTTGTGTCCGCAGACTAACAGATTTCAGATTAACTTGTTTACAAGTTCAGACATACAGAGTTCAGATCAACTAGTTCACAGATCAGACAAGTTTTAGACTAATGGATCCGATATACGGATTTAAAGATTTACAGAATTGTCTAACTTTGTAATTGGGCCTACAGATTCACCAAACGGGTTTGTTAAATTCATTAGGCCAATTGGTTCAACCCTATCCACCCAACACGTTTTAGACATCATATTTATCCCAGATTTCATTAATTAAATATTAATGCACAGACCTCTCACATTAGGTCGGTAGCTTGTGGCCGCCGGAAATGCCGGGCGGTTCCGGGCAGACTTCTGCCACAAGCCAGACCTAACCTCGTATCTAAGCATATTTTAGTTATGCCTACGGCCTCTCACATTATACTGACAGTTTGCGGTCGCTAGTTAAGCCAGTTGGTTCCGGGCAGGCTTCTACCGCAAACAGAGTCTAACCTCGTGTCATAGCCAATTCATTCCAATACAGATTTTTTAGATATCAGACTAATTCTGTTTACTTAACAGATTAAACTTCTTCATAGGGTATAACAGATTGATCAAATTTCTATGTCCTACCAATTCTTAGGTCGAACCTACGGATTTCCATACTCAGATTACCATTATCTAGTTTCAACAGATCATACAATTCAACAGGTAGCAGAACTAGCAGTTTAAGCGATTCAACAGATTTAGCAAATAACAGATTTAGCAATTTAGGCAATTCAACAGTTTGAGCAGATAACGGATTAGGCAATTCAACAATTTAGCAGATAACAGATTTAGCAGGTTATATATATCTAAAACTCTATTTACCTATCTTGCCTAATCATAAATTTAGATTAAACTTACATGCCTAAATCAAGGTCATAATTCATAATACAACATATGCCCCAAATTTTAGCCTTAATATTCCCATTTACAGTTCATGTCAAAACTAGATTTAATATTCTAGTTCACCCTTTATGTCGAAGACTAATACACATGTAAATCATTCTCTATTATAGCCAACTCAGATTATGCCAACATATTTGCTATGCCAGATTTACTTAATTAAGCTACGCCCAATCCCCGTATAACATGTTTCCATAAGTTCTCTAAATACTCATGAAATGGCCCTTTAGGCTCGATGTACATAACAGTGAATGGGAATAAACTAGCAAAGTTACATACTAAATATGAGATCTAACATCATTAAGGGAATAGGCATAAGAAACTAACTACCATAGTTATAGGCAACTAACCACAATAGTCATGGGCGACTAATCATAATAGTTTCTTATTCAATGTCATAAGCAATAGTCTCATAGTCATAGGCAATAGTATCATAGTCAATGAATCATAGTCATAGGCAATAGTCTCATAGTCAATGAATCATAGTCATGGGCAATAGTCTCATAGGCAACAGTTTCATGCCCAATTATGCATTATTATTTGTCCCAAAATTTAGCGTTCGTGCGTTAATCTCTTATGAGATTCGGCACAGGCTCGTAGTAGCCTGGCTATAGAACAGAAAGAAGAAAGAGGTATAGAATAGTCACAGAAAAACAGATCTGACAGATAAGAATATACATAACCTCAGATTAAGGTTTATAATCATGTCACAATTATAATTACAGTTTATAGCGGAAAATAACTGTACTTGCCTTTCGTGGTTTTAAGAAAGGATAATAAACTGTTGTTGATGCAGAAATGCTGAATTATTCCTCTTTAATTGTTGTTGTTGCTCTAAACTTTGATTTGAGATTTGATTTAGCTTTTAATTCTATTCAGGTCGGAAGAAGATGCATCCGTCCAAGTTTTGATTCCTGCAGATTAGCGACGCCATTTTTATTTTTAATTAGAACAAAGGCAGAATATAGACAGAATGAAATTGTGTAGAGAAAATGAGGCTAGGGGGCTTGTTTATATAGGATTAGGCGTATGAATCTAGACAAAAACGAGGCCGGATACATCAGAATGAACCAGGTTTAAAAACTGGGTTTCGGGAGCAGGTCGACCCCCAGGTCGACCTGGTCTGGCCAAGCCGACCCCCAGGTCGACACTATGGTCGACCTAGCCCCTGGGAGGTCGACACTATGGTCGACCCCCAGGTCGACCTGGTCCATGGTGGGAATTTTTCCGCCCAGCCTATTCTGGGATTTTGAATTCGAATTTTCGAGCTGTTTTCGATTCTGAAATTCTCTGAAACTTTGGAGGGCCATATCTCCCTCATACGGACTCCGTTTCTCGAAAACTCAGACTCATTTCCAAGCAAAATTTCGAGACGAACGTAATGGCGCAACCCGTTTCCTTGATTCTTATTTTATAATTTAATTATTCTCTGATTTGTTACTTATACGTTCACGGAAAATACGGGGTGTTACACCTTATCGGATTGCCCTCTCCTTCCACTCGTGAAGACCCCCGGCTCGTGGTGTTCCCATCAATCATGACCCGCTCGTGGTACCCCCCTATGCCATGACTCACTCCATAACGACCCTCCTCGGCTCGTGGAGGCTTATCACGAGCCGACACCTGGACCTTCTCCTACGCAGCTTGTTTTGACCTGTTCTCAAGGCTATTCATGCTCCTACTTTCCCGGATCGCTAGCCACGTGACCTGTCATGAACCAGTCCTCCCAGAAGCTCTCCTACAGCTATAAATACACCATTTGGAGGATTTTCAAAGGACTTTTGGCCATTCTTCTTCACGGCTTTCACCATTAACAACATGAGGACTTCGTGTGCTAAAGAAGGCCAACTCAACTCAGTTTAATACGAGGATTTCGTGCATAAAATCATTCTCTTCTCTCCTCCTCTTCACAGAATTACGAGGATTTTTTATGAAAATGGATCTCACGGATTGTGAGGCAGCATTGTAGCTGTAATTTCTTAGGATTTAAGGAATTATAAAGTGGATGTAGGCTTGGTTTGATCCAAACCACTATAAAATATCGTGTGTTCGCCATTTTTACTACTTTTCTGCTTTTCTGTGATCCGTGATCCGCATTTGGGTGTTAGTGCTATTTTTTGGTCTAACAATTAGATATTAGTTGCCAAATACATTGACTAATAATACATATGTCTATTCTTATTCCAAACACAAACATACATCATTTAACTTATAATAGCCAATGCATTTAACACATCTATAATAATGTGGTAATACAATATATATTACCATAACAATACAATTGATGCATTTATTATAAAAATAATGGAAATAACATACGGTCTAAATATTCGAATCAAATAAATAAATTTTACTTAAATTATCATAACAAAATTTGGATCTCGCTACAGTATTGATCAACATCAAAACTGAAATATACAACTTATAGTTGTACTGCATTCCAAATAGTCATATTTTCTAAACTACTATATATATGCATAATGTCTAATCGAGAATTGAGTAAAAGTGCATAATTATATAACCGAAATTTTACATTCTTTAATACGAATAATTCCATAAACCTGCAGATCTATACATAAAATTCACAACATAAAAATTACATGTTTAGGTTCAAATTATATAATCCATATAAAAATCTTTTAGATCTTTCTTTTTATATCAAAATTATCTCTTACCATTATAGAAACTGCAGGTCTAAATTTTCCATTTTTATAACAAAAATTGTTCTGCATAAACTTCAGGTGTTTAAGATCAATATTTAAATCTTAACTTATGATCTTCGAGATGCATATTTTCTTTAGTCATTAAATTTTCATCATCATCTTTTTCATTTGCATATGAACTTCTGGTTCTTCATTTGCATATGAACTTCAGGTTCCTCATTTGCATATGAATTTCAGGTTCCTCATTTGCATATGAACTTCAGGTTCTTCATTTGCATATGAACTTTAGGTTCCTCAGTTGCATATGAACTTCAGGTTCTTTATTTGCATATGAACTTCAGGTTCTTCATTTGCATATGAACTTCAGGTTCCTCAGTTGCATATGAATTTCAGGTTCCTCATTTGCATATGAACTTCAGGTTCTTCATTTGCATATAAACTTCAGGTTCCTCAGTTGCATATGAACTTCAGGTTCCACATTTGCATATGAACTTCAGGTTCCTTGTTTGAAAAAAAATTGTATATGAACTTCATGTCATATGAACTTTTTCTACAAATTTTTTGTCATATTCAATTGTAGAAATCTCTTCTGGAGATATTTTATTATTTTCAAATAAACTGATCTCTTCTAGGGATATTTTACCATTTCCAAATATACAAATATCTTCTTTGTTATCACATCTTTTGGGATGAACTTATCTCCTCCAAAGATAAATATATACAAAATATTGAAATGTCATATCAATATACAAAAATACATATCAAACCTTAAATGTATTAACAAAATTAGGTGTATTAAATAAAAATAGGATTCAAGAGAGAAAAGAAATCACTACTTCTGGAGTGTATAATATTCCTTGAGGGAACATATTTTTTTTTACATAATTGAAATGCAACAAAAAAATCTCTAACATCTCTTCTGGGATGTTGGATTTGCTACATAAAATTAAATCTCTAAAACATCTCTTCAAGAGATTAATATGCATACTATATCTGCAGGATATTCAGTTGATATAAACTATATATGAAAGATGTCAGTTAGATGAAATCCGTTTAGAGATTTTCTATTGAATCCAATGTTATTATCACATATTATAATGTGTGTGTCTCTTTTAACTTCTTCTAGAAGTAAAATCTTTTTATGTCACAACTTTTAAGAAAGCTTCGGGCTTTAAATTTTTTTTCTTCAACATATGAACTTCAGGTTCATATTATTTCAGATTACAAAGAATTAATGTACTTTATGATTCTTCATTTGTTTATTTTTCATAATTCAAATTTGTTGATAGATCAATATTAGATCTGAAATTAGTATGATCTTCTAGATACGTATTATATTTACATTTGTTTCTCTAAGAAACAATGCAACATTTCTTCCAGAAATATGAATTATGTAAAAAAATCAAATTAAATTCAGTGAATTTATCTTAATAGAGAAGAACAAAAATGTGTTGAATCCAAAAAAATCACTTCAATCAACATCTCGCTTCTAAATCATGTAGGGATTTTAAATGTATATAATTTGAGTATAATTTTGAGATCAATAGTATGATTACATCAAAAAAAGAATCAGATCTATAATAGAGTGAGATCTGAAATATGATTAACAAAATAAGTATTAGATCTCAAAGTGTAGATCTATATGAGTTCTACAATTATAAGGCCAAAAAAAATCTAGAAGATAATAAAATAGATTTAGATCTAGAATGAGATGAGATCTAACAAAAATGGAGATTTGAAAAATCAAATCAATCAAGTCAGAAAAATAACCTACCGTTTTGAGATCTATAATTAGATTGGTTAGAGCTTCGTGCTGATAACGTTTTATAAAATAGAACAGAACATATGTTAAACAAGAAGCCATTAAAGAGAACAGAAAAGATAGGAGAGAGACTTTTATTTCTCTTACTTCAAGTGTGTACAATTTCTATTACATTGACTCCTTTATATATAGTCTTTGGAGCTGATGTTAGACTTATTCCCATGATGCGGGACTAAATAGAATATTACAAGAGCATATTCACTTATATATATTACAACAACTATCAATTTATAAAGTAGTTTTTAATGTCAATTAAAAAGCTTGAGCAATAACTCAAAACCCGTTATTACCTAAAATATAACTCACAAAATCAACATTCAATCATCAAATCACATTCGCAGAGAGAGAAGGGTCACTTCGCTAGTGACGGAATCCTCTGTTGCAACCAAGATTCATGCACCTTCACTTTAAACACCTCATAGAAGAGGATTTAAAAAAAATTCAGTTATGTGATCACATTCGCAGATTGAAATAGACAGAAATACAACAACATGCGAAAGATGACAAAATAAGTTATTGCACTTGTCATGAACAACTTCGACAATTGGTTTCCATACTCAAACTTATTATTTTGAAAGGACGTTAGACTGGGATGGGTAATATAATTCAGTGGTTACCGCTCATTTTCGAAATTTGTAGTAAATTATAACTTTAAAAAATATGCAACTGAAACAAATCGAGAAACATATATAATAAACAAAACTCTAGTTCACTTGGATATTTTATAAAAAAAACCCAGCTTTTTGGTAGAAATGGGCAACACTTGGAATAATTTGCAACAAAATATGGAAAATACGATTTCAATATTCAAATGCAATTCTAAAGGCAAAAAATAGACGTAATGAAATGACCCAAACTCCCACCTTTCGGGAAAGCCTAAATTGAGTAGAGAACATGACACATCAGAACACAAACAACAAAACATTTCATTGCTTATTACAACAATTACATCAGAGTACAAGAATAAATTAGAGTATGAATAAATATTACACAAAAAAATGTCAGAGACTTAAAATTACATAGTAGTGGAAAATAATACATAAGTATAATGCATAGCGGAAAAGAACAACTGACACAACTGAAAGTGATATACGGATACAAAGCTTTCCGAATATAGCTCCAGCTGTAATCCAGGATCCTGTGAAAAGAAATATCTGCGAAAACCAAAACTACTAGCTGCCCGTATGGAAAATATGGGCACCCAGAGTTTATGTTGAAACAATAAACTCCGAGTCAGTCATGGGACAGGTGTGAGAACTAAAACAGTTATTAAAACTTTACATTAAAATAAGGTAAATCAAGGGTCCACGCCGTATAACACGGAATGGGTTTACTACCAAGAATACCAGTGCCTAAAACAAACAGTGCAATGCTAATTAAAGAAAAGTGAAGCTATTATAAGACTCAGGTCCCATCACACAATGCAACGCAAGCTGGAGGATAGAATTTTACCTTATAATAGCCAAATATGCTTAGTACGCGAAATTTATCTTTTATTATTACTATAAGTGTATAGTGTAGAAATCAATTTCGAAAGTAAATGTATCAATCCTAGACGGTACGGGTACCATATATCATGTCACCGATATAGGTTTACAATTAAAACCGCAAAGCTCGTATTGGAAAGTTGGATTTCCATCATGATGGCTCCTGATTTGAAAGATCTATCGCGTAGTGCAATTCCCCACAACTTACGTCCTAGGCATGAGAAAACGCCATAATGCACATCTGCACTATATCCAGGATATCGAGTTTCTCCGCGACTTACGTCCCGTGCATGAGAAAACGCCACTTACTCTATCCATCTTGGAATCGGGGGGTGTGCCTTATCCCTTTGAGCGTGGAGCGACCACGCTCAGCTCATCTCGGTCGACCGAATCCATCCTCATATCGAAAACATATTGATCTGACCATCAGTCCACCATCATACGGGTGTGTGAGGCTCGCGAAGTAAAGCTGCACAAAGCTATGCTTTGATCATCATCCTCAAGGTTCTGCTTTTCAACAAAGCATTGATCCATGCATCTCAGCAAGTCACATTATCAATCCATACCATACCATTGATTTATGCCAATATATAACCTCTAAGCTCGTACGTCTCAGAGAAGGGTGTTAAACAAGAGAATAGATTTTCCACCACCAAACAGATATATATATATATATTTAGCAGAGATCAACGAATATATCATAAAGGAATACAACGTCAGGCATACCATCCATTTACAAGTCCATTCTGGTTCTGAACAAAACTGGAGGCACCTTATTCCTCGTCTTATATGTCCAATATAGGAGAGAGGCCCTCGTATATCCAAACAATCAACAAATACGTCCGGACGACTGCCACTGTAGCCCCTTTAAGGTAGCTACTCCAATCATGGGCATCAGTAGCAACCCATCCATTCGATGTGAAGATCGTCGGTCTTGCACCGTCTTCAATCTCTTCGACTGTTGGTCGTCGTATTCATTATTCAGAATGGGTTAAACCCGGTCTTTCCGAATAACTCGCGTATTTTATAATCAAGTGCTATAAAAACACATCATACGCCTCGTTCCAATCCAGAATATTCTTTTATCCAAATATTTACAATTTTGGGGAAAGGTTCCCATTCATCTTATCAAAGATAAATTCTTTTAAATATATTCTTTAATCTACCTTTGTATCTCATTTCAAAAGATTTTATTTTATCTTTTTACAATTCTAAACCAAATTAAGGTTTATTAACTAGTCGAGATTAGCGAACCTTACCAAAGTAATCATTTATTATATTAATCCCAATCCCAACCTATTCATCCCTTGGAGAAAAACTGGTAGTACTCTCTATCTAACACCCACAATGTTATTGGTAAATTTAATTACCATTTCACGTTCAAATCTAGTTAAAGATTTAAATATCGCTTGGAGTAAAAACGGGTGGTACCCCATCCTCGATCATTTCATAAATTCGATAAATTTAGCCCCTCATTCATATTTCAATCTAATTAAAGATTCATTAAAACTCTTGTTCAGTTTTAATCTCAAAAATCATTACTTAATGATTATTCAAATTTAAGAAATTAATCATGTCTTTAACTGGGTTAAAGAACTAATATCTTTTAAAACACAGTTCACGATAAACCCAAATCTACTTCCATTAACTATGGGATCTTCACGGAAATCATAACAGTGTATAATCGATATAAATTCCCATATCAGGCTAATAATATAAATGGAATAGAGGCAAGGCCTTTTAAATTCCATATATAGCATCAGTCTTCATCCACAGAAGCTCATCTTGATTATTACCAAATCGAATTCCATTCAATTCCAATTTAATGTATTGGATTGGAAAACTTTACTTTGGAAAATTTCCATTTAAATCTTAATAAAACATTTATAAATTCCAAATCATTTCTTTACTGTTAATTAGGTTAAAGAACAAATGTTATTTATAACATTGTTTATGATAAAACCCAAAACTCCAATTTTAATTCAATTCCAATTAAATATTAACTAATTGGTAACTCAACTGAGTTTAAGAACAGTGTTAATGAAGACGCCATTCACGACAAACCCAAAATCCAATTTGGTATTAAATACAAGGCTCTGAATAGAAACTATATCGGCTTATATTCGATATCAAATTCTGAAACCAACGGATATCATATTGGGAATAACGATATTTGTATCTTCCAAATTCCCATAACAATACGAAATCCAACGTCGAAATATTCCAAAGATAATTTTCATTCCAAATCCATTCCCGTTTATTCATGGGAAAATTCTGGTTATTTTAAAACCATTTTCAAAGTCCAATTTATTTTATTTAAAACCCATTGGATTATTATTCTTGTCAATAACTAGTTCATTTCGATAAAAATATATTTTTTCTTTTCAAAACTGGAATGTTTCATCCAAAATCTTTCCAAATCATTAATTATGATTTTACACAAATTATTAATATTTTTAATAATGTTATCAAGGCCTGTACAGTCGGTTTCCAACAACGGCCATCGAACTGCACCCATTATGACCTTTTCCAAATTTGATTTAGGCATAATTCCAAATCCAACCGTTAGATTTCAAATCTCTTATATTCATTGGAAAGCTTTATTTGATACGAACCCAACGGTTCTGATTTTAGGAGAATCCGACAGTCGGATCTCCCATTACATCAATTTGAAGTTAATGGTCGAAAGTCGCGAACGATCGCTGTGCAGCGCGTTCTATTCAGGCCAATAAATATATATAATATATATGTTATATATATTTCGTTGATTTCCATTTAAAACGTATTTTATAACTTGTTTATAAATTCGTTTTAAAACGATTCTAACTTCATTTTCAATTTTAAATCAAAAATGAATATTCTATATCTTTATCATATTAAAATGATAATATTTTCAAAATATTAGATTTTGAAATGACTACTTTTTTATATTCATTTTAAAATGAATAAAATCAATCGATAAACCCACTCGGGTTAAAATGGCGTTTCTATACTTAACCCGGCTTCGTATTTTTATATTTTTGTGTCCATCCAAAGTCGTACATCAAAATCATAATTTTATTCTTCACTGCATATTATTTTAAAATATTCGTTATTTTAAAATATTCTTTATTTTAAAATCTTCTGTATTTAAAAATATTCTTTATTTCTGAATCAGAATTCGACTCAATCAATTACCATATAATTTCATTTATATGAATTTCATACATTGCATGTATACAACAATAATGATAAACAATCATTAAAAATTCATACAACATCTAGAGTGCATTTTATAAATGTATAAGCATTAACTATAAATAATTAACGCTTACAACAATCTATCAACCAATTGATTGACATACAACTAAACAATTGGGATTAGTGTATGACAAATATCATCCCAATACCTGTGTGGGGTTTCAACCAACAAATATTGAATATTATTTGTGCAGTTGGGCGACATGTAAAATTTATCGTCCCAATCAATATCTGTTAAATGGGTGTACATAAAAAAATCGTCCGATTTGTAAATGAATATTTATTTTATTCATATACACGTAAAAAATTATATTTTTAACTATAAAATATATATTTCCACACATGAATATTTTATACAGTTCATTTATACAACAGAAATGATATTTTTATTGTTCTAACATATTTTAGAAAATTTTGGCAGCATAACGGTGCGATACTAGAACCGGAATAAGGTCTAGCCTTATCCCTTGCCTAATACTGGATCGCGCCATAAACTAAATTCAATCAATTCCATTCACATCCCAGACCAAATTCCAACAAATAAATAAATCAAACAAACAACCAAACATCCATGGTTTCAATCAAAGGTGCCTGGTGCTACTAATCACCTCTGCATCCTAGTATATATTTAACTGTAAACAAAATTAGAGTGAGAAGTTCTCGCCTTTGGTTTCCACTCCGCCATTCTTTGATTGCACGGTTTGAATTTGTTCCAGCGCGTTGTGTTCCTCTCCATGATTTCAACGCGATCTGTTTCATGCAGTTTATATTAAAAATCACATTTTTAACAATGCTATATATTAGGGCTGGTAGTTAGAACCGAGAACGGAAAACCCGGACCGAACCAACCTGAAAAGACCCAAACCCGAACCGAACTAGATGGGTCTTGGGTCGGGTCTAGGTGATGAAAATAACCATCAAGATCCGATCGAACCCGAACCTCATAGACCCGATCCGAAAGACTTGACCAAAAAGTAGTGAAATATATGTATTTTTAGTGTTATTATTCAACCGGACCAGAACCGACCCGACCCGACTCAAACCGAAGCTCATGTTGGGTCGGGTCCAGATTTTTGAAATGTATAGTTTAGACCCGACAAAATCCGACCCGACGGGTCGGATCCGGGTCCATCGGGTCAGGTCTAATTGCTACCCATACTATACATATTTATAAATCATATTTTTATAATGTACTACATATATAAAAATCATATTTTTATATTATTACTGTATATATAAAATCACATTTTTATACTGCGTTATTTCTTTTAGAAAATCATGTTATTTATATAATTTTTAAATCAATGCTATATATAAATTAAAAATCATATTATTAATTTAAAACTGTTTTATAATAAAAACCACATTTTTATCAAAATGTTATTTATGTAAAACATCTATTTTTAAAACAAAGTTATTTATATATACTAAATCATATTTTTATTTCAAAACTATATATGTAAAAATCACTTTTTAATGCTATATATATATAAATCACATTTTTATTCGATGATATATATATATATATATAATCACATTTTTATTTCTGTGTTATCTACATAAAAATCATATTTTTATACTATGTTCATTCTATTAAAAATTTCATCTCTATTCTATGTTCGTTCTATTAAAAATAACATTTATATTCTATGTTCATTCTATTAAAAATTACATTTTTATGCAATGTTATCTCATTTAAAAATAATGTTATTATATATTAAACAATGCTATGTATATATATTTTTATAAAAACAATCCTATATATATATTTTATAAAAACAATCCTATATATATTATAAAAACAATCCTTTATATATATTATAAAAACAATTATATATATATAAATTTCAGAACTATGCTTTTATATTTTAAAATCATAAATTTAAAAAATGTTTTTTTTAATCATATTTTTAAACATTGTTTTATAAATCAAATCTGAAATAAAGTAAAAACAAAATTCAATGCTTAATTATTTAATAATAAAAAAAGAAAATCTCAATGTTATCGTTCTTCTTCTTCTAGTACTGTTCAAACCAGTGCTCCCCTCGTCGAACTACCAAGCGCCGCCACCAGAACCTGTCGGAGTTTGATCGGAGGGGACCGCTTGAAGCAGCGTGGTGTCGACTACCACCGTCGGCCATTGAAGCGAACTCAGCCCATCCAGTTGATCGGAATTTGGCTCCGAACGGAGCCCCTATGCCCTCGTAATTCGCACTCCACCCTAAACGATAATCGATCACGACCGTTGATATCCAAGAGCATGCTGAGCTCTACAATTTCCGCTTTGATTTTTTTGAAATTTATTGAATGGATTAAGAGATTGAGAGGGAAGAAGGATTGAAGTTTTCAGTCGTTGAAATCGTATAAGCGACGGCTTCTTTTCTGAGTTAGGGTTTCTTGAAAAAGGGACTTTATATAATATATTTATAATGTTACTTAATTGATTAATTCACTTATTATTTGTTTATCGCTATAAACTCCAAATGAAACCCAACGACTGCTGCCCCTAACCAAATACCCCATTCCGGACAAAATGGGATGTGTTTTGTAAGACAATTCGATTGGTTCGAACAATTTTTATCAAAATTAAAATATAAATCAATATATATATTTAATTCGAACGTACATTTTAATTTACCCGGGCCACATACTGACTCCAAAAATTCCAGAAAAATAAATCTAGCTATGTTTTGATGATACGGTCCTAACAAAACTAATTTCGTCGAAAATAGAGGTTGTTTGCAAAATGACTATTTTTAAGGGCTATATATTATATTAAATTCGATAGCGACTATTTTGAATCTTAAACTGGACATAACATTTTATTCCCATTATGAAATCTGGATTTTTCACATTCATTAGAAAGATATTGTTAAACAGATTCTAATATTTATGGTTTTACCGAAATCTGATTTATTTTGAATTTTGTAAATTCAATTGAAATTTGAAATCGAATTTTCAAACTACCATGCCATTTTAGGCTCGTTATATAATTAAAATAAATTTATTTATTCTAACTTCGATTTAAATAAATTTTTAGTTATTATTATTTAAAATAAATCAGTTTAAATATGCAAAATGCATTACAATAACCAAAATAAAAATTTTAAATTGGTTCTGAAAATCCGGGTTGTTACACGTATTTTTTTTGGAAAATGACATCTTTTAGATAATTCAAAAACTTCATAGCATGAAATAGATAGATGATAAAATGCTTAATTACCAAATTTACACAATGAAGACAATTAGCATTCTATGTCTATTTATTTAATAAACAATAGTTTTGATGAAAAAACAAATTTTGGCTACTTTTGTGTCCAAAAGAGTGAAATGAATTTCCATAATAACAAAATTTCTATAGACCTTCAATATAAACAATCAAGGTAACCACGTAAAAATCCGAAGTAGTCTAAGTGACTGACTTTCTATAAATACAAAATAGAAAAACACATATATCAAAGAAAATCCAGTCTATGAAAAATTAAACCTTACTAAATGGGTGTATCAATGGCTAAATTGGTGAACAATAATTTTGATGTAATTTCAGTCCTAAAACTATTTATTTTCAGTAAGGTAAGATAAATTTTCAAAAAATGATTTTTCAATAAAATTTTAATGTAAAATGTAAGCTTAACCGCATAAAAATCCCAAGTGGACAAACTAACTAACTTTTTAACATAATATAAAATTGTAAAAACACATATATTGTGATTTTCCATAATAACTGTTATAGTACATTTTATCTTGAAATGTTATACTTATCATCAAATACCAAGTATTAATCTAATTTGTAAATAATATTTTGCTTGTTAAATACATTAGTTATAACTGGCTTTCCTGTTTGCCCACTTTGTGAACTGGGCAACACAAAGTCAAGATATGAAATATTGAAGAACTTGAAAAACTCTGAAGCGGGTCGGATCGGAGCAGGATAGCGGTTCGGATAGGGTAAAGTCTGCTGTTCGGATCGGTGAACTAATACTCTTGGAGATAAAGAAGCACAGCTATTCGGGTCGGAGGGGAATCTACTTCCAGTCGGATCGGAAAACCACCCAATTACTACAGAGATAGGTCAGAGCGGAGCGGAGCAGAATAAAGAGAAGAGAGAATTGTTTCCAAGTCAATCCGGGTCGGATCGGATATCCCGATCCGAACCCCTTGTACATGTCCCTCCGACCCGAACCCATTTTCCATATCATTCCCCTGCATAAGCGCCTGGATATCCGGATCGGCTATGACCAGTTCCTGCCCACAACGTCCATTACTCTGATGCGTTGTCAACATAGAAATGCATCCGAACCCGAGGCTGATGGGGTGGATGACACGTGGCTCCGATCCAGATCGGGTTCTGAGCTAATTCACACCTATAAATACCCCGTCTGAAGACAAAGAAAAGGATCTTTTTTCTGGCACTTGGAGAGTTCAACCACCTTCATAACCCGAATTCCAGCAATCCCGAAAAATCCAAATCTTCTTTCATTATTTGTTTTCAAACAATTGAGTGATTGTGAGTGAGTTGTGAGAGAGATCAAGTGAATATTTCATTGTATTTGCAACTGAATCATTGAAAATAGTGAAAAACAAGTGGACGTAGGCATTTCTTCGCCGAACCACTATAAATCCTGTGTGTTCATTTTTATTTTTATCTCATTTCATTTTGCTTTTAATCAATTTGGGTGTTAGAACCACTTTTTGGTCTAACATTTTGGTGCTTTCACTGAGAACTCATCTGAATTCTTTGTTTTCCGGGATTATCATTCTACTTTTTGGACCGTTGAGTTCAAAGAAGTTAGCCCTCAAATCTCAACGCCCTTGGATATTTGTTGAAGTGATTGTTGAAGAACCATGGCCAAAGGAAAAGGCAAAGAAATTCAATCTGTTCGAGGAAATGGAGCTGGCGAAGATCAGCAAAATGCGGTTGTAACAAGGTCTCGTGGGCAGAGTTCAGCAGCAGGACGAACCAATGCAAGAAACCCGAGCCGTATTTAGGGGGAAAGCTCCGATCCGATCCGGGTAGGAGATTCTGAAGCAGTGCATTCCCCCAATCTGAACCGACCCGAGCAGCTTGCCACGTACCGACCCGACCAGGCTCCCCAGCTCCGAACCGACCCGAACTCCTATGTCTGATCCGATCCGACTCTTGGTGATGTTGGAACTTCTACTCGAGTCCCTACAAATGCTCCGATTCCAGCCACCAGAGTCAGTGATCAGGCCAATCCATCTGCGCCCATTACTCAAGGAGATTTCTCGCGCTAACTTGACATGCTTGAGAGCACAAGGGAGGCTATGAAAGTCCATGAGCGCACTAATCTCATGATGCAGGAGAATATGAGGCTCATGAGTAGAGAGATTAGTGAACTCCGTCGACAGAGAACTCCATCACCGGTTCGTCACACACCAGTGGATCAGTCTTCATCTTCCGAGGAAGAGCGGCCCCGTGAGAGAAGGCCGCTCGAACGACCTCAGAATGTGGAGCAGCTGACATTTGGATCTTTGGGATCTCGTGAGGATATTGCACGAGCACTAGGAAACAATGACCCCACTCGGGGGCAAAGGCTCCAGTCCCCTCCTCCTGAGATCGACCGGGAGCGCAGGGAACGGAATAGAGCAGAAGCAGCTCGAAGAAGAGGGGCATCTCCTGAACAAGAGCCCAGAAGGAACTCGGATACTAGGGCCAGGGAACCTGAGCGGCCCCTAACTAATGCTCATGTACAGGCAATGGTTCGCCAGATCATGTCCGAGAGCCGGAACTATACAAATGAAGATTATGGCATTGAGCGAAGCCATACTCCTTTCACCGACGATATCCTCGACTTCCAGTTCCCCCGGCGCTTTAACTTGCCATAGATGGACAAGTACAACGGAAGGACTGATCCGGGACAGCATTTGATGTGATACTCGTGGCTCATGAATGCTGCTGATGCCCCTGATGAAGTGAAGTGCAAAGCATTCCCAATCTATTTAGAGGATGTGGCGCTGTTCTGGTTTACCCGACTTCCTCCTCGTTCGATTTCAAATTACAGGGAACTGAGCGAACGTTTTATGAACCAGTTCTGACTCCATGCCCGAAAGTCCAAAAGTGTTATTGAATTGTCGAGAATCAAGCAGGCACCAGGAGAGTCTTTGAGGGCATATCTTGACCGTTTTAACCTAGCTGTGACTGAAGTTAGTGACCCACATGAGCCCACCATTCTGATGGCATTAAAGGAAGGAGTCGATCCTGAATCTGAGTTCGGTGATTACCTTTCTGGGAAGACACCCTCTACCAGAGAGATATTCTATGAAAAAGCCGATATTTATTTAAGGCGAGAGGAGGCCAGGGCAAACCGAAAAAGAAAGTCTGAGGCGGCTTCAAAAGAAAATGTGCAGAGTAATATCGCCGTGAAGCAGTCTGGGGAAAGTTCTGGCAAGGTTGAAGTAAATGTGGGAAACAAGGGTGGAAACAACAATGCTGGAAGCGGGGGTAACAACAACAATAACCGTAATCCGAACGGTAACAGAAGAAACAGAAATAGGGGAAGTGATCCTAACAAAAGACCCCGATTCCAGACCTACGAGAATTATACACCATTGAACGACACCCTGGAAAATATTTACCTGGATACGTACAATGTGTTGCAGTACAAAAGACCGCCACCTCGTGATTCGACCGAGAAAGAAATGGCCACAGGGAAATTTTGTTTGTTTCATGGAACTCATGGGCATTCAACCAATGAATGTCGGCATTTGAGGGATGTGATTGAGAAGCTGCTGCGCGAAGGGAAGTTGGATGAATACAAGGTTGCCCCGAGGGACAGGGGGCAAGGAGAGCAGGCTCCAAAACAGATTCTACCTGCTCCCAAGCCCACAGCGCAGCAGAAAGGTAAAGGAATTGTTATCAACTCCATAGTGGGCGGACCTCACCCGGCAATCCGTAGTTTCAGATCAATGGATCAATATGTAAATGCTGCCAAGCACATAGACGTGAATGAAGGTGATGATTTGGAAGATATCACCCCCATAAAACAACAGAAGACCATGTTTGATGACGTGGTGTTCCGCAGCAGAGATAATACTGGGATCCAATCACCCACTGATGATCCGTTGGTTATTACTACCACCATTGGGCTGGCCTTGGTTCATAAGGTAATAGTAGACAACAGAAGTTCCGTTAATATTTTGTTTAAAAAGTCATTTGATCAGATGAAGCTGGAATCTGAAGATTTGAAGCCATGTGAAGGATGGATCAGAGGCTTCAACGGGGCGTCAACAGCTCCCATGGGATATATAGAATTTCCCGTGACCTTGGGGCAAGGAGAACGCAGAAGAGTGCGGATGCTTCAGTTCGTGGTATTGGACGTAGGTTCGCCTTATAATGCATTTTTGGGGAGGCCTGCCCTTGCTGAATTCAGAGTTTGTATCGCCCCCTGGTGTTTATTGCTTAAGTTCCCAACCGAAGCTGGAACTGGAGTAATGAGAGGGAATCATGTTTCCGGACGGGACTGCTATGTGGCCGAACTAAAGATGTTGATGAAAGGACTTAACATCGAAAGTAAAGATGCCTCGCCTCCCCCAAAGGGGGCTCGGCATAGCAATTAGAGAAATTGGCCCCAAAGGAGTTGCTTAAAGGAACGCTTGAAGACCTGGATCCCAGAAAAGTCGAGGAACCAAAGACCAAAAATGCAACTCCTAATGAAGCGACAGTGGAAGTTCCCATTGATGACGCTGATCCGACAAGAGTCTTGAAGATTGGGTCTCAATTGGATCCACGTCGGGCTAAAGAACTAACGGACTTTTTGAAGGCGAACTTGGACGTGTTTGCCTGGACCCACGCTGACATGTGTGGGATATCGCCATCCATCATAAGTCACAAATTAAATGTAAACCCGAAGCATCCGCCTGTGAAGCAAAAGAGATGTATGCTGGCCCAGAGAGGTCGGCTGCTCTCAAAGAGGAAGTGGAAAAGCTGAAGCAGAACGGATTTATTTGAGATTCGACATATCCCGACTGGATATCGAATCCTGTCTTAGTAAAGAAGCCGAATGGAAAGTGGCGGACTTGCATTGATTTTTCAGATTTGAACAAAGCTTGCCCAAAATATAGTTTCCCACTTCCCAGGATTGACCAGCTTGTAGATTCGACAGCAGGTCATGAACTTCTCTCTTTCATGGACGCATATTCTGGGTACAACCAAATTCCTATGCACGTGCCAGACCAAGAACATACGAGCTTCATTACGAATTTGGGATTATATTGTTATGTTGTAATGCCATTCGGATTGAAAAACGCTGGAGCTACTTATCAGCGCTTGGTGAACAGAATGTTTTATAATCAAATAGGAAAGACTATAGAAGTTTATGTGGATGATATGCTTGTCTAATCGAAACAGTCCTCCAGCCATACGCAAGACTTGGCGGAAATGTTTGGTATCCTGCGAAAGTATCGGATGAAATTGAATCCTCTGAAATGCTCATTTGGAGTGGCATCGGGAAAGTTCCTTGGCTTCATTGTGAACTCCCGAGGAATTGAAATCAACCCTAGCCAGATAGCAGCGATTAAAAATATTGAAGAGCCGAGGAGAATTAAAGACGTCCAAAGTCTTGCAAGGAAAGTAGCGGCGCTGAGTAGATTCATCTCCAAAGCCACAGACAAATGCGTTACGTTTTTTGATCTAATTAAAAGGGGAAAGAAAAACTTTGAGTGGACTCCGGACTGTGTTGAGGCCTTTCGAAATTTATTGGAACTGCAAGAGAAACCACCGATTTTGTCAAAGCCAGTGGATCATGAAGAATTGTTTGTTTACTTGGCAGTCTCGGCTCACGCCGTTAGCACAGCCCTGGTTCGAGAAGAAGACAAAGTACAAAGGCCAGTGTATTATGTAAGCAAGAAATTAGCAGCGGCAGAGTGCAACTATCCAAAGATTGAGAAGCTCGCTCACAGCCTCCTAATCGCATCCCGAAAACTTCGTCACTATTTCCAAGCTCATCCAATAACCATATACACCGACCAGCCCTTGAGGCAGGTGCTGCAGAGACCCGAAGCATCGGGAATGTTGATCAAATGGAATATAGAATTACGTCAGTTTGATTTGAATTTCCAACCACGAAAGTCGATCAGGGGGCAAGCTCTGGCAGACTTTATTGCGTAGTTCACCATCCCAGAGGAGGAAGTAATCGATGACAAAGTGGTTAGGTCCGAGGATGAGTTAAAGATAGATCCGTGGAAACTATACGCAGATGGAGCCAAGAACGATCGAAGGTCCGGAGCTGGAATTGTCTTAGTCACCCCCGAAGGACGATCGTTATATTATGCTCTACGATTAGAGTTTTCGGCGACTAACAATGATTCTGAATATGAGGCCCTAATTGCCGGGCTGAAGCTTGCTAAAGACCTCGAAATAAAAACATTGAACATATTCTGTGACTCTAAAATCGTTGTTTTCCAAGTACGAGAAGAATTTGTGGCTCGGGGACCTCGACTTATCGCCTACCTCAGGAAAGTGAGAGAGCTATTGAATAGCTTGGAGCGGTACAACATAACACATATTCCCAGAGCTGAAAACCAGAAAGCATATAGGCTGGCAAAGCTGGCTAGTTTCGACAATCCAGAAGAGAATGAAATAATTCCAATTGAAACGTTGGAATCACCAAGCTTTGAGTCAATGGAAATTGAGTTCGCTTTTGAAGCAGAACCGGAGAAGGAGTCGTGGATGACCCCAATTAAGAACTTCCTTAAGGCTGGAACACTCCCATCAAAGAAGAGTGAAAGAAGGGCTATAGTTCGCAAGGCTACCAGATATGTCATACAAGATGATACTCTTTATAGGCAAGGATTTTCTATGCCCCTGTTACGATGTATAGCGCACGACGACATCAAGCGTGTACTAAGAGAAGTACACGAAGGTGAGTGTGGAGATCATACAGGAGGTCAGACTTTAGCAAAAAAGATATTGCGATACAGATACTTTAATACTTCTGGCCCACAATTAACAAAGATGCAGCTGATTATTCACGACGCTGCGATAAGTGCCAGAGATTCGCCAAAATCCCCAGAGCACCGTCGACCCAACTTAAATCAATGGTGAGTCCTTGGCCATTTGCTACATGGGGAATTGATATCATTGGAGTTCTACCGATAGCTAAAGGAGGAGCGACATATGCAATAGTGGCCGTGGACTATTTTACGAAGTGGGTGGAAGCTGAGCCCTTGACCAAGATCACGGCAAGAAAGGTGATAAGTTTCGTGGTCAGAAATATTATATGCCGATTCGGGATCCCAAGGACGATTATAACTGACAACGGAACCCAATTTGATAGTACTGAATTCAGAAATTTATGCCAGAAGTATAAGATTGACAAGCGATATACTGCAGTTGCCTATCCGCAGTCGAACGGGCAAGTAGAGGCAATAAACAAAGTAATAAAATCCATCCTCAAGAAACGGTTAGAGCGTGCAAAGGCAAAATGGGTTGACGAATTGCCCCTAGCTTTGTGGGCATATCGAACAACATTTAAGACGGCCACCGGTCATACCCCTTTCTCTCTCTCCTTTGGCTCAAAAGCAGTAATTCCAGTTGAACTGGAAGTTCCTTCCCACAGGGTGACATATTATGACCCGATGACGAATCGGGCGCTCTTACTTGAGTCTCTTGATGAAGTCGAAGAAAAAAGGGACGAAGCAGATTTGCGTGCGGCAAGACATAGACGTCAGATGGCACGCTATTACGACAAAAAAGTTCGCCTCAGGACTTTTGAACCAGGAGATTTGGTGCTAAAGAGAGTCTTTCCATCCCTTCCTCACCTCGGTCCAAAATGGGAAGGACCCTTTGTCATCCAATGGAAACTTGAAAAAGGAACCTTCAAGTTAACGACCGTAGATGGCGAAGAAGTCCCTAGAGCATAGAATGCCCAACACTTAATGCGATATTTGGATTAGAAATGCTGTACTTTTTGTTATTTTTCTTATGAACTCTGTAATATGGCACGACTTGCCTTAGGAAAATCTGACGATATGAATAAAGGACTATAAAGTGGATGTAGGCTACGACTTAGCCGAACCACTATAAAAATATTGTGTGTTATTTACTTTTATGCACTACATATATACATTCATCGATTATTCTGTTGTGATTATAGAATACAGGATGACTCAAAACCTGAAAAGGTTGAAGACAGTTTAGACATAAGAAGAAGCACAACGACTATTTGTGCGACAAGATATAAAAGAATGAGAAAACGACATTCTTAACTCTAACTCTCCAGAGAGAGAGAGTATAAAAGCGTCTCCGACTGAGCGCTAAAAAAGAAATTCCTCTCCGTAACTCTAACTCTCCAGAGAGAGAGAGAGTATAAAAGCGTCTCCGACTGAGCGCTGAGAAAGAAATCTTTCCCTGCTGAAAAACCGGGGAATGAATAGATTACTGAGCTCGAACTCTAACTCTCAAGAGAAAAGAGAGAGAGTATAAAAGAAATGCCAGAAAAAACGACAGGTACTGACGACACAGGAAATGCTATCCCGTCAGAAAATCGGGAGTAGTCAGATTGCTTGATTAAGCATTAAATAATTTGTGGGAATTGACTGGGGGTATATATGTATACACATATTTCCTCCCTCCGTAATTTCATTTTATAACTATAGTAAGACATGCATTTTTACATAAGTGCAGAACTGCTGACAAACAGACATTGCAGAAAATGAGTTATTTTTTATTTACAAATGAATGAATTTGTACAGGAAAATAGCTAAAAAGGAAAGTGCAGGAGCCACTCTTGTAGCAGCAATTATTGGTTCACTAAATGCTAAAACGATACAAGGCGATCCACTATTTAGATTTTGAATGAGCCTTGGACTTCTTGGCGGCTTTCTCCGCATCCTTTGCTTCTTTCTCAGCCTCTGTCAAGATTCGTTTTGATTTCTTCTTTCCTGAAGATGCGATGCTAGAGCCAGTAGACTTCTTCCCGGAGGGCGGAGCGCTGGAATCAAGAGAAGATTTTTTAGCAAGTTCCTCTGTAATAGATCTAGTTGAGATGTGACGATCCCAAAACCCCGTGACACGGTGTTAAGGATAATCATTGGAATATAACACATTAATCATCATTAGCAGATCACAGATAATAGCATAAACAGAAAATAGAATAATTTATACACATATGACAGCGGAATCATATAGATATCATCACATCAGAGAAGCACAGTACAGAATACAACTTAGTGCATAATGATACATAATCAGTCACCATCGCCAGAGGCGGAATCATACATAAAGAGTACACAAAAGGAATATCAGTCTACATCGCCAGTGGCGGAATCATAATATAGATACAATAATGGCGGAGAAAATCCAAGTCAGCACAGTGTAGTCAAGCCTCGCCATGAGCCAAAAGGTGCGTCAGAAACCTGTAACTAGGCTGCCCGTGTGAAAATGAGGGCACCCGAGTTTGCAAGGTGAAACAAACTACGAGTCAGTCATGGGACTGGTATGAAAAATCTACTCAACTTATAAACAACAATAATAAGGCAAATCAAAGGACCTCGCCACTTTCGCGGAACAGGTTTACTCTAATGAGTGCTAGTGCATGAAACAAAGTAAATGATTAAATCAACGCAATGCTTTTTATAAAATGAAGCCATTATAAGACTCAGGTCCCATCACACAATGCAACACAAGCCGGAGGATAAAGTTTTCCCTTATAATGGCCAAAAATGCTTCATACGTATAAAACAAAAGTGTTTGATATTATTACTAGTGCATATATGTTTCAAAAGCGATTTCAATCATAAATATCAATCATAGGCGGCATAAATGACCCATACCACTATGTCGCCATACTAGTAATACAATCACAACCGCATATTTCGTATTGGAAATTGGATTCCTTCATGAGTCGAGGCAAGGGGCAAGCTCCTCTCCGATTCGAGACACTCTAGCAAATGTCCCAGGACCCCACTATGATCCTTGGATCTTCAGGGCCGGTCCTCTCTTACTTTTGAGGATTGGCAATTCCTGAACACACGTTTCCCGGTCCTTACAGACCTATATCGAGGTGTGAGGCTCACGAATTCACGTTATACACAAAGCTACATCACACAGACCATGCTTTGATCATCAACCACAAGACTTTGCTTTGCAACAGAAGCCTTGATCATATGCCACTTAGGCGTGCCACACAAGCAATCCACTCCATGCGACTGATTTCTGTCAATGTATAACCTCTGAGCTCGTACGTCTCAGAGAAGGGCGTTAAGCAAGAGAATAAATTCTCCGCCGCCAAACAGATATATATTTAACAGAGATCAATCAACACAGAACAAAATCCAATGTCAGACACACAGTCCATTTACAAGTCCGCTCTGGGTCTGAACGAAACCGGAGGCACCAATTCCTCGCATATCCGTACAATCAACAATATGTTTTGACGGCTACTACTTCAATTCCTTCATGGTAGCTACTCCAGTCACGAGTATCAGTAGCGCCCATCCATCCAATGTGGAGATCGTCGGTCTTCAACCGTCTTCGGCTCTTCGACTTCTCAACGTCGATCGATTATTTGAAATGAGATAAACTCAGCCTTTTCAAATAACCCACGTATATTTAGATTTTCAAATCTATCAATCACATGGTTGGACTATTCAACAATCACATTTCAGTTATTTAGTTATATGAGAGCTTAACGACTAACCTTGATCCCGCATCCACAACTGCGAGGGGCTTGAGGGCTTCAGGGTCAAGTTCTTCGGTTTTTAATTGCAAGCGCTTGTCTTGATCATCTTTCATTGCAGCCAAGGTAACGTCATCAGCACTTTTTGACTCCCCGATTATTGCAACTTCTGGTTCCTCTTCCTGACCCCCGTCACCGCCATCATCCCTTAAAGCTGCTATCATTTCTTCATCATGGGGAGTGGCGGCCTTAGACGGCTTGGTTCCTTCTCCCAAGTCTATAGAAGCAGCCTTGTCTTCCCCTCTTTTGGCCTTTTCTGCGGGCTTTGTCCCGGCGGTGGCTCCCTGAGTCACATCTGTCTTTTCAGATGGCTCAATACCTACAGAATGAGAAGCAACAGTTATCAACTCAGGCGAAAACAATGGGTTTTTCATTGATTGCTCAGTCACGTGGCGAAAGGTAGAAATAGCCTTGACAAATTGAGGAGAAAAGGTAGGGATACCTTCCGAAGACTTCTCGGCAGGGGTGACTACTACCTATGGTGCTGTTTCAGGAATAGGGGATAGCAGGGTTGTTCGGGGAATTCCCGGATTTTCAAGATCATACCCCTCTACTTCCGGAATCGCGGGGGCAGCAGAAGAGGAACCGGTCTCGGGAATGTTTTTCTGTTTAATCCTCCTCCTCTCTTCTTCCACAGCCTCAGCAATGAGGCGGCGCCCTTCAGCTAGGCGTTCTAGCTCATCATCCCTCAAGTATTTTTCCATTAGCTTATCCTCATCGATAGAATCGACTTTGAGCTCCTCTTTTTCCCACTCAACAATCTGATTCCATACTTGAACTAGAGTGGATGGGTAATCTTCGATCCAGGAAATGTTTCGGCGACAGATGATATGTGCGAAGAATTCAATCATTAATTCGCCAAAACCTTGAATATCAGCCTCCGCCTTAGATAATTGTTTGCGGGCTTCCTCCGCAGATTTGATAGCACACTCCACGTTGCCCTCAGCCAGGGCAGCTCTGTTCTCTGCCTCCAATAGCTTTGAAGCTAAGTCGGCATTCTTCTTTTCTAGTTCAGCACTCCTCTTCGCTACCTCGGCATTTTTCCGCTCGAGGTCAGCACAAGCAAGGCGTGTCTTAGCAGCTTCTGACTTAGCCTCATCAGCTTGCTTTTTTAACCCAGAACGCTCTTGAGTGTGAGATTCAAGCAAGTCGTGATAACGTTTTTGCATGTCCTCAAATTGTTGTTTGAAGTTAGAAGCGTCCCTTTGAGCGACAGCTAGCTGAGCTTGAGTGTCTTCCAAATCTTTTCCTAGAGCTTTTAAAGCCTTGGCATCCTCCTCCGCGGTCTTTTGCATTGAATCAGTATTCGTGATTAGAGTGCAGATAATTCTGAAAAGATTGCGTGAATATTTAAACATCTCAGTATATTGTTTTTCAACCGCATCTATCTTTGCTTTGGCCTCATCTGCCCATTTAGAAGAAACAGGTTCAAGGGCAGGTAAAAAAGTCAAAGTCTCGAAGTAGTGTTCGGGAAATTGCTCCTCCAAATATGCCCGCTTTACTGCAGTTTCCGCATCTAGTGGGGGAGGAGCGGGGATTGTCAATTCGGTGTCCCTGTGTGAGGAGGATTCGGTAGTTTCTTTGTCTGTCCTAGGTCGTTTAGTAGCAGGGACCTTGTGCTTACTCCGAGACCCGGTTTCTTTCGGAGGAGTTCTCTCTCTACTGCGCTTTTCATGGGAAGAAGTGGAGTCTTTAGATTGTGGTCTGTCCTCTTCCCTATGGCTTTGATAACCTTTGTATTTCTCTTGTTCCGGCCGAACGGGTGAGCGAGAACGTGAGGGTCGAGAACGATAGGGATCATAAGGCCTTCTCTCCTCCCTACCACAATCATCCCGGCGATCATACTCGATATCCTGAGGTGGATTGGACATGCTGCGGCGAAGCTTCCTGATATCATAGTAGGATCGAGACATCGTACCTGCACGATAAAACAAACGAAATTTAGAATTAATGGATTCACGGAGAAAGAGGTGTAATGAATGCTAATGACGTTGTATAAAGTGTATCCTAAGTGGTGTGTTTCCCCCCAACCAACCCGAGTCTGAAGCTAGACTAGTACGGGCAGGCTCTTTGGCCTTAGCGGGAGTGGTCTCTTCAGAAGAGGTGAAGACTAAAGGATCCTTCCTGAAATCCTCTGAAGTGTATATAGTTTCAGGTAAGGGGAGATCCCCCAAACCCTGAAATATTTGGTCATCAGTACTAGGGATATTCCCCTCGGAAGCATTAAGTGGCGACTCTTGGGAGGATGTTGACTTTTCCAGAGAAGTAGCCTCCTCGGGGGCAGTATATCCTTCACGATGCTTTTCGGCCAGATTAGCCAATTCGTCATCTTGTGTAGAAGATGGAGAAGGTGAAGTTTGAAGAGGCACTGTAGGAACTCCTAAGCCTTCTCCTGTCTCTGGGACTACCTCCACTGGAGGGATGTATACGTATGGAGCCGTCCCATGACCGATGCTATGAAAAACGGATAACAGCCCATGAAAGTGAAGGTATTCGTCTTTAAGGACTTCGTCGATAGTCAAGAATTTCTGATCGCCATTAAGAAGTTGGTGCATCCGGTCAAAGAACACCTGATCTGATATCTGTTTGGGATTGTCGACTGCAAACAAAAAGGAAAACAAGTTAAGGTGATGATTCAAGTGTACGGAGCCCATATTTAGAAAATCAGTGCTTTACTTGATTTGGTCCACCTCCTGGCGCATCCAGGCTGTCGCTTTACGTAGAACCATTCTAGTCTAGAATCTCCAGCTTTACTGCTAAATGGTGCTGAGATTATCTTCCTCTTTGGAACCGACTCGAAGTAGCAGAAAGATGGAGTCTCTCGAGTCCGATGCTTGAAATTATAGAAGAAGTGAACGTCATCGAACGTGAGCTCTATGCCTAAGATTTCACGATATGCTATGTACAAAGTGTGCAAGTAGGCATACGAATTGGGATGCAGCTGCATGGGGGCAATCCGCATTTGTCTTAAGAAGTCAACGATGAAGGGAGAGAATGGAGGAATAGCGCCGACCATGCACATCAATCGAGTGACCGCCATATATCCTTCTGGAGGGTTGTGGGGACGGTCAGAGCTTGAAGGCACTAGAGTGTCCCTTTTCATTATCCCGTACTTTAAGCAAATTCGGACAAGTCGATCGTTGTCGATTGTTGATTCAACGGAATCTGGAGGTGATTCCAATATAACGGCCGATTCAAATTCATCGGGGGCTCGATCGTCACCAATCCCTCCTTCTTCCTCAAAACCCAGAGAAAATTCATTCTCTGAAGACACCTCATTGCTTTCCCGATTTCCAACTTCGTAGTCTGGACCCTCACTGTCCCATTCTGGATCCGACGGAGAAGATATATCCTCGAGAGTGATTTTGTTAGAGGTTTCCGGGGCTTCTTTCCTCTCATCTAGTCTGGAAGAGCGTCTGGGTCTCATGGTCATAGAACTATTGAAGAAGCAATAGCACGAATTAGAGTAAATTAGCCCGTACCCCCCTGTGCATGTGCGTGAACTAAAATGTGTGCAGTGAATGTGAGAAATGCAAAGTAAAGATGCAACAATGTAAGGCGAAACTTTGAAGAGAAAGTGACGGTCAGAGTAGTTCTTAATGTTCATTTATGCCCGCAAGGCACTATCCTAACTGTTCATGAAGTTGTAAGTAATATCTAGCATTGTTTTAAATAGTTGAACAAAATTTTGCGCTTTAGATTGAGTGGTTCTCGGTTCGGTTCGGGCAGGCATCATAGGATCGGACTGAAGAAAAGTTATGCACTGGATGAAAGGTTATGTTCAACCGGATCGGCTCGAAGACATGTAATAGGAACAGATTGGATGAGTTTGAATACCGACGCCCCCTATTTATCTGTTTTCACCCTCCGATCCGATCCGATGGGCTATCCCTTGTTTTCCATTTCCACTCTTCCGACCCGAACCGGAAAGATAAAACATTGCTCTCCTCCTCCGTCTTCCATGTTTCCTCGCCCGAACCGATTTCTCATGTCTTTCATCTTCTTCTTCTTCCTCAATCACCTCCGAACCCAATCCCATATCAACAGCTCCAATTAGGATCAAGCGTACGCCTTCTTCAACCTATCAACGCCTCGAGGTGGTAGCAGAGATATCAGCGACGGCGGTAGAGGAGGGGATGGCCGTGTCATTGAGATTGAACCGTAAATATGCTCAAATCATTCATATTAAATCGCAAATTACAACTGAAATCAGTTAAAGAGAAGCTTAATTGAAGTTATGACCTACCGATACAATTGATTTAAGGATGCGAAAAGGAGTTTTGATTTTCTTTTTGGGAAGTTAGGGTTTTCGTTTTTCCTTTGGAGTAATTCCTGGAAGAAAAGTGAAAATAAAAGAAGAGGAAGAAAGAAAGATGGAGATGGGGGCAGAGGATCTATACAGGAGGGAGGTGGCTACTCGTATTCCTCTCCTATTTTTCCGCTCGGCCCGGAGTACGAGCCCAACAACCCACACCTTCTGGCCCATTGACGCAGTACAAAGCAAAACAGGAAGAAGGGGCATCCAGGTCGCACTCCGAACCGAAGTAGGATTCACGTGTTGACTTGGCATCTGAATCAAATAGAATTCAAATGAAAAATAAAAGAAGAGTATACCTGAGAGAAACACTGTATGTCGAGAAGAACTTCTGGATTTGACTCAAAAACAAAGAAAGTTGTTCGCAAATTCTACGACCTATATATAAACAACAAAAGGCATGATTTCATGAAGCAATGCATCTCTACAAACGAACATAAGTAACTTTCTGACTATTCAGATTCAAGAACCAATATTCGGGCAACATCAAAGCACGCTTCGTTTTCAACAGAAGCATCCTTTGAGGGGGCAAAATGTTAGCCCACTTTGTGAACTGGGCAACACAAAGTCAAGATATGAAATATTGAAGAACTTGAAAAACTCTGAAGCGGGTCGGATCGGAGCAGGATAGCGGTTAGGATAGGGTAAAGTCTGCTATTCGGATCGGTGAACTAATACTCTTGGAGATAAAGAAGCACAGCTATTCGGGTCGGAGGGGAATCTACTTCCAGTCGGATCGGAAAACCACCCAATTGCTACAGAGATAGGTCGGAGTGGAGCGGAGCAGAATAAAGAGAAGAGAGAATTGTTTCCAAGTCAATCCGGGTCGGATCGGATATCCCGATCCGAACCCCTTGTACATGTCCCTCCGACCCGAACCCATTTTCCATATCATTCCCCTGCATAAGCGCCTGGATATCCGGATCGGCTATGACCAGTTCCTGCCCACGACGTCCATTACTCTGATGCGTTGTCAACATAGAAATGCATCCGAACCCGAGGCTGATGGGGTGGATGACACGTGGCTCCGATCCAGATCGGGTTCTGAGCTAATTCACACCTATAAATACCCCGTCTGGAGACAAAGAAAAGGATCTTTTTTCTGGCACTTGGAGAGTTCAACCTCCTTCATAACCCGAATTCCAACAATCCCGAAAAATCCAAATCTTCTTTCATTATTTGTTTTCAAACAATTGAGTGATTGTGAGTGAGTTGTGAGAGAGATCAAGTGAATATTTCATTGTATTTGCAACTGAATCATTGAAAATAGTGAAAAACAAGTGGACTTAGGCATTTCTTCGCCGAACCACTATAAATCCTGTGTGTTCATTTTTATTTTTATCTCATTTCATTTTGCTTTTAATCAATTTGGGTGTTAGAACCACTTTTTGGTCTAACATTTCCCAAACACAATGAACATCGGTTTTAAAAGATAGTAATTATTATAACTTTATTAGTTATGGAGCAATAAGTAAATATTCAAATTCCAAAAAATGATTAGATTAATAGCATGGAAAATTTTGCATGACAATGAAATGCTTAATTGTCTTCAATTATTGTTTTTGTTGACATAGTGAGTGAAGACAACTTGTGAATCCATTACAGTTAAAAGTTGCATTTAAATCAGTTGCAGTACAACAATAAACTGATGTTTTTAGTTTTGAATCAAATTAATCCTCATCAAAAAATTGATCATCACATAACCCATTCATTATAGATAAGCTCAATGGAAAAAAACTTATTTCTAATACCATGACAGAAACAATACCCTAAAGCCTACTAAAAATAAAATGAAACCCACATTATCAGTTGAAGAGAATGAGAATAGCTTAAAAGAATGAATGTAAGAAGGCAAACGTCAATGTTCCCTTCATTCTAGATGCACCTCACAAAGAGTCTTCATTCGAACCCGCATTATGAGTGACACTACGTTTTCTGAACTACAGGATTGTATTGTAACAGATGATTATTATTTTTCATTTTTTGAGAAAGCATAAACTAGAATCTTATGAATAATTTAATATATTTTTACAAACAACAATTTTGATCAGTGCAGTGTCATTTTTCCTACGATTTTTATGATCACATTTTCATCACTAATTGAAGGGCTAGTAAAATTTTGACACAAACATCTACGCTAGGTTGCAATTTCATGGTATTATTGCTGACGATGCCTTAACTCGCTAACTAATTCATCTATAGTTGATTTTTTAAACCTATGGAAAGCAATAATTTAATACTACAGCTAAAGAAATAATGTAAATTGGAATACACGTTTCTTTTTAGAACCTATAGACAACAATTGGTATTTGACTCTTACTATGTCACCGACATATTCAATAAGTTATTGCTATAAATAAACTTTTAATGATAATTGTGTGTGTGTGTGTGTGTATATATATATATATGTAAACTATCTTTTGTCAGTGATTACTTTTATGTTGTTGCTACAATTGTAACAATATTTACAATCTTAAAAAATAACGTAGTATATATACTACTTATTTAATTCCTTCATATCTTGGCTCCTTGCATCCACTTGTATCAAACGTCCCTGAAATTTCCCTAAATTCCAAATTCAGTTCTAAATTATGTAGTTGAAAGAGATGGCCAATAATTTTGTCCCTAACTGTCAAACAAACATATAACTATTATATAGTTTACAGAATAAACTTTGGTTACACCCACAATTCGAATATACTAATAACAATTATCAAATAGGCGTACAAAGAACATTTAATGGAATTTGTAAACCGTGGTTATACATGAGTATATCAATAATAAGAAATTCAAACCTAACTGTATGCTCAAAGTAATTACAAAACATTAATCGAAAGGTAGTACAATGTAGTAGATGTAGAAAGTTTCTGGTTTCAGAACTTGGAAAGGAATTGCAGTTGTGATTGAATGCCAATGTGAGATGAGATGGTGCATCATTGAAATGAGACTAGAAGCATAAAATTAGTAAGCAAATTGTGCAGTATTAAGCGATTCGAAAAAGGGGAAATAACTACAAAAAAATCAATGATTTCACCTGTCAATCTTCGAATATGAAGGGAAAAAATGGTAGTGGAAAACAATCTCATCGAGAGGTGAGCCGCTCAGATCCTGATGGAGCTGGTGTAGTCCCAAGTCTCGTTTATGCTAATTAATTCGAACTGCTTCCACCCCGCGAACGATCTGTAGAGGAAGGAGGCAAAGCTACAACTAAAAAAGAACTCGACGATGGGGAAATGACGTCGTCGATAGGTGGAGGCTCTCAGATCCAAGCGAATTGTAACGACCCGCATTCTACGCATCGAAGGATCGTAGAATATTTATTTCTCTCACATATGAAGTCGTATGGTCATGTAACTTTGGGAGATGACTATTGGGGTCATTTCCCATGTTGTCGATTTTTGCCGATTTTTAAATGACCGTTTTGCCCCTAGCTGATCTTGTTTTGGCCATAACTTTTGATTGGTAAGGAATGTTGACCTAAAACCACTTTCATTAGATCCGAATGATAGTTTACCTTTCCGTAGAGTAGTCACATTAGCCAAACAGGCTCACCGTTTGGGAGATATGACTGAAACAAGGTTTAGAAGGTGAAAAACACCTTAACCGGGCCTAATTAGAGTGATTAACAGCTAAGCCCATAACTCATTTCGGGATTAGGGTTATGGGAGGACTGAAATGAGTTAGAGAATAGTTCCTATTCATTTTTCCAGCCGCCACAAACCTCCCTTGAGCTCTAGCAATGGCCTCCATCTTCTAAATCGCTCCCAAAACACCATTTTTATCATTCCTAATCACTAATTAAGCAAATCAACACCAAATCAAGGCAGATTAGCATCAAATCAGAGATAGGACTGCTGGAATAGATTGGGATCCATGTCATAACAGTCGAGTTTCAGATCTAAGATTTTAATTGTGGCTAAGGTGAGTGATTTGCATTGTTTTTCACTAATTATGGCTAATTAGGGTAATTAGCGAAGATTAGCGAAATTATTACTCAGAAAAATCTAGAAAAATTTGTAAAAT
Organism: Allium sativum; assembly: GCA_030737875.1. NCBI lineage: Eukaryota > Viridiplantae > Streptophyta > Magnoliopsida > Asparagales > Amaryllidaceae > Allium > Allium sativum. Next base: position 426,003,970 of record CM060909.1, on the reverse strand, counting down.
TCCATAATATTATTGTATGCCTCTGATATGAATTTGGATTAATTTTACTAATCCCAGAATTTAGGGGATTAAGGGGTGATTAGTGATAATTAGCGAAATTTTGCATCGTAAAGATCTGGAAAAATTTGTAAAATTCTAAAATATTATTTTAGGACTCTGATAGAAATTTGGGATGATTTCGTTAAGTTTTACTAATCTTATCATTAGTTTTTGTTAAACATGCTTAAGGGGAAAACAAGGGTTTTTGGGTATGTTCGATCCGTTTTGACATATCATATTGTTGTTTTGCTGTTTGTGGATGTTTATACATGTTGCTATGGCTGTATGGTATGCTTTGTGATTGTTTAGAACAGTTAGAATGGTCGAAAATGCCGTCGTGTGGCGTAAAACAGTCGCTGGAAAGATGCAGGAAAATATGCAGGAAACCGGATCGGATCGCCCCCTATAAATGAACCGCTCGTGATGTATTTTGGCCGATTTGAGACGTGATGAACCAGAAGCTCCGACCCGATTGGAGTTCTACCCGATCCGAACCGCTCGTGGATGACGGCACAGATCCGACTCGAGTAGAGTACGCCGAGATGATCCGCTTGAGAGGAGGAGCCACCAACTGGTCCATGTGCCACGACCCATTCCGACAGAGGATGCACGAACCGATCCGATGTGACAACCACGAGTCTACTTAGAGCTCACGAATGGAAGGAAGGTGACCACGACCGATCCGAAGCCCCATCACGAACCGATCGCGATCTGAACCTAACCGACGTGGATGATCACAGACAGGACTACTTCGAGGAGCACGATCCGAAGCATAGTGAAGAGGAGCATATCCGAACTGATCCGGAGAAGACCAAAACCCGAGATGCAATGGTAGTCCAAATGGGAAGTTTGTACTCAGGATCCAGTTGGGAACTAACGAGTTAACTTCATGGTTGGACTTTGCTGCTGGACGTATGCAAAGGGGTTGCCGGTATTCATAACTTTGGTTCACCACCGAGAGACGAATAGTGGGCTTGTAGTGATAGTTGTACGGGTTGGACTCCGTCAAGGCCCAAAGGATTAGGTGATCAAATAGTGAATATCGTATGCTTTACGCACTGAGTGAGAGATGTGAGGACGGTTGCTATGTTTGATTGTTTGCTTTCTGTTAGACTAAAAAGTGGTTCTAACACCCGAATTAACTGAAAGCAAATGAAATAAGATAAAAATAAAAATGAACACACAGGATTTATAGTGGTTCGGCGAAGAAATGCCTACGTCCACTTGTCTCTCACTATATTTACTGATTTAGTTGCAAGTACAATGAAATATCCACTTGATTCCTCTCACAACTCACTTATAATCACTCAATTATAGAAAACAAATATTGAAAGAAGATTTGGATTTTTCAGGATTGCTGGAATTCGGGATATGAAGGTGGTTGAACTCTCCAAATGCCAGAAAAAAGATCCTTTTCTTTGTCTCCAAACGGGGTATTTATAGGTGTGAATTTGCTCAAAACCCGATCCGGATCGGAGCCACGTGTCATTCATCCCATTAGCCTCGGGTTCGGATGAATTACTGTGTTGACAACGCATCAGAGTAATGAACGTTATGGGCAGGAACTGGTCATAGCCGATCCGGATATCCAGGCGCTTATGCAGGGGAACGATACGGAAAATGGGTTCGGGTCGGAGGTATATATACCAGGGGTTCGGATCGGGATATCCGACCCGGATTGACTTGGTGACAATTCTCTCTTCTCTTTATTCTGCTCCGCTCCGACCTATCTCTGTAGCAATTGGGTGGCTTTCCGATCCATCTTGAAGAAGACTGCCCTCCGATCCGAACATGCGCTCTCTGCTTTCAACAGCAATAGCTCACCGATCCGAATAGGAGATTTTATCCGATCCGAACGATTGCAGCTGTCCGATCTAGGTTGTAGAGTCTTCTCCGATCTGAGCAGTGATGGTCTCTCCGATCCGAACCGAAGTCTTCTAATTAAATATGCTCTTCAATGTTTGACATCTTGACTTTGTGTTGCCTAGTTCACAAAGTAGGCTAACATTTTGCCCCCTCAAAGGATGCTTCTGTTGGAAACGGAGCATGCTTTGATTGCCATGGCACAATACCTTCATCCTTCCTTTTGAATTCACATGTCAAGTTGTTGTTCATCATCCTGTTCGGTTCGGGCTCCGACCCGAACGGATTTATAGTTTGAGTTCCGACCCGGATGGATTTTCTATGCCTTGCAACAGATCAATGGGCCAGAAAGTGTGGGCAGTTAGGCTCGTACTCCGGACCGAGCAGAAATATAGGAGGGGAATACGAGTAGCCACCTCCCTCTTGTATATATTCTCTGCCCCTGTCTCCTTCTTTCTTTCTCTTTCTTTTACTTTCGCCGTTCTTCCAGGAATTTCTCCAAAGAAAGAAGAAAAAAAACGAAAATCCTAACTTCCCAAAAAAAATCAAAACTCCTTTTCGTATTCTTAACTCAATTGCATCGGTAGGTCATAACTCCAATTAAGCTTCTCTTTAACTGATTTCAGTGGTAATTTACGGTTTATTATGAATGATTTGAGCATATTTATGGTTCAATCTCAATGACACGGCCATCCCCTCTTCTACCACCGTCGCTGATATCTCTGCTACCACCTCGAGGCGTCGATAGGTTGGAGAAGGCGTATGCTTGCTCCTAACTGGGGTTGTTGATATGGGATTGGGTTCGGAGGTGATTGAGGAAGAAGAAGAAAATAAAAGGCATGAGAAATCAGTTCGGGCGAGGAAACAGGGAAGATGGAGGAGGAGAGCAAAGTTTTATCTTTCCGGTTCGGGTCGGGAGAGTGGAAATGGAACACAGTGGATAGCCTATCGGATCGGATCGGAGGATGAAAACAGATTAATAGGGGGCGTCGGTATTCAAATTCATCCGATCCGCTCCTATTGCATGTCTCCGAACTGATCCGGTTGAACATAACTTTTCATCTAGAGCACAACTTTTCTTCAGTCCGATCCCATGATGCCTGCCTGAACCGAACCGAGAACCACTCAATCTAAAGCACAAAATTTTGTCCAACTATTTAAAACAATGCTAGATATCACTTCCGACTTTATGAACAATCAGGATAGTGCCTTGCGAACATAAATGAACATTAAGAACTACTCTGACCATCACTTTCTCTTCAAAGTTCGCCTTACATTGTTACATCTTTACTTTGCATTTCTCACATTCACTGCACACATTTTAGTTCACGCACATGCACAGGGGGTACGGGCTAATTTACTCTAATTCGTGCTATTGCTTCTTCAATAGTTCTATGACAATGAGACCCAGACGCCCTTCCAGACTAGCTGAGAGGAAAGAAGCCCCGGAAACCTCTAACAAAATCACTCTCGAGGATATATCTTCTCCTTCGGATCCAGAATGGGACAGTGAGGGTCCAGACTACGGGGTTGGAAATCGGGAAAGCAACGAGGTGTCTTCAGAGAATGAAGTTTCTCTGGGTTTTGGGGAGGAAGGAGGGATTGGTGATGATCGAGCCCCTGATGAATTTGAATCGGCCGTTATATTGGAAACACCTCACAATCGACAATGATCGACTGGTCCGAATTTGCTTAAAGTACGGGATAATGAAAAGGGACACTCTAGTGCCCTCACGCTCTGACCATCCCCACAACCCTCCAGAAGGATATATGGCGGTCACTCGATTGATGTGCATGGTCGGCGCCATTCCTCCATTCTCTCCCTTCATCGTTGACTTTTTAAGACAAATGCGGATTGCCCCCATGCAGCTGCATCCCAATTCATATGCCTACTTGCACACTTTGTATATAGCATATCGCGAAATCTTAGGCATAGAGCTCACGTTCGATGACGTTCACTTCTTCTATAATTTCAAGCATCGGACTCGAGAGACTCCATCTTTCTGCTACTTTGAGTCAGTTCCAAAAAGGAAGATAATTTCAGCACCATTCAGCAGTAAAGCTGGAGATTCTAGATTAGAATGGTTCTACGTGAAACGACAGACTGGATGCGCCAGGAGGTGGACAAAATCAAGTAAAGCATTGATTTTCTAAGTCCGAGCTCTATACACTTGAATCATCACCTTAACTTGTTTTCCTCTTTGTTTGCAGTTGACAATCCAAAACAAATATCAGATCAGGTGTTCTTTGACCGGATGCACCAACTTCTTAATGGCGATAAAAAATTCTTGACCATCGATGAAGTCCTTAAGGACGAATATCTTCACTTCCATGGGTTGTTATCCGTTTTTCGTAGCATCGGTCATGGGACGGCCCCCTACGCATACATTCCTCCAGTAGAGGTGGTCCCAGAGACAGGAGAAGGCTCGGGAATTCCTACAGTACCTCTTCAAACTTCACCTTCTCTATCTTCTACACAAGATGACGAATTGGCTAACCTGGCCGAAAGGCATCGTGAAGGATATACTGCCCCCGAGGAGGCTACTTCTCTGGAAAAGTCAACATCCCCAGCAGAGTCGCCACTTAATGTTTCCGAGGGGAATATCCCTAGTACCGATGACCAAATATTTCAGGGTTTGGGGGATCTCCCCTTACCTGAAACTATATACACTTCAGAGGATTTCAGGAAGGATCCTTTAGTTTTCACCTCTTCTGAAGAGACCACTCCTGCTAAGGCTAAAGAGCCTGCCCGTACTAGTCTAGCTTCAGATTCGGGTTGGTTGGGGGGAAACACACCACTTAGGACACACTTTATACAACAGCATTAGCATTCATTGCACCTCTTTCTCCGTGAATCCATTAATTCTAAATTTCATTTGTCTTATTATTCAGGTACGATGTCTCGATCCTACTACGATATCAGGAAGCTTCGCCGCAGCATGTCCAATCCACCTCAGGATATCGAGTATGATCGCCGGGATGATCGTGGTAGGGAGGAGAGAAGGCCTTATGATCCCTACCGTTCTCGACCCTCACGTTCTCGCTCACCAGTTCGGCCGGAACAAGAGAAATACAAGGGTTATCAAAGCCGCAGGGAAGAGGACAGACCACCATCTAAAGACTCCGCTTCTTCCCATGAAAAGAGCAGTAGAGAGAGAAGTCCTCCGAAAGAAACCGGGTCTCGAGTAAGCACAAGGTTCCTGCTACTAAACGACCTAGGACAGACAAAGAATCTACCGAATCCTCCTCACACAGGGACACCGAATTGACAATCCCCGCTCCTCCCCCATTAGATGCGGAAACTGCAGTAAAGCAGGCATATTTGAAGGAGCAATTTCCCGAACACTATTTCGAGACTTTGACTTTTTTACCTGCCCTTGAACCTGTTTCTTCTAAATGGGCAGACGAGGTCAAAGCAAAGATAGATGCGGTGGAAAAACAGTATACTGAGATGTTTAAATATTCACGCAATCTTTCTAGAATCATCCGCACTCTAATCACAAATACTGATTCAATGCAAAAGACCGCGGAGGAGGATGCCAAGGCCCTAAAAGCTCTAGGAAAAGATTTGGAAGACACTCAAGCTCAGCTAGCTGTCGCTCAAAGGGACGCTTCTAACTTCAAACAACAATTCGAGGACATGCAAAAACGTTATCATGACTTGCTTGAATCTCACACTCAGGAGCGCTCTGAATTAAAAAAGCAAGCTGACGAGGCCAAGTCAGAAGCTGCTAAGACACGCCTTGCTAATGCTGAGCTTGAACGGAAAAACGCCGAGTTAGCAAAGAGGAGTGCTGAATTAGAAAAGAAGAATGCCGACTTGGCTTCAAAGCTATTGGAGGCAGAGAACAGAGCTGCCCTGGCTGAGGGCAATGTCGAGTGTGCTATCAAATCTGTGGAGGAGGCCCGTAAGCAACTATCAGAGGCGGATGCTGATATTCAGGGTTTCGGCGAATTAATGATTGAATTCTTCGCACATATCATCCGTCGCCGAAACATTTCTTGGATCGAGGATTATCCATCCACTCTAGTTCAAGTGTGGAATCAGATCGTCGAGTGGGAAAAAGAGGAACTTAAGGTCGATTCCATCGATGAAGATAAGCTAATGGAGAAATACTTGAGGGATGATGAACCGAAGCACCTAGCTGAAGGGCGCCGCCTCATTGCTGAGGCCATGGAAGAAGAGAGACGGAAGTCTAAACAAAAAACTGTTCTCGAAGCTGGTTCCTCTTCTTCTGCCCCTGCAACTTATGAAGTAGAGGGGTATGATCCTGAAAATCCGGGAATTCCCCGAACAACTCTGCTATCCCCTATTCCTGAAACAGCACCAGAGGTAGTAGTCACCCCTGCCGAGAGGTCTTCAGAAGGTATCCCTACCTTTTCTCCTCAATTTGCCAAGGCTATTTCTACCTTTCGCCACGTGATTGAACAATCGATGAAAGACCCATTGTTTTCGCCTGAGTTGATAACTGTTGCTTCTCATTCTGTAGGTGTTGAATCGTCCGAAAAGACAGATGTGACTCAGGGAGCCACCGCTGGGGCAAAGCCCGCAGAAAAGGCCAAAAGAGGGGAAGACAAGGCTGCTTCTATAGACTTGGGAGAAGGAAGTGAGCCGAATAAGGCCGCCACTCCCCATGATGAAGAAATGATAGCGGCTTTAAGGGATGATGGCGGTGACGGGGGTCAGGAAGAGGAACCGGAAGTTGCAATAATCGGGGAGTCAAAAAGTGTTGATGACGTTACTTTGGCTGCAATGAAGGCTGATCAAGACAAGCGCTTGCAATTAAAGACCGAAGAACTCGACCCTGAAGCCCTCAAGCCCCTCGCAGTTGTGGATGCGGGATCAAGGTTAGTTGTTAAGCTCTCAACTAGATCTATTACAGAGGAACTTGCTAAAAAATCTTCCCTTGATTCCAGCGCTCCGCCCTCCGGGAAGCAGTCTACTGGCTCCAGCACCGTATCTTCAGGAAAAAAGAAGTCAAAACGGATCTTGACAGAGGCTGAGAAAGAGGCAAAGGATGCGGAGAAAGCCGCCAAGAAGTCCAAGGCTCATTCAAAATCTAAATAGTGGATTGCCTTGTATCATTTTAGCATTTAGTGAACCAATAATTGCTGCTACATGAGTGGCTCCTGCACTTTCTTTTTTAGCTATTTTCCTGTACAAATTCAGTCATTTGTAAATAAAAAATAACTCATTTTCTGCAATGTTTGTATGTTAGTAGTTCTGCACTTATGTAAAAATGCATGTCTATAGTTATGAAATGAAGTTGTGGGGGGGGGGAATATGCGTATACATACATGCCCCCAGCCAATTCCCACAAATTATTTAATGCTTAATCAAGCAATCTGAATGCTCCCGATTCTCTGACGGGATAGCACTTCCTGTGTCGTCAGTACCTGTCGTTTTTTCTGGCATTTCTTTTATACTCTCTCTCTTTCTCTTGAGAGTTAGAGTTCGAGCTCAGTAATCTATTCACTCCCCAGTCTTTCAGCGGGGAAAGATTTCTTTCTCAGCGCTCAGTCGGAGACGCCTTTATACTCTCTTTCTCTCTGAAAAGTTAGAGTTAGGAGAAGAATTTCTTTTTCAGCGCTCAGTCGGAGACGCTTTTATACTCTCTCTCTCTCTCTCTAGAGAGTTAGAGTTAAGAATGTCGTTTTCTCATTCTTTTATGTCTTATCGCACAAATAGTCGTTGTGCTTCTTTTTATGTCTAAACTGTTTTCAACCTTTTTAGGCTTTGAGTCATCCTGTATTTTATAATCACAACAGAATAACTGATGAATGTATATATGTAATGCATAAAGGTAAATAACACACAATATTTTTATAGTGGTTCGGCTAAGTCGTAGCCTACATCCACTTTATAGTTCTTCATTCATATCGTCAGATTTTCCCAAGGCAAGTCGTGCCTTATTACAGAGTTCATAAGAAAAATAACACAAAGTACAGCAATTCTAATCCAAATATCGCATTAGGTGTTGGGCATTCCATGCTCTAGGGACTTCTTCGCCATCTACGGTCGTTAACTTGAAGGTTCCTTTTTCAAGTTTCCGTTGGATGACAAAGGGTCCTTCCCATTTTGGACCGAGGTGAGGAAGGGATGGAAGGACTCTCTTTAGCACCAAATCTCCTGGTTCAAAAGTCCTGAGGCGAACTTTTTTGTCGTAATAGCGTGCCAACCGACGTCGATGTCTTGCCGCACGCAAATCTGCTTCGTCCCTTTTTACTTCGACTTCATCAAGAGACTCAAGTAAGAGTGCCCAATTCATCATCGGGTCATAATATGTCACCCTGTGGGAAGGAACTTCCAGTTCAACTGGAATTACAGCTTCTAAGCCAAAGGAGAGAGAGAAAGGGGTATGACCGGTGGCCGTCTTAAATGTTGTTCGATATGCCCACAAAGCTAGGGGCAATTCGTCAACCCATTTTGCCTTTGCACGCTCTAACCGTTTCTTGAGGATGGATTTTATTACTTTGTTTATTGCCTCTACTTGCCCATTCGATTGCGGATAGGCAACTGCAGTATATCGTTTGTCTATCTTATACTTCTGGCAGAAATTTCTGAATTCAGTACTATCAAATTGGGTTCCGTTGTCAGTTATAATCGTCCTTGGGATCCCGAATCGGCATATAATATTTCTGACCACAAAACTTATCACCTTTCTTGCCGTGATCTTGGTCAAGGGCTCAGCTTCCACCCACTTCGTAAAATAGTCCACGGCCACTATTGCATATTTTGCTCCTCCTTTAGCAATCGGCAGAACTCCAATGATATCAATTCCCCATGTGGCAAATGGCCAAGGACTCACCATTGATTTAAGTTGGGTCGACGGTGCTCTGGGGATTTTGGCGAATCTCTGGCACTTATCGCAGCGTCGTGAATAATCAGCTGCATATTTGTTAATTGTAGGCCAGAAGTATCCGTATCGGAATATCTTTTTTGCTAAAGTCTGACCTCTTGTATGATCTCCGCACTCACCTTCGTGTACTTCTCTTAGTACACGCTTGATGTCGTCGTGTGCTATACATCGTAACAGGGGCATAGAAAATCCTTGCCTATAAAGAGTATCATTTTGTATGACATATCTGGTAGCCTTGCGAACTACAGCCCTTCTTTCACTCTTCTTTGACGGGAGTGTTCCATCCTTAAGGAAGTTCTTAATTGGGGTCATCCACGACTCTTTCTCCGGTTCTGCTTTAAAAGCGAACTCAATTTCCATTGACTCAAAGCTTGGCGATTCCAACGTTTCAATTGGAATTATTTCAGTCTCTTCTGGATTGTCGGAACTAGCCAGCTTTGCCAGCCTATCCGCTTTCTGGTTTTCAAATCTGGGAATATGTGTTATGTTGTATCGCCAATCTATTCAATAGCTCTCTCACTCTCCTGAGGTAGGCGATAAGCCGAGGTCACCGAGCCACAAATTCCTCTCATACTTGAAAAACAATGATTTTAGAGTCACAGAATATGTCCAATGTTTTTACTCCGAGGTCTTTAGCAAGCTTCAGCCCGGCAATCAGGGCTTCATATTCAGAGTCATTGTTAGTCGCCGAAAATTCTAATCGCAGGGCGTAATATAACGACCGTCCTTCGGGAGTGACTAAGACAATTCCAGCTCCGGACCTTCGGTCGTTCTTGGCTCCATCTGTGTATAGTTTCCAAGGATCTATCTTTAACTCATCCTCGGACTTAACCACTCTGTCATCGATTACTTCCTCCTCTGGAATAGTGAACTCCGCAATAAAGTCTGCCAGAGCTTGCCCCCTGATCGACTTTCGTGGTTGAAAATTCAAATCGAACTGACTTAATTCTATATTCCATTTGATCAACCTTCCCGATGCCTCGGGTCTCTACAACACCTGCCTCAAGGGCTGGTCGGTGTATATGGTTATTGGATGAGCTTGGAAATAGTGACGAAGTTTTCAGCATGCGATTAGGAGGCTGTAAGCAAGCTTCTCAATCTTTGGATAGTTGCGCTCTGCCGCTGCTAATTTCTTGCTTACATAATACACTGGCCTTTGTACTTTGTCTTCTTCTCGAACCAGGGCTGTGCTAACGGCGTGAGCCGAGACTGCCAAGTAAACAAACAATTCTTCATGATCCACTGGCTTTGACAAAATCGGCGGTTTCTCTAGCAGTTCCAATAAATTTCGAAAGGCCTCAACACAGTCCGGAGTCCACTCGAAGTTTTTCTTTCCCCTTTTAATTAGATCAAAAAACGGAACGCATTTGTCTGTGGCTTTGGAGATGAATCTACTCAGTGCCGCTACTTTCCCTGCAAGACTTTGGACGTCTTTAATTCTCCTCGGCTCTTCGATATTTCTAATCGCTGCTATCTGGCTAGGGTTGATTTCAATTCCTCGGGAGCTCACAATGAAGCCAAGGAACTTTCCCGATGCCACTCCAAATGAGCATTTCAGAGGATTCAATTTCATCCGGTACTTTCGCAGGATACCAAACATTTCCGCCAAGTCTTGCGTATGGCTGGAGGACTGTTTCGATTTGACAAGCATATCATCCACATAAACTTCCATAGTCTTTCCTATTTGATTATAAAACATTCTGTTCACTAAGCGCTGGTAAGTAGCTCCGGCGTTTTTCAATCCGAATGGCATTACAACATAACAATATGATCCCAAATTCGTAATGAAGCTCGTTTGTTCTTGGTCTGGCACGTGCATAGGAATTTGGTTGTACCCAGAATATGCGTCCATGAAAGAGAGAAGTTCATGACCTGCTGTCGAATCTACAAGCTGGTCAATCCTGGGAAGTGGGAAACTATCTTTTGGGCAAGCTTTGTTCAAATCTGAAAAATCAATACAAGTCCGCCACTTTTCGTTTGGCTTCTTTACCAAGACGGGATTCGATATCCAGTCGGGATATGTCGAATCTCGAATAAATCCATTCCGCTTCAACTTCTCTACTTCCTCTTTGAGAGCAGCCGACCTCTCTGGGCCCAGCATGCGTCTCTTTTGCTTCACAGGCGGATGTTTTGAGTTTACATTCAATTTGTGACTTATAATGGATGGCGATATCCCACACATGTCAGCGTGGGTCCAGTAAAACACGTCCAAGTTCGCCTTCAAAAAGTCCGTTAGTTCTTTGGCCCGACATGGATCCAATTAAGACCCAATCTTCAAGACTCTTGTCGGATCAGCGTCATCAATGGGAATTTCCACTGTCGCTTCATTAGGAGTTGCATTCTTGGTCTCTGGTTCCTCGTCTTTTCTGGGATCCAGGTCTTCAGGCGTTCCTTTTAGCAACTCCTTCGGGGCCGATTTCTCTATTTGCTACGCCGAGCCCCCCTTTGGGGGAGGCGAGGCATCTTCACTCTCGATGCTAAGTCCTTTCATCAACATCTTTAGTTCGGCCACATAACAGGCCCGTCCGGAAACTTGATCCCCTCTCATTACTCCAGTTACAGCTTCGGTTGGGAACTTAAGCAATAAACACCAGGGGGCGATACAAACTCTGAATTCAGCAAGGGCAGGCCTCCCCAAAAATGCATTATAAGGCGAATCTACGTCCAATACTACGAACTAAAGCATCCGCACCCTTCTGCGTTCTCCTTGCCCCAAGGTCACGGGCAATTCTATGTATCCCATGGGAGCTGTTGATGCCCCGTTGAAGCCTCTGATCCATCCTTCACATGGCTTCAAATCCTCAGACTCAAGCTTCATCTGATCAAATGACTTTTTAAACAAAATATTAACAGAACTTCCGTTGTCTACTAATACCTTATGAACCAAGGCCGGCCCAATGGTGGTAGTAATAACCAACGGATCATCAGTGGGTGATTGGATCCCAGTATTATCTCGGCTGCGGAATACCACGTCGTCAAACATGGTCTTCTGTTGTTTTATGGGGGTGATATCTTCCAAATCATCACCTTCATTCACGTCTAGATGATTGGCAGCATTTACATATTGATCCATTGATTTGAAACTTCGGATTGCCGGGTGAGGTCCGCCCACTATGGAGTTGATAACAATTCCTTTACCTTTCTGCTGTGCTGTAGGCTTGGGAGCAGGTAGAATCTGTTTTGGAGCTTGCTCTCCTTGCCCCTGTCCCTCGGGGCAACCTTGTATTCATCAACTTCCCTTCACGCAGCAGCTTCTCAATCAAATCCCTCAAATGCCGGCATTCATTGGTTGAATGCCCATGAGTTCCATGAAACAAACAAAATTTCCCTGTCGCCATTTCTTTCTCGGTCGAATCACGAGGTGGCGGTCTTTTGTACTGTAACACATTGTACGTATCCAAGTAAATATTTTCCAGGGTGTCGTTCAATGATGTATAATTCTCGTAGGTCTGGAATCGGGGTCTTTTGTTAGGATCACTTCCCCTATTTCTGTTTCTTCTGTTACCGTTCGGATTACGGTTATTGTTGTTGTTACCCCCGCTTCCAGCATTGTTGTCTCCACCCTTGTTTCCCACATTTACTTCAACCTTGCCTGAACTTTCCCCAGACTGCTTCACGGCGATATTACTCTGCACATTTTCTTTTGAAGCCGTCTCAGACTTTCTCTTTTGGTTTGCCCTGGCCTCCTCTCGCCTTAGATAAATATCGTCTTTCTCGTAGAATATCTCTCTTGTGGAGGGTGTTTTCCCAGAAAGGTAATCTCCAAACTCGGATTCAGGATCGACTCCTTCCTTCAATGCCATCAGAATAGTGGGCTCATGCGGGTCACTGACCTCGGTCACAGCTTGGTTAAAACGGTCAAGATATGCCCTCAAAGACTCTCCTGGTGCTTGCTTGATTCTCGATAATTCAATAACACTTTTGGACTTTCGGGCATGGAGTCGGAACTGGTTCATAAAACGCTCGCTTAGTTCCTTGTAATTCGAAATCGAACGAGGAGGAAGTCGGGTAAACCAGAACAGCGCCACATCTTCTAAGTAGATTGGGAATGCTTTGCACTTCACTTCATCAGGGGCAGCAGCAGCATTCATGAGCCACGAGTATCGCATCAAATGCTGTCCTGGATCAGTCCTTCCGTTGTACTTGTCCATCTGTGGCAAGTTAAAGCGCCGGGGAAATTGGAAGTTGAGGATATCATCGGTGAAGGGAGTATGGCTTCGCTCAATGCCATAATCTTCATTTGTATAGTTCCGGCTCTCGGACATGATCTGGCGAACCATTGCCTGCACATCAGCATTAGTTAGGGGCCGCTCAGGTTCCCTGGCCCTAGTATCCGAGTTCCTTCTTGGCTCTTTTTCAGGAGATGCCCTTCTTCTTCGAGCTACCTCTGCTCGATTCCGTTCCCTGCGCTCCCGGTCGATCTCGGGAGGAGGGGACTGCAGTCTTTGCCCCCGAGTGGGGTCATTGTTTCCTAGCGCTCGTGCAATATCCTCACGAGATCCCAAAGATCCAAATGTCAGCTGCTCCACGTTCTGAGGTCGTTCGTGCGGCCTTCGTTCACGGGGCCTCTCTTCCTCGGAAGATGAAGATTGATCCACTGGTGTGTGACGAACCGGTGATGGAGTTCTCTGTCGACGGAGTTCACTAATCTCCCGACTCATGAGTGTAACACCCCACGTCCATTAATGTCACTCACAAAGGGAATGCATTAACTTCCATGGAGGTTTTAAGTGAATATAGAACAGTAAAATTACAACAAGACAGATATAAAATAGTACTTGGAAATTCAAAAACTTTATTTCATTGTAGCAGAAGTCAAAACATGTTTGATTTCATCATAACACCATATTCAATGTCAAGTACAATATCTATCTTGATAAAACAAGTACATAATCCCATTACATGAATAGCCATTAAAAAGAAAGATAACAAGCTGGACTTTACTTCAGCAGTCCAAGCTTTCCAGAAGATAAGCGATCCAACTAGACTCCACTAGAACTTGGCCCAACCTGCGGACCTGAAGGGAGAAAAAGGATGGAAAAGAGGGGGTCAGACATAAAGTCTGGTGAATATGATAATTCTACAATACTATTACCAAAATAACTGGACTAAGGCATAAGCTGGAAAACAAGAAAATGTCTATGAAGAGCAGATTAAGGACATAGACAATCGCTAAAGGCAACGTTATAGGCGCTCCTAAATACTAAAGGATAAACACTATACTGCACCACACCAGTCACCCTAAAGATTCATCCCACTTAGCTTCACTTAGAAACTTTCCCAATGGCTTTACGTATCCCTAGCTGACTACATAGGTGCCGCCTGCCCTTATCTCCACTAGGTGTACCCTACTTCCCATTATTCGATCGGCTCCCTAACTCGTAGATACCCGTGCTGGCCCCACAGTGGGGTGTATCACTCCCCTAAAGTGGCAACCTGATACAACGGACATGCACGGCTTATACCTACACGATGCAACAACGTCTTACCTACCAGCCCGGGTCCACACGCGCATATGAAACCCATTGGACTTGCGTTGCCACCGCTCCCTGTTTTGGCCTCTTATAGTCAAACCCAGTATGCGTGTCCCGTCCTCGACTTGGGTCGAGCCCACAAAGATACGTTTTGGGATACCGGTTGAAATGGGCCCCCACTATTTACCACAAGCATTCCACCTAAGCTTGTCCCCATTAGTCCATCCCACTTAACCCACTTAGTCATGTTCATTTACATGTGTGTTTGGTTAAGTCTAATCGTATTTCAAATGCCTCTAAAGGCAACCACCAGATTCCTCATGCCACCCAAGGCACCTACTTAACCCCCATGTCCCACCTTACATGATTATCTGGTTAAGTATTTCTTAGTTCATTAAGGCCATAACCTCATAAAGACCTCTCACATTAGACTGGCATTTATGGCAGCTGGATTTGCCGGGCGGGTCCGGGCAGTCTTACACCATAAAAGAGTCTAACCTCGTGTCTTTACAACTGTTATGCTTTAGTTTGGGCCTAGGACCTCTCACATTGGGCCGACATTTGTGACTACTGGGTTTGCCGGGCGGGTCCGGGCAGGTTTACATCACAAACGGGTCCAACCTCGTGTCCTAAGCATTGATTATTAATAATAATCCACTTTCCCCCAATTTTAATAATTCCCTACTTGAATTATTAATTACTTCCAATTTTTAACAATGTCCATAATTGACTCAATTATGGACATCCATTCATGGTATGCAAGATCTTACAAAATTGCACCCAATTTATTAATTCCTAATATTACCCCTACCCCACGTTTGAACGTTTATTCGCAAAATATATGTTAGACTCGAATAGCCTAACTCATAGCATAAAAGAGATTATCATAATAACAACATGTATATGTGACCAAATGAATCATAATAAGGGGTGAAACTTGCATATGTCCAACTTGCATAGATTATACATGTCATGGACCTAAAGGTGTCAACTTGTTAAAAATTCACCTAATATAATCTCAATCAATTTTCATAAACTTACATATGAACATGTGTGAATCAACATCATCTAATTTTTTAACAACATGGTTTTATATGGGTACACCTAACTCAATAGGCAAATTCCCATAATCAAGTTTTATTTAATTATAGTTTCAAGTTTATGGGTACACCTAACCTAATAGGCAAATTCCCATAAACAAGATCCATTTAAATTAAAAAAAACATAACTTTAAGCATGATCCAACAACATGATTTTTCAACATAATATAGCATGATTTATAACATGGCATAGTATGATAGTATAACATAGCTTGACATGATTCTCAACATAGCACGACATAGCATAAGAGAATTTACAACATAGCATGACATAGCATATATAATTTACATCATACGACAACATAATAACATAATAAGAGATCCACAATATATAGAATTTACAATTACAAATCACATCACTTTCTTGTGATCCATTCATAACTGAGTCAAATTAGTTTGTAATAGTCTTGTGAGAATCATCATACTCACCAACAAAAGAAAAGAATTAGAGAAAGAGAGATCTTTTGATTTGATTTGTGTAGATTTAGTTGTAGATGATTAGGCTTCCTCTTCTTAGTTTGTGACGGCTATGCTGAACTCCATGGCAGCAGCATGACGGTAGCTTCTCTAATTTTACAAGTGATTTAGGTCTAGGGTCTACCCACTTATTTATAGATTTTAGAATTCATTTAGGCCATTAGATTTAACCTAGAAATAACCGCAGCCGTTCAGACAAGATGGGGTTTATCTTGTTGACTCAGCAATGAGTCAGAAGTGACTCAGCAAACACTCAGCAATATATATATATATATATATATATATATTCTACAATGTACACATTAGATACATCCCCCCCCCCCCCTTTTACACACTTATTATTGTTTTTATATACATATTAGATACATCCCCTCTCTTACACACTTATTAATATTTTTATATTCATATTAGATACATCCCCTCTCTTACATACTTATTAATATTTTTATATTCATATTGGATACATCCCCTCTTCTACACACTTATTAATATTTTAGCAACTTTAGTGTTAATAGAAAATTCGGTGTGTTACATTCTCCCCTCCTTTTAGGATTTCGTCCCCGAAATCTTCAAGTCTGGAAGAATGTATATCCTACCATCCAAACGTCCATCTACTCATCCATCATACACAGGCATCCATTGTCCTTAAAAGACTTCTAATGCTTTATGATCATATGCAAGTGTGTGTACATGTCCTTACCTAATGCGAAATCAGGCGGTCTACTGATTCAGTTGACCTCCTTAATGCAAATTATGTAAGTGTCATGAATCCATTATGTATGCAAAAGATCCTAATTGCTTACATACTACTTCTATATGCGTGCACACCCATTCAACCGAATGCAGCATCCATATGATGGTACAACCATTATACATCCATTTTACTAAATACATCCATATATATGCAATATGCAATATGTAGTGACTGAGCCGATCTAGTGCCTAAAGTGTGTGTATATATGCATCCACGAGCAACCACTAGCAAACACTTGCATCCATCATACATAACATGTCTCAAACACATGTTTCAACCATAGGATTATCCTAACTAAAGGTCAAAGATACTAATGAGAGGACATACTAAAGATAAGATAAGATAAGCTAAGCGATAAAGGAGAAATTAAAAGACATACCCTCAAAAAGAAAAGGGTACAACGAACGCATCTTCTCTTCTGTCTCCCAAGTTGCGTTGCTCTCATCATCTCCCCATTGCACTTTAACCAGTCTGACCTCTCGATTCCTCAACTTTTTGATCTCCGACCCAAGAATGCATGTAGGAGCTCGTCTAATTGTTGCATCACGCTCTATTTCCACCTCTTTAAGCAAGCTCGGCTCTACCACCTCCGCGGTCTTGTGCAAACACTTCCTCAAATGTGATACATGGAATACATCGTGTACTCCACTAAGTTTCTCAGGCAACTCCACCCTATATGCCATCTTCCCAATCCTGTTTTTTTACAGGAAACGGCCCTACAAACCTTGGTGCTAATTTCCCCACGGACCCAAAGCGAACAACATTCTGTAACGAAGATACTTTGATAAAACCCATGTCCCCAATGTCAAACTCAAGATCTGTCCTCCTCTTATCAGCATACGATTTTTGCCTATCTTGTGCTGCTTTCATCCTCCTTCGAATCAACTCAATCTTCTCCGAGGTTTCCCTAACCATATCGGGCCCAAGTAGGATTTTATCGGTAGATTCCCACCAACATGTAGGCGAACGGCAAGGCCTTCCATAAAGAGCTTCGAAAGGTGCCATGCCAATACTAGACTGAAAGCTATTGTTATATGCGAATTCTACTAACGGAAGGTGCTCTTCCCATGTACCCCCAAAGTCTAGGATACAAAGCCTTAAAAGATCCTCTAGAATGCGATTCACCCTCTCGGTCTGGCCGTCTGTCTGAGGATGATATGCGGTGCTCAAACATAGCTGAGTCCCTACCACCTCTTGTAAACTCTTCCAAAATTCGCTAGTAAAGATGGGGTCACGGTCGCTTACTATACTAGAAGGAATACCGTGCAAACGAACTATCTCCTTAATGTATACAGAAGCCAACCACGGAGCAGTCCTCTTACTTTTCATGGGAATAAAATGGGCGCTTTTAGTAAGTCTATCTACTATAACCCAAATCCCCGTGTTACCCTTCCTTGATCTTGGTAATCCATCCACAAAATCCATTGAGATGATTTCCCATTTCCATAGTGGAACTTCTAATGGGTGAAGCAACCCACCGGGTTTCTTTTGTTCTGCTTTAACTCGTTGGCACACCAAGCATCTAGCGACGTACTCGGCCACATCCTTTTTCATACCGGCCCAAAAGAAAACCCGCTTCATATCTTTGTACATCTTATCCCCGCCGGGATGAATGGTCATTTTTTAGCGATGAGCATCATCAATAATGGCCTTCCTTAAGTCTTCGTCTTGTGGTACACAAAGTCTATTATCCCTTCATAACCAACCCTTATCGTCTAGGGTATACCTACGAAGATGGCTTGACGACTCCCCCCCTTTGAGCTTTTCTACTATCTCAACCAACTGTGGGTCGTCTCGCTGTGCCTCACCAACCCGTCCTAGAAGTGTAGGTCTAACCTCCAAGGATGCTAACAGACCGGGTACTAAGTCAACGGGGGGTCTAAAGTCAAACATAGAGATGAATTCTAAGCTTTGTCGTTCAACAAACAATGGACTCAAGGACAACCTTTTCCTACTTAAGGCGTCTGCCACCACGTTACCCTTGCCCGGGGTATATGCTATTTCAAAATCGTAGGAGGCTAAGAATTCCATCCACCGTTGCTGCCTTAAATTCAAATCCTTCTGAGAGAATAAGTATTTTAATGATTTGTGGTCAGTGAACAGTTCGAATTTCTCACCAAGAAGATAGTGACGCCAAGACTTAAGCGCGAAAACAATTGCGGCTAGATCTAAGTCATGCGTGGGGTAATTCCTTTCATGAACCCTCAACTGCCTTCCACCATAGGCTATTACTCTTCCCTCTTGCATGAGGACCGCGCCAAGTCCCGTCCCACAAGCATCAGTATAGATGGTAAACGGTTTATTCCCGTCTGGCAGCACTAAGACTGGGGCTGAAGTTAAGGCTCTCTTTAAACGTTGGAACGCATCATCGCAATCTTTGTCCCACGTAAAAACCAGGTTCTTCTTCGTTAACCGTGTTAATGGAGCTGATATTTTTGCGAAGTCTTTGATAAACTTCCTATAATAGCCAGCCAACCCCAAGAAACTTCTTACTTCGGTTGCATTTTTAGGGACCTTCCAATCTTGGATGGCCACCACCTTTGCGGGATCCACTGCTATCCCTTCTTTGGAAACCACGTGCCCTAAGAACCGTACTTCCTTCCTCCAGAAGTGACACTTAGAAAATTTTGCCTTAAGGTTATGTGCTCGAAGGGTTTCCAACACTTCCCTAAGATGTAGGGAGTGCTCTTCTTTATTCTTAGAAAAGACTAAGATGTCATCCACAAAGACTACCACGAATTTGTTAAGGTATTCCCTAAACACCCTACTCATCAAATCAACAAAATATGCAGGGGCGTTTGTCAAACCAAAGGGCATCACTAGCCATTCATAGAATCCGTCAGGAGTCCTAAAAGCAGTCTTATCTATACTATCCTCAGCCACTCTCAGTTGATGAAAGCCAGTGGCTAAGTCCAACTGCGAAAACACTGAGGCGCCAACTAACTGATCAAAGAGATCGTCAATCCTCGACAGTGGGTGTCGGTTCTTTTTAGTAAGCTTGTTTAGTTCTCTATAGTCCATACAAAGTCTAAGAGACCCATCCGCCTTTGTGGCAAAAACTACTGGAGCACCCCACTCCGATATACTACGTCTTATGAACCCCTTCTCAAGCAACTCCTTTACTTGCTTATTGAGTTCCCTCCTTTCACGAGGAGCCATGTGGCGCACTGGCAAAGATACGGGTTTAGCATTATCCACAAGATAAATTCGAAAGTCTATCTCCCGCTTTGGAGGTAAGCCCTTCACCTCCTCAAACACATCCGGATATTCCCGGACCACTTCTACCGATCGCAGGTTCTCTACAGACGCGTCAAGAAATTCAAGATAACTTAGCATAACGGAATTTATGGGATTACAAAAGATGTCGAGAGCATTACCAAGGCGAGTCACAAGCCTAACTACTCTCCTTTCACAATCAAGAATGGCCCTATTTCTAGACAACCAATCCATTCCTAAAATTAGCCCATAGCCCGTGAAGCCCAATACATAAGCATCACATCTAAATTCAACGCTAAGTATAGAGATTTTCAAATCCAAACATATCATGGTCAAATGAGCCGAACCCCCAATTGGATTTGAAACGACCAAGGGATCCTCTACTAAACTGGTGTTCAAGTGCAGTGATTCAACTAATGATGCAGAGATAAACGAATGAGATGCGCCAGAATCGAATAAGGTACGGACAGGATGATCAAACAGAAAAACTAAGCTTTCAACGGAAATTGTTCTACCTCTTTCTTGCAGCGGTGGGGCCGCAATAGCCTGAACTTGCCCCCTTGCCTGCCCTGGTGCCATAAGAGCCTGCACCTGTCCTCCCGAGGTAGACCATGCCCTCTGCCCCTTCTTTGGACAGTCCTTCACTAAATGTCCCGCATCTCCACATTGAAAACAACCAGTCTTCTTTTTCTTTCTACAATCTTTGCTGAGATGGCCAGGCGTCCCACAATTGAAGCATTTCTTCTTCCCTTTGCCATTATTGTTTTTACCACCCTTCTTATTTTGCTGTTGGGGTTTCTTCTGATCCCCTTTCTTTTCAACTGCCTTATCCTCATGCATAAGTGCCATTTCTACTAGCTTTTCAAAGGTGGCTCCCATAGGGATGTGGGTCATAGCCAACCCTTGCAACGGTTCATTCAAGCCTCTAACGAACCTCAAAGCTTTCTTCTCTGGCGTGTTCACCAACTCCAAGCCAAACCTTGCTAACTGATTAAATTTATTGACATATTCCTTTACTGATGAGCTCCCTTGCTTTAGTGCCAGGAATTTTTCCATATTTAAGTTCTCCTCTGCCCTTGAAAGAAACTTTGCCTCAAACCTTCGTCTGAAATCCGCCCATGAATCAACTGGACGTTCCCCGTTAGTGACCTCCCACCAAAACGAGGCCTCTCCCTTCATTAACCAAGCAGCTAAACGGACTTTCCTCCCATCTTCCACTTCAAAGATATCCAACAATTCCTCAGTCTCCTTAAGCCAATCTCTGGCCTCCACAAACGTCTCAGTCCCTTGAAAAGTTTTTCCTCCCATAGCCTTGAATTCCTTGCACGTCTTTGCAAAAGTGTCAATACGAGGAGGAGGAGGAGGAGGAATGGGTGCAACTAGGGGTGGAGGAGTATCCGCTGGGCCTACAGTGGTGGCCCTAGCCTCCAAGTATCTCCTAAACCACCCTGGAATCGTCACACCTTCTAGGAGATTAAGATCTTCAGCCATGCTGAAACGAAAAAGGAAAGATTCAAAATGGAGAATTCGAAAGATAAAGATAGGGATGTGGCTATTTGGGATTATGTTTTTTTTTTTTTTTGAAAGCACTTCTTCCAAAAATACTTTAGAAAAAAAATATTTTTCTAAAATTTTTTTTTTATCTGTTCTGGTAACCTTATGCTCTGATACCACGTGTGACACCCCACGTCCATTAATGTCACTCACAAAGGGAATGCATTAACTTCCATGGAGGTTTTAAATGAATATAGAACAGTAAAATTACAACAAGACAGATATAAAATAGTACTTGGAAATTCAAAAACTTTATTTCATTGTAGCAGAAGTCAAAACATGTTTGATTTCATCATAACACCATATTCAATGTCAAGTACAATATCTATCTTGATAAAACAAGTACATAATCCCATTACATGAATAGCCATTAAAAAGAAAGATAACAAGATGGACTTTACTTCAGCAGTCCAAGCTTTCAAGAAGATAAGC
Organism: Allium sativum; assembly: GCA_030737875.1. Lineage (NCBI taxonomy): Eukaryota > Viridiplantae > Streptophyta > Magnoliopsida > Asparagales > Amaryllidaceae > Allium > Allium sativum. The sequence goes on along the minus strand of CM060909.1, from coordinate 425,982,201 downwards.
GATCCAACTAGACTCCACTAGAACTTGGCCCAACCTGCGGACCTGAAGGGAGAAAAAGGATGGAAAAGAGGGGGTCAGACATAAAGTCTGGTGAATATGATAATTCTACAATACTATTACCAAAATAACTGGACTAAGGCATAAGCTGGAAAACAAGAAAATGTCTATGAAGAGCAGATTAAGGACATAGACAATCGCTAAAGGCAACGTTATAGGCGCTCCTAAATACTAAAGGATAAACACTATACTGCACCACACCAGTCACCCTAAAGATTCATCCCACTTAGCTTCACTTAGAAATTTTCCCAATGGCTTTACGTACCCCTAGCTGACTACATAGGTGCCGCCTGCCCCTATCTCTACTAGGTGTACCCTACTTCCCATTATTCGATCGGCTCCCTAACTCGTAGATACCCGTGCTGGCCCCACAGTGGGGTGTATCACTCCCCTAAAGTGGCAACCTGATACAACGGACATGCACGGCTTATACCTACACGATGCAACAACGTCTTACCTACCAGCCCGGGTCCACACACGCATATGAAACCCGTTGGACTTGCGTTGCCACCGCTCCCTGTTTTGGCCTCTTATAGTCAAACCCAGTATGCGTGTCCCGTCCTCGACTTGGGTCGAGCCCACAAAGATACGTTTTGGGATACTGGTTGAAATGGGCCCCCACTATTTACCACAAGCATTCCACCTAAGCTTGTCCCCATTAGTCCATCCCACTTAACCCACTTAGTCATGTTCATTTACATGTGTGTTTGGTTAAGTCTAATCGTATTTCAAATGCCTCTAAAGGAAACCACCAGATTCCTCATGCCACCCAAGGCACCTACTTAACCCCCATGTCCCACCTTACATGATTATCTGGTTAAGTATTTCTTAGTTCATTAAGGCCATAACCTCATAAAGACCTCTCACATTAGACTGGCATTTATGGCAGCTGGATTTGCCGGGCGGGTCCGGGCAGTCTTACACCATAAAAGAGTCTAACCTCGTGTCTTTACAACTGTTATGCTTTAGTTTGGGCCTAGGACCTCTCACATTGGGCCGACATTTGTGACTACTGGATTTGCCGGGCGGGTCCGGGCAGGTTTACATCACAAACGGGTCCAACCTCGTGTCCTAAGCATTGATTATTAACAATAATCCACTTTCCCCCAATTTTAATAATTCCCTACTTGAATTATTAATTACTTCCAATTTTTAACAATGTCCATAATTGACTCAATTATGGACATCCATTCATGGTATGCAAAATCTTACAAAATTGCACCCAATTTATTAATTCCTAATATTACCCCTACCCCACGTTTGAACGTTTATTCGCAAAATATATGTTAGACTCGAATAGCCTAACTCATAGCATAAAAGAGATTATCATAATAACAACATGTATATGTGACCAAATGAATCATAATAAGGGGTGAAACTTGCATATGTCCAACTTGCATAGATTATACATGTCATGGACCTAAAGGTGTCAACTTGTTAAAAATTCACCTAATATAATCTCAATCAATTTTCATAAACTTACATATGAACATGTGTGAATCAACATCATCTAATTTTTTAACAACATGGTTTTATATGGGTACACCTAACTCAATAGGCAAATTCCCATAATCAAGTTTTATTTAATTATAGTTTCAGGTTTATGGGTACACCTAACCTAATAGGCAAATTCCCATAAACAAGATCCATTTAAATTAAAAAAACATAACTTTAAGCATGATCCAACAGCATGATTTTTCAACATAATATAGCATGATTTATAACATGGCATAGTATGATAGTATAACATAGCTTGACATGATTCTCAACATAGCACGACATAGCATAAGAGAATTTACAACATAGCATGACATAGCATATATAATTTACATCATACGACAACATAATAACATAATAAGAGATCCACAATATATAGAATTTACAATTACAAATCACATCACTTTCTTGTGATCCATTCATAACTGAGTCAAATTAGTTTGTAATAGTCTTGTGAGAATCATCATACTCACCAACAAAAGAAAAGAATTAGAGAAAGAGAGATCTTTTGATTTGATTTGTGTAGATTTAGTTGTAGATGATTAGGCTTCCTCTTCTTAGTTTGTGACGGCTATGCTGAACTCCATGGCAGCAGCATGACGGTAGCTTCTCTAATTTTACAAGTGATTTAGGTCTAGGGTCTACCCACTTATTTATAGATTTTAGAATTCATTTAGGCCATTAGATTTAACCTAGAAATAACCGCAGCCGTTCAGACAAGATGGGGTTTATCTTGTTGACTCAGCAATGAGTCAGAAGTGACTCAGCAAACACTCAGCAATATATATATATATATATATTCTACAATGTACACATTAGATACATCCCCCCCCCTTTTACATACTTATTATTGTTTTTATATACATATTAGATACATCCCCTCTCTTACACACTTATTAATATTTTTATATTCATATTAGATACATCCCCTCTCTTACATACTTATTAATATTTTTATATTCATATTGGATACATCCCCTCTTCTACACACTTATTAATATTTTAGCAACTTTAGTGTTAATAGAAAATTCGGGGTGTTACAATGAGCCTCATATTTTCCTGCATCATGAGATTAGTGCGCTCGTGGACTTTCATAGCCTCCCTTGTGCTCTCAAGCATGTCAAGTAAGCGCGAGAAATCTCCTTGAGTGATGGGCGCAGATGGATTGACCTGATCACTAACCCTGGTGGCTGGAATCGGAGCATTCGTAGGGACTCGAGTGGAGGTTCCAGCTTCACCAAGCGTCGGATCGGATCGGAGATAGGAGGTCGGGTCGGTTCGGAGCTGGGGGGCCTGGTCGGATCGGTACGTGGCAAGCTGCTCGGGTCGGTTCAGATTGGGGGAATGCACTGCTTCAGAATCTCCTACCCGGATCGGATCGGAGCTTTCCCCCTGTTGGTGGCTCGGATTTCCTGCATTGGTTCTTCCTGTTGCTGAACTCTGCCCACGAGACCTTGTTACAACCGCATTTTGCTGATCTTCTCCAGCTCCATTTCCTCGACCAGATTGAACTTCTTTGCCTTTTCCTTTGGCCATGATTCTTTGACAATCACTTCAACAAATATAAAAGAGCGTAGAAACTTAAGGATTAACTTCTTTGAACTCAACGGTCCAAAAAGTAGAAAGAAATCCCGGAAAATAAAGAATTCGGATGAGGTTCTCAGTGAAAGCACCAAAATGTTAGACTAAAAAGTGGTTCTAACACCCGAATTAACTGAAAGCAAATGAAATAAGATAAAAATAAAAATGAACACACAGGATTTATAGTGGTTCGACGAAGAAATGCCTACGTCCACTTGTCTCTCACTATATTTACTGATTTAGTTGCAAGTACAATGAAATATCCACTTGATTCCTCTCACAACTCACTTATAATCACTCAATTATAGAAAACAAATATTGAAAGAAGATTTGGATTTTTCGGGATTGCTGGAATTCGGGTTATGAAGGTGGTTGAACTCTCCAAATGCCAGGAAAAAGATCCTTTTCTTTGTCTCCAGACGGGGTATTTATAGGTGTGAATTTGCTCAAAACCCGATCCGGATCGGAGCCACGTGTCATCCATCCCATTAGCCTCGGGTTCGGATGAATTACTGTGTTGACAACGCATCAGAGTAATGAACGTTATGGGCAGGAACTGGTCATAGCCGATCCGGATATCCAGGCGCTTATGCAGGGGAACGATACGGAAAATGGGTTCGGGTCGGAGGTATATATACCAGGGGTTCGGATCGGGATATCCGATCCGACCCGGATTGACTTGGTGACAATTCTCTCTTCTCTTTATTCTGCTCCGCTCCGACCTATCTCTGTAGCAATTGGGTGGCTTTCCGATCCATCTTGAAGAAGACTGCCCTCCGATCCGAACATGCGCTCTCTGCTTTCAACAGCAATAGCTCACCGATCCGAACAGGAGATTTTATCCGATCCAAACGATTGCAGCTGTCCGATCTAGGCTGTAGAGTCTTCTCCGATCTGAGCAGTGATGGTCTCTCCGATCCGAAATGAAGTCTTCTAATTAAAAATGCTCTTCAATGTTTGACATCTTGACTTTGTGTTGCCTAGTTCACAAAGTAGGCTAACACTTTCACTCTGACATGCACACCCCCACCCCCGTATTCTTTACACCATATGTTAGTGACACCTTAGAATATTGAGCGGTATGTTGTGCTAACTCTTTGGTTGCAGGTCAAGGTTCAGGTATGATTGGATTATACCTGTTATTGTTCTATTTTGTTGCTTATCGCTCATACCAGACTTTTGTTTGACCCAAAGTTTTACGTCCCTTCTTATTACTCCGGGTGCTCCCAAATGAGCAAACTAGAGACAGGGTAGGTTGTATGCACGAGTAGCTGTACCAGAGACGAGCAGGAGGCTCCCACGTATGATATATAGATATTCTCCCTGTGTTGTTAAAGGTCATTGCTTGGGAATTAGTATTGTATCTCCTTCTTTTACTTTCTTTTGCTTTAGAGACGATTTTAAAGTTGTAATAATGATGTTGGATCATAAGCTGTATTTTGGATTTCCGCTGCTATGATGATGATGGTTTTAGTTTTCAGCTTATGCACTGTCTCGCCTGTTTTATGTCAAGCATGTTAGTATTATATTTTATTCCATGCGCTATGACACATTCTACAGGTTTCTTTGTTAGTTCTTTCATCTTCTTTCCTTTCTTTGATGACCGTCCCATGCTAGCGGACATGTGTACAACGCACTTTCGGAGGAAATGTCTGTTAATGCGGGGCGGGACGTCACACGAATAGAGTATCGATTCAAGTCCCGTTTGAATTGAGCAATTCGAACTACTATAGAACCATGCACTATAGTTACGAAATGAATTAGGGAAGAAGATCGAGAGACAAATACGAAGGAATAAGATCAGGTTTAGAAGGGTATTTTGGGTATCTACTGAAAAGTTTATAATTTACAATCGACATTGCAGAGGTCAATTAGAAGAGTGATAGTTGAGTTGAGAAACTGGTTGAGTGAAAGGAGAATGGACAGATCGTGACAAAGAGGGGCAGCTATTGCAGCGATTTTTTTGGCAAAATTAGAGATGAAGAAAATTAGGTTTTATGTGGTGGTAATTGAAGACAAAGAAAATCAGAGACTAAGGGCGATGACGTGAAATCAAAGGGGTATTTCTGGAATTTTAAAAGGACATCAAGTAAAATAGTGCAATGAGTTTACCTTATTAGTACTAGAGATTATAATTTATTTATGCTTTGAATAAATAATTTATTTTATAAACTTTACTGTTAAGTTATAAATTGTTTATTTGAAACTATTTAATTACTTTATTAAAAATGTTTGAAGTGGTTAATCATTGTCGAGTAAACATAAATGTCTTAAAAGTTGTTTTTAATTATTATTTATGTTTTAAAATTAGTTACTTAATGGTTGACGGTATTTTAGAGGCCTTAGATTATTATTATTATTAATAAAAATTTAATCAAATTTTTTAAAATGATAAATGGATTTATTAAAAGAATTTTACTTTATAAATAAATATTACGTAAAGAAGCTTATTACGTAATATTTTGTAAAGAAGATTTCCATATGATATTTATATTTAAGTATTTAAATTTATGGGTGAAAACCACATTTTGAATATTGATGGGTTTATCCCATTTGATATGATTTGAAAGCAACATAGTTTCTGTAAAGTTTTATGAATATACGTATATAAAAATATTAGTTTATGAATATATTTTCTAAATATTAGAAATATAAAATTTTGTGAATATATCTAAGTCTATAAGATAAGTATGTAAGTATTTTAATTAATATTCTAAGATGATATTTTATAAATAAGAAATTCATTTTAAAAAGTCTTAGCAGACTAGTATAGGATAACCAAACTCTTGAATATTTTTTGTTTATTTATGTGATAATTAAATAACTGACTATCAAATTGGACTAATTAACTTAGGAGACTTATACAACGAAATATAAACCCGTTTCGTAAACAGTAAAGAGATGAGCTCCGCTCTAGTTGCTTATCATTTTATTCATAAAGAACCACAGTTGAATTTTTCAAGAACTTTTTTGCTTCGAAGAGACTGGTACCATAGCTAATTGTCCTGAAAATCACTTTGATCTAGTAAAGATTTTCGAACTGAAGATAATTAAAGATGGAGTTATTGGATTTCTTTCAGACCTAGAACAAACTAACATGGATTAATATTGGCATTGTTTATCTCCCTGGAAGGTAGTGTCAACGTTCCAAGATAGTTTGTTGCAAGGCAATATGTGACCTTTAGCCTTATCTAAGGGTAAGCAACATTTTGGACCGAGTTAAGCAACTGAACCAGTCAATTTTGGTCAGTCTGAGAAAAAAGTGATTATTAATTTATCCAGATTAACCGAACTTTTGCTATATGAATTAGTTTTATTAGTGAATATTAGACTCGGGTCCTTAAACCAAACATAATGCACAAAATCTCCTTCCCAATTAAAGATTGTAAATTAGGTCCCCAGAATATAGTTATTGAAAATTGCACAAGATTATGCAATTATTCAATGAATAATTGCAGCCATTATTCAATTGTGTCAAAAAATTACACAATTTTCAACATTTTTTCTACGAAAAATTGTAGAATATTTCCGTAATTTTTGATGAATAATTGCGGAAATTTCCACAATTTTTTTTTTTGAAAATTTTGGCAAATTTTTTGATGCATAATTGTTGAAATTTCGCAATTTTTTGAAAAAATTACTGAAATTTCTACAACTTTTTTGGTGAAAAATTGTGGAAATTTCTATAAATTTTCATTGAATAATTGCGGAAATTTTCGTAGTTTGTTGATATACTTGCATTAATATCTGCAACTATTCACTGAATAATTGCATAAATTTATACAATTACTAGTTAATTTAATTTTAGGGACCTAATTTACATACCATGTTGACATGGATGTTTTTGAAACTTAATAGGGATTTTGGCCAAACTGTCTCTTTATTATATTGTAATATTTTAAATAATTGTATTATCGATAAAATACAAATTACTTGTTAAAACGAGTAAATTTTACTACAAACATAGAAAAGCAGTAAATAAAAATTTGTTAAACACAAATATGCATTTCCATTGATCAAAATAATGATTTCAATAAATAAACCTCTTTACATTGTGGTTAAATCGGTTATCGACCGAGGTAAACAAACTTAATTTGATTTGGTCAACCTCGATTTTGATTTTTTGCCCAGTTTCAGTTCAGTTTGACATATTTTACCTTAAAAACTGATCGAATACTCACCTCAAGTCTAATCAACTAGTAAATGAATAAAAAGGGGGAAAACTGCAAGTTTACATGAGTGGTCCCCTTTAGGGTACGACCATCCTATACCTCACGTTATTCTCTTTATATACTTTGAGATACATTATGGTTGTTTATTAATTGAGATGGTCATATTCAATGATACCAGTAAGGGGTAGAATTGGTCCTAAGTAGTTGAGGCGCGACGACTTATAGCCTCCCTTACATTTTATCTAGAGATGTACGAATTCGACGGGTAGACCTTTACCCATTCATAGTTGGAGCTCATTTCTAATATGAACTCTCAAATTTGATTGTATTGTTATTACGCGGGAATGTGAGAGGCAAACGTTCTAGCTATGTTAATATATGTACTTGTAAATTGCTAGATTTAAATATAAGTATTTTGGTCATCGTAAAGTATATATGCGGCTTGCTCTTAGGGGATACCTTCGAGTTCATAGGCTTATAAGCTAAATTACCCATGATTTGATTTTTCTCACATTGGTTTACTAGGTTAATCCAGATGTTAGCTTTTTACAGTATTTGGGTCAAATCAATATATTTCCATATAAGTTAATATTGCTTTGGAGCTTCCGGAGAGGAGATGGAATCCCAAGACGTATTCACTTTGTTTTTTCATTGTATTTGTTTTAAGCATTCTTCAGCAATTACATAGGTAGGGTACTATAACTGTCCAACTGATTTTGTGTTTAGCTCTTTGGTGTATGCATATGAACTACAATTCTTTTTTATATATGGATCATATTATAGATTATCACTATGAGATTTTGTTATGTATCATTAATTTTTCTTTCCCTATAAACTGTCTTTCTAGCACCTAGATATATAGCTCATGAATACCATGGATGTATTAGTGTTGACTTTTGAGGATACATGATGGTATCATTCCTTCGGTTGAGCGAGTACATGGGCTTTGATGGGGATTACTCATTCGAATAGGTTAGCGAGACCTTATGTAACGAACCGTATTTTTTAGATATAATAATTAATTTATTTAATTATTTAAATAGTGATTTAGAGTACTAAATAGTTGTTTAATTAACCAATATTGAATATTTAATTAATATAAATAATAGAATAATATATTTATTTCTGAAATAGTCGGAAATAGTGAAATTCGCAATGTTGTGTGAATTAGATGATTTAACTAATTTAATTTAGTTTAGAATTGAATTACAATAACGAATTTATTTTTAAAATGAAGTTAGAGCGTATATATTATATTATAATTATAATCGAGCTCGAAATGGTGCGGTAGTTCATAATTTGGCGATTCGAACTTTAAACAAATATACATAATTCATTTTACGCCGGATTTCTGTGAAACAAGAAATGTTCGGAGCTGGTGAAGTATATTTTTCAATTGGAAGAGAAGATTCGAGATTTCGTCGTGTAGATTGTAAGTTGTGTCCAAATCAAATTTTCGAAAAGTCGCTATGGAATTCCTTTATAATTTATAACGATTTATTTATATTATAAATGGATTTTTAATATAAATTGAGTACTGATTTAATCTGGATTTGTCGAGTTATAAATTTAAATAGGAATGTTTTGGAGCTGTATTATGTTCTATGTGAACATGTAGGATAATATTAGTTTATTAATATTAAATTTAATTATTTTTAAATATATTAATATTTGATTGGGTTTATTTAGAGCTTTAAAAATAGCCTTTTTTACAAACGATTTCTGTTTTCGACGAAACTAATTTTATTGGATCCGGGATATTAAATTATTGTTATATTTCAATTTTCGTGATTTTTGGATTCAGTATGTAGCCGTATGAAATTTTAATGTGATAGAAATTCAATAATTTATGAGCCGACACAAACTTACCCTTACAGGAAAGCCCGGATTGAATTGAGAGCACGACAAATCAGAACACAAACATAAGAACATTTTATTGTGATTACAACAATTTACATCAGAGTACAAGAATATTCAGAGTATGAATAAATATCAAATAGAAAAATATCAACGATTAAAATACATAGCAACGGAAATAAAATGCAAAAATACAACGCGTAGCGGAAATACATTAACAGATACAACCGAAAGAAATACATGGATACAGAGCGTTCCGAATATAGCTCCAGCTGTAAGTCTAGGATCCTGTATAATTAAATCTGCAAAACCAAAACTACTAGCTGCCCATGTGGAAAATAGGGGCACCCAGATTTTAGGTTAAAACAATAAACACCAGGCCAGTCATGAGACTGGCATGAGAACTAAAACAGTTATTAAAAATTTACTTTAAAATAAGGCAAATCAAAGGACCACGCCGTACAACACAGAACGAGTTTACCCCCAGGAATACCAGTGCCTAAAACAAACAACGCAAAGCTAAATAAAGAAAAATGAAGCTATTATAAGACTCAGGTCCCATCACACAATGAACGCAGTCGAGGATAAAGTTTTACCTTATAATATCCAAATATGCTTGGTACGTTTTAAAACAAATCTTTTATTATTACTATAAGTTAGTAAAAAACTTCAAATATAAATGTATCAATCCTAGATGGCATGAGCACCCCATCCCACTATGTCGCCATATATAGTATACAATCAAAACCGCAAAATGTCGTATTGGAAGTTTGGATTTCCATTTTGGTGGCTCCTGATCCGAAAGATCTATCGCGTAGCGCAATTCCCAACGGTTTACGTCGCAGGCGTGCGAAAACACCGTAATGAACATCCACACTATCCTAGAAACAAGTTACCGAGGCTTACGTCCAAGCATTGGAGAACACCGCTAACTCTATCCATCTGGGAATCGAGGGGTGTACACTATCCCTGTTGGTATCGGGTGACCACACCCAGTATCACCTCGGTCGACCGACTCCATGACAAACCGTAGGATGTCTATCCTCATCTCTAAAGCATACTGATTTAACCATCAGTTTACCACCATACTGGTGTGTGAAGCTCTCGAATTAATGCTACACAAAGCTGTGCTTTGATCATCATCCACTAAACTTTGCTTTTCAACAAAAGTTTGGATCACTGCATCTCAGCATGTCACACTGTCAATCCATACCGTACCACTGATTTCTGCCGACATATAACCTTTGAGATCGTACATCTTAGAGAAGGGTGTTAAGCAAGAGAATAAATTCTCCACCACCAAATAGATATATATTTAACAGAGATCAAAGAATACAGCATAAAAGAATACAACGTCGGACATACCATCCATTTACAAGTCCGTTCTAGGTCCGAACGAAACTGGAGGCACCTTATTCCTCGTCCCGTATATCCAATACAGGAGAGAGGCCCTCGCATATCCGAACAATCAACAAATACATCCAGATGGCTACCACTATAGCCCCTTCAAGGTAGCTACTCCAATCATGGGCATCAGTTGCAACCCATTAATTCGATGTGAAGATCGTTGGGCTTGCACCGTCTTCAATCTCTTCGACTTTTCGTCGTATTAGTTATTCAAAATGGGCATGAACCCGGTCTTTCCAAATAACTCGCGTATCTTGTAATCAAGTGTTATAACAACACATCATACACCTCATTCCAATCTAGAATATTCTTTTATTCAAATATTCTTTTCACAATTTATAACAAATTAAGGTTTTCCAAACTAGTCGGGATTAGCGAACCTTACCGAAGTAATCATTTGTTTATTTTCCCAATCCCAACCTATTCATCCCATGGAACAAATTGTTAATACTCCATATCTAACACCACGGTGTTATCCGTAAAAATTAATTACCATTTTGCGTTCAAATCTAATTAAAGATTTAACTATCGCTTGGAGCAAAACTAGTGATACTCCGTTCTCGATCATTTTCTTGAATTGATAATTTTAATTATCACATTCACTTTTCAATCTAATTAAAGATTCATTAAAACTTCACTTAGTTTTAATCTTCCCAAAAATCAATATTAATGATTATTTAACTTTGGAAAATCAAACATACCGCATCGACAATCTACACTGTACCATTGATTTCTGCCGATATATAACCTCTAAGCTCGTACATCTTAGAGAAGGGTGTCAAGCAAGAGAATAAATTCTCCACCACCAAACAGATATATATTTAGCAGAGATCAACGAATACAGTATCGAAATACAATGTTAGACATGTAATCCTGTCTTTACCGGGGTTAAAGAACCAATGTCATTTAAAACACAGTTCACAATAAACCCAAAATTACATTCCATTAATTATGGAATCTTCACGGAAATATAGATCAATATATAATCGATATCAATTTCCGTATCCGACTAATAATATAGATGGAATAACGACAAATCCTTTTAAATTCCGTATATATTAACAGTCTTCCTACACAGAAGCTGACTTCGATTATTACCAAATCGAATTCCATTCAATTCTAATTTAATATATTAAATTGGAAATCTTTACTTTGGAAGATTCCATTAATCTTATTTAAAAGAATATAAATTCCAAATCATATTCTTCGCTGCTAATTGGGTTAAAGAACAAGTGTGATTTGAAACACCATTCATGATAAACGTAAAAATCCAATTCTTTTATTCAATTCCAATTAAATATTAATTAATTGGAAAACTTCACTAAATCTTAATTCAAAGATTTATTCTTTTCTAAACTGGGTTTAAGAATAGTGTTAATAAAGAAACCGTTCACGACAAACCCAAAATCCAATTTGATATCAAATACAAGGCTCTGAATAGAAATTATATCGGCTTATATTCAATATCAAATTCTGAAACTAACCAATATCGTATTGGGAATAACGATATATATATATATATATCTTCCAAATTCCTCAACAATACCCATATAATCACGGAATCCAAAATCGAAATATTCCGAAGATTATTTCCTTTCCAATTTAATCATTGGAAAATTCTTGTTATTTTAAAACCATTTTCAAATCCAATTTATTTATTTTAAAAATAATTGGATTATTATTCTAGTTAATAACTAGTTCATTTCGATAAAAATATATTTTTATCTTTTCAAAACTGGAATTTTTCATCCAAAATCATTCCAAATCATTTATTATGATTTTACATAATTTTTCCATATTTTTAATAATTTTATTATCGCTCGTACAGTCGGTTTCCAATAATGGTCACCGAACTGCATCCATAGCGACCTTTTCTGAAATTTATTTTGGCATATCTCCAAATCTAACCATTAGATTTCAAATCTCTTATATTCATTGGACAGTTCTTTTCGATACGAACCCAACGGTTCCAATTTTAGGAGAATCCAACGGTCGGATCTCGCTTAATGTCCATTTGAAGTTAATGGTCGAAAATCGCTAATGGTCGCTGCACGACGGGTTCTATTCAGGCCATTATAATATATATATATAATATATATCGTCGATTTCCATTTAAAACGAATTTTACAAATCGTTTTAAATTCGTTTTAAAAACGATTTCCACTTCCATTTCAACTTTAAATCAAAATTGAATATTCCATTATAAATTCGTTTTGAATTCATTTTAAAACGATTTCAATTTTATTTTCAAAATTAAATCAAAACTGAATTTTCCATTATAATTTTTTTTTAAATTCATTTTAAACAATTTTAATTTATTTTCAAATTTAAATCAAAATTGAATTTTCCATTATAAATTCATTTTAAAACGATTTCAATTTTTTTTCAAATTTAAATCAAATTTGAATATTCCTATATAAATTCATTTTAAAACGATTTCAATTTTATTTTCAAATTTAAATCAAATTTGAATATTCCTATATAAATTCGTTTTAAATTCATTTTAAAACGATTTCAATTTGATTTTCAAATTTAAATCAAATTGGAATATTCCTCATCATTATAATATTAAAATGGTAATATTTCCAAAATATCTGATTCTAAAATCACGTTTTGATATTCATTATAAAATGAATAAAATCGACAGAAAATCCCGTTCGTGTTAAAATGGCGGTTAACTACTTAACACAGCTTCACATTTCAGCATTCACTAAATATTATTTTAAATTATTCGTTAATTCTGAACTGGAATCAGACTCAATCCATTACCATATAATTTTAGTTATATGGATTTCAACATCACATATATACAACAATAACGATAAACAATCATTAAAAATTCATACAACATCCAAGTGTATTTTACAACTGTATAAGCATTAAAGTAAATAAATAACGCTTATACAGTCTGTCAACCCATCGATTGACATACCACTAATTATTGGGATCAGTGTATGTTAAATATTATACCAATACCCGTGTGGGGTTTTCAAACAACAAATATTGTTTATTATTTGTGTAGTTGGGCGATGTGTAAAAATTATCGTCCCAATCAATATCAGATAAATAAATGTACATAAACAAACCGTCTGGTTTGTAAATGAATATTTATTTTATTTCATGATAATTTATATATATATTTTTATATAAATAATTTTTATATACAACAATATCAATACATGACATTCCAATCACAATCCAAACAAACAATCAACTGGTCTGTACAAAAAATAGTATCGGGGGCTTCTAAGCCCCTCTGCATCTTATTATATAATAACTAGAAAATAATCAGAGTGTGAGAGAGATCTCACATTCTTTTCCACTCCTTCATTCTTTTATTCTGAATTTATGTTCTGTTTTGAATTTAAATTCACTTCGAATTATGATTTGCTTCTTTTTGATTCTGGTCAATTCCATGCTGTAGTGCTCGCTGATACGAGTGTAACACAACCGATGGTTCGTAAATTGGATCTCGAACAAGCTAGATATTGATTCTACTAGTTAATAGGAGATTTAAATATAATTAACTTAACATTTTGATTAAATTCAAACTCACCCCCCACTAACGTGTCCAACGACCTCCCCCCTTCTTCTTCCCAAACAAAAGTCCCCTGTGCAACATACCCATTCCACCGTGCTTCTTCCCCTACCTATCTTCATTAATACACCACTAAACCATAAACCGTCAACGCCAATCTTCCCCTCTTCGAAAATGCTCCTACCTCATCACCATCATTTGAAGCTCGGATCCCCCTTTCGTGTTGCGTCGCTAGGCTGAACCCATGCCACCCAGTATATTGTTCAACATTTTTTTTATTTTAACCCAAGAAAATTCGTACAAACCCCATTTGTTCTCCTCTTTCCAAAAACAATACTCATTTCGTGATTCTATGCTCCTACTTCGCCAATTCCTAAACCAAAAGTTTACTATGTACTTGACCTCGACGGAAAACGGTGATCGAAGTTGCGGAAATCGATATGGGTGTGTAGAATTGCTCTCAGCAAATCCAAGTATACATGTATAGAGATTTATGGCAATTTATTCAGTTTGTTTTGAATTTTTCCTAGACATGATTTTCCATGTTTTTATTTTCTAGGTGGCGACTTGAACACTGAGCAGTGAATGAAATTGATTTTGGGTTAAAGAAGTTAAAAGGTATTATTATTATATAGTGTGGAGAAATATTATTTAACTCATTTATTTTCAAATCTTGAAGTTTAGTGTTACCAACTCCAAATTAAACCCATCGACTTTCGCCCTAGCCAAATTCCCTCATTCCGAACACAATGGGATATGTTTAATAAGCCAATTCGGCTATTTCGATTAGTTTTTATCAAAATTAAAATAAAAATCAATGTATATTGAATTCAAACGTACATTTTAATTTACCGGAGCCACATACTGACTCCAAAAATTCCCGAAAAATAAATCTAGCTATGTTTTGATGATACGGTCCTAACAAAACTAATTTTGTTGAATTTAGAGATCATTTGAAAAATGGTCATTTTCTGGTCGATCCAATTTAAATTTAAATTACCCAACACATTTAAATTTACTGCGCTCACATATTAAATCCAAAAATAATGAAATTTGAAACATAGCAATAATTTTACATTCCGGATCCAACAAAAGTGGTTTTGTCGAAAACGGAGGTCGTTCGCAAAATGACTATTTATTATATTATATTAAATTTCATAACGACTATTTTAAATTTTAAACTAGACATAACTTTATATTCCTGCTATGAAATCTGGATTTTTCACATTCATTGGAAATATATTTTTAAATAGATTCAAATATTTTTGGTTTCACTAAAATCTGATTTATTTTGAATCCTGTATATTCATTTGAAATTTGAAATTGAATTTTCAAACTACCGCGCAATTTTAAACTCCTTTTCTAATTAAATTAAAAAAATTCGTTCTAACTTCAATTTAAATAAATTTTTAGTCGTTATTATTTAAAATAAATCATTTTAAATATTCAAAATCCATTAAAATTGCTAAAATAAAATTTTTAAATTGGTTCTGAAAATCCAGGTTGTTACAATTTGACTTTAAAATTACGCTGTACGGGAAAACAGATTCAGAATTCAACAAAACAGGTTTCATTGGGTCCGTAGTGTCGAAATATAGCTGCATGTCAATTTTTGTTGAAATTGGATATCATATGTGACTATATGGTATTTTAATGATAAATACGAATAACATATGATTAAAATTGAATAAAATAATCAATAAAAATATATTAAAAGCTACCTATAAATACCATAAACTATTCTCTAACCCTAAATTATTCATTTCAGCGGTCAACAAATTTCTGCCATTAGTTCTTCATTTTTCAATAGTGAAAATTGATCTTCAAGAAATTCCAATAATTATAATAAAACCCTATAAACCTCAAAGTATATATTAAAGGATTAACTGAGTGCTCTTCTTTGAGTTGATACCTATTTTACTGGGTTCGATTTCATCTTTTTCCACTGTAATTTTTCCAGCGCTTGCCTAGGGTTCATGGTATCGAGAGATGTAATCGTTCATTCTCGAAATGGATGTCATTTCTGGGTTCATGGGACGGAATGTGGTGTGTATGCTAAATAGTGGAGGATTCGACATGAATTAATGTCGATGTCTGCTGAATACCGTGGGTGAAGATCACGAAGTCGCGATTGATGATGGAAGTGCGAGTTCAATGATTTGGGTATGAGAATGTAAAGGTTTGGACAAGAAGAAGTTCGGTGACATTAGTTTGGCAAATGATAGTGTATTGTAGGAAGTAATGGTGTTTAAAGTTTGGATAATGGCATGTTTGGGTTTTCACTGATGGTAGAAGTCGGGAGGGAGAAGACCGGGTATTGGGGCAGTGGGTTTAAAAGTGGATAGGCTTGGGAAATGGTAAGGCCCATTAGAAAATAAAAGTCCAAGTTTTTATTTAATTTAAATTTATATTAACTTCTTAATATCATAATTTTATCATACGATATCAGAATCTGATAAAACAAGATCTGTTGGGATCGTATGGACGACGGCTATACAATGGAATTGACTGGGATGGATTGGAGCTCGTTACAATATATAGAGAAATAAATTGTCTGATCTGAATCAGCGACAATTATCGTTATTTAATGATAACTATCCAATGTGAGTAAATCTCACTAACTCTGTACAGTTTATATTTTTATAAATATAATCTAGTATTGATAAATGATGATTAATTGTTGTGTGTTGATTGTTTGGTTGAATTGTTGATTTATTGGTTGAAATTATAGATAACGATACATATATATATATATATATATCGTTAATCAAATATTGATTTTGTTTATTAGAATATTTCATATTGAAATGAAATCGATGTTATTTGTATTGTTTAACATCTGTGGATGTAGGGACACAGGTTGGAGGGATCCTACTGGATTCCTCAATATTTATAATACTGGTTTTTTTTCATATATTGTGATATATGACATGATATATAATCTGTGATTTGATTATGATGACACTGGTACTGTTATTTGATATTTTAAATACCATATGAAATATCGGAATGTGAAAACGGAATTTTCAAAGCGTATATTGAAAATAAAATATTTATAAAATCAAAGAATTTTATAAAAGGAAATATTTATTATATAAAAGGATTTATATAAAATAAATAGAATTATATATAAGGATTTATATAGAATAAATAGAATTATATATAAGGATTTATATAGAATAAATAGAATTATATAAGAGGATATATATAAAATAAATAGAATTATATAAAAGGATTTATATAGAATAAATAGAATTATATAAAAGGATTTATATCGAATAATTAGAATTATATAAAAGGATTTATATAGAATAAATAGAATTATATAAAAGGATTTATATAGAATAAATAGAATTATATAAAAGGATTTATATAAAATAAATATAATCATATAAAAGGATTTATATAGAATAAATAGAATTATAAAAGGAAATATTTATAAAATGAATAGAATTTTATAAAAATATATGTGGAAAGTAAATATTTAATAGAAATCTGTTTTAATAGATAAATTGAGGAGAATAATTTATAAATGATGTTTATAAATTAAGGAAATATTTATCATTTGATAAATTGAATATATAAATTTGAATTTATGTAGAGAAGTAAAATCAGTTTTAACACTGATAATTGAAATGGAATGTGAACATAGTTGCAATGAGCTTATAAATGTTGGAAATGAAATAAGATTTGTATGAATAACTCTGCGAATAAAAATATAAATAGAATTTGGGTTCGAGATATTGTTTTTTAAATACGGAATCAAACTATTGATTATATAAAGAAACATTATTCACATTCTATGTGAAAATTTAGATTAGAGTAAATATTTTTCAAATAAAATATTATAAAGGAATTTGGGGTTTGATTTAGGAATTTAAATGGAATTACTGAAATTAGAAACTGACTGGAAATTAGTTGAGTTGAATGACTTTCTGGGTATCGATCTGATGTTGGTTTCGGCCTTCTGGGTTTATATTTGGGAAGTTGTTCTCTTACTAGTTTATAGTTAGAGACTGATAGAGATGGGAAGATATTGATGTGTGAATTAGAAATGGAAACATTTACCAAAGTTAATAACATATATTTTCTAATTTTAGAAAATAAGGAATTTATGAATATATGGAAACAATAAATGGGAAATTGGGAAATGAAATGATGATTGATCGATAAGATTTCCATTTGGAAATACGACTGTTGTTTGTACACATGTTTTCCTTTGATAGTTAAATCACCGACTATCAAAGATTTTAGCCATTCCATTGTCAATACGGGGAGACCGGGATCAGATATATTATCTGAAAACCACTCCATATGGCATTAGCGTTATGAATCAAATATGATGAAGATAATTGAAGACGGAGTTATGCAAGGGAAGTTTAGTAAATCCTAGGTAGAAATTGCCTAAGATGGATTTACAGAATAGTGCCTTCGAGTTGTCCAATTCCATGACAACTTGAGTGGATGAATGTCAGACAGGGCATATCTGGTAGATCGTGTAAGTTGATCGTTTCAAATGTATTTATGTTGGTGGCAGAGGAATTCGTTTCTCTTAGCTTATACCCGTGGTATTTTTAGGGAAATCAATTTGTGATTTGGCGGGTATGCTGATGTGGCATTCAAAGTAAATGAAGGAGTGATTTGTTAAAAGATACATTATGACCTCAAGCGTTATCAACTGGGAAATGACAGAAATCGGGCAGGCAGCATGGTTAAGTGGGTCGCACCCAAGTAGGGCATATTGTCACCATCTAGAGAATATTCATATTTGTTACTTCTTTCAATTATGTATCTCCTGGGAATGGTTATGTTGGTATACCAAACTAAGGTGACAATATATTTGGAACATTCAAGCGAAATGAATAGCCGATCATGTGTGACCGAGTTACAAGATGTTCTTGTTGAACTCCAGTGTATCGCTTCTAGAGTACACTGATCGGAAGGTGGTTCCATACCTTGTCATAGTTGGAAATCCATTACTCTATAACAGTCTACGGGATTTGATTGTATATTATATATGTAGAACGTGAGATGAAAGCATTCTACTAGATTGTTATTTACTTGATTTAGACATTATTATAATATCAGAAAGTTGTGATATAAAGAATATTTTGAGTAGTCATAAGGTAAAAACTATCTGTGTTTATGTGTGGATTGGTCTTATGATTTTCCTTTCATTTAAAAGAATTTTAAAAGTTAAACAAATGGTTGGAGTTTACTCACACCAGTCACATGACTGACCCAGAGTTTATTTTGTTTTGTTTTCCCTAAACTCTAGGTGCCCAATTTTGTATGGGCAGTCAAGTAGTCGGGATTTTATAGATGTATTTCGAGAGCTTGGAGTAGGAGGCTTCAGGATTTTATATAAATTGGGTATTTCCGCTGTGTTGTAAGTGCTGTACTTTGATAACGATATGTATATTCAAGTACATATTTATATTTCAAAGCTATGTTATATAGTATATTTTATTCATTCCATTGTGAGATTCATGTACTCTGATTCTGTTGTATGTTCTTCTTCTTCTTCTATTCTAATTTTCTATTTTATTTATTCACACCCTCTAACTTCTTTCATTAATTATCTGGTATTTCTGATGCTTGAATAGTCGACATTTAGTTTATGTCGATTACCAAGATCCCAAATTCCTCAGGCCGTTACACCTTAGAATGAGTCTGAGTGCATATATATATATATATATATATATATATATATGTGTGTGTGTGTGTGTGTGTGTGTGTGTGTGTATTTTTAGTGAAGATAAAGCTTTATATTGTGTTGTTTGATTTGTTAGGTCTAAATTTTGAAACCAAATCAATATGAGCGAGTAACGTTATTGATATGGAACTCGAAAACCCCGAACACGTTCAATCGACATAACATTATTTAAATTTTAGTAAATTTAATGATTTTACATATATTTCATTTATTTTGTATATAAAGGAAATTTTTGTAAACTAAATATAATTATTATTGATGTGATGGTTGTTAGGGAATGATAATATTCAATAATGGTTTTGATGACAACAACCTTGTTTTAACTATTATTATAACATATATACTAAAAATATTGTGTGTCTATATATATATATATATAAACATGCCTTTTGGTCTGGTTCCCAAAAGCATATCAGGCCCACTCGACTCGGACCATTGTATGGCACCGAAGCCCAAAGTGTCGCCCACACACTTAGCATCCAGGTGTAGAAGGAGTCGTGCGAGCATGAGCCTCATAACCCTTCAATGACACCATTTTGGAGCTCAAATTAATTGTCTCCCTCATAATTTCATATTCATTAGAAAACCCACTCACCCAGAATTTCGCATCCCCCTGTATGCACATGTTCAATGTAGCTCGCACCCCTTTCGGATGCGGTTTCGCATCCCCCAGGATGCAAGAATTCACATCCCTCCAGGATGCGTAATCTCGCATCCCACTAGGATGCGATTTTGTGTCCCTCAGGGTGCGAACACTTGCATCCCTCTAGGATAAGTGTCCAAACATCCTTTAGGATATGTACCCTCGCGTTCTACCTGGGGATGCGAATTTCGCATCCCTCTTTGGGACGCGAATTTCGTATCCCACCAGGAAATGTGAATTTCCTCTATGTACTACTCCGGGATGTGAAATTCCTACTATAGTCCCCATATATCACCCACTCCTACCTAATCCACTATATATAAATACCCCATACCTTATACTTCAAAAGGGTTGGCATTTGCAAGATTTGACAGCTCAAGAAGGACCTTGGACATCATTAATGGCAGCCTAAGCCTTAGGGAAGAAGAAGAACGAATTTTTCCTAAGACTTCCTACATGAAAATAATGACTCCCTAAACTTAACTAAATATTGTAGACAATTGTAATGATGGTGCCCAACACTCGTAACCTTCAATTGTGAATAAAATCTACATACATTTCAAAGCGGATGTAGGTTCAGTATGAACCGACCCACTACAAATTCTTGTATTATTGCTTTCTGCACTTACTTTTCCACACATGAAACCTTATTCTCATATAATCAAGAATCGTTGGGTTTGATACCATTTTTTAGCGTCAACACTTTGGTGCTTTCACTAAGAAATGTTAGATCTAGATTAACCTTGGGGGGGGGGGGGTAAATAGGGTTTATTGAATTTTATCGAGATATTAAAAAATATCACAGCACAGATTGCAGCAAAGAAAATAAATGCAGAAAGTAAATAACACAGATTTTACCCAGCTTCGGCAAACCCTGCCTACTGTTACAATACCTAAGGTTTTAACTAGGTATTAAAACAGACACCCGCATACAAAAACCTATACACTCACAAACCCCTTGCTAACCACCTATACAATTTTGTACACTCGCAAAACCTGGTGTTGTTCTAATCCTACGCTCAAAACCTTGCACTGATTTCCGTCTCTAAAACAAAAAATTTCTCCCTAGCTACAAACCTGTAGTTAGTAAACCCTAATTTTACAGGAAAAATTAGTAAACCCTTGTTAGGGAACGAGGAATGTGGATCTTACAACAAGACTAACACTAGAGGGAGTGAATATTATCTATAAGGAATTTATGAAAATCTAAAACTTATATTATCTACTATGTGAATCACACACACAAGAGATAATCATAGACACAGAATCAAACATAAACACTGAAATGAACAAAAATAAAATGCAGAAAAAGGAAAGAACACTCTAGATTTTGTACTGGTTCGGGTTACTCCTACGTCCAGTCCCATGCAACCCTGGATTGCACAAAGTTTTATTACTATAAAAATATCCAAGTACAACACCCTGGATTTCACAGCTACAAAGTTAACACTGATTCCACCACCCTTGATTTCACGGCTACAAGGGTAGCACCGCTCCAAACACACTTGATCAAGTATAATCCCCTTGACTTCATGGCTACAAGGTTAACACTACTTCTTTTCCTTGATTTTAGGGCTCTAAGGAATACACCCTTCCGTAAACACTTCCCAAAAGATTACGACAGCCCTATGACTCTTCAATAGCACTTCAATTTATAGAGTTATGAGTAGAGAGTGAGAAAAGAAGAAGTTTTATGTAATTAGAGTAGAAATCGGCAAACTAGAAGTGTAAAAATCAATACAATAAGAAATATTAATGGAGGGATGAAGAGGGGTGAAGATGGAGAAGAAGAATAGTTCAAAAATTCGAAATCACCCTCTGTTTATAGCATTTGAATGGTTGCAACGTATCTGGAACATTACAAATAGTGAAAGGACACTTCCTTTGAAAATTGAGAAAGTGACAGTCGTATATCGACATAGACTATTATGTATGTCGACATAGCCTTGTGTAAACTTTGAAATTTGATCATTTTCAAGTGTTTAGATATATATAATATTCTAGAAATTCTTGAATTAAAACTTAGTGATATAAAAGAGTATTCTAAACTATAAAACCATATGAAATCATAATTATATACTATATAAACATATTTATAAATTTTTAAGGTTTAAAACTATATAAATATAAAACTATAGATATATAACTATATGAATATATATATAAACTTTAAAACCTATATTTGAAATCATAAGTAAGGTATAAAACTATTTGAAATTAGAATTTGAATTTTAAAACAAGAATTTTGAAAAACAGAATTTGAATTTGAACCTGGAGTGCTATTCAAAGTCTTACATATAAACTAGACTCTATTACTATATTTGTCTTGAACTCTTGAATTCTTGATAACTGGATTTGTAACACCCCGCAATTTTAAATCGGGACATACGATATAATCAAAGAATAATTAATTTCAAATGCGAAAATTAAGGGAAACGGGGTACGCCATTGCGTTCAACTCGGAATTCTGCTTGAGATAGAGTCCGAGTTTGCATAAATCGGACACCGTATGAAAAAGATACGGATGAACGAAGTTAGGCAGAAAACCAGAAGAAGAGAAAAAAAAATATAAATGCACTAGTGCACTTAGGAAGTGCGCCAGTACAAAAATTGCACTGGC
This sequence comes from Allium sativum, assembly GCA_030737875.1. Classification (NCBI taxonomy): domain Eukaryota; kingdom Viridiplantae; phylum Streptophyta; class Magnoliopsida; order Asparagales; family Amaryllidaceae; genus Allium; species Allium sativum. The sequence goes on along the minus strand of CM060909.1, from coordinate 425,959,113 downwards.
GCACCTGCCAAGTGCGCCCAGGTCGGGCTGAAAGCCTTCACAGCTTTCTGGTGTGTTCTGATCCGTACTGTGACTCATTGTTGAGTCCTTTCTGACTCCTTACTGAGTCATTAGGGCTGAGGTGTTACCCTATCCTGACTGAATGGTTGTGGTTAACTCTAGGTTCATCCGACGGCTCCAATTAAATTAAAATTCTATATAAACAACCTAACACTCAACCCTAAAATCACAATAATTCATTCCAAGAGCCGTCATACCGCCATACTCAACCTACGACAGCCACCATTCTCTTTCAACTAAAAAGGAAACTAGAAAGCTACGAAGTGAATCAAATCTGAATTATAAGAACAACGATCTACATCAAAGGGGAGCATTCCAACTTCAGAATTCAGATTCCAGAAATCAAGAATTCCTTCTTTGTAAGTTCAGTTATTCCTTAGATTTGAATGTGTAATTGGAATCGTGAATGTAATAAATCAAAATATAGAACTGTACCTATTTGCAAGTTAATTATCTTTGATTCATGCTTATGTTAAATCTAAAGTTATCTATGCCTTTGGATTTGATTTACGACTATGACTATGAAACTGTTGCCTATGAAGCTATTGCCTATGACTATGACTATGAGACTTTTGCCTATGACTATGGTTCGTGACTACGAAACTGTTGCCTATGAAGCTATTGCCTATGACTATGAGACTTTTGCCTATGACTATGGTTCGTGACTATGAGACTGTTGCCCATGACTATGATGAGACTATTGCCTATGACATTTATTAAGAAATTATTGTGATTAGCCGCCCATGACTATTGTGGTTAATTTCCTATAACTATTGTAGTTAGTTGCTTATGCCTATTCCCATTGTTATGATTAACAAATCATGTTGTACCTTGAACTGGCATTATGTTGGATCAAATCACCTATGTCTATTCCCTTAATTATGTTGTGTAACACCCCACCTCTACTAGAATCACTCCTTGGAATGTACTAGCTTTGGAGGGGCGTTATTGTGAAGGTAAACATGCACAGAGATATCGCAAGACAGAATATATAAAAATAAATACAAGTAAAGCAGCGGTAGCAGATAAAAACCCATCATCATCATCTCACAAAACCAACATAGTCAAGTACATAGTATCAAAATGTCATGGTCCAAAATACAACATAAGTCTAGATACGTAGAAACAAAATACATGGTAAAACATCAGTACTAATCCCCAGAAATAAAAGATAAGCCACAGCTAGCTCAGATCCATACATGAGCTATCCAACAAGCAAGCCAAAGGTCCACTAAGCAGATGTAGCCCCTCCCTGAGAACCTGTGGGGGGGGGGGGAAACGGAAGAAAAGAAGCGAAAGAAAACAGGTCAGTCAAAAAGACTGGTAAGCCCTACTACGATCAATCTATAAACTAATAAAGTTAACAGCATGGTGGAAACTGAGGTAAACATACTGGCCCTAGATAAAGGTGACATCACATAAGAAGATTAAGTTTTTGCACCACAGTGTACTAGCAAACCCACAAAACAGATATTGATCCCTTAGCCCAAACTTTGGCCCAATAACATGAAGTGACCTTAATATAAGGCCCAGCCCAACGGTCTAGTCGATCGGCTCCCTATAAACCTAACACGTCAAGTGTTGGTGTCCATACGGCCCACATGGATGTAGTTAGACTGTGCTGGGTCCACCTTCGGGTGTATCAAGCCCTAAGGTGTCAACCCCAGACACCTAAGCAATAATGCACAGTCTAAGCCTACTGGTACCCGTGCCTCGAGTTTGTCCAACATCGAACTACGTGCACGTCCGTAGCCCGCCGGACCCGCACCGGTGTACCACTCAGCCGTCGATTTGGTCGCTTACATCAGTCCAGTAATCGTGCCCCGCCCTAACCTAGCCGTAGGGTTGTGGTGATACCAAACTGGGATTACTGCTGGAACAGACCACGTTGCTAGGGTTTCTAAGAGGGTTAAGTGTGGTTTTAACCCCTCACTAATCATGGATTAAATTAGTTAAGTGTAGCCACTTAACCCCATCTAATCCTCGCATCCCCATTATTGGTTAAGTATTAGTGGGCCATGACTTAACCCTAATCATGAGGCATTAATTACTTAACGCACCCAACCTCTCACATTAGACATCCGTGGTTACCTGGGAAGATTTACACCACGTCTAGGTCTAACCTCGGGTCTTATGGTGCAACATGACCAACTACCCACATTAGACCCTACGTTGTGGTTACCTGGGAAGATTTACACCACAACTAGGTCTAACCTCGAGTTGGCCATATCATGTTATCTAATGTCATGTCCACTTTAAAACATATTTACAAGTTAACATATACTTGGGTAGACCTAACTTAATAGGTAAATTCCCAAGGGGTAGACCTAACTTAATAGGTAAATTCCCAATCTTTTAGTTTCATGTATTTTTAAGTTTACCCAAACCCTCCCAACGTCATTATCTCGCTTACATATTCGTCATAACGCATAAGGGTATAAAAGGTAACTTGGCATAACATACATGATGAACTTCACATATCATAATAAACATGCATACATGTTAAACTTGCAAATCATGTCATAGTGAATTCGCATAAACATGCATAGCTTATTAAATATGCATAACATGGTAAGGTGAACTTGCATAGGCATGCATAACCCATTAAACTTGCATAACATGGTAAGGTGAACTTGCATAAACATGCATAACCCATAAAACATGTAGAACATGGCATAGTAAACTCGCATATGCATGCATAACTTATGAAACATGTAAAACATGGCATAGTAAACTCGCATATGCATGCATAACTTATGAAACATGTAAAACATGGCATAGTAAACTCGCATAAGCATGCATAACTTATGAAACATGTAAAACATGGCATAGTAAACTCGCATAAGCATGCATAACTTATGAAACATGTAAAACATGGCATAGTGAGTTCGCATAAGCATGCATAATCAAATAAACTCACATAAATCTCAACTTTCACCACATATTAACTTTAGAGTTTGTAAAGTGAAGGTAAGAGGGCTTACAAATATAAACAAGTCACAAATCCACCAAATAAGATGAAGAAGCCCTTTAAAAACCCAAAACAAAGCTTCAAATAAGAAAACCCTTTTGCAAAATCCCAAAAACACAAACTTAGCAAATCAAACTTGCAACTTAATGAAGTATGCAAGTTATTAAGCATTCATACAACATAGAAAAGGTTGTATGATCATCATATCTTCATAGGATTAAACTTTGAGGAAGGTGGAGGCTAGGGATTTTAGGTGGAGGCCATTTGAGGATTCAATTTGACATAGTTTAGTTGCTAGATTGATTAATGAGGCTTTAGGGTAGGATTAGGGGTATATTTATAGAAGATTAGAGTGTTTTTAGCCCTAGGATTAACCCTAGGTTAGTTTAGGCCCGTCAGATCTCGGAACTCTCTAGAACCAAGCCACAAGACCCAACCCAAATCAGAAATGGTGCACCAGGCTAAACTGCCCGGGCACCCCCTGTCGACAGGGCTGTCGACAGGGCTGTCGACACCCTGGGGGCCCTGTCGACATGCCTGTCGACATGGGGGCCCTGGCGGGAATTTTCCCGCCTGACCCCGATTAGCCCTTAATCCCTGTTTTTAATTTGAAATTTAAATCTGTTTTTAGCATAGAAATTTCTGAAAACTTCAATGGGCCTTAACTGGGTCATACGGACTCCGATTTTCGAAAACTCGGACTCTATTTCGCGTATTTTTCCGAGACGAACGCAATGGCATAGCCCGTTTCCCCTGATTCTGATTTTAGAATTAAATTCTGCCTCGATTTATGTTATAACAGTTTATTGAAAATACGGGTTGTTACATTCTCCCCTCCTTAAAGGATTTCGTCCCCGAAATCTTCAAGTTAGGAAGAACATATCCTACCATCCAACATCCATCTACTCAAAACATCATCCACGAGCAACCATTGTCCTTAAAAGATTCTAAATGTCGTATGAACATATGCAGAAGTGTGTGTATATGTACCTATCTAATGCAAAGATCAATGCAAAATATGTTAGTGAAATGTATCCATATGTATGCAAATCCCTAACATAATGTATAACATCTACATGCGTGCTCAATCATACATCCATATGCAACATCCATGTGATTGCATACAAATTTCATCCAAGAATAAGCATAAACACTCATGCACATGCAATATGAGGAGTGTGCGAGCCGATCTAGTGCCTAATGTGTATCATGCATCCACGAGTAACCACTTGCAAACACTTGCAACCACTTGCAACCATCAAACATAACATGTTTCAAACACATGTTTCATCCAAAGGGTTTCTACCTAAGGTTCTCATGACAAGATTTGCACGATAACTAGATAAACATGGATAGCAAAGAGAAAGATATGCTAAACAAAGAAAAGAGATTGAGAGTGTACCCTCAAAAAGGAATGGATAAAGCCCACGCATCTTCTCCTCGGTTTCCCAAGTTGCGTCTTCTTCGGCTTCACCCCATTGAACTTTCACCAATCTGACCTCACGATTCCTTAGCTTCTTGGTCTCTGTCCCCAAGATACGAATCGGAGCTCTCCTTAAAGTTGCTTCTTTCTCTACTTCCACGTCTTCAAGAATGCTAGGTTCAACCACCTCAGCGGACTCATGTAAGCACTTTCGGAGATGCGAGACATGAAAGACATTATGCACTCCGGACAACTTTTCGGGCAATTGCACTTTATAAGCCATCTTCCCAATTCTCTCTATGATAGGGAAGGGTCCAACAAATCTCGGTGCTAGCTTCCCAACAGCTCCAAATCGGACCACATTCCGCAAAGGAGAAACCTTTACGAAAACCTTGTCCCCAACCTCAAACTCCAATTCGGATCTTCGCCTGTCAGCATAGGATTTCTGCCGGTCTTGGGCCGCTTTCATCCGTCTTCTAATCAACTCGACCTTCTCGGATGTATCTCTAATCATGTCGGGTCCAGGTATAAGCTTATCCGTGGACTCCCACCAACATGTAGGTGACTTGCACGGCCTCCCATATAAAGCCTCAAATGGTGCCATCCCTATGCTCGCCTGATAACTGTTATTATATGCAAACTCAACAAGAGGAAGATGGTCTTCCCAAGCACCACCAAAATCCAGAATGCAAAGCCTCAACAAGTCCTCAAGTACCCTATTCACCCTTTCTGTTTGGCCGTCTGTTTGTGGGTGATAGGCCGTACTCAGGTTCAATCTCGTGCCCATAGCTTCCTGTAAACTGTTCCAGAACCGACTAGTAAAGATGGGGTCTCGGTCACTGACTATGCTGGAAGGGACTCCATGTAGTCGCACTATCTCACGAAGATATACTGATGCTAGTCCAGATGCGGTCCTTTTGCTCTTTACTGGGATAAAATGAGCACTCTTCGTAAGCCTATCTACAATGACCCATATGCTCGTATTCCCTCTCCTTGACCTTGGAAGCCCATCAATAAAGTCCATAGAAATGCTCTCCCACTTCCATAGCGGGACCTCTAGCGGATGTAATAGCCCACCGGGCTTCTTCGACTCAGCTTTTACTCTCTGACAAATAACACATCTCGAGACAAACTCCGCCACATCCTTCTTCATTCCAGGCCAGAAGAAAATGCGCTTCATGTCCTTATACATCTTATCACCACCTGGATGTATAGTCATCTTGGAGCGTTGTGCTTCCTCAAGAACTTTCCTTACCAAGTCTTCTACCATCGGAACACAAAGCCTTCCGTCTCTCCTCAGCCAACCCTTATCGTCTATAGAATATCGAGCAAGGTGACTAGATGTCTCCCCTCGAATCAGCTTATCCATGATCTCAATTATCTGAGGGTCTTCCTTCTGCGAAGCCCCAACTTGATCTAGAAGGGTAGGCCTGAGCTCAAGCGATGCCAAAGAACCGGTCACCGACTCCATTGCCAAAGAGAAATCAAAGGTCGCCAAGAACTCTAAATTCTTCATCTCAACAAATAGAGGACTTAGTGTCAACCTTTTCCTACTCAACGCATCCGCCACAACATTCCCCTTGCCAGGGGTATAGGCTATGTCAAAATCATAGAAAGCCAAGAATTCCATCCATCTCTGCTGTCTCAAGTTCAGATCCTTCTGCGAAAAGAGATACTTCAAAGACTTATGATCAGTATACAGCTCAAATCTCTCTCCCAGAAGATAATGACGCCAAGCCTTGAGTGCATATACAATCGCTGCCAGCTCTAGATCATGAGTGGGATAATTCCTCTCATGCACCTTAAGTTGCCTCCCACCAAAACATATAACTCTGCCTTCTTGCATCAGAACGGCGCCCAATCCCGTGCCACAAGCATCAGTGTACACGGTAAATATCTTACCACCATCGGGTAAAGCTAGAACGGGTGCGGAGGTAAGGGCTCTCTTGAGTCTCTGAAAAGCAAGCTCACAATCCATATCCCAAGCAAAAACTAAGTTCTTCTTTGTCAACTTAGTAAGAGGAGCGGATATCTTCGCGAAGTCCTTGATGAACTTCCGGTAAAAACCCGCAAGACCCAGAAAGCTTCTCACCTCGGTTGCATTCCTTGGAGCCTTCCAATCCTGAACTGCAACCACCTTAGCGGGATCCACCGCTAAGCCTTGCTTGGATACGATATGCCCAAGGAATCTGACTTTCCTTTTCCAAAAATGGCACTTGGAGAATTTGGCCTTTAACTGATGCGCTCTGAGCGTATCCATCACCTCTACTAGGTGCCTCGCATGCTCTTCTTCATCCTTGGAGAAGACCAGAATATCATCCACAAAGACCACGACAAACTTATTCAAGAACTCCCGAAATACCCTACTCATCAAATCCACAAAATACGCGGGTGCATTCGTCAAACCGAACGGCATAACAAGCCATTCAAAGAATCCATCTGGAGTTCTGAATGCAGTCTTGTCTATACTATCTTCAGCCACTCTGAGCTGATGAAAACCCGTAGCAAGATCAAGCTGAGAGAAAACAGAAGCACCAACAAGCTGATCAAAGAGATCATCGATCCTCGGTAACGGGTGCCTGTTCTTCTTAGTCAGCTTATTCAATTCTCTATAATCCACACAGAGTCGAAGAGAGCCATCTGCCTTAGTTGCAAACACCACAGGCGCTCCCCATTCGGATATACTCCTTCTGATGAAGTTCTTCTCAAGCAATTCTTTCACTTGCTTGCTCAGCTCCCGTCTCTCACGCGGAGCCATATGCCGAACGGGCAAAGAAACAGGCTTAGCATTATCTACCAGATAGATGCGAAAGTCAATCTCTCGTTTCGGGGGCAACCCCTTAACTTCTTCAAAAACATCTGGATAATCTCGGACCACCCTTACAGACTGAAGGGCCTCCTCTAATGAGTCGAGAGATTCTAGATAGCATAACATGACGGGATTCTTCGGATTGCATGAAATCTCTAAGGTGTTGCCCAGGCGAGTCACAAGCCTTACAACCCTATGCTCACAATCCAGAATGGCTCCATATCTAGACAGCCAATCCATGCCCAAGATTAATCCGTATCCCCTGAAACCAAGAACATACGCACTACACAAGAACTCTACGCTGAGTATATAGATCCTCAGATCCTCACATATCATAGATAGATGAGCAGAACCCCCAATGGGATTCGAAACACAAACGGGATCATCCACTAAGCTAGTACTAAGGTGCAAGCTATCAACAAGATCAGATGAAATAAAGCTATGTGAAGCACCAGAATCAAACAAGGTACGCACTGGAAGATCAGAGATATAAACAAGGTTCTCAACAGAAACACTACCTCGCTCGGGAACTGAAGCGGCATTGAGAGCATGAACTTGCCCTCCTGAAGGTCCAGCCTGTCCTTTCTTCTTTGGGCATTCTTTGCTGAAGTGCCCAGTCTCTCCACAAGAAAAGCATCCACCACTAAGCTTCCTTTTCTTCTTACTGCAATCCTTAGCAAAGTGCCCAGCTATGCCACAGTAATTGCACTTTCCCTTGCCTTTGTTGTTGCCCTTCTTGTTCTTGTTCTGATTTCCTTGACTGCTTTGACCACCTTGATTGCCTTTGCCTTGAGACTCAGTCTTCTTTGCTTGGGTAACACTCGACTTAACTTCTTTCTTTCCATCTCCCTGAAGCAGAGCCATATTAACCAAACTCTCAAAAGTAGCTCCATGCGGAATATGTGACATCGCCAAGCCCTTAGCGGCTCATTCAACCCTCTAGCAAATCGAAGAGCCTTCTTCTCCGGAGTGTTCACCATATCCAAACCAAAACGGGCCAGCTGATTAAACTTGTTCACATACTCCTTGACAGACATATCACCTTGCTTTAATGCAATGAACTTCTCCATCTGTAAATTCGCCTCAGCCGAAGATAGAAACTTAGTCACAAATCTAGCCCTCAAATCGGCCCAAGTCTCAATGGGCCTCGTCCCATTGGTGACCTCCCACCAATAGGCCGCCTCATCCTTCAAAAGCCATACTGTCAATAAGATTTTCCTCTCGTCATCAATCCCGAAGATAGCAAACAGGTCCTCCGTGTCTTTCAGCCAATTCCTAGCTTCAACAAAAGATTCCGTGCCTAGGAAATTCTTGCCTTCCATTGCCTTGAAGTCTTTACAAACCTTTGTAAACTCAATCTGAGGATGCTGAGGGGGAGGGGGAGGAAGAGGAGCCTCAGCAACAGGAGGGGGAGGAACATTAGCAACGGGAGGAGGAATATTAACTGCTGGAGGAGGGGGAACAAGAACCACCGGAGGAGGGATATTAGGGAGAGGATTCTCAACTACAGGAGGAGGAGTGGGAGTAGGGTTGGCGGGACCAGCTGCCGCCCTAGCTTCTAGAAGTCTCCTATACCAGAGTGGTACGTTCACTCCATCTGGGATGTCAAGATTCTCAGCCATACTGAAACGAAAGATAAGATAAGATTAGGTCAAGGGAACGAAGGATAACGCTGATGGCTTTTGGGGATTAGCCTTAAAATAATCTAGACTTTATTTTGGAAAATACTTAGTAGGTTTTTGAAAATAGTTTTTCAAAAAGGTTTTTTTTTTTCAAAAGTTTTGTTTAATCTTGTTAACCTTGTGCTCTGATACCAAATGTAACACCCCACCTCTACTAGAATCACTCCTTGGAATGTACTAGCTTTGGAGGGGCGTTATTGTGAAGGTAAACATGCACAGAGATATCGCAAGACAGAATATATAAAAATAAATACAAGTAAAGCAGCGGTAGCAGATAAAAACCCATCATCATCATCTCACAAAACCAACATAGTCAAGTACATAGTATCAAAATGTCATGATCCAAAATACAACATAAGTCTAGATACGTAGAAACAAAATACATGGTAAAACATCAGTACTAATCCCCAGAAATAAAAGATAAGCCACAGCTAGCTCAGATCCATACATGAGCTATCCAACAAGCAAGCCAAAGGTCCACTAAGCAGATGTAGCCCCTCCCTGAGAACCTGTGGGGGGGGGGGGGAACGGAAGAAAAGAAGCAAAAGAAAACAGGTCAGTCAAAAAGACTGGTAAGCCCTACTACGATCAATCTATAAACTAATAAAGTTAACAGCATGGTGGAAACTGAGGTAAACATACTGGCCCTAGATAAAGGTGACATCACATAAGAAGATTAAGTTTTTGCACCACAGTGTACTAGCAAACCCACAAAACAGATATTGATCCCTTAGCCCAAACTTTGGCCCAATAACATGAAGTGACCTTAATATAAGGCCCAGCCCAACGGTCTAGTCGATCGGCTCCCTATAAACCTAACACGTCAAGTGTTGGTGTCCATACGGCCCACATGGATGTAGTTAGACTGTGCTGGGTCCACCTTCGGGTGTATCAAGCCCTAAGGTGTCAACCCCAGACACCTAAGAAATAATGCACAGTCTAAGCCTACTGGTACCCGTGCCTCGAGTTTGTCCAACATCGAACTACGTGCACGTCCGTAGCCCGCCGGACCCGCACCGCTGTACCACTCAGCCGTCGATTTGGTCGCTTACATCAGTCCAGTAATCGTGCCCCGCCCTAACCTAGCCGTAGGGTTGTGGTGATACCAAATTGGGATTACTGCTGGAACAGACCACGTTGCTAGGGTTTCTAAGAGGGTTAAGTGTGGTTTTAACCCCTCACTAATCATGGATTAAATTAGTTAAGTGTAGCCACTTAACCCCATCTAATCCTCGCATCCCCATTATTGGTTAAGTATTAGTGGGCCATGACTTAACCCTAATCATGAGGCATTAATTACTTAACGCACCCAACCTCTCACATTAGACATCCGTGGTTACCTGGGAAGATTTACACCACGTCTAGGTCTAACCTCGGGTCTTATGGTGCAACATGACCAACTACCCACATTAGACCCTACGTTGTGGTTACCTGGGAAGATTTACACCACAACTAGGTCTAACCTCGAGTTGGCCATATCATGTTATCTAATGTCATGTCCACTTTAAAACATATTTACAAGTTAACATATACTTGGGTAGACCTAACTTAATAGGTAAATTCCCAAGGGGTAGACCTAACTTAATAGGTAAATTCCCAATCTTTTAGTTTCATGTATTTTTAAGTTTACCCAAACCCTCCCAACGTCATTATCTCGCTTACATATTCGTCATAACGCATAAGGGTATAAAAGGTAACTTGGCATAACATACATGATGAACTTCACATATCATAATAAACATGCATACATGTTAAACTTGCAAATCATGTCATAGTGAATTCGCATAAACATGCATAGCTTATTAAATATGCATAACATGGTAAGGTGAACTTGCATAGGCATGCATAACCCATTAAACTTGCATAACATGGTAAGGTGAACTTGCATAAACATGCATAACCCATAAAACATGTAGAACATGGCATAGTAAACTCGCATATGCATGCATAACTTATGAAACATGTAAAACATGGCATAGTAAACTCGCATATGCATGCATAACTTATGAAACATGTAAAACATGGCATAGTAAACTCGCATAAGCATGCATAACTTATGAAACATGTAAAACATGGCATAGTAAACTCGCATAAGCATGCATAACTTATGAAACATGTAAAACATGGCATAGTGAGTTCGCATAAGCATGCATAATCAAATAAACTCACATAAATCTCAACTTTCACCACATATTAACTTTAGAGTTTGTAAAGTGAAGGTAAGAGGGCTTACAAATATAAACAAGTCACAAATCCACCAAATAAGATGAAGAAGCCCTTTAAAAACCCAAAACAAAGCTTCAAATAAGAAAACCCTTTTGCAAAATCCCAAAAACACAAACTTAGCAAATCAAACTTGCAACTTAATGAAGTATGCAAGTTATTAAGCATTCATACAACATAGAAAAGGTTGTATGATCATCATATCTTCATAGGATTAAACTTTGAGGAAGGTGGAGGCTAGGGATTTTAGGTGGAGGCCATTTGAGGATTCAATTTGACATAGTTTAGTTGCTAGATTGATTAATGAGGCTTTAGGGTAGGATTAGGGGTATATTTATAGAAGATTAGAGTGTTTTTAGCCCTAGGATTAACCCTAGGTTAGTTTAGGCCCGTCAGATCTCGGAACTCTCTAGAACCAAGCCACAAGACCCAACCCAAATCAGAAATGGTGCACCAGGCTAAACTGCCCGGGCACCCCCTGTCGACAGGGCTGTCGACAGGGCTGTCGACACCCTGGGGGCCCTGTCGACATGCCTGTCGACATGGGGGCCCTGGCGGGAATTTTCCCGCCTGACCCCGATTAGCCCTTAATCCCTGTTTTTAATTTGAAATTTAAATCTGTTTTTAGCATAGAAATTTCTGAAAACTTCAATGGGCCTTAACTGGGTCATACGGACTCCGATTTTCGAAAACTCGGACTCTATTTCGCGTATTTTTCCGAGACGAACGCAATGGCATAGCCCGTTTCCCCTGATTCTGACTTTAGAATTAAATTTTGCCTCGATTTATGTTATAACAGTTTATTGAAAATACGGGTTGTTACATGTTGTATCTCTTATTTAGTGTGCAACTTGGCCAGTTTATTCTTATTCACTATTATGTACATCGAACCTATTGGAGCCATTATTTTTGCATGCCTATTCTTTTATATCAATTCTTGTTCTTATCCCATATTCCTTTTGTTAGTGCCATTTCACGAGTACTTACTTGTGAAATCATGTTATATGTACGATTATGATCCGGGGATTGGGCGTAGCTTAATTAAGATAATTTGGCATAATAAATATGTTGGCATAATCTGAATTGGCTATAATAGTGAATAATTTACATGCATATTAGACTTGGGCACAAATGATAAATTTTAATTGGCCGCAAATTATGTAATTGGCATGTAAACCAAGTTTTGGACATAAATGGTAAACTAGAATATTAAATCTAGTTTTGACATGAACTGTAAATAGGGATATTAATCTAGACTGGGCATGAATTGTAAAAGGGGAATATTAAATATAAATTGGTATAAACTGCGAGTTGGGTTAATTGAATGGTAAATCAAGTTTTGGGCATAGAATATAAGTATGTTAATTTGCATGGCAAATGAATATGATCTAAGCTAAATTGATTTATGGAAAATTTACATGAATAGTAAATATGTAAAATTAGAGAAGAGGAAAATGCCTAACCCGAGGTTAGACTGAGTGTAAAACTGCCCGGAACCACCCGGCACATCCAGTAACCACAACAATACCTGTCTTATGCGAGAGGTTAGTGCATCAAGCCCAGAAAGACCCGAGGTTAGACTGAGTTGTGGTGTAAAACTGCCAGGAACTGACTGGCACATCCAGTAACCACAACAACACATGTCTAATGTGAGTGGTTGGTGCTTTAATTAATTAAAGCTCATGAACAATCAAGCTAGAAATGGTGGGGTTAAGTAATTGAGAAAACACTTAGCCAATTCAACATGTTAATTAGACAAGATTGATAGGGTTTAAGTTAATTTGTACACTTAACCAACTTAACATGTTAACAAGGCAAGATTTGTGGGGGGTTAAGTAACTAAGGAAACACTTTACCATTATAACATGTAAACTAGACAAGTGGGTAAGGTTAAGCAAATGTTTAACCGTTATAACATGCTAACTAGACTAGATGGTGTGGTTAAGTAAACTTGAACACTTAGCCGTTATAACACGATAAATAAACAGGGTTAAGTTATTGAGACACACTTAACTAGTATAACCTGACAAACGAGTAAGGTTAAGGAACACTTAACCAATTTTACATGATGTAGGGGTGGGTTAAGTCAACATGAACCGCTAGATAGCACTTAACCAATTTGACATGATATACGGGTAGGTTAAGTAAATGTAAACTGCTGGATAACACTTAACCAATCCAACATGACGAGGAAGAGAACTAAGTAGTAAACCTTAGTTAAGAGGACTAAGTTGTAAACCTTAGTTAAGGAAACGAACGATTCAGGAAACTAAGTAGTAAGCCTTAGTTAAGAGAACTAAGTAGTAAATTTTAGTCAAGAAAATTAAGTAGAATACGGGGAGGAGCGAATGCCCATCTGATCATGAAGAAGGCTCCAAAGAACTGGGTTACGAAGCACGCAGCTTCGAGGGGACGTGAGGGTACTCTTGGTATCCCTCTGTGAGGCTGCAAATGATCCTCCTGGGCTTACAGAGGTTAAGGTCTGCATTAGAAGAGCCAAGGGTATGCCTTGGTTGCAATAATAAGGCAACCTAAAGATTGCATTGACCAGCGTGATTCGGCGAGACTAGTTTTTGGCCCGCAACTCGTCGTCTATCTACCATCTTGAGTCAGTTGAGATACATGTAGCGGAAAGGCGGAGAACTCCAACAGACCATATACTTGCTATCCAGTTATGGGTGAGATTGGTCCATAGGTTTGTGGGGGCATAGAGGGGCCTGCGTACAGTTCTCGTTCTTGATTTTCTTGGGTTCCTTTCATTTGTTAGTTGAGGGAAGGGTCTAGTGGGACCATAGCCACTGTAAAAGCAGACCTTAGCATCTGCAATCGGTAGATATCTGAAAGCTCCCGACCAAGTTCCATGTTTCTTGACTAGCCCTGCCACGAGACTCGGGTCGCACATATAGGGGACATGTGCATCTAGATATCGATAACGATTCACGACACATATGTGGGGAAAGTCGAGGAACATATACCGCTCTGGGTAGTGTGTCCTAGACTAAGGGGCATCGTTCGATAGGTAGCATAATCCCTACTTGGACCTAGGTCGCGTAAACCCTGAATCCGAGAAGCGTTCAATAGGTAGCATAAACCCCAGTGGCCCTGGGTAGCGTAAAACCTGGTTGAATCTAGGAAGCGCTCGATAAGTAAACCCTAGATTAGATCTAGGTAATAAATGGAATCCCCATAATAGACGTACACCTGAAGGCAACCACAATTACGGGGATTGGAATCACGTTATCATATGATCATTTTATATAGATTACTAGTTCGGACACTAGTTAGGTAGTGCAGAGATATAGAAATCAGTATAACATTGTAGTTACGAAGCAGAGAAGGAGGAGAAGCGCATTCAGTTTTTCAGTATATTCAGTTTACTGGTATATCCAGTTTATCAGTACATTTAGTTTATCTTGCTATATCCCATGCTTATCCTATGCTATCTTATTACTATGGTTTAGTCTTATATTTAGTCTATTCATGTCATGACTCTTTTCCTCGTTTAAATGCTAAGAATCGCTGAGCTTACCAGGCTTTATATCTGACCTAGTTTGCTTTCGCCTCTTTTCTTCCGTCCCCCCCCCCCAGGCAGTCAAGGAGGGAAAAACTCAGCTCATTTTGGGGTCGTTACTCTTTCCGAACTTGGAGGTTCTTTTGCGCATTGCTTTGAACTCCATTTTATACTGTTATGGCTGGGTCATGCTTTAACGGGGAATATCATTGTCAATTTGTGCTTCTTTATATTAAACAAGACAAATGCATCGTTGTAATAAGTATTGGTGTTGTAAAACAATCTTTGTGCAAGCTATTTTAATCAATAAAGGTTTTTTATTTTCTGCTGCTTTATTTGTCTGTCTTGTAATTTTTCTGCATCTTGTACTGAAAATGCTCCACCGAAGTTAAGGCATTCCCTTTGTGAGTGACCTTAACGGAGGTGGGGTGTTTCATGATTACTCATGAATCTTGAATCTCCTTCTGGATTCTGAATCTTGAAACTCTAAAACTGTACAGTCTTCAGTATTAATTCCTGTATATAAATCTTGCATATTCATGTATATATATTCTAGATAGAAATGTTAGTATATATTTTACAATCAGTGATAATTGAAATAAGGTTGTTGTCATCAAAACTCCATTCTCCAACAATCTCCCCCTTTTGTTAACCTTAGTTTATAAAATATTCATACGTATTGATTCTGGCTGACTCTAATCCTTCTAATACTCCCCTTGTCAATATGAATCTTATATACTCTCTCTTAAATTAAGCCTATATTTTATAATTTCTCCCCTTTGTCATTATCAAAAAGAAATTCTAAACATACTCTCCCTAAATCTATAGCCTATATTTATCTATATATTTTATGAATATAATACTAAATTCTATACTAAAATACTAATATACATAACTCCCCCTAAATTTATGCCTATATTATATCCTTATTCTATTATAACCTTTTTAACACTAATCCCTAAATTTATGCTATAAATGACTATATAAAACTCCCTAAATTGAATAACCTTGTATTTCCCTTTAAATCTATGATTCTAAACCTAAAATATTATAAATCCCCTTAAAATTATGACTATACTAGTCTAATAAAATAAAACTAAGTAAACCAACCAATATTTATAATCAATTCAAACAAGCAAATCAATCCAAACAAGCAAACAATCAATATAAACCATTAAGTCAACAAAAGAAAAAATACATGTTTATTCAAAAATACTTCTTGAAACTTCAACTAATCCTAGAAACTATAAAGCTCCCCCTTAATCTAATACAAGACTAAACATAGCCTAAATTCTAATTCCCTTAATACTATAATAAGACTTTAATCTAGGCTAAGAAATAATTCTGATAAGATATCCTTAAAACTATGATACAACTTAAAATAATATAAGCCAAGTAATAATAAGTCAATATTCAAGCAATTCAATCCAAATAATCCATCAAGTTAAGTTTTGTTGTCACAAAACATCAAAACATAAAGCCAAACATTTCTTGCAACTTCTATTTTTCCTAAAAACCTATAAAGCACCTATCAACTATAAATGCATAAGTATTTTTCTAACAAACCTATAAACCACTAATGAAATTTAACCATGTCAAGTAAGTCAGTCAAGTTATTCAAGTCAAACAAATCAAATAAACCAAACAAGTCAATCAATCCAATCGATTCAGTCAAGCTAATAAATCCAACCAAGCCAAACAATCAATCAAGTTAATCAAGACAAAGTAAATATGCTATGTATTTGATTAATAATCCTATATTTATAATTAGATAAAAACTTCTCATATTGTATACTTGTTATGTGTGGAGTCAAAGTTAACATGTAATGTAGTGTGTTAGTTATAATGCAGTATGTCATATGCAAACTATATGAAGTGGTATATTGAATGAGATGCAACTTGTGATGTGAATGATTTTAATTTGAGATGCACTGTAATTTATAATAATTATGTATGATATGAAATAAGATGTGTGATGATAGAATGCAGAATGATTTGGTGATTATATCAATTTAGGTAAAATATATTCAAAATACAATCTAACTATTATGCATATACATATATATTATACATTATTTGAATTAAATAAGGTAATATGTACTAATTTCTAGACTTAGGTTAATGAAACTTACGAAAAAGATTTAAAGGATAGTAAAGATGAAAGTTTTATGGTATTCATAATAGATAATAAATTTTTTATAACAATTCTATAAGAAATGTGGAGTTAAATAATCATAGTAGGGTGCTTCTTGTAACGACCCAGAAAATCTGAACCAATTTAAAATTTTTAAATTGGCTAAAATAATGGATTTTAAATATTTAAAATAAATATTTAAATAATGGCGATGAAAACTGAGTTTGAATCGACAATGGAAAACGAATATAATTAATTATAATTATAAACAAGGCCTGAAATGGCGTGGCAGTTTCAAAAATTGAATTCAAACTTTGTCGGACTGTACCAGGTGCAAAACAATCCGGATTTTAGTGAAACCAAAAACATTAGGATCTAATTGATGATA
This sequence comes from Allium sativum, assembly GCA_030737875.1. NCBI lineage: Eukaryota > Viridiplantae > Streptophyta > Magnoliopsida > Asparagales > Amaryllidaceae > Allium > Allium sativum. Next base: position 425,941,912 of record CM060909.1, on the reverse strand, counting down.
TCTTTCCAACGAATCCGACCAATCGAAATTTGATACCGGGAATCAAAAGATATGTCCAGTTGAAAATACTGAATAGTCGCTATGGAATTCAGGCCCTTAAAAATGGACATTTTGCAGATGACCTCGGATTTCGACGAAACCACTTTTGTTGGGTCCGCAGTGTCAAGTTATTGCTAGGTTTCAAATTTCATAATTTCTCGAATCAATATGTGAGCGTGGCAAAGGAAAACGCGTTTGACCAGTTTTAGTTGATTTTAATCGACTGGAAATTGGCCATTTTTCAAACGGTCTCAGAATTCGACGAAACTAGTTTTGTTAGGACCGTATCGGCAATACGAAGCTAGAAAATATTTTTCGAGAATTTTCTAGTTAGTATGTGGCCCCAGTAAATTGAAATGTACGTTTAAAATTCAATATAGTGATTTAAATGAAAATTCAAAAGGAAACTGATTGTAACGATCAAATCAGCTTGCGATACATATCCCATTGTGTTCGAAATGGGGGTAAAACGCTATGGACGACAGGCGGTGGGCCTCGTTTCGGGGTCGTTTGTAAAAGTCAACTTTTTGCAAAATTAAATAATTAAATAAAATATATATATATATATTTTCCCTCCCTTTATCTTTCTTCCTGACCCCCCCCCCCCCGTTCATTTTTATTTCAATAAAAAAAAAAAAAAAAAAAAGCAGCAGCAGCAGCCGCCGCCTTCACCGTCGGTCAGAACCTCCACCGCGCCTCCGATCTTCTTCCCCCCCTCTTCCTTGCACTCGCTCCCTCCTCCTCCTTCAATCTGACCCCCCCCGAAGCCATCGCCTCCCCCGTTCGAAACCCCGAGCGCCACCCTCGAGAAGCCCTCCGTCGATCTGCGAAACCCCCCCCTCTGTAAGTTTTTTTGTTTTGTTAATTTATTTTTATGTATTTAAAAAAAAACTGAATTTTAATTAGTTTAAAAACTGAATTTTAATTAGTTTAAAAACTGATTTGAAAATGATTTTAAAAACTGATTTGAAAATGATTTTAAAAACTGATATGGAAATGATTTTAAAAACTGATTTGAAAATGATTTTTAAACTGATTGGAAAATGATTTTTAAACTGATTTGAAAATGATTTTTAAACTGATTTGTTTAAAAGTTAAAACAGATTTTTTTGAAAGAATTAAAAATGGATTTTTTTTAAAAAAAAAAGGGGTTTTAAAAGATTTGAATTTTGAAAAGTAAAAGATTTAAACTTTAAAAAGTAAAAGAAAAGATTTGATCTTTAAAATGGAAAAGGCGGAATCTATATTTTTGAAATTCGATTTTTATATATTGAATAGCGACGTCAAAATTCGATTTTTATATATTGAATAGCGAAGTCAAAATTCGATTTTTATATATTGAATAGCGACGTCAAAATTCGATTTTTATATATTGAATAACATAGTAAAAATTTGATTTTTACATATGTAGAGAATACAGGCAACGAAGCGACAAAAGGCGAGAAAGACGAAGATTTCTCTAAGTGAAGTTGGATAGCTAATGGTGAGATTTCTGATTTAAAAATATTATATATGTGTGAAATGAAAGTGAATTGCTAAATATATATCTATATATATATATATATATATATATACGCCCCTCGTCCACAAACCATGGACGATATTTATTGATTGAAATGGTTGTGAAAATTGATTGATAGTGAATGATTGTTTGGGATTGTTTGTGATTGATATTGGTTGATTGTGGTTGAAAAATACCCGTTTGTGGTTGTGAAATATTTGGTTGAAACCACATAGGATTAGTTTGTGGAAATGAAATAAATATATACATGCCGCCTGCGTGCGAACTAGATGCATGATCCCCATTGTCAAAAACCGCGAGGTTTTAAGGTAGAGCGAGGAGCCGTACTAGGGACGGTCCCGGTTTAACTACCCTGCCGTTATGCTGCCGAAATTTTGAATAATATTCGTGTGTTTGAATTATTTTCATATGCTTAAACTATATTTATTCATTGAATAGAAAACATTCATGTGTTGAATGGATATTCATTCGTTGATTAGAAATTCATGTGTTGAATGGTATTCATATTTTGAAATAAATTGTTTGATAATAAAAATCATCTTTTTATCGACTATATGAACTGTGTAAAATAACCTCGCTTTAAAAGAAATTGTTTCATGATAAAAATCCCATTTTTATCACCAACTTGAACTATATAGAAAAATAGTGTCTTGAAATGAATTGTTTTACAATAAAAATCACATTTTTATTGTATGCATAAATCGTTGAAATGTGAAGTGTTAAAATTAGCCACTTGTTCAAAATAAACATATATGAGTTGAAATATTCATTAATTAGCTAATGAAATGATTTGCACCTATTTATGTAACATTAGAATGAATGGTGTTTTTAAACCAAATGGAAATCAAATTTGAAGTTGAATAGAAAATGATAAATGATAAGAACTGTATATATATATGTACATGCATATTTATTGAACATGTTATAGCAAAGGGACTAGAGAAGAGGAATAAAATTTTGTGCCCGACAAATAGGTACACATTTACTGCTTTGTTTGGGTGATGATTTTATGAGCCTGTTGGCTAGCCGCTTGGCTTTTTCTTTTTCTTTTTGAGATTAGAAGGACCGGGAACACTATTTGCGATTTCCCGATGCTCCCGGTGCAGGGGAGGTTATGGCGAAATTTTCCAAAATTTTAAGGTGTTAGAAAAATATTTGAAGTGAAAACGATATGGAAATCATTGAATGAACTATATTTATATAAATATATAAATATAAATAAAATTAAAACGAAACGAGGCCGTGCAGTTCGTATTTTGAAACCGTGATTTCAAACGACTAGTGCGGGAAATCCGACCATTGGATTTTCCCGAAACCTCAACCGTCGGGTTCGCCTTGGAATGATCTTTCCAACGGCACCAACTTTGTAAAAATCCAACGGTTGGATTGTCTGGAATGTTTAAATCAAATTTGATGAAAAACAGCGCCAGAAGCTATTATATTTATATATATATAAATATAATTATATATTTAATCGAATAACGACGCTGCAGTTCGTATTTTGAAATCAAAACTTCAAACGATTGTACCGGGAGATCCGACCGTCGGATTTTCCCGAAACTGGAACCGTTGGGTTCGTTTTGAAAAGACCTTTCTAATGATGTAAATTTTATGAAGATCCAACAGTTAGATTTTCTGATATGTGTAAATCAAATCTGAAGAAAAACAGCGCCACGGCCGCGTTATGGCCCGAAGCGTCGTTTTGAATAAATTGGCTATTTTAAAATAAATAAAAATAGCGATAAATAGTTATAAAATATCATAAGCGATATGGAATGGAAATAAACTGAATTTGCTTGATTTATGTGGCTTTTAATGGTTGAATGTGTTTGGTGTGAAAATTACATTAAAGAACACAATTGGTGTTGTCGAATAATTTAACCATTGAAATAAATTGATTTGAAATTCTAAATATACGTGAATTATTTGAGAAGGCCGAGTTAATTCTCATTTCAAATAATTGACCGACGATTGAAAGTCGAAGATGAAGACGATGGTCGAAGACCGGAGATCTTCACCTCGTTTGGATGGTAACCGAGGTCCTGATTGGGAGGCATCCCGAAATATGGATAATGAGTGGTGATCGTCCAGACGTACGTGGTGGTCGAAGGGTTTGCGAGGTATTTAGTGCCTCCGGTTTCATTCAGACCCAGAACGGACTTGTAAATGGACTGTGTGTCTGACATTGGAGTTTATTCTGTGTTGATTGATTTCTGTTAAATATACATCTGTTTGCGGCGGAGAATTTATTCTTTTGCTTAACGCCCTTCTCTGAGACGTACGAGCTCAGAGGTTGTATATCGATGGACATCAATCGCATGGCATGAATTGCCTGTGTGGCATGCTAAGATGCAGTGATCAGGGCTTCTGTTGAAAAGCAAAGTCTTGTGGTGATGATCAAAGCACCGCCTGTGTGGCGTAGCTTTGTGTATAACGTGAATTCGCGAGCTTCACACCCCGGTATGAACCTAAAACGGGAGAAGGACCTCAGGGAGGGCATGCGTTTCTTTCTAGCTAGGGTGGTGTCAGTGACCTACCAGCCCTGACATTTATATACTTTTCACCTATGTGGTTGTTGCTGTTGCGAGGCGCCTCGGTTTGATCGGACGATCCGGGTCCGATGGAGTCATTCGTTGGCTCATTTACACCCCAAAGGGTGGGGAAACGCAGTGTTCAGGAATTTTAATCCACATCGGTGGACCGGCCCTGACGATCCAAAGGCTTGACTGAGTACTTGCCTGAGGGGCGGGCTAGAGCGTCTCGAATTCGGTAAGGACTATCTTTTGCCTTGGTTCATGACGGAAATCCAATTTCCAAATACGACATCGTGCGGTTTTGATTGTATATATATATGGCGACATGATATATGGTACCCATGCCGTCTATGATTGATAGTTATGATTCGAAATTGTTTTCAAAACATATGGACACTAGCAATAATATCAAATGCCTTTGTTTTGTTCGTATCAAGCATATTTTGGCCGTTATAAGTTAAAACTCTATCCTCTGGTTTGCGTTGCATTGTGTGATGGGAACTGAGTCTTATAACGGCTTCATTTTTATAAAAAGCATAGCGATGTTTTAAAAGAAAGATTTGTGGTAAAGCACTGGCAATCCAATGGAGTAAACCCGTTCCACGAAAGTGGCGTGGTCCTGTGATTAGCCAATTATATATGTGTTGAGTGGATTTCTCATACCAGTCCCATGACTGACTCGTAGTTTGTTTCACTTTCAAACTCGGGTGCCCCTTTTTCTACATGGGCAGCCTTGTATTCAGGTTTAGCTGGTTCTTTCTGGATAGCTGGAGCTGAAGGTGGATTCTATCATTTATTTCTTTTTATGCTGTTCAGCTCCTATTGTACATACTTTGTTTATTTCCACTGTAGACATTTATGTATAGCTGAACTGTATTTGTACTAAGTAAGATCCTGTATACTGTGTAACTCTGATGATTACTTTTATCCAGTATATTTTATTGTTCATTATCTGGTGTATTTATTTAATTCTGTTCTGCTATTATATGTTTCTGTGTTATATTCCAAAGATAACCCTTGTTTCCTGAAAACGGGAATTCGGGTCGTCTCACTTCTTTAATATAGTAAAAATTGAATATCTTTTTAAAGAGAATATAGAATTATATAATATAAAGTAAACTACTTTTATATAAACATATATTCATAATTGTATATATAAACTAATTTTAAAAAGGACTTAAAAATTAATTTATTATTAAATATAAATCAATCTTTTGATACAAATCAATTTTAAACTTGAACTTTTAGAAATCAAAATATATTAATTTGCCAAGGAACAATTTATATGTTAAAACTTTAAAAAGAATTCTATAGTCATAACAAAATTATGAAATCTGGATATAAATTAAACTATAAAACTACAACTTCTTATATTTAAACTACATATTTAAGACATAAAATCAAATATATATATATATATATTATTTTATACCAAAATATTAGGTTAAATATTCAAGCTTTTATAATTATTAATAAGAAATCAAAATAAGTATTAAGTTACAAAATGTATTTGTGATAATGTAACTCAAAATTGTTATGAAATCATATGAACAATATATAAGTTAAACTATGTATGTTTAAACTATATATAAGATAAATAAATTTATAACATTATCAAATACTAATTATGTACATCATATTAGCATGTTTATTTTATATACTTTTAATATATATATATATATATATATATATATGTTTCGAAATAAGATGTAGGAAAATAAGTTGACAGACAAGGTTAATAACTAGAATTTGAACTGGCATTTTCTTATTGAAAAGATGGAGGGAAGTTTGAAAGTTTAAAATTTGAATTTCATTTATTGCTACACAAGTCGACATGTCGATTTCTGTATGTCGACATATATGTATGTTTTCATAAGACCAGTTGATTTTTGATATTGTTTTATTATTTTAACTTTCATATTTTCTATTTAATTTGTTTCCTGAAATAATATAAATCTTAATCAAATAATTTAAACTAATTATATTATTATTTATTATTTTATTATTACTTTGAATTTCAAAATTCAAAATTGAATTTTAGAAATAAAGATAGAATTTTAGAATTTAAATTTCAAATTCAAACAAGGCAAACAAAGCATCTATTCATCCAAATCAACAAAAATTTAAAATTTTATTAAGATGTACCTGGTTTTTAGATCTAATTCTTCGTTATTATTTGATTTCTTAATCGCTGTGAAACATATAGTTAGATTTCCAGTTTCAGGCTCTTCATCGCTTGATGATGAATATGAATCATATGGATAAGGACACATCCCTTTTTATATATCCTGGTCTATTGTGGTTATAACATCTACCTTCATTTCTTCCATTGTCATGAACCATAAATTTACATCTTTCAGAATTTGACGATGAGATCTTTGATTTAGTACTTTAACCAACTTGGCTCCAAAATTTGGAATTTTAGATGAATGGAAACTTCAACTACTATAAGCCCAAAAAATCATATCTCTTTGCAAACTCTTCTTTTCTTAATTGATGAACGGTCATCTTGGTGTCTTTCGGCCAATAGTCATCAGACATAACTCTTCCCCTGTAAAACAACACAACTTTTCAAAGAATCAAGTAACTTTTCAAAATAACAAACTTGAAATTTTTCAAAAGACAGATTATGATAACTTTATTTTTCAAAAATAATAAAATGCAGACCTATAAACTAGTGTTCAAAATTTGCCATTTAATATTTCCAAAAATCAGATTATAAATTTTTTGAAAAACCATGCTATGATACCAATTGTTAGGGAACGCGGAATGCGGATCTTACGGCAAGACTAACACTAGAGGGAGATGAATAGTGTTTATAAGGAATTTATGAAAATCTAAAACTTATATGATCTACTATATGAATCACACACACTAGAGATTATCACAGACAATCAAACATAAACGCAAAAATATACAAAATAAAATGTAGAAAAAGGAAAGAACACACCGGATTTTATACTAGTTCGAATTACTCCTATATCCAGTCCAACGCAAAGCTAGATTGCACAGAGTTTCATAACTATATTAATATCCCAGTACAACACCCTTGATTGCACGGCTACAAGGTTAACACCGATTCCACCACCCTTGATTTCATGGCTACTAGGTTAACATCGCTCCAAACACCCCTGATTAAGTACAATCCCCTTGATTTCATGGCTTCACGGTTAACACCGCTCATTTTCCTTGATTTCAGGGCTATAAGGAACATACCCTTTCCCGAACACTTTCCAAAAGATTACAATAGCCCTATAACTCTTCAATAGTAGTTCAATTCAGAGAGTAATGAGTGGAGAGTGAGAAAAGAAGAAGTTTTATGTAATTAGCGTAGAAATCGGCAAAGTAAAAGTGTAAAAATCAATAAAATAAGTAATATTAATAGAGGGATGAAGAGGGGTGAAGATAGAGAAGAAGAATTGTTAAAAAAAATTAGAAATCACCCTCTATTTATAGCATTCGAATGGTTGCAATTCTTCCGGAACGTTACAAATAGTGAAAAGACACTTCCTTTGAAAATTGGAAAAGTGACAGTTGTATGCCGACATAGACTATTATATATGTCGACATAGCCTTGTGTAAAATTTGAAATTTGATCATTTTCAAGTGCTTAAATATGTGTACTATTCTGGAAATTTTGAATTAAAACTTAGTGATGTAAAAGAGTATCCAAAAATATAAAACCAAATGAAATCATAATTATATATTGTATAAACATATTTATAAATTTATAAGGTTTAAAACTATATAAATATAAAACTATAAATATATAACTATATGAATATATATAAACTAAAACCTATATTTGAAATCATAAGTAAGATAGAAAAACTATTTGAAATTAGAATTTGAATTTTGAAAACAAGAATTTTTAAAAATAGAATTTGAACCTGGAGTGCTATTCAAAGTCTTACATATAAACTAGACTCTATTACTATATTTGTCATGAATCTTGAATTCTTGATAACTTGATTTCTCATGAGTCTTGAATCTCCTTCTAAATTCTGAATCTTGAAACTCTACAACTGTACAGTCTTCAGTATTAGTTCCTCATGAGTCTTGAATCTCCTTCTGAATTCTGAATCTTGAAACTCTAAAACTGTACAGTCTTCAGTATTAATTCCTGTATATAAATCCTGCATATTCATTTATATATATTCTAGATAGAATTGTTAGTATATATTTTATAATCAATGATAATTGAAATAAGGTTGTTGTCATCAAAACTCGATTCTTCAACAACCCTAAATTGTAAATTACAAAAGAAAATACAAATAAATTACAACAAAAATAGAAAAAAAAAACTTTTCTAAAATAAACAAGATCGGCTCCTTTATTTATTCCTTTGCAAATGATTTGCTCTTCCAAAAAATCGGTCGACCCAAATTTGGGTTTCTCCTTTCCCAAATCAATTTATGGCTTCGATTATACTGATTGAAATCTATCTTCGATGGATCGAAGGATTGTGCTTTTAATTGAATGATTTGGGGAAGAGACTTGCGATCAAAACCCTAGTGATTATTTCTAATTTTGGTTTCTTTTTTCTATTGAATTTGTTGTGTTTTCTATCAATTTTGCCAATGATGAAATGGTGATTTAAATAGGATTGTAAAATCCTAAATTTACTCTAATTTCTTGAAAACGGCTTAGTCTGGTTGCGTGATTTTTTTGAGCCTTGATTTTGATTGAATCGGCTTTGGCCCATGCATGATAAAGTTGATTGATACCTTGCGTGAATTCCAGAAATAAATTGCACACCTAAAATACAGTCTTACCAAAAAAATTCACTGTGATTTTCAAAAATAAATGAGGTTATGATTCAGTTGATTGAATTCAAGAAGTGATTTTAAAGATTTCTGCCTAATGTTGTTCTTCGAATTTACTGGAAAGATCGGATGCCAAAAACAGTTTTAGAAATAAAAACTTGCATGCCAAATTTGCTTACTTGCATGATTTCCTTTAAATGATTCTTCCCATGCAAAAATGATATTGAACTCTCGCCATATATCAATAATCAGATTTTCTAGATACTTTTAAAAATGCTTGCCAAAACTATTTGCAAATTTTCTAGAATGAAATTGCGATTTCTTGAAATGAATTGATGAAATCTAGAAACAATAAATCTGTTTCATGGCCCCTTGATATCACAATTGTATTTTTGTTAACTGATTTTCATTTCACGAAACATTTAAATATTTCAATGCTTTAGAAAACTTTTTGATTTCTGGAAACATTTTCCTTGAGATACCAAATTAGTTTCAGGAAATAATTGAAATTCCTGTCTTGCCTTGAATTATTTCTGGAAACATTTTCTTTGACAAACACTTTGAATGTATTATTGGCGCCTTGCATGGTTGACAAGAAAAAATGTCCAAAACTGTTTGCTAATTTCTGGAATAGAAAATATTGCTTCTTTGCAAAAAATAGTACTGTGATTTTGATTTCTTGAAGAAAATACAATAACTATTCCTTGTCCATCTTTGAACTGTTGTGCATGTATGTATCTTTGAGCACATATATGTGTACATGTTGATGCCTTGTGCATATATGAATTTTCTTGAGTATGCCAGGACATATTCGAATGCTTCTAAGGCTTTTGTATTTTTTCTTACATATATGTACACACCATGCATATATATATATATATATATATATATATATATGTTTAGGCCAAACTGCATAAAATTTGATCCACTTGCTAGTTTGTGATTGCCTATTCTGTACATCCGCCTCTATGAGTATCATGCATATTTGTATATTGTTGTTCTTTGTAGCTGCTCCATTGTTTTGTAATGACCATTATCGAGCATTACCTTGAAACTGGCCTGAATTTGTTTGATCTGTTGGGTTGCCATGATATCACATGCTTCACTAATCTTTTGTGCCTTGCACCAGTTTGTGCTTTGTTCTACCTTGTGTATGCTGGATCACCATTTTCTGTGTCCATAGTTTTGTTACTTGATCTATGTGCACATGTACATTTGTGCTTGCATGTCGAGTTGCACTTGTAGTTTTCACTGCTTTTGACCATAGTTATGCTCGAGTTGTTTGCATTAATATTTGGATTGACTTGGACTTGAGAAAAATGTATGCCATCTCATTTGTATTTTTGTTCTGGCTATGTATACACCGTGCATGTATATTGGCTCGACCTCGAATAACACAGCTCGAACAGAACTGTGTGGCCTTCTTCATGTACACATGAATTTACACATTTGCCATGCTTGTTTTTGTAATGTCTTGCATGCTGCCATTTCTTCTTGGGTACTTTTTCTTCTTTGTATTTGCACACTTAGTGCACTCTATAGCCATTTTGATTTCACTGAACCATTGTTCCTATTATGTATATAAATACATACATACATATATATATATATATATCCATAGATGTTTGAGTGTATATATATATATGTGTGTGTGTGTGTGTGTGTCTGCATTTGTAATGGATTTCTTGGTTCATGTCCATTCACGATGCCTTACCTTATTGTCCCCACATAGAAATATGTGTATATACATACACATTGTGTATACATGTATAGTGCACGTGCAATTTATATATGTGAGCATTAGAGGATTTGTCTACCTTGCGATATTTATAGTATATCACTGTGAATATCACAAGCTGTCTAGACATAGATGGATGTCCATATAAATCAGATCAAGTCATGAAATATGATGAGAAACACACCAAAATTCTTAGGAAAATAAATTTTTAAAATAAAATTAATATCTGCTAGAATATAAAAATATTTTTGTTCCAGTTTATTATGTGTGCTCCTATGACAGGAAAGTAGGTGAATGGACTGACAGAAGAAGCTGGCAGAAGACAGAAGACATAAGACAGAAGAAAAGATTGTGACAGTGTCAGTGAGTGTAAGAACATCTGTAACTGAGTGAAAGAGAGTGACAAAGAGAAATCTAGTGAGGAAGTATTGTATATGAATGAGTAACTGTATAAATGAGTAAATGTAACTGGGTATTGTAGTGAGGAATAATGTATTTAATGAAACAGAATTCGAATGTATTGTATTACAGAGATGTACAAATTGTAAAGTTATGAAATTTGTACTATTCAAATGTGGAAATAAAATATTATATTTTTATAAAATACTGTTTGAATATTTAAATTCTTGTTCAATAGTATTTTATAAAATATAAATATTCTATTCTGTCTGCGACGTAGTGGAATAGTACAATTGCAAACACATTTATAATAATATATATATATATATATATTTGTTATCATCAAACAAAAATCATAGTATTGTTGTATACAACAAGAAATACCCGAAGCCTCGAGACTCGCTTCTTTCTGACCAACTTTCATCTCAACTTGGAAGTGCTACATTGGTTTTCTCAACCTACCTTCTGAGTTAGTTTACGATGGCTAAGAAAGGAAAGAACAAAATGATCGGGACTTTTACAGCGGTTGCACTGCAATTTCTCCTCATCCCCAACCTTCAGAACTTCCGACCGACATGAATGTCGCTACCTCCTATGATTTTGACACTTCGGCAACCCAAGCCCAACTCTTCGAGATCAATAAGAAGTTGGAAGACATGACTCGAGAACTTAACGACCAGTTGAGGAGAAACATCGAGCTGATGTAAGGACTTTAAGGATGTCAACGCAACATCTCTTTCCTTGAACTCAATCGGAACACTTGTCCTTTACCTAGTGCCTCAGAAAGCACATCTTCCAACACCCACAATAGGAACCGAAGCCAAAGGAGGAGGACTAATGCTAAAGCCAACGCCATTTCCAATGTCAACGAAAATGGCAATGGTAATGGAACTACCGTGATATTTAGCGAGGAAATGTGTCAACGCGACCATTCTTGGTTGGTTATTAATGATGGAGCAGGACCCAATAACCAACCCCTTCTATAGTAGAACTTATCGGTCGTCACTTAGAACTTGGCGCATACACATCCAATACCCCAATAGGCCCAAGTTCAACCTGATCAAGCTCAATAGGCTCAAGTTCAGCCTAATCAACCTCACCAAAACCAAGAAGCCCAGGTTTGACGATATGGACGAAGATGATGTTGATATTCATCCATGGCCTCGAACTCCCGAGCTAAACCACAACCGTTGGAATCCAGAGGAGGTTTAGCCTATGTTTCTCACCGACATGATCTGAAGGATCGTGGGAGAAATGCGGGGAAATGCCACCAACATTTGGGAAACCAATATGAGGCGTAACCCCTTCACTTGGGTCGTCTACGAAGTAAAATGTCCTCGACGCTTCAATATGGCCTAACTAACAGCTTACATAGGAAATACTAATCCCTGCAACTTCTTAAACCACTATGAATTACATATGGACTCAAGTCGAACCACTAACTCCGTCAAATGCAAGTGCTTCCCAGTTTTCTTAGAAGATGTTGATTTACTCTGGTTTTCTCGACTTCTAGTTCAATCCATCTCTACCTTCGACTAACTCGCTTCCAAAATGGTAAAGCAATTCACAAAGCATGTCGCAAGGCCGATGGATACTCTTACCCTTTCAAACCTCTACCAGGGCATGAGGGAAACTCTCAAAAATTACCTCGAACGCTTCAACAACGCCCTCGCCGAGGTTGGTGATCCAGAGCCATGCACAGTCTTAGTCCAGCTTGCTAAGGGCATCCTACCTAACATTGAATTTAGAGCGAGGCTCGATAGAAAGCAACCCAAGACCATGGAATCTTTCTATGAGAAGGCCAGTCAGTTTCTATACCAAGAGGAAGCGCAAAAAAAACAGGTTAGCTCAAAGTGGCCATCCTCACAACCCACACTCGAGCACTGTCATGGACAACGTCAAGATGAAACAAGTTAGAGAATCTTCCGACAAGGGTATCAAGCCCAAGCTGAACAATGGCAAGCAAAGCGATCGCAACAACCAGTCGCTTGGAGATCAGAAGAAGCGCGACCGCTACCCAACTTACAGGGCCTACAATCTGCTCAACCGCGAGTTGGAGACAACTTATCTTTAGATCTGTAATACCATTTAGTAAAAGAAACTAAACATGAGAGAATCTACCGACCGAGAGAAGAACTCCAGAAAAAATACTGCAGATTCCACGACATGTTCGGTTATAACACGAACAACTGCCGCCACCTCAAGGATGCGATAGAGAAGCTCATCCGAGAGAAATGCTTGGAGCAGTACATTCAAGAACCTGCTCCCTAAGAAGCAGCCACGGGCCCTTCAATGCTTGCACTTCCTCCCGCTCAATTGGCCCTAGGGAAGTCCAATCAGAGACCATGTGGTATCGTGATCAACACCGTGTACGGTTGGCTTTGCCTGGAAAATGTGATTATCTGGCGTATGGACGAAACCAATTCAATCAAGCATGCTAGCTTGGAGGCATGCTCTGCCTTGGATGAATTCGTCCCGGCTAAGCTTTAGAAGACTATGCGGGACGACAAAGTTTTCCGCGATAGAGAGTCTATGAGAATTGAAATCCCAACGATAGATCCTCTCGTCATTTCTGCATACATAGGCCCAGCCTATGTCCAAAGAATCCTCATAGACTCTGGGAGCTCCATCAACATAATCCTTAAGTCATCTTACAACAAAATGAAACTTGAGGGCAAAGACTTAAAGATCTACCCCGCCACTGTCCATGGTTTAAACAGCTTATCCAACCAGCCAGTAGGAATGGTAGACCTGCTAGTCAAGATTAGAGTTGGGGATCGAAGCAGAGTCTGGATCCTCACCTTCATGGTAACTGATGTCATTTCTCCCTACAACGTCTTTCTAGGACGTCCTTTCCTTGTAGAGTTCTAAGTCTACATGGCACTGTGGCCCCTTCTCATGAAGTTCCCAATTGAAAACAAGATCGAAACCGCCAAGGGCGAACAAGGCACAACGGGAGCCTGCTACCTCACTGAATGGAAGGACACCATCAACAAGGAGAAACTCAAAAGCGCAACCCCCCCCCCCCACTGCACCAAATTTGCGAGTGCATAACAGCTACTAGAGTGTGGGTCCTGGCTTAGACATCAATACCGTATTTCTGACGACTTCAATCCAAGGGAAGACGAAGAGCCTAATTTTTAAAGGGCTAACCTGGTGGAACTAACCATCGACATTCAAATCAATCCCGTAGATCCGACTAGGATCTTGAAGATTGGATATCGACTCCACCCAACAATAAAGGAAGAGGTCGTAGACTTATTAAGGACCAACCTCGGTGTATTTGCTTGGACCTACTCAGATATATGTGGCATCGACCCCAGAATCGCTTGTCACATGCTCAATATCAACCCGAAGCATCTTCCAGTCAAACAAAAGCACTGAATCTTGGGAATAGAAAGATCGGTGGCACTCAAAGAGGAAGTCGATAGGCTACTTGACAACGGCTTTAACTGTGACGCCCTCTACTTCGAATGGGTCTCCAACCCGGTCTTGGTCAAAAAATCAAATGGGAAGTGGTGAACGTATGTTGACTACTCAGATATGAACAAAACTTTCCCAAAGGACAACTTCTTGCTTCCGAAAATCGAACAGCTAGTTGATTCAACTCCCGACTACCATCTTCTCTCCTTTTTGGATGCATACTCAGGCTACAATCCGATTCTAATGTAACTTCTAGATCAGGAGCACACTTCATTCATTATTGACTTTGGGCTCTATCGCTATGTTGTCATGCCTTTCAATCTAAAGAATTTGGAGCCATCTATCAGCGAATAGTCAACCACATGTTCAAAAACCAGATTGGAAGATCCATGGAGGTCAACGTGGATAATATGCTCATGAAAATAAGAGTGTCAAATGACCATGTCAGCAACCACGTAGAAATGTTTGATGTCCTTTGTAAATATGGCATGAAACTCAATCCCTTGAAATGCTATTTTGGCTTTGTGTCAGGAAAATTCTTGGGTTTTATTATTAGTTCATGGGGAATCGAGGCAAATCCAGAAAAAATTCAAGCTATCCAGGATATTCAGGCCCCTTAGAACATTAAAATGTTCAAAGTTTAAACGAGAAAGTGATTGCCATAAGTTGATTCATATAAAAAGCTACGTATAAGTGCATTCCCTTTTTCATATTGCTTAGAAAAGGGAAGCGCAACTTCATATGAACATCAGAGTGCATTGTTGCATTCCAGGACCTCTTGAATCACTTAGAGTGACCATATATCTTGTCAAAACCCGTGGATCACAAAGACTGATACATGTATTTGGTTGTTTCTATGCAGGCAATTAGCTCGGCGCTAGTGCGCGAAGAAGACTGTGTCCAATAGTTCGTTTACTACGTCAGCAAGATGTTGACAGGTGCAGAAAAGAATTTTCTGAAGCTTGAGAAACTTGTCTATTGCCTGTTGATCTCTCCTTGGAAGTTACGATAATATTATTAGTCCTATCCAAATCAAAGTCTACACTGACCAGCCGCTACGACAGGTCCTGCAACGTCCTGAGTAATCTAAGTGACTTTTGGAGTAGAATATAGAACTGAGCCAATTTAAGATTATGTTCATCCCTTATTGAGCCATTCCCGGACAAGCCGTTATGGACTTCATGGTGGAGTTCACTATTCTTGAGGAACCTCCTCCGAAAGACAGTGAGCCTCCTGACATTCTATGGAAACTATTTGTAGATAGATCATCTAACAGTCATTGTTCTGGCGCTGGAGTCATCCTTATTACCCCTGAGGAACTCTCGATCTGTTATGATTTAAAGCTCAACTTTCCTACCACCAACAATGATGCTGAATATCAAGCCTTGATTGCTGGACTTCGAATTGCAATTGAACTCAACCTCAATGCTATAGAGATTTACTCTGATTCACAGCTCATTGTACATCAGGTGCAGTGTAGATATCAAGCCAAAGGAGCACAACCTGCTTCCTACCTTGCTTGGGTCCGAGAACTGCTTACCATCCCGACCACTCCATCATTACGCACATGCCTCGAGAATAGAACGAGAAAGACGATTCACTGGCCAAGGTGGTAAGCTCTGGGGATGCGCAACTCTTGGGACTGGTCCCAGTCGAAGTACCCGACTCTTCGAGTATCGATCAGATGCATACTGACTCAATATTAACAACGAAGATCGAGCCCGATCGATCAAGAACTACCTACATCATGGAATCCTCCCTAACTACTTAAAGGAGAAATGAGCACTCATCTATAAATCATCATGCTACATCATTCAAGATGGAGTGCTCTACCGAAGAGGATTCTATGTTCCATTACTCTGGTGTGTAGCCTATAATGACGCAGACTGTGTACTTCTAGATGTGCACGAAGGCGAGTGTTGTGACCACACTCGAGGTAAAAATTTGGTAAAGAAGATTACAAGATGCAACTATTTTTGGCTAGCACTTGAATGGGACGCAACAGACTACGCCTGCAAGTGCAACAATTGCCAGAGGTTTTCCAAGATTCCAAGAGCCTCACGTACTGAACTTATGTAGATAGTCAGTCCTTAGCCATTTGTTATATGTCGAATTGATATCATCAGAACTCTTTCAATGGCCAGAGGCAGTGCACGGTGTGCTATCATCGCAGTTGATTACTTCACTAGATGGGTAGAAGCCGAACCGCTTACCACAATTACTACCATGAAAGTGATCAACTTCGTAGTTCGCAAAATCATATGTCATTTTGGAGTTCCCAAGATTATCGTTTTCAATAACGGGATCTAATTCGAAAGTGTCGAGTTAAAAACCTTCTGGTGGTGACAAAAAATTGAGAAGAAATTCTCGGTAGTAGCTTATCCTCAAGGCAGTGGGCAAGTCAAGGCCATCAACAAAGTGACTAAATCCATCATCAAGAAGCATCTTTAAAAAGCCAGAGGCTTATGGGTAGATGAACTCTCTCTAACCCTTTGGGCTTACCGGACTACTCATAAGTCATGGATCAATCACACTCCTTTCTCCCTCTCATATGGGTCTGAAGCCGTCATTCTCATTGGGCTCAAGCTCCAATCTTATTAAGTCACTTACTTTGATTCAAAGACCAACCAGGACCTTCTCTCGGAATCGCTTGACTCACTTGAATAGAAAAGAGACAAAGTTGAACTCAGAGCCACCGTTCATCGACAACGAGTTTCCCGGTACTTCAACTCTAAAGTCTGCCCAAGGAACTTTGACATCGACAACATCGTCCTGAAGCAAATCTTTCGTACACTGACTGGTTTTGTTCCTCACTAGGAAGGTCCATACGCCAAATAATGGAGGCTTGAAGATGGAACCTTCAAGCAAACGATCATTGATGGCGTTGAAATAACGAGAGCATGGAACAACAAACACCTCTGCTGCTACTTCATTTAGTCTATTGCATAGATTTATTACTTTCCACCAATATTTTGTTTTCAAATTTCAAGGCATTGTAAAGAAAAGGCCATTACTACCAAAGTTATCACTAAATAAATTTCATATTCCCATGTACTTAGTGTGTTTACTTTCTGCATAGTATGTTTGAGAAACTATGACAACCGACTTGCATACATGAGCGCTCACTGGATCAACACTTTGAAGCTTGGAATCGATCCTCCGACTTGAGTGTTTACAAAGGCTCAGACCTTGTAATGTTGTATGCCCTTTACAAATAAACCTGAGTCTTGAACCAACGACGAGGCAAGTATAAATAACTCGCGAGGCTCGTTAACTTAAGTGTCTAACCCCATTCCTAGGTCTTCGAACTTGGAGGCAACCCACTAGCTGAGTGAGTGTGAGATCGACCTCCCAGCTCCATCCGACTAACAGGGTATGGACCCGAGTACATAACTAGCAAACCAACGATGCCCTCGAATCTAACCCAAAAAAATGACAGGAGATTCTAAATGCTGGAACAACGACTTCCACCTTGCCTCATCATGACTCGGGATCAACGACCGCAAGGTGACCCCGAAGGTGAGACACCAAACTCGAAATCCACACGACTGAAGACCAACGACCGAAAGGAGGTCTTGAGAGCGAGTTTCCATACTTACACTCCTCACGACTCGAGGCTCCCAACTGAAGGGAAGACCTGAGAGTGGCGTCATCATATACGAGCTTCACACGACTTGAGAATCTCGACAATGAAGCTACATACATCGTTTTCCCAAGTGTGACGACAAGTTCATTTATGCAACTACAAATATTGGAAAGCGTAGACGAAAGTGCAAACACTCAAACACAGCATGTGATATAAGCAAAGTAAACTAAAACTTTCATTCACAAAATCAAACTACAACTGTCTATTTCTTTCTAGTGACGTGATGTACATGAAAACCACATCACGCCTCCAAACGCTTGGGTCGTACTCGTGTATCCTATAGGCCTAGAAAACCAAAAACTTTCTATAACCTTCACTTGGATGAGTCTCCCTTCTTCATCTTGTCAGATTCATCACTGGATGGCTCGTCGCCAGCCATCGACTTCCTCTTTTGGGAGTTGCTCCCTCATGTTTCCTTCTTCCCCTTGGTTTGGGTAGTTGTCCCATAGAGCACCACCTAGAACTTCCTATCGTCATTGTCGTCACTCGAGATCTCAATGACTGAATTTTCAATGGGCGCGGTCACTTGCAAAGGTTTAGGTGTGACTTCACTACTTAGCTTTAGGTATCCCCTTCCTTCCTGAACTCCTTAGCCTCCTTCAACTCCTTATCGGCCTTTTTCTTGGCTTCCCTATATGATTTTTGTTCAGGTGCGCGCCCAATCTTGATTTTTTTGGTCACTTCCTCCTGCGTCCTGTAACGACCCTCCTTCTCGATCGATCCAAATCGATCGTTAAACTGACTTAAATTGAACCAAAAAGGTGGATACGCTAACTTTGGGCGCACAAAACATCAGAACGAACAACAAAATGCTTTTATAACCATCATAATGTTGTTACATCAGAGTACAGAATATCAAAGTATCGAAAATAATATACAGTGGAAAATAAATTTACAGTAAATGTAATACAATGCAGCAGAAACAAATAAACTAACATAGTGGAAGACTATCAATGCTCTGGACACAGCTTTAAGCTTCGATCCAGAATCTTGCTAAATGAAATAATTTGCAAAAACAAAACTACAAGTTACCCGTGTGGAAAATATGGGCACCCATAGTTTAGGTAGAAACAAGAAACTCCGAGTCAGTCATGGGACCGGTGTGAGAACTAAAAACAGTTATTAGCTTTATTTTAAAGTATGGTATATCATGGGACCACGCATGTCACGGAACGGGTTAACCCCCATGAATACTAGTGCATAAACAATAACCATTAATAGTCATATGGATCAACAATGCATCATACAACATGCAAATTTCCAATCTACCCATTTAGGCTTAACCCCAAATTTAGTTTTTTCAAAATCTAATTCACTTTAAGGAAATTATTCCTTTGGACTTTATTCCCGAATTCTTATTTCAATTCATTTGAAATACATATCTAGATTTCATATCAAAATAGATTTCACTTCGGGATTTCAAAGCAAAATATTTGGAAATATGAATTCCAAAATATAACAATGCATACAAACAAGTATTCAACCAAATATTGGGCTCCCCTTAGACAAGGCAAAAGTTACTACCTTACCAACTCGATATATATATATGCACCTCCCACGATGGAGCAGGCTAAGCTACGATGCACAATCCCACGCCCTCGGGGACTACACTGCCATCTCATCCATACTTTTAGTTCTCCGGGTTACTAGAATCTTTAGCCATATACTAAATCATTTTTATATCCCAAAGTAGGGAAATCATTTCACAACATAATAATCACAAGTACGTTCCAAAATATAGTACTTTACATTAGCAATTCACATATATGATCAGTCACTATTAATCACATAACCTTTGAGCTCGTACGACTAAAAGAAGGGTGTTAAGCATGAGAATAAATTCTCCACCACTAAATAGATACATCATCAATAGCAACTAATTGGTTACGTGATGAACCACAATGTTAAAAACATAATACATTTCAAAATTATTTTGACAACATCAGGTTTAGCCCTCGAAATCCTTTCTATTTTATAAAATATTCCCTATCCGAAATCGGGAATACATTTCTTTTTACTTAAGAAAAGTATCATTTCAAAATCATTCAATAAATTTGAAATGAAATCAAACAACATCACTAAACATCTCATAGTCAAATCGTGAAGTGTTTCACAAGATGTTAGCATATCAATATTTCTACCCAAACAAATGCTAAATGTAAAATCATATTTTACTCATAAACTTGTCGAGCACAGTCCAAACAATCAATCAATCCTAATCAACATCAAAAACCAAGTGTATTTGGTTTATATCACATCTCATGTTTTGGTAAATTTAATCACCATTCATTCATTCCAATCTAATTAAAGATTTATTAAAACTCTAGTTCAGTTTTAATTTCACAAATCTTACTTAACAATTATTCAACTTTCTGGAAATTAATCTTGCTTTTAACCGAGTCGAAGAACCAATGTCACTTAAAACACAATGCACGATAACCCAAATCATCTTCCATAAAAATGGAATCTTCACGGAAATCATAACAATATATAATCGATATAAATTTCCGTATCAAATTAATGCTATAAATGGAATAATGGCAAAGCCTTTTAAATTCTGTATATTGTAATGGTCTTCCTTTATAGAAGCTCATCTCAATTATAATCAAATCGAATTCCATTCAATTACAATTTAATATATAACTAGAAAACTTTAATTTGGAAAATTCCATTAATCTTAATTAAAAGATTTATAAATTCCAAATCATAACTTCACTATTAATCGGGTTAAAGAACTCATGTTATTTAAAACATCGTTCACTATAAACCCCAAAATCCAATTTGATATTAAATATAAGGCTCTGAGTAGAAATTAAATCAGCTTATATTCAACATCAAATTCTGAAACTAACGGATATCGTATTGGGAATAACGATATCTATATCTTCCAAATTCCTCCACAGTATCCGTGTAAACACTAAATCCAATATCGGAATATTCCTAAGATTATTTCCATTCCGATCTATTATAATTTATATATTGAAATTTTTTGGTTATATTAAAACCATTTTCAAATCCAATTTATTTATTTAAAAACATGGGATTATTAGTCTAGTTAATAACTAGTTCATTTCAATAAAAATATATTTTATCTTTTCAAAACTTGGAATTTATCACCCAAAATCTTTTAAGTCATTAATTATGATTTTACACAATTTTTCCATATTTTTAATAATTTTATTAAGGCCTTTACAGTCGGTTTCCAATATCGACCACCAAACTGCATTTAGAGCGACCTTTTCCGACATTTATTTGGACATAATTACACATCCAAATGTTAGATTTCAAATCTCTTATAATCATTGGAAAGCTCTTTTCGATATGAACCTAACGGTTCCTGTTTTAGGAGAATCCGATGGTCAGATCTCCCATTACATCAATTTGAAGTTAATGGTCGAAATTCGTGAACGGTCGTTGCGCGGCGCATTCTATTCAAGCCATTATATATATATATATATATACACACACTCACACATAATATATCGTCGATTTCCATTTAAAACGTATTTTATAAATCATTTTTAAAACGATTCCAACTTCCATTTCAATTTTAAATCAAAATTGAATATTCCATTATATGACAATTTTATATATTCCATATATACATTAAAAATTATATTTTTAACCATCTAACAATTATTTCATTACATGCCAATTTTATTCATCGCATATTCATGTTAATTATTATATTTTTAATGATCCAATAATTATTCCATGTCGTGACCATTTTATATATCGCATGTTAAAAATGACATTTTTAACAAACAAATAATTATTCCATTTCATGACGATTTTATAAATGTCATATATAATTTATACAATGCATATATAATTTATACAATGCATATATATATATTTTATTCACATCTTATATATATATTTTATTCACATCGCATATATATATAATTCACATCTCATATATATTTTATTTACATAGCATATATATATATATATATATATTTTATTCACATCTCATATATATATTTTATTCACATCGCATATATATATATTATTCACATCTCATATATATATATATATATTATTCACATTTCATATATATATTTTATTCACATCACATATATATATTTTATTCACATCTCATATATATATTTTAATCATATTGCATATATATATTATTTATATCGCATATATATTTATTTTTTACGTCGCATATATATATATATACTTTACATTGCATGTATATTTATTTTCACATCGCATATATATATTACATTTCAACATCACAAACACAATACAATTAATTAAATCATCCATGGTATATGGACGAGGGTGGTGAGCTAACAGACACAGTATACAATCTATAATAATTAAGACAGATAAAAATCAATACTGGCAATCGATGTATGCAGTTATAAAATAAATAGATGTACAAGAATTGTAGTAAGAAGTTCTCACATTGGGTTCCACACCGCCATTATTTAACTAATGATTTCAGTACTATTTGATTTTCTCCGTTTTGATTCTAGTCCATTCCATATTGCGGTGGTCGTTGTTGCGAATCCAACGCAAGTGAAATCATCCGATTTGGACCTCGTATGAAGAAGTTATGATACTCTATATGTTAATTACACAATTTAATTAATAAATAATAATTTTAAAAATCCTAATTACATTTCTTAATACATCTTCACTGACCTTCTTCGTTTGTTTTCCTGGACAAAACCGTTGACTTCAAAATTTCTCCACCGCCCGCCCTCTGGGGTGATCGGACCCTGAACCAGAACAACCACGTCGTAGGGCTTGGCGTCACCGCCCATCGCAAGGCATAGTGGCCATCTCGGCCACCTGCAAATCCCTCAATTTCCATTCGAACTGGTGGCCTTTGAGCTGCGATTTCAAATAGACTACTACACTAAAATTCATCATCCCAGTACCAATTTAAAGCTCTCACTTCCTTCATTTATTTTTGTTTTATAATCTTTGAAGTTGTTGAGTGGATTGGGAGAAAACCTGAGGAGAAGATTCGGGAGACGCAGGCCATCGATCTCGTTTCTGGCAACACGTTTAGGAAATGAAATTTTAGGGTTTTTGAAATTCCAGGCTTATATATATATATAATAATAATTTTAATAATTATTTAATCCTAAATTTACTTGTTTAACTGTCCAAGCTCCAAATCAAATCCAACGACTGTCATTTCTAGCTAATTTCCCCCATTTCGGACACAATGGAATATGTTTCGTAAGCTGATTCGGCTGTTTCAATAAGTTTTTGTCAAAATTAAAATATAAATCAATATACATTAAATTTGAACGTACATTTTAATTTTACAGGGGCCACATACGGACTCCAAAAATTATAGAAAATTAATCTAGTTATGTTTTGACGATACGGTCCTGACAAAACTAATTGAATTGAATTTGGAGACCATTTGAAAAATGACCCTTTTTCCAATTGATTAAATTTAAACTAAATTGATAAAACACGTTTGAATTCACCACGCTCACATATTAATTCCGAAAATTATGAAATTGAAACCTAACAATAATTTGACATTCCGGATCTAACAAAAGTAGTTTCGTCGAAAACGGAGGTCTTTTGCAAAATGGCTATTTTTAAGGGCTATATATTATATTAAAATATATATAAATTCCGTAGTGACTATTTTAAATTTTAAACTGCGCATAACTTTCAATTTATATTGTGAAATCTTGGTTTCTTACATTTTAGAAAGATATAGTTAAATAGATTCTAATGTTTCTTGTTTTACTAAAATCCGATTTATTTTGAATCCTATACATTCAATTGAAATTTAAAATCGAATTTTCAAACTACCGTACCCTTTCAAGCTTGTTTTATAATTAAAATAATTTTATACATTCTAAATTCGATTTAAATAAAATTTATATCGTTATTATTTAAAATAAATCATTTAAAATATTCAAAATCCATAAAATAGCTAAAATAAAATTTTAAATTGGTTCAGAAATTCCGGGTTGTTACAATCTCACCCACTTAAAATCTTTTCGTCCTCGAAAAGGAACGAAGATGAAAGTTGTTTAACTAACTAACTCAACTTTCATTCTTGCTTTCATTCTTCAACTTTTCAGTTTCTAAGAATTCTCTAATTTCTCAAAAAATAGCTAACACCCTAAATCTTTGAAAAATTCTCCATAACCTCCTTTGTACGAGCTGATCGGTAAAACTACAACTTGCCTCACATAACTCTCATCAATCAAAAAGAAAAAGCCAAGCGGCTCATAAAATCATCAAACCCAATGAATATAGTAAACATGTACCTTTTTGTCAGGCACCCTCTTCTTAGCTTCCATGCTAAGACCTGTTCATTATATACACATGTACATATACGCAATTCCAGTACAATTTTCAATTAAATTCAATATTTGATTCGATTTGGATAAATTTACCTTTCATTCTCTTATTGGTATGATCATTCCAATTTTTTTTATTTAATTAGTTAAACTAATAATCACACATCACAACCCGCAATCAATTAGTTGATTAACTTTTCAAATATATAACTTTAATATATACTCAAAAATCATTTTTTTAATGCCAAATCACAAATAATAAACTCTAACTAAGTTTTGGTTCTCACACCAGTCAATTGGAAATATATAGATATCCCACTTTCGAAACTCGAACATAAATACTGATGATGCACGTGCTATCATCAGTATCATCTTCGGCCGACTAGAGTGTGATTCTATATCCATCCAGTATATTTGAGACTTCGAATACACGTTAATTACGTGTATATTCAAGATCTTCACATACCCGATAGTCCAAATTATTAAAAATAAAATATCCAAATATGAATAATGGATATAAAATTTCAAAACTAAATTTGTTTTTATAAATAATACTCTTCTAACACATTCTAGGGTATTACTAACCCTATCTCTAATGAGTTATTCCTATAGGGTGTTACTAATCCTATTTCTGATGAATTATTTCATTTGGTTCTAATGTGTCTTGTTCTCGAGTTCTATAAACCAAAGCTCTGATACCATATGTGACGACCCTCCTTCTCGGTTGATCCAAATTGATCATTAAACCGACTTAAATCGAACCAAAAAGGCGAATATGCTAACTTTGGGCGCACAACACTTTAGAACAAACAATAGAAGACTTTTATAAATATCATAATAATGTTACATCAGAGTACAAAATATCAGAGTATCGAACATAATATAAAAAGGAAAATAAATTTACAATAAATGAAATAAAATGCAATAGAAATAAATAAACTAACACAGCAGAAGACTGCCAATGTTCTGGACACAGCTTTATGCTTTGATCCATAATCCTGCTAAATGAAATAATATTCAAAACCAAAACTACAAGCTTCCCATGTGGAAAATATAGGCACCTAGAGTATAGGTAGAAACAATAAAATCCAAGTTAGTCATAGGACTGGTGTGAGAACTAAAAACAGTTATTAACTTTATTTTAAAATATAGTAAATCACGAGACCACGCCGCATGTCAGGGACGGGTTTACCCCCTTGACTACCAATGCATAAACAATAACCCATATAGTCATATGGATCTACAATGCATCATACAACATGCAAATTTCCAATCTACCCATTTAGGCTTAAACCCAAATTTAGTTTTTTCAAAATCCAATTCACATTACAGAAATTATTCCTGAATTCTTATTTCAAATCATTTGAAATACATATTTAGATTTCATATCAAAATAGATTTCACTTCGGGATTTCAAACCAAAATCTTTGGAAATATGAATTCCAAAACATAACAATGCATACAAATAAGTATGCAACCAAATATCAGGCACCCCTTAGACAAGGCAAAGGTACTACCTTAACAACTCGTATATATGTGCACATCCCACGATGGAGCAGGCTACAATAACGATGCACAATTCGATCCCCTCTGGGACTACACCGCCATCTCACGCATACTTTTAGTCGTCCGGGTTACCAGAATCTTTAGCCATATACTAAATGTAATAACCCGGAAAATACGAGCCAATTTAAAAATTTTAAATTGGTCATTTCAAAGGAATTTGAACAATTGAAATAGAATATTTCCATAAAATAGTGAATTAGAAATAGTGAGTCAGTTTGAAAATTTGAATTCAAACTTTGACTGATTGTGCAGGGTGGAAAATATAACGGATTTTAGTGAAACCAAAAATATTTAAATCTGTTTATCAATACCTTTCTAACGAATCTGAAAAATCGAAGTTTCATAACGGGAATCAAAAGTTATGGCCGAATTAATTTTCAGAATGGTCGCTATATAGAATATATAGCCCTGGAAAATTGATATTTTGCAAACGACCTCGGAATTCGACGAAACCACTTATGTTGGGTCCGGGATGTCAAACTATTACTAGATTTCAAATTTCATAATTTTTGAAGCTAGTATGTAAGCGTGGCAAAAGAAAATGTGTTTGGTCAATTTTTGTTAAATTGGATCGACCAGAAAATGGCCATTTTTCAAACGATCTCAAAATTCAATGAAACTAGTTTTTTTGGGACCGTAGCATCAAAACATAGCTAGATTTATTTTTCTGGAATTTTTCGAATCAGTTTGTGGCCCTGGCAAATTGAAATGTACGTTCAAAGTTAAAAATTAAATGTTTTATACTTTAATTTGAAAAATAACTAACTATAACAGTCGAATTGGCCAACGAAACATATCCCATTGTGTCCGGAATGGGGGTATTTAGCTAGGGATGATAGTCGTTGGGCTTGAAAAGGAGTTCGTTGGAGAAAACACTATTTAGATATATAATATATATATCGGCCAATAGGATTATTTCTTTCATAAATAAAAAAAATGCTCAAAACCCTCGATATCGACGGCGACTAGAGCTCCATTCTTCCCAGGCGATTTCCGACCGCCGCAGCCCCCTACCGACGTCGCCACCTCCGCCGTTCGCTTCGCCTCCCTCCCCTCTTCAAATCCGACCTACCCTCGTCTCCTCCCTCATCCGCATCGTCGAGCACGAGCCCCAGGAAGTTCCAACCTTCCAATCGCCGCCGACGATGCCACCAACCACCGAGCGCCAACAAACCACCACCGATAGGAAGCCCTCTCCTCCCTCTTCCATGTCTAACCGGCGATCGTCCCCTCGTGCCTCGGTTCTCGCGAAAACCGCAAACCTAGTTTTGAACCATCGTGAAAGGTGAGTTCTTTTTTATGTTTGCACTTTGAAAAATCATATCTTTTTGGTGTGTTGACGAAATTCGATGAAACAGGAAACATCGGGACCGCAAGGAAGCTCTCTACCAAATAGAAGAAGCCGCGGATTTTTCTGAGTCACCTACGATTTTTAGCACTCCGAAAACCAAAGTGAGAAATCTAAATTAATTGAATTTGAATGGAAAATGTCGTGTATAAATTATATTAGCGAAATATAAATTACACACGTGTTGTATACCTCATGTACATGCGTAGTGTAAGCTATATAAGCGAAGTATGAATTATACATGCATAGAATAATCGATATATGTGTTGAAATGCAAGTGAAATATAGCAATAATATATATATATATACTCCCCTCGTCCACAAACCATGGACGATATTTATTGTTGTGAATTGGTGTGAAATATTGGGTGAAAAATACGAATGGTTGAATACTTGTTTGTGGTTGATATTGTTTGGTTGTGGTTGAAAAATACCCATTGGTGATCGAAATGAATTGGAAATATTTGTGGAAATAAAAATAAAAACATGCCGCCTGCGTGCGAATTAGATGCATGAATCCCCATTGTCAAAAACCGCGAGGTTTTAAGGTAGAGCGAGGAGCCATACTAGGGACGGTGCCGGTTTTAACTACCCTGCCGTTATGCTGCCGAAATTTTGAATAATCTTTATGTGTTAGAATTATTTTCATATGTTGAAATTATCTTCATGCGTTGAAATTAAAGCCATATGCTGAAACTATATCCATGTGTGGAAATGTTCATGTGTTGAAAAGTGTTGTGTGAAAATTAAATTCATTTGTGAATGAATGAAGTGTTTAAACAATAAAAATCACCTTTTTATAATATATATGAAGTATGAAAAATATTCGCCTTATATATAAATAGTTTCAACAATAAAAATTCCATCTTTCTAATATGAATAATATAAATAAAATATCCATGTGTGTAAATGCTCATGTGTTTAGAAGTGTGTGTAGTGGAAAAATTCATGTGTTGAATAAAAAGACCGAACAATAAAAATTACATTTTTATTGAAACGATGAAGTGTTGAAAACATCCATTTGTCGAATAAATATTTTAAATGATAAAAATATCATTTTTATCATATATGTGATATGCTAAAGATATGCGGACGTTGAAATAAATATTTGTGAATAAAATATTATTTTTAACATGCATAGGAACTAAATAGAATAGTCATGTGTTGAAATGTATTTTATTTCGCCAAAATTATCATCTTTGAAATGTGAAGTGTTAAAATTAGCCACTTGTTCAAATAAATATGCATGAGTTGAAATAAACGTTAATTAGCTAATGATGTGATTTTAGCCTATGCATGTAACATTAGAATGAATGGTGTTTTTAAACCAAAATAAATCAAATATGAAGTTGAATGGAAAATGATAAGTGATAAAAAATGTATATATGTACATGCATATTTATTGAATAGGTTATAGCAAAAGGGGCTAGAGAAGAGGAATAAAATTTTGTGCCCGACAAATAGGTACACATTTACTGTTTTGTTTGGGTGATGATTTTATGAGCCTGTTGGCTAGCCGCTTGGCTTTTTCTTTTTGACATGAGACGCCCGTGTGGATATTTGGGAATTTTCCCAGCCCCTCCCGTACAAAGGAGGTTATGGCGAAATTTTCCAAAATTTAAAGGCGTTAGTGAAATAATTGAAGTGAAAACGATATAGGAATTTTTTAAATGAACTATATTTATATAAATATATAAATATAAATAAAATTAAACGAAACGTGGCCATGCAGTTCTTGTTTTGAAACCGTGATTTCAAACGACTAGTGCGGGAAATCCGACCATTGGATTTTCCCGGAACCGCAACCATTGGGTTCGCCTTGGAAATATCTTTCCAACGGCACCAACTTTGTGAAGATCCGACGGTTGGATTGTCTGGAATGTTTAATTCAAATCTGAAGAAAAACAGTGCCAGAATCGATTATATTTATATATATATAAATATAATTAATCTAAATTAAATCGAATAACGACGCTGCAGTTCGTATTTTGAAATCATAACTTCAATCGATTGGTGCGGGAGATCTGACCGTCGGATTTTCCCAAAACTGAAACCGTTGAATTCGTTTGAAAAGATCTTTTTAATGATATAAACTTTGTGAAGATCCAACGGTTAGATTTTCAGATATGTGTAAATCAAATCTGGGGAAAAACAGCGCCACGGCCGCGTTATGGCCTGAAGCGTCAGTTTAATGAATTGGCTATTTTTAAATAAATGAAAATAGCTATAAATCGTGATAAAACATTATAAACAATATGGAATGGAAATAAACTGAATTTTCTCGATTTATTTGATATTTGATGGTTGAATGTGTTTGGTGTGAAAATTACATTAAAGAACGAAATTGGTGTTGTAGAATAATTTAACCATTGAAATGAATTGATTTGAAATTCTAGATATACGTGAATTATTTGAAAAGGCCGAGTTAATTCTCATTTCAAATAATTGATCGACAAGTGAAAGTCGAAGATATGAAGATGGTGCAAGACCGATGATCTTCATGTCGAATGGAGGGGTGCTACTGATGCTCATGAGAGGAGTAGCTACCTTGACGGGGTTGAAGTAGTAGCCACCCGGACGTACTTGTTGATTGTACGGATATGCGAGCTATTGAGTGCCTCCGGTTTCGTTCAGACCCAGAACGAACGGGTAAATGGACTGTGTGTCTGACATTGGATTTTGTTCTGTGCTGATTGATCTCTATTAAATATATATCTGTTTGGCGGCGGAGAATTTATTCTCTTGCTTAACGCCCTTCTCTGAGACGTACGAGCCCAGAGGTTATATATCGATAGAAATCAGTCGCACGGGGTGAATTGCCTGTGTGGCACGCCTAAGTGATAGATAATCAAGGCTTCTGTTGAAAAGCAAAGTCTTGTGGTTGATGATCAAAGCACAGCCTGTGTGGCATAGCTTTGTGTATAACGTGAATTCGCGAGCCTCACACCCCGGTATGGACCAGAAACGGGAGAAGGATCCAGGGAGGACATGCGTTTCTTTCTAGCTTGGGTGGTGTCAGTGACCTACCAGCCCTGACATTTATATACTTTACAACTGTGTGGTTGTTGCTGTTGCGAGGTGCCTCGGATATATCGGTCGATCCGGGACCGATGAAGTCATTGGGCTCATTAACGCCCCAAAGGGCAGAGAAACGCAGTGTTCAGGCATTTTAATCCACATCGGTGGAGCGGGCCTGTAGCTCCTAAAAGTCACTCGAGCTCTGATCCTGAGACACGGGCTAGAGCCTCTCGAATTCGGTGAGGACTATCTTTTGCCTCGGTTCATGACGGAAATCCAATTTCCAAATACGACACCGTGCGGTTTTGATTGTATATATGTACATATGGCGACATGATACATGGTACCCATGCCGTCTATGATTGATAGTTATGATTGAAATTGTTTTTGAAACATATATACACTAGCAATAATATCAAATGATTTGTTTTGCTTGTATCAAGCATATTTTGGCCATTATAAGGTAAAACTCTATCCTCGGGTGTGTGTTGCATTGTGTGATGGGAACTGAGTCTTATAATGGCTTCATTTTTATAAAAAGCATTGCGATGTTTTGAAAAGATCTATTTGTTTTAAAGCACTGGCAATCCAGTGGAGTAAACCCGTTCCGCGAAAGAGGCGTGGTCCTGTGATTAGCCATATTTAAAAATGTGTTGAGTAGATTTCTCACACCAGTCCCATAACTGACTCGTAGTTTGTTTCACTTGCAAACTCGGGTGCCCCTTTTTCTTCACGGGCAGCCTTGTATTCAGGTTTTAGCAGGCTCTTTATTGATAGCAGGAGCTAAAGATGGATTTTATCATTTATCTCTTTTTATGCTGTTCAGCTCTTGTTGTACATATTATGTTTTCTTTTCCGCAGTAGACATTTATGTATAGCTGAACTGTATTTTGTACTAAGTATGATCCTATATACTGTGTAACTCTGATGATTATATTTATCCAGTGTATTCTATTGTGCATTATCTGGTGTATTTATTTATTTATGTTCTGTTATTATCTGTTTATGTGTTATATTCCAAAGATTACCCTTGCCACCGTCTTATCGGAAATGGGGTTGTCACACTAAATCATTCTTATATCCTAAAGTAGGGAAAATCATTTCACAACATAATAATCACAAGTACTTTCCAAAATATAGTACTTTACATTAGGAATTCACAAATATGATCGGTCACTATTAATCGCATAACCTTTGAGTCATACGTCTCAAAAAGGATGCTAAGCAAGAGAATAAATTCTTCGCCACCAAACAGATACATCAATAATAGCAACTAATCGGTTACGTGATGAACCACAATGTCAAACACATAATACATTTCGAAATCATTTCGACAGCCTTGGGTTTAGCCCTCGAAATCTTTTTTGTTTTATAAAACATCTTTATAAAACATTCCCTGTCCAAAATCGGGTATACATTTCTTTTTACTTAAGTAAAATATCATTTCAAAACCATTCATTAAATTTGAAATGAACACAAACAACATCACTAAACATCTCATAGTCAAATCGTGAAGTGTTTCACAAGATTTTAGCATACCAATATTTCTACCCAACCCAATGCTAAATGTAAAAGCATATTTTGCTCATAAACTAGTCGAGCATAGTCCAAACAATCAATCAATCCCAATTAATGTTAAAAACCAAGTGTATTTGGTTTATATCACATCTCATGTTTTGGTAAATTTAATCACCATTCATTCATTCCAATCTAATTAAAGATTCATTAAAACTCTAGTTCAGTTTTAATTTCACAAATCCTTACTTAATGATTATTCAACTTTCTGGAAATTTGAAGCGACCCGAACTTCCCGGTCGGCCTAAACCAAACAAGAAGGTGGATTACTTTGAGAACAAGACAAATCAGACCATAAACAGAAGAACATTTCATTGCTTATTACAACAATTTCATCAGAGTACAAGAATAATAACAGAGTATGAATAAATATTACATTTGATAAATATCAGAGCTTCAAATTACATTTAAATACATAGCAGCGGAAAAAAAAATACAAAACACGACTGGAAGAAATACAAGGATACAGAGCTTTCGAATATCCCTTTAGTAATAAACCAGGATCCTGTGAATAGAATATCTGCAAAACCCAACTACTGGCTGCCCGTGTGGAAAATATGGGCACCCAGAGTTTTGGTTAAAACAATAAACTCCAGATCAGTCATGTGACTGGTGTGAGAACTAAAACAGTTATTAATATTTATTTTAAAGTTAGGTAAATCAAGGGATCACACCGTATAACACGGAACGACCAAGAATACCAGTGCATAAAACAAATAGTGCAATGCTAAATAAAGAACAATGAAGCTATTAAAAGACTCATGTCCCATCACACAATGCAACGCAAGCCGGAGGATAGAGATTTACCTTATAATAGCCAAATAATGCTTGATATGCGAAATTTGTCTTTTATTATTACTATAAGTGAAGAAATCAACTTCAAATATAAATGTATCAATCATAGACAACATGGGTACCATATATCATGTCGCCAATACTAGGCTCTACAATCAAAACTGAAATGTCACGTATTGGAAATTTGGATTCCATCTATGAACCAAGGCAAGGGATCGTCCTTACCGAATTTAAGACAATCTATCCCATATCTCAGGACTCAATCGCAACTGCACCTAGGAGCCACAGGGCCGGTCCACATGGTCGGTCCACATTTTAAGTGTATTAAAAATCCCTGAACAATACGTCTCCCCGCCCTATGGGGCGTAAATGAGCCAGATGACTCAATTTCCATCGGTTCCGTAATAACCAATATATCTGAGGCACCTCGCATTCCAACAACCACATAGGTAAAAATATAAAAATGTCAAGGCATGCAAAACCCTGACACCACATCTATCTAGAAATAAATGCATGTTCTCCATGGAACCTCACATGTTTCCGGTTCATACCAGGGTGTAAGGCTCGTGAGTTAACGCTATACACAAAGCGGTGCTATATTAAAGCTATGCTTTGATCATCAACTACAAGACTTTGCTTTTCAACAGAAGCTGTGATCATTTGCCACTCAGGCATGCCACACAGGCAATTCACTCCTTGCGACTGATGTCTATCGAGAGACAACCTCTAAGCTCGTACGTCTCAGAGAAGGGTGTTAAGCAAGAGAACAAATCCTCAGCCACCAAATAGATGTATATTAGATAGAGATCAATCAACATAGAGCAAATCCAATGTCAGACACGCAGTCCATTTACAAGTTCGCTCTGGGTCTGAACGAAACCGGAGGAACCTTATGCCTCATCCTGTATGTCCAATACAGGAGAGAGGCCCTCACATATCCGGTCGATCTCCAAGTACGTATGGGCAATCACCACTTATTACCACGTCTTGGGTGTACAGCCCAATCAAGACATCTGTAATCATCCAAACGACGTAAAGACCTCTGGTCTTCAACCACTTTCTTTATCTTCGACTAATTGTCGTATCAATTATTCAAAATGGGATAAACCCGGTCTTTCCGAATAACCCGCGTATATAATAAACAAGTGTTACACAAACACAACATACACCTTATTCCAATTCAAAATATTCTTTTATTTAAATATTCACATCATTAGGGAATAGGTTCTTATTAATTTTATAAAAAATAAATTCTTTTAAATTTATTCTTTAATCTTCCTTTGGATATCAATTCAAACCATATTAAGGTTTATCCAAAACTAGTCGGGATCAGCGAACCACACCGAAGTAATCATTTGTTTTATTTCCCAATCCCAACATATTCATCCCATGGAGAAAAACTGGTAATACTCCATATCTAACACCACGGTATTGTCGGTAAATATTAATTACCACTTCACGTTCAAATCTAATTAAATATTTGTCTATCGCTTGGAGCAAAACTGGTGATACTCCATTCTCGATCATTTCAATCCAATTAGAAATTCATTAAAACTCCACTTAGTTTTAATCTTCCCAAAAATTAATGTTAATGATTATTCAACTTCTAGGAAAATAATTTTTGTCTTTAACTGGGTTATAGAACCAATGTCATTTAAAACACAGTTCATGATAAACCCAAAATCACATTCCATTAATTATGGAATTTCACGGAAAACAAATCAATATATAATCGATATCAATTTCCGTATCCGATTAATAATATAAATGGAATAACGGCAAAGCCTTTTAAATTCCATATATAATAACATTCTTCCTCCATAGAAGCTCACTTCAATTATTACCAAATCGAATTCCATTCCGTTCCAATTCAATGTATTAAATTGGAAAACTTTACTTTGGAAAATTTCCATTATATCTCAATAAAAGATTTATAAATTCCAAATCACATTACACCATAAATCGGGTTAAAGAAAGAATGTCGTTAAAAACATAGTTTACCATAGAACCAATTCACATTCCATTCCAATTCCAATTAAATGTTAATTAATTGGTATTCTTCCCTAAATCTTACTTAAAAGATTTATTCTTTTCACACGGGGTTTAAGAACAGTGTTAATGAAGACACCATTCACGACAAAGCCAAAATCCCATTTGATTTTAAATACATGGCTCTGAACAGAAAATATATCGGCTTATATTCAAAATCAAATTCTGAAACCAACAAATATCGTATTGGAAATAAGGATATAAAATATATTTTCCAAATTTCCATAACAATATCCGTATAATCACGAAATCTAGTATAAAAATATTCCGAAGATGAATTCCATTCAAATCCTTTCCAATTTATATATTGGAAATTTTGGTTATATAAAAACCCATTCTCAATCCAATTTATTTATTAAAAAAAATGGATTATAATTCTAGTTAATAACTAGTTCATTTCGATAAAAATATATTTTTATCTTTTCAAATATGGATTTTTTTTTTCATCCCAGTTTTTCCCAAATCATTTATTATGATTTAACACAAATTATCAATATTTTTAATAATTTTATCAAGGCCCGTACAGTCGATTTCCATAAACGGTTATCGAACTGCACTTATAATGACCTTTTCCAAATTTGATTTGGACATAATTCCAAATCCAACCATTAGATTTCAAATCTCTTATATTCTTTAGAAAGCTCTTTTCGATACGAACCCAAAGGTTCCAGTTTTAGGAAAATCCGACTGTCGGATCTCCCGTAATATCAATTCGAAGTCAATGGTCGAAATTCACGAACAGTCGCTGCGCGGTGCGTTTTATTCAGGCCTTTAAACATATATATTATATATATTTTGTCGATTTCCATTTAAAACATATTTTATAAATTCGTTTTAAAATGATTCTAACTTCATTTTTCGATTTTAAATCAAAATTGAATTTTCCTTATCATTATAATATATAAATGATAATGTTTTCAAAATATCATATTTTGAAATCATTTCCTTTTCGATATTCATTATAAAAATGAATAAAATCGATATAAATATCGTTCACGTAAAAATGGCGTTAATCTAATCAATACGGCTTTATATATTAAATATATTCGTGTCCATCCCAAATCAGACATCAAAATCAGATTTTGATCTTTTACTGAAAATTATTTATTATTTTAAAATATTCGTTATTTTAAAATATTCATTCTTTCTGAACTGGAATCAGACACAATCAATTACCATATAATGTTATTTATACGGATTTCATACAACACATGTATAGAACAACAATGATAAACAATCAACCATCATCCATAGTGCATTCTACACTGCATAAGCATTAAATATAAATATTTAACGCTTACCACAGTCTGTCAACCAATCGATTGACATACAACTAAACAATTGGGATAAGTGTACATCAAATATCATCTCAATACCGGTGTGGGGTTTCAATGAACAAACACAGATTTTATTTGTGCAGTTGGGCGATGTGTAGCAATCAATATCTGTCAAATGAGTGTACATAAACAAATCGTCTGATTTGTAAATGAATATTATTTTATTTTAGTAAATATTTTATTTCATTCATTTATACAATAAAAATGATATTTTTATTGTTCTAACACTTTATTCAATACATAAATATATTTTATATTCCATTCCACATCACAATCACAATCAATTCCCATAATCTAATACAATCAAACAAGTCGTCCATGGTTTGTGGACGACGGTGTCGGGTGCTGCTAAGCACCATCTGCATCCCAGTATATATTTCAACTAGAAAATAAAAATTAAAGTGAGCAGTTCTCACTTTTGGGATCTACTCCGCCGTACTTTATTGTTGCCTAGATTCGCTGTTCTGATTCCAACGCAATCTGTTTCACGAAATTTATATTAAAATTCATATTTTTAATAATGCTTCATATATTTAAAAATCATATTTTTATTCTTAAACTATTCGTATAAAGATCAAATTTTTATTCGCTATTACATATATAAAAATCATATTTTTATATCAATGATCATAGTATAAAACATATTTTTACATCGCTAAAAATCGCATCTTTATATTTTAAAAAATAAAATCTTTATATTTTTAAAAATCCAATTTTTATATTTATAAAAATCAAATCTTTATATCCGCTACTTCATTATAAAAATTACATTTTTATACCGCTCTCTTCATAATAAAGATTATATTTTTATACCGCTCTCTTCACAGTAAATATTATATTTTTACACCGATCCCTTCACAGTAAAGATTATACATTTATAACTCTCCACACATAATAAAAATTATATTTTTGTCTTTCTTGTTTACAAATAAAAATCACATCTTTATCTCTCGTGTTTACAAATAAAAATCACATCTTTATCTTCATGAAAACATTATAAAAATCACATTTTTATCTTCAATACATATGAATAAAAATCATGTGTTTATATTTTCATTCATATCATAAAAATCGTATTTTTATCCAATGTTATTTATATTTAAAACCGTGCCATTTTATTTAAAACAAAGCCTTTTATAATTTAGAAACAAAGTTCTTTCATGTAAATGTCACATTTTTAAAATCAAAGTTATATATAAATCACATTTTAAATCAATGTTTATATTTTAAAAAAAAATCACATTCCTATGATAGCAACATACATATACATATCATATTTTTATCATGTCCTAATATATAAAAAAAATTCGATTTTCATATTGTATTTACATAAATAAATCAAAGAAAAAACTCACAGTTGGAAAACTGGGGAAGGTGGTGCTGCGCAGGTGCTGAAGGTGGCGGGGAAGGCGGTCGGACGGAGGTGGGGATCAGGCGATGGCGGCTCAGGGCTGTGGCGGCGTGAAATGGTGCGGTGAGGGGATATGGAGGTTCGGAGAAGGGGAGGTAGGAGCGGAGGAGATAGGGGAGATCACGGTGGCGGCGAGGGGAGAGCTCCGGCGGCCTGGCATTGACGGTGGCATGCTCTGGAAGGGGCGACGGATTTGAAATAGGGGGCGTGACTTTTCTGAAAAGGGATTTAGGTTTAGGGGTACGGGGGAAGGGGGGTATTATATATAGTGAAAATGTAACAACCTGGAAATTCTGAACCAATTTAAATTTTTTATTTTAGAAATTATAAATAGTTAAAATGGTTTATTTTAAATAATAACGACTAAAAATTTATTTTAATTGAAGTTAGAATGAATATATTTATTTTAATTTTAAAAAGGGATAGAAATAGCGCAGCAGTTTGAAATTTTGATTTTAAACTTTAACTGAATGTATAGGAT
The DNA here is from genome assembly GCA_030737875.1 of Allium sativum. Lineage (NCBI taxonomy): Eukaryota > Viridiplantae > Streptophyta > Magnoliopsida > Asparagales > Amaryllidaceae > Allium > Allium sativum. The sequence continues at coordinate 425,903,972 of CM060909.1, read as the reverse complement.
TCAAAATAAATCGAATTTCAATAAAACAAGAAATATTTGAATCTGTTTAACATTATCTTTCTAACGAATCAGGAAAATTGAAATTTCAATTTAAAATTTGTAAGTTATGGCCAGTTTAAAATTTAGAAAAGTCGCTGTAGAATTTATATTTTTTTTAATATAATATATTGGCCTTAAAATAGGCATTTTTCAAACGACCTCTGTTTTCGACGAAACCACTTTGGTTGGAACCGGAATGTCAAATTATTGCTAGGTTTCAATTTCCAGAATTTTTCGAATTAATATGTGAGCGTGGCAAAGGAAAACGTGTTTTGTCAGTTTCAGTCAAATCTGATCGACCAAAAAATGGCCATTTTTCAAACGGTCTCGGAATTCAACGAAATTAGACATGTTAGAACCGTCTCGTCAAAATATAACTAGGAATAATTTTTTCTGGAATTTTTAGAGTTAATATATGGCCCCGGTAAGTTAAAATGTACGTTTAAATTAAATAATTAAATGTTTTATATTTAAATTTAAAGAAAACCGATCAAAACTATTGAATTGGGTTACAAAACCTATTCCATTGTGTCCATAATGGGGGTTATTAGCTAGGGGTAACACTCGTTGGGTTCGATTTCGAGCTAATAGCAACGAACCATTATTTTTCAAATTAAAGGAATTAAATAATTAAATAAAATAGGAAAATATGTTTATAAATACATTAAGAATACGGTAAACCCTAAAACTAAACATACAGCCGCTGCCTGAACCATTTCGAATGTCCATGGCGTTCCCAAAATCAAACGTTACTATATCTCTATCCAAATCGTATTTTAACATGGATCCAAAGCCAATACTGTAGTATTTTCTGTGCTCTTTAATTCTATACGGTGATGATCAAAAGTTATGAACTATGGTGGCCGGATTTTTGAGTGAAAGTTGCCGATTTTGGTGCGGAATTCGAGGTGGCAGAGACCACCGAGTTCACCTGAACTCCTGGCGTGGCGGTGGCGTTCGAAGGCGATAGGGATGGTCGGTTCTGATGGGGGGCGCGACGATCATGGGAGGAGCGACGGTGGTTTCTTGATGGTGATAGATGGGTTACGGGTTCCAGACAGTTACACGATGTTGGAGAAAGGTGATTAAAGGAAATGATTAGTTAGCTTAATTAATTATATATATAAATCGTTTAAAAGTTTAAAAATCAATAACTTTCTCATAAATGATCGGAATTCAGAATTTCTGAAAGCATTAGAATCGTTGATACGAGATCTACATCATGAAACTGATCAGAATGGAAAATCATCAGATTTAAATTTCAGGTTAATTAAAATCAAAACAGCAAAGAATCCAGAAGAAGTAAACCAATGTGAGATTTCTACTTTTATATTTAAATTAATTATTTATTTCAAAATGTGAAATTTATGTTTATTTCATGTTGTGTATGTAATTATTGCAATGTTGATTTGTTCTGTGATTGTGATGAACCACTGTATTGAATTGTATATTCATGTGTGTGTCAAAATTTGTGTATAAAATAAAAACCATATTTTTATTTTATAAAGATGTTTATAGTGTAATAACCCGGAAATCTAGGCCAATTTAAAAAATTTATTTTGGCAATTTTAATGAATTTTGAATATTTAAAATGAATATTTTAAATAAAAATGATGAGAAATTTATTTTTAAATAGAATTCGAACATATATATTTATATAGCTCGACGTTAGAATATAAATATTTATTTATAATTATAAAAGGAATTGAAAATGGCGCGGTAGTTCGATAATTCGATTTCAAATTTCAATTGAATGTACCTGGTGCAAAATAAACCGGATTTTAGTGAAACCAAAAATATTAGAATCTATTCGGGAGTATCTTTCCAACGAATCCGAAAAATCGAAATTTCATAGCGGGAATCAAAAGATACGCCCAGTTGGAAATTCTGAATAGTCGCCATGGAATTCAGGCCCTTAAAAATGGAAATTTTGTAAACGACCTTGGATTTCGACGAAACCAATTTTGTTGGATCCGCGATGTCAAATTATTGCTAGGTTTCAAGTTTCATAATTTTTCGAATCAATATGTGAGCGTAGCGAAGTTAAACGCGTTTGACCAGTTTTAGTTGATTTTAATCGATGGAAAATGGCCATTTTTCAAACGGTCTCAGAATTCGACAAAACTAGATTTGTTAGGACCGTATCATCAATACAAAGCTATTTTCCTAGAATTTTTCGAGTTAGTATGTGGCCCCAGTAAATTGAAATGCGCGTTCAAATTCAGTATATAGAGTTATATTTTGATTTTGACGAATACTATTAGAAACGATCGAATCGGCTTGCGATACATATCCCATTGTGTTCGGAATGGGGGTAATTAGCTATGGACGACAGGCGGTGGGTCTCGTTTCGAGTTCAAATGAAAAAATTACTTTTTAAAATTAAAATAATTAAATTAAATAAATATAATAAAACCCCCCATACCTACCCTCCTCTCTCTCTCTCTTCTGTTGATTCCAAATCGTGAGTAAATAAATAAAAAAAAGGGAAAGAACGACGGGCTCGTCGTTCTCGATAGCCGCGCCTCGAAGCGGAGCCCCACCAGCCGCTACACCCCCTCCTGAGCTCGCGCCTCCTCCTCCTCTCCCATCTCTCCCCTTTCCTCCAATAAGTCGACGCCACGCCGAACCCCAAACCCCCATCCCTGTCGTGCGCCACCCGCTTGGCATCGCCCTCTGTACACACCCTCGCTTTGCCCCTTTCTGACGCGCGAGACCCCCTCCAACAACCTCGTCACCACCTCGATGAACGCGCTGCCGCTAAGATGGACTCCGACACCCCCCGTCAGGCGCGACACTCCTCCCCCCCTTTTGAAAGCCTGTAAGTTCTCTTTTTATTTAATTTTGTTTATTTAATGTTTTTAGTCCTTTTTATTTTATTTTATTTTATTTGATGAAAAAATCTGAATTTTTACTTCAATAAAGCTAGAGTGTTTATATGAAGATGAAGTTAGGATTTTTATCGACCTAGGTTTATGTTTTTTATATAAAGAGATTTAAAATAGAAACGCGGTATATTTTAAAATAGAAAGGCAATATATTTTAAAATAGAAAGACGATATATTTTAAAATAGAAAGGCGATATATTTTAAAATAGAAAGGCAATGTTTTTCTTAGTAGAAAGGCGATATCTTTAATGAATGAAAGGCGGTATTTTTATTAGATGTGAAGATTAAAAAAAATGATTTTTATAGATATTAAAAATACAATTTTTATATTATATAACTAGTAAAAATTCGATCTTTATAAATGAAGTAGAAATAAAAATATGATTTTTATTTAGTGAAATGAAGCAATAAAAATATAATTTTTTATTGTGAACAGCGGGACAAGAACTGAATGGGAATTGCAAACAGATCCAGACGGTTCAGTAGTTCAGAAGCAAAGCACGGCGGAGTGGAACCCTCTGTGAGAACTCCTCACCTTTTATTTAATTTTCTAGTTAAAATATACACTAGGATGCAGACGGTGTTTAGTAGCACCCGACACCCGTCGTCCACAGACCATGGACGACTTGTATGTTTGTTTGTTTGATTTTGATGTGTAGTTGATTGTGTGATGTGATGTGAAATGAAATAAAATATTTATATAGTTAAAAATATTTTATAGTTGAAAATAGAATTTTTAACGTGTATTTAAAATGAAATAAATCGGACGATTTGTTTATATACACATATTTAACTGATATTGATTGGGACGATAAATTTTACACATCGCCCAACTGCATAAATAAAATATGTGTTTGATGGTTTGAAACCCCACACGGGTATTGGGATGATATATGACATACACTAATCCCAATAATTAGTTGTATGTCGATCGATTGATTGACAGCCTGTTATAAGCGTTGAATATTTATATTTGATGCTTATACAGTATAGAATGCACTTTGGATGATGGTTGATTATTTGTCATTGTGGATATATACATGCGTTGTATGGAAATCCATAGAAATAAAATCTATGGTAATTGATTGGGCCTCATTCCAGTTTTGAAATAGAATATCTGAAGAGAACTATTTGAATAGAAATATTTGAAAAAGAAATATTTGAAATAGAATATTTGAAAATAGAAATATATGAAGCCGTGTTGATTAGATTGACGCCATTTTGACGTGAACGATATTTATATCGATTTTATTCATTTTATAATGAATATCGAAAGTGATTTCAAAATCTGATATTTTGAATAAAATTGAAATTCGAATTGAAATTGAATAGAAATGAATTCGAATTGAAATTGAATTGAATTGAAAACGAACTGAAATTGAATTAGAAATTAATTTGAATTGAAATCAGTTTGAAATGAATTTAAAAAGAATTTATAAGGAAAAATTCAATTTTGATTTGAATTAGAAATGAGGTTGAAATCGTTTTGAAAACGAATTATAAAAATACGTTTTAAAAGGAAATCGACGAAATATATATAATATCTTATATATATATATATATATATATATATATATATATATAATGGCCTGAATAGAACGCGCCGCGCCGCGGTAGTTCGCGAATTTCGACCATTGACTTCGAACGGATATTTCGGGAGATCCGACCGTCGGATTCTCCTACAACTGGAACCATTGGGTTCGTATCGAAAAGAGCTTTCTAAAGAATATTAGAAATTTGAAATCTAATGGTTGGATTTTGAATTATGTCCAAATCAAATTTGGAAAAGGTCGCTGTAAGTGCAGTTCGATGGCCGTTGATGGAAATCGACTGTACGGGCCTTGATAAAATTATTAAAAATAATAATAATTTGTGTAAAATCATAAGAAATGATTTGGGAAGAATTGGGATGAAAAACTCCATATTTGAAACGATAAAAATAGATTTTTATCGAAATGAACTAGTTTTGAACTAGAATTATAATTCTATTTATTTTTAAATAAATAAATTGAATTTGAAAAGGGTTTTAAAAGTAACCAGAATTTCCAATAATTGAATTGGAATGGATTTGAATCGAAATTGTCTTTGGAATATTTTGATGTTGGATTTCGTGATTATACAGATAGCGTTATGGAAATTTGAAAGATAGATAGATATCGTTATTTCCAATACGATATCTGTTGGTCGTAGAATTTGATATTGAATATAAGCCGATATATTCTCTATTCAGAGCCTTGTATTTAATATCAAATGGGATTTGGGTTTGTCGTGAATGGTGTCTTCATTAACACTGTTCTTAAACCCAGTTGAGAAAAAGATTAAATCTTTTTGTTTAGATTTAATGAATTGTACCAGTTAAATGATATTTAATTGGAATTGAATTGGTATTGATTTTTGGGTTTATCGTGAACAGTGTTTCAAATAACACTTGTTCTTTAACCCGATAATTAATGGAATGTGATTGTGGGTTTTCCTGAACGGTATCTTCAATAATACTGTTCTTAGACCCAACTGAGTTAAGAAAATCAGAAACTAACTGGAGATTAGTTAAGTTGAATGGTTTTTGAGGTATTGATATGATGTTGGTTTCGGCCTTCGGGTTAATACTTAGGGAATTGCTCACTTGCTAATTTACGGTTAGGGACAGACTGAAATGTGATGTGATTTTGGGGTTTATCGTGAACCGTGTTTTAAATGACACTGATTCTTTAACCCAGTAAAAGATTAAAACTAAGTGGAGTTTTAATGAATCTTTAATTAGATTGAAAAGATCGAGAATGGAGTATCACCAGTTTTACTCCAGGCGGTAGTTAAATCTTTAATTAGATTTGAACGTGAAATGGTAATTGAATTTACCGATAACACCGTGGCATTAGATATGAAGTATGACCAGTTTTACTTCATGGGATATATAGGTTGGGATTGGGAAATAAAATAAATAATTACTTCAGTGTGGTTCGCTAATCCCGACTAGTTTGAAGTGATATTCAAAGGAAGATGAAAGAATAAATTTAAAATAATTTATCTTTGATAAAATTAATAGGAACCTAACCCTAAGAATGTGAAATTTAGAAACTAACTGTAGGTTGGCTAAGAAGAATGGTTTCCTGGGTATTGATCTGATGTTGGTTTCGGCCTCCGGGGTTAATATTTGGGAAATTATTCTCTTTCTAATTTACGGTTAGTGACTGATGAATTGGAATGAGGCGTATGTTGTGTTTGTGCAACACTTGTTTATTATATACGCGAGTTATTCGGAAAGACAGGGTTTATCCCATTCTGAATAACTGCTTCGACGATGAGTCAAAGATGAAGATGGTGGTTAATTTGAAGGAGAACGTGTCAAGAATATTGCAATGGTTAATTTGAAGGAGAACGTGTTGTTGAATAGGTAATGTGAAGATTACAAAAGCGGAGATTGCACAGGATAGTTGTATTTTGAAATAAGGAGTTAGGAAGAGGGCTACGTAAGATGTGCTATATTCCTACTTTACAATTTAAGTAATAGATTTTTTTTTACCTAAGACCGCATATTTTTGGTAAAAAAGGCAAAAGGCGGAAGATGGCATAAGAGAAGGCGGAAGGGATAAAAAAGAGGGACCGACACTTAAAAAGTTTGTGGAGGATGCGCTTTACATTTTGAAACTTTTTAAGGATGCCTAACTAATTTTCACTAAATTTAAACTAAATTGACAAAACATGTTTAAATTCACCACGCTCACATATTAATTCCGAAAATTATGAAAATTGAAACCTAACAATTATTGACATTCCGGATCCAACAAAAGTGGTTTCATCAAAAACAGAGGTCATTTGCAAAATAGTTATTTTTAAGGGCTATATATCATATTAAAAAATATATAAATTCCATAGCGGCTATTTTAAATTTTAAATTGGACATAACTTTCAATTTATATTGTGAAATCTCGGTTTCTTACATTCGTTAGAAAGATATAGTTAAATAGATTCTAATGTATCTTGTTTTACTGAAATCCGATTTATTTTGAATCCTATATACTCAATTGAAATTTAAAATCGAATTTTCGAACTACCGCATCCTTTCAGGCTAGTTATATAATTAAAATAATTTTATACGTTCTAATTTCGATTTAAATTTTATTTAAATCGTTATTATTTAAAATAAATCATTTTAATTATTCGAAATCCATAAAATAGCTGTAACAACCCTGAATTTTAGGGCCAATTTAAAATTTATTTTAAGTTATTTTAATGAGTTTTGATATTTAAAATAATCTATTTTAAATAATAATGATCACAAATTTGATTCAAATCGAAGTTAGAATGAATAATTTAAATTTTAATTATAAAAAGAGTTAGAAATAGCGCGGTAGTTTGAAAAGTCAAACTTGAATTTTGACTGACCGTACAGGATGCAAAATTTAACGGATTTTAGTGAAACCAAAAATATTAGAATCTATTTAAAAATATCTTTCCAACGAATCCGAAAAATCGAAATTTCATAGCGGAAATCAAAAGTTATGGCCAATTCAATTTTTAGAAAGGTCGCTAGGTAATTTGCATAGGTCAATAATGCTACTTTTTGCATATAAAGGAATTTCGACTTGAAACCACTTCCATTGAGTTCAAAATGATGTTTCTGCATTGAAAAAGTATAAACACTTATATATTTCGAGTTTCGGAAATTATTGATTTAAAAATGTATTTTTAATATTAAATATATACGCCTTAAAAATGGAAATTTTGCAAACGACCTCCGTTTTTGACGAGACCACTTTTGTTGGATCCGGAATATTAAATTATTACTAGATTCCAAAATTCATAATTTTTGAAGTCAGTATGTGGTCGTTATTAATTTTACAGTGAAAACGGTCAATTTTCAAACTTTAAAAATTCATAATTTATTCATACGGACTTGGAATTTAACGAAACCAGTTTCTTTGAATCCATAATGTCAATAAATATTTATGTTTCAATTTTCATAAAAATCGGAATTCGTAGGTGTTAACACAAATTTTTAGAATATGAAAATGGGTGTAAATTGTATAAATAAATACATAAAAGGGTAATTGGGCCTAATAACATTCTTAACCCCATATAAAATATCTTTTCCTCAGCCATTAGCTGAATCATAACCCTAAACCTACCAGCCACCTTCTCCTTCTTCATTTTCATGGCCTCCACTCTAAAAAATTCTTTGCAAATAAGCCCCTGAAAACAAAACAATTTATAACTCTCAATCCAAACCAAATCAGACCAAACCCTTTCTGGCTTTTGTTCATCTTCTTATCCTCTATCTACCACAAAAAATTCAAGACTTATCGTCGCACAGGTTCGCCGGAATCTCAATCTAAAGGCAGCAGCCATATTTTCGTTTTTTGGCTATTGCGGGCCCCACGAAGAAAGTTAGGTCGAGCGACTTCAGGCAGAGGTAGAGGGGAACCATACGGTTCTTTTGGTGGTGGTAACATGGTCTCAGGTGGTCGGAGTTGGCCGGAATGTCAATTTTATTGGAGGGGTGCTGAAAACAAGACAGTCGCAAAGATGAGTAATTTCCCGCCAATCCGTGCATTTTTAGGCGAAGTGACAGACAGAGAAGTTGTTCGGGAGGTCGAGGCCAAGCAACTGTAAAAATTTGGGGGAATTTAGAGCACCGAGGCGGCCGCAGCACCAAGATGAACGGAAACTGTACTTTTCCGTTCATATGCAGATCGTGGGCCCCACGTGGCGAATTGGAGGGGGGACCACCAGCCATGGAAAGAGGGGGAGAAGCCAGAGAGAATGGGGCTGGTTTCGTGCAATTCCGACGTACGGTTTTGCCGTGGCGAGCATTTTAAGTTCAGGGTGCTGTTTGAAAAAAAAAAGTTAGGGGCTTAAACGCGAAACATTTATGTTCTATGTTCGTAATGCAATATCTTTTACATACGAGATCGAAATTTGACGATTTCAGGTCTGCTGTGATCGTGGCGATGAGAGCTTTGCGTGGACACCTAATTTGTCCAATTTGGATAAAAATTGAAATTTTGGGTAATTTTTACAAATTTAAATATTATTTTAATCGATTTGTTAACTTCGCAAGTGCATAACTTTTTGTCACGTTATCGAAATTGCATGAAACTGAATCCGTTCAGATCGTTATGTCAAGAGCTTCGAGCGAGCAGTAATTTTGTCCAATTTGGAGCAAGTTGAAAATTTGGATAATTTTCATAATTTAAATTAATTATTTGATCATTACAAACTTCGAAAATTCATATCTTTTTGATACGAACTCGAAATCGCACGAAACAGGATTTGCTGTGATCAGTGAGTCGAGAGCTACGCGTAGACACTAATTTCATCAAATTTGGATCATATTGAATTTTGGGCTAAAATTGGGCCCGAACCGTCATTTAAAGCCGGCAAAGGTGAGAACTCTTTTGCTCACTCAATTTTCGAATAGTTATTTATTTTTATAATTAAATGTAAATAAATTATTGGTGATGGAAGTAATTGTTTGTTGAACGGATTGTGGATTTGGATGTCATGTCTTGTTATGTTTGAAATTGAAAATATTCAACAGGTTAAACTAATGATTTATTATTTATGATAATTTAAAATGATGTTACACTGCCATTGACAAGTTACTTGACTTGTTGATGTTGATTGGGACGATTGTTTTACACCTCGCCCAAGTGCACAAAATTATGTGTTGGTTGAAACCCCACACGGGTCTTGGGATGATATTTGACTACACATCACCCTTGTGTTTAGTGTAAATTGCACTTTGGCTGTTATGTGAATGGTTGACATTATTATAGAATAAGTGCAATGTTTGAAATCCGTGTAATTAAATTACATGGAAATTGTGTGAGTCTCATTCCAATTTTGAGTTAAAGAATATTATAATCCAGTATTCAATTAAAAGAACCAAAGGATGGTTTCCATGTTTTCAAATGGGAAGGTACGTATTGTCAAAGTTACAATACAAAGAGTGAATTTGAAAGATAACATTTTTATTAGTAAATTTTTTACAATAAGAGATTAGAATTAAAAAGATACCCTTTTTAATTGTCAACATGTTAAATTAGGAAGATTTACATTTTTTTTTTATGTAACAAAAAGAATGGACTTTACATTGTAATTAAAGAGTAAATTTTACATTGTAAAGAATGGATTTTATATTGAAAATTCGACGATGTAAATAGAAAGACAAACATTTTATTTTGTTATTTTATGAATGAATCTGCATCGCATGAATTAAATAACATTTTATTATGTAGTTTAAGAATGAATTTATACCGCATGAACAAAAGTTACATTTTTATATGTAATTTATATAATAAATTTGCACCGTATGTTGAAAATTACATTTTTCTATGTAATTAAAATGTAACTTTACATTTCATGACAAAAATTTACATTTTTACATGTAAATTATAAAGTGAATTTATGTCGTATATTAAAAAATTACATTTTTCTTTGTAATTAATATGAGAATTCCATCATATGTTAAAATTTACATTTTTATACGTAAATTATAAAGTGAATTAATGTCGTATGTTGAAAATTACATTTTTCTTTGTAATTAACATGGAAATTTCATCGTATGATAAAATTTACATTTTTATATGTAAATTATATAGGGAATTACACCGTAGGATAAAATTTACATTTTTATATGTAATTAAAACATGAATTTACATTGTGTGGTAAATATTACATTTTTATATGTAATGTCTATAGGAAAGTATACCGTATGACAAAACTACATTCTTCTATGCAATTAAAGGATGTCATTTCATTGTATGATAGAAATTGCATTTTTCTTATGTATATATATAACATAAAATGAGAATGAACATTAGAAATAAAATTGATTTATTTCATATGTGAATTAGATGTAGTGTTTGCATTGTAATTAAAAATTATATTTTTACAATTTGAATTAGATGTAGTGTTTGCATTGTATTTAAAAATTATATTTTTACAATGTGAATTAGATGTAGTGTTTGCCTTGTATTTAAAAATTATATTTTTACAATGTGAATTAGGTGTAGTGTTTGCATTGTAATTACAAATCATGTTTTCACAATGTGAATTAAGAGTAGAGTTTGCATTGTCATTAGAAATTATATTTTTATATGTAATTTAAAAGTGGGATTTTGAATGTATCAAATTTTACATTTGTTTTACATGTAAATAAAGAATATAGGAATTTGCATAGGAATTAAATTTACATTTTTATGTAAATAAAAAGGATGGAATTTACATTTTCAATGTAAGGAAAGAATGAATTTAGGATGCGGTAATATCATCTTCATTTTCAAATGAATTAAAATTTAGTAAGTATCGGTAATTGTGTAGAGCGTTGTTTTAATCAAACGACGTTATTACGATTCAATGATTATATATATATAATCAAAATTGAACAAATAGGGCATGGTAGTTCGCGTTTTGAAATCGTACTTTTAAACGACTATACAAGAAGATCCGACCGTCGGATTTTCTTGAAACTGAAACCGTTAGGACCGTCTTGGAAAAATCTTTCCAATGATATATATTACGTTAAGATCCAATGGTTAGATTCTGAGAAATGTAAAAATAAAAATTGGTTGAATGCAGCGCCATAGTCGCCCATGGACTTAAGGCGTCGTTATATAAAAATTTAATTATTTTAAATAATTAAAATAGGAATGAATCGTTAATAAAATAATTATTAATGTGTAAGAAGGATTTTCAATATATATATATATATATATACGAGGATTATTTGGAAAGTCCGAGTTTATCTCATTCCAAATAATTAAACGACGTTTAAAAATCCAAGATTGAAAGACGGCGATTGAAGACCGTCAAATTTCCACATCGAATGGACAATGATGACTGTTGCCTTAGAATGGCTCGCTACCATGATAAGGTAATAGTAGGAGTTGCCCAGACGTAGTGTTGATTTGTACGAGTTTGGCTTTTGCTCAGACCCAGAGCATAAGCTTATAAATGGATTGTGTGTCTGACATCGTACTTCGTTATATACCATGTTATTAATCTTCTGTCAAATGTATGGATGTTTGGTGGCGGAGAAATTATTCTCTTGCTTAACACCCGTTCATATATTTCGGCAAAGGGTTGGTAATACGGTATGGAGTGATGATGTGGAATGCTAAGATGCATATGATCAAGGTTTTGTTGAAAAGCAGGCCTTGTGGGACGATCAAAGCATACTCTGTTTAGGCATGGCTTTGTGTATATCGTGACTTCGCGAACCTCACACACCGGCGGAGTCTAAAACGGGAGAAGGGAATGTAGGGAGAGCAACACGTTTCTTTCTAGCTAGAATGGTGTCAGTGACCTACCAGCCCTAACATTTTACTTATGTGGATGATGGAATGAGGCGCCTCGAATGATAGGTCCTATAGGACTGGGAAACGTGTGTTCAGGTATAACTAATCCGCTAAGCTGTATTTGCGGACCGGCCTTGCAGCTATCCAAGGGTTCTCCGCGGGGAATCCTGAGACATTAGCTAGAGTGTCTCGAATCGGTAGGAGCTCCTCCCTAGCCTTGACTCATGATGGAAACCAATTTCCAATACGCGCCATTCGGTTTTGATTGTATTACTAGTATGGAGGCATAGCATATGGTACCTATGCTTCCTAGGATTGATACATTATGATTGAAATTATTTTTAAAACATATACACACTAATAATATTAAATTCGTTTTAACGTATCAAGCATGTTTAATCACCATAAGGTAAAACTCTATCCTCTGGTGTGCGTTGCATTGTGTGATGGGACCCGACTCTTATGGTGATTTCATTTTTGTCTAAAAAGCATTGCGTTGTTTTACGATTTACTTTAAGTTATGCACGGCAATCCATTAGAGCAAACCCGTTCCGCGTTAGCGGCGTGATCTTTGGATTTGTCCTATTAATAGTGATTAATTAGTTCAAAATTCTCACACCAGTCCCACGACTGACCCGTTGTTTGTTTCCACCTTTTCGCAAACTCGGGTGCCCTCTTTCCACACGGGCAGTCGAGCAGTTGTCTACAGGTTTATCTCTTTAGCAGGATCCTGGATTGAAGCTTAAAGCTGTGTCCAGAACATTGGAAGTCTTCCGCTGCCTTAGTTATTTTATTTCCGCTGCAATGTATTGTAATATTGTAAAATTTTCTTCCGCTGTATTTTAATTTCGATGTACTTTGATATATTCTGTACTCCGATGTTATATTATCATGATGTAATAAAAGTCTGCTGTTGTTGTTCTGATGTGTTGTATTCCCAAAGTTAACGTAGGCGGGATTTGAACGGTTTTGGTCGATTTTGCGATCGATTAAGGCCGGGCAAAATCCGACTCGTTACAGTTGGTATCAGAGCTTTGGTTAGCTCAAATCTTTGGGGTACAACTCATTAGAACTGAACAAAAGGCTCATCAGAGATTGGATTAGTAATATCCAATAAGAATACTCATTAGAGATAGGATCAGCAGTATCCTAGAATGAGAAAACTCATTAGAGATAGGGTTAGTAATGCCCTAGAATGAGTTGAGAGTAGCAAGCCTATAATATACGTATTTGTGATTAATTATACTCTATTTTGGAAAATATGATTTTGGAATATATAAAAAGTTATATATTTGAAAGTTAATCAACTAATGAAATTATTTAAACCAATGGAGAAAATATATATAAATAAATAAATATATATATATAATTGGTTAGTTAATTAATCAACTCTTAGCTTCGTTCCTTTTCGAGGACGAAAAGTTTTTAAGTAGGGGAGACTGTAACAACCCTGAATTTTGGGGCCAATTTAAAATTTATTTTAAGTGATTTTAATGAGTTTTGATATTTAAAATAATCTATTTTAAATAATAATGATCACAAATTTGATTCAAATCGAAGTTAGAATGAATAATTTAAATTTTAATTATAAAAAGAGTTAGAAATAGCGCGGTAGTTTGAAAAGTCAAACTTGAACTTTGACTGACCGTACATGATGCAAAATTTAACGAATTTTAGTGAAACCAAAAATATTAGAATCTATTTAAAAATATATTTCCAACGAATCCGAAAAATCGAAATTTCATAGCGGAAATCAAAAGTTATGGTATTCAATTTTTAGAAAGGTCGCTAGGTAATTTGCATAGGTCAATAATGCTACTTTTTGCATATAAAGGAATTTCGACTTGAAACCACTTCCATTGTGTTCAAAATGATGTTTCTACATTGAAAAAGTATAAACACTTATATATTCCGAGTTTCGGAAATTATTGATTTAAAAATGTATTTTTAATATTAAATATATACGCCTTAAAAATGGAAATTTTGCAAACGACCTCCGTTTTTGACAAGACCACTTTTGTTGGATCCGGAATATTAAATTATTACTAGATTCCAAAATTCGTAATTTTTGGAGTCAGTATGTGGTCGTTATTAATTTTACAGTGAAAAACGGTCAATTTTCAGACTTTAAAAATTCATAATTTATTCATACGGACTCGGAATTTAACGAAACCAGTTTCTTTGAATCCGTAATGTCAAGAAATATTTATGTTTCAATTTTCATAAATATCGGAATTCGTAGGTGTTAACACGAATTTTTAGAATATGAAAATGGGTGCAAATTGTATAAATAAATACATAAAAGGGTAATTGGGCCTAATAACATTTTTAACCCCATATAAAATATCTTTTCCTCAGCCATTAGCTGAATCATAACCCTAAACCTACCGGCCACCTTCTCCTTCTTTATTTTCATGGCCTCCACTCTAAAAAATTCTTTGCAAATAAGCCCCTGAAAACAAAACAATTTATAACTCTCAATCCAAACCAAATCAGAACAAACCCTTTCTGGGTTTTGTTCATCTTCTTATCCTCTATCTACCACGAAAAATTCAAGACCTATCGTCGCACGGGTTCGCCGGAATCTCAATCTAAAGGCAGCAGCCATATTTTCTTTTTTTGGTTATTGCGGGCCCCACGAAGAGAGTTAGGTCGAGCGACTTCAGGAAGATGTAGAGGGGAACCATATGGTTCTTTTGGAGGTGGTAGCATGATCTCAGGTGGTGGGAGTTGGCTGGAATGTCAATTTTATTGGAGGGGTGCTGAAAACATGACAGTCGCAAAGATGAGCAATTTTCCGCCAATCCGTGCATTTTCAGGCGAAGTGACAAACAGAGAAGTTGTTCGGGAGGTCGATGCCAAGCAACTGTAAAAATTTGGGGGCATTTAGAGCACCGAGGCGGCCGCAACACCAAGATGAACGGGAACTGTACTTTTTCGTTCATCTGCTGATCGTGGGCCCCACATGGCGAATTGGAGGGGGGACCACCAGCCGTGGAAAGAGGGGGAGAAGCCGGAGAGAATGGCGCTGGTTTCGTGCAATTCCGACGTACGGTTTGGCCGTGGCGAGCATTTTAAGTTCAGGGTGCTGTTTGAAAAAAAAAGGTTAGGGGCTTAAACGCGAAACATTTATGTTCTATGTTCGTAATGCAATATCTTTTACATACGAGATCGAAATTTGACAATTTCAGGTCTGCTGTGATCGTGGCGATGAGAGCTTCGCGTGGACACCAAATTTGTCCAATTTGAAGAAAATTGAAATTTTGGGTAATTTTTACAAATTTAAATATTATTTTAATCGATTTGTTAACTTCGCAAGTGAATAACTTTTTGTCACGTTATCGAAATTGCATGAAACTGAATCCGTTGAGATCGTTATGTCAAGAGCTTCGAGCGAGCAGTAATTTTTTCCAATTTGGAGCAAGTTGAAAATTTGGGTAATTTTCATAATTTAAATTAGGGTGCGTTTTTTACAGGTCCCTATTAAGTTTTAAAATATAAAAAAAACCCGATGATAAAAATAATCTAGAATACATCCCTATTTTTGAATTTCCGCTAAAAAAAATTCCTGATCTACCCTTACGCACCTATTATCTTGCTAAAAAACCTAATCCTACAATACTGGAAAACCGTTGATAACTCCAACAGCGTTTTTTTTTTATTTTTACAAAAAAATAGAAAATGAGATACAAATATTATGTAAAATTGCATACATTTACGCAACTAAGTGAAATAATTGCATACATATACTAATATTATACAGAAAATAATTTATTACTTTTACGCAAAAATAAATTAGACGCGCATACATTAATATTATACAGAAATAAATTATTACTTGAATGTAGTGACTACAATTTTTTTATTAAGATTTTTGATTTTTACGAAAAACTAGACAATTAGATACAAATATTGCATAAAATTGCATACATTTATGCAAAAAAAAGAAATAATTGCATACATATACAGAGCTGTACTGCATAATTGCTGAAACAAAAGAAATGACAACAAAATAAATACATATAATTATAACTAGATGCATATATATATATATATATATATATATATATATATATATATGCAAATAACATAAATATGTGCATACTCACATGAAAAATTTCATAACATTTACATCTACTACATCAAAAAATAAGTACAAACCACATTCACAAATATGCATCACAAATTTCAGAACATTTACAAAGCAGAGATGATGGTCTATTGAAAAACATATAATTTTGTTAAGACCCAGCTTATTGCGCAAACCACATCTAGTAGTCTCTGTAGAAACAACTGCATATTTCAATCATTTGGAAAAAGATGGACGACAAAGCTTCAACAACACCACTACACCAATATCCGCCGGAACACTGTTATCAAAAAAAAGAAAATCACCATTAATAAGCTTAATCTGCAGTAACCTAAATTACAAAAAACTGCTTCAGAATAATATAAATACATGCGTACAATTCAGCAAAATAACTACAATTTTGAATATTTATATGCAAGTATTCCAGATATATGCATAGAAATATGAATATATTACAAAAACTGCTTCAGAATTCTATAAATACATGCGTACATTCAGTAAAAAATCAATAATTTCTGAATATTTATATGCAAATATTCCATATATATGCATAGAAATATGAATATATTACAAAAACTGCTGCAGAATAATATAAATACATGCGTATAACTCAGCAAAATAACATTAATTTCTGAATATTTATATGCAAGTATTCCAGATATATGCATAGAAATATGAATATATTTGTAAAATAATATGTTTTTCGGTTTGTTTGATAAAAAAAATTGCATACATATATGCATATATTAAGAATAGATATATATTTGTCCGCAACTTTTTATCAGAAGTTCAGCAAAATTCCACAAGTTCTAACAATGGTTTCATGAATTTATGTTTTTTACAAATCCTTGTCATATGAAAAATCGTATTTTTATGCTAATAAAAACCTAATATTTATCCTGCAAATAAAATCAGAAAGAATTAAAAAAAAAACTCACAATGGTTTGCTGTGGACGGTTTGAGATGCCATCGACCTCCAGTGCTTGACGCCGATGCCTGCGCTGACAAGCTGAGGAGGAAAACTCACGATTAAAATCCGAATTAGCTCGGATCTGGAAACAGGGGTTGCAGAGATACGTGGAATTTTGTGGAAGCCGCTATTGACGCCGATGCCTGATGTTGCCGCCGAGATTTGTGGAAGCTGCCGAGATTTGTGGAAGCCGCCTGGATTGATGTCGCTGCCTGGTTGATGAGGTTGCTGAGATGAGGAAGATGATGTAGATGAGGTTGCTGAGATGAGGAAGATGTCGTGAGTAACAGTAGAGGACGAGAGTTGCTGAGATGAGTGATAGATGGAGCCGCCGCCGCCGCCATAGATTAGAAAATTTTGTTTCTGTAGAAAATAAAACCCTAATACGTAACCTATAAACAATCCATACCCCTTAAAATCGGACAAGGGCATTTCCGGAAATATTAAAGGTGCGTTTTAAAAATAGGGATGAGATTTATATGTTTCAAAAGGGGAGGATGTGAGCCTAATTAACTTTATTTTTAAGGACGTGAGCCTAATTTTCACTTTAAATTAATTATTTAATTATTACAAACTTCGAAAATTCATATCTTTTTGATACGAACTCGAAATCGCACGAAACAGGATTTGCTGCGATCAGTGAGTCGAGAGCTACGCATAGACACTAATTTCATCAAATTTGGAGCATGTTGAATTTTGGGCTAAAATTGGGCCCGAACCGTCATTTAAAGCCGGCAAAGGTGAGAACTCTTTTGCTCACTCAATTTTCGAATAGTTATTTATTTTTATAATTAAATGTAAATAAATTATTGGTGATGGAAGTAATTGTTTGTTGAACGGATTGTGGATTTGGATGTCATGTCATGTTATGTTTGAAATTGAAAATATTCAACAGGTTAAACTAATGATTTATTATTTATGATAATTTAAAATGATGTTACACTGCCATTGACAAGTTACTTGACTTGTTGATGTTGATTGAGACGATTGTTTTACACCTCGCCCAAGTGCACAAAATTATGTATTGGCTGAAACCCCACACGGGTCTTGGGTTGATATTTGACTACACATCACCCTTGTGTTTAGTGTAAATTGCACTTTGGCTGTTATGTGAATGGTTGACATTATTATAGAATAAGTGCAATGTTTGAAATCCGTGTAATTAAATTACATGGAAATTGTGTGAGTCTCATTCCAATTTTGAGTTAAAGAATATTATAATCCAGTATTCAATTAAAAGAACCAAAGGATGGTTTCCATGTTTTCAAATGGGAAGGTACGTATTGTCAAAGTTACAATAAAAAGAGTGAATTTGAAAGATAACATTTTTATTAGTAAAAAATTTACAATAAGAGATTAGAATTAAAAAGATACCCTTTTTAATTGTCAACATGTTAAATTAGGAAGATTTACATATTTTTTTTTATGTAATAAAAAGAATGGACTTTACATTGTAATTAAAGAGTAAATTTTACATTGTAAAGAATGGATTTTATATTGAAAATTCGATGATGTAAATAGAAAGACGATCTTTTTATATTGAGAATAAAAAGACAATATTTTTATTGTAAATAAAAAAGATCACATCTTTGTTTTGAAAAGATAATATTTTTACATTGTAAAATAGTAAAGTTGATATTTTTACTTTGTAAAATAGAAAAGATAATATTTTTACATTGTAAAATAGTAAAGTTGATATTTTTACTTTGTAAAATAGAAAAGATCATATTTTTATGTCGTAAAATAGTAAAGTTAATATATTATAAATATAAAAAGATGATATTGTTGCATTGTACATAAAAGAAAATGTTTTTACATTGTATGAAATGAAACATATTTTTATATGTTATTTATGAATGATTTTTCATCGCATGAATTATATAACATTTTATTTTGTTATTTATGAATGATTTTACATCGCATGAATTATATAACATTTTATTTTGTTATTTTATGAATGAATCTGCATCGCATGAATTAAATAACATTTTATTATGTAGTTTAAGAATGAATTTATACCGCATGAACAAAAGTTACATTTTTATATGTAATTTATATAATAAATTTGCACCGTATGTTGAAAATTACATTTTTCTATGTAATTAAAATGTAACTTTACATTTCATGACAAAAATTTACATTTTTACATGTAAATTATAAAGTGAATTTATGTCGTATATTAAAAAATTACATTTTTCTTTGTAATTAATATGAGAATTCCATCGTATGTTAAAATTTACATTTTTATACGTAAATTATAAAGTGAATTAATGTCGTATGTTGAAAATTACATTTTTCTTTTTAATTAACATGGAAATTTCATCGTATGATAAAATTATATTTTTACAATGTGAATTAGATGTAGTGTTTGCATTGTATTTAAAAATTATATTTTTACAATGTGAATTAGATGTAGTGTTTGCATTGTATTTAAAAATTATTTTTTTACAATGTGAATTAGGTGTAGTGTTTGCATTGTAATTACAAATCATGTTTTCACAATGTGAATTAAGAGTAGAGTTTGCATTGTCATTAGAAATTATATTTTTATATGTAATTTAAAAGTGGGATTTTGAATGTATCAAATTTTACATTTGTTTTGCATGTAAATAAAGAATATAGGAATTTGCATAGGAATTAAATTTACATTTTTATGTAAATAAAAAGGATGGAATTTACATTTTCAATGTAAGGAAAGAATGAATTTAGGATGCGGTAATATCATCTTCATTTTCAAATGAATTAAAATTTAGTAAGTATCGGTAATTGTGTAGAGCATTGTTTTAATCAAACGACGTTATTACGATTCAATGATTATATATATAATCAAAATTGAACGAATAGGGCGTGGTAGTTCTCGTTTTGAAATCGTACTTTTAAACGACTATACAAGAAGATCCGACCGTCGGATTTTCTTGAAACTGAAACCGTTAGGACCGTCTTGGAAAAATCTTTCCAATGATATATATTACGTTAAGATCCAATGGTTAGATTCTGAGAAATGTAAAAATCAAAATTGGTTGAATGCAGCGCCATAGTCGCCCATGGACTTAAGGCGTCGTTATATAAAAATTTAATTATTTTAAATAATTAAAATAGAATGAATCGTTAATAAAATAATTATTAATGTGTAAGAAGGATTTTCAATATATATATATATATATATATATATATATATATATATACGAGGATTATTTGGAAAGTCCGAGTTTATCTCATTCCAAATAATTAAACGATGTTTAAAAATCCAAGATTGAAAGACGGCGATTGAAGACCGTCAAATCTCCACATCGAATGGACAATGATGACTGTTGCCTTAGAATGGCTCGCTACCATGATAAGGTAATAGTAGGAGTTACCCAGACGTAGTGTTGATTTGTACGGGTTTGGCTTTCGCTCAGACCCAGAGCATAAGCTTATAAATGGATTGTGTGTCTGACATCGTACTTCATTATATATCATGTTATTAATCTTCTGTCAAATGTATGTATGTTTGGTGGCGGAGAATTTATTCTCTTGCTTAACACCCGTTCATATATTTCGGCAAAGGGTTGGTAATACGGTATGGAGTGATGATGTGGCATGCTAAGATGCATATGATCAAGGCTTTGTTGAAAAGCAGGCCTTGTGGGACGATCTTAGCATAGTCTGTTTAGGCATAGCTTTGTGTATATCGTGACTTCGCGAACCTCACACACCGGCGGAGTCTAAAACGGGAGAAGGGAACGCAGGGAGAGCAGCACGTTTCTTTCTAGCTAGAGTGGTGTCAGTGACCTACCAGCCCTGACATTTTACTTATGTGGATGATGGAATGAGGCATCTCAGATGATAGGTCCTATAGGACTGGGAAACGTGTGTTCAGGTATAACTAATCCGCTAAGCTGTATTTGCGGACCGGACCTGCAGCTATCCAAGGGTTCTCCGCGGGGAATCCTGAGACATTAGCTAGAGTGTCTCGAATCGGTAGGAGCTCCTCCCTAGCCTTGACTCATGATGGAAACCAATTTCCAATACGCGCCATTCGGTTTTGATTGTATTACTAGTACGGAGGCATAACATATGGTACCTACGCTTCCTAGGATTGATACATTATGATTGAAATTGTTTTTAAAACATATACACACTAATAATATTAAATTCGTTTTAACGTATCAAGCATGTTTAATCACCATGAGGTAAAACTCTATCCTCTGGTGTGCGTTGCATTGTGTGATGGGACCTGAGTCTTATGGTGATTTCATTTTTTTCTAAAAAACATTGCGTTGTTTTACGATTTACTTTAAGTTATGCACGACAATCCATTAGAGCAAACCCGTTCCGCATTAGCAGCGTGGTCTTTGGATTTGTCCTATTAATAGTGATTAATTAGTTAAAAATTCTCACACCAGTCCCACGACTGACCCGTTGTTTGTTTCTACCTTTTCGCAAACTCGGGTGCCCTCTTTCCACACGGGCAGTCGAGCAGTTGTCTACAGGTTTATCTCTTTAGCAGGATCCTGGATTGAAGCTTAAAGCTGTGTCCAGAACATTGGAAGTCTTCCGCTGCCTTAGTTATTTTATTTCCGCTGCAATGTATTGTAATATTATAAAATTTTCTTCCGCTGTATTTTAATTTCGATGTACTCTGATATATTCTGTACTCTGATGTTATATTATCATGATGTAATAAAAGTCTGCTGTTGTTGTTCTGATGTGTTGTATTCCCAAAGTTAACGTAGGCGGGATTTGAACGGTTTTGATCGATTTTGCGATCGATTAAGGCCGGGCAAAATCCGACTCGTTACAATAGCTAAAATAAAAAAAATTAAATTGGTTCAAAAATTTCATGTTGTTACAATCTCCCCTACTTAAAATCTTTTCGTCCTCAAAAAGGAACGGAGTTGAAAGTTGTTTAACTAACCAACTCAACTTTCATTCTGGCTTTCATTCTTCAACTTTTCAATTCCTAAGAATTTTCTAATTTCTCAAAAAATTGGCTAACACCCTAAGTTTTTGGAAAATTTCGCCATAACCTCCTTTGTACGGGCTGATCGGTAAAACCGCAACTTGCCACACATGGCTCTCATCAATCAAAAAGAAAAAGCCAAGCGGCTCATAAAATCATCAAACCCAATGAATATAGTATATATGTACCTTTTTGTCGGCATACAATTTTATTCCTCTTCTTAGCTTCCATGCTATGACCTGTAATTATATACAGATGTACATATATGCAATTCCAATCAATTTTCAACTAAATTCAATATTTGATTTGATTTGGCTAAATTTAGCTTTCATTTTCTTATTGGTTGATCATTCCAATTTTTTTTAATTAGTTGAACTAATAATCACACATTACAACCAACAATTAATTAGTTGGTTAACTTTTCAAATATATAACTTTAATATATACCCAAAAATCATATTTTTAATGCCAAATCGCAAACAATAAACTCTAACTAAGTTTTGATTATCACACCGGTCAATTGGAAATATATAGGCATCCCACTTTCGAAACTCGAACATAAATACTTATGATGCATGTGCTATCATAAGTATCATCTCCGGCCGACTAGAGTGAGATTATATATCCATCCAGTATATTTGAGACTTCGAATACACGTTAATTATGCATATATTCAAGATCTTCATATACTCAATAGTCCAAATTATTTAAAATAAAATATCCAAATACGAATAATAGATATAAAAATTCAAAACAAAATTTGTTTTTATAAATAATACTCTTCTAACTCATTCTAGGTATTACTGACCTTATCTTTAACGGGTCATTCCTATAGGATGTTACTAATCCTATCTCTGATGAATTCTTTCGTTTGGTTCTAACGTTCCTTGTTCTCGAGCTCTGTAAACCAAAGCTCTGATACAATATGTAATGACTCTCCCTCTTGGTCAATCCAAATCAATCGTTAAACCGACTTAAATCGAACCAAAAAGGCGAATACGCTAACTTTAGGCGCACAACACATCAGAACAAACAACAGAAGACTTTTATAAACATTATAATAATGTTATATCAGAGTACAGAATATCAGAGTATCGAAAATAATATATAGCGGAAAATAAATTTACAATAAATGTAATACAATACAACGGAAATAAATAAACTAACACAGCGGAAGACTATCAATGCTCTGGATATAGCTTTAAGCTTCGATCAAGAATCCTGTTAAATGAAATAATCCGAAAAACCAAAACTACAAGCTGCCCTATGGAAAATATGGGCACCCTGAGTTTAGGTAGAAACAATAAACTCCGAGTCAGTCATGGGACTGGTGTGAAAACTAAAAACTGTTATTAACTTTATTTTAAAATATGGTAAATCACGGGACTACGCTGCATGTCACGGAACAGGTTTACCCCTATGAATACCGGTGCATAAACAATAACCAATAATATTCATATGGATCTACAATGCATCATACAACATGCAAATTTCAATCTACCCATCTAGGCTTAACCCCAAATTTAGATTCTTCAAAATCCAATTCACTTTACAGAAATTATTCTTTGGACTTTATTCCCGAACTCTTATTTCAAATCATTTGAAATACATATCTAGATTTCATATCAAAATAGATTTCACTTCGGGATTTCAAACCAAATTTTTTGGAAATATGAATTCCAAAACATAACAATGCATACAAACAATTATACAACCAAATATCGGGCTCCCTTTAGACAAGGAAAAGGGTACTACCTTACCAAATCGATATATATATATATATATGTATGTATGTATGTATGTATATATATGTGCACCTCCCACGATGGAGCAGGCTACACTGATGATGCACAATCCCACGCCCTCGGGGACTACACCGCCATCTCACCCAGACTTTTAGTCATCCAGGTTACTAGAATCTTTAGCCACATACTAAATCATTTTTATATCCCGAAGTCGGGAAAATCGTTTCACAACATAATAATCACAAGTACTTTCCAAAATATAGTACTTTATATTAGCAATTCACACATATGATCAGTCATTATTAATCACATTACCTCTAAGCTCATACGTGTCGAAGAAGAGTGTTAAGCAAGAGAATAAATTATCCACCACCAAACAGATACATCTTTAATAGCAACTAATCGGTTACGAGATGAACCACAATGTCAAACACATAATACATTTCGAAATCGTTTCGACAACATCGGGTTTAGCCCTCGAAATCCATTCTGTTTTATAAAACTTCTTTATAAAACATTCCTTGTCCAAAATCGGGAAGACATTTCTTTTCACTTAAGAAAAATATAATTTCAGAATCATTCATTAATTTTGAAATGAACACAAACAACATCACTAAACATCTCATAGTCAAATCGTGAAGTGTTTCACAAGATGTTAGCATACCAATATTTCTACCTAACCCAATGCTAAATGAAAAGGCATATTTTGCTCATAAACTGGTCGAGCACAGTCCAAACAATCAATCAATCCCAATCAATGTCAAAAACCAAGTTTATTTGGTATATATCACATCTCATGTTTTGGTAAATTTAATCACCATTCATTCATTCCAATCTAATTAAAGATTTATTAAAACTCCAGTTCAGTTTTAATTTCACAAATCGTTACTTAATGATTATTAAACTTTCTAGAAATTAATCCTACTTCTAACCGGGTCAAAGAACCAATGTCACTTAAAACACAATTCACGATAAACCCAAATCATCTTCCATAAAAATGGAATCTTCACGGAAATCATAACAATATATAATCGATATAAATTTCTATATCAAATCAATGCTATAAATGGAATAACGGCAAAGCCTTTCAAATTGCATATATAGTAATGGTCTTCCGTTACATAAGCTCATCTCGATTATCATCAAATCGAATTCCATTCAATTTCAATTTAATAGATAATTGGAAAACTTTGAAAAATTCCATTAATCTTAATTAAAAGATTTATAAATTCCAAATCATATCTTCACTATTAATTGGGTCAAAGTACTCATGTTATTTAAAACATGATTCACTATAAACCCCAAAATCCAATTTGATATTAAATATAAGGCTCTGAATAGAAATTATATCGGCTTATATTCAACATCAAATTATGAAACTAACGGATATCGTATTAGGAATAAAGATATTTATATCTTCCAAATTCCTCAACAATATCCGTATAATCACGGAATCCAATATCAAAACATTTTTTAGATTATTTCTATTCCGATTTATTCCAATTTATATATTGGAAAATTCTAACCATTTTCAAATCCAAATTATTTATTTAAAAACTTGGGATTATTATTCTAATTAATAACTAGTTCATTTCGATAAAAATATATTTTATCTTTTCAAAACTTGGAATTTATCACCCAAAATCTTTCCAAGTCAGTAATTATGATTTTACACAATTTTTCCGTATTTTTAATAATTTTATTAAGGCCTTTACAGTCGGTTTCAAATATCGACCACCGAACTGCATTCATAGCGACCTTTTCTGAAATTTATTTGGACATAATTCCAATTCCAACCGTTAGATTTAAAATCTCTTATAATCATTGGAAAGCTCTTTTCGATACAAACCCAACGATTCCAGGTTTAAGAGAATCCGACGGTCGGATCTCCCGTTACATCAATTTGAAGTTAATGGTCGAAATTCGCGAACGATCACCGCGCGACACATTTTTTTCAAGCCATTATATATATAATATATATGCGTCGTCGATTTTCATTTAAAACGTAATTTGTAAATCATTTATAAACTCGTTTTTAAAACGATTCCAACTTCCGTTTCAATTTTAAATCAAAATTGAATATTCCATTATATGACAATTTCATTGTTAGACCAAAATCTAAGCCTAACACCCAAACACAGTATAAAGTCCTCACAATCACATAGCACAGATCCCAAAATGTAGATAAAGCAGTAAAAATAGGGAACACAAGAGGTTTTTATAGTGGTTCGGCTCAAACCAAGCCTACGTCCATTTTATATTTTCTTAAATCCTAAGAAATTACAATTACAATTCTGTCTCGCTATTCGTGAGAGCCGTTTATACACAATAGCCTTGTGTTATTATGAAAGAGAAGAGAAAAGTGAGGTGATTTTATACATGAAACCCTCGTGATAGACTGATTTGACGAGTACACGAAATCCTTGTGTAATTGGCAATGGAGGTCGGGAGGTGTTAGTGCTAAAAAGCCAAGATAATCCTTGAAAATGCCCTCAAATGGTGTATTTATAGCCGTTTCCTAATACCGGTTCGCGGGACACGTGGCACGCATCCCAAGAATCTCAAAATGTGATGGAAAATGTCCGGAAATCCTCTTCAAGTCATGATATGATACATGTAATAAGATCCATGCAAGCTGGAGTGAAAATAGCCTTTCAAACAGGTCAAAACCGAATGCAACGAGCGCATGCCCAAGCGGTTCGTGATCTGGGTGTGCACCACGAGCGGGTCATGGCCATGGAGATGCTGGCGAGGTGAGTAGTTTGTGGTCCCTGGGTGCATCACGAGCGGGGCGTGGGCGAGTCAATGTGGACGAACAGAGTCTAGGGCGATCCGAGGTAGGTCCCATGAGCCGAGGTGAGTCCCACGAGCTGAGCTGGGTCCCACGAGCCGGTCCATGATCCGAGTTGATGACGCTTTGTCACTTCATCCAAGTGATTGCCATTCGATACCAGATTACACCCATTTACGGAAAAAGGCGTAACTTTCAAACCGTAAGTCCGTTTTGCCCAAACGAAAGCTCTATTTGAAGCTAATTCAGAGGGCTATAAGAATTACGGAGCCTAGCTCCGTAGTTGATGTTTTTTGGCCCAAAAGAGGTTGTCTGATAGGAGTTTCGGGCCATTTGTGACCCGACCTCAACCAAATTGCATCCTGTCTTCTGACGATGTTCTCCACACCCGACCGCGATGTTATCCAAACATTCCATGTGTGACATCTTGTGAAAACCCGTAACTTCCCCGTAAAGGAAAGCGGCGGATAGTTCGAGAACAAGCCACAACAGAACACATACAGAAGAACATTTCATTGTATGTTACAACAATGCATCAGATTACAAGAATATACAGAGTATAAATGAATAAATATTACACAGAAATATCAGAGATTTAAATTACATTTAAATACATAGCAGCGGAAAATAATACAATACACAACTAGAAGTAGATATACAGATACAAAGCTTTCCGGATATCGTTCCAGCTTTAAACCAGGATCCTGTGAATATAAATCTGCAAAACCAAAACTACTAGCTGCCCGTGTCAAAATAAGGGCACCCAGAGTTTAGGTTAAAACAATAAACTCCAGGTCAGTCATGGGACTGGTGTGAGAACTAAAACAGTTATTAATCTTTATTTTAAAGTTAGGTAAATCAAGGGACCACGCCGTATAACACGGAACGGGTTTCCTTCCAAGAATACCAGTGCATAAAACAAACAGCGCAATGCTAAATAAAGAAAAATGAAGCTGTTATAGGACCCAGGTCCCATCACACAATGCAACGCAGCCGAGGATAGGGTTTTCCCTTATAACAGCCAAAGAATGCTTGATACGTTTAAAACAAATCGTTTGATACTATTATAAGTGCATAGTGTATAAAACAACTTCAACTCATAAGTATCAATCATAGGCGGCATGAGCGCCCCATCCCACTATGTCGCCATACTAGGCTCTACAAATAAAACCGCAAAGTCACGTATTTGGAAATTGGATTTCCGTCTATGAACCGAGGCAAAAGATAGTCCTCAACCGATTCGAGACAATCTAGCCCATGTCTCAGGATCAGAGCTCGAGTGACCCTTGGAGCGACAGGGCTGGTCCACCGATGTGGATTAAAATGCCTGAACACTACGTTTCCCCGCCCTTTGGGGCGTAAATGAGCCAACTAAATGACTCCATCGGTTCGAGAACGACCGATCAATCCGAGGCGCCTCGCAACAGCAACAACCACATAAGTCAAACTCGTCAGGCATCTCTGACCGAAAAGTGTATCAACATTTATATATTCCATATATACGTTAAAAATTATATTTTTAACCATCCAATAATTATTTCATTACATGCCAACTTTATTCATTGAATATTCATATTAAATATTATATTTTTAACTATCCAATAATTATTCCATATCATGACCATTTTATATAACACATATACATGTTAAAAAATGATATTTTTAACGAACAAATATTTATTCCATTTCATGACCATTTTATATATCTCATATATAATTTACAACACATATATAATTTATACAATGCATATATATTTTATTCACATCTCATATATATATATATATATTTTTTATTCACATCGCATATATATATATATTATTCACATCTCATATATATTTTATTCACATCGCATACATATATTTTATTCACATCTCATATATATATATATATATATATATATTATTAACATCGCATATATATATTTTATTCACATCGCATATATATATTTTATTCACATCTCATATATGTATTTTATTCACATCTCATATATATATATACATATATATATATATATATTTATTCACATCGCATATTTATATTTTATTCACATCTCATATATATATATATTTTATTCACATCGCATATATATATTTTTTACATCGCATATATATTTATTTTTCACATCACACACACATATATATATGTATGTATGTATTTTACATTGCATATACTTTTATTTTTCACATCGCATATATATGTATATTACATTTCAATATCACAAACACAATACAATCAATTAAATCGTCCATGGTCTGTGGACGAAGGAGGCGAGCTAACAGGCACTGTACACAATTTATAGTGATTAAAACTAATAAAAATCAATACTGGCAATCGATATATGTAGTTATAAAATAAATAAATGTACAAGAATTATAGTGAGAAGTTCTCATATTGGGTTCCACTCCGCCATTATTTAACTAATGATTTTATTACTATTTGAACTTAAATTTCCCTTAAATTCTGATTTGCTCCGTTTTGATTCTTGTTTGCTCCATGTTGAAGTGTTCGTTGTTGCGAGTCCAACACAACTGAAATCGTCCGATTTGGACCTCGTTTGAAGAAGTTATGATACTCTATACGTTAATTACACAAGTTAATTAATAAATAATAATTTTAAAAATCCTAGTTACATTTCTTAATACATCTTCCCCGACCTTCTTCATTTGTTTTCTTGGACAAAACCGTCAACTTCAATTTCTCCACCGCCGCCTTCTGGGGTGATCGGACCCCGATCTAGAACAGCCACGCCGTAGGGCTTGGCGTCCCCGCCCATCGCTAGGCACAGCGTCCATCTCGGCCTCCTCTACATCCCTCAATTTCCGTTCGAACTGGCGGTCTTTGAGTTGCGATTTCTAACAAACTACTTCACTAAAATTCATCATCCCAGTACCAATTTAAAGCTCTCACTTCCCTCATTGATTTTTGTTCTATAAATCTTTGAAGTTGCTAAGTGGATTGGGAGAAAACTCGAAGAGAAGATTCGGGCGACGCTGGCCATCGATCTCGTTTTGGGCTGTAAGTTTAGGAAATGAAATTTTAGGGTTTCTAAAATTCTTAATCCCAAATTTACTTGTTTAACTGTCCAAGCTCCAAATCAAACCCAACAACTATCGTTTCTAGCTTATTACCCCCATTGCGGACACAACGGAATATGTTTCGCAAGCTAATTCAGTTGTTTCGATAATTTTTTGACGAAATTAAAATATAAATCAATATATATTGCATTTGAACGTACATTTTAATTTTACCGGGACCACATATTGACTCCAAAAATTATAGAAAACTTAATCTAGCTATGTTTTGATGATACAGTCCTAAAAAACTAATTTCGTCGAATTTGGAGACCGTTTGAAAAATGGCCCTTTTTCCAGTCGATTAAATTTAAACTAAATTGACAAAACACATTTGTATTCACCACGCTCGCGTAATAATTCCAAAATTATGAAAATTGAAACCTAATAATAATTTGACATTCTAGATCCAACAAAAGTGATTTTGTTGAAAATGAGGTCATTTTCAAAATGTCTATTTTTAAGGGCTATATATTATATTAAAATATATTAAATTCCATAACGACTATTTTAAATTTTAAACTAGACATAACTTTCAATTTATATTGTGAAATCTCAGTTTCTTACATTCGTTAAAAAGATATAGTCAAATATATTCTAACGTTTCTTATTTTACTAAAATCCGATTTATTTTGAATCATATACATACTGTTGAAATTTAAAATCTAATTTTCAAACTACCACGCCCTTTCAGGCTCATTTTTATTAAAATAATTTTTTACATTCTAACTTCGATTTAAATAAAATTTAAATCGTTATTATTTAAAATAAGTCATTTTAAATATTCAAAACCCATAAAATAGTTAAAATAAATTTTTTTAAATTAGTTCAAAAATTCTGGGTTGTTATACAACCTCTTGAACTCATCATTGGCTCTCTTTTTGGAGGCTTCATCATCGACCCTCTTCTTGAAGGCCTTATCATCAACTCTTTTCTTGAAGGCTGTAACAACGCGGAAAATTAGAACAAAATTCAAATTCTTATTTTGGCCATTTTAATGAATTCTGGATATTTAAAATGATTTATTTTAAATAATAATGACTAGAAATTTATTTTGAATAGAATTAGAATGTATATATTTATTTAAGTCGAAGTTAGAATATAAATATTTATTTTAATTATAAAACGAATTGGAAACGGCGCGGTAGTTTGAAAATTCGATTTCAAATTTCAAATGAATGTACAGGATTCAAAATAAACCGGATTTTAGTGAAACCAAAAATATTAGAATCTATTTGAAAATATCTTTCCAAGAATCCGAAAAATCCAAATTTCATAGCGGGAATAAAAAGTTATGCCCAGTTGAAAATTCAGAATAGTCGCTATGGAAATATAGCCCTTAAAAATTGCCATTTTGCAACCGACCTCCGTTTTCGACGAGACCACTTTTGTTGGATTCAGAATATAAAATTATTGCTAGATCCAAAAATTCATAATTCTTGGAATCAATTTGTGGGTGTGGCAAAGGATAACGTTTTTTAACAGTTTTAGTCAATTTGGATCGACCAAAAAATGACCATTTTTCAAACGGTATCCAAATTCAACGAAATTAGTTTTGTTAGGACTGTATCGTCAAAACATAGCCAGATTTATTTTTCTAGAAATTTTGGGGTCCGTATGTGGCCCCGGTAAATTAAAATGTACGTTGAAATCAATTTTGAACATTATATTAATTTATATTTTAATTTTAACGGAAACTGATCGAAACAGTCGAATTGGCAAATGGGACATATCCCATTGTATCCGGAATGGAGGTATTTAGCTAGGGGCGATAGTCATTGGGTTCGATTTGGAGTTCGAATGAAAAACTAACTTTTTGAAATTAAAAATTAAATTAATTATATATTGGTCAAACCCCCCTTTTCTTTCTCATTCTCTCTCTCTTCCTTCACATTAGAAAAGAACCCGACGTCCTCAGCCCCTCTCCCCTTCCACGCTGCCGCTACCTCCCCCTAGCGCCGCCGCACCACCCTCCACCACCTCCTTCTCCTCTTCTTCCTCCTCTCCTCTCTCTCCTCCTCTTTCTCTCTTTAAATCGAAAACCCTAGCCCTAAATCCCATCACCGCCGCCACCGTGGGCCCCTCCAGTGCCTCCACCACTAGCTGCCCCTCCCCCACAGCTAATCAGGCCCTGTCGCCGTCCCTTAGGCCACCAGCTCTGGCCGTGGACCCCTCTTCCTCAAAAAACCCGTTTTTCACAAAAATCCCGTTTTGCAAAAAAAACCTATCACTATTTTGCCAATAACTCTCAAACATTGCAATTCTGGCCAAAACTCCACAATACCAAAATCGAAGAACACTATTTTCTCTTCGATTTTGTTATGGATTGCGGAGCTGTCCGGAAATCGTGTCCGAAGTTGACAAACCTGCTGTTGTTTTTCATGATTTCCGGCGAATTGGTGCAGGTTTGGAAGAAAGTCCCCTAGGAAAAAGATGTATGGAATGGCGAGTTTAGGCTTGTGACAAAGTTTGGAGGCCGTATGTAAAAGTTAGAGTCAAAACAGCGAATATGGACGACGAAAGTGACAAAAGGCGAGCACGGCGAAAATTTTCTACATATGAAGAGTCGCGGCGTTTGGTTTAGCTTCCAGGTGAGAACTCCTCACCATATTTTCTTATGCAGTTATTTATTTTATAACTGCATATATAAACTGTTCCCCGTTGTCCACAGACCATGGACGACATGTTTGATTGTTAGTTTGGATGATTAGATTATTTGGTTGTTCAGTTGAACGAATTGATTAGAATTTGGTTTGTGTATGACGTGCGCCATTACTAGGCGAGGGATAAGGCTAGACCTTATCCCGTTTCGAGTATCGCACCGTTATGCCGCCAAGATTTTCTAAAATATGTTAGAATAATAGAAATATCATTTTTATTGTGTAAATGAACCGAATAATTATTTTATCATTAAAAATATATTTTTTAACGCGTATATGAATAAAATAAATATTCATTTACAAATCAAACGATTTGTTTATGTACATCCATTTGACTGATATTGATTGGGACGATAAATTTTACACATCACCCAACTACACAAATAAAATTCATTATTTGTTGGTTGAAACACCACACGCGTATTGGGATGATATGGGACATACACTAATCCCAATATTTAGTTGTATGTCAATCGATGGGTTGTGTAACACCCCAAATTTTGAATAATTGAATTTACTAAATTTAAGAATATTTAATTTATAATGTGAGAATCAAGGGAAATGGGTTGCGCCATTGTGTTCGTCTTGGAATTCTGGTTGAGATAGAGTCCGAGTTTGCATGAATTGGACTTCGTATGAAGAAGTTATGGCGATCGGAAGTTTTAGAAAAATTCAAACAGATTTCAAAAATTCGAATTTAAGACTCAAATTGGGATAGGCGGGAAAAATCCCGTCAGGGCCAGGTTGACCTTGGGTCGACCTACCCACACAGGTCAACCAGGGGTTCGACCTGGGGGTTGACCTGCCCCCCCTCCTCCCGGCAGTTTTGTTTGATGACGATTTTCTGACTCTTAGCTTAGTCATTAAGGCTGACTTGTCACCCTATCTTGACTGAATGGCTATGGTTCATTCTAGATTGATCGGATGGCCTAAATTAATTCTAAACTCTATAAAAACACATGTAGACTCAAACCCTAAAATCAAAAAAAATTTAGAACAATGGCTGTCATGCTATCACCTTGCAACCTAGAGTAGCCGCCACAAATTAGAGAGGAAGAAAAACCAATCAATTCAATTCTAATCTAAACCGCAACAAATTGTCTTCTTCACAGGAAAGCTAAATCAATTTCAGAACTCAGATTTCAGAACCCAAGACATTCTTTGAATTGTGAGTTCGATTTCTTTAATAAGATAATTAACAATTTAATTTGTTTGAGACATGATTTGGGTTATATGGTTATTTTTTGAATCATTGACCATTGTGTTATTAATTATGTTGTAAATCTATGATGTTATTATCTATGTTGTAAAGTTGTGATGTTATCATCTATGTTGTAAATCTATGTTAATGGTTGGCTTATGTACAATCAATTCATAATGATGCTTCATATGCTAGTTTGGTTATGTTGTGGAACTAATACATATGTTAATCATATGTAAGTTTAACTTGATTCATAGTTCTATATGCAAGTTTGGATGTTAATTTATACATGAATCATATGCAAGTTTAATGAAAATCATATGCAACTTTGTACGTTTAATTTGATTTATGACCTCTATTTTATATGTAAGTTTAGACCTAAAGTAGATGCTAAGACATATGTTAGAATAATTCATTTAACAAGATAATTCTTGAATTAATATCGATGGGTTTATATTTGGATTATGAGATTTTGTCTGTTGATTCATGTGGCATAGTTAGCTATTATCGCCTATGTTGTAAACATATAAACAAGTTAGTTAATTTAGTAAATCTGTTCCTTATGCCTGATCCTATATATGTAATTTGATTATATTAGAACATTGGAATTTTATGCAAGCGGGATATTAGTCATATGCAAGTTAATTTGTGAATCATATGTAAAATTGCAAGTGAATCATATATGTGAATCCTATGTTAGTATACATATACAAGTATGTGATGTTAGTAATTCACATGCAAGTTGAATTTGGTTTATATGTAAGTTAGGTGAAAACCCAAATCAATACATACAACTTCACACTCATGTTTAGATCCATGATTAGATTTATGTTTAGATCTATTGTAATACATAGTTTATGCTAGATTGTGATTTATACGTCTTTATACTATGCAAGTTCACCTTTATGCATAATAATCTATGCAAATCACACCATGTACATAATTTAGTCCATGCTAGTTTGTTGCTACATATATGTAAGTTATGGATTATGAAAATTATGCCAATCATGCAAGTTTATCTTTTTAGATCTATTTTTATGAGACATGCTAATTGTGATAATTAGATCTATTTTCATGTATTGCCCAAATTGTGATGTTTTATAAATTTAGGTTATTTGGCTAGCCTAATATATTCCTTAAATTTCGTGTACGAACGTACAACGTGGGGCAATGGAATAATATTAAATAGATTAATATTGAGAATTGGCATAAATGCCTTAAATGGCATATAATTAATTTGTAATATTAATTGGTATAATTTTATATACCATAAATAGATGGATATAATTAAAGTGTCAATTATGGACATAGTTTGGAATTGATTGACAATTCAAATTAGGGATATTAATCCAATTTGGGGTTAAATGAAATATGTAATAATAAACCGCCTAAGACACGAGGTTATGCTCTTTTATGGTGTAAGACTGCCCGGACCTGCCCGGCAAATCCAGCTGCCACAAATGGCAGTCTAATGTGAGAGGTCTTAGGCATAAATTAAATATGTAACAGTTGTAAAGACACGAGGTTAAGCTCGTTTGTGGTGTAAGACTGCCCGGACCCGCCCAGCAAATCCAGCTGCCACAAATGCCAGTCTAATGTGGGAAGTCTTTACAAGGTTACGGTCTTAATGAATTAAGAAACACTTAACCAGATAAAACATGTAGTAGGACATGAAGGGGTTAAGTGGGTGCCTTGGGTGGCATGTGGAATTTAGTGGGTGCCTTAGGTGGCATGTGGAATTTAGTGGGAGCCTTGGGTGGCATTTGAAATACGATTGGATGCACTTAACCAAGACTGAAACATGTAAGAAGACATGAATAAGAATGGGGTTAAGAGGTGAAAAACCTTAGAGGGAACCAAGCATAGGTGGAAAGCTTGAGTCATGCATGGGGGCCCTTTTCAAACCAGTAACCCATTAAGTATCTTTGTGGGCTCGACCCAAGTCGAGGACGTGACACGCGTACTGGATTTGATTGTAAGAGGTCAAAACGGGTTAGCTGTGGCAACGGAAGTCCAATGGGTTCATATGCGTGTGTGGGTCCGGGCTGGTAGGTAAGACGTTGTTGCATCGTGTAGATATAAGCCGTGCATTTTTGGTTGTATCGGGTTGTCACTTTGGGGAGTGATACACCCCACTGTGCGGCCAGCACGGGTATCTACGAGTTAGGGAGCCGATCGCATGGGGGTAGTGGGTACACCTAGTGGAGATAGGGGCATACGACACCTATGAAGGTAGCTAGGGGTACACGAAACTACCATTATCATTATTAAGTTCTGTAGACGGGATTAACCTTTAGGGTGACTAGTGGTGCTGCAGTATAGTAATTATCTTATAGTGGTTTAGGTGCACCTTTAACGTTATCTTTGTTCATCTTATTTCCTTGTTTTGCTCTGTCATACCCCATTGTTCATAGTCATTTCCCTATTTTCCAGATTATGTCTTAGCCTAGTTACTTTGATAATTATATTGTTGAAGTTATCGCACTCGCCAGACTTTATGTCTGACCCCCTTTTCTTTCCACCTCTTTTCTTCCTCCTCCCCCCCTCAGGTTTGCAAGGAGGGAATACTACAGCTTAGTGCGGATTTCTTTCAGTTGCTTGAAGAGAGTAGATGTATCGCTTTGGACCCTCTCATCTTTATGGCTTTGCATATGCTCAGTGGGGATTTATGCTTTTATGTTATTTAAGTACTTGCTTCTTTATGTACTTTGAAGTTTTTGGAAAAGACTATAGATCCTGTTGTAATGGTTTTGGAGACTACTTATGTAAACTCGTTTTGAGTTATGATGCAATAAAATAAATTTTAACTTCCGCTGTGTTATTTATTCTTGTAATTTATCTGTTCTATACAACAATAACGCTCCATGGACATTGATGCATTACCTTTGTGAGTGACATTAATGGACATGGGGAGTTACACGTGGTATCAGAGCTATGGTTACAAGAACAGATAAAAAGTTTTGAAAAGTGTTTTCAAAAGTATTATTTTCCTAGAAAGTATTTTCAAAAACTTGTTTTAAAGAAGCTATTTTCAAGGAAAGTTTACTTTAAAGAGCATAAACCCCGCAAGCCATACATCTCTCTTTCGCTTCCCTTGTTTTGAAACTCTTTCGTTTTCTTTTCAGTATGTCTGGAGCATCTGAGATACCAGAAGGTGTTCATGTACCTGGTTGGTTTCATCAATATCTCGAGGCTAGGGCCGCTACTGCGGGTCCGGCCAATGTTCCACCTCCTCCTCCCCCAGCTCCAGTCATCCCTCCACGTGGAGATACTTTCTCCAAGATATGTAAAGACTTTCGTTTGATTGGTGGAAAATCTTTTAGTGGGACTGAAACGTTCGTTGAAGCTAGAAATTGGTTGAAAGAAGTGGAGGAAATGTTTGGCATTTTCGATTTGGACGATACAAGAAGGTCCAATTAGCTGCTTGGTTGATGAAGGACGAAGCTTCGTTTTGGTGGGAAGTCACTAATGGAGAGCGTCCAGTTGATACATGGTGTAACACCCCACACCCGCTAAGGTCACTCACTAAGGGAATGCCTTAACTTCAGTG
Source organism: Allium sativum (assembly GCA_030737875.1). Classification (NCBI taxonomy): domain Eukaryota; kingdom Viridiplantae; phylum Streptophyta; class Magnoliopsida; order Asparagales; family Amaryllidaceae; genus Allium; species Allium sativum. The sequence continues at coordinate 425,866,722 of CM060909.1, read as the reverse complement.
GAGTATTTTAAGTGAATATAGAACAGAAAAATTACAACAAGACAGATATAAATAATACTTGAAATCTAAAACATCATTTCATTGCAGCAGAAGATAAACATGTTTGGTTACATATCAAAACCAACTAAAACAAGAGTCAAGTACTAAATATCCATCCTGATAAAACATAAGTACATAATCCCACTACATAACTAATAGCCAAAATAGAAAAGATAAGCTGGGCTTTACATCACGGTCCAAGCTCCAAAAGATAGATAAAGCAATCTGATCAAAGCCCACTAGTGCTAGGCCCACTCTGAGAACCTGAGGGTTGGGAAAAAGATAAAAACAACGGGGTCAGACATAAGTCTGAGTGAGCCCTATAACTTTAACAATACAATCATTAAAGTAATTAGGGTATGATATAAACTTGGTACGGTGATGACTGGGGATAAATGACTACACTAAGCAGCCAACTAGACATAGGATGAACTAAGATAACGGTAAAGACGCATCTACCCACCCAAGGGTAAATACTACACTGCACCACACCAGTCATTCCTATTTAAAGGTTGATCCCACCCAAGGACTTAGAAAATATAACTAGTAGTTTCTTGTACCCCTAGCTGACCACATAGGTGTCGTCTGCCCCTATCTCCACTAGGTGTACCCACTACTCCCCAAGCGATCGGCTCCCTAATGTAGATACCCGTGCTGGCCCCACAGTGGGGTGTATCACTCCCAAAAGTGGCAACCCGATACAACCAACGGTGCACGACTTATACCTACACGATGCAACAACGTCTTACCTACCAGCCCGGGCCCACACACGCATATGAAACTGTAACAACCCGTAAAATGCGAGCCAGTTTGAAATTTTTATTTTTGCCATTTTAGCGAATTTTGATTATTTAAAATGAATTATTTTAAATAATATCGACGAGAAATTTATTTTGAATATAATTCGAACGTATATATTATACGCGTCGTCGTTAGAATATAAATATTTATATATAATTATAAATAGAATTGAAAATGGCGCGGTAGTTCGATAATTCGATTTCAAACTTCAATTGAATGTACCGGGTGCAAAACAATCCGGATTTTAGTGAAACCAAAAATAATGGAATCTAATTGATAATATCTTTCCAACGAATCCGAATAATCAAATTTTGATAGCGGGAATCAAAAGATATGTCCAGTTGAAAATTCTGAATAGTCGCTATGGAATTCAGGCCCTTAAAAATGGACATTTTGCAAACGACCTCGGATTTCGACGAAACCAGTTTTGTTGGATCCGCAGTGCCAAGTTATTGCTAGATTCCAAATTTCATAATTTTTCGAATCAATATGTGAGCGTGGCAAAGGAAAACGCGTTTGACCAGTTTCAGTTGATTTTAATCGACTGGAAATTGGCCATTTTTCAAACGGTCTCAGAATTCGACGAAACTAGTTTTGTTAGGACCGTATCGTCAATACGAAGCTAGAAAATATTTTTCTGGAATTTTTAAAGTTAGTATGTGACCCCGGTAATTTGAAATGTACGTTTAAAATTCAATATAGTGATTTAAATGAAAATTCAAAAGGAAATTGATTGTAACGATCAAATCAGCTTGCGATACATATCCCATTGTGTTCGGAATGGGGGTAATACGCTATGGACGACAGGCGGTGGGCCTCGTTTCGAGGTCGTATGAAAAAGTCAACTTTAGGTTGAATTAAATAATAATGAAATAAAAAAAAAAAACCTTTCTCCTTTATACTTCTGGCCCCTCCCCCTTTCTTTTCGAAATCGAATTCTCAGTATAAATAAAAAAAAAAAAAAAGAAGAAGAAGAGGAAGACGGGGGGGAAACTCGTCGCCGCCCCCCCCGATGATCGCCGCCGCCTCAGCAGCGAGAGCCGCCCCCCCCCAAGGATCGACGCCGCCTCAGCAGCGAGACCCCCCCCCCCCCCCCCCACAGATTCGAGACCGCCGCCCTAAAACCCCACGCCCCCCTCTTCGATCAACGCCTGGAGCCCCCTCCCCGCCGCCACGAACTCCCATCCTCCGACCAACCTCGGCACGATGCAGACCCTTCCCTCTTCCACCGAAATCAGTAAGTATTTCTGTTTTTAATTCATTGTTTTAAAAGTTTAATTTTTTTTAAAAAAAAAACAGTAATGTTTAAATAGAAAAACTGATTTTAGTTAAATAGAAAAAACTGATTTTAGTTAAATAGAAAAAACTGATTTTAGTTAAATAGAAAAAACTGATTTTTGTTTAAAAGGAAAAAAAAAAAACTGATTTTAAGAAAAGTAAAAGATTTGAACTTTATAAGTTAAAAGATTATGTTTTTATAATATGATAAAAATGATATTTTTATCATATAAAGATAACATTTTGAGTCACGAAGATCAGAAATTATATATGGATATATATTGTTTCAAAAGGAGGATTTTCTATATAAAAGAAACATGTGTTTTGAAAGAAAATTATATTTTGTTTTAGAAAGCAAAATATAATGATAAGATTTTTTAGTAGAAATAAAAATTCGATTTTTATATATTGAACTTTGAACTAAAAATTCGATTTTTATATATTGAACTTTGAACTAAAAATTCGATTTTTATATATTGAACTTTGAACTAAAAATTCGATTTTTATATATTGAACTTTGAACTAAAAATTCGATTTTTATATATTGAACTTTGAACTAAAAATTCGATTTTTATATATAGAACTTTGAAATAAAAATTCGATTTTTATATATTGAACTTTGAACTAAAAATTCGATTTTTATATATTGAACTTTGAACTAAAAATTCGATTTTTATATATTGAACTTTGAACTAAAAATTCGATTTTTATATATTGAACTTCGAAGTAAAAATTCGATTTTTACATATGTAGTGGCTACAACAACGAAGATGCGATGACGAGGAAGATTTCTATCAACGACGTGCCGTGGAGCTAGGATAGCTATATGTGAGAATTTCTCACCTTTCTATTTCTTTTCTAGTTATTTATATATATACTAGGATGCAGACGGTGCTTAGTAGCACCCGACACAATCGTCCACAGACCATGGACTTGTTTGTTTGGTTGCATAGATTAGTTGAATTATTGGTTTGAATTGAATTGTTTGGTGAGATGAAATTGAATTGATTGATGTGTGAATGGCGTGGGCCTTCACTAGACCGGGGATAAGGCTAGGCCTTGTCCCGTTTCTAGTATCGTGCCGTTATGCCGCCGAAATTTTCTAAAATAAGTTAGAAAAATAAAAATATCATTTTATTTAAAGAATGAACTGAATAGAAATTCATATGTTGAAATAAAATGTTTTATCGTTAAAAATATAATTTTTAACGTGAATGTGAGAAAAAAATAAAATGTTCATTTACAAACCAGACGGTTTGTTTATGTACACCTATTTGAATGACGTTGATTGGGTCGATAAATTTTACACATCGCCCAACTGCACAAATAAAATCTGTGTTTGATTGTTTGAAACCCCACACGGGTGTTAGGATGAAATATGCAGTTCACTCATCCTGATTGATTAAATATGTCGATCGATTGATTGACAGGCTGTTATAAGCGTTGAATATCTGTATTTGATGCTTATGCAGTGTAGTGCACTTTGGTTGATGGTTGATTAATTTTCAATGCTATGATATACATGTGTTGTATGAAAATCCATATAATTAACTTTATATGGTAATTGATTGGGCCTCATTCCAATTTGAAAAATAAAGAATATTATAAAATAAAAGTTCATGTGTTGATAGTACTCATTCATTGAGATTGGTCATGTGTTGAACGAAATATTTTGATAATAACAACTATTTTGAAAAAGAAATATTTGAAATAGAATATTTGAAAATAGAAATTTATGAAGCCGTGTATGGACGCCATTTTGACGTGAACGATATTTATATCGATTTCGAAATGAATTGAATTGAAAACGATTTCGAAATGAATTGAATTGAAAACGATTTCGAAATGAATTGAATTGAAAACGATTTCGAAATGAATTGAATTGAAAACGAATTCAAAATGAATTGAAAACGATTTCGAAATGAATTGAATTGAAAACGATTTCGTAATGAATTGAATTGAATATGAATTCAAATTGAATTGAAATTTGAATTGAATAGAAATGAATTTTGAAACGAATTTATAAAGAAGAATTCAATTTTGCTTTGAATTGAAATGGAAGTTGAAATAGGTTTTGAAACGATTTTAAAACTATTTATATAATTCGTTTTGAATAGTAATCGACGAAGTATATATTATATATATTATATATATAATATAATGGCCTGAATAGAACGCGCCGCGCCGCGGCAGTTCGTGAATTTCGACCATTTATTTCAAACGGACATTGCGGGAGATCTGACCGTCGGATTCTCCAAAAACCGGAACCGTTGGGTTCGTATCGAAAAGATCTTTCTAATGAATGTTAGAAATTTGAAATCTAACGGTTGGATTTGGAATTATGTCCAAATCAAATTCGAAAAAGGTCGCTGTAAGTGCAGTTCGAGGGCCATTGATGGAAATCGACTGTACGGGCCTTGATAAAATTATTAAAAATAGTAATAATTTGTGTAAAATCATAAGAAATGATTTAGAAAGAATTGGGATGAAAAACTCCATATTTGAAAAGATAAAAATAGATTTTTATCGAAATGAACTAGTTTTGAACTAGAATTATAATTCTATTTATTTTTAAATAAATAAATTGAATTCGAAAAGGGTTTTGAAAATAACCAAAATTTCCAATGATTGCATTGGAGTGGATTTGAATCGAAATTGTCTTCGGAATATTTCGATGTTGGAATTCGTGATTATACAGGTGTTGTTATGGAAATTTGAAAGATATATATATTTATATCGTTATTTCCAATACGACATTTGTTAGTCGTAGAATTTGATATTGAATATAAGCCGATATATTTTCTATTCAGAGCCTTGTATTGAATATCGAATGTGATTTGGGTTTGTCGTGAATGGTGTCTTCACTAACACTGTTCTTGAACCCAGTTGAGAAATGATTAAATCTTTTTATTTAGATTTAATGAAGTGTACCAATTAAATGATATTTAATTGGAATTGAATTGATATTGATTTTTGGGTTTATCGTGAACAGTGTTTTAAATAACACTTATTCTTTAACCCGATAATTAATGAATGTGACTTTGGGTTTATCGTGAACCGTGTTTTTAAATGACACGGATTCTTTAACCCAGTTAACGATTAAAACTAAGTGGAGTTTTAATGAATCTTTAATTAGATTGAAATGATCGAAAATGGAGTGTCACCAGTTTTGCTCCAGGCGATAGTTAAATCTTTAATTAGATTTGAACGTGAAATGGTAATTGAATTTACCGATAACACTGTGGTGTTAGATATGAAGTATTACCAGTTTTACTTCATGGGATGAATAGGTTGGGATTGGGAAATTAAAACAAATGATTACTTCGGTAAGGTTCGCTAATCCCGACTAGTTTGAATTGATATTCAAAAATAGATTAAAGAATAAATTCAAGAATTTATCTTTGATAAAATTAATGGGAACCTTTCCCTATGAATGTGAAATTTAGAAACTAACTGTCGGTTAGCCAAGCAGAATGGTTTTCTGGATATTGATCTGATGTTGGTTTCGGCCTTCGGGGTTAATATTTGGGGAATTATTCTCTTGATTAATTTACGGTTAGTGACTAATGAATTGGAATGAGGCGTATGTTGTGTTTGTGTAACACTTTTATAAAATATACGCGAGTTATTCGGGAAGACCGGGTTTATCCCATTCTGAATAACTGATACGACGATAAGTCGAAGATGAAGACGATGGTCGAAGACCGGAAGTCTTCACGTCGTTTGGGTGATAACTGATGATCTTGATTGGGCTGTACACCCAAGAAGATGGAAACAGTTAGTGATCGTCCAGACGTACTTGGAGATCGATGGATATGCGGGGTACTAGGTGCCTCCGGTTTCGTTCAAACCCAGAACGGACTTGTAAATAGACTGTGTGTCTGACATCGGATTTCATTCTGTGTGACTGATATCGGTTGCATAGGATGGTTTGCCTGTGTGGCATGCTAAGATGCAAATGATCAAGGCTTCTGTTGAAAAGCAAAGTCTTGTGGTGATGATCAAAGCACGGCCTTTGTGGCGTAGCTTTGTGTAACGTATACCTCGCGTGTTTCACACCAGGTATGAACCAAAAACGGGAGACGGACCTCAGGGAGGGCATGTGTTTCTTTCTAGTTAGAAGTGGCGTCAGTGGTTTTACACGCCCTGACGAGTTTGACTTATGTGGTTGTTGTTGTTGCGAGGCGCCTCGGTTATATCGGTTTCGGCCGATGCATTCTGGTCGGCTGACGGACCAGACTTACACCCCATAGGGTGGGGAAACGTAGTGTTCAGGCATTTTAATCCACATCGGTGGACCGGCCCTGACGATCCAAGGGCCCACCTGTGTCTGGGTCCTGAGACACGGACTAGAGCGTCTCGAATCGGTTGAGGATCTTGCCCCTAGCCTCGGTTCATAGATGGAAACCCAATTTCCAAATACGTGACATTTGCGGTTTTATTTGTAAACCTATATATGGCGACATGATATATGGTACCCATGCCGCCTATGATTGATACTTATGATTTGAAGTTGTTTTATACACTATGCACTTATAATAGTATCAAATGATTTGTTTTAAACGTATCAAGCATTCTTTGGCTGTTATAAGGGAAAACCCTATCCTCGGCTGCGTTGCATTGTGTGATGGGACCTGGGTCTTATAACAGCTTCATTTTTCTTTATTTAGCATTGCGCTGTTTGTTTTATGCACTGGTATTCTTGGGAGGAAACCCGTTCCGTGTTATACGGCGTGGTCCCTTGATTTACTTTTGAAAATAAAGATTAATAACTGTTTTAGTTCTCACACCAGTCACATGACTGACCTGGAGTTTATTGTTTTAACCTAAACTCTGGGTGCCCTTATTTTGACACGGGCAGCTAGTAGTTTTGGGTTTGCAGATTTATATTCACAGGATCCTGGTTTACAGCTGGAACGATATCCGGAAAGCTTTGTATCCGTATATCTCCTTCTAGTTGTGTATTGTATTATTTTCCGCTGCGATGTATTTAAATGTAATTTAAATCTCTGATATTTCTGTGTAATATTCTTTTTTTACTCTGTATATTCTTGTAATCTGATGCATTGTTGTAATATACAACGAAATGCTCTTCTGTATGTTTTCTGTTGTGGTTTGTTCTCGAACTATCCGACGCTTTCCTTTACGGGGAAGTTACGGGTTTTCACAGTTGGTATCAGAGCTTTGGTTTACAAAGCTCAGAGAACAAGGCACATTAGAACCATACGAAAGAACTCATCAGAAAGTGGATTAGTAATATCCAACGGGGATGACTCGTTAGAGATGGGATCAGTAGTATCCTAGAACGAGTGTGAAGAGTAAATTTTTAAAGTGAAAACAAGTTTTGTTTTGAAAAATTTAAATCAATTATTCGTATTTGATTATTTATTTATATTGATGTGGACAATCCAGTATATATAGATTTTGCGTATACGTCTGATCCGCGTGTATTCGAAGTTTTAATATATTGGATAGATATAGAATCACACTCTAGTCGCCCGGAGAAGGTACTGATGATAGCACGTGCATCATCAGTATTTATGTTCGTGTTTCGAAGGTGTGATTTTCTATATATTTCCATTGGACTGGTGTGAGAACCAAAACTAATATAGTTAGAATACATTGTTGTGAATTGGCATCAAAAACATGATTTTTGTATATGTATCAAATTTATGAATTTGAAACTCTAATTCACTAATGGATTGATGTTTGTGTTGTTTGTTTATTTGTTTGCTAATTTTGAAACATTTAGCCTAATTGAACCAAATATTGAACTATATTGAAAATTGGTTGCATTTGCTTGCATATGCATATATATCATTGAACAGGTCATAGCAAGGAGGCTAGAGCAGAGAATAAAATTTGTTTGCCCGACAAATAGGTACATGTTTACTACATAATTTCCTGTTTTGTTTGGGTGATGATGATTTTGTGAGCCTATTGGCTAGCCGCTTGGCTTTTTCTTTTTCTTTTTGAGATCTGAAGGAACGGGGAAGCTATTTGAAATTCCCCGATGCTCCCGGTGCAGGGGAGGTTATGGCGAAATTTTTCGAAAATTTAGGGTGTTAGCCAAATTTTTGAAGTTTTGAAAATTCTCAGAAACTAAAGAGTTGGAGAATGGAAGCCAGATCGAGCGTAGGGCTGATTAATCAAACCACTTTCGACTTTGTTCCTTTTCGGGGACGAAAAGTTTTAAGTGGGGGAGATTGTAACAACCCGTAAAATGCGAGCCAGTTTGAAATTTTTATTTTTGCCATTTTAGCGAATTTTGATTATTTAAAATGAATTATTTTAAATAATATCGACGAGAAATTTATTTTGAATATAATTCGAACGTATATATTATACGCGTCGTCGTTAGAATATAAATATTTATATATAATTATAAATAGAATTGAAAATGGCGCGGTAGTTCGATAATTCGATTTCAAACTTCAATTGAATGTACCGGGTGCAAAACAATCCGGATTTTAGTGAAACCAAAAATAATGGAATCTAATTGATAATATCTTTCCAACGAATCCGAATAATCAAATTTTGATAGCGGGAATCAAAAGATATGTCCAGTTGAAAATTCTGAATAGTCGCTATGGAATTCAGGCCCTTAAAAATGGACATTTTGCAAACGACCTCGGATTTCGACGAAACCAGTTTTGTTGGATCCGCAGTGCCAAGTTATTGCTAGATTCCAAATTTCATAATTTTTCGAATCAATATGTGAGCGTGGCAAAGGAAAACGCGTTTGACCAGTTTCAGTTGATTTTAATCGACTGGAAATTGGCCATTTTTCAAACGGTCTCAGAATTTGACGAAACTAGTTTTGTTAGGACCGTATCGTCAATACAAAGCTAGAAAATATTTTTCTGGAATTTTTAAAGTTAGTATGTGACCCCGGTAATTTGAAATGTACGTTTAAAATTCAATATAGTGATTTAAATGAAAATTCAAAAGGAAATTGATTGTAACGATCAAATCAGCTTGCGATACATATCCCATTGTGTTCGGAATGGGGGTAATACGCTATGGACGACAGGCGGTGGGCCTCGTTTCGAGGTCGTATGAAAAAGTCAACTTTAGGTTGAATTAAATAATAATGAAATAAAAAAAAACCCTTTCTCCTTTATACTTCTGGCCCCTCCCCCTTTCTTTTCGAAATCGAATTCTCAGTATAAATAAAAAAAAAAAAAAAAGAAGAAGAGGAAGACGGGGGGGAAACTCGTCGCCGCCCCCCCCGATGATCGCCGCCGCCTCAGCAGCGAGAGCCGCCCCCCCCAAGGATCGACGCCGCCTCAGCAGCGAGACCCCCCCCCCCCACAGATTCGAGACCGCCGCCCTAAAACCCCACGCCCCCCTCTTCGATCAACGCCTGGAGCCCCCTCCCCGCCGCCACGAACTCCCATCCTCCGACCAACCTCGGCACGATGCAGACCCTTCCCTCTTCCACCGAAATCAGTAAGTATTTCTGTTTTTAATTCATTGTTTTAAAAGTTTAATTTTTTTTAAAAAAAAAAACAGTAATGTTTAAATAGAAAAACTGATTTTAGTTAAATAGAAAAAACTGATTTTAGTTAAATAGAAAAAACTGATTTTAGTTAAATAGAAAAAACTGATTTTTGTTTAAAAGGAAAAAAAAAAACTGATTTTAAGAAAAGTAAAAGATTTGAACTTTATAAGTTAAAAGATTATGTTTTTATAATATGATAAAAATGATATTTTTATCATATAAAGATAACATTTTGAGTCACGAAGATCAGAAATTATATATGGATATATATTGTTTCAAAAGGAGGATTTTCTATATAAAAGAAACATGTGTTTTGAAAGAAAATTATATTTTGTTTTAGAAAGCAAAATATAATGATAAGATTTTTTAGTAGAAATAAAAATTCGATTTTTATATATTGAACTTTGAACTAAAAATTCGATTTTTATATATTGAACTTTGAACTAAAAATTCGATTTTTATATATTGAACTTTGAACTAAAAATTCGATTTTTATATATTGAACTTTGAACTAAAAATTCGATTTTTATATATTGAACTTTGAACTAAAAATTCGATTTTTATATATAGAACTTTGAAATAAAAATTCGATTTTTATATATTGAACTTTGAACTAAAAATTCGATTTTTATATATTGAACTTTGAACTAAAAATTCGATTTTTATATATTGAACTTTGAACTAAAAATTCGATTTTTATATATTGAACTTCGAAGTAAAAATTCGATTTTTACATATGTAGTGGCTACAACAACGAAGATGCGATGACGAGGAAGATTTCTATCAACGACGTGCCGTGGAGCTAGGATAGCTATATGTGAGAATTTCTCACCTTTCTATTTCTTTTCTAGTTATTTATATATATACTAGGATGCAGACGGTGCTTAGTAGCACCCGACACAATCGTCCACAGACCATGGACTTGTTTGTTTGGTTGCATAGATTAGTTGAATTATTGGTTTGAATTGAATTGTTTGGTGAGATGAAATTGAATTGATTGATGTGTGAATGGCGTGGGCCTTCACTAGACCGGGGATAAGGCTAGGCCTTGTCCCGTTTCTAGTATCGTGCCGTTATGCCGCCGAAATTTTCTAAAATAAGTTAGAAAAATAAAAATATCATTTTATTTAAAGAATGAACTGAATAGAAATTCATATGTTGAAATAAAATGTTTTATCGTTAAAAATATAATTTTTAACGTGAATGTGAGAAAAAAATAAAATGTTCATTTACAAACCAGACGGTTTGTTTATGTACACCTATTTGAATGACGTTGATTGGGTCGATAAATTTTACACATCGCCCAACTGCACAAATAAAATCTGTGTTTGATTGTTTGAAACCCCACACGGGTGTTAGGATGAAATATGCAGTTCACTCATCCTGATTGATTAAATATGTCGATCGATTGATTGACAGGCTGTTATAAGCGTTGAATATCTGTATTTGATGCTTATGCAGTGTAGTGCACTTTGGTTGATGGTTGATTAATTTTCAATGCTATGATATACATGTGTTGTATGAAAATCCATATAATTAACTTTATATGGTAATTGATTGGGCCTCATTCCAATTTGAAAAATAAAGAATATTATAAAATAAAAGTTCATGTGTTGATAGTACTCATTCATTGAGATTGGTCATGTGTTGAACGAAATATTTTGATAATAACAACTATTTTGAAAAAGAAATATTTGAAATAGAATATTTGAAAATAGAAATTTATGAAGCCGTGTATGGACGCCATTTTGACGTGAACGATATTTATATCGATTTCGAAATGAATTGAATTGAAAACGATTTCGAAATGAATTGAATTGAAAACGATTTCGAAATGAATTGAATTGAAAACGATTTCGAAATGAATTGAATTGAAAACGAATTCAAAATGAATTGAAAACGATTTCGAAATGAATTGAATTGAAAACGATTTCGTAATGAATTGAATTGAATATGAATTCAAATTGAATTGAAATTTGAATTGAATAGAAATGAATTTTGAAACGAATTTATAAAGAAGAATTCAATTTTGCTTTGAATTGAAATGGAAGTTGAAATAGGTTTTGAAACGATTTTAAAACTATTTATATAATTCGTTTTGAATAGTAATCGACGAAGTATATATTATATATATTATATATATAATATAATGGCCTGAATAGAACGCGCCGCGCCGCGGCAGTTCGTGAATTTCGACCATTTATTTCAAACGGACATTGCGGGAGATCTGACCGTCGGATTCTCCAAAAACCGGAACCGTTGGGTTCGTATCGAAAAGATCTTTCTAATGAATGTTAGAAATTTGAAATCTAACGGTTGGATTTGGAATTATGTCCAAATCAAATTCGAAAAAGGTCGCTGTAAGTGCAGTTCGAGGGCCATTGATGGAAATCGACTGTACGGGCCTTGATAAAATTATTAAAAATAGTAATAATTTGTGTAAAATCATAAGAAATGATTTAGAAAGAATTGGGATGAAAAACTCCATATTTGAAAAGATAAAAATAGATTTTTATCGAAATGAACTAGTTTTGAACTAGAATTATAATTCTATTTATTTTTAAATAAATAAATTGAATTCGAAAAGGGTTTTGAAAATAACCAAAATTTCCAATGATTGCATTGGAGTGGATTTGAATCGAAATTGTCTTCGGAATATTTCGATGTTGGAATTCGTGATTATACAGGTGTTGTTATGGAAATTTGAAAGATATATATATTTATATCGTTATTTCCAATACGACATTTGTTAGTCGTAGAATTTGATATTGAATATAAGCCGATATATTTTCTATTCAGAGCCTTGTATTGAATATCGAATGTGATTTGGGTTTGTCGTGAATGGTGTCTTCACTAACACTGTTCTTGAACCCAGTTGAGAAATGATTAAATCTTTTTATTTAGATTTAATGAAGTGTACCAATTAAATGATATTTAATTGGAATTGAATTGATATTGATTTTTGGGTTTATCGTGAACAGTGTTTTAAATAACACTTATTCTTTAACCCGATAATTAATGAATGTGACTTTGGGTTTATCGTGAACCGTGTTTTTAAATGACACGGATTCTTTAACCCAGTTAACGATTAAAACTAAGTGGAGTTTTAATGAATCTTTAATTAGATTGAAATGATCGAAAATGGAGTGTCACCAGTTTTGCTCCAGGCGATAGTTAAATCTTTAATTAGATTTGAACGTGAAATGGTAATTGAATTTACCGATAACACTGTGGTGTTAGATATGAAGTATTACCAGTTTTACTTCATGGGATGAATAGGTTGGGATTGGGAAATTAAAACAAATGATTACTTCGGTAAGGTTCGCTAATCCCGACTAGTTTGAATTGATATTCAAAAATAGATTAAAGAATAAATTCAAGAATTTATCTTTGATAAAATTAATGGGAACCTTTCCCTATGAATGTGAAATTTAGAAACTAACTGTCGGTTAGCCAAGCAGAATGGTTTTCTGGATATTGATCTGATGTTGGTTTCGGCCTTCGGGGTTAATATTTGGGGAATTATTCTCTTGATTAATTTACGGTTAGTGACTAATGAATTGGAATGAGGCGTATGTTGTGTTTGTGTAACACTTTTATAAAATATACGCGAGTTATTCGGGAAGACCGGGTTTATCCCATTCTGAATAACTGATACGACGATAAGTCGAAGATGAAGACGATGGTCGAAGACCGGAAGTCTTCACGTCGTTTGGGTGATAACTGATGATCTTGATTGGGCTGTACACCCAAGAAGATGGAAACAGTTAGTGATCGTCCAGACGTACTTGGAGATCGATGGATATGCGGGGTACTAGGTGCCTCCGGTTTCGTTCAAACCCAGAACGGACTTGTAAATGGACTGTGTGTCTGACATCGGATTTCATTCTGTGTGACTGATATCGGTTGCATAGGATGGTTTGCCTGTGTGGCATGCTAAGATGCAAATGATCAAGGCTTCTGTTGAAAAGCAAAGTCTTGTGGTGATGATCAAAGCACGGCCTTTGTGGCGTAGCTTTGTGTAACGTATACCTCGCGTGTTTCACACCAGGTATGAACCAAAAACGGGAGACGGACCTCAGGGAGGGCATGTGTTTCTTTCTAGTTAGAAGTGGCGTCAGTGGTTTTACACGCCCTGACGAGTTTGACTTATGTGGTTGTTGTTGTTGCGAGGCGCCTCGGTTATATCGGTTTCGGCCGATGCATTCTGGTCGGCTGACGGACCAGACTTACACCCCATAGGGTGGGGAAACGTAGTGTTCAGGCATTTTAATCCACATCGGTGGACCGGCCCTGACGATCCAAGGGCCCACCTGTGTCTGGGTCCTGAGACACGGACTAGAGCGTCTCGAATCGGTTGAGGATCTTGCCCCTAGCCTCGGTTCATAGATGGAAACCCAATTTCCAAATACGTGACATTTGCGGTTTTATTTGTAAACCTATATATGGCGACATGATATATGGTACCCATGCCGCCTATGATTGATACTTATGATTTGAAGTTGTTTTATACACTATGCACTTATAATAGTATCAAATGATTTGTTTTAAACGTATCAAGCATTCTTTGGCTGTTATAAGGGAAAACCCTATCCTCGGCTGCGTTGCATTGTGTGATGGGACCTGGGTCTTATAACAGCTTCATTTTTCTTTATTTAGCATTGCGCTGTTTGTTTTATGCACTGGTATTCTTGGGAGGAAACCCGTTCCGTGTTATACGGCGTGGTCCCTTGATTTACTTTTGAAAATAAAGATTAATAACTGTTTTAGTTCTCACACCAGTCACATGACTGACCTGGAGTTTATTGTTTTAACCTAAACTCTGGGTGCCCTTATTTTGACACGGGCAGCTAGTAGTTTTGGGTTTGCAGATTTATATTCACAGGATCCTGGTTTACAGCTGGAACGATATCCGGAAAGCTTTGTATCCGTATATCTCCTTCTAGTTGTGTATTGTATTATTTTCCGCTGCGATGTATTTAAATGTAATTTAAATCTCTGATATTTCTGTGTAATATTCTTTTTTTACTCTGTATATTCTTGTAATCTGATGCATTGTTGTAATATACAACGAAATGCTCTTCTGTATGTTTTCTGTTGTGGTTTGTTCTCGAACTATCCGACGCTTTCCTTTACGGGGAAGTTACGGGTTTTCACAGAAACCCGTTGGACTTGCGTTGCCACCGCTAACCCGTTTTGGCCTCTTATAGTCAAGCCCAGTACGCGTGTCCTGTCCTCGACATGGGTCGAGCCCAATAAGATACATATGGGTTACTGGTTGAAATGGGCCCTCACAAGCTACCCACCTAAGCTTGTCCCTTTTTCTAGTGTATCCCACTTAACCCTTTAACCATGTTTAATTACATGTTTCCACTTGGTTAAGTATTCTAATCGTATTTTCTATTGCCACCCAAGGCAACCCACTAGATTTCCACATGCCACCCAAGGCACTTACTTGATTTCCACATGCCACCCAAGGCACCCACTTAACCCCTCATGCCACACTACATGCTTATCTGGTTAAGTGTTTCTTAATTGATTAAGAACGTAACCTTTGTAAAGACCTCACATTAGACTGTCTTTTATGGCAGCTGGATATGCCGGTCGGTTCCAGGCAGCCTTACGCCATAACAGAGTCTAACCTCGTGTCTTTACACTTGTCACGTATTTAGTTTATGCCTAAGACCTCTCACATTGGGCCAATCATTTGTAGCCACTGGATTTGCCGGTCGGTTCCGGGCAGTCTTATGCTACAAAAGGGTCCAACCTCGTGTCTTAGTCGATTAATTACACCTAATTAATCACCCCCATAATTTGTATTAATTATCCCTAATTAATTACAAATTTATCGATGTACATAATTGACTCAATTCTGTCGATCCACTTTATGGTATGCATAATCATACCAACTTCACACCATTTTATTAACATGAATATTAACCCCATCGTTCCCCACGTAATACGCTAACATGACATACTTAAAAGGGAAGATTCACCACAAATACAATGGGTTCAACTTAGCATAACATTAGCATCAACATGGGTTTTAAAGGTGTCAACTTGCATATATGACCATAGCATCAAACCCAACTAGCATAAATAATCAACCCAACTAGCATGAATCACATATGTCATAAAGAGGGTAACTTGCATAAGTTACTTATGTCATACAAAGGGGTAAACTTGCATCTATATGTGTGACATATAAAGGGGTTAACTTGCATATGTATGCATCTCATACAAAGGTGTAAACTTGCACATGTTACTTGCATATAATCAAACACCAAACTTGCATAACATGTCATATATGAACTTGCATATAATCAAACACCAAACTTGCATAACATGTCATATATGAACTTGCATATAATCAAACACCAAACTTGCATAACATTGTGTCATAATGGATCAATGTTTATCATAGTTATTTGCATAACTAGCATCATGAGCACATAGCATAAAACTTGCATAACTAGCATCACAAACATATAACATAAAACTTGCACAACTAGCATCATGAACTCATAGCATATGACTTGCACAACTTGCATAACATCATGAACACATAGCATATGACTTGCATAACTTGCATAACATCATGAACACATAGCATATGACTTGCATAACTTGCATAACATCATGAACACATAGCATATGATAACATAACTTGCATGGATCCACATACATAACCATAACCTCATTATATCCTATCATAATTAGTTTAGCAATTGCTTGCTAAAGGCATAGAAACTCACAACTTGTTGATTAGCACTCCTATGAAGAAGATTAAGTTGCTAGAGTTGATTAGAAGTTGATTTGAGAAGCTATCTTCTTCTACAATTTGATGGAGGCTCCTTCAAGTTGCATTTTGACGGCATAACGACATTGTATCTATTTTTAGTATGAATTAGGGTAGTCTTAGGGTGTATTTATAGAATTAGGATGCAGTTTAGGCCCTTAGATTAACCCTAGATTAGGTTAGAGCCATCAGATTTCGTCACAAGCCCCAAAACACAGCCCAAACCCCTTCAGATTGCACCCAGGCCAAACTGGCCAACAGGGGGGGTCGACCCCTGGGTCGACACATGGGTCGACCCCTGGGTCGACACATGGGTCGACCCCTGGGTCGACACATGGGTCGACCCCTGGGTCGACACATGGGTCGACCCCTTGGGGGAGGGGGGTCGACACCCATGTCTACCCTAGTGTCGACACCCTCTGTCTGGCGGGAATTTTCCCGCCTCTTCTGAAATCTGAAATTTGAATATTTTAAATCTGTTTTGAATTTTCTGAAACTTCGGATGGCCATAACTTCTTCATACAAAGTCCAAATCACGCAAACTCGGACTCTATCTCAACCAGAATTCCGAGACGAACACAATGGCACAACCCGTTTCCCTTAATTCTTACAGCTGAGATTAATTATTCTTTAATTACTAAACATTAATATTAAGTGAAATTCGGGGTGTTACATTCTCCCCTACTTAAAGGATTTCGTCCCCGAAATCTTCAAGTCAAGAAGAATGTATCCTACCAACCAAACAACCATCTACTCAAACCATCAAACACTGGCATCCATTGTCCTTAAAGTTTCTAATGCTGTATGAACATATGCAAAAAGTGTGTGTACATGTTTCCTGTCTAATGCAAAATCAGGCGGTCTACTGATTCAGTTGACCTCCTTAATGCAAACCATGATAGTGCCATGCATCCAATTTGTATGCGAAAGAATCCTATCGACACATACTATTACTACATGTGTGCACAACCATACACCAAAATGCATAATCCAGATGACAACACAACCATTATACATCCATTAATATAGCTACCTACACACAATTATATGCAATATGCAATATGAAGTGACTGAGCCGATCTAGTGTCTAAAGTGTGTGTATATGCATCCACGAGCAACCACTAGCAAACACTTGCATCCACACGCATCCATCAATCATAACATGTCTCAAGCACATGTTTCAACCATAGGTTTACCCTATCTAAAGGTCAAAGGTACTAATGAGAGGACATACTAAAGATAAGATAAGTACTAGACAAACGATAAAGGAGAAGTTAAAAGACATACCCTCAAAAAGGAACGGGTACAGTGAACGCATCTTCGCTTCTGTCTCCCAAGTAGCATTGCTCTCATCCTCTCCCCATTGCACTTTGACTAGTCGAGCCTCTCTGTTTCTCAACTTCCTAATCTCTGACCCAAGGATGCGGGTAGGAGCTCGTCGAATAGTCGCATCACGCTCTACCTCCACTTCTCTAAGCAAGCTCGGCTCTACCACCTTTGCGGTCTCATGTAGGCACTTCCTCAAATGTGACACATGGAATACGTCATGTACCCCACTAAGTCTCTCGGGTAAATCCACTCTATATGCCATCCGTCCAATCCTTTCCTTAATAGGAAACGGTCCTACAAACCTTGGTGCTAACTTCCCAACGGATCCAAAGCGAACTACATTCCGAAATGGAGACACTTTGACAAAGACCATGTCCCCAACATCAAACTCAAGATCTGTCCTCCTCTTGTCCGCATAAGATTTTTGCCTGTCTTGTGCCGCTTTCATCCTTCTTTGAATCAAATCAATCTTTTCCGAAGTCTCTCTAACCATATCAGGCCCAAGCAAGATCTTATCCGTAGATTCCCACCAACATGTAGGTGATCGACAAGGCCTTCGATAAAGAGCTTCGAAAGGAGCCATACCAATACTAGACTGAAAGCTATTATTATACGCGAACTCCACAAATGGAAGATGCTCTTCCCATGTACCTCCAAAATCTAAGATACATAGCCTCAGAAGGTCTTCTAGAACACGATTCACCCTCTCGGTCTGGCCGTCCGTCTGAGGATGATATGCATTGCTCAAAC
Organism: Allium sativum; assembly: GCA_030737875.1. Classification (NCBI taxonomy): domain Eukaryota; kingdom Viridiplantae; phylum Streptophyta; class Magnoliopsida; order Asparagales; family Amaryllidaceae; genus Allium; species Allium sativum. The sequence goes on along the minus strand of CM060909.1, from coordinate 425,848,222 downwards.
ACAACTGAGTCCCTACTGCCTCTTGCAAACTCTTCCAAAACTCGCTAGTGAAGATAGGATCTCGATAACTCACTATGCTAGAAGGTAACCCATGCAATCGAACTATCTCTCGAAGGTAAACTGAAGTTAGCCATGGAGCAGTCCTCTTGCTCTTCACGGGTATGAAATGGGCGCTCTTAGTAAGTCTGTCTACCACAACCCAAATTCCCGTATTACCCTTCCTCGATCTCGGTAACCCATCAATAAAATCCATCGAGACGCTATCCCACTTCCATTGCGGAACTTCCAATGGGTGAAGCAACCCACTAGGTTTCTTTTGCTCTGCTTTCACTTGTTGGCACACCAATCATCTAGCGACATACTCGGCCACATCTTTCTTCATACCGGCCCAAAAGAAAACTCGTTTCATGTCTTGGTACATCTTGTCCCCACCGGAACGATGCGCATCCTCAAGTATAGCCTTCCTCAAACCCTCGTCTTGCGGTACACAAAGTCTACCGTCTCTACGCAACCACCCCCTATCGTCTAGGCTGTACCTACTCAAATGGCTGGACGACTCCCCCTTATGAGCTTCTCTACTAACTCAACCAACTATGGGTCATCCCGCTGTGCCTCGCCAATCCGCCCCAAAAGAGTAGGTCTGACCTCTAAGGATGCTAGCAAACCGGGTATAAAGTCAACGGAAGGTTTGAAATCAAACATCGAGATAAATTCCAAGCTTCGTCGTTCCACGAACAATGGACTCAAGGACAACCTTTTTCTGCTTAAGGCGTCTGCCACCACGTTACCCTTGCCAGGGGTATACGCTATCTCGAAATCATAGGATGCTAAGAACTCCATCCACCTTTGCTGTCTCAAGTTCAAATCCTTCTGAGAAAACAAGTACTTCAATGATTTGTGGTCAGTGAACAATTCGAACCTCTCTCCAAGAAGATAATGGCGCCAAGTCTTAAGCGCAAAAACAATAGCGACCAACTCTAAATCATGGGTAGGGTAATTTTTCTCATGCTTTCTCAACTGCCTTCCCCCATAGGCTATTACCCTTCCCTCTTGCATTAAGACTGCGCCTAGTCCTGTCCCACAAGCATCGGTATAAACAACAAATGGCTTACTCCCATCTGGCAACACTAAGACTGGAGCTGTGGTTAAAGCTCTCTTTAACCGTTGGAACGCATCATCACAATCTACGTCCCATGCGAAGACTAGATTCTTCTTTGTCAAGCGAGTTAATGGGGCTGATATCTTCGCGAAGTCCTTGATAAACTTCCTATAGTAGCCAGCCAACCCCAAGAAACTCCTCACCTCGGTAGCAATCTTTGGAACTTTCCAATCTTGGATGGATACTACCTACGCGGGATCCACAGCTATCCCTTCCTTAGAGACCACGTGCCCTAAGAACCGCACTTCCTTCCTCCAAAAGTGACATTTAGAGAATTTAGCCTTAAGGCTATGCGCTCGAAGAGTCTCTAACACTTCCCTAAGATGTAGGGCATGCTCTTCTTCACTCTTAGAAAAGACTAAGATGTCATCCACAAAGACCACCACGAACTTATTAAGGTACTCCCTGAACACCCCACTCATCAAATCAACAAAGTATGCATGGGCGTTCGTCAAACCAAATGGCTTCACAAGCCACTCATAGAAACCATCCGGAGTCCTAAAGGCAGTCTTGTCTATGCTATCCTCAGCCACTCTCAACTGGTGAAACCCCGTGGCCAAGTCCAACTGCGAAAACACTGAGGCGCCAACCAACTGATCAAAGAGATCATCAATCCTCGGCAATGGGTGTCTATTCTTCTTTGTGAGCTTGTTGAGTTCTCTATAGTCTACACAAAGTCTGAGGGACCCATCCGCCTTCGTGGCAAAAACTACTAGAGCACCCCACTCCGATATACTTCGGCTTATGAACCCCTTCTCAAGCAACTCCCCTACTTGCTTATGGAGTTCCCTCCTCTCACGAGGAGCCATGTGGCGCACTGGCAAAGATACTGGCTTAGCATTGTCCACCAGATATATTCGGAAGTCTATCTCCCGCTTCGGAGGTAAGCCTTTCACCTACTCAAACACATCCGAGTACTCCCGGACCACTCTAACAGATCGCAAACTCTCGACCGAAGCGTCAAGCGATTCAAGATAACTTAGCATAACAGAATCCATGGGATTACAAGAGATCTCGAGAGTGTTACCCAAGCGGGTCATGAGCCTAACAACTCTCCTTTCACAATCAAGAACGGCACCATTACTGGATAACCAGTCCATGCCCAAAATCAACCCATAGCCCGTGAAGCCCAAAACAAAAGAATCACATCTAAACTCAACGCTAAGTATGGAAATCTTCAAACCCAAACATATCATGGACAAATAAGTGGAGCCCCCAATTGGGTTTGAAACAACCAAGGGATCATCTACTAGACTGGTGTCTAAGTGCAGTGACTCAACTAATGATGATGAGATAAACGAATGCGATGCGCCAGAGTCAAACAAAGTACGGACAGGATGATCAAACAGAAAAACCAGACTTTCAATGGAAATAGTTCTACCTCTTTCCTGAATCGGTGGAACCGCGAGAGCCTGAACTTGCCCCCTTTCCTGACCTGGTGCCATAAGAGCTTGCACCTGTCCTCCTGAGGTAGATCCCGTCCTTTTCCCCTTCTTAGGGCAGTCTTTCACTAGATGCCCTGCTTCGCCACAGTGGAAGCAGCCCGTCTTCTTCTTCTTCCGACAATCTTTGCTTAGGTGGCCTGGTGTCCCGCAATTGAAGCACTTCTTCTTTCCCTTGCCACCGTTGCCTTTCCCACCCTTGTTTTGCTGTTGCTGTTGAGGTCTCTTCTGATCTCCTTTCTTCTCGGGTGCCTTATTAGCATTGGGACCCTTCTCTTCCTCATGCATGAGTGCCATGTCTACTAGCTTCTCAAAGGTGGCTCCCATAGGGATGTGAGTCATAGCCAATCCATGCATTGGTTCATTCAAGCCCTTAACGAACCTCAAAGCCTTCTTCTCCGGTGTATTCACCATGTCTATGCCAAATCTTGCTAGCTGATTAAAATTGTTGACAAATTCCTTTACTGATAGGTTTCCTTGCTTTAGAGTCAAGAACCTTTCCATATACAGATTTTCTTCCGCCCTTGAAAGAAACTTTGCCACAAACCTTTGCCTAAAATCCGCCCAAGAGTCAACAGGGCGCTCTCCATTAGTGACCTCCCACCAGAACGAGGCCTCTCCCTTCATTAACCAAGCATCTAACTTGACTTTCTTTCCTTCTTCCATCTCAAAGATATCTATCAACTCTTCTACCTCCTTAAGCCAATCTCTAGCTTCCACAAAAGTTTCTGATCCTTGAAAAGGTTTCCCTCCCATAGCCTTAAATTCCTTGCAAGTCTTAGCAAAAGTATCCGTGCGAGGAGAAGGAGGAGGAAGATCGGGTGCTACTATTGGTGGAGGAACATTTGCTGGACCCGCAGTGGTGGCCCTAGCCTCCATCAATCTCCTATACCATACTGGTATCGTCACACCCTCCGGAAAGTTAAGATCTTCAGCCATGCTGAAATGAAAAAGGAAAGATTCAAAACGGAGAATTCGAACGATAAAGATATGGCTATTGGGGATTATGCTTTTCTTTCAAAAACTTTTCTCTTAAAAGACATGTTTTTGAAAATACTTCTTCCAAAAATGTTTTTAGAAAAATAGTTTTCTAAAAATTTTATCTATTCCAGTAACCTTCAGCTCTGATACCACGTGTAACACCCCACACCCGCTAAGGTCACTCACTAAGGGAATGCCTTAACTTCGGTGGAGTATTTTAAGTGAATATAGAACAGAAAAATTACAACAAGACAGATATAAATAATACTTGAAATCTAAAACATCATTTCATTGCAGCAGAAGATAAACATGTTTGGTTACATATCAAAACCAACTAAAACAAGAGTCAAGTACTAAATATCCATCCTGATAAATCATAAGTACACAATCCCACTACATAACTAATAGCCATAATAGAAAAGATAAGCTGGGCTTTACATCACGGTCCAAGCTCCAAAAGATAGATAAAGCAATCTGATCAAAGCCCACTAGTGCTGGGCCCACTCTGAGAACCTGAGGGTTGGGAAAAAGATAAAAACAACGGGGTCAGACATAAGTCTGAGTGAGCCTTATAACTTTAACAATACAATCATTAAAGTAATTAGGGTATGATATAAACTTGGTATGGTGATGACTGGGGATAAATGACTACACTAAGCAGCCAACTAGACATAGGATGAACTAAGATAACGGTAAAGACGCATCTACCCACCCAAGGATAATTACTACACTGCAACACACCAGTCATTCCTATTTAAAGGTTGATCCTACCCAAGGACTTAGAAAATATAACTAGTAGTTTCTTGTACCCCTAGCTGACCACATAGGTGTCGTCTGCCCCTATCTCCACTAGGTGTACCCGCTACTCCCCAAGCGATTGGCTCCCTAACGTAGATACCCGTGCTGGCCCCACATTGGGGTGTATCACTCCCCAAAGTGGCAACCCGATACAACCAACGGTGCACGGCTTATACCTACACGATGCAACAACGTATTATCTACCATCCCTGGCCCACACATGCATATGAAACCCGTTGGACTTGCGTTGCCACCGCTAACCCGTTTTGGCCTCTTATAGTCAAGCCCAGTACGCGTGTCCCGTCCTCGACATGGGTCGAGCCCAATAAGATACATATGGGTTACTGGTTGAAATGGGCCCCCACAAGCTACCCACCTAAGCTTGTCCCTTTTTCTAGTGTATCCCACTTAACCCTTTAATCATGTTTAATTACATGTTTCCACTTGGTTCAGTATTCTAATCGTATTTTCTATTGCCACCCAAGGCAACCCACTAGATTTCCACATGCCACCCAAGGCACCCACTTAACCCCTCATGCCACACTACATGCTTATCTGGTTAAGTGTTTCTTAATTGATTAAGAACGTAACCTTTGTAAAGACCTCTCACATTAGACTGTCTTTTATGGCAGTTGGATATGCCGGTCGGTTCCGGGCAGCCTTACGCCATAACAGAGTCTAACCTCATGTCTTTACACTTGTCACGTATTTAGTTTATGCCTAAGACCTCTCACATTGGGCCAATCATTTGTAGCCGCTGGATTTGCCGGTCGGTTCCGGGCAGTCTTATGCTACAAAAGGGTCCAACCTCGTGTCTTAGTCGATTAATTACACCTAATTAATCACCCCCATAATTTGTATTAATTATCCCTAATTAATTACAAATTTATCGATGTACATAATTGACTCAATTCTGTCGATCCACTTTATGGTATGCATAATCATACCAACTTCACACCATTTTATTAACATGAATATTAACCCCATCGTTCCCCACGTAATACGCTAACATGACATACTTAAAAGGGAAGATTCACCACAAATACAATGGGTTCAACTTAGCATAACATTAGCATCAACATGGGTTTTAAAGGTGTCAACTTGCATATATGACCATAGCATCAAACCCAACTAGCATAAATAATCAACCCAACTTGCATGAATCACATATGTCATAAAGAGGGTAACTTGCATAAGTTACTTATGTCATACAAAGGGGTAAACTTGCATCTATATGTGTGACATATAAAGGGGTTAACTTGCATATGTATGCATCTCATACAAAGGTGTAAACTTGCACATGTTACTTGCATATAATCAAACACCAAACTTGCATAACATGTCATATATGAACTTGCATATAATCAAACACCAAACTTGCATAACATGTCATATATGAACTTGCATATAATCAAACACCAAACTTGCATAACATTGTGTCATAATGGATCAATGTTTATCATAGTTATTTGCATAACTAGCATCATGAGCACATAGCATAAAACTTGCATAACTAGCATCACAAACATATAACATAAAACTTGCACAACTAGCATCATGAACTCATAGCATATGACTTGCACAACTTGCATAACATCATGAACACATAGCATATGACTTGCATAACTTGCATAACATCATGAACACATAGCATATGACTTGCATAACTTGCATAACATCATGAACACATAGCATATGATAACATAACTTGCATTGATCCACATACATAACCATAACCTCATTATATCCTATCATAATTAGTTTAGCAATTGCTTGCTAAAGGCATAGAAACTCGCAACTTGTTGATTAGCACTCCTATGAAGAAGATTAAGTTGCTAGAGTTGATTAGAAGTTGATTTGAGAAGCTATCTTTTTCTACAATTTGATGGAGGCTCCTTCAAGTTGCATTTTGACGGCATAATGACGTTGTATCTATTTTTAGTATGAATTAGGGTAGTCTTAGGGTGTATTTATAGAATTAGGATGTAGTTTAGGCCCTTAGATTAACCCTAGATTAGGTTAGAGCCGTCCGATTTCGTCACAAGCCCCAAAACACAGCCTAAACCCCTTCAGATTGCACCCAGGCCAAACTGGCCAACAGGGGGGGGTCGACCCCTGGGTCGACACATGGGTCGGCCCCTGGGTCGATACATGGGTCGACCCCTTGGGGGGGTCGACACCCATGTCGACTCTAGTGTCGACACCCTCTGTCTGGCGGGAATTTTCCCGCCTCTTCTGAAATCTAAAATTTGAATATTTTAAATCTGTTTTGAATTTTCTGAAACTTCGGATGGCCATAACTTCTTCATACGAAGTCCAGATACGCAAACTCAGACTCTATCTCAACCAGAATTCCGAGAGGAACACAATGGCGCAACCCGTTTCCCTTAATTCTCACGTCTGAGATTAGTTATTCTTTAATTACTAAACATTAATATTAAGTGAAATTTGGGGTGTTACACATGGCCAGATTTCAGGCATAGGTTTGAGGCAAAGTTTCTCTCATGGGCCGAAGAGAATCTATATATGGAAAGATTTTTGGCATTGAAGCAAGGGAATCTATCAGTAAAAGAATATGTCAACAAGTTCAACCAGTTGGCGAGATTTGGCTTGGACTTGGTGAATACACCCGAAAAGAAGGCCCTGAGATTTGTTAAGGGTTTGAACGATCCACTACATGGGTTAGCTATGACCCACATCCCTATGGGGGCTACCTTTGAGAGACTAGTTGACATGGCACTTATGCATGAAAAGGAGAAAGGTGCCAATGCTAATAAGGCCCTGAGAAGAAAGGAGATCAAAAGAAACCAACACAACAAAACAAGAAGGGTGGTAAAGACAACAATGGCAAGGGAAAGAAGAAGTGCTTTAATTGTGGGATACCAGGCCATCTGAGTAAAGACCGTAGGAAAAAGAAGAAGACCGGCTGTTTCCACTTTGGAGAGGCAGGTCATCTAGTTAAGGACTGCCCAAGGAAATAAGGACAAGGGTCTACCTCAGGAGGGCAGCTTCAGGCTCTCATGGCCCCACCGCTGCAAGAACGAGGTAGAATAATTTCTGTTGAAAGTTTAGTTTTTTCTGTTTGATTATCCTGTTCGCACTTTATTTGATTCTGGCGCATCACATTCATTTATCTCTACATCATTAGTTGAAACACTGCACCTAATCTTGTTGTGGATCCCATTGTAGTCTCAAATCCTATTGGTGGTTGGCTCATTTATCCATGATTTCTAGGGATTTGAGATTCTCTATCTTAGGCGTTGGTTTTCAATGTAATGCTTTTGTGCTTGGTTTCATGGGCTACGGCTTGATTCTAGGAATGGATTGGCCAACTAGAAACGGTGCCATCCTAGATTGTGAACGAAGGGTAGTAAAATTGTTGACTCATAGTGGAAAGACCCTTGATATTTCTTGTGACCCTAGAGGATCGGTGATGCTTAGTTATCTTGAGTCACTGGACGCATCCAGTGATGATTTACATTCTGTTCGTATAGTTCGTGAACATGTTGATGTCTTTGATGAGGTTAGGGGTCTACCCCCAAAACATGAGACAGACTTTCGTATTTATCTTGTAGACAATGCAAAACCAGTTTCTCTCCCAATAAGCCACATGGCTCCTCGTGAGAGGAGGGAACTCAATAAGAAAGTAGGGGAGTTGCTTGAGAAGGGGTTCATAAGACGTAGTATATTGGGATGGGATGCTCAATTGTTTGGTTGTTTTGATAGTATCATCTCACGTAGATTGTCCGAATTCGGAGGAGATATTCCTTAGGTGCTTGTCTGATATTGGTTTAGGCCTTTGGGGCTTATGCTTGGGGAATGTCGAGTTCGACTAGGATGGTTTGTGTGAGGTAGATAGCTGTGGCGATTTTCATTTCATGATAAGACTATTCGATGGTATGGACTGCCCCGAGTTAGACTCAATAGGTTTATGAGATGACTCGAGTGGGACTCGAGAAAGGTGTGAAGTAATGGATTGTTTAGGACCTTATGTTGATGCCATTTTTTTCTTGAGTAAGATGGTGGGATTCTTAGGATACGTGGTCTCTAAGGAAGGGATAGCTGTGGATCCCGCGAAGGTGGTGGCAATCCAAGAATTGAAGGTTTCAAGAAAAGCAAGGGAAATAAGAAGTTTTCTAGGAGAGATGGGCAGCTATAGGAAGCTCGTTAAGGGCTTTGCGAAGATATCATCCCCAGTCTTAACTTCGCTAGATGAAAGAAAACCGTTCACAATATATATACATATATATATATGCTTGCGAGACAAGGCTTGGAGCAGTTTTCGGTGCAAAAGAAAAAAATGATATTCAAAAGGCGGTAAGTACGAGCATCGCTTGTCTTCCACAGACAGATGGACGGACAGCAAGGGGTGAATAGAATCCTTGAAGATTTTTTGAGGTTATGTATCCTAGATTTCGAAGGGGCATGAGAAAAGGCAACTAGCTTAGTGGTGTTCATGACGTGATTCACGTGTTACATTTGAGGAAATGTTTACATGATACGGCGGAAGTGGTAGAGCCGAGTACGCTCGAGAAAGTGGAAGTAGAGCGTGATGCGATGATTCGACGAGCTCCTACATGCATTCTTGGGTCGGAAATTAAGAAGTTGAGGAATCGAGAGGTCAAGCTGGTCAAAGTACAATGGGGAGATGATGAGAACAACGCTACTTGGGAGATGGAAGAGAAGATGCGTTCATTGTACCCTTTTCTTTTAGAGGGTATGTCTTTTGATTTCTCCTTTATCGCTTAGCTTGTACTTATTCTATCTTTAGTATGTCCTCTCGCTAGTATCTTTGGCCTTTAGATAGGGTAGCCCTATGGTTGAAACATGTGTTTGAAACATGTTATGTATGGTGGTTGCATGTGGATGCAAGTGGTTGCTAGTGGTTGCTCGTGGATGCATACACACACACTTTAGGCACTAGATCGTCTCAGTCACATTCATATTGCATATTGCATATTGCATATAAGTGGATGTATTTAGTCAAATGAATATACATTGAATGTGTGTATCATATGGATGTTGCATTTAAATGAATGGTTGTGCACACATGTAGTAATGGATATGTATAGGGTTCTTTCCATACATGATGGATACATTACACTATCATTATTTGCATTAAGGAGGTCGACTAAATCAGTGAACCGCCTGATTTTTCATTAGTATACGGACATATACACACACTATGCATATGTACATGAAAAAGCATTAGAAATCTTGTAAGGACCATGGATGCTAGTGGTTGATGGTTCAGTAGATGGATGATTGGATGGTAGGATACGTTCTTCTTGACTTAGAGATTTCGAGGACGAAATCCTTTAAGTAGGGGAGAATGTAACACCCCAAATTTTGAATAATTGAATTAACTAAATTTAAGAATATTTAATTTATAATGTGAAAATCAAGGGAAACGGGTTGCGCCATTGTGTTCGTCTCGGAATTCTGGTTGAGATAGAGTCCGAGTTTGCTTGAATTGGACTTCGTATGAAGAAGTTATGGCGATCGGAAGTTTCAGAAAAATTCAAACAGATTTCAAAAATTCGAATTTCAGACTCAAATTAGGCTAGGCGAGAAAAATCCTGCCAGAGCTAGGTCGACCTTGGGTTCGACCTGGGGTCGTCCTACCCACACAGGCCGACCAGGATGTCGACCTAGGGGTCAACCTGGGGGTCGACCTGCCCCCTCCCCCGGGCAGATTTGTTTGATGACGATTTTCTGACTCTTAGCTGATTCATTAGGGATGACTTGTCACCCTATCTTGACTGAATGGCAATGGTTCATTCTAGGTTGATCGGATGGCCTAAATTAATTCTAAACTCTATAAAAACACATGTAGACTCAAACCCTAAAATCAAATAAAAATTTAGAACAATGGCCGTCATGCTTTCACCTTGCAACCTAGAGTAGCCGCCACAAATTAGAGAGGAAGAAAAGCTAATCAATTCAATTCTAATCTAAATCGCAACAAATTGTCTTCTTCAAAGGAAAGCTAAATCAATTTCAGAACTCAGATTTCAGAACCCAAGACATTCTTTGAATTGTGAGTTCGATTTCTTTAATAAGATAATTAACAATTTAATTGGGTTGAGTCATGATTTGGGTTATATGGTTATGTCGTGAATCATTGACCATTATGTTATTAATTATGTTGTAAATTTATGATGTTATTATCTATGTTGAAAAGCTGTGATGTTATCATCTATGTTGTAAATCTATGTTAATGGTTGGCTTATGTACATTCAATTCATAATGATGCTTCATATGCTAGTTTGGTTATGTTGTGGAACTAATTCATATGTTAATCATATGTAAGTTTAACTTGATTCATAGTTCTATATGCAAGTTTGGATGTTAATTTATACATGAATCATATGCAAGTTTAATGAAAATCATATGCAACTTTGTACGTTTAATTTGATTTATGACCTTTATTTTATATGTAAGTTTAGACCTAAAGTATATGCTAAGGCATATGTGAGAACAATTCATTTAACAAGATAATTCTTGAATTAATATTGATGGGTTTATATTTGGATTATGAGATTTTGTCTGTTGATTCATGTGGCATAGTTAGCTATTATCACCTATGTTGTAAACTATAAACAAGTTAGTTAACTTAGTAAATCTATTCCTTATGCCTGATCCTATATATGTAATTTGATTATATTAGAACATTGGAATTTTATGCAAGTGGGATATTAGTCATATGCAAGTTCATTTCTGAATCATATGTAAAATTGCAAGTGAATCATATATGTGAATCCTATTTTAGTATACATATACAAGTATGTGATGTTAGTAATTCACATGCAAGTTGAATGTCGTTTATATGTAAGTTAGTTGAAAACCCAAATCAATACATACAACTTCACACTCATGTTTAGATCCATGATTAGATTTATGTTTAGATCTATTGTAATACATAGTTTATGCTAGATTGTGATTTATACGTCTATATACTATGCAAGTTCACCTTTATGCATAATAATCTATGCAAATCACACCATGTACATAATTTAGTCCATGCTAGTTTGTTGCTACATATATGTTAGTTATGGATTATGCAAATTATGCCAATCAAGCAAGTTTATCATTTTAGATCTATTTTTATGAGACATGCTAATTGTGATAATTAGATCTATTTTCATGTATTGCCCAAATTGTGACGTTTTATAAATCTAGGCTATTTGGCTAGCCTAATATATTCCTTAAATTTCGTGTACGAACGTACAACGTGGGGCAATGGGATAATATTAAATAAATTGATATTGAGAATTGGCATAAATGCCTTAAATGCATATAATTAATTTGTAATATTAATTGGTATAATTTTATATACCATAAATAGATGGACATAATTAAAGTGTCAATTATGGACATAGTTTGGAATTGATTGACAATTCAAATTAGGGATATTAATCCAATTTGGGGTTAAATGAAATATGTAATAACAAACCGCGTAAGACACGAGGTTAGGCTCTATTGTGGTGTAAGTCTGCCTGGACTTGCCTGGCAAATCCAGCTGCCACAAATGCCAGTCTAATGTGATTGGTCTTAGGCATAAATTAAATGCGTAACAGTTGTAAAGACACGAGGTTAGGCTCGTTTGTGGTGTAAGACTGCCCGGATCCGCCCAGCAAATCCAGCTGCCACAAATGCCAGTCTAATGTGGGAGGTCTTTACAAGGTTACAGTCTTAATGAATTAAGAAACACTTAACCAGATAAAACATGTAGTGGGACATGAAGGGGTTAAGTGGGTGCCTTGGGTGGCATGTGGAATTTAGTGGGTGCCTTGGGTGGCATTTGAAATGCGATTAGACGCACTTAACCAAGACTATAACATGTAAGAAGACATGAATAAGAATGGGGTTAAGTGGGGAAAACCTTAGAGGGGAGCAAGCATAGGTGGAAAGCTTGAGTCATGCATGGGGGCCCTTTTCAAACCAGTAACCCATTAAGTACCTTTGTGGGCTCGACCCAAGTCGAAGACGGGACACGCGTACTGGATTTGATTGTAAGAGGTCAAAATGGGTTAGCGGTGGCAACGCAAGTCCAACGGGTTCATTTGTGTGTGTGGGCCCAGGCTGGTAGGTAAGACGTTGTTGCATCGTGTAGATATAAGCCGTGCATTTTTGGTTGTATCAGGTTGCCACTTTGGGGAGTGATACACCCCATTATGGGGCCAACACGGGTATCTACGAGTTAGTGAGCCGATCGCATGGGGGTAGTGGGTACACCTAGTGGAGATAGGGTCATACGGCGCCTATGAAGGTAGCTAGGGGTACATGAAACTACCATTATCATTATTAAGTTCTATAGGCGGGATCAACCTTTAGGGTGACTTGTGGTGGTGCAGTATAGTAATTATCTTATAGTGGTTTAGGTGCGCCTTTAACTTTATCTTTGTTCATCTTATTTCCTTGTTTTTCTCTGTCATACCCAATTGTTCAAAGTCATTTCCCTATTTTCCAGCTTATGCCTTAGCCTAGTTACTTTGATAATTATATTGTTAAAGTTATCGCACTCGCCAGACTTTATGTCTGACCCCCTTTTCTTTCCACCTCTTTTCTTCATTCCCCCCCTCAGTTTTGCAAGGAGGGAATACTACAACTTAGTGCGGGTTTCTTTCAGTTGCTTGAAGAGAGTAGATGTATCGCTTTGGACCTCTCATCTTTATGTCTTTGCTTATGCTCAGTGGGGATTTATGCTTTTATGTTATTTAAGTACTTGCTTCTTTATGTACTTTGAAGTTTTTGGAAAATACTATAGATCCTGTTGTAATGGTTTTGGAGACTACTTATGTAAACTCGTTTTGAGTTATGATGCAATAAAATAAGTTTTAACTTCCGCTGTGTTATTTATTCTTGTAATTTATCTGTTCTATACAACAATAACGCTTCATGGACATTGATGCATTCCCTTTGTGAGTGACATTAATGGACATGGGATGTTACAAGTTGACAGGCTGTTGTAAGCGTTAAATATTTATATTTAATTCTTATTCTGTGTAGAATGCACTCTAGATGATGGTTGAATGCGTTTGATTGTTGTTGTGTACGTGTGTTGTATGAAATCCATATAAATCAAATTATATGATAATTTTCTGTGTCTGATTCCAGTTCTGAAAGAATGAATATTTTAAAATAACGGATATTTTAAAATAATGGATATTTTAAAATAATATTCAAAAAAGGATCAAAATCTGATTTTGATGTCCCGTTTGGGATGGACACGAATATATTTAAATATATAAAGCCGTGTTGATTAGATTAATGCCATTTTGACGTGAACGATATTTATATCAATTTTATTCATTTTTGTATTGAATATCGAAAAGGAAATGATTGCAAAATCTAATGTTTCGAGAATACTATCATTTATATAACGATGATATGGAATATTCAATTTTGATTTGAAATTGAATATGAAGTTGAAATCATTTTGAAAACGAATTTAAAACGATTTATAAAATACGTTTTAAATGGAAATCGATGAAATATATATAATATATATATTATATATAAATAATGGTCTTAATAGAATGCGCCGCACCGCTGCAGTTCGCAAATTTCGACCATTGACTTCGAACGGACATTACGGGAGATCCGACCGTCGGATTCTCCTAAAACCGAAATCATTGGGTTCGTATCGAAAAGAGATTTCCAAAGAATACAAGAGATTTGAAATTTAACGGTTGGATTTGGAATTATGTCCAAATCAAATTTGGAAAAGGTCGATGTAAGTGTAGTTTGATGACCGTTTATGGAAATCGACTGTACGGGCCTTGATAAAATTATTAAATATATCAACAATTTTTGCATAATCATAATAAATGATTTGGAAAGAATTGGGATCAAAAATTCGATATTTGAAAAGATAAAAGTATGTTTTTTATCGAAATGAACTAGTTAAAAACTAGAATTATAAATCCAATATTTTTAATATAAATCAATTGGGTTTGAAATGGTTTTAAAAATAACCGGAATTTCCAATATATGGATTGGAATGGATTTGAATCGAAATTATCTTTGGAATATTTCGATATTGGATTCCGTGATTATACGGATATTGTGGAGGAATTTGGAAGATATATATATATATATATATATATATATATATATATATATCGTTATTCCAATACGATATTTGTTGGTTTCAGAATTTGATATTGAATATAAGCCGATATATTTTCTATTCAGGGCCTTGTATTTAATATCAAATTGAATTTTGGGTTTTTCGTGAATGGTATCTTTAATAATACTGTTCTTAAACCCAATGGAGTTAAGAAAATTAGAATCTGACTGGAGATTAGCTAAGTTGAATGGTTTCCTGGGTATTGATCTGATATTGGTTTCGGCCTTCGGGGTTAATACTTAGGGAATTGTTCACTTACTAATTTACGGTTAGAGACTGATGGGATTTTTGGTTTGTTGTGAACTGTGTTTTAAATGGCACTGTTCTTAAACCCAGTGTGAAAAGAATAAACATTTTAATTAAGATTTGAAGAAGAATTACCAATTAATTAACATTTAATTGGAACTTAAAATGGAATGTGAATTGGGTTTAATGTGAATTGGGTTTATTATGAACCGTGTTTTTAACGATATTTGTTCTTTATCCCGATTTACAGTGAAATGTGATTTGGAATTTATAAATCTTTTTATTAAGATTTAATGGGGATTTTCCAAAGTAAAGTTTTCCAATTTAATATATTAAAGACTTGAATGGAATTCGATTTGATAATAATCGAAGTCAATTTCTATGGAGGAAGACTGTTAATTCATATGTAATTTAAAAGGTTTGCCATTATTCCATTTATATTATTAGTCGGATATGGAAATTGATATCGATTATATATTGATTTTTTTTTCCGTGAAGACTCCATAATTAATGGAATGTGATTTGGGTTTATCGTGAACTGTGTTTTATATAACATTAGTTCTTCAACCCAGTTAAAGGCAGGATTACATGTCTGTCATTGTATTTTGAACTGTATGGTTAATCTCTGCTAATTATATATCTATTTGGTGGAAGAGAATTTATTCTCTTGCTTAACACCCTTCTCTGAGACCTACAAGCTCAGAGGTTATATATAGGCATAAATCAATAGTATGGGGTTGATTGTCGATGCGGTACATGTGATTTTCCAAAGTTAAATAATCATTAATATTGATTTCTGGGAATATTAAAACTAAGTGGAGTTTTAATGAATCTTTAATTAGATTGAAATATGAATTGATAATTTAAATTATCAAATTTGGGAAATGATCGAGAGTGGAGTATCACCAGTTTTGCTCCAAGCAATAGTAAATCTTTAATTAGATTTGAATGTGAAATGGTAATTAACATTTACCGGTGACACCGTGGTATTAGATATGGAGTATAACCAGTTTTGCTCCATGGGATGAATAGGTTAGGATTGGGAAATAAAACAAAGGATTACTTCGGTAAGGTGCGCTAATCCCGACTAGTTTGGAAAACCTTAATATGGTTTGAATTGATATCCGAAGGAAGATTAAAGAATAAATTTTAAAGAATTTATCTTTGATAAAATTAATAGGAACAAATCCCTAAAGATGTGAATATATAAATAAAAGAATATTCAGAATTGGAACGAGGCGTATGTTGTGTTTTATAGCACTTGTTTATTATATACACGAGTTATTCGGAAAGGTCGGGTTTATGCCCATTCTGAATAACAGATTCGACGATAAGTAGACGATGTAGACGGTGGTTAAAGACCAGAGATCTTTACATCAGTTGGACGATTGTTGATGTCTTGATTGGGTTGTACACCCAAGACGAGGTAATAAGTGGTGATCATCCAGACGTACATGGAGATTGACAAATATGCGAGGGCCTCTCTCCAGTATTGGCCATATAGGGCGAGGAATAAGGTGCCTCTGGTTTCGTTCAGACCCAGAACGAACTTGTAAATGGATGTGTGTCTGACATTGGATTTTATTCTGTGTTGATTGATTTCTATTAATTATATATCTGTTTAGCAGTGGTGAATTTATTCTCTTGCTTAACGCCCTTCTCTGAGATGTACGATCTCAGAGGTTATATATCGATAGATATCGGTCGCATGGCATGAATTGCCTGTGTGGCATGCGGAGATGCAGTGATCAAGGCTTTTGTTGAAAAGTAGAGTCTTGTGGTTGATGATCAAAGCACAACTTTAATATAGCGCCGCTTTGTGTATAGCGTTAATTCGCGAGCCTCACACCTCGATATGAGTTAAAAATGGGATAAGGGACCCAAGGAGAACATGTCATTTCTTTCTAGCTATAGGTGGTGTCAGCGTTTTACTAGCCCATACATCGTTGTTATATTTTTACCTATGTGGTTGTTGGATTGCGAGGCGCCTCGGATATATCGGCTACTGCGGGAGCTGATGGATATAGGTCCTATAGGATCGGGAAACGTGTGTTCAGGAATAACTAATCCACTAACATAAGTGTGGACTAGCCTTAGAGGTTCTAAGGGTCTTCTACATAAGATCCTGAGGCATTTTCTAGAGTGTCTCGAAGCCGGCGAGGAGTACATCCCTTGCCTCGACTCATGACGAAAATCCAATTTCCAATACGTGGCATTTGGTTTTACTTGTAGAGCCTAGTATGGCGACATAGTGTGATAGGGCACTATGTCGTCTGTGATTGATACATTTATATATAAAGTTGTTTTCATACACTTTACACTATAATAGTATCAAAATGATTTGTTTTAAATGTACCAAGCATGTTTGGCTATTATAAGGTAAAACTCTATCCAGCGTCTTGTGTTGCATTGTGTGATAGGACCTGAGTCTTATAGTAGCTTCATTTTTCCAAAAAGCATTGCGTTGTTTATTCTATGCACAGGTATTCTTGGGAGGAAACACGTTCCGTGTTATACGGCGTGGTCCCTTGATTTACTTTATTCTTAAAGTAAAGTTTTAAATAATTGTTTTAGTTCTCACACCAGTCACATGACTGACCTGGAGTTTATCGTTTTAACCTAAACTCTGGGTGCCCCTATTTTCCACACGGGAAGCTAGTAGTTTTGGTTTTGCAGATTTATATTCACAGGATCCTGGTTTACAGCTGGAACGATGTTCGGAAAGCCTGTATCCGTTTATCTCTTTCAGCTGTGTTTTTGTATTATTTTCCGCTACTATGTAATGTATTTTAATCTCTGATGTATAATATTTATTTATACTCTATTATATTCTTGTAATCTGATGAAATTTATGTAATAAGCAATGAAATGTTCTTCTGATTGTGTTCTGATTTGTCGTGTTCTCAACTCAATCCAGGATTTCCTTTACGGGGAGGTTCAGGTCGTTTCAGAGGCTTCATCATTAGTGTTCTTCTTCCCCCCTCCTGTACCTTAGCCTTAGCCTCATCCTCGACTTTCTTACTGGCCTCCGTATGACCCGTTTGTAGAATTGCTTCATTCGCCTTCCTCTTCTCCTCTTGCTCCTCAGACTTGGCAGCAATTGAGCTTTCCATGCTTCAACTAGGTCGTGCATTGTCTGCTCGGCCGCCTCCATCGTCCAAATCACTTGCACCTCCTCTCCATCCTTCCCTTTCCCTTTTGGGAGAAGGTCTCCAAAATCCCCAAGATCCAAATTAGAAAATGTGTCCAAGTGACTGCCACCTTCTCCAAGTTGCTTTCGTTGAATCCCCGCTTCAAACCTAGGCAATGAAGGAAATGTTGGCGCGAGGCATATTTTTACTACTGCTCTGGAGGAACTTACAATATGAAAAAGAGGAACCTACACTCATGATAATGAGACTCTACTTCCAACACTTGCGGCATAGTTTCGGTAGGCACAGTACTCCCAATTGTTAGCTGAAGAGAGCTTCCATTTCCTAATTCGGTAATCGGGATCATACTCGATAGTGATAGGGTCTGGGACCAATGCAGCGATTGCAGAGACAGATGCCACAATTTTCTATTGTTGATGGCTACCCCTACAAACTTGTGAGTAACTATCACGCTTTCGGCAGTCACTGACTTCTTCGTAGTAGTAAGTTCCGCCATCCTTGCCTTCTCAGCGTGCTCTCTTAACAATCTTTTCCCTTCTTCCAGCACTTTGCGCTCCTCCTTGGTCAAATGTTCAAACATTAAATCTAGCTCATCAACCGAGTCCACCTACCGCAACTTTGCCTCAAACACAACAGCCTTTCCTATGTCTAAGCCACAGTTCGATGATAATCTTTGATCAACGAGATTACACAGAATTGACGTGATTTAACGTACATTCCCCAGATATATGGCTCCAGAGACTCCTCCACTCAAGCCTCAACATCTTAAGCTTCAACCTTGAGCTTTTCTACCTCATCCTAGTGCTCGGTTTTTATGTCATCCACTTGGCTCAGCACCTCCTTGTTTGTGGTCACACCGTCCTCTACTTCCTTTTTGGCTTGAGAGAGCTCAACATCCCTCAGATCAAGAAGCTTTCAGAGCTCATTATTCTCTTTGATAAGTCATGTGCCTTCTCATTCTTCCTCTTATCTTTTTGTTCTCCGCAACCAGAGTCTCATTATCTTTATGAAGCTGGTGCACCTCTTTATTTTCACCCTCCAATTGGATATTCCTCTTCGTCGGAGCTTTATTATCTTGCTTAAGAGCCATATTCTCTGACAAGACCATGTCACTGTATCTTTGTATGACTCTCGGGGCTGCATCACCTTAACCTTCTAGTGCTCCCACTTCAGTTGTTCTGTTTCGGCAACAGAGAGTTTGCATATAAACGTGTTACTCATATACACAGAAATAGATAAAATTCAGAGAATTGTCTTACTCACCTCGTTATCCCTACTCTGGATGCACTCCTTCTCAGTTTAACATCATGTCCCTGGTTCTGGATTTCAACATTCTTCTTAAAGATCAGCTCTGAGAGATTCCTCGTGTACCTATGTATTTCCCTATATTGAAAACAAACATCATATACACATCCTGATCCACCTCCAAGGGGATCTAGTGAATGTTCGACAACCGCTTAAACTCATCAAAGTAGAACCCCGGAATGCATCCTTCAACATCACTTTCTTTTCCTCGAGAGTTAAATGTGTGATTCTCGGCATGTCCGACAACTGTGGTCCCTTCTTCAATGCTCCTTTCTTCTCGTGTCTTTGATCCCCAGGCACCAACTCCTTACTTCGAGATGTGGTCATGAGTGCCAAGGGTGGAACATAAGGTGGAAGCATCGATTTCTGCTACCTTGTGCTCGCTATTTGTAGCCTCGAATTTGTTCCCAACGATCGAATGATATGTGGCGAAGATTCTAAATATCGAGATTGGTCTCCGTAGCGACATTCATTGTTATGGTCATAAAGGAGAGGGTGGTTTGTGAACGAATCAGCGCATCTTCTAAAACTACTCACAAACCCGCTCCTTTGTGGCCGGTAGCCTCCAGATCCTCGGCCTTGATCTCTGTCACTATCTCGAGCCATTTAACCTACCCAGAACATATTCAAAGTTAGAATCGAACACTCCACGCACATAAACATATGCTATGTTTTACAGTGTTTATGATTATGCGTCCTAAATGTTCTCTCCATGGACCAAATTTAAGCGCGCTTGAAGGGGCGACCTCCCCAGCGTTCAGGTTAGGCTTCCCGTACTTATCTCGTTGGGCCATGAAAATGTAAGATCAAGTGGGACGTCGTCCAAGATTTTAAACTGACCCTCTATTTCAAGCGGTATGGTAGTCCCATAGGTAGTAACTGGAGAAACATGCCTAGGTGACACTCCCGACCTTGTCTCAACTGTCTGAAAAGGGACATGAGTAGGGGACGGACCCTCTTCTCTAGTAACTGTATCCTTATCACCAGCGCCGCGCTCACTGGTTTCTTTCTGAGTCCTTATAACCTTGCGTCGTTTGGATGTGACAGGGGACAACTTTTTTTGCGGACCCAAAGGACTTTTTTCTCCATCGGTTTCGCCTTTTCTTCCTCTCCAGCACCAACCGAATGGGTCATTGAACGATTTGCGGGAAGTAAGCCCATTCGACGAAAAAATTGTTTAGTTGGTGCATTCTCGGTGGTGCGAGCTTTAATTGGAATAGCCTTCAGCGCTTCAAGACGCTCCTGGTACACTTTGCTTTTGGGTACCAGAGGAATTCTTGTTAAACAAACGTAAAGTTAGTCTTGATCTTATAACTCTTTGAACCCAAGGCAAGAAAGATACTTATTTCCGGTCAACTATCATTTCTTGAATCCTGGGAGGCAACAGAAATAGAACCAATCATATTTAAAGACATTAAGCCTGCTCCGTGTCCCCAGGATAAACCATTGTGTTGGCTTGTGCCTTTAAGTAGAGTAGGGAAGGCATAATAACAGTTCTCCTCTTCATCTAGAAGAGAAATCAGATATCCTCCCCAATATGTACTGCATGTAGGTATTCCATGAACAGAAGGCATGTACCAAGAAGGAAGGCATACGCATTCAGATGGAACTACGTCGGCGCTAAGAAAAAGTAGCGCGACATATCCCGAACAAACCCACAGGACGGGGCACGCACCCAGAAGCGCATATATGCATATTCCATGCAGTGTACCCATCTAGAGGTGCATGTGCCATATACCCCTCTTTAGGTACGCGAACATTTTTCCATGGTATATTGTATTTCTTGCACATACGCCTCAATGCGGCTTCATCCATCCGTGAAAGAATCAAATCCGACGGATCATCGACTGTGGCGGCATCCTCCATTATATCCGATGCCTCGAAAATGTCTTCCTTCTTTATATCAATGTGCACTTCTTTTTCGTGGTTTCCTTTTGCTGCTCCAGCCCCTTTAATATCATTGGCACGGCTGGGCACTCAGCCAATTGTTGTGGTTTTTTCAACTGCATGCCTTGGTCGGGTGCTTTAGGAGAGCGTACAAGCTGGGGGTGGATGCCTCTGAAGTGTATAGCTCGCTACCCCCTGAGGGGATGGTGAGTGTTATGAAGTGAAACACCCCACCTCCGTTAAGGTCACTCACAAAGGGAATGCCTTAACTTCGATGGAGCATTTTAGGTAAAAGATGTAGATAAATTACAAGACAGACAAATAAAGCAGCAGAAAATAAAGTCATTTTATAAACAATGTGGTTCAGTCAAGCTTTTACAATAGTTGTCTCAATCATACTTAAAAGTAATACATAGAACTTCTGTCTTGATTTAAAGACTTCCAAATATAAAAGGAGCATAAAAATAACAATGATATTCCCCAATAAAGCATGAACCAGCCATAGTAGTGGAAGAGAGAGTCCAAAGCAATACATCGACTATCATTGAGCTTGGAAAGAAAACTGAGCTAAGTGGTAGCATTTCCTCCCTGTGAACCTGGGGGGAGGAGGGAACGGAAGAAAAAAGGCGAAACAAAACTAGGTCAGACTTAAATCTGGTAAGTCCAGTGACTTTCAACATATAAATAGGCAAAAGCATCATGACATGAATAAACTGAATATAAGACAATACCGTGAGAACAAGGATAACAAGATAACATACGATTAGTATAGATATGATAAGGCAAGATAAACTGAATGCGCTTCTACTCTTTCTTTGCTTTGCTACTACCTTGTTATTCTGATTTTTATACCTCTGCACCACCTAACTAGTGTACTAACCAGTAATCTGTATAAAATGATAATATGATAACGTGATCCCAATCCCCGCAATTGTGATAGCCTTCAGGTGTACATCTATTATAAGGATTCCACCTCAATCTGCCTAATTGCCATGAATGTGTTAGATGTAGCCTTACTACCCTATCGATCGGTTCCCTACTTGTATTAATTTCTCTTGTGTCTGTGTCAATCGACCCTCTCTTGCGTGTAGATACCCTGTGCTGATCCCACCATAAGCTATATCAATCCTTATGATAGCAACCCGACACGATTCAAGATGCATAGTGTAACTACTGGTACCCAGTGCCTTCTTTTTCCCACTCCAGAGTACGTGTACGCCCGTAAACCGTCAGAACCTACACTGACGTACCCCCTGTTGTAGTTTTGACCGCTTATAATCAGCCCAGTAATCGTGCCCCACCGTGCCTAGTTCACTGTACCATGATACATCTATGTGGGTTACTGCTGAAATGGGTCCCCGTTACTAGGGTTTCCTAATGGTTAAGTTTGTTGGCCTATATATACAAATATTACCCACCTACACGAGATGTAATTAACCCTCCCACCGATTCAAGCATGTTTATTTAATGGTTATGTTTGTGGGCCTATATATACTAATATTACCCACTTACATGAGATATACTTAACCCTCCCACCGATTCAAGCATGTTTATTTAACGGTTAAGTTTGTGGGCCTATATATACTAATATTACCCACCAACCCAATATGTACTTAGCCCTCCTACTGATTCAAGCATGTTTAACAAATGGTTAAGTTTTGTGGGCCTATATTTACTAATATTACCCATCAACCCGATATGTACTTAACCCTCCTACACATTATGTCATATTGGTTAAGTGTTGTCCATTCATGTTAACTTAACCCACCCATTCATCATGTCATGTTGGTTAATTGTTTCTTATTAACTTAACCCTCCTCACTTATTGTGTTGGATTGGTTAAGTGTTTCTTGTCAACTTAAACCCACGTGTTCATCATGTTGTATAGTTAAGTGTCATTAGTCAATTCAAGTTAATTTAACCCACCTACTTGTCATGTTACTTTGGTTAAGTGTTACCTTCTTGTTTTAACTTAACCCTACCACAAATCAAGTTATATTGGTTAAATGTTGCCCTCTCGTGTTAACTTAACACTTCCCATTCATCGTGTCGTGTTGGTTAAGTGTTTCTTATTAACTTAACCCTCCTCACTTATCATGTTGGATTGGTTAAGTGTTGCCCTCTTGTTTTAACTTAAACTTACCACAAATCAAGTTATATTGGTTTAGTGTTTCTTATTAACTTAACCCTACCCATTTATCATGCTATACTGGTTAAGTATTTCCTATTAACTTAACCCTAGTCATTCATCTTGTTATATTGGTTAAGTGTTTCTTGTTAACTTAACCCTACCCATTTATCATGCTATACTGGTTAAGTGTTTCCTATTAACTTAACCTTAGTCATTCATCTTGTTATATTGGTTAAGTGTTTCTTGTTAACTTAACCCTACCCATTTATTATTCTATACCGGTTAAGTGTTTCCTATTAACTTAACCCTAGTCATTTCTTAGCATGTCTTGTTCATTAGCATTAATTTATTTATTAATGCACCAACTTCTCACATTAGATATGTGTTGTTGCGGTTACTGGATGTGCCGGGCGGTTCCAGGCAGTTTTACACCACAACTCAATCTAACCTCGGGTTTTCCTTGGGCATGATGCACTAACCTCTCTCATTAGATACGTTTGTTGTGGTTACTAGATGTGCCGGATGGTTCTAGGCAGTTTTACACCACAACTCAATCTAAACTCGGGTTAGGCATGTTCATCTTTATTCTACACATTTACCAAATATACCCAAATCTAGATTTTACATGCTAACTACCAAATTCACCAAAACCGGTCATGTTCCAATTCCCAAGTTATGCCCAACAAATTTCCAATTTCAAGTTATTAATCAAAATTGTCTATACCCAATCTTCCCTAAATTTACAATAATAGCCATGCTCCAAAATCACAATATACACTATGCTTGGCATTCCAACTAACAGTTATGCCCAATCTAGATTTAATATTCTATTTTATAGCTTATGCCCAAAACTAGATTTTTCAAGCCAAATTACATACTTTATCGTTCATGTCAATTCTAGGTTCAATATGTCAAATTACATATTCCATAATTCATGTCAAATTACCCCAACCTCCATCTTAACAGTCATGCCATAATACAAGTTCCACATTATGCCAAATAATGTAAATTTTAAGTTATACTCAATTACCCCCGCATTCATAACGTACGTATTTTGAGATTCAACTCAAGATTCATAAAATAAGAGGAGAAACAATATGGAACATAAGAGGCGTAAGAATAGGCATATGACGATAAGAACTATTGGTCCAATAAATTTTATATGCCAAATTGACAAGTTTTGCATTGAATACATTGCAGCCATATAGATATGATATGAATATCATCGTGAACCGTCATAGACATATAGGTTTGACAAGAGTTATATCATGAACTTAAACAGGATTACGATTCCGATAAACAACAAGGATAGATATGAATGGACCAATTCCATAGTCAACATTGGTTCCCGAAGGCATATACAAGCACGGATTCAATTGAAAGGATTACTTACATCAGGCATAAATCTAATGGATTAGATTTGAATAACATCGCAGGCATAAATCTAATAGATTAGATTTGATAAATCTAAAAGGATTATCTCATAATCAAATATAGCTTAGATCCAGATTATTACATGCCAAGAATTTCAATTAAGAATTCACATCTGAAAGTAACTTGAACTTACAAAAAGAGAATGATTCTTGTATTACTGGAATCTGTTTTCTAAAACTGAATAGCTATCCCTTGAAGTAGACTATCGATTCTCTAATTTAGATTTGATTCGATTTGATTCATAACTTCTAATTTGCTTTCTAATTGGAGAAGAGTGGTGGCTACTCTAGGTTAACCATGGACAGCATGACGGCTCTTGGAATGAATTTTTGTGTGATTTAGGGTTAAGGGCATCAGTTGTTTCCATAGAAGTTTAAACTAATGTAAGCCGTTAGATCAACCTAGGAGAAATCAAGACCGTCTAGACCAGATAGAATTATCCAGAAACAGCCACCTATGCCCTAGTGACTCAACCACAAGTCAGAAATCGTCATAGTTCAGATCTGCACGAGGAGGTAGGTCGACCCCCAGGGCGACTTGTATAGGGGAGGTTGACCCCTGGTTGACCCCCTGGTCGAACTAGCCTGGGGCGGGAAAAATCCCGCCCAGCTCGCTTCTTTGTTTTCATTTGAATTTTGAATTTAAATTTGAGCTGTTTTAATTTATTTAAATTCCTGAAACTTCTGAGGGCCATAACTTCCTCGTACGAAGTCCGATTTACAAAATCTTGGACTTTATTCCAAGCAGAATTTCGAGACGAACGCAATGGCATAACTCATTTCCCTTAATTATAACTTTAAAAATTAAGTATTCTTTAATTCGTTCTTTTAATATTCTCAGAAAATACGGGGTATTGCATTCTCCCCTCCTTAAAGGATTTCGTCCCCGAAATCTCTAAGTTAAGAAGAATGCATATCCTAACATCCAACATCCATCTACTCAACCATTCAATCACAGACATGCATTGTACTTAAAAATATTTCTAATGCTTTCATGATCATATGCATAGTGTGTGTACATGTCCTTATCTAATGCAAAATCAGGTGGTCTACTGATTCAGTTGACCTCCTCAATGCGAATTATGTCAGTGCCATGAGTCCATCATGTATGCAATTATTCTTAATCGTACTTTATAACTTCTACATGAGTGCACAATCATTCATACAAATGCAACATCCATATGATAACGCATCAAGTTTCAGTTCATATATATAAAAATTCACTCATGGATATGCAATATGAAAGTGACTGAGCCGATCTAGTGCCTAATGTGTGTATATGCATCCACGAGTAACCACTAGCAACCACTTGGCACCACTTGCAACCACCAATCATAACATGTTTCAAACACATGTTTACATCCATTGGCTTCTACCTAAGGATTGAGGATAGGATCGAGAGGATATACTTAAAAGACATGCATGCAATTAAATTTTGCAGAAAAAGAGGAATCAAGGGTATACCCTCAAAAAGGTTATGATGCACGTATCTAGTCTTCAGTCTTCGAAGTCGCATCTTCTTGAGCTTCATTCCATATTGCTCTGACTGTCTTAACTTCATGATTTGCGTAGCTTCTTAATTTTTGTTTCCAGAATATGCACTAGAACTCATTTCACTTTCGCCTCCCGTTCCACCTTTTTTTCTTATAGTATACTTAGCACTACAACTTCTACCATGTCATGCTAACATTCACAGAACTATCTCTTGAAAATAAAAAGATGCTAACCATGTTACCAAATGTATATACAAAGATGATTAGATTCTTCCTCGTCAATCTAGTAAGTGGGGCCGATACCTTCATAAAGTCCTTAATTATCTTCCTATACCAGCCCAATAATCCAAGAAAGCTTCTTACTTCTGTTGCATTCCTTGGGACCTTCCAGTCTTGCCCCGCAACTACTTTTGTGAGATCTACTGATATCCCTTCTTTGGGCGCCACATGTCCTAGAAATCTTTGTTCTTTTCTCCAAAAATGGCATTTTTGGAGAACTTCGCCTCAAGTTGATGTGCTTGGAGGGTATCTGAGACTTCCCTTGGATGCAAAGCATGTTCTTCCTCATTCTAAAATATCATCTATGAACAAGCGAAGTGAACCATCCGCCTTTGTAATGAAAACGACTGGAGTACCCCATTTAGAAATACTTCGCCTTATGTACCCTTTTTCAAGTAACTCTTTTGCTTGTTTACTGAGTCCTTCCTTTCTCTTGGATTCATGTGTCGTACAGGTAATGCAACTAGCTTTGCATGTTCAACTAGATATATGTGGAAGTTTATCTCACGTTTTAGGCGACAAACCCCTAACCTAATCAAAAACATCTGCGTACTCATGGACTACTCTAACGAATCGCAAATCGTTGATAGATGCGTCAAGTGATTCAAGGTAGCTAAGCCAAACTGATCCCTTAGGAACGCACGAAATCTCGAGGGTATTCCCGAGGCAAGTCAAAAGTCTAACTATCCTCCTTTCACAATTACTAGCTAACCAATCCATGCCTAGAATCAACCCATAGCCCATGAAACCAAAAATATAACCATTACACTTAAACTCAATACTTAACATAGCTATTCTCAAATCCTTACAAACCAAAGATAAATGAGCCGAACCACCAACCTGATTTGAGACAATAATGGGATCTTCTATTATACTGGTACTAAGGTGCCGAGACTCAACTACGAAAGCAGATATAAACGAATGTGAAGCAATAAAATAAAAAAGAGTACTAACAGGATGATCAAAAAGAAAAACTAAACTTTACTATCTTTCTCTCAGGTACGCTAGCGGTGAAAGCATGCACTTTCCTTCCTGAAAATCCTGTGCTTTGTCCTTGTCCTTGTCCTCTGGGCAATCCTTGATAATATGCCCTGCCTCAACATGCTGAAAACAACCACTTGTCTTTCACTTCCTACAATTAAATGACCCGTTATACCGCAGAAAAGATACTTCCTCTTGTTGCGGGATCTATTATTTCCTCCGCCCTTCTTATATTCCAATCCCTTGTTTGTGATTCTTCCCCTTTGGCCTCTTTCTCTTTACCTACTTTGTGAACCATGTTGACAAGTCTCTCGAATTTGCCTCCATCGCACAGGAAACCCTATAAAGCTTGGAAGAGAATTAGCCGCAGGTGAAACTACTACGACTATGGATGGAGGTTTGGCACATCTTTGCCCTCTGACAGGTGTCGTAGTCTCATCGAGCCTACGGAACCATGCCGCGATGAGGTTACCTTCCAGAAAGCCAGGAGCCCTGAAGACTCAGGAAAGAAGGAAACAAGGATTCAAACAGAGGATCAAAAGATAGTGCATATGGATTTGGGGAATATGCCTTTAAACAAAACCTTTCTTTTGAAAATTCTTCTTTTAAAACTGTTTTGAAAATAATTTTTCAAATCTTTTATCTTATCCGGTAACCTTCAGCTCTGATACCAAGTGAAACACTCCACCTCCGTTAAGGTCACTCACAAAGGGAATGCCTTAACTTCGGTGGAGCATTTTAGGTAAAAGATGCAGATAAATTACAAGAGAGACAAATAAAGCATCGGAAAATAAAGTCATTTTATAAACAATGTGGTTCAGTCAAGCTTTTACAATAGTTGTCTCAATCATACTTAAAAGTAATACATAGAACTTCTGTCTTGATTTAAAAACTTCCATATATAAAAGGGGCATAAAAATAACAATGATATTCCCCAATAAAGCATGAACTAGCCATAGCAATGGAAGAGAGAGTCCAAAGCAATACATCGATTATCTTCGAGCTTGGAAAGAAAACTGAGCTAAGTGGTAACATTTCCTCCCTGTGAACTTGGGGGGGGGGGGGGGGAAGAAGAAAAGAGGCGAAAGAAAACTACGTCAGACATAAGTCTGGTAATTCCAGTGACTTTCAGCATATAAACAGGCAAAAGCATCATGACATGAATAAACTGAATATAAGACAATACCGTGAGAACAAGGATAACAAGATAACATATGATTAGTATAGATATGATAAGGCAAGACAAACTGAATGCGCTTCTACTCTTTCTCTGCTTTGCTACTACCTTGTTATTCTGATTTTTATATCTCTGCACCACCTAACTAGTGTCCTAACCAGTAATCTATATAAAATGATAATATGATAATGTGATCCTAATCCCCGCAATTGTGGTAGCTTTCAGGTGTACATCTATTATGAGGATTCCACCTCAATCTCCCTAATTGCCATGAATATGTTAGATGTACCCTTACTACCCTATGGATCGACTCCCTACTTGTGTTAATTTCTCTTGTGTCTGTGTCAATCGGCCCTCTCTTGCGTGTAGATAGCCTGTGCTGGTCCCACCATAATGTGTATCAATCCTTATGTCAGCAACCCGACACGATTCAAGATGCACAGTGTATGACTACGGGTAGTCAGTGCCTGCTTTTTCCCACTCAGAAGTACGTGCACGCCGTAAACCGTCGGAATCTACACTGACATACCCCCTGCCGTTGTTTTGGCCGCTTATATTCATCCCAGTAATCGTGCCCCACCGTGCCTAGTTCAGGGTACCATGATACATCTATGTGGGTTACTGCTGAAATGGGTCCCCGTTACTATGGTTTCCTACTGGTTAAGTTTGTGGGCCTATATATACAAATATTACCCACCTACACGAGATGTACTTAACCCTCCCACCGATTCAAGCATGTTTATTTAATGGTTATGTTTGTGGGCCTATATATACTAATATTACCCACTTACATGAGATGTACTTAACCCTCCCACCGATTCAAGCATGTTTATTTAACGGTTAAGTTTTGTGGGCCTATATTTACTAATATTACCCACCAACCCAATATGTACTTTACCCTCTTACTGATTCAAGCATGTTTATTTAATGGTTAAGTTTTGTGGGCCTTTATTTACTAATATTACCCATCAACCCGATATATACCCTCCTACAAATTATGTCATATTGGTTAAGTGTTGTCCATTCACGTTAACTTAACCCAACCATTCATCATGTCATGTTGGTTAAGTGTTTCTTATTAACTTAACCCTCCTCACTTATCGTGTTGGATGGGTCAAGTGTTTCTTGTCAACTTAACACCACGTGTTCATCATCGTGTATTGGTTAAGTGTCATCAATCAATTCAAGTTAACTTAACCCACCTACTAGTCATGTTACTTTGGTTAAGTGTTGCATTCTTGTGTTAACTTAACCCTACCACAAATCAAGTTATATTGGTTAAGTGTTGCCCTCTCGTGTTAACTTAACCCTTCCCATTCATCGTGTCGTGTTGGTTAAGTGTTTTTTATTAACTTAACCATCCTCACTCATCATGTTGGATTGGTTAAGTGTTTCCCTCTTGTTTTAATTTAACCTTACCAAAAATCAAGTTATATCGGTTAAGTGTTTCTTATTAACTTAACCCTACCCATTTATCATGCTATATTGGTTAAGTGTTTCCTATTAACTTAACCCTAGTCATTCATCTTGTTATATTGGTTAAGTGTTTCTTGTTAACTTAACCCTACCCATTTATCATGCTATACTGGTTAAGTGTTTCCTATTAACTTAACCCTAGTCATTCATCTTGTTATATTGGTTAAGTGTTTCTTGTTAACTTAACCCTACCCATTTATCATGCTATACTGGTTAAATGTTCCCTATTAACTTAACCTAGTCATTTCTTAGCATGTCTTGTTCATTAGCATTAATTTATTTATTAATGCACCAACCTCTCACATTAGATATGTGTTGTTGCGGTTACTGGATGTGCCGGGCGATTCCGGGCAGTTTTACACTGCAACACAATCTAACCTCCGGTTTTTCTTGGGCAGGATGCACTAACCTCTCACATTAGATAGGTAATGTTGTGGTTACTGGATGTGCCGGGCGGTTCCGGGCAGGTTTACACCACAACTCAATCTAAACTCGGGTAAGGCATGTTCATCTTTATTTTACACATTTACCAAATATACCCAAATCTAGATTTTACATGCTAACTACCAAATTCACCAAAACTAGTCATGTTCCAATTCCCAAGTTATGCCCAACAAATTTCCAATTTCAAGTTATTAATCAAAATTGGCTATACCCAATCTTCCCTAAATTTACAGTAATTGTCATGCTCCAAAATCACAATATACACTATGCTTGGTGTTCCAACTAACAGTTATGCCCAATCTAGATTTAATATTCTATTTTACAGCTTATGCCCAAAACTAGATTTATCAAGCCAAATTACATACTTCGTCGTTCATGCCAATTCTAGGTTTAATATGTCAAATTACATATTCCATAATTCATGTCAAATTACCCCAAATTGCATCTTAACAGTCATGCCATAATACAAGTTCCGAATTATGCCAAATAATGCCAAATAATGTAAATTTTATGTTATACCCAATTACCCCTGCATTCATAACATCATTTTTTGAGATTCAACTCAAGATTCATAAAATAAGCGGAGAAACAATATGGAACATAAGAGGCATAAGAATAGGCATACGACGATAAGAACTATCGGTCTAATAAATTTGATATGCCAAATTGACAAGTTTTGGATTGAATACATTGCAGGCATATAGATATGATATTAATATCATCGTGAACCGTCACAGACATATAGGTTTGACAAGAGTTATATCATGAACTTAAACAGGATTACGATTCTGATAAACAACAAGGATAGATATGATTGGACCAATTCCATAGTCAACAATGGTTCCCAAAGGCATATACAAGCACAGATTCAATTGAAAGGATTATTTACATCAGGCATAAATCTAATGGATTAGATTTGAATAACATCGCAGGCATAAATCTAATAGATTAGATTTGATAAATCTGAAAGGATTATCTCATAATCAAGTATAGCTTAGATCCGGATTATTACATGCCAAGAATTTCAATTATGTATTCACATCTGTAAGTAAGTTGAACTTACAAAAAGAGAATGATTCTTATATTTTTGGAATCTATTTTCTAAAACTGAATAGCTCTCCCTTGAAGTGGACTATCGATTCTCTAATTTAGATTTGATTCGATTCGATTCGTAGCTTTTAATTTGCTTTCTAATTGGAGAAGAGTGGCGGCTACTCTAGGTTGACCACGGATAGCATGACGACTCTTGGAATGAATTTTTGTGTGATTTAGAGTTGGGGGCATCAGTTGTTTATATAGAAGTTTAAACTAATGTAAGCTGTTAGATCAACCTAGGAGCAATCAAGACCATCCAGACCAGATAGAGTTATCCAGAAACAGCCACCTATGCCCTGGTGACTCAGCCACAAGTCAGAAATCGTCACAGTTCGGATCTGCCCGAGGTGGTAGGTCGACCCCCAGGTCGACCTGTATAGGGGAGGTCGACCCCTTGGTCGACCTAGCCTGGGGCGGGAAAAATCCCGCCCAACCTGCTTCTTTGTTTTCATTTGAATTTTGAATTTAAATCTGAGCTTTTTTAATTTATTTAAATTCCCGAAACTTCTGAGGGCCATAACTTCCTCATACGAAGTCCGATTTACGAAAACTTAGACTCTATTCCAAGCAGAATTTCGAGACGAACGCAATTGTGTAACCCATTTCCCTTAATTCTCACTTTAAAAATTAAGTATTCTTTAATTCGTTTTTTAATATTCTCAGAAAATATGGGGTGTTACATGAAGCTTCAACTTCCAAGCCCTAAAGTCTATGGGTAGTTCGTGAGATGCTGATACGATTGTAATAAAAGACCTTAGAACATAGCGATGATCACTAGTCTCTAGAACTATAGCCATCGTCATCGTTGACCAATATCATTGGGTTCATGTCGCGTCATGATAACAACGTGATTGAGATTGAAAGTAAAACCCAAATATTAAAAGTTCAGTCATATGTGCATGGTTCGAGTTTACACTCTAAACTTGTGTTCAAGTACGAATTATCAGCTCTTATTCGAGCATAAATGTGCTACCGCTCAATATGTTCAAACCTAAGTTCGATCCAATCACATAACGTCGTGAATACGATGCAAATCAAATGACAGGCTTCACCGAATTTGAATTCCCATTGGGGAGGATGAGATGTATCCAACAATAAGGGGAGTCAAAATCTACTAAGCCATAGGTATGCGAAAATTGCACCCTCAAAATCTAGTTACCTCGCATCCCCATGTTTAATGCGAAATTCGCATCCAACTTGCTTGTGGTTCGAAATTGCTTAAGTCCTTGGGATGAGAAATTCGCATTCTAGAGTAATAGCAATTTCGCATCCCCCTGCTGCTTGAATTTTGCATCTCACCTTCCTTGCAAAAAATCGCATCCCGCACTCCACCATGAAATTTTGAATCCTGATTCACAAATCAAGTTTACATCCCTAGGTTGTAAACACATTAAGTCCTGGGGATGAGATATTCCCATCTCGGGGCTTAACGAATTACAACACCTAGGGCGGATGCGAAATATTGATTTCACATCCCCCTTTGGGATGCGAAACTCACATGCCACATCCCACTTATTGGGAACATGAAACGGTCGTTTTGTATCCCTAGTGCTGATCTAGGATATGAAGTTGAAACTTCGCATCCCCTCCACAACCTTGAGATGCAAAGCGTCCCTTCTGATCTCCTTCATTTTTTCATATGCTCTCCCCTTGGCCTCCTCATCTTCTTCTCTGAATCTCCATAGGGTTCTAATTCGAAATCTAGGGATTTCATGTTCGCTTCTTCCATGAGGCTCCCCGACTTTCGTCCCCTCGAGTTCTCCTCAAGGCACAATGGCCACCTCAGGCCACTACCTCACAACCCGAACACTGTATGCCATGGTCTCGAATTCAAGGAAAAAATAGAATCATGAGAGGGGTTCGAGCCCACCTGTTTTCAAGGTTAGGCTGGGTAAAATTTCTTTCAGGGAAAATATCAAAGTCCCAAGATGCGATAATATGCAAAATAGGGGAGAAGAAAAAATGTATCTCGATAATTATACAGAGGGGAAGGGGAAGGGTTTACATGTTAGGAGAAACTGTATCCCTTCCCCCCAAGGATATGAAATTTTGCATCCTACCGGGGGTATGAGATTTCACATCCCACCAGGGATACGAAATTTCACATCCACCCGGATGCGAAAATTCGTATCTCCTTGGGAGAAAAAGAAAAATTGGGAATCGAATTTCCTCCTATGGGAAATTTCTTACTCTCCGTCCATGACTATTCATACTGCTTTTGGAACTATACAATCGATATCAATTCTATTCGCTAACCAATTATACACTCATAAGTTTAGATGATTCAAGAGCGTATGTTAAGAGACCGAGTTCACGATTCGATATTGTTTTCAAAAACCAACTCTCGTAATCGTAGACCGAAGACATATTTACATGTTATGTTCTATTTCAAGTTCCGATTGCATCGTGCAAAATCATGTGAAAATGTGTGAGTATATACGTGATGATATGTCGGTAATGATCTGATTACGTTCCGACGTAAGCGAGAGTTGACGACCAACGTTAAATTTCTTAAGCCAACAGGAATTAGACGTTCATCAAAGCTACTAGGGAATAAGAATTCACTATATGCTCAATGGAATGGTCACGACCAAGCCCTCGGCATAGCTTGGAGATCTTTTCAGCTTCCAGAGTTGATTTACTCAAAAGCACATAATGTCAATAAAAGACGTACATTGGGGGGAAGTGTTAGCTAGCCTTTTGGTCTGATTCCCAAAAGCATGTCAGGCCCACTCGACTCGGTCCATCATGTAGCACCGAAGCCCGAAGTGTCGCAAAAACATTCAGGATCCAGGCCAAGAAGGAGTCATGCGATATGATTTTGTATCCTTTAGAAGTCCCATTTACCTGGAATTTCGCATCCCCCTGTTTGCAATGTTTAATGTAGCTCGCAACCCTACGGAATGGGATGCGATTTCGCATCCCTCAAAATGTGTAATATGGCATCACACTGGGATGTAATTTCACTTCCCTCAGGTGCGAAAACCCGCTTCCGTCTGGGATGCGTGGCCTCACATCCTTTAGGATGTGTACCTTCATGTTCTACCCGAGGAAGCGAATTTCCTTTAGCCACTGCTTCAGGATGTGAAATTCCTGTTGTGGTCCCCAAATCTTACCTACTCCTACCTAATCCACTACCTATAAATGCCCCCTACCTCATATTTCAAAAGGGTTGTCATTTGCATGATCTGACCACTCAATAAGGACCTTGGACATCATTAATGGCAGCCTAAGCCTTATTAAAGAAGAATAACTAATTTTTCCCAAGACTTCCAACATGCAAAATAATGAATCCCGAATACTTAACCAAATAATGTAGACAATCAGAATGATGATGCCCAAAACTCTGCATACGCTACAAAGTGGATGTAGGTTCAATATGAACCAAACCACTATAAATTCTTATGTTTTTGCTTTCAGCACTTACTTTTCCATTTGTGAAACCTTGTTCTTGTATAATCGAGAATTGTTGGGTGTGACACCAATTTTTCGTGTCAACAATACATACATACATATATATATATATATGTGTGTGTGTGTGTGTTTGTGTGTGTGTGTAGGATATATATAGGTATTCAGAATGAACAGTATAAATATTCAAGATTACAAAGATGAAGAATTCAAGATTGAAGACCCATGAGTAATAAGAGGTCAAGAAAACATGATAAATAATAGAGTATTTTTTTTTGTTAAAACTCTGTTATTCTTATTCCAATTTTCTCACCATTTTAGACTTATAATATTTTTATCTATTATTTTTAAACAGAATTCAAAATTACTTCCTATTTAAAATATATTCGTAGCTCATAATTGTAATAACTCGGAAATCCGAGCCAATTTAAAATTTTTATTTTGGCAATTTTAATGAATTTTGGATATTAAAATGAATTATTTTAAGTAATAACGACGAGAAATTTATTTTGAATGGAACTAGAAGGTATATATTTATTTGAATCGACGTTAGAATATAAATATTTATTTTTAGTTATAAAAGGAATTGAAAAAGGCGCGGGAGTTTGAAAATTCGATTTCAAATTTCAAATGAATGTATATGATACAAAATAAACCGGATTTTAGCGAAACCAAAAATATTAGAATCTAGTTGAAAATATCTTTCCAACGAATCTGAAAAACTGAAATTTCATAGCGGGAATAAAAAGAGGTGCCCAGTTGAAAATTCAGAATAGTCACTATGGAATTATGGCCCTTAAAAATGGAAATCTTGCAAATGACCTCGGTTTTCAATGAAACCACTTTTGTTGGATCCGGGATGTCTATTTATTGCTAGATTCCAAAATTTGTAATTTTCTGAATCAATATGTGAGCGTGGCGAAGGAAAACGAGTTTTAACAGTTTTAGTCAATTTCGATAGACCAGAAACTGACCATTTTTCAAACGGTCATCAAATTTGACGAAAATAGTTTTGTTAGGACTGTATCATCAATATGAAGCTAGAAATATTTTTTGGAATTTTCAGAGTCAGTATGTGGCCCAGGTAAATTGAAATGTACGTTTGAATTGAATATATATAGATTTATATTGTAATTTTAATGAAAAATGATCATAACTGACAAATCTTCTTGCGAAACATATCCCATTGTGTTCAAAATGTGGGTAAATAGTTAGGGACATCAGTCGTTGGGTCTCGTTTGGAGGTCGAAGAAAAAGTCAACCTTTGAAGGAATAAAATAAAATATAAATTAATTTATATAACCTTTTTTCTTTTTCCCCCTTCTCATTCACCGATTCGGAACATAGAAATAAAAAAACTTCCACATCGAGAAGAACGCGTTGCCCCATTTCCCATCTCGTCGCGCCACATCCACCAAGGCGCTGCTTCTGCTCCGACCTCTCCTCATCGCCCCTCCTTCCTGTACCGCCTTTCCTCCCTCAGCGCGAGCCCCATACCACGAGACGCCCAAACCTTAGCCGTTGTAGGGCACCCCGCCGACCTCAGGCGCCTCCATCTTGACCTCCACCATGCCGCAGGCCCCTCCTCTGGCCACATATCTGACTACCAAGCCCCTACTCAGGAAAAATGCAAAAAGTGATCTTTCATTTACTTTATTTAGTTTTAATTAATTTAGAAATATGGTAATAGCTAATGTAAAAACATATGTGGTTTAAATAATATAAAAATATGATTTTTAATAAAGTAAAGTTATAATTTTTATATAATTATGTGATTTTTACTATGATAAAAATATAATTTCAGTTTATAGGATAATATTATTTATAGAAAGATTTGATTTTTTTTAAATTATAAAGACTCGATTTTTAAAACCATAAAGTTTTGATTTTTAAAGCTACCAAGGAGTGATTTTAATTTATGAAAAGAGAATAAAAATATAATCTTTATTATTTAAGTAGCAGAATAAAAATACAATCTTTATATAGAGAGCAGCGTTTTAAAAATATATTTTTTATCATGAAATAGCGAGAATAAAGATTCGATTTTTATCATGAAAGCAAAGTGAAAAATATAATTTTTAGATATGTATAAAAATTTGATTTTTATATTATAGAGATAATAAAAATATGATTTTTATATTATAGAGATAATAAAAATATGATTTTTATATGATAGAGAAATTAAAAATATGATTTTGATGTTGAAAAGAAAAATATATGGAAAACTAAATTATAAAAATAAAATTTTTATAATATAAACATCAACATAAAAATATGATTTTTATTTATAAAGTAACAGTATAAAAATGTGATTTTTTAATAATCAACTGCGTGATACAAATTTCGATGGTACTGTCGGAAAACAAATCTAAATTCAAACCGTTCAAAGATAAGGACTGGCGGAGTGGGTCCCCAAGGTGAGAACTCCTCATTTTTATTTTATTTTTCTAGTTTGAAATATATACTAGGATGCAGACGGTGCTTAGCAGCACCCGACACCCGTCTTCCACAGATCATGGATGACTTGTTTGATTGATCGATGTGTTGTGAAAATTGATTATGTGATGTGTAATGAATAAATATTTTATAGTTGAAAATATAATTTTTAATGTGTATATAAAATAAATATTTATGAACAAATCGGACGATTTGTTCATGTACACACATTTGACGGATATTGATTGGGACGATAAATTTTACACATCGCCCAACTGCACAAATAAAACCTGTGTTTGATTGTTTGAAACCCCATACGGATATTGGGATGAAACTGGACATACACTAATCCCAATAATTAGCTGTATGTTGATCGATTGATTGACAAGCTGTTGTAAGCGCTAAATATTTATATTTAATGCTTATACAGTGTAGAATGCACTTTGGATGATGGATTGCTGTTTTCATTGTTGTTATACACATTGGTTGTGTGAAATCCATATAATCAACATTATATGGTAATTGACTGTGTCTGATTCCAGTTCAGAAACAATGAAGATTTTGAAATAACGATTATTTTAAAATAACGAATATTTTCAAACAATATTTAGA
The DNA here is from genome assembly GCA_030737875.1 of Allium sativum. Lineage (NCBI taxonomy): Eukaryota > Viridiplantae > Streptophyta > Magnoliopsida > Asparagales > Amaryllidaceae > Allium > Allium sativum. Next base: position 425,810,149 of record CM060909.1, on the reverse strand, counting down.
AAAGAATCAAAATATGATTTTGATGTCCGACTTGGGATGGACACGAATATATTTAAATATATAAAGCCATGTCGATTAGATTGATGCCATTTTGACATGAAGGATATTTATATCGATTTTATTCATTTTTATAATGAATATCGAAAAGGAATTGAATTCAAAATCTAATGTTTTGAAAAGATTATCATTTATATATGTTGATATGGAATATTCAGTTTTGATTAGAAATTGAATATGAAGTTAAAATCGTTTTGAAAACGAATTTAAAACGATTTATAAAATACGTTTTAAAAAGAAATCGACGAAATATATATAATATATATATTATATATAATGGTTTGAATAGAACGTACCGCGCTGCGGTAGTTCGCGAATTTCGACCATTGACTTCGAATGGACATTACAGGAGATCCGACTGTGGATTCTCCTAAAACCGGAACCGTTGGGTTCGTATCGAATAGAGCTTTCTAACGAATACAAGAAATTTGAAATCTAATGGTTGGATTTGGATTAATGTTCAAATCAAATTTGGAAAAGGTCGCTGTAAGTGCACTTCGATGGCCGTTTATGGAAATCGATTGTACGGGCCTTGATAAAATTATTAAAAATATTAATAATTGGTGAAAGAATCATAAGAAATGATTTGGAAAGAATTGGGATGAAAAATCCCATATTTGAGAAGATAAAAATAGATTTTTATCGAAATGAACTAGTTTTGAACTAGAATTATAATCCATTTAATTTTAAAGTAAATAAATTGCATTTTAAATGGTTTTGAAAATAACCAAAATTTCCAATATATAAATTGGAAATGGATTTGAATCGAAATTGTCTTTGGAATATTTCGATGTTGGGTTTCGTGATTATACAGATATTGTTATGGAAATTTGAAAGATATATTTATATCATTATTTCCAATACGATATTTGTTGTTCGTAGAATTTGCTATTGAATATAAGCCGATATATTTTCTATTCAGAGCCTTGTATTTAGTATCAAATGGGATTTGGGTTTGTCTTGAATGATGTCTTTTTTAACACTGTTCTTAAACCTAATTGAGAAAAAGATTAAGTCTTTTTATTTAGATTTAATGAAGTATACTAATTAAATGATATTTAATGGAATTGAATTGGAATTGATTTTCGGGTTTATCGTGAATGGTGTTTTAAATAACACTTGTTCTTTAACCCGATAATTAATGGAATGTGAATTGGGTCTGTTGTGAACTGTGTTTTAACGACATTCGTTCTTTAACCCGATTCACAGGGAAATGTGATTTGGAATTTATAAATCTTTTGTTAAGATCTAAAGGAGATTTTCCAAAGTAAAGTTTTCAAATTTAAATAGAGTAAATTGGAATGGGATGGAATTCGATTTGGTAATAGCCGAAGTGAATTTCCGTTGATGAGGACTGCTAATATATATGGAATTTAAAAGGCTTTGCCGTTATTCCATTTATATTGTTAGTCGGATATGGAAATTTATATCGATTATATACATTGATTTATTTTCCAAGAAGATTCCATGGTTAATGGAATGTGATTTTGGGTTGTCGTTAATGGTATCTTTAATGATACTGTTCTTAGACCCAACGGAGTTAAGAAAATCTGAAACTAATTGGAGATTAGTTAAGTTGGATAGTTTCTTAGGTATTGGTCTGATGTTGGTTTCGGCCTTCGGGGTTAACACTTAGGGAATTATTCACTTGCTAATTTACGGTTAAACGTTGATGGAATAGAATGTGATTTTGGGTTTATCGTGAACCGTGTTTTAAATGACATTGGTTCTTTAACCCAGTTAAAGACAGGATATGATTTCCCAGGTTAAACAATCGTTAATATTGATTTTTGGGAAGATTGAGACCAAGTGGAGTTTTAATGAATCTTTAATTAGATTGAAAGGATCGAGAATGCAGTATCACCAGTTTTGCTCCAGGCGATAGTTAAATCTTTAATTAGATTTGAATGTGAAATGGTAATTGAATTTACCGATAACAACGTGGTGTTAGATATGAAGTATTACCAGTTTTACTTCATGGGATGAATAGGTTGGGGTTCGGAAATTAAAACAAATGATTACTTTGGTAAGGTTCGTTAATCCCGACTAGTTTGGATAAACCATAAAATGGTTTGAATTTATATTCAAATGAAGATTAAAGAACAAATTTAAAGAATTTATCTTTGATAAAATTAATGGGAACCTTTCCCAAAGTAAAAGAATATTTGAATAAAGGAATATTCTAAATTGGAATAAGGCATATGTTGTGCTTTTATAACACTTGTTTATTATATATGCGAGTTATTCGGAAAGACCGGGTTTATCCCATTTGGATAACTGAATCTACGATAAGTCGATGATGAAGACGGTGGTTGAAGACCGGAGGTATTCACATCATTTGGATAATTACTGATAATCTTGATTAGGCTGTACACCCATGAGGAGGGAATTAGTTGGTGATTGTCCAGACGTACTTGGAGATCGATGGATATGAGAGGAATAAGGCTCCTCTGGTTTCGTTCAGACCCAGAACGGACTAGTAGATGGATTGTGTGTCTGACATTGGATTTTATTCTGTGTTGATTGATTTCTATTAAATATATATCTATTTGGCGGCGGAGAATGTATTCTCTTTCTTAACGCCCTTCTCTGAAACGTACGAGCTCAGAGGTTATATATCGATTGATATCAGTCGCATGACATGAATTGCCTGTGTGGCATGCTGAGATGCAAATGATCAAGGCTTCTATTGAAAAGCAGGGTCTTGTGGTTGATGATCAAAGCACGGATTTAATACAACGTAGCTTTGTGTAGCGTTAATTCGTGAGCCTCATACCCCGGTGTGAACCAGAAACGGGAGAAGGACCTTAGGGAGGGCATGCGTTTCTTTCTAGCTAGGAGTGGTGTTTTGGGTTTTACACACCCGGACATTTTACTTATGTGGATGATGGATTGTGAGGCGCCTCGGTTATATCGGTCAATCCGGGAATGATGGAGTCATTTGGCTCATTTACGCCCCATAGGGCAGGGAAACGTAGTGTTTAGGGTTTAAGTTTAATCCACATTAAGTGGACAGGCCCTGACGATCCAAGAGACGATGCGCTATGTTCCTGAGGCTCGGGCTAGAGAGTCTCTAAGCCGTAAGGACGATCCCTTGCCTTGGTTCACAGATGGAAATCCAACTTCCAATACGTGACATTTGCAGTTTTGATTGTAGAGCCTAGTATTGGCGACATGGTATATGGTACCCATGCCGTCTAGGATTGATACATTTATATTTGAAGTTGTTTTATACACTATGCACTTATAATAGTATCAAATGATTTGTTTTAAACGTACCAAGCATGTTTGGTTATTATAAGGGAAAACCCTATCCATGGGCTTGCGTTGCATTGTGTGATAGGACCTGGGTTTTATAATAGCTTCAATTTTCCAAAAAGCATTGCGTTGTTTTGTTATATGCACTGGTATTCTTGGGAGGAAACCCGTTCTGTGTTATACGGCGTGTTATATATCTGATTTAAAGAAAACTATGGGTGACCTGGAGTTTAATGTTTTAACCTAAACTATGGGTGCCCCTATTTCCAAACTGGCAGCTAGTAGTTTTGGTTTTGCAGATTTATATTCACAGGATTCTGGTTTACAGCTGGAATGATATTCGTAAAGATCTGTATCCGTATATTCTTTTCAGTTGTGTTTTGTATTATTTTCCGCTACAGTTATGTATTTAAATCTCTGATATTTTCTATTGTATTTTATTCATTCACACTCTGTAATATTCTTGTATTCTGATGAAATTATTGTAATAAGCAATGAAATGTTCTTCTGTTTGTGTTTTGATCCGTCTTGTCCTCAAAGTAATCCGTGCTTTCCTTTACGGGGAAGTTCGGATTATTTCATTGTGGTATCAGAGCTTTGGTTTACAAAGCTCGGAGAACAAGACACATTAAAACCAAACGAAAGAATTCATCAGAGATTGGATTAGTAATATCCAATGAGAATGGCTCGTTAGAGATAGGATATCTTAGAACGAGTGTGAAGAGTAGAGTTTTTGAAATAAAAATGAAAACAGTTTTGTTTTGAAAATTTAAATCAACTATTCCTATTTGAATATTATTTTTATATTGATTTGGACAATCAGGTATATAAAGATTTTGCGTATACGTCTGATCCGCGTGTATTTGAAGTTTTAATATACATGGTAGATACTGAATCACACTCTAGTCGCCCGAGAATGATTCTGATGATGGGTACCCATCACCAGTGTTGTGTTCGAGTTTCAAAAGTGGGATATCTATATGATTCCAATTGACCGGTGTGAGAACCAAAACTAGATAAGGCATATTGTTGTGATTTGGCATCAAAAATCTGATTTTTGGACTATGTATTAAAGTTATGAATTTGAAAAGCTAATCAACTAATTGATTGCTGGTTGTGTTGTTTGATTATTGGTTGATTAGTTAAAATTTGAACCATTTAACCAATTTGTATCAAATGTCGAAGTGAATTGAAAATTGTTTGGAAATGCATGCATGTACATATATATTGTAATAACCCGGAAATCTGTGCCAATTTAAAAATTTTATTTAGGCAATTTTAGCGAATTTTGATTATTTAAAATGAATTATTTTAAATAATAACGACGAGAAATTTATTTTGAATGGAATTCGATCGTATATTTTATATAGATCATCGTTAGAATATAAATATTTATTTATATATATAAAAGGAAATGAAAATGGCGCGGTAGTTCGATAATTCGATTTCAAATTTCAAATGAATGTACCGGGTGCAAAATAAACCGGATTTTAGTGAAACCAAAAATATTAGAATCAATTTGTGAATATCATTCCAACGAATCCGAAAGATTGGAATTTCATAGCGGGAATCAAGAGATATGTCCAGTAGAAATTTCAGAATAGTCGCTATGGAATTTCGACCCTTAAAAATGGCCATGTTGCAAACGACCTCGGATTTCGACGAAACCAATTTTGTTGGATCCGCAATATCAAATTTTTGATAGGTTTCAAATTTCATAATTTTTCGAATCAATATGTGAGCGTGGCGAAGGAAAACGCGTTTGACCAGTTTTAGTTGATTTTAATCAACTGGAAAATGACCATTTTACAAACGGTCTCGGAATTTGACGAAATTAGTTTTGTTAGGACCGTATCGTCAATACGAAGCTAGAAAATATTTTTCTGGAATTTTTCTGGTTAGTGTGTGGCCCTGGTAAATTGAAATGCGCGTTCAAATTCAATATATAGAGTTATATGTGGATTTTGATGGAAACTGATCGAAACGATCGAATCAGCCAACGATACATATCCCATTGTGTTCGAAATCGGGGTAATTAGCTATGGATGACAGGCGGTGGGTTTGATTCTGAGTTCAAAATCAAAAGTCAACTTTTTGAAATAATTAAATAAAAAAATATATTTTATATAAAAACCCCCAAAGCCCCCTTCCCTTCCTTTGACCAAATCGACCTTTCAGAAACCCCCCTCCCCTCCCCTCTCCCCGACCTCGTCGATCACCGACTCCCCCATCCACCAGTCGCCGCCCTCAGGTGATCCCCCTCCTCCTTCCCTGAGTCACTCGAAGACTCCAGGGCCCGAAAACACCTCGCATAGCCCCACATCCACCTGCGCTGGCCAGCAACCGCCACCCCTTGCTCCGATGACTCCCCCCTACCGTCGACGACTTCCGGCCACCCCCCTGCTGCACCATGCCTTCGCCTTCTTCTGCTTCTTCGATTGAAAACCCCCTCCAATCGTTAACGCTGTAAGTTTTTTTAATTTATTTCTTTTATTAATTTAATCATTTTCAGTTAATAGAAGACAACATTTTTAGATTATAAAATATACCATTTTCAGTTTATAAAAGGTGCGAATTTTGAAATAATAAAACTATGATTTTTATGTAGTACAGATAATAAAAATATGATTTTTATATAGTATAGATAATAAAAATGTGATTTTTATATATAAACAGTGTGAAAAGGATGTGTTGGAATTTCGAACAAATTCAAACCTTTCAGAAAGAAAGACTGACGGAGTGGAACCCCAAGGTGAGAACTTCTCACTTTTAATTTAATTTTCTAGTTAAAAATATATATACTAGGATGCAGACGGTGTTTAGTAGCACCCGACACCTGTCGTCCATAGAACATGGACGGCTTGTATGCTTGTTTGTTTGATTTTGATGTGTAGTTGATTGGGTAATGTGATGTGAAATGAAATAAAATATTTATATAGTTAAAAATATTTTATAGTTAAAAATAGAATTTTTAACATATATATGAAATGTAATAAATTAATATAAACAAATCGAATGATTTATTTATATACACACATTTGACTGATATTGATTGGAACGATAAATTTTACACGTCGCCCAACAGCACAAAAAAATCTGTGTTTGATTATTTGAAACCCCACATGGGTATTGGGATGATATTTGACGTACACTTATCCCGATTGTTTAGTTGTATGTCGATCGATTGGTCGACAGACTGTGTAAGCGTTAATTATGTATATTTAATGCTTATGCAGTTGTATGGTGCACTCTGGATGATGGTTGATTATATATCGTTGTTATTTTATACATGTGTTGTAGAAAATCCATATAATTAACATTATATGGTAATTGATTGGGTCTCATTCCAGTTTTGAAAAAGAAATATTTGAAATAGAATATTTGAAAATAGAAATATATGAAGCCGTGTTGATTATATTGTCGCCATTTTGACGCGAACGATATTTATATCGATTTTATTCATTTTTCAATGAATATTTAAAGTGATTTTGAAATTCGAATTATATTGAAAAGAATTGAAATTCGAATTATATTGAAAAGAATTGAAATTCGAATTAAATTGAAAAGAATTGAAATTCGAATTAAATTGAATAGAAATGAATACAAATAGAAATGAATTCGAATTGAATTGAAAACGAACTGAAATTGAATTAAAAATCGATTTTAATTGAAATCAATTTGAAATGAATTTAAAACGAATTTACAAGGAAAAATTCAATTTTGATTTGAATTTGAAATGAAGTTGAAATCGTTTCGAAAATGAGTTTAAAACGATTTATAAAATACGTTTTGAAAGGAAATCGACGAAATATATATAATATATATATATATTATATATATAACGGCCTGAATAGAACGCGCCGCGCTGCGGCAGTTCGTGAATTTCGACCATTGACTTCGAATAGATATTACGGGAGATACGACCATCGGATTCTCCTGAAACCGGAACCGTTGGGTTCGTATCGAAAAGTTCATTCTAACGAATATTAGAGATTTGAAATCTAATGGTTGGATTTGGAATTATGTCCAAATCAAATTTGGAAAAGGTCGCTGTAAGTGCAGTTCGATGGCCGTTGATGGAAATCGTCTGTACGGGCCTTGATAAAATTATTAAAAATATCAATAACTAGTGTAAAATCATAAGAAATGATTTGGAAAGAATTGGGATTAAAAACTCCATATTTGAAAAGATAAAAATAGATTTTTATCGAAATAAACTAGTTCTGAACTAGAAAAATAATTCAACTATTTTTAGAAATAAATAAATTGTGTTTGAAATGGTTTTGAAAATAACCAGAATTTCCAATATATAGATTGGAAATGGATTTGAGTTGAAATTATCTTCGGAATATTTCGATATTGAATTACGTGATTATAAAGATATTTTTATGGAAATTTGAAAGATATTTATATCGTTATTTCTAATAGAATATTTATTGGTCGTAGAATTTGATAATGAATATGAGCTGATATATTTTCTATTCAGAGCCTTGTATTTAATATCAAATGGGATTTGGGTTTGTTGTGAATGGTGTCTTCATTAACACTGTTCTTTAACCCAGTTGAAAAAAAGATTAAATCTTTTTATTTAGATTTAATGAAGTGTACCAATTAAATAATATTTATTTGGAATTGAAATGGGAGTGATTTTGGGGTTTATCGTGAACGGTGTTTTAAATAACACTTGTTCTTTAACCCGATAATTAATGGAATGTGATTTTGCGTTGTCGTGAAAGGTATCTTCAATAATATTGTTCTTAGACCCAAAGGAGATAAGAAAATCAGAAACTAACCGGAGATTTGTTAAGTTGAATGGTTTCTGGGGCATTGATCTGATGTTGGTTTCGGCCTTCGGGGTTAATACTTAGGGAATTGCTCACTTGCTAATTTACGGTTAGGGACTGATTGAAATGTGATGTGATTTTGGGGTTTATCGTGAACCGTGTTTTAAATGACATTGATTCTTTAACCTTGTTAAAAATTAAAACTAAGTGGAGTTTTAATGAATCTTTAATTAGATTGAAAAAATCGAGAATGGAGTATCACCAGTTTTACTCCAGATGGTAGTTAAATCTTTAATTAGATTTGAACGTGAAATGGTAATTAAATTTACCGATAACACCGTGGTGTTAGATATGAAGTATGACCAGTTTTACTACATGGGATAAATAGGTTGGGATTGGGAAATAAAATAAATAATTACTTCGGTGTGGTTCGCTAATCCAGACTAGTTTGAAGCGAAATTCAAAGGAAGATTAAAGAATAAATTTAAAAGAATTTATCTTTGATAAAATTAATGCGAACCTTTCCCTAAGAATGTGAAATTTAGAAACTAACTGTAGGTTTGCTAAGATGAATGGTTTCCTGGGGTATTGATCGGATGTTGGTTTCGGCCTTCGGGGTTAATATTTGGGGAATTATTCTCTGGCTAATTTACGGTTAGTGACTGATGAATTGGAATGAGGCGTATGTTGTGTTTGTGTAACACTTGTTTATTATATACGCGAGTTATTCAGAAAGACCGGGTTTATCCCATTCTAAATAACTGATTCGGCGATTAGTCGAAAATGAAGACGGTGGTTGAAGACCGGAGGTCTTCACGTCATTTGGATAATTACTGATGATCTTGATTGGGCCGTACACCCAAGAGGAGGGAATCTGTTGGTGGTCGTCCAGACGTACTTGGAGATCGATGGAAATGCAGGGCACTAGGTGCCTCCGGTTTCGTTCAAACCCAGAACGGACTTGTAAATGGACTGTGTGTATGACATTGGATTTTATTCTGTGTGATTGATTTCTTTTAAATATATCTGTTTGAAGACGGAGAATTTATTCTCTTACTTAACGCCCTTCTCCGAGACGTACAAGCTCAGGGGTTATATACTGATGGATATCAAACGCATAGAGTGAATTGCCTGTGTGGCATGCCTAAGTGGAAAATGATCAAGGCTTCTGTTGAAAAGCAAAGTCTTGTGGTTGATGATCAAAGCAAGGCCTTTGTGGCATAGCTTTGTGTAACGTTTACTTCGCGAGTTTCACACCCGGTATGAACCAGAAACGGGAGAGGACATCAGGGAGGGCATGCGTTTCTTTCTAGTTAGAAGTGGTGTCAATGGTTTTACACGCCCTGACGAGTTTGACTTATGTGGTTGTTGCTGTTGCGAGGCGCTTCGGATATATCGGTGACTATGTGAAGCCGATGGAGTCATTCGTTGGCTCATTTACGCCCCATAGGCGGGGAAACACATGTTCGGGCATTTTAATCCACTCCGTGTGGACCAGCCTTGACGATCCAAGGGCTTGACTGAGTATTTGTCCTGAGGCTCGGGCTAGACAGTCTCGAATCAGTGGGGAAGATCTTTTTCCTCGGTTCATACCGTAAATGATAACCCAACTTCCAATACGACATTTTGCGGTTTTGATTGTATACCTATATATGGCGACATAGTGGTATGGGACATTCATGCCCGCCTATGATAGATATTTATGATTGTATATAAAATCAGAAACTAACTGGAAATGAGCTAAGATGAGTGGTTTCCTGGGTATTGGTCTGATGTTGGTTTCGGCCTTCGGGGTTAATACTTAGGGAATCGTTCTCTTACTAATTTGCGGTTGGAGTCTGATTAAGAATAAAAATAAAATAAAATTTCACGTATCAAGCATTATTTGGCTATTATAAGGTAAAAACCCTATCCCCCGGCTTGCGTTGCATTGTGTAATAGGACCTGGGTCTTATAATAGCTTCATTTTTCTTTATTTAGCATTGCGCGGTTGTTATATGCACTGGTATTCTTGGGAGGAAACCCGTTCCGTGTTATACGGCGTGGTCCCTTGATTTACCTAACTTTAAATAAAGATTAATAACTGTTTTAGTTCTCACACCAGTCCCATGACTGACGTGGAGTTTACTGTTTTAACCTAAACTCTGGGTGCCCTTATTTTGACACGGACAGCTAGTAGTTTTGGTTTTGCAGATTTATATTCACAGGATCCTGGTTTACAGCTGGAATGATATCCAGAAAGCTCTGTATCCGTATATCTCTTCTAGTTGTGTATTGTATTATTTTCTGCTGCGATGTATTTCAATGTAATTTAAATCTCTGATATTTTTTGTGTAATATTTATTCTTACTCTGTATATTCTTGTATTCTGATGGAATTGTTGTAATTAACAATGAAATGATCTTCTGCCTACGTTCTATTTTTTCGTGTTCTCAACTCAATCCGGGCTTTCCTTATTGGGGAAGTTCGGGTCATTTCAGCTGGTATCAGAGCTTTGGTTTACAAAGCTCAGAGAACAAGGTGCATTATAACCAAACGAAAGAATTCATCAGAGATTGGATTAGTAATATCCAATGGGAATGACTCGTTAGAGATGGGATCAGTAGTATCCTAGAACGAGTGTGAAGAGTATAATTTTAAAAATGAAAACAATTTTGTTTTGAAAATTTAAATTTTATTCAACGTATTTGAATATTTATTTTAAATTGATTTGGACCATCCGATATATAAAGATTTTACATATGCGCCAAGTTAGCGTGTATACAAAGTTTTAATGTACTGGATAGTTATAGAATCACACTCTTGTCGCCCGGGGATAATTCCGATGATGCAGTCGCATCATCAGTATTTATATTCGAGTGCCGAAAGCGTGATATCTATATATTTCCATTAGACTGGTGTGAGAACCAAAATATAGTTAGAATATATTGTTGTGATTTGGCATCAAAAATCTGAATTTTGGACTATGTATCAAAGTTATGAATTTGAAAAGCTAATTAACTAATTGATTGATGGTAGTGTTGTTTGATTAATTAAATGTTGAAGCATATAACCAAATTGATCAAATAGTGAATTGTATTGAAAATTTGTCACATTTGCATGCATATACATGTACTTACATTGAACAGGTCATAGCAAGGAGGCTAGAGTAGAGAAATAAAATTGTTTGCCCGACAAATAGGTACATGTTTACCATAATTTACTATTTTGTTTGGGTGATAATGATTTTAAGAGCTGACTGGCTTTTCCTTTTTCTTTTGGATTGAAGAAGGCCATTCCCCGGTGCAGGGGAGGTTATGGCGAAATTTTTCGAAAATTTAGGGTGTTAGCCAAATTTTTGGAAAATTTGAAAAGTTCTTAGAAACTGAAAAGTTGAAGAACTTAAGCCGTAGTGAAAATACTGGAAGTTGAGTTGATTTGTGAAACAACTTTCGGCTTCGTTCCTTTTCGGGGATGAAAATTTTTAAGTGGGGGAGATTGTAATAACTCAGAAATCCGTGCCAATTTAAATTTTTTATTTTGGCAATTTTAGCGAATTTTGATTATTTAAAATGAATTATTTTAAATAATAACGACGAGAAATTTATTTTGAATGGAATTCAATCGTATATTTTATACAGATCGTCGTTAGAATATAAATATTTATTTATATATATAAAAGGAATTAGAAATGGTGCTGTAGTTCGATAATTCGATTTCAAATTTCAAATGAATGTACCGGGTGCAAAATAAACCAGATTTTAGTGAAACCAAAAATATTAGAATCAATTTATGAATATCATTCCAACGAATCCTAAAGATTGGAATTTCATAGCGGGAATCAAGAGATATGTCCAGTTGAAATTTCAGAATAGTCGCTATGGAATTTCGGCCCTTAAAAATGGCCATTTTGCAAACGACCTCGGATTTCGATGAAACTACTTTTGTTGGATCCGCGATGTCAAATTATTGCTAGGTTTCAAATTTCATAATTTTACGAATCAATATGTGAGCGTGGCGAAGGAAAACGCGTTTGACCAGTTTCATTTGATTTTAATCGACTGGAAAATGGCCATTTTTCAAACGGTCTCGAAATTTGACGAAATTAGTTTTGTTAGGACCATATCGTCAATACGAAGCTAGAAAATATTTTTTTAGAATTTTTCTGGTTAGTATGTGGCCCCGGTAAATTGAAATGCACGTTCAAATTCAATATATAGAATTATATGTGGATTTTGATGGAAACTGATCGAAACGATCAAATCGGCCTACGATACATATCCCATTGTGTTCGGAATAGGGGTAATTAGCTATGGACGACACGCGATGGGTTTGATTCTGAGTTCAAAATCAAAAGTCAACTTTCAGACGACCCCAAACCCCGTACTGGACGGTGGCAAGGGTAATCCGTGGAATATAACACATAAACAGAAATAACAGAACAGAAATAAATAAATACACCAGATAATGAACAATAGAATATACTGGATAAAAGTAATCATCAGAGTTACACAGTATACAGGATCTTACTTAGTACAAATACAGTTCAGCTATACATAAATGTCTTCAGCGGAAAACAAACAAAATATGTACAATAGGAGCTGAACAGCATAAAAAGAGATAAATAAGAGAATCCATCTTCATCTCCAGCTATCCAGAAAGAACCAGCTAAACCTGAATACAAGGCTGCCCATGTAGAAAAAGGGGCACCCGAGTTTGAAAGTGAAACAAACTATGAGTCAGTCATGGGACTGGTATGAGAAATCTACCCAACATATTTAATATATGGCAAATCACAGGACCACACCACTTTCGTGGAACGGGTTTACTCCATTGGATTGCCAGTGCTTTAAAACAAATCATTCTTTTAATCATCGCAATGCTTTTTATAAAAATGAAGCCATTATAAGACCCAGTTCTCATCACACAATGCAACGCAAACCGGAGGATAGAGTTTTTACCTTATAACGGCCAAAATATGCTTGATACGAATAAAACAAAGGCATTTTATATTATGGCTAGTGTTTATATGTTTTGAAAACAATTTCAAATCATAACTATCAATCATAGACGGCATTAATGCCCCATACCACTATGTCGTCATATATAGGTATACAATCAAAACCGCACAGTCACGTATTTGGAAATTGGATTTCCGTCATGAACCAAGGCAAAAGATAGTCCTTACCGAATTCGTGACTCTCTAGCCCGAGCCATAGGCAAGTACTCAGTCAAGCCTTTGGATCATCAGGGCCGGTCCACCGATGTGGATTAAAATGCCTGAACAATACGTTTCCCTGCCCTTTGGGGCGTAAACGTGCCAACCAATGACTCCATCGGACCCGGATCGTCCGATCTAACCGAGGCGCCTCGCAACAACAACAACCACACAGATGAAAAGTATATAAATGTCAGGGCTGGTAGGTCACTGACACCACCCTAGCTAGAAAGAAACGCATGCCCTCCCTGAGGTCCTTCTCCCGTTTCTGGTTCATACCGGGGTGTGAGGCTCGTGAATTCACATTTTACACAAAGCTACGCCACACAGGCGGTGCTTTGATCATCACCACAAGACTTTGCTTTTCAACAGAAGCCCTGATCATTTGCCACTTAGGCATGCCACACTAGCAATTCATGCCATGCGACTGATGTCCATCGATATACAACCTCTGAGCTCGTGCGTTTCAAAGAAGGGCGTTAAGCTAAAGAATAAATTCTCTGCCGCCAAACAGATGTATACTTAATAGAGATCAATCAACACAGAATAAAATCCAATGTCAGACACACATTCCATTTACAAGTCTGTTCTGGGTCTGAATGAAACTGGAGGCACTAAATACCTCGCAAACCCATCGATCACCATGTACGTCTGGACGATCACCACTCATTATCCATATTTCGGGATGCCTTCCAATCAGGACCTCGGTTACCTTCCAAACGAGGTGAAGATCTCCGGTCTTCGACCACTGTCTTCATCTTGATTCCTTATCGTCGATTCAGCTATTCAGAATAGGATAAACCCGGTCTTTCTGAGCAACTCATGTATATAATAAACAAGTGCAACACTAACATATACACGCATCATTTCAATTCATTAGTCACTAACCGTCAATCAGTAAGAGAACGATTTCCCAAATATTAACCCCGAATGCCGAAACCAACATCATACCAACACCCAGGGAACCATTCGACTTAGCCAACTTTCAGTTAATTTCTAAATCACATCCATATCGTTTATAATATTTTATAATGATTTATCGCCATTTTTATTTATTTTAGAATAACCATTTTATTCAAAACGACGCTTCGGGCCATAACGCGGCCGTGGTGCTGTTTTTCTTCAGATTTGTTTTACACATATCTGAAAATCTAACCGTTGGATCTTTACAAAATTTACATCATTAGAAAGATCTTTTCAAAACGAATCCAATGGTTCCAGTTTCGGGAAAATCCGACGGTCGGATCTCCCGGTATAATCGTTTGAAGTTTCGATTTCAAAATACGAACTGCAGCGTCGTTATTCGATTAAATATAATTATATATATATATATAATCGATTCTGGCGCTGTTTTTCTTCAGATTTGAATTTAACATTCCAGACAATCCAACCGTTGGATTTTTACAAAGTTGGTGCCGTTGGAAAGATATTTCCAAGGCGAACCCAACGTTGCGGTTTCGGGAAAATCCGATGGTCGGATTTCCCGCACTAGTTGTTTGGAATCACGGTTTCAAAATACGAACTGCAGCGTCGTTATTTGATATATTTTAATTCTATTTATATACATACATATATATGTATATATATATATATATATCGATTCTTCGATTTCAAAGCTACATTCTTTTCATACATTTGATAAAAATGATATTTTTATCTAACTGTCTTCTATTTCAATACTTCACTATATTTAACAATTCATGTATATAATAAAAATGTGATTTTTATTGTAAAACAATTCATTTCCAAACACTATTATTTTATATAGTTTATATAGGTAATAAAAAAAATCAGATTTTTATTATAAAATAATTTATTTCAAAACACGACTATTTTATACATTTCATATTGATGTTAAAAATGGGATTTTTATTATAAAACAATTTCTTTCAAAATATGAATACCATTCAACACATGAATTTCAATTCAACGAATGAATATCGATTCAACACATGAAGGTTTTCTATACAACGAATAAATATAGTTTCAGCAAATGAAAATAATTCAAACACATGAATATCATTCAAAATTTCGGCAGCATAACGGCAGGGTAGTTAAAACCGGGACCGTCCCTAGTACGGCTCCTTGCTCTACCTTAAAACCTCGGGTTTTTGACAATGGGAATCATGCATCTAGTCCGCACGCAGGCGGCATGTATATATTTATTTCATTTCCACAAACTAATCCTATGTGGTTTCAACCACAAACGGGTATTTTTCAACCACAATCAATCAATATCAACCACAAACAATTCCAACCAAACATTCACTATCAATCAATTTTCACACCAATCACAACCAATAAATATCGTCCATGGTTTGTGGACGAGGGGCGTGTATATATATATATATGTATATATATATATATTTATATTTATATTTATATATAGCAATTCACTTCTATTTCAACACATATATAATTTTTACAATGCATATATAACTTATACATCGAATGTACAACTTATACAACGCTTATACAAGAGGTGTACAACGCTTATATAACTCATACATCGACTATATAATTTATACATCGTCGTTTTCCCATATCGTTTATAAATTTGAAATCTCACATTGGGTTCCACTCCACCAAAAATAGCAGAAAGCTCAGAAAAATATGCGGTCTCTTCTAAAATGTAGAAGATGTCCACACGGTCACGATGTTTCCTGTTTCATCGAATTTCGTTAACGAACGAAAAAGATATGATTTTTCAAAGTTCAGATGTAATAAAAGACGCACCTTTCACGATGGTTCAAAACTAGGTTTTGATCTTTCGATCAAACCGTTGCGCGATAGGAGAATCAGCTCACACAGCGTCGAAGAGCTTCGAAAGACCTTCGCACGCGTGGTGGTGAGGTGCAGTTCGGTGCACTCTGGTGGCGGCGGCGGCGTCCAAAGGGGCGATCTTCCCGAGCTCGCAACTCGAGAAATACTGCACGATAAATGTCAAACTTCACATGGATTTGATGTGGACGGTTAGAGCTTCAAAATGGATCCAACCTCACTTGATTTCATCGAGAAATGAAAGAGAAATTGAAGAGAGAAGTTTGGAGCTCCTTTCCGTCTCGCGCGCTTGACGATCGGGGAGAGAGAAAAGCATCTGGGCCAATGAGGGATTTTCTTTAATTTATAAATTTTTAAAATTTCAAAAATACCCCTTTCACACACGAACTCAAATCCAAACCCAATGACTGTCGTCCCTAGCGTTTTACCCCCATTCCGAACACAATGGGATATGTTTCGTAGGCTCATTCGACTGTTTCAGTCAGTTTTCCTTCAAATTAAAATATAAAACATTCAATATTTGATTTGAACGTACATTTCAATTTTCCAGGGCCACAAATTAATTCAAAAAATTCCAGAAAAATAAATCTAGCTGTGTTTTGACGATACGGTCCCAACAAAACTAGTTTCGTCGAATTCTGAGACCGTTTGCAAAAAGGCCCATTTCTGGTCGATCCAATTTAACTGTAATTGACCAAAACACGGTTTCCTTTCCCACGCTCACATACTAGCTTCAAAAATTATGAAATTTGAAATCTAGCCATAACTTCTCATCCCGGATCCAACAAAAGTGGTTTCGTCGAATTCCGAGGTCGTATGCAAAATGGCCAACTTTACGGGCTATATAAATTCCATAGCGACCTTTCTGAAAATTCATTTGGCCATAACTTTTGCTTTCCGTTATGAAAATTCGATTTTTCAGATTCGTTAGAAAGGTATTCACTAACAGATTTAAATATTTTTGGTTTCACTCAAATACGTTTTATTTTGCACCCGGTACAATCCGACAAAATTTGAATTCAATTTTTGAAACTACCACGCCTTTTCAGGCCTTGTTTATAAGTATAATTAATTATATTCGTTTTCAATTGTCGATTCAACTCACTTTTCATCTCTATTATTTAAAATATTTATTTTAAATATTTAAAATTCATTATTTTAGCCAATTTAAAAAAATTTAATTGGTTCAGATTTTCTGGGTCGTTACAATCTCCCCCACTTAAAACTTTTCATCCCCGAAAAGGAACAAAGTCGAAAGTGGTTTGATTAATCAACTCCACGTTCACTCTGGCTTCAATTCTCCAACATTTCAGTTTCTGAGAATTTTCAAATTCTTCAAAAATTTGGCTAACAGCCGGAATTTTCGAAAAATTTCGCCATAACCTCCTTTGTACGGGAAGGGGTTTGGAAATTTATTGGGCCGTATTAGGTACCCAATAAATCCTAATAATCATACACATATTTATAGTGATATATTCTGGTGTTTACAGGGGAGCGTGTATTGATAATAACTCCAGAGAATAAATTCTCGTCGCCCTGTCCCGTGTGGGGAATAAATAGTCCATGTGCCGTATCTAATAACTAGAGAGACGTGATTATTGTCAACTCCAGACCCGTGTGGGTTTTTTATTAATCTGGCAATTTAATCGTTACAATTTGAATAGTCCATATCAGTCATCAGTTCAACCTGTAAAATATAGTCATCGCCATACAAGCCTCTCGCTCGTATGGTAAATCTTCCACCCCGTCACACAAGCTCCAAATGCTTATGTGGTATATGATGAAGTATGCCTATCTTCAGAAGTATGCCATGTAGTGTAGTTCAAAATTAATTGTTACTATCCTATGGCGACGTTTATTATTTCACACAGAAAAACCAGCACTCCGCATCCAATGGCATTCACAGGAGTTGATATAATAATATTTCGCATCCAACTCATTAAGGTTTACCTATTTGTCAGGCACGCAAATAAAATCTTTACTCAACAACTAATCCATTTACCTGTTCAAACATATATAATACACATGTATATATTTCTATTTATTTACTAACCAATTCAATGTGTGGTTTAATCGAATAAATTCTACCATTATTTTATTGTTGATTAAATTAACTATCGTTTCAACAATTTTAATTAATCAAATCTACAATCACGCAACACAACCAACAATCAAATTGTTTTTAAACCTTTTTACTTTTCAAATATATATATCTTTTATATATTCAAAAATTATATTTCTAAAACCAGACTAAATATATAATCACAAATACATTATTTAAAAACATATTACTCTCGACTCGTTCTGAGGCACTTCTGACCCCATCTCTAACGAGTTGTTCTGATTCTGCTATACTCATACAAGGATAATGCTGATCCTATCTGTACGGAGTTACTCGTCCTAGAACACTACTGGTTCTATCTCTGACGAGTTCGTTAATATGTTATATTCCAGAACTAAGCTAAACCAAAGCTTTGATACCAAATGAGACGACCCCAAACCCCGTACTGACGGTGGCAAGGGTAATCCGTGGAATATAACACATAAACAGAAATAAATAAATACACCAGATAATGAACAATAGAATATACTGGATAAAAGTAATCATCAGAGTTACACAGTATACAGGATCTTACTTAGTACAAATATAATTCATCTATACATAAATGTCTACAGCGGAAAACAAACAAAATATGTACAATAGGAGCCGAACATCATAAAAAGAGATAAATTAGAGAATCCATCTTCAGCTCCAGCTATCCAGAAAGAACCAGCTAAACCTGAATACAAGGCTGCCCGTATAGAAAAAGGGGCACCCGAGTTTGAAAGTGAAACAAACTACGAGTCAATCATGGGACTGGTATGAGAAATCTACTCAACATATTTAATATATGCCTCTGAGCTCGTGCGTTTCAGAGAAGAGCGTTAAGCAAAAGAATAAATTCTCCGTCGCCAAACAGATGTATATTTAATAGAGATCAATCAACACAGAATAAAATCCAATGTCAGACACACAGTCCATTTACAAGTCCGTTCTGGGTCTGAACGAAACCGGAGGCACTAAATACCTCGCAAACCCATCGATCACCACGTACATCTGGACGATCACCACTCATTATCCATATTTCGGGATGCCTCCCAATCAGGACCTCGGTTACCATCCAAACGAGGTGAAGATCTCAGGTCTTCGACCACCGTCTTCATCTTCGATTCCTTATCGTCGATTCAGTTATTCAGAATAGGATAAACCCGGTCTTTCTGAGCAACTCACATATATAATAAACAAGTGCAACACTAACATATACACGCATCATTTCAATTCATTAGTCGCTAACCGTCAATCAGTAAGAGAACGATTTCCCAAATATTAACCCCGAAGGCCGAAACCAACATCAGATCAACACCCAGGGAACCATTCGACTTAGCCAACCTATAGTTAATTTCTAAATCACATCCATATCGTTTATAATATTTTAGAATGATTTATCGCCATTTTTATTTAGTTTAAAATAGCCATTTTATTCAAAACGACGCTTCGGGCCATAACGCGGCCGTGGCGCTGTTTTTCTTCAGATTTGTTTTACACATATCTGAAAATCTAACCGTTGGATCTCCACAAAATTTATATCATTAGAAAGATCTTTTCAAAACGAATCCAATGGTTCCAGTTTCGGGAAAATCCGACGGTCGGATCTCCCGGTATAATCGTTTGAAGTTTCGATTTCAAAATACGAACTGCAGCGTAGTTATTCGATTAAATATAATTATATATATATATATATATAATCGATTCTGACGCTGTTTTTCTTCAGATTTGAATTAAACATTCCAGACAATCCAACCGTTGGATTTTTACAAAGTTGGTGCCGTTGGAAAGATATTTCCAAGGCGAACCCAACGGTTGCGGTTTCGGGAAAATCCGATGGTCGGATTTCCCGCACTAGTTGTTTGGAATCACGGTTTCAAAATACGAATTACAGTGTCGTTATTCGATATATTTTAATTCTATATATATATATATATATATATATCGATTCTTTGATTTCAAAGCTACATTCTTTTCATACATTTGATAAAAATGATATTTTTATCTAACTGTCTTCTATTTCAATACTTCACTATATTTAACAATTCATGTATATAATAAATATGTGATTTTTATTGTAAAACAATTCATTTCCAAACACTATTATTTTATATAGTTTATATAGGTAATAAAAAAAATCGGATTTTTATTATAAAATAATTTATTTCAAAACACGACTATTTTATACATTTCATATTGATGTTAAAAATGGGATTTTTATTATAAAACAGTTTCTTTCAAAATATGAATACCATTCAACACATGAATTTCAATTCAACGAATGAATATCGATTCAACACATGAAGGTTTTCTATACAACGAATGAATATAGTTTCAGCAAATGAAAATAATTCAAACACATGAATATCATTCAAAATCTCGGCAGCATAACGGCAGGGTAGTTAAAACCGGGACCGTCCCTAGTACGACTCCTCGCTCTACCTTAAAACCTCACGGTTTTTGACACTGGGAATCATGCATCTAGTTCGCACGCAGGCGGCATGTATATATTTATTTCATTTCCATAAACTAGTCCTATGTGGTTTCAACCAAATATTTCTCAACCACAAACGGGTATTTTTCAACCACAATCAATCAATATCAACCACAAACAATTCCAACCAACCATTCGCTATCAATCAATTTTCACACCAATCACAACCAATAAATATCGTCCATGGTTTGTGGACGAGGGGCGTATATATATATATATATATATTTATATTTATATATAGCAATTCACTTCTATTTCAACACATATATAATTTTTACAACGCATATATAACTTATACATCGAACGTACAACTTATACAACGCTTATACAAGAGGTGTACAACGCTTATATAACTCATACATCGACTATATAATTTATACATCGTCGTTTTCCCATATCGTTTATAAATTAGAAATCTCACATTGGGTTCCACTCCACCAAAAATAGCAGAAGGCTCAGAAAAATATGCGGTCTCTTCTAAAATGTAGAAGACGTCCACACGGTCACGATGTTTCCTGTTTCATCGAATTTCATTAATGAACGAAAAAGATATGATTTTTCAAAGTTCAGATGTAATAAAAGACGCACCTTTCACGATGGTTCAAAACTAGGTTTTGATCTTTCGATCAAACCGTTGCGCGATAGGAGAATCAGCTCACACAGCGTCGAAGAGCTTCGAAAGACCTTCGCGCGCGTGGTGGTGAGGTGCAGTTCGGTGCACTCTGGTGGCGGCGGCGGCGCTCCAAAGGGGCGATCTTCCCGAGCTCGCAACTCGAGAAATACTGCACGATAAATGCCAATCTTCACATGGATTTGAAGAGGACGGTTAGAGCTTCAAAATGGATCCAACCTCACTTGATTTCATCGAGAAATGAAAGAGAAATTGAAGAGAGAAGTTTGGAGCTCCTTTCCATCTCGCGCGCCTGATGATTGGGGAGAGGGAAAAGCATCTGGGCCAATGAGGGATTTTCTTTAATTTATAAATTTTTAAAATTTCAAAAATACCCCTTTCACACACAAACTCAAATCCAAACCCAACGACTGTCGTCCCTAGCGTTTTACCCCTATTCCGAACACAATGGGATATGTTTCGTAGGCTCATTCGACTGTTTCAGTCAGTTTTCCTTCAAATTAAAATATAAAACATTCAATATTTGATTTGAATGTACATTTCAATTTGCCAGGGCCACAAATTAATTCGAAAAATTCCAGAAAATAAATCAAGCTATGTTTTGACGATATGGTCCCAACAAAACTAGTTTCGTCGAATTCTAAGACCGTTTGCAAAAAGGCCCATTTCTGGTCGATCCAATTTAACTGTAATTGACCAAAACACGTTTTCCTTTCCCACACTCACATACTAGCTTCAAAAATTATGAAATTTGAAACCTAGCCATAACTTCTCATCCCGAATCCAACAAAAGTGGTTTCGTCGAATTCCGAGGTCGTATGCAAAATGGCCAACTTTACGGGCTATATAAATTCCATAGCGACCTTTCTGAAAATTCATTTGGCCATAACATTTGCTTTTCGTTATGAAAATTCGATTTTTCAGATTCGTTAGAAAGGTATTCACTAACAGATTTAAATATTTTTGGTTTCACTCAAATCCGTTTTGTTTTGTACCCGGTACAGTCCGACAAAGTTTGAATTCAATTTTTGAAACTACCGCGCCTTTTCAGGCCTTGTTTATAATTATAATTAATTATATTCGTTTTCAATTGTCGATTCAACTCACTTTTCATCTCTATTATTTAAAATATTTATTTTAAATATTTAAAATTCATTATTTTAGCCAATTTAAAAAATTTAAATTGGTTCAGATTTTCTAGGTTGTTACAAACTTTTTGAAATAATTAAATAAAAAAATATATTTTATGTAAAACCCCCCAAAGCCCCCTTCCCTTCCTTTGACCAAATCGACCTTTCAGGAAAAAAAAAGAAAAAAAAAACCCCGACCTCGTCGATCACCGACGCCCCTACCCACCAGTCGCCGTCCTCAGGTGATCCCCCTCCTCCTTCCCTGAGTCGCTCGAAGACTCCAAGGCCCGAAAACACCTCGCGCAGCCCCACATCCACCTGCACTGGCCAGCAACCGCCACCCCTTGCTCCGATGAATCCCCCTTGCCGTCGACGACTTCCGGCCACCCCCCTGTTGCACCTCGCCTTCCCTTTCTTCTGCTTCTTCGACTGAAAACCCCTTCCAATCGTTACCGCTATAAGATTTTTTACTTTATTTATTTCTTTTATTAATTTAATCATTTTCAGTTAATAGAAGACAACGTTTTTAGATTATAAAATATACCATTTTCAGTTTATAAAAGGTGCGAATTTTGAAATAATAAAAATATGATTTTTATATAGTATAGATAATAAAAATATGATTTTTTATAGTATAGATAATAAAAATGTGATTTTTATATATGAACAGCGTGAAAAGGTTGTGTTGGAATTTCGAACAAATTCAAACCGTTCAGAAAGAAAGACTGACGAAGTGGAACCCCAAGGTGAGAACTTCTCACTTTTAATTTAATTTTCTGGTTAAAAATATATATACTAGGATGCAGACGGTGTTTAGTAGCACCCGACACCCGTCGTCCACAGACCATGGACGACTTGTATGCTTGTTTGTTTGATTTTGATGTGTAGTTGATTGGGTAATGTGATGTGAAATGAAATAAAATATTTATATAGTTAAAAATATTTTATAGTTTAAAATAGAATTTTTAACGTATATATTAAATGAAATAAATTAATATAAACAAATCGAACGATTTGTTTTATACACACATTTGACTGATATTGATTGGGATGATAAATTTTACACATCGCCCAACTGCACAAATAAAATCTATGTTTGATTATTTGAAACCCCACACGAGTATTGGGATGATATTTGACGTACACTAATCCCGATTGTTTAGTTGTATGTCGATCGATTGGTTGGCAGACCGTGTAAGCATTAATTATGTATATTTAATGCTTATGCAGTTATGTGGTGCAGTCTGGATGATGGTTGATTATTTATCGTTGTTATTTTGTACATGTGTTGTAGAAAATCCATATAATTAACATTATATGGTAATTGATTGGGCCTCATTCCAGTTTTGAAAAAGAAATATTTGAAAAAGAAATATTTGAAATAGAATATTTGAAAATAGAAATATATGAAGCCGTGTTGATTAGATTGTCACCATTTTGACGTGAACGATATTTATATCGATTTTATTCATTTTTCAATGAATATTGAAAGTGATTTCGAAATTCGAATTATATTGAAAAGAATTGAAATTCGAATTATATTGAAAAGAATTGAAATTCGAATTATATTGAAAAGAATTGAAATTCTAATTAAATTGAAAAGAATTGAAATTCGAATTAAATTTAATAGAAATGTATTCGAATTGAAATTCAAATGGAAATGAATTCGAATTGAAATTGAATTGAATTGAAAATGAAATGAAATTGAATTAAAAATCGATTTGAATTGAAATCAATTTGAAATGAATTTAAAACGAATTTACAAGAAAAAATTCAATTTTGATTTGAATTTGAAATGAAGTTGAAATCGTTTCGAAAACAAATTTAAAACGATTTATATAATACGTTTTGAAAGGAAATCGACGAAATATATATAATATATATATTATATATATAATGGCCTGAATAGAACGTGTCGCGCTGCGGCAGTTCGTGAATTTCGACCACTGACTTCGAATGGATATCACGGGAGATCCGACCGTCGGATTCTCTTGAAACCGGAACTGTTGGGTTCGTATCGAAAAGAGCTTCCTAACGAATATTAGAGATTTGAAATCTAACGGTTGGATTTGGAATAATGTCCAAATCAAATTTGGAAAAGGTCGCTGTAAGTGCAGTTCGATGGCCGTTGATGGAAATCGATGTACGGGCCGTGATAAAATTATTAAAAATATCAATAATTAGTGTAAAATCATAAGAAATGATTTGGAAAGAATTGAGATGAAAAACTCCATATTTGAAAAGATAAAAATAGATTTTTGTCGAAATGAACTAGTTTTGAACTAGAAAATTAATTCAACTATTTTTAGAAATAAATAAATTGGGTTTGAAATGGTTTTGAAAATAACCAGATTTTCCAATATATAGACTGGAAATGGATTTGAATCGAAATTATCTTCGGAATATTTTGATATTGAATTACGTGATTATACAGATATTGTTATGGAAATTTGAAAGATATTTATATCGTTATTTCCAATAGAATATTTGTTGGTCGTAGAATTTGATATTGAATATGAGCCGATATATTTTCTATTCAGATCCATGTATTTAATATCAAATGGGATTTGGGTTTGTTGTGAATGGTGTCTTCATTAGCACTGTTCTTTAACCCAGTTGAGAAAAAGATTAAATCCTTTTATTTAGATTTAATGAAGTGCACCAATTAAATAATATTTAATTGGAATTGAAATGGGAGTGATTTTGGGGTTTATCATGAACGGTGTTTTAAATAACACTTGTTCTTTAACCCGATAATTAACGGAATGTGATTTTGGGTTATCGTGAACAGTATCTTCAATAATACTGTTCTTAGACCCAAAGGAGTTAAGAAAATCAGAAACTAACTGGAGATTAGTTAAGTTGAATGGTTTCTGGGGTATTGATTTGATGTTGGTTTCGGCCTTCGGGTTTAATACTTAGGGAATTGCTCACATGCTAATTTACGGTTAGGGACTGATTGAAATGTGATGTGATTTTGGGGTTTATCATGAACCGTGTTTTAAATGACACTGATTCTTTAACCCAGTTAAAGATTAAAACTAAGTGGAGTTTTAATGAATCTTTAATTAGATTGAAAAGATCGAGAATGGAGTATCACCAGTTTTACTCCAGATGGTAGTTAAATCTTTAATTAGATTTGAACGTGAAATGGTAATTAAATTTACCGATAACACCATGGTGTTAGATATGAAGTATGACCAGTTTTACATCATGGGATAAATAGGTTGGGATTGGGAAATAAAATAAATAATTACTTCGGTGTGGTTCGCTAACCCCGACTAGTTTGAAGTGAAATTCAAAGGAAGATTAAAGAATAAATTTAAAAGAATTTATCTTTGATAAAATTAATGGGAACCTTTCCCTAAGAATGTGAAATTTAGAAACTAAATGTAGGTTGGCTAAGATGAATGGTTTCCTCGGGTATTGATCTGATGTTGGTTTCGTCCTTCGGGGTTAATATTTGGGGAATTATTCTCTGGCTAATTTACGGTTAGTGACTGATGAATTGGAATGAGGCGTAAGTTGTGTTTGTGTAATACTTGTTTATTATATACGCGAATTATTCAAAAAGACCGGGTTTATCCCATTCTGAATAACTGGTTCGGCGATTAGTCGAAGATGAAGACGGTGGTTGAAGACCGGAGGTCTTCATGTCATTTGGACAATTGCTGATGATCTTGATTGGGCCGTACACCCAAGAGGAGGGAATCGGTTGGTGGTTGTCCAGACGTACTTGGATATCGATGGATATGCGGGGTACTAGGTGCCTCCGGTTTCGTTCAAACCCAGAACGGACTTGTAAATGGATTGTGTGTCTGACATTGGATTTTATTCTGTGTGATTGATTTCTATTAAATATATATCTGTTTGGCGGCGGAGAATTTATTCTCTTGCTTAACGCCCTTCTCTGAGACGTACGAGCTCAGGGGTTATATACTGATGGATTTCAAACGCATAGAGTGAATTGCTTGTGTGGCATGCCTAAGTAGAAAATGATCAAGGCTTCTATTGAAAAGCAAAGTCTTGTGGTTGATGATCAAAGCAAGGCCTTTGTGGCATAGCTTTGTGTAACGTTTACTTCACGAGTTTCACACCCGGTATGAACCAGAAACGGGAGAGGACATCAGGGAGGGCATGCATTTCTTTCTAGTTATAAGTGGCGTCAGTGGTTTTACACGCCCAGACGAGTTTGACTTATGTGGTTGTTGCTGTTGCGAGGCGCCTCAGATATATCGGTGACTATGTGAAGCCGATGGAGTCATTCGTTGGCTCATGTACGCCCCATAGGGCGGGGAAACGCATGTTCAGGCATTGTAATCCACTCCGTGTGGACCGGCCCTGACGATCCAAGGGCTTGACTGAGTACTTGTCCTGAGGCTCGGGCTAGACAATCTCGAATCGGTGAGGACTATCTTTTGCCTCGGTTCATACCATAAATGATAACCCAACTTCCAATACGACATTTTGCGGTTTTGACTGTATACCTATATATGGAGACATAGTGGTATGTGACATTCATGCCGCCTGTGATTGATATTTATGATTGTATATAAAATCAGAAACTAACTGGAAATGAGCTAAGATGAGTGGTTTCCTGGGTAGTGGTCTGATGTTGGTTTCGGCCTTCGGGGTAATACTTAGGGAATCGTTCTCTTACTAATTTGCGGTTGGAGTCTGGTTAAGAATATAAAAAAATTCACGTATCAAGCATTCTTTGGCTATTATAAGGTAAAAACCCTATCCCCCGGCTAGCGTTGCATTGTGTGATAGGACCTGGGTCTTATAATTGCTTCATTTTTCTTTATTTAGCTTTACACTGTTGTTATATGCATTGGTATTCTTGGGAGGAAACCCGTTCCGTGTTATACGGCGTGGTCCCTTGATTTACCTAACTTTAAAATAAAGATTAATAACTGTTTTAGTTCTCACACCAGTCCCATGACTGACCTGGAGTTTATTGTTTTAACCTAAACTCTGGGTGCCCTTATTTTGGCATGGGCAGCTAGTAGTTTTGGTTTTGCAGATTTATATTAACAGGATCCTGGTTTACAGCTGGAGTGATATTCGAAAAGCTCTGTATCCGTATATCTCTTCTAGTTGTGTATTGTATTATTTTCCGCTGCGATGTATTTCAATGTACTTTAAATCTCTGATATTTTCTGTGTAATATTTATTCTTACTCTGTATATTCTTGTATTCTGGTGTAATTGTTGTAATTAACAATGAAATGTTCTTCTGTCTGCGTTCTATTTTATCGTGTTCTCAACTCAATCTGGGCTTTTGTTACCGAGGAAGTTCGGGTCGTTTCATATATGTGCGAACAGGTCATAGCAAGGAGGCTAGAGAAGAGGAATAAAATTGTTTGCCCGACAAATAGGTACATGTTTGTTGTGTTTCTTGGGGTTTTTGATGATTTTATGAGCCAATTGGCTGTTTCTTTTTCTTTTTGGATTGGAGAGGCCTACATGGCAATTTCGGGATTTTCCCGGTGCTCCCGTGCAGGGGAGGTTATGGCGTAATTTTTCAAAAATTTAGGGCGTTAGCCAAATTTTTGAAGAATTTGAAAAGTTCTTAGAAACTGAAAAGTTGAAGAACTTAGACCATAATGAAAATAATTAGAGTTGAGTTGGTTTGTAAAACAACTTTTGGCTCCGTTCCTTTTCGGAGACGAAAAGATTTTAAGTGGGGGAGATTGTAATAACCCGGAAATTCGAGCCAATTTAAAATTTTTATTTTGGCAATTTTACTGAACTTTGGATATTTAAAATGAATTATTTTTAATAATAACGACGAGAAATTTATTTTGAATGGAATTAGAAGGTATAGATTTATTTGAATCAATGTTAGAATATAAATATTTATTTTTAATTATAAAAGGAATTGAAAATGGCGCGGTAGTTTCGATTTCAAATTTCAAATGAATGTACAGGATTCAAAATAAACCGGATTTTAGCAAAACCAAAAATATTAGAATCTAATTGAAAATATCTTTCCAACGAATCCAAAAAAATTAAATTTCATATTTGGAATAAAAAGATATGCCCAGCTGAAAATACAGAATAGTCGCTACGGAATTATGGCCCTTAAAAATGAAAATTTTGCAAACGACCTCAGTTTTCGACGAAACCACTTTTGTTGGATCCGGGATGTCTAGTTATTGCTAGATTCCAAAATTCGTAATTTTCTGAATCAATATATGAGCGTGGCGAAGGAAAACGTGTTTTAACAGTTTTAGTCAATTTCGATCGACCAGAAAATGACCAATTTTCAAATGGTCATCAAATTTGATGAAAATAGTTTTGTTAGGCCTGTATCATCAATATGAAGCTAGAAATATTTTTCTAAAATTTCCAGAGTCAGTATGTGGCCCCGGTGAATTGAAATGTACATTTGAATTGAATATATATTGATTTATATTGTAATTTTAACGAAAACTGATCGTAACTGACGAATCGGCTTGCGAAACATATCCCGTTGTGTTCAGAATGTGGGTAATTAGTTAGGGGCGTCAGCCGTTGGGTCTCCTTTGGAGGTCGAAGAAAAAGTCAACCTTTGAAGGAATAAAATATAATATAAATTAATTTATATAACCTTTTTCCCTTTTCCCCCTTTCTCATTCACCGATTCAGAACTCAGAAGTAAAAAAAAACCGCAACATCGAGAAGAACGCGTCGCCTCCTTTCCCATCTCGCCGTGCCACCTCCACCAAGGCGTCACCGCTGCTCCGACCTCTCTCCATCGCTCCTCCTTCCTGTACTACCTCTCCTCCCTCAGCACGAGCCCCATACCACGAGACCCTAAAACCCTAGCCGCTGTAGGGCATGACGCCGAGCTCAGGTGCCTCCCCCTTGACCGCCACCGTGACGTAGGCCCCTCCTTTGGCCATAGATCCAACTGCCAAGCCCCTGCTTTGAAAAAATGCGAAAAAGTGAGCTTTCATTTACTTTGTTTAGTTTTATTAATTTAGAAATATGGTAATAGCTAACGTAAAAACATACGTGGTTTAAATAATATAAAAATATGATTTTTAATGATGTAAAGTTATATTTTTACATAAAGATGTGATTTTTAGTATGATAAAAATATAATTTCAGTTTATAGGAAAATATTATTTATAGAAAGATTAGATTTTTTTTAAAACTATAAAGACTCGATTTTTAAACCATAAAGCTTCGATTTTTAAAGCTGTCAAGGAGTGTTTTTTATTTATGAAAAGAGAATAAAAATACAATCTTTATTATTTAAGTAGTAAAATAAAAATATAATCTTTATATAGAGAGTAGCGTTTTAAAAATATAATTTTTATCATGAAATTGCGAGAATAAAGATTCGATTTTTATCATGAAAGCGAAGTGAAAAATATAATTTTTAGCTATGTATAAAAATATGATTTTTATATTATAGAGATAATAAAAATATGATTTTTATGATATAGAGATAATAAAAATATGATTTTTATATTATAGAGATAATAAATATATGATTTTTATATTATAGAGATAATAAAAATATGATTTTTATATTATAGAGATAATAAAATTATGATTTCTATATGATAGAGAAAATAGAAATATGATTATTATGTTGAAAAGAAAAATATATGGAAAACTAAAGTATATAAATATAATTTTTATAATATAAATATCAACATAAAAATATGATTTTTATGTATGAAGTAACAATATAAAAATGTGATATTTTAATAATCAATTGCATGATACAGATTTCGTTGGTACTGTCGGAAAACAAATCTAAATTCAAACTGTTCAGAGATAAGGACTGGCGGAGTGGATCCCAAGGTGAGAGCTCCGCACTTTTATTTTATTTTTCTAGTTTGAAATATATACTAGGATGCAGACGGTGCTTAGCAGCACCCGACACCCGTCGTCCACAGACCATGGATGATTTGTTTGATTGATTGATGCGTTCTGAAAATTGATTATGTGATGTGGAATTGTGATAACCCCAAACTTCCACAAGTGAAAGCAGGAGAAATCATTTTTGGAATACAACATAAATACAATAAAACAGAACACAGATACAATATAGCAAAGGAGATTCATAGAGTAATAACATTATAGCAGTGGAAAAATATAATGTCATCAATCACAGAAATTCCACAGTCACAGAAAACTAAGATTATTACAACAAGTTTGCAGAAAAGAAATAAGTTTGATGTCTAAAAAGAAAAGAAAAGATGCCAATAGAAACAAAAAGTCTTCAAGCTCCAAGTCATCACCTCTTCTCCCAAGCAGAATCCAAGAGAGAGAAAATAAGCAGCTTCAAAGAAAACTCCAAGCAAAGAATGAACCTGTCTACTTGGCTGCCCGTGTAGAAGAGAGGGCACCCAAGTTTGCAAAAAGGTGAAACAAACTATGGGTCAGTCGTGGGACTGGTGTGAGAATTCTTAAATAACTTATACTAATAAGGCAAATCCAAAGACCACGCCGCTAACGCGGAACGGGTTTACTCTAAGGGACTGCCGTGCATAATTTAAAGTGTCATAATAAATGATTAAATAAGTCGTCAACAACGCAATGTCTTTTGAAAAATGGAACCACCATAAGACTCAGGTCCCATCACACAATGCAACGCACACCAAGAGGATAGAGTTTTACCTTATGGTGGTTAAACATGCTAAATACGCCAAATACGAAACTAATACTATTATTAGGGTGTATATGTTTTAAAACAATTCAAAGCAATGTATTAATCCTAGGAAGCATAGGTACCATATATTATGCCTCCAATACTAGTAATACAATCAAATCCGTCGGGGTCGTATTGGAAATTTGGGTTTCCATCATGAGTCCAGGCTAGGGAGGACTCCTTACCGATTCGAGACGCTCTAGTTAACGTCTCAGGATTACCCGCAGTTAACCCTTGGAAATGGCAGGGCCGATCCTCACATACAGCTTAGAGGATTAGTTATTCCTAAGTACACGTTCCCCGGTCCTATAGGACCTATCCGAGGCGCCTCATTTCATCATCCTTCAAAAGTAAAATGACTACTAACTAGAAGGAAACGTGCTACTTTCCCTGCGTTCCCTTCCCCCTTTTTAGACTCTACCGGTTTGTGAGGCTCGTGAAGTCATGTTCTTCATACCACGAGGTTCTGCTTTTCAACAAGAAACCCTGATCATTGCATCTTAGTATGCCACACTGCCACTCCATACCGTACTATTGATCGTCCGTCACTATATAAACGGGTGTTAAGTAGAGAATAAATTCTCTACCACCAATCGTTTATATATTAACTGAATATCAACAACATAATATTTTGTGGGGTACGATGTCAGACACACCATCCATTTATACCCATGCTCTAGGTCTGAACTAGGGTCAAACCCGTGAAATCAACACGTACGTTTGGGCAATTACCCCGACCCTTGAATTGGGATCAAACCAACTCAGAGTCTTGATCGTTGTCCATTCAAGGGGAGATTTACGGTCTTCATACGCCGTCTTCATACTTGAATTCTTGAAATCGTACGATCATTTGGAATGGGATTAACCCGGACTTTCCAAATAATCTCGCATTCATATATTTTGAGAAAAACATATTTCATATCGTTATTTTATTTTATAACGATTAATTCTTGCCTTAATTATTTTAATATAATTAATTTCCTTATTTAACGACGCTTCAGGTCAAGGGCGACCTTGGCGCTGTTTTCAATCAATTTTGTTTTTCACTTTCTTCAAAATCTAACCGTTGGATTTTAGCGTAGCATATATCGTTGGAAAGATTTTTCCAAGACGGTCCTAACGGTTTCAGTTTTGGGAAAATCCGACGGTCGGATCTTCCGGTATATTCGTTTAAAAGTTCGATTTCAAAACGCGAACTACCGCGCTCAATTCGTTTAATTATAATTATATATATATATATATAAATATATATATACATAAATAGTTCGTTTAACTCGTCGCTCCTATATATAACTGTCGTTTCTCTTATCTTTTACTTTTCTACTTACATGACAATATAATTTAGAATTAGACGATGAACCTTTTCTTTTAATTTATTATTATTTGTTTTTATATTTTATAATTTACATTCGAAAATGAAAATTATAACATACCATTCCATTAATTTCTTTATATATTTCTTTTCCCATTTCATTATGAACAATGAACATTTTTCCATGGTGTATACTCTCTTTATACATTATAAATAATGTAAATCTTTTCCTCCATTTCATTTCTTTTTATTTAACATTAAAAATAATGTTAATTCTTACATACAGTTTCATTTCTTTTTTCAACATTAAAATAATGTATATGTTTCCTTCGAGGTAAATTCTCTTTTTATCTACATTATAAATAATGTTTATTATCTTACAATGCAAATTCTCTTTTCTGTTTACATTATAAATAATGTATAAAATCTTACAATGACAATTCTCTTTTAATAACCATTAAAATAAAGTTACATTTACATGCCATGCACCTTCTATTTATTAACATTGAAACTAATGTTAAATTTACATGAAATGAAAATTCTTTTCTTTTAACATTAAAAATAATGGTAAATCATCCTACGGTGTAAATTTCCTTTTCATATACATTTACAAATAATGTACATTTTTTCCTACGAGGTAAGTTTTCTTTTTATATACATAATAAAATAATGTACATTTATCTTACAATGCAAATTCCTTCTTAATTAACATTAAGAATAAAGTTACATTTACATACAATGCGTTTTTTTTTGTTTTAACATTGAAAGTAATGTTAAATTTACATAAAATGAAAATACTTTTATCTTAACATTAAAATTAATGCTAAATCATCCTTTCTTTTTATATAACAATCAAAATGAATGTTAATTTAATATGCATTCATTTCCTTTTAATTAACATTAAAAATAAATGTTAATCTAACCTACAATATATTTTCCTTTTTATTAACATTAACAATAAATGTTAATTTATATGCATTATATTTCATATTTATTAACATTAAAAATAAATGTTAATCTTACATGCCTAGATTTCATATTTGTTAACATTAAAAATAAATGTTAATCTTACATGCGATGAAAACTTCCCATTCTAACATTGACAAAAATGTCAGTTCAACACACAGTGAAAATTTTCTATAATTCTAATATTAACAAAAACGAATGTTAATCTCATACGGTTCATTTTCTTAATACATAACATTAAAAATAATGTTAATGAATCATACGGTGACATTTTCATCTTTAACAAAATAAGTATCAATCAATCATACGGTAAATATTTTCATTTTTTTACAAAATGCTATTTTATCATACGATGCAAATTTATATTTTTATAACATTAAATAAAAATGACAAAAATACCATTCACATACAATGCATTCTTATATGTTAAACATTAAATAAAAATGACAAAAATACTATTCACATACAATGCATTCTTATATGTTTGCAATAAAAATGTGGTCTTTTGTTTATAACAACAAAATATATAACTTTTTATATAATCAATAAAAATATAATCTTTTTATAAAAACAATAAAATCTCTAACTTTTGTTTCATGTCATATTAACATCGTCCAACTTAAATTTCCTACCTCTATAGTGATTCAAGTTTTCATGTCATACACACATCGCTAATCTTATTTTTCCATGAAACATAACAACAACAAATATATTCATCGATGATAAATTTCAGATCTACTATTTCTAATCATTCAAAACATCAACCATACAATTCAAACATCATACTTCATACATCAAATAATAGATCTATAATTAATTTAAATAAAGTGAATACTCACAACATTAGATCTAGCATACATACAGAGGTTTGGTCATAGCTGATTCACATCGCATTTGTTCATAGCAGTTCACATCGCATATTATGAATTAAATTAAATTAATTAAAATAGAAGTGAACTCTCACCTTTGATTGGATAATAATTAAAATAAATCCAAATAAATTTTCAAAACGCTCCAATCGGTCTCAGCAAATACTACTCGTCCTCACGGTCATGTCGGATCTGAAATTTTCAGAAATGGGGTTCGTATGCATAAGTTATCAATGTTTTAAATCAAACAGACTTTTAACAACTGCTGCAGCAATGCTTAAAAGCGTTACAATTTCTGAAATTAAAATTACCTTAAGAACTCAGTTTTGTTCAAAACTTCAATCTCGATTTTCTCTTGATTTACTGAATGAAATTGAGCGACGTTTGTTGGAAAAGGACCAGGAAGGAGGGGGCTTTGCTCGCCGGGAAGATGGTGGCGTTCGGTGGTGCCAGGCGGGGCCCACGTGCGTGCGACGACGGCGGTTGTTCGGGCTCGGGGCGGGAGGCACGGGTCACGGGGGAGGCTGAGATTTGTCGGAGAACGTAGAGCTCGGAGAGAGCTTCGAAACGGTATATGGTATGTTGAATTTCGTTAAGAGATGAGGGAGAAAACCGAGGTCAAAGTTTTGATCAATAATGGGTTACTTGCGGCTGAACAACGAAGGAGGAAGAAGGATACGGTCTGTATACGTGCGTATTTATACTATAATACTAGGTTTTTCTAATGATTATTTTATTTATTTAATTAATTAATTCTAGAAAATACAGTTTTCACATACGATCTCCGATTCGCGCTCAACGACTGTCGAACTTAATGTTTTGATGTCTTCTGAACGCAATGGCGCTATCGCCAAGGTCCAATTCTGAAGTTACAGTATGGTTTACTTTTATTTTCAAATAAATCTTTTATTTTTAATTCGAACGTAAATATAATTTTGCCGGGGCCACATACGAAGTCAGAAAAATCCGGAAAAATTATTTTTGGCTTTCTTATGCCGATACGATCACAACAAAATTTGTTTCGTTCAATTCTGAGACTTTTTGAAAAATGGCTATTTTCAGGGCGAATATATTTTTAATATTTAAAAATACATTTTTAAACAAATAATTTCTGAAACTCGGAACATATAAGTGTTTACTTTTTTTCAATGCAGAAACGTCATTCTGAAACCAATGGAAGTGGTTTCCAGTTCAAATTCCTACATATGTGAAAAGTAGCATTTTTGTCCTATGCAAATTACCCACCGACCTTTCTAAAAATTGAATTAGCCATAACTTTTGATTTCCGCTATGAAATTTCGATTTTTCGGATTCGTTGGAAAGATATTTTTAAATAGATTCTAATATTTTTGGTTTTACTAAAATCCGTTAAATTTTGCATCCTGTATGGTTAGTCAAAGTTCAAGTTTGACTTTTCAAACTACCGCGCCTTTTCTAGCTCTTTTTATATTTAAAATTAATTTATTCATTCTAACTTCGATTTGAACCAAATTTGTGATCCTTATTATTTAAAATAGATTATTTTAAATATCAAAACTCATTTAAAATCACTTAAAATAAATTTTAACTTGGCCCCAAAATTCAGGGTCGTTACAGGAATGAATAAATATTTTATAGTTAAAAATATAATTTTTAATGTGTATATAAAATAAATATTTATACACAAATCAGACGGTTTGTTTATGTACACACATTTGATAGATATTGATTGGGACGATAAATTTTACACATTGCCCAACTGCACAAATAAAACCTGTGTTTGATTGTTTGAAACCCCACACGGGTATTGGGATGAAATTGGACATACACTAATCCCAATAATTAGCTGTATGTTGATCGATTGATTGACAAGCTGTTGAAAGCGTTAAATATTTATATTTAATGCTTATACAGTGTATAATGCACTCTGGATGATGGATTGTTTTAATTGTTGTTATACACATTGGTTGTGTGAAATCCATATAATCAAATTATACGGTAATTGACTGTGTTTGATTCCAATTCAGAAAGAATGAAGATTTTGAAATAACGATTATTTTAAAATAACGAATATTTCCAAATAATATTCAGAAAAGAATCAAAATCGGATTTTGATGTCCGATTTGGGATGGACACGAATATATTTAAATATATAAAGCTGTGTCGATTAGATTGACGCCATTTTGACGTGAACGATATTTATATCGATTTTATTCATTTTTATAATGAATATGGAAAAGGAATTGATTTCAAAATCTAATGTTTTGAAAATATTATCATTTATATATGATGATATGGAACATTCAATTTTGATTAGAAATTGAATATGAAGTTGAAATCGTTTTGAAAACAAATTTAAAACGATTTATAAAATACGTTTTAAAAGGAAATCGACGAAATATATAATATGTATTATATATAAATTCATACATACATACATACATATATATATATATATATATATATAATGGCCTGAATAGAACGTGTCGCGCTACGATAGTTCGCGAATTTTGACCATTGACTTCGAATGGACATTACGGGAGATCCGACCGTCGGATTCTCCTAAAACTAGAACCGTTCGGTTCGTATCGAAAAGAGATTTCTAACGAATACAAGAAATTTGAAATCTAATGGCTAGATTTGAAATTATGTCCAAATCAAATTTGGAAAAGGTCGTAGTAAGTGCAGTTCGATGGCCGTTTTTGGAAATCGACTGCACGGACCTTGATAAAATTATTAAAAATATAAATAATTGGTGAAAAAATCATAAGAAATGATTTGGAAAGAATTGGGTTGAAAAATCCCATATTTGAGAAGATAAAAATAGATTTTTATCGAAATGAACTAGTTTTGAACTAGAATTATAATCCATTTATTTTTAAAATAAATAAATTGGATTTGAAATGGTTTTGAAAATAACCAGAATTTCCAATATATAAATTGGAAATGGATTTGAATCGAAATTGTCTTTGGAATATTTCGATGTTGGATTTCTTGATTATACAGATATTGTTATGGAAATTTGAAAGATATATTTATATCGTTATTTTCAATACTATATTTGTTGGTCATAGAATTTGATATTGAATATAAGCCGATATATTTTCTATTTAGAGCCTTGTATTTAATATCAAATGGGATTTGGGTTAGTCGTGAATGGTGTCTTTATTAACACTGTTCTTAAACCCAGTTGAGAAAAAGATTAAATCTTTTTATTTAGATTTAATGAAGTATACCAACTAAATGATATTTAATTGGAATTGAATTGGAATTGATTTTTGGGTTTATCGTGAACGGTGTTTTAAATAACACTTGTTCTTTAACCCAATAATTAATGGAATGTGAATTGGGTTTGTTGCGAACTGTGTTTTAACGACATTCGTTCTTTAACCCGATTCATAGTGAAATGTGATTTGGAATTTATAAATCTTTTGTTAAGATTTAAAGGAAATTTTCCAAACTAAAGTTTTCCAATTTAAATAAAATAAATTGGAATGGGATGGAATTCGATTTGGTAATAATCGAAGTGAATTTATGTGGATGAGGACTGCTAGTATATATGGAATTTAAAAGGCTTTGCCTTTGTTCCATTTATATTATTAGTTGGATATGGAAGTTTATATCGATTGTATATATTGATTTATTTTCCATGAAGATTCCATGGTTAATGGAATGTGATTTTGGGTTGTCATGAATGGTGTCTTTAATGATACTGTTTTTAGACCTAACGGAGTTAAGAAAATCAGAAACTAATAGGAGATTAGTTAAGTTGGATAGTTTCTTGGGTATTGATCTGATGTTGGTTTCGGCCTTCGGGTTTAACACTTAGGGAATTATTCACTTGCTAATTTACGGTTAAAGGCTGGTGGAATAGAATGTGATTTTGGGTTTATCGTGAACCGTGTTTAAAATAACATTGGTTCTTTAACCCAGTTAAAGACAGGATATGATTTCCTAGGTTAAACAATCATTAATATTGATTTTTGGGAAGATTAAAACCAAGTGGAGTTTTAATGAATCTTTAGTTAGATTGAAAGGATCGAGAATGGAGTATCACTAGTTTTGCTCCAGGCGATAGTTAAATCTTTAATTAGATTTGAACCTGAAATGGTAATTAAATTTACCAATAACACCATGGTGTTAGATATGAAGTATTACTAGTTTTACTTCATTGGATGAATAGGTTGGGATTGGGAAATTAAAACAAATGATTACTTCGGTAAGTTGCGTTAATCCCGACTAGTTTGGATAAACCATAATATGGTTTGAATTGATATTCAAAGGAAGATTAAAGAATAAATTTAAAGAATTTATCTTTGATAAAATTAATGGTAACCTTTCCCAAAGTAAAAGAATATTTGAATAAAGGAATATTCTGGATTGGAATATGGCGTATGTTGTGTTTTTATAACACTTGTTTATTATATACGCGAGTTATTCGGAAAGACCGGGTTTATCCCATTCTGAATAACGGAATCGATGATAAGTCGACGATGAAGACGGTGGTTGAAGACCGGAGGTCTTCATGTCATTTGGATAATTACTGATGATCTTGATTGGATTGTACACCCAAGAGTAGGGAATCAGTTGGTGATCGTCCAGACGTACTTAGAGATCGATGGATATGCGAGGAATAAGGTTCCTCTGGTTTCGTTCAGACCCAGAACGGGCTTGTAGATGGATTGTGTGTCTGACATTGGATTTTATTCTGTGTTGATTGATTTCTATTAAATATATATCTGTTTGGCGGAGAATTTATTCTCTTACTTAACGCCCTTCTCTGAGACGCACGAGCTCAGAGGTTATATATCGATAGATATCAGTCGCATGGCATGAATTGCCTGTGTGGAATGCTGACAAATGATCAAGGCTTCTGTTGAAAAGCAGGGTCTTGTGGTTGATGATCAAAACACGGCTTTAATACAACGTAGCTTTGTGTAGCGTTAATTCGTGAGCCTCACATCTCGGTGTGAACCAGAAGCAGGAGAAGAACCTCAGGGAGGGCATGCGTTTCTTACCAGCTAGGAGTGGTGTTTTGGGTTTTACACGACCGGACATTTTACTTATGTGGATGATGGATTGCGAGGCGCCATGGTTATATCGGTCGATCCGGGACCGATGGAGTCATTTGGCTCATTTACGCCCCATCGGGTGGGGAAACGTAGTGTTCAGGGTTTAAGTTTAATCCACATCGAGTGGATCGGCCCTGACGATCCAAGGGACAATGCGCTCTGCTCCTGAGGCTCGGGCTAGAGAGTCTTGAAGCGGTAAGGACGATCGCTTGCCTTGGTTCACAGATGGAAATCCAACTTCCAATACGTGACATTTGCGGTTTTGATTATATAGGCTAGTATTGGCGACATGGTATATGGTACCCATGCCGTCTAGGATTGATACATTTATATTTGAAGTTTTTTTATACGATGTGCACTTATAATAGTATTAAATGATTTGTTTTAAACGTACCAAGCATGTTTGGCTATTACAAGGGAAAACCTTATCCCCCGGCTTGCGTTGCATTGTGTGATAGGACCTGGGTCTTATAATAGCTTCATTTTTCCAAAAAGTATTACGCTATTTTGTTATATGCACGGGTATTCTTAGGAGGAAACCCGTTCCGTGTTATACGGCAGGGTCCCTTGATATATCTGATTTAAAGAAAAGTTTTAAATAACTGCTCTAGTTCTCATACCAGTCACATGACTGACCTGGAGTTCATTGTTTTAACCTAAACTCTGTGTAACAACCCGGAAATGCGAGCCAATTAAATTTTTTTATTTTGGCAATTTTAGTGAATTTTCAATATTTAAAATGAATTATTTTAAATAATATCGACGAGAAATTTATTTTGAATAGAATTGAACGTATATATTTATATAGATCGTCGTTAGAATATAAATATTTATTTTAAATTATAAAAGGAATTGAAAATGGCGCGGTAGTTCGATAATTCGATTTCAAACTTCAATTGAACATATCGGGTGCAAAATAAACCGGATTTTAGTGAAACCAAAAATAATAGGATATAATAGGGGATATCTTTACAACGAATCCGAAAAATCGAAATTTTAAAGCGGGAATCAAAAGATATGTCCAGTTGAAAATTCAGAATAGTCGCTATGGAATTCAGGCCCTTAAAAATGGAAATTTTGCAAACGACCTCGGATTTTGACGAAACCACTTTTGTTGGATCCGCGATGTCAAATTATTGCTAGGTTTCAAATTTCATAATTTTTCAAATCAATATGTGAGCGTGGCAAGGGAAAACACATTTGACCAGTTTTAGTTGATTTTAATCGACTGGAAAATGGCCATTTTTCAAACGGTCTCAGAATTTGACGAAACTAGTTTTGTTAGGACCGTATCGTCAATACTAAGCTAGAAAATATTTTTCTGGAATTTTTCGAGTTAGTATGTGACCCCGGTAAATTGAAATGTACGTTTGAAATTCAATATAATGATTTAAGTGTAAATTTGACAAAAACTGATCGAAACGATCAAATCAGCCTACGATACATATCCCATTGTGTTCGGAATGGGGGTAATTAGCTATGGACGACAGGTGGTGGGTCTCGTTTCGACGTCGAAATTTAAAGTTGTTTTTTTAAATTAATTAATTAAATAAAATAAAAATCCCTCCCTCTCTTCCCTTATCTCCTCTCAGGGCTCCCCGTTTCATTCATTCACGAAAAAAAGGAAAATGGAGGGGGGATCGCGATCTCGCCCCCCCCCAACCCCCCCTTCGATTCGCCGCCGCCTAGGTCAGGCGCCCTCCTCCCCCGTGCCAACCGCACTGCATCCCCTCCCTCCGCAACTCCCCCCTCGATCTCCCTCCTCTCTGCCTCGTTCCCTCCCTACCTCCCCAATCCGCACCCTCGCGCCCGACGCCCTTTCTCCCTCCTCCTCTTCCATTCGAAACCCACACCGCCCTCGATCAGTCGCGTGAAACCCTCCTCCTTCCATTCGACAACACGGAAAGTTTTGTTTTTGTTTTTTTTGTTATGTTATTTTCATTTGTTTAATAAAGATTCAGTTTTTTTATATATGAATCGTTGTTTGAAAATAAACGATTTTCAAAAACTGAAAATATATGATTTTATTCATGCAAAAATATATTTTTTTAGCATATAAAGTTATGATTTTTAATTGGTTTAAAGTTTGGATTTTTATTATAAATAACATTGAATAGAGAACGGATTTTTAGTATATGTATCAGTATATAAAGAAGTGATCTTTATTATGTATACAACGTAATAAAAATATAATTTTTATAATATAGGAAGGTTAAAAATATAATTTTTATATTATA
Organism: Allium sativum; assembly: GCA_030737875.1. NCBI lineage: Eukaryota > Viridiplantae > Streptophyta > Magnoliopsida > Asparagales > Amaryllidaceae > Allium > Allium sativum. The sequence goes on along the minus strand of CM060909.1, from coordinate 425,768,644 downwards.
GAAAGACTAAAAATATTATCTTTATGTAGTAGAGATAATAAAAATATAATTTTTATATAATATATAGATAATAAAAATTCGATCTTTATTATGTAGGAGATATAAAAATATGATTTTTATAAAGTAGAAGTAATAAAAATATGATTTTTATATAATGGAGAATATAAAAATATTATCTTTATATAGTAGAGATTATAAAAATACGATCTTTATATATGTTGTAGCGAATTAACCATATTAAAAAATGATTCTATTTCAAAATATAAGTTGAAATTTTTATAGATAAAAATTCGATCTTTGTATATGAAGTAGAAGTATAAAAATTTAATTTTCATATAGAATGAAGCGTTGAAAAATATATATGAAGCAGAAATAAAAATACGATTTTTATTTATTGAATGAAGTAATAAAAATATAATTTTTATATTTGAACAACGTGAAAAGGACTGCGGTAGAATTTCAAACCATTCCAGACGGTTCAGCAGTTCAACAGTAAAGCACGGCGGAGTGGAACCCTCGGTGAGAACTTCTCACTTTAACTTTTCTTTTCTAGTTATATAAATATATACTAGGATGCAGACGGCGTTTAGTAGCACCCGACACTATCGTCCACAGACCATGGACTTGTTAGTTTGGTTGTGTAGTTGGTTAGATTATTTGATTTGAATTGTTTGGTGAAATGGAATGGATTTGATTGATATGTGTATGGCGTGGGCCATTATTAGACCGGGGATAAGGCTAGGCCTTGTCCCGTTTCTAGTATCGTGCCGTTATGCCGTCGAAATTTTCTAAAATAAGTTAAAAAAATAAAGATATCATTTTATTTAATAAATGAACCGAATAGAATATTCATAGGTTGAATAAAATAATTTGATCGTCAAAAATATAATTTTTAACATGAATGTGAATAAATAAATATTCATTTACAAACCGGACGGTTTGTTTATGTACACCTATTTGAAGGATATTGATTGGGACGATAAATTTTACACATCGCCCAACTGCACGAACAAAAATCTGTGTTTGTTGATTTAAAACCCAACACGGGTATTGGGAGGATATTTAGCGTACACTAATCCCAATTAATTATTTGTATGTCGATCGATTGATTGACAGACCGTTATAAGCGTTAGATATTTATATTTGATGCTTATACAGAGTAGTGCACTTTGGATGATTGTTGATTATTTATCGTTGCTATTTATATACATGTGTTGTATGGAATCCATATAGTTAACGCTATATGTGATTAATTGGGCCTCATTCCAATTTAGAAAACAAAGAATATTATAAAATAAAGGGTGCGTTTTTTACAGGTCCCTATTAAGTTTCAAAATATAAAAAAAACCCGGTGATAAAAAACTTATAAAATACATCCCTATTTTTGAATTTCCGCTAAAAAAATTCCTGATCTACCCTTATGCACCTAAAAAACTATCCAACAACTATTTGTCCTCATTAACTCAGTCCACCGCTCCTATAATCTCGCTCAAAAACCTAATCCTACAATTTTGGAAAACCGTCAATCATTCCAACAGCGTTTTTTTTTTATTATTTTTTATTTAACGAAAAACTGGAAAATTAAATACAAATATACAGAAATAAATTATTACTTGAATGTAGTGACTACAATTTTTTAATTAAGATTTGATTTTTACGAAAAATTGCATACATTTATGCAAAAAAGTGAAATAATTGCATACATATACAGAACTGTACTGTATAGTTGCTGAAACAAACGAAATGACAAAAAAATAAATACATATGATTATAACAAGATGCATATATATACGCAAATAACAGAAATATGTGCATACTTACATGAAAATTTTCATAACATTTATATGCACTACATCAAAAAAATTGTACAGACCACATTTACATGCACTACATCAAAAATTTCAGAACATTTACAAAGCAGAGATGATGGTCTTTTGAAGAACAAATAATTTTGTTAAGACCCAGCTTATTGCGCAAACAACATATAGTAGTCTATGTAGAAACAACTGCAGATTTCAATTATTTGGAAAAGGATGGAGGACCAAGCTTCAACAACACCACTACACCAATATCCGCCGGAACACTGTTATCAAAAAAAGAAAATCAACGTTAATAAGCTTAATGTGTAGTAACCCAAATTACAAACACTGCTTCACAATAATATAAATACATGCATACAATTCAGCAAAAACAATAATTTCTAAATATTTATATGCAATTATTCCAGATATATGCATAGAAATATGAATATATTTGTAAAATAATATGTTTTTCTGTTTGTTTGATAAAAAATTGCATGTATATATGCATATATCAAAAATAGCTGCATATTTGTCCGCAACTTTTAATCAGAAGTTCAGCAAAAATCAAAAATATTTTCCTACATCTTACACAATAATTTCTGAATATTTATATGCAAGTATTCCAGATTTATGCATAGAAATATGAATATATTTGTAAAATAATATGCTCTTCTGTTTGTTTGATAAAAAATTGCATACATATATGCATATATTAAGAATAGCTGCATATTTGTCCGCAACTTTTTCTATCCTAACTAGAATAGACGCATAAACCATAGTTTCATGCCTTGTATTAAAATTAAGCGAAGTACACAGACTTTTATAGATACAAAGTAAAATGGAAGGGTTTACCTTGGATTGAATTAGCTTTGACGAGTTGCGCACAATCTTCTAATAAACCCTCACTTATATCATCAATTGTTTGACCTTTATTCATTCTTAAGTAGACATGAGCAGAGGACATTTTATCAACATGAAACCTGCTGATATGTTGAACAAAATAAGAATCAAAATACATTAACAGTGCACAGATATGATGAATTTAGCTGAATTCAGTCTCAACAATAGTTAATACTCCACAACATCAGCAAATACTAGTTCACTAAAAAGTTCGGTCACCTTGATTGTCTGTAATGCTTATCAAAAAACACAAATTGTCGACTGTTCTTTATATATTAGCAAATTTACATTTTTGGGAGAATCAGCATGTTCAAATCCGTATATTTAGCACATTCTACTTATCCCACAAACTGTAGCCGCCAATAACATACAAAAATACATACATACCTGACTAGAATTAAAAAAACTGCTTGTCGCCTACGCCTGTCGCCTGCAGTGTGGCCCCCCTGCTTGTCGCACGATGTGGATCGCCGCCGGAGACTGGAGTAGCGCGCCTGTCGCCTGCAGTGTGGCCCCCCTGCTTGTCGCGCAATGTGGATCGCCGCCGGAGACTGGAGTAGCGTTCACAATTGCGTGGTTGCTGTGCGGATCTGTATCGCGTTTTTTTTTGGCTGAAGCATCGCTCGAATTCTGGAGCCGTGAGTAACAGAAGAGGACGAGAGATGCTGAGAAGCATCGATCGAATTCTGGAGCCGTGAGTAACAGAAGAGGACGAGCCGTGAGTAACAGAAGAGGACGAGAGATGCTGAGAAGCATCGATCGAATTCTGGAGCCGTGAGTAACAGAAGAGGACGAGAGATGCTGAGATGAGTGAAAGAGGGAGCCGCCGCCATGGATTAATAAATTAGGTTTCTGAAAAAAATAAAAACCTAATGCGTAACATATAGTGAAAAACACACCGTAAAAATCGAATGAGGGCATTTCCGGAAAAAAAAAAGCTGAGTTTTAAAAATAGGGATGAAATTCATATGTTTCAAAAGGGGAGGATGTGAGCCTAATTTACTTTAGTTTTAAGGATGTGAGACTAATTTTCACTAAAATAAAGGTTTATGTGTTGACAGTACTCATCCGTTGAGATTAGTCATGTGTTGAACGAAATATTTTAACAATAAAATTTACATCTTTATCATATATAAAATTAGAAACTAACTGGAAAATAGATAAGATGAGTGGTCTCCTGGATGTTGATCTGATGTTGGTTTCGGCCTTCGGGGTTAATATTCAGGGAATCGTTCTCTTACTAATTTACGGTTGGAGTCTGATTTGGAATCAAACGATAGATACCATAATTTTTATAAAAAAATATTAAATAACAAAAATAGTCACACGTGGACAGTTTTCATTCGTTGAGATTAGTCATGTGTTGACAAAAATATAGATTCATGCATTGAATAGGATAAATATTCATTTGTTAAATAGAATAACGGAATTATTGAAATATAAAAAGCCGTGTTGATTAGAGATGCGCTATTTTGACGCGAACGATATTTATATCAATTATATTCGTTTTTAGAATTGAATTGAATATAAAACGAATTCAAATTGAATTGAATATATAACGAATTCGAATTGAATTGAATATATAACGAATTCGAATTGAATTGAATATATAACGAATTCGAATTGAATTGAATATAAAACGAATTCGAATTGAATATATAATGAATTCGAATTGAATTGAATATAAAACGAATTCGAATTGAATTGAATATATAACGAATTTGAATTGAATTCAATATATAACGAATTCGAATTCAGTTGAAATGAATTTAAAACGAATTTATAAGGAAAAAAATTCGATTTTGATTTGAATTTGAAATGGAAGTTGAAACTGTTTTGAAACGAATTTAAAACTATTTATAAAATTTGTTTTAAAAAGAAATCAACGAAATATATATAATATATATATAATGGCCTGAATTAAACGCATCGCGCCGCGGAAGTTCGTGAATTTCGACCATTGACTTCGAATTGACATTGCGGGGGATCCGACCGTCGGATTCTCCTAAAACCGGAACCGTTGGGTTCGTATCGAAAAGAGCTTTCTAACGACTATTAGAAATTTGAAATGTAACGGTTGGATTTGGAGATACATCCAAATCAAATTTGGAAAAGGTCGTTGCGAGTGCAGTTCGATGGCCGTTGTTGGAAATCGACTGTACGGGCCTCGATAAAATTATTAAAAATAGTAATAATTTGTGTAAAATCATAAGAAATGATTTGTGAAGAACTGCGATGAAAAATCCCACATTTGTAAAGATAAAAATAGATTTTATCGAAATGAACTAGGTTTGAACTAGAATTAAAACCCAATTATTTTTAAATAAATAAATTGGATTTGAAAATGGGTTTTAAATAACCAGAAATTCTAATATATTTAATTGGAATTGAATTAGAATTGATTTGTGGGTTTATCGTGAATGGTGTTTTAAATAACATAGTTCTTTAACCCGATAATAAATAAAATATGATTTGGGTTTATCGTGAACGGCGTTTTAAATAACACTAGTTCTTTAACCCGATAATAAATAGAATGTGATTTGGCTTTATCGTGAACTGTGTTTTAAATGACATTAGTTCTTTGACCCAGTAAAAGGAGTTTTAATGAATCTGTAATTAGATTGAAATGTGAATTGATTATGAAAATTATCAAATTTGGAAAGTGAGCGAGAATGGAGTATCACCAGTTTTGCTCCAAAGCGATAGTTAAATCTTTAATTAGATTTGAACGTGAAATGGTAATTAATTTTACCGATAACACCGTGGTGTTAGATATGGAGTATTACCAGTTTTGTTTCATGGGATGAATAGGTTGGGATAGGGAAATAAAATAGATAATTACTTCGGTGTGGTTTGCTAATCCCGACTAGTTTGGAAAACCATAATATGGTTTGAAATGATATCCAAAGGAAGATTAAAGAATAAATTTTAAAGAATTTATCTTTGATAAAATTAATGGGAACCTTTCCCTAAGAGTATGAAATTTAGAAACTAGCTGTAGGTTAGCTAAGAGGAATGGTTTCCTGGGTATTGATCTGATATTGGTTTCGTCCTTCGGGGTTAATATTTGGGAAATTGTTCTCTTGTTGCTTTACAGTTAGTGGCTGCTAAATTGGAATGAGGCGTATGTTGTGTTTGTGTAACATTTGTTTATAATATACGCGGGTTTTTCGGAAAGGCCGGGTTTATACCCATTCTGAATAACCGATTCGACGATAAGTCAAAGATGATGACGGTGGTCGAAGACCGGAAGTATTCACATCGTTTGGATAATTACTGATGATCCTGATTGGGCTGTACACCCAAGAGGAGGGAAATAGTTGGTGGTCATCCAGACGTACTTGGAGATCGATGGATATGCGAGGAAAGTGCCTCCGGTTTCGTTCAGACCCAGAACGAACTTGTAAATGGACTGTGTGTCTGACATTGGATTTTATTCTATGTTGATTGATCTCTATTAAATATACATCTGTTTGGCGGCGGAGAATTTATTCTCTTGCTTAACGCCCTTCTCTGAGACGTACGAGCTCAGAGGTTGTATATCGATGGACATCAGTCGCATGGCATGAATTGCCTGTGTGGCACGCCTAAGTGGAAAATGATCAAGGCTTCTGTTGAAAAGCAAAGTCTTGTGATTGATGATCAAAGCACGGCCTTTGTAGCGCAGCTTTGTGTATAATGTGAATTCGCGAGCCTCACATCTCGGTATAAGTTAAAAACAGGATAAGGACTGCAGGGAGAGCACGACGTTTCTTTCTAGCTTTGGTGGTGCCCGTGACTTACCAGCCCTGATATTTATATACTTTTCACCTATGTGGTTGTTGGATGAGGCGCCTCGATTTTAGGTCTGTAAGGACCGGGGAACGTGTGTTTAAGAATTGCCAATCCTCAAACGTAAGAGAGGACCGGCCCTGAAGATCCAAGGGTTGCCCAGAGTGTGTAGTCCTAAGGCATTTGTTAGAGTGTCTCGAATTGGAGAGGAGCTTGCACCTTGCCTCGACTCATGACGGAAATCCAATTTCCAATACGTGTATTTCGGTTTTATTTGTAGAGCCTAATATGGAGACATAGTGGGATGGGGCACTTATGCCGCCTAGGATTGATATTTATGATTGAAATTGTTTTGACACTATACACTTATAATAGTAACAAATGATTTGTTTTAAACGTACCAAGCATGTTTGGCTGTTATAAGGTAAAAACCCTATCCTCCGGCTTGCGTTGCATTGTGTGATGGGACCTGGGTCTTATAACATCTTCATTTTTCTTTACTTAGCATTGCGCTGTTTGTTTTATGCACTAGTATTCTTGGTAGGAAACCCGTTCCGTGTTATACGGCGTGGTCCCTTGAATTACTCTCTTTTAAAGTAAAGCTTTAAATAACTGTTTTAGTTCTCACACCAGTCACATGACTGACCTGGAGTTTATTGTTTTAACCTAAACTCTGGGTGCCCCTATTTTCTACACGGGCAGCTAGTAGTTTTGGTTTTGCAGATTTATATTCATAGGAACCTGGTTTACAGCTGGAATGATATCCGGAAAGCTCTGTATCCGTGTATCACCTTCAGTTGTGCTTTGTATTATTTTCCGCTGCTATGTAATTTATTGTAATCTCTGATATTTATCGAATGTAATTTATTCAATTATACTCTGTATATTCTTGTATTCTGATGGAATTGTTGTAATTAACAATGAAATGTTCTTCCGTTTGCGTTCTGATTCGTCTTGTCCTCAATTCTATCCGGGCTTTCCCTCACGGGGAAGTTCGGGTCGTTTCAGTTGGTATCATAGCTTTGGTTTATAGAGCTCGAGAACAAGACACATTAGAACCATACGAAAGAATTCATCAGATATTGGATTAGTAATATCCAATTAGAATGACTCGTTAGAGATGGGATCAGTAGTATCCTAGAACGAGTGTGAAGAGTATATTTTTCAATTGAAAACAATTTTGTTTTGAAAGTTAAATTCAAGTATACGTATTTGAATATTTATTTATATTGAATTTGGACAATCCAATATATAAAGATTTTTGCATATACGCGTCATGAACGTATATTCGAAGTTTTAATATACTAGATAAATATAGAATCACATTCTAGACACCCAGAGATGATTCTGATGATTGATATATCATCATCAGAATTTGTGTTTGTGTTTCAAAGGTATGATATCTATATGTTTCCATTAGACTGGTGTGAGAACCAAAACTTATATAGATAGATTTATTGTTGTGATTTGGCATCAAAAACATGATTTTCTGTATGTATATCAAATTATGAATTTGAAACGATAATCCACTAATTGATTGATGGTTGTGTTGTGTTGTTTATTTTTTTGATAATTTTGAACCATTTAGCCTAATTGAATCGAATATTGAATTGTTTGAAATTAGTTGCATTTGCGTGCATATACATATATAATGTGCGAACAGGTCATAGCAAGGAGGCTAGAGCAGAGAATAAAATTTGTTTGCCCGACAAATAGGTACATATTTACCATAATTTACTGTTTTGTTTGGGTGATGATGATTTTATGAGCCGACTGGCTTTTTTTTAGATCAGAGGGCCTATATGGCAATTCCGGGATTTTCCCGGTGTAGGGGAGGTTATGGCGAAATTTTTCGGAAATTTAGGGTGTTAGCCAAATTTTTGAAAAATTTGAAAAGTTCTTAGAAAAAGAAAAGTTGAAGAACTTAAGCCGTAGCGAAAATATTGAAGGTTGAGTTGAGTAGTTAAACAACTTCCGGCTTCGTTCCTATTCGGGGACGAAAATTTTTAAGTGGGGGAGATTGTAACAACCAGGAAATGCGAGCCAATTAAAAATTTTTATTTTGGCAATTTTAGTGAATTTTCAATATTTAAAATGAATTATTTTAAATAATATCGACGAGAAATTTATTTTAAATAGAATTGAACATATATATTTATATAGATCGTCGTTAGAATATAAATATTTATTTTAAATTATAAAAGGAATTGAAAATGGCGTGGTAGTTCGATAATTCGATTTCAAACTTCAATTGAACATACCGGGTGCAAAATAAACCGGATTTAAGTAAAACCAAAAATAATAGGATCTAATTGGTGATATCTTTCCAACGAATCCGAAAAATCGAAATTTCATAGCAGGAATCAAAAGATATGTCCAGTTGAAAATTCAGAATAGTCGCTATGGAATTCAGGCCCTTAATAATGGAAATTTTGCAAACGGCCTCGGATTTCGACTAAACCACTTTTGTTGGATCCGCGATGTCAAATTATTGCTAGGTTTCAAATTTCATAATTTTTCGAATCAATATGTGAGCGTGGCAAAGGAAAACGCGCTTGACCAGTTTTAGTTGATTTTAATCGACTGGAAAATGGCCATTTTTCAAACGGTCTCAAAATTTGACGAAACTAGTTTTGTTAGGACCGTATCGTCAATAAGAAGCTAGAAAATATTTTTCTGGAATTTTTCGAGTTGGTATGTGATCCCGGTAAATTGAAATGTACGTTTGAAATTCAATATAATGATTTAAGTGTAAATTTGACGAAAACTGATCGAAACGATCAAATCAGCCTACGATACATATCCCATTGGAATGGGGGTAATTAGCTAGGGACGACAGGCGATGGGTCTCGTTTCGACGTCAAAATTTAAAGTTGATTTTTTTAAATTAATTAAATTAATTAAATAAAATAAAAATCCCTCCCTCTCTTCCCTTATCTCCTCTCAGGCCCCCCTGTTTCATTCATTCATGAAAAAATGGAAAATGGAGGGGGGGATCGCGATCTCGCCCCCCCTCCCCCGTCGATTCGCCGCCGCCTAGGGCAGGCGCCCTCCTCCCCCGTGCCAACCGTGCCGCCTCCCCTCCCTCCGCAACTCCCCCTCGATCTCCCTCCTCTCTGCCTCGTTCCCTCCCTACCTCCCTAATCCGCACCCTCGCGCCCAACGCCCTTTCTCCCTCCTCCTCTTCCATTCGAAACCTACACCGCCCTCGATCAGTCGCGTGAAACCCTCCTCCTTCCATTCGACAACGCTGTATGTTTTGTTTTTGTTATGTTATTTTCATTTGTTTAATAAAGATTCAATTTTTTATATATGAATCGTTGTTTGAAAATAAATGATTTTCAAAAACTGAAAATATAGGATTTTATTCATGTAAAAAAAATATTTTTTTAGCATATAAAGTTATGATTTTTAATTGGTTTAAAGTTTGGATTTTTATTATAAATAACATTGAATAGAGAACGGATTTTTAGTATATGTATCAATATATAAAGAAATGATCTTTATGATGTATACAACGTAATAAAAATATAATTTTTATAATATAGGAAGGTTAAAAATATAATTTTTATATTATAGAAAGACTAAAAATATTATCTTTATGTAGTAGAGATAATAAAAATATAATTTTTATATAATATATAGATAATTAAAATTCGATCTTTATTATGTAGGAGATATAAAAATATGATTTTTATAAAGTAGAAGAAATAAAAATATGATTTTTATATAATGGAGAATATAAAAATATTATCTTATATAGTAGAGATTATAAAAATACGATCTTTATATATGTTGTAGCGAATTAACCATATAAAGAAATGATTTTTTTTTTTCAAAATATAAGTTGAAATTTTTATAGATAAAAATTCGATCTTTGTATATGAAGTAGAAGTATAAAAATATAATTTTCATATAGAATGAAGCATTGAAAAATATATATGAAGCAGAAATAAAAATACGATTTTTATTTATTGAATGAAGTAATAAAAATATAATTTTTATATTTGAGCAGCATGAAAAGGACTGCAGTAGAATTTCAAACCGTTCCAGACGGTTCAGCAGTTCAACAGCAAAGCACGGCGGAGTGAAACCCTCGGTGAGAACTTCTCACTTTAACTTTTCTTTTCTAGTTATATAAATATATACTAGGATGCAGACGGTGTTTAGTAGCACCCGACACCATCGTCCACAGACCATGGACTTGTTTGTTTGGTTGTGTAGTTAGTTAGATTATTTGATTTGAATTGAATTGTTTGGTGAAATGGAATGGATTTGATTGATATGTGTATGGCGTGGGCCATTATTAGACCGGGGATAAGGCTAGGCCTTGTCCCGTTTCTAGTATCGTGCCGTTATGCCGTCGAAATTTTCTAAAATAAGTTAGAAAAATAAAGATATCATTTTATTTAATAAATGAACCGAATAGAATATTCATAGGTTGAATAAAATAATTTGGTCATCAAAAATATAATTTTTAACGTGAATGTGAATAAATAAATATTCATTTACAAACCGGACGGTTTGTTTATGTACACCTATTTGAAGGATATTGATTGGGACGATAAATTTTACACATCGCCCAACTGCACGAACAAAAATCTGTGTTTGTTGATTTGAAACCCCATACGGGTGTTGGGAGGATATTTGGCATACACTAATCCCAATTAATTAGTTGTATGTCGATCGATTGATTGACAGACTGTTATAAGCGTTAGATATCTATATTTGATGCTTATACAGAGTAGTGCACTTTGGATGATTGTTGATTATTTATCGTTGCTATTTATATACATGTGTTGTATGGAATCCATATAGTTAATGCTATATGGTGATTGATTGGGCCTCATTCCAATTTAGAAAACAAAGAATATTATAAAATAAAGGTTCATGTGTTGATAGTACTCATCCGTTGAGATTAGTCATGTGTTGAACGAAATATTTTAACAGTAAAATTTACATCTTTATCATATATAAAATGAGAAACTAACTGGAAAATAGATAAAATGAGTGGTCTCCTGGATGTTGATCTGATGTTGGTTTCGGCCTTCGGGGTTAATATTCAGGGAATCGTTCTCTTACTAATTTACGGTTGGAGTCTGATTTGGAATCAAACGATAGATACCATAATTTTTATAAAAAATATTAAATAACAAAAATAGTCACACGTGGACAGTACTCATTCGTTGAGATTAGTCATGTTTTGACAAAAATATAGATTCATGTATTGAATAGGATAAATATTCATTTGTTGAATAGAATAATGGAATTATTGAAATATATAAAGCCGTGTTGATTAGAGATGCGCTATTTTGACGCGAATGATATTTATATCGATTATATTCATTTTTAGAATTGAATTGAATATAAAACGAATTCGAATTGAATTGAATATATAACGAATTCGAATTGAATTGAATATATAATGAATTCGAATTGAATTGAATATATAACGAATTCGAATTGAATTGAATATAAAACGAATTCGAATTGAATTGAATATATAACGAATTCGAATTGAATTGAATATAAAACGAATTCGAATTGAATTGAATATATAACGAATTCGAATTGAATTGAACATATAACGAATTCGAATTGAGTTGAAATGAATTTAAAACGAATTTATAAGGAAAAAAATTCGATTTTGATTTGAATTTGAAATGGAAGTTGAAATTGTTTTGAAACGAATTTAAAACTATTTATAAAATTTGTTTTAAAGAGAAATCAACGAAAAATATATAATATATATATTATATATATAATGGCCTGAATAGAACGCGTCGCGCCGCTGCAGTTCGTGAATTTCGACCATTGACTTCGAATTGAGATTGCGGGAGATCCGACCGTCGGATTCTCCTAAAACCAGAACCTTGGGTTTGTATCGAAAAGAGCTTTCTAACGAATATTAGAAATTTTAAATCTAACAGTTGGATTTGGAGATACGTCCAAACCAAATTTGGAAAAGGTTGCTGTAAGTGCAGTTCGATGGCCGTTGTTGGAAATCGACTGTACGGGCCTCGATAAAATTATTGAAAATAGTAATAATTTGTGTAAAATCATAAGAAATGTTTTGTGAAGAACTGGGATGAAAAATCCCACATTTGTAAATATAAAAATAGATTTTATCGAAATGAACTAGGTTTGAACTAGAATTAAAACCCAGTTATTTTTAAATAAATAAATTGGATTTGAAAAGGGGTTTTAAATAACCAGAATTTCTAGTATATTTAATTGGAATTGGATTAGAATTGATTTGTGGGTTTATCGTGAACAGTGTTTTAAATAACACTAGTTCTTTAACCCGATAATAAATAGAATATGATTTGGGTTTATCGTGAACGGTGTTTTATATAACACTAGTTCTTTAACCCGATAATAAATAGAATGTGATTTGGGTTTATCGTGAACTGTGTTTTAAATGACATTAGTTCTTTGACCCAGTAAAAGGAGTTTTAAAGAATCTGTAATTAGATTGAAATGTGAGTTGATAATGAAAATTATCAAATTTGGAAAGTGAGCGAGAATGGAGTATCACCAGTTTTGCTCCAAAGCGATAGTTAAATCTTTAATTAGATTTGAACGTGAAATGGTAATTAATTTTACCGATAACACCGTGGTGTTAGATATGGAGTATTACCAGTTTTGCTTCATGGGATGAATAGGTTGGGATAGGGAAATAAAATAGATAATTACTTCGGTGTGGCTCGCTAATCCCGACTAGTTTGGAAAACCATAATATGGTTTGAAATGATATCCAAAGGAAGATTAAAGAATAAATTTTAAAGAATTTATCTTTGATAAAATTAATGGGAACCTTTCCCTAAGAGTATGAAATTTAGAAACTAGCTGTAGGCTAGCTAAGAGGAATGGTTTCCTGGGTATTGATCTGATGTTGGTTTCGGCCTTCGGGGTTAATATTTGGGAAATTGTTCTCTTGTTGATTTACGGTTTGTGGCCGCTAAATTGGAATGAGGCGTATGTTATGTTTGTGTAACATTTGTTTATAATATACGCGGGTTGTTCGAAAAGGCCGGGTTTATACCGATTCTGAATAACTGATTCGACGATAAGTCGAAGATGATGACGGTGGTCGAAGACCGGAAGTCTTCACATCGTTTGGATAATTACTGATGATCCTGATTGGGCTGTACACCCAAGAAGGGGTAAATAGTTGGTGGTCGTCCAGACATACTTGGAGATCGATGGATATGCGAGGAAAGTGCCTCCGGTTTGTTCAGACCCAGAATGTACTTGTAAATGGACTGTGTGTATGACATTGGATTTTATTCTATGTTGATTGATCTCTATTAAATATACATCTGTTTGGCGGCGGAGAATTTATTCTCTTGCTTAACGCCCTTCTCTGAGACGTACGAGCTCAGAGGTTATATATCGATGGACATCAGTCGCATGGCATGAATTTCCTGTGTGGCACGCCTAAGTGGCAAATGATCAAGGCTTCTGTTGAAAAGCAAAGTCTTGTGATTGATGATCAAAGCACAGCCTTTGTGGCGCAGCTTTGTGTATAACGTGAATTCGCGAGCCTCACACCTCGGTATGAGTTAAAAACGGGATAAGGACTGCAGGGAGAGCACAACGTTTATTTCCAGCTTTGGTGGTGTCAGTGACTTACCAGCCCTGACATTTATATACTTTTCACCTATGTGGTTTTTGGATGAGGCGCTTCGATTTTAGGTCTGTAAGGACCGGGAAACGTGTGTTCAGGAATTGCCAATCCTCAAACGTAAGAGAGGACCGGCCCTGAAGATCCAAGGGTTGCCCAGAGTGTGTAGTCCTGAGGCATTTGCTAGAGTGTCTCGAATCGGAGAGGAGCTTGCCCCTTGCCTCGACTCATGACGGAAATCAAATTTCCAATACGTGTATTTCGGTTTTATTTGTAGAGCCTAGTATGGAGACGTAGTGGGATGGGGCACTTATGCCGCCTAGGATTGATATTTATGATTGAAATTGTTTTGACACTATACACTTATAATAGTATCAAATGATTTATTTTAAACGTACCAAGCATGTTTGGCTGTTATAAGGTAAAAACCCTATCCTCCGGCTTGCGTTGCATTGTGTGATGGGACCTGGGCCTTATAACAGCTTCATTTTTCTTTACTTAGCATTGCGCTGTTTGTTTTATGCACTAGTATTCTTGGGAGGAAACCTGTTCCGTGTTATACGGCGTGGTCCCTTGAATTACTCTCTTTTAATGTAAAGCTTTAAATAACTGTTTTATTTCTCACACCAGTCACATGACTGACCTGGAGTTTATTGTTTTAACCTAAACTCTGGGTGCCCCTATTTTCTACACGGGCAGCTAGTAGTTTTGGTTTTGCAGATTTATATTCACAGGAACCTGGATTACAGCTGGAATGATATCCGGAAAGCTTTGTATCCGTGTATCACCTTCAGTTGTGCTTTGTATTATTTTCCGCTGCTATGTAGTTTATTGTAATCTCTGATATTTATCGAATGTAATTTATTCAATTATACTCTGTATATTCTTGTATTCTGATGGAATTGTTGTAATTGACAATGAAATGTTCTTCCGTCTGCGTTCTGATTCGTCTTGTCCTCAATTCTATCCGGGCTTTCCCTTACGGGGAAGTTCGGGTCGTTTCACTCTGGGTTTCCCTATTTCCACACGGGAAGCTGGTAGTTTTGGTTTTGCAGATTTATATTCGCAGGATCCTGGTTTACAGCTGGAATGATATCTGGGAAGCTCTGTATCCGTATATTCTTTCCAGTTGTGTTTTGTATTATTTTCCGCTGCAGTAATGTATTTAAATCTCTGATATTTTCTTTTGTATTTTATTCATTCATACTCTGTAATATTCTTGTATTCTGATGAAATTGTTGTAAAAAGCAATGAAATGTTCTTCTGTTTGTGTTCTGATCCGTCTTGTCCTCAAAGCAATCCGTGCTTTCCTTCACGGGTAAGTTCGGGTCATTTCATTAATATTCAAATTTACTTCTTAGATTTCAATCTAACTCCTGATTTAAATATTTTAGATTTTCTTACTTATATTTTAAGTTTTAATTATATATGAATACTTAAGTTTTATTATTATTATTTCCTTGTATTTACATCTATAGTTTTATATAATATATTTTAAGCTTTCTCATATTTATATTTATAGTTTTATTTATTAAGTTTAAAAGTTACTTATATTTATATTTATAATTTTATATTAAGTTTTATTTCACTTTTATAGACTATAAATATATATATATATTTTATATTCTTACCTTATTATACTACTTTAATATATAAGAAAATAGTTTGTTCAAACTCTAGAATTACATTAATTTATTTAAGAATTATTTACATTGTTTTCAAAAAGATTCAAAATTCAAAATTCTTTAAGGCATGTCGATATTCCCTATCCCCCATATCGACATGGTTACCGTTATTTCCAAATTTTAAATTTCAAAAATTGTATCTATTTGCTTAAATCTTTTCCTGAAGAGACATGCCTATTAAACACCTATAAATACCCATCTAAATTCTAATTTTCTTTACCACTTTCATTATCTTCTTCCTCTCTTTTTTCCTCTCCATTAATACACTTAATATTCAAGATTCTGTAATCAAATTCTGATGGATTTCAAAGAAAATTAAACCAATTCATTTCTAGTTTGATTCTCTACCATTATCTCTCAAAGAATCAAGTGTTATTTAAAGTTATAGGAATTTTTGTAATCAAAGATAGCAAGATCAAAGTTCTATCGAGTCTTTCTTCCAAAGCTGATAATAAAAAGGTGTGGTTGTATCCTATTCAAATTAACTGGGTGTGATTGTAGCCAATTAATTGTGATTTTATCCAATTGGTTGTTGTTGTAGCCAATTGGTTATGATTGTAGCATGGAAACCAATTGAGTCTTACTGTACTCGGGAAACAGGAGGGGTGTACCTCTTGGCCTCTGATATAGAGGATTTATAACAACCCGTATTTTCAGTAACCTGTTATAACATAAATGGAGGCAGAATTAAACTGTAAAATCTGAATCAAGGGAAACGGGCTATGCCATTGCGTTCTTCTCGGAAAAATACGCGAAATAGAGTCCGAGTTTTCGAAAATCGGAGTCCGTATGACCAAGATATGGCCTCGCGAAGTTTCACGAAAAATTCCCAAATTAAAGTATATTTAATTAAGTGAAATGGGTTGCGCAGAGAAATATTTATATATATTGATATATATATATATATATATATAATTGAAAAATAAATAAATAAATATGTAAAAATGTTCAAAACAGCGAATTGGGAGAGGGGAATAACCGAACCGACCGATTTTTGAGGTCGACCCGAGCTTGCTGGGTCGACTAGGGGTTAATCCAGGGTGTTTGGCTGTCAACCCGTGGGCCGATTCGCTCAAATGCAGATTTTGCATTTGGATGGTTCTCATGGTTCATCTTTAATCTAAAGGCCCTAGATGGTTCCTACACTTGACTTCTTCCCTAAGACATGCTTTGATGGCTTGGATTGAATCTAGGTTTAATCCTATGGCCTAAAACACTTGCCTAATCTATAAATAAGACCCTAACCTATCCTAAATCCTCATTATTCATTCATGCAACTAAACTATGGCAAAATTTTACCTCTCATGGCCTCCACTCTCTTCATAAAATTTCTAAATGGTTTCTATAAGAGATTTTCCATGCATACAAGTGTTTTCAAGCTTGTATGAGTGTCATTAGCTTGCATTCAAGTCAAGTTTCTATCTTTGCATCATAAAGCAAGGGTTTTGATCATTTTGGCTCAAGGGTTTTTATGTTAGAGCTTGCATTTTGGGTCTATTTGATTGCATAAGGGCTTTGTCATATCTTTTGTGCCTTCATAGCAATGTAAGCCCTTTCCCTACTCTTAGATATTAACTATGAAGTTAAATGTTCATGTTGCAAGTTTGGGTTTGATCATTGAGTATGATACATGCGATCATGTCATGCAAGTTTATGAAGTCATTATCTTGATCTTGTGAGCCAAAAGCTACAACCTTTATGTTGAAATGTTGCATTAGGCAACATGAGAACCCTCATAACCTTTATGTCAACTTGCATATGAAGTCATAACCCTTATATGATGATATATGCGAGTTACTAGTCATCATTCCATATCTTTTGTCACCATGATTCGCTTATGTGCCAAGTTTGGGTTTATGCATGTTTTGAGGCTTAAGAATGTAACATGCAAGTTAATGAACACATTTGTGCCTCATTTGCCACCATGATTAACTTGTGACTTAATATCCATTTTTGTCATGCCTTTGCCAAGTCTCTTCTTTTAATCCATTACGTTGTCGCGAACGTATATGCGAGTTTAAAAGCGTTGGGTTATGTTATGGGTAATTTCTAATGACATGAAAATACAACTTGAAAACATGACTTGAAATATAACATGGAAGTTGACATGTAAGTATGCATAAAAACATAAGCTTAGGAATTTACCTATTAAGTTAGGTCTACCCTTTGGGAATTTACCTATTAAGTTAGGTCTACCCAAATGCTTGAAAACTTGTAACATGTTTTGGGAAACATGATGGACATGACACTTAGATAATATAAGTGTGGCCAACTCGAGGTTGGGTTGAGTTTGCAACGTAAAACTACCCGGAACCGACCGGCCTAACTAGTAGTTGCAAACAATAGGACCCAATGTGAGAAGTTGGTCATGTTGTGCTTGAACCCGAGGTTAGACCAAGTTGTGGTGTAAAGCTACCCGGAACCGACCGGCTTAACTAGTAACCACAACAAAGTCTAATGTGAGAGGTGAAGGTGCATTAAGTAATTAATGCCACATGATAGGGTTAAGTTAATTTGATTAATGACTCTTAACCAAATATGACATGGACAAATGGGTTAAGTAATTTGATTAGGCTAATGACACTTAACAAAACATGAAAAGGTTGGGTAGGTTAAGTAAATTGATTTGCCTAATGACACTTAACCATTTTTATATGACTAGTGGATGGGGTTAAGTTAACCAACACTTAATCAATCCAACGCGATAACTTGGTAAGGTTAAGCAAGTTTTCTTAATGACGCTTAACCGAAAAATACGGTTAACGAACGGGGTTAAGATTAGACTCAACTAGTCTAAACATGGAAATCAGATGGGGTTAAGTTAGCCTAGACTTAATTAATCCCACTTGGTAGTTTAATGGGGTTAAGTTAAACACTTAACTAATCTAAACATGATGAATTGATGTGGTTAAGTGACCTATACTTATCCAATCTAACTCGTTAATTTATTGTGGTTAAGTTAACCAATACTTAACCAATATAACGTGAAAACATGATAAGGCTAAGTCACGAATCGCTTGAATACACTTGACCGATTTGACTAAGTAAATTGATATTGTCAAGTTAATATATACTTAACCAATCTAGAATGATAATTGGACGAGGTTAAGTCGTGAATTGCTTAATATACTTAACCAACTTGAGCATGGTTTGTAGGGTTAAGCCTTGAACTTGGATACTTAGCCAATTTTGACAGGATTTGTAGACGGGTTAAGTCATGAACTTAAGTGACACTTAATCCATTATGTAAACCCTAGTTCTGAGGATT
Organism: Allium sativum; assembly: GCA_030737875.1. Taxonomy (NCBI): domain Eukaryota; kingdom Viridiplantae; phylum Streptophyta; class Magnoliopsida; order Asparagales; family Amaryllidaceae; genus Allium; species Allium sativum. The sequence continues at coordinate 425,749,591 of CM060909.1, read as the reverse complement.
AGGTGGATAACCGTAGTTAACAAGGATAACGGGAACAATGCTAAGTGGTAAACCTTAGTTGAAGAATAACTAAGTAATGATTCTTAGTCAAGGAAATTTAGACCAGTTCATAGATAGATGAGTAACCTGATACGGTAGGTCATCGTTTAAGTATACGAGTAGGAGCAAGTATCTGATTTAGATAAAGGCTCCAGCGAACTGGGTAACGAAGCAGCGGCTTCGGGGAACGTGAGGATATTCTTGGTATCCCTCTATGAGCTGCCAGGTGATTATACTAGGCTCATGAGAGGTTAAGGTCTGCGTTAGAAGAACCAAGAGTATGCCTTGGTTGCTATACGAGCGACCTAAAGACGGGGATGGATAGGGGATAGTCGACGATACACGGTCGTACCCTAGATAGCATTTCGTCAGACTACCTACCATCTTTGGTCAAGCGTGTACGTACGGAAAGGCAGAGAACACCCAAAAGACCATAATTGCTATCTAATTATGGTTGCGGTAAGGCTTGGATGTGGGTTGGCCAGTGTTGTGTTCTCATACAGGATTTATCCTGTCTTGTCTTTCACTAGTTGAGGGAGTGGTCTCGTGGGACCATAGCCACGTATAAGAAAAACAGACCTTAGCATCTGCATCGGCAGATAAATCGAAAGCTCCCGACCGAGTCCTGTATTTCTTGATTTGCCCTGTGACAGGACTCGGATGGCACGATGTGATACATGTGCATACAGTCATGGAAAAGCGATTCACGATGAATGCGTGGGAAAAAGGGCGCGGTTGGCGGTTAGCGTAATCCCTAGTGGCCCTAGGTGGTTGAACCCAAACCGAGATACGAAAACGTGCAATAGGTAAGCATAATCCCTAGCAGCCCTAGGTAGCATAAGTCCTAGTTGTACAAACAATAATTCATGTTGGAAGACCCTAGCTAGGTTTAGGGTAACAGTCCAAACCGATCTTAAGGATCATGGAACTATGTTAAAGTAATATAGAATCTCATGGGAAAGCCCGTATGGTCTACGGCAAGGGACTGAACATTTACATGGAATAAAACATACAAGTTGAGTAACCTATATATGCGATATATTAGGTTGACATGGACCATTACACGACTTTTAAGTGAGGGTCATTCTTGGTTAACACATGACACGGTGGGGATACTAGTACGGTAGGTGCAGAGCTAAAATACAGGATAGATATAACGGGGCGTTATACGTGACAGATATCTTGGGGAATATTATACTTGATAGAAACCTGACGATGTGATACCTTGTTTTATCTTGACATCGTAATTTATCATGACACCTTAGTTTATCTGAGTTCAGTAGTTCATCCTGTTATTTTGATTTAGCTTATCTATCTTGTTATCATGCTTATGTTCATCTCAGTTTCTCATGTCAGTTAACTTTACTAGCTTTTATGCTAATAGTAGATAGGGCTTACTCAGTCTTTTTGACTGACCCGTTTTGTTTCGCCTCTTTTCTTCCGTTTCCCCCCCAGGTTACAGGGAGGAAATACTGTTGTTTAGTTCGGACTTCTTCTGCTTGAAGGTCATCATGGATGGCTTGGACTTTTCTTGGCTAATGGCTACTTTACTGTTTTTACTTGGGGAATAATTTATGAAAATGTCTTTATGCTTCTTTACTATTGCAAGACAGGTTTTGATGTACTCTGATGTAAAACGCTTTAGACCTTATTTATTCATGTTATGAAAGTTTGATTTTACTTCCGCTATTTTATATGTTCTGTCTTGTGATATTTCTGTGCATGTTTACCAATAATGCCCCTCTAAAGCTAGTGCATTCCTTTGCGAGTGACCCTAGCGGAGGCGGGGTGTTACACGTGGTATCAGAGCAGAAGGTTACCAGACTGGGCAAAAGTTTTTAAAGACCTTCTGAAAACTATTTGAAAAAAAAAACCGTTTACAAAGAAGCATTTTTCAAGAAAATTTTCTTTTAAAAGAAAAAGGCTATTCCCCAAAGGCCATTAGCACTATCCTTGTTTCCTTAATTGAGTCTCTTTTCCTTTCTTTCCTCCATCTGTAGTCACAGTAGTTTTAACTGCGACTAGTCTTTTCTACCTACGAAAGTGCTTTCCATACGATGGAGGTGGTTCTCGAGAGACCAGTGGCCGCGTTATAAGAAAGGATCGTGAGAAAGAAGGATAAAGGATACGAGCTTAAGGATGAGCAACTTGTTGGTATGGCTTAGTCCTCAAAGGAGGGAGAAAGATGAACAATGAAACCCATGACGAGAGAGTACCTTTGGCATGGTAAAACGGGGCGGATAGTTAAGTATTATGGGACAAGGACAAGATCATCGGGAGGGCAGTAGTATGCTCTCATTTCTAGGGTACCTCGGAAGGAGGGTAACGATCTTGTTAAAGGTTTAGCTTTTCTTCTCTATCATCCCGTTAGGACTTCGTTGTTCGTATCATTTAAGTCTGCTTCGATAGTTGAGTCTCTGCACCTTAAGTACTAGCGTAATAGAGAATCCCATTTTTGTCTCAAAGTCCTATTGGAGAATCAGACCATTTATACATGACTTGTTTGGATTTGGGAATGTCTATGCCAAGTGTTGAGTTTGGAAATAATGCTTATGTTTATAAGCTATGGATGGATTCTAGGGATGAAGTGGTTATCCAGTAGGGGTGCCACTCTCGGTTTTGATAGGAGGGTAGTTAGACCTTTTGACTAGCCTTGGTAATGCCCTCGAAGTATCGGGTAACCTTTTTGAGGTTCTGCCATGACTAGTTACTTAGAATCCCTTGATGCCTTTATTGGAAATTTGAAGCCCGATCGAGTGGTGTTCGCCAATAAGACGGATGGTTTACTTCATTTATGCATGGGTTATAGAGATCACCCTAGTAAGTGCGCATGATAACCTGATTGACATCTGTTTACTTTCAAGAGAAAGTTCTTCTACATGGAATGCCTTATAGTATATAAACAAGATCCAAGATTCACTAGTGAATTTTGGAAAGCTTGCATGAGATCATGAGTACGCAGTCATGTTTGCGTCAAGTATTCTAGGAAAAGGATAAGTGCAAGTGGAACGAGAGGCGACGAAGAAATGAGTTCCAGCTCATGTTATGGAAACAGGAATAAGAAGCTACAAAATCGTGAAGTTAAAAGACGACTTTGATGGTCAAAGACTAGATACGCGCATGATATCTCTTTTTGGGAGTATATCCTTGATCCCTGTTTGCTGTAGAGCTTACTTGTAGGCTATCTTTTGTGGACATCCTCTCGGTCCTATTCTCCGTTACAAACCCTGTAAGGAGTTTGTCCTGTTTATCTTCTCGACCCTGTTTCAGGGAATTCTAGGTAGAACCCTATGGATGTAAACATTTATTTGAAACATGTTATGATTGATATGGTTGCAAGTGGTTGCTCGTGGATGCGCGAATACACATTAGATACTAGCTCGACTCGGTCACATTTCATATTGCATATGCACGAGTATTTATACTTGTTTATGGATGAAATCGAATGTATTATCATGCGGTTGTTGCATATGAATGAATGATTGTGCACGCATATAGTATCTATATGACTAGGACTATTTGCATACATGTTGGATTCATGGCACTATACATATTTTGCATTAGAAAGATTATTCAGGCCTGATCATTAGCATTAGCTAAGGAACATGTACACACACGTTTTGCATATATTCATACAGCATTAGAAATCATCTAAGGACAATGGTTGCTTGTGGATGATGTTTTGAGTAGATGGATGATGGATGGTAGGATATGTTCTTCCTAACTTGGAGATTTCGGGGACGAAATCCTAAAAGGTGGGGAGAATGTAACAACCCGTATTTTCAATAACCTGTTATAACATAAATGGAGGCAGAATTAAACTGTAAAATCTGAATCAAGGGAAACGGGCTATGCCATTGCGTTCTTCTCGGAAAAATACGCGAAATAGAGTCTGAGTTTTCGAAAATCGGAGTCTGTATGACCAAGATATGGCCTCGCGAAGTTTCACGAAAAATTCCCAAATTAAAGTATACTTAATTAAGTGAAATGGGTTGCGCAGAGAAATATATATATATATTGATATATATATATATATATATATATATAATTGAAAATTAAATAAATAAATATGTAAAAATGTTCAAAACAGCGAATTGGGAGAGGGGAATAACCGAACCGGCCGATTTTTGAGGTCGACCCGAGCCCGCTGGGTCGACTAGGGGTTAATCCAGGGTGTTTGGCTGTCAACCCGTGGGCCGATTCGCTCAAATGCAAATTTTGCATTTGGATGGTTCTCATGGTTCATCTTTAATCTAAAGGCCCTAGATGGTTCCTACACTTGACTTCTTCCCCAAGACATGCTTTGATGGCTTGGATTGAATCTAGGTTTAATCCTATGGCCTAAAACACTTGCCTAATCTATAAATAAGACCCTAACCTATCCTAAATCCTCATTATTCATTCATGCAACTAAACTATGGCAAAATTGTACCTCTCATGGCCTCCACTCTCTTCATAAAATTTCTAAATGGTTTCTATGAGAGATTTTCCATGCATACAAGTGTTTTCAAGCTTGTATGAGTGTCATTAGCTTGCATTCAAGTCAAGTTTCTATCTTTGCATCATAAAGCAAGGGTTTTGATCATTTTGGCTCAAGGGTTTTTATGTTAGAGCTTGCATTTTGGGTCTATTTGATTGCATAAGGGCTTTGTCATATCTTTTGTGCCTTCATAGCAATGTAAGCCCTTTCCCTACTCTTAGATATTAACTATGAAGTTAAATGTTCATGTTGCAAGTTTGGCTTTGATCATTGAGTATGATACATGCTATCATGTCATGCAAGTTTATGAAGTCATTATCTTGATCTTGTGAGCTAAAAGCTGCAACCTTTATGTTGAAATGTTGCATTAGGCAACATGAGAACCCTCATAACCTTTATGTCAACTTGCATATGAAGTCATAACCCTTATATGATGATATATGCGAGTTACTAGTCATCATTCCATATCTTTTGTCACCATGATTCGCTTATGTGCCAAGTTTGGGTTTATGCATGTTTTGAGGCTTAAGAATGTAACATGCAAGTTAATGAACACATTTGTGCCTCATTTGCCACCATGATTAACTTGTGGCTTAATATCCATTTTTGTCATGCCTTTGCCAAGTCTCTTCTTTTAATCCATTACGTTGTCGCGAACGTATATGCGAGTTTAAAAGCGTTGGGTTATGTTATGGGTAATTTCTAATGACATGAAAATACAACTTGAAAACATGACTTGAAATATAACATGGAAGTTGACATGTAAGTATGCATAAAAACATAAGCTTGGGAATTTACCTATTAAGTTAGGTCTACCCTTTGGGAATTTACCTATTAAGTTAGGTCTACCCAAATGCTTGAAAACTTGTAACATGTTTTGGGAAACATGATGGACATGACACTTAGATAATATAAGTGTGGCCAACTCGAGGTTGGGTTGAGTTTGCAACGTAAAACTACCTGGAACCGACCGGCCTAACTAGTAGTTGCAAACAATAGGACCCAATGTGAGAAGTTGGTCATGTTGTGCTTGAACCCGAGGTTAGACCAAGTTGTGGTGTAAAGCTACCCGGAACCGACCGGCTTAACTAATAACCACAACAAAGTCTAATGTGAGAGGTGAAGGTGCATTAAGTAATTAATGCCACATGATAGGGTTAAGTTAATTTGATTAATGACTCTTAACCAAATATGACATGGACAAATGGGTTAAGTAATTTGATTAGGCTAATGATACTTAACAAAACATGACAAGGTTGGGTAGGTTAAGTAACTTGATTTGCCTAATGACACTTAACCATTTTTATATGACTAGTGGATGGGGTTAAGTTAACCAACACTTAATCAATCCAACGCGATAACTTGGTAAGGTTAAGTAAGTTTTCTTAATGACGCTTAACCGAAAAATACGGTTAACGAATGGGGTTAAGATTAGACTCAACTAGTCTAAACATGGAAATCAGATGGGGTTAAGTTAGCCTAGACTTAATTAATCCCACTTGGTAGTTTAATGGGGTTAAGTTAAACACTTAACTAATCTAAACATGATGAATTGATGTGGTTAAGTGACCTATACTTATCCAATCTAACTCGTTAATTTATTGTGGTTAAGTTAACCAATACTTAACCAATATAACGTGAAAACATGATAAGGCTAAGTCACGAATCGCTTGAATACACTTGACCGATTTGACTAAGTAAATTGATAGGGTCAAGTTAATATATACTTAACCAATCTAGAATGATAATTGGACGAGGTTAAGTCGTGAATTGCTTAATATACTTAACCAACTTGAGCATGGTTTGTAGGGTTAAGCCTTGAACTTGGATACTTAGCCAATTTTGACAGGATTTGTAGACGGGTTAAGTCATGAACTTAAGTGACACTTAATCCATTATGTAAACCCTAATTCTGAGGATTAGGTGGATAACCGTAGTTAACAAGGATAACGGGAACAATGCTAAGTGGTAAACCTTAGTTGAAGAATAACTAAGTAATGATTCTTAGTCAAGGAAATTTAGACCAGTTCATAGATAGATGAGTAACCTGATACGGTAGGTCATCGTTTAAGTATACGAGTAGGAGCAAGTATCTGATTTAGATAAAGGCTCCAGCGAACTGGGTAACGAAGCAGCGGCTTCGGGGAACGTGAGGATATTCTTGGTATCCCTCTATGAGCTGCCAGGTGATTATACTAGGCTCATGAGAGGTTAAGGTCTGCGTTAGAAGAACCAAGAGTATGCCTTGGTTGCTATACGAGCGACCTAAAGACGGGGATGGATAGGGGATAGTCGACGATACACGGTCGTACCCTAGATAGCATTTCGTCAGACTACCTACCATCTTTGGTCAAGCGTGTACGTACGGAAAGGCAGAGAACACCCAAAAGACCATAATTGCTATCTAATTATGGTTGCGGTAAGGCTTGGATGTGGGTTGGCCAGTGTTGTGTTCTCATACAGGATTTATCCTGTCTTGTCTTTCACTAGTTGAGGGAGTGATCTCGTGGGACCATAGCCACGTATAACAAAAACAGACCTTAGCATCTGCATCGGCAGATAAATCGAAAGCTCCCGACCGAGTCCTGTATTTCTTGATTTGCCCTGTGACAGGACTCGGATGGCACGATGTGATACATGTGCATACAGTCATGGAAAAGCGATTCACGATGAATGCGTGGGAAAAAGGGCGCGGTTGGCGGTTAACGTAATCCCTAGTGGCCCTAGGTGGTTGAACCCAAACCGAGATACGAAAACGTGCAATAGGTAAGCATAATCTCTAGCAGCCCTAGGTAGCATAAGTCCTAGTTGTACAAACAATAATTCATGTTGGAAGACCCTAGCTAGGTTTAGGGTAACAGTCCAAACCGATCTTAAGGATCATGGAACTATGTTAAAGTAATATAGAATCTCATGGGAAAGCCCGTATGGTCTACGGCAAGTGACTGAACATTTACATGGAATAAAACATACAAGTTGAGTAACCTATATATGCGATATATTAGGTTGACATGGACCATTACACGACTTTTGAGTGAGGGTCATTCTTGGTTAACACATGACACGGTGGGGATACTAGTACGGTAGGTGCAGAGCTAAAATACAGGATAGATATCACGGGGCGTTATACGTGACAGATATCTTGGGGAATATTATACTTGATAGAAACCTGACGATGTGATACCTTGTTTTATCTTGACATCGTAATTTATCATGACACCTTAGTTTATCTGAGTTCAGTAGTTCATCCTGTTATTTTGATTTAGCTTATCTATCTTGTTATCATGCTTATGTTCATCTCAGTTTCTCATGTCAGTTAACTTTACTAGTTTTTATGCTAATAGTAGATAGGGCTTACTCAGTCTTTTTGACTGACCCGTTTTGTTTCGCCTCTTTTCTTCCGTTTCCCCCCCAGGTTACAGGGAGGAAATACTGTTGTTTAGTTCGGACTTCTTCTGCTTGAAGGTCATCATGGATGGCTTGGACTTTTCTTGGCTAATGGCTACTTTACTGTTTTTACTTGGGGAATAATTTATGAAAATGTCTTTATGCTTCTTTACTATTGCAAGACAGGTTTTGATGTACTCTGATGTAAAACGCTTTAGACCTTATTTATTCATGTTATGAAAGTTTGATTTTACATCCGCTATTTTATATGTTCTGTCTTGTGATATTTCTGTGCATGTTTACCAATAATGCCCCTCTAAAGCTAGTGCATTCCTTTGCGAGTGACCCTAGCGGAGGCGGGGTGTTACAGGATTGTAATTTGAAGATTATATTGAAAAGAAATTAGCATCAACCCCAGAGTTGTATAGGACTGGATGTAGGGTAATTCTGAACTAATATAAAAATCCTAGTGTGTTCTTTCCTTTACTTCTTTTATTTTTTTATTTTGCATTTGTGTTTGACTCTATGATTGTTTCTTATCTGTGATTTGTGTCTGTTTCTAGTTAATTCGAAAAGTTTTAATAACATTTATAAAATTCCATTAAACACTATTCACTCTCTCAAGTGTTAAGTTTGCCTTAAGATCTATGATCCGGCATTTTCTAATCAGAGCATTGGTTTTCAAATTTATCATAACCTGATTTTGAAGAATTTAAATGGCATTTTTTAATAGAATTACTAACACTATTTTCATATGGATATATAACAAAATCATCATGATATTATTATTTAAAACTACATTTGATTATTTTTGAAAACTCATTTCATTTTTTAAAATTACTTGATTTTTAAAAGTTGCGTTATTTTGCAAGAAAGAGTTATGTCTGGCAACTATTGGATAAAATACACCAGATGATCATTTATTGATCAAAAGAACTGACAGATATGCAATTGGAAATCTACAGTGAAATGGATACTAGATCAACAAAATTGTTTTCTCATCTACAACTTGATTTAATACTATAATGCTCTTCATCTGCTTCGCAATGCCACTGGTTTCGTACGATTTTGTCAAGAAATGACCAAAATATGATCAAATGAAGTTTTGGTACACAAACAAAAAATGAAAGCAAGACAATCGCTAGTATTCTTCATGTTTCATCTAGATATTTGAAGTATTTCATATATATATTTGAATTATTTCGTCCAAACCCTTTAAAGATTATAGTTCTTGTTCTCCTGACGTTTTAGTTGGTGGATCTTCAAATTCCGATCAAAAATGAGTGAGATGTGGCAGTTTAAAGTTGGTTGTCTAAAATTAAAAAACTGTGTACATGATTTCCGGCTCTTCGCTTATTGATTCACCCTGTTGCACCATAATACTATTCAAATTTATCACCAAAGCATTACTAGATCATAGCCCTTGCCTTCCTATTTGATTTTTCATTGGTTTCATCCAATTCCATTAAGAAACGAAGACGATATGCCTTCCAGAAGATTGATTGTAAGTAGAGAAACGGGAAGAAGAAGTAGGGAAAGAGAAACTTTTATGAAGTGATATGACTATTGGGCCTATTTAGAGTAGTTGAAGTGTCTATTAATTCAAAATTCAAATTCAAGATTGTGGCGCTAAGCTGGTTAAACTACTAAGTCATCAGTATCTTTCTTATACGGCCTTGAAATTCAGCAAATGTGTATACTACACTGATCGGAAAATCGAGCTCGTCGCAATAGAGCAGATCTCATCACCAAATTCTGAAAGACATGAATGTGTGGTTCATGACAATGGAAGAACAACAAAATGGATGATTGCAAAAAGTGGTATGCTTTATCTCTTTTATACATTTATACATTCTGATCCATATGTCGATAAACGATAGTATACATACCAGTATACCAATCTAAAATTTTCTTAAAGTCTTTTCTTATTTTGGATTTAAATTTCTCTACTCTTTGCTTTGATTTAAAAAAATTGAAAGAACGCCTTTTCAATATAAAAATGTCGGTTTAAAATCTAGTTATCGATTTGGTTTGTCTACTTATTTTCTTATACTATATTTCAATATATATATACTAAAATTATATAAACCAATAAAATTATACATACAATACATAGATATGTTAATACAGTATATAGAACTTGAAATGATATTTTTTAAATTCAACTATTTGATATTTTTGTAAAATATAAATTTATGTATCTTATGTATATAGTTTAAATGTATGGTTTAACTTATTATTTTCTTCATATAGAATTTTATAAAATAATCTTGGGAAACATAATCATAAATATTGGTTGTAGTTTAATACTTAATTTGATTTCTTATTTTATTAGATTTATAAAACTTGTATATTTTGATTTAATATTTTGGGATGAAAAATGACTTTTATGTCTTAAATATATAGTTTTAGTAAAAAAGTTATAATTTTATAGTTTGCTTTATCTTACCGGATTTCATCAAAAATAATTGATATATGTGTTGAAATGCAAGTGAAAAATAGCAATAATATATATATATATATACATACACATATATACTCCCCTCGTCCACAAACCATGGACGATATTTATTATTGTGAATTGATGTGAAATATTGGATGAAAAATACGAATGGTTGAATAATTGTTTGTGGTTGATATTGTTTGGTTGTGGTTGAAAATACCCATTGGTGATTGAAATGAATTGGAAATATTTGTGGAAATAAAAATAAACATGCCGCCTGCATGCGAATTAGATGCATGAATCCCCATTGTCAAAAACCGCGAGGTTTTAAGGTAGAGCGAGGAGCCGTACTAGGGACGGTGCCGGTTTTAACTACCCTGCCATTATGCTGCCGAAATTTTGAATAATCTTTATGTGTTAGAATAATTTTCATATGTTGAAATTATTTTCCTGCGTTGAAATTAAAGCCATATGTTGAAACAATATCCATGTGTGGAAATGTTCATGTGTTGAAAGGTGATGTGTGAAAAATTAAATTCATGTGTGGATGAATGAAGTGTTTAAACAATAAAAATCACATTTTTATAATATATATGAAGTATGAAAAATATTCGCCTTATATATAAATAGTTTCAACAATAAAAATTCCATCTTTCTAATATAAACAATATAAATAAATTATCCATGTGTGGAAATGCTCATGTGTTGAGAAGTGTGTGTAGTGGAAAAGTTCATGTGTTGAATAAAAAGATCGAACAATAAAAATTACATTTTTATTGAAACTATGAAGTGTTGAAAACATCCATTTGTCGAATAAATATTTTAAATGATAAAAATATCATTTTTATCATGTATGTGATATGCTAAAGATATGCGGACGTTGAAATAAATATTTGTGAAGAAATATTATTTTTAACATGCATAGGAACAAAATAAAATAGTCATGTGTTGAAATCTATTTTAGTTCGCCGAAATTATCATCTTTGAAATGTGAAGTGTTAAAAATAGCCACTTGTTCAAATAAAATATGCCTGAGTTGAAATATACATTAATTAGCTAATGATATGATTTTAGCCTATGCATGCAACATTAGAATGAATGGTGTTTCTAAACCAAAGTAAATCAAATATGAAGTTGAATGGAAAATGATAAGTGATAAAAATGGTATATATGTACATGCATATTTATTGAACAGGTTATAGCAAAGGGGCTAGAGAAGAGGAATAAAATTTTGTGCCCGACAAATAGGTAGACATTTACTGTTTTGTTTGGGTGATGATTTTATGAGCCTGTTGGCTAGCCGCTTGGCTTTTTCTTTTTCTTTTTGACATGAGACGCCCGTGTGGCTATTTGGGAATTTTCCCAGCCCATCCCGTACAAAGGAGGTTATGGCGAAATTTTCCAAAATTTAAAGGCGTTAGTGAAATAATTGAAGTGAAAACGATATAGGAATTTTTGAATGAACTATATTTATATAAATATATAAATATAAATAAAATTAAAAAGAAACGGGGTCGTGCAGTTCGTGTTTTGAAACCGTGATTTCAAATGGCTAGTGCGGGAAATCCGACCATTGGATTTTCCTGAAACCGCAATGAAACACCCCACCTCCGTTAGGGTCACTCTCAAAGGGAATGCCCTAATTTTGGTGGAGGTTTATAAGTATAAGTCACAGATATACAAGACAGATATAAGAACACATATTTGTAAACAGCGGAAAAACAACAAACTTTTATTTCATGAAAGCAAATACGTGCTACAACATCATCACCATAATTGTCTTACATCTTTTCCAAAAAAACATAACACTTTCATAATCTGTCTTGATTACATTATTAAAGAAGCATAAATAAAACATAGGTAAACTGCAAAAGCCCCATAGAGTTTGTCCAAAGCCATAGTTTCAAACGAAAAGGTCCAAGCAATACATTTCTCTTCATCAAGCTGGATGTTAAGGCTGGTCAAGCTGCAGTGTTCCCTCCCTGTGGACCTGGGGGGGGGGGGAACGGAAGAAAAGAAGACGAAAGAAAAGTAGAGTCAGACATAAAGCCTGAGTAAGTCTAGTACTATTCTGTCTATGAATAAAGAACTGGGTATGATAAGTATAAACAAGGAGTGGAAAAGCACTATAACTTGGTTAAGTTGTCTAGGGTCGAATATACTATCGTACCCCATGTTAATCTCTGAACCCATATAAACTAGTTTCCAACTGGCACCCCATTATCAGGGTGAAGTGATCCATTCTATGATGATCGGCTCCTACTCGCATAGTTACATGTGTCTTACGGCCCCCGATGTTGTAGTTACCTATGCTGGTCCCACCATGGGGTGTATCAAGTCCCATGGTGGCGGCCCGACACAATCCTAGAATGCACAGGTATGCTACTGGTGTCCAGTGCCTTATTTTTCTGCGCCGGAGTGTGTGCACGCCCGCACCCCGTTAGAACCTACACTGCTACACCACCGCCGTCGATTTGACCTCTTACAATCAGCCCAGTAATCGTGCCCCACCCTGCCTAGTTTCAGGGTATCCTGATACACCTTCTAGGGTTACTGCTGAAAAGGGTCCCCCGTTACTAGGTTTTCTATCTCTAGCCAACATGCTAAGTTGGTTAAGTGTTTTCTAACCTAACCCCCACCAGTCCGTTTAGTTTAGCATGTTCCATTTTGATTAAGTCTTTAGTTCACTTAATCCTAACAATCCTGACTCAGCCTTAATTGTCTTATTAAGGCCCTGACCTCTCACATTAGACATGTATTGTTGTGGCTGCCTGTTGCCGGTTGGTTCCGGGCAGTCTTACGCCACAACTCAGTCTAACCTCGGGTCCTTATTGGGCTCCATGTTTAACCTCCCACATTGGATAGGTATTGTTGTGACTACTGGACAGCCGGGCGGTTCCGAGCAGGTTTACATCACAACTCAATCCAACCTCGGGTTAAACACATCGTATGTTCTACATTTACATATTTTGTCTTTCTTCTTTATTTTCTTATATGTAAATATTTGCGGCCCATTATTAAGTTAATGGTGTAGAGGTTACACCAATCATGGGCCCAACCCATACTTGAATTTGGGCCCTTCTATTTTATATTTTCATTCATTAGTAATTTTAACCCAACGTTATTTTCCCCCGTTTAACACGTCCGTTTATCATATATATATGTTGGGCTTAGCCTTTTAAAGCCCAACTTAGCCATGCGAAAAGGGGAGGCTTAAAGCGTGATTACATACACAAAAAGGGGAATGTGAACGCATGGACTTGCAATATGACGTTGGAAATGCAAAATAGAAACTGGTGTACTTGCATAGTAGTGACATATACTTTGGTCATAAAGCATAAGTGACATGAATCAAACCATGTAAACTTGTAGTTAAGTTAAGAATACCACTCTCGACACATAGGCTTAACTACAACATAAATCTATATTTTTATTCAGGCATAATGTCAAACATAAGCAAATCATGTTCATAAGATTACTACATGTTTACAAAGGTGCTTACTTTTGTTACTAACACAAAAGTATAGTTCAACTTAATCATGATTTTAAATCTATTCACATGGCATAAATATTTCTAACATGAAATCATGATTTTTACTTTAGTCATGCAAACTTGCAAAAGGGATTTTTGAACCTAACCTAGCTATGTACCACACATGTCATCATATAATTCTTGTTAAAAAAATATGGATTTCAATTATGCAAAATATCCATCATAGCCTAGTCATATTCATAAGTTTGCAAATAGATTTTCTAGCACAAAAGCATGGCTTAATGATAATTTCATATGAACTATGATAACCCAAACTTATTCCAATTACTTCACAAAAATGATGTTTGTATAAAAATACACATTATGATGGCATAGTAGCAAAACCCCAAACTTGCATGAGTTTCAATTAAACAACTACATACATGTAGCTTCAACAAGGATTACATAATTTGCGAATATTCCAAACGTATACTTGCATAAAACTACCGCATGTAGTTTTTCATAACTGAATAACATAATTCGAGAATATCCAAACGTATACAATATTCCAAATCGATAAGAATCATAGTAACGCACAAATTATGAATTATTTATCACCACAACCAAGTATACAAACCAACACAGTTATTTGTTCATACCAAAGTAATACTCTACTTACAATGGTGAGGCGAATTCTCAAATTTAGGGATTTGAAGATGCGGTTTGATTTGATTGAGTTGCTTTATGCCTTAGAATTTGCCTCCTAATCTTCTCTCCAATTGGTGGCTACCCATAGTCGTTCCTCAGCAACATGGCGGCTTTGTTCTTATTTTTGAATGAATAGATTAGGGTTGAGTCTAGGGTCATTTTTATAGGGGTTATGAACTGATTAGGACCATTGATGTTGCTTGGATTGATCGTAGCCATTCATCCTAAGGAGAGACCAATTAGAGCCTGCCACCTAGCCCTAATGACAAAGCAGACTACAGAAAATCGACCAACATAGACTAGGCCAGCCAGGTTGGACTGTGTTCGACCTGGCTCTGGACCAGGTCGACATGCCTGTCGACAGCCCTGTCGACAGCCCTGTCGACAGCCCTGTCGACCTGGTTAGACCAGGTCGACAGCCCAGTCGACCTGGGTGCGTTAGGCGGGTATTTTTCCGCCCTGGCCCATTGGGCCCGATTTTGGAATTTTAAACTGTTTTATTCTGTTTAAATTTTAAACTTAATTCAGAAACTTCCGAAGGCCATATCTTCTTCATACGGACTCCGTTTTTCGAAAACTCGGACTCTATTTCGCGTATTTTTCCGAGACGAACGCAATGGCGTATCCCGTTTCCCTTAGTTCTTTGATTTCAAATTGATTATACTTTAATTTGTTAATTTCACAGTTATAGAATACACGGGGTGTTACATTCTCCCCCACTTAAAAGGATTTCGTCCCCGAAATCTTCAAGTTAGGAGGAATGCATATCCTAACATCCAATCATCCATCTACTCATCCATCAAACACGAGCATCCATTGTCCTTAAAAGACTTCTAATGCTTCATGATCATATGCGAAGTGTGTGTGTACATGTACTTATCTAATGCAAAATCAGGCGGTCTACTGATTCAGTTGACCTCCTTAATGCGAATTATGTAAGTGCCATGAATCCATTATGTATGCAAATTTTCCTATTCATGATTCTACATGAGTGCACAATCATTCAATACAAATGCAGCATCCACATGACAACACATTAAAGTTCATACGAATGCAAACATATATGCATATGCAATATGAAGTGACTGAGCCGATCTAAAACCTAGATTGTGTGTGTATATGCAACCACGAGCAACCATTAGCAATCACTTGCAACCACTTGCAACCATCATCCATAACATGTTTCAATTACATGTTTCCATCCAAAGGGTTTCTACCTAAAAGATAAGGTCGAGGAAATATACCTAAAAAGATAGATAAAAGCGCAACTTAAGGAAAATGAAAGATCAAGGATGTACCCTCGAACAGAAAAGGGTAGGCAGTGCGTATTCTAGCTTCAGTTTCCCAAGTCGCGTCTCCCTCGGCGTCGCTCCACTGGACTTTGACGAGCTTGACTTCGCGGTTGCGTAGCTTCTTCACTTCCGTTCCTAAGATGCGGGTTGGAACTTTTCTTATGGTTGCTTCGCGCTCCACTTCGGCCTCTTCGAGGATATTTGGCTCTACCACTTCAGCAGACTCATGTAGACATTTTCGGAGATGTGAAACGTGAAAAACGTTGTGGACTCCAGCCAACTTCTCGGGTAGCTCTAATCTATAGGCCATTTTCCCAATTTTCTCGATGATAGGGAATGGCCCTACGAACCTTGGTGCCAGTTTTCCTGTGGTTCCAAAACGAACAACGTTTCTTAGCGGTGATACCTTGAGAAAAACTCTGTCTCCAACCTCAAATTCAAGGTCGGTCCTTCTCTTGTCGGCATAGGACTTTTGTCTGTCTTGGGCCGTCTTCATCCTTCTTCGTATTAAGTCTACCTTCTCTGAAGTCTCTCGGATCATATCTGGTCCAAGTATGAGCTTATCAGTAGACTCCCACCAACAAGTGGGCGATCGGCACGGTCTTCCATATAAAGCTTCGAAGGGCGCCATTCCGATGGTTGCTTGATAGCTGTTGTTGTAGGCAAATTCCACCAAAGGAAGGTGGTCTTCCCATGTCCCTCCGAAGTCAAGGACGCATAGCCTTAAAAGGTCTTCCAAAACTCTGTTCACTCTCTCTGTTTGGCCGTCGGTTTGGGGATGATAGGCTGTGCTCAAGCATAACTGCGTTCCTACTGCTTCTTGCAGACTCCGCCAAAACTCGCTGGTGAAGATGGGGTCTCGGTCACTAACAATGCTAGATGGTATTCCATGGAGTCGAACGATTTCCTTGAGGTAAAGTGATGCTAGGGATGAGGCAGTTCTTTTACTTTTGACAGGTAAAAAGTGGGCGCTTTTAGTAAGCCTATCCACTATTACCCAAATGCTAGTGTTGCCTCTCCTAGACCTATGCAGCCCATCGATGAAGTCCATTGAGATGCTATCCCACTTCCACTGCGGGACCTCCAGAGGATGTAGCAGTCCGCCAGGCTTTTTCTGTTCCGCTTAACCTGTTGGCACACCATACACTTAGAAACGAACTCTGCCACGTCCTTTTTCATGCCGTTCCAGAAGAAAGTCCTTTTTATGTCTTTGTACATTTTATCTCCGCCTGGGTGTATCGTCATCTTGGAGTGATGTGCTTCCTCGAGAACCTTCTTTATTAAATCTTTTGTCTGTGGGACGCATAGTCTTCCGTCTCGCCTTAGCAAACCCCTATCGTCGATGGAGTATCTGTTGAGGTGACTTGAAGTCTCACCCCTAATTAGCCTATCAATTGCTTCCACAAGCTGAGGGTCTTCGCGTTGTGCTGTCCCTACTGAATCCACTAAAGTTGGGCGCACTTCGAGAGATGCTAGCAAGCCTGGTACGAAATCGGAGGAGGGCCTAAAGTCGAAGCTGGCTATAAACTCTAGGCTTTGTATTTCAACAAACAACGGGCTTAGGGTCAATTTCTTTCAGCTCAACGCGTCTGCCACTACGTTTCCTTTGCCCGGAGTGTAGGAGATTTCGAAATCGTACGAGGCAAGAAACTCCATCCATCTTTGTTGCCTCAAGTTAAGATCCTTCTGCGAGAAAAGATATTTCAACGATTTATGATCAGTGTAAAGTTCGAACTTCTCACCTAGGAGATAGTGTCGCCAAGACTTGAGTGAAAAGACGATGGCGGCTAACTCAAGATCGTGGGTTGGGTAGTTCTTTTCGTGCACCTTCAACTGCCTCCCGCCATAAGCTACTACCCTTCCTTCTTGCATTAAGACGGCGCCTAGCCCTGTCCCACATGCATCCGTATAAACAGTGAACATCTTGCTCCCATCTGGCAGCGTCAAAACTGTGGCTGTTGTGAGAGCCCTTTTCAGTCGTTGGAAAGCAAATTCGCAATCCAAATCCCAATTGAACACTAGATTCTTCTTAGTCAATTTCGTGAGTGGAGCTGAGATTTTCGCAAAATCCCTTATGAACTTTCGATAGAAACCCGCTAGTCCTAGAAAGCTTCGGACCTCAGTTGCATTCCTTGGTGTCTTCCAATCCTGTACCGCCACTACCTTAGCAGGGTCCACTGCTAACCCTTGTTTGGATACTATGTGCCCAAGGAACCTCACCTCTTCTCTCCAAAAGTGGCATTTGGAGAATTTGGCTTTTAGTTGATGGGCTCGCAAAGTTTCCATGATTGCCCTTAAGTGCTGAGCATGTTCCTCTTCACTTTTTGAGAAGATAAGGATATCATCTACGAAGACCACTACGAATTTGTTGAGGAAATCTCTAAATACCCTACTCATCAGGTCCACGAAGTAAGCAGGTGCATTTGTCAAGCCGAAAGGCATGACAAGCGATTCAAAGAAGCCGTCTGGGGTTCTGAACGCTGTTTTATCAATGCTATCTTCAGCTACCCTTAGCTGATGAAAACCGGTTGCTAAATCGAGCTGGGAGAAAACAGACGCTCATACAAGCTGGTCAAACAAATCGTCAATTCTAGGGAGAGGGTGCCTATTCTTTTTCGTTAGCTTGTTGAGCTCCCTATAGTCAACACATAGACGGAGTGAACCATCCGCCTTTGTAGCGAACACCACTGGAGCGCCCCATTCTGAAATGCTCCTCCTAATGAACCCCTTTTCTAGAAGCTCTTTAATCTGTTTACTGAGCTCTTTCCTTTCTCGTGGAGCCATGTGTCTGACGGGCAATGCAACGGGCTTTGCATTATCTACAAGATATATGCGGAAGTCTATTTCCCGCTTCGGAGGCAAGCCCTTCACCTCTTCGAAGACATCCGGATATTCCCGGACCACTCTAACTGATTGCAAATTTTCAACAGAGGCATCTAGCGATTCAAGATAACTTAGCATAACCGCATACGAGGGATTACAAGAAATTTCCAAAATATTACCGAGCTGGGTTAGGAGCCTAACAACCCTTTTCTCACAATCAAGGATGGCCCCATTACTGGATAGCCAATCCATACCCAAAATCAAACCATAACCCGAAAAGCCCAAAACAAAGGCACTACATAGAAATTCTACGCTTAGAATAGAAATTTTCAATCCCACACAGATCATAGACAAATGAGCTGGGGCCCCAATTGGGTTTGAAACAATTAAGGGGTCCTCTACCATACTAGTTTTTAGGTGCAGAGATTCTACTAAAGCAGACGAGATAAAGGAGTGTGATGCGCCAGAATCAAATAAAGTGCGAACGGGGTGATCATAAAGATAAACTACACTTTCTACAGAAGTATGTATACCTCGCTGTTGCAGAGGTGGCGCTTCCAGCACATGAACCTGTGCCCCTGGGGTGGATCCAGCCCTCTGCCCCTGTCCTTGTTTCTTTGGGCAGTCCTTAGCCCTGTGGCCTGTCTCACCGCACGAAAAGCACCCACCATTCTCCTTGGCCTTCTTTTTCCGGCAGTCCTTTACTAAGTGCCCCACTTTGCCACAGAAATTGCACTTCCTCTTCTCTTTGTTGCCTTTTCCGCCCTTCTTAAAGTCTGTCTTCTTAGGCTGCAAACCCTCTTTCTTCCCTTGAGAGCTTTCTGCCTTTGTCTCCTTCTTGCCCTTATCCTCTTCATTCAGCAATGCCATTTGCACCAATCTTTCATACGTGGCTCCCATGGGTATATGGGTCATGGCCAAACTGTGTAATGGCTCATTCAACCCTTTGACGAAACGGAGAGCCTTCTTGTGCGGGGTATTGACTAGGTCAAGCCCAAACCTTGCCAGCTCATCGAACTGATTCACATACTCTCTGACTGTCTTGTCCCCTTGTTTAAGAAATAAGAATTTTTCCAACTGCAAACTTCTTTCCGCATCTGAGAGAAATTTAGTCTCAAACCTTGCCCTAAAGTCCTCCCATGTCTCCACTGGTCTTTCAGCATTAGTGACTTCCCACCAGTAGGAAGCCTCGCCCTTCAATAGCCATACTGCCAATTGTACTTTTTGTCTATCCTCTACCTCAAAGATGATGAATAGGTCCTCAGTTTCTTTCAGCCAATTTCTAGCTGCCACGAAGGACTCAGTTCCATGGAAATCCCTTCCTCCCATAGCTTTAAAATCTTTACATATCTTAGCAAATGTGTTTCCCCGTGGAGGAGGTGGAGGAAAAGGTGCCGCTGCAGCTGGATGATTTCCGGCAGCTGGGGGAGGAGGAACGGTAGGACCTGGCTGAGTGGCTCTTGCTTCTAAGAACCGTCTAAACCAACCAGGTATTGGCACCCCTTCCGGCAAGTTAAGATCTTCGGACATGCTGAAACAAAAAGGAAAGATTCAAAACGAAGGATAAGAGATAGTACCTATGGCTTTGGGGAGTGGACTTTGCCTTTTTAAAATAAAATAATATTTTTCCTTTAAAAATGCTTCTTTAAATTTCCTTTTTGAAAATAATTTTTCAAAACTTTTTATCTTATCTGGTAAACCTATGCTCTGATACCAAGTGAAACACCCCACCTCCGTTAGGGTCACTCTCAAAGGGAATGCCCTAATTTTGGTGGAGGTTTATAAGTATAAGTCACAGATATACAAGACAGATATAAGAACACATATTTGTAAACAGCGGAAAAACAACAAACTTTTATTTCATGAAAGCAAATACGTGCTACAACATCATCACCATAATTGTCTTACATCTTTTCCAAAAAAACATAACACTTTCATAATCTGTCTTGATTACATTATTAAAGAAGCATAAATAAAACATAGGTAAACTGCAAAAGCCCCATAGAGTTTGTCCAAAGCCATAGTTTCAAACGAAAAGGTCCAAGCAATACATTTCTCTTCTTCAAGCTGGATGTTAAGGCTGGTCAAGCTGCAGTGTTCCCTCCCTGTGGACCTGGGGGGGTGAACGGAAGAAAAGAAGACGAAAGAAAAGTAGAGTCAGACATAAAGCCTGAGTAAGTCTAGTACTATTCTGTCTATGAATAAAGAACTGGGTATGATAAGTATAAACAAGGAGTGGAAAAGCACTATAACTTGGTTAAGTTGTCTAGGGTCGAATATACTATCGTACCCCATGTTAATCTCTGAACCCATATAAACTAGTTTCCAACTGGCACCCCATAATCAGGGTGAAGTGATCCATTCTATGATGATCGGCTCCTACTCGCATAGTTACATGTGTCTTACGGCCCCCGATGTTGTAGTTACCTATGCTGGTCCCACCATGGGGTGTATCAAGTCCCATGGTGGCGGCCCGACACAATCCTAGAATGCACAGGTATGCTACTGGTGTCCAGTGCCTTATTTTTCTGAACCGGAGTGTGTGCACGCCCGCACCCCGTTAGAACCTACACTGCTACACCACCGCCGTCGATTTGACCTCTTACAATCAGCCCAGTAATCGTGCCCCACCCTGCCTAGTTTCAGGGTATCCTGATACACCTTCTAGGGTTACTGCTGAAAAGGGTCCCCCGTTACTAGGTTTTCTATCTCTAGCCAACATGCTAAGTTGGTTAAGTGTTTTCTAACCTAACCCCCACCAGTCCGTTTAGTTTAGCATGTTCCATTTTGATTAAGTCTTTAGTTCACTTAATCCTAACAATCCTGACTCAGCCTTAATTGTCTTATTAAGGCCCTGACCTCTCACATTAGACAGGTATTGTTGTGGCTGCCTGTTGCCGGTTGGTTCCGGGCAGTCTTACGCCACAACTCAGTCTAACCTCGGGTCCTTATTGGGCTCCATGTTTAACCTCCCACATTGGATAGGTATTGTTGTGACTACTGGACAGCCGGGCGGTTCCGGGCAGGTTTACATCACAACTCAATCCAACCTCGGGTTAAACACATCGTATGTTCTACATTTACATATTTTGTCTTTCTTCTTTATTTTCTTATATGTAAATATTGGCGGCCCATTATTAAGTTAATGGTGTAGAGGTTACACCAATCATGGGCCCAACCCATACTTGAATTTGGGCCCTTCTATTTTATATTTTCATTCATTAGTAATTTTAACCCAACGTTATTTTCCCCCGTTTAACACGTCCGTTTATCATATATATATATGTTGGGCTTAGCCTTTTAAAGCCCAACTTAGCCATGCGAAAAGGGGAGGCTTAAAGCGTGATTACATACACAAAAAGGGGAATGTGAACGCATGGACTTGCAATATGACGTTGGAAATGCAAAATAGAAACTGGTGTACTTGCATAGTAGTGACATATACTTTGGTCATAAAGCATAAGTGACATGAATCAAACCATGTAAACTTGTAGTTAAGTTAAGAATACCACTCTCGACACATAGGCTTAACTACAACATAAATCTATATTTTTATTCAGGCATAATGTCAAACATAAGCAAATCATGTTCATAAGATTACTACATGTTTACAAAGGTGCTTACTTTTGTTACTAACACAAAAGTATAGTTCAACTTAATCATGATTTTAAATCTATTCACATGGCATAAATATTTCTAACATGAAATCATGATTTTTACTTTAGTCATGCAAACTTGCAAAAGGGATTTTTGAACCTAACCTAGCTATGTACCACATATGTCATCATATAATTCTTGTTAAAAAAATATGGATTTCAATTATGCAAAATATCCATCATAGCCTAGTCATATTCATAAGTTTGCAAATAGATTTTCTAGCACAAAAGCATGGCTTAATGATAATTTCATATGAACTATGATAACCCAAACTTATTCCAATTACTTCACAAAAATGATGTTTGTATAAAAATACACATTATGATGGCATAGTAGCAAAACCCCAAACTTGCATGAGTTTCAATTAAACAACTACATACATGTAGCTTCAACAAGGATTACATAATTTGCGAATATTCCAAACGTATACTTGCATAAAACTACCGCATGTAGTTTTTCATAACTGAATAACATAATTCGAGAATATCCAAACGTATACAATATTCCAAATCGATAAGAATCATAGTAACGCACAAATTATGAATTATTTATCACCACAACCAAGTATACAAACCAACACAGTTATTTGTTCATACCAAAGTAATACTCTACTTACAATGGTGAGGCGAATTCTCAAATTTAGGGATTTGAAGATGCGGTTTGATTTGATTTGATTGAGTTGCTTTATGCCTTAGAATTTGCCTCCTAATCTTCTCTCCAATTGGTGGCTACCCCTAGTCGTTCCTCAGCAACATGGCGGCTTTGTTCTTATTTTTGAATGAATAGATTAGGGTTGAGTCTAGGGTCATTTTTATAGGGGTTATGAACTGATTAGGACCATTGATGTTGCTTGGATTGATCGTAGCCATTCATCCTAAGGAGAGACCAATTAGAGCCTGCCACCTAGCCCTAATGACAAAGCAGACTACAGAAAATCGACCAACATAGACTAGGCCAGCCAGGTTGGATTGGGTTCGACCTGGCTCTGGACCAGGTCGACATGCCTGTCGACAGCCCTGTCGACCTGGTTAGACCAGGTCGACAGCCCAGTCGACCTAGGTGCGTTAGGCGGGTATTTTTCCGCCCTGGCCCATTGGGCCCGATTTTGGAATTTTAAACTGTTTTATTCTGTTTGAATTTTAAACTTAATTCAGAAACTTCCGAAGGCCATATCTTCTTCATACGGACTCCGTTTTTCAAAAACTCGGACTCTATTTCGCGTATTTTTCCGAGACGAACGCAATGGCGTATCCCGTTTCCCATTTCCCTTAGTTCTTTGATTTCAAATTGATTATACTTTAATTTGTTAATTTCACAGTTATAGAATACACGGGGTGTTACACGCAACCGTTGGGTTCGCCTTGGAAATATCTTTCCAACGGCACCAACTTTGTGAAGATCCGACGGTTGGATTGTTTGGAATGTTTAATTCAAATCTGAAGAAAAACAACGCCAAAAACGA
Organism: Allium sativum; assembly: GCA_030737875.1. NCBI lineage: Eukaryota > Viridiplantae > Streptophyta > Magnoliopsida > Asparagales > Amaryllidaceae > Allium > Allium sativum. Next base: position 425,725,828 of record CM060909.1, on the reverse strand, counting down.
TTATATTTATATATATATAAATATAATTAAATTAAATCGAATAACGACGCTGTAGTTCGTAAATTGAAATCGAAACTTCAAATGGCTAGTGTGGAAGATCCGACCGTCGGATTTTCCCAAAACTGAAACCGTTGGATTCGTTTTGAAATGACCTTTCTAATGATATAAATTTTGTGAAGATCCAACGGTTAGATTTTCAGATAAGTGTAAAACAAATTTAGTGAAAAACAGTGCCAGTGCATCGGCACAACCTGAAACGTCATTTAATTAAATTTGGCTTTTTTAAAATAAATAAAAATGGCGTTATATCGTTATAAAATACTATAGACGATATAGAGTGGAAATAAACCAATTTCGTTGTGTTTGCTTGATATGTGATGGTTGAATGTATTTAACATGAGAATTATAACTAAAAAACTGAAATGTGAATGTTGAATAGTCCAACGATGTGATAAATTGATTTGAAAATCTAAATATACGTGGATTATTTGAAAAGGCCGAGTTCATCTCATTTCAAATAATCGATCGACGTTGAGAAGTCAAAGAGTCGAAGACAGTTGAAGACCGATGATCTTCACATTGGATGGATGGGCGCTACTGATGCTCGTGATTGGAGTAGCTACCATGAAGGAGCTGAAGTATTAGCCGTCCAAACATACTGTTGATTGTACGGATATGCGAGGAATTGGTGCCTCCGGTTTCGTTCAGACCCAGAACGGACTTGTAAATGGACTATGTGTCTGACATTGGATTTTGTTCTGTGTTGATTGATCTCTGTTAAATATATATCCATTTGGCGGCGGAGAATTTATTCTCTTGCTTAACGCCCTTCTCTGAGAGTACGAGCTCAGAGGTTATGTATTGATAGAGATCAGTCGCATGGAGTGGATTGCCTGTGTGGCACGCCTAAGTGGCATATGATCAAGGCTTCTGTTGCAAAGAAAAGTCTTGTGGTTGATGATCAAAGCACGGTCTGTGTGACGTAGCTTTGTGTATGACATGAATTTGCGAGCCTCACACCTCGGTATGAGTCAAAAACAAGAGAGTGACTGCAGGGAGAGCACGACGTTTTTTTCTAGCTAAGGTGGTGTCAGTGACCTACCAGCCCTAACATTATATATACTTTTCACCTGTGTGGTTATTGGAATGCGAGGCGCCTCGATATAGGTCTGTAAGGACTGGGAAACGTGTGTTCAGGAATAATTAATCCTCAAAAGTAAGGGAGGACCGGCCCTGAAGATCCAAGGATCATAGAGGGGTCCTGGGACATTTGTTAGAGTGTCTCGAATCGGAGAGGAGTTTGCCCCTTGCCTCGACTCATGAAGGAATCCAATTTCCAATACGAAATATGCAGACGTGATTGTATTACTAGTATGGCGACATAGTAGATGGTAGCTATGCCGCCTAGGATTGATATTTATGATGGAATTTGCTTTTGAAACATATATGCACTAGTAATAGTATCAAACACTTTTGTTTTATTCGTATGAAGCATTTTTTGCCATTATAAGGTAAAACTCTATCCTTCGGCTTGCGTTGCATTGTGTGATGGGACCTGAGTCTTATAATGGCTTCATTTTATAAAAAGCATTGCGATGATTTAATCATTTACTTTATTTCGTGCACTAGCACTCATTGGAGTAAACCCGTTCCGCGAAAGTGGCGTGGTCCTTTGATTTGCCTTATTATTGTTGTTAATAAGTTAAGTAGATTTCTCATACCAGTACCATGACTGACTCGTAGTTTGTTTCACCTTGCAAACTCGGGTGCCCTCATTTTTACACGAGTAACCTAGTTACAGGTTTCTGACACACTTTTGGCTCATGGCGAGGCTTGACCACACCGTGCTGACTTGGATTTTCTCCGCCATTATTGTATCTATATTATGATTCCGCCATCGGCGATGTAGACTGATATTTATTTTGTGTACTCTTTATGTATGATTCCGCCTCAGGCGATGGTGACTGATTATGTATCATTATGCACTAAGTCGTATCATGTACTGTGCTTCTCTGATGTGATGATATCTATATGATTCCGCTGTCATATGTGTGTAAATTATTCTATTTTCTGTTTATGCTATTATCTGTGGTCTGCTAATGATGATTAATGTGTTATATTCCAATAATTATCCTTAACACCGTGAAACGGGGTTTTGGGATCGTCACAGCTGGTATTAGAGCTTTGGTTAACCTTAGTTATGTAGTCTAACACATTAAACACTTCGTCAAAATAGAATCAGTAGTATTCTAAGGCGAGTCGCTCATTAGAGATAGGACTAGTAAAGTCCTAGAATGAGCCGAGCAGAATAGCAAAAACAATTTGGTTAGTCCATCGTTATCTTTCCATAAATTTTTCTGCTTAATCATGCAATAAAATATCATTTCTGTTAGCTGACTCTTTTCTTGCTTATACAGAATTTGAAAAATGGCAACCAAAGCAGCCGCCGCTAGAGGAGGCCGTGCCGGCCGAGGCCGAGGACGGGGAGAAGCCCCAGTTCAAGAAGGACCTTTGATACAATCTCCGGCCGCTCAATACTTCGAGCTAGACCGTGTAGCTAAGAGACATAAGAACTTAGGAGGCAAGACCTTCTCGGGAACTGGCACTGTAATAGAGGCCCTTGCATGGCTCAAAACATGCGAGAAAATTCTTGAAGGCCTAAGGCTTGGAGACCAAGACAAAGCTGTTATGGGCACCTGACTTATGCAAGAACAAGCTGAACTATGGTGGGAATCTCTCACCGCTGGGAATAGAGAAGCTGGAAGAACATGGGATGGATTCAAAGAACTCTTCAAGGATAAATATGTCCCAGAAAAAGCTCTAGAATGAATGCACGATGACTTCGCCAACCTCCAACAGGGGGATCTTTCCATGCAGGATTACCTGAATAAATTTACACTGTTGTCGCCCTATGCTCCGGAGCTCGTCGCCACTGCAAAATCCAAAAATAAGAGGTTTATCCTTGGGCTAAGGCGACAATATCATGATAGAGCCATGGCCCATATCAAGCTAGAATTTAACGAACTGGTGTAATCGACATGTAACTACGAAGACCTAGACCATAGGCATCTGGAGCAGGATCGCGCTAGAAGCCAAGCCGGAAACAAACGCAAGCCTGCTGCGAATCAAGCTGAGTCAAGCCAAGCAGCATCTTCAACACCTCATATTGGCAAGCCGCCAAGAGGAAGCTGCTTTAACTGTGGCAAAGTGGGGCACTACTCTAATGTATGCATATCCCCGAAGAGGCAGAAGACAAACTCACAAGGTTCAAGCCAGGGTTCTCAGAACCCTCGCTCCTGCTTTAATTGCCGCAAGAACGATCATCTAGTCAGAGACGGTCCTTTGCTGAAGAAGGCCACGGTAGCTCACGTGTATGACGGGTCAAGCCCGCCAGCTGCTTCCGATGGAGCAGGTAAACCCGATGTTTTGGGAGGTACCCTTACAATTAAAAATATTCTTGTTTCTGTATTGTTTGACACGGGTGCATCACGTAGTTTTATTGCTAGAAACACAATGCACAAATTAAAGTTAAAACAGCGAAAGCTCAAAGAATCGGTTGAAGTACATAACCCGATAGGGGGTCCTATTACTCTCAGTTCATGTTGTAGAGTGCCAATCTCTTATTCTTCCTACAAATTTCCCATTAATTTGATCGTTATGGATTTTCCCGAATTCGACGTTATCCTTGGGTTAGAATGGTTAACGAAATATGAAGCCGAAGTGAATTGTGCAGAAAGAATCGTTAAAATTCGAACGAAGCTTGGATATATTACGGTACCATGTCATGGTTCGAATCCGAATAGAGAAGAATTTTGGTCTGCACTAGAACTTATCCCCACTTCCATAGAAAAGATTCCGATTGTTAGAAACTATGCGGATGTGTTTGAAGAAGTTGAAAACTTACCTCCGCAAAGAGAAATAGAATTCCGAATCGATCTAATTCCCAATGCCAGACAAGTGGTACATCCAATTCGCAGAATGACTCCGAAAGAAAAAGAAGAATTAGGCGATCAAACTCGTCAACTGTTGTGGAAGGGTCTAATCAGACCTAGTTTTTCTAATTGGGGTGCAACTATTGTGTTTGTCCCAAAGTTAAACGGTACTCTTCGATTATGCGTTGATTACCGAGACCTCAACAAACAGATGCTCAAAAACAAGTATCCATTACCCCGCATCGATGATTTGCTAGACCAATTGAATGGGACGAAAGTATTTTCCCGAATGGACCTAGCTACAGGTTTTCACCAATTGAGAATAGCAGAAGAGTGTGTTCCTTTGACAGCTTTCAGAGGTCCAAACATATTTTATGAATGGTTAGTAATGTCGTTTGGCCTGTGTAACACTCCAGCATACTTTGTCGATCTAATGAATAGAGTGTTCAGGGGAGTTTTGAATAAATTTGTCCTCGTATTCAATGATGATATTTTAATCTACTCCAAATCAAAACCCGAGCATGAAAAACACTTAGAACAAGTATTGGAGATTCTATGAAAGAACGTCTTCAAAGCCAAATTCTCTAAATGTGTCTTCTAGCAAGAAGAAGTGAAGTTTCTTGGCCATGTCGTGTCAGAGAAAGGGATTTCTGTTGACCCAAGCAAAATAACAGCAATTCAAGACTGGAAACAACCCCCTACTCCCACAGAGGTTAGAAGTTTTATGGGGTTGGCTAGTTATTATCGAAAGTTCGTTAAGGATTTTTCGAAGATATCCGGTCCGTGAACGAAGCTCATGAAGAAACATGAGAAATTCAAGTGGACTTCCGATTGTGAAGAAGCTTTCCAGGAATTGAAATCGAAACTGACGACTGCTCCAGTGTTAACCATTATTGATGGCAATCAGGATTTAACGGTTTGGACAGATGCTTCTATTAGAGATCTTGGTGCAGTGTTAATGCAAAGAGGCCAAGTAGTCGCTTATGCAAGCCGCCAACTGAAACCGCATGAGAAGAATTATGTAACTCATGATCTTGAGTTGCTAGCTATCGTTTTTGCGCTGAAAATCTGGAGGCACTATTTATTGGGTGAGAAATTTATACTGTACACAGATCATCAATCATTGAAGTATTTATATACCCAGAAAGATATGAATTTGAGACAGCAGCGTTGGCTAGAATTTCTTGTAGCGTATGATCTTGATATCCTGTATACGCCGGGAAAGGTTAACGTTGTAACGGATGCGCTTAGTAGGAAAACCGCAATCATTGCCAATCTTATAATTACACCTGGATTGATTGATAGGATTTCAGCCCTTCAAAAAGACGATGAATTCATTCAGAGAATCAGTCAGAGGGTCAAGGAAGGTGAAACCACGAGTTTTCGTATTGACAATAAGGGGGTTCTCAGGTTAAATAATAGGATTTGCATTCCAAATATTCCAGGCATTCGAAGAGAAGTGTTAGACGAATGCCATAAATCCAAATTTTGCATCCATCCTGGGGTGAGTAAAATATACCACGATATCAAACACACTTTCTGGTGGAGGGTCATGAAAAGGGATATTTCTTTGTATGTGAGCAGATGCCCTACTTGTCAATTGGTCAAGAGCGACCAACAGAAGCTAGCTGGATTGTTGCAACCGTTGGAAATCCCAGGTTGGAAATGGGAACAGATTTCCATGGATTTCATAGACGGCTTACCGCGAACCAGGAAAGATAATTACAGCATTTGGGTAATCGTAGATCGCTTCACGAAGACTGCCCATTTTATACCTGTCAGATCCAATAGAACCGCTCAAAGTCTAGCACAGATATATTTCAAAGAAATCGTTAAGCTGCATGGAATTCCCATCAGCATAGTCAGTGATAGAGACACAATATTTGCTAGCAAATTCTGAGAGGCTTTCCAGACAGAATTGGGAACGAAACTGAATATGAGCACCGCTTATCACCCTCAAACAGATGGCCAAACTGAGCGGGTGAATAGAATTCTAGAAGATTTATTGCGGGCTTGTATAATTGATTTTGGTGGGTCGTGGGAAGATCACTTGCATTTGGCAGAATTCTCATATAACAATAGTTATCAAGAAAGTTTGAGGATGTCGCCATTTGAAGCATTATATGGCAGACCGTGCAGATCTCCAGTATGTTGGGTAGAACCTGGCAATAGACTTGTGTTAGGACCCGATATGATTAGAGAAGCATCTGATAAAGTCGACTTCATCAAAAAGCGTTTGAGAACCGCGCAAAGCCGACAGAAAAGTTATGCAGATTCTAGAAGGAGAGATTTGAAATTTGCTGTTGGTGATCATGTTTATTTGAAAGTTTCTCCGATGAGAGGAGTAATCAGATTTGGCAAAACTGGGAAATTGGCACCGAGATTTATTGGTCCCTTTCCTATACTTGAACGAATTGGAACTCTTACTTATAGGGTTCAATTACCCGATTGGTTGCCTGGAGTGCACAATGTATTTCACATATCTCAACTTAGAAGACATGTGCATGATCCAGATCTTGTTGTAGAAGAAGCAGCGCAACAGGATATAGACATAACTCCAGTATTAGCACTCAGAAGAGAGCCATTAAAGATTGTTGGCAAAGAAACTAGAGAACTAAGAAGCAAAAAGGTTCATTTAGTTAAAGTGCAGTGGGGCAGTGATCCTAGAGACTATACTTGGCAGACGGAGGAAAGCATTAAGCAAGCTTACCCCAAATGCAGAGTGGATATCTCTGACTAACTCCGGTGCAAGGTACCTTTACAATACTTTGCATTTACATTTTGTTTCCTACTTTACTGTTGTTTCCTTTTCGAGGATGAAAAGTTTTAAGTGGGGGAGATTGTAATAACCTGGAAACTACGAGCCAACTTAAAATTTTTAAATTGGTGATTTCAAACGAATTTGAACAATTGAAATAGAATATTTCAATAAAATAGTGAATTAGAAATAGTGAGTCAGTTTGAAAATTTGAATTCAAACTTTGACTGACTGTGCAGGGTGGAGAATATAACGGATTTTAGCGAAACTAAAAATATTTAAATCTGTTAGTCAATACCTTTCTAACGAATCTGAAAAATCGAAATTTCATAATGGGAATCAAAAGTTATGGCCGAATGAATTTTCAGAAAGGTCGCTATATAGAATATATAGCCCTGGAAAATTGATATTTTGTAAACGACCTCGGAATTCGACGAAACCACTTTTGTTGGGTCCGGGATGTCAAACTATTGCTAGGTTTCAAATTTCATAATTTTTTAAGCTAGTATGTGAGCGTGGCAAAAGAAAATGTGTTTGGTCAATTTCTGTTAAATTGGATCGACCAGAAAATGGCCATTTTTCAAACGATCTCAGAATTCGACGAAGCTAGTTTTGTTGGGACCGTAGCATCAAAACATAGCTAGATTTATTTTTCTGGAATTTTTCGAATCAGTTTGTGGCACTGGCAAATTGAAATGTGCATTCAAAGTTAAAATTAAATGTTTTATACTTTAATTTGAAAAATAACTGACTGTAACAGTCGAATTGGCCAACGAAACATATCCCATTGTGTTCGAAATGGGGGTATTTAGCTAGGGGCGACAGTCGTTGAGCTTGAAAAGGAGTTCGTTGGTGAAAACCCTAATTTTCTGAAATACATATATTCCGGCGAATCAGAAAATTCCATTCATTATTAAAAAAAAAACCCGTAACCCACGAACGAACGGCGAAAACCCGTTCAACCCTTCTCTCCTCCGCCGCCGCCGCTACAGCCACTTCCAGCCAACGCCGCCACCACACCTCGACGCGCCTCCCTCCCCTCGTCAGATCCGACCCACCCACGACCTCCCTCGACGCCTCCTCCGCCAGAATCGAGCGCCCAAAGTCGGCCACTTCCCATCGCCGCCACCGCTCCGATCTGCCACCGAGCGCCACCAAACCACCACCGACAGGACCGCCACTCGAAGCTCTTCAGAAACACCCCACCTCCGTTAGGGTCACTCTCAAAGGGAATGCCCTAATTTTGGTGGAGGTTTATAAGTATAAGTCACAGTTACACAAGACAGATATAAATACACATATTTTTGAACAGCAGAAAACAACAGCAATTTTTATTACAGCAAAATACGTGTTACACAAACCATGTCATAATTGTAATACAATACTTCCAAAAACCATTACATTTTCATAACTGTCTTGATTTCATAACTTAAAGAAGCATAAAAACAAAATTAAACTGCATAAGTCCCCATAGTTGCAATCCAAAGCCATAGTCCAAAACGAAAGAGATCCAAGCAATACATTCTTTCTCTTCAACCTGGATGTGAAAACTGGTCAAGCTACGGTATTCCCTCCCTGTGGAATTGGGGGGGGGGGGACGAAAGAAAAGAAGACGAAAGAAAAGTAGAGTCAGACATAAAGCCTGAGTAAGTCAAGGACTAGTCAGTCTATGAATAAAGAACTGGACATGATAAGTATAAACTGGAAATGGGAAAGCACCATAAACTAAGTTAAGTTGTCTAGAGTCGAATATACTTATCGTACCCCATATTAATCTCTGCATCCATATAAACTAGTTCCCAACATGCACCCCATAATCAGGGTGAAGTGATCCATTTCTAATGATCGACTCCTACTCGCATAGTTACATATGTCTTACGGCCCCCGATGTTGTAGTTACCTATGCTGGTCCCACCATGGGGTGTATCAAGTCCCATGGTGGCGGCCCGACACAATTCTAGAATGCACAGGTATACTACTGGTGCCCAGTGCCTTATTTTTCTGCGCCGGAGTGTGTGCACGCCCGCACCCCGTTAGAACCTACACTGCTGCACCACCGCCGTCGATTTGACCTCTTACAGTCAGCCCAGTAATCGTGCCCCACCCTGCCTAGTTCAGGGTATCCTGATACACCTTGTAGGGTTACTGCTGAAAAGGGTCCCCCGCTACTAGGTTTTCTATTTCTATCCAACATGCTAAGTTGGTTAAGTGTTTTGTAAACCTAACCCCCAATCAGTCTGTATAGTTTAGCATGTTCCATTTTTTATTAAGTATTAATTCAATTTACTTAATCCTACCAATCCTGACTCAGCCTTAATTGTCTTATTAAAGCCTCGACCTCTCACATTAGACAAATATTGTTGTGGCTGCCTGTTGTCGGTTGGGTCCGGGCAGTCTTATGCCACAACTCAGTCTAACCTCGGGTCCTTATTGGGCTCCGTGTTTAACCACCCATATTGGATAGGTATTGTTGTGACTACTGGACAGCCGGGCGGTTCCGGGCAGGTTTACATCACAACTCAATCCAACCTTGGGTTAAATACATCGTATTTTCTAAATTTACATATTTTGTCTCTTTTCTTTTTATATGTAAATATTTGCGGCCCATTATTCAAATTCATCTTTATTGGGTAAAATTAATTTACACCACTTAATTGTTTTTCAAGGTCGTTGGCATGCGTCAAACATGCCAACACATGTGTTCTACATTTTAAACCCAACTTAGCCACATGAAAAAGGGGAGGCTTAGAACATGGTGTTTATATATTCTAAGTAACATAAAAAGGGGAGCGTGAACGCATGAACTTGCAACATAGCGAACTAATTAACATAAATTGGGCACTTGTGAACTTGAATTGTAATAGCATATAATCATGGCATAAACATACCTAAACATGAAATCATGGTTTTTGATCTATTCATATAATCATGGCATAAACATGCCTAAACATGAAATCATGGCTTTTGATCTATTCATATAATCATGCCATAAGTATACCTAAACATGAAATCATGGTTTTTAATCTATTCATGCAAACTTGCAATTGGAATGTAAATCTAACTTAGCTATGTGTCACATATATTATCATATGATTTTAATAACAATATAGGCCTAAAACATGTTTTCCAATTAGGCATAACACCAAACATAGTCTAGTCATGTTCATAGAGTCAACACAAGTTCACAAAGATGCTTACTTTTGTCTCTAATACAAAAGTATGGTTTTACACTTGAATCATGATGCCAATTCCAACATAAATTCACATAAGTCATAATACCCAAATGGATCCAACTACACTAAAAGTGATTATAATATATATTATGTTGGCATAGTGAATCATATACTTGAATGAATCTCAAATAAACTACCACAAGCATGTAGTTGTTAATTTTCAACATGAATCACATACTTGCAAATATCCAATCGTTATACCACAACATCCCAAATCATCTAGAATTAAAGCAACATACAAATATGAATTATTATCACCACAAATCAAATACAATTCTATTTCTCATTTTACACAAATCAAAACACAATTATTTATTCACATCGGAATAGCACTCTACTTACAACGTATGACGAATCTTCAATTCAGGAATCTGAATTCTGAATTTGAAGATGCTATCCTTTGTTGTAGGCGTTGTTTTGATTTAGTTGCCGTTGCTTTAAGCTTTTTGAATTGTCTCCTAATTGTGTCTCAATTTTGGCAGCTATTTCTAGTCCTTCCTCAGCAGCACGACGGTCTCATTCTAATTTTTATTTGTATGAATTAGGTGGAGTCTTAGGTCCTTTTTATAGAGTTTGTGAATTGATTAGGACCGTCGATGGAGCTTGGATTAATATTAACCATTCATTTTAAGGAGAGACCAATCAGGAGCTGACACCTAGCCCTAGTGACAAGGCAAGGCTCAGGAATTCGGCTAAGCACAGAGCAGGCCAGAAAACACAAGCAGGTGCACCTGGCCAAAATGGCCAGACCGGGGAGGTCGACCCCCAGGTCGACTCTAGAGTCGACCTGGCCTAGGGCAGGTCGACCCCCAGGTCGACTCCCAGGTCGACCTGGCCTGGCAGGTCGACCCTAGGGTCGACCCCCAGGTCGACCTGGTGGGTTGGGCGGGAACTTTTCCCGCCTACTCTGATTGGGCTGAAATTCAAATCTGTTTTCGAAATTTGAATTTTCTGAAACTTCATCGGGCCATAATTGGGTCATACGGACTACGATTTACAAAATTTCGGACTCTATTTCGCGTATTTTTCCAAGATGAACGCAATGGCACCGCACATTCCCCCTGATTCAGAATTTAAAATTTATTTCTGCCTTGATTTATGATTATAGCATGTTATTAAAATTCGGGTTGTTACATTCTCCCCACCTTAAAGGATTTTGTCCCCGAAATCTCCAAGTTAGGAAGAACGTATCCTACCATCCATCATCCATCTACTCAAAACATCATCCACAAGTAATCATTGTCCTTAAAATATTTCTAATGCTGTATGAACATACGCAAAAGTGTGTGTATATGTACCTATCTCGTGCGAAGATCAGGCGGTTTCTGATTCAGTAAATCTCCTTGATGCAAAATATGTTTGTGTCATGAATCCATTATGTATGCAAATTTTCCTATTCATGATTCTACGTGAGTGCACAATCATTCATATATAAATACAACATCCATATGAAAACACATTAAACTTCAACCATGTATGAATATAAATACATATATGCATATGCAGTATGAAGTGACTGAGCCGATCTAAAACCTAGATTGTGTGTGTATATGCAACCACGAGAAACCACTAGCAATCACTTGCAACCACTTGCAACCATCATCCATAACATGTTTCAATTACATGTTTTCATCCACAGGGTTTCTTCCTAAAATATAAGGTCAAGGAGATATACCTAAAAAGATAGATAAAAGCGCAATTTAAGGAAAAAGAAAGATCAAAGATGTACCCTCGAAAAGAAAAGGGTAGGCTGCGCGTATTCTAGCTTCAGTTTCCCAAGTTGCGTCTACCTCAGCGTCGCTCCACTGAACTTTGAGGAGCTTGACTTCGCGGTTGCGTAGCTTCTTCACTTCCGTTCCTAATATGCGGGTTGGAACTTTCCTCACGGTTGCTTCGCGTTCCACTTCAGCTTCTTCTAGGATATTTGGCTCTACCACTTCAGTAGATTCATGTAGACATTTTCGGAGGTGCGAAACATGGAAAACATTGTGAATTCCGGCCAGCTTTTAGGGTAGCTCTAATCTATAGGCCATTTTCCCAATTTTCTCGATGATAGGAAATGGCCCTACGAACCTTGGTGCTAGCTTTCTTGTGGTTCCAAAACGAACAACGTTCCATAGCGGAGATACCTTAAGAAAGACTCTGTCCCCAACCTCAAATTCAAGGTCGGTCCTTCTCTTGTCGGCGTAGGATTTCTGTTTGTCTTGGGCTGTCTTCATCCTTCTTCGTATCAAGTCTACTTTCTCTGAAGTCTCTTGGATCATATCTGGCCCAAGTATGATTTTATCAGTAGACTCCCACCAACAAGTGGGCGATCGGCACAGTCTTCCATATAAAGCTTTGAAGGGCGCCATTCCGATGGTGGCTTGGTAACTGTTGTTGTAGGCAAATTCCACCAAAGGAAGATGGTCTTCCCACGTCCCTCCGAAGTCAAGGACGCACAGTCTTTAAAGGTCCTCCAAAACTCTGTTCACTCTTTCCTTCTGGCCGTCGGTTTGGGGATGATAGGCTGTGCTCAAGCATAACTGTGTGCCTACCGCTTCTTGCAGACTCCGCCAAAACTCACTTGTGAAGATAGGGTCTCGGTCACTAACAATGCTGGATGGTATTCCATGGAGTCGAACAATTTCCTTGAGATAAAGAGATGCTAGGGATGAGGCAGTTCTTTTACTCTTGACAGGTAAGAAGTGGGCGCTTTTAGTAAGCCTATCCACTATTACCCAAATGCTAGTGTTGCCCCTTCTAGACCTAGGCAGCCCATCATTGAAGTCCATTGAGATGTTATCCCACTTCCACTGCGGGACCTCTAGAGGATGGAGCAGACCGCCAGGCTTTTTCTGTCCCGCCTTAACCTATTGGTACACCATACACTTAGAAACGAAATATGCCACGTCCTTCTTCATGCCGTTCCAAAAGAAAGTTCTCTTTATGTCCTTGTACATTTTATCTCCGCCTGGGTGTATCGTCATCTTGGAGTGATGTGCTTCCTCGAGAACCGTCTTTACCAAATCCCTTTTCCGTGGGACGGATAATCTTCCGTCTCGCCTTAGCCAACCCTTATCGTCGATGGAGTATCTGCTGAGGTGACTTGAAGTGTCACCCCTAATTAGCCTATCAATCGTCTCCACAAGCTGAGGGTCTTCGCGTTGTGCTGTCCCTATTGAGTCCACTAAAGTCGGGCGTACTTCGAGAGATGCTAGCAAGCCCGGTACAAAATCAGAGGAGGGATTAAAGTCAAAGCTGGCTATAAACTCTAGGCTTTGTCTTTCAACAAACAACGGGCTTAGGGTTAGTTTCTTTCGGCTCAACGCGTCTTCCACTACGTTGCCTTTGCCCGGAGTGTAGGAGATCTCGAAATCGTACGAGGCAAGAAACTCCATCCATCTCTGTTTCCTCAAGTTAAGGTCCTTCTGCGAGAAAAGATATTTCAACGATTTATGGTCAGTGTAAAGTTAGAACTTCTCACCTAGGAGATAGTGTCGCCAAGACTTGAGTGCAAAGACGATGGCAGCTAACTCAAGATCGTGGGTCGGGTAGTTCTTTTCATGAACTTTCAATTGTCTTCCGCCATAAGCTACTACACTTCCTTCTTGCAATAAGACAGCGCCTAGCCCTGTCCCACATACATCTGTATAAACTGTGAACATCTTGCTTCCATCTGGCAACGTCAAAACTAGGGCTGTTGTAAGAGCCCTTTTTAGTCGTTGGAAAGCAAACTCGCAATCCAAGTCCCAATTGAGCACTAGACTCTTCTTGGTCAGCCTTGTGAGCGGAGCTGAGATTTTCGCAAAATCCCTTATGAACTTTCGGTAGAAACCTGCTAGTCCTAGAAAACTTCGGACCTCAGTTGCATTCCTTGGTGTTTTCCAATCCTGTACCGCTACTACCTTAGCAGGGTCCACAGCTAACCCTTCTTTGGATACTATGTGCCCAAGAAACCTTACTTCCTCCCTCCAAAAGTGGGATTTGGAGAATTTGGATTTTAGCTGATGGACTCGCAGAGTTTCCGTGATTTCCCTTAGGTGCTGAGCATTCTCCTCTTCACTCTTTGAGAAGATCAAGATATCGTCTACGAAAACCACTACGAACTTGTTGAGGAATTCTCTGAACACCCTACTCATCAGGTCCACGAAGTAAGAGGGTGTGTTTGTCAAGCCAAAAGGCATGACAAGCCATTCAAAGAAGCCGTCTGGGGTTCTGAATGCCGTTTTATCGATGCTATCTTCAGCCACCCTTAGCTGATGAAAATCGGTCGCCAAATCGAGTTGGGAGAAAATAGACGCTCCTACAAGCTAATCAAACAGATCGTCAATTCTGGGGAGAGGGTGCCTATTCTTTTTCGTTAGCTTGTTGAGCTCCCTATAGTCAACACACAGACAGAGTGAACCATCCGCCTTTGTAGCGAACACCACTGGAGCGCCCCATTCTGAAATACTCCTCCTAATGAACCCCTTCTCTAGAAGCTCTTTAATCTGTTTACTGAGCTCTTTCCTTTCCCGTGGAGCCATGTGTCTAACGGGCAACGCAACGGGCTTTGCATTATCTACAAGATATATGCGGAAGTCTATCTCCCGCTTCGGAGGTATGTCCTTCACCTCTTCGAAGACATCCGGATATTCCCGGACCACTCTAACCGATTGCAAACTTTCAACAGAAGCATCTAGCGATTTAAGATAACTAAGCATAACCGCATACGACGGATTACAAGAAATTTCCAGAGTGTTACCGAGTTGGGTCAGAAGCCTAACCACCTTTTTCTCACAATCAAGGATGGCACCATTACTAGATAGCCAATCCATGCCCAAAATCAAACCATATCCCGAGAAGCCCAAAACAAAGGCACTACATCTAAATTCTATGCTTAGAATAGAAATTTTCAATCCCACACAGATCATAGACAGATGAGCTGGACCCCCAATTAGATTTGAAACAATTAAGGGGTCCTCTACCATACTAGTTTCTAGGTGCAGAGATTCTACTAAAGCAAATGAAATAAAGGAGTGTGATGCGCCAGAATCAAATAAAGTGCGAACTGGGTGATCATAAAGATAAACTACACTTTCTACAGAAGTATTTATACCTCGTTGTTGCAGAGGTGGCGCTTCTAGCACATGAACCTGTGCCCCTGAGGTGGATCCAGCCCTCTGCCCCTGCCCTCGTTTCTTTGGGCAATCCTTAGCCATATGGCCTGTTTCACCGCAAGAAAAGCACCCACCATTCATCTTGGCCTTCTTTTTCCGGCAATCTTTCACCAAGTGACCCACTTTGCCACATAAATTACACTTCCTGTTCTCTTTGTTATCTTTCCCGCCCTTCTTAAAGTCTGTCTTCTTAGGCTGTAAACCCTCTTTCTTCCCTTGAGAGCTTTCTGCCTTTGTTTCCTTCTTGCCCTTATCCTCTTCGTTCAGCAATGCCATCTGCACCAACCTTTCATACGTAGCCCCCATGGGTATATGGGTCATGGCCAAACTGTGTAATGGCTCATTCAATCCTTTGACAAAGCAGAGAGCCTTCTTGTGCGGAGTGTTGACTAGGTCCAGTCCGAACCTAGCCAGCTGATCGAACTGATTAACATACTCTTTGACTGTCATATTCCCTTGCTTAAGAAATAAGAATTTTTCCAACTGAAGACTCCTTTCAGCTTCTGAGAGAAATTTAACCTCAAACCTTGCCCTAAAGTCCTCCCATGTTTCCACTGTTCTTTCTGCATTGGTGACTTCCCACCAGTAGGAAGCCTCGCCTTTAAGTAGCCATACTGTCAGTTGTACCTTTTGCCTATCTTCTACCTCAAAGATGACGAATAAGTCCTCGGTTTCCTTCAGCCAATTCCTGGCAGCCACGAAGGACTCGGTTCCATGAAAGTCCTTTCCTCCCATAGCTTTAAAATCTTAACATATCTTAGCAAAAGTATTACCCCGCGGAGGAGGTGGAGGAAGAGGTGCTGCTGCAGCTGGATGATTTCCCGCAGCCGGGGAAGGAGGAACGGTAGGACCTGGCTGAGTGGCCCTCGCTTCTAAGAATCGTCTGAACCAACAAGGTATTGGTATACCCTCTGGCAAGTTAAGTTCTTCGGACATGCTGAAACAAAAAGGGTAGATTCAAAACGAAGGATAAAAGATAGTACCTATGGCTTTGGGGGGGGGGACTATGCCTTTTAAAATAAAATAATATTTTATCTTTAAAAATGCTTCTTTAAATTAAATTTTCAAAACTTTTTATCTTATCCGGTAAACCCATGCTCTGATACCAAGTGAAACACCCCACCTCCGTTAGGGTCACTCTCAAAGGGAATGCCCTAATTTTGGTGGAGGTTTATAAGTATAAGTCACAGATACACAAGACAGATATAAATACACATATTTTTTAACAGCGGAAAACAACAACAATTTTTATTACAGCAAAATACGTGTTACACAAACCATGTCATAATTGTCTTACAATACTTCCAAAAACCATTACATTTTCATAATTGTCTTGATTTCATAACTTAAAGAAGCATAAAATCAAAAGTAAACTGCAAAAGTCCCCATAGTTGCAACCCAAAGCCATAGTCCAAAATGAAAGAGATCCAAGCAATACATTCTTTCTCTTCAAGCTGGATGTGAAAACTGGTCAAGCTGAGGTATTCCCTCCCTGTGGACCTGGGGGGGGGGAACGAAAGAAAAGAAGACGAAAGAAAAGTAGAGTCAGACATAAAGCCTGAGTAAGTCTAGGACTATTCAGTCTATGAATGAAGAACTGGGCATGATAAGTATAAACTGGAAATGGGAAAGCACCATAAACTAAGTTAAGTTGTCTAGAGTCGAATATACTTATCGTACCCCATATTAATCTCTGCATCCATATAAACTAGTTCCCAACAGGCACCCCATAATCAAGGTGAAGTGATCCGTTTCTAATGATCGACTCCTACTCACATAGTTACATGTGTCTTACGGCCCCCGATGTTGTAGTTACCTATGCTGGTCCCACCATGGGGTGTATCAAGTCCCATGGTGGCGGCCCGACACAATTCTAGAATGCACAGGTATACTACTGGTGCCCAGTTCCTTATTTTTCTGCGCCAGAGTGTGTGCACGCCCACACCCCGTTAGAACCTACACTGCTGCACCACCGCCGTCGATTTGACCTCTTACAGTCAGCCCAGTAATCGTGCCCCACCCTGCCTAGTTCAGGGTATCCTGATACACCTTGTAGGGTTACTGCTGAAAAGGGTCCCCCGCTACTAGGTTTACTATTTCTAGCCAACATGCTAAGTTGGTTAAGTGTTTTGTAAACCTAACCCCCAATCAGCTTGTATATTTTAGCATGTTCCATTTTTGATTAAGTATTAATTCAATTTACTTAATCCTACCAATCCTGACTCAGCCTTAATTGTCTTATTAAAGCCTCGACCTCTCACATTAGACAGATATTGTTGTGGCTGCCTGTTGCCGGTTGGGTTAAGGCAGTCTTACGCCACAACTCAGTCTAACCTCGGGTCCTTATTGGGCTCCGTGTTTAACCACCCACACTGGATAGGTATTGTTGTGACTACTGGACAGCCGGGCGGTTCCGGGCAGGTTTACATCATAACTCAATCCAACCTTGGGTTAAACACATCGTATTTTCTAAATTTACATATTTTGTCTCTTTTATTTTTATATGTAAATATTTGCGGCCTATTATTCAAATTCATCTTTATTGGGTAAAATTAATTTACACCACTTAACTGTTTTTCAAGGTCGTTGGCATGCGTCAAACATGCCAACACATGTGTTCTACATTTTAACCCAAACGTCATTACCCCCGTTTTATAAGTTCGCTACAATATAAAAAATGTTGGGTTTAACATTTAAACCCAACTTAGCCACATGAAAAAGGGGAGGCTTAGAACATGGTGTTTATATATTCTAAGTAAAATAAAAAGGGGAGTGTGAACGCATGAACTCGCAACATAGTGAACTAATTAACATAAATTTGACACTTGTGAACTTGCATTGGAATAGCATATAATCATGGCATAAACATACCTAAACATGAAATCATGGTTTTTGATCTATTCATATAATCATGGCATAAACATACCTAAACATGAAATCATGGTTTTTAATCTATTCATGCAAACTTGCAATTGGAATGTAAATCTAACTTAGCTATGTGTCACATATATTATCATATGATTTTGATAACAATATAGGCCTAAAACATGTTTTTCAATTAGGCATAACACCAAACATAGTCTAGTCATGTTCATAGAGTCAACACAAGTTCACAAAGACGCTTACTTTTGTCTCTAATACAAAAGTATGGTTTTACACTTGAATCATGATGCCATTTCCAACATAAATTCACATAAGTCATAATACCCAAATGGATCCAACTACACTAAAAGTGATTATAATATATATTATGTTGGCATAATAGTGAATCATATACTTGCATGAATCTCAAATAAACTACCACAAGCATGTAGTTGTTAATTTTCAACATGAATCACATACTTGCAAATATCCAATCGTTATACCACAACATCCCAAATCATCTAGAATTAAAGCAACATACAAATATGAATTATTATCACCACAAATCAAATACAATTCTATTTCTCATTTTACACAAATCAAAACACAATTATTTATTCACATCGGAATAGCACTCTACTTACAACGTATGACGAATCTTCAATTCAGGAATCTGAATTCTGAATTTGGAGATGCTATCCTTTGTTGTAGGCGTTGTTTTGATTTAGTTGTCGCTGCTTTAAGCTTTTTGAATTGTCTCCTAATCGTCTCTCAATTTTGACGGCTATTTCTAGTCCTTCCTCAGCAGCATGACGGTCTCATTCTAATTTTTATTTGTATGAATTAGGTGGAGTCTTAGGTCCTTTTTATAGAGTTTGTGAATTGATTAGGACCGTCGATGGAGCTTGGATTAATATTAGCCATTCATTTGAAGGAGAGACCAATCAGGAGCTGACACCTAGCCCTAGTGACAAGGCAAGGCTCAGGAATTCGGCTAAGCACAGAGCAGGCCAGAAAACACAAGCAGGTGCACCAGGCCAAAATGGCCCGACCGGGGAGGTCGACCCCCAGGTCGACTCTAGAGTCGACCTTGCCTGGGGCAGGTCGACCCCCAGGTCGACTCCCAGGTCGACCTGGCCTGGCAGGTCGACCCTAGGGTCGACCCCCAGGTCGACCTTGTGGGTTGGGCGGGAACTTTTCCCGCCTACTCTGATTGGGCTGAAATTCAAATCTGTTTTCGAAATTTGAATTTTCCGAAACTTCATCGGGCCATAATTGGGTCATATGGACTCCGATTTACAAAATTTCGGACTCTATTTTGCGTATTTTTACGAGACGAAAGCAAAGGCACAGCCCGTTTCCCCTGATTCAGATTTTAAAATTTATTTCTGCCTTGATTTATGATTATAGCATGTTATTAAAATTCGGGTTGTTACATCTTCCACGTTCAACTCCCCGATCGTCCCCACGTGCCATGGATTTTGCGAAAACCTCAAACCTAGTTTCGAATCAAATAGAAAGGTGAGTCCTTTTTGATGTCTGCACTTTGAAAAATCATATCTTTTTGGTGTGTTGACGAAATTCGATGAAACAGGAGACCGCAAGGAAGCTCTCTACGACATAGAAGAAGCCGCAGATTTTTATGAGTCATCTACAATTTTTAGCACTCCGCAAACCAATGTGAGAAATCTAAATTAAATGAATTTGAATGGAAAATGTCGTGTATAAATTATATTAGCGAAATATAAATTACACACGTGTTGTATACCTCATGTACATGCGTAGTGTAAGCTATATAAGCAAAGTATGAATTATACATGCATAAAATAATTGGTATATGTGTTGAAATGCAAGTGAAAAATAGCAATAATATATATATATATATATATATATATACACACACACACACATATATACTCCCCTCGTCCACAAACCATGGACGATATTTATTGTTGTGAATTGATGTGAAATATTGGATGAAAAATACGAATGGTTGAATAATTGTTTGTGGTTGATATTGTTTGGTTGTGGTTGAAAATACCCATTGGTGATTGAAATGAATTGGAAATATTTCTGGAAATAAAAATAAACATGCCGCCTGCGTGCGAATTAGATGCATGAATCCCCATTGTCAAAAACCGCGAGGTTTTAAGGTAGAGCGAGGAGTCGTACTAGGGATGGTGCTGGTTTTAACTACCCTGCCGTTATGCTGCCGAAATTTTGAATAATCTTTATGTGTTAGAATAATTTTCATATGTTGAAATTATTTTCATGCGTTGAAATTAAAGCCATATGTTGAAACTATATCCATGTGCGGAAATGTTCATGTGTTGAAAGGTGATGTGTGAAAATTAAATTCATGTGTGGATGAATGAAGTGTTTAAACAATAAAAATCACATTTTTATAATATATATGAAGTATGAAAAATATTCGCCTTATATATAAATAGTTTCAACAATAAAAATTCCATCTTTCTAATATGAACAATATAGATAAAATATCCATGTGGAAATGATCATGTGTTGAGAAGTGTGTGTAGTGGAAAAGTTCATGTGTTGAATAAAAAGATCGAACAATAAAAATTACATTTTTATTGAAACTATGAAGTGTTGAAAACATGCATTTGTCAAATAAATATTTTAAATGATAAAAATATCATTTTTATCATGTATGTGATATGCTAAAGATATGCGGACGTTGAAATAAATATTTGTGAATAAATATTATTTTTAACATGCATAGGAACAAAATAAAATAGTCATGTGTTGAAATCTATTTTAGTTCGCCGAAATTATCATCTTTGAAATGTGAAGTGTTAAAAATGGCCACTTGTTCAAATAAAATATGCCTGAGTTGAAATATACATTAATTAGCTAATGATATGATTTTAGCCTATGCATGCAACATTAGAATGAATGGTGTTTTTAAACCAAAGTAAATCAAATATGAAGTTGAATGGAAAATGATAAGTGATAAAAATGGTATATATGTACATGCATATTTATTGAACAGGTTATAGCAAAGGGGCTAGAGAAGAGGAATAAAATTTTGTGCCCGACAAATAGGTACACATTTACTGTTTTGTTTGGGTGATGATTTTATGAGCCTGTTGGCTTTTTATTTTTCTTTTTGACATGAGACGCCCATGTGGCTATTTGGGAATTTTCCCAGCCCCTCCCGTACAAAGGAGGTTATGGCGAAATTTTCGAAAATTTAAAGGTGTTAGTGAAATAATTGAAGTGAAAACGATATATGAATTTTTGAATGAACTATATTTATATAAATATATAAATATAAAAAAAATTAAAACGAAACAGGGCCGTGCAGTTCACGTTTTGAAACCGTGATTTCAAATGGCTAGTGCGGGAAATCCGACCATTGGATTTTCCCGAAACCGCAACCGCTGGGTTCGCCTTGGAAATATCTTTCCAACGGCACCAACTTTGTGAAGATCCGACGGTTGGATTGTCTGGAATGTTTAATTCAAATCTGAAGAAAAACAGCGCCAGAAACGATTATATATATATATATAATTAAATTAAATCGAATAACGACGCTGCAGTTCGTAAATTGAAATCGTAACTTCAAATGGCTAGTGTGGAAGATCCGACCGTCGGATTTTCCCAATACTGAAACCGTTGGATTCATTTTGAAATGACCTTTCTAATGATATAAATTTTGTGAAGATCCAACGGTTAGATTTTCAGATAAGTGTAAAACAAATTTAGTGAAAAACAGCGCCAGTGCATCGGCACGACCTGAAACGTCGTTTAATTAAATTTGGCCGTTTTAAAATAAATAAAAATGGTGATATATCGTTATAAAATACTATAGACGATATAGAGTGGAAATAAACCAATTTCGTTGTGTTTGCTTGATATGTGATGGTTGAATGTATTTATCATGAGAATTATAACTAAAGAACTGAAATGTGAATGTTGAATAGTCCAACCATGTGATAAATTGATTTGAAAATCTAAATATACGTGGATTATTTGAAAAGGCCAAGTTCATCTCATTTCAAATAATCGATCGACGTTGAGAAGTTGAAGACGGTTGAAGACCGACGATCTTCACATTGGATGGATGGGCGCTACTGATGCTCGTGATTGGAGTAGGTAGCATGAAGGAGCTGAAGTAGTAGCCGTCCAAACATACTGTTGATTGTACGGATATGCGAGGAATTGGTGCCTCCGGTTTCGTTCAGACCCAAAACGGACTTGTAAATGGACTGTGTGTCTGACATTGGATTTTGTTCTGTGTTGATTGATCTCTGTTAAATATATATCTGTTTGGCGGCGGAGAATTTATTCTCTTGCTTAACGCCCTTCTCTGAGACGTACGAGCTCAGAGGTTATGTATTGATAGAAATCAGTCGCATAGAGTGGATTGCCTGTGTGGCACGCCTAAGTGGCATATGATCAAGGCTTCTGTTTCAAAGCAAAGTCTTGTGGTTGATGATCAAAGCATGGTCTGTGTGACGTAGCTTTGTGTATGACGTGAATTCGCTAGCCTCACACCTCGGTATGAGTCAAAAACGGGAGAGTGACTGCAGGGAGAGCACGACGTTTCTTTCTAGCTAAGGTGGTGTCAGTGACCTACCAGCCCTGACATTATATATACTTTTCACCTGTGTGGTTGTTGGAATGCGAGGCGCCTCGATATAGGTCTGTAAGGACAGGGAAACGTGTGTTCAGGAATAATTAATCCTCAAAAGTAAGGGAGGACCGGCCCTGAAGATCCAAGGATCATAGTGGGGTCCTGGGACATTTGCTAGAGTGTCTCGAATCGGAGAGGAGCTTGCCCCTTGCCTCGACTCATGAAGGAATCCAATTTCCAATACGAAATATGCGGACGTGATTGTATTACTAGTATGGCGACATAGTAGATGGTAGCTATGCCGCCTAGGATTGATATTTATGATGGAATTTTCTTTTGAAACATATATGCACTAGTAATAATATCAAACACTTTTGTTTTATTCGTATGAAGCATTTTTGCCCATTATAAGGTAAAACTCTATCCTCCGGCTTGCGTTGCATTGTGTGATGGGACCTGAGTCTTATAATGGCTTCATTTTATAAAAAGCATTGCGATGATTTAATCATTTACTTTATTTCATGCACTAGCACTCATTGGAGTAAACCCGTTCCGCGAAAGTGGCGTGGTCCTTTGATTTGACTTATTATTGTTGTTAATAAGTTAAGTAGATTTCTCATACCAGTCCCATGACTGACTCGTAGTTTGTTTCACCTTGCAAACTCGGGTGCCCTCATTTTTACACGGGCAACCTAGTTATAGATTACTGACGCACTTTTGGCTCATGGCGAGGCTCGACTACACCGTGCTGACTTGGATTTTCTCCGCCATTATTGTATCTATATTATGATTCCGCCATCGGCGATGTAGACTGATATTTATTTTGTGTACTCTTTATGTATGATTCCGCCTCAGGCGATGGTGACTGATTATGTATCATTATGCACTAAGTTGTATCATGTACTGTGCTTCTCTGATGTGATGATATCTATATGATTCCGCTGTCATGTGTGTGTAAATTATTCTATTTTCTGTTTATGCTATTATCTGTGGTCTGCTAATGATGATTAATGTGTTATATTCCAATGATTATCCTTAACACCGTGAAACAGGGTTTTGGGATCGTCACATTTGGGGTTCTCTAACATGGTATTAGAGAAATGTTTAAGGGTCCGTTTGTCACAGGTCCCTATTAAGTTTCAAAATTAGGCTCACATTCGGTCCTAAACTTATTGTAAATTAGGTCCCTATTTCTCAAAAACATATAAAAAAATATAAAAAAATCACAAAAATTCATTACTAAATTAAACACGTTCACGCCAAAAAATTCAGGTGCAAAATCAATCAAAAACCACGTCAAAACCCAAAATAACACAAAATCAGCGAAACAACAGGTTTTTGCATCAAAAGATGCACCTATTTATAAATAGTTGCATACATTCATGCTAATATTTCAGTGTTGCACCAGAAATGCAGTATAAATGCATACATGTATGCAGCTAAACTGCATTACATGCATCCTTTTATGCATATATTCAAATTTGGCCTGTTTTTTCAAGCTTTCGCCGTTTTCAGACATTATTGCACACATTCATGCTCTTGTACAGAATAAATGCATGCATTCATGCGTATATTCACAAGCCGTCGTCCCTTTTAAATTTATTGCACACATGCATGCATATATATAGAATAGTTGCATTCATGTATGCAACTTTTCGTTACACGTGAATCTCAGTTCAACTTTGTATGCATAAATGTATGCAGTTATTTGCTAAAAGTTGCATACATGTATGCGTATATTGGTCCAGATTTTCAGCATAAATACACTATATGAATATATGCATACATGTATGCTACTATAAGCAATAGTTGCATAGATGTATGCAATTTTTTTGTTTTTTTCCATGGACTGCTCTGGACATTTCCATAATTTAGTTTTTTTTTAACCTTAAAGCGCCTTTTTTTTTGGTCAAAAAAGGCAAAACACGTAAGTGCGACAAGAAAAGGCGGAAGGGATCAAAAAAGTTGGGCGGCAGCTCATTTTTAGGGACCGGGTTTACATAAATAGTTTGGGGGGGACGTGCACTGTATTTTGAACATTTTTAGGGATGTGAGCCTAATTTTCACAATGTTTAATTCATGTGCACATAACTACCACACTTGTCCACATCACCTAATAAGATCCACGTGTTCGGCTCAATATATGCCACACGTGCAGGTCATGTTGAGGTAAGTCCCACATCGGGGAATTTATAAAATAAATTCCGTATAAATATTATAGAGTCCATCCATCACATTGCCCATTGGTTTTGTGATAATTTGGGGTTCTCTAACATCATCTAATCATTCTGCATATTATTGTTTTCAATTCGTTGTCATATTATCACTATACATCTTATTTCATTTCACACTTCTTTATCATAAATTACAATGCATGTCAAATTAAAATAATTTACATCACAAGTTGCATTTCATTTTATATATCATCCCATATTGCTTTGCATATGACATACATTTCATACCGCATTATAAATAACATACTTCACACACTGCATTACATATCAACTTTAACTCCATGCATAACAAGTGTATTAGGAGTTTTATATTAAAAAGGTATAAGATTATAACATATTTAGTTTGAATTGGTTAAATAATTTTACTTTTTGACTTGTTTGGCTTGGTTGATTTGATTGACTCGGTTGATTGTTCTACTTAGTTGACTTGATTGAGTTGATTAGTTTGTTTGACATGATTGGATTTGATGTATGTCTTGACTGGTTATAGTTCAAGTACAATATCTTCTTATTAAGTTGTATGATACAGTTTAAGGAGAGTTTTAAAGCACTATAGTATAAAAGATATGGGGAATTATTTAGTTTAGGATAGATTTAGGTTTAGGACAATTTTTGTTTAGGAAAGTTTTTGTTGATGGCAAAGAGGAAGAAGTTATCAAGTAGTAGGCTTAGAGTATGGAGGAGTTAGTAAAGTAAGGGGTAGTGATCGAAGTAAGGGGAAGTATAAGGACAGAAGTATGGTAAGTATATTTTGTAAACAAAGCTTGTCATCATCAAAAAGGGGGAGATTGTTTGGAACTGTGATGATGGTTTTGATGACAGCAACCTTGTTTAAACTATTATTTTTATAAAATGTATACTAATAATATTGTATAGACATATATATATATATGTTTGTTCAAAATATATATATATGCATGTATAGAGAATGAAGACTATACAATATAAAGATTCAAGATTACAAAGATAAAGAATTCAAGATTGAAGACTTATGAGTAACATGAGTTCAAGAGTTCAAGAAAACAAGATAAGTAATATAAGTCTAGAATTTTTGTTAAAACTCCATAATAGCACTTAAATTTTTATTCCAATTTTCTCACCTTTTTAGTCTTAAAATATTTTTAGCAATCAATTTTAAATTGATTTCAAAATTACTTCCTATTTAAAATATACTTATATCTCTTAATCTTTAAATTTACTTTCTTAGATCTAATCTAACTCCCAATTTAAATATTTTAGATTTTCTTACTTATATTTTAAGCTTTGATTATATATGATTATTTAAGTTTTAGTATTATTATTTCCTTATGTTTATATCTATAGTTTTATATATTAAGTTTTAAAGTTTCTTATATTTATATTTATATTTATACCTATAGTTTTATATATTAAGTTTTAAAAGTTCCTCATATTAATATTTATAATTTTACGTTAAGTTTTATATCACTTTTATAGATTATAAATATTTTTTTTAATTTATATTATTACCTTATTATACTACTTTAATATATAAGAAAATAGTTTATTTAAACTCTAGAATTTCCTTGATTTATTTAAGCATCGGTTACATCGTTTTCAAAAAAAATTAAATTTCAATCTAAGGCATGTCGACATCCCCTACCCTCCATGTTGACATGAGTACCATTATTTTCAACTTTCAAAAGTTATGTCTATTTTTTTAAATCTTTTCACGAAGAGACATGACTGTTAAACATCAATAAATACCCATCTAAATTCAATTTTTTTAACCACTTTCATTGTCTTCTTCCTCTCATCTCTTCTCTCCATTAATACTCTTAAAATTCAAGTTTCTATAATCTAATTCTGCCGGATTTCAAAGAGAATTGAACCAATTCATTTCTAGTTTAATTCTCTACCATTCTCTCTTGAAGACTCAATTGTTATTCAGAGTTATAGAATTTCCATAATCAAAGATAGCACGATCAGAATTCAATCAAGTCTTTCTTTTAAAACTAAT
This sequence comes from Allium sativum, assembly GCA_030737875.1. Taxonomy (NCBI): domain Eukaryota; kingdom Viridiplantae; phylum Streptophyta; class Magnoliopsida; order Asparagales; family Amaryllidaceae; genus Allium; species Allium sativum. The sequence goes on along the minus strand of CM060909.1, from coordinate 425,699,090 downwards.
ACTGAAAAGGTGTGGTTATAGCCCGTTCAAATCAACTAGGGATGATTGTAGCCCGTAAATCAATTGGGTGTGATTATAGCCATGAAATCAATTGAGTCTCACTGTACTTGGTAATCAGGAGGGATGTACCTCGTGGCCTATGGAATCGAGGATTGTAATTTGAAGATTATATTCAAAGAAATCAGCATCAATCCAGAGTTGTATGAAACTAGATATGAGGCAACTCCGAACCGGTATAAAAGTCTTGGTGTGCTCTTTCCTTTACTTCTTTTACTTTTTATTTTGCATCAGTATTTGATTCTGTGATTCACATCCATTTCTGATTTATTCAAAAAGATTTCGTAAAAATTCCATTAAATATTATTTACCATCTCTAGTGCTAAGTTTGCCTTAAGATCCATGATTTGCCTTTCCCAACATTAAAGAGAGTTGCTTGTTATTCAAATCTAAAATAAATATTTTGTGAAATGTTTTTAAGTAAGAAGTATAAATTATATAAGTGTAAACTAAAAAGTGAATTAAATAGAAAAAGAAAGTTAGAATATAGAATTTTTGAAAAAAAAAACACATTTTCGAAATTTGGAAAGAAATAGTTGCATTGTTTGATAGTATTTATTAATATAAAAGGATTCCAAAGGATATGAAAGCACTAGACTCCTTAAAATACTAAACTCACTCCGATCGTTGGAAAGTAACCATGATAATGATTGCAGGATAATCTATGTTCATTTTCAAGTTCCTAAGTGAGAGATTGCTATCATGGAATTCTATTTTGAATTATGCAAACAAAAACATTTTCTTTCTAGAAATATGATTTGATATACAAATTATATATGTATAAATCATTCAGAATGGTTTGAAATAAATCTCGGGTGTTGAATTCTGAGTTTTCAATTCAGTATTATGGATGCATGTAGTATATATATCAGAGTATGCAGTTTTGGCATTTCATTTGGTTATGTCTTCTAGTAGTTTCCATTCAATAAAATAAAATAGAGTTTCTAATGATTCTAGATATTCGTAATTTCCGTATCAGATTGAAAATTTAAGTATTGTGAAAACTTAAGAAAATAAGTTTATAGCTTATAAATTAGAGAGGTGGTTAGTTGAGTTTCTTAATTTTTTGAAGCAGTAGAGTTAAGTAACTAACAAAATAAAAGAGTACTCTACAAATATGAACTTAAGTTTGAAATGGATATTGAACATGTAACACCCCACGTCCATTAATGTCACTCACAAAGGAAATGCATTAACTTCCATGGAGGTTTTAAGTGAATATAGAACAGTAAAATTACAACAAGACAGATATAAAATAGTACTTGGAAATTCAAAAACTTTATTTCATTGTAGCAGAAGTCAAAACATGTTTGATTACATCATAACACCATATTCAATGTCAAGTACAATATCTATCTTGATAAAACAAGTACATAATCCAATTACATGAATAGCCATTAAAAAGAAAGATAACAAGCTGGACTTTACTTCAGCAGTCCAAGCTTTCCAGTAGATAAGCGATCCAACTAGACTCCACTAGAACTTGGCCCAACCTGCGGACCTGAAGGGAGAAAAAGGATGGAAAAGAGGGGGTCAGACATAAAGTCTGGTGAATATGATAATTCTACAATACTATTACCAAAATAACTGGACTAAGGCATAAGCTGGAAAACAAGAAAATGTCTATGAAGAGCAGATTAAGGACATAGACAATCGCTAAAGGCAACGTTATAGGCGCTCCTAAATACTAAAGGATAAACACTATACTGCACCACACCAGTCACCCTAAAGATTCATCCCACTTAGCTTCACTTAGAAACTTTCCCAATGGCTTTACGTACCCCTAGCTGACTACATAGGTGCCGCCTGCCCCTATCTCCACTAGGTGTACCCTACTTCCCATTATTCGATCGGCTCCCTAACTCGTAGATACCCGTGCTGGCCCCACAGTGGGGTGTATCACTCCCCTAAAGTGGCAACCTGATACAACGGACATGCACGGTTTATACCTACACGATGCAACAACGTCTTACCTACCAGCCCGGGTCCACACACGCATATGAAACCCGTTGGACTTGCGTTGCCACCGCTCCCTGTTTTGGCCTCTTATAGTCAAACCCAGTATGCGTGTCCCGTCCTCGACTTGGGTCGAGCCCACAAAGATACGTTTTGGGATACTGGTTGAAATGGGCCCCCACTATTTACCACAAGCATTCCACCTAAGCTTGTCCCCATTAGTCCATCCCACTTAACCAACTTAGTCATGTTCATTTACATGTGTGTTTGGTTAAGTCTAATCGTATTTCAAATGCCTCTAAAGGCAACCACCAGATTCCTCATGCCACCCAAGGCACCTACTTAACCCCCATGTCCCACCTTACATGATTATCTGGTTAAGTATTTCTTAGTTCATTAAGGCCATAACCTCATAAAGACCTCTCACATTAGACTGGCATTTATGGCAGCTGGATTTGCCGGGCGGGTCCGGGCAGTCTTACACCATAAAAGAGTCTAACCTCGTGTCTTTACAACTGTTATGCTTTAGTTTGGGCCTAGGACCTCTCACATTGGGCCGACATTTGTGACTACTGGATTTGCCGGGCGGGTCCGGGCAAGTTTACATCACAAACGGGTCCAACCTCGTGTCCTAAGCATTGATTATTAATAATAATCCACTTTCCCCCAATTATAATAATTCCCTACTTGAATTATTAATTACTTCCAATTTTTAACAATGTCCATAATTGACTCAATTATGGACATCCATTCATGGTATGCAAAATCTTACAAAATTGCACCCAATTTATTAATTCCTAATATTACCCCTACCCCACGTTTGAACGTTTATTCGCAAAATATATGTTAGACTCGAATAGCCTAACTCATAGCATAAAAGAGATTATCATAATAACAACATGTATATATGACCAAATGAATCATAATAAGGGGTGAAACTTGCATATGTCCAACTTGCATAGATTATACATGTCATGGACCTAAAGGTGTCAACTTGTTCAAAATTCACCTAATATAATCTCAATCAATTTTCATAAACTTACATATGAACATGTGTGAATCAACATCATCTAATTTTTTAACAACATGGTTTTATATGGGTACACCTAACTCAATAGGCAAATTCCCATATTCAAGTTTTATTTAATTATAGTTTCAAGTTTATGGGTACACCTAACCTAATAGGCAAATTCCCATAAACAAGATCCATTTAAATTAAAAAAAAAACATAACTTTAAGCATGTTCCAACAACATCATGATTTTACAACATAATATAGCATGATTTATAACATGGCATAGTATGATAGTATAACATAGCTTGACATGATTCTCAACATAGCACGACATAGCATAAGAGAATTTACAACATAGCATGACATAGCATATATAATTTACATCATACGACAACATAATAACATAATAAGAGATCCGCAATATATAGAATTTACAATTACAAATCACGTCACTTTCTTGTGATCCATTCATAACTGAGTCAAATTAGTTTGTAATAGTCTTGTGAGAATCATCATACTCACCAACAAAAGAAAAGAATTAGAGAAAGAGAGATCTTTTGATTTGATTTGTGTAGATTTAGTTGTAGATGATTAGGCTTCCTCTTCTTAGTTTGTGACGGCTATGCTGAACTCCATGGCAGCAGCATGACGGTAGCTTCTCTAATTTTACAAGTGATTTAGGTCTAGGGTCTACCCACTTATTTATAGATTTTAGAATTCATTTAGGCCATTAGATTTAACCTAGAAATAACCGCAGCCGTTCAGACAAGATGGGGTTTATCTTGTTGACTCAGCAATGAGTCAGAAGTGACTCAGCAAACACTCAGCATATTAATAAACTTCTATTCATGTCATAAATATATATATATTTTCTACAATGTACATATTAGATACATCCCCCTTTACTTATTATTGTTTTTATATACATATTAATACATCCCCTCTCTCACACACTTATTAATATTTTTATATTCATATTAGATACATCCCCTCTCTTACACACTTATTAATATTTTTATATTCATATTAAATACATCCCCTCTTCTACACACTTATTATTATTTTAGCAACTTTAGTGTTAATAGAAAATTCGGGGTGTTACATTCTCCCCTCCTTTTAGGATTTCGTCCCCGAAATCTTCAAGTCTGGAAGAATGTATATCCTACCATCCAAACGTCCATCTACTCATCCATCATACACAGGCATCCATTGTCCTTACAGACTTCTAATGCTTTCATGTTTAAATGCACAGTGTGTGTATATGTCCGTATCTAATGCAAAATCAGGCGGTCCACTGATTCAGTTGACCTCCTTAATGCAACTATGATCGTGCCATGCATCCATTATGTATGCAAAAGATTCTTAATGCTACATAATACTTCTATATGCGTGCACAACCATCATCTGAATGCAGCATCCACATGATAATACAACCATCGTTCATCCATTTTACTAAATACATCCATATATATATGCAATATGCAATATGTAGTGACTGAGCCGATCTAGTGCCTAAAGTGTGTGTATATATGCATCCACGAGCAACCACTAGCAAACACTTACATCCATTTTGCATCCATCATACATAACATGTCTCAAACACATGTTTCAACCATAGGATTATCCTAACTAAAGGTCAAAGATACTAATGAGAGGACATACTAAAGATAAGATAAGATAAGCTAAGCGATAAAGGAGAAATTAAAAGACATACGCTCAAAAAGAAAAGGGTACAACGAACGCATCTTCTCTTCTGTCTCCCAAGTTGCGTTGCTCTCATCATCTCCCCATTGCACTTTAACCAGTCTGACCTCTCGATTCCTCAACTTTTTGATCTCCGACCCAAGAATGCATGTAGGAGCTCGTCTAATTGTTGCATCACGCTCTATTTCCACCTCTTTAAGCAAGCTCGGCTCTACCACCTCCGCGGTCTTGTGCAAACACTTCCTCAAATGTGATACATGGAATACGTCGTGTACTCCACTAAGTTTCTCAGGCAACTCCACCCTATATGCCATCTTCCCAATCCTGTCTTTTACAGGAAACGGCCCTACAAACCTTGGTGCTAATTTCCCCACGGACCCAAAGCGAACAACATTCTGTAACGGAGATACTTTGATAAAAACCATGTCCCCAATGTCAAACTCAAGATCTGTCCTCCTCTTATCAGCATACGATTTTTGCCTATCTTGTGCTGCTTTCATCCTCCTTCGAATCAACTCAATCTTCTCCGAGGTTTCCCTAACCATATCGAGCCCAAGTAGGATTTTATCGGTAGATTCCCACCAACATGTAGGCGAACGGCAAGGCCTTCCATAAAGAGCTTCGAAAGGTGCCATGCCAATACTAGACTGAAAGCTATTATTATATGCGAATTCTACTAACGGAAGGTGCTCTTCCCATGTACCCCCAAAGTCTAGGATACAAAGCCTTAAAAGATCCTCTAGAATGCGATTCACCCTCTCGGTCTGGCCGTCTGTCTGAGGATGATATGCGGTGCTCAAACATAGCTGAGTCCCTACCGCCTCTTGTAAACTCTTCCAAAATTTCTAGTAAAGATGGGGTCACGGTCGCTTACTATACTAGAAGGAATACCGTGCAAACGAACTATCTCCTTAATGTATACAGAAGCCAACCACGGAGCAGTCCTCTTACTTTTCATGGGAATAAAATGGGCGCTTTTAGTAAGTCTATCTACTATAACCCAAATCCCCGTGTTACCCTTCCTTGATCTTGGTAATCCATCCACAAAATCCATTGAGATGCTTTCCCATTTCCATAGTGGAACTTCTAATGGGTGAAGCAACCCACCGGGTTTCTTTTGTTCTGCTTTAACTCGTTGGCACACCAAGCATCTAGCGACGTACTCGGCCACATCCTTTTTCATACCGGCCCAAAAGAAAACCCGCTTCATATCTTTGTACATCTTATCCCCGCCGGGATGAATGGTCATTTTTGAGCGATGAGCATCATCAAGAATGGCCTTCCTTAAGTCTTCGTCTTGTGGTACACAAAGTCTATTATCCCTTCGTAACCAACCCTTATCGTCTAGGGTATACCTACGAAGATGGCTTGATGACTCCCCCCCTTTGAGCTTTTCTACTATCTCAACCAACTGTGGGTCGTCTCGCTGTGCCTCACCAACCCGTCCTAGAAGTGTAGGTCTAACCTCCAAGGATGCTAACAGACCGGGTACTAAGTCAACGGAGGGTCTAAAGTCAAACATAGAGATGAATTCTAAGCTTTGTCGTTCAACAAACAACGGACTCAAGGACAACCTTTTCCTACTTAAGGCGTCTGCCACCACGTTACCCTTGCCCGGGGTATATGCTATTTCAAAATCGTAGGAGGCTAAGAATTCCATCCACCGTTGCTGCCTTAAATTCAAATCCTTCTGAGAGAATAAGTATTTTAATGATTTGTGGTCAGTGAACAGTTCGAATTTCTCACCAAGAAGATAGTGACGCCAAGACTTAAGCGCGAAAACAATTGCGGCTAGCTCTAAGTCATGCGTGGGGTAATTCTTTTCATGAACCCTCAACTGCCTTCCACCATAGGCTATTACTCTTCCCTCTTGCATGAGGACCGCGCCAAGTCCCGTCCCACAAGCATCAGTATAGATGGTAAACGGTTTATTCCCGTCTGGCAGCACTAAGACTGGGGCTGAAGTTAAGGCTCTCTTTAAACGTTGGAACGCATCATCGCAATCTTTGTCCCACGTAAAAACCAGGTTCTTCTTTGTTAACCGTGTTAATGGAGTTGATATTTTTGCGAAGTCTTTGATAAACTTCCTATAATAGCCAGCCAACCCCAAGAAACTTCTTACTTCGGTTGCATTTTTAGGGACCTTCCAATCTTGGATGGCCACCACCTTTGCGGGATCCACTGCTATCCCTTCTTTGGAAACCACGTGCCCTAAGAACCGTACTTCCTTCCTCCAGAAGTGACACTTAGAAAATTTTGCCTTAAGGTTATGCGCTCGAAGGGTTTCCAACACTTCCCTAAGATGTAGGGAGTGCTCTTCTTTATTCTTAGAAAAGACTAAGATGTCATCCACAAAGACTACCACGAATTTGTTAAGGTATTCCCTAAACACCCTACTCATCAAATCAACAAAATATGCAGGGGCGTTTGTCAAACCAAAGGGCATCACTAGCCATTCATAGAATCCGTCAGGAGTCCTAAAAGCAGTCTTATCTATACTATCCTCAGCCACTCTCAGTTGATGAAAGCCAGTGGCTAAGTCCAACTGCGAAAACACTGAGGCGCCAACTAACTGATCAAAGAGATCGTCAATCCTCGGCAGTGGGTGTCGGTTCTTTTTAGTAAGCTTGTTTAGTTCTCTATAGTCCATACAAAGTCTAAGAGACCCATCCGCCTTTGTGGCAAAAACTACTGGAGCACCCCACTCCGATATACTACGTCTTATGAACCCCTTCTCAAGCAACTCCTTTACTTGCTTATTGAGTTCCCTCCTTTCACGAGGAGCCATGTGGCGCACTGGCAAAGATACGGGTTTAGCATTATCCACAAGATAAATTCGAAAGTCTATCTCCCGCTTTGGAGGTAAGCCCTTCACCTCCTCAAACACATCCGGATATTCCCGGACCACTTCTACCGATCGCAGGTTCTCTACAGACGCGTCAAGCGATTCAAGATAACTTAGCATAACGGAATTTATGGGATTACAAAAGATGTCGAGAGCATTACCAAGGCGAGTCACAAGCCTAACTACTCTCCTTTCACAATCAAGAATGGCCCTATTTCTAGACAACCAATCCATTCCTAAAATTAGCCCATAGCCCGTGAAGCCCAATACATAAGCATCACATCTAAATTCAACGCTAAGTATAGAGGTTTTCAAATCCAAACATATCATGGTCAAATGAACCAAACCCCCAATTGGATTTGAAACGACCAAGGGATCTTCTACTAAACTGGTGTTCAAATGCAGTGATTCAACTAATGATGCAGAGATAAACGAATGAGATGCGCCAGAATCGAATAAGGTACGGACAGGATGATCAAACAGAAAAACTAAGCTTTCAACAGAAATTGTTCTACCTCTTTCTTGCAGCGGTGGGGCCGCAATAGCCTGAACTTGCCCCCTTGCCTACCCTGGTGCCATAAGAGCCTGCACCTGTCCTCCCGAGGTAGACCCTGCCCTCTGCCCCTTCTTTGGACAGTCCTTTACTAAATGTCCCGCATCTCCACAATGAAAACAACCAGTCTTCTTTTTCTTTCTACAATCTTTGCTGAGATGGCCAGGCGTCCCACAATTGAAGCATTTCTTCTTCCCTTTGCCATTATTGTTTTTACCACCCTTCTTATTTTGCTGTTGGGGTTTCTTCTGATCCCCTTTCTTTTCAACTGCCTTATCCTCATGCATAAGTGCCATTTCTACTAGCTTTTCAAAGGTGGCTCCCATAGGGATGTGGGTCATAGCCAACCCTTGCAACGGTTCATTCAAGCCTCTAACGAACCTCAAAGCTTTCTTCTCTGGCGTGTTCACCAACTCCAAGCCAAACCTTGCTAACTGATTAAATTTATTGACATATTCCTTTACTGATGAGCTCCCTTGCTTTAGTGCCAGGAATTTTTCCATATTTAAGTTCTCCTCTGCCCTTGAAAGAAACTTTGCCTCAAACCTTCGTCTGAAATCCGCCCATGAATCAACTGGACGTTCCCCGTTAGTGACCTCCCACCAAAACGAGGCCTCTCCCTTCATTAACCAAGCAAATAAACGGACTTTCCACCCATCTTCCACTTCAAAGATATCCAACAATTCCTCAGTCTCCTTAAGCCAATCTATGGCCCCCACAAACGTCTCAGTCCCTTGAAAAGTTTTTCCTCCCATAGCCTTGAATTCCTTGCACGTCTTTGCAAAAGTGTCAACACGAGGAGGAGGAGGAGGAGGAATGGGTGCAACTAGGGGTGGAGGAGTATCCGCTGGGCCTGCAGTGGTGGCCCTAGCCTCCAAGTATCTCCTAAACCACCCTGGAATCGTCACACCTTCTGGGAGATTAAGATCTTCAGCCATGCTGAAACGAAAAAGGAAAGATTCAAAATGGAGAATTCGAAAGATAAAGATAAGGATGTGGCTATTTGGGATTATGTTTTTCATAAAAACTCTCTTTAAATAACATGGTTTTTTTTTGAAAGCACTTCTTCCAAAAATACTTTAGAAAAAAATATTTTTCTAAAAAAAAAAAATTTATCTGTTCTGGTAACCTTATGCTCTGATACCACGTGTAACACCCCACGTCCATTAATGTCACTCACAAAGGGAATGCATTAACTTCCATGGAGGTTTTAAGTGAATATAGAACAGTAAAATTACAACAAGACAGATATAAAATAGTACTTGGAAATTCAAAAACTTTATTTCATTGTAGCAGAAGTCAAAACATGTTTGATTACATCATAACACCATATTCAATGTCAAGTACAATATCTATCTTGATAAAACAAGTACATAATCCCATTACATGAATAGCCATTAAAAAGAAAGATAACAAGCTGGACTTTACTTCAGCAGTCCAAGCTTTCCAGTAGATAAGCGATCCAACTAGACTCCACTAGAACTTGGCCCAACCTGCGGACCTGAAGGGAGAAAAAGGATGGAAAAGAGGGGGTCAGACATAAAGTCTGGTGAATATGATAATTCTACAATACTATTACCAAAATAACTGGACTAAGGCATAAGCTGGAAAACAAGAAAATGTCTATGAAGAGCAGATTAAGGACATAGACAATCGCTAAAGGCAACGTTATAGGCGCTCCTAAATACTAAAGGATAAACACTATACTGCACCACACCAGTCACCCTAAAGATTCATCCCACTTAGCTTCACTTAGAAACTTTCCCAATGGCTTTACGTACCCCTAGCTGACTACATAGGTGCCGCCTGCCCCTATCTCCACTAGGTGTACCCTACTTCCCATTATTCGATCGGCTCCCTAACTCGTAGATACCCGTGCTAGCCCCACAGTGGGGTGTATCACTCCCCTAAAGTGGCAACCTGATACAACGGACATGCACGGCTTATACCTACACGATGCAACAACGTCTTACCTACCAGCCCGGGTCCACACACGCATATGAAACCCGTTGGACTTGCGTTGCCACCGCTCCCTGTTTTGGCCTCTTATAGTCAAACCCAGTATGCGTGTCCCGTCCTCGACTTGGGTCGAGCCCACAAAGATACGTTTTGGGATACTGGTTGAAATGGGCCCCCACTATTTACCACAAGCATTCCACCTAAGCTTGTCCCCATTAGTCCATCCCACTTAACCCACTTAGTCATGTTCATTTACATGTGTGTTTGGTTAAGTCTAATCGTATTTCAAATGCCTCTAAAGGCAACCACCAGATTCCTCATGCCACCCAAGGCACCTACTTAACCCCCATGTCCCACCTTACATGATTATCTGGTTAAGTATTTCTTAGTTCATTAAGGCCATAACCTCATAAAGACCTCTCACATTAGACTGGCATTTATGGCAGCTGGATTTGCCGGGCGGGTCCGGGCAGTCTTACACCATAAAAGAGTCTAACCTCGTGTCTTTACAACTGTTATGCTTTAGTTTGGGCCTAGGACCTCTCACATTGGGCCGACATTTGTGACTACTGGATTTGCCGGGCGGGTCCGGGCAGGTTTACATCACAAACGGGTCCAACCTCGTGTCCTAAGCATTGATTATTAATAATAATCCACTTTCCCCCAATTTTAATAATTCCCTACTTGAATTATTAATTACTTCCAATTTTTAACAATGTCCATAATTGACTCAATTATGGACATCCATTCATGGTATGCAAAATCTTACAAAATTGCACCCAATTTATTAATTCCTAATATTACCCCTACCCCACGTTTGAACGTTTATTCGCAAAATATATGTTAGACTCGAATAGCCTAACTCATAGCATAAAAGAGATTATCATAATAACAACATGTATATGTGACCAAATGAATCATAATAAGGGGTGAAACTTGCATATGTCCAACTTGCATAGATTATACATGTCATGGACCTAAAGGTGTCAACTTGTTCAAAATTCACCTAATATAATCTCAATCAATTTTCATAAACTTACATATGAACATGTGTGAATCAACATCATCTAATTTTTTAACAACATGGTTTTATATGGGTACACCTAACTCAATAGGCAAATTCCCATATTCAAGTTTTATTTAATTATAGTTTCAAGTTTATGGGTACACCTAACCTAATAGGCAAATTCCCATAAACAAGATCCATTTAAATTAAAAAAAAACATAACTTTAAGCATGTTCCAACAACATCATGATTTTACAACATAATATAGCATGATTTATAACATGGCATAGTATGATAGTATAACATAGCTTGACATGATTCTCAACATAGCACGACATAGCATAAGAGAATTTACAACATAGCATGACATAGCATATATAATTTACATCATACGACAACATAATAACATAATAAGAGATCCACAATATATAGAATTTACAATTACAAATCACGTCACTTTCTTGTGATCCATTCATAACTGAGTCAAATTAGTTTGTAATAGTCTTGTGAGAATCATCATACTCACCAACAAAAGAAAAGAATTAGAGAAAGAGAGATCTTTTGATTTGATTTGTGTAGATTTAGTTGTAGATGATTAGGCTTCCTCTTCTTAGTTTGTGACGGCTATGTTGAACTCCATGGCAGCAGCATGACGGTAGCTTCTCTAATTTTACAAGTGATTTAGGTCTAGGGTCTACCCACTTATTTATAGATTTTAGAATTCATTTAGGCCATTAGATTTAACCTAGAAATAACCGCAGCCGTTCAGACAAGATGGGGTTTATCTTGTTGACTCAGCAATGAGTCAGAAGTGACTCAGCAAACACTCAGCATATTAATAAACTTCTATTCATGTCATAAATATATATATATTTTCTACAATGTACATATTAGATACATCCCCCTTTACTTATTATTGTTTTTATATACATATTAGATACATCCCCTCTCTCACACACTTATTAATATTTTTATATTCATATTAGATACATCCCCTCTCTTACACACTTATTAATATTTTTATATTCATATTAAATACATCCCCTCTTCTACACACTTATTATTATTTTAGCAACTTTAGTGTTAATAGAAAATTCGGGGTGTTACAGAACATAAATATGGGGTGTTTGCGTTTAAAATTAAAACTTAAGTATAGAAAATTTATAAAAATTGTTTTTTTGTTATGGGTTCAAAACATTGAGTTACAAAGTGAAATATTAACTTGTGTTTTGAAATAATTAAACTCTTAAGAAATGTTTTATAGAGTATTCCAAATGTAAGTTTTAAAATATTGAATATGGATTTGATATGATTTTTTATAAAATTAGAGCTGTGAAGTGAGCACTGATTGAAATGTGGTAAAAATTGTTGTTTGATTTTAATTTTTTTAAGTAGGTTAATCAGATATTGAAATGAATTAAATTAGAAAATTATTAAATAGGACATATTTTGGATTTGAGTACTAAGGTGATTAAATATATTTGGATCGTGAATTTAACAATTATTGTATTGAAATAATTCGTAAATAATTCTAGTATGAAAGAAAATGTGCTAAATATGAGAATAATAGAATAAAAGGAAATTAAGGCAGCAATAAATCAATTTGATTAAGGGCACAAAATATAGGAAGTCATTTTAGTCACATATCTTAATTGTATCCTAATTTTAGTGCATAATTTGAAATGATTTACCCCAATATGAGTTAGAATTAATCACGATTCTTAATAGAAAACTATAGGTATGGATTTTTGATACGATTCCAAAATTCTCCCTTTTAGCATATAACCATGTAAGGCGAATAATATTTTTCAATCAAGGAACTAAATATGAGTCCACACTAGAGAAATTGAGTAATCGATACTAGTTAAAAAGTGAAATTGTGCAATTAGATGAGTGATAAAATTGGATATTTCATAAGGATGACATATGTAGTATAATATTATAAGCTTTCAGCAATTAGATTCTCAGTTTACATGATTGTTATGAAATTACATATTAGGCTGAATGCTTAATTTCATGTTGTATATGTTGGATTTGATTACCATGTATAAATCTCTCCAACAATTTAAATAAACACAGGTTATGGAAGCAAATATTGGTATATCCTTTCGATTTCGTAAACAAAGTTTAGTTTCCTGATTAATGGGTACATGTTTATATGTTTGATTGAATTAAATTATTAATGTCCTAGATATGAGTAGTCATTTGATATTTGGTTTCTTTCCGATTAATTTGAGCCAACGTTATATTTTTTTCAATCGAGTCGTGCAAAGGAGATGTTGGAGAAATTTTCTGTAAATTTTAGACTTTATTTTTTTAGAGAGTTCCCTAATTTTTGAAAGACATTATACAAGAATTTAATTATTTGATTAAGTAGGAATAATGTGATGGACAGGGAACTGAGATTTGTGTTTAAAAAATTAATTAGAAGGCTGGTCTTTGTAATAAAATAAACCAACTAAAGTATGCATAAGGAGGAATGATATAAGAAGGGAAAAGTTGGAAATTTCGGCCCATATATAACATACCATATTCTCCAACATCCTATCATAATATTCATTTCTAAAAACCTATAAAAAACTAAAGTAAGGTCAACCATTACAAGCTAGGAGAAGAAGAAAAATCTAGGAAACATAGAGCTTGAAAACTATCATCAACAACTCTTATCACCTATACCCAATCAAGGTGAATAATACACTCTACCGATTATGTTTTAGTTATTTGTGTATACCCAAAATAGTAGCTAATTATTGTGATTATTTTTCGTCATTCATGATTGATTTCATATTGTTTTTATGCTATTTGTTCGTTAAGAAATACCATGATGATTTCATGATATATGTTTGGTTTCGTGTGAATGATTTAGTCGCATGAAAATGATAAAATCAAAGGCCGAAATCTATATTTAGATATCTCAAATAATATGAAACTTTTGTATGATGTGTGTTTGATGATTGTGGAGATAGGTTTCAGATTTCATGATTTTTTATGTTTGAATGAAGTTGTTATGCATTTTCTAAGGGTGATTTCTTTATGAAGTATTTTACGTCAATTATGGTATTAATGTTTGTGTTAATGTGCCCATGTATTTTTTATTTTTGTATAGTACAAAATACTAGAAAATATGTTTACTTTATTCACAATACTTTTTATAAACCCATAGAATTTTGAAAAATATAGTGGAGTCAAGAAAAAGATATGATTTATAGAGAAATAAATCATTTTTACTTAAAATTACTATCAATGCCATTTCCAGAATCGGAAGCTGTAACACCCCACCTCTGCTAGGGTCACTCACAAAGGGAATGCACTAGTTTTGGGGAAGCATTATCGAGGTAAACAAACACAGAAATATTACAAGACAGAACATAAATAAAACAGCGGAAGAATCAAAAGATAAATTTCATTACTTTTAAAATAGCCAAAGCCTTTTTCATTCAAAGTACCAAATAGCCAAAGTCATTATTTTCCATTACAACAAATTCTGTCTTGCATAAAAAAAGAAGCATAATCTTAAAACAACAAAAGTAGCTTAATTCCCCAAAGGTAGCAGAATTGCAGCCATAGCATAGCTCAAGATCAAACTATACATGAGCTGGACCGAAAGCAAGCGAAATCCAAGCTAATTGCTAGAGTTTCCTCCCTGAGAACCTTGGGGGGGGACCGGAAGAAAAAGAGGAAAAAGAAAACGGGTTAGTCATAAACACTGGTAAGTTCTTGTGACTTTTAGCATAAAAATAGGTAAAGGTAACATGACATGTATAAACTGAAAGTAAACATAAGGATGCTGTCAAGCCGGGCATGATAAACTAAGATAACAAGATAAATAAAGATAAGTCATGTATAGCATCGCATGTCCAAGGTTCGCTGCACCAACTGTACTAATATCCCAACCCATGTCATATGTTAACCATGAAATGATCGCTTGGCCAAATATCGTGAATGACCCATTACTAGGTCCAACGGAACAATCTACTAATCGATCGGCTCCCTACAAGTTCTACCTCGTCATCTGTCTGTGTCATACGGCCCTATCACAAATGTAGTCACCTATGCTAGGTCCACCATAGGGTGTATCAAGCCCTATGGTGCCAACCACCGACACGAATCAAGCATGCACAGATAAACCTACTGATGCCCAATGCCTGCGTTTTCAACTCCGGACCACGTGCACGACCATAGCCCGCCTGAACCTACACTGGCGCACCAACACAGCCGTCGTTCTGGTCGCTTACAATCAGCCCAGTAATCGTGCCCCACCCTGCCTAGTTCCAGGGTACTGTGATACATCTAGTGGGTTACTGCTGAAATGGACCGCATAACTAGGGTTTCCGTCCAATAGGTTAAGTGTTGTCATTTAAATTCGAGACTTAACCCCTTATCAGTCTAGCATGTCAAATTGGCTAAGTGTTGTCTTTTAAGTTCGTGACTTAGCCCTACAATTCACGTGTCAAGTTGGTTAGGTGTTGTCGTTCAAGTTCATGACCTAACCCTACCAATCGTGTTTCAAGTTGGTTAAGTGTTGTCTTTCATGTTCATGACTTAACCCTATCATGTGGCATCAATTCATTAATGCACCCCAACCTCTCACACCAGACCTATTGTTGTGGTCACTGGATATGCCGGGCGGTTCCGGGCAGATTTACACCACAACCCAGTCTGACCTCGGGTTTCAAGCGCGATATGACCAACTACCCATATTGGATCCTATTGTTTGCAGTCACTGGATTTTCCGGGTGGTTCCGGGCAGAATTACACTGCAAACTCAACCCAACCTCGAGTTGGCCATTTTCAAGTTCATTCTACTGTCATGTCCATGTTCAAATTTCATATCAAGTTCGTGTCAAGTTTCAAGGCAAGTTTCATGCCCATATCCAGATTCAAGTTATAACAATGTTCATGTTTCAAGTTTTTCCTAATATCAAGTTCATAATTCATGTTCATAACCAATTCATGTTACGCCTAATCTACCCAAATCGTATTCCCATCGCACGTAAACGTGAATCGATCTATACTACAAGTAAATCCAAATCCCGAATCAAAACTATGATAGGAAAAAGGGACGAGCATAAAGCGTTAAAAGGGATTACAAGGCTAGCATGATATAACTTGAGATAATTGGTTACAATATTACTGGCATATAGAAAATAATAGGATTTCAAACCTAGCAAAATAAGGCGATAGTCATGATAAAAATTGACATAAAAAGAATAGGCATGCAAAAGCAAGCCAAAATGGATCCAATGGTTTTGGTGTACATAATAGCGAATAAACTAAGCAAGTCACACCCTAGGTATGAGATCCAACAAAATGCCAATTCGGTGTACAACATGGTTTTCAACTATAGTGTTATTTGCATGAACAATCAACTATAATAGTCAATTAACCACAATAGTCATAGTCATAGTGAATCATAAGCGGTTAATCACAACAGTCATGGATAATTATCCAAAATAGTTCTAGGCAACTACCCTAAATAGTCATAGGCAATTAACAATAATAGTTTCAAAGCCATGGTCATAGACAATAGTCTTATGTTCATAATCATAGGCAATAATTCTCATAGTCACGGGTCATAGGTGATTAGCCACAATTGTCCTTATCGTAGTCATAGGCAATAGTCTTATGTTCACAGTCATAGGCATAGGCATAGTCTTAGGCCATTAACAATAGTTTCAACATCATAGGCGTGATAATGTTATGAAAGAGTTTGATTTACAACGTGAATAGGTCCAAACTGATTTCATAGCAATATTCCCAAAATTTAAGATCAAAGATGAACAAGAATAGGTGTGAATCGATTATCATACATAGATCCAATTCCAATTTACAACATGTCCATATTAAGTTTATAGTTTTTATCTAAAAGTAACTTGAACTTACAGATCGTGGTCTAAGAAATTGAGATGTAGAAGTCGAATCTATAAACTAGTCGTCGAATTGTTGAATCGTTGAATCTTGATTTGATTGTAGAAGCAAATCCCCAAATATGCAATTCCTAGCCGTAGTCTTCAAGAAATAGTCTTCGCGATTAAATTTAATTTAATTTATAGGAAGAAGAAGAAGCCATGTCCATCAAGAATTTGAGCAGCATAAGGTTAGAGAAGAATGGTGTAAAGAAAATGAGGCTAGGAGGCTGTTTATATAGGATTAGGCAGACGAATCTGGACAGAAAACGAGGTCAAATACATCAGAATGCATTAGGTTCAGAAAATGGGTTCGGGAGGCAGGTCGACCCGGTCCCTGGGAGGTCGACACTATGGTCGACCCCCAGGTTGACCAGGTCCATGGGCGGGAATTTTCCCGCCCAGCCTGTTCTGGGCTTTGAATTCGAATTTCGAGCTGTTTTTTATTCTGAAAATTCCTGAAACTTCGGATGGTCATATCTCCCTCATACAGACTCCGATTGTCGCAAACTCGGACTCGTTTCCAAGCAGAATTTCGAGACGAACAAAATGGCGCAACCCGTTTCCCCTGATTCTTATTTTAAAATTTAATTCTGCCTTGATTTATGGTTTTAACATGTTATTAAGACTCGGGTTGTTATAGAAGCATCTTTTAACAACGTCGGAACCTCCCCTCGATGGTGTTGGATGCTTGAAATATTACAAGTATGGTATATGAAGCATTTAGGTCGGATATCTTTCGGTTCAGATTGGTCTAATACCTATAAATATTTGGGTTTTGAATGATGGTCACTCCAAAAGAGGATTTTGTCTTGACTCCTTCAGATAGACTGAAGGGTTACTTTTTCATAAAATAACTATTTTTATAAAGAAGGGTTTCTAAACTATAATTTTGTAAAGTATAAGACCTTCCATCTCTGCACCATTGAGTGGAATAGGAAGGGACTTGTTTTCTTTATGTTTATGAGGTTGCTTCCTCCGTTCCTTCGGTCTTAATGACGAAGGGATTCCTTAATGGTATATATTTTTGAACTGAAAGACAATATTATATGACTTGAAAGCTGTGTTATAACTTTATATATTAAGAGAAAGAAGTTACAACCTCACTACCTATTGGAAGCCGAAAGGGGGTATCGAATTACAAACCTTAATTGAAATAAAGGAGAGACTATCATCTGGGCACCCTTCGTCTAATACAGAAGGGTAGGTCTTTTAACGTAAACTTTGATATTGAATTGCTTGATGGATGTTTATTTGGGTTATCACTCATTGAATTTGCTAGCACAGGGATGCCAACAGTGTTAGTCGCTATGCATAGGATCGAAGATGGCAAACAATATAAAATGTAAATGTAGTGGAAATAAAAATATTAGATCACACAATCCATTTTATACTGGTTCAGACCTCCCGTCCTACATCTAGTCCCGAAGCCCTCGTTCGGCCTTTCACTAACAATAAACCCACACTTCACCCAGAGGAATAGGCTTCAATACAAGAAATTTTCTTTGACAGTTGTGTATCTAGACAACGCGGATTTTGACTAGTAGTATAACGGTCTTCCTATATCTCTCTTAATTAATATGAACTTGAATAGTGTAGGAGAATGTGGAAAAATAATATATTGATTACAAGTTTTGAAATCAAGAAGAAATTGAGACAGAACACATAGATAGAGTATAGAATTGGAAATTCAGAAGTTATACGTCTCAATCTTGATTGTGATGTATATATACTTGTTGTAGGGTTTCCTTGAATGGCTGCTTCTATTTTTTTGTCTTGGAGAAGCAATATATCAGTCCTTGAGATGTGCCTTGTCATAGTTGAAGAGTTTGAGTGAAGAGATGAGGAGTGGCTTATTCAAAAATGACTGTTAGGTGTTTTTTAAAAAAAATCCGAAGAAGATTTCAGACGTCTGATGAAACAACCCGAACTTCCCGGCTGGCCTAAACCGAACAAGAAGGCAGACTGCTTTGAGAACAAGACTAATAAGAACACAAGCAGAAGAATAGTTCATTGCTATTACAACAATTACATTAGAGTACAAGAATATAACAAAGTATGAATACATAATATATAGCAGAAAAATGTCAGAGATTTAAATTGCAATGCAGCGGAAAAATAATACATAACACAACTTAAAGAAATATATGGATACAAAGCTTTCCGAATATAGCTCCAGCTGTAAATCCTGGATCCTAGGAAAATAACATCCGCAAAACCAAAGCTACTAGCTGCCCATGTGGAAAATATGGGCACCCAGAGTTTAGGTTAAAATAATAAACTCCAGGTCAGTCATTGGACTGGTGTGAGAATTAAAACAGTTTATAAACTTTACTTTAAAAATAAAGTAAATCAAGAACCATGCCGTATAACTGGAGCGGGTTTTCTCCCAAGAATACCAGTGCACGAAACAAACGACACAATGCTTTTTGGAAAAAATGAAGATAGACTTAGGTTCCATCACACAATGCAACGCGAGATGAGGATAGAGTTTTCCCTTATAATAGCAAAACATGCTTGATATGTTATAAAACAAATCATTTTACTATTACTATAAGTGTATAGTGTCAAAGTCAACTTCAAATATAAATGTATCAATCATAGACGGCATAGTATCCCATGCTACTACATCGCCACACTAGTTCTGCAATTAAAACCGAAATGTCACGTATTGGAAATTGGATTCCATCTATGAGCCGAGGCCAGGGACGGCTCCTCACCGATTCGAGACACTCTAGCAAATGCATTAGGATCCCCCGCAGTGAACCCTTAGATCTTCAGGGCCAGTCCACACTTATATTGGTGGATTAGTATTCTTGAAAATACGTTTCCCAGTCCTATCAGACCTATCCATCGGTCCCATAGTGACCGATATATCCGAGGTGCCTCGCTATCCATCATCCACATAGGTAAAAGTATAAATGTCTGGGCTCCATACCACTACACCACCCAAAGCTAGAAAGAAACATCATGCACTCCCAGCAGTCACGATCCTGTTTTTAACTCATATCGAGGTGTGAGGCTCGCGAATTAACGCTATACACAAAGCTATGCTATTTAAAGCCATGCTCTGATCATCAACCACAAGGCTCTGCTTTTCAAAAAAATCCTTAATCATTTGCATCTCAGCATGCCACACTGACAATTCACGCCATGCGACTGATGTCTATCGATATATAACCTCTAAGCTCGTACATCTCAGAGAAGGGTGTTAACCAAGAGAATAAATTCTTCGCCACCAAACATACATATATATATATATTTTATAGAAATCAATCAACATAGAATAAAATCCAATGTCAGACACACATCCATTTACTAGTTCGTTCTGGGTCTGAACGAAACCGGAGGCACCTTATTCCTCGTCCCATATGTCCAATAGAGGAGAGAGGTCCTCACATATCCAGTCGATCTCCAAGTACGCCTGGATGATCACCACTTATTACCTTGTCTTGGGTGTACAGCCCAATCAAGACATCAGTAATTATCCAAACGATGTGAAGAACTCCGGTCTTCAACCACCGCCTTCATCGTTGGGTTATCATCGAACCAATTATTCAGAATGGGTATAAACTGGCCTTTCCGAATAATTCACGTATCATATAATCAAGTGCTACAAAAACACAACAGATGCCTCATTCCAGTTCTGAATATTCTTTTATTCAATTATTCATAGCCTTTGGGAAAGGTTCCCATTAATTTTATCAAATATAAATTATTTTAAATTTATACTTTAATCTTCCTTTGGATATCAATTCTAAACCAATTATGGTTTATCAACTAGTTAAGATTATCGAGCCTTACCGAAGTAACCATTTATTTATTAATCCCAAACCTAACCTATTCATCCCATGGAGCAAAACTGGTAATACTCCGTGTCTAACACCATGGTGTTATCGGTAGATTTAATTACCATTTCACGTTCAAATCTAATTAAAGATTTAACTATCGCCTGGAGTAAAAACTGGTGATACTCCATTATTTATCATTTCCCAAATTTGATAATTTAAATTATCACATTAACATTTCAATCTAACAAAAGATTCATTAGAACTCCACTTAGTTTTAATCTCATAAATCATTACTCAATGATTATTTAACTTTGGGAAATCAAACAAGTCGCATCGATAATCTACACCATACCATCGATTTCTGCCAAAATATAATCTCTAAGCTCATGTGTCTCAGAGAAGGGTGTTAAGAAAGAGAATAAATTCTCCGCCACCAAACAGATGTATATTTAGTAGAGATCAACAACACGGTTCGAAATACATTGTTAGACATAATCCTGTCTTTAACTGGGTTAAAGAACTAATGTCGTTTAAAACAGATAAACCCAAAATCACATTCCATTAATCATGGAATCTTCAAGGAAAACAGATCAATTTATAATCGATATCAATTTCTGTATCTGACTAATTATATAAATGGAACAACGACAAAGCCTTTTAAATTCAATATATATTAACAGTCTTCCTCCGCAGAAGCTTCCTTCGATTATTACCAAATCGAATTCCATTCCATTCCAATTTATTTTATTAAATTGGAAAATTTACTTTGGAAAATTCCATTAAATCTTAGTAGAAAATTTATATATTCCAAATCACATTTCACTGTTAATCAGGTTAAAGAACAAGTTTTATTTAAAATACCATTCATAATAAACCCAATTCACATTCCATTTTATTCCAATTACTAAATATAATTGGAAACTCTAATAATCTTAATTAAAAGAATTATTCTTTTCACAACGGGGTTTAAGAATAGTGTTACTGAAGACACCATTCACGACAAACCCAAAATCCACTTTGATATTCAATATAAGGCTCTGAATAGAAATTATCTTGACTTATATTCAATATCAAATTCTGAAACCAACACATATCGTATGGGGAATAACGATATATATATCTTTCAAATTCCTCCACAATATATGTATAGTCATGGAATCCAACATTGAAATCTCCCAAAGATGATTTCTATTCAAATCCATTCCAATTCATTCATTAGAAAAATCCTGGTTAAATTAAAACCATTTCCCTATCCAATTTATTTATTTAAAACCATTGGATTATTTTTCTAGCTAATTACTAGTTCATTCTGATAAAAAAAAAATTCTCTTTTCAAACATGGAATTTTTCATCCCAATTCTTTCCAAATCATTTATTATGATTTTACACAAATTATTAATATTTTTAATAATTTTATTAAGGCCCTATAAGTCGATTTCCATAAACGGTCATCGAACTGCACTTACAATGACCCTTTCCAAATTTGATTTGGACATAATTCCAAATCCAACCATTAGATTTCAAATCTCTTCTATTAGTTGGAAAGCTCTTTTCGATACGAACCAAACCGATTCCGGTTTAGGAGAATCCGATGGTTGGATCTCCCGTATTGTCAATTCAAAGTCAATGGTCGAAATTCGCGAACGGTCGCGGCACGGTGCGTTCTATTCAGGCCATTAAATATATATAATATGTATATTATATATATTTCGTCGATCTCCATTTAAAATTCATTTTATAAATCGTTTGTAAATTCGTTTTAAAATGATTCCCACTTTCATTTCAATTTTAAATCAAAATTGAATACTCCTTATCATTATAATATTTAAATGATAATATTTTCAAAATTTATGATTTTGAAATCATTTCCTTTTTGATATTTATTATAAAAAAGAACAAAATCGATATAAATATCGTTCGCGTTAAAATGGCGCAAATCTAATCAATATGGCTTCACATGGTTCAATATTTCCGCGTCTATCCAAAATCGGACATCAATTTCACTTTTTAATCCTTTACGGATATTATTTTAAAATATTTGTTATTTTAAAATGTTTGTTATTTCTGAATTGGAATCAGACACAAGCAGTTACCATATATTGTTATTTATATGGATTTCACACAACACATGTATACCACAATAATGATAAACAATCAACCATCAGCCAGAGTGCACTACACAACTACATAAGCATTAAATATAAATATTTAACGCTTACAATAGTTTGTCAACCAATCGATTGACATGCAACTAAACAATTGGGATTAGTGTATGTCAAATATCATCCCAATACCCGTGTGGGGTTTCAACCACAAATATTGAATATTATTTGTGTAGTTGGGCAATATGTAAAATTTATCATCCCAATCATTATCAGTTAAATGGGTGTACATAAATAAATCGTTCGATTTGTAAATGAATATTTATTTTCATTTCAGGAGAATTGTATGTCGTTCACATATACGTTAAAAATTAGTTTTTTAACGATAAAATATTTATTTCAACACTTGGCTATTTTTAATAGTTAATACATTCAATAAAAATGATATTTTTATTATTCAAATATTTTATTCAATACATGAATATTTTATACAGTTCATATACAAATTAAAAATTATATTTTTAATGAACAATATTCATTTCAGAAAATTTCGACATTATAACTGTTTGCTCCCAATTTGGGACCAAACACCAAAGGTGTAAAGCTACACTTCACTGATTCGGTAAGAATATGGAACCGCGTAATCGCAAAATAAACGGATAAAAGCAATCAGGAACACAAAGGAATTTTTATAGTGGTTCGATTCAATACGAATCTACATCCAGTTTTAATCAATTCTCATTATGATATTCAAGCTTACAACATACGAATTTTCTCTTATTACAATCACTTCTCTCTTTTAACTTTATTTATGATCTAACTTCCCTTAAATATGGTAAAGAAAAGGGGAGAAATTTAGCTTTGTAATGAATCTTCAACACCTTGTGTGCTTTGATCCTTTCCCATGATTCTCATAGATTTCTTAGTGGATTAGCATTTGATTTAGGCTTTGGAGAGGATTAGAAAAGTTATGAAATTGCTTAAGAGATTTATTGTATAGCTTGAATGAGATTAAAGGTGCTTAGATCTAATTGTAGGAAGCTCTCATGATCTTTGACTTGGATTTGATATTCATGAAGTCAGAAAAGTGTTGATGAATTCATAGAAGCCTTTAGAGAAGTTGTAGATGAGCTTTGAATTTGACGGAGTCTCCTTGCAGGAATGAATTTTCGATCCCCCCAAGTGAATTATGAGGGGTATTTATAGGTGATTCTAGCCCAGGTGGCAATTCTGCAATTATGCAGAAAAACGCCATGGTTGATGTCGCCGCCGACATGACTCGGACTTCCGCCATATCTCATATCACCAACGACATGACTCATGTCGCATGGCGGGTTAACTCTTGGCGTTTTATGCTTGCGACATGATATGGCTCTCCTTGGCATGATTCATATCGTCCGGATGATAACTGTTGATAACCTGGTAAAAGTTGGATGCGGCATGAGTAGGTCACGACATGGTTCGCTACGATATGACTTATCTTGTTCGGGTGACCCGATATTTGTTGGAATCGACATGATTAGGGTGCGGCATGACTTATCTTCAGACTTTAAGTAGCGACTGACCCTTTATGTCGTAGTACGATATAGAGGCAGGGCGGCATGACTCATGTCGTTCGATCCAATGCTTCCTAGCGCCCTGAGCTTATAGCACGTCATGGTGTCGTGTCGTATGAAAACTTGACTTCTCTCTGATGCTATAAGGGGAGCGCGACATGGAAAGGCACGACATGACTTCAAAACGAGTTAACTCATATTGAACGTCACAGATCACAACGATATGGCTCTTGCTTTATCCTTTAGAGTCTCAGTGGCATGGTCTTTATTATACGAACCAGAGGTGCTATAATGACTTGCGACATGGAGAACACTCCGTTATGATATTAGAATGGCATGATTGATGGATGCTTTAAACTTTCTTGTATGACATAAAGCAGGTACGACACAACTTTGAAACGACTTAACCTTCCGGGATTACTTTGACGAACTACGACATGATTCAGAAGAGTCTTGATTATGACATGGAGATACATGACTTAGTTTTATAACTCGATACAGATTATGACGACCTGACTGATGTGTCATAACTGATGGCAGCATGGTTCCTTCCTTTCTTTACGACATGGCCTTAGAGCGACTTGGCATTTACTCATCAAGCCCTACAACTTAACAAATAACGTCATGATTTTGATGACATATTGAACATGTATTTTTGTTGGTTAACATTTGCCCCTCGAAGTCTATGTTATTAGAAATAGCATGGGCTTCGAATCCCTATATTTCATGACGTCTTTTCCATTTATTTTAGTTAAGTCGTTAGGCACCCTTGGATTTATGTCGTGGGTTAGTACCATGTCGAGACTTGCTTTAGCTTTTTTTTTATGTCGCTTGAGACCCTCTAAATCGTTTTGGGCTTTAATTTAAACTGACCTCGGCCCAGTCATGCTGCACCCCTTATATTACCTCTAACCTGAGCATCCATTCATATTCCTCTTTTTATTCTAAAGCTTCATCTCGTTAATGGCGGATTGGACCAGAGAGATACCTCCGCCTTCCTCATAAACGACTTATCCAACCAAGCCGACGCCTTTGTTCAAGCCATCATGACCAGATTCCGACCGACTTCGACAAGCTCCATCGATCCAATTCAACACCTAAGTCTCAATTTTGAAGAATCCTTCATTCAACGACCATTCATAAAATATTTAAAGTAATTTTTAGCTTTAAATTCTACTTTTTCTTTCTTTTTTATTTGAATGCTAGGACTTGTATAGAATCCGAGGGTTTTCGCTTACTTTTGGTAAAGCAATGATTTCGTGAATCGATTTTGACCATATTTGTTATTAAGATGCTTGTGTATCAAAAATAAGTTGAATCAGAATGAGTTTATTTGTGTATGAGTGCTCTGAAGTTCCATGATCTTCTTTGACTTCCGATTTTTATGCAATACGCACGATTTAAGTCTTATGTCGTTCCAGCGGCATGAGTTTCAAACCGCGCTCGAGCGACATAACTATAATTCCATAAAATGTCTTCTTTTGGTCTTTGATACAATGATGACCGTATGGACTGTCTTTGAATATCACTGCACATCAGTTGCTTGCTAAAATGCCTACACCATGAACCTCTGTTGTTTTATCATAGCCATTATACATCTGTTTTTGTGTTGATTCTAGGTAGGTTATAAACTTGTACAAGTGACCTATTTGATCCCAAATCACATGAATTGATGAGACTCCTAAACCGTCAAGGCAATTCATGTCGGAGACCGACATGAGTCTCTGGCCATAGGTCGATATGAGTCTCAAGTTGTGATAATGACTTGAGTTGTAGCTCGTAAGACACAACTGCAGTATAAACCTTAACTTATGATAATGTTCAAACATTCCTTTTTAATGCTAGGGCCTTTGTGTCAATATTGAGTTGCTTTCAAAATTCGAAATTGCAAACTAACATGGAGTCGCGGACCTTCATGGTTCTTAGGTTGTGGATCGACATGAGATTCAAGTCGTGGATCAATATGAGGTTCAAGTCGTAGATCAATATGAGGTTCTAGTCGTAGATTGGCACTAGTTTCAGGTCGTGGATCGGTATGGGTGTTATGTCGTGAATCGACATAAGCCTCATACTCTGAACCGACACGAGCCTTGTGTTGTGAACCAACATGAGCCTCATGCCACTAACTGACATGAGCCTCATGTCGTGAACTGACATGAGCCTCGTGGCATGAACAGACATGAGCCTCATGGCATGAACTGACATGAGTCTCATGTCGTGAACCGCTATGGATCCCAAGCCGTGGTAGCGACATGAGCAAACCGACATGTTGCTGCTACGGCATGAACAATTTAACGACTTAATTCTACTGCCAACAAACGCCTTACCACGGTGTTTGTCTCCTTTGTTTCAATATTCTGATGTGTTTTCATACTTTTATTCTTCATTTTTTGCTACTAGAAAATTGAAATGTATTCAAGTATATCTGTGTAGAATGACTACTGAAAAGCGAATTCTTCCTCAAAGTAAAGAGACTTCCTTGGCACAAGCCGATCCCTCTTTAAACAAGGTTTCTAAGACTGAAACAACTACAACCTTTAGCCAAGTTTCTGCCCCTTCCTTCGGACCTTCACCCGATTAAAGCTAGGGATCAAGAGAGACAGTCTACCACCCTAACTCAGGAGCAATATGAACTATTGTGTGGTCAATACGGAATTCCTCTTACGGATGCGATATTACCAAAAGATGGCGTATTTGCCGACGACTCTCCAACTGGATATGTTGCTGTAAGCAAAAAAATGCTTGCAGCTGGTGCTATTCCCCCGTTTAATCCTTTTTAAGGCGAATCCTAAACCATCTACGTATCGCTCCTTTCCAACTCCATCCTAATGGATACACGGTTATGCTGGGCCTTTATGTTCTTTTCATGGATATGACAAAGCAGGAGCCTTCTTTCCAGGAACTTCGTTACTTGTGTTCTTTCAAGAGTAGGAAGGACACCGCCTCTATTATGCATGTTGAAGGTGCCAGAAATCGGAAGCTAGTTCTCGAATTGCCGGACAGTGTTTCAGGATTTTTAAACCAATTTTTCTTTGTTAGATGCCCCGAACCATGTCGAGGGCAGCGGACAGATGGAGGTACGCATAGTTTACTAAGCGGCTCTGACTTTATTTTCTTATGAGTTACACGTTCTTACATTATTTCTTTCAAAATGCAGTACTCCCTACCTTGATTAAGGACAACAAAGCATCCTCTTCTCTTAAAGCCACATACAAAACACTAAAGCTGTTGACAAGGCTAAGAGAAGTAGAAAACTTTTAATTACTGAAAATACTCTTCGCCAATATGAGCTACTTCACCATTTGAGGAATTTTTTATGCAAGGTTGGACCTTCCACTCCTAAGCCTAACCCTGTAGAGTCAAACGTCGGCTGTTCTAATGACAGAAAGGTAACTCAGGCCGATAAAAATCCTATTATTGACCCTTCTTTGAAATGATGTTCAGAGCCTACCAGTGGAAGAACGTTGCCCTTGTCAATGACTTCGAATAAGGATGAGGATTCTAACCATCATAGGGGCAAGGATCCTATAACATCGGTTGAGTTGACTGAGAAAAAGAACACTTCCCCGCATTCTGAGCCAGAATAAGATTCCGAACAGGTTAAGGGAGATAATAGGGAAGTGAATCCTTCTGAATTCGAGCGCGGGACTGAATACGATGGGGAAGACGTAATCGCATTAGAAACTAACCCCAATTTTGAGACTATAACTAGAGATTACCCTATTGAAAATGCAGCTAAGGAAGATTCTGCAGGTACATTAGACAATTTGAGTGATCTCAACTCCGCTAGATATCTTAGTCAGGATGGTGCAGTTACTCAACCTCTCGATCGTCAAACCATAGAAACCGAACTTAGGGACGCAGCCTCCATTGAGTCAGAAAAGCATCTTCAATCTTTAGGAATCCCCTTAGACCCAGGGGGTATGACCGGTCTGTCAATAACAATACCCTTCTAAAGAAATTCATCTTGTTCATTCCAATTCTTTTTCTGTTTTTTATCTTGATTTAATATCTTTTGATTCTTTGTAGTTTTAAGTATCAAAAACTCATTCATGACTCATTTCAGGTCTAGACATGCACGAGAGACGCTCGTCAGGAATCAAATCAGAATTTAGTAAGAGGAGCAAAGCTATCGATCCAAAGCACTTACTACGATCTGAACCTCAACAATCATCACATCGCCGTGAGCAACTCCATCCTCCTCCGCCCTTGAAACCCTCTTCTCAGTCTTTACATGCATCAGAATCCGTCCTAACTGAGGAACAGAGGAAGAAGATACGTGAGGAAGAAGAGGAAGAGGCTAGAAGACGCAGCTGGCTAAAGGAAGACACTCCCGATGAAGGGGAACGATGGAGGTAACGAGGAAGAGATGGTTCTTATAAACATTCCCGAGTAGAAAAGCTGTCTATTAAGCCTCGACTTCCTTCATCGTCCGGCCCTTCCAGTCCGTTAGCTGAGATCCATTCGATTATTAATAAACCTCGCCACACTCCTGGTTCAACAAATGTCTCTTTTTCTGAAAAGCTCCCAGGTTGGAACTTGAAAGGGCTTTACTTTGATCGTGGAGTAGGTATAACTGATGCCGATGATTTTCTCAAGGAAGTGGAGGCAATTATAAGTCAAACACATACCCAATTCGATACTGCTAAGAGTCAACTCGAAACAAAATGGAACATCATAAGAGATTTTTTTTATAGAAAGCTGCGCGGATGGGAGAAATTTGGCGACGACCTCCAAAAGCGCCATAGTTCCCATCTCACAAAAATTGCCAAGTTGGAGAATGATAAAGTCAAATGGGAAAAAGTTTTGGATGATCATGAAGCTACTATCGCGATTCTCAATAAAAGAGTCGCAGAGTTAGAAGCGTCAAATAATGAGATCAAGAAGCTCCAGGAAGAAATCGATGCTTCCAAGCAAAAAGAAAAAGATGCCATAAATTCCAAGCGTGATGTTGATGCCATGCTAGCTGTAGAGAAGGATTTCTCCAAACAATATCGGGAAGATGCCTCCAATCTTCGTAAGGAGTTAAAATCTCTGAAGGCTTCTAACCAGACATTGATGGCCAAGGTCGAGTCTCTTGAGAAGGACAAGATAACTGGAGAAGAAACTCAAAAACAGGCTATGGACGAAGCTGATGACGACATGTTTCGCTTCTATGTATACAGTGTCATGAGCCGTGGGAGTTTGCATTACTTAGGGGATAGTTTTGCACGTACTTTGGCGCTTGTTTGGGAGTGAGTGCTTGAGATTAACGGCGATGATTGTATCCAGGACGAACTCATTATCAAACTCCTAGATGATAGGTCCAAAGAGGCTTTGGCAGAAGGAAAAGGAACAACTAATGGACGAGAGGGCCAGTATTTCTGGTGAGCAAGTTCAAACCCAATCTGATGTCAACCCACTTACTGATCCCTCGGCCCTTGAAGCTTCCGGCTCACAGACACTAGTTAACCCAGTCGATACTTTTAAAGAGAAAGATGATGTTACTGAGAGAGATATAAATATAGAGAACATTGTTGAAGAGCACGGCGGAGACGACAAGGCTGATAATGACAGTCCTGATCATTGGAGAATTGAACAAAGGAATCCCCCAGAAAATCTTCTTGATTCAGGTAAAATTGAAACCGATTATACCCTCTCGTGCTTAGAGTCCATTTTCGATTCACCTGGGTCCCTTGCTTATTTTTCTCAATGTTTCCATACTTTGAATTTAATTTCTCCCTTGTCTTCTCCTATCATAGGCAATACAATAACTACTGGGGTTACCAGGATTGATTCACCATTGGCAACTTTCCCTCTTACTTCTGTCGTTACTCCCCCTCCTCCTAGTAACACATCCTTGCTTGTTGCAGCTCCTGGGTCACAAGATGCAATGATCAGTGCCCTCCTGGGTTTGGATGATGTTGACTATAACCTTAGTGATAATGTTAAGGCCATAGAAGCAGACGAAGGTCCCCAAGGTATTATCAAAGGTAAGAAGAAGACTGTCAAGTTCTCATCGTCTAAGAAGAAAAAGAAGAAGAAAGACATGGAGGCTATCACTTTATCTTCCCAAGAGAATCAAAGTAACGTGGAAGAAACCCCTCCACCTTTGGCTAAGAAGCCTGCTTTGAGATTTGGTGACAGGAAGAAATGATCATGCTTAGTAGTAGCCTAATCTGGTCATTGACTATTTTCTTTTGCATGCTTTATTCAGGCCGGTTGTATATGCGAGTGCCGGTCCCCGCTTATTACTCTTGTACTTGTCGTCTTTATGCACTATGTCATCTGATGTTTTACACTTTAACATGTGAATTTATGGTATAGTTCTGCTTTGTTGTCAGGAAATTGTGTCCTGCTTTCCATGCTTTAAATTTTGCTTTTAGCCTCGTTGTACTTCTTTATTTTATATTTCATGCCTGTTCTACATCTACAATACAAATTGTATGTTATTACAGGCTGAAGTAATTCAACCAACTTTATTGTTTTGTAAAATCCATTTTTGTTGGTTGGAATGACCTAATGTCGGGTTTTCATGAGATTATGACGGATTGTAGTATGTTTAAGAGAGCGTCATTAGATTTCATTAATGAGATGGTAATGCCCCCATACCACAATTGGTTTTAATATTTTGAAAATTAGGCATGGTTTTTACAGTTAGATAATGAAATCTGTTATTCCTAGTAACTGAGTGGGCCAGTTACTTGTGGTTTTTATCAGATAACTTTGAGGGAAGTTTTTGGTTCTGCTACTAACTGAATTTGAAAGATTCGGCTTATAACTGGATGCCCTTGAAAGGATCTTTGATCTGTTGTTCGTTGGATCTGAATAATTCAGACGCTTATTGAACTTGTCGGATGCCCCCGAATAGGTCTTTGGGTCCGTCAGTAACTGGGTTTGAAGGACCCAGAATCAATAGCTGGATTTGAAAGATCCAGCATCTGAGCGGATGCCTCCAATGAGGTCTTTGAAAACCCTGTGTTTATATCGCTACCCGGCCATGTATTAATGGCGTCGGCGACGAACCGGATGCCCCTCGGGGAGGTCTTGGGTTCAAAAGCCCGGTGTTTGTTTCACTATCCAGCCATATCTTAATGGCATCGGCGATGAACCAGTTGCCCCTCGGGGAGGTCTTGGGTTAAAAGTCCGGTGTTTGTATCGCTATCCAGCCATATCTTAATGGCATCGGCGATGAACCGGGTGCCCCTCGGGGAGGTCTTTGGTTAAAAGCCCAGTGTTTGTATCACTATCCATCCATATCTTAATGGCGTCGGCGATGATCCGGGTGCCCCTCGGGGAGATCTTGGGTTAAAAGCCT
Organism: Allium sativum; assembly: GCA_030737875.1. Taxonomy (NCBI): domain Eukaryota; kingdom Viridiplantae; phylum Streptophyta; class Magnoliopsida; order Asparagales; family Amaryllidaceae; genus Allium; species Allium sativum. The sequence continues at coordinate 425,667,344 of CM060909.1, read as the reverse complement.
CATTGTTCCAGGTGGCTGACGTTAGTTTGTTTTTCCGACTCTAGTTGTGACTTGTCAAAACTAGGACTTTGAACTTTGCTATTAAGAATGTGCCCCTGCGGTGAACTTCAAAACTCGGTCTGTAGTTTGGGTGCTACATCGTTTTAGGTTTAGAGTTCTTGATGCCCCTTATCTATGGTTTTGCACTTCACACCCTCTGTAGCAAAAGTGTATAGATGTTTGAGTATTAAGCAACAGGTGCTTGAGTTTCTCCCCGTCGGGGATGCGCTATAGCACTCATCAAGTCCTATTCGGCTTTAAATGCGCTTTCGTTTGCTTAAAAAGCTTGTAATTAAAATCGATGTTGGCAGCTTGAAATCAAAAACTTGTGAATGTACGATTTTAGACAGGTAAAGTAATTTCCTTCTCTAATTTGTAAAAACTTTGCATGATACGCATGATATATTTACAATTCATGATGTATGTATAATGCGTAATATGTGAAAGGAACTCTAAACAAAATAACGGCGAAGATGAATGCTATTCCATGCTCGAGGGAGTGCGATTCCGTTTGTCGTTTTTAATTCAAAAGTGCCATCTGTAAATTTCTGACTTATCATGTATAGTCCCTCCCAATTGGATCCGAATACCCCGGTTCCTGTCATAATTCTTTTCAGGACGAGGTCCCCGACTTGAAAAGTTCTTTGCCTTATTCTTGTATTGAAATATCTGGCTACTTTCCATTGATGGGCCGTTATCTTAAGCTCTGCTTCTTTTCGCTTTTCCTCGAGTAAATCAAGTGCCTCCAACTGCAGCTCTTCATTCTCCTTCTGGTTGAAGTGGATTCTGCAGTGAGTTGGTACTTCCAGTTCCACTGGGATCATAGCTTCTGACCCGAACGCAAGTGAGAATGGGGTGTGCCCCGTAGCAGTTTTATGTGTTGTCCGATATGCTCATAACGCAAAAGATAGTTCATCAACCCAGTTGCCTTTGTCTTTTTCGAGACGCTTCTTGATGGTTGACTTTAATATTTTGTTGATGGCTTCCACTTGCCCGTTTGCTTGCGGGTGAGCTATGGCTGCAAAACTCTTTTTGATCTTATATTTAGCGCAGAAGTCTAGGAAGTCATTACTTTCAAACTGGGTTCCATTATCAGTGATGATCTTTTACGGCACTCCAAACCTGCAAATGATATTTTTCAAAACAAAATTGATCACTTTCTTTGACGTGATAGTAGCCAAAGGTTCTGCTTCAGCCCATTTGGTAAAGTAGTCGATAACTACAATAGTATATCTCATATTCGCTTTTGCGGTGGGTAATATCCCAATCAAATCTATGCCCCAGACCGCAAATGTCCATGGGCTAACCATTTGAGTTAGCTCCGTGGGAGGTGCTCTTGGAATCTTAGCGAATCTCTGGCTCTTGTCACATTTCTTTACATAGGTCATGGAATCTAGGTTTACATCAGGCCAGAAATAGCCATATCGCAGGACCTTTTTGGCTAATGTTTGACCGCCAGTGTGTCCTCCGCATTCTCCCTCGTGCAACTCTGCCAAAATCACTCTAGATTCCTTCTTAGTTACACATCACAGCAACGACATGGAGAATCCTCGCCGGTACAACCTTCCGTTTTGAATGGGGTATAAAGGGGCCTTACGCAATATCTTCCTTTTGTTTTTCTATTCTTCAGGCAGTGTCCCATTGAGGATATATTCTTTGATTGGAGTCATTCATGATGTAGGTTCTTCAACGGTTTCCATTATGAAGTCCACACTCACTTCCTCAATGGTTGGAGTAGAAAGGACTTCGATGGGGATTAAACCCAGCAGCTGAGCATCTGATGAACTAGCATACTTGGCGAGAGAATCCGCTTTTGAATTTTGTTCTCTTGGAATGTGAGATATAACATAGTGGTCAAGGTCTTTTAGAAGTTCCATAACTTTGATTAGATAAGAAGGGAGGTTCCTAGTTTTGGTTCGGAACTCTTTGCATACTTGGCCCACTACCAACTAAGAGTCGCTGAGAATCTGCAAAGCTTTTAGGTTTAGCTCCTTTGCCAACTTTAACCTAGTTATCAATGCTTCATATTCGGCTTCATTATTGGTTGATGGAAAATCCAATCTCAAGGCATAGCATAAAAAGTAACCTTTTGGGGTTTCCAATACAATTCCAGCCCCTGAACAATAGTCGTTTCTGGATCCATCAAAGTATAGTTTCCAAGAAATTTCTTCTTCTGCTGGTTCTTTAACCTCTTCTCCTTTATTTGTAAACTCAGCAATAAAATCCGCTAGGGCTGGGCCATTAATGGCCCTTTAAGGTGGTAAGTGATGTCATATTGATTTAGCTCAATGTTCCATTTTGAAAGCCTTCCTAAAGTTTCTGGACGGAAGAGAATTTCCTTAATGGTTGGTCAGTGAGAACCTTAATAGGATGAGATTGGAAATACGGTCTCAACTTTTTTGATGCAACAAGGAGGCAATATGCGAGCTTCTCTAGCTTAGGGTAATTTAGCTCTGCCCCGGCTAGCCTCTTACTAATGTAATATACCGGCAATTACAATCCCGCTTCTTCTCGGATTAGTGCTGCACTCAAAGCATGCGTTGAAACCGCTAGATATAAAAATAGATCCTCCCCATCTTTAGGTTTCGATAACATCAGTGGTGATTCCATATGTCTTATTAATTCCTCGAAAGCCTCCTAGCACTCTGAGGTCCACTGGAAGTCCTTCTTCCCTTTTTTCAAAGCATCGAAAAGTAGAATGCATTGATCCGTAGCTTTGGAAATGAACCGGTTCAGTGCTGCTACTTTTCCATTTAAGCTTTGGAGCTCCTTTTTTGTCCTTGGGGCCCGCATTTCCCTTAAAGCCGCAATTTGAGAGGGATTCGCTTCGATTCCCCTAGCGTTGACGATAAACCCGAGAAATTTCCGCGAAGAGACTCTGAACGAACATTTTAACGGGTTTAGTTTCATCCCGCACTTCCTGAATATGTGAAACATTTCTGCCAGATCCTCGAGATGATCTTCGACTTTCTTTGATTTGACTAGCATAACGTCTATATATACTTCCATTGTATTCCCTATCTGAGATTTAAACATGGAGTTTACAAGACATTGGTAAGTCGCTCCTGCATTTTTCAGTCCAAATGGCATGACTTTATAGCAGTATAGTCCTCTATCCGTTATGAAACTCGTGTTCTCTTCGTCTGGCTTATGCATCATAATTTGACTATATCCGGAATATGTGTCCATAAAGGATAGCAACCCGTGCCCCGCTATTGCATCTACGAGTTGGTCAATTCGGGGTAAAGGAAAACTGTCTTTGGGCACGCTTTATTAAGACCTGAGTAATCTATACACACTCTCCACTTTCCATTGGACTTTTAGACAAGAACTGGGTTAGAAACCCAATCTGGATACGTAGATTCTCGTATGAAATTATTTTTAAGTAGCCTATCTACTTCTTTTTTTAGAGCCTTGGATCTTTCAAATCCCTGCATTCGTCTTTTTTGTTTTACAGGAGTCAATTTTTGGTTTATATTCAACTTGTGAACAATTACATTCGGTGGGATCCCACACATTTCCGAGTGTTCCCAGGCAAATACATCTAAGTTTGCTTTCAAAAACAAGATTAATTACTTTTGCAGCTTCATTCCTAATTGAGATCCTATCTTCAAGACCTTGTTAGGGTTTTTGTCGGATATTGGAACAGGGATAGTATCTTCAGCCGGTGCTGCTCTATTTTCCCCCATACTACTTTTCCTTGGATCAATTGCTTTCCGAGCGCCACTCTGCTCACCAGTATGGGGTTTTTACTTTAATTGCTATAAGAGGGTTTTTTGGATGCGGAGCGGCGACTCTACATCCTTCTTCAATTCCTTCTTCCTTGCCTCTGCCAATTCAACCAAATAACACTCCCTTGCTGCTTGTTGATCACCTATAATTGTACCAACACCATTCTCTATTGGGAATTTCATAGTGAGGCACCACGGAGCCATAGTTATTCTGAATGCTGCAAGAGTAGGTATTCCTAGGAAGGCATTGTAAGCAGAGGGTTCATCAATTATAACAAAGTCCTGTACCAGTGCGACTTTCTGCTTTCCTTCTCCAAGCTCCACCAATAGACTGATGACACCAATTGGTTGAACAACTTGACCAGTGAATCCATGGACCTTGTTCTGACATGCCTTTACGTCGCCCAAGGAAAGCTTCATCCTATGGAATGCGCTAAAGAAGAGGATATTAACTGATGCTCCACTATCGACTAACACCCTTCTAACTATGGCTGGGCCCAGACCAATGGTTATCACCATTGGATCCTCTGTAGGTGTTATGATCCCAATCGGATATCATCTTTAAATGTGATGTCGTCTCGCAGGATTCTCGGTACTTTTGCTGATAAGACCTCATCTATGATCATGAGTTCACCTTTTTTCGAAAAGTCATTCACCTCATGGGCATACTTCACCATGCCCCCCCCCCAGTTTTTCCAAACTGGGTAGGGGGCCTCCTGAAATGGTGTTTATGATCATCCTTGGTATAGTAGCAACTGAAGCGTTCTCATTCTGTTTAGGCTGTCCTGTAGAGGTTCCTTGGTCTTGACTTTCCTGAGTATTTTAGGAGTTCTTTGTGCACTGTTGAAGCCTGTTTTTTCTTATCAGTTCTTCAATTAAGCTTTTCAAATGTCTACATTCGTTCATGCTATGACCCGGCTGCTTGTGAAATCGGCAGAACCTGCTGGACTTTATTGCGTTATCAGTGACTCTTAACTTCCCTGGCTCTGGGTACTCTTCAGTGTCTTTGGTCGCCATATAAATGTTTTTTATGGTATCGTTAAGAGGAGTCATTTTGAAATTCTTGAAGAAACGAAGCTTTTTGTTGTTTCGACCATCTTTCCCTTCATTCCCCGTTTTCTGATTTCCTCCGGCGTTTTTCTATCCTCCCTGCATGCTTATGTATTTTTTCTTAGATGGCTCTTTGTTTTCTACAGCTTCCAATGTATAGGCTGGATCCTCATCCACGACTATATATTCCTCTGCCTTGTCGAATAGCTCTTCGAGAGTGGCAGGCTTCTTCTTCTTGATCCACCGTTCGAGTTTGGTCCTTTTATTTATACTTCCTTTTAGAGCCATCAAGGCCAAATGTGGCTCATAGTTCCCAACTTCGGCGGCAGCTGTGTTAAAACGATAAAGGAAGGTTTCAGTAGATTCTCCTGGTGCTTGTTCCAACTCGTTTAGTTCCATCACATTACGCACCTTAGTTGCTTGAAGCCTGAATTGTTGTCTGAACAGCTTGGCCAAGGTGCCAAAGTCATCTACAGATTTGGGCGGGAATTTTGTGAACCACGGTGAAGCTACTCCCTCCAAGTAAGTAGGGAAGTATAAACATTTGAGCTCATCAGTAGCACGTGCCCCATCCATGTGCAGATAGTATTTGAATAGGAACACGTTGGGATCGCCAGTTCCATTATAGACTTGTACAAATGGGGGTTTGAATTTATTTGGATATGGCTCCATTTTTATTCTTTGTGTAAGTGGGGTTTTTGTAGGAGCAAATCCCCATTCCTTCTCATCATCCACCTTTTTATGGCTCTCATTCATGATCTTTCGTACCATTCCGAATATTCACTCCTCCTCATTGAGTTGGTCCACGGGGCGGACGCCTTCTTCTTTACCGGATGCTTGCCTACGCAAATGATCGCGGTTCAGATTCCAGGGCCCTAGACCTCCTACATAGGGAAGTGCCCCTTTGGTGGAACCAAACGCTTGTTGAGGAGTCGCTTTTCCAGAGTGGTCATTAGTAGGGGGCTTCACCCCCTTATGAATAGGATTTGCAACCTCTTGGATAGAATTTCCTTTATTCGGGCTTGAGGAAGAAGACCCAGTATCTTCTGTTCCAGCGGTTTTAGCAGTTTTGAGATGGTTTGCACTCATGGTGACTTTGGCCGTTGCGGCTTTCATGGAGAACATGGTTTCAAGCTTCTTCATCATGGCCTCATTCACAAAATCAATTCGACTTGTTAGTCATGCTGCAACTTCATCCAATTCCCTCCTTGTTACGGCAGTTCCAGCTTTGGAACTTCTGCCGACTTCAAACTGATTAGTAGGCGGGGTGTTTTCCGTGTTAGTGGCATTATCAACATCTTCTATGCTTTTACATGCATCTTTCTTCGATGGTCTACCTAGCTTACCCATGGCTTTAAAGATAAGTATTTAAATTCGGACAACTTAGATAATCGGAGTGTATTCCAATGCAGGGTCTTCTACCTTGTGGGAGAGAGAGAGAAATCGATTGACAGTCCTGGCCCCACAGTGGGCGCCAAATGTTTGCTCCAAATTTGGGACCAAACACCAAAGGTGTAAAGCTACACTTCACTGATTGGGTAAGAATATGGAACCGCGTAATCGCAAAATAAACGGATAAAAGCAAGTTGGAACACAAAGGAATTTTTATAGTGGTTTGATTCAACATGAATTTACATCTACTTTTAATCAATTCTCATTATGATATTCAAGCTTAAACATATGAATTTTCTCTTATTACAATCATTTCTCTCTTTTAACCCTATTTATGATCTAACTTCTCTTAAATTTGGTGAAGAAAAGGGGAGAAATTTAGCTTTATAATGAATCTTCAACCACTTGTGTGCTTTGATCCTTTCTCATGATCCTCATAGATTTCATAGTGGATTAGCATTTGATTTAGGCTTTGGAGAGGATTAGAGAAGGTATGAAATTGCTTGACAGATTTACTGTATGGCTTGAATGAGATTGAAGGTGCTTAGATCCAATTGTAGAAAGCTCTCATAATCTTTGACTTGGATTTGATATTCATGAAGTTAGAAAAGTGTTGATGAATTCATAGAACCCATTAGAGAAGTTGTAGATGAGCTTTGAATTTGACGGAGTCACCTTGCAGGAATGAATTTTCGATCCCCCAAGTGAATTATGAGGGGTATTTATACGAGATTCTAGCCCGGGTGGCAATTCTGTAATTATACAGAAAAACACCATGGTTCATGTCGCCGCCGACATGACTCGGACTTCCACCATAACTCTTATAGCCAACGACATGACTCATGTCGCATGGTGGGTTAGCTCTTGGCGTTTTGTGCTTGCGACACGATATGACTCTCCTTGGCATGATTCATATCGTCCGGATGATAACTGTTGATGACCTGGTAAAAGCTTGATGCGGCATGAGTAGGTCACGACATGGTTCGCTACGATATGACTTATCTTGTTCGGGTGACCCGATATTTGTTGGAATCGAAATGAGTAGGGTGTGGCATGACTTATCTTCAGACTTTAAGTAGCGACTGACCCTTTATGTCGTAGTACGATATAGATGCAGGGTGGCATGACTCATGTCGTTCGATCCAATGCTTCCTAGCACCCTTAGCTTATAGCACGTCATGGTGTCATGTCGTATAACTACTTGAATTCTCTCTGATGCTATAAGGGGAGCGCAAGATGGAAAGGCATGACATGACTTCAAAACGAGTTAACTCATACTGAACGTAACAGATCACAATGGTATGGCTCTTGCTTTATCCTTTAGAGTCTCAGTGGCATGGTGTTTATTATACGAACCAGAGGTGTTATAATGACTTGCGACATGGAGAGCACTCCGTTATGATATTAGAATGGCATAATTGATGGATGCTTTAACCTTTCTTGTACGACATGAAGCAGGTACGACACAACTTGGAAACGACATAACCTTCCGGGATTACTTTGACGAACTGCGACATGATTCAGAAGAGTCTTGATTACGACATGGAGATACATGACTTAGTTTTAAAACTCGATACGGATTATGACGACCTGACTGATGTGTCATAACTAAAGGCGGCATGGTTCCTTCCTTTCTTTATGACATGGCCTTAGAGCGAATTAGCATTTACTCATCAAGCCCTACGACTTAACAAATAACGACATGATCTTGACGACATATTGAACACGTATTTTTATGGGTTAACAATAACGGCGCGATATTAAAACCGGATTTAATGTCTAGCGTTACCCCTCTCCTAATGCTGGCTCGCGCCATGTACAATAATCACAACCAATTCAAATAATACCACAATCCATTTTACAATCACAATCCAAATTTCCACAATACAATCCAAACAAACACTATGGTTTGTACAATAAATAGTGTCGGGAGCTTCTAATCCTCGTCTACATCCTAGTATATATTTAATTGTAAAATAATTAGAGTGAGAAGGAGTTCTCACTTTGGGATCCACTCCGCCATGTTTTTTTACATTCTGATTCATTGTTTTGATCCCAGAAATTGCAAATGAGCACTAATCTTCACACTGCCTTTTAGTCTAGCTTAAGCGCGCCATTCCAGATAACTTTCACCTAGTGGATTTTCTTTCAAAATTGGTCCATTTCGCCAGAAATCGCGAAAAGACTTTATTTAGATAGCAGACTTTGGACGCATTTTTTGAACAACTCCGCAATGCAAAATATGGTTTCCATATACTCAAATCGAAGAGAAAATCATGCTCTTTGATTTTGGTATTGTGGGGTTTTGACCAAAAGTGCACGGATTGGAAGTTAGGGGCTGAAGAGCGTCAGGGTTCTAATTGCAAATACAGAAATTAACAAATATTGGATTTTTGGATAATGAAGGACCCACGGCTAGAGTTGGTTGGCCAGAGGGGGCGTCGGGGTCTGGTGGTCAGGAGGGAGGCGCGGTGGTCGGGGTCGGTCCAGTGGTGGCGGCCGCGGCCTGAATTAGGGATTTGGGTTCGAATTAGAGAAGAGAGAGAGAAGAGGGGCGACGGAGGAGGGAGGGGGTGCGATGAGGTGGCGACGGCCTTGCAGAGGTGGGCGGCGGCGACGGATGATTGGGGGAGCAATGAAATTTTAAAAATTTAGGGGCGGGTTTCTTCGTTGACCGCGAGAATGGAAAGTTAGGGGTTTGACCCCTTTATATATATATATATATATTCATTTAAAGATGAATTTTCATTTGAACACCAAATTGAACCCAACAACTGTCGCCCTTAACTAAACAGCCCCATTCCGAACACAGTGGGATATGTCCCGCAAGCCAATTCGATTGTTTCATTCGGTTTTCGTCAAAATTAATATAACGTTCAAAATTGATGTCAATGTACGTTTTAATTTACTTGGGCCATATACTGACTTAAAAAGTTCCAGAAAAATAAATCAAGCTATGTTTTGACGATATGGTCCTAACAAAACTAATTTCATCGAATTTGGGGACCGTTTGAAAAACGGTCATTTTCCAGTTGATTAAATTCAAACTGAATTGACCAAACGCGTTTAAATTCACCACGCTCACATATTAATTCCAAAATTATGAAAATTGGAATTTGACAATAATTTGACATTCCGGATCCAATAAAAGTGGTTTCGTCGAAAACGGAGGTCATTTGCAAAATGGCTGTTTTTAAGGGCTATATATTATATATAATATATATAATAATTTGACATTCCAGATCCAATAAAAGTGATTTCGTCGAAAATGGAGGTTGTTTGCAAAATGGTTATTTTTAAGGGCTATATTATGTAAAATATATATAAATTCTACAACGACTATTCTGAATTTTAAACTGGACATAAACTTCAATTTATAAATTGAAATCTCAATTTCTTACATTCATTAGAAAGATATTATTAAACAGATTCAAATACTCCTGGTTTTACTGAAATCCAATTAATATTGCATTCTGTACATTCATTTGAAATTAGAAATCAAATTTTCAAACTACTACGTCATTTCAGGCTCGTTTTATAATCAAAATAAATTTATTCATTCTAACTTTGATTTAAATAATTTTAAATCGTTATTATGTAAAATAAATCATTTTAAATATTCAAAATCCATTAAAATAGAAAAAAATAAAATTTTATATTGGTTCTGGGAATCCGGATTGTTACAATCTCCCCCACTTAAATTTTTTTCGTCCACGAAAAGGAACGGAGCTGAAAGTTGTTTAATCAACCAACTAAACTTTCGTTCTGGCTTTCATTCTTCAACTTTTCAATTTCTAAGAATTTTCTAATTTTTCAAAAATTTGGCTAACACCCTAAGTTTTCGAAAAATTTCGTCATAACCACCTTTGTACGCGGAGACCTTTAAAACCGCAAGTTGCCTCACAGGGCTCTCACCAATCCAAAAGAAAGGGAAAAAGCCAGTCAGCACATAAAATCATCAAAACCTAAGAAATACAATAAACATGTACCTATTTATCAGGCATACAATTTTATTCCTCTTCTTAACTTCCATGTTATGACCTGTTCACACATATATGTACATGTATGCAATTTCCTATCAATTTTCAATATTAATTCAATTTAGCTAAATTTACCTTTCATTCTCTTATTGGTTTTATTGTTCCAACATTTTAATTAGTTAAACTAATAATCAAACATCACAACCAGCAATCAATTAGTTGATTAGCTTTTCAATCATATGTCTTTAATATATTCAAAATCATATTTTAATTGTCAAATCACAACAATAAATTCTAACTATGTTTTGGTTCTCACACTAGTCAATTGGAAATATATAGATATCCCACTTTCGAGACTCAAACATAAATAATGATGAAGTTGCGACGTCACCAGAATTATGTCCGGGCGACTAGAGTGTGATTCTATATCCACCAAGTATATTTGAGACTTCGAATACACGCTAGCTAGGCATATATGCAAAATCTTCATATACTCGATTGTCCAAAATCGATTTAAAATAAAATATTCAAATACGTATTATATGTTTAAATTTTCAAAAAATAATTGTTTTCATTTTTATTTTAAAAATAACACTCTTTGAAACTCATTCTAGGATACTACTTATCCCATCTCTAACAAGTCATTCTCTTTGGATATTACTAATCGAATCTCTGATGAACTCTTTCGATTGGTTTTAATGTGTCTTGTTCTCGAGCTCTGTAAAACAAAGCTCTAATACCAACTGAGACAACCTGAACTTCCTGGCCGGCCTAAACCAAACAAGAAGGCGGGCTGCTTTGAGAACAAGAAAAATCGGAATACAAACAGAAGAACGGTTCATTGCTATTACAATAATTAGGTCAGTGTACTAGAATATACCAGAGTATGAATAAATAATATAAAGCAGAAAAATGTAAGAGATTTAAATTACAATGCAGTGGAAAATAATACATAACACAACTTAAAGAAATACACGGATACATAGCTTTCCGAATATAGCGCTAGCTGTAAATCCAGGATCCTGGGAAAATAATATCTGCAAAACCAAAACTACTAGCTTCCCATGTGGAAAATATGGGCACACAGAGTTTAGGTTAAAACAATAAACTCCAGGTCAGTCATGGGACTGGTGTGAGAACTAAAACGGTTATTTAAAACATTACTTTAAAAATAAAGTAAATCAAGGGACCATGCCGTATAACACGAAACGGGTTTACTTCCAAGAATACCGATGCACAAAACAAACAGCGCCATGCTTTTTAGAAAAATGAAGCTATTATAAAACCCAGGTGCTATCACACAATGCAACACAAGCCGGAGGATAGAGTTTTCCATTATAATAGCCAAACATGCTTGATATGTTATAAAACAAAACATTTTACTATTACTATAAGTGTATAGTGTCAAAATCAACTTCAAATATAAATGTATCAATCATAGACGGCATAGTATCCCATGCTACTATATTGCCATAATAGTTTTGAAATTAAAAACGAAAGGTCACATATTGGAAATTGGATTCCATCTATGAGTCGAGGCCAGGGATGGCTCCTCACCGATTCGAGACACTCTAGCAAATGCCTCAGGATCCCCCGTAGTGAACCCTTGGATCTTCAGGGCTGGTCCACACTTACGTTAGTGCATTAGTATTCCTGAACACATATTTCCCGAACCTATCGGACCTATTTATCGACCCCGTAGTGACCGATATATTTGAGGCGCCTCGCTATCCATCATCCACATAGATAAAAAAATATAAATGTCTGGGCTCCATACCATGACACCACCCATAGCTAGAAAGAAACCTCGTGCACTCCCTACAGTCAAGATCCCGTTTTAAACTCATACTGAGGCGTGAGGCTTGCGAATTAATGCTATACACGAAGCTATGCTATTTAAAGCCATGCTTTGATCATCAACCACAAAGCTCTGCTTGTCAACAAAAGCCTTGTCATTTGAATCTCAGCATGCCACACTGACAACTCACGCCATACGACTGATGTCTGTCAATATATAACCTTTAAGCTCGTACGTCTCAGAGAAGGGTGTTAAGCAAGAGAATAAATTTTCCGCCATCAAACAGATATATATTTAATAGAAATCAATCAACACTGAATAAAATCCAATGTCAGACACACATCCATTTACTAGGTCATTTTGGGTCTGAACAAGACCGGAGGCACCTGATTCCTCGTCCCATATGTACAATATAGGAGAGAGGTCCTCGCACATCTGGTCAATCTCCAAGTACATCTGGATGATCGCCACTTATTACCTTGTCTTGGGTGTACAACCCAATCAAGACATTAGTAATCATCTAAACGATGAGAAGAACTCCGGTCTTCAACCACCGTCTTCATTGTCGACTTATCGCCGAATCAATTATTCAAAATGGGTATAAACCCGGTCTTTCCGAATAATTCATGTATCTTATAATCAAGTGCTATAAAAGCACAACATATGCCTCATTCCAATTCTGAATATTCTTTTATTCAAATATTCATATCCTTTGGGAAAGGTTTCCATTAATTTTATCAAATATAAATTCTTTTAAATTTATACTTTAATCTTCCTTTGGATATCAATTCTAAATAAAATTAAGGTTTATCAACTAGTCGGGATTATCGAGCCTTGCCAAAGTAATCATTTATTTATTTATCCCAATCCCAACCTATTCATCCCATGGAGCAAAACTGGTAATACTCCATGTCTAACACCATGGTGTTATCGCTAAATTTAATTACCGTTTCACGTTCAAATCAAATTAAAGATTTAACTATCGCCGGGAGTAAAAACTGGTGATATACCATTCTTGATCATTTCCCAAATTTGATAATTTGAATTATCCCATTCACATTTCAATCTAATTAAAGATTCATTAAAACTCTACTTAGTTTTAATCTCATAAATCATTACTCAATGATTATTTAACTTTGGGAAATCAAACATGTCACATCGACAATCTACACCGTACCATCGATTTATACCGATATATAACCTCTAAGCTCGTATGTCTCAGAGAAGGGTGTTAATCAAGAGAATAAATTCTCCACCACCAAACAGATATATATTTAGCGAAGACCAACAATACGGTTCGAAATACAATGTTAGACATGTAATCCTATCTTTAACTTGGTTAAATAACTAATGTCATTTAAAACACAGTTCACGATAAACCCAAAATCACATTCCATTAATTACAGAATCTTCACGGAAAACAGATCAATATATAATCGAAATTGATTTCCGTACCGGACTAATAATATAAATGGAATAATGACAAAGCATTTAAATTCCATATATATTAACAGTCTTCCTCCACAAAAGCTAACTTCGATTATTACCAAATCGAATTCCATTCCGTTCCAATTTATTTTATTGAATTGGAAAACTTTACTTTGGATAATCCCATTAAATCTTAATAAAAGATTTATATATTCCAAATCACGTTTCACTGTTATTCAGGCTAAAGAACAAGTGTTATTTAAAACATCATTCACGATAAACCCAATTAACATTCCATTTTATTCCAATTACTAAATTAATTGGAAACTCTAATAATCTTAATTAAAAGAATTATTCTTTTCACAACGGGTTTTAAGAACAGTGTTATTGAAGACACCATTCACAACAAACCCAAAATCCACTTTGATATTCAATATAAGGCTCTGAATATAAATTATATCGAATTATATTCAATATCAAATTCTGAAACCAACACATATCGTATGGGGAATAACAATATATATTCATCTTTCAAATTCCTCCACAGTATTCATATAGTCAAGGAATCCAATATTGAAATCTCCCGAAGATGATTTCTATTCAAATCCATTCTAATTCATACATTGGAAAAGTCTTGGTTAAATTAAAACCGTTTCCCTATCCAATTTATTTATTTAAAACCATTAGATTATTTTTCTAGTTAATAACTAGTTCATTTTGATAAAGGCATATTATTCTCTTTTCAAACATGGAATTTTTCATCCCAATTCTTTCCAAATAATTTATTATGATTTTATACAAATTATTAATATTTTTTATAATTTTATTAAGGCTCTTTCAGTCGATTTCCATAAACAGTCATTGAACTACACTTACATCAACTTTTCCAAATTTGACTTGGACATAATTTCAAATCCAACCATTAGATTTCAAATCTCTTATATCGTTAGAAAGCTTTTTTTGATACAAACTCAACGGTTCTGGTTTTAGGAGAATCTGACAGTCGGGTCCTATAATGTCAATTCGAAGTCAATGGCCGAAACTCGCGAACGGTCGCGGCGCGAAGCGTTCTATTCAGGCCATTAAAAATATATAATATATATATTATATATATTTCGTGGATTTCCATTTAAACCATATTTTATAAATCGTTTATAAATTCATTTTAAAACGATTCCCACTTTCATTTAAATTTTAAATCAAAATTGAATACTTCTTATCATTATAATATTTAAATGATAATATTTTAAAAATATCTGATTTTGAAATCATTTCCTTTTTGATATTCATTTTAAAAAATGAATAAAATCAATATATATATATCATTTGCACTAAAATGGCGCAAATTTAATCAACACGGCTTCATATGGTTCAATATTTTCGTGTCCATCCAAAATCAGACATCAAATTGGGATACAATAGTCTGTCAATCAATCGATTGACATACAACTAAATAATTGGGATTAGTGTACGTCAAATATCATCTCAATGCCCGTGTAGGGTTTAAACCACAACTACTGAATATTATTTATGTAGTTGGGCGATGTGTAAAATTTATTGTCCCAATCAATATCAGTTAAATGAGTGTACATAAACAAATCATCCTATTTGTAAATTAATATTTATTTTCATTTTAGGGGAGTTTTATGCTGTTCACATATACGTTAAAAATTATATTTTTAACGATAAAATATTTATTTCAACAATTAACTATTTTTAATAGTTCATTCATTCAATAAAAATGATATTTTTATTACTCGAACATTTTATTTAACACATGAATATTTATACAGTTCATATACACGCTAAAAATTATATTTTTAATGAACAATATTAATTTCAGAAAATTTCAGCATTATAACGGCGCGACATTAAAACCGGAGTAATGTCTAACATTACCTCTCTCTCGATATTGGCTCGCGCCATACACAGTAATCACAACCAATTCAAACAGTCCCACAATCCATTTTACAATCCAAATTTCCACAATACAGTCCAAACAAACAACTATGGTTTGTACAATAAATAGGGGCGGGGGCTTCCATGCCTCGTCTGCATCCTAGTATATATTTAACTGTAAAATAATTAGAGTGAGGAGTTAACTTTGGGATCCACTCCACCGTGTTTTTCTGATGTTTTGATTCGCTGTTTTGATCCTAGAAATTGCAAACAAGCTCCAGTCTTCACACCGTCTTATTTTCTAGCTTAAGCGCGCCATTTCGGACAACTTTTGCCTAGTGCCCTTTCTTTTGAAATTGGTCCATTTCGACAGAAATCGTGAAAAGACATTATTTGGACAGCAGACTTTGAACGCGTTTTATGAACAACTTCGCAATCCCAAATATAACTTCCATATACTCAAATCGAAGAGAAAATCATGCTCTTCGATTTTAGTATTGTAGAGTTTTGGCCAAAAGTGCTCGGATTGGACGTTATGGGATGAAGAGCGTCAGGGTGTTAATTGCACATACAGAAATTAATGAAAATTGGATTTTTAGATAATGGGTGACCCACGGCCTGAGGTGGTTGGCCAGAGTGGGCGCCGGGGTCTGGTGGTCGGGGGGAGGCATGGTGGTCAGGCCAGTGGCGGCGACCTGAATTAGGGATTTGGGTTTGAATTAGAGAAAAGAGAGAGAGAGAGAAGAGAGGAGGGAGGGGTGCGACGAGGTGGCGGCGGCCTTGGGGAGGTGGACGATGGCAGATTAGGGCGGCGGCGACGGAAGATTGAGGGAGTGACGGGATCTTAAAATTTTGGGGGCGGGTGTCTTCATTGACCGTAAGAAAGGGAAGTTAGGGGTTTGACCCCTTTTTATATATATTGTTTTTTCATTTAAAGGTAAATTTTCATTTGAACTCCAAATTGAACCCAACGACTGTCACCCACAGCTAAATACCCCCCATTCTAAACACAATGGGATATGTCCCACAAGCCAATTCGACCGTTTTGTTCAGTTTTCAACAAAATTAAAATATAAATTGATATAACGTTCAAAATTGATTTCAACGTACATTTTAATTTACTGGGGCCACATACTGACTCCAAAAATTCCAGAAAAATAATTCTAGCTATGTTTTGACAGTACGGTCCTAACAAAACTAATTTCATCAAATTTGGAGACCATCCAAAAAATGGTCATTTTCCCATTGATTAAATTCAAACTGAATTGACCAAACGCGTTTAAATTCTCCAGGCTCACATATTAATTCCAAAAATTATGATAATTGGAATCTGGAAATAATTTGACATTCCTAATCCAACAAAAGCGGTTTCGTCAAAAATGGAGGTCGTTTACAAAATGGCTATTTTTAAGAGCTATACAATATATAAATTCTACATAAATTCTACAGCGACTGTTCTGAATTTTAAATTGAACATAACTTTCAATTTAAAAGTGAAATCTCAGTTTCTTACATTTGTTAGGAAGATATTATTAAACAGAATCAAATATTTCTAGTTTTACTGAAATCCGATTAATATTGCATTCTGTACATTCATTTGGAATTAGAATTGAAATTTCAAACTACTACGTTATTTCAGGCTAGTTTTATAATCAAAATAAATTTATTCATTCTTACTTTGATTCAAATAAATTTTAAATCATTATTATTTAAAATAAATCATTTTAAATATTCAAAATCCATTTAAATAGCAAAAATAAAAATTTTAAATCGGTTCTAAAAATCTGGGTTGTTACATCTGACCTGTTTATTAAAAAAATTCCGGATTCCCAGGTTAGTCTTCTGACTTATAGTTTCAGACATCTGACATATTTTTCAGATGGTTGTCTAGTCCAGTTGGTAATGCTATATCCCTTGGAGGTAATAGGTGCCAGGTTCGAGTCCGACCATCGTTATATTTTATTAATTTCACCTTTCCATTTTTTATGTCGTTCATCGAATAGCAAATTGTCCTGAAATAACATAATAAAAAAAATGTTAGCACCATTTTCATGTAGTTACTATCATCAAAACACCAAAATGATGTTTTCAACATTCTCCCCTTTTTGATGATGACAACCGTATGACTTTTTAAATTTACTACCCCTGAATATACAATCTCCCTCTATATATATGAACTTATATAATTTTTCTCCCCTTTTGTCGTTATCAAAAAGAAATAAATATTTTACTTATTACAAATGACATGTGCATGACAGATATATTATAGAAGGAATAACATATGAAACATCATACTTTCAAGCTAGGGTATTAGAAAATAATAACATTTAAAGCATAGATATCCAAGGTTTTTATAATTTTCTAATTTTTAGGGAACCTTACAATTTGGTTTTGGTTGAAACTTTATAAATATAGTTTTCATTATTAATCACATTATCAAAATATTCATCAATATATTTTTCTCTATTTTTCCATCAAGTAGGAACCCAAATACTTATATAATTTGTATTATTTATCAATGATTCGTAATTCAAGCAATGTATCCTTTTTCTAATTATTATATCATTTTGATATGAAGTGGTTTTTAGGCTATCTCTATTTTTAGTACAAGTTTTAAAATGTGCATACATTATGTTTATCTAGTACTATTTTTATGTTTACCGCAAATATAGCCTAAATCGCTTTTATTACTGTAAATTTTACATTTTGCAAAGAGAGTAAGTCATTGTTTTCCTTATTGAATTTTGTACCCATTTTATTTGATTTTTCAAAATTCCCTTTCAAGCTACAAAATTCCTGCTGCAAAATTGTATTATTTGTTTTAAAAGCTCGCATTCTTTGATTAAATCTAAATTTCTATCATTTGAAGCACTATTCTCTTTTTCAAGAGACAAAAGATTAGAATTTGGTTTATTTAAAGAATTTTCTAAAGACATCATTTTATTTTGCAAAGATTCATTTTCCTTTGAAAGATTATTATTTTGTAAAACAAGTTCTTGAGAAGTTTCAAAATTCTTTATTTGTTTTACTAAGAAAACATTTTCTTCCTTTAATTTATCATATTCTAGTTCACAATTTTTGGATTAGACTTGCAAATCTAGATATGGATTTTTGGTCAGTTGAAGCATTAAGTAGGATTGCATCTATTCTTGGTCATCCCCTTAAATTGGACAAAGTAGCTGAGGAATTAATTAGAATATCCTACGATCGTATCTTGTTAGAAGTAAATTGTGAATTTACATATCCTGAGAATGTTCTATTAAATGTTATAATGGGGATATAGTGTGGTAGGGGATTGAATATGAGTGCAAGCCAATTGCATGTTCAATTTGTAAAACCAAGCTTTCCTGTAATTGGAAAAAATAGATCAAAGACAAAAAGGCGAAGTAAGTAGCTTGACAGTGGGTCATTAAAGGAGGCATAACTAAACAGTAAGCTACTTCTTTCTGTGTACTTATGTTTGAATCATGTAAGCTTCTACTGGATTAGTCTGGTAATAGTATCTCCGTGCATGGTTTGCCTCTATGAGTGGTTTAGTTCTTTTTCAGTATCAATTTTAGGTTTTTATTTATTATTTTTAGTTATCTACAGTGGTATTTGATGATGGGATTTTGGGCTTTGTAGTTTCTTCAGTGTTCAGTAGTTTTGGGCTGTATAGCTATGCTCTTTGGCTAGTTCCTTCTTTGTTGCATTTCGGTGGTGTTTTAGCTTTTGGCTGTCTGGAGCTTCTTATTGCTTTAATGGTTTTATTTGCTAGTTTTTCTAAGGTCTTTTTTTTGTTTTTATGGACTTATGAGTGTATAAGTCTGGTTGTTTCGTAGCGTCTAGTTGATCGAGCTGGATTTGGTTTTCGTTTTGTAAAGTTTTCGTTCTGGGTGTGTGTTGTAATTTTTCCATCTTGATCTTTTCTTTGTATCTTGTTAATGTATTATAAGTAACCTTTTATTTAAAAAAAAACATTAGAGATAATAGGAGAATTAGATATACCGATATCGATGACTTCACCAATGCCAATGCCCTAACCTTTTGAGTTATAACCAAAAGTTACTGTGCCACCATCCATGCAAGTGATATTTGATAACATACTTTTGTTTCCCTTCATGTTCTTGGAGCATCCAC
Source organism: Allium sativum (assembly GCA_030737875.1). Taxonomy (NCBI): domain Eukaryota; kingdom Viridiplantae; phylum Streptophyta; class Magnoliopsida; order Asparagales; family Amaryllidaceae; genus Allium; species Allium sativum. Next base: position 425,647,908 of record CM060909.1, on the reverse strand, counting down.
TATCTAATATCCATTTATCTTTTTGTTTAGTTTTGGGTACCTAAAATATACGTAATTCAGCTGGTACCCATTTCCTCTATTAGGGTCCTATTTGTTAGGTGGGAAGGCAGCCATACTCAGGTGGGTTTGGGTCCTTTAAAAACATAATTTGTATTATGAACTACATCTCTTAGAATTATTTTGACATATTTACGTTTAATAAGATTATTATTGGATTTCGGAATCCATATTTTCACCTCTTTAGGTTTTAATACCTTTTTATTAAAAGTTCTCTTTTCAAAAAATTTATAAAGTGAACTATAGTTTTTTGATCTCAAATCCTTTTTAAACCTAATCCGTTTCGATTTCCAGAAGTTTTGGTGTTTTTAATAATATTTTCCAAATTTTGTTTTCCTTTGTTGAATTTGGAAACATTTGTAGTAATCTTTTCTAATTCATCTTTAAGTTTTGAAATTTAAAAAAAATTAAACTTCTAGGTTACTATTCAAAGTCATGTTTTTATTCAAAACCTCATTATTTTCTAGTTTAACTTTTCCTAATTCTTTTGATAATATATCATTTTCAAAAACTATTTTTTATAATCATTTTGAGCATTTTCTAATTCCTCTTCTAAAATGAACTTTTCATCTTTTAATAATCTTATCATAATTTCCAGTCTATTTATTCTAGCGATATGATCTTTATTCTTTTTCTTTTTGCTCTTTATACTTATCATCTACTTCCAAACTAATTTCTAAAATTTCATTATAAGTAGGTTCGGGACATACCTCATCTGTGTCTGCCATAAAACATACATTTTCTTGTTTTGTATCACTATCGCTCTCACTTTCTGACGAGGAAGAATTAGAATCATCCCAAATGATTTGAGAATCTCTTCTTTTCTTTTTGAATTTTTCATTTTTATTTTTCTTCCTTTCATTAAGAATCTTTGGACAATCTTTCTTCATATGATCGCATTCGTCACATTCAAAGCATATGATTGATGTCCGATTTGCTGAAATTGATTTCCCATCTTTTTAAAACGTTGTCATTTTCCTAAACTTCTTAAACTTGTTATAATTTTTGACTATGAAGACAATTTCATCTTCGTGTAAGTTGGAATCTTCTTTATTTTCTTAAAAAGCTATATTTTTCTTTCTAGTATTTTGTTCCTTTCTAGCCTGCAGGTTAGCTTCATAGGATAACAAATTTCCAGTCAACTCTTCAACTTTAAGTTGAGAAATATCGTTTGCCTCTTCGATGGCTAAAACTTTTCTTTACCAATCATTCATTAAAGAATTCAAAATTCGTGTAACTAAATCAAAATCAGTGAACTTGACTTCTGGTGTCATAAGATCATGTTGTACAGTTTGGAATCTAGTGTACAAATCACTAATGGACTCACTTGCTTTCATTTCTAAAGATGAAAATTAATTTAATAAAATTGAGATTTATGTTTGTTTAACTTTTGTGGTACCTTCGTGAGTGATTTTCAAGATACACCTTTTATCATAGGCAGTAGTGCACATCATGACACATGAAAATTCAATTTTTATCTAAATCACAAAATAAGACATTCATTGCTTTCGAATTGTTAGAAGCTGCGGGTTTTTAGCATCAATCCATTCACTCAGTTTAGTTTTTGTACTTCATATTGGTTTTGAGTGGAAAACAAAATTTCTAAACCATTTTCTTCTATAAAAATCCCCATACGAGTTGGCCAATATGCATATTTTGACCTATTGAAAAGCGGAGGACGTTGTGTGGACTAACCTTCTTGAAATATACTTGTCATACTAGATGATGCAAATACAAGTTACTATAATTTGATCAAACCTTGTTCTAATACCAATTGTTAGTCGCTACGCATAGAATCAAAGATTGCCAATAGTTTAAAAATGTAAATGCAGCGAAAATAAAAATAGAAGATCACACAATCGATTTTATACTGGTTTGAACCTCCCATCCTACGTCTAATCCTGAAGCTTTATTTAGGCCTTTCACAAAAAATAAACCATCACTTCGCCTGGAGGAATAGGCTTCAATACAAGAAAGTTTCTTTGATAATAGTGTGTTCTAGACAACCTGGATTTTGACAAGTAGTACAATGGTCTTCCTATATCTCTCTTACGTAATATGAACTTGAACAGTGTAGGAGAATATGGAAGAATAATATAGTGATTACAAGTTTTGAAAGGAAGAGGTAATTGGGATAGAACACATAGATAGAGTATAGAATTGGAAATTCAGAATTATACTTCTCAATCTTGATTGTGATGTATATATACTTGTTGTAGGGTTACCTTGAATGGTTGCTTCTCTTTCTTTTCAGTCTTGGAGAAGCAATATTTCAGTACTGGAGATGTTACTTTTCATAGTTTAAGAGTTTAGTTCAAGATATGAGGAGACATCTATTCAAAAATGACTAGTTGTTTAAAAAAAACCCGAAGCAAATTTTAGACATCTGAAATTATAGTTAGACGTCTGACCTGTTTATTAAAAAAATTCTAGATTCCCAGGTCAGACGTCTGACTTATATTTTAAGACATCTGACATATTTTTCGGATGTCTGTATTGTTCAATTGGTAATGCTGTATCCCTTGGAGACTATAGGTGCCAGGTCGAGTTTCACCTTTGTCATAATTTATTAATTTCATCTTTTTATTTTTTGTGTTATTCATCGAATAGCTAATTGTCTGAAATAAATTAATAAAAAATGTTGGTAGCATTTTCATATAGTTATTATCATCAAAACACCAAAATGATGTTTTCAACATTCTCCCCTTTTTTGATGATGATAACTATATGAATTTTTAAATAATATTTTACTACTCCCCCTGAAAATATGATCTCCCCCTATATATATATATATATATATATGAATTTATATATTTTTTGTCCCCCTTTTTCATTATCAAAAAGAAATAAATATTTTATTTATTACAAATGACATGTGCGTGACGAATATATTATAGAAGGAAGAATATACGGAACATCATACTTACAAGCTAGGATATCAGATAATAATAATTTTAAAGTACACGATACCCAAGGTTTTTATAATTTTCTAATTTTTAGGAAATCATACCCATTTAGTTGTGGTTGAAACTTTATAAATATAGTTTTCATTATTAATCACGTTATCAAAATAATCATCAATATAATTTTTTCTATTTTTCCATCTAGTAAGAACCCAAATACTTATATAATTTGTATTATTTGTCAGTGATTTGTAATTCATGCAATGTTTCCTTTTTCTAATTACTATATCATTTTAATATGAAGCGATTTTTAGGCTATCTTTGTTTTTAGTACTAGTTTTAAAACGTGATACATGTATGTGTATCTAGTAATATTTTTAAGTTTACTTCAATTATAGCGTAAATTGCTTTTAATACTGTAAATTTTACATTTTATTAAGAGAGTAAGTAATTGTTTTCCTTATTGAATGTTGTAACCTTTTTATTTGATTTTTCAAAATTCCCTTTTGAGCTACAAAATTGTATTATTTCTTCTGAAAGCTCGCATCCTTTAATTAACTCTATACTTCTATCATTTACAACACTATTCTCCTTTTCAAGAGACAAAAGATTAGAATTTGATTTATTTAAAGAATTTTCTAAAGGTATAATTTTATTTTGCAATGATTCATTTTTCTTTGAAAGATTATTATTTTGTAAAACAAGTTCTTCAAGAGAAGTTTCAAAAGTCTTTGTTTGTTTGACTAAGAAACCATTTTCATTCTTTAATTTATCATATTCTAGTTCACAATTTTTTTATTTCTTTAAAGCAACACGATTGATCTTTTGTAATAATTTGAAATCTTTAAATAAGTTGTTACGTGATACGAAAAGATCATTATAAATAGAATCATCGCTTACAGATTTAGATTTGAGTGTAACCATGTTGCAATTGAAGTGTGATTCTATATCTTGTTGCTTACTTTTCGGGACTGCTCTTTCCCTATCTTTAAATTCTGATTGCATCGTCTCTTTCTGGGCATTGTTCTAAGATGTTGTTATGATCAGTATAACGCCTTTCTCTAATACCAATTAAAAGTCTATACGAGTCGATCATGTGTAGGCAAGTATGAATGTATATATCAAAGTGATATATTAAAGTAAATGTTAGTAAGGAAAATGCACACTAGAGTTTTTAATTCGTTTGGAAAATATTTAAAACATATTAAAGGTATCACTTTTATGTTTTAAGAATAATGTCCATGTATATCCGGAAAAATCATCAACTGTTGAAAAAACATACTTATTATGATTTATTGATTATATATGAGCCAGACCAAATAAATCCAAATGTAAAATCTTTGAAGGTTGTTTTATAGAAATATTTTTCTTTGACTTTAAATGAGCTTTTCTTTGATTTGCCAATTTGACAAGCATTACATATATTTTTAACTTTATAACTTATTTTAGGCAATCCTTTAACTAGTTCATATTTTACTAACTTATTAATATATTTGAAATTAACATGACAAAAACATTTTTGCCATAACCAAGGATCTTCATGACTTACGGTTAAGCATAAATTAGGATTTTGTTTAACTTTTATATTTATGATATATGTGTTTTTATTTCTAAATCCTTCAAAAACTTTACTTTTATTGTTATCGAGTATGTTGCATTTACCCTTTTCAAAATCAATTTGAAAACTCTTATCGCATAACTGACTAATACTTAAAAGATTGTGCTTTAAATTTTTAATTAATAAAACATTGGAGATAATGGTTACATTCATAACCGGTGCTAATGGCGACATCCAAATCCCCTTTTCCTTCTTCTCGCTCAAAGGTCGCCATCAATCAAGATTCCGACTTCCGCTCAGCATATCCTCCAGATCTGAGGCAATTTCAGCAGCATGCAAAACCAGGGTGAGTTTCGAATCCTAATTTTTCCAATTCTCAAATCTGAATTCAAGGGTTCGATATACAAATTTTATTGAGAATTCTCAAACTACTTTAAATTGGAAAAGTTCGATGCAATCTAAAGCATGGGTAGACGTTTCTGAGTAAAAAGCTCATCTGGACTCTTTCCAGCTAAATTACTAAAAGCTCATTACTGAAGGTAATTTCAAATTAGCTTTAGAGATGAGAATCTGATAAATTAAGCCAGGGAAAATTGGTTAAACTCAATAGTGTTTTATGTTACTCGAAATCATCCTTATTATAAGTTCCTAAAATAATATATAGATAGAAATCGGGGCTTGAAAGGAAAATTTCAGCTATACACTTGGGAAAATGGTTTCTTTATAATTAAATGTGAAAATTTTAAAGACTATGATAGAATTCTTGCTGCTGGTCCTTAATAAAAGACTTTTAGACATGAAAAAATGGAAACCTGGGCTTAAGTTAACCGTGAATTTCTATATTTGATCCATATATGGATCAGACTTCCAAATCTACATCTGAATTTTTGGTCAGTTGAAGCATTAAGTAGGATTGCATCTATTCTTGGCCATCCCCTTAAATTGGACAGTGTAACTGAGGACTTAATTAGAATATTCTATGCTCGTATCTTGGTGTAAGTAAATTGTGATTTTACATATCCTGAGAACATTTCTGTAATATGTTATAATAGGGATACAGTATGGTAGAGGATTGAATATGAGTGGAAGCCAATTGCACGTTCAATTTGAAAAACATTTGGTCACTCTGCTGCGGCTTATAAAGCAGTGAAATTGTGGATCCCTAAAGAAAATTCAGATAGCTAATAAAATGGATATAGAAACTAGCTTGAATAATCAAGAAATGCAAAGTGAAGGTGTTGCTGTTGGAAGGTCATATCCTAATTTTAAGGTAATTTTTATTCTAATCCACAATATTAATAAGTTAATCCACCCTATTTTATAGGATCGTTTACTTTTACTAAAATTTAGATTTTAATCGGTGTATCCGCAAAAAAAACACACTTATTTTCTCTTCTTCTCAGTCTTTTATTTTTGTAATCCTAGCATCCAAATCCATGCTTAAGCGGAGTAATTCAATGTAATAACAGTAAGTAGTTTGTTTAAATTTTTTTTTTGAAGTTGACTAATTGTATACAGAATTGTATTTTTTTAATATCACCATTATCACATATAATTGTAGCTAGTTATTTTCTGAAATCTTGAAAAAATTGTACATTAGTAGAATATGAATTTATATAAATATTGTAGTAAGAGTATAGGCTGTTTGGATAACATTCACTATCTAGACCTCCTAAGGAGTTATGCTCTCAAACAACTATAATATACAATTTTCTCTTTTATTGATTTGTTAGTATTGTTTAATTACTTGCTATTTGTCTAATATGTAGATCTTAAATTTGATTTTAGTTCTTATTTACTGTTGTTGCCCGGTGCAATTGGTGATGTACCTTCAAAATATTAAGCTATTTGAAAACATTAGATGTGAACTTCTCTACTGGAATCTTGATTTTAGTTTTTATTTTCATAATCCTCTACTACCATATCATGTCTGATCATGTTCAGAGATAATTAGTGAACTAATTGTACCTAATTGATTGCTTCTTAGCTGAATTCAAGTGCTATCAACTCTAATTTTAACACATGTTTATTTGTTACTACTTTATCCAACGGGAGGGACAATTCAGCACAAATAATTGTGAAATAACGCAGAATTGTGAAAGAAGAAGCACAAAATCGATTGTTAGCTATATAATACGATGAAATCTTTAAGTTAATCCACTCGTGGATTAACTTACAAAATAGTTTTGGATTAACTTATTAAAGTAAAATGGTGGATTAACTTATTAAAACCATGGATTAGAATAAAAATTACCCTAATTTTAACTTGACTTCAAGAAGAATTTCTACTAAGAATAGAGAGGTCATTCAACTGGATGGTAATACTAATGCTGAAATGGAATTATCCCAAAACTATGCTGAGGGGGCTACTGCTCCTTTAAAAGTTTCAAATGATAATAAAGTTTATTTATAGGAAAGTAATGAGAATGCAAATCAATATGTTAGCGATACTGGAAATTGTGCTTATATAAAAGAGGTTGGTAAAGTGGTAGAATTTGGAGAATGTAGTAAGATTCAAGAAAAAGAAGATATTACAGTTAAAGAATAAACAATGGACGAATTAGATGGATCCTCTTGTAGCTTTAATAGGAGGAGGGTTAAGTTTAAAAACAGTAAAGTAAAAGGAAGTAGCAGTATGATCAATGATGAACCTTTAGTTGAAACTAACCTCGAATGGGTAAAATTGATGTCTCAAATACAAACTAGATCAAAGATGAAAAAGGCGAAGGAAGTAGCTTGACAGTGGGATCATTAAAGGAGGCATAACTAAACAATAAGATACTTCTTTCTGTGTACTTATGTTTGAATCATGTAAGCTTCTACTAGATTAGTCTGAAGATAGTATCTCCATGCACGGCTTGCCTATGTGAGTGGTTCAGTTCTTTTGCAATAGCAATTTTAGGGTTTTTGTTTATCGTTTTGGAGTTATCTGCACTGGTATTTGATGATGGAATTTTGGGCTTTGTAGTTTCTATGGTGTTGAGTAGTTTTGGGCTGTATATTTGTGCTCTTTTGCTAGTTCCTTCTTTGTTGCAGATCAGTGGTGTTTTAGCTTTTGGTTGTCTAGAGCTTCTTATTGCTCTAGTGGTTTTATTTGTTGGTTTCTCTGGGGTCTTTTGTTTGTTTTGTTGGTCTTATGGGTGTGTAAGTCTGGTTGTTTTGTGGCGTCTGTTGGATCAAGCTGGATTTATGAACTTGACTATACATGAGTCGACACGCCTTTACAAACATGTTTTCTATAAAATACTTCATTATTTGTTTTCTAAACATGTTTTAATGCTTCTCCTATTTGGTTGTCGGTGTCTGTAATGATGACAAGGAGAACTTTTATTAAAATGTTTTCTAAAAAGGAATGAGGTTTTGCCTCTATTTGCTGCCACCATTTATTTTGCGATAGACGTTGATTGTTTATTGTTGTGTGAAGCTATAAGGGTTACCCATTTTAGATTGAAATAAAAATGGACTTCAATGCATATGTGGGAGTCGAAGGTGATTGGGAATGACATAGGTGACGTACCCATTGAAGTTTATATTGGACATTGATTGAAACACTTGATATGCTTATGTTGCTTAGTTGTTGGCTATTTCTTAAGACATTGCATTTTTGTGAAACATTAGGAGGATTCAATGTGTGGAAATTAGGAAACACTAGTTAAATTAAATTGTATAAGAATGATGTCTAAGCCTGTTTCTTCACACAGTAAGGGGGACTTAAGAAGGAGCATTCGGTTTTATGGTAGCAAGGAGGAAATCTATGAAGCACAAGACGGGAGCCAAAAGGGAATGTAGGTTACATGTTAATGGGATATAACCTTACAAAACACAATATGGGAACGACAGACTGAATGATGTTTTGGCTTTTTTGCCTACCAAAGTTCTTTGAGAAGCACTATACGATAGTTGAGGAAAAAGGAAAAGATAAATTAAAATGTTGAAACTGTTAAGACATTTGGTCAGCGTAACAGGGGGATGTGAAATCCATTATGTGTACATGTTATACGTTATCATTGTTATGATGTTTTTCATATAATTAACCATTGTGGTGCAGGAGCACAAGGTTAGCCTGGTTTTGTAGCATTGATCTAACGAGAGTAAACCCGTTCTACTAGGCAAAGTGGTCTCATTAGAAATCAATAGTGTCAGGTAGTAATTTTATTCACACCATTCCTTTTGACTGACCCGTAGTTTATGATTTCCCCCTTAAACTCTTAGGTATTTAGTTGAGTAGGATGAGGGATAAGTTGTTTCAGGTATATCTTTTGAATGAGCTTCTGGAGGCGAGCAAGTGACTGCAACTATTTAGGTATTCCCCTATGTTCTATTTTGTACTATTTGTTGCATCTTTTGATGTATGTTTTTTCATCTTTTATAACTACCGTTGTTTATATTTTGATTAACCGAAAGGGCATCATCATATGTCACTCTCGGAGTATATTTTGTATTAACTTATGTTTTTTCTGAACAAGTTGTGCGAAGGGCTATATGAATGAATATTTGTATCAATTGAATATTTTGTAAAATTATTCATATTCCCATGTTATCTGATGTTATTGTCAATTAACATTCGGTATTCTTTTAACGAAAGTTAAAACCAGAGATAACTGCAGCATCTGTAGCATTTGACTTCCAACCTTGGAGAATGGGGTGTTGCTATTTGGTATCAGAGCATATGTTTATGTAAACTTAAGTAACCTGTTTTCTATAAGATTTTTCTAATTAAAACCCAAAGTTCAAAGCAATATACTAAGTGTTAGGATAACAAAACTATTACATATTTGTGATTTTATTATATATGTTGTACATACCCTACAGTCTTAGGATCGCCCTTCGGTATCTTACTAAAGTTTGCATATAGAAAGAAAGTAAGATATGAAGAGAAGGAGCGCAAGGCTGAATATTGGTGGTGGAAGTACCACAACTAACAGAAATTCTTAACCCAAAGGCTAGGGAGGTCAGAGCTAAAGAGAAAATAAGAACCAAGGTGCTGCTAATCCTTAGGTAGATTTAGGGAATTTTTTATAGATGTTGCAAGGTTGAGTTTCTGTTGGTCCTGAAATAATTAATCCTAAAGTACAAGTTGGAAACAACTATGAAATTGAGCAGGGATTATGCTAGCTTATGAGGAAAACCATTCCTTGGAATGGAAGATGTGCCACAACGGATACTCGGTTGTTACATTGTGAAAGAATCTTTGGCGACCTAGGTTTGGAGGATGATAAAAAGAGGAGGTAGGAATCTAGACAATTGCAGGGCAATGCTTTGCATTGGTGGAATGGAGTGAAAGGAAGGATACCGAAGGAAGTAATTACTTGGGAAGACTTTTGGAGGATGCTTAGGGACAAATTTGTTTTGGAAGCCCTCAGTCCCTGACGATGAGGAAGTTTGATGAGTTGAAGTAGGGAGGTTATCAGTGGTGGAATATGTTGTTAGGTTTGATGAATTGTCTCATTGTGCTCGCTAGACGATATATATTCTCATCTTAAGGCATGAGATGTTTATAAAGGGGCTTAGGTTTGAAATCATGAAAGCAACTATGTGTCACTTGCATGACCCTAGCGATGTTGTCATTGAGAATGTGCACTAACTATCAGAAGCTCAAAGAGTGGACAGTGAAAAATAAGTATCCTTTGCCTCATATTGATGATTTGTTTAATCAACTAAGCGGAGGAAAAGTGTTTTCTTAGTTGGATTTGGCTACTGATTTTCACAAACAAAGAATAGCGGAATAGAGCATTCCATTGATAGTGTATCATACGTGATATGGATCATAAAAATGGATGATTATGCCATTTTGATTGATGAATGAGCCTGCTTTCTTTGTGTATTCGATGAATTGAGTGTTTTGGGAGCACTTGGAAAATTATATGTTTGTTTTTGTAGATGATATGTTGGTGTATTTGAAGGATGCAAAGGAGTACAAGTGTCACTTCGGATTTTTCTTGAAACTTTACAAAAGCGTCACTGGAAGGCAAAATTTCTAAGTGTCATTTTTAGGAAGAAAAGGTGAAGTTTCTTAGTCACGTAGTTTCAGGTGAATTACTTATTGTAGATCCATTGAAAGTGGATGTTGTCGTTGGTTGGAAGAGGTCCGGAAGTGATACAAAATTCCAAAGCTTTCTTGGTTTGGTTGGATGCTATCAAAGGTTTATTAATGATTTCTCAAGGTTTACAACACCACTTATTAAGCTAACCCAGAAGGATGTTAAGTTGTATGGTCAGATAAGTGTGAGGATGCACATTAGATTTTGAAGCAGTTATTAACCAATTCCCCTATACTAGTGGTGCTAGATGGAGATTAAGAACTGGTTGTTTATATTGATGCTTGTGGAATAGGCTTAGGGGTTGTTCTTATGCAAAAGCGAAGAGTTATTACTTAAGCTTCCCGAAAGATGAGGCCACATGAAGTGCGATACCCAACTCATGACCTTGAGTTAGCTGCTATAGATTTTTCCTTGTAAATTTGAAGGAATTATTTATTGGGTGAAAGGTTTGATTTGTTTATGGACCATAATTCTTTGAGATACTTTCTTTGTCAAAAGGAATTGAATATGCGAAAGCAGAGATGGTTGGAATTTTTATCTACTTATGATTTTAGCACTGAGTATAATCCAGGAAAAGGAAATAACGTTGTTTAAGCCCTTAGTAGAAAGTATTAAGGGATGTTGTTGGATATGTTGAGAAAATGGAATGACTTAGAAGACCCAGTTACATGTAATATAAGGGACCAGTCGATGGACATGTTCTAGTAGTGTTGTGTTTGGAAGCTCAACAAATTTTGATTGGCAAGATTGCTTCTAGGAAGGAAGTAGATCCTTTGTTAGCCAAAAGGATAATGATGCCCAGAGGTACATCAGAAGGCGATAACCCAAAAGGATTTATTCTTGACCGAAACAATTAGTGAAGAACGAAAGAAAGGTTATGCGTTCCGGAAGTTATTGATTCAAGGAAAGAAGTTCTTAGGGAGTACAATCATTATAAATTTATGATACACCCTGGTGGTACTAAGATATACCAAGCTGGTATGAAGAGAAACTTTTATTAGGAAGGCATGAAGAAGGATGTAAGCTTGTGGATGGAGCAGTGCTAGAACTACCTACAAGTGAGAGTCGAATATGAGAAGCCTAGTGGTTTAATTCTACTATTAGGTATTCCGAGTTGGAAGAGGGATTCGATATCCATGGACTTCGTAAATGGTTTGTCGAGAACGAGAAAGGGGAACGAAGGCATATGGGTTGTCTTGGATTGACTAACCAAAAGTTCCCACTTTATTCCCATAAGATCTAATAGGACATGGAATTCATAGTAGTGTCGTAAGCGATAGAGATCCATTGTTTACTAGCGAGCTCTGGAATGGTCTGCAAAAGGCAACGAGAACGAAGCTTAAGATCAATACTGCATATCATCCACTAGTCAGACCGAAAGGGTAAATAATGTACTAGAAGATTTTTTGAGAGCTTGTGTCATGGACTTTGGTAGTTCATGAGAGGACCATTTACACTTTGTGGAATTTTCCTATAATAGTAGCTTCTAGGTTAGTATAGGAATAACATCTTTCAAAGCTTTATACGGAAGACCATGTAAATAGCCAACATGTTGGTTGGAGAGAGGCGATGGGTTAGTTTTTGGTCCCGAATTATTAAGAGAAGCCACAAAAAAGATTGATATTATCCGAAAGCGAATAAAGGAAGCTCAGACTAAGCAGAGGAGTCAAGCTGGTAGAAGGTTTAAGGATTTGGAATTTTCAGTTAGGGATAGTGTCTTCATCAAAATGTCACCAATGGAGGGCGTATTTTGTTTCGGAAAGTCCCAAAAGCTAGCACCTAGGTTTTTTGGACCTTTCCATATATCGAAAAGGATTGAAATTTTTCCTATAGAGTAGAGCTATAGGATAACTTTTCGGGAGTCTATAATGTGCTTGTTGTGTCGCAAGTATATGCATGACCCCGATACTACAATGGATCTGAAGGCATTAGAAGAGATGATGGTGGAACCTGACTTTACAATCATCAGAAAAGTAGTGAGAATGGTAGATATAGATGAAATGAAATAGAGAAACATTATGATTAAGCTGGTGAAAGTCCAGTGGAGTGACAATAAAAGATATTTCACTTGGGAAACCAAAGATAGAATTTACAAGACCTATCCAGAATTGCTTGCTAGGTTGAGAAGTATGACGGTATTTCACCGTCTATCCCTTCGATAACGGATGTTGGAAGGGTTGTTTTCATAAAACTATTTTTTAAATTCGTTTTATCAAATGCTTTTGAAACCTAGGGCTTATGCCTGTGACTGTTTCGAAACCTTTAGTGCCGACGCGATATTTTATACTTGTTTTCTAAAATACTTAAAGGTTTATCCTCCATCCTTCACTAGATGATGGGCCATTTTCTAAACTATGTTTTCTAAACCTAAGCTTATAGTTCCAAAACCGTTGAAATCATTGCCTATGACGACACGCCTTTGTAAATCTATTTTCTATAAAATATTTCCTTTGACATAGATGGGGTAAACAAGGAACTTTTCTAAAAATAAATGCTTTAAGGTTTTGCCTCTTTGGCCATCAATGTTTATAATGACGACAAGGATAACTTTTGTTAAAATGTTTTCTAAAAGGAATAGAGTCTTTGCCTCTATTGCCTACCTCCATTCATGCGACTATAGGTATTGGTTGTTGATTGTAGTGTGAAGCCGGAAGGGTTACCCCTTTTGGGTTGAATTGAATATGGATTTCGATGCGTATGGGGGAGTCCAAGGTTACTGAGAATGACATAGATGTCGTACCCATTGAAGTGTACATTATACATTAATTGTAACCCTTTAGATATCATGATGTTTGGTTTTTGGCCATTTCTCAATACATTGAATTTGTGGGAGTTTGTTCAATAGGTGGAAATTAGGAAACACTAGTCAAATTAAACTGTAAAAGAATGGTGTATAAGCCCATTGTTTCACGTAGTGCCCAGGACTTAGGAAGGAGCTTTAGGTTTCGTATTAGTGAGGAGGAACTCAGCAAAGCACAAGATGGGGACCAGAAGGGAATGTAGGTTCCATGTAAATGGAATATGACCCTATGAAGCATAGTACGGGAACCACAGATTTAATGATGTTTCAACTCTGTTGCCTAGTAGACCAATTCTTTGTGAAGCACTGTGCAGGAGTTGAGGTAACAAGAAATGATAAATTAAAATTTTGAAATCGTTAAGACGGTTGGTAAGTGTAACAAGGGGTTGGGGAATTCATTGCGTGCATCGTGTTATATGTTGCCATTGTTACGATGCTATTTTAAATTGTACTAACCATGTAGTGCAAGAAAACAAGGTTAGCCTAGTTTTGTAGCATGGATCTAACGAGAAAGAAACCTTTTCTGTTATGCAGTGTGGCCTCGTTAGAAATAAATAGTGTCAGGTAATAAGATTATTATTCACACCAGTCTTTTTAACTAGCCCGTAGTTTTTGTTTTTTCCATTAAACTCTTGGGTACTTGATTTATTAGGCTTAGGGTTAAGGTCTTTCAGGTATATCTTTCAAATAAGCTTCTAGAGGCATTGAAGGAGGCTGTAGCTATTTAAGTATTCCCATGTGTTCTGCTTTATTCTGTTTATTGTATCTTTTAATGTGTGTATCGAAATGTTTTACGACTGCCACTATTTAAGGGGTATCGTCATATGTGGCTCTGGGAGTATATTTTGTAATAACTTATATTTTCTCTGAACGGATTGTGTGAATGACTGTATGTGTAATGAACCAGGATTTTCAATGATTAAAATATAAACTAAATTAAGATTTAAAGTTTAGGTAAATATTTTTACTCGGAACTTGGTTTATACAAATGATTTGTGTAAACCCTTTTTCATGAACTTATAAACAAATTGAGCTTTATATCTCTAACCGATTTGAACCCTGAACGTTAAAATTCCTTTGTTATTGATATGAACGAAACAGATGATAAGAAGTTTATCATCATTAGTTTATTTTGAATTTAAGTAAGAAATGAAGTCAATATTTGTCGTGTAATCTGGTTTATTTTGTAGTTGTTTTAAGATCCATACACGTACTTGTATATAATCATATTTCATTTCGTTATCATCCGTAATTAATAAGTATATATGTGAACCCTTCTTGGACTGCATTTTTCATGGTACGTTTAAATTTGGAATACTAAAAGCATGGTGAACCATTACCTTGGATATCCTTAAATCACGTTCAATGGGTATTTGCACGTGTAAATCTTATTCTGAAATTCCGACAATTGTCAAAAGAGTGCAAGGTCTCATTACCATGTGTGTCTCCACTTTTAATAATCAGTGGTTCCTCATCCTCTAAATCAAACCATCTGCTCGCTCTCCCCTGTAGAAAAACTCGATCTTCTTCCTTCCTCTCTGTGTTCTTCCCTCTCCAAGTATACAACGACTCCCCACTTAAAAGCGCAACTCCTCTATGGTTTCCTGGCAATCTCCTACACCGTATCATCCTTCATGCACCTGCATGCAAAACTGCACCCCTTCCAAAAGCACTCAGCCCTTTTCACATGCAGACTTCATCCACTTTGTGGCACCACCGCCTGTTTTTCCGCCACCAAGTCTGCTTCCTATCTCCCCCTCCCTTCCATAAAAACCCACATTTCCTTCTCTTTAATCCACTCTCTTCCTTTTAAATGGCCCCACCGTCACTTCTATTTCCTCCTGCAAGCGCATATACCTTTAGCTCGCCTTCCCGCATTGATTCCCAGTTCCGATGTTCCTTGCCCTTTCCACTGCATTGAAGCCTCTGTCCTACTTGATGTTTCCATCTTGGTACGGCGCGTTTCAGCTCCTATGAGTATTATGGCAAATTTGAGATCTAAGATCAATATCTACTATAACAGTTGAGGTGATTTGGTTTGGGATAACATGGGGTTGGAATGTTGAGGCATAGGGAATGGATATCTGATGAAATAGATGTAAACTGCAATGAGAAGTATATATCCGATGGAAGCTTCCAAGATGCTTGATGCAATGCCCCTGTCAACAATTCTGTCCTGATCAAGTTATAATCATGGCACTGTGTCACTACTAGAAGCTTAGGTATATTTTGTTTTATATGTATATAAAAGTGTAAATGGGTTTGTAAAGGAAGCATTTTGATGAAGGTTGTAGGGTTATCCTATGGTGTACTATAGATGATGCAGGAAAGGAATGATGGAGTAACTTGAGTTTGAAGATGGTTGGGATGTGTAAATTAAAGGTTTAAGACTTCCATAGGAAATAGAATGTATTCACATGCATGGTGCAGGTAGGTGATAAAATGCGGATTGCAGTTAAGTTGGATACATGCAAACAAAAGATATTTAATTGAAGAAAAGAAGAAAGGTGAAATCTTGGTGTTTGCCGGTGTTTTATCAAGTGGGCACTTGATAAAAGCGGTTATTTTGCTAAAGCAAAGTTCGAAGGGTCAAAATCGCATATCATTTGTTGCGTTGGACTGGAAATAGTACGAATAGCGATAGCATTAAGGGAAGTCTGACTGTGAAGATTTGGAAGGCAGAAAGGAGAAGAAGAAGAAGAAGAAGAAGAGAAGTAGCGGGCTTGGGTTTAGCGTGGTCAAGTAATGGGCTTGGGCCCAATTTTGTTTAAGTTATTATTTAAATCAAGATTTAATGGTTTAAGACTTTAAACACTCCTAACTCATTCGATATTAACCTAATTGATGCACTCTTGGGTCCATTGAAAATCGTACCAAAAGGTAGAACACTTTGATATGTAATACCAGTCATTTTGGTTAAGTATAAAATTATGATGTAATAAAGATTGTTATATATAAATATAAATATGTATAACAAAGATCGTAATTAATCAAATATCAATATATAACTAGCAGAGAAATCAGGAGCTGCTAATGGAAATGGATCTTAAGAGATACAAGTAACGGTGTTAGTATTGTGGCTTGTCCGTCTTGGTTATGAAGTTATGGAGCTATTTTGGTGAGAACATTGAATTTAATTATTTATTTAATTAGTTGTTATTAAATAATTATAATTAGTTGAGATTAATTATAGTTAATTGTTGGTTGGATATGGATGTTCTTGTGTGAATAGATCTGCATGTAATTAGATTAACACTGAACACTGAAGTGTTATTGACTGTAACGCTTGTGCACAGCTGAATTGTTTGTGTATGGGTGATAATTATAATTTATGGTCATCCGATTTATATGGTTGATTTATTTTTCATGATGCACACACAACACCATGGTTGCGGAATCATACAAATAATATATTAAATTCTCCTTCCATGTAAATGAAGATTTATTTTTTTCAAATATTAAAATATTTTTCTTTTAAGTCAAATTTTAATTTGAAAAAAAAAGATTTGGAAATTTAAATATAATATTTTATAATATTATACCAGACCGTTCTAGGATGACAAAGAGGATGGTATCTAGGCTTGGGTTTAGAAATCTAATTTCCTGCTCTCCTTGGCTATCCCTAACTGGTCCGACGGACGGAACAGTTAATTCAAATATAATTTGAATTTGAATTTGAAATTGTTTTAAAACTTAGAAAACCAATTGGAATTAAAATGTCGCGTAAGGACCATTTATGAAATTCAAAGTTAAATTTAAATTTAAACAAAAAGGGTCTGAATTTCTATGGTTTACAACTTATTTTAAATTTAAATTAAGATTTGGAAATGATTTTGATTTAACTTAAAAATCGGTTTTAAAATTTATGTTGTTGAAATTTTAAATTTAAAAGTCGAAAGGATTTGAAGGATTATATTTAAAACGTTTTATAACGCGCTGCGGCGCGACAGTTCATAAATATCGATTAAATTTTCCAATGGTTATAATTTGACCATTTGGAGTCGATTTGACTTGAAATAAGAAACGTTGATTTTCAAATATTAGGAATTTTTGAATAAAAAAGGAATTTCTAAATTTCAGCGTACGATTTTCAAGTTATGTTCAAAACAAATTTGGAAAAGGTCGATGTACGTGCAGTTCAGCGACCATAACGAAAATTCAAATAAAATAAGTTTTAAAATTTGAGAAAAATCATGAAAAATCTTGCTTTATTAATTTAAAGTAATTAAAACTGAATTATTGGAATTTTTGAATTGATTTGGCATCTATTTGAATTAAATGACTATCGCAGCACTTTTAATAGTGTTCAAACGCTATTATCTCAATTTCCAAAATAAATGGGGTTTGAAGTTTTTAAACCATAAACCATTATTTCAAATGGTTAAAAAGGATTGCAAAATAGTTTGAAAAGAAATTTTTGAAATTGAATATTGTGTATGGAATTGATATCAAACACAAGTCGATAACTCTATTTAAACTTACTTTCGAATATCAAATTGTTTGGATTATCGTAAAAGGGATTCTAATCAAAGTTAAGAATTGGTAAACTTAAAGACTTAAGGAATCGAAGGATTATGTTTGAGTATAAGTATCGAAGGGTTTTGTTGGAAATAAAGGTTGGTAAATCGAATAATTGATTTCAAAGAAAAGTTAAGAATGATGAAAGAATTTATGACAACTCCAACCTTGACATTGTAAATGAATTATTTGATTGGAAGGAGATTGAATTCAAAGCCCGTATGATCCATGACTATCGATTTAAGAAACGCTTATTACTTGGAAAGTCCAGGATCGGATCTAAGTCCGAAAAACATTCCAAGTAATAATACGATGCATGAAGCAAATTCAAGACTTGGAATCGATGAATGAAGATCGTGATTCTTCACAAATCGGACGGACTATCTGCTAATTGGTTTCTTTACTGAATAGCTGCAGTAGAGAGATGTCCCTATTATCGAAGTGGCAGGAAGTTTGAACGTGTGGGGAGAACTTTTGGATTTTGTTCCATTCAAACACAGGACGGACTTGGATGGATTGTGTGTCTGACATTGTAATTGATGGCATAACACCGATTTCCGTTGATATGTATCTGGTTTGTGACGTATGAGCTCGAAGTGGTTATGTATGGATGGAAATCAGTGGTCATGTTGTGAATGGATAATGTGACATACTTAAGAGATGAAATGAGCTTGTACGATCAGGGCATTGCTTTTCTAGGCATGCTTTGTGTATGATGTGACATCAACAAACCTCACACCCCGGATGATGAGAAACTGGCGGTTAGGTTGTGTTTTTATATATATATAAATATATATGTATATATATATATGAATTGATGATTATCGTTGCATTAGTGGGAAACCACTTATGACTTATGGAATAGGGTATGTTCGGGGGGCCAGTGAAATGGGAAATGTTTTCCAAGGAATGTGAAGGGTTAAACGGGTTTTTGGGAAATATCTGGGAAGATATGGGAAACTGAAACACCCCACCTCCGTTAGGGTCACTCTCAAAGGGAATGCCCTAATTTTGGTGGAGGTTTATAAGTATAAGTCACAGATATACAAGACAGATATAAGAACACATATTTTTGAACAGCGGAAAACAACAACTTTTATTTCATTAAAATATGTGTTACACAAACCATGCCATAATTGTCTTACAAAATTTCCAAAATCATAACTGTCTTGATTACATTATTTAAAGAAGCATAAATAAACTGCAAAAGTCCCATAGTTGTTGTCCAAAGCCATAGTCCAAAACGAAAAGATCCAAGCAATACATTCTTTCTCTTCAAGCTGGATATGAAGGTTGGTCAAGCCGCGGTATTCCCTCCCTGTGGACCTTGGGGGGGGGGAACGGAAGGAAAGAAGACGAAAGAAAAGTAGAGTCAGACATAAAGCCTGAGTAAGTCTAGGACTATTCTGTCTATGAATAAAGAACTGGGTATGATAAGTATAAACAAGAAGTAGGAAAGCACTATAAACTTAGTTAAGTTGTCTAGGGTCGAATATACTATCGTACCCCATATTAATCTCTGAACCCATATAAACTAGTTCCCAACTGGCACCCCATAATCAGGGTGAAGTGATCCATTCTATGATGATCGGCTCCTACTCGCATAGTTACATGTGTCTTACGGCCCCCGATGTTGTAGTTACCTATGCTGGTCCCACCATGGAGTGTATCAAGTCCCATGGCGGCGGCCCGACACAACCCTAGAATGCACAGGTATGCTACTGGTGCCCAGTGCCTTATTTTTCTGCGCCGGAGTGTGTGCACGCCCGCACCCCGCTAGAACCTACACTGCTACACCACCGCCGTCGATTTGACCTCTTACAATCAGCCCAGTAATCGTGCCCCACCCTGCCTAGTTTCAGGGTATCATGATACACCTTATAGGGTTACTGCTGAAAAGGGTCCCCCGCTACTAGGTTTTCTATTTCTAGCCAACATGCTAAGTTGGTTAAGTGTTTTATAACCTAACCCCAATCAGTCTGTTTAGTTTAGCATGTTCCATTTTGATTAAGTCTTTAGTCCACTTAATCCTAACAATCCTGACTCAGCTTTAATTGTTTTATTAAAGCCTTGACCTCTCACATTAGACAGGTATTGTTGTGGCTGCCTGTTGCCGGTTGGTTCCGGGCAGTCTTACGCCACAACTCAGTCTAACCTCGGGTCCTTATTGAGCTTCATGTTTAACCACCCACATTGGATAGGTATTGTTGTGACTACTGGACAGCCGGGCGGTTCCGGGCAGGTTTACATCACAACTCAATCCAACCTCGGGTTAAACACATCGTATTTTCTACATTTACATATTTTGTCTTTCTTCTTTATTTTCTTATATGTAAATATTTGCGGCCCATTAAAAGTCAATGGTGTGAAGGTTACACCAATCATGGGCCCAACCCATACTTGAATTTGGGCCCCTTTTCTTTATATTTTCATTTATTAATAAATTTAACCCAACGTTATTTTCCCCCGTTTAATACGTCCGTTTATTATATATATGTTGGGCTTAGCCTTTTTAAGCCCAACCTAGCCATGCGAAAAGGGGAGGCTTAAAGCGTGATTACATACACAAAAAGGGGAATGTGAACGCATGAACTTGCAACGTGACGTTGGAACTACAAAATAGAAACTGGTGTACTTGCATAGTAGTAACATATACTTTGGTCATAAAGCATAAGTGACATGAATCAAACCATGTAAACTTGTAGTTAAGTTAAGAATATCACTATTGACACATAGGCTTAACTGCAACATAAACCTATATTTTATTTAGGCATAATGTCAAACATAAGCAAATCATGTTTATAAGATTACTACATGTTTACAAAGGTGCTTACTTTTGTGACTAATACAAAAGTATAATTCAACTAGAATTAATCCAACTTAATCATGATTCTAAATCCATTCACATAACCATGGCACACATATACTTATGGCATAAATATTTCTAACATGAAATCATGATTTTTACTTTAGTCATGCAAACTTGCAAATGGGATTTTGAATCTAACCTAGCTATGTACCACATATGTCATCATATAATTCTTGTTAACAATATAGACCTAACATGGTTTTCAATTATGCAAAATATCAATCATAGCCTAGTCATATTCGTAAGTTCACAAAGAGGTTTTCTAGTACAAAAGTATGGCTTAATACATAGATCATGATGCCAAATTTTCAACATAATTTCATATGGATTATAATAACCCAAATTTGCTCCAATTACTCACAAAATGATTTTTGTATAAAAATACACATTATGATGGCATAGTAGCAAAACCCCAAACTTGCATGAATTTCAATTAAACAACTACATACATGTAGCTTCAACGTGGATTACATAATTTGCGAATATTCCAAATGTATACTTTCATAAAACTACCGCAAACATGTAGTTTTTATAATGAATAACATGCTTTGCGAATATCCAAACGTATACTTGCATAAAACTACCGCAAACATGTAGTTTTTATAATGAATAACATAATTTGAGAATATCCAAACGTATACAATATTCCAAATCGATAAGAATCATAGTAACGCACAAATATGGATTACTTTATCACCACAAATCAAGTATACAAACCAACACAGTTATTTGTTCATACCAAAATAATACTCTACTTACAATCGTGTGGCGAATTCTCCAATTTAGGAATTTGGAGATGCGTCTCCTTTTGACGTAGGCGTTGATTTGATTTGTCTAAGTTGCTTTATGCTTTAGAATTTGCCTCCTAATCTTCTCTCCAATTTGGTGGCTACTCCTAGTCGTTCCTCAGCAGCATGATGGCTTTGTTCTTATTTTTGAATGAATTGGTTAGGTAGAGTCTAGGGTCATTTTTATAGAGTTTATGAACTGATTAGGACCATCGATGTTGCTTGGATTGATCGTAGCCACTCATTCGAAAGAGAGACCAATTAGAGCCTGCCACCTAGCCCTAATGACAAAGCAAGCTTCTGAAAATCAACCAAACACAGACCTGGCCAGCCAGGACTAGACCAGACCTGGCCAGCAGGTCATTTTTGACCTGGGCGCACTTGGCAGGTGCGCCAGGTCAAAAATGTACTAGCGCACTTCCCAAGTGCGCCAGTGCATTTTTGTTCTGGCGCACTTCCCAAGTGCGCCAGTGCATTCTGACCCGTTTTCCGGTTTTTCGCCCAACTTCGTTCGTCCATAACTTCTTCATACGATATCCGTTTTACGCAAACTCGGACTCTATCTCGCGTATTTTTCCGAGACGAACGCAATGGCGTATCCATTTTCCCTTAGTTCTTTGATTTGAAATTAATTATACTTTAATTTGTAAATTTCACAGTTATAGAATGCACGGGGTGTTACAGAAACTGAAAACTTAATGTAAAATAAAAGGGCCAGTGATCGTGTGATGATTAGTTGTACATTTGAATGGATGTTTGTTTTTACTTCGATAGTTAAATAACCGACTATCAAAGTGTTTTGACCATCATTGTCGATACGGAGAGACCGGTTGGATATATTATCCGAAAACCACTCCATATAGGCATAGGCATTGCAAATTAGATTATGTTGAAGACAATTGAAGACGGAGTGAAATGCAAGGGTCGTTCTGTCCCCAAATGGTGTTTTCTGTTTGTCCAGTCCCAGGACAACTTGTATGGACGAGTGTCTGACATAGTATACCTAACAAATCACGCATGAGTGATCTCTAAAAATATTATGTCTGGAAGTGGAGGAATTCGTTCCTCTTAGCTTTTTATACCCGTGATATTTTTGGAAATTGATTAGTGAATTGATGGGTTTGACAATGTGACATTCAAAATGAATGTTGATTAGATGTTCTGAAGGATAAAGTACCCTCAAGCCTCACAACCGGGAAATGACAAAAATCGGGCAGGCAGCATGGCTATGTGGGTCATTCCCATTAGGGTGTATTGTCACCATCTAGAGAAAATTCGTATTTGTTCTTCTCTCGTTTCTGTATCTTCGGATAACGGTTATGTGGGCCCAACCGTAGGCGGCAATATATTCGATACACTCAAGAGAAATGAGTGGTCGGTCATGTGTGGGCCGGGTTGCAAGATGTTCTTGTTGAACCCCAGTGTATCCCCTCTAGAGTACACTGATCGGGAGTTGGTCCCATACCTTGTCATAGTTGGAATCCAATATCCAATAAGCGCCCTGCGGTTTTTGATTTCATACTATGTATGTGGAGCGTGAGATATAAGCACTCTACTATTTCGTTATTTATTTGATTAGACATTATTATAATATCACTAGATTTTGATATAAAAATGTTTTGGTTATAGTAAGGTAAAAACCATCCATGTTTATGTGTGGGTTGGTCTTACTATTTTCCTTTCTTTCAAAAGGATTTTTAAAATTAAACAATATGGTTGGAGTTTACTCACACCAGTCCCATGACTGACTCAGAGTTTATTTTGTTTGTTTTCCCCAAACTCTTGGGTGCCCAAATTTGTACGGGCATTCAAGTGTTCAGGCTTTGCAGATTCACTTGGAGGAGCTCAAAGCAGGAAGCTTCACCGCTAGTTATTAGAGATTATTCCCGTTATGATGTATATGGGTTATATTCTGATATGGTATGTATATACAAATTCAGATTTATATTTCAAAGTGTTATATAACATATTTTATTCGTTCCGCTGTGAGATTCGTGTTTACTCTGATACTGTTTAGATTCTAATGTTCTTCTTCTTCTATTCTATTAGTTCTATCTTATCTTTCTTACCCTCTAACTTCTTTCTATTAATGATCTGAACTTTCGTGCACTTTGAGTTGAATGCGTAGTATAATAGTCAGCTCAAATTGGTACTGATTTTCGGGCCGTTACAGTTGGTATCAGAGCAAGGTTAAGTGATTACCTTGGCTCTGTGGCGTAACTCAATAGAGATAGGGTTAGTAATACCCTAGATTGAGTATGAGCGTATATATGAGAATGTATTTGTAAATTAATATAAAAACCGTTTTATATTGTGTTGACTGGTCAGTCGACTGGTTTATAAATTCTGGTCGAAACAGTAGTGCAAACTATGTCGATAGGTGTTTCTAAACTCTTGAACAGAGTAATTCGACATAGTATGTTTTAAAAAGAGGGCAAATAAATAAAATAATTTTACCTAAAATATATTTTGATATAAAAAGTACATATCTTGATATTATTATAATATATTGGATGTGTGATCATTATTGTAATCAAAAAAGGTTTATAATTGAGTTGGTTATATAAATAACCAATCGAATCATTATATAAGTATAATATACAAAATCAAATGAATTAAATTTGAATTTAAAACCAGAACTGAAATAAAACTCTAGAAACTTGGAAAAGAGTTGGAAAGAATGTTTGGATTAAACGTATGAGAATTTTAAAATCCTAGGAGATTTGAAAATTATTTTTCCAAGTGCTGTGAAAGATATTTTGAAATAATTTCAAAAATAAAGTGATTATAAATAAGTTTTAAAAGTAATATAGTATTGAACTTACCTCGATGGCTAGAAAATAAATTCCGATGATGATCTGGACATCATCGGTGTTCATTTTCAAGTTTCTAAGTGGCGGATTACTACCAAAGATTTTATTTTGAATGGTTTTAAGGAAATAAGTTGTTAATTACTACCTTTATATATAAATATATATGATTTCAAACTGATTTGAGACAAAACCCAGGAATTTGAAATTCTCGAATTTTACTTATGGAGTTAAATTGGTAAACGTAAATGAATAGATTAGAATTTAAGTTAAAACTAAGTTAAATAAATTTGGAATTGAATTGAAGACCGTTAAGTAAAAATTGTGTTAGAGTAGAATTTAGTTTGATGAGGAAATCGTGAAATAAGATTTTGAATCGGAAATGAGCTTGGTTATGGAATCGAATTATTGAGTAAGAATTTGGAATCGAGATTGGAACTGGAGTTGAAATTTGTCTTGGACAATAGGAAGATGATTAGTTTGAGAATGAACTGATTGGAGATCAATATTTGGAATGCATGAGTATATGCTAAAGTGTGGTATCAGATGGAAGGGAAAGAGTTAAATGCCCAACAAAAAGGTATACGTTAATATCATATGAAGTATGAGGTTTCTGAGTTCCTTTGGCAAGCCGTTTGGCTGTTTGTTTTTCTGTTGAATTGGAGAAAGCCCAGAGAGGCAAGTTGTAGTAATACCAAATGAATCGTGCAGAGAAGATGCTGGTGAAATTCTCTGAAAATTTAAGATGTTAGGAATTTTTCAGGAATTTCGAAAATATTCTTTAATAAGAAAAAAATTAATATTTTAACTAAAGTTAATCGATTCCGTTGAAACTGAATCAAGAAGTAAACCAAAAGATCTTTAATTCAGTTATAATAGAATTCATGTCATTTTTTCCTACCTTAGTAATTTCGGGGACGAAATTCTTTTAAGGGGGAAGGAATGTAACGTCCCGCATTTTTATCGGTTTTTATTTGAATGTTTAAATTGGTTTAAATATTGAATTCATAATATAAATAGATTTATATATCAATTAAAACGAAGTTGAACGTATAAAAATATGTATTAAATATAATCGAGCCCGTAATATCGCGGTAGTTCGTAATTTAACATTCTGAACTTCAACTGAGTGTGCAGGATTCGTTATTAGCCGGATTTCTTCGAAACAAGAAACGTTGGAATCTATTGAATTGTATTTTTCTAATGGAAGTGAAAACCAAGATTTCGTATTATAAATGGGAAATTATGTCCAAATTAAATATTCAGAAAAGTAGCGCCATATTCGTTTATGGCCATAACAGTTATTTAAAAATATTTAACTATCGGATTCGAATTTGGACAAGATACTTTTAAGACGTTGTGATTATTTAATTTTTAGAATTTTACTGTAATTTTTAATTAATTAAATATGCACCTTTTTATTTGGAGTATTATGCACCCTATATTTATATTTTGGGGTTTCACAATATGAGTTAACCTACCGATATTATTATATTTTTGGGATCGTGGCACCTCGTTTGTAATGACCCGCATTTTTAGAGATATATAATTAATTTATTTAATTATATAATTGGTGATTTAGAGAAGTTAATGATCGTTAAATTAAATAATATTGAATATTTAATTAATAATTATAATATAATAATATATTATAATGTCGAAATAGTCGGAAATAGTGAAATTCACAATATCATGTGAATTGAATAGCATACGAGATTTAGTGGAGTTTCGATTCGAAATATAATAACGAATATATTCAATCGACGACGGTTTGAACATAGAATTATAATATAAATATAATCGAGCTCGAAATGGCGCTGCAGTTCACTATTTGGCGATTTGAACTTCAACTGAATGTACAGGATTCGTTCTAAGCCGGATTTCTATGAAACAAGAAACGTGTGGAGCTGGTGGAGTATATCTTTCTACTGGAAGAGAAAAATCGGGATTTTGTCGTGTAGATTTTGATGTACGTCCAAATCAAATTTTAGAAAAAGTCGCTGTGGAATTCCTTTATAATTTATAAAGGAATTATTTATATTTAAAAAAAAAGATTTCAATATAAATAAAATATCGGGTTGACCCAGAAGTGAATATCAAGTTGTAAATACATATAGGGATATTCTGAAGCTGTACAGTATTCCTCTGTGAAAATAGACGTTAATATTTAATTTTAAATATTTAATGTAATTTTATTTAAATATATTTATATATTTAAATAGGTTATTTAGAGCTTTAAAAATAGCCACTTTTGCAAACGAAGTCTGAATTCGACGAAACTAATTTTGTTGGATCCGCAATGTCAAATAGTTGTTAGATTCCAAGTTTGGTGATTTTTAGAGTCACTGTGTGGCCGTACGGATGTTTAGAGTGAAAAACAGTCAGTATTTCGACAGTTAAAAATACGTTGTATGAGCATACGGAGTCGAAATTTGACGAAACCAGTTTCGTTGGGACCGTAATGTCGAACTCTAGCTGCATGTCCAGTTTCATGATTTTTAGGTATCGTGTGTGTTCGTGGGGATTTTTAGAGCGCATAAACGAATATAAAATAATAAAGAAGAAAATATCTAAGCTCATTTTGTGGTCAGAACAAAGACCACGTGTCCTCTTCTTCAGCCACACAAACAAATCTCTTCCCCCTTAATACACGCCTCCACAATTTCTTTACACAGAAAAAAAAGAGAGAAAGTTCGATCAAAAGAAATCAAGGGAAAACAAATAAAACATTTTAAATTCCAATTTATATATATTCGAAATCAGTTTTGGTTCCTCTTCAGTTCGGTGTTGGTCTTGTGGCTTGCGATGCAGTCATGGGTCTGTTGGATTTTTGCTCCGTCGAACTAGGGTTCGGATTCGATCAAAATATGGGGGTTTTGGTTTAAATTTGAGGTTGGGTTGGTGATTGTTGTGAGGAGTGGAAGCGAGTGGCAAACTTGGGTGGGTTTCGGTTATGATTTCCGTCGCGAGGCCTGTAGCAGCGCAGCGACGCCATCCAGATGCCGAGTGCGTGTTGTGTTCGAAAGGTGTGATGTTGTAGAGGAGATGAAGGAGATGTTTGTGGTAATTTTCTCGGGATTTATAGTAGAGAGGATGAGGGGATAGGAGCTTGGGAATTTCGGTTATGGTGGTTCTAGGATTTTGAGCGAGAACGGAGTGAAGTTTTGTGCGTGAATGGCCAGAACGAAACTGAGGTCGCAATGTCTGTCTTAGAGTCGAACTGGGTGTTAATGGTATGGGTTGATAGAGTTTCTGATGTGGAGTTTTGTTGATATTTTTCTGTGATTTTAAATGATGTAATGGATGTGGTGTTGGAGGATGAAATCGGAGCAAATGTCTGGAAGGGAAGAGGCCGCGTCCTGTATGTACGGGAGGAAGAAGAAGATGTGAAACGGTTGGGCTATGGGTGGTTAATGGGCCGTTAAGAACTAGGGTGAGGCCCATTTGAAATTGGTTTAAGTTTAATTTAAATTTCAAATAGTGTACTAACTTGTAAACACAGTAACTTGTTCATATGTTGACGAAATTCAACGAAACAAGATCCGTTGGGATCGTATGGACGGACACTACACCATGGAGCTGACCGGAAGTGAATCCGAGCTCGTTACAATTTATGGAGAAATAAATTGTCCGTCGCAGTCAAATAAACGCAAATAGTTATTTAACGATTAACGCGCCAATGTGAGTAAAACTCACCAACTCTGAACAGTTTATATTTTCATGTTGTATTTTTTTTTGAACTGTTAAAATTGTCTGATTGTTGTGTGTTGGTTGATTGATTGAACAACTAGTCAGTTAGTAGAAATGTTATATATATATGTATATGTATATATATATATATAAACTGTTAAATATCTATATGTCGATTCTGTTTATCAGAATATTTAACAGTGAAGTGAAATCGATGTTATTCTATTGTCTAACATCTGTGATGCAGGGAAACAGGTTGGAGGAATCCGACTAGATTCCTCAACGGTTATTTTATTGTTTTTCATATATTGTTATATGATGTGATATAAAATCTGTGGGCGATTATATGTGCTTGGGCGATATTGAACATCGTGATTTGATATGATTGAATACCATAACATACCGAAATGTTGGTAAGGGGATTTTCAAAGTGATATTGAAAGCAGAATATTTATAAATTGGAATATTTATAAATAAGAGATATTTATAAATTTAAATATTTATAAATAAGGAATATTTATAAATTAGGATATTTATAAAAAGGAGATATTTTAAAAAGGAAAAATAAATTCAAAACATTTCTTTTTGGATGGAAAGGCCTGTGTGGCGGGTTTGGGGATTTTCCCAATGCTTCTGTTACAAAGGAGGTTATGGTGAATTTTCCCGAAAATTTAAGGAGTTAGATTATTTCAAGAATAAATTTGAAAAAGAAATATTTGTAAACCATTTACAAATAGAATTGGAAAGGGAACATTTTAAAAGGAAATCATTTTTAAAGTGTAGAACCGTTATTTAAAAGTAAATCTTTTCAAATGAATAAAACGTTGTTAAAAAAGGAAATCTTTATAAAGTGAATAAAGTAAATCGAATATAGACATTCGAAAGGAGTTAATCGAATATGGTATTCGAAGTTAGTTAATCGAATATGGTATTCGAAAGGAGTTAATCGAATATGGTATTCGAAGTTAGTTAATCGAATATAGACATTCGAAAGGAGTTAATCGAATATGGTATTCGAAAGTTAGTTAATCAAATATGTTATTTGAAAGGGGTTAGTCAAGTCGAGTTAGTCAAATAGAGTTAACCAGTTAGAGTTAATCAGTAAGAGTTAACCAGTTGGAGTTAATTAGTTAGAGTAAATCGATTAGAGTTAAAACGAACTAGAGTTAATCAAATATAGTTATTTGAGACAGAGTTAGTCAAACATAGTATTCAGGATAAGTTGCCATCTCGTATGAATGCTAGCGTAATTCGCAGGGCTGTAAATAGCCTACGGCGGTTGGATGTTTCCTGAGGGACTCAGGCGTAACCATTGTGATCGCTGCGATCTAGAGTCAAGCGAATGGAGTTTAATCGAATATTAGTTATTCGATAGGAGTTAATCGAGTTGAGAAATAAGTTAAGTTAAATAAGTTGAGTTGATCGGGTGGTTCGACCAAGTTAGTCGAGCCTAGTTAATCGAATCGAATTGGTCAAACCAAGTAAGTCGAGTTAAGTTAGTCAAGTTAGTCGAGCCTAGTTAATCGAATCGAATTGGTCGAACCAAGTAAGTCGAGTTAGTCGAGTCAAGTTAAGTTAGATCGATGTTAGTTTCATCGAAAGGAGTTATCGATGTTAGTTTCATCGAAAGGAGTTATCGATGTTAGTTTCATCGAAAGAAGTTATCGATGTTAGTTTCATCGAAAGGAGTTATCAATGTTAGTTTCATCGAAGGGAGCTATCGATTATAGTTTAATCGAAGTGAGATTTTCAAATATGAGATATTTGAAAGGGAAGAGTTATCGAATATTAGTTATTCGAAGAGAGAGATGATCGAATATCGTTTATTCGAGAAGGAGTTAATCGAATATAGGTTATTCGAAGAAGAGTTAATCAAATAGAGATTTCTCGAAGAGAGCTAATCGGCGAATTCGATTATATCGAATTCGGGAAAGTACTTATACTTTCCAGTGTTTAAATAGAAACTTATTTATTTTTAAATAAATAAGTGTTAGGTTAATTATTCACTAATAAGAATAGAAGTTATAATTTAAGTTAGATAATTTGAAAAGAGGGATTATAACGTTATCGTTATAACCAATGTTTTAATTATAGAAGTGGATTTGTAAAATTGAATCCGAGAAAGGCGTAAAGAAGTTGTTAAAGATTAAAAGATAAATTTTGACCATTTCGAAGTTATAACGTTGTTCAGTTAAGGTCTGAGAGGTAATTATACCGCAACTTGAGTGACTTCCTTCTTAACTAAGAAATGGTAAGGTTTGATCGTAAAGGAGTTTTGGAAATGTTTTCCAAACGAGAATCGGAAATGTTTTCTGATAAAAGAAAAATAAGAATTTAGAATATAGGGAAACAGGAGATAAGTAAATAAATGAATTAAAGAGATTAATGTTAAATGATGTTTGATCGATATAATTTCCATCTGGAAATAATATCATTGTTTGCACACTTGTTTTTCTTTGATAGTTAACTCACCGACTATCGAAGTTTTGACCATTTTAACGTTGTTAATATGGAGAGACCGGTTGGATTATTATCCATAGAACCACTCTGGATTTGCATAAGCGTCGCGAATCATATATGCCAAAGATAATTGAAGACGGAGTAAAATGCAAGGGCTGTTGTATAAGTCTTAGATAACAGTGACTAAGATGGATATACTGAATAGTGCCTTCGGTTTGTCCAGTCCCAGGACAACTTGTATGGACGAAGGTCTGACAGAGTATATCCAATGGATCGCGTAAGTTGATCTGTTCAAATGTATTCACGTTTGGTGGCGGAGGAATTCGTTTCTCTTAGTTGTATACCCGTGTTATTTTTTGATAAATCAATTTGTGATTTGGCGGGTATGACGATGTGACATTTCTAAGTGAATGAAGATGGATGTCTGACATAGTATTTCGAGACGATCACGTACATTGATTTCTTCAACTATACGAAGAGTGGAAGCGGAGAAGGAAACTTCTTTTAGCTGACACGTAATGTACTGTTGTAAACGTCAATTAGTGATTTCGATGGATTTGACAATGTAGCATTCGAAGTGAATCTGATGTAATGATAAAGCGTAGCTTCTAGCCTCATCAACCGGTAATGACAGAAATCGGGCAGGCAACATGGCTAAGTCGGTCGCACCGAAGTAGGGTGTATAATCACCTATCTAGAGAATATTCATTTGTTTCTTAAATCTATCAATGTTGTCCCATATATATATACGGGAACGGTTGCTGATCCCAACCGTTGGTGATGTACATTTGATACACTCAAGCGAAATGAGTGGTCGGTCATGTGTGGCTGAGTTACAAGATGTTCTTGTTGAACTCCAGTGTATCGTTCCTAGAGTACACTGATCGGAAGGTGGTTCCATACCTTGTCATAGTTGGAAATCCATTATCCAATACGTGCTTGCGATTTTGATTGTATACTATATATGTAGAACGTGAGATGAAAGCGTTTCTGCTAGTTGATATCTATTTGTATATAGACATTATTATAATATCAAAAGGTTTTTGATATAAAGATATTTTGGATTCTCATAAGGGAAAAACCCGTTCCGTTCTGCGGCGTGGTCTTATGAGATATCGTTTACTTGTTCATATGCCTGTTTAAACTGTTTTACTCATACCAGTCCCATGACTGACCCGGAGTTTACTTTGTTGTTTTCCCTAAACTCTTGGGTGCCTAAATTTGTACGGGCAGTCAAGTAGTCGGGATTTGCAGATACATTGAAGAGCTGGAGCAGGAGGCTTTAGAATCATATAGCTATAGTTTATTTCCGCTGTGTTGTAAGTGTTGTACTCTGATAAGTGCTATTGTATACATAACTGTTATATTTCAAAGTTATGTTATCTATTATATGTTATTCGTTCCGCTGTGAGGTTCGTGTTACTCTGATGTTGTGTTCTTCTTCTTCTTCTTCTTCTATTCTAAGTTTCTATCTTATCTATCCTCACCCTCTGTCTTCTTTCCATTAGTTTCTTGAATTTCCAGTGCGATTTGGGTTGGACTTGTGTTATTTAGTCAGCTCAATTTCCCCCGGATTTTCGGGTCACTACAGTTGGTATCAGAGCTTTGGTTTAGTTATTACCTTGGCTCTATGGCGTGATTCAGTAGAGATGGGATTAGTAATATCCTAGACTGAGTTTGAGTGTATATATATGAGTGAACGTATTTGTTAGTTAATATAAAATGATTTTGTATTGTGGAGTTTTATTGGTTGAGTTGTTTGTGAATTCTGGTCGATCGGTTTGATCCACTGTATCGATAGGGGTTACTAAACACTCGAATACGATGAACCGTCATGGTATGTTTTGAAAGAGGGTAAATGGAATAATTTTACCCGAATATATTTGATATAGTATATTGGTTGTGTTGGTTTTTATTATAATCGAGTAAGATTATAAAAAGGTAAAATGATTATAAATGACTAATCAGAATTCATATAAGTAAAATATATGAAATAAAATGAAGAAAAATCTGAATTTAAATCAGATTGGAATTAAAATAAGGAAATTTTAAGTTCCTGGGAGATTTTGAAAACGTTTTTCAAACTGAAGGTGATATAGTATTGAACTCACTTCGATAGCTGGAAAATAGATTCTGATGATGAATCGCGACATCATCAGTGTTCATTTTCGAGTTCTAAG
Source organism: Allium sativum (assembly GCA_030737875.1). Classification (NCBI taxonomy): domain Eukaryota; kingdom Viridiplantae; phylum Streptophyta; class Magnoliopsida; order Asparagales; family Amaryllidaceae; genus Allium; species Allium sativum. Next base: position 425,615,234 of record CM060909.1, on the reverse strand, counting down.
TGACGGACTACTACCAAAGGTTTTGTTTTTGAATTGTTTTGAGAAAACAAGTTGTTTAGAAATTCAAAGGTTTTGAATTGGCATTGTAATTTCAAATTGATTTGAAATAGACCCAGGAAATTAAGTTTCGGAATTTAATTTTAACTTATGAAGTTAAATAGAATAAGATAGTAGAAATAAATTGAAATATTAACTTGAACTGAGTTAAATAGAATTGAATTGGATTAGAGAATAATCTGTTATGGAATTGGGTTGATGAGTTAAAAATTTGAAATTTGATATTCGGGTTCGAATGAAATTCGATTTGGTTTTGAGGATATGAAGTGATTGGAATTTGATGGAAATAACACTGGTATATGCTGAGTTGATAGCATATGGAAGTGATAGAGTTGATATTCCCGACAAAAAGGGACCAGTTTATAGTATATATGAATATGAGATTTATGAGCCGAATTGGCAAGCCGCTTGGCTGTTTGATTTTCTTTTGGGTTGGAGAAGGCCCAGAGAGGCGAGCTGGAGTTTGAGATATTGACCAGTACAAAGGAGGTGCTGGCAAAAATTTTCGAAAGTTTAAAGTGTTAGAAAATTTTCAGAAATTTTGAAAATTTTAGTTAGTCGAAATGAATAAATATTTTAGTCGATATTAATTGGTTCTGTTGAAATCAAAAATAAGGGAAAAACAAATCTTAGGAATTCCAATAGGTAGGGTCGTCCTCTAACTTAGCAATTTCGAGGACGAAATTATTTTAAGTGGGGAAGAATGTAATGACCCGCATTTTTAGAGATATATAATTTATTTATTTATTTATATAATTGGTGATTTAGAGAAGTTAATGATCGTTAAATTAAATGATATTGAATATTTAATTAATAATTATAATATAATAATATATTATAATGTCGAAATAGTCGGAAATAGTGAAATTCACAATATCATGTGAATTGAATAGCATACGAGATTTGGTGGAGTTTCGATTCGAAATATAATAACGAATATATTCAACCGACGACGGTTTGAACGTAGAATTATAATACAAATATAATCGAGCTCGAAATGGCGCTGCAGTTCGCTATTTGGCGATTTGAACTTCAACTGAATGTACAGGATTCGTTCTAAGCCGGATATCTGTGAAACAAGAAACGTGTGGAGCTGGTGGAGTATATCTTTCTACTGGAAGAGAAAAATCGGGATTTCGTCGTGTAGATTTTGATGTACGTCCAAATCAAATTTTAGAAAAAGTCGCTGTGGAATTCCTTTATAATTTATAAAGGAATTATTTATATTTTAAAAAAAAGATTTCAATATAAATAAAATATCGGGTTGACCCAGAAGTGAATATCAAGTTGTAAATACATATAGGGATATTCTGAAGCTGTACGGTATTCCTCTGTGAAAATAGACGTTAATATTTAATTTTAAATATTTAATGTAATTTTATTTAAATATATTTATATATTTAAATAGGTTATTTAGAGCTTTAAAAATAGCCACTTTTGCAAACGAAGTCTGAATTCGACGAAACTAATTTTGTTGGATCCGCAATGTCAAATAGTTGTTAGATTCCAAGTTTGGTGATTTTTAGAGTCACTGTGTGGCCGTACGGATGATTAGAGTGAAAAACAGTCAGTATTTCGACAGTTAAAAATACGCTGTATGAGCATACGGAGTCGAAATTTGACGAAACCAGTTTCGTTGGGACCGTAATGTCGAACTCTAGCTGCATGTCCAGTTTCATGATTTTTAGGTATCGTGTGTGTTCGTGGGGATTTTTAGAGTGCATAAACGAATATAAAATAATAAAGAAGAAAATATCTAAGCTCATTTTGTGGTCAGAACAAAGACCACGTGTCCTCTTCTTCAGCCACACAAACAAATCTCTTTCCCCTTAATACACGCCTCCACAATTTCTTTACACAGAAAAAAAAAAAGAGAAAGTTCGATCAAAAGAAATCAAGGGAAAAACAAATAAAACATTTTAAATTCCAATTTATGTATATTCGAAATCAGTTTTGGTTCCTCTTCAGTTCGGTGTTGGTCTTGTGGCTTGCGATGCTGTCATGGGTCTGTTGGGTTTTTGCTCCGTCGAACTAGGGTTCGGATTCGATCAAAATATGGGGGTTTTGGTTTAAATTTGAGGTTGGGTTGGCGATTGTTGTGAGGAGTGGAAGCGAGTGGCAAACTTGGGTGGGTTTCGGTTATGATTTCAGTCGCGAGGCCTGTAGCAGCGCAGCGACGCCATCCAGATGCCGAGTGCGTGTTGTGTTCGAAAGGTGTGATGTTGTAGAGGAGATGAAGGAGATGTTTATGGTAATTTTCTCGGGATTTATAGTAGAGAGGATGAGGGGATAGGAACTTGGGAATTTCGGTTATGGTGGTTCTAGGATTTTGAGCGAGAACGGAGTGAAGTTTTGTGCGTGGATGGCCAGAACGAAACTGAAGTCGCGATGCCTGTCTTAGAGTCGAACTGGGTGTTAAGGGTATGGGTTGACAGAGTTTCTGATGTGGAGTTTTGTTGATATTTTTCTATGATTTTAAATGATGTAATGGATGTGGTGTTGGAGGATGAAATCGGAGCAAATGTCTGGAAGGGAAGAGGCCGCGTCCTGTATGTACGGGAGGAAGAAGAAGATGTGAAACGGTTGGGCTATGGGTGGTTAATGGGCCGTTAAGAACTAGGGTGAGGCCCGTTTGAAATTGGTTTAAGTTTAATTTAAATTTCAAATAGTGTACTAACTTGTAAACACAGTAACTTGTTCATATGTTGACGAAATTCAACGAAACAAGATCCGTTGGGATCGTATGGACGGACACTACACCATGGAGCTGACCGGAAGTGAATCCGAGCTCATTACAATTTATGGAGAAATAAATTGTCCATCGCAGTCAAATAAACGCAAATCGTTATTTAACGATTAACGCGCCAATGTGAGTAAAACTCACCAACTCTGAACAGTTTATATTTTCATGTTGTATTTTTTTTTGAAATGTTAAAATTGTCTGATTGTTGTGTGTTGGTTGATTGATTGAACTGCTAGTCAGTTAGTAGAAATGTTATATATATATATATGTATATATATATATATATATATATATATATATATAAACTGTTAAATATCTATATGTCGATTCTGTTTATCAGAATATTTAACAGTGAAGTGAAATCGATGTTATTCTATTGTCTAACATCTGTGATGCAGGGAAACAGGTTGGAGGAATCCGACTGGATTCCTCAACGGTTATTTTATTGTTTTTCATATATTGTTATATGATGTGATATAAAATCTGTGGGCGATTATATGTGCTTGGGCGATATTGAACATCGTGATTTGATATGATTGAATACCATAACATACCGAAATGTTGGTAAGGGGATTTTCAAAGTGATATTGAAAACAGAATATTTATAAATTGGAAATTTATAAATAAGAGATATTTATAAATTTAAATATTTATAAATAAGGAATATTTATAAATTGTGATATTTATAAAAAGGAGATATTTTAAAAAGGAAAAATAAATTCAAAACATTTCTTTTTGGATGGAAAGGCCTGTGTGGCGGGTTTGGGGATTTTCCCGATGCTCCCGTTACAAAGGAGGTTATGGCGAATTTTCCCGAAAATTTAAGGAGTTAGAACATTTCAAGAATAAATTTGAAAAAGAAATATTTGTAAACCATTTACAAATAGAATTGGAAAGGGAACATTTTAAAAGGAAATCATTTTTAAAGTGTAGAACCGTTATTTAAAAGTAAATCTTTTCAAATGAATAAAACGTTGTTAAAAAGGAAATCTTTATAAAGTGAATAAAGTAAATCGAATATAGACATTCGAAAGGAGTTAATCGAATATGGTATTCGAAGTTAGTTAATCGAATATGGTATTCGAAAGGAGTTAATCGAATATGGTATTCGAAGTTAGTTAATCGAATATAGACATTCGAAAGGAGTTAATCGAATATGGTATTCGAAAGTTAGTTAATCAAATATGTTATTTGAAAGGGGTTAGTCAAGTCGAGTTAGTCAAATAGAGTTAACCAGTTAGAGTTAATCAGTTAGAGTTAACCAGTTGGAGTTAATTAGTTAGAGTAAATCGATTAGAGTTAAAACGAACTAGAGTTAATCAAATATAGTTATTTGAGACAGAGTTAGTCAAACATAGTATTCAGAATAAGCTGCCATCTCGTACGACTGCTAGCGTAATTCGCAGGGCTGTAAATAGCCTACGGCGGTCGGATGTTTCCTGAGGGAGTCAGGCGTAACCATTGTGATCGCTGTGATCTAGAGTCAAGCGAATGGAGTTTAATCGAATATTAGTTATTCGATAGGAGTTAATCGAGTTGATCGAGTTGAGAAATAAGTTAAGTTAAATAAGTTGAGTTGATCGGGTAGTTCGACCAAGTTAGTCGAGCCTAGTTAATCGAATCGAATTGGTCGAACCAAGTAAGTCGAGTTAAGTTAGTCAAGTTAGTCGAGCCTAGTTAATCGAATCGAATTGGTCGAACCAAGTAAGTCGAGTTAGTCGAGTCAAGTTAAGTTAGATCGATGTTAGTTTCATCGAAAGGAGTTATCGATGTTAGTTTCATCGAAAGGAGTTATCGATGTTAGTTTCATCGAAAGAAGTTATCGATGTTAGTTTCATCGAAAGGAGTTATCAATGTTAGTTTCATCGAAGGGAGTTATCGATTATAGTTTAATCGAAGTGAGATTTTCAAATATGAGATATTTGAAAGGGAAGTGTTATCGAATATTAGTTATTCGTAGAGAGAGATTATCGAATATCGTTTATTCGAGAAGGAGTTAATCGAATATAGGTTATTCGAAGAAGAGTTAATCAAATAGAGATTTCTCGAAGAGAGCTAATCGGCGAATTCGATTATATCGAAATCGGGAAAGTACTTATACTTTCCAGTGTTTAAATAGAGACTTATTTATTTTTAAATAAATAAGTGTTAGGTTAATTATTCACTAACAAGAATAGAAGTTATAATTTAAGTTAGATAATTCGAAAAGAGGGATTATAACGTTATCGTTATAACCAATGTTTTAATTATAGAGGTGGATTTGTAAAATTGAATCCGAGAAAGGCGTAAAGAAGTTGTTAAAGATTAAAAGATAAACATTGACCATTTCGAAGTTATAACGTTGTTCAGTTAAGGTCTGAGAGGTAATTATACCCTCACTTGAGTGACTTCCTTCTTAACTAAGAAATGGTAAGGTTTGATCGTAAAGGAGTTTTGGAAATGTTTTCCAAACGAGAATCAGAAATGTTTTCTGATAAAAGAAAAATAAGAATTTAGAATATAGGGAAACAGGAGATAAGTAAATAAATGAATTAAAGAGATTAATGTTAAATGATGTTTGATCGATATAATTTCCATTTGGAAATAATATCATTGTTTGCACACTTGTTTTTCTTTGATAGTTAACTCACCGACTATCGAAGTTTTGACCATTTTAACGTTGTTAATATGGAGAGACCGGTTGGATTATTATCCATAGAACCACTCTGTATTTGCATAAGCGTCGCGAATCATATATGCCAAAGATAATTGAAGACGGAGTAAAATGCAAGGGCTGTTGTATAAGTCTTAGATAACAGTGATTAAGATGGATATACTGAATAGTGCCTTCGGTTTGTCCAGTCCCAGGACAACTTGTATGGACGAAGGTCTGACAGAGTATATCCAATGGATCGCGTAAGTTGATCTGTTCAAATGTATTCACGTTTGGTGGCGGAGGAATTCGTTTCTCTTAGCTGTATACCCGTGTTATTTTTGGATAAGTCAATTTATGATTTGGCGGGTATGACGATGTGACATTTCTAAGTGAATGAAGATGGATGTCTGACATAGTATTTCCAGACGATCACGTACATTGATTTCTTCAACTATACCAAGAGTGGAAGCGGAGAAGGAAACTTCTTTTAGCTAACACGTAATGTACTGTTGTAAATGTCAATTAGTGATTTCGATGGATTTGACAATGTAGCATTCGAAGTGAATCTGATGTAATGATAAAGCGTAGCTTCTAGCCTCATCAACCGGTAATGACAGAAATCGGGCAAGCAGCATGGCTAAGTCGGTCGCACCGAAGTAGGGTGTATAATCACCTATCTAGAGAATATTCATTTGTTTCTTAAATCTATCAATGCTGTCCCATATATATATATATATATATATATATATATATATATATATATATGGGAACGGTTGCTGATCCCAACCGTTGGTGATGTACATTCGATACACTCAAGCGAAATGAGTGGTCGGTCATGTGTGGCTGAGTTACAAGATGTTCTTGTTGAACTCCAGTGTATCGTTCCTAGAGTACACTGATCAGAAGGTGGTTCCATACCTTGTCATAGTTGGAAATCCATTATCCAATACGTGCTTGCGATTTTGATTGTATACTATATATGTAGAACGTGAGATGAAAGCGTTTCTGCTAGTTGATATCTATTTGTATATAGACATTATTATAATATCAAAAGGTTTTTGATATAAAGATATTTTGGATTCTCATAAGGGAAAAACCCGTTCCGTTCTGCGGCGTGGTCTTATGAGATATCGTTTACTTGTTCATATGCCTGTTTAAACTCTTTTACTCATACCAGTCCCATGACTGACCCGGAGTTTACTTTGTTGTTTTCCCTAAACTCTTGGGTGCCTAAATTTGTACGGGCAATCAAGTAGTCGGGATTTGCAGATACATTGAAGAGCTGGAGCAGGAGGCTTCAGAATCATATAGCTATAGTTTATTTCCGCTGTGTTGTAAGTGTTGTACTCTGATAAGTGCTATTGTATACATAACTGTTATATTTCAAAGTTATGTTATCTATTATATGTTATTCGTTCCGCTGTGAGGTTCGTGTTACTCTGATGTTGTGTTCTTCTTCTTCTTCTATTCTAAGTTTCTATCTTATCTATCCTCACCCTCTGTCTTCTTTCTATTAGTTTCTTGAATTTCCAGTGCGATTTGGGTTGGACTTGTGTTATTTAGTCAGCTCAATTTCCCCCGGATTTTCGGGTCACTACATCGTTGGACACGACTGTATTTTTATTTCTGTCCGTATGGCTCAAACATGAATCGAGTTTTTCGTAACAGAGTAACGACATACCGTTAAACTTTATTTGATAAAGTAAAGTAAACATATTTTAATACACTCAAATCATGCTTGCAAATTATATATATATATTTGGTCATAAGTTTTACCACATTTGTACAAAAACTAAAATACAACGTGACATGAAGATTGGTATCCTTCGCAAACAAGGAAAATAGTACAGCCACATTCATATCCCACACCCTAAAACTTACGCACCATACATCAGACCATCCTATCTCTATAAATCTAAAATGCAGGAGCATTGAGTTCCATCTCTTCATTTAATTCAAACACGTCTCTGCACAGTTATGCCAAAATATCTCTGCCACGATGTATCTTTTCAGTATGGAAGCATTGGCAATAATTAATAAAAGGAAGGGTCCTTTGTCTCCAAGTGTAACGATAAGTCATTTCGCTCAATCCGAATCGATCGCTAAATTGACCAAGACCGTTCGAAACCCCTGATTGTTTTGAGAACCTGACATATCAGAACACAAAAAGAAGAACATTTCATTACTAATTACAACAATTCCATCAGAATACAAGAATATACAGAGTATGAACAAATAATATACATTCGATAAATATCAAAGATTCAAATTACATTTAAATACACAGCAGCGGAAAAGTAATACAATATACAACTGAAAGAGATATACGCATACAAAGCTTTCTGAATATCATTCCAGCTGTAAACCAGGTTCCTGTGAACATAAATCTGCAAAACCAAAACTACTAGCTGCCCGTGCGGAAATAGGGGCACCTAGAGTTTAGGTTAAAACAATAAACTTCAGGTCAGTCATGTGACTGGTGTGAGAACTAAAACAGTTATTTAAAGCTTTACTTTAAATCAGATATATCAAAGGTCCATGCCGTATAACACGCAACGGGTTTCCTCTCCAGAATACCAGTGCATATAACAAAACAGCGCAATGCTTTTTGAAAATATGAAGCTATTATAAGACCCAGGTCCCATCACACAATGCAACACAAGCCGGAGGATAGGGTTTTCCCTTGTAATAGACAAACATGCTTGGTACGTTAAAACAAATCATTTTATACTATTATAAGTGCATAGTGTATAAAACAACTTCAAATATAAATGTATGAATCCTAGATGGCATGGGAACCATATATCATGTCTCCAATACTAGGCTCTACAATCAAAACCGCAAATGTCACGTATCGGAAGTTGGATTTCCATCTATTAACCGAGGCAAGGGATCGTCCTCACCGAATTCGAGACAGTCTAGCCCATATCTCAGGATCAGAGCTCGAGTGACCCTTGGATCTTCAGGGCCGGTCCACCTATGTGGATTAAAATGCCTGAACACTGCGTTTCCCTGCCCTTTGGGGCATAAATGAGCCAAATGACTCCATCGGCTCCCCATAGTCACCGATATAGCCGAGGCGCCTCGCAATCCAACAACCACACAGGTGAAAATAATATAAATGTCAGGGCTGGTAGGTCACTGTGACCACCCTGGCTAGAAGGAAACGCATGCCCTCCCTGCAGTCCTCTCCCGTTTCTGGTTCACAACCGGGGTGTGAGGCTCGCGAATTAATGCTACACAAAGCTATGCCACACAGGCGGTGCTTTGATCATCAACCACAAGACTTTGCTTTTCAACAGAAGCCTTGATCATTTGAATCTTAGCATGCCACACAGGCAAACCACTCCATGCAACCGATATCCATCAATCACATAGAATGATATCCAATGTTAGACACACAGTCCATTTACAAGTCCGTTCTGGGTCTGAACGAAACCGGAGGCACCTTGTACCTCGCATATCCATCGATCTCCAAGTACGTCTGGACGATCACCAACTGATTCCCTGCTCTTGGGTGTACTACCCAATCAAGATCATCAGTAATTATCCAAACGATGTTGAAGACCTCCGGTCTTCGACCACCGTCTTCATCCTCGACACATCGTCGAATCAGTTATTCAGAATGGGATAAACCCGGTCTTTCTGAATAACTCGCGTATATAATAAACAAGTGTTACACAAACACAACATACGCCTCATTCCAATTCAGAATATTCTTTTATTCAAATATTCTTATACTTTGGGAAAGGTTCCCATTAATTTTATCAAAGATAAATTCTTTAAATTTATTCTTTAAGCATCCTTTGAATATCAATTCAAACCAAATTATGGTTTATCCAAACTAGTCGGGATTAACGAACCTTACCGAAGTAATCATTTGTTTTAATTTTCCCAATCCCAACCTATTCATCCCATGAAGTAAAACTAGTAATACTTCATACCTAACACCACGGTGTTATCGGTAATTCAATTACCATTTCACGTTCAAATCTAATTAAAGATTAAACTATCGTCTGGAGCAAAACTAGTGATACTCCATTCCCGATCATTTCAATCTAATTAAAGATTCATTAAAACTCCACTTGGTTTTAATTTTCCCAAAAATCAATATTAAGGATTGTTTAACTTGGAAAATCATATCCTGTCTTTAACTGGGTTAAAGAACCAATGTCATTTAAAACACGGTTCGCGATAAACCCAAAATCACATTCCATTCTATCAGTCTCTAACCGTAAATTAGCAAATGAACAATCCCCTAAGTAATAACCCCGAAGGCCGAAACCAACATCAGATCAATACCCAGGAAACCATTCAACTTAACTAATCTTCAGTTAGTTTCTAATTTTCTTAACTCCGTTGGGTCTAAGAACAGTATTATTAAAGATACCGTTCACGACAACCCAAATCCCATCTGATATTAAATACAAGGCTCTGAATAGAAAATATATCGGCTTATATCCAATATCAAATTCTACGACCAACAAATATCGTATTTGAAATAACGATATAAATATGTCTTTCAAATTTCCATAAAAATATCTGTATAATCATGAAATCCAACATCGAAATATTCCAAAGGCAATTTCGATTCTAATCCATTCCAATTCAATTATTGGAAATTCTGGTTACTTTTAAAACCCTTTCAAATCCAATTTATTTATTTCAAAAATAAATGGACTATAATTCTGGTTTAAAACTAGTTCATTTCGATAAAAATCTATTTTTATCTTTTCAATTATGGAATTTTTCATCCCAATTCTTTCCAAATCACTTCTTATGATTTTATACTAATTATTGATATTTTTAATAATTTCATCAAGGCCAATACGGTCGATCTCCATCAACGGCCATCGAACTGCACTTACAACGACCTTTTCCAAATTTGATTTGGACATAATTCCAAATCCAACCGTTAGATTTCAAATCTCTAATATTCATTAGAAAGGTCTTTTCGATATGAACCAACGGTTCCGGTTTTAGGATAATCCGATGGTCGGATCTCCCGTAATATCCATTCAAAGTCAATGGTCTAAATTCGTGAACTGCCGCAGCGCGGCGCGTTCTATTCAGTCCATTATATATATATATATATAATATATTATATATATTTCGTCGATTTCCTTTCAATACATACTTTAAAAACCGTTTTAAATTCGTTTTCAAAACGATTTCAACTTCATATCCAATTTCTAATCAAAATTGAATATTCCATATCATCGATATATAAATAATAGTATTTTCAAAATATTATATTTTGAATTCAATTCCTTTTCGATATTCATTACAAAAATGAATAAAATCGATATAAATCATTCATGTCAAAATGACGAATATCTAATCAACACGGCTTTATATATTTCAATAACTTCGTTATTCTATTCAAAAAATGAATATTTTATTCAACACATGGATTTTCTTTTATTCAACACATGAATATATATTTTATTCAACACATGAATTTTCTTTTATTCAAAATATAATTTTTCTTTAATTCAACACATGAATCTTCTTTTATTCAACACATGAATATTCTTTTTATTCAACACATGAATATTCTTTATTTTCCAACTTAGAATGAGGCCCGATCAATTACCATATAGTGTTAATTATATGAGTTTCATACACACACGTACACTACAACAATCAAACACAGTCAACCATCACCCAAAGTGCATTCTACACAGCATAAGCATCAAATATAAATATTTAATGCTTATAACAGCCTGTCAATCAATCGATCGACATACGGCTAATTATTGGGACTAGTGTATGGCCAATTTCATCCCAATACCCGAGTTGGGTTTTCAAACAATCAAACACAGGTTTTATTTGTGCAGTTGGGCGATGTGTAAAATTTATCGCCCCAATCCATATCAGTCAAATGTGTGTACATAAACAAATCGTCCGATTTGTTTATAAGTATTTATTTTATATACACATTAGAATTTATATTTTTAACTATAAAATATTTTCAACTATAAAATATTTTGTTCCATTCCACTTTCACAACACATCAATCAAACAAACAAGCCATCCATGGTCTGTGGACGACGGGTGTCGGGTGCTACTAAGCACCATCTGCATCCTAGTATATATTTCAACTAGAAAATAAATTAAAAGTGAGAAGTTCTCACCCATAAGCTTAACCAAACACCACGACTCTTCTTATATAGAAAATCCTCGTCGTGTTTCCAACAAGATCTATTTCACGTGGTTTACGTTAAAAATCATATTTTTGACAATGCTATATATATTTCAAAAAAAATCACCTTCTTCTCATATCGTTATATATATAAAAATAATATTTTTCTAATGCTACTTTCTATATAAAGATTATATTTTTCTAACTATGAAAATCATACCTTTTTATTATTAAAAATCCTATCTTTATATTTTCAAAAATCTAATCTTTATATTTTCAAAAATCTAATCTTTATATTTGCTACTTCATCATAAAAATCACATCTTTATGCTTGCTACTTCATATATATATAAATCGTATTTTTCACTCGCCATTCTCTCTATAAAAATCACATTTTTTTAATATATAAAGATTGTTTTTTTATATCTCTACTACATATGTAAAAATCACTCCTTTACACCGCTACTTCCATAAGAAAAATCATATTTTTTATTTCATGATAATAAAAATCTAATCTTTATTCTTAAACCATATTTATAAAAATCAAATCTTTATAAATCAAAATCAAAGCTTTTTATAAATAAAGATCCTATTTTTATGTTCACAAAAATCACAACTTCATGAATTAAAAATCATAGCTTGGAGCAAATAAAAATCCTAGCTTTTGATTTTGAAATCATACATAAAAAACGATATTTTTAATTTTGCAACAATATACAAGGAAAAACTGATTTTTCAAAACTGATTTCACAAAAAAAAGAAATAAATAAATACTTACGGTCAAACGGAAGAGGGAGAGGGGTTTAGCGCGCGCTGAGGTGGTCGGAGCAGCTGATAGCAGCATTGCTTAGGGGGTAGCGGTGGTTCCTGGGAGGAAAGGGGGCTTGGTCGCAGTCTGTAGCAGAGAGAAAGGGGGAAAGGAGGAGGCGGGGAGGCTGGGGAGAGGCAGTCTTGTCGGTGGTGGCGCACCGGAGGGCGTGACGATGCTCAAAAGGGGGGGTGGCGGCTCCTCCGTCTTCTGCCCCTTTATTTCTTTTTTTTTATTTTCTGATGTTGAAAAGGGACGAGGAGAGAGTGAAATAAGGAAAGAGGAGGGGTTTATTTAATTATTTTATTTTATCTTTCAAAAAGTAACTTTTTCCTTTGAAACCCAAATCGAACTCAACGACTGTCGTCCCTAGCATATTACTCCCATTCTAAACACAATGGGATACGTATCGCAGGCCAATTCGACCGTTACAATCAGTTTCCATTGAATTTAAAATATAAATCTTTATATATTCAATTTAAACACACATTTCAATTTACAGGGGCCACATACAGTCTCTAAAAATTCAAAAAAAATTATTTCTAGCTTTGTATTGACGATACGGTCCTAACAAAACTAATTTCGTCAAATTTTGAGACCGTTTGAAATATGACCATTTTCCAATCGATTAAATTCAACTAAAACTGGTCAAATGCGTTTAACTGCGCCACGCTCACGTATTGATTCGAAAAATCATGAATTTTGGAGTCAAGCAATAACTTGACATCACGGATCCAACAAAAGTGGTTTCATCGAAAGCCGAGGTCGTTTGAAAAATTTCCATTTTTAAGGGCTAGAATTCCATAACGACTATTCTGAATTTCCAACTGGACGTAACTTTTGATTTCCGCTATGAAATTTCAATTTTTCGGATTCTTTGGAAAGATATTTTCAAATAGATTCTAATGTTTTTTGTTTCACTAAAATCCAGTTTATTTTGAATCCTGTACATTCATTTAAAATTTGAAATCGAATTTTCGTACTACCGTGCCATTTTCAATTCCTTTTATAATATAAAATAAATATTTATATTCTAACATCGATTCAAATAAATATATTCATTCTAATTCTATTCAAAATAAATTTTTCATCATTATTATTCAAAATAATTCATTTTAAATATTCAAAATTCACTAAAATTGCCAAAATAAAAAATTTAAATTGGCTCGGATTTCCGAGTTATTACACCAAGCTTTTTATAAAATACTAAATGAATGACTACTCTACAACTAGGTTAGAAACTTCATTGCAAAGGAAACACCAACCTATATTAGCTAATCAACAAAGGTCTACTGTAGTAACGCTACATGCGTGTATAGTGCCCCTGTTTCGAAACGTATAGACAAGAGACTGAAGTCGACTTACCCCATAATATCACAAACCTAACCTAATACTTCATGGAGAAGGCTCAATGAATTATCTAATCACGCAGACCATAACCTACCCTAAGATAATAACGCAGACTACTGTACACCTATTACTTCACACCAAAGTAAAACTGTAGCATGTCCTTAAAGCACACCCAACCCTATATCCTACAATGACCTATGCGTACTACAACACCTTGGCTACTACGGTTTCGAGCTGTATAAATAGGATCGATGCTCCTTCCTTCTGTGTTCTTCTACTCCAAAGAAAAATGGAACCCAGTATTTTATTTGTTTATTTTAATTCTTCTTTCATTCTTTCAAAAATTATATGAGCCTGGAAAGAATCTAAAATGATTTGTATAAGCTTGTGTAAGAGCTTCACATACGGTTCAAAGCTCGACATGGATTCTCCTGCTGTCCAAAGTTACACTACCGGCTAGGATTACACTTCGAGAACAGTATAGGGGAGAGGACTCAAACCAGTGGCGCGATGATGTTTAGGGGAAGCTATGGCGTCCAGTGTGAAGATCATAAGGAAAGAAGATCAAGAGTGCAGGAAGCTGTGTAGTATTTGAGTTCGTCGGAGTCGAAGTAATGGCGGCGTTAATGGTCATTGTTGGCGATGGAAGGGAAGGGCAGTGTGACGTGGACCTCTAGCAGTGGAGTTTGGTGCTGTAGAAATGGAAGAAGTGGCGAGTTATTTTGGTAACATAGGGGGAACATGAGTAGGTTTATCTATTTGTAAATGTACACAGTTTGGTGCATGAAAATAAAGGAAGAGAAGGGATCTGGAGTAAAGGAAGTCTGCAGTGTGTTTCAGTGGGGAGTATGCACAGGAAGGCTCAGCGCGGAGTTAGGATGGGGACTGAAGAGAAGATTCACTGGCATAGAGATCGAGCGTGACAGAAAGGTGAACGTTGAGGATGGTTGAGGGAAAAACTGCGAAGTGAAGCGCAAGGAAAATCAAGGTGGTTGTGGCGCATGTAGGAAATGCAAATGAGGAAAGGTTGCTAAACGTGGAACGTGGTTTTGGGACAGGTGATGTTCCAGCGTGATACAGCTATGGTGAGTTCTTCAACTAGAAACGTGTTGATCAACAAAGTGGTTGGATTCCCTCAATTATAATATCCCATAGTATGAAATTTATTGTAAATTGTATGGACTAACATCTGTGGATGCAGGAAACCGGTTGGAGGAATCCAACCGGATTCCGCAATATTTATATGTACTATTTGTTTTATATTATTTATATATGCACTGTTTGAACCCAAATGACATTTAAAACCCTATGTGGATATTGATTAAGTAAATAGACGACATCGATTAAGAAAGTGGCTACAACTGGCCATGAATTTATTGTTTGGTCAAGAAATTTACTGGCCATCAGGAAAATCAACGAAATTAATTATAAAAGATTTATTTTCATAATTAAAGCGAAGTTTTAAACTGTAATAGAAGTTCTATTAAAAGCTGGTATTTTATAGTTCGTTTTTATGAAGTAAATATAAACGATTATTTGATAAGTTATAAAGCTGTAATTATCCTACGAGTAAATATTGGATAATTATTTTAAGGATAATTAGTTAAAGAATATTATTAGATTAATTATATTAATCAAATGAAGAGAAGTAATTAAAATCAGTTAACAAATGAACTGATGGTTTGAAGTTGATTAAATCAACTGTTTATTGGAAATGGATTTTTAGACTTCAATTAATCTAGTGAAAATAGTTTAGAAATAAATTAATCAAAATTAATAAGATTTAATTGCCTTTTTTTAATGAAGTTTAAAAAATTATTGAACTAGTATAATTAGTATTGTTCATTAATAATGAAGTAAATTGTTTTACTTCAGCAAATGGTCAAGTTAATCACTATTTAATTAATTCCATGGTATTGAGTTTATGATGAGATGTTTACCGGAATTGAGTATAATAATTCGAATGAAAAGAAAATGGCCAAAAGACGAAGAACGTTATTGATGTTTGATAAGAGAAGTTTTAAATGGATTTGTATAAGGAAGATGAAGCGAAGAGTTAATGACTAATGTAAACAAGTATAAACAATAGATTTTTCAAAATAAGGATATGGCTTAAAAAACCATATTTAAAATAAAGCAAGAAATACGGTTTAATTGATATTATTAGTATTAAAGAGTTTGGAGCTACGGACTTATATCTATTCTAAGGTAAGAACGTTGTCGATCAAGGTCTGAGAGGTAAATAAAATACCCTAAATTGAACGACTCCACTATTATCGAGAGATGGTATTAGTTTGTAATGGACAGAGATGTTGAGATTTGTTATAAAAGGGGAATATGGCAGCATATTGCATTAGCTATAAAAGGGGGAATATTACAACGTATTGCATTAGTATAAAAGGGGGAATATTACAACGTAATGCAAGTTAAAACTATAATGATAAATTTACGTTGTTGACCAAGCTTAAGCGTGACTTTTATATATAGCACTATTCCATAGGAAATGGAAACAGTTTGGTTTGAAATTCACTTATTCTAAAGTAATAAGTAACGATGTTTGTCCAAAGAAATATAGGAGTGTTATGTTGGGTTGGGAACAAAGATGAATAATTTAGATTTAATATGTTCCCTATTAAATGGAAATATTTAAAGTTTGGGAATGGATAAAAACAACATTAATTATAAATTATGTCGTTTGACATTAGTCTTAAGTCAAATAAGAAATGTGGGAAAGAGGGGAATGTTTCTGAATGTTAATAACATATATTTTGAAATAGGCAAAAACAAGAGTTAAGTTAAGTAGAAATGTTTCAAAGGAATGTGAAGGATTAAGCGGGTTTTGGGGAAATATCTGGGAAGATATGAGAAACTGGAAACTTAATGTAAAATAAAAGGGCCAGTGATTGTGTGATGATTAGTTCTACATTTGAATAGATGTTTGTTTTTACTTCGATAGTTAAATAACCGACTATCGAAGTGTTTTGACCATCTTTGTCGATACGGAGAGACCGGCTGGATATATTATCCGAAAACCACTACATATAGGCATAGGCGCTGCGAACTAGATTATGCTGAAGAAAATTGAAGACTGAGTGAAATGCAACGGTCGTTCTGTCCCTAAATGGTGTTTTCTGTTTGTCCAGTCCTAGGACAACTTGTACGGACGAGTGTCTGACAGAGTATACCTAACAAATCACGCACGATTAATCTCTTAAAAGTATTATGCCTGGTGGCGGAGGAATTCGTTCTTCTTTGCTTTTTATACCCGTGATATTTAGTAAATTGGCGGGTTTGACAATGTGACATTCAAAGTGAACGGTGATCAGATGTTCTGAAGGATAACGTAGCCTCAAGCCTCACAACCGGGAAATGACAAAAATTGGGCATGCAGCATGGCTATGTGGGTCATTCTGTAACAACTCGGAAAATCTGAACCAATTTGAAAATTTTAATTTGGCTATTTTAGTGGATTTTAATTATTTAAAATAAATTATTTTAAATAATAACGACGAAAAGTATGCTTGAATCGATGATTGGAAACAAATATAATTATTTTTAATTATAGACAAGGCCTGAAATGGCGCAGCAATTTCAAAATTTGAATTCAAACTTTGACTGATTGTAATGGGTGCAAAATAAAATGGGTTTTAGTGAAACCAAAAAAATTTAAATCTGTTTTTGTATGTCTTTCTAACGAATCTGAAAAATCGAAATTTCGTAGCGGGAATCAAAAGTTATGGCCAAATGAATTTTCAGAAAGGTCGCTATAGAGAATATATAGCCCTTAAAAATAAACATTTTGCAAATGACCTCAGAATTCGACGAAACCACTTTTGTTGGATCCGGGATGTCAAATTATTTCTAGGTTTCAAATTCCATAATTTTTGAAGTTAATATGTGAGCGTGGCAAAGGAAAATGTGTTTGGTTGATTTCCGTTAAATTGGAACGACCAGAAAACAGCTATTTTTCAAACGGTCTCAAAATTCGATGAAACTAGTTTTGTTGGGACAGTATCGTCGAAACATAGCTAGATTTATTTTTCTAGAATTTTTGGGATCAGTATGTGGCCCCGGCAAATTGAAATGTACGTTCAAATCAAATATTGAATGTTTTATATTTTAATTTGAAGAAAAACTGATTATAATAGTCGAATGGGCCTACGAAACTTATCCCAATGTGTTCGGAAAGGGGAGTATTTAGCTAAGGATGACAGTCGTTGGGTTGGGATTGGTGTTCGTATGTGGTAAGGGGTATATTTAGATTTAATTAAATTAAAAATTAAAATATAATTCATGGGTGAATCATCGTTCAGCTCATTCCTGGAAGAAACCCGACAACACCATATATGAACGGCGGAAGCCCTTCAAATCTTCTATCCTCGATTTCTCCCTCCACATATGATAAAACCCACCCATCCTTTTGAGGATTTTGTAGTATTCTCCAAGCTCTTCAAATCCATACCAGAATCGGCCTCCCTCGCCTCGTCTTCAGCGCGAATCGACACCGTGAACGCCTGATGTTTGGACCGCCGTCGTGCCTCCATCTCGAGCTCGAGTTGGATGAAACCCCAGGCGCCGGAAAGCTCTCTCGGAGCACTACAACATGGTGAAGTCCGATCGTGCTATAACGTCGCGGATTGAACGCAAATCGGTGACCAATTTTGAACAACTTTAGAGTGGTACGGTTTTAATTAAGTTAAACTATTTTAACACTTTAAAACCGTCGCAATTTGTGATTTTGGAATAAAAATCATATCTTTTTTGTTTGTGGTTGAAATCCAGTGAAACAAGAGGCAACGGACTCGTGCGGACGTCTTCTACATTCTAGAAGAGACCGGTTATTTTTTTGAGCCTTCTATAATTTTTGGAGGAGTGGAACCCAATGTGAGATTTCTGAATTATAAACGATATGGAAACAACGATGTATAAATTATATAGTCGATGTTTATGAGTTATATAAGCGTTGTACACCTCATGTATAAACGTTGTATAAGTTGTATGTTCGATGTATAAGTTATATATGCATTGTAATAATGATATATGCGTTGAAATGAATTGAAAAGATATTGAAATGAAATCGAAATATAGTTACGTATATATATATATATACATATATATATACACACACACACACTCCCCTCGTCCACAGACCATGGACTATTTATATTGGTTGTGATATTGTTTGGATTATTGGTTGATGTGAAAATTTGGTGAATATCATGAATGGTTGATTTGAAATGATTGATTGGGGTTGAAATCCCAATAGGATTAGTATATGGGAAAATTCGTCCGTGTACGAACTAGATATTGAAAATCCCCGTTGTCAAAAGCTGCGAGGCTTTAAGGTAGAGCGAGGAGCCATATTAGGGATGGTGCCGGTTTTAACTACCCTTCCATTATGCTGCCGAAATTTTCAATAATATTCACCTGTTAGAATTCTTCATGTGTTGAATAGAAATTCATGTGTTGAAACCAAATTCATGTGTTGAATAGAAATTCATGTGTTGAAAAGAAATTCATGTATTGAATAAATTCCTTGAAAGAGAAAAATAACATTTTTACCATATGTATGAACTATATAAAATAATCGTGTTTTGAAATAAATTGTTTTACAATAAAAATCACATTTTTATTAGATATATGAATTGTTAAAAATAGTGATATGTTAAAATAAATATCTGCTGGATAAAAATATCATTTTTATCAAATATATGAAGCGAATACGGATTTGAAATCGAAGAATGGATTATATTTATATATATATATATAAATATAATTAAATTAAATCGAATAACGAAGCTGCAGTTCGTATTTTGAAATAGTGATTTCAAACGATTAGTGCGGGAGATCCGACCATCGGATTTTCCCGAAACCGCAACCGTTAGGTTCGCTTTGGAAATATCTTTCCAAAGATACCAACTTTGTAAAAATCCAACAGTTGGATTGTCTGGAATGTTTAATTGAAATCTGAAGAAAAACAGCACCATAATCGATTTTAAATATATATATATAATCAAAATAAATCGAATAACGACGCTGCAGTTCGTATTTTGAAATCATAACTTCAAACGATTGTACCGGGAGATCCGACCGTCGGATTTTCCCAAAACTAAAACCGTTGGATTCGTTTTGAAAAGATCTTTCTAATGATATAAAATTCGTGAAGATCCAACAATTGGATTTTCAGATGTGTGTAAATCAAATCTAAAGAAAAATAGCGCCACGACCGCGTTATGGCATGAAGCTTCATTTGAATAAATTAGCTATTTTTAAATGAATAAAAATAGCAATAAATCGTTATTAAATATTATGAACGATATGGAATGGAAATAAACCGAATTTACTTGGTTTATTGGATATTTGATGGTTGAATGTGTTTAGCGTGAAAATTACATTTAAAAACAGAATTATTGATGTCGAATAATTTAACCATTGAAATGAATTGATTTAAATTCTAAATATACGTGAATTATCTGAAAAGGCCGAGTTAAACCTCATTTCAAATAACTGATCGGCGATAAGAAGTCGAGGATGAAGATGGTGGTCGAAGACCAGAGATCTTCACATCGGTTGGATGATTACTGATGTCTTGATTGGGAGGCATCCCAAAATATAGATAATAAGTGGTGATCGTCCAGACGTACTTGGAGATCGATGGATATGCGAGGTATAAGGTGCCTCCGGTTTCGTTCAGAACCAGAACGAACTTGTAAATGGACCATGTGTCTGACATTGGATTTTGTTCTGTGCTGATTGATCTCTATTAAATATATATCTGTTTGGCGGCGGAGAATTTATTCTCTTGCTTAACGCCCTTCTCTGAGACGTACAAGTTCAGAGGTTATATATCGATAGAAATCACTTGCATGGAGTGAACTGCCTGTGTGGCATGCCTAAGTGGCAAATGATCAAGGCTTTTGTTGAAAAGCAAAGTCTTATGGTTGATGATCTAAGCACCGCCTGTGTGGCATAGCTTTGTGTATAGCGTTGATTCGCGAGCCTCACACCCTGGTATGAGCCAGAAACGGGAGAGGATATGCGTTTCCTTCTAGCTAGGATGGTATCAATGACCTAAAAGGCCTGACATTTATATTATTTTCACTTATGTGGTTGTTGGATTGCAAGGCGCCTCAGATATATCAATGACTATGTGGAGCCGATGGAGTCATGGGACTCATTTACACCCCAAAGGGCGGGGAAACGCAGTGTTCAGGCATAATAATCCACATAGAGTAGACCGGCCCTGACGATCCAAGGTGCAGTTGCGGCTGTTCCGGAAACATGGGCTAGATTGTCTTGAATTCGGTAATCTTTTGCCTTGGTTCATGACGAAAATCCAATCCAAATACGACACCATGCGGTTTTGATTGTATACCTATATATGGCGACATGATATATGGTACCCATGCCATCTATGATTGATAGTTATGATTGAAATTGTTTTTGAAACATATAAACACTAGTAATAATATCAAATGATTTATTTTGCTCGTATCAAGCATATTTTGGCCATTAAAAGGTAAAACTCTATCCTCCGGTTTGCGTTGCGTTATGTGATGGGAACTGAGTCTAATAATGGCTTCATTTTTATAAAAAGCGTTGCGATGTTTAAAAGATTTACTTGTTTTAAAGCACTCGCAATCCAATGGAGTAAACCCGTTCCGCGAAAGTGACGTGGTCCAATGATTTGCCTTGTTATTATTGGTTAACCAGTTAAGTAGATTTCTCATACCAGTCCCATGACTGACTCGTAGTTTGTTTCACTTGCAAACTCGGATGCCCCTATTTCTACACGGGCAGCCTTGTATCCAGGTTTTAGTAGGCTCTTTCTGGATTGCTATGGAGCTGAAGATGGATTCTGCCATTTATCTCTTTTTATGCTGTTCAGCTCCTATTATACATATTATGTTTTGTTTTCCGCTGTAGACATTTATTAATAGCTGAACTGTATTTTGTACTAAGTATGATCCTGTATACTGTGTAACTCTGATGATTACGTTTATGCAGTGTATTCTATTGTACATTATCTGGTGTATTTATTTATTTTTGTTCTTCTGTTATCTATTTATGTGTTATATTCCAAAGATTACCCTTGCCACCGTCGTACGGGACTTTGGGGTCGTCACACATTCCCATCTGGGTGTATTGTCACCATCTAGGGAAATTTATATTTGTTCTTCTCTAGTTTCTATATCTTCGGATAACGGTTATGTGGGCCCAACCGTAGGTGGCAATATATTCGATACAATCAAGAGAAATGAATGATCGGTCATGTATGGGCCGGGTTGCAAGATGTTCTTGTTGAACCCCAGTGTATCCCCTTTAGAGTACACTGATCGGGAGGCCGTCCCATACCTTGTCATAGTTGGAATCCAATATCCAATAAACGCCCTGTGGTTTTTGATTTTATACTATGTATGTGATGCGTGAGATGCAAGCGCTCAACTATTTGGTTATTTATTTAATTAGACATTATTATAATATCACTAGATTTTGATTTCCAAATGTTTTGGTTATAGTAAGGTAAAAACCGTCCATGTTTATGTGTGGGTTGGTCTTACTATTTTCCTTTCTTTAAAAAGGATTTTTGAAGTTAAACAATATGGTTGGAGTTTACTCACTCCAGTCTCATAACTGACTCAGAGTTTATTTTGTTTGTTTTCCCTAAACTCTTGGTGCCTAAATTTGTACGGGCAGTCAAGTGTTCAGGCTTTGCAGATTTACTTCGAGGAGCTCAAAGAAGGAAGCTTCACCGCTAGTTATTAGAGATTATTTCCGCTGTGATGTATATCAGTTATATTCTGATATGGTATGTATATACAAATTCAGATTTGTATTTCAATGTGTTATATAATATATTTTATTCGTTCCGCTGTGAGATTCGTGTTTACTCTGATACTGTTTAGATTCTGATGTTCTTCTTCTTCTATTCTATTAGTTCTATCTTATCTTTCTCACCCTCTAACTTCTTTTTATTAATGATCTAAACTTTCATGCGCTTTGAGTTGAATGTGTAGTATAATAGTCAGCTCAAATTGGTACGGATTTTCAGGCCGTTACATATATTTACATATGCATTATTTAATTATTAAATTGTCATAAAATGCGGGGTGTTACACAACTAAATTCCTCAAAAATGTTATTTATTTTAATATTATATGAACCGATTATATCAATCTTATGGGTTGATTGCTTGAATATTGATCGTTGAATCCAAATTCAACGACTGCTTGTTACTAACAAATCGGTGATATTAGTTGTGGAATTAATAGCAGATGGCCTAATTATGCATCATTTTGTAAGAATGATTTATCATCAAGTAAATCGTCAGAAATGAAGTTATGAAATTTATTTTACACTAAAGATGGAATTTGAATGTATTATTTTAAATCGAAGTTTATATAATAAAATAAATATTAAATATTTATTATTTAATTTTAAGTAATTATTATATGAATTTTAAAACTAATTCTTGTTTTATTAAGATTAATAAGCAAGTAAGCAAAAATTGATGTAATGATTAAATACCGAGATTTAATTTGTTTTTAAGAAACGATTAAAATGAGATTACATTGAGATTGATTATTATTTATTTAATAATAACCAAAGTAAATGAGGTTAATTAAATTAATAATATTATTTATTAATTTAAATGAAAAGACAAAAAATAATTTATTAACAAGTAATCATGTTTAAAGTTGACCAAGTCAACTGCTTTAACTGAATTGGATTATTAAAAGAGTTTGAAATAAACTTATCAGTAGTTTTATAATGAGTTCTGTTTATAATAGAACTAAGGCTCTTGTATATTTTTTTTTAAAAAGTTGTTAAAGTTAAAAAAAAGGTTTAAGTAATAGTTTATTAAATATTTAAAAAAAGTAAACGTGTTTAAGATTGGAACAAGATTTCCGAAGAGAGAGTATGAAGTTAAAACCATGTTTTAAATCAGATAGTAATAATGGAATTTTTGGGATAGTTACTGGGATATCTTTTTAAACTTCTATCTATCATGAAGATAAGAATGTTATTGACTTAAGGTCTGAGAGGTAGATGAAATATCCCAACTTGAATGACTTCATGATTATCTAAGGAGGATATTAGTTTAGAAACGAAAGTGGTCAAGGGAGCAAAAATTATTATTTACATGAATGGTTTTATAAGTTGAATAAAAAGGGTTTGAGAAAATATTACTTTTGGAATAAGAGGTAGAAAGATGTGCTTCCAGATATTGAAAGATTTTAAAGGATTTTGGATTAACGATGTTGGATCTGGCTATATGGAGTTTTTATTATGACAACTGTACAAGCACATATATATATTATCGAATAATTCTATGTTGCTGGAAGGTACTTTTGACAATCAGATTCAAGAACACAAAACAAAGATCACTTATATGTTGTAAGAGTCTGTTAGTCCTAGATTTATATGGTAAAGTTTTCCTTGATGACACGTACACACGTTATATATATATATATATATTTCTTTTATTATAAAATAGGCAAGGTATAGGCTGATAACAGAAAATAGACGTCTGATCTGAAAATTTCAGATGTCTATTTGCTGAAATAGATTGTTCTTCACTACAATATTCAGACATCTGTTTCAAATATTTCAGACGTCTGATTTCACCCTATAACACCCCACCTCCGCTAGGGTCACTCATAAAGGGAATGCACTAGTTTTGGAGGAGCGTTCTCGAGGTAAACAATCACAGAAATATTACAAGACATAATATAAATAAAACAGTGGAAGAATCAAAAGATATTTCATTACTTTCAAAAAGAGTCAAAACCTTTTACATCCAAAGTACCATTTATCATTTTCCATTACAACAAGTTCTGCCTTGAATAGATAAAGAAGCATAAAACTTAAAACAACAAAAGTAGCTTAATTCCCCAAAGGTAGCATAAATGCAGTCATAGCATAGCTCAAGATCAAACTGTACATGAGCTGAACCAAAAGAAAGAGAAATCCAAGCTAAGTGCTAGAGTTTCCTCCCTGAGAACCCGGGAAGGGGGGATGAAAGAAAAAGAGGTGAAAGAAAACGGGTCAGTCATAAAGACTGGTAAGTCCTAGTGACTTTCAGCATAAAAACAGGTAAAGGTAACATGACATGTATAAACTGAAAGTAAACATAAGGATGCTGTGAAGATGGGCAAGATAGACTAAGATAGAATAATAATTCAAGTAGAAATCAAGTATAGCATCGCATGTTCAAGACTCGCTGCACCAACTATACTAGTATCCCAAACCCATGTCATATATTAACCATGAAATGATCCCTTGGCCCAATATCATGAAATGACCCATTTTGGGGTCCTACGGAACGATCCATTAATTGATCGGCTCCCTACAAGTTCTAGCTCGTCGTGTGTCTGTGTCATACGGCCCTATCACGAATGTAGTCACCTGTGCTAGGTCCACCAAAGGGTGTATCAAGCCCTAGGGTGCCAACCACCGACACGAATCAAGCATGCACAGTGTAAACCTACTGATGCCCAATGCCTGCTTTTTCAACTCCGGACTATGTGCACGACCATAGTCCGCCTGAACCTACACCGGCACACCAACTCAGCCGTCGTTCTTGTCACTTACAATCATCCCAGTAATCGTGCCCCACCCTGCCTAGTTCCAGGGTACCATGATACATCTAAATGGGTTACTGCTGAAATGGACCGCGTAACTAGGGTTTCCGTCCAACAGGTTAAGTGTTGTCATTTAAATTCGTGACTTAACCCTTATCAATCCAGCATGTCAAGTTGGTTAAGTGTTGTCTTTCAATTTCATGACTTAACCCCACTAATCATGTGTCAAGTTGGTTAAGTGTTGTCTTTCATGTTCAGGACTTAACCCTATCATGTGGCATTAATTCATTAATGCACCCAACCTCTCACATCAGACCTGTTGTTGTGGTCACTGGATATGTCGGGCGGTTTCAGCCAGATTTACACCACAACTCAGTCTGACCTCGGGTTTCAAGAGCGATATGACCAACTATCCACATTGGATCCTATTGTTTGCAGTCACTGGATTTGTCGGGCGGTTCCGGACAGAATTACACTGCAAACTCAACCCAACCTCGAGTTGGCCATTTTCAAGTTCATTCTAGTGTCATGTTCATGTTCAAGTTTCATGTCAAGTTCGTGTCAAGTTTCATGGGGAGTTTCATGTCAAGTTTCATGTCTAGTTTTCATGTTTCAACTTATTCCTATTATCAAGTTCATCATTCATGTTCATAATCAATTCAAGATTTTCCTAATCTACCCAAATCGTATTCCCATCGCACGTAAATGTGAATCGATCTAAATTACAAGTAAATCCAAATGCAGCAATAAAGGGAATAACATCAAAACTATGATAGGCACAAAGGACGAGAATAAAGCGATAGAAGGGATTACAAGACTAGCATGATATAACTTGAGATAATTGGTTACAACATCACTGGCATATAGAAAATAACAGGATTTCAAATCTAGCATAATAAGGTGATAGTCATGGCATAAGGTGATAGTCCCAAACTTGTAAATAATAGACTGATTCAACATCACAGGCATGATAATGTTATGGACATGAAAGAGCTTGATTTACAACATAAATAAGTCCAAACTGATTTCATAGCAATATTCCTAAATGTCAAGATCCAAGATGGTAACTAGAATAGATGTGAATCGATTATCATACTTAAGTCCAATTTCACTTTATCTCATGTCCAAATTACAATTAACAAGTTCAAATCTCAAAGTAACTAGAACTTACAGATCGTGGACTAAGAAATTGAGATGTAGAAGTTGAATCTAGAAACTAGTCGTCGAATTGTTGAATCTCGATTTGATTGTGGAAGAAAATCCCCAATATGAAATTCCTAATCGTAGTCTTCAAGAAATAGTCTTCATGTTTTATTTCAATTATTTCATAGGCAGCATAAGGAGAGAATAAAATGGTGTAAAGAGAATGGGATTAGGGGGCTGTTTATATTGGATTAGGCGAACGAAACTAGACTAAAAACGAGACCAAAACATCAGAATGAACCCAGGCTCAAAACTGGGTTTCAGCGCCAGGTCGACCCCCAGGTCGACCATAGGGTCAAAACTGGCCCTTGGAAGGTCGACCATAGTATCGACCCCCAGGTCGACCTGGTCCTGGGCGGGAAAATTCCCTCCCGGTCTGCGCTGGGGTTTGAATTCGAATTTCGAATTCGAATTTCGAGCTGTTTTCTATTCTGAAAATCCTTGAAACTTCGGAGGGTCATATCTCCCTCATACATAATCCATTTTTCGAAAACTCGGACTCGTTTCCAAGTAGAATTTCGAGACGAACGCAAGATGCAACCCATTTCCCTTGATTCTTATTTTAAAATTTAATTCTGCCTTGATTTATGGTTTTAACATGCTATTATAATACCGGGTATTACACACCCCGAATTGCACTATTTTCTTGCTGACTATACTTTACATATAAATAGACATCTAAAAATAATTTTCAGACATCTGATTCTGAAAGGTTGCAACTTCTATATAGAGAAACAACTATTTTATCCATAACTCTTCATCAAAACCTTTCGTGATCAGTTGTACCTTTTTATATATTATAAATAGGGAGTTGAGTAATTGATTAATCACCGAATTTTATTCTAATTCTCTCTATCTTATTCAAAGCTCTCTAAGTTCTAAAAAGCGATCTATTTTCATACTTGAGATATTTAAACTTCCATATTCCTTCACGTACTTCGCGATAATCATCAAGGAAAGTGTATAGGAAGGGTGTACTTAATATTAGACAATCTGTGTTATCAAGAACACAAAAGAGACAACAATTATTCTGTATTAGTGAAGACCTCTTCAGTGGTTGAGGCAAGAAATCCCGTTCGTGTGTTCAGGAAATTGTGAACTTATTCCTCCAGGTAAAGTGAGGGTTTTAGTGTTAGTGAAATACCGGAAGTGAGTCTGGGACTGGATGTAGGACAGCGGTCTGAACCAGTATAAATCGACAGTGTGATTTACTGCTTTCTACTCTAATACATACATTACATCCTATTCTCCATTCTACACAATCCTATACCGCTGCATAGCCTCCTTTCCAATTGGTATCAGAGCAAGGGATTCTAGAGACTGTAACAACATCCTAGAATATATGGCAATAATGAAATCTAGTCAAGGAATTAGAAAGAAGAAGAGCAAAAAAGCAGAATCAAAAGAACAATGTCTCATGGTTAAAGTCAGATCACCATCGGTTTGTGTAGATTCATTATATAAAGATCTTTTGTTGTACCATGAAAAATTGTTAAAAGATTTTAAAAGTTTGGGTAAACTTAATCTAATTATTTTAGCCAAATCTAAAGACTGTGAGCAAGAAAATTCCAAATTAAAAAAGGAAAATAATTTTTTAGTAAAACAAGCCAATTGTTTCTAAAATACTTTAGAAGAGCTTGTTTTTCAAAAAGATTTCCTTCAAAAAGAAAACGTGCGACTAGAAGATAAAAACAAGGATCTTTTAAAGGAAATTGATCTTTTACAAAATAAAAATGCATCTGTAGAAGATTATTTAAATAATTCTTGTTCTTTAATTTTGTCTCTTGAAAAAGAGAATGAAGATTTAGTTGGAGAGAATTCAGAATTATCTAAAGAATGTGATTTTTTAAAAGTTAATAATAATATTCTACAAAAAGAAATTTGTGACTCAAGAGAAAATTTTGTAATTTACAATCGTCTTTTAATTCAGAATCTCAAATTTATCATCTTGAAAATGAGAATAGTACCTTGAAAAGTAAGAATTCTGAATTAAATAAGGAAAATGATAATTTAATAAGTAGCAAAATTTCTTTTGAAAGTGTTAATCGTGACTTTGGAATCAAATTTGAAAAATGTACAAATAAGTTAGCAAAATTCAATAAAGGTAAAAATGATTTAAATGTGATTTTATCCAGTTCTAGACCTTTACACGACAAGAGTGGTTTAGGATATAATAAAACTAATCAGAGGAATAGTACTAAATATGCTTTTATGAAAAATATCACTGTTAGTACTAAAGGATGAATAAATCAAAGATTCAATTTTTATCAAAATTCGAATACTCCTATGACTAGAGATATTTATAATATATCTAGAAGTACCAAAGAAAATATCAATATAAATTATTTAAGTATTTGGATTCTTGTAAATTGGAAAAATAGAGAAAGATATATAGATGATTAGTTTGATTCAGTAGTTAATAATGAAAATTTTATTTTTAAAGGTTCCATTACACCCTTTTGGGTACGGTTCCCTTCATTTAACCTTGGACACTGACAAAGGAAGTGGGTACCAAAGTATTTATCATATTTTTTGCAAGTACACCACAACAATAAGGTTATTCCAATATCTCTGAAATTTTTGGAAACAGATCTCAAAATGAAAGAATAAATCAGAAAAATTGGTAATCTTATATATTTATATTAATGTGAAATTATTCTTTTACACATCATATTTCATATTAATGGACAATTGATATGCTATATCATTTCTGCATATTTTTATACAATTTCTGATGGAAATACTTCATATATCACAAGCTCATAAGTAAATAAAGCTTACAACTTCTCTTTTGACTTATATATGAATATATCTCTAAATGACTGTGTAAATATGCTTTCGTCTGATCAAATTGTAGCTTGTGACATGAAATATATATTGAACTTGAATATAAACTTACAAGTTATATATAAACATGAATATCATATGCATAACTCAGAAAAACTATATATTCAGTCAACTAAATCCCAGATTCAGTTGTCTGAATATTCATGGGATCAAAATTTTATCCCATAATTCAGTCATTTGAATAAGCTTAAAAATATCTATCATATATTTGTTTGTTTGTGCTTATCACGTATGCGTATTATTTGTGTGTTTGTGCATATTCATGTGAATTGTTTACATAAGTATCTCCTTTTTGTCAATGACAAAGGGGGAGAAATATATGATAATATATGAATATTGACAGGGTGCGTTACATACATAGTTGTCATTATCAAAAAGGGGAGACTATTGGATCTCGCTATATGGCATTTTGATTATGACAACTATACAAGCACACACACACACACACACACACATATATATATATATATATATATATATATTATCGGCTAATTCTATGTTGTAGGAAGGTACTTTCGACAATCAGATTCAAGAATACAAAACAAAGATCACTTATATGTTGTAAGAGTCTGTTAGTCCTAGATTTATATGTTAAAGTCTTCCTTGAAGACACATACACACACGTTTTACATATATATATTTCTTTTATTATAAAATAGAAAAGGTATAGGCTGATAACAGAAAAAAGACGTCTGGTCTGAAAATTTTAGACACCTGTTTGCTGAAACTGATTGTTCTTCACTACAATATTCAGACATCTGTTTCAAATATTTCAGACGTCTGATTTCACCACGAATTGCACTATTTCCTTGCTGACTATACCTTTACATATACACAGACATCTAAAAATAATTTTCAGACATCTGATTCTGAAAGGATGCATCTTCTATGAAGAGACACAACTATTTTATCCATAACTCTTCATCAAAAAGCTTTCGTGATCAGTTGTATCTTTTTATATATTATAAATAGGGAGTTGATTAATTGATCTAATTACCAAATTTTATTCTAATTCTCTCTATCTTATTCAAAGCTCTCTAAGTTCTAAAAAGCGATCTATTTTCATACTTGAGAATTTTAAGCTTTCATATTCCTTCATGTAATTCACGGTTATCATCAAGGAAAGGCTATAGGAATGGTATACTTAATGTTAGGTAATCCGTGTTATCAAGAACACAAAAGAGTCAACTATTATTCTGTATTAGTGAAGACCTCTTCAGTGGTTGAGGCAAGAAATCCCGTTCGTGTGTTCCGGAAATTGTGAACCTATTCCTCCGGGTAAAGTGATGGTTTTAGTGTTAGTGAAATACCAGAAGTGAGTCTGGGACTGGACGTAGAACAGTGGTCCGAACCAGTATAAATCAACTGTGTGACTTACTGCTTTCTACTCTGATGCATACATTACATCCTATTCTCCATTCTACACAATCCTATACTGCTGCATAGCCTCCTTTTCAAACGAATGGGAAATTAAAAAGGCCAAATGATGTTGTGCACTAAACCGATGAATCCATTTTTGTAAGGATGTATGGATGCTTATTTTGATAGTTAAATAATCGACTATCACAGTCTGACCCAATGGGCTATTGGTATGGAAAAACCGACATCAAATTGTAACAACCCGAAAATCTGAGCCAGTTTAAAATTTTTATTTTGGCAATTTTGGCAAATTTTGATTATTTAAAATGAATTATTTTAAATAATAGCGACGAAAAATTTATTTTGAATATATTTAGAATGTATATATTTGTATACGTCGTCGTTAGAATATAAATAATTATATATAATTATAAAAGGAATTGAAAATGGCGCGGTAGTTCGATAATTCGATTCCAAACTTCAATTGAATGTAGCTGGTGCAAAACAATCCGGATTTTAACGAAACCAAAAACATTGGGATCTATTTGAGACTATCTTTCCAACGAATCCGAAAAATAGAAATTTCATATCATTACTTTATAAATGATAATAGATCGATACTTTATAAATGATAATATTTTCAAAACATTATATTTTGAAATCACTTCCTTTTCTATAATTATTATAAAAATGAATATAATCGATATAAATATCGTTCGCGTCAAAATAATGCATCTCTAATCAACACTGCTTTATATATTTCAATAAATTCGTTATTCTATCTAATAAATGAATATATATTCTATTCAACACATGAATCTATATTCTTTCAACACATGACTAATCTCAACACATGAGTACTGTCACACATGACTATTCTTGTTATGTAATATATTTTATAAAATTATGGTATCTATCGTTTGATTTTTAATCAGACTCTAATCGTAAAGTAGTTTATAATCTTAAATATGATAAAGATGTAAATTTTATTATTAAAATATTTTACTCAACACATGAATAGTTTCAACACATGAATATTCTCAACACATGAGCATCGTCAACACATGACTATTTTTATATTCTAATACTCTTTATTTTCCCAATTGGAATGAGGCCCAATCAATTACCATATAATGTTAATTATATGGATCCCACCCAACACATGTATATAATGGCACTGACAAATAATCAACCATCATCCAAAGTGCACTACTCTGTATAAGCATCAAATATAGATATCTAACGCTTATAACAGCCTGTCAATCAATCGATCGACATACAACTAATTATTGGGATTAGTGTATGTCATATTTTATCCCAATAACCGTGTGGGGTTTCAAATAAACAAACATAGATTTTTATTTACTCACATACCGGTTAAAAATAATATTTTTAACGATCAAATATTTTTAACTATATAAATATTTTATTTCATTTCACATCACACAATCAATTTTCACCACAACAAACAATCAAACATACAAGCCATCCATGGTCTGTGGACGATGGGTGTCGGGTGCTACTAAGCACCGTCTGCATCCTAGTATATAATTTAAACTAGAAAAGAAAATTTAAAGTGAGAAATTCTCACCGACTAGCTAAACCAAACGCCACGACTCTTCTTGTAGAAATCTTCGCTGTGCTCGCCTTTTGTCAATTTCGTTAAAATCCGGTTTATTTTGCACCCGGTACATTCATTTAAACTTTGAAATCGAATTATTGAACTACCGCGCCATTTTCAATTCCTTTTATAATTAAAATAAAATATATATAATATAACGATGATCTATATAAATATATACATTCTAGTTCTATTCAAAATAAACTTTTGGTCGATATTATTTAAAATAATTCATTTTAAATATTCAAGATTCATCAAAATTGCCAAAATAAAAATTTTAAATTGGCTCAGAATTTCCGGGTTATTACAATCTTCCCCACTTAAAAATTTTCGTCCCCGAAAAGGAACGAAGCTGAAAGTTGTTTAACTAATATACCCAACTTCCATTATTTTCTTTACGGCTTAAGTTCTTCAACTTTTCAGTTTCTAAGAACTTTTCAAATTTTTCAAAAATTTGGCTAACACACTAAATTTCCGAAAAATTTCACCATAACCTCCCCTGCATCGGGGACTTCGGGATATGTCATATAGCCTCCCTTGGCCATCTTCAATCCAAAAGAAAAAGAAAAAGCCAAGCGGCTAGCCAATCGGCTCATAAAATCAGCATCACCCAAACAAAACAGTAAATTATGGTAAACATGTACCTATTTGTCGGGAAACAATTTTATTTTCTCTACTCTAGCCTCCTTGCTATGCCCTGTTCAATGTAAGTACGTGTATATGCATGCAATTTCAGACATTTTTCAATATAGTTCAAAATTCGGTTCAATTTAGCCTAAATGGTTAAAAATTATCAAACCAATAATCAAACAACACAACCATCAATCAATTAGTGAATTTAACATTTCAAATTCATAATTTTGATATTTAGTCAAAAAATTAGATTTTTGATGCCAAATCACAACAATGTATTCTAGCTATATCTTGGTTCTCACACCAGTCTAATGGAAATATATAGATATCACACCTTCGTCACTCGAAAATAAATACTTGTGATGGCGCGCCATCATCAGGATCATGTCCGGGTGACTAGAGTGTGATTCTATATCTATCTAGTATATTAAAACTTCGAATATACGTTCATGACGCGTATATGCAAAATCTTTATATACTCGATTGTCCAAATTCAATATAAATAAAATATTCAAATCCGTATAAAACGATTTAAATTTCAAAACAATGTTGTTTTCATTTGAAAAATATACTCCTCACACTCATTCTAGGATACTACTGATCCCATCTCTAACGAGTCATTCTAATTGGATGTTACTAATCCAATATCTGATGAATTTTTCATTCGGTTCTAATGTGTCTTGTTCTCAAGCTCTGTAAACCAAAGCTCTGATACCACCCTGTAGCGACCCGAACTTCCCCGGTAAGGAAAGCCCGGATTGCCTTGAGAACAACACAATATAGAACGCAAATAGAAGAACATTTCATTGTTTATCAAAACAATTCCATCAGATTACAAGAGTATACAGAGTATGAATAAATATTATACAACAAAGAATATTCGAGATTTAATTACAGTACTGCAGTGGAAAATAATACAAAGCAAAACTGAAAGAGATATATGGATACAGAGCATTCCAGATATCATTCCACCTGTAAACCAGGTTCCTGTGAATATAAATCTGCAAAACCAAAACTACTAGCTGCCCATGCGGAAAATAGGGGCACCCAGAGTTTAGGTTAAAACAATAAACTCCAGGTCAGTCATGTGACTAGTGTGAGAACTAAAACAGTTATTTAAAACTTTACTTTAAAAGAGAGTAATTCAAGGGACCACGCCTTAAAACACGAAACGGGTTTTCTCCCAAGAACACTAGTGCATATAACAAAACAGCGCAATGCTTTTTGAAAAAATGAAGCTATTATAAGACCCAGGTCCCATCACACAATGCAACGCAAGCCGGAGGATAGGGTTTCCCTTATAATAACCAAACATGCTTGGTACGTTAAAACAAATCATTTGATACTATTATAAGTGTATAGTGTCAAAACAATTTCAATCATAAATATTAATTATAGACGCCATGAGTACCATATATCATGTCGCCATACTAGTTCTACAATTAAAACCACAATATCACGTATTGGAAATTGGATTTCCTTCATGAGTTGAGGCAAGGGGCAAGCTCCTCTCCGTTCGAGACACTCTAGCAAATGTCTCAGGACCCCACTATGATCCTTGGAATCGGTTGGGCCGGTCCTCTCTTACTTTTGAGGATTAGTTATTCCTGAACACACGTTTCCCGGTCCTAACATACCTATATCCGAGGCGCCTCGCATTCCAACAACCACACTGGTGAAAAATATATATAAATGTCAGCCAGTTTAAGCACTGACACCACCACTAGCTAGAAAGAAACGTCGTGGTCTCCCAACGGTTACTATCCCGTTTTTGACTCATACCGAGGTGTGAGGCACGCGAATTCACGCTATACACAAAGCTGCGCCACACATGCCGTGCTTTGATCATCACCCACAAGACTTTGATTTTCAACAGAAGCCTTGATCATTTGCCACTTAGGCGTGCCTCACAGGCAATTCACTCCATGCGACTGATGTCCATCGATATACAACCTCTGAGCTCGTACGTCTCAGAGAAGGGCGTTAAGTAAGAGAACAAATTCTCCGCCGCCAAACAGATGTATATTTAATAGAGATCTATCAACACCGAATAAAATCCAATGTCAGACACACAGTCCATTTACAAGTTCGTTCTGGGTCTGAACGAAACCGGAGGCACTTTCCTCGCATATCCATCGATCTCCAAGTACGTCTGGACGATCACCAACGGATTCCCTCATCTTGGGTGTACAGCCCAATCAAGATCATCACTAATCACCCAAACGATGTGAAGACTTCCAGTCTTCAACCACCGTCTTCATCTTCGACATATCGTCGAATCGGTTATTCAGAATGGGTATAAACTCGGCCTTTCCGAATAACCCGCGTATATATTAAACATGTGTTACACAAACACAACATACGCCTCATTCCAATTCAGAATATTCTTTTGTTCAAATTTTCACATCATTAGGGAATAGGTTCCCATTAATTTTATCAAAGATAAATTCTTCTACATTTATTCTTTAATCTTCCTTTGGATATCATTTCAAACCATATTATGGTTTTACAAACTCGTCGGGATTATCGAACCACACCGAAGTAATTATTTATTTTATTTCTCAATCCCAACCTATTCATCCCATGGAGCAAAACTGGTGATACTCCATATCTAAAACCACGGTGCTATCGGTAAAATTTATTACCATTTCACGTTCAAATTTAATTAAAGATTTAACTATCGCTTGGAGAAAAACTGGTGATACTCCATTCTCGATCATTTTTCAGATTTGATAATTTAAATTATCAATTCACATTTTAATCTAGTTAAAGATTCCTTAAAACTCCACTTAGTTTTAATTTTCTCCAAAAATCAATATCCTGTCTTTAACTGGGTTAAAGAACCAATGTCACCTAAAACACGATTCACGACAAACCCAAATCACATTTGATATTAAATACAAGGCTCTGAATTGAAAATATATCGACTTATATTCAATATCAAATTCTGAAACCAACAAATATCCTATTGGAAATAACGTTATAAATATATCTTTCAAATTCCCATAACAATATCTGTATAATCACGGAATCCAACATCGAAATATTCCAAAGACAATTTCGATTCAAATCCACTTTCACTTTATATATATTGGAAATTCTGGTTACTTTCAAAACCAATTCAAATTCAATTTATTTATTTCAAAAATAAATTGATTTTAATTCTAGTTCAAAACTAGTTCATCTCGATAAAAATCTTTTTTTTTATGTTTTCAAATATGGAGTTTTTCATCCCAGTTCTTTTCAAATCATTTTTTTATGATTTTACACTAATTATTGATATTTTTAATAATTTTATTATGACGACCCCAAATCCCGTACTAACGGTGGCAAGGGTAATCTTTGGAATATAACACATAAACAGAACAGAATTAAATAAATACACCAGATAATGTACAAATAATACACTGGATAAACGTAAACATCAGAGTTACACAATATACAGGATCTTACTTAGTACAAATACAGTTCAGCTATACATAAATGTCTACAGCGGAAAACAAACAAAATATGTACAATAGGAGCTGAACAGCATAAAAAGAGAAATGATAGAATCCATCTTCAGCTCTAGCTATCCAGAAAGGGCCTGCTAAAACCTGAATACCAGGCTGCGGGTGTAGAAATAGGGGCACCCGAGTTTGCAATTGAAACAAACTACGAGTCAGTCATGGGACTGGTATGAGAAATCTACTTAACACATTTATAATATGGCAAATCACAGGACCACGCCACTTTCGTGGAACGGGTTTACTCCATCGGATTGCCAGTGCTTTAAAACCAGTAATTCCTTTAAACATCGCAATGCTTTTTATAAAAATGAAGCCATTATAAGACTTAGTTCCCATCACACAATGCAATGCAAACCAGAGGATAGAGTTTTACCTTATAATGGCCCAAATATGCTTGATACGAATAAAACAAAAGCATTTGATATTATTACTAGTGTTTACATGTTTCAAAAACAATTTCGAATCATAACTATCAATCATAGACGACATGGGTACCATATATCATGTCGCCATATATATATATATATATAATCAAAACCGCACGACGTCGTATTTGGAAATTGGATTTCCGTCATGAACCAAGGCAAAAGATAGTCCTTACCGACTTCGAGACGCTTTAGCCCGTGTCTCAGGACCCAGACACAGGTGGACCCTTAGAGCGACAGGGCCGGCCCACCGATGTGGATTAAAATTCCTGAACACTGCGTTTCCCCGCCCTTTGGGGCGTAAGTGAGCCAACAAATGACTCCATCGGTCCCGGATCGACCTATATAACCGAGGCGCCTCGCAACAGCAACAACCACATAGGTGAAAATAATATAAATGTCGGCCAGTTCAAGCACCGACACCACCTCTAACTAGAAAGAAACGCATGCCCTCCCTGAGGTCCTATCCCGTTTCTGGTTCATACCGGGGTGTGAGTTTCGAGAATTCACGTTATACACAAAGCTATGCCACACAGGTGGTGCTTTGATCATCACCACAAGACTTTGCTTTTCAACAGAAGCCCTGATCACTACATCTTAGCATGCCACATAGGCAATTCACACCATGCAACTGATGGCTATCAATCACACATAATGAATTCCCATGTCAGACACACAGTCCATTTGCAAGTCCGTTCTGGGTCTGAACGAAACCGGAGGCACTATATACCTCGCATACCCATCAATCTCCACGTACGTCTGGATGACCACAACTCATTATCCATATTTCGGGATGCCTCCCAATCAGGACATCGGTTACCATCCAAACGAGGTTAAGATCTCCGGTCTTCGACCACCGTTTTCATCTTCGACTTCTTATCATCGATTCAGTTATTCAGAATGGGATAAACCCGGTCTTTCTAAGCAACTTGTGTATATAATAAACAAGTGCAACACAAACACGCATACGCCTTATTCCAATTCATTAGTCACTAACCGTAAATCAGTAAGAGAACGATTTCCCAAATATTAACCCCGAAGGCCGAAACCAACATCAGATCAAAACCCAGGAAACCATTCGACTTAGCCAACCTTCAGTTAGTTTCTAAATTTCACATCCATATCATTTATAATATTTTACAATGATTTATCGCTATTTTTATTTATTTTAAAATAGCCAATTTATTCAAACGACGCTTCGGGCCATAACGCGGCCATGGCGCTGTTTTTCTTCAGATTTGATTTACACATATATGAAAATCTAACCGTTGGATCTTCACAAAATTTACATCATTAGAAAGATCTTTTCAAAACGAATCCAACGGCTCCAGTTTTGGGAAAATCCGACGGTCGGATCTCCCGGAACAATCGTTTGAAGTTTCGATTTCAAAATATGAACTGTAGCGTCGTTATTCGATTTAATTTAATTATATTTATATATATATAAATATAATCGATTATGGCACTGTTTTTCTCCAGATTTGAATTAAACGTTCTAGACAATCCAACCGTTGGATCTTTACAGAGTTGGTGTCGTTGGAAAGATATTTCCAAAGCGAACCCAACGGTTTCGGTTTCGGGAAAATCCGATGGTCGGATCTCCAGCACTAATCGTTTGAAAACACGGTTACAAAACACGAACTGCAGCTTCGTTATTCGATATATTTTAATTATATTTATATATATATAAATAAATATAATCGATCCTTCGATTTCAAAACTATATGCTTTTCATACAATCGACAGAAATGATATTTTTATCCAACAGACATTCACTTCGACACTTCACTATTTTTAACAACTCATGTATATAGTAAAAATGTGATTTTTATTGTAAAACGATTTATTTCAAAACACGACTATTTTATATAGTTTATATAGATGATAAAAATATGATTTTTATTATAAAACAATTTATTTTAAAACACGAATGCCATTCAACACATGAATTTCTATTCAACGAATGGATTTCTATTTAGCACATGAATGTTTTCTATAGTTTGTATATATATAGTAAAAATGTGATTTTTATTACAAAACAATTTATTTCGAAACACTACTATTTTATATAGTTCATATAGAGGATAAAAATAGGATTTTTATTATAAGGCAATTTATTTTAAAACACGAATACCATTCAACACATGAATTTCTATTCAACACATGAACGGTTTCAACATATGAAAATAATTTCAACCAATGAAAATAATTCTAACACATGAAGATTTCAGAAAATTTCGGTAGCATAACGGCAGGGTAGTTAAAACCGGGGATGTCCCTAGTACGGCTCCTCGCTCTACCTTAAAGCCTCGTAGCTTTTGACAATGGGGATTTGATTCATCTAGTTCGCACGCAGGCGGCATGTATATTTTTGTTTCTTTTCCACAATCTAATCCTATGTGGTTTCAATCAAATAATTTTTAACCACAAACGGGTATTTTTCAACCACAATCAATCAATTTCAACCACAAACAATTCTAATCAACCATTCGCTATCAATCAATTTTCACACCAATCACAACCAATAAATATCGTCCATGGTGGTGGACGAGGGGCATATATATATATATATATATATATATAAGCATTTCACTTCTATTTCAACACATATAATTTTTACAACGCATATACAACTTATACATCGAACGTACAACTTATACAATGCTTATACATGAGGTGTACAACGCTTATATAACTCATACATCGACTATAAAATTTATACATCGTCATTTTCCATATCGTTTATAATTTAGAAATCTCACATTGGGTTCCACTCCACCAAAAATATCAGAAGGCTCAGAAAAATGTGCGGTCTCTTCTAGAATGTAGAAGACGACCAAACGGGTCCACTGTCTCTTGTTTCACTGAATTTCATCGATAAACGGAAAAGATACGATTTTTACAGTGAAATCAAAAATCGTAGCGCTTTAAAGTGCTATTAAATAGTTTAAAATAAAAATAGCTGCATCTTCAGTTTGAACGTTCAAATCTAGGTTTTAAATTTTCTTCGGATCTGATGCACGTGGTCTCGATCAGGTTACACGAAGACGTAGGGGGTGGAAGGGGCTTTCTAGCACCACCACTGGTGGCCAGTTCGACGGCTGCTGGAGGGGGTTACGGCGGCGGAAAGGTGGTGATTTCAGGGGTCTCGTTCTCGTCGATGGGGAGGAGGGAGAAGGCGAGGGTTGGTCGGATTTGAAGAGGAGGGGCGGCGCTGTCGAGATCGGGTGGTGGCGGCGCTTGATGGTGGCTGAGGCGGCGGGAAAAGGGTCGGGAAGGAGGGAGAAACCGCCGCCGTCGAGAATGAGAGAGGAGCGGGGTTTTTGAGTTTCTTTTTATATTTTTAAATTAATGAAAAAAAAA
Source organism: Allium sativum (assembly GCA_030737875.1). Lineage (NCBI taxonomy): Eukaryota > Viridiplantae > Streptophyta > Magnoliopsida > Asparagales > Amaryllidaceae > Allium > Allium sativum. Next base: position 425,574,951 of record CM060909.1, on the reverse strand, counting down.
ATTCTATTGGCCGATGGTTTTATAATTTCAAAAATTAGGGTTTTTACAAACGAACTTCAATTCAGACCCAACGACTGTCGTCGCTAGCTAAATACCCGCATTCCGAACACAATGGGATATGTTTCGTAGGCCCATTCGACTGTTTGAGTCGGTTTTTCTTCAAATTAAAATATAAAACATTCAATATTTGATTTAAACGTACATTTCAATTTGTCGGGGCCACATACTGATTCTAAAAATTCCCGAAAAATAAATCTGGCTATGTTTTGACGATACGATCCCAACAAAACTAGTTTCGTCGAATTCTGAGACCGTTTGAAAAATGGCCATTTTCTAGTGGATCCATTTCAACTATAAGTGACCAAAATACATTTTACTTCACCACGCTCACATATTAGCTTCAGAAATTATGAAATTTGAAACCCAGCAATAATTTGACATCCTGGATCCAAAAAAGTGGTTTCATCGAATTCCGAGATCGTTTGCAAAATGGCCAATTTCTGGCCGATCCAATTTAATAGAAATCGACCAAACACATTTTCCTTTGCCACGCTCACATACTAGCTTCAAAAATTATGAAATTTGAAACCTAGCAATAATTTGACATCCCGGAACCAACAAAAGTGGTTTCGTTGAATTCCGAGGTCGTTTGCAAAATGGCCAATTTCACGGGCTATATAAATTCTATAGCGACCTTTCTGAAAATTCATTTGGCCATAACTTTTGCTTTCTGCTATGAAACTTCGATTTTTCAGATTCGTTAGAAAGATATTCACTAACAGATTTAAATATTTTTGGTTTCGCTCAATCCGTTTTGTTTTGCACTCGGTACAGTCCGTCAAAGTTTGAAATGAAAATTTGAAACTACCGCGCCATTTCAGGCCTTGTTTATAATTAGAAATAATTATATTCCTTTTCAATTGTCGATTCAAACATACTTTTCATCGTTATTATTTAAAATATCTATTTTAAATATTTAAAATACACTAAAATATCCAATTAAATTTTTTTAAAGTGGTTCAGATTTTCCGGGTCGTTACAATTTATCAAGGCCCGTACAGTCGATTTCCATCAACGGACATCGAACTGCATTTACAGCGACCTTTTCCAAATTTGATTTGGACACAATTCCAAATCCAATCGTTAGATTTCAAATTTCTAATATTCATTGGAAAGTCTTTTCGGTACGAACCCAAGGGTTCCGGTTTCAGGAGAATTCGACAGTCGGATCTCCCATAATGTCCATTCGAAGTCAATGGTCGAAATTTACGAACTACCGCGGCGCAGCGCATTCTATTCAGGCCATTTAATATATAATATATATATTATATATATTTCGTCAATTTCAATTCAAACTGTATTTTATAAATCGTTTTAAATTCGTTATTCAAAACCATTTCAACTCTATATTCAATTTCAAATCAAAATTGAATATTTCATATCATTACTATATAAATGATAATATTTTCAAAACATTATATTTTGAAATCACTTCCTTTTCTATAATTATTATAAAAACGAATATAATCGATATAAATATCGTTCGCGTCAAAATAGCGCATCTCTAATCAACACGGCTTTATATATTTCAATAAATTCGTTATTCTATTCAACAAATGAATGTATGTTCTATTCAACACATGAATCTATATTCTTTCAACACATGACTAATCTCAACACATGAGTACTGTCAACACATGACTATTCTTGTTATGTAATATATTTTATAAAATTATGGTGTCTATCGTTTGATTTTTAATCAGACTCCAACCGTAAAGTAGTTTCTAATCTTAAATATGATAAAGATGTAAATTTTATTATTAAAATATTATACTTAACACATGAATAGTTTCAACACATGAATATTCTCAATACATGAGCATCGTCAACACATGACTATTTTTATATTCTAATATTCTTTATTTTCCCAATTGGAATGAGGCCCAATTAATTACCATATAATGTTAATTATATGGATCCCACCCAACACATGTATGTAATGGCACTGACAAATAATCAACCATTATCCAAAGTGGACTACTCTGTATAAGCATCAAATATAGATATCTAACGCTTATAACAGTCTGTCAATCAATCGATCGACATACAACTAATTATTGGGATTAGTGTATGCCGTATTTTATCCCAATACCCGTGTGGGGTTTCAAATCAACAAACACAGATTTTTATTTACTCACATACCTGTTAAAAATAATATTTTTAACGATCAAATATTTTTAACTATATAAATATTTTATTTCATTTCATATCACACAATCAATTTTCACCACAACAAACAATCAGACATACAAGCCATCCATGGTCTGTGGATGACGGGTGTCGGGTGCTACTAAGCACCGTCTGCATCCTACTATATAATTTAAACTAGAAAAGAAAATTAGGTGTGAGAAATTCTCACCGACTAGCTAAACCAAACGCCATGACTCTTCCTGCAGAAATCTTCGCCGTGCTCGCCTTTTGTCAATTTCATTAAAATCTGGTTTATTTTGCACCCGGTTCATTCATTTGAACTTTGAAATCGAATTATCGAACTACCGCGTCATTTTCAATTCCTTTTATAATTAAAATAAAATATATATATTCTAACGACGATCTATATAAATATATATGTTCTAACTTTATTCAAAATAAATTGTTCATCGATATTATTTAAAATAATTCATTTTAAATATTCAAAATTCATCAAAACTGCCAAAATAAAAATTTTAAATTGGCACATAATTTCAGGGTTATTACATGAATTGTAAGTTTGGATATTTAATATAGATTGGGTGTAAAATGTAAATAGGAACATTAAATCTAGATTAGGCTTAACTATTGATTTGGAACGCCAAATATATGACATAGTGATTTTGGGTATGACTATTATGGCGAGTTTGGGAAGGTGGGGTATAGCCTATTCTGATTAATTACTTGAAATTACATGTAATTGTCATGTTTAGCATAATCATAGTTAGTGACACTTAATTTGGTATAATTTACATACCAAAAATTATAAACATGATTTAGAGGGAAAGTGGGCCATAATAATAAATGATGATAATGTACATTAAAAGAGTAATTATGGCATAAGTAAATTAGGAATAATTTACATATAGAATTTGTCCTAAATGAGAAATGTGTACATTGTAGAAAATATGAATAGGCCTAACCCGAGGTTAGATTGAGTTGTGGTGTAAAACTGCCCGGACCCGCCCGGTTGTCCAATAACCACAACAATACCTATCTAATGTGAGAGGTTAATGCATTGAGCTGAATAAGAACCCGAGGTTAGACTGAGTTGTGGTGTAAAGCTGCCCGGAAATAACCGGCACATCCAGTGGCCGCAACAATACCTGTCTAATGTGAGAGGTTGGTGCTTTTATAAATGAATTAAAGCTAAGACAAGATTTGGTAGGGTTAAGTTAATTTTAGAACACTTAACCAATTTAACATGTTAATTAGATAAGTGGGTGAGGTTAAGTAAATTTAGAACACTTAACCAATTTAACATGTTAGTTAGACAAGTGGGTAAAGTTAAGTAAATTTAGAATGCTTAACCATTATAACATGTTAATTAGACAAGTGGGTGAGGTTAAGTACATTTAGGACACTTAGCCGATATAACATGTTAGTCAAATAGACAGTAGGATTATGTTAACTAAGGTAACACTTAACCAATATATATATATATATATATATATATATATATATATATAACATGACGTGTGGTAGGGTTAAGTAACACAAGAGGATACACTTAACCAGCATAACATGATTTGTGGCAGGGTTAAGTTAATACAAGAAGGCAACACTTAACCATAGTAACATGACAAGTAGACGGGTTAAGTTAACTTGAATTGACTAATGACACTTAACCAATATAACATGGTAAACGGGTGGGGTTAAGTCAATATGAACACTTAACTAACATAACATGACAAGTAGGAGGGTTAAGTACATATCGAGTTGGTGGGTAATATCAGTAAATATAGGCCCACACACTTAGCCATTAAATTCACATGCTTGGATCTGTAGAAGGGTTAAGTACACGTCAGGGTTGGTGGGTAATATCAGTAAATATAGGCCCACAAACTTAACCATTAGGAAACCCTAGTAAAGGGGACCCATTTCAGCAGTAACTCACATAGATGTATCATGATACCCTGAAATTAGGCAGGGTGGGGCACGATTACTGGGCTGATTATAAGTTGTCAAAGCGTTGGTGGTTGGTGCAGCAGTGTAGGTTCTAATGGAGTGCAGGCGTGCACACACTCCGGAGCAGAAAAAAGCAGGCACTGGGCATCAGTAGTATACACTATGCACTCTAGAGTTGTGTCGGGTCGCTACCATGGGACTTGATACACCCCATAGTGGGACCAGCATAGGTATCTACAATCAAGTGGGGGCCATATGACACATGTGAATATGCGAGTAGGGAGTCGATCAGTAGGTAGTAAGGGTACATCGAACATATTCATGGCAATTGGGCTGACTAAGGTGGAATCCTCATAATCGATATGCACCTGGAGGCAACCATAATTGCGGGGATTGGGATCACATTGTAATTATTATCATTGTATACAAATTACTAGTTGGGACACTAGTTAGGCGGTATAGAGACATAGAAATCTGAATAACAGGGTAGTGGTGAGGCAGAGAAAGAGTAGAAGCGCATCCGGATTATCTTGCCTTATCATATCTTATGCTTATCCTTTGTTATCTTGTTATCCTTATTATTATGGTTATGTCTTGTATCCAGTTAATTCATGTCATGTTGTTTTTACCTGTTCACATGCTGAAAGTAACTGAACTTACCAGGCTTTATGTATGACTCTGTTTTCTTTCGTCTTCTTTTCTTCCGTTCCCCCCCCCAAGGTAATCAGGGAGGAAACACTTATACTTAGCTTGGATTCTTGTTGCTTCAAGATCATCATTTGTTGCTTTAGACTCAGTCCCATTTCAGCTATGGCTTGCTTTGTTCTATTATGGAATATTATTGTCATTTATGCTTCTTTATTTTATTAAACAAGATAGATACTTTGGTATTGTAAACAATCTTTGTACAAGCTGTTTTATAATAAAGTAAAGTTTCATTTTCCGCTGCTTTAGTTGTCTGTCTTGTAATTGATCTGCATCTTTTACCCAAAGCGCTCCACCAAAGTTAAGGCATTCCCTTAGTGAGTGACCATAACGGAGGCGGGGTGTTTCAGCAAGCATTCTGCTGTTTGGTTATTTATTTGATAGACAGTATTATAATATTATCTGATTTTCATATCAAAAATGTTTTGGGTTATAGTAAGGTAAAAATTGTCTATTTTTATGCGTGGGATGGTCTTGCTATTATCCTTTTCTTTCAAAGGTATTTCTAAAGTTAAGCAATTTGGATGTTACGTATAAACCTAATGAGTTTTGTCATGCTGATTCACCAGACTGATCCTTTGCGTTTGAAATGTTGGGTCACACCAAATTTTACGGGTTAAGGTTATTGGATTCTGTGAAGTCCAAAGACGAGTTGGAAGTGTTCAGAAGTACGATATATATATTCTGTTGTGTGTTGTATATGAGGACAGATTGTTATAACTGTCCAGATGTATTACTGTACTTTGATGATTGTAAGTATTATTTCAAAGCTCTCAATAAAGAATTATTTCTATATTATATTTTATTCCGCTGCGATGTGAGATTCTCCTTGGTTGTTGGTTCTTCTTCTTCTTCTTCTTCTTCTTCTTCTTTTCTAATCTTTCTTTTCTCACCCTCTAATTTCTTTCTATTAGCTTTTCTGGGTTTCGATACTTAAGTTTGGACACGGAAAGTGTTAGTGTCCATATTCATGCATCGAAATTTCCGGGATGCTAAGAAAATTATAACAATAATCAAGGATGTTTTTAGGCATCAAAAACTAACTTGGCAAGGTCATGATACTGTCGGGAACAAAGTTTAGGTTATTGTGATTTAAATTTATCACAAGCCCAATCAAATTCAACACACAAACACAAATGATTTTTTAAATTATAATGTGTGAGTACCCTACTCTCCTTACTTGGATTAGCACTGAATTTCAGAGGTTTGGAAGAAAAATTGAAGCTTTTAACACCTAAAACTGTAGGTGAGAAATCTGATGTGCAAGAAGGAAGAACATTACTACAAGTTTTCTTTCTCAAATCTCTAAAGCTTATGGATGCATTTCTTACTGAAACTTGATTTATTGAGGTACATAAAAGGGCTAACAAGTTTTCACCTTTTGATTTAATTAGTAAAGCTTAGATTTCTGGAGATTTTTTAAGAGTAGCCATTTTCTTCTTTTTCTCAGGTTACTGTCGAAAGAGAAAAAAAGATGAACCCCACAAATGGTATATATGTAACATCCCGCATGTAACATCCAAAGATTTTGTGAAATTTCAAAATATTAAATTTAATGTGTTTTGAACAAAATTTGTTTTGAGTATTAAAATTTATGATTTATGTCTTATGTTGATAAGGTATGAACTAAACTTTTCTTGTTAAACAATGAATTTCGGTAGCTATATAAGATAATGATTTATGTTTGATAAATCACCTATGTTGAAATTAAAGATTTATTTGAATTAGCAATATAAAATAAATTAACTAATTTGAGATTTATTTTATATTGATAATTCTAATTAATTGGATACGGTAGTAATGTAGATCGATTCGATTGTATATTGAATTTCAAATCAGTTATAGCAGTAATAATCTGCATTGATTGAAAATGGAACTATGATTGGTTTGTGTTGTTAATTATTGGGAGATGAGATTTAGTATTAAATTATTTATGTTTAATTGGGTTAATAAATTCACAATTTTTTTTTGATTGATTGTGAAAATTTATTGGTGTAATTAATAATTGAAATAAAATTTTGAAATTTTAAACAATGAAATTCGACTTACTTGAACAATAGTAACTTTATTGATTATAATTGGAATTAAAATTTGGTTTATTTTGGTAGTATTAAAATTAATGTGTAAGTATTTGAATGAAATTGACATGATTAATTTATAATTGGAATTAAAATTGAATTTGGATTATCAATCAAAATTGGAATTTAATAGGAATCAATGTAATGGGATAATTGTTTAATTCTCATATTGACCTTTTATATATTAAAATAAATAAATTTCACCCCATCAGCTCACTCTTCATTACGTATAATTTCCTCCATCAGAATTTTTCTCTAATGACACATCAGTGCATTTAATTGGCAATGGAGGTGATTTATTAACATTAAAAAAGGAAAAATACATTTGAATAGCCATGACTATTGATTTTTTTTTACGGTGACTCATCTCTGTATTGTCATTCCATGCAACCATTCATTCCTATTGTTGAGAAACCATTTGTTCTTTCTTCCTCATACTTTTCTCCTCTTTACAAACTTGGTTCTCGCGGCGTATTATAACATGAGGTAAACTTCTAATTTCATTGTTTTACTTTATCTTTCTTTTGTTTTTCATCTGTAAAAAAAACTATGAGCAAAGCATGCCATCACCAACTAAACCCATTTTCCCTTCATTCTGGAGCGACCAACTCTCCCTCTCCATTGTGTGAAGAACTGAACTATTTTTTAATAAATAATTTCAATAGCTGAGATAGCCATGGCCTCACCTAGGAAATTGTTCTAATAAAAAAAAAATCAATTTTTGGTTGTTTTTTCTCCAGCGCATAGAGTTTTTCTTTTTCTTTATGCCAAAATTAGATATTTTTGAATGAGTTGAAACCTGGAACAAAGTTTGTTAAGTTGTTGTAGCAAGGAGTAATAATTTAGAGTTGCTAACCCTCTTCTTCCATGCATTAGCACATGTCAGAATGTGTTTATAATGGCATATATATCAAGTCTAGGGAACAGTAGCTATACTTGTTGTGTATATATATTAGGTGATAGAATAATTTTGGGATGTTACCGTTCATGCATGCCGAACTTTCGAAAGAATGAAAACCAAATTTTGTACCAAACAAGTGCAGTCTATATATGTATATAAAAAAGGATAAATATATACATGCACGTGAACCTTTAGAGGGAAAGAAACAATGTTTTATACCATTTGTTTAGTTTGGATAGAAAAATATGCACATTTAAAGGAAGGTTATAACTTAGTTCATTAGGCTTAATAGTTGTGGTATCTTCCCTCTAACGAGAAAAATTAGTATTGTAAAAAAAGTACATGCGTGGATCTATGGCAAGTTGGATACATGGCTGCCATCCCATGTGCATGTTGAATACATGCATATACTTTAAAGAGAGAATGAAAACAAAGTTTAGTTGTGTAAGTTTAGATGCGCATGCTGGAATCTGAATATCATAAATGAAATTGTCCAGGCCTTATAACATTGCATAAGTAGTATGCATGCCTTATAAAAAAAGTTTTATTTTGAAATCAAACTTTACTTAATTTTTACATGTCTTGACCGTAATTTGTTTATCCAGTTCGTTGAAGTTTCATTGCCGTTCATTTCTGCGCCTCTCTGTTATCGTCTCTATTTCTGTGACACTGAAGGTGAGTTCAACTCACATCTAACTAAAATATTTGATTGTTAGTTAAATTAAATTCATGTTATGATATGATTGCTTTGTTTGTTGTTTGACTGTTTAAATTTATTATTATGTTAAATCTGCATAGACTGTATAATTTAATTTAACTGCTGATATAAGTTGAACGGTTATAAATTAATTTCTTGTTTAAAAACCTCATACCTGATGACTAGTAAGTTGATATTATTGTACTATTTAGATGTATTAATTTTGATGGATGCCTTGAAATTATATATTTAATGTATTGATATGTAATTAATCTTGCTATCGATATTGTTTATATATGTTTATTGATTTTTTTTTAATTTATCCCAACCATTACCTTAGATGTTACGGGCATCAAATAAACCCGGGATTAATCATTAAAATGAACTAAGAACGTAGGTTGAAATGATAAACACCTATGACCCTGATTTGGATTGAAATGATATATATCCTTTCCCAAAATACTAAAATTTAAGTATCACTTGGCCATAGGATAGAAAATTATATACGGACACCGGTTGGTTAAATAAAATTTGATTTAACCATGAATTTTGAAATATTGTTTTAAGGACAATATAAGTGATGTTTTATAATTTATTTCCTTTGAACTTGAACCTTGAATTTTGAAATATAAACAAAAAGGGGAAATAAATTAGTATTGTAACTGATGCTAAATAAAGTGAAATATAATGTAAATCGAATTTATTGAAATTGAATAGTTTCACCCACCTTTGAAATTTGTTATGAATCAACAATGATTTGAATTATATATGAATCGTGAACTTGACATTTTCTATAAATTGAAATCATTGAAAATGAGAATCTGATTTGGAATGTAACTATTTGAATTAATTTGATCGAATTGAAATGAATGTAAATTGGAAGTTTAATCAATGGAATTATTGAGAATTGAGTTGGTTGAATTGAAGACTGAAATATGACTTCAATTTTAATTGAAAATGTTAGAGAAACGATTCTAATTCCAACTATAGTATTTCAAATAATTTTATAAACTATTTTTAATAATGATTATTTTTTCTTTATAAACTATTTTTCTTTATTTCTATTTAATTTTATAAATTATTTTAAATAAATCAGTTTATAATTAACTATTTATTTTATAAATTACTTAATGTTTTAACTATATATTTTAATAAATTCGATAAATTCTATTTTAATTACAAACTATTTTTTTCAAACTATTTCAATTATATATCTAATTTATTTTAAATATACTGTTAACTATTTTAATATTCAAATTATTAAAGTTGGAATTGTTTCAAGATTTTAATTGGTTTAAATAGATATTTTAGTGTGAATAATATCCTATCTTGAATATTAAATGATTTTGAAAATCTGATATTTTCATATGAAGTATGAACCTCTTCGAAATGTAAAATAACACACCGGTGTGAAAAACGTAATGATTGGTTTTGTAAAGAGACCGGGATCGGGTATTGTCATTCTCTCTGCCAGTACCGAAAACCACTTTAACAACTGTGTACGCGGTGGAGTTCCAGAAATGGTGTTGGATGGATTTGGAGGCGATTACCGGATTTGAAGAAAGAGAACGATGATGGATATCCTTGACCTTCGGGTCATAACTAAAATGACTAAAATAGGTCTATACCGTGACCAATTGGGTTAGCTACCTCCATCAGCAACACTTTTTCCTTTATTACTATAGTCCCTCGGCTTGATTGATTTGATGCACATCCGTGATTTGGGAGTGTTGTCCGAGGTGGACGGTAGTCGCGGCTATGCGTTACCACCAATCCGGGCGTGCAACTAGAATATTCATACTCTGGGCATTCCTCTTGTGCCTCGTCATATTATCATGATCGAGCCCCCTAAGATTTTGATTTAATGTTGTCATATCACGGCGCATCCCTATCCGCCGACGTACTGGTATGTTATATGCAAACTGTACGACAACTGTATAAACGGTGTAAGGGTAATAATGGTAATCCCGCTTACATTATGTTATATTTAACCATAGACATTATAATAGTGTATTATATTATATAGCATTAGTTTGACGGATCCTTAAGAGATGGAAATTCCCGTAACATCTCTTAAGTTATTGCACTCATATTATTACATGAAATTTGATTTAACTAATATGAGAATGATTTAGTTCTGATCTGAGTGTTTGTTGTGTTTCTTTTTTTCAATACGCTCGGGTCAGACCGAGTTGCAGTTAGCGAAGTTTCACTTGCTTTGAAGATACCATTATGAAGATGAAGATGGAGCTCAACAGACGAATTATTATTATTCCACTCCAAATGCATTGTTATGTTGTATGTTAATTTACTCTGTAATCGTTATAAAATATAATAAAGTGTATGTTTTAACAGCTTCATGAACTGTTATTTATTTATTTATTATATTTTGTCCTTTCGCTGTGAGATTCTGTGTTTCTTTTTATTATTTTAATCCCAATAACTATCCGTATTTTTTATTTGTTTAAGCTGAAAATTGAGAATCTTTGCCGATTTGAATGGTCAAAATTCACGGATGTTACATTTGGTATTAGAGCTTTGGTTTAGCGAAAACCTTGGCTCTATTTAGGATTAACTCATTAGAGATAGGGTGGTAATACCCTAGAATGAGTTTGAGTGTATATGAGAGAGCGCACTTGTAATTTTGATATAAAATGATTTTGAATTCTGTTAATTTGTTCTGTTGAGTATTTATGAATTCTGGTCGGTACTTGGGACACCAAGGCATCGATAGGGATTTCTAAACACTTGAACAGGATTCGTTGACATAATATTGTTTTGAAATGTTTTTTATTTATATATAGAATTAATTGAAATATGTTAATTTTGGTTTTGTTGATGATAATATTAAATTTTCATTTTTTATTACTCGATTAATTAATAACTAAACCCATTGGTTGTTGATTGGTTTAAGAAAAATCAAATATTGAAATTTATTGATAATAAAATAAGAAGTAAAAATATGAATTTGAGAATTTGATTTCGGGTGGTTTTGTAATGTTGATTTATAAATGGTTTTGAAATAAATTTTTTTTTAAAGTTGTTTCATATAGAAAAATTGTTTCATATGAGTTTTAGAAATAAGTGTATACCCTCTTGTCTTGGAAATGATTTCGGTGATGAGTGCATGCATCATTGATGTTTATTTTCAAGAATCTAAGTAGGGAGACATTTAATATATTCTATACTTTGTTTTACGAAATTGAACTTTATTTAAATCTTTTATAGTATGTTTTTATGTAAATGATATATTATATGAAAAGAATTGAAAAAAAAGATCCCGAAATTTAATTCTTTAAATCTTGAATAAGTAATGAATTGAAACTTCTAAATATTAAGAGAGTTAGAAAAATAAAAATAAAAAACATAAGAATTGGATAACAAATTGAAACGAACGGTAACCATTGAACTTATGTAATAATCAATTCGGTTCTATAACATGAAAAATTTACCAATTAACTAAGAAGTTGAATGTTATAAGAATAAGCAATTAGTTAATGCACAATTATAAGAATTGAAAATCAAAGTAGAAAATTTTGATTGGTTATAAATAAAATTTATGTTATGTAATAAAACAAGATATACTTAGTCACATTGTGAAATTCAATTTAACTAAGTAACATGGATTAACCGAATCAATGAAATATCAATTAAGAAAATTATTTAGTAATACACTAAATGTATTGATATTAATGATAGGTTTTGCGAAAATATAAGTGAAAAGGCTTGTAATTATAAACTTAATGATGGTTGAACGAATTAATTAAATTAATTAAAAACGAGATTATTGCGTAGCGGCAGTTTGAAATTTTCCGAATTAAAGTTTAAATGAATGTATAGAGTCTAAAATTAGTAGGAATTCTTTGAAACAAAAATCTTTTGGATCTATTGGAATATAATTTTCTAATGTAAGAGAAAATTTAGATTTCAACTTGTATATTTTAAGATCTATGTAATTCAAATTTTCAGAAAAATCGCGGTTTGGTAATTCATGGTTCAGAATTAAATTTTTAATGAATTAGTTATGTAAACTAACGAATGAGACAAGTTTAATAAGAAATTATATGGCTATATATATATATTGACAAACTTCTTACTACGCCTTTTCGAGGACGAAAAGTTTTAAGTGGGGGAAAGTGTAACATCCCAAGATTTTGCAACATTTTAAAATATTAAATTTAATATGTTTTGAACCAAATTTGTTTTAAATATTAAAATTTATGATTTATGTCTTATATTGATAAGGTATGAACTAAATTTTTGTTGTTAAATAATGAATTTCGGTAGCTATATAAGATAATGATTTATGTTTGATAAATCACTTATGTTGAAATTAAAGACTTATTTTGAATTAACAATATGAAATAAATTAACTAATTTGAGATTTATTTTATATTGATAATTCTATTTTATTGGATACAGTATTAATGTAGATCCATTTGATTGTATATTGAATTTCAAATCAGTTATAGCAGTAATAATCTGCATTGATTGAAAATGTAACTATGATTGGTTTGTGCTATTGATTATTGAGAGATGAGATTTAGTATTAAATTGTTTATGTTTAATTGGGTTAATAAATTCACAATTTAATTCTTGTGATTGATTGTGAAAATTTAGTGGTGTAATTAATAATTGAAATAAAATTTTGAAATTGTAAATAATGAAATTCGACTTACTTGAACAATAGTAACTTTATCGATTATAATTGGAATTAAAATTTAGTTTATTTTGATAGGTATTAAAATTAGTGTGTAAGTATTTGAATGAAATTGACATGATTAATTTATAATTGGAATTAAAATTGAATTTGGATTATCAATCAAAATTGGAATTTAATAGGAATCAATGTAACGGGATAATTGTTTGATTCTCCTATTGACCTTTTATATATTAAAATAAATTTCATTCCACCCCATCAGCCCACTCTTCATTACGTATAATTTCCTCCATTAGAATTTTTCTCTAATGACACATCAGCGCATTTAATTGGCAATAGAGGTGATTAATTAACGTTAAAAAAGGGAAAATGCATTTGAATAGCCGTGACTACTGACTTTTTTATGGTGACTCATCTCTATATTGTCATTCCACGCAACCATTCATTCCTATTGTTGAGAAACCATTTGTTCTTTCTTCCTTATACTTTCCTATTATTGAGAAACCATTTGTTCTTTCTTCCTTATACTTTTCTCCTCTTTGCAAACTTGGATCTCGCGGCGTACTATAACATGAGGTAAACTTCTAATTTCATTGTTTTACTTTATCTTTCTTTTGTTTTTCATGTGTAAAATTACTGTGAGCAAAGCATGCCATCACCAACTAAACCCATTCTCCCTTCATTTTGGAGCGACCAACTCTCCCTCTCCATTATGTGAAGAACTGAACTGTTTTTTTTTTATAAATAAATTTCAATAGCCGAGATAGCCATGGCTTTACCTAGGAAATTGTTCTAATAAAAAATTCAAGTTTTGGTTGTTTTTTTTCCAGCACATAGAGTTTTTCTTTTTCTTTATGCCAAAAGTAGATATTGTTGAATGAGTTGAAATCTGGAACAGAGTTTGTTAAGTTGTCGTAGCATGGACTAATAATTCAGAATTGCTAACCCTCTTGTTCTGTGCATTTGTACATGTCAAATGTGTTTATAATGGCATATATATCAAGTCTTGGGAACAATAGCTATACTTGTTGTGTATATATATTAGGTGATAGAATAATTTTGGGATGTTACCGTTCATGCGTGTCGAACTCTCGAAAGAATGAAAACCAAATTTTGTACCAAACAAGTGCAATCTATATATGTATATTAAAAAGTGAGGATAAATATATACATGCACGTGAACCTTTAAAGGGAAGGAAACAATGTTTTATACCATTTGTTTAGTTTGGATAGAAAAATATGCACATGTAAAGGAAGGTTATAACTTAGTTCATTAGGCTTAATAGTTGTGGTATCTTCCCTCTAACGAGAAAAATTAGTATTTTAAAAAAAAGTATGTGTGTGTATCTATGGCATATTGGATACATGGCTGCCATCCCATGCGCATGTTGAATACATGCATACACTTTAAAGAGAGAATGAAAACAAAGTTTAGTCGTGTAAGTTTGGATGCGCATACTGGAATCTGAATATCATAAATAAAATCATCCAGCATTCTAACGTTGCATAAATAGTATGCATGCCTTATAAAAAAAGTTTTATTTTGAAATCAAACTTTGCTTAATTTTTACGTGTCTTGACCGTAATTTGTTTATCCAGTTCGTTGAAGTTTCAGTGCCATTCATTTCTGCGCCTCTCTGTTATCGTCTCTATTTCTATGCCACTGAAGGTGAGTTCAACTCACATCTAACTAAAATATTCGATTGTTAGTTAAATTAAATTCATGTTATGATATGATTGCTTCGGTTGTTGTTTGCCTGTTTAAATTTATTATTATGTTAAATCTTCATAGACTGTATAATTTAATTTAACTGCTGATATGTAACGACCCAGAAAATCTGAACCAATTTAAAATTTTTATATTGGCTAAAATAATGAATTTTAAATATTTAAAATAAATATTTTAAATAATGGCGATGAAAACTGAGTTTGAATCGACAATTGAAAACGAATATAATTAATTATAATTATAAACAAGGCCTGAAATGGCGCTGCAGTTTCAAAAATTGAATTCAAACTTTGTCGGACTATACCGGGTGCAAAACAAAACGGATTTTAGTGAAACCAAAAATATTTAAATCTGTTAGTGAATACCTTTCTAACAAATCTGAAAAATCGAAATTTGATAGCGGGAATCAAAAGATATGTCCAGTTGAAAATGGACATTTTGCAAACGACCTCGGATTTCGACAAAACCACTTTTGTTGGATCCGTGATGTCAAATTATTGCTAGGTTTCAAATTTCATAATTTTTCGAATCAATATGTGAGCGTGGCAAAGGAAAACGCGTTTGACCGGTTTCAGTTGATTTTAATCGATGGGAAATTGGCCATTTTTCAAACGGTCTCAGAATTCGACGAAACTAGTTTTGTTGGGACCGTATCGTCAAAACGTAGCTAGATTTATTTTTCTGGAATTTTTCGTCTCAGTGTGTGGCCTGGTAAATTTAAATGTGCGTTCAAAATCAATATATAGCTTTATATTTTGATTTTGACGAAAACTTATCGAAACGATCGAATTGGCCAACGGGACATATCCCATTGTGTTCGGAATGGGGGTATTTAGCTAGCGGCGACAGTCGATGGGTTTGATTTTGAGTTCGAAATAAAAGTCAACTCTTAAAAGAATTAAATAAAATAAAATATAAAATAAATTTCCACATAAGCCCTCATTCCCTCTTACTCTCTCTCTCCCCCTCTATATTTCAGATCGATCAAAATAAAAAAAGAAAGGAAAAAAAATCGCGCTCCATCTCGTTGCTCTGCCGCACCAGAGCTCGCCGTCGCTCAGGCGATCGCCACCTCCAGCCTCGCCGCGTCAGCCTCCCCCACCCTCCTCTTCGCGAACCTCTCTCTCCATCCCCAAATCCTTTAGCATTGGAACCGGCGACACCCCCTCCACTACACCAGATCCACCGCCGGCAAGAACAACCGCCACACCCAGGCCCTGCGCCGGACCCCCCAACCCTCCACACGACCCCCTCCCTCCTCCGAACGCTGGTGAACTCCCCCCTTCAAAACAAAGGTGATTTTTATTTATTTCATTTAGTTTATTTCTATTTTATTTATTTATTTTCTATAGAACTGAAATTGAAGTGACGATTATTAATAAGGAAGATAAAAGTTTTATAGTAAGAAAGTTTAGATTTTTAGATGTGATATTATCAAAGAAAGGTCGGATTTTTATATTTAATATTAGTAAAGGAAGCGTAAAAATCAGATTTTTCTATATGTGAATAAAGATGTGATTTTTGTATGAATATCGATATAAAATTTTGATCTTATAATATGAAAAAAATTCATTTTTAACAATAAAAAGGTGTGATTTTCAATTTGAAAAATATTAGATTTTTGAAAATAAAAAGATGTGATTTTTTATCTAGAAAACGTGAGATTTTTAATAAGGAAAGATTATGTCTTTAAATTAGAAAAGAGTTGATTTTTATTATCGTAAAGGCGAGGTTTTTATAGATATAGAAACGAAATTTTTAAGGATGTAAAAATTTAATCTTTAGCGGAGTAAAAATATGATTTTTATATGTATAGAAAAATAAAGATACGATTTTTATTTATACAGTAGCGAAATAAAAATGTCATTTTTATATTAAAAGTGAACAAATAAAAATGGGATGTTTAATATGAACAGCGTAGAGGAGACTGCATTGGCATGTCAGGAAAATCCCGACTGTTCTGATATTCAGAAATAAAATGGCGGAGTGGAACCCAAAGTGAGATTTCTAATTTATAAACTATATGAAAAACGACGATGTATAAATTATATAGTCGATGTATGAGTTATATTAGCGTTGTACACCTCTTGTATAAGGGTTGTATAAGTTGTACGTTCGATGTATAAGTTATATATGCGTTGTAAAAATTATATGTGTGTTGAAATGAAGTGAATTGCTATATATAAATATACATACATACATACATATATATATATATATATATATATAAATATACGCCCCTCGTCCACAAACCATGGACGATATTTATTGGTTGAAATTGTTGTGAAAATTGATTGATAGCGAATGGTTGTTTAGGATTGTTTGTGGTTGATATTGATTGATTGTGGTTGAAAAATACCCGTTTGTGATTGAAAATTATTTGGTTGAAACCACATAGGATTAGTTGGTGGAAATGAAATAAATATATACATGTCGCCTGCGTGCGAACTAGATGCATGATTCCCATTGTCAAAAACCGCGAGGTTTTAAGGTAGAGCGAGGAGCCGTACTAGGGACGGTCCCGGTTTTAACTACCCTGCTGTTATGCTGCCGAAATTTTGAATAATATTCATATGTTTGAATTATTTTCATTTGCTAAAACTATATTTATTCATTGTATAGAAAACCTTCATGTGTTGAATCGATATTCATTCGTTGATTAGAAATTCATGTGTTGAATGGTATTCGCGTTTTAAAAATAAAAATCACATTTTTATCTATATATAGAAACTATAGAAAACGTTCATGTGTTGAATCGATATTCATTCGTTGATTTGAAATTCATGTGTTGAATGGTATTCATATTTTGAAATAAATTGTTTGATAATAAAAAAAATCACCTTTTATCGACTATATGAACTGTGTAAAATAATCTCGTTTTGAAAGAAATTGTTTATAAGAAAAATCTTATTTTTATCACCAATATGAAATATATAAAATAAATGCATTTTGAAATGAGTTGTTTTACCATAAAAATCACATTTTTATTATATGCATGAATCGTTGAAATATGAAGTGTTAAAAATAGCCACTTGTTCAAATAAATATATATGAGTTGAAATATTCATTAATTAGCTAATGATATGATTTGTACCTATGTATGTAACATTAGAATGAATGGTGTTTTTAAACCAAATAGAAATCAAATATGAAGTTGAATAGAAAATGATAAATGATAAGGACTATATATATGTACATGCATATTCATTGAACAGGTTATAGCAAAGAGGCTAGAGAAGAGGAATAAAATTTTGTGCCCGACAAATAGGTACACATTTACTGTTTTGTTTGGGTGATGATTTTATGAGCCTGTTGGCTAGCCGCTTGGCTTTTTCTTTTTCTTTTTGAGATTAGAAGGACCGGGGAAGCTATTTGAGATTTCCCGATGCTACCGGTGCAGGGGAGGTTATGGCGAAATTTTCCAAAATTTTAAGGCGTTAGTGAAATATTTGAAGTGAAAACGATATTGAAATCATTGAATGAACTATATTTATATAAATATATAAATATAAATAAAATTAAAACGAAACGTAGTCGTGCAGTTCGCATTTTGAAACCATGATTTCAAACAACTAGTGCGGGAAATCCGACCATTGGATTTTCCCGAAACCTCAACCGTCGGGTTCGCCTTGGAAATATCTTCCCAACGGCACCAACCTTGTAAAAATCCAACGGTTGGATTGTCTGGAATGTTTAATTCAAATCTGATGAGAAACAGCGCCAGAAGCGATTATATTTATATATATATAAATATAATTATATATTTAATCGAATAACGACGCTGCAGTTCGTATTTTGAAATCGAAAATTCAAACGATTGTACCGGGAGATCCGACCGTCGGATTTTCCCGAAACTGGAACCGTTGGATTCGTTTTGAAAAGACCTTTCTAGTGATGTAAATTTTGTGAAGATCCAACGGTTAGATTTTCAGATATGTGTAAATCAATTCTGAAGAAAAACAGCGCCACGGCCGCGTTATGTCCCGAAGCGTCGTTTTGAATAAATTGGCTATTTTAAAATAGATAAAAATAGCGATAAATCGTTATAAAATATCATAAACGATATGGAATAGAAATAAACTGAATTTGCTCGATTTATGTGGCTTTTGATGGTTGAATGTGTTTGGTGTGAAAATTACATCAAAGAACACAATTGCTGTTGTCGAATAATTTAACCATTGAAATAAATTGATTTGAAATTCTAAATATTCGTGAATTATTTGAAAAGGCCGAGTTAATTCTCATTTCAAATAATTGACCGACGATTGAAAGTCGAAGATGAAGGCGATGGTCGAAGACCGGAGATCTTCACCTCGTTTGGATGGTAACCGAGGTCCTGATTGGGAGGCATCCCGAAATATGGATAATGAGTGGTGATCGTCCAGACGTACGTGGTGATCGATGGGTTTGCGAGGTATTTAGTGCCTCCGGTTTCGTTCAGACCCAGAACGGACTTGTAAATGGACTGTGTGTCTGACATTGGATTTTATTCTGTGTTGATTGATCTCTATTAAATGTACATCTGTTTGGCGGCGGAGAATTTATTCTTTTGCTTAACGCCCTTCTCTGTGATGCACGAGCTCAGGGGTTGTATATCGATGGACATCAGTCGCATGGCGTGAATTGCCTGTGTGGCATGCTAAGATGCAATGATCAGGGCTTCTGTTGAAAAGCAAAGTCTTGTGGTGTTGATCAAAGCACCGCTAGTGTGGCGTAGCTTTGTGTATAACGTAAAATCGCGAGCCTCACACCCCGGTATGAACCAGAAACGGGAGAGGACATCACGGAGGGCATGCGTTTCTTTCTAGCTAGGGTGGTGTCAGTGACCTACCAGCCCTGACATTTATATACTTTTCACCTATGTGGTTGTTGCTGTTGCGAGGCGCCTCGGTTTGATTGGACAATTCGAGTCCGATGGAGTCATTCGTTGGCTCGTTTACGCCCCAAAGGGCGGGGAAACGCAGTGTTCAGGAATTTTAATCCACGTCGGTGGACCAGCCCTGACGATCCAAGGGTCACTCGAGCTCTGATCCTGAGGGGCGGGCTAAAGCGTCTCGAATTCGGTAAGGACTATCTTTTGCCTTGGTTCATGACGGAAATCCAATTTCCAAATACGACATCGCACGGTTTTGATTGTATATATATATGGCGACATGATATATGGTACCCATGCCGCCTATGATTGATAGTTATGATTCAAATTGTTTTTGAAACATATAAACACTAGCAATAATATCAAATGCCTTTGTTTTATTCGTATCAAGCATATTTTGGCCGTTATAAGGTGAAAACTCTATCCTCCGGTTTGCGTTGCATTGTGTGATGGGAACTGAGTCTTATAACGGCTTCATTTTTATAAAAAAGCATAGCGATGTTTAAAAGGAAGATTTGTTTTAAAGCACCGGCAATCCAATGGAGTAAACCCGTTCCACGAAAGTGGCGTGGTCCTGTGATTAGCCATATTATATATGTGTTGAGTAGATTTCTCATACCAGTCCCATGACTGACTCGTAGTTTGTTTCACTTTCAAACTCGGGTGCCCCTTTTTCTACACGGGCAACCTTGTATTCAGGTTTAGCTGGTTCTTTCGGGATAGCTGGAGTTGAAGATGGATTCTATCATTTATCTCTTTTTATGCTGTTCTGCTTCTATTGTACATATTTTGTTTGTTTTCCGCTGTAGACATTTATGTATAGCTGAACTGTATTTGTACTAAGTAAGATCCTGTATACTGTGTAAACTGATGATTACTTTTATCCAGTATATTTTATTGTTCATTATCTGGTGTATTTATTTAATTTTGTTCTGCTATTATCTGTTTCTGTGTTATATTCCTAAGATAACCCTTGTCTCCGTCTGAACGGGATTTCGGATCGTCTCAACGTGGTATCAGAGCTTTGGTTAAGCTTAGTTATGGAATATAACATTTGAACGAACTCGTCAGAATTAGAACCAGTAGTGTTCTAGGACGGGTAACTCTACAGATAGGATCAGCAATATCCTAGTATGAGTAAAGCAGAATGAAATTACACCTCGATAGACACATTTACACTTGAAGTATATGTTTCTATATTTGAAAATTTTCTTTTCTGTGACCTGACACTTGATCTGCTATTTGCAGAAGTACTAGAAAAATGAGTGCCAGAAACAGGAGAAATACAGAACCCGATCTAGAGGCTCTATTAAAGAGATATCAAAATCTGAACGGAGCACAGTTCTCGGGTAATGAATATATAATTCAAACTCAAGCTTGGATGAGTTCTGTCGAAATAATATTTGAGCGTATCCAGCTGAGAGATGACCAGAAACGGTTAGTAGCATCTTGGGCGCTCAAAGAAGAAGCTTTAATCTGGTGGGAAACGATCATCAAAGATAATCCAGAAGGTGATATCACCTGGGATAGATTCAAAGTGATTTTCCTAGAAAGATTTACTCCTCCCGAAGCAACGGAGCGATTATGTGATGAATTTTCTTATCTAATTCAAGGTGATATGACCATCCCAGAATATCATAAGAAGTTCAACGAACTTGCTCACTTTGCTTCTCATCTGATTCAAGACCCAAAGAGGAAAAATCTGAGATTTATCCATGGCCTGCAAAGGAGATATCAGAATAGTGTAATGAGGAATGTGAAGCTTCCTTTTGCTGAAATGATATACATGGCTTATCAGTATGAAGATCTCCATAAGAAAGGAATGTTGCGCGACGAAGAAGAAGTTTGTTGTAGTGACAAAGAAGAGTCGGAAACTGATATTCCTGAAGCCGGTACGAGATCAGAGGTCGATAAGAAGCCCGGTGCCAAAAGAAAAAGGGCTGAATCTGGGAACGAACGAATAACGACCGCCACGTGCTCAAGCTGCAATAGAAAAGGACATTTGGCGATAAGTTGCAAATCTTGGAACCAACAAAGAAAGAATAAGTTCCCACCCAAGAAGGGATTTCAAGAGAATAGAAAGTGTGGTGGATGTCATCAGTCGGGTCATCTTTTAAAGGCATGCCCGCTATTCAGGAAGCCTGAAATAGTTCAAGTAAATGAAGTAGCAGAAACTTCCGAGCCCTCAGCTAGTCAAGAAAGGGCTGATGTTTTAGAAGGCACGCTCAATGTCAAGAACATTCCAGTTAAAGTACTGTTTGATACTGGAGCGTCACGAAGCTTTATAGCAAAGAGTGTAGTCAAGAAGTTGAATTTAAATGTGAAGAAGCTCAAAGAACCAATGACAGTCCAAAATCCGGTTGGGGGTTCCATTAGTCTCAGTTGGGCTTGCGCAGTACCTGTCTCTTTTTCCTGCTATAAATTCCCTACTATCTCTATGGTCACGAATTTTAATGAATTCGATCTTATTCTGGGATTGGATTGGCTAACCAAATATGAGGCAGAGGTTAGATGCGCCGAGAGAGTTGTTAGGGCCAAGATAAAATCAGGTGGTTATATAACCATTCCCTGTGAAGGACAGAAAGCTAATAGAAAAGACTTCTGGGCAGCTCTAAATGTTTCTCCTGCCCAAATAGAAAATGTCCCTGAAACCACAGAGAATATTCCCGATCTAGTGAAAGATATTCCTGTCGTCAAGAACTATGCGGATGTGTTCGAAGAAGTTGTTCGCTTACCTCCGCAGAGAGAAATAGATTTCAAAATTGCTTTGGTTCCCAATGCAAGGCCGGTAGTTCACGCTATTCGAAGAATGTCCTTGAAAGAGAAAGAGGAATTAGACAATCAAACACGACAGCTGGTATGGAAGGGTCTGATCAGGCCTAGTTCCTCTGATTGGGGTGCAGCAGTGGTATTTGTCCCAAAATCTGATGGTACTCTACGTCTATGTGTGGATTATCGTGATCTGAACAAGCAGACAATAAAGAACAATTATCCATTGCTGCGGATTGATGATTTGTTGGATCGATTAAATGGCGCACAAGTATTTTCACGAATGGACCTAGCTACAGGCTTCCATCAACTTCGAATTGCCGAAGAGTGTGTTCCAATGACAACATTCAGAGGTCCCGACTTATTCTACGAGTGGTTAGTAATGCCGTTCGGCTTATGTAATGCTCCAGCTTACTTCGTCGATCTGATGAATAGAGTGTTCAGAGGAGTTTTGAATAAATTTGTTCTGGTTTTTATTGACGATATTCTAATCTTCTCTAAATCAAAGGCCGAACATGAAAAGCATCTGGAACAGGTTCTAGAAATTCTCAAACGGAATGTATTAAAAGCCAAATTTTCCAAATGTATCTTCTGTCAAGATGAGGTAAAATTTCTAGGCCACGTCGTATCAAAAGAAGGAATCGCTGTGGATCCAAGTAAAATCACAGCTATTCAGAACTGGAAACAGCCTAGTACTCCCACTGGAGTCCGAAGTTTTCTCGGATTGGCTAGCTATTACCGGAAGTTCGTTAAAAACTTTTCGAAGATATCTGGCCATTTAACAAAGCTTACAAAGAAGCATTCTAAATTCAAATGGACTCCAGAGAGTGAGGAGGCTTTTGAAGAGCTAAAGCTGAGAATAACAACAGCTCCAGTGTTAACCATCATCGATGGCAACCAGGATTTAAAAGTCTGGACGGATGCTTCTAGAGAAGGCCTTGGCGCAGTGTTAATGCAAAGGGGCCAAGTGATTGCTTATGCTAGCTATAATAACCCGAAAATCTGGGCCAGTTTAAAATTTTTATTTTGGCAATTTTAGCGAATTTTGAATATTTAAAATAGATTATTTTAAATAAAATTGACGAGAAATTTATTTTGAATAGAATTCGATCGTATATATTATATACGTCGTCGTTAGAATATAAATATTTATATATAATTATAAATAGAATTGAAAATGGCGCGGTAGTTCGATAATTCGATTTCAAACTTCAATTGAATGTACCGGGTGCAAAACAATCCGGATTTTAGTGAAACCAAAAACCTTAGGATCTAATTGGTAATATCTTTCCAACGAATCCGACAAATCAAGATTTCATAGTGAGAATCAAAAGATATGTCCAGTTGAAAATTCTGAATAGTCGCTATGGAATTCAGGCCCTTAAAAATGGGAATTTTGCAAACGACCTCGGATTTCGACGAAACCACTTTTGTTGGGTCCGTGATGTAAAATTATTGTTAGATTCCAAATTTCATAATTGTTCGAATCAATATGTGAGCGTGGCAAAGGAAAACGCGTTTGACCAGTTTTAGTTGATTTTAATCGACTGGAAATTGGCCATTTTTCTAACGGTCTCAGAATTCGACGAAACTAGTTTTGTTAGGACCGTATC
Organism: Allium sativum; assembly: GCA_030737875.1. Classification (NCBI taxonomy): domain Eukaryota; kingdom Viridiplantae; phylum Streptophyta; class Magnoliopsida; order Asparagales; family Amaryllidaceae; genus Allium; species Allium sativum. The sequence continues at coordinate 425,550,768 of CM060909.1, read as the reverse complement.
TTCAATACGAAGCTAGAAAATATTTTTCTGGAATTTTTCTAGTTAGTATGTGACCCCGGTAATTCGAAATGTACGTTTAAAATTCAATATAGTGATTTAAATGTAAATTTAACGGAAACTGTTTCAAACAGTCGAATCAGCTTACGATACATATCCCATTGTGTTCGGAATGGGGGTGAAACGCTATGGGCGACAGTCGGTGGGCCTCGTTTCGAAGTCGAATAAAAAGTCAACTCCTTGGGATAAAATAAATTAAATATATAAAACCTTTTTTCATATCCCCCCCCTTTAGAAATCAAACTGACAGAACAAAAAAAAAGAAAAAAAAGAAAAAAAATATCGCGAGGACCACGACGCTGCCCCTCGACTCGCCCAGTTCACCGCCGCCGCGACCCCCTCTGTCAGCGCCGCCTCTGGCGGAAGTCCCCACGCCTCCGATTCTGCTCCTCCCACGCACCCCACTGCTCGCGAATCCCTCCTCCTCTTCTATTTGAACGACGCCCTAGCCTCCCGGACCCACCACCTGAAGCCGCGACAGGCCCACCCCCCTCCAGGCCTCACGCCGACGCCTGCACCGCCCTCCCCTTGGCTGTGGACCCCCCCTCCTTCCAGGAAAACCTGTTTCTTTATTTTCAAGATCTGAAACCCCATTCCTCCGCTGGTCAGACCACCGACTGCACCACCTAACAGCCCCAGCGTCGCTCCCTTGGTCATCCCATTCCAATCGGTGATCCCCTTCCTTCAAAAATCCAATGAACGGTGAGTTTTTACTTATTTGGTTTAAATACGCTTTTATAATTAAAGAAGATCAGTTTTAATATATGATTAATTTATAAAACCAGTTTTATTATATATGGTTTGAAGTAAAAATGTGATTTTTAAATAAACAAAGGTCGGATTTTTACATAATGGAAGACGATACTTTTTCAATAGGAAAGACGATATTTTGAGAGTAGTGAGTTAGAAATATGATCTTTATATTTTTAAAGTAATAAAAATATGATTATATTTTTAAAGTATTAAAAATATAGTCTTTACTATATAGAAGAATTAAAAATATAATTTTTACATGATAGAAATATTAAAAATAGCATCTTTATATGTGTAGAAAAATAAAAATGTGATTTTTATAATGTGATATTTTTGGAAAGATGAAGTCTATATTTTTGAAAAGGCGAAATCTATATTTTTGAAATTCGATTTTTATATATTGAACTTTGAAGTAAAAATTCGATTTTTATATATTGAACTTTGAAGTAAAAATTCGATTTTTATATATTGAACTTTGAAGTAAAATTCGATTTTTATATATTGAACTTTGATGTAAAAATTCGATTTTTATATATTGAACTTTGAAGTAAAATTCGATTTTTATATATTGAACTTTGAAGTAAAAATTCGATTTTTATATATTGAACTTTGAAGTAAAATTCGATTTTTATATATTGAACTTAGAAGTAAAAATATGATTTTTATATATTGAATAGCGAAGTAAAAATTCGATTTTTACATATGTAGTGGCTACGGGCAACAAAGATGACAAAAAGGCGAGAACGTTGAACACTTCTGCAAAAGAAGTGCCGTGGAGCTAGGATAGCTATATGTGAGAATTTCTCACCTTTCAATTTCTTTTCTAATTATATATATATACTAGGATGTAGACGGTGCTTAGTAGCACCCGACACCCGTCATCCACAGACCATGGATGGCTTGTTTGTTAAATTGTTTGGTTGTGTAGTTGGTTAGTCTAATTGGTTTGGAATGAATTGTTTGGTGAAATGAAATGGAATTGATTGATGTGTGAATGGCGTAGGCCTTCACTAGACCGGGGATAAGGCTAGGCCTCGTCCCGTTTCTAGTATCGTGCCGTTATGCCGCCGAAATTTTCTAAAATATGTTAGAAAAATAAAAATATCATTTTATTGAATAAATGAACTGAATAGAAATTCATGTGTTAAAATAAAATGTTTTATAGTTAAAAATATAATTTTTAACGTGGAAATGGATAAATGAATATTTATAAACAAATCGACCGATTTGTTTATTTACACTGATTTGACTGATATCGATTGGGTCGATAAAATTTTACACGTCGCCCAACTGCACAAATAAAACCTGTGTTTGATTGTTTGAAACCCCACACGGGTGTTGGGATGAAATTTGGAAGTTCACTCATCCTGATTGATTAAATATGTCGATCGATTGATTGACAGGCTGTTATAAGCGTCAGATATCTATATTTGATGCTTATACAGTGTAGTGCACTTTGGTTGATGGTTGATTATTTTTCAATGCTATTATATACATGTGTTGTATGGAATCCATATAATTAACATTATATGGTGATTGATTGGGCCTCATTCCAATCGGGAAAATAATGAATATTATAAAAGAAGATTCATGTGTTGAATATAAAGATAATCATGTGTTGACGAAGTTCATGTGTTGAAAATATCCGTGTGTTGAGTAAAATATTTTCAAATAATAAAATTCACATCTTTATCATATTTAAAATTAGAACTACTTCACGATGGAGTCTAATTAAAATCAAACGATAGATACCATAGTTTTATAAAATATTTTACATAACAAAAACAGTGATGTGTTGACAGTACTCATGTGTTGAGATTAGTCGTGTGTTGAAAGAAACATAGATTCATGTGTTGAATAGAATAAATATTCATTTGTTGAATAGAATAACGAATTTATTGAAATATATAAAGCCGTGTGGATTAGAGATGCGCTATTTTGACGTGAACGACATTTATATATCGATTTTATTCGTTTTAAAATGAATATTGAAGAGTGATTTCGAAATCGAATATTTCGAAATGAATTGAATTGAAAACGATTTCGAAATGAATTGAATTGAAAACGATTTCGAAATGAATTGAATTGAAAACGATTTCGAAATGAATTGAATTGAAAACGATTTCGAAACGAATTGAATTGAAAACGATTTCGAAATGAATTGAATTGAAAACGATTTCGAAATGAATTGAATTGAAAACGATTTCGAAATGAATTGAATTGAAAACGATTTCGAAATGAATTGAATTGAAAACGATTTCGAAATGAATTGAATTGAAAACGAATTCAAATTGAATTGAAAGTGAATTGAAATGAATTCAAAGTGAATTAAAATTTGAATTGAATAGAAATGAATTTTAAAACGAATTTATAAAGAAGAATTCAATTTTGATTTGAATTGAAAAGAAAGTTGAAATTGCTTTTGAAACGATTTTAAAACGATTTATAAAATTTGTTTTAAATAGAAATCGACGAAATATATATTATATATATTATATATATAATATAATGGCCTGAATAGAACACCCGCGCTGCGGCAGTTCGTGAATTTCGACCATTTATTTCAAACGGACATTGCGGGAGATCCGACCGTCGGATTCTCCTAAAACCGGAACCGTTGGGTTCGTATCGAAAAGAGCTTCCCAATGAATATTAGAGATTTGAAATCTAACGGTTGGATTTGGAATTATGTCCAAATCAAATTCGAAAAAGGTCGCTGTAAGTGCAGTTCGATAGCCGTTGATGGAAATCGACTGTACGGGCCTTGATAAAATTATTAAAAATATCTATAATTTGTGTAAAATCATAATATATGATTTGGGAAAAATTGAGCTGAAGAATTCCACATTTGAAAAGATAAAAATAGATTTTTATCGAAATGAACTAGTTTTGAACTGGAATTAAATTCAATTTATTTTTGAAATAAATAAATTGAATTTGAAAGTGATTTTAAAAATAATCAATATTCCCAATACGTGGATTGGACTGGAGTTGAATCGAAATTATCTTCGGGATATTTCGATGTTGGATTTCGTGACTATACAGATATTGTTATGGGAATTTGAAAGATATATTTTATATCGTTATTGCCAATACGATATATGTTGGTTTCAGAATTTGATATTGAATATAAGCCGATATATTTTCTATTCAGAGCCTTGTATTTAATATCAAATGTGATTTGGGTTTGTCGTGAATCGTGTTTTAGAAGACATTGGTTCTTTAACCCAGTTAAAGACATAATATTGATTTTTGAGAAGATTAAAACTAAATGGAGTTTTAATGAATATTTAATTAGATTAAAAAGTGAATTGATAATTTAAATTATCAAATCTGAAAAGTGATCGAGAGTGGAGTATCACCAGTTTTGCTCCAAAGCGATAGTTAAATCTTTAATTAGATTTGAACGTGAAATGGTAATTAATTTTACCGATAACACCGTGGTGTTAGATATGGAGTATCACCAGTTTTGCTCCATGGGATATATAGGTTGGGATTGGGAAATAAAACAAATAATTACTTCGGTGTGGTTCGTTAATCCCGACTAGTTTGAAATGATATCCAAAGGAAGATTATAGAATAAATTTAGAAGAATTTATCTTGGATAAAATTAATGGGAACATTTCCCTAAGAATGTGATTTTGTGAATAAAAGAATATCCTGAATTGGAATGAGGCGTTTGTTGTGTTTGTGTAACATTCGTTTACTATATACGTGGGTTATTCAGAAAGGCCGGGTTTATACCCATTCTGAATAATCGATTCGACGAGATGTCGAAGATGAAGACGGTGGTAGAAGACCGGAAGTCTTCACATCGTTTGGGTGATTACTGATGATCTTGATTGGGCTGTACACCCAAGATGAGGGAAACAGTCGGTGATCGTCCAGACGTACTTGGAGATGGATGGATATGCGAGGAAAGTGCCTCCGGTTTCGTTCAGACCCAGGACGAACTTGTAAATGGATTGTGTGTCTGACATTGGATTTTATTCTGTGTTGATTGATCTCTATTAAATATACATCTGTTTGGCGGCGGAGAATTTATTCTCTTGCTTAACGCCCTTCTCTGAGACGTACGAGCTCAGAGGTTGTATATCGATGGACATCAGTCGCATGGAGTGAATTGCCAATATGGCATGCGTAAGTGGCAATTGATCAAGGCTTCTGTTGAAAAGCAAAGTCTTGTGGTTGATGATCAAAGCACGGCCTGTGTGGCATAGCTTTGTGTATAACGTGAATTCGCGAGCCTCACACCTCGGTATGAGTCAAAAACGGGAGAGGGACCGCTGGGAGAGCACGACGTTTCTTTCTAGCTAGGGTGGTGTCAGTGACCTACCAGCCCTGACATTTATATACTTTTCACCTGTGTGGTTGTTGGATACGAGGCGCCTCGGATATAGGTCTGTAAGGACCGGGAAACGTGTGTTCAGGAATTGCCAATCCTCAAAAGTAAGAGAGGACCGGCCCAGCCGATTCCAAGGATCATAGTGGGGTCCTGAGGCATTTGCTAGAGTGTCTCGAACGCGGAGAGGAGCTTGCCCCTTGCCTCGGCTCATGACGGAATCCAATTTCCAATACGTGATATTGCGGTTTTAATTGTAGAACTAGTATGGCGACATGATAGATGGTACCCATGCCGCCTATGATTGATATTTATGATTGCAAATTGTTTTGACACTATACACTTATTATAGTATCAAATAATGTGTTTTAAACGTATCAAGCATGCTTTGGCTGTTATAAGGTAAAAACCCTATCCTCCGGCTTGCGTTGCATTGTGTGATGGGACCTGGGTCTTATAACAGCTTCATTTTTCTTTATTTAGCATTGCGCTGTTTGTTCTATGCACTGGTATTCTTGGGAGGAAACCCGTTTCGTGTTATACGGCGTGGTCCCTTGATTTACCTAACTTTAAAACCAATATTAATAACTGTTTTAGTTCTCACACCAGTCACATGACTGACCTGGAGTTTATTGTTTTAACCTAAACTCTGGGTGCCCCTATTTTCCACACGGGCAGCTAGTAGTTTTGGTTTTGCAGATTTATATTCACAGGGTCCTGGTTTACAGCTGGAACGATGCTCGGAAAGCTCTGTATCCGTGTATCACTTTCAGTTGTGTTTTGTATATTTTTCCGCTGCTATGTAATTTATTGTAATCTCTGATATTTGTCTAATGTAATTTATTCATTTATGCTCTGTATATTCTTGTATCTGATGGAATTGTTGTAATAACAATGAAATGTTCTTCCGTCTGCGTCCTTTTGTGTGTTGTTCTCTAAGTATTCGTGCTTTCCTTCACGGGGAAGTTACGGGTTCTCTCAGTTGGTATCAGAGCTTTGGTTTACAGAGCTCGGGAACAAGACACATTAGAACCATACGAAAGAATTCATCAGATATTGGATTAGTAATATCCAATTAGAATGACTCGTTAGAGATAGGATCAGTAGTATCCTAGAACGGGTGTGACGAGTATATTTTTCAAATGAAAACAATTTTGTTTTAAAAATTTAAATCGCTTTATACGTATTTGATTATTTATTTATTTTGAATATGGGCAGTCCAGTATATAAGGATTTTGCATATACGCGTCATGAACGTATATTCGAAGTTTTAATATATTGGATAGATATAGAGTCACATTCTAGACACCCGGGGATAATTCTGGTGATGTGGCCACATCATCAGTGTTTATTTTCGTGTTTCGAAGGTGTGATATCTATATATTTCCATTAGACTGGTGTGAGAACCAAAGCTTATATAGTTAGAACACATTGTTGTGAATTGGCATCAAAAACATGATTTTCTGTAGATATATCAAAGTTATGAATTTGAAACTCTAATTCACTAATTGATTGATGTTTGTGTTGTTTGTTTATTTGTTTGCTAATTTTGAACCATTATGCCTCATTGTATCAAATATTGAATTATATTGAAAATTGGTTGCATTTGTTTGCATATACATGTATATCATTGAACAGGTCATAGCAAGGAGGCTAGAGCAGAGAATAAAATTTGTTTGCCCGACAAATAGGTACATGTTTACTACATAATTTCCTGTTTTGTTTGGGTGATGATGATTTTGTGAGCCTATTGGCTAGCCGCTTGGCTTTTTCTTTTTCTTTTTGAGATCTGAAGGACCGGGGAAGCTATTTGAAATTCCCCGATGCTCCCGGTGCAGGGGAGGTTATGGCGAAATTTTTCGAAAATTTAGGGTGTTAGCCAAATTTTTGAAGAATTGAAAATTCTCAGAAACTGAAAAGTTGGAGAATGGAAGCCAGACCGAATGTAGAGCTTATTAATCAAACCACTTTCGACTTTGTTCCTTTTCGGGGACGAAAAGTTTTAAGTGGGGGAGATTGTAATAACCCGAAAATCTGGGCCAGTTTAAATTTTTTATTTTGGCAATTTTAGCGAATTTTGAATATTTAAAATAGATTATTTTAAATAAAATTGACGAGAAATTTATTTTGAATAGAATTCGATCGTATATATTATATACGTCGTCGTTAGAATATAAATATTTATATATAATTATAAATAGAATTGAAAATGGCGCGGTAGTTCGATAATTCGATTTCAAACTTCAATTGAATGTACCGGGTGCAAAACAATCCGGATTTTAGTGAAACCAAAAACCTTAGGATCTAATTGGTAATATCTTTCCAACGAATCCGACAAATCAAGATTTCATAGTGAGAATCAAAAGATATGTCCAGTTGAAAATTCTGAATAGTCGCTATGGAATTCAGGCCCTTAAAAATGGGAATTTTGCAAACGACCTCGGATTTCGATGAAACCACTTTTGTTGGGTCCGTGATGTAAAATTATTGTTAGATTCCAAATTTCATAATTGTTCGAATCAATATGTGAGCGTGGCAAAGGAAAACGCGTTTGACCAGTTTTAGTTGATTTTAATCGACTGGAAATTGGCCATTTTTCTAACGGTCTCAGAATTCGACGAAACTAGTTTTGTTAGGACCGTATCTTCAATACGAAGCTAGAAAATATTTTTCTGGAATTTTTCTAGTTAGTATGTGACCCCGGTAATTCGAAATGTACGTTTAAAATTCAATATAGTGATTTAAATGTAAATTTAACGGAAACTGATTCAAACAGTCGAATCAGCTTACGATACATATCCCATTGTGTTCGGAATGGGGGTGAAACGCTATGGGCGACAGTCGGTGGGCCTCGTTTCGAAGTCGAATAAAAAGTCAACTCCTTGGGATAAAATAAATTAAATATATAAAACCTTTTTTCATATACCCCCCCCCTTTCGAAATCAAACTGACAGAAAAGAAAAAAAAAAGAAAAAATATCGCGAGGACCACGACGCTGCCCCTCGACTCGCCCAGTTCACCGCCGTCGCGACCCCCTCTGTCAGCGCCGCCTCTGGCGGAAGTCCCCACGCCTCCGATTCTGCTCCTCCCACGCACCCCCTGCTCGCGAATCCCTCCTCCTCTTCTATTTGAACGACGCCCTAGCCTCCCGGACCCACCACCTGAAGCCGCGATAGGCCCACCCCCCTCCAGGCCTCACGCCGACGCCTGCACCGCCCTCCCCTTGCTGTGGACCCCCCTCCTTCCAGGAAAACCTGTTTCTTTATTTTCAAGATCTGAAACCCCATTCCTCCGCTGGTCAGACCGCCGACTGCACCACCTAACAGCCCCAGCGTCGCTCCCTTGGTCATCCCATTCCAATCGGTGATCCCCTTCCTTCAAAAATCCAATGAACGGTGAGTTTTTACTTATTTGGTTTAAATACGCTTTTATAATTAAAGAAGATCAGTTTTAATATATGATTAATTTATAAAACCAGTTTTATTATATATGGTTTGAAGTAAAAATGTGATTTTTAAATAAACAAAGGTCGGATTTTTACATAATGGAAGACGATACTTTTTCAATAGGAAAGACGATATTTTGAGAGTAGTGAGTTAGAAATATGATCTTTATATTTTTAAAGTAATAAAAATATGATTATATTTTTAAAGTATTAAAAATATAGTCTTTACTATATAGAAGAATTAAAAATATAATTTTTACACGATAGAAATATTAAAAATAGCATCTTTATATGTGTAGAAAAATAAAAATGTGATTTTTATAATGTGATATTTTTGGAAAGATGAAGTCTATATTTTTGAAAAGGCGAAATCTATATTTTTGAAATTCGATTTTTATATATTGAACTTTGAAGTAAAAATTCGATTTTTATATATTGAACTTTGAAGTAAAAATTCGATTTTTATATATTGAACTTTGAAGTAAAATTCGATTTTTATATATTGAACTTTGAAGTAAAAATTCGATTTTTATATATTGAACTTTGAAGTAAAATTCGATTTTTATATATTGAACTTTGAAGTAAAAATTCGATTTTTATATATTGAACTTTGAATTAAAATTCGATTTTTATATATTGAACTTAGAAGTAAAAATATGATTTGTATATATTGAATAGCGAAGTAAAAATTCGATTTTTACATATGTAGTGGCTACGGGCAACAAAGATGACAAAAAGGCGAGAACGTTGAAGACTTCTGCAAAAGAAGTGCCGTGGAGCTAGGATAGCTATATGTGAGAATTTCTCACCTTTCAATTTCTTTTCTAATTATATATATATACTAGGATGCAGACGGTGCTTAGTAGCACCCGACACCCGTCATCCACAGACCATGGATGGCTTGTTTGTTAAATTGTTTGGTTGTGTAGTTGGTTAGTCTAATTGGTTTGGAATGAATTGTTTGGTGAAATGAAATGGAATTGATTGATGTGTGAATGGCGTAGGCCTTCACTAGACCGGGGATAAGGCTAGGCCTCGTCCCGTTTCTAGTATCGTGCCGTTATGCCGCCGAAATTTTCTAAAATATGTTAGAAAAATAAAAATATCATTTTATTGAATAAATGAACTGAATAGAAATTCATGTGTTAAAATAAAATGTTTTATAGTTAAAAATATAATTTTTAACGTGGAAATGGATAAATGAATATTTATAAACAAATCGACCGATTTGTTTATATACACTGATTTGACTGATATCGATTGGGTCGATAAAATTTTACACGTCGCCCAACTGCACAAATAAAACCTGTGTTTGATTGTTTGAAACCCCACACGGGTGTTGGGATGAAATTTGGAAGTTCACTCATCCTGATTGATTAAATATGTCGATCGATTGATTGACAGGCTGTTATAAGCGTCAGATATCTATATTTGATGCTTATACAGTGTAGTGCACTTTGGTTGATGGTTGATTATTTTTCAATGCTATTATATACATGTGTTGTATGGAATCCATATAATTAACATTATATGGTGATTGATTGGGCCTCATTCCAATCGGGAAAATAATGAATATTATAAAAGAAGATTCATGTGTTGAATATAAAGATAATCATGTGTTGACGAAGTTCATGTGTTGAAAATATCCGTGTGTTGAGTAAAATATTTTCAAATAATAAAATTCACATCTTTATCATATTTAAAATTAGAACTACTTCACGGTGGAGTCTAATTAAAATCAAACGATAGATACCATAGTTTTATAAAATATTTTACATAACAAAAACAGTGATGTGTTGACAGTACTCATGTGTTGAGATTAGTCGTGTGTTGAAAGAAACATAGATTCATGTGTTGAATAGAATAAATATTCATTTGTTGAATAGAATAACGAATTTATTGAAATATATAAAGCCGTGTGGATTAGAGATGCGCTATTTTGACGTGAACGACATTTATATATCGATTTTATTCGTTTTAAAATGAATATTGAAGAGTGATTTCGAAATCGAATATTTCGAAATGAATTGAATTGAAAACGATTTCGAAATGAATTGAATTAAAAACGATTTCGAAATGAATTGAATTGAAAACGATTTCGAAATGAATTGAATTGAAAACGATTTCGAAATGAATTGAATTGAAAACGATTTCGAAACGAATTGAATTGAAAACGATTTCGAAATGAATTGAATTGAAAACGATTTCGAAATGAATTGAATTGAAAACGATTTCGAAATGAATTGAATTGAAAACGATTTCGAAATGAATTGAATTGAAAACGATTTCGAAATGAATTGAATTGAAAACGAATTCAAATTGAATTGAAAGTGAATTGAAATGAATTCAAAGTGAATTAAAATTTGAATTGAATAGAAATGAATTTTAAAACGAATTTATAAAGAAGAATTCAATTTTGATTTGAATTGAAAAGAAAGTTGAAATTGCTTTTGAAACGATTTTAAAACGATTTATAAAATTTGTTTTAAATAGAAATCGACGAAATATATATTATATATATTATATATATAATATAATGGCCTGAATAGAACACGCCGCGCCGCGGCAGTTCGTGAATTTCGACCATTTATTTCAAACGGACATTGCGGGAGATCCGACCGTCGGATTCTCCTAAAACCGGAACCGTTGGGTTCGTATCGAAAAGAGCTTCCCAATGAATATTAGAAATTTGAAATCTAACGGTTGGATTTGGAATTATGTCCAAATCAAATTTGAAAAAGGTCGCTGTAAGTGCAGTTCGATAGCCGTTGATGGAAATCGACTGTACGGGCCTTGATAAAATTATTAAAAATATCTATAATTTGTGTAAAATCATAATATATGATTTGGGAAAAATTGAGCTGAAGAATTCCACATTTGAAAAGATAAAAATAGATTTTTATCTAAATGAACTAGTTTTGAACTGGAATTAAATTCAATTTATTTTTGAAATAAATAAATTGAATTTGAAAGTGATTTTAAAAATAATCAATATTCCCAATACGTGGATTGGACTGGAGTTGAATCGAAATTATCTTCGGGATATTTCGATGTTGGATTTCGTGACTATACAGATATTGTTATGCGAATTTGAAAGATATATTTTATATCGTTATTGCCAATACGATATATGTTGGTTTCAGAATTTGATATTGAATATAAGCCGATATATTTTCTATTCAGAGCCTTGTATTTAATATCAAATGTGATTTGGGTTTGTCGTGAATCGTGTTTTAGAAGACATTGGTTCTTTAACCCAGTTAAAGACATAATATTGATTTTTGAGAAGATTAAAACTAAATGGAGTTTTAATGAATCTTTAATTAGATTAAAAAGTGAATTGATAATTTAAATTATCAAATCTGAAAAGTGATCGAGAGTGGAGTATCACCAGTTTTGCTCCAAAGCGATAGTTAAATCTTTAATTAGATTTGAACGTGAAATGGTAATTAATTTTACCGATAACACCGTGGTGTTAGATATGGAGTATCACCAGTTTTGCTCCATGGGATATATAGGTTGGGATTGGGAAATAAAACAAATAATTACTTCGGTGTGGTTCGTTAATCCCGACTAGTTTGAAATGATATCCAAAGGAAGATTATAGAATAAATTTAGAAGAATTTATCTTGGATAAAATTAATGGGAAAATTTCCCTAAGAATGTGATTTTGTGAATAAAAGAATATCCTGAATTGGAATGAGGCGTTTGCTGTGTTTGTGTAACATTCGTTTACTATATACGTGGGTTATTCAGAAAGGCCGGGTTTATACCCATTCTGAATAATCGATTCGACGAGATGTCGAAGATGAAGACGGTGGTAGAAGACCGGAAGTCTTCACATCGTTTGGGTGATTACTGATGATCTTGATTGGGCTGTACACCCAAGATGAGGGAAACAGTCGGTGATCGTCCAGACGTACTTGGAGATGGATGGATATGCGAGGAAAGTGCCTCCGGTTTCGTTCAGACCCAGAACGAACTTGTAAATGGATTGTGTGTCTGACATTGGATTTTATTCTGTGTTGATTGATCTCTATTAAATATACATCTGTTTGGCGGCGGAGAATTTATTCTCTTGCTTAACGCCCTTCTCTGAGACGTACGAGCTCAGAGGTTGTATATCGATGGACATCAGTCGCATGGAGTGAATTGCCAATGTGGCATGCGTAAGTGGCAATTGATCAAGGCTTCTGTTGAAAAGCAAAGTCTTGTGGTTGATGATCAAAGCACGGCCTGTGTGGCGTAGCTTTGTGTATAACGTGAATTCGCGAGCCTCACACCTCGGTATGAGTCAAAAACGGGAGACGGACCGCTGGGAGAGCACGACGTTTCTTTCTAGCTAGGGTGGTGTCAGTGACCTACCAGCCCTGACATTTATATACTTTTCACCTGTGTGGTTGTTGGATACGAGGCGCCTCGGATATAGGTCTGTAAGGACCGGGAAACGTGTGTTCAGGAATTGCCAATCCTCAAAAGTAAGAGAGGACCGGCCCAGCCGATTCCAAGGATCATAGTGGGGTCCGGAGGCATTTGCTAGAGTGTCTCGAACGCGGAGAGGAGCTTGCCCCTTTCCTCGGCTCATGACGGAATCCAATTTCCAATACGTGATATTGCGGTTTTAATTGTAGAACTAGTATGGCGACATGATAGATGGTACCCATGCCGCCTATGATTGATATTTATGATTGCAAATTGTTTTGACACTATACACTTATTATAGTATCAAATAATGTGTTTTAAACGTATCAAGCATGCTTTGGCTGTTATAAGGTAAGAACCCTATCCTCCGGCTTGCGTTGCATTGTGTGATGGGACCTGGGTCTTATAACAACTTCATTTTTCTTTATTTAGCATTGCGCTGTTTGTTCTATGCACTGGTATTCTTGGGAGGAAACCCGTTCCGTGTTATACGGCGTGGTCCCTTGATTTACCTAACTTTAAAACCAATATTAATAACTGTTTTAGTTCTCACACCAGTCACATGACTGACCTGGAGTTTATTGTTTTAACCTAAACTCTGGGTGCCCCTATTTTCCACACGGGCAGCTAGTAGTTTTGGTTTTGCAGATTTATATTCACAGGGTCCTGGTTTACAGCTAGAACGATGCTCGGAAAGCTCTGTATCCGTGTATCACTTTCAGTTGTGTTTTGTATATTTTTCCGTTGCTATGTAATTTATTGTAATCTCTGATATTTGTCTAATGTAATTTATTCATTTATGCTCTGTATATTCTTGTATCTGATGGAATTGTTGTAATAACAATGAAATGTTCTTCCGTCTGCGTCCTTTTGTGTGTTGTTCTCAAAGTATTCGTGCTTTCCTTCACGGGGAAGTTACGGGTTCTCTCACTAGCCGCCAACTGAAGCCGCACGAAAAGAACTACGTAACTCATGATCTTGAGTTATTGGCTATAGTATTCGCTTTGAAAATCTGGAGACACTATCTTCTGGGTGAGAGATTTGAACTGTTTACAGATCACCAGTCGTTAAAGTATCTGTTCACTCAGAAGGACCTGAATCTAAGGCAGCAACGTTGGCTGGAGTTCCTTGCAGCTTATGACTTTGAAATTCTATACACTCCAGGGAAAGCCAATGTCGTGGCCAATGCGTTAAGCCGAAAGAATGAAACGATCGCCAGTTTTATTATCACAACTTCATTGCTAGATAAAATATCTGCTCTTCAGGAGGATGATCACTTCATTCAGAAGATCAGAGAGATAATTCAACAAGGCGAACCCTCGAGTTTTCAAGTTGATAATGATGGGATTTTAAGGCTCAAAGGTCGAATCTGTGTCCGTAACATTCCTGAACTTCGAAAGGAAGTACTGGATGAATGCCACAAGTCAAAACTCAGTATCCATCCGGGAGTAAGCAAAATGTATAATGACATCAAACGAACTTTCTGGTGGAAGTCGATGAAAAGGGACATTTCTTTATATGTCAGCCGATGCCCTACTTGCCAGCTAGTCAAAAGCGACCAACAGAAATTGGCTGGATTGTTACAACCACTAGAAGTTTCGGGTTGGAAGTGGGAACATATTTCTATGGATTTCATCGATGGTCTGCCCAGAACCAGAAAAGGAAATGACAGTATTTGGGTGATCGTAGATCGCTTCACGAAGACCGCCCATTTCATACCTGTCAGATCAAATAGAACTGCTCAGAGTCTGGCGCAGATTTACTTCAGGGAGATAGTTAGACTACATGGAGTGCCGCTCAGCATAGTCAGTGATAGAGATACAATATTCACTAGTAAATTCTGGGAAGCATTTCAAGTTGAACTGGGAACGAAGTTGAACCTAAGCACCGCTTGTCATCCTCAGACAGACGGTCAGACTGAGAGGGTGAATCGTATTTTAGAAGATATATTGCGGGCTTGTGTTATAGATTTCGGTGGATCATGGGAAGACCATCTTCATTTGGCTGAATTCTCATATAACAACAGCTACCAGGCGAGCCTGACAATGTCTCCATTCGAAGGATTGTATGGTAGACCGTGCCGATCTCCTGCTTGTTGGGTCGAGCCTGGAAATAGACTTGTGTTAGGGCCTGATATGATTCGAGAAGCTGCCGACAAAGTCGATTTTATTAAGAAGCGATTACTCGCCGCTCAAAGCCGACAAAAGAGCTATGCCGATAGGAGAAGAAGAGATATATCCTTTGTTGTTGGCGACTATGTATATTTGAAAGTATCGCCGATGAGAGGAGTAATCCGGTTCGGTAAAACTGGAAAGTTGGCGCCCAAATTCATTGGCCCGTTTCCTATTTTGGAGCGGATTGGAACTCTCGCTTATAGGGTCAAATTGCCTGACTGGTTGCCTGGAGTTCATGATGTATTTCACATATCTCAACTTCGAAAGCACGTTCATGATCCAGACTTGATCGTGGAAGAAGCAGCTCAACAGGACATTGAAATTACTTCAGAATTAGCTGTGAGAAGAGAGCCGCTAAAGATAATAGGCAAAGAAACCAAAGAGCTGAGGAACAAGAAGGTTCGCTTAGTCAAAGTGCAATGGAGTGGAGATCCGCGAGATTGTACTTGGGAAACTGAGGAGAGCATTCAGAAAGCTTATCCTAGATGCCGAGTAGATATCTCTGATTGACTCCGGTGCAAGGTACATTTGTCATACTTTGCATTACCATTTAATTCTCTATTCTGTTGCTATATTTCTTCCCATGGATGTGCACTATTTATTCTATACTCTGAATGATTTTTTAAAGGAATATAGAATTTGATTAGTATATTTTTGGAAGGTTAAAAACAAATTGGTTGTTGTATTGTGGGATTGTAGATTTATCAAACCACTTTCGACTTTGTTCCTTTTCGGGGACGAAAAGTTTTAAGTGGGGGAGATTGTAACGACCCAGAAAATCTGAACCAATTTAAAAATTTTATATTTGCTAAAATAATGGATTTTAAATATTTAAAATAAATATTTTAAATAATGGCGATGAAAACTGAGTTTGAGTCGACAATTGAAAACGAATATAATTAATTATAATTATAAAAAGGCCTGAAATGGCGCTGTTGTTTCAAAAATTGAATTCAAACTTTGTCGGACTATACCGGGTGCAAAACAAAACGGATTTTAGTGAAACCAAAAATATTTAAATCTGTTAGTGAATACCTTTCTAAAGAATCTGAAAAATCGAAATTTGATAGCGGGAATCAAAAGATATGTCCAGTTGAAAATTCTGAATAGTCGCTATGGAATTCAGGCCCTTAAAAATGGACATTTTGCAAACGACCTCGGATTTCGACGAAACCACTTTTGTTGGATCCGTGATGTCAAATTATTGCTAGGTTTCAAATTTCATAATTTTTCGAATCAATATGTGAGCGTGGCAAAGGAAAACGCGTTTGACCAGTTTCAGTTGATTTTAATCGACGGGAAATTGGCCATTTTTCAAACAGTCTCAGAATTCGACGAAACTAGTTTTGTTGGGACCGTATCATCAAAACGTAGCTAGATTTATTTTTCTGGAATTTTTCGTCTCAGTGTGTGGCCTGGTAAATTGAAATGTGCAGTCAAAATCAATATATAGCTTTATATTTTGATTTTGACGAAAACTTATCGAAATGATCGAATTGGCCAACGGGACATATCCCATTGTGTTCGGAATGGGGGTATTTAGCTAGGGGCGACAGTCGATGGGTTTGATTTTGAGTTCGAAATAAAAGTCAACTCTTAAAAGAATTAAATAAAATAAAATATAAAATAAATTTCCACATAAGCCCTCATTCCCTCTTACTCTCTCTCTCTCCCCCCCTCTATATTTCAGATCGATCAAAATAAAAAAAGAAAGGAAAAAAACCGTGCTCCATCTCGTTGCTCTGCCGCACCAGAGCTCGCCGTCGCTCAGGCGATCGCCACCTCCAACCTCGCCGCGTCAGCCTCCCCCACCCTCCTCTTCGCGAACCTCTCTCTCCATCCCCAAGTCCTCTAGCCTTGGAACCCGCGACACCCCCCTCCACTACACCAGATCCACCGCTGGCAAGAACAACCGCCACACCCAGGCCCTGCGCCGGACCCCCCAACCCTCCACACGACCCCCTCCCTCCTCCGAACGCTGGTGAACTCCCCCCTTCAAAACAAAGGTGATTTTTATTTATTTCATTTAGTTTATTTCTATTTTATTTATTTATTTTCTATAGAACTGAAATTGAAGTGACGATTATTAATAGGGAAGATAAAAGTTTTATAGTAAGAAAGTTTAGATTTTTAGATGTGATATTATCAAAGAAAGGTCGGATTTTTATATGTAATATTAGTAAAGGAAGCGTAAAAATCAGATTTTTCTATATGTGAATAAAGATGTGATTTTTGTATGAATATTGATATAAAATTTTGACCTTATAATATGAAAAAAAATTCATTTTTAACAATAAAAAGGTGTGATTTTCAATTTGAAAAATATTAGATTTTTGAAAATAAAAAGATGTGATTTTTTATCTAGAAAACGTGAGATTTTTAATAAGGAAAGATTATGTCTTTAAATTAGAAAAGAGTTGATTTTTATTATCGTAAAGGCGAGGTTTTTATAGATATAGAAACGAAATTTTTAGCGATGTAAAAATTTAATCATTAGCGGAGTAAAAATATGATTTTTATATGTATAGAAAAATAAAGATACGATTTTTATTTATACAGTAGCGAAATAAAAATGTCATTTTTATATTAAAAGTGAACAAATAAAAATGGGATGTTTAATATGAACAGCGTAGAGGAGACTGCATTGGCATGTCAGGAAAATCCTGACTGTTCTGATATTCAGAAATAAAATGGCGGAGTGGAACCCAAAGTGAGATTTCTAATTTATAAACTATATGGAAAACGACGATGTATAAATTATATAGTCGATGTATGAGTTATATTAGCGTTGTACACCTCTTGTATAAGCGTTGTATAAGTTGTACGTTCGATGTATAAGTTATATATGCATTGTAAAAATTATATGTGTGTTGAAATGAAGTGAATTGCTATATATATATATATATATACGCCCCTCGTCCAGAAACCATGGACGATATTTATTGGTTGAAATTGTTGTGAAAATTGATTGATAGCGAATGGTTGTTTGGGATTGTTTGTGGTTGATATTGATTGATTGTGGTCGAAAAATACCCGTTTGTGATTGAAAAATATTTGGTTGAAGCCACATAGGATTAGTTGGTGGAAATGAAATAAATATATACATGCCGCCTGCGTGCGAACTAGATGCATGATTCCCATTGTCAAAAACCGTGAGGTTTTAAGGTAGAGCGAGGAGCCGTACTAGGGACGGTCCCGGTTTTAACTACCCTGCCGTTATGCTGCCGAAATTTTGAATAATATTCATGTGTTTGAATTATTTTCATTTGCTAAAACTATATTTATTCATTGTATAGAAAACCTTCATGTGTTGAATCGATATTCATTCGTTGATTAGAAATTCATGTGTTGAATGGTATTCGCGTTTTAAAAATAAAAATCACATTTTTATCTATATATAGAAACTATAGAAAACCTTCATGTGTTGAATCGATATTCATTCGTTGATTTGAAATTCATGTGTTGAATGGTATTCATATTTTGAAATAAATTGTTTGATAATAAAAAAAATCACCTTTTATCGACTATATGAACTGTGTAAAATAATCTCGTTTTGAAAGAAATTGTTTTATAAGAAAAATCTTATTTTTATTACCAATATGAAATATATAAAATAAATGTGTTTTGAAATGAGTTGTTTTACCATAAAAATCACATTTTTATTATATGCATGAATCGTTGAAATGTGAAGTGTTAAAAATAGCCACTTGTTCAAATAAATATATATGAGTTGAAATATTCATTAATTAGCTAATGATATGATTTGTACCTATGTGTGTAACATTAGAATCAATGGTGTTTTTAAACCAAATAGAAATCAAATATGAAGTTGAATAGAAAATGATAAATGATAAGGACTATATATATGTACATGCATATTCATTGAACAGGTTATAGCAAAGGGGCTAGAGAAGAGGAATAAAATTTTGTGCCCGACAAATAGGTACACATTTACTGTTTTGTTTGGGTGATGATTTTATGAGCCTGTTGGCTAGCCGCTTGGCTTTTTCTTTTTCTTTTTGAGATTAGAAGGACCGGGGAAGCTATTTGAGATTTCCCGATGCTCCCGGTGCAGGGGAGGTTATGGCGAAATTTTCCAAAATTTTAAGGCGTTAGTGAAATATTTGAAGTGAAAACGATATTGAAATCATTGAATGAACTATATTTATATAAATATATAAATATAAATAAAATTAAAACGAAACGTAGTCGTGCAGTTCGCATTTTGAAACCATGATTTCAAACAACTAGTGCGGGAAATCCGACCATTGGATTTTCCCGAAACCTCAACCGTCGGGTTCGCCTTGGAAATATCTTCCCAACGGCACAAACCTTGTAAAAATCCAACGGTTGGATTGTCTGGAATGTTTAATTCAAATCTGATGAAAAACAGCGCCAGAAGCGATTATATTTATATATATATAAATATAATTATATATCTAATCGAATAACGACGCTGCAGTTCGTATTTTGAAATCGAAAATTCAAACGATTGTACCGGGAGATCCGACCGTCGGATTTTCCCGAAACTGGAACCGTTGGATTCGTTTTGAAAAGACCTTTCTAATGATGTAAATTTTGTGAAGATCCAACGGTTAGATTTTCAGATATGTGTAAATCAATTCTGAAGAAAAACAGCGCCACGGCCGCGTTATGGCCCGAAGCGTCGTTTTGAATAAATTGACTATTTTAAAGTAGATAAAAATAGCGATAAATCGTTATAAAATATCATAAACGATATGGAATAGAAATAAACTGAATTTGCTCGATTTATGTGGCTTTTGATGGTTGAATGTGTTTGGTGTGAAAATTACATTAAAGAACAAAATTGGTGTTCTCGAATAATTTAACCATTGAAATAAATTGATTTGAAATTCTAAATATTCGTGAATTATTTGAAAAGGCCGAGTTACTTCTCATTTCAAATAATTGACCGACGATTGAAAGTCGAAGATGAAGACGATGGTCGAAGACCGGAGATCTTCACCTCGTTTGGATGGTAACCGAGGTCCTGATTGGGAGGCTTCCCGAAATATGGATAATGAGTGGTGATCGTCCAGACGTACGTGGTGATCGATGGGTTTGCGAGGTATTTAGTGCCTCCGGTTTCGTTCAGACCCAGAACGAACTTGTAAATGGACTGTGTGTCTGACATTGGATTTTATTCTGTGTTGATTGATCTCTATTAAATGTACATCTGTTTGGCGGCGGAGAATTTATTCTTTTGCTTAACGCCCTTCTCTGTGACGCACGAGCTCAGGGGTTGTATATCGATGGACATCAGTCGCATGGCGTGAATTGCCTGTGTGGCATGCTAAGATGCAATGATCAGGGCTTCTGTTGAAAAGCAAAGTCTTGTGGTGATGATCAAAGCACCGCCAGTGTGGCGTAGCTTTGTGTATAACGTAAAATCGCGAGCCTCACACCCCGGTATGAACCAGAAACGGGAGAGGACATCACGGAGGGCATGCGTTTCTTTCTAGCTAGGGTGGTGTCAGTGACCTACCAGCCCTGACATTTATATACTTTTCACCTATGTGGTTGTTGCTGTTGCGAGGCGCCTCGGTTTGATCGGACAATTCGAGTCCGATGGAGTCATTCGTTGGCTCGTTTACGCCCCAAAGGGCGGGGAAACGCAGTGTTCATGAATTTTAATCCACGTCGGTGGACCAGCCTTGACGATCCAAGGGTCACTCGAGCTCTGATCCTGAGGGGCGGGCTAGAGCGTCTCGAATTCGGTAAGGACTATCTTTTGCCTTGGTTCATGATGGAAATCCAATTTCCAAATACGACATCGTGCGGTTTTGATTGTATATATATATATATATATATATATATATATGGCGACATGATATATGGTACCCATGCCGCCTATGATTGATAGTTATGATTCAAATTGTTTTAGAAACATATAAACACTAGCAATAATATCAAATGCCTTTGTTTTATTCGTATCAAGCATATTTTGGCCGTTATAAGGTAAAAACTCTATCATCCGGTTTGCGTTGCATTGTGTGATGGGAACTGAGTCTTATAACGGGTTCATTTTTATAAAAAGCATAGCGATGTTTAAAAGGAAGATTTGTTTTAAAGCATCGGCAATCCAATGGAGTAAACCCGTTCCATGAAAGTGGTGTGGTCCTGTGATTAGCCATATTATATATGTGTTGAGTAGATTTCTCATACCAGTCCCATGACTGACTCGTAGTTTGTTTCACTTTCAAACACGGGTGCCCCTTTTTCTACACGGGCAGCCTTGTATTCAGGTTTAGCTGGTTCTTTCGGGATAGCTGGAGCTGAAGATGGATTCTATCATTTATCTCTTTTTATGCTGTTCAGCTCCTATTGTACATATTTTGTTTGTTTTCCGCTGTAGACATTTATGTATAGCTGAACTGTATTTGTACTAAGTAAGATCCTGTATACTGTGTAACTCTGATGATTACTTTTATCCAGTATATTTTATTGTTCATTATCTGGTGTATTTATTTAATTTTGTTCTGCTATTATCTGTTTCTGTGTTATATTCCTAAGATAACCCTTGTCTCCGTCTGAACGGGATTTCGGGTCGTCTCATGATATAAGTTGAACGGTTATAAATTAATTTCTTGTTTAAAAACCTCATACCCGATGACTAGTAAGATGATATTATTGAACTATTTAGATGTATTAATTTTGATGGATGCCTTGAAATTATATATTTAATGTATTGATATGTAATTAATCTTGCTATCGACATTGTTTATATATGTTATTGGTTTTTTTTTATCCCAACGATTACCTTAGATGTTACGGGCATCAAATAAATCTGGGATTAATCATTAAAATGAACTAAGAACGTAGGTTGAAATGATAAATACCTATGACCCTGATTTGGATTGAAATAATATATATCCTTTCCCAAAATACTAAAATTTAAGTATCACTTGGCCATAGGATAGAAAATTATATACGGACATCGGTTGGTTAAATAAAATTTGATTTAACCATGAATTTTGAAATATTGTTTTGAAGACAATATAAGTGATGTTTTATAACTTATTTCCTTTGAACTTGAACCTTGAGTTTTGAAATATAAACAAAAAAGGGAAATAACTTAGTATTGTAACTGAAGCTAAATAAAGTGAAATATAATGTAAATCGAATTTATTGAAATTGAATAGTTTCACCACCTTTGAAATTTATTATGAATCAACATTGATTTGAATTATATATGAATTGTGAAATCGATATTTGTTATAAATTGAAACCATTGAAAATGAGAATCTGATTTGGAATGTAACTATTTGAATTAATTTGATCGAATTGAAATGAATGTAAATTTGAAATCTAATCGATGGAATTGTTGAGAATTGAGTTGGTTTAATTGAAGATTGAAATATGACTTCAAGTTTAATTGAAAACGTTAGAGAAACAATTCTAATTCCAACTATAGTATTTCAAATAATTTTATAAACTATTTTTAATAATAATTTTTTTTCTTTGTAAACTTTTTGTCTTTATTTCTATTTTATTTTATAAATTATTTTAAATAAATCATTTTATAATCAACTATTTATTTTATAAATTACTTAATGTTTTAACTATATATTTTAATAAATTCGATAAATTCTATTTTAATTACAAACTATTTTTTTTCAAACTATTTCAATTATATATCTAATTTATTTTAAATATCCTGTTAACTATTTTAATATTCAAATTATTAAAGTTGGAATTGTTTCAAGATTTTAATTGGTTTAAATAGATATTTTAGTGTGAATATTATCCTATCTTTAATATTGAATGATTTTGAAAATCTGATATTTTCATATGAAGTATGAACCTCTTCGAAATGTAAAAGAACTGACCGGTGTGAAAAATGTAATGATTCGTTGCTAAAGAGATCGGGATCGCGTATTGTCATACTCTCTGCCAATACTGAAAACCACTTTAACAACTATGTACGCGGTGGAGTTCCAGAAATGGTGTTGGATAGATTTGGAGGCAATTACTGGATTTGAAGAAAGAGAACGATGATATATATCCTTGACCTTCAGGTCATAATTAAAATGACTAAAACAGGGCTATACCGTGACCAAGTGGGGTTAGCTACCTCCATTGGCAACACATCTTCCTTTATTACTATAGTCCCTCGGTTTGATTGATTTGATGCGCATCCGTGATTTGGGAGTGTTGTCCGAGGTGGGAGGTAGTCACGGCTATGCGTTACCACCAGTCCGGGCGTGCAAATAGTATATTCATACCTTGGGAATTCTTGTGTGCCTTGTCATATTATCCTGATCGAGCCCCCAACGATTTTGATTTAACGTTGTCATATCACGGCACATCCCTATCCGCCGACGTACTGGTGTGTTATATGCAAACCATACGACAACGGTATAAACAGTGTAAGAGTAATAATGGTAATCGCGCTTACATTATTTTATTATGTTATATTTAACCATAGACACTATTATAATAGTGTATTATATTATATAGTATTAGTTTGATGGATCCTTAAGAGATGGAAATTCCCATAACATCTCTGAAGTTATTGCACTCATATTATTACATGAAATTTGATTTAACTAATATGAGAATGATTTAGTTTTGATCTGAGTGTTTGTTGTGTTTCTTTTTTTTTCCAATGTGCTCGGGTCAGACCGAGTTGCAGTTAGCGAAGTTTCACTTGCTTTGAAGATTCCATTATGAAGATGAAGATGGAGCTCAACAAACGAATTATTATTATTCCGTTGCAAATGCATTGGTATGTTGTATGTTAATTTACTCTGATAATCATTGTAAAATATAATAAAATGTATGTTTCAACAGCTTCATGAACAGTTATTTATTTATTATATTTTGCCCTTCCGCTGTGAGATTCTGTGTTTGTTTTTCTTCTTTCTTCTTTTTCTTATTTTAATCCCAATAAATATCCGTATTTTTGATATGTTTTAAGTTGACAATTGAGAATCATTGTCGACTTGAACGGTCACAATTCGCGGATGTTACATTTGGTATCAGAGCTTTGGTTTAGCGAAAATCTTGGCTCTATTTGGGATTATCTCATTAGAGATAAGGTGGTAATACCCTAGAATGAGTTTGAGTGTATATGAGAGAGCGTACTTGTAATTTTGATATAAAATGATTTTGAATTGTTTTAATTTGTTTTGTTGAGTATTTATGAATTCTGGCGGTACTTGGGACGCCAAGGCCTCGATAGGGATTTCTAAACACTCGAATAGGATTCGTTGACATAATATTGTTTTGAATTGTATTTTATTTATATATAGAATTATTTGAAATATGTTAATTTTGATTTTGTTGATGATAATATTAAATTTTCATTATTTATTACTCGATTAATTAATAATTAAAACCATTGGTTGTTGATTGGTTTAAGAAAATCAAAAATTGAAATTTATTGATAATAAAACAAGAAGTAAAATAGGAATTTGAGAATTTGATTTCGGGTGGTTTTGTAATGTTGATCTATAAATGGTTTTGAAATATTATATTTTTTTTTAAAAAAAGTTGTTTCATATAGAAAAATTGTTTCATATGAGTATTGAAATAAGTGTATACCCTCTTGTCTTGGAAATGATTTCGGTGATGAGTGCACGCATCATCGATGTTTATTTTCAAGAATCTAAGTAGGGAGACATTTAATATTTTCTATACTTTGTTTTACGAAATTGAACTTTATTTAAATCATTTATAGTATGTTTTTATGTAAACGATATATTATATGATATTTTTTTTAAAAAAAGAGCCCGAAATTTAATTCTTTAAATCTTGAATAAGTAATGAATTGAAACTTCTGAATATTAAGAGAGTTATAAAAATAAAAATAAAAATAAAAATCATAAGAATTAGATAATAAATTGAAACGAACAGTGACCATTGAACTTATGTAATAATCAATTCGGTTCTATAACATGAATAACTTACCAATTAACTAAGAAGTTGAATGCTATAAGAATAAGCAATTAATTAATGCACAAGTATAATAATGGAAAATCAAAGTAGAAAATTTTGATTGGTTATAAATAAAATTTAAGTTATGTAATAAAAAAAGATATACTTAGTCACGTTGTGAAATTCAATTTAACTAAGTAACATGGATTAACCAAATCAATGAAATATCAATTAAGAAAATTATTTAGTAATACACTAAATGTGTTGATATTAATGATTGGCTTTGCGAAAATATAAGTGAAAAAGCTTGTAATTATAAACTTAATGATGGTTGAACGAATTAATTAAATTAATTAAAAACGAGCTCGTTGCGTAGCGGTAGTTTGAAGTTTTCCGAATTAAAGCCTAAATGAATGTATAGAGTCTAAAATTAGTCAGAATTCTTTGAAACAAGAATCTTTTGGATCTATTGGAATATAATTTTCTAATGTAAGAGAAAATTTAGATTTCAACTTGCAGATTTTAAGATCTATGTAATTCAAATTTTCAGAAAAATCACGGTTTGGTAATTCATGATTCAGAATTAAATTTTTAATGAATTAGTTATGTAAACTAACGAACGAGACAAGTTTAATAAGAAATTATATGGCTATATATATATATATATATAAATTGACAAATTTCTTACTACGCCTTTTTGAGGATGAAAAGTTTTAAGTGGAGAAGAGTGTAACATCCCTAGGTAAATTTTTTAAACTATAATTATTTCCAGGAAGTCATTCTTTTATTTTGAATTTCTGTTCTTAGGATTAATTTCCTAAGTCTACCCTTCGATCAGCTCTTAATTCAAATTACATCCCAAAGCTGGGGGCCAGACCCAAACCAAAGGTTTATGTGTCGTTAGAAGTCCCCAACCAATCTAGTAAGATAAAAACACACACTAAAGTGCATGTCATAGTAATCCCTAATTGAAATCTACACAATCAAAAAAACGTTAGATGCTACTTGCTATTCAACTAAATGTGTCTTCTTACATCGCTGGTTCAACCAAGCATGTCTGTAATCAACGAATGATCACCATAAAACTGGTCTGAATGAGTGGTGGTCAAATGGGTCGTGCCTTATAAAGGTGTTGCACCCCATGTATCTTACTGTGACCACTTATACTGATGTTCCATTTAAGCGTGCCCATAATCAGCGAACGATCATCAGAAAAGCTATTTTTAATGGGAAATGGTCGGATAGGTCCAAAATATCTATATTTTCTTTTTAGCCCAATCTAAAAACCTAGGTGCTAACCTGTTTGCCCAGTTCTTGACTAAGTGTGTTATTTTTAATATAATAATACGTTCTTGTTTTATTCTCTTGTTATTATGATTCTATGTTCTCTTTATTTATCATAATAATTTTTCCTTGTCAAATAGTTTATGAAAATTGGTCATAAAATTTCGTTTACTTGTTAATTTTAGTCAATTCTTCTTTTTAATATGGTTTTGCTATTTTTAGTCTATTTTCCCATTTATGCAATTCTTTCAATTTACAGAAATTTTAATACTAAAGTTATCAATTACGTATTTGTATATTCTGTGCAACTATTCTAATATTAAGCACAGGAATGAGAAAGAAGAGTTGTGCTTAAATTTAAAATAATGTTAATAAAATAAATAAATAAATGCATAAGTACTAAACATAAGAATTATTAAGGAAAAAAAGAACAAATCTATCTTACAGAATAAAATAAAAGACTATAGGGTAAAGGAAGAAAACTACAGAAACAAAACTACTATATACAAAAATAAACTAGAGCTAAAAGGAAAACTATATGAAACTGCAAATTAAAAACTATTATGAAATCTAATTGCTTTAATTTACTAATTTCTAAATAATTAAAACACTCACCTTGTCCCTAAGCTTGAAAATTTGTGGCTATAGCAGAATTCCTGGTATATATATATTATTATTATTATCTCTCCTCTCCGAAAAATTTATTTTAAGGTTCTTCTCAAAGAAGAGTTAAGTGTGATTTAAGAGCTAGGATTTAGGGTTTATTTATAGTTTTAGGCTAGGAATTTAGAATCGCTGGATTTCCATATTGAATCTATACTAGCCACGTATGCTGACTAATTAGAGCTTAGCATTTCAAAATTAGACCAATTAATAGGGTGTTTCCACATTAGCTATAATTGTAAAACCAACGTCACCAAAAAGTACCTGGATGAACTATCTTCCACGTTTAGAAGTGTGTCCACACATTCATAAAGTGTGCCTACAGACCCGTGGGACGTGTTGACACACATAGTGTATTTTTCTTCTTCTTTGTTTTTTGATTTTTGTTTATTCATGTTTATTTCATATCTTGGTCATTTTAACTTCGATTTCTGCAAACGTGGCGTCTAATAGATCAGAAAATTGCCATGGAAATAATGGTGTAGTTTCCGTAGCCTAATTCTCAAGTTTAGTAAACTCATTAATTATCAAGTTAATTTGTTAATTAATTACCATGTATTTAAATTTTTCTTTCTTTAATATTATATAACTTCCAATGAATTTCATTACTTCCTGATCTAATTGATGTTTTATTAGGCACGTTATCTTTTTAGGATTCAAATGTTGCATGTTAACATTTATGAATTAATTCTTTCATTGGTTTTTAATGCTATGGTTATAACAATTCCTCCATTTTCTTTTATAAAGTTATTTCAAACATATTTATTACTTTTGCAATGTTTTATTTCCATAGCATTCACTCCTTACATTTGAATTTCTTAATTAATTTTACCATAAATTTTGGAACGTTACAACATACTTCCATTTTTAGTATTCGGATCTTTTATTTTTAGTTAAACTAAATTATGGGCCTAATTGGGTCCAATTAGGCTAGGGATGGTTTAGTTGAACTTAATCTATCTATCTTCTATCTATCTAATAATTCCCACTAACCTTACCTTTGGTCCGACTTTGAAATACTGAAATTGCCCCTCACTTTTTAGATATCACCTAATACTCACTACTTTTGGCTGTTGTGATGTTTATATTAATTGTGTTGGATTCACATCAATTTATAAGAATATATTACTTATTATTTCATAATATGATATTCACAAGTTTAGGCAGAAAAAATTAAAACTAACTAAAATGACTGTAATGACCCGGGTTTTTGGGCGATCTTGGTTATCCGATATACAACACATATCGAACATCCAAGGATCGAAAATACCGGATGATTAATGAAAGAAATTAGAGGGTGAGGATAGATAAGATAGAAACTTAGAATAGAAGAAGAAGAACACAACATCAGAGTAATATGAACCTCACAGCGGAACGACAACACATAATAGATAACATATCTTTGAAATATAAATCTGTACTTGAATATACATATCATTTCAAAGTACAACACTTACAGCACAGCGGAAATAAACAATAGCTATATGATCCTGAAGCCTCCTGCTCCAAGCTCTCCAAGTATATATGTAAATCCCGACTACTTGACAGCCCGTACAAAATTGGACACCAGTTTAGGGAAAACAAAACACAATAAACTCCGGATCAGTCATGGGACTGGTGTGAGTAAAACAGTTTAAAACAATTCAAGCAGATAAATGATATCTCATAAGACCACGCCGTATAACGGAACGGGTTTTTCCCTTATGAGAATCCAAATTATCTTTATATCAAAAACCTTTTGATATTATAATAATGTCTATCAACCACAATATAATAATCATCTAGCAGAAACGCTTTCATCTCACGTTCTACACATATAGTATACAATCAAAACCGCAAACAAGTATTGGGTAATGGATTTCCAACTATGACAAGGTATGGAACCACCTTTTGCTAGTGTACCTGTAGAAAGGAATACACTGGGTTCAACAAGAACATCTTGCAACCCGGCCACACATGACCGACCACTCATTTCGCTTGAGTGTATCGAATGTATATCACCAACGGTTGGGATCAGCAACCGTTTCTCGAATAGGACAGCATCAACAATAGATTTTTAGAAGTAAATGAAACTCTAGATCAGGTGATTATACACCCTACTTCGGAGCGACCAACTTAGCCATGCTGCCTGCCCGATTTCTGTCATTTACCGGTTGATGAGGCTTGAGGTTACGCTTCATCATCACATCAGATTCACTTCGAATGCCACATTGTCAGATCCATCGAAAATCACTAATTAACATCTACAACAGTACATCACGTGTTAGGTAAAGAAGTTTCCTTCTCCGCTTCCACTTTGGTACGGTTGAAGAAATCAATGTACGTGACCTTTCTGGAAATACTCTGTCAGACATTCATCCATACGAGTCATCCAGGAACAGGATGAATTGAAGGCACTATTCAGTACATCCATCTTAGGCACTGTTATCAAAGACTTATACAATAGCCCTTGCACTTTACTCCGTCTTCAATTTTCTTTGGCATATATGATTCGCAATGCTTATGCCAATACAGAGTGGTTCTTTGGATAATAATCCAATCGGTCTCTCCATATTAACAACGTTAAAATGGTCAAAACTTTGATAGTCTGTGATTTAACAATCAAAGAAAAACACATGTGCAAACAACGATATTATTTCCAAATGGAAATTCTATCAATCAATCATCAATCATATATATATATATATATATATATCCTTAATTTCTATGTTTAGAAAATATGTGTTATTAACACTGGAAAACATTTCCATTGTTTATTTATATATCACTATCATTTCACAACTATAAGTCCCCAACTGTAAACTAGTAGGAGAACAATTCTCTAAGTATAAACCCCGAAGGCCGAAACCAACATCAGATCGACACTTGGAAAACCATTCAATTTACTAATTTCTAGTCAGTTTCTAATTTTTCTTAACTCTATTTGATTTACTCTGTTTGATTAACTCGATTCGATTTACTCTTCTATTTATTTTCTAAATAGAAAATCCTTTATTCCATTTGTTTTGCTTAACATCTCTTTTATAACTTATTCAATTTCTAAGTCAATATCCCTTTATCATAACTTATACACTTCCTAAATAAATAATCCGTTTAATATCCTGTTTATTTATTCTAATTGTTTCCATTAATAACCCTATTTATTTAACAAATAAATATATCCTTTCCTTATTCTATTTATTTAAAAAATAAATAAATCCATTATCTTATCCTATTTATTTAACAAATAAATATCTCACTTATTATCTCCTATTTATTTTCTAAGTAAATAGACCATTTTATAATATCTTATTTATTTCTCCTAAATAAATAATTCACTTTATAATTATTCCAATTTATACATATTCTGTTTTCAATATCACTTTGAAAATCTCCTTTTCCCATTCCGATATTTTGTGGTACTTAACACATCATATCACGATGACCAATATCATCCAAACACATATAATCAACCACAGATTATAAACCACATCATATATCACAATATATGAAAAATAATAAAATAACTGTTGAGGAATCCAGTCGGATTCCTCCAACCTGTCTCCCTGCATCCGCAGATGTTACACAATAAAATCAACATCACTTTCAGTTCCATATGATATATTCTGTTAAACAGAATCAATATAGAAATTCAACTAACTGACTAGCAGTTCAATCAAACAGTCAACACATAGTCAATCAGCCAATATTTAACAGTTCTAAAAATACAACATGAAATTACAAACTGTTCAGAGTTAGTGAGATTTACTCACTTTGGCAGTTCATCGTTAAAGAACGATAAACTGTTGTCTGATTTGAATTAAGCAATTTAATTCGCCATAAATTCATACGAGCTCCCATCCACTCCCAGTCAGTTCCATTGGGTAGTGTACGTCCATACGATCCCATCGGATCTTGTTTTGTCAATTCTGATCACGAACATACGGGATATTAACAATTGAAGTTTATATAGTATTTATTTTAAAATAAGCAAACTTCCTTTTTAAATTAATGGGATTTACCTTACTTCCTTTGGCCCACCTCCTAACGTGATCACCCAAACCCGCTATTACACACTCCATCTCCCCCAATTGCCAAAATACATCAGCTCCAGGCACTCTTCACCATTAACGATCGAAATCCCTCATCACTACTCCTTCCCTCCCTCACCGAAATTTACATAAAAATCACCATTCTACTTCCCTTCCAACGAGCATCGACACCCGCCAACCCTCCTCAACCTCGCACACCTTTCTCGAGTCCGACGCCAGGCCTGTACGCCGTCAACCACTGTGACCTTGCGTCACTTTGTATTTCCAAATGCCACCAAAATTTCACACATCGTGCCATTTTCCACCCCAATCATAAGTATAATACCCGATTTCCACCTCAACCCCTAAATCCTCTTATAATCCAAACCCTGGTTTATTGTGTTAAAATTGGAACTCGCCAAATGGTGTTCGCACCCAACAAGGCAAGCATCAGCGCGAATCTCTCCACCCCGGCATCTCAACGAATCAAAGAGTGGATGATTTCATTGTGTATTTGATTTTATATAAATTTTTCTCTTTGGATTTTGCTTGTTGTGTTCAGTTCATACGAGTTATATAGGCTGTTTGGGTTGGGTAAGGTTTGCGGCTGTGGGAGGTGGTCGCGTGGCCTTCATGTGGTCCATATAAAATCCTAGGATATTTTTAATTTGATTTTTAAATTTTACATTCTCGATTTTCTATTTGTCTCTGGTCCTTAAAAATCCCTACGACAACATACGATACCCAAAAATCACCAAACTGGACATGCACCTTCAGTTCGACATTACGGTCCGAACGAAACTGGTTTCGTCGAATTCCGACTATGTTTGCTCACACAGCGTATTTTTAACTGTCGAAATACTTTCTAACTCTAAAAATTTGTACGTGCACACAGCGACTCTAAAAATCACGAAACTGGAAATCTAACAACTATTTGACATTGGGATCCAACAAAATTAGTTTCGTCGAATTCCGACTTCGTTTGCCAAAGTGGCTATTTTTAAATCCCTAAATAACCTATTTAAATATATAAATATATTTAAATTTAATATTTAAAAATAAATATTATCGTATATATTCACAACAGAATATCATACAGCTCTAGAATATTCCTATATGAATTTCTAACTCGATATTCACTTCTGGGTCAACCCGATATTCGATTTATATTGAAATTCCTTTTTTTAAAATATAAATAATTCCTTTATAAATTATAAAGGAATTCCACAACGACTTTTCTAAAATTTGATTTGGACATAAATCAAAATCTACACGACGAAATCCCGATTTTTCTCTTCTACTAGAAAGATATACTCCACCAGCTCCTAACGTTTCTTGTTTCATAGAAATGCAACTTAAAACGAGTCATGTACATTTAGTTAAAGTTCAAATCGCCAAATCGCGAACTGCAGCGCTATTTCGAGCTCGATTATAATTATAATATAACTATACGTTCAAACTGTCGTTATTTAAATATGTTCGTTATTCTAATTCAACTCTAAACTGAATTATATATTTTGAATTGCCCAGTTCACACCATATCGCTATTTCAGCCCATTCTGATTATTTCAGAATTAAATATATTAATATATTATTTATTTTAATTAAATATTTAATATAATTTTAATTAAACGACCATTTAAATCACTATATCACTATTTATATAATTAAATTAATTAATTATAATACCTCTACAAATGCGGGTCATTACATTCTTTCCCACTTAAAATAATTTCGTCCTCGAAATTACTAAGGTAGAGAACGACCCTATCGACTGGTTAGAACATATTTGTTCACTTCTTAACTTCAGTTTCAACTGAACCAATTTAATTTCAAATAAAAATTTATTTAATTCTTATCAACGAAAATTTCCAAAAATCCTGAAAATTTTCTAATGCCTTAACTCTTCGAAAAATTTCGCCAGCACCTCCTTTGTACTGGTCAATTGGTCAAATTTCAACTCGCCTCTCTGGGCCATCTCCAACCCAAAAGAAAATCAAACAGCCAAGCGGCTTGCCAATTTGGCTCATAAATCTCATATCCAATAGAAATATAAACTTGTACCTTTTGTCGGCATATCATTTAATCCTTTCCACCTGTTATCAATTAAGTGGATACAAGGGTCATCCAAGTCAAATTCCAATCTGCTTTTATCCACAACACAACCATTCGCTTATATCCGAGCCAAATATCATTTCAACTCTAGTTTCTCCTCGATTCCCAACTCTTAACTTGATTATCACATTACACTTCAAATTTGAATCTCACAATCAAATTTGTCTTGATATCATTCTAATTCAATCTCAGTTACCACTTTACTGGATTTACTTTAATTCAAATTTGCTTTCACAAATTTCTGTTAAATTTGTTTTTAATTCAAACAGTCTTTCCCTGGGAGTTTTAAAACAGTTTACCCTTTTTCAAAAATCAAATTTTCCTTTTTGAAATTCAACACAACTTGTCTTTCCCAAAATAAATTCAAAACAGTATCTCTAGCAGTAATTCGTCACTTACAACTCGAAAATGAATACTAATGATGCAGCTGTCATCATCAGAATCTATTTTCCAGCGATCGAAGTGAGTTCAATACTATAAAACCATTTCTGAACATTTCCACTTTGAAACTCATTTCAAAATTTAATTCACACGGCTTGTAAAACAATTTAAAATCTCACAGGATCTTAAATTTTCTTTATTTTTAATCCAAATCCATTTACAAACACTTATCCAATTTTCCAGAATTTCAATTTCAATTCTGATTTAAATTCAGATTTAATTCATTTCGTAACATTTATACAAATTCTACTTGGTTATATATATATATAACCATCTCCATTATAATCTTACTCGATTATAATAACAAATATACTTTAGGTAAAATTATTTCATTTACCCTCTTTTCAAAACATATCGTGTCGACCCATTGTATTCAAGTGTTTACAAAATCCCTACTGATACAGTGGATCAAACTGATCGACCAGAACTCATAAACGACTCACCCAATAAATCTCCACAATATAAAACAATTTTTATATCAATAACAAATACGCTCACTCATATATATACACTCAAACTCAATCCAGGGTATTACTAACCCCATCTCTACTGAGTCACGCCACAGAGCCAAGGTAATTACTTAACTTAAGCTTTGATACCAAATGTAATGACCCGGGTCTTTGGGCGATCTTGGTTATCCGATATACAACACATACCGAACATCCAAGGATCGAAAATACCGGATGATTAGTGAAAGAAATTAGAGGGTGAGGATAGATAAGATAGAAACTTTGAATAGAAGAAGAAGAAGAAGAACACAACATCAGAGTAATACGAACCTCACAACGGAACGAACAACATATAATAGATAACATATCTTTGAAATATAAATCTGTAATTGAATATACATATCATTTCAAAGTACAGCACTTACAACACAGCGGAAATAAACAATAGTTATATGATCCTGAAGCCTCCTGCTCCAAGCTCTCCAAGTATATCTGTAAATCCCGACTACTTGACTGCCCATACAAAATTGGGCACCCAAGAGTTTAGGGAAAACAAAACAAAATAAACTCCGGGTCAGTCATGGGACTGGTGTGAGTAAAATAGTTTAAAACAATTCAAGCAGGTAAATGATATCTCATAAGACCACGCTATATAACGGAACGGGTTTTTCCCTTATGAGAATCCAAATTATCTTTATATCAAAAACCTTTTGATATTATAATAATGTCTATCAACCACAATATAATAATCATCTAGCAGAAACGCTTTCATCTCACGTTCTACATATATTGTATACAATCAAAACCGCAAGCACGTATTGGGTAATGGATTTCCAACTATGACAAGGTATGGAACCACCTTTAGCTAGTGTACCTCTAGAAAGGAATACACTGGGTTCAACGAGAACATCTTGCAACCCGACCACACATGACCGACCACTCATTTCGCTTGAGTGTATCGAATGTATATCACCAACGGTTGGGATCAGCAACCGTTTCCCGAATGGGATAGCATCAACAATAGATTTTTAGAAGTAAATGAAATGCTAGATCAGGTGATTATACACCCTACTTCGGAGCGACCGACTTAGCCATGCTGCCTGCCCGATTTCTGTCATTTACTGGTTGATGAGGCTTGAGGTTACGCTTCATCATCACATCAGATTCACTTCGAATGCCACATTGTCAGATCCATCGAAAATCACTAATTTACGTCTATAACAATACATTACGTGTTAGCTAAAGATGTTTCCTTCTCCGCTTCCACTCTTGGTACAGTTGAAGAAATCAATGTACGTGACCTTTCTGGAAATACTCTGTCAGACATTCATCCAGGAACAAGATGAATTGAAGGCACTATTCAGTACATCCATCTTAGGCAATGTTATCTAAGACTTTTACAATAGCCCTTGCACTTTACTCTGTCTTCAATTTTCTTTGGCATATATGATTCGCAACGCTTATGCCAATACAGAGTGGTTCTTTGGATAATAATCCAACCGGTCTCTCCATATTAACAACGTTAAAATAGTCAAAACTTTGATAGTCTGTGATTTAACTATCAAAGAAAAACACGTGCGCAAACAACGATATTATTTCGAAATGGAAATTCTATCAATCAATCATCAATCTTATATATATATATATATATATTTCCTTAATTTCTATGTTTAGAAAATATATGTTATTAACACTGGAAAACATTTCCATTATTAATTTATATATCACTATCATTCACAACTATAAGTCCCCGACTGTAAACTAGTAGGAGAACAATTCTCTAAGTATAAACCCCGAAGGCCGAAACCAACATCAGATCGACACTTGGAAAACCATTCAATTTACTTATTTCTAGTTAGTTTCTAATTTTGCTTAACTCTATTTGATTTACTCTGTTTGATTAACTCGATTCGATTTACTCTTCTATTTATTTTCTAAATAGAAAATCCTTTATTCCATTTATTTTGCTTAACATCTCTTTTATAACTTATTCAATTTCTAAGTCAATATCTCTTTATCATAACTTATTTATTTCCTAAATAAATAATCCGTTTAATATCCTATTTATTTATTCTAAATGTTTCCTTTAATAACCCTATTTATTTAACAAATAAATATGTCCTTTCCTTATTCTATTCATTTAACAAATATATAAATCCATTATTTTATCCTATTTATTTAACAAATAAATATCTCACTTATTATCTCCTATTTATTTTCTAAGTAAATAGTCCATTTTATAATATATTATTTATTTATCCTAAATAAATAATTCACTTTATATTTATTCCAGTTTATACATATTCTGTTTTCAATATCACTTTGAAAATCTCCTTTTCCCATTCCGATATTTTGTGGTACTTAACACATCGTATCACGATGACCAATATCGTCCAAACACATATAATCAACCACAGATTATAAACCACATCATATATCACAATATATGAAAAATAATAAAATAACTGTTGAGGAATCCAGTCGGATTCCTCCAACCTGTCTCCATGCATCCACAGATGTTACACAATAAAATCAACATCACTTTCAGTTCCATATGATAAATTCTGTTAAACAGAATCAATATAGAAATTCAACTAACTGACTAGCAGTTCAATCAAACAGTCAACACACAGTCAATCAGCCAATATTTAACAGTTCTAAAAATACAATATGAAATTATAAACTGTTCATAGTTAGTGAGATTTACTCACTTTGGCAGTTCATCATTAAAGAACGATAAACTGTTATTTGATTTGAATCAAACAAATTAATTCGCCATAAATTCATATGAGCTCCCATCCACTCCCAGTCAGTTCCATTGGGTAGTGTCCGTCCATACGATCCCATCGTATCTTGTTTTGTCAAATTCTGATCACGAACGTATGGGATATTAACAATTGAAGTTTATATAGTATTTATTTTAAAATAATCTAACTTCCTTTTTAAATTAATGGGCTTTACCTTACTTCCTTTGTGTAACGACCTAGAAATTTTGACATTTAAAATATACATTAAATATAGATTAAACGAAAATTAAATGTTAATATTTGAAATTTTGTCTATGTTGGATGATATTTAAGAAATCACAAACGTGATTTACATCACTAACCATTTTGGATATTGTGCGTTAAAAACTCCTTGTGGTTTGAAAATGAACATTATGGAAAGAAATGCACCATTATTAATTCATTTTGCAATTTAAGAAATGAATCTAATGTTTATCATAAAATGTGATAAAGAAGAATATGCATGCTTATATTTTAAATCTAGATTTAAAACTTTGTCTTGAACACAACATTCACCTTTAAAATATATTGGTGTTCGTAATTGTAAGTTTAGGACGTTTTGTCAAGTTTGAACCACAATAATGGAAATAAAATTAACTTAAAATTTTATTTTGTTAAGAAATTATTTTGGTCTTGTAATTAGGTAAGGAAAAATATAGGCTTGAGATTCAACTTAGAATTTGCACTTTCATTTAATGTAGTGTTCACACTAAAAATAAATGTGCATTATGAATAAGATGTCAATATAAACATTGTCAAAATTTATGATATTAATAAATAATGAGCCATTTGGAACAATTAAGACTTGACATTTGAACCCAAGTCAAATTTGAAATAAATTCCATTTGAGAAATGATTTATTTTGGGAAAAGGAATTTATTTGGAAACAGGCAATTAACTTTGAGACAAAATTTTCAATTGAGTAGAGAACTTTGTCGCCCAATAAAATACCAGACAATTAATGCAATGAAAACATTCAAACTTTATATGCATACATTAAGAAAGAGAAATCCCGAAATTAAGTAATCACTAGGATTGAGTTTATTAATTATGGTATGGTTACTACCAAAAATAAATAAATAAATAAACTTTGAAAGATCACGTGTAGTCAAACCGGAAAGCTTAACCATATTTGTATAAGAATACGCATTGAATGGATAGGA
Organism: Allium sativum; assembly: GCA_030737875.1. Taxonomy (NCBI): domain Eukaryota; kingdom Viridiplantae; phylum Streptophyta; class Magnoliopsida; order Asparagales; family Amaryllidaceae; genus Allium; species Allium sativum. The sequence continues at coordinate 425,512,764 of CM060909.1, read as the reverse complement.
GTAAAATGTGAAATAAATGGAAACTTAATTAAAGAAACGAATTATTTTGAGTAAAGAATTTTGTGTAAAATAGAATAACATTAAAATAAATTCATTTCAAATCAAAGCATTGAGTAAATAGTGTAGAGATAAAATGATTAAATTAATTTTAACTTATAAAGTTGAAATTTTTAAGAGTGATAAAATTTGTTTTAACCGTTAAGTTTAAATTTATTACTGTATGGATTGTAATACAGTTAATGTGATGAAGGTAAGCAGTGAATTTTGGAATATAAACGGTGTAATTAAACTAAAACTATATTAATATAATCAATACATAATAAAGGAAACGAATAAATTAGCGACCAATTGAATTTAAATTTCGGTCGGTAACGGTTGAGTCTATAACGCTCAGTCAATAACAAAAACAATATTCATGCATCAGCATAATACAACATTCATAGGAAAATAATTAAAATATCCTCCTTTTAAGGAGATATGGTAGACAACAAATATCTGATTAAATGTGTCCAAATCTTACCATATCTACATAAAGATTTTATAAATAGTGGCCAAAGATTTAGCACTGTTCATGTACAGAGGAAGCTACATTGTACACAAATTAAATAATTTTGAATGGCAGAAATAAAAGGAGCTCTTCATCCTCACGGAGTACCACACTCCTCCCCTTATCTCGTTTCTTCCTCACACGCACCCAGTTCTTCTCCTACCTTTTCTCTTCATCTGATAATTCCATCCATTCAAATCTCTTTCTCTTTCCTCTTCCAGAACAAGTTTTGCCACCCTGTTTCCATGTTAACCTGCCACCGCAACTGTGTACCGCCACCCAAACCCGCTGCCTCTCCATGCAGTTCAACTGACCGAAGGCACCCATCATAGGCCTCGCTCCTCCTCTCCGCAAACTCGCTATTTTTCCCTTTGGAAGACAACACGCCACAAATCTCCACCACCTTTTCTCTAACCACACAAGGCCACACTACCATTCCCCTCTCAAAACAGTCGCCTTCAGCCAAATCCCGCACCAAAATCCCCTCATCACCCTTTTTTCGTTCAGTTTGCCACCTTCCTTGCGGTGAGAGAATTAACACAAATAGAAGTATTAAAAAGAACACATATATATATACGCGCTAGTTGGCAAGAACCGGTTTACGACGTCCGTGGAAGAAGTATGAGACCATATCAAGGCTTGTCGCAGTAAGGAGTGTTGACGGTGAAGGGTTGGAAAGCGATAAATTGGTGAGAACATTTATTTAAAAATTTATTTCGAAATAGTTAATCATGTCAAATGCTTAGTTATAATTAGTTATAATTATAATTATTTGATATTGAAATGGCTACTATTGTTTGTGATGGATGTTTGTAGCTAGATCACACCAAACACAAAGCATTATTCAATGAGACGCTTGCGCACAATTTGATGGTTTTTGAATTTAGATGAATGGACTAGTACTCATATGAATTGATGTTGTTGTATCACACACCATAGTGTGGAGTATATGGGTATTCGATTTCAATCTCCTCCTCATGTGCATAGAAATTTTATTAAATAAATAAATAAACAAAAGTTAACTCTTGAATTTAATAAAAACAAAATCATGAAGAATTAAACTACCTTCCATAAGCATGAAATGATTTTGGCAATATCCTAAAATTGTTTGATTTTGAGTTGTATGTAAATACTTAGTTCATAACCATCTTTAGGCTATATAAAAAGAAAGGTTGAGTTATAGTTGTTTATGTGAAGGATTAGCTATTCAAAAATTATTTATTTAAAGAAAACTTAATTTAAGCATGTAGTAAACAAGTTTATTAATACATTGGTTCCATAAATTTTATTTAATTGGTTTCAATAATTTTAAAGTAAACAAGTTTAGTACATGGATTTCATTAACTGTAAAGTAAACAAGTTTCATACATTGGTTGCTTTAACTTTAAAGAAAACAAGTTAATACCTTGGTTCCATTATTTTAAGACCATTTGCAAGTTTAGACGATTTAACAAGTTGGGTAGCATTACATTTAGCTTCCAAGGAAATTGGATTAATTGTTTAATGAAACTATGTGAACTTTAATATGATTTTAAAGAAGATTTAACAATTTATGTTTAAACCATTATCGAATATATCCATACAAATGACATTTCTTCTAATAATAATATTTATACCAGAACGTTCTTGGGTGACAGAGACGATAGTGTCTAAGGCTTGTGTTTAGAAAATATAGTTTCCTGCTCTCCCTGGCTATCCCTAACTGATCTGACGAACGGGATGGTCAATTTAAAATCGGATTTGAAATATAATTCAACCCAATTGAGTTTTGGAATTTTTATGAATCATATTTCAATGATCTGAACTTTGAAAAGAATTTGAACCTATGTGGGATTAATGTCTATGCTATAACACTTTTGCATTTCCTTAATATAATTTAGTTGGAATTTATGAACCTAAGAATTCAAACTATAAAGGATTTGAAATATTTTGAAAGATTTGGTGAGTTAAATAAATCCAAATTTAGAATTGGAAATGGAAAAATGAGTAAAGAAATCCTGGGTATGGGATGTATAAAGGGGAAATTAAGATGGTAATGAGATTTAAAGAATTTGAGATAATCCAACTTTATCATAAGCAACTTGATAAACATTAGGAAGGAGATTTGGATTGAAACCGGTATAGTCCATATCTTGTTTTAAAATACGCTTATTACTTGGAAAGACCGGGATCAGACTTAAGTCTGAAAACCATTCCAAGTGGTAATACGACGTTATTGAAGACTTGGAAGTGAAAAATGAAGACCGGGAATCTTTGGATTATTCGGATAGATTGACATTTATGTCTCGAATCAGGCCGTACACCTGAAACGAGGTTATAAGTGGCATAAGGTCTGAATATATTCAAGGATTTTCGGATTTTGTTCCGTTCAGACCCAGAATGGACTTGTATGGATTGTGTGTCTGACAGTGTAATTTGTCTACATAGCACTGATTCCTGTGAATATATATCGGATTTGTGGCAATTGATTATTCCCGTCTCAAAGTTACAGTCTTAGAGGTTATGTATTAATAGAAATCAGTGACATGTTATAAATTGACAATGTGACATACTCAAGTTATGAAATGAGCTAGTGATGATAGCATTATGTATATCGTGACTTCGACGAACCTCACACCCCTGATTGATGGTAAACTGGCGGTTAGGTTGTATACATTTTATTGAAACTTGGAAGCTTCGGCGGTAGATCTACTTTAAAACTTGGGGAAAAAGGGGTATATTCGGTGTCCGTGTCTGGATGTTAACCGGTGATTTACCTGGTGTTTGGTGTCCGAGCCTGGATGAAAACCAAGAACTGTGAGGTTGCACCTAGTTCCGGATTGATCTTTCGTGTCAGGAACCATTATATTGGAACCCAACAACCAATACGAGCCTTTCGTTTTGTTTGTAAACTATGTAAGTGGGCATAGCCACTATGCTTGCTAATATTAATATATTTATTTGTAAAACGGTTTTCAACATTATGCACTAATAGTATAAAGAGGATTTTCACGTATGAAAGCATGTTTGGTTATCATAAGGAAAAACTCACCCATTTGGTGTGCGCTTGAATTGTGTGATGTGGGACGAGTTTATGATAGCTTCATTTTCCAAAGGACATTATGAATTTATATGCACGGGCATTCACATGGAGTAAACCCGTTCCGCATTAGCGGCGTAGTCCGGTGAATCTCCCAACTTTAAAATTAAATCCTTAAAATAACTGTTTTATGTTCTCACACCAGTCCCATGACTGACCTCTTTCCTAAACTCTGGGTGCCCACTAATTTTCCACACGGGCATCTAGAGGTTTAGTTTTACAGTTATAGACCCCTTGGAGCAAGAGTTGGAGCGTTTTCTGGATTGGAGATTCGAGCTGAAGTTAGAGTTTCCGCTATATCACATCGCTTCTTCCGCTGAGAGTATATTTATGTTTCCGCTGCTATATGTATGTAACTCTGATATTTTATGTAACTCTGATGAAACATTGTATCATGATATAAAAAGTTCTGTTGTTTTTTTCAATATATGTTAGTACCCATAACAATCCGCCTTTGTAAACGGTTTAAGTTGGTTTAATTACCGGCGAAAACCGGGAAGAAAGACGGTATGTTACAGATGGTATCAGAGCCAGGTTATACAAAGCTAAGGGTACGACATATGTTGAACAAAAATATAGAACTCATTAGAGTTATAATATCTCATTATAGATAGGGTTAGGAACGCCCTAGAATGAGATTCTGGAATATTTTCGATGGAGAGAGCGTATTTTGATACCTAAATACTTTGAAAACTAAGTAAATTATTTTGAATTACAACTTGAAATCAGAATTTTCAAGTATTTTATTCGACGTTGCGATTGGACTATCGGTATATGAAGATTTCTAATATATGTCTGGCCAGTATATGTACGAAGTCTTAAATGTACTAGATAGATATAGAATCACACTCTAGTCGCTTGAGGATGATTCTGTTGATGACTGCACCATCATCAGTATTTATTTTCGAGTTTCGAAAGTGGGATGAATATATAATTCTGGTCGGAACGTCGAAGAGTACTTAAAATCATATAGATAAGTATTTTTAATAGATAAATCTTAGTAAAATGATTTGATAAATTAATATAGAAATTTAATTTGAAAATGAACTAAAACAAAAATTTAGTAAAAACTGGAATTTTGAAATAAAAAGAAATGAAATTAAAATAGCTTAAACTACTTTAGAATTTGTAAAATTTGAATATGGTAGGTAATAAGTACTTATTCTGAATTAGCCAGTTGATAAATTTGGAAAACGAGAAAAGGGATATAACCATTTTGAAATGTTAGGTTGCCACTTAAAGCAAAATGGAATTTTGGATGACGCCAAAGCAAGCAAAAAGAACACTAGCTCGAAAGGAAGAAGAAAAGATAGAAAAGCTTAGAAAACATAAAGATATCTAGTGTTATAAATGCTTTAAAAATGGCCATGTTGCAGCTTTCTGCCCGAATAAATCTAAGAAGAAGAGGAAAGTCATTCAAAGGGATATACGTTGTTTCAAGTGTAAGAGAATTGGACATTTCATGAATAAATGCCCTAAGAGAAAGAAAGGAATCAAGGACCCTGCAACGAAAAGGTGTCATCGGTGCAGACTAGAAGGACATGAAGTTAGGGATTGTCTAGTGGAGAAGGGAGTAAGGCCATTGAGAGGAACTACGTCTTCGCAAAAAGTAGCGCAAGAAGGAAAATCAATCAAACCCTAGGATTAACTGTCAGAATAGTACAAGACCAAGAAATGCATGTATTAAGATTAAGAAATCAATGTAGAATGAGTTGTGATGGAATGTACTAATACTTATATTAATCAAATTGGTTGTTAATTCTCCAAAAAAATTATTCGTCAGAGTGAAAGTAGAAATGGAGGCCCTAAATTCAAAAGTGAAACACATACACACACTAAATCAGAATAATGCAACAAAAGCGTGATGGTGGTTTGGAATGAATGTTTCAAAGGTCCTCGCTTGACGTACTAGAGAAAAAAAACCTTATGTTAAACCTTTGAATTTTATAAAACCTATTTTACCACAATGACATATTACAAAGTAATTTTATCTTAAACTGTTTTACTTAAGTTATTTTTATAACTAATTCCTTATTTAAATTTGATGCACTGATTTAAGTTTTTTTTATACAAGAAATTTTACCAATTTAATGTATGGTAATTTTGTGTTTATTCTACTAAGAACCTTTGAAAAATTTAAGCCTATTAGGAATTGAAAGTATTGTGATAAGCTTTGTTAATATGTTATCTTAATAAATTTCATAACTAAGATTTATTTTAAGCAAATTTTTACAACTTTCCTTTTCGAGGACGAAAAGCTTTAAGTGGGGGAGGCTGTAATAACCTAGAAATTTTGACATTTAAAATATACATTAAATATAGATTAAACGAAAATTAAATGTTAATATTTGAAATTTTGCCTATGTTGGATGATATTTAAGAAACCACAAACGTGATTTACATCACTAACCATTTTGGATATTGTGCATTAAAAACTCCTTGTGGTTTGAAAATGAACAATATGGGAAGAACTGCACCATTATTAATTCATTTTGCAATTTAAGAAATGAATTTAATGTTTATCATGAAATGTGATAAAGAAGAATATGCATGCTTATATTTTAAATCTAGATTTGAAACTTTGTCTTGAACGCTCACCTTTAAAATATATTGGTGTTCGTAATTGTAAGTTTAGGACGTTTTGTCAAGTTTGAACCACAATAATGGAAATAAAATTAACTTGAAATTTTATTTTGTTAAGAAGTTATTTTGGTCTTGTAATTTGGTAAGGAAAAATATAGACTGGAGATTCAACTTAGAATTTGCACTGCCATTTAATGTAGTATTCACACTAAAAATAAATGTGCATTATGAATAAGATGTCAATATAAACATTGTCAAAATTTATGATATTAATAAATAATGAGCCATTTGGAACAATTAAGACTTGACATTTGAACCCAAGTCAAATTTGAAATAAATTCCATTTGAGAAATGATTTATTTTGGGAAAAGGAATTTATTTGGAAACAGGCAATTAACTTTGAGACAAAATTTTCAATTGAGTAGAGAACTTTGTCTCCAAATAAAATACCAGACAATTAATGCAATGAAAACATTCAAACTTTATATGCATACATTAAGAAAGAGAATTCCCGAAATTAAGTAATCACTAGGATTGAGTTTATTAATTATGGTATGGTTACTACCAAAAATAAATAAATAAAGAAACTTTGAAAGATCACGTGTAATCAAACCGGAAAGCTTAACCATATTTGTATAAGAATGCGCATTGAATGGATAGGAGTAAAATGCGAAATAAATGCAAATTTAATTAAAGAAACGAATTATTTTGAGTAAAGAATTTTGTATAAAATAGAATAACATTAAAATAAATTCATTTCAAATCAAAGCATTGAGTAAATAGTGTAGAGAAAAAATGATTAAATTAATTTTAACTTATAAAGTTGAAATTTTTAAGAGTGATAAATTTTGTTTTAACCGTTAAGTTTAAATTTACTACTGTATGTATTGTAATACAGTTAATGTGATGAAGGCAAGCAGTGAATTTTGGAATATAAACGGTGTAATTAAACTAAAAATATATTAATATAATCAATACATAATAAAGGAAATGAATAAATTAGCGACCAATTGAATTTAAATTTCAGTCGGTAACGGTTGAGTCTATAACGCTCAGTCAACAACAAAAACAATATTCATGCATCAGCTTAATACAACATTCATAGGAAACAAATTAAAATATCTTCCTTTTAAGGAGATATGGTAGACAACAAATATCTGATTAAATCTGTCCAAATCTTACCATATCTACATAAAGATTTTATAAATAGTGGCCAAAGATTTAGCACTGTTCATGTACAGAGGAAGCTACACTGTACACAAATTAAATAATTTTGAATGGCAGAAATAAAAGGAGCTCTTCATCCACACGGAGTACCACACTCCTCCTCTTATCTCGTTTCTTCCTCACACGCACCCATTTCTTCTCCTACCTTTTCTCTTCATCTGATAATTCCATCCATTCAAATCTCTTTCTCTTTCCTCTTCCAGAACAAGGTTTGCCACCCTGTTTCCACGTTAACCTGCCACCGCAACTGTGTACCGCCACCCAAACCCGCTGCCTCTCCATGCAATTCAACTGACCACAGGCACCCATCATAGGCCTCGCTCCTCCTCTCTGCAAACTCGCTATTTTTCCCTTTAGAAGACAACACGCCACAAATCTCTACCACCTTTTCTCTAACCACACAAGGCCACACTACCTTTCCCCTCTCAAAACAGTCGCCTTCAGCCAAATCCCGCACCAAAATCCCCTCATCACCCTTTTCTCGTTCAGTTTGCCACCTTCCTTGTGGTGAGAGAATTAACACAAATAGAAGTATTAAAAAGAACACATATATATACGCGCTAGTTGACAAGAACCGGTGGACGACGTCCGTGGAAGAAGTATGAGACCAAATCAAGGCTTGTCGCAGTAAGGAGTGTTGACGGTGAAGGGTTGGAAAGCGATAAATTGGTGAGAACATTTATTTAAAAAATTATTTCGAAATAGTTAATCATGTCAAATGCTTAGTTATAATTAGTTATAATTATAATTATTTGATATTGAAATGGCCACTATTGTTTGTGATGGATGTTTGTAGCTAGATCACACCAAACACAAAGCGTTATTCAATGAGACGCTTGCACACAATTTGATGGTTTTTGAATTTTGATGGATGGACTAGTACTCATATGAATTAATGTTGTTGTATCACACACCATAATGTGGAGTATATGGGTATTCGATTTCAATCTCCTCCTCATGTGCATAGAAATTTTATTAAATAAAAAAAAGTTAACTCTTGAATTTAATAAAAACAAAATCATGAAGAATTAAACTACCTTCCATAAGCATGAAATGATTTTGGCAATATCCTAAAATTGTTTGATTTTGAGTTGTATGCAAATGCTTAGTTCATAACCATCTTTAAGCTATATAAAAAAAGGTTGAGTTATAGTTGTTTATGTGAAGGATTAGCTATTCAAAAATTGTTTATTTAAATAAAACTTAATTTAAGCATGTAGTAAACATGTTTATTAATACATTGGTTCCATAAATTTTATTTAATTGGTTTCAATAATTTTAAAGTAAACAAGTTTATACATGGATTTCATTAACTGTAAAGTAAACAAGTTTCATATAATGGTTGCTTTAATTTTAAAGAAAACAAGTTAGTACCTTGATTCCATTATTTTAAGACCATTTGCAAGTTTAGACGATTTAACAAGTTGGGTAGCATTACATTTAGCTTCCAAGGAAATTGGATTAATTGTTTAATGAAACTATGTGAACTTTTATATGATTTTAAAGAAGATTTAACAATTTATGTTTAAACCATTATCGAATATATCCATACAAATGACATTTCTTCCAATAATAATATTTATACCAGAACGTTCTAGGGTGACAGAGAGGATAGTATCTAAGGCTTGGGTTTGGAAAATATAGTTTCTTGCTCTCCCTGGCTATCCCTAACTGATCCGACGAACGGGATGGTCAATTTAAAACCGGATTTGAAATATAATTCAACCCAATTGAGTTTTGGAATTTTTATGAATAATATTTCAATGATCTGAACTTTGGAAAGAATTTGAACCTATGTGGGATAAATGTCTATGCTATAACACTTTTGCAATTCCTTAATATAATTTAGTTGAAATTTATGAACCCAAGAATTCAAACTATAAAGGAATTGAAATATTTTGAAAGATTTGGTGAGTTAAATAAATCCAAATTTAGAATTGGAAATGGAAAAATGAGTAAAGAAATCCTGGGTATGGGATGTATAAAGGGGCAATTAAGATGGTAATGAGATTTAAAGAATTTGAGATAATCCAACTTTATCATAAGAAACTAGATAAACATTAGGAAGGAGATTTGGATTGAAACCGGTATAGTCCATAGCTTGTTTTAAAATACGCTTATTACTTGGAAAGACCGGGATCAGACTTAAGTCTGAAAACCATTCCAAGTGGTAATACGACGTTATTGAAGACTTGGAAGTGAAAAATGAAGACCGGGAATCTTTGGATTATTCAGATAGATTGACATTTATGTCTCGAATCAGGCCGTACACCTGAAACGAGGTTATAAGTGGCATGAGGTCTGAATATATTCAAGGATTTTCGGATTTTGTTCCGTTCAGACCCAGAATGGACTTGTATGGATTGTGTGTCTGACAGTGTAATTTGTCCATGTAGCACTAATTCCTGTGAATATATATCGGATTTGTGGCAATTGATTATTCCCGTCTCTAAGTTACGGTCTTAGAGGTTATGTATTAATAGAAATCAGTGACATGTTGTAAATTGACAATGTGACATACTCTAGTTATGAAATGAGCTAGTGATGATAGTATTATGTATATCGTGACTTCGACGAACCTCACACCCCGGATTAATGGTAAACTGGCGGTTAGGTTGTATACATTTTATTGAAACTTAGAAGCTTCGGCGGTAGATCTACTTTGAAACTTGCGGGAAAAAAGGGGTATATTCGGTGTCTGTGTCTGTATGTAAACCGGTGATTTACCTGGTGTTTGGTGTCCGAGCCTGGATGAAAACCATGAACCGTGAGGTTGCACCTAGTTCCGGATTGATCTTTCATGTCAGGAACCATAATATTGGAACCCAACAACCAATACAAGCCTTTCATTTTGTTTGTAAACTATGTAAGTGGGCATAGCCACTATGCTTGCTAAAATTAATATAATTACTTGTAAAACGGTTTTCAACATTATGCACTAATAGTATAAAGAGGATTTTCACGTATGAAAGCATGTTTGGTTATCATAAGGAAAAATTCGCCCATTTGGTGTGCGCTTGCATTGTGAGATGTGGGACGTGTGATAACCCCAAACTTCCACAAGTGAAAGCAAGGAGAAATCATATGGAATACAACATAAATACAATAAAACAGAACACAGATACAATATAGCAAAGGAGATTCATAGAGTAATAACATTATAGCAGCGGAAAAATATAATGTCATCAATCACAGAAAATCCACAGTCACAGAATCTAAGATATTACAACAAGTTTGCAGAAAAGAAATAAGTTTGATGTCTAAAAAGAAAAGAATAGATGCCAATAGAAACAAAAAGTCTTCAAGCTCCAAGTCATCACCTCTTCTCCCAAGCAGAATCCAAGAGAGAGAAAATAAGCAGCTTCAAAGAAAAGCTCCAAGCAAAGAATGAACCTGTCTACTTGGCTGCCCGTGTAGAAGAGTGGGCACCCAAGTTTGCAAAAAGGTGAAACAAACTATGGGTCAGTCGTGGGACTGGTGTGAGAAATCTTAAATAACTTATACTAATAAGGCAAATCCAAAGACCACGCCGCTAACGCGGAACGGGTTGTACCAATGGATTGCCGTGCATAACTATAGTGTCAATACAGATAAGTAAAACGTAACAAGACGCAATATCTTTTGAAAAATGGAACCACCATAAGACTCAGGTCCCATCACACAATGCAACGCACACCAAGAGGATAGAGTTTTACCTTATGGTGGTTAAACATGCTAAATACGCCAAATACGAAACTAATACTATTATTAGGGTGTATATGTTTTAAAACAATTCAAAGCAATGTATTAATCCTAGGAAGCATAGGTACCATATATTATGCCTCCAATACTAGTAATACAATCAAATCCGTCGGGGTCGTATTGGAAATTTGGGTTTCCATCATGAGTCCAGGCTAGGGAGGACTCCTTACCGATTCGAGACGCTCTAGTTAACGTCTCAGGATTACCCGCAGTTAACCCTTGGATCCTGCAGGGCCGGTCCTCACATACAGCTTAGAGGATTGGCAATTCCTAAGCACACGTTCCCCGGTCCTATAGGACCTATCCGAGGCGCCTCATTTCATCATCCTCCAAAAGTAAAATGACTACTAACTAGAAAGAAACGTGCTACTTTCCCTGCGTTCCCTTCCCCCTTTTTAGACTCTACCGGTTTGTGAGGCTCGTGAAGTCATGTTCTTCATACCACAAGGTTCTGCTTTTCAACAAGTAACCCTGATCATTGCATCTTAGTATGCCACACCGTCACTCCATACCGTACAATTGATCTTCCGTCACTATATAAACGGGTGTTAAGTAGAGAATAAATTCTCTGCCACCAATCGTTTATATATTAACTGAATATCAACAACATAATATTTTGTGGGGTACGATGTCAGACACACTATCCATTTATACCCATGCTCTAGGTCTGAACTAGGGTCAAACCCGTGAAATCAACACGTACGTTTGGGCAATTATCCCGACCCTTGAATTGGGATCAAACCAATTCAGAGTCTTGATCGTTGTCCATTCGAGGGGAAATTTACGGTCTTCATACGCCGTCTTCATACTTGAATTCTTGAAATCGTACGATCATTTGGAATGGGATTAACCCGGTCTTTCCAAATAATCTTGCATTCATATATTTTGAGAAAAACATATTTCATATCGTTATTTTATTTTATAACGATTAATTCTTGCCTTAATTATTTAATATAATTAATTCCTTATTTAACGACGCTTCAGGTCAAGGGCGACCTTGGCGCTGTTTTCAATCAATTTTGTTTTTCACTTTCCTCAAAATCTAACCGTTGGATTTTAGCGTAGCTTATATCGTTGGAAAGATTTTTCCAAGACGGTCCTAACGGTTTCATTTTTGGGAAAATCCGACGGTCGGATCTTCCGGTATATTCGTTTAAAAGTTTGATTTCAAAACACGAACTACTGCGCTCGATTCGTTATATTATAATTATATATATATAAATATATGTAAATAATTCGTTTAGTTTATCGTCCCTACGTGCAGCTTACATTTCTCTTAACTTTCACCTTTCTACTTACATGGCAATGTAGTTTAGGATTAGACGATAATTCTTCCCTTTTTAATTCATTATTATTTATTTTATACTTTATAATTTTCATTTAAGAATGTAAATTATAATGTGCCATCCCATTCATTTCTTTATATATTTCTTTTCCAATTTCATTATGAATAATGAACACTTTCCTATGGTGTAAGTTCCCTTTTACCTACATTATAAATAATGTTAATGTTTCAATACAGTTCCTTACCTTTCATTTAACATTATAAATAATGTTATTCTTACATACGTTTCATTTCTTTTATTTAACATTATAAATAATGTTAAACCTTACATACAGTTTCATTTCTTTTATTTAACATTATAAATAATGTTAAACCTTACATACAGTTTCATTTCTTTTATTTAACATTATAAATAATGTTAATTCTTTTCCTACGAGGTAAATTCCCTTTTTATATACATAAAAAAAATGTTTATTATCTTATAATGTAAATTCTCTTTTTATTTTACATTATAAATAATGTATATGATCTTACAATGCAAATTCTCCTTTTAATTTTACATTATAAATAATGTATATACTTCCTACGGTCAAGTTCTTTAACTCTTAACATTATAAAATAGTGTAACTATCATACGGTGGAATTTTCCTTTTATTTAACATTGTGAATGATGTTAAATTGTACATACACTTCATTTTCCCTTTTATAACATTGAAAATATATTATTAGAAAATATATTTTTCCCAATATTATTAGAAAATATAGATTTCCCAATATTATTAGAAAATATAGATTTCCCAATATTATTAGAAAATATAGATTTCCCAATATTATTACTATATCTTTTGCATTAGAAAATGTAAATCTCTGTTTTCTTCACTTCACATTTAGAAAATGTAAGTTTACATAATGCCACATTTTAACTCTTTCTATTTATTTACAATAACAAAAATACTATTTTTACATACCATGCATTTCCTTATTTTCTAACATGACAAGTATAATATTTTCATACAATGACCATTTTGTATTTTTATTTGCCAAAAATACTATTTACATACAATATCATTTTATATTCTTACCTATCAACATTTGACACAAATGTCATTATCATAAGATGACCATTCTTTATAATAACATTAAATAAAAATGTTAATTTCATACGGTGAACATTATATTAACAAAGTTGCTCATTAACATACGGTGAATAATTTCTATTTCAATATTGACAAAATTTGTCATTTAACATATAGCGACAAATCCTATTTTTAATATTGACAAAATTTGTCAATTAACCTACAGTGGCAAATTTTACTTTTAATATTGACAAAATTTGTCATTCTTACATACAGTGTGTAATACTAATTTAATAATGAACAAAATAGCGTTCATCAACCTACGGTGTATAATACTATTTTAATAATGATACAAAATAGCGTTCATCAACATACGGTGGCATATTCTATAATTTATAATGAACAAAAATTAGTTCATTTCATATAGTGCCATATTCTTATTTTTAATAATGAACAAAATATTATTCATTAACATACGGTGCTTTTCTTATTTTAATAATGAACAAAATATTGTTCATTAACATACGGTGCTTTTCTTATTTTAATAATGAACAAAATATTGTTCATTAACATACGGTGTGTAAATTCTATTCAAATATGAACAAAAATTGTTCATTAACATACGGTGTGTAAATTCTATTCAAATATGAACAAAAATTGTTCATTAACATACGGTGTTAATTCTCATTCTTAACATAACAAAAATAGTGTCCATTCAACATACTATATATAATTCTATTTTAACATATATAAAAAAAATGTTATCTTTACCATACGATGTCATTTTCTATAATATAACATAGCAAAATGTTATTTTTACCATACGATGTCATTTTCTATAATATATACAAAATGTCACTCTAACATACAATGAACCATTTCAACATTTCCTATTTAAATATTGACAAATATGTCAATCAACATACAGTAAAAAAATTCTTATTCTAATATTGACAAAAATTGTCAATCAACATGCAGTGGTTTTAGTCCTAGCATACACATACAGATTAAGTCATAGCAGATTCACATACAGTTTAAATCATAGCAGATTCACATACAGCTTTATAAATTAAATCAATTCAATTTAAGTTTAAGTGAATTCTCACATTGCTTGGATGAGCATATAATAATTATAATTTTCATCGCGTATTCACAAATTTAGAATCTCAATTTATTATGAGATTTATCGCATCAAACCAAGCGAATATATTTGCCATAACAACAATAAAACATAAATAACATCTAAGTTATCACAGCGCAGAATAACACATACATATATGATTATGAATGCGAACATCAATAATTAAAACATAATCACTTAAATAAAATAAATAGGATTCTCACCTCAATTAGATTAGAGTTTGTTCCCAATTGCTCTGTATTAAAGTTGTATTCGAAGTCACGGTTCCATCAGATCTGAAATTTTCAGAATCGGTGTTTATATGAAAAAGTTATTGATGTTTTAAATAAACTGACTTTTAACAACTGCTGCAGTCACGCTTAAAAGCGTCGCAAAATCTGAAATAAAAATTACCCTTTAATTTCCAGTTTTGTTCAAAACTTCAATTTCGATTTTCTCTTGATTTACTGAATGAAATTGAGCGCCGTTTGTTGGAAAAGGACCAGGAAGGAGGGGACTTTGCTCGCCGGGAAGGGGGGTGGCGCGTCGGCTTCAGGCGGGGCCCACGGGGCTGCGACGGCGGCGGCTTCGGGCTGACGTGGCGGCTTCGACAGGGCGTGGTTCGGGTGGTGGTGGGTACCAACTTGAAGATCTCGGGAAGAACTTCGAATCGGTATATGGTACGCTGAAAACCGTTGAGAGATGAAGGAGAAAAGTGGATTTGAAGATTCGAAGGGAAGGTGGGTTTCGGCGGCTTCAGGAACGAGAGGAAGAAGAAGAGGTATACGTACTGTATACGGGTATATATACTAGTATTTAGGGTTTTATTTTAATTATTTAATTAATTATTTAATTAATCCTTTATTTTAAATTCGAACGTAAATATAATTTTGCCGGGGCCACATACGAAGTCAGAAAAATCCGGAAAAATTATTTTTGGCTTTCTTATGCCGATTCGATCACAACAAAATTCAATTCGTTCAATTCTGAGACTTTTTGAAAAATGGCTATTTTCAGGGCGAATATATTTAATATCAAAAATACAATTTGAAAACAATAATTTCTGAAACTCAAAATATATAAGTGTTTACTGTTTTTCAATGCAGAAACGTCATTCTGAACTCAATGGAAATGGTTTCGAGTTCCGATTCCTTCGTATGTAAAAAGTGGCCATTCTGACCTTTATATATTATATATATTCATTTCATAGCGACTTTTCTAAATTTTAATTTTGACATAACTTATAAATTATAAAGTGAAATTTCAATTTTTCGGATTCATTAGAAAGATATTCTGAAACAGATTTAAATATTTTTGGTTTCACTAAAATTCGTTTTATTTTGAATCCTGTACATTCAGTCAAAGTTTAAAGTCAAAATTTCAAACTGCAGCGCTTGTTTTCAATTCCTTTTATATATAAATTAAATTTATTCGTTTTAACTTCGATTAAAATAAATCAATCATTTAAAATACTTTAAATTCATTAAAATAAAAAATTTTAATTGGCCCTAAAATCCTGGGTCGTTACAGGACGAGTTTATGATAGCTTCATTTTCCAAAGGACATTACGAATTTATATGCACGGGCATTCACATGGAGAAAACCCGTTCCGCATTAGTGGCGTAGTATGGTGAATCTCCCAACTTTAAAATTAAATCCTTAAAATAACTGTTTTATGTTCTCACACCAGTCCCATGACTGACCTGGAGTTTATTGTTCTTTCCTAAACTCTGGGTGCCCACTAATTTTCCACACAGGCAGCTAGAGGTTTAGTTTTACTGTTATAGACCCCTTGGAGCAAGAGTTGGAGCGTTTTCTAGATTGGAGATTCGAGCTAAAGTTAGATTTTCCGCTATATCACATCACTTCTTCCGCTGAGAGTATATTTATGTTTCCGCTGCTATATGTATGTAACTCTGATATTCTATGTAACTCTGATGAAACATTGTATCATGATATAAAAAGTTCTGTTGTTTTGTTCAATATATGTTAGTACCCATAATAGTCCGCCTTTGTAAACAGATTAAGTTGGTTTAATTACCGGCGAAAACCGGGAAGAAAGACGGTATGTTACACTTTGGCTTACCTCCTAACGTGATCACACAAACCTGCTATTACATACTCCATCTCCCCCAATTGCCGAAATACATCAGCTCCAGGCACTCTTCACCATTAACGATCGAAATCCCTCATCACTACTCCTTCCCTCCCTCACCATAATTTACAGAAAAATCACCATTCTACTTCCTATCCAACGAGCATCGACACCCCCCAACCCTCCTCAACCTCACGCACCATTCTCGAGTCCATCGCCAGGCCTGTACGCCGTCAACCATTGTGCCCTTGCATCACTTTGTATTTCCGAATGCCACCAAAATTTCACACATCATGCCATTTTCCACCCCAATCATAAGTATAATACCCGATTTCCACCTCAACCCCTAAATCCTCCTATAATCCAAACCCTAGTTTACTGTGTTAAAATTGGAACTCGCCAAATGGTGTTCGCACCCAACAAGGCTAGCATCAGCGCGAAGCTCTCCACCCAAGCATCTCAACGAATCAAAGAGTGGATGATTTCATTGTGTATTTGATTTTATATAAATTTTTCTCTTTGGATTTTGCTTGTTGTGTTCAGTTTATACGGGTTATGTAGGCTGTTTGGGTTAGGTAAGGTTTGTGGCTGTGGGAGGTGGTCGCGTGGCCTTCATGTGGTCCATAGAAAATCTTAGGATATTTTTAATTTGATTTTTATATTTTGTTTTCTTGATTTTTTATTTGTCTCCAGTCCTTAAAAATCCCTGTGATAACATACGATAGCCAAAAATCACCAAATTGGACATTACGGTCCCAACAAAACTGGTTTCATCGAATTCCGACTCTGTTTGCTCACACAACGTATTTTTAACTATCGAAATACTAACTGTTTCTCACTCTAAAAATCCGTACGACCACACAGTGACTCTAAAAATCACGAAACTGGAAATCTAACAACTATTTGACATTGCTGATCCAACAAAATTAGTTTCGTCGAATTCCGACTTCGTTTGCCAAAGTGGCTATTTTTAAATCGCTAAATAACCTATTTAAATATATAAATATAATTAAATATAATTAAATTTAATATTTAAAAATAAATATTATCGTATATATTCACAACAGAATATCATACAGCTCTAGAATATTCCTATATGAATTTCTAACTCGATATTCACTTCTAGGTCAACCCGATATTCGGTTTATATTGAAGTTCCTTTTTTAAAATATAAATAATTCCTTTATAAATTATAAAGGAATTCCACAACGACTTTTCTAAAATTTTATTTGGACAAAAATCAAAATCTACACGACGAAATCCCGATTTTTCTCTTCCACTAGAAAGATATACTCCACTAGCTCCTAACGTTTCTTGTTTCACAGAAATCCGACTTAAAACAAGTCATGTACATTCAGTTGAAGTTTAAATCGCCAAATCGCGAACTACAGCACCATTTCGAGCTCGATTATAATTATAATATAACTATACGTTCAAACTGTCGTTATTTAAATATATTTGTTATTCTAAGTCAACTCTAAACTGAATTATATATTTTGAATTGCCCAATTCACACCATATCGCCATTTCAGCCCATTCTGATTATTTCATAATTAAATATATTATTATATTATTTATTTTAATTAAATATTCAATATAATTTTAATTAAACGACCATTTAAATCACTATATCACTTTTTATATAATTAAATAAATTAATTATAACACCTCTGCAAATGCGGGTCATTACAATGACTATGCACAATTGACTGATTAAGTTGATTTTCTCAATATTTATAATGTTGCTTGTATGTGATATTAAAAAACTTACTAAGAATTTTACGTATATATTGGTTTTAAATAAGCATTTACAAATATAGTAATAACCCGGAAATTCTGAGCCAATTTAAAATTTTTATTTTTGCAATTTTAATGAAGTTTGAATATTTAAAATGAATTATTTTAAATAATAACGACGAGAAATTTATTTTGAATAGAAATAGAAGTATATATTTATATAAATCGTCGATAGAATATAAATATTTGTTTTTAATTATAAAAGGAATTGAAAATGGCGCGGTAGTTTTAAAATTCGATTTCAAAGTTTAAATGAATGTACCGGGTGCAAAATTAACCGGATTTTAACAAAACCAAAAAAATTAGAATCTAATTGAGGATATCTTTCCAACTAATCCGAGAAATTGAAATTTCATAGCGGGAAAAAAAAAAGTTGTGCCCAGTTAAAAATTCAGAATAGTCGCTATGGAATTCTGGCCCTTAAAAATGGAAATTTTACTAGATCCATGATGTAAAATTATTGCTAGATTCCAAAAATTCGTAGTTTTTCGAATCAATATGTGTGCGTGGCGAAGGAAAACGCGTTTGACCAGTTTTAGTTGATTTTAATCGACTGGAAAATGGCCATTTTTGAAACGGTCTCGGGATTTGATAAAATTAGTTTTGTTAGGACCGTATCGTCGATACGAAGCTAGAAAATATTTTTTGGGAATTTTTAGAGTTTGTATGTGCCCCCGGTAAATTGAAATGCGCGTTCAAATTCAATATATAGATTTGTATTTTGATTTTGACGGAAACTGATCGAAACGGTTGAATCAGTCTACGATACATATCCCATTGTGTTCGTAATGGGGGTAATTAGCTATGGATGACAGTCGGTGAGTTCGATTTCAAAGTCGAAATAAAAAGTTGCTTTTTGAAATTAAATAATTAAATAAAAAAAAATAATCCCTTTCATCACCTATACCCTCAGGCCCCCCTCCCCCCGTTACTTTTCAAATCGCAAATAAAAAAAGGGGGAAGGAGCAGCCGCCGCTCCTCCCACCGTCGCGCCACCGCGCCGCAGGCGCGGCCACCCCCTCACTTCCCCTCTCCTCCGCTTCCTCCTCCCCCTCTTCCAAATCAGCACGTACCCCCTTTTTTTAAACCCGCCTCCCCCTGAAAACCCCCAAGACCCGCTACATCTGACCGCCGCTCCGGCCATGGCCCATCACCTGCCTGGAGCCCACCTCACTAGAGACGCCGCCCCACTGCAAACCGCCCCTCCTTCGACCGACATCACAGATGTGGAGCCCCTCCCCAAGAAAACTGAATTTAGAAACGTAATTTTTTACTTATATATTTATTTTCTATGCAATTGGTTTTATAAAAGAAAGGTCGGATTTTTATATGTGATATTAGCGAAGAAATGTCGGATTTTTATATGTGATATTAGCGAATAAAGATCGAATTTTTATATGTGATATTAACGTAGAAAGATATGATTTTTATATATGTTAATCACGTAGAAAGATCGGATTTTTATATATAGCAAAGAAAGGTCGGATTTTTATATATGTGAAAGCGAGGTAAAAATATGATTTTTATATTGTATAGATAATAAAAATTCTATCTTTATTATGTAGGAAATATAAGCACATTGTTTAAATGAAAAGATTATATTTTTCTAGACAAAAAGATTGCATTTTTATAAGAGCAAAGATATGATTTTTACCTTAGGAAATATTATATTTTTAAGTTGGAAAAGGTTTGATTTTGATGAAGGAAAAATATAATTTTTGGTTATATAAGAATATAAATTTTTGTTAGTAGAAAGACGTGATTTTTAATCGTGTAAAGACGTAATTTTTAACCGTGTAAAGAAGTGATTTTTTATATAGAGAATGGCAAGGTAAATATAGAATTTTTACTATATAGTAGTGATGTAAAAATTAGAATTTTTATCTATATACTAGCGATGTAAAAATAGAATTTTTACTATATAGTAGCGATATAAAAATAGAATTTTTTCTATATAATAGCGATATAAAAATAGAATTTTTATCTATATAGTAGCGGTGTAAAAATAGAATTTTTATCTATATAGTAGCAGTTTTAAAAATGTGATTTTTATATACATAGCAACAGTATAAAAATGTGATTTTTATATATGTAGTGGCTACGGACAATGAAATTGACAAAAGGCGAGCACGACGTAGATTTCTACATATGAAGAGTCGTGGCGTTTGGTTTAGCTAGTCCGTGAGAACTTCTCACTTTAAATCTTGTTTCTTGTTAAAATATATACTAGGATGTAGACGGTTCTTAGCAGCACCCGACACCCGTCGTCCACAGACCATGGACGGCATGTATGCTTGTTTGATGTGTTGTGAAGTTTGTTTGTGATGTTGATGTGAAATGCGTTAAAATAAATTAATTATCGTTAAAAATATAATTTTTAACGTGAATATTAATATAGTGAATGGGAATAAATAAATATTCATTTACAAACCAGACGGTTTGTTTATGTACACCTATTTGAAGGATAGAGATTGGGACGATAATTTTTTCACGTCGCCCAACTACACAAATAATATTCAGTGTTTGTGGATTGAAACCCCACACGGGTGTTGGGATGATATTTGGCATACACTAATCCCAATTATTTAGTTGTATGTCGATCGATTGGTCGAAAGACTATGTAAGCATTAATTATTTATATTTAATGCTTATGCAGTTGCGTGGTGCACTTTGGATGATGGTTGATTATTTATCGTTGCTATACATGTGTTGTATGGAATCCATATAATTAACATTATATGGTAATTAATTGGGACTCATTCCAATTTGGAAAATAAAGAATATTATAAAATAAAGATTCATGTGTTGAATTGAATAAATAGTCATGTGTTGACGATGCTCATGTGTTGAGAATATTTATGTATTGAAACTTATCATGTGTTGAGTAAAATATTTTAAACAATAAAATTTACGTCTTTATCATAATTTTATAAAAATATATTAAATAACAAAAATAGTCATGTGTTGACGATGCTCATGTGTTGAGAATATTCATGTGTTGAAAGAAATATAGATTCATGTGTTGAATAGAATTAACATTCATTTGTTGAATAGAATAACGAAGTTATTGAAATATATAAAGCCGTGTTGATTAGAGATGCGCCATTTTGACGCGAACGATATTTATATCGATTATATTCGTTTTTATGACGAAGATAGAAAAGGAAGTGATTTCAAAATATAACGTTTTGAAAATATTATCATTTGTACATCGATGATGTGGAATATTCAATTTTAATTCGAAATTGAATATGAAGTTGAAATCGTTTCGAAAACGAATTTAAAACGATTTATAAAATACGTTTTAAAAGGAAATCGAGGACATATATATAATATATATTATATATATATATATATATATATATATATATATATATATATATATAACGGCCTGAATAGAACGCGCCGCGCTGAGGTAGTTCGTGATTTTCGACCATTGGCTTCGAATGGACATTACGGGAGATCCGACCGTCGGATTCTCTTGAAACCGGAACCATTGGGTTCGTATCAAAAAGAGATTTCCAATGAATATTATAAATCTAAAATCTAATGGTTGGATTTGGAATTATGTCCAAATCAAACTTGGAAAAGGTCGCTGTAAGTGCATTCGATGGCCGTTGATGGAAATCGACTGTACGGGCCTTGATAAAATTAAAAATATTAATAATTTGTGAAAAATCATAATATATGAATTGGAAAGAACTGGGATGAAAAATTCCACATTTGAAAGGATAAAAATATATTTTTATCGAAATGAACTAGTTTTGAACTAGAATTAAAATCAATTTATTTTTGAAATAAATAAATTGAATTTTAAAGGGGTTTTAAAAGTAACCAGAATTTCCAATAACAAAATTGGAATGGATTTGAATCGAAATTATCTTCGGAATATTTCGATGTTGGATTTCATGATTATACTTATATGGTTGTGGGAAATTTGAAAGATATATTTTATATCGTTATTTCCAATACGATATTTATTGGTTTGAGAATTTGATATTGAATATAAGCCGGTATATTTTCTATTCAGAGCCTTGTATTTAATATCAAATGGGATTTTGGGTTCGTCGTGAATGGTGTCTTAAATAACACTATTCTTGAACCCAGTTTAGAAAAGAATAAATCTTTTAACTAAGATTTAGTGGAATTCTCCAGTTAATTGGTATTTAATTGGAATTGAATTTGAATTGGTTTTTGGGGTTTATCGTGAGCAGTGTTTTGAATAACACCTGTTCTTTAACCCGATTAACAATAGAAAGTGATTATGGGTTTATCGTGAATCATGTTTTAGGTGACATTGGTTCTTTAACCCAGTTAAAGACAGGATATTGATTTTTGAGAAGATTAAAACTAAGTGGAGTTTTAATGAATCTGTAACTAGATTGAAATGTGACTTGATAATTTGAATTATCATATTTGTAAAGTGATCGAAAATGGGGTATCACCGGTTTTGCTCTAAAGCGATAGTTAAATCTTTAATTAGATTTGAACGTGAAATAGTAATTAATATTTACCGATAACACCGTGGTGTTAGATATGGAGTATTACCAGTTTTGTTCCATGGGATGAATAGGTTGGGATTGGGAAATAAAATAAATAATTACTTCGGTGTGGTTCGCTAATCCCGACTAGTTTGGCAAACCATAACATGGTTTGAAATGATATCCAAATGAAGATTAAAGAATAAATTTAGAAGAATTTATCTTTGATAAAATTAATGGGAACCTTTCCCTTAGAATGTGAAATTTTGAATAAAAGAATATTCTGAATTGGAATGAGGCGTATGTTGTGTTTGTGTAACACTTGTTTATTATATACGCGGGTTATTCAGAAAGGTAGGGTTTATACCCATTCTGAATAACTGATTCGACGATAAGTCGAAGATGAAGACGGTGGTTAAAGACAGGAAGTCTTCACATCGTTTGGGTGATTTCTGATGATCTTGATTGGGCTGTACACCCAAGATGAGGGAATCAGTTGGTGATCGTCCAGACGTACTTAGAGATCGATGGATATGCGAGGAAAGTGCCTCCGGTTTCGTTCAGACCCAGAATGAACTTGTAAATGGACTGTGTGTCTGACATTGGATTTTATATAGTGTTGATTGATCTCTAATAAATATACATCTGTTTGGCGGCGGAGAATTTATTCTCTTGCTTAACGCCCTTCTCTGAGACGTACGAGCTCAGAGGTTGTATATCGATGAACATCAGTCGCATGGAGTGAATTGCCTGTGTGGCACGCCTAAGCGGCAGATCATCAAGGCTTATGTTGAAAAGCAAAGTCTTGTGGTTGATGATCAAAGCACGGCCTGTGTGGCGCAGCTTTGTGTATGGCATTAATTCGCGAGCCTCACACCTTGGTATGAGTCAAATACGGGATATTGACTGCAGGGAGAGCATGCCGTTTCTTTCTAGCTAGTGGTGGTGTCAGTGCTTAAACTGGCTAACATTTATATACTTTTCACCTGTGTGGTTGTTGGAATGCGAGGCGCCTCGAATATATGGTCGATAATTGGCACTATGTGAGCCGACATACAGACCATTATATAGGTCCTGTAGGACCGGGAAACGTGTGTTCAGGAATTGCCAATCCTCAAAAGTAAGAGAGGACCGGCCCTGAAGATCCAAGGATCGCTGTGTGTGGTCCTGAGACATTTGCTAGAGTGTCTCGAACAGAGAGGAGCTTGCCCTTTGCCTCGACTCATTATGGAATCCGATTTCCAATACGTGATATTTCGGTTTTATTTGTAGAGCCTAGTAAGGCGACATAGTGGTATGGGTCACTTATGTCGTCTATGATTTATGCATTATGATTGAAGTTGTTTTCTTCACTTATAGTAATAATAAAATATGAAATTTCATGTACCAAGCATTTTTGGCTATTATAAGGTAAAAACCCTATCCTCCGGCTTGTGTTGCATTGTGTGATGGGACCTGGGTCTTATAATAGCTTCATTCTTCTTTATTTAGCATTGCGTTGTTGTTTTGTGCATTGGTATTCTTGGGAGGAAAACCCTTCCATGTTATACGGCGATGTCCCTTGATTTACCTAACTTTAAAATAAAGATTAATAACTGTTTTAGTTCTCACACCAGTCACATGACTGACCTGGAGTTTATTGTTTTAACCTAAACTCTGGGTGCCCCTATTTCCACACGGACAGCTAGTAGTTTTGGTTTTGCAGATTTATATTCATAGGATCTTGGTTTACAGCTGGAACGATACTCGGAAAGCTCTGTATCCGTGTATTACTTTCAGTTGTGCTTTGTATTATTTTTCCGCTGCTATGTATTTAAATGTAAATTAAATCTCTGATATTTGTGAAATGTGTAATATTTATTCATACTCTGTATATTCTTGTATTCTGATGGAATTGTTGTAATAAACAATGAAATGTTCTTCTGTTTGTGTTCTGATTGGTCTTGTCCTCATAGCAATGGGTTATCTTAAATATGCCTTCTATCTCGGTCTATTTCCTAATATTTCTCGAAATAAATTAAGAAAATTTCCATTTATTCAGTTTACTTGAATTAAAGATTTGAAATACATGTTGGGTTTTGTTGTGTATTTTCTTATTAATCAAATCAGATTTAATACCTTATAAAATGTATATGGACAATTATTAAATTGTATACGCCAAGTTATTTGTATTTAGAATTTGACATATATGCTAGTTTTGAATAAGAATTTTCAAATATGCACTTTATCTCCATCTATTTCCTAATTTTTCTTGCAATAAATTAAGAAAATTTTCCATTTATTCAGTTTACTTGAATTAAAGATTTTAAATATTCATGCTGATTTTTATTGTGCTTTTTTATTACTCAGATCAGATTTAATAACTTATAAAACATATATGGAAAATTATTAAATTGTATTTAAGATTTGATGTATTAGCATTTTCAATTTGAAATGGAAAGCATTTAATTTCCTTCATCGTCCATTTCCATATTCTCCACAAAAATAAAGAAAATTCAGCAAAATTAAACATAATCTTCTAAACATGGTAATAAAGGAAGGTTGGCTGAATCCCCACAAAAATAAGCAAGTATTTATTTTTTGGCTTTTTCTCGGATACTCAACTCTCCACAAAAATAGCATAATAGAATATCTTATCACCCTTTAAATACCAATTGTAATCCCCACTTCTCTCTTTGTTTTCGCTAATCTTTATTGTTCACTTTTTTTGGCTACTGCTGCTATGGTTTCAAGCTTCGGGTTAGATTGTGTAGTTCATAAGAACTTTCTTTTTCATATGTTATTATATATAAACATATGTATAGTGTTATTTACAGATATTTTTCTTATTCAAATTAGTATTGTTGCACCTACCACCATGACTTAGGTACTTACTACTTCATACCTTGATGATCTACTTTATACTGTCAAGATGTTTACCTTACGATGTGTCTTTTGAAGCTGGAGCTTCTTTGTTGTTTGGATTTTTACTTGCCATTCTCTGTTTTTTTTGTGGGCAAAAATTTTTGGGGCTTCTCTTTCCTTCTACATCAGACGTTTAATTTTCCGGAGTTCAAAATCAACCGATGGACTGGGCCGAAAGTAGCAAATAATTTCATTTAGTCACTCATGGAGTAGAAAAGAATGGATGGAGCTGCAATATCTTTTTTTACTGGCTCACAGAAATCTAAGATTTCTTCATATCTTTATCCTTTAATTGGAATTGGTTCCAATATATCAATATCCTTGAGGATTAAGAAATAATCCTCTGGATTGGTTGTCATTGAGGATCAAAAGCCACATTTGTCCGAGAAAAGCAATTCAGATTGTGACCATTTGATACTCTACTTATCTGTTGTTCTTCCAGTTTCATGATGATGAAATGCCAAAATTGCACATTATTTAAATAAAAAAACTATCATATAAAAATAGGATCCGTTAGATTGATTCTTTTGTCTTTTTAAAACTTTATTTTTGTATATGTTGGCCCTTGAATAATGAGTCAATAGCCATGCGCGAAGCGTGTGCCACGATCACGCGCGGAGCGCATGCCGTTACACTCTATATATATACACACTCCCCATCTCAAATTTATAATATTTATTATATAGCATTACAACCATATACCAGTCTTTCTACCAAGGATATAAGAAAATTTTGTTCAAAAATTTTCATTATTTCCATCACAATTCCCTGAATTTGGTTTGTTTCCTTTTTTCTTTAGATATTTTTTCTGATGGATTTCAAGTTTGTTTAGTAAATCAATTACTTATTTAGGTGATTTATTGATATTCCTGTAATGTTGTCTTCTTAACTTTTTACCAAGCATTACATATGAATGTAGATTGTATTCCTTTTAAGGACTATGACCATAATTGTTCTTATAATAATAGCATTATTTTCCTATTTCATTACATTTATTTAAAAATAGTACACAATATCTAAAATGTTGTAGCTATTGCTGTTTGTCTAATTTTGTATCTTAATGCATTAAGAGAACTACCCAACATTGTTATTTATATAACATACAATATAATTTTTTTATTGCTCTTTACTTGATTTCTTATCACATATATAATTAATAATTTTGTCTATTCAAATATTTCTGGAAATTCCTTATTTACGTAATATACATAAACTATTTTCCAGAAAAACATACAATTCACCTGTAAATGCCATGGGAAATGCATCTAATAAATCCAATGAAATTTCATATATAATCTGTTTTGAGGAAAGTGTTATGATGGAGACTAATTTAATCCTTATCCAATTTCTTATGATATCATTTTTCTTCCTTTCTATGTTTGGAAAAAAAATACAATTTTGTAAGGTAACTTGATCTTTTCAATTTTTCATCAATTACCATGTAAAACAACTTATGTGTAATGTAAGTTGATAGTACCAAAATTCGTAATTAGTCACACTGTTACATATCTACACTTTTTATGCCACATATATAATTAGTAATTTTGTCTATAATTTTAAATCACATTCAATTATTTCTAGAAATAGGTTAGTTAGATAAATATACCTTTAGCATCAAATTTGTTAACCATTTTGATTTCTTTTCAAATATTATTTTCCTATTTTGATGCGCACTCCTATTCAAATATTATTTTTTTAAATTTCCCCCATTTGTAAATATTAGATTCTTTATACCCTTGCGTTGTGTTGTATAATAAATAGATGTCCATTTAGATAAAAATGGCACTGCTATTAAATACAATGGTTAAGATCTTTTTGTTATCTTAGGAGATATCAATAATGCTTCTAAGGTTCAGCGATATACATTTGAATGTTAATCTATTTCTCTTCTGTTCTATCTATCTCTTCTTATTCCTTACAAACAACACTAAATTCTAAATGTAGTTTGAGAATTCAGTTTAGTTTTAAGCATTATTTTTTCCATATTTAGAATTATATTTTACAATTGATGAAATAATTTCAAATTTATTTTCATTAATACATGTCTGACTATTTTATAACAAAATGTAAATAGTATGTGAATGATGTTTCATAGTGGCTAAGTTATAAAAAAAACTAACTTTTATCTTCTAAATTAGTATACCACAATAGGATTCTTCGTTCATGTGTGTATATATAGAGTGCTAATAATTATATGCTAATTTGGCATATTCTAAATCTTTTCCATGCAAGAAAGAAGTGATTGACATCTATTCTAGGCATGTATAATTCCTTTACTACTTTTTTCATAGTTACTTTTAGAGCAATATTTTTTTTCACAATGTGATAGATTGCTTATTTTTCGTTTGTTTGAAATATAGTTTGCCATAGTCTTCATATAATTATGGGTCATATCTTTAGAGTAGTGTATGTTGCAAATTTACTAAGTCCATACCGAAATCTTCCCAAACAATTAACGCACTTTTGAAGGATAAACTATTAATTAAAATTGTCGTTATCAAGTTTTAGAAAGACAATATATTATTAAGCATTCGTATATAATATAATTACTTTTGCTTTATCGTTAATGTATAATTATTACATTGATATTTCCTTGACATTGTGTTGATAGAAATTATGTGTGACGACCCAAACTTCCCCGTAAAGGAAATCCCGGATTGTTTTGAGAACATGACAAATCAGAGCACAAACAGAAGAACATTTTATTGCTTTTTACAACAATTACATCAGAGTATAAGAATATTCCAGAGTATGAACAATTATACAACAGAAAATAATATAAGTGTTTAAATTACAATTAAACAGTAGCGGAAAAATAATACAAAATACAACTGAAATAAATACATAGACACAGAGCTTTTCGAATATCGCTTCAGCTATAAACCAGGATCTTGTGAAGATAGTATCCGCAAAAATAAACTACTGACTACCCGTGTGGAAAATATGGGCATCCAGAGTTTAGGAAGGAACAATAAACTCCAGGTCAGTCATGGGACTGGTATGAGAACTCAAAACAGTTATTAATTTGATTTTAAGTTAGGTAAATCAAGGGACCACGTCGTATTACATGGAACAGGTTTAACCCCCAAGAATACCAAAAATAAACAGCGCAATGCTTTTAGGAAAAATGAAGCTATTATAAGACTCAGGTCCCATCACACAATGCAACGCAAGCCATAGGATAGATTTTACCTTATAATTTCCAATCATACATGGTACGCGAAATTTCTCTTTTAATATTACCACAATTGCATAGTGTAGAAATCAATTTCGAAAATAAATGTATCAATCATAGACGGCATGGGTACCATATATGTAACAACCCGGAAATTCTGAGCCAATTTAAAAATTTTATTTTGGCAATTTTAGTGAATTTTGAATATTTAAAATGATTTATTTTAAATAATATCGACGAGAAATTTATTTTGAATGGAATTTGAATGTATATATTTATATAAATCGTCGTTGGAATATAAGTATTTATTTTAAATTATAAAAGGAATTGAAAATGGCGCGGTAGTTCGATAATTCGATTTCTAATTTCAAACGACTGTACATGATTCAAAATAAACTGGATTTTGGCGAAACCAAAATTATTTGAATCTAATTGAGAATATCTTTCCAACGAATCTGGAAATATGTAATTTCATAGCAGGAATCAAAAGATATGGCCAGTTGAAAATTCAGAATAGTCGCTATGGAATTTCGGCCTTTAAAAATGGAAATTTTGCAAACGACCTAGGATTTCGATGAAACCACTTTGGTTGGATCCGTGATGTCAAGTTATTGCTAGATTCCAAAATTCGTAATTTTTCGAATCAATATGTGAGCGTGGTAAAGGAAAACGCATTTGACCAGTTTTAGTTGATTTTAAACGACTAGAAAACGGCCATTTTTCGAACGATCTCAGAATTTGATGAAATTAGTTTTGTTAGGACCATATCATCGATACGAAGCTAAAAAGACATTTTTTGGGAATTTTTAGAGCCCGTATGTGGCCCCGGTAAATTGAAATGCGCATTCAAATTCAATATATAGAGTTATATGTTGATTTTGAGGAAAACTGATCGAAACGATCGAATCAGCCTACGAAACATATCCCATTGTGTTCGGAATGGAGGTAATTAGCTATGGACGACAGGTGGTGGGTCTCGTTTAGAGGTCGAAATTAGAAGTTGCTTTTTGGAATTAAATAAATAAATATGTATATTTTGTATATAACCCCTCAGTCTTCTCTCTCCCCTCACTTATTCAGTTTAAAACGAAATAAAAAAAGGGATGAGCGACAGGGAGGAAACCGTCGCTGCCGCCCATCGCGGCTCCCCCCTAGATGGCGCGCCGACCACCGAGTCTTCCCCCTCCTCTCTCCTCTTCTCCAAGCCTTCCCAGCCCCAGTTTGACGCCCCAAGCCTCACAGTCGAACCCTAGCCACGTCGACCACCGCGCCACCGCCTAGCCCCCACCGTCGACCGCCAAGACCTTTCCCCCCTCTGCCGCCACGTCAGCGACGCCTAGGGGGGCCCCTTCTCAATAAAAATGCGATGAACTGTGAGTTTTTAAATTTTTTTTATATAGATTTCTGATTTTTGTTTATACAGAATTCTGATTTTTAATTTATATAAGGGTAGGATTAGTAAAACGATAAAGTTTAGATTTTGTTATACGATAAAGTTTATATTTTTATATATAAAGTTTATATTTTTATAATAGAAAAGGTTAGATCTTTGATTATAAAAAGACCGGATTTTTATCATGAAGAACGTGGTATAACAGTATATTTTTTATATCGTGGAAAGGTTAAAAATATAATTTTTATATGTGTAATAAATTAAAAATTCGATCTTTATATAAGGAATATAAAAATATAATTTTTATATAGGAAGAAACATTGTAAAAATATTAGAAGTAGATATAAAAATATAATTTTTTTATATAGAGAATAGCATGATAAAAAAAATATAATCTCTATTATATAAACACCATTATAAAAATAGAATTTTTATCTATATAGTGGTGATGTAAAAATAGAATTTTTATCTATATAGTAGCGATGTAAAAATAGAATTTTTATCTATATAGTAACAGTATAAAAAAAGAATTTTTATCCTTATAGAGTAATTATAAAAATGTGATTTTTATATGCATAGCAACAATATAAAAATGTGATTTTATATATGTAGTGGCCATGGACAATGAAATTGGCAAAAGGCGGGCATGACGAAGATTTTTACACATGAAGAGTCGTGGCGTTGGTTTAGCTAGTCGGTGAGAACTTCTCACTTTAAATCTTGTTTTTCTAGTTAAAAATATATACTAGGATGCAGACGGTGTTTAGTAGCACCCGACACCCGTCGTCCACAAACCATGGATAGCTTGTATGTTTGATTGTTTGTTGTGATGAAAATTGATTGTGTGATGTGAAATAAAATAAAATATTTATATAGTTAAAAATATTTTATCGTTAAAGATATAATTTTAACGTGAATGGAAATAAATAAATATTCATTTACAAACCAGACGGTTTGTTTATGTACACCTATTTGAAGGATATTGATTAGGACGATAAATTTTACACATCGTCCAACTGCAAAAATAATATTCAGTGTTTGTAGATTGAAAACCCCACACGGGTGTTGGGATGATATTTGGCGTACACTAATCCCAATTATTTAGTGTATGTCGATCGATTGGTCGACAGACTGTGTAAGCGTTAATTATTTATATTTGATGCTTATGCAGTTGTGTGGTGCACTTTGGATGATGGTTGATTTTTTATCGTTCCTATTATATACATGTGCTGTATGGAATCCATATAATTAACATTATATGGTAATTGATTGGGCCTCATTCCAATTGGGAAAATAAAGAATATTATAAAATATAGATTCAAGTGTTGACAGTACTTATTTGTTGAGATTGGTCATGTGTTGAATAAAATATAGATTCATGAGTTGAACGAAATATTTTAACAATAAAATTTACATCTTTATCATATTTAACATTAGAAACTAACTGGAAAATAGATAAGATGAGTGGTCTTCTGGATATTGATCTGATGTTGGTTTCGTCCTTCAGGGTTAATATTTAGGGAATCGTTCTCCTACTAATTTACGGTTAGAGTTTGATTAAAAATTAAATGATAGAAATCAAAATTTTATAAAATATATTACATAACAAAATAGTAATGCGTTGGCAGTACTCATTTTTTGTGATTAGTCATGTGTTGAATAAAATATAGATTCATGTGTTAAATAGAATAAATATTCATTTGTTGAATAGAATAACGAAGTTATTGAAAAATATAAAGCCGCATTGATTAGAGATGCGCTATTTTGATGCGAATGATATTTATATCGATTATATTCGTTTTGATAATGAATATAAAATGAATTTGAATTGAATTGAATATAAAATGAATTCGAATTGAGTTGAATATAAAATGAATTCGAATTGAATTGAATATAAAATGAATTCGAATTGAAATGAATTCAAACTGAATTGTAATCGAATTGAAATTGAATTAAATAGAAATGCAATTGGAAATCGAAGTGAAGTCGATTTGGAATGAATTCAAATCGAATTGAAAACGAACCGAAATTGAATTGAAATCGATTTGAATTGAAATCAAATAGAAATGAATGCAAAAAGAATTTATAATGGAAAATTCATTTTTGATTTAAATTTGAATATGAAGTTGAAATCGTTTCGAAAACGAATTTAAAACGATCTATAAAATTCGTTTTAAAAGGAAATCGACGAAATATATAATATATATATATATTATATATAATGGCCTGAATAGAACGCGCCGCGCTGCGGTAGTTCGTGAATTTCGACCATTGACTTCGAATGGATATTGCGGGAGATCCGACCGTCGGATTCTCCTAAAACACGAACCGTTGGGTTCGTATCGAAAAGAGCTTTCCAATGAATATTAGAAATTCAAAATCTAACGGTTGGATTTGGAATTATGTCCAAATCAAATTTGGAAAAGGTCGTTGTAAGTGCAGTTCGGTGGCAGTTATTGAAAACCGACTGTATGGGCCTTGATAAAATTATTAAAAATAGCAATAATTAGTGTAAAATCATAAGAAATGATTTGTGAAGAATTGGGATGAAAAACTCCATATTTGAAAAGATAAAAATAGATTTTTGTCGAAATGAACTAGTTTTGAACTAGAATTAAAATCCAATTATTTTTAAATAAATAAATTGGATTTGAAATGGGTTTTAAATAACTAGAATTTCCAATATATGAATTGGAATGGATTTGAATCGAAATTGTCTTTGGAATATTTCGATATTAGATTCCTCGATTATACAGATATTTTGGAGGAAATTTGGAAGATATATTTTATATCGTTATTTCCAAAGCGATAGTTGTGGATTTCAGAATTTGATATTGAATATAAGCCAATATATTTTCTATTCAGAGCCTTGTATTTAATATCAAATGGGATTTGGGTTTATCATGAACAGTGTTTTAAATAACACTTTTTCTTTAACCCGATAATTAATAGAATGTGATTTGGGTTTATCGTGAACTATGTTTTAAATGACATTAGTTCTTTAACCCAGTAAAAGGAGTTTTAATGAATCTGTAATTAGGTTGAAATGTGAATTGATAATTTAAATTATCAAATTTGGAAAGTGAGCGAGAATGGAGTATCACCAGTTTTGCTCCAAAGCGATAGTTAAATCTTTAATTAGATTTGAACGTGAAATGGTAACTAATTTTACCGATAACACCGTGGTGTTAGATATGGAGTATTACCAGTTTTGCTTCATCGGATGAATAGGTTGAGATTGGGAAATAAAATAAATAAATAATTCGGTGTGGTTCGCTAATCCCGACTAGTTTGGAAACCCTTAACATGGTTTGAAATAACATCCAAAGGAAGATTAAAGAATAAATTTAGAAGAATTAATCTTTGATAAAATTAATGGGAACCTTTCCCTAAGAATGTGAAATTTAGAAACTAACTATAGGTTAGCTAAGAAGGATGATTTCCTGGGTATTGATCTGATGTTGGTTTCGGCCTTCGGGGTTAATATTTGGGAAATTGTTCTCTTGCTAATTTATGGTTAGTGACTGCTAAATTGGAATGAGGCGTATGTTGTGTTTGTGTAACATTTGTTTATTATATACGCGGGTTGTTCGGAAAGGCGGGGTTTGTACCCATTCTGAATAACCGATTCGACGATAAGTCGAAGATGAAGACGGTGGTTGAAGACCGAAAGTCTTCACATCGTTTGGCTGATTACTGATGATCTTGATTGGGTTGTACACCCAAGATGAGGGAATCAGTTGGTGATCGTCCAGACGTACTTGGAGATCGATGGATATGCGAGGAAAGTGCCTAAAGTTTCGTTCAGACCCAGAACAAACTTGTAAATGGACTGTGTGTCTGACATTGGATTTTATTCTGTGTTGGTTGATCTCTATTAAATATACATCTGTTTGGTGGCGGAGAATTTATTCTCTTGCTTAACGCCCTTCTCTGAGACGTACAAGCTCAGAGGTTGTATATCGATGGACATCAGTCGCATGGAGTGAATTGCCTGTGTGGCATGCCTAATGTAACACCCCACGTCCATTAATGTCACTCACAAAGGGAATGCATTAACTTCCATGGAGGTTTTAAGTGAATATAGAACAGAAAAATTACAACAAGACAGATAATAAGTAGTACTTGGAAATCTAAAACTTTATTTTATTGCAGCAGAAATTAAACATGTTTGTTACATCATAAAACCAGAAATCAGAGTCAAGTACAATATCCATCTTGATAAAACGAAATACATAACCCCATTACATAAATAGCCATTAAAGAAGATAACAAGCTGGAGTTTACTTCAGCGGTCCAAGCTTTCCAAAGAGAGAAGAAGCAATCCAATCAAACTCCACTAGAGCTGGGCCCAACCTGAGGACCTGGAGGGGGAAAAAGGATAGAAATGGAGGGCGTCAGACATAAATTCTGGCGAGTATGATAATTCTAACAATACTATTACCAAAATAACTAGACTAAGGCATAAGCTGGAAAACAAGGAAATGTCTATGAACTATTGGGTATGGAAGAGCAGATAAGGATAACGTTAATGGCACACCTAATTTCTACTGAATAATTACAACACTGCACCACAACAGTCACCCTAAAGGTTGATCCCGCTCACCGAACTTAGAAATTATAGCTTTGTGTAACCCTTGCTGAATGCATAGGTGCCGCCTGCCCCTATCTCCACTAGGTGTACCCCACTACCCACTTGCGATCGGCTCCCTACTCGTAGATACCCGTGCTGGCCCCACAGTGGGGTGTATCACTCCCATAAAGTGGCAACCCGATACAACTTGAGAATGCACGGCTTATACCTACACGATGCAACAACGTCTTACCTAACAGCCCGGGTCCACACACGCATATGAAACCCGTTGGACTTGCGTTGCCACCGCTAACCCGTTTGGCCTCTTATAGTCAAGCCCAGTATGCGTGTCTCGTCCTCGACTTGGGTCGAGCCCACAAAGATACGTTTGGGTTACTGGTTGAAATGGGCCCCCACAAGCTATCCACCTAAGCTTGTCCCCACTAGTATATCCCACTTAACCCTTTTCTTAGTCATGTTCATTTACATGTGTGTTTGGTTAAGTCTTAATAATCATATTTCAAATGCCACTAAAGGCAACCACTAGATTTCTCATGCCACCCAAGGCACCTACTTAACCCCCATGTCCCACCTTACATGTTTATCTGGTTAAGTATTTCTTAATTCATTCAGGCCATAACCTCATAAAGACCTCTCACATTAGACTGGCATTTATGGCAGATGGATTTGTCGGGCGGGTCCGGGCAGTCTTACACCATAAAAGAGTCTAACCTCGTGTCTTTACAACTGTTATGCTTTAATTTGGGCCTAGGACATCTCACATTGGGCTGACATTTGTGACTACTAGATTTGCCGAGCGGGTCCGGGCAGGTTTACGTCACAAACGAGTCCAACCTCGTGTCCTAAGCATTGATTAACACTTATAATCTTTTACCCCAGTTTTAAATATATCCCTATTCAAATTATTAATTAATTCCAATTTTAACAATGTCAATAATTGACTCAATTATGGCCATCCACTTATGTCATGCAAAATCATATCAATTGCACCCCAATTTCTCAATATTAAATCCTTAATATTACCCCTACCCCACGTTATACGTTCGCTTATTCAACGCAAAATATACGTTAGACTCGAATAGTCTAACTCATAGCACAAAGATAAATTATCACAACATATAGACAAATAAAATAGGTCCAATCATAATAGGGGTGAAACTTGCATAAAACTACACATGTTATGGATCTAAAGGTGTCAACTTGTTTGGTTAAATGTCACAATTTAAATGATATGATCATAACCCAAATTCATGTATAAACTTGCATATGGAGTTTTATGCAACATAATGATGGTGTGAACTAGCATCTAACACATAGAACTCACCCATGTCATAGCATAATTATAGGTCTAAATAGATGTCATGGCATATGTTCATAATCTTTACTAATCAATCTAAACTTGCATACATGATTTGTCATATAAATCAACATAGCCCAAATAATATCAACATTATGATTTGATTAACATGAACTAATTAGCATAGATAATAACATCATGACTTTATAACATGTATGATTTATCACAACTTAGCATAGAAAATTATAACCTATACAATATCATCATAGCATGATTTACAACATATAGGATATCATCATCACATAACATAGGATTTACAACATACATGATAGCATAAGGTTTACAACAACATATATGACAATTCACATCATTTTCTTATGATCCATATCACATCTTAATCTAATTAGTTTAATAATAATCTTGTTAAGATCATCATACTCACAATTAGAGAATAAAGAGAGT
This sequence comes from Allium sativum, assembly GCA_030737875.1. Lineage (NCBI taxonomy): Eukaryota > Viridiplantae > Streptophyta > Magnoliopsida > Asparagales > Amaryllidaceae > Allium > Allium sativum. Next base: position 425,475,908 of record CM060909.1, on the reverse strand, counting down.
CTTGATTTGCTTTAGAGTTGAGTAGAATTAGGGTTTTGATTAGCTTTCTTCCTTCTTAGTTGGCGGCGGCTACACTGAGTTCCATGGCGATAGAATGACGGCGGCTATTCTATTTTTCATGTGAATTAGAGTGAGAGACTACCTAGGTATATATAGAGTTTAGGTTTTATTTAGGCCGTCAGATCAATTCAGAACTAACCTGAACCGTTTAATTTGCCAACTCAGCCCTAAAGACACATCAACAGCTCAGGATTGGGCTCAGTCAAACCCTAGCCGCCTAGACCAGGTCGACACCCAGGTCGACTGCGCAGTCGACCTGGTCCCTATGGTGTCGACTGGCCAGTCGACTCCCCAGTCGACCTAGGTGCTGGGCGGGAAATTTGCCGCCTAGCCTGTTTGAATTCGAATTTTAAATTTTCTGAAATCTGTTTTGAATTTTCTGAAACTTCCGATGGCCATAACTTCTTTATACGAAGGCCAATTCACGCAAACTCGGACTCTATTTCAACCAGAATTCCGAGACGAACACAATGGCACAACCCATTTCCCACAATTCTCACGTCTGAGATTAGTTATTCTTTAATTTGTGAATATTAATATTAACAGAATTACGGGGTGTTACATTCTCCCCTCCTTAAAGGATTTCGACCCCGAAATCCTCAAGTCAAGAAGAATGTATATCCTAACATCCAATCATCCATCTACTCAACCATCAAACACAGGCATCCATTGTCCTTATAGACTTCTAATGCTTTCATGTTTAAATGCACGATGTGTGTATATGCCATATCTAATTCAAAATCAGGCGGTCCACTGATTCAGTTGACCTCCTTAATACAAATCATGATAGTGCCATGCGTCCATATGATAAAACAATCATCATACATCCATTTTACTAAATACATCCATATATATGCAATATGCAATATGAAGTGACTGAGCCGATCTAGTGCCTAATAGTATGTGTATATGCGTCTACGAGCAACCACTAGCAAACACTTGCATCCACTTTACATCCATCATACATAACATGTCTCAAACACATGTTCCAACCATAGGATTATCCTAACTAAAGGTCAAAGATACTAGCGAAAGGACATACTAAAGATAAGATAAGTACAAGCTAAGCGATAGAGGAGAAATTAAAAGACATACCCGCGAAAAGAAAAGGGTATCGTGAACGCATCTTCTCTTCTGTCTCCCAAGTAGCGTTACTCTCATCGTCTCCCCATTGTACTTTGACTAGTCTGACCTCTCGATTTCTCAACTTCTTGATCTCTGACCCAAGAATGCATGTAGGAGCTCGTCGAATCGTCGCATCACGCTCTATCTCCACCTCTCTAAGCAAGCTCGGCTCTACCATGTAATAACCCGAAAATCTGGGCCAGTTTGAAATTTTTATTTTGGCAATTTTAGCGAATTTTGAACATTTAAAATAGATTATTTTAAATAATATCGACGGGAAAATTTATTTTGAGTAGGATTCAACATATATATTATATACGTCGTCGTTAGAATATAATATTTATATATAATTATAATATGAATTGAAAATGGCGCGGTAGTTCGATAATTCGATTTCAAACTTCAATTGAATGTACCGGGTGCAAAGCAATCCGGATTTTAGTGAAACCAAAAATATTAGGATCTATTTGATGATATCTTTCCAACGAATCCGACAAATCAAATTTTCATAGCGGAAATCAAAAGATATGTCCAGTTGAAAATTCTGAATAGTCGCTATGGAATTCAGGCCCTTAAAAATGGACATTTTGCAAATGACCTCGGATTTCGACGAAACCACTTTTGTTGGATCCGCAGTGTCAAATTATTGCTAGATTCCAAATTTCATAATTTTTCGAATCAATATGTGAGCGTGGTAAAGGAAAACGCGTTTGACCAGTTTCAGTTGATTTTAATCGACTGGAAATTGGCCATTTTTCCAACGATCTCAGAATTCGACGAAACTAGATTTGTTAGGACCGTACCGTCAATACGAAGCTAGAAAATATTTTTCTGGAATTTTTCTAGTTAGTATGTGACCCCAGTAAATTGAAATGTACGTTTAAAATTCAATGTAGTGATTTAAATGTAAATTCAACGGAAACAGATTCAAACGATCAAATCAGCTTGCGATACATATCCCATTGTGTTCGGAATGGGGGTAATTAGCTATGAACGACAGGCGGTGGGTTCGATTTCGAGGTCGAAATTAAAAGTTGCTTTTTGAAAATAAAAATAATTAAATATTAAAAAAAAATTATCCCTTACCCCCCACTTTCCCCCTTCTCTCTCCTCATTTCAGAAAAGAAAAAAAAAAACCCGATTACACCCAGAACCGCACCCACGTCGTCGCCCCCCTGCCCTAGTCGACGCCGTCCATCGAGACCCCCCTCCTCCTTCTCGACCGGCGAGCCCCCCCCCTCCCTTCGAATCCCCAAACCCGCGATTTCCCCAAGCCCTAACCCCTCTTCAACAGCCTCAGCCGCCATCACCAGGCCCGGCACCGGAACCCCCACCGCCTGTAGACCCTCCCCCCCCCGCCTGAGCGCCGAGAGCAGCCCCCCCTTTCAGACGACGGCAACAAAGCCACTTCTCCCAAATTTGATACTGTAAGTTTTCCGATTTTTAAAGTACGATTTTTGTCCATGAATTGAGTACGATTTTTATACACAAGGAAAATCAGTTTTTTTTTATTATAGCAAGAAAAAAATCAGTATTTTTTGTTGTTGTTGTTTATTTATTTATTTTAAATAGAAAAGGAATAATTTTTATCAAAGAATAGATTTCTACTAGTGAAAGGCGAAATCTTTATATAGAAAAAGGCGAAATTTTTATATGATGTAGAAGTTAAAAATATGATTTTTATATCATAGGAAGAATAAAAATATGATTTTTATACTATAGAAAATATAATTTTTATATTAGTAGAAGAATTAAAAATACGATTTTTATATTTTTAAAGTATTAAAAATATAATCTTTACTATATAGAAGAATTTAAAATATAATTTTTATATAGGTAAAATATTAAAAATATCATCTTTATATGTGTAGGAAAATAGAAAATATGATTTTTCGAAAACTTTATTTTTATAAAGGCGAAAACTTTATTTTTATAAAGGCGAAAACTTTATTTTTGAAAGGGCGAAATCTTTATATGAGGAATAAGGTGATAAAAATATAATCTTTATCTATATAGTAGCGTTGTGAAAATATGCTTATTTTTATATATTGAATAGCGAAGTGAAAATTCGATTTTTAAATATATGAAGTGATTATAAAAATATGATTTTTAAATTGAAAGTGAACAAATAAAAATGTGATTTTTATTTTAAAGACATCAAAATATAAAAATGTGTAATTTTTATATATGTAGTGACTACGGGCAACGAAGATGAAAAAGGCAACAACGAGGAAGATTTCTGTCAATGAAGAGTCGTGGTATTTGATAGCTTTTGGTGAGAACTTCTCACTCAAATTTCCTTTTTCTAGTTATATATATATACTAGGATGTAGACGGTGCTTAGTAGCACCCGACACCCGTCATCCACAGACCATGGATGGCTTGTTTGTTAAATTGTTTGGTTGTGTGGTTGGTTAGTTTGTTGGGTTTGAATTGAATTGTTTGGTGAAATGAAATTGATTTGATTGATGTGTGAATGGCGTGGGCCTTCACTAGACCGGGGATAAGGTAGGCCTCGTCCCGTTTCTAGTATCGTGCCGTTATGCCGCCGAAATTTTCTAAAATATGTTAGAAAAATAAAAATATCATTTTTATTGTGTAAATGAACTAATAGAAATTCAAGTGTTGAAATAAATATTTTTGACGTTAAAAATATAATTTTTAACGTGAAAGTGAATAAATAAATATTTATAAACAAATCGGCCGATTTGTTTATTTACACTGATTTGACTGATATTGATTGGGTTGATAAATTTTACACATCGCCCAACTGCACAAACAAAAATGTGTGTTTGTTGATTTGAAACCCCACACGGGTGTTGGGATGATATTTGGTGTACACCAATCCCAATTATTTAATTATTGTCGATCGATTGGTCGACAGACTGTGTAAGCGTCGATTATTTATATTTGATGCTTATGCAGTTGTGTGGTGCACTTTGGTTGATGGTTGATTATTTTTCAAAGCTATTATATACATGTGTTGTATGGCATCCATATAATTAACATTATATGGTTATTGATTGGGCCTCATTCCAATTTGAAAAATAAAGAATATTATAAAATAAAGGTTCATGTGTTGACAGTACTCATCCATTGAGATTGGTCATGTGTTGAACGAAATATTTTGATAATAACAACTATTTTGAAAAAGAAATATTTGAAATAGAATATTTGAAAATAGGAATTTATGAAGCCGTGCTGATTAGATTGACGCCATTTTGACGTGAACGATATTTATATCGATTTTATTCATTTTGAAATGAATATTGAAAAGTGATTTCGAAATCGAATATTTCGAAATGAATTGAATGGAAAACGATTTCGAAATGAATTGAATTGAAAACGATTTCGAAATGAAATGAATTGAAAACGATTTCGAAATGAATTGAATTGAAAATGATTTCGAAATGAATTGAATTGAAAACGATTTCAAATGAATTGAATTGAAAACGAATTCAAATTGAATTGAAAGTGAATTGAAATGAATTCAAATTGAATTAAAATTTGAATTGAATAGAAACGAATTTTAAAACGAATTTATAAAGAAGAATTCAATTTTGATTTGAATTGAAAAGAAAGTTGAAATTGCTTTTGAAACGATTTATAAAATTCGTTTTAAATAGAAATCGACGAAATATATATTATATATATAATATAATGGCCTGAATAGAACACGCCGCGCCGCGGCAGTTCGTGAATTTCGACCATTTATTTCAAACGGACATTGCGGGAGATCCGACCATCGGATTCTCCTAAAACCGGAACCGTTGGGTTCGTATCGAAAAGAGCTTTCCAATGAATATTAGAAATTTGAAATCTAACGGTTGGATTTGAAATTATGTCCAAATCAAATTTGAAAAAGGTCGCTGTAAGTGCAGTTCGATGGCCGTTGATGGAAATCGACTGTACGGGCCTTGATAAAATTATTAAAAATATCTATAATTTGTGTAAAATTATAATATGTGAATTGGAAAGAATTGAGCTGGAGAATTCCACATTTGAAAAGATAAAAATAGATTTTTATCGAAATGAACTAGTTTTGAACTAGAATTAAAATCAATTTATTTGTGAAATAAATAAATTGAATTTGAAAGTGATTTTAAAAATATCACTTTCAGTTGTGCTTTTGTATTATTTTCCGTTGCGATGTATTTAAATGTAATTTAAATCTCTGATATTTGTCAAATGTAATTTATTCATTTATACTCTGTATATTCTTGTATCTGATGGAATTGTTGTAATAACAATGAAATGTTCTTCCGTCTGCGTTCTATTTTGTCTTGTACTCAACGCTATCCGTGCTTTCCTTCACGGGGAAGTTCGGCTCGTGTCATACCACCTCTGTGGTCTCGTGTAGGCACTTCCTCAAATGTGATACATGGAATACGTCGTGTACACCACTAAGTCTCTCAGGCAACTCCACTCTATACGCCATCTGTCCAATCTTCTCCTTAATAGGAAACGGCCCTACGAAACTTGGTGCTAATTTCCCAACGGACCCAAAGCGATGAACGTTCCGTAATGGAGACACTTTGACAAATACCATGTCCCCAACCTCATACTCAAGATCTGACCTCCTCTTGTCCGCATAAGATTTCTGTCTATCTTGCGCCATCTACATCCTCCTTCGAATCAAGTCGATCTTTTCCGAAGTCTCCCTAATCATATCAGGCCCAAGTAAGATCTTATCCGTAGATTCCCACCAACATGTAGGTGAACGACAAGGTCGTCCATAAAGAGCTTCGAAAGGTGCCATGCTAATGCTGGATTGAAAGCTGTTATTATATGCGAACTCCACCAAAGGAAGATGCTCTTCCCATGTACCCCCAAAGTCTTGGATACATAGCCTCAAAAGGTCCTCTAGAATACGATTCACCCTCTCGGTTTGGCTGTCCGTCTGAGGATGATATGCGGTGCTCAAACATAACTGAGTCCCTACCGCCTCTTGCAAGCTTCTCCAAAATTCGCTAGTGAAAATAGGATCGCGGTCGCTCACTATGCTAGAAGGAACACCGTGCAAACGAACTATTTCTCGGACGTATACAGAAGCTAACCATGGAGCAATCCTCTTACTTTTCACGGGAATGAAATGGGCGCTCTTAGTAAGTCTATCTACTATAACCCAAATCCCCGTATTACCCTTCCTTGATCTTGGTAATCCATCCACAAAGTCCATCGAGACACTCTCCCACTTCCATTGTGGAACCTCCAATGGGTGGAGCAACCCACCGGGTTTCTTTTGCTCCGCTTTTACTTGTTGGCACACCAAGCATCTAGCAACATACTCGGCCACGTCCCCCTTCATACCGACCCAAAAGAAAACTCGCTTCATGTCTTTGTACATCTTGTCCCCGCCGGGATGAATGGTCATCTTCGAATGATGTGCTTCGTCAAGAATAGCCTTCCTCAAACCTTCGTCTTGAGGTACACAAAGTCTACTATCCCTACGTAACCAACCCTTATCATCTAGGGTATACCTACGGAGATGGCTTGATGACTCCCCTCTTTTGAGCTTCTCCACTAACTCAACCAACTGTGGGTCGTCTCGCTATGCCTCCCCAATCCGTCCCAAAAGCGTAGGTCTGACCTCCAAGGATGCTAGCAAACCGGGTATAAAGTCAACAGAAGGTCTAATATCAAACATAGAGATGAATTCTAAGTTTCGCCGCTCAATAAACAACGGACACAAGGACAGGCTTTTCCTACTTAAGGCATCTGCCACCACGTTACCCTTGCCAGGGGTATATGCTATTTCGAAATCGTATGACGCTAAGAATTCCATCCAACTTTGCTGTCTTAAATTCAAGTCCTTCTGAGAGAATAAGTATTTTAAAGATTTGTGGTCAGTGAATAATTCGAATTTCTCGCCAAGAAGATAACGGCGCCAAGACTTAAGCGCGAAAACAATAGCGGCCAACTCTAGGTCATGTGTAGGGTAATTTTTCTCATGTGCCCTTAACTGCCTTCCACCATAGGCTATTACCCTTACCTCTTGCGTTAAGACTGCGCATAGTCCTGTCCCACAAGCATCGGTATAAACAGTAAATGGCTTACTCCCGTCTGGCAGCACTAAGACTGGAGCTGAGGTCAAAGCTCTCTTTAAACGTTGGAATGCATCATCACAATCTACGTCCCATGTGAAGACTAGGTTCTTCTTTGTCAGGCGTGTTAATGGAGCTGATATCTTTGCAAAGTCTTTGATAAACTTCCTATAGTAGCCAGCCAACCCCAAGAAACTTCTCACTTCGGTAGCATTTTTAGGGACCTTCCAATCTTGGATGGCCACCACCTTCGCGGGATCCACAGCTATCCCTTCTTTGGAAACCACGTGCCCTAAGAATCGCACTTCCTCTCTCCAGAAGTGACACTTAGTAAATTTAGCTTTAAGTTTATGCGCCCGTAGAGTCTCCAACACTTCCCTAAGATGTAGGGCATGCTCTTCTTCATTCTTAGAAAAGATTAAGATGTCGTCTACAAAGACCACCACGAATTTATTAAGGTACTCCCTAAACACCCTACTCATCAAATCAACAAATTATGCGGGTGTAACACCCCGTATTTTCTGTGAACGTATAGGTAACAAATCAGAGGATAATTAATTTAAAAGAAATAAGAATCAAGGGAAACGGGTTGCTCCATTGCGTTCGTCTCGGAATTCTGCTTGAAAACGAGTCCGAGTTTGCTAGAATCGGAGTCCGTATGAAGGAGATATGACCCTCCGAAGTTTCAGGAAATTTCAGAATTGAAAACAGCTCGAAATTCGAATTCAAATTTCGAATTCAAACCCAGAAGCGGGCTGGACGGGAAATTTCCCGCCCAGGGCCCAAGTCGACTGGGGAGTCGACCCCCCAGGACCCAGGTCGACTGGGGAGTCGACGGGGCACTTGACCCCCATACCAGGTCGACTGGGCAGTCGACCTGGGGGTCGAGCCCTGGTCGAACCTGGTGCGTGTGTGTGCGATTTTGTGGGTTGTGACGTGTTTGGACGGACCTGATGAGTTCTAGGGTTAATCTGAGGGCCTAAATGAGTTCCTACACCTATAAATACAGCCTAAGACCTAGCCTTCTCTACACACAATTCTATTCTGCTTCTACTCTACCTCTGTTTGAAAAAAATAAAAATTGCATCGCTACTCTGCTGAAATCAAAACTAGAAGCTAATCAACATCAACCTAAGCAACTCAATTCAAATTAGAGATTAAAGCTTCTACAACGATTCTACAACAACCAAAGTTCTTTCTTTAATCCAATCAAGGCAAGTACAGTTATTTTCCGATATGAATATTAATTTTGATTGTGACATGAATTGTAAATCTGAATCTGAGGTTATATCTGTTCTGTTCTGATTAGATTTATCTTATTTTGTATCTCTTTCCTCTTTCTGTTTTATAGCCAGGCTACCACGAGCCTGAGCCGATCTCATAAGAGATTAACATATGCTAAAATGTTTGGGGCAACAAAATGAATGATGCATAAATTGGGCATAACCAATAGGTGACTGATTTGAGGAAAGAACATGGACTGTAGCTAGGACACAAATCTGAGATATATGTCTGAACATGTTATATTTATAACATATAGACTGTATTGAACATACGACTTGAGATAAAGAGAATATGGCTTAGGTATAAAGATTTACATAAAATTAGGATATCTATTAAATGTAAATAAACACCTAGGTGAGGGATCTTTGGAATATATAACATGCATTGAAATCGATGGCTATATCTGGTATAATTTATATGTGAATCTTTTGTACTAGGCAAGTTGAACTAAATTGGGACATGTAAATTATGACCATAATCTGTGACATGTAAATTCAATGCAAGTGTGGGGTATATGATCATAGTGTGAATCATGACAACTATTTAAGCATGTAAACTTAGGCCAAACTTATAATTAGGCAAGATATGTTTGTGAAACTTTAAGGAATGATTAAATCTGTTATATTGGCCTAATTTGTTAGTTCTGCTATATTTTCCTAATCTGCTAGTTCAGTTATATTACCTAATCTGCTAAATCTGTCATCTGCTAAGTCTGTTGAAAATGCCAAATCTGCTAAACTAAATTTGTTGAGATGCCTAAACTGCTAAATCTGTTGAGATGCATAATCTGTTATCTGCTAGTCTGCTAAATCCGTTAAGTCGCCTAATCTGAAAAATCTGTTATCTGCTATATCTGTTGAGTTGATATAATTAGTCTGTTATTGACAAAATCTGAATTGGCTATGGTTATGAATAATTGACATGTATATTAGGCGTGGGTATAAATGGTAAATCATTAATTAATTGGCCGCAAAGATGAAAATGGCTAACTCGAGGTTAAAATGAGTTTGGGCGTAATTCTGCCCGGAACCGCCCGACATATTCTAGTGGCTGCAAACAATAGGTCCTAATGTGAGAAGTTAGTCATAACGTGCTTGAAACTCGAGGTTAGACTCAGTTTGCGACAGAACCTGCCCGGAACCAACCGGCCTAACCAGTAGCCGCAAACTGTTAGTCTAATGTGAGAGGTCTGGGCATTAATATTTAATTAATGAAAATATGAGATAAACATGATGTCTAAAACGTGTTGGGTGGGTAGGGTTAAACCAATTGGACCAATAAATCTGATAAACCCGTTTCGTGAATATGTAGGCCCAATACAAAGTCTGTTAATCTGTAACCAGTTAATCTGTAAGTCTGTTAACCTATAACCAGTTAATCTATAAGTATGTTAAATCTGTATATCTGATTCGTTAGTCTGAAAACTTGTCTGTGAACTAGTTGATCTGGATTTTGTATGTCTGAAATTTGTAAACAAGTTGATCTGAAATCTGTTAGTCTGGGGACACAAGGTTAGGAGGGGAATTACTTGTGTCATATGTTGTTTGGGACCCATATTAGTCAGTAACCCTTTCTGGTGTCAAAACTTTGACCCAACAGTATGTAGGGTCCGGGCACGCTTACTGAACTAATTATAAGCGGTTCATTCTGATAATGGCGAGGGGTGTTGATGGTGCGTTCCAACTGGGTCATGTGCGTGCATGGATCCCGGTCTGCCTCTGAGAATGTAAGACGTCGTGACATCTGTAAATAGGTCTGTGCCAATTGGTTGTCACTTTAGGGAGTTATACACCCTACTGTGGGGCCGACACAGGGTATTTATGTATTAGGGAGCCGATCGCTTGGGGTAGGGTTTTAGGGTGCACTTAGTTCTGTCTGTTTTTGTTGGTACCGTCTGTTTCTGTTGGGTGGCAACACCTGTCTGTTTTTGCATGGTACCGTCTGTTCGGGTGGTAAAGGCCCAATTACTAGTGTACAACTAATTCTACATTCTGTTTCCGTAGGGATTAATCTGTTTCTTCTTCTGTCTGTTTCTGTTCGGGTGGTAAAGGCCCATTACTAGCACTCTCTTCCGTGGAAATTATTCTGTTCCCGTTTCTGTTTCAGTTTAGACATTAGGGTGGCACCTAATTCTGTTATACTAGTATTAGTGCAAAGAAGTGTAAAACAATAGCTTATATCATTCTGTTCTTCTGTTATATCTGCTACACCTGTTACAGTTATCCCTCATCCAGTTTTATGTTCATGTCATGTTATTATTATCTGTTCATAACTGAAAATCACTGGACTTGCCAGACTTTTTGTCTGACCCTTGTTGTTTCGCCTCCTTTCTTCCGTTTCCCCCCAGGTTTTGTAGAAGGGAATACTCTAGCTTGATCCAGATTTCTTCCGCTTGCAGTGCTTAAAGTATAACTTGTCTTCTTCTGTGGGGATTATGATTTTAAACTATGCATTCTGAAGGCTTTTGTACAAGACTGATATTTTGTACTTGAATTCTGATATTGTGATTTGAAAGGATGTAACCAAGCTTCTGTTGAAATAAAGTTATAAATTTTTCAAGTATTGTTTTATTTGTCTTATAAGTTTCTGTTCTATTTACTAAAATGCTCCACCAAAGTTAAGGCATTCCCTTTGTGAGTGACCTTAACGGAGGTGGGGTGTTACACTTGGTATCAGAGCTGAAGGTTACCAGATTGGGTAAAGTTTTTGAAAACTATTTTCAAAAAGGTTTTGAAAAGAAGTATTTTCAAAAATAAAGCTTATTTTGAAAAAACATGATCCCCAAGAGCCATATATCTTTCTTTCAGTCCTTTTTGTATTAAATCTTTCCTTTTTCGTTTCAGTATGTCTGAAGCATCTGAGATACCAGAGGGTGTTCATGTACCTGGTTGGTTTCGACAATAACGTGAGGCTAGGCCCGCCACCGCAGGTCCAACAAATGATCCCCCTCCTCCACCCCCTCCTCGTGCAATTACTTTCTCAAAGATCTGTAGAGATTTTAGGGCCATGGGTGGAAAGGATTTCAAGGGAACTGAATCATTCGTAGAAGCGAGGAACTGGCTCAAAGAAACTGAGGATCTATTCGTTATCTTCGAGGTGGACGATAGGCAGAAGGTACAATTGGCGGTATGGCTGCTCAAAGACGAAGCTTCCTATTGGTGGGAAGTCACTAACGCCGAGAGGCCAGTTGAGACATGGATTTCAGAACGAGGTTTGAGACAAAATTCCTCTCGCAAGCTGAACGAAGTTTACAACTGGAAAAGTTCTTATCTCTTATGCCAAGAAGTATGACGGTCAAGGAATACGTCAACCAGTTCAACCAACTAGCTAGGTTCGGACTGGATTTAGTCAACACTCAGGATAAAAAGGCTCTCCGCTTTGTTAAAGGATTGAACGAGCCACTGCACAGCCTAGCCATGACCCATGTACCCATGGGAGCGACTTACGAGAAATTGGTGGACATGGCACTACTGCACGAGGAAGACAAGGGCCCGAAAGAGGCAAAGATGGAAGAACCGCAGAATAAGAAAGCATGGCCCAGAAAGGAAACACAAAAGAAAGATGAGAAGTCTGAAGATAAGAAGGGGAAAAAGTGCTTTACTTGTGGAAGCTCGACTCATCTGAACAAGGATTGCAGAAAAAGGAAGGGCAATTGCTTCAACAGTGGTGAGATGGGACACTTCACTAGGGACTGCCCGGAGAAACGAGGGCAAGGGCAGAGGGAAGAACCCACTTCTGGAGGACAGGCGAATGCTCAAGGGACTGGTAGATAGAGTAGAAATAAGAAAATTTAAGTAGAAGGTTTAATTTTCTTATTTGATTGTTGAGTTAAAACTCTTTCTGATTGTGGCATTTTGATTCTGTAATCGATACTCTGCACTTTAATACTAGTATTGTTTCTGATTCCACTGTAGACTCAAACCCATAAGGGTTATGATTAATCTGTTTGTGATAGATTGGGGTTTGAGAGATATCTGTGTTAGGCGTCAAGTATGACGCACACATTCTGAGGTTTTGTGGAATATGTTTTTATCATGCTTAGCTTCCTAAAAATAATTAGGGAACCTGATCTGTACCGGTAGTCTGTAAATATCTGAATATTCTCGATAAGGTTAAGATTTCTAGTTTTGACATTATCTAAAGAGGGTAATCCTATGGGTGTCAATTTGATGTTGGTTTCAGTCTTCGGGGCCGATACTTAGGACCCATGCCTAATGGGACCAAGTTTTTGTTTTATCCGTACTCGCTTCCATCATTCGACAGTATCTTATCGATCGAATCTTCGAACTTTAGGTAGAAACTAATGGGTGTAAACATGTGTTTGAGACATTTTATGTTTGATGGTTGCAAATGGATGCAAGTGGTTGCTAGTGGTTGCTCGTGTATGCATATACACACACTAGGCACTAGACCGGCTCGAAAACACTCTCATACTGCATATGGATGTGTGAGCATTTTCAATTTTTGTGGATGCAAAATGATTGACTCAGCACATGGATGTTGCATATGACTGAATGGTTGTGCACTCATATATAAATGATATGTATCGAGTAGGAAAATTGCATACATGTTGGACTCATGGCACTGGCAAAATGCGCATTAAGGAGGTCAACTGAATCAGTGGACCGCCTGATCTTTGCATTAGATAAGGAACATATACACACACCTTTGCATATGTTCATACAACATTAGAAGTTTCTAAGGACAATGGACGCCAGTGATTGATGATTTAGTAGATGGATGTTGGATGGTTGGACACATTCTTCTTAACATGAAGATTTCGGGGACGAAATCCTTTAAGGAGGGGAGAATGTAACACCCCGTATTTTCTGTGAACGTATAGGTAACAAATCAGAGTATAATTAATTTTTTTTCAAAAAATAAGAATCAAGGGAAACGGGTAGCGCCATTGCGTTCATCTCGGAATTCTGCTTGAAAACGAGTCCGAGTTTGCAAGAATCGGAGTCCGTATGAAGGAGATATGACCGTCCGAAGTTTCAGGAAATTTTAGAATTGAAAACAGCTCGAAATTCGAATTCAAAATTCGAATTCAAACCCAGAAGCGGGCTGGGCGGGAAATTTCCCGCTCAGGGCCCAAGTCGACTGGGCAGTCGACCCCCCAGGAACCAGGTCGACTGGGGAGTCGACTGGGCAGTCGACTCCCCAGACCAGGTCGACTGGGCAGTCGACCTGTGGGTTGAGCCCTGGTCGAACCTGGTGCGTGTGTGTGCGATTTTGTGGGCTGTGACGTGTTTGGACGGACCTGATGAGTTCTAGGGTTAATATGAGGGCCTAAATGAGTTCCTACACCTATAAATATAGCCTAAGACCTAGCCTTCTCTACACACAATTCTATTCTGCTTCTACTCTACCTCTGTTCTAATAAAAATAAAAATAGTGTCGCTACTCTGCTGAAATCAAAACTAGAAGCTAATCAACATCAACCTAAGCAACTCAATTCAAATTAGAGATTAAAGCTTCTACAATGATTCTACAACAACCAAAGTTCTTTCTTTAATCCAATCAAGGAAAGTACAGTTATTTTTCGATATGAACATTAATTTTGATTGTGACATGAATTGTAAATATGAATCTGAGGTTATATCTATTCTGTTCTGATTAGATTTATCTTATTTTGTATCTCTTTCCTCTTTCTGTTTTATAGTCAGGCTACCACGAGCCTGAGCCGATCTCATAAGAGATTAACATAAGCTAAAATGTTTGGGGCAACAAAATGAATGATGCATAAATTGGGCATGACCAATAGGTGACTAATTTAAGGAAAGAACATGGACTGTAGCTAGGACACAAATCTGAGACATATGACTGGACATGTTATATTTATAACATATAGACTGTATTGAACATATGACTTGAGCTAAAGAGAATATGGCTTAAGTATAAAGATTTACATAAAATTAGGATATCTATTAAATGTAAATAAACACCTAGGTGAGGGATCTTTGGAATATATAACATGCATTGAAATCGATGGTATATCTGGTATAATTTATATGTGAATATTTTGTACTAGGCAAGTTGAACTAAATTGGGACATGTAAGTTATGACCATAATCTGTGACATGTAAATTCAATGCAAGCGTGGGGTATATGATCATAGTGTGAATCATGAAAACAATTTAGGCATGTAAACATAGGCCAAATTTATAATTAGGCAAGATATGTCTGTGAAACTTTAAGGAATGATTAAATCTGTTATATTGGCCTAATTTGTTAGTTCTGCTATATTTGCCTAATCTGCTAGTTCGGTTATATTGCCTAATCTGCTAAATCTGTCATCTGCTAAGTCTGTTGAAAATGCCAAATCTGCTAAACTAAATCTGTTGAGATGCCTAAACTGCTAAATCTGTTGAGATGCCTAATCTGTTATTTGCTAGTCTGCTAAATCCGTTAAGTCGCCTAATCTGAAAAATCTGTTATCTGCTATATCTGTTGAGTTGATATAATTAGTCTATTATTGACAAAATATGAATTGGCTATGGTTATGAATAATTGACATGTATATTAGGCATGGGTATAAATGGTAAATCATTAATTAATTGGCCGCAAAGATGAAAATGGCTAACTCGAGGTTAGAATGAGTTTGCAGCGTAATTCTGCCCGGAACCGCCCGGCATATTCCAGTGGCCGCAAATAATAGGTTCTAATGTGAGAAGTTAGTCATAACATGCTTGAAACCCGAGGTTAGACTCAGTTTGCGACAGAAACCTGCCCGGAACCAACCGGCCTAACCAGTAGCCGCAAACTGTCAGTCTAATGTGAGAGGTCTGGGCATTAATATTTAATTAATGAAAATCTGAGGTAAACATGATGTCTAAAACGTGTTGGGTGGGTAGGGTTAAACCAATTGGACCAATAAATCTGATAAACCCATTTCGTGAATCTGTACGACCAATTCAAAGTCTGTTAATATGTAACCAGTTAATCTGTAAGTCTGTTAACCTGTAACCAGTTAATCTATAAGTCTGTTTAATCTGTATATTTGATCCGTTAGTCTGAAAACTTGTCTGTGAACTAATTGATCTGGATTCTGTATGTCTGAAATTTGTAAACAAATTGATCTGAAATCTGTTAGTCTGGGGACACAAGGTTAGGAGGGGAATTACCTGTGTCATCTGTTGTTTGGGACCCATATTAGTTAGTAACACTTTCTGGTATCAAAACTTTGACCCAACAACAGGTAGGGTCCGGGCACGCTTACTGAACTAATTATAAGCGGTTCATTCTGATAATGGCGAGGGTGTTGATGGTGCGTTCCAACCGGGTCATGTGCGTGCATGGATCCCGGTCTGCCTCTGAGGATGTAAGACGCCGTGACATCTCTAAATAGGTCTGTGCCAATTGGTTGTCGCTTTAGGGAGTGATACACCCTACTGTGGGGCCGACACATGGTATTTATGTATTAGGGAGCCGATCGCTTGGGGTAGGGTTTTAGGGTACACATAGTTCTATTTGTTTCTGTTGGTACCATCTGTTTCTGTTGGGTGGCAACACCTGTCTGTTTCTACGTGGTACCGTCTGTTCGGGTGGTAAAGGCCCAATTACTAGTGTACACCTAATTCTACATTCTGTTTCCGTAGGGATTAATCTGTTTCTGCTTCTGTCTGTTTCTGTTCGGGTGGTAAAGGCCCATTACTAGCACTCTCTTCCGTGGAAATTATTCTGTACCCGTTTCTGTTTCAGTTTAGACATTAGGCTGACACCTAATTCTGTTATACTAGTATTAGTGCAGAGAAGTGTAAAACAATAGCTTATATCATTATATTCTTCTGTTATATCTGCTACACCTGTTACAGTTATCTCTCATCCAGTTTTATGTTCATGTCATGTTATTATTATCTGTTCATAACTGAAAATCACTGGACTTGCCAGACTTTTTGTCTGACCTTTGTTATTTCGCCTCCTTTCTTCCGTCCCCCCCCCCCCCCCCAGGTTTTGTAGAAGGGAATACTCTAGCTTGATCCAGATTCCTTCCGCTTGCAGTGCTTAAAGTATAGCTTGTCTTCTTCTGTGGGGATTATGATTTTAAACTATGCATTCTGAAGGCTTTTGTACAAGACTGATATTTTGTACTTGAATTATGATATTGTGATTTGAAAGGATGTAACCAAGCTTCTGTTGAAATAAAGTTATAAATTTTTCAAGTACTGTTTTATCTGTCTTGTAAGTTTCTGTTCTGTTTACTAAAATGCTCCACCAAAGTTAAGGCATTCCCTTTGTGAGTGACCTAAACGGAGGTGGGGTGTTACAGCGGGGGCGTTTGTCAAACCGAAGGGCATCACTAGCCATTCATAGAAACCGTCCGGAGTCCTAAAGGCAGTCTTGTCAATGCTATCCTCAGCCACTCTCAACTGATGGAAACCAGTGGCTAAGTCCAACTACGAAAACACTGAGGCGCCAACTAACTGATCGGAGAGATCATCAATCCTCGGCAGTGGGTGTTTGTTCTTCTTAGTAATCATATTAAGTTCTCTATAGTCCACACAAAGTCTAAGGGACCCATCCGCCTTCGTGGCAAATACTACTGGAGCACCCCACTCCGATATACTACGTCTTATGAACCCCTTCTCAAGCAACTCCTTCACTTGCTTGTTGAGTTCCCTCCTTTCATGAGGAGCCATGTGGCGTACTGGCAAAGATACTGGTTTTGCATTATCCACAAGTTATATTCGAAAATCTATCTCCCGCTTCGGAGGCAAGCCCTTCACCTCCTCAAACACATCCGAGTATTCTTGGACCACTCTAACAGATCGTAGATTCTCCACAGACACGTCAAGCGATTCTAAATAACTTAGCATAACGGAATTTATGGGATTACAAAAGATTTCGAGAGTGTTGCCAAGGCGAATCATGAGCCTAACTACTCATCTTTCACAATCAAGAACGACCCCATTTCTGGATAACCAATCCATTCCTAAAATTAGCCCATATCCTGTGATGCCCAAAACATAAGCATCACATCTAAACTCAATGGTAAGTATAGATATTTTCAAATCCAAACACATCATGGACAAATAAGCTGAGCCCCCAATTGGATTCGAAACAACTAAGGGATCCTCTACTAAACTGGTGTTTAAGTGCAGTGATTCAACTAATGACGTAGAGACAAACGAATGCGATGCGCCCGAATCGAATAAGGTACGGACAGGATGATCAAACAGAAAAACTAAGCTTTCAACAAAAATGGTTCTACCTCGTTCTTGCAGCGGTGGGACCGCGAGAGCTTGAACTTGTCCCCTTGCCTGCTCTGGTGCCATAAGAGCCTGCACCTGTCTTCCCGAGGTAGACCCTGCCCTCTTCCCTTCTTTGGGCAGTCCTTCACTAGATGTCCCGCTTCACCACAGTGGAAACAACCAGTCTTCTTTTTCTTTCTGTAATCCTTGCTGAGATGGCCTGGTGTCCCACAGTTAAAGCATTTCTTCTTTCCCTTGCCATTATTGTCTTTACCACCCTTCTTGTTTTGCTGTTGAGGTTTCTTCTGATCCCCTTTCTTCTCGGGTGCCTTATTAGCATTAGCGCCTTTCTCCTCGTGCAAGAGTGCCATGTCTACTAGCTTCTCAAAGGTGGCCCCCATAGGGATGTGGGTCATAGCCAACCCCTGCAACGGCTCATTCAAGCCATTAACGAACCTCAGAGCCTTCTTTTCCGGCGTGTTCACAAAATCCAAGCCAAACCTTGCTAACTGATAAAATTTGTTGACATATTCTTTCACTGATGAGCTTCCTTGCTTCAATGTCAAGAACCTTTCCATATATAGATTTTCTTCTGCCCTTGAGAGAAACTTTGCCTTAAAACTTACGTCTGAAATCCGCCCAAGAATCAACAGGACGCTCCCCATTAGTGACCTCCCACCAAAACGAGGCCTCTCCCTTCATTAACCAAGCTGCTAATTTGACTTTCCTCCCTTCTTCTACTTCAAAGATTTCTAGCAATTCTTCCACCTCCTTAAGCCAATCTCTAGCTTCCACAAACGTTTCTGACCGTTGAAAAGGTTTTCCGCCCATAGCCTTAAATTCCTTGCACGTCTTTGCAAAAGTATCAACGCAAGGAGGAGGAGGAGGAGGAGGGGCGAGTGCAACTGGTGGTGGAGGAACATTGGCTGGACCTGCAGCGGCCCTAACCTCTAATAACCTCCTATACCATCCTGGTATCGTTACACCGTCCAGAAGGTTAAGATCTTCAGCCATGCTGAAACGAAAAAGGAAAGATTCAAAATGGAGAATTCAAAAGATAAAGATATATGGCTATTGGGGATTATGTTTTTCATAAAAACTTTCCTCTTTAAATTACTCATCAAGACATGTTTTTGAAAATACTTCTTCCAAAAATACTTTAGAAAAATAGTTTTTCTAAAAAAATTATCTGTTCTGGTAACCTTAAGCTCTAATACCACGTGTAACACCCCACGTCCATTAATGTCACTCACAAAGGGAATGCATTAACTTCCATGGAGGTTTTAAGTGAATATAAAACAGAAAAATTACAACAAGACAGATAATAAGTAGTACTTGGAAATCTAAAACTTTATTTTATTGCAGCGGAAATTAAACATGTTTGTTACATCATAAAACCATAAATCAGAGTCAAGTACAATATCCAACTTGATAAAACGAAATACATGACCCCATTACATAAATAGCCATTAAAGAAGATAACAAGCTGGACTTTACTTCAACGGTCCAAGCTTTCCAAAGAGAGATGAAGCAATCCAATCAAACTCCACTAGAGCTGGGCACAACCTGAGGACCTGAAGGGGGAAAAAGGATAGAAATGGAGGGGGTCAGACATAAAGTCTAGCGAGTATGATAATTCTAACAATACTATTACCAAAATAACTAGACTAAGGCATAAGCTCGAAAACAAGGAAATGTCTATGAACTATTGGGTATGGAAGAGCAGATAAAGATAACGTTTAAGGCACACCTAATTTCTAACGAATAATTACTACACTGTACTACACCAGTCACCCTAAAGGTTGATCCCACTCACCGAACTTAGAAATTATAGCTTTGTGCACCCCTAGCTGACTACATAGGTGCCGCCTGCCCCTATCTCCACTAGGTGTACCCCACTACCTACTTGCGATCGGCTCCCTACTCGTAGATACCCGTGCTGGCCCCACAGTGGGGTGTATCACTCCCATAAAGTGGCAACTCGATACAACTTGAGAATGCACGGTTTATACCTACACGATGCAACAATGTCTTACCTACCAGCCCGGGTCCACACACGCATATGAAACCCGTTGGACTTGTGTTGCCACCGCTAACCCGTTTGGCTCTTATAGTCAAGCCCAGTATGCGTGTCCCGTCCTCGACTTGGGTCGAGCCCACAAAGATATTTTTGGGTTACTGGTTGAAATGGGCCCCCACAAGCTATCCACCTAAGCTTGTCCCCACTACTATATCCCACTTAACCCTCTTCTTAGTCATGTTCATTTACTTGTGTGTTTGGTTAAGTCTTACTAATCGTATTTCAAATGCCACTAAAGGCAACCACTAGATTTATCATGCCCCCCAAGGCACCTACTTAACCCCCATGTCCCACCTTACATGTTTATCTGGTTAAGTATTTCTTAATTCATTCAGGCTATAACCTGACCTCTCACATTAGACTGGCATTTATGGCAGCTGGATTTGCCGGGCGGGTCCGGGCAGTCTTACACCATAAAAGAGTCTAACCTCGTGTCTTTACAACTGTTATTTGGGCCTAAGACCTCCCACATTGGGCTGACATTTATGACTACTGGATTTGTCGAGCGGGTCCGGGCAGGTTTACGTCACAAACGAGTCCAACCTCGTGTCCTAAGCATTGATTAACACTTATAATTTTTTACCCCAGTTTTAAATATATCCCTATTCAAATTATTAATTAATTCCAATTTTAATAATGTCCATAATTGACTCAATTATGGCCATCCACTTATAGCATGCAAAATCATATCAATTGCACCCCAATTTCTCAATATTAAATCCTTAATATTACCCCTACTCCACGTTATATGTTTGCTTATTCAACGCAAAATATACGTTAGACTCGAATAGTCTAACTCATAGCACAAAGATAAATTATCACAACATATAGACAAATAAAATAGGTCCAATCATAATAGGGGTGAAACTTGCATAAAACTACACATGTTATGGATCTAAAGGTGTCAACTTGTTTGGTTAAATGTCACAATTTAAATGATATGATCATAACCCAATTTCATGTATAAACTTGCATATGGAGTTTTATGCAACATAATGATGGTGTGAACTAGCATCTAACACATAGAACTCACCCATGTCATAGCATAATTATAGGTCTAAATAGATGTCATGGCATATGTTCATAATCTTTACTAATCAATCTAAACTTGCATACATGATTTGTCATATAAATCAACATAGCCCAAATAATATCAACATTATGATTTGATTAACATGAACTAATTAGCATAGATAATAACATCATGACTTTATAACATGTATGATTTATCACAACTTAGCATAGAAAATTACAACCTATACAATATCATTATAGCATGATTTACAACATATAGGATATCATCATCACATAACACAGGATTTACAACGTACATGATAGCATAAGGTTTACAACAACATATATGACAATTCACATCATTTTCTTATGATCCATATCACATCTTAATCTAATTAGTTTAATAATAATCTTGTTAAGGTCATCATACTCACAATTAGAGAAGAAAGAGAGTCTTGATTTGCTTTAGAGTTGAGTAGAATTAGGGTTTTGATTAGCTTTCTTCCTTCTTAGTTGGCAGCGTCTACACTGAGTTCCATGGTGATGGCATGACGGCGGCTATTCTATTTTTCATGTGAATTAGAGTGAGAGACTACCTAGGTATATATAGACTTTAGGTTTTATTTAGGCCGTCAGATCAATTCAGAACTAACCTGAACAGTTTAATTTGCCAACTCAGCCCTAAAGACACATCAGCAGCTCAGGATTGGGCTCAGTCAAACCCTAGCCGCCTAGACCAGGTCGACACCCAGGTCGACTGCGCAGTCGACCTGGTCCCTGGGGTGTCGACTGCCTAGTCGACTCCCCTGTCGACCTGGGTGCTGGGCGGGAAATTTCCCGCCTAGCCTGTTTGACTTCGAATTTTAAATTTTAAATTTTCTGAAATCTGTTTTGAATTTTCTGAAACTTCCGATGGCCATAACTTCTTCATACGAAGTCCAATTCACGCAAAATCTGACTCTATTTCAACCAGAATTCCGAGACGAACACAATGGTGCAACCCGTTTCCCACAATTCTCAAGTCTGAGATTAGTTATTCTTTAATTTGTGAATATTAATATTAATAGAATTATGGGGTGTTACACCTAAGTGGCAGATGACCAAGGCTTCTGTTGAAAAGCAAAGTCTTGTGGTTGATGATCAAAGCACAGCCTAAGTGGCACAGCTTTGTGTATAGCGTGGATTCGTGAGCCTCACACCTCGGTATGAGTCAAAAATGGGATAAGGAATGCAGGGAGAACACGACGTTTCTTTCTAGCTAGAGGTAGTGTCAGTGCTTAAACTGGCTGACATTTATATTATTTTTACCTATGTGGTTGTTGGAATGCGAGGCGCCTCGATTTTAGGTCTGTTAGGACCGGGAAACGTGTGTTCAGGAATAATTAATCCTCTAATGTAAGGGAGGACCGGCCCTGAAGCATCCAAGGGTTACCCAGAGTGTGTAGTCCTGAGACATTTGCTAGAGTGTCTCGAAGCGGAGAGGAGCTTGCACCTTGCCTCGACTCATGACGGAAATTCAATTTCCAATACGAGATATTTCGGTTTTATTTGTAGAGCCTAGTATGGCGACATAGTAGCATGGGATATTATGCCGTCTATGATTGAAATTTATGATTGAAATTTTTTTAACACTATACACTTATTATAGTATCAAATGATTTGTTTTAAATGTACCAAGCATGTTTGGCTATTATAAGGGAAAACCCTATCCTCCGACTTGCGTTGCATTGTGTGATGGGACCTGGGTCTTATAATAGCTTCATTTTTCGAAAAGCATTGCGCTGTTTATTTATATGCACTGGTATTCTTGGGAGGAAATCCGTTCCGTGTTATACGGCGTGGTCCCTTTAATTAATCTCTTTTAAAGTAAAGTTTTAAATAGCTGTTTTAGTTCTCACACCAGTCACACGACTGACCTGGAGTTTATTGTTTTAACCTAAACTCTGGGTGCCCTTATTTTCGACACGGGCAGCTAGTAGTTTTGGTTTTGCAGATTTTATATTCACAGGATCCTGATTTACAGCTGGAACGATGCTTGGAAAGCTCTGTATCCGTGTATTACTTTCAGTTGTGTTTTGTATTGTTTTTCCGCTGCTTTGAAATTTATTGTAATCTCTAATATTTATCAAATGTGTAATATTTATTCATACTCTGTATTTTCTTGTATCTGATGGAATTGTTGTAATAAACAATGAAATGTTCTTCTGTTTGCGTTCTATTTTGTCGAATTCTCATGGTAACCCGTGCTTTCCTTCACGGGGAAGTTACAGGTTATCACAATATATCATGTCGCCATACTAGTTCTACAATAAAAACCGCAAAGATCATATTGGAAAGTTGGATTTCCATCACGATGGCTCCTAATTCAAAAGATCTATCGTGTAGTGCAATACTCCACGGCTTACGTCCCAGCTAGAGAAAACACCGTAATGCACATCCGCACTTTTGGGAAATCAAGTATCACCGTGGATTACGTCCCAGCTAGAGAAAACACTGCTTACTCTATCCCTATATATAGGAATCGGGGGAGATGGCCCTATCCCAAATCTTGAGTTGTGGAGCGACCACACCCAATACAACTCGGCCGACCAAATCCATATATAGATAAAGTATATTGCTCAAACCTACTAATCGAACAAATCGTTCCCCATCATACCGGGGTGTGAGGCTCGCGAGGTTACGCTACACAAAGCTATGCTAATTAAAGCTATGCTTTGATCATCATTCACAAGGCCCTACTTTTCAACAAAAGCCTTGATCCATGCATCTTAGCATGCCACATTGTCAATCCATACCATACCATTGATTTCTGCTAATATATATAACCTCTGAGCACATATGCCTCAGAGAAGGGTGTTAAGCAAGAGAATAAATTCTCTGCGACCAACAGATATATATATATATAGCAGAGTTCAACGAATACAGCATAAAGGAATACAACGTCAGACATACCATCCATTTACAAGTATGTTCTGGGTTTGAACGAAACCAGAGGCACCTCGGAAGAGAAGCCTTCGCATATCCGAACAATCAACAAGTACGTCCGGATGGCTAACATTGTAGCCCCTTCGAGCTAGCTACTCCAATCATGGGCATCAGTAGCAACTCATCCATTTGATGTGAAGATCGTCGGTCTTGCGCCATCTTCAATCTCTTTGACTGTTAGTCGTCGTATCAATTATTCAGATTGGGTTAAACCCGGCTTTTCCGAATAACTGGCGTAATTTGTAAACAAGTGCTATAAAAACACATCCTACGCCTCATTCCAATTCAGAATATTCTTTTAATAAAATATTCACATTCTTAGGGAAAGGTTCCCATTAATTTTATCAAAGATAAATCCTTTTAAATTAATTCTGTTAATCTCAAAAATCATTACTTAACGATTATTCGAATTTAAGAAATTAATCTTATCTTTAACGGGGTTAAAGAACTAATGTCTTTTAAAAACATTGTTCATGATAAACCCAAATCTTCTTCCATTAACTATGGAATCTTCACGGAAATCATAACGGTGTATAATCGATATGAATTCCCATATCGAACTAATAATATAAATGGAATAGCGGCAATGCTATTTAAATTCCATATATAGTATCGGTCTTCATTCACAGGAGCTCATCTCGATTATTACCAAATCGAATTCCATTCAATTCCAATTTAATGTATTAAATTGGAAAACTTTATTTTGGAAAATTCCCATTAAATCTTAATAAAGGATTTATAAATTCCAAATTATTTCTTCACTGTTAATTGGGTTAAAGAACAAGTGTAATTTTTAAACACCATTCATGATAAACCCAAAAATCAAATTCTTTTATCCAATTCCAATTAAATATTAGTCAACTGGTAAAAATTTCCTAAATATTAATTAAAAGATTTATCCTTTTCTAAATTGGGTTTAAGAACAGTGTTATTAAAGATACCGCCCACGACAAGCCCAAAATCCCATTTAATATTAAATATAAGATTCTGAATAGAATTTATATTGGTTTGTATTCAATATCAAGTTATGAAACCAACAAATATCGTATTGGGAATAACGATATATATATATATATATATATTCCAAATTCCTCACAATATTCGTATAATAACGGAATCCAATATCGAAGTATTCCGAAGATAATTTCTATTCAAATCCATTCCAATACATATAAATATTGGAAAAATTCTGGTTATTTTAAAACCATTTTCAAATCCAATTTATTTATAAAAATAATTAAATTATTATTCTAGTTAATAACTAGTTCATTAAATAGTTCATTTCGATAAAAATATATTTTTATCTTTATAAAATTGGAATTTTCTATCAAAAATCTTTCCAAACCATTTATTATGAGTTTACATAATTTTCCCATATTTTTAATAATTTTATTTTCGCCCGTATAGTCGGTTTCCGATAACGGCCATCGAACTGCATCCATAGCGACCTTTTCTGAAATTGATTTGGACATATCTCCAAATCTAACCGTTAGATTTCAAATCTTTTATATTCATTAGAAAGCCCTTTTCGATACAAACCCAACGGTTCTGGTTTTAGGAGAATCTGAAGGTCGGATTTCCCGTTATGTTTATTTGAAGTTAATGGTCGAAATTCGCGAACGGTTGCTGTGCGGCACGTTCTATTCAGGCCATTATATAAATATATATAACATATTGTCGATTTCTATTTAAAACTTATTTTATAAATCGTTTATAAATTCGTTCCAAAATGATTTTAACTTCATTTTTAATTTTAAATAGAAATTGAATATTCTATTTCTTTATCATATTAAAATGATAATATTTTCAAAATATTATATTTTGAAATCACTTCTTTTCAATATTCATTTTAAAATGAATGAAATCGATCGATAAACTCTTTCGAGTTAAAATGGCGTTTGCTACTTACTCGACTTCATATTTTTATATTTTATGTCTATCTAAAGACGGACATCGAAATCATGTTTTTATTCCATGCTAAATATTATTGTAAAATATTTATTGTCTTAAAATGTTCTTTATTTAAAATGTTCTTTATATTAAAATGAACTCTTACATTAAAATATTCTTTTATATAAAAATGCTCTTTACATTAAAAATGTTTCTTACATTAAAAATGTTTCTTATTCATAAAAATGTTCTTTTCATATAAATGACACTTTTTCAAATAAATGTTTCTTTTATATATAAATGTTCTTCTACATATAAATAATCTTTTACATAATATACATGATAAATGTTCGATTCCGTTAAAATGACACTTTTACATTGAAATGATTCTAATGTTTTGTTGATAATTCTATTTCAACAAAATGAATAAAAGTATTAACTTCATTTTATTTACAATAATCTAACTCAACAAAGTTGACATTTTTGTTTTAACACAAATCTATTTAACAAAAATATTATTTTTATTTTAACTATTTCATTTCAACAAATAATGATATACTGGTTTCAATTATTCTATTTCAACAAAGATGTTAATTTTGGTTCTAACTATTTATTTCAACAAAGATGATAATTTTATTTCTAAAATGCCTTTTTAATTCTAAAATGCTATTTTATTCTAAAATGTACTATTTCATTTTAATATGTTATTTGATTCTAAAATGTACCATTTACACTATAATGTTATTTTTACATTATAATGTTATTTTACATTAGAAATGTCTTTTTACATTAAAAATTTATGTTACATTTTCAAGATGACATTTCTAATATACAAAAATATAATTCAACAAATAATTATTTTATGTTTTTATTCAGACAATAAAATTGTGAATTTTTATTGTTTAAACATTTTATTTTAAAACATTCTTTATATTCTGAATCGGAATGTGTCCCAATCAATTACCATATAATTTCCAATTATATGGATTTTATATATCGCATGAATGCTACAATAATGATAAATAATCCTCAAACAGTCTAATCACATCAAGAGTGAAGTTTTCAACTGTGCGAGCATTAAAATAAATAAATAACGCTCATCACAGACTGTCAATCCATCGATTGACATATAAATAAATTCGAGGGAGATGTGAACAAATTATCATCCCCTGACCCGTGTGGGGTTTTCAAACAACAGCATTTTATTTAAACAAGTAATTGGTTAATAAATTTAACTAATTCTCAATGTTCAAATTTCAAATTATAGATAAATATTCATAATCTAATTTCAACTACCAAATTTATGTTAACATAATTTTTGATCATTTCACATCACAACTAACATACAATACAGTCAATTTAAATCGTCCATGGTTTGTAGACCAGGGGAGTGATTTAATCAAGCATAGTGTACAGTTTATAGTGATTAAATTGATAAAAATCTATACTGGCAATTCTATATATTTTTCAGTTATGAAAGTAAATAAATAACTGTGTAGAAATTTAAGTAAGGTGTTCTCACCTTTGGTTTTCACTCCGTTTGTCTTTAGCTGATGATTTTGGTTCCATTCATATTCCAGTCAGTTTCATCGCAAATCTGTTTCACGCGGTATATATATTAAAAATCATATTTTTAATGTTGTTCTATATATATGGTAAAGATCATATTTTTATTCCAAATCTAAATTATAAAAATCATATTTTTATAATCAATGCAATTTTTATTCTAAAACAATGCGACTTTTGTATTCAAAACAATGTTCTTTTGTTTCTAAGTAATGTTCGTTTTTATTTCCAAAACAAAGTTCGTTTTTTATTTCAAACCAGATTTTATTTATTTATATTTTAAACAATGTTTATTTTTATTTACCAAAGCCATGTTAATTTCTTTTATCTAAAATGATGTTATTTTTCTTTTCAAAACAATGTCCTTTTTTTTCAAAACAATGATGTTCTATTTACAAAAGCAATGTTCGTTCTTTTTACAAAAACAATTGCTATTTTCATTTTTAAAACCAATTCTAATTTTACAAAACATTGTTAATTCTTTTTACCACAACAATGTTTATTCACATTGTTCGATTTTGTTTACAAAACATTGTTCGATTTTGTTTACAAAACATCGGTGTTTTTATTGCTAAAGCAAAGTTTTTTCTCACCGTCCATTCTCAGATCAAAGGCCAATGGCCTTCTCCCTCTTTTTTTGTCTTCTTCTATTTCAAACCCATCACACTGCTTGCCAAAGCTCCACCGCGCGCGTTGACCAGGGGATCGGTGCACAATCCGAGAGTGCCACGAGCAACAGCGGAGCGGCGCCTCTCCGCGCTGGCCATAGGGCCCCACCCGCATGGCCCAATCGCACGCAGTTTGGATATGAATGATGCTGCTTTGCGTTGAAAATCCCGCCACCACGATGATCGGTTCTCGATCTTAGCTGTACCAAACTCAAGAGCTCGAAAAGTTCTCCGATTTAGTGTTAAGGATTATTGAAGATCATGGAAGGGATTGAAAGATTATAAGGATTGAAACTGGGAGGATAATAGCGATTAAAAATATGTGTACGACGGCTGTGTAATTAGGATTTTAAGAGATACGATATACGGAGTATTACAAGGTATTTATAGCGTATTTTTGTTTATTTTAATTTATTTATTTTCCAAAAATATCTGTATGTTAATACAAACTCCAAATCAAACCCAACAAGTATCGCCCCTAGCCAAATACCCCCATTACGAACACAATGAAATATGTTTCGTAAGCAAATTCGGTTGTTTTGAAAGGTTTATATCAAAATAAAAATATAAAACAATTTTTATTTAATTTAAACGTACATTTTAAATTACCGGGGCCACATACGGACTCTAAAAATTACAGAAAAATTATTTCTGGCTATGTTTTGATGATGCGGTCCTAACAAAACTAATTTCATCGAACTTGGAGACCGTTTGAAAAATGGCCATTTTCTAGTCGATCCGATTTGACTGAAACAGTCAAAACACATTTTCTTCTGCCATGCTCACATATTAATTTCAAAATTTATGAAAATTGGAATCTAACAATAAATTGACATTCCGGATCCAACAAAAGTGGTTTCATCGAAAACGGAGGTCATTTGCAAAATGGCTATTTTCAATATTAATATATATATATATATATATATACATATATATATTTTCCATAGCGACTATTTTGAATTTTAAACTGGTCATAACTTTTGATTTCCATTATAAAATTTCAATTTTTGAGATTCGTTAGAAAGATATAATCGAACAGATTTAAATATTTCTTGTTTTACTGAAATCCGATTTATTTTGTATCTTGTACAGTCAATTGAAATTTGAAATCGAATTTTCAAACTACCACGCCATTTCTAAGTCGTTTTATAATTATATTATATTTTTTTGTTCTAACATCGATTCAAATAAATTTTTAGTCATTATTATTTAAAATAAATTAATTTATATATCAAAAGTCTATTAAATTTGCTAAAATAAAAAATAAAAAATTTGGTTCAGAAATTATGGGTTGTTACATTATGTGTATTTGTATTATTTTATAATAATGGTAATGGACTTAAATACGTATAAAAATGATATTAGTTAATGGATTTAAAATAGTAGGTGAAAAATCAAAATAGACATAACATAAGAAAACAATGAACTTAAATTGTACCAACTTTAATATATATCAGTACATGAAATGTATATGGCTAATTTTTTATGCCAAGAATGACTATATATTAATAGATATTTTGTAACAACCCGCATTCTTCGCATCGGAGAATCATAGAATATTTATTTCTTTCTTATATGAAGTCGTATGGTCATGTGGCTTTGGTAAACAATCATTGGTGTCATTTCCCATGTTCATGATTTTTGTCGATTTTTTTAAATGACCATTTTGCCCCTAGCTGATCTTGTTTCGGCTATAACTTTTGATTGGAAAGGAATTTTGACCTGAAACCACTTCCATTAGATTCGTTTGATGGTTTGCCTTTCTGTAGAGTGGTCATAATATCTAAACGGACTTACCATTGGGAGATATGGCTGAAATAAGGTTTGGAAGGTGAAAAACTGCTTAACCGGGCCATATAGGGTGATTAGTGAATGGGCCCATAACCCATTTCGAGATTAGGCTTATGAGGAGGATGATAAGAGTTAGGGTTTCATTCCATTTCAGTTTTCTAGCCTCCACTTACCTCTTAGAAACCCTAAAAATGGCCTGCAACCTCTAAATCACCTCCAAATCACTCTCTTATTAAGGATTAAGCTTAGCAACATCAAATCAAGGGAGATCTTCACCAAATCAAGATTAGAGCTGCTGTTTAGCATTGGTATTCGCGCCATATCAGAGATTTATTTCAGATCTAAGGTTTATTTGTGGCTAAGGTGAGTGATTTGCATATTTTTGCATTAATTACGGTTAATTAAGGGTAATTAGTGAAGATTAGTGAATTTATACATTAATAAATTCTGGAAAAATGTTTGTAAATTCTTAAATAATGTTTTAGACCTCTGCTAGAAATTTGGGTTGATTTGGTTAAGTTTTGTTAATCCTACGATTAGTTTTGCTTAAACATGCTTAAGCGAAATATGGGATTTTGGCTATGTTTGATCCGTTTTACATGCTAGGATTGTTGTTTTGGTGTTTGTGAATGATTTTACATGTTGCTATGATTGTATGACATGGTTTGTGATTGTCTAGAAGTGTTAGATTGGTCGAAAACGACGTCGAATGGCGTAAACAGTCGTTGGAAGAAGTTGTAGGATTTTGGCCGATCCGGATAAGAGGAAGGAGCCCGATCCGAACCATCTTCCACGACAGCTGCTCACACCCGACCCGATCCGCCCTCGTGGGCATGAAGCTACTCCGACCCGAACCGATGCACCATGGAGAAGCTTGAGAGACCCGACCCGATCCGGAGTTCTTGGGAAGAAGGACCGAACTAGAGAAGTTTTCCATGAAGCCAGGAGGTGCGGACTCCGATCCGAACCGCTGGAGAAAGGCCACCCCGACCCGACCCACATAGCCATCTCCAAACCGAACTGATGTATGGCGATTGGACTTGAAGGCCCCGACCCGATCCGCCAGGGGTGATGATTATGATCCGAACCCGATGGGAGTACGATCCGAAGCAAAGTAAAGGAAGAAGACCGATCTGGAGAAGAAGACCAATAACCCGAGATGCAAAGGTAGTCCAAATAAGAAGTTAGAGCTCAGGATCCAGTTGGGAACCAACGAGTCGACTTCATGAGTTGGGCTTTGCTGCGGTACGTGTGCAAAGGGGTTGTCGGTATTCATAACTTTGGTTCACCACTGAGAGACGGATAGTGGGATTGTAGTGATAGTTGTACGGGATTGGATTCCGTCATGGCCCAATGGATAGGTGACCAAGGTAGTGGATATCGTATGCTTTACGCACCGAGTGAGAGATGTGAGGATGGTTGCTATGTTTGATTTGTTTGCCATCATTGCGACATGCACAACCCTACCCTAGTATTCTTTACACCATCTGTTTAGTGGCACCTTAGAGTATTGTACGGTATGTAGTGCTAACTCTTGGGTTGCAGGTCCAAGTTCAGGTACGATTGGATTATACCTGTTATTGTTCTATTTTTTTGCTTATCGCTCATACCAGACTTTTTTTCTGACCCAGAGTTTTATGTCTCTTCTTATTACTCTGGGTGCTCTCATGAGCAAACTAGAGACAAGTTAGTTGTTGATGCACGAGTAGCTGATTCGGAGGCGAGCAGGAGGCTTCCACGTATGATATATATATATATATATATTCTCCCTGTGTCATTGGTGATCACTACTTTGGGCATTAGTAGTGTACCTTTCTTGTTTAGCTTTTTGAGACAGTTTTTAAAAGTTGTAATAACGTTGGCTTTGGAACATAAGTTATATTTTGGATCTTTCCGCTGCTATGATAGTTTGTTTTCAGCTTACGCACTGTCTCACCTGTTTTATGTCAAGTATGTTGTAATTATATTTTGTTCTATGCGCTGTGAGACATTCTACAGGTTTCTATGTTAGTTCCTTCATCTTCCTTACTTTCTTTGGCGACCATTCCATGCTAGTCGGGCATGTGTACAGCACACTATCGGAGGAAATGTCGACTGGTGCGGGGCGAGCCGTCACATTTGGTACCAGAGCTCTAGGTTGCGTAGTTAACCTAGGGAAAGACACTAGGGAGAGATAGTACGTATATGAAAGTGCATATTTGTGATTACTTTGGTTTTCAAAGGCTATATATATATAAACTATTAGTAGTATAAGGATGAAGTCGCACTGCACTAGCACCACTATGGAGATGGTTAATCGTTTTCTCTTTACAGATTGAACGATGAGCCGATACGTAAGAGGTGCTGGTAGAGGGGCCAATAATGGGAATGCTGTTGAGATGAGGGCGATGTTTACTGACCTCATGAGGGAGATGCTTAGGGATGTGCAGAGGGCAGCTCCCAATGGTGGTAATGGTGGTGGTCCAATAGTGCAGGCGCCTAGGGCCGATTTCGCCAAGCTGAATAAGGATTATACTAGTCTTGGTGGGAAGCCGTTCCACGGAACGGAGTCGGCTACGGATGTTCAGGATTGGTTGGATAGCTGCGAGCGTATCTTCGAAGACTTGGGTATCGAGGATGCGATGAAGAGAAGGTTAGCATCCCGTCAGCTGCAAGGACGGGCAATGAATTGGTGGAATGCTATTAAGGCAGCAACCCCAGAGGATCAAGTCACTTGGGATCAGTTTAGAACTCGTTTCAGTGATAAGTTTATTCCAGCTGCTCAGAAGTTAGAATTGTTTAGGAAGTTCTTGGAGCTTAAGCAGAATGGTAAGGCAGTCTCGGAGTATATTGCCGAGTTCGACACTTTGTCGAAATATGGGTTATCCTTAATAGATACTGCCGAGAAGAAGAACGAGAAGTTTATAACAGGTTTGGATCAGTACTTGGGGGAAAAGCTTATTAACCACATTGATGAGACATTTGAATCAATTGTGGGGAAAGCATTGAGGTCAGAAATCCTTTACCCTAAGTCGAAGACTGAGGTTGCATCTGTAGAGGAGCCAAAGCCGCAAGCAAGCGGTGGAGGCAAGAATAATTCCCAGGATAAGAGGAAACAAGACCAAACCAAGGATGGCCAAAATAAGAAGAATAAGAAAGATGGCGAGTGCTTTAGATGTGGCAAGAAGGGCCACTATGCCAGAGATTGCCGAGAAAAGCCTGGGGAAAGGAAGTGCTTTAACTGTGGCTAGGCGGGACACCACAAAAATTATTGTCCACAACCTCCTAGGGAGAAGCAGATTGTGAAAGCGTATGCTATCAACGTTGTTCCTTCTTCGTCGAATGCCCCAACTGCGGCGCAGATAGAAAAAGGTGTCGTTATTCGAGTTATGCTTTCTATTTAAGATGTTTTTGATCGAGTTTTGTTTGACAAACCTGAGTTAGTCGATAGACCTTTAGTAGTGACGAACCTGGTTGGTGGTTCGACTAGCCTCAGTATGATTTGCCGTAACGTGGTCTTATCGAGTCATGGATGTATGTTTGTTTGTGATTACTTTGTTTTGGGATTTACTGGGTTTATCATTATTTTGGGGAGTCGATCTACCCTAAAGGAATAGGGTGGTGTTAGTTACCTACCTAGTGATGGCGATAGTAACTGGAGTTAAGGAAGTTGAGAGGTTATCGTTGTAATAAGTTCTAGTTGTCTCTGGGAGGCAAATGAGTGCTCCAGTGCTTAGTTGTTTTCCTAGTTTCACTTCACGTGGATTGTCCGAATTCGGAGGAGATGTTCCTTGGGTGCTTGTCTGATATTGGTTTAGGCCTTTGGGGCTTGTACTCAGGGAATGTCGAAGTCGACTAGGACGGCTTGCATGAGAGATAATAGTTGTTGTGATTTTCATTGTATGATATCTTGGTTTACTCGAGGAGTAATGGGCAGCTGTGACAGGATAAGACTATTCGATGGTATGGACTGCCCCGAGTTAGACTCGATAGGGTTATGAGATGACTCGAGTGGGACTCGAGAAAGATGCAAAGTAAAGGATTGTTTAGGATCCTATGTTGATGTTCTTTTTGAAAGAATAAAATGTGTTTGTTGATCATGGAGGATGCAACAAAGGTTAGGACGATTCAAGTTGGACTTGAACTTGTAAAAGTAAATAGGTATTCGTTGATCTTGGAGCTGCAACGAATAGGGTGACGACTCACGTTGGACTAGGGTTTGTAGGAAATGGACACTCAAGACTGGGTCTGAGTTTATGGGTAATACATTGACTCGAGTTGGACTCGAGAAGGCTGCAAGGAATTGGATGGGCTCGAGTTGGACTCGAGAGGGCAGCAAGATAATGGATAGACTTGGGTGGTACTCGAGTGTTTCAGGCAGACTAAAAGCAGGGGGTATCTGGGGACGCCCACTTACCTTGGATCCGTTGGACGTGATCTAGTTATCCTTGGAGGATAAACGTACGTTGGACATATGGTACTCCGTTTGGAGGCAGTGCTTCCATTAGTTATTGATGTTGGTTGGACCAGACATACAGGTATCGACGTATTCATGGCTTTAACAGGTGATATATAGGATTTGTTTGATGGATGCTATGGTTGTTGTGTTTGCTCCTACCTTTCTTCTCTTGAGTATCACCTGTAGGATCCTGTTGAATGGAAATAGGATAATTTCGTTGATCATGGTGATATCACGGGTGTAAGATACTTTACGCTAGGCTTGAAGTATGATGGGCATTGTGGAGCGTCTGTTGACCTTGGAGATTCAGCGGATATAGGAGCTTCAAGTTGGACTTGGACTCGAAGGTAAAGTACCTAGATTCATTAGATGAGTCTAGTTCACCTTTAGAAGGTGAAGGCACGTTGGACGTGCAGTACGAGTATAAGTGGAATACCTAAGTTCATTGAATAGGTCTAGTTTTCCTCTAGGATGTGAATGTACATTGGACATGCAGTACGAATGTGGGAAGGACTCAAGTTGGACTTGAAAGGACATTTGGAATGTAGTTGAAAATTTGGCGTATAGGGTTGGATTACCTAAGAAGATGATATTATAGACAAATGCCATAGTACCGGACTAGGTGCGATAGCTGATTCATTGGGTAGGAGACATGCCAGTTTAGAGGCTATTTTTTTGGAATGGAAGCAACTAGAGTATATCACGGGATATGACTTCAGACCTAAGTGTGAATTTGATTCAGAAACGCTAGTAAGCTTGACGATTAGATCGATCTAGATTAAGTGGATTGGTTCCAGTCAGAGGGACGATCCTAACCTATTGGAAATCACCTCTAGGGTAGAGATGAGAATCGGTGGCTAGAGAACGACTATACTTGGGAACTAGAGGATGACAAAAGAAAGTCGTATCCAAAACTCTTTGCCTGGTAAGATTTACTTTGCAATCTTAGTTATTTCGCATGCTAGGATAGACTTGTTTTGCACGTTTGATTGTTGTTCTATGGTTGATAGGCATGCGAGACCCTTTCTGTGTTTTAGTTAGGGAATTTCGGGGACGAAATTTCTTAAGGGGGGAGAATGTAACAACCCGCATTCTACGCATCGGAGGATCATAGAATATTTGTTTCTTTCTTATATGAAGTCGTATGGTCATGTGGCTTTGGGAAACGACCATTGGGGTCATTTCCCATGTTCATGATTTTTGTCGTTTTTTTAAATGACCGTTTTGCCCCTAGCTGATCTTGTTTCGGCCATAACTTTTGATTGGAAAGGAATTTTGACCTAAAACCACTTCCATTAGATTCGTTTGATGGTTTACCTTTCCGTAGAGTGGTCATAATAGATAAACGGACTTACCGTTTGGGAGATATGACTGAAATAAGGTTTGGAAGGTGAAAAACTGCTTAACCGGGCCAAATAGGGTGATTAGTAAATGGGCCCATAACCCATTTCGGGATTAGGGTTATGAGGAGGCTGAAAATAGTTAGGGTTTCATTCCATTTCAGTTTTCTAGCTTCCAATTACCTCTTAGAAACCGTAAAAATGGCCTCCAACCTCTAAATCACCTCCAAATCACTCTCTAATTAAGGATTAAGCTTAGCAACATCAAATCAAGGGAGATCTTCACCAAATCAAGATTAGATCTGCTGTTTAGCATTGGTATTCGGGCCATATCAGATATTTATTTCAGATCTAAGGTTTATTTGTGGCTAAGGTGACTAATTTGCATAGTTTTGCACTAATTACGGTTAATTAAGGGTAATTAGTGAAGATTAGAGAATTTATACATTAATAAATTCTGGAAAAATATTTGAAAATTCTTAAATAATGTTTTAGACCTTTGCTAGAAATTTGGGTTGATTTGGTTAAGTTTTGTTAATCCTACGATTAGTTTTGCTTAAACATGCTTAAGGGAAATATGGGATTTTGGCTATGTTTGATCCGTTTTACTTGCTAGGATTGTTGTTTTGGTGTTTGTGAATGATTGTTTCAAATATTTTAACACTCAAATATATATCCACCATATTTCCTGATTGTTTCACTCAAATATATATCCTCCCTCACCCTTCAGAACCCAGATCGAATGAAGGAAATAAAAAAAAAAGCCGCTCAAATCCACGTCACCCCCTCTGCCAAGCCACCGTCGCCTTCATCCCCCACATCCTCAGAGTTCCCCCCTCAGGATGTCGCTACACACAAGCATGCCCCCCTTTCCTCGTACGAACCCTACAGTTCCCCCCACAAAACCCCAGTCACGCTACCCGGAAGCCCGCCGCCCCACCTAAGCTCGGCCTCGCCACATCTGCTTCGACCAACCCCCCTGCCCTCCGATGATCGAAACCCTTAGAATATGACAGTAAGTTTTATTTTATTTTTATTTTTTTATTTAATTTAAATACTTAGCTTTAAAATCAGGTTTTAATATAATAAAAATTAGTTTATAAAAATGTGATTTTATATTTTTATTTCTATTCATTTATGTAATTAAAAAGATTTGATTTTTATATGATTTATATAAGGATAAAGACGCGATTTTTATATAGAGGAAAGACGAGATCTTGGAGGTAGAAAAGTTTAGATTTTTATTTGTTTAAAGATTAGATTTTTAATTAGCTAAAGATTTGTTTTTTTAATGAACGGTGTTAATATAAAAATGTGATTTTTACATGAATAACATAATAAAAATATAATTTTTATTATATGAGAAGTGAAATAGAAATATGATTTTAATATAACAGAGAATATCAAAATATGATTTTTATATATGTATGGTATTAAAAATATAATCTTTATAATGAAGTAGTGATAAAAATTCGATTTTTTTATATATGAAGTGAAGATAAAAATACGATCTTTTTATATATAGAGAGAACATAAAAGTATGATTTTTATGTATGGAAAGTGTTATTAAAAATGTGATTTTTAATATCAACTGCGTGAAACAGAGAGCGATGGAATGGATTAAAATCAAAAAGGAATTCAAACGGTTCAGAAGTTCGAGAAGAATGACTGGCGGAGTGGATCCCAAAGGTGAGAACTCCTCACTACAATTTTCTGTGTTCAGTTATTTGTTTTATAACTGCATATATGAACTGTTTCCCCGTTTTCCACAGACCATTGACGACTTGTTTGTTTGATTGCGTTTGGATTGATTTGTTTGTGTGAAAATTGATTGTGAGGTGGAATGGAAAGTTAAAATTCATGTGTTGAATGGAATAAAGTTCATGTGTTGAATAGTATAAAGTTCATGTGTTGAGTAGAATAAAAGTCATGTGTTGAGTAGAATAAAATTCATGTGTTGAATAGAATAAAATTCATGTGTTGAATAGAATAAAATTCATGTGTTGAAATAAAATATATATTCATGTGTTGAAATATAATATATATTCATGTGTTGAAATAAAATATATATTCCTCTATTGAAATAAAATATAAATTCACGTGTTGAAATAAAATATATATTCATGTGTTGAAATAAAATATATATTGATGTGTTGAAGTAAAATAAATATTCATTTACAAATCGAACGATTTGTTTATGTACACCGATTTGACTGATATTGATTGGGACGATAAATTTTACACGTCGCCTAACTGCACAAATAAAATACGTGTTTGATTGATTGAAACCCCACACAGGTGTTAGGATGATATTGACGTACACTAATCCCAATTCTTTAGTTTTATGTCAATCGATTGGTTGACAGGCTGTTGTAAGCGTTGATTATTTAAATTCAATGCTTATGCAGTTAAGTAGTGCACTCTGGATGATTGTTCATCACTATTGATATGTACATGTGTTGTACGGAAATCCATAGGAATAAAATCTATGGTAATTGATTGGGCCTCATTCCAGTTTTGAAATAGAAATATTGGAATTGAAATATTTGAAAAAGAAATATTTGAAAAAGAAATATTTGAAAAAGAAATATTTGGAATAGAAATATTTGAAATAGAAATATTTGAAAAAGAATTATTTGAAATAGAAATATTTGAAAAAGAAATATTTGAAAAGAAATATTTGAAGTAGAAAAATACAAAGCCGTGTTGATTGGAGACACGCCATTTTGACGCAAACGGTATTTATATCGATTTTATTCATTTTTGTAATAAATATCGAAAAGGAATTGATTTCAAAATATAACGTTTTGAAAATACTATCATTTATATATTGATGATATGGAATATTCAATTTTGATTTGAAATTGAATATGAAGTTGAAATCGTTTTGAAAACGAATTTAAAACAATTTACAAAATATGTTTTAAAAGGAAATCGATGAAAAATATATAATATATATATTATATATAATGGCCTGAATAGAACCCGCCGCGCTGCGGCAGTTCGCAAATTTCGACCATTGACTTCGAATAGACATTACAAGAGATCCGACCGTTGGATTCTCCTAAAACCGGAACAGGTGGGTTCGTATTGAAAAGAGATTTCTAAAAGAATATTAGATATTTGAAATCTAATGGTTGGAATTGGAATTATGTCCAAATCAAATTTGGAAAAGTTCGCTGTAAGTGCAGTTCGATGGCCGTTGATGGAAATCGACTGTATAGGCCTTGATAAAATTATTAAAAATAGCAATAATTTGTGTAAAATCATAAGAAATGATTTGGAAAGAATTGGGATGAGAAACACTACATTTAAATAGATAAAAATAGATTTTTATCGAAAAGAACTAGTTTTGAGCTAGAATTATAATCCCATTTATTTCTAAAATAAATAAAGTGGATTCGAAAGAGTTTTAAAAGTAAACAGAATTTCCAATAATTGAATTGGAATGGATTTGAATCGAAATTGTCTTTGGAATATTTTGATGTTGGATTTCGTGATTATACACATATTGTTATGGAAATTTGAAAGATATATTTATATCGTTATTTCCAATAAGATATTTGTTGGTCGTAGAATTTGATATTGAATATAAGCCGATATATTTTCTATTCAGAGCCTTGTATTTAATATCAAATGGGATTTGGGTTTATAGTGAACCGTGTTTTAAATGACATTGGTTCTTTAACCCAGTTAAAGACAAGATGTGATTTCACAAGTTAAACAATCATTAATATTGATTTTTGGGAAGATTAAAACCAAGTGGAGTTTTAATGAATCTTTAATTAGATTGAAAGTTGTATCACCAGTTTTGCTCCAGGCGGTAGAAAAATCTTTAATTAGATTTGAACGTGAAATGGTAATTGAATTTACCGATAACACCGTGGTGTTAGATATGAAGTATAACCAGTTTTAATTCATGGGATGAATAGGTCAGGATTGGGAAATAAAATAAGTGATTACTTCGTGTGGTTCGCTAATCCCGACTAGTTTGAATTGATATTCAAAAGAAGATTAAAGAATAAATTTAAAGAATTTATCTTTGATAAAATTAATGGGAACCTTTCCTAAAGTATAAGAATAATTGAATAAAAGAATATTCTGAATTGGAATGAGGCGTATGTTGTGTTTCTGTAATACTGGTTTATTATATACGCGAGTTATTCAAAAAGACCGGGTTTATCCAATTCTGAATAACTGATTCGACGATGTGTCGAGGACGAAGACAGTGGTCGAAGACCGGAGGTCTTCACATCGTTTGGATAATTATTGATGATCTTGATTGGGTTGTACACCCTAGAGGAGGGAATCAGTTGGTGATCGTCCCGACGTGCTTGGAGATCGATGGATATGCGAGATACATGGTGCCTCTGATTTCGTTCAGACCTAGATACAACTTGTAAATGGACTATGTGTCTGACATTGGATTTTATTCTGTGTGATTGATTTGTATTAAATATATATCTGTTTGGCGGCGGAGAATTTATTCTCTTGCTTAACGCCCTTCTCTGAGATGTACGAGCTTAGAGGTTATGTATTGATGGATATCAATCGCATGGAGTGAACTGCCTGTGTGGCATGCCTAATTGGCAAATGATCAAGGCTTTTGTTGAAAAAAAAGTCCATTGGTTGATGATCAAAGCACCGCCTGTGTGGCATAGCTTTGTGTAACGTTGATTTGTGAGCCTCACACCCTGGTCGTGAAGAAGAAACAAGAGAAGGACCTCAGGGAGGACATGCGTTTCCTTCTAGCTAAAAGTGGCGTCAATGGTTTTACACGCCCTGACGAGTTTGACTTATGTGGTTGTTGGGTTGCGAGGCACCTCGGATATATCGTTTACTATGTGGAGACGATGGAGTCATTGGATTCATTGACACCCCATAGTGTGGGGAAACGCAGTGTTCAGGCATTCTAATCCACATTTGTTGACCGGCCCTGACGATCTAAAGGCTTGACTGAGTACTTGCCTGAGGGGCGGGCTAGAGCGTCTCGAATTCGGTAAGGACGATCCCTTGCCTTGGTTCACAGATGGAAATACAACTTCCAATACGTGACTTTGCAATTTTGATTGTAGAGCCTAGTATGGCGACATAGTGGTATAGGGCACTTATGCCGTCTATGATTGATACTTATGATTGAAATTGTTTTTGACACTATACACTTATAGTAATAATAAAAGAGGAAATTTCATGTACCAAGCATTCTTGGCTATTATAAGGTAAAAACCCTTTCCTCCGGCTTGCGTTGCATTGTGTGATGGGACCTGGTCTTATAATAACTTCACTGTTCTTTATTTAGCATTGAGCTATTGTTTTATGCACTGGTATTCTTGGGAGGAAACCCGTTCCATGTTATATGGTGTGGTCCCTTGATTTACCTAACTTTAAAATAAAGATTAATAACTGTTTTTGTTATCACACCAGTCACATGACTGACCTGGAGTTTATTGTTTTAACCTAAACTCTGGGTGCCCTTATTTTGACATGGGCAGCTAGTAGTTTTGGTTTTGCAGATTTATATTCACAGGAACCCGGTTTACAGCTGGAATGATATTCGGAAAGCTCTGTATCAGTATATTCCTTTCATTTGTGTTTTGTATTATTTTCCACTGCAATGTATTTAAATGTAATTTAAATCTCTGATATTTTTTATGTAATATTTATTCATACTATGTATATTCGTGTATTCTGATGGAATTGTTGCAATAAGTAATGAAATGTTCTTCTGTTTGCGTTCTGATCTGTCTTATCCTCAAAGTATCCGCTCTTTCCTTCACGGGGAAGTTACGGGTTTATACATTTGGTATCAGAGCTTTGGTTTACAAAGCTCGAGAATAAGACACATTAGAACCGTACGAAAGAATTCATCAGAGCTTGTATTATTAATATCCAATGAGAATGACTCGTTAGAGATGGGATTAGTAGTATCCTAGAACGAGTGTGAAGAGTATGTTTTAAAATGAAAACGAATTTTTTTGGAAAATTTAAACTTTATTCAACATATTCGAATATTTATTTGTATTTAATTTGGACAATCAAGTATATAAAGATTTTGCATATACGTCTGATCCACGTGTATACGAAGTCTTAATATACTGGATGGATATAGGACCACACTCTAGTCGCCCGAAGATGGTTCTGATGATCGCTAAAGAGATCGCATCATCGGTATTCATGTTCGAGTTTCGAAAGTGGGATGTCTATATATTTCCTATTGACTGGTGTGAGAACTAAAACTAGATAGGGCTTACTGTTGTGATTTGGCATCAAAAATATGATTTTTGGCTATGTATCAAAGTTAAATGATTGAAACGTTATTCAACAAATGGATTGCTGATTGTGTGGTTTGATTATTGTTCTATTAATTAAATGTTGAACCTTTAGCCAAATTAAACCAAATAGCGAATTGTATTGAAAATTAGTCGCATTCGCATGCATATACATGTACTTACATTGAACAGGTCATAGCAAGGAGGCTAGAGACGAGGAATAAAATTGTTTGCCCGACAAATAGGTACATGCTTATTGTATTTCTTGGGTTTTTGATGATTTTATGAGCCGAATGGCTGTTTCTTTTTCTTTTTGGATTGATGAGGGCCATGGGAGGCTATTTGAAATATCCCCAAGCTCTCGGTGCAGAGAAGGTTATGGCGATTTTTTTTGAAAATTTAGGGTGTTAGCCAAATTTTTGAAAAATTTGAAAATTTCTTAGAAACGGAAAAGTTGAAGAACTTAAGCCGTGATGAAAATAATGAAATTTGAGTTGGATAGTTAAACAACTTTCAGCTTCTTTCCTTTTCGGGGACGAAAAGTTTTAAGTGGGGAAGATTGTAATAACCCGGAAATCTGAGCCAATTTAAAATTTTTATTTTGGCAATTTTAGTGAATTTTGGATATTTAAAATAATTTATTTTAAATAATGATGACGAAATTTATTTAGAATAGAATTCAAACGTATATATTTATTTGAATCATTGTTAGAATATAAATATTTTATTTTAATTATAAAAGGAATTGAAAATAGCGCGGTAGTTTGAAAATTCGATTTCAAATTTTAATTGAATGTACAAAATTCAAAATAAACTAGATTTTAGCGAAACCAAAAATATTAGAATCTATTTGAAAATATCTTTCCAACGAATCCAAAAAATCAAAATTTAATAGCTGGAATCAAAAGTTATACCCAAATGAAATTTCAGAATAGTCGCTATGGAATTATGGCCCTTAAAAATGGAAATTTTGCAAACGACCTCGGTTTTCGATGAAACCACTTTTGTTGGATCCTTGATGTCAAGTTATTGCTAGGTTTCAAAATTCGTAATTTTCTGAATCAATATGTGAGCGTGGCAAAGGAAAACGCGTTTGACCAATTTCAGTTGATTTTAATCGACCGGAAAATGACCATTTTTCAAGTAGTCTTCAAATTTGATGAAATTGGTTTTGTTAGGACCGTATCGTCAATTTGAAGCTAGAAATAATTTTTCTAGAATTTTTAGAGTCCGTATGTGGACCCGGTAAATTAGAATGTGCATTAAAATAAAGTTTGACTATTATATTAATTTATATGTCAAATTTGACAGAAACTGATCGTAACAGTCGAATTGGCTTACGAAACATATCACGTTGTGTTCGGAATGGGGGTATCACGCTAGAGATGACAGTCAGTGGGACTCGTTTGGAGTGTGTATACAAAGTCAACTTTATATGGAAAAACAATAGTAAAATAATATTATTATATATAATCCTCTCCACTCCATTTCTCTCTCCCTCCCTCACCCTTCAGAACCCAGATCGAACAATGGAAATAAAAAAAAAGCCGCTCAAATCCACGTGCCTACCCCCCTGCCAAGCCACTGCCGCCTCCATCCCCCACATCGCCGGAGTTCCCCCCTCAGGCTGCTGCTACCCACCAGCGCGCCCCCTTCCTCATACGAACCCTACAGTTTCCCCACAAAACCCTAGCCGCGCCACCCGGAAGCCCGTTGCCCCACCTGAGCTCGGCCTCACCACATCAGCTCCAACCAACCCCCCTGCCGTCCGATGATCGAAACCCTAAGAATATGACAGTAAGTTTTATTTTATTTTTCTATTTTTATTTAATTTAAATACTTGGCTTCAAAATCAGGTTTTAATATAATGAAATTTAGTTCATAAAAATGTGATTTTATATTTTTATTTTTATTCATTTATGTAATTAAAAACATTTGATTTTTATATGATTTATATGAGGATAAAGACACAATTTTTATATAGAGGAAAGACGAGATCTTGGAGGTAGAAAAAGTTTAGATTTTTATTTGTTTAAAGATTAGATTTTTAATTAGCTAAAGATTTGTTTTTTTATATGAACGGTATTGATATAAAACTTTGATTTTTACATGAATAACATAATAAAAATATAATTTTTATTATATGAGAAGTGAAATAGAAATCTGATTTTTATATAACAGAGAATATAAAAATATGATTTTTATATATGTATGGTATTAAAAATATAATCTTTATAATGAATTAGTAATAAAAATTTGATTTATATATATATGAAGTGAAGATAAAAATTCGATCTTT
This sequence comes from Allium sativum, assembly GCA_030737875.1. Classification (NCBI taxonomy): domain Eukaryota; kingdom Viridiplantae; phylum Streptophyta; class Magnoliopsida; order Asparagales; family Amaryllidaceae; genus Allium; species Allium sativum. Next base: position 425,431,861 of record CM060909.1, on the reverse strand, counting down.
TTATATATGTAGAGAACGTAAAAATATGATTTTTATGTATGGAAAGCATTATTAAAAATGTGATTTTTAATATAAACTGCGCGAAACAGAGGGCGATGGAATGTATTGAAATCAAAATGGAATTCAAACGGTTCAGAAGTTCGGAAAGAAAGACTGGCGGAGTGGATCCCAAAGGTGAGAACTCCTCACTACAATTTTCTGCGTTCAGTTATTTATTTTATAATTGCACATATGAACTGTTTCCCTGTCGTCCATAGATGATGGATGACTTGTTTGTTTAATTGCGTTTGGATTGATTTGTTTGTGTGAAAATTGATTGTGAGGTAGAATGGAAAGTAAAAATTCATGTGTTGATTAGAATAAAATTCATGTGTTGAATAGAATAAAATTCATGTGTTGAATAGAATAAATTTCATGTGTTGAAGAGAATAAAACTTATGTGTTGAAATAAAATAAAATTCATGTGTTGAAATAAAATATATATTCATGTGTTGAAATAAAATATATATTCATGTGTTGAAATAAAATATATATTCCTGTGTTGAAATAAAATATAAATTCATGTGTTGAAATAAAATATATATTGATGTGTTGAAGTAAATTAAATATTCATTTACAAATCGAACGATTTGTTTATGTACACCGATTTGACTGATATTGATTGGGATGATAAATTTCACACATCGCCCGACTACACAAATAAAATATGTGTTTGATTGATTGAAACCCCACACGGGTGTTGGGATGATATTGACGTACACTAATCCCAATTGTTTAGTTGTATGTCGATCGATTGGTTGACAGGCTGTTGTAAGTGTTGATTATTTATATTCAATGCTTATGCAGTTGAGTAGTGCACTCTGGACGATGGATGATTGTTTATCACTATTGATATGTACATGTGTTGTATGGAAATCCATAGGAATAAAATCTATGGTAACTAATTGGGCCTCAATCCAGTTTTGAAATAGAAATATTAGAATAGAAATATTTGAAAAAGAAATATTTGAAAAAGAAATATTTGAAAAAGAAATATTTGAAAAAGAAATATTTGAAATAGAAATATTTGAAAAAGAAATATTTGAAATAGAAATATCTGAAAAAGAAATATTTGAAAAGAAATATTTGAAGTAGAAAAAATATAAAGCCGTGTTGATTGGAGATGCGCCATTTTGGCGCGAACGGTATTTATATCGATTTTATTCATTTTTTTAATGAATATCGAAAAGTAATTGATTTCAAAATATAACGTTTTGAAAATACTATCATTTATATATCGATGATATGGAATATTCAATTTTGATTTGAAATTGAATATGAAGTTGAAATCATTTTGAAAATGAATTTAAAACGATTTATAAAATACGTTTTAAAAGGAAATCAATGAAATATATATAATATATATATTATATATATAATGGCCTGAACAGAACGCGCCGCGCCTCGGCAGTTCGCGAATTTCGACCATTGACTTCGAATAGACATTACGAGAGATCCGACCGTCGGATTCTCCTAAAACCGGAAACTTGGGTTCGTGTCGAAAAGAGATTTCTAGCGAATATTAGAGATTTGAAATCTAACAGGTTGATTTGGAATTATGTCCAAATCAAATTTGGAAAAGGTTGCTGTAAGTGCAATTCGATGGCCGTTGATGGAAATCGACTGTACAGACCTTGATAAAATTAATAAAAACAATAATTTGTATAAACTCATAAGAAATGATTTGGAAAGAATTGGGTTGAGAAACTCCATATTTGAAAAGATAAAAATAGATTTTTATCAAAATGAACTAGTTTTGAACTAGAATTATAATCCCATTTATTTTTAAAATAAATAAAGTGGATTTGAAAGGGTTTTAAAAGAAACCAGAATTTCCAATAATTGAATTGGAATGGATTTGAATCGAAATTGTCTTTGGAATATTTCGATGTTGGATTTTGTGATTAAACAGATATTGTTATGGAAATTTGAAAGATATATTTATATCGTTATTTCCAATACGATATTTGTTGGTCGTAAAATTTGATATTGAATATAAGCCGATATACTTTCTATTCAGAGCCTTGTATTTAATATCAAATGGGATTTGGGTTTATAGTGAACCATGTTTTAAATGACATTGATTCTTTAACCCAGTTAAAGACAGGATGTGATTTCCCAAGTTAAACAATCATTAATATTGATTTTTGGGAAGATTAAAACCAAGTGGAGTTTTAATGAATCTTTAATTAGATTGAAATGATCGAGAATGGAATATCACTAGTTTTGCTCCAGGCGGTAGTTAAATCTTTAATTAGATTTGAATGTGAAATGGTAATTGAATTTACCGATAACACCATGGTGTTAGATATGAGTATAACCAGTTTTACTTCATGGGATGAATAGGTTGGGATTGGGAAATTAAATAAATGATTACTTCGTGTGGTTCGCTAATCCTGACTAGTTTGAATTGATATTCAAAAGAAGATTAAAGAATAAATTTAAAGAATTTATCTTTGATAAAATTAATGGGAACCTTTCCCAAAGTATAAGAATATTTGAATAAAATAATATTCTGAATTGGAATGAGGCGTATGTTGTGTTTGTGTAACACTGGTTTATTATATCCGCGAGTTATTCAGAAAGACCGGGTTTATCCCATTCTGAACAACTGATTCGACGATGTGTCGAGGATGAAGACGGTGGTCGAAGACTGGAGGTCTTCACATCGTTTGGATAATTACTTATGATCTTGATTGGGCTGTACACCCAAGAGGAGGGAATCAGTTGGTGATCGTCCAGACGTGCTTGGAGATCTATGGATATGCGAGGTACAATGTAACAACCTGAATTTTTAATAACATGTTAAAACCATAAATCAAGGCAGAATTAAATTTTAAAAGTAAGAATCAGGGGAAACTGGTTGCGCCATTGCGTTAGTCTCGAAATTCTACTTGGAAACGAGTCCGAGTTGGCGAGAATCGGAGTTCGTATGAGGAAGATATGACCCCCCGAAGTTTCAAGGATTTTTAGAATCAAAAACAGCTTGAAATTCGAATTCAAACCCCAGAACAGGCTGGGTGGGAAAATTCCCGCCCATGGACCAGATCAACCTGGGGGTCGACCATAGTGTCGACCTCCCAGGGACCAAGTCGACCATAGTGTCGACCTGGAGGTCAACCTGCCTCTCGAACCCACTTTTTGAACCAGATGCATTCTGATGTATTTAGACTCGTTTTCTGTCTAGATTCATCTGCGTAATCCTATATAAACAGCCCCCTAGCCTCATTTTCTTTACACCATTCTTCTCTAACCTTATGCTGCTTAAATTCTTGATGGACATGGCTTCTTCTTCTTCCTCTAAATTAAATTAATTAAATTAAAACGCGAAGACTATTCCTTGAAGACTACGGCTAGGAATTGCATATTTGGGGATTTGCTTCTACAGTCAAATCAGAATTCATCGATTCAGCAATTCGACGACTAGTTTATAGATTCAACTTCTGCATCTCAATTTCTTAGACCACGATCTGTAATTTCAAGTTACTTTCAGATAAAAACTGTAAACTTAATATCCATGTTGTAAATTGGAATTGGATCTATGTATGATAACTGATTCATATCTATTCTTGTTCATCCTGGATCTTGACTTTCATGAATATTGCTTTGGGCCTATTCATGTTGTAAATCAAACTCTTTCATGACTATAACCTTGACATGCCTATGACGTTGAAACTATTATTAATGGCCTAAGACTATGCTTATGCCTATGACTGTGAACATAAGACTATGCATGTGCCTATGACTGTGAATGTAAGACTGTTGCCTATGACTATGACAAGGACAATTGTGGCTAATCACCTATGACTCTTGACTATGAGAATTATTACCTATGATTATGAACATAAGGCTATTATCTATGACCACGACTTTGAAACTATTACTGTTAATTGCCTATGACTATTACCCAGAACTATTTTGGATAATTAACCATGACTATTGTGATTAATCGCTTATGGCTCTTAATTATGAGATTTCTACCTATGACCATGACTATGACTATTGGGGTTAATTACCTGAGACTATTATAGGTGATTGTTCATGCCTATAGTTGAAACCCATGTTGTACACCGAATTTGCAGTTTGTTGGATCTCATACCTAGGGTGTGACTTACTTAGTTTATTCGCTATTATGTACACCAAAACCATTGGATCCATTATCCTTGTATTTGGCTTGCTTTCACATGCCTATTCTTTTATGTCAACTTCTATCGTGATTATCGCCTTATCCTGCTAGATTTGAAATCATATGTGACAGTGATGTTGTAACCAATTATCTCAAGTTATATCATGCTAGTCTTGTAACCCTTTTTATCGCTTTATGCTCGTCCCTTTGGCCTATCATAGTTTTGATGTTATTCCCTTTATTTTGAGATTTGGATTTATTTGTAGTATGGATCGATTCACGTTTACGTGCGATGGGAATAAGATTTGGGTAGATTAGGCAATGAACTTGATAATAGGCAAAACTTGAAAAATGAACATTGTTATAACTTGAATCTGGATGTGGACATGAATCTTGAACATGGACAAGACACTAGAATGAACATGAAAATGGCCAACTCGAGGCTGGGTTGAGTTTGCAGTGTAAATCTGCCCGGAACCGCCCGGCAAATCCAATGACTGTAAACAATAGGATCCAATGTGAATAGTTGGTCATATCGCGCTTGAAACCCGAGGTTAGACTGAGTTGTGGTGTATATCTGCCCGGAACCGCCCGGCATATCCAATGACCACAACAACAGGTCTAATGTGAGAGGTTGGTGTGCATTAATGAATTAATGCCACATGATAGGGTTAAGTCATGAACATGAAAGACAACACTTAACCAACTTGAGACATGATTTGATAGGGTTAAGTCATGAACATGAAAGACAACACTTAACCAACTTGAGACATGATTTGATAGGGTTAAGTCATGAACATGAAAGACAACACTTAACCAACTTGAGATATGATTGATACGGTTAGGTCATGAACCGCTTGTATATAATTAACCAATTTGACACGATGATTTGATAGGGTTAAGTCATGAACCGATTGAATATACTTAACCAATTTGACACGATGATTTGATAGGGTTAAGTCATGAACCGCTTGAATATACTTAACCAATTTGACACGATGATTTGATAGGGTTAAGTCATTAACCGCTTGAATATACTTAACCAATTTGACACGATGATTTGATAGGGTTAAGTCATGAACCGCTTGAATATACTTAACCAATTTGACACATGATCCGTTGGGCTAAGTCATGAACTTGAACGACAACACTTAGCCAATTTGACATGACACGTAGGCGGGTTAAGACGCGAACTTGAATGACAACACTTAACCAACTTGACTTGCTAGACTGATGGGGTTAAGTCTCCAATTTAAATGACAGCACTTAACCTACTGGACGGAAACCCTAGTTACGCGGTCCTTTTCAGCAGTAACCCACTTGGATGTATCACGATACCCTGGGACTAGGCAGGGTGGGGCACAATTACTAGGCTGATTGTAAGCGACCAGAACGACGGCTGAGTAGGTGCGCCATTGTAGGTTCAGGCGGACTTTGGTCGTGCACGTAGTCCGGAGTTGAAAAAGCAGTCATTGGGCACCCGTAGGTTTACACTGTGCGTGCTTAATTCGTGTCGGTGGTTGGCACAATAGGACTTAATACACCTTATGGTGAACATAGCACAGGTGACTACATTTCGTGATTGGACCGTATGACACAGACACACGACGAGCTAGAACTTGTAAGGAGCCGATCGATTAATAGATCATTTCGTGGGACCAAGTTATGGGTCATTTCATGATATTGGGCATGGGATCATTTCATAGTTAATACATGACACGGGTTGGGTTACTAGTACAGGTGGTAAAGGCCCATTTCTGTTTCTGTTTCTGTTAGGGAGGTAAAAGCCCATTACTATTTTTGTAAAGATCGCCCTGTTTCTGTATCCGTTTCTGTTTGGACATTAGGATAACACCTAATCCTGTTATACTAGTACTGGTGCAGAAAATGTTAAACATGCGATGTTATACATAGTTTATCTGGTTAGCATAGTTTATCTTGCTATACGTAGTTTATATGGTTAGCATAGTTTATCTTGCTATACGTATTTTATCTGGTTAGCATAGTTTATCTTGTTATCTTAGTTTAACTTGCCTATCTTGTCATCACCCTTATGTTTACTTTCAGTTTATACATGTCATGTTATCTTTACTTGTTTCTATGCTGAAATTCACTAGGACTTACCAGTCTTTATGACTGACCCGTTTTCTTTCGCCTCTTTTTCTTCTGTTCCCCTCCCAGGTTCTCAGGGAGGAAACACTACTACTTAGTTTGGACTTCTTTCTGCTCTAAGATCATCATATATGGCTTGGACCTTTCTTGGCTATGGATGCTTTACTGTTTTACTTGGGGAATGATTTATGACTATGGTTTTATGCTTCTTTACTATTGCAAGAAAGATTTCGATGTAATGAATTTAATGGCATTTTGATGTAAAAGGCTTTAGACCTTTCTAGATTTTAAAGCAATGAAATTTGGTTCTTCTTCCACTGTTTTAAATGTTTTGTCTTGTAATATTTCTGTGTATGTTTACCTAGATAATGCTCCACCAAAGCTAGTGCATTCCCTTTGTGAGTGACCCTAGCGGAGGTGGGGGTGTTACATTTGGTATCAGAGCAGAAGGTTACCAGACTAGGTAAAAGTTTTTAGAAAACCTTCTAAAACTATTTTCAAAACGTTTTCAAAGAAGCATTTTTCTAAAGAAAAGTTTTGTTTTACGAAAGGCATATTCCCCAAAGCCATATGTACTATCTTTTGATTCTCTCCTTGAGTCTCTTCTCTCTTTCTTTTTCACCATAGTTTGTAGGCATGCGACACATGACGGAGGGCAAAGTAGTGTCCAACCTCCATCTGTGGCCGCAGTAGTTTTACTTGCGACTAATCTTATTTCAAGCTTTGTAGGGTTGCCGTGCTATGGAAGTAACTTTCGAGAAACTTTTCAACAAGCTATACAGGGATAGTAGGAACGAGGATAAAGAACACAAGTCTAAGGATGAGAAACTTGTTGATATGGCTTAATCCACGAAGAGGAAAAGGGTGAAAGGACAGAGGCCAAGTGAAAGAATAATAAAAACCCATGACAAGAGAGAATATCTTTAGTATGGTAAAAAGGGACATGTAATTAAGTATTATAGGACAAGGGCAAAGAAAAAGATCGTCGAGAGGGCAATTGTATGCTCTCACTACTAGCGTACCTAAGAGAGGTGGTAACGTTTCTGTTAAAGGCTTAGCTTTTCTTTCCTATCATCCCGTTAGAACTTTGTTTTTGTACATCGCATCCTTTTAATTCTGCTTCGATAGTTGAGTCTCTGCACCTTAGTACTAGCATAGTAGAGGATCCCATTTTTGTCTCAAATTCTAATGGGGAATCGGCTCATTTATTCATGACTTGTTTGGATTTGAGAATGTCTATGCTAAGGGTTGAGTTTAGAAGTAATGCTTATGTTTTTGGGCTATGGGTTGATTCTAGGGATAGAGTGGTTATCCAGAAATGATACCATTCTCGAGTATGAAAAGAGGGTAGTTAGACTCTTGACTTGCCTCGGTAATACCCTCGAAATCTAGGGTAACCCTTAGGTTTCCGCCATGCTTAGTTACCTAGAATCTCTTGATACATTTATTGATTCGCTCGAGTAGTGTTCGCCACTAAGGCGGATGGTTCATCTCGCTTATGCATGAGTTATAGAAAATCACCTTAGTAAGTACACTTGGCAACATGGTTGGCATTTGTTTATTTTCAAGAGATAATTCATTTACATGGAATACCTTCTAATAAGTGAATGAGATCCGAGATTCACTAGTGAATTTCGGGAGAGCTTGCATGAAACCAGGAGCAGTTATGTTTGAATCGGGTATACTAGAAAGAGAATAAGTGGAAGTGGAACGAGAGGCGACAGTGAAATGAGTTCCAACTCATATTTTGGAAATAGGAATTAAGAAGCTATGAAATTGTGAAGCTAAAGACGGTCAAAGCACAGTGGAGTTAAGCTCAAGGAAATGCGACTGGGAAGATTGAAGACTAGACACGCGCATCATATCTCTTTTTGAGAGTATATCCTTGATCCCTCTTTTCCTGTAGAGCTTACTTGCATGCTATCTTTTAAGTATAACCTCTCGGTCCTATTCTCAATCCTATTTCTGTTGCAAAACCCCATAGGGATCATCTGTAGTAATACATGTTGGGGCTTGAGGGTGTCCGTTGGGTTGAGTAATCCTTCGGGTGTCAGCCTGATGTTGATTTCGGTCTTCGGGCTGGTGCTTAGGTAGTTCTTCTCCTAATCAGTATATATGTGACATAGATTTCCAGTTTTGACATTTCCTAATAGGCACAAAGTTTTTACTTGCATCTATCGTTCGACTATATCTTTATGTAGGAACAATTGGGTGTAAACATGTGTTTGAGAAATGTTATGATTGATGGTTGCAAGTGGTTGCTCGCGGTTGCATAACTCACATTAGGCACTAGATCGGCTCAGACACATTTTCATATTGCATATGCATGAGTGTTTATACTTGTTTATGGATGAAATCGAATGTGTTATCATGTGAATGTTGCATATGAATGGATGTTTGTGCACACATATAGTGTTTATATGACTAGGACTATTTGCATACATGTTGGATTCATGGCACTAAACATATTTTGCATTAAGAAGATCAATCAGGCCTTATCATTTGCATTAGATAAGGAACATATACACACACTTTTTGCATATGATCATACATCATTAGAAATCTCTTAAGGACAATAGATGCCTGTGATTGATGATTGAGTAGATGGATGATTGGATGGTAGGACACATTCTTCTTAACTTGAAGATTTCGGGGACGAAATCCTTTAAGGATGGGAGAATGTAACAACCCGAATTTTTAATAACATGTTAAAACCATAAATCAAAGCAGAATTAAATTTAAAATAAGAATCAGGGGAAAAGATTTGTGCTATTGCGTTCGTCTCGAAATTCTGCTTGGAAACGAGTCCGAGTTTGTGAGAATCGGAGTCCGTATGAGGGTGATATGACCCTCCGAAGTTTCAGGGATTTTCAGAATTAAAAACAGCTCGAAATTCGAATTCGAAATTCGAATTCGAACCCTAGAACAGGCTAGGCGGGAAAATTCCCGCCCATGGACCAGGTCGACCTGGGGGTCGACCATAGTGTCGACCTCCTAGGGACCAGGTCGACCTGGGGGTCGACCATAGTGTCGACCTCCCAGGGACCAGGTCGACCATAGTGTAACAAGCCAAGTTTTTGTAATGTGTAATAACCATAAATCAAGGAAGAATTAATTTTTAAAATAAGAATCAAGGGAAACGGGTTACGCCATTGCATTCCTCAAGAAATTCTGCTTGGAAACAAGTCTGAGTTTTCGAAAATCGGAGTCCGTATGACCAAGTTATGACCTTTCGAAGTTTTCAGAAGTTTTCAAGTTCAAAACAGCTCAATTCGAATTCAAAATTCGAAATTCAAACCTCAGAATGGACTGGGCGGGAAATTTCCCGCCCAGGACCAGGTCGACCTGGGGGTCGACTATATAGTCGACCTGCCCAGGACCAGGTCGACCATAGTGTCGACCTGGGGGTCGACCTGATGACCGAGCCCACTTAGGAAGCTTGATTCACTTTGATGTATCTGGCCTCGTTTCTGTCCACATTCGTTGACCTGACCCTATAAATACAGCCTCCACACTAGTCTCTCTACACAAAATTCTTTCTGACCTTATGCTGCTTTGATTCTGGTTGAAAAGTTAAAGAAAGGGACTACTTCTTCTACGTCGAAACTACGTTGCTGATTTGGGGATTTCTGTTAGGACTTGACTAAGTATATAAAGATTCAACATCGACTCTCTTTTTCTAATTCTCGAACCATGATCTGTAAGCCCCAGTTATTTTTAGATTTAAATTGTAAATGTAATATGAATATGATGTAAATTGAAATTGGACCTATGTATGAAGACTGTTTTGTATCCATTCTTGTTCATCTTGGATCTTGACTCTTGGATATTACTATGACATTGATTTGGGGGCTATTCATGTTGTAAATCAAAAAGAAAAACCCCTCATATTATCATGTTGAATCTGTTATCAGTCATAAGTTTATGACTATCACCTTATGTCAATCGCTACCATGACTATACTATCACCTTATGACAACTGTTTTCTTGACTAGTATTTTATTCTGCTAGATTTGGAATCTTTATATTTGAGGCCAATATTCCATATGCCAGTAATGTTATAATCTTTTATCTCAAGTCATACCATGCTATGCTAGTAATCACTTTTGCCACCTTATAACCGTCCTTTTTTATGTTAATCCCTATTTAGATTTATTTGTATCGATTCGAGCTTACGTGCGATGGGAATACGATTTGGGTAGACTAGGTAAAACATGAATTGGCTTTGAACATGAACGTTATTATAACTTGAACCTGGATATGGACATGAACTTGACACGATTTGACATGAAACATGACATGAAAGCTCGACATGAATTTTGACATGAAAACTTGAACGTGGGCATGACAATTTGATAAACTTGAAAATGGCCAACTCGAGGTTGGGTTGAGTTTGCAGTGTAAATCTGCCCGGAACCGCCCGACAAATCCAGTGACTGCAAACAATGGGATCCAATGTGGGTAGTTGGTCATATCGCACGAAAAACCCGAGGTTAGACTATGTTGTGGTTTAAATCTGCCCGGAACCGCCCGGCAAATCCAGTGACCACAACAGTTAGTCTAATGTGAGAGGTTGGGGTGCATTAATGAATTAATGTCACATGATAGGGTTAAGTCATGAACCACTTGAATATACTTAACCAACTTGACATGATGATTTGATAGGGTTAAGTCATGAACCGCTTGAACACACTTAACCAACTTGATACATGATTTGGATAGGGTTAAGTCACGAATTTGAATGACAACACTTAGCCCATTAGAAACCCTAGTTACACGGTCCTTTTCAGTAGTAACCCACTTAGATGTATCACGATACCCTGGGACTAGGCAGGGTGGGGCACGATTACTGGGCTGATTGTAAGCGACCAGAACGACGGCTGAGTTGGTGCGCTATTGTAGGTTCAGGCGGACTATGGTCGTGCACGTAGTCCGGAGTTTAAAAAGCAGGCATTGGGCACACGTAGATTTACACTGTGTGTGCTTGATTCGTGTCGTTTGTTGGCACCATAGGATTTGATACACCCTATGGTGGACCTAGCACAGGTAACTACATTTCAGGATAGGGTCGTATGACATAGACACATGACGAGCTAGGACTTGTAGGGATCCGATCGATTAGTAGATCGTACCGTAGGACCCCGTATTGGGTCTCTTCATGATATTGGGCCAAGGGATCATTTCATGATTAATACTTGACATAGGTTAGAACACTAGTACAGTTGGTGCAGCGAATATCGAATATGCGATGCTAGACTTGACTTATCCTGTTATCTTAATTATCCTACCAGTTCTGTTATCATCCTTATGTTTAATTCCAATTTTCACATATCATGTTACCTTTACTAGTTTAAATATTGAAAGTCACTAGGGCTTACCAGTCTTTATGACCGACCCTTTTTCTTTCGCCTCTTTTTCTTTCGTTTCCCCCCCAGCTTCTCAAGGAGGAAACACTAGCTCTTAGCTTGGATTTAGCTTGCTTTCTGACAGCTCATGTACGGTTTGGTCTTGGGCTATGCTACGGCTGCTTCTGCTATTTATGGGGAATAATTTACTTTTGTTATCTTAAGTTTATGCTTCTTTATTTGGAACTTGATGTAATGGAATAATTTGTACCTTGGATATATGAGGTTTTTACTCTTTTCTTGAAAGTAATAAAAAGTTGGTTTTTAATTTCTACCGCTGCTTTATTTATGTTCTGCCTTGTGATATCTCTGTGCATGTTTACCTAGATAATACTACACCAAAACTAGTGCATTCCCTTTGTGAGTGACCCTAGCGGAGGTGGGGTGTTACATTTGGTATCAGAGCAGAAGGTTACCAGGCTGGGCAAAAGTTTTAAAAACCTTCTGAAACTATTTTCCAAACCATTTATAAAGAAGCATTTTTTCAAGAAAAGTTTTATGTTTGAAAAGGCTATTCCCCAAAAAGCCATTAGCACTTTCCTTGGTTTCCTCGTTTCAATCTTTTTCTTTTCGTTTTTCAGCATGGCTGATCTTAACCTTCCTGAGGGAATACCCGTGCCTGGATGGTTCCGAAGGTACTTAGAATCCAGAGCCAACGACGCGGGCTCGGCAGACATCCCTCCTCCTCCTCCCCCAGTGGTCGCGGTTCCTCCTCCTCCTGGTACCTCCTTTGCCAAAATATGCAAAGACTTTAAAGCAATGGGCGGCAAGAACTTCGTTGGAATAGAAACCTTTGTTGAGGCACGAAACTGGCTAAAGGAGACTGAAGACTTGTTTATTATCTTTGATATGGAGGACCATAGGAAAGTTCAGTTGGCAGCATGGTTGTTGAAAGAGGAAGCTGCATTTTGGTGGGAAGTCACCAACGCTACCAGGCCAGTTGAGACTTGGGCAGACTTTAGAGAGAGGTTTGGGCTTAAATTCTTATCATTAGCAGAAGAGAACCTTCAGATGGACAGGTTCCTAACACTCAAGCAAGGGGACATGTCTGTTAGGGAGTACGTGAATAAGTTTAATCAGCTTGCTCGGTTTGGTTTGGATTTGGTCAACACAGCCCAGAAAAAGTTTGTACACTTTGCTCGAGGATTGAACGAGCCACTACACAGCTTAGCCCTAACTCATATACCCATGGGGGCGACCTTTGAAAGCTTGGTGGATGTGGCTCTACTTCATGAGGAAGACAAGAATAGAAAGAAGGAGATTAAGCCTAATGAGACTCAGAATAAGAAAGCTGACTTCAAGAAGGGAAACAACAAGAATAACAAGAATAACAAGAGCAACAACAAACCATGTGAGACAAGGAAGTGCAACTTTTGTGGTATTACTGGACATCTAGCTAAAGACTGTAGAAAGAAGAAGAGGAAGTTGGGTAAATGCTTCCATTGTGGAGATACTGGACACATCAGCAAGGATTGCCCTAAGAAGCAAGGACAGGGGCAAGGGCAGACCCAGCGAGCAGGAACTTCTGGAGGGCAGTTGCATGCTCTCAACACCACTCCAGCTCTTGACCGAGGTAGTAATATTTCCGTAGAAAGCCTTGTTTACATTTTTGACTTTCCTGTTCGAACCTTATTTGACTCTGGCACATCGCATACTTTTATTTCTTCTGATATTGTTGAAAATCTGCACCTAAGTACTAGTCTGGTTGAGGATCCCGTTATAATTTCAAATCCAATTGGGGGCTCCGCCCATTTATCTATGATGTGTGTGGATTTAAGGATCTCTATCTTAAGCATAGAATTCACGTGTAATGCTTATGTTCTCGGATTCATGGGATACGGTTTGATCCTAGGTATGGATTGGTTGTACGATTATGGAGCCATTCTTGATTGTGAACAAAGGGTAGTGAGGCTCATGACTCACCTTGGTAATACCCTTGAAATTTCTTATAACCCTAAGGGTCTGGTCATGTTGTGTTATCTTGAATCCCTTGACTCTTCCGATGATAATTTGCAATCTGTAAGAGTGGTCAGAGAATATCCAGATGTCTTTGATGAAGTGAGGGGGTTACCTCCTAAATGCGAGATAGATTTCCGAATTTTTCTTGTTGATAATGCCAAGACAGTTTCATTGCCCGTTAGGCACATGGCCCTGCGAGAAAGAAGAGAGCTCAGTAAACAAGTTAACGAGTTGCTTGAGAAAAATTTCATAAGGCGAAGCATTTCTGAATGGGGTGGTGGTATTCGCTACTAAGGCACATGGATCACTTCGTCTGTGCATAGATTATCGTGAGTTAAACAAGCTGACAAAGAAAAATAGGCACCCACTACCAAGAATCGACGATTTGTTTGACCAACTTGTGGGAGCATCTATGTTCTCTCAACTCGATCTAACCACAGGATTCCATCAGCTTAGAGTGGCTGAGGATAGCATTGACAAAACTGCGTTTAGGACTCCAGATGGGTTCTTCGAATGGCTCGTCATGCAGTTTGGGTTAACGAATGCACCCGCATACTTTGTAGATTTGATGAGTAGGGTGTTTTGGGAGTTCCTTAAAAAGTTTGTGGTAGTTTTCGTGGATGATATTTTGATCTCCTCAAAAGATGAAGAAGAGCATGCTAGACATCTCAAGGAAGTCATGGAAACACTTAGAGTGCACTAGTTAAAGGCTAAGTTCTCCAAATGCCATTTTTGGAGGAAGGAAGTTCGGTTCCTTGGACATGTAGTTTCTAAGCAAGGCATAGCCATGGACCCCGCAAAGGTAGTTGCGGTACAGGACTGGAAAATTCCTAAGAATGCAACGGAGGTGAGGAGCTTTCTCGGTTTGGCGGCCTACTACAGGAAGTTCATTAAGGACTTCGCTAAGATTTCAGCCCCTCTTGCTAAGTTAACAAAGAAGAACCTAGCTTTTACATGGGACATAGAATGTGACACTGCTTTTCAGAGACTTAAGAGAGCCCTCACCACAGCTCCAGTTTTGGCATTACCCGATGGAGGTAAGATGTTTACCGTGTACACAGATGCATGCGGCATAGGATTAGGCGCTGTCCTAATGCAAGAAGGAAGAGTAATATGCTACGGGGGCAGACAACTTAAAGTTCATGAGAAAAACTATCCCACGCATGACTTGGAGTTGGCCGCGATTGTTTTTGCACTTAAAACTTGGCGCCACTATCTTCTAGGGGAGAGGTTCGAGCTGTATACCGACCAAAAATCGCTTAAGTACCTCTTCTCACAAAAAGATTTGAATCTGAGGCAACAACGGTGGATGGAGTTCTTGGCATCGTATGACTTCGATATAGCTTATACCCCTGGCAAGGGTGATGTGGTGGAGGACGCGCTAAGTAGAAAAAGGTTGACTTTGAGCCCTTGTTTGTTGAAAGGAAAAGCCTTGAGTTTATAGCAACCTTTGATTTTACACCTGCTGTTGAGTCCTTGACTGCTACGTTGGCATCTCTTGAGTTAAGACCTACACTTCTAGATCTAGTAGGGACTTCACAGAAGGAAGACCCACAAATAGTCGAAATCATGGACAAGCTGATTAGGGGTGAGACGTCAAGTCACCTCAGTAGGTATGCCATAGATGACAAGGGATGGCTAAGGCGCGATGGAAGGCTATGCTTCCCACAAGTGGGAGACTTAGTAAGAAAAGTTCTCGAAGAGGCGCATCACTCGAAGATGACTATACATCCCGGAGGGGATAAGATGTACAGGGATATGAAACGCATTTTCTTTTGGGCTGGAATGAAAAAGGACGTGGCAGAGTTCATTTCGAAGTGCATGGTGTGCCAACAAGTAAAGGCCGAGTCGAAGAAGCTTGGTGGGCTATTACATCCTTTGGAGGTTCTGCAATGGAAATGGTAGAGTATCTCGATGGATTTCGTGGATGGACTGCCTAGGTCAAGGAAGGGAAATACTAGCATATGGGTCATAGTTGATAGACTCATGAAAAGTGCTCACTTCATTCCGGTGAAAAGCAAGAGGACCGCATCAAGGCTAGCGTCTATTTACCTTCAAGAGATAGTATGATTGCATGGATTTCCTTCTAGTATAGTTAGTGATCGTGACCCAATTTTCACTAGCCAGTTCTGGAATAGTCTGCAAGAAGCAATGGGTACACGACTGAATTTAAGCACGGGCTATCACCTACAGACAGATGGACAAACCGAAAGGGTAAATAGGGTACTAGAAGATCTCCTGAGGCTATGCATTCTTGACTTTGGTGGTACTTAAGAAGACCATTTTCCTCTCGTGGAGTTTGCATATAACAATAGTTACCAAGCTAGCATCGGAATGGCACCGTTCTAAGTCCTGTATGGAAGACCGTGCAAATCGCCAAATTGTTGGTGGGAGACGACAGACAGACTTATACTTGGGCCCGACATGGTAAGGGACACTTCTGAGAAGATTGAGTTGGTACGAAGACGGATGAAAACGACCCAAGATAGACAGAAATCTTATGCGGACCAGAGAAGGACAGACTTAGAGTTCGAAGTCGGAGATATGGTCTTTATAAAAGTTTCTCCGTTACGCAATGTAGTTCGTTTTGGAGCACTTGGAAAGCTAGCACCAAGGTTCCTAGGACCGTTCCCTATCACTGAGAGGATTGGACGGATGGCCTATAAGGTAGACTTACCCGAGAAGCTGACTGGAGTACACAATGCCTTTCACGTCTCGCATCTCCGGAAGTGCTTGCATGAGTCAACCGAAGTGGTTGAGCCAAGCATCCTTGAAGACGTAGAAGTGGAAAAAGAAGCAACATTGAGGCGAGTTCCGATTCGTATGTTAGGAACGGAGATTAAGAAGCTAAGGAATCGAGAAGTCAAGCTAGTTAAAGTGCAGTGGAGTGAAGCCCGAGAAGACACAACTTGGGAAACCGAAGAAAAGATACGCGCGCTTTACCCATTTCTTTTTGAGGGTACATTCTCGATCTCTTTTTCCTATAAACTTGAAAACCTTTTGGTATCATGCTTCTACTATCTACGTTTGTCTTGTTATCTTCTCGATCTTATCTTGAGAACCTTAGGTAGAACCATATGGATGTAAACATGTGATTGAAACATGTTATGGTTGATGTTTGCAAATGGTTGCAAGTGGTTGCTAGTGGTTGCATGACCCACATTAGGCACTAGGTCGGCTCAGTCACATTTTCATGTTGCATATGCATGAGTGCTTATACTTGTACATGGATGGAACTTGTTATGCTACCACTTGGATGTTGCATATGAATGAATGTTTGTGCACTCATGTAAAGATTATAAACTATGTTAGGAATCTGCATACATGTTGGATTCATTACACTAACATATTTTGCATTAAGGAGGTTTACTGAATCAGTAACCGCCTGATCTTTTGCATTAGATAAGTACATATACACACACTTTCTGCATATGTTCATACAACACTATAAATCTTTTAAGGACAATGGTTGCATGTGGATGATGCTTTGAGTAGATGGATGATGGATGGTAGGACACATCCTCCCTAACTTAGAGATTTTGGGGACGAAATCCTTTAAGGGGGGAGAATGTAACAACCCGAGTTTTTATAACGTGTACTAACCATAAATCACGGCAGAATTAATTTTTAAAATAATAATCAAGGGAAACGGGTTATGCCATTGCGTTCTTCTCGAAATTCTACTTGGAAACGAGTCCGAGTTTTCGAAAATCGGAGTCCGTATGACCAAGTTATGACCTTTCGAAGTTTTCAAGTTCAAAACAGCTCAATTCGAATTCAAAATTCGAAATTCATCCCTCAGAATGGACTGGGCGGGAAATTTCCTGCCCAGGACTAGGTCGACCTGGGGGTCGACTGTAACACCCCGTATGTTGACTGGGGAGTATGACCCAGTTATGGCCCAACAAAGTTTTCAGAAAAATTCAAGTTCAAAACAGATTTAAATTTCAAGTTCAAAATTCAAAAATCAGGCCAGGTGGGCTAAGCAGGAAAATTCCCGCCAGCCACCCTAAGTCGACTGGGGAATCGACTTGGGAGTCGACACAACTGGACCCAAGTCGACTGCCCCAGTCGACTTGGGAGTCGACACAGGTGGCCGGGCAGTTTTGCCTGGTGCACCATTTGAGTGAGTTGGTCAGGTTTTGGGTTGTGTTTGGTGGCTGGTGAAGAAATCTGATGGCTCTAAACTAATCTAGGGTTAATCTAAGGGCCTAAACTACATCCTAAATCTATAAATACACCCTAAGACTACCCTAATCCATACTAAAAATAGATACAACGTCATCATGCCGTCAAAATGCAACTTAGAAGGAGCCTTCACAAATTAGAGAGGAAGATAGCTTCTCAAATCAACTTCTAATCAACTCTAGCAACTAAATCTTTTTCATAGGAGTGTTAATCAACAAGTTGTAAGTTTCTATGCCTTTAGCAAGCAATTGCTAAACTAATTATGATATGATATAATGAGGTTATGGTTATGGTTATGTATGTGGATCAATGCAAGTTATGTTATCATATGCTATATGTTCATGATGCTAGTTATGCAAGTTTTATGCTATATGTTCATGATGCTAGTTATGCAAATCACTATCATAAACATTGATCCATTATGACACCATGTTATGCAAGTTTGGTGTTTGATTATATGCAAGTTCATATATGACGTGTTATGCAAGTTTGGTGTTTGATTATATGCAAGTTCATATACGACATGTTATGCAAGTTTGGTGTTTGATTATATGCAAGTTCATATGTGACATGTTATGCAAGTTTGGTGTTTGATTATATGCAAGTAACATGTGCAAGTTTACACCTTTGTATGATATGCATACATATGCAAGTTTACCCCTTTGTATGTCATGCATATATATGCATGTTTACCCCTTTTTATGATATGAGTAACATATGCAAGTTCATCCCTTTTTAGACCTATGATATGTATGCAAGTTTATCCCTTTATGATAGGTCTATGACATGAACATCTATGCAAGTTACCCTCTTTATGACATATGTGATTCATGCAAGTTTGGGTTGATTATTTATGCTAGTTGGGTTTGATGCTATGGTCATATATGCAAGTTGAAACCTTTAAAACCCATGTTGATGCTAATGTTATGCTAAGTTGAACCCATTGTATTTGTGATGAATCTTCCCTTTTAAGTATGTCATGTTAGCGTATTACGTGGGGAACGATGGGGTTAATATTCATGTTAACAAAATTGTGGTGAAATTGGTATGATGTTGCTTACCATAAGTGGATGGACATAATTGAGTCAATTATGTACATCATTAAAATTGGAATTAATTAGGGAAAATTAATTCAAAATATGGGGGTGATTAATTAGGTGTAATTAATCGACTAAGACACGAGGTTGGACCCTTTTGTAGCATAAGACTGCCCGGACCCGACCGGCAAATCCAGCGGCTACAAATGATTGGCCCAATGTGAGAGGTCTTAGGCATAAATTAAATACATGACAAGTGTAAAGACACGAGGTTAGACTCTGTTATGGCGTAAGGCTGCCCGGACCCGACCGGCAAATCCAGCTGCCATAAAAGACAGTCTAATGTGAGAGGTCTTTACAAAGGTTACGGTCTTAATCAATTAAGAAACACTTAACCAGATAAGCATGTAGTGGGGCATGAGGGGTTAAGTAGGTTCCTTGGGTGGCATGTGGAAATCTAGTGGTTGCCTTGGGTGGCAATAGAAAATACGATTAGAATACTTAACCAAAGTGGAAACATGTAATTAAACATGATTAAAGGGTTAAGTGGGATACACTAGAGGGAGCAAGCTTAGGTGGGTAGCTTGTGGGGGCCCATTTCAACCAGTAACCCATATGTATCTTTGTGGGCTCGACCCATGTCGAGGATGGGACACGCGTACTGGGCTTGACTATAAGAGGCCAAAACGGGTAAGCGGTGGCAACTCAAGTCCAACGGGTTTCATATGCGTGTGTGGACCCGGGCTGGTAGGTAAGATGTTGTTGTATCGTGTAGGTATAAGCCGTGCACAGTTGATAGTATCGGGTTGCCACTTTGGGGAGTGATACATCCCACTGCGGGGCCAGCACGAGTATCTACGTTAGGGAGCCGATCGCTTGGGAAGTAGTGGGTACACCTAGTGGAGATAGGGGCAAACGGCACCTATGTGGTCAGCTAGGGGTACACGAAACTACTAGTTAAATTTTCTAAGTCCTTGGGTGGGATCAACCTTTAAGTTAGGAATAACTGGTGTGGTGCAGTTTAGTAATTATCCTTGGGTGGGTAGATGCGTCTTTACCATTATCTTGGTTCTTCCTATGTATAGTTGGCTGCTTAGTGTAGTCATTTATCCCCAGTCGTTACCGTACCAAGTTTATATCATACCCTAATTACTTTAATTATTGTATTGTTAAAGTTATAGGACTCGCTCAGACTTATGTCTGACCCCGTTGTTTTAATCTTCCCCCCCCTCAGGTCCTCGGGTTGGGCCTAGCACTAGTGGGCTTTGATCAGATTGCTTTATATATCTTTTGGAGCTTGGACCGTTGATGTAAAGCTCAGCTTATCTTTTCTATTATGTCTATTAGTTATGTAGTGGGATTATGTACTTATGTTTTTATCAGGATGGATATTTAGTACTTGACTCTTGTTTTATGGTTTTGTTATTGTAACCAATCATGTTTACCTTCTGCTGCAATGAAATGATGTTTCAGTTAACAAGTATTATTTATATCTGTCTTGTTGTAATTTTTCTGTTCTATATTCACTTAAAATACTCCACCGAAGATAAGGCATTCCCTTAGTGAGTGATCTTAGCGGGTGTGGGGTGTTACACGTGGTATCAGAGCTGAAGGTTACCAGAACAGATAAAACTTTTAGAAAAACTATTTTTCTAAAAACATTTTTGAAAGAGTATTTACAAAAACATGTCTTTTAAGAGAAAAGGTTTTGAAAGAAAAGCATAATCCCTAATAGCCATATCTTTATCTTTCGAATTCTCCGTTTTGAATCTTTCCTTTTTCGTTTCAGCATGGCTGAAGATCTTAACTTTCCGGAGGGTGTAGCAATACCAGTATGGTATAGGAGATTGATGGAGGCTAGGGCCGCCGCTGCGGGTCCAGCAAATGTTCCTCCAGCACCAGTTGCACCCGATCTTCCTCCCCCTCCTCCTCCTCGCGCGGATACTTTTGCTAAGACTTGCAAGGAATTTAAGGCTATGGGAGGGAAACCTTTTCAAGGATCAGAAACTTTTGTGGAAGCTAGGGATTGGCTTAAGGAAACGGAAGAGTTGATAGACATCTTTGAGATGGAAGAAGGAAAGAAAGTCAAGTTAGCTGCTTGGTTAATGAAGGGAGAGGCCTCGTTCTGGTGGGAGGTCACAAATGGAGAGCGCCCTGTTGACTCTTGGGCGGATTTCAGACAAAGGCTTGTGGCAAAGTTTCTCTCAAGGGCGGAAGAAAATCTGTATATGGAAAGGTTCTTGACACTAAAGCAAGGAAACTTATCAGTGAAGGAATATGTCAACAAGTTTAATCAGCTAGCAAGATTTGGCATAGACATGGTGAATACACCGGAGAAGAACACTTTGAGGTTCGTTAAAGGCTTGAATGAACCGATGCATGGATTGGCTATGACTCACATCCCTATGGGGGCCACCTTTGAGAAGCTAGTATACATGGCACTTATGCATGAGGAAGAGAAGGGTCCCAATGCTAATAAGGCACCCGAGAAGAAAGGAGATCAGAAGAGACCTCAACAGCAACAGCAAAACAAGGGTGGGAAAGGCAACGGTGGCAAGGGAAAGAAGAAGTGCTTCAATTGCGGGACACCAGGCCACCTAAGCAAAGATTGTCGGAAGAAGAAGAAGACTGGCAGCTTCCACTGTGGTGAAGCAGGGCATCTAGTGAAGGACTTCCCTAAGAAGGGGCAGAGGACGGGATCTACCTCAGGAGGACAGGTGCATGCTCTTATGGCACCAGGTCAGGCAAGGGGGCAAGTTCAGGCTCTCGCGGTTCCACTGATTCAGGAAAGAGGTAGAGCTATTTCCGTTGAAAGTCTGGTTTTTCTGTTTGATCATCCTGTCCGTACTTTATTCGACTCTGGCACATCGCATTCGTTTATCTCATCATCATTAGTTGAGTTACTGCACTTAGACACCAGTCTAGTAGATGATCCCTTGGTTTTTTCAAAACCAATTGGGGGCTCCACTTATTTGTCCATGATATGTTTGGGTTTGAAGATTTCTATACTTAGTGTTGAGTTTAGATGTGATGCTTTTGTTTTGGGCTTCACGGGCTATGGGTTAATTTTGGGCATGGACTGGTTATCCACTAATGGTGCCGTTCTTGATTCCGAAAGGAGAGTTGTTTGGCTCATGACCCGCTTGGGGAACACTCTCGAGATCTCTTGTAATCCCATGAATTCTGTTATGCTAAGTTATCTTGAATCGCTTGACACTTCGGTTGAGAGTTTGCGATCTGTTAGAATGGTCCGGGAATACTCGGATGTGTTTGAGGAGGTGAAGGGCTTACCTCCGAAGCGGGAGATCGACTTCCGAATATATCTGGTAGACAATGCTAAACCAGTATCTTTGCCAGTGCGCCACATAGCTCCTGGTGAGAGGAGGGAACTCCATAAGCAAGTAGGGGAGTTGCTTGAGAAGGGGTTCATAAGACGAAGTATATCGGAGTGGGGTGCTCCAGTGGTTTTTGCCATGAAGGCGGATGGGCCCCTCATACTTTGTGTAGACTATAGAGAACTCAACAAGCTTACAAAGAAGAATAGACACCCATTGCCAAGGATTGATGATCTCTTTGATCAGTTGGTTGGCGCCTCAGTGTTTTCGCAGTTGGACTTAGCCATGGGGTTTCATCAGTTGAGAGTGGCTGAGGATAGCATAGACAAGACTGCCTTTAGGACTCCGGATGGTTTCTACGAGTGGCTGGTGATGCCCTTTGGTTTGACGAACGCCCCTGCATACTTTGTTGATTTGATGAGCAGGGTGTTCAGGGAGTACCTTAATAAGTTCGTGGTGGTCTTTGTGGATGACATCTTGGTCTTTTCTAAGAGTGAAGAAGAGCATGCCCTACATCTTAGGGAAGTGTTGGAGACTCTTCGAGCGCATAGCCTTAAGGCTAAATTCTCTAAATGTCACTTTTGAAAGAAGGAAGTGCGGTTCTTAGGGCACGTAGTCTCTAAGGAAGGGATAGCTGTGGATCCCGCGAAGGTAGTGTCCATCCAAGATTGGAAGGTTCCGAAGAATGCTACCGAGGTGAGGAGTTTCTTGGGGTTGGCTGGCTACTATAGGAAGTTTATCAAGGACTTCGCGAAGATATCAGCCCCATTAACCCGCTTGATGAAGAAGAATCTAATTTTCACATGGGACGTAGATTGTGATGATGCGTTCCAACGGTTAAAGAGAGCTTTAACCACAGCTCCAGTCTTAGTGTTGCCAGATGGGAGTAATCCATTTGTTGTTTACACTGATGCTTGTGGGAAAGGACAAGGCGCAGTCTTAATGCAAGAGGGAAGGGTAATCGCCTATGGTGGAAGGCAGTTGAGAGCGCATGAGAAAAATTACCCTACACTTGATCTAGAGTTGGCCGCTATTGTTTTTGCGCTTAAGTCTTGGCACCATTATCTTCTTGGCAAGAGGTTCGAATTGTTCACCGACCATAAATCTTTGAAGTACTTGTTTTCTCAGAAGGATTTGAACTTAAGACAGCAAAGGTGGATGGAGTTCTTAGCATCCTATGATTTCGAGATAGCGTATACCCCTGGCAAGAGTAACGTGGTGGCGGACGCCTTAAGAAGAAAAAGGTTGTCCTTGAGTCCATTGTTCGTGGAACGACGAAGCTTGGAATTTATCTCGATGTTTGATTTTAGACCTTCCGTTGACTTTATACCTGGTTTGCTAGCATCCTTAGAGGTCAGACCTACTCTTTTGGGACGGATTGTTGAGGCACAGCGGGATGACCCACAGTTGGTTGAGTTAGTGGAGAAGCTCATAAGGGGGGAGTCGTCCAGCCATTTGAGTAGGTACGCCCTATATGGTAAGGGGTGGTTGCGTAGAGACGGTAGACTTTGTGTACCGCAAGACGAGGGTTTGAAGAAGGCTGTTCTTGATGATGCACATCGTTCGAAGATGACCATTCATCCCAGTGGGGACAAGATGTACCAATACATAAAGCGAGTTTTCTTTTGGGCCGGTATGAAGAAAGATGTGGTCGAGTATGTCGCTAGATGCTCGGTGTGCCAACAAGTGAAAGCGGAGCCAAAGAAACCCGGTGGGTTGCTTCACCCATTGGAAGTTCCGCAATGGAAGTGGGATAGCGTCTCGATGGATTTTATCGATGGGTTACCGAGATCGAGGAAGGGTAATACGGGAATTTGGGTTGTGGTAGACAGACTTACTAAGAGCGCCCATTTCATACCCGTGAAGAGTAAGAGGACTACTCCATGGCTAGCTTCAGTTTACCTTCGAGAGATAGTTCGGTTACATGGAGTACCTTCGAGCATAGTGAGCGATCGAGATCCTATCTTCACTAGCGAGTTTTAGAAGAGTTTGCAAGAGGCGGTAGGGACTCAGTTGTGTTTGAGCACCGCATATCATCCTCAGACGGACGGCCAGACCGAGAGGGTGAACCGTATTCTAGAAGACATTTTGAGGCTATGTATCTTAGATTTTGGAGGTACATGGGAAGAGCATCTTCCATTGGTGGAGTTCGCGTATAATAACAGCTTTCATTCTAGTATTGGTATGGATCCATTCGAAGCTCTTTATGGAAGGCCTTGTCGATCACCTAGATGTTGGTGGGAATTTACGGATAAGATCTTGCTTGGGCCTGATATGGTTAGAGAGACTTCGGAAAAGATTGATTTGATTCGAAGAAGGATGAAAGCGGCGCAAGATAGACAGAAATCCAACGTGGATAAGAGGAGGACAGATCTTGAGTTTGATGTTGGGGACATGGTCTTTGTCAAAGTATCTCCATTACGGAATGTTGTTCGCTTTGGGTCCGTTGGAAAGTTAGCACCAAGGTTTGTAGGACCGTTTCCTATTAAGGAAAGGATTGGACAGATGGCATATAGAGTGGATTTGCCCGAAAGACTTAGTGGTGTACATGATGTATTCCATGTGTCACATTTGAGGAAGTGCCTACATGAGACCGCAGAGGTAGTAGAGCCGAGCTTGCTTAGAGAAGGGGAGGTAGAGCGTGATGCGACGATTCGACGAGCTCCTACTCGCATCCTTGGGTCAGAGATTAGGAAGTTGAGAAACAGAGAGGTTCAACTAGTCAAAGTACAATGAGGAGATGATGAGAGCAACGCTACTTGGGAGACAGAAGTGAAGATGCGTTCTTTGTACCCATTCCTTTTTGAGGGTATGTCTTTTAACTTCTCCTTTATCGTTTGTCTAATACTTATCTTATCTTTAGTATGTCCTCTCGTTAGTACCTTTGACCTTTAGATAGGGTAAACCTATGGTTGAAACATGTGTTTGAGACATGTTATGATTGATGGATGCATGTGGATGCAAGTGTTTGCTAGTGGTTGCTCGTGGATGCATATACACACACTTTAGACACTAGATCGGCTCAGTCACTTCATGTTGCATATTGCATATAACTGTGTGTAGGTAGCTATATTAATGGATGTATAATGGTTGGATCATCATATGGATGATGCATTTTGGTGTATGATTGTGCACTCATGTAGAGACAGTATGTGTCGATAGGGTTCTTTCGCATACATATTGGATGCATAGCACTATCATGGTTTGCATTAAGGAGGTCAACTGAATCAGTAGACCACCTGATTTTGCATTAGACAGGGAACATATACACACACTTTTTGCATATGTTCATACATCATTAGAAATTTTAAGGACAATGGATGCCAATGTTTGATGGTTTAGTAGATGGTTGTTTGGTTGGTAGGATACATTCTTCTTGACTTAGAGATTTCGGGGACGAAATCCTTTAAGTAGGGGAGAATGTAACACCCCGTATGTTGAATAACTTGTTATAATATAAATCCGGGCAGAATTAAATTTTAAGATCTGAATCAGGGGAAACGGGTTATGCCATTGCGTTCGTCTCGGAAAAATACGCGAAATAGAGTCCGAGTTTTTGTAAATCGGGGTCCGTATGACCCAGTTATGGCCCAACAAAGTTTTCAGAA
Source organism: Allium sativum (assembly GCA_030737875.1). NCBI lineage: Eukaryota > Viridiplantae > Streptophyta > Magnoliopsida > Asparagales > Amaryllidaceae > Allium > Allium sativum. Next base: position 425,406,052 of record CM060909.1, on the reverse strand, counting down.
AAATTCAAGTTCAAAACATATTTAAATTTCAAGTTCAAAATTCAAAAATCAGGCCAGGTGGGCTAAGCGGGAAAATTCCCGCGAGCCACCCCAAGTCGACAGGGGATCGACTTGGGAGTCGACACAACTGGACCCAAGTCGACTGCCCAGTCGACTTGGGAGTCAACACAGGTGGCCGGGCAGTTTTGCCTGGTGCACCATTTTAGTGAGTTGGTCAGGTTTTGGGCTGTGTTTGGTGGCTGGTGAAGAAATCTAATGGCTCTAAACTAATCTAGGGTTAATCTAAGGGCCTAAACTACATCCTAAATCTATAAATACACCCTAAGACTACCCTAATCCATACTAAAAATAGATACAATGTCATCATGCCGTCAAAATGCAACTTAGAAGGAGCCTCCACAAATTAGAGAGGAAGATAGCTTCTCAAATCAACTTCTAATCAACTCTAGCAACTAAATCTTCTTCATAGGAGTGTTAATCAACAAGTTGTGAGTTTCTATGCCTTTAGCAAGCAATTGCTAAACTAATTATGATAGGATATAATGAGGTTATGGTTATGTATGTGGATCAATGCAAGTTATGTTATCATATGATATATGTTCATGATGCTAGTTATGCAAGTTTTATGCTATATGTTCATGATGCTAGTTATGCAAATCACCACGATAAACATTGATCCATTATGACACCATGTTATGCAAGTTTGGTGTTTGATTATATGCAAGTTCATATATGACATGTTATGCAAGTTTGGTGTTTGATTACATGCAAGTTCATATATGACATGTTATGCAAGTTTGGTGTTTGATTATATGCAAGTTCATATATGACATGTTATGCAAGTTTGGTGTTTGATTATATGCAAGTAACATGTGCAAGTTTACACCTTTGTATGATATGCATACATATGCAAGTTTACCCCTTTGTATGTCATGCATATATATGCATGTTTACCCCTTTTTATGATATGAGTAACATATGCAAGTTCATCCCTTTTTAGACCTATGACATGTATGAAAGTTTATCCCTTTATGATAGGTCTATGACATGAACATCTATGCAAGTTACCCTCTTTATGACATATTGATTCATGCAAGTTTGAGTTGATTATTTATGCTAGTTGGGTTTGATGCTATGGTCATATATGCAAGTTGACACCTTTAAAACCCATGTTGATGCTAATGTTATGCTAAGTTGAACCCACTGTATTTGTGATGAATCTTCCCTTTTAAGTATGTCATGTTAGCGTATTACGTGGGGAACGATGGGGTTAATATTCATGTTAACAAAATTGTGGTGAAATTGGTACGATGTTGCATACCATAAGTGGATGGACATAATTGAGTCAATTATGTACATCATTAAAATTGGAATTAATTAGGGAAAATTAATTCAAAATATGGGGGTGATTAATTAGGTGTAATTAATCGACTAAGACACGAGGTTGGACCCTTTTGTAGCATAAGACTGCCCGGACCCGACCGGCAAATCTAGCGGCTACAAATGATTGGCCCACTGTGAGAGGTCTTAGGCATAAATTAAATACGTGACAAGTGTAAAGACACGAGGTTAGAATCTGTTATGGCGTAAGGCTGCCCGGACCCGACCGGCAAATCCAGCTGCCATAAAAGACAGTCTAATGTGAGAGGTCTTTACAAAGGTTACGGTCTTAAACAATTAAGAAACACTTAACCAGATAAGCATGTAGCGGGGCATGAGGGGTTAAGTAGGTGCCTTGGGTGGTATGTGGAAATCTAGTGGTTGCCTTGGGTGGCAATAGAAAATACGACTAGAATACTTAACCAAAGTGGAAACATGTAATTAAACATGATTAAAGGGTTAAGTGGGATACACTAGAGGGAGCAAGCTTAGGTGGGTAGATTGTGGGGGCCCATTTCAACCAGTAACCCATATGTATCTTTGTGGGCTCGACCCATGTCGAGGACGGGACACGCGTACTGGGCTTGACTATAAGAGGCCAAAACGGGTTAGCGGTGGCAACGCAAGTCCAACGGGTTTCATATGCGTGTGTGACCCCGTTGTTTTTATCTTCCCCCCCCCCCTCAGGTCCTCAGGTTGGGCCTAGCACTTGTGGGCATTGATCAGATTGCTTTATCTATCTTTTGGAGCTTGGACTGTTGATGTAAAGCTCAGCTTATCTTTTCTATTATGGCTATTAGTTATGTAGTGGGATTATGTACTTATGTTTTTATCAGGATAGATATTTAGTACTTGACTCTTGTTTTATGGTTTTGTTATTGTAACCAAACATGTTTACCTTCTGCTGCAATGAAATGATGTTTCAGTTAACAAGTATTATTTATATCTGTCTTGTTGTAATTTTTCTGTTCTATATTCACTTAAAATACTCCACCGAAGTTAAGGCATTCCCTTAGTGAGTGACCTTAGCAAGTGTGGGTGTTACATCGACTATGTAATCGACCTGTCCAGGACCAGGTCGACCATAGTGTCGACCTGGGGGTCGACCTGGTGACCGAGTCCACTTTTGAAGCTTGATTCACTTTGATGTATCTGGCCTCGTTTCTGTCCACATTCGTTGACCTGACCCTATAAATACATCCCCTCACACTAGTCTCTCTACACAAAATTCTTTCTGACCTTATGCTGCTTTGATTCTGGTTGAAAAGTTAGAGAAAGGGACTACTTCTTCTACGTCGAAACTACGTTGTTGATTTAGGGATTTATGTTAAGACTTGACTAAGCATATAAAGATTCAACATCGAATCTCGTTTTCTAATTCTTGAACCACGATCTGTAAGCCCCAGTTATTTTTAGATTTAAACTGTAAATGTAATATGAATGTGATGTAAATTGAAATTGGACCCATGTATGATGAATGTTTTACATCCATTCTTGTTCATCTTGGATCTTGACTCTTGGATGTTACTATGACATTGATTTGGGGCCTATTCATGTTGTAAATCAAAAAGAAAAACCCCTCATATTATCATGTTGAATCTGTTATCAGTCACAAGTTTATGACTATCACCTTATGTCAATCGCTACCATGACTATACTATCACCTTATGACAACTGTTATCTTTACTAGTATTTTATTCTGCTAGATTTGGAATCTTTATATTTGAGGCCAATATTCCATATGCCAGTAATGTTATAATCTTTTATCTCAAGTCATATCATGCTATGCTAGTAATCACTTTTGCCACCTTATATCCGTCTCTTTTTATGTTATTCCCTAATTAGATTTATTTGTATCGATTCGAGCTTACGTGCGATGGGAATACGATTTGGGTAGACTAGGTAAAACATGAATTGGCTTTAAACATGAACGTTATTATAACTTGAACCTGGATATGGACATGAACTTGACACGATTTGACATGAAACATGCCATGAAAGCTCGACATGAATTTTGACATGAGAACTTGAACGTGGGCATGACAATTAGATATACTTGAAAATGACCAACTTGAGGTTGGGTTGAGTTTGCAGTGTAAATCTGCCCGGAACCGCCCGACAAATCCAGTGACTGCAAACAATAGGATCCAATGTGGGTAGTTGGTCATATCGCACGAAAAACCCGAGGTTAGACTATGTTGTGGTGTAAATCTGCCCGGAACCGCCCGGCAAATCCAGTGACCACAACAGTTTGTCTAATGTGAGATATTGGCGTGCATTAATGAATTAATGCCACATGATAGGGTTAAGTCATGAACCACTTGAATATACTTAACCAACTTGACACGATGATTTGATAGGGTAAGTCATGAACCGCTTGAACACACTTAACCAACTTGATACATGATTTGGATACGGTTAAGTCACGAATTTGAATGACAACACTTAACCCATTAGAAACCCTAGTTACGCGGTCCTTTTCAGTAGTAACCCACTTAGATGTATCACGATACCCTGGGATTAGGCAGGGCGGGGCACGATTACTGGGCTGATTGTAAGCGACCAGAACGACGGTTGAGTAGGTGCGCCATTGTAGGTTCAGGCGGACTATGGTCGTGCACGTAGTCCGTAGTTGAAAAAGAAGGCATTGGGCACCGGTAGATTTACACTGTGCGTGGTTGATTCGTGTCGGTGGTTGGCACCATAGGACTTGATACACCCTATGGTGGACCTAGCACAGGTAACTACATTTCAGGATATGGCCGTACGACACAGAAACATTACGAGCTAGGACTTGTAGGGAGCTGATCGATTAGTAGATCGTACCGTAGGACCCTTAATGGGTTACTTCAAGATATTGGGCCAAGGGATCATTTCATGATTAATACTTGACATGGGTTAGAACACTAGTATAGTTGGTGCAGCGAATCTCGAATATGCGATGCTAGACTTGACTTATCCTGTTATCTTAATTATCCTACCAGTTTTGTTATCATCCTTATGTTTAATTCCAGTTTTCAAATATCATGTTACCTTTACTAGTTTACATACTGAAAGTCACTAGGGCTTACCAGTCTTTATGACTGACCCTTTTTCTTTCGCCTCTTTTTCTTTCGTCCCCCCCTCCCTCCCCCCCCAGGTTTTCAGGGAGGAAACACAAGCTCTTAGCTTGGATTTCGCTTGCTTTCTGACAGCTCATGTACGGTTTGGTCTTGGGCTATGCTATGGTTGCTTCTGCTATTTATGGGGAATAATTTACTTTTGTTATCTTAAGTTTATGCTTCTTTATTTGGAACTTGATGTAATGGAATAATTTGTACCTTGGATATATGAGGTTTTTTCTCTTTTCTTGAAAGTAATAAAAAGTTGGTTTTTAATTTCTACCGCTGCTTTATTTATGTTATGCCTTGTGATATCTCTGTGCATGTTTACCTAGATAATACTCCACCAAAACTAGTGCATTCCCTTTGTGAGTGACCCTAGCAGAGGTGGGGTGTTACATATAGTGTCGACCTGGGGGTCGACCTGCCTCCTGAACCCACTTTTTGAACCAGATGCATTCTGATGTATTTAGACTCGTTTTCTGTCCAGATTCATCTGCCTAATCCTATATAAACAGCACCCTAGCCTCATTTTCTTTACACCATTCTTCTCTAACCTTATGCTACTTAAATTCTTGATGGACGTGGCTTCTTCTTCTTCCTCTAAATTAAATTAATTAAATTAAACGCGAAGACTATTCCTTGAAGACTATGGCTAGGAATTGCATATTTGGGGATTTGCTTCTACGATCAAATCATAATTCATCGATTCAGCAATTCGACGACTAGTTTATAGATTCAACTTCTTCATCTCAATTTCTTAGGCCACGATCTGTAAGTTCAAGTTACTTTCAGATAAAAACTGTAAACTTAATATCCATGTTGTAAATTGGAATTGGATCTATGTATGATAACTGATTCATATCTATTCTTGTTTATCCTGGATCTTGACTTTTGTGAATATTGCTTTGGGCCTATTCATGTTGTAAATCAAACTCTTTCATTACTATAATCTTGACATGCCTATGACGTTGAAACTATTGTTAATGGCCTAAGACTATGCCTGTGTCTATGACTGTGAACATAAGACGATGCCTATGCCTATGACGGTGAACGTAAGACATTTGTCTATGACTATGACAAGGACAATTGTGGCTAATCACCTATGAATCTTGATTATGAGAATTATTACCTATGATTATGAACATAAGGCTATTATCTATGACCATGACTTTGAAACTATTACTGTTAATTGCCTATGACTATTGCCTAGAACTATTTTGGATAATTAACCATGACTATTGTGATTAATCGCTTATGGCTCTTAATTATGAGATTTCGACCTATGACCATGACTATGACTATTGGGGTTAACTACCTGAGACTAGTATAGTTGATTTTTCATGCCCATAGTTGAAACCCATGTTGTACACCGAATTTTCATTTTGTTGGATCTCATACCTAGGGTGTGACTTGCTTAGTTTATTTGCTATTATGTACACCAAAACCATTGGATCCATTATCCTTGTATTTGGCTTGCTTTTGCATGCCTATTCTTTTATGTCAACATTTATCGTGACTATCGCCTTATCCTGCTAGATTTGAAATCCTATATGACAATGATGTTGTAACCAATTATCTCAAGTTATATCATGCTAGTCTTGTAACAATTTTTATCGCTTTATGCTCGTCCCTTTGGCCTATCATAGTTTTGATGTTATTCCCTTTATTTTGAGATTTGGATTTATTTGTAGTATGGATCGATTCACATTTCCGTGCGATGTGAATACGATTTGGGTAGATTAGGCAAAAAATGAATTGGTTACGAACATGAATTATGAACTTGATAATAGGCAAAACTCGAAAAATGAACATTGTTATAACTTGAATCTGGATGTGGACATGAATCTTGAACATGGACATGACACTAGAATGAACATGAAAATGGCCAACTCGAGGCTGGGTTGAGTTTGCAGTGTAAATCTGCCCGGAACCGCCCGGCAAATCGAGTGACTGCAAACAATAGGATCCAATGTGAGTAGTTGGTCATATCGCGCTTGAAACCCGAGGTTAGACTGTGTTGTGGCGTAAATCTGCCTGGAACCGCCCGACATATCCAGTGACCACAACAACAGGTCTAATGTGAGAGATTGGGGTGCATTAATGAATTAATTCCACATGATAGGGTTAAGTCATGAACATGAAAGACAACACTTAACCAACTTGAGACATGATTTGATAGGGTTAAGTCATGAACATGAAATACAACACTTAACCAACTTGAGACATGATTTGATAGGGTTAAGTCATGAACATGAAAGACAACACTTAACCAACTTGAGAGATGATTGATAGGGTTAAGTCATGAACCGCTTGAATATACTTAACCAATTTGACACGATGATTTGATAGGGTTAAGTCATGAACCGCTTGAATATACTTAACCAATTTGACACGATGATTTGATAGGGTTAAGTCATGAACCGCTTGAATATACTTAACCAATTTGACACGATGATTTGATAGGGTTAAGTCATGAACCGCTTGAATATACTTAACCAATTTGACACGATGATTTGATAGGGTTAAGTCATGAACCGTTTGAATATACTTAACCAATTTGACACATGATTCGTAGGGCTAAGTCATGAACTTGAACGACAACACTTAGCCAATTTGACATGACACATAGGCGGGTTAAGTCACGAACTTGAATGACAACACTTAACCAACTTGACATGCTAGACTGATGGGGTTAAGTCTCGAATTTAAATGACAACACTTAACCTACTGGACAGAAACCCTAGTTACGCGGTCCTTTTCAGCAATAACCCACTTGGATGTATCACGATACCTTGGGACTAGGTAGGGTGGGGCACGATTACTGGGCTGATTGTAAGCGACCAGAACGATGGCTGAGTAGGTGCGCCATTGTAGGTTTAGGCGGACTATGGTCGTGCACGTAGTCTGGAGTTGAAAAAGCAGGCATTGGGCACCCGTAGGTTTACACTGTGCATGCTTGATTCGTGTCGGTGGTTGGCACCATAGGACTTGATACACCCTATAGTGGACCTAGCACAGATGACTACATTTCATGATTGGGTCGTATGACACAGACACATGACGAGCTAGAACTTGTTGAAAGTGTCGATAGATGACTTTAGGCAGGATTAGTAATATGAATATGCGGAATATATGATATATATTAAGAAAGATCTCACAGTAGCAATATCACAGATAAGTAAATGCAGTAATAGAAAAATCACACCAGGGATTTTTATATTGGTTCGGAGCACCGTCCTACGTCTAGTCCCAGATCTCCTATCTGGAATTTCACTAAACACTATCCTCACTTAACCCTGAGGAAAACAGGTTCACAACACCCGAGTAGCTGAACGGGATTTCACGCCTCTATCAACACGAGGACTTCACAACTCGCCTCTTACAACACCGAGGACTTCAAACAAGATATAAACTTGTAGTTTGACAATGTGTGTTCTTAACAACACGGATTTGTCAACTCTTGTACAACCTTCCTATAATCTGATCCTCAAATATGATTTTGATATTTTGAAGATTTGGAAGATGATATCGTTGTTTGAATCTAAAGAATAATATATAGATTCAAGGATTCAAATAACGATATATGAGAATAGTGAGCTTTTGAATGCTTTTAAAGAGTAAGAATGAATTCAGCACTTAGATAGCAAGAATAGAAAGAATTGTTATTATGCAAAAATGATGATTTCATGATGCTTTTATAGAGGATGGAGAGATGTAATCATTGGTGAAGAGAAACCATGAAAAGAGATGATTTTTGGCCAAGAGAAAGGATCATAACCATTGATGAAATAGGGCGTCTATTCGAAAAGATGGCTTCAGTTCGTAGACCAGTCGACTGGTAAAAAATGACCAGTAGACTGGTGTTTGAATATATGCAAGTTATATATATGTGTGCACGTTCATTGTGCATTCTGCACAGAAACGATCGACCACCTATATATGAACCGGTCGACCAGTTTCTGTTAGTATGCACAATGAATGTGCATACATGTATAAACATATATATATTCAAACCATATAGGAATATGATTATTTGAGGATAGATTTTAACATATTTAACTACACTCATACTATAAATAATCAACCTATACCATCGAATATCTTCTTTTTGTTGATCTTGAATTTCTCCTTGTCATTGATCAAAACACCTTGAATTCCCTGACTCAACATTCTCCCCCTTTTTGATTGATGACAATATAGATCTGAAAGAATTTATTACTCCTCCCGAACGTATACTCCCCCTGAAATACATACTTAAGAAATATCTGCAAAACACAATGTTAGTAACATTTTCTCCCCCTTTGTCATCGACAAAAAGGAGTAGAGATTACACAAGTTATAAACAACACGATAAGCATTTAACATAGTAGCATATTATACAACCCAAGCATACCAAAAGCAAGTCAAGTACCAAATGTTTTAAGACGTACACACCCAAAATAAATAAGATACTATTTACATACAAGTGCCATTTAAGTTTTAGCAAAATAAAACATAAAGCATATATGAATGATAACAAACTAGTGCGATGTCGGATTCCGTAGATTCAGAATGAATCACTATCCTTCCACCTCCTTCCTTGTCTCCTTCATCTTGAACGTCTTCTTCGTTGTCGTCGTCATCTTCTTCCTCCTCGGTCTCGTGAGATCCACGACCACGTCCAGTATTAGTTCCTGAACTTGCGCCTTCCTCAGATGATGACCATGTAAATGTTGGAGGCATGGGTCGTTTTCCCGGATCTTGTATTTGAGTGGAAGAAGAGGTCGATACACATGAAATTGCTTCCCAAATAGTACCGAAGAAAGACTTAAGCTTGGAGAACCGTTTATCAAGCTTTGTGTCTAAACGGTCGAGTTTGGTGTCGGTTCGTTTAAGTCTAGCTTCTAAAAGAAATTGGTTTCGTGCAATTTGTGCAAGTGAGTCCTTAGTTGACGAAGAGGGTTCAAGGAGTTTAACTTCCTCCGGTTAAGGCTTGGGAGTAGTAGGAGGAGCGGTTTCTGAAGGACCTTGTTGTTGGTATTGATCAAACGGTATGATATTAATACAAGGGCCAGGGAGCTTCATCCTTTTTTGGGTTGCTTTGTCGATGCACTTTGGCTTGGAGATTTTAGAATCACAAGACGGGACTCCACAATCGATTAAAAGCCGCATTATATATTCATTGTAAAATATATGTGGCCTTTTGCGATCATTAACAAGCAAAATCTCGTCGAAGATCATGTTTATCCAATTTATTTCAATATCTCCATAATTCGCATACAAAGCCTTGAAATTTTCTTTGTAAACGGCATCAAAGTTTCCAACCCCCGACAATAAAGAATGGATGAGGGTATGATGAATAACACGAGCCGTAGGACGCAAGTTAATCACCTTGGTACAAATTTTATGATCCTCGATGAACTGATGACTAATTCTATTACGAGTATGAACGGTGCAAAAGTCAGAAGAAAATTCTCTTCCGCTATTAGGTGAACCGAGTACCATAGCCATTCGTTCCTTGGAAATGAAAATATGATGACCACAAACTACGGACCAAAGGCAATTCGCTGCATTTTCTGGCTTGAATTTTTGCAGGTTAAGGTTGGCATCGAACAATTTAATCATAATATGATTAATTTCTACATTGTTCTTATCAAAAGTAAGTAGAGATTTTATACGAGCCTTAACCAATTGTTCTTCAACATCATATAGGATAAAAGCATTGAGATTTTTGAAAGAACCTTCATGGATTGTGAAATCCTTCATGGCATTCCATCGTCTCACAGCAATAGGATCCATGAGCCATTGTTTTATGTTGGAATCTATTGGTTGGAGAGAAGTGGAGGATGATTTCTTTTGTTTCTTCTGAGGAGGTGCCATTGAATTTAAAGAAATTAAAAAGGAATTTTTGGATTTCTAAGAGTTTGAGAAGAGGGAAATATAAAAACAAAGTGAAGGGATGTATAGGAGATGAATCGACGTATCGATTGGGGGCAAAAATTCTGGAAAACGCATGACCGGTCGACCGATTTTATGGACCAGTCGACTGGTTACTGGGTAAATATGTTCCAGAGAAGTTTGCCGGTCTACCGGTGGATTTTAAACGGTCGACTGGTTCCTGGAGGAAATTAATTCCAGAGGACTTTACCGGTCGACCGGTGGAAATAAAATGGTCGACTGGTAAGCATTTGAGATGAAAAATTTCCAGAGAGTTGAACGGTTGACTGGTATTTTTTTAGACGGTCGACCGTTTCAAGTATATGATCATTTCTAGAGATAAAAACGGTCGACTGGTCCAAAAATATGGTCGACCGTTCTACTTGAAAATTGTTTTTCTGGCTTGAAAGATTATATACCGTCATATAACTTGAAATTTATTCTAACTCAAAATGAATTTGAATGAAGAACGTGAAAAAAAATACAACAATAAAAAATTATTTTGCAATACGAAAACAACATAACTAAATGGAAGGTAGATGACTTGTCTTCGGATATTTCATGAATACTCGAAACTCTCGGTGTCCATGGCGACCAATTTTCTCTTGATCCTTCATTTCTCGCATAATTACGGTCCCATGAGTTAGGACTTCGAGATGTAGACGGAGGGTGTGGCATTGGTATTGGTTCGTGTACCCCATGTCTATTCGTGCTACAGAAAAATGACGCCATTCGTTCTAAGAGAGTTAAACGATTAGATGTGAGTTTTTTTTCATAATGCAGTTGACGCTGGAGATCCAACTGATGTATCTGGTAGTGATGAATTTCATTGATCTTCTCTCTCGTACCCGGAGAACAAAATAGTGCTTTCTTAGCTCTTTTGGGTTTAGGTGTATGTCTAGGAATATGCGAACATTCCGGTCTGCTCTTCGGTGTTTCTGGAGAGTAGTACTCCTCCGGTTTGGAGCTAGTGACTGAGATGTGAGACCGTTGAGCACATTCATCACATATGTGTGCCATAAGAGTATATGGACTTGTGTATGAATGTTAAAACTAGACACTAATAAAGTGATGTAGAAAACAATAAGAAGGAGTATGTATTTATAGCTTTTACGAAGTAGGAAGTAATGGATGGAAAGCATTCAGAGAATATGAACCACTCAAAGTTTGTAAAGCTCAAAATGAATTGCTAATAATAGTAAAAGACTATTAATTAGCTAGGTAAAAAAAACGAATGTACCGGCTAGAGAAGAACTCAATAGTGTATATATATATATATTTATATACATTATACACCAAGTTCGTTTCAAGAAATCAAGCCGAGCTCTCTGCGTAAAGAGGTAAAACTAGATTCGAGTAGAGGCTTGGTAAAAATGTCTGCTAATTGGTTGTCGGTCTGGACATATTTGAGATATATTGTTCCTTTTTCAATATTATCTCTTAAGAAATGATGTCGAATATCAATGTGCTTTGTTCGGGAATGATTGACTGGGTTTTTTGATAAATTGATTGCGCTTGTGTTATCACAATATATGATGGACTTTGATAAATGAATATCAAAATCTCGAAGTGTTTGTTGCATATATAAAACTTGAGTACAAGCTAAAGCAGCTGATATGTATTCAGCTTCACATGTTGAGAGTGAAACACAATCTTGTTTCTTACTAAACCAAGAGACAAGTGATTTTCCAATAAAATGGCACGTACCACTTGTACTCTTTCTATCCGTGCGAGAGCCACCGAAATCAGCATCGCTATACGATACTAATTCAAATGGACAATATTTCAGGTAGAAAAGACCAAAGTCTTTGGTGTTATTAAGATATTGTATTAATCGTTTTACAGCTCGTAAATGTGATTCTTCAAGATTAGCTTGAAACCTTGCACTTAAACAAACACTCGTCTTAATATCAGGACGACTCGCGGTAAGATACAGGAGAGAACCAATCATGCTTCTATATAACTTCTGGTCAACATTCTTACCATGTTCATCTTTTTCAAGATGTGTGGTCGTACTCATAGGAGTTTGTTTACCAGAGGTATTTTCTAAACCGAAACGTTTGACTAAGTTTCCACAGTATTTTTCTTGACTAATAAAAATACCGTTAGAAAGTTGTTTGATTTGAAGACCAGGGAAATACGATAGTTCTCCCATATGAGACATTTCAAATTCTTTGGTCATAATATTTGCAAACTCTTTGCAAAGTTCGTCGTTTGTTGAACCAAAGATAATGTCGTCTACATATATTTGGATAACTATATATCTTTTTGAGAATGTTTAATGAATAGAGTCTGATCAACTTTACCAATTTGAAATCCAAAATCGATAAGATAACTTCTTAATCGTTCATACCAAGCACGAGGTGCTTGTTTCAATCCATATAAAGCTTTCTTAAGTTTATATACGTGATCAGGATATTTCTCATGTACGAACAACGGAGGTTGTTCGACATATACATTCTCTTTGATAAATCCATTTAAAAATACACTTTTGACATCCATTTGATAAAGTTTAAAATCATGATGACAAGCAAAGGACAGTAAAATTCGAATAGCTTCTAATCGAGCTACGTGAGCAAAGGTTTCTTCATAATCGATACCTTCTTCCTGATTATATCCTTGTGCTACTAATCTTACTTTATTTCTGGTTATATTTCCTTGTTCGTCAGCCTTATTTTTATAGACCCATTTCGTACCAATGACTGACTAATCAGTCGGTCTTTGAACAAGTTCCCAGACATCATTGCGCTCAAACTGATTTAGTTCTTCTTGCATGGCAATGATCCAGTAATCATCAGTAGCAGCTTCTTTCGGATTCTTAGGTTCGATATTTGAAAGGAATGTGACATGACCCATTTGATTTAGTTGACTTCTTGTTCTAATTTGTGATGTTACTTCTCCAATAACATTTTGAATTAGATGATCTCTTAGAATTCTCGGAGGAGATCTAAATCTTGGTGGAGAAGGTATCACAGCAGGTTGAGGGATATCGTCAACAATTTCTGAGTCAGAGTCGTTATTTGTGATGATAGGATTAACAGTAACTATGGTTTCTTCGTCATCTGATACCATATGAGATGATTTAAAGAATTCAACAAAAGAAACATGAAGTGATTCTTCAATAGTTTTAGTTCTCTTGTTAAATATACGATAGGCCTTGCTTCGTTCCGAGTATCCGACAAATATATCTTCATCGGATTTGGAATCAAATTTTCCAAGATGGTCTTTCGTATTTAAAATAAAGCATTTAGAACTGAAAACTTTGAAATATGAGATATTTGGTTTTCTTTGATTAAATAGCTCATAGGATGTATTTTTGGTCAGAGGTGGAATAGATACACTATTCAAAACATAACACGCAGTTGCAACAGCTTCTGCCCAAAAATGTTTTGGTAGAGTGGATCCATTTAATAATGTTCTTGCACATTCTTGTAAAGTCCGATTTTTCCGTTCTACAACTCCGTTTTGTTGTGGAGTTCTAGAAAACGAAAAATTATGATTTATACCTTTCTTTGTGCAAAAATGTTCAAAATCATTATTTTCGAACTCTCCGCCATGATCACTTCTTATGTTTTTAACTTTAAGCCCTTTTGATTTTTGAATTCTTTTGACGAAGGATTTGAAATGTTTGAAAGTGTCACTTTTGTTTTTCAAGAAAATTACCCATGTATATCGAGAGTAATCGTCAACAATTACAAACACATATCGATTACGATTTATTGACTGAACCTGTGTTGGTCCAAATAAATCCATATGTAATAGCTCCAATGGTTGTAACGTTGATATGACTTTCTTGGATTTGAAAGAAAATTTGGTCAATTTTCCTAATTGACATGCATCACAAAGATTATCAACCTTAAAGCTTACTTTGGGTAGTCCTTTAACTAGATCATTCTTGGCTAGCTTGTCAATAGTTCTGAAGTTTATGTGACAAAAACGTTTGTGCCATAGCCATGGATCATTATCATTTGCTACAAGACACATATCTGAATTATGATTGGTATTCATATTCAGAATATAGATGTTTCTGTCTCTATATCCTTCAAAAGCTATATTACGATCTTTATCTAAAATACTACATTTATTGTCCGAAAAAGAAATGATAAAACTTTGTCGCACAATTGACTGATACTTAGTAAATTATGTTTCAAATTCCTAACTAGCATGACATTAGTAATAAGAGGTAAGTTTGATGTACCGTAATTGCTCACATCGGCTTTGCCAATGATATAGCCTTTTGAATTATCTCCAAAAGTGACTGAGCCACCATCTGAATAAGTGATATTTGTTAATAAGCTCTTGTCTCCAGTTATATGCTTCGAGCAACCACTGTCTAGTATCCACTTTCCTCTTTTCTTAAGTGGGACCTGCAAAAAATAAAATTAAGTCCATGGTACCCACCTTTTTATAGGGTCCTAAGAGTTAGGTCTTAGGAGTCCAAACCCATACAGGTCCGGTATCCTCTTTATATATATAATTTGGATTATGATGCACAGAACTCAAAATTTTTTGAATGTACTTGTTCCTAATCAAATTGTTATTTGTTTTAGGAACCCACATTTTTATAGATTTGACATTCTTCTTTTGAAATTTCACAATCGGTTTTGGTTTGGAATATAATAAACTAAGATTTTTCTTAGCTTTAGTTTCTCGTACTTCCTTATTTTTCTTTTTTTCTTTTACCAAGATGTTTCTTGATAACTTGTTTCTTATATCCCAAACCTTGTTTATTTGTAGCAGTTTATGAACTTTCAATAATTTTTGTCAAATTTTCTCGACCTTTGTTAAAGTTAGAAACATTTTGAGTAATGTCGTCTAAATTTGTTTGTAAGCTAGCTTTTTCAAGGTCTAACATCTTGACTTTTTCCTTAAGCTCATGATTTTCGGTAGTTAGAGCATCATCTTTCTCTTTTTGAGTTTCAATTTGTTGACTCAAAAGAGATAGTTGAGAATCAATATTAGATGATGATTCTTGAGCTTTTTCAAGTTCCTCCTCTTATATTTTCTTCTCATCTTTTAACATATCTCGTTCAAATTCGGCTCTACTTAAATCAGCTTGAGCTTGCTTGCATTGTCGTTTTACATCTTTAAATTTATACATTAACTCAGCATTTATATCTAGAACTTCTTCAAAAGTCGGAATTTGTACCTCATCTTCTTTAGCCATAAAGCATACATTAGCTTGTTCATTGTTTGAGTCACTTTCACTATCAGATGAAGATGCGTCTGAATCATCCCATGTCACTGAGAATGCCCGTTTCTTTGACTTGTCCTTTTTGTGTTTGAACTTTTCATTTTCTGTCTTCTTCTTTTGTTCTGGACAATCCTTTTGCATGTGTCCCTTCTTATGACAGTTAAAGCATTCTACATTTGATGATGATGGCTTATTTGATCCGAACTTCTTTCTGTTGTATCGACTAGCTTTTCGTTGCTTTAAGAATTTTTTGAATCCTTTTGCAATGAATGCTAGATCCTCATCTTCGGAATCTGAGACGTCTTCATCTTTCTCAGCATGAAAAGCTACATTTTTCTTTTCTTCTTTTTGTTCTTTTCGAGCCTGCAAGTTAGATTCATAGGAAATAAGATTTCCTATCAATTCATCTGGCTTCATGGTGGAAAGATCATTAGCTTCCTCTATTGCTAATACTTTTTCTTCCTACTCATTAGTCAATGAATGTAGGACTGTTGAAACTACATCAAAATCAGAATATTTTTGTCCTAAACCAATAAGAGCATGATGAATGGTTTGAAACCTTGAATACATCTCATTGATTGTTTCATTCGGCTTCATTTTGAAATTTTGAAATTGACTTCTCAACAAAGCTATTTTTGCATGTTTAACCTTGTTATTACCTTCATGAGTGGTTTTTAGCATTTGCCAAATTTGATATGCAGAGGTACAGATACTAACACGGTTATATTCGTTTTGATCTAATGCACAAAACAACATATTTATTGCTTTTGCATTTACAGCGGCTGCGGTTTTCTCAGCAGCTGTCCATTCTGCATACTCAGTTATTGGATTGACTATTTCTTCCTGAGTAGCATTCCAAGCATCATAACTTGTTGATTGCATATAAAAAGCCATACGTGTTGCCCAATAGCAATAGTTTAGGCCATTAAAGAAAGGAGGTCTTTGTGTTGACTGACCTTCTGTGTAAGTGGTGTTACTAGTGCTTGCGTTATTTGCCATATTACTATAATATATCAAATAAATGTGTTACGGTTATGAGATGACCTGGCTCTGATACCAACTGAAAGTGTCGATAGATGACTTTAGGCAGGATCAGTAATATGGATATGCGGAATATATGATATATATTCAGAAAGATCTCACAGTAGCAATATCACAGATAAGTAAATGCAGTAATAGAAAAATCACACCAGGGATTTTTATACTGGTTCGGAGCACCGTCCTACGTCCAGTCCCAGATCTCCTACCTGGAATTTCACTAAACACTATCCTCACTTAACCCTGAGGAAAACAGGTTCACAACACCCGAGCAGCCAAACGGGATTTCATGCCTCTATCAACACGAGGACTTCACAACTCGCCTCTTACAACACCGAGGACTTCAAACAAGATATAAACTTGTAGTTTGACAATGTGTGTTCTTAACAACACGGATTTGTCAACTCTTGTACAACCTTCCTATAATCTAATCCTCAAATATGATTTTGATATTGTGAAGATTTGGAAGATGATATCGTTGTTTGAATCTAAAGAATAATATACAGATTTAAGGATTCAAATAACGATATATGAGAATAGTGAGCTTTTGAATGCTTTTAAAGAGTAAGAATGAAATCAGCACTTAGATAGCAAGAATAGAAAGAATTTTTATTATGCAAAAATGATGATTTCATGATGCTTTTATAGAGGATGGAGAGATGTAGTCATTGGTGAAGAGAAACCATGAAAAGAGATGATTTTTGGCCAAGAGAAAGGATCATAACCATTGATGAAATAGGGTGTCTATTCGAAAAGATGGCTTCAGTTCGTAGACCAGTCGACTGGTAAAAAATGACCAGTAGACTGGTGTTTGAATATATGTAAGTTATATATATGTGTGCACGTTCATTGTGCATTCTGAACAGAAACGGTCAACCACCTATATATGAACCGGTCGACCGGTTTCTGTTAGTATGCACAATGAATGTGCATACATGTATAAACATATATATATTCAAACCATATAGGAATATGATTATTTGAGGATAGATTTTAACATGTTTAACTACACTCATACTCTAAATAATCAACCTATACCATCGAATATCTTCTTTTTGTCGATCTTGAATTCCTCCTTGTCATTGATCAAAATACCTTGAATTACTTGACTCAACACTTGTAGGGAGCCGATCGATTAATAGATCGTTTCGTAGGACCAAGTAATGGGTCATTTCATGATATTGGGCAAGGGATCATTTCATAGTTAATACTTGACAGGGGTTGGGTTACTAGTACAGGTGGTAAAGGCCCATTTCTGTTTCTGTTTCTGTTAGGGAGGTAAAAGCCCATTACTATTTCTGTAAAGATCACCCTATTTCTGTTTCCGTTTCGGTTTGGAGATTAGGATAACACCTAATTTTGTTATACTAGTACTGGTGCAGAGAATGTTAAACATGCGATGCTATACGTAGTTTATCTGGTTAGCATAGTTTATCTTGCTATACGTAGTTTATCTGGTTAACATAGTTTATCTTAATATCTTAGTTTAACTTGCCTATCTTGTCATCACCCTTATGTTTACTTTCAGTTTATACATGTTATGTTATCTTTACTTGTTTCTATGCTGAAAGTCACAAGGACTTACCAGTCTTTATGACTGACCCGTTTTCTTTCGCCTCTTTTTCTCTCCTCCCCCCCCCCCCAAGGTTCTCAGGGAGGAAACACTACTACTTAGTTTGGACTTTTTTCTGCTTCAAGATCATCATATATGTCTTGGACATTTCTTGGCTATGGCTTCTTTACTGTTTTACTTGGGGAATGATTTATGACTATGGTTTTATGCTTCTTTACTATTGCAAGACAGATTTCGATGTAATGAATTTAATGGCATTTTGATGTAAAAGGCTTTAGACCTTTCTAGATTTTAAAGCAATAAAATTTGGTTCTTCTTCGGCTGTTTTATATGTTATGTCTTGTAATTTTTCTGTGTATGTTTACCTAGATAATGCTCCACCAAAGTTAGTGCATTCCCTTTGTGAGTGACCCTAGCGGAGGTGGGGTGTTACATACAAGGTGCCTCCGGTTTCGTTCAGACCCAGAACGAACTTGTAAATGGATTGTGTGTCTGACATTGGATTTTATTCTGTGTCATTAATTTCTATTAAATATATATATCTGTTTGGCGATAGAGAATTTATTCCCTTGCTTAATGCCCTTCTCTGAGACGTATGATCTTAGAGGTTATGTATTGATGGATATCAATCGCATGGAGTGAACTGCCTGTGTGGCATGCCTAAGTGGCAAATGATCAAGGCTTTTGTTGAAAAGCAAAGTCGTGTGGTTGATGATCAAAGCACCTCCTGTGTGGCATAGCTTTGTTTAACGTTGATTCGCGAGCCTCACACCCCGGTCGTGAACCAGAAACGGGAGAAGGACATCAGGGAGAACATGCGTTTCCTTCTAGCTAAAAGTGGCATCGGTGGTTTTACACGCCCTGACGAGTTTGAATTATCTGGTTGTTGGGTTGCGAGGCCCCTCGGATATAACGGTGACTATGTGGAGCCGATGGAGTCATTGACACCCCATAGGGTGGGGAAACGCAGTGTTCAGGCATTTTAATCCACATCGGTGGACCGGCCCTGACGATCCAAAGGCATGACTGAGTACTTGCCTAAGGGGCGGGCTAGAGCGTCTCGAATTCGGTAAGGACGATCCCTTGCCTTGGTTCACAGATGGAAATCCAACTTCCAATACGTGACTTTGAAGTTTTGATTGTAGAGCCTAGTTTGGCGACATAGTGGTATAGGGCACTTATGCCGTCTATGATTGATACTTATGATTGAAATTATTTTTGACACTATACACTTATAGTAATAATAAAAGAGGAAATTTCACGTACCGAGCATTCTTGGCTATTATAAGGTAAAAACCCTATCCTCTGGCTTGCGTTGCATTGTGTGATAGGACCTGGGTCTTATATTAGCTTCATTGTTCTTTATTTAGCATTGAGCTGTTGTTTTATGCACTGGTATTCTTGGGAGGAAACCTGTTCCGTGTTATACGGCGTGGTCCCTTGATTTACCTAACTTTAAAATAAAGATTAATAACTGTTTTAGTTCTCACACCAGTCACATGACTGACCTGGAGTTTATTGTTTTAACCTAAACTCTGGGTGCCCTTATTTTGACACGGGCAGCTAGTAGTTTTGGTTTTGCAGATTTATATTCACAGGAACCTAGTTTACAGCTGGAATGATATTCGGAAAGCTCTGTATCCGTATATTCCTTTCAGTTGTGTTTCGTATTCTTTTCCGCTGCGATGTATTTAAATGTAATTTAAATCTCTGATATTTCCTGTGTAATATTTATTCATACTCTGTATATTCGTGTATTCTGATGGAATTATTGCAATAAGCAATGAAATTTTCTTCTATTTGCGTTCTGATCTATCTTGTCCTCAAAGTATCCACTCTTTCCTTCATGGGGAAGTTACGGGTTTTTACAATATATTTATACATTCACTCATCTTTTCGAATCTTACACTACCTAATGATGTTGCCTCAACAACGATTTTCGTCAATTATGTAAAACCAAAATTTTTAAGATATTAATTAAATGATTAATAAAATAATAAGTTGTAAAATTGTTAAAATTTAGCTATTGGACTTGCACCATTGGGTCCATTTCAAATTTCTGGTTAATTTATATATTTGGTTATCAAGAAACGGAGTTTACAAGAATAAGTTATGATAAAAATAAAATCAAAAGAAAAAAATTATACAAGCGGGTCGACCAATGGGCATTGGTCGACCCATTGGGGGGTCGAGTTGACCTACCCACATATTTGGGCGCAATTCACGCCCAGGCAATAACACAATGAGCTGAGTCGTTTTTTTCACAACCAAGCTGATGTGGCTACTTTTAATGGTGGCAAGTTCTTATTCGTCACATAACTTAGTTGGTCTAGATTTAATCTAGAAATCCAGCGGCCTGAGATCCTCGACTTAACCATTAATAGACCCATAGACATAGCTCTTTCTTCATAACACAATCTCTTCTCTGCTGGGTTCTCACTTGAGATGGACCTGACCTAATTTTTTTTAGGGAAAAAGATTTATAAATATATATATATATATATATATATATATATATACGAACATATATTTATATCCTTTTGGAGGAGGGATTTATAAGGGCCATGAAGGAACACTTTGGACCATGGGTAAGTTTGTAATTATTTGAGATTTTTGATAATTTAGAAAAATAGGGTTTTTAATAGTTGTAAGGCTTTATGTAGTTTTTCTCTATGGTTTTCTTATAGTTTTTCTTATATTTCTTGTTAGTGTTTTATAAGTTAGTATTTTTTGTAAGTTACTTTCTATAAGTTATTTCTGCCATTTTCAGTCTTTTCTTACAGATTTATTTTATTTAAATACTATAAGATATTTACTTATTTGTGGTTTATGCCTAAAAACATGCCTAATATATAAATATTAGTATTTTGATAATTGATGTAATCCTTTTTAGTTTGCGCATGGAAATAATATTATTTTAGAATAATTATGCAAATGTGGATTAAACATATGCGACTGAATTTATAAGAATAATGTGCATAAAATATAGATTTGTAATTAAAAAAGTGATTGGACTGAAATATGCAAATTAATGAGGTTTGTAATTAAATTATGACATGATATTTAATTGGAAAAGACTGAAGATATTTTCAAAAGTAATATTATGATAAATTATGTAGACACACATAGATATCATAATGAACAGTTTGAGCTTATTTGCAAATATAATTATAACATTAATGTTATTGTTAAATTAAACGATGGAAATGCTTATTATTGACATAAACTTAAAATTGAAGTTAATTTAATCTATATGTACTGGTTATGGTCCGTTCCAACAGCACAAGGCTGATTTGGAAAATAAGCAACATAAGTTAATAAGCATAAGTTTATTATGGTCCATTCCAATAACACGGGGCTGATTGGGGAAAATAAGAGACTAAAGGTTAAGGATCGAATCAAGGGGGATTTGGGATGAAGCGCAAATAAGAATATTTGTTTTTTAGGACCTGTACCGGTAACATTCCATTTCACGTTTATCAACAACAATGGTGGTGGTTGGGCACACATATATTGATTAGAGTAAATAAGGGATCAATATAGACAGAGTCGTGTGTAGATGCGTTATGATGGTGCGATGAGCATGCATGAGAATCAACGAGGGAAAATTAGTCATTATTCTGTAAACCAACGTTTATGTTATGTATTTACTGATGTGTCAGGTCGGATAAAACCCGAGATCTATAGTGACATAAGCTATCATGTAAGATGGTAGATTAGCATCAGGTCGATGGGTAGTATTACGAATATATCATAATTTTGTTTGTCAGGTTCAGTAACTGAAAAAGTGCAAACAATAGGACAAGTATGTACTCATACGGTTCAAGAATATTTCTTTTTATACTATTCTACTACATTCACCTTTTCTAGTTATACACGGGCACATTATCTGACACAGAACAATTATTGAGTCTGTCTTTCTTTTATTACTCAATCATGATAGTAATTACAACACTCACAAGGCTTTATATCTGGCCCATTCTTCTTTCTTCCCCACCGTGCTCATAGGGTATACTGTTCAGTTTAGACTCCCTTCGAGGGTTGCTTTTGGAGGCACATTCTTGTTTCAGATGTAATCACCTTTTTGTTTTATCTGTTTTGAGGGATAATTATATTATACTCTAATTTGTGACTAAGATATGGTTTTCATGAGACATGTGGCTTATGTTTAGTGGCTGGTTTTAAAAACACAGCTGTCGTGGCAAGTTCCTATTAGTCGCAAACGTGGCTGATCTAGATTTAATCTGGAAATCCAACTGCCTAAGTTCCTATTTTGGATTTATATTTTTATGTCTGGTGAATCTTAGTCTTAGTGATTATATGTCTATATGTAATGATTTGGATTTTTAACCGTTTAATTGAAATTTTAAAAATGGTTTAAATGTTGATTTAAAGTTTAAGTAACTCGAATTCCATGATTTTGTATATTAATTTAATTAGAATAATAAAATAATAAATTAAATTCAAAAATAGTCGGAATTAGTTGCATTCGCAATATAGTACAAGTTATAATATAGTAATGTTTAATTAAGTTAGATTTGAATTATAATAATGAATTCGTTTATTAAACAACATTCAATAGCTCAGGAAGTTTGGGTGTTTAGGATGAGGAATCAAAGGTGCTAGAGCTCGACAGGTTCGAATCTTGCTCCAAGACACGGTCGAGCTATACGTAAAGCATCCATGTGCGAGGACTATACAAAGCAAGTTAGACACACGACATGGTGTAATACTTAAGTGAGTATCAATGAATACTATGATCTTAAGATTCCCTATGTTAATGAAAATAATAATATAAAACGAGCTGTGACATCATAGTAGTTCGTAGATTTATGTTTTGAACTTTAAATGAATGTACATGATCCAATATAAGTCAAAATTCTTTGAAACAAGAGTCGACCAGATTAATTGAATAATAATTTTCTAATGAAAGAGAAAATTAGAGTTTTTATATTGTAGTTTTGAGTTATGTCTAAATCAAATTTTCAGAAAGTCGTTATGGAATGTTTATAAACCATAACGATTTATTAAAAAAAGATAAAAGGGTTTTTAATATATTAAATATCAATTTAACTTGAAATTCAATTTGGAGAAGTTTATTTTGAAACTGTATGAAATTCTATTTGAATATATACGATAACAATAAATAATTATTAATATTATTATTATATTGAAGTATTTTAAAATTAATTTATATCGATTTAATTTAGACATTTAAAAAGAGACATTCTTCAAACGACCTCAGATTTCAATGAAACAAATTGTATTAAATCCCATATGGCTAATTATTGCTAGATTTCAAATTTCATGTCAATCGGAGTTATTTTGTGAGTGTATGCAAATTAAAATGTGAATAAATCAATAATTTGAACTCAAACTACTGTTATTTGTGCAAATGAACTCGGGTTTCGATGAAATATGTTTCATTGGGTCCAAAATGTCATATCATAACTTGAAGTCCATATTCGTTGCAATCGTAGTTCGTATGTGATCGTACCAACTAATAAACATCGAACAGAAGGCGATAGGAACAAATGAATTGAATAATAATAATCCAAATATCGTTAGTCACTTCAAGATAAAATAATGTAAATCTCCTCTATAAAAACACCCTAACCATAACCCAAAATTCCCAAATCAATCAACTGCATTTTGCAATTAAACCCATTTCTATATTTTAGTTTATATCTCTCAATCCGTAACAAATTGGAGTAAATTGTCACTAGGAAGTTGGAGAGAATGTTGAGGAAATGTGCTAGTAAAATTTTGTGGCCATGATCACTTGTGGTGGCCAGAAATTCGCCATAATCGAGAAAAGAACAGGTTTCGTTCTTTCTCATTTTTCGTGCAAACCATGGGGTTTTAGGCCGAGATCCCTGAAGGGCAAATGTAGAGGAGAGGAAGCAATTTCTATCGGTTTTGGTGCGGCGGAGAATGGTGGCATGGGGTATCGGAATTTGTAAGTTGATCAGAGACTATTATTCGGATGGTTGCGATCAGATTTGGGAGAAATTGGAGGTGCTAGGGTCATTTTCAGGGGAGGCCATCTGAAAGAAAGAGAAAGAGGGGAGGAAGGTGCATCGGCCTGAGGTGGTGGCATCTTGATTGGTGGGCGATGGGTGGTGATATTCCCATTCGTTCATTTTTTGTCTTTCAAGCATTTGTGGAGTTTGGGGTCGAGGCATGAGGTGTGACCGGCAGCGATGGAAGGAGAAAGGTCGGGGCAAGGATGGGTTGCAATGCGGTGGATCTTTGGTGAAGCACGACGGCATGAGGGAGCATAGTTCGATCACGAGGTTTGGTTGAAAAAGGGAATCGGGTTTTACTAAGGTTGGGAGAAAGATTAAAGCGAAGTTAATTTTGGCTAATGATGTGTTTAATCACTAATGAAGGTAATTAGTAAAAAGGTTAACAATAGATCATTTTATATTATAGACGTTCAATCTTATTAAATACATAACTTATTAGTACGTGAACAAAATTTCATGAAACGAGTCATGTTGAGATCACAGTGAAGAATACCACGCAATCGAGTTGGTTTGGTTGGAATCGGAAGCTGTTGGAATTTCATTTAATTTTGAATGTTCATTTAAAATTAAATAAAACAATGGGATATCGTCGAATCATAGTCCAATGGTGAATTAACCCTCACACCTTCTGGAATTCTATTATGTGGTTAAATTCATAATAATTATAATTTATCGTTGATAATATAAATTGGATGTTTGGATGCCTTGGATGCTTATTATAATTAAAACATTTATTTCATATGTTATTATTAAATGTTATTATGAGCTGTGTTGCTTAGAAAACAGGTTGAATGGATCCAACAGGATTCCTCAAATATTTTGTATGTTATTAGATTTCATATTGTTTATATATGAACTGTTTAACCCCAGTGACGTTAAAAACCTGTTTGGATGTTAAATTATAATTCAATGTGTTGTGTTTTTAACCAATAGACAATATTGATTAAGTTATTGGCAGAAAATGGTCTAAAAGCATGTTTTTAAGACGTTAATTCGCCGTCGGGCGAATCGACGTATTTAAAGTTATAAAATTTATTTTTATAATTGAAGCGAATTTTAAATTATGTTGTCATTAAAATAGAGGGATATAAATAAGTCGATATTTAAGAATGGTGTTTAAGAAATTAGTTATATAATATAATGTATAGTAATTTTATTATTTTAATTTTTATAAGCATAGAAGTTAGAATTTAACATATGGGTTAATGTTTTGAAATAATTGTTTTTTAAGTAAACATTTAAGCAATATTATTTGATTAATTATATTAATCTAAGAGGAAGGATTAATTGGAATCAATTAACAAGTAACTGATGATTTCAGTTTGACTAAGTCAACGGTTTAATTTGTATTTGGTTATTAAATTAAACTGGTCTTCAATTAATCTAATAAAAATAGTTTAACAAAGAGTTGTCTAATTTAATAAGATTTATTAAATATTAATTACCTTTTTATTTAATGATGTTTAAAAATAATTATTGAATTGATAATCATTAATGAAGTTAGTCATTGTTTAATTAAGTGGTTAACTAATCTATTTTAATTGATAATAAGGTAAATTACTTTTATTTCAATAAATGGTAAAGTCAATTAGTATAATAATTAAAGTGATTACATTTTAAATGGAATTCGTTTAAGAAGATAATCAAGTTCCAAATGAAATTTAACTGAATTTTGGAAGGTGTAGGGGTTCTCTAATGAACCCGAGTTTTTTTAAATAAAGTTCATAAAAGAGGTTTTAAAACTAGTTCGATGATTTAAAAAAGAATTTACTTATGGAATTAAGTAAAAATGAAATGAGATTTTCAAAATGGAATTGGTTAAATGGATTGTTAAAAAGGGATTTTTGTAATTAGAATTAGTAACGTATTTTGTAATCGGATATTGTGATACAATCCAAGTTATAAGCCCATTGTTCAAAAGAAGTTTAAAAAATTAGAAGGCTATGTTATAGTAAGAATTTACTTAATCAATGAATTAAGTAAAAATCGTTACATTTAAAAAGAGATTTTCAAAAATAAGAATGGTTTATAAACCACGTTTTAAACAAATTAACAAATGATATTTTATGATATTAGAATTAATATCATTTTTTTTGCTACAAACTCGTATTTGTCTTAAGATAAGAACGTTGTTGATTAAGGTCTGAGAGGTAAATAAAATACACCAACTTAAAAGACTTCAGGATTATTGAAGGGCGGTATTAGTTTGTAATAGTTAAAAGGTTGAAGATAATTTATAAGGATATGAAAAGAGGTTTTGTTAATATATATATATATATATATATATATATCGATATTTTCAAAGTAAAGATATATAAAGAAGGGGTTTGGTGAACATATATATTTTTAAGTGATAATTTTATGATTAACTGATTCAAGTAACAAAAACGAGAGAGTTTTGTTGAGATGAATATAGAAATTAATTTTTAAGAATCTATGAAATAGTTTTAATAAATGGTTTTTAATTTATTGGATTTTGAGCTGCTAACATACTTGACCGTATTGTTTTGACTTGATAGTTAAAAACCTGACTATCAATGAAATATTATTCTTGGACTTTTGACGTGTTGTTTTGAAGAGACCGAAATGGGAACTAGACCCAAAACCATTTCGAAACAACTTGGCGTTTGAGACTAACTTGCAGGGAATAAAGATGGAGCACTGAAGACGGTAGGTCTTTATAAAATGGAAGACCCACCTATAATCTCTGACTTGCAACCAGAGATACATGTGGTTTTGTCATGGTTGAATTATACGATTGCAAGGACTACGTGCTACTGATCCTTGGGGTGATTCATACATAGGATGAGGTATGATGGTGCTTTTGGTTCAACCTATTATTGGACGACTTGTATAGACAAATGTATGACAGGGTATTTCCTGAAACTCATGTATGCTGATTTTTACAAATATGCCAAGTTTGGTGGTGGAGAAGGAAACTTCTTTTAGCTTAACACCTAGAGTATATTTGGGAATGTCAATTAGTGATTTGATAGATCTGAAAATGTGGCATTCAAAGTTATTCAGATGATCTCTAAAAGGTAAATCGTCACTTCAAACCTCGTCAACCGGGAAATGACAGAAATCGAGCAGGCGGGACGGCTATGTGAGACATTCTCGTTAGGGTGTATTGTCACCATATAGACAAATCTCATTTGTTCCTTCTTCTGTTACTTCTGCATGCTTAAGAGAAAAAGTTGGATAGCTGACAACCATTGTGACAATATATTCAGTACACACAACTTGAATGAGTGGTCGGTTATGAGAGGTCGAGTTGCAAGATTTCTTATTGAACCCTAGTGCATCACTCTTTAGAGGTACACTGATCGGGAGGTGGTCCCATACTTTGTCATGCTGGAAATCCAAACTCTAATACGAGTCGTATGTTGTAAGATGTATACTAACTATGTTGGAAATTGAGGTGCAAGCTTTCTGGCTTTATTCCTATTTATTTGTAGATTGATATTATTATTATATCATTGGATTTTGATATAAAAAGTAATTTGGGTATCGTAAGGTAAAAATACGTGCCATGTTTATGTGTAGTCGTGTCTTACGACAATTCCATTTTTTCAAAGGAATTTCTAAAGTTAAGAAAATTGTTTGTAATATGAATTTATCACTGAAAATATTGCTGTAACACCCCACATCCATTAGTGTCACTCACAAAGGGAATGCACTAAGTTCTGTGGAGCATTTAGGGTAAAAGATGCAGATAAATTACAAGACAGACAGAAATTAAACAGCGGAAAATAAAACTTTACTTTATTGATAAGATAGTTTGTACAACAATTGATTTCCAATATCAGAGTATCATCTGTCTTACAAAATAAAGAAGCATAAAACAACATTTATATTCCCCAATTGTAGCAAGAGCCAGCCATAGCATCTGAAAAGAGAATCCAAGCAAAACTTCGACAAATCTTCAAGCTGGGAAAGAGTGACAGTCCAACTTAACCTGAGCTATACTATTCCCTCCTTTACTACCTGGGGGGGAACGGAAGAAAAGAAGACAAAAGAAAAATAGAGTCGGACATAAAGCCTGAGTAAGTTCAGTTACTTCTAGCATGTGAACATGGAAAAACAAAACGACATGAATTAACTGAATACAAGATAACACCATGATGATAGGATCAGCAAGATTAGATAAGATTAACACAAGATATGCTAAGACAAGATAAACTGGATATGCTCTAATACTTTCGCCGCTTCGCTATTTCCTTGTTATACTGGTTTCTATATCTCTGCACCACCTAACTAGTGTCCCAACTAGTAACGATAACGTGATCCCAATCCCTGTAGTTTCCATTGCCTTCAGGCATACATTTATTATTTATTACCTAGATCTAATCTAGGGTTTTCTATCAAGTGCTTTCTAGATTCAACTAGAGTTTACGCTATATGCTGAATGCTTCTCGGATTCAGGGTTTATGCCACCTAGTCCAACTAGGGATTATGCTATCTGTCGAACGATGCCCCCTAGTCTAGGACACACTACCTAGAGTGGTATATGTTCCTAGACTTCCCCACGCATGTATCGTGAATCGTTATCGCTTGTCTAGATGCACATGTCCTGTAATGTGCAGCCCGAGTCCCGTGGCAGGGAAAATCAAGAAACACAGAACTCAGTCGGGAGCTTTCAGATATCTGCCGATGCAGATGCTAAGGTCTGTTTTTATTCCAGTGGCTATGGTCCCACTTGACCCCTCCCTCAACTAATGAAAGGCACACCTTGAAAAATGAGAACTATACGCAGGCCCCCTATGCCCCACTAATTTATGGCCATCCACAACCGCAACCATAACTAGATAGCAAGTATATGGTCCGTAGGAGTTCTCCGCCTTCCCGCTTCACGTATCTCGATTGACTGAAGATGGATGGTAGACGACGAGTTGCTATCACAGGGCTACCGTTTTCTCGCCGAATCACGCTGGTCCATCCTAGTCTTTAGGTTGCCATATTTTGCAACCAAGGCATACCCTTGGTTCTTCTAACGCAGACCTTAACCTCTGTGAGCCCAGGAGGATCATCTGCAGCCTCACAGAGGGATACCAAGAGTACCCTTACGTCCCCTCGGAGCCTCGGGCTTCGTAACCCAATTCGTTGGAGCCTTCATTAAAATTAGATGGACGTTCGCTCCTTCTCGTGTTATACTAAGAATTACTACTTAGTTTTGTCAACTAAGGTTTACCACTAAGTTTCCAGAAATGTTGTTTTCTTAACTAAGGTTTACTACTTAGCTCCTTTTGACTAAGGTTTACTACTTAGTTCTCTTTCTCGTCAATTTGGATTGGTTAAGTGTCATTGGTCAATTCAAACTATCTTAACCCTCTTCATTTATCCTGTTAAACTGGTTAAGTGTTATCAGTAATTCATGTTGACTTAACCCCACCATAAACCAAGTTATATTGGTTAAGTATTTCTTATTACTTAACCCTACCCATTCATCCTGTATTGGTTAAGTGTTCCTTTCTTAACTTAGCCTTGCCCATCTGTTTTAACTAACATTTTATTAATGGTTAAGTATTATCCCTTCATGTTTTAGACTTAACCCTATTCATTTATCACAATCTGATGGTTAAGTGTTCAAGTTTACTTAACCCTACGGTCTAGTCCAGCTTACATATCAAATTGGCTAAGTGTATTAAATTTTACTTAACCCCAACCTCTAGTCTAGTTAACATGTTAATTTGGCTAAGTGTTTTAACTTTACTTAACCCCACCTTCTAGTCTAGTTAACATGTTAATTTGGATAAGTGTTTTCTTAGTTACTTAACCCCTAAAAATCGTGTCTTGTCACGATGTTAAGTTTGGTTAAGTGTCCCTATGGACTTAACCCTCTCATTCTAGCTTAACTGTGTTAAGTTGGTTAAGTGTTCCTATGGACTTAACCCTCCCATTCTAGCTTAACTGTGTTAAGTTGGTTAAGTGTTCCTATGGACTTAACCCTCCCATTCTAGCTTAACTCTGTTAAGTGTCTGTATGAACCTAACCCCACCCATCGGTTTGGTAACCATGTTGAATTGGTTAAGTGTCTTAGTTAACTTAACCCTACCATTCTTGTTCTAGCTTTAACTAAATAAATTAAAGCCGCGACCACTCACATTAGACAGATATTGTTGCGATTACTGGATGTGCCGGTTGGTTCCGGGCAGATTTACATCGCAACTCAGTCTAACCTCGGGTTAGGCATATTCGTGTTTTCTAAGTTCAAAGGGTTTTGATTAATTTTCAAATCAGGTTTTGAAAGTAACCATCCCGTCCGTCGGATCAGTTAGGGATAGCCAGGGAGAGCAGGAAACTTGTATTTTCCAAACCCAAGCCTAGACACTATCCTCTCTGTCACCCTAGAACTTTCTGGTGTATGTATTATTAAAAGAGATGTCATTAATAAACCTTTCTCTTGTATATATATATAAATTGTTAACAATTTACCCTCAAAGTTTAACCATTTATCCTCAAAGTCCATTTTCCCTTTATAAATAAATTTGGCCTATACCATATACATTTGCCATGCCCACTAATGGACTTATATTCTAGGCCCAAATCTTGATTTACAGTTCATGCCAAAAACTAGATTTTATATTCTAGTTTACAGTTTATGCCAAACTAGATTTCATATTCCTAGTTCACCGTTTATGCCCAAAACTTAATTTGCATACCAACTACCTACTTTGTGGCCCATTTAACCATTTACCATTTACGCCCAATGTATGTAAATTATTCTCAATTATTCTAATATACTTATTTAGCCACCCAATTCTGATTTCATATTCTAATTTAAGTTCATGACAAACTAGACTTGTTATTCTAATTTTCATCTTAATAGTCATGCTATAATGCATGTTCCCAAATTATGCCAATTTCCAAGTTTAGCTAATTTCATGTTTTTCCCAAAACGTATTCCCATCGTTCGTATAATCGTGATTCAACCTGGATTATAAATAAATCTAGATTCGTGGATAAAAGGGAATGAACCAAAATGCCATGAAAGAATAGACATAATAACTAGCATAAGATGATAATTCACAGGCATATAGATCTGGTAATATTACGACATGAAAAGGGTTGAATAGTATAGGTTCAAGAACATGGGTAGACCTAACTTAATAGGTAAATTCCCAAGATCAAGATCCAAGGATAACTAGAAATAGAAAGTCAAGCCTAGATCCAATATAATGCTAGTTTGGGGTACAACATGGTTTTGTAACTACAGTGTCATGGGCACAAATAATAACTTTATATCCATAGTCATAGGCAATAAATTCTCACAGTTAATGAATCACAGCCATAGGCGATGTTCATAGTCAAAGGAAAATATTTCTCACAGTCATGAGTCACAGTCATGGGCAATGTTCATAGGCAATGTTCATAGTCAAAGAGGCATATGGTTTTAAGGTCCATAGTTTCATAGTCACAGTCTTATTGGTCATCGAATCATAAAAGTTCTTAATTAGGTCCAAGGATATAAGCACTGATTCGAACAGAAAGATTTGGCATATTCTTTTATTCCTTTAATTTCATGTCACGAATATAGAAAACGTTCAAATCTAAAAAGTAACCGACTTACAAAGATTATATTAGATTCGTAGAAAAACAGTCGTTTGAAGTCGTTTGAATCTTCACTTGAATCCTAGCTTGTTTTGAATCTCCTCTTGAAAGTCTTGAGCAGCATTTCCTCATCTTAATTTATTTTACTTATTATTTTATTTATTATTTAATTTTAGAGGAGGAGAAGAAGCCATGTCCACCAAGAAACTTTGCAGCATAAGGTTAGAGAAGAATTGTGAATAATGAAGGAGACTAGGGGCTGTTTATATAGGATTAGTCGGACGAACCTGGGCAGAAAACGAGACCAGGTACATTAGAATGCACCCAGGCCCAAAAGTGGGTTTTGCACCCAGGTCGACACCTAGGTCGACTGGGCAGTCGACCTGGTCAGGGGGGGGTCGACTACCCAGTCGACTCCCCAGTCGACCTGGGTCCTGGGCGGGGATTTTCCCGCCCAGCCCGCCTCTGGGTTTGAATTCGAATTTCGAATTCGAATTTCGAGCTGTTTTCTATTCTGAAAATTCCTAAAACTTCGGAGGGTCATATCTCCCTCATACGGACTCCGATTCTCGCAAACTCAGACTCGTTTTCAAGCAGAATTTCGAGACGAACGCAATGGCGCCACCCATTTCCCTTAATTCTTCAATTTTGAATTAATTAAACCTTGATTTGTGAATCTTAGTGTTATAGAATTACGGGGTGTTACATTCTCCCCCACTTAAAAGGATTCCGTCCCCGAAATTTTCAAGTTAGGAAGAATGTGTCCTACCATCCCCTCATCCATCTAATAAACCATTCAATCATAGGCATTCATTGTCCTTAAAAGGATTTCTAATGTTTTCATGCTCGTATGCATAGTGTGTGTGTATGTCTTTATCTAATGCAAAATCAGGCGGTTTACTGATTCAGTTGACCTCCTTAATGCGAATCATGTCAGTGCCACGCGTCCAATCATGTATGCAATCATCCCTAATTATGTAAATACTACATGTGTGCATAGCCATTCATCCATATGCAACATCCATATGACAACATATCAAGTTCAACTTACAAACAAATACATATCTGTAAATGTAATATGAAAGCGTTCGAACTGATCTAGTGCCTAATACGTATGTATATGCATTCACGAGCAACCGCTAGCAACCACTCGCAACCATCAACCATAACATGTTTCAAATACATGTTTACATCCAAAAGAGTTTCTACCTAAGGATCGAAGATACGACCTAGAGGATATACTTTGGAAAGAGAGAAACAATTATGCGTAAATCTCCTACAAAAAAAAAAGAAATCAAGGATGCACCCTTAAGGAAAAGGGTAGGATGTTAGTATCTAGCCTTCTTGAGCTTTACTCCATTGTATCTTAACTAATTTAACTTCACGATTGTGAAGTTTCTGACCTCCATTTCCAAAATAAACAGATGTCAATCACAGTACCAAGTGTATGTACTAAGATGATTAGAGGTCTCCCTCTTATCCACCATGCCATAACTATAAGGGTCGAAAGGTCACTACGTGCTTTTTAGAGTGCCTGCCACGACTATACATCTCTCACGCAAACCATCCTAGTCGAACTCGACATTCCTCAAGTACAAGCCCCAAAGGCCTAAACCAATATCAGACAAGCACCAAAGGAATATCTCCTCGGAATTTAGACGATCTACGTGAGATGATATAAGCAAACTCAATAGCTATTCTCAAATCCCTACTAACCAAAAATAAACTGGTTGGACCACCAATTGGATTTGAGACTCTAGTGGGATCTTTCTACAATACAAGTACTATGGTGCAGAGACTCAACTATGGAAGTGGATATGAACAAATGCGAAGCGCTAAAACCAAAGGAAAGAGTACGAACAGCAAAACTAGACTCTTCCAACAGAACTTTACTACCTTTCTCCTAGGTATGCTTGGTGGCGAAGGTAGGTACTTGCCCTTCTGAAAAGCTTGTCCTTTGCCCTTAATTACATGCCCTATTACACCATAATAAAGATACTTCCTCTTGTCTTAGGTTTTATAATTCCTTCCTCCTTTGTGAGCTAAATCTGCATCCATGAATTCCTCATCCTCTTCCATGTGTATTCATGTTGACAAATCTCTCAAAAGCTGCTTCCATCGTACAGAAAACCCTATAAGCTTGAAAGAAAACTGGCTGTAGGTGAAATAACTACGGCTATGGATGGAAGCCAGGCACGACTTCGCCCATCGATGAGGTTACCTCCCAGAAAGCCAGGAGCCCCAGAGACTCAAGAAAGAAGGAGACAAGAATTCAAACAGAGGAAGAGAAGATAGTGCATATGGCTTTGGGAAATATGCCTTTAAAACAAATCTTTTCTCTTGAAAATGCTTCTTTTAAAACCGTTTTGAAAATAATTTTTCAAATCCTTTATCTGATCTGGTAACCTTCAGCTCTGATACCACGTGTAACACCCCACATCCGTTAGTGTCACTCACAAAGGGAATGCACTAAGTTCTGTGGAGCATTTAGGGTAAAAGATACAGATAAATTACAAGACATACAAAAATTAAACAGCGGAAAATAAAACTTTACTATATTGATAAGATAGTTTGTACAACAATTGTTTTCCAATATCAGAGTTTCATCTGTCTTACAAAATAAAGAAGCATAAAACAACATTTATATTCCCCAATTGTAGCAAGAGCCAGCCATAGCATCTGAAAAGAGAATCCAAGAAAAACTTCGACAAATCTTCAAGCTGGGAAAGAGTGACAGTCCAACTTAACCTGAGCTATACTATTCCCTCCTTTACTACCTTGGGAGGGGGGGAACGGAAGAAAAGAAGATGAAAGAAAAACAGAGTCAGACATAAAGCCTGAGTAAGTTCAGTTACTTCTAGCATGTGAACATGGAAAAACAAAACGACATGAATTAACTGAATACAAGACAACACCATGATGATAGGATCAGCAAGATTAGATAAGATTAACATAAGATATGCTAAGACAAGATAAACTGGATATGCTCTAATACTTTCGCCGCTTTGCTATTTCCTTGTTATACTGGTTTCTATATCTCTGCACCACCTAACTAGTGTCCCAACTAGTATCGATAACGTGATCCCAATCCCTGTAGTTTCCATTGCCTTCAGGCACACATTTATTATTTATTACCTAGATCTAATCTAGGGTTTTCTATCATGTGCTTTCTAAATTCAACTAGAGTTTACGCTATCTGCTGAACGCTTCTCGGATTGAGGGTTTATGCCACCTAGTCCAACTAGGGATTATGCTACCTGTCGAACGATGCCCCCTAGTCTAGGACACACTACCTAGAGTGGTATATGTTCCTAGACTTCCCCACGCATGTATCGTGAATCGTTATCGCTTGTCTAGATGCACATGTCCTGTAATATGTGGCCCGAGTCCTGTGGCAGGGCAAATCAAGAAACACAGAACTCGGTCGGGAGCTTTCAGATATCTGGCGATGCAGATGCTAAGGTCTGTTTTTATTCCAGTGGCTATGGTCCCACTTGACCCCTCCCTCAACAAATGAAAGGCACATCTTGAAAAATGAGAACTATACGCAGGCCCCCTATGCCCCACTAATCTATGGCCATCCACAACCGCAACCATAACTAGATAGCAAGTATATGGTCCGTAGGAGTTATCCGCCTTCCCGCTTCACGTATCTCGATTGACTGAAGATGGATGGTAGACGACGAGTTGCTATCACAGGGATACCGTTTTCTCGCCGAATCACGCTGGTCCATCCTAGTCTTTAGGTTGCCATATTTTGCAACCAAGGCATACCCTTGGTTCTTCTAACGCAGGCCTTAACCTCTGTGAGCCCAGGAGGATCATCTGCAGCCTCACAGAGGGATACCAAGAGTACCCTTACGTCCCCTCGAAGCCTCGGGCTTCGTAACCCAATCCCTTGGAGCCTTCATTAAAATTAGATGGACGTTCGCTCCTTCTCATGTTACACTAAGAATTACTACTTAGTTTTGTAAACTAAGGTTTACCACTTAGTTTCCAGAATCGTTGTTTTCTTAACTAAGGTTTACTACTTAGCTCCTTTTGACTAAGGTTTACTACTTAGTTCTCTTTCTCATCAATTTGGATTGGTTAAGTGTCATTAGTCAATTCAAACTAACTTAACCCTCTTCATTTATCCTGTTAAACTAGTTAAGTGTTATCAGTAATTGATGTTGACTTAACCCCACCATAAACCAAGTTATGTTGGTTAAGTATTTCTTATTACATAACCCTACCCATTCATCCTGTATTGGTTAAGTGTTCTTTTTTAACTTATCCTTGCCCATCTGTTTTAACTAACATTTTATTAATGGTTAAGTATTATCCCTTCATGTTTTAGACTTAACCCTATTCATTTATCACAATCTGATGGTTAAGTGTTCAAGTTTACTTAACCCTACGGTCTAGTCCAGCTAACATATCAAATTGGTTAAGTGTATTAAATTTTACTAAACCCCAACCTCTAGTCTAGTTAACATGTTAATTTGGCTAAGTGTTTTAACTTTACTTAACTCCACCTTCTAGTCTAGTTAACATGTTAATTTGGATAAGTGTTTTCTTAGTTACTCAACCCCTACAAATCTTGTCTTGTCACGATGTTAAGTTTGGTTAAGTGTCCCTATGGACTTAACCCTTTCATTCTAGCTTAACTGTGTTAAGTTGGTTAAGTGTTCCTATGGACTTAACGCTTCCATTCTAGCTTAACTGTGTTAAGTTGGTTAAGTGTTCCTATGGACTTAACCCTCCCATTCTAGCTTAATTGTGTTAAGTGTCTGTATGAACCTAACCCCACCCATCGGTTTGGTTACCATGTTGAATTGGTTAAGTGTCTTAGTTAACTTAACCCTACCATTCTTGTTCTAGTTTTAACTAAATAAATTAAAGCCGCGACCACTCACATTAGACAGATATTGTTGCGATTACTGGATGTGCCGGTTGGTTCCGGGCAGGTTTACATCGCAACTCAGTCTAACCTCAGGTTAGGCATATTCGTGTTTTCTAAGTTCAAAGGGTTTTGATTAATTTTCAAATCAGGTTTTGAAAGTAACCATCCCGTCCGTCGGATCAGTTAAGGATAGCCAGGGAGAGCAGGAAACTTGTATTTTCCAAACCCAAGCCTAGACACTATTGTAACACCCCACCTCCGCCAATGTAACTCTTGCAAGTACATTGGCTTTGGAGGGGCGTTAAACGAGGTAAACATGCATGCAGATATCGCAAGACAGAACATATAAGTAAAACAGAGTAGTAAAGCAGCGGATAAAACTAGCATTTCAAAACCATAGTTAAGTTACAACAAAGTACTTGGTCATTATTTTCAAACAAACAAAGTCTAGATAAAAGCATAAACTGAAAAACTGAAATACATAAAGTACTATCCCCAAAGTGAAGTGATAAACCATAGCTAGCTCAATGTCCAAAACCGTACATGAGCAAACCAGTAAGCAAGCTGTAAAGATCCAAGCTAAGCTCCAATGTTCCCACCCTGAGAACCTGAGGGGGGGGGGAACGGAAGAAAAGAGGCGAAAGAAAACAGGTCAGTCAAAAAGACTGGTAAGCCCTACTACTATCAGTCTATGAACTAGTAAAGTTAACTGGCATGAGAAGCTAAGATGAACATAAGGATAACAACATACTGGCATGATGATTAACTAACAAGATAGATAAAGATGTCATCGCATAATCAAGGTTAAGTTTTGTACCATGGGTGTACTAGCATTCTAACATGTCAAGTAAAAACAAGAATTGATCCCTTGGCCCAAGCTTGGCCCAATATCATGAGGTGACCTAAATCAAGGTCCAACTACATGGTCTAGTTGATCGGCTCCCTACAAGCCTAACTCATTAAGTGTCGGTGTCATACGGCCCAAACATGCAATGTAGTTAACTGTGCTAGGTACACCCTAGGGTGTATCAAGCCCTAGGGTGTCAACCTCGGACACCAATCAAGTATGCACAGTCTAGACCTACTGGTACCCGTGCCTGATTCTCCAACTCCGGACTATGTGCACAACCATAGTCCGCCTGGACCTACACCGGCGTACCTACTCAGTCATCGTTTTGGTCGCTTACATGTCAGCCCAGTAATCGTGCCCCACCCTAGCCTAGTCCCTAGGGTCTTATGATACTATCAAGAGGGTTACTGCTGCAAAGGACCACGCCACTAGGGTTTCTTAACGGGTTAAATGTGGTTAACCCGATCCAAACGTGGATTAAATTGGTTAAGTGTACCCAAGGTTCATGACTTAACCCCGATTAACCCATCAAGCCCAAATTGGTTAAGTATTAAGTGGACCATGACTTAACCCTAATCAGGAGGCATTCATTAACTTAATGTGCTTTAACCTCTCACATTAGACCTTGTTGTGGTTACTAGTTAAGCCGGGCGGGTCCGGGTAGCTTTACACCACAACTTGGTCTAACCTCGGGTTCGAGCACAACATGACCAACTTCTCACATTGGGTCCTATTGTTTGTAGCCACTATTTAAGCCGGGCGGGTCCGGGTAGATTTATGCTACAAACTCAACCCAACCTCGAGTTGGCCACACTCATCTTTTCTAAGTGTCATGTCCATTATGTTTCCAAAACATAATTACATATCACGTCATGTTATAAAAACCATGTTCTTGTCATAATGTTACCCAACCCCAACGTAATCCCATCGTTTACATAATCACAACAACGCATAAAGGATAAAATAGGGAACTTGGCATAATCATGACAAAAAGGTGTTGAAGCCACAAGTTTAACATGGTGGCATATGAAATGTACATATGTTCATATACTTGCATATTGCATTATTAGGCTTCAAAAGCATGCATAAAACCAAACTTAGCATATAAGTGATACATGGTGATAAATGACATGTAGAAGTTGCTAGAAGTTCGCATTTAGCCTCACATGCAAGTTATCATAAGAGATATGATACTTCCATGTTGCTAAAATGCAACCTTTAACATAAAGCTTGAAGCTTTAAGCTCACAAACTCAAGTTTAACTTGCATAACATGATAACATGATCATCCCAAACTTGCATAACATACCAACTTGCATAATGATCAACCAAACTTGCATATCATAATGATCAACCAAACTTGCATATCATAATGTTCAACCAAACTTGCACATAATGATCAACCCCAAACTTGCATCATTCATTTAACTTTAGAGTTCAAAAATGAAAGTAGAAAAGGGCTTACAATGCTATGAAGACACAAATGAATATTTATTATAAAGATTGAGACGAAGCACTTATGCAATCACCAAAAAGACCCAAATATGAAAGCTCCAAATTAAACCCTTGAGCCAAATCGATAAAAACCCTTGCTTTGAAATAGAAATGTTGCAGCTTGACTTGAATGCAAACTAAGATCACTCTTACAATCTTGAAAACACTTGTATGAACTCAAAATCTCTCATATAAATAAACTTAGGAATTTTAGCATGAGAGTGGAGGCCATGAGAGGAACAAATTTGGCATAGTTTAGTTGTAGGATTGAATAATGGTGATTTAGGCTAGGTTTAGGGGCCTTTTATAGAAGATTAGGATAGTATTAGCCATAGAATTAACCCTAGATTCAATCCAAGCCATCAAATCCCGTCACAAGCCTCCGAAACAGGTAAAAACAGCCAAAATGGGTGCACCAGGTTGCCTGGGCCGACCAGGCAGGTCGACCCCCAGGTCGACCCTGGGGTCGACTCCCCAGTCGACCTGGGGGGGGGAGCTCGACTCCCCAGTCGACCCCCAGGTCGACCCCCCTGGGTCTGGCGGGAATTTTCCCGCCACTTCTGATTTTCTGAAATTTGAATCTGTTTTGAATTTGAATTTTTCGTGAAACTTCGCGAGGCCATATCTTGGTCATACGGACTCCGATTTTCGAAAACTCGGACTCTATTTCGTGTATTTTTCCGAGACGAACGCAATGGCATAGCCCGTTTCCCTTGATTCATATTTTACAGTTTGATTCTGCCTTGATTTGTGTTATAACATGTTATTCAAAAATACGGGTTGTTACATTCTCCCCTCCTTAAAGGATTTCGTCCCCGAAATCTCCAAGTTAGGAAGAACGTATCCTACCATCCACCATCCATCTACTCAAAACATCATCCACGTGCAGTCATTGTTCTTAAAGGATTCTAAATGCTGTATGATCATATGCAAAGGTGTGTGTATATGTACTTATCTAATGCGAAAATCAGGCGGTTACTAATACAGTAAACCCCCTTAATGCAAAACATGTTAGTGAAATGAGTCCATATGTATGCAAATTCCTAACATAATTTATAATCTCTGCATGAGTGCACATAACATTCATACATATGCAACATCCATGTGATAGCATAACAAGTTTCATTCATGAATAAGTATAAGCACTCATGCATATGCAACATGAAAGTGTGTGAGCCGATCTTAGTGCCTAATGTGTATCATGCATCCACGAGTATCCACGTGCAAACACTTGCAACCACTTGCAACCATCAAGCATAACATGTTTCAAATACATGTTTCATCCAAAGGGTTTCTACCTAAGATTCTCATGACATGTTTAACGAGATAACAAGATAAACAAGATAAACATGGATAGCAAAAGAAAGATGTATTAATTAGGAAAAGAGATCGAGGATGTACCCTCAAAAAGAAATGGATAAAGCCCACGCATCTTCTCCTCGGTTTCCCATGTTGTGTCTTCCTCGGCTTCACCCCACTGAACTTTCACCAACTTGACCTCTCGATTCCTTAGCTTCTTGATCTCTGTTCCCAAAATACGAATCGGAGATTTTCTCAAGGTTGCTTCTTTCTCTACCTCAATGTCTTCAAGAATGCTTGGTTCAACCACCTCAGCGGACTCATGTAGGCACTTTCGGAGATGTGAGACATGAAAGACATTATGCACTCCGGCTAGCTTCTCGGGCAATCCCACCTTATAGGACATCTTTCCAATTCTCTCTATGATAGGGAAGGGTCCTACGAACCTTGGTGCCAGCTTCCCAACTACTCCAAAACATACCACATTACGTAAAGGAGAAACCTTCACGAAAACCATGTCCCCTACTTTGAATTCCAAATCTGCCCTTCGCTTGTCAGCATAGGATTTCTGTCTATCTTGGGCCGCTTTCATCCTTCTTCTCACCAATTCAACTTTCTCGGATGTATCCCGTATCATATCGGGCCCAAGTATAAGCCTATCTGTTGTCTCCTACCAACAAGATGGTGACCTACACGGCCTCCCATACAAAGCTTCAAATGGTGCCATCCCTATGCTGGCTTGATAGCTATTATTATACGCAAACTCTACAAGAGGAAGGTGGTCTTCCCAAGTACCACCGAAGTCAAGAACACAGAGCCTCAAGAGATCTTCTAGCACTCTATTCACCCTTTCGGTTTGGCCATCCGTCTGGGGGTGATAGGCTATACTCAGATTCAATCGCGTACCCAGTGCTTCTTGCAAACTATTCCAGAACTGGCTAGTGAAAATTGGGTCACGATCGCTAACTATGCTAGAAGGAACTCCATGCAACCGCACTATCTCTCGAAGATAAATAGATGCTAGCCATGATGCGGTCCTCTTGCTTTTTACTGGAA
This sequence comes from Allium sativum, assembly GCA_030737875.1. Classification (NCBI taxonomy): domain Eukaryota; kingdom Viridiplantae; phylum Streptophyta; class Magnoliopsida; order Asparagales; family Amaryllidaceae; genus Allium; species Allium sativum. Next base: position 425,364,684 of record CM060909.1, on the reverse strand, counting down.
TGAAGTGAGCACTCTTCGTAAGTCTGTCAACTATGACCCATATGCTCGTGTTCCCTCTCCGTGACCTAGGCAATCCATCCACAAAATCCATAGAAATACTCTCCCACTTCCATTGCGGGACCTCCAATGGATGTAATAGCCCACCTGGTTTCTTTGACTCGGCTTTCACTTGTTAGCACACCATGCACTTTGAAACATACTCCGCCATGTCTTTCTTCATTCCGGCCCAAAAGAAAATGCGCTTCATATCTTTATACATCTTATCTCCTCCAGGATGTATAGTCATCTTCAAGTGATGCGCTTCTTCGAGAACTCTATGGACTAAATCTCCCACTCGAGGAACACATAGTCTCCCATCACGCCTTAGCCATCCTTTATCATCAATAGCATATCTGGCAAGGTGACTAGACGTATCACCACGAATCAACTTGTCCATAACCTCGATTATCTATGGATCTTCCTTCTGTGAAGCCCCAACTTGATCAAGAAGTGTGGGTCTAAGCTCAAGGGATGCTAAAGAACCCGTCATCGACTCAATAGTCGTCGTGAAATCAAAGGTCGCCAAGAATTCTAGGTTCTTCATCTCAATGAACAAGGGGCTCAAAGTCAACCTCCTTCTGCTTAGTGCATCCGCCACAACATTACCCTTGCCAGGGGTATAAGCTATCTCGAAGTCATAAGATGCCAAGAATTCCATCCACCTTTGCTGCCTTAGATTCAGATCTCTTTGCGAGAAGAGGTACTTGAGTGACTTGTGATCAGTATACAACTCAAACCTTTCGCCTAGAAGATAGTGGCGCCAGGATTTGAGTGCAAAGACGATCGCCGCTAACTCTAAATCATGAGTGGGATAGTTCTTCTCATGAACTTTAAGTTGCCTACCCCCATAACATATCACTCTTCCCTCTTGCATCGAAACGGCACCTAACCCCTTGCCACATGCATCTGTGTACACGGTAAACATCTTACCACTATCGGGTAATGCCAAAACTGGAGCTGAGGTAAGGGCTCTCTTGAGCCTTTGAAAAGCAAGCTCACACTCCAAGTCCCATGCAAAGACTAAGTTCTTCTTCGTCAACTTAGTAAGAGGGGCCGAAATCTTAGCGAAGTCCCTGATGAACTTCCTATAGTAGCCCGCCAGACCGAGAAAGCTTCTTACTTCGATTGCATTCCTAGGAGTCTTCCAGTCTTGAACCACAACCACTTTCGCGGGATCCACCGCTATGCCTTGCTTAGAAACTATATGTCCAAGAAACCGAACTTCCCTTCTCCAGAAATGACATTTGGAGAACTTGGCTTTCAACTGATGCGCCCTAACTGTATCCATCACTTCCTTGAGATGCCTAGCGTGCTCTTCCTCGTCCTTTGAGAAGATCATAATATCATCCACGAAGACAACAACAAACTTGTTAAGGAACTCCCTGAACACCCTACTCATCAAGTCTACGAAGTAGGCGGGTGCATTAGTCAAACCGAATGGCATGACAAGCCATTCAAAGAATCCATCTGGAGTCCTAAACGCAGTTTTATCAATGTTATCCTCAGCTACTCTAAGCTGATGGAATCCGGTGGCTAGATCTAGCTGAGAGAAAACAGAAGCACCTACAAGCTGGTCAAAGAGATCATCAATTCTCGGTAACGGGTGCCTATTCTTCTTTGTCAGCTTGTTCAACTCTCGATAATCAACACATAGGCGAAGCGAGCCATCCGCCTTAGTAGCGAATACCACCGGAGCACCCCATTCAGAAATGCTTCGCCTAATAAAATTCTTCTCAAGCAACTCCTTGATTTGCTTACTGAGCTCCCTTCTCTCACGAGGGGCCATGTGCCTAACGGGCAATGATACTGGCTTGGCATTATCAACTAGATAAATGAGAAAATCTATCTCTCGTTTAGGGGGTAACCCCTTAACTTCCTCAAAGACATCAGGATAGTCTCGGACCACCCTTACAGATTGCAGATCATCGATGGATGAATCGAGAGATTCAAGATAACATAACATGACGGGACCTCTAGGGTTACAAGAAATTTCTAGGGTATTACCGAGGCGAGTCATGAGCCTCACCACCCTATGCTCACAATCGAGGATGGCTCCATAACTGGACAACCAATCCATGCCCAAGATCAACCCATATCCCGTGAATCCGAGAACATAAGCATTACACGTGAATTCTACGGCCAAGATAGAAATCTTCAAATCCACACAAATCATAGATAAATGGGCGGAACCCCCAATTGGATTTGAAACACAAACGGGATCCTCAACTAGACTAGTACTTAGGTGCAAAACTTTCAACAAGATCAGAAATAAAACTATGCGATGCGCCAGAATCAAATAAGGTACGAACAGGAAAATCAGAAATATAAACAAGGCTTTCTACAGAAATACTACCTCGATCAAAGGCTGGAAGAGTGAGGAGAGCCTGCAACTGCCCTCCAAGAAGTCCTACTTGCTGAGTTTGTCCTTGCCCTTGTCCTTGCTTCTTGGGGCAATCTTTGCTAAAATGTCCAGATTCTCCACACTGAAAACACTCGCCTAACTTCCTCTTCTTCTTCCTGCAATCTTTGGCTATGTGCCCAACAATCCGACAGAACTTGCACTTCCTTGTTTCCCTGGTCTTGTTGTCATTGCGATTGTTGTTGCCCTTGACCTCCTTCTTGCCACTCTTATCTTCCTCTTGAAGTAGGGCCGTATTCACCAAATTCTCGAAGGTCGCCCCCAGGGGTACACTACTACAAAAGTGGGCATATTCGACACTATTTTTATGTGGCCGTAGATCAAAAAAGCGTTGCCGTAGGCCATTTTTTTAAATAGGCAACACCAGGGGGCGTGCCATCCACGGCCGTTGCATTAGCCACCTAAGGCAACACTTTTGCCCATCTACGGCCACGGAAAGAAAGTGTTGCATTATAGCCATAATGCAACACTATTTGCACGTAATGCAACACTATTCAGCGTTGCCTTAAGCATTAGTTAGGGCCCGGCTTCCAGTGCCGCCACGTCAGCTGTCTACGTGTCACACGACATGTCATCTCTCCATGTCAGCACTCCACGTGTCACATGCCACACCAGCTATCCACGTCAGCTGTGGGGTCCACGTGCGACGGGTAATCAATTATATTTAATGTAATGCAACACCACTACAATATGTAATGCAACACCATTACAATGAAATGCAATATCAATAAAAGCTAACGCAACAGTAGAAGAAGGAAAATGCAACACTAATTTGATAGAAATACAATGCTTTAATTAAATATTTTGCAATACAGGTTTTGTACAAGAAACTCATCCAAAGCAATTGTTTTAATTATCCAAATATCAAAACTCAAAAATCAGCTACACCGTTTTGTTCATTGTATACAGTAAGCTCGAACTACTTCAAGAATAGGTGCACGGCATAAGGGACATTATCCTGATCCATTCCTGGCCAATTCTTTAGCGAATTCTGAACATGTACACATGTGTCCACACCTGCAAAATGTATTACTCATTTATATATATGAATCATATATATGCAGCAATCCGATTGCAATAGGAAATATATATATGTATGTTAGTATGTACCTATATATGAATCATATATATGCAGCAATCCGATCTGCAAAATGTATCCCTTTGCCTTCCAGAATTAAATATGCACCTGATCAAATGATAACAAGTTATTTGATAAGTGGTGGTATCGAATGGCCATTGGCCTTCTTAGTAAAATGTTATGAACACAATTATTACAATTGAATTACTGACCATTGGCGATTGGTCACTCATGCCAGCCAAAAAATAAGCAATTTCATATGTCCATTCGTCTTCTGAGCAAAAAGTTTTCAGTTCCCATATTACTGCCACTTACAGTGTGTCACTTCATATCCTGTCAAGCTTCAGAAGCATATCGTCATCTACATCTTCAACTCCTAAACAAAACTCCATCGTAAAAAGTTAAAAAACAAACAAAACAATGGAGGACTCTTCACTATGCATCACTGCCACTGTTCTTTCAGGACATTGGACTTACGAATTTGTGCATCTCACGCTTAGGCATACGCTGAAGCTTAATGAGGAGTGGACTATACGGGTTATACCCAAAAACTCTTTTCTAATAACATGCCCATCTTACAGTACGCGTGATCATGCGCTAATGTTGAAACTTTTTACAAAAATTGGAGGTGCTTTTTATGTGCAACAATGGTCTGCTGAAGAATTTTAGCCTGAACCAGCGTTCGAGGCAGAATCATGGGCCAGAGTTGTTGGCTTTCCCGAGTTCCTGAAGACAAATGTTCCTGCAATAAAAGAATTAATGACGCCAATGGGAAATGTGTGTGAAATTGACGACTGTCATTGGTCTCGAATTGACCATAGATCATTATACCTGAAAATGGAATTTTATGAAGGCATTGGCTTGGAGAATGTTTTTGCTGCTCGATTCGACAACAGGAAATACATCATTAGGGTTGAGCGCACCACACATACTCATCCTTTGACGAGGCCTGAAATTCTGTTTGTGAGCAATAGGGAGGAACCGGTGGTACCATTTTTTTTGTGATCATAGGTAAATTTTACTTCCATCCACAGTTTCTTATAGTGAGACACAACCACACATGCACACACTCACATACATACATACAAGGTTATAATGCCCCACCCAAGATTCTGAAATAATAATACAAACTGGTGCTCTGTTAGTTGTACATAGATGCGGTTGTGTCGCTTGAATTTGAGACACTGTTATTGTATGGCTTGAATTTCCTTCAGATGTGGTTACATGTCAAATTGTTTGAAAATTAATGTGTGTTACATGTCAAATTGTTTGATAATTAAGGCATATAAACTCGTAGGTGGATCACATTATTTGAGAATTGAATCATATAATATATTAGGTGGATCACAAAATGTTTACAGAAATAGAAGTTTGATCATATAATATATTAGGTGGATCACAAAATGTTTACAGAAATAGAATTAACATACCTATTGAAGTTTGATCATCCAAAGATCACTTTGCCCTCCACAACAAGAAATTCTGGTTTGGTCGCTGACTATGCTCTATCCTTAACAGCCACTCTGACATAGACAATGACTCTGACATGGACAATGACTCTGACATGGATGCTGGTGCTGATGCTGGTGTGGATGCTGGTGATGATGCTGGTGATGACTGGTGATGTTTGTGGATGTTGGTTTTATTCTGCTGGTAATGATTTTTGGCTTGAAATTTTGTGAATATTTGTGAAACTTTGTGTGGTTGTGGAAGTTTGTGATGACTGGTGATGACTGATGATGGATGCTGGTGAATGTTTTTGAATGTTTGTGAATGGTACGTTGTTTTGTTTGTGAATGCTGGTGATTTTTTAAAATCTCTGCGTACGTCTCTGCTGTATACTTATGATACTTGTGCGTGTATACTTGTGCGTGCCTTCAGATGGCTGCCTTATGATACTTGTGCATGCATGTATACTTGTGCGCGCGTGTATACTTGTGCGTGTCTACTTGAGCGTGTATACTTGTGCGTGTATACTTCTGATACTTGAGCTTGTATACTTGTGCGTGTATACTTATGATACTTGAGCGTATGTACTTGTGCGTGTATACTTATGATACTTGAGCTTGTATACTTGTGATACTTGTGCGTGTATACTTATGATACTTGTGCGTGTATACTTGTGAGTGCATGTATACTTGTGAGTGTATATATGCACTGCGTGTATGATGTGTATTGTAATAAAACGAAAATGCTTGAGTGCCCGCTTCAGATTTTGTCAAAATTTGCGGTAAGAGGCTTAAAATTCGGATGTCACCGCAGTGCATACACACCGCAGTGCAAATTAACCTCAAGCATACAAATTAACCACAGTGTAAGGTATGAACCTCAAGCAGTGCAAATTAACCGCAGTCCCCATTCCTTAACTAGCTCGACCTCTATAATAAACCAATGTCTTTTTCATGCCAGTAGCCAGGTTCTCATGGTTTATTGCTGGGTATAATTTTCGAATAAACCTCAGCATAATCCCAAATCCCAAATCAATAATAAGCACAACTAATTACTCATAAGCGAATGGGTTTTCCAAAATGTAACAAATGAACTAATTACTAATTACTCATAATCCAATCTATAATAAGCGCAACTAATTCACAGTGCAATACAAACTGAACCTGAGGGAAAAAACTGGCGATGTCAGCGCCCTGAGCAATCAAAACTAGAAAGCGTTTCAAAGCTTCATCCTTTTCGGAATAGAATTTGCTGTTGAGGAGAGGATCGATACTGACATGAATTTAGGTTTAAATTTTTGTCAATAGTAAAAAGGGGGAAAAACGATTAGATGATAGAGAAGAAAACGATTTCATGAAGGGAGAAGTTCGCGCCAAAATTTCGTCAAAAGAATGAAATGACGTGGCTGTCAATGATTGGATGATGGCTAACATTAAGATCATCAGATCCATAGATGGTTTGAACCGTTGGATTAATCTTTCATCTACGGTTGGGGTTTTTATATGTTGATAACGCGGATAGCTGAGCTGGATTATATATACGTAATGCTACGCTTTTAACTGGTGTTGCACATCAGAACACTAAAATTCCCACCGCAACAGTGCATCCACGTATAATGCAACAACATATGAATGCTGTTGCAGAAGCTCGAAGAAATCATAGCTTTCGCCACACTTTTCATGCAACGCACACAAATTAGTGTCGAATATGCCCACTTTTGTAGTAGTGGTATATGAGACATGGCCAAACCGCGCAATGGCTCATTCAATCCTAGAGCAAAGTGTAGGGCCTTCTTCCGAGCTGTGTTTACCAATTCTAGACCGAACTGAGCAAGTCGATTAAACTTGTCCACGTATTCCCTAACGGTCATGTCCCCTTGCTTTAGAGATAGGAACCTCTCCATCTGAAGGTTCTCTTCTCTCGATGATAGAAACTTTAGTCCAAACCTTCTCCTAAAGTCATCCCAAGTCTCAATTGGTCTAGTAGTGGTGGTGACTACCCACCAATAAGCAGCTTCCCCTTCCAATGGCCATACCGCCAACAGAACTTTCCTACGATCTTCCACATCAAAGATAGCAAAGAGGTCATCAGTTTCCTTCAACCAGTTTCTTGCCTCCACCGATGTCTCCGTTCCGACAAAATTCTTGCATCCCATCGCCTTAAAGCCTTTGCAAAGCTCCGCGAAATTCGATTGTGTATGCTGAGGGGGAGGAGGAATATCCGCGGGGCCGGCTTCATTCGCCCTTGCCTCCATGTACCTTCTAAACCAAATAGGTACAGGTACACCCTCCGGGATGGCAAAATTATCGGCCATACTGAAACGAAGGAAAAAGATGGATAGATTCAGAACGAAGAAACGAAGGATAGTGCTATGGCTTTTGGGGAATAGCCTTTTAAAATAACTAGACTTTTTCTTGGAAAATACTTAATTGGTTTTGAAAATAGTTTTTTTTTTCAAAAAGTAAGTTTCAAAAACACTTTTGCTCAAATCTTGTAAACCTTATGCTCTGATACCAAATGTAACACCCCACCTCCGCCAAGGTAACTCTTGCAAGTACATTGGCTTTGGAGGGGCGTTAAACGAGGTAAACATGCATGCAGATATCGGAAGACAGAACATATAAGTAAAACAGAGTAGTAAAGCAGCGGATAAAACTAGCATTTCAAAACCATAGTTAAGTTACAACAAAGTACTTGGTCATTATTTTCCAACAAACAAAGTCTAGATAAAAGCATAAACCGAAAAACTTAAATACATAAAGTACTATCCCCAAAGTGAAGTGATAAACCATAGCTAGCTCAATGTCCAAAACCGTACATGAGCAAATCCAGTAAGCAAGCTGTAAAGATCCAAGCTAAGCTCCAATGTTCCCACCCTGAGAACCTGAGGGGGGGAAACAGAAGAAAAGAGGCGAAAGAAAACAGGTCAGTCAAAAAGACTGGTAAGCCCTACTACTATCAGTCTATGAACTAGTAAAGTTAAGTAGCATGAGAAGCTGAGATGAACATAAGGATAACAACATACTGGCATGATGATTAACTAACAAGATAGATAAAGATGTCATCGCATAATCAAGGTTAAGTTTTGCACCACGGGTGTACTAGCATTCTAACATGTCAAGTAAAAACAAGAATTGATCCCTTGGCCCAAGCTTGGCTCAATATCATGAGGTGACCTAAATCAAGGTCCAACTACACGGTCTAGTTGATCGTCTCCCTACAAGCCTAACTCGTTAAGTGTCGGTGTCATACGGCCTAAACATGCAATGTAGTTAACTGTGCTAGGTACACCCTAGGGTGTATCAAGCCCTAGGGTGTCAACCTCGGACACCAATCAAGTATGCACAGTCTAGACCTACTGGTACCCGTGCCTGATTCTCCAACTCCGGACTATGTGCACGACCATAGTCCGCCTGGACCTACACCGGCGTATCTACTCAGCCGTCGTTTTGGTCGCTTACATGTCAGCCCAGTAATCGTGCCCCACCCTAGCCTAGTCCCTAGGGTCTTATGATACTATCAAGAGGGTTACTGCTGCAAATGACCACGCCACTAGGGTTTCTTAACGGGTTAAATGTGGTTAACCCGATCCAAACGTGGATTAAATTGGTTAAGTGTACCCAAGGTTCATGACTTAACCCCGATTAATCCATCAAGCCCAAATTGGTTAAGTATTAAGTGGACCATGACTTAACCCTAATCAGGAGGCATTCATTAACTTAATGTGCTTTAACCTCTCACATTAGACCTTGTTGTGGTTACTAGTTAAGTCGGGCGGGTCCGGGTAGCTTTACACCACAACTTGGGCTAACCTCGGGTTCGAGCACAACATGATCAACTTCTCACATTGGGTCCTATTGTTTGTAGCCACTAGTTAAGCCGGGCGGGTCCGGGTAGATTTATGCTACAAACTCAACCCAACCTCGAGTTGGCCACACTCATCTTTTCTAAGTGTCATGTCCATTATGTTTCCAAAACATAATTACATATCACGTCATGTTATAAAAACCATGTTCTTGTCATAATGTTACCCAACCCCAAAGTAATCCCATCGTTTACATAATCGCAACAACGCATAAAGGATAAAATAGGGAACTTGGCATAATCATGACAAAAAGGTGTTGAAGCCACAAGTTTAACATGGTGGCATATGAAATGTACATATGTTCATATACTTGCATATTGCATTATTAGGCTTCAAAAGCATGCATAAAACCAAACTTAGCATATAAGTGATACATGGTGATAAATGACATGTAGAAGTTGCTAGAAGTTCTCATTTAGCCTCACATGCAAGTTATCATAAGAGATATGATACTTCCATGTTGCTAAAATGCAAACTTTAACATAAAGCTTGAAGCTTTAAGCTCACAAACTCAAGTTTAACTTGCATAACATGATAACATGATCATCCCAAACTTGCATAACATACCAACTTGCATAATGATCAACCAAACTTGCATATCATAATGATCAACCAAACTTGCATATAATGATCAACCCTGTGAGGATCCCAAAACCCCGTGACACAGTGTTAAGGATAATCATTGGAATATAACACATTAATCATCATTAGCAGATCACAGATAATAGCATAAACAGAAAATAGGATAATTTACACACATATGACAGCGGAATCTTATAGATATCATCACGTCAGAGAAGCACAGTACATGATACAACTTAGTGCATAATGATACATAATTAGTCACCATCGCCTGAGGCGGAATCATACATAAAGAGTACACAAAAGGAATATTAGTCTACATCGCCAATGGCGGAATCATAATATAGATACAATAATGGCGGAGAAAATCCAAGTCAGCACGGTGTAGTCAAGCCTCGCCATGAGCCAAAAGGTGCGTCAGAAACCTGTAACTAGGCTGCCCGTGTGAAAATGGGGGCACCCGAGTTTGCAAGGTGAAACAAACTACGAGTCAGTCATGGGACTGGTATGAGAAATCTACTCAACTTATTAACAACAATAATAAGGCAAATCAAAGGACCACGCCACTTTCGCGGAATGGGTTTACTCCAATGAGTGCTAGTGCATGAAATAAAATAAACGATTAAATCAACGCAATGCTTTTTATAAAATGAAGCCATTATAAGACTCAGGTCCCATCACACAATGCAACGCAAGTCGGAGGATAGAGTTTTCCCTTATAATGGCCAAAAATGCTTCATACGTATAAAACAAAAGTGTTTGATATTATTACTAGTGCATATATGTTTCAAAAGCAAATACAATCATAAATATCAATCCTAGGCGGTATAGCTACCATCTACTATGTCACCATACTAGTAATACAATCACGTCCGCATATTTCGTATTGGAAATTGGATTCCTTCATGAGTCGAGGCAAGGGGAAAGCCCCTCTCCGTTCGAGACACTCTAGCAAATGCCTTGGGACCGCACACAGCAATCCCCTGGATCCTCCAAGGCCGGTCCTCTCTTACTTTTGAGGATTAATTATTCCTGAACACACGTTTCCCGGTCCTTACAGACCTATAATCGAGGCGCCTCGTATTCCAACAACCACACAGGTGAAAAGTAGATATAAATGTCAGGGCTGGGAGGTCACTGACACCACCATAGCTAGAAAGAAACGTCGTGCACTCCTTGGGTCCTTCTCCCGTTTTTGACTCATACTGGGGTGTGAGGCTCGCGAATTCACGTTATGCACAAAGCTACGTCACACAGACCATGCTTTGATCATCAACCACAAGACTTTGCTTTGCAACAGAAGCCTTGATCATATGCTACTTAGGCGTGCCACACAGGCAATCCACTCCATGCGACTGATTTCTGTCAATACATAACCTCTGAGCTCGTACGTCTCAGAGAAGGGCGTTAAGCGAGAGAATAAATTCTCCGCCGCCAAACAGATATATATTTAACAGAGATCAATCAACACAGAACAAAATCCAATGTCAGACACACAGTCCATTTACAAGTCCGTTCTGGGTCTGAACGAAACTGGAGGCACCAATTCCTCGCATATCCGTACAATCAACAGTATGTTTGGACGGCTACTACTTCAATTCCTTCATGGTAGCTACTCCAATCACGAGCATCAGTAGCGCCCATCCATCCAATGTGGAGATCGTCGGTCTTCAGCCGTTTTCGACTCTTCAACTTCTCAACGTCGATCGATTATTTGAAATGAAATAAACTCGGCCTTTTCAAATAACCCACGTATATTTAGATTTTCAAATCAATTAATCACATGGTTGGACTATTCAACATTCACATTTCAGTTATTTAGTTATAATTTTCATGTCAAATACATTCAACCATCACATATCAAGCAAACACAACAAAATTGGTTTATTTCCACTCTATATCGTCTATAGTACTTTATAACGATATATCGCCATTTTTATTTAATTTAAAACGGCCATATTTAATTAAAGACGTTTCAGGTCGTGTCGATGCACTGGCGCTGCTTTTCACTAATTTTGTTTTACACATATCTGAAAATCTAACAATTGGATCTTCACAAATTTTACATCATTAGGAAGGTCATTTAAAAATGAATCCAACGGTTTCAGTTTTGGGAAAATATGACGGTCGGATCTTCCACACTAGCCATTTGAAGTTACGATTTCAATTTACGAACTGCAGCGTCGTTATTCGATTTAATTTAATTATATTTTTATATATATATAAATATAATCGTTTCTGGTTCTGTTTTTCTTCAGTTTTGAATTAAACATTCCAGACAATCCAACCGTCGGATCTTCACAAAGTTGGTGCCGTTTGAAAGATATTTCTAAGGCGAACCCAACGGTTGTGGTTTCGGGAAAATCCAATGGTCGGATTTCCCGCACTTGTCGTTTGAAATCACGGTTTCAAAACATGAACTGCACGGCCACGTTTCGTTTAATTCTATTTATTTTTATATATTTATATAAATATAGTTCATTTAAAAATTCCTATATCGTTTCCACTTCAATTATTTCACTAACGCCTTTAAATTTCGAAAAATTTCTCCATAACCTCCTTTGTACGGGAGGGTCTGGGAAAATTCCCAAATAGCCACACGGGCGTCTCATATCAAAAAGAAAAAGAAAAAGCCAAGCGGCTAGCCAACAGGCTCATAAAATCATCACCCAAACAAAGCAGTAAATGTGTACCTATTTGTCGGGCACAAAATTTTATTTCTCTTCTCTAGCCCCTTTTCTTTAACCTGTTCAATAGATATGCATGTACATATATACAATTTCTAACACTTATCATTTTCCATTCAATTTCATATTTGATTTGCTTTGGTTTAAAAACACCATTCATTCTAATGCTGCATGCATAGGCTAAAATCATATCATTAGCTAATTAATGTATATTTCAACTCATGCACGTTTATTTGAACAAGTGGCTATTTTTAACACTTCACATTCCAAAGATGATAATTTTGGCGAACTAAAATAGATTTCAACACATGACTATTTTATTTAGTTCCTATGCATGTTAAAAATAATATTTCTACCACAAATATTTATTTCAACGTCCGCATATCTTTAGCATATCACAAATATGATAAAGATGATATTTTTATCGTTCAAAATATTTATTCAACAAATGGATGTTTTCAACACTTCATAGTTTCAATAAAAATGTAATTTTTATTGTTCGATTTTTTTATTCAACACATGAACTTTTCCACTACACACACTTCTCAACAAATGAGCATTTCCACACATGGACATTTTATTTATGTGGTTCATATTAGAAAGATGGAATTTTTTTTTGTTGAAACTATTTATATAAGGCGAATATTTTTCATACTTCACATATATATAAAAATGTGTTTTTTATTGTTTAAGCACTTCATTCACAAATGAATTTAATTTTCACACAACACCTTTCAACACACAAACATTTCCACACATGGATATAGTTTCAACATATGGCTTTAATTTCAACGCATGAAAATAATTTGAACATATGAAAATACTTCTAACACACAAAGATTATTCAAAATTTCGGCAGCATAACGGCAGGGTAGTTAAAACCGGCACCGTCCCTAGTACGGCTCCTCGCTCTACCTTAAAACCTCGCGGTTTTTGACAATGGGGATTCATGCATCTAATTCGCACGCAGGCGGCATGTTTTTTTTTTTATTTCCACAAATATTTCCAATTCATTTCAATCACCAAAGGGTATTTTTCAACCACAACCAAACAATATCAACCACAACCAATTATTCAACCATTCGTATTTTTCATCCAATATTTCACACCAATTCACAACAATAAATATCGTCCATGTTTTGTGGACGAGGGGAGTATATATATATATATATATATATATATATATATATATATATATATATATAATTACTATATTTCACTTGCATTTCAACACATATATCAATTATTCTATGCATGTAAAATTCATACTTCACTTATATAGCTTACACTACGTATGTACATAAGGTATACAACACGTATGTAATTTATATTTCGCTAATATAAATTATACACAACATTTTCTGTGACGGCCCGCCCCGCACCAACCGACATTTTCTCCAAAAGTGCGCTGTACACATATCCAGTTAGCACGGAACGGGTCGTTAGAAGGAAAAGGAAGAAGGAAATGAACTAATCAAGGAACCTGTAGAATGTCTCACAACGCATGGGATAAAATATAATAATGATAACATACTTGACATAAAACAGGTGAGACAGTGCATAACTGTAACAACCCGTAAAATGCGAGCCAGTTTGAAATTTTTATTTTGGCCATTTTAGCGAATTTTGATTATTTAAAATGAATTATTTTAAATAATATCGACGAGAAATTTATTTTGAATATAATTCGAACGTATATATTTATACGCGTCGTCGTTAGAATATAAATATTATAAATAATTATAAAAGGAATAGAAAATGGCGCGGTAGTTCGAAAATTCGATTTCTAATTTCAAATGAATATACAGAGTTCAATATAAGTCAGAATTGAACGAAACAAGAAATATTTGAATCTGTATAACTATATCTTTGTAACGAAGTTAACAAATAGAGATTTCATCTTAGGAATGATAAGATATGTCCAGTTTAAAATTAGAAATAGTCGCTGTGGAATTTATATATATTTTTATATATATAAGGCCCTTAAAAATGGACATTTTGCAAATGACCTCGGATTTCGACGAAACCAGTTTTGTTGGGTCCGTGATGTAAAGTTATTGCTAGGTTTCAAATTTCATAATTTTTCGAATCAATATGTGAGCGTGGCAAAGGAAAACGCGTTTTGACCATTTCAGTTGATTTTAATCGACTGGAAATTGGCCATTTTTCTAACGGTCTAAGAATTCGACGAAACTAGTTTTGTTAGGACCGTATCGTCAATACGAAGCTAGAAAATATTTTTCTGGAATTTTTCTAGTTAGTATGTGACCCCGGTAATTTGAAATGTACGTTTAAAATTCAATATAATGATTTAAATGTAAATTTAACGGAAACTGATTCAAACAGTCGAATCAGCTTGCGATACATATCCCATTGTGTTCGGAATGGGGGTATTACGTTAGGGATGACAGTCGTTGGACCCGGTTCGGTGTTCGTATGTAAAAGTCAACGTAAGTTGAAAAAAGAAAAAAATAAAATAAAATATTTATCTCTTCCTACTTTATATCTCTGCCCCCCCCCCCCCCCCCGTTCAACAGAAAACGATTTATAAAAAAAAAAAAAAAGAGAGAGAGAAAGCGATTTCGAAACCCGCCGCCACCCTCGGGGGACACCGCCGCCATCTCCAGCTACCCTTCCCCCCCCCCCCCCCTCGTCGGATCGAGAGCCCCCCCCCCCCGAAGCCCGACGAACCCTCCTCTGGCCAACGATCGCGCGCGCCCCCCCTGCTTCTCCTTTTCCCTCCGCCTCCTCCTCCATCTAATCGAGAGCACCCCACCGCCGTGGAACCCTAAGCCACCCGACTCCGCCTTCTCCTCCTCCGATCTCCTGCTCACCGCGCGCCACCCCCGCTACCAGCCCCTCCTTCTTGCGATTCAAACTGTAAGTTTTATTTAAACATTATTTTAGTTTGTTTTAAATATTTAGTTTAGCTTGATAATTATACAAGTTTAGATTTTTAACATGTAAAAATCTGATTTTTTGTTGAAAAGATTTTTGATTATAGAAGAGATTTGATTTTTAGGAGATAAAGAAACGATTTTTATTTATAGTTGTAGAGAGTTAAAAATATAATTTTTATATTTTTAAAGAATTAAAAATATGATTTTTGTATTTTTAAAGTATTAAAAATATAATCTTTATAGGATAGAGAATATAAAAATATCATCTTTGTATGTGTAGCCAAATAAAAATCTGATTTTTATTTTATATACGTTGAGAAAAGTGGTAATTTTTTTTATAAAGGCGAAAACTTTATTTTTATAAAGGCGAAAACTTTATTTTTATAAAGGCGAAAACTTTATTTTTTATAAAGGCGAAAACTTTATTTTTTATAAAGGCGAAAACTTTATTTTTTATAAAGGCGAAAACTTTATTTTTATAAAGGCGAAAACTTTATTTTTGAAATGGAATTTTTGTCTATATAGTAGCGAAATAAAAATTCGATTTTTATATATTGAACAGCGAAATAAAAATTCGATTTTTATATATTGAACAGCGAAATAAAAATTCGATTTTTATATATTGAACAGCGAAATAAAAATTCGATTTTTATATATTGAACAGCGAAATAAAAATTCGATTTTTATATATTGAACAGCGAAATAAAAATTCGATTTTTATATATTGAACAGCGAAATAAAAATTCGATTTTTATATATTGAACAGCGAAATAAAAATTCGATTTTTATATATTGAACAGCGAAATAAAAATTCGATTTTTATATATTGAACAGCGAAATAAAAATTCGATTTTTATATATTGAACAGCGAAATAAAAATTCGATTTTTATATATTGAACAGCGAAATAAAAATTCGATTTTTATATATTGAACAGCGAAATAAAAATTCGATTTTTATATATTGAACAGCGAAATAAAAATTCGATTTTTATATATTGAAGAGCGAAATAAAAATTCGATTTTTATATATTGAACAGCGAAATAAAAATTCGATTTTTATATATTGAACAGCGAAATAAAAATTCGATTTTTATATATTGAACAGCGAAATAAAAATTCGATTTTTATATATTGAATAGCGAAATAAAAATTCGATTTTATATATTGAACAGCGAACTAAAAATTCGATTTTTATATATTGAATAGCGAAGTAAAAATGTGATTTTTACGTATGTAGTGAAAGCAGCAACGAAGGTGACAAAAAGGCGAAACGACGAAGACTTCTGCAAAAGAAGAGTCGAGATGGTTGGATAGCTAAAAGTGAGAATTTCTCACCTTTCTATTATTTTTCTAGTTATATATATATATACTAGGATGCAGACGGTGCTTATTAGAAGCACCCGACACCCGTCCACATACCATGGACTTGTTTGTTTGGTTGTGTAGTTGGTTAGATTATTTGATTGGGATTTGATTGATTGGTTGAATTGGAAATTGATTAGGATTGATATGTGAATGGCGTGGGCCTTCACTAGACCGGGGATAAGGCTAGGCCTTGTCCCGTTTCTAGTATCGTGCCGTTATGCCGCCGAAATTTTCTAAAATGTGTTGGAAAATAAAAATATCATTTTATTGTGTAAATGAATTGAATAGAAATTCATAGGTTGAAATAAAATGTTTTGTCGTTAAAAATATAATTTTTAACGTGAATGTGAGTAAATAAATATTCATTTATAAACCGGACGGTTTGTTTATGTACACTTATTTGAATGACATTGATTGGGACGGTAATTTTAAACATCGCCCAACTGCACAACTAAAATCAGTGTTTGATTGTTTGAAACCCCACACGGGTGTTGGGATGAAATTTGAAGTTCACTCATCCTGATTGATTAAATATGTCGATCGATTGATTGACAGGCTGTTATAAGCGTTAGATATCTATATTTGATGCTTATACAGTGTAGTGCACTTTGGTTGATGGTTGATTATTTTTCAAGGCTATTATACATGTGTTGTATGAAAATCCATATAATTAACTTTATATGGTAATTGATTGGGCCTTATTCCAGTTTTAAAATAGAAATATTTAAAATAGAAATATTCGAAATGGAATATTTGAAAATGTCAATATATGAAGCCGTGTTGATTAGAGTGACGCCATTTTGACGTGAACGATATTTATATCGATTTTATTCATTTTAAAATGAATATTAAAAAGTAATTTTGAAATTAAATATTTCGAAATGAATTGAATTGAAAACGAATTCGAAGTGAATTGAATTGAAAGTGATTTCAAAGTGAATTGAATTGAAAACGAATTCAAAGTGAATTGAATTGAAAACGAATTCAAAATGAATTGAATTGAAAACGAATTCAAAGTGAATTGAATTGAAAACGAATTCAAAGTGAATTGAATTGAAAGTGATTTCGAAATGAATTGAATTGAAAACGAATTCAAAGTGAATTGAATTGAAAGTGATTTCGAAGTGAATTGAATTGAAAACGAATTCAAAGTGAATTGAATTGAAAGTGATTTCGAAATGAATTGAATTGAAAACGAATTCAAAGTGAATTGAATTGAAAGTGATTTCGAAATGAATTGAATTGAAAACGAATTCAAAGTGAATTGAATTGAAAGTGATTTCGAAATGAATTGAATTGAAAACGAATTCAAAGTGAATTGAAAGTAATTTCGAAATGAATTGAATTGAAAACGAATTCAAAATGAATTGAAAGCAAATTGAAATGAATTCAAATTGAATTGAAATTTGAATTGAATAGAAATGAATTTTAAAACGAATTTATAGAGAAGAATTCAATTTTGCTTTGAATTGAGATGGAAGTTGAAATAGATTTTGAAACGAATTTTAAAACTATTTATATAATTCGTTTTAAATAGAAATCGACGAAGTATATATTATATATATTATATATATAATATAATGGCCTGAATAGAACGCGCCGCGCCGCGGCAGTTCGCGAATTTCGACCATTGATTTCAAATGGACGTTACGGGAGATCCGACCGTCGGATTCTCCTAAAACCGGAACCGTTGGGTTCGTATCGAAAAGAGCTTTCTAGCGAATGTGATAAATTAGAAATCTAACGGTTGGATTTGGAATTATGTCCAAATCAAATTGGAAAAAGGTCGCTATACGTGCAGTTCGATGGCCATTGGTGGAAATCGACTGTACGGGCCTTGATAAAATTATTAAAAATAGTAATAATTTGTGTAAAATCATAAGAAATGATTTGTGAAAGTTTGGGATGAAAAACTCCATATTTGAAAAGATAAAAATAGATTTTTATCGAAATGAACTAGTTTTGAACTAGAATTATAATTCTATTTATTTTTAAATAAATAAATTGAATTTGAAATGGTTTTGAAAATAACCAAAATTTCCAATGATTGCATTGGAGTGGATTTGAATCGAAATTGTCTTCGGAATATTTCGATGTTGGAATTCGTGATATTACAGGTGTTGTTATGGAAATTTGAAAGATATATATTTGTATCGTTATTTCCAATACGACATTTGTTAGTCGTAGAATTCGATATTGAATATAAGCCGATATATTTTCTATTCAGAGCCTTGTATTGAATATCGAATGTGATTTGGGTTTGTCGTGAATGGTGTCTTCACTAACACTGTTCTTGAACCCAGTTGAGAAAAGATTAAATCTTTTTATTTAGATTTAATGAAGTGTACCAATTAAATGATATTTAATTGGAATTGAATTGGTATTGATTTTTGGGTTTATCGTGAACAGTGTTTTAAATAACACTTGTTCTTTAACCCGATAATTAATGGAATGTGATTTTGGGTTTATCGTGAATCGTGTTTTAAATGACACTGATTCTTTAACCCAGATAATGATTAAAACTAAGTGGAGTTTTAATGAATCTTTAATTAGATTGAAAAGATCGAGAATGGAGTATCACCAGTTTTGCTCCAGGCGATAGTTAAATCTTTAATTAGATTTGAACGTGAAATTTAGAAACTAACTGTCGGTTAGCCAAGCAGAATGGTTTTCTGGATATTGATCTGATGTTGGTTTCGGCCTTCGGGGTTAATATTTGGGGAATTATTCTCTTGATTAATTTACGGTTAGTGACTAATGAATTGGAATGAGGCGTATGTTGTGTTTGTGTAACACTTATTTAAAATATACGCGAGTTATTCGGAAAGACCGGGTTTATCCCATTCTGAATAACTGATACGACGATAAGTCGAAGATGAAGACGATGGTCGAAGACCGGAAGTCTTCACGTCGTTTGGGTGATAACTGATGATCTTGATTGGGCTGTACACCCAAGAAGATGGAAACAGTTAGTGATCGTCCAGACGTACTTGGAGATCGATGGATATGCGGGGTACTAGGTGCCTCCGGTTTCGTTCAGACCCAGAACGGACTTGTAAATGGACTGTGTGTCTGACATCGGATTTCATTCTGTGTGACTGATATCGGTTGCATAGGATGGTTTGCCTGTGTGGCATGCTAAGATGCAAATGATCAAGGCTTCTGTTGAAAAGCAAAGTCTTGTGGTGATGATCAAAGCACGGCCTTTGTGGCGTAGCTTTGTGTAACGTTTACCTCGCGTGTTTCACACCAGGTATGAACCAAAAACGGGAGACGGACCTCAGGGAGGACTTGCGTTTTTTTCTAGCTAGAAGTGGCGTCAGTGGTTTTACACGCCCTGACGAGTTTGACTTATGTGGTTGTTGCTGTTGCGAGGCGCCTCGGTTATATCGGTTTCGGCCGAATGCATTCTGGTCGGCTGACGGACCAGACTTACACCCCATAGGGTGGGGAGACGTAGTGTTCAGGCATAATAATCCACATCGGTGGACCGGCCCTGACGATCTAAAGGCTTGCCTGCGCGCTTGCCTGTGGCTCGGGCTAGAGAGTCACGAATCGGTTGAGGATCTTGCCCCTAGCCTCGGTTCATAGATGGAAATCCAATTTCCAAATACGTGACATTTGCGGTTTTATTTGTAAACCTATATATGGCGACATGATATATGGTACCCATGCCGTCTATGATTGATACTTATGATTTGAAGTTGTTTTATACTCTATGCACTTATAATAGTATCAAATGATTTGTTTTAAACGTATCAAGCATTCTTTGGCTGTTATAAGGGAAAACCCTATCCCCCGGCTTGCGTTGCATTGTGTGATAGGACCTGGGTCTTATAACAGCTTCATTTTTCTTTATTTAGCATTGCGCTGTTGTTTATGCACTGGTATTCTTGGGAGGAAACCCGTTCCGTGTTATACGGCGTGGTCCCTTGATTTACCTAGCTTTAAAAATAAAGATTAACTGTTTTAGTTCTCACACCAGTCACATGACTGACCTGGAGTTTATTGTTTTAACCTAAACTCTGGGTGCCCCTATTTTGACACGGGCAGCTAGTAGTTTTGGTTTTGCAGATTATATTCACAGGATCCTGGTTTACAGCTGGAACGATATCCGGAAAGCTTTGTATCCGTATATCTTCTTCTAGTTGTGTATTGTATTATTTTCCGCTGCTTTGTATTTAAATGTAATTTAAATCTCTGATATTTCTGTGTAATATTTATTCATACTCTGTATATTCTTGTAATCTGATGCATTGTTGTAATATACAATGAAATGTTCTTCTGTATGCGTCCTGTTGTGGCTTGTTCTCGAACTATCCGACACTTTCCTTTACGGGGAAGTTACGGGTTTTCACAGTTGGTATCAGAGCTTTGGTTTACAAAGCAGAGAACAAGACACATTAGAACCATACGAAAGAATTCATCAGATAATTGGATTAGTAATATCCAATGGGATGACTCGTTAGAGATAGGATCAGTAGTATCCTAGAACGAGTGTGAAGAGTATATTTTTTAAAATGAAAACAAAATTTTGTTTTGAAAATTTAAATCACTTATTCGTATTTGATTATTTAATTATATTGGTTTGGACAATGCAGTATATAAAAATTTTGGGTATACGTCTGATCCACGTGTATTCGAAGTTTTAATATATTGGATAGATATAGCATCACACTCTAGTCGCCCGGAGATGATTCTACTGATGACTATATAGCATCAGTAGTGTGTGTTCGAGTTTCGAAGGTGTGATTTTCTATATATTTCCATTAGGCTGGTGTGAGAACCAAAACTTATATATAGCTAGAATTCATTGTTGTGATTTGGCATCAAAACATGATTTTTTGTATATGTATCAAAATTATGAATTTAAAACGTTAATCCACTAATTGATTGATGTTTGTGTTGTTTGTTTATTTGTTTGCTAATTTTTAACCATTTATGCCTAATTGAACCGAATATTGAATTGTATTGCAAATTGGTCGCATTTGTTTGCATATACATATATATCATTGAACAGGTCATAGCAAGGAGGCTAGAGCCAGAGAATAAAATTTGTTTGCCCGACAAATAGGTACATGTTTACTACATAATTTACTGTTTTGTTTGGGTGATGATGATTTTGTGAGCCTATTGGCTAGCCGCTTGGCTTTTTCTTTTTCTTTTTGAGATCTGAAGGACCGGGGAAGCTATTTGAAATTCCCCGATGCTCCAGGTGCAGGGGAGGTTATGGCGAAATTTTTCGAAAATTTAGGGTGTTAGCCAAATTTTTGAAATTTTGAAAATTCTCAGAAACTAAAGAGTTGGAGAATGGAAGCCAGATCGAGCGTAGGGCTGATTAATCAAACCACTTTCGACTTTGTTCCTTTTCGGGGACGAAAAGTTTTAAGTGGGGGAGATTGTAACAACCCGTAAAATGCGAGCCAGTTTGAAATTTTTATTTTGGCCATTTTAGCGAATTTTGATTATTTAAAATGAATTATTTTAAATAATATCGATGAGAAATTTATTTTGAATATAATTCGAACGTATATATTTATACGCGTCGTCGTTAGAATATAAATATTATAAATAATTATAAAAGGAATAGAAAATGGCGCGGTAGTTCGAAAATTCGATTTCTAATTTCAAATGAATATACAGAGTTCAATATAAGTCAGAATTGAACGAAACAAGAAATATTTGAATCTGTATAACTATATCTTTGTAACGAAGTTAACAAATAGAGATTTCATCTTAGGAATGATAAGATATGTCCAGTTTAAAATTAGAAATAGTCGCTGTGGAATTTATATATATTTTTATATATATAAGGCCCTGAAAAATGGACATTTTGCAAATGACCTCGGATTTCGACGAAACCAGTTTTGTTGGGTCCGTGATGTAAAGTTATTGCTAGGTTTCAAATTTCATAATTTTTCGAATCAATATGTGAGCGTGGCAAAGGAAAACGCGTTTTGACCATTTCAGTTGATTTTAATCGACTGGAAATTGGCCATTTTTCTAACGGTCTCAGAATTCGACGAAACTAGTTTTGTTAGGACCGTATCGTCAATACGAAGCTAGAAAATATTTTTCTGGAATTTTTCTAGTTAGTATGTGACCCCGGTAATTTGAAATGTACGTTTAAAATTCAATATAATGATTTAAATGTAAATTTAACGGAAACTGATTCAAACAGTCGAATCAGCTTGCGATACATATCCCATTGTGTTCGGAATGGGGGTATTACGTTAGGGATGACAGTCGTTGGACCCGGTTCGGTGTTCGTATGTAAAAGTCAACGTAAGTTGAAAAAAGAAAAAAATAAAATAAAATATTTATCTCTTCCTACTTTATATCTCTGGCCCCCCCCCGTTCAACAGAAAACGATTTATAAAAAAAAAAAAAAAAGAAGAGAGAAAGCGATTTCGAAACCCGCCGCCACCCTCGGGGGACACCGCCGCCATCTCCAGCTTCCCTTCCCCCCCCCCCCCCCTCGTCGGATCGAGAGCCCCCCCCCGAAGCCCGACGAACCCTCCTCTGGCCAACGATCGCGCGCGCCCCCCCTGCTTCTCCTTTTCCCTCCGCCTCCTCCTCCATCTAATCGAGAGCACCCCACCGCCGTGGAACCCTAAGCCACCCGACTCCGCCTTCTCCTCCTCCGATCTCCTGCTCACCGCGCGCCACCCCCGCTACCAGCCCCTCCTTCTTGCGATTCAAACTGTAAGTTTTATTTAAACATTATTTTAGTTTGTTTTAAATATTTAGTTTAGCTTGATAATTATACAAGTTTAGATTTTTAACATGTAAAAATCTGATTTTTTGTTGAAAAGATTTTTGATTATAGAAGAGATTTGATTTTTAGGAGATAAAGAAACGATTTTTATTTATAGTTGTAGAGAGTTAAAAATATAATTTTTATATTTTTAAAGAATTAAAAATATGATTTTTGTATTTTTAAAGTATTAAAAATATAATCTTTATAGGATAGAGAATATAAAAATATCATCTTTGTATGTGTAGCCAAATAAAAATCTGATTTTTATTTTATATACGTTGAGAAAAGTGGTAATTTTTTTTATAAAGGCGAAAACTTTATTTTTATAAAGGCGAAAACTTTATTTTTATAAAGGCGAAAACTTTATTTTTTATAAAGGCGAAAACTTTATTTTTTATAAAGGCGAAAACTTTATTTTTTATAAAGGCGAAAACTTTATTTTTATAAAGGCGAAAACTTTATTTTTGAAATGGAATTTTTGTCTATATAGTAGCGAAATAAAAATTCGATTTTTATATATTGAACAGCGAAATAAAAATTCGATTTTTATATATTGAACAGCGAAATAAAAATTCGATTTTTATATATTGAACAGCGAAATAAAAATTCGATTTTTATATATTGAACAGCGAAATAAAAATTCGATTTTTATATATTGAACAGCGAAATAAAAATTCGATTTTTATATATTGAACAGCGAAATAAAAATTCGATTTTTATATATTGAACAGCGAAATAAAAATTCGATTTTTATATATTGAACAGCGAAATAAAAATTCGATTTTTATATATTGAACAGCGAAATAAAAATTCGATTTTTATATATTGAACAGCGAAATAAAAATTCGATTTTTATATATTGAACAGCGAAATAAAAATTCGATTTTTATATATTGAACAGCGAAATAAAAATTCGATTTTTATATATTGAACAGCGAAATAAAAATTCGATTTTTATATATTGAACAGCGAAATAAAAATTCGATTTTTATATATTGAAGAGCGAAATAAAAATTCGATTTTTATATATTGAACAGCGAAATAAAAATTCGATTTTTATATATTGAACAGCGAAATAAAAATTCGATTTTTATATATTGAACAGCGAAATAAAAATTCGATTTTTATATATTGAATAGCGAAATAAAAATTCGATTTTTATATATTGAACAGCGAACTAAAAATTCGATTTTTATATATTGAATAGCGAAGTAAAAATGTGATTTTTACGTATGTAGTGAAAGCAGCAACGAAGGTGACAAAAAGGCGAAACGACGAAGACTTCTGCAAAAGAAGAGTCGAGATGGTTGGATAGCTAAAAGTGAGAATTTCTCACCTTTCTATTATTTTTCTAGTTATATATATATACTAGGATGCAGACGGTGCTTATTAGAAGCACCCGACACCCGTCCACATACCATGGACTTGTTTGTTTGGTTGTGTAGTTGGTTAGATTATTTGATTGGGATTTGATTGATTGGTTGAATTGGAAATTGATTAGGATTGATATGTGAATGGCGTGGGCCTTCACTAGACCGGGGATAAGGCTAGGCCTTGTCCCGTTTCTAGTATCGTGCCGTTATGCCGCCGAAATTTTCTAAAATGTGTTGGAAAATAAAAATATCATTTTATTGTGTAAATGAATTGAATAGAAATTCATAGGTTGAAATAAAATGTTTTGTCGTTAAAAATATAATTTTTAACGTGAATGTGAGTAAATAAATATTCATTTATAAACCGGACGGTTTGTTTATGTACACTTATTTGAATGACATTGATTGGGACGATAAATTTTACACATCGCCCAACTGCACAACTAAAATCAGTGTTTGATTGTTTGAAACCCCACACGGGTGTTGGGATGAAATTTGAAGTTCACTCATCCTGATTGATTAAATATGTCGATCGATTGATTGACAGGCTGTTATAAGCGTTAGATATCTATATTTGATGCTTATACAGTGTAGTGCACTTTGGTTGATGGTTGATTATTTTTCAAGGCTATTATACATGTGTTGTATGAAAATCCATATAATTAACTTTATATGGTAATTGATTGGGCCTCATTCCAGTTTTAAAATAGAAATATTTAAAATAGAAATATTCGAAATGGAATATTTGAAAATGTCAATATATGAAGCCGTGTTGATTAGAGTGACGCCATTTTGACGTGAACGATATTTATATCGATTTTATTCATTTTAAAATGAATATTAAAAAGTAATTTTGAAATTAAATATTTCGAAATGAATTGAATTGAAAACGAATTCGAAGTGAATTGAATTGAAAGTGATTTCAAAGTGAATTGAATTGAAAACGAATTCAAAGTGAATTGAATTGAAAACGAATTCAAAATGAATTGAATTGAAAACGAATTCAAAGTGAATTGAATTGAAAACGAATTCAAAGTGAATTGAATTGAAAGTGATTTCGAAATGAATTGAATTGAAAACGAATTCAAAGTCAATTGAATTGAAAGTGATTTCGAAGTGAATTGAATTGAAAACGAATTCAAAGTGAATTGAATTGAAAGTGATTTCGAAATGAATTGAATTGAAAACGAATTCAAAGTGAATTGAATTGAAAGTGATTTCGAAATGAATTGAATTGAAAACGAATTCAAAGTGAATTGAATTGAAAGTGATTTCGAAATGAATTGAATTGAAAACGAATTCAAAGTGAATTGAAAGTAATTTCGAAATGAATTGAATTGAAAACGAATTCAAAATGAATTGAAAGCAAATTGAAATGAATTCAAATTGAATTGAAATTTGAATTGAATAGAAATGAATTTTAAAACGAATTTATAGAGAAGAATTCAATTTTGCTTTGAATTGAGATGGAAGTTGAAATAGATTTTGAAACGAATTTTAAAACTATTTATATAATTCTTTTTAAATAGAAATCGACGAAGTATATATTATATATATTATATATATAATATAATGGCCTGAATAGAACGCGCCGCGCCGCGGCAGTTCGCGAATTTCGACCATTGATTTCAAATGGACGTTACGGGAGATCCGACCGTCGGATTCTCCTAAAACCGGAACCGTTGGGTTCGTATCGAAAAGAGCTTTCTAGCGAATGTGATAAATTAGAAATCTAACGGTTGGATTTGGAATTATGTCCAAATCAAATTGGAAAAAGGTCGCTATACGTGCAGTTCGATGGCCATTGGTGGAAATCGACTGTACGGGCCTTGATAAAATTATTAAAAATAGTAATAATTTGTGTAAAATCATAAGAAATGATTTGTGAAAGTTTGGGATGAAAAACTCCATATTTGAAAAGATAAAAATAGATTTTTATCGAAATGAACTAGTTTTGAACTAGAATTATAATTCTATTTATTTTTAAATAAATAAATTGAATTTGAAATGGTTTTGAAAATAACCAAAATTTCCAATGATTGCATTGGAGTGGATTTGAATCGAAATTGTCTTCGGAATATTTCGATGTTGGAATTCGTGATATTACAGGTGTTGTTATGGAAATTTGAAAGATATATATTTGTATCGTTATTTCCAATACGACATTTGTTAGTCGTAGAATTCGATATTGAATATAAGCCGATATATTTTCTATTCAGAGCCTTGTATTGAATATCGAATGTGATTTGGGTTTGTCGTGAATGGTGTCTTCACTAACACTGTTCTTGAACCCAGTTGAGAAAAGATTAAATCTTTTTATTTAGATTTAATGAAGTGTACCAATTAAATGATATTTAATTGGAATTGAATTGGTATTGATTTTTGGGTTTATCGTGAACAGTGTTTTAAATAACACTTGTTCTTTAACCCGATAATTAATGGAATGTGATTTTGGGTTTATCGTGAATCGTGTTTTAAATGACACTGATTCTTGAACCCAGATAATGATTAAAACTAAGTGGAGTTTTAATGAATCTTTAATTAGATTGAAAAGATCGAGAATGGAGTATCACCAGTTTTGCTCCAGGCGATAGTTAAATCTTTAATTAGATTTGAACGTGAAATTTAGAAACTAACTGTCGGTTAGCCAAGCAGAATGGTTTTCTGGATATTGATCTGATGTTGGTTTCGGCCTTCGGGGTTAATATTTGGGGAATTATTCTCTTGATTAATTTACGGTTAGTGACTAATGAATTGGAATGAGGCGTATGTTGTGTTTGTGTAACACTTATTTAAAATATACGCGAGTTATTCGGAAAGACCGGGTTTATCCCATTCTGAATAACTGATACGACGATAAGTCGAAGATGAAGACGATGGTCGAAGACCGGAAGTCTTCACGTCGTTTGGGTGATAACTGATGATCTTGATTGGGCTGTACACCCAAGAAGATGGAAACAGTTAGTGATCGTCCAGACGTACTTGGAGATCGATGGATATGCGGGGTACTAGGTGCCTCCGGTTTCGTTCAGACCCAGAACGGACTTGTAAATGGACTGTGTGTCTGACATCGGATTTCATTCTGTGTGACTGATATCGGTTGCATAGGATGGTTTGCCTGTGTGGCATGCTAAGATGCAAATGATCAAGGCTTCTGTTGAAAAGCAAAGTCTTGTGGTGATGATCAAAGCACGGCCTTTGTGGCGTAGCTTTGTGTAACGTTTACCTCGCGTGTTTCACACCAGGTATGAACCAAAAACGGGAGACGGACCTCAGGGAGGACTTGCGTTTTTTTCTAGCTAGAAGTGGCGTCAGTGGTTTTACACGCCCTGACGAGTTTGACTTATGTGGTTGTTGCTGTTGCGAGGCGCCTCGGTTATATCGGTTTCGGCCGAATGCATTCTGGTCGGCTGACGGACCAGACTTACACCCCATAGGGTGGGGAGACGTAGTGTTCAGGCATAATAATCCACATCGGTGGACCGGCCCTGACGATCTAAAGGCTTGCCTGCGCGCTTGCCTGTGGCTCGGGCTAGAGAGTCACGAATCGGTTGAGGATCTTGCCCCTAGCCTCGGTTCATAGATGGAAATCCAATTTCCAAATACGTGACATTTGCGGTTTTATTTGTAAACCTATATATGGCGACATGATATATGGTACCCATGCCGTCTATGATTGATACTTATGATTTGAAGTTGTTTTATACTCTATGCACTTATAATAGTATCAAATGATTTGTTTTAAACGTATCAAGCATTCTTTGGCTGTTATAAGGGAAAACCCTATCCCCCGGCTTGCGTTGCATTGTGTGATAGGACCTGGGTCTTATAACAGCTTCATTTTTCTTTATTTAGCATTGCGCTGTTGTTTATGCACTGGTATTCTTGGGAGGAAACCCGTTCCGTGTTATACGGCGTGGTCCCTTGATTTACCTAGCTTTAAAAATAAAGATTAACTGTTTTAGTTCTCACACCAGTCACATGACTGACCTGGAGTTTATTGTTTTAACCTAAACTCTGGGTGCCCCTATTTTGACACGGGCAGCTAGTAGTTTTGGTTTTGCAGATTATATTCACAGGATCCTGGTTTACAGCTGGAACGATATCCGGAAAGCTTTGTATCCGTATATCTTCTTCTAGTTGTGTATTGTATTATTTTCCGCTGCTTTGTATTTAAATGTAATTTAAATCTCTGATATTTCTGTGTAATATTTATTCATACTCTGTATATTCTTGTAATCTGATGCATTGTTGTAATATACAATGAAATGTTCTTCTGTATGCGTCCTGTTGTGGCTTGTTCTCGAACTATCCGACACTTTCCTTTACGGGGAAGTTACGGGTTTTCACAGTTGGTATCAGAGCTTTGGTTTACAAAGCAGAGAACAAGACACATTAGAACCATACGAAAGAATTCATCAGATAATTGGATTAGTAATATCCAATGGGATGACTCGTTAGAGATAGGATCAGTAGTATCCTAGAACGAGTGTGAAGAGTATATTTTTTAAAATGAAAACAAAATTTTGTTTTGAAAATTTAAATCACTTATTCGTATTTGATTATTTAATTATATTGGTTTGGACAATGCAGTATATAAAAATTTTGGGTATACGTCTGATCCACGTGTATTCGAAGTTTTAATATATTGGATAGATATAGCATCACACTCTAGTCGCCCGGAGATGATTCTACTGATGACTATATAGCATCAGTAGTGTGTGTTCGAGTTTCGAAGGTGTGATTTTCTATATATTTCCATTAGGCTGGTGTGAGAACCAAAACTTATATATAGCTAGAATTCATTGTTGTGATTTGGCATCAAAACATGATTTTTTGTATATGTATCAAAATTATGAATTTAAAACGTTAATCCACTAATTGATTGATGTTTGTGTTGTTTGTTTATTTGTTTGCTAATTTTTAACCATTTATGCCTAATTGAACCGAATATTGAATTGTATTGCAAATTGGTCGCATTTGTTTGCATATACATATATATCATTGAACAGGTCATAGCAAGGAGGCTAGAGCCAGAGAATAAAATTTGTTTGCCCGACAAATAGGTACATGTTTACTACATAATTTACTGTTTTGTTTGGGTGATGATGATTTTGTGAGCCTATTGGCTAGCCGCTTGGCTTTTTCTTTTTCTTTTTGAGATCTGAAGGACCGGGGAAGCTATTTGAAATTCCCCGATGCTCCAGGTGCAGGGGAGGTTATGGCGAAATTTTTCGAAAATTTAGGGTGTTAGCCAAATTTTTGAAATTTTGAAAATTCTCAGAAACTAAAGAGTTGGAGAATGGAAGCCAGATCGAGCGTAGGGCTGATTAATCAAACCACTTTCGACTTTGTTCCTTTTCGGGGACGAAAAGTTTTAAGTGGGGGAGATTGTAACAACCCGTAAAATGCGAGCCAGTTTGAAATTTTTATTTTGGCCATTTTAGCGAATTTTGATTATTTAAAATGAATTATTTTAAATAATATCGATGAGAAATTTATTTTGAATATAATTCGAACGTATATATTTATACGCGTCGTCGTTAGAATATAAATATTATAAATAATTATAAAAGGAATAGAAAATGGCGCGGTAGTTCGAAAATTCGATTTCTAATTTCAAATGAATATACAGAGTTCAATATAAGTCAGAATTGAACGAAACAAGAAATATTTGAATCTGTATAACTATATCTTTGTAACGAAGTTAACAAATAGAGATTTCATCTTAGGAATGATAAGATATGTCCAGTTTAAAATTAGAAATAGTCGCTGTGGAATTTATATATATTTTTATATATATAAGGCCCTTAAAAATGGACATTTTGCAAATGACCTCGGATTTCGACGAAACCAGTTTTGTTGGGTCCGTGATGTAAAGTTATTGCTAGGTTTCAAATTTCATAATTTTTCGAATCAATATGTGAGCGTGGCAAAGGAAAACGCGTTTTGACCATTTCAGTTGATTTTAATCGACTGGAAATTGGCCATTTTTCTAACGGTCTCAGAATTCGACGAAACTAGTTTTGTTAGGACCGTATCGTCAATACGAAGCTAGAAAATATTTTTCTGGAATTTTTCTAGTTAGTATGTGACCCCGGTAATTTGAAATGTACGTTTAAAATTCAATATAATGATTTAAATGTAAATTTAACGGAAACTGATTCAAACAGTCGAATCAGCTTGCGATACATATCCCATTGTGTTCGGAATGGGGGTATTACGTTAGGGATGACAGTCGTTGGACCCGGTTCGGTGTTCGTATGTAAAAGTCAACGTAAGTTGAAAAAAGAAAAAAATAAAATAAAATATTTATCTCTTCCTACTTTATATCTCTGGCCCCCCCCCCCCCCCGTTCAACAGAAAACGATTTATAAAAAAAAAAAAAAAGAAGAGAGAAAGCGATTTCGAAACCCGCCGCCACCCTCGGGGGACACCGCCGCCATCTCCAGCTTCCCTTCCCCCCCCCCCCCTCGTCGGATCGAGAGCCCCCCCCCGAAGCCCGACGAACCCTCCTCTGGCCAACGATCGCGCGCGCCCCCCCTGCTTCTCCTTTTCCCTCCGCCTCCTCCTCCATCTAATCGAGAGCACCCCACCGCCGTGGAACCCTAAGCCACCCGACTCCGCCTTCTCCTCCTCCGATCTCCTGCTCACCGCGCGCCACCCCCGCTACCAGCCCCTCCTTCTTGCGATTCAAACTGTAAGTTTTATTTAAACATTATTTTAGTTTGTTTTAAATATTTAGTTTAGCTTGATAATTATACAAGTTTAGATTTTTAACATGTAAAAATCTGATTTTTTGTTGAAAAGATTTTTGATTATAGAAGAGATTTGATTTTTAGGAGATAAAGAAACGATTTTTATTTATAGTTGTAGAGAGTTAAAAATATAATTTTTATATTTTTAAAGAATTAAAAATATGATTTTTGTATTTTTAAAGTATTAAAAATATAATCTTTATAGGATAGAGAATATAAAAATATCATCTTTGTATGTGTAGCCAAATAAAAATCTGATTTTTATTTTATATACGTTGAGAAAAGTGGTAATTTTTTTTATAAAGGCGAAAACTTTATTTTTATAAAGGCGAAAACTTTATTTTTATAAAGGCGAAAACTTTATTTTTTATAAAGGCGAAAACTTTATTTTTTATAAAGGCGAAAACTTTATTTTTTATAAAGGCGAAAACTTTATTTTTATAAAGGCGAAAACTTTATTTTTGAAATGGAATTTTTGTCTATATAGTAGCGAAATAAAAATTCGATTTTTATATATTGAACAGCGAAATAAAAATTCGATTTTTATATATTGAACAGCGAAATAAAAATTCGATTTTTATATATTGAACAGCGAAATAAAAATTCGATTTTTATATATTGAACAGCGAAATAAAAATTCGATTTTTATATATTGAACAGCGAAATAAAAATTCGATTTTTATATATTGAACAGCGAAATAAAAATTCGATTTTTATATATTGAACAGCGAAATAAAAATTCGATTTTTATATATTGAACAGCGAAATAAAAATTCGATTTTTATATATTGAACAGCGAAATAAAAATTCGATTTTTATATATTGAACAGCGAAATAAAAATTCGATTTTTATATATTGAACAGCGAAATAAAAATTCGATTTTTATATATTGAACAGCGAAATAAAAATTCGATTTTTATATATTGAACAGCGAAATAAAAATTCGATTTTTATATATTGAACAGCGAAATAAAAATTCGATTTTTATATATTGAAGAGCGAAATAAAAATTCGATTTTTATATATTGAACAGCGAAATAAAAATTCGATTTTTATATATTGAACAGCGAAATAAAAATTCGATTTTTATATATTGAACAGCGAAATAAAAATTCGATTTTTATATATTGAATAGCGAAATAAAAATTCGATTTTTATATATTGAACAGCGAACTAAAAATTCGATTTTTATATATTGAATAGCGAAGTAAAAATGTGATTTTTACGTATGTAGTGAAAGCAGCAACGAAGGTGACAAAAAGGCGAAACGACGAAGACTTCTGCAAAAGAAGAGTCGAGATGGTTGGATAGCTAAAAGTGAGAATTTCTCACCTTTCTATTATTTTTCTAGTTATATATATATACTAGGATGCAGACGGTGCTTATTAGAAGCACCCGACACCCGTCCACATACCATGGACTTGTTTGTTTGGTTGTGTAGTTGGTTAGATTATTTGATTGGGATTTGATTGATTGGTTGAATTGGAAATTGATTAGGATTGATATGTGAATGGCGTGGGCCTTCACTAGACCGGGGATAAGGCTAGGCCTTGTCCCGTTTCTAGTATCGTGCCGTTATGCCGCCGAAATTTTCTAAAATGTGTTGGAAAATAAAAATATCATTTTATTGTGTAAATGAATTGAATAGAAATTCATAGGTTGAAATAAAATGTTTTGTCGTTAAAAATATAATTTTTAACGTGAATGTGAGTAAATAAATATTCATTTATAAACCGGACGGTTTGTTTATGTACACTTATTTGAATGACATTGATTGGGACGATAAATTTTACACATCGCCCAACTGCACAACTAAAATCAGTGTTTGATTGTTTGAAACCCCACACGGGTGTTGGGATGAAATTTGAAGTTCACTCATCCTGATTGATTAAATATGT
The DNA here is from genome assembly GCA_030737875.1 of Allium sativum. Lineage (NCBI taxonomy): Eukaryota > Viridiplantae > Streptophyta > Magnoliopsida > Asparagales > Amaryllidaceae > Allium > Allium sativum. Next base: position 425,331,509 of record CM060909.1, on the reverse strand, counting down.
CGATCGATTGATTGACAGGCTGTTATAAGCGTTAGATATCTATATTTGATGCTTATACAGTGTAGTGCACTTTGGTTGATGGTTGATTATTTTTCAAGGCTATTATACATGTGTTGTATGAAAATCCATATAATTAACTTTATATGGTAATTGATTGGGCCTCATTCCAGTTTTAAAATAGAAATATTTAAAATAGAAATATTCGAAATGGAATATTTGAAAATGTCAATATATGAAGCCGTGTTGATTAGAGTGACGCCATTTTGACGTGAACGATATTTATATCGATTTTATTCATTTTAAAATGAATATTAAAAAGTAATTTTGAAATTAAATATTTCGAAATGAATTGAATTGAAAACGAATTCGAAGTGAATTGAATTGAAAGTGATTTCAAAGTGAATTGAATTGAAAACGAATTCAAAGTGAATTGAATTGAAAACGAATTCAAAATGAATTGAATTGAAAACGAATTCAAAGTGAATTGAATTGAAAACGAATTCAAAGTGAATTGAATTGAAAGTGATTTCGAAATGAATTGAATTGAAAACGAATTCAAAGTGAATTGAATTGAAAGTGATTTCGAAGTGAATTGAATTGAAAACGAATTCAAAGTGAATTGAATTGAAAGTGATTTCGAAATGAATTGAATTGAAAACGAATTCAAAGTGAATTGAATTGAAAGTGATTTCGAAATGAATTGAATTGAAAACGAATTCAAAGTGAATTGAATTGAAAGTGATTTCGAAATGAATTGAATTGAAAACGAATTCAAAGTGAATTGAAAGTAATTTCGAAATGAATTGAATTGAAAACGAATTCAAAATGAATTGAAAGCAAATTGAAATGAATTCAAATTGAATTGAAATTTGAATTGAATAGAAATGAATTTTAAAACGAATTTATAGAGAAGAATTCAATTTTGCTTTGAATTGAGATGGAAGTTGAAATAGATTTTGAAACGAATTTTAAAACTATTTATATAATTCGTTTTAAATAGAAATCGACGAAGTATATATTATATATATTATATATATAATATAATGGCCTGAATAGAACGCGCCGCGCCGCGGCAGTTCGCGAATTTCGACCATTGATTTCAAATGGACGTTACGGGAGATCCGACCGTCGGATTCTCCTAAAACCGGAACCGTTGGGTTCGTATCGAAAAGAGCTTTCTAGCGAATGTGATAAATTAGAAATCTAACGGTTGGATTTGGAATTATGTCCAAATCAAATTGGAAAAAGGTCGCTATACGTGCAGTTCGATGGCCATTGGTGGAAATCGACTGTACGGGCCTTGATAAAATTATTAAAAATAGTAATAATTTGTGTAAAATCATAAGAAATGATTTGTGAAAGTTTGGGATGAAAAACTCCATATTTGAAAAGATAAAAATAGATTTTTATCGAAATGAACTAGTTTTGAACTAGAATTATAATTCTATTTATTTTTAAATAAATAAATTGAATTTGAAATGGTTTTGAAAATAACCAAAATTTCCAATGATTGCATTGGAGTGGATTTGAATCGAAATTGTCTTCGGAATATTTCGATGTTGGAATTCGTGATATTACAGGTGTTGTTATGGAAATTTGAAAGATATATATTTGTATCGTTATTTCCAATACGACATTTGTTAGTCGTAGAATTCGATATTGAATATAAGCCGATATATTTTCTATTCAGAGCCTTGTATTGAATATCGAATGTGATTTGGGTTTGTCGTGAATGGTGTCTTCACTAACACTGTTCTTGAACCCAGTTGAGAAAAGATTAAATCTTTTTATTTAGATTTAATGAAGTGTACCAATTAAATGATATTTAATTGGAATTGAATTGGTATTGATTTTTGGGTTTATCGTGAACAGTGTTTTAAATAACACTTGTTCTTTAACCCGATAATTAATGGAATGTGATTTTGGGTTTATCGTGAATCGTGTTTTAAATGACACTGATTCTTGAACCCAGATAATGATTAAAACTAAGTGGAGTTTTAATGAATCTTTAATTAGATTGAAAAGATCGAGAATGGAGTATCACCAGTTTTGCTCCAGGCGATAGTTAAATCTTTAATTAGATTTGAACGTGAAATTTAGAAACTAACTGTCGGTTAGCCAAGCAGAATGGTTTTCTGGATATTGATCTGATGTTGGTTTCGGCCTTCGGGGTTAATATTTGGGGAATTATTCTCTTGATTAATTTACGGTTAGTGACTAATGAATTGGAATGAGGCGTATGTTGTGTTTGTGTAACACTTATTTAAAATATACGCGAGTTATTCGGAAAGACCGGGTTTATCCCATTCTGAATAACTGATACGACGATAAGTCGAAGATGAAGACGATGGTCGAAGACCGGAAGTCTTCACGTCGTTTGGGTGATAACTGATGATCTTGATTGGGCTGTACACCCAAGAAGATGGAAACAGTTAGTGATCGTCCAGACGTACTTGGAGATCGATGGATATGCGGGGTACTAGGTGCCTCCGGTTTCGTTCAGACCCAGAACGGACTTGTAAATGGACTGTGTGTCTGACATCGGATTTCATTCTGTGTGACTGATATCGGTTGCATAGGATGGTTTGCCTGTGTGGCATGCTAAGATGCAAATGATCAAGGCTTCTGTTGAAAAGCAAAGTCTTGTGGTGATGATCAAAGCACGGCCTTTGTGGCGTAGCTTTGTGTAACGTTTACCTCGCGTGTTTCACACCAGGTATGAACCAAAAACGGGAGACGGACCTCAGGGAGGACTTGCGTTTTTTTCTAGCTAGAAGTGGCGTCAGTGGTTTTACACGCCCTGACGAGTTTGACTTATGTGGTTGTTGCTGTTGCGAGGCGCCTCGGTTATATCGGTTTCGGCCGAATGCATTCTGGTCGGCTGACGGACCAGACTTACACCCCATAGGGTGGGGAGACGTAGTGTTCAGGCATAATAATCCACATCGGTGGACCGGCCCTGACGATCTAAAGGCTTGCCTGCGCGCTTGCCTGTGGCTCGGGCTAGAGAGTCACGAATCGGTTGAGGATCTTGCCCCTAGCCTCGGTTCATAGATGGAAATCCAATTTCCAAATACGTGACATTTGCGGTTTTATTTGTAAACCTATATATGGCGACATGATATATGGTACCCATGCCGTCTATGATTGATACTTATGATTTGAAGTTGTTTTATACTCTATGCACTTATAATAGTATCAAATGATTTGTTTTAAACGTATCAAGCATTCTTTGGCTGTTATAAGGGAAAACCCTATCCCCCGGCTTGCGTTGCATTGTGTGATAGGACCTGGGTCTTATAACAGCTTCATTTTTCTTTATTTAGCATTGCGCTGTTGTTTATGCACTGGTATTCTTGGGAGGAAACCCGTTCCGTGTTATACGGCGTGGTCCCTTGATTTACCTAGCTTTAAAAATAAAGATTAACTGTTTTAGTTCTCACACCAGTCACATGACTGACCTGGAGTTTATTGTTTTAACCTAAACTCTGGGTGCCCCTATTTTGACACGGGCAGCTAGTAGTTTTGGTTTTGCAGATTATATTCACAGGATCCTGGTTTACAGCTGGAACGATATCCGGAAAGCTTTGTATCCGTATATCTTCTTCTAGTTGTGTATTGTATTATTTTCCGCTGCTTTGTATTTAAATGTAATTTAAATCTCTGATATTTCTGTGTAATATTTATTCATACTCTGTATATTCTTGTAATCTGATGCGTTGTTGTAATATACAATGAAATGTTCTTCTGTATGCGTCCTGTTGTGGCTTGTTCTCGAACTATCCGACACTTTCCTTTACGGGGAAGTTACGGGTTTTCACAATAACCTGATAACTAAATTCAACATCAGCATCAGAGTAGCAGAAATCCAAATACAGCTTATTACAACTTTTCAAAATCTACTGTCTCTAAACAAAAGAAAGTCAAAGTAGAAGATACACCACCAATGCCCAAGCAGTGATCTTCAACAACACAGGGAGAATACTATATATATGTATTACGTGGAAGCCTCCTGCTCGTCTTCGGATCATCTACCCGTGCATCACCAGCTAACCTGTCTCTAGTCTGCTCGTGTGAGCACCCAGTGTAATAAGAGGAGACATAAAACTCTGGGTCAGACATAAAGCCTGGTATGAGCGATAAGCATCTAAATAGAATAATAACAGGTATACTAAACCATACCTGAACCTGGACCTGCAACCAAAGAGTTAGTACCACATACCGTACAATGATCTAAGGTGCCATAATAAATAGTGTAAGGATACGGGGGTGGGGTGTGCATGTCATAATGATAGCAAACAAATCATCCATGGCAACCATCCTCACATCTCTCACTCAGTGCATAAAGCATACAATGTATACCGCTTTCAACCACTAGACCCATCGAAGTAGTGACGGAGTTCGGCTTGTACAACTACTACTACCACCAAGCTTACCCCATGGAGTCATGACTAAACCTTTACAAATGACCCCACTTCATTGGTCTATAGCTCTTTTATTCGTACCTAGGCCCTTTCAGCCCTGAATCCGCTCACGTACTTCCCATACATAGTGATCCAAAGTCATAAACATCGACAACCCCTTAGCACACGTCCCGCAGCAATGCCCAACTCATGAAGTGAACTCATTGGTCCCCATCTGGATCCTGAGCTCTAACTTCTCCTTTGGACTACCTTTGCATCTCGGGTATTGGCCATCATCTTCTTCCGGATCGGTCTTCATCTTGCTCCACTCGCTTCGGATCGGTCAAGGATCATCAGTTCGGCTCGGTCAACCTTCAGCTTCCGGTTCGGTTCGTGGCCTTCATCTCGTGGCGGTTCGGATCGGTCGTAGTCACTCCTGGCGGATTGGGTCGGCCTTCGAGTCAAATCGTTACCCATCGGTTCGGGTCGGAGTAGCTCATGCTCACGAGAGGCGGATCGGGTCGGGTGGTGTGAGCGGGTCGGTTCGGATAGTGTGCTCCAACTTGTGATCCTCCATGGCCATCGATTCGCAAGCTTCTAGGTGGTCCGGATCGGTCTCCATCACCACCAGCGGTTCGTAGGGACGGCTTCACAACGGTTCGGTTCGGGCCTCCCATCCGATCCGATCCGGTTCAGGTACTTTCCTGCACTGATTTTCGAGCGAATGTTTTGCGCCATACGACGGCGTCTTCGACCAATCTAACTATTCTAATCAATCACAATTCATGTCAAACTGTCATAGCAACATATAACATCAATTGCAACACCATAACAACAATTTGATGGATTAAAATGGATCAAACATAGCTAGAACCCCTCATTTTCCCTTAATCCCTCTTAATCATGTTTAAGCATACAATTAGCAAAACACGTCGAAATTAACCCAAATTTCTAACAAAGCCTTAAAACATTATTTTAGAATTTTAGGAATTTTTCCAGAATTTATTTACGTATAAATTCGCTAATCTTCACTAATTACCCCTAATTAACCGTAATTAGTGTAAAAGCAAGCTAATCACTCACCTTGGCCACAAAATAAAACACCAAATCTGAAATATCCTCTGTTTGGGTCGAATTCCTATGTATAGCAGCAGCTCCAACCTTGCTTTGTTGCTATTTGGCCTTGTTTTGATGTAGTTTAGGCTTAATCTTCACTAAAAATGTGTTTTGGGGTGGTTTTAGAGGATGGAAGCCATTACTAAGGTCTCAAGAAGGTTTGTGGTGGCTCAAAACTGAAATGAAAGTGATAACCTAACCCTAATCAGTCCTCCTATACCTCTAAACCCGAAATTCCCCTCTGGGCCTAGCTGCTAATCACCCGGTTAAGCCCAATTAAGCTGTTTTTCACCATCTGAAACTTGTTTCAGCCATATCTCCCAAATGGTGAGTCCGTTTGACTAATGTGACCACTCTACGGAAAGAGAAACCATCATCTGGAGCCAATGGAAGTGGTTTCAGGTCAAAATTCCTTTCCAGTCAAAAGTTATGGCCAAAACAGTGCAAACTAGGGGTAAAATGGTCATTTAAAAATCGGGAAAAATCATGAACATGGGAAATGACCCCAGTAGTCGTCCCCCAAAGTTACATGACCATACGACTTCGTATGTGAAAGAAATAAATATTCTACGATCTTATGATGCGTAGAATGCGGGTCGTTACACTCTCCCCCCCCCCCCCCCTTAAGAAATTTCGCCCCCGAAATTCCTTAACCCAAAACATACAAAGGATCCCGCATGTCTAACAACCACATACAACAATCAATCATGCAAAACAAGCAAACAAATCTATCCTAGCATGCGGAAAACTAAATCGAAGTCAAAAAAATCTTACCAGGCAAAGAGTTCTGGGTGTGTCTTCCTAATGTTCTCCTCTGTCTCCCAAGTACAATCATTCTCGTCCTCGCCCCACTGAACCTTGACTAGCCTCACCGCCTTCCTTCGAAGTTGCTTCATGTCGTGCTCGACAATACGGGCCGGCTTACGGTTCCCAACCGTCTCGGGTTCTACTTCGAAGTCCTCTAACTGATCAGGTGAAATAGTCATATCTGAGTCATGAACGAACTTCCTTAGTTGGGAAACATGAAATACATCGTGAACTCTCGCCATCTTCTCCAGTAAGTCAATTCTGTATGCCAAATTCCCGACTAGTTCAAGAACAGGGAATGGGCCAACAAATCTTGGTGCCAACTTGCCTCTCCTGCCAAATCGTATTACGCTCTTCAACGGAGAAATCTTGACAAACACCAAGTCGCCAACGGAGAATTTTAAGTCTCTTCTCCTCTTATCAGCATAACTCTTCTGCCTATCTTGGGCAGCCTTCATTCGTTGTTGAATGATCTTAATCTTATCTGAAGTTTCCCTCACCACATCTGGTCCAAGCATAAACTTCTCGCCAGTCTCTATCCAACATGATGGTGAGTTGCACGGTCTTCCGTACAAAGCTTCAAACGGAGCCATACCGATACTGGATTGGTAGCTATTATTATATGCAAACTCTACTAGATGCAAATGGTCATCCCATGATCCACCGAAATCCAATATACATGCTCTCAAGAGATCTTCCAAAATACGGTTCACCCTCTCCGTCTGACCGTCGGTCTGAGGATGATATGCGGTACTGAGATGTAACTCTGACCCTAGAGCCTCTTGTAAGCTCTTCCAAAACCCACTAGTGAACAACGGGTCTCGGTCGCTCACAATGCTTTTAGGTACTCCATGAAATCTCACTACCCACTTCATATACAATTCTGCTAACTTAGCTGCCGTTCTGGTCGATTTGACTGGTATAAACCTTGCACTTTTAGTCAATCGATCCACAATCACCCAAATGCTATCATGTCCCGATCTAGTCCTTGGTAAACCATCGATGAAATCCATCGAGACTTGCTCCCATTTCCATTCGGGAATTTCTAATGGTTGCAACAACCCACTAGGCTTCTTTTGTTCGGCTTTAACTAGCTGGCAATTCATGCATTTGGATATAAACTTCCCAACGTCCCTTTTCATCCCTTCCCAGTAGTAAGTCTGTCTCATGTCTCGATACATCTTATTACCACCGGGATGTATAGTCAGTTTTGAGTGATGACATTCCCTAAGCACTTCATCCCTCAATCCATTGACATTGGGTACAATAAGCTTTCCATTCTTTCTAAGCCATCCCTCTCGATCAAGCCCATACTTGTTCATCTCCTCATCGATACACATCTCTAACTTGGTGATGATTTCCAATAGGTTAGGATCGTCCCTCTGACTAGAGCCGATCCGCTCAATCAAAGTGGGTCTGATCGTCAAACTTGCTAACATTTCTGGATCCAATTCGCACTTTGGTCTGAAATCAAACCTCGCGATAAACTCCAGTTGCTTCCATTCAAGGAACATAGCCCCTAAGCTGGCATGTCTTCTACTCAATGCATCGGCCACCGCATTGCCCTTTCCCGGTGTGTATGCGATGTCAAAATCATAGGAAGCTAAAAACTCTAACCATCTCTGCTGACGGAGATTCAGATCTTTCTAAGAGAAGAGATACTTTAACGACTTATGGTCTGTAAACAGCTCAAATCTTTCTCCCAAGCGATAGTGTCTCCACGTCTTTAACGCGAACACGATCGCTGCCAATTCTAAATCATGGGTAGGGTATCTTCTCTCGTGCGGTTTCAATTGCCGACTTGCGTAAGCTATAACCCTACCGCCTTGCATCAATACAGCACCCAGTCCGGTACCACAGGCGTCCGTGTATACCGTCATCTCTTCATCCCCCTTAGGAATGACTAACACTGGTGCGCTTGTCAACTTGTCCTTTAGACTTTTGAATGCATTCTCGCACCTTTCATCCCAGACAAAAGCTTGATTCTTCTTGGTCAACTGGGTCAATGGTGCTGCTGTCTTGGAGAAACCTTGGATAAACTTACGATAATATCCAGCTAATCCCAAGAAACTTCTTACATCTGTTGCATTCTTGGGCGTAGGCCAATCCTGTACCGTAGCCACCTTTGCCGAGTCCACGGCAATACCATTCTCTGATACAACATGGCCCAAGAACCTCACTTCCCTCTTCCAGAAGTGACACTTAGAAAACTTTGCTTTCAATTGGTGTTTTCTCAACACCTCCATCACTACTCTTAAATGTTCCTTGTGTTCTTCCTCTGTCCTCGAATTGACCAAAATATCATCAATGAACACAAGGACAGACTTATTCAACTGATCTCTGAATACCCTATTCATAAGATCCACAAAATATGCTGGGGCATTGGTCAGCCCGAATGGCATGACCAACCACTCATAAAATCCAGACGGCGTCCGAAATGCCGTTTTAGCTATACTCTCAGCTTCCACTCTAAGCTGATGAAAACCTGTCGCGAGATCTAACTGAGAAAATACTCTCGCGCCACTCAACTGATCGAATAAATCATCTATCCGCGGTAGAGGATACTTGTTCTTCCTCGTCACTTTATTCAACTCGTGGTAGTCTACACACAAACGAAGGGAACCATCCGCCTTGGTAGCAAACACAACTGGTGCTCCCCATTCAGAAACACTCCTTTGATAAATCCCTTCTTCAAAAGATCGCTGACTTGCACCTCGAGCTCTCGCTGCTCTCTTGGTGCCATATGACGAAGTGGCATCACTATAGGCCTGGCATCCTTTACCAAATCAATACGAAACTCAATCTCTCGGTGTGGTGGAAGTCCGGTCACTTCTTCGAAAACATCCGGATACTGGCCAACCACGGGCAAACCTGACAACTCACTATGCGGAATGTCGAGGGAGTTTAGAAAACTAGCCAATACCCCCTTACTGGGTAGACCACCAAACACTATCCTCCGCCCATCATCCGCTCTAGCTGTCACCAACAAGCCCTCACAGTCTACCACCACCCCGTATCTTTGGAGCCAATCTACTCCCAAAATAATGCCAAACCCAGTAAAACCCAAAACAAAGCAATCACAAACAAACATGCATCCATGACTCGATAAGACCATATTACGACAAATCATGCTAAGGCTAGTAGAACCACCAATCGGGTTCGTCACTACTAAAGGTCTATCGACAATCTCGGGCTCCAATCCCAACCTATCTACCAGGTCACTAGATATGAAAGAACTGGAAGCTCCGGTATCAAACAAAACTCTAACAGGAACATCATAAACAGAAAGCATACCTTGAATGACGACATTCTTTCCCTTCTCCGCCGCTGTTGGGGCATTCGACGAAGAAGGAATAGCATTAAGAGCGTAGGCTTTCACTATTTGCTTTTCCTTAGGGGGCTGTGGACACTTGTCCTTGTGATGTCCCATTTGGCCACAGTTGAAGCACTTCCTATCCGCTGGCTTGGCCCGACAATTAATAGCATAATGGCCCTTCTTACCACAGCTGAAGCACTCAACATCTTGCTTATTCTTTTTCTTCTGGCCATCCTTAGCTTGGTTCTGCTTTCTCTTATTCTGGGAACCACCCTTGCCTCCACCACTTGCTTGTGGATTTGGCTCATCTGCAGATGCAACCTCAGTCTTCGGCTTAGGGTAGAGACTCTCTGATCTTAATGCTTTTCCCACAATCGACTCAAACGTCTCATCGATGTGGTTAATAAGCCTTTCCCCTAAGTACTGATCTAACCCAGTTATGAATTTCTCATTATTTTTCTCGGCAGTATCAATAAGAGATAACCCGTACTTTGACAAAGTGTCGAATTCAGCAATGTACTCCGAGATAGCTCTGCCATTCTGCTTGAGCTCCAAGAATTTCTTAAACAGCACTGACTTCTGAGCAGCTGGAATGAACTTCTCGCTAAAGCGAGCTTTAAACTGCTCCCAAGTAATCTGATCTTCGGGAGTAGCTGCCTTTATAGCATTCCACCAATTCATTGCCCGCCCTTGCAGCTGACGGGACGCTAGCTTTCTCTTCATTGCATCCTCGATACCCAAATCCTCGAAGATACGTTCGCAACTGTCCAACCAATCCTGAACATCCGTGGCCGACTCCGTTCCGTGGAACGGCTTCCCACCAAGGCTAGTATAATCCTTATTCAGCTTGGCGAAGTCGACTCTTGGCGCCTGCACTATTGGACCACTACCATTTCCACCATTGGGAGCTGCTCTCTGTACATCTCTAAGCATCTCTCTCATGAGGTCAGTAAACATCGTCCTCATGTCAGCAGCATTCCCATTATTGGCTCCCCTACCAGCACCTTTAGTATATCGGCTCATTGTCAATCTGAAAAAGGAAACGATTAACGACTCCATAGTGGTGCTAGTGCAGTACGACTCCATCCTTATAATAGTAATAGTATATATATATATAGCTTTTAAAAACCAAAGTAATCACAAATACGCTCTCTCGTATACGTATATTATCTCTCCCTGATAACTTCCCTAGGTTAACTACGCAACCTAGAGCTCTGATACCAAGTGTGACGGCCCGCCCCGCACCAACCGACATTTTCTCCAAAAGTGCGCTGTACACATATCCAGTTAGCACGGAACGGGTCGTTAGAAGGAAAAGGAAGAAGGAAATGAACTAATCAAGGAACCTGTAGAATGTCTCACAACGCATGGGATAAAATATAATAATGATAACATACTTGACATAAAACAGGTGAGACAGTGCATAAGCTGATAATTAAATTCAACATCAACATCAGAGTAGCGGAAATCCAAATACAGCTTATTACAACTTTTCAAAATCTACTGTCTCTAAACAAAAGAAAGTCAAAGTAGAAGATACACCACCAATGCCCAAGCAGTGATCTTCAACGACACAGGGAGAATACTATATATATGTATTACGTGAAAGCCTCCTGCTCGTCTCCGGATCATCTACCCGTGCATCACCAGCTAACCTGTCTCTAGTCTGCTCGTGTGAGCACCCAGAGTAATAAGAGGAGACATAAAACTCTGGGTCAGACATAAAGCCTGGTATGAGCGATAAGCATCTAAACAGAATAATAACAGGTATACTAAACCATACCTGAACCTGGACCTGCAACCAAAGAGTTAGTACAACATACAGTACAATGCTCTAAGGTGCCATAATAAATAGTGCAAGGATACGGGGGTGGAGTGTGCATGTCATAATGATAGCAAACAAATCATCCATGTCAACCATCCTCACATCTCTCACCCAGTGCATAAAGCATACGATGTATACCGCTTTCAACCACTAGACCCATCGAAGTAGTGACGGAGTTCGGCTTGTACAACTACTGCTACCACCAAGCTTACCCCATGGAGTCATGACTAAACCTTTACAAATGACCCCACTTCATTGGTCTATAGCTCTTTTAGTCGTACCTAGGCCCTTTCAGCCCTGAATCCGCTCACGTACTTCCCATACATAGTGATCCAAAGTCATAAACATCGACAACCCCTTAGCACACGTCCCGCAGCAAAGCCCAATTCATGAAGTGAACTCATTGGTCCCCATCTGGATCCTGAGCTCTAACTTCTCCTTTGGACTACCTTTGCATCTCGGGTATTGGCCATCATCTTCTTCCGGATCGGTCTTCATCTTGCTCCACTCGCTTCGGATCGGTCAAGAATCATCAGTTCGGCTCGGTCAACCTTCAGCTTCCGGTTCGGTTCGTGGCCTTCATCTCGTGGCGGTTCGGATCGGTCGTAGTCACTCCTGGCGGATCGGGTCGGCCTTCGAGTCAAATCGTTACCCATCGGTTCGGGTCGGAGTAGCTCATGCTCACGAGAGGCGGATCGGGTCGGGTGGTGTGAGCGGGTCGGTTCGGATAGTGTGCTCCAACTTGTGATCCTCCATGGCCATCGATTCGCAAGCTTCCAGGTGGTCCGGATCGGTCTCCATCACCACAAGCGGTTCGTAGGGACGGCTTCACAACGGTTCGGTTCGGGCCTCCCATCCGATCCGATCCGGTTCAGGTACTTTCCTGCACTGATTTTCCAGCGACTGTTTTGCGCCATACGACGGCGTCTTTGACCAATCTAACTATTCTAATCAATCACAATTCATGTCAAACTGTCATAGCAACATATAACATCAATTGCAACACCATAACAACAATTTGATGGATTAAAATGGATCAAACATAGCTAGAACCCCTCATTTTCCCTTAATCCCTCTTAATCATGTTTAAGCATACAATTAGCAAAACACGTCGAAATTAACCCAAATTTCTAACAAAGCCTTAAAACATTATTTTAGAATTTTGGGAATTTTTCCAGAATTTATTTACGTATAAATTCGCTAATCTTCACTAATTACCCCTAATTAACCGTAATTAGTGTAAAAGCAAGCTAATCACTCACCTTGGCCACAAAATAAAACACCAAATCTGAAATATCCTCTGTTTGGGTCGAATTCCTATGTATAGCAGCAGCTCCAACCTTGCTTTGTTGCTATTTGGCCTTGTTTTGATGTAGTTTAGGCTTAATCTTCACTAAAAATGTGTTTTGGGGTGGTTTTAGAGGATGGAAGCCATTACTAAGGTCTCAAGAAGGTTTGTGGCGGCTCAAAACTGAAATGAAAGTGATAACCTAACCCTAATCAGTCCTCCTATACCTCTAAACCCGAAATTCCCCTCTGGGCCTAGCTGTTAATCACCCGGTTAAGCCCAATTAAGCTGTTTTTCACCATCTGAAACTTGTTTCAGCCATATCTCCCAAATGGTGAGTCCGTTTGACTAATGTGACCACTCTACGGAAAGAGAAACCATCATCCGGAGCCAATGGAAGTGGTTTCAGGTCAAAATTCCTTTCCAGTCAAAAGTTATGGCCAAAACAGTGCCAACTAGGGGTAAAATGGTCATTTAAAAATCGGGAAAAATCATGAACATGGGAAATGACCCCAATAGTCGTCCCCCAAAGTTACATGACCATACGACTTCGTATGTGAAAGAAATAAATATTCTACGATCTTATGATGCGTAGAATGCGGGTCGTTACATTTTCCATTCAATTTCACGTTAATTTAGATTTCTCACCATGGTTTTCGGAGTGCTAAAAATCGATACGATGTCAGAAAAATCCGCGGCTTCTTCTATTGGGTAGAGAGCTTCCTTACGATCCCGATGTTTCCTGTTTCATCGAATTTCATCAACACACCAAAAAGATATGATTTTTCAAAGTGTAAAGATCAAAGAAAAACCCACTTTCACGAAGCTTCAAAACTAGGTTTACAGTTTTCGCGAGAATCGAGGCACGAGGGGATGATCGGCGAGTTGGACGTGGAAGAGGGAAGAGAGGGCTTCCAGTCGGTGGTGGTTTGGTGGCGTTCGGTGGTCCAGATCGGCGGCGGAGGCGGTGGAAAGGTCGGGACTTTGGGGCTTCGATACGGGCGGCACAGGAGACGAGGGGCGGCGATGGTTAGTCGGATTTGAAGAGGGGACGGAGGCACGTCGAGGGGTGGCGGTGGCGAAGGCTGTAGGTGGCGGTAGCGGCGGCGGCGGAGGAGAGAAGGTGTCGAACGGGTTTCGCCGTTGATTTTGGGGGGTTTTTTTTTTTTTTTTTTTTTTAAAATTTATGAATGGAAAATTCTGATTGGCCGAGGACTATATTAAATTTTTAAATAGTGTTTTCTCAAACGAACTCCTTTTTAAACCCAACGACTGTCGCCCCTAGCTACAGTCAGTTATTTTTCAAATTAAAGTATAAAACATTTAATTTTTAACTTTCAACGTACTTTTCAATTTGCCAGGGACACAAACTGATTCGAAAAATTCCAAAAAAATAAATCTAGCTATGTTTTGACGCTATGGTCCCAATAAAACTAGTTTCGTCGAATTTTGAGGTCGTTTGAAAAATGGCCATTTTCTGGTCGATCCAATTTAATAGAAATTGACCAAACACATTTTCTTTTGCCACGCTCACATACTAGCTTCAAAAATTATGAAATTTGAAACCTAGCAATAGTTTTACATCCCGGACCCAACAAAAGTGGTTTCGTCGAATTCCGAGGTCGTATGCAAAATATCAATTTTCCAGGGCTATATATTCTATATACCGACCCTTCTGAAAATTCATTCGGCCCTAACTTTTGATTCCCGTTATGAAACTTCGATTTTTGAGATTCGTTAGAAAGGTATTGAATAACAGATTTAGATATTTTTGGTTTCGCTAAAATCCGTTGTATTTTCCACCCTGCACAGTCAGTCAAAGTTTGAATTCAAATTTTCAAACTGGCTCACTATTCCTAATTCACTATTTTATTGAAATATTCTATTTCAATTGTTCAAATTCCTTTGAAATAACCAATTTAAAAATTTTAAATTGGCTCGTATTTTCAGGGTTATTACAATCTCCCCCACTTAAAACTTTTCATCCTCGAAAAGGAAACAACAGTAAAGTAGGAAATAAAATGTAAATGCAAAGTATTGTAAAGGTACCTTGCACCGGAGTTAGTCAGAGATATCCACTCTGCATTTGGGGTAAGCTTGCTTAATGCTTTCCTCAGTTTCCCAAGTACAGTCTCTAGGATCACTGCTCCATTGCACTTTAACTAAATGAACCTTTTTGCTTCTGAGCTCTCTAGTTTCTTTGCCAACAATCTTTAATGGCTCTCTTCTGAGTGCTAATTCTGGAGTTATCTCCACATCCCGTTGCGCTGCTTCTTCTACAACAAGATCCAGATCATGCACATGTCTTCTAAGTTGAGATACGTGAAATACATTGTGCACTCCAGGCAACCAATCTGGCAATTGAACCCTATAAGCAAGAGTTCCAATTCGCTCAAGTATAGGAAAGGGACCAATAAATCTCGGTGCCAACTTCCCAGTCTTGCCAAATCTGATCACTCCTCTCATCGGAGAAACCTTCAAATAAACATGATCAGCAACAACAAATGTCAAATCTCTCCTTCTAGGGTCTGCATAACTTTTCTGTCGGCTTTGAGCGGTTTTCAAATGCTTCTTGATGAAGTCCACTTTATCAGATGCTTCTCTAATCATATCAGGTCTTAACACAAGTCTTTTGCCAGGTTCTACCCAACATGCTGGAGATCTGCAGGGTCTGCCATATAATGCTTCAAATGGCGACATTCTCAAACTTGCTTGATAGCTATTGTTATATGAGAATTCTGCCAAATGCAAATGATCTTCCCATGACCCACCAAAATCAATTATACAAGCCCGCAATAAATCTTCTAGAATTCTATTCACCCGCTCAGTTTGGCCATCTGTTTGTGGGTGATAAGCGGTGCTCATATTCAGTTTTGTTCCCAATTCTGTCTGGAAAGCCTCCCAGAACTTGCTAGTAAATAGGGGATCTCTATCACTGACTATACTGATGGGAATTCCATGCAGCTTAACAATTTCTCTGAAATATATCTGTGCTAGACTTTGAGCAGTTCTATTGGACCTAACAGGTATAAAATGGGCAGTCTTCGTGAAGAGATCTACGATTACCCAAATGTTGTCATTACCTTTCTTGGTTCGCGGCAAACCATCTATGAAATCCATGGAAATCTGTTCCCATTTCCAGCCTGGGACTTCCAACGGTTGCAACAGTCCAGCTAGCTTCTGTTGGTCACTCTTGACCAATTGACAAGTAGGGCATCTGCTAACATACAAAGAAATATCTCTTTTCATTGCCTTCCACCAGAAAGTGCGTTTGATATCGTTGTACATTTTACTCACACCTGGATGGATGCAAAATTTGGATTTATGGCATTCATCCAGCACTTCTCTTCGAAGGCCTGGAATATTTGGAATGCAAATCCTATTATTTAACCTGAGAACCCCCCTATTGTCAATACGAAAACTCGTGGTTTCACCTTCCTTGACCCTCTGACTAATTCTCCGAATGAATTCATCGTCTTTTTGAAGGGCTGAAATCCTATCAATCAATCCAGGTGTAATAATAAGATGGGCAACGATTGCGGTCTTTCTACTAAGTGCATCCGCTACCACGTTAGCCCTCCCCGGCGTATACAGGATATCAAGATCATACGCTACAAGAAATTCTAGCCAATGCTGTTGTCTCAGATTCAGATCTTTCTGGGTATATAAATACTTCAATGATTGATGATCTGTATACAGTATAAATTTCTCGCCCAATAAATAATGCCTCCAGATTTTCAAAGCAAAAACGATAACTAGCAGCTCAAGATCATGAGTTACATAATTCTTCTCATGCGGTTTCATTTGGCGGCTTGCATAAGCGACTACTTGGCCTCTCTGCATTAACACTGCACCAAGACCCCTAATGAAAGCATCTGTCCAAACCGTTAAATCCTGATTGCCATCAATAATAGTTAACACTGGAGCAGTGGTCAGCTTCGATTTCAATTCCTGGAAAGCTTCTTCACAGTCGGAAGTCCACTTAAACTTCTCATGTTTCTTTGTGAGCTTCGTTAACAGACCGGATATCTTCGAAAAATCCTTAACGAACTTTCGATAATAACTAGCCAACCCCATAAAACTTCTAACTTCCGTGGGAGTAGTGGGTTGTTTCCAGTCTTGAATCGTTGTTATTTTGCTTGGGTCAACAGAAATTCCTTTCTCTGACACAACATGGCCAAGAAATTTGACTTCCTCTTGCCAGAAGACACATTTAGAGAATTTGGCTTTGAAGACGTTCTTCCTTAGAATCTCCAATACTTGTTCTAAGTGTTTTTCGTGCTCGGGTTTTGATTTGGAGTAGATTAAAATATCATCGATGAATACGAGGACAAATTTATTCAGAACTCCCCTGAACACTCTATTCATTAGATCGACAAAGTATGCTGGAGCGTTGCATAGGCCTAACGGCATTACTAACCATTCATAAAATATGTCTGGACCTCTGAAAGCTATCAAAGGAACACACTCTTCTGCTATTCTCAATTGATGAAAACCTGTAGCTAGGTCCATTCGGGAAAATACCTTCGCCCCATTCAATTGGTCTAGCAAGTCATCAATGCGGGGTAATGGATATTTGTTTTTAAGCGTCTGTTTGTTGAGGTCTCGGTAATCAACGCATAATCGAAGAGTACCGTCTGACTTTGGGACAAACACAACAGCTGCACCCCAATTAGAAAAACTCGGTTTGATTAGACCCTTCCACAACAGTTGACGAGTTTGATCGCCTAATTCTTCTTTTTCTTTCGGAGTCATTCTGCGAATTGGATGTACCACTGGTCTGGCATTGGGAATTAAATCGATTCGTAATTCTATTTCTTTTTGCAGAGGTAAGTTTTCAACTTCTTCAAACACATCCGCATAGTTTCTAACAATCGGAATCTTTTCCATGGAAGTGGGGATAAGTTCTAATGCTGACCAAAATTCTTCTCTATTCGGATTCGAACCATGACAGGGTATATATATATGTCCAAGCTCCGTTCAAATTTTGACGATTCTTTCTGCACAATTTACCTCGGCTTCGTATTTCGTTAACCATTCTAACCCAAGGATAACGTCGAATTCGGGAAAATCCATAACAATCAAATTAATGGGAAATTTGTAGAAAGAATAAGAGATTGGCACTCTACAACATGTACTGAGAGTAATAGGACCCCCTATCGGTTTATGAACTTCAACCGATCCTTTGAGCTTTCGCTGTTTTAACTTTAATTTGTGCATTGTGTGTCTAGCGATAAAACTACGCGATGCACCTGTGCCAATCAATACAGAAACAAGAATATTTTTAATTGTAAGGGTACCTCCCAAAACATCAGGTTTACCTGCTCCGTCGGAAGCAGCTGGCGGGCTCGACCCGTCATAGACGTGAGCTACTGTAGCTTTCTTCAGCAAGGGACAGTCTTTGACCAGATGATCGGTCTTGCGGTAATTGAAGCACGAGCGAGGGTTCTGAGAGCCTTGGCTCGAGCCTTGAGAATTCGTCTTCTGCCTCTTCGGAGCTGTGCAGACGTTTGAGTAGTGCCCCGGCTTACCACAGTTAAAGCAATTTCCTCTTGGCGGCTTGCCAGTCTGAGGTTTTGAAGATGCTGCTTGGCTTGACTCGCCTTGATTTACAGCAGGCTTGCGCTTGTTTCCGGCTTGGCTTCTAGCATGATCCTGATCCAGATGCCTTTGATCAAGGTCTTCATAGTTGCATGTCATTTCCACCAGTTCGTTGAATTCCAGCTTGACATGGGCCATGGCTCAATCATGATATTGTCGTCTTAGTCCAAGGATAAACCTCTTATTTTTGGATTTCGCAGTGGCGACGAGTTCCGGAGCATAGGGCGACAACAGTGTAAATTTATTCAGATAATCTTGCACGGAAATATCCCCCTGCTGGAGATTGGAGAAGTCATCGTGCATTCTTTCTAGAGCTTGTTCTGAAACACCCCACCTCCGTTAGGGTCACTCTCAAAGGGAATGCCCTAATTTTGGTGGAGGTTTATAAGTACAAGTCACAGATATACAAGACAGATATAATAACACATATTTGTGAACCAGCGGAAGAACAACAAATTTTATTTCATAAAGTCAAATACGTGTTACAACAACATCCCTTCCAAAAACATAACATAATACTTCATAATCTGTCTTGAGTACATTATTTTTAAAGAAGCATAAATAAAAACTGCCAAAGCCCCATAGTGAATTGTCCAAAGCCATAGTTCAAAACAGGAAAGTCCAAGCAATACATTTCTCTTCTTCAAGCTGGATGTTGAGGTAGGTCAAGCTGCTGTGTTCCCTCCCTGAGGACCTGGGGGGGGAAACGGAAGAAAGAAGACGAAAGAAAAATAGAGTCAGACATAAAGCCTGAGTAAGTCTAGTACTACTTTGTCTATGAATAAAGAACTGGGTATGATAGTAAACAGGAAGTGGGCAAACACTATGAACTTGGTTAAGTTATCTAGGGTCGAATATACTATCGTACCCCATGTTAATCTCTGAACCCATATAAACTAGTTTCCAATTTACACCCCATAATCAGGGTAGTGTGATCCATTCTACGATGATCGGCTCCTATTCGCAAAGTTACATGTGTCCTACGGCCCCCGATGTCTGTAGTTACCTATGCTGGTCCCACCATGGGGTGTATCAAGTCCCATAGTGGCAACCCGACACAACCTTAGAGTGCAAAGGTATGCTACTGGTGTCCAGTGCTTTATTTTTCTGCGCCGAAGTGCGTGCACGCCCGCACACCGTTAGAACCTACACTGCTACACCACCGCCGTCGATTTGACCTCTTACAATCAGCCCAGTAATCGTGCCCCACCCTGCCTAGTTTCAGGGTATCCTGATACACCTTTTAGGGTTACTGCTGAAAAGGGTCCCCCGTTACTAGGTTTTCTATCTCTAGCCAACATGCTAAGTTGGTTAAGTGTTTCCTAACCTAACCCCACCAGTCCGTTTAGTTTAGCATGTTCCATTTTGATTAAGTCTTTAGTTCACTTAATCCTAACAATCCTGACTCAGCCTTAATTGTCTTATTAAGGCCCTGACCTCTCACATTAGACAGGTATTGTTGTGGCTGCCTGTTGCCGGTTGGTTCCGGGCAGTCTTACGCCACAACTCAGTCTAACCTCGGGTCCTTGCTGGGCTCCATGTTTAACCTCCCACATTGGATAGGTATTGTTGTGACTACTGGACAGCCGGGCGGTTCCGGGCAGGTTTACATCACAACTCAATCCAACCTCGGGTTAAACACATCGTCTTTTCTACATTTACATATTTTGTCATTCTTCTTTATTTATATGTAAATATTTGCGGCCCATTATTATGTTAATGGTGTAATGGTTACACCAACCATGGGCCCAACCCATACTTGACTTTGGGCCCTTCTATTTCATATTTTCATTCATTAATTCATTTTAACCCAATGTTGTTTTCCCCCGTTTTACACGTCCGTTCATATATATATTGGGCTTAGCCTTTTAAAGCCCAATTTAGCCATGCGAAAGGGGAGGCTTATGGCGTATACACAAAGAGGGGAAAGTGAGCGCATGAACTTGCATATGACGTTGGAAAATACATAATAGAAATTGGTGTACTTGCATAGTGGTGACATGTATTTTGGTCATACAACATAGGTGACATAAATCAAGGCATGTAAACTTGCATAGGTTTAACTACAACATGAACCTATATTCTTATTTAGGCATAATGTCAAACATAAGCATGGCCTAAATACTTCTAGCATAAACATGGCATATTGTCAAACATAAGCATGGCATAAAATACTTCTAGCATAGGCATGGCATATTGTCAAACATAAGCATGGCATAAATACTTCTAGCATGAACATAACATAATTCAACTTAATCATGATTTAAGCCTAATCACATAACGATGGTATAAACATACTTATGCATAAATATTCCTAATCATGGTGTTTTGTTTTAAACTTGCAAAAAGGGGATTTTTGAGTCTAATCTAACCATGTCTCACATATGTCATCATATAATTCTTTAAAACAAGATAGACTTAATCATAGATCTCAATTATGCCAAATATCATTCCTAGCCATATTCATAAATTTGCAAAGGCATGACTAATACACGGTGTCAAAATTCCACATAGTTTCATATGAACTATAATAACCAAACTTGTTTCAATTACTTGCAAAATGATTTATACATAAAAAACATACATCATAATGGCATAATAACAAAGCCTCAAATTTGCATGAATTTCAATTAACTACATACATGTAGCTTTAATATAGATTACAAAATTTGCGCAACATTCCAAACGTTTATTTGCATAGAACTACCGCATGTAGTTCTTTATAATGAATAACAAAATTTTGCACAAATATAAATTACTTCCATTGCCACAATTCAAGCATACACATCAACACAGTTGTTTATTATACCAAAGTAATACTCTACTTACAATGGTTTGATGAATTCTCTAGTTTAGGGATTGAAGACGCAAATTCCTTTGTTGAATTGATTAGCTTTAGGTTGCTTGAATTGCTTTAGGCCTTAGAACTTCCTCCCTAATCCTCTCTTTAGTTGGCGGCTATGCTTTGTCGTTCCTCAGCAACATGGCGGCTATGTTCTTAATTTTTAATGAATAGATTAGGGTTTAGTCTAGGGTTGTTTATATAGAGGTTAGGAACTAATTAGGACCCTTGATGTTGCTAGGTTAGATCATAGCCATTCATTAGGAAGAGAGACCAATAAAAACCCGCCACCTAGCCCTAATGACAAAGCAGACCACAGAAATTCGACCAAACACAGACCTGGCCAGCCAGGTTGACTGGGCTCGACCAGGTCGACACCCCTGTCGACAGGGCTGTCGACAGCCCTGTCGACATGGGTAGCCCAGGTCGACAGCCCAGTCGACCTGGGTGGCTAGGCGGGTGTTTTATCCGCCTGGCCCACTGGGCCCCATTTCAAAATTATTATTTTATTCTGTTTGAATTTTAAATTTAATTCAAAACTTCCGAAGGCCATATCTTCTTCATACGGACTCCGTTTTTCGAAAACTCGGACTCTATTTCGCGTATTTTTCCGAGACGAACGCAATGGCGTATCCCGTTTCCCTTAGTTCTTTGATTTGAATTTGATTATACTTTAATTCATGAATTTCACAGTTATAAAATTTTCGGGGTGTTACATTCTCCCCCACTTAAAAGGATTTCGTCCCCGAAATCTTCAAGTGTAGGAAAACGTATATCCTAACATCCAATCATCCATCTACTCATCCATCAAACACGAGTATCCATTGTCCTTAAAAGACTTCTAATGCTTCATGATCATATGCAAAGTGTGTGTGTATACATGTACTTATCTAATGCAAAATCAGTCGGTCTACTGATTCAGTTGACCTCCTTAATGCGAATTATGTAAGTGCCATGCATCCATTATGTATGCAAAATTTTCCTATTCTTGATTCTACATGAGTGCACAATCATTCAATACAAATGCAACATCCACATGACAACACATTATAGTTCAGCCACATACGAATACAAACATATATGCATATGCAATATGAAGTGACTGAGCCGATCTAAAACCTAGATTGTGTGGGTATATGCAACCACGAGCAACCACTAGCAGTCACTTGCAACCACTTGCAACCATTCATACATAACATGTTTCAACTACATGTTTTCATCCAAAAAGATTCTACCTAAAAGATACGGTCGAGGAAATATACCTAAAAAGATAGATAGATAAAAGCGCAACTTAAGGAAAAGGAAAGATCAAGGATGTACCCTCGAACAGAAAAGGGTAGGCTGTACGGATTCTAGCTTCAGTTTCCCAAGTCGCGTCTCCCTCGGCGTCGCTCCACTGAACTTTGACGAGCTTGACTTCGCGGTTGCGTAGCTTCTTCACTTCCGTTCCTAAGATGCGGGTTGGAACTCTTCTTATGGTTGCTTCGCGTTCCACTTCGGCCTCTTCGAGGATATTCGGCTCTACCACTTCAGCAGACTCGTGTAGACATTTTCGGAGATGTGAAACGTGAAAAACGTTGTGGACTCCAGCCAACTTCTCGGGTAGCTCTAATCTATAAGCCATTTTCCCAATTTTCTCGATAATAGGGAATGGCCCTACGAATCTTGGCGCTAGCTTTCCTGTGGTTCCAAAACGAACAACGTTTCTTAGTGGTGATACCTTGAGAAAAACTCTGTCTCCAACCTCGAATTCAAGGTCGGTCCTTCTCTTGTCGGCATAGGACTTTTGTCTGTCTTGGGCCGTCTTCATCCTTCTTCGTATTAAGTCTACTTTCTCTGAGGTCTCTCGGATCATGTCTGGTCCAAGTATGAGCTTATCCGTGGACTCCCACCAACAAGTGGGCGATCGGCACGGTCTTCCGTATAAAGCTTCGAAGGGCGCCATTCCTATGGTTGCTTGATAGCTGTTGTTGTAGGCAAATTCCACCAAAGGGAGGTGGTCTTCCCATGTCCCTCCGAAGTCGAGGACGCATAACCTTAAAAGGTCTTCCAAAACTCTGTTCACTCTCTCTGTTTGGCCGTCGGTTTGGGGATGATAGGCCGTGCTCAAGCATAGCTGCGTTCCTACTGCTTCTTGCAGACTCCGCCAAAACTCGCTGGTGAAGATGGGGTCTCGGTCACTAACAATGCTAGATGGTATTCCATGGAGTCGCACGATTTCCTTAAGGTAAAGTGATGCTAGGGATGAGGCGGTTCTTTTACTTTTGACAGGTAAAAAGTGGGCGCTTTTAGTAAGCCTATCCACTATTACCCAAATGCTAGTGTTGCCTCTCCTAGACCTAGGCAGCCCATCGATGAAGTCCATTGAGATGCTATCCCACTTCCACTGTGGGACCTCCAGAGGATGTAGCAGTCCGCCAGGCTTTTTCTGTTCCGCCTTAACCTGTTGGCACACCATACACTTAGAAACGAATTCTGCTACGTCCTTTTTCATGCCATTCCAGAAGAAAGTCCTTTTTATGTCTTTGTACATTTTATCTCCGCCTGGGTGTATCGTCATCTTGGAGTGATGTGCTTCCTCGAGAACCTTCTTTATTAAATCGTTTGTCTGTGGGACGCATAGTATTCCATCTCGCCTTAGTACACCCTTATCGTCAATGGAGTATCTGTTGAGGTGACTTGAAGTCTCACCCCTAATTAGCCTATCAATTATTTCCACAAACTGAGGGTCTTCGCGTTGTGCTGCCCCTACTGAATCCACTAAAGTTGGGCGCACTTCGAGAGATGCAAGCAAGCCCGGTACGAAATCGGAGGAGGGCCTAAAGTCGAAGCTGGCTATAAACTCTAGGCTTTGTCTTTCAACAAACAACGGGCTTAGGGTCAATTTCTTTCGGCTCAACGCGTCTGCCACTACGTTGCCTTTGCCCGGAGTATAGGAGATTTCGAAATCGTACGAGGCAAGAAATTCCATCCATCTTTGTTGCCTCAAGTTAAGATCCTTCTGCGAGAAAAGATATTTCAACGATTTATGGTCAGTGTAAAGTTCGAACTTCTCACCTAGGAGATAGTGTCGCCAAGACTTGAGTGCAAAGACGATGGCGGCTAGCTCAAGATCGTGGGTTGGGTAGTTCCTTTCATGCACCTTTAACTGTCTCCCGCCATAAGCTACCACCCTTCCTTCTTGCATTAAGACGGCGCCTAGCCCTGTCCCACATGCATCCGTATACACAGTGAACATCTTGCTCCCATCTGGCAGCGTCAAAACTGGGGCTGTTGTAAGAGCCCTTTTCAGCCGTTGGAAAGCAAACTCGCAATCCAAGTCCCAATTGAATACTAGATTCTTCTTAGTCAATTTCGTGAGCGGAGCTGAGATTTTCGCAAAATCCCTTATGAATTTTCGATAGAAACCTGCTAGTCCTAGAAAGCTTCGGACCTCAGTTGCATTCCTTGGTGTCTTCCAATCTTGTACCGCCACTACCTTAGCAGGGTCCACCGCTAACCCTTGTTTGGATACTATGTGCCCAAGGAACCTCACCTCTTCTCTCCAAAAGTGGCATTTGGAGAACTTGGCTTTTAGTTGATGGACTCGCAAAGTTTCCATGATTGCCCTTAAGTGCTGAGCATGTTCCTCTTCACTCTTTGAGAAGATAAGGATATCATCTACGAAGACCACTACGAATTTGTTGAGGAAATCTCTAAATACCCTACTCATCAGGTCCACGAAGTAAGCAGGTGCATTTGTCAAGCCGAAAGGCATGACAAGCCATTCAAAGAAACCGTCTGGGGTTCTGAAAGCCGTTTTATCGATGCTATCTTCAGCCACCCTTAGCTGATGAAAACCGGTTGCTAAATCGAGTTGGGAGAAAACAGACGCTCCTACAAGCTGGTCAAATAAATCGTCAATTCTAGGGAGAGGGTGCCTATTCTTTTTCGTTTGCTTGTTGAGCTCCCTATAGTCAACACATAGACGGAGTGAACCATCCGCCTTTGTAGCGAACACCACTGGAGCGCCCCATTCTGAAATGCTCCTCCTAATGAACCCCTTCTCTAGAAGCTCTTTAATCTGTTTACTGAGCTCTTTCCTTTCTCGTGGAGCCATATGTCTAACGGGCAACGCGACGGGCTTTGCATTATCTACAAGATATATGCGGAAGTCTATCTCCCGTTTCGGAGGCAAGCCCTTCACCTCTTCAAAGACATCCGGATATTCCCGGACCACTCTAACTGATTTCAAATTTTCAACGGAGGCATCTAGCGATTCAAGATAACTAAGCATAACCGCATACGAGGGATTACAAGAAATTTCCAAAGTATTACCGAGCTGGGTTAGGAGCCTAACAACCCTTTTCTCACAATCAAGGATGGCCCCATTACTGGATAGCCAATCCATACCCAAAATCAAACCATACCCCGAAAAGCCCAAAACAAAGGCACTACATTCAAATTCTACACTTAGAATAGAAATTTTCAAATCCAGACAGATCATAGACAAATGAGCTGGGCCCCCAATTGGGTTTGAAACAATTAAGGGGTCCTCTACCATACTAGTTTTTAGGTGCAGAGATTCTACTAAAGCAGACGAGATAAAGGAGTGTGATGCGCCAGAATCAAATAAAGTGCGAACGGGGTGATCATAAAGATAAACTACACTTTCTACAGAAGTATTTGTACCTCGCTGTTGCAATGGTGGCGCTTCTAGCACATGAACCTGTGCCCCTGGGGTGGATCCAGTGCCCTGCCCCTGCCCCCGTTTCCTTGGGCAGTCCTTAGCCCTGTGGCCTGTCTGACCGCATGAAAAGCACCCACCATTTTCCTTGGCCTTCTTTTTCCGGCAGTCCTTTACTAAGTGCCCCACTTTGCCACAGAAATTGCATTTCCTCTTCTCCTTGTTGCCTTTCCCTCCTTTCTTGAAGTCTGTCTTCTTAGGCTGCAAACCCTCTTTCTTCCCTTGAGAGCTTTCTGCCTTGGTCTCCTTCTTGCCCTTGTCCTCTTCGTTCAGCAATGCCATTTGCACCAATCTTTCATACGTGGCTCCCATGGGTATATGGGTCATGGCCAAACTATGTAATGGCTCATTTAACCCCTTGACGAAACGGAGAGCCTTCTTATGAGGGGTGTTGACTAGGTCAAGCCCAAACCTAGCCAGCTCATCAAACTGATTCACATACTCTCTAACAGTCTTGTCTCCTTGCTTAAGGAATAAGAATTTTTCCAACTGCAAACTTCTTTCTGCATCTGAGAGAAACTTAGTCTCAAATCTTGCCCTAAAGTCCTCCCATGTATCCACTGGTCTTTCAGCATTGGTGACTTCCCACCAGTAGGAAGCCTCGCCCTTCAATAGCCACACTGCCAACTGTACTTTTTGCCTATCTTCTACCTCAAAGATGATGAATAGGTCTTCGGTTTCTTTTAGCCAATTCCTAGCTGCTACGAAGGACTCAGTTCCATGGAAATCCCTTCCTCCCATAGCTTTAAAATCTTTACATATCTTAGCGAATGTGTTTCCCCGTGGAGGAGGTGGAGGAAAAAGTACTGCTGCGGCTGGATGATTCCCTTCAGCTGGAGGAGGAGGAACGGTAGGACCTGGCTGAGTGGCCCTAGCTTCTAAGAAACGTCTAAACCAACCAGGTATAGGCACCCCTTCAGGCAAGTTAAGTTCTTGGGACATGCTGAAACAAAAAGGATAGATTCAAAACGAAGGATAAGAGATAATACCTATGGCTTCGGGGAGTGGACTTTGCCTTTTTTTTTTAAATAAAATAATATTTTTCTTTTAAAAATGCTTCTTTAAATTTCCTTTTTGAAAATAAATTTTCAAAACTTTTTATCTTATCTGGTAAACCTATGCTCTGATACCAAGTGAAACACCCCACCTCCGTTAGGGTCACTCTCAAAGGGAATGCCCTAATTTTGGTGGAGGTTTATAAGTACAAGTCACAGATATACAAGACAGATATAATAACACATATTTGTGAACCAGCGGAAGAACAACAAATTTTATTTCATAAAGTCAAATACGTGTTACAACAACATCCCTTCCAAAAACATAACATAATACTTCATAATCTGTCTTGAGTACATTATTTTTAAAGAAGCATAAATAAAAACTGCCAAAGCCCCATAGTGAATTGTCCAAAGCCATAGTTCAAAACAGGAAAGTCCAAGCAATACATTTCTCTTCTTCAAGCTGGATGTTGAGGTAGGTCAAGCTGCTGTGTTCCCTCCCTGAGGACCTGGGGGGGAAACGGAAGAAAGAAGACGAAAGAAAAATAGAGTCAGACATAAAGCCTGAGTAAGTCTAGTACTACTTTGTCTATGAATAAAGAACTGGGTATGATAGTAAACAGGAAGTGGGCAAACACTATGAACTTGGTTAAGTTATCTAGGGTCGAATATACTATCGTACCCCATGTTAATCTCTGAACCCATATAAACTAGTTTCCAATTTACACCCCATAATCAGGGTAGTGTGATCCATTCTACGATGATCGGCTCCTATTCGCAAAGTTACATGTGTCCTACGGCCCCCGATGTCTGTAGTTACCTATGCTGGTCCCACCATGGGGTGTATCAAGTCCCATAGTGGCAACCCGACACAACCTTAGAGTGCAAAGGTATGCTACTGGTGTCCAGTGCTTTATTTTTCTGCGCCGAAGTGCGTGCACGCCCGCACACCGTTAGAACCTACACTGCTACACCACCGCCGTCGATTTGACCTCTTACAATCAGCCCAGTAATCGTGCCCCACCCTGCCTAGTTTCAGGGTATCCTGATACACCTTTTAGGGTTACTGCTGAAAAGGGTCCCCCGTTACTAGGTTTTCTATCTCTAGCCAACATGCTAAGTTGGTTAAGTGTTTCCTAACCTAACCCCACCAGTCCGTTTAGTTTAGCATGTTCCATTTTGATTAAGTCTTTAGTTCACTTAATCCTAACAATCCTGACTCAGCCTTAATTGTCTTATTAAGGCCCTGACCTCTCACATTAGACAGGTATTGTTGTGGCTGCCTGTTGCCGGTTGGTTCCGGGCAGTCTTACGCCACAACTCAGTCTAACCTCGGGTCCTTGCTGGGCTCCATGTTTAACCTCCCACATTGGATAGGTATTGTTGTGACTACTGGACAGCCGGGCGGTTCCGGGCAGGTTTACATCACAACTCAAT
Organism: Allium sativum; assembly: GCA_030737875.1. Taxonomy (NCBI): domain Eukaryota; kingdom Viridiplantae; phylum Streptophyta; class Magnoliopsida; order Asparagales; family Amaryllidaceae; genus Allium; species Allium sativum. The sequence goes on along the minus strand of CM060909.1, from coordinate 425,303,150 downwards.
CCAACCTCGGGTTAAACACATCGTCTTTTCTACATTTACATATTTTGTCATTCTTCTTTATTTATATGTAAATATTTGCGGCCCATTATTATGTTAATGGTGTAATGGTTACACCAACCATGGGCCCAACCCATACTTGACTTTGGGCCCTTCTATTTCATATTTTCATTCATTAATTCATTTTAACCCAACGTTGTTTTCCCCCGTTTTACACGTCCGTTCATATATATTGGGCTTAGCCTTTTAAAGCCCAATTTAGCCATGCGAAAGGGGAGGCTTATGGCGTATACACAAAGAGGGGAAAGTGAGCGCATGAACTTGCATATGACGTTGGAAAATACATAATAGAAATTGGTGTACTTGCATAGTGGTGACATGTATTTTGGTCATACAACATAGGTGACATAAATCAAGGCATGTAAACTTGCATAGGTTTAACTACAACATGAACCTATATTCTTATTTAGGCATAATGTCAAACATAAGCATGGCCTAAATACTTCTAGCATAAACATGGCATATTGTCAAACATAAGCATGGCATAAAATACTTCTAGCATAGGCATGGCATATTGTCAAACATAAGCATGGCATAAATACTTCTAGCATGAACATAACATAATTCAACTTAATCATGATTTAAGCCTAATCACATAACGATGGTATAAACATACTTATGCATAAATATTCCTAATCATGGTGTTTTGTTTTAAACTTGCAAAAAGGGGATTTTTGAGTCTAATCTAACCATGTCTCACATATGTCATCATATAATTCTTTAAAACAAGATAGACTTAATCATAGATCTCAATTATGCCAAATATCATTCCTAGCCATATTCATAAATTTGCAAAGGCATGACTAATACACGGTGTCAAAATTCCACATAGTTTCATATGAACTATAATAACCAAACTTGTTTCAATTACTTGCAAAATGATTTATACATAAAAAACATACATCATAATGGCATAATAACAAAGCCTCAAATTTGCATGAATTTCAATTAACTACATACATGTAGCTTTAATATAGATTACACAATTTGCGCAACATTCCAAACGTTTATTTGCATAGAACTACCGCATGTAGTTCTTTATAATGAATAACAAAATTTTGCACAAATATAAATTACTTCCATTGCCACAATTCAAGCATACACATCAACACAGTTGTTTATTATACCAAAGTAATACTCTACTTACAATGGTTTGATGAATTCTCTAGTTTAGGGATTGAAGACGCAAATTCCTTTGTTGAATTGATTAGCTTTAGGTTGCTTGAATTGCTTTAGGCCTTAGAACTTCCTCCCTAATCCTCTCTTTAGTTGGCGGCTATGCTTTGTCGTTCCTCAGCAACATGGCGGCTATGTTCTTAATTTTTAATGAATAGATTAGGGTTTAGTCTAGGGTTGTTTATATAGAGGTTAGGAACTAATTAGGACCCTTGATGTTGCTAGGTTAGATCATAGCCATTCATTAGGAAGAGAGACCAATAAAAACCCGCCACCTAGCCCTAATGACAAAGCAGACCACAGAAATTCGACCAAACACAGACCTGGCCAGCCAGGTTGACTGGGCTCGACCAGGTCGACACCCCTGTCGACAGGGCTGTCGACAGCCCTGTCGACATGGGTAGCCCAGGTCGACAGCCCAGTCGACCTGGGTGGCTAGGCGGGTGTTTTATCCGCCTGGCCCACTGGGCCCCATTTCAAAATTATTATTTTATTCTGTTTGAATTTTAAATTTAATTCAAAACTTCCGAAGGCCATATCTTCTTCATACGGACTCCGTTTTTCGAAAACTCGGACTCTATTTCGCGTATTTTTCCGAGACGAACGCAATGGCGTATCCCGTTTCCCTTAGTTCTTTGATTTGAATTTGATTATACTTTAATTCATGAATTTCACAGTTATAAAATTTTCGGGGTGTTACATGTTCGGGGACATATTTCTCTTTGAATAGTTCTTTGAATCCATCCCATGTTCTTCTAGCTTCTCTATTCCCTGCGGTAAGAGATTCCCACCATAATTCAGCTTGTTCCTGCATAAGCCAGGCGCCCATAATAGCTTTGTCTTCGTCTCCAAGCCTTAGGCCTTCAAGAATTTTTCTTGCATGTTTTGAGCCATGCAAGGGCCTCCATTACGGTGCCAGTTCCCGAGAAGGTCTTGCCTCCTAAGTTCTTATATCTCTTAGCTACACGGTCAAGCTCGAAGTATTGAGCTGCCGGAGGTTGTATCAAAGGTCCTTCTTGAGCTGGGACTTCTCCCCTTCCTCGGCCTCGGTCGGCACGGCCTCCTCTAGCGGCGGCTGCTCTCGTAGCCATTTTTCAAATTCTGTATAAGCAACGAAAAAGTCAGCTAACAGAAATGATAGTCTATTGCATAATTAAGCAGAAAATTTATGGAAGATAACGATGGATTGATCAAATTGTTTTTGCTATTCTGCTTCGCTCATTCTAGGACTTTACTAGTCCTATCTCTAATGAGCGACTCGCCTTAGAATACTACTGATTCTATTTTGACGAAGTGTTTAATGTGTTAGACTCCAGAACTAAGGTTAACCAAAGCTCTGATACCAGCTGTGACGATCCCAAAACCCCGTGACACGGTGTTAAGGATAATCATTGGAATATAACACATTAATCATCATTAGCAGATCACAGATAATAGCATAAACAGAAAATAGAATAATTTACACACATATAACAGCGGAATCATATAGATATCATCACGTCAGAGAAGCACAGTACAGGATACAACTTAGTGCATAATGATACATAATCAGTCACCATCGCCTGAGGCGGAATCATATATAAAGAGTACACAAAAGGAATATCAGTCTACATCGCCAATGGCGGAATCATAATATAGATACAATAATGGTGGAGAAAATCCAAGTCAGCACGGTGTAGTCAAGCCTCGCCATGAGCCAAAAGGTGCGTCAGAAACCTGTAACTAGGCTGCCCGTGTGAAAATGAGGGCACCCGAGTTTGCAAGGTGAAACAAACTACGAGTCAGTCATGGGACTGGTATGAGAAATCTACTCAACTTATTAACAACAATAATAAGGCAAATCAAAGGACCACGCCACTTTCGCGGAACGGGTTTACTCCAATGAGTGCTAGTGCATGAAATAAAATAAACGATTAAATCAACGCAATGCTTTTTATAAAATGAAGCCATTATAAGACTCAGGTCCCATCACACAATGCAACGCAAGCCGGAGGATAGATTTTTCCCTTATAATGGCCAAAAATGCTTCATACGTATAAAACAAAAGTGTTTGATATTATTACTAGTGCATATATGTTTCAAAAGCAAATACAATCATAAATATCAATCCTAGGCGGCATAGCTACCATCTACTATGTCGCCATACTAGTAATACAATCACGTCCGCATATTTCGTATTTGAAATTGGATTCCTTCATGAGTCGAGGCAAGGGGCAAGCTCCTCTCCATTCGAGACACTCTAGCAAATGCCTCGGGACCGCACACAGCAATCCCCTGGATCCTCCAAGGCCGGTCCTCTCTTACTTTTGAGGATTAATTATTCCTGAACACACGTTTCCCGGTCCTTACAGACCTATAATCGAGGCGTCTCGTATTCCAACAACCACACAGGTGAAAAGTAGATATAAATGTCAGGGCTGGGAGGTCACTGACACCACCATAGCTAGAAAGAAACGTCGTGCACTCCTTGGGTCCTTCTCCCGTTTTTGACTCATACCGGGGTGTGAGGCTCGCGAATTCACGTTATGCACAAAGCTACGTCACACAGACCATGCTTTGATCATCAACCACAAGACTTTGCTTTGCAACAGAAGCCTTGATCATATGCTACTTAGGCGTGCCACACAGGCAATCCACTCCATGCGACTGATTTCTGTCAATACATAACCTCTGAGCTCGTACGTCTAAGAGAAGGGCGTTAAGCGAGAGAATAAATTCTCCGCCGCCAAACAGATATATATTTAACAGAGATCAATCAACACAGAACAAAATCCAATGTCAGACACACAGTCCATTTACAAGTCCGTTCTGGGTCTGAACGAAACCGGAGGCACCAATTCCTCGCATATCCGTACAATCAACAGTATGTTTGGATGGCTACTACTTCAATTCCTTCATGGTAGCTACCCCAATCATGAGCATCAGTAGCGCCCATCCATCCAATGTGGAGATCGTCGGTCTTCAGCCGTCTTCGACTCTTCGACTTCTCAACGTCGATCGATTATTTGAAATGAGATAAACTCGGCCTTTTCAAATAACCCACGTATATTTAGATTTTCAAATCAATTAATCACATGGTTGGACTATTCAACATTCACATTTCAGTTATTTAGTTATAATTTTCATGTCAAATACATTCAACCATCACATATCAAGCAAACACAACAAAATTGGTTTATTTCCACTCTATATCGTCTATAGTACTTTATAACGATATATCGCCATTTTTATTTAATTTAAAACGGCCATATTTAATTAAACGACGTTTCAGGTCGTGTCGATGCACTGGCGCTGCTTTTCACTAATTTTGTTTTACACATATCTGAAAATCTAACCGTTGGATCTTCACAAATTTTACATCATTAGGAAGGTCATTTTAAAACGAATCCAACGGTTTCAGTTTTGGGAAAATCCGACGGTCGGATCTTCCACACTAGCCATTTGAAGTTACGATTTCAATTTACGAACTGCAGCGTCGTTATTCGATTTAGTTTAATTATATTTATATATATAAAAATATAATCGTTTCTGGTGCTGTTTTTCTTCAGTTTTGAATTAAACATTCCAAACAATCCAACCGTCGGATCTTCACAAAGTTGGTGCCGTTGGAAAGATATTTCCAAGGCGAACCCAACGGTTGCGGTTTCAGGAAAATCCAATGGTCGGATTTCCCGCACTTGTCGTTTGAAATCACGGTTTCAAAACATGAACTGCACGGCCACGTTTCGTTTTAATTCTATTTATTTTTATATATTTATATAAATATAGTTCATTTAAAAATTCCTATATCATTTCCATTTCAATTATTTCACTAACGCCTTTAAATTTCGAAAAATTTCGCCATAACCTCCTTTGTACGGGAGGGTTTGGGAAAATTCCCAAATAGCCACACGGGCGTCTCATATCAAAAAGAAAAAGAAAAAGCCAAGTGGCTAGCCAACAGGCTCATAAAATCATCACCCAAACAAAGCAGTAAATGTGTACCTATTTGTCGTGCACAAAATTTTATTTCTCTTCTCTAGCCCCTTTTCTTTAACCTGTTCAATAGATATGAATGTACAATATACAATTTCTAACACTTATCATTTTCCATTCAATTTCATATTTGATTTGCTTTGGTTTAAAAACACCATTCATTCTAATGTTGCATGCATAGGCTAAAATCATATCATTAGCTAATTAATGTATATTTCAACTCATGCACGTTTATTTGAACAAGTGGCTATTTTTAACACTTCACATTTCAAAGATGATAATTTTGGCGAACTAAAATAGATTTCAACACATGACTATTTTATTTAGTTCCTATGCATGTTAAAAATAATATTTCTACCACAAATATTTATTTCAATGTCCGCATATCTTTAGCATATCACAAATATGATAAAAATGATATTTTTATCGTTCAAAATATTATTCAACAAATGGATGTTTTCAACACTTCATAGTTTCAATAAAAATGTAATTTTTATTGTTCGATCTTTTTATTCAACACATGAACTTTTCCACTACACACACTTCTCAACAAATGATCATTTCCACACATGGACATTTTATTTATGTTGTTCATATTAGAAAGTTGGAATTTTTTTTTGTTGAAACTATTTATATAAGGCGAATATTTTTCATACTTCATATATATATAAAAATGTGATTTTTAATGTTTAAACACTTCATTCACAAATGAATTTAATTTTCACACAACACCTTTCAACACACAAACATTTCCACACATGGATATAGTTTCAACATATGGCTTTAATTTCAACGCATGAAAATAATTTCAACATATGAAAATACTTCTAACACACAAAGATTATTCAAAATTTCGGCAGCATAACGGCAGGGTAGTTAAAACCGGCACCGTCCCTAGTACGACTCCTCGCTCTACCTTAAAACCTCGCGGTTTTTGACAATGGGGATTCATGCATCTAATTCGCACGCAGGCGACATGTTTATTTTTATTTCCACAAATATTTCCAATTCATTTCAATCACCAATGGGTATTTTTCAACCACAACCAAACAATATCAACCACAACCAATTATTCAACCATTCGTATTTTTCATCCAATATTTCACACCAATTCACAACAATAAATATCGTCCATGGTTTGTGGACGAGGGGAGTATATATATATATAATTACTATATTTCACTTGCATTTCAACACATATATCAATTATTCTATGCATGTAAAATTCATACTTCGCTTATATAGCTTACACTACGTATGTACATGAGGTATACAACACGTATGTAATTTACATTTCGCTAATATAAATTATACACAACATTTTCCATTCAATTTCACGTTAATTTATATTTCTCACCTTAGTTTTCGGAGTGCTAAAAATCGATACGATGTCAGAAAAATCCGTGGCTTCTTCTATTGGGTAGAGAGCTTCCTTACGGTCCCGATGTTTCCTGTTTCATCGAATTTCGTCAACACACCAAAAAGATATGATTTTTCAAAATGTAAAGATCAAAGAAAAACTCACTTTCACGAAGCTTCAAAACTAGGTTTACAGTTTTCGCGATAATCGAGGCACGAGGGGATGATCGGCGAGTTAGACGTGGAAGAGGGAAGAGAGGGCTTCCAGTCGGTGGTGGTTTGGTGGCGTTCGGTGGTCCAGATCGGCGGCGGCGGCGGTGGAAAGGTCGGGACTTTGGGGCTTCGATACGGGCGGCACAGGCGACGAGGGGCGGCGATGATTAGTCGGATTTGAAGAGGGGACGGAGGCGCGTCGAGGGGTGGCGGTGGCGAAGGCTGTAGGTGGCGGTAGAGGCGGCGACGGAGGAGAGAAGGTGTCGAACGGGTTTCGCCATTGATTTTGGGGGGTTTTCTTTTTTTTTTTTTTAAAAAATTTATGAATGGAAAATTCTGATTGGCCGAGGACTATATTAAATTTTTAAATAGTGTTTTCTCAAACGAACTCCTTTTTAAACCCAACGACTGTCGCCCCTAGCTAAATACCCCCATTCCGGACACAATGGGATATGTTTCGTAGGCAGATTCGACGGTTACAGTCAGTTATTTTTCAAATTAAAGTATAAAACATTTAATTTTTAACTTTCAACGTACATTTCAATTTGCCAGGGCCACAAACTGATTCGAAAAATTCCAAAAAAATAAATCTAGCTATGTTTTGACGCTACGGTCCCAACGAAACTAGTTTCGTCGAATTCTGAGGTCGTTTGAAAAATGGCCATTTTCTGGTCGATCCAATTTAATAGAAATTGACCAAACACATTTTCTTTTGCCACGCTCACATACTAGCTTCAAAAATTATGAAATTTGAAACCTAGCAATAGTTTGACATCCCGGACCCAGCAAAAGTGGTTTCGTCGAATTCCGAGGTCATATGCAAAATATCAATTTTCCAGGGCTATATATTCTATATATCGACCCTTCTGAAAATTCATTCGGCCCTAACTTTTGATTCCCGTTATGAAACTTCGATTTTTCAGATTCGTTAGAAAGGTATTGAATAACAGATTTAGATATTTTTGGTTTCGCTAAAATCCATTGTATTTTCCACCCTGCACAGTCAGTCAAAGTTTGAATTCAAATTTTCAAACTGACTCACTATTCTTAATTCACTATTTTATTGAAATATTCTATTTCAATTGTTCAAATTCCTTTGAAATAACCAATTTAAAAATTTTAAATTGGCTCGTATTTTCCGGGTTATTACAAACCCCAAACTTGCATCATTCATTTAACTTTAGAGTTCAAAAATGAAAGTAGAAAAGGGCTTACACTGCTATGAAGACACAAATGAATATTTATTATAAAGATTGAGACGAAGCCCTTATGCAATCACCAAAAAGACCCAAATATGAAAGCTCCAAATTAAACCCTTGAGCCAAATCGATAAAAACCCTTGCTTTGAAATAGAAATGTTGCAACTTGACTTGAATGCAAACTAAGATCACTCATAAAAGCTTGAAAACACTTGTATGAACTCAAAATCTCTCATATAAATAAACTTAGGAATTTTAGCATGAGAGTGGAGGCCATGAGAGGAACAAATTTGGCATAGTTTAGTTGTAGGATTGAATAATGGTGATTTAGGCTAGGTTTAGGGGTCTTTTTATAGAAGATTAGGATAGTATTAGCCATAGGATTAACCCTAGATTCAATCCAAGCCATCAAATCCCGTCACAAGACTCCAAAACAGGTCAAAACAGCCAAAATGGGTGCACCCGGTTGCCTGGGCCGACCAGGCAGGTCGACCCCTAGGTCGACCCTGGGGTCAACTCCCCAGTCGACCTGGGGGGGAGGTCGACTCCCCAGTCGACCCCCAGGTCGACCCCCCTGGGTCTGGCGGGAATTTTCCCGCCACTTCTGATTTTCTGAAATTTGAATCTGTTTTGAATTTGAATTTTTCGTGAAACTTCGCGAGGCCATATCTTGGTCATACGGACTCCGATTTTCGAAAACTCGGACTCTATTTCGTGTATTTTTCCGAGATGAACGCAATGGCACAACCCGTTTCCCTTGATTCAGATTTTACAGTTTAATTCTGCCTTGATTTGTGTTATAACATGTTATTCAAAAATACGGGTTGTTACAACTATCCTCTCTGTCACCCTAGAACTTTCTGGTGTATGTATTATTAAAAGAGATGTCATTAATAAACCTTTCTTTTGTATATATATAAATTGTTAACAATTTATCCTCAAAGTTTAACCATTTATTCTCAAAGTCCATTTTCCCTTTATAAATAAATTTGGCCTATACCATAAACATTTTCCTTGCCCACTAATGGACTTATATTCTAGGCCCAAATCTTGATTTACAGTTCATGCCAAAAACTAGATTTTATATTCTAGTTTACAGTTTATGCCAAACTAGATTTCATATTCTAGTTCACCGTTTATGCCCAAAACTTAATTTGCATACCAACTACCTACTTTGTGGCCCATTTAACCATTTACCATTTACGCCCAATGTATGTAAATTATTCACAATTATTCTAATATACTTATTTAGCCACCCAATTCTGATTTAATATTCTAATTTCAGTTCATGTCAAAACTAGACTTGTTATTCTAATTTTCATCTTAATAGTCATGTATAATGCACGTTCCCAAATTATGCCAATTTCCAAGTTTAGTCAATTTCATGTTTTACCCAAAACGTATTCCCATCGTTCGTATAATCGTGATTCAACCTAGATTATAAATAAATCTAGATTCGTGGATAAAAGGGAATGAACCAAAATGCCATGAAAGAATAGACATAATAACTAGCATAAGATGATAATTCACAGGCATATAGATCTGGTAATATTACGACATGAAAAGGGTTGAATAGTATAGGTTCAAGAACATGGGTAGACCTAACTTAATAGGTAAATTCCCAAGATCAAGATCCAAGGATAACTAGAAATAGAAAGTCAAGCCTGGATCCAATCTAATGCCAGTTTGGGGTACAACATGGTTTTGTAACTACAGTGTCATGTGCATAAATAATAACCATATACCCATAGTCATAGGCAATAAATTCTCACAGTTAATGTATCATAGTCATAGGCGATGTTCATAGTCAAAGGAAAATAATTCTCACAGTCATGAGTCATAGTCATAGGCAATGTTCATAGTCAAAGATGCATATGGTTTTAAGGTCCATAGTTTCATAGTCACAGTCTTATTGGTCATCGAATCATAACAGTTCTTAATTAGGTCCAAGGATATAAGCACTGATTCGAACAGAAAGATTTGGCATATTATTTTATTCCTTTAATTTCATGTCACGAATAGAGAAAACGTTCAAATCTAAAAAGTAACCGACTTACAGAGATTATATTAGATTTGTAGAAAAACAGTCGTTGAAGTCGTTTGAATCTTCACTTGAATCCTAGCTTGTTTTGAATCTCCTCTTGAAAGTCTTGAGCAGCATTTCCTCGTCTTGATTTATTTTACATATTATTTTATTTATTATTAAATTTTAGAGGAGGAGAAGAAGCCATGTCCACCAAGAATCTTTGCAGCATAAGGTTAGAGAAGAATTGTGAATAGTGAAGGAGACTAGGGGCTGTTTATATAGGATTAGGCGGACGAACCTAGGCAGAAAACGAGACTAGGTACATCAGAATGCACCCAGGCCCAAAAGTGGGTTTTGCACCCAGGTCGACACCCAGGTCGACTGGGCAGTCGACCTGGTCAGGGGGGGTCGACTACCCAGTCGACCTAGGTCCTGGGCGGGAATTTTCCCGCCCAGCCCGCTTCTGGGTTTAAATTCGAATTTCGAGTTGTTTTCTGTTCTGAAAATTCCTAAAACTTCAGAGGGTCATATCTCCCTCATACGGACTCCGATTCTCGCAAACTCGGACTCGTTTTCAAGCAGAATTTCGAGACGAAAGCAATGGCGCCACCCATTTCCCTTAATTCTTCCATTTTGAATTAATTAAACCTTGATTTGTGAATCTTAGTATTACAGAATTACGGGTTGTTACATTCTCCCCCACTTAAAAGGATTTCGTCCCCGAAATCTTCAAGTTAGGAAGAATATGTCCTACCATCCCATCATCCATCTAATCAACCATTCAATCACAGGCATTCATTGTCCTTAAAAGGATTTCTAATGTTTTCATGTTCATATGCATAATGTGTGTATATGTCTTTATCTAATGCAAAATCAGGCGGTTTACTGATTCAGTTGACCTCCTTAATGCGAATCATGTCAGTGTCATGCGCCAATCATGTATGAAAGCAACCCTAATTATGTAAATACTACATGTATGCATAGCCATTCATCCATATGCAACATCCATATGATAACATATCAAGTTCAACTTACAAACAAATACATATCTGTAAATGCAATATGAAAGCGTTCGAACTGATCTTGTAACACCCCGAATTTTCTATTAACACTAAAGTTGCTAAAATATTAATAAGTGTGTAAGAGGGGGGATGTATCTAATATGAATATAAAAGTGTGTAAGAGATGGGATGTATCTAATATGAATATAATAATATTAATAAGTGTGTAAGAGAGGGGATGTATCTAATATGAATATAAAAACAATAATAAGTGTGTAAAAGGGGGGGGATGTATCTAATGTGTACATTGTAGAATATATATATATATATATATATATATATATATATATATATATATATATTGCTGAGTGTTTGCTGAGTCACTTCTGACTCATTGCTGAGTCAACAAGATAAACCCCATCTTGTCTGAACGGCTGCGGTTATTTCTAGGTTAAATCTAATGGCCTAAATGCATTCTAAAATCTATAAATAAGTGGGTAGACCCTAAACCTAAATCACTTGTAAAATTAGAGAAGCTACCGTCATGCTGCTGCCATGGAGTTCAGCGTAGCCGTCACAAACTAAGAAGAGGAAGCCTAATCATCTACAACTAAATCTACACAAATCAAATCAAAAGATCTCTCTTTCTCTAATTCTTTTCTTTTGTTGGTGAGTATGATGATTCTCACAAGACTATTACAAACTAATTTGACTCAGTTATGAATGGATCACAAGAAAGTGATGTGATTTGTAATTGTAAATTCTATATATTGTGGATCTCTTATTATGTTATTATGTTGTCGTATGATGTAAATTATATATGCTATGTCATGCTATGTTGTAAATTCTTTTATGCTATGTCGTGCTATGTTGAGAATCATGTCAAGCTATGTTATACTATCATACTATGCCATGTTATAAATCATGCTATATTATGTTGTAAAATCATGATGTTGTTGGAACATGCTTAAAGTTATGTTTTTTTAATTTAAATGGATCTTGTTTATGGGAATTTGCCTATTAGGTTAGGTGTACCCATAAACTTGAAACTATAATTAAATAAAACTTGATTATGGGAATTTGCCTATTGAGTTAGGTGTACCCATATAAAACCATGTTGTTAAAAAATTAGATGATGTTGATTCACACATGTTCATATGTAAGTTTATGAAAATTGATTGAGATTATATTAGGTGAATTTTGAACAAGTTGACACCTTTAGGTCCATGACATGTATAATCTATGCAAGTTGGACATATGCAAGTTTCACCCCTTATTATGATTCATTTGGTCACATATACATGTTGTTATTATGATAATCTCTTTTATGCTATGAGTTAGGCTATTCGAGTCTAACATATATTTTGCGAATAAACGTTCAAACGTGGGGTAGGGGTAATATTAGGAATTAATAAATTGGGTGCAATTTTGTAAGATTTTGCATACCATGAATGGATGTCCATAATTGAGTCAATTATGGACATTGTTAAAAATTGGAAGTAATTAATAATTCAAGTAGGGAATTATTAAAATTGGGGGAAAGTGGATTATTATTAATAATCAATGCTTAGGACACGAGGTTGGACCCGTTTGTGATGTAAACCTGCCCGGACCCGCCCGGCAAATCCATTAGTCACAAATGTCGGCCCAATGTGAGAGGTCCTAGGCCCAAACTAAAGCATAACAGTTGTAAAGACACGAGGTTAGACTCTTTTATGGTGTAAGACTGCCCGGACCTGCCCGGCAAATCCAGCTGCCATAAATGCCAGTCTAATGTGAGAGGTCTTTATGAGGTTATGGCCTTAATGAACTAAGAAATACTTAACCAGATAATCATGTAAGGTGGGACATGGGGGTTAAGTAGGTGCCTTGGGTGGCATGAGGAATCTGGTGGTTGCCTTTAGAGGCATTTGAAATACGATTAGACTTAACCAAACACACATGTAAATGAACATGACTAAGTGGGTTAAGTGGGATGGACTAATGGGGACAAGCTTAGGTGGAATGCTTGTGGTAAATAGTGGGGGCCCATTTCAACCAGTATCCCAAAACGTATCTTTGTGGGCTCGACCCAAGTCGAGGACGGGACACGCATACTGGGTTTGACTATAAGAGGCCAAAACAGGGAGCGGTGGCAACGCAAGTCCAACGGGTTTCATATGCGTGTGTGGACCCGGGCTGGTAGGTAAGACGTTGTTGCATCGTGTAGGTATAAGCCGTGCATGTCCGTTGTATCAGGTTGCCACTTTAGGGGAGTGATACACCCCACTGTGGGGCCAGCACGGGTATCTACGAGTTAGGGAGCCGATCGAATAATGGGAAGTAGGGTACACCTAGTGGAGATAGGGGCAGGCGGCACCTATGTAGTCAGCTAGGGGTACGTAAAGCCATTGGGAAAGTTTCTAAGTGAAGCTAAGTGGGATGAATCTTTAGGGTGACTGGTGTGGTGCAGTATAGTGTTTATCCTTTAGTATTTAGGAGCGCCTATAACGTTGCCTTTAGCGATTGTCTATGTCCTTAATCTGCTCTTCATAGACATTTTCTTGTTTTCCAGCTTATGCCTTAGTCCAGTTATTTTGGTAATAGTATTGTAGAATTATCATATTCACCAGACTTTATGTCTGACCCCCTCTTTTCCCATCCTTTTTCTCCCTTCAGGTCCGCAGGTTGGGCCAAGTTCTAGTGGAGTCTAGTTGGATCGCTTATCTTCTGGAAAGCTTGGACTGCTGAAGTAAAGTCCAGCTTGTTATCTTTCTTTTTAATGGCTATTCATGTAATGGGATTATGTACTTGTTTTATCAAGATAGATATTGTACTTGACATTGAATATGGTGTTATGATGTAATCAAACATGTTTTGACTTCTGCTACAATGAAATAAAGTTTTTGAATTTCCAAGTACTATTTTATATCTGTCTTGTTGTAATTTTACTGTTCTATATTCACTTAAAACCTCCATGGAAGTTAATGCATTCCCTTTGTGAGTGACATTAATGGACGTGGGGTGTTACACATGGTATCAGAGCATAAGGTTACCAGAACAGATAAATTTTTTTTTAGAAAAATATTTTTTTTCTAAAGTATTTTTGGAAGAAGTGCTTTCAAAAAAAAAACATGTTATTTAAAGAGAGTTTTTATGAAAAACATAATCCCAAATAGCCACATCCTTATCTTTATCTTTCGAATTCTCCATTTTGAATCTTTCCTTTTTCGTTTCAGCATGGCTGAAGATCTTAATCTCCCAGAAGGTGTGACGATTCCAGGGTGGTTTAGGAGATACTTGGAGGCTAGGGCCACCACTGCAGGCCCAGCGGATACTCCTCCACCCCTAGTTGCACCCATTCCTCCTCCTCCTCCTCCTCCTCGTGTTGACACTTTTGCAAAGACGTGCAAGGAATTCAAGGCTATGGGAGGAAAAACTTTTCAAGGGACTGAGACGTTTGTGGAGGCCAGAGATTGGCTTAAGGAGACTGAGGAATTGTTGGATATCTTTGAAGTGGAAGATGGGAGGAAAGTCCGTTTAGCTGCTTGGTTAATGAAGGGAGAGGCCTCGTTTTGGTGGGAGGTCACTAACGGGGAACGTCCAGTTGATTCATGGGCGGATTTCAGACGAAGGTTTGAGGCAAAGTTTCTTTCAAGGGCAGAGGAGAACTTAAATATGGAAAAATTCCTGGCACTAAAGCAAGGGAGCTCATCAGTAAAGGAATATGTCAATAAATTTAATCAGTTAGCAAGGTTTGGCTTGGAGTTGGTGAACACGCCAGAGAAGAAAGCTTTGAGGTTCGTTAGAGGCTTGAATGAACCGTTGCAAGGGTTGGCTATGACCCACATCCCTATGGGAGCCACCTTTGAAAAGCTAGTAGAAATGGCACTTATGCATGAGGATAAGGCAGTTGAAAAGAAAGGGGATCAGAAGAAACCCCAACAGCAAAATAAGAAGGGTGGTAAAAACAATAATGGCAAAGGGAAGAAGAAATGCTTCAATTGTGGGACGCCTGGCCATCTCAGCAAAGATTGTAGAAAGAAAAAGAAGACTGGTTGTTTTCATTGTGGAGATGCGGGACATTTAGTGAAGGACTGTCCAAAGAAGGGGCAGAGGGCAGGGTCTACCTCGGGAGGACAGGTGCAGGCTCTTATGGCACCAGGGCAGGCAAGGGGGCAAGTTCAGGCTATTGCGGCCCCACCGCTGCAAGAAAGAGGTAGAACAATTTCTGTTGAAAGCTTAGTTTTTCTGTTTGATCATCCTGTCCGTACCTTATTCGATTCTGGCGCATCTCATTCGTTTATCTCTGGATCATTAGTTGAATCACTGCACTTGAACACCAGTTTAGTAGAGGATCCCTTGGTCGTTTCAAATCCAATTGGGGGTTCGGCTCATTTGACCATGATATGTTTGGATTTGAAAATCTCTATACTTAGCGTTGAATTTAGATGTGATGCTTATGTATTGGGCTTCACGGGCTATGGGCTAATTTTAGGAATGGATTGGTTGTCTAGAAATAGGGCCATTCTTGATTGTGAAAGGAGAGTAGTTAGGCTTGTGACTCGCCTTGGTAATGCTCTCGACATCTTTTGTAATCCCATAAATTCCGTTATGCTAAGTTATCTTGAATCGCTTGACGCGTCTGTAGAGAACCTGCGATCGGTAGAAGTGGTCCGGGAATATCCGGATGTGTTTGAGGAGGTGAAGGGCTTACCTCCAAAGCGGGAGATAGACTTTCGAATTTATCTTGTGGATAATGCTAAACCCGTATCTTTGCCAGTGCGCCACATGGCTCCTCGTGAAAGGAGGGAACTCAATAAGCAAGTAAAGGAGTTGCTTGAGAAGGGGTTCATAAGACGTAGTATATCGGAGTGGGGTGCTCCAGTAGTTTTTGCCACAAAGGCGGATGGGTCTCTTAGACTTTGTATGGACTATAGAGAACTAAACAAGCTTACTAAAAAGAACCGACACCCACTGCCGAGGATTGACGATCTCTTTGATCAGTTAGTTGGCGCCTCAGTGTTTTCGCAGTTGGACTTAGCCACTGGCTTTCATCAACTGAGAGTGGCTGAGGATAGTATAGATAAGACTGCTTTTAGGACTCCTGACGGATTCTATGAATGGCTAGTGATGCCCTTTGGTTTGACAAACGCCCCTGCATATTATGTTGATTTGATGAGTAGGGTGTTTAGGGAATACCTTAACAAATTCGTGGTAGTCTTTGTGGATGACATCTTAGTCTTTTCTAAGAATAAAGAAGAGCACTCCCTACATCTTAGGGAAGTGTTGGAAACCCTTCGAGCGCATAACCTTAAGGCAAAATTTTCTAAGTGTCACTTCTGGAGGAAGGAAGTACGGTTCTTAGGGCACGTGGTTTCCAAAGAAGGGATAGCAGTGGATCCCGCAAAGGTGGTGGCCATCCAGGATTGGAAGGTCCCTAAAAATGCAACCGAAGTAAGAAGTTTCTTGGGGTTGGCTGGCTATTATAGGAAGTTTATCAAAGACTTCGCAAAAATATCAGCTCCATTAACACGATTAACGAAGAAGAACCTGGTTTTTACGTGGGACAAAGATTGCGATGATGCGTTCCAACGTTTAAAGAGAGCCTTAACTTCAGCCCCAGTCTTAGTGCTGCCAGACGGGAATAAACCGTTTACCATCTATACTGATGCTTGTGGGACGGGACTTGGCGCGGTCCTCATGCAAGAGGGAAGAGTAATAGCCTATGGTGGAAGGCAGTTGAGGGTTCATGAAAAGAATTACCCCACGCATGACTTAGAGCTAGCCGCAATTGTTTTCGCGCTTAAGTCTTGGCGTCACTATCTTCTTGGTGAGAAATTCGAACTGTTCGCTGACCACAAATCATTAAAATACTTATTCTCTCAGAAGGATTTGAATTTAAGGCAGCAACGGTGGATGGAATTCTTAGCCTCCTACGATTTTGAAATAGCATATACCCCGGGCAAGGGTAACGTGGTGGCAGACGCCTTAAGTAGGAAAAGGTTGTCCTTGAGTCCGTTGTTTGTTGAACGACAAAGCTTAGAATTCATCTCTATGTTTGACTTTAGACCCTCCGTTGACTTAGTACCCGGTCTGTTAGCATCCTTGGAGGTTAGACCTACACTTCTAGGACGGGTTGGTGAGGCACAGCGAGACGACCCACAGTTGGTTGAGATAGTAGAAAAGCTCAAAGGGGGGGAGTCATCAAGCCATCTTCGTAGGTATACCCTAGACGATAAGGGTTGGTTACGAAGGGATAATAGACTTTGTGTACCACAAGACGAAGACTTAAGGAAGGCCATTCTTGATGATGCTCATCGCTCAAAAATGACCATTCATCCCGGCGGGGATAAGATGTACAAAGATATGAAGCGGGTTTTCTTTTGGGCCGGTATGAAAAAGGATGTGGCCGAGTACGTCGCTAGATGCTTGGTGTGCCAACGAGTTAAAGCAGAACAAAAGAAACTCGGTGGGTTGCTTCACCCATTAGAAGTTCCACTATGGAAATGGGAAAGCATCTCAATGGATTTTGTGGATGGATTACCAAGATCAAGGAAGGGTAACACGGGGATTTGGGTTATAGTAGATAGACTTACTAAAAGCGCACATTTTATTCCCGTGAAAAGTAAGAGGACTGCTCCGTGGTTGGCTTCTGTATACATTAAGGAGATAGTTCGTTTGCACGGTATTCCTTCTAGTATAGTAAGCAACCTTGACCCCATCTTTACTAGCGAATTTTGGAAGAGTTTACAAGAGGTGGTAGGGACTCAGCTATGTTTGAGCACCGCATATCATCCTCAGACAGACGGCCAGACCGAGAGGGTGAATCGCATTCTAGAGGATCTTTTAAGGCTTTGTATCCTAGACTTTTGGGGTACATGGGAAGAGCACCTTCCGTTAGTAGAATTCGCATATAATAATAGCTTTCAGTCTAGTATTGACATGGCACCTTTCGAAGCTCTTTATGGAAGGCCTTGCCGTTCGCCTACATGTTGGTGGGAATCTACCGATAAAATCCTACTTGGGCCCGATATGGTTAGGGAAACCTCGGAGAAGATTGAGTTGATTCGAAGGAGGATGAAAGCAGCACAAGATAGGCAAAAATCGTATGCTGATAAAAGGAGGACAGATCTTGAGTTTGACATTGGGGACATGGTTTTTATCAAAGTATCTCCATTACAGAATGTTGTTCGCTTTGGGTCCGTGGGGAACTTAGCACCAAGGTTTGTAGGGCCGTTTCCTGTAAAAAACAGGATTGGGAAGATGGCATATAGGGTGGAGTTGCCTGAGAAACTTAGTGGAGTACACGACGTATTCCATGTATCACATTTGAGGAAGTGTTTGCACAAGACCGCGGAGGTGGTAGAGCCGAGCTTGCTTAAAGAGGTGGAAATAGAGCGTGATGCAACAATTAGACGAGCTCCTACATGCATTCTTGGGTCGGAGATCAAAAAGTTGAGGAATCGAGAGGTCAGACTGGTTAAAGTGCAATGGGGAGATGATGAGAGCAACGCAACTTGGGAGACAGAAGAGAAGATGCGTTCGTTGTACCCTTTTCTTTTTGAGGGTATGTCTTTTAATTTCTCCTTTATCGCTTAGCTTATCTTATCTTATCTTTAGTATGTCCTCTCATTAGTATCTTTGACCTTTAGTTAGGATAATCCTATGGTTGAAACATGTGTTTGAGACATGTTATGTATGATGGATGCAAAATGGATGCAAGTGTTTGCTAGTGGTTGCTCGTGGATGCATATATACACACACTTTAGGCACTAGATCGGCTCAGTCACTACATATTGCATATATATATGGATGTATTTAGTAAAATGGATGAACGATGGTTGTATTATCATGTGGATGCTGCATTCAGATGATGGTTGTGCACGCATATAGAAGTATTATGTAGCATTAAGAATCTTTTGCATACATAATGGATGCATGGCACGATCATAGTTGCATTAAGGAGGTCAACTGAATCAGTGGACCGCCTGATTTTGCATTAGATATGGACATATACACACACTGTGCATTTAAACATGAAATCATTAGAAGTCTGTAAGGACAATGGATGCCTGTGTATGATGGATGAGTAGATGGTCGTTTGGATGGTAGGATATACATTCTTCCAGACTTGAAGATTTCGGGGACGAAATCCTAAAAGGAGGGGAGAATGTAACACCCCGAATTTTCTATTAACACTAAAGTTGCTAAAATATTAATAAGTGTGTAAGAGGGGGGATGTATCTAATATGAATATAAAAGTGTGTAAGAGAGGGGATGTATCTAATATGAATATAATAATATTAATAAGTGTGTAAGAGAGGGGATGTATCTAATATGAATATGAAAACAATAATAAGTGTGTAAAAGGGGGGGATGTATCTAATGTGTACATTGTAGAATATATATATATATATATATATATATTGCTGAGTGTTTGCTGAGTCACTTCTGACTCATTGCTGAGTCAACAAGATAAACCCCATCTTGTCTGAACGGCTGCGGTTATTTCTAGGTTAAATCTAATGGCCTAAATGCATTCTAAAATCTATAAATAAGTGGGTAGACCCTAAACCTAAATCACTTGTAAAATTAGAGAAGCTACCGTCATGCTGCTGCCATGGAGTTCAGCGTAGCCGTCACAAACTAAGAAGAGGAAGCCTAATCATCTACAACTAAATCTACACAAATCAAATCAAAAGATCTCTCTTTCTCTAATTCTTTTCTTTTGTTGGTGAGTATGATGATTCTCACAAGACTATTACAAACTAATTTGACTCAGTTATGAATGGATCACAAGAAAGTGATGTGATTTGTAATTGTAAATTCTATATATTGTGGATCTCTTATTATGTTATTATGTTGTCGTATGATGTAAATTATATATGCTATGTCATGCTATGTTGTAAATTCTTTTATGCTATGTCGTGCTATGTTGAGAATCATGTCAAGCTATGTTATACTATCATACTATGCCATGTTATAAATCATGCTATATTATGTTGTAAAATCATGATGTTGTTGGAACATGCTTAAAGTTATGTTTTTTTTAATTTAAATGGATCTTGTTTATGGGAATTTGCCTATTAGGTTAGGTGTACCCATAAACTTGAAACTATAATTAAATAAAACTTGATTATGGGAATTTGCCTATTGAGTTAGGTGTACCCATATAAAACCATGTTGTTAAAAAATTAGATGATGTTGATTCATACATGTTCATATGTAAGTTTATGAAAATTGATTGAGATTATATTAGGTGAATTTTGAACAAGTTGACACCTTTAGGTCCATGACATGTATAATCTATGCAAGTTGGACATATGCAAGTTTCACCCCTTATTATGATTCATTTGGTCACATATACATGTTGTTATTATGATAATCTCTTTTATGCTATGAGTTAGGCTATTCGAGTCTAACATATATTTTGCGAATAAACGTTCAAACGTGGGGTAGGGGTAATATTAGGAATTAATAAATTGGGTGCAATTTTGTAAGATTTTGCATACCATGAATGGATGTCCATAATTGAGTCAATTATGGACATTGTTAAAAATTGGAAGTAATTAATAATTCAAGTAGGGAATTATTAAAATTGGGGGAAAGTGGATTATTATTAATAATCAATGCTTAGGACACGAGGTTGGACCCGTTTGTGATGTAAACCTGCCCGGACCCGCCCGGCAAATCCAGTAGTCACAAATGTCGGCCCAATGTGAGAGGTCCTAGGCCCAAACTAAAGCATAACAGTTGTAAAGACACGAGGTTAGACTCTTTTATGGTGTAAGACTGCCCGGACCTGCCCGGCAAATCTAGCTGCCATAAATGCCAGTCTAATGTGAGAGGTCTTTATGAGGTTATGGCCTTAATGAACTAAGAAATACTTAACCAGATAATCATGTAAGGTGGGACATGGGGGTTAAGTAGGTGCCTTGGGTGGCATGAGGAATCTGGTGGTTGCCTTTAGAGGCATTTGAAATACGATTAGACTTAACCAAACACACATGTAAATGAACATGACTAAGTGGGTTAAGTGGGATGGACTAATGGGGACAAGCTTAGGTGGAATGCTTGTGGTAAATAGTGGGGGCCCATTTCAACCAGTATCCCAAAACGTATCTTTGTGGGCTCGACCCAAGTCGAGGACGGGACATGCATACTGGGTTTGACTATAAGAGGCCAAAACAGGGAGCGGTGGCAACGCAAGTCCAACGGGTTTCATATGCGTGTGTGGACCCGGGCTGGTAGGTAAGACGTTGTTGCATCGTGTAGGTATAAGCCGTGCATGTCCGTTGTATCAGGTTGCCACTTTAGGGGAGTGATACACCCCACTGTGGGGCCAGCACGGGTATCTACGAGTTAGGGAGCCGATCGAATAATGGGAAGTAGGGTACCCCTAGTGGAGATAGGGGCAGGCGGCACCTATGTAGTCAGCTAGGGGTACGTAAAGCCATTGGGAAAGTTTCTAAGTGAAGCTAAGTGGGATGAATCTTTAGGGTGACTGGTGTGGTGCAGTATAGTGTTTATCCTTTAGTATTTAGGAGCGCCTATAACGTTGCCTTTAGCGATTGTCTATGTCCTTAATCTGCTCTTCATAGACATTTTCTTGTTTTCCAGCTTATGCCTTAGTCCAGTTATTTTGGTAATAGTATTGTAGAATTATCATATTTACCAGACTTTATGTCTGACCCCCTCTTTTCCCATCCCTTTTCTCCCTTCAGGTCCGCAGGTTGGGCCAAGTTCTAGTGGAGTCTAGTTGGATCGCTTATCTTCTGGAAAGCTTGGACTGCTGAAGTAAAGTCCAGCTTGTTATCTTTCTTTTTAATGGCTATTCATGTAATGGGATTATGTACTTGTTTTATCAAGATAGATATTGCACTTGACATTGAATATGGTGTTATGATGTAATCAAACATGTTTTGACTTCTGCTACAATGAAATAAAGTTTTTGAATTTCCAAGTACTATTTTATATCTGTCTTGTTGTAATTTTACTGTTCTATATTCACTTAAAACCTCCATGGAAGTTAATGCATTCCCTTTGTGAGTGACATTAATGGACTTGGGGTGTTACAGATCTAGTGCCTAATACGTATGTATATGCATTCACGAGCAACCACTCGCAACCATCAACCATAACATGTTTCAAATACATGTTTACATCCAAAAGAGTTTCTACCTAAGGATCGAAGATACGACCTAGAGGATATACTTTGGAAAGAGAGAAACAATTATGCGTAAAGCTCCTACAAAAAAAAGAAATCAAGAATGCACCCTTAAGGAAAAGGGTAGGATGCTAGTATCTAGCCTTCTTGAGCTTTACTCCACTGTATCTTAACTAATTTAACTTCACGATTGTGAAGTTTCTGACCTCCATTTCCAAAATAAACAGATGTCAATCACGGTACCAAGTGTATGTACTAAGATGATTAGAGGTCTCCCTCTTATCCACCATGCCATAACTATAAGGGTCGAAAGGTCACTACGTGCTTTTTAGAGTGCCTGCCACAACTATTCATCTCTCACGCAAACCATCCTAGTCGAACTTGACATTCCTCAAGTACAAGCCCCAAAGGCCTAAACCAATATCAGACAAGCACACAAGGAATATCTCCTCCGAATTTAGACGATTTACGTGAGATGATATAAGCAAACTCGATAGCTATTCTCAAATCCCTACTAACCAAAAATAAACTGGTTGGACCACCAATTGGATTTGAGACTCTAGTGGGATCTTTCTACAATACAAGTACTATGGTGCAGAGACTCAACTATGGAAGTGGATATGAACAAATGCGAAGCGCTAAAACCAAAGGAAAGAGTACGAACAACAAAACTAGACTCTTCCAACAGAACTTTACTACCTTTCTCCTAGGTATGCTTGGTGGCGAAGGTAGGTACTTGCCCTTCTGAAAAGCTTGTCCTTTGCCCTTAATTACATGCCCTATTACACCATAATAAAGATACTTCCTCTTGTCTTAGGTTTTATAATTCCTTCCTCCTTTGTGAGCTAAATCTGCATCCATGAATTCCTCATCCTCTTCCATGTGTATTCATGTTGACAAATCTCTCAAAAGCTGCTTCCATCGTACAGAAAACCCTATAAGCTTGAAAGAAAACTGGCCGTAGGTGAAATAACTATGGCTATGGATGGAAGCCAGGCACGACTTCGCCCATCGATGAGGTTACCTCCCAGAAAGCCAGGAGCCCCAGAGACTCAAGAAAGAAGGAGACAAGAATTCAAACAGAGGAAGAGAAGATAGTGCGTATGGCTTTGGGGAATATGCCTTTAAAACAAATCTTTTCTCTTGAAAATGCTTCTTTTAAAACCATTTTGAAACTAATTTTTCAAATCCTTTATCTAATCTGGTAACGTTCAGCTCTGATACCATGTGTAACACCCAACATCCGTTAGTGTCGCTCACAAAGGGAATGCACTAAGTTCTGTGGAGCATTTAGGGTAAAAGATGCAGATAAATTACAAGGCAGACAGAAATTAAACAACGGAAAATAAAACTTTACTTTATTGATAAGATAGTTTGTACAACAATTGTTTTCCAATATCAGAGTATCATCTGTCTTACAAAATAAAGAAGCATAAAACAACATTTATATTCCCCAATTGTAGCAAGAGCCAGCCATAGCATCTGAAAAGAGAATCCAAGCAAAACTTCGACAAATCTTCAAGCTGGGAAAGAGCGACAGTCCAACTTAACCTGAGCTATACTATTCCCTCCTTTCCTACCTTGGGGGGGGTACGGAATAAAAGAAGACGAAAGTAAAACAGAGTTAGACATAAAGCCTGAGTAAGTTCAGTTACTTCTAGCATGTGAACATGGAAAAACAAAACGACATGAATTAACTGAATACAAGATAACACCATGATGATAGGATCAGCAAGATTAGATAAGATTAACATAAGATATGCTAAGACAAGATAAACTGGATATGCTCTAATACTTTCGCCGCTTCGCTATTTCCTTGTTATACTGGTTTCTATATCTCTGCACCACCTAACTAGTGTCCCAACTAGTAACGATAACGTGATCCCAATCCCTGTAGTTTCCATTGCCTTCAGGCATACATTTATTATTTGTTACCTAGATCTAATCTAGGGTTTTCTATCAAGTTCTTTCTAGATTCAACTAGAGTTTACGCTATCTGTTGAACGCTTCTCGGATTCATGGTTTATGCCACCTAGTCCAACTAGGGATTATGCTACCTGTCGAACGATGCCCCCTAGTCTTGGACACACTACCTAGAGTGGTATATGTTCCTAGACTTCCCCACGCATGTATCGTGAATCGTTATCGCTTGTCTAGATGCACATGTCCTGTAATGTGCGGCCCGAGTCCTGTGGCAGGGCAAATCAAGAAACATAGAACTCGGTCGGGAGCTTTCAGATATCTGCCGATGCAGATGCTAAGGTCTGTTTTTATTCCAGTGGCTATGGTCCCACTTGACCCCTCCCTCAACTAATGAAAGGCACACCTTGAAAATGAGAACTATACGCAGGCCCCCTATGCCCCACTAATCTATGGCCATCCACAACCGCAACCATAACTAGATAGCAAGTATATGGTCCGTAGGAGTTATCCGCCTTCCCGCTTCACGTATCTCGATTGACTGAAGATGGATGGTAGACGACGAGTTTCTATCACAGGGCTACCGTTTTCTTGCCGAATCACGCTGGTCCATCCTAGTCTTTAGGTTGCCATATTTTGCAACCAAGGCATACCCTTGGTTCTTCTAACGCAGACCTTAACCTCTGTGAGCCCAGGAGGATCATCTGCAGCCTCACAGAGGGATACCAAGAGTACCCTTACGTCCCCTCGAAGCCTCGGGCTTCGTAACCCAATTCGTTGGAGCCTTCATTAAAATTAGGTGGACGTTCGCTCCTTCTCGTGTTATACTAAGAATTACTACTTAGTTTTGTCAACTAAGGTTTACCACTTAGTTTCCAGAATCATTGTTTTCTTAACAAAGGTTTACTACTTAGCTCCTTTTGACTAAGGTTTACTACTTAGTTCTCTTTCTCGTCAATTTGGATGGGTTAAGTGTCATTAGTCAATTCAAACTAACTTAACCCTCTTCATTTATCCTGTTAAACTGGTTAAGTGTTACCAGTAATTCATGTTGACGTAACCCCACCATAAACCAAGTTATATTGGTTAAGTATTTTTATTACTTAACCCTAACCATTCATCCTGTATTGGTTAAGTGTTCCTTTTTTAGTTTAACCTAGCCCATCTGTTTTAACTAACATTTTATTAATGGTTAAGTATTATCCCTTCATGTTTTAGAATTAACCCTATTTATTTATCACAGTCTGATGGTTAAGTGTTCAAGTTTACTTAACCCTATGGTCTAGTCCAGCTAACATATCAAATTGGTTAAGTGTATTAAATTTTACTTAACCCCAACCTCTAGTCTACTTAACATGTTAATTTGGCTAAGTGTTTTAACTTTACTTAACCCCACCTTCTAGTCTAGTTAACATGCTAATTTGGATAAGTGTTTTCTTAGTTACTTAACCCCTACAAATCTTGTCTTGTCACGATGTTAAGTTTGGTTAAGTGTCCCTATGGACTTAACCCTCTCATTCTAGCTTAACTGTGTTAAGTTGGTTAAGTGTTCCTATGGACTTAACCCTCCCATTCAAGCTTAACTGTGTTAAGTTGGTTAAGTGTTCCTATGGACTTAACCCTCCCATTCTAGCTTAACTATTTTAAGTGTCTGTATGAACCTAACCCCACTCATCGGTTTGGTTACCATGTTGAATTGGTTAAGTGTCTTAGTTAACTTAACCCTACCATTCTTGTTCTAGCTTTAACTAAATAAATTAAAGCCGCGACCACTCACATTAGATAGATATTGTTGCGATTACTGGATGTGCCGTTTGGTTCCGGGCAGGTTTACATCGCAACTCAATCTAACCTCGGGTTAGGCATATTCGTGTTTTCTAAGTTCAAAGGGTTTTGATTAATTTTCAAATCAGGTTTTGAAAGTAACCATCCCGTCCGTCGGATCAGTTAGTGATAGCCAGGGAGAGCAGGAAACATGTATTTTCCAAACCCAAGCCTAGACCCTATCCTCTCTGTCACCCTAGAACTTTCTGGTGTATGTATTATTAAAAGAGATGTCATTAATAAACCTTTCTTTTGTATGTATATAAATTGTTAACAATTTATCCTCCAAGTTTAACCACTTATCCTCAAAGTCTACTTTCCCTTTATAAATAAATTTGGCCTATACCATATACATTTGCCACGCCCACTAATGGACTTATATTCTAGGCCCAAATCTTGATTTACAGTTCATGCCAAAAACTAGATTTTATATTCTAGTTTACAGTTTATGCCAAACTAGATTTCATATTCAAGTTCACCGTTTATGCCCAAAACTTAATTTGCATACCAACTACCTACTTTGTGGCCTATTTATCCATTTACCATTTACGCCCAATGTATGTAAATTATTCACAATTATTCTAATATACTTATTTAGCCACCCAATTCTGATTTAATATTCTAATTTCAGTTCATGTCAAAACTAGACTTGTTATTCTAATTGTCATCTTAATAGTCATGCTATAATGCACGTTCCCAAATTATGCCAATTTCCAAGTTTAGTCAATTTCATGTTTTTCCCAAAACGTATTCCCATCGTTCGTATAATCGTGATTCAACCTAGATTATAAATAAATCTAGAGTCGTGGATAAAAGGGAATGAACCAAAATGCCATGAAAGAATAGACATAATAACTAGCATAAGATGATAATT
The DNA here is from genome assembly GCA_030737875.1 of Allium sativum. Taxonomy (NCBI): domain Eukaryota; kingdom Viridiplantae; phylum Streptophyta; class Magnoliopsida; order Asparagales; family Amaryllidaceae; genus Allium; species Allium sativum. The sequence continues at coordinate 425,276,377 of CM060909.1, read as the reverse complement.
CACAGGCATATAGATCTGGTAATATTACGACATGAAAAGGGTTGAATAGTATAGGTTCAAGAACATGGGTAGACCTAACTTAATAGGTAAATTCCCAAGATCAAGATCCAAGGATAACTAGAAATAGAAAGTCAAGCCTGGATCCAATATAATGCCAGTTTAGGGTACAACATGGTTTTGTAACTACAGTGTCATGGGCATAAATAATAACCTTATATCCATAGTCATAGGCAATAAATTCTCACAGTTAATGAATCACAGTCATAGGTGATGTTCATAGTCAAAGGAAAATAATTCTCACAGCCATGAGTCACAGTCATAGGCAATGTTCATAGTCAAAGAGGCATATGGTTTTAAGGTCCATAGTTTCATAGTCACAGTCTTATTGGTCATCAAATCATAACAGTTCTTAATTAGGTCCAAGGATATAAGCACTGATTTGAACAGAAAGATTTGGCATATTCTTTTATTCCTTTAATTTCATGTCATGAATAGAGAAAACGTTCAAATCTAAAAAGTAACTGACTTACAGAGATTAAATTAGATTCGTAGAAAAACAGTCGTTGAAGTCGTTTGAATCTTCACTTGAATCCTAGCTTGTTTTGAATCTCCTCTTGAAAGTCTTGAGCAGCATTTCCTCGTCTTGATTTATTTTACATATTATTTTATTTATTATTTAATTTTAGAGGAGGAGAAGAAGCCATGTCCACCAAGAATCTTTGCAGCATAAGGTTAGAGAAGAATTGTGAATAGTGAAGGAGACTAGGGGCTGTTTATATACGATTAGGCGGACGAACCTAGGCAGAAAACGAGACTAGGTACATCAGAATGCACCCAGGCCCAAAAGTGGGTTTTGCACCCAGGTCGACACCCAGGTCGACTGGGCAGTCGACCTGGTCAGGGGGGGTCGACTACCCAGTCGACTCCCCAGTCGACCTGGGTCCTGGGCGGGAATTTTCCCGCCCATCCCGCTTTTGGGTTTGAATTCGAATTTCGAGTTGTTTTATGTTCTGAAAATTCCTGAAACTTCGGAGGGTCATATCTCCCTCATACGGACTCCGATTCTCGCAAACTCGGACTCGTTTTCAAGCAGAATTTCAAGACGAACGCAATGGAGCCACCTGTTTCCCTTAATTATTCAATTTTGATTTAATTAAACCTTGATTTGTGAATCTTAGTATTACAGAATTACGGGATGTTACATTCTCCCCCACTTAAAAGGATTTCGTCCCCGAAATCTTCAAGTTAGGAAGAATGTGTCCTACCATCCCATCATCCATCTAATCAGCCATTCAATCACATGCATTCATTGTCCTTAAAAGGATTTCTAATGTTTTCATGTTCATATGCATAGTGTGTGTATATGTCTTTATCTAATGCAAAATCAGGCGGTTTACTGATTTAGTTGACCTCCTTAATGCGAATCATGTCAGTGCCATGCGTCCAGTCATGTATGCAAGCATCCCTAATTATGTAAATACTACATGTATGCATAGCCATTCATCCATATGCAACATCCATATGATAACATATCAAGTTCAACTTACAAACAAATACATATCTGTAAATGCAATATGAAAGCGTTCGAACTGATCTAGTGCCTAATACGTATGTATATGCATTCACGAGCAACCACTCGCAACCATCAACCATAACATGTTTCAAATACATGTTTACATTCAAAAGAGTTTCTACCTAAGGATCGAAGATATGACCTAGAGGATATACTTTGGAAAGAGAGAAACAATTATGCGTAAAGCTCCTACAAAAAAAAGAAATCAAGGATGCACCGTTAAGGAAAAGTGTAGGATGCTAGTATCTAGCCTTCTTGAGCTTTACTCCACTGTATCTTAACTAATTTAACTTCACGATTGTGAAGTTTCTGACCTCCATTTCCAAAATAAACAGATGTCAATCACGGTACCAAGTGTATGTACTAAGATGATTAGAGGTCTCCCTCTTATCCACCATGCCATAACTATAAGGGTCGAAAGGTCACTACGTGCTTTTTAGAGTGCCTGCCACAACTATTCATCTCTCACGCAAACCATCCTAGTCGTACTCGACATTCCTCAAGTACAAGCCCCAAAGGCCTAAACCAATATCAGACAAGCACCCAAGGAATATCTCCTCCGAATTTAGACGATCTACGTGAGATGATATAAGCAAACTCGATAGCTATTCTCAAATCCCTACTAACCAAAAATAAACTGGTTGGACCACTAATTGGATTTGAGACTCTAGTGGGATCTTTCTACTATACAAGTACTATGGTGCAGAGACTCAACTATGGAAGTGGATATGAACAAATGCGAAGCCCTAAAACCAAAGGAAAGAGTACGAACAACAAAACTAGACTCTTCCAACAGAACTTTACTACCTTTCTCCTAGGTACGCTTGGTGGCGAAGGTAGGTACTTGCCCTTCTGAAAAGCTTGTCCTTTGCCCTTAATTACATGCCCTATTACACCATAGTAAAGATATGTAACAACCCATATTTTGAATAACAAGTTATAAGATAAATCAAGGCAGAATTCAATGATAAAATCTGAACCAAGGGAAACGGGTTGTGCCATTGCGTTCGTCTCAGAAAAATACGCGAAATAGAGTCCGTGTTTTCGAAAATCGAAGTCCGTATGACCTAGTTAAGGCCCATAGAAGTTTTCAGAAAATTCAAATTTAAAAACAGATTTCAAATTCAACTGGGCAGGATGGGCGGGAAAAGATCCCGCCACACCCCAAGTCGACTGGGGAGTCGACTTGGGAGTCAACACACCCCAGGCTGGGTCGACTGCCCAGTCGACACCCCTGTCGACTTGGGTGGTCGGCCAGTCTGGCCTGGGTGCACCTGACTTGTTTCTCAAGACATGTTAGGAGGCTAGTGACGTGAATTGATGGCCCAGATCTGAATTAAGGTTAATCCTATGGCCTAAACTAACCTAATCTTCTATAAAATGACCCTAATACCTAGCCTAAATCATCATAAATCAATCCTACAACTAAACTATGCCAAAATGTTTAATCATGGCCTCCACCCTCTTGTCATAGCCTCCATCTCCATTCATATGAGAGTTCCTAAGCTTGTTTGAGAGTTTCTAAGGCCAAAGTACAATCTTTCTTCATCAAAGCAAGGATCTTCTTCTTATTTCTCAAGGGTTTTCATTGAAGCTTGCTATTTGGGGGTCTTTAGAGTTGCTAGTGGCTTCGTCTCAATCTTATTTATATTTTATAAGTCTTCATAGCATTGTAAGCCCTATACTACTCTTAGATTCTAACTATGAAGTTAAATATGACATGTTGCAAGTTTGAGTTTGGGCCTAAGTATGATATGTGCTTTGATCCTATCATGTTATGCATAGATTTATTGTAACACCCCACCTCCGCTAGGGTCACTCACAAAGGGAATGCACTAGGTTTGGTGAAGCATTATCGAGGTACACATGCACAGAAATATTACAAGATAGAACATATATATATAAAACAGCGGAAGTAAAACAAATTTCATTACCTTATAAAATATGGTCTAAAGCCTTTTACATCAGAATACATCAAAACCTGTCTTGCAACAATAAAGAAGCATAAAAACCTATTCATAAATTATTCCCCAAGTAAAACAGTAAAGTAGCCATAGCCAAGTAAAGTCCGAGCCATACATGATGACCTTCAAACAGGAGAAGTCCGAACTAACAATAGCATTTCCTCCCTGTAACCTGGGGGGGAAACGGAAGACAAGAGGCGAAACAAAACGGGGTCAGTCATAAAGACTGGTAAGCCCTATCTACAATTAGTATATAAACATAAAGTTAACTGGCATGAGGAACTGAGATGAACATAAGTATGATGACAAGACAGATAAGCTAAACCAAAATAACAGGATGAACTACTGTACCAAGATACACGAGTGTGTCATGATAAACTACGATGTCAAGATAAATCAAGGTATCACATTGTCAGGTTTCTATCAAGTATACTATCCCAAGGTATCTACCCTGTATAACGTCCCACGGTATCTATCATGTATATTTCCCCTGGTTCTAACATGTATATTTGCTCTGCACCCCTCGTACTAGTATCCCAACCCGCGTCATGTGTTAACTATGAATGTCCCTTGCTCAATGTCATGTAATGGTCCATGTCAACCTAATATATAGCATATGTAGGTTTTCCCAACTCGTATGTTTCTTTCCATGTATAAGTTCAGTCCTTTGCCGTAGGCCATACGGGCTTTCCCATGTAAACGTTTTATCCTTGAGGTTATTTTGGACTGCTACCCTTGATCTAGTTATGTTTCCTTACCATGAACTATCGCGCGTTCACTTAGGATTTATGCCACCTAGGACCACTAGGGATTATGCTACCTAATGAACGTTTCTGTGTCTCGGTTTGGGTTCAGCCACCTAGGGCCACTAGGGATTATGCCACCCGTCAATCGCGCCCTTTATCCCACGTATGTATCGTGAACCGTTTTCCATGTCTAGACGCACATGTTTCTCAATGTGCCATCCGAGTTCCGTGCCAGGGCAAACCAAGAAATACGGAACTCGGTCGGGAGCTTTAAGTCGTATGCTGATGCAGATATCAAGGTCTGTTTTTGTACCCGTGGCTATGGTCCCACGTGACCCCCCCCCCTTAACTACTGAAAGGCAATCCAAGAAAAATCATGTATGAGAACTACACTAAGGCCCATCGATGCCCACTTCCAGATAGCCAACCTCACCCATAACTTGATAGCTAGTATATGGTCTTTTGGGAGTTCCCTGCCTTTCCGTACATACACGATTGACTAAAGATGGTAGGTAGTCGGCGACATGCTATCCCGAGGCAAAATCAAGTATCGTCGACTCCACGCTAATCCATCCTAGTCTTTAGGTCGCTCGCATAGCAACCAAGGCATACTCTTGGCTCTTCTACCGCAGACCTTAACCTCTGTGAGGCCGGGTTTCATGGACCATACGCCACCTCACAGAGGGACACCAAGAGTACCCTAACGTTCCCCGAAGCTTCCGCTTCGTCACCCAGTTCGCTGGAGCTTTTATCCAAGTCAGATAACTTGCTCCTCCTCGTATACTAAGCGATGACCTACCGTACCAGGTTACTCATCTCTTTATGAACTAGTCCATGTCCTTAGCTAAGAATTATTACTTAGTTACCCTTAACTATGGTTTACCACTTAGCCCCTCTTTCCACTATCCTTGTTAACTACGATTTCCAACCTAGTCCCTTGAGCTAGGGTTTTGTCAAATGGGTTAAGTGTTGTTATCCAAGTTCATGACTTAACCCGCCTACGAATCATGTCAAGATTGGCTAAGTACTCAAGTTCAAGGCTTAGCCCTACAGGTTGGTTAGGTGCACCAAGAATCCCATGACTTAACCTTATCAAGTCAAACTGGTTAAGTATTTATTTGTCTTAACCCTATCAGATTATCATGTTAGATTGATTAAGCATAGATTATCTTAATCCCATCAGATTATCGAGTCGGATTGGTTAAGTATAGGTTAACTTAACCCCCATCCACTAATCATATACAATGGTTAAGCCTAAATCAAAAGGTCTTGTGACTTAACCCTACCAGGTCCACCTATTAGATTGGTTAAGTAAAGGTTACTTAACCTCATCCAATCATCACGTATAATTGGTTAAGTATAAGTTACCTAACCCCATTAAATTATCATATTAAATTAGTTAAGTATTGGTTACTTAACCTCATTGGATTACCAAGTTTAGATTGGTTAAGTGTTTAACTTAACCCCATCGAATTACCGTGTTTAGATTAGTTAAGTATAGGTTACTTAACCCCATCTAATTACCGTGTTTAGATTAGTTAAGTCTTAATTACTTAACCTCATCTAATTACCGTGTTTAGATTAGTTAAGTATAGGTTACTTGACCCCATCTAATTACCAAGTCGGATTAGTTAAGCGTAAATTACTTAACCCCATCCCCTAATTGTCTTGCATGGTTAAGTGTCATTAAGGAACCATGTCCGGTTTAACTTAACCTACCCATTTGTGTCATATCGGTTAAGTATCATTAGTCAAATTTACTTAACCTTATCATGTGGCATTAATTTAATTAATGCACTCTCAACCTCTCACATTAGACCTTGTTGTGGTTACTAGTTAAGCCGGGCGGGTCCGGGTAGTTTTATACCACAACTTAGTCTAACCTCGGGTCTTAAGCGCGACATGACCAACTTCTCACATTGGGTTCTATTGTTTGTAGCCACTAGTTAAGTCGGGCGGGTCCGGGTAGATTTATGCTACAAACTCAACGCAATCTCGAGTTGGCCATTTTCATGTTTGGTCTAGTGTCTTATTACACTTACAACCCATACGTGTCAAGTTTCCAAGTCCCATGCTCATAGCCAAAGTTACATGTTGTCACGTTTATACCAATTTACCCAAATCATGTTTCATGTCATTAAAGTTTCCCCATAACCTAACCCCAACGCTTTTAAACTCGCATATACATTCACAACAACGCATGATGGATTAAAGAAGGAACTTGGCAAAGGCATGACAAAAAGGGTATAAGGCCACAAGTTAATCATGGTAGCATATGAGGCGTAAGTGTGTTCATTAACTTGCATGTTACATTATTAAGCCTCAAAAACATGCATAACCCCAAACTTAGCACATAGGCGAATCATGATGACAGGTGACATAGAAAGATGCCTAGAAGTTCGCATATAGCATTACATGCAAGTTATCATAAGGGATATGATAACTCTCATGTTGCATAATGCAACATTCAACATAAAGCTTATAGCTTTTAGCCCATAAGATCAAGATGGTGTCTTTACAAACATGATGGGATACATAACATGATAGCATGTATGATGCTTAATGTTCAAACCCAACTTGCAACATTCATTTAACTTCATAGTTAATATCTAAGAGTAGGAGGGGGCTTACAATGCTATGAAGGCACAAATCAACATATAAAACAAAGATTGAGACGAAGCCATTCATGCTATCACCCAAAAACCCCAAAAGAACAAGCTCCAAATGAAACCCTTGAGCAAATATCAATAACAATCCCTGCTTTGAAGAAGAAAGGTTTCAACTTTGGCTTTGAATGAAGCTTATGAGCTCTCATGAAAGATCCTTGCTTTTTGGTCAAGAAAAGGTTGCAACTTTGGCTAGAATGCAACTTAAGAACACTCATACAAGTTTGAAAGCACTTGTATGAACTCACAATCTCTCATAGAAATAGGCTTAGGAATTTTAGCATGAGAGTTGAGGCCATGAGAGGAACAAATTTGACATAGTTTAGTTGTAGGATTGAATAATGGTGATTTAGGCTAGGTTTAGGGGTCTTTTTATAGAGGATTAGGATAGTATTATCCATAGGATTAACCCTATATTCAATCCAAGCCATCAAAGCATGTCTTGGGGAAGAAGTCAAGTGTAGGAACCATCTAGGGCCTTTAGATTAAAGCTGAACCATGAGAACCATTCAAATGCAAAATCTGCATTTGAGCGAATCGGCCCACGGGTTGATAGCCAAACACCCTGGATTAACCCCTAGTCGACCCAGCGGGCTTGGGTCGACCTCAAAAATCGGCCGGTTCGGTTATTCCCCTCTCCCAATTCGCTGTTTTGAACATTTTTGCATATTTATTTATTTAATTTTCAATTATATATATATATATATATCAATATATATATATATATCAATATATATATATATTTCTCTGCGCAACCCATTTCACTTAATTAAGTATACTTTAATTTGTGAATTTTTATGTTCAAATTACGGGGTGTTACATTCTCCCCTCCTTAAAGGATTTCGTCCCCGAAATCTCCAAGTTAGCAAGAACGTATCCTACTATCCATCATCCATCTACTCAAAACATCATCCACAGGCAACCATTGTCCTTAGACGATTTCTAATGCCATATGAACATATGCAGAACGTATGTGTGTATGCTCCTTAGCTAATGCTAATGATCAGGCCTGAATGATCTTTCTAATGCAAAATATGTTTAGTGCCATGAGTCCAACATGTATGCGAATAGTCCTAGTCATATAAGTACTATATGCGTGCACAAACATTCATTCATATGCAACATCCGCATGATAACACATTCAATTTCATCCATAAACAAGTATAAATACTCGTGCATATGCAACATGAAACGTGACCGCGTCAATCTAGTATCTAATGTGTATTCGCGCATCCACGAGCAACCACTTGCAACCATTTGCAACCATATCAATCATAACATGTTTCAAATACATGTTTACATCCATAGAGTTCTATCTAAGGTTCCCAAGATAAGACCGAGGAGATAAACAAGACAAACTCCTTACGGGGTTTGTAACAGAAACAGGACCGAGAGGATATCCACCAAGCGATAGCATGTTAGTAAGCTCTACAGGAGAACCAGGGATCAACGATATACTCTTACAAAGAGACACGATGCGCGCGTCTAAGCCGCATTTCCTTGAGCCTAATTCCAGTGTGCCTTGACTACCTTTGACTCCACGATTTCGTAGCTCCTTGATTCCTATTTCCAAAGTATGAGTCGGAACTCTTTTCATTGTCGCCTCTCGTTCCACTTCCATTTATTCTTTCCCTAGTATACTTAGCTCAACCATATCTACGTACTCATGCAAGCTCTCCAAAATTCACTAGTGAATTCTGGATCTCGTTTACCAATGCCAATCCATGTTACCACGTGCACTTACTAGGGTGGTTCCTGTAACCCATGCTCAAGCAGAATGAACCATCCGTCTTATTGGCGGACGTTACTCGATTGGATCAGAGATTTCCGATAAATGCATCAAGAGATTCTAGGTAACTAACCATGACAGAACCTAAAAGGTTACACGAGACTTCGAAGGTATTACCAAAGCAAGCCAAGAGTCTGACTACCCTCTTTTCAAAACCGAGAATGGTATCCCTTACTGGATAACCACTTTACCCCTAGAATCCATCCATAGCTCAATAATAGAAGTATTGCTTCTAATCTCAACACTTGGCATAGACGTTCTCAAATCCAACAAGTCATGAATAAATGGACCGACTCTCCAACCAGATTTTGGGACAAAAACTGGGATCCTCTACCATGCTAGTACTAAGGTGCAGAGACTCAACTATCCAAGCAGACTTAAATGATACGATGATCAAGACAAAGTCTGGACGGGATGATAGAAAAGAACGACTAAACCTTTACCAGAAACGGTACCATTTCTTTTAGGTACCCTAGAAATGGGAGCATACAATTGCCCTCTCCGATGATCTTGTCCTTGTCCTCCTTGATGGACTAAGCCATAGCAATAGTTGCTTATCCTTAAGCTCGCGTCCTTTATCCTTACTCTTATTATCCTTCCTTGTACCACGGCAACAGGTCTCTCGAGAACCACCTCCATCGCACGGGAAAATACTTACGTAGCTAGACAAGGATTAGTCGCAGTTAGAACTACTGTGACTACAGATGGAGGGAAGAAAGGAAAAGAGATTCGATCAAGGAAACAAAGGACAATGCTAATGGCTTTTGGGGAATAGCCTTTAAAAACTTTTCTTGAAAAATGCTTCTTTGTAAACGGTTTTTCAAATAGTTTTCAGAAGGTTTTAAAAACTTTTGCCCAGTCTGGTAACCTTCTGCTCTGATACCAAATGTAACACCCCACCTCCGCTAGGGTCACTCACAAAGGGAATGCACTAGGTTTGGTGAAGCATTATCGAGGTACACATGCACAGAAATATTACAAGACAGAACATATATATATAAAACAGCGGAAGTAAAACAAATTTCATTACCTTATAAAATAAGGTCTAAAGCCTTTTACATCAGAATACATCAAAACCTGTCTTGCAACAATAAAGAAGCATAAAAACCTTTTCGTAAATTATTCCCCAAGTAAAACAGTAAAGTAGCCATAGCCAAGTAAAGTCTAAGCCATACATGATGACCTTCAAACAGGAGAAGTTCGAACTAACAATAGCATTTCCTCCCTGTAACCTGGGGGGGAAACGGAAGACAAGAGGCGAAACAAAATGGGGTCAGTCATAAAGACTGGTAAGCCCTATCTACTATTAGTATATAAACTAGTAAAGTTAACTGGCATGAGGAACTGAGATGAACATAAGTATGATGACAAGACAGATAAGCTAAACCAAAATAACAGGATGAACTACTGTACCAAGATACACGAGTGTGTCATGATAAACTACGGTGTCAAGATAAATCAAGGTATCACACTGTCAGGTTTCTATCAAGTATACTATCCCAAGGTATCTACCCTGTATAACGTCCCACGGTATCTATCATGTATATTTCCCCTGGTTCTAACATGTATATTTGCTTTGCACCCCTCGTACTAGTATCCCAACCCGCGTCATGTGTTAACTATGAATGTCCCTTGCCCAATGTCATGTAATGGTCCATGTCAACCTAATATATAGCATATGTAGGTTTTCCCAACTCGTATGTTTCTTTCCATGTATAAGTTCAGTCCTTTGCCGTAGGCCAAACGGGCTTTCCCATGTAAACGTTTTATCCTTGAGGTTATTTTGGACTGCTACCCTTGATCTAGATATGTTTCCTTACCATGAACTATCGCGCGTTCACTTAGGATTTATGCCACCTAGGACCACTAGGGATTATGCTACCTAATGAACGTTTCCGTGTCTCGGTTTGGGTTCAGCCACCTAGGGCCACTAGGAATTATGCCACCCGTCAACCGCGCCCTTTATCCCATGTATGTATCGTGAACCGTTTTCCATGTCTAGACGCACATGTTTCTCAATGTGCCATCCGAGTTCCGTGCCAGGGCAAACCAAGAAATACGGAACTCGGTCGGGAGCTTTAAGTCGTATGCTGATGCAGATATCAATGTCTGTTTTTGTACCTGATCGACGCTAGTCTATGAATTAGAAAAGCGCGACATTTATAATAAATTCTGCAAGCATACAGGCGTGTAGCATACAGGTCGAACACAGGGAGGTTTAATTAAAAATTATTATTTATTTTTTTCTTGGGCGTGTTAGGCGAAGCTGGAGGTTGATTTTTTCAAAACAAAATAAAAAGTGAAACTACGAATAACAAATGCAATTAAATTCACTACAGATTCGAATCTAATCGGATCTGTAGTAAATTCAATGATTAAAATAAAATAGAACACTAGAAATAAAATTGCAGAAAGGAAATCAACAACTGAGAATAAAAACTAGGATTACCGCTGAATCTAATCAGACGGTCAATCACTAGTAAGAAAAATAAAAGCAAAAGCAAATTGTGTTCTAGCAAATCTAATTGACTAGACAACACAATTTGCCATGAAAATAAAATGCAGAAGCTAAAGAAACGAAAGTTTTATTAAAAATAAGAGAGTACAGAAGAATGAATGAATGCCTTTTTACAATGGTTACAATCACATATTTATAGATGAGAAGGGGAAAACCCTAACTAGGTCTATGAACAAATGGCCCTCCTCATTCATGAATATTTCTTGCCATCCTTGACTAACTTGATTGGAGAAAATCTGGGCATATCATGGTAAATATTTTCCATATCTTTCAATTTTCCCATGTGGCTTGATTAATAGAAGATTGCATCTAATTAATTCTTCCAAACAAGGACGCTTATCAGACTCCAAAGGCAATATAAGATAAAATCTTCAAAATTGGTTTTTCTTCTTGGCAACAATTCAATCAGAAATTCTTCTAATTGAAATTGAATGATTTGAATTTACTTCCATGATGAGAATATGGCTATTGCTGAGATGTTAATTGGTGCACATCATGAATATGTGTATGTATATATATAACATAACACTAATCCAGATATTTCTCAAAGCAAAGGGGCCAGTGTGAACGCGCTCTGTTTCTTTGGCAAAAAGTGAGCTTGACGGGGTTCGAACTCAGGTCTCTCAGCACCAATTCCCATGCCTTTACCAGTGAGCTACTACTTCTTTTGCAATTGAAATGAATTTGATGTGAGGAAGTAGTTCTTTCTTGTAGCTGGCCTTTGATTTGAATTGAAGGAGGCATTTCTTAACATCCTGTAAAAACATACAAAAGTAACCAAAGTATCATTTATTTATTTACAAAAGATAAAGCATAAGAGTAATAAAATAAACACTTTTCAGTGTCAATCAAATACCCCCACACTTATCTTTTACTCGTCCTCGAGTAAAAAAAAAATGAAAAACTAACTAGAAAGGTCACACTTTCGTAGGAAACACGATTGCATTGAGCGTATGCAACAAGCCGTTAAACCTCTAGGTGTCCCTAGTAGGACGAGTGGTGTCTCGTGAGGGTTTTCAGCGGATACTACCCACAAAATCCAAATGCAGTATGCTATGATTCTAATGAAACTACATGAATGCAATGGACATATGCAAATAAAAACGAAAAAATAAAAGCACGACTTGTTTCAGGAAAGTGGTACAACAAATTAAGTTAACAATTTCTAATCAGTTGATTTTATTTTAGATACCTCGACTTGTCACAAATTGTTTAATATAAATCAAGTTTTCAAATGTTAAATTCCAGTTTGGCCAGTTAGTTCGGTCGATAACATAGTGCAGCCATGAAATAAATTCTTAGTTTGTTTGGCACAGTTTGCAAAGTGGTATTCTAATTTTCTCATGTATGGCTAGTCAAATCAATAAGGTCAAGAAGTGTTTGGGTATCATCGCTTATTCTTTATTCTATAAAATTTTAAGATTTATGATTAAGTACATACACCTAAAAAGACCAAGGTTTACCACCCATGCACTGCCTTGCGGACTAACGGAGAGTGGGTAAAGAGCTTGGCGGATTGTGCAGGCCGACTTTGACTTTGTCAACAACGTGTCGGTAATCCTTAGGTGTCCAATCCCATAAAATGAGACCAAGATATTCCAACTTTGACTTTGTCAACAACGTGTCGGATAGAGCTTGGCGGGTTTGCACACCAACGCTCGATATACAAGCAATGTTGGATACCCTTGGAATACTATTATTATTATTATCGAAAATATAAGCACAAAAGAGAGTTACGCGAATTCAACTTAACACAACTTAGTTTTAAAGATTTGAAAAGCCAATATAAGTATTTTAAGTCCTCCACTTATTTAAACAAAGTCTACAATATAGAATAGATTTCATGGCCATCACCTAAGAATCTCCCTATGTACCGGTTACACTATTATCCCTCAAGATTAAACTTTTCATTACATTTCTTATTCGATCTAAGTTGAGAGAGAAAAATACTATCAACTGGCTAAAAATTGCAAACTTATTTTGCTGTATCAATTGAAAATGAGTCGTATAAAAAAAAATGGCATGTTACTACAGGCTAAAATGCATGATGATCCTACTTAAATGGCTGAAAATAAAAAGAAAAAAAAATGAAAATGGAGATGAAATGCAGACTCCCCCCCACACTTGATTCAGACAGTGTCCCAACTGTTTAAAGCAGAAAAACAAAAATAAAAAATATGAAAAATAAAAGAAGAAGAACGTGTACCACCCGATTTCATGGTGGATGATCATGCAGATCGATAGAGTCGTCTTTGTCATATTGCTCGAATTCCAAAAATGGTTTCAATCGTTGACCGTTTACTTTGAAGACTTTTCCATCTCTAGGATTTTCAATTTCAACCGCTCCATGAGGGTATACTGTTTTCACGACATAAGGTCCAGTCCATCGAGATCTGAGTTTTCCTGGAAACAAGTGGAGTCTAGAATCGTATAAAAGAACTTTTTGACCTACGTTGAATTCCTTACGAAGTATGTTTTTGTCGTGTTGGGCTTTGGTTCTTTCTTTGTAGATTTTCGCATTTTCATACGCCTCATTTCTTAATTCTTCTAATTCAGAAATTTGTAACTTCCTGTGTGAGCCGGCTTTTTCTAAGTCAAAGTTCAAAAATTTTATGGCCCAAAGAGCACGATGCTCTAATTCAAGAGGTAAGTGACAGGCCTTTCCAAAGACTAATCGATATGGTGACATCCCTAGATTGGTTTTATAAGCAGTGCGAAAAGCCCAAAGTGCATCAACCAGTTTCACAGACCAATCCTTTCTATTGGAATTCACGGTTTTTTCAAGAATTTGTTTGATTTGTCTATTGGAAACTTCTACTTGTCCACTAGTTTGTGGATGGTAAGGTGTCGACAGCTTGTGTGTGATTGAGTATTTCTTGAGCAAGGACTCAAAAGCACGATTACAGAAGTGAGTGCCATTATCGCTAATGATAGCTCGAGGTGTGCCAAAGCGTGAAAAGATGTTTTCTTTGAGGAATTTGACAACAACCTTGTTTTCGTTGGTTTTGGTCGGAATGGCTTCAACCCATTTTGAGACATAATCTACTGCAAGCAAGATGTAAAGATTCCCAAATGAATTAGGGAATGGTCCCATGAAATCGATGCCCCAAACATCGAATAACTCAATCACTAAAATGGGGTTGAGAGGCATCATGTTTCGCTTAGAGATTCGACCCGTTCTTTGACATCGCTCACATTTAGAGCAAAATTCGAAAGCGTCACGGAAGAGTGTGGGCCAATAAAAACCGCTTTGCAAAACTTTTGCAGCAGTTTTTCTTGCTCCAAAATGACCGCCACAAGCATGGTCATGTGAGAAAGAGAGAATACTTTGGTGTTCATGATCGGGCACACACCTTCGAATGATTTGGTCTGGACAGTATTTGAAAAGATATGGGTCATCCCAATAGAAGTTTCGAACTTTTGAGAGAAATTTTTGTTTATCTTGTTTCGACCATTCAGCGGGCATTTGTTGTGTGACAAGATAATTCACAATGTCAGCATACCAAGGGGTGTTAGAGATCGAAAGGAGTTGTTCGTCAGGAAAATAGTCATCGATTTGGGTGTCGTTATCATTTTCGTGCACAATTCGAGAGAGATGATCAGCTACGACATTTTCAGAACCCTTTTTATCTCGTATTTCTATATCGAATTCTTGAAGAAGAAGGATCCAACGAATCAAGCGGGCCTTGGCATCCTTTTTAGAAAGCAGATATCGTAGGGCAGCATGGTCAGTGTAAACTACGACTTTGGATCCTATGAGATATGGTCTGAATTTCTCAAGAGCAAAGACAACTGCCAAAAATTCCTTTTCAGTAGTTGAGTAATTCAATTGGGCCTCGTTTAAGGTTTTGCTAGCGTAGTAAATGACTCGAGGGAGTTTATCGATACGCTGACCCAAGATGGCTCCAATAGCAAAATCAGAAGCGTCGCACATAAGTTCGAAGGGTTGAGTCCAATCAGGAGGTTGAATGATGGGAGTTGAGGTCAAGAGTGATTTAAGAGTTTCAAAAGATGTTTTGCAATCATTGGAAAATTCAAACTTTACGTCTTTGGCAAGTAAATTCGAGAGAGGTTTTGAAATTTTCGAGAAATCCTTAATGAATCTTCTATAGAATCCTGCATGGCCAAGAAATGAACGAACATCTTTGACAGACTTAGGAGGAGGTAAATTAGCAATCAAATCGATTTTTGATTTATCGACTTCTAGGCCATCTTTGGAGACGACATGACCTAGAACTATCCCCCTTTTTACCATAAAGTGACATTTTTCCCAATTAAGCATGAGTGATTTCTCCTTACAATGTTTGAGGACAAGTTCTAGATGAGTGAGACATTG
Source organism: Allium sativum (assembly GCA_030737875.1). NCBI lineage: Eukaryota > Viridiplantae > Streptophyta > Magnoliopsida > Asparagales > Amaryllidaceae > Allium > Allium sativum. Next base: position 425,260,785 of record CM060909.1, on the reverse strand, counting down.
GGAAAAAGATGATCCATATATTGAAAAATCGTCCATGAATATTTCCAAGAATTCTTCCACCATATCAGAGAAAATACTCATCATACACCTTTGGAATGTCGCGGGGGCATTGCAAAGACCGAAAGGCATGCGACGATAAGCAAAGGTTCCAAAGGGACAAGTAAAGGTGGTCTTATGTTGATCTTCTAAAGCAACAGGAATTTGGTTATAGCCAGAGTATCCATCGAGAAAACAGTAGTACTCATGTCCCGCTAAGCGTTCGAGCATTTGGTCAATAAAAGGCAAGGGAAAATGGTCTTTTCGTGTGGCTGAGTTAAGCTTTCGATGGTCGATGCACACACGCCATTTGGTTTTGATTTTTGTTGGGACGAGTTCATTACTGTCGTTTTTGATCACTGTGACTCCCGACTTCTTTGGTACCACTTGTACCGGACTCACCCAAGTACTGTCAGAGATGGGATAGATGATGTTATTGTCTAGACATTTGATTATCTCCTCCTTGACCACTTCTCTCATGTTTGGGTTTAATCGCCTTTGAGCCTCACGGGTGGGTTTAGCCTCATCAACTAAATGTATGCGATGTTCCACAATTGATGGGCTAATTCCTTTTATATCGCTAATTTCCCACCCCAAGGCGTCCTTATTTTCCCGCAAGGTATCCAAAAGTCTTTCTTCTTGGTCCTCGGTAAGATCGGAAGCCAAGATTACGGGAAAAGTTTTTGAAGAGTCTAGGTAGGCATACTTAAGGTCTGGTGGCAAGGGTTTGAGGTCTAACTTAGGAAGTTCTTGTGTATCAACATTGGTCAACATTCCTTGGTTAGATTCAGCTGGCGAAGTGTCGGAGTCAAGAATTTTGTTTAGTTCAGAAATGTATTCGAGTTCATAGAAATCAGAATCAAAATGGTCAAGACACATTTTCAAGGCTTCAGAAGTGTCGTTAGAGGTTTCATCAACTGTGGTTTGAATCATGTCAATTTCATCGATCTCAAAATCCCTAGGTTGCTTGTTGAGATTAAAGATGTTTAGCTCAATGGTTAGGTGTCCGAAGGAAAGTCGAAGCTGACCATTCCTACAATTAATGACAGCATTAGAGGTTGCTAAGAAAGGGCGTCCTAAGATCAATGGTATTTGAACGTTGGGATTTGAGACAGGCTCTGTTTCTAGAACTATAAAATCGACAGGGAAGTAAAACTATTCGATCTGTATCAAGACGTCTTCGATAATTCCCAATGGCTTTTTGACAGATCGATCGGCTAGTTGAAGTGTGATGTTTGTTGGTTTAATCTCCCCTAGTCCAAGTTGACGATAGACAGTATAAGGGAGAAGGTTGACACTGGCACCAAGGTCGAGTAGAGCACGAGAGATGTGGGTGTTTCCTATTTTACAATCAATCGTAGGGCAGCCAGGGTCTTTATACTTGACTAGGGCAAGATTCGAAAGAACAGAGCTTGTATTCGCAGTTAGAAAGGCGGTTTTTGGGACATTGGTCGCACGTTTTTGTGTACACAATTCCTTAAGACATTTAGCATATTGAGGAATTTGTTCAATGGTGTCTAAAAGAGGAATGTTCACGTGAACTTGTTTGAAAATTTCCAGAATTTTATCGAAATTTGCTGCTTTCTTCTTATTATTGAGCCTATGAGGAAAAGGAGCTACTGGTTTTTCGATTCTACAATCAGTTTCATCATTCGAAGAAAAAGGTTTATCCAAGGGAAGAGAAGGTGGTAAGGTCGTAGAAGATGAAATGTTGTGGTTGCCAACATTGGTTTTCAAAGGTGGGTCGGGTTTGCCGACACAAGTAGAAGAACTGTTGGGATTGCCAACATTTAAGGGAATTTGAGGTTTAGAAGAATTGGCATTCGAAGCCAATGGATGACCATCAAGACTAGGGATTGGGGTCGAGTTAGATGATTCGCCAGGGTTGCCCACGTTATTATCAATCCTCTTTCCAGATCGAAGGGTTGTAATAGCGTTGACTGGATTATGGTTTTCGTCCTCACAAGAATTTACAGTACGAGAGTTATATTTTGGATTCACCTCAGGTTGACTAGGCAACTTTCCTTTCTCGTTATTTTTCGCTAGTTCCTTTATCATATTCATCATTTGTTCCATTTGTTTTTCTAAACGCACAATGTCTGGTGACGGTTGAGAAGATTGAGATGATTGGTTTGATGATTGAAAATTGGGGTGCCTATAAGGTTGTTTAGATTGAGGTGTAGCTTGAGAGGTCTGAGAATTGGGGGGTGGACCTTGGTAAGTCGGATTGGGAATAAAGGGTTGCACGTGAGATGGGTTAGCCGAATTATTAGGGTTCGACCAAGAAAAGTTTGGGTGGTTCCTCCAACCAGGGTTGTACGTGGAAGAGTAAGGATTATTTTGAGCTATGGCATTGGCTTGGTCCTGAGAGTAATAGTGGGGTAACCCTTCTCCAGCTTGCGAAGTTTGATTTTCTAAGGGAATTTGACTTGGGTCCACGACATGTACTCCTCTAGTAGAAGTACGAATGGGAACACGAATCGATTCCCACTGCATGTCCTTTTCAGAATAATCCTCTAAAAACCGCCAAGCTTCATCGGCTGTTTTAGACATAAAGTCTCCTCCACACATTGATCCTAGTTGAGTTCTAGTCTGATAGTTTAGCCCTTCATATGCAATTTGACATAAGTGATCTTTTAGAATTCCATGATGAGGGCAACTATATAATAGCTGGTTGAATCTCTCAAAGTATTTTGAAAAAGTTTCCCCCTCATTTTGACAAAATTGATTTATCTCGGTTCGGATTTTTAGAGTTTTATGAAAAGGGAAAAACTTTTTCAAGAATGCAGTGACAAATTCATCCCAACTTCTTATGGAATGTCGTGGAAGAGAATTTAGCCATCTTTTAGCGCTTTCAAGTAGTGCAAATGGAATTAGCCTTAGCTTGATCGATTCATTAGATAGTTGTTGCATTTTTGTTGTGGAGGCATACAATTCAAATTCACTCAGAAATTCATAAGCATTTTCAAACCCAGTAAATTTTGGTACCCCTTGGATAAAAGAGTGTTTTAGCTCAAAATTGTTTCCTTCAGCTGGTGGGAACACAATGACAGATGGTTGAACGGTCCTCGTCGGATAACATCGATCACGAAGAGACAGGGGTCTATCCATTTGGATATTGAGGTTTTGAAAATTTTGATTTATTTGGTTTTGATCCCCAAAGTTTGGAAAATTTTGATTTACTCGATTTTGATCCAATTCGGTTGGGAAATTTTGGTTGATACGAGAACCCCTAGGAGAATTTTGTTGGCTAACACTTTTTTCACTCATTGTTGTTGAATGCAAGCACAAAAATTAGCTACAATGAAGTTTTCTGTCCTTATTGGCTCTTAACCCAAAATTATAAAGTGACACGTTTGATTACTTAGATCAAAAGATTTCTCAGCCAGTTAACGGACAGGAGTTATCGGTGCACCAGGAATCACCCTAGCAATGCAGCCGAAGGTTTAAGTACCTTCAGAGTAACAACCGATATAATATTTACGAATCACCGTAATATTTATAAACGGTTATTTCTCTGCCGTAGTCTAGACACCAAGAAATAATTCGTTCCAAATGAATCAACTATCACAATATAATTAAGCCCTAGATGAGCCCGTGACTCCCTTAAGTCCAACGTCTAACCGTTATTTTTAGTCAGACTCTGCGATGAAATGCAATTTGTGGGCTAAGGAAAGGGTGATGAAATCCCTCACCTTATGTGAATTGGGGTATTGCCCTTAACAGAATGAATAAAAGATGCAGAAATAACAGCAATCACACAAAATAATTGCAGAAATTAAAAATTGTACATTCAAAGCCGCTGCCCCTGCAGAAATTTTTTACAACAATTGTCTATATTTTTATTTTTTCTTTTGCAGCAGAGCACCTGTAGAGTTTTAAAAGTTTTCACCTTGATCGGCAGTCCTACAGTGAATTTGGGAAGCGCTAGCACGTTCACACCCCACTTGGTAAGTTCTAAACAAACAAACAAGCGCTCAGCTCACATATGCTAAAACGCACACAATACTCTATTCGAAACAGGAAGCCTCAAACCCAAGAAAGAAAGAAATTACACTTGCCACTTATAAAGAATGCAAACCCAGTAAAGATACGCACAAAATATGTCCAACAAACTTCCCTCTTTCCCTTTTTAGACACGAATAGCGCAACAACAAAAAAATGGAAACAAATCCTCTTTCGTTTTTTTTTTTTTTGATTTTTATATGATTTTTATTTTTTCTGAACTACCATAAAACGATCAACCCATCTGAGCTATTGTACATAAAAGTATAGTCAAAGGATGCTCTTCTCAGCAGAATAAAACCGATTGGAATTATAACGCAGCTGCTACTTCGACTTTCTTATCAGAAAACAAAATTCACGGTTTTTTTTTTCAGATTGTAAAACTAAATCGGATCTTCTTTGTTTTGAATTGTGATTCACTGCAGGTTTGGGTTTGATTCGATTTGAGTTTTGTAAACACGAATTTTTGGGTTTATGGTTGAATTGTTTGGTTGAGATGTAGTAGAGGTTGCAAGGAGTTCGGTGGTGTTTGTGCGGTGCAGGAAGAGGACCGTGGGTAGGGAGATGGTTGTGCGGTTGGGTGTCTGACTTTCGAAGTGATGGTATTGACGTTGGGTGATATGAGTAAAGACGTTGGTTTGAGGGTGGAGTTTGTTTGTGGACTCTGTGGTTTGATGGTCAATGGATGGTGATGGGGTTTGCGTGAGGAAACATGGGTGGTTATAAAGGGTGACTGCTGTGTTGGAAAATAGGAATTGTTGAAATGGATGGATGAATTGAGTGTGGAGGTGGCTGTATGCGTCTTCCTGTGGAGTGGAGTGTTCTTGAACGTGGGATGTGGTAGTTTTTGAGGTAAGGGGGGTACGGAATTATCTGGGAGGGGTGTATTGCGGTTTAGTTTCTGTTCAAGACTTTGAGATTTGGAGGTGGTCTAATGATTGGAGAAGGTGTATGGTTGGATGGTGGAAGTCTGCAAAGGGACGTGGTGTTGTGCGGTAGAAAACAGGAGCTGGTAGATGTTTGGCGATTTTTTTTTTGTTTTTTTGTTTTTGTTTTTGTTTTTGTTTGTTTTTTTTTTTTTTTTGGGTTGCGAAACTGAATTTGGTTTCAACAGTTGGATCGGTGGTGAATGCGGATGTCTGGCAGAGGTTCTGTTTTGAGGATGTTGTTCTGAAATTTGGGAAGTATATGAAAGGGCGATTGCAATTGCTTTTAGTAATGAATATGTGGTTTTCGTATTAGTGAAAGAGGCTGCGGGTTTGTACGAACTGGTGATGGTGGGAAAATAGAGATGGATGAAAGAGTTTGAGACTGTATGGTGATTGAAAGGTTGATGGTTTTGCTTTTGAATGGTTTGAACGGAGTTTGCAAGGTTGGTGGGTGGTTTGGTAAAAGGTTGGTGTGGCTTGTTGAAGTCACAGTGACTGGAGGCTTTTGTTATGATGCGATACAGTGATGTTTTACTGAGATGATGGGAGTGAGTGTGAGCCACAGCAAAGGGTTGTTTGCTAAAGAGATGGAGGGAGTGATGGTGTATGTTGATGTTATGGAGATGGAAGGAAGAGGAGGAACGCAATGCCTATGCGTGGGTGAGAAGATTTGGGCAAGGCAGAGAAAGTTTTTTTTTTTATATATATTTTTCCTTTTTTGTAGACTGAAAGAGATTTGTCAACAAAAGGAAGGAATTGTAAAAGGGAAAAATGGCAGTGGTTTTTTTTTTTTTTTTTGAGACTTGTAAAAGAAGAAGAGAATATAGAAGATCGGGAAAAAAATGGAAAGACGCAAAGAATATAAAGGAAAATTAAAAGGTTTCTTTTTTTATTTTATTTTTCTGTAAAAGAAAAGAAAGAGATTGAGAAAAAAAAGAAAGAAATCAAATAAAAACTAGGATGGAAATTTTTTTCTCTTTTTTTTTATATGAATACACAAAAACAAGGAAAAATAAAAACTAACACGAATCAGAAATTTAAATAAATAATAAAATTTAATCGTTACCTCCCCGGCAACGGCGCCAAAAACTTGATCGACGCTAGTCTATGAATTAGAAAAGCGCGACATTTATAATAAATTCTGCAAGCATACAGGCGTGTAGCATACAGGTCGAACACAGGGAGGTTTAATTAAAAATTATTATTTATTTTTTTCTTGGGCGTGTTAGGCGAAGCTGGAGGTTGATTTTTTCAAAACAAAATAAAAAGTGAAACTACGAATAACAAATGCAATTAAATTCACTACAGATTCGAATCTAATCGGATCTGTAGTAAATTCAATGATTAAAATAAAATAGAACACTAGAAATAAAATTGCAGAAAGGAAATCAACAACTGAGAATAAAAACTAGGATTACCGCTGAATCTAATCAGACGGTCAATCACTAGTAAGAAAAATAAAAGCAAAAGCAAATTGTGTTCTAGCAAATCTAATTGACTAGACAACACAATTTGCCATGAAAATAAAATGCAGAAGCTAAAGAAACGAAAGTTTTATTAAAAATAAGAGAGTACAGAAGAATGAATGAATGCCTTTTTACAATGGTTACAATCACATATTTATAGATGAGAAGGGGAAAACCCTAACTAGGTCTATGAACAAATGGCCCTCCTCATTCATGAATATTTCTTGCCTTCCTTGACTAACTTGATTGGAGAAAATCTGGGCATATCATGGTAAATATTTTCCATATCTTTCAATTTTCCCATGTGGCTTGATTGATAGAAGATTGCATCTAATTAATTCTTCCAAACAAGGACGCTTATCAGACTCCAAAGGCAATATAAGATAAAATCTTCAAAATTGGTTTTTCTTCTTGGCAACAATTCAATCAGAAATTCTTCTAATTGAAATTGAATGATTTGAATTTACTTCCATGATGAGAATATGGCTATTGCTGAGATGTTAATTGGTGCACATCATGAATATGTGTATGTATATATATAACATAACACTAATCCAGATATTTCTCAAAGCAAAGGGGCCAGTGTGAACGCGCTCTGTTTCTTTGGCAAAAAGTGAGCTTGACGGGGTTCGAACTCAGGTCTCTCAGCACCAATTCCCATGCCTTTACCAGTGAGCTACTACTTCTTTTGCAATTGAAATGAATTTGATGTCAGGAAGTAGTTCTTTCTTGTAGTTGGCCTTTGATTTGAATTGAAGGAGGCATTTCTTAACATCCTGTAAAAACATACAAAAGTAACCAAAGTATCATTTATTTATTTACAAAAGATAAAGCATAAGAGTAATAAAATAAACACTTTTCAGTGTCAATCAGTACCCGTGGCTATGGTCCCACGTGACCCTCCCTTAACTACTGAAAGGCAATCCAAGAAAAATCATGTATGAGAACTACACTAAGGCCCATCGATGCCCACTTCCAGATAGCCAACCTCACCCATAACTTGATAGCTAGTATATGGTCTTTTGGGAGTTCCCTGCCTTTCCGTACGTACACGATTGACTAAAGATGGTAGGTAGTCGGCGACATGCTATCCCGGGGCAAAATCAAGTATCGTCGACTCCACGCTAATCCATCCTAGTCTTTAGGTCGCTCGCATAGCAACCAAGGCATACTCTTGGCTCTTCTACCGCAGACCTTAACCTCTGTGAGGCCAGGTTTCATGGACCACACGCCACCTCACAGAGGGACACCAAGAGTACCCTCACGTTCCCCGAAGCTTCCGCTTCATCACCCAGTTCGCTGGAGCTTTTATCCAAGTCAGATAACTTGCTCCTCCTCGTATACTAAGCGATGACCTACCGTACCAGGTTACTCATCTCTTTATGAACTAGTCCATGTCCTTAGCTAAGAATTATTACTTAGTTACCCTTAACTAAGGTTTACCACTTAGCCCCTCTTTCCACTATCCTTGTTAACTACGATTTTCAACCTAGTCCCCTGAGCTAGGGTTTTGTCAAATGGGTTAAGTGTTGTTATCCAAGTTCATGACTTAACCCGCCTACGAATCATGTCAAGATTGGCTAAGTACTCAAGTTCAAGGCTTAGCCCTACAGGTTGGTTAGGTGCACCAAGAAGCCCATGACTTAACCTTATCAAGTCAAACTGGTTAAGTATTTATTTGTCTTAACCCTATCAGATTATCATGTTAGATTGATTAAGCATAGATTATCTTAATCCCATCAGATTATCAAGTCGGATTGGTTAAGTATAGGTTAACTTAACCCCCGTCCACTAATCGTATACAATGGTTAAGCCTAAATCAAAAGGTCTTGTGACTTAACCCTACCAGGTCCACCTATTAGATTGGTTAAGTAAAGGTTACTTAAACTCATCCAATCATCACGTATAATTGGTTAAGTATAAGTTACCTAACCCCATTAAATTATCATATTAAATTAGTTAAGTATTGGTTACTTAACCTCATTTGATAACCAAGTTTAGATTGGTTAAGTGTTTAACTTAACCCCATCGAATTACCGTGTTTAGATTAGTTAAGTATAGGTTACTTAACCCCATCTAATTACCGTGTTTAGATTAGTTAAGTCTTAATTACTTAACCTCATCTAATTACCGTGTTTAGATTAGTTAAGTATAGGTTACTTAACCCAATCTAATTACCAAGTCGGATTAGTTAAGCGTAAATTACTTAACCCCATCCCCTAATTGTCTTGCATGGTTAAGTGTCATTAAGGAACCAAGTCCAGTTTAACTTAACCTACCCATTCGTGTCATATCGGTTAAGTGTCATTAGTCAAATTTACTTAACCTTATCATGTGGCATTAATTTAATTAATGCACTCTCAACCTCTCACATTAGACCTTGTTGTGGTTACTAGTTAAGCCGGGCGGGTCCGGGTAGTTTTACACCCCAACTTAGTCTAACCTCGGGTCTTAAGCGCGACATGACCAACTTCTCACATTGGGTCCTATTGTTTGTAGCCACTAGTTAAGCCGGGTGGGTCCGGGTAGATTTATGCTACAAACTCAACCCAACCTCGAGTTGGCCATTTTCATGTTTGGTCTAGTGTCTTATTACACTTACAACCCATACGTGTCAAGTTTCCAAGTCCCATGCTCATAGCCAAAGTTACATGTTGTCACGTTTATACCAATTTACCCAAATCATGTTTCATGTCATTAAAGTTTCCCCATAACCTAACCCCAATGCTTTTAAACTCGCATATACATTCACAACAACGCATAATGGATTAAAGAAGGAACATGGAAAAGGCATGACAAAAAGGGTATAAGGCCACAAGTTAATCATGGTAGCATATGAGGCGTAAGTGTGTTCATTAACTTGCATGTTACATTATTAAGCCTCAAAAACATGCATAACCCCAAACTTAGCACATAGGCGAATCATGATGATAGGTGACATAGAAAGATGCCTAGAAGTTCGCATATAGCATTACATGCAAGTTATCATAAGGGATATGATAACTCTCATGTTGCATAATACAACATTCAACATAAAGCTTATAGCTTTTAGCCCATAAGATCAAGATGGTGTCTTTACAAACATGATGGGATACATAACATGATAGCATGTATGATACTTAATGTTCAAACCCAACTTGCAACATTCATTTAACTTCATAGTTAATATCTAAGAGTAGGAGGGGGCTTACAATGCTATGAAGGCACAAATCAACATATAAAACAAAGATTGAGACGAAGCCATTCATGCTATCACCCAAAAACCCCAAAAGAACAAGCTCCAAATGAAACCCTTGAGCAAATATCAATAAAAATCCTTGCTTTGAAGAGGAAAGGTTTCAACTTTGGCTTTGAATGAAGCTTATGAGCTCTCATGCAAGATCCTTGCTTTTTGGTCAAGAAAAGGTTGCAACTTTGGCTAGAATGCAACTTAAGAACACTCATACAAGTTTGAAAGCACTTGTATGAACTCACAATCTCTCATAGAAATAGGCTTAGGAATTTTAGCATGAGAGTGGAGGCCATGAGAGGAACAAATTTGACATAGTTTTGTTGTAGGATTGAATAATGGTGATTTAGGCTAGGTTTAGGGGTCTTTTTATAGAGGATTAGGATAGTATTAGCCATAGGATTAACCCTAGATTCAATCCAAGCCATCAAAGCATGTCTTGGGGAAGAAGTCAAGTGTAGGAACCATCTAGGGCCTTTAGATTAAAGCTGAACCATGAGAACCATTCAAATGCAAAATTTGCATTTGAGCGAATCGGCCCACGGGTTGACAGCCAAACACCCTGGATTAACCGCTAGTCGACCCAGCGGGCTTGGGTCGACCTCAAAAATCGGCCGGTTCGGTTATTCCCCTCTCCCAATTCGTTGTTTTGAACATTTTTGCATATTTATTTATTTAATTTTCAATTATATATATATATCAATATATATATATATATATATTTAGCCCATTTCACTTAATTAAGTATACTTTAATTTGTGAATTTTTATGTTCAAATTACGGGGTGTTACATTTATCCTATGCATGTTCGTAAAGCTATCACCTTTACCTCATGCATAGAAAGCTATGAGCTTTGATTGGAAATGTTGCATAAAGCAACATAGAAACTCTCATAAACCTTGTGTTATCTTGCGTATGATGTTATATGCGAATCACTAGCTACCATCCTATGTCATTTATGATCATGTTTCACCTATTTGCTAAAGTTTGATATCATGCATGTTTTGAGGCTTATAATATAATATGCAAGTTTATGATCTCTCATAAACCTTATGTTATCTTGCATATGATGTAATATGCAAATCACTTGCTATCATCCTATGTCATTTATGACCATGTTTCATCTATTTTGCTAAAGTTGATATTATGCATGTTTTGAGGCCTATAATGTAATATGCAAGTTTATGAACACATTTGCCTCATATGCCACCATGTTTAGCTTGTGGCCCAAACCTTATTAATTATGTCATGCTTCTAAGTTTCCCCCTTTGAGATCTATTTGCGTTTATGCGAACTTACATGCGATGGGGTTACGTTATGGGTAAACTAAAATAAAAACATGACTTGAAAAGATGACATGACATGTGATTATGCTTGAAACATGAACATGAACTTGGACATGACTTCTAGAAAACATGAGAATGGCCAACTCGTGGTTGGGTTGAGTTTGTAGCATAAATCTACCCGGAACCGACCGACTTAACTAGTGGCTACAAGCAATAGGACCCAATGTGAGTAGTTGGTCATGTTGCACTTGAAACCCGAGGTTAGACCAAGTTGTGGTGTAAAGCTACCCGGACCTGCCCGGCTTAACTAGTAACCACAACAAGGTCTAATGTGAGAGGTTAGGTGCATTAAATTAATTAATGCCACACGATAGGGTTAAGTCATGGACCACTTGAATACTTAACCAATTAAACACGATGGGTTGATAGGTTTAAGTCATGAACCTTGGGTACACTTAACCAACTTGATTGGGTAGGGTTAACCACATTTAACCCATTAGAAACCCTAGTTACGTGGTCCTTTTCACCAGTAACCCTCTTGATTGTATCATGATACCCTAGGGACTAGGCTAGGGTGGGGCACGATTACTGGGCTGACATGTAAGCGACCAAAACGACGGCTGAGTAGGTGCGCCGGTGTAGGTTCAGGCGGACTATGGTCGTGCACATAGTCCAAAGTTGAAAAAGCAGACACGGGCACCCGTAGGTTTAGACTGTGCGTGCTTGATTTGTGTCCGTGGTTGGCACCCTAGGGCTTGATACACCCTAGGGTGGACCTAGCACAGTTTGACTACACTTCGTGATTGGGCCGTATGACACCGATACTTGACGAGTTAGGCTTTTAGGGAGCTGATCGACTAGACCGTGTTGATGGACCTTGATCTAGGTCATCTCGGGATGTTGGGCCAAGGGATCATTTCTAGTTTATACTTGACATGGATTACTAGTACACACTTGGTGCAACTTAACCTTGTACATGCGATGCCACACTTGATCTATCTCTTCACCATGCCAGTTATCACCCTATGTTTCATCTCTGCTTTACATGTCCAGTTAACTTTACTAGTTTTTATACTAATAGTAGATAGGACTTACCAGTCTTTTTGACTGACCCGTTTTCTTTCGCCCCTTTTCTTCCGTTCCCCCCCCCCCCCCTCCCCCAGGTTTGCAGGGTAGGAACACTGGTACCTAGCTGGATCTTTAGCTGCTTTTCTGGATAGCTCATGTACGGTTTGGACTTGAGCATGCTATGGCTTTATTCTTCTTTGGGGATAGTTACTTTATGTTTTTTCTAGTTTTCAGTTTATGTTGTAGACTTTGTTTTGTGGGAAAATAATGACCAAGTACTTTGATGTAACTTGACTATGGTTTTGAAATGTTAGTTTTATCCGTTGCTTTACTACTCTGTTTTGCTTATATGTTCTGTCTTGTGATATCTGCATGCATGTTTACGCCCCCGCCAAAGCCAGTCCCCTTGCAAGAGTGGCATTGGCGGAGGTGGGGTGTTACATTTGGTATCAGAGCCTAAGGTTTACAAGATTTGAGAAAAAGTGTTTTTAAAACTTACCTTTTTTGAAAAACTATTTTCAAAACCAATTAAGTATTTTCCAAGAAAAGTCTAGTTTATTTTAAAAGGCTATTCCCCAAAAGCCATTAGCACTATCCTTTGTTTCCTCGTTCTTAATCTATCTTTTCCTTTTTCAGCATGGCCGATCTTAACCTTCCCGAGGGAGTAACCATTCACGAATGGTTCCGCAGGTACTTGGAAGCTAGGGCCAATGACGCGGGCCCAGCAAATACCCCCACCGTAACTGAGGTTCCTCCTCCTCCTCCTCAGCATCCACAAGCAGATTTCGCAAAAGTTTGCAAGGACTTTAAGGCGATGGGTGGCAAGAATTTTATTGGGACGGAGACTTTTGTGGAGGCGAGAAATTGGTTGAAAGAAACTAAAGATCTCTTCGCTATCTTTGATATGGAAGACCATAAAAAGGTTTTATTGGCAGCATGGCTATTAAAAGAAGAAGATGCTTATTGGTGGGAGGTCACCAATGCTACTAGGCCTATAGAGACTTGGGCCAACTTTAGGACGAGGTTTGGGCTTAAGTTTCTATCATCTGCTGAGGCAAATCTGCAATTGGAGAAGTTTATATCTTTGAAGCAAGGGGACATGACAGTGAGGGAGTATGTGAATAAGTTTAACCAGCTCGCTCGATTCGGTTTGGACATGGTTAATACTCCCTAGAAGAAGGCTTTACGCTTTGCACGAGGGTTGAATGAGCCATTACAAGGTTTAGCCCTATCTCATATACCCATGGGGGCCACTTTTGAAGACCTAGTGGACATGGCATTGCTTCAAGAAGACGATAAGAATGGCAAGAAAGAAGTCAAGCCTAATGAGACTCAAACCAAGAAGACGGACTCCAAGTGGGGAGGAAATCAGAGCAATCAGAACAACAAGAACAACAAGAACAACAAGGGCAATAAGGCCAACAACAACAAGGCAAAGGACCCAAGAAAATGCAACTTCTGTGGGATTGTTGGGCACATAGCCAAAGATTGCAGAAAGAAGAAGAGCAAGTTAGGCGAATGCTTTCACTGTGGAGAGCCTGAACACCATAGCAAGGATTGCCCCAAGAAGCAAGGACAAGGGCAAGGGCAGACTCAGCGTGCAGGACCTTCTGGAGGGAAAGTGCATGCTCTCAACACTGCTCCAGTTCAGGACCGAGGTAGTATTTCTGTAGAAAGCCTTGTTTATATTTTCGATTATCATGTTCGCACCTTATTTGATTCTGGCGCATCGCATAGTTTTATTTCTTCTGATCTTGTTGAAAGTTTGCACCTAAGTACTAGTCTAGTTGAGGATCCCGTTAGTGTTTCAAATCCAATTGGGGGTTCTGCCCATCTATCTATGATTTGTGTGGATTTGAAGATTTCTATCTTGACCGTAGAATTCACGTGTAATGCTTATGTTCTCGGATTCATGGGATATGGGTTGATCTTGGGCATGGATTTGTTGTCCAGTTATGGAGCCATTCTAGATTGTGAGCATAGGGTGGTGAGGCTCATGACTCGCCTCTGTAATACCCTAGAAATTTCTTGTAACCCTAAAGATCCCGTCATGTTATGTTATCTTGAATCTCTTGACTCGTCCATCAATGATCTGCAATCTGTAAGGGTGGTCCGAGAATATCCTGATGTCTTTGAAGAGGTTAAGGGGTTACCCCCTAAACGAGAGATAAATTTTCGCATTTATCTTATTGATAATGCCAAGCCAGTTTCATTGCCCGTTAGGCACATGGCCCCACGAGAAAGAAGAGAGCTCAGTAAGCAAATCAAGGAGTTGCTTGAGAAGAATTTTATTAGGCGAAGCATTTCTGAATGGGGTGCTCCTGTGGTATTCGCTACTAAGGAGGATGGTTCGCTTCATCTATGTGTTCATTATCGAGAATTGAACAAGCTGACAAAGAAGAATAGGCACCCATTACCAAGGATTGATGATCTCTTTGACCAGCTTGTTGGTGCTTCTGTTTTCTCTCAACTCGATCTAGCCACCGGATTCCATCATCTTAGAGTGGCTGAGGATAGTATTGATAAGACTGCGTTTAGGAATCCAGATGGATTCTTTGAATGGCTTGTCATGCCGTTCGGTTTGACTAATGCACCCGCCTACTTCGTAGATTTGATGAGTGGGGTGTTCAGGGAGTTCCTTAACAAGTTCGTGGTTGTCTTCGTGGATGATATTCTGATCTTCTCAAAGGGTGAGGAAGAACATGCCAGACATCTCAAAGAAGTGATGGATACGCTTAGAGCTCATCAGTTGAAAGCCAAGTTCTCCAATTGCCATTTCTGGAGAAGGGAAGTCCGGTTTCTTGGACATATAGTTTCTAAGCAAGGCATAGCGGTGGATCCCGCGAAAGTGGTTGCAGTTCAAGACAGGAAGACTCCTAGGAATGCAACCGAAGTAAGAAGCTTTCTAGGTCTGGCGGGCTACTATAGGAAGTTCATCAGGGACTTCGCTAAGGTTTCAGCCCCTCTTACTAAGTTGACGAAGAAGAACTTAGTCTTTGCATGGGACTTAGAGTGTGAGCTTGCTTTTCAAAGGCTCAAGAGGGCCCTTACTACAGCTCCAGTTTTGGCATTACCCGATGGCGGTAAGATGTTTACCGTGTACACCGATGCATGTGGCACGGGGTTAGGTGTTGTTCTGATGCAGGAAGGAAGAGTGATATGCTATGGGGGTAGGCAACTTAAAGTTCATGAGAAGAACTATCCCACTCATGATTTGGAGTTGGCGACGATCGTCTTTGCACTCAAATCCTGGCGCCACTATCTTCTAGGCGAAAGGTTTGAGTTATATACGGATCATAAGTCGCTCAAGTACCTCTCCTCGCAGAAAGATCTGAATCTAAGGCAGAAAAGGTGGATGGAATTCTTGGCATCTTATGACTTCGAGATAGCTTATACCCCTGGCAAGGGTAATGTTGTGGCAGATGCATTAAGCAGAAGTAGGTTGACTTTGAGTCCCTTGTTTGTTGAGATGAGGAGCCTAGAGTTCTTGGCAACCTTTGATTTCACAACAGCTGTTGAGTCGATGACGGGTTCGTTAGCATCCCTTGAGCTTAGACCTATACTTCTTGATCAAGTTGGGGCTTTGCTGAAAGGAGACCCGCAGATAGTCGAGGTCATGGACAAGTTGATTCGTGGTGAGACGTCAAGTCACCTTGCTAGATATACTATTGATGACAAGGGTTGGCTAAGGCGTGATGGAAGGCTATGCATTCCACAGGTAGGAGACTTGGTGCATAAAGTTCCCGAAGAAGCACATCACTCGAAGATGACTATACATCCTGGAGGAGATAAGATGTATAGGGACATGAAGCGCATTTTCTTTTGGGCTGGAATGAAGAAAGATGTGGCAGAGTATGTTTCAAAGTGCATGGTGTGCCAACAAGTGAAAGCCGAGTCGAAGAAACCCGGAGGGCTATTACATCCATTGGAGGTCCCGCAATGGAAGTGGGAAAGTATTTCTATGGATTGCCTAGGTCAAGGAAAGGGAATACGAGCATATGGGTCATAGTTGACAGACTTACGAAGAGTGCTCATTTCATTCCAGTGAGGAGCAAGAGGACCGCATCATGGCTAACATCTATTTATCTTCGAGAGATAGTGCGGTTGCATGGAGTTCCTTCTAGCATAGTTCGCGATCGTGACCCAATTTTCACTAGCCTGTTCTGGAATAGTTTGCAAGAAGCGATGGGTACGCGATTGAATCTGAGTACAGCCTATCACCCCCAGACGGATGGCCAAACCGAAAGGGTGAATAGAGTGCTAGAAGATCTTTTGAGGCTTTGTGTTCTTGACTTTGGTGGTACTTGGGAATACCACCTTCCTCTTGTAGAGTTTGCTTATAATAACAGCTACCAAGCTAGCATAGGGATGGCACCATTTGAAGCTCTGTATGGGAGGCCGTGTAGGTCACCATCTTGTTGGTGGGAGACAACGGATAGGCTTATACTTGGGCCCGATATGATACGGGACACATCCGAGAAAGTTGAATTGGTGAGAAGACGGACGAAAGCAGCCCAAGACAGACAGAAATCCTATGCTGACAAGCGAAGGACAGATTTGGAATTCGAGATTGGGGATATGGTTTTCGTGAAGGTTTCTCCTTTGCGTAATGTGGTACGTTTTGGAGCAGTTGGGAAGCTGGCACCAAGGTTCGTAGGACCCTTCCCTATCATAGAGAGAATTGGAAAGATGGCTTATAAGGTGGAATTGCCCGAGAAGCTAGCCGGAGTGCATAATGTCTTTCATGTCTCACATCTCCGAAAGTGCCTACATGAGTCCGCTGAGGTAGTTGAACCAAGCATTCTTGAAGACGTGGAGGTGGAGAAAGAGGCAACCTTGAGGAGAGCTCTGATTCGTATCTTGGGAACAGAGATCAAGAAGCTGAGAAATCGAGAAGTCAAATTGGTGAAAGTTCAGTGGAGTGAAGCCGAAGAGGATGCAACTTAGGAAACCGAGGAGAAGATGCGTGGGCTTTATCCATTTCTTTTTGAGGGTACATTCTCGACCTCTTTTCCTTTTTAACATATCTTCATTTTTGCTATCCATGTTTATCCTGTTTGTCTTGTTATCTCGTTAACCTTGTCATGAGAACATTAGGTAGAAACCCTTTGGATGAAACATGTATTTGAAACATGTTATGCTTGATGTTTGCAAGTGGTTGCAAGTGTTTGCAAGTGGATACTCGTTGTAACACCCCGAAATTCGGTTAATGCTAAAATTCACTAATTGCAGAATAAATAATCTCAGATGTGAGAATTGGGGGAAACGGGCTACGTCATTGCGTTCGTCTCGGAAAATTACGCGAAATAGAGTCCGAGTTTTCGAGATTCGGAGTCCGTATGGCCCAGTTATGGCCCAATGAAGTTTACAGAAAATTCAAAGTTTAAAACAGATTTAAAATTCAGGTTCAAATTTCGAAATTGGGGCCATTGGGCGCAGGCGGGAAAATTCCCGCCTAGCTACCCAAGTCGACAGCCATGTCGATTGGGTAGTCGACTTGGCTAGGACCAAGTCGACAGCCCTATCGACTTGGGTGTCGACAGGGGGTGCTCGGCCAGTTTGGCCTGGTGCACCATTTTAGGGTTTGGCTGTGTTTTGGGCTGGTTTCTGGAAGCTTCCGAGATCTGACGGACCTAAACTAACCTAGGGTTAATCTAAGGGTCTAAAACACAACCTAATCCTATAAATACACCATAAGACTACCCTAATCCATACTAAAAATAGAATTTATGCCATCATGCCGCCAAAATGCAACTTAGAAGGAGCCTCCACTAATTTGTGAAGAGGATTGCCAGCTAATCAACTACTAATCCACCTCTACTTCAACTCTAGCAACTATCTAAGGAGCTAATCTTGGAGTTGGTGAGTTTCTATCACTTTAATAACCAATTGCTAAACTAAGTAGATGAGATGTGATGAGATCATATGGTTTTGCTTGCAGATCAATGGGTTTTAGGTCATATGTTATGATGCTAGTTTGCTAATCACTATGTTTAACACTTATTCATGATGACACTATGTTTATGCAAGTTAAGTGTTTGGGTTTATGCATGTTAAGTGGTGGGTTTTATGCATGCTACGTATTTGGTTTTATGCATGCTAAGTGTTTGGTTTTATGCAAGTTATGATGCAAGTTCATATGCAAGTTATGATGCAAGTTCATATGCAAGTTTGTCTCTTTTTATGATATGCATAATATATGCAAGTTTGCCTCTATGTATGGCATGTTATGCAAGTTCATATGCAAGTTATGATGCAAGTTCATATGCAAGTTATGATGCAAGTTCATATGCAAGTTATGATGCAAGTTCATATGCAAGTTTGTCTCGTTTTATGATATGCATAATATATGCAAGTTTGCCTCTATGTATGACATAAGTACATGTGCAAGTTCATCCCTTTTAGACCTATGACATGTATGCAAGTTGACACTTTTATGATAGGTCTATGACATGAACATTTAAGCAAGTTACCATCTTTATGACATATGTGATTCATGCAAGTTTGGGTTGGTTATTTATGCAAGTTGGGTTTATGGTCATATATGCAAGTTGACACCTTTTAAACCCATGATAATGCTAATGATATGCTAAGTTGAACCCATTGTGTGTATGATGAATCTTCTCTTTTGAAGTATGTCATGTTAACGTATTTACGTGGGGACGATGGGGTAAAAATTAATGAACACAAAAAATTGTGTAAAGTAGGTATGATTAAACATACCATAAAGTGGATGGACATAATTGGGAATTTACCTATTAAGTTAGGTCTACCCATATTATGGAATTGGGAATTTACCTATTGAGTTAGGTCTACCCATATTCTTAAATATTTGTAATTAATTAGGGTCAATTAATACAAATTATGGGGGTGATTAATTAGGTGTAATTAATCAACTAAGACACGAGGTTGGACCCTTTTGTAGCATAAGACTGCCCGGAACCGACCGGCAAATCCAGCGGCTACAAATGATTGGCCCAATGTGAGAGGTCTTAGTCATAAACTAAATACGTGACAAGTGTAAAGAGACGAGGTTAGACTCTGTTATGGTGTAAGGCTGCCCGGAACCAACCGGCATATCCAGCTGCCATAAAAGACAGTCTAATGTGAGAGGTCTTTACAAAGGTTACGATCTTAATTAATTAAGAAACACTTAACCAAATTAGCATGTAGTGAGGCATGAGGGGTTAAGTGGGTGCCTTGGGTGGCATGAGGAAACTAGTGGGTTGCCTTGGGTGGCAATAGAAAATACGATTAGAATACTTAACCAAAGTGGAACATGTAATTAAACATGATTAAAGGATTAAGTAAGTGCCTTGGGTGGCATGTGGGAATCAAGTAAGTGCCTTGGGTGGCATGTGGAAATCTAGTGGGTTCCTTAAGTGGCAATAGAAATATGATTAAATGACAAGCTTAAGTAGTAGCTTGTGGGGGCCTTAAGTGGCAATTGAAATATGATTAAATAACAAGCTTAAGTAGTAGCTTGTGGGGGCCTTAAGTGGCAATTGAAATATGATTAAATGACAAGCTTAAGTAGTAGCTTGTGGGGGCCTTGAGTGGCAATTGAAATATGATTAGATGACTTAACCAAACCTTAACATGTAAGTGGGCATGATTATAAAAAGGGGTTAAGTGGGATGCACTAGATAAAATGACAAGCTTAAGTAGTAGCTTGTGGGGGCACATTTCAACCAGTAACCCATATGTATCTTATTGGGCTCGACATATGTCGAGGACGGGACACGCGTACTGGGCTTGACTATAAGAGGCCAAAACGGGGTAGCGGTGGCAACGCGAGTCCAACGGGTTTCATATGCGTGTGTGGACCCGGGCTGGTAGGTAAGACGTTGTTGCATCGTGTAGGTATAAGCCGTGCACCATTGATTATCGGGTTGCCACTTTGGGGAGTGATACACCCCACTGCGGGGCCAGCACGGGTATCTACGTTAGGGAGCCGATCGCTTGGGGAGTAGTGGGTACACCTAGCGGAGATAGGGGCAGACGGCACCTATGTAGCCAGCTAGGGGTACAAGAAACTACTGGGTAAAATTACTAAGTACACTTAGTGGGATCAACCTTTAAGTAGGAATTACCCTTGGTGGGTAGAACTGGTGTGGTGCGGTGTAGGAATTACCTTTGGGTGGGTAGATCTGGGGTGGTGCAATATAGTAATTATCCTTGGGCGGATAACGGTGTCTTTACGGTTATCTTAGTTCATCCTAAGTCTAGTTGGCTGCTTAGTGTAGCCATTTATCCCCAGTCGTTACCGTATATCAAGCTCATGTCTTACTCTGGTTATTTTAATGATTGTATTGTTAAAGTTATAGGACTCGCTCAGACTTATGTCTGACCCCGTTGTTTTTATCTTTTTTCCCAACCCTCAGGTTATCAGAGTGGGCCTAGCACTAGTGGGCTTTGATCGGACTGCTTTATTTATCTTTTGGAGCTTGGACCGTGGATGTAAAGCTCAGTTTATCTTTTCTATTATGGCTATTAAGTTATGTAGTGGGATTATGTACTTTTGCTTTATCAGGATGGATATTATGTACTTGACTCTTGTTTATGGTTGTGGTGTAACCAAACATGTTTTACTTTCCGCTGCAATGAAATGATGTTTTAAATTCTCAAGTATTACTTATATCTGTCTTGTTGTAATTTTTCTGTTCTATATTCACTTAAAATACTCCACCGATGTTATGGCATTCCCTTAGTGAGTGACCGTAGCGGATGTGGGGTGTTACACGTGGTATCAGAGCTTAAGGTTACCAGAACAGATAAAATTTTTAGAAAAACTATTTTCTAAGAATATTTTTGAAAGGATTATTTTCAGAAACATGTCTTTTAAGAGAAAAGTTTTTGAAATAAAGGCATAATCCCCGATAGCCATATCTTTATCTTTCGAATTCTCCATTTTGAATTTCTTCCTCTCTCGTTTTGAGTTTCCCCTCCGTGTATAGATGATCTATCTAAGATAGATAAGAATGGAAAACCACTTCAAGGGACTTAGACGTTAGTCGGATTAGAAGTTGGTTCAAGAAGGAGGAGGACTGGTAGGTACCTATTGGATAGACGATGGGAGGAAGGCTCAAATAGATGTTGTTTAATGGAGGACAAAACCTCATTTTGATGGGAGGTTACGAGTGGAGAATGGGAAGAAGAGGGCTCGTAGTTATCCCTTTGGAGGAATAGGACACCTTATTAGGATTGTCCAAAGAGGCAAGGGCAAGGTACGGAATCTCCTGGAGGGTAGTTGTATTCCCTCACGGCTAGTGTACCAGATGGGGATAGGACCGTCTAGGTTGGAATTTGGATTTCTTTATTATCCGGTTCGAACTTTATTCGATTTTGACGCATCGAGTTCGTTTATCTCATCACTGTTAGTTGAGTCACTGCACTTAGACACCAGTTTAGTAGATGATCCCTTAGTTGTTTCAAACCCAATTGGGGCTCCATGATGTGTTTGGGTTTGAAAGTTTCTATACTTAGCGTTGAGTTTAGATGTGATGCTTCTTGGGCTTCACGGGCTATGGGTTGATTTTGGGCATGGACTGGTTATCCAGTAATGGTGCCGTTCTTGATTGCGAAAGGAGAGTTGTTAGGCTCATGACCCGCTTGGGTAACACTCTCGAGATCTCTTGTAATCCCATGGAATCTGTTATGCTAAGTTATCTAGAATCGCTTGACATGAGTTTGCGATCTGTTAGAGTGGTCCGGGAATACTCGGATGTGTTTGAGGAGGTGAAGGGCTTACCTCCGGAGCGGGAGATTGACTTCCGAACATATCTGGTAGACAATGCCAAACCAGTATCTTGGCCAGTGTGCCACATGGCTCCTCGTGAGATGAGGGAACTCCATAAGCAAGTAGGCGATTTGCTTGAGAAGGGGTTCATAAGACGAAGTATATCAGAGTGGGGTGCTCCAGTAGTTTTGGCCACAAAGGCGGATGGGTCCCTCAGACTTTGTGTAGGCTAAAGAGAACTAAATAAACTCACAAAGAAGAATAGACACCCATTGCCGAGGATTGATGATCTCTTTGATCAGTTAGTTGGCGCCTCAGTATTGTCGCAGTTGGACTTAGCCATGGGGTTTCGTCAGTTGAGAGTGGCTGAGGATAGTATAGAGAAGACTGCCTTTAGGACTCCTGATGGTTTTTATGAGTGGCTGGTGATGCCATTTGGTTTGACGAACGCCCCCGCATACTTTATTGATTTGATGAGAAGGGTGTTCAGGGAGTACCTAAATAAGTTCGTGATGGTCATTGTAAATGACATCTTGGTCTTTTCTAGGAGCAAAATAAGTTTTCGTATGTGCTCAATAGGTTGAGCAAAGCCAATTATGAGATAAACAGTGGTTTTGGAGCGAGACTGGCGAGGACATCCAGAGTTGGACAAGGGCTTAATTATTTAGGCATTTTTACTAGTATCATCTCACATAGGTCGTCTGAATTCGAAGGAGGTATCCCTTAGGTGTTTGTCTGATATTGGTTTAGGCCTTTGGGGCTTGCATTTGGGGGATGTCGAGTTCGACTAGGGTGGTCTGCGTGAGAGATGGACAGTTTTGATGATTTTGGATGGGGTAATATCCTGGTTTTCTCTAAAAGTGGAGAAGAGCATGCCCTACATCTTAGGGAAGTGTTGGAGACTCTTCGAGCGCATAGTCTTAGGACAGCAAAAGTGGATGGGATTCTTAGCATCCTATGAGTTTGAGATAGCGTATACCTATGGCAAGGGTAACGTGGTAGCGGACGCCTTAAGTAGAAAATGGTTGTCCTTGAGTTCATTGTTCGTTGAACGACGGAGCTTAGAGTTTATTTCTATGTTTGACTTTAGACCTTCCGTTGACTTTGTACCCGGTTTGCTAGCCTCCTTGGAGGTTAGGCCTACTCTTTTGGGACGGATTGGCGAGGCACAGCGGGACGACCCACAGTTGGTTGAGTTAGTAGAGAAGCTCATAAGGGGGGGAGTCGTCCAGCCATTTGAGTAGGTACACCCTAGATGGTAAGGGGTGGTTACGTAGAGACGGTAGACTTTGTGTACCGCAAAACGAGGGTTTGAGGAAGGCTATACTTGATGATGCACATCGGTCGAAGATGACCATTCATCCCGGTGGGGACAAGATGTACCAAGACATGAAGCGAGTTTTCTTTTGGGCCGGTATGAAGGAAGATGTGGCCGAGTATGTTGCTAGATGCTTGGTGTGCTAACAAGTGAAAGCGGAGCAGAAGAAACCCGGTGGGTTGCTTCACCCATTGGAGGTTCCGCTATGGAAGTGGGGTAGTGTCTCGATGGATTACCGAGATCGAGGAAGGGTAATACGGGAATTTGGGTGGTGGTAGACAGACTTACTAAGAGCGCCCATTTTATACCCGTGGAGAGTAAGAGAACTGCTCCATGGCTAGCTTCAGTTTACATTCGAGAGATTATTAGATTGCATGGTGTACCTTCCAGTATAGTGAGCGATCGAGATCCTATCTTCACTAGCGAGTTTTGGAAGAGTGTGCAAGAGGCGGTAGGGACTCAGTTGTGTTTGAGTACCGCATATCATCCTCAGACGGACGGCCAGACCGAGAGGGTGAATCGTATTTTAGAAGACCTTTTGAGGCTATGTATCTTGGATTTTGGGGGTACATGGGAAGAGCATCTTCCATTGGTGGAGTTCGAATATAATAACAGCTTTCAGTCTAGTATTGGCCTGGCTCCTTTCGAAGCTCTTTATGGAAGGCCTTGTCGATCACCTACATGTTGGTGGGAATCTATGGATAAGATCTTGCTTGGGCCCGATATGGTTAGGAAGACTTCAGAAAAGATTGATTTGATTCGAAGAAGGATGAAAGCGGCGCAAGACAGACAGAAATCTTATGCGGACAAGAGGAGGACGGATCTTGAGTTTGATGTTGGGGACATGGTCTTTGTCAAAGTGTCTCCGTTACGGAATGTGGTTCGCTTTGGATCTGTTGGGAAGTTAGCACCAAGGTTTGTTGGACCGTTTCCTATTAAGGAAAGGATTGGACAGATGGCCTATAGAGTGGAGTGCCCGACAGACTTAGTGGTGTACATGATGTATTCCATGTGTCACATTTGAGGAAGTACATACATGAGACCGCAGAGGTGGTAGAGCCGAGCTTGCTTAGAGAAGTGGAAGTAGAGCGTGATGCGACTATTCGACGAGCTCCTACTCGCATCCTCGGGTCAGAGACTAGGAAATTGAGGAATCGAGAGGTTCAACTAGTCAAAGTACAATGGGGAGAAGATGAGAGCAATGCTACTTTGGAGACGGAAGCGAAGATGCGTTCATTGTACCCATTCCTTTTTTAGGGTATGTCTTTTAACTTCTCCTCTATCGTTTGTCTAGTACTTATCTTATCTTCAGTATGTCCTCTCGTTAGTACTTTTGACCTTTAGATAGGGTAAACCTATGGTTGAAACATGTGTTTGAGACATGTTATGATTGATGGATGCATGTGGATGCAAGTGTTTGCTAGTGGTTGCTCGTGGATGCATATACACACACTCTAGATACTAGATCGGCTCAGTCACTTCATATTGCATATTGCATATAATTGTGTGTAGGTAGCTATATTTATGGATGTATAATGATTGTGTTATCATATGGATGATGCATTTTGGTGAATGATTGTGCACTCATGTAGATATTGTATGTGTCGATAGGGTTCTCTCGCATACATAATGGACGCATGGCACTATCATGGTTTGCATATGTTCATACATTAAATAGGGAACATATACACACACTTTTTGCATATGCTCATACATCATTAGAAATTGTTTTAAGGACAATGGATGCCCGTGTTTGATGGATTGAGTAGATGGTTGTTTGGATGGTAGGATATGCATTCTCCTTAGCTTAGAGATTTCGGGGACGAAATCCTTTAAGGAGGGGAGAATGTAACACCCCGAAATTCGGTTAATGCTAAAATTCACTAATTGCAGAATAAATAATCTCAGATGTGAGAATTGGGGGAAACGGGCTGGGTCATTGCGTTCGTCTCGGAAAAATACGCGAAATAGAGTCCGAGTTTTCGAGAATCGTAGTCCGTATGGCCCAGTTATGGCCCAATGAAGTTTACAGAAAATTCAAAGTTTAAAACAGATTTAAAATTCAGGTTCAAATTTCGAAATTGGGGCCATTGGGCGCAGGCGGGAAAATTCCCGCCTAGCTACCCAAGTCGACAGCCCTGTCGACTGGGTAGTCGACTTGGCTAGGACCAAGTCGACAGCCCTGTCGACTTGGGTGTCGACAGGGGGTGCTCGGCCAGTTTGGCCTGGTGCACCATTTTAGGGTTTGGCTGTGTTTTGGGCTGGTTTCTGGAAGCTTCCGAGATCTGACGGACCTAAACTAACCTAGGGTTAATCTAAGGGTCTAAAACACAACCTAATCCTATAAATACACCCTAAGACTACCCTAATCCATACTAAAAATAGAATTTATGCCATCATGCCGCCAAAATGCAACTTAGAAGGAGCCTCCACTAATTTGTGAAGAGGATTGCAAGCTAATCGACTACTAATCCACCTCTACTTCAACTCTAGCAACTATCTAAGGAGCTAATCTTGGAGTTGGTGAGTTTCTATCACTTTAATAACCAATTGCTAAACTAAGTAGATGAGATGTGATGAGATCATATGGTTTTGCTTGCGGATCAATGGGTTTTAGATCATATGTTATGATGCTAGTTTGCTAATCACTATGTTTAACACTTATTCATGATGACACTATGTTTATGCAAGTTAAGTGTTTGGGTTTATGCATGTTAAGTGGTGGGTTTTATGCATGCTAAGTATTTGGTTTTATGCATGCTAAGTGTTTGGTTTTATGCAAGTTATGATGCAAGTTCATATGCAAGTTTGTCTCTTTTTATGATATGCATAATATATGCAAGTTTGCCTCTAAGTATGGCATGTTATGCAAGTTCATATGCAAGTTATGATGCAAGTTCATATGCAAGTTATGATGCAAGTTCATATGCAAGTTTGTCTCTTTTTATGATATGCATAATATATGCAAGTTTGCCTCTATGTATGACATAAGTACATGTGCAAGTTCATCCCTTTTAGACCTATGACATGTATGCAAGTTGACACTTTTATGATAGATCTATGACATGAACATTTAAGCAAGTTACCATCTTTATGACATATGTGATTCATGCAAGTTTGGGTTGGTTATTTATGCAAGTTGGGTTTATGGTCATATATGCAAGTTGACACCTTTTAAACCCATGATAATGCTAATGATATGCTAAGTTGAACCCATTGTGTGTATGATGAATCTTCTCTTTTGAAGTATGTTATGTTAACGTATTTACGTGGGGACGATGGGGTAAAAATTAATGAACACAAAAAATTGTGTGAAGTAGGTATGATTAAACATACCGTAAATTGGATGGACATAATTGGGAATTTACCTATTAAGTTAGGTCTACCCATATTATGGAATTGGGAATTTACCTATTGAGTTAGGTCTACCCATATTCTTAAATATTTGTAATTAATTAGGGTCAATTAATACAAATTATGGGGGTGATTAATTAGGTGTAATTAATCAACTAAGACACGAGGTTGGACCCTTTTGTAGCATAAGACTGCCCGGAACCGACCGGCAAATCCAGCGGCTACAAATGATTGGCCCAATGTGAGAGGTCTTAGTCATAAACTAAATACGTGACAAGTGTAAAGACACGAGGTTAGACTCTGTTATGGTGTAAGGCTGCCCGGAACCAACCGGCATATCCAGCTGCCATAAAAGACAGTCTAATGTGAGAGGTCTTTACAAAGGTTACGATCTTAATTAATTAAGAAACACTTAACCAAATTAGCATGTAGTGAGGCATGAGGGGTTAAGTGGGTGCCTTGGGTGGCATGACGAAACTAGTGGGTTGCCTTGGGTGGCAATAGAAAATACGATTAGAATACTTAACCAAAGTGGAACATGTAATTAAACATGATTAAAGGGTTAAGTAAGTGCCTTGGGTGGCATATGGGAATCAAGCAAGTGCCTTGGGTGGCATGTGGAAATCTAGTGGGTGCCTTAAGTGGCAATTGAAATATGATTAAATGACAAGCTTAAGTAGTAGCTTGTGGGGGCCTTAAGTGACAATTGAAATATGATTAAATGACAAGCTTAAGTAGTAGCTTGTGGGGGCCTTAAGTGGCAATTGAATTATGATTAAATGACAAGCTTAAGTAGTAGCTTGTGGGGGCCTTGAGTGGCAATTGAAATATGATTAGATGACTTAACCAAACCTTAACATGTAAGTGGGCATGATTATAAAAAGGGGTTAAGTGGGATGCACTAGATAAAATGACAAGCTTAAGTAGTAGCTTGTGGGGGCCCATTTCAACCAGTAACCCATATGTATCTTATTGGGCTCGACCCATGTCGAGGACGGGACACGCATACTGGGCTTGACTATAAGAGGCCAAAACGGGGTAGCGGTGGCAACGCGAGTCCAACGGGTTTCATATGCGTGTGTGGACCCGGGCTGGTAGGTAAGACGTTGTTGCATCGTGTAGGTATAAGCCGTGCACCATTGATTATCGGGTTGCCACTTTGGGGAGTGATACACCCCACTGTGGGGCCAGCACGGGTATCTACGTTAGGGAGCCGATCGCTTGGGGAGTAGTGGGTACACCTAGCGGAGATAGGGGCAGACGGCACCTATGTAGCCAGCTAGGGGTACAAGTAACTACTGGGTAAAATTACTAAGTACACTTAGTGGGATCAACCTTTAAGTTGGAATTACCCTTGGTGGGTAGAACTGGTGTGGTGCAGTGTAGGAATTACCTTTGGGTGGGTAGATCTGGGGTGGTGCAATATAGTAATTATCCTTGGGCGGATAAAGGTGTCTTTACGGTTATCTTAGTTCATCCTAAGTCTAGTTGGCTGCTTAGTGTAGCCATTTATCCCCAGTCGTTACCGTATATCAAGCTCATGTCTTACTCTGGTTACTTTAATGATTGTATTGTTAAAGTTATAGGACTCGCTCAGACTTATGTCTGACCCCGTTGTTTTTATCTTTTTTCCCAACCCTCAGGTTATCAGAGTGGGCCTAGCACTAGTGGGCTTTGATCGGACTGCTTTATTTATCTTTTGGAGCTTGGACCATGGATGTAAAGCTCAGTTTATCTTTTCTATTATGGCTATTAAGTTATGTATTGGGATTATGTACTTTTGCTTTATCAGGATGGATATTATGTACTTGACTCTTTTTTATGGTTGTGGTGTAACCAAACATGTTTTACTTTCCGCTACAATGAAATGATGTTTTAAATTCTCAAGTATTACTTATATCTGTCTTGTTGTAATTTTTCTGTTCTATATTCACTTAAAATACTCCACCGATGTTATGGCATTCCCTTAGTGAGTGACCGTAGCGGGTGTGGGGTGTTACACTCGTGGATGCATGATACACATTAGGCACTAAGATCGGCTCACACACTTTCATATTGCATATGCATAAGTGCTTATACTTATTCATGGATGAAACTTGTTATGCTATCACGTGGATGTTGCATATGGATGAATGTTATGTGCACTCATGTAGAGATTATAAATTATGTTAGGATTTTGCATACATATGGACTCATTTCACTAACATATTTTGCATTAAGGGGGTTTACAGAATCAGTAACCGCCTGATTTTCACATTAGATAAGTACATATACACACACCTTTGCATATAATCATACAGCATTTAGAATTTATTAAGGACATTGACTGCACGTGGATGATGTTATGAGTAGATGGATGATGGATGGTAGGATAAGTTCTTCCTAACTTAGAGATTTCGGGGACGAAATCCTTTAAGGTGGGGAGGATGTAACAACCCATATTTTGAATAACAAGTTATAACATAAATCAAGGAAGAATTCAATGATAAAATCTGAATCAAGGGAAACAGGTTGTGCCATTACGTTCGTCTCGGAAAAATACGCGAAATAGAGTCCGATTTTTCGAAAATCAGAGTCCGTATGACCCAGTTAAGGCCCATAGAAGTTTTCAGAAAATTCAAATTTAAAAACAGATTTCAAATTCAGCTGGGCAGGATGGGCGGGAAAAGATCCCGCCACACCCCAAGTCGACTGGGGAGTCGACTTGGGAGTCGACACACCCCAGGCTGTGTCGACTACCCAGTCGACACCCCTGTCGACTTGGGTGGTCGGCCAGTCTGGCCTGAGTGCACCTGACTTGTTTCTCAAGACATGTTTGGAGGCTAGTGACGTGAATTGATGGCCCAGATCTGAATTAGGGTTAATCCTATGGCCTAAACTAACTTAATCTTCTATAAAAGGACCCTAATACCTAGCCTAAATCATCATAAATCAATCCTACAACTAAACTATGCCAAAATGTTTAATCATGGCCTCCACCCTCTTGTCATAGCCTCCATCTCCATTCATATGAGAGTTCCTAAGCTTGTTTGAGAGTTTCTAAGGCCAAAGTTCAATTTTTCTTCATCAAAGCAAGGATCTTCTTCTTATTTCTCAAGGGTTTTCATTGAAGCTTGCTATTTGGGGGTCTTTAGAGTTGCTAGTGGCTTCGTCTCAATCTTATTTATATTTTATAAGTCTTCATAGCATTGTAAGCCCTATACTACTCTTAGATTCTAACTATGAAGTTAAATATGACATGTTGCAAGTTTGAGTTTGGGCCTATGTATAATATGTGCTTTGATCCTATCATGTTATGCATAGATTTATCCTATGCATGTTCGTAAAGCTATCACCTTTACCTTATGCATAGAAAGCTTTGAGCTTTGATTGGAAATGTTGCATAAAGCAACATATAAACTCTCATAAACCTTGTGTTACCTTGCATATGATGTTATATGCGAATCACTAGCTACCATCCTATGTCATTTATGATCATGTTTCACCTATTTGCTAAAGTTTGATATCATGCATGTTTTGAGACTTATAATCTAATATGCAAGTTTATGATCTCTCATAAACCTTATGTTATCTTGCATATGATGTTATATGCGAATCACTTGCTATCATCCTATGTCATTTATGACCATGTTTCATCTACTTTGCTAAAGTTGATATTATGCATGTTTTGAGGCCTATAATGTAATACGCAAGTTTATGAACACATTTGCCTCATATGCCACCATGTTTAACTTGTGGCCCAAACCTTATTAATTATGTCATGCTTCTAAGTTTCCCCCTTTGAGATCTATTTGCGATTATGCGAATTTACATGCGATGGGGTTACGTTATGGGTAAACTAAAATAAAAACATGACTTGAAAAGATGACATGACATGTGATTATGCTTGAAACATGAACATGAACTTGGACATGACTTCTAGAAAACATGAGAATCGCCAACTAGAGGTTGGGTTGAGTTTGTAGCATAAATCTACCCGGAACCGACTGGCTTAACTAGTGGCTACAAGCAATAGGACCCAATGTGAGTAGTTGGTCATGTTGCACTTGAAACTCGAGGTTAGACCAAGTTGTGGTGTAAAGCTACCCGGACCCGCCCGGCTTAACTAGTAACCACAACAAGGTCTAATGTGAGAGGTTGGGTGCATTAAATTAATTAATGCCACACGATAGGGTTAAGTCACGGACCACTTGAATACTTAACCAATTAAACACGATGGGTTGATAAGGTTAAGTCATGAACCTTGGATAACTTAACCAACTTGATTGGGTAGGGTTAACCACATTTAAAGCGTTAGAAACCCTAGTTACGTGGTCCTTTTCCCCAGTAACCCTCTTGATTGTATCATGATACCCTAGGGACTAGGCTAGGGTGGGGCACGATTACTGGGCTGACATGTAAGCGACCAAAACGACGGCTGAGTAGGTGCGCCGGTGTAGGTTCAGGCGGACTATGGTCGTGCACATAGTCCGGAGTTGAAAAAGCAGACACGGGCACCCGTAGGTTTAGACTGTGCGTGCTTGATTTGTGTCCGTGGTTGGCACCCTAGGGATTGATACACCCTAGGGTGGACCTAACACAGTTTGACTACACTTCGTGATTGGGCCGTATGACACCGATACTTGACGAGTTAGGCTTTTAGGGAGCCGATCGACTAGACCGTGTTGATGGACCTTGATCTAGGTCATCTCGGGATGTTGGGCCAAGATTGGGCCAAGGGATCATTTCTAGTTTATACTTGACATGGATTACTAGTACACACTTGGTGCAACTTAACCTTGTACATGCGATGCCACACTTGATCTATCTCTTCACCATGCCAGTTATCACCCTATGTTTCATCTCTGCTTTACATGTCCAGTTAACTTTACTAGTCTTTATACTAATAGTATATAGGTCTTACCAGTCTTTTTGACTGACCCATTTTCTTTCGCCTCTTTTCTTCCGTTCCCCCCCCCCCAGGTTTGCAGGGTGGGAACACTGGTACCTAGCTGGATCTTTAGCTGCTTTTCTGGATAGCTCATGTACGGTTTGGACTTGAGCATGCTATGGCTTTATTCTACTTTGGGGATAGTTACTTTATGTTTTTTCCAGTTTGCAGTTTATGTTCTAGACTTTGTTTTGTGGGAAAATAATGACCAAGTACTTTGATGTAACTTGACTATGGTTTTGAAATGTTAGTTTTATCTGCTGGTTTACTACTGTGTTTTGCTTATATGTTCTGTCTCGTGATATCTGCATGCATGTTTACCTCGTTTAACGCCCCCCCAAAGCTAGTGCCCTTGTAAGAGTGACATTGGCGGAGGTAGGGTCTTACAAGATACTTCCTCTTGTCTTAGGTTTTATAATTCCTTCCTCCTTTGTGAGCTAAATCTACATCCATGAATTCCTCATCCTCTTCCGTGTGTAATCATGTTGACAAATCTCTCAAAAGCTGCTTCCATCGTACAGAAAACCCTATAAGCTTGAAAGAAAACTGGTCGTAGGTGAAATAACTATGGCTATGGATGGAAGCCCGGCACGACTTCGCCAATCGATGAGGTTACCTCCCCGAAAGCCAGGAGCCCCAGAGACTCAAGAAAGAAGGAGACAAGAATTCAAACAGAGGAAGAGAAGATAGTGCGTATGGCTTTGGGGAATATGCCTTTAAAACAAATCTTTTCTCTTGAAAATGCTTCTTTTAAAACCGTTTTGAAAATAATTTTTCAAATCCTTTATCTGATCTGCTAACCTTCAGCTCTGGTACCACGTGTAACACCCCACATCCGTTAGTGTCACTCACAAAGGGAATGCACTAAGTTCTGTGGAGCATTTAGGGTAAAAGATGCAGATAAATTACAAGACAGACAGAAATTAAACAGCGGAAAATAAAACTTAACTTTATTGATAAGATAGTTTGTACAACAATTGTTTTCCAATATCAGAGTATCATATGTCTTACAAAATAAAGAAGCATAAAACATCATTTATATTCCCCAATTGAAGCAAGAGCCAGCCATAGCATCTGAAAAGAGAATCCAAGCAAAACTTCGACAAATCTTCAAGCTGGGAAAGAGTGACAGTCCATTTTAACCTGAGCTATACTATTCCCTCCTTTACTACCTGGGGGGGAACGGAAGAAAAGAAGACGAAAGAAAAACAGAGTCAGACATAAAGCCTGAGTAAGTTCAATTACTTTTAGCATGTGAACATGGAAAAACAAAACGACATGAATTAACTGAATACAAGATAACACCATGATGATAGGATCAACAAGATTAGATAAGATTAACACAAGATATGCTAAGACAAGATAAACTGGATATGCTCTAATACTTTCGCCGCTTAGCTATTTCCTTGTTATACTGGTTTCTATATCTCTGCACCACCTAACTTGTGTCCCCACTAGTAACGATAACGTGATCCCAATCCCTGTAGTTTCCATTGCCTTCAGGCATACATTTATTATTTATTACCTAGATCTAATCTAGGGTTTTCTATCAAGTGCTTTCTAGATTCAACTAGAGTTTACGCTATCTGTTGAACGCTTCTCGGATTCAGGGTTTATGCCACCTAGTCCAACTAGGGATTATGCTACCTGTCGAACGATGCCCCCTAGTCTAGGACACACTACCTAGAGTGGTATATGTTCCTAGACTTCCCCACGCATGTATCGTGAATCGTTATCACTTGTCTAGATGCACATGTCCTGTAATGTGCGTCCCGAGTCCTGTGGCAGGGAAAATCAAGAAACACAGAACTCGGTCGGGAGCTTTCAGATATCTGCCGATGCAGATGCTAAGGTCTGTTTTTATTCCAGTGGCTATGGTCCCACTAGACCCCTCCCTCAACTAATGAAAGGCACACCTTGAAAAATGAGAACTATATGCAGGCCCCCTATGCCCCACTAATCTATGGCCATCCATAACCGCAACAATAACTAGATAGCAAGTATATGGTCCGTAGGAGTTCTCCGCCTTCCCGCTTCACTTATCTCGATTGACTGAAGATGGATGGTAGACGACGAGTTGCTATCACAGGGCTACCGTTTTCTCGCCGAATCACGCTGGTCCATCCTAGTCTTTAGGTTGCCATAGTTTGCAACCAATGCATACCCTTGGTTCTTCTAACGCAGACCTTAACCTATGTGAGCCCAGGAGGATCATCTGCAGCCTCACAGAGGGATACCAAGAGTACCCTTACGTCCCCTCGAAGCCTCGGGCTTCGTAACCCAAATCGTTGGAGCCTTCATTAAAATTAGATGGACGTTCGCTCCTTCTCGTGTTATACTAAGAATTACTACTTAGTTTTGTCAACTAAGGTTTACCACTTAGTTTCCAGAATCATTGTTTTCTTAACTAAGGTTTACTACTTAGCTCCTTTTGACTAAGGTTTACTACTTAGTTCTCTTTCTCGTCAATTTGGATTGGTTTAGTGTCAATAGTCAATTCAAACTAACTTAACCCTCTTCATTTATCCTGTTAAACTGGTTAAGTGTTATCAGTAATTCATGTTGACTTAACCCCACCATAAACCAAGTTATATTGGTTAAGTATTTCTTATTACTTAACCCTACCCATTCATCCTATATTGGTTAAGTGTTCCTTTTTTAACTTAACCTTGCCCATCTGTTTTAACTAACATTTTATTAATGGTTAAGTATTATCCCTTCATGTTTTAGACTTAACCCTATTCATTTATCACAATCTGATGATTAAGTGTTCAAGTTTACTGAACCCTACGGTCTAGTCCAGCTAACATATCAAAATTGGCTAAGTGTATTAAATTTTACTTAACCCCAACCTCTAGTCTAGTTAACATGTTAATTTGGCTTAGCATTTTAACTTTACTTAACCCCACCTTCTACTCTAGTTAACATGTTAATTTGGATAAGTGTTTTCATAGTTACTTAACCCCTACAAATCTTGTCTTGTCACGATGTTAAGTTTGGTTAAGTGTCCCTATGGACTTAACCCTCTCATTCTAGCTTAACTGTGTTAAGTTGGTTATGTGTTCCTATGGACTTAACCCTCCCATTCTAGCTTAACTGTGTTAAGTTGGTTAAGTGTTCCAATGGACTTAACCCTCCCATTCTAGCTTAACTGTGTTAAGTGTCTGTATGAACCTAACCCCACCCATTGGTTTGGTTACCATGTTGAATTGGTTAAGTGTCTTAGTTAACTTAACCCTACCATTCTTGTTCTAGCTTTAACTAAATAAATTAAAGCCGCGACCACTCACATTAGACAGATATTGTTGCGATTACTGGATGTGCCGATTGGTTTCGGGCAGATTTACATCGCAACTCAGTCTAACCTCGGGTTAGGCATATTCGTGTTTTCTAAGTTCAAAGGGTTTTGATTAATTTTCAAATCAGGTTTTGAAAGTAACCATCCCGTCCGTCGGATCAGTTAGGGATAGCCAGGGAGAGCAGGAAACTTGTATTTTCCAAACCCAAGCATAGACACTATCCTCTCTGTCACCCTAGAACTTTCTGGTGTATGTATTATTAAAAGAGATGTCATTAATAAACCTTTCTTTTATACATATATAAATTGTTAACAATTTATCCTCAAAGTTTAACCGTTTATCCTCAAAGTCCATTTTCCCTTTATAAATAAATTTGGCCTATACCATATACATTTGCCATGCCCACTAATGGACTTATATTCTAGGCCCAAATCTTGATTTACAGTTCATGCCAAAAACTAGATTTTATATTCCAGTTTGCAGTTTATGCCAAACTAGATTTTATATTCTAGTTCACCGTTTATGCCCAAAACTTAATTTGCATACCAACTACCTACTTTGTGGCCCATTTAACCATTTACCATTTACGCCCAATGTATGTAAATTATTCACAATTATGCTAATATACTTATTTAGCCACCCAATTCTGATTTAATATTCTAATTTCAGTTCATGTCAAAACTAGACTTGTTATTCTAATTTTCATCTTAATAGTCATGCTATAATGCACGTTCCCAAATTATGCCAATTTCCAAGTTTAGTCAATTTCATGTTTTTCCCAAAACGTATTCCTATCGTTCGTATAATCGTGATTCAACCTAGATTATAAATAAATCTAGATTCGTGGATACAAGGGAATGAACCAAAATGCCATGAAAGAATAGACATAATAACTAGCATAAGATGATAATTCACAGGCATATAGATCTGGTAATATTACGACATGAAAAGGGTTGAATAGTATAGGTTCAAGAACATGGGTAGACCTAACTTAATAGGTAAATTCCCAAGATCAAGATCCAAGGATAACTAGAAATAGAAAATCAAGCATGGATCCAATATAATGCCAGTTTGGGGTACAACATGGTTTTGTAGCTACAGTGTCATGGGAATAAATAATAACCTTATATCCATAGTCATACGCAATAAATTCTCAAAGTTAATGAATCACAGTCATAGGCGATGTTCATAGTCAATGGAAAATAATTCTCACAGTCATGAGTCATAGTCATAGGCAATGTTCATATGCAATGTTCATAGTCAAAGAGGCATATGGTTTTAAGGTCCATAGTTTCATAGTCACAGTCTTATTGGTCATCGAATCATAACAGTTCTTAATTAGGTCCAAGGATATAAGCACTGATTC
Organism: Allium sativum; assembly: GCA_030737875.1. Classification (NCBI taxonomy): domain Eukaryota; kingdom Viridiplantae; phylum Streptophyta; class Magnoliopsida; order Asparagales; family Amaryllidaceae; genus Allium; species Allium sativum. The sequence continues at coordinate 425,224,760 of CM060909.1, read as the reverse complement.
GAACAAAAAGATTTGGCATATTCTTTTATTCCTTTAATTTCATGTCACGAATATTCAAATCTAAAAAGTAACCGACTTACAGAGATTATATTAGATTCGTAGAAAACAGTCGTTGAAGTCGTTTGAATCTTCACTTGAATCCTAGCTTGTTTTGAATCTCCTCTTGAAAGTCTTGAGCAGCATTTCCTCGTCTTGATTTATTTTACATATTATTTTATTTATTATTTAATTTTAGAGGAGGAGAAGAAGTCATGTCCACCAAGAATCTTTGCAGCATAAGGTTAGAGGAGAATTGTGAATAGTGAAGGAGACTAGGGGCTGTTTATATAGGATTAGGCGGACGAACCTAGGCAGAAAACGAGACCAGGTACATCAGAATGCACCCAGGCCCAAAAGTGGGTTTTGCACCGAGGTCGACACCCTGGTCGACTGGGCAGTCGACCTGGTCAGGGGGGTCGACTACCCAGTCGACCTGGGTCCTGGGCGGGAATTTTCCCGCCCAGCCCGCTTCTGGGTTTGGATTCGAATTCGGATTTCGAGCTATTTTCTGTTCTGAAAATTCCTGAAACTTCGGAGGGTCATATCTCCCTCATACGGACTCCGATTCTCGCAAACTCGGATCGTTTTCAATCTGAATTTCGAGACGAACGCAACGGCGCCACCCATTTCCCTTAATTCTTCAATTTTGAATTAATTAATCCTTGATTTGTGAATCTTAGTGTTACAGAATTACGGGGTGTTACATTCTCCCCCACTTAAAAGGATTTCGTCACCGAAATCTTCAAGTTAGGAAGAATGTGTCCTACCATCCCATCATCCATCTAATCACCCATTCAATCATAGGCATTCGTTGTCCTTAAAAGGATTTCTAATGTTTTCAAGTTCATATGCATAGTGTGTGTATATGTCTTTATCTAATGCAAAATCAGGCGGTTTACTGATTCAGTTGACCTCCTTAATGCGAATCATGTCAGCGCCATGCATCCAATCATGTATGCAAGCATCCCTAATTATGTAAATACTACATGTGTGCATAGCCATTCATCCATATGCAACATCCATATGATAACATATCAAGTTCAACTTACAAACAAATACATATCTGTAAATGCAATATGAAAGCGTTCGAACTGATCTAGTGCCTAATACGTATGTATATGCATTCACGAGCAACCACTCGCAACCATCAACCATAACATGATTCAAATACATGTTTACATCCAAAAGAGTTTCTACCTAAGGATCGAAGATACGACCTAGAGGATATAATTTGGAAAGAGAGAAACAATTATGCATAAAGCTCCTACAAAAAAAAAATCAAGGATGCACCCTTAAGGAAAAGGGTAGGATGCTAGTATCTAGCCTTCTTGAGCTTTACTCCACTGTATCTTAACTAATTTAACTTCACGATTGTGAAATTTCTGACCTCCATTTCCACAGTAAACAGATGTCAATCACAGTACCAAGTGTATGTACTAAGATGATTAGAGGTCTCCCTCTTATCCACCATGCCATAACTATAAGGGTCGAAAGGTCACTACGTGCTTTTTAGAGTGCCTGCCACAACTATTCATCTCTCACGCAAACCATCCTAGTCGAAATCGACATTCCTCAAGTACAAGCCCCAAAGGCCTAAACCAATATCAGACAAGCACCCAAGGAATATCTCCTCCGAATTTAGATGATCTACGTGAGATGATATAAGCAAACTCGATAACTATTCTCAAATCCCTACTAACCAAAAATAAACTGTTGGACCACCAATTGGATTTGATACTCTAGTGGGATCTTTCTACTATACAAGTACTATGGTGCAGAGACTCAACTATGGAAGTGGATATGAACAAATGCGAAGTGCTAAAACCAAAGGAAAGAGTACGAACAGCAAAACTAGACTCTTCCAACAGAACTTTACTACCTTTCTCCTAGGTACGCTTGGTGGCGAAGGTAGGTACTTGCCCTTCTGAAAATCTTGTCCTTTGCCCTTAATTACATGCCCTATTACACCTTAGTAAAGATACTTCCACTTGTCTTAGGTTTTATAATTCCTTCCTCCTTTGTGAGCTAAATCTACATCCATGAATTCCTCATCCTCTTCCATGTGTAGTCATGTTGACAAATTTCTCAGAAGCTGTTTCCATCGTACAGAAAACCCTATAAGCTTGAAAGAAAACTGGCCGTAGGTGAAACAACTACGGCTATGGATGGAAGCCAGGCACGACTTCGCCCATCGATGAGGTTACCTCCCAGAAAGCCAGGAGCCCCAGAGACTCAAGAAAGAAGGAGACAAGAATTCAAACAGAGGAAGAGAAGATAGTGCGTATGGCTTTGGGGAATATGCCTTTAAAACAAATCTTTTCTCTTGAAAATGCTTCTTTTAAAACCGTTTTGAAAATAATTTTTCAAGTCCTTTATCTGATCTGGTAACCTTCAGCTCTGATACCACGTATAACACCCCACATCCGTTAGTGTCACTCGCAAAGGGAATGCACTAAGTTCTGTGGAGCATTTAGGGTAAAAGATGCAGATAAATTACAAGACAGACAGAAATTAAACAGCGGAAAATAAAACTTTACTTTATTGATAAGATAGTTTGTACAACAATTGTTTTCCAATATCAGAGTATCATCTGTCTTACAAAATAAAGAAGCATAAAACAACATTTATATTCCCCAATTGTAGCAAGAGCCAGCCATAGCATCTGAAAAGAGAATCCATGCAAAACTTCGACAAATCTTCAAGCTGGGAAAGAGTGACAGTCCAACTTAACCTGAGCTATACTATTCCCTCCTTTACTACCTTGGGGGGGTGACGGAAGAAAAGAAGACGAAAGAAAAACAGAGTCAGACATAAAGCCTGAGTAAGTTCAGTTACTTCTAGTATGTGAACATGGAAAAACAAAACGACATGAATTAACTAAATACAAGATAACACCATGATGATAGGATCAGCAAGATTAGATAAGATTAACATAAGATATGTTAAGACAAGATAAACTGGATATGCTCTAATACTTTCGCTGCTTCGCTATTTCCTTGTTATACTAGTTTCTATATCTCTGCACCACCTAACTAGTGTCCCAACTAGTAACGATAACGTGATCCCAATCCCTGTAGTTTTCATTTCCTTCAGGCATATATTTATTATTTATTACCTAGATCTAATCTAGGGTTTTCTATCAAGTGCTTTCTAGATTCAACTAGAGTTTACGCTATCTGCTGAACGCTTCTCGGATTCAGGGTTTATGCCACCTAGTCCAACTAGGGATTATGCTACCTGTCGAACGATGCCCCCTAGTCTAGGACACACTACCTAGAGTGGTATATGTTCCTAGACTTCCCCACGCATGTATCGTGAATCGTTATCACTTGTCTAGATGCACATGTCCTGTAATGTGCGGCCCGAGTCCTGTGGCAGGGCAAATCAGGAAACACAGAACTCGGTCGGGAGCTTTCAGGTATCTGCCGATGCAGATGCTAAGGTCTATTTTTATTCCAGTGGCTATGGTCCCACTTGACCCCTCCCTCAACTAATGAAAGACACACCTTGAAAAATGAGAACTATACGCAGCCCCCCTATGCTCCACTAATCTATGGCCATCCACAACCGCAACCATAACTAGATAGCAAGTATATGGTCTGTAGGAGTTATCCGCCTTCCCGCTTCACGTATCTCGATTGACTGAAGATGGATGATAGACGACGAGTTGCTATCACAGGGCTACCGTTTTCTCGCCGAATCACGCTGGTCCATCCTAGTCTTTAGGTTTTCATATTTTGCAACCAAGGCATACCCTTGGTTCTTCTAACGCAGACCTTAACCTCTGTGAGCCCAAGAGGACCATCTGCAACCTACAGAGGGATACCAAGAGTACCCTTACGTCCCCTCGAAGCCTCGGGCTTCGTAACCCAATTCGTTGGAGCCTTCATTAAAATTAGATGGACGTTTGCTCCTTCTCGTGTTATACTAAGAATTACTACTTAGTTTTGTCAAATAAGGTTTACCGATTAGTTTCCAGAATCGTTGTTTTCTTAACTAAGGTTTATTACTTAGCTCCTTTTGACTAAGGTTTACTACTTAGTTCTCTTTCTCGTCAATTTGGATTGGTTAAGTGTCATTAGTCAATTCAAACTAACTTAACCCTCTTCATTTATCCTGTTAAACTGGTTAAGTGTTATCAGTAATTCATGTTGACTTAACCCCACAATAAACCAAGTTATATTGGTTAAGTATTTATTATTACTTAACCCTACCCATTCATCCTGTATTGGTTAAGTGTTCCTTTTTTAACTTAACCTTGCCCATCTGTTTTAACTAACATTTTATTAATGGTTAAGTATTATCCCTTCATGTTTTAGACTTAACCCTATTTATTTATCACAATCTGATGGTTAAGTGTTCAAGTTTACTTAACCCTACGGTCTAGTCCAGCTAACATATCAAATTGGCTAAGTGTATTAAATTTTACTTAACCCCAACCTCTAGTCTAGTTAACAAGTTAATTTGGCTAAGTGTTTTAACTTTACTTAACCCCACCTTCTAGTCTAGTTAACATGTTAATTTGGATAAGTGTTTTCTTAGTTACTTAACCCCTACATATCGTGTCTTGTCACGATGTTAAGTTTGGTTAAGTGTCCCTATGGACTTAACCCTCTCATTCTAGCTTAACTGTGTTAAATTGGTTAAGTGTTCCTATGGACTTAACCCTCCCATTCTAGCTTAACTGTGTTAAGTTGGTTAAGTGTTCCTATGGACTTAACCCTCCCATTCAAGCTTAACTGTGTTAAGTGTCTGTATGAACCTAACCCCACCCATCGGTTTGGTTACCATGTTGAATTGGTTAAGTGTCTTAGTTAACTTAACCCTACCATTCTTGTTCTAGCTTTATCTAAATAAATTAAAGCCGCGACCACTCACATTAGACAGATATTGTTGCGATTACTGGATGTGCCGGTTGGTTCCGGGCAGGTTTACATCGCAACTCAGTCTAACCTCGGGTTAGGCATATTCGTGTTTTCTAAGTTCAAAGGGTTTTGATTAATTTTCAAATCAGGTTTGAAAGTAACCATCCCGTCCGTCGGATCAGTTAGGGATAGCCAGGGAGAGCAGGAAACTTGTATTTTCCAAACCCAAGCCTAGACACTATCCTCTCTGTCACCCTAGATCTTTCTGGTGTATGTATTATTAAAAGAGATGTCATTAATAAACCTTTCTTTTGTATATATATAAATTGTTAACAATTTATCCTCAAAGTTTAACCATTTATCCTCAAACTCCATTTTCCCTTTATAAATAAATTTGGCCTATACCATATACATTTGCCATGCCCACTAATGGACTTATATTCTAGGCCAAAATCTTGATTTACAGTTCATGCCAAAAACTAGATTTTATACTCTAGTTTACAGTTTATGCCAAACTAGATTTCATATTCTAGTTCACCGTTAATGCCCAAAACTTAATTTGCATACCAACTACCTACTTTGTGGCCCATTTAACCATTTACCATATACGCCCAATGTATGTAAATTATTCACAATTATTCTAATATACTTATTTAGCCACCCAATTGTGATTTAATATTCTAATTTCAGTTCATGTCAAAACTAGACTTGTTATTCTAATTTTCATCTTAATAGTCATGCTATAATGCACGTTCCCAAATTATGCCAATTTCCAAGTTTAGTCAATTTCATGTTTTTCCCAAAACGTATTCCCATCGTTCGTATAATCGTGATTCAACCTAGATTATAAATAAATCTAGATTCGTGGATAAAAGGGAATGAACCAAAATGCCATGAAAGAATAGACATAATAACTAGCATAAGATGATAATTCACAGGCATATAGATCTGGTAATATTACGACATGAAAAGGGTTGAATAGTATAGGTTCAAGAACATGGGTAGACCTAACTTAATAGGTAAATTCCCAAGATCAAGATCCAAGGATAACTAGAAATAGAAAATCAAGCATGGATCCAATATAATGCCAGTTTGGGGTACAACAAGGTTTTGTAGCTACAGTGTCATGGGAATAAATAATAACCTTATATCCATAGTCATAGGCAATAAATTCTCACAGTTAATGAATCACAGTCATAGGCGATGTTCATAGTCAAAGGAAAATAATTCTCACAGTCATGAATCACAGTCATAGGCAATGTTCATAGGCAATGTTCATAGTCAAAGAGGCATATGGTTTTAAGGTCATAGTTTCATAGTCACAGTCTTATTGGTCATCGAATCATAACAGTTCTTAATTAGTTCCAAGGATATAAGCACTGATTCGAACAGAAAGATTTGGCATATTATTTTATTCCTTTAATTTCATGTCACGAATAGAGAAAACGTTCAAATCTAAAAAGTAACCGACTTACAGAGATTATATTAGATTCGTAGAAAAACAGTCGTTGAAGTCGTTTGAATCTTCACTTGAATCCTAGCTTGTTTTGAATCTCCTCTTGAAAGTCTTGAGCAGCATTTCCTCGTCTTGATTTATTTTACATATTATTTTATTTATTATTTAATTTTAGAGGAGGAGAAGAAGCCATGTCCACCAAGAATCTTTGCAGCATAAGGTTAGAGAAGAATTGTGAATAGTGAAGGAGACTAGGGGTTGTTTATATAGGATTAGGCGGACGAACCTAGGCGGAAAACGAGACTAGGTACATCAGAATGCACCCAGGTCGACACCCAGGTCGACTGGACAGTCGACCTGGTCAGGGGGGGTCGACTACCTAGTCGACTCCCCAGTCGACCTGGGTCCTGGGCGGGAATTTTCCCGTCCAGCCCGCTTCTGGGTTTGAATTCGAATTTCGAGTTGTTTTCTGTTCTGAAAATTCCTGAAACTTCGGAGGGTCATATCTCCCTCATACGGACTCTGATTCTCGCAAACTCGGACTCGTTTTCAAGCAGAATTTCGAGACGAACACAATGGCGCCACCCGTTTCCCTTAATTCTTCCATTTTGAATTAATTAAACCTTTATTTTTGAATCTTAGTATTACAAAATTACGGGGTGTTACATTCTCCCCCACTTAAAAGGATTTCGTCCCCGAAATCTTCAAGTTAGGAAGAATGTGTCCTACCATCCCAGCATCCATCTAATCAACCATTCAATCACAGGCATTCATTGTCCTTAAGAGGATTTCTAATGTTTTCATGTTCATATGCGTAGTGTGTGTATATGTCTTTATCTAATGCAAAATCAGGCGGTTTACTGATTCAGTTGACCTCCTTAATGCGAATCATGTCAGTGCCATGCGTCCAATCATGTATGCAAGCATCCCTAATTATGTAAATACTACATGTATGCATAGCCATTCATCCATATGCAACATCCATATGATAACATATCAAGTTCAACTTTTAAACAAATACATATCTGTAAATGCAATATGAAAGCGTTCGAACTGATCTAGTGCCTAATACATATGTATATGCATTCACGAGCAACCACTCGCAACCATCAACCATAACATGTTTCAAATACATGTTTACATCCAAAAGAGTTTCTACCTAAGGATTGAAGATACGACCTAGAGGATATACTTTGGAAAGAGAGAAACAATTATGCGTAAAGCTCCTACAAAAAAAGAAATCAAGGATGCACCCTTAAGGAAAAGGGTAGGATGCTAGTATCTAGCCTTCTAGAGCTTTACTCCACTGTATCTTAACTAATTTAACTTCATGATTGTGAAGTTTCTGACCTCCATTTCCAAAATAAACAGATGTCAATCACGTTACCAAGTGTATGTACTAAGATGATTAGAGGTCTCCCTCTTATCCACCATGCCATAACTATAAGGGTCGAAAGGTCACTACGTGCTTTTTAGAGTTCCTGCCACAACTATTCATCTCTCACGCAAACCATCCTAGTCGAACTCGACATTCCTCAAGTACAAGCCCCAAAGGCCTAAACCAATATCAGACAAGCACCCAAGGAATATCTCCTCCGAATTTAGACGATCTACGTGAGATGATATAAGCAAACTCGATAGCTATTCTCAAATCCCTACTAACCAAAAATAAACTGGTTGGAACACCAATTGGATTTGAGACTCTAGTGGGATCTTTCTACTATACAAGTACTATGGTGTAGAGACTCAACTATGGAAGTGGATATGAACAAATGCGAAGCGCTAAAACCAAAGGAAAGAGTACGAACAGCAAAACTAGACTCTTCCAACAGAACTTTACTACCTTTCTCCTAGGTAAGCTTGGTGGCGAAGGTAGGTACTTGCCCATCTGAAAAGCTTGTCCTTTGCACTTAATTACATGCCCTATTACACCATAGTAAAGATACTTCCTCTTGTCTTAGGTTTTATAATTCCTTCCTCCTTTGTGAGCTAAATCTACATCCATGAATTCCTCATCCTCTTCCGTGTGTAGTCATGTTGACAAATCTCTCAAAAGCTACTTCCATCGTACAGAAAACCCTATAAGCTTGAAAGAAAACTGGACGTAGGTGAAATAACTACGGCTATGGATGGAAGCCAGGCACGACTTCGCCCATCGATGAGGTTACCTCCCAGAAAGCCAGGAGCCCCAGAGACTCAAGAAAGAAGGAGACAAGAATTCAAACAGAGGAAGAGAAGATAGTGCATATGGCTTTGGGGAATATGCCTTTAAAACATATCTTTTCTCTTGAAAATGCTTCTTTTAAAACCGTTTTGAAAATAATTTTTCAAATCCTTTATCTGATCTGGTAACCTTCAGCTCTGATACCACGTGTAACACCCCACATCCGTTAGTGTCACTCACAAAGGGAATGCACTAAGTTCTGTGGAGCATTTAGGGTAAAAGATGCAGATAAATTACAAGACAGACAGAAATTAAACAGCGGAAAATAAAACTTTACTTTATTGATAAGATAGTTTGTACAACAATTGTTTTCCAATATCAGAGTATCATCTGTCTTACAAAATAAAGAAGCATAAAACAACATTTATATTCCCCAATTGAAGCAAGAGCCAGCCATAGCATCTGAAAAGAGAATCCAAGCAAAACTTCGACAAATCTTCAAGTTGGGAAAGAGTGACAGTCCAACTTAACCTGAGCTATACTATTCCCTCCTTTACTACCTGGGGGGGAACGAAAGAGAAGAAGACGAAAGAAAAACAGAGTCAGACATAAAGCCTGAGTAAGTTCAGTTACTTTTAGCATGTAAACATGGAAAAACAAAACGACATGAATTAACTGAATACAAGATAACACCATGATGATAGGATCAGCAAGATTCGATAAGATTAACACAAGATATGCTAAGACAAGATAAACTGGATATGCTCTAATACTTTCGCCGCTTCGCTATTTCCTTTTTATACTGGTTTCTATATCTCTGCACCACCTAACTAGTGTCCCCACTAGTAACGATAACGTGATCCCAATCCCTGTAGTTTCCATTGCCTTCAGGCATACATTTATTATTTATTACCTAGATCTAATCTAGGGTTTTCTATCAAGTGCTTTCTAGATTCAACTAGAGTTTACGCTATCTGATGAACGCTTCTCGGATTCAGGGTTTATGCCACCTAGTCCAGCTAGAGATTATGCAACCTGTCGAACAATGCCCCATAGTCTAGGGCACACTACCTAGAGTGGTATATGTTCCTAGACTTCCCCACGCATGTATCGGAATCGTTATCGCTTGTCTAGATGCACATGACCTGTAATATGCGGCCCGAGTCCTGTGGCAGGGCAAATCAAGAAACACAGAACTCGGTCGGGAGCTTTCAGATATCTGCCGATGCAGATGCTAAGGTCTATTTTTATTCCAGTGGCTATGGTCCCACTTGACCCCTCCCTCAACTAATGAAAGGCACACCTTGAAAAATGAGAACTATACGCAGGCCCCCTATGCCCCACTAATCTATGGCCATCCACAACCGCAACCATAACTAGATAGCAAGTATATGGTCCGTAGGAGTTCTCCGTCGTCCCGCTTCACGTATCTCGATTGACTGAAGATGGATGGTAGACGACGAGTTGCTATCACAGGGCTACCGTTTTCTCGCTGAATCACGCTGGTCCATCCTAGTCTTTAGGTTGCCATATTTTGCAACCAAGGCATACCCTTGGTTCTTCTAACGCAGACCTTAACCTATGTGAGCCCAGGAGGATCATCTGCAGCCTCACAGAGGGATATCAAGAGTACCCTTACGTCCCCTCGAAGCCTCGGGCTTCATAACCCAATTCGTTGGAGCCTTCATTAAAATTAGATGGACGTTCGCTCCTTCTCGTGTTATACTAAGAATTACTACTTAGTTTTGTCAACTAAGGTTTACCACTTAGTTTCCAGAATCGTTGTTTTCTTAACTAAGGTTTACTACTTAGCTCCTTTTGACTAAGATTTACTACTTAGTTCTCTTTCTCGTCAATTTGGATTGGTTAAGTGTCATTAGTCAATTCAAACTAACTTAACCCTCTTCATTTATCCTGTTAAACTGGTTAAGTGTTATCAGTAATTCATGTTGACTTAACCCCACCATAAACCAAGTTATATTGGTTAAGTATTTCTTATTACTTAACCCTACCCATTCATCCTGTATTGGTTAAGTTTTCCTTTTTTAACTTAACCTTGCCCATCTGTTTTAACTAACATTTTATTAATGGTTAAGTATTATCCCTTCATGTTTTAGACTTAACCCTATTCATTTATCACAGTCTGATGGTTAAGTGTTCAAGTTTACTTAACCCTACGGTCTAGTCCAGCTAACATATCAAATTGGCTAAGTGTATTAAATTTTACTTAACCCCAACCTCTAGTCTAGTTAACATGTTAATTTGGCTAAGTGTTTTAACTTTACTTAACCCCACCTTCTAGTCTAGTTAACACGTTAATTTGGATAAGTGTTTTCTTAGTTACTTAACCCCTACAAATCTTGTCTTGTCACGATGCTAAGTTTGGTTAAGTGTCCCTATGGACTTAACCCTCTCATTCTAGCTTAACTGTGTTAAGTTGGTTAAGTGTTCCTATGGACTTAACCCTCCCATTCTAGCGTAACTGTGTTAAGTTGGTTAAGTGTTCCTATGGACTTAACCCTCCCATTCTAGCTTAGCTGTGTTAAGTGTCTGTATGAACCTAACCCCACCCATCGGTTTGGTTACCATGTTGAATTGGTTAAGTGTCTTAGTTAACTTAACCCTACCATTCTTGTTCTAGCTTTAACTAAAAAAATTAAAGCTGCGACCACTCACATTAGACAAATATTGTTGCGATTACTGGATGTGCCGGTTGGTTTCGGGCAGATTTACATCGCAACTCAGTCTAACCTCGGGTTAGGCATATCCGTGTTTTCTAAGTTCAAAGGGTTTTGATTAATTTTCAAATCAAGTTTTGAAAGTCACCATCCCGTCCGTCGGATCAGTTAGGGATAGCCAGGGAGAGCAGGAAACTTGTATTTTCCAAACCCAAGCCTAGACACTATCCTCTCTGTCACCCTAGAACTTTCTGGTGTATGTATTATTAAAAGAGATATCATTAATAAACCTTTATTTTGTATATGTATAAATTGTTAACAATTTATCCTCAAAGTTTAACCATTTATCCTCAAAGTCCATTTTCCCTTTATAAATAAATTAGTCCTATACCATATACATTTGCCATGCCCACTAATGGACTTATATTCTGGGCCCAAATCTTGATTTACAGTTCATGCCAAAAACTAGATTTTATATTCTAGTTTACAGTTTATGCCAAACTAGATTTCATATTCTAGGTCACCGTTTATGCCCAAAACTTAATTTGCATACCAACTACCTACCTTGTGGCCCATTTAACCATTTACCATTTACGCCCAATGTATGTAAATTATTCACAATTATGCTAATATACTTATTTAGCCACCCAATTCTGATTTAATATTCTAATTTTAGTTCATGTCAAAACTAGACTTGTTATTCTAATTTTCATCTTAATAGTCATGCTATAATGCATGTTCCCATATTATGCCAATTTCCAAGTTTAGTCAATTTCATGTTTTTCCCAAAACGTATTCCCATCGTTCGTATAATCGTGATTCAACCTAGATTATAAATAAATCTAGATTCGTGGATAAAAAGTAATGAACCAAAATGCCATGAAAGAATAGACATAATAACTAGCATAAGATGATAATTCATAGGCATATAGATCTGGTAATATTACGACATGAAAAGGGTTGAATAGTATAGGTTCAAGAACATGGGTAGACCTAACTTAATAGGTAAATTCCCAAGATCAAGATCCAAGGATAAGTAGAAATAGAAAGTCAAGCCTGGATCCAATATAATGCCAGTTTGGGGTACAACATGGTTTTGTAACTACAGTATCATGGGCATAAATAATAACCTTATATGCATAGTCATAGGCAATAAATTCTCACAGTTAATGAATCACAGTCATAGGCGATGTTCATAGTCAAAGGAAAATAATTCTCATAGTCATGATTCACAGTCATAGGCAATGTTCATAGGCAATGTTCATAGTCAAAGAGGCATATGGTTTTAAGGTCCATAGTTTCATAGTCACAGTCTTATTGGTCATCAAATCATAACAGTTCTTAATTAGGTCCAAGGATATAAGCACTGATTCGAACAGAAAGATTTGGCATATTCTTTTATTCCTTTAATTTCATGTCACGAATAGAGAAAACGTTCAAATCTAAATAGTAACCGACTTACAGAGATTATATTAGATTCATAGAAAAACAGTCGTTGAAGTCGTTTGAATCTTCACTTGAATCCTAGCTTGTTTTGAATCTCCTCTTGAAAGTCTTGAGCAGCATTTCCTCATCTTGATTTATTTTACATATTATTTTATTTATTTTTTAATTTTATAGGAGGAGAAGAAGCCATGTCCACTAAGAATCTTTGCAGCATAAGGTTAAGAAGAATTGTGAATAGTGAAGGAGACTAGGGGCTGTTTATATAGGATTAGGCGGACGAACCTAGGCAGAAAACGAGACTAGGTACATCAGAATGCACCCAGGCCCAAAAGTGGGTTTTGCACCCAGGTCGACTGGGCAGTCGACCTGGTCGGGGGGGTCGACTACCCAGTCGACTCCCCAGTCGACCTGGGTCCTAGGTGGGAATTTTCCCGCCCAGCCCGCTTCTGGGTTTGAATTCGAATTTCGAATTCAAATTTCGAGTTGTTTTCTGTTCTGAAAATTCCTGAAACTTCGGAGGGTCATATCTCCCTCATATAGACTCTGATTCTCGCAAACTCGGACTCGTTTTCAAGCAGTATTTCAAGACGAACGCAATGGCGCCACCCATTTCCCTTAATTCTTCCATTTTGGATTAATTAAACCTTGATTTGTGAATCTTAGTGTTACAAAATTACGGGGTGTTACAATTGCAGACTGATCCGGGTTGATTTTTATTTGCTTCAAATGTGCTCGGGTAAGACCCAACATATTTCCAGGGTATATTTCATTTGGAGTTTCTGAGGAGAGAAGCTGGAACCGAGATGTAATCACTTATCATCTGGAATTATTTTATTTCTGCTATGTGAGTCTTATTGATATATTGCGTACTCTGATGTTGTAATCATATACGCACACACACATACATATAGTTTTCTTTGAATAAAGAGTTTTGATATATTATATTTTATTTTATTTGTTCCGCTATGAGATTTCGTTCTACTCTGATTCTCTAATGTCAGTCTTCTTCTTCATCTTCTTCTTCTATTCTAATATTTCTTTCTTTTGCTCACCCTCTATTTTTTTCTATTAACTATCTGGTGTTTTCAATGCTTGGGTTTAGGCAAGTAATACGGGTTTGTGTATTATTGTCGAAATTCGAATGTTGAAATTTTGTCGGGTCATTACAATTTATACCTATAACGCTTCACATTTCTTAGCATGAATTTACTTTGGGGAATGTTTATGAGGCACGAGGTGTTTCAAATTCCCCAAACAATGGATTCTATTTTGATTATAAAATCAAGATGGCCTCCCCGTTCTCCAGTTTAATATTAAAAGCTCGATAGCTTAAACATGAGAACGTATCCCTAAAAATTACTTATGTTTAAGGTAGTTGCTCTTTTAAAGCAACCCTTTATACTCAAGTACTCCTATATTTATTCCTTTAATTTTTCCAAAACAAAGTTTTAATTGTATGAATTCTTTAATTCATCTCAAAAAATATTAAACCACTAAGTTTATAACCATTTATCTCACTACTTAGCTGCAAAGTCGATACAATGTCGACATTGCCTCGACATCCTTTTTTTAATTTTATTTAGTGGTTTAACACTATTTGAAAAAAAATATTTTTACACCATTCTCATTTAATTTTATTGCCAAACTTAGTGTTCAAACGTTTCGTACATGTATTTAAGAAATTCTTATTAATAGCATTAACCAGATGGAACAAACAGAACTTTTAAAGAATTCGATGGACAATCCAACTTAACCTATAATCATATGTTTTAGTTTACTCATGGTTGTATTTAATTGATTATCCCAAATACATATATTATATTTTAAATAAATACAGTGCAACACCAAATTCACCATAACTAATTAACCATATATGTAACAACCTGAAATTTCAGTACCAATTTAAAATTTTAATTTAATCTATTTTAATATGAATTGGTTATTTTTGTTAGATAAAATTTGCGAATAATATTAAAATTAGTTTTTATATTTTATTTGACTTAAAACAAGCTCAGTAAAATTATTAAATTGATTATAAGCCTTAAATTTGAATATTGATATTTTAGGATTATATCGATCATTGATAAAATGACCATTTTTCTAACAGTCTCGGAATTTGACGAAACCACTTTTGTTGTTCCGGAATGTCAAAATATGTCAGGATTCAATTTTCAAGTCCAACGGAGTTCATATGTAGAAGAATGATCTACGAACGTACGTTAAAAATTCAGTTTGAATTTGAATTTAATTCAAAATAAGTTCATTTTCCAAACAGTCTCCAAATTCGACGCGGTTAGGTTCGTTGGAACCGTAATTCCATAATGTAATGAGATTTCAAATTTTGTAACTCTAGATACAAGCCTGTGGGATCTCTTCTGTAACTGGATAACCAACATTGAAAATCGTCTTTATATCGGATGGTTTGGTGTTTTGATGATCCCTACTTTATTGATCGCAACTTCTATGTTAATGTGTGGCCGTGAGAGTGGAACGAAGTTTGCATGTTGTAATTAATACTTGTTCACTTTTGTTCATTCAGTGAATAGTGTTGGGTGAATAGGAATTAGACACCAAGGCACCTCCCTCCTCCACTTGTCATGCATTCCCTAAATGGTGCTTGCATGACATGATGAGTTTCTAATTAAGTGTAATTAGGGCTAAAGGTTTCGCTTATTTTACAAAAGCAAGTTTAGAAGCATAGAAAATTAAAAATGGAGACACCCTTTTCACCTTTGCCTCCTCCTACCGCCGCCTATAGGGGCCCCACGTCAGCCACCCGCCACCAGACACGTCAGCACCCACCACATGGCTAAGAAAAAGGTAGAACCATAAATACTATCCAAAATTGTGGCACAACATATCCCCCTCTCTCCCTTCTTTCCTTCTTTCGCTTGCTTCAAATCATGGAAAGGTGCTTCATTTAAGGGTTCTTACATCTCATACTACCCTTAGCTACTCATTTATGGACCCTACGTTCCACGTGTTACCTTGTGGAGCCTGCTAAATCCTTCATCCTCACTGGACAATGAAGCTTATAGCTTCATGGACCTCCATTTCACCAAAGATCGTCGCTTTCTAGCTCCATTCACTAGTAGAGATGTGCACAAGAGTTGCCAAAAAGTTTGAAGCCATTCCGAAGAAAAAAAGGCGACATATTAAGAGGTAGCACACACGGAAAAGTCAGACGTTTCGGCGCAGTTTTATACGATGGTTGGGGTGAGAGATTCTCACTTTAATTAGTGTATTTAATTAGCTCAACCAAGTATGAAAAGTTAATTAGTTAGCGGTTTTAAGTTATAAGTTAATGCGGCAAAATTAAGAGAATTACAAGTTATGAAGCAGTTTATGTCACCATTAGAGCGACATTAAAATGTTGTGTACATTTATTATTAGAAGCGTTTTTTGAATATATGATACTCGTATTTCAAACAATGTGGATGAACACTTTGTGGCACTGTAAATGTCAACAGATGAATTATTGATTTATTGTGTTATGTGGTGATCGAACATATGGTTGTTGCTGATTGATATTGCGGTTAATCTACTGATTGATGAACTAATATAAGCGTAAACTATTTTAACGCTTATATGGTATATACCACGATATGTGGTTGGATGTTATAATGGTTTGTTGGATGTACAAAATTCATGTGAAGTTGTATGATTTCTGATTGAATGTTATTCCAATCCAGAGTAAAATGAATATTGTGACAAAATGTTCAGTAAAAACCAAAGTTTGATTTTGGATTTTTGATTTTTGATGGGCACAAAGATTATAAAATTTTATAATAATAAAGGATTTTAAATTTTAATTTAAAACTTAAAATGGAAGTTGGAATCGTTTTTAAACAAATTTACAAATGTTTTGAATGGAAATCGATGATATATATATATATATATATATATGGCTTGAATAGAATGTGTCGCGCAGCAACCGTTAGCAAATTTTGACCATGAACTTCGAATTGACGTAACGGGAGATCCGACCGTCGGATTCACCTAAAACTAGAACTGTTGGGTTCGTATCAAAAAGACCTTTACAATGAATATAAGGAGTTTAAATTTGAATGGTTATATTTTAAAATATGTCCAAATCAAATTTGGAAAAGGTCATTATGGAAGCAGTTCGCTGGCCGATATTGAAAACCGACTATAAGGGCCTTAATTAAATTATTAAAAATATGAATATATTTTGATAAATTATAATACATGATTTGAAAAGAGTTTGGATTAAATATTCAAAGTTTTGAAAGATAAGTATTATTTTTATTTAAAAATGTTGTTTTACAACAAGAAGAAAAAATCAACGTTTTGAGTGTAACGAACTGGAATAAAAAGAGCATTTTAATATAACCAGAATTTTCCCAACATATAATTTGGGAAGAACTTTAATGGAAATAATCTTCGGATACTTCGATATTGGATTCCGTGATTATACAGATATCATTAAAGAATTTGGAAGATATTGATGTTGTTATTCCAAAATGATATCTGTTGGTTTCAGAATTTGGTATTGAATGTAAGTCGATATGATTCCCATTCAAGACTTTATTTTTAATTTCGAATTGGATATGGGTTGTTGTGAATGGTATCTTAAACGATACTATTCTTAAACCCAATTGTGAAAAAGGAATATATCTTTTAAATAAGATTTAATGAACTTTCCAATTTATTTAATTAAATTGGGATTAAATGGAATTCAATTTCATAATAATCGAAATGTGCTTCTGTAAAGGAAGACTTTGGCTCTATTCCACTTATAGTATTAGTCTAATACGGGAATTTATATCGATTACAAATTATTTAGATTTCCGTGAAGATTCCATATTAATGGGAGTTGATTTTGGGTTTATCATGAGCAATGTTTGAACGACATATGTTCTTTAACTCAACTAAAGACAGGATTAATTTTCCTAAGTTGAATAATCATTAAGTAATGGTTTTGAGATTAGAAATAAGTTAGATTTTTAATAAATCTTTAATTAGATTAATAAATGAACGGGGTAATTAAATTTACTAAATTCGAGAAGTGTTTGAGAATGGAGTATCAATAGTTTTACTCCATATGATAGTTAAATCTTTAATTAGATTTGAACGTTAGATGGTAATTAGATTTACTGATTACACAATGAGGATTAAATATGGAGTACTACCAGTTTTGCTCCATGGGATGAATTGGTTGGGATTGGGATAATAAAATGAATGATTACTTCGGTAAGGCTCGTTAATCTTGAGTAGTTACATAAACCTAAATTTGGTTTAAGACGGTGAAAAGATACTATAAAATCTTTTAAATGAATATTTGAATAAAAAAATATTCTGGATTAGGATAAGATGTGTCTATATTTGCATATTGATCACATGGTTACAAAGATGCGTCTGTTATTCAGAAAGACTAGGTTTAACCCATTTCGAATAAACGATATGACGACTAATAGTTAAAAAGATTGCAGATGGTGCAAGACCGGTAATTTTCGCATTGAAAGGATGGTTGTTGATGCCCTGAATTGAGGTCGCACCCTTGAAGGTGTTATAGTGGTAGTGGTCCGGATGTATTTTGAAACACCTCATGTCTGTTAATGTCACTCACAAAGGTAATGCATTAACTTCCATGAAGCATTATAAGTAAGCAGAACAGAATATTACAAGACAGATAAAGTAGTACTTGAAAATTTTATAACTTTATTACTGCAGAAACGTAAATAAGTTTGGTTACATCTTTCAAAACCACAATATCGGAATTCAAGTACATAAATATCAGTCTTGTACAAAAGCCTTCAGAATGCATAAATTTTAAAGCCATAAACCCCAACATAAACTACCATGAAAAGATAGAGTTAAAGCCAAGCAATACTTCAAACACTTCAATCAGAGAGAATCTAAGTCAAGCTCCTACGTTTCCACCCTAAGCACCTGGGGGGAGACGAAAGAAAAGAGGCGAAACAAAGTAGATCAGACATAAGTCTGGTGAGTCCAGTGACTTTCAGCATATAAACAGATAATAGTATCATGACATGAAAATAAAACTGGATGAGAGATAATAGGAACAAGAATAACACGTATAAACAGGGTAAACGGAACAGAACAGAATAACCTAGACCAAGCTATGCTTCTTACTTACTTTTCACTTCTCTGCACTAATATTAGTATAACAGAATTAGGTGTTGTCCTAATGTCTAAACAGAAAACAAAATGATCTCTTTAGAAACACGATGTTAGTAACGGGCCTTTACCACCCAAACAGAGATAGACGGTACAGAAACAGAATACTAGTAATGGGCTTTTACCACCCCAACAGAAACAGAAGGTACAGAAATAGAAGCAGGAACAGAATCAGAGACAGAAACAGAATAATCCCTATGGAAATAGAATATTTGAATTAGGTGTACACTAGTAATAGGCCTTTACCACCCCAACAGACGGTACCACACAGAAACAGATAGGTGTTACCACCCCAACAGAAACAGACGGTACCCCAGCAGAAACAGACAGAACTAAGTGTACCCTAAATTCTACCCCAAGCGATTGGCTCCCTAATACATAAATACTCTATGCCGGCCCCACAGAAGGGTGTATCACTCCCTAAGTTGGCAACCTATAGACACAGACCGATTTACAGATGTCACGGTGTCTTACATCCTCAGAGCAGATCGGATCCATGCACTCACATGGCCCGGTTGAAACCTCCATCAATACCCCTCGCCATTATAAGAGTGAACCTCTAACAATTAGTTCATTAAGCATGCCCAGACCCCTCTTAGTGTTGGGTCATAGTTTTGATAACAGAAAGGGTTACTAACTAATATGGGTCCCAAACAACGGATGACACAAGTAATTACCCCTCCTAACCTTGTGTCCCCAGGCTAACAGATTCCATATTAACTTGCTTATAGATTTCAGATGTACAAAGTTCAAATTAACTAATTCTCAGATCAGACATACAACTTAACAAGTTTTCAGACTAACGGATCAGATGTACAGATTAACAAGTTTTCAGACTAACGGATCAGATATATAGATTAACGGACATACATATTTTTTTCCCTAACTTTGTATTGGGCCTACAGATTACGAAACGGGTTCATTAGATTCATCAGTCCAATTGTTTTTAACCCTATCCACCCAACACATTTTAGGTATCACATTTATCTTAGATTTGAATTAATTAAATATTAATGCACAGATCTCTCACACTAGGTCGGTAGCCTGTGGCCGCTAGATGAGACGGGCGGTTCCGGACAGACTTCTGCCATAAGCCAGACCTAACCTCGTGTCTAAGCAACTTTATGCCTACGAACTCTCACATTAGACTGACAGTTTGCGGTTTCTAGTTAAGCCGGTTGGGTCCGGGCAGTCTTCTACCGCAAACAGAGTCTAACCTCCTGTATCAGCATTCTTATTTTTAGCTAAAGCGTTCATTCATAGATTATGCCAATATCAGACTAATTATGCCAATTTGACAAGTTAACTTCTTTACAAGTTACCGCAGATTATCCAAAGTTCTATTAACATGTTTTGCTCAATTTTAGACCGAGCCTACAGGTTTTCAAACCCCAAATTACTGTATTCAGTTTCAACAGATTTAGCAGATTAGACAATTTAACAGATTTAATCATACCTTAAAATTCCATTGACATACCTCATTTAATCATAAAATTAAGCCTAATCTTACATGCTCAAATTATGGTCATATTTCGCAATAAACGTATGCCCCAAATTTCTAGTTAAATTTACATAGTACAGAATATTCCCAAAAAACCCCAAATCATGGTATACTATATGAATTATACCAAATTATAGCCTTTGATTTCAGCGTATGTCAAATATCCAAAATCCCCATTTAGGTGTATTCCCAATTAATAGTTATCCTATTTTAATATAGATCTTTTACACCTAAATCATATATCCTTTTTTTTCAAGTCATAGAACGTCATATAAAATATGCCCCTAAATCTAGATCTTAAATCACAACATGTATTATGTCCTCAAAATCAGATCTTGAATTATAACATGCATTATATTCCCAAATTACAAGTCATATGTTGTCATTTAATAATTCTCCTTCTTCCAAATCATAAACCATCATATATAGTATGCCTAGATCTAGATCTTAAATGACAACTTATGTTATGTTCTCAATTTAGTCACAAATCAGTTATGTCCAATTATGCATCATTCAATATTTTCCCCAAATTTAGCGTTCGCGTGTCAATCTCTTATGAGATTTGGCTCAGGCTCGTGGTAGCCTGGCTATAGAACAGAAGGAAGGAAGAGATACAAAATAGTTACAATAAGATAGATCTACACAGAAAACAGATCTGATAAACAGGAATATGCATAACTCCAGTTCAGATTTATAACCATGTCAAGATCATCATTAAATTTCATATCTGAAAATAACTGTACTCACAAATCGTGATTTAAGAAAGGGAAGAATGATTATGGGATCTGATTTCTGGAGTTGATTAGCTTTCCGTTGATGTAGGCGTCGATTTGTTATCTTTATCTTCTTGCTTTAATTGATTGATTAGGGTGGACGATAGGTCACTTTAGGTTTTAGGAGCATGGAGGCGCCATTCCTCTTTGTTAATGAATTAGGGTTGGGTCTTACTATGTATTTATTGGTGTAGAGAGTGTTTTAGCGCCCTTTGATGAACTAGGAGACCATCAGAACCACCTAGATCAAATACACATCATCCGGCCACTCAGAAGAAGGCACATCATCACTGAACACTCCAGAATTCTGTGCTGGATCGGTTTGGGTGTCCTTGGCAAGTGCACCAGTGCATTTTTGTACTGGCGCACTTGTGAAGTGCGCCAGTGCATTCTGGTCGACTTCCGGTTTTTCTGCCAAACTTCGTTCGTCCATATCTTCTTCATACGTTATTCGTTTTACACAAACTTGGACTCTATCTCAAGCAGAATTCCGAGACGAACGCAATGGCATAACCCATTTCATATAATTCTTCTTTTAATAATTAATTATTCTCTGTTTTGTTACTTTTATGTTCATAGAAAATACAGGGTGTTACATTCTCCCCTCCTTAAAGGATTTCGTCCCCGAAATCTTCAAGTTAAGAAGAATGTGTCCTACCATCCAATCACCCATCTACTCAACCATCATCCACAAGCATCCATTGTCCTTAGAAAACTTCTAATGTTGTATGTACAAATGCAAAGTGTGTGTATCTGTCTCTTATCTAATGCAAAGATCAGGAGGTCTATTGATTCAGCTGACCTCCTTAATGCGAATTATGTTAGTGCCATGAGTCCAATTATGTATGTGAGAAATCCTATTTGATACACATCATTTCTGTATGAGTGCATAACCATTCATCCAAATGCAACATCCATGTGATGAGTCAATCATTTTGCGTCCACAAAATTTGAAAAACGCACACACATCCATATGCAGTATGAGAGTGCTTTTGAGTCGATCTAGTGCCTAGTGTGCGTATATGCATCCACGAGAAACCAGTGGCAACCACTTGCATCCACTTGCAACCATCAAACATAACATGTCTCAAACACATGTTTTCACCCATTAGTTTCTACCTAAAGCTCGAAGACTCAATCGATAGGATATAGCCGAGTGATAGAAGCAAGTACAATTAAAATAAAAGCTTTGTTTCCATTAGACATCGGTTTAAGAAAGTAATCCCCTAAGTATCAACCCCGAAGACCGAAATCAACATCAGATTGACACTCAGAGAATTACTCCCATTAAACAAATGTCAAACTGGAAATCTACTTCATGCTTTGAGGAAAAACTCCTAACCTTATCAGAAATATTCAAATATTACATATTACCGGTACAGATCAGATTATCAAATGATTCTTAGGAAACTAAGCATGATAAAACCCCATCATATCCCATAAAACTCAGAATGTATGTGACATAGTCAACTTAACGCCCAACACAGATACCCTCAAACGCCAACCTATTACAAACAGATGAGTCGTAACCCTCATGGGGTTTGAGACTATAGCGGGATCAGAAACAAGACTAGTATTAAAGAGTAGAGTCTCAATTACAGAATCAAAATGCCAGAATCAAAGAGAGTTTTAACTCAATATTCAGATAAGGAAATAAATCCTTCTACATAAATTTTACTATCTCTATCCTATCCACCAGCCTCGAGAGCATTCGCCTGCCCTCCAGAAGTAGGTTCTGCCCTCTTCCCTCGCCCTCGTTTCTTCGACCAGTCCCTAGTGAAGTATCCCATTTCTCCACAGTTGAAGCAAGCGCCCTTCCTCTTTTCGCAATCCTTGTTTAGGTGAGTCAAGCTTCCACAAGTAAATCACTTTTTCTCCTTCTTATCTTCAGAATTTTCATCCTTCTTCTGTGTTTCCTTTTTGGATCATGCCTTCTTGCTCTGTGGTCCTTCGAGCTTTTCCTCTTTCTTCTCACTTTTGGCTTCCTCATGCATTAACGCCATGTCAACCAATTTCTCGAAGGTATCCCCCATAGGAATGTGGGTCATAACTAACCCGTGTAGCAGTACATTCAAACCTTTAACGAATCTCAGGGCCTTCTTATCAGGTGTGTTCACCAAGTCTAAGCCGAATCTCGCTAACTGATTGAACTTGTTGACGTACTCCTTTACTGATAAATTCCCTTGATTCAATGCTAAGAACCTCTCCATGTATAAATTCTCTTCCGTTCGTGAGAGAAATTTCATCTCAAACCTATGCCTGAAATCCCTCCATGTCTCCACTGGACACTCTCCATTCATGACCTCCCACCAAAATGAGGCTTCATCCTTCATTAACCAAGCAGCTAATTATACCTTCCTCCCATCTTCTATCTCGAAGATACCAAACAAATCTTCCACCTCCTTAAGACAATTTTGAGCTTCAACAAACGTCTCTGACCCTTGAAAAGGTTTCCCACTCATTGCCCGAAAGTCCTTGCATATCTTCGAAAAAGTATCAATGCGGGGAGGGGGAGGAGGAGGAATGTCTGCTGGGCCTACAGTGGTGGCCCTAGCCTCCAGATACCTTCTGAACTAAGTTGGTATCGGTATGCCCTCGGGTATCTCGGGTACCCCAGACATGCTGAAAAGAAAAAGGGAAGTGATTCAAAACGTTGAATCGAAAGATAGATATATGGCTCTTGGGGATTATATTTTTCAAAATAAACTCTACTTTTGAAAATACTTTCCTTTTTAAAATAGTTTTGAAAATAGTTTTCAAAAACTTTTATCTAATCTGGTAACCTTCAGCCCTGATACCAAGTGAAACACCCCATGTCCGTTAATGTCACTCACAAATGGAATGCATTAACTTCCATGAAGCAATATAAGCAAGCAGAACAGAATATTACAAGACAGATAAAGTAGTACTTGAAAATTTTATAACTTTATTACAGCAGAAATAGAAATAAGTTTGGTTACATCTTTCAAAACCACAATATCGGAATTCAAGTACATAAATATCAGTCTTGTACAAAAGCCTTCATAATGGACAATTTTTAAAACCATAAACCCCAACATAAACTGCCATGAAAAGATTGAGTCAAAGCCAAGCAATACTTTAAGCACTTCAAGCAAAGAGAATTTGAATAAAGCTCCTATGTTTACACCCTAAGCACCTGGGGGGAGACGGAAAGAAAAGAGGCGAAACAAACTAGGTCAGCTATAAGTCTGGTGAGTCCAGTGACTTTCAGCATATAAACAGATAATAGTATCATGACATGAAAATAAAACTAGATGAGAGATAATAGGAACAAGAATAACACGTATAAACAAGGTAAAGGGAACAAAACAAAATAACCTGGACCAAGCTATGCTTCTTACTTACTTTTCACTTCTCTGCACTAAAACTAGTATAATAGAATTAGGTGTTATCCTAATGTCTAAACAGAAAACAGAATGATCTCTTCAGAAAACATGATGTTAGTAATGGGCCTTTACTACCCGAACAGAGACAGACGGTACAGAAACAGAATACAAGTAATGGACTTTTACCACCCCAACAGAAACACAAGATACAGAAACAGAAGCAGGAACGGAATCAGAGATGGAAACAGAATAATCCCTACGGAAACAGAATATTTGAATTAGGTGTACACTAGTAATGGGCCTTTACCACCCTAACAGACGGTACCACACAGAAACAGACAGGTGTCACCACCCCAACAGAAACAGACGGTACCCTAAATTCTACCCCAAGTGATCGGCTCCCTAATACATAAATACCATGTGTCGGCCCCACAGAAGGGTGTATCACTCCCTAAAGTGGCAACTTATAGACACAGACCTATTTACAGATGTCACGGTGTCTTACATCCTCAGAGTAGACCAGATCCATGCACGCACATGACCCGGTTGGAATGCGCCATCAACACCCCTCGCCATAATCAGAGTGAACCTCTTACAATTAGTTCAGAAAGCGTGCCCGGACCCCTCTTAGTGTTGGGTCATAGTTTTGATACCAGAAAGGGTTACTAACAAATATTGGTCCCAAACAACAGATGACACAAGTAATTACCCCTCCTAACCTCGTGTCCCCAGGCTAACAGATTCCAGATTAACTTGCTTATATATTTCAGATATACAAAATTCAGATTAACTAGTTCTCATATCAGACATACAAGTTAACAAGTTTTCAGACTAACGGATCAGATGTACAGATTAACAAGTTTTCAGACTAACGGATCAAATATATAGATTAACGGACTTACATATTGTTTCACCTAAATTTGTATTGGGCCTACAGATTACGAAAAGGGTTTATTAGATTCATCAGTCCAATTGTTTTTAACCCTATCCACCCAACACGTTTTAGGTATCACATTTATCTTAGATTTGCATTAATTAAATATTAATGCACAGACCTCTCACATTAGGTCGGTAGCTTGTGGCCCTGGATGTGTCGGACGGTTTCGGGAAGACTTCTGCCACCAGCCAGACCTAACCTCGTGTCTAAGCATCTTTATGCCTACGACCTCTCACATTAGACTTACAGTTTGCGGTTGCTGGTTAAGCCGGTTATGTCCGGGAAGGCTTCTACCGCAAACAGAGTCTAACCTCGTGTCTCAGCATTCTTATTTTTAGCTAAAGCATTCATTCACAGATTATGTCAATATCAGACTAATTATGCCAATTCGACAAATTAACTTCTTTACAAGTTACAACAGATTATCCAAAGTTCTATTAACATGTTTTGCTCAATTTTAGATCGAGCCTACAGGTTTTCATACCCCAAATTACCATATTCAGTTTCAACAGATTTAGCAGATTAGACAATTTAACAGATTTAATCATACCTTAAAATTCCATTGACATACCTCGCTTAATCATAAAATTAAGCCTAATCTTACATGCTCAAATTATGGTCATAATTCACAATAAACGTATGCCCCAAATTTCTAGTCAAATTTACATAGTACATAATATTCTCCAAAAACCCCAAATCATGATATACTATATGAATTATGCCAAATTATAGCCTTTGATTTCAGCATATGTCAAATATCCAAAATTCCCATTTAGGCGTATTCCCAATTAATAGTTATCCTATTTTAATATAGATCTTTTACGCCTATATCATATATCCTTTTTTTTCAAGTCATAGATCGTCATTTAAAATATGCCCTCAAATCTAGATATTAAATCACAACATGTATTATGCCCTCAAAATCAGATCTTGAATTATAACATGCATTATGTTCCCAAATTACAGGTCATATGTTGTCATACAATAATTCTCCTTCTTCCAAATCATAAACCATCATATATAGTATGCCTAGATCTAGATCTTAAATTACAACTTATGTTGTGTTCTCAATTTAGTCACAAATCAGTTATGTCCAATTATGCATCATTCAATATTTTCCCCAAATTTAGCGTTCGCAAGTCAATCTCTTATGCGATTTAGCTCAGGCTCGTGGTAGCCTGGCTATAGAACAGAAGGAAGGAAGAGATACAGAATAGTTACAATAAGATAGATTGACACTGAAAATAGATCTGATGAACAGGAATATGCATAATCTCCAATTCAGATTTATAACCATGTCAAGATCATCATTAAATTTCATATCTGAAAATAACTGTACTCACAAATCGTGATTTAAGAAAGAAAAGAACGATTCTGGGATCTGATTTCTAGAGTTGATTAGCTTTCCATTGATTTAGGCTCGATTTGTTATCTTTATCTTCTCGCTTGAATTAATTGATTAGGGTGGAGGCTATGTCACTTTAGGTTTTGGGAGCATGGAGGTGCCATTCCTCTTTGTTAATGAATTACGGTTGGGTCTTGCTATGTATTTATAGGTGTAGAGAGTGCTTTAGATCCCTTAGATGAACTAGGAGACCATCAGAACCACCCAGCTCAAATACACATCATCCGGCCACTCAGAAGAAGACACATCATCGCAGAACACTCCAGAATTCTGTGCTGGATCGGTTTGGGTGCACTTGGCAGGTGCGCCAGTGCAATTTTGTACTGGCGCACTCGTGAAGTGCGCCTGTGCATTCTGGTCGACTTCCGGTTTTTCTGCCAAACTTCGTTCGTCAATATCTTCTTCATATGGTATCCGTTTTACGCAAACTTGGACTCTATCTCAAGTAGAATTCCGAGACGAACGCAGTGGCGTAACCTATTTCTTCTATTCTTCTTTTAATAATTAATTATTCTCTGTTTTGTTACTTTTATGTTCGTAGAAAATACGGGGTGTTACATATTTGTTGATTGTCCGGATATGCGAGGACCTCTCTCTCCTGTATTGGACATATGGGATGAGGAATAAGGTGCCTTCGGTTTTGTTCATACCCAGAAAGAACTTGTAAATGGATTGTATGTTTGACATTGTACTTTGCGATGTATTCGTTGATCTCTGCTAAATATATATATGTTTGGTGGCAGAGAATTTATTCTCTTGTTTAACACCCTTCTCTGAGACATACTAGTTTAGAGGTTATATATTAGTGGAAATCAATCGTATAGTATGGATTGACAATGTGGCATGCTAAGATGCAATGATCAAGGCATTTTTTGAAAAGCATGGGTCTTGTGGATGATGATCAAAGCACAACTTTAATTAGTACAACTTTGTATATATCATTAATTCGCGAGCCTCACACTCCGGTATAAGTCAAAAACAGGACGAGGACTACAGAGAGGACGTGCATTTCTTTCTAGCTATGAGTGTTGTCATGGTATGGAGCCCAGACATTTTTTTACTTATGTGGATGATTGGATTGCAAGGCGCCTCGGATATGATTGGTCGACAATGGCCAGATGTCAGGTCCGATAGGACCGAGAAATGTATTGTTCAGTAATAAATAATCCCCAAACGTTAGGTGTGGACTAGCCATGCACTAACCAAGGGTTTCCCATAGGTGTGATCCTGGACATCTTACTATAGATGATCCGAAACTGGTGAGGAATATCCTTTGCCTCGACTCATTGATGGAAATCCAAATTTCCAATACGTGATACTACGGTTTTATTTGTAAACCTATATGGTGACATAATATATGGTACCTATGTCGTCTATGATTGATACAATTATGTTGAAAATGTTTTTGAAACATTAAACACCAATGATAATATCATATGATTTTTGTTTTCTGCGTATCAAGCATTTTTGGCTCTTATATTTGTCCTCCAGCTTACGTTGCATTGTGTAATGGGACATGAGTCTTATAATAGCTTCATTCTTTCCAAAAAGCATTGTGTTCCATATAAAATGTTTTATTTCAAAGTATTCATAGGAGTACACCTGTGCCATAACTTACGGCGTGGTCCCATGATATTTATCCTACTTTTTTTTAAAAGTTTAATGACTATTTTAGCTCTCACACCAGTCCTAGGACTGACTCGAGGTTTATTGTCTTCCACCTAAACTCTGGGTGCCATTATTTTCCACACGGGAAGTCGATAGTTTTGGTTTTGCAGATTCTTTTCTTTCCATAGGATCCTAGATTATGGCTGGATCTATATTCGGAAAGCTCTGTATCTATGTATTGCCTTCAACTGTGTTTGTTTACGTGTTTTCTGCTGCATTGTATACTTATGTATTACATTTTCCATTGCTATGTAATTTATTTATTCTCTGATAATTGTATTTCCGTTGTATATTTGTTTTCCGCACTCTGTCATTCTTGTACTCTGATTTAAATTTTTGTGAAAGCAATAAAAAAATTCATTGTTTAATGTTCTGATGCATTATGTTCTCAAACTATCCGTATTTTAGTTCGGCCTAGGTCGGGCAGGGGTTTCGGGTTGTGTCACTTTATTTACACCCTTTAATTTAGTACTTAACAACAACCTAATCTTTTATACTCTATCACTTTAATCTCGCATATATATTATTAATCCATGTGCTTAGCAGAATAATCTACTAATTTTCGCTGTGCAACTCTGATTAGTTTAAACCATTCACATTTATCCTCACAATATAAGTTCAATCTTATTGTAACAACCCAGAAAATCAGGACCAATTTAAAAATTTTATTTCGAGTTTTCTAAAAAAAATTTGGTCAGAATTTAAAAATTCCATTTTTAAACAAAAACAAAGCCCTTAAAAATAGACATTTTGCAAACGACCTCAGTTTTCGGTGAAACCACTTTAGTTGGATATGGAATGTCAAATTATTGTTGGGTTTGAAATTCCGTAATTTTTAGAATTAATATGTGAGCGTGGTAAATTAAAACGCGTTTGGTAATTTCAATTTGAATTGGATCGACCAAAAAATGGTCATTTTTCAAACGGTCTCCAAATTCGACGAAAACAATTTTTTTAGGACTGCTTTTTCCAAATATAGCTAGATTTATTTTTCTTGAATTTTTGGAATCAGTATGTTGCCCCGGTAAATTAAAATGTATGTTCAAATCCAAAATTGAATGTTTTATATACTAATTTAAAGAAAAACTAACTGAAATAGTCGAATGGGCCTACGAAACATATTCCATTGTGTCCGGAATGGGGGTATTTAGCAAGGGGCAATAGTCATTGAATTCGATTTGGAGTTCGGATGGAGAAACGAGAATTTTTGAATTAAAAGCATTAAAATATAAATATAAGGGTCGATAAGAATTCATCTTCACTTTTTCGCTCCAGAAATAAAAACCCGTAACCCTCTCGTTCGACGGCGGCTACCCTTCCCATCTTAATCTCTCCCAACCATGCAGTAAAATCCAATGGTTCTTTAGAGTTTTTTGTAGAGATTGTCGTCCTCTTCTAATCCATATAAAATTCACCTTCCATTATTCTGTATTTCTCGAGAATCGCGCCTAGGAAGTTGCACCGTTCATGGCCATTTAACTCCTCCGATCCGCATTTGAGTTCGCCATCAAGGGGTGGAGCAGGTGCGCCTTTCCTAGCTCGACAACGTAGCGCTAGCAGATCGTCTTCAAGTGCTTCGGATTGAGAGAAATTTGCAGACCTAGTTTTGAATGAGAAACTGAGGTTAAGGCTTCTATAAATTAAACTATTTATAACACTTTAAAGCATTGCAAAGTTGGTTAAAAGAATAAAAATCATATCTTTTTCGTACGTTGTCGAAATTCAGTAAAACAAGAGACATTGGACTCGAGACATCATACACAACATTCTAGAAGAGACTAGAATGCATTTGGAGCTCTCCACAAAACTAGAAAGAGTGGAACCCAATGTGAGATTTCTAAATTCAAATTGGAATGGAAAAGCGATGTATAAATTATACGATGTATAAATTAGATACACGTTGTATATCTCATGTATAGGCATTGTATAAAGTATATAAGTGATTTATAAATTATACATACGTTGTATAAATCATATATGCGTTGAATGAAATTGAAATGGAAATAATACATTTATATATATATATATGTGTGTGTGTGTGTGTGTACTTCCCTCATCCACAGACCATGGACAATATAAATTGACTATGTTGTGGAAATTGATTGTGTTGTGGAAATTGATTGTGGTTGCAACAAAATTGGTTGTGTTTGTGGTAAATTCATTATGTTGTGAAAATGAATGGTATTGTGGAAATTATGGAAATGAAATTATTGTAATGCTGCAACGCCCAGGGTAACAGAGGAGCCGTGCTGGACACAGTGCCGGTGCTAAATACCCTGCTGTTGTAATGCAGAAATTTTCTGAAATATTCATGTGTTGAATAAATTGTATGTATGAACCACTAAAAATATTCATGTATTGAATAAATTCCTAAACAATAAAAATCACAATTTTATTGTATGTATGAACCACGAAAAATATTCATGTGTTGAATAAATCCTTTGAACAATAAAAATCTCATTTTTATTGTATGTATGAACCACTAAAAATATTCATGTGTTGAATAAATTTTTTGAACAATAAAAATAACATTTTTATCATGTATGTGAAGTAATAAAAATATTCTTATGTTGAATAAATTCTTCGAACGATAAAAATAACATTTTTATAATGTATGTGAAGTAATAAAAATATTCATGTGTTGAATAGATTCTTTGAACGATAAAAATGACATTTTTATCATGAATGTGATGTAATAAAAATATTCATGTGTTGAATAAATTCTTTGAACGATAAAAATAACATTTTTATCACGTATGTGAAGTAATAAAACTATTCATGTGCTGAATAAATTCTTTGAACGATAACAATAATATTTTTATCATGTATGTGAAGTAATAAAAAATATTCATGTGTTGAATAAATTCTTTGAATGATAAAAATATTTTTTTTATCATGTATAGGCAGTGTTAAAAATAACCATGTGTTGAAATAAATATTTGTTAGTTAAAAATATTATTTTTAACATGTTAAGGAAGTGAATAAAAATTGTCATGTATGGAAATAAATATTTGTTCACTAAAAATATTATTTCTAGCTTAGATATGCATATATAAAAATATGCAAAATAGGTAAATGGGTAGGCTGTTGAGTAGAGAATTTATTTGCGTGCCCGACAAATAGGTAAACCTTATGAGTTGGCTGCACAATTTTATTTATTATACAAACTCCTATGAATGCCATTGGATGATGTGTGTTGGTTGTTCTTGTGGGATTATAAATGTCGCCATAGGATAGCAACAATTAATTTTTAACTACACTACATGACATACTTCATGAAGATAGCATACTCTATCATATACCACATTAGCATTTGGAGCTTATGTGACGAGGTTGGAATTACCATACAAGTGAGAGGCTTGTATGGCGATGACTGAATTACAGGTTGAACTGAGGACTAATATGGAAAAAATAAAGTATAATGGTAAATTGTCAGATAAAATAAAAACCGCACATGGGTCTAGAGTTGACAATAATCATGTCTCTCTAGCTATTAGATACGACACGTGGATTATTTATTTTCCAGCACTGGATAAGGTGACGAGAATTTATTCTCTTGAGAAATGATTTTTACACTTTCCCTTGGGCTTATATTAGTCACTAAAAATTGTGTACGCTTATTCTGGATTTATTGGGTACCTAATACGGCCTAATAAATTTTTAAACCTCTTTCCGTACAAAGAAGGCTATGGCGAAATTTTCCAAAATTTAAAGGCGTTAGCCAAAATTTTCAAGTGAAAACGGTTTGGAAATCGTCGAATGAATTATATTTATATATATAACAATATAAATTAAAATAAAACGAATCACGCAGCTGTAGTTTGCGTTTTGGAATCGTAACTTTAAACGATTATACCGAGAGATCCGACCGTCGGATTTTCCTGAAATCGGAACTGTTGGGTTCGCTTTAGAAAGATCTTTCCAATGATATTAACTTTTTTAAGATATAACGGTTAGATTTTGAGAAATGTGTAATTCAAATTTGAATAAAAACAGCGCCAGGGCCGGGTAATGACTTGAAGCATCGTTTAATTAAAATGGGCTATTTTTATATAAATAAAAATTTAAATAAATCATTATAAAATATTGTAAACGATATGGAATGGAAATAAGATGATTTTACTTGGTTTATTGGATATTCTGATTGTTAGATGTATTTGACATGACATTATTATATTAAATTGAAACGTGAATGTCAAATGGTTTAACCATGAAAAGAATTGATTTGAATTCTATGTATACGTGAATTATTTGAAAAGGTTGAGTTAATTCTCATTTCAAATAATTAATCGTCGATTAAAAGTCAAAGAAATGAAGACGGTGCAAGACCGGTGATCTTCGCATCAAATGGATTACTAATGATGCCTTGGATATGGTTAGTTCCCATGAAGCAGTTACAACGGTAGTGATCCACGCGTATTTGTTGATTGTCCGGATATGCGAGGGCCTCTCTTCCGTATTGGACATACGGAACGAGGAATAAGGTGCCTCCGGTTTCGTTCAGACCCAGAACGGACTAGTAAATGGATGTGTGTCTGACATTGGATTTTGTTCTGTGTTGATTGATCCCTATTAAATATATATCTGTTTGGTTGCGGAGAATTTATTCTCTTGCTTAGCACCTTTCTCTAAGACGTACAAGCTTAGAGATTATATATCGATAGACATCAGTCGCATGGCGTGGAATGTCAATGTGGCATGCTGAGATGCAAATGATCAAGGCTTTTGTTGAGAAACATAGTCTTGTGTTGATGATCAAAGCACAACTTTAAATAGCATAGCTTTGTGTATAGCGTTAATTCGTGATCCTCATACCTCAGTATGAGTGAAAAACAGGATAAGGGACCCAAGGAGGACATGACGTTTCTTTCTAGCTATGGGTGGTGTCATGGTATGGAGTCTGGACATATATATATATTTTTTACCTATGTGGATGATGGAATGCGAGGCGCCTCGGATATACCGATTTCTACAGAGCCAATGGAGAGGTCCTTTAGGATCAGGAAACATGTGTCAGGCATAATTTATCCGCTAAGTGTGGACCGACCTTGGAGGATCCAAGGGCTCGCCAACGTCCGAGCCCTTAGGCATTTGCTAGAGTGTCTCAAAGCCGGCGAGGAGTACATCCCTTGCCTCGACTCATGATGGAATCCAATTTTCCAATACGACATTACGAATTTGATTGTAAACTTATATGGCGACATAGTAGGATGGGATACAATGCCGTCTATGATTGATACGTTATAATTGAAATTTTGTTTGAAACATATATGCACTTGTAATAATATTAAATGCTTTTGTTATATTCATATCAAGCATATTTTGGCCATCATAAGGTAAAACTCTATCCTCCGGATTGCGTTGCATTGTGTGATGGGACTTGAGTCTTATAATGGCTTCATCTTTCTAAAAAGCATTGCATTGTTTAAAAGATTTGCTTTATTTCATGTGTTGGCAATCAATGAAGTAAACCCGTACTGGGTTAGCTGCGTGGTCCTATGATTTGCCTTATTATTATTGTTGAATTAGTTAAGTAGATTTCTCATACCAGTCCCATCACTGACTCGTAGTTTGTTTCACTTGCAAACTCGGGTGCCCTTGTTTTTACATGGGCAGCAAAGTAACAGGTTGCATGATGTATTTCGGCTTAGCACTATTGCTTGGAGTGAGCTTTTGGCTTATGGCAAAGGCTAGCTTTTATCTATATTTTGGACTGTTGACATTACCGCCTGTATTATCTTATGTATATGTACCGCTGATCGCGATGTAGACAGATTATCTCTATTATGTATTATCTGATGTATATGTACCGGCCGATCTCGATATAGACTGGTCATTTCTTTTATGCACAAAGTTGTATCTTATGACTGTGCAACTCTGATGTTTATTACATTTTATGATTCCGCTATCATATTGATGTAAATTATTCTATTTCATGCTTATGCTATTATCTGTAATCTGCTAATGTTGATTAATGTGTTGTATTCCTAATTATTATCCTTACTTCCGTGACACAGGGGTTTGGGGTATTCACAGTTGGTATTAGAGCTTTGGTTAATCTTAGTTCTAGAATTAAACACATCAAACACCTCGTCAAAAAAAGAACCAGTAGTATTCTATGGCAAGTAGCTCATTAGAGATAGTATTAGTAATGTCCTAGAATAAGCACAGCAGAATAGCATAATAATTTGATCAGTACATCATTGTTTTTCCTTATGTCCTTTTGCTTTTACCATTCCTTAAATTATCATTTCTGTTGGTCTGACTCTTTTCTTGCTTGTACAGAACTGACTGAGATGAGTACTAGAGTTGGAGGTAGAGCAGGCAAAGGCCGAGGAAGGGGTGAAATCCCCGCTGCTCTGAATTAGCCCAATCCTGAGGTTGCAGTGCCACAACAACATCCCCCGCAACCGTTGGATCTCGATAGGGTGGCTAAGAAGTATGGGAATCTAGGTGGCCTGCCATTCTCTGGCAATGGTACAGTGGCTGTATCCCAAGCTTGGTTAAAGTCATGCGAACGAATCTTCGTAGGCCTAGAGTTAGAAGATACAGAAAGAGGTTCATGGCATCCTGGATGTTGAAGGATGAAGCACTGATATGGTGGGAGGCCGTCACAGTAGGCAAGATTGAGGTAGATATGACCTGGGCTAAATTCAAAGAAGTGTTCAATGAGAAATTCATCCCTCGACAGGAAGTCGAGCTCTTACATGACGAGTTCGCTAATCTCCAGCAAGGAGATCGCACTATCCATGAGTATCTCAACAAATTCATGGAATTATCTCACTACGCACCCAAGCTTATTCAGGATCCGATTGAGAAGAACAAGCGATTTATATATGGACTTCCTCGTAGGTACCAGAGTCGAACGAATGGGCACATTGACCTTCCATTCACCAAGATGGTTGAGATAGCATGCAGATATGAAAGTTTAGACAAGAGGAACTTTCAAGAAGACCGAGAGAAGAATCAAACCAACAACAAACGGAAATGTTCTAGTAAGCAGCCTGAGGCAAGCAACATAGCAGCCACAAAGCCTCAAGCGAACAAGAAACCAAGGGGCAGTTGCCATAACTGTGGCCAAAGTGGACATTGGGCAAATGAATGCAACGCTTCAAAGCTTCAAAAGACAAATCAGGCCAGAGTCAAAATCCTAGGAATTCTAGATCATGCTACAATTGCCGCTAAATAGGGCATCTTGTCAAGGACCGTGCATTGCTTAAGAAGGCTGAAGTTGCTCATGTGTATGACGGGGCGCATACGCCAGCTTCTTCTGAGGGAGCAGGTAAACCTGATGTTTTGGGAGGTACCGTTACTGTTAAAAATATTCATGTTACATTATTATTTGACACCAGTGCATCACGAAGTTTCATTTCTTGAAACATAGTTAAAAAGTTAAAATTAAAACCAAGAGATCTTAAAGATTCGATTAGAGTTCATAATTCGATAGGAGGTTCTCTAGTTCTCAGTTCATATTGTAGAGTGCCCATCTCCTATTCTTTCTACCGGTTTCGTATTACATTGATCATCATGATTTTTTCTGAATTCGCTGTTATCCTTGGGTTAGAATGGTTAATGAAATATGAGGCCGAAGTAAAATGTGCCGAAAGAATAGTTAAAGTTAAAACGAAGTTGGGAGATATAATTATACCATGCCACGGCTCAGATTCAGATAGAAAAGAATTTTGGTCCGCGCTAGAAGTTACTCCCACTTTATTAGAAAATATTTGTAACGACCCGTATTCTACACATCATAGGATTGTAGAATATTTATTTCTTTCCCGTGTGAAGTCGTATGGTCATATAACTTTGGGAAACATTTATTTGAGTCATTTCCCCTGTTCATGATTTTTGTCGATTTTTAAATGACCATTTTGCCCCTAGCCAGTACTGTTTTGGCCATAACTTTTGATAGGGAAGGAATTTTGACCTGAAACCACTTCCATTAGATTCGTTTGATGGTTTCTCTTTCCGTAGAGTGGTCATAATAGCCAAACGGACTTACCGTTTGGGAGATATGGCTGAAACAAGGTTTGCAAGGTGAAAAAACTGCATATTGGGCCAAACCGGGTAGTTAAGGATTTGGGCCCATGACCCATTTCGGGATTAGGGTTAGGAGAGGGCTGAGTTGGTCTAGGATTTGATCCCATTTCAGTTTTCTAGCCTCCACTTAGTCCCCAAGAAACCTAATAATGGCCTCCAACCTCTAAATCACTCCAAATCACTCTAAACTTGAAGAAAAGAGATTAGCAACGACAAATCAAGGCAAATCAACACCAAATCGGGATTAGAGCTGCTACAACACCTTGCTATCTTCACCAAATCTGAGATTTATTTCGGATTTTGCTTTATTTGTGGCTAAGGTGAGTGATTAGCTTGCTTTTTGCACTAATTATGGTTATTCGGGGTGATTAGTGCTAATTAGCGTTTTTAAACGAAAATAAATTCTGGAAAAATGTTTATAAATTCATAAATAATGTTTTAGACCTCTGATATGAGTTTGGGTTAATTTGGTTAAGTTCTGCTAATCATATGCTTAAACATGATTAAGAGGGATTAAGGGAAAACATGGGGTTTTGGCTATGTTTGATCCATTTTATCATATCATATGGTTGTTTTGGTGTTTGAGGTCACTTGTATGTGTTGTTATGACTCTTTGGTATGCTTTGTGATTGATTTCAATAGATAGGATGGTCAAAAACGTCGTCGAGAGACGTATAAACACTTGTTGGAAAGTCTCAGGAAAACTGCAGGTTTTCGGATCGGATCGGAGGAGGGGCTCGGATCGGAAATGGCGATTGGGCAAAGACTCCGAACCGAACCGGAGATTGGTGCGACGCATTTGGCAAAAAGGAAGGCCACGTGTGTGGAACTGGATCGGATCGGGTGAAGGCAAAGTGAACGGATCGGGGTAGGACTAAGGGATCGGATCGGATTAGAATAGGGAACGGAACAGAACAGGGCAACAGGAATTGGGATCGGATCGGAGGGAAGCAACGGACCGGAATATAGGAAATAGGATCGGATCGGATTGGCATAGGGGGACGGAACCAGATAAGGTAACCAAAGCTGGAGCAAAGAATAGAAGGGTGAAGCAACTCGACCCGACCCGGAGTAGACGCTCGACCCGACCCGCTTGAAGGACTCGACCCGACCCGACGTAAAATGGGGCAACCTGAAGGATTTCGACCCGAACTAGCATAGCTTAGGATAACCGATCCGAACCGATGGTGATGAATGAGCATGGATCCGAACCGAATCCAAGAGCAAAGAAGGAAGAACCGAACCGACCAGTATTGACCAATAACCCGAGATGCAACGGTACAAAAGGAAGTTGGAACCACTTACCAATGGATTTGTGCTTAGCGTTGGTAATAAGTTCACTTCATGATTGGACTTTGCTGCGGGACGTGTGCTAAGGAGTTGTCGATGTCTATGACTTTGGATCACCAGGCGTTGGAGGTAGAGAGACAAACTCGGGCTTTGGATATGGTGCGACTAGGGAGCTACCTACCAATGGAGTGGGGTCATGGAAACGTTGGGCGTGATCCCATAGGTATGGCGTTGGTGGTAGTAGGAATGTGCATAGTCGTACAAAGTCGAGTTCTGTCGTTTTAGTAAAGTGCTCTAGTGATCGAAGAAGTGGATGTCGTATGCTTTACGCACTGAGTGAGAGATGTGAGGATGGTCGCTATGCTTGATTGTTTGACATACACATCCCCACCCCCGTATATTTACACACCATATGCTAGTGACATCTTAGAGTATTGTACCGTGTAGTACTAACTCTTTGATTGCAGGTCCAGGTTCAGGTATGACTTAGTATACCTGTTATTATTCTGTTTATGCTTGCTACCACTCATACCAGACTGATGTCTGACCCAGAGTTTTATGTTTCTTCTTATTACTCTGGGTGCTCACACGAGCAGACTAGAGACAGGGATAGCTGGTAGTGCGCTTGGTAGATGGACTGAAGACGAGCAGGAGGCTCCACGTATGATATATAGTTATTCTCCCTGTGTCGTGATTGGTATCTACTTTGGGCATTAGTAGCATACCTATTTTGTTATCTTGGAGACAGTATTTTGAAGTTGTAATAAGCTGTATTTGATATTTCCGCTACTCTGATGATGTTAGTTCAAGTTTTCAGCTTATGCACTGTCTCATCTGTTTTATGTCAAGTATATGTTGGTTATTATATTTTACCCCATGCGCTGTGAGACATATTACAGGTTCTTTATTTGGTTCCTCTTCTTTCTTTCTCATTCTTTGGCGACCGTCCCATGCCAATTGGACATGTGTACAGCGCACAATTGGAGTAAAATGTCGGTTGGTGCGGGGCGGGCCGTCACAATATTCCTGTCGTTAAACATTATGCGGATGTGTTTGAAGAAGTTGATAGCTTACCTCCCGAAGAGAAATTGACTTCAAAATCGATTTAATTTCGAATGCAAGGCCAATAGTGCATGTTGTTCGGAGAATGACGTTGAAAGAGAAAGAAGAATTGGGTGATCAAACTCGATAATTACTATGGAAGGGTCTAATCTGGCCTACCATCTCATGTTGGGGAGCGGTAGTAGTTTTTGATCCAAAGTCACACGGTACTCTCAGATTATGTGTTGATTACTGAGACCTCAACAAGTAGACGCTTAAGAATAAATATCCGTTACCCCGCACTGATGATCTATTGGATCGTTTGAATGGAGTGCAAGCATTTTCGAGAATGGACCTAGCTACAGGTTTCCATCAACTGCGTATTACCGAAGAATGTGTTCCTTTGACAGCTTTTAGAGGTCCATAATTATTTTATGAGTGGTTAGTAATGTCGTTCGGCTTATGTAACACTCCAGCTTATTTTGTCAATTTAATGAACAGAGTATTTAGAGAAGTCTTGAATAAATTTGTGCTGGTTTTCATTGACGACATTTTAATCTTCTCTAAGTCAGCTAGTGAGCATGAGAAACATTTAGAACGAGTGTTGGAAATTCTGAGAAAGAATGTCTTAAAAGCCAAATTTTCTAAATGCATATTCTGGCAAGAAGAAGTGAAGTTCCTTAGTCATATCGTATCAAAGGATGGAACTTCAGTGGATTCAAGCAAAATTACAGCTATTCAAGATTGAAAGCAGCCTAGTACATCCACAGAAGTCCGAAGTTTTCTAGATTGGCTAGTTATTATCAGAAATATGTTAAATATTTTTCAAAGCTATCTAGTTCATTAACGAAGCTTACTAAGAAGCATACTAGATTTAACTGGACTCCAGAATGTGAGACAGCTTTCCAAGAGCTGAAACTAAGATTAACTACTGCTCCATTATAAACAATTATCGATGGCAATCAAGATTTGACAGTCTATATAGATGCTTCTCTTGAACGTGTTGGTGCGGTATTAATGCAAAGAGACCAAGTAGTTGCTTATGCTAGCCGTCAATTGAAGCCGCATGAGAAGAGATATGCAACTCATGATCTTGAGTTAATAGCCGTCATGTTTTGTTTGAAAATATGGAGGCATTATCTTTTGGGTGAGAAGTTCGAATTATATATAGATCATAAGTCATTGAAATATTTGTTCACCCAGAAAGACTTCAATTTGAGATAGCAGTGTTGGTTAGAGTTTCTTGCAGCGTACAATCTCGATATTTTGTATACTCCAGGGAAGCCAATGTCGTAACTGATGCGCTTAGCAGAAAGAATGTAATTGTCGTCATTCTGATCATTGCACCTTCATTAATTGATAAGATCTTTGTTCTTCAGAAAGACGATAAGTTTATTCAGATGATCAGCAAACGAGTTCAAAAGGGAAAAGTTTCAAGCTTTCAAATTGATAGCAAGGGAACTCTTAGGTTGAATGGACGAATTTGTGTTCCAGATATTCCAGAACCCCGGAGAGAAGTGCTAGATGAATGTCACTAGTCCAAGCTTATTATTCATCCTGGAGTAAGTAAGATGTACAATGATCTCAAACACACATTCTGAGCGATCAATAGAAACTTGCAGGATTATTGCAACCATTGGAGATTCCAGATTGGAAGTGGGATCAAATTTCCATGGATTTCATAGATGGTTTGCCCAGAACCAAGAAAGGTAATGACAGTATATGGGTGATCATAGATCATTTCACGAAGACCGCCCATTTTATTCCTGTCAGATCAAATAGAATAGCTCAGAGCCTGGCGCAGATTTATTTTAAAGAAATTGTCAGACAATATGGAGTTCCCAGTAGTATCGTTAGTGATCATGATCTAATATTCGCTACTAAATTCTGGGAAGCATTCCAAGAAGAGTTGGGGAAAAAGTTAAATCTGAGCATTGCATATCATCCTCAAACAGATGGCCAAACCGAGAGGGTGAATCGTATACTAGAAGATTTATTGCGGCCTTGTATTCTTGATTTTTGCGGATCGTGGGAAGATCACTTGCATTTGGCTAAGTTTTCTTATAATAACATCTATCAAGCGAGCTT
Organism: Allium sativum; assembly: GCA_030737875.1. Classification (NCBI taxonomy): domain Eukaryota; kingdom Viridiplantae; phylum Streptophyta; class Magnoliopsida; order Asparagales; family Amaryllidaceae; genus Allium; species Allium sativum. The sequence goes on along the minus strand of CM060909.1, from coordinate 425,183,860 downwards.
AAAAATGTCTTCATTCGAAGCCTTGTATGGTGGACCATGTAGATCTCCCGCATGTTGGGTAGAATCAGGCAATCGACTAGTATTGGGTCCTGACATGATTCGAGAAGCTTCAGATAAAGTCGATTTCATTAAGAATCGACTGCAAACAGCTCAGAGCCGACAGAAGAGTTATGCAGATTCAAGAAGAAGAGATTTGGCTTTTTCTGTTGGTGATTATGTATATTTGAGAGTTTCTCCGAATAGAGGAGAAGTCTGATTCGGGAAAACAGGGAAGTTGGCCCCCAGATTTATTGGTCCATTTCCTATACTTGAAAGAATTGGAACTCTTGCTTACAAGGTTCAGTTACCAGACTGGTTGCTAGGAGTTCATGATGTATTTCATACTTCTCAACTTTGAAAACATGTGCATGATCCAGATCTGATTGTAGAAGAATCAGCGCAATAGGATCTGGATATTACTCCAAAATTAGCAGTGAGAAGAGAGCCACTGAAAATTATTGACAAAGAAACCAAGGTTCTGAGGAACAAGAAGGTTCACTTAGTCAAAGCACAGTGGAGCGGAGATCCTACGGATTGTACATGGGAGACCGAATATAGCATTAAACAAGCTTATCCCAAGTGCAGAGTGGACATCTCTGATTAGCTCTAGTGTAAGGAACATTTACAATATTTTGCATTTCCGTTTCGTTTCCTACTTTATTGTTGTTACCTTTTGGGGACAAAAAGTTTTAAGTAGGGGAGATTGTAACAACTGGTAAATCAGAACCAATTTAAAAATTTTATTTCGAGTAATTTTAACAGAAATTTGGTCAGAATTTAAAAATTCCATTTTTAAACAACAACGAAGCCCTTAAAAAAAGATATTTTGCAAACGACCTCCGTTTTCGACGAAACCACTTTAGTTTGATCTGGAATGTCAAATTATTGTTGGTTTTAAAATTTCATAATTTTTGGAATTAATATGTATGCGTGGTAAATTAAAATGCATTTGGTAATTTCAGTTTGAATTGGATCGACCAGAAAATGGCCACTTTTCAAATGGTCTCCAAATTCGATGAAATTAATTTTGTTAGGACTGTATCGCCCAAACACAGCTAGATTTATTTTTCTGGAATTTTGGGAATCGGTATGTAGCCCTGGTAAATTAAAATGTACGTTCAAATCCAAAATTGACTGTTTTATATTTTAATTTGTAGAAAAACTGACTGAAACAGTCGAGTGGGCCTACGTAACATGTTCCATTGTGTCCGAAATAGGGGTATTTAGCTAGGGGCGACAGTCGTTGGATTGGATTTTGAGTTTGGATGGAGAAACGAGAATTTTGGAATTAAAAGAATTAAAAAATAAAATATAAATATAAAGGCCAATAAGAATTCATCTTCACATTCTTGCTCCAGAAATAAAAACCTGTAATCCTCTCGTTCGATGGCAGCTACCTTTCCCATCTTCTCTCCTCAATCTCTCTCAAATCACGCAATAAAATCCAATGATTCTTTAGAAGTTTTTATAAGGATTTTCATCCTTTTCTAATCCATATAAACTTCACCCACCATCGTTTTGAATTTCTTGGAAATCATGCCCGGGAGGTTGCTCCGTTCATCGCCGTTTACCTTCTCGGATCCGCGTTCGAGTTCGCCATCAAAGGGTGGCGTAGGTGTGCCTTTCCTAGATCAACAATGTGGCACTAGAAGATCGTCTTCAAGTGCTTCGGATTGAGAGAAATTTGTAGACTAAGTTTCGAACAAAAAATTAAGGTAATGGCTTGTGTAAATTAAACTGTTTATAACACTTTAAAGCATTGCAAAGTTGGTTAATCGTATAAAAATCATATCTTTTTCGTATGTTGTCAAAATCCACTGAAACAAGAGCTCGAGACATCGTACACTACATTCTAAAAGAGACTAGAACACGTTTGGAGCTCTCTACAAAACTAAAAGGAGTGGAACCCAATGTGAAATTTCTAAATTCAAATTGGAATGGAAAATCGATGTATAAATTATATAAGCGATGAATAAATCATATACGCGTTGCATATCTCATATATGGGCGTTGTATAAATTATATAAGTGATGTATAAATTATACATATGTTGTATAAATCATATATGCATTGGATGAAATTGAAATGGAAATAATACATTTATATATGTGTGTGTGTGTGTGTGTGTGTGTGTATGCATACTGCCCTCGTCCATAGACCATGGACGATATAAATTGATTATGTTATGGAAATTGATTGTGGTTGCAACAAAATTGGTTATGTTTGTGGTAAATTCATTGTGATGTGAAAATGAATGGTATTGCGGAAATTATGGTAATGAAATTATTGTAATGCTGCAAGGCCTAGGATAGCAGAGGAGCCATGCTAGACACGGTGCCGGTGCTTCTAAAATATTCATGTGTTGAATAAATTGTATGTATGAACCACTAAAAATATTCATGTGTTGAATAAATCCTTTGAACAATAAAAATCACATTTTTATTCTATGTATGAACCACTTAAAATATTCATGTGTAGAATAAATCCTTTGAACAATAAAAATCACAATTTTATTGTATGTATGAACCACTAAAAATATTCATGTGTTTAGTAAATTCTTTGAACGATAAAAATAACATTATTATCATGTATGTGAAGTAATAAAAATATTCATATGTTGAATAAATTCTTTGAACGATAAAAATAACATTTTTATCATGTATGTGAAGTAATAAAAATATTCATGTGTTGAATAAATTCTTTGAACGATATAAATAACATTTTTGTCATGTATGTGAAGTAATAAAAATATTCATGTGTTGAATAAATACTTTGAAAGTTAAAAATAACATTTTTATCATGTGTATGAAGTAATAAAAAATATTCATGTGTTGAATAAATTCTTTGAACGATAAAAATGTCATTTTTATCATGTATAAGCAGTGTTAAAAATAACCATGTGTTGAAATAAATATTTGTAGTTAAAAATAATATTTTTAACATGTTAAGGAAGCGAATAAAAATTGTCATGTATGGAAATAAAGATTTGTTTGCTAAAAATATTATTTTTAGCTTAGATACGCATGTATATAAATATGCAAAACAGGTAAATGGATTGGCTGTTGAGTAGAAAATTTATTTGTGTGCCCAACAAATAGGTAAACCTTAATGAGTTGGCTGCGCAATTTTATTTATTATATAAACTCCTGTGAATGCCACTGGATGCGGTGTGCTGGTTGTTCTATGTGGGATTATAAACGTCGCCATAGGATAGCAACAATTAATTTTTAACTACACTACATGGCATACTTCGTGAAGATAACATACTCTATCATATACCACATAAGCATTTGGAGCTTATGTGACGAGGTTGGAATTACCATACAAGCGAGAGGCTTGTATGGCGATGACTGAATTACAGGTTGAACTGAGGACTGATACGGACTAAATAAAGTATAATGGTAAATCGTCAGATTTAATAAAACCCCACACGGGTTTGGAGTTGACAATAATCACGTCACTCTAGTTATTAGATACGACACATGGATTATTTATTTTCCAACACTAGATAAGGTGACGAGAATTTATCCTCTTGAGAAATGATTTTTACAATTTCTCTTGGGCTTAGATTAGTCACTAAAAATTGTGTACGCTTATTCTGGATTTATTGGGTGCCTGATACGGCCCAATAAATTTTCAAACCCCTCTCCGTACAAAGGAGGCTATGGTGAAATTTTCCAAAATTTAAAGGCGTTAGCCAAATTTTTAAAGTGAAAACGGTTTGGAAATCGTCGAATGAATTATATTTATATATATAAATATATAAATTAAAATAAAATGAATCGCGCAGCTGTAGTTCATGCTTTGGAATCGCAACTTTAAACGATTATACCGAGAGATCCGACCGTCGGATTTTCCCGACATCTGAACTGTTGGGGTCGGTTTGGAAAGATATTTCCAACAATTTTAACTTTGTTAAGATACAACGGTTAGATTTCGAGAAACGTGTAATTCAGATCTGAATAAAAACAGCGCCAAGGCCAGGTAATGACTTCAAGCGGCGTTTAATTAAAATGGGTTATTTTTATATAAATAAAATTTGCGATAAATCGTTATAAAATATTATAAACCATATGGAATGGAAATAAACCAATTAATTGGTTTATTGGATATTCTGATTATTTGATGTATTTGACATGACAATATTATATTAAATTAAAATGTGAATGTCAAATGGTTTAACCATGAAAAGAATTGATTTGAATTCTATGCGTACGTGAATTATTTGAAAAGGCCGAGTTAATTCTCATTTCAAAAAATTAATCGTCGATTAAAAGTCAAAGATATGAAGATGATGCAAGACCGGTGGTCTTCGCATCGAATGGGTTACTAATGATACCATGGATATGGTTAGCTCCCATGAAGGGGTTACAATGGTAGTGATCCGCACGTATTTGTTGATTGTCCGGATATGCGAGGGCATCTCTTCTGTATTGGACATATCGAACGAGGAATAAGGTGCATCCGGTTTCGTTCAGACCCAGAACGGACTAGTAAATGGATGTGTGACTGACATTCGATTTTGTTCTGTGTTGATTGATTTCTATTGAATATATATCTGTTTGGTGACGGAGAATTTATTCTCTTGCTCAACACCCTTCTCTAAGATGTACGAGCTTAGAAGTTATATATCGATAGACATCTGTTGCATGGCATGGAATGTCAATGTGGCATGCTGAGATGCAAATGATCAAGGCTTTTGTTGAAAAGCAGAGTCTTGTGGTTGATGATCAAAGCACGGCTTTAAATAGCATAGCTTTGTATGTAGCGTTAATTCGCGAGTCTTACACCTCAGCATGAGTTAAAAATGGGATAAGGGACCCAAGGAGGACATGAGCTTTCTTTCTAGCTATGGGTGGTGTCATGGTATGGATCCCAGACATTTATATATATTTTTACCTGTGTAGATGATGGAATGCGAGGCGCCTCGGATATATCGGTTAAGACAAAGCTAATGGATAGGTCCTACAAGACCGAGAAATGTGTGTTCAGGCATAATTAATCCACTAAGTATGGACCGGCCTTGGAGGATCCAAGGGCTCGCCAGCGTCCGAGCCCTGAGGCATTTGCTAGAGTATCTCAAAGCCGACGAGGAGTACATCCCTTGCCTCGACTCATGATGGAATCCAATTTTCCAATACGACATTACGAATTTGATTGTAAACCTATATGGCGACATAGTAGGATGGGGTACTATGCCATCTATGATTGATATATTATGATTGAAATTTTGTTTGAAACATATATGCACTAGTAATAATATCAAATGCTTTTGTTTTATATGTATCAAGCAAATTTTTCCCATCATAAGGTAAAACTCTTTCCTCTAGATTGCATTGCATTATGTGATGGGACTTGAGTCTTATAATGGCTTCATTTTTCTAAAAAGCATTGTGTTGTTTAAAAGATTTGCTTTATTTCATGCACTGGCAATCAATGGAGTAAACCCGTTTCGCGTTAGCGGCGTGGTCCTATGATTTGTCTTATTATTATTGTTAAATCACTTAAGTAGATTTCTCATACCGGTCCCATGACTGACTCGTAGTTTGTTTCACTTGCAAACTTGGGTGTCCTTATTTTTACATGGGTAGCCAAGTAACAGGCTGCAGGATGTACTTTGGCTTAGCACTATAGCTTGGAGTGGGCTTTTGGCTTATGGCAAAGACTGGCTTTTATCTGTATTTTGGACTATTGACATTACCGCTAGTATTATCTAATGTATATGTGCCGCTGATCGCGATGTAGACTGATTATTTCTATTATGTATTATCTGATGTATATGTACCGGCCGATCTCGATGTAGACTAATCATTTCTTTTATGCACTAAGTTGTATCCTATGACTGTGCACCTCTGATGTTTAATACATTTTATGATTCCGCTGTCATATTGATATAAATTATTCTATTTCATGTTTGTGCTATTATCTGTAATCTGCTAATGTTGATTAATGTGTTATATTCCTATTGATTATCCTTACTTCCGTGACACGGGGGGTTTGGGGTTTTCACAGTTGTCTTCTTAGATTTTTAATTCATATCCCATCTCAATTTAAGTATTTAGTTTTACCAACAACCATACAAAAAGGGACAAGACTCAAAGTCACACTGAATTTGAACCCTGGATATTATACGCAAAAAAGGTTCAATGAAATGAAAGTTTCCTCATGGGTGAAAACTGATAATAGGAGTCAACATATGGACTACTATGGAATTAAATATGTTTCTAGTCGTATTCCTAACATATAAATCACTTTAAGGAATCTAAAAACTAAGGAACACCGATTAAGGATAACGATGAAAAGTGATAGGAGTAAACACGAATGTTATCCTTTACTGCTGTATCGCATGTATTATTCTGGTCCTATTTTGCATTTATCACACTTTATTCTGAATTTTTCTCTAATACCACAATGTAACGCCCTACCCCGAGACCCACGCTGATAAAGAGGGTACTGAGTAATATTGTGTATTAGTGTGGAGAATAAGGATGGTTAGGAGCTACCACCTATAAGTCATACATTAAATAAGTATTGAATACGTCGATTGGGTGTATAATTTTTTTTCTTTCTTACCTTAAGTGGATTGACGAACTCAATTCATCTAATATAAAACTACAGTGGCTAAGGATCGTATACAGAACAAACTATAACACTTCACAAATAGTAGATCACAAAACAAATACATATAGATACAACATCAAAATACAACATATACGTGAATTGTACTCAATTGGATCTTAAGAACCGTATACAAATATAATATTCATCCAAAAGAATATACAACATGAGACTTTAACACACGACAAATCTACTTGGTTTTTATCTTCAAGTAAAATGATCCAAGACGAAAGAAGAAAATCACAAATCAACAACCATCTATTGACCTAAAACAACCCAATCTGACCTGAGTATAAAATACTTGGGTCGGTCTAGCTTAAACATATCAGGTAGAACATGATAAATGGAAAATAATACCATCTAAGGAATAATCCCTCTCAATAAAGGAGGAATACGACAAATATACAAACGACATAGAATGCATGAGAAAGGATCACTAACTCATAATCAAGGATCTCTTGCAAGGTATTATACACATAATACAGCTATTCCATTGCCTAAACGACTAAAGCTTAAGGCTATGATGGTCTAAAAAATCTCAATCAAGTCAAAGCATACGTTGTAAATCATATAAACGCAACATTTCAAACACCATTAAGAGTTTGCCACACAGTGGTGTAATCACCATTTAATAAGCATCAAATAGCACAACAGTTAGGTATAAAACTATATATACATAAGATAGAGAAACATCATAAAATATTATAATATTTCTAGAAATAAAAGCATACTCGAAATCAAGAAAAACACAGCACCACACATTCATCATACCACAAGGTCTTAGGGAATTTATAAAACATCCAGCGACACAGTTTGGATCTAAAAAGGCAAGATGCTGCTATGCCTATGATGCACCACACAGTCAGCCGAAGCTAACCAGTACTAACCGTACAGTTACTCCGTGTGAGTAGGCCCCCGTTTACACATGTTAGACTCCTAGGTCTAACATGATTAGTCATCTTGGCCTAGTACTAGTAAACATCAAAAAATCAATAATTTACCCAAAGTTCCAACACAGCTCCCCGAGTGTAAGTCACAGACTTCCCAACAGTAACCCTAACAGCGGTAATGATATATCCCATAGAGTATGCTCTCACTTATTGGTTTACTCCAAGTTAGCCAATTCCACAAAATAGCTTCAATCAAATGAGTCAAGAATAAAATGATTTAATATGCCTTCGTAACCTATACCATGAGGTTAACTACACCGTCTAAGTAACATACACATTCTCTCGAAAAATTTAAAAAGCGTAATTTTATAAGAAAATGTATTTGGTATGAGAAAACGAGTTTATAAAATGATTTTGAAATCATTTGTATTTTTTCTTTGAAAATCTCTCTATATAGGAAACAATTGTATAATGTATAGCTTCGAAAGGAAACATAGAAAATCATTTGTCTCAAAGATATATATATATAGTAATTTTCTCATAGAAATCGTTTCAAAAAACGTGCGCACTGTGTCGGAATCTAATAAAATATCTCATGAATCACATAAATCTTCGCTAATTCAATGTTCTAATTAATAACATGTAACCCATCCATATAGGATTAAGCCTATGAGAAACATCACTGAAATTATTTTAAAAATCATGGAAATACCATCAAGAAATCACTTAGAATTTAGGTTAGAAACCATCAACACAACAGAGCCAAAAGTCATTTTTATAAGGCACCAGGGCGTCGACCCTGAAATCTATAGGTCGACCCCAAGATCGACCTTAACCAGGCTCGGGTCGACCTTGTGGTCGACCTGTGAAGTGCTTAAGTCGGCCTGGGGATGCGATTTTCCCTAGGTTCCACCTTCTGCTCCGACTCCAACTTCGCATGTTTATTTCACCAAGTTTCCAAATATGAAATGATCTAAAACCGAGCATGCATGAAGTACAACATTTAGATTATTTACTATGAAAAGAATCACACAATTCTGAGAATAATCGAGGAAGTTATAAGGCATTAAAAACCAGCTTAGACAAGATTATTGTACTGTAAAAAACATGAAGCAAAATTTCAGGTTACCTTGATTCAAATTCATCACAAACCCAATCAAATACAACACATAAACATAAGCAATCGTTTGAACTAGAATGTGTTGGTGTTCTACTGACATTGCTTTGATTAGCACCGGATTTTTGAAATTTTGGAAGCAAAATTGAAGCTTTTAACACTTAAAACCTGTAGGTTGAGGAATCTTTGACATGTAAGACGAAAGAACCTTACTGTAAGTTTTCTTCCTTAAATCTCTTAAGCTAATGAATGTGTTTCCTATTAAAGCTTTATTTGTTGACGTATATAAAAAGGTTAACAAGTTTTCACCATTTGATTTAATTAAGGAAGCTTAGATTTGTGGGATTTTTGTACAGTAGCCATTATTCTTCTTTTTTTCAGGTTACAACTGAAGGAAAAAAAAGATCAACACCAGAAAAGTACATACTTCCTTTCTTAGTTGTCGTATCTTTCTTTTACTATTTAAACTAAATTATGGGCCTAACTAGGTCCAATTGATCTGGGAATAGTTTAGTTTAACTTAATTAAACTATAATAAGCTATGTTACGCAATTCACATAAGTCTAATACTATCTGACACATTTACACCAATATGTTCATATCCTCGAATTAATTAAGATTTATAAAGTTATGCAAACATATTAAAATATTTTCAGACCATCCAATTATTAGTTTTAACATAAACACATTAATATTTACATATTTGTTAAAATGCTTGTTTCACATTTCTTTATTTAAAACTTACATTTTTAACAATATAATTTTTACAAGTTCAATGTTTTTTACAAAACAAATGTACAAACTTAATTTAAAATATTTTTAACACTCAACTATTGATCCTCCATCGTTATTTACACTTTTTATATTTTTGTTAGCAACCCGAATTGATTTGTAAACATTGCTTTTACTATTACAAACCCACCATTCATTCACTAATTTACAACTATTTTATTTTTACCAATTAAAGACAACTTCCAAAAAAATTAGTGCTATCAGGATTTAATTTATATTTAAACACTTATTTTATATTTTCAGTTGTTCCAAACTCACAACTCTTGCATTTTTAACGACAAAATTTCCTAGCACTTGTTGTTTTCATTTTCACAGACATAATAAATCATATTAAAAATATGTTACACATAAATATCGATTCTCAATCAATATTCCATATTTTAATATTTAGTTTTAATAACCAAATTATTGTCTAGCAATAATTTACAAAATTATTTGGTATAATAACACATATTGTAAGATTACCAAACTTCATCTTCTTTCAAATTTATGTTTGTACAATAAACATGTGTTAAATTTAGTTTTTGTATTACATTATTTAAATCCAACCCATTCTTAGTTCACATAGTCACTTGTAAATCCTCAATTTTTCTCTATTTATACTCTTAACTAAATATCTGAATTATCCTCTTTTGAATTTGTATCAAATATTTCTTATTTAAAGCTACAAATCATATTACAATTTTTTTGCCCTGGTCCCAAAAAACAGGGTTGTTAATGAAGTGATTTGAATAATTTAGTAAAAAATTATTTAACTTATAAAATTAGCATTTTTGTACACTATATCAGATTTTAATTAAATCAGCGTCATCGGATCCAAATAGTATATTTTGTACATCATTGAGTTTCATGACGATCAGATATATTTACGATCGTGTGAGCTCATAACTCGTAGCATTCAATTATAGAAAATTAATTTTATATAAGTCAATTTCAAAAGCTAGCCTCTATACGTAATCGAATTGGGTCCTGCAACATGTTTCATTGAGTGTAAAATAAAGGTATTTAGTACAAAATGCCAATAAGAACACCTCAATAGGAGGTTATGAAAATTTGGATGTGAATAGCGTTTTACTGGCCTATATAAGGGCCCTTAGCATCACATTCTGCACCATTTTACATTTGAACCCTAACCGTCTTTTCTCTAAATCACATCCAATGGAAAAAAAATCCTAGCCAATCCAGGCTAATTTAACTGAAGGCATCAACTTAAAAGTGGAGCTCCTTGGCGAGATGAATCGATCGATGGTCACTTATCAGGGAATACAACCTCAGTGTGGCGTTAATGTTGAGATTATTCGAAATTTAGGGTAATGGTTTCTGGCATTTTTCTCTATCATAATCCATTATCTGAGGGTGGCTCCTAAAGGGAAAGTGTGGAGGGATCGCGGTCTGGGAACCGGCAAAGTTTTCTGTTGAATGATCAACTATGGGGATAAGAATTAGATGATGAATGCAGCAGAGTTACTTAGGTTTTTCTCTAGCTATGGCAAATAGTCAGTGCAAATTTTAATAGGGATAAGTGTGGCAGGCAATGGAAATTCTTATGTGGAATCGCGACGACACAAGATGGCTTTGGATACTTGTTAATTTAGGTTGAAAGGAAGGATTTGGTTTGCGTCAATATCAGCTTTTTGGAGAAGGATTAGGGTAAGATGTTGGGTTAATTATTTTAATTAGGACTAATTAATTATTTTTATTAATTTTTTGGAAACAAAAATGTGTGATCTTCTAAAAAGAAGAGAGCACACATATATAATATAAACAAAAAAGCAACAGAATTAGGGTACAGAACAAAAGAGACAAAGCAAAACAAAACACAACTCTACAAATGTAAAGGAAAGTAGATAGATGAGCTCCAGAAAAACCACCGCCCATCATACTCCAATATCGAATTCCAGCAAAGCCACCACCCGATATGTAGTATATCTACTCCAATACAATAAACCTGACACACCAAAAAACATAAAAAAAGAGCAGTACAACCCAAAAAACTCTCCCAAAACCAAACAAAAACTCCAAAGCAAATGCCCTTCACCCGTCCAGACAGCAAAACCACAAAGCTCCGCAGCAACAATCAACAACCTGGAACCTGAAAGAAACTAGGCAAAACATAAGCACCCATCACATATATACATGAACATATATGTATTTATATATACATAAAAATGTATATATATATATATATCCATATATATATGTGTGTGTGTGTGTGTGAAAAAGAAAAATAAGAGAAGAAAGACAAAAAAGACAAACAAACAAAACCCTTAAACAGAAACTAACAACAAATGCGAGATCTACTACCTCTAAAATAACTAATAAATCTAATAAATAAACTCAAATTAGACCTAACCTTAAGCAAAAAACAACCAAAATGCGAATCACCAAAAAACTTGAAACGCGAGTTGGACATCCAGCCAGACAGTAATTAACTGTCTTAATGATTAAATTATCCGCTGACACAGAATTAGAATGAAAAATCTCTGGTTCCTCTCCAAACAAATGAACCAACTGGTGATAGTAACTAAAGAATCCAACACATATCTCTGCATAGAATTATAAGCAAATCTACAACTATCCCAATACTCAACACAGCTACTAAAAGAAATAAAAGATCCAAAAACAAAAATCCTAAAAACCATAGTTAAAATAAGATTGCTAAAACTGCAGGAGAAAAATAAATGATCAGCATCTTCATCCAAGAGACTACAAAAACAACACTTAACATCAAAAATAATATTCTTCTTCCTTAAAAGTTCAACCGTATTAAGCTTCTTATGAATAATCAACCACATAAGAAACTTAGCCTTAGGAGGAGGATAGAATTCCAAATAAACTTAAAAGGAAGCAAAGAAACACCAGAAAAATTAATAAAATTGTACATTGAATTAACAGAGTAGACTAAACTCTTATCCAAACCCCAACTAAAAGAATCGTCATTCTCATCCAAATGATACAAGGCCAACTTAGCTTTTAGTAAGGCTAGTTGCCTTAACAAACCCCCTTCTAAAATATTGTCAAAGAAAACTCCCATGGGGGATCTGAATCCCTTCTATAAACATCAGCAATTAAGGCATTCTTAAAGCCACAAATATTAAAAAGCTCACTAAATTCAAATTTAAGCGGCAGACTAGAGATCCAGGCGTCATGCAAAAAGTATGTAAGATTACCGGAATGAACAATCACCTTACAGCCTACCTTGAAAAAATCAAAGAAATACAAAATAGGCTTCCAAAAATAAGATAAACTATTATACCAACTAAGACCTGTCCCGACGATAAACTCACCCTCCGAATAATAAAATTTGGAGACAATAATCTTCCATATAGCCGAGACATCAGGGCATCTAAATTTCCATAATCATTTGGCTAACAAGGAAGAATTAAAATTATAAAGATTAATGATCCCCAAACCCCCATATTTCTTGGGCTTACAACACACCTCCCAATTAACTAAGCACTTATAACCTCTACAAATAGGAATACCACTCCAAAGAAAATTCCTCCTAATTCTGTCAATTTTCTCAATAACTATTGAGGAAAACGATGAATGGCCATCCAATAAGTAGGAATAGAGGATAACACCGAATTAACAAGAACTAATCTACCTGCTCTAGACAGAAATCTATTATTCCAACTCGATAGCCTATTATTGATCTTATCAATAATAATTAACCAATCATCCTTCATAAGCTTTGAAGGCCTAATCTTAAAGCCCAGATAATCAAAAGGAAATTTCATGACGGAACAATTCAAGGTGCTAGCAACCAAAGACTCAACATTGTCAAAATCATTAAGAACAACCATAACGGCGCTCTTATCAAAAATGATTCTGAGACCAGATAACATCTCAAAAGAATAAAGAATAAACTTAACAGAAATAATATGCTTAGGAAAATAAGAGGAAAATAATAATGTATCATCTGCAAATTGAAGAACAGATAATACATTATTAAATTCCTCATTTCCAATACTGCCTAAAACACCTAGTCTCCCAGCTCTCTTAATAATTCTAGAGAAAACATCTGCCGCTAAGTTAAACAATAAAGGTGACAGGGGATCACGTTGCCTAAGGCCTCTCTTAGATTGGATCTTCCTGGCCACAACCCCATTAATGAAAACATTAGAGCAATCAGACCTGAGTAAAAGCAAGATCCAGTTGACCCATCTAACACTAAAACCCCTAGCAAGACATAACTCACAGAGAAAATCCCAATCAACAGAGTCAAACGCCTTCTCAAAATCTAACTTCAAAATGGCACAAGGAAAATTATTCTTACAGCAGACATTAATATATTCCTGAACAGCAACCATTCCATCCACTATATTTCTTCCCTTGATAAAGGTCGTTTGGGAACAATCAATGAGATTGTTCATCTTAAAACTAAGCCTGTTTGCTAAGACTTTAGAAGTGATCTTGACTGAGCAATTAATTAAATAAATAGACTTGAAGTCCTTAAGAGAATTAACATCCTCTCTCTTATGAATAAGGATAATATTAGCAAAGTTAAAACTGCCTAACCACAAAACACCACTACAAAAATCATTAACAAGATTGATAAAATCAAATTTCAAAAGCTCCCAAAACTGCTTATAAAAAAGAACAGAAAAACCATCAGGCCCAGGAGCTTTGTCACTAGGCATATCACAGATAGCCTTCCAAATCTCTCGTTCAGAAAAGGTCTGTCAAGATCAGCTAACTCTACCTTAGTAGCCGGCGGAAAATTGTCATTCCATCTAACATTAATCCTTCTCTTAGTCCTAGTTCCTAAAATCTTCTCATAGTACCTTGTAAAAGCCTCATTTAATTCCTTTTGAGCAGACACCTCCACATGATTTATAAAAATAGAATGTATCAAATAATCCTGCCTCCTCTTGTTAGCCACACTATGAAAAAACTTCGTGTTATTATCCCCCCCCCCCAATCCATTGAACCCGGGATCTTTGCTTCCACATGATCTCTTCTTTCTCTAACTTCAGCTTGAGATCATTTCTAAGGTTGCAAAGTCTATCCCTCTCATAGGGATTAAGGATCCTGACCTCACTAACCTTATCTAAATCTAACATCTCATACATAATCTTGTCCTTCTTAATTCTAACACTCCCAAAAATAAACTTATTCCACTATTTGAGAAAAAAATCTTAACTTACCAAGCTTAGCAACAAAAATCTTTGCAGAATTTCCACAATACAAATTATTAAAATAAAAAAAGAATTCCACTTAACTGCTACAAGATTAATAAAACTAGAATCCAAGAGCCACATCTTTTCAAATTTAAAACTGTTACTAATAGAAATATTCGAATCACACGAGAGGATAATTGGACAGTGATCAGAATATAAAAAAGGCAAACCCTTAACTCTACACAAAGAGAATCTATCATCCAACTCAGAACTGATAAAAAAATCTATCTAATAAGGCAAAAGAAAGACTATCTCTGACGTTAGACCAAGTAAACGATATATTATTTAGAGGAATCTCAATCAAATTATTATCTAAAATGAAATCATTAAATTCCTCCATATCAAAGAAATTCCTTCCTCAGGCGATCTCTCTCCTAAAAACCTAGTGACATTGAAGTCTCCCCCAACAATCCATTAATTGGGAGCAGAATTTCTAAACTTAGAACATTCAACCCATAATAGCCTCCTCTCAAGTTTAGTGTGCGGACCATACGCATTAGAAATACCCAACAAAGAATTATCTACACAAGAGGCTAAAATAATGTGCAAAGAATACATCTTAGGAAATTCCTGCACCAGTCTAAACTGACTATCTTTCCATCCGATCATAAACCCCCCCAACACTACCTATTGCTGGCAGACAAGCCCAATTACGAAAGATGGTCCCTCCTAACTAGCATAGAAACTAAAATCAGGCTCTCAATTTTTGTTTCCTGAAGCAGAACAAGATCGATATGAAAATCTCTAAAAAATGACCTAACCTTAGCATTTTTTTTGGTATCATTAAGACCCCTAATATTCCAACTGACAATCCACATCGACTCAAAGAAGAAACTCTCTCTAATTCCCTACTCCTAATGAAATCAACATCTACCTCAATATCCGTAAAAATAAAAACAGTATCAACTACAAGCTGAAATAACTGACTAGTCGAAAGACTACCCAAAAAAAGGGAGAATAATCACTACCAAAAACAGGAGTCATACATGAGCCCAAATCCGAACTACTACTAATAGCATTCAGGTTCGGGATCTTACCTCGAGAAGAAGAGGAACCATATCTGATCCTAGCACTACGCCGAATCAATCCAGAACTGGGGACTACTCTCCTACGTCTCCCCCTTCTAGACGAAGGGGGGAGTCTATCTGTACCCTGAGAAAGACCGCCCCTAGTCTCTAGAAATCCATCACTAGCAGATAAGCAGTGACCGTCAACAGAATCAACCACAGAACAAGGAAATTCACACTCCAAAAGAGGTACACTAATGCATGGCCTCAAATACATGGATAGAAATCTCACACCCGACTCACTCACTGTCAAAGTGCAAAACCACTATCCCATGATAACAAAAAGTCGGTCAAAACCTAATCGACAACCAGAGAAACTTTGTCTGCCAAACCCCCATCGACTGCCAAAAATCTGTTAGCAGAAGATGAGTTAACCACCTTTACGGCCATGCAACTCGAATGCTCAATTATTCCCTTCCTAACGTCCATTGCCTCAACGCAAGAAAGACTACCCACACCAAAGCTGATAGCATCAGCGTGAGATCCACCCACCTTAACCATATTCCCAGAAGTACCAACCTCATGCCAAACACCAACCTTATCACTCCAAAAATCAGCTCTTCCATTTTTTACACGCCCCACTCTAAAGCCTTTCCTCTTGGAGAAAGAATGGTTCAGCGAGGACATCTTTAAGTCCACTGAACCACCAACTGAAACCAGAATCAACAAAATCCTCATTATCCACCAGTAACTCAAAGCTATTAGAAAGATCAATGTCACCTACCACGACCCAATCATCCCCCACCCCAACACAGTGACAGGAAAGAGAAAGCTTAGCATCGCCTACAACCTCATAATCACCCATGTCAATCGAACCAACCCCTGTCATCAATTCACCGGCCCTCACTTCCTTACTAAACAAACAATCATGAAGCCGAGAACCACCAAAGCGACCTATGCAATTCGACACTACAGGATCCAATAACATAGAATATGAACGTTGCACATCCCGTAAAAACCCATCAGAACCCACTAAAACTTTCTCAAAGAACAACACTTCATCATCAACCAAACTTAGATCCCCCACAAGACCCTGCTCCAACTGAAACGTATCATCGAAATGCAAAGAGAGCAATTCAGAGCCCTTTTTTGAAGAAGTAATGCAAATAGAAGGGATCTGAAAAGCAACCGCACTCCTATCACTGTTAATTGTTGTGCTTATAACATTAAAATGTTTCATAATCCCTTCCAATAACAAGAAAACTCTCCTCTTGTATCTAGAATTCGAATTAGAATAAATTCTACGGATCTTCAATAGGTTAAGGCAAAAGGAGAGAGCATGGTCCTTTCTTTCTAATGGACAAGGCAAAGGAGGAACCATAATATCATAATCAAACCTCTTACTCCACAGAATGCCATCAATGAGACCCTCCAAATGCCAACCTAATAACAATAACAAGTAAACCCCATCATTCTCCTTTTTAAAAAATTCCAACGCATAAAGATCCGAAAGCAGAATAATATTCTGGCATATCCTCGAGCAATTGAAGAGCATGATGTCTAAAACTGATTTTTCTTTGAACAACGTCGGACAGTTATCCTTACGATGACCCACACCTCCACAATTGTAACAATGAATCCCATTTTGACACTCCTTCGCTAAATGGGAAGAATCTCCACATTTAAAACAAAATCGATCCCTAGTCTTCTTCCAAAGAAAGGAATTCTTGAATGAAGAGATCCAGTCAGAGTGATTAGTTGGCCTTCTAACCACATCCGCGAAAGAATGCTACGAGGAAAACTTTGAATCAAAGAGAGACGATGCATAATTCGAAGAAGAAGAGGAGAAAAAAGCAAGACGAGAGTTCGTAGAAACACAAGGATCCGCCATTTGTAAAGGCCTGCAAATCCGTACTATCTGAGTTGACTAATAATACCACACGTCCAACCCGAATTGCATAGAAATACGAATCATTATTAGAAAGAAGTTAGTGGATGAGAAATAGAAAGAAAGAAATGTTAGAATAGGAGAAAACAAAGAAGACAAATCTCACAGCGGAACGAGTAAAATATATTATATAACATAACTTTTGAAATACAAATCAGTAACTTTATATACATACCATTATCAGAGCACAACAGTTATTCCTGGAACAGTTATAAACACCTATTTCCAGATACAACATAGTACACAGCGGAAATATGATAGTCTATAGCTAACTGGTGAAGCCTCCTGCTTCCAGCTCTTCCAAGTAAATCTGTAAAATCCCAACTACTTGACTGCTCGTACAAATTTGGGCACCCAAGAGTTTAGGGAAAACAAACAAAATAAACTCTGGGTCAGCCATGGGACTGGTGTGAGTAAACTCCAACCATTTGTTTAACTTTCAAAATCCTTTCGAAAGAAAAGATAATAGTAAGACCAGACACACATAAACATGGATAGTTTTTACCTTACAATAACCCAAAACACTTTGATACAAAAATCCATTGATATTATAATAATGTCTATATCAAATAAATAGAATCTAGCGGAACGCTTGCATCTCACGCTCCATATATAATATAAAATCAAAATCCGCAGGGCGCTTATTGGAGATTGGATTTCCAACATGACAAGGTATAGAACCACCTTCCGATCAGCGTACTCTAGAGGCGATACACTGGGGTTCAACAAGAACATCTTGCAACCCGGCCCACACATGACCGACCACTCATTTCGCTTGAGTGTATCGAATGTATATCACCAATGGTTGGGATCAGCAACCGTTTCCCGGTTGGGACAGCATCGAATAGAATAAGGAATTAAATGAATCTCTAGATAGGTGATTATACACCCTAATGGGAGCGACCCACATAGCCATGCTGCCTGCCCGATTTTTGTCATTTCCCGGTTGTTGAGGCATGAGGCTACGATTACTTTCCATTCATGGATAGCAGAATTACTTTGAATGCCACATTGTCAAATCCGTTAATCACTAATTAATTTGCACAAATATTCTAGATGTTATGCTAAGGGAATAAATCCGTTGCAACCATATATATTTATACATACCAACTCATGCGATCATTGGAAATACTTTGTCAGACATTCGTCCATATACGTTCGTTCTGGGATTGAATGAAACCGAAGGCACAATTTCTATTAATATAAAAAGCCCTTGCACTTTACTCCGTCTTCGATTATCTTCATATAATCTGATTCGCAACGCTACTGCCAATACAGAGTGGTTCACGGATAATAATCCAACTGGCCTCTCCATATTGGCAACGATATTGGCAAATACTTCGATAGTCGGTTATTAAACTATCAAAGAAAAACAAACATCCATTCAAAACAATCAAACAATCACTGGGCCCCTTGATTACCATTCATTAATTAAATCACCCTTTCCATTTCCTTATTTGTTAAACAAATATTTTCAATTGTCATCTCGGTCCCTTACATTCTTTAGAAAACATTTCTATATCTCGCCTTCTTTTATTTTCTACACTTAGAAAATATATTCTATTGCAATTGTAAACAATTTCAATCACTTATCTCTTTCCCGACTATTTTAGTTATACTCAGGAAATATTTACTTATATATTTCCAAAATTCCACCATTTGGGTTAAAACGAATGCTGTGTAAATATCGTTACAACAACCCAAATTATTTTATTCAACTAACTATCATTCAAAACTTCTCTTCGAGATTGATCTTGCTATTTATCAAGAGGTAAAATACTGAAAACATCATTAACTTCAAAACAGATAAAACCACTTACCTCGAATAAACACACTATAAAACCCAATTATTCATTTTTAAAACATATATATGGTTCGCTTTCTATTTCTAATTTATAGATTTCCCTTTTTGTTTGTAATATTCTAATTTTTTCATTTCATTTCCTTATCGAATTCTATATATAAATCGATACATTGATTTCTAACTATCAAATTATCTTAAAAATATTCTAACTCCTTAAATTCCCGGAAAATTCGCCATAACCTCCCTTGTACCGGGAGCATCGGGATATTTCAAATAGCCTCCCATGGCCCTCACCAATCCAAATGAAAAAGAAAAAGCCAAGCGGCTTGCCGATACGGCGCATAAAATCTCATATATGAATTTAAACATGCACCTTTTTGTCAGGCACATAAATTAAAATCTTCATATACTCCATCCCATACCTGTCTAATCACATGTTCATCTGTTTTCAATTCTGTTTCAACTCAATCCAATTGTTTGAATTCAGTTTCGCTCATTTGTTCTTTAGTTTGCTATTTTGCCTATTTTACTTCTTTGTTTGAACATAACATGTTCAAACAAAATATTTAACTTGCTCATAACCAAATTGAATTTCAATTTCAATTCTAGTTTCCTTTTCGATTTCGAATATAAATTTTCAAATCAAATTCACTTATTCAAAGCCCAATATCAATTCAAAATCTCATTAATCACTTCCTATTCAAATTAGTTAATTCTATTCAATAATTAAAAATCTGTTTTCTGTTTTAAAAATCAATTCATTGCTCCACTTGAGTTCACATAAAATTTACAACTCAAAATCTGAAATTTTCTAAATAGAAATTCGGATTTTATTCGCTTAAAATCCTTTTATAAAATTAAATAAACCGTTATGGTTTTTAAATGGTTATGGCGTTGTTTTTCTGAAAATTGATTTTGATATAACTCAAAATCTATTCGACGAAATCCAGATTTTTCTCCTCCATTAGAAAACTGTTATCAAATCGGTCCCGACGGTTCTTGTTTCAAAGAATTCCGACTTCAGTTAAGTTCTGTATACTCAACTGAAGTTCGAATCACCAATTTACGAACTACAGCGCTACGGCGAGTTCGTTTTAATTAAATTTATATATATAAACGTTTAAACTTCATTTATATTAAATTCAACACCATTATAATATATTTTTAATATATATTAAACCAGTTTTCCCAATTCAACTCAAAAATTCTGATTATCTAAAATCGTCGATTTTCAGTTACTCAGTTATTTATTTATACTTCGATCTTCTATATTTAAATTCCAATTCAATTCTATTTAAATTTCCCATATTCGGTTTCCATTTCAACTCTATTTAAATTCTATATTCGAATTCCCCTTTCAACTCTATTTGAATTATATATTCAAATTCCCATTTTAATTCTATTTGAATTTTTATTTAAATTTTCTTTATTCAAATACTATATTCAAATTCCATTTGGATTACTATATTCAAATTCTATATTTGAATTTATATTTGAATTTTCTATTATCCAAACTCCATTCAATTTCTATAAACAAATTCCAATTAAATTTCTACATTCAAATTCTAAATTTGAATTTCCTTTGTTTAAATTCCATTTGAATTCTATTTGAATTCTATATTCAAATTACATTTGAATTTCTATATTTAACTCCATTTCACTTCTATTTCCAAATTATATATTTAAATTTCATTTGAACTTTCTTTATTCAAATCTATTTGAATTCCTTTGAATTCAAATTCTATTTGACTTCCTTTGAATTCAAATTTTATTTCAATTCCTTTGAATTAAATCCCATATTTAAATTCCTTTGAATTCAAATATTCAGTTTATCTCTTGATAATTTATTCATTATATTTATAAACACTATTTTATAAATTTCCCTTTTTTATTTAAACAAGCCTATTTCAAAATCCATTTAAAACAAAAATCTTATTTTTGAAATTCTCTTTGCATTTTCTATATTCAAATTCCATTGAATTTCTCATATTCAAAATTCTATTTGAATTTCTCATATTCAAATTCTATTTGAATTCCTCATTAAAAATTTCAAATTCTATTTTAGAAAAAAAATAGAATTTCCTTTTAATTCTGCGAAATTCCTTTTCATGGTATTTTTAAATATCAATATTTGGGCCCAGTGATATTTAAACACCAAACAACCAATTATTTATTTTTCTAACTCATCATATATGACAGTATATATGCAAAGAAATAAACAAACATATAATATATTTTTGAGTAATCTAGTGGAATCCCTCCAACCTGTTTCCCTGCATCCACAGACGTTAGTCAACAGAAATAATACCCATCCTGCTTCGTGGCAGGATATCGCGGTATAAAGGGGATCCACTTATATAAGTGGGCTTAAGGTTATCCGCTAATGATACTGCGGGCATCCGCTAATAGTATTGCGGGAAATATCCAATAACCACAAAAATTCAACAATTCATTCATGCAACCAAGCAACCAACAAATTTACCTTACGATAAAAATAAATTTAAATATAAAACTGTGAGTGAGATTTACTCACCTTGATTTTTAAAGTCGGAATATCGATTTGTTTTCAATTAAATTAATCCAATGTTTAATTTAATTGAAATAACAGTTGGATCCGATTTTCTTCTGTCCTATCTCACCTCGAAGTAATCTCCCTTATGATTTCCCATATACTCCATTTTATTGAACTGTTATCATATGGAATATATAAACGTATTACAAATTTTGATATGATTTACATATACACATTAACTTATTAATTAAAAATTAATTAAATAAATAACAAAATTTACCTTAATCATGTTCATATCGTCTTCCTCTTCATGTAGCTATTCGAATAGTGTTATTACCAATTAAATTCCATCTTAATCTCCTTCATTACTTTATGAATCCAAAAGTCGACTCCCCTTTGCATAATTTAACCTTGTAATAATTTTTAAGCTTCCTGTATTATTTTATAAGATCAACATGTGCGATATAACTAAATGTTATTAACCAAATAAATTAACAATTTAATGAATAATTAACCAAATTAAATTACCTAATTCAGTGAACATCTTTCTTCCCTAATTCATCAACACTCAAACTACCTCAATCACCCTATAGTCTTCCCCGAATTCATCAACTGAGCACATACCATTTTTCTTCGAATATCATTACAGGCAGCGATTTTCGGTTTTTCTGCAAAACAAGGTCAACATCTCCAATGATTTCCGCCACTATAAGTAAGACCACCGTCCTTCCCTTATCGCGATTCAACATCGACGATTGGAGTTTGCCAATACTATCGCTATCTACAAATGATCAACCCTAGCTTCGACGCCAGCTAAATCCGAACCTACTGACAACTTCCGAGACCACTTCACGGTTGTGTCTCGGATCTGAACTCGCCATCACCCAAGCTCGCGACTCCTAACCTCCATGAACCTCTCGCGCTCACCCCAACATCCCATTAAAGACCTCGCGGTCTTGATTTGAATAACAAATCCCCTTCTCAGATCGAAATGATTTTGGTTTGTCAATTCGATTTCCTAGCTTGTTGATTCAATTGAGCTTGCCCAAAAATCGTGCCCTTTTTATGACGATAGGGATCCTTTCCATTCACGTGACAGAGTTGTTTGAATTGAGGATAGCAGCCATTTTAGTTTTTTTTTGTTGTTGAAGCTTTTGATTCATTCTAGGTCACAAAAATGAAAAGGAAAAGCAAAGGGGGATATCGTGTTTATATAGGAGAAGTATACTTAGGACGGAAGGAATTTACAGTGCGCAAAGTACACTATATTTAATGTGATTAGATTTTGTTTTGACTTCGATTTGATCTCGTATTTAATGCGATTTGATTTAAAAAGTTTTTTATTCTTTTTAAACAGATACTGATTTGATTTCGATCCTATCCAAAATCAAATATCTCGGGGTTCACAATTAAAAATCATGAACCGCTATTTTAGCGTACCGACCGTCATTTCAATGTAATAACGGTGTTCTGAGCTTAACAGACTATATTCTAAAATTAAATTTAGATGTATATATAAAATAAATATTTTAAATCAATATAATATAATTTAAATTCAAACAAATAAATTCTTCAACAATAAATTACTATTATCATCGTTCATATTCAAACAGAATATATATTGATCATCTGAACCATTTCGATTCAGTTTTATCTTTGAATTAAATTATTTCAGATTACCGTATTACAATAATTATATATATATCAAAAATTAAATCCTATATCAATTATTGGTCGATAACTCAATAAAAATTCTTTTATTTTACCAATTCAATATTTAAAACCATATTAAATAGTCAAAATAAATCGACCAAAAATCCGGGTCGTTACATTCTTCCCCCCTTAAAATAATTTCGTCCTCGAAATTGCTAAGGTAGGAAAAATGGTACAAATCCATTACTATTCAAAATCTCACTTATGTTGAAACTTAACTCCTCATATTTCAACAAATTTAATTCTACCAAAACTTTTGGTTTCCACACATTAAATCTAAATGATTTACACCAAATTCAAATTCTATTCAATCTTATTCAATTTGAATTTCATTAATTTATTTACCTCAATCCATTTAACTTGCTTACTTTAAATTTAAACTTCAGAATTCAAATTCCTGGGTTTTCCTTTCGAATCCTTCAGAAATTACATAAATATATACATATGTATTTATTTTCATTTCAAATTCAAAACATTTGAATTTTCGAACCACTTGTTTTCCTTCAAAACAAATTTCCACCAAAACTTTTCTAAGGTAGCAATCCATCACTTAGAAACTCGAAAATGAACACTGATGATGCTGCAGTCATCATCAGAATTATTTTCCAGCCACTGAAATGAGTTCAGTGCTTTATCTATTCATTCAGATATGATTTTTATTCAAAAATCCCTTTCAAGACAAAGCTATATTATTTTAATATACGTCAGAAAAATATTTTTCAACTTCCCAGGATTTAAAATTCCAAATTCTGTTCTGAACTCAATTTTAATTCATCTCATTTGTATATTTCATACATATACAAATTCTATTTGGTTCTATATAACCATTTCATTTCTTATAATCTCATAATAATAACAACCAACACATCCATATATTATAACAGTTCTAGAAAATTATTTCTTTACTATAAAAATAGAATTTTTGGGCAAAATTATTTCATTTACCCACTTTAAAATAATATCGTGTTCAATCGTCTGTTCAAGTATTTACAAACTCTTATCGACGTCGTGGCGTCCCACGATTCGATCAGAATTCATAAACCACTTAACAGACTAGCCAACACAATATAAAACAATTTTTATATCAATTAACAAATACGCTCTCTCGTATATATACACTCAACTCATTTTAGGGTACTACTCATCCTATCTCTAATGAGCACATCCCACCAAAGCCTAGGTATTCGCTCAACCTAAGCTATGATACCAACTGTAAAGGCCCGCAAATTCGTACTATCTGAGTTGACTAATAATACCACACTTCCAACCCAAATTGCACAGAAATACGAATCATTATTACAAAAAAGTTAGAGGATGAGAAATAGAAAGAAAGAAATGTTAGAATAGGAGAAAACAAAGAAGACAAATCTCACAGCGGAACGAGTAAAATATATTATATAACATAACTTTAGAAATACAAATCAGTAACTTTATATACATACCATTATCAGAGCACAATAGTTATTCCTGGAACAGTTATAAACACCTGTTTTCATATACAACATAGTACACAGCGGAAATATGATAGTTTATAGCTAACTGGTGAAGCCTCCTGCTTCCTGCTCTTCCAAGTAAATCTATAAAATCCCGACTACTTGACTGCCCGTACAAATTTGGGCACCCAAGAGTTAGGTAAAACAAACAAAATAAACTCTGGGTCAGTCATGGGACTGGTGTGAGTAAACTCCAACCATTTGTTTAACTTTCAAAATCCTTTTGAAAGAAAAGATAATAGTAAGACCAGCCACACATAAACATGGACGGTTTTTACCTTACTATAACCCAAAACAATTTGATACAAAAATCCATTGATATTATAATAATGTCTATATCAAATAAATAGAATCTAGTGGAACTCTTGCATCTCACGCTCCATATATAATATAAAATCAAAAACCGCAGGGCGCTTATTGGAGATTGGATTTCCAACATGACAAGGTATAGAACCACCTTCCGATCAGCGTACTCTAGAGGCGATACACTGGGGTTCAACAAGAACATCTTGCAACCCGGCCCACACATGACCGACCACTCATTTCGCTTGAGTGTATCGAATGTATATCACCAACAGTTGGGATCCGCAACCGTTTCCCGGTTGGGACAGCATCGAATAGAATAAGGAATTAAATGAATCTCTAGATAGGTGATTATACACCCTAATGGGAGCGACCCACATAGCCATGCTGCCTGCCCGATTTTTGTCATTTCCCGGTTGTTGAGGCATGAGGCTACGATTACTTTCCATTCATTGATAGCAGAATTACTTTGAATGCCACATTGTCAAATCCGTTAATCACTAATTAATTTGCACAAATATTCTAGATGTTATGCTAAGGGAATAAATCCGTTGCAACCATATATATTTATACATACCAACTCATGCGATCATTGGAAATACTTTGTCAGACATTCGTCCATATACGTTCGTTCTGGGATTGAATGAAACCGAAGGCACAATTTCTATTAATATAAAAAGCCCTTGCACTTTACTCCGTCTTCGATTATCTTCATATAATCTGATTCGCAACGCTACTGCCAATACAGAGTGGTTCACGGATAATAATCCAACTGTGAAGACCCGTAGCTTCCCCGTAAAGGAAAGCGACGGATAGTTCGAGAACAAACCACAACAGAACGCATATAAAAGAACATTTCACTGTATATTACAACAATGCATCAGATTACAAGAATATACAGAGTATAAATGAATATTACACAGAAATATCAGAGATTTAAATTACATTTAAATACATAGCAGCGGAAAATAATACAATACACAACTAGAAGGAGATATACGGATACAAAGCTTTCCGGATATCGTTCCAGCTGTGAACCAGGATCCTGTGAATATAAATCTGCAAAACCAAAACTACTGGCTGCCCGTGTCAAAATAAGGGCACCCAGAGTTTAGGTTAAAACAATAAACTCCAGGTCAGTCATGTGACTGGTGTGAGAACTAAAACAGTTATTAATCTTTATTTTAAAGCTAGGTAAATCAAGGGACCACGCCGTATAACACGGAACGGGTTTCCTCCCAAGAATACCAGTGCATAAAGCAAACAGCGCAATGCTAAATAAAGAAAGATGAAACTGTTATAAGACCCAGGTCCTATCACACAATGCAAACGCAAGCCGGGGGATAGGGTTTTCCCTTATAACAGCCAAAGAATGCTTGATACGTTTTAAAACAAATCATTTGATACTATAATACGTGCATAGTGTATAAAACAACTTCAAATCATAAGTATCAATCATAGGCGACATGAGCGTCCCATGCCACTATGTCGCCATATATAGGTTTACAAATAAAACCGCAAAGTCACGTATTTGGAAATTGGATTTCCGTCTATGAACCGAGGCAAAAAGATAGTCCTCAACCGATTCGAGACTGTCTAGCCCGAGCCTCAGGAACAGCCGCAACTGCCCCTTGGAGCGACAGGGCCGGTCCACACGGAGTGGATTATTATACCTGAACAATACGTCTCCCCACCCTATGGGGTGTAAGTCTGGTCCGTCAGCCGACCAGAATGCATTCGGCCGAAACCGATATAACCGAGGCGCCTCGCAACCGCAACAACCACATAAGTCAAACTCGTCAGGGCGTGTAAAACCACTGACGCCACTTCTAGCTAGAAAGAAACGCAAGTCCTCCCTGAGGTCCGTCTCCCGTTTTTGGTTCATACCGGGTGTGAAACTCGCGAAGTAAACGTTACACAAAGCTACGCCACAAAGGCCGTGCTTTGATCATCACCACAAGACTTTGCTTTTCAACAGAAGCCTTGATCATTTGCATCTTAGCATGCCACACAGGCAAACCACTCTATGCAACCGATATCAGTCACACAGAATGAAATCCAATGTCAGACACACAGTCCATTTACAAGTCCGTTCTGGGCCTGAACGAAACCGGAGGCACCTAGTACCCCGCATATCCATCGATCTCCAAGTACGTCTGGACGATCACCAACTGTTTCCATCTTCTTGGGTGTACAGCCCAATCAAGATCATCAGTTATCACCCAAACGACGTGAAGACCTCCGGTCTTCGACCATCGTCTTCATCTTCGACTTATCGTCGTATCAGTTATTCAGAATGGGATAAACCCGGTCTTTCCGAATAACTCGCGTATATTTTAAATAAGTGTTACACAAACACAACATACGCCTCATTCCAATTCATCAGTCACTAACCGTAAATTAATCAAGAGAATAATTCCCCAAATATTAACCCCGAAGGCCGAAACCAACATCAGATCAATATCCAGAAAACCATTCTGCTTGGCTAACCGACAGTTAATTTCTAATTTCACATTCATAGGGAAAGGTTCCCATTAATTTTATCAAAGATAAATTCTTTAATTTATTCTTTATCTACTTTTGAATATCAATTCAAACTAGTCGGGATTAACGAAACTTACCGAAGTAATCATTTGTTTTAATTTCCCGATCCCAACCTATTTATCCCATGAAGTAAAACTGGTAATACTTCATATCTAACACCACAGTGTTATCGGTAAATTCAATTACCATTTCACGTTCAAATCTAATTAAAGATTTAACTATCGCCTGGAGCAAAACTGGTGATACTCCATTCTCGACCATTTCAATCTAATTAAAGATTCATTAAAACTCCACTTAGTTTTAATCGTTAACTGGGTTAAAGAATCAGTGTCATTTAAAACACGGTTCACGATAAACCCAAAGTCACATTCATTAATTATCGGGTTAAAAAAACGAGTGTTATTTAAAACACTGTTCACGATAAACCCAAAAAACAATATCAATTCAATTCCAATTAAATATTATTTAATTGGTACACTTCATTAAATCTAAATAAAAAGATTTAATCTTTCCTCAACTGGGTTCAAGAACAGTGTTAGTGAAGACACCATTCACGACAAACCCAAATCACATTCGATATTCAATACAAGGCTCTGAATAGAAAATATATCGGCTTATATTCAATATCGAATTCTACGACTAACAAATGTCGTATTGGAAATAACGATATAAATATATATCTTTCAAATTTCCATAACAACACCTGTATAATCACGAATTACAACATCGAAATATTCCGAAGACAATTTCGATTCAAATCCACTCCAATGCAATCATTGGAAATTTTGGTTATTTTTAAAACCCTTTTCGAATTCAATTTATTTATTTAAAAATAAATAGAATTATAATTCTAGTTCAAAACTAGTTCATTTCGATAAAAATCTATTTTTATCTTTTCAAATATGGAGTTTTCATCCCAATCCTTTCTAAATCATTTCTTATGATTTTACATAAATTATTACTATTTTTAATAATTTTATCAAGGCCCGTACAGTCGATTTCCATCAATGGCCATCGAACTGCACTTACAGCGACCTTTTTCGAATTTGATTTGGACATAATTCCAAATCCAACCGTTAGATTTCTAATTTCTAATATTCGTTAGAAAGCTCTTTTCGATACGAACCCAACGGTTCCGGTTTTAGGAGAATCCGACGGTCGGATCTCCCGCAATGTCCGTTTGAAATAAATGGTCGAAATTCACGAACTGCCGCGGCGCGGCGCGTTCTATTCAGGCCATTATATTATATATATAATATATATAATATATATTTCGTCGATTTCTATTTAAAACGAATTATATAAATAGTTTTAAAATTCGTTTCAAAAGCATTTTCAACTTCCTTTTCAATTCAAATCAAAATTGAATTCTTCTTTATAAATTCGTTTTAAAATTCATTTCTATTCAATTCAAATTTCAATTCAATTTGAATTCATTTCAATTCGCTTTCAATTCAATTTGAATTCGTTTTATATTCAATTCATTTCGAAATCGTTTTATATTCAATTCATTTCGAAATCGTTTTATATTCAATTCATTTCGAAATCGTTTTCAATTCAATTCATTTCGAAATCGTTTTATATTCAATTCATTTCGAAAACGTTTTCAATTCAATTCATTTCGAAATCGTTTTCAATTCAATTCATTTCGAAATCGTTTTCAATTCAATTCATTTCGAAATCGTTTTCAATTCAATTCATTTCGAAATCGTTTTAAAATCGATATAAATATCGTTCACGTCAAAATGGCGTCAATCTAATCAACACGGCTTCATAAATTTCTATTTTCAAAATAGTTGTTATTATCAAAATATTTCGTTCAACACATGACCAATCTCAATGAATGAGTACTGTCAACACATGAACTTTTATTTTATATCGATAAAGGTGCAAATTTTATTACTAAAATATTTCGTTCAACACATGACCAATCTCAATGAATGAGTACTGTCAACACATGAACTTTTATTTTATAATATTCTTTATTTTTCAAATTGGAATGAGGCCCAATCAATTACCATATAAAGTTAATTATATGGATTTCCTTACAACACATGTATATAATAGCATTGAAAAATAATCAACCATCAACCAAAGTGCACTACACTGTATAAGCATCAAATATAGATATTCAACGCTTATAACAGCCTGTCAATCAATCGATCGACATATTTAATCAATCAGGATGAGTGAACTTCAAATTTCATCCCAACACCCGTGTGGGGTTTCAAACAATCACACGCATATTTTATTTGTGCAGTTGGGCGATGTGTAAAATTTATCGTCCCAATCAATGTCATTCAAATAGGTGTACATAAACAAACCGTTCGGTTTATAAATGAATATTTATTTATTCACTTTCACGTTAAAAATTATATTTTTAACGATAAAACATTTTATTTTAACATATGAATTTCTATTCAGTTCATTCTTTAAATAAAATGGTATTTTTATTTTTCTAACATATTTTAGAAAATTTCGGCGGCATAACGGCACGATACTAGAAACGGGACAAGGCCTAGCCTTATCCCCGGTCTAGTGAAGGCCCACGCCATTCACACATCAATCAAATCAATTTCATTAGGCAAACCACAAAATTTGGAGTAAGAGTCTAACCTAGCCTTACTCCTTCGCCTTATAACGGCGCACGTCTAATCCTAACCAATTTATCGATTCGATTTTTCACACCACAAACCACATTCAAACCAATATCGCAATCAATAACCAAACAGCCAAACAAACAAGTCCATGGTCTGTGGACGATTGTGTCGGGTGCTACTAAACACCGTCTGCATCCTAGTATATATATATAACTAGAAAATAAATTTAGAGTGAGGAGTTCTCACAGATAGCTATCCTAGCTCCACGGCACTTCCTTGATAGAAATCTTCATCGCTATCGCATCTTCGTCGTCTTCGTTGCCCATAGCCACTACATATGTAAAAATCGAATTTTTACTTCGTTATTCAATTTATAAAAATCGAATTTTGACGTCGCTATTCAATATATAAAAATCGAATTTTTACTTCGATGTTCAATATATAAAAATTCTATTTTTCTATCGAAGTTCAATATATAAAAATTCTATTTTTCTATCGAAGTTCAATATATAAAAATTCTATTTTTCTATCGAAGTTCAATATATAAAAATTCTATTTTTATATCGAAGTTCAACATATAAAAATTCTATTTTTCTATCGAAGTTCAATATATAAAAATTCTATTTTTATATCGAAGTTCAATATATAAAAATTCTATTTTTCTATCGAAGTTCAATATATAAAAACTATATCTTTCTTTCGAAGTTCAATATGTAAAAATATGATTTTTATCTCGACTTCAAATCCGATCTTTTTAAAGTTTAAACCTTTTGCTTAAACTTAAAATTAAAATCAGTTTTAACCTTTTTTAAAAATCAACTGTTTTTATTCTTTTAAAAAAATTCAGTTTTAAAGTTCTAACAAATCAGTTTTTAAAATTATAAAAATCAATTCAGTTTTTATCTTTATAAAAATCAATTCAGTTTTAATCCTTTTAAAAACAAAATCAGTTTTAATCTTTATAAAAACAAGATCAGTTTTAATTTTTTAAAAAAATCTGTTTTAATACTTTTATAAAAAAAATTCCAGTTTTTATTCTTTTTTAAAAAAAACCTGTTTTAATACTTTATAAAATCTGTTTTAATCTTTTTAAAAACAGAATCAGTTTTAAAAAATCTGTTTTAATACTTTTATAAAAAATTTCAGTTTTAAAATCTTTTTTAAAAAAACAGTTTTTCTCTTTTAAAAATTTCAGTTTTTAAACCTTTAAAAAAACAGTTTTATACTTTTTTAAAATTTCAGTTTTTAAACCTTTAACAAAATCAGAAATTAATTTTCAGTTCTATAGAACTTAAAAATAAAAATAAGAATAAAATACTTACAGAGGAGCGGGGGGCGAAAGGAGATCGGAGGCGCTCGCTTCGAGGGGCGGCTCGGGGTTGGAGGCGTCGCGAGCTTGGGGTCTGGTGGCGGCTAGGGTCTTCGGGGTGTGGGCGCTGGGAGGAGGAGGCGGCTTCGAGGGAGGAGGAGGCGGCTTCGTGTCGCTTAGGGTTTTCTTTTTTCTTCTTTTTTTTTTCTTTGTTTACCCGAAATCAAAGTGAACGGGGGGGGCCAGGAAGAAGATAAAGGGGAGGGAATAGGTTTTTTTTATTATTTTATTTTATTATTTAATTATTAAATTATGCACAAGGGTTGACTTTTACATATGACCTCGAAACGAGGCCCACCGCCTGTCGTCCATAGCGTTTCACCCCCATTCCGAACACAATGGGATATGTATCGCAAGCTGATTTGATCGTTACAGTCAGTTTCCTTTTGAATTTTCATTTAAATCATTATATTGAATTTTAAACGCACATTTCAAATTACCGGGGTCACATACTAACTAGAAAAATTTCAGAAAAATACTTTCTAGCTTCGTATTGACGATACGGTCCTAACAAAACTAGTTTCGTCAAATTCTGAGACCGTTTGAAAAATAGTCAATTTCCAGTCGATTAAAATCAACAGAAACTGGTCAAACGCGTTTTCTTTTGCCACGCTCACATATTGATTCGAAAAATTATGAAATTTGAAACCTAGCAATAACTTGACACTGCGGATCTAACAAAAGTGGTTTCGTCGAAATCCGAGGTCATTTGCAAAATGTCCATTTTTAAGGGCCTGAATTCCATAGCGACTATTCAGAATTTTCAACTGGACATACCTTTTGATTCCCGCTATCAAATTTCGATTGGTCGGATTCGTTAGAAAGATATTATCAATTAGATTCTATCATTTTTGGTTTCACTAAAATCCGGATTGTTTTGCACCCGGTACATTCAATTGAAGTTTGAAATCGAATTATCGAACTACCGCGCCATTTTCAATTCTATTTATAATTATATATAAATTTTTATATTCTAACAACGACGCGTATAATATATACGTTCGAATTATATTCAAAATAAATTTCTCGTCGATATTATTTAAAATAATTCATTTTAAATAATCAAAATTCGCTAAAATGGCCAAAATAAAAATTTTAAACTGGCCCAGATTTTCCGGGTTGTTACAATCTCCCCCACTTAAAACTTTTCGTCCCCGAAAAGGAACAAAGTAGAAAGTGGTTTGATTATTCAACTCTACGTTCGATCTGGCTTCCATTCTCTAACTTTTTAGTTTCTGAGAATTTTCAAAATTTCAAAAATTTGGCTAACACCCTAAATTTTCGAAAAATTTCGCCATAACCTCCCCTGCACCGGGAGCATCGGGGAATTTCAAATAGCTTCCCCGGTCCTTCAGATCTCAAAAAGAAAAAGAAAAAGCCAAGCGGCTAGCCAATAGGCTCACAAAATCATCATCACCCAAACAAAATAGGAAATTATGTAGTAAACATGTACCTATTTGTCGGGCAAACAAATTTTATTCTCTGGCTCTAGCCTCCTTGCTATGACCTGTTCAATGATATACATGTATATGCAAGCAGATGCGACCAATCTTCAATACAGTTCAATATTTGGTTAAATTAGGCATAAATGGTTAAAAATTAGCAAACAAATAAACAAACAACACAAACATCAATCAATTAGTGGATTAACGTTTTAAATTCATAATTTTGATACATATACAAAAAATCATGTTTTGATGCCAAATCACAACAATGAATTCTAGCTATATATAAGTTTTGGTTCTCACACCAGCCTAATGGAAATATATAGAAAATCACACCTTCGAAACTCGAACACACACTACTGATGCTATATAGTCATCAGCAGAATCATCTCCGGGCGACTAGAGTGTGATGCTATATCTATCCAGTATATTAAAACTTCGAATACACGCGGATCAGACGTATACGCAAAATCTATATATACTGGACTGTCCAACTCAATATAAATAGATAATCAAATACGAATAATTGATTTAAATTTTCAAAACAAAAATTGTTTTCATTTGAAAAATATACTCTTCACACTCGTTCTAGGATACTACTGATCCTATCTCTAACGAGTCATTCTAATTGGATATTACTAACCCAATATCTGATGAATTCTTTCGTATGTCTCTAATGTGCCTTGTTCTCTAGCTTTGTAAACCAAAGCTCTGATACCAACTGTGAAGACCCGTAGCTTCCCCATAAAGGAAAGCGACAGATAGTTCGAGAACAAACCACAACAGAACGCATATAAAAGAACATTTCACTGTATATTACAACAATGCATCAGATTACAAGAATATACAGAGTATAAATGAATATTACACAGAAATATCAGAGATTTAAATTACATTTAAATACATAGCAGCGGAAAATAATACAATACACAACTAGAAGGAGATATACGGATACAAAGCTTTCCGGATATCGTTCCAGCTGTGAACCAGGATCCTGTGAATATAAATCTGCAAAACCAAAACTACTGGCTGCCCGTGTCAAAATAAGGGCACCCAGAGTTTAGGTTAAAACAATAAACTCCAGGTCAGTCATGTGACTGGTGTGAGAACTAAAACAGTTATTAATCTTTATTTTAAAGCTAGGTAAATCAAGGGACCACGCCGTATAACACGGAACGGGTTTCCTCCCAAGAATACCAGTGCATAAAGCAAACAGCGCAATGCTAAATAAAGAAAGATGAAACTGTTATAAGACCCAGGTCCTATCACACAATGCAAACGCAAGCCGGGGGATAGGGTTTTCCCTTATAACAGCCAAAGAATGCTTGATACGTTTTAAAACAAATCATTTGATACTATAATACGTGCATAGTGTATAAAACAACTTCAAATCATAAGTATCAATCATAGGCGACATGAGCGTCCCATGCCACTATGTCGCCATATATAGGTTTACAAATAAAACCGCAAAGTCACGTATTTGGAAATTGGATTTCCGTCTATGAACCGAGGCAAAAAGATAGTCCTCAACCGATTCGAGACTGTCTAGCCCGAGCCTCAGGAACAGCCGCAACTGCCCCTTGGAGCGACAGGGCCGGTCCACACGGAGTGGATTATTATACCTGAACAATACGTCTCCCCACCCTATGGGGTGTAAGTCTGGTCCGTCAGCCGACCAGAATGCATTCGGCCGAAACCGATATAACCGAGGCGCCTCGCAACCGCAACAACCACATAAGTCAAACTCGTCAGGGCGTGTAAAACCACTGACGCCACTTCTAGCTAGAAAGAAACGCAAGTCCTCCCTGAGGTCCGTCTCCCGTTTTTGGTTCATACCGGGTGTGAAACTCGCGAAGTAAACGTTACACAAAGCTACGCCACAAAGGCCGTGCTTTGATCATCACCACAAGACTTTGCTTTTCAACAGAAGCCTTGATCATTTGCATCTTAGCATGCCACACAGGCAAACCACTCTATGCAACCAATATCAGTCACACAGAATGAAATCCAATGTCAGACACACAGTCTATTTACAAGTCCGTTCTGGGCCTGAACGAAACCGGAGGCACCTAGTACCCCGCATATCCATCGATCTCCAAGTACGTCTGGACGATCACCAACTGTTTCCATCTTCTTGGGTGTACAGCCCAATCAAGATCATCAGTTATCACCCAAACGACGTGAAGACCTCCGGTCTTCGACCATCGTCTTCATCTTCGACTTATCGTCGTATCAGTTATTCAGAATGGGATAAACCCGGTCTTTCCGAATAACTCGCGTATATTTTAAATAAGTGTTACACAAACACAACATACGCCTCATTCCAATTCATCAGTCACTAACCGTAAATTAATCGAGAGAATAATTCCCCAAATATTAACCCCGAAGGCCGAAACCAACATCAGATCAATATCCAGAAAACCATTCTGCTTGGCTAACCGACAGTTAATTTCTAATTTCACATTCATAGGGAAAGGTTCCCATTAATTTTATCAAAGATAAATTCTTTAATTTATTCTTTAATCTACTTTTGAATATCAATTCAAACTAGTCGGGATTAACGAAACTTACCGAAGTAATCATTTGTTTTAATTTCCCGATCCCAACCTATTTATCCCATGAAGTAAAACTGGTAATACTTCATATCTAACACCACAGTGTTATCGGTAAATTCAATTACCATTTCACGTTCAAATCTAATTAAAGATTTAACTATCGCCTGGAGCAAAACTGGTGATACTCCATTCTCGACCATTTCAATCTAATTAAAGATTCATTAAAACTCCACTTAGTTTTAATCGTTAACTGGGTTAAAGAATCAGTGTCATTTAAAACACGGTTCACGATAAACCCAAAGTCACATTCATTAATTATCGGGTTAAAAAACGAGTGTTATTTAAAACACTGTTCACGATAAACCCAAAAATCAATATCAATTCAATTCCAATTAAATATTATTTAATTGGTACACTTCATTAAATCTAAATAAAAAGATTTAATCTTTCCTCAACTGGGTTCAAGAACAGTGTTAGTGAAGACACCATTCACGACAAACCCAAATCACATTCGATATTCAATACAAGGCTCTGAATAGAAAATATATCGGCTTATATTCAATATCGAATTCTACGACTAACAAATGTCGTATTGGAAATAACGATATAAATATATATCTTTCAAATTTCCATAACAACACCTGTATAATCACGAATTACAACATCGAAATATTCCGAAGACAATTTCGATTCAAATCCACTCCAATGCAATCATTGGAAATTTTGGTTATTTTTAAAACCCTTTTCGAATTCAATTTATTTATTTAAAAATAAATAGAATTATAATTCTAGTTCAAAACTAGTTCATTTCGATAAAAATCTATTTTTATCTTTTCAAATATGGAGTTTTTCATCCCAATCCTTTCTAAATCATTTCTTATGATTTTACATAAATTATTACTATTTTTAATAATTTTATCAAGGCCCGTACAGTCGATTTCCATCAATGGCCATCGAACCGCACTTACAGCGACCTTTTTCGAATTTGATTTGGACATAATTCCAAATCCAACCGTTAGATTTCTAATTTCTAATATTCGTTAGAAAGCTCTTTTCGATACGAACCCAACGGTTCCGGTTTTAGGAGAATCCGACGGTCGGATCTCCCGCAATGTCCGTTTGAAATAAATGGTCGAAATTCACGAACTGCCGCGGCGCGGCGCGTTCTATTCAGGCCATTATATTATATATATAATATATATAATATATATTTCGTCGATTTCTATTTAAAACGAATTATATAAATAGTTTTAAAATTCGTTTCAAAAGCATTTTCAACTTCCTTTTCAATTCAAATCAAAATTGAATTCTTCTTTATAAATTCGTTTTAAAATTCATTTCTATTCAATTCAAATTTCAATTCAATTTGAATTCATTTCAATTCGCTTTCAATTCAATTTGAATTCGTTTTATATTCAATTCATTTCGAAATCGTTTTATATTCAATTCATTTCGAAATCGTTTTATATTCAATTCATTTCGAAATCGTTTTCAATTCAATTCATTTCGAAATCGTTTTATATTCAATTCATTTCGAAAACGTTTTCAATTCAATTCATTTCGAAATCGTTTTCAATTCAATTCATTTCGAAATCGTTTTCAATTCAATTCATTTCGAAATCGTTTTCAATTCAATTCATTTCGAAATCGTTTTAAAATCGATATAAATATCGTTCACGTCAAAATGGCGTCAATCTAATCAACACGGCTTCATAAATTTCTATTTTCAAAATAGTTGTTATTATCAAAATATTTCGTTCAACACATGACCAATCTCAATGAATGAGTACTGTCAACACATGAACTTTTATTTTATATCGATAAAGGTGCAAATTTTATTACTAAAATATTTCGTTCAACACATGACCAATCTCAATGAATGAGTACTGTCAACACATGAACTTTTATTTTATAATATTCTTTATTTTTCAAATTGGAATGAGGCCCAATCAATTACCATATAAAGTTAATTATATGGATTTCCATACAACACATGTATATAATAGCATTGAAAAATAATCAACCATCAACCAAAGTGCACTACACTGTATAAGCATCAAATATAGATATTCAACGCTTATAACAGCCTGTCAATCAATCGATCGACATATTTAATCAATCAGGATGAGTGAACTTCAAATTTCATCCCAACACCCGTGTGGGGTTTCAAACAATCACACGCATATTTTATTTGTGCAGTTGGGCGATGTGTAAAATTTATCGTCCCAATCAATGTCATTCAAATAGGTGTACATAAACAAACCGTTCGGTTTATAAATGAATATTTATTTATTCACTTTCACGTTAAAAATTATATTTTTAACGATAAAACATTTTATTTTAACATATGAATTTCTATTCAGTTCATTCTTTAAATAAAATGGTATTTTTATTTTTCTAACATATTTTAGAAAATTTCGGCGGCATAACGGCACGATACTAGAAACGGGACAAGGCCTAGCCTTATCCCCGGTCTAGTGAAGGCCCACGCCATTCACACATCAATCAAATCAATTTCATTAGGCAAACCACAAAATTTGAAGTAAGAGTCTAACCTAGCCTTACTCCTTCGCCTTATAACGGCGCACGTCTAATCCTAACCAATTTATCGATTCGATTTTTCACACCACAAACCACATTCAAACCAATATCGCAATCAATAACCAAACAGCCAAACAAACAAGTCCATGGTCTGTGGACGATTGTGTCGGGTGCTACTAAACACCGTCTGCATCCTAGTATATATATATAACTAGAAAATAAATTTAGAGTGAGGAGTTCTCACAGATAGCTATCCTAGCTCCACGGCACTTCCTTGATAGAAATCTTCATCGCTATCGCATCTTCGTCGTCTTCGTTGCCCATAGCCACTACATATGTAAAAATCGAATTTTTACTTCGTTATTCAATTTATAAAAATCGAATTTTGACGTCGCTATTCAATATATAAAAATCGAATTTTTACTTCGATGTTCAATATATAAAAATTCTATTTTTCTATCGAAGTTCAATATATAAAAATTCTATTTTTCTATCGAAGTTCAATATATAAAAATTCTATTTTTCTATCGAAGTTCAATATATAAAAATTCTATTTTTATATCGAAGTTCAATATATAAAAATTCTATTTTTCTATCGAAGTTCAATATATAAAAAATCTATTTTTATATCGAAGTTCAATATATAAAAATTCTATTTTTCTATCGAAGTTCAATATATAAAAACTATATCTTTCTTTCGAAGTTCAATATGTAAAAATATGATTTTTATCTCGACTTCAAATCCGATCTTTTTAAAGTTTAAACCTTTTGCTTAAACTTAAAATTAAAATCAGTTTTAACCTTTTTTAAAAATCAACTGTTTTTATTCTTTTAAAAAAATTCAGTTTTAAAGTTCTAACAAATCAGTTTTTAAAATTATAAAAATCAATTCAGTTTTTATCTTTATAAAAATCAATTCAGTTTTAATCCTTTTAAAAACAAAATCAGTTTTAATCTTTATAAAAACAAGATCAGTTTTAATTTTTAAAAAAAATCTGTTTTAATACTTTTATAAAAAAAAATCCAGTTTTTATTCTTTTTTAAA
Organism: Allium sativum; assembly: GCA_030737875.1. Taxonomy (NCBI): domain Eukaryota; kingdom Viridiplantae; phylum Streptophyta; class Magnoliopsida; order Asparagales; family Amaryllidaceae; genus Allium; species Allium sativum. The sequence continues at coordinate 425,144,342 of CM060909.1, read as the reverse complement.
AAAAAACCTGTTTTAATACTTTATAAAATCTGTTTTAATCTTTTTAAAAACAGAATCAGTTTTAATCTTTTTAAAAAATCTGTTTTAATACTTTTATAAAAAAATTCAGTTTTAAAATCTTTTTTAAAAAAACAGTTTTTCTCTTTTAAAAATTTCAGTTTTTAAACCTTTAAAAAAACAGTTTTATACTTTTTTAAAATTTCAGTTTTTAAACCTTTAACAAAATCAGAAATTAATTTTCAGTTCTATAGAACTTAAAAATAAAAATAAGAATAAAATACTTACAGAGGAGCGGGGGGCGAAAGGAGATCGGAGGCGCTCGCTTCGAGGGGCGGCTCGGGGTTGGAGGCGTCGCGAGCTTGGGGTCTGGTGGCGGCTAGGGTCTTCGGGGTGTGGGCGCTGGGAGGAGGAGGCGGCTTCGAGGGAGGAGGAGGCGGCTTCGTGTCGCTTAGGGTTTTTTTTTTTTTTTTTTTTTTCTTTGTTTACCCGAAATCAAAGTGAACGGGGGGGGGGGGGGCCAGGAAGAAGATAAAGGGGAGGGAATAGGTTTTTTTTATTATTTTATTTTATTATTTAATTATTAAATTATGCACAAGGGTTGACTTTTACATATGACCTCGAAATGAGGCCCACCGCCTGTCGTCCATAGCGTTTCACCCCCATTCCGAACACAATGGGATATGTATCGCAAGCTGATTTGATCGTTACAGTCAGTTTCCTTTTGAATTTTCATTTAAATCATTATATTGAATTTTAAACGCACATTTCAAATTACCGGGGTCACATACTAACTAGAAAAATTTCAGAAAAATACTTTCTAGCTTCGTATTGACGATACGGTCCTAACAAAACTAGTTTCGTCAAATTCTGAGACCGTTTGAAAAATAGTCAATTTCCAGTCGATTAAAATCAACAGAAACTGGTCAAACGCGTTTTCTTTTGCCACGCTCACATATTGATTCGAAAAATTATGAAATTTGAAACCTAGCAATAACTTGACACTGCGGATCTAACAAAAGTGGTTTCGTCGAAATCCGAGGTCATTTGCAAAATGTCCATTTTTAAGGGCCTGAATTCCATAGCGACTATTCAGAATTTTCAACTGGACATACCTTTTGATTCCCGCTATCAAATTTCGATTGGTCGGATTCGTTAGAAAGATATTATCAATTAGATTCTATCATTTTTGGTTTCACTAAAATCCGGATTGTTTTGCACCCGGTACATTCAATTGAAGTTTGAAATCGAATTATCGAACTACCGCGCCATTTTCAATTCTATTTATAATTATATATAAATTTTTATATTCTAACAACGACGCGTATAATATATACGTTCGAATTATATTCAAAATAAATTTCTCGTCGATATTATTTAAAATAATTCATTTTAAATAATCAAAATTCGCTAAAATGGCCAAAATAAAAATTTTAAACTGGCCCAGATTTTCCGGGTTGTTACAATCTCCCCCACTTAAAACTTTTCGTCCCCGAAAAGGAACAAAGTAGAAAGTGGTTTGATTATTCAACTCTACGTTCGATCTGGCTTCCATTCTCTAACTTTTTAGTTTCTGAGAATTTTCAAAATTTCAAAAATTTGGCTAACACCCTAAATTTTCGAAAAATTTCGCCATAACCTCCCCTGCACCGGGAGCATCGGGGAATTTCAAATAGCTTCCCCGGTCCTTCAGATCTCAAAAAGAAAAAGAAAAAGCCAATAGGCTCACAAAATCATCATCACCCAAACAAAACAGGAAATTATGTAGTAAACATGTACCTATTTGTCGGGCAAACAAATTTTATTCTCTGGCTCTAGCCTCCTTGCTATGACCTGTTCAATGATATACATGTATATGCAAGCAGATGCGACCAATCTTCAATACAGTTCAATATTTGGTTAAATTAGGCATAAATGGTTAAAAATTAGCAAATAAATAAACAAACAACACAAACATCAATCAATTAGTGGATTAACGTTTTAAATTCATAATTTTGATACATATACAAAAAATCATGTTTTGATGCCAAATCACAACAATGAATTCTAGCTATATATAAGTTTTGGTTCTCACACCAGCCTAATGGAAATATATAGAAAATCACACCTTCGAAACTCGAACACACACTACTGATGCTATATAGTCATCAGCAGAATCATCTCCGGGCGACTAGAGTGTGATGCTATATCTATCCAGTATATTAAAACTTCGAATACACGCGGATCAGACGTATACGCAAAATCTATATATACTGGACTGTCCAACTCAATATAAATAGATAATCAAATACGAATAATTGATTTAAATTTTCAAAACAAAAATTGTTTTCATTTGAAAAATATACTCTTCACACTCGTTCTAGGATACTACTGATCCTATCTCTAACGAGTCATTCTAATTGGATATTACTAACCCAATATCTGATGAATTCTTTCGTATGTCTCTAATGTGCCTTGTTCTCTAGCTTTGTAAACCAAAGCTCTGATACCAACTGTGAAGACCCGTAGCTTCCCCGTAAAGGAAAGCGACGGATAGTTCGAGAACAAACCACAACAGAACGCATATAAAAGAACATTTCACTGTATATTACAACAATGCATCAGATTACAAGAATATACAGAGTATAAATGAATATTACACAGAAATATCAGAGATTTAAATTACATTTAAATACATAGCAGCGGAAAATAATACAATACACAACTAGAAGGAGATATACGGATACAAAGCTTTCCGGATATCGTTCCAGCTGTGAACCAGGATCCTGTGAATATAAATCTGCAAAACCAAAACTACTGGCTGCCCGTGTCAAAATAAGGGCACCCAGAGTTTAGGTTAAAACAATAAACTCCAGGTCAGTCATGTGACTGGTGTGAGAACTAAAACAGTTATTAATCTTTATTTTAAAGCTAGGTAAATCAAGGGACCACGCCGTATAACACGGAACGGGTTTCCTCCCAAGAATACCAGTGCATAAAGCAAACAGCGCAATGCTAAATAAAGAAAGATGAAACTGTTATAAGACCCAGGTCCTATCACACAATGCAAACGCAAGCCGGGGGATAGGGTTTTCCCTTATAACAGCCAAAGAATGCTTGATACGTTTTAAAACAAATCATTTGATACTATAATACGTGCATAGTGTATAAAACAACTTCAAATCATAAGTATCAATCATAGGCGACATGAGCGTCCCATGCCACTATGTCGCCATATATAGGTTTACAAATAAAACCGCAAAGTCACGTATTTGGAAATTGGATTTCCGTCTATGAACCGAGGCAAAAAGATGGTCCTCAACCGATTCGAGACTGTCTAGCCCGAGCCTCAGGAACAGCCGCAACTGCCCCTTGGAGCGACAGGGCCGGTCCACACGGAGTGGATTATTATACCTGAACAATACGTCTCCCCACCCTATGGGGTGTAAGTCTGGTCCGTCAGCCGACCAGAATGCATTCGGCCGAAACCGATATAACCGAGGCGCCTCGCAACCGCAACAACCACATAAGTCAAACTCGTCAGGGCGTGTAAAACCACTGACGCCACTTCTAGCTAGAAAGAAACGCAAGTCCTCCCTGAGGTCCGTCTCCCGTTTTTGGTTCATACCGGGTGTGAAACTCGCGAAGTAAACGTTACACAAAGCTACGCCACAAAGGCCGTGCTTTGATCATCACCACAAGACTTTGCTTTTCAACAGAAGCCTTGATCATTTGCATCTTAGCATGCCACACAGGCAAACCACTCTATGCAACCGATATCAGTCACACAGAATGAAATCCAATGTCAGACACACAGTCCATTTACAAGTCCGTTCTGGGCCTGAACGAAACCGGAGGCACCTAGTACCCCGCATATCCATCGATCTCCAAGTACGTCTGGACGATCACCAACTGTTTCCATCTTCTTGGGTGTACAGCCCAATCAAGATCATCAGTTATCACCCAAACGACGTGAAGACCTCCGGTCTTCGACCATCGTCTTCATCTTCGACTTATCGTCGTATCAGTTATTCAGAATGGGATAAACCCGGTCTTTCCGAATAACTCGCGTATATTTTAAATAAGTGTTACACAAACACAACATACGCCTCATTCCAATTCATCAGTCACTAACCGTAAATTAATCAAGAGAATAATTCCCCAAATATTAACCCCGAAGGCCGAAACCAACATCAGATCAATATCCAGAAAACCATTCTGCTTGGCTAACCGACAGTTAATTTCTAATTTCACATTTATAGGGAAAGGTTCCCATTAATTTTATCAAAGATAAATTCTTTAATTTATTCTTTAATCTACTTTTGAATATCAATTCAAACTAGTCGGGATTAACGAAACTTACCGAAGTAATCATTTGTTTTAATTTCCCGATCCCAACCTATTTATCCCATGAAGTAAAACTAGTAATACTTCATATCTAACACCACAGTGTTATCGGTAAATTCAATTACCATTTCACGTTCAAATCTAATTAAAGATTTAACTATCGCCTGGAGCAAAACTGGTGATACTCCATTCTCGACCATTTCAATCTAATTAAAGATTCATTAAAACTCCACTTAGTTTTAATCGTTAACTGGGTTAAAGAATCAGTGTCATTTAAAACACGGTTCACGATAAACCCAAAGTCACATTCATTAATTATCGGGTTAAAAAACGAGTGTTATTTAAAACACTGTTCACGATAAACCCAAAAATCAATATCAATTCAATTCCAATTAAATATTATTTAATTGGTACACTTCATTAAATCTAAATAAAAAGATTTAATCTTTCCTCAACTGGGTTCAAGAACAGTGTTAGTGAAGACACCATTCAAGACAAACCCAAATCACATTCGATATTCAATACAAGGCTCTGAATAGAAAATATATCGGCTTATATTCAATATCGAATTCTACGACTAACAAATGTCGTATTGGAAATAACGATATAAATATATATCTTTCAAATTTCCATAACAACACCTGTATAATCACGAATTACAACATCGAAATATTCCGAAGACAATTTCGATTCAAATCCACTCCAATGCAATCATTGGAAATTTTGGTTATTTTTAAAACCCTTTTCGAATTCAATTTATTTATTTAAAAATAAATAGAATTATAATTCTAGTTCAAAACTAGTTCATTTCGATAAAAATCTATTTTTATCTTTTCAAATATGGAGTTTTTCATCCCAATCCTTTCTAAATCATTTCTTATGATTTTACATAAATTATTACTATTTTTAATAATTTTATCAAGGCCCGTACAGTCGATTTCCATCAATGGCCATCGAACTGCACTTACAGCGACCTTTTTCGAATTTGATTTGGACATAATTCCAAATCCAACCGTTAGATTTCTAATTTCTAATATTCGTTAGAAAGCTCTTTTCGATACGAACCCAACGGTTCCGGTTTTAGGAGAATCCGACGGTCGGATCTCCCGCAATGTCCGTTTGAAATAAATGGTCGAAATTCACGAACTGCCGCGGCGCGGCGCGTTCTATTCAGGCCATTATATTATATATATAATATATATAATATATATTTCGTCGATTTCTATTTAAAACGAATTATATAAATAGTTTTAAAATTCGTTTCAAAAGCATTTTCAACTTCCTTTTCAATTCAAATCAAAATTGAATTCTTCTTTATAAATTCGTTTTAAAATTCATTTCTATTCAATTCAAATTTCAATTCAATTTGAATTCATTTCAATTCGCTTTCAATTCAATTTGAATTCGTTTTATATTCAATTCATTTCGAAATCGTTTTATATTCAATTCATTTCGAAATCGTTTTATATTCAATTCATTTCGAAATCGTTTTCAATTCAATTCATTTCGAAATCGTTTTATATTCAATTCATTTCGAAAACGTTTTCAATTCAATTCATTTCGAAATCGTTTTCAATTCAATTCATTTCGAAATCGTTTTCAATTCAATTCATTTCGAAATCGTTTTCAATTCAATTCATTTCGAAATCGTTTTCAATTCAATTCATTTCGAAATCGTTTTAAAATCGATATAAATATCGTTCACGTCAAAATGGCGTCAATCTAATCAACACGGCTTCATAAATTTCTATTTTCAAAATAGTTGTTATTATCAAAATATTTCGTTCAACACATGACCAATCTCAATGAATGAGTACTGTCAACACATGAACTTTTATTTTATATCGATAAAGGTGCAAATTTTATTACTAAAATATTTCGTTCAACACATGACCAATCTCAATGAATGAGTACTGTCAACACATGAACTTTTATTTTATAATATTCTTTATTTTTCAAATTGGAATGAGGCCCAATCAATTACCATATAAAGTTAATTATATGGATTTCCATACAACACATGTATATAATAGCATTGAAAAATAATCAACCATCAACCAAAGTGCACTACACTGTATAAGCATCAAATATAGATATTCAACGCTTATAACAGCCTGTCAATCAATCGATCGACATATTTAATCAATCAGGATGAGTGAACTTCAAATTTCATCCCAACACCCGTGTGGGGTTTCAAACAATCACACGCATATTTTATTTGTGCAGTTGGGCGATGTGTAAAATTTATCGTCCCAATCAATGTCATTCAAATAGGTGTACATAAACAAACCGTTCGGTTTATAAATGAATATTTATTTATTCACTTTCACGTTAAAAATTATATTTTTAACGATAAAACATTTTATTTTAACATATGAATTTCTATTCAGTTCATTCTTTAAATAAAATGGTATTTTTATTTTTCTAACATATTTTAGAAAATTTCGGCGGCATAACGGCACGATACTAGAAACGGGACAAGGCCTAGCCTTATCCCCGGTCTAGTGAAGGCCCACGCCATTCACACATCAATCAAATCAATTTCATTAGGCAAACCACAAAATTTGGAGTAAGAGTCTAACCTAGCCTTACTCCTTCGCCTTATAACGGCGCACGTCTAATCCTAACCAATTTATCGATTCGATTTTTCACACCACAAACCACATTCAAACCAATATCGCAATCAATAACCAAACAGCCAAACAAACAAGTCCATGGTCTGTGGACGATTGTGTCGGGTGCTACTAAACACCGTCTGCATCCTAGTATATATATATAACTAGAAAATAAATTTAGAGTGAGGAGTTCTCACAGATGGCTATCCTAGCTCCACGGCACTTCCTTGATAGAAATCTTCATCGCTATCGCATCTTCGTCGTCTTCGTTGCCCATAGCCACTACATATGTAAAAATCGAATTTTTACTTCGTTATTCAATTTATAAAAATCGAATTTTGACGTCGCTATTCAATATATAAAAATCGAATTTTTACTTCGATGTTCAATATATAAAAATTCTATTTTTCTATCGAAGTTCAATATATAAAAATTCTATTTTTCTATCGAAGTTCAATATATAAAAATTCTATTTTTCTATCGAAGTTCAATATATAAAAATTCTATTTTTATATCGAAGTTCAATATATAAAAATTCTATTTTTCTATCGAAGTTCAATATATAAAAAATCTATTTTTATATCGAAGTTCAATATATAAAAATTCTATTTTTCTATCGAAGTTCAATATATAAAAACTATATCTTTCTTTCGAAGTTCAATATGTAAAAATATGATTTTTATCTCGACTTCAAATCCGATCTTTTTAAAGTTTAAACCTTTTGCTTAAACTTAAAATTAAAATCAGTTTTAACCTTTTTTAAAAATCAACTGTTTTTATTCTTTTAAAAAAATTCAGTTTTAAAGTTCTAACAAATCAGTTTTTAAAATTATAAAAATCAATTCAGTTTTTATCTTTATAAAAATCAATTCAGTTTTAATCCTTTTAAAAACAAAATCAGTTTTAATCTTTATAAAAACAAGATCAGTTTTAATTTTTTAAAAAAATCTGTTTTAATACTTTTATAAAAAAAATTCCAGTTTTTATTCTTTTTTAAAAAAAACCTGTTTTAATACTTTATAAAATCTGTTTTAATCTTTTTAAAAACAGAATCAGTTTTAATCTTTTTAAAAAATCTGTTTTAATACTTTTATAAAAAAATTCAGTTTTAAAATCTTTTTTAAAAAAACAGTTTTTCTCTTTTAAAAATTTCAGTTTTTAAACCTTTAAAAAAACAGTTTTATACTTTTTTAAAATTTCAGTTTTTAAACCTTTAACAAAATCAGAAATTAATTTTCAGTTCTATAGAACTTAAAAATAAAAATAAGAATAAAATACTTACAGAGGAGCGGGGGGCGAAAGGAGATCGGAGGCGCTCGCTTCGAGGGGCGGCTCGGGGTTGGAGGCGTCGCGAGCTTGGGGTCTGGTGGCGGCTAGGGTCTTCGGGGTGTGGGCGCTGGGAGGAGGAGGCGGCTTCGAGGGAGGAGGAGGCGGCTTCGAGGGAGGAGGAGGCGGCTTCGTGTCGCTTAGGGTTTTCTTTTTTCTTCTTTTTTTTTTCTTTGTTTACCCGAAATCAAAGTGAACGGGGGGGGCCAGGAAGAAGATAAAGGGGAGGGAATAGGTTTTTTTTATTATTTTATTTTATTATTTAATTATTAAATTATGCACAAGGGTTGACTTTTACATATGACCTCGAAACGAGGCCCACCGCCTGTCGTCCATAGCGTTTCACCCCCATTCCGAACACAATGGGATATGTATCGCAAGCTGATTTGATCGTTACAGTCAGTTTCCTTTTGAATTTTCATTTAAATCATTATATTGAATTTTAAACGCACATTTCAAATTACCGGGGTCACATACTAACTAGAAAAATTTCAGAAAAATACTTTCTAGCTTCGTATTGACGATACGGTCCTAACAAAACTAGTTTCGTCAAATTCTGAGACCGTTTGAAAAATAGTCAATTTCCAGTCGATTAAAATCAACAGAAACTGGTCAAACGCGTTTTCTTTTGCCACGCTCACATATTGATTCGAAAAATTATGAAATTTGAAACCTAGCAATAACTTGACACTGCGGATCTAACAAAAGTGGTTTCGTCGAAATCCGAGGTCATTTGCAAAATGTCCATTTTTAAGGGCCTGAATTCCATAGCGACTATTCAGAATTTTCAACTGGACATACCTTTTGATTCCCGCTATCAAATTTCGATTGGTCGGATTCGTTAGAAAGATATTATCAATTAGATTCTATCATTTTTGGTTTCACTAAAATCCGGATTGTTTTGCACCCGGTACATTCAATTGAAGTTTGAAATCGAATTATCGAACTACCGCGCCATTTTCAATTCTATTTATAATTATATATAAATTTTTATATTCTAACAACGACGCGTATAATATATACGTTCGAATTATATTCAAAATAAATTTCTCGTCGATATTATTTAAAATAATTCATTTTAAATAATCAAAATTCGCTAAAATGGCCAAAATAAAAATTTTAAACTGGCCCAGATTTTCCGGGTTGTTACACCAACCGGTCTCTCCATATTGACAACGATATTGGCAAATACTTCGATAGTCGGTTATTAAACTATCAAAGAAAAACAAACATCCATTCAAAACAATCAAACAATCACTGGGCCCCTTGATTACCATTCATTAATTAAATCACCCTTTCCATTTCCTTATCAATATTTGTTAAACAAATATTTTCAATTATCAACTCGGTCCCTTACATTCTTTGGAAAACATTTCTATATCTCGCCTTCTTTTATTTTCTACACTTAGAAAATATATTCTATTGCAATTACAAACATTTTCAATCACTTATCTCTTTCTCGACAATTTTAGTTATACTCAGGAAATATTTACTTATATATTTCCAAAATTCCACCATTTGGGTTAAAACGAATGATGTGTAAACATTGTTACAACAACCCAAATTATTTTATTCAACTAACTATCATTCAAAACTTCTCTTCGAGATTGGATCTTGCTATTTATCAATTAAAAATGAAATCAATCAAGTTGGGGTAAAATTACCTCTCAGACCTTGACTGAAAACATCATTAACTTCAAAACAGACAAAACCACTTACCTCGAATAAACACACTATAAAACCCAATTATTCATTTTTAAAACATTTATATGGTTCGCTTTCTATTTCTGATTTATAGATTTCCCTTTTTGTTTGTAATATTCTAATTTTTTTATTTCGTTTCCTTATCGAATTCTATACATATATATATATACACATTGATTTCTAACTATCAAATTATCTTAAAAATATTCTAACTCCTTAAATTCCCGGAAAAATTCGCCATAACCTCCCTTGTACCGGGAGCATCGGGATATTTCAAATAGCCTCCCATGGCCCTCACCAATCCAAAAGAAAAAGAAAAAGCTAAGCGGCTTGCCGATACGGCGCATAAAATCTCATATATGAATTTAAACATGTACCTTTTTGTCGGGCACATAAATTAAAATCTTCATATACTCTATCCCATACCTGTCTAATCACATGTTCATCTGTTTTCAATTCTGTTTCAACTCAATCCAATTGTTTGAATTCAGTTTCGCTCATTTGATCTTTAGTTTGCTATTTTGCCTATTTTACTTCTTTGTTTGAACATAACATGTTCAAACAAAATATTTAACTTGCTCATAACCAAATTGAATTTCAATTTCAATTCTAGTTTCCTTTTCGATTTCGAATATAAATTTTCAAATCAAATTCACTTATTCAAAGCCCAATATCAATTCAAAATCTCATTAATCACTTCCTATTCAAATTAGTTAATTCTATTCAATAATTAAAAATCTGTTTTCTGTTTTAAAAATCAATTCATTACTCCACTTGAGTTCACATATAATTTACAACTCAAAATCTGAAATTTTCTAAATAGAAATTCGGATTTTATTCGCTTAAAATCGTTTTATAAAATTAAATAAACCGTTATGGTTTTTAAATGGTTATGGCGTTGTTTTTCTGAAATTTGATTTTGATATAACTCAAAATCTATTCGACGAAATTCAGATTTTTCTCCTCCATTAGAAAACTATTATCAAACTGGTCCCGACGGGTCTTGTTTCAAAGAATTCCGACTTCAATTGAGTACTGTATACTCAATTGAAGTTTGAATCACAATTTACGAACTGCAGCGCTGCGGCAAGTTCATTTTAATTATATTTTTACATATAAACATTTAAACTTCGTTTATAATAAATTCAACTTCATTCTAATATATTTTTAATATATTAAACCAATTTTCCCAATTCAACTCAAAAATTCTGATTATCTAAAATCGTCGATTTTCAGTTACTCAGTTATTTATTTATACTTCGATCTTCTATATTAAAATTCCAATTCAATTCTATTTAAATTTCCCATATTCACTTTCCATTTCAACTCTATTTAAATTATATATTCGAATTCCCCTTTCAACTCTATTTGAATTATATATTCAAATTCCCATTTCAATTCTATTTGAATTTTTATTTAAATTTTCTTTATTCAAATACAATATTCAAATTCCATTTGGATTACTATATTCAAATTCTATATTTGAATTCATATTTGAATTTTCTATATCCAAACTCCATTCAATTTCTATAAACAAATTCCATTTAAATTTCTACATTTAAATTCTAAATTTGAATTTCCTTTGTTTAAATTCCATTTGAATTCTATTTGAACTATATATTCAAATTACATTTGAATTTCTATATTTAACTCCATTTCACTTCTATTTCCAAATTCTATATTTAAATTTCATTTGAACTTTCTTTATTCAAATCTATTTGAATTCCTTTGAATTCAAATTCTATTTGAATTCCTTTGAATTCAAATTCTATTTCAATTCCTTTGAATGCAAATCCCATATTTAAATTCCTTTGAATTCAGATATTCAATTTATCTCTTGATAATTTATTCATTATATTTATAAACACTATTTTATAAATTTCCCTGTTTTATTTAAACAAGCCTATTTCGAAATCCATTTTAAACAAAAATCTTATTTTGGAAATTCTCTTTGCATTTTCTATATTCAAATTCCATTGAATTTCTCATATTCAAAATTCTATTTGAATTTCTCATATTCAAATTCTATTTGAATTCCTCATTTAAAATTTCAAATTCTATTTTAGAAAAAAAAATAGAATTTCATTTTAAATCTGCGAAATTCCTTTTCATGATATTTTTAAATATCAATATTTGGTCCCAGTGATATTTAAACACCAAACAACCAATTTTTTTTTTCTAACTCATCATATATGACAGTATATATGCAAACAAATAAACAAACAGATAATATATTTTTAAGGAATCCAGTTGGATCCCTCCAACCTGTTTCCCTACATCCACAGACGTTAGTCAATAGAAATAATACCCATCCTGCTTTGTGGTAGGATATCGCAGTATAAGGGGATCCACTTATATACGTGGGCGTAGGTTCATCCTCTAATGATACTACGGGCCTCCGCTAATAGTATTGCGGGAAATATCCAATAACCACAAAAGTTCAACAATTCATTCATGCACCCAAGCAACCAACAAATTTAATTTATGATAAAATAAATTTGAATATAAAACTATGAGTGAGATTTACTCACCTTGATTTTTAAAGTTGGAATATCAATTTATTTTCAATTAAATTAGCCCAATGTTTAATTTAATTGAAATCATAGTTGGTTCTGATTTTCTTCTGTCCAATCTCACCTCGAAGAAATTTCCCTTATGATTTCCCATATACTCCATTTTATTGAACTGTTATCATATGTAATATATAAACGTATTACAAATTTTGATTTGATTTACATATACACATTAACTTATTAATTAAAAATAATTAAATAAATAACAAAATTTACCTTAATCATGTTCATACCGTCTTCCTCTCCATATAGCTATTCGAATAGTGCTATTACCGATTAAATCCATCCTAATCTCCTTCCTTACTTTATGAATCCAAAAACCGACTCCCCCTTGCATAATTTAACCTTGTAATAATTTAAAGCTTCCTGTATTATTTTATAAGATTAACATGTGTGATATAAATAAATGTTATTAACCAAATAAATTAATAGTTGAATTAATAATTAACCAAATTAAATTACCTAATTCAGTGAACATCTTTCTTCCCTGATTCATCAACACTCGAACTACCTCAATCACCCTATAGTCTTCCCCGAATTCATCAACTGAGCACATACCATTTTTCTTCGAATATCATTACAGGCAGTGATTTCCTATTTTTCTGCAAAACAAGGTCAACATCTCTAATGATTTCCGCCACTACCAGTAAGACCACCGTCCTTCCCTTATCGTGATTCAACTTCGACGATTGGAATTTGACAATACTATCGCTATCCACAAATGATCAACCCTAGCTTCGACGCCAACTAAATCCTAACCTACTGACAACTTCCGAGACCACTTCACGCTTGTGTCTCGAATATGAACTCACCATCACCCAAGCTCGCGTCTCCTAACCTCCATGAACCTCTCGCGCTCACCCCAACATCCCATTAAAGACCTCGCGGTCTTGATTTGAATCGCAAATCCCCTTCTCAGGTCGAAATGATTTTGGTTTGTGAATTCGATTTCCTAGCTTGTTGATTCAATTGAGCTTGCCCAAAAATCGCGCCCGTTTTATGACGATAGGGATCTTTCCATTCATGTGACAGAGTTGTTTGAATTGAGGATAGCGGCCATTTTAAGTTTTTTTTTTTTTTGTTGAAGCTTTTGATTCATTCTAATTCACGAAAATGAAAAGGAAAAGCAAAGGGGGATATCGCGTTTATATAGGAGAGTATACTTAGGACGGAAGGAATTTACAGTGCGCAAAGTACACTATATTTAATGTGATTATATTTTGTTTTGACTTCGATTTGATCTCGTATTTAATGCGATTTGATTTAAAAATATTTTTATTCTTTTTAAACAGATACTAATTTGATTTCGATCCTATCCAAAATCAAATATCTCGGGGTTCACAATTAAAAATCGTGAACCACTATTTTAGCGTACCGACCGTCGTTTCAATGTAATTACGGTGTTCTGAGCTTAACAGACTATATTCTAAAATTAAATTTAAACGTATATATAAAATAACCATTTTAAATCAATATAATATAATTTAAATTCAAACAAATAAATTCTTCAACAATAAATTACTATTATCATCGTTCATATTCAAATAGAATATATATTGATCATCTGAACCGTTTCGATTCAGTTTTATCTTTAAATTAAATTATTTCAGATTACCGTATTACAATAATTATATATATATCAAAAATTAAATCCTATATCGATTATGATCGATAACTCAATAAAAATTCTTTTATATTATCAATTCAATATTTAAAACCATATTAAATATTCAAAATAAATCGACAAAAAATCCGGGTCATTACACCATTCTTGGAGCAGTAATTATTTTTATTAATTACAAAACTTCTAAATTAAATGTCTCACCTAATTGAGGTCCAAAATCCAGTGTGGTAATTCTTAGATTCATATTAATGATATCTTCACTTTGAGCTAAATTGGATGCATTTAGATCTTGTTGGGATTTCAACGAATTTCAGATCTTGTTTGAAATTAAATAGAACAAGAACACGAAAGCAATAACTGGAATAATGGTAAGTTCTTAACTTTCTCAGTAACCATTCTAGTGTAAAGTATTTAAAATTACTAATTACCTGCTTGAACATGAAAATTGCTTGTTGTTTGGTTGGTTCAGTTATCATGTTATTGATCTATTCGTTGAATTATTTTAATTGGTTGATTGTTCGAACCAAATTTAGGATTTGCGTATAGTATCTTGAAATAGTTTGAACCCGGTCTAGGACCCACGATATAACATCCTGAATTGTTTGTAACCATTATTTTAGTTAATTTTATATTCAAACTTACTACAAGTATTTAAGCATATTTGTAGTGCCAAGTAATATTGATTTGATTACGTTATTTTATTATGTCATGATTTATTGAAGTATACGTGTGCTGTTATTTGTTTGGCTAAATAAGCAGCATCTAGAATTTGATTAAACTTAATCTATATGACATCGAATTAGCAAAATAAATCATGGCTTTTCTATTATATTAATTTGAATATTTATTTTATGCCAGTTTAATAATATTGAATAAGTTTTAAGTTGGTTATTGATGGCTAATATATATATATATATATATATAATATTTGTGCTTGCTTATGTAAATACAACAATCATGGTTGGAAGTAAGTGGAATAACTAGTAGCTTATTTAAATACTGCTGTGATTGCTAAACCGATTGAATAATTGTTTTTAGATTATAGATTTTGACTAAATTTACCTACGGTTTCTCTGAGATAAAGATGTAACAACCGCTTAACTACATTCTCTAAGTTTTGTAGGACCTAAATTAACCCTAGAAGGGGAAGGATGTGAGTAGGGTTTACAACAGTATTTCATAGTATAATGATTAATAAATGACACATGTAAATTACCCATCTTCTAGAAAACCCTACCTCCTGGTGCTTCCAAGGTTTCTACTTGGAGTTAAATAATACAACACTTACAGCTAGTGTTAACTCACGACTCTTGGTTACTTGGTCATTCCAACCTTATGCTCAAAACTTTAACCCAAAGTTTCTACTAGGATCAAACAATACAACGCTTACACACAGTAAACTCGCGACTAGCCCTCACCTTATTATTTTAATCCTGAACTCAAAACCCTGCCATAACTCAACTATTGAGTTGTGAATTGTCAGTCAATGCTCTATAGTTTTATTCTTAGAAAAAAATCTAGAGTACCTAAATAAAAATACAATAGAATATTAAACATGGAAACTAAACACAACTAAACCACTAATTTTAAATAGAAGTGATAAAAAATCAAGATCAGCATGTTTTCTCTCTTATATCCTCGGATTTCCTTTTATTTATTTGGCCCGACCACTTGTTGCTTGCCCAATCACTTCTTTTTTTGGCAAGGCCGACCGGTTTTTAGAGTGTTTCGTAACACTTTTATTATGTTAAATTAATAAAGTACAATATGATCAGGTGATACAAAATACATGAATCAACTACATGATGTCTCCACGCATGGAGTAATTCTTAGACCATTGTCTAGCAGTTACACATTAAGCTCACATTAAAACAGTCCATAAAACTCATACATGCCACAACATTACAAAATAAGATTGCATGGATCTTCATTAGTTCAATGATGACTCGGACTTCCTACATGCTATTCTACACTGAGTCGAGCTGCAGCCATCGAAGCCTGCTCCTAGTAAGTGGAGTGTGAGGTTCTTTGAGCACAGGAGAAAGAGCTTGCCCAGTCACTTTTTCAATTGCTTATCATTCAGGAAAAACTAGGATTTTCTTCTTAAATTAAAAATGCTTCTCCTCTATTAACTTTGACCGATGATTGAATCTAAGATGCTTTGATTATTGATCGATCCTCTATTATAATCGTTCCAATTGCTTCTTCAATTTACTTGATATTGAGAAAATTGGTATGTGCTTTGCCCTTTGTCGATTTAGAATTGCTGGACATTCTAATCAATAATTACCAATGATGATATATGATATTTTAAGGTTTTAAACCTGTTGACGTCAAAAGTTGGTCACAAGTGACTGTCAACCCCCAATCGTGCGAATGACACACGAATGATGATTATTGAGTGCAAAATATAAAGAGAACAGGAAACACACAAGACTTTTTATAGTGGTTCGGCAAAAGACGGTGTCTGCGTCCACTTTAAATGTATTGATTTTCTTTTGATTACAAGTACAAAGCTTTTTCAGTTTTAAGGAAGAAGAGAAGATGGTTATTTTTTGAATTGGCCGTGAGAGTCAGAGAACTTTAAGAGCAGAGTGTTCCGAGAGAAACTTTAAGAATCTGAAATCCAGCCAAAGTCCCTTTACTCTTTGATATTTGAGGTATTTATAGGGGAAATAATGGGCTGAGCGGGCCGCCACATAGCCTTCCTCTTTTTCGAAACTCGGACACGTGGAGCTCGATCATTGGTATCAATTGCGGCTGCAGGACTCATTCCACTACATTAGTAGTATCCTCGGAAATAGAGGTTTATGTCGCATTCGAGGTGAAGTGTATCAAAAGTTGAGCTCTGTTCGGATATGGTTGACCGCTTTTATTGCCTTGAAAGTCGGGCAGAGATTTCAATGACTTAGCTGGATATTTCTAGACGAGCCCGAGATATTTGGTCGATGCATCTTTAACATAAGTTGTTTACTCGGTCAACTGGGGAGAGAAATTTTTCTGGAGTGAGTTATCAGCTGGTAGGAGATGGCTCGGGCTGATGTCTGATTGTTCTAGACAAAGCTTTGGTTGGGCTTCTTGGAGCGTGAATTATCCGAATTGGCTATTTTGCGCATTTCTGGAGATTGGGCTTCGATCTGATCCGTGGCAGCTTTTGCCAAAAAGATGGTTAACACTTTGCCCCTCAGAATGCATCTTCTTCGGTAAAGGGAGGTGTGTTCTGAAATATGATCCGAAGCACAATTCCTCGAGCATCTATGGTCACACCGGACCATATTAAGGCCGAAAACCCGACGGTTCTGATGGTTGCATTAAGGTCGAAAAACCAACGATCAAAGTAGATCATATTAAGGCCAGAAAACCGACAATCATCGAGAACCGTATTAAGGCCGAGATGATGATCGCTGATTTTTGGTTGAGAGATTTAGTTCCTACAAAGGTAAAATAAGCCATTCTTGGTTTAAAGAAGGCGTCAGTCTCGATAAGTCGAGTATTGAATATACCCTGCCTAGAGTCATGAGTGTGCATTTATTTCACCTGGCTTTTAGGGGCGGCGAGTATTAACCATACTCGGCTTACAGAGATGGCGAGTATTAACCATACTCGGCTTACAGAGGTGGCGAGTATTAACCATACTCGGCTTGCTGAGGTGGCGAGTATTATCCATACTCAGCTTACTGAGGTGGCGAGTATTAACCATACTCGGCTTGTGGCAAGTGTTTTTTATGCTCGACTCATGTAAGATTGTTATGCCCAGCGAGCGATAGACGCTCTTGGTACAGAAAAGGGAGGCGAGTATAATCCGTACTCAGCTTAAAGAGGTGGCGAGCATTAACCATACTCGGCTTAAATCATCCAAACATAATCCATGTTTGCAAAAGAAAGTTCATCGTTAAGGAACTATTACAAAGAAATTAAATCTAGGAGGACAACAGTTGATTCCAGAGCACGCCTAGGAGCTAAATCCTAACTCCATACATGTGTACATCAAAATGTCTGTTTTATTGAATACATCAGAAAAGAAATTTAAACTTAGTTAATAATAATGTCGCGAGTGCTAGCCTCAGTGTCCTTTCCGTTTCTAGGGGCTCGAGGACTGGCCTAAGGAGCTTGGGCAGAAGATCGCGGCGGCAAGGCCGGGGCGCTTTTCTTAACATATTCGAGAATCTCTCCTCGCCTGATTCTATCCTAGATGAAATGCGCAGATGCCAGCATTCATTGGTGTTATGTCCATCGATGTTGTGGAATATGCAATGTTTACCGGAATCGAGTTCCATCTGGGTTGGTTCTCGTCGAGGTGGCCGTGGAAGAGGCAGGAACCCTCGTATGTCAATGTAGATATCGAGCAAAGATGAGTTGAACTCGGTGTACTAGTCATACTTATTTTCATTTCGAGGTCGCACGTTGCGTCCGTTCTTTTCCGGGCCTTTCCTCTTCCTTTGTTATGGCCATTGGTGTTGGATGGACCTTCTTGTTCAGTGGCTATGACCTCGAGGCTTACCATCTCAATGCTGGCATCTTCTTGTAAGAGGAATCGCTCGGCCTCAACATAGAAATCGTCTATATCCTTGGGGGGTCTCTGCTTAAAGAGATTGAGAATTCTGATCGGTTCTGAATCCCGCAATGGCGGCCATAAGCACCATCGATGGCTCAGGTCGATCGAATGATGCTACAGTCGCGCTGAACCTTTCGAGGAAGGATCAAAGTGTTTCTCCTGATCACTATTTGATGGTGTACATGAAAATAACACTCTTTGGTCGGGAGATATGTACTTTAAACTGTTCGATGAAGCGGGTGGCCAGCGTGTTCCAGCTACCAATCGACTCCGTTGTGAGCTGCGAAAACCACATGCCGGCTATATCTGTAAGAAAGAGTGGAAAGTACTTGGCCATGACGTTGGTCGATGCTCCAAGCACCTCCATATGGCGCATATACCGCATAAGGTGTATGGTCAGATCAGTCCGACTGTTATAGGGCTCGACAGCTGGAAACATAAAGTCCGAGGGGTTTCGGGAGTTTCTGATTTCCCTTGTGAAGGGGCTACAATGGACATTATCTACATCCTGCTGAGAAGAGGTGCCCCGAGTGAAGAGTCGGATGATGCTCGCAAGCTGTCTTCCATCTCCGAGGAGTCGTTGCCATGAATTTAGCTCTGCATTTGGAAGAACTTCGATACGAGGATCTAGCAAAAGCATGCTCGAAAGTGCGGTCGTTGGCTGGGCTCGACCTCCTGAGTTGAGTAAAGGTGAGAGTAAGGTTGAGCTACGGTAGGTGGTTCTGGGAAGGATGGCCCCTCTTGAACCCGATGATTATTGGATCGAGCTATACCCATGAAAGAGGGTCCAGGCTGATCCAGCATGGCATGTGATGTTCAAACTCGTGGTTACTCCCAGTTGGAGCGAGGTTAGAAGGTATATGGTAGCATTTTCTTATGCCATGCTGAGGACTGGTATGGTAGAGTGGTCTCCTTGGTTAGAAGGGAAGGCCACGTCCGCTCTTTCTTGAAGGGGAAGAGAGGTTAGATTGGTCTGTGGTAAAATTCCGGGTTGTAATTGTAACACCCCACCTCCGCTAGGGTCACTCACAAAGGGAATGCACTAGGTTTGGTGAAGCATTATCGAGGTAAACATGCACAGAAATATTACAAGACAGAACATATATAAAACAGCGGAAGTAAAACAAATTTCATTACCTTATAAAATAAGGTCTAAAGCTTTTTACATCAGAATACATCAAAACCTGTCTTGCAATAATAAAGAAGCATAAAACCATTTCATAAATTATTCCCCAAGTAAAACAGTAAAGTAGCCATAGCCAAGAAAAGTCCAAGCCATGCGTGATGACCTTCAAGCAGAAGAAGTCCGAACTAACAATAGCATTTCCTCCCTGTAACCTGGGGGGGAAACGGAAGACAAAGAGGCAAAACAAAACGGGGTCAGTCATAAAGACTGGTAAGCCCTATCTACTATCAGTATATAAACTAGTAAAGTTAACTGGCAAGAGGAACTGAGATGAACATAAGTATGATGACAAGATAGATAAGCTAAACCAAAATAACAGGATGAACTACTGTACCAAGATAAACGAGTGTGTCATGATAAACTACGGTGTCAAAATAAATCAAGGTATCACATCATCAGGTTTCTATCAAGTATACTATTCCAAGGTATCTATCATGTATAACATCCCAAGGTATTTATCATGTATATTTGCTCTGCACCTCTCGTACTAGTATCCCAACCCGCGTTATGTGTTAACTATGAATGTCCCTTGCCCAATGTCATGTAATGGTCCATGTCAACCTAATATATAGCATATGTAGGTTTTTCCAACTCGTATGTTTCTTTCCATGTATAAGTTCAGTCCTTTGCCGTAGGCCGTACGGGCTTCCCCATGTAAATCTATACCATCTCGTTGTAGTACCATTTTATCCTTGAAGTTGTTTTGGACTGTTACCCTTGGTCTGGTTATGTTTTCTTACCATGAACTATCGCGTGTTTACCTAGGGTTTATGCTACTTAGGACCTCTAGGGATTATGCTACCTAATGAACGTTTCCGTGTCTCGGTTTGGGTTTTAGCCACCTAGGGCTACTAGGGATTACGCTACCCGTCAACCGTGCCCTTTTATCCCGCGTATGAATCGTGAATCGTTTTCCATGTCTAGACGCACATGTATCAAATGTGCCATCCGAGTTCCGTGCCAGGGCAAATCAAGAATTACGGAACTCGATCGGGAGTTTTAAGTCATCCGCCGGTGCAGATATCAAGGTCTGTTTTTGTATCCATGGCTACGGTCCCATGTGACCCCTCCCTCAACTACTGAAAGGCAAAACAAGAAAAGTCATGTATGAGAACTACGCTACAGCCATCGATACCCTCTTTCCGGACAGCTAACCTCACCCATACCTAGATAGTAAGTATGGTTTGTTGGGTGTTCTCTGCCTTTCCGTACGTACACGATTGACTAAAGATGGTAGGTGGCCGACGAATGTGCTATCCAGGGCTACCGTGAAAATATCGCCGACCCCACGCTAATCCACCCCAGTCTTTAGGTTGCTCGCACAGCAACCAAGGCATACCCTTGGCTCTTCTACCGCAGACCTTAACCTCTGTGAGGCCAGGTTTCATGGACCATCCGCAACCTCACAGAGGGATACCAAGGGTATCCTCACGTTCCCCGAAGCTACCGCTTCGTCACCCAGTTCGTTGGAGCCTTTATCTAAATCAGATATTGCTCCACCTCGTATTTTAAGCGATGACCTACCTTATCGGGTTACTCATCTATCTGTGAACTGCTCCCAATCCCTTGACTAAGAATTATTACTTAGTTCCCTAAACTAAGGTTTACCACTTAGTCTCCTTTCCCGTTATCCTTGATTGACCATGATTTTCTACCTAGTTCCTCTCACTAGGGTTTTGTCTATTGGGTTAAGTGTTGTTATTCAGGTTCATGACTTAGCCCGCCCACGAATCGTGTCAAGATTGGTTAAGTATTTAAGTTCAAGGCTTGGCCCTACAAGTTGGTTAAGTGTACTAAGAAGCTCAGGACTTAACCCTATCAAGTCAAATTGGTTAAGTATTTATTTATCTTAACCCCATCAGATTATCGTGTTAGATTGATTAAGCATAGATTATCTTAATCCCATCCGATTATCGAGTCGGATTGGTTAAGTATGGGTTAGCCTAACTCCATCCACTAATCGTATTACAATGGTTAAGTTTATTTAAAAGGTCATGTGACTTAACCCTATCGGGTCCGCATATTAGTTTGGTTAAGTATAGGTTACTTAACCTCATCAAGTATCATGTATAATTGGTTAAGTAGAAGCTACTTAACCCCATTAAATTATCATGTTAAGTTGGTTAAGTATTGGTTGCTTAACCTCACTGAATTATCAAGTTTAGATTGGTTAAGTGTTTAACTTACCCCATCGAATTACCGTGTTTAGATTAGTTAAGTCTAGGTTAACTTAACTTCATCTAATTACCGTTTTAGATTGGTTAAGTGTAAATTACTTAACCCCATCCCCTAATTGTCTTATATGGTTAAGTGTCATTAAGAAATCAAGCTCGGTCACACTTAACCTACCCATTCGTGTCATATCGGTTAAGTGTCATTAGTCAAACTTACTTAACCTTATCATGTGGCATTAATTTAATTAATGCACTCTCAACCTCTCACATTAGACTTTGTTGTGGCTACTAGTTAAGCCGGGCGGGTCCGGGTAGTTTTACACCACAACCTAGTCTAACCTCGAGTCTTAAGCGCGACATGACCAACTTCTCACATTGGATCTTATTGTTTGTAGCCACTAGTTAAGTCGGGCGGGTCCGGGTAGATTTATGCTACAAACTCAACCCAACCTCGAGTTGGCCACTTTCATGTTTGGTCTAGTGTCTTGTTACACTTACAACCCATACGTGTCAAGTTTTCAAGTCCCATGTTCATAGCCAAAATTACATGTTGTCATGTTTATACCAGTTTACCCAAATCATGTTTCATGTTATTAAAGTTTACCCATAACGTAACCCCAACGCTTTTAAACTCGCATATACATTCGCAACAACGCATAATGGATTAAAAGAAGGAACTTGGCAAAGGTATGACAAAAGGGGTATAAGGCCGCAAGTTAAACATGGTGGCATATGAGACATAATGTGTTCACAAACTTGCATGCTACATTATTAAGCCCCAAAAACATGCATAACCCCAAAACTTAGCATATAGGTGAATCATGGTGATAGATGACATAGAAAAATGGCTAGAAGTTCGCATATAGCATTCTATGCAAGTTAACTTAAGGGATAAGAGAGTTCTTATGTTGCATAATGCAACATTTCAACATAAAGCTTATAGCTTTTAGCCCACAACATCAAGGTGATGACTTTACGAATATGCATAGGATAAATCTACACATAACATGATAGTTTCTAAGCATGTAACCTACTCAAGTTCAAACCCAAAACTTGCAACATGAACATTTAACTTCATAGTTAATATCTAAGAGTAGGAGGGGGCTTACAATGCTATGAAGGCACAAACCAATATATAAAAAGATTGAGACGATGCCACACTAGCAAAAACCCCAAATCAATAAGCTCCAATAAAACCCTTGAGAAAATAATAAGAAAGATCCTTGCTTTGAAGTATAAAGGTTGCAACTTTAGCCTTGAATCGAGCTTAACAATTCTCATGTAACTTTGAATCACTCAAATGATTATCTAATCTCTCAAGAGAATGAAGATAGAATTTATGACAAGAGGATGGAGGCTAGGGTTTGAAGATGGAGGCCATGATCAACTAGAATTTTGGCATAACCTAGTTGTAGGATTGAATAATGAGGATTTAGGGTTAGGTTTAGGGTGCTTATATAGAAGATTAGGTTAGTTTAGACCCTTAGATCAACCCTAGGAAGAATCTGAACCCTCAAATTTCGAACCAGGCCCAAAAACATGACCAGGGGAGCCAACAGGTGCACCAGAAAATCTGTCCGACCGGGGGGGGGGGGTCGACCCCTGGGTCGACATGGGTGTCGACCCATTGGGGGGTCGACACAGGTGTCGACCCCTGTGACGACCCTGCCTGGGCGGGATTTTTCCCGCCTGCTCTGATTTCTATGTTTTTGAAATCTGTTTTGAATTCTAATTTCTCGTGAAACTTCCGAAGGCCATATCTCGGCCATACGGACTCCGATTTACGAAATTTCGGACTCTATTTCGCGTATTTTTCCGAGACGAACGCAATGGCACAGCCCGTTTCTCCTGATTCAGATTTTATAATATAATTCTGCCTTGATTCTTGATTTAACATGTTGTTAAATTTCGGGTTGTTACATTCTCCCCTCCTTTAAGGATTTCGTCCCCGAAATCTCCAAATTAGGAAGAACGTATCCAACCATCCATCATTCATCTACTCAAAACATCATCCACAGGCAAACATTGTCCTTAAATGATTTCTAATGCCATATGAACATATGCAAAAAGTGTGTGTATATGCTCCTTAGCTAATGCTAATGATCAGACCTGAATGATCTTTCTAATGCAAAATATGTTTAGTGCCATGAGTCCAACATGTATGCAAATAGTCCTAGTCATATAAGTACTATATGCGTGCACAACCATTCATTCATATGCAACATCTGCATGTCAACACATTCAATTTCATCCACAAACAAGTACAAATACTCGTGCATATGCAACATGAAACGTGACCGCGTCAATCTAGCATCTAATGTGTATTCGCGCATCCACGAGCAACCACTTGCAACCATTTGCAACCATATCAATCATAACATGTTTCAAATACATGTTTACATCCATAGGATTCTACCTAAGGTTCTCACGATAGGATCGAGGACAGAAACAGGACCGAGAGGATATTCACCAAAAGATAACATGCGAGCAAGCTCTACAGGAAAAACCAGGGATCAAGGATACACTCTTTAAAAAGAGGTACGATGCGCGTGTCTAGCCTTACGTCTTCTAAGTCGCGTTTCCTTGAGCTTAATTCCTCGGTGCCTTGACCGCCTTTGACTTCATGATTTCGTAGCTCCTTGATTCCTATTTCCAAGGTATGAGTTGGAACTCATTTCACTATCGCTTCTCGTTTCCCTTTCACTTATTCTTTCCCTAGTATGCTTGGTTCAAACATATCTGCGTACTCATGCAAGCTCTCCAAAATTCACTAGTGAATTCTGGATCTCGTTTACCGATGCCAATCCATGTTACCACGTGCACTTACTAGGGTGGTTCCTATAACCCATGCTCAAGCGGAATGAACCATTCGTCTTATTGGCGGACGTTGCTCGATTGGATCAGAGATTTCTGATAAATGCATCAAGAGATTCTAGGTAACTAACCATGACAGAACCCAAAAGGTTACAGGAGACTCCGAAGGTATTACCAAAGCAAGCCAAGAGTCTGACTACCCTCTTTTCGAAACCGAGAATGGTATCCCTTACTGGATAACCACTTTACCCCTAGAATCTATCCATGGCTCAACAATAGAAGCATTGCTTCTAATCTCAACACTTGGCATAGACGTTCTCAAATCCAACAAGTCATGAATAAATGGACTGACTCTCCAACCAGATTTTGGGACAAAACTGGGATCCTTTACCATGCTAGTACTAAGGTGCAGAGACTCAACTATCCAAGCAGACTTAAATGATACGATGATCAAGACAAAGTCTGGACGGGATGCTAGAAAAGAACGACTAAACCTTTACCAGAAATGGTACCATTTCTTTTAGGTACCCTAGAAATGGGAGCGTACAATTGCCCTCTCCGATGATCTTGTCCTTGTCCTCCTTGATGGACTAAGCCATACCAACAAGTTGCTTATCCTTAAGCTCGCGTCCTTTATCCTTACTCTTATTATCCTTCCTTGTACCACGGCAACAGGTTTCTCGAGAACCACCTCCATCGTACGGAAAATACCTACGTGGCTAGACAAAGATTATTCACAGTTAGAACTACTGTGACTACAGATGGAGGAAAGAAAGGAAAAGAGATTCAATCAAGGAATCAAAGGATAGTGCTAATGGCCTTTGGGGAATAGCCTTTTTAAAACAAAACTTTTCTTGAAAAATGCTTCTTTGTAAACGGTTTTTCAAATAGTTTTCAGAAGGTTTGTTTTTTTTTAAAAAAAAAAAAAAATTTGCCCAGTCTGGTAACCTTCTGCTCTGATACCAAATGTAACACCCCACCTCCGCTAGGGTCACTCACAAAGGGAATGCACTAGGTTTGGTGAAGCATTATCGAGGTAAACATGCACAGAAATATTACAAGACAGAACATATATAAAACAGCGGAAGTAAAACAAATTTCATTACCTTATAAAATAAGGTCTAACGCCTTTTACATCAGAATACATCAAAACCTATCTTGCAATAATAAAGAAGCATAAAACCATTTCATAAATTATTCCCCAAGTAAAACAGTAAAGTAGCCATAGCCAAGAAAAGTCCAAGCCATGCGTGATGACCTTCAAGCAGAAGAAGTCCGAACTAACAATAGCATTTCCTCCCTGTAACCTGGGGGAAACGGAAGACAAAGAGGCGAAACAAAACGGGGTCAGTCATAAAGACTGGTAAGCCCTATCTACTATCAGTATATAAACTAGTAAAGTTAACTGGCATGAGGAACTGAGATGAACATAAGTATGATGACAAGATAGATAAGCTAAACCAAAATAACAGGATGAGCTACTGTACCAAGATAAACGAGTGTGTCATGATAAAATACGGTGTCAAAATAAATCAAGGTATCACATCGTCAGGTTTCTATCAAGTATACTATTCCAAGGTATCTATCATGCATAACATCCCAAGGTATTTATCATGTATATTTGCTCTGCACCTCTCGTACTAGTATCCCAACCCGCGTTATGTGTTAATTATGAATGTCCCTTGCCCAATGTCATGTAATGGTCCATGTCAACCTAATATATAGCATATGTAGGTTTTTCCAACTCGTATGTTTCTTTCCATGTATAAGTTCAGTCCTTTGCCGTAGGCCGTACGGGCTTCCCCATGTAAATCTATACCATCTCGTCGTAGTACCATTTTATCCTTGAAGTTGTTTTGGACTGTTACCCTTGGTCTGGTTATGTTTTCTTACCATGAACTATCGCGTGTTTACCTAGGGTTTATGCTACTTAGGACCGCTAGGGATTATGCTACCTAATGAATGTTTCCGTGTCTCGGTTTGGGTTTTAGCCACCTAGGGCTACTAGGGATTATGCTACCCGTCAACCGTGCCCTTTTATCCCACGTATGAATCGTGAATCGTTTTCCATGTCTAGACGCACATGTATCAAATGTGTCATCCGAGTTCCGTGCCAGGGCAAATCAAGAATTACGGAACTCGGTCAGGAGTTTTAAGTCATCCGCCGGTGCAGATATTAAGGTCTGTTTTTGTATCCGTGGCTATGGTCCCACGTGACCCCTCCTTCAACTACTGAAAGGCAAAACAAGAAAAGTCATGTATGAGAACTACGCTACAGCCATCGATACCCTCTTTCAGGACGGCTAACCTCACCCATACCTAGATAGCAAGTATGGTTTGTTGGGTGTTCTCTGCCTTTCCGTACGTACAAGATTGACTAAAGATGGTAGGTGGCCGACGAATGTGCTATCCAGGGCTACCGTGAAAATATCGCCGACCCCACGCTAATCCACCCCAGTCTTTAGGTTGCTCGCACAGCAACCAAGGCATACCCTTGGCTCTTCTACCGCAGACCTTAACCTCTGTGAGGCCAGGTTTCATGGACCATCCGCAACCTCACAGAGGGATACCAAGAGTATCCTCACGTTCCCCGAAGCTACTGCTTCGTCACCCAGTTCGTTGGAGCCTTTATCTAAATCAGATATTGCTCCACCCCGTATTTTAAGCGATGACCTACCTTAATGGGTTACTCATCTATCTGTGAACTGGTCCCAATCCCTTGACTAAGAATTATTACTTAGTTCCCTAAACTAAGGTTTACCACTTAGTCTCCTTTCCCGTTATCCTTGATTGACCATGATTTTCTACCTAGTTCCTCTCACTAGGGTTTTGTCTATTGGGTTAAGTGTTGTTATTCAGGTTCATGACTTAGCCCGCCCACGAATCGTGTCAAGATTGGTTAAGTATTTAAGTTCAAGGCTTGGCCCTACAAGTTGGTTAAGTGTACTAAGAAGCTCAGGACTTAACCCTATCAAGTTAAATTGGTTAAGTATTTATTTATCTTAACCCCATCAGATTATCGTGTTAGATTGATTAAGCATAGATTATCTTAATCCCATCCGATTATCGAGTCGGATTGGTTAAGTATGGGTTAGCCTAACGCCATCCACTAATCGTATTACAATGGTTAAGTTTATTTAAAAGGTCCTGTGACTTAACCCTATCGGGTCCGCATATTAGTTTGGTTAAGTATAGGTTACTTAACCTCATCAAGTATCATGTATAATTGGTTAAGTATAAGCTACTTAACCCCATTAAATTATCATGTTAAGTTGGTTAAGTATTGGTTGCTTAACCTCACTGAATTATCAAGTTTAGATTGGTTAAGTGTTTAACTTACCCCATCGAATTACCGTGTTTAGATTAGTTAAGTCTAGGTTAACTTAACTTCATCTAATTACCGTGTTTAGATTGGTTAAGTGTAGATTACTTAACCCCATCCCCTAATTGTCTTATATGTTTAAGTGTCATTAAGAAATCAAGCCCGGTGCCACTTAACCTACCCATTCGTGTCATATCGGTTAAGTGTCATTAGTCAAACTTACTTAACCTTATCATGTGGCATTAATTTAATTAATGCACTCTCAACCTCTCACATTAGACTTTGTTGTGGCTACTAGTTAAGTCGGGCGGGTCCGGGTAGTTTTACACCACAACCTAGTCTAACCTCGTGTCTTAAGCGCGACATGACCAACTTCTCACATTGGATCTTATTGTTTGTAGCCACTAGTTAAGCCGGGCGGGTCCGGGTAGATTTATGCTACAAACTCAACCCAACCTCGAGTTGGCCACTTTCATGTTTGGTCTAGTGTCTTGTTACACTTACAACCCATACGTGTCAAGTTTTCAAGTCCCATGTTCATAGCCAAAATTATATGTTGTCATGTTTATACCAATTTACCCAAATCATGTTTCATGTTATTAAAGTTTACCCATAACGTAACCCCAACGCTTTTAAACTCGCATATACATTTGCAACAACACATAATGGATTAAAAGAAGGAACTTGGCAAAGGTATGATAAAAGGGGTATAAGGCCGCAAGTTAAACATGGTGGCATATGAGACATAATGTGTTCACAAACTTGTATGCTACATTATTAAGCCCAAAAAACATGCATAACCCCAAAACTTAGCATATAGGTGAATCATGGTGATAGATGACATAGAAAAATGGCTAGAAGTTCGCATATAGCATTCTATGCAAGTTAACTTAAGGGATAAGAGAGTTCTTATGTTGCATAATGCAACATTTCAACATAAAGCTTATAGCTTTTAGCCCACAACATCAAGGTGATGACTTTACGAATATGCATAGGATAAATCTACACATAACATGATAGTTTCTAAGCATGTAACCTACTCAAGTTCAAACCCAAAACTTGCAACATGAACATTTAATTTCATAGTTAATATCTAAGAGTAGGAGGGGGCTTACAATGCTATGAAGGCACAAATCAATATATAAAAAGATTGAGACGAAGCCACACTAGCAAAAACCCCAAATCAATAAGCTCCAATAAAACCCTTTAGAAAATAATAAGAAAGATTCTTGCTTTGAAGTATAAAGGTTGCAACTTTAGCCTTGAATCGAGCTTAGCAATTCTCATGTAACATAGAAACACTCAAATGATCATCTAATCTCTCAAGAGAATGAAGATAGAATTTATGACAAGAGGATGGAGGCTAGGGTTTGAAGATGGAGGCCATGATCAACTAGAATTTTGGCATAACCTAGTTGTAGGATTGAATAATGAGGATTTAGGGTTAGGTTTAGGGTGCTTATATAGATGATTAGGTTAGTTTAAACCCTTAGATCAACCCTAGGAAGAATCTGATCCCTCAAATTTCGAACCAGGCCCAAAAACATGACCAGGGGAGCCAACAGGTGCACTAGAAAATCTGTCCGACCGGCGACCCCTGGGTCGACATGGGTGTCGACCCCTGGGTCGACATGGGTGTCGACCCCTGGATCGACATGGGTGTCGACCCATTGGGGGGGTCCTGTGTCGACCCTGCCTGGGCGGGATTTTTCCCGCCTGCTCTGATTTCTGTGTTTTTGAAATCTGTTTTGAATTCTGATTTCTCGTGAAACTTCTGAAGGCCATATCTCGGCCATACAGACTCCGATTTACAAAATTTAGGACTCTATTTCGCGTATTTTTCCGAGACGAACGCAATGGCACAGCCCGTTTCTCCTGATTCAGATTTTATAATATAATTCTGCCTTGATTCTTGATTTAACATGTTGTTAAATTTCGGGTTGTTACAGTAATGGGAATGGCATTGATTCTGACGGGCCCGATAATTGCTCAACTGGTATGGGGGGTCAAGTTGTTTCCAAAAGTGGAGGCAAAGTGGTCGAACGACCTAGGTCTTGATCGCGAGCCTCCTACGAATCTACAGCTATAATGACACTGGTTGCATGAAATGATACTCCTGACTGTGATTGGTCGGGAGGTGGAGCCGAGACAGGATGAAATAAAGGTGCAATCCGATCAGTGGCGTGATTCTATGCAGACTGAAGATCAGTTGTTGCCCCAACCCTGGCATGTGGAGGAATTGATGTTGAAGCACTTAATGCCATCTCCACTCGACCGAGAAGGTGATCCATCCACTATTGTTGTCGTTTGAGGAGTTTACCCTGAGATGCCATATGGTCTTTGAATTCGACCATGCTTTTATCCATGTCATCCTAGGTGAAATATCGGGGCATGTCTTCATGAGAGGAGGCTTCCTGACTTGCTTCTGCAGCGTTTGTATCGGTTGCATCGGCATTAGTGGGATGAGAAGATGTTGCATCTTTCTTTTGTTTATTCGCCATGGATTGAAACTTGTAGAAGGTCGGAGGGTATATAGGAGCCTATTCCCCTTCCAAGCACGCTAAAAGTGTTGACGTCCAAAGTTGATCACAAGTGACTGCCAACCCCAATCATGGGAATGACACATGAATGATGATTATGGAGTGCAAAATATAAAGAGAATAGGAAACACACAAGACTTTTTATAGTGGTTCGGCAAAAGACGGTGCCTATGTCCACTTTATATGTATTGATTTTCTTTTGATTACAAAAGCTTTTTCTATTTTAAGGAAGAAGAGAAGATGTCTATTTTTTGAATTAGCCGTGAAAGTCGGAGAACTTTAAGAGTAGAGTATTCCGAGAGAAACTTTAAGAATCTGAAATCTAGCCGAAGTCCCTTTCCTCTTTGAGCTTTGAGGTATTTATAGGGGAAATAATGGATTGAGCAGGCAGCTACATAGCCTTCCTCTTTTTCGGAACTCGGACATGTGGAGCTCGATCATTGGTAGCAATTGCGACAGTAGGACCCATTCACTACTCATTAATAGTATCATCGGAAATAGCGGCTTATGTGGCATTCGAGGTGAAGTGTATCAAAAGTTGAGCTCTGTTCGAATATGGTTGACCGCCTTTATTGCCTTGAAATTCGGGCTGAGATTTGAATGACTCAGCTGGATATTTCTAGACGAGCCAAAGATATTTGGTCGATGCATCTTTAACAAAAGTTGTTTACTCGGTCAACTGGGAAGAGCAATTTTTCTAGAGTGAGTTATCAGCTGGTAGGAGCTGGCTCGGGCTGATGTCTGTTTGTAACACCCCATGTCCATTAATGTCATTCACAAAGGGAATGCATTAACTTCCATGGAGCATTATAAGTAAATAGAATAGAATATTACAAGACATATATGTAAAGTAGTACTTGAAAATTTTATAACTTTATTACAACAGAAACATAAATAAGTTTGATTACGTCCTTCAAAATCACAATACCAAAACCCAAGTACACAAGTATCAGTCTTATACCAAAATCCTTCAGAATGCATAATTTTCAAACCATAATCCCCAACATAAACTACCGTAAGAAGGTAGAGTCAAAGCCAAGCAATACTTCAAGCACTTCAAGCAGAGAGAATATGAATCAAGCTCCTATGTTTCCACCCTAAGCACCTGGGGGAAACGGAAAGAAAAAGAGGCAAAAACAAACGAGGTCAGACATAAAGTCTGGCGAGTCCAGTAACTTTCAACATATAAACAGATAGTAGTATCATGACATGTAAATAAAACTGGATGAGAGATTAGAGCAATAGGAGTAGCAGGTATGCTTAAGTTAAACAGAAGAAACAGAATGATATAGACCAAGATATCTTACTTCTCTGCACTAATACTTAGTATAACCGGATTAGGTGTTAACCTAATGTCTAAACTGAAACAAAAACGGAAACAGAATAATCTCTACACAAACAGACTGCTAGTAATGGGCATTTACCACCCCAACAGAGACAGAGGGTACTGAAACAGAATGTTGATAATGGGCCTTTACCACCCCAACTAATTGGCCTTTACCACCCCAATAGAAACAGACGGTACACCAATAGAAACAAATAGAACTAGGTGTACCCTAAATTGTACCCCAAGCGATCGTCTCCCTAATACATAAATACCCTGTGACGGCCCCATAGAAGGGTGTATCATTACCTAAAGTGGAAACGTATTGACACAGACCTATTTACAGATGTCACGGTGTCTTACATCCTCAGAGCAGAACGGATCCATGCACGCACATGACCCAGTTGAAATGCGCCATCGACACCCGTCGCCGTTATCAGAGTGAACCTCTTACAATTAGTTTAGTAAGCATGCCCCGGACCCCTCCTAGTGTTGAGTCATAGTTTTGATACTAGAAAAGGGTTACTGACTAATATGGGTCCCACACAACAGATGACACAAGTAATTTCCCCTCCTAACCTTGTGTCCCCAAAATAACAGATTTCAGATTAACTTGCTTACAGATTTCAGATGTACAAAGTTTAGATTAACTAGTTCTCAGATCAGACATATAGGTTAACAAGTTTTCAGACTAACGGATTAGATATACAGATTAACAAACTCACAGATTGTTTTACCTAACCTTGTATTGGGTCTACAGATTTACGAAACGGGTTTATTAGATTCATCTGCCCAGTTGATTTAACCTTATCCACCCAACACGTTTTAGGCATCATATTTGTCCTAGACTTGCATTAATTAATTACTAATGCACAGACCTCTCACATTAGGTCGGAAGCTTGTGGCCGCTGGATGTGTCGGGCGTTTCCGGGCAGACTTCTGCGGCAAGCCAGGCCTAACCTCTTGTCTAAGCATCTTTTAGTTATGCCTGCGACCTCTCACATTAGACTGACAGTTTGCAGTTGCTGATTAAGCCGGTTGGGTCCAGGCATGATTCTACCGCAAATAGAGTCTAACCTCGTGTCTGAGCAATCTTAATTTAAGCTAAAGTATTCATTCATAGATTATGCCAATATCAGACTAATTATGCCAATTCAACAAATTAAACTTCTTTACAAGTTACAGTAGATTATTCAAAGTTCAATTAACTTGTTTTACTCAATTTTAGATCGAGTCTACAGATTTTCATACCCCAAATTACCGTATTCAGTTTTCAATAGATTTAGCAGATTAGGCAATTTAACAGATTTAATCATTCCTTAAAATTCCATTGACATACCTCGCCTAATCATATAATTAAGCCTAATTTTATAGGCACAAATTATGGTCATAATTCACAATATAACATATGCCCCAAATTTTAGTTAAATTTACACAGTACAGAATATTCTCCAAAAACCCTAAACCATGATATACAATATGAATTATGCCAAATTATAGCCTTTGATTTCAACGTATGCCAAATATCCAATATCCCCATTTAGGAGTATTCACATTTAATAGCTATCCTATTATAATATATATCTTTGCGCCTAAGTCTTATACACAGTAATTCTCCTTCTTCCAAATCACAGACTGTCATATATAGTATGCCCAGATCCAGATCTTAAATTACAACATATGTTCTTTTCTCAAATCAATCACAAATCAGTCATGTCTAATAATGCATCATTCACTATTTTTACCAAATTTAGCGTTCGTGCGTCAATCGCTTATGAGATTTGGCTCATGCTCATGGTAGCCTGGCTATAGAACAGAAGGAAGGAAGAGATTTCCCACCCAGCCCGGGTGTGTGATTTGAATTTTAAATTTAAATCTGAGCTGTTTTATTTTATTTAAATTCTTGAAACTTCTGAGTGCCATAACTTTCTCAGACAAAGTCCGATTTATGAAAACATGGACTCTATCCCAAGCAGAATTCCGAGATGAACGCAATGGCGTAACCCGTTTCCCTTAATTCTCAGTTTAAAAATTAAGTATTCTTAAATTTGTTCTTTTAATATTCTCAGAAAATATGGGTTGTTACATTCTCCCCTCCTTAAAGGATTTCGTCCCCGAAATCTCTAAGTTAGGAAGAATGCATATCCTAACATCCAACATTCATCTACTCAACCATTCAATCACAGGCGTCCATTGTCCTTAAAAAGATTTCTAATGCTTTCATGATCATACACATAATGTGTGTATATGTCTCTTATCTAATGCAAAGATCAGGCGGTCTACTGATTCAGTTGACCTCCTCAATGCAAATTTATGTTAGTGCCATGAGTCCAATTATGTATGCAATAAATCCTATTTGATACACATCATTTCAATATGAGTGCATAACCATTCATCCAAATGCAACATCCATGTGATGAGTGAATCATTTTGCATCCACAAAAATTGAAAAATGTGCACACATCCATATACAGTATGAGAGTGCTTTTAAGCAGATCTAGTGCCTAGTGTGTGTATATGCATCCAGGAGTAACCACAAGCAACCACTTGCATCCATTTGCAACCATCAAACATAACATGTCTCAAACACATGTTTACACACATTAGTTTCTACCTAAAGGTCGAAGACTCAATCGATGGGATACAGCCGAGTGATAGAAGCAAGTACAATTAAAACAAAAGTTCTGTTCCCATTAGACATCGGTTAAGAGAATAAATCTCTAAGTATCAACCCCGAAGACCGAAATCAACATCAGATTGACACTCAAAGAATTACTCCCATTAAACTATGTCAAAACTGGAAATCTACTTCACGCTTCGAGTAAAAACCCCTATCCTTTTCAGAAATATTCAGGTACTTATAGACTACTGGTACAGATCAGATTATAAAAACCCAGAATGTATGCGTCATAGTCAACTTAAAACCCAACACAGATACCCTCAACTTATCACAAAAATATGAGTCATAACACTTATGGGGTTTGAGACTATAGCGGGATTAGAAACAAGACTAGAATTAAAGTGCAGAGTCTCAATTACAGAATCAAAATGATAGAATCAAAAAGAGTTTTAACTCAATAATCAAATAAGGAAATTAAACCTTCTATAGAAATTTTCCTATCCCTATCCACCAGCCACGAGAGCGTTCACCTACCCTTCAGAAGTAGGTCATGTCCTCTGCCCTTGCCCTCGTTTCTTCGGGTAGTCCCTAGTGAAGTGTCCCATCTCACCACAGTTGAAGCAAGTGCCCTTCCTCTTTCTGCAATCCTTGTTCAGATGAGTCAAGCTTCCACAAGTAAATCACTTTTTCTCCTTCTTATCTTCAAACTTTTCATCCTTGTTTTGTGTTTCCTTTTTGGGCCTCGCTTTCTTGTTCTGTGGTCCTTCAGGCTTTTCCTCTTTTTTCTCACTTTTGACTTCCTCTTCATGCATCAATGCCATGTCAACCAATTTCTCAAAGGTAGCCCCCATAGGAATGTGGGTCATAGCCAACCCGTGTAGCGGCTCACTCAAACCTTTAACGAATCTTAGGGCCTTCTTATCATGTGTGTTCACCAAGTTTAAGCCGAATCTTGCCAACTAATTGAACTTGTTGACGTACTCTTTCACTGATAAATTCCCCTGCTTCAACGCCAAGAACCTCTCCATGTATAAATTCTCTTCTGCTCATGAGAGAAATTTCATTTCGAACCTATGCCTGAAATCCATCCAAGTCTCCACTGCTCGTTCTCCATTCGTGACTTCCCACCAGAATGAGGCTTCGTCCTTAAGAAACCATACAGCCAACTGTATCTTCCGCCTATCATCCACTTCGAAGATAACGAACAAATATTCTATTTCCTTGAGCCAGTTTCTTGCTTCCAAGAATGATTCAGTCCCATTAAAGTTCTTTCCGCCCATAGCTCGAAAGTCTCTACATGTCTTCGGGAAAGTATTCACGTGCGGAGGAGAAGGAGCGATGGGTACAGCTGGAGGAACGTTTCCTTGGCCTTCAGCGGGTGCCGTGTCCTCCAAATATCTACGGAACCATCCGGGTATGGTGACTCCCTCTGGGATATAAGGATGTTTTGTTCTCCAGACATTATGAAACGAAAGAAAAGAGATTCAAAAACGGAGAATCAAAAGACAGATATATGGCTTTTGGGGATTATGTTTTTTTTTAAATATACCTTACTTTTGAAAATACTTCCTTTTTAAAACCTTTTTGAAAACATTTTTCAAAAACTTTTTATCAAATCTGGTAACCTTCAGCTCTGATACCAAATGTAACACCCGATGTCCGTTAATGTCATTCACAAACGGAATGCATTAATTTCCATGAAGCATTATAAGTAAATAGAACAGAATATTACAAGACAGATACGTAAAGTAGTACTTGAAAATTTTATAACTTTATTACAGCAGAAACAGAAATAAGTTTGGTTACATCCTTCAAAATCACAATACCAAAACCCAAGTACACAAGTATCGGTCTTATACCAAAATCCTTCAGAATGCATAATTTTAAAACCATAATCCCCAACATAAACTGCCATAAGAAGGTAGATTCAAAATCAAGCAATACTTCAACCACTTCAAGCAGAGAGAATATGAATCAAGCTCCTTTGTTTCCACCCTGAGCACCTGGGGCGGAACGGAAAGAAAAAGAGGCGAAAAATAACGAGGTTAGACATAAAGTCTGGCGAGTCCAGTAACTTTCAGCATATAAACAGATAGTAGTATCTTGACATGTAAATAAAACTGGATGAGAGATTACAGCAATAGGAGTAGCAGGTATGCTTAAGTTAAACAGAAGAAACAGAATGATATAGACCAAGATATCTTACTTCTCTGCACTAATACTTAGTATAACAGGATTTGGTGTTATCGTAATGTCTAAACTGAAACAGAAACGGAAACAAAATAATCTCTACAGAAACATAATGCTAGTAATGGGCCTTTACCACCCCAACAGAGACAGAAGGTACAGAAACAGAATGCTAGTAATGGGCCTTTACCACCCCAACTATTGGGCCTTTACAACCTCAACAGAAACAGACGGTACACCAACAGAAACAAACAGAACTAGGTGTACCCTAAATTCTACCCTAAGCGATCGGCTCCCTAATACATAAATACCTTGTGCCGGCTCCAAAGAAGGGTGTATCATTCCCTAAAGTGGCAAACTATGGACACATACCTATTTACAGATGTCACGGTGTCTTACATCCTCAAAGCAGACCAGATCCATGCACGCACATGACCCGGTTGGAATGCGCCATCGACACCCCTCGCCGTTATCAGAGTGAACCTCTTACAATTAGTTCAGTGAGCATGCCCCGAACCCCTCCTAGTGTTGGGTCATAGTTTTGATACCAGAAAAGGGTTAATGACTAATATGGGTCCCACACAATAGATGACACAAGTAATTTCCCCTCCTAACCTTGTGTCCCCAGACTAACAGATTTCAGTTTAACTTGCTTACAGATTTCAGTTGTACAAAGTTCAGATTAACTAGTTCTCAGATCAGACATAGAGGTTAACAAGTTTTCAGACTAACGAATCAGATATACATATTAACAGACTTACAGATTGTTCTACCTAACCTTGTATTGGGCCTATAGACTTACGAAACGGGTTTATTAGATTCATCTGCCCAGTTGATTTAACCTTATCCACCCAACACGTTTTAGGCATCATATTTATCCTAGATTTGCATTAATTAATTACTAAAGTACAGACCTCTCACATTGAGTCGGTAGCTTGTGGCCGTTGGATGTGTCGGGTGGTTTCGGGCAGACTTCTGCAGCAAGCCAGACCGAACCTCGTGTCTAAGCATATTTTAGTTATGCCTATGACCTCTCACATTAGACTGACAGTTTGCGGTTGTTGGTTAAGCCGGTTGGGTCCGGGCAGGCTTCTGCCGCAAAAAGAGTCTAACCTCGTGTCTCAGCATTCTTAATTTTAGCTAAAGTATTCATTCACGGATTATGCCAATATCAGAATAATTATGCCAATTCAACAAATTAAACTTCTTTACAAGTTACAGTAGATTATTCAAAGTTCTATTAACTTGTTTTGCTCAATTTTAGATCCAGTCTACAGATTTTCATACCCCAAATTACCGTATTCAGTTTTCAACAGATTTAGCAGATTAGGCAATTTAACAGATTTAATCATCCCTTAAAATTCCATTGACATACCTAGCCTAATCATAAAATTAAGCCTAATTTTACATGCCCAAATTATGGTCATAATTCATAATATAACATATGCCCAAAATTTTAGTTAAATTTACACAGTACAGAATATTCTCCAAAAACCCCAAATCATGATATACAATATGAATTATGCCAAATTATAGCCTTTGATTCCAGCGTATGCCAAATATCCAAAATCCCCATTTAGGCGTATTCACATTTACTAGTTATCCTATTATAATATAGATCTTTGCGCCTAAGTCATATACACAATAATTCTCCTTCTTCCAAATCACAGACTATCATATATAGTATGCCCAGATCCAGATCTTAAATTACAACATATGTTCTTTTCTCAAATCAATCACAAATCAGTCATGTCTAATAATGCATCATTCACTATTTTTACCAAATTTAGCGTTCGTGCGTCAATCGCTTATGAGATTTGGCTCATGCTCATGGTAGCCTGGCTATAGAACAGAAGGAAGGAAGAGATACAGAATATTTACTATAATATTAATAAGATAGATCTACATAGAAAAACAGATCTGATAAATAAGAATATGCATAATCTCAAATTCAGATTTATAACCATGTCAAGATCATAATTAAATTTCATATTTGAAAATAACTGTACTCACCTTTGTTGGATTCTAAAAGAAAAAGGGTCGTAGTTGTTCTCTTTTAATCCTATTTAAATTGGAAGAAGAAGAAGCACTAGTTCTAGCTTAGGTTTCAGCAGAGTAGAGACGCCATTGATTTATTTTAATTAGAATTGAGGTAGCATAGCGTTACCATGGTTTGGTGTGGAGAGAAAGTGGGTTTTGGGGGTGTTTAAGTAGCATAGGGATCAACGAATCTGGTCAAACGGGCGTCCAAATGCAGAAAAACGAACCAGTCCTTGGATCTGGAAGTCAACCCCCAGGTCGACTCACTGGTCGACCTATGTCGCCCAGGTCGACCACCTGGTCGACCTGGGTCCTGGGCGGGAAAATTCCCACCCAGCCCTGGTGTGTGTTTTGAATTTTAAATTTAAATCTGAGCTGCTTTATTTAATTTAAATTCCTAAAACTTTTGAGTGCCACAACTTTCTCATACGAAGTCTACGAAAACATGGACTCTATTCTAAGCAGAATTCCAAGACGAACGCAATGGCATAACCTGTATCCCTTAATTCTCACATTAAAAATTAAGTATTCTTTAATTCGTTCTTTTAATATTCTCAGAAAATACGGGGTGTTACATTAATTGTTCTGGACCAAGCTTTGGCTGGGCTTCTTGGAGCGTGAATAATCTAAATTAGCTGTTTGCGCGCTTCTAAAGATTAGGCTTCAATCTGATCCGTGGCAGCTTTTGCTAAAAAGATGGTTAACAAAACCCGTATATATCTTTGATTTTTGTTGACTTATGTTAGTTGCAGATTTTTTTTCGGTTGAAGTTATGTGTTCTATCTTGACTTTGTCTTGATCAGTTTTGGCTAGTGAAAATGCTTTTGGATCATGTTTGAGAATCTTGACCATTTCAACTCGATTTTGAATACACTGTAATTTATTTCTTTTCCTTGATCTTTGACTTTGTATTGATTTATTCAGTTTGTTGTCTCCAAAATGGCTTCGATTTGCTTGGAGAATGTTGACTTGTTCAATATCTATTCGAACTCACTTTTACCTACTGACTTTCCACTATGAACTTTTTTTCTTTCCCCAGCCTTGATTTTGCTCGATTAGAAAACACCAATGCTACACTTTCTTTTCACTGCCTTGTGTTCTTCTTTGGTTAAATGGATATTATGCTTGAACTAACAGATGCTACATTTGATCAGTTTGTTTAATATGTCTATGCACATTTTCCGAACATTGTGTTGCGCATATGAATTTTTTTTCTTCCTTTTCTATTGTAGTGGCCGGATCGAAAAGTTTCTTCACTTGTTTTACACTGTTGTTTAAACTGAACAATGGTTTAGCAGTTTGAGAGAAATTGCTATTTTAAGAGAAGATAAATGGTCAATACATGATTGTGTTGTGCATTTGGGAGTAATTGTTGTTTTAAGAAAATGGTTCTATGGTTTCGGAGTAATTGTTGTTTTAAGAATTTGTTTCTGCTGGATAGATTTTAAAAAAACTAATGTGCTCCAATTAGTTAGCCTATTAGACTAATGAACATCAGTTGTTAATAGGGGCTGCAAAGGGGGATTTAGGATTTTCTTTCTTGTCCTCCAAATTTGGTTAGAGAATGATCTAATCCGGTTCACCTAATAATCTCAAGCCTTAGATCAATACTTTTCTTCTTCAAAATAATTCTATTTTTGCATCTATAGGTTAGATCTAAATCCAAAAGGGTTATATCTAATCATCTCTCCTTCATATTATGCATTTTCTTCACTATTTATATCATCTGTACCCTAATGTATTGAATTACAGGTTTGATGAGTGATAGTGATCTCTTACCTGACTATATAGTATCATATGTTGTAATTAGGTCTTTTAAATACCCTGCATGATAATTTAACCCTAAATTTTGATTTAACATGTTAAATCCAAATCTAAAAACCCCCAGGTTAACCTATGTTTAACATATACTATGTAACTTGTTAGATCTAATATGATTCGCCTATATTTAGCCTTAAATTATGGTAGATCTATGATTGTCAAGGTTTGATCTTATTGTACGTGTTCGTATGTTTGTATATTTCTAAAATTGTATGTGGCTATTGTTTGAATATTTGAAGTGTATGTTGTGCTTGAATTGGTTGTTTAGAATTGTTTGCATTAGGACATAGATCGAAGATCAAAGCATATTGGGAACTCAAGTTATTAGAATCAGATGAAACTTGGAGGAGAAGCTCTAGAAAGAGGAGAAAGCTCAAAAATTCAAAGAACCAAAATGCCTAAGTCCATGGACCGACACTGTTCCATGCCACTGGCTTGTCCTGGAGCATGGTAGGATTATGGTGAGGCTACAACATAAGTTTGGTTATGTCTGGATAGGCAGAGTGCTGACAACTTGATGACGTTTCAATGGATAGACATAAACAAGTATCGAAGGTCAAATGGTGAGGCCACTTGGCATGGAGGTTCTAAAAGGAGGCTAGAAGGCATGCATCTAAACACTTAGCAAAAATTTGCTTAGTGTATGAACCGACACCAGTTTATCAAATTTAGGCGGAGGGACATGAGGTCCATGGTGATGATAGCTAGGTTCTCCTGGAGTGTGCGGAAAGCCTTGGTTTGTTAATCACTTCTACAAGAGGAAGTTATAATCTAGAGAAGTTATTGCCCTCTGATTGTGAACTCGGACGGGAGTGGTCAAAGGAGATTATGATAGATAGCTCAGGATGAAATGAGGTTGCGGGACAATGGACCGACTCGAGTGGAACTCGACATAAAGATGAAGTTATGGATAGCTCATGTGCTTGGAGGTACCAATGAATCATTGATAGCTCGGAGTGTTCTAGGTGTGGACTTAAAGTAGAGGCATCATGAGATGCCCGATAGGATTGGCAATGATGGTCGCGTGTACTTTGA
The DNA here is from genome assembly GCA_030737875.1 of Allium sativum. NCBI lineage: Eukaryota > Viridiplantae > Streptophyta > Magnoliopsida > Asparagales > Amaryllidaceae > Allium > Allium sativum. The sequence goes on along the minus strand of CM060909.1, from coordinate 425,102,559 downwards.
ATCGCTTGGGAAGTAATCTAGTTTTATTGGGAAGGAAAACGCACATGGGACATACGGTAGTCACGACTAGAATCAGGGTTTTCCATTAGCCCCTGGGTTAAGTGAGGATGGCCATATAGGCTATCAGTGTATTCAAGGCTTTAGACAGTGATAGCTAGGATATTTCTTGATGGATGCATGTTCTCTTTCTTCTTTCTATGGGTTGTCTATCGAAGTAGGATACCAAAGTGAAGTGGGGATCGAGAATCTTATTTTATGTTGTTTCTGTTTCTATGTTATTTGAGTAGCATGGTTAATTTAGTTATTATGTGCTAACTCTTTGATTGTAGGGACATGTGAGGTGAGACTTGAACCGTCTAGTTCATATCTCACAGTATAGTTGTTGGTAGTCATTTATCACTTATAGTAGACTGTTGTCTGACTCAAGATTTTATGTTTCCTCTTATTACTTTGGAATGCTCATCAATAATGTTGTTGAGTAAACTGAGTAGAAAGTTTGGTGATGATATAGTTCTTCAGCGATGAGCTTGAGGCTAGCGTATTATTATTTTACTTATAATTATATGTTTATTTCCCTTGTTTGACCCATATTCTCTTAGATAACTTGTAGTGAGACTTGACGTACTCAGATCGTTGACATGTGGGAGTTGCTTCTGAGATTTCTTTTTGAAGATAGGATTTCTACTTTATCATGCTTCATTGCTATTCTATAATATGTTTCCTTTATATTTTATCCATGCACTATGAGTTATACGACATATTTTACTTAGGTTTATTTTCTCTTAGTGATCGTCCTATATCGGTTTAGCATGGTTACAGTGCACATTTCTTAATATCCAGTGTAGGAAGTATGTAGTGGCCATCACAGTAAAATTATTATTTAATGATGTTTTAAGTAAAATAATTTATTGTGATAACTTACACTTTACTAGGCTCGAAATTTAACAAAAACTGTCAACCAAATCCACAGGCACACAAATCGTTTATCTAATATCCTAAATATAAACGAAGATGCTTATCCGAGGTATAGTAAATGACTCATAATGGAATAATTTATAATATAATACTAAATAAGAACTAATAATAAATTGACAATTTAAATTAAATGTTCCTATCAACATGGATCTTGCCCAAAAAACTAGTCTCCACCTTCCTTTTATTTTGTGGGTTGTAATGAGGAGGGGTCTACAAAATGTTCTAGTGACCGGTAAGTTACACATCTTATACATAACACTGTCATACAACAATTGCCAATCATATATGTTATGTTAAAGTTCTTTTTAGTCTTTTGAACTCTGCCATTATGCATAAAATGGCACCCATCTAATTCCTACTAGATTTACCTATAATAATATAACATATAACTATATATGCACATCCCTTATCCCATCTTGGACCTAGATATCGTCCACTAGTATCTTTCGTAAGCCACTTGTAGAGATCAACCATCTCATCACATCATGCAATTACCATTGTACGTCTCAAGCACATGTAAACTACATCTATAATGGACCACTCAATAATTGTATCCTAGATAAACACGTATAATCTACGCCCGCAATGGACCGTCCAATGCCTACACCGCATATGCACTGGTGTGAATTCCATTAACAGGCCATCTAATACCTACATTGAGAACGTGTTGAATTCTTCTAATGAACTCCTTAATTTCTTACGTTGTGGAATTCGACCACACATAATGAACCATCAATTGCTAATGTTATGGAATTCACTTAGGGATTTTCTATTTTACTTCTACTTTCATGGTTCGACTTCGTTAACCACGTTATTTTAAAGGAATCTTATATAGGTTAACTAGCATTTCTCTAACAACCAATCTAAATAAACAACTTGGTATTGCGTAACCTACCTGAATAGTTTAGTAGTAAACTCACTAAGCCAAAGTGTAACCGATGTTCTTTCCACTGACGGTTGGATCGATTATGACCTGATAAATATGCAACAGCTATCCTTAGAGGTTCCTACCCATGTGCATTCTCAGTTACATAATTTATTTATCCAACCTTCTTCCATTCAAATTGCATATTGCAACCAAGCCAATACCCCCATGATAACTAGAAGTAGAATTAATCGCCGATGGACCACCCATGCCTCCGCAACGTGGATTTATCATGGGTATTCCTTTCCATGTGACTGCCTTTCCCACAAGTCCTAAAGTAATATATGTATGTGTGTGTGTGTGTGTATGGAAATGTTTCGCTACACCTCTTAGGCTACACCTTTATCCCCCCTGAATTCTAGCCACTCATTCCAATTTTAATATTCATTATTTCTCCCTCCGATTGAATTAAATAATATAGTGTAATGGAAAAAAAATAGAAAGCTTTAGACCGTTGGATCTTTTTGTTTGGGATGTAAATGGGTCTGACCAGACGGAGGTATGTCGTAGTCTTGTCCTATAAGAGTTTCGGACGGACACGGACCAAACAAGCATTAAATTTGTACATTGTTCGTACGAGCCAGGCAATGTTCATACAATATATAAACATCGAACATTTCAGATCGGAATGGATGGTCGTGTGTCCTAGTCTTGTCCGATAAGAGAATTGTATGGACACTTACCAAGCACCTGGTAGCCTCGGACCGAGCCGGACAACAGAATGTCATGTCCGATATAAAGCCCTATTTTTGTCTTTATATAGAGAAGAAGAATTCATGGGGTGATTCAACGGTGCAAATCAATTGTGTCAAAGTTTTGTGTCTAAACAGACTTTCTATATATATATATATGTGTGTGTGTGTGTGTGTGTGTGTATAAAAGGAGCGTTCTAAGGCACCGCTGTTTTGTAGCACCCCTACCTATTCGTGAGCTACACTAATCCAAACCCAATAAGAATTTGTAGATGTTCAATCCACATATATATAATGATATATCCAAAATTTGAGCTCGTTCCAACATCCATAATCTTTTCAAAATTTTAGCTTAATTATTTACCGTTCAGACATTTATTCGAACCGTTAAATTTAAACATCAAATATATTACTTTATGAATGTCGGAAAGAACTCAAATTTTGGATAGATGATAATATACATGTGGATTGAGCATCTATAAATTCTTGTTGGATTTGGATTAGTGTAGCTCACATCCCGTTTCTCTCTCCATCCATTCATTCTCTCACCTCCCAAGAACTTAAACTTATATAAATTCTTGGTTTATGTAAGGGGCTTTTGGGGGTGTCCTTGAACACTTCTTTTATATATATATATAGAGAGAGAGAGAGGAGAGAGAAAGAGAGAGAGAGAGAGAGAGACACGCGCGCGCACGAGCGTGAGTCATCACTAAAATGAGTTGTAATTAAATTATGCCAGTGTTTTTGATTCAATCGAAGTGTTAAGATCTAATGACTATGAAGATCATGTAACATTGATATATGAGTACAAAATGAAAGCAAGTAGCACATGTAAACAATATGGTTGCAATAATGAACATTGCACAGTTTCAATTTAGAAGACTTAGGTAACGTTTGGTTAAAAATGAGTTTTGGGTTTTCAAAATTAATTACAAAACATTAGATGTGTGAAAATAAGATTGATAGAATGAAAGGAAGATGAAGGGGACTACGGAGGGGATATAGCAATCATGGAAGGAAGAATTTCTCTTCTTGTTTCTTTTGTTTCTCAAAACATGAAAATAGATAAAAGTTGTTTTTTATTTTGTATGTTAACTTTGTTTTCAAAAATGGTTGTTTTTCATAATATAAATGCATCGTGCACATTTTTGTATGCAGCGCCGGTCCTAGGTCATTCTGGACCATAAACAAAAATTAAATTGGGGCCCTTTCATATAAAAATAAACAACACTTTCAAACAATAATAAAAACATAAATGTTCCTTTAAAAAAATAATAAAAACATAAATCAAATGCAACAATTATTTGCTTAAAGCTGATATTAATTTGCTTGTTACATCTCCAAAGACATTAAACTTACAACTTCTTGATCGTTTAAAAGACAAAATGCTAAGTCCGGCAACTTCATTTAAAAATTGCTCTTAATGCATATTTTTGGAAGTAAAATCATCGATTATATCCCATCAAACAATCACATCTCATCATTCTTTCATCCAGCTAACGGTTAATAAATTCAGAAAACTGCAATTAATAAAAAAGATAGATTAAAATGTTATTGTTTGACATTTTTTCCTCAACCAAAATAATAGATGAATATACCGAAGTAAAAAATTAAGCGAACTTGAAAATAAAATGACAAAAAATAGTACTCAAGCACCGAGAAGAGCTTTGGTTGTCGCAATAACTAGGTTGAAAGATTCGGGTACTATTGTCGTTCTGCTGGAAGAGTGAATCAACGCATAAATTAAACTTTAGCAACAAATTATTTTTAAGTGATCTTGTAAAGAAGAAGAAAACTCAAATAATATTTAACTCAATCAATGCAGTATATTAAGAAATATTGATCAATAGATTGACGTTAGTACCTTAAAGTATTCATAGAAAAATCCTTAGAACTACAATAAGCAATTTCACTATTACCAACAATAATTTTGCTTGTTGTTCCAAAGAACAAATTACCAACAGTTATTTTATCAAAGGATTAGAGGAAATGATTTAGGATGTTTATGACAAAATACTTCTTGACGATTCCAGGTTCTTGGAAGGAAAAATAAGACAAGGTGCAAAATATTTTGTTACAGCAAAAGTCAAGATGGAATTGTTTGTCAAATATTAATTTGTGAAGCACTCACTATTCTTAAATCAACCCAATATTCCGATTTTCAAAGCAATAAGCTGGTGGAAGTTGCCAAAGTTATTTTTTAGACATAGTTCATCAGTCACACAATTGTTCAGATATATACAAAACACTTTCCCCGTTAATGTTATAAACTGGGTGGTCTTTGTAATGAACTATGATTTAGGCTTCAATTGTAAAGGATGATATTACTAGTAATACTATATATGCATCGATACTATTTTTAATATATAATTACAAATCCAAACAGGCAAACGACAAATCTGAACAAGAAAACAACAAATCCGAATTTGATTTTAAAATTAAGGATAAAACAGCAATGTTGTGATTTGCGAATCCAAGAATAAAACAACAAATTTAAGCAATGCATACAAACAGCAAATCCGAGCAAATCAAATTTTTAAAAACTAGGGATGTGATAATTTACTATCTTACTGAAGTAATACAACACTGTAAAAATTGTAATCAAATTAAAATCCTCAAATTTAACGCATACCTTATACTTGAGTTGTAAAATTAAAAGAATTTGATTTGAATCAAGAGATGCTGATAAGTTGGCATTTCTGAATTGTGAAACCTCATCCAGAACTTATAGATTGTAAGATCGATGAAACTAGAAGAGGGAAAGAAACCTGAATCAAAAGAAGTTATGGAGATAAACGTTATCTCCATTGATTACCGAGTAGTTGCTTTGAAAAATTAAAGATTGGAAATTGAAAATCGTGAAGAATCGTTTCGGCTTCTGAATTTTCGTACTTGTGTAAATTGAAATGCAAGATTAAAAAAATGCAATTGGATCCAAAACAAAAATGTGCCCCTTAGAAATTCGTCCCTGGGCTGTCGTCCAACACAAGGGCCGGCACTATTTGTATGGACGAAAAACCAAAAAAACTACCTTAGATACCGGAAACTTGTACAACATGTTTGAAATAATAAACCATTTGAATAGTTATACAACAATGATAAAGTAGATACATCCATCACTAAAGAGCTACATACAGCCGAATCTTCTCAAACGCAAAAAAATACAAAAGAAAAAGCCAAAGTTATTCACAATTCATCAAATTTTGTTACAACAGCCAATCGTTTTGACTGCTTATCATTTTGACAGCCTGTCAATTCTGATCAAACGAAAACTCCATCCAGTTCCACCGCCACACATGCTACTATATACAGGAAGTTTCTAAGTGTGATCGCTCCAATAAGTCAGCAGCCTCAACTAAGTTCGTACCTGTTCATGGAAAATCAAATCAGCATGATGAAGTAATAGTAGATGACTGCGATTCAGATAACTCAAATTTTGTTGATGCATTTGACAATATTAAAGAATTCATCAAACATATTGCTTCTAAAGTTCAAGAGCAACCAAGTAATGCACGGAGCTCGACTGCGATTAAATGAGTATAACATCTTGGAATGTTAGGGTTGAATCATGATGCTGAATAGTATCATGTACTCAACCTTCCGTATACTTACAAGCCCACTATATTGAACCTTGTGGAAAACAAAATGGATAAAGTTGAAACAAAATACTTTCATGCTTTTCTTCCACCACAGTGGCGCATTATACTAAATAATGATCTACGGTGTAAAGGTCGTATTATCGTTCTAGTAGATTCTGTAGTTTGGAATTATGAAATGCTACATAAAAGTATATACAACTGCTCAAATGGATAATATTGGGCTTGGTGGTATTACATGTGTTTTTAAATTTATCTACGTCAATAATTTCATAAAACAAGGAAATACTTGGAAGCATCTAATTATGAACTTATTGACCATTGAATTGCCGTGGTTGAGGCAGGAGATTTTAATAATGCTTCCAGCCCAATGGACAAGAAAAGTGGACTGCTTATTCATTTGTCCTGTATATATTGTCAGTTTTAAAAATGGGACGGCTATTTGAACACAAAATTAGACACAAACAAAGAGACACAAAAGCATCGACCGTTGGATCATTTTGTTTTTACATGAAGAGGTGGAATTCATGCGATGATCCAATTGTGCAAATCAATCGAGTCACCATTTGTGTTTAATTTTTTTGTCTAAATAGACTTTGAATAATGAAGTGTGGTCTGGTGGAAACTATTTACAAGGGTGTAAGTATACTTGGAGAAGGCGGAGGATGGCAACCAGTATTGACAAAGTACTAGTAAATTATGCAGTGTTAACTAAATTGCCAAATCAAGTAACTATTGCAACCCCTGATTAAAAGAGTTATCAGACATACATACTTATACGTTTTCCACCAAATCGATCCCAATTTAAAGGTAAGCCATTCAGGAAGCCAAACACATGGCATCTACTGGATGGTTATCACTAGACTGTTGAGCAAGGACTAGAAGAAAAAACATGGGTTTCACACATGCATCTATTCATACACAAATAACAAATCATAAAACAAAAATTGAAGCATTGGAATAATACCAGGACTAGACCTACTTCTATACAACAATTAGAAGATGAATATAATAAGGTGTTCAGATTAGTGGATGATGAACCAAAGCAGGTCGAATTTTATGACAAACTTTTGTAAATTCAAAAATGTTTAAAGGATCAAAGTAAAGCCCAACATGAGTGCAACAAACAAAAAAGAAAGATCGCTTCGATGATGCAGTTGGCGATACAAACTCAAGTTTTTTAATGCATGGATGTCAATGAGAGAACGTACAAACCATGTTCATGCACTTGTGAATTCTTACGGGCAATATGTGTATGACCAAGAACAAATCATATCACAATCTATTTCATTTTACACATATTTCGAATTTGTTTAATGGATCTATAGGAGGTAATTTTCCTACTATTGAACCAAGAAAATTAATTACACAGGAAGAGAAGGAGTACTTATGTGCGGTTGTTACCCTTGCAGAATTGAAAGAGGCCATCTTTTCTATTGAAGATCCTAAAAGCCCAGAACTGGACAGTTTCTGCTTAAGTTTTATAAGCTGCTATAGGAAGAAATAAATGATATATTATTTGTTGTAATCTCTTCCATTTTTCAAAATGGGAAATTAGCATGCGGGCTGAGGCACACAACTTCATACTCTGGTGCCTAAGTATGATCAGCCACAACAAATTACAAATTATCACCCAATATCATGTGCTAATGTTTTATACAAGATTATATCTAAAATAATATGTTTCAAAATAAAACATTTTCCACCATTCTAGATTGCATAAAATCAAACTGCATTTGTTATAGGCCAAAATATTGGAGAAAATATTTTTTGGCTCATGAGCTTGTGCTTGATTCCAAGAAAAATGGAAGGCCTAATTAAAATTTGTACTAAAATTGATTTTCAAAAGGCTTGGGACATAGTGAATAGAGAATTCTTATGCTATATGTTATTTCATATGGGTTTTCCTACTTCGCTTATTAACTGATATGTAAATGTATTAGTAACCCATTTTTTCCATTTTAATTAACCGAATTCCTCATGGTTATAATACTTATAACAGGTGTTTAAGATAGGGGATCCTTTATCATCATATTTATTATGTATTGCACTAGAGTATATTTCCTTATAAATGGAGGATGTTGTCAACTTTACATTGTATTCAACCTATTTCAACAGTTCTGCCAATGGTAGCGCATCTTTTATATGCAGATGACATTATGATTTTTATGAATGCAAATATATCAAATGCTGCAGCATTGATAAATATACTTAATCAACTATGAAATGTGATGGGATTACATATCAACCATGTAACGACCCACCATTTTGATCGTGCAGAATCGACAAAACATGTCAAACTCGATCCGTTCAAAATGATAGATTGTTATTAGCTTCTGAGGAAATAGAATAAATCACAGAATCACATATCATAGACACAAAGAATATAATATCCCTTAGCAGAAAATAAATAATACAATGGTAGTTTATGAAGCTACTAAATAAAATTTTATAACAGAGTTTACATAAACAATACAACGTAAGTCTAATACAATGAATTTCTAATACATAAATAAACGATAACTATATGAAATGGAAATAACTGGAACAGCTGAGTAGGAAGATACAGGTGAGCAAAACCAATATAAGCTCCAAACTCCCAGAGTAAATCTCAAAAGCTGTAATACTCAATCTGACCGAGCAATAATGCAAAACAAAACAACTCGGATCAGGAAAAAATTTCTCATGGAAGTAAATCAACTCAAAGGAAATGCTCAGTGAAATGCATCAATAACATAAAAGAAGTTTAAAATTATGGTTGTTATGGTAATGGTTACCAGTACCATCTGACAAATACTATTACCATACTGTTTTTACTAGTAAGTTAGAATTGCTTACCGTTACCGATCGACTAGTATACCGACGACTGGTATACCAATAATATGGTAACTGTTACACTGGTAATGGTAAATTCCCGTTTGTCCACCAAAGTTTATATATTGACAAGTTTTTTGTACAAGGTGCATCTTTATTATACTATATGTAGTGTTAGTTTTTTTAAAACATAAATGAGAATGAAAATAAGTTTACTTGAAATTATTTTACTTACTGATCAACTGGTAATGGTAAATTTACTGTTACCATAATAACCCTATTTTGGATTACCATGCTCTAAGGATCTGTTGAACTATATAGTAATATACGCTATATACAATAGTGTCTATCAGTAAAGTAAAGTATCAAAGTAGCGTGAGAGGAATTACATTTTTACCCTTACACCGTTTATAAATATTGTAGTCTATACAGTGCTGTAAACTCCATCAAACCGGTGGGATATGAGGGAGCACTCCATAGGTACAACGCAAATCAATATCGTAGCGGGCACGATTAGGATAATATGACAAGACATCGAGGAATACCCAATGGTAGTGGCTGCTATGCGTCACCACAAGCCCGATCCCGCATTCCGGTAGAGTCCTACCGTTGGATATTCCTTGGTGCCTTGTCATATTATTCTGATCGCGCCTACTATGATTTTGATGTGCATTGTACCTATAGAGTGCCCCCTGATAGCCCACCCGTTTGGTGGAGTTTACTGTGTCGACTACAACGTTTATAAACAATATAAGGGGAAAAAATGTAATCTTGCTTACGCTATTTTGATATTTCAGTTTATTGATAGACACTATTGTATATAGCGTATATTACAATATAGTATATATTTTAATGAATCCTTAGAGGATGGTAATCCCAAACATTCTTTAAGTTATTGATGCACTTGATAGAATATTTCATTTGAGTTGATTTACTTTCACTGTACATATATTATAGAATTTACAATTTTAAATACAACCATACAAGAAAAACCTGTTTTGCAGCTTCAATCGATGCGAAAAAATTTGAAAACAAGGAATATGGAGGAGGGTGTGCTGTTTGGATGAGGGAAAAATGAGGGGTTGTTGAATTTATGGAGAAAGGAACCGAACGTTGGAAATGAACCGTTGGCGTCCGACGCCAACGATTAAATCTACAACGTTCGGGAATCGTCCTTTTTGAACGTTTGACTGGTGTCATGCGTCTGACGCATCGGACGCAAACGAAACGTGAACGTGACACCATTTCACTATGAATGACGCTTATATACTCCAAACCGAGAACTGTGCAATGTTCCATTCCAGTGTTCTAGGTCCAAAATTTGTTGTAGAAAAACGAGGAACAAAAATTAATAAGTTATATTTTAACCCAGGAAAATGCTGAGCGACCTCCATTTTATTAAAAAAGGTAAAAATGAAAATACTTTTTTCTTATTATATATATTTTTATATTTTTCCGCGTGCCACGTAGTTATTCTACGAAGTTCCTTAGTATACCACGTAGTTGCCTTACGTGGTTTCTTAGAGTACCAGGTAGTACTAGTACATAGTACATTAAGGAACCATGTAGGATAACTACGAGGTTCTCCGGAAAAGCACACAGAAAAGTTCTCTAAGGCCCGGAAGAGAAAGAGTGATTTGATCTCTCTATAGACGCTCATAGTGTGCCTTCTCCCTTCGCCCGCCTACGTGGAAGAGTAATTTTGGAATTTTTAAAAGTTTAACGGGGGAGCTACTGAGAAAATTTGGGGGTTTATCGGGTTTTTTAACTTGGAGGGGGCTACTAAGCAAGGTTGAAATAGAATTTGTCAATTAATAGAGGGGATTGTTAAAGGGACTCCACATTTGGTTAAGAGGAGGACCAATTTTTAATTATTGGCCAATTGTTATAGGGACGACAAAATAAATTAGCCTCCCCTCAAACATATAAACTAAAATTCCGATATTAACCCCCCATAATTCTCATTAAAACAAACCATGAAACCTAAACCTTAATTAATGGTGCATATAAAAATAAAAAATAGATATATTTAATGTAATGGAGAGACAAGAAAGTTTCGTGGGTGATCAGAAGACATCGGATTAGGTAATTAATTATAATTTCATATTGGAATTGGTATGGTTAATTTAAAATAGATGCAGGAATGAAAAATTTAATCTAAATGGTGTATCGAGTTAGTGTAATTGAGATGTTTAGTAATTCCTACGTTTGCTACTTGCGTTGAATTCAGTAAGTTAGAGTTTAACATAAGTGACAAGGCATGGGTAGTTAGATCTCTTTATATTTCTTTTAAAAATAAACCAGTCCCCCCTTAACAAAAAAACTAAGCTGGAGTCCACTTAAAATTATCCTCCCCTTAACCGAATGTGGAGTCCCTTTAACAATCCCCTTAATAAATACCAAATTGACAATTATATGAAAAATATATAATAGCTTGTTCCAGTTGAAACATTGTTCAGTGTACCACCTTTAACAATGTTCGGACGTATTTCTCCTCGTTCCGTTCCTTCCATATGCAACATATTTGTGGTGAAATTTTTTGTCAGAAGCGCATGTTTCTTTCTTTCTTTTTCCATGAAAGCTCAAATTTCTCTGAGCATTTTTCTATTTTGGCCCACCTTTTTTTTATTCTAGGAATAACCCATTTTTATGAAAATTTGCAACTTTAGCCTCCTTTTAGCCAACTCGGCGCTGAGTTGGCCAGAAATTGGGTTTTTGTACTGGCGCAATCAAGGACTGCGCCTGACAACGTGGACACAGATGCGATCGTTGATTGAGCCTGTAATAAAATTGTTGAAATCTACTACATTACATGGGCACAATCCATGAATGCGCCTTAAAAGTTTTTGTTTTTTTTAAAAGAAGATAGTTTGCTTTACCTTTCTTCTCTCATTTACCACCATAACCCATTTTTCACTCAAAACCCCAAAAACCCTAAACTTCTAAACCTTAAAAAATATATCAAAATCCGAGTTGTTTGAAGATCAAAGTTAAGAGCAAGCTAGTTTGGCTATTTGGAGTATCAAAAGGTATTAATTTGGTTTGTTTATGGTTATTTCTATTTTACCCATCTTAGTTAAAATTATTTTGCTTTGTAGAATAGATCGGAATGGCGCCAAATTATATTGGAACTATATGCTATTACGATGGAGAATTGGTTGTTGATGAACATAAATGTGGAATATATAACGGTGGATCTAGCAAACCGGCAAAAGTTTTAAAATGGTCAAATTTCGTACAATTGAAGCAGGCCGTGTATAAATGTACTAAAATTAATCCGGATGAGTTTGACATTGAGTTAGTTTGCAATTGGCCAACTAATTTTGCATCTAAGGTAATAAAAATCAAAGACGACGACGACGTTGAAATTATGTTGTCCTCTATGTCAAAATATATTGAATTATTTGTAATGAAAAACCAGAGGTTGTCAACAGAGCCAGCTGTTACACCAGTGGTATCGGCTCCCGCAGCTTGTTATCCGTATCCGACTATGAGCGTTCCCTCGTATGAGCAACAACAAATGGGTTTTGGGTTTAATCCGTACATGAATTTGCATCATCCATCGCTACCGGGCTATCCATATCCGACGCAGGAAAGTGTCCAAAATATAACACACGGGTAACTCGAAATTTAGTATTCTCCTACTCCACAATATTACCATTGTCTTTTGTATGATTTAAAAACTTTGTATATTTCAATTTTGTACCGAATTACCTCACGACACAAAATTCCGCTGGACCATCTACAACTTACCGTTGTTCGCCCATGCAGCCAATGCTCACCGAAGTGTATCGGATGACTCAATAGTAAGTTACTAGTGTTATCGCTATATATTTATGTAGCATATTAAGTGTACTTCAGAATTTGCTGCTTGCGTACTACAGGTATCCAACACAAGCTACTGAAGCAGAATCTAACGTTGAACCCAATATTCCTGATGTCGAAATGGAACTAGATGATCAAGATTTGAGAGAGGTAAATCCAAATCCTTCACTTGACAGCATGACCGTTGTTAGCATTCCTGATAATGATACGTCATGGGTTAATCAAATGCGAGTAGACAATGCTCCCTTAAATTTTGATTTGGGAGGCGAAGACAACACGGCCGAAGATAGTGATGAGGAGTTGTCGGAGTTTGAGATACCATTGGATGATGATTTATGCAATGCACAAATGATAGCTAGATCCGTGGTTGCAAATATGCAATTCAACAACGAATTTTTCTCGTCGTCCTGCGTTCAAAATGGTTTCAAAGTAGGTATGATGTTTGAGAGCAAAAGCAAACTCCTTCAACAGTTAAGTGAGTGGTTGATTTTGCACGCAGTTTCATTTAAGCCGATCAGGTCAAATAAAAAGATATACACTGCTATTTGCAACATGGATCCCAACTGCTCTTGGAGAATACATGACATAGATTCTAAAAAATCGTAGAAAGGTTTGTGGGTTATTAAAAAATACCCAGCTAAACATAGTTGTGTAAATCCGACAGTGAACTCCAATCATGAACAAGCAACATCGACTTTTTTGGTTTCGAAGATCATGTCGTTTGTGAAAGCGGATTTGAGTATTACGCCTGGAATAGTGCAAGTTTTAATACAGGAACAACTATTTATAAAAATTGGTTATACAAAGGCATGGAGTGCATTAAGCAGAGCAATCGAAGGCATTTACGTTGACTGGGCCGAGTCATACTCTACCCTCCGTCAATATTTTGATGAACTTATCAAAGCTGATTCAGGGAGTGTTGCCCATATAGTAGACGAACCATGCGGAGTTTTTAAAAGGGAATTTTGGGCTTTTGGGTCATGCATTGAAGGATTTATGCATTGTCAACCTTTGCTTTCCATAGACGGCACACATTTATATGGGAAATACAAAGGCAGGCTACTGGTTGCGACTGCTGTCGATGCAAATGATTCACTTTACCCGTTGGCGTATGGGATTGTGGAGGCCGAATCAACCGATACTTGGGGTTGGTTTTTTGTGTGTATACGAACATTCATCCGTAGTGTTCAAAATCGGTGCATCACTTTCATTTCTGATAGGATGAAGGGTATACTGGTTTCTTTGTAGAATTCTTGGAGATACCCGCACAAACACTGATATTGCGCCAGACATTTAAAAGCCAATTTTCAAGCTACTGGATTCAAAGATAAAAATTTGACAAGTTTGTTTTATGCAGCAGCATGTGCTTCCGAAGTGGTTGAATATCAAAAGATCCGTGACGAAATTAAACTAACTAACATTCCGACACATAATTGGATTGAGAAAAGTTTGGGGAGGAAGGAAGAGAACTGGGCTCTGTGTTTCGATGACGGTGGTAGATTTCATGTCATGACGACAAATGCTTCTGAAAGCTTTAATGGTGTACTTAGAGGTACACGATCACTGCCCGTCAAAGCTCTAGTTGCACGTGCATTTTTTCAGTTGGTGGATTATTTTTGTAAACGAAGAGAGCTTGTTATGCCGGCGATGGCAAAGCTAACTCCCAAATGGGAGTTGAAGATATGTGAAAGGCAAATGAAGCTAGATGTTGCCGCATTGTCCGATATAATGAAGGTGAGTGGGGAGTAATTTCGCATGTCGGCAAGGAATACAAAGTATTACTCGATCAAAACAATTGTTCTTGTACGTGTAGAATTCCATTACTTCAGCACCTTCCATGCGAACATGTAATGGCGACTTGTTCTAATGTAACCAATGGTGCTAATTGACAACACCATGACTTTGCCTTGAAGTATTATTCGGTGAAGAAGTACTACGCAGCTTACAAACTGGAATTTCATCCTATTCCAGATAAAAGTTACTGGAGCAAATTCCAGGGACAGGTTTTATTGCCACCAACAGTGTGTAGAATAGCAGGGAGACCCAAATCAACTAGATTTAAAGGAACCATAGATGAAATGCGGGCTCCTAAAATGAATAGTTGCAGTAAATGCGGAGTGGTAGGTCAAAGGAATAATCGATGTAATTCAATAAATTAGAATTTCGTACTGTAGTTAATGTTCGAACTATTTGTAGTAATGTTTGATTGCAATCGAATTTATTTCTTTACTCCGGTACCGACCATACAGTGTTGTAATAGCATTTGAATACGATGACTAATGCATTGTTGCAGACTACATCAGCATTTGGATACGTTAATACACTGATACAATAGCATTTAGATACGATGACTAATACATTGTTGCATACTACATAAGCATTTGAATACGTTAATACACTGGTACAACGATACAAGTCTTGCCTACTCATTGGGATATCATGGTAACTGTGATTCTAAATCCGAGTTAAGTTGTTTCAGACAGAAAATCTCCTTTTTCAGGTGGTCGTTTTCATCTTGCATTTCTAATGCATACTCATGTCCTCTTCGGCACATCAGAGGATCAACCCACTCGGTATACTTACAAAATCTGAAGGTGTTCGGATAAAGTAGGCTCATATCGTATCTAGCACATTTGTATAGTCTACGCCCTGTACTAACGCTTCTATTTTTGTTCACAACCACGCAGCAGGCCGACCCGCAGTAACAAAGCTTTCTTGGTACGGCATCGCCGATTGCTAAAGCTCGGTATCAATTAGTATATTTACCACCGTGCACCGCAACGAAATGAGTTTGGGGTGCACCGCCGAGATGATCTGGGAGTTCTACCATGTCAAATGTTTTAGGGTCCGGGTAAACTTCTTTACCCGGTCGACGGTGATTTGGGGACACTTATTGGGAATCATCAATAACCGTCAGGCGGTCATAAGCTATGTACTCCAAACTTTCCCAATTTTTTGACAAAGTGTCGTCGTCCGTTTCCCATTGATTCATCCTACACAGGCATGGGTTAAAATTTCATTTTCAAATCAACTATTTAAAATTCATTGCTAAATCTTGCTAAAGAGAATTTCATGTAAGTACCTTGGTTAGACCACAATTTTGATAAAGAGAAGGAAGCACACACCTTTGTTCTTCAAATTACTAAAAGCTAGAAGTGAACATGGATTTTGGTAAAGTAGCATGAAGAAAAGGCAAATGAGGAATTTAATTTCACTTTTGTTCCATTTACTTTTGCATTGAATGGTCAGATAACAAGTAGGTAGTTGGCACCAGCTACATATTGTTGCTTTTTTGACCAAACACAAGGGCAACTACCGTAATTTATTCCTCCTACACAAATCACACCTTCTTATATAGCAATACTTGTTCACCTTCTTAGAATACCTCCTCCTTCTACTACTAAGACAAAATGCCATCTTCGCCATCCTCCTCAGACTCCGAAGAAGAAGCGTATGAACAAATGAGACTTCAACAGTATGCGGACGAATTCCCGGAGCTAAACTTATTGGGACTTCAGGATGTACCACCTCAACAAGTTCAAGCATGTCAACAAGTTCGATCACCTCAACAAGTTCAAGCACGTCAACAAGTTCTAGTACGTCGACAAGTTCAAGCACTTCACAAGTTCAAGCACGTCAACATACTCAAGCACGTCAACAAGTTCAAGCACCTCAACAAGTTCAAGCACCGCATGAACAAATGGTTGAATCTTATCCCTTACGATGCTATTGCGGTTATGAGCTTGACGTTGTTGTTCGAGCTGATGGCAATGATATAGGTCGCCGCATTCATATATGTCGAGCCTATCCAAATGGTTGCAACTACACTGAATGGGTAGACGAACCTTTCAGCCCGCGGGCAATAGCTTATGCAAACGAACTAGAACGCGAGATTAGACGACTCCAAAATGTTATTGAACATATGTGTTTCGACCGTAACCACTAGTTTGTATGTGTGTGTTTAGTGCACTTAACTTTGAATGATTTTTATTGTATCGAATGAATTGCATTGAAGCGTGTTGAATGAATTGTATTAAATTGTTGAAGTCCAATGTTGAATGAACTGTGTTATAGTGTACATTTTCAATGGAACTAGAGAACTTGGTTCTTGGGGCGCAATCAATTATTGCGCCCCGGGGACCAAGTTCTCCAAAACTTTACCATTGGGCGCAGTTATTGAATGCGCCCAATGGAACCAGAGAACTTGGTTCCTGGGGCGCAATCAATTATTGCGCCCCGGGGACCAAGTTCTCCAAAACTTTACCATTGGGCGCAGACATTGAATGCGCCCAGTGGAACCAGAGAACTTGGTTCCTGGGGCGCAATAAATTATTGCGCCCCGGGGACCAAGTTCTCCAAAACTTTACCATTGGGCGCAGTCATTAAATGCGCCCAATGGAACCAGAGAACTTGGTTCCTGGGGCGCAATCAATTATTGCGCCCGGCGACCAAGTTCTCCAAAACTTTACTATGGGACACGTTCGTTGTTTGCGCCCAATGGAACCAGAGAACATGGTTCCTTGGGCGCAAACAATTATTGCGCCCCAGGCACAAAGTTTTGCAAAACTTTGTTATTGGGGGCAATAATTGTTTGCGCCCAAGGGAACCAGAGAATATGATCTCTAGGGAGCAATCAATTATCGCGCCCCAGGGACCAAATTTTGCAAAACTTCACTCCTTCAAATGCAAAACTTCACTATTTCAAATGCAATTACAATAACAAATGATCTTCAACGTTTCAAACTATGAACATACAAATTAAACAATCTAATCAAAACAGGAAGGAATGCCAACTTAAGACATTTACACTACTACTTTCAAAAGTACATTTTCACTACTACTACTTTTTCAAAAGTACATCAAAGCAATTGTTCCAGCAACTCGTCCACATCGACCATCAACTTAACAAAAGTACATTTTCAATACTACTTTCACCCCTACTTTCCAGTTCACGCAAATAAAAATAAAACAATTCTAAATGCCAACTTAAAACAAATCCAACTTCAACATCTAATGGTTTTTTTTGGACCGGCCGCCACAACTTTTCCTTTTCTCATGGAAATCCGTTGAGTTGCCCCCGCGACGTGCCTGGCTGTGATGGACCGGGTACGAACTCACTTTGGGCCGGCTGAGAAGATGCCTCTTTTCTTTCCCCTTGTCTTTTCTTGCGGACTTACGAACAAGAACATCTGGAGGCGATGGTGGTCGTGCAAGCATGTTCTTCCTCAAAATCGACTGAAGAATACGGGTAATGCTCATGCACTTAACCTTTGACGGCTCCGGCACCTCCGCCGATAACTCCTCAACCAATGCGGCTGTATGATAAATTGCATCAGTCTGCAATAAACATATTGTAAGATCGTATTTTAAAACATCGTTTGTGTTAAAATACCATGTGCAAAAAAATGTACATACAAGACCACGCTCAAGAGGCGCTCTTGGGATGTAAGGTTCATCGCCTTGAGGAACATCTAAAGGTGGATCTATAGAAAGAATAATATACCGCCGCGTGATGTTCTAATACCATGTGTAGTACGCCAAATCGGATACCGGTGCCGCACTTTGCACTTAGACAAATTCGAAGCGATTGTTCCATGTGTTGACTGCCGCTTGATAGGCCGCCTTGTCCCGGGTATCAATCAAGTAGTGTGGTAGTTTCTCGGGAGTATGTTGTATAAGGCCAAACTATCTCATCACTCTATCCGGTAGGTGATACGCGACGTCGTTAAAGAAAATGAGAGGAACGCGTGCTTGCCTAAGCTGGGAAGAAGCAACGCACAATGCCGGTAGATTAGCAAGTGCCTCGATGTATGGGGCCCATGAAACAGCGTCGTAATCGAGTACGTCTAACTTGTTACGATAGAAAGAAACGTTGTGTCTAGGCGTGAACAACAAGCTCTTCGGCCCAGCCCACCTATTGAAAACATTAAATTACAGACTTTCTATCGGAATTTTAATAAACCATATGTTCAATATATACTTTTAGTAATATTACCTCGAAGCAAAAGGTAATGAAACATCAATTTGCACTTTCTTTATAGTTACTCTCCCAACGGGGGAGATACGCCCAAGACCACGTCTATAGACAAGTAAAATTATTATAAAACATAGGACACAACGAGTAAAGAAATATCCCTCAAAAAAGAACACCAAAAAAAGAAATATCTGCACTATTGTAAGGCAACCTCCAATTGAATCGAGCCGCTCCAAAGCCATTCGTGTTAGCTCCGTATATGTGAAGCCAAGAACGGCGCTACCCCAATCATACTCACGGCATAAATCAAAGTCCTCCAAGTACTGTAACCATCTAAGCCAAACACGAGATTTCGAATGGTCGCAAACCAAACGGGAAGTGATAATGTGAAGGATAATGGCCCGCGCACGCTACTCCATTTGTTCTTGAGAAGCATCCTTAGTAATGTCTTCGGCTAATTGCTGCCTAAACCACGACATATTAATCATCTCAGGCCCGTGCCACTCGACTCCTGGAGGAGATAGTCCTAGTAAACTCTCGCACATTTCCGCATAATCATCGGATTCGGGAGTGGTGAAAGGACGACTATCGATGGGTAAGCCAAGCAAAATCGCCACGTCCGCCAATGTGATCGTCATTTCACCGCGTCTAAGGTGAAATGATGATGTCTTCGGTCTCCATCGATCTACTAAAGTTGTTGTATGATGGCGGTCGATTTGTATGGATTCAAGGCGATGTATCAAGAGAAAACCCACTCGATCAAGTAGCTCTAACACACCGGCGCGTTTTGACGTGACCAACTTTAAGGACGATGAGTGCTCGATGGTTTCAACTGCAGTTTTGAGCTGGCACACAATAACAAAAGTGAATTTTTGATTAGTTAACACGCACAAATATTCTCGAGCCCTATTATGAAACTAGTATTGAATGGTGAGTTTTGGTTACCGCCATCAACTCCGGTTTGTTTGAACGATGTTGTGCCTGTAAATATAAGACGCTATCATCTACAGGTCCGAGCACCATCTTCGCATACTCTACAATAATGCAATGCATGACCTTTAGGATTTGATAGCTTCCATCACCGGTTTATTTCAAATCATACTCGTCACACATACTTTTCTTTTTTGTACACAATCGAACAAAATTAAACATCAAGGTAAACTTGGGATTGAGATTAAGAAAATAATCTTCAAAGAGATCAATCAAAACAAAAACAAAAAGGGGAAAACAAAATTTGTAACGATCTTGAATTGCAGTTTCATTCATGTTGAGTTGTTTGGAGCTAGAGTAGGAAAAATATTTAGAGACATGAAAAATACTATAGTCACAGCCCATTATAGTAGAAACACAATAACCAATTCTACACAAATTCAACATTATGAAGTCGATTACCAATCTCAACAAAACACTCATGAAATCAACTATTTTCCTTATATATGAACAACACATCAACTATATACATCTATATACCATCAGTGTATGAAATCACAAGTAAAATCACGAAAACCCTAAATCTAAATTCTGAAATAAACACACAAAAATTGTAGAGATAATTACTTGCAGCTTGCTCCTGTGTTGAAGAACTTACCATGTTTAATGTAGAAGCTGAAAATACTTGAAGATAATTAGGGTTTTAATTTCGATTTTGGGGTTTTAAATTCGGTTTTTGGTTTTAAGGATTTTTGGTATGTGATGGATGTTTTAAAAGTGACGAAGAGGGAGGCCATTGGGTTTTTTTTTTAAAAAAAAAAAAAAAAAAAAAAAAAACCTTTTTTGGGCGCAATCAATGATTGCGCCTTTAGAAAAACTTCTTTCTTGATCAACTCAGCGCTGAGTTGACCAAAAAGAGACTAAATCTGCAATTTTTAAAAAAAATTGGCTATTCGTAGAATATAAAAATAAAACCGGGCCAAAATAGAAAAATGCTCAATTTCTCTGCACTGATCCTGTCAATATGTCTTGTTTCGTTTTGAGCAAAACCAAAAAAATGGGGCAAAGATGGTAGATCAAATTGGGCCTGATACAAAAATCCAAATATTTGCACCCAATCGTGTAATAATCAATTTCAGTACGGCTTTTATATCCACTCCATCAACTAAAGCAAAGCGTTAACTTAGGTGGCGTATGGTCATAATTTCTGCCCAATTTTGGTTTTGGACGACTCTTTGTTCAGTTTTGTTTACGGAGCAAAAAGCTCCGGTTGGGGTCAGATGTGACCGTTAACTTTTTTTTTTTTTTCTTTCTAAAGCCAATTAACCTTTAATTATTATTTTCTTACTTAATTACCATATTTCTCCCTTAATTACTTTGTTTAATTATTCTGTTTAAATATTTCGTTAGATATCTAAGATGTTCACATTTGACTTTTTACTGGGTGTTGTTAACACTCTAACTGTTGCTAAGGGGGGGACCGTTATTTTAAAACACTCCATTCTTTGAAAATATGTCAAGGGCTACACAAATATATTATTTCACAATACTCAATATTCTCGGATTGCCCCTTCAAACCAGATTAAAAAAATAAAAAACTTGTTCGCTAAGGAAAACTGAATTAAAATAAGCAGTTTGTCACCATTACACCAAATGCAGCACGTAATCAATTATATATGCATTTAACAGTGATATGTCAAAAATTAATAATTATTTCAGTGCATTGTTTCCGTAATTATAAAAGTCGCAAATTTATGTTAACCAAAAATAATAATTTGATCATATTCCTTCGAAAACGCTAATTTTTTTCGTTCATGTTTTTTGGTTAGAGCTTTATTTCTTCACAACTAATGGTGTTGATTAATCATTAAAAATTAGATTAATGAACAGAATAGTGAAATTAAGCCTAAATGGATAATAAGGTAAAAATAACTTTATTCGTTAACAGTGAAATTAGCTTTGTTTCAATCAAATTTATATTTTATTATATTTTCAATTTTGACAAAAAAAATAAAAGTTTTTGTTTCAAAAATTAAATTTGAATGTTAGTCACGTCTTTTTATAATCGAAACTAATTCATATTTGAACCCTTTGTAAAATGTGGAAAATCGTATAATATCCCATAAAGCTCATGCAAAACATGTACAGTCCACGAACTTCAAATTGGCAAAGTGCACCGTAAATATGTTGTATTTTAAAATTTCAAGTTCTTTTCTGAAAAGCTATTTATTATAAAGCTAAAAATAGCTTTATAATTATTCCTTGTTATATCAATCCACTAACTTTACTTAAAAAACAAAATTGTATAATTCTATGTGTCATTTCCGTGGCATTATGATGTTTGCAAAAACGTCACAATCCAATGAAGTAAATTGACATAGCCATGTGGTGCCTATCTCGTCACGTTTAGAGTTTCTTTAAAATTCATGTAATCTATGGGTGGGTTATCTTCTCAACAAAAATGAGTAAACGAAAGAGACTAAGAAGGGGACAAGTTCACTAAAGAAGAATGTATATCCGTTTGCATCGAACACGCCAGAAGGAACGCGAACAAATAAAATTTCACCGTTTGGTTTAAATGAACAGTTCAGCGAGGTTCACGCTCGATACGTCGAACGCAAACGTCAACATTAACTGTATATATACTAAAAAATGGAAAGTCTAAGTAAACACAAAAATGTTAAACACACAAATTCTGAACCATTGCATCTTCCATGAATTCGACCTCACATATAAAGACAAACAAATTTTGTGATTCAGATTTTATGTACATAATTTTGTATCTCTATAACCGCTCCCATTTAATAATAATAATAATAATAATAATAATAATAATAAAATAGAGTAATGAACTGTATGATTGGCAACTTGGTGTGAATGAGAGCTCCATGAAAACATGCACATAAAGCTTTATTGTTTGGTAAGTTGGTGAAGTTAGTGCGTCTGTGTTTCCACGTTATTCCCGCGGGTCCAATATACAGAGCCACGTGGGACCATATTATTTGAAGTGACGGGTTATGGGTTTAGACGTCTACTCACTAACAGTTATTCATTCATGTGCTTTACCACCACAAACAACGAACGCGTATGGTGAAACCTTTTAAGTCCAACAATTGGTTGATATTATCATTTATTCAATGTATCGATGTTTTTAGCAAGGGGTCAATGGCGAAAAAAAAAGAAAAAAAAAAAAAAAAAAAAGAACCATGTGAGCAAAATTGCTTACATGCTTCAAAATTGAAATCATTTCCACTTTGCTAGACTGCTAGTTTTCCCGCTTCCACATACCATTTAATCAAATGTTCAACTTTTTTCTAATGCTTATTTATTATTTTCAAATGAATTAATGCAACTTAAAGTAACATTATATGTTTGTAATAGTGTAGTTTATCCGTCGAGAATTCAATATTTAAACCCAATTCAAACTTCATAAATTTTCAACCACACTTCTTCTTAAATCGAAAATAATTTAGTACATGTAAAAACTTAATTACTTTGTTCAAAACTATATTTGTCAATCATCATCAGCCTAACTAATAGATCTTGTATATAGTATCACTAACTTATTTTAGAAAAATGTTCACATGAATAATGTCAAGTGTTGCTCCCAACCTAATATAAATATTAACATACCTATCAGTCTTAAACCTACATAATTTTCAGTTAACATATAAGTTTTTTCAACAGCAATAACTGAACAATCACAAAACTTGAAATAAGTCTAACAAATAGCAATATGCCAAATTTGTGTTAAAATCAAATTATAGTTACTCGTATTTTTAATGGTTAAATATTTAAATATCAACTACCAATTAACTAACGGTTCAAAAATATAATTATTTACATGTGATCGACCAACGACATGAGACAACTTCATTGAGTACGAACCAATGCTCCGAATTAAAATGAACATACGGATCATTACATTTGAAGATCAGACGACTAGACGATCAAAACAACAATACATGAAAATTATCTTTTTGTAGCGCAGTCACGGATAACATTAAAACTTGTACCATTTGATCGTATAAGCCAAAAACGCGGGTTGATTTCATTTGAGACTTCAAATAAATAGTACAAAATATTATTATAATAACTTGCCCAAACCTTATGTCTCTCTGAGTGAAAATGCACATTTTTACCTTTGATTATCCCCTTCGCGAACATGACCGCCCTTTTTCGTTAGCTTCAAAAATTAAAATTGAGATGTTTACAACACTAAAAAACATGGTAGCTGATTCGTTAGACTAAAGGTGAAATGAGCTTAGCCGATTCGTTAGACTAAAGGTGAAATGAGCTTCGATTCCATGTTTGCATCGAAAAGTGTGATGGTGGTTAGGGGATCGTCGTGCATTTACCCTGGATCTAGGGGTAGTTTTGGTCGGTAATCAAAGCAGAGTTAGACGATATCGATAGGATCATTGGACTTGTCTTCGTGATGTACACATTTCTATGTTATCATTGTAAACCCATAACAACCTATAAATCGCGATATCTTAAGTTTCTTCGCACCCAATAGGCTGCGATTCATGATAATTGGTCGAGCTTGACGAAACGATAATGATGCGGATGTCTCACTTACTGGAGGTTGTCGGAAATGTTGGTTTTTCAATTCGTTGAGAAACATGGAAGATATCGAGGATATAAGTTCAGGAAGGGATGGGTTTTGTTGATAGAATTAATGCATGACTGCATGGTTATTTGATTGGGGGAGAAGAGTTAAATGAGTAATTAAGGTTTTAATTATAAATAAAGCTAATTAATTATTTCATTAATTGTTTTATTTGGCCGAGCCGACCGATTTTTAAAGTGACCACAAACATGTATTATTTTAACAAATAATAATTACAATTTTTATAAGGGATTGACGGAGTATTAACCCACTAATTTTGGTTTTTAAGGTGGACTGCCCACCACTAACGGATTTTAAAGTGGTTCATCCACTAACCACTATAGCTTAATAACTTACAGTAATTGGCCTAGGCTGAATTATCTAGACAACGTTTCCTAATCTAAACGCTCCATGCAGGGGGGTTACACCAAAAATTTCATGATATAAGTACATACAAACAAAATATATGTACAAATATAGTGCCGAACAAATGAACTGCAGCCAACAACCTACTTGCACATCATCATCTTGAGAACCTTGCAACGTTTCCTTGTAGAATGCAAGTGAGGAAGCACCATAGCCACGACACGAACATTATATTTTAGTGCATAACTTGATCCATTGATATTTGCATTTTTCTAAGGCCTGATACAGGAAGGGAACAAGCTCTTGGATTACATAAGCCCGCCAGCCAATCTACAACACGCCGAGAGCGTAAAGCTTAACCTATGTGCTGAGTTCATGGCCACTGAGCTTGTCCAAAAAGCTCACACCTCGTCCCTGAAACCAAAGTCTACCAGTACCCAAACTTCAGAAATATATATTCAAAACCCTCGACTACAACACAAGACCATACCCTCAAGCAGCCAACAAATCAGCACACACAAATTGAATCCAATCCACGGTGAATATCAATCACCATCTAGTACCATCACAACCCAATAGGAGAAACACGAAACTAAAAAATGATAGATGTTACTGCGAACCTAGGAATCACCTTAACAGTGTCGAAACTTCATAAACCAAACAAGTCGAAAACAACCCTACGGCTTCATTAACCAACCGCCATATCCTAAAACTTCCGACCCAACGAAATCTGCGAAGCGTAGGCTAGACCACAAGTAATAAAAACCATAAAGGAGCCACCACGTTAGGGTATGAAAGGAAGACTGAACTAGGTAGATCTAGAGTTAGCGGTCAAGGCTTGGATAGGAGAGATTATGGAAGTTTGGGTACAAAATTAGGGTTAGATCTGAAAATTAATACTTGGTTCGGATGAGAAGCTATGCAGATGTAATCAAGGCTGATGAGAAGAGGGAAGGAAGAATTATGTTTCGATTTGAGTGGAGGAGAAGGAGAACGGATGTAGAAGGCGAATAAGTGCAGAAAATGGATGATGTCCCTATCGCCATTAACAACACTTATCTGAACCAAACCCTTTTAATTTATGTATCACATAACTTTTGAATAGAGATCCATTTTGGATGACGTTTCTTGTGTTGTGCTCATGAATGATAGCTCTACACTTTAAGCAATTGTAGGTTGATCTGGTTGAGCCGAGTCATGCTGCCTTGTACGTTATTACGATTGTTAGTATAATATAAAATCGATGTTTTATGTACAATTTTTAATATTAAAGCGATATTTCTAAAGTACATAAAACTTAGATTGTATTTTATAAAAAGATTAAAAAGCATTTCAAATGGATTTGGATAAAGTATCATATTTTTCTCACTTACGTGTTATTTTGGCAATATTACTAGAGCTAGGCCATTTTCACATTAATCCCACATTTGTTGCTTCAGATAGATTCTATGTGTTGTACGTATATTATTATGGATGTTGATGCGTCAGTTTAGATATTCATATCATCATTGGTTACATGGTTTCTTATTTTCTTAGTTTGCTTGAAAATATTGTTCGAATGCGACATAAGGTTAGGAAAATTCCATTTGACAGAGTTTGGGGTATATTTACCGTACACAGATACGATTGTAACTCTATTGATGTGATCGAATATAGTACATATCGGTTAAATGCATAAATGATGGCAAACTCAAAAGGATGGAATAAATCCATGAAGGAGCATCAAAGAGTACTGACCGTTCTAAAGTTGGAGGAGCATTTGAACTTGACAATGAATTTGAAGATGGATTAGACGACATTCCTGGACCTCAAGTTAAATACTAGACATTTTCACTTGTTTTGCACTTAACCACTTTGGCAAAGTTCATGATCACATTGGCCGTCATCGACCATCATAGAGTGATCGATGTTGACTACTATTGATAATGACCTATTTGGTCAATTTTAGCATGGTTGATAATGGGGTTTCGAGAAGAAGGATATAGTGATTTTTTATAGTGGTTTCGATGTGATATCTCTTCGATCATTGATTTGGCACTAAAGAAACAATATGGTGCTTTAACGCGATGATTTCATCATTCGACGTTGGTGATTCCATAATCAAAAGTAGTGGCTTCGGCGATAGGTGGACGAAATCCGTGAGGTGTAATGAGTTACAAAATGGTTGATATGATTGCCTAAGGCTTTCTTATAATATAAATGATGATATCCCATGACAAATGA
The DNA here is from genome assembly GCA_030737875.1 of Allium sativum. NCBI lineage: Eukaryota > Viridiplantae > Streptophyta > Magnoliopsida > Asparagales > Amaryllidaceae > Allium > Allium sativum. Next base: position 425,075,627 of record CM060909.1, on the reverse strand, counting down.
TGATGCATCAGGGATAATCCCCAATTGTACCTATTTGGAGAACAAAAGATGAGATCCCAAGAAAAATGATGATCGTTGGGGGTAGTTCCTTGTCGTATCAGCCTTCAGTGTGAGTTATGTCGACTACCTAGTGATGAACTCCGATGCAGAATGCATGTGCAAGGAATTGTTGGTACTTGGAATCATGTGTGCACTCATAAGCTAAGGGTCGTTGATGTGGCATAGTTCAAATAATGTAGGAACACTGCTACAAAAATGGGCATATTCGACACTAATATGTGTGTGTTGCATGAAAAATGTGGCGAAAGCTATGCTTTCTTTGATCTTATGCAACAATATTCATATTTTGTTGCATTAGACGTGAATGCACTGTTTCGGTTGGAATTCTAGTGTTGTGACGTGCAACACCAGTTCAAAGCATTGTGTTACACCAGTTAAAAGTACACCTCATCAATCCATGCCCTCATAAATGAAAAATCACAGCCGTCCATCAGCGTCCATCAATCCACGTAACCCTTCTTCCATTTCCCGCTAAGATTTCATTCCCGCTATACTTCATTTCATTTTCATTCCCACGGTACTAACACGCTTCATTCCTGCTTACATTTCATCCTCGTCCATTAATCACAGCCATCCCTAACATGCTTCTTCAGTTCACAACTAACCAACCTTTACTCCACCAAAATCCACTTCTAATTTCCCCGTATTTAACGTTGATGTCAACTTCAAATTAGGTTATCTCCTTCAACCTTGGAAAGGGGATTTTAAAGGCGTCGATACCTCATTCAAACAAAAAGCTTCATATTTAGCAAATAAACAATTCGATTTCAGCTTCTACGTCCTGAAATGTTAGCTTTCGATTATCCTTAATTTATGATATGGATTGGCCAAATAAAAATAGCGAGCTTTACATTTATTTACTGATTCATTTATTTTCTGAAATGAATCATGCTGATTTCATTTGTTTTAAATCCCTAAAATGGTAATTAACCTATTCAATTTCAAAATTCGGTGAATTCGAGTGAACTCTGAATTGGATTAGTTGTATTGCTAGTGCAATTAAAGTAAAATCATATTGTGGTCTTGCTGAATTATTTGAAGTTAAAATTGGAATCATTTTGAAATTGAGTTAAATATCAATACCGTTTTATTAATGATATTGTGCAATATCTCCATTTAAATGGGATTCTAAAACAAAATCATGGATATCAGAATAGGAAGAGAAAGCAATGCAATTACCAATATGTAAAATTATTGCGTGTGGATTATCCATGAATCAATACTGTCGGCTTGGCTATTTCTAAACCTACTCTTGAAATTCAATACTGTGCAATATCACCCTTTCTCTAGCATATAGAACTTTGTTCATGAACTAAAAAAAAAGCATAGCTTTTATTATTTATACTACAAATTTTTTTATTTTGCGTCTCACGTACGACGAAGGAGCCAACTTTGGGTGGAGGCCTGAAGTTGTTACGACCGACTTTGAGGAGGTAGCTGACTCGAGCAAGCGGCTGGGTATTCATAGACATGCGGCATAACAGATTGTCCAATGTCTTTGCTACCAGTCTCATCGCAAATTCACGCTGGAACATTATTACTGTGCATCGGAAGGCGGGCCAGTGGGACAGAAGCTTGAAGGTCAGAGGCGACGATATTTGATATGGTATGTTCGCTATGCATATATCGAAGTATGGTAAGTCACATTTGAGTACATCTCCTTGAATCACCTGTATAAACAAATGATATGTTCATATAGAGTGCAAAGATTTAAAGAGATATGAAAAACATTACCTTCAATTAACTAGCATAAGGAGTGCCCTGAAACCTTCAATTCAATTCCAAAACCATACGAGGATCGAGCTGAACTACAATGACGCTCTTACCGACCTCTAAAAGCTTCTTTGGAAGGTTTCCAGTACCCGGTCCGAATTCGAGAATGATATCAGTGGTCTTGATTCCTGAACTATGGCATCTACGAGCATCAGATTTTTTTTAATATGTGCTAACCTTTTGACTTTTCAAAAGGAATTCCACCTTAAAAATGCTGGCTTTGGTTCGATCGAGTCTAACGGATTTTCCCTCCTTCCATAGTTGCTTCCTTTTCACTGATTTTGTTTCTATTTTGCTGACGTTGTTGGAGGATGGAGTTTTGATGACAACAACCTTATTTCAATTATCATTGATTATAAAATATATACTAACACTCTTTGTATAGAATATATATATACACATATGCAGGAATTATATACAGGAAATATTACTGAAGACTGTACAGTTTAAAGATGATAGAGATTCAAAGATTAGAGAAATTTCAAGACTCATGAGTATTCAAGATTTCAAGAATTCAAGAGTTCAAGATTAATATTGTTATAGAGTCTAGATTGTGTAAGACTCTAAATAGCACTCCAGGTTCAAATTCTAATTTTCAAATTCTGATTTTTAATTATATCCTTAATTCTCACTATTTTATTTTCTATCTTTTCTATTTTTTTTTCCTTTCTTATTCTTCTTTATTTTCTATATTTTCTATCCTTTCTATTTTTTATTTTCTATTTTTTTTCTTTCTTATTCTTCTTTATTTTTCAAACTTAAATTTTATATATTTATATTCTTATACTTTATATTTATATAGTTTAAAACCTTATAATTTTATAAATATGTTTATATAGTTTAAATTTATGTTTTCATATGATTTTCTACTTTATAATATTAATTTACAATACTATATTTTGATTCAAGAATTTCCAGAATTATATTTATATCAAAACACTTGAAAAAATGTTTTAAAATTCAAAAATACACTAGGGTATGTCGACATAACAAAAAAACCATGTCGACATATAACTATTAGTTTTTCAATTTTGAAAGGAAGTGTCTTTTCGCTATTTGAAACAATTCAGAAACGTTGCAACCTTTCACACACTATAGAAAGGGGTTAAAACCGAAATTTTAAACATATCTTCTTCTCTGCTTTCATCCTCTTCCATTATATAATCATTCTTAATCATTTTTATGATTTCTAAACTTATACTCTACCGAATTCAATTCTGTTTTGATTAAACTTCTTCTCTCTACACTCTCTTCTCATCTCTCTCTGAATCAAGTGCTATTGAAGAGTTATAAGGCTGTTTGTAAAAATTTGGATTGTGTTAAGGAATCATTGGTATCCCTTATAGCCGTGAAATCAAGGACGGGTAGTCAGTGGTATCCCTTATAGTCATGAAATCAAGGAGGTTAGAATCGATGGTATCCCTTTAGCCATGGAATCAAGAAGCTTGGAATCGGTGGTATCCCTTGTAGCCATGAAATCGAGGAGGTTGTAATTGGATTTTGATATAGTAATAAACTCTGTGCAATCCAGAGTTGCGTGGGACTGGACGTAGGAGCAATCTGAGCTAGTATAAAATCCGGTGTGTTCTTTCCTTTTCTGCATCTTTATTTCTGTTTATTTTGTATCTGTGTTTGAATCTGTGTCTGTGATTGTGTTTATGGTGTTTGATTCATCTCCTAGATCACGTAAGTTTTAGATTTTGTTTAAATTCTCACAAACACTATTCATCCCGCTTTAGTGTTTGTTTTGCCTTAACGATCCATTCTGCATTCCCTAACAATTGGTATCAGAGCAAGATCTTTCAAAAGGTTCATAATCTGATTTTTGAAAATTTTAAATGGAAAATTTTGAAATGATTTATAACACTAGTTTAAATCTATGTATTGCATCAGTATTAAATAATTCTGCATTCAATTTTATTGAAAAATCAAATTACTATTTGATTTTTGAATTTTAAAATTTTGAAATTTGAAATTTTTAAAATTTTGAAATCTTGGATATGTTACAAAACCGTCATGATAGAATTGTAGTTAGTTATTTTAGAAAGTCCTTTGATTTTTTGAAAAGTCATTTGAATATTTGTAAAGACATTTGAATTATTTGAAAAGTTATTTGATTATTTGAAATGTTGTGTTGTTTTACAGGAAAAGATGTGTTATATGGCTATTCGATAATCAAACTCTGAAAAGATGGTTGAGTTGGCTGTTGGAAATTCAAATTCAGAAACGGTGGCTATTGAAAATTCAAATTCTGAAAAAAAAAATTAAAAAGAGGAGAAGAGTAACGACGGTTGGTGAAGAGACATCAAGAAGAAATGGATATATATATATATATATATAATATAAATCAGCAAAGAAATGGGTACCAGATCACTTTGTAACTTTGGATTTACATCGACAAATTATCGTCATACTGTATTTCTCTTCATTTGCTTCGCAATGCGGCTGGTTTCATGTAAATCCATCAAGAATTGATTAAGTAATGATCAAATGAAGTTTTGGTGAATAAAGAGAGAAGGAAACCAAAACTATCGACGGTTATCTTCAAATTGCATCCACAAGTTAGGCTATTTTTTCTCAAATCCTTTTTCAAATTGTAGTTCTCGTTTTTGGGGTTGAGTTGATGGGTAGTTCGTTAAATTCCGATCAAAATTGAGTGAGATATGACCATTTGAAGTTGGATATGCAAAACTGAAAAACTATTACAGGATTTCATGCATATCTCTTACTGTTTTGACTTTATACACAATAATACCATCCAAATTCATCCCCAAACTGTCACTAGATCATAGTCATTGAATTCCTCTTTGATTTGCTGCTAATTTCGTCCAATTCCGTCAAGAAACGAAGAAGTTATGCCTCTTGAAAGTTTGATCGAAAATGGAAAACGAGAAGAAGAAGAGAAGTGGTTATGAAGAAACATAACTTTTGGGCCTTTATATAGTGATAGAAGTGTCCATTCATTCAAAATTCAAAATTCAAATTCAAATTTGGCTCCAAGATGATTGAACTACTAAATCTTCGATATCTTTCCCATACAGTGTTCAAATTCAGCAAATGAATATACTGTCCTGACCAGAAAAACGAGCCCGTCACAATAGAGCATATTTCATCATCAAATTCTTGACGATGTGAATGTGTGATTCATGACAATGGAAGAAGAACAAAAAGAAGGATTGCAAAAATAGGTACGCCTTAATTAATTTTTAATTATTTTTTTGGTTGAATGAATGCTTTGATTGTCTTGCTTGTTTGCTTTGTTTAAATTTGAAATTTAAAAACTTTAAAACTCAAATTTGTAATTTAAAATTCAAATTTGAATTTTGAATTTTGACATTCAAAATATTAATAATAAAATAAATTTTGGATGTTTGTTAGGAGCAATATTATTTCAGGAAATAGTTAAACCTGAAATATAAATTGATAGTACAAAACCAAGTAGTAAAAACAATATGTTTTTTGATTTTCCACATGTATGTTGACATACATAAATAGTCATGTCGTAACACCCCGCATTTTTAAATCAAGATAATAAAAGAAGGATAACCGAATTAAATATTCAGAATTAAGTAAAACGGACTGTGCCATTGCGTCCGTCTCGAAATTCTGTTCAAGACAGACACCTGGTTTGCGTATAACGGATGCCGTATGCAGAAGTTATGAGCATTAGAAGTTTGTATACATATAAGGAACTTATATGTATATATATTAAATAAAAAGTTATCCAAAAATTCAAAACCATGAGCGGGAAAGTTCAGAGGGAAAATGGACCGTTGGGGGTCGACCCACCCCAAAGGGGGTCGACCCCACCACGGATATGGAAACTTCCTCTGACGTGGTCGGTTCTAATGTTTTAAAATTGGATCTAAGGGACTGGGTTTCTCTAATACACCTATAAATAAGCCTGTAGAGCTAACCCTAAACCTCATATTTCTGAGGCTACTTTGAAGCTCTGTCGTTTCCTCTCAATCCTCAAATCTATTCAGAAAATTAAGAATATTAGTCTAGGAAAAATTCTGAATCCATATCTGAAGGAAAGAAACATATACTTGTAAATAGGTGTCCAGATCTTGTATTAAAGTAAGGTAACTCTCTAGGTCCGATCTATTCAAATTCCTTCCTTTTTCTTTCCTTTCTCTTTTAATGAAAATAATCAATCCATGGTCGTTAGGTTTTGAATCCGTTTAAGGGAAAAACCATGGATACTAAAACTGGATCAGATCCATAATTGGGAAAGCATACGAGGTGAATGGATTTAAGCTATAGCATTTTAGATAATAATATGTTATCGTTTAAAACATTCCCCGTTATTATATGTGAATTTGCCAGAATAATTAAAAATTGTTGTTATAACAAGTTGAGATGTTAATATGAATAATTCATATGTTGAATCAGTTAAAGTGTTGGAATGATTACATGTTGAAAAACAAACTGGTTAGAATATTGGTAATGACTACTGTTGTTATAATTACATGATTCACTTGTGGCATATTATCAGTAAATGACATGTTAACCGTTAGATTTGAACAATTACCCGATTAAATGTTTACATGTCAAAATAGAATTAAACACATGTTAAAAAGGACATGCGACATAATATAGGCATGATTTGAGGACGAATAAATTAGAATACACTAAACATGTGAAAAGGATAATATGCCTAAAATTTACAGTAAATACAGAACTGCAGCCGCGCTCAAACACGAGGTTAGATTACACTTGTGGAGGAAGTCTGCCCGGACCCGCCCGGCTATCCAGCATCCACAAGTGGTAAATCTAATGTGAGGGGTCTAAGTGCATGAATAAACATGTAATGGTGCTAAGACACGAGGTTAAGTCAACTTGTGGTAGAAGTCTGCCCCTACCCGCCTGGCAAATCCAACATCCACAGGTGTAGGCTTAATGTGAGAGGTCTTGCGCATAAATATATACGTACATATAAAAAAATATGTATATAACAAGATATGAATAAATGGCAATGATGGTAATTAAATGGCTAACCCAGAAAGAAAGGAAGGGATGTAATGGACTGAGTTACCGTGAGGCGAAGGAAAAATGATGTATTTCCCTAAATGACCTATTTATGAGAACGTTGTTGAGCCACAATAAATAAAGTAAAGTAAAGAAATTACTTGCTACCATGGATTTAGATGGGAATACGTTATGAAAATAAATCATTGATTCCTTCTAACAAACTGGTAAGGTGCATGAAGTATTTTCCTATACAGAATGTATATTACAGTGAATGAAGAATAATGGATTACAACAGTAAATGGTTTAAACGGGAATGATAATAACCTATTATAAATAATGAAAATGTTGTATAATAGGTAGATTTGTCCTAGGGATAAGTGAATATAACTTAGGTTATAGTAAACTAGTAAGGAAATGAGATAACTGGTGAAATGAGATAAGAAACACTTAATTGTAAATTAAGTAATCAGTAAATGGGGAAATCCGGAAACCAGTTGAGAAAAGGGAGAAAATATAGGAAATAAAAGAGGTTGTACTTAATTATAAATTAAGTAATCTGTAAACTTGGAAGTCTGAAACCCGCTGATAAGAATAACATGTTTGGACTTATCTTATGGACAAGAGGAAATTACAAAATAGGTTATAATAAATGGGTAGAGAAACTTATTAATGGACCTTAGTTAAGAGAACTAAGTTAATAAGTAAACAACGATAAGTTGTAGTAACGGTGTAAAATGGAATTATGATTAAATGAGAAAGAATGAGGAAAACTAACAAAATAAATTATATTTAATTATAAATAATGACTGACATGTTAAACAGAAAACATGTGAATTGGGATACACTTAATTACATACTAACTAAAACATGTTATTGTAATGATAAATCAAACGAGAATATAAAGGGATTGTGGATTACAGACCCTCGACCACAATCTAGGGAATAACATGTTGTGGGCTTATTAATAAACTTAAATGGGTTAAGTTATATAAAAATTAATAAGCAAGAGGAACTTGGTAACTTGATTAAGAATTCAATATGAATGAGAATAACCAAGTTAAATGGGAACCTGATGAGGTAAGGCAAGCGCGTAAAAGAATGTTTAGACATAGGGTCTAACAACATATTAAAGTGAGACGCTTGGACCAGTCCGCGCGTTTGAGGGTGAATAACCCAGCAGGGTAGATCATCACGGTGTTATAAGGCACGAGGGGAGCGCACATTTATCTGATTATTCTGTCGGCTCCAAAGGACTGTAAGGGGAAGCACGCGGCTTCTTGAGATACGTAAGGTGCTCCTAGTAGTCCTCTGTGCTGTGGCAGATGTTTAGGTTGTGCTCGTAGGGGTTGGGTCTGCGTGTAATTACTAGGTGGGTGGGCCTTGACTGCAAAAATAACTATGCAGTCAGAATGTTGTGACGCGGTGACACCAGGGTGATTAGGCGGTCGCCTCAACGAGGAGGCGAAGGGTCACGACCAACAAGGATTGTAGATCGTCGGATACCCGTCATCGGTAGTCAGTTGGATGCGAAAAGACTACAGCTAAAACCAATAGACCATTCACCTTTCACTATTGGGGTACAATGGTTGAGGGAAGATTCCAAATGGATGTTTAGATGGCTTTTTAGGGGTAGTCGTGTAGCTCTTGTAGTCTTTACTAGTTGAGGGAGGGGCCGAGGTGGGGCCATAGCCACCGTGAAAACAGACCCTAGGAATATCTGTATATAGTGGCTCTTAAAGACGGGCTTGTACAGATATGGAAAAGCTCCCGACTGAGTTTCGTATTTCTTGTATCGCCCTGCCATGGAACTCGGTGCACGTTAGAGGATGTGTGGTTCAGGCATTGAACTACAATTGACGATACGTATGTGGGACAGTCTAGATACATGCATGTCGGCTTTGGGTGGTGTATCGTAGACTTGAGGGCATTACTCCGGTATGAAATCTGATTCAATCGACGATGGAAGTCCATATGCTTACGTAGCGTAGTAATGATAGATATATGCAGAACATAATATTGTTATGTAGAGATTCGTACATTACTCCGGCATTGGATGAGGGACTGCGTTCATTTATGTGGCATTACGGTGGAGACCGTGCGAGTGGGGTACGATGGGGTGTACCTCAGTATTGAGGGGTAGCTACATATATACTATATTAGGTTAATTCACTGGGAAGTAGATGGGTATGACGTGTGTGTATGCCTTGAGCGTTGTTAACCAAAGTAACCTAATAAATTAGAAAATGTGATTGAATGGTATACGTAGGATTATTCAAAGTGTATAATTTAAATCCAGTCACCAGAACCTGTGTTCTGACCCCCTCCTCATCACATACTCGCAGGTTAGATTTATGGCAGAGACATTATAGCTTTAGATACTGGTTAGGCAGTATTATAAATACGGTAAGGCTATACTTTGAGTATATTACATTTTATCCATTCCGCTATGAGATATTTTCTGAGCTCTGACATATTTTATGTCTCTATCTTTTCTGCAGGATACCAGAGCACAACAACTTGAGTTTCAATAGATTGGAATTTTGAAAAAAAAATCGGTTTGTCAGAATTCGGGTTGTTACATCTGGTATCAGAGCTTAGGTTTAGGATTCCTGTATAAATAGTGAGTGAACGTATTTGTATTTTTAAAAATAAAAATATATTTATTATATATATATATACACTTAGATCCATAGAGGAACCCACTAAATAGAAAAAGCATAATATGATAAGAAATGGGATATTTGTTTTGTACACTAAAGGAATGAATATGGAAATTTGAGACCCTTAGGAAATTTGGGTGGAAAATGTACAATATATTTTGTATGGAAGGAAGGTGAATCTCATATGATTAGTATTTTGGGTTAGTGGTTTTGGCGGTAAAACCTTATAAATTGGAAAAGGTTTAAAAAGAAGAAGAGAAAAATGGATTAGGAATATATATAGTTGAGAGAATTGACTCTGTGGGAGTGTCTAGGAAAGCGTAGAAAAATTGGAAACCCGCTTTGAGTCTAACCCCATTGTTAACTTTTAAGAACTTGAATTGTAAAAGTTTTGGGAAAATGGTTTATGGTGTTTTCAAGTTTTAATCTTAAAAGTTATAAATATGTAAAGTATACATATTGATTTTTAAAGTAAAATGGGGTATATTTTGTAAATAGTGATTTCTTGAGAAAATTTTGTATAAAATAAAATTCTCTCAGTAAAAGGTGCATATTATAGTGCATGTATAGCTCGCTAGTTTTCTTGTTATACTTCATAACAAGAATTTTTAATAAAGGAAGTTTTGAAGTCTCTATTCTTATGATAATCCTTTTTGATAAATTATTTTGGGTGGAAAAAATAAGTTGTAGAAATTAAGAGTAGAGTAGATGGTTGCACCTTGTAGTAAGAGATTGAACCGACCTTATAGACAATAACCAGTCGTAAGCCTGATTGAGAATTAGTTGTCCTTATCTACTCCAGTTTTCGTGATTTAAAAAAAAATGATTTACATTTTTTTTACATATAATATGTTTTATGGTTTGGCAAAAGTAAGTTTTCATAAGGAAAATAAGATTTTTGGCATTTTTAAATTTTTGGAAGAAAGTTTAAATGAAAAGGCCAAACCATGTTTTAAAGTATGGAGTAGGTGAGGATTAGTGCCTAGGGAAGACGGGAAAAGTTTTGAGGCTAAGAAGAAGATAGCAAGAATTATCTTGGAATAATAGTAAGTTCCCGTAGAATGCACAAGTACTGAAAAACCTAGGATGTTGCTTGAAATAATTGTTGGTTCACAACTAGGACTAGTGGTGACTACTAGATAGTAAAGGGCAAGTAAGTGTTTAGATCATGTTGCTAATTTTCGTGTTAGGGGTATAACTCGTTATGGCATTTCTGCTGGGATCGTTCCGTTATTTTGTTCTTGTTGGGTAGTTAGGGTAACACCTAAACCTGTCATGGATCCCATGGGTTGGACTTTTCTGTCTGAGGGGGACATAGTCCTGAGATTCTTGGCCCTTAGTAGTAGCTGTGTAGAGTGTCTGTTTTCCTGTTTTAGTTGAAAGACTAGAAGGCTTATTTGAAAAATTAAACCTAAATCAGATAATTAAATAAGCTAAGAAAAGAGAATGGTTACAACTAAAAAGGAAACAACAAAATCGGTAAAGAAACAAACATGGTAAGTTATGGGAAAAGATGGATAAAGATAAAAAATTTCCAAGGTAAGATGAAAAAGAAAATTAGTAACAAAAGAAAATTTTCTTATGTGGGCTATGCTTGGATAGTTAAATAGTAGAATCTTTGTATTAGTTTCATAAAATCCAATTACGGTTGGAAAAAGGTACATAAGATAAAAACGGAAGATGTGAAATTTTCCGTTTTTCAACTTTTTGTAACATAAGAAATCAAATTTAGAAATTAGATTTTTTTTTTTTAAATTCAAAAAATAAAGTTGGTTGGAAGGATTATGGATGCAACAATTGGATGAACTACGTCCTTATTTGGTAAGAGTGTGGGAAAATTTGGATGAAAAAGCATTTTGATTTTCAAAATATTGCATTCGTGTAGAACTGCCAGTATATTTATGATGTGAGCATAATAATTTGAAAAGGATTTTTGAAAAATTTGCATACACATAAGAGGTACCACTTAGGCATACATGCATTGTTATGTTGTACTTCACTTTGCACAAGTGCACAATGTTTGCAAAAATTGGATGCACACGTGATGGATGTATATTATGCGAGGGATTAATTGATTTCACTCTTATAAAATTTCGGGCACGAAATTTCCTAAGGGTGGGAGAATGTAACAACCTGTATTTTTAACTCAAGATAATAAAAGAAGGATAACCAAATTAAATATTCAGAATTAAGTAAAATGGACTGTGCCATTGTGTCTGTCTCGAAATTCTGGTCAAGATAGACACATGGTTTGCGTAAAACGGACGTCGTATGAAGAATTTATGAGCATTAGAAATTTGTATACATATAAGGAACTTATATGTATATATATTAAATAAAAACTTATCCAGAAAATCAAAACCATGAGCGGGAAAGTTCAGAGGGAAAATGGACCATTGGGGGTCGACCCACCCCAAGGGCGGTCGACCCCACCGCAGATCTGGAAACTTCCTCTGACGTGGTCAGTTCTGATGTTTTAAAATTGGATCTAAGGGACCGGGTTTCTCTAATACACCTATAAATAAGTCTGTAGAGCTAACCCTAAACCCCATATTTCTGAGGCTACGTTGAAGTTATGACATTTCCTCTCCCTCCTCAAATCTATTCAAATAATTAAGAATATTCGTCTAGGAAAAAATTCTGAATCCAGATCTGAAGGAAAGAAACATATACTTGTAAATGGGTGTTCAGATCTCGTATTAAAGTAAGGTAACTTTTTAGATCTGATCTATTCAAATTCCTTCCTCTTTCTTTCCTTTCTCTTTCATTGAAAATAATCAATCCATGGTCGTTAGGTTTTGAATCCGAATAAGGGAATACCATGGATGCTAAAACTGGATCAGATCCAGAATTGGGAAAGCGTACGAGGTGAGTGGATTTATGCTATAACATTTTGATAATAATATGTTATTGTTTAAAACATTCCCCATTATTATATGTGAATTTGCTAGAATAATTAAGAATAGCTGTTATAACAAGTTGAGATGTTAATATGAATAATTCATATGTTGAATCAGTTAAAGTGTTGGAATGATTACATGTTGAAAAACACACTGGTTAGAGTATGGGTAATGACTACTATTGTTATAATTACATGATTCACTTGTGGCATATTATTGAGTAAATGACATGTTAACCGTTAGATTTGAACAATTACCCGATTAAATGTTTACATGTCAAAATAGAATTAATCACATGTTAAAAAGGACATGTGACATAATATAGGCATGATTTGAGGACAAATAAATTAGAATACAATAAACATGTTAAATGGATAATATGCCTAAAATTTATAGTAAATAGAAAACTGTAACGCGCTTAGACACGAGGTTAGATTACACTTGTGGAAGAAGCCTGCCCGGACCCGCCCGACATATCCAGCATCCACAAGTGGTAAATCTAATGTGAGGGGTCTAAGTGCATGAATAAACATGTAATGGTGCTAAGACATGAGGTTAAGTTAACTTGTGGTAGAAGTCTGCCCCTACCAGCCTGGCAAATCCAACATCCACAAGTGTAGGCTTAATGTGAGAGGTCTTGCACATATATATATATATATATTCATATAAAAAATGTGTATATAACAAGATATGAATAAATGGCAATGATGGTAATTAAATGGTTAACTCAGAAAATAAGAAAGGAAGGGATGTAATGGACTGAGTTAGTGTGAGGCGAAGGAAAAGTGATATATTTCCCTAAATGACCTATTTCTGAGAACGTTGTTGCAAGTAAGCCATAGTAAATAAAGTAAAGTAAAGAAAGTACTTGCTACCACGGATTTAGATGGGAATACATTATGAAAATAAATCACTGATTCCTTCTAACAAACTGGTAAGATGCATGAAGTATTTTCCTTAATATAATAAGGAATATATATTACAGTGAATGAAGAATAATGGATTACAACAGTAAATGGTTTCAACGGGAATGATAATAACCTATTATAAAGAATGAAAATGTTGTATAATAGGTAGACTTGTCCTAGGGACAAGTGAAGATTAATTCTTAGGTTATAATAAACTAGTAAGGAAATGGGATAATTGGTAAAATGAGATAAAGGACACTTAATTGTAAATTAAGTAATTAGTAAATGGGGAAAGCCGGAAACTAGTTGAGAAAAGAGGGAAAATATAGGAAATATAAGAGGTTATACTTAATTATAAATTAAGTAATCTGTAAACTTGGAAGTCTGAAACCCACTGATAAGAATAACATGTTTGGACTTGTCCTAGGGACAAGAGGAAATTATAACATAGGTTATAATAAATGAGTAGAGAAACTTATTAATGGACCTTAGTTAAGAGAACTAAGTTAATAAGTAAACAACGATAAGTTGTAGTAACGATGTAAAATGGAATTAAGATTAAATGAGAAAGAATAAGGAAAACTTATGAAATAAATTATATTTAATCACAAATAACGACTAGCATGTTAAACAGAAAACATGTGAATTGGGATATATTTAATTACATATTAAGTAGAACATGTTATTGTAACGATTAAATCAAACAAGAAAATAAAGGGATTGTAGATTACAGACCTTGGACGACAATCTAGGGAATAACATGTTGTGGGCTTATTAATAAACTTAAATGGGTTAAGTTATATAACAGAAATTAATAAGCAAGAGGAACTTGGTAACTTGATTAAGAATTCAATATGAATGAGAATAACCAAGTTAAATGGGAACCTGATGAGTTAAGGCAAGCGCGTAAAAGAATGTTTAGACATAGGGTCTAACAACATATTAAAGTGAGGCGCTTGGACCAATCCGCAAGTTTAAGGGTGAATAACCCAATGAGGTAGATCATCGTGGTTTTATAAGGCACAAGGGGAGCGCACATTCATCTGATTATTCTGTCGTCTCCGAACGACTGGAAGGGGAAGCATGCAGCTTCTTGAGATACGTAAGGTGCTCCTAGTAGTCCTCTATACGATGGCAGATGCTTAGGCTATGCTCGCAGAGGTTGGGTCTGCGCGTAACTACTAGGTGGGTGGGCCTTGACTGCAAAATTAGCTATGCAGTCAGAATGATGTGACGCACACCAGGGTAATTCGGTGGTCGCCTCAATGGGGAGGCGATAGTAGATGGTTGGATACCCGTCATCGGCAGCCAGTGGGATGCTAAAAGACTACAGCTAAAACCAATTGACCATTCACCTTTCACTATCGGGGTACGGTGGTCAAGGGAAGACGCCAAATGGATGTTTAGATTGTTTTTTTAGGGTCAGTCGTTTAGCTCTTGTAGTCTTTACTAGTTGAGGGAGGGGCCGAGGTGGGGCTATAGCCACCGTGAAAACAGACCCTAGGCATATCTGTATATAGAGGCTTTTAAAGACGGGCCTGTACAGATATGGAAAAGCCCCCGACCGAGTTTTGCGTTTCTTATATCACCCTGCCGTGGACTCGGTGCACATTAGAGGACATGCGGTTAAAGCATCAAGCTACAATTAACGATACGTATGTGGGACAATCTAGATACATGCATGTCGGCTCTGGGTGGTGTATCGTAGACTTGAGGGCATTACTCCGGTATGAAATCTAATACGATCGACGATGGCAATCCGTACGCTATCATAGTAATGATAGATATATGCGGAACATAATATTGTTATGTAGAGATCCGTACGTCACTTCGGCGTAGGATGAGGGACTGCGTTCATTTATGTGGCATTACGGTAGAGACCATGCGAGCGGGTACCATGGGGTGTACCTCAGTATTGAGGGGTAGCTACATATATACTATATTAGGTTAATTCACTAGGAAGTAAGTGGGTATGACGTGTGTGTAATCCTTGAGTGCTGTTAACCCAAGTAACCTAATAAATTAGAAAATGTGATTGAACGGTATGTGTAGGATTATCCAAAGTGTATAATTTAAATCCAGTCACCAGAACTTCTGTTCTGACCCCTTCCTCATCACATACTCGCAGGTTAGATTTGTGGAAGAGACATGATAGCTTTGGATACTGGTTAGGCAGTATTATTAATACGGTAAGGCTATACTTTGAGTATATTATATTTTATCCATTCCACTATGAGATATTTTCTGAGCTCTGACATATTTTATGTCTCTGTCTTTTCTGCAGGGTACCAGAGCACAACAACTTAAGTTTCGATAGACTAGAATTTTGAAATAAAATCGGTCTGTCGGATTTCGGGTTGTTACACATGTCGACATAATGAAATTCAAATTTTGAATTTCAAAAGTTTGAACTTTCAAACTTCCCTCCATTTTTTTAATTAGAAAATGTGAGTTCAAAATCTAGTTATTAACTTTGTTTCCCTACTTATTTTCATATATCTTGTTTCAAAATATATATATAATAAAATATATAAGTTAATAAAATTATAAAAACATGTTAATATGATATACAGAGTTAATATAAAAATTTTATATTGTTATAAAATATAAATTTATTCATCTTTTATATAGTTTAAACATGCATAGTTTAACTTATATATCTATTATATTATATGAAAGCAGGACCTTTTCTCGAAGGCCTTTCAAATCCAGATTCTTCAAAAAATCCACAGAGTGACACGTGTCCAGCATTTCAATCCACACCATTCACTGTAATAACTGTCCTTATGTATTCCTTCTCTGCCTATACCCTTCGAATTGAATTCTTCATACCTGCTACACGAAATACCATACGCCGCTCTCCATCTATCTTCTTTAGTTTAGATCAGTCACTACTTCGGTATAAAAAGATCGCTCCAGTTCTCACTCCTTAACCCTCTACCTTCACCGCCATTTTAGGAGTTCAACCCGCGGATTACTCCGGACTCGAGCGGGATTCGTCCCTCCTCAGACAACATGCGATTCAGAATCGGAATTGAAGCAGAGGGTTATCTCCGGCCTCGCCCGGGCTTCCTCCCCCCTCATTTGTCCTAACCTTTGAGGCCAGCATTTTCTCCTTTGCTGTAGGAAGAAAACCTCTCCCCCATTCGCCAAATCTAACGACCTCCCCTCTTCCGTCTTACTTCCCTTCTCCATCAGCCTAACGCGCTGCAATTAGACCTTCGCCGCTGCTCCCCGCTTCATATGGCCGCCCTACAGGTTAGCTTACTTGATTTTAATTTGTTGTATATACGCTGCTTAATTGATTCATAGTTCGATTAATTTTTTCTTACGTTGCCTCTATCTTGATTACCTCGATTCACAGTCCAATTCATACGGAATGCTCATCAACTTGGGCTCAGATCATGGCTTAGTGATTTGTGTGAAAGAGCAAAGTGAAATATTTGTATGTTAAAAACAATAATGAGGACAAGATTCTTATGGAGCAAGTGACGCTTGATAACCTGCTTGATTTGCATTTGTTTCATTGTACCCTTCTCCACCTTATTCTTTATGCTTTAATTCCACCACCAACCTGCTTTCATGTTCCCTCCTACCTTTGATTGAAGTTGAACAATGCTATTTTATGTTTTAACCCTCCAACTGTCGTCCTTATGTTTTGTTTAATTACATGTTTCCCTGTTGTGACTACACCAGATCCGAACTGTTTCTGATGCGGTAGTATTCAGTATTCACTGTTTCCATCTCTTCTTTTGTAAAACTTCAAGCAGATCAACTACGAGGATACCTGCGATCCAACTCCACCCTCTTTGTTTTGGACCAAATTTCGGGTTCGTTTGCAATATTACGGTTAAATCACTTTGTTGTTAAGTTCCAATGTTATTTCTCACTCCACGGTAATTGTCTAACAGTACAACTATTCTGGATCATTCATGGTTGTTTATTTTCCTTTTAAGGTATACTTTAGCTATAGATGAAATTATTATTGAAATATTTCCAAAAGTCTTTATAGGTATATTTCCGGGTACGCTTGGCTATACAGTTTCCATTTTTAAATTACATACTTCATACTGATATAGTGTCCTTTTTTGCTTTCATTTACTCATAGTTGAATTTACCATTAAGATATATGCAAATATTTGATTTGATTTTTTTCTTTTTCTTTTTTTGGTAATCGTACATAGTTTCACCAAATGTCATGTACATGTTGTTGTATCAGTCAAAACATTTATGGTAGATAATTGGCTTCACTGCACTAGGTTTGTTATATAAACTATCATGCAATATGTTTCTTTAACTGATTACCAAGGATGTGCATGTCGTACAGCTTCCAAATTGTGCAGTGAAGTGGAATCGGCTATATAAATGCATTTTTTAACTTCTGTATTCTTCCTTAATAATAAGTGTTTATGTTTAAAACCAACAGTAAGTATCCGTTGTATCTCATAGTAACTTTAGTCTGTACTCTCTCATTCTTTGTTTTCATATATTTTAAAATGAAAGTTATTTCTAATTAGTTTTGGAATCTTTTGCCATTTTCATCCTTCAAGTTTGTTATAAGAAAATTTCCATCACCAGTCTTGAGCTTACATATGATGTCAATTTTTTCAAACGTACTCTTTCTTATTTCCTGAAAGTTGCCTCCTTAATTTCTAATTTTAGTTTCCATTCTAATATAGCCTAAAAGAGAATACAGTATGAGTCACTTATCCAAATAACCTTTTTATCCAAATTCAGAATAATGTATTGAATTTGATGGTAATATTCTTATATCTCTCATATTTCTTCAAGTCTGAAACCTTAGGTTCACCACCACTTGGTCATGTTCTTAGTGCATCAATTCATTTCCTGTTGCCACTAGCATCAAATACAGGGAATTCAGGAGGTGAGTTTTAACTCTAATAATTTTACACAATGAGTTATATTTGCTTTATTGAGTTTGATTCTATTATTACTTCTTATTCGTGTCCTAACAACTATTTTAAATTTTTGGTATATTCTCAAATGTTTTCTTATTAATTTTCAAGATTAGTGCATATCCGTGTCCTACAGGTATGTAAGGATCCTAAATGTATTTAGATATCACGTTGATTTAACTTTTTTGATTAAAATGTGCTTCAAATAATTGGCTTTAGTCATGATTTTCGGGATTGAGGATTAATTTCCTTGCATGATTTCATGATAATTGAACCTATCTTCTATTCCATCTTTATGATGTCTTCTGAGTTTAGCAGCTTCTCAGATCTTAATGAGATCATTTCATTTTCTATCAGGATGAAAGTTCAATGCAACTTAAGCATTCCAT
Source organism: Allium sativum (assembly GCA_030737875.1). Classification (NCBI taxonomy): domain Eukaryota; kingdom Viridiplantae; phylum Streptophyta; class Magnoliopsida; order Asparagales; family Amaryllidaceae; genus Allium; species Allium sativum. The sequence continues at coordinate 425,057,047 of CM060909.1, read as the reverse complement.
GGTCTATTATAGGGTACATGCTTTATGGTAATGGCTTTATCTCCATTTTTGATTACTCGCTAAAGTAATTTGTGCAACATGGTTCTTTTGTTGAGTATAACTATTGCATTAGTTTGATTGCTTTGGAGAACACGTAGGAATCATCATAATTTTTATTTTATTTTGGATAGATATAATTATTAATAAAACAAAATTTCCTTTTTTGGTGTATCAGTGTATATGCATATGGATAACGATTTTTCCAATTTTACCTTTTTGAATTGAATTTTAATTAAATTTAAGTGCACATATCAATCCTCTTTGGTTTGTTTGTAATTTTATTAATTTGAAAACTAAAAAAGAAAGCTAAACCAGTTCAATTTTTACACTCTATATTTCATTGCTTCATCTGTAATTTATATTATAAGCAACAATTTGGGTTCTTTAGATAACTGAACTATGGAATCACGATACAATTTTGTTGCTTAATCCCATTTTTTTGCTCCTAAAAAAATTACACATGATAACTTTTCAAAATTATTAATGCAACATATAAACACTAACTTTACAATTATAAAATAATGTAAGTGGCATTTCTGAATTTACTGCTTTATTTCCCATAATAATGATGAAGTAACCCGCAGAAGAAATTAGCTTCTACGTCATGTCTGTATGGCTCATGTATGAAATCTGAGCCATCCGTTATACAACTGAGATCCGTAACACGGTTAACTTTTTAACGCAAACGGTATTTGCAGATTTTATAGTGGTACACTAACAGTTCCAGTAATACTAACGTTTTTCTCAGTTGGGTAATCAAATATTCAAAATGAATGCTGTTATTGTTTCTAAAACTGGAGAAAAAAAGGCAGAGGAAGACTATGCTCACTTGAAAATTGTTTTCATTCTACCCAGTAATTGCTTTCTACATCAAGCGATTGACCATGCTCATTTTCTCGCAAAATTTTATTTACTAGCCATTGCTTTTTAGTCTGCGATAATCAATTGCCATGTACACATGAAAATAACGACTTAAAAATCTTCGTTGCCTTTATGGCTTCCAACTTGATTATTAAGATTACATTACGTGTCATCTACTATTTTGTTGTGGGAGCTTTGGGTAACATGTTACTTTGTTGTCTTTGAATTTTGGGAGCTAAAGTTAGAGTACTTTTGTGGATGCATTTACAGACCTTTAGGTAAATCAAATTTTTGGCGTTATGTCAGTTGCAGTTTTATCCCATGATTTTCTACTAAAATTGTTTATTATTAGAAACCTTTAGGTAAGTTAAATTAAAACTGCATTTTACCGAGCAGTGGAAAAGCTTTCATGTACTCTTTACACCTATATAAGAAATTGAGAGACAAAAATCAGAGAACAACAACTACTTTCCCTTCTTTTGGCTGCAACTCTATTGTATGAATCAATTTTCATATCTTTGTCCATTTCTATTCATTCTTCCATAAATGATGCAACTCTTATAAGGCTGCTTACTACAATTATTTTCTTTCAGGTTTATAATCAATGACTACATTCAACTCCAACATCTCTACTCTTAACTTTCGGATGCTGATGCAAGTCTATGACCATTCGAGTTGCTGGGGTATGGGATCCTGTCAACTTGAGGACTGGAGAGATCTTTGATCTGAATTTGCAGGTAATCGACTTGCTGGTAATAGCATAACATTTATAAGAGATAAACTAAAGATAAATTTAAAACTGCAAATAATTTAGTTGAAAACCGAATATAATACAATTAATAACGCATATTAGATTCTATTGTTAGCGAAGAACCATACCATGCGTCAGCAAAAGAAATCAAACATGAGGTTTATTCATTGTATGTACATTATGGAGTTGCTTTTCACAATATGCATGGAAAATTAGGAATTGATATGATGACCACCCACTTTCATAGTTTATTATTTGAAAAAAAAAACTAATCCTAATGATATCTCTTTAAGCCATATTTCTGTTACTGTGACTGTATTCAGTTCTAACCATTACAACATTTTATAAAGAGGAAAAAGACAACTTTTTGAAAACTTTCATGAATCTGTACTATAATTAATGTTAGTTCGCATTAGTATACAAATTTGTTACATGAACATATATATATATATTTGCAGCAACTGATCATGCTGATTTGGTTTATAATAGAAAGTTGGTTAACAAAAGAGATTTTTAAGATGTATAATTAAACCTTATACAGTATTTACACGTTATTTTGAGAAAATTTCAAAATCAATTTTTATAGTTCAATTATATTTAGCAACCTATTAAAAAATATCTTCATGTTTTACTCTTTTCATATTTTTTCCTTTATACCTTGGTTGTCTTTGGTCTCTTTGTTTTTTTTTTAAAAAGACAACCATTTTGCATTTAGGCATTATTTATTAGCATTGCATATTGTCATACTCCTGTTGCATTTTCCTGTTTTACTAGGGTAAAATATGGTTGGACTGTCTTATGATTTTAGTTGACCTTGCCATTCTGCTTTCAACGAACTTGATAGTGGCCTTAATAATGTTAAATCTAATAATATTAAACAACAAAACCTGCTTCTTTTTCAACTGCATTGTGTTTACCAGTACATTACCCACTCTCCGCCTGTATTTTGGTACCTTCATTTGCAATGCTCAACTTTTGATTTTCCCCTTCTACTTTACTTCAGGAAGGGGGCCAAGGCACTGGCTTACTTTTTGTTCACACCAAAGAAATATATATTTATTTTCAAATAGTTAAAATGGTCATTTTTCATGTGTTACTTATTCTCCTTACTTCCAACTAATATAACCATTACTAAGAATTTATAAACCCTTTTTTACCCACAGATTCAATCCAAGATAGAAATTTTATTCCTATTAAATGTTAGGTGGATTTTTCTAAAACTAACGTGCCTGCACAACTAAAATTTCATGTTCGATAAGTAGAATTTTGTAGTTAGGAATATTTGAAGGTATGACCCTACAAATACATTGAAAAGTGAAATACTTGAAACAACACCTTGGAAAATGGTACGACCCTTTGGCTTATGCGGTACTACCCTTTTACTTGCTGTAGCATGCTCCTCATTGCTGGTATACTTAAACTACTTGGCCACACAGTGCTATCACGAAATATATGTCTGTTCCTATTGTAGTGCTTAGCACCATAAATTGATTAGCTTGCTATTTCTCCTTACCACACATTGCTTCATGATTGTTTTGATCAACAACATGTATTTTTATACTACACTACTGTTCCAATATATGAGCTTTAATTTACTGCATAATTTAACCTTATTCTGCACATTTTGTTTTCCACCAGCTTAGATACTGCCATACAGTCCGCACTGATTATGCTGATCTTCTCCTACAATGTTGGACTGAAGCTGGATATTCATGACAAATAGGCTGCTGTTTTCCTTTCTCTTTAGTTCAAATTGTCGCTACTTGGAATTTTTAATGCCAACCATATTAATATCATATTCAGCAATATACTTTGTTGGTTGTTATAGGCATGTTGAGATGCCCAGCTTCCTCTACTTTTAGCACACAACTATCTTGGAAAACCTAAGCATATAAATTTGTTTCTTTTTGTGTCAACAGTGCAATCATTCCGTCCTTTATAATTTGTACCTTGATCTTTTGTACATCTGTTTGTCACAGTAACAGTACATTAAACCAACCCATCCTCTTATTACTATCTTAAATGTTAGTGCACCTATTGTTTCCCACGTAGCTATCGGGTGATACATTTATCACCTTTTTGGATATGGGGAACGCATTGTCATCATAAGAAATGGTGTTTATATTCTACTTCAGCACTGAAGTATGAGGAGCTTAGGCAATTGTATTATTTCAATTCACTAAAAATATATGCATTATCTCAACTGTATTATTGCAGTCCGTGTGCGTAGCACGGGTTTGCACTAGTTATTCTTATGATTTCATAACAATTTTGAGTTACATTATCACAAATACTATTTGTAACTTAATGCTTATTTTGACTTCCTATTAAGATTTATAAAACTTGTATATTTAACTTAATATGAAAATAAATATATAACATGATTTTGTTAAGTAGTTTAAATATAAGAAGTTTTATATATTACCTTATAATGTTTTTATAACTATAGATTTCTTCTAAAGTATAAATGTTTTTTAGCAAATAAATATGTTTTGATTTCTAAAGTTTAAATTTAAAGTTGATTTGTATCAAAATATTGTTGTATATCTTATAAATTAAAATTTAAGTTCTTTTTAAATTAGTTTTGTATATACTTATGAATATATGTTTATATAGCTTACTTTATATTATACAAAATTTATATTCTCTTAAGAAAGATCTTCAATTTTTACAACATTTACCATACTAATATTATTTAACTTCATTATTTTTCTGAATATTTTACTACTTATCATGAATATTTTTTTAATTAATCTCTTATCTTTATTATTCTTTTAATCAATTTCATAAATATAATTAACCTAAGTCTAGAAATTAACATTAGCTTTGTTGATTTAAATAATTTATAACAATTAGATAGTACTTTGAATATATTTTATCTAAATAGATATTATCACCAAATCATTCTGCCTACTATTATTATACATCTTATTTCATATCATTCATCATTATAAATTACAATTGCATTTCATATTGTTTTGCATATGACATACATTTCATACTACATTATAATTAACATACTTCACACATGTTAACTTTAACTCCACACATAACAAGTATACATAACATATTTACTTTGACTTGATTGCTTGCTTGATTTCTTGAATTGATTGCTTGAATCGCTTTTTGAATTGCTTGTTTGGGTTGATATACTTGTTTGAATTTATTGGTTTGATTAGGTTATTATCCTTCTATTTAGTTTATTAGACTAGTGTAGTCATAGATTTAGGGGAGTTATAAAAATTAATAGAGAATTATAGATTAAGGAAGAGTTATAGATTTAGAGGAAGTAATATACAAAATTAGGATATTGTATAGGCATAAATTTAGGGGGAGTATTTTATAAGGTATAGACAGATTTATGATTCTGAGGGAGTATTTTACTTTAGTATAGGAATTAGTTAGACTATAGGATTTAGAGGGAGTAGTTGTAGAATTTCTTTTTGATAATTCCAAAGGGGGAGAAATTGTAAAAAAATAGGCATAGTTTATAAGATTCTTAAAGACCATGGAGTAATAGAAGGATCATCATCAAAAGGTATATACAAGTATGATATTTTATAAACTAAGGTTGTCATCACCAAAAAGGGGGAGATTGTTGGAGAATGGAGTTTTGATGACAATATATACTAACACTTTTTGTATAGAATATATATACACACATATGCAAGAATTATATACAGGAAATATTACTGAAGACTGTACAGTTTAAAGATGATAGAGATTCAAAGATCAGAAAAATTTCAAGACTCATGAGTATTCAAGATTTCAAGAATTCAAGAGTTCAAGATTAATATAGTTATAGAGTCTAGATTGTGTAAGACTCTAAATAGCACTCCAGGTTCAAATTCAAATTCAAATTTTCAAATTCTGATATTTAATTCTATCCTCAATTCTCTCTATTTTATTTTCTATCTTTTCTATTTTTTCCTTTCTTATTCTTCTTTATTTTCTATATTTTCTATTTTTCCTTTCTTATTCTTCTTTATTTTTCAAACTTAAATTTTATATATTTATCATCTTATACTTTATATTTATATAGTTTAAAACCTTATAATTTTATAAATATGTTTATATAGTTTAAATTTATGTTTTCATATGATTTTCTACTTTATAATATTAATTTACAATACTATAGTTTGATTCAAGAATTTCCTGAATTATATTTATATCAAAACACTTGAAAAAATGTTTTAAAATTCAAAAATACAATAGGGTATGTCGACATACATTCCATACTACATTATATTTTACAACATTTACCATACTAATATATAGGGTTGTTTGTAAAAGTTTGGGTTGTGTTAAGGAATCATTGGTATCCCTTGTAGCCGTGAAATCAAGGACGAGTAATCGGTGGTATCCCTTGTATTCGTGAAATCAAGGAGGTTAGAATCGGTGGTATCCCTTGTACCCGTGATATCAAGGAGGTTGGAGTCGGTGGTATCCCTTGTAGCCGTGAAATCAAGGAGGTTGTAATTGGATTTTGATATAGTAATAAAACTCTGCGCAATCCAGAGTTGCGTGGGACTGGACGTAGGAGCAATTCGAACCAGTATAAAATTCATTGTGTTATTTCCTTTTCTGCATCTTTATTTCTGTTTATTTTGTATCTGTGTTTGAATCTGTGTCTGTAATTGTGTTTATGGTGTTTGATTCATCTCGTAGATAACATAAGTTTTAGATTTTGTTTAAATTCTCAGAAACACTATTCACCCCCTTTAGTGTTTGTTTTTCCTTAACGATCCATTCTGCATTCCCTAACAGACGTCCCCTGTTCAAGTTTTGTAACATATAAAAAAAATTGATCGGGGTAGCAGATTCCTTGAGAACACCTCCCAGAAAATTATCCATAGGAGACATGTCTTTATCTTGTCTTATAAAGGCACTTGAATTCTATTCTACTACATTGTGAATTATACGCATCATTACCAGTTGTTTCGTTGTGCCTTATTGTTAGGTTTGCATCCCTGTTCCTAGCTAGTCATTAACTGCTCATTGTATGTATCAGTACCAGTTGCTTCATTTTGCCTTACTATTGGGTTTTCATCCCTGTCTCATGAGTTTTTTTTTTCAATTTTCTTTTTGATGCTGTTCTTATACTAAGAAATAATAATAACAATAAACCAACAGTATTACATTTTCATTTCTTTCCTAAGTCTCATTCTTGACCTTTTTCATTTTAATGCAATTTGAGGCAGGGTCTCAGTGGCTTGGACTGGAAATCGTTTAATCTGAGCATGAAAATCTTTAAGGAACTTGAAAAAAGATTATGGGATAATCTTACAAGTTTATAATTTTATCATTTGTTTGTTTATAATTTTGCTGTCATTTACAGCATAATATACTTTACATAGTTGAAAATATCTCTTCCAGATTAGCTTGTATCTTTGTATTATTTCCAGATGAGCCTTAAATTTCATGTCTCTATTTCGTTTACACACTTTTTATGGTCTATGGCAGTTCTTATACTATTTTGCATTCTTGGACTTTGCACATCATAGATTCTTTTTATTATATGCACAGTCATTGCACTTAAGATTGACCTTAAACATTCAATGAAACAATTAACCTTTTCTACAATTTATGTGCATTAATCCTTGTTTTGTCATTTGCAGACTGGTGCAGAAAAGTTGTATAACGAATTACGCCAGAAGGCTAATCTAGTGAACAAAAGTTGCAGACCACTGATGACACGACCCGAACTTCCCCATGAAGGAAAGCACGAATTGCATTGAGGACAAGACAAATCAGAACACAAACAGAAGAACATTTCATTATTTATTACAACAATTCCATCAGATACAAGAATATACAGAGTATAAATGAATAATATACTACACATTCGGTGAATATCAGAGATTACAACAAATTACATAGCAGCGGAAAAACAATACAAAACACAACTAGAAGTAATACACGGATACAGAGCTTTCCGAGCATCGTTCCAGTTGTAAATCAGGATCCTGTGAATATAAATCTGCAAAACCAAAACTACTAGCTGCCCGTGTCGAAAATAAGGACACCCAGAGTTTAGGTTAAAACAATAAACTCCAGGTCAGTCATGTGACTGGTGTGAGAACTAAAACAGTTATTAATCTTTATTTTAAGTTAGGTAAATCAAGGGACCACGCCGTATAATCACGGAATGGGTTTCCTCCCAAGAATACCAGTGCATAAAACAAAAGCGCAATGCTAAATAAAGAAAAATGAAGCTATTATAAGACCCAGGTCCCATCACACAATGCAACGCAATCCGGAGGATAGGGTTTTTACCTTATAATAGCCAAAGCATGCTTGATACGTTTAAAACACATTATTTTGATATTACTATAAGTGTATAGTTTCAAAACAATTTCAATCATAAGTATCAATCATAGGCGGCATAGCTACCATCTACTATGTCGCTATACTAGGTTCTACAAATAAAACCGAATTATCACGTATTGGAAATTGGATTCCATCATGAGTCGAGGCAAGGGGCAAGCTCCTCTCCGCTTCGAGACACTCTAGCAAATGTCTCAGGACTACTCTCCCTGGGTAACCCCTGGAACCTCCAAGACCGGTCCCTTACGTTTGAGGATTAATTATTCCTGAACACACGTTTCCCGGCCCTATAGGACCTATAATCGAGGCGCCTCGCATCCAAACACCACAAAGGTGAAAATAATATAAATGTCAGCCATTTTAAGCACTGACACCACCGTAGCTAGAAAGAAACGTCGTGCACTCCTTGGGTCCTTATCCCGTTTTTAACTCATACCGAGGTGTGAGACTGGCGAATCCACGCTATACACAAAGCTGCGCTACATAGGTCGTGCTTTGATCATCAACCACAAGACTTTTCTTTTCAACAGAAGCCTGAATCATTTGCCACTTAGGCATGCCACACAGGCAATTCAATCCATGCAACTGATGTCCATCGATATACAACCTCTGAGCTCGTACGTCTCAGAGAAGGACGTTAAGCAAGAGAGTAAATTCCTTGCCGCCAAACAGATGTATATTTAATAGAGATCAATCAATCACAGAATAAAATCCAATGTCAGACACACAGTCCATTTACAAGTTCGTTCTGGGTCTGAACGAAACCGGAGGCACTTTCCTCGCATATCCATCGATCTCCAAGTACGTCTGGACGATCACCAACTGATTCCCTCCTCTTGGGTGTACAGCCCAATCAAGATCATCAGTAATCACCCAAATGATGTGAAGACTTCCGGTCTTCAACCACTGTCTTCATCTTCGACATATCGTCGAATCGGTTACTCAGAATGGGTACAAACCCGGTCTTTCCGAATAACCCGCGTATATAATAAACAAGTGTCATACAAACATAACATACGCCTCATTCCAATTCATCAGTCACTGACCGTAAATTAGCAAGAGAACAATTCCCCAAATATTGACCCGAAGGCCGAAACCAACATCAGATCAATATCCAAGAAACCATTCTTCTTAACTAACCTACAGTTAGTTTCTAAATTTCACATTCTTAGGGAAAAGTTCCCATTAATTTTATCAAAGATAAATTCTTTTAAATTTATTCTTTAATCTTCCTTTGGATACCAAATCAAACTGTATCAAGGTTTTCTAAACTAGTCAGGATTAGCGAACCACGCCGAAGTAATTATTTATTTTATTTCCCAATCCCAACCTATTCATCCCATGGAGCAAAACTGGTAATACTCCATATCTAACACCACGGTGTTATCGGTAAATATTAATTACCATTTCACGTTCAAATCTATTTAAAGATTTAACTATCGCTTTGGAGCAAAACTGGTGATACTCCGTTCACGATCATTTCCATCTAATTAAAGATTTCATTAAAACTCCACTTAGTTTTAATCTTTTCAAAAATCAATATCCTGTCTTTAACTGGGTTAAAGAATCAATGTCACCTAAAACACGATTCACGATAAACCCAAAATCACTTTCTATTGTTAATCGGGTTAAAGAACAGGTGTTGTTCAAAACACCGCTCACGATAAACCCCAAAAATCAATTCAAATTCAATTCCAATTAAATACCATTTAATTGGTACACTTCATTAAATCTAAATAAAAAGATTTAACCTTTTTCTCAACTGGGTTTAAGAACAATGTTAATGAAGAAACCATTCACGACAAACCCAAATCACATTTGATATTAAATACAAGGCTCTGAATAGAAAATATATTGGCTTATATTCAATATCAAATCCTACGACCAACAAATATCGTATTGGGAATAACGATATATACATATCTTTCAAATTTCCACAACCATATCTGTTTAATCTCGAAATCCAACATCGAAATATTCCGAAGATAATTTCGATTGAAATCCATCCCAATTCACGTATATTGGAAATTTTGATTATTTTTAAAATCACTTCAAATCCACTTTATTTATTTAAAAATAATTGGATTTTAATTCTCGTTCAAAACTAGTTCATTTCGATAAAAATCTATTTTTATCCTTTCAAATGTGGAATTTTTTCATCCCAGTTCTTTCCAATTCATATATTATGATTTTACACAAATTATTAATATTTTTAATAATTTTACCAAGGCCCGTACAGTCGGTTTTCAATAACTGCCACCGAACTGCACTTACAACGACCTTTTCCAAATTTGATTTGGACATAATTCCAAATCCAACCGTCAGATTTCAGATTTATAATATTCGTTGGAAAGCTCTTTTCGATATGAACCCAACTGTTCCGGTTTTAGGAGAATCCGACGGTCGGATCTCCCGCAATATCTATTCGAAGTCAATGGTCGAAATTCACGAACTACCACGGCGCGGCGCGTTCTATTCAGGCCATTATATATAATATATATATATATTTCATCGATTTCCTTTTAAAACGTGTTTTATAAATCGTTTTAAATTCGTTTTCGAAACGATTTCAACTTCATATTCAATTTTGAATCAAAATTGAATATTCCACATCATCGACATACAAATGATAATATTTTCAAAACGTTATATTTTGAAATCACTTCCTTTTCTATAATCATTATAAAAACGAATATAATCGATATAAATATCGTTCGCGTCAAAATAGCGCATCTCTAATCAACACGACTTTATATTTTTCAATAGCTTCGTTATTCTATTCAACAAATGAATATTTATTCTATTCAACACATCAATCTATATTTCTTTCAACACATGACTAATCTCAACGCATGAGTACTGTCAACACATGACTATTTTTGTTATGTAATATATTTTATAAAATTTTGATTTCTATCGTTTAATTTTTAATCAGGCTCCAACCGTAAATTAGTACGAGAACGATTCCCTAAGCATTAACCCCGAAGGCCGAAACCAACATCAGATCAATACCCAGGAGACCACTCATCTTATCTATTTTCCAGTTAGTTTCTAATTTCATATATGATAAAGATGTAAATTTTATTGTTAAAATATTTTACTCAACACATGAATATTTTCAACACATGAATATTCTTTATTTTCCCAATTGGAATGAGGCCCAATCAATTACCATATAATGTTAATTATATGGTTTCCATACAATACATGTATATAATAGCAACGATAAATAATCAACCATCATCCAAAGTGCACCACACAACTGCATAAGCATCAAATATAAATAATTAACGCTTACACAGTCTGTCGACCAATCGATCGACATAAAACCAAATAATTGGGATTAGTGTACGCCAAATATCATCCCAACACCCGTGTGGGGTTTCAAATCAACAAACACATATTTTATTTGTGCAGTTGGGCGATGTGTAAAATTTATCGTCCCAATCAATATCAGTCAAATCAGTGTATATAAACAAATCGTCCGATTTGTTTATAAATATTTATTTATTCACATACCCGCCAAAAATTATATTTTTAACGATAAAATATTTTTAACTATATAAATATTTTATTTCATTTCACATCAACATCACAAACAAACTTCACAACACATCAAACAAGCATACAAGTCGTTCATGGTCAGTGGACGACGGGTGTCGGGTGCTGCTAAGCACCGTCTGCATCCTAGTATATATTTATAACTAGAAAACAAGATTTAAAGTGAGAAGTTCTCACCGATTTGCTAAACCAAATGCCATGACTCTTCTTATGTAGAAATCTTCGTCGTGCTTGCCTTTTGTCAATTTCATTGCCCATAACCACTACATATATAAAAATCACATTTTTATATTGTTGCTATGTATATAAAAATCACATTTTTATAATCACTCTATATGGATAAAAATTCTATTTTTATACCGCTACTATATAGATAAAAATTATATTTTTACACCGCTACTATATAGATAAAAATTATATTTTTATCACGCTACTCTCTATATAAAAATTATAATTTTATATATCTACTTCTAACACAAAGATTGAATTTTTATATCATCGCTATAAAAATCACATTTTTATTTCAACATATATATAATAAAAATCAGATTTTTATTTCGCTACATATATAAAGATTAAATTTTTACTATCTATATAATATAAAAATCGTATTTTTATTCTTCCTATACTATAAAAATCATTTCTTTGTTCAAATAAAAAAATCTATTCTTTCTACTAATGAAAACCATATCCTTTTATAGATAAAAATCATTTCTTTTCTATAGTCAAAACCACTTCTTTTCTATAATAAAGATCTAGCCTTTATATAAATCAAAATCCAAGCTTTCATGTATACAAAAGTCCATTCCTTTTCATTGTAAAAATATATTTCTTTCATCTAGTTAAAAAAAATCTTACTTAGAGATTATAAATCAGAGAATTTACCCCTTTTTTTATTTGCTATATATAAATTTAAAACTAAGTAAAAACTCACATTTTTGTCGAACTGGAGCTTATTGTCGCGGTGGAGGCTCGCTGGGGGTTTTCTGCAAATCAAAGTAAAGAGGAAGGTTTTTTTTTTTCTGCAAATCGAAGTGAAGAGGAGGGCAAGGGGTGGCGGTTGTTCTCGTTTGGTCTTGGTCTTCTCGTTTGGAAGAGTGGAGGAGGGGGGAGTAACGGCGTCGGAGGGGGAAGGAGATGGCTGGAGGGGGGTTGCGCGCAGGGGGGCGCGAGGTGGTGGTTGCGTCGATTAGGGGGGCCTTCAATGCAACGGAGAAAGGAGGGAGGAGAAGATGGTGGAGGTGGCGCGCCACCTGGGGGGAGGGGGGGCGATGGAGTGGCGGCGGCGATGGTTCCCCCCCGTCGCTCCTTCCCTTTTTTTTATTCATATTTCGATTTTGAAGATAAAGGGGGGGGCTGAACGGTATAAGGGAAAGAGGGTTTTTAATTTAATTTTTTTTATTTAATTATTTAATTTCAAAAAGGTACTTTTTATTTCGACCTCGAAACGAGGCCCACCGCCTGTCGTCCATAACTAATTACCCCCATTACGAAAACAATGGGATATGTATCACAGGCTGATTCGACTGTTTCGATCAGTTTTCGTCAAAATCAGAATATAACTCTATATATTGAATTTGAACGTGCATTTCAATTTACCGGGGCCACATACTAATTAAAAAAATTCCCGAAAAATATTTTCAAGCTTCGTATTGACGATACGGTCCTAACAAAACTAATTTCGTCAGATTCTGAGACCGTTTGAAAAATGGCCATTTTCCAGTCGATTAAAATCAACTAAAACAGGTCAAACGCGTTTTCCTTTGCCACGCTCACATATTGATTCGAAAAATTATGAATTTTGAAACCTAGCAATAATTTGACATCCCGGATCCAACAAAAGTGGTTTCGTCGAAAACCGAGTTCGTTTGTAAAATTTCCATTTATAAGGGCCAGAATTCCATAGCGACTATTCTGAATTTTCAACTGGACATATCTTTTGATTCCCGTTATGAAATTTCAATTTTTCGGATTCGTTGGAAAGATATTCTCAAATAGATTCAAATATTTTTGGTTTCGCTAAAATCCGGTTTACTTTGCACCCAGTATGTTCATTTGAAATTTGAAATCGAATTATCGAACTACCACGCCATTTTCAATTCTTTTTATAATTAAAATAAAATATTTATATTCTAACGGCGATCTATATAAATATATACGTTTTAATTCTATTCAAAATAAATTTCTCGTCGATATTATTTGAAATAATTCATTTTAAATATTCAAAATTCGCTAAGTTCGCCAAAATAAAAAAATTTAATTGGCTCAGAATTTCCGGGTTGTTACAACTGAAATATAGATGTGGTCTATGTGGAGGAGCACCTGATGTGCAGAATTATCAAAAGGAATTTGATCTCAGTGCTGAAAGGAACAACGTCAACTTTTCAGATCCAAAACTAAAGGTTCTACTCGTAATTGTAACTAACTTTGTGAAAGTTTTGTTACTTCTATCTATACTCTTTTGTCGTCCATTTGTGTTCGTCAATAACCTGGTGTATAGTAGGGTTAAGGTTTTGATGATACTGCTGCAATAGTTGCATCAGAAGTAATTCAGTCATCAAATCCTACGTCATGGGTTACTGATTTAGCTCCTGAACCACATAATGTATACTAGTCAAATTTGTGGATACCGTACAAGAAGCTTAGCCACTATATTGTGTAACATTATCTTTATGTTTGTGTTTCTATTCCCAGTCACCCTTGTTCGTTTAACATTGTCTTTATGTTTGTGTTTCTATTCCTAGTCACCCTTGTTCATGCATACAGACACACTCTTACAATCTATTAATACTTCTGATTCATTTCTAAATGGTTGTATTATAGCCTGGTTATGTGCTTTAACACTATGAATTATTGTGTATGCCCATTTATGGCATAATAGCTTTAACTGATATTTATACGACCCTCTTACCACACAACGAGACGACAACTGGAGTTACCAACAATTTGGCAACTGTAAGACAATTGCTATATAGGCATACCAGTATTTTATAAGTTATAACCAAGACTGTTACATTGGTAGATTTTTCCACTAGCCTACCATCACCTTATCACATAGCAATAATATTTGTATGGTAAAAATACATTCACTTATAACAATACATGAAAGTCCAATTTATATTCTTATTGTTTGTCCAACACGCGAGCTTGCAAATCAAGTGGTTGCAGCAGCGACCACGCTTACGGAGTTCCATTACTCTATTTCCGTAAAAGACAGAACCGGTGCACAAATGCAAATATCGAGCGTAAACGAATGCAAAACAGCCCTTGCCAGGTTTAGGTCTCATTTACCTTTCATAAAGCTTGGATGAGATATATAAAATATTGATAACCATCAAATAATTTGGAAGATATTCCTTTTATCATGTGAAATTTTTGTGCATAAGTATGTATTGATTAACAACAATCTGTAATGGTATTTTTGTTAAATTTGTTTGATTTAAATATGAAGTTTGTCATCAATATATAATGGGAATTTTTACAATAAATTCTTATAGCAACACCTGGGAGATTAACCGACCATATACGGTATACACCAAATTTTGCACCTCAACTTATGAGTGTTAAAGTCCTTGTTCTTGATGAAGGTGATCATTTATTAGATATAGGATTCAGGAAAGATATCAAGAAAATTATTGTTGTTGTTCCATCAAAATGACAGACACTACTTTTCTCTGCCACAATTTCAAATGAGGCAGTATTATGACCATTCATTAATAAACTCATAAATAGATTGATTAATGATGATAGCTCAAACCTTAATACCAATCTACAGGTCTGCCAAATAAGTAAAGTTGCATTGTCTAATGATCATGAATATATTAATTCAGTTGAAGCGGGAACTGATGAAACTCGTGCACAGGTACAATAAATGCTTGAAAAATATCACTATGTTCAATAAATAATAGTTTGCTTTCTTTATAATTGTGCATTTATCTGGTTAGTCAATTGCATACAGTTGCACGACTTGTCGATCAGTATCCTATGCTATATTCAATATAAACTGCATAGCAGCACACGATTCTGAAGATGCAGACTATAAGGCAAGTTAACGATATCAAATAATACACTGGCACAACACACAGTTCCGACAAAGTGATGAAATCACGAATTCTTCAAAATCTAAGGTCACATTATGTAGAATATTTGAATTTACTTTTAAATTATGTATTTGACCGTATGTGTTGCACTTATGGTATATTTGAAGAATGGTATGATATATATAATATTTTGGATGGTTTGAATGTGATCTTGAATGTTTTAGATGAGTTTATTCTATGTACAAAACTGGTACCGTAGAATTTGTAATTACTGCATTGTATTTGCCTTCTTCCAATGTAGCATTTGCCTTCTTTGCTGTTGCATTTAATTTTTTTTGATGTTGCATTTCAAGATAACGGTGTTGCATTACATTGTGTAGCGGTGTTGCATTAAACAAAATATTATTAATTCCACTGTGGTACGGCATGTGGGACCCACAGCCGACATGACATGTGCCACGTTGATAGCTTACATGGCACATGATACGTGGGCAGCTGAGCGAACCCTCCTCTAGTTTCATATAATATCGACTAATTTCTGGGTTCTTCTCTAACAAGGGTTTCCTAATCCCATTTGGGTATTGCCAAATGTGTGTTTTTTTTAAAACTTCTAGGATCAAACATTACTGATATATACATATCAGTGTATGTACAGAGTATACAATCCTGTAACGACCCGGAAAATCAGAACCAATTCAAAATTTTTATTTTGGCAATTTTAATGAATTCTGGATATTTAAAATGATTTATTTTAAATAATTACAACTAGAAATTTATTTTGAATAGAATTAGAACATATAAATTTATTTAAATCAAAATTAGAATATAAATATTTATTTTAGTTAAAAAAGGAATTGGAAATGGCGGTAGTTCGAAAATTCTATTACAAATTTCAATTGAATGTGCAGGATTTAAAATAAATTGGATTTTAGTGAAAGCAGAAATATTTGAATCTGTTTGAAAATATCTTTCCAACGAATCCGACAAATTGAAATTTCATAGCGGGAATAAAAAGTTGTGTCCAATTGAAAATTCAGAATCGTCGCTATGGAAATATAGCCCTTAAAATGGCGATTTTGCAAATGACCTCCGTTTTTGATGAAACCACTTTTGTTGGATCTGGGATATCAAGTTATTTCTAGATTCCAATTTTCATAATTTTTGGAATCAATATGTGAGCGTGGAGAATTTAAACGTGTTTGGTAATTTCAATTTGAATTTAACCGACTGGAAAATGGCCATTTTTCAAATGGTCTCCAAATTCGTCGAAATTAGTTTTATTAGGATTGTATCATCAAAACATTGCTAGATTTAGTTTTCGGGAATTTTTGGAGTCCGTATATGGCCCCAATAAATTGAAATGTACGTTTAAATTAACTATATATTGATTTATATTGTAATTTAGCGGGAACTGATCGTAACAGCCGAATTGGGTTATGAAACATATCTCATAGTGTTCGGAATGGGGTTAATTAGCTAAAGGCGACAGTCGTTGGGTTCGATTTGGAGTTCGATTAAAAATTCACCTTTTTGTATTAAAATAATAATAAATTATATATAAACATATTTAAACCCTTATTCCCATTCCTTTCTCCCCTAAATCAAAAACCACGGAGAGTAAAAGAGAAAATAAAAAGAAACCGCGCGTCGCCAGTCCCCCCATCGCCCGCCGCCTCCGCCCCGCCCCGCCCCGACCACCACTCCTCCTCCGTTCATCCCCCTTCCCTCCCAGTCGTGAGCACCACCACCTACCACGTGAGTCCCCAAATTGAACGGAACCCGCACCCAACTGCGACCACTTCCAAAGCCGCGTCGCCAGCGCCCCCTCTCCTGGCCGAGCTCCACCGCCACCTCCGGTTCCCCGCCTCCCACCTGGAACCGAGCTCCACTCCCCCCCTCTAGAAAAAAAATAGTAAGTTTAATGTTAATTTTATTTATCTATTTATTTTCTAAGACATCAGTTTAGAAAAAAAAAATCAAAAATCAATTTATAAAATATATGATTTTGATTCACAAAAAAAAAGGAAATGATTTTTATTTGTAAAAAGAGGTTAGATTTTTTGTAATGAAAAGATTAGATTTTTATTTATAAAAAGAGATTAGATTTTTCTTAATGAAAAGATTAGTTTTTTCTTAATGAAGAGATTGGATTTTTCTAAATCAAAAGATTGGATTTTTAAACAAGATAAAGATTAAATTTTTATTAAGATAAAGAATAGATTTTTTATTAATTTAAAGACATGATTTTTGTTAATTTAAAGACATGATTTTTATTATAGAAAAGATTAGATTTTTATATAGGATTCATGTGGGTAAAAATATGATTTTTATTTATATGAAGTGGCAATAAAAATATGATTTTTATTATATGAATAACGATATAAAAATGTGATCTTTATATAGTTTGTAGCAAAGTAAAAATATAATTTTTAGCATTGAAACAAAAATGTGATTTTTACTATGAACAACGTGAAGAAGATTGCATTTGAATATCAGGCAAGTCGGGACTGTTCTGAAATTCAGAAATAAAAATGGCGGAGTGGAAACCCACGGTGAGAACTTCTCACTTTAATTTTATCTTCTAGTTAAAATATATACTAGGATGCAGACGGTGCTTAGTAGCACCCGACACCGTCGTCCACAGACCATGGACGACTTGTTTGTTTATTTGATTGTGTTGTGAAAATTGTTTGTGATGTGAAATGGACTGTATAAAATATTCATGTGATGAAATAAAATATTTAATCGTTAAAAATATAATTTTTAACGTGTATATGAATAAAATAAATATTCATTCACAAATCGAATGATCTGTTTATGTACACCCATTTGACTGATATGGATTGGGATGATAAAATTTTACACATCGCCCAACTGCACAAATAACATTCAGTATTTGTTGGTTGAAACCCCACATGGGCATTAGGATGATATTTGACGTACACTAATCCCAATTGTTTAGTTGATGTCAATCGATTGGTTGACAGACTATTGTAAGCATTAAATATATTTAATGCTTGTGCGGTGTAGAATGCACTCTGGATGATGGTTGATTGTTTATCATTGTTGTGCACATGTGTTGTATGAAATCCATATAAATAACATTATATGGTAATTGACTGTGTCTGATTCCAGTTCAAAAAGAATGAATATTTTAAAATAACAAGTATTTTAAAATAATGAATATTTTAAAATAATGTTCAGTAATAGATCAAAATCTTATTTTGATGTTCGATTTGGGATGGACGCGAAAATATTTAAATATGTAAAGCTGTGTTGATTAGATTAACGTCATTTTGACGTGAACGATATTTATATCGACTTTATTCATTTTTATAATAAATATCGAAAAGGAAGTGATTTCAAAATCTAATGTTTTGAAAATACTATCATTTATATATCGATGATATGGAATATTCAATTTTGATTGGAAATTGAATATGAAATTGAAATCTTACGGTTAGATTTGGAATTATGTCCAAATCAAATTTGGAAAAGGCCGCTATAAGTGCAGTTCGATGACCGTTTATGGAAATCAACCGTACGGGCCTTGATAAAATTATTACAAATATCAATAATTAGTGTAAAATCATAATAAATGATTTGGAAAGAATTGGGATGAAAAATTCCATATTTGAAAAGATAAAAATATAGATTTATTGAAATGAACTAATTATGAACTAGAATTATGAAATCCAATATTTTTAGATAAATAAATTGGATTTGAAATGGTTTTTAAAATAACCAGAACTTCCAATATATGAATTGGAATGGGTTTGAATCGAAATTATCATCGGAATATTTCGATGTTGGATTCGGGATTATACGGATATTGTTATGGAAATTTGGAAGATATATTTTATATTGTTATTTCCAAAATGATATTTGTTGGTTTCAGAATTTGATATTGAATATAAGCAGGTATAATTTCTATTCAGCGCCTTATGTTTGATATCAAATTGGATTTGGATTTTGGGTTTGTCTTGAATGGTGTCTTAAATAACACTATTCTTAAATCCCGTGTGAAAAGAATAAATCTTTCAATTACGATTTAAAGAAGAATTATCAATTAATTGACATTTAATTGGAATTGAAAATGGAATGTGGATTGGGTTTATTGTGAATTGTGTTTTAATGACATTCGTTCTTTAACCCGATTTACAGTGAAATGGGATTTGGAATTTATAAACTTTTTATTAAGATTTAACGGGAACTTTTCAAAGTAAAGATTTCCAATTTAATATATTAATTGGAATTGAATGGAATTCTATTGATAATAATCAAAGTGAACTTCTGTGGAGGAAGACTGTTAATACATATGGAATTTAAAAGGCTTTGCCGTTATTTCATTTATATTATTAGTCGGATATGGAAATTGATATCGATTTTATATTGATATATTTTTCCGTGAAGATTCCATTATTAGTGGAATGTGATTTGGGTTTATCGTTAACTATGTTTTAAATGACATTAGTTCTTTAACCCAGTTAAAGGTAGGATTACATGTCTGCCATTGTATTACGAACTGTATGTTGATCTCTGCTAAATATATATTTGTTTGGTGGCAGAGAATTTATTCTCTTGCTTAACACCCTTCTCTGAGACATACGAGCTTAGAGGTTATATATAGGCAGAAATCAATAGTACGGTGTAGATTGTCGATGCGACATGTTTTTGTTTCCAAAGTTAAATAATCATTAATATTGATTTTTGGGAAGGTTAAAACTAAGTGGAGTTTTAATGAATCTTTAATTAGATTGAAATGTGGATTGATAATTTAAATTATCAAATTTGGGAAATGATCGAGAGTGGAGTATCACCAGTTTTGCTCCAAGCGATAGTTAAATTTTTAATTAGATTTGAATGGGAAATGGTAATTAAATTTACCGATAACACCGTGGTGTTAGTTATGGCGTAATACCAGTTTTGCTCCATGGGATGAATAGGTTGGGATTGGGAAATTAAATAAATGGTTACTTCGGTAAGGTGCATTAATCCCGACTAGTTTGGAAAAACTTAATTTGGTTTGAATCGATATTCAAAGGAAGATTAAAGAATAAATTTAAAAGAATTTATCTTTGATAAAATTAATGGGAACATATCCCTGGAATGTAAATATTTGAATAAAAGAATATTCTGAATTGGAATGAGGCGTATGTTGTGTTTTTATAGCACTTGTTTATTATATACGCGAGTTATTCAGAAAGGCCGGGTTTATACCCGCTCTGAATAACTGATTCGACGATAAGTCGACGATGAAGACGGTGGTTGAGGACCGGAGTTCTTCACATCGTTTGGATGATTACTGATGTCTTGATTGGGTAGTACACCCAAGACAAGGTAATAAGTGGTGACCGTCCAGACGTACTTGGAGATCGACCGGATATGCGAGGACCTCTCTCCTGTATTGGACATATAGGACGAGGAATAAGGTGCCTCCGGTTTCGTTCAGACCCAGAACGAACTTGTAAATGGATGTGTGTCTGACATTGGATTTTATTCTGTGTTAATTGATCTCTATTAAATATATATCTGTTTGGCAGCGGAGAATTTATTCTCTTGCTTAACGCCCTTCTCTGAGACATACGAGCTCAGAGGTTATATATCGATAGATATCAGTCGCATGGCATGAATTGCCTGTGTGGCATTCTGAGATGCAAATGATCAAGCATGCTGTTGAAAAGCAGAGTCTTGTGGTTGATGATCAAATCATGACTTTAATATAGCATAGATTTGTGTATGGCGTTAATTCACGGGCCTCACACCTCGGTATGAGTCAAAAATGGGATAAGGGACAGCAAGGAGTGCATGACGTTTCTTTCTAGCTATGGGTGGTGTCGGGGTTTTGCAAGCCCTGACATTTTTATATTTTTACCTATGTGTTTGTTAGAATGCGAGGCGCCTCGGATATATCGGTTACTACGGAGCCGATGGATAAGTCCTATAGGACCGGGAAACGTGTGTTCAGGAATTGCCAATCCACTAACGTAAGTGTGGACCGGCCCTGCAAGATCCAGGGGTTACCCAGAGTACGTAGTCCCGAGGCATTTGCTAGAGTGTCTCGAAGCGGAAAGGAGTACATCCCTTGCCTAGACTCATGACGGAAATCCAATTTCCAATACATGACATTTCGGTTTTGATTGTAGAGCCTAGTATGGCGACATAGTGGGATGGGGCACTATGCCGTCTATGATTAATACATTTATATTTGAAGTTGTTTTCATACACTTTACATTATAATAGTATCAAAATCATTTTCTTTAAACGTACCAAGCATGTTTGGCTATTATAAGGTAAAACTCTATCATCCGGCTTGCGTTGCATTGTGTGATGGGACCTGAGTCTTATAATAGCTCCATTTTTTCAAAAAGCATTGCGCTGTTTATTCTATGCACTGTATTCTTGGGAGGAAACTTGTTCCGTGTTATACGACGTGATCCCTTGATTTACTCCATTTTAAAGTAAAGTTTTAAATAACTGTTTTAGTTCTCACACCAGTCACATGACTGACCTGGAGTTTATTGTTTTAACCTAAACTCTGGGTGCCCTTATTTTCCACAGGGCAACTAGTAGTTTTGGTCTTGTAGATTTATATTCACATGATCCTGGTTTACAGCTGGAACGATATTCGGAAAGCTCTGTATCCGTTTATCTCTTTCAGTTGTGTTTTGTATTATTTTTCGCTGCTATGTAATGTATTTTAATCTCTGATATTTATCAAATGTATATTATTTGTTCATACTCTGTATATTCTTGTACTCTGATGTATATTGTTGTAGTGAGCAATGAAATGTTCTTCTGTTTGTATTCTGATTTGTCGTGTTCTTAACTCAATCCAGGATTTCCTTTACGGGGAAGTTTGGGTCATTTCAGTTGGTATCAGAGCTTTGGTTTGCAGAGCTTGAGAACAAGACACGTTAAACCAAACGAAAGAATTCATCGGAGATTGGATTAGCAATATCCAGTGAGAATGACTCGTTAGAGAAAGGATCAGTAGTATTCTAGAACGAGTGTGAAGAGTAGTGTTTTGAAAATAAAAATGAAAACAAATATTGTTTTGAAAATTTAAACCATTTCATACGTATTTGAATATTTATTTGTATTGAATTTGGACAATCCAATATATAAAGATTTTGCATATACGCCTTGCAAACGTGTATTCAAAGTTTTAATATACTGAATAGATATAGAATTACACTCTAGTCGCTCGAAGATGATTCTGACGATTACTCGAGTATCATCAGAATTTATGTTCGAGTTTCAAAAGTGGAATTTCTATATATTTCCAATTGATTGGTGTGAGAACCAAGATTAGATAGGGTCTATTGTTGTGACTTGGCATCAAAAATGGATTTTTACATATATAAAAATTATGTGTTTGAAACGATAATCAACTAATTGTTTGCTGGTTGTGTTGTTTGATTATTGGTTGATTTATTAAAATTTTGAACCATTAAGCCACATTGAATCAAATATTGAACTGACTTGAAAATTTATTGCAATTGCATGCATACATGTATATGCATTGAACATGTCATATCAAGGAGGCTAGAGAAGAGGAATAAAATTGTATGTCCGACAAATAGGTACATGTTTACTAATTTATTGGATTTGGATGATTTTTTGAGCCGATTGGCTAGCCGCTTGGATTTTTCTTTTTCTTTTTGAGATGAGAGGGCCTATGTGGCGGTTTGGGGATTTTCTCGATGCTCCCGTACAAAGGAGGTTATGGTGAAATTTTTCAAAAATTTAGGGTGTTAGCCAAATTTTTGAAAAATTAGAAATTCTTAGAAACTGAAAAGTTGAAGAATGAACGCCAAACTGAAAGTTGAGTTAATTAGTTAAACAACTTTCAGCTCCGTTCCTTTTTGAGGACGGAAAGATTTTAAGTGGGGGAGATTGTAACAACCCGGAAAATCAGAACCAATTTAAAATTTTTATTTTGGCAATTTTAATGAATTTTGGATATTTAAAATGATTTATTTTAAATAAATACGACTAGAAATTTATTTTGAATAGAATTAGAACGTATAAATTTATTTCATTTGAAATTAGAATATAATTATTTATTTTAATTAAAAAAGGAATTGGAAATGGCGCTATAGTTTGAAAATTCGATTACAAATATCAAATGAATGTACAAGATTCAAAATAAATCGGATTTTAGCGAAACCAGAAATATTTGAATCTGTTTGAAAATATCTTTCCAAGAATCCGAAAATTTGAAATTTCATAGCGGGAATAAAAAGTTATGTCCAGTTGAAAGTCCAGAATAGTCGCTATGGAAATATAGCCCTTAAAAATTGGCGATTTTGCAAATGACCTCCATTTTCGATGAAACCACTTTTGTTGGATTCGGGATGTCAAGTTATTGCTAGATTCCAATTTTTATAATTTTTGGAATCAATATGTGAGCGTGGCGAATTTAAACGTGTTTGGTAATTTCAGTTTGAATTTAATTGACTCGAAAATGGCCATTTTTCAAATGGTCTCCAAATTCGACGAAGTTAGTTTTTTTAGGACCGTATCGTCAAAACATAGCTAGATTTATTTTTTGGGAATTTTTGGAGCCGTATGTGGCCCCAATAAATTGAAATGTACGTTTAAATTAATTATATATTGATTTATATTATAATTTTGCAGGAACTAATCGTAACAGCCGAATTGGGTTACGAAACATATCTCATTGGGTTCGGAATGGGGGTACTTAGCTAAAGGCGACAGTCATTGGGTTCGATTTGGAGTTCAGATTAAAATTCACCTTTTTGAGTTATAATAATAATAAATTATATATAGACATATTTAAACCCTTATTCCCATTCCTTTCTCCCCAAGTCAAAAACGACGGAGAGTGAAAAAGAGAAAAAAATAAACCGCGCGTCGCCAGTCCCCCATCGTCCGCCGCCTCTGCCCCGCCCCGCCCACCGCTCCTCCTCCGTTCAACTCCCCATTCCCTCCCAGTCGCGAGCACCACCACCTACCACGCGAGTCCCCAAATCGAACAGAACCCACACCCAACCGCCGCCACTTACAAAGCCGCACCGCCAGTGCCCCCTCGCCTGGCCGAGCTCCACCGCTACCTCCGGTTCTGTAACACCCCACGTCCAATAATGTCACTCACAAAGGGAATGCATTAACTTCCATGGAGCATTTTAAGTAAGTATAGAACAGAAAATCACAACAAGACAGATATAAAGCAGTACTTGAAAATTAAAACTTTATTTCATTGCAGCGGATAAACCCATATGTTTGATTACATCATCAAAACCATAAACCAAAGTCAAGTACATCATATCCATCTTGATAAAATAAAGTACATGAACTGAAAGACATAAATCCCCAACATTAAAATAGTCATAAATAAAGAGAAGCTGAACTTTACTTCAGCGGTCCAAGAAATCTTCTAAAAGCAGTCCAAAATCAAGCTCCACCGGTGCTAGTTCCAACCTGAGCACCTGGGGGGGGGGGAGGAAAGAGATGGAAAAAGGGGGGTCAGACATAAAGTCTGGCGAGTGCGATAATTCTAACAATATAATTAACAAAGTAACTAGGCTAAGGCTTAAGTTGGAAAATAAGGAAATGATCATGAACCATTGAGTATGGCAGAGTAAATAAGGAAACAGGATGATCAACAATATCGTTAAGCGCATCTAAACCACTATAGGATGATTACTAAACTACACCAACACTATGGGATAATTCCTAAACTGCACTGCCACTAGTATACTGCACCACCACTAGTCACCTTAAGGTTGATCCCGCCTATATACTTAATAATGATATTGGTAGTTTCGTGCACCCCTAGCTGCCTTCATAGGTGCCGTCTACCCCTATCCCCACTAGGTGTACCCACTACCCCCAAACGATCGGCTCTCTAACTCGTAGATACCCGTGCTGGCCCCACAGTGGGGTGTATCACTCCCCAAAGTGGCAACCCGATACCACCAAGAATGCACGACTTATACCTACACGATGCAACAACGTCTTACCTACCAGCCCGGGTCCACACATGCATATGAACCCGTTGGACTTGCGTTGCCACCGCTAACCCGGTTTTGGCCTCTTACAGTCAAGCCCAGTATGCATGTCCCGTCCTCGACTTGGGTCGAGCCCACAAAGATACGTATGGGTTACTGGTTGAAACGGGCCCCCATTACTTCACACAAGCTATCCACCTAAGCTTGGTCCCCTCTAGTACATCCCACTTAACCCACTTCTTATTCATGTTTCAATTACATGTTTCAACTTGGTTAAGTGTTTCTAATCGTATTTCCAAATGCCACCCAAGGCACACACTAGATTCCACATGCCACCCAAGGCACCCACTTGACCCCCTCATGTCCCACTACATGCTTATCTAGTTAAGTGTTTCTTAATTCATTAAGACCGTAACCTCATAAAGACATCTCACAATAGACTGGCATTTGTGGCAGCTGGATTTGCCGGGCGGGTCCGGGCAGTCTTACACCACAAAAGAGCCTAACCTCGTGTCTTTACAATTGTTACGTATTTAGTTTGTGTCTAAGACCTCTCACATTAGACTGGCGTTTG
Source organism: Allium sativum (assembly GCA_030737875.1). NCBI lineage: Eukaryota > Viridiplantae > Streptophyta > Magnoliopsida > Asparagales > Amaryllidaceae > Allium > Allium sativum. Next base: position 425,030,917 of record CM060909.1, on the reverse strand, counting down.
TGGCAGCTGGATTTGCCGGGCGGGTCCGGGCAGTCTTACACCACAAAAGAGTCTAACCTCGTGTCTTAGACGATTAATTACTCCTAATTAATCATTCCCCAATTTGAATTACTTTCCCTATTCAAATTATCAATCAATTCCAAATTTAATGATGTCCATAATTGACTCAATTATGTCCATCCATTTATGGTATGTAAAATCATACCAATTTCACCATAATTTTATTTTATGCCTTTTAAGGCATTCATGCCAATTAAATATTTTTAATATTATCCCCTTTACCCCCACGTAGTACGTTTGTTCGTTTAACGTAAAATATACGTTAGACTCGAATAGTCTAACTCATGAAATAAAAGAAAACATCACAATATATATACACATAATTAAAACATAGATCTAACATAGGGGTGAACTTGCATATGTGAATGATGTTCTACATCTAAAACTTGCATAGGCCAAGATTACAACTTGCATAAACAACATATGTCATGGATCCAAATTTAAAGGTGTGAACTTGATGAGAAAATGGCCATAAACTTGCATAAACATCATATGTCATAGATCTATATCTAAAGGTGTGAACTTGTTGCAATAATGGCCACAAACTTGCATAAACATCATATGTCATAGTTCTATATCTAAAAGGGGTAAACATAACATGATTCATATCCAACTCATAAACTCACATATGTGATTGCAACAATGGTGTAAACTAGTATCTAACATGTAAGTTATCATGTAGAATTTAGCATATGTCATAGCCTAACTTTCAATTAAATTTTACATAAACTAGATGCCATAGCCATGTAAGGTCACATATAACTCTACCCAAACTTATATATGGTTCATGTTTGAATCAACATCTAAACTTTCCTACATATGATTTAACATATGAATCAATATCGCAAACTAGCATAAGAAAGGTGACGATTTGATTATATATAAAATTACAACATGGATGATAGCAACATAACTTTACATCGTAAATGATAGCATCATAACATAACATCATAGATATTTCAATCATAATCCTACAACATAATTACAACATGCAATCAATACTTCATATCACATCCATACAATCCGCGTTATAACTTAATCTAATTAAATTACTAATTATTTTGCTAAAACTATCAAACTCACAACTCAAAAGCAGTCTTGAGTTCTGAATTCTGATTTCTGGAGTTGAATTAGCGCTCCTTTGATGAAGATTCGCTGTTAGGGTTGAGTAGTTCTGATTTGGTTGCTGTTCTTTCTCTTAATTTTGGTGGCGGCTGCTCTAGGGTTCAAGACAATAGCATGACGGCCATAGTTTTAGTTTTAATTCTGATTTAGGGTTTGAGTCTATGGGTCATTTTATAGAGTTATGAATTAATTTAAGCCGTCAGATGATCTTAGGGTTAATCAAAACCATTCAATCATGATAGGGTGATGAGTCAGCCCTAATGACTCAGCAAGGAGTCAGAAAGGACTCAACAACACGGGTCAGCCTGAACCAAAAAGCTGTGCAGGCTCCAGCCTCGGCCTGGGCGCACTTGGCAGGTGCGCCAGTGTAAATATGTATTGGCGCACTTCCCAAGTGCGCCAGTGCATTTATATTATTTTTTCTACTTTTGCCACCACCTTTCGTTCGTCCATAACTCTTTCATCCGGTACTCGTTTCCCGCAAACTCGGACTCTATTGCAACCAAAATTCTGAGACGAACACAATGGCGCAACCCAATCCCCATAATTCTCACGTCTGAGATTAATTATTCTTTAATTTAGTTAATTCGATTATTCAAAAATCTGGGGTGTTACATTCTCCCCTCCTTAAAGGATTTCGTCCCCGAAATCTCCAAGTCAAGGAGAATGCATATCCTACCATCCAAACAACCATCTACTCAACCATCAAACACGGGCATCCATTGTCCTTATAAAATTTCTAATGCTGTATGAACATATGTAAGAAGTGTGTGTATATGTTCCTTATCTAATGCAAAATCAGGCGGTCTACTGATTCAGTTGACCTCCTTAATGCAAACCATGATAGTGCCATGCGTCCATTATGTATGCGAAAGAACCTTATCGATACATATTATTTCTACATGTGTGCACAACCATTCACCAAAATGCAACATCCATATGATGGTACAACCATTATACATCCATTACTTAAATATGTACACACATTTATATGCAATATGCAACATGAAGTGACTGAGCAGATCTAGTGCCTAAAGTGTGTGTATATGCATCCACGAGCAACCACTAGCAAACACTTGCATCCACATGCATCCATCATACATAACATGTCTCAAACACATGTTTCAACAATAGGACTATCCTATCTAAAGGTCAAAGATACTAGCGAGAGGACATACTAAAGATAAGATAAGTACAAGATAAGCGATAAAGGAGAAATTAAAAGACATACCCTCGAAAAGAAAAGGGTATAATGAATGCATCTTCGCTTCTGTCTCCCAAGTAGCGTTGCTCTCATCATCTCGCCATTGCATTTTGACTAGCTTGACCTCTTGATTCCTTAACTTCCTAATCTCCGACCCAAGAATGCGCGTAGGAGCTCGTCGCATCACGCTCGATCTCCACCTCTCTAAGCAAGCTCGGCTCTACCACTTCCGCAGTCTCGTGCAAGCACTTCCTCAAATGTGATACATGGAACACGTCGTGTACACCACTAAGTCTCTCGGGAAACTCCACTCTATACGCCATCTGCCCAATCCTTTCCTTAATAGGAAACGGCCCTATGAACCTTGGTGCTAACTTCCCAACGGACACAAAGCGAACGACGTTCCGTAATGGAGACACCTTGACAAAGACCATGTCCCCAACATCAACTCAAGATCTGACCTTCTCTTGTCCGCATAAGATTTCTGCCTATCTTGCGCCGTCTTCATCCTCCTTCGAATCAGATCGATCTTCTCCGAAGTCTCTCTAATCATATCGGGCCCAAGCAAGATCTTATCTGTAGACTCCCACCAACATGTAGGAGAACGACACGGCCGTCCATAAAGAGCCTCGAACGGTGCCATGCCAATGCTAGACTGAAAGCTGTTATTATATGCGAACTCCACCAATGGAAGATGTTCCTCCCAAGTACCTCCGAAGTCTAAGACACATAACCTCAATAGGTCCTCTAGAATACGATTCACCCTCTCGGTCTGGCCGTCCGTCTGAGGATGATATGCGGTGCTCAAACATAACTGAGTCCCTACCGCCTCTTGTAAGCTCTTCCAAAATTCGCTAGTAAAAATAGGATCGCGGTCGCTCACTATGCTAGATGGAACACCGTGCAAACGAACTATCTCTCGAATGTATACGGAGGCTAACCATGGAGCAGTCCTCTTACTCTTTACGGGAATGAAATGGGCGCTCTTAGTAAGTCTATCTACCACGACCCAAATCCCCGTATTACCCTACCTCGATCTCGGTAATCCGTCAACAAAGTCCATCGAGACGCTTTCCCACTTCCAGTGTGGGACCTCCAATGGATGAAGCAATCCACCGGGCTTCTTTTGCTCTGCTTTTACTTGTTGGCACACCAAGAATCTAGCGACATACTCGGCCGCGTCCTTCTTCATACCGGCCCAAAAGTAAACTCGTCTCATGTCCATGTACATCTTGTCCCCGCCGGGATGGATGGTCATCTTCGAATGATGTGCATCATCAAGAATGGTCTTCCTTAGGTCATCGTCTTTTAGTACACAAAGCCTACCGGCCCTACGTAACCAACCCTTATCATCTAGGGTATACCTACAGAGATGGCTCGATGACTCCCCTCCTTTGAGCTTCTCTACTAACTCAACCAACTGTGGGTCGTCTCGCTGTGCCTCGCCAATCCGTCCCAAAAGCGTAGGTCTGACCTCTAAGGATGCTAGCAAACCGGGTACAAAGTCAATGGAAGGTTTAAAGTCAAACGTAGTAATGAACTCTAAACTTTGCCGCTCAACAAACAACGGACTCAAGGATAACCTTTTTCTACTTAAGGCGCCTGCCACCACGTTACCCTTGCCAGGGGTATATGCTATCTCGAAGTCGTAGGATGCTAAGAATTCCATCCACCTTTGCTGCCTTAAGTTCAAGTCCTTCTGAGAGAATAAGTATTTTAGCGATTTGTGGTCAGTGAATAATTCGAATTTTTCGCCAAGAAGATAATGACGCCAAGACTTAAGCGCGAAGACAATAGCGGCTAACTCAAGGTCATGTGTAGGGTAATTTCTCTCATGTACTCTCAATTGCCTTCCACCATAGGTTATTACCCTTCCCACTTGCATTAAGACTGCGCCTAGTCTTGTCCCACAAGCATTGGTATAAACGGTAAATGGCTTACTCCCATCTGGCAACACTAAGATTGGGGCTGTGGTCAAAGCTCTCTTTAAACGTTGGAATGCATCATCACAATCTACATCCCACGTGAAAACTAAGTTCTTCTTCGTCAAGCGTGTTAATGGAGCTGATATTTTTGCGAAGTCTTTAATGAACTTCCTATAGTAGCCAGCCAACCCTAAGAAACTCCTCACCTCGGTCGCATTTTTAGGAACCTTCCAATCTTGAATGGCCACTATCTTCGCGGGATCCACGGCTATCCCTTCTTTGGAAACCACGTGCCCTAAGAATCGCCCTTTTTTCCTCCAAAAGTGACATTTAGAAAATTTTGCTTTAAGGCTATGCGCTCGAAGAGTCTCCAACACTTCCCTAAGATGTAGGGCATGCTCTTCTTCGCTCTTAGAAAAGATCAAGATGTCATCTACAAAGACTACCACTAATTTATTAAGGTACTCCCTAAACACGCTACTCATCAAGTCAACAAAGTATGCGGGGGCATTTGTCAAACCGAAGGGCATCACCAGCCACTCGGATAAACTATCTGGAGTCCTATAGGCAGTCTTGTCTATGCTATCCTTAGCCACTCTCAACTGATGGAAACCAGTGGCTAAGTCCAACTGCGAAAACACTGGGGCGTCAACTAACTGATTGAAAAGATCGTCAATCCTCGGCAGTGGGTGTCTATTCTTCTTAGTAAGCTTATTAAGTTCTCTATAGTCCACACAAAGTCTAAGGGACCCATCCGCCTTCGTGGAAAATACTACTGGAGCACCCCACTCCGATATACTATGTCTGATGAACCCCTTCTCAAGCAATTCTTTCACTTGCTTACTGAGTTCTCTTCTCTCTCTTGGAGCCATGTGGCGCACTGGCAATGCAACTGGCTTTGCATTGTCCACTAGATATATTCGAAAGTCTATCTCACATTTTGGGGGTAAACCCCTCACCTCATCGAAGACATCAGCATAATCACGGACTATGGGAACAGAATGTAAATCATCATCGGATGCGTCAAGGGATTCTAGGTAACTAAGCATTACTGGACCTCTAGGGTCACAAGAAATATCAAGGGTCTTTCCGGAACGAGTCAACAATCTAGCTACCCTTCTTTCACAATCTAGGATGGCCCCATATCTAGCTAGCCAATCCATACCTAGAATTAAACCGTAGCCCATGAAGCCAAGAACAAAGGCATTGCATTCAAACTCAACGCCCAAGGTAAACACTCTCAAATCCCGACAAATCATAAAAGATGAGCCGAACCACCGATAGGATATGAGACTACTAAGGGATCAGTAACTAGACTAGTATCAAGGTGCAGTGTTTCAACTAATGATGTAGAAATAAACGAATGCGATGCGCCAGAATCGAATAAAGTACGGACATGATGATCAAACAGAAAAACTAAACTTTCAACGGAAATTGCTCTACCTCGTTCTTGCAGCGGTGGGACCACGAGAGCCTGAACTTGTCCCCTTTCCTGCCCTGGTGCCATAAGAGCTTGCACCTGTCCTCCCGAGGTAGACCCTGCCCTCTGCCCTTTCTTTGGGAAGTCCTTAATAAGATGTCTCGCCTCGCCACAGTGGAAACAACCGGTCTTCTTCTTCTTCCTACAATCTTTGCTTAGATGGCCGGGTGTCCCGTAGTTAAAGCATTTCTTCCTCCCCTTAGCATTGTTGCCTTTGCCACCTTTCTTGTTCTGTTGTTGCTGTTGCGGCTTCTTTTGATCCCCTTTATTCTCGGGTGCCTTATTAGCATTGGCGCCCTTCTCCTCTTCATGCATGAGTGCCATGTCAACTAGCCTCTCAAAGGTAGCCCCATGGGAATGTGGGTCATAGCTAACCCATGAAGCGGCTCGTTTAAACCCTTAACAAATCTTAGAGCCTTCTTTTCTGGAGTATTCACTAAGTCTAAGCCAAACCTTGCCAATTGGTTGAATTTGTTAACGTACTCTTTCACCGATAGATTCCCTTTCGTCAGCGACAAAAACCTTTCCATGTATAGATTCTCTTCAGCCCGTGAGAGAAACTTCGCCTCAAACCTTTGCCTAAAATCTGGTCATGTATCAACTGGACGACCCCCATTAGTGACCTCCCACCAAAACGAGGCCTCGTCCTTCATTAGCCACGCAGCTAGCTGGACTTTCCTTCCATCATCCACTTCAAAGATTTTAAACAATTCTTGCACCTCCTTTAGCCAGTTACGAGCTTCAACAAATGTCTCCGTCCCGTGAAAAGGTCTTCCACCCATTGCTCTAAAGTCCTTGCATATCTTTGCGAAATTATCGACACGAGGAGGAGGAGGATTTGCTGGACCTGCGGCGACGGCCCTAGCCTCAAGATATTGACGAAACCAACCGGGCACATGAACGCCCTCTGGTATATCAGATGCTTCAGACATGCTGAAACGAAAAAGGAAAGATTCAATACAAAAAGGACTGAAGGAAAGATATATGGATCTTGGGGTTATGCTTTCTAAAATATACTTTTCTCTTGAAAATACTTTCCTTAAATCATACTTTTGAAAGTACTTCTTTATAAAAATTACTTTGAAAAATAGTTTTTCAAAAATTCATATCTGTTCTGGTAACCTTCAGCTCTGATACTACGTGTAACACCCCACGTCCATTAATGTCACTCACAAAGGGAATGCATTAACTTCCATGGAGCATTTCAAGTAAGTATAGAACAGAAAATCACAACAAGACAGATATAAAGCAGTACTTGAAAATTAAAACTTTATTTCATTACAGCGGATAAACCCATATGTTTGATTACATCATCAAAACCATAAACCAAAGTCAAGTACATCATATCCATCTTGATAAAACAAAGTACATAAACTGAAAGACATAATCCCCAACATTAAAATAGCCATAAATAAAGAGAAGCTGAACTTTACTTCAGCGGTCCAAGAAATCTTCTAAAAGCAGTCCAAAATCAAGCTCCACTGGTGCTAGTTCCAACCTGAGCACCTGGGGGGGGGAGGAAAGAGATGGAAAGGGGGGGGGGAGTCAGACATAAAGTCTGGCGAGTGCGATAATTCTAACAATATAATTAACAAAGTAACTAGGCTAAGGCATAAGTTGGAAAATAAGGAAATGATCATGAACCATTGAGTATGGCAGAGTAAATAAGGAAACAGGATGATCAACGATATCGTTAAGTGCACCTAAACTACTATAGGATGATTACTAAACTACACCAACACTATGGGATAATTCCTAAACTGCACCGCCACTAGTATACTGCACCACCACTAGTCACCTTAAGGTTGATCCCGCCTACAGACTTAATAATGACATTGGTAGTTTCGCACACCCCTAGCTGCCTTCATAGGTGTCGTCTGCCCCTATCTCCACTAGGTGTACCCACTACCCCCAAACGATCGGCTCTCTAACTCGTAGATACCCGTGCTGGCCCCACAGTGGGGTGTATCACTTCCCAAAGTGGCAACCCGATACCACCAAGAATGCACGGCTTATACCTACACGATGCAACAACGTCTTACCTACCAGCCCAGGTCCACACACGCATATGAACCCGTTGGACTTGCGTTGCAACCGCTAACCCGGTTTAGGCCTCTTATAGTCAAGCCCAGTATTCGTGTCCCGTCCTCGACTTGGGCCGAGCCCACAATGATATGTATGGGTTACTGGTTGAAACGGGCCCCCATTACTTGACACAAGCTATCCACCTAAGCTTGGTCCCCTCTAGTACATCTCACTTAACCCACTTCTTATTCATGTTTCAATTACATGTTTCAATTTGGTTAAGTGTTTCTAATCGTATTTCCAAATGCCACCCAAGGCACCCACTTAACCCCCTCATGTCCCACTACATGCTTATCTGGTTAAGTGTTTCTTAATTCATTAAGACTGTAACCTCATAAAGACCTCTCACATTAGACTAGCATTTGTGGCAGCTGGATTTGCCGGGCGGGTCCGGGCAGTCTTACACCACAAAAGAGCCTAACCTCGCGTCTTTACAATTGTTACGTATTTAGTTTGTGCCTAAGACCTCTCACATTAGACTGGCGTTTGTGGAAGCTGGATTTGCCGGGCGGGTCCGGGCAGTCTTACACCATAAAAGAGTCTAACCTCGTGTCTTAGACGATTAATTACTCCTAATTAATCATTCCCCAATTTGAATTACTTTCCCTATTCAAATTATCAATCAATTCCAAATTTAACGATGTCCATAATTGACTCAATTATGTCCATCCATTTATGGTATGTAAAATCATACCAATTTCACCACAATTTTATTTTATGCCTTTTAAGGCATTCATGCCAATTAAATATTTTTAATATTATCCCCTTTTCCCCACGTAGTACGTTTGTTCGTTTAACGTAAAATATACGTTAGACTCGAATAGTCTAACTCATGAAATAAAAGAAAACATCACAATATATATACACATAATTAAAACATAGATCTAACATAGGGGTGAACTTGCATATGTGAATGATGTTCTACATCTAAAACTTGCATAGGCCAAGATTACAACTTGCATAAACAACATATGTCATGGATCCAAATTTAAAGGTGTGAACTTGATGAAAAAATGGCCACAAACTTGCATAAACATCATATGTCATAGATCTATATCTAAAGGTGTGAACTTGATGAAATAATGGCCACAAACTTGCATAAACATCATATGTCATAGATCTATATCTAAAAGGGGTAAACATAACATGATTCATATCCAACTCATAAACTCACATATGTGATTGCAACAATGGTGTAAACAAGTATCTAACATGTAAGTTATCATGTAGAATTTAGCATATGTCATAGCCTAACTTTCAATTAAATTTCATATAAACTAGGTGCTATAGCCATGTAAGGTCACATATAACTCTACCCAAACTTATATATGGTTCATGTTTGAATCAACATCTAAACTTTCCTACATATGATTTATCATATGAATCTATATCGTAAACTAGCATAAGAAACATGACGATTTGATTGTATATAAAATTACAACATGGATGATAGCAACATAACTTTACATCGTAAATGATAACATCATAACATAACATCATAGATATTTCAATCATAATCCTACAACATAATTACAACATGCAATCAATACTTCATATCACATCCATACAATCCGCGTTATAACTTAATCTAATTAAATTACTAATTATTTTGCTAAAACTATCAAACTCACAACTCAAAAGCAGTCTTGAGTTTTGAATTCTGATTTCTGGAGTTGAATTAGCGCTCCTTTGATGAAGATTCACTGTTAGGGTTGAGTAGTTCTGATTTGGTTGTTGTTCTTCCTCTTAATTTTGGTGGCGGCTGCTTTAGGGTTCAAGACAACAACATGATGGCCATAGTTTTAGTTTTAATTCTGATTTAGGGTTTGAGTCTATGGGTCTTTTTATAGAGTTATGAATTAATTTATGCCGTCGGATGATCTTAGGGTTAATCAAAACCATTCAATCATGATAGGGTGATGAGTCAGCCCTAATGACTTAGCAAGGAGTCAGAAAGGACTCAACAACATGGGTCAGCCTGAACCAGAAAGCTGTGCAGGCTCCAGCCTCGGCCTGGGTGCACTTGGCAGGTGCGCCAGTGTAAATATGTACTGGAGCACTTCCCAAGTGCGCCGGTGCATTTATATTTTTTTCTACTTTTTCCACCACCTTTCGTTCTTCCATAACTCTTTCATACGGTACTCGTTTCCCGCAAACTCAGATTCTATTTCAACAAGAATTCCGAGACGAACACAATGGCGCAACCCAATCCCCATAATTCTCACGTCTGAGATTAATTATTCTTTAGTTTAGTTAATTCGATTATTCAAAAATCCGGGGTGTTACAGGTTCCCCACCTCCCATCTGGAACCGAGCTCCACTCCCTCCCCCTTCTGAAAAAAAACAGTAAGTTTAACGTTAATTTTATTATCTATTTATTTTCTATGACATCAGTTTAAAAAAATATTCGAGAATTAATTTATAAAATATATGATTTTGATTTACAAAAAAAAGGGAATGATTTTTATTTGTAAAAAGAGATTAGATTTTTCTTAATGAAAAGATTAGATTTTTATTCGTAAAAGAGATTAGATTTTTCTTAATGAAAAGATTAGATTTTTCTTATTGAAGAGATTGGATTTTTCTAAATGAAAAGATTGGATTTTTAAACATGATAAAGATTAAATTTTTAATAAGATAAAGAATAGATTTTTTATTAATTTAAAGACATGATTTTTATTAAGTTAATGACATGATTTTTATTATAGAAAAGATTAGATTTGCATATAGGATTCATGTGGATAAAAATATGATTTTTATTATATATGAAGTGGCAACAAAAATATGATTTTTATTATATGAATAACGATATAAAAATGTGATATTTGTATAATTTTTAGCGAAGTAAAAATATAATTTTTAGCATTGAAATAAAAACGTGATTTTTACTATGAACAGCGCGAAGAAGATTGCGTTGAAAAATCGGGCAAGTCGGGACTGTTCTGAAATTCAGAAACAAAAATGGTGGAGTGGAAACCCACGGTGAGAACTTCTCACTTTAATTTTATCTTCTAGTTAAAATATATACTAGGATGCATACAGTGCTTAGTAGCACCCGACACCTTCATCCACAGACCATGGACGACTTGTTTGTTTGTTTGATTGTGTTGTGAAAATTGTTTGTGATGTGAAATGGACTGTATAAAATATTCATGTGATGAAATAAAATATTTAATCATTAAAAATATAATTTTTAATGTGTATATGAATAAAATAAATATTCATTTACAAATCAAACGATTTGTTTATGTACACCCATTTGACTTATATGGATTGGGACGATAAAATTTTACACATCGCCCAACTGCACAAATAATATTCAGTATTTATTGGTTGAAACCCTACACGGGTATTAGAATGATATTTGACGTACACTAATCCCAATTGTTTAGTTGTATGTCAATCGATTGGTTGACAGACTGTTGTAAGCATTAAATATTTATATTTAATGCTTATGCAGTGTAGAATGCACTCTGGATGATGGTTGATTGTTTATCATTGTTGTGCACATGTGTTGTATGAAATCCATATAAATAACATTATATGGTAATTGACTGTGTTTGATTCCAGTTCAAAAAGAATGAATATTTTAAAATAACAAATAATTTAAAATAATGAATAATTTAAAATAATATTCAGTAATAAATCAAAATCTGATTTTGATGTCCGATTTAGGATGGACACAAAAATATTTAAATATATAAAGCAGTGTTGATTAGATTAACGCCATTTCGATGTGAACGATATTTATATCAATTTTATTCATTTTTATAATGAATATCGAAAAGGAAGTGATTTCAAAATCTAATGTTTTGAAAATACTATCATTTATATATCGATGATATGGAATATTCAATTTTGATTGGAAATTGGATATGAAGTTGAAATTGTTTTGAAAACGAATTTAAAACGATTTATAAAATACGTTTTAAATGGAAATCGACGAAATATATATAATATATATATTATTTATAATGGCCTGAATAGAACGCGCCACGCCGTGGCAGTTCGTGAATTTCGACCATTAACTTCGAATTGACATTATGGGAGATCCGACCGTCGGATTCTCCTAAAACTAGAACCTTTGGGTTCATATCGAAAAGATCTTTCCAACGTATATAAGGGATTTGAAATCTAACGGTTGGATTTGGAATTATGTCCAAATCAAATTTGGAAAAGGTTGCTGTAAGTGCAGTTCGATGACCGTTTATGGAAATCGACTGTACGGGTTTTGATAAAATTATTAAAAATATCAATAATGAGTGTAAAATCATAGTAAATGATTTGGAAAGAATTGGGATGAAAAATTCCATATTTGAAAAGATAAAAATATTTTTTTATCGAAATGAACTAGTTATGAACTAGAATTACGAAATCCAATATTTTTAAATAAATAAATTGGATTTGAAATGGTTTTTAAAATAACCAGAACTTCCAATATACGAATTGGAATGGGTTTGAATCGAAATTATCATCGGAATATTTCGATGTTGGATTCAGGATTATACGGATATTGTTATGGAAATTTGGAAGATATATTTTATATTGTTATTTCCAAAATGATATTTGTTGGTTTCAGAATTTGATATTGAATATAAGCCGGTATAATTTTTATTCAGAGCCTTATGTTTGATATCAAATTGGATTTGGATTTTGGGTTTGTCTTGAATGGTGTCTTAAATAATACTGTTCTTAAACCCCGTGTGAAAAGAATAAATCTTTCAATTAAGATTTAAAGAAGAATTACCAAATAATTGACATTTAATTGGAATTGAAAATGGAATGTGAATTGGGTTTATTGTGAACTGTGTTTTTAACGACATTCGTTCTTTAACCCGATTTACATTGAAATGGGAATTGGAATTTATAAATCTTTTTATTAAGATTTAACGGGAACTTTTCAAAGTAAAGTTTTCCAATTTAATATATTAAATTGGAATTGAGTGGAATTCGATTAATAATAATCGAAGTGAACTTCTGTGGAGGAAGACTATTAATACGTATGGAATTTAAAAGGCTTTGCCGTTATTCCATTTATACTATTAGTTGAATACGGAAATTGATATCGATTATATATTGATTTGTTTTTCCGTGAAGATTTCATAATTAATGGAATGTGATTTGGATTTATCGTGAACTATGTTTTAAATGACATTAGTTCTTTAACCCAGTTAAAGGTAGGATTACATGTCTGCCATTGTATTTCGAACTGTATGGTTGATCTCTGCTAAATATATGTTTGTTTGGTCGTGGATAATTTATTCTCTTGCTTAACACCCTTCTCTGAAATGTACGAGCTCGGAGGTTATATATAGGCAGAAATCAATAGTACGGTGTGGATTGTCGATGCAGCATGTTTGTGTTTCCAAAGTGAAATAATCATTTATATTGATTTTTGGGAAGATTAAATGTGACAGCCCCAAACTTCCACGAGTGAAAGCAGGAGAAATCATTTTTGGAATACAACATAAATACAATAAAACAGAACACAGATACAATATAGCAAAGGAGATTCATAGAGTAATAACATTATAGCAGCGGAAAAATATAATGTCATCAATCACAGAAATTCCACAGTCACAGAACTAAGATTATTACAACAAGTTTGCAGTAAAGAAATAAGTTTGATGTCTAAAAAGAAAAGAAAAGATGCCAATAGAAACAAAAAGTCTTCAAGCTCCAAGTCATCACCTCTTCTCCCAAGCAGAATCCAAGAGAGAGAAAATAAGCAGCTACAAAGAAAAGCTCCAAGCAAAGAATGAACCTGTCTACTTGGCTGCCCGTGTAGAAGAGAGGGCACCCAAGTTTGCAAAAAGGTGAAACAAACTATGGGTCAGTCGTGGGACTGGTGTGAGAGTTCTTAACTACAGTAACTATTAAAAATAAGGCAAATCCAAAAGACCACGCCGCTAACGCGGAACGGGTTTACTCTAAGGGACTGCCGTGCATAATTTAAAGTGTCATAATAAATGATTAAATAAGTCGTCAACAACGCAATGTCTTTTGAAAAATGGAACCACCATAAGACTCAGGTCCCATCACACAATGCAACGCACACCAAGAGGATAGAGTTTTACCTTATGGTGGTTAAACATGCTAAATACGCCAAATACGAAACTAATACTATTATTAGTGTATATGAAAACATTTCAAAATAAATGTATTAATCCTAGGAAGCATAGGTACCATATATTATGCCTCCGTACTAGTAATACAATCAAATCCGTCGGGGTCGTATTGGAAATTTGGGTTTCCATCATGAGTCCAGGCTAGGGAGGACTCCTTACCGATTCGAGACACTCTAGTTAATGCCTCAGGATTACCCGCAGTTAACCCTTGGAAATGGCAGGGCCGGTCCTCACATACAGCTTAGAGGATTAGTTATTCCTAAGCACACGTTCCCCGGTCCTATAGGACCTATCCGAGGCGCCTCATTTCATCATCCTCCAAAAGTAAAATGACTACTAACTAGAAAGAAACGTGCTACTTTCCCTGCGTTCCCTTCCCCCTTTTTAGACTCTACCGGTTTGTGAGGCTCGTGAAGTCATGTTCTTCATACCACAAGGTTCTGCTTTTCAACAAGAAACCCTGATCATTGCATCTTAGTATGCCACACCGTCACTCCATACCGTACTATTGATCTTCCGTCACTATATAAACGGGTGTTAAGTAGAGAATAAATTCTCTACCACCAATCGTTTATATATTAACTGAATATCAACAACATAATACTTTGTGGGGTACGATGTCAGACACACTATCCATTTATACCCATGCTCTAGGTCTGAACTAGGGTCAAACCCGTGAAATCAACACGTACGTTTGGGCAATTACCCCGACCCTTGAATTGGGAGCAAACCAATTCAGAGTCTTGATCGTTGTCCATTCGAGGGGAGATTTACGGTCTTCATGCGCCGTCTTCATACTTGAATTCATGGAATCGTACGATCATTTGGAATGGGATTAACCCGGGCTTTCCAAATAATCTCGCATTCATATATTTTGAGAAAAACATATTTTATATCGTTATTTTATTTTATAACGATTAATTCTTGCCTTAATTATTTAACATAATTGATTCCTTTATATATTCTTTTATTCAACATTATAAATAATGTTAATCTTACATACCGTATCATTTCTTTTATTTAACATTATAAATAATGTTAATTCTTCCTACGGGGTGAATTCTCTTTTTATATACATTATAAATAATGTATATTCTTCCTACGGTCAAGTTCTTTAAAACTTGACATTATAAAATAGTGTAACTGTCATTCGGTGAAATTTTCTTTTTATTAAACATTGTAAATGATGTTAAATTTATATACATTTCATTTTCTTTTTAATAACATTGAAAATAATGCTAATATTACCTACGGTGCTTTTTCTATTTATTAACATTGAAAATAATGTTAATATTACATGCGGTGCCTTTTCTATTTATTAACATTGAAAATAATGTTAATATTACATGCGGTGCCTTTTCTATTTATATTTTACATACAATGCATTATTTCCATATTTTACATACAATGCATTATTTCCTAACTTTGACAAAATAATATGCATACATACAATGCATTATTTTACATACAATGCATTATTTCCATATTTTACATATAATGCATTTTATGCTTTTAACTTGACAAAAACGATGATATACATACAATGCATTTTTATTCTTTCTAACATGACAAAATACTATTTTATGCAAAGCAAATTTCTATTTTTCTATCATGACAAAATACTATTTTATGCAATGCAAATTTCTATTTTTCTATCATGACAAAATACTATTTTATGCAATGCAAATTTCTATTTTTCTAACATGACAAAATACTATTTTATGCAAAGCAAATTTTATAATAACACAAATTTGTTCATTCAACATACGGTGCTCTTTATTTAAGATAACACAAATTTGTTCATTCAACATACGGTGAAAATTTTCTATAATTCTAATATTAACACAAATGAATGTTAATCTCATACGGTTCATTTTCTTAGTACATAACATTAAAAATAATGTTAATGAATCATACGGTGACATTTTCATATTTAACAAAAATAAGTATCAATCAATCATACGGTAAATATTTTCATTTTTTACAAAATGCTATCTTATCATACGATGCAAATTTATATTTTTATAACATGCCCAAAAATGTTATTTAACATACAATGCAAACTTATATTTTATAACATTAAATAAAAAATGACAAAAATACCATTTACATACAATGCATTCTTATATGTTAAACATTAAATAAAAATGACAAAAATACTTTTATCTTAACATTAAAAATAATGCTAAATCATCCTTTCTTTTTATATAACAAAAATGAATGTTAATTTAATATGCATTCATCTCATTTTCAATTAACATAAAAAAAAGTAAATGTTAATTTACCCTACAATACATTTTCCTTTTTATTAACATTAACAATAAATGTTAAATTTTTCATGCCTTACATTTCAAATTTATTAACACTAAAAATAAATGCTAATTTTCTTACAATGCATTTTCTATTTTATAACATGTCAAAATGTTACCTTTCATTCAATGCATTTTCAACATGACACGATGCTAGTTTAACATACAGTGTATTTTTATATTGTTAACATGACCAAATGCTAGTTGAACATACAGTGCAAATTATATTATTAACATGACAAAATTCTGTTTTTCATACAATGCATTTATCTAATTTTAATATGACAAAAAAATGCTATTTTACATAGAATGCATATTTTCTATATAATATTAACAAAATGCTATTTTCCATACAATGCACATTTTATATATAATATTAACAAAATGCTATTTTTCATGCAATGCACATTTTATATATAATATTAACAAAATGCTATTTTTCATACAATGCACATTTTATATATAATATTAACAAAATGCTATTTTTCATACAATGCACATTTTATATATAATATTAACAAAATGCTATTTTTCATGCAATGCACATTTTATATATAATATTAACAAAATGCTATTTTTCATACAATGCACATTTTACATATTTCTAATGTAAAATTAAACACCGTTTTTCATTGCAACTATATTTACAAATTTCAAATGTAAAATCTATCCATCTTATTAAATCAACAAAACATATACTTTTATATGTTTGCAATAAAAATGTGGTCTTTTGTTTATAACAACAAAATATATAACTTTTTATTTAATCAATAAAAATATAATCTTTTTATAAAAACAATAAAATCTCTGACTTTTGTTTCATGTCATATTAACATCGTCCAACTTAAATTTCCTACCTCTATAGTGATTCAAGTTTTCATGTCATACACACATCGCTAATCTTATCTTTCCATGAAACATAACAACAGCAAATATATTCATCGATGATAAATTTCAGATCTACTATTTCTAATCATTCAAAACATCAACCATACAATTCAAACATCATACTTCATACATCAAATAATAGATCTATAATTAATTTAAATAAAGTGAATAATCACAACATTAGGTCTAGCATGCATACAGAGGTTTGGTCATAGCTGATTCACATCGCATTTGTTCATAGCAGGTTCACATCGCATAGTATGAATTAAATTAAATTAATTAAAATAGAAGTGAACTCTCACCTTGAATTTTTGGCCAAAATTTTACTGTCTCTTTTTCAGCTGCGGTCTGCGCCATCGCGAAGCTCTTAATTTTGTGATTCCAACGCAATTTACGGTTCGTCAAACGGACCTCGTATGAAAGAGTTATGAATTTTAAAGATCGGGTAATTAAATAATTAATTAATATTCGTGAAAATACCTAAAAATTTCACCGTCTCAGAATTGGACAAAATTAGTGTCCACGCGTCCATCACGTCGCCACGATCCCAACGCACCTGAAATCGTCGATTTTCGACTTCGTATGAGTGAGTTATGCAATTTTAAAGTTCTGGAAATTAATTAAATAATTTAAAAATAAAATAGAAAATACCCTCAGCCCATTGACCGAAAAACACTGTTCACCGCCGAACTTTGACCGCACTTTGCCGCTGCCTCGGGCCACCTGACGCCACGGGACCACCGCCAATGTCTTCGTCTTGGCGAGACGCACCACCACCAGAAAGAGCCGCCCCTAAAGCTTCTCCGATCATCGGGAAATCGCCTAGAAAGGATTTCGCCTCGCGGGTCCCACAGACCGCCTCACACCTCCAAACTGCCTGAAATTTGGCGAGCACCTCCACCTCACGTAGACGAAGAACTTCCGTGTTCGTGACTTCGTCTAATTCTTCCTCGATTCACGGGAATTTCTTGATTTACGTTTTGAGCTTCTGAATTTCGAAAACAGCGAGCTTTAAGACGAGATTCCGGCGAATCCGAGCGCTGTTTGACAAAACCGACTACACCATTAGCTTCGTATCGTCGAGACCTTCGAGAGGACATATAATTTGCTATGGTTTGAAGAGATTTTATTTTTGACAAATTTTAGAGGAAGAGAGAGCCGCCATGGAAATTGGGAAAAATGATGGAAAAGAGAAGTGGCTGCTGTGCATTTCGAATTTCAGCCCTAAATCTCAGAAAAAAGATAATATATACCATGGGTTTAATTTTGGTTTGGGCCCAAATATCATTACGTGCCCAATTACTCAATTTTCAACTGTTTTCTTCAATTCAGAAATTCTTATAAATACATGCGAATTTCAAAATTAATAAATTTTTAAACATAATTATTTCAGGTCATTACGAACCCAACGAACCTGATTTCGTAATTTTCCGATTCCGTATGAATTTATTATAAATTTCCGAAGTCTGAAAATAGGCTGTATTTCCACTGTAAAAATTATATAGGCCACAAAATAATTCCAAAAATTATAAATTTCATAATTTAACCTTAATTTAATATTCCGAATCCATAGAAACTGGTTTCGTCGAATTCGGAGTTCGTTTGCAAAAATTCTATTTTTCAGGTGTATATTTTAATATTTAAAAATACCAAAAATAGTGGAATTTTTCCGAAACTCAAAAATATAAGTTCTTATAGTCATTTTTATATGTAAACAACATTCTAAAACCAATGGAGATGGTTTCGGGTCCTAATTCCTTATTCTGCAAAATGTAGCATTTTGGCCCTTATAAATTTCATAGCGACCTTTCTAAATATTGAATTGGCCATAACTTTTGATTCCCGTTATGAAATTTCGATTCTTCGGATTCGTTGGAAAGATATTTTTAAATTGATTCTAATATTTTTGGTTTCACTAAAATCCGTTAAATTTTGCATCCTGTACATTCAGTTAAAGTTTCAAATCAAAATTTCAAACTGCAACGCTTGTTTTCAATTCCTTTTATATATAAATTAAATTTATTCGTTTTAACTTTGATTAAAATAAATCAATCATTTAAAATACTTTAAATTCATTAAAATTAAAATTTTAAATTGGCCCTAAAATCCTGGGTCGTTACATTAAAACTAGTGGATTTTTAATGAATCTTTAATTAGATTGAAATGTGGATTGATAATTTAAATTATCAAATTTGGGAAATGATCGAGAGTGGAGTATCACCAGTTTTGCTCAAAGCAATAGTTGAATCTTTAATTAGGTTTGAACGGGAAATGATAATTAAATTTACCGATAACACCATGGTGTTAGTTATGGGGTAGTACCAGCTTTGCTCCATTTGACGAATAGGTTGGGATTAAGAAATTAAATAAATGGTTACTTCGATAAGGTGCGTTAATCCCGACTAGTTTGGAAAACCTTAATATGGTATGAACTGATATTCAATGGAAGATTAAAGAATAAATTTAAAAGAATTTATCTTTGATAAAATTAATGGGAACATATCCCTAAGAATGTGAATATTTGAATAAAAGAATATTCTGAATTTGAATGAGGCGTATGTTGTGTTTTTATAGCACTTGTTTATTATATACGCGAGTTATTCGGAAAGGCCGGGTTTATACCCATTCTGAATAACTGATTCGACGATAAGTCGACGATGACGACGGTGGTTGAAGACCGGAGGTCTTCACATCATTTGGATGATTACTGATGTCTTGATTGGGCTATACAGCCAAGACAAGGTAATAAGTGGTGACCGTCCAAACATACTTGGAGATCGACCGGATACGCGATGACCTCTCTCCGGTATTGGACATATGGGACAAGGAATAAGGTGCCTCCGGTTTTGTTCAGACCCAGAACGAACTTGTAAATGGATGTGTGTATGACATTACATTTTATTCTATGTTGATTGATCCCTATTAAATATATATCTGTTTGGCGGCGGAGAATTTATTCTCTTGTTTAACGCCCTTCTCTGAGACGTACGAGCTCAGAGGTTATATATCGATAGATATCAGTCGCATGGCATGAATTGCCTATGTGGCATGCTGAGATGCAAATGATCAAGGCTACTGTTGAAAAGCAGAGTCTTGTGGTTGATGATCAAAGCACGGTTTTAATATAGCATAGTTTTATGTATGGCGTTAATTCGCGGCCTCACACCTCGGTATGATTCAAAAACAGGATAAGGGACAACAGGGAGTGCATGACGTTTCTTTCTAGCTATGGGTGGTGTTGGGGTGTTGCAAGCCCTGACATTTTTATATTTTTACCTATGTGGTTGTTGGAATGCGAGGCGCCTCAGATATATTGGTTACTACAGAGCCAATGGATAAGTCCTGTAGGACCGGGAAGCGTGTGTTCAGGAATTGCCAATCCATTAACGTAAGTGTGGACCGGCCCTGCAAGATCCAGGAGTTATTCAGAGTGTGTAGTCCCGAGGCATTAGCTAGAGTGTCTCAAAGCGGAAAGGAGTACATCCCTTGCCTAGACTCATGACGGAAATCTAATTTTCAATATGTGACATTTCGGTTTTGATTGTAGAGCCCAGTATGGCGACATAGTGGGATGGGGCACTATGCCGTTTATGATTGATACATTCATATTTGAAGTTGTTTTCATACACTTTACATTATAATAGTTTCAAAATGATTTGTTTTAAACGTACCAAGCATGTTTGGCTATTATAAGGTAAAACTCTATCCTCCGACTTGTATTGCAATGTGTGATGGGACCTGAGTTTTATAATAGCTCCATTTTTCCAAAAAGCATTGCGCTGTTTGTTCTATGCACTGGTATTCTTGGGAGGAAACCCGTTCCAGATTATGCGACGTGGTCCCTTGATTTACTCCATTTTAAAGTAAAGTTTTAAATAACTGTTTTAGTTCTTACACCAGTCACATGTCTGACCTGAAGTTTATTGTTTTAACCTAAACTCTGGATGCCCCAATTTTCCACATAGGCAGCTAGTAGTTTTTGTCTTGCAGATTTATATTCACAGGATCCTAGTTTACAACTGGAACGATATTCAGAAAGCTCTGTATCCGTTTATCTCTTTCACTTGTGTTTTGTATTATTTTCCGCTGCTATGTAATGTATTTTAATCACTGATATTTACCAAATGTATATTATTTGTTCATACTCTGTATATTCTTGTACTCTGATGTAAATTGTTGTAATGAGCAATGAAATGTTCTTCTGTTTGTGTTTTGATTTGTCGTGTTCTCAACTCAATCCGAGCTTTCCTTTACAGGGAAGTTTGGGTCATTTCAAATCCCCTAAGTAAAATTTTCTACAAAGGAGATCAGAGTTTTTGGATGACTAAAAACAAAGGAGACTAAATGTAGTTTTAATCCCTCTCATTTTCTCGCAGCATAAGGAATTAAAGATAGCAATAATTATATACCCAAGATCCTATACTCAGATTTTCATAAACAAACATAAGATTTTAGTAATCCTTTGATTAAGACATTATAGACTATAGTATTCAAATTTGAGATGTGTAAGTGAATGCATATATCTGCTCAAGTTTGCACAACCAGCCATAAATAATGGTTAAATGCTCTCATCTACCTATATTTATGTTATACAGATTTACAAATAGCTTCTTAACATATGTGAACTAATTCAGTATTCACATCACTTGTATTTGTACCGGGATTTGATGATAGGCTTTTGGATTTTCACTGGATTTCATTAGCAAATTCAAGGCATACTTTCTAGTTGAATTCAGGGTGCTTAGCTATGTAAAAGAGGCCATAATATAGTGAATTTCTTTGTTCATGTACATGACCATTCTGCACCAATACATGCAACTTATGTTCAAATAGGATACATGCATCAGTAACCATATATAGTGTATATTCCTTTAAGCTTTTTCCTCTCTTAAATAGATATACTGGCACCATTGATTCATGCCTTGATGAACTATACAAATTCAGTGATAAACTTCGTGTCCAGTCACCACTAATTACTTAAGCAAGCACAAACCTAGATAACATAACTTCCAAATAAGTTTTAGTCTAATACTGCCTGATTTAACCAATACAATACAGTGGTTACATTAATACAAGATGCAAACATTCTAATAGTTTTTATATCTAATTAGTTCTCTTCTAAGCCAAAATTCATAGATAATAGCAAGCAAAACACTTTAGTTATCCAATAATCTTTCATATTTCTTTTAAGTACCCTCCACGTTACCTGCAGAAGCAATAGAGGATGCCCCATTGAATTGAGACACCCCCATTTTCCATTGAGCAAATAAGGTCAAACACACGTTTGGTATGAGTATAACTAAATTTACATAAACTAATAACTACATTCACATAAATCTGATAACTGGTCATATATTTCTAATAAATAAGTTCGTATAAAGCTGATGGCTACATATTCTTATGTACCACTTTATTCCTTCTTATAACCATTCCTTATTACTTCAGGTTAATAACTAATATTTCATTTGAAACACATTTCTAAAATTGATCATATGTACAACATATCATAACTGGGATAACGTTCATTTAATCCATGCATAAATAACATAGTCTAGTATATATCATTATGTTAAATCATCCTTAATACAAGCATGTCATTATTCCATTTCCCCCCAACCTCAATCCCCTCAGTCAGGTTATCATGTTTTTATTTTCTTAAGCCTTTTTCCCTACATTCAACACCAATGTGCACATTGTGAGGGATCCCCCTACCTATTAACCCATCACACAAAGGCCTCAGGGCATCAACATGCCATGTGCATGCCTGAATTTTCCACTTGAACCCAGACAAATCAATGTATCTTGTGATCATTCTAACCACACTAGCTCCATTAATTCATTAAACTGTTCATTGATTAATCTGTTGTCTCATTTATATACATTACCCTATCATTTTCCTAGGGTCAGCCCACAGATTAATGCACTTTCCATACAGTTCATGTAACAATAGTTTTACCACTTGATAAACATTCCATATGCAAATGCAATATTAAACATCCATGCCTAAATGATTTGGACTTCACACAAACATCATACAATAAATAAACATTCATTCAGATCAGTTCATAGTGCACATAATTTCCTTTTTACCTACTATAAAATCTATATTTTCATTAAGTGTTATTGAAAGCATATGGTTAAAGGGTTATGATACCTCCAGACTCCATAATTTCTTGATAACTCCCTTTATAAAAACAAGTCACCAGAAATAATAAGTAATAAAGAAGATCAGCAAATATCTAACACATTGCTCCTCTTTATCCTTAAAATATGGATGTAGACATGAGCATGAGACTCTCTTGTCCATACTGCCTTACACCCCATCAAATCCTACCTCTCAACAACATATTTCCTATTATTTTCATATCAATAGCTTACTGTGTTCTAACAATGACATACAATGTAAACATTTCTGCCTTAACAATCTAAATTCTTTCCTGAATAAATACTGATCATTTACATAAAACAAAAGGGCTGCCTTGAAGGACTTAATGCCATAAATATAGTATATACTCACAAAAATGTTTCCTTCTTAAATACTTGATGATGGCTCGAGCTCCTAGGTACTACAAACATTATTTGTTTATGGTTTTATTTTTATCCAGCAAAATAGAGTAGCTCCTAAGCCTAATGTTCTTATATTGGATAAACTAGGGTTTCTAGGCTGCGTAATGTCATTTTTACCCATTTAAGGAGAACTATCAGATAATCATGCAAAACACTCATAGTTATACCCATTTTACTTTTCATGTATCAATAGAAATAACCCATACCCTACCGCACTGTGTCATTTAAATTTAGCTAGAGTAAGTAATTTAAATTTCCACTTTTACCCCCACTACCATGCTTCCTGCATGATTCATTCAGCCATGCATTATAAGGATGTACCTATCCATTTTTATAGTCCATTCATGAGATAATTTTTCTAACTATTATCCCTCGTTTACTAGTTAATACATAAAGGCTCATTCATATGCATATGCAGACTTCACAAATTAATTAAATCCATTGAAAAAATGAAATGATAAATACAATAAAACCAGCTTATCATCTTATGTCTCATGTGTACACACTACTCTTATGCACCCTGCACCATTTGTAAATGCACAAATGCACTCTCATATGTGCTTCATACATATTCACACATGAAAAATCATCATTATCTAGTGTTAATTGGTGGGATATTTTTAGGTTACCACAGCAGTTGACGTGAAAACTGCCGGTTCTTCGGCTGCCACTGCGAGCCCCATACTTAGCCCTCAATCGGCGGATGCCTCACCCAATGCTCGGGCTGCGGCACTCCGCGCATCCCTAGACCCTCAAGCAGAGGGTGCCTCCCATCTATCCTTGGAGCCTCACCGCATTGACACCGGTCCACTCGTCCATTCGTTGGTTATTAGAGGCATCCCGAAAATACCCAGGTCGAAATATGGCTTTCAAATTAAGTTCCGAACGTGGAGAGTTGGCATAGCGTGTGACACATTGACAACTGACGTGGAAAGTTCATGTGGGCCCCACTATTGTGACCTGGAAGCCAGACTCTTACTTCTTCTTAAGGCAACGCTGTATATTGTTGCATTACTTACAAATACTATTGCTATAGGGTTATAATGCAATACTTTTTTTTTCGTGGCAGTAGATGGGAAAAAGCGTTGCCTTAGAGAGTTAAGGCAACGGCCGAGGATGCCACTCCCCTCTAGTGTTTCCTATTTGAAAAAATGGCCTAAGGAAAACCTTTTTCGATCTACGGCCACATAAAACTAGTGTCGATTATGCCCACTTTGGTAGTAGTGGAACCATCTGTACCATTATAGATAAAGTGGTTCAGGGTGCCACACATATCTAATGCAATGAGTGATTGGAAGTGAGGATGGATGATCGATGCTATGTTTGTTTGTTATAACTTTTGTGATAACTCATATTTTTAAGACATAGTTTGTTAATTAAAGAATTAATTAATAAAATAATAAGTTGTAAAATTGTCATAATTTGGCTACGGGAGCTACATCATTGAGCCTATGTCAATTTTTTTAGTCATATTGCATATTTGATTCATTAGAAAAAGAGTTAGAACAAAGAAGTTATGGGGAAAAAACAAATTTTAAGAAAATAAGAAAAAGATAACGGACGGGTCGACCCAACCGAAGTCATGAGCGAAAATTCGCCAGGCGTGAGAGGTGATGATTTAAAAAGGATGTCATCTCTCGTTTGACTTGCTAGTTTTGAAAGTTTTGCGACATGACAAGTTCATATTGATCGGGTAACATGGTTGGCCTAAATTTAATATATAAATCCAACGGTTTAAGATCCCGAGCATGACCTATAAATATTTCCCTAGGCCCAACCAATTCTTCACAGGGCAATCTCTTCCATGCTAGGTTCTTTTTTCTGAGACATACCTAACCTAAATTTCTAGGGAATTTTTTTATTAATATATTCACATACATCTTTTGGAGACGAGTTCTACAAAGGTCATGGAGGAACTCTTTGGACCATAGACGAGGTTGTAATTATTTAGATTTTTAGAAATTTAGAAAAATAGGGCTTATACTAGTTGTAGAGTTTTCTGTAGTTTTTTACATTTTTTATTACTAATGTAAGTTAGTGCTTTCAGTAAGTCTTTTTCTGTGAGTTGTTTAATACAGTATTTTTCAGTTTTTTCTTACAATTTTATTTTATTCAAGTATTGTAAGAAATTCTTTCGGTCTTCTTCTTTCTTTCTGTATTTATGCCTATTAGTTATTTTATAGTTTCTATTCCTATTTTTGTTATATGCCCGAAACATGCCTATATCTATAAATGTAAATATTTCATGACTAATGTAATCCTTTTTATTTTGCGAAATTAAAGAAATAACTGTACAAATATATACTAAACATATAAGACTAACTTTATACAAAAAAAGGTGCATAAAATATAGACCTATAATTAAAAGGGGATTGGACTGAAATAAGAAAATTAACGTTGGTTTGCAATTAAATTATGACATGGGTTGTAACTGGAAGATACTAAACATATTTGCAAGAGTAATATTATGTTAAATTATACAAACACACATGGAAATCAATTTGGATATTTTGAGCTTATTTGAAAATATAATTATAACTCGAAGGTTATAGTTGAATGAATGATGGAAATGTTTATAGTTGACATAAACTTAAATATGAGGTTAAGTTCAATAAACATGTACTAGTTATGGTCCGCTCAAGCTGCACAGGCCGATTTGGGAAAATAAGTGACATATGTTAATAAGCATATACTAGTTGTGATCCGTTTTGGCAACATGAGGGCTGATTGGAGAAAATAAGTGACCAACGGATAAGGCTCAGATCAAGTAGAATTTGGGCTGAGGCGCAAACTAAAATATTTGTTTGCTACACTAGCACCCCTTCCTTTCAGGTTTATCACTAATTGTCTCACAGTATGGTGGCGGAGGCTAGTCATGCTTATGCTGATTTAGGTAAATAAGGGATTAACATAGACATAACCTTGTGTAGTTACGTTTTGATGGTGCAATGAGTATGCATGTGCATCAATGAGGAGAAATAAGTCACTATTACGTCCAACAACAATTGGTTGTGTCTTTACTGACGGGTCGGATCGTATAAAATCCGAGATCCACAGTGACATAAGTGTTTGACACTTTTCTATGGATTAGAAAAGCGTAAATTTATTTTTAATTTACTACAAGTGCACAAGTTTGTAGTATGCAGGTCGAACAAAGAGAGGAAAATTAAATTAAATTATTTATGTAATTCATGGGCGAGTTACACAATGTTTGGAGATAGATTTGAATAATATTGAAATTGCAATTCGGTTCAGAAAAAATCTAATTGAACTGACAAACAAAATTGCTATTATAAATAAAAAAAAAGAGAAAAGCAAGTGAAAGTACAATTGAATTCACTATAGATTCAAATCTAATTGGATCTATAATAAATTCAATGATTAACAAACAAAACAGAATAATGGAAATGAATTGCAAAAAAGAAATAAACAAATAGAAAACAAAAATTAGGATTACTGTTGAATCTAATCAAACGGTCAATCACTAATAAGAAAAGTAATTGCAACAGAAATCTGTGTTCTAGCAAATCTAATTGACTAGATAGCACAAATTGCCATGAAAATAGGAAAACCAAAATAAAAGAAAAAAAAATAAAGCTTTATTAATGGAGAAGAGAGAAAAAGATATCCGATTACAATGAATACAATGGGTATTTATAGGGGATGTATTCTCTTATCTATGTGAATATTGGACCTATAATGAATCTCTTGAAATATTCTATTTACAAATAAAAGAGATATGAAGATGGATTTGAGATATTCCAGGGAGATTCCCTCTTCTGATTATTGGCATGTGGTAGATTGATTGGCTTTTCTTTTAGCAATAATCTTATCAAATCTTCTTCTACATGGCAGTTGAAAATGAATGATTTGATTTCCTTAAGGAGAATATGCCTATTTCTTAAACCCTTTACTAGTATATGCATTATATATGCATTATATATATATATATAATATAAACCAGTAGTACATGTATTCCTTAGAGCACAGGAGGCAGGGTCTGCATATCCATCCTCCTTTCTTCAATTGCAAAAATATAGGGCTTGGCAGAGATCGAACTCAGACCACTCTACACAAATTCCTAGACCTTTAGCAATGTAGTACAACTTCCATTATGCTAAAAACTTGTTGACTCCGAAAAGTAGCATATTTCTATTCAAATGGTCTTTGATTGAGATAGAAGAGTTTTTTATTGGTTATCTGTGAAAACATGAGAAAATACCCAAATTAATATTTATTTATATACAGTAAAGATAAGACATGAGCGTAAAAACAAACACTTTTACATGTTAATCAAATACCCCCACACATATCTTTTACTCATCCTCGAGTAAAACAGAAATGAAAAACTAAACTTTGTAGGTCACACTTTCGCAGGAAATACAATTGCATTAAGCGTATGCAATAATACGTTAAACCTCTAGGTGTCCCTAACAGGACGAGTGGTGTCTCATGAGGGTTTTCGGCGGATACTACCCACAAAATCTGAATGTGGTATGTAATCGTTCCAGTGCAACTACATGAATCCAACGGACATATGCAAATGAAAACAAAAAAATGTAAACACAACTTGTTTCAGAAAAGTTGCAACATAGCTATACACAATTTGAAATCAATTTATAGAAATTTTAGGTTCCTAGACTTGTCAAAAAATTTCAACATAATTCTATTTTCTATACGTTAAATTCTAGTTTGATCAATTGGTTCGGTTGATAATATAATGCAGCCATGAAATAAATTCTTAGTTCGCTTGTCACAGTTTGTAAATGGTAAAGTTATTTCCTTGTGTATGAATAGTCAAATTAATAAGGTCAAGAAGTGCTTGGGCATCAATTGATTATTTTCTCTCTTTATTAAACTCAAAATTTATAACTAATTAAACACACCTAACTGAAGAGACCAAGATATACCACCCATGCACTGCCCTGCGGGCTGGCGTGAGAGTTGGGAAAGAGCTCGATGGTTTTGCACACCAACGCTAGATTTACAAGCAATGTTGGATATCCTTGGATTACTATTATTTTTAAATATGATAAGAAGAAAGAGTTACATGATTTCAGCTTAACACAACTTAGTTTTAAAGATTCGAAAAGCCAATCATGTACTTTAAGCCCTCCATTCATTAAACAAAGACTAAAATTTTGAATAGACTCCATGATCATCACCTAAGAATCTCCCTATATACTAGTTACACTATTATCTCTTGTAATTCAACCTTTCATTATATTTCTTATTCGATCTTAGTTGAGGGATTTTTTTTTACCATCAACTGATCAGAATAACTGTTAACTTACTTCGGTGTAATAAGCTAAAATGAGTCGTATTTCCAAAAAAAATTGGCACGTTACTACGACCTAAAATGCATGATGCTCCAATCTAAATGCATGAAAATGAAAAGGAATAAATCGAAGAAAAATAAAAAGGATGCAATGCATACTCCCCCCACCCCCCACACACACTTGATCTAAACAGCGTCCATACTATATACACATTTCCTAAATGTAAAAGAGAGTACTCAAAGATGGATTAGATGCAAAATGATTTGTAGAATGAAAAGCAGTTTAACAACTATATGAGTGTGCAAATCAAATGCAAAATGAAATCTATGAGGATGATGATTATTTGGCAAAGAATGATGTTTCCTTTTCCCCTCACACTTGTTCCTATTGAAAATGATGAGTGATGCTTTCTTATCTCCAAACTTGTGAGGTACACAAGGCATTTCAATGAATTCTGAAATCAAAATCCTCCTTATGAAAATTTTGTCTACCAATGGTTTATATAATTCAGATCAAGATTATCATAATCCCATAAAATTAAGCATTTAGCCACAATCTTATTTGTTGGTATGGAACAAAGATTATTTTCAAGGCATTCCCCTAACTTGTTATGTAAAAAATTAATCTCTTCCTCAAATAGCTATTCAAAAGGCATAGCAAATACGTCTATTGAGGCAAGGGAAACTTCGTGAAGAGCTAAATCTAATGTGTCTTCTACAACTCTTGCAGTCACGTCAAGTTCTCCTATTTTAGAATCTTTGGGTTTACGAAAAATATTCAATGCCCAAAGGATAGTCGAAGTTGGCCGCTCCTACGATCTATGATAGCATTTTAGGTGGTTAAGAAGGTACGACCCAAACCCAATGGAATTTGACTACCAGGATTCGAAATAGGTCGGTTTGAAGAACTATGAAGTCGATAGGGAAATAAAATTTTCAATTTGAATCAAAATATCTTCAATTATACCTAATGACTTTTTAAAATATCGATCGGCCAATTGAATTGTTACGTTTATGGGTTTCAATTTCCCTAATCCAAGTTGACGATAAACAGTGTAAGGAAGAAGATTGACACTTGCACCAAGATCAAGTACCGATTTGAGTATTTCCTATTTTATAACCGATTGTAGGGAAACTGGGGTCCTTATACTTGATCGGTGAAGGATTTAAGAAATCAAAGCTAGGGTTTGCGGTCGAGAAGGCAGTTTTAGGAACATTAGTGGCTCGTTTCCGGGTGCGTAGTTTTTTGAGTCACTTGGCATATTGAGGAATTTGTTCGATGGTGTCTAGGAGTGGAACATTGATATGAACTTGTTTGAAGATTTCAAGAGTATTTTTCGAAATTTGCATATTTTTTTTCTTATTGTTAAGTCTATGAGGATATGGAGCTACTGGTTTATAAACTATTTCAGAATTTTGATTGTTCGAAGAAGAAGGTCTCAATATAGGAAGTGAAGGAGGTAAAGGTATAGAAGTTGAGTTGTTGGGATTGCCAACATTAGAAGAAGAGACTTTGGGGTTACCAACATTAGTAGAAGAGATATTATCTGGGTTGCCGAAATTAGAAGAAGAGAAGTTGGGATTGCCAACATTCGAAGAAAATGGGAGTTTGGAAGGTTCATAAGTGTTGGCATTAGTATCCATCAGATGAGCGTCAAACTTTTGATTGGGGTCAAAATCAAAGTATTATCGGGACTATCGACATTATTTTCAATCGTTTTTTCGGACCTAAGGGTGATGATCGTGTTAACCGAATTATAGTTTTCGTCCTCACAAGAATTCACAATACGAAAGTTATATTTTGGATTTACCTTGGGTTGACTAGGCAAATTCCCATTTTCGTTATATTTCATTAGTTCCTTCATCATATTCATCATTTGTTTGAGTTTAGCAACTTGATTGTTTATTTGTTTCTCTGATCGAACAATTTCTTGAGAAGATTGAGGAGACTGATTTGATTATTGAAAGAAAGAATGCCTATATGGTTGACTTGAAGGCTTAGATTAAGGTGGAACTTGAGAAGTTTGAGGACTAGAAGAAAATGGAGCTTAGTAATTCGACTTTGGTATCATGTGAGATGGGTTCACGACATTTTTGGGATTAGACCATGAGAAATTTGGATGATTTCTCAAACTAGGGTTATACATGGATGAGTAAGGACTATTTTGTGCTGTGACATCAACTTGATCTTGAGGGTAATATTAGGGAAATCCTTCTTCAATTTGAGGAGTTTGAGTTTCTAAGGGAGGACGAACTATATCCACGACATGCACTCCTCTAGAAGAAGCACAGATGGGAACATGAATTGACTCCCACTACATGTCCTTTTTAGAATAATCTTCTAAGAATTCTGAAGCTTCATCGGTCATTTTAGACATAAATTCTCCTCCACACATTGATTCTTGTTGCGTTCGAGTTTGATAGTTTAGTCGTTCATATTTAATTTGGAATAAGTGGTGTTTTAGGATTGCATGATAAGGACAACTATATAATAATTGGTTGAATCACTCAAATTATTTTGAAAAAAACTCCCCTTCGTTTTAAGAGAGCTGATTTATTTCAATTTGGATTTTTAGAGTTTTATGAAATGGGTAAAACTTTTTTAAGAATACAGTGACAAATTCATCCCAACTTCTTATGGAATGTTTTAGGAGAGAATTTAGCCATCTTTTAGCTCTTTCAAGTAGTGAAAATGGGATTAGCCTTAGCTTAATTGATTCATTACATAATTGTTGCATTCTAGTTGTGGATGCATACAACTCAAATTCACTTAGAAATTCATTAGCATTTTAAAAACCATAAAATTTCAGTACCCCTGGAATGAAAGAATGTTTAAGCTCCAAATTTCCTTCGATTGGTGGAAATACTATGACAGAAGGTTGAACAGTCCTAGTTAGGTAACATAGATCTCAAAGAGGCAAGGGTATATCCATTCCAACATTGAGATTTTGAAAATTTTGATTAATTCGATTATAATCCACGTTGTTTGAAAAGTTTTGGTTTATCTGAGACCCCCTAGGAGAATGGTGGCTAAAAATCTTTCCACTCATCATTGTCGAATATAGAAAATCCAAAACTTAAGGTTGACACGATTAGCTCTTATTTAATACATAACGTACTTAAGTATATCTTATTAGTTGATAATCTCGATTTGAAAGGGGAAGAGGGTCTTATGGCCGTTCATGTATAGTATAAATACTAAGGGATATGACTAATGTTTAACGGGTAGTATGCAACCTCTTTTACTTAAAGTTCAATAAATTAAACTAATATATATCTGTGACCAACCCTTGAGAGAATCAATTTCACAAAATACACCCTTGTAGTTTAATATTTTGCAAATCAAATTAAATAAATAGATTAGAAAAGTTAAGTTGCTAGAGTAAACAAAATAAAATTTCAAATGTAAATAGTTAACCAAGTTTGTTTGTCCTAACGAGCATGAGTTTTGATCCTAACGTCAACATCTAACCAAATTTTATAGTTGAAAAACGATGAGAGTGATGATTTTAGTTATGGAATTTGTTCCTTACTAAATTTATTTCGAAATTTCAGCCAACACAACAATCAAACAAGAATAATTACAGGAAATTAAAAAAGTTGTATGAGTAAGCCGCTGCCCCTGTAGATTTTTTTTACAAGCAATGCCTATATATTTTCTTTTAGCAGCAAAGCACCTGTTGACTTTAATCTTTTTACAGTGGGGTTTGGTTGTCCGTCCAAGGCAATTACGTTCCTTGAAATCTTTCTTTCCTATGGCCTTTGATTGAACCCTTTTTTATAGGAAAGAAACAAAACAAATGAAAAGAAAACAGACTCGAATTAAAACCAAAAAACTAAAATCTAATTAGATTAGATTAAATAAAAAATAAACTCATCATTTTAGAAAAAGACTATATACTAAGCTCAAAGGGAGGAAAGAACAAAGCTTAAAAAACCTAAGCTAAATAGAACTAAACTAACTCAAACTAAATAGGCAAGTTCACTCAATTAGTCACAACTCGGGCGCAACCTTAAATATCCACACCCTAGACCTTTTCTCTTAAAAAAATAAACTGGAGACTTCCTTTAAACCACACGAAATAAAATCCACCCCTTTATTTCTTTCCTAGAATTGATTGAAAAAATCACAAATTAAAGCTTTGAGTCACAGTTCGATTAGAATCAGTTGATTCAGATTTCATGTCTTGAAGTGGGATTTTTAAAACGATGAACTTGTGAGGCGATTTTGTTTTCTGAAAATTGCGACTGCGATTTGGAGTTTATGGTTGTTCGAACTATAGGTCTCGATCGTGATTAAACTGGTATTTCTAGTGTAGGCAATTGTGAGGCTTAGGTTTTGAGTTTGATTTGGCTTGGTTTGTTGTATTACGTGATTTTGTTCATCGCGTCTGATTTTAGGTTATTCTGATTGTTGCTGATGCGCGACTGTATTGCGGTTTGTATTGTGGGCGATCGCTGCTTGGTTTAAGAAGATAGTTTGAAGTAGCTATCGATTGATGATGTACTTAAATGTGGGCAAGGTAGGAGTGGTTGTGGATTTGTGGGTGGATCTGTGGTAGAAGATGTAGACTTAGTGGGTGAACTAAGGGTGGAAGTGCTAGAATTTGGGTATCACATTGATGGAGTATGGAGCTGAATTTGATTATTGTTTGTGGCGTTGGTATGATGCAGGCAGGAGTTTGTTTGAAAGAAGGTGTAGAGAAGAGATTGTGGGGAGTCTGTTGGTTTGGCTATGGATGTTGTTGCACGAGGTGGCAAAGGTGTGTTGTGCGATTGGGGGTAGGGTTATTATTGATCTGAAGATGAAAGTAGAGTTGAGGTGATTGTAACGGCTGGAAATTTCCGACTCCTCGAGAGTCGGAAATTCCGAGACGTTAGTGAAAGAATTTAGAAGGTGAGAAAGAAAAGATAGAACTAATAGAATAGAAGAAGAAGTAGAACATCAGAATCATCAGAGTAACACGAATCTCACAGCGGAACGAATAACATATAATATATAACATAACTTTGAAGTAAACAATTATATATATATACAATAGCACTTATCAGAGTACAACACTTACAACACAGCGGAAATAACTATAGCTATAAAATCTTGAAGTCTCCTGCTCCAAGCTCTCCAAGTATATCTGTAAATCCCGACTACTTGACTGCCCGTACAAATTTAGGCACCCAAGAGTTTAGGGAAAACAACAAAGTAAACTCCGGGTCAGTCATGGGACTGGTATGAGTAAAACAGTTTAAAACAATTGAACAGGTATATGATATCTCATAAGACCACGCCGTGAATACGGAACGGGTTTTTCCTTATGAGTATCTAAACAACTTTGACAAGCAATATCATTGTGATATTATAATAATGTCTAAGTACAAATAGGTATCAATCTAGCAGAAACACTTGCATCTCACGTTCTACATACATAGTATAAAATCATAAACCGCAGGGCGCTTATCGGAAAATGGATTCCAACAGACAAGGTATGGGAGCACCTTCTGAATAGTGTACTCTAGAGGTGATACACTCAGGGTTCAACAAGAACGTCTTGCAACCCGGCCAAACATGACCGCTCACTCATTTAGCTTGAGTGTCGCGAATATATTGCCACCACGGTTGTAGGCCATCCAACCGTCATTCGAAGATACAGAATCAAAAAGAAGTATAAATATGGATATTCCCTAGATCGGTGACAACACACCCTGCTTGGGAATGGCCCAACTAGCCATGCTGCCTAGCCCAACTTTTGTTACTTCCTGGTGTGAGGCTAGAAGCTACGTCTATCTTCAGAACATCTGATCACCATTCACTTTGAATGCCACATCGTCATACCCGCCAAATCACAAATTGACTTCTCCAAAAATAACACGGGTATACAGCTAAGAGAAACGAATTCCTCCGCCACCAAACGTGAATACGTTTGAACAGATCAACTTACGCGATCTATTGGATATACTCTGTCAGACCTTCTTCCATATACGTTGTCCTGGGACTGGACAAACCGAAGGCACTATTCAGTATATCCATCTTAGTCACTGTTATCTAAGACTTATACAACAGCCCTTGCATTTTACTCCGTCTTCAATTTATCTTTGGCAGATATTGCTCGCAACGCTTATGCCAATACAGAGTGGTTCTTTGGATAATAATCCAACCGGTCTCTCCATATTAACAATGTTAAAATGGTAAAAACTTTGATAGTCTGTGATTCAACTATCAAATGAAAACATGTCGGTGTACAAACAACGATCTTATTTCCAAATGGAAATTCGATCGATCAATCATCATATGTTCATATTTCCTTATTTTATATGTTTAGAAAATATATGTTATTACTCATTGGAAAACATTTCCATAGCTTATTTTCACATCACTATTATTTCGCAACTATCAGTCCCTAACTGTAACTAGTATGAGAACAATTCTCTAAGTATCAATACGGAAGGTCGAAACCAACATCAGATCGTCACTTAGAAAACCGCTCAACTTACCCTCTCCAGTCAGTTTCTGAATTTGCTTAACTCTATTTCTTAAATTCTTATCATGAAAACATTTCATTTTCTATGTTTAGAAAACATATCTGACTATATTTGGAAAACGTTTCCAAAACTCATTTACGGATTTCCAATGAACGTTGTATAAAACATCGTTACGCTTAATCCATTAATCGCTTATTACTTAACTATATTTCAAATCAACCTTTTCTATCGAACCACAACTATTCCTTTGTCAATTCTGAAGTCAATCAAGTTGGGGTATAATTACCTCGCAGACCTTAATTGAACAACGTCCTTTACTGTGAAATAGATGAATTTCATCACTCACTTTTCACAATCATCTGTTTACGCAAATTCTCGGATTCAGGTTACAAATCCACTTCTTATATGACAGTGTTTGATTATAACTATAACGTTATAATTCCTACCCCTAAAATATCTAACCTAAATTATAAATTTATTTCCTAACTCGAATAATTTATCCGACACCAAATTTCTAAATCAATAACTAAATCTTGATTTAAACCCTGGAAAGTAAATAGTACTTTCCCGAATTCGCTAAAATCGAATTCGACGTATAACTCTCTTTCGAGTAATCTCTATTTGATTAACTCTTCTTCGAATAACCTATATTCGATTATCTCTCTTCGAATAACTCATATTCGAAATCTCTCTCTTTCGAATAAACAATATTCGATCTCTTTCTTTCGAATATGCTATATTCGAAAATCTCCTTTCGATTTACTAATTGATAACTCCTTTGGATTAACTAACTTCGAATAATTCCTTTGGATTAACTAACTTCGAATAACTCCTTTGGATTAACTAACTTCGAATAACTCCTTTGGATTAACTGACTTCGAATAACTCCTTTGGATTAACTAACTTCGAATAACTCCTTTGGATTAACTGACTTCGAATAACTCCTTTGGATTAACTAACTTCGAATAACCAATATTCGATAACTACTCTTCGAATAAATAATATTCGGTAACTCTTCTCAAATGAATAACATTTGATTTCTCCACTCGAATAAACTATATTCGATTACTCTTCCCTCGAATACACTATATTCGATAACTCTACTTCGGATAAGTGATATTCGACAACTCTACTCGATTAACTCTACTTGGATAACTCTAACTGATTCACTCTGACTGGTCAACTTTAACTGGTCAACTCTAACTGGTCAACTCTAACTGATCAACTCTAACTGGTCAACTCTAACTGGTCAACTCTAACTGATCAACTCAAACTGGTTAACTCAAATGGTTAACTCTAACTGGTTAACTCAAATGGTTCTGGTTAACTCAAATGGTTTACCCTAACTTGATTTACTTGTCTCGATTAACTGAACTAATCCACTTAGTTTAACTTAGTTAATTCACGTTGATTAACTCTAGCCGGTTCACTTAGTTTAACTCAACTAATTTACTTCGATTAACCACTTAGTTAACTTAACTAATTCACATCGATTAATCCTTTAGTTTAACTTAACTAATTCACATCGATTAATCCTTTAGTTTAACTTAACTAATTCACATCGATTAATCATTTAGTTTAACTTAACAAATTTACTTTGATTCACCGCTTAGTTTAACTTAACTAATTTACTTTGGTTAACCACTTAGTTTAACTTAACTAATTCACTTTGATTAACCACTTAGTTTAACTTAACTAATTCACTTCGTTTAACTCAACCAATTCACTTGGTTAACTCGACCAATTCACTTGGTTAACTCCTATTTATTTAACAAATAAATATCTTCTTTAGTTTAATTCTATTTATTTAATCTCTAAATAAATACCCTTTATAATATTCTATTTATTTAATCTCTAAATAAATATCCTTTATATTCGTTCTAACGAATATAATTCCTTTATATTTTGACTGACAAATATATCCTCTTATATTCGATTAACATATATATTCCCTTATATTGATTTACAAATAAAACTCTTTTATATTTGTTTTACCAACTATATCCCTTAATATTCAAAAATCCTTTTTCTTATATATATATATATAAAATCCCTTGATTTTATATAAATAAACTATTTTCAAAATATACTTTGAAAACCCCTCTCCTACATTCGGGTATTTCTCATGGTATTTAACACACCATATAACAACGATAAATATCGTCCCACCACACATAATCACACAAATTATATACATCACATTATATATCACAATATAAAAATCACAGTAAAATAACTGTTGAGGAATCCTGTTGGATTCCTCCAACCTGTTCCCCTGCATCCACAGATGTTAAACAACACCAGTATAATATTCTGATAAACAGAATCAACATATAATTATTTAACAGTTTATATATATATACAGATATATATATAATTTCTACTAACTTACTAGCAGTTAAATCAAACAGTCAACACCCAGCCGATCAACAGATAATTAACAGTTCTAAGAACACGTTGTAAAAATAGAACTGTATAGAGAATGTGAGTTTTACTCACATTTGCGCGTTAATCGTTGAATAACGGTTTGCGTTCATTTGACTGCGACGAACAATTTATTTCGCCATAAATTGTAATGGGCTCTGATGGACTTGCGGTCAGTCTCATTGTATAGTGTCCGTCCATACGATCCCAACGCAACTTACGGTTTGTCAATCCGACTTCGTACGAGCTAGATACGAACATTACAAATTAATACATATTGGAATTTTAAATTAAACTTGAATTTAATTTAAACTGGGCCTCACCTTTTTCCCTTACGGCCCAAACCCACTTCAGCCCCCTTCAAAACCGAACCCGTTCTTCCCCCAACATCAAACAGCGGCTCCAGTAAACCCATTTCAAGCCATTAGGAAACTTCAAAAATCCTCCTTCCACGGATTATGATAAATCAAACTAAACCCATCGTGATACTCCTCATCAAAAGCTGATCACCCTCATACCCAATTCGTTCACTTCGATCCTCACCTCAGACTGCGTCGAACCTGAACAGCAGCGAACCCGCCACGAAAAACCATCATCGGAATCCGTCAGAGCTCGCTACTAGGTGTCGCTCTAGCTCCTGAATCCAAATCCTCCCTCAACTCCACCTTCGATCGCCTCAACCGTACTAAAACCCGAACCCTAGCTCAACTGGAAAAACCGCGAGTACCTAGACTAACGTCGAACAAACTGAAATAGCTATAGACTCGAAGCAAATCCCTCCGGGAACTCGAATATGTGGGTTTTATAATTTATGGTATTTGATTTGGATTTTTCTTTTGTTTGTTTTGGATTTTTCTTTGGGAAAATTGTTTGCTGTGATGTTTATACGGGTTATATAGCCTGTTGGTGGTAGGTAGCGTTTGTGGTAGGGATTGAAGGCCGTGTGGCCTGTGCAGAACCTCAGAAAATGGGAGGGATATTTTCAATTTGATTTTTGTAATTTATTTACTCGATTTTCTCCTTGCATCTGCCTTCTAAAAATCCCAGCGATCACATACGATCTCCTAAAATCACGAAAATTGACATGTCACTAGAGTTCGACATTACGGTCCCAACGAAACTGGTTTCGTCGAATTCCGACTTCGTATGCTCACACAGCGTATTTTTAACCGTCGAAAAACTGACTATTTCTCACTCTAAAAATCCGTGCGGTCACACAGTAACTCTAAAAATCACGAAACTTGGAATCTAACAACTACTTGACATTGCGGATCCAACAAAACTGGTTTCGTCGAATTCCGATTTCGTATGCTCACACAGCATATTTTTAAAGCTCTGGATGACCCATTTAAATATATAAATATATTTAAATATAATTAAATAAATTATTAATAAATTTATATTATCATATATCTTCACATATGATATCGTACAGCTCCAGAATATCATATCAAAATATACAGTTTGATATTTCAGATTCCTGATTACCTCGATATTCAGTTTTACATTGAAAAACTGATTTATAACGTATATAAAGCGTCGCAAATTATAAAGGAATTCTACAGCGACTTTTCTGAAATTTGATTTGGACATAACTAAAAATCTACACGACGAAATGTTCATTTTTCTCTTCCGTTAGAAAAATATAGCTTAACAGATTCAAACGTTTCTTTTTTCACAGAAATCCGGCTTAAAATGAATCATGTACATTCAGTTGAAGTTCAAATCGCCAAATAACGAACTGCCGCGTCGTTACGGGCTCGATTATAATTATTATTATAATTTATACGTTCAACTATCGTTTATTTAATATATTCGTTATTTAAATAACTTAATTATTATACCTTACAAAACGCGCCATTACAGTGATTTTGAAGATGATAGTATTCAGGTCTTGATCAATGGTAGAAAGGAGTTATTTGGAATTTTAGGCTGATGGAACTACAGTTTGAAATTGCTGGAGAAATTGATGTGTTGTTGCAAGTGGTGATGGCTTAACTAGGTTTGAAGTTTCCGACGCGGTCGTGGCAGCATGGTTTTAGGTCTAATGGGATGTGATGATTATTGCGTGATGACTGGAGCAGCAGTCAGTTTGTTTTGGAAAAGGTGTCAAATGAGAAGGAGCTCAAATTTTCCTTTTATTATTTTGTTTTTTTTGGAAGAGGAAAGAAATTGTAAAAGAAAAGAAAATGATTAGAGAAAAAAGGAAAGAAATAAAACAAAAATTTGGCAAGATTTTCTCTCTCTTGTTTTGATGATTGTAGTATCAATGTTTAATACCCAATCAACTAATCAAGAACCTTTTTTATAAAAATAAAAGAAAACAAAAACAAGAAAAGAATAAAACTAACACAAATCAAAAACTAAATAAACAATAATATTTAATTGTTGCCTCCCTGGCAATAGCGCCAAAAACTTGACACTTTTCTAAGGATTAGAAAAGCGCAAATTTATTATAAATTTACTACAAGCGCACAGGTGTGTAGTATGCAGGTCGAACACAAAGAGGACAATTAAATTATATTATTTATGTAAACTATTGGCTGAGCTAGATAATGTTTGGAGATGTGATTTGAATAAAACTGAAAATATAATTTGGTTCAGAACAAATCTAATTGAGCTGACAACCAAAATATCAATTATCAATAAAAAAAGTGAAAAGAAAATAAAACTACAATTAAATTCACTACATATTCGAATCTAGTCTGATCTATAATAAATTTCAATGATAAACAAACAAAACAGAATACTAGAAATAAAATTGCAAACGGAAACAAACAAACAAAAAACCATTGAATCTAATCAGACGGTCAATCACTAATAAGAAAAGTAAACGTAGTAGCAATTTGTGTTCTAGCAAATCTAATTGACTAGACAACACAAATTTCCATGAAAATGAAAAATACAGAAATAAAAGAAAAAGAAAATATAGCTTTATTAATGGAGAAGAGAGAAAAAGGTGCCCGATTTGAATACAATGAGTATTTATAGGGGAAGTAGTCTCCTATCTATGTGAATATTGGACCTATAATGAATCACTTGAAATATAATATTTACAAATAAAAGAGATACGAAGATGAATTTGATATAGTCCATGGAGATTCCCTCTTCTGATTATTGGCATGTCGTAGATTAATTGGCTTTTCTTTTAGCAATAATCTTATCAAATTTTCTTCTACATGGTAGTTGAAAATGTATATTTGATTTCCTTGAGAAGAATATGATTATTTCTTAAATCCTTTACTAGTATATACATTATATAAATACATACATATGAACATATATATAATATAAAACTTTGCAAGCCCTAATTCAAGATAATCAATGGAACATCTCTGCCACTCTCCTTTACCAATTTCAGTAAGACAAAATCAAGTATATGCCTATTTACATTGATAGGGAGAATGACAAATAGGTATGGAAACCTACAGGGAATGAGTTCACTACTAAGTTGGCGTGGAATGAAGTCAAAAGGAAGGAACAACCCAAAATATGGAGAAAAATTATTTGGAATCGTGTATACAGCCCTAAAATGGCTTTCAATGCTTGCAAAGCAATTCTGGGCAGATTACCTACACGGGATAGATTGAATCGATGGAGAATTACAGAAGATACTCATTGCGTGCTTTGTAATCAAATGGAGGAGTCACATACTCAATTACTTACGAATGCTTAGTGTCTAAAGAAATTTTGAAGTACAGTGATTACATCACGGGGATTACAATCGGTTTTGGTAAGCTGGAAGACATTACGAATTACCTCATTGGCCGAAGGACCACGAAAGACTTAGAGACCAAACACCATATAATTTCCTTCACCATAGCTGCATGGATCGTGTTGAAATAAAGGAATAAGCTCTCAATAGAAAACCAATACTTAGTCAGATCTAGAGCGTATCATTATTTTCGAACTGAAATGAGCCAAATTGAGGATACCAGAGAGCCTTACCAGGAGGGGTGCAGAAGTTGCTCATGACGGAGGAGGGATGTGCTTGCGTCAGGGGCAAGAAACCCATGAAGATCATTTCAGCCGCCATGATTTGGAAGAAGAAGGGTTTCGAGTTTTTTGCTATTCGATTTTTTAGTCCCTGTTTTCTCAGTTGAAAAGTTAATATTCATCTGATCTTGAAAGTTTTGCAGTGGCTTTTCGGGATAGTGAACACGTGTGTTGTGTTGTTTAACGCATGTATCAGCATTTTGGGGTTAAAGCCTAATAGAAAATTTGACCCATTTTCGAAATATAT
This sequence comes from Allium sativum, assembly GCA_030737875.1. Lineage (NCBI taxonomy): Eukaryota > Viridiplantae > Streptophyta > Magnoliopsida > Asparagales > Amaryllidaceae > Allium > Allium sativum. The sequence continues at coordinate 424,988,724 of CM060909.1, read as the reverse complement.
ATATATAATATAATATAAACCACAAGTATATGTGTTCCTTAAAGCACAGGAGACGGAGTGTTCATATCCATTCTCCTTTCTTTCAGTCGCAAATAAATATGGCTTGATAGGTATCGCACTCAGACCACTTTGCCCAAATTCCAAGGCCTTAACCAATGTTCTAAAGCTTCCTTTGTGATTGAAAACTTGTTGATTTCGAAAAGTAGCAATTTTCTATTCAAATGGTCTTTAATTGAGATAGAAGAGACTTTTATTGACAATTTGTGAAAATTCACGAAAATACCCAAAGTAATATTTATTTATATACAATAAAGATAAGATATGAGCGTAAAAATAAACGCTTTTACATGTTAATCAAATACCCCCACGCTTATCTTTTACTCGTCCTCAAGTAAAACAAAAATGAAAAACTAGGTTGGTCACACTTTTGTAGGAAACACGGTTGCATTGTGCGTATGAAACAAGCCATTAAACCTCTAGGCGTCCCTGGTAGGACGAGTGGTGTCTTGTGAGGGTTTTCAGCGGATACTACCCATAAGACTCTATTGTGGTATGCAATGGTTCTAGTGCAACTACATGAATGCTAGTATGCAAATGAAAACAAAAAATGTAAACATGACTTGTTTCATAAAAGTTGCAACATAGCAGTATACAATTTGAAATCAATCTATAGAAATTTTTGGTTCCTCAACTCGTCATTTTTTTTACACATAATTCAAGTTTTTGTACATTTAATTCTAGTTTGTCCAGTTAGTTCGGTTGATAACATTGTGCATCCATGAAATAAATTCTTAGTTTCCATGTCACAGTTTGCAAAGTGGTATTTTTATTTATATTCTTATGTATGACTAGTCAAATCAATAAGGTCAAGAAGTGCTTACGTACCAATTGCTTATTCTCTCTCTTTGTAAAAATTAAAATATATAACTAATTAAACGCACCTAACTGAAGAGACCAACTTATACCACCCATGCGCTGCATTATGGGCTATTGTGAGAGTTGGGTAAGAGCATGGCGTGTTTGCACACCAACGCTAGATTTACAAGCAATGTTAGATACCCTTGGATTACTATTATTTCTTAACATAAGAAGAAAGAGTTGCGCGATTTCAGCTTAGCACAACTTAGTTTAAAAGATTTGAAAAGCTAATACATGTACTTTAACCCTTCTAATCATTAAACAAAGACTAGAAATTAGAATAGACTTCATGATCATCACCTAAGAATCTCCCTATATACTGGTTACACTATCATCACTTGTAATTCAACTTTTCATTATATTTCTTATTCGATCTTAGTAGAGAGAAAAAATTTACTGTCAACTAACCAAAAAAATTGTTAACTCGCTTCGTTGTACCAATCTAAAATGTGTCGTATTTTCAAGAAAAAATTGGCATGTTACTACGACCGAAAATGCATGATAGCCCAATCTAAATGCATGAAAATGAAAAGGAAACAAATTAAAGAATAATAAAAAAGATGCAATGAGACACCCCCCACACTTGATCTAAACCATGTCCACGCTGTAAACACGTTTCCTAAATGTAAAAGAGTGTACCTAAAGATGGATTAGATGCAAAATGATTTGTAGAATGAAATTCAATTTAACAACTATATGAGTGTGCAAATCAACTGCAATATGAAATCTATGAGGATGAATAATGTTTGGGAAAGAATGATGTTTCCTTTTCCCCTCACACTTGTTCCTATCGAAAATGATGAGTGATGGTTTCTTATCTCCAAGCCCGTAAGGTACCAAAGGCGTTTCAATGAATTCTGAAACCAAAATCCTCCCTTTGAAAATTTTGTCGTACCGATGGTTTTTATCATTCAAATAAAGATAATCATAATCCCATGAACTTGAGCGTTTAACCTAAATCTTATTCGTTGATATGGAATTAAGATTATTTTCGAGCCATTCCCCAATTCATCGTGTAAAATTTTTAATCTTGCCCTTAAATAGCATTTCAAAAGACATAGTGGATACGTTTATTGAGGCAAGGGAAATGTCCTGAAGAGCTAAATCCGATATGTCTTTTAAACTGTTTCAATTACATCAAGTTCTTTTATTTTAGAATCTTTGGGTTGATGAAAAATATTCAATTCAACGGTTAAGTGCCCAAAGGATAGTCGAAGTTGGTCGCTCCTACAATTTATGATAGTGTTTGAGGTGGCTAAGAAGGGATGAAAAAAATCAATGGAATTTGACTAAAACAAGCCCGGTTTCAAGAACTGTGAAATTGGCAGGGAAATAAAATTCTTTAGTTTAAATCAAAATGTCTTCAATTATGCCCAATTGCTTTTTAAAAGTGATCGGTGAATTGAATTGTTATGTTTGTGGGTTTCAATATCCCTAGTCCAAGTTGATGATAAACAGTATAGGGAAGAAGACTGATACTTGCACCAAGAATAAGTAGGGCATGATTGATTGGAGTATTTCCAATTTTACAACCGACTATATGGCAATTGGGGTCCTTATACTTGATTGGTGAAGGATTTAAGAAAACAAAGCTAGTGTTTTTGGTCAAGAAGGCATTTTTAGGAACATTAGGTGCTAGTTCTTTGAGACACTTGGCATATTGAGGAATTTGTTCGATGGTGTCTTAGAGTAGAATACTGACATGAACTTGTTTGAAGATTTCAAGATTTTTTTTAGAAATTTGCATCCTTTTTCTTATTGTTAAGTCTTTGAGGATATGGAGCTACTGGTTTATAAACTATTTTAGAATTTTGATTGTTCGAAGAAGAAGGTTTCGATATAGGAAGTGATGGAGGTAAAGTATAGAAGATAAGTTGTTGGGATTGCCAACATTAGAGAATAGACTTTGGGTTTGCCAACATTAGTAGAAGAGATATTATCAGGGTTGTCGACATTAGAAGAAGAGATGTTGGGATTGCCACAGTTCGAAGTAAATAGGAGTTTGGAAGGCTTAGATGGGTTAGCATTATTAGCCATCGAATGAACGTCAAACTTTTGAATTGGGGTTGAAATCAAAGGATTATCAGGATTGCCGATGTTATTTTCAATCGTTTTTCTAGATCTAAGGGTGATGAACGAGTAAACCGAATTATAATTTTTTTCCTCACAAGAATTCAAAGTACGAGAGTTATATTTTGGATTCGTCTTGGGTTGATTAGGCCATTTCCCTTTTTCGTTACATTTCATTAGTTCCTTCATCATATTCATCATTTGTTTGAGTTTAGCATCTTGATCGTTTATTTATTTCTATAATCGAAAAATTTCTTGAGAAGATTGAGGAGACTAAGTTAATGATTGAAAGTTAGAATGCCTATATGATTGACCCGAAGGCGTAAATTGATGTGGAACTTGAGAAGGTTGAGAACTAGAAGAAAATGGAGCTTGGTAATACGACTTGGTATCATGTGATATTGATTCGTGACTTTTTTGGGATTAGACCATGAGAAATTTGGATGATTTCTCCAACGTGGGCTATACGTGGATGAGTAAGAACTATTTTGAGCTATGGCATTGATTTGATCTTGGGGGAGAAAAAAAGGGCAGTCCTTCTTCGATTTTAGGAATTTTAGTTTCAAAGGGAATACGAACTGGATCCACGACATGAACTCCTCTAGTGGAATTACAGATAGGAACACGAATTGACTCCCGTTGCATGTCCCTTTCAGAATAATCTTCTAAGAATTCCCAACGCTCATCGGTTGTTTTAGACATAAATTCTTCTCCATGTATTGGTTCTAGTTGTGTTCGAGTTTGATAGTTTAGCCCTTCATATTTAATTTGACACAAGTGGTGTTTTGGGATTGCATGATGAGGAAAACTATGTAATAATTTGTTGAATCTCTCAAATTTTGAAAAAGTTTCCCCTTTGTTTTGAGAGAATATATTTATTTCAATTTGGATTTATAGAGTTTTATAAAATGGATTTTTTTTAAAGAATATAGTGACGTATTCATCCTAACTTCTTATGGAATATTTTGGGAGAGAATTTAGCCATCTTTTAGCGCTTTCAAATAGTGCAAATGGGATTAGCCTTAGCTTGATTGATTCATTAGATAATTGTTGCATTCTAGTTGTGGATGCATTCAATTCAAATTCACTTAGAAATTCACAAGCATTTTCAGAAGCAGCAAATTTCAGTACCCCTTGAATGAAAGAATGTTTAAGCTCAAAATTTCCCTCGATTGGTGGACATACTATGACAAAAGGTTGAACTATCCTAGTTGGGTAACATCGATCTCAAAGAGACAAAGGTTTATCCATTCTAACATTGAGATTTTGAAAATTTTGATTAATTCGATTATAATCCATATTGTTTGAAAAGTTTTTGTTTATCTAGAGACCCTCTAAGAGAATTATGGTAGCTAAAACACTTTTCACTCATCGTTGTCGAATATAGATAATCCGAAACTTAAGGTTGACACAAGTAGCTCTTATTACAAAATAGAGAACGTACTCAAGTAAATCTTATTAGTTGATAATCTCGATTTGAAGGGGGATGATAGTATTATTGTCATTCATGTATAGTATAAAGGGTACGATCAATGTTTTACAAGTAGTATGCAACCTCTTTTGCTAAAAGTTCAATAAATTGAACTAATATATATCCGTGATCAAACCCTTGAGAGAACCAGTTTCACAAAATACACTCTTGTAGTTAAATATTTTGCAACTCAAATTAAATAGATAGAATAGAAAAGTTAAGTTGCTAGAATAAGCAAAATAAATTTTAAAATTTGAATAGTTAACCCAATTTGTTTGTCCTAACGAGCTTGATTTTTGATCCTAACATCAACATCTAATCAAATTTTATAGTTGAAAAATGATGAGATTGATGACTTTAGTTATGGAAATTCATTCCTCACCAAATTTATTTAGAAATTTCAGCCAACACAACAATTAAACATGAATAATTGTAGGAAATTCAAAAAATACAAGCAAGCCGATGCCCCTGTAGAATTTTTTAACAAGCAATGTCTATATATTTTCTTTTAGTAGTAGACTGTGTAGCCTCGATTCAACAGCAGCCCTACTACCTGTGGAGTTTAGTTTATTTTACAGTGGGGTATGGCTGCCTGTTCAGAGCAAATGTGTAGCTTGAACTCTTTCTTTCCTATGGCCTTTGATTGACTGAAACCTTTTTTTATGGAAAACAAAAAAAACAAATGAAAAGAAAATAGAAACTGACTTGGAATTAAAACCAAAAAACTAAAATCTAACTAGACTATATAAAATAAAATAAAAACTCAACTTCTTAGAAAAAGACTACACAGTAAGCTCAAAGGGGGGATGAACAAAGCTTACATAAAAAACTAAACTAAACCGTATTAAACTAACTCAAACTAAATAGGCTAGTACACTCAATTAGTCACAACTCAGGCACAACCTAAAATAACCACACCCTAGACCTTTTTTCTCAAAATAAATAAATAAACAGGTGACTTCTTTTAAAACACACAAAATAAAATCCATCCTCTTTATTTTTTACCTGAACTGGTTAAAGAACCGCAAGTAAAAACTTTGAATCAGGGTTTGAATAAAATCAACTGATTCGGGTTTCAGGTCTTATAGTGAGGTTTCGAAATCGATGAACTACTGAGGCGACTTTGTTTTCTGAAAAACATGATTACGATTTGGAGTTTTTGGTTGTTCGAACTGCAGGCCTCGATCATAATTGAACTGGTGCATCTAGGATAGGCGACTGTGAGGCTAGGGTTTTGAGCTTGATTTGTATTATTGCGTGATTATGTTCGTCAAGTCCGATTTTGGGTGATTACGATTATTGCTGATGCGTGAGGGTATTGGGGTTCGTGTTGTGGGTGATTACTTCTTGGTTTGAGAAGATGGTTCGAAGTGGCTATCATTTGATGATGGACTTGAACGTGGGTAAGGTAGGAGAGGTTGTGGAGATGTGGGTGGATCCATCGGAGAAGATGTGGACTTGATGGGTGAACTAAGGGTGGAAGCGCTGGAATTTGGGTGAGATGTTGATGGAGTATGGAGATGAATTTGATTGTTGTTTGTGGTGTTGGTATGATGCAGGCAGAAGTTTGTTTGAAAGAAGGTGTAGAGAAGAGATTATGGGGAGTCTGTTGGTTTGGCTATGGATGTTGTTGTTGCACGAGGTGGCAAAGGTGGGATGAGTGATTGGGGGTGGGGTTATTGTTGGTCTAAAGATGAAAGTAGTGGTAAGGTGATTTTGAAGTTGATGGTGTTCAGGTCTTGATCAATGGTAGAAAGGAGTTATTTGGGATGGTGGGCTTATCGAACTACAGTTTGAAATTGCTGGAGATATTGATGTGTTGTTGCAAGTGGTGATGGACTAACTAGGTTCGAAGTTTCCGATGCGGTGGTGACGACATGGTTTTGGTTCTAATGGGAGGTGATGATTGTTGCGTGATGGTTGGAGCAGTAGTCGGTTTGTTTTGGAAAAGGTGTCAAATGAGAAGGAGCTCAAATTTACCCTTTTTATTTTGTTTTTGTTTTTTCGGAAGAGGAAAGAAATTGTAAAATAAAGAGAAAAAAGGAAAGAAGTAAAATAAAACATGACATGATTTTCTCTCTTGTTTTGATAATTGTAGTATCACTGTTTAATACCTAGTCAACTAATCAAGAATTTATTTATAAAAATAAAAGAAAACAAAAACAAGAAGAAGAAAAAAAACTAACATGAATCGAAAATTAAATAAACAACAATATTTAATTGTTGCCTCCTCGGCAGCAGCGCCAAAAAACTAGATACTTTTCTATGGATTAGAAAAGCGCAAATTTATTACAAATTTACTGCAAGCGCATAGTGTGTATGCAGGTCGAACACAAGGAGGACAATTAAATTATATTATTTATGCAAATTCGTGGGTGAGTTAGACAATGTTTGGAGATATGATTTGAATAGAATAGAAATTGTAATTTGGTTCAGAACAAATCTAATTGATGTAACACCCCACGTCCATTAATGTCACTCACAAAGGGAATGCATTAACTTTCATGGAGTATTATAAGTGTATAGAACAGAATATAACGAGACAGATACATATATTGGTACTCTAAAATTTTAAAACAACTTCATGCAGCGGAAAAATAGTTTGGTTACAACACCAAAACCAGCAATAAAACCAAGTACACTTAATATCAATCTTGACAAATTATTTTCTGAGTACATAAAACAAAAAGCATAACCCCAACATAAATAGCCATAAAAAGAGATAAGCTGAACTTTTACTTTCAGTAATCTAAGCACTTCCAAAAGAGAGAGAAAGAGATCCAAATCAAGCTCCACTAGGCCCACCCTGAGAACTTTGGGGGGGGGGGGGGGGAAATGGAAAGAAAACGGGCGAAACAAACGAGGCCAAACATAAATTCTGGCAAGTCCAGTAACTTTAACAATATAATTATTAAAGTGATAGGATAAGAACATAAACTGGAAAGTAAGAAATGACTGTAACATAAGTATATATGACAAAGTAAGTAAGATGAATAAGGTAAACGATGATTGTGCTTCTAATCACTATAGGATAATTACTACACTACACCAACCCTATTTACTTTGAAAGTTGATCCCTCTTACTAATCATAATGATAATAATAATGGTAGTTTCGTGTACCCCTAGCTGCTGTCATAGGTGCCGCCTGCCCCTATCTCCACTAGTTGTATCCATTACCCTCCCCATTCGATCGACTCCCTAACTCGTGTGTATTTATTACTTGTGTCATTCGGCCCTGCTTGTTTTTAGATACCTGTGATGGTCCCACCATGAGGTGTATCAATCCCTATAATGGAAATCCGACACAATTCAAGATGCACAGTGTATAACTACTGATGCCCAATGCCTGATTTTTCCACTTCGGAGCACGTGCATGCCCGTACTCCGTCGGAACCTACACTGACGCACCACATGCCGCTATTTTGACCACTTATAATCAGCCCAGTAATCGTGCCCCACCCTTCCTAGTTCATGGTACCATGATACATCTATGTGGGTTACTGCTGAAATGGGTCCCCGTTACTAGGGTTTCCTAATCAACATGTTATAACGGTTAAGTGTTCCCAATTTAACCTAACCCCACCCATTTGTTTAATTAACATGTTGTACTGGTTAAGTGTCGCCTATTCATGTTACTTAACCTTACCATTCTTAGCATGTATGTTCATTGGCATTAATTGATTTATTAATGCACCAACCTCTCACATTAGAACTGTTGTTTGCGGTTGCTGGATGTGCCGGGCGGTTTCGGGCAGACTTCTACCGCAAACTCATTCTAACCTCGGGTTTTAGGTTTGATGCACTAACCTCTCACATTAGACCTGTTGTTGCGGTTGCTGGATGTGCCGGGTGGTTTCGAGCAGTCTTACACCGCAACTCAATCTAACCTCGGGTTAGGCATGTTCATTATCTCATTTTATTATTAAACCCTAATTTGAATTAATATCTCTATTTCAAATTGTCCATAATTTCCAATTCAAGCTATGTTCATAATTATCCTCCAAATTATGTCCATAATTTCCATGTATATAAACTATACCAATTTATGTCTCAAGTTAATTACATGGTTACTAACCAATTTATGCCAATTACATAATATCCAATATTTAATATTTCCCAAACTATTCCCCAACACTCCCACGTCGTTCGTACGTATAATTCACATAATACGTTAGGCTCGCTGTTAGCCTAACTCATAAGAAAAGGAAAAGAAAGAGGCATATGACATCCATACTGGCATAAAACAATATAGATCTAATTAAGCATGTGTAACTCAAACTTGGCATAGAACAACATAAATCTAATTAAGCATATAAACGTGAACTAGCATATAAGATGGATTCAATTAACATATGCAATGTAAACTGACATAGATCTAAACATAAGAATTGGCATGGATCTAAACATATAAGCATAAACTTGCATAGATGAACATAACTTGCATATAAACTCGCATAACTTGCATAGATGAACATAACTTGCATATAAACTTGCATAACTTGCATAGAGGAAAATGACATGCATATAAACTTGTATAACTTGCATAAATGAACATAACTTGCATATAAACATTCATAACTTGCATAGATAAACATAATTTGCATAGATGAATCTAATCAAGCATATGTAATTAGACATAGTAATTAACATCATAAAATGAATCTAATTACATATGATAACAAACTGGCATATAGTAACAAAATAGATGATAACAGAACTGGTTAATAAAATATGATTCAACAGGCATATTCATACAGTCCAGATCACAACTTATCATAATTATTTTAATTAATTATCTTGTGAAAGCAACTGTACTCACAGTGATAGAAGAAAGAATAGATTCGTTCGTTGTTGTTCTAGAATCCCTTTTTACAATTCCTAAGCTTTAATTCATTGGAGAAGACACTAGCTTAGTTCAGGATGTAGCAGCATGGCTGCTTATGAATGAATTTAGTTTAGATTAGGGTTTAGGTTTATAGGTGTTTATATAGATATGTATGATTAATTAGAGCCCTTAGATTAGTTTAGGATCAATCTAAACCATCTATTTCACAATGTCACATCACTCAGCCAACCAAATGAAGCCACATAAGACCTAAAATCAGAAAAATCGTCACCCGAACACGTCATCCCAACTTGGCCGACAGGGGTCGACTCCCCTATAGGGTGGTCGACACCTATGTTGACACCCCTAGGTCGACACCTGTGTTGACTCCCTCTGGGGGGTGTCGATGCCCCTGAGCGGGAAATTTTCCGCTCAGCCCAATTCTGCTGTTTTGAAATTCAAATTGGTTTTAGATTATTAATTATTATTTTAATTTAATTTCTGTTTAAACTTGAAATCCTCTAAGCTCCATAACTTCTTCATACGGAGCCCGATTTACGCAAACTCAGACTCTATCTCAAGTAGAATTCCGAGATGAATGCAATGGCGTAACCCGTTTCACTTAATTCTTCTTCTAAAAATTAAGTGTCCTTAAATTTGTTAATTTTAATATTTTAAAATTACGGGGTGTTAAAATTGAACTGATAACAAAAATTACCATGAAAATAGAAAAAAAAAGAAAACGAAAATAAAGCTTTATTAATAGAGAAGAGAGAAAAAAGGTACACGATTATGATGAATACAATGGGTATTTATAGGGGCCGTAGTCTCCTATCTATGTGAATATTGGGCCTTTAATGGATCTCTTGAAATATTCTATTTACAAAAAAAGAGATATGAAGATGGATTTGAGATATTCCATGGAGATTCCCCCTTCTGATTATTGGCATATGGTAGATTGATTGGCTTTTTTTTGGCAATAATTCTATCAAATCTTCTTCTACATGGCAGTTGAATATGAATGATTTGATTTCCTTAAGAAGAATATGCCTATTTCTTAAATCCTTTACTAGTGTATGTATTATATACATACACACACACACACATATATATATATATATACACACACACACACTTATAAACCACTAGTACATGTATTCCTTAGAGCACAGGAGGTGGGGTGTGCATGTCCATCCTTATTTCTTCAGTCGTAAAAAATAGACCTTGACAGGGATCAAACTCAGACCACTTTGCACAAATTCCTAGGCCTTTACCGAAAAGTAGCATATTTCTATTCAAATGGTCTTTGATTGAGATAGAAGAGACTTTTATTGACAATCTATGAAAACACACGAAAATACCCGAAGTAATATTTATTTATATACAATAAAGATAAGATATGAGCGTAAAAACGAACACTTTAAATGTTAATCAATAAGGTACCATGCAAGATAGTAGACTAGTAGGTTAATGCTGATCGATAAGTAGTATTAAATATATATTCTAATCATATTTTTAAAGTTCAGTAATTGAGGAAGAGCAAACAACCGAACAAACCTTTATTCGTATAGTTCAAGCATAATTCCTAGTACATCTATGTTTACCTATTGTAGTTATACACGGACACATACCCTATATGACACTAGAACTATTATTTAGTCTATCTTTCCTTATTACTCAATCATGCCATTAATTACATCACTTACCAGACTTTATGTCTGACCCACTCCTCTTTCTTTTCTTCCCCTCCGGGCTCGCAGGGTGGAAGTGTATTGAAATGACCCGCTTCCTCGATCCTCAGAAATCGACATTAATATATCCACGGTATGCATGTGTCGTAAAACCAAGTGCGGAGTAGCAAATTGTTTATGGTAAGAAAGAAAGGGGTGAGAAAGTAGAAACATCAGAATCTTGCGTAAAGGAAAATTTATAAATATCTCATTATAAAAATCATTACATCGGAAATTTTAATCTTACTTGTCAAAATGAAAACTAATATCAACCCGGATAGTTATAGAACTTGTCCTTTAAAATGTTGAAAGACACTAAGAAAGGTGACCATCTTCAGGTTTTTCGGCTACAAGCTCCATCTAATTGATCCGAGAAAAACCTAATCAACTAGGCTGCCTGTAAAACAATAGAGATACCCAGCGTTTAAGGGGAAAACTACTCCAAATCAGTCATGGGACTAATGTGAGAAACTTACATTTGCTCTTTTGAAAATAAAGGGTACCCTATAAGACCACAGCCACACATAAAAATGACATAGATTTTTACCTTATGGTAACCAAAACTTTATAGATCAAAATTATCTTATATAATTTTTAATGACATTTAGGCTAAAACCCATTGAAGTAAATTATAGAAATATGCAAAATTGTTACATTGATTTAATTTCGCATCCCTACTTTTGGGGATCTATAATAGAATACATAGCTATTGGGGAGAGTGGGTTTCCGTATAATGGCAAGGTAAGGGACTATCATTTGAACAGTGCATTCCTAGAAGAATGCACACACAGCTAACCATACTTTCCGCAATTCTGCACTCCGCTTCAGGTAAGACCAACCCAGTTACACAAACCCAAAGTGGTTTATTGTTCCATATATGACATCACCTCGGTCATAGCCGACCTATTCCGAGGTTCTATCATACACTACATACTCAACGTATAATGATTAATCCACAAAGGTGGTGATCATATCCTTATGAGCGTGATTTACATAGCCAAATGATGGGCTTTGTTTTTGCTACTACTAGGTGATGAGGCTAAAGGTTATGATTACCTTTCACCAAGCATATTCTTCACGTTGAATGCCTTGTTGCCACGTCCAATACATGCAACTAATTTCCGCTAATGTATAATCTCTGAGCTCGTACGTCTCAAAGAAGTGTATATAGTGCAGGAGGATTACTTCTCATACCACCAAACAAATGTACATTCGTGGAGATCAATATATACATAAAAAAGAAATGTTTGACATTCGTCCATACATGTTATTTTTGGGTTGAGTAAACCGAGAGCATTACGCTTCATTTGATTGTGTGAACTAACTCCAAGTAGCCCTTGCATCGAAGATCTGAATGCATAAACATAGTCTACTAGTAATGTCGGAAAATTCCCTCGAGGGTCAGTGATAATTACCTTACATTTAATCTATATTATTCTTGTCCTTTGCTTGTCCATTATTCTTGATTTTGAATCGCCGATTGATTCTAAGTGGTTTTCAGATAGAAATCACCCAAAATCTAATCTTGGTCTCTTCGGATTAGTCATCATAAAAATACCATTTAAGTAATATTGGGTGTTCTTTATTTCTTAATTCATAAAACATATTTTAATGATGTATATCTTTCAAATGCTAATCGGGTGTATTCATAGAATTATAAAACCTCGTTCATTAACTCAGTTGGATGGTAAGTCCTTTTTAGTTTAATATATCCGAAGAAATCACGCTTAATATGCTCGAAATCAATTTCCTTGTTCAAACCCGACTATCCATTGAACATGGTATAAAAACCTTTTAATTTCTAATGGATAATAAGAATTACCTTCATGGAATTCGGTACTAAATACAATAAGATAATCTCTAAGAAATTTGATTCATTTATCTAAAGAAATTTGATCTTTTATACTTAACTTGTTTCCGAGATTTTAAACTAATCTGTCCCTTTTCCACGGAAGGGCCAGGTGAGCCAGGGCACTGGTTCCTCCTGAACATCTGCATAGTTAAACAACCATACAAGGATCTTAGAAATAGAAAAATCATCTGAAAACACTCAAAGAGATCTGGATAAGATTCGCAAATTTTAAATGCAAATTTCATCGTTATAGAATAAGTGTCGCAAAAGCATCGTAAAAACTGCTATTTGAGCTCAATTCGTTACACTGACTTTTCTATCACTGTAAGATTCATATTATCAACTTAAATTACTTTTAAAACATTTTAAATATTTATTTATATTTTTTAGTGATTAAAAATCTAAATTTTAAATGATCACATTTACAGCATTTTTAATAACAAAACCATGATGTTTTCCAAATCTTGTTTTGGTAAAATTTCAAAATCTACCTAAATAAATCTTTATTTTATCGATTCCTGGAAAGATTTGGCTATAAGGATTCAGAAAATTCTTATTTCAAAGAGTTCAGATTCGTATTTTTCCATATATAAAAGATTCACTTTAAAGGAGTGAAATCATGAATTATTGTTTCATGACACACTAAAATTACTTGAAAATTCATATTCATTTCGAACTTCATTTATACACTTAGAAGTGTTTAGAATTCATTTCTAAAACATTTCGGAATAATTTTTGAGAGCTTTAACAATCCATTTTCACCATTTCATTCAATGAAAGGAAAGTAATTTCCCTTGTGTTTATCGATGTGTATTTATTGTGACTTGTTAAACATCCATATAATCAAATGCAAAATCATCCAAACTTGTCAGACATTCATCATGGCATTCATAAGCAATATTTATAATACATAACAATCGTTTTACTTGTGTATAGTTCAGGTTATTTTAAAATTTAGCCTCACCTTGGTTTCTAACATTCCTAAAATCAGCTATAGCTCTACAAAGGTCACAAGAAAGCTATCAAACGAGCTCCTTCACCTTCCTTAAGCTCGGCCTCTCTCCTATGTTCTTCCTTAGTCATGGCCTAAAGTTACATGGTGGCTCCCAGCTTCTTGCCTTGACTTCAAACTTGGTATGGAAGCTTCTAATGTCGATATAAGAACTTTGGAAGAGTTTGAGAGGGTTTTGACTTTCTTTGATATGACTTTGGAAAAGTTAGTAAGGAAAGAGGATAATTTTTCCTAAGGTTTGAAAGCCATTATTGATTTTTCTAAGAGACTAAAGAAGAGCGAATAAGAGTATAATCTTGGTGTATAGAAATGAATGAAATTGGATGGGTATTTATAGGAAACATAAAGGGATGATTTTTTTTTGAAAACCCCTACCCCTTTCACCCATTATTTCGCCCATACCCCCTTGATGTGACATATCTAAGTATAAGGGTGGTGTGCGTAAGTGAAATGATGATGTATAAGAGTAATTAGTGTAGTAGGGTGTGGTATTATTTTATTAAAGTAAACTCTCTCTATGTCTTCTTATGCTTGCTTTTTCTAATCTTATTTTTAACTTAATTAATATCATTATTAGCGTCTTATGGTTGTGTTATCATACACATATGTGTGTGAAAATATATGCTAATCTTTCATACTACTTCCATTCGTTAAACATTTTGAGAAACCAAAACCTCTTTATTGGTCACATTTTCTGTTTTCTCTTAAACTATTTATCTAGGTAAACAAAATTGACAAATAACTTCCTAATATTTTTAAACATTCAAAACATGATTATTTAGTCATTAAAGCCTTATTAAATAATATTTATCTATTATCATGTAATTTAGGATTTTACTTATAAGGAGATAACGATTTTTCCTATATTTTTGGGTTTAATTATCAAATTGCTAAATTCTCTATTTAAATCCATAATTCAATTATTTAATATAATGTTCTTATTGACGATGTCATTAAAACCTTAAATTTCCTATGTGTAAAATATAACATTTATTTAGATTTTTCTTCAATTTATGAAAATAAGTGTATGCATTTAGAACCGCTAGCGATCCTTAAATAGAAATTGATTTTATTAATAAAACGTTTTCGGCATTTGGTAACTATTTTCCTACGGAAATATTCCCCAAACTGATTTTCCAAAATAAGTTTATTTTCATTGTTCTTTACCTTAAACTTTGTTATTAGTTGCAATTTATCCATATTTGAATATTTAAAGTAATTTAAATATCCCTAATTAAATTTTCAAAAAAAAAAAATTCTTAATTAAGGTGATCAAATTTCGAATTGTTTCATCCTTCCCCCCTTAAAAGGATTTCAAGCTCGAAATCACATCAAACAAACCCAGGGCAGTTTATCCAAAATTTTATTTTACTCAAGGCATGTAAATCATCCATAATATTTAATTTTGTCTTTTATTCGAGTTCATATCTTCTCCTTATGAGCTATTATGATCCTCTGAACTTTTAGTGCGGACTCTGATCTGGCTCTTTGATCAGGAAACTTTGCTTCCCTTTCATGGCCCTTAAAAATGATAGAAAACTAATCATAAACCCTAATCAATATTTGCCATCAAACATCAAATGATAAATTATCTTTCAAACTGAGGTAAAGATTTCAAGTTTTGTACTCGAATCCAGATTAAGAAGTGAATAAAACGATCTACGCATACTTTGTTATTCATACTATCAGTTTCCTGACTATTATATCTTTATCATATCAAATATTATGTCATTATTCAAATTTGCTTACATTTTATGATTCATGTTCATACTTGTATAATATTCTATTACATCCTATGAGTATATACAAAGATTGACTTCAATTTCCTAAAAAGTAGGTTTGACAAATTTTCTCCAATTAAATAGATCAGACTTATATATTTTTCCAGAAGTTCAATATATTGTTCAAGGTTCTAACTGTCCAAAATCATTGAGAACCTTGATTAATTTAATCGTTAGAAATTTAACCAAGTACATGTTTCTCTCTTGCTTACTTACGCAAAGAAAAACCCTTTGCCCATTCAAACTCAACATTTATTCCAAACGTCTGGTATAAAATATTTTTTATTCAACATTTCATGAAATATTCTTTTATGAAAACCATCTTTCAAAATCATTCGTTTATAAACCTTATACCAAGTGATACCGGATGAAACATTCCTTGGCTTGATACGAACGAAACGAAATGAAACCACGTGAAATCCTCTTAATACCAAATGAAACCTTGAAAACATATATATACTTAACTCAAATATGGAGTCATAAATGATTAGTGGGTCAAAATAATGTCATGGTATACAATGTTTGATATGAAACCCAAAATTATTGGTATTAAGCACAAACGTGATGTCAAATGTGAATAATGATAATGCTTAAAACCAATCTCCAAATTCCACATATATTATTTATCAAATAATGGTGATAATACCTTCCAAGTTCATACGATAATACAAATTCCATATTCGAAATTCATTATAAGTCTAATCGGAATATTATCAATATTCCCTTTTTTAAAATGTTAAGTCTTTGAAACTTATTCTCTTGCAAAATCCTTCTTTTATTATACATTAAATCATTTATAACTTAGCTTATAAAACCATTTCAAATCATTTAGTTTAGATTTCTAAACTTTATAAATCTCTATACGAATTCTAAAACATTTCTATGTTGTTTCACAAGATATTAAGTTACTTATTAATCTTATTCAAAACAATTGTGAATCATTTATAAAACTCTTTCGTTAACAAAACACTATTTAATAACTTGATAAATCTTTATTATAAGTCATATAAGTTTAAAAACTAGGAAATCAATTGTAAAAGTTAGTCATTAATTTAATCTTTGTTTATAACTTTATAAAACTTAATCTACCAGTGGACTTACTGATATTAAGTAGAACTTACTAAAACGTTCCTATGATTTCCTCCATTGTGTCATGGTCGGAGATTCAGTTGATTCAAATGAGACGTGATGGCTTTACTTAGTTTACTAATTCAAAAATAAAATTTAAAGCTTATCTTAACTTTGGTGAAAATTACTTCTCATTATTATATTTGTTCCAAATATGAAGTTCATGTAATTAATTCGATAGATAACCATTCAAAATTCTTATCCAATAAGGATAATTTATCTCTATTATGGCGTATTTCCCTTTTGTGCTATTGTAAACATCTTATAGTCAAACTATGAAATTCTTATCACAAAATGTTTATCGTTTATAGTTTTTATGCTTCTTGATTAATAATTATAATCATTATACTTTTCAAAGATTTATTATATCGAAAATAAATCCTAGGTAAGGTTATCCCTTTACTGAATTTTAAAGAGAAATTATGTATCCAAAAAATCATCGAATATTCCATTTCATTTTTACTTTTATTTAAGTTTATATTAAACAATTTCGTTTAAGTTTAATTTTTTTTCAATATGTGCAGAAAAATGATATGATTACTCCTACCTAAACATAGTAGTTAATACCCAGCTGGTTGCGTACAACCATGAATCAATCAATAATGTCAATGTTGGCAAGTGGATAAGCATGATCGATCAATCAATAAATGATTACATATTATCTATAAAAACATATATAAAATATGTCTTAATCAAGTTTTTTAGAATTCTTATCAAAACAGGGGTTAGTCATTGGACTTGAATCCAAAATTTAGACTTAACATATCAAACAACTCAATATAAAAACACATTTTATGTTTTAATAACAGATACTATAACGACCTGCCATCTTGACTGCTTCAAGTCGGTAATTAAACCAACTTGATCCGTTTACAAAGACAGATTGTTATTGGGGGTAGTAACACATTAAAGTAGAAACAAAAGAACTTTTATTGTTATAACGATATTTTTGCATTAGAGTTTACAATGATATATCAGAATACAATGGTTACACAGTGGAAAATACAATGACTCTAGCGGAAAAATACTAATATGATCCAGATATAAATCCTGCCAAAATCTTGAATCTACTCTAAAACGGACTCCAATACTATCTACAAACCCTAACTACTAGGATGCCTATATGGAAAATTATCTGCACTTGGAGTTTAGGTGGAAGAACAATAAACTTCAGGTCATTCATGGGACTGGTGTGAGAAACTTAAAACAGTTATAGTTTACTAATAATAAGGTAATTCATTAGACCACGCCATATAACATAGAACAGGTTTGTCTCTTATGAATGCTGGTGTAGATATTCGCATTGCTTTTTAGAAAATCAAGCTACCATAAGGTCTCGCAGCACACAGACAATGAAAACGAAGACTTGGGCGATGTTTTACCTTATGATAACCAAAAATGCTTGATATGCGAAAATCATTTGATGTTATAATTAGTGCATTGTGTGGAAAATCACTTTGCAAGTAAATGTATCGATCTTAGCTAGCATAATATCTCATACTATTATGCTGACGTAGTCTACAACTAGAATCTTATGGGCTCGTAGTGGAGAATGGATTTCCAACAATGACCAAGCTAAGGAACTTCCTTATCCGATGGGTACACCTCTAAAAGGATGTCCCAAGAACTTTCTTCTCTCTGCCAATACAAGGCAGGTTTACCTCTGTAACTAGGTCACTAGTTGTCATGAGTATGCCACCTCCCGGTCGTTACCAACCTTTAACCGGGGCCCCTCACATCAACAACCACATAAGTAGAAGTTGCCACATAAGTAATACCTGTGATCCATACCATGGTACACTTTTTATCTAGAAGGAAATGATCATACTACTAACCTTGCTGTATCTTTTCCTCTTTCGGCCTTTTCCGGGATGTGAGGCTTGACAAAGCCTCGTTATATAAAGCTACGCTTTATCCTAAAGGCGTGCTTTGATCATTTAAAGCTCTTGGCATGCCACACTATCATTTCATAACATATAATTAATTATTACTAACCATATCACCTTTGAGCTCATACGTCTCAAAGAAGGGTGTTAAGATAAGAGAATACTTCTCCACCACCAAACTAAAATATGTTTAGTAAAAATCAATCAATATATTACAAGATATAATCTCAGACACACATCTATACAAGTTCATTTTGGGACTGAACGAAATTGAAGGTGCTTTATTCCTCGTCCAATTAAGGAGAGAAGCCATTGCAAATTTGGAAAATCTCCAAGTACGTCTGAACCACTGCTATAATGTAATCTCATAATGGGTATATAGGAGAGACATCAATAAGCATTCCATTCGATGTAAAGATTTCCGGTCTTCAACCATCATTTTTACTAACTATATTTTGCTCCATTTCGTCGTATGATTATTCAAAATGGTTTTCAGATAGAAACCCAATCTCGGTCTTTTCGAATAATCAACACAATTCTAAAACAATATGGCTTATATATGCAGGATTTTAATTAAGTCTCCCTTCACTTAATTTTAGTTAATCAAACCCTTTTTAAGATAGTTTTTTTTAACAAAGTCCTATAAGAAAACTCGTTAATTCAAAAACCCATTTCTTTAAAACTCTTTAAACCAAGATTTTAACTTTAACCAAGGTTTTTCATATTCTAGTTAAATCTTAATGAAATTTTTTTTCCATAAATTTTCCAATAAAACATATCTTTCAAACCAAAGAAAATTAAACGTTGTTAAGGTTAATAAACATTTCTTATAGCTTTACTTACAATAAGCCGACGTATTTAAAAATCTTTACTAATACCTTGAATAACTTTTTCATAGATCCTTAACCAAACCAAAACAGATTGATATTAAGTATAAGATTTCTATAGAAATTAGATCAACTTATATTTAATACTAATTCTCACAGTCAACAGATACTATAAGTGGAATATCGGTATAAACCCTTTTAAATTCCTTGAATAGTACAAGTTTAACTATATATTTTAGTACTGAATATCTGAAGATTATTTCTATCCAAATCCAAATTATTATAATTGGAAAATTAAGGTTATATTTTAAATATAATATCCAAATTATCATCAAAATATTTCATTAAATATTTGAAAATGTTTACAAAACATTTGGATAGAAATCCTTATGTTAAAACCACTAAATTTCAATATTGGTAAAAAGCATTACAAAAACGTTACAAAAGCATTGAAAAGTATTTCAATTGGCTTATATTGACTAGTTTAATAAAAAATAGTCTTTTTATTATTTAAACTTAATATTTTCAATTCAAATCAATGCTTATCGGTGTATAAGTGAAGCTAACTATACAACCATTCATCCAACTTCAAGAAGATATATATAATGATTATAATAATTATGAATATAAATGTGTCGAGTTTCTCACTGGCATTCTCACTCTGTCTAACTTTAAGGTAAGGCAAACTAGCTAACCGAGATTGCTCCGGAATGACAGTATTCCCTAACCGACTTCTTTGATAATAATAATTTTACTATATATATACTATTATTTTTTTATAATTGGATGGAGGAGGATAGGGGTAGGGTGATCAAACAAAGGTGGGGTAGTCAAGGGTGTACGACCATAGAGGGGAGGGGTTGGACGTGGTGGTGGATGGTGGAGGAGGGCCAGAGGTGGGTGGTGGCGTTTGAACGGAGGTGGGGCCGTGAAGGGGAAGGGTAGCCGAGGCTAGGGAGGAGGAAGTGGGGAAAGGGTGAGGTTCTGGAAGGCCAGAGGTGGCAGAGGAAAAGGGGGTTTGGTTGGAGATAGGACCGTGAGGAGGAGGCTCTAGGATGTGGAAAGAGAGAGAAGAAGGGGGAGGAAAGGAAGGAGGCAAGAAGGAGGAGAAGTGGATGAAAAAAAATGGTGAAGGAGGGTCCTTTTTTATTAGCCTTAGGGAGGATGTATTAAGGAAATCAAGAAAGGACACATGACATTTTAATTACATCCATAATGACACCTTAGTAGGACACTTGTTTTGTCCTAAGACATGCACTTGTTATGCACGTTGCCGCACATTACTAACATCTTATTTGTGTTACTACATTTCAATATATATGTTATCGTTTAACAATTTCAACATCCGACGACCAGCGTTAACAAATTCTGATGATGTTTATCAACAAATTTCTCTATAATCTTGATAATTCAAAAACAATGATTTGATTTTATAGTTTATGCTTAAATTATATTTAAATAGAAAGATTATATTAAAAATGGTTTTATTAATAACGTACTTTGAAATTTTGTTGTAGCAAAGCTGATAAATTGTTACTAGTATTTTACCATTATATTTATCAAATTCAAATACCCATTTTATTACTTAAACCATATTTATATTAAAAGAAAATTAAAAAAGTATTTTATGTATTCAAAATCCTGATTTTATATTGGTTAAAAATCCTGGGTCATTACAGTTTCCCTCTTAAAACTTTTCTTCCTCGAAAAGGAGAGGTTGTTAAAATTGTAATTTTACAAACAACCCCATTTATAAAATATTTTGTAAATTTTCATACTCAAGATTGTTAAAAAAATATATACTAAAATTTGAATAAAATCTTTATGTAACAACCTGGAAAATCAGAACCAATTTAAAATTTTTAATTTGGCTATTTTAGTGGATTTTGAATATTTAAAATAAATTATTTTAAATAATAACGACGAAAAATTTGTTTGGGTCGAAGTTATAGCGAATATATTTATTTTAATTATAAAACAAGGCCTGAAATGGCGCGGTAGTTCGAAAATTTGAATTCGAACTTTGACTGACTGCACAAGGTGCAAAATAAAACGGATTTTAGTGAAACCAAAAATATTTAAATCTTTTTGAGAATATCTTTCTAACGAATCTGAAAAATCGAAGTTTCATAGTGGGAGTCAAAAGTTATGGCTAAATGAATTTTCAAAAAGGTCGCTATAGAATTAATATAGCCCATGAAAATGGACATTTTGCAAACGACCTCCGTTTTCGACGAAACCACTTTTGTTGGATCCACATGTCAAATTATTTCTAAATTTCAAATTCCTTAATTTTTGGAGTTTATATGTGAGCGTGGCAAAGGAAAATGTGTTTGGTTGATTTTAGTCAATTTGGATCGACTAGAAAATGGCCATTTTTAAATGGTCTCCAAATTTGACGAAATCAATTTTGTTGGGACCGTTCGTCCAAACATAGCTAGATTTATTTTTCTGGAATTTTTGGGGATCAGTATGTGGCCCCGGCAAATTAAAATGTATGTTCAAATCCATATTTGAATGTTTTATGTTTTAATTTGAAGAATAACTGACTGAAACAGTCAAATGGGCCTACGAAACATATTCCATTGTTTTCGGAATGGGGGTAATTAGCTAGGGGCGATAGTCGTTGGGTTTGAATTGGAGTTCGTATGTGCTGAGGGGTATTTTCGGATTTAAATAAATTAAAAATAAATATAAATAATCCTAGCCAATCACACTTCATCGTTTACGTTTCCAAACCTGACAAACCACCTGTAGCAACGGCGAAAAAGCTTCCTTGCTTCTCTCCTCCCTAGCTCTTAAACCTCTCAACAAAATCACGAGCTCCAGTTGAAAATTTTGTAGAGATTCACGAGATCTTCAAATCCATATAAAGTTTGGCAATTATCGTTCAGTATTTCTTGAGTTTTGAGCCCGTGAAGTGTCACCATTCTTTGCGCCGTCGTGCCCTCTGGACGTCGTCGATCTGAGGGGGACCATCGCGCGCCAGCGCGCCTCTCCTTCCTCTTCCACGTGGCAGTGGCCGATCGTCGTCTCGTGCAACGATTCGCGCACAAATCGCAAACCTAGTTTTGAACGCTTCAGCTGAGGTAACGGCCTTTATATTTTAAACTGATTATAGCACTTTGAAGCGCTAAGAATTATGATTTTACAGTAAAAATCATATCCTTTTGCTATGTGGTCGAAATCCAGTGAAATAAGAGACATTGGACTCGTGTGGACGTCTTCTACATTCTAGAAGAGACCGGAGAATTTTTGGAGCTTCCTACAATTTTTGGAGGAGTGGAACCCAATGTGAGATTTCTGAATTATAAACGATATGGAATGGCGATTTATAAATTATAAAATCGATGTATAAGTTGTATAAGCGTTGTACACCTCATGTATAAGCGTTGTATAAATTATATGTGCGATGTATAAGTTATATATGCGTTGTAAAAATTATATGTGTGTTGAATGGAATTGAAATGAAATTGAAATATATTTATATATGTATATCTATATATATACTCCCCTCGTCCATAGACCATGGACGATATATATTGGTTGTGATTGTTTGGATTTTGGTTAACGTGAAATTTGGTTGATAAATGCGAATGGTTGATAATGATTGTTTGCGTTTGAAACAAAATCGGAATTGTTTATGGAAAAATCCATTGTGATATGAAAATGATCGAAATATTTAGATTATAAGGATAAGCCCCTTAGGGAATGTTGCAAGGCGTAAGGTAGTGCGAGGAGCCGTACTCGGGACGGTGCCGGTTTTTAACCCCCTGCCGTTATACTGCCGAAATTTTCTGAAATATTCATGTGTTTGATTTATATTAATGTATTGAAATATATTGATGTGTTGGGAAATATTCATCTTTGAAATAAATTGTTTTAACAATAAAAATCACATTTTTATAATATATATGAATCTCTAAAAATATTGATGTTTGAAATAAATTATTTTAACAATAAAAAAATCACATTTTTATAATATATATGAATCGCTAAAAATATTCATGTTTGAAATAAATTGTTTTGATGATAAAAATTACATATTGATTATATACATGGAGTGTTAAAAATAGTCATGTGTTGAAATAAATATTTGTTGGATAAAAATATTATTTTATCACATGCGTGAAATGAAAATGATTTGGAAAATCGAAGAACGAATTATATATATATATATAATTAAAATAATCGAATAACGAAGCTGCAGTTCGTATTTTGAAACCGTGATTTTAAACGATTATTGCGGGAGATCCGACCGTCGGATTTTCCCGAAACCGTAACTGTTGGGTCCGCTTTGAAAATATCTTTCCAACATACCAAATTTATAAAGGTCCAACGGTTAGATTTTATGAAATGTTAAATTCAAATCTAAATGAAAACAACGCTAGAATGGATTAAATTTATATATTTAAATATAATTAAAATAAATCGAATAACGACGCTGTAGTTCGTATTTTGAAATCATAATTTTAAACGATTGTACCGGGAGATCCGACTGTCGGATTTTCCCAAAACTGGAACCGTTGGGTCCGCTTTGAAAAGATCTTTCCAATGATACCAAATTTGTAAAGAACCAACAGTTAGATTCTCAGAAATGTGTAAAACAAATCTGAAGAAAAACAGCGCCATGGCCGCGTTATGGCTTGAAGCGTCGTTTGAATAAATTGGCAACATTTAAATAAATAAAAATAGCGATAAATCATTATAAAATATTATAAATGATATGGAATGGAAATAAACCGAATTTACCCGGTTTATTGGATATTTGATGATTGAATGTGTTTGACGTGAAGATTACATTAATGAACTGAATTATAGATGTCAAATAATTTAACCAGGAAATGAATTGATTTGAATTCTAAATCTACGTGAATTATTTGAAAAGGACGAGTTAATTCTCATTTCAAATAATTGGTTGACGATTAGAAGTCGAAGATATGAAGACGGTGTAAGACCGATGATCTTCACATCGAATGGATGACTACTGATGCCTTTGATGGGAGTTGCTTCCCTAAAGGGTTTACAGTGGTGGTTGTCCGTATGTACTTGTTGATTGTTCAGATGTGCGAGGGCCTCTCTCCTGTATTAGACATACGGGAGAAGAATAAGGTGCTTCTGGTTTTGTTCAGACCCAGAACAGACTTGTAGATGGATGTGTGTCTGACGTCGTAGGTTGACAAAGTGGCATGCAGAGATGCTATGATCAAAGATTTTGTTGAAAAGTAGAGCTTTGTGGTTGATTATCAAAGCACGGCTTTAAAATAGCTAGCTTTGTGTTTAGCGTTGATTCGCGGGACTCACACCCCAGAATGAGCCAGAAACGGGAGAGGAAATCAGGGAGGACATCCGTTACTTTCTAGCTAGGAGTGGTGTTTTGGGTTTTACATGCCCGGGCATTTTACTTATGTGGATGATGGATTGCGAGGCGCCTCGGTTATATCGGTCGCTCCGGGACCGAAAGTTTGGTTGGAATATGACCAGTTTACGCCCCATAGGGCGGGGAAACGCAGTGTTTAGGCATTTTAATCCACCCCGTGTGGACCGGCCCTGACGATCCAAGGCTTGCCTGCGCGCTTTCCTGAGGCTCGGGCTAGACAGTCTCGAAGCGGTAAGGACGATCCCTTGCCTTGGTTCATGATGGAAATCCAATTTCCAAATACGACATCGTGCGGTTTTGATTGTAAACCAATATATGGCGACATGATATATGGTACCCATGCCGTCTATAATTGATACTTATGATTGAAATTGTTATTGAAACATATAAACACTAGTAATAATATCAAATGCTTTTGTTTTATTCGTATCAAGCATCTTTTGGCCATTATAAGGTAAAACTCTATCCTCCGGTTTGCGTTGCATTGTGTGATGGGAACTGAGTCTTATAATGGCTTCATTTTTATAAAAAGCATTGCGATGTTTTAAAGGATTTACTTGTTTTAAGCACTGGCAATCCAATGGAGTAAACCCGTTCCGCGTTAGCGATGTGATCCTGTGATTGGACTTATTATAAAATAAGTTAAGTAGATTTCTCATACCAGTCCCATGACTGACTCGTAGTTTGTTCCACTTGCAAACTCGGGTTCCCTATTTTCTACATGGGCAGCCTTGTATTCAGATTTTAGCAGGCTCTTTCTGGATAGCTATGGAGTTGAAGATGGATTCTATCATTTCTTTTTTATGTTGTTCAGCTCCTGTTGTACATATTATGTTTTGATTCCGCTGTAGACATTTTATGTAAAGTTGAACTGTATTTTGTACTAAGTATGATCCTGTATACTGTGTAACTCTGATGATTATGCTTATCCAGTGTATTCTGTTGTAAATTATCTGGTGTATTTATATATTTCTGTTCTGCTGTTATTTGTTTATGTGTTATATTCCAAAGATCACCCTTGCCACCGTCGGACGGGGGTTTGGGGTCGTCACACGTAGTACCAGAGCTTTGGTTAAGCTTAGTTCTGGAATATAACATATTTACGAACTCGTCATAAATAGAATCAGTAGTATTCTATGACAAATAACTCATTTTAGAAAGGATCAGTAATATCCTTGAACGGGTGTAGCAGAATGAAATACATCCCGATAGACACATTTAAATTCAAGTATATGTCTCTATGCTTTAAAATACCTTTTATGTTGGCCTAACAGTTTGTCTGCTATTTGCAGACATTGAAAAATGAGTGGCAGAAGTAGAAGAGGTAGGTCAAAACCAGATATTGAAGCTATATTAAACAAGTATCGAAATCTGGGTGGAGTACCGTTCTCGGGCAATGAATCTATTATTCAAACACAAGCCTGGATGCGCTCTACTAAGAATTTTTTTTGTAGGTTCAAAGCTGAGAGATGATTAGAAAAGATTACTGGCATCTTGGGCACTCAGAGACGAAGCTTTAATCTGGTGGGAAACCGTCATTAAAGATAATCCAGAAGGTAATATTACCTAGGATAGATTTAAAGAAATTTTCAATGAAAGGTTTATTCCTCCAGAAGCAACTGAGCGGTTAAGTGATGAATTCTTCTATCTGATACAAGGAGATATGACCATTCGGGAGTATCATAAGAAATTCAATGAATTTTCTCGTTTTGCCCCACATCTAATTCAAAATCCTAAGATGAAGAATCTGAGGTTTATTAACGGGCTTCAAAGAAAGTACCAATGTAGTGTAACTGCACATGTGCAACAATCTTTTTCTGAAATGATATACATGGCTTATCAGTATGAAGATCTAGATAAGCAAGGCCTTTTGTAGGATGAAGAGGAATTCTAACAACAAAAGGAAATTCGAAGCTGATAGCCCAGAGACAAGTACGCAGCCTGAGGCAAGTACGACGTTCGAGGTCAGGAAGAAGACTAGATTCAATAGGAAAAAGGTTAAGTCTGAAAAAGAACCAGTAATGACTGCCATATGCCCTAACTGCAATCAAAAGGGCCATTTATCCAGAAAATATAAATCTTTGAAAATGCGGAGAAAGAATGGATCTAAATCCAAGAACAAGTTGCAAGAGAATAGAAAATGCAATCTTTGCAATCAGGCAGATCATATAAAGCCAGACTGCTGGCTGTTGAAAGCAACCAAAGTGGCACATGTAAATGAAGTGGCAGAAGTTCCTGTATCCTCAGCCAGTCAAGCAAGGCCAGATGTTTTGGAATGCATGCTTACTGTAAAAAATATTCCAGTTAAAGTATTGTTTGATACAGGTGCGTCATGAAGCTTTATTGCAAGTAATACGGTTAAGAAACTGGATTTGAATTTGAAAAAGCTCAAAACACCCATGACTGTCCATAATCCGGTTGGGGGTTCCCTTGATCTAAGTTGGATTTGTGGGGTGCCTGTTTCTTTTTCCTGTTATCGGTTCCCTACTATATCTATCGTCATGAATTTCACAGAATTTGATCTTATTCTGGGATTGGATTGGTTAACCAAATATGAAGCTGAGGTTAAATGCGCCGACAGAGCCGTTAAGGCGAAGATTAAATTAGGAGACTATATAACCATTCCACGTAAAGGTCCGAATTCTGATAGAAAAGACTTTTGGTCAGCTCTTGGGTTTCTCCTTCTCAAATAGAAAATATTCTTGTCATTACAGAGAATACCTCGGTCGACGTAGAAAATATTCCTGTCATCAAGAATTATGCGGATTTGTTTGAAGAAGTCGTTAGCTTACCTCCGCATAGGGAAATAGATTTCAAGATTGCTTTAATTCCGAATGCAAGGCCAGTAGTTCACGCTATTCGAAGAATGACCTTGAAAGAAAAAGAAGTTAGACAATCAAACTCGACAGCTTGTATGGAAGGGTTTTATCAGGCCTAGTTTCTGTGATTGGGGAGCAGCAGTGGTGTTTGTCCCAAAGTAAGACGGTACTCTCCGACTATGTGTAGATTATCGTGACTTGAATAAGCAGACATTGAAGAATAAATATCTATTTCCACTGATTGATGATTTTTTGGATCGATTGAATGAAACACAAGTATTTTCACGAATGGACCTAGCTACAACTTCCATCAGCTTCGTATTGCCAAAGATTATGTTCCTTTGACAACATTCAGAGGTCCAGATTTATTCTACGAGTGGTTAGTAATGCCGTTCGGCTTATGTAATGCTCCAGCTTATTTTGTCGATCTAATGAACCGGGTATTCAGAGAAGTATTGAATAAATTTGTACTGGTCTTCATTGATGATATTCTAAGCTTCTCTAAGTCCGAGAGTGAGCATGAAAAACATTTAGAACAAGTGTTAGAGATTCTAAAGAATTTTTTAAA
Source organism: Allium sativum (assembly GCA_030737875.1). Classification (NCBI taxonomy): domain Eukaryota; kingdom Viridiplantae; phylum Streptophyta; class Magnoliopsida; order Asparagales; family Amaryllidaceae; genus Allium; species Allium sativum. The sequence goes on along the minus strand of CM060909.1, from coordinate 424,960,456 downwards.
GGCAAAATTTTCCAAATGTATATTCTGGCAAGAAGAAGTCAAGTTTCTTGGCCACGTTGTATCAAAAGAAGGAATTTCTGTGGATCCCGGTAAAATCACAGCTATTCAAGATTGGAAGCAACCAACTACTCCCACATAAGTCCGAAGTTTTCTTGGGTTGGCTAGTTATTATTGGAAGTTCGTTAAAGATTTTTTGAAGATATCTAGTTCCTTAACAAAGCTTACTAAGAAACATTCAAGGTTCAACTGGGCTACGGAATGTGAAACAGCTTTCCAAGAGTTGAAGTTAAGACTGACAACTGCTCCAGTGTTAACAATTATTGATGGCAATCAAGACTCAAGTCTGGACTAATGCTTCTAAAGAAGGTCTTAGTGCAGTATTAATTCAAAGAGGCCACGTAGTTGCTTATGCTAGCCGTCAATTGAAGCCACATGAGAAGAATTATGCAACTCACGACCTTGAATTGTTAGCCATCGTGTTTGCTATGAAAATCTGGAGGCATTATCTATTGGCTGAGAAGTTTGAATTATACACCGATCATCAATCATTGAAGTATTTATTCACCCAGAAAGATCTGAATATGAGGCAGCAACGTTGGTTAGAATTTCTCGTGGCATATGATCTTGATATTTTGTATACACCGGGGAAAGCCAATGTTGTGGCTGATGCGCTCAGCAGAAAGAATGTAATCATCGCCAATCTTATAATCACTCCTTCATTGATTGATAACATATCTGCTCTTTAGAAGGATGATCACTTCATTCAAAAGACCAGAGAGAGAATTCAGAAAGACGAGCCCTCGAGTTTTCAGATTGATAACAATGGAATTCTGAGGTTGAAAGGCCGAATTTGTGTTCCAAACACCCCCTGAACTCCGGAGAGAAGTATTGGATGAATGTCAAAAATCCAAACTGAGTATCCATCCAGGAGTGAGCAAAATGTATAATGATATCAAACGCACTTTCTGGTGGATATCTATGAAAAGAGACATTTCCTTGTACGTTAGCCGGTGTTCTACTTGTTAACAAGTTAAATGTGATCAACAGAAACTCGCCGGATTGTTGCAACCGTTGGAAGTTCCAGGTTAGAAGTGCGAACAAATTTCTATGGATTTCATAGATGGTTTGCCCAAAACCAGGAAAGGAAATGACAGTATTTGGGTGATCGTAGATCGTTTCATGAAGACCGCCCATTTTATACCTGTCAGATCAAATAGAACCGCCCAGAGTCTGGCGCAGATTTATTTTAAAGAAATTGTTAAACTTCATGGAGTTCCCATGAGTATCGTTAGTGATCGTGAGCCGATTTTTGCTAGTAAATTCTGGGAAGCTTTCCAAGCATAATTGGGAACGAAACTGAATTTGAGCACCGCTTATCATCCTCAAACAGATGGTCAAACCGAGAGGGTAAATCGTATTTTAGAAGATTTATTGCGGGTTTGTGTTATCGATTTTGGCGGATCGTGGGAAGACTATTTGCATTTGGCCGAGTTCTCATACAACAACAGCTACCAAGCGAGCCTGAAAATGTCACCATTCGAAGCACTGTATGGTCGACCATGCAGATCCCCTGCTTGTTGGGTAGAACCTGGCAATAGACTTGTATTGGGACCTGATATGATTTGCGAAGCTGCGGATAAAGTCGATTTCGTTAAGAAACGATTACCAGCCGCTCAAAGCCGACAGAAGAGCTATGCAGACTCGAGAAGAAGAGATTTAGCATTTGGTGTAGGTGACTATGTGTATCTGAGGGTTTCTCCAATGAGAGGGGTAGTACGATTCAGTAAAACAGGGAAGTTGGCACCTAGATTTATTGGTCCATTTGCTGTGCTCGAACAGATTGGAACTCTCGCTTATAGAGTTCAATTGCCTGATTCGTTGCCTAGAGTACATGCTGTGTTTTACGTATCTCAACTTCGAAAGCATGTGCATGATCCAGATTTGGTCGTGGAAGAAGCCGCGCAACAGGATTTGGGAATTACTCCAGAATTAGCTATGAGAAGAGAGCCGATAAAGATCATTGGCAAAGAAACTAAAGAGCTGAGGAAAAAGAAGGTTCACTTAGTCAAAGTGCAATGGAGTGGAGATCCGCGAGACTGTAGTTGGGAAATTGAGGAAAGCATTAAGAAAGCCTATCCCAATTGCAGGGTGGATATCTCTGATTAACTCTGGTACAGGGTGCATTTACCATATTTTACATTTTCGTATTGTTTTCTACTTGGTTGTTGTTCCCTTTCCATGGATGTAATTTTTTTAATTATATAGTCTGAATGATTTTAAAAGAGTATATGAAGTAACTATTAATTTTTTGAAAGGTTAATCAATAAATTGATTGCTGTTTGTGATGTGTGGTTATAATTTGACTAATCAAATTATTGGAATGATAGTTAATCAAATCAATAAGAGAATGAAGTTAAATTTATGCAATGGAATCAAATATTAAACTGATCTGAAATAAATAGAAATATATGCATGTACATTATATATGTTTGAACAGGTAAACGGATTTGCTGTTGAGTAAAGAATTTATTTGCGTGCCCGACAAATAGGTAAACCTTAATGAGTTGGATGCGCAATTTTATTTATTATATCAACTCCTGTGAATGCCACTGGATGCGGAGTGCTGGTTGTTCTGTGTGTAATAATAAACGTCGCCATAGGATAGTAACAATTAATTTTGAACTACACTGCATGGCATACTTCTTGAAGATAGCATACTTCATCATATACCACATAGGCATTTGGAGCCTATGTGACAAGGTTGAAGATTTACCATACGAGCGAGAGGCTTGTATGGCGATGAATATATTACAGGTTGAACCGAAGACTGACATGGACTATATAAATTATAACGGTAAATTGCCAGATTAATAAAAAAAACCCGCACGGGTCTGGAGATGACAATAAACACGTCTCTCTGGTCATTAAGGCACAAAAACCATTTATAGGGTGACGAGAATTTATTCTCTGGGGTTATGATCTATACACACTCCCTTGTGGACACCAGAATATATCACTATAAATATGTGTATGCTTATTAGGATTTATTGGGTACCTAATACGGCCCAATAAATTTCCAAACCCCTCCCTGTACAAAGGAGGTTATGGCGAAATTTTTCTAAAATTTTGGGTGTTAGCCAAATTTTTGAAGAATTAGAAAATTCTTAGAAACTGAAAAGTTGAAGAATAAAAGCCAAACTGAAAGTTGAGTTGGTTAGTTAAACAACTTTCAGCTTCGTTCCTTTTCGGGGACGAAAAGATTTTAAGTAGGGGAGATTGTAACAACCCGAAAAATCAGAACCGATTTAAAAATTTTAATTTAGCTATTTTAGTGGATTTTGAATATTTAAAATAAATTATTTTAAATAATAACGACCAAAAATTTGTTTGGGTCGAAGTTATAGTGAATATATTTATTTTAATTATAAAATAAGGCCTGAAATGGCGCGGTAGTTTGAAAATTTGAATTGGAACTTTGACTGACTATACAGGGTGCAAAATAAAACGGATTTTAGTGAAACCAAAAATATTTAAATCTGTTTGAGAATATATTTCTAATGAGTCTGAAAAATCGAAGTTTCATAGTGGAAGTCAAAAGTTATGGCTAAATGAATTTTCAGAAAGGTCGCTATGGAATTAATATAACCCGTGAAAATGGACATTTTGCAAACGACCTCTGTTTTCGACGAAATCACTTTTGTTGGATCCGGAATGTCAAATTATTGCTAAGTTTCAAATTCCATAATTTTTGGAGTTAACATGCAAGCGTGGCAAAGGAAAATGTGTTTGGTCAATTTCAGTCAATTTGGATCGACCAGAAATTGGCCATTTTTTAGAGGGTCTCCAAATTTGATGAAATCAGTTTTGTTGGGACCGTATCATCCAGACATAGCTAGATTTATTTTTCTGGAATTTTTGGGGATCAGTATATGGCCCCGGAAAATTGAAATGTACGTTCAAATCCATATTTGAATGTTTTATATTTTAATTTAAAGAATAACTGACTGAAACAGTCGAATGGACCTACGAAACATATTCCATTGTGTTCGGAATGGGGGTAATTAGCTAGGGGCGACAGTCATTGGGTTTGAATTGGAGTTCGTATGTGATGGGGGTATTTTCGGATTTAAATAAATTAAAAATAAATATTAATAATCCTGGCCAATCACACTTCATCGTTTACTTTTCCAAACCCGACAAACCACCTATAGCGACAGCGGAAAAGCTTCCTTGCTTTTCTCCTCACTATCTCTTAAACCACTTAACAAAATCACGAGATCCATTGACAATTTTGTAGAGATTCACGAGATCTTCAAATCCATATAAAGTTTGGCAATTATCGTTCAGTATTTCTTGACATTCGAGCCCGTGAAGTGTCACCATTATTTGCGCCGCCGTGCCCTCTGGACGCCGTCGATCTGAAGGGGATCACCACGCGCCTGCGCGCCTCTCCTTCCTCTTCCATGTGGCAGTGGCCGATCGTCGTCTCGTGCAACGATTCGCGCGCAAATCGCAAACCAAATTTTGAACGCTTCAGCTGAGGTAACGGCCTTTATATTTTAAACTGATTATAGCACTTTACAGAGCTATGAATTACGATTTTACAATAAAAATCATATCTTTTTGCTATGTGGTTGAAATCCAGTGAAACAAGAGACATTGGACTCGTGTGGACATCTTCTACATTCTAGAAGAGACCGGAGAATTTTCGGTGCTTCCTACAATTTTTGGAGGAGTGGAACCCGAGGTGAGATTTCTGAATTATAAACGATATGGAATGGCGCTGTATAAACTATATAATCGATGTATAACTTATATAAACATTGTACACCTCATGTATAAGCATTGAATAAATTATATGTGCGATGTATAAGTTATATATGCGTTGTAAAAATTATATGTGCGTTGAATGGAGTAGAAATGAAATTGAAATATATTTATATACGTATATCTATATATGTACTCCCCTCGTCCACAGACCATGGACGATATATATTGGTTGTGATTGTTTGGATTTTGGTTGACATGAAATTTGGTTGATAAATGCGAATGGTTGATAATGATTGTTTGCGGTTGAAACAAAATTGGAATTGTTTGTGGAAAAATCCGTTGTGATATGAAAATGATCGAGATATTTAGATTATAAGGATAAGCCCCTTAGGGAACGCTGCGAGGCGTAAGGTAGGTTGAGGAGCCATACTCGGGACGGTGCCGGTTTTAACCCCCTGCCGTTATGCTGCCGAAATTTTGTGAAATATTCATGTGTTTGATTTATATTCATGTATTGAAATATATTGATGTGTTGGGAAATATTCATGTTTGAAATAAATTGTTTTAACAATAAAAATCACATTTTTATAATATATATGAATCGCTAAAAATATTTATGTTTGAAATAAACTGTTTTAACAATAAAAAAAAATCATATTTTTATAATATATATGAATTGCTAAAAATATTCATGTTCGAAATAAATTGTTTTGACGATAAAAATTACATTTTGATTATATACATGAAGTGTTAAAAATAGCCATGTGTTGAAATAAATATTTGTTGGATAAAAATAATATTTTTATCACATGTGTGAAATAAAAATGATTTGGAAAATCGAAGAACGAATTATATATATATATATAACTAAAATAAATCGAATAATGAAGTTGTAGTTCGTATTTTGAAATCGTGATTTTGAACGATTATTGCGGGAGATCCGACTGTCGGATTTTCCTGAAACCGTAACCGTTGGGTCCGCTTTGAAATATCTTTCCAACGATACCAAATTTGTAAAGATCCAACGGTTAGATTTTATGAAATGTTAAATTCAAATCTAAATGAAAATAGCGCCAGAATGGATAATATTTATATACATAAATATAATTAAAATAAATCGAATAACGACGTTGCAGTTCGTATTTTGAAATCGTAACTTTAAACGATTGTACCGGGAGATCCGACCGTCGGATTTTCCCAAAAGTAGAACCGTTGGGTCCACTTTGAAAAGTTCTTTCCAATGATACCAAATTTTTAAAGAACCAATGGTTAGATTTTCAGAAATGTGTAAAACAAATCTGAAGAAAAACAGCGCCATGGCCGAGTTATGGCCTGAAGCATCTTTTGAATAAATTGGCTATATTTAAATAAATAAAAATAGCGATAAATCGTTATAAAATATTATAAACGATATGGAATTGAAATAAACCGAATTTACCCGGTTTATTGGAAATTTGATGGTTGAATGTGTTTGACGTGAAAATTACTTTAATGAACTGAATTATTGATGTCAAATAATTTAACCAGGAAATGAATTGATTTGAATTCTAAATATACGTGAATTATTTGAAAAGGCCGAGTTAATTCTCATTTCAGATAATTGGTTGATGATTAGAAGTCGAAGATATGAAGATGGTGCATGACCGATGATCTTCACATCGAATGGATGATTACTGATGCCTTTGATGGGGGTTGCTGCCCTGAAGGGGTTACAGTGGTGGTTGTCTGGACGTACTTGTTGATTGTTCGGATGTGCGAGGGCCTCTCTCCTGTATTGGACATATGGAAGAGGAATAAGGTGCCTCCGGTTTCATTCAGACCCAGAACAGACTTGTAAATGGATGTGTGTCTGATGTTGTAGATTGACAACGTGGCATGCAAAGATGCTGTGATCAAAGCTTTTATTGAAAAGCAGAGCTTTGTGGTTGATGATTAAAGCAGAGCTTTAAAATAGCTAGCTTTTTGTTTAGCGTTGATTCGCGGGCCTCACACCCCGGTATGAGCCAGAAAAGGGAGAGGACATCAGGGAGGACATGCGTTTCTTTCTAGCTAGAAGTGGTGTTTTGGGTTATACATGCCTGAGCATTTTACTTATGTGGATGATGGATAGCGAGGCGCTTCGGTTATATCGGTCGCTCCGGGACCGATAGTTTGGTCGGGATATGACCTGTTTATGCCCCATAGGGCGGGAAAACGCAGTGTTCTGGCATTTTAATCCACTCCGTGTGGACTGGCCCTGACGATCCAAGGCTTGCCTGAGGCTTGGGCTAGACAGTCTCGAAGTGGTAAGGACGATCCCTTGCTTTGGTTCATGATGGAAATCCAATTTCCAAATACGACATCATGCAGTTTTGATTGTAAACCTATATATGGCGACATGATATATGGTACCCATGCCGTCTATGATTGATACTTATGATTGAAATTGTTTTTGAAACATATAAACACTAGTAATAATATCAAATGCTTTTGTTTTATTCATATCAAGCATCTTTTGGCCATTATAAGGCAAAACTCTATCCTCCGGTTTGCGTTGCAATATGTAATGGGAACTGAGTCTTATAATGGCTTCATTTTTATAAAAAGCATTGCGATGTTTTAAAGGATTTACTTGTTTTAAGCACTGGCAATCCAATGGAGTAAACCCGTTCCGCGTTAGCGACGTGATCCTGTGATTGGCCTTATTATAAAATAAGTTAAGTAGATTTCTCATACCAGTCCCATGACTGACTCGTAGTTTGTTCCACTTGCAAACTCGGGTGCCCTATTTTCTACACGGGCAGCCTTGTATTCAGGTTTTAGCAGGCTCTTTCTGGATAGCTATGGAGTTGAAGATGGATTCTATCATTTCTTTCTTTTTTATGCTGTTCAGCTCCTGTTGTAAATATTATGTTTTGATTCCGCTGTAGACATTTTATGTAAAGTTGAACTGTATTTTGTACTAAGTATGATCCTGTATACTATGTATCTCTGATGATTATGCTTATCTAGTGTATTCTGTTGTAAATTGTCTGGTGTATTTATTTATTTCTATTCTGCTGTTATTTGTTTATGTGTTATATTACAAAGATTACCCTTGCCATCGTGGGACGGGGGTTTGGGGTCGTCACTTTATCTTTGAAACGAATAAAGAAATCCCGTCCTCAGTTTGAAAATAAAGGTAAAATACTTAAGCAAAAATGCATAAGTTACCAACACAATATCATGTTATAATTAGCCAAAAATATCATATCAAATCTTTACTAGAGCGCAAAAATGCACTTGTGGTATAAGTCATATACGTAGTCCTACCCTACCAACCTGAGCATGTACTACGCACTTGAGGTGGTCTATATACAACAACAAATAACTATGGTCAAAAGTTGCTAGCCCCAAAAATATCCTAGACCAATCCTAGTGCTAACTAAGCACTTAATATAACAATATAGACACAATATATACCAGGTCAAGACAATGACTTCCCACTAACCAAGTATCCGACTCATCACCCGAGGGGCCTAATAAATCTATCTTCTTGGGCTCCTCATCGGCAAAGTTCTCGTTCGCATCATCTATGGGCTCTTCATCAGCAAGATACATATCCTCATCAATAACCTCACCATCATCGTCATCCTCCAACTCAGGCGCCAAAACCCACTCTGGAATCTCTTGCTCTGGGATAGGCTCAAGATGACCATCTATCGATTCATCAAATCACCTTCGGGCTCTACGAGGTCGTCCTTCGGATCTAGCATCTCCTCACCAGGTATATCATACCTAACTCAGCAAAGACCTCTTTCCAATTCTCCTCGTCGTCGCTCATGGGAATGGGACTACACATCTCCCAAACAATATGCTCATAAGCCTCCACGTCGTTGCTCTCATCACGGACTATCATCCTACCATCATTTCGCTCTAAGTCCTCATCTGTAAGTATGGGCTCGACTGGCTCTGTAGGCTCAATCTCTCTCTCTCTCTTGAAGAAGCCTTTGCCTCCACATTATCCTGATCGCAATCACTCGAGGGATAAAACATCCATCCATCTACATCATCAGCTACCCCACTGCTATTAAGCTGAGCCAAATACTGCCAAACACTAAGTGGTTTACCTCCCTATAATTTACAAGGAAATTTTCAAAGTTAGAATTTTGCTTTTTAGGATTTGATCGTGACTTAGCTTATATAAATACCTTAATTTAGATAACTTCTAATTGTTCCTTATTTATAATTTTGTTTTTTAGGATTTGAACTTAACTTAGCTTATCTAAATACCTTAGTTTAGATAACTTCTAATTGTTCCTTATTTGCCAAATACCTTTCAGTAAATTTTAAAATTTATTTTACAAGATATTTGTACTTAAGTATTTTATTCCTTATTCAAATGTATCCTCAGATTCGTCAACTATCAAAAATTGTAGAAACTTCCGACTCCGAATCCAATTTCTTATAAGGATTATTTATGTTTTTTAAGTTTGGCTATCTCTAATTTTACACTTATTTCGTTCGAATCATTTTATCTTTTTAGATTATGTAACAAACAGGGATTTTCAACCCCGAAAATCGACACAAAAATACAATGTCGATCATTCAAGCATCGAAAACACCGGAACGTTATTAGAAAGAAATTAGAGGGTGAGATAAGAAAGAAAGAAATATTAGAATAGAAGAAGAAGAACCAACACAACACAGAGTCTCACATAACAGCGGAACAAAATATAATATATAAATAAACTTTATAGAGCGCTTTGAAATAAAAACTTACAATCATCAGAGTACATCAATACACTGGAACAGTTATAATAGTCTGTCCTTGTATACATCAAACAACGGAATAATACTAGATAATATCATATGTCTAAACACCTTCAGCTCGTTAGTGGACTCCACAACATCCGATAACCTAAACCAGGGTAACCCGGTCTAACCCGAGCATTACAAATACCGGGTCAGGCTGGTGAACCAGAGTGAGAAAAAAACTCGCTAAGTTTATAACATCATCCAACTTGATTTTAAATTTAAAAATCCTTTTGAAAGAAAAGGATAATCATAAGACCGAATCCACACATAAATACGGACGGTTTTTACCTTACGATAACCCAAAACAATTTGAAAACAATATTATTCTGATATTATAACAGTGTCTAAATACAAATAAATAAAATCTAGCAGAACGCTTGCATCTCACGCTCCACATATATAGTATACAAATAAAACCGCGGGCGCTTAGATTGGATTCCGACAATGACAAGGTATGGAGCCACCTGCCGATAGTGTATCTCTAGAGGCGAATACACTGGTTTCAACAAGAATGTCTTGCAACCCAGCCCGTACATGACCGACCACTCATTTCGCTTGAGTGTATCGAATGTATATCTTGGGAGCTACCCACCGTTTCCCAAAAAGGGACAACATCGGTAGATTAAAGAAGCAAAAGGAATTTCTCTAGATAGATGATTATGCACCCTAGTGGGAGTGACCCACATAGCCATGCTGCTTCTCGATTTTTGTCATTTCCCGGTTGATGAGGCTTGAGGTTATAATTCTTCTTTTTAGAACATCTGGCCTTCCTTCACTTTGAATGCCACATCGTCAAATTCGCTAAATCACTAATTGACGTCCACAAAAATAATCTGGTCATTAAGCTAAGAGAAGTGTCCCTCTCCGCCACTAACAGAATTACGTTCGTAAAAATCAATGTACGTGATTCTTAAGAAAATACTCTGTCAGACATTCGTCCATACAAGTCATCTAGGAACAGGATGAACCAAAGGTACCCTGCTACACATCCTAGTAATCAACCTATAGATTAATAGCGAGTAGCCCTTGCAATTCATAGATTTCAGTTTCGACAGAATCACTATTGAAATATCTCCAGGGATCAGCCAAAGAATTTCAACAATATTTCTTCCACTCCTGATGATCCACGGTCTTCAATTTCTCCATCTCAAACAGCATCAGGTATCTTCTTCGTTTACGTATTTGTTGGTTGGAATGGTTTTCGAATATAAATTCGATCCCGGTCTTTCCATACCAACAACGCATTGGGTATGATTTTGATTGTCGGCTATTTAACTATCATAAAAATAAATAATTCCATTGGTTGACTATACAACATCACTTGGCGATTAAAATAATATATTAGTTTTAATATATACATATACTCAAATCATTTTATTATGATACTTAGAAAATATATCTTAAAATCGTATACAATTCCCTATTAACTATAATTCAAAACATTTGTTACAACATTACTCACCATCTAATATGTAGGAACCGATTCAACTTTTCCTTTTGACCAATCGTTACGATATCTCCATTGTTTCGTTATTTGAGCACCATAATCATTACTTACATGGTCGGAATAACTTATTCCAAATCTCATATTCTTACTTTTGAAAATATCTTTATATTTTCACAAAACTCCCTTTATTCCTTTTATTATGGAAATCTCACTTTATAATCTCAAGCCCCTTTTTAACTCCTTTTAATCTGGAATCCAATATATATATATATATGTATTGCCCAAAATTTTCAAATACGTTATATTATTATTCCTCAAAATAAATCACTTCTAATATTTCTCTCATCACAACTAATACCATCCTCTGATAATCCTGAAGTCGTTCAAGTTGGGGAATTTTAATTACCTCTCAGACCTTGATCAACAACGTTCTTATCTTAAAATAAATATTAGTTGTAATACCAAAACCGATATTCATTACCAATATCTAAACAAATCCTCTTTTAATTATATCCTGATGAAACATGATCTCTTATCTAATATAACAAATCTAGGTTGTATCTTTATAACTTAACTCGCCTCACTGCTTTGTTTCAAATTTGAATTTCCATTTTGATTTCCATTTTAAACTTTCATTAGTTCCTACCGTAAATCAGCAAGAAAATAATTCCCTAAATATCAACCCTGAAGGCCGAAACCAACATAGATCAATAGTCAAGAATCATTTATCTCAGCTAATCTCCAGATAGGTTTCATATCCTAGATTTTTATTACATTTATAAGCCATTTCCAATAACTCGTTCTAGTAATACATTCAATAAATCTTGGGTTTTATAACTCCATCCAATTTGGATTTTATAAAATAAATCTCAATAAGGATTTAATTTAAATTTCGAATTAAACTTAATTTATATTATTATTTATATAAACTTGCTTTAAAACATCACTTTACTATAAACAATGGTTTAAAACTTCATAACCCTTCATTTACACATTTTAAATTCCAAGATACCACTTTGATCATTATTTAACAAGTATCAACATTTAAAAATGGTTTAATTATCCATTAACTATTTTTTATTAAATTAATAACTAATTACATAATTCAATTTCGAGTAACACAGTTGACTTAGTCAACTCTACACATGATTAACTCATTACTCAAATCTCAGTTCATCTTTCCATTTAAATTTAGTTTTAGATTAACTTAATTTAAATAATTCCATTTGATTATTATTAAATAAATAGTAATCAAATAAATATAATCTCATTTTAAAGTGCTTCTTAAAAAACAATTAACCTCGGTTATTAAACATCACATTAATATCCGCTCACCGGCTAATCAGTCTTGCAAAATATAAGAATCATCTTTATAAAATCATTTAATAATTGATATAAAGCACGTGCTTCACACACGGATAGATTTTTGGTACCAAAAATGGCAATTGGTGGTTAAAGTAATTAATGTATATAAGGTTGGTAATTTTCCTTTTTATAAACCCAACTAAAATTTAAATAATATATTTAAAAATCTATATTCAGTTATAAATAAATTTCATAACTTTATTTCTATCGATTCACCTAACGGTAAATCATTCTTTATAAAACAATTTGAATTTTGGCCATCTGCTATAAATTCCTTTACCAATATCACCCATTGGTTAATAATTAAACAAATGTTGAATTTGGGTTTAACAATCAATAACCAATTCAATAATCCAATCCTATGGGTTCAAAAGTTTATATAATGATCATATGCAGATAAATAATCAATTCAACTAATAGCGATCAACTAATAATAATAATTCAAGCATCCAATTTAATTTAAATACATTTATATTATTATAAACGTAACCAACAAGGTTAGTTACCTTTAATGGAAATAATTATTAAAAATAACAATGCCGTTTGATTTAAATTAAACAGCGTTTAATTTAAATAATCGATATAACAATATTTAACAACATCCAAACAATCAAATCAACCAACAATTAGCAAACAAGGCATATAAATAATAAAACCCGACTTATAATAATTATAAGTGGGAGAACTGAGTGAGTTTAACTCACCTTGATATCCGTTCATTGTTAAAATGGTTCGTTTTAATGAAATTAAACATGCGTTTAATTTAATTAAAACTCCAGCTGCTCTCAACTCTGTCCGTTCTAGCTTTATAATGTTATGTCCATCGATACGATTCCAACGTCGTTTGGTCTGTTTCCATTCTGTTAACATGAACGTTACATGAATTATACGTTCATGTTATTAATCTAAATAAATCAAACTTTTAACTAATAACTAGTATACACTAATTAGATCCTAATTAAATGTTAATTAAATTTTAACTAATTACTTAGCATTTTATTAGTCGCTTTACTACCAGATTTGATTAATATAATTATTATAGTTATATCTCATAATCAAGTTATATTAGTCTAATTAATTGGGTTTACTTACAGAATAATGTGACCATTTTTAGCTTCTGCCGTTCATGTAAAATGCATGCCGATATTTTGCTTTCCTTCTCGCCTTCCAAGAGCTTTCTCCACATAACTTCTACCCATCCCACTTAAGACTTTCTCCACGTACTTATTTCCTACCCATACCACTTTCCTTTGCATAAAACTGGTACTGTTCAACATAATCCCCCATTCGCTCCGTGTATTCAACACAGCTGGTTCCCATCTTTTTTTCTTTTTCTTTTTATTTTACAGAAAGGCCAAGGCCCAACATAATTCCCTTTGGCCCACATCAAGACAAACCCCACCCACTCCAGGAGCATCTTCTCCAATCCTTCTTAGTCCGGAACCCATTTCCAGTGTATCATCGTGTACACGTTCTCCGCTGATACCCCCCAAGCCTTATCAAATCACTAAATAAAAACTACCATTCAACTTCTCCTCCCATGCTCGACTATCTGCACCTCTCCGCCATACCCCCAGTCACTCCGAACGGAATCCGTCCATCATAATGCTGCTCCACGTCCAAAAACACACGGCATATTTGACAACGATTTCCACCGTATTTTGCGTACCAGTGCGCCTCACTCCATTGAACACCCCGCTATACTCGAATTCACATATAACTCTCTACGTCCCGAGATTTATCTAGACCTACTTCGTAAGTTCGAAAATGAAATGCAACGATAAAATAAATTGAAACAATGGGTGCGTAGTGATTTATTTTAGGAGGCTAACGCAATTTGTTTTGGGATTTTAGGTGAGGTATTTGATTTTTAAAAAAATTAGAGAAGCTTTCTAAGCTTTATTTTCTTTATTGTGAAACGAAAATTTAGGGTGATCGAATGAAGGAGTTGCGGCGTATTTATAGTCTGCGAGGCCTTGGCAAGCATGAAAATAGTTTGCCACACACGCAAGTATTTTAGCTAGTAGGGGAGCTTTTCCTTTCATCTCCATAGCTCCTGATTTCGACGGCAGCAGGGCAAGAGATAGTGTGCTTCATTAGGCCTGCATCTAGCTGGGTGACTTGAGTTCGGTTGGTTAGTATGTTTACAGGCTAGCATTCAGTGTCATTTCAATTTCAATGACATATTTGCGTTGTGATGGGTACTAGGCATGGAAAATGGAGAGGAAGCTTCACAGGCAAATTGATAGAGATACATTTAGGTCTGCTCTTGTCCTATTTTCTTCCATTGGCTGGAGAGCAGTGATTTTAGGGAAGCAGCTATGTATTATTTCCCCTACTATTAGCTGTGTGATTTGAGAGTTTTGGTAGGTCGTCTTCTATGTTTCATTAGAGATTGAAGGCTGCAAGGTTAGGCTACGGGTGCAGTCGTTTTGTCACTTGAAAAAAAAGAAAGCTAGGCAGAAAACTGTACAAGTTTAGTTGTAGGGGTTGACGTACAATCAGCCTAGCCTAGTTAGGTCTGCAGTTGTAGGCTAATATAGGATAGAAATGTATGCAATTATATATTAGATAGGCTGTTTGATTTAAAATAGAGAAAAGCCATTTTGATTTGTACAGCTAGGTGTAAAGATAATTTCATAGCATGTGCTCGGTCTATTCTTGCGTGAGGATGTAGAGGAATAGGATAGGGGAAGAAAAAATATACAAATGGTATCATGTAGGGAGTAGCCTCTGTTGATTTTACAATTCATTTATACTTATGGCTCTTTTTACTAGGGCAGGGTGTGTACCGATTGGCATTAGGCATGAAGTCTCTTCTCAATTTATTTTATTATCTTGCTTAAGGTAAAAGTTCAATTAGTCGCGGTTAATTTAATTTATACCATTATTTAACATTACGCGTTAAATATATGTTCCCTCGCTCACGTCTTAAAACGCAATGAAACTAGACACTTTGGTATGTCTTTATGTTCCAGATCCAATAAAATTAACTTTGTTGAAACGGACGCCGTTTACACAACATCATATTTTAATTTATTAAATAAACGTTATCGTTTATTAACGATTTTCATAGCGACTATTTTAAAATTTGATTTGGACCTAGCTTACAATATATAAGCTGAAATCCCTTTTTTTTCTCATTCATTAGAAAATTATCACAAATTAGATTCAAACATTTCTTGTTTTACAGAATTCCAACTTAAAATGGATTCTGTATATTCAATTGAAGTTCAAAACTCAATATTACGAACTACCGTTCCGTTTCGAGTTCGTTTAAAATTAAATATATTAATTGTCATTTTATAGCAAATTCAATATTAATATTTCGTTAATATTTCCAAATTTAATATTTAAAATAAATTTAAATATTCAAATTCAAATAGCCGAAAAATCTGGGTCGTTACAGAATACCTACTACTGAAAAGAAATTTGAAAAATCAAGGCTATTCCTGAAATTTGAACGAAACTAAGTCTACTAATCACCCATATCTATTGTTACTCTTTATATTCAAACTTCTTAACTTTAAATTCATTCATTTACAAGAATTTATTGAACGTCCAAAGTCATTGATAATTCTGCTCTTTCTATTTCAATCAAAAAACTTGAATTTATCCTAACTTTTCATGTTTAAATTACTTTTTCCTAAAATTACTAAGATTTCCATACTTAGATTATTTATTCTAATTACAACTCTATATGAATATTCTTAGTCAAACTGTGAAATTCTATTCACAAGATGTCCTTAATCAAGTTTTATCAATCTTAGTTAATCAACTAACATCCAAGTTAACTATATATTTTTCAAAATATATTCTTTCATATCCTAAATATAACCTTCCGAAACTAAAACCAAAGCCAATTTTTTATAAGAAAAAATGTTCTCTCTTATGTAATACTCTCAAATTCATTCTAGGGCATTACTAACCTTATCTCTAAAGAGTTACTCACCTTATGATATTTCTAATCTTATCTCTGATGAATTTTTTTCCTTCTGTTCTAATGAGTCATACCCCATAAACTTTGTATAAACCAAAGCATTGATACCAAAAATGTAATGACCCGCTTTAAATCGGTAAATAAACCAACTCAAACCATTCACAAAGACGGATTGTTATTGGGGTAGTAACACATTAAAATAGAAACAAAAGAGCTTTTATTGCTATAGCAATATTTTTACATCAGAGTTTACAATGATATGTCAGAGTACAATGGTTACACAACCGAAAATACAATGACTCTAGTGGAAGAATACTAATATGATCCAGATATAGCTCCAGCCTAAATCCATAATCTGCTTTAAAACTAACCCCAATACTATTTGCAAACCCTAACTACTAGGCTGCCAGTGTGGAAATATATGAGCACCCATAATTTAGACAGAAGAACAATAAACTCTAGGTTAGTCATGGGACTAGTTTGAGAAACTTAAAACAGATATATTCTAATAATAATAAGGTAATTCATACACGCCGTATACATGGATCGGGTTTATCTCTTATGAATACTAGTGTAGAAATTCACAATACTTTTTAGAAAATAAAGCTACCATAAGGTCTCATGGCGCATTCACAATGCAAACACTAACTTGGGCGAAGTTTATTTAATGATAACAAAAAATGCTTGATACGCAAAAACCATTTGATATTATTATTGGTGCATAGTGTGGAAAATCACTATGCAAATAAATGCATCAATCTTAGCCAACATAATATCCCATATTATTATGTTGCCGTAGGTCTACAACTAAATTCTTATGGGCACAGAGTGAAGAATGGATTTCCAAAAAATGACCAGGCTAGGGAACTTCCTTATCCGATGGGTACACCTCTAGAGGAATGTCTTGAAAACTTTATGCTCTCTGCCAACACAAGGCCAGGTTACCTTTGTGACTAGGTAACTAACTGTCATGTGTATGCCACCTCCCGGTCGAAACCAAACTTTAATCGGGGTCCCGCGCATCAACAATCACATAAGTAGATGTTGTCACGTAAGTAATACCTAGGCTCCATACTGTGGTGCAATTTTTTATCTAGGACGAAATGATCATATATATACTACTAACCTTGCTGCAACTTTTGCTATTTCGGCCATTTTCTAGACTGTGAGGCTTGACGAAGTCTCGTTACACAAAGCTACGCTTTATCCTATAGCCATGCTTTGATTATCTACAGCTCTTGGCATGCCACGTTGTCATTTCATAACATATAATTGATAATTACTAACCATATCGCTTTTGATCTCGTACATCTCAAAGAAAGGTGTTAAGCTAAGAGAATACTTCTTCGCCACCAAATAAAAATATGCTTAGTAAAAATTAACCAATATATTACAAGATACAATGTCTCACACACATTCATACAAGTTCATATTGGAACTGAATGAAACTTAAGGCGCTTTATTCCTCGCCCAATAAAGGAGAGCAGCCCTTGTAAATCCGAAAAATCCCCAAGTACGTCCATACCACTGGTATAATATAATCTCATAATGGGTGTCCAACCCGAGACATCGATAAGTAGTCTATTCGATGCGAAGATTCTCGGTCTTCAACCATCATCTTTAATATCTTTATTTGATCCATCTCGTCCTATGATTATTCGAAATGGTTTTCGGATAGAAATATAATCCCAGTCTTTTCGAATAATCAACACAATTTTAAAACAATATGGCTTATGCAGGATTTTAATTAAGTTTCCCTTCACTTAATTTTAGTTAATTAAAACTTTTTAAAAATAGTTCCTTTTTACAAAGTCATATGAGAAAACTCGTTGATTCAAAAAATCCATTTCTTTAAAACTCTTAAACCAAGATTTATTAACTTTAACCTAGGTTTCTCATATTCCAGGGTTAAAAAGGCAAAATAAGTGATTTATTTTTAGCCCTTATAAAAAAAACTTGTTTTTGAACCTCTTTCAATCTTATTAAAAAGATTTATCTATAAATTTTCCATTAAAGCATATCTCTTAAACCAAAGATAATTAAACCTTGTTAATCTTAATAAACATTTCTTATAGCTTTAACTACAGTAAACTGATGTATTTAAAAATCTTTATTGATTCCCTGGATGAAAAGATCCATAGGTCCTTAGCCAAACCAAAAGGATTGATATTAAGAATAAGATTTGTATAGAAATTAGATCAACTTATATTTAATACTAATTATCATAATCAACAAATACTGTAAGTGGAATATTAATGTAAACCTTTTTAAATTCCTTGAATAGTGTAAGTTTAACCACAGATTATAATATTGAATATCTGAAGATTATTTCTATCCAAATCCAAATTATTATAATTGGAAATTTAAGGTTATATTTTAAATACAATATCTAAATTATTATTAAAATGCTTCATTTACTATTTGAAAATATTTACAAAATGTTTGGATAGAAATCCTTAAGTTAAAACCATTAAATTTCAATATAGGAAAAAAGCATTGCAAAAGTGTTTCAATTGGCTTATATTGACTAGTTTGATAAAAATAACCTTTTTATTATCCAAGCTTAATATTTTCAATTCAAATCATTTTTAAATAATTTATTATGTTTTGTAAAAAAAATGGTTTTTATAAAGCCATTTCTATCGGTGTCCAATTACGGTCACCGAACTACAAAATTGCGATTTCACTTAAAACTTGTTTTAGACATAATCAAAAACCTATAAGTTTAAATCCAAAATTTCTTTTTCTATTTGAAAGCTATTAACATTAGAAAGCAAATGTTTTTCGTTTCAATTAATTCCAATTTAAATTGCACCAGTCATAAGAGTTTGAAGTTTATGTTTGAAATTCGCGAACTGTTCGCAGCGTGACTAGCCCTAGTTAGACTATATTATAACTTCTAAACAAAACTCATTCGATTTTCTTCTGATTTGTTTATGATATGTATAAAGCACACAAAAATGCGCGTGCACGCACACACACACACACACACACATATATATATATATATCGTATTTGGAAATAATATTTCTAAATTTCAACTTCAAATTCAATTATAAATGAAAACTGAATATTTTAAAAATATTATTTTCCAAAAATTCATCCTTTCAACCTCAAACTTTTCAGAAATCAAATTAAATATTATATAAGACTATCAGAACAGTCGATTCGAGTTTACGTTGTTTATATATCTGACTCAAGTTTGATTTTGAAATATACTATTCAAAAATCGATTTCAAATTTGAACAA
Organism: Allium sativum; assembly: GCA_030737875.1. NCBI lineage: Eukaryota > Viridiplantae > Streptophyta > Magnoliopsida > Asparagales > Amaryllidaceae > Allium > Allium sativum. The sequence continues at coordinate 424,940,909 of CM060909.1, read as the reverse complement.
GCCATTTAATATCAAAATCTCTTTCAAATTCATTTCCTCCTTTACTAAAGTTGTTTATAAATACTTTAATCTCCTTTCCAAACAATTTCAGATAAAAATTCCAAACTTTATTTTTGGGCCTGATTTCTACTTTAAATTATTATAAGACCCATTTATATTTCAAAAAGAGAAAGAGACTTAACAAATCACCTATATAATTCCAAAATTCAAGATGTAATAGGTGTGATGATAAACTATCTGTAATTACAATCATATAAACATCCGTAGCATACATCAATCAATATTATAAATGAATGTTATTAATTACAGTGCAGGAGTTGCGGTAATAAATGCTTATAAGTGTATAAGTGAAACTAACTATACCACCATTCATCCAATGCCAAGAAGATATATTTAACGATTATAATAAATATCTATATAATTTGATGAGTTTCTCACTAGCATTTCCACTCCTTCTATCTTTACAGTAGGACAACCTAGTTAATCGTGATTGCTCTGGACTGACAGTATTTCCTAACTGACTTATTTGACAATAATAACAATATTATATATATTACCATATTTTTTATAAATGTAAGAAGGAGGATAGGGGTAGGTTCGCTGAACCAATGTGGGGCGGTGGAGGGTGTATGGTTGTGGAGGGGAAGGGTTGGACATGGTGGTGGATTGTGGAAGATGGTCGAAGGTGGGTGGTGGGTTGTAAAAGTGGTGGAGCCGTGAAGGGGGAAGGGTAGGCCAAGGCTAGGGAGGAGGAAGTGCGGAGAGGGTAGGGTTTTGGAAAACCGGAGGTGGTGGAGGAGGGGGGTTTGGTTTGAGGTAGGGCTGTGGAGAAGAGGGAATTAGGTCGTGGAAAGAAAGAGGAGATGGGGCAGGAAAGGAAAGATGAGAAAGCAAGAGGAAGTAGTGGATGGCAAAAATTGATGAAGGAGGGTCCTCTTTTATAGCCTTAGGGATGGGCATTTTTGGGAAATCAAGAAAGGACACATGGCATTTGAATTATATGCATAATGACACCTAAGCAGGAAACTTGTTTTGTCCTAAAGCATGCACTTGTAATGCATGTTGCCACACATTAATAACACTTTTAAAGTGTTACAAATTTGAAATATCTTACTTGTGTTACAGCATTTCAATATATATGTTATCGTTTAACAATTTCAACACCCAACGACTAGTGCTAACAAATTCTGACGATGTTTATCAGTAAATATCTTGATTAATCTTAATAATTCAAAAATAATTATTTTATTTTATGATTTATATTTAAAATTATATTTAACTAGAAAGATCGTATTAAAAATTGGTTTTGTTAGAAGTACTTGGAAAATCCGTTATAACAAAGCTGATAAATATTTACCATTATTTTACTGTTATATTTGACAAACTTAAATACCCATTTTGTTATTTAAACCATATTTATATTTGAACCAAATTAAAATTTTATTTTATATATTCAAAATATTGGTTTTAAATTGATCAAAAATCTTAGGTCGTTACAAATTCGCTCTTATATATACACTCTGTACTCATCCTAGAGTATTACTAAATTCAACTCTAATGAGTTACGCATCTTAGGGTATTTATAACCCTATATTTGATGATTCTTTAACCCGGATCAGGTTTAGGTGTTCGCTTAATCCAAGCTCTGATACCAAATGAAATTCATCAAGTACGATTGCCTGATGATAACCAGACATTGGTAATTGATAAACCAGGGCTCTAATACCAAATGAAACGACCTGCTTCCTTGAACCTTGGAAATCGACCAGACATTGGTAACTGATAAACCATGGCTCTAATACCAAAGGAAACGACCTGCTTCCTCGTACCTTGGAAATCGACAATAATATATCCACAGTATTCATAGACCGCAAAATCAAGTGTTGGAGAAGCGAATTGTTTATGATAAGAAAGAAAGGGGTGAGTGTAACGGCTTGAAATTTTCGACTCCTCGAGAGTCGAAAATTCTGAGATGTTAGTGAAAGAAAGTAGAGGGTGAGGAAGAAAAGATAGGCTAATAGAATAGAAGAAGAAGAACTTACATCATCAGAGTAAACACGAATCTCACAGCGGAACGAATAAAATAGAACATAACTTTGAAATACAAATCAGTACTCGTATATACATACCATTTCAAAGTACAACACTTAACAACACAGCGGAATAATAATAGCTATAATCCTGAAGCCTCCTGCTCCAAGCTCTCCAAGTGTATCTGAAAAATCCCGACTACTTGACTGCCCGTACAAATTTAGGCACCCAAGAGTTTAGGGAAAACAAACAAAATAAACTCCGGGTCAGTCATGGGACTGGTGTGAATAAAACTCCAACACTTGGTTAAATAAAGGATATCTTTCTGATATTATAATAATGTCTAAATACAAATAGATATCAATCTAGCAGAACGCTTGCATCTCACGTTCCACATACATAGTATACAAATAAAACCGTGAGCGCTTATTGGAGATTGGATTCCAACAGACAAGGTATGGGAGCACCTTCCGATCAGTGTACTCTAAAGGAGATACACTAGGGTTCAACAAGAACGTCTTGCAACCCGGCCACACATGACCGTCCACTCATTTAGCTTGAGTGTAACAAATATATTATCACCGATGGTTGGGATCAGCAACCATCCTTCCCGATAAGGGACAGCATTGAAATAGATTATAAAGAAGTACAATTGAATATTCTCTAGATGGTGATAATACACCCTGCTTGGGTATGGCCCAACTAGCCATGCTGCCTAGCCCAACTTCTGTTATTTCCCGGTTGTGAGGTTTGAGGTCACGTTTATCACTTTGACAGATTATTTCTTCAATTACTTTGAATGCCACATCGTCATACCCGCCAAATCATTATCGATTTCTCAAGGCATCACGAGTATAAAAGCTAAGAGAAACGAATTTCTCTGCCACCAACGTAATACATTTAAAGAGATCAACATATATGATTCGTTAAGAATACTTTGTCAGACACTCGTCCATATACGTTGTTCTAGGACTGAATAAACCGAAGGCACTATTCAGTGAATCCATCCTACCTAGGCTTTTCACAATAGCCCTTGCACTTCACTCCGTCTTCAATTATCTTCAGCGTACTTGATTCGCAACGCTTATGCTAATACGGAGTGGTTCTTCGGATAATAATCCAACCGGTCTCTCCATATTTACAACGTAAATATGGTCAAAACTTTGATAGTCTGTGATTCAACTATCAAATGAAAACATGTCGGTGTACAAACAACGATCTTATTTCCAAATGGAAATTCGATCGATCAATCATCATATGTTCATATTTCCTTATTTCATATATTTAGAAAATATATGTTATTAATCATTGGAAAACATTTCCATAGCTTATTTTCACATCACTATTATTTCGCAACTATCAGTCCCTAACTGTAACTAGTATGAGAACAATTCTCTAAGTATCAATCCGGAAGGTCGAAACCAACATCAGATCGTCACTTAGAAAACCGTTCAACTTACCCTCTCCAGTCAGTTTCTGAATTTGCTTAACTCTATTTCTTAAATTCTTATCATGAAAACATTTCATTTTCTATGTTTAGAAAACATATCTGACTATATTTGGAAAACGTTTCCAAAACTCATTTACGGATTTCCAATGAACGTTGTATAAAATATCGTTTCGCTTAATCCATTTATCGCTTATTCCTTAACTTTATTCCTAATCAACCTTTTAGATCGAACCACAACTATTCCTTTGTCAATTCTGAAGTCAATCAAGTTGGGGTATAATTACCTCGTAGACCTTAATTGAACAACGTCCTTTACTGTGAAATAGATGAAGCTCATCACTCACTTTTTACAATCATCTGTTTACGCAAATTCTCGGATTCAGGTTACGAATCCACTTCTTATATGACAACGTTTGATTATAACTATACCGTTATAATTCCTACCCCTAAAATATCTAACCTAAATTATAAATTTATTTCCTAACTCGAATAATTTAACAGACACCTAATTTCTAAATCAATAACTAAATCTTGATTTAAACCCTGGAAAGTAAATAGTACTTTCCCGAATTCGCTATAATCGAATTCGACGTATAACTCTCTTTCGAGTAATCTCTATTCGATTAACTCTCCCTTTTTAATAACTTATATTCGATTAACTCCTATCGAATAACTAATATTCGAATAACTCTTCTTGGTTGGCTCTATTTCATTAACTCTTATCGAATAACAAATATTCGATTTTCTTAAATGTGTCAATTCTTATCGAATAACTAACATCCGATTAACTTAAATGGATTTACTCTTATCGAATAACTTATTCGATTAACTTAACTTGATTTTCTTAACTCGATTACCTCAACTCGATTACTTAACTCGATAAATCTTAACTCGATTACTTAACTCGATAACTTAACTTAACCCAAATCGATTAACTCAACTCTAATCGATTAACTTAATTTGATTTACTCCTTCGAATAACTAATTCGAATAACTTAATTGATTAACTCCTATCGAATAACTAATATTCGAATAACTTACCTTCGAAAAACTAATATTCGATTTACTCTAACTCGATTAACTTAATTCTAATCGATTTACTCCATTTCGATTCAACTTAGTTCAAATCGATTAACTTAACTCAAATTGATTAACTCCTTTCGAATAACTAAATTCGATTTAACTCTTCTCGAATAACTAAATTCGTTTAACTCAAATTGAATAACTAATATTCAGTTAACTCTTACGTGTTTAACTCTATTCGAATAAGTAATTCGAATCACTCTAATGTGTTTAACTCTATTCAAATATCTGATTCGAATTACTCATTTCGAATAACTAAATTCGATTAACTCCTTTTTATAACGTTTATTCATTTCAAAAGATTTCCTTTTTACAACGTTTATCCATTTATAAAGATTTACTTTTTACAACGTTTATACATTTATAAAGATTTACTTTTAGTAACGGTTCTTCACTTTATAAATGTCCTTTTAATAACGTTTCTACTTCTCTATATAAGTCCAGACTTATATATATTCCATTTATCAACGATAAATAATTTATTTAATTTATAAAACATTATTTATAAATTAATCGATTTAAATTTATCTGTTTAAAACAGATTTCCTATTTAATATCTCATTTAAATCCATATCGTGTTATACCGTGTGCGAAGCACGGGTTTAAATCTATCCTTGTATAATTCTATTTATTTTCCGAACAAGTGTTCCTTTATTTATTCCCTAAATAAATATTCCTTTATTCCATTTATTTATAATCTAAATAAATGTTCCTTTATTTATTTCCTAAATAAATATTCCTTTATATTCTAATTCATTTATTTTCTAAATAAATGTTTCTATTTTATTTCATTTATTTTCTAACTAAATGTTTCCTTTTTCATTTATTTATTTTCTAATTAAATAAATGTTTTCCTTTTATAAAATCCAATCGATTTTATAAATAAGATTCATTTTCAATATAAACATTGAAAATCCCCTTATCAACATTTCGGTATGTTATGGTATTCAATCATATCAAATCACGATGTTCAATATCGTCCAAGCACATATAATCGCCCACAGGTTTTATATCACATCATATAATAATATATGGAAAACAATAAAATAACTGTTGAGGAATCCAGTCGGATTCCTCCAACCTGTTTCCCTGCATCACAGATGTTAGACAATATAGATAACATCACTTTCAGTTCCATATGATATATTCTGTTAAACAGAATCAATATAGAAATTTAACTAACTGACTAGCAGTTCAATCAAACAATCAACACACAGTCAAACAGACAATTTTAACAGTTCTAACAATACCACATGAAATTATAAACTGTTCAGAGTTAGTGAGATTTACTCATATTTGCAGTTCATCGTTAAAGAACGATAACTGTCGTTTGATTTGAATCAAACAGTTTATTTCGCCATAAATCATAACGAGCTCCAATCCACTCCCAAATCAGTTCCATAATGCATATATCGTCGTTACGATTCCAATGATATCGACTTCGTCTGATTCTGATGCAGTATGATCAATATATGATTTATACAAGTTCATGATATACATTTAAATCAAAATAAACTTAACAAATTTCAATTTTGGCTTAACCTTTCAATTTTGACCTTTCTTCTTCACCGATTAGAACAGAACGCTGCTCCTTGATTCGAAATCATCACTGCACCATAAATCATCTCGTTCTTCACCGATTCCTAAGTCACAACTCCAGTTCCATGAACCCTCCCATGACCGAACATTCATCTCACCTTTTCCCCTTCTATACATCACAAAAATCATGAACCAATTCCCACCAAACAACTCAACATCAACTTCATCACACTCTGTACAAACGAACACCGCAGCTCCTTTCACCATGGTCGGTATTCACTTCCACACTTCACGTAATTTCCACACTGATTGCTAAACTGAAAATACCATAACATTTTCGAAACCCCTTCATCACCCTCTTCAAATACCATGATTCAACATCTCCAGTTCAAAGAATACAAACCTAAATCCTGTTTGAACCCATGATTATATAAGTAATTTAATTTTACCCACTTCTTTAATAATTAACCGAACCTGTACCCTTATCCTTCCCTTTACTAGCAGCAGAACCGGTTCCAGTCTTGCTGCTCTTCACTTATGTCGATATTTGCCTCCATCTCAAACAAACGGAACCACCCAAACCACGAAGACTGTCACCACCATCGAGCTCCTCGTCCAACACCTTAAGTTCAACCTCGGTTTCACCACTTCAGACACAAAACGACAGCATCGTGAGATACTTCAACCACAGCCAGCGAACTGATTTGAGTTCGAACATCCTCAAAATCCGCCCACAAACTCGATTTTCCATCACCAATCCAAAATAAACCTCACCTTCATGAATCGATGCCTCAAAATCTCTGATTCCCGAACCCTAGTTGCCACTGTAAACATTCGAACCTTTGGAGCTTGATGCGCACCGAGTAGAACCAGTATAGAAACGTTGACAAACTCTCCATGAATCCAAATATGCAAGTTTTGGAATTTAAAAGAATTTATTTGATTTTAGAGGAATTTATATAACTCACGATATGATTTTTTTTTCTCAGAAGAAAGACTGGCGGCTAGAAGAAAATGATTTTAGGTTTAGGTAAGAAAAGGAAGGGTATATATAGGAAAAATAAATATCTAGATATTTTGTTCATTTTATATTAATATATATTTTCGATTCATGTTTTCAATCCCAACGATTACATACGATACCCAAAAATCACGAAAATGGACATGCAGCTATAGTTCGACATTACGGTCCCAACAAAACTGGTTTCGTCGAATTCCGACTCCGTATGCTCACACAGCGTATTTTTAACCGTCGAAATACTGACTGTTTCTCACTCTAAAAATCCGTACGACCACACAGTGACTCTAAAAATCACGAAACTGGAAATCTAACAATAATTTGACATTGCGGATCCAATAAAATTAGTTTCGTCGAATTCCGACTTCGTTTGCAAAAGTGGCTATTTTTAACGCTCTAAATAATCTATTTAAATATATAAATATATTTAAATATAATTAAATTGAATATAAATAATATTATATTATCGTATATCTTCACATATGATATCGTACAGCTCCAGAATATCATATCAGAATTTACAGTTTGATATTTCAGATTTTAGATTTATCGATATTCAGTTTATATCGAAAAATCTATTTATAACGTATATAAAGCGTTGCAAATTATAAAGGAATTCTACAACGACTTTTCTGAAATTTGATTTGGACATAACTCAAAATCTACACGACGAAATCCCAATTTTTCTCTTCCACTAGAAAGATATACTCCACCAGCTCCACACGTTTCTTGTTTCACAGAAATCCGGCTTAAAATGGATTCTGTATATTCAGTTGAAGTTCGAATCGCCAAATTGCGAACTACCGCGACGTTTCAGGTTCGTTTTAATTATAATTATAAATTATGAGTTCGAACGTTTTTCTTTAAGTTATCGATATCGCCAAATCGATATATAAATAATTAAATAAATTAATTATTCGACAGCTAACAAAACGCACCATTACAGTGAGAAATTAGAATCATCAGAAATCTTGTACCATAAAAAATTTATAAATATATCATTATAAAAATTGATATAGTAGTAATCTTAATCTTACTTATCAGAGTGAAACCAATGTTAATCTAGACAGTTATGTTAGCTCTTGAGATGATGGATTTGATAACAACCTTATGACTTATTATAAAATATGTATACTACACTTTATGTTAAGTTATATATGTATATGCAGAATATTTATAGACATGCGTGGAAAATGAAGATTATACAGTATAAAGATTCAAGGTTGAAGAATAAAAAGATGAAGAATTCAAGATGGAAGACTCACGATTATCAAGAGTTTAAGATATCAAGATAAGTAATAACGTCTTGATTTATGTTAAAACTTCATAATAACACTAACATCTTTATTTGAATTTTAATTGTGGAATGGAATCCACCTTCTCGTATTATGATGGGATGAAACCCATTGTGGGGGTGGAACCTACGACCTACTTTAGTAGGACGGAACCATGAACTTTCAAAAGTGTTTTCAAAATTTATTTCCATGTTTTTTTAATATTTTAGCCTCAAAATCAAATTTACTTTGAATAACTTATTTCTAATTTCAGAATATTTCTTGTTTTTTAAATTTTTACTCGTTTTGTTATCTTTGTATTTTACTGTTTTTTTATTTCAAAGTTTTACCCTTAATCAGAAGTTGTAATTTGTTAAATTTAATTTATTATTTTTTATTATATTTTTATTTATAGTTTTATATGCTAAGTATTTTATCATTTTAAAAAACCATTTTCTAGAATGTATAACAAGTTTTATTATTTGCTTATGTTATGTTGAAAACGTTTTACAAGTCACCGAATTGTTTTAACAAGTTTTAAAATCATAATTCTTTTGAAAAAGTTTTTTATATAAAATTCAACATTGGCATGTCAACATTTTTCATCCCCCTACGTCAACCCGGTTGCCATTTCAGCCAAAAATCAAATTTCAAAAGAAGTGTATGTTCATGCTTTCCCTTCATGAACGGATATGACTGTTATTTTCATATATATACCTGATGCCCGAATGAATTTTAATTCGCTTTTTCTTTATAATTCCTTACTCCTTCTCCACTCCATTTCCTTTCTAAAATTCATTAACCAAACTCTACCGAAATTCAAAGTCAATCAGACCAGATCATCTGTAGTTTGATTCTCTACCACTCTCTCTCAATGATCTCAGTACTTTTTAGAGTTATAGATGCATTTGTAATCAAAGATCGAAAGATCAAAGTCCCATCGAGTCTCTCTATCAAATTATTACTAAAAAGGTGTGATTGTGGACCATTTAAATCAAGTAGGTGTGATATTAGCCCGTAAATCTATAAGGTGATCTAGTAGCCTGGTTAAATTAATAGAGTTCCCTTTACTCAGAAGAAGGAAGTGGGTACTTCATGGCCTTAAAATCGAGGGTTGCAATATCGACATTTATTTGAAAAGAAATCTACACAAGCAATTGTATGGGACTAGATGTAGGGTAACTTCGAACCAATATAAAATCCCGGTATGTTCTTTCCTTTACTGCTTTTACTTATTATTTGCATCTATGTTTAATTCTATGATTGTTTCATATTTTTGATTTGCAGTTGAATTTGTTATATTCAAAAAGATTTTTTTAAAAGAACATAATTTTCATTAAAGACTATCCATCCTCTTTTAGTGTTAAGTTATCCTTAAGATCGATAATCCAAAATCCAAACATTTGGAGTCAAAGCATAGATTTTTAAAGTTTTCATAATCTAGTTTTTTTTAATTTTTTTCAAATGGCTACGAACACTAATTTGGTATCAAAGAATTATTTAAATTTGGATGGGCACAAGCGATCTGGAGTCCAAGACGAGTGGTCGAACAATGACTATTGCACTTATGAGATTAGTATTAGCTGCCTATCCCAGTGGACTAGGCGATCTCTTCTAGAGGTGAGGTTAAGTGATGTCCGACCTTTGGTATATTAATCGAGTCCACATCTTATCCATAGTATATTAATTGGGGAGGTATCTTAATTACCAGTATAAACATTTTTTTACCTTTTACGACTGAAGGAGGCCGGCTCTTGGGGGTTGGGGAATAAGCTTGCTTCTTCACAAGTTTATCCCTGCCATGTTCCCTGTTCGTCCTGACTGGCAGTGGTCGGGTCTCCGAAATGTTTATAATGGGATTGGTAAACTGGGCACCTCAACTTCCCTCGGTCTTCGTTCCAACAGGAATGAGGCAAAAACTTGTCCCATATACGGCTCAGAGGCCGAGCCCCACCCCCAATAATAATGATGCGACTTAGGTCAACTAATACGAATAAGAAAATTCACTCAACGATTTCCTTTGGGTCCCGAACTACATACAGGTAAGGAGCATTGCATTTACATGGACCCACTTCTCATTCCATTTGTAGTAATTTGATGATTTATAAACCGTCCCTTATAAGCGATCGAGTTTATGTTTGAGCATGATGAATCACTTTGTGCCAACTTATTGCCAATAAACCTTCCAGCCTCATATGAGAATGGAAAGCTGGAGCATTTTCTACATCGGTGGATGAAGAATCACGAATATCAAAATTTCTAGTTTACTATGTTTCATGAAACAAGGTTCTTTTTTTTTGTTCGAGAAACAACAAATCTATTTATGGATTTATATGCTCTAATTGGAACTGGAAGTTTCGGAACTAGTGGTTGGAATACCACAACAATTAAATTGCCCTTTCTTTTTAGTATTCGGATAGGATTTTTATTGTCTTCATTTGGGAGTCTCGCGTAGTTTTTTATGTCAACTCAAAAAAGAGAAGTTGCACTAAAATCGATAAAGTGAAAGAGATTAAAAAAGGGTAAAGGGAATTCATAATTGCATAAAAGGTGTAAAGATAATGCTTTCGGCATCTAGTATATTAACTGGGCAACCATAGGAAACCTCTAGGACAGTATATTAATCGCGGGAGCAATCAAAGTGTGGAGACTTTTAGTATATTAATTGGGTCCATATCTCGTTCGATCATAGTGAGCAAGCGGTTCCATGGTTTGTTTGCAGTCTACCACGCTCCTTGACGTCGCCCCTGATCTTTCAATAGAAGGCACAAAAGATACGCTTTGCTCCCCAAAATGAAGAAAGAAAGATCGAAGTTTATACCGCTCATTATAGTTCTACCTATAGAAAAGATCATGAAAGAGGCGATCAGAATAGTGCTTGAATCCATTTACGATCCTGAGTTTCCAGACACATCGCCCTTCCGCTCGGGTCGAGGCTGCCACTCCGCCCTAAAACGGATCAAATAGGAGTGGGAAGCCTCTCGCTATTTTTTGGAATTCAACATCAGGAAGTGTTTTAACTTTCAGTCAACATCATTTCATCTCAATATTTGAGGAACAGATCGGTAATCCTAAGTTCTTTTGCTCCATTTAAAAATTGTTTTCTATCAGACGACTCGTAGGAGGTGAAAGGTGCCCTAACTCTGTCCCATACAGTGTACTGCTATCAGCCCTACTAGGAAATACCTACCTACATAAGCTCAATCAACTTATAGGTAGGATCTGACAAAAGCATGAAAGTCCGTTTGTTTTGAAAATAAGATTAATTCTATGTTGGACAGGTCGTCGTATGGATGATCAAGAAAATTCTGGAAAGGAAGTAAGCTTCAACGCTCCCCAAGACAATAGAGCCATCATTATGGGGAGGATAAAGAGAATCCAATGCAAAGCGAACTTTATTTCCCTTATCTGGTAGTGTCACACCCCTCTCCCTCCCTCTCCCACAAGCACCCTCCAACGAAGGGGGACCAGAAAAGGCTTTTCACTTCCTTCCAGCCCTTACCGCCTTCCACAACAAGTCCTCGAGCATCCTTTGCGCCACCTTCCTCATTGAAGTAGTAGCTCCAAAGGGCGAATTCTATGGTGGAGATGGCTTTCATAAGAATTTGGCCATGATAGACCTTACTAAGCATTGCAAAAGAAGGGGATTGCTGATAGAGCTAGACATGGATGTGATACTAGTTATCAAGTCAAAGAGACGCCTGTCCCCCTTGAAAACCCTTGACTTATTAATATTAATAAGGATTTGTTACATGCAATATACCGACGACTTATTACTAGGAGTCGTGGATGCCGTAGAGCTTCTCATAGAAATACAAAAACGTATCACTCACTTCCTATAATCCAATCTAAACCTTTTGGTAGGTAATGCAGGATCAACAACCATAGCTGCACGGAGTACGGTAAAATTTATCGATATGGTTATTCGGGAAGTCCCTACTAATATAAGGTGTACGACACCCATACAATTCTTGCAAGAGCTAGAGAAATGTTTACGGGTATAGCACTGTATTCATATAACAGCTTGCCACTTACGCACCGCCATCCTTTCCAAGTTTTGGGACCAAGGTCATAGTGTCTCAATCAAACTACTGACGAAGGGGACGAGCGGAAGAGGTTTTCTATTGGACGCAGTTCGACTAGCAGAGACTCTTGGAACAGTCGGAGTAAAAAGTCCTTAAGTTAGCATATTATGGGGGACCACCAATCAAATTTAGCAGGTGGAGATCTCGTGGTTGAATAGCTCAAGTCAGAGCAATGTGCAACCGGATGTTTAACAGGAAGTCTAACGATCAAGTATAAGTATCCAGAAGTTTTCATTGGATACTTCCGCATTTCAGAAGGTGGCGGGGTAAAGATAGGGACACTGGGCAAGATCTTTTAGCAACAAATTTCCTATATAGATAGAGTCAGAAAGATACTTCGAAGGCTTCGGGATCGAGGTCTCATTAACCGAAAAAGACCCAGGCCAATCCACATGTCCTCCTGGATGACCGTCAGCGACGGAGACATAATAAATCAATCCACAGGCATCACTATAAGTCCTCTGTCCTACTACAGAAGACGTGACAACCTTTACCAAGTTGGAACAATTGTCGACCACCAGATGCGTTGGTCTGCTATATTCTCCCTATCCCATAGGCATAATTCTTCGTTGCGAAATATAATCCCAAAGTACCCAAAATACTCAAATCTAGTAAATAAAGTAGGTGGTAAGACCCTTGCAGAGTTCCCAAATAGCATAGAGCTTTAAAGCTCGGACTCAACTGGATCCGAACAATGCCATCAAATACATGGCACTCAAATACATGTTTCATAAGTCAAGTCATTTTTTTATTATTTTAGTTGCGAACATTTACATGAGATTAGTTGAGTAGGCTTGCGTTCGTTATTTTCTATAAGATAGCTAGCTGTGGGGATTTCGAGAAAGGGGGCTTGGCTTCGGTATCGCTCTTACCTTGTATTGTATTCCTAGTCTTGCGAAGTATATTGCAATTAATATACTAGCAATTTTATAAATCGGACCTAATTAATATACTGGTCTGAAGCTCACTAGATGTCTTTTTAATGCGGAGGCCAGGGTTTGCATTTCCTTCATTCAATTTTCACTTTCTTACACACCCTCACTTGGCTTGCCTCCTTCCCATCTTGTAAGATCACTTCGCTTCTTGCGACTAATTTCTACCACTTCAACCAGTGGCTAAAGCACCTTTCATCAATCAATGAATGATTGAGTTTGAGAACCTCTTGGTCAAAGCAAAGGGGAGGTTGAGATTCTGGGATGGAGCTGTATGATGTGAGAGTCTCATGTATGGTTCCTTTGAGAATGGTGTGATACCACAACCTATCAGGTCCAACGAGAAGTCCACAAAGCTGCATTCCTACTCACCTGGTCCATGTACATCGCTCTCTCCAGCAGGTTGGCCACATATCCTAGATCTTCCCATTTCCAAGAAGATCCCGGGCTCAATCTGGTTTAGTATCAAGGTGATCCATTTTCTCTTTCTATATATATGGGCCCGTGCAACATTTCCACGATATCGTTATAATCAACTAATGGAACCTACTTGGAAAGTGTTCTTGCTTCTATCATTAGCTCGAGTAGTCCCCATTTGTGGTGTTTTAGTCACCTTTTGATGGCTCCCTTAATCTAAAATATTAATGTATGGAAGTTTCTAGCGGGACACTCCCTAAAAATTCCCTGCTCCGTTGCCAATGTTTATACTAGTGTCGTTGAGGATAAGAATCTTACTTGCTCCTGCCAAGATTCTTTCCTCTTATTTCATCAACTAGTACTACTAAAAGACTCCCTTAATTTGCTGAAATCTCTTAAGGTTACTGATGTGATTCCAATAGGATAGGAGTTCTGATAGCTAGGAGAGAAGAAAAAGAAGCATAATGTGACATTAGAAAATATCCCTTGGTGTAACATCCCAAAATTTTAACGATTTAATAATTAATCAAATTTAATTATTATAACATATTGGTTTGGTAATTTAAATTGTTTGAATTTAAATTATTTAAATAATTTAATTAATATAGATAATGGGATAATAATAATTTTAATTCTGAAATGGTTGGAATTAGTTGACTTTGCAATACTGTGCAAAATAGATAATATAAGATATTTAATTCAGTTTAGATTGAATTAATAACAAATATATTATTTAAAGCGATAGTCGAACGTATTAATTATATTATAATTATAAACGAGCCTGTAACGTCGCGGTGGTTCATAATATTGAGTTTTGAACTTCAACTGAGTGTATAGGATTTGTTATTAGCCGCATTTCTTTGAAACAAGAAATGTTCAATTCTAATTAACTGTATTTTTCTAATGGAAGTGAATAATGGAGGTTTCGCTTTGTAGATTATAAGTTATGGTTAAATCAAATTTTCAAATAGTCGCTATGAAATTGTTTATAAACCATAATGATATATTTAATTATAACTAAATATTGGTTTTGAATTTGGACAAGATCTTTGAGACATAGCTATAATTTAATTTATAGAAATTTTCTGTAATTTTTATTTTGGAAAATAAGCACTTTTTATTTTTAAGTATTTTACACCTTATATCAGCATTTTGGGGTTTCACAGTATAAGCCAACTTGTCTATATTATTATATTTTTGGGATCGTGGTACATAGCTCGTCACAACGATATTTGTACTTTTATCATTTGCATCTCCTATGTGAACAAAGAAGTATTTAAAGGGGTACTTTTCTCAAACATGAAAACTACATTCCTCTATTAGTTTATGCAAAGTCAAATATACCAAACCGATCAATTTTATTGATGCATCTGAATAGTTGATACATCATTATATAATAGATCAATTATCCATGGACACATGATACTAAAAATTAAACAATTTTACTTGGTTATTTGATTCGTATAAGAGAGAAGGAAACATTGATTGTGTAATTCATAAAGTCGCGTGTTCTGGGATGGACTTCAACATAAGAAACTGGAACGAATTACGATATGTAAAATAAAATAGAATGTAAGTACAGCCTCAACTCCACCCTGCAATCCCACCCTAATACCCTAATACTTCATTGTGAAGGCTTCATAAGCTTTCAAATCACATAGAAACTCACCATAGACATAGGTTATAGATTTGCATGCATATAATTGTACTTTTACGTTGCTTAAGCCTTAAGCATTGGCACCTATTTATAGCTGTGCATCTTCATTTCTTTTACTTCTTTTTCCTAGAAAATGCATACACCCCTCAAGAAAAATAAATGGTTATCCCATAGTTTTTCTCTTCAATAATGCATGCAATACTGATCATCTACAATAGTCCTTCCACTGAGTGACAATCGAACCCAGACTCAACTAGCAACCATACCGATCCATCCAACAAGCTATGAAGAACCCCTTTCTTATTAAACAAATTTGCTTCCAATTCCTTCGATAGGAAGTTAGCTCGGTGACTAAAATACGAGGATAATACACGCATGGTCCAAGACATGGCCACTAAACCTTTTCTTTTTCTATTTGCTCTTATTCGTTCCTTCATTACCAGAACGCAAACTGCAAGGTGAAGCCATTTGGGATGAAATGCGGATAGGAGGGAAGAGTTGATGGGAAGCAGGAAGTAAAATGTGAGGACTGTCGTAAGCTGTAGAAGCGTGGATAGGTATTGAGGAAGGGGGACCGATTATGGAGAAAGGGGAGATTTTATAAATCACGAGGTGGAGGAGATGACGATAAGATGAAGGCTGATGTCAGCTTGAGAATGATGGTGGGGAGTGACGTTGAACGCAACGACGATGGGTTTATAATTCAAGAAGGAGAGTAGTTCGAAAATTTCAGAAATAGTGATGGTTGAGAAATGACATGAGATAGCAGGAGGCGGAGATTGTTGGCAAGGTCTATTTTGGTTTCATGAGGAAATGGGAGCAGTGGGATAATTGAAGAAGTGAGATGGGTGTTTGAAAACAATGCAGGAGCACTCGAGATAATATATATATACTAGAGCGAGTAACATTGATGGGTTTTCTTTTTACGAGTTCGAATTGTGCGTGGAGGAGAAAATAAAGATTGGAGAAGAAAGAGCTTTCACGCAGGTTGGGTTCTGAGCCTTGGTATGGGCCGACAAAGTCTAATTTTATTTAGCAAAAAAAATGAAGAAGACAATACAAAAAGGGGGCTGACGGCAAGTAGGGTTGTAGAGGCTAACATAGTAGAAGCTAAGGTTGTAGGGGAATGGAATGGGCTGATGCAACCAACACATTGGATGGAAATGGGCCGGTCATAAAAAGGGGGAGGCCCGATTATATTTAGTTTAATTTTAATTTAGTAACTTATACGAACTTATTAATTTAATATCTCGTACATACATGTACAGAATTGAGCAACGTCTGTCATGTTGGAATCATGTGGACGCATGCTACACGATGAAGCTGGTCTTGAGCGATTTGGAGATCATTTGAATTTATGGAAAAATTAAACGTTTGGTTCGAATCAACTAACATAAATCGTTATTTAACGATTTACGACCAAGGTGAGTAATCTCACTAACTCTGTCCAGTTTTATAATTTTATAATTGTTATTTAGTATTGATAAAGATGATTGAATGCTGTGTGTGATGGTTGTTTGGATGATTTGCAAATTTATTGGTTGAAATAATATATATAATTATACATAAATCGTTAATTGAAACCTGATTACATGTATTAGATTAGTTCATATTTATATGAAATAAATGTTGATTAACATCCGTGGATGCAGGGAAATAGGTTGGAGGGATCCAACTGGATTCCTCAACAATTATACTGTTGTTTTTCATATATTACATTATATGATGTGACAAATAATCTTGTGTTGATTATTGTGTGTTGGGATGTTTAAACAACATTGACCAGAAATAGTTGGTATCTAAATACCGTAAGATATATGAATATATCAAAAAATAAACTGGGGTTTTAAAAAGGGAATTTCAATTTTAAAATAGAAAGGAGATTTCGATTGGCTAGAATATATTTACTTGTTTAGTTGTATAAAACAAGTAATTGGATTTATAAACGATATTTATAAATGAAGCAAAATTATTTTTATTAAACAGTTTGGAAATAAAAATTTAAGAAATGAATTTCTATAAAAGAAAGGGGAAATCGGTTAGAAAGAAAAACGATGAACTTATTTCGATGTTCAAAATATGAATAAAATCGAAATAAATCGATAAGGATTTATAATTATAATTCGATTTTGTCGAATGTTATTAGAATAATTTATTTTATAAATATATAAAATGAAATTGAGGATTTGACGAGATAATTAATATTTGGATTTGTCATTAAATAGAAAATCGAGATTTAAATTATAACTTAAAATTGGTAGCCACCACCAACTGCCCGTGTGCGAAGCACGGGTCTCATCCTAGTTGTAACTTATAAAATAAGTTTATGAAATGAAAATGAAGTATGGGTTTATAAAATAACAAAATAAGTGGGATTTTAAACTGAAATGATATTTGATGTTTAAATCAAAATTTAATTTAATAAAATGAGTCCATATTTCTATAAAGAAATAATATTCACATTTTAAAGTGAATAATGGTTTAGAAGCAAACGTTTTGCAAATTGGAATGGTGATAAAAGGAAATTGGTAAATGCTGGAAGTGATAAATTCAAAAGTGAATTTAGAAATTTGGGTTGACCTTTAACAGTGAGTATATTCCAAGGTTCGGAACGTTAATCAAATACAGATTATTCGTAAGGGAGTTACAAGTTGAAATCCGATTATATCAAATCCAAGAAAGTAATATTAATTTCCATTTTTAGACAAAGATTATTCATTTAATTAAATATTATTTATTCATTTAAAATAAATAATTAAAGTTATAATTTGAAATTAAATATTACAAAGGCGGATGGATTCTTAAATTGAATACGAGAGTTGTGTAAATTGTTTTCTAAATAAGAAATATAGAAATGGAGTCAAGGAAATTAGAAACTGACTGTAAATTGGTTAAGTAGAATAAATGTTTAAGTATCGATCTGATGTTGGTTTCGACCTTCGGCGTTGATGCTTAGAGATTTATTCTCTTACTAGTTTACAGTTAGGGACCGATGAATGGGGGAGATTAGCGATGTGTGAATAATCAAATGGAAATTTTTTCCGATGTTAATAACATATATTTTCTAAATATAGTAAATAAGAGTTGTAGATATATGGAGTTAATTCCCGATGTTAAAAAGGGATATTTTCTAAGTATAGAAAATAAATAGTTTAAAATAGTGGGAAACGTTTTCCAAAGAATCGTGTGAGGCCAAATGAATTAGAGAAATATATTTGGGTAAAGATATTAAAGGGAAATTGGGGAATGAAATGATGATTGATCGGTAAGATTACCATTTATGAATACGACCATAGTTTGTACATAAGTTTTCCTTTGATAGTTAAATAACCTATTATCAAAGTTATTGACCATTTCCATTGTCAATACGGAGAGACCGGGATCAGATTTATTATTTGAAAACCACTCCTTATGGGCATTATCATTTCGAATCAAATATATCGAAGACAATTGAAGATTGAGTTTATGCAAGGGTTATTCTGGCGATCCTTGGCAGAAATTGCCTAAGATGGATTTACAAAATAATTCCTTCGGGTTATCCAGTCTCAGGACAACTTGAATGGATG
Organism: Allium sativum; assembly: GCA_030737875.1. NCBI lineage: Eukaryota > Viridiplantae > Streptophyta > Magnoliopsida > Asparagales > Amaryllidaceae > Allium > Allium sativum. The sequence continues at coordinate 424,921,857 of CM060909.1, read as the reverse complement.
AATGTCTGACGGAGTATATCTGGTAGATCGCATAAGTTGATCGTTTCAAACGTATTTACGTTGGTGGCGGAGGAATTCGTTTCTCTTAGCTAATACCCATGGTATTTTTAGGGAAATCAATTTGTTATTTTATGGGTATGGCGATGTGGCATTCAAAGTAAATAAAGGAGTGATCTGTTAAAAGATACGTTATGACCTCAAGCCTCATCAACTGGGAAATGACAAAAATCGGGCAGGCAACATGGCTAAGTGGGTCGCCCTAAGTAGGGTATATTGTCACCATCTAGAGAATATTCATATTGTTACTTCTTTCGTTTCTGTATCTCCCGGGAACGGTTATGTTGGTATACCAACCGTAAGGTGATAATTTATTCGGAACATTAAAACGAAATGAATGGCCGGTCATGTGTGGCCGAGTTATAAGATGTTCTTGTTGAACTCCAGTGTACCGCTTCTAGAGTACACTAATCGAAAGGTGGTTCCATACCTTGTCATAGTTGGAAATCCATTACCCAATAAGTGCCCGTGGTTTTTGATTGTATATTATATATGTAGAGCGTGAGATGAAAGCATTTTGCTAGATTGCTATTACTTGATTTAGACATTATTATAATATCAGAAAATATTGACCTTAAGAAATATTTTGGGTTATCGTAAGGTAAAAACCATCCGTGTTTATGTATGAACCGGTCTTATGATTATCACTTCTTTTAAAAGGATTTTAAAAGTTAAATCAAGTGATTAAAGTTTACTCACACCAGTCACATGACTGACCTAGAGTTTATTTTGTTTTGTTTCCCTAAACTCTTGGATGCCTAAATTTGTACGGGCAGTCAAGTAGATGAGATTTTTCAATCACATGGAGGAGCTCGGAGCTGGAGGCTTCAGAGTTAGATATATAGAGAGTTTATTTCCGATGTGATATTATAAGATAATGGTATGTATGTACAGTTACCAGATTGTATTTCCAAAGTTGTTATATAGTATATTTTATTCGTTGCACTGTGAGATTCGTGTTTACTCTGTTATGTTGTGATCTTCTTCTTCTTCTTCTATTTTAAGTTTTCTTTCTTTTCTATTTCTCATCCTTAACTTTTATTCTATTAATGATCCGGTATTTCAGATACTTGAAAAATCGACAATGGTGTGTTGTATTGATTTTCAGGGTCAAAAATCAGCGGTCGTTACAGTGGTATCAGAGCTGAAGGTTAAGTGATTACCTTGGCTCTGTGGTGTGACTCAGTAGAGATAGGGTTAGTAGTACCCTAGATTGAGTTGAGTGTATATATACGAGAGAGCGTATTTGTAGATTGATTAAAAATTATTTTTATATTGTGCAGATTTATTGAGTTGAATGGCTTATGAATTTTGGTCGATAGTTGGGCACCACAAGACCGATAGGGGTTTCTTAACACTTGAATACAATAAACCAACACAATATGTTTTGATAAGAGGTAAATGAAATAATTTTACCCAAAATATATTTTATATATTAGAATTATTATAATATATTGGATGTGTTGGTTATGTTTATAATAGAGTAAGATTATAAATGGAAATGGTTATAAATAACCAATCAAAATTAACGTAAATGTAGTATATGAAATTAGACAGATTAAATCTGAATTTAAAACAGAATTAGAATCATAATTCTGGAATTTGGAAAAGTATGTGAAATGAATTTTGGATTTTTAAGGAAGTTTTAAGATCTTGGGTGATTTGAAAATGTTTTTCAAATATTGTAAAGGATAGTTGAAAGTGATTTCATAATGGGAGCATTGAAAACAAGTTTTGAAAGTGAAATAGTATTGAACTCACTTCGACCGCTGGGAAATAATTATGGTGATGACAGCCGCATCATCAATGTCATTTTTCGAGTTTCTAAGTGACGGATTACTATCAAATATTTGGTTTTGAATTGTTTTGAGCAAACGAGGGGTCAGAAATTCAAATGTTTTGAATTATTGTTATTATTATCATTTTTATATATATATGATTTCAAATTGATTTGAAATAAAACCCAGGAATCTGAATGCTGAAATTTAAATTTATCTTATAAAGTTAAAAAGATTGAGATGGTAAAAGTGAATAAATAAATACTGGGTTGGATTAGTGCTAATCTAGAACAAAATGGGATTGATAAGTTAAGAGTTTGGAATTGAGATTGGAATTGGAGTTTGAATGGAATTTGGCTTAGTTATAAGCAAATGGGTTGGTTCAAGAGTAAACTGAGTAGAGATCAGCTGGAAAAAGTTTGTATATGTAGAAGCGGGAAAGTGGAAGTGATAGAGTTGAATGCCCGACAAAAAGGTGCAATTTATATATTTTATATGAGAATGAGATTTATGAGCCTGTTTGGTAAGTCGCTTGGCTATTTGATTTTTCTTTTGGACTGGAGAAGGCATAGAGAGGTGAGTTGTAGTTGCACCGATTGAGCCGTACAAAGGAGAAGCTGACGAAATTTTTTGAAAATTTAAGGTGTTAGAAAATTTTCGGAATTTTTGAAAATATTCATTAATAAGGAGGAATTAATATTTTAATTGAAAATAATTGGTTCAGTTAAAACTGAATTTAAGAATTGAAATAAAAGATTTTTTACCTAGTTAATATGGATTGTAACGTTTTTCCTGCATTAGTAATTTTGGGAACGAAATTCTTTGAAGAGGGAAGGTATTTAACATCCTGGAATTTTAACAATTTAATAATTAATTGATTAAATTATTATAACATATTGGCTTGGTAATTTAAATTGTTTGAATGTAAATTATTTAGATTATTTAATTAATATAGATAATGGGATAATAATACTTTTAATTCCAAAATGGTTGGAATTAGTTGACTTTGCAGTACTGTGTAAAATTGATAATATAAGATATTTAATTCAGTTTAGATTGAATTATAATAACGAATATATTATTTAAAACAGCAGTTGAACGTATTAATTATATTATAATTATAAACAAGCCCGTAACATCGCGGTAGTTCATAATATTGAGTTTTGAACATCAACTGAGTGTATAGGATTCGTTATAAGCCGGATTTCTTTGAAACGAGAAACGTTCGAATCTAATTAACTGTATTTTTCTAATGGAAGTGAAAAATGGAGATTTTGCTTTATAGATTGTAAGTTATGGCTAAATCAATTTTTCAAATAGTCGCTATGAAATCGTTTATAAACCATAACGATAGATTTAATTATAATTAAATATTGGTTTTGAATTTGGAAAAGATCTTTAAGACGTAGCTATTATTTAATTTATAGAAATTTTCTGTAATTTTTATTATGGAAAATAAGCACTTTTTATTTTGAAGTATTTTACACCTTATATCAGCATTTTAGGGTTTCATAGAATATGCTAACTTCTCAATATTATTATATTTTTGGGATCGTGGTACATAGCTCATCATAACGGTATTTGTACTTTTGTCTTTTGCATCTCCTGTTTGAACGAAGAAGTATTTAAAGGGTCACTTTTCTCAAACATGAAAACTACATTCCTCTATTAGTTTATGCAAGTCAAAAATATCAAACCGATCAATTTTATTGATGCATCCGAATATTTCATACATCGTTATAAAATAGATCAATTACCCATGGACACATGATACAAAAAAAAATACTTGGTTATTTGATTCGAATAAGAGAGAAGGAAACGTTGATCATGTAATTCATAAAGTCGTGTGTTATGGGATGGACTTCAACATAAGAAACTGGAACAAATTACTATATGTAAAGTAAAATAGAATGTAAGTATAGCCTCAACTCTACCCTGCAGTCCTACCCTAACACCCTAATTCTTCATTGTGAAGGCTTCATGCGCTTTCAAATCACGTAGAAACTCACCGCAGACATAGGTTACAAATTTGCATGCCTATAATTGTACCTTTACGTTGCTTAAGTCTTAAGCGTTGGCACTTATTTATAGCTGTGCGTCTTCATTTCTTTTACTTCTTTTTCTGGCAGATGCGTACACCGCTCAAGAAAAATAAAGGGCAATCCCATAGTTTTTCTCTTCAATAATGCATGCAATACTGATCATCTATAATAGTCCTTCCACCGAGTGACAATCGAACCCAGACTCAACTAGCAACCACACCGATCCATCCAACAATCTATGAATGACCCCTTTCTTATTAAACAAATCTGCTTCCTATTCCTTCGACAGGAAGCTAGCTTGGTGACTAAAATACTAGGAAAATACACGCATGGTCCAAGACATGGCCACGGAACCTTTTCTTTTTCTATTTTCTCTTATTCGTTCCTTCGTTGACAGAACGCAAACTGCAAGGTGAAGCCGTTTGGGTTGAAATGCGGATAGGAGGGAAGAGTTGACGGAAGCAGGAAGTAAAATGTGAGGACTGTCGTAAGCTGTAGAAGCGTGGATGGGTATTGAGGAAGGGGGACCGATTATGAAGAAAGGGGAGATTTTATAAATCACGAGGTGGAGGAGATGACGACCACGATAAGCTGAAGGCTGATGTCGGCTTGAAAATGATGGTGGGGAGTGACGTTGAAAGCAACGACGGTGGGTTTATAATTCAGGAAGGAGAGTAGCTCGAAAATTTCAGAAATGGTGATGGTTGAGAAATGACATGAGATAGCAGGAGGCGGAGGCTTTTGGCAAGATCTATTTTGGTTTCGTGAGGAAATGGGAGTAGTGGGAGAATTGAAGAAGTGAGATGGGGTTTTGAAAACAATACAGAAGCTCCTAAGACTATATATATATACACACACGCACTAGAGCAGGTAACATTGATGGGTTTTCTTTTTACGAGTTCGAACTGTGCGTGGAGGAGAAAATAAAGATTGAATGGGATGGAATGGGCTGATGCAACCAACACATGGGATGGAAATGGGCCGATCATAAAAGGGGGGAGGCCCGATTATAATAATTTAGTTTAATTTTAATTTAATAACGTATACGAACTTATTAATTTAATATCTCGTACATACGTGTACAGAATTGAGCAACATCTGCCATGTTGGAATCATGTGGACGCATGCTACACGATGAAGCTGGTCTTGAGCAATTTGGTGATCGTTTGAATTTATGAAAAAATTAAACGTCTGGTTTGAATCAACTAACATAAATCGTTATTTAACGTTTTACATCCAAGGTGAGTGATCTCACTAACTCTATCCAGTTTTATTATTTTATAAATGTTATTTAATATTGATAAAGATGATTGAATGCTGTGTGTGATGGCTGTTTGGATGATTTGCTAATTTATTGGTTGAAATAATATATATAGTTATACATAAATCGTTAATTGAAAACTGATTCCATTTATTAAAATATTTCATATTTATATGAAATAATTGTTGATTAACATCCGTGGATGTAGGGAAACAGATTAGAGGGATCCAATTGGATTCCTCAACAATTATACTGTTGTTTTTCATATATTACATCATATGATGTGACAAATAATCTTGTGTTGATTGTTGTGTGTTGATATGTTTAAACAACATTGACCAGGAATAATTGGTATCTAAATACCATAAGATACATGAATATATCAGAAAATAAACTGGGGTTTTAAAAAGGGAATTTCTATTTTAAAATAGAAATGAGATTTCGATTGGCTAGAATATATTTACTTATAAAATTATATAAAACAAGTAATTGGATTTATAAACGATATTTATAAATGAAGCGAAATTATTTTTATTAAAAAGTTTGGAAATATAAATTTAAGAAATGAATTTCTATATAAAGGAAGGGGAAATCGGTTAGAAAGAAAAACGATGAACTTATTTCGATGTTCGAAATATGAATAAAATCGAAATAAATCGATAAGGATTTATGATTATAATTCGATGATGTCGAATGTTATTAGAATAATTTATTTTATAAATATATAAAATGAAATTCAGGATTTGACGAGATAATTAATATTTGGATTTGTCATCAAATAGAAAATCGAGATTTAAATTATAACTTAAAGTTGGTAGCCACCACCAACCTCGCGTGTGCGAAGCATGGGTCTCATCCTAATTATAACTTATAAAATGAGTTTATGAAATGAAATATGAAGTATGGGTTTATAAAATAACAAAATAAGTGGGATTTTAAACTGAAATGATATTTGTTGTTTAAATCAAGATTCAATTTAATAAAATAAGTCCATATTTCTGTAAAGAAATCATATTCACATATTAAAGTGAATAATGGTTTAGAAGCAAACGTTTTGCAAATCGGAATGGTGATAAAAGGAAATTGGTAAATGGTGGAAGTGATAAATTCAAAAGTGAATTTACAAATTTGGGTTGACCTTTAACAGTTAGTTTATTCCAAGATTGGGAACTTTAATTGAATATAGATTATTCGTAAGGGAGTTATAAGTTGAAATTCGATTATATCAAATCCAGGAAAGTAATATTTACTTTCTGTTTTTAGATGAATATTATTTATTAAATATTATTTATTTATTTAAAATAAAGAATAAAGGTTATATTTTGAAATTAATTATTTCAAACGCAGAGATTATAATAATGTCATCATTATAATCAAAGACTTACGTAAAGAAGCAATACAACAAAAAGGCTTTTTATAGCATTTGAAAAACGCTATGAATGGATAATATGGCGTTTTAGAGAACGCTGTGTAAAGAAATGCTATGATAGACCTTCTGTTTAATATAGCATTTGGTAAAACGCTATGTAAAGTCTTACTATTATAGCGTTTAATTGCTATCAAATAGGAAATGCTAAACCAAATTTAACGTACTATAGCGTTAATTGGACTTCTGGATAGCGTTTTGGCTTGGGATGTTGTAGTGTTTGTGTTACTTAATATAGCGTTTCTTGTTAACATTACATAGCGTTTATGAATGTACACTCTACTGCTTACTATAGCGTTTCAAGTTGACGTTTTATAGTGTTTTGGGAATTGCTTACTATAGCGTTTGTTATATCATAGCGTTTTTGAAACGCTATTAATTTGTCTATCAATTTTATAGGCCTCTCACCCCTCTTTTATATATATATATATATATATATATATATATCTTGCTTAGATACATAGAAACATAACACATTTTCAAAGACAACGAATATGTAAATTATACCAATAATTTTGTATACATATCATTCAAATAATATGTCAACTACAACATAGTATACTAAATAACTGGTAAACAACTACAAAAGAAACGAAAGAAATATAGCTTTGCTCCATACCACAATAACTATAAGCTATAAATTTGATTTCAAATTTCTTCATAAAAAATGTTGAAGGACAGATGAATTGCTATCATGCTTTTCTGAACCGGTTAAACTACATCATGACCTAAAAAGACAAATAAAGAAATGTAATTAGAAACAATAATCAATGTTAGGACAAATAGAAAATTGCTGTTTCAGCAAAAACAATATTCCGAAAAAACAAACAAACAAATCAATGTTGCTTAGCTATGTCTTAAGTCATAACCAAAAAGCACAAAGATGCATTCACGTGTATAAGAAAAAACACACATATGGGGGTAAGACTTCTTAAGATGTGCCCACTAATTAGCTTAAGTTATAGTTTTCTAAAGCAATGTTTGGGCGCAAGAAAGTTTCCTCTTTCTTTCAGTAAGATACATATTTCTTTTATAGTGTACTTTGGGTAAAGTAAGATACATATTTCTTTTAAGTATGAATAGAGTAAATTTATGATTCTCCCTCACACATATACAAGCAAAGATGGACTGCCATTTTTATTTAATCTTACAATATGAATGATGCATTTGTACATGAAAAAGGTACACTAGAAACATAGTGCTTAAGAATCACTGGATAAATTTCACGAACTAAGAGAGCTCAACCTCCAGAAATACAAATAACTTGTTTATTTTCTCTCTATTACACTCAATCAAATGCCAAAGCGTTTCGCATGAGTTATTCGTGGAGTGTACCTAAAGTTCATGATTGGTGTTTCATTCCATTTTAGTAAATGAAGAAAAAATATTGTTTTCTAAAGAAGAATGCGTTATACTGCCAAATTCAAGGAATATATATGTACAACTAGTCCCCAGTTACTATATTTTGACTCAACTTTCCCTATAGAAGTAAATCAACTTTCCCTTCCCATCTTCTGCCATGTACTTCTATGTTTCATATAAATTTGTGTTATTTAACACAAATCATTAAGTAAATCAACGTGACAGCAAAGTGACAAATTGGGTGATAATGATATTTTTATTACCAGGCTTCACATTAGCTTAGCTGTAATTATGCATAAAGCTGTATTTCAACACAGATTATAGTAACAGCAAAGTGACAAATTGGGTGATACTGGGTTTTGTTGTAAACGTATGAACCCAGTTTATGCATAAAGTTGTATTTCAACATAGATTATCACCCTACATTTAATCAATGATCTGACTGAAGAAAGAACATAACCTAAAAATTAGAATAAGGATGCAACATAATCCATAGCCCAGAAACCAGCAGAATATTGAAATACTATAGCATTTACATTATGCATGGATGAAACATATGAACAATTGCATAAGTATTTGTAAACTCCTTATTTACACTGCTTTTAAAATTCAACAATTGTTTCTTTTTATTATGTCGGATTTTTCATGTTGACTGGAATTGTTTTTGTCATCCTCGCAGCAAGAGATCAGTTAAGAAGAAACACACTATTTAAACACGGGTTAAATGAAAAAAAACTACTAACCTTGCTTAAGATTTGTTTCCCTTTGCAATCCATCGCTGAGAGAAGGTTAACATTACAACAGAATACCTTGTTGGGCGATGCATTATTCGGTCGAGTGAGGATGTTGCAATATAGTACATATAAATAATATGTTGGTCATTAACAACAATTCACATGTTCCAAAAGTTGTTAGTTATATTTTTATGATTGTATGAAAGAACTATTATTCATTTAAGAGTCGGCCGTAGTTTGTTCAACCATAGTTACCAGTCATGTCAACAAATAAATGATCTGGTGACAACAGACCATATTTCGTACATAAGACTTAAATATAATCATTCTTATATCTTCTACTTTCTTTTGTCATGACTGAAAAAAAATTATTTTAACATTAAAAAAATTGCCATCAAGCTGTCGGTTAGAAGAGTATTAAGCTAATTAAAATATGGGAAATTGTACAAAACAGGTCTAAAATTGTTACTTACTTTCACTGTGAAGAAACCACATGTTGCATCCTTGTGGTTTGTGTGACGACCCCAAAACCCCGTAGCACGGTGTCAAGGGTAATCTTTGGAATATAACACATAAACAGATAATAGCAGAACAGAATTAAATAAATACACCAGATAATGAACAATAATACACTGGATAAACATAAACATCAGAGTTACACAGTATACAGGATCATACTTAGTACAAATACAGTTCAGCTATACATAAATGTCTACAGCGGATACAAACATAATATGTACAATAGGAGCTGAACAGCATAAAAAGAGATAAATGATAGAATCCATCTTCAGCTCCAGCTATCCAGAAAGAGCCTGCTAAAACCTGAATACAAGGCTGCCCATGTAGAAAAAGGGGCACCCGAGTTTACAAGTGAAACAAACTACGAGTCAGTCATGGGACTGGTATGAGAAATCTACTTAACACATTATAATTTGGCTAATCACAGGACCACGCCACTTTCGCGGAACGGGTTTACTACATTGGATTGCCAGTGCTTTAAAACAATTAAATCTTTTAAACATCACAATGCTTTTTATAAAAATGAAGCCATTATAAGACTCATTTCCCATCACACAATGCAACACAAACCAGAGGATAGAGTTTTACCTTATAATGGCCAAAATATGCTTGATACGAATAAAACAAAAGCATTTGATAATCAGACTCCAACTGTAAAATAGTAAGAGAACGATTCCATAGGTATTAACCCCGAAGGCCGAAACCAACATCAGACCAATACCCAGGAAACCACCCATCTTAGCTCATTCGCAGTTAGTTTCTAATTTTATACACAATCATAAATATCAATCATAGACGGCATGGGTACCATATATCATGTCGCCATATTCAATCAAAACCGCACAATCACGTATTTGGAAATTGGATTTCCGTTATAAACCGAGGCAAGGGATCGTCCTCACCGAATTCGAGATGCTCTAGCCTGCCCCTCAGGCAAGCGCGCAGGCAAGCCTTGGATCGTCAGGGCCGGTCCACCGATGTGGATTATTATGCCTGAACACTGCGTTCCCCCGCCCTTTGGGGCGTAAATGAGCCAACGAATGACTCCATCGGCTTCACATAGTCACCGATCTATCCGAGGTGCCTCGCAACAGCAACAACCACACAGGTGAAAATGATATAAATGTCAGCCAGTTTAAGCACCGACACCACCTCTAGCTAGAAACAAACGCAGGCCCTCCCTGATGTCCTCTCCCATTTCCGGTTCATACCGGGTTGTGAGGCTCGCGAATTCACGTTATACACAAAGCTACGCCACACAGGCAGTGCTTTGATCATCAACCACAAGACTTTGCTTTTCCACAGAAGCCCTGATCACTGCATCTTAGCATGCCACACAGGCAATTCACGCCATGTAACTGATGGCTATCAATCACACAGAATGAATTCCAATGTCAGACACACAGTCCATTTGCAAGTCCGTTCTGGGTCTGAACGAAACCGGAGGCACTATATACCTCGCATACCCATCGATCTCCACGTACGTCTGGACGATCACCACTCATTATCCATATTTCGGGATGCCTTCCAATCAGGACATCAGTTACCATCCAAACGAGGTGAAGATCTCCGGTCTTCGACCACCGTCTTCATCTTCGATTTCTTATCGTCGATTCAGTTATTCAGAATGGGATAAACTCGGTCTTTCTGAGCAACTCGCATATATAATAAACAAGTGCTACATAAACATACATACGCCCTATTCCAATTCATTAGTCACTAACCGTAAATCAGTAAGAGAACGATTCCCCAAATATTAACCCCGAAGGCTGAAACCAACATCAGATCAAAACCTAGGAAACTATTCGACTTAGCCAACCTTCAGTTAGTTTCTAAATTTCACATCCATATCGTTTATAATATTTTATAACGATTTATCGCTATTTTTATTTATTTTAAAATAGCCAATTTATTCAAACGACGCTTCGGGCCATAACGCGGTCGTGGCGCTGTTTTTCTTCAGATTTGATTTACACATATCTGAAAATTTAACCATTGGATCTTCACAAAATTTACATCATTAGAAAGATCTTTTCAAAATGAATCCAACGTTTCCAGTTTTGGGAAAATCTGACGGTCGGATCTCCCGGTACAATCGTTTGAAGTTTCGATTTCAAAATACGAACTGCAGCGTCGTTATTCGATTTAATTTAATTATATTTATATATATATATATAATCGATTATGGCGCTGTTTTTCTTCAGATTTGAATTAAACATTCCAGACAATCCAACCGTTGGATCTTTACAAAGTTGGTGTCGTTGGAAAGATATTTCCAAAGCGAACCCAATGGTTTCGGTTTCGGGAAAATCCGATGGTCGGATCTCCCGCTCTAATCGTTTGAAATCACGGTTTCAAAACACGAACTGCAGCTTCGTTATTCGATATATTTTAATTATATATATATATATATATCTAAATATAATTGATTCTTCGATTTCATAACTACATGCTTTTCATACATTTGATAAAAATGATATTTTTATCCAACAGACATTCACTTCGACACTTCACTATTTTTAACAACTCATGTATATAGTAAAAATGTGATTTTTATTGTAAAACAATTTATTTCAAAACACGAATACCATTCAACACATGAATTTCTATTCAACGAATGAATTTCTATTCAACACATGAATGTTTTCTATAGTTTATATATATATATAAATAAAAAGGTGATTTCTATATTGAAAACAGTTTATTTAAAACACGAATACCATTCAACACATGAATTTCTATTCAACGAATGAATTTCTATTCAACACATGAAGGTTTTCTATAGTTTATATATATACAATAAAAAGGTGATTTTTATTGTTAAAACAATTTATTTCAAAACACGACTATTTCATATAGTTCAGATAGATGATAAAAATAGGATTTTTATTATAAAACAATTTATTTCAAAACATGAATACTATTCAACACATGAATTTCTATTCAACGAATGAATTTCTATTCAACACATGAATGTTTTCTGAAGTTTATATATATAAATAAAAAATGTGATTTTTATTGCAAAATAATTTATTTCAAAACATGAATGTCGTTCAATAGATGAATTTGTATTCAACACACGAATATAGTTTCAACACATGAAAATAATTCTAACACATGAATATTATTCAAAATTTCGGTAGCATAACGGCAGGGTAGTTAAAACCGGGGCCGTCCCTGGTACGGCTCCTCGCTCTACCTTAAAGCCTCGCAGCTTTTGACAATGGGGATTTCATGCATCTAGTTCGCACACAAGTGGCATGTATTTTTTTTTTCCACAAACTAATCCTATGTGGTTTTAACCAAATAATTCTCAACCACAAACGGGTATTTTTCAACCACTATCAATCAATTTCAACCACAAACAATTCTAATCAACCATTCGCTATCAACCAATTTTCACATCAATCACAACCAATAAATATCGTCCATGGTTTGTGGACGAGGGGCGTATATATATACATATATATACATATATATATATATATATATTATATAAGCATTTCACTTCTATTTCAACACATATATAATTTTTACAACGCATATATAACTTATATATCGAACTTACAACTTATACAACGCTTATACATGAGGTGTACAACGCTTATATAACTCATACATCGACTATATAATTTATACATCGTCGTTTTCCATATCGTTTATAATTTAGAAATCTCACATTGGGTTCCACTCCACCAAAAATAGCAGAAGGCTCAGAAACATATGCGGTCTCTCCTAGAATGTATAAGACGTCCACACGAGTCCACTGTCTCTTGTTTCACTGAATTTCGTCAAGAAACGAAAAAGATATGATTTTTACAGTGAAATCATAAACGGTAGCGCTTTAAAGTGCTATAATATATAAAATAATTTTAACTGTCGTTACCTTCTAAAATCGTTCGAACCTAGGTCTTCGATTTTCGCGAAATCCGTGTAGCTAGGGACCGATCGGTCGGCGCCACAGCGGAGAGCTAGGAGAGAGCTTCTCGGCGCTACCCCCTTGTCCAGCTTGAAGTGGTGGTCGGTGCGCAAATCGAGGCGATGCGGCGCCGCTTCCCAGGCCCGATTCTCGACGATGATTGAACGAGAGGTGCTGATCCTTATACGGATTTGAAGCTCGTGGAAAGGCCTTCAACATTCTCCAAAGGAGCAGTGGGTTCTGATGCGTGGATGACGAGGAATCGAGGCAAGAAGAATTGAAGGGGAGGCGTCGTTCGTGTCTGATGAATCGGGGAGAGAGAATAAATGATGGCCAATGATATTTTTTTATTAATTTATATATTTTTAAATCTCCAAAATACCCTCTTTCACACACGAACACCAATCCAAACCCAATGACTGTCGTCCCTAGCGTTTTCCCCGATTCCGAACACAATGGGATATGTTTCGTAGGCTCATTCGACTATTTCAGTCAGTTTCTCTTCAAATTAAAATATAAAACATTCAATATTTAATTTGAACGTACATTTCAATTTGCCGGGGCCACAAACTGATTCTAAAAATTTCCGAAAAATAAATCTAGCTATGTTTTGAAGATATGGTCCCAACAAAACTAGTTTTGTCGAATTCTGAGACCGTTTGAAAAATGGCCCATTTCTGGTCGATCCAATTTAACTATAATTGATCAAAACAGGTTTTCCTTTGCCACGCTCACATATTAACTTCAAAAATTATGAAATTTGAAATCTAGCAATAATTTGACATCCCAGATCCAACAAAAGTGGTTTCGTCGAATTCCGAGGTCGTTTGCAAAATGGCCATTTTCACGGGCTATATAAACTCCATAGCGACCTTTCAGAAAATTCATTTGGCTATAACTTTTGCTCCCCGCTATGAAACTTCAATTTTTCTGATTCGTTTGAAAGATATTCACTAACAGATTTAAATATTTTTGGTTTCACTCAAATCCGTTTTGTTTTGCACCCGGTACAGTCAGTCAAAGTTTGAATTCAAATTTTGAAACTACCGCGCCATTTCTGGCCTTGTTTATAATTAGAAATAATTATATTTATTTTCAAACGTCGATTCAAACTTACTTTTCATCGTTATTATTTAAAATATTTATTTCAAATATTTAAAATCCACTAAAATAGCCAATTTAAATTTTTTAAATTGGTTCAGATTTTCCGGGTCGTTACAGTTTGAAAGTATTTTGGCAGATCAAAATTGGACCCTGTAAAAAAATAAAAAAAACAAAAAATTCACTATAGCTACCATCAATATTATACATTGAAGCACAACATTGTCGGCAGAGCTATCAATAAGTACCCAAAAAATCCGAAATTCGTCTGCATCCACATTTGAAAAGAGGATAACTATCCAATATCCGACAAAGCGGATGCGGATATAGACATATCCGCATCCGTAAATTATCCATCTAGTTTTTTTTAAGATTATAGCTTAAATTATGTGTATTTTAACATTATTAAGTATACTAATTTATTATTTTGCAAAATTGAAAGTCTACTAAACACATGTTACTTGCTCAAAATTATATAGCATCATCATATTTATTTATTTTTAGCACTTTAGTAATCAATTGGCTTGAAAAAACTTAATATTAAGCTTAAAAAAATCATTTATGTTCATTGATTTATCGATCGTTGGCGGAGCGGATAATTATCTGATATTTGTCCGTGTCCGCGGATGCGGATATCCTATATCCGAAAATGGTTTCGGATGCGAATGCAGATATGGCACTATCCGCATCCGAAAGTATCTATTGGCAGTCCTAATAGTCGGTTAACGCACTACTCTCATCAGTTATTTTTCTTGCCCACTATCCATTTAGAAATTCGCCATTCACAAACTAAGGCCAAAGCAAATGATAATTTTTTCAATTGGATCAGAAACTAAGGCCAAAGCTGCTATATAATCGGAGAAGCAATTGGATCATCAACAGAGTTACTATGACATAGTATTTGCTTAAAAGCAACAATATCTTACATGTTTTATAATAGCCAGTTGTTTGATCAATTTGCAATCTTCAAGGCCCTTATGTTCTGGTATCACATTGCAGAACAAATAATTAGGTTGAGTATCATAAAAGCCAAAATGGAATGTAAACTAGTTCATAGAATTCGCTAATGCTCAGCCTGAATAATACCTTGGAATTTTGGTAAGATAATGATTTGAAGTTGGAGACAAGAGCAGAAAATAAAACAGGGTCCTACGATAAAAAATAATAAATGATTAATATGGCCGGAACAAAGTAACATTTCTGTATAATCCAGAAATTATCACATTTTGAATGGCGTAGATGAAGCATTCTTGATGATGCATTAACGAATTTCAACAGCTGCACTAAACAAAAAAAGCAGTAACCAAAATTAGCAGTACGAGATCTAAGCTTTTATGGCAGGACTAACTAAGTAGCAACTGCAAGGCTAACTGAGATGTTTTGCAATGACCAAGAGTAGTGGAATATCATTAGGTGGTGGGAATATAAAACAAAGTAATGGCATATGAAACAAAATAAACTAATGCAACAAAGTGTATAAAACAAAGGATTCATCACTCGGAGTTGTAGGAATATTTGTTGCTGATGCTGGAGATACACTACCCGGTGCTACAGGAATGGTTGTCGTTAATGCCGAAAATACACCACCCAGAGCTGCTGGCATATCATCGGGTGCTGGCGCTGAAGCATCCTCTGATGATCCTGTAGCAGGTACAGTTGTCCATGTAGGAGCTGCAACAACGCACACCAATTAAGACAAAAATTTCGAGGTTTCTATAAACTTTAGCTGGATCTCAATATGTCGGCTATTTTATGTACAGGTTGTAAGTTCTAACTTAGACAAATCTATATGTTATATACAACACAGTAGCCTATTGGCATCGATACATGAATTACTTGCAAATGATTTCGGATCTCCAAATAAGTACTGGATGCTCCTAGTTTGTATTCATTTAGAATATCACCGTATTAGTTCAAACTCATTATATAAAATTTGGATACCAGTGCCCTAAAATAAGTCTATCGACTCCAGTTAACTCAACCTTTTAGTTAACACATCCTAGCAAACAATATATTAAAACAACCATCTGCCCAAAACCAAACTGCCATGCCGCCATAATTGCCAACCTGCATAATCACCTCTTCACATAAGTCACCATCAACCATCAACAAGAAACCAAATCACCATCCCTGCTGCATCTTAAACTCATAAAACAACCATCTTCTCTTTAAAACTCCTTTGCCACAAACTAACAAAAAGACGACTAGACAAACGTCATACCTTTAATTGCAAACACCCCTAACCCTGCCTCAGTCTGCCTCGTTCACTGCCATGCCCCGACCTTCATTTTACACCAAACATCATCACACAACCCCCTTCACCTCCAAACAACTAGTTTCCTTCCCCCAATTCACCGCAATCTAAACCCACCTTTGCCAGTTTCAAACTGCTACCTCACACTGCCTCACTTCATTGCATGCATTGTTGATTTGTTTCAAGGTTGTTGCCAGTACCCTTGCATAAAAACTACTCATGAGATGCTAATATTGGTTCATGTTCCCAGTTCAATTTTTCCTATTTATTTATGTACTGATAGCAAAGGAAACAAATATTGTATGGATAGCAACTGATAAACTCTATCTTGAAACGAAATGTAACGATCGGGAATCTCGCCCGATCCGAATCAGTCGCTAAACCGACCAAGACCTTTCGAAAACCCTGATTGTTTTGAGAACGCGACAAATTGGAACGCAGACAGAAGAACGTTTCATTGTTAATTACAACAATTTCATCAGAATACAAGAATATACAGAGTATGAATGAATAAATTACATTCGATAAAATATCAGAGATTACAATACATAACTGCAGCGGAAAAATAATACAATACACAACTGAAAGAAATATACGGATACAGAGCTTTCCGGATATCATTCCAGCTGTAAACCAGGTTCCTGTGAATATAAATCTGCAAAACCAAAACTACTAGCTGCCCGTGACGAAAATAAGGGCACCTAGAGTTTAGGTTAAAACAATAAACTCCAGGTCAGTCATGTGACTGGTGTGAGAACTAAAACAGTTATTAATTTGATTTTTAAAGTTCGGTAAATCAAGGGACCACAACGTATAACACGGAACGGGTTTTTACCCCAAGAATACCAGTGCATAAACAAACAACGCAATGCTAAATAAAGAACAATGAAGCTGTTATAAGACCCAGGTCCCATCACACAATGCAACCAAGCCGGAGGATAGGGTTTTACCTTATAACAGCCAAAGAATGCTTGATACGCGAAATTTTATCTTTTGATTCTTAATCAAACTCCAACCGTAAATTAGTAAGAGAACGAATCCCTAAGTATTAACCCCGAAGGCCGAAACCAACATCAGACCAATACCCAGGAAACCACCCATCTTAGCTCGTTTCTAGTTAGTTTCTGATTTTATATACAATCATAAATATCAATCATAGGCGACATGAGCGTCCCATGCCAATATGCCGCCATATATAAGTTACAAATCAAATCCGCAGTTTCATATTGGAAATTGGGTTTCCATCTGTGAACCAAGGCAAAAGATAGTCCTTACCGATTCGAGAGCCTCTAGCCCGCCCCTCAGGACCCAGACACATGTGAGCCCTTGGATCGTCAGGGCCGGTCCATCGATGTGGATTAAAATGCCTGAACACTGCGTTTCCCCGCCCTTTGGGGGCGTAAATGAGCCAACGAATGACTCCATCGGCTTCACATAGTCACCGATATATCTGAGGCGCCTCGCAACAGCAACAACCACATAAGTCAAACTCGTCAGGGCGTGTAAAACCACTGACGCCACTTCTAACTAGAAAGAAACGCATGTCCTCCCTGATGTCCTCTCCTGTTTCTGGTCCACTACCGGGGTGTGAGGCTCGCGAATCAACGCTACACAAAGCTATGCCACACAGGCTGTGCATTGATCATCAACTACAAGACTCTGCTTTTCAACAAAAGCCTTGATCATTTGCATCTTAGCATGCCACACAGGCAGACCACTCCATTCAACCGATATCCATCAATCACACAGAATGATATCC
Organism: Allium sativum; assembly: GCA_030737875.1. Classification (NCBI taxonomy): domain Eukaryota; kingdom Viridiplantae; phylum Streptophyta; class Magnoliopsida; order Asparagales; family Amaryllidaceae; genus Allium; species Allium sativum. The sequence goes on along the minus strand of CM060909.1, from coordinate 424,903,645 downwards.
AATGTCAGACACACAGTCCATCTACAAGTCCGTTCTGGGTCTAAACGAAACCGGAGGCACCTTGTACCTCGCATATCCATCGATCTCCAAGTACGTCTGGACGACCACTAACTGATTCCCTCCTCTTGGGTGTACGACCCAATCAAGATCATCAGTAATCACCCAAACGACGTGAAGACCTCCGGTCTTCAACCACCGTCTTCATCTTTGACTTATCGTCGTATCAGTTATTCAGAATGGGATGAACCCGGTCTTTCCAAATAACTCGTGTATATAATAAACAAGTGTTACACAAACACAACATACGCCTCATTCCAATTCATCAGTCACTAACCGTAAATTAGTAAGAGAACAATTCCCCAAATATTTACCCCGAAGGCCGAAACCAACATCATATCAATACCCAGGAAACCATTCATCTTAACTAATCTTAAGTTAGTTGCTAAATTTCACATTCTTAGGGATAGGTTCCCATTAATTTTATCAAAGATAAATTCCTCAAAATTATTCTTTAATCTTTTTTTGAATATCGATTCAACTAGTCGGGATTAACGAACCTTACTGAAGTAATCATTTGTTTTAATTTCCCAACCCCAACCTATTCATCCCATGAAGTAAAACTGGTAATACTTCATATCTAACACCACGGTGTTATCGGTAAATTCAATTACCATTTCACGTTTAAACCTAATAAAGATTTAACTATCGCCTGGAGCAAAACTGGTGATACTTCATTCTCGATCGTTTCAATCTAATTAAAGATTCATTAAAACTCCACTTGGTTTTAATTTTAACTGGGTTAAAGAATCAATGTCATTTAAAACACGGTTCACGATAAACCTAAAATCACATTCCATTCTATCAGCTTTTAACCGTAAAATAGCAAGTGAGCAATTCCCTAAGTATTAATCCCGAAGGCCGAAACCAACATCAGATCAATACCCAAGAAACCATTCAACTTAACTAATCTCCAGTTAGTTTCTGATTTTCTTAACTCAGTTGGGTCTAAGAACAGTATTATTGAAGATACCGTTCACGACAACCCAAAATCACATTCCATTAATTATCGGGTTAAAGAACAAGTGTTATTTAAAACACCGTTCACGATAAACCCAAAAGTCAATTCAAATTCAATTTCAGTTAAATTCCATTTAATTGGTACACTTCATTAAATCTAAATAAAAAGATTTAATATTTTTCTCAACTGGGTTCAAGAACAGGGTTAATGAAGACACCATTCACGACAAACCCAAATCACATTTGATATTAAATACAAGGCTCTGAATAGAAAATATATCGGCTTATATTCAATATCAAATTCTACGACCAACAAATATCGTATTGGAAATAACATTATAAATATATCTTTCAAATTTCCATATCAATATCTGTATAATCACGAAACCCAACATCGAAATATTCCAAAGGCAATTTCGATACAAATCCATTCCAGTTCAATTATTGGAAATTCTGGTTATTTTCAAAACCATTTCAAATCCACTTTATTTATTTTAAAAATAAATAGAATTATAATTCTAGTTCAAAACTAGTTCTTTTCGATAAAAATCTATTTTTATCTTTTCAAATATGGAGTTTTTCATCCCAATTCTTCACAAATCATTTCTTATGATTTTACACAAATTATTACTATTTTTAATAATTTTATCAAGGCCCGTACAGTCGATTTCCATCAACGGCCATCGAACTGCACTTATAGCGACCTTTTCCAAATTTGATTTGGACATATTTCCAAATCCAACCGTTAGATTTCTAATTTCTAATATTCGTTAGAAAGCTCTTTTTGATACGAACCCAACGGTTCTGGTTTTAGTAGAATCTGACGGGCGGATATCCCGCAATATCCATTCGAAGTCAATGGTCAAAATTCGCGAACTGCCGCGGCGCGGCGCGTTCTATTCAGGCCATTATATATATAATATATATATATATATATTATATTTCGTCGATTTCCTTTCAAAACGTATTTCATAAATCGTTTTAAATTCGTTTTCACAACGATTTCAACTTCCATCTCTAATTCAAATCAAAATTGAATTTTTCCAATATAAATTCGTTTTAAATTCATTTCAAATCGATTACAATTCAAATCGATTTCAATTCAAATCGATTTCAATTCAATTCGAATTTCAAATCGCTTCAATTTAACTCGAATTTCAAATCGTTTCAATTTAATTTGAATTTCAAATCATTTCAATTTAATTCGAATTTCAATTCTTTTCAATTCTTTTCAATTTAATTCGAATTTCAATTCTTCTAAATTTAATTCGAATTTCAATTCTTTTCAATTTAATTCGAATTTCAAACCATTTCAAAATATCAGATTTTGAAATCACTTCCTTTTCTATATTCATTATAAAAATGAATAAAATCGATATAAATATCGTTCATGTCAAAATAGAGCAAATCTAATCATCACGGCTTCATATATTTCTATTTTCAAATATTCTATTTCAAATATTTCTTTTCCAAATATCCTATTTCAAATATTTCTATTCAAATATTTCTATTTCAAATATTTCTATTCAAATATTCTATTTCAAATATTTCTATTCAAATATTTCTATTTCAAATATTTCTATTTCAAAACTGGAATGAGGCCCAATCAATTACCATATAATGTTAATTATATGGATTTTCTACAACACATGTATAAAATAACAACGATAAATAATCAACCATCATCCAGAGTGCACCACACAACTGCATATGCATTAAATATAAATAATTAGCGCTTACACGGTCTGTCAATCCATCGATTGACATACAACTAAACAATCGGGATTAGTTTACGTCAAATCTCATCCCAATACCCGTGTGGGGTTTCAAATCAACAATCACAGATTTTATTTGTGCAGTTGGGCGATGTGTAAAATTCACCGTCCCAATCAATATCAGTCAAATCAGTGTATATAAACAAATCATCCGATTTGTTTATAAATTTTTATTTTATATACACGTTAAAAAAATATTTTTAACTATAAAATATTTTCCACTATAAAATATTTTATTTCATTCACCATCATACAATCAAATTCCACTACACAGAAATCAAACAAACAAGCTATCCATGGTCTGTGGACGACGGGTGTCGGGTGCTATTAAACACCGGCTGCATCCTAGTATATATTTCAAACGAGAAATAAATTAAAGGTGAGGAGTTCTCACAGAGGGTTCCACTCCGCCGTGCTCTGCTTCTGAACTGCTGAACCGTTTGGATCTATTTTAAATTCCAATGCAGTTCTTTTCACGCTATTCAAGTTAAAAGTCTCATTTTTAACCAACGACCTTGATAAATAAAAATCGAATTTTTATTTCAAATCTATATATGTAAAAATCGAATTTTTATTTCAAAACTATATATGTAAAAATCGAATTTTTATTTCAAATCTATATATGTAAAAATCGAATTTTTATTTCAAATCTTAAAATATAAAAATCACATTTTTATTCTAAGGATAAACGTATAAAGATCACATCTTTATGTCACTACATGTACATAAAACCCATATTTTTCTATCACTAGTAGACATATAAAAATCAGATTTTTCTATCTCTAATAGGTGTATAAAAATCAGATTTTTCTATACCCTTATTATATTTTAAAACTGAAATAAAATAAATATAAATAAATGAGAAAACTTACTGCTTTTCGGATCTAAGAGGGATTGGAGGAAGGAGCTCGCTGAGGGGGGTCGGGTGGTGGTCAATGCAGGCGGTAGCGGCACCCTAAGAGGTGGAGGAGGCGTTGTCTTTAGGTGGTGGAGGGTTTAAATGCGAAGAGGGTTGCTGAAGGAGGGTCGGGGCGGCGCGTCGTGGTCTGGTGGTCGGCAAGGGGTGGCGACGGAGGCTGCTCAGGCCGTCGGCGCAGGTGGGTTGGCCAGTGGCGTGGGGCACGGGGGACACGAGGGGTGCGGCTTTCGTGTTGGCTGAGGGTGAAGGAGGAGGGGGGAAGCAGAGATCGACGGAGGAAGGGGGGCGCGCCCGTCGGTAGTTGCGGCTAATTAGGGCACGCGCGATTTTTTTTCTCTTTTTGATTTTAAAAAATGAGTGAACGAGGGGGGGAGACTGAGAGGTTAAAGGGGATGAAAGGGGGGAATTTTATTTAATTATTTATTTAATTATTTAATTTCAAAAAGCAACTTTTGATTTCGACCTCGAAATCGAACCCACCGACTATCGTCCATAGCTAACAAACCCCATTCCGAATGCAATGGGATATGTATCGTAGGCTGATTCGACCGTTTCGATCAGTTTTCGTCAAAATCCAAATATAACTCTATATATTGAATTTGAATGCACATTTCAATTTACCGGGGCCACATACGGACTTAAAAATTCCCAAAAAATATTTCCTAACTCATATTGGAGATACGGTCCTAACAAAGCCTGTTTCGTCGAATTCTGAGACCGTTTGAAAAATGGCCATTTTCCAGTCGATTAAAATCAACTGAAACTGGTCAAACATGTTTTCCTTTGCCACGCTCACATATTGATTCGAAAAATTACGAATTTTGAAACCTATCAATAACTTGACATCGCGGATCCAACAAAAGTGGTTTCGTCGAAAACCGAGGTCGTTTGCAAAATTCCCATTTTAAGGGCCAGAATTCCATAGCGACTATTCTGAAATTTCAACTGGGCATAAATTTTGATTCCCGCTATGAAATTTCAATTTTTCGGATTCGTTGGAAAGATATTCTCAATTAGATTCTAATATTTTTGTTTTCGCTAAAATCCGATTTATTTTGAATCCTTTACATTCATTTGAAGTTTGAAATCGAATTATCGAACTACCGCGCCATTTTCAATTCCTTTTATAATTTAAAATAAATATTTATATTCTAACGATGATTCAAATATATATATATATATATATATATTCGTTTTAATTCTATTCAAAATAAATTTCTCGTCGATATTATTTAAAATAATTCATTTTAAATATTCAAAATTCATTAAATTCGCCAAAATAAATTTTTTAAATTGGCTCAGGATTTCCGGGTTGTTACACGAAACGGGCTCAAATCATGTTTACATATTACATCATCTAGACCTCACAAATATTTCCTAACCATGCTCTCAAATAACCAACATTAGATTTAACTGCTGCTAGCTCTTAAAAATTGAAGTTAGCAACAATAATAAATAGTAGGAAGATGTTAGGAAGAAGAAAGTTTAGTTAGCAACATTAGATTTTTTTAACCTTCAAATATATACACATAACATGCATTACATTATATATGCATATAGGCAAATTTCAATTGGGGTATCATATATGAATGTATAAGCAGATTTTTTTTTTGTCATCAATGGTGATTATAAAAGGATGTTCGCATTTTACTAAATTTTCAAGTTAAATCAAACATTATGTGTTGACTATTGAAAAAGTATATGTCAAACATATAATATTTACTTTTGTTTATTAGCAAAAATTTTAACAGAGAGGGTTTCGACCCTTTATTTCATTGAAATAATTTTGTTACTTGTCATCTGGCCTGAAATGATAAAAAATACTTAGAATTTGGGAGGAGACAGTTGGAAAACCTTTCATATAATTTAACAAATACCTTGTGTAAGGCTCCCTGATGGGGTGTTGGGTTTTCTAACCGTTGAATTAAGCATTCTTTACCTGTAATGATTCGATCAAAAGTAAAGACATCGAATAATGACCAAATACATATTTTAAAAGCAGTAAACTGGTTACGACCGGCAGGCATACCATGAACCTCTGTAAATATATAACTAAAATGGCTTGTGCATGGTTACGCTACGTTGAGCTACAGCAAGGATTGGTGAATCCCATGTATTGGAATTTATATTTTAAGTTATGTTAATCTGAGCACCTTTCTTGAGATAATGCATCCACTTCTACAACGGTTCGTTAATTTTACTAGTTAAACATGCACCAAAAATTATTTATATAATACAGGGAATATATACCTGTTTAAAATTGGAAAAAATGCAAAACAGGACTTAAATTACCACATCAACATAAGCGTATAAGAGAGAATAAAATGTTGCTTGATGGGAATCAGCTGACAGTGAAAGGTGGTGCGACTCATGTCCTGATGTTTGATGACTTTGGGCGGGACGGGCTCGACCATCAAGAACAGTGGAAAGGCCATGTTTGCAAAAGTGTTGCGGTAGTCTTCGACCTTGTGGTTCCCGGCTATAACTTTGTAGAACGTGAGGCAGACTAAGCCAGTTACCATGGCAGTTGATGTAGCTATGGCTCAGATGATACGGCCCGTGATGAATTAGGCTTTGAGTTTATCCACTTCTGGTGTGCCGTAGTTGTGCGCTCGCATGTTATCTAGGGACGTGATCAAGTCCATGTGGTAGTTGGTGTCATCTTCCTTTTCAAACACAACTGGATTCATTCGAAACCCAGATGGCAACTTCTTTGAACATTCTTCCAACTTAGTAATTAAGCCATTAATAACAGCGATGTCATCAATGGAGGCAGTAGTAAAGCAAGTAGCATTTTAATCTGTAATGATATTAACACCTTTCTTAGGATGAAATTCTGTAACTACAACCTTATTAATAGCCACTGCCAATTTACCAGGATTTTTTGCCCAATCTGGAATAGCAATTCCAAATGTTTCTGCTCTGAGTATAGAACCAGAAAGTACAAAGTTGAGGTGATTCGGATCGTTAACTGAGAAATCTAATGTCTTAGGTAATCGTTTTGGAGCAGGCTAAAATAATGCCCCAGTGCTTGTCGTGGAATCCTCAGGGAAAGTGAAGGTCAACTGCTTTACGCGATTGGCAAAGTAATCCTCAAACCTTAATCGGGCCCAGGTGATGCAATTTTGAAAATTTTCACATTTTTCTTTCTCTAAACACTCGTTAACTCGCTCAAGAAAATCCCTAGCCTGAGCATCACCAGCATTTCACAAAGAAGACATGTAGTCCCTAGGTTTAGAAAGAAAAGTATTCACTTCATTTAGTTTCTCAAGCAACCCATCAAACTCGGATCGTGCCCATGTTAAACAGTGATTAATATTATGCGGAAAAGAGTGAACAATACATATAGGCGCTTGTTTCTCGGGAGGATCTCTAGAAGCACCATAGTTCTATGTAAGATGAGGTACCGCCATTTGTGTGTTACATTTATCACCTAAGGTTCCTGATTCCATAAAGGCTTTTGGAAATACAAACACCTTGAGTCCATGTACATGCTTGTTGTCACGTTATCCAATGCATTAATAACTACATCCAAGTTCTCCCAGAATGTATCATCAAATACATTTTCAGTTTCTGGACTAGCTCGATTTGGAAGAGCTTTGACATGAAGATTAGGGTTTATTGCTGCAGCAGCTGATGCAGCCACAGTAGATTTTGCTTGCCCAATATTCCAGTTACGGTATAAGAACTGGCGGCTCGGATTGCTTTTCTCGATCACATCATCGTCTATTACAGTTAGCTTTCCTTGTTTACTGCAGCACACACCCACTAGTGCAAGTTTTTTCAAAAATTCACAGCCAAGTGCTCCAGATCCTACTATGAAAACGTTGGCTTCTTCCATTCTCTTTTGAAGCTTGGATTCAAATACAGAAATTTGAGCATCATATCTACTATGTAATGGTTTCACATCCTCCACTTCTAGCAGCTCGGCAGGGAGGGATTCAACTGAATCAAAATAGAACTGGAAAAGAGGATGAAACTTCCCCGAGCATGCCTTTACCACCTCTTGTCCGACAATACCACCAAACATTACAGCCATAGGATTCAAAACAGCACAGGACCAACTAGAGAAGTGACACGGAAGTTTCTTATCGATAGCTCTCTTAGAATCGCCCAGATGTTCATTTATGCCCTCAGCAAAAGATATCAGTTTCCCCTCATCTTCTTCATATCTAGCAATAGGGAATCGACCCAAGCTTTTCCTAAACGCGTCCAGTGCTCGGAAAGCTAAATGTAACAGGGATGAGCAATCAAATTTAGAGAAATCGCTAAGAAGAAATTCGCCAAGTTGTTTGATAGCATCTTTTAATGACTTAAACCTCAAAACCTTCGGCTGGTTTACTTGAATAACAGTTCCACCTTTCACATATTCACATATCTTAAAAATACCTCGTTATCATAGTGCATCATATCTTAGCATACCATGCTTTCTTCAGCACTACCTGCGGAAGAAAACACGCCATATAGGAAGGCCTTAACCTATAACAACATAGCCTAGTTAAGTTGAATAACTTTCACTCTCATTTCCCTTATACTCATGGACAGAACCATTTCCATTCGTGTAAAGTTTAAGCTAACAAAAGCTGGTCATGTTACGTGACAGTCAAGGACTAAAATCCTGAATTCACAAACCAAAATGAAGTGACGTGCAAACTAAAATCCTGAATTCACAAACCAAAATCCTTTTGTTTGCACCAAATCACATCTCCCAAGACGAATAAAACGTTGATTGAGAATAATAGATGTCGATTGAGAATAATAGATAGGAACATACAGGTTCAAAACTACAATTTCAAGATGGCAACAGGGGTTGCATGCAATTCCTATTTGCTATTCTCAACTAAAACAAACATATTTATTGTGCAAACTGCACTTTAATTTACTAGAAAAACAGAACCATGACTGATATAAAATATGCATTGCCAGTAACGATTAGATTTTCCATTAAATCTCAACACCTTGGCGATATTTCTATCTATACACATGACTGAATTTTATTACTTAGCTATGCAAGAAACTGAAAAATATATGAAAACAAATCTATAATAAAAACTTAGTCACTATGAGGAATTGCAAGAAAACCAGTTGTTTACATAGTAATGATAATTAAAATAATATGAATAATATATATTAATACCTCTCACAGAAGTTCAAATCAGAGATTGCTTTTCTAGGTTTAGGGATTGGAGTCGACAGTCTCAGAGGTATATAACGAGAGATTGCAGCGTCAATTGACTGATGGTTATGATTAGGGTTACAAAATCGATTGGCTGGCGGTGGCAGTTAGTATTTGCTGGAGGTAAGAAAGTGAAAGGAAGGAAAGTTTTTAGGGGAGAAAGTGATAAAAGAAAACACGCGTTTCTTATTCCCGCATAAATTTTGTTTCCCGCGCCCTTTTTTAATTAAATAGCAATCCATAGTGAATTTGCCAATCAAATAGCGCTGAAAATCGTAGTTTTGTTCAACGCACTAATGGTAAATGCGGAAACGCTATGTATTAAAGCTATTAAAAGCTCATTTTGTTGTAGTGAAGTGGATTCGTAAATTGAATACAAGAATTGTGTAAATAGTTTTCTAAATAAAAAATATAGAAATGGAGTCAAGGAAATTAGAAACTGACTGGAAATTGATTAAGTTGAATAAATGTTTGAGTATCATTCTGATGTTGGTTTCGGCTATCGGGGTTGATGCTTAGAGAGTTGTTCTCTTACTAGTTTACAGTTAGGGACCGATGAATGGGGAAGAATAGCGATGCATGAATAATCAAATGGAAATGTTTTCCGATGTTAATAGCGTATAGTTTCTAAATATAGTAAATAAGAGTTGTAGATATATGGGGTTAATTCCCAATGTTAAAAAGGGATATTTTCTAAGTATAGAAAATATATAGTTTAAAATAGTAGGAAACATTTTCCAAAGAATCGTGTGAGGCTAAATGAGTTAGAGAAATATATCTGGATAAAGATATAAAAGGGAAATTGGGGAATGAAATGATGATTGATCGGTAAGGTTTCCATTTAGGAATACGACCGTTGTTTGTACACATGTTTTCCTTTGATAGTTAAATAACCTACTATCAAAGTTTTTAATCATTTTCGTTGTCAATACGGAGAGACCGGGATCAGATTTATTATTTGAAAACCACTCCATATGGGCATTATCGTTTCGAATCAAATATACCGAAGACAGTTGAAGACAGAGTTTATGCAAGGGTTATTCTGGCAATCCTAGGTAGAAATTGCCTAAGATGGATTTAAAGAATAATTCCTTCGGGTTGTCTAGTCCTAGGACAACTTGAATGGAAGAATGTCTGATAGAGTATATCTAGTAGATCGCGTAAGTTGATTGTTTCAAACGTATTTACGTTGGTGGCGGAGGAATTCGTTTCTCTTAGCTTATACCCGTGGTATACCAACCGTAAATTCGGAACATTCAAGTGAAATGAATGGTCGGTCATGTGTGGCCGAGTTACAAGATGTTCTTGTTAAAGTCCAATGTATCGCTTCTAGAGTACACTGATCGGAAGGTGGTTTCATACCTTGTCATAGTTGGAAATCCATTACCTAATAAGAGCCCGTGATTTTTAATTGTATACTATATATATAGAGCGTGAGATGAAAGCGTTCTACAAGATTGCTATTTACTTGATTTATTATAATATCAGAATATATGGATCTTAAGAAATATTTTGGGTTATCGTAAGGTAAAAACCATCCATGTTTATGTGTGGATCAGTATTATGATTATCGTCTCTTTTAAAAGGATTTTAAAAGTTAAACCAAGTGATTAAAGTTTACTCACACCAGTCCCATGACTGACCTTGAGTTTATTTTGTTTTGTTTTCCCTAAACTCTTGGGTGTGTAAATTTGTACGGGCAGTCAAGTAGTCAGGATTTTTCCGATAAATGGAGGTGCTCGTAGCAGGAGGCTTCAAAAGTAGATATATATATATATATAGAGTTTATTTCTGATGTTATATTATATGATAATGGTATGTATGTATAGTTGCCAGTTTGTATTTCCAAAGTTGTTATATAATATATTTTATTCGTTCCGCTGTGAGATTCATGTTTACTCTGTTGTGTTGTCTTCTTCTTCTTCTATTCTAAGTTTTCTTTCATTTCTATTTCTCATCCATTAACTTCTTTCTATTAATGATCTGGTATTTCCGATACTTGAATAGTCGACAATGGTGTGTTGTGTTGATTTTCAGGGTCGAAAATCTGCGGTCATTACACTTGGAACATACTCTTCGCACTTTATGTCATTAATACGTGCTAGTATGTCAGGCTAACAATTGACGGGAAAGGTCCCTCCACATTTATAACATTGGGAGAGGTGGATATTGATCGAGCTTTCCATGTCTAGTCCCAATTTTGGTTAAAGACTCAGAGCGAGTTACGGATCTATACCAAGCATGTTACACAATAATTTATTGAGGTTAATCTGGTAAGCTGTATTAGTAGTCGCTATTTATTCACCCGAGGAATGAACTACCTTCGTTTCATGGGATGGATTTCATTAACATGGATCGACCAGAAAAGGTCTTTACAAGCATACCTCTTTCTATTCAAGAATCAATAGTGGTTTAAGGAAGACTACCAAGTTCAACGATAGATAAGAGCATATCATCTCTATGCACCTTAACTTGTCATCTTTGATTAGTGGTGGCAAAAGCTCGCTCGACTTAATAATAGCTGTCTTACTTGACTTGCTTACTAGTTGCCTTTCTGACTAATATAAGAATTTTACTTATGAATTTAGAGAAATAAACTGAGTACACTAGAATAAAAGTAGTTTCCTCGTTGTGCGCCTTTTTATGAACACAGAATGATCAACATTCCTTCTTTGAAAAGCCTTATATCTTCTTCATAACCAAACTTAATATCTCGAACCATTCCCAAGGAGACTTATAATAGTTTGGATTGGTCGGACTCAGATGAAAGTGAACCCAATTAATATAGTAAAGGTTTGTTTGTACTGGCAACGAGTAAATAAATTGCCCACTTAAGCTCGGCTCATGCTTCAGTCACCTCACACAAAGAAAAGTCTGCCTAAGCACCCTCTTCTTGCTTCTGGGAAAATATTTATTCACTACACACATGTCTTCTTGCAATAGAGCAACAATAATCCTTTATACCCAAATCCATGGAGGGGCCAAGCAACCTACTCACCAACGTTGGTAACCCTTCGATCATGAGCACTCTCTGTCCCATCACCATAACAATACAGAAACTCTCTGTCCAATCTTTAAGCTACTAGCAGAGGGGAGAGTCTCTTTCCATGGGTACTTTTGTACTGCTAGCTACTTTTGTATAGTGAAAAAGTTAACCTATGTCAGGGAATGCGAAATGCGGATCTTAAAGAAAAACAAACACTAGAGGGGGTGAATAGTGTTTATGAGAAATTTATGAAAATCTTAAACTTATATAATCTACTATATGAATCACACATAATAGAGATGATCACAGACACAGAATCAAACACAAACACAGAAATAGATAAAAATAAAACGTAGAAAAAGGAAAGAACACACCAGATTTTCTATTGGTTCGGATTACTCCTATGTAACAACCCGGAAAATTTGAACCAGTTTGAAAATTTTAAATTGGCTATTTTGGTGGATTTTAAATATTTAAAATAAATATTTTAAATAATAACGACGAAAAGTGAGTTTGAATCGATGTTTGAAAATAAATTTAATTAATTCTAATTATAAACAAGGCCTGAAATGGCGCGGTAGTTTCAAAATTTGAATTCAAACTTTGACTGACTGTACCGGGAGCAAAATGAAACGGATTTTAGCGAAACCAAAAATATTTAAATCTATTAGTGAATATCTTTCTAACGAATCTGAAAAATCGAAGTTTCATAGCGGGAAGCAAAAGTTATGGCTAAATGAATTTTCAGAAAGGTCGCTATAGAATTTATATAGCCCGTGAAAATGGCCATTTTGCAAACGACCTCGGAATTCGACGAAACCACTTTTGTTGGATCTGAGATGTCAAATTATTGCTAGGTTTCAAATTTCATAATTTTTGAAGCTAGTATGTGAGCGTGGCAAAGGAAAATGTGTTTGGTCGATTTCTATTAAATTGGATCGACCAAAAAAGGGCCATTTTTCAAACGATCTCAGAATTCAACGAAACTAGTTCTGTTGGGACCGAATCGTCAAAACATAGCTAGATTTTTTTTTCGGGAATTTTTAGAATTAGTATGTGGCCCCGGCAAATTGAAATGTACGTTCAAATTAAATATTGAATATTTTATATTTTAATTTGAAGGAAAACTGACTGAAACAGTTGAATGACCATATGATACATATCCCAATGTGTTCGGAATGGGGGTATTTAGCTAGGGATGACAGTCGTTGGGTTTGGATTGGAGTTTGTATGAGATAGGGGGTATTTTTGAATTTTTAAAAATATATAAATATAAAAAATCCCTGGGCCAATCATATCTAGCCATTTCTTCGTTCTCTCTCCCCGATATACGAATCGCGACGACGGAAAGGCCTTCAAACCTTCTCTCCTCGATATATTCCAATCCACGCACCATTATCGAACGCCCCAGTTGAGTTTTTTGTTGATCGTGGCCCCCTCTTCAAATCCATGTAAGCTGCTCCTCCCCTCGTTGTGCCATCGCGGAGAACGGAGCCCCCGAAGTGGCCAACTTCAGACCGCCGCCGCCGTTCAACGGCGCCACCGAACTGGGCCCCACCTTTGGCGCAGCTGTGTCTCCCATAGTTCTTCGACCTCATGCAACCCGATCGGTCCCTAGCTACACGGATTAGAAGAAAAATCCAAACCTACTTTTGAACAAAACTGAGAGGTACGGCTGATTATAATTTAAACTATTCTATAGCGCTTTAAAGCGCAACGGTTTTTGATTTCACTGTAAAAATCATATCTTTTTCGTTTCTTAACGAAATTCAGTGAAATAAGAGACAGTGGACTCGTGTGGACGTCTTCTACATTCTAGAAGAGACTGCATATTTTTCTGAGCCTTCTGCTATTTTTGGGGGAGTGGAACCCAATGTGAGATTTCTGAATTATAAACGATATGGAAAACAACGATGTGTAAATTATATAGTCGAAGTATGAGTTATATAAGCGTTGTACACCTCATGTATAAGCGTTGTATAAGTTATATGTTCGATGTATAAGTTATATATGCGTTGTAAAAATTATATATGTGTTGAAATAGAAGTGAAATATACTTATATATATATATGTATGTATATATATACGCCCCTCGTCCACAAACCATGGACGATATTTATTGGTTGTGATTGGTGTGAAAATTGGTTGATAGCGAATGGTTGATTAGAATTGTTTGTGGTTGAAATTGATTGATTATGGTTGAAAAATACCCGTTTGTGGTTGAGAATTATTTGGTTGAAACCACGTAGAATTAGTTTGTGAAAAAGGAAAATAATAAACATGCCGCCTGCGTGCGAACTAGATGCATGAAATCCCCATTGTCAAAAGCTGCGAGGCTTTAAGGTAGAGCGAGGAGCCGTACTAGGGACGGCCCCGGTTTTAACTACCCTGCCGTTATGCTGCTGAAATTTTCTGAAATATTTCCGTGTTTGATTTAAATTCGAATGTTGAAATAAAATTCCTGTGTTGAATGTTGATAAGAAATTCATGTGCTGAATGTTGAAATAAAATTCATGTGTTGAATAGAAATTCATGTGTTGAAATAAATTCATGTGTTGAATGGAGTTCGTGTAAAGAATAAATTCTTTGAAAAATAGAAATAACATTTTTATCATATATATAGATTATATAAAATACTAGTGTTTTAAATAAATCATTTTAACACCAAAAATAACATTTTTACCTTACATATAAACTATATAAAATAATCGTGTTTTGAAATAAATTGTTTTACAATAAAAATCACATTTTTATTATATATATGAACTATAGAAAATATTCATGTGTGGAAAAGAAATTCATGTGTTGAATGAAGCTCGTGTGTTAAGTAAATTTGTTTGAAAGATAAAAATAACATTTTTATTATATATATCAACTATAGAAAACATTTATGTGTTGAATAAACGAGTAGAACGATAAAAATCATATTTTTATCGTAGGTGTGAAGTAGAAAACATTCATGTGTTGAATATATAGGTCGAACAACAAAATCTACATTTTTTATTGTGAATCTGAAGTGCTAAAAATATTCATGTGTTGAATAAATATTTTTGATGATAAAAATATCATTTTTATCAAATGTATGAAATGAATGTAGTTTTGAAATCGAAGAGAGAATTATATTTATATATATTCATATAAATATAATTAAAATAAATCGAATAACGAAGCTGTAGTTCGTATTTTGAAACCGTGATTTCAAACGATTAGTGCGGGAGATCCGACCGTCGGATTTTCTCGAAACCGAAACCGTTGGGTTCGCCTTGGAAATATCTTTCCAACGACACCCACTTTGTGAAGATCCAACGGTTAGATTGTCTGGAATGTTTAATTCAAATCCGAAGAAAAACAGCGCCAGAATCGATTATATATATATATAATTAAAATAAATCGAATAACGACGATGTAGTTCATATTTTAAAATCGAAACTTCAAACGAGTGTACCGGGAGATCCGACCGTCGGATTTTCCTGAAACTGAAACCGTTGGATTCGTTTTGAAAAGATCTTTCTAATGATATAAAATTTGTGAAGATCCAACGGCTAGATTTTCAGATATGTGTAAATCAAATCTGAAGAAAAACAGCGTCACGGCCGCGTTATGGCCTGAAGCGCCATTTGAAGGAATTGGCTATTTTAACAAAGAATAAAAATATCGATAAATCGTTATAAAATATTATAAACGATATGGAATGGAAATAAACCGAATTTACCCAGTTTATTTGAGATTTGATGGTTGAATGTGTTTCGTGTGAAAATTACATTTAATAACAGAATTATTGATGTCGAATAATTTAACCATTGAATTGATTTGATTTAAATTCTAAATATAGGTGAATTATTTGAAAAGGCCGAGTTAAATCTCATTTCAAATAATTGATCCGCGGTTTGAAGTCGGTGATGAAGACGGTGGTTGAAGACCGGAGATCTTCACCTCGGTTGGATGATAACTGATGTCCTGATTGGGAGGCATCCCGAAATATGGATAATGAGTGGTGATCATCCAGACATACGTGGAGATCGATGGTTATGCAAGGTATATAGTGCCTCTGGTTTCGTTCAGACCTAGGACGAACTTGTAAATGGACTGTGTGTCTGACATTGGATTTTGTTCTGTGCTGATTGATCTCTATTAAATATATATATGTTTGGCGGCGGAGAATTTATTCTCTTGCTTAACGCCCTTCTCTGAGACGTACGAGCTCAGAGGTTATATATTGATAGAAATCAGTCGCATAGAGTGAATTTCCTGTGTGGCATGCCTAAGTGGCAGATGATCAAGGCTTCTGTTGAAAAGCAAAGTCTTGTGGGGGATGATTAAAGCACGGCCTATGTGGCATAGCTTTGTGTATAACGTTAATTCACAAGCCTCACACCCCGGTATGAACCAGAAACAGGAGAGGACATTAGGGAGGACATGCGTTTCCTTCTAGCTAGAGGTGGTGTCAATGCTTAAACTGGCTGACATTTATATTACTTTCATGTGTGTGGTTGTTGCTGTTGCGAGGCGCCTCGGATATATCGGTCGATCCGGGACCGATGGAGTCATTCGTTGGCTCATTTACGCCCCAAAGGGCGGGGAAATGCTGTGTTCGGGCATAATAATCCACATCGGCGGACCGGCCCTGACGATCCAAGGGTTGATGCGTTCTGATCCCAAGACATGGGCTAGATTGTCTCAAATTCGGTAAGGACTATCTTTTGCCTTGGTTCATGACGGAAATCCAATTTCCAAATACGACACCGTGCGGTTTTGATTGTATATATATATGGCGACATGATATATGGTACCCATGCCGTCTATGATTGATAGTTATGATTGAAATTGTTTTTGAAACATACAAGCACTAGTAATAATATCAAATTCTTTTGTTTTATTCGTATCAAGCATATTTTGGCCATTATAAGGTAAAAATCTATCCTCCGGTTTGTGTTGCATTGTGTAATGGGAACTGAGTCTTATAATGGCTTCATTTTTATAAAAAGCATTGTGATGTTTAAAAGATTTACTTGTTGTAAAGCACTGGCAATCCAATGGAGTAAACCCGTTCCACGAAAGTGGCGTGGTACTATGATTAGTCATATTATAAATGTGTTAAGTAGATTTCTCATACCAGTCCCATGACTGACTCATAGTTTGTTTCACTTGCAAACTCGGGTGCCCCTCTTTCTATACGGGCAGCCTTGTATTCAGGTTTTAGCAGGCTCTTTCTGGATAGCTGGAGCTGAAGATGGATTCTATCATTTATCTATTTTTATGCTGTTCAGCTCCTATTGTACATATTTTGTTGTTTCCGCTGTAGACATTTATGTATAGCTGAACTGTATTTGTACTAAGTATGATCCTGTATACTGTGTAACTCTGATGATTATGTTTATCCAGTGTATTCTATTGTATATTGTCTGGTGTATTTATTTATTTCTGTTCTGTTATTTTCTGTTTATGTGTTATATTCCAAAGATTACCCTTAACGCCGTCGTACGGGGTTTTGGGGTCGTCACAACGTGGTATCAGAGCTTTGGTTAAGCTTAGTTCTGGAATATAACATATTAACGAACTCGTCAGAAATAGAACCAATAGTGTTCTAGGACGTGTAACTCATTACAGATTGGATCAGTAATATCCTAGTATGAGTATAGCAGAATGAAATACACCTCGATAGATGCATTTACATTCAAGTATATGTCTCTATGTTTTAAAATACCTTTTCTGTTGGCCTAACACTTTGTCTGTTATTTGCAGACAGTGGAAAAAAATGAGTGACAGAAACAGAAGAAGGAATACAGAACCTGATATTGAGGCTTTATAAATTCAGTATCGAAATATGGGTGGAGTACCATTCTTGGGCGAAGAATCTATTATGAAAACACAGGCTTGGATACGTTCTGCTAAGAAAATCTTTGAAGGTTTAAAGCTGAGAGATGATCAGAAAAGATTACTGGCATCTTGGGCACTGAAGGACGAAGCTTTGTTCTGGTGGGATTCGATTATTAAGGATAATCCAGAAGGTGATATCACCTGGGATAGATTTAAAGTGATTTTCCTAAAAAGATTTACTCCTCCTGAAGCAACTGAGCGGTTATGTGATGAATTCTCTTATCTGATACAAGGGATATGAATATCGCAGAATATCATAAGAAATTCAATGAACTTTCTCATTTTGCCCCTCATCTAATTCAAAATCCGAAGAGGAAGAATATGAGATTTATTAACGGGCTTCAAAGAAAATACCAGAATAGTGTAATGAGGAATGTGAAGCTTCCTTTTCAGAAATGATATACATGGCTTACCAGTATAAGGATCTCGACAAGAAAGGTATGTTATGCTACGAAGAGGAAGTCAGTTCTAGTAATAAAGGGGAGTCTGAAACTGATAGTCCTGAGGTCAGTAAGAAGCCCAGAGTCAATCAGAAAAGGGCCAGATCTGAGGAAGAACCAGTAACGACTGCCATATGCAATAACTGCGATAAGCAAGGGCATTTGCAGGGGAATTGCAAATCCTCGAAGAAACGAATAAAGAGTGGATCTAAATCCAAGAAGAATTTTCAAGAGAAAAGAGATTGCAGTAAATGCCGTCAGACTGGTCATCTTGCAAAGGATTGCTTCCTCTTAAAGAAGCCTGGAATGGTACAAGTGAATGAAGTGGCAGAAACTTCAGCACCCTCAGCTAGTCAGGGAAGGTCTGATGTTTTGGAAGGCACGCTTACCGTCAAAAACATTCCAGTTAAAGTACTGTTTGATACAGGCGCGTCACAAAGCTTTATTGCAAAGAATGCAGTTAAGAAGTTGGATTTGAAATTGAGAAAGCTCAAAAACCCATCACTATCCATAATCCGGTTGGGGGTTCTCTCGATCTTAGCTGGATTTGTGCGGTGCCTGTCTCTTTTTCCTGTTATAAGTTCCCTACCATCTCTATCGTCATGAATTTTACTGAATTCGATCTTATTTTGGGATTGGATTGGTTAACCAAATATGAAGCCGAGGTTAGATGCGCCGACAGAGTTGTTAGGGCAAAGATTAAATCAGGGAATTATATAACCATACCCTGCGAAGGTCCGAATTCTGATAGGAAAGACTTTTGGTCAGCTCTTGATGTTTCTCCTGCTCAAATAGAAAATATCCCTGTAGTCACAGAGAATATACAGGACCTCATGAAAAATATTCCTGTCGTCAAAAATTATGCAGATGTGTTCGAAGAAGTTGTTAGCTTATCTCCGCAGAGAGAAATTGATTTCAAGATCGCTTTAATTCCGAACGCAAGGCCAGTAGTACACGCTATTCGGAGAATGACTCTAAAGGAGAAAGAAGAACTAGACAATCAAACTCAACAGCTTGTATGGAAGGGTCTGATCAGGCCTAGTTTCTCTGATTGGGGAGCAGCAGCGGTGTTTGTCCCAAAGTCTGACGGTACTCTTCGACTATGTGTAGATTATCGTGACTTGAATAAACAGACATTAAAGAACAAATATCCATTGCCGCGGATCGATGATTTGCTGGATCGATTGAATGGTGCACAAGTATTTTCAAGGATGGACCTAGCTACAGGTTTCCATCAGCTTCGTATTGCCGAAGAGTGTGTTCCTATGACAGCATTCAGAGGTCCCAACTTATTCTATGAGTGGTTGGTAATGTCGTTCGGCTTATGTAACGCTCCTGCCTATTTTGTGGATTTAATGAATCGAGTGTTCAGAGGAGTCTTGAATAAGTTTGTTCTAGTTTTTATTGATGATATTCTAATCTTCTCTAAGTCAAAGGCCGAACATGAAAAACATTTGGATCAAGTTCTAGAAATTCTGCGAAGGAATGTATTGAAAGCTAAACTTTCCAAATGTATATTCTGGCAAGATGAAGTAAAGTTTCTTGGCCACGTTGTATCAAAAGAGGGAATTGCTGTGGATCCAGGTAAAACCACCGCTGTTCAAAACTGGAAACAGCCTAGTACTCCCACGTAAGTTCGAAATTTTCTTGGGTTGGCTAGTTATTATCGGAAGTTCGTTAAAGATTTTTCGAAGATATCTAGTTCCTTAACAAAGCTTACAAAGAAGCACGCAAAATTCAAGTGGACTCCCGAATGTGAGGAGGCTTTTCATAAGCTAAAATTGAGATTAACAACTACTCCAGTGTTAACGATTATCGATGGCAATCAAGACTTGAAAGTATGGATAGACGCCTCTAGAGAAGGTCTTGGTGCAGTTTTAATGCAAAGAGGTCAAGTGGTTGCTTATGCCAGCCATCAACTGAAACCGCATGAGAAAAACTACGTTACTCATGTTCTTGAGTTGTTAGCCATCGTATTTGCTTTAAAAATCTGGAGGCACTATCTTTTAGGTGAGAAATTCGAACTGTATATAGATCATCAGTCGCTAAAGTATCTGTTCACCTAGAAAGACTTGAATCTGAGGCAGCAGCATTGGCTAGAATTTCTTGCAGCATACGATTTTGAGATATTGTACACTCCAGGGAAATCCAATGTTGCGGCCGATCCGCTGAGTAGAAAGAATGTGATGATCGCGAGTTTTATTATCACAACTTCTTTGATTGATAAAATATCTGCTCTTCAGAAAGACGATCACTTCATTCAAAGGATCAGAGAAAGGATACAGAAAGGCGAACCCTTGAGTTTCCAGATTGATAATCAAGGGGTTCTAAGGCTAAAGGGTCGAATTTGTGTTCCTAACATTGCTGAACTCCGGAAGGAAGTGCTGGACGAATGCCACAAGTCAAAACTGAGTGTCCATCTAGGAGTGAACAAAATGTATAATGATATTATGCGTACATTCTAGTGGAGATCAATGAAGAGAGACATTTCTTTGTATGTTAGCAGGTGCTCTACTTGCCAACTAGTCAAAAGCGACCAAAAGAAACTTGCCGGATTGTTGCAACCGCTGGACATTCCAGGTTGGAAGTGGGAACATATTTCCATAGACTTCATAGATGGTTTGCCCAGAACCAGGAAAGGAAATGACAGTATTTGGGTGATCGTAGATCGCTTCACGAAGACCGCCCATTTCATACCTGTCAGATCCAATAGAACCGCTCAGAGTCTGGCGCAGATATATTTCAAGGAAATTGTTAGGCTACATTGAGTGCCGATCAGTATAGTTAGTGATAGAGATCCAATATTTACTAGCAAATTCTGGGAGGCATTTCAAGTAGAACTGGGAACAAAACTGAGCTTGAGCACCGCCTATCATCCTCAAACAGATGGTCAAACTGAGAGGGTGAATCGTATACTAGAAGATTTATTGCGGGCTTGTGTTCTTGATTTTGGTGGATCATGGGAAGACCATCTGCATTTGGCTGAGTTCTTATACAACAATAGCTACCAAGCGAGCCTGACAATGTCACCATTCGAAGCATTGTATGGTAGACCGTGCTTGTTGGGTAGAACCTAGTAATAGACTCGTATTGGGGCCAGATATGATTCGCGAAGCCGCAGATAAAGTCGATTTCATTAAGAAACGATTACTCGCCGCTCAAAGCCGACAGAAGTGCTATGCTGATTCGAGAAGAAGAGATTTGGCTTTTTTCTGTTGGTGACTATGTGTATATAAAGGTTTCTCCGATGAGGGGAGTGATTCGATTTGGCAAAACTGGGAAGTTGGCGCCCAGATTTATTGGTCCATTCTCTATACTCGAACGGATTGGAACCCTCGCTTATAGAGTTCAATTGCCAGATTGGTTGCCTGGAGTGCATGATGTATTTCACGTATCTCAACTACGAAAGCATGTTCATGACCCAGACTTGATCGTGGAAGAAGCAGCACAGTGGGATATAGAAATTACCCCAGAATTGGCTGTTAGAAGGGAGCCGCTAAAGATTATTGGCAAAGAAACCAAAAAACTGAGGAACAAAAAGGTTCACTTAGTCAAAGTGCAATGGAGTGGAGATCCGCGAGATTGTACTTGGGAAATTGAGGAAAGCATTCAGAAATCCTATCCCAAGTGCAGGGTGGATATCTCTGAGTGACTCTGGTGCAAGGTACATTTACCATACTTTGAAAATTTCCATTATGTTCTCTACTCTGTCATTGTTTTCTTTTCATGGATGCATAACTTTTAATTTTATAGCCTGAATGATTTCAAAAGAGTATGTGAATTAATTAGTATATTTTTGAAAGTTAACAAACAAATTGATTGCTGGTTGTGTTGTTTGATTTTTGGTTGTTTAACTAGAGTTTTGAACCATTTAGCCAAATAGAACAAATATTGAACTGAATTGAAAATTGATAGAAATACATACATGTGCCTTATATATGTGTGAACAGGTTATGGATGAACAGCTAAGCAAAGGAATAAAATTGTTTGCCCGACAAATAGGTACACGTTTATTGTATTTCTTGGGATTTGATGATTTTATGAGCCGATGGGCTAGCCGCTTGGCTTTTCCTTTTTCTTTTGGATTGGTGAGGGCCATGGGAGGCTATTTGAAATATCCCGAAGTCCCCCGTACAAAGGAGGTTATGGCGAAATTTTTCGAAAATTTAGGGTGTTAGCCAAATTTTTGGAGAATTTGAAAATTCTTAGAAGCTGAAAAGTTGAAGAATGGAATCCCGATTGAAAAGGGAGTTAGTTAATTAACCCACTTTCGACTTTGTTCCTTTTTGGGGACGAAAAGTTTTAAGTGGGGGAGATTGTAACAACCCGGAAAATCTGAACCAGTTTGAAAATTTTAAATTGGCTATTTTGGTGGATTTTAAATATTTAAAATAAATATTTTAAATAATAACGATGAAAAGTGAGTTTGAATCGACATTTGAAAATAAATATAATTAATTCTAATTATAAACAAGGCCTGAAATGGCGCGGTAGTTTCAAAATTTGAATTCAAACTTTGACCGACTGTACCGGGTGCAAAATGAAACGGATTTTAGTGAAACCAAAAATATTTAAATCTTTTAGTGAATATCTTTCTAACGAATCTGAAAAATCGATGTTTCATAGCGGGAAGCAAAAGTTATGGCTAATTGAATTTTCAGAAAGGTCGCTATAGAATTTATATAGCCCGTGAAAATGGCCATTTTGCAAACGACCTCGGAATTCGACGAAACCACTTTTGTTGGATCCGGGATGTTAAATTATTGCTAGGTTTCAAATTTCATTATTTTTGAAGCTAGTATGTGAGCGTGGCAAAGGAAAATGTGTTTGGTCGATTTCTATTAAATTGGATCGACCACAAAAGGGTCACTTTTCAAACGATCTCAGAATTCGACGAAACTAGTTTTGTTGGGACCGTATCGTCAAAACAAAGCTAGATTTATAATTCGGGAATTTTTAGAAGTGAATATTAGGCTCACATCCCTATTTTGAAACTTAATTAGGCTCACATCCGGTCATAAACTTAATATAAATTAGGTCCCTGTTTTCAAAACTTATAAAATAATAATTAAAAAAAATTCGTAAATTAGTAATAAAATATATTATGCATTATACAAAAAATTCAGTTAAAAAAACAACAAAAATAATGTCAGAAAGAAGAAAACAGCAAAAAAACAGAAAAAACTGCAGTTAAATGCATAATATTATGCACGTTTTTGATTTTATTGCATGCATATGTGCAATTATTGCAGTTCTTCCAGCGCATAGATTTAATTAATATTTTAGTTCATTTTTATTTGCATCCAAATGTGCAAATTTCTCAGAAAACATGCACACATGTGTGCAACATTTTTATTGGATAACACACTGGCTAAAAGTAGGGACCTAATTTATATAAAATAAAGTATTGAAAATTTTAAACCCGCCCCCTATTTTATTACTTCCGCCTTTTTTTTTATAAAAAAATGTGCTTTAGTTCATAAAAAAAATCTAAAATTTGGAAATAATGTCAGGATTGTACAGAAATAAAAAAAAAATAGTTGCATACATTTATGCAATTATTACTGATAATTGCATATATGTATGCAACTTTTCCGTAAGTTGTGTTCGAATTAAAATCTGAAAATAAACCTGCACAAATGTGTGCAAGTATTTGAAATATTTGCACACATGTATGCACGTATTTGCATGAAGAAAAATCAACGAAGATGAATGTAGTGAAAAATAAGCACGGATGTATGCAGGAAAATGATATATGTGCATACTATTATGCATTTAACTGGAAATTTCGGTTTTTTCTGTTTTTTTGATTTTTGACGCCTTGTTTGATATTTTTTGTTCTGAATTTTTTAGCGTTTACATGTTTTATTTAAATACGAATTTACATGATTTTTTTATATTTTTTTGATGAATTTTCAGAAAATAGGGACCTAATTTACAATAAGTTTATGACCGGGTTTTTTTTCTATTTTGAAACTATAACAGGGACCTGTAAAAAACGCACCCTATATTATATACCCTCATTTAAATGGTCAAACCCCTAAATATAAAATCCCATGGTCAACTCTCCATGAAGCCGTCGTTTTTTTCATTTTTAATGGTTCGATCCTCTCCATTGCTTTCTACCTCAACCCATCGGTCCTTCGTCTAAGGCGTCACATCATCCTTCAATCACCACCGTCGGACCTCCGACCTCTCGCCACCGACCAGTACTCTTTCCCCCTCCTCCGATATAATCCCAACCCATCGGAAAGTAAATTATATATTTAAACGGTGCCGCTCTGCTGGAGAGCAAATCCAGTCACCTTGGAGTATGTCGCCGCTAACCTGCCTGGACACCGTTGACCATCCCAGCGCGAACATCGACGATTCCGTGAGCCTTCGGACTTCCTGAAGCAATCGTGAACAGTGAAGGAAGGTAATAATCCTTAAATGTGTAATTAATACTAGTTACTTAGGTTTAGATTTTAAATTATGTAATTAATATTTACATGTTAATATCTTTTTAAAATGAAGAAGAATAACACTGTATAAAAATGGATTTTTTAAAATATAATAACATAGTTTATTTTCGTATTTTCTTTACGAAAATAGCATAATTTATTTTTAGATTTTTAAAATATAAAAGCATTGTTTAAATATGATTTTTAATATGGAAAAGTGGTTTTAAAAATGTAATTCTTATTTGAAACACTTTGTTTTAAAAATGTGCTTTTTAAAAATGAAATTTTAAAAATGAAATAGCTTTAAATGAAAAATGTGATTTTTATTACACAAATTACATTGGAATAAAATATGATTTGTAATAAAAACTAGCATTGTTTTTGACAGAAATAACATTGGTTTTTATTTTATAAAAATAGCATTGATTTTGTTAAAAAATAGCCTTGTTAAAAATGAGATTTTTAATATATATATATATATAATGTTATAGAAAAATGTGATTTTTCATTGTATAGAGAACATTATTTTTCATTGTATAGAAAATATTATTTTCCATTGTATAGGAAAAACATGATTTTTCATTGTATAGAAAAATATGATTTTTATTTATAAATATCATTGTTTAAAAATGCGATTTTAAAATATATAAACATCATATTAAAAATATGATTTTTACTATGAACAACGTGAAGAATATTACGTTGGAATTCGGGAAAATCCAAATTGTTTAGAAATTCAGAAGTTAAACTAGCGGAGTGGAAACCAAAGGTGAGAACTCCTTTTCACTTTATTTATTTTACAGTTAAAAATATATTACGATGCAGATGGTGCTTAGTAGCACCCGACACCTTTGATTGAAACCATGATTGTTTGTTTGGACTGTACTGTGATGTGATTGTTGAATAAAATGTGTGAATAATAAAATGTGTGAATAATAAAATATCATTTTTATGGTATAACCGAACTAAATAAAATATTCATATGCTGAATAAAATATTTTATCGTTAAAAATATTTTTTTTACGTATATGTATATGAACGGCATAAAATTATCTTGAAAAGGAAATAAAATATTCATTTACAAATCGGACGATTTGTTTATGTAATAACCCGGAAAATCTGTGCCAATTTAAAAAATTTATTTTGGTGCGGATTTTGATTATTTAAAATGGATTATTTTAAATAATAACGACTAAAAATTTATTTTCGACAAAGTTAGAACGAATAATTTTATTTTAATTATATAACGAGCCTGAAATGGCGCGGCAGTTCAAAAATTCGATTTCGAATTTCAAATGAATGTACAGGATTCAAAATAAATCAGATTTCAGCGAAACAAGAAATATTCGAATCTGTTTAATCATATCTTTCTAACGAAGTTAAGAAACTGAGATTTCACTTTATAGATGTAAGATATGTCCAGTTTAAAATTCATAAAAGTCGTTGTGGAATATATATATATTTTAGGGTGTGTTTTTTACAGGTCCCTGTTATAGTTTCAAAATAGAAAAAAAAACCGGTCATAAACTTATTGTAAATTAGGTCCCTATTTTCTGAAAATTCATCAAAAAATATAAAAAAAATATAAAAAAATCATGTAAATTTGTATTTAAATAAAACATGTAAACGCTAAAAAATTTAGAACAAAAAATCATCAAGCAAGGCGTCAAAAATAAAAAAAACAGAAAAAAAAACGAAATTTCCAGTTAAATGCATAATAGTATGCACATATATCATTTTCCTACATACATCCATGCTTATTTTTCACTACATTCATCTTCGTTGATTTTTCTTCATGCAAATACGTGCATACATGTGTGCAAATAATTCAAATACTTGCACACATTTGTGCAGGTTTATTTTCAAATTTTAATCCGAACACAGCTTACGGAAAAGTTGCATACATATATGCAATTTTCAGTAATAATTGCATAAATGTATGCAACTATTTTTTTTTGATTTCCGTACAATCCTGACACTATTTCCAGATTTTAGAAAGAAAAAAAAATTGAATGAACGAAAGCACATTTTTTTTTAAAAAAAGGGCGGAAGTAAAAAAATAGGGGGCGGGTTTAAAATTTTCAAAACTTTTTTTTTATAAATTAGGTCCGTACTTTTAGCCAGTGTGTTATCCTATAAAAATGTTGCACACATGTGTGCATGTTTTCTGAGAAATTTGCACATTTGGATGCAAATAAAAATGAACTGAAATATTAACTTAAATCTATGCGCTGGAAGAACTGCAATAATTGCACATATGCATGCAATAAAATAAAAAACGTGCATAATATTATGCATTTAACTGCAGTTTTTTCTGTTTTTTTGCTGTTTTCTTCTTTCTGACATTATTTTTGTTGTTTTTTTAACTGAATTTTTTGTATAACGCATAACATATTTTATTACTAATTTACGAAATTTTTTTATTTTTTTAATTATTATTTTATAAGTTTTGAAAACAGGGACCTAATTTATATTAAGTTTATGACCGGATGTGAGCCTAATTAAGTTTCAAAATAGGGATGTGAGCCTAATATTCACTATAATATATATATATATATATATAATATTTTAATTCTATTTATCATTCGTTATGAAATTTTTGCGTCCGAACTCCAAATCAAACCCAGCAACTGTCGCCCCTAGCTAATTACCCCCATTTCGGACACAACGGGATATGTCCCGCAAGCCAATTCGACTGTTTCGATCAGTTTCCATCAAAATTAAAATATAAATCATTATATTGAATTTTAAATGTATATTTTAATTTACCGGGGCCACATACTGACTCCAAAAATTCCCGAAAAATAAATCTAGCTATATTTTGATGATACGGTTCTAACAAAATTATTTTCATCAAATTTGGAGACCGTTTCAAAAACGGTCATTTTGTAACGACACGGATTTCGCCCGGACCTAATCGATTGCTAAACCGACCAAGACCGTTCGAATCCCGCATACGCTAACTTTGGGTATACAACACATCAGAACAAATAACAGAAGACTTCAATAAACATCATAATAATGTTACATCAGAGTACAGAATATCAGAGTATATCGAAAATAATACACAGCGGAAATAAATTTACATAAATGTAATACAATGCACAGCGGAAATATAAACTACACAGCGGAAGACTGTAAATGTCTGGACACAGCTTAAAGCTTCAATCCAGAATCCTGCTCAATACATCTGCAAAATAAAACTACTCGACTGCCCGTGTGGAAAATAGGGGCACCCGAGTTCGCAAGGAAAAAGCAAACTACAGGTCAGTCATGGGACTTGTGTGAGAAACTCTAACAGTTATAATTAACTTATTTGATAATATGGTATATCACGGGACCACGCCGCTAACGCGGAACGGGTTTACCCCCATGAATACCAGTATATAAACAACAATCAATATAGATATATGGATCTACTATGCATCAATCAACATGCAATATCCCAATCTACCCACTTAGATTAATCACTACACTTAGATTTTCTAAATCCAATTTAATTTACAGAAATCATTCCTTTGGATTTTATTCCCGATTTCTTATTTCAAATCATTTGAAATACATATCTAACTTTCTATATCAAAGTAGATTTCACTTCGGGATCTCTAATCAAATCGTCTGGAAATATGAATTCCAAAACATAACAATGCATACAAACAAGTATGCAACCAAATATCGTGCTCCCCATCGACAAGGCAAAGGGTATGCACCTCGCAACTCGATATATAAATGTGCACCTACCCCACATAGGAGTAGGCTACACCGACGATGCACCTCCCACACGTGGAGAGCATACACCGCCCTCTTACCCATACTTTTAGTCTCAGGGTTACCCGACTCTTTAGCCACATACTAAATCATTTCATATCCCCAAGTAGGGAAAATCATTTCACAACGTAGTAATCACAAGTACTTTCAAAATATAGTACTTCACATCAGTAATTCACGCATATGATCATTCACTATTAATCACATAACCTTTGAGCTCATACGTCTCAAAGAAGGGTGTTAAGCAAGAGAATAAATT
The DNA here is from genome assembly GCA_030737875.1 of Allium sativum. Taxonomy (NCBI): domain Eukaryota; kingdom Viridiplantae; phylum Streptophyta; class Magnoliopsida; order Asparagales; family Amaryllidaceae; genus Allium; species Allium sativum. The sequence goes on along the minus strand of CM060909.1, from coordinate 424,874,985 downwards.
CTCCGCCACCAAACAGATACATCATCAATAGCAACTAATCTAATATGCGATGAACCACAATGTAACATATAATACATTTCTAAATCATTTTAGAAATCATCGGGTTTTGGGCCTCGAAATCCTTTCTGTTTTATAAAACATTTTTATAAAACATTCCCTGTCCAAAATCGGGAATACATTTCTTTTCACTTAAGAAAAATATCATTTCACAATCATTCATTAAATTTGAAATGGACACAACATCGCTAAACACCTTATCATCAAATCGTGAAGTGTTTCACAAGGCGTTAGCACATAGATATTTTCAACCCAACCCAATGCTAAATGTAAAAGCATATTCTGCTCATAAACTGGTCGAGCACAATCCAAACAATCAATCAATCCAATTTGACATTAAATAGAAGGGTTTGAATAAAGATAGTATCGACTTATATTCAACATCAAATCCTGAAACCAATAGATATCATATCGGGAATAACGATATCGATATCTTCCAAATTCCCATCACAATATCTATATAATCACGGAATCCAATATCGAAAATATCCAAAGATAATTTCAATTCAAATCTAATCCAATTTATTTATTTATAACCATTGGATTATTTTTCTAGTTAATAACTAGTTCATTTCGATAAAAATATATTTTTATCTTTTCAAATATGGAGTTTTTCATCCCAGTTCTTCACAAATTATTTCTTATGATTTTACACAAATTATCGATATTTTTAATAATTTTATCAAGGCCCATACAGTCGATTTCCATCAATGGTCATCGAACTGCACTTACAGCGACCTTTTCCAAATTTGATTTGGACATAATTCCAAATCCAACCGTTAGATTTCAAATCTCTAATATTCGTTAGAAAGCTGTTTTCGATACGAACCCAACGGTTCTGGTTTCAGGAGAATCCGACGGTCGGATCTCGCATAATGTCCATTCGAAATTCGCGAACTGCCGCAGCGCTGCGCGTTCTATTCAGGCCATTATATTATATATATAATATATATAATATATATTTCGTAGATTTCCATTTAAAACAAATTTTATAAATCGTTTTAAATTCGTTTCAAAAACAATTTCAACTTCCATTTCAATTCCAATTTGATTTCAATTCGAATTCATTTTCTATTCTATTCAATTCGAATTCATTTTCTATTCTATTCAATTCGAATTCATTTTCTATTCTATTAAATTTTATACGGTGTATATATATATGTTAAAAATTATATTTTTAACAATCAAATCATTTTCACGTTTCATACATATGTATATATGTATATATATATATATCGTTTTCATTTTCAATATATATACGATATTTTCACTTTCAATATATACGATATTTTCACTTTCAATATATACGATATTTTCACCTTCAATATATACGATATTTTCACTTTCAATATATACGATATTTTCACTTTCAATATATACGATATTTTCACTTTCAATATATATATTTTCACTTTCAATATATACGATATTTTCACTTTCAACATATACGATATTTTCACTTTCAATATACATATTTTCACTTTCAATATATACTATATTTTCACTTTCAATATATACGATATTTTCACTTTCAATATATACGATATTTTCACCTTCAATGTATACGATATTTTCACTTTCAATATATACGATATTTTCACTTTCAATATATACGATATTTTCACTTTCAATATATACGATATTTTCACAATCAATATATACGATATTTTCACTTTCAATATATACGATATTTTCACTTTCAATATATACGATATTTTCACTTCAATATATACGATATTTTTACTTCGCTATTCAATATATAAAAACCGAATTTTTACTTCGCTATTCAATATATAAAAATCGAATTTTTACTTCGCTATATAAATAGAAAAGATTATATTTTTAAAACGCTATTTTTACAACAAAGATTATATTTTTAATCTTTCTATATTATAAAAATTATATTTTTATCCCCTCTTACGAACAAAACTCGCTCCTTTTTCGCCTTATCATACGAATAAAAATCATACCTTTTTAATGTTTAAAATCATACCTTTTTAATGTTAAAAATCATACCTTTTTTATGTTAAAAATCATACATTTTTAATGTTTTTGTTCATGAAAAATCAAATCTTTTTACAAAACTTTATGCTAAAATAAAAAATCATTTTTTACTTGCAATAAAAATCAGTTTTTCAAAGCCAATAAAAACTTACAGAGTTTCGAAGAGGGAAGGGGCTATTTCTGCACGGATCGAGGTGGCGGCTCGAGCTGTTGGAGGGGGGGCTCGCCGGAGGAGTCGTCGCTGGTGGGGTCAGCTAGGGCTAGGTGGATGCGGTGGCGATTTGGTCAGGGGGGCGCGCGGTGTTCGAGCGACAGAGGAGGGAGTCGGGGAAGAAGGAGGAGGTGGGGGAAGAAGAAGAGGGGGCGGCGGCGTGGGCGTCGGGGTGCGGTGGCTCCCCGGTGGAGGAGCGACAGCTCCTCCCCTTTCTTTCTCCCTTTTTTTTTGATTTTGAAATCGATTTTAACGGGGGGGCCTGAGAGAGATAAGGGGGAGAGGGGAGGATTTATTTTTATTTAATTTAATTTAATTTAATTTCTAAAAGTTGACTTTTTCATACGACCTCTAAACGAGGCCCACCGCCTGTCGTCCATAGCTAATTATCCTCATTTCGAACATAATGGGATATGTATCGCAGGCTAATTCGGTCGTTACGATCAGTTTTCGTTAAAATCAGCATATAACTCTATATATTGAATTTGAACGCGCATTTCAATTTACCGGGGCCACATACTAACTCGAAAAATTCCCGAAAATATTTTCTAGCTTCGTATTGACGATACGGTCCTAACAAAACTAGTTTCGTCGAATTCTGAGACCGTTTGAAAAATGGTCATTTTCCAGTCGATTAAAATCAACTAAAACTGGTCAAACGCGTTTTCTTTTGCCACGCTCACATATTGATTCGAAAAATTATGAAATTTGGAATCTAGCAATAACTTGACATCGCGGATCCAACAAAAGTAGTTTCGTCGAAATCCGAGGTCGTTTGCAAAATTTCCATTTTTAAGGGCCTGAATTCCATAGCGACTATTCAGAATTTTCAACTGGACATATCTTTTGATTCCCGCTATGAAATTTTGATCTTTCGGATTCGTTGGAAAGATATTCTCAATTAGATCCCATTATTTTTGGTTTCGCTAAAATCCGGTTTGTTTTGCACCCGGTACATTCAATTGAAGTTTGAAATCGAATTATCGAACTACCGCGCCATTTTCAATTCCTTTTATTATTAAAATAAAATTTTATATTCTAACGAAGATCTATATAAATATATACGTTCGATTTATATTCAAAATAAATTTCTCGTCGATATTATTTAAAATAATCTATTTTAAATAAACAAAATTCGCTAAAATTGCCAAAATAAAAATTTTAAACTGCCCCAGATTTCCGGGTTGTTACAATCTCCCCCACTTAAAACTTTTCGTCCCCGAAAAGGAACGAAGTCGAAAGTTGTTTAACTAATCAACTCAACTTTCAGTATTTTGATTACGGCTTAAGTTCTTCAACTTTTCAGTTTCTTAAAACTTTTCAAATTTTTCAAAAAATTGGCTAACACCCTAAATTTTCGAAAAATTTCGCCATAACCTCCCCTGCACCGGGAGCCACGGGAAAATCCCAAAATTGCCATACAGGCCCTCTGATCTCAAAAAGAAAAAGAAAAAGCCAAGCGGCTAGCCAATCGGCTCATAAAATCATCATCACCCAAACAAAACAGTAAATTATAGTAAACATGTACCTATTTGTCGGGCCAACAAATTTTATTCTCTGCTCTAGCCTCCTTGCTATGACCTGTTCAATGTAAGTACATGTATATGCAAGCAAATGCGACCAATTTTCAATACAATTCAATATTTGATTCTATTAGGCATAGTGGTTCAAAATTATCAAACAAATAAACAAACAACACAAACATCAATCAATTAATTGATTATATTTTCAAATATATAATTTTATATATTTAAAATCATATTTTCTAAAACCAGGTTATATATGTAATCACAAATACGTTATTTATAAACTCATTCTGGGGCATTTCTAACCCCATCTCTAATGAGTCACTCATTCTAGAATGCTACTGATTCTATCTCTAATGAGGATTCTTTCATAGGATATTACTAATCCTACCTCTGATGAGTCTTTTATTCTGTTCTAACGAGTTGTACCCCAAAGATTTGAGTTTAACCAAAGCTCTGATACCATATGTAACTACACGGATTTCGCCCGGACCTAATCGACCGCTAAACCGACCAAGACCGTTCGAATCCCGCATACGCTAACTTTGGGTATACAACACATCAGAACAAATAACAGAAGACTTCAATAAACATCATAATAATGTTACATCAGAGTACAGAATATCAGAGTATATCGAAAATAATACACAGCGGAAATAAATTTACATAAATGTAATACAATGCATAGCGGAAATATTAACTACACAGCAGAAGACTGTAAATGTCTGGACACAGCTTAAAGCTTCAATCCAGAATCCTGCTCAATACATCTGCAAAATAAAACTACTCGACTGCCCGTGTGGAAAATAGGGGCACCCGAGTTCGCAAGGGAAAAGCAAACTACAGGTCAGTCATGGGACTGGTATGAGAAACTCTAACAATTATAATTAACTTATTTGATAATATGGTATATTACGGGACCACGCCGCTAACGCGGAACGGGTTTACCCCCATGAATACCAGTGTATAAACAACAATCAATATAGATATATGGATCTACTATGCATCAATCAACATGCAATATCCCAATCTACCCACTTAGATTAATCACTACACTTAGATTTTCTAAATCCAATTTAATTTACAGAAATCATTCCTTTGGATTTTATTCCCGATTTCTTATTTCAAATCATTTGAAATACATATCTAACTTTCTATATCAAAGTAGATTTCAGTTCGGGATCTCAAATCAAATCGTCTGGAAATATGAATTCCAAAACATAACAATGCATACAAACAAGTATGCAACGAAATATCGTGCTCCCCATCAACAAGGCAAAGGGTACGCACCTCGCAACTCGATATATAAATGTGCACCTACCCCACATAGGAGTAGGCTACACCGACGATGCACCTCCCACACGTGGAGAGCATACACTGCCCTCTTACCCCTACTTTTAGTCTCAGGGTTACCCGACTCTTTAGCCACATACTAAATCATTTCATATCCTGAAGTTGGGAAAATCATTTCACAACGTAGTAATCACAAGTACTTTCAAAATATAGTACTTCACATCAGTAATTCACGCATATGATCAGTCACTAATAATCACATAACCTTTGAGCTCGTACGTCTCAAAGAAGGGTGTTAAGCAAGAGAATAAATTCTCCGCCACCAAACAGATACATCATCAATAGCAACTAATCGAATATGCGATGAACCACAATGTAACATATAATACATTTCTAAATCATTTTAGAAATCATCGGGTTTTGGGCCTCGAAATCCTTTCTGTTTTATAAAACATTTTTATAAAACATTCCTTGTCCAAAATCGGGAATACATTTCTTTTCACTTAAGAAAAATATCATTTCACAATCATTCATTAAATTTGAAATGGACACAACTTCGCTAAACACCTTATCGTAAAATCGTGAAGTGTTTCACAAGGCGTTAGCACATAGATATTTTCAACCCAACCCAATGCTAAATGCAAAAGCATATTCTGCTCATAAACTGGTCGAGCACAATCCAAACAATCAATCAATCCAATTTGACATTAAATAGAAGGGTTTGAATAAAGATAGTATCGACTTATATTCAACATCAAATCCTGAAACCAATAGATATCATATCGGGAATAACGATATCGATATCTTCCAAATTCCCATAACAATATCTATATAATCACGGAATCCAATATCGAAAATATCCAAAGATAATTTCAATTCAAATCTAATCCAATTTATTTATTTATAACCATTGGATTATTTTTCTAGTTAATAACTAGTTCATTTCGATAAAAATATATTTTATCTTTTCAAATATGGAGTTTTTCATCCCAATTCTTCACAAATCATTTCTTATGAATTTACACAAATTATCGATATTTTTAATAATTTTATCAAGGCCCATACAGTCGATTTCCATCAACGGTCATCGAACTGCACTTACAACGACCTTTTCCAAATTCGATTTGGACATAATTCCAAATCCAACCGTTAGATTTCAAATCTCTAATATTTATTAGAAAGCTGTTTTCGATACGAACCCAACGGTTCTGGTTTCAGGAGAATCCGACGGTCGGATCTCCCGTAATGTCTATTCGAAGTCAATGGTCGAAATTCGCGAACTGCCGCAGCGCTGCGCGTTCTATTCAGGCCATTATATTATATATAAAATATATATAATATATATTTCGTCGATTTCCATTTAAAACAAATTTTATAAATCGTTTTAAATTCGTTTCAAAAACAATTTCAACTTCCATTTCAATTCCAATTCGATTTCAATTCGAATTCATTTTCTATTCTATTCAATTCGAATTCATTTTCTATTCTATTCAATTCGAATTCATTTTCTATTCTATTCAATTTTATACGGTGTATATATATATGTTAAAAATTATATTTTTAATAATCAAATCATTTTCACGTTTCATATATATGTATATATGTATATATATATATCGTTTTCATTTTCAATATATATATATATATACGATATTTTCACTTTCAATATATACGATATTTTCACTTTCAATATATACGATATTTTCACCTTCAATATATACGATATTTTCACTTTCAATATATACGATATTTTCACTTTCAATATATACGATATTTTCACTTTCAATATATATGATATTTTCACTTTCAATATATACGATATTTTCACTTTCAATATATATATTTTCACTTTCAATATATACGATATTTTCACTTTCAATATATACGATATTTTCACTTTCAATATATACGATATTTTCACTTTCAATATATACGATATTTTCACCTTCAATATATACGATATTTTCACCTTCAATGTATACGATATTTTCACCTTCAATATATACGATATTTTCACTTTCAATATATACGATATTTTCACTTTCAATATATACGATATATTTACTTTCAATATATACGATATTTTCACTTTCAATATATACGATATTTTCACTTTCAATATATACGATATTTTCACTTCGCTATTCAATATATTAAAATCGAATTTTTACTTCGCTATTCAATATATAAAAATCGAATTTTTACTTCGCTATATAAATAGAAAAGATTATATTTTTAAAACACTATTTTTACAACAAAGATTATATTTTTAATCTTTCTATATTATAAAAATTATATTTTTATCCCCTCTTACTACGAACAAAACTCGCTCCTTTTTCGCCTTATCATACAAATAAAAATCATACCTTTTTAATGTTAAAAATCATACCTTTTTAATGTTTAAAAATCATACCTTTTTATTGTTAAAAATCATACCTTTTTAATGCTAAAAATCATACCTTTTTAATGTTTTCGTTCATGAAAAATCAAATCTTTTTACAAAACTTTATGTTAAAATAAAAAATCAGTTTTTACTTGCAATAAAAATCAGTTTTTCAAAGCCAATAAAAACTTACAGAGTTTCGAAGAGGGAAGGGGCTATTTCTGCACGGATCGAGGTGGCGGCTCGAGCTGCTGGAGGGGGGGCTCGCCGGAGGAGTCGTCGCTGGTGGGGTCGGCTAGGGCTAGGTGGATGCGGTGGCGATTTGGTCAGGGGGGCGCGCGGTGTTCGAGCGACAGAGGAGGGAGTCGGGGAAGAAGGAGGAGGTGGGGGAAGAAGAAGAGGGGGCGGCGGCGTGGGCGGCGGGGTGCGGTGGCTCCCCGGTGGAGGAGCGACAGCTCCTCCCCTTTCTTTCTCCCTTTTTTTTTGATTTTGAAATCGATTTTAACGGGGGGGGAGGGATGAGAGAGATAAGGGGGAGAGGGGAGGATTTATTTTTATTTAATTTAATTTAATTTCTAAAAGTTGACTTTTTCATACGACCTCTAAACGAGGCCCACCTCCTGTCGTCCATAGCTAATTATCCCCATTCCGAACATAATGGGATATGTATCGCTGGCTGATTCGGTCGTTACGATCAGTTTTCGTTAAAATCAACATATAACTCTATATATTGAATTTGAACGCGCATTTCAATTTACCGGGGCCACATACTAACTCGAAAAATTCCCGAAAAATATTTTCTAGCTTTGTATTGACGATACGGTCCTAACAAAACTAGTTTCGTCGAATTCTGAGACCGTTTGAAAAATGGCCATTTTCCAGTCGATTAAAATCAACTAAAACTGGTCAAACGCGTTTTCTTTTGCCACGCTCACATATTGATTCGAAAAATTATGAAATTTGGAATCAAGCAATAACTTGACATCGCGGATCCAACAAAATTAGTTTCGTCGAAATCCGAGGTCGTTTGTAAAATTTCCATTTTTAAGGGCCTGAATTCCATAGCGACTATTCAGAATTTTCAACTGGACATATCTTTTGATTCCCGCTATGAAATTTTGATCTTTCGGATTCGTTGGAAATATATTCTCAATTAGATCCCATTATTTTTGGTTTCGCTAAAATCCGGTTTGTTTTGCACCCGGTACATTCAATTGAAGTTTGAAATCGAATTATCGAACTACCGCGCCATTTTCAATTCCTTTTATTATTAAAATAAAATTTTATATTCTAACGACGATCTATATAAATATATACGTTTGATTTATATTCAAAATAAATTTCTCGTCGATATTATTTAATATAATCTATTTTAAATAAACAAAATTCGCTAAAATTGCCAAAATAAAAATTTTAAACTGCCCCAGATTTCCGGGTTGTTACACATTTTCTGGTCGATCCAATTTAAATTGAAGTTGACCAAACACGTTTAAATGTAGTGCGTTCACATATTAATTTCAAAAATTATGAAATTTGGAATCTAACAAAAATTTGACATTCCGGATCCAACAAAAGTGGTTTCGTCAAAAACGGAGGTCGTTTGTAAATTGACTATATATTATATTAAAATATATATATATATAAATTCCATAGCGACTATTCTGAATATTTAACTGGCTATAACCTTTTATTCCCGCTAAGAAATTTCAATTTTTCACATTCGTTAGGAAGATATTTTTTCATAAATTATAATATTTCTTGTTTCACTAAAATCCGGTTTGTTTTGAATCCTATACGTTCAATTAAATTTTGAAATCGAATTTTCAAACTAACGCGCCATTTTAAACTCCTTTTATAATTAAATTAAAAACTTTCGTTCTGGCTTCGATTTAAATAAATTTTTAATTATTATTATTTAAAATAAATCATTTAAAATATTTAAAATCCATTAAAATTTCTAAAATAAAATTTATAAATTTGTTCTGAAAATCCGGGTTGTTACAATCTCCCCCACTTAAAAGCTTTTCGTCCTCGAAAAGGAATGAAGCTGAAAGTTGTTTAACCAACCAACTCAACTTTCATTCTGGTTTTCATTCTTCAACTTTTCAGTCTCTAAGAATTTTCTAATTTTTTCAAAAATTTGGTTAACACCCTAAATTTTCGAAAAATTTCACCATAACCTCCTTTGTACGGGGAGACATTTAAAATGCAACTTGCCTCACAGGGCCCCTCACCAATCCAAAAGAAAAAGAAAACGCCAAGCGGCTAGCCAATCGGCTCATAAAATCATCAAACCCAAACAAGACAGTAAATATGTACCTATTTGTCGGGCATACAATTTTATTCCCCTTCTCTAGCCTCCTTGCTATGACTTGTTCATTGTATATACATGTATATGTATGCAATTCTAACAAATTTTCAATACAGTTCAATATTTAATTTGGCAAAATTTATCATTCTTTTACATACTGGTTAAATTCCAATATTTTAATTAGTTAAACTAGTTATCATACGTCACAACCAGTAATCAATTTAGTTGGTTAAATTTTCAAACAAATATCTTCTATATATATATATACACACGAAAATCATATTTTTGATGCCAAATCACAACAATAACCCTATCTCGTTTTGGTTCTCACACCAGTCGATTGGAAATATATAGATATTCCACTTTCAAAACTCGAACATAAACATTGATGATGATATATATATCACCAGAATTATCTCTGGGCGACTAGAGTGTGATTCTATATCTACCCTATATATTTGAGGCTTCGAATACACGTTAATTACGCGTATATTCAAAATCTTCATATACTCGTTTGTCGAAATTAAAATATAATAATATCTCAAATATGTATTTTAAGATAAAATTTTCAAAACTAATTTTTTTTTAAATTTTTTTTTTAAAAACAACACTCTTCACAGTCATTCTAGGATACTACTAATCCTATCTCTAACGAGTCATTCTTATTGGATATTACTAATCCAATCTCTGATGAATTCTTTCGTTCGGTTCTAATGTGTCTTGTTCTCGAGCTCTGTAAACCAAAGCTCTGATACCAAATGAAACGACCCAAACTTCCCCTTTCCGGAAAGCCCGGATTGAGTTGAGAATACGACAAATCAGAACACAAACAGAAGAACATTTCATTGCTTATTACAATAATTTACATCAGAGTACAAGAATATTCCAAAGTATGATTAATTATACAATAGAAAATAATATCAAAGATTTAAAAATTACATAGTAGCGGAAAATAAGATATACGTATAATGTGTAGCGGAAAAGCTTTCTGAATATAGCTGTAGCTGTAATCCAGGATCCTGTTAAATAGAAATCTGCAAAGCCAAAACTACTGACTGCCCGTATGGAAGATATGGGTACCCAGAGTTTAGGAAGGAACAATAAACTCCAGGTCAGTCATGGGACTGGTATGAGAACTCAAAACAGTTATTAATTTGATTTTAAAGTTAGGTAAATCAAGGGACCACGCCGTATTACACGGAACGGGTTTACCCCCAAGAATACCAGTTCATAAAAAAACAACGCAATGCTAATTAAAGAAAAATGAAGCTATTATAAGACTCAGGTCCCATCACACAATGCAACGCAAGCCGGAGGATAGAATTTTACCTTATAATAGCCAAATATGCTTGGTACGTGAAATTTCTCTTTTATTATTACTATAAGTGTATAGTGTAGAAATTTATTTCAAAAGTAAATGTATCAATCATAGACGATGTGAGTGCCCCATCCCACTATGTCGCCATATATAGGTTTACAATCAAAACCATAATGTCGTATTGGAAGTTGGGTTTCCATCATGAGTCAAGGCTAGGGACGATCTCCTTACCGATTTGAGACACTCTAGCAAATGTCTCAGGATTCGGATGCTGGCGAACCCTTGGATCCTACAGGGCCGGTCCACAAATACTTTAGTGGATTAGTTAGGCCTGAACACGCGCTTCCCGGTCCTATTAAACCTATAAATTGGTCACTATCGACCAATATAACCGAGGCCTCGTAATCCATCATCCACATAAGTAAAATGTCAGGGCTTGCAAAACCCTAATACCACTTCTAGCTAGAAAAAAACGTGTGCACTCCCTGCATTCCCTTGTCCTGTTTCTGACTCTTACCAGGGTGTGAGGCTCGCGAAGTCACGCTACACAAAGCTATGCTAATTAAAGTTACGCTTTGATCATCATCCACAAGGCTCTGCTTTTCAACAAAAGCCTTGATTCATGCATCTTCTCATGCCACATTGCAATTCCATACCATACCATTGATTACTGCCAATATATAACCTCTGAGCTCATACGTCTCAGAGAAGGGTGTTAAGCAAGAGAATAAATTCTCCGCCGCCAAACAGATATGTATTAGTAGAGATCAACGAATACAGCGTAAAGGAATACAACGTCAGATATACCATCCATTTACAAGTTCGTTTTGGGTCAGAACGAAACCGGAGGCACCTTATTCCTCGTCCCATATGTCCAATACGGAAGAGTGGCCCTCGCATATCCAAAAAACAACAAGTACGTCCGAACGGCTACCATTGTAGCCCCTTCAAGGTAGCTACTCCAATCATGGGCATCAGTAGCAACTTATCCATTCGATGTGAAGATCGTCAGTCTTGCACCGTCTTTAATCTCTTCGAATGTTAGTCGTCGTATTCATTATTCAGAATGGGTTAAACCTGGTCTTTCCGAATAACTCGCGTAATTTATAATAAGGTGCTATAAAAACACAACCAACGTCTCATTCCAATTCAGAATATGCTTTTAATAAAATATTCACATTTTTAGGGAAAGGTTCCCATTATCAAAGATAAAACCTTTTAAATTTATTCTTTTTAATCTCAAAAATCATTACTTAATGATTATTCGAATTTATGAAATTAATCTGATCTTTATCTGGGTTAAAGAACTAATGTCATTTAAAAAACACAGTTCACGATAAACCCAAAATCATCTTCCATCGAAATGAAATCTACACGGAAATCATAACAGTATATAATCAATACAGATTCCCGTATCAAACTAATAATATGAATGGAATAACGACAAAGCCTTTTAAATTCCGTATATAGTAACAACCTTCATTTACAGAAGCTCATCTCGATTATTACCGAATCGAATTCCATTCAATTCCAACTTAATATATTAAATTGGAAAACTTTACTTTGGAAAATTCCTATTTAAATCTTAATAAAAGATTTATAAATTCAAAATTATATCTTCAATCTTAATTGGGTTAAAGAACACATGTTATTTAAAAACATTGTTCACGCTAAACACAAAATCCAATTCTTTTATTCAATTCCAATTAAATATTAATTGGTAAAATTTCCTAAATCTTAATTAAAAGATTTATTATTTTCTAAACCGGGTTTAAGAACAGTGTTATTAAAGACACCATTCATGACAAACCCAAAATCCAATTTGACATTAAATATAAGGTTCTGAATAGAAATTATATCGGCTTATATTTAATATCAAATTCTGAGACCAACAAATATTGTATTGGGAATAACGATATATATATATATATATATATATCGTCCAAATTCCTCACAATATTCGTATAATAACGGAATCCAATATTGAAATATTCCGAAGATAATTTCCATTCAAATCCATTCCAATATATACAAATATATATTGGAAAATTGCGGTTATTTTAAAACCATTATCAAATCCAATATATTTATTTCTAAAAATAATTAAATTATTATTCTAGTTAATAACTAGTTCATTTTAATTAAAAAAATATATCTTTACCTTTATAAAATTGGATTTTTTTCATCAAAAATCTGTCCAAACCATTTATTATGATTTTACATAGTTTTTCCATATTTTTAATAATTTTATTATCGCCCGTACAGTCGGTTTCCAATAACGGCCACGAACCCCATCCATAACGACCTTTTCTGAAATTGATTTGGACATATCTCCAAATCTAGCGGTTAGATTTCAAATCTCTTACTTTCATTGGAAAGCTCTTTTCGTTATGAACCAAACAGTTTCTTTTTTAGGAGAATCCGACAGTTGGATCTCCCGTTACATGAAATTGAAGTTAGTGGTCGAAATTTGTGAACGGTCGTTGCACGGCGCGTTCTATTCAGGCCATTAAATATATATAATATATATATTATATATATTTCATTGATTTCTATTTAAATCGTATTTTATAAAATATTTATAATTTCATTTTAATCGATTTCAACTTCATTTTCACTTTTTAATCAAAATTGAATATTCTTATCCAAACAATGAATATTTTGATGAATCATACTTACATTTTTAATGTAATTTTTAATGTTACCACATTTTTATTCAAACCATGAATATTTTAATGAATCATACTTACATAAAAAATGTAATTTTTAATATGAAATATTTTTATTCAAAATTGAATCTTTTTCACAATTTCTTATATACGATGAATTTTTTTATTGTTAAATCTTTTTATTTCAAAACAATGAATATTTTGTAACGACCCGCATTCTACATATTGAAGGATCGTAGAATATTTATTTCTTTTCGTATGAATTCGTATGGTTGTGTAACTTTGGGAAACGACTATTAGGGTCGTTTCCAATGTTCATGATTTTTGCCAATTTTTTTAAATGACCGTTTTGCCACTAACTTATCTTGTTTCGACCATAACTTTTGCTAAGTTAGGAGTTTTGACCTAAAGCCACTTTCACTGGATTCAGATGATGGTTTACTATTCCGTAGAGTGGTCACATTAGCCAAACGGACTCACCGTTTGGGAGATATGGCTGAAACAAGGTTTAGAAGGTGAAAAACAGCTTAACCAGACATAATTAGGGTGATTAGCAAGAGGGCCAGTAACCCATTTCGAGATTAGGGTTATGGGGAGGATGAGAACAGTTAGGAAACGATTTTTATTTCATTTTTTAGTCGCCTAAAACATTTCTCTAACCCTAGCCATGGCCTCCACCTTCTAATTTCATCCCAAATCGCTCTCTAATCAAGGATTAGGCTAAACAACATCTAATCAAGGCAAATCAACACCAAAGCAGAGTTGGAACTGTTGTGTTGCTTAGGAATCCGACCCAAACAGTAGAGTTTCAGATTTTATATCTTAATTTGTGGCAAAGGTGAGTGATTTGCATTGTTTTTCACTAATTAAGGCTAAATAGGGGTGATTAGTGATAATTAGCGAAATTATAACTAAGAAAAATCTGGAAAAATTTGTAAAATTCTATAATATTATTTTAGGGCCTTGATAGAAATTTGGGCTAATTTGGATAAGTTTTGCTAATGGTATGTTTAAACACGATTAAAGGGGATTAAGTGAAAAACATGGGTTTTTGGGTATGTTTGATCCGTATAAACATGTTATATTGTTGTTTTGCTGTTTATGGATGATTGTACGTGTTGCTATGACTTTATGGTATGATTTATGATTGCTTAGAACAGTTAGAATGGTCGAAAACGTCGTCGTATGGCATAAGACAGTCGCTAGAAAAGTTGCAGAAAACTGCTCAGGAACTGGATCGGATCGCACCCCTCCAAACCGACCCGATCGCGACACTCACCCCGATCCAACCAGAGGCACCACGAGACATCACTGCCAGAGCTCCATGAACTGACCCACTCGTGGCCTACGTACCACGACCCGAACTGAAGACCATGACCGACCCGGTGCTTGAGGAAGAGGGCGAAGGAGCAACGAACCAGTGGGAGGACACCGACTCGAACCGGGTTGCTGATCACGAACCGAATCGCTGGGGGAGCCACGAAGCCTGGATCACGACCTGATGTGATGACCACGAGCCGACCAGAGTTCACGAATGGTAGAGGGATAACCACGACCGATCTGAACCGTCTTAGAAGAATCGAACCGATCCGGAGGAGACCAAAACCCGAGATGCAAAGGTAGTCCAAATGGGAAGTAGAACCCAGGATACAGATGGGAACCAACGAGTTGACTTCATGATTGGACTTTGTTGCGGAATGTGTGCTAAGGGGTTATCAACGTCCATAACTTTGATTCACCACCAAGACGAATGTTAGGCTACGGATCAGTGCAGTGGGTAGTTATTACTCCATGGGGCAGAGTGATCGTAACATGGCTATAAGCCAGTGCAATGAAGTCGTCGTGACTTCATGGGGAAGAGTGGACATAGCAAGGACTAGTGGCTATAGATCATTGCAGTGGAGTCACCATGACCCCATGGGGCAGAGTGATCATAACAAGGATTTGGGTGATTAAAGCGGTGGATATCGTATGCTTTACGCACTGAGTGAGAGATGTGAGGATGGTTGCTATGCTTGATTGTTTGATATCACTATGACATGCACACCCCTCCCCCGTATCTTTACACCATATGTTAGTGTCACCTTAGAGTATTGTACATCTGGTGGTGCTAACTCTTTGGTTGCAGGTCTAGGTTCAGTATGATTTAGTATACCTGTTATTGTTCTGTTTTGCTGCTTATTGCTGATACCAGACTTTTGTCTGACCCGGAGTTTTATGTCTCTTCTTATTACTGTGGGTGCTCCTAAACAAGCAGACTAGAGATAGGTTAGCTAGTTATGCACGAGTAGCTGATCCGGAGACAAGCAGGAGGCTCTCACGTATGATATATATATATATATGTGTGTGTGTGTGTGTGTGTGTGTGTGTGTGTGTGTGTGTGTTCTCCCTGTGTCGCTGATGGTCACTACTTTGGGCATCAGTAGTGTGCTTTTCCTTTACTTTACTTTAGAGACAGTTTGAAAAGTTGTAATAATGATGATGTGTAACATAAGCTGTATTTGGATTTCCGCTGCTACGATGGTTTAGTTTTCAGCTTATGCATTGTCTCGCCTGTTTTATGTCATAGTTATGTTATTATTATATTTTATCCTGTGCGTTGTGAGACATTCTATAGGTTCCTTGTTAGTTCACTGTTAAGTTTCCTTTCTCGTGCTGGTTGGACATCGGTACAGCGCATTTCATTGGAAATGTCGGCTGGTGTGGTGCGGGCCGTCACCTTTGGTATCAGAGCTCTAGGTTGCGTAGTTAACCTAGGGAAAGACCCCAGGGAGAGATAGTATACATATATGGGAGCACGCATTTGTGATATTTTGGTTTCCAAAAGTTATATATATACTATTAGTATATTTAAGGGTAGAGTCGCACTGCACTGGCACCACTAAAGAGATGGTTAATCGTTTTCTCCTTACAGATTGAACGATGAGCCGATATACTAGGGGTACTGGTAGAGGAGCTAATAATGGGAATGCTCCTGATATGAGGATGATGTTCGCTGGCTTTATGAGAAAGATGCTTAGGGATGTTCAGAGGGAAGCTCCTAATGCTTCAAATGGTGGTGGTGCAGTGGTGCAGGCGCCTAGGGCCGATTTCGCCAAGCTCTGTAAGGACTACACTAGTCTTGGTGGGAAGCCGTTCCATGGAACGGAATCAGCTACAGAAATTCAGGATTGGCTCGATAGTTGTGAGCGCATCTTCAAGGGCTTAGGGATCGATGATGCGATGAAAAGGAAGCTAGCATCCCGTCAGCTGCAAGGACGGGCTATGAATTGGTGGAATGTTATTAAAGCAGCTACCCCTGAGGATCAAGTTACTTGGGATTAGTTTAAGGCCCGATTCAGTGATAATTTTATCCCAGCTGCTCAAAAATCAGAATTGTTTAGGAAATTTCTGGAGCTTAAGCAAAATGGTAGGGCAGTCTTGGAGTACATTGCTGAGTTCGGTACTTTATCAAAGTATGGATTATCTCTTATCGACACTCCCAAGAAGAAGAATGAGAATTTCATAACAGACTTAGATCAGTACTTGAGGGAAAGGCTTGTTGATGAGACTTTTGAATCGATTGTTGGGAAAGTATTGAGATTAGAGAGCCTTTATCCTAAACCCAAGGCTGAAGTTGCTGTTGCATCTGCAGAGGGGCCAAAGCCGCAAGCAAGCGGTGGAGGCAAGAATAATTCTCAGAACAAAAGGAAACAGAATCAGACCAAGGATGGTCAGAAGAAGAGTAAGAAGGATGTTGAGTGCTTTAGCTGTGGCAAGAAGGGCCATTATGCTAAAGAATGTCAAGCAAAGCCAGCGGACAGGAAGTGCTTCAACTGCGGCCAAGTGGGACATCACAAGGATAAATGTCTGCAACCCCCTAAAGAGAAGCATATTATAAAAGCATATGTTATCAATGTTGTTCCTTCTTCGTCGAATGCCCCAACTGCGGCGGAGAAAGGAAAGAATGTCGTCATTCAAGGTATGCTTTCTATTTATGATGTCCCTGTTCAAGTATTGTTTGATACTAGGGCTTCCCGTTCCTTCATATTTAGTGACCTGGTAGATAGGTTAGGATTGGAACCCGAGATAGTCGATAGACCTTTAGCGGTGGCGAACCCGATTGGTGGTTCGACTAGCCTTAGTATCATTTGTCGTAATGTGGTCTTATCGAGTTATGGATGTATGTTTGTTTGTGATTTCTTTGTTTTGGGCTTTACTGGGTTTGGCATTATTTTGGGAGTCGATTGGCTCCAAAGATACGGGGTGGTAATAGACTGTGAATCCTTTTTGGTGACAGTTAGAGTGGATGATGGGCGAAGGGTAGTGTTTGGTGGTCTACCTGATGATGGGGTAATGGCTAGTTTTCTAAATTCCCTCTACATGCCGCATAATGAGTTGTTAGATGTGCTCGTTGCTGGCCAGTATCTGGACGTCTTCGAGGAAGTGATCGGATTTCCACCACACCGAGAGATTGAGTTTCGTATTGATTTAGTGAAAGATGCCAGACCTATAGTGATTCCACTTCGTCGTATGGCTCCAAGGGAGCAGCGAGAGCTCGGGGTTCAAGTGAGCGATCTTCTGAAGAAGGGATTTAGCAGAAGAAGTGTTTCTGAGTGGGGAGCACCAGTTGTGTTTGCTACCAAGGCAGATGGTTCACTTCGATTGTGTGTGGACTACCGCGAGTTGAATAAGGTGACGAGGAAGAATAATTATCCTCTATCGCAGATAGATGTTTTGTTTGATCAGTTGAGTGGCGCGAGAGTGTTCTCCCAGTTGGATCTCGCGACAGGTTTTCATCAGCTTAGGGTGGAAGCTGAGAGTATAGCTAAAATGGCCTTTCGGATGCCGTCTGGATTCTTTTAGTGGTTGGTCATGCCATTCGGATTGACCAATGCACCAGCATATTTTGTGGATCTTATGAATAGGGTATTCAGGGATCAATTGAATAAGTTTGTTCTTGTGTTTGTAGATGATATCTTGGTTTACTTGAGGACGGAGGAAGAACACAAGGAACATTTGAGAGGAGTGATGGAGGTGTCGAGAAAACACCAATTGAAAGCGAAGTTTTCTAAATGTCACTTCTGGAGGAGGGAAGTGAGATTCTTGGGCCATGTTGTTTCAGAGAATGGTATTTCCGTGGACCCTGCGAAGGTGACTACGGTACAGGATTGGTCTACGCCTAAGAATGCAACAGTCGTAAGAAGTTTATTGGGATTAGCTGGATATTATCGTAAGTTTATCCAAGACTTCTCCAAGATAGAGGCACCGTTAATGTAATACCCCACGTCCATTAATGTCACTCTCAAGGGGAATGCATTAACTTTCATGGATTATTATTGATGTATAGAACATAATATAACAAGACAGATACATATATTGGTACTTGAAAAATTAAAACAAGTTTTATTGCAGCGGAGAAATAGTTTGGTTACAACAACATCAAAAACCAACAATAAAACCAAGTACACTTAATATCCATCTTGACAAATTATTTTCTGAGTACATAAATTAAAAAGCATAACCCCAACATAAGTAGCCCTAAAAGAGATAAGCTGATCTTTACTTTCAGCAATCCAAGCACTTCCAAAAGAGAGAGAAAGAGGTCCAAATCAAGCTCCACTAGCACTAGTCCCACCCTGAGAACCTGGGGGGGAGGAAGAAAAGAGGCGAAAACAAAGGGGATCAGACATAAAGTCTGACGATCCAATAACTTTAACAATATAATTATTAAAGTAATTAGGATAAGGCATAAACTGGTAAAACATGAATGACTGTAAAGCAAATGGGCAAGACAAAACAAACAAAAGGAATATGCTGGCGTTAATCGCGCTCCTAATCACTATAGGATAATTACTATACTGCACCATTACTAGTAACTCTAAAAGTTGATCCCGCCTACTGAACATAATAATCATAATGGTAGTTTCATGTACCCCTAGCTGTCTTCATAGGTGCAGGCTGCCCCTATCTCCACTAGTTGTACCCACTACCCCCGTGCGATCGGCTCCATAAATCGTAGATACCCGTGCTGGTCCCACAGTGGGGTGTATCACTCCCCAAAGTGGCAACCCGATACCACTAAAGATGCACGGCTTATATCTACACGATGCAACAACGTCTTACCTACCAGCCCGGGCCCACACACGCACATGACCCCGTTGGACATGCGTTGCCACCGCTAACCCGTTTTGACCTCTTACAATCAAACCCAGTAAGTTGTCCCATCCTCGATCTAAGTCGAGCTCAAAAAGATACTAAATGGGTTACTGGTTTGAAAAGGGCCCCCATACTTGACACAAGATTTCCACCTATGCTTGGTCTCCACTAAAATTTCCCACTTAACCCCTTCTTATTCATGTCTTCTTACATGTTTCAATTTGGTTAAGTGTTTCTAATAGTATTTCACATGTCACCCATGTCACCCACTTAACCCTCATGTCCCACCACAAGTTTATCTTGGTTAAGTGTTACATAATTCATTATAACCGTAACCTTGTAAGACCTCCCACATTAGACTACCGTTTGCGGTTGTTGGATTTGCCGGGCATGTCCAGGCAGTCTTATACCGCAAACGAGCCTAACCTCGTGTCTTTACAATCGTTACGCATTTAATTTATGCCTTCGACCTCTCACATTAGACTACCGTTTGTGGTTGCTAGATTTGTCGGGCGGCTCCGGGCAGTCTTATACCACAAACGAGTCTAACCTCGTGTCTTAGGTGTTTATTATCACACATAATTATTTCACCCTAATATGGATTAATTATCCCTATTAAAATTGTCCATAATTGTCACCTAAATTATGTCCATTCTTTTCAGGTGTATAAATCATACCAATTAGTGTCTCAAATAAATTACATGCCTTTAAATCCATTTTATGCCAATTCACAATTTGTATATTTAATATTTTCCCATTGTCCCCATGCCACTCGTGCGTTTAGTATGAAATATGATAGACTCGCAAATAGTCTAACTCATAAAAAGAAAAGAAACATCACAACTTGCATAACACATAAAATATATCTAACTTGCGAATAAGAATTATAACATAAGTTTGCATAGGCAATGGACATATAAAACATAAATTTGCATAAAATACCATGGATCTAAATATAGATCTAAATATGAAGTTGTGAACTTGCATATATGAATATGGGTTTCACCTAAACTTGCATATGTGAATATGGTTTTCACCTAAACTTGCATATGTGAATATGGTTTTCACCTAAACTTGCATATGTGAATATAGTTTTCACCTAAACTTGCATATAGATTCCTACAAACTTGCATATGAATTAAACATGTAAACTAATATCACATGTTTTACATATAAACTAGCATATGTATATACTTGATTCACATATAAACTTGTGTATAATTCGCATACAGACTTGCATAAGATTCACATACAAACTAGCATATGTAAAAACAGACTTTCATAAGATTCACATACAAACTAGCATATGATTTACATCTTAAACTTGCATCTAAATTGATGTCATAAAATGAATCAAGTTAAACATATGTGATTGGACATATGAAATAGATCTACCAACATAAGTTAACAAAATGGTCATATGTTCACCAACAGACAATAACAAAGTTAAGTAACATCACATGATTCAACAGACATGTTCTCATAATCCAAATTATAACTCATCATAATTAATTTATTAATTATTTTGTGAAATAAATTGTACTCACAAAGACGGGTTAGAGAAGAGAATAATTCGTTCGTCGTTTGTATTAGAATCCTGACTTGCAATTCCTAAGCTTTAAGAAGAAGAACTATTCTAGCAGCAGCATGGAGGCTAAGAGATTAATTTAGTTTAGGTTTAGAGCTTGAGTCTATGCGTGTTTATATAGAAGTTTAAATCAATATAAGCCGTTAGATTATCATAGGTGTAAATCGGAACCATTCAGACTAGATAGAGTTATCCAGATTTGCCACCTATGCCCTAGTGACTCAGCAACAGGTCAGAAAAGAATCAGCAACAAGGCAGAATCGTCACTGTTCAGATCTACCTGAGTGGGTAGGTCGACCCCCAGGTCGACCTATATAGGGTAGGTCAACGCTCTGGTCGACCCCCTGGTCGACCTGGCCTGGGGCGGGAAAAATCCCGCCCAGCCCGCTTCTTTGTTTGAATTCGAATTTTGAATTTTAATCTGAGTTGTTTTAATTTATTTAAATCACTGAAACTTATGATGGCCATAACTTCCTCATACGAAGTCCGATTTAGCTAACTTGGACTCTATTCCAAGCAGAATTTTGAGACGAACGCAATGGTGTAACCCATTTCCCTTAATTCTTCTCCTAAAAATTAAGTGTTCTTAATCTTAATATTTAAAATCACGGGGTGTTACATTCTCCCCTCCTTAAAGGATTTCGCCCTCGAAATCTCCAAGTTAAGGAGAATGTATATCCTAACATCCAATCATCCATCTACTCAACTATCAAACACAGGCATCCATTGTCCTTACAAGATTTCTAATGTCGTATGAACATATGAAAAAATTGTGTGTATATGTTCCTTATCCAATGCAAAATCAGGCGGTCTACTGATTCAATTGACCTCCTTAATGCAAATCATGATAGTGCCTCGCGTCCATTATGCATGCAAAAGAATCCTAATGATACATATTACTTCTACATGTGTGCACAACCATTCATCAAAATGCAGCATCCATATGATAACACAACCATTATACACCCATTAATTTAAATATGCACACATATTTATATGAAAAATGAAAGTGATTGAGCTGATCTAGTGCCTAATGTGTGTACATGCATCCACGAGCATCCACTAGCAACCACTTGCATCCATTTTCATCCACTAAACACAACATGTCTCAAATACATGTTTACATCCATTGGTTTCTACCTAAGGATAAAGAATAGGACCAAGGAGATATACTTAAAAGATAGATATAAGCATGAATAAACTTATGGAAAAAGAGATCAAGGAGGTAACCTCAAAAAGAAAAGGGTAGGATGCGCGTATTTTTCTCTCAGTTTCCCAAGTCGCGTCTTCCTCAGCGTCACTCCATTGAACTTTAACAAGCTTGACTTCACGGTTGCGTAGATTTTTGACTTCCGTACACAAGATGTAACACCCCGGATTTTTGAATAATCGAATTAACTAAAAATAAAGAATAATTAATCTCAGACGTGAGAATTAAGGGAATGGGGTTGCGCCATTGTGTTCATCTCGGAATTCTAGTTGAAATAGAGTCCGAGTTTGCGGGAAACGGGTACCGGATGAAGGAATTATGGACGAACGAAGTTTGGCGGCAAAAAGAAAAAAAAGGATTGCACTGGCGCACTTGGGAAGTGCGCCAGTACAAATTTGCACTGGCGCACCTGCCAAGTGCGCCCAGGCCGAGGCCTGCACAGCTTTCTGGTTCAGGCTGACCCATGTTGCTGAGTCCTTTCTGACTCCTTGCTGAGTCATTAGGGCTGAGGTGTCACCCTATCATGACTGAATGGTTTTGATTAACCCTAAGATCATCCGACGACTTAAATTAATTCAAAACTCTATAAAAAGACCCATAGACTCAAACCCTAAATCAGAATTAAAAATGAAACTATGGCCGTCATGCTGTTGTCTTGAACCCTAGAGTAGCCGCCACCAAATTAAAGAGGAAGAACAGCAAATCAAATCAGTTCTACTCAACCCTAACAGCGAATCTTCTTCAAAGGAGAGCTAATTCAACTCCAGAAATCAAAATTCAGAACTCAAGACTGCTTTTGAGTTGTGAGTTCGATAGTTTTAACAAAATAATTAGTAATTTAATTGGATTAAGTTATAATGCGGAATGTATGGATGTGATATGAATTATTGATTGCATGTTGTAATTATGTTGTAGGATTGTAATTGAAATCTCTATGACGTTATGTTGTGATGCTATCATTTATGATGTAAAGTTATGTTGCTATCATCCATGTTGTAATTCTATATACAATCAAATCATCATGTTTCATATGCTAGTTTGGCTATGTTGATTCATATGATAAATCATATGTAGGCAAATTTAGATTTTGATTCAAACATGAATCATATACAAGTTGGGTAGAATTATATGTGAACTTACATGGTTATGACACCTAGTTTATGTGAAAATTTAATTGAAAGTTAGGCTATAACATGTGTGAGTTATATGCTAAATTCTACATGATACTTTACATGTTAGATACTAGTTTGCACCATTGTTGCGATGTATAAATCACATATGTAAGTTTATGAGTTGGATATGAATCATGTTATGCAAGTTTAGGGTTATTACCTATGCAAGTCTATTCCTTTAGATATAGATCTATGACATACATGGTTTATGCAAGTTTGTGGCCGTTTTCTCATCAAAGTTCACACCTTTAGATTTGGATCCATGACATATGTTGTTTATGCAAGTTGTAATTTTGGCCTATGCAAGTTTTAGGTGTAGAACATCATTCACATATGCAAGTCCACCCCTATGTTAGATATATGTTTTAATTATGTGTATATTGTGATGTTTTCTCTTTATTCCATGAGTTTGACTATTCGAGTCTAACGTATATTTTTACGTTAAACGAACAAACGTACAACGTGGTGGTAAACGGGGTAATATTAAAAAGATTTAATTGGCATAAATGCCTTAAAAGGCATAAAATATAATTGTGGTGAAAATTGGTATGATTTTACATACCATAAATGGATGGACATAATTGAGTCAATTATGGACATCAATAAATTTGGAATTGATTGATAATTTGAATAGGGAAAGTAATTCAAATTGGGGGAATGATTAATTAGGAGTAATTAATCGTCTAAGACACGAGGTTAGGCTCTTTTGTGGTGTAAGACTGCCCGGACCCGCCCGACAAATCCAGCTGCCACAAATGTCAGTCTAATGTGAGAGGTCTTAGGCATAAACTAAATACGTAACAATTGTAAAGACATGAGGTTAGGCTCTTTTGTGGTGTAAGACTGCCCGGACCCGCCCGACAAATCCAGCTGCCACAAATGCCAGTCTAATGTGAGAGGTCTTTATGAGGTTACGGTCTTAATGAATTAAGAAACACTTAACCAGATAAACATGTAGTGGGACATGAGGGGGTTAAGTGGGTGCCTTGGGTGGCATTTGGAAATACGATTAGAAACACTTAACCAAAATTGAAACATGTAATTTATACATGAATAAGAAGTGGGTTAAGTGGGAAGTACTAGAGGGGACCAAGCTTAAGAGGATAGCTTGTGTCAAGTAATGGGGGCCCATTTCAACCAGTAACCCATACGTATCTTTGTGGGCTCGACCCAAGTCGAGGACGGGACACGCATACTGGGCTTGACTGTAAGAGGCCAAACCGAGTTAGCGGTGGCAACGCAAGTCCAACGGGTTCATATGCGTGTGTGGACTCGGGCTGGTAGGTAAGACATTGTTGCATCGTGTAGGTATAAGCCGTGCATTCTTGGTGGTATCGGGTTGCCACTTTGGGGAGTGATACACCCCATTGTGGGGCCAGCACGGGTATCTATGAGTTAGGGAGCCAATCGCTTGGGGGTAGTGGGTACACCTAGTGGAGATAGGGGCAGACGACACTTATGAAGGCAGCTAGGGGTGCATTAAACTACCAATATCATTATTAAGTCTGTAGGCGGGATCAACCTTAGGGTGACTAGTGGTGGTGCAGTATACTAGTGGCGGTGTGGTATAGCAATTATCCTATAGTGTTGGTATAGTTTAGTAATCATCCTATAGTGGTTTAGGTGCGCTTTAACGATATCATTGTTCATCTTGTTTCCTTATTTACTCTGCCATACCCAATGGTTCATGGTAATTTCCTTATTTTCCAACTTATGCCTTAGCCTAGTTACTTTGTTAATTATATTGTTAAAGTTACCGCACTCGCCAGACTTTATGTCTGACCCCCTTTGTTTCCTTCTCTTTTCTCCCTTCCCCCCCCCCCCAAGGTGCTTTGGTTGGAACTAGCACCCGTGGAGCTTGATTTTGGATTGCTTTTAGAAGATTGCTTGGATCACTGAAGTAAAGTTCAGCTTCTCTTTTATTTATGGCTATTTTGTATTGGGGATTATGTCTTTCAGTTTATGTACTTGGATTTAGTCAAGAGGATATTTTGTACTTGACTCTGGTTTTGATAATGTAATCAAACATATGTGTTTTCCGCTGCAATGAAATAAAGTTTTAAATTTTCAAGTATTGTTTATATCTGTCTTGTTGTTAAGTTTCTGTTCTATACTTACTTAAAACGCTCCATAGAAGTTAATGCATTCCCTTTGTGAGTGACATTAATGGACGTGGGGTGTTACACGTGGTATCAGAGCTGAAGGTTACCAGAACAGATATGAATTTTGAAAAACTATTTTTCAAAACAAATTTTATAAAGAAGTACCTTCAAAAGTATGTTTTAAGGAAAGTATTTTCAAGAGAAAAGCTTATTTTAGAAAGCATAACCCCAAGAGCCATATATCTTCCTTCGGTCCTTTTTTTATTGAATCTTTCCTTTTTCGTTTCAGCATGTCTGAAGCGTCTGAGATGCCAGAGGGTGTTCATGTACCCGGTTGGTTTCGTCAATATCTCGAGGCAAGGGCCGCCACCGCAGGTCCAACAAATGCTCCTCCTCCCCCTCCTCCTCCTCGTGTCGATAATTTCGCAAAGATATGTAAGGACTTTAGAGCAATGGGTGGAAAACCTTTTCATGGGACGGAGACATTTGTTGAAGCTCGTAACTGGTTAAGGAGGTGGAAGAATTGTTTGGAATCTTTGAAGTGGATGATGGAAGAAAAGTCCAGCTAGCTACCTGGCTAATGAAAGATGAGGCCTCGTTTTGGTGGGAGGTCACTAATGGGGGATGTCCAGTCGATACGTGGCTAGATTTTAGGCAGAGGTTTGAGGCGAAGTTTCTCTCGTGGGCTGAAGAGAATCTATACATGGAAAGGTTTTCGTCACTGAAGCAAGGGAATCTATCGGTAAAAGAGTACGTCAACAAATTCAACCAATTGGCAAGGTTTGGCTTAGACTTGGTGAATACTCCAGAAAAGAAGGCTCCAAGATTTGTTAAGGGTTAAAACGAGCCGCTTCATAGGTTAGCTATTACCCACATTCCCATGGGGGCTACCTTCGAGAGATTAGTTGACATGGTGCTTATGCATGAAGAGGAGAAGGGCGCCAATGCTAATAAGGCACCCGAGAAGAAAGGGGATCAAAAGAAGTCGCAACAGCAACAACAAAACAAGAAAGGTGGCAAAGGCAACAATGCTAAGGGGAAGAAGAAATGCTTTAACTGTGGGACACCTGGCCATCTAAGCAAGGATTGTAGGAAGAAAAAGAAGACTGGTTGTTTCCGCTGTGGCGAAGCGGGACATCTTATTAAGGACTGCCCAAAGAAAGGGCAGGGTCTACCTCGGGAGGACAGGTGCAAGCTCTTATGGCACCAGGGCAGGCAAGGGGACAAGTTCAGGCTCTCGTGGTCCCACCGCTGCAAGAACGAGGTAGAGCAATTTCCGTTGAAAGTTTAGTTTTTCTGTTTGATCATCCTGTCCATACTTTATTCGATTCTGGCGCATCGCATTCGTTTATTTCTACATCATTAGTTGAAACACTGCACCTTGATACTAGTCTAGTTACTGATCCCTTAGTAGTCTCAAATCCTATCAGTGGTTCGACTCATCTTTCTATGATTTGTCGGGATTTGAGAGTGTTTATCTTGGGCGTTGAATTTGAATGCAATGCCTTTGTTCTTGGCTTCATGGGCTACGGCTTGATTCTATGTATGGATTGGCTAACTAGATATGGGGCCATCCTAGATTGTGAAAGAAGGGTAGTTAGATTGTTGACTCGTTCTGGAAAGACCCTTGATATTTCTTGTGACCGTAGAGGTCCAGTAATGCTTAGTTACCTAGAATCCCTTGACGCATCCGATGATGATTTACATTCTGTTCCCATAGTCCGTGAATATGCTGATGTCTTCGATGGGGTGAGGGGTTTACCGCCAAAACGTAAGACAGACTTTCGAATATATCTAGTGGACAATGCAAAGCGAGTTGCATTGCCAGTGCGCCACATGGCCCCAAGAGAGAGAAGAGAACTCAGTAAACAAGTGAAAGAATTGCTTGAGAAGGGGTTCATCAGACGTAGTATATTAGAGTGGGGTGCTCCAGTAGTGTTTGCCACGAAGGCGGATGGGTCCCTTAGACTTTGTGTGGACTATAGAGAACTTAATAAGCTTACTAAGAAGAATAGACACCCACTGCTAAGGATTGACGATCTTTTCGATCAGTTAGTTGGCGCCTCAGTGTTTTCGCAGTTGGACTTAGCCACTGGTTACCATCAGTTGAGAGTGGCTGAGGATAGCATAGACAAGCCTGCCTTTAGGACTCTAGACGGTTTCTTCGAGTGGCTTGTGATGCCCTTTGGTTTAACAAACGCCCCCGCATACTTTGTTTATTTGATGAGTAGGGTGTTTAGGGAGTACCTTAATAAATTCGTGGTAGTCTTTTTGGACGACATATTGATCTTTTCTAAGAGCGAGGAAGAGCATGCCCTACATCTTAGGGAAGTGTTGGAGACACTTCGAGCGCATAGCCTTAAAGCAAAATTTTCTAAATGTCACTTTTGGAGGAAGGAAGTGCGATTCTTAGGGCACGTGGTTTCCAAAGAAGGGATAGCTGTGGATCCCGCGAAGATAGTGGCCATCCAAGATTGGAAGGTTCCTAAAAATGCTACCGAGGTGAGGAGTTTCTTAGGGTTGGCTGGCTACTATAGGAAGTTCATCAAAGACTTCGCAAAAATATCAGCTCCATTAACATGCTTAACGAAGAAGAACTTAGTTTTCACATGGGACGTAGATTGTGATGATGCGTTCCAACGTTTAAAGAGAGCTTAGACCACAGCCCTAGTCTTAGTGTTGCCAGATGGGAGTAAGCCATTTACCGTTTATACCGATGCTTGTGGGAGAGGACTAGGCGCAGTCTTAATGCAAGAGGGAAGGGTAATAGCCTATGGTGGAAGGCAGTTGAGAATGCATGAAAGAAATTACCCTACACATGACCTAGAGTTGGCCGCTATTGTCTTCGCGCTTAAGTCTTGGCGTCATTATCTTCTTGGCGAGAAATTCGAATTATTCACTGACCACAAATCGCTAAAATACTTATTCTCTCAGAAGGACTTGAACTTAAGGCAGCAAAGGTGGATGGAATTCTTAGCATCCTACGACTTCGAGATAGCATATACCCCTGGAAAGGGTAACGTGGTGGCAGATGCCTTAAG
Source organism: Allium sativum (assembly GCA_030737875.1). Taxonomy (NCBI): domain Eukaryota; kingdom Viridiplantae; phylum Streptophyta; class Magnoliopsida; order Asparagales; family Amaryllidaceae; genus Allium; species Allium sativum. The sequence continues at coordinate 424,845,962 of CM060909.1, read as the reverse complement.
TAGAAAAAGATTATCCTTGAGTCCGTTGTTTGTTGAGCGGCGAAGCTTAGAGTTCATCTCTACATTTGACTTTAAACCTTCCATTGACTTTATACCCGGTTTGCTAGCATTCTTAGAGGTCAGACCTACGCTTTTGGGACGGATTGGCGAGGCACAGCGAGACGACCCACAGTTGGTTGAGTTAGTAGAAAAGCTCAAAAGAGGGGAGTCATCGAGTCATCTCCGTAGGTATACCCTAGATGATAAGGGTTGGTTGCATAGGGACGGTAGACTTTGTGTACCACAGGACGAGAATTTGAGGAAGACCATTCTTGATGATGCCCATCGTTCGAAGATGACCATTCATCCCAGCGGGGACAAGATGTACATGGACATGAGACGAGTTTACTTTTGGGCCGGCATGAAGAAAGATGTGGCTGGGTATGTCGCTAGATGCTTGGTGTGCCAACAAGTAAAAGCAGACCAAAAGAAGCCCGGTGGATTGCTTCACCCATTGGAGGTCCCACAATGGAAGTGGGAAAGCGTCTCGATGGATTTTATTGACGGATTACCAAGATCGAGGAAGGGTAATACGGGGATTTGGGTCGTGGTAGACAGACTTACTAAGAGCGCCCATTTCATTCCCGTGAAGAGTAAGAGGACTGCTCCATGGTTAGCCTCCGTATACATTCGAGAAATAGTTCGTTTGCACGGTGTTCCTTCTAGCATAGTGAGCGACCACGATCCTATCTTCACTAGAGAGTTTTGGAAGATCTTGCAAGAGGCGGTAAGGACTCAGTTATGTTTGAGCACCGCATATCATCCTCAGACGGACGGCCAGACCGAGAGGGTGAATCGTATTCTAGAGGACTTATTGAGGTTGTGTGTCTTGGATTTTGGAGGTACATGGGAGGAACATCTTCTGTTGGTAGAGTTCGCATATAATAACAGCTTTCAGTCTAGCATTGGCATGGCACCGTTCGAGGCTTTTATGGACGGCCGTGTCGTTCGCCTACATGTTGGTGGGAGTCTACAGATAAGATATTGCTTGGACCCGATATGATTAGAGAGACTTCGGAAAAGATCGATTTGATTCGAAGGAGGATGAAGACGGCGCAAGATATACATAAATCTTATGCGGACAAGAGGAGGTCAGATCTTGAGTTTGATGTTGGGGACATGGTCTTTGTCAAGGTGTCTCCATTACGGAACGTCGTTCGCTTTGGGTCCGTTGGGAAGTTAGCACCAAGGTTCGTAGGGTCGTTTCCTATTAAGAAAGGATTGGGCAGATGGCGTATAGAGTGGAGTTTCCCGAGAGACTTAGTGGTGTACACGACGTATTCCATGTATCACATTTGAGGAAGTGCTTGCACGAGACCGCGGAAGTGGTAGAGCCGAGCTTGCTTAGAGAGGTGGAGATCGAGCGTGATGCGACGATTGGACGAGCTCCTACGTGCATTCTTGGGTCGAAAATTAAGAAGTTGAGGAATCGAGAGGTCAAACTAGTTAAAGTGCAATGAGGAGATGATGAAAGTAACGCTACATGGGAGACGGAAGAGAAGATGCGTTCATTATACCCTTTTCTTTTCGAGGGTATGTCTTTTAAATTCTCCTTTATCGCTTACCTTGTACTTATCTTATCTTTAGTATGTCCTCTCGCTAGTATCTTTGACCTTTAGATAGGATAGTCCTATGGTTGAAACATGTGTTTGAGACATGTTATGGATGATGGATGCATGTGGATGCAAGTGTTTGCTAGTGGTTGCTCGTGGATGCATATATACACACTTTAGGCATTAGATCGGCTCAGTCACTTCATATCGCATATTGCATATAAATGTGTGTACATATTTAAGTTAATGGATGAATAATGGTTGTACCATCATATGGATGTTGCATTTTGGTGAATGGTTGTGCACACATGTAGAAATAATATGTATCGATAAGGTTCTTTCGCATACATAATGGACGTATGACACTATCATGGTTTTCATTAAGGAGGTCAACTGAATCAGTAGACCGCCTGATTTTGCATTAGATAAGGAACATATACACACACTTCTTGCATATGTTCATACAGCATTAGAAATTTTATAAGAACAATGGATGCCCGTGTTTGATGGTTGAGTAGATGGTTGTTTGGATGGTAGGATATGCATTCTCCTTAACTTGGAGATTTCAGGGGCAAAATCCTTTAAGGAGGGGAGAATGTAACACCCCGGATTTTTGAATAATCGAATTAACTAAAAATAAAGAATAATTAATCTCAGACGTGAGAATTAAGAGAATGGGGTTGCACCATTGTGTTCATCTCGGAATTCTGGTTGAAATAGAGTCCGAGTTTGCGGGAAACGGGTATCGGATGAAGGAATTATGGACGAACGAAGTTTGGTGGCAAAAAAAAAGAAGGATTGCACTGGCGCAGTTGGGAAGTGCGCCAGTACAAATTTGCACTGGCGCACCTGCCAAGTGCACCCAGGCCGAGGCAGAGGCCTGCACAGCTTTCTGGTTCAGGCTGACCCATGTTGCTGAGTCCTTTCTGACTCCTTGCTGAGTCATTAGGACTGAGCTGTCACCCTATCATGACTGAATGGTTTTGATTAACCCTAAGATCATCCGACGGCTTAAATTAATTCAAAACTCTATAAAAAGACCCATAGACTCAAACCCTAAATCAGAATTAAAACGGAAACTATGGTCGTCATGCTGTTGTCTTGAACCCTAGAGTAGCCGCCACCAAATTAAAGAGGAACAACAGCAAATCAAATCAGTTCTAACCAACCCTAACAGCGAATCTTCTTCAAAGGAGAGCTAATTCAACTCCAGAAATCAGAATTCAGAACTCAAGACTGCTTTTGAGTTGTGAGTTCGATAGTTTTAACAAAATAATTAGTAATTTAATTGGATTAAGTTATAATGCGGATTGTATGGATGTGATATGAATTATTGATTGCATGTTTTAATTATGTTGTAGGATAGTAATTGAAATCTCTATGACGTTATGTTGTGATGCTATCATTTATGATGTAAAGTTATGTTGCTATCATCCATGTTGTAATTCTACATACAATCAAATCATCATGTTTCATATGCTAGTTTGGTTATGTTGATTCATATGATAAATCATATGTAGGCTAGTTTAGATTTTGATTCAAACATGAATCATATACAAGTTGGGTAGAATTATATGTGAACTTACATGGTTATGACACCTAGTTTATGTGAAAATTTAATTGAAAGTTAGGCTATAACATGTGTGAGTTATATGCTAAATTCTACATGATACTTTACATGTTAGATACTAGTTTGCACCATTGTTGCGATGTATAAATCACATATGTAAGTTTATGAGTTGGATATGAATCATGTTATGCAAGTTTAAGGTTATTACCTATGCAAGTCTATTCCTTTAGATATAGATCTATGACATACATGATTTATGCAAGTTTGTGGCCATTTTCTCATCAAAGTTCACACCTTTAGATTTCGATCCATGACATATGTTGTTTATGCAAGTTGTAATTTTGGCCTATGCAAGTTTTAGGTGTAGAACATCATTCACATATGCAAGTCCACCCCTATGTTAGATCTATGTTTTAATTATGTGTATATTGTGATGTTTTCTCTTTATTCCATGAGTTAGACTATTCGAGTCTAACGTATATTTTTACGTTAAACGAACAAACGTACAACGTGAGGTAAGGGGGCAATATTAAAAAGATTTAATTGGCATAAATGCCTTAAAAGGCATAAAATATAATTGTGGTGAAAATTGGTATGATTTTACATACCATAAATGGATGGACATAATTGAGTCAATTATGGACATCGTTAAATTTGGAATTGATTGATAATTTGAATAGGGAAAGTAATTCAAATTGGGGGAATGATTAATTAGGAGTAATTAATCGTCTAAGACAAGAGGTTAGGCTCTTTTGTGGTGTAAGACTGCCCGGACCCGCCCGGCAAATCCAGCTGCCACAAATGCCAGTCTAATGTGAGAGGTCTTAGGCATAAACTAAATACGTAACAATTGTAAAGACACGAGGTTAGGCTCTTTTGTGGTGTAAGACTGCCCGGACCCGTCCGGCAAATCCAGCTGCCACAAATGCCAGTCTAATGTGAGAGGTCTTTATGAGGTTACGGTCTTAATGAATTAAGAAACACTTAACCAAATAAACATGTAGTGGGACATGAGGGGGTTATGTGGGTGCCTTGGGTGGCATGTGGAATCTAGTGGGTGCCTTGGGTGGCATTTGGAAATACGATTAGAAACACTTAACCAAAATTGAAACATGTAATTGAAACATGAATAAGAAGTGGGTTAAGTGGGAAGTACTAGAGGGGACTAAGCTTAGGAGGATAGCTTGTGTCAAGTAATGGGGGCCTGTTTCAACCAGTAACCCATACGTATCTTTGTGGGCTCGACCCAAGTCGAGGACGGGACACACATACTGGGCTTGACTGTAAGAGGCCAAACCGGGTTAGCGGTGGCAACGCAAGTCCAACGGGTTCATATGCGTGTGTGGACCCGGGCTGGTAGGTAAGACGTTGTTGCATCGTGTAGGGTGCATTCTTCGTGGTATCGGGTTGCCACTTTGGGGAGTGATACACCCCATTATGGGGCCAGCACGGGTATCTACGAGTTAGGGAGTCGATCGCTTGGGGGTAGTGGGTACACCTAGTGGAGATAGGGGCAGACGGCACCTATGAAGGCAGCTAGGGGTGCACGAAACTACCAATATCATTATTAAGTCTGTAGGCGGGATCAACCTTAGGGTGACTAGTGGTGGTGCAGTATACTAGAGGCGGTGCAGTATAGCAATTATCATATAGTGTTGGTGTAGTTTAGTAATCATCCTATAGTGGTTTAGGTGCGCTTTAACGATATCATTGTTCATCTTGTTTCCTTATTTACTCTGCCATACCCAATGGTTCATGGTCATTTCCTTATTTTCCAACTTATGCCTTAGCCTAGTTACTTTGTTAATAATATTCTTAAAGTTATCGCACTCGCCAGACTTTATGTCTGACCCCATTTGTTTCCTCCTCTTTTCTCCCTTCCCCCCTAGGTGCTCAGGTTGGAACTAGCACCAGTGGAGCTTGATTTTGGACTGCTTTTAGAAGATTGCTTGGATCGCTGCAGTAAAGTTCAGCTTCTCTTTTATTTATGGCTATTTTATATTGGGGATTATGTCTTTCAGTTTATGTACTTGGATTTAGTCAAGATGGATATTTTGTACTTGACTCTAGTTTTGATGATGTAATCAAACATATGTGTTTTCCGCTGCAATGAAATAAAGTTTTAAATTTTCAAGTACTGTTTATATCTGTCTTGTTGTTAAGTTTCTGTTCTATACTTACTTAAAACGCTCCATAGAAGTTAATGCATTCCCTTTGTGAGTGACATTAATGGACGTGGGGTGTTACACAAGATACGAGTTGGAACTCTTCTCACAGTCGCTTCTGGTTCCACTTCTAATTCCTCTAGTATAATTGGCTCCACAACTTCCGCAGACTCATGTAAGCACTTTCGTAGTTGAGAAACATGAAAAACATTATAAACTCCAGCCAGTCTTTCGGGTAGCTCTACTCTGTAAGCCATCGTCCCAATCCTTTTAGTGATAGGAAATGGTCCTACAAATCTTGGTGCTAGCTTTCCTACGGACCCAATGCGAATGGCATTCCTCAAAGGAGATACTTTAAGGAACAACCTATCTCTAACCTCAAACTCAAGGTCGGTCCTTCTTTTGTCTGCATAGGACTTCTGTCAATCTTGTGCAGCCTTCATCCGTTTTCTTATCAAGTCCACCTTTTCTGAGGTTCTCTAATCATGTCTTGCCCAAGTACGAGCTTGTCTGCAGACTCCCACCAACAAGTTGGTGATTGGCATGGTCTTCCATATAAAGCTTCGAAGGGCGCCATTCCTATGGTGGCTCGGTAGATATTGTTGTAAGTGAATTCCACCAAAGGAAGATGATCCTCCCATGTCCCTCCAAAGTCAAGAATGCACAATCTCAAGAGGTCTTCTAATACTCTGTTCACCCTTTCCGTCTGACCATCGGTTTGGGGGTGATAGGCCGTGCTTAAGCATAATTGTGTGCCTACAGCCTCTTGCAAACTCTTCGAAAACTCACTCGTAAAGATAAGATCTCGATCACTCACTATAATGGAGGGTATCCCATGGAGTCGAACTATCTATTTAAGATAAATGGATGCTAGGGACGAGTCAGTCCTTCTACTCTTAACAGGTATAAAGTGAGCGCTTTTAGTGAGCCTGTCCACTATTACCCAAATACTGGTATTGCCCCTTCTTGACCTAAGCAACCCATCGACAAAGTCCATCGAAATGCTATCCCACTTCCACTGTGGGACCTCTAGAGGATGAAGCAGACCACCAGGCTTCTTCTGCTCCGCTTTGACTTGCTGGCATATCAAGCACTTAGCGACGAACTCAGCTACATCCCTCTTCATGCCATTCCAAAAGAAAACCCTTTTTATATCTTTATACATCTTGTCTCCGCCTGGGTATATGGTCAGCTTAGAATGGTGTGCTTCTTCGAGAACCGTCTTCACTAAATTCCTTACTTATGGGACGCAATGCCTTCCATCCCGTCTCAACCAACCCTTATCATCGATGGAGTATCTATTGAGGTGACTAGAAGTCTCACCCCTAACTAGCTTATCCATCATATCAACTAGTTGAGGATCTTCTCGTTGCGGGTTCCTATTGAGTCCAAAAAAGTAGGTCGCATCTATAGCGATGCTAACAGACCAGGTACAATTTCATAGGAGGGTCTAAAGTTAAAGTTTGCTATGTACTCCAAGCTTTGCCTTTCTACAAAGAGAGGACTCAAGGTCAGCTTCTTTCTACTCAAGGCGTCTACTACCACATTGGCCTTGCCAGGGGTATAGGAAATCTCAAAATCATATGAGGCCAGAAATTTCATCCACCTTTGTTGTCTTAAGTTAAGATCTTTCTGTGAGAAAAGGTACTTTAATGATTTATGGTCAGTAAACAATTCAAACCTTTCTCCTAGTAGGTAATGACGCCATGACTTTAGAGCGAAAACAATGGCAGCTAGCTCCAAATCATGAGTTGGGTAGTTCTTCTCATGTACCTTCAATTGCCTTCCCCCATAACAAACTACATTGCCTTCTTGCATCAAGACATCGCCCAACCTTCTACCACATGCGTCTGTGTATACAGTAAACATTTTGCTCCCATCCGGCAATGTCAAAACTGGGGCTGTTGTTAGAGCCTTTTCAAACATTGGAAAGTAATATCGCAATCCAAATACCAAGCGAAAGTTAGGTTCTTCTTTGTCAATCTTGTGAGTGGGGCTGAGATTTTTGCAAAGTCTTTAACGAACTTTCGGTAAAAGCCTACTAGCCCGAGAAAGCTTCGGACTTCGGTTGCATTCCGTGGAACCTTCCAATCTTGCACCGCAACAACTTTTGCGGGGTCCACAGCTATCCCCTATTTGGGCACCACATGTCCAAGAAACCTTACTTCTTCTCTCCAGAAATGGCATTTGGAGAATTTGGCTTTCAGCTGATGTGCACGAAGAGTATCCATGACTTCCCTTAAATGCAAAGCATGCTCTTCTTCATTCTTCGAGAAAATCAAAATGTCGTCTACGAAGACCACCACAAACTTATTATGGAACTCCCTGAACATCCTGCTCATCAAGTCAACAAAGTAAGAGGGGGCGTTTGTCAAGCCGAAAGGCATGACAAGCCATTCGAAGAAACCATCTGGGGTTCTGAACGCGGTCTTTTCAATGTTGTCTTCAGCACTCTTAGCTGACGAAACCCGGTAGTCAGATCTAGTTGGGAGAAAACCGACGCACCTACAAGTTGATCAAACAAGTCGTCTATTCTTGGAAGTGGGTGCCTATTTTTCTTGGTCAACTTGTTTAGCTCCCTATAATCAACACATAGGCGAAGTGAACCATCCGCTTTGGTTGCGAATACTACTGGAGCACCCCATTCAGAAATAATCCGCCTTATAAACCCTTTTTCGAGCAACTCTTTGACTTGCTTGCTGAGCTCTTTTCTCTCCCTTGGAGCCATGTGTCTAACGGGTAGAGCTACGGGTTTTGCATTATAACCAAGGTATATGCGGAAGTCTATCTCCTGCTTCAGAGGTAAGCCCTTCACCTCTTCAAATACATCTAAGTATTCACGGACTACTCTAACAGACTGCAAGTTTTCAACAGACGCATCAAGAGATTCTAGGTAGCTAAGCATAATAGAATGTATGAGATTACAAGAGATTTCGAGAGTGTTACCGAGGCCAGTCATAAGTCTAACCACTCTCTTTTCACAATCAAGGATGGCACCATTACTGGATAACCAATCCGTGCCTAGAATCAACCAATAGCCCGTGAAGCCAAGAACGAAGGCGTTGCATTCAAACCCAACGCTCAAGATAGACACTCTCAAATCCCGACAAATCATTGAAAGATGAGCCGAACCACCAATAGGATTTGAGACTACTATGGGATCTGTAACTAGACTAGTATTTAGGTGCAGTTTTTTGACTAACGAAGCAGATACAAACGAGTGTGAAGCGCCATAATCAAACAAAGTACGAACAGGATGATCAAACAGAAAAACCAAACTTTCAACAGAAATGTTTCAACCTCTCTCCTATTCTGGTGCCATGAGAGCATGAACCTGCCCTCTTGCTTGCCCTGGTGCCATGACAGCCTGAACCTGCCCTCCAGAAGTAGATCTTGTCCTCTGCCCTTGCCTTCTCGGGCAGTCTTTAATCAGAGGTCCTGCCTCACCACAGTTGAAACAGCCAGTCTTCTTCTTCTTCCTACAGTCCTTGCTCATATGGCCTGGTGTTCCACAATTAAAGAACCTTTTCTTTCCTTTGCTATTGTTATCCTTACCACCTTCCTTAGGTTGCCGTTGTGACTTCTTTTGATCCCCTTTCTTTTCCGGTGCCTTATTAGCATTAGCGCCTTTCTCCTCTTCATGCATAAGCGCCATGTCAACCAGTTTCTCAAAGGTAGCCCCCATAGGAATGTGGGTCATAGCCAACCCATGTAGCGGCTCATTCAAACCTTTAACGAATCCTAGGGCCTTCTTTTCAGGTGTGTCCACCAAGTCTAAGCCATACCTCGCCAACTGATTGAACTTGTTGACGTACTCCTTTACTGATAAATTCCCCTGCTTCAACGCCAAGAAGCTCTCCATGTATAAATTCTCTTCTGCTCGTGAGAGAAATTTCATCTCGAACCTATGCCTGAAATGAATCCATGTCTCCACTGGATGCTCTCCATTCGTGACCTCTCACCAAAACGAGGCTTCGTCCTTCATTAACCAAGCAGCCAATTGGACCTTCCTTCCATCTTCTATCTCGAAGATACCAAACAAATCTTCCACCTCCTTAAGCCAATTTCGAGCTTCAACAAACGTCTTTGATTCGTGAAAAGGTTTCCTGCCCATTGCCCGTAAGTCTTTGCATATCTTCGAAAAAGTATCAATGCGGGGAGGGAGAGGAGCGGCTGCAGCTGGGGGAGGAGGAACGTATGCTGGGCCTGCGGCAGTGGCCCTAGCCCCCAGATACCTTCTGAACCAAGTTGGTATCGGTATGCCCTCGGGTATCTCGGGTACCCCAAACATGCTGAAAAGAAAAAGGAAGAGATTCAAAACGGAGAGTCGAAGGAAAGATATATGGCTCTTGGGGGTTATGTTTTTAAAATAGACTTTTCTCTTGAAAATACTCTCCTTAAAACCTATTTTTGAAAATATTTCTTTATAAAATGCTTTTGAAAAACAGTTTTTCAAAATCTCTTATTTGTTCTAGTAACCTTCAGCTCTGATACCAGTGTAACACCCCATGTCCATTAATGTCACTCTCAAGGGTAATGCATTAACTTTCATGGAGTATTATTGGTGTATAGAACATAATTTAACAAGACAGATACATATATTGGTACTTGAAAAATTAAAACAACTTTTATTGCAGCGGAGAAATAGTTTGGTTACAACAACATCAAAAACCAACAATAAAACCAAGTACACTTAATATCCATCTTGACAAATTATTTTCTGAGTGCATAAATTAAAAAGCATAACCCCAACATAAGTAGCCATAAAAGAGATAAGTTGAACTTTACTTTTAGCAATCCAAGCACTTCAAAAAGAGAGAGAAAGAGGTCCAAAATCAAGATCCACTAGCACTAGTCCTACCCTAAGAACCTTTGGGGGGGAGGAAGAAAAGAGGCGAAAACAAAGGGGGTCAGACATAAAGTCTGATGAGTCCAATAACTTTAACAATATAATTATTAAAGTAATTAGGATAAGGTATAAATTGGTAAAACAAGGAATGACTAAGAAGCAAATGGGCAAGAAAAAACAAACAAGAGGAATATGTTGGCGTTAATCGCGCTCCTAATCACTATAGGATAATTACTACACTGCACCATTACTAGTCACTCTAAAAGTTGATCCCGCCTACTGAACATAATAATCATAATGGTAGTTTCGTGTACCCCTAGCTGTCTTCATAGGTGCCGCCGGCCCCTATCTCCACTAGTTGTACGCACAACCCCCTTGCGATCGGCTCCCTAACTCGTAGATACCCGTGTTGGTCCCATAGTGGGGTGTATCACCCCCCAGAGTGGCAACCCGATAACACTAAAGATGCACAGCTTATATCTACACGATGCAACAACGTCTTACCTACCAGCCCGGGCCCGGGCCCACGCACGCACATGACCCCGTTGGACTTGCGTTGCCACCGCTAACCCGTTTTGACCTCTTACAGTCAAACCCAGTAAGCGTGTCCCGTCCTCGATCTAACTCGAGCTCACAAAGATACTTAATGGGTTACTGGTTTGAAAAGGGCCCCCATACTTGACACAAGCTTTCCACCTATGCTTGGCCCCCCCTAAGATTTCCCACTTAACCCCTTCTTATTCATGTCTTCTTACATGTTTCAATTTGGTTAAGTGTTTCTAATTGTATTTCACATGTCACCCATGTCACCCACTTAACCCCCATGTCCCACCACATGTTTATCTTGGTTAAGTGTTACTTAATTCATTACAACCGTAACCTTGTAAGACCTCCCACATTAGACTACCGTTTGCAACCTCGTGTCTTAACAATTGTTACGCATTTAATTTATGCCTTCGACCTCTCACATTAGACTACGGTTTGTGGTTGCTGGATTTGCCGGGCGGGTCGGGCAGTCTTTTACCACAAACGAGTCTAACCTCGTGTATCAGGCGTTTATTATTACACATGATTATTTCACCCCAATATGGATTAATTATCCCTATTCAAATTGTCCATAATTTCCAAATTAATCTATGTCCATAATTGTCAACTAAATTATGTCCATACTTTACAGGTATATAAATTATACCAATTAGTGTCTCAAATTAATTACATGCCTTTAAAGCCATTTTATGCCAATTCACAATTTTTATATTTAATATTTTCCCATTGTCCCCACGTCGTTCGTACGTTTAATATGAAATATGTTAGACTCGCAAATAGTCTAACTCATAAAAAGAAAAGAAACATCACAACTTGCATAACACATAAAATAGATCTAACTTTCGAATAAGAATTATAACATATGTTTGCATAGCCAATAACTTGCATAGGAAATGGACATATAGAACATAAATTTGCATAAACTACCATGGATCTAAATATAGATCTATACATGAAATTGTGAACTTGCATATATGAATATGGTTTTCACCTAAACTTGCATATGTGAATATGGTTTTCACCTAAACTTGCGTATGTGAATATGGTTTTCACCTAAAATTGCATATAGATTCCTACAAACTTGCATATGAATTAAACATGTAAACTAATATCACATGTTTTACATATAAACTAGCATACGTATATACTTGATTCACATATAAACTCGTGTATAATTCGCATACAGACTTGCATAAGATTCACATACAAACTAGCATATGTAAAAACAGACTTGCATAAGATTCACATACAAACTAGCATATGATTTACATCCCAAACTTGCATCTAAATTGATGTCATAAAATGAATCAAGTTAAACATATGTGATTGGACATATGAAATAGATCTACCAACATAAGTTAACAAAATGGTCATATGTTCACCAACAGACAATAACAAAGTTAAGTAACATCACATGATTCAACAGACATGTTCTCATAATCCAAATTATAACTCATCATAATTAATTTATTAATTATTTTGTGAAAGAAATTGTACTCACAAAGACGGGTTAGAGAAGATAATAATTCGTTCGTCGTTTGTATTAGAATCCTGACTTGCAATTCCTAAGCTTTAAGAAGAAGAACTATTCTAGCAGCATCATGGAGGCTAAGTGATTAATTTAGTTTAGGTTTAGAGCTTGAGTCTATGCGTGCTTATATAGAAGTTTAAATTAATATAAGCCGTTAGATTATCATAGGAGCAAATCAGAACAATTCAGACTAGATAGAATTGCCACCTATACCATAGTGACTCAGCAACAGGTCAGAAAAGACTCAGCAACAGGTCAGAATCATCACAGTTCAGATCTACCCGAGGGGGTAGGTCGACCCCCAGGTCGACCTGTATAGGGAAGGTCGACCCCTTGGTTGACCCCCTGGTCAACTTGGCCTGGGGCGGGAAAAATCCCGCCCAGCCCGCTTCTTTGTTTGAATTCGAATTTTGAATTTTAATCTAAGCTGTTTTAATTTATTTAAATTACTGAAACTTCGGAGGGCTATAACTTCCTCATACAAAGTCCGATTTGCGAAAACTTGGACTCTATTCCAAGCAGAATTTCGAGACGAACGCAATTACGTAACCCATTTCCCTTAGTTCTTCTCCTAAAAATTAAGTGTTCTTAATTTTAATATTTAAAATCACGGGGTGTTACAGTTAACCCAGTTGACCAAGAAGAATCAAGCTTTCGTTTGGGACGAAAGATGTGAAAATGCATTCAAGAGTCTAAAGGAAAAGTTGACGTGTGCGCCAGTGTTAGTCATTCCTAAAGGGAATGAAGAGATGACAATATATACGGATGCATGTGGTACTGGACTAGGTGTTGTATTGATGCAAGGAGGTAGGGTTCTAGCTTATGCAAGTCGGCAACTGAAACCGCATGAGAAAAGATACCCTACCCACGATTCGGAATTAGCAGCGATCGTGTTCGCGTTGAAGATGTGGAGACATTATCTATTAGGAGAAAGATTTGAGTTGTTTACCGATCATAAATCGTTAAAGTATCTCTTCTCTCAGAAGGATCTAAATCTCTGACAGCAAAGGTGGTTAGAATTCTTGGCTTCCTATGATTTTGATATTGCGTATACACTATGAAAGGGCAATGAAGCAGCGGATGCATTAAGTAGAAGACATGCCAGTTTATGGGCTATGTTTCTAGAATGGAAGCAACTGGAGTACGTCTCTAGGTATGATTTCAGACCAAAGTGCGAATTGGATCCAGAAGTATTAGCAAGTTTGACGATCAGACCCACTTTGATTGAGCGGATTGGTTCCAGTCGGAGGGACGATCCTAACTTATTGGAAATCATCTCCAAGTTAGAGATGGGTATCGATAAGTAGATGGACAAGTATGGGCTTGATCGAGATGGATGGCTTAGAAAGAGTGGAAGACTAGTTGTGCCCAATGTCAATGGATTGAGAGATGAAGTGCTTAGAGAATGTCATCACTCAAAACTGACTATGCACCCCGGTGGTAATAAAATGTATCGAGACATGAGGCAGACCTACTACTGGGAAGGGATGAAAAGAGACGTTGGGAAGTTAATATCCAAATGCATGAACTAACAGCTACTTAAAGCTGAGCAAAAGAAACCTAATGGTTCGTTGCAACCATTAGAAATTACAGAATGGAAATGGGAACAAGTCTCGATGGATTTTATTGGTGGGTTACCAAGGACTAGATCGGGCCATGATAGCATTTGGGTGATTGTGGACCGATTGACCAAGAGTGCAAGGTTTATACCCGCCAGGTCGAATAGAACAACAGTTAAGTTACCAGAACTATATATGAAGTGGGTAGTGAGATTTCATGGAGTACCCAAAGGCATTGTGACTGACCGAGATCCGTTGTTTACTATTGGATTTTGGAAGAGCTTACAAGAGGCTTTAGGATCAGAACTACATCTCAGTACCGCGTATCATCCTCATACCGACGGTCAGACAGAGAGGGTGAATCGAGTATTAGAAGTTCTCTTGAGAGCTTGCATATTAGATTTTGGTGGATCATGGGATGACCATTTGCATCTAGTGGAGTTTGCATATAATAATAGTTATCAGCCCAGTATTGGTATGGCTCCATTTGAAGCATTGTACGGAAGACCCTGCAACTCACCGTCATGTTAGTTAGAAACCGGTGAGAAATTTGTGCTTGGGCTAGATGTGATAAGAGAAACCTCAGATAAGATCAAAGTTATTCGACAATGAATGAAGGCTGCCCAAGATAGGCAGAAGAGTTAGCTGATAAGAGGAGAAGAGATTTAAAATTCTCCATTGGCAACTTGGTATTTGTCAAGATTTCTCCGTTAAAGAGCGTGATACGATTTGGTAGGAGAGGCAAGTTAGTACCAAGATTTTTTGGTCCATTCCCAGTTCTCGAGCAAGTTGGGAATTTAGCATATAAAGTTGAATTACTAGACATGATGGCAGGAGTTCATAACATATTTCATATTTCCCAGTTAAGGAAATTCGTGCACGACCCCGATGTGACTATTTCACCTGATCAGTTGGAAGATGTCGAAGTATAACCCGATGCAGTTGGGAACCGCAAGCCTATTCGTATTGTCGAGCACGATATGAAGCAACTTCGAAGGTAAGCGGTGAATTTAGTCAAGGTTCAGTGGGGCGAGGATGAGCATGACTGTACTTGGGAGACAGAGGAGAGCATTAGGAAAACGTATCCAGAATTCTTTGCCTGGTAAGATTTTAATAGTGATAGTTTCTTCCCTTGATAGTAAACCGCATGCTAGGGTAGGCTTCTTGTGTTGTTACGTACGTTTGATTGTTGTAAATGACTGATAGGCATGCGGGATCCTTTGTATGTTTTGGTTAAGGATTTTCGAGGACGAAATTTCTTAAGGGGGGAGAGTGTAACGACCCACATTCTACGTATCGAAGGATCGTAGAATATTTATTTCTTTTTAGTATGAAGTCGTATGGTCGTGTAACTTTGGGGAACGACTATTGGGGTCATTTCCAATGTTCATGATTCTTGCAGATTTTTTTAAAAGACCGTTTTGCCCCTAGCTTATTTTGTTCTGGCCATAATTTTTGATTGAAGGAATTTTGACCTGAAACCACTTCCATTGGATTCGGATGATGGTTTACAATTCCAATGTTCATGATTCTTTGGGGAACGACTATTGGGGTCATTTCCAATGTTCATGATTCTTGCCGATTTTTTTAAATGACTGTTTTGCCCCTAGCTTATTTTGTTCTGGCCATAACTTTTGATTGAAGGAATTTTGACCTGAAACCACTTCCATTGGATTCGGATGATGGTTTACAATTCCATAGAGTGGTCACATTAGCCAAACGGACTCACCATTTGGGAGATATTGCTGAAACAAGGTTTAGAAGGTGAAAAACAACTTAATCGGGCCTAATTAGGGTGATTAGCAAGAGGGCCCATAACCCATTTCGGGATTAGGGTGATGGGGAGGCTGAGAACAGTTAGGAAACGATTGGTATTTCATTTTTCAGCCGCCTAAAACATTTCTCTAACCCTAGCCATGGCCTCCACCTTCTAATTTTATCCCAAATCGCTCTATAATCAAGGATTAGGCTAAACTACATCAAATCAAGGCGAATCAACACCAAATCATAGTTGGAGCTGCTGTGTTGCTTAGGAATTCGACCCAAACAGTAGATTTTCATATCTTATATCTTAATTTGTGGCAAAGGTGAGTGATTTGCATTGTTTTTAACTAATTACGGCTAATTAGGGGTGTATAGTGATAATTAGCGAAATTATAACTCAGAAAAATCTGGGAAAAATTGTAAAATTCTATTTTAGGGCCTTGATAGAAATTTGGGCTAATTTGGATAACTTTTGCTGATTATATGCTTAAACATGATTAAGGGGAATTAAGGGAAAAACATGGGTTTTTGGGTATGTTTGATCCGTATAAACATGTTAAATTGTTGTTTTGCTGTTTGTCGATGGTTGTACATGTTGCTATGACTTTATGGTATGATTTATGATTGCTTAGAATAGTTAGAATGGTCGAAAACGCCGTCGTATGGCGTAAGAAAGTCGCTGGAAAAGTTGCAGAAAACTGCGTAGGAACTGGATCGGATCGCACCTCTCCGAACCGACCCGATCATGACAATCACCCCGATCCAACCAGGGGCACCACGAGACATCACTGCTAGAGCTCCACGAACTGACCCACTCGTGGTCTGCGTACCACGACCCGAATCGAAGGCCACAACCGACCCGATGCTTGATGAAGAGGATGAAGGAGCCACGAACCAGTGGGAGGACACCGACTCGTACCGGGTTGCTGATCACGAACCGAACCGCAAGGGGAGCCACGAAGCCTGGATCACGACCTGATAAGATGACCACGAGCCGACCATAGTTCACGAATGGTAGAGGGACAACCACGATCAATCTGAACTGTCTTAGACGAATTGAATCGATCCGGAGGAGACCAAAACCCAAGATGCAAAGGTAGCCAAAATGGGAAGTAGAACTCAGGATCCAAGTGGGAACCAACGAGTTAACTTCATGATTGGACTTTGCTGCGGGACGCGTGCTAAGGGGTATCGACGTCCATAAATTTGATTCACCACCAAGACGATTGTTCGGCTACAGATCGGTGCAGTGGGTAGTTATTACTCCATGGGGCAGAGTGATTGTAGCATGGTTATGAGCCAGTGCAGTGAAGTCATCATGACTTCATGGGGCAGATTGGACATAACAAGGACTAGTGGTTATAGATCAGTGCAGTGGAGTCGCCATGACCCCATGTGGTAGAGTGATCATAGCAAGGATTTGGGTGATCAAAGCGGTGGATATCGTATGCTTTACGCACTGAGTGAGAGATGTGAGGATGGTTGCTAAGCTTGATTGGTTGATATCACTATGACATGCACATCCCTCCCCCGTATCTTTACACCACATGTTAGTGTCACCTTAGAGTATTGTACATCTTGTTGTGCTAACTCTTTGGTTGCAGGTCCAGGTTCAGGTATGGTTTAGTATACTTGTTATTGTTCTGTTTTGCTGCTTATCGCTCATACCAGACTTTTGTCTAACCCAGAGTTTTATGTCTCTTCTTTTTACTCTGGGTGCTCCTAAACGAGCAGACTAGAGACAGGTTAGCTGGTTATGCACGAGTAGGTGATCCGGAGACGAGCAGGAGGCTCCCGCGTATGATATATATATATATATATATATATATATATATATATATATTCTCTCTGTGTCGCTGATGGTCACTACTTTGGGCATTAGCAGTGTGCTTTTCCTTTACTTTACTTTAGAGATGGTTTGAAAAGTTGTAATAATGATGATGTGGAACATAAGCTGTATTTGGATTTCCGCTGCTACGATGGTTTAGTTTTCAGCTTATGCAATGTCTCACCTGTTTTATGTCATAGTTATGTTATTATTATATTTTATCCCATGCGTTGTGAGACATTCTACAGGTTCCTTGTTAGTTCACCGTTAAGTTTACTTTCTTTTCCTTTTTTTGACGACCGTCCCGTGCTGGTTAGACATCGGTACAACGCATTTCATTTGAAATGTCGGCTGGTGTGGGGCGGGCCGTCACATATTTTCCATTATTTCTATATTCAATAAAAATGTGAATTTTTATTGTTTAACTTTTCTATTTCAATCAATGGTCATTTTTCTACTTTACTACCATATAAATGATTTACATTTTTAATTGAGCAAATTCTGTTTAATAAATCAAACATACAATAAAAATATATTTTTTATTGTCTAATCTTTTTATTTAACATAATTCTTTTTTTAATGATTCTATAATACAAACAAAATGTAATTTTCATTGTTTAAACATTTTATTTTAAAACATTGAATATTTTCAATCTTTACTACCCACATAATAAAATGTATATTTTTATTGTTAACATATTCCATTTCAAACAATGAATATTTTGTTTATTCATACATACCATAAAAATGTGATTTTTATTGTATAAACATTTTCTTTTCTAACCAATGAATATTTTATTGGTTCATACATTCAATAAAAACGATATTTTTATTGTTTAAATATTTTTATTCAACACAAGAATATTTTATTCAACGAATAATATTTTATATCCTTTACGAAATATTATTTTAAAGTATTATTTATCTTATAAATTGGAATGATACCCAATCAATTACCATATAATGTGATTTATATGGATTTCATAAATCGCCTGTATACAACAATGATGATAAACAATCATTAAAAATTCATACAACATCCAAAGTACATTTTACAACTGTGTGAGCATTAAAATAAATAAATAACGCTCATCACCGACTGTCAATCCATCGATTGACATACAACTAAATATTGGGATTGGTGTATGTAAAATATCATCCCAATACACGTGTGGGGTTCTCAAACAACAACAGTTTATTTATTTGTGCAGTTGGGCAATGTGTAAAATTTATCGTCCTAATCAATATCAGATAAATGAGTGTACATAAACAAATCGTCCGATTTGTAAATGAATATTTTCTTTTCTTTTCAAGATAATTTTATGCCGTTCATATACATATATGTTAAAAATTAATTTTTTAGCGATAAAATATTTTATTCAGCATATGAATATTTTATTTAGTTCGTTTATACCATAAAAATGATATTTTATTATTCACACATTATATTCAACAATCACATCACAATACAGTACAAACAAACAATCATGGTTTTAATCAAAGGCGTCGGGTGCTACTAAGCACCGTCTGCATCCTAATATATTTTTAACTGTAAAATAAATAAAGTGAAAAGGAGTTCTCACCTTTGGTTTCCACTTCGCCAGTTTAACTTCTGAATTTCTGAACAATTTGGATTTTCCCGAAATTCCAATGTAATCTTCTTCACGCTCTTCATAGTAAAAATCATATTTTTAATATGATGTTTATATATTTTAAAATCGCATTTTTAAACAACGATATTTGTAAATAAAAATCATATTTTTCTATACAATGAAAAATCATGTTTTTCCTATACAATGAAAAATAATGTTTTATATACAATGAAAAATAATGTTCTCTATACAATGAAAAATCACATTTTTCTATAACATTATATATATATATATATATTAAAAATCTCATTTTTAGCAAGGCTATTTTATTTAACAAAATCAATGCTATTATAATAAATTAAAAACCAATGCTATTTCTATTAAAAACAATGCTAACTTTTATTACAAATCATATTTTATTCCAATGTTATTTGTGTAATAAAAATCACAATTTTTATTTAAAGCTATTTCATTTTAAAAAAGCACATTTTTAAAACAAAGTGTTTCATATAAGAATTACATTTTTAAAATCACGTTTCCATATTAAAAATCATATTTAAACAATGCTTTTATATTTTAAAAACCTAAAAATAAATTATGTTATTTTCATAAAGAAAAACTGAAAATAAACTATGTTATTATATTTTAAACAATCCATTTTTATACACTGTTTTTCTTCTTCATACTAAAAATATATTAACATGTAAATATTAATTACATAATTTATAACCTGAACCTATGTAACTAGTATTAATTACACATTTAAGTATTATTACCTTCCTTCACTGTTCATGATTGCTTCAGGAAGTCCGAAGGCTCACGGAATCGTCGAGGTTCGCGCTGGGATGGTCAACGACGTCCAGGCAGGTTAGCGGCGACATACTCCGAGGTGACTAGGGTTGCTCTCCAGCAGAGCGACATCGTTTAAATATAATAATTTACTTTCTGATGGGTTGGGATTATATCGGAAGAGGGGAACAGCTACTGGTCGGTGGCGAGAGGTCGGAGGTCTGACGGTGGTGATTGAAGGTCGATGTGACGCCTTAGATGAAGGACCGAAGGGTTGAGGTAGAAAGCGATGGAGAGGATCAAACCATTAAAAATGAAAAAACTACGGCTTCATGGAGAGTTGACGACGGGATTTTATATTTAGGGGTTTGACCATTTAAATGAGGGTATATAATATATATAATAATATTATTTTAATTCTTTTTATCATTCGTTATGAAATTTTGGCGTCCAAACTCCAAATCAAACCCAACAACTATTGCCCCTATCTAATTACCCCCATTTCGGACATAATGGGATATGTCCCGCAAGCCAATTCGACTGTTTCGATCAGTTTCCATCAAAAGTAAAATATAAATGATTATATTGAATTTTAAACGTACATTTTAATTTACCGGGGCCACACACTGACTCCAAAACTTCCCGAAAAATAAATTTTGCTATGTTTTGATGATACGGTCCTAACAAAACTAATTTCATCGAATTTAGAGACCGTTTCAAAAACGGTCATTTTCTGGTTGATCCAATTCAAATTGAAAATGACCAAACACGTTTAAACGTACTGCGTTCACATATTAATTTCAAAAATTATGAAATTTGGAATCTAACAATAATTTGACATTCCGGATCCAACAAAATTGGTTTCGTCGAAAACGGAGGTCGTTTGCAAAATGACTATATATTATATTAAAACATATATATAAATTCCATAGCGACTAATTTGAATATTTAACTGGCTATAACTTTTTATTCCTGCTATGTAATTTCAATTTTTCACATTCGTTAGAAAGATATTTTTAAATAGATTCTAATATTTCTTGTTTCACTAAAATCCTATTTGTTTTGAATCCTGTACATTCAATTAAAGTTTGAAATCGAATTTTCAAACTACCGCACCATTTTAAACTCCTTTTATAATTAAATTATAAACTTTCGTTCTAACTTCGATTTGAATAAAATTTTAATCGTTATTATTTAAAATATATCATTTTAAATATTAAAAATCCATTAAAATTGCTAAACTAAAAATTTTAAATTTGTTCTAAAAATCCGGGTTGTTACATTCTCTCTCACCCCTTAAAGAAGAGCGAAAAGGTGATATTTCCTAGTCCTTTCGAACATGTCTTTCTAAATTTGGAAAAAACGTTGGCTACGGTTTGATATCAAAAGCCCAGAATTCGCTAGAGTTATTCCTATGAGCTCGTCTATGGTAAACAAAAAGATGAACCCTACAACAAATAACATGGGAGTTTTGTATTGTATCGAGCCTCTCCACATGGTAGTAATCCAACTAAAGATTTTGATTCCAGTGGGGATAGTTGTGATCATGTTAATTACGGTGAAGTAAGCATGCGTATCAACATCTAAACCCATGGTAAACATATGATGCGACCAAACAAGAAACCCAAGAACACCTATACTGATTATAGCGTAACTATGCTTAGATAATCGAAGATCGATTTTCCCAAAAAGGTCGATACGATATGACTAATAATATCAAATCTGGGCAGAATGAGAATATACACCTTTGGATGACCATAGAACTAAAAGAGATGCTGGTATAATATGGGGTCTCTCCATCCTGCAGGATCAAAAAAGGTTGTATTAAAGTTTTGGTCAATTAATAACATTGTAATTGTCCCTTCCAGTACTGGAAGTGATAATAAAAGTAGAAACGATGTCACTAGAATGGACCACACAAAAAGGGGTAATCTATGTATAGTCTTTCCAGGTCCATGCATGTTGAAGATAGTTGTTATAAAATTGATAAAACCTAAAACTGATGAAACACCTGATTGATGAAGATTGAAAATGAATGAATCAACTGCTCCTCCAGAATGGCTGGTAATACCACTTAAAGGCAGATGGACCATCCACCCAGTGTCGCTACCTACTTCTACTAAGGTGGAGCTTAATAAGAGAAAGAGACCTGGTGGCAACAACCAGAATGATATATTATTTAATTAAGGAAATGCCATGTTAGGTGCATTTATAAGAATCAGAACAAACCAATTACCAAATCCACCTATCATTGATGGCATCACTATAAAAATGATCATTAAAAAAAGGATATGAATTGACCTGCCATGCTTGGTTGGTACAACAAAAATCTTCCTAAGGGAAGTGAGTTGATCAGACGTAGACGAGGCACACTTCAAAGCCTAGACAAGGCAACCTTCACATAACCCACCACCGAATATGATTCCCAAGACTTGAGGTAAAGGTTGAAATCATCCAGCAAATTCCCTTGTTTAGTTCACTGATCTAATGAGGATTGGCTAGGATGGAGAGCGCGGGCGTTGGATAATCCGTGTACTAGGAAAGGAGCCCTAGTATATAAGCAGACTCTATACTCTTCGAGATGATCTCAAGTCCAGTATAAACATTGAGTCAAATCTACTTCGCTTATCTTTTCTGGTGCAGAAAAGAGATCACT
This sequence comes from Allium sativum, assembly GCA_030737875.1. NCBI lineage: Eukaryota > Viridiplantae > Streptophyta > Magnoliopsida > Asparagales > Amaryllidaceae > Allium > Allium sativum. Next base: position 424,823,521 of record CM060909.1, on the reverse strand, counting down.
TACTCAAACTTTCAAAATGATGAATATGAAGTCCGGGAAACTATAGGTACAATGTATTCTCTGAATCTTGGTTTCCTTCCCAGGTCTCCCCAGTGTTGCATGTTGGTCGTGATGTGTCTTGAGATGGCCGTCTCCAGCCCCTTGTTGGTGGGGAATTCGCTCCCTCCATTTGGTCGCCTCGCTCTGCTGCATTTTGCTTATCCTCCAAGTGTTAGAGATGCGGATTAAGGATCTTAAGGAAATCTAAACACTAGAGGGGGTGAATAGTGTTTTATGGAATTTATTAATTTCTTGAAATCATTTTTGATTAAACAAAACAGTATGTAGATCACAGATATTAACAAACATGGAATCTATCACAGAATGCAGAAAATAAAAGTAAAAGCAATAAAATCAAAGTACATACTGAAATTTTATACTGGTTTGAGACTCCCTTACATTTAGTCCTATACAATGCTAGGTTGGTGCGGATTTTTATTCAAGAATAACTGATTACAATCCTTGATTTTAGGGCTACAAGGGCACACCCCAACTAATTCCAAGTACAGTAAGACTTAGTTGTTTTACGGGCCAAAACTTTACACCCAATCTATTTTCGGGGCATAATCACACCCATTCACTTTATACGGGACATGATTATACCTTTTTCTTATCAATTTTTGTAGTATTTCCTTGATAGGACTTGATCTTGAGATCTTTGATTACAAACAACCTATAACTCTTGAGTAGCACTTGAATTCAGAGAGATTTTGATTTAAAATTAAAGAGAAATAAGAATGATATGGTTTCTATTGAAATCGACAGAGTATAAGTGTAGAAAGTAAACAATTTAAGAATATTAATGGTGAAATGTTTAGAGAGGAAGAAGATGATGAACGTTAATCTAAAAATTTAAATTTTGGAAGTTATTCATAGTTTGCCAACAGCCACAACCTTTCAGAAAAGATTTGTATTCAAAAAACACTTCTTTTTGAAATAAAAAAAATCCCAATTGCTAGTAAATTGACATGCATAAATAAGGATGTCGACATATGCTAGTGTAAATGTAACAATCCTGATTTTTGGAACCAATTTAAAATTTTATTGTTAATTGATTTAATGGATTTTTAATATTAAAATAATTTATTTTAATAAATAATGACTTGAAATTTATTTTAAAACAAAGCAAGAACGTAAAAAATTAAAAATTTAATTAAAACGAACTCAAAATGGCGCGGTAATTTGAAAATTCGATTTTAAACTTTGAATGAATGTATAGAATTCAATATAAGTTGGAATTTGATAAAACAAGAAACATTGGAATATTTTGAATTGTAATTTTCTAGCGAATCTAAGAAATTGAGATTTTACTTTACAAATTGTAAGTTATGTTTATATTAAAATTTAGAATAGTCGCTATGGAATTTATATATATGTTTTAATATCATATGTAGCCCTTAAAATTGGTCATTTTGCAAATGACCTTCGTTTCCAATGAAACCACTTCCATTGAGTTCAAAAGGTCGTTTGCGTGTTCGAAAACTATAAACATCGATACCTTTGGAGTTGGAGAAATTTGGTCTTTTTCATTGGATATATGACCAAAATATCACTTTTTGCATATGGAAGAATTTAGACTCGAAACCACTTCCATTGAGTTCAAAAGCCCGCTTGCGTGCTCGAAAATTATAAACTTCGATATATTCCGAGCTTCGGTGATTTAGCACTTTGGTTGGGTCTTGGTTTGGCTAAACCAAGCCTACCTTATAACCCCCAAATCAGCCCATTCTCCCTCATTCACTTCAACTCATCAAAAGAAATAAAAATGGGGATAGGGAATGGGAAATTAAAATTCCCTAAGCCTAGTCAATCCTAGGAGCTCCAATTCAAGTCCATATCATGTGCAAGTCCAAGGAAAAGCTTTGGTAAGCTCCTCTCCATCTTCTCTAGCTTGATTTCTCTTTAATTTGTGAGATTTCCTATGACCTAATTCTTAGGAAATATGTTCATATGATCATAGGTTGTTTATTCTAGTGTTTTTATCGAAGAGAGGTTGTTCAAGCTTGCTATTAGATTGATTCATTGCTTCTAACCATCAAAGGTGAGAGCTTTGTGAGTTCTTCATGAATCCACATCTATGCCACAAGCTATTAGCTTGTAAATGTGTGATTTAATGCTCATTTGAGTTTGTATATGCTAGTGAAACGGATAGGTTAGTGTAACTTAGCCGATTCAATGTGTTTATGTTTTATTAAATTAAAAATTATGATTAGAATTGTCAACACAATCTAATGCATATGCAACTAGTTGGTTTGGCGATATTGTGAAGCCCCATTGACGCACCGTCAAGTTTTAAGACTCCACAATTCGCTTGAATCGTATTTGATTGCTTTGGTTTAATATTGTGTTCATTTTAGAGCTTAAAACCCAAATCATTACAATCTCATGCATATATGTTTGTGCATGATTGTTTATGTTCTTGAGTTGTTTCAACGAGCTTATGAGGCCTTATTATAATCTAAATCAAGTTCATAGCCTCCATAGTTCGCAGGAAATGATTCATATAAGGTATGGCCAAAATAAAAAGAAAAAAACAAATTGGACCATTCGACAGCCACCAGTCGACTGGTCCAAAACAGACCAGTCGACTGGTAGTCAACCTGGGCAGCAGCCCAGGTTCTGACCACTCGACTGGTCTGAAATGGACCAGTTGTCTGGTAATGATTGTAGGCGGGAGAGACCTCAGTACACAATTTAGATTGATCCAGGCTTCTTCCCGGTCTGAGCCCGGACCATTTGGCCTTTATTTGTGACTTTTCAGTTTCTCTAATTCACAGATTTCAGCAGCCTGATTCTTATGAACGCATTTTATAAATCATCAACTAAAGAATGACGGAGTGGAAACCAATAGTGAGAACGCTCTCACTCAATTATTTCGTACAGTTAATTATTTTTATGACCGAATATATGTTGAATGCTTATGATTGCAATGTTTATTTGGTGGATGATGGATGCTTATAGTTTTAATATTATTATCATTAAGTTGTGATTATAAGTGCTATAAAATAATAGATAAATTCACATGGATTGTGATGTAAACCCCATACGGGTATTGGGACGATAATTTTACACATCGCCCAAGTATGCAAATCATTGGATGTTGATTGAAAACCCCACACGGGTCAGGGGATGATAATAACTTCACACATCTCCCTTATGTTTAGTTGTATGTCAATCGATTGATTGACATATCGTTATAAGCATTATTTAATTATTTAATGCTTATTCAGTTGTAAATTGCACTCTGGATGTGAATTGAATGTTTAAAGGTTGTTTATCACAATTTTTGAATACATGCAATGCACGAAATCCATATAATTAAAACTATATGGTAATTGATTGTGTCACATCCCGATTCAAGATATAGACGAATATTTTAAACATAATAGTCAGAGAAGAATCAAAATATGATTTTGATGTCCGATATCGGATGGGCACGAATACATATGTAAAATCATAATAAATGATTTTAAAAGATTTTGGATGAAATATTCCACGTTTGTAAAGATAAAAGATATTTTTATCTAAATGAACTAGCTAACAACTTGAAGAAAGAACTGAAAGGAAATGAAATGGTTTTAATCTAACCAGAGTTTTCCAATGTATGAATTGGAATGGATTTGAGTAGAAATAATCTTCGGAATATTTCAATATTGGATTTCGTGATAATATGGATATTGCTGAGGAAATTGGAAGATACAGATATCATTATTCCCAATACGATATTTGTTGGTCTCAGAATTTGATATTGAATATAAGTCGATATGATTTCTATTTAGAGCCTTGTATTTAATATCAAAATAGATTTTAGGTTTGTCGTGAATGGGTTCTTCAATAACATTGTTCTTAAAACTAGTATAGAAAAGAATAAATCTTTTAACTAAGATTTAAGGAAGTTTTCATATTAATAAATATAATTGGAATTAAATGGCAGTTAATTTTGGGTTGATTGTGAACAATGTTTTAAACAACATTAGTTCTTAAACCCGATTAACAGTGAAGCTAATATTTGGAGTTTATAAATCTTTATCGTAAGATTTAATGGAAGCTTTCCAAATTAATAAAAGAAATTGGAATTTAATGGAATTCGATTTAGTGATAATTGAGATGAGCTTCTATGAAGGAAGGGGTTTACTATTTATGGAATTTGAAAGGGTTGTCGTTATTCCATTTATAGTATTAGTCCGATATAGAAATTTATATCGATTATGTACTATTATGATTTATGTGAAGATTCCATTTTGATGGAAGATGATTTTGGGGTTTATCGTGAATGGTATTTTAGATGATATTGGTTCTTTAACCCAGTTAAAGAAAAGATTAATTTTCTAAAGTTGAATAATCATTAAGTAATGATTTTTGAAATTAAAACTAAGTGGAGTTTTAATGAATCTTTAATTAGATTGAAATGGGAATGAGGTAAGTAAATTTACCAAATTCAAGAAATGTTCGAGAATGGAGCACCACCAGTATTACTCCATGTGATAGTTAAATCTTTAATTAGATTTGAACGTTAAAATGGTAATTTATTTTACCGATAACATAATGGCTGTTAGATATGGAGTACTACCAGTTTTGCTCTATAGGATGAATAGGTTGGGATTGGAAAAATAAAATAAATGATTACTTTGGTAAGGCTCAGTAATCCCGGCTAGTTTGATAAACCTTAATTTGGTTTTAGATTGTTAAAAGATAATACAAAATCTTTTGCAATGGTTTTCAAAGAAAGATTTAAACAAGAGGTTTAAATGAATTAAATCTTTGATAAAATTGATGGAAAAAATTCCCAATGTAATCAATATTTGAATAAAAGAATACCCTAAATTGGAATGAGGCGTATGATGTGTTTTATAGCACTTGATTATAAAATACGCGAGTTATTCGAAAAGACCAGGTTTAACCCATTCTGAATAACTTATACAACGACTAAAAGTCGAAGAGTTGAAGACGGTGGTTGAAGACCGGAGATCTTCACATCGTTTGGATGATTACTGATGTCTTCATTGGGCTGTACACCCAAGACGAGGTAATAAGTGGTGATCGTCCAGACATACTTGGAGATCGACCAGATATGCAAGGGTCTCTCTCCTGTATTGGACGTATGGGACGAGGAATAAGGTGCCTCCGGTTTCATTCAGACCCAGAACGAACTTGAAAATGGATTATGTCTGACATTGTAATGTGTGCTATATTCATTGATCTCTGCTAAATATATATTTGTTTGGTGGCGGAGAATTTATTCTCTTTCTTAACACCCTTCTCTGAGACGTACGAGCTTAGAGGTTATATATTGGCAGAAATCAATGGTATGGTGTGGATAGGCAATGTGGCATGCTAAGATGCTAATTATTAAGGCTTTTGTTAAAAAGCAGGGTCTTGTGGATGATGATCAAAGCATGGCTTTAAGTAGCATTGCTTTGTGTATAGCGTTAATTTGCGAGCCTCACACCCCGGAATGAGTCTAAAATGGGATAACGACTGCAGGGAGTGCATGCTTTCTTTCTAGCTAGAAGTGGTGTCATGGTATGAAGCCTAGACATTTTTTACTTATGTGGATGATAGACTACGAGGCACCGTAGATATCGAGTTGATTAAAAGGCTCAGAGATAGGTTTAATAGGACCGGAAAACGTATTGTTCAGGAATAACCAATCCTCAAAAGTAAGAGAGGACAGGCCCTGAAGATCCAAGGGTTACCCATAGGTGTGATCCTGAGACATTTGCTAGAGTGTCTCGAAATCGGTAAGGAGACATCCCTTGCCTTACTCATGATGGAAATCCAACTTCCAATATGCGACCTTTCGGTTTTAGTTGTAAACCTATATGGTGACATAGTGGGATGGGGAATTATGCCGTCTATGATTGATACATTTATATTTGAAGTTGATTTATTCACTTATAGTGATAATAAAAGATAAATTTCGCGTACCAAGCATATTTGGCCATTATAATGTAAAACTTTGTCCTCTAGTTTGTGTTGCATTGTGTGATAGGACCTGAGTCTTATAATGGCTTCATTTTTCTAAAAAGCATTGCGTTATTTGTTTATGGTATTCTAGGAAGGAAACCCGTTCCGTGTTATATGGCGTGGTCCCTTGATTTACCCAACAATAAAATCAGGTTAATGATAAATGTTTTAGTTCTCACACCACTCCCATGACTGACTCAGAGTTTATTGTTTCCACCTAAGCTATGGGTACCCATATTTTCCACACGGGCAGCTAGTAGTTTTGGTTTTCGCAAATATTTCTTTTCATAGGATCCTGGATTATGGCTGAAGCTATATATAGAATGCTTTGTATCCGTGTATTCCTTTCAACTGTGGTAGTTGATATTTCCCGCTGCACATTATATTCGTGTATTATATTTTCTGTTGTTTTGTAATTTAAATATCCAATATTATTTCCCAATGTATATTATTTATTATAACTCTGATATCTTTCACTCCGATATAAATTGTTGTAATAACAATGAAATGTTCTCTTGTATGTGTTATGATGCATCGTGTTCTTATGCAAACCGTGTTTTCCCATCTCCTCGGAAGCTGGGCGAATTCGGTGCACGACAGTAAAACCCAAAAATGTATATTAAAACAAAGTAAATAAAGTTTAGAAAAATTAAGGTGAATCCATAGTTAAAACAAACTATATTCCTTTATATTAAAACATTCTATTCAAAGTAAAATATATTTTTAAAAACACATGAAATAAAAATAATTAAGAAACTAAATATAAAACTATAAATATAAAACTATGAATATATTAAAATAAGGAAATTGGAAACATAAGTAATTACAATAAAAATAGTAATAAATTTGTAAGTAAAACTTAAGTTAAAATCTATTAAGTATAAATTTGAAAATAGGAATTATAAATAATTTTCAGGAGTTAAAATATTTCTTAAAAATAAAGAAGTGTGTATTCATAAATAAGGAAGTAATCTTGAAATCATTTGAAATCTAGATTTAAAAATAAGTAAATAATTTTGAAATCATCTGAAAAAGAATTTGAAATCAGAATTAAGTTTGAAATGAGAATTCAGTGCTAACCAGAGTTTTAACAATATATCTAAACACATTTACTCTATAATTCTTGATTTCTTAAACTATTGATTTCTTGATACTCATGAGTCCTAAAACTTGAATTCTTCTACTTTGAAATCTTGATTCTCTGAACTTCACAGTCTTGAATAATAAATACCTACATAGATTTCCTGTATATATATATATATATACTAGAAAACAGTGTTAGTATATATTTTATAACTGTAATAATTGGAAAAAAAAGTTGAAACAAGTTTGTTGTCATCAAAACCGTCATCAATAACATTTCATCTCTAACAATTTACCCTCTTTGATGATGACCACCTTGGTTTTTGAAATATTCAAACTTGATATCTTGATTCCTCAATTACTCCACCTTTCTCTATTAACTCCCCTTGGAACTTCTAACTCCACCTTAATCTATGCCTTATATTATAATTCTCTCCCTTTGTCATCAACAAAAACTATATAATCCTAACTAGAATCTAGTAATCCCCTTAAAACTAAGGCATATTTCTAAGACTAATACTATCTAAAACTGACAAACTTCAAACTATTTTATACTCAACCTAGTATAATAGTCTAATGATATCATCGGGTTTAAGTGCTATCATATAGACACTAAATACTAAGGAACATCCATACAAACATATATTTTATTATTATTTATGTTTTATTCCAGGTACACAAGTATTTTTAATAAATATATACAAACTTTCACGTACAATAGCGCATATACAAATATATGAATATACAATCTTAATTATTAATTGTTTCTAATAATAAGGGATTTGTGAATTGGACAATTCTGGTAATAGAGACAGAACTCTCCATTTGGTTCAACCACACTCCCATCCTTATCGAAACAGACTTCACCGACATAGATTACTTGATTGTCTTCGTCCATTTTGTGAAGTTCGGCAGAACTTATATAAGATGAGACAGCTGACCGAGGAGAAAGGGTTTCCGGCTCGTCAACATATACCTTCAGCTTTGATTCACACTCAATGTCTTGATTGATTGGAAAGAATTTTCCTTAGTCCTTATGAAAAGCAGAGAGAAAGGGGGCATTTGATGTGTAACCAGTGCCTTTTTTTATAGGTATTATCTCCAACAAATGGGAATCTGTTCCTAAGGAGAAATGCGAACTGAGCCGAGGAGCCGAGTGACGCGCTACTACTTAACTTGAGTGCCAGCCAAGAATTTCAGGGGCTTTCAGCAAGAATTTCAGGGAGCCTTTCGAAGCATTTTCAAACGAATGGACTTCCACGAGTGGCTTCTCACTAGATTAGGTGACTCTTATTGAGTAAGGCCGGGTCAACTAAACTATTAGGCCCGGATTAATATACTTGGCCGGTTGTCCCCACAATTAATATACAACTACGCTACCTCTTCCTAACTCAGAAGATCAAAGCAGGGAGATCCTTTTTCACAAAATAAGCTTGGATAGCCGGATACAATCAAGGTGCTTGCGGACTGGAACAAATTCAGCCATCGGAACAACTCGAGCAGAGAGGTGGTGAAGCGGTGTTCACCACTTCCAATTGAGAAACAAATTGTAGTAATTTATGCAGCTGTCATTTTACTTTCGATAGTTTTAGCGGAGCAAGTATAGAGACCTCGGCTCAGGGTAACCAAACAAACATAACATGCATGCGATGAGGTCTTCCCATCAACTCCTAGGGATCTATCTATCAAAGGATCTACCTAAATGCCCAGGAGCTTTTGTTCATGAGAGATATCATCTTCGTCTGCTAACCCTTGAGAAAACAAACTCTCCCCTGCCATAAATTGCTTTGCTTCTTCAATAAATATGCTTATTCTTCTGTCTGATGGAGTTTTTATGCCCAGTTGTCTAAAGCTAAAACAAGAGTTTGTTAGGCATGGGAGGCCCTCGTACTAGTAAAGGGAGCTTTATTTATCGGGTCCCCTAGCTGTATATTTGGTTTTTCTTGTTAACCCAATAAAAATGGGATTTATTTCTCAACAAAAACTGCCGAATTGGCCTATTTCCTGCGCGTACCAATTGAAGTTTTTCGAATTTTTATCAAAAGGAACAAATTCGTTCGGATATATCCAATTGACATATTCGAAAATCCCATTTACTTAGAATTTATGGGCCTTTAGTTCCAGTTTATCTTAGGTTCATTTAATATTTCATTTAGGGGAAGGAAAAAAGAAATTTTACGTTGCACAAAAGCCATTACTTACGTTCCGCTAGCACTAAAAAGGTGACTCCTATTAGAAGTGGTAGAAGTAAACTAAGTACTTGCGCGTAGCGGTGACTAATTCCCCATCTCATTTGGGGTGGGTTCACTAGGAGATGACTAGAAAGATAAGAGCTAGAGTTCGGGCCGCTATGTAACCTCGAGCTGTGATTCCGTTCGGAGTAACATGAAGCTCAGAATTTGGGTGTATTCAATATCCCCAACTACTACAAATAGAACTTCGGTACCATTTGACAAATTTAAGCATGGAGAATGGGTCAAGCCCTTGGGGCCAACAAATCACAGACGAAGTCTTTCTTATTTTTTCTTTCGGAGTTAGCTCACCCTTGCGAGATCGTGACCCAAGGATCTAGTGCAGAGGTAGCTGTAACTCTCAGATCCATTAGTGGACCAGCATGCATGTAGTTAGTGTATCATCCCATATGGTTATGTTCTATTCGTAGGAATAAAATGGACAACCTCTGGGAGAGGCGCGATGACGGTTGCTTTCTTGACCAGTTGGACCAGTTTCGGTCCATACCTTAACCAAGAATGCCTTCCTCTTGAAATGAGAATGGGTAAGAGATATGGTCAAGTTTCGGATTTATCCAATTGAGATATTCGGAAATCCCATAGCCACTTCAGTCGTGCTCGTCGTTTCTCGAATGGAAAAAAAGAATCTTTTTTCTAGGAACATGGTAAACCAGAAATTCTGATGTTCATGATTCTTCATCCACTGATGCAGAAAATGCTCCAGTTTTCCATTCTCATATGAGGCAGGAAGGTTTATTTCCCCAAAAAATATAAATTAAAACCACCTCTGGGCTCTGGGTCTCCTATTCATCCTAATCAGTTCTGTTTCTTCATTGTTGCCCGGCCCTAGTCGTGATTCTTTGGTATTGCGTTAATCTACCACAAAGGGTATTTGAGTATATTAATAGAGAAAGAATCTAAGACGGGGACGAAAGCATTATTAGTTGACATGGTCGGAGCAACAGTCCCAATATCCCTTTCCTCCTGGGTTTGTATTGCTGTATATTAATAGGGAGCCACTCTAGTGACGCCTTTCCTCGTTTGAACCTCGCCATTAATGTTAAGGCTATGCCATCCTAAGGTGCTGCTAAATGGAAGGATCTTATCAACGTCCATGAATGGAAAAATCAAAGATCGAACTGCCAAATTGAAAAAATTGGGTGTTGTCATAGTATCAGCTAAGTGCACAGGCCGGAGATAAGCGGACTCGTTTTTTATATAAATTCAATTTCGTTGAGTCTTTTTTCTTCATTATATGATTGCAGGGGCGGGAATGACTAGTCTTAGCTTTTGGATATAAGTTTGCCATATATTTTCTTTCTATCCGGATGTAGTGTTCAAGTGCCAACCCCAAGCTCTCCAACGGCAGCATTCCAAGCAACCCTAACCAGTAGCGCTTCCTCGAAGGAGAAGTAAGCACCGTAGATAGATATAGTGTAAGCAAGCAAGGGGCTAAGCGGTAAGCAAAGATCAATTGAGAATAGTTGGATAGGTTGTAGGCGTCCGTGAGAGAAAATTAGCACCAGCTAGAAAGTCTTCTACCCCTAAACATAATAGATCTTATAGTAGTCATGCTTATGCTTATTCGTCTTCTTCCTTTAATGAAAAGTCATCATCTAATGATTCAATACCAATCAGTCAATCATCCCCGAAACCAATCATAGACCAGAGTTTGTTAGAGAAGGAGCTTCCTCTATTCTGGGATAGTGTTTACTCAAAAATGAGAAATAAGGGAGTTCTCTCTTTCAGTAGTTCGTCGGGAATTAAATTAATGGATGCAGAGCATAAAAGGGAATTCGCTAGTGAACGAAGAAAGCACCCTATGACTAGGCTAATCGAAGCAAAGGTAGATAGAGCGGCCCAAGAATAATAAAATTATAAAAAAACTTCTTTTTTTGTTTTCGACATATAAGTCGTATTTTCGTGAAATAGATCATAATAAAATTCATGTATCTAGGGAGGATTCATTGGAATAAAAGAATTAGTAGATCTGTTCCGCCGACTTCGCTCGCCCCAGGTTCTCTAGACTGATGATGTATCGGAGAACCATAGGTGCGTAGCGAGACTTCTAACCGGATAGACTGTCACTTAGTCCTATGCGTAGCAGGAACACTTAGACGTATAAGAGAAGAGACTGGAAAGAAGAGTTCTTTCTTTGCTTGCTTAGCATGATGTTGATTTTGATCCTCTACTTCCTCTTCTTCTTTAACCTCTTCTTCTTCATCTTCCTCCATGCGATTGTGGACTAAAATGTTGGAGGAATCATCTTCTATAATATAATTGGATTTTCTTGGTTATCGATTATATATTTCTGAAGATTTCTAATGATCTTCCCTTGCCTCTCTTGGTTTTGGCCATCTGGAGTTGAAGAAGTAGGATTTCAGCGGATAGTTGAAGGGTATCTTTAATAGAATCTTCTAGTTTGATAATCCTTGCATGCGTAGAACGTTGAAATGGACCTTGGGTAGGCATAGGAAACGAAAAGAATTTTTTTGGTTATTGCTTGAAGTGGAAGCCATTATTTTATTATTTATGAATTTTTACTACAAAGAAAATAAGTGAGAAGAGAAGGATTTTCGAAGTGGAGAGTTTAAATAAGAGTAATAACTAACTTTGGAGGAAATTTTAATTTTAAAATTTTTATGTTATATGTCGACATACAACCTTTGCTATATCAACTTATGTATGTTAATTTTGAAAAAAAATCTTATAATTTATATTATATTTATACTAATTTATTTATTTTACTTCATTTAGAGAATGAATTCCTATTTATTTTCTTAATTTAGTAAAAGTTGCTTCGTTTATTGGTTCAGTTAATATATTTGCAATTTGATTTTCTGTGTTAATAAATTATAGTGAAGTGTTTTCTTTATTTACGTTATCTCTTAGAAAATGATGTCTCACGTCAATATGTTTTGTTCTACCATAATGTGTAGGGATTTTAGATAGATTTATATATAGCACTCGTATTATCGAAGTAAATCAGTGATTTAGTTATGTTTAAACCGAAACCTCTTAGAGTTGTTGCATATATATTACTTGAGAACAAGCCAAAGCAGCATATATATATTCTACTTCAGTTGTTGATAAGGAATCAATAATTTTCTTTTTACTGAACCACGAAACGAAGGAATGACCCAAAAAGTGAAAAATTCCACTTGTGATTTTTCGGTCTGATTTACAATCAGCACAGTCAGTATTGCAATACAAAATTAAATTGAACGAATCATTCTTAGGATAGAATAAGAAAAATCTAATGTATGTTTGACATATAAGTTTTACGGTTTTTAAGTGAGCTTGTTTAGGTTGTGATTGGTATATAGCTCAGAGACGAACACTATGTATTATGTCTGGTCTCCGGCGATTATATACAGTAATAATCCAATCATTTATCTATATAGTTCCGATCTATTTCTTTTGAAGAATCATCTTTACTTAAGACTTCATTGGTTGCTATAGGAGCGGGTTTTCATTTAGTACGAGCCATATTCAATTTATTAATTAAATCCCTAGCATATTTTTCTTGATTAGTAAAAAATTCCATTATCTAGTTGTCTAATTTGTAATCCAAATAAGAAAGTAAGTTCTCCCATACGACTCATTTCGAATGCTCTAGTCACGATTTCTGAGAATTCTTGATTCATTTAATTATTAGTTGATCCTAAAATTATATCGTCAACATAGATATGTACTAATTGGATATTATTTTCATTTCTTTTAATAAATAGTGTATTATCTAATTTACCAATTTCAAAGTTTGATTGCAACGAATAAGTTCATAAACGATCATACCAGGCTTTAGGAGCTTCTTTTAAACCATATAAGGCTTTCTTTAACTTATAAACAAGATTAGAAAATTTCTCATATTTGAATAATAGGGGTTGTTCAACATAAACGTCTTCTTTAATGAATCCATTTAGAAAAGCACTTTTTACATCCATTTGAAATAATTTGAAATTATCATGATTAGCGAATGCAAGTATAATTCTAACAGCTTCTAGTCTTGCTACAGCAGAAAAGGTTTCATCGTAATATATTCCTTCTTCTTGACAATATCCTTGAGCAACTAATCGTGATTTTTTTCTAACGACATCACCAAGTGCATTCATTTTATTTTTATATACCATTTAGTTCCTATTATAGTTTTATCCTCTGGTCTAGGAACAAGTTCCCACACATCATTTCTGGTGAACTGATTCATTTCCTCTTGCATGGGAAATATCCATGAATCATTATATGTTGCTTCCTTTGGATTTTTGGGTTTAATAGTAGATATAAATGTTATATTACTCATATTATTTAATTGATTCTTAGTTCTAACTACAGATTCAATATCTCCTAACATATTTTCTATAGGATGACCTCTTAATAATCTAATTCTTTTATTAGGTTGATTAGTTTCATTATTTATTTCGTTTGATTCGTTATTATTATCAAATTCATCTTCATTTTGATTTAAATCTTTGTAATTTTAATCAAATGATACAGTCAAAGTTTCTTCAATAGTATTATTTTTAAATTAAACACTCTATATGCCTTACTTCTATTTGAATATCCAATAAAAGTTCCTTTATCTGATTTTGGATCAAATTTATCTGAATTATCTTTAGTATTTAAAATAAAACATTTGCTTCCAAATTCTGAAATAAGATACCTTTGGTTTCTTTTTATACAGAAGTTCATATGGAGTTTTGTTAGTTAATGGTCTAATTAAAATTCTATTTAAAATATAATAAGCTATAATGACTGCTTCAGTCCAAAAACTATTACGTAAACTACGATCAGAAAGCATAGTTCTCGCACACTCTTGTATTTTCCTATTTTTACGCTTAACTACTTTGTTTTTCTATGGAGGTCTTGAAAAGGAAAAAGTATGAGTAATTCCCTTTTTAATACAAAATTTCGCAAAAGTTTCATTTTCAAATTCTTTACCATGATCTCTACGTATAGTTTTAATTTTTAATGATAATAAGTTTTGAATTCTCTAGGAAAATGTTTTAAATATTTCAAAAGCATCATTTTTTTGTTTAAGAAACAACATCCAATAAAATCTAGAGAAATCATCGATAATTACAAAAACGAATCTACTATGGTTTGTTGATTGTGTTTGTAATGGTCCAAATAAATCCTATGAAGTAATTCTAATGGATCTGAAGTGGTAATGTCATCTTTCGATATAAATGAACTTTTCTTAATTTCCCTAATTGACAAGCGTCACATAAATTATCTAATTTGAAATTCATTTTGGGTAATCCTCTAACTAAGTCTAATTTAGAGATTTTAGATAGATGTTTGAAATTTAAACGACCGAATCTCTTATGACAAATCCAAGAGTCACTTGTATTGGCCAAAAGACATAAGTTGTCGTTTGAAACTTTCATACTTGTGATGTAAACATTTTTCTTTCTAATTCCTTTGAAAATTATGTCTGAATTATTATCCTCGATGAAGCACTTATCTTTTTCAAATTTAATTTTATAGACTTTATTTCATAATTGACTTATACTAAGAAAGTTATGTTTTAAATTCCTAACTAATAAAACATCAGAAATAGTAGGAGTTTTGGAATTACCGACATTGCTGATGCCAAATATATATATCCTTTTGAGTTATCACCAAAATTGACGATCCCTCCAACTTCATAGATTAAATCATTCAATAAGTTTGTATTTCCCGTCATATGCCTCGAACAACCACTATCCAGTATCCATTTATCTCTTTTGATTTGCACCAAATGACCGTTAAGTTTTGAATTATCAACATTTATGTAACACCACTATTCCTGTACAACACACCAATTTGGTATATAACTTGACTTGTCATAATAATTAAATGCAGACTTATAAAACAATGATGAAATGCATACTTTTGAATTAGTGCTATAAAAATCTTTAAAACTATCATTTAAAATTTTCAAAATTCAGATTATGAAGCCTTTGGAAACCAATACTCTGATACCAATTGTCAGTGATGCGGATTAAGGATCTTAAGGCAATCTAAACACTAGAGGGGGCGAATAGTGTTTTATGGAATTTGTTAATTTCTTGAAAACAAAACAGTATGCAGATCACAGATATTAATAGACACAGTATCAATCACAGAATGCAGAAAATAAAAGTAAAAGTGGTAAAATGAAAGTACATACCGGGATTCTATAATAGTTTGGGACTCTCCTACATCTAGTCTGATACAACGTTGGGTTAGCGCGGATTTTTATTCAATGATATCCAATTACAATCCTTGATTTTAGGGCTACAAGGGTACACCTCAATTAATTCCAAATATATTGATACTTAATCATTTTACGGGCCACAACTTTACACCCAATCGATTTCCAAGACACAATCGCACCTAGTCACTTTATACGAGACAATACCATACCCTTCCCTTATCAGTTTTTGTAGTATTGACTCGATAGGACTTGATCTTGAGATCTTTGATTACAAGCAGCCTAGAACTCTTGAGTAGCACTTGAATTCAAAGAGATTTTGATTAAAAATTGAAAGGGAAGAAGAATGATATGATTCCTATTGAAATCGCCAGAGTATACGCGAAGAAAATTAAGAATTTAAGAATACTTACAGTGGAATGTTTAGAGAGGAAGAAGAATATAAAAGTTAATTAAAAAATTAAAAATTTGGAAGGTATTTATAGTTTTCCAACAACAATAACCTTTCAGAAAAGGTTTGAATTCAAAAGACACTTCTTTTCAAAATTTAAAAAACAGCCTAACGGCTAGTATGTTGACATACATAAATAAGGATATCATCATATACTAGTGTAAAATTAAAAAACGAATTTTAAAACAAAGTAAATAAAGTTTAAATAAATTATGGTGAATGCAGAGTTAAAACAAACCATATTCCTTTATATTAAAACATTTTATTCAAAGTAAAATATTTTTTAAAACTCATATAAAGATGAAATAAAAATATTTAAGAAATTAAGTATAAAAGTGTAAATACAAAAATATGACAATATTAAAACAAGGAAATTGAAAACATACGTAATTATAATAAAAACTAGTTATAAATTTGTAAGCAAAACTTAAGTTAAAATCTATTAAGTATAAATTTCAAAATAGGAATTAATAATAAATTTCATGAGTTAAAATATTTCTTAAAAACAAAGAAGTATATATTTATAAATAAGGATGTAATTTTGAAAACATTTGAAATCTAGATTTAAAAACAAGTAAATAATTTTGAAATCATTTGAAAAGGAACTTGAAATCAGAATTAAGTTTGAAATTAGAATGTAGTGCTAACCATAGTTTTAACAGTATACCTAAACACATTTATTCTATAATTCTTGAACTCTTGATTTCTTGATTCTTATGAGTCTTAAAACTTGAACTTTTATACTTTGATATCTTAATTCTCTAAACTGTACAGTTTTCAATAATAAATACCTACATAGATTTTCTCTATACACACAAACACACACACACATACACATCTAGGAAATAATGCTAACATATATTTTATAACAACGATAATTGAAACAAGGTTGTTGTCATCAAAACCATCATCATCAACATTTCTGTCTCTAACAATCTCCTCCTTTGTGATGATGACAACCTTGGTTTATAAAATATTCATTTCGAATGTCTGGATTCTTCAATTACTCCTCCTTTCTCTATTAACTCCCCCCTGAAACTACTAACTCCCCCTTAATTTATGCCCTATTTTATAATTCTACCCGTGAAACTACTATATCCCCCTTAATTTATGCCCTATTTTATAATTCTCTCACTTTGTCATCAACAAAAACTATATAATGCTAACTAGATTCTAGTAATACCCTTAAAACTAAAGCATATTTCTTAGACTAATATTATTTAAAAATAACAAACCTAAAACTTTTTTATACTAAACCTAGTATAATAGTCTAATAATATCCTTAGGTATAAGTACTATCATATGGACACTAAATACTAAGGAACATCCATACAAACGTATATTTTCATTATTATTTATGTTGTTTTCAGTTACATAAATATTTTTAATAAATATATACAAACATTCACGTACAATAGCGCATATACGAATATACAAATATGTAATCTTAATTATTAATTATTTCTAACAATCGAGGATCTGTGAACTGGTCAATTTGGGCAATGGAGATAGAACTCTCCATTTTGTTCAACCACATTCCTATTCTTATTGAAACAGACTTCACCGACACAGATTAATTGTTCATCTTCGTCCATTCCTTGATTCTTATCCTCTACTTCCTCTTCTTTTTCAACCTCTTCATCTTCCTTCGTAGGATTATGCACTTGAATGTTGGAGGAATCATCTTCATTTACAATTGGATTTTATTGCTTATCATTATATATTTCTGAAGATTCCTAACGATCTTCCCTTCGTTCTCTTGGTTTTTGGCCATCCGGAGTTAAAGAGTTGGATTTCAGCGAGTAATTGAAGGTTATCTTTCGTAGAATCTTCTAGTTTGATAACTCTCGTGTGCATAAAATGTTGAAATAAGCCTTGGGTTGGAATAGGAAATGAAAGGAAGTAGCTATACCGGAGAAGAGCAGGAGGCTTCCACATATGATGTAACACCCCGTATTTTCTGTGAACATAACAGTAACAAATCAGAGAATAATTAAATTGTACCAAAATAATTAAGGGAAACGGGTTACGCCATTGCGTTCGTCTCGAAATTCTACTTGGAATGGAGTCAAAGTTTGCATAAATCGGACTCCGTATGAAGAAGATATGGCCATCAGAAGTTTCAATAAAAACCAGCCCGAAATTCAAAATTCAGATTTCAAAATTCAAAACAGACACCCGGGCTGGGTAGGAAAATTCCCGCCCAGGACCCAGGTCGACACCAGGATCGACCTGGGTAAACAGGTCGACACTAGGTTCGACCTCCCCCCCCCCCCCCCCCCCGCTCCCTTTTTTCCAGATCTAGAGACAGATCCATTTTTCTGCACCTGGACGCCTTTCTGACCGGATTCGTGAGCTCTAACCTATTTAAACACCCCCAAACCTAGCTTTTTCTCCACACAATTTCATTCTTCCTATACTCTGCCTCTATTCTAATTAAAAATAAAAATGGCGTCGCTACTCTGCTGGAATCAAAACTAGAACTAGTGCATCTTCTTCCAATCTGAATAGAGAGAACAACTATTTTCTAATCTAATCGATATTCTACGCCAAAGGAGCGCTATTCAGTGTCAGAATACAGATCCCGGAAATCAAGAATCGTTCCCTTTTGTGAGTTTAGTTATTTTCAGATATGAAATTTAATAATTATCTTGACATTTTTGTGAATCTGGATCTGAGGTTATGCATACTTTTCTATGGATCTATTTTGTTAATATTATTGTGACTGTTCTGTATATGTTCCCTCTTTTCTTCCTTTTTGTTTATAGCCAGGCTACCATGAGCCTGCGCCAAATCTCATAATAGATTAACGCACAAACGCTAAATTTTGGGACAAATAATGGATAATGCATAATTGGACATGACTGATCTTTGACTGATTTGAGAAATGGACATATGTTGTAGATTAGATCTAGATCTGTGTATACTCTGTAATTTGAAAGAAGAGGAATCATTGTATGATAACATATGACTTGAAACTTGGGGAACATAGCGCATGTTTAAAATTAAGATCTGATTTTGAGATGTTATAATTTAAAGATCTAGATTTTTGGGCATATTTTTATATAACGATTCATGACTTGAAAAAGGAATATGTGACTTAGGCGTAAAGACCTATATTAAAATAGGATAACTACTAATGTGAATGCGCCTAAATATGGATTTTTGGATATTGGCATTAAAGGCTATAATTTGGCATAATTCATATCATGATTTGGGGCTTTTAGAGAGTATTCTGTACCGTGCAAAGTTTAACGAAAATTTGGGGGCATATATTGTATTATGAATTATGACCATGATTTAGGCATGTAAGTTTAGGTTTAATCTATGCTTAGGTAAGATATGTAAATAAAATTTTAGAAATGATTAATCTGTTGAATTGCCTAATCTACCAAATCTGTTATCTGTTAAATCTATTGAATTGCCTAATCTGCTAAATCTGTTATCTGCTAAATCTGTTGAATTGCCTAAATCTGTTATCTGCTAAATCTGTTGAATTGCCTAAATCTGTTATCTGCTAAATCTATTGAATTGACTAATCTGCTAAACCTGTTATCTGCTAAATCTTTTGAATCGCCTAATCTGCTAGATCTATTATCTGTTGAATTGCCTAATCTGTTGAAAGCTGAGTAATTGTAATCTGTAGGCTCGATCTAAAATTGAGCAAAACATGTTAATAGAACTTTGGATAATCTGTTGTAACTTGTAAAGAAGTTAAATCTGTTAAATGGACATAATAGGCTGATATTTTCTGTAATGGAATAAATTAGCTATGACACGAGGTTAGACTCTGTTTGCGGTAGAAGGCTGCCCGGAACCAACCGGCTTAACTAGCAACCGCAAACTGTCAGTCTAATGTGAGAGGTCGTAGGCATAAATAAAATATGCTTAGACACGAGGTTAGGTCTGGCT
Source organism: Allium sativum (assembly GCA_030737875.1). NCBI lineage: Eukaryota > Viridiplantae > Streptophyta > Magnoliopsida > Asparagales > Amaryllidaceae > Allium > Allium sativum. The sequence goes on along the minus strand of CM060909.1, from coordinate 424,803,666 downwards.
TGTGGTAGAAGTCTGCCCGGAACCGCCCGACACGTCCAGCGGCCACAAGTTACCGACCTAATGTGAGAGGTTTATGCATTAATATTTAATTAATGCAAATTTAAGAGAAATGCGGGGTTTAAAAACGTGTTGGGTGGATAGGGTTAAACCAACTGGACTGATGAATCTAATAAACCCGTTTCGTGAATCTGTAGGCCCAATACAAAGTTTGACAATCTGTAAGTCTGTTAAATCCGTATATCTGATCTGTTAATATGAAAAATTGTTAACCTGATTGTCTGATCTGTGAACTAGTAATCTGAACTATGTCTGAAACTTGTAAACAAGTTAATCAGAAATCTGCTAGTCTAGGGACACAAGGTTAGGAGGGGAAGTACTTGTGTCATCTGTTGTTTGGGACCCATATTAGTCAGTAACCCTTTCTGGTATCAAAACTTTGACCATACACTATGTAGGGGTCCGGGCACGCTCACTGAACTAATTATAAGCGGTTCATTCTGATAATGGCGAGGGGTGTTGATGCCGCGTTCCAACCGGGTCATGTGCATGCATGGATCTGGTCTGCTCTGAGGATGTAAGACACCTAACATCTGTAAATAGGTATGTGCCAATAGGTTGCCACTTTAGGGAGTGATACACCCTACTGTGGGGCCGACACAGGGTATTTATGTATTAGGGAGCCGATCGCTTGGGGTAGCAATTAGGGTACACTTTGTTATGTCTGTTCATGTTGGTACCGTCTATTTCTGTTGAGTGGTAACACCTGTCTATTTCTGCGTGGTATCGTCTGTTGGGGTGGTAAAGGCCCATTACTAGTGTACACCTAATTCTAACATTCTGTTTCCGTCTCTGATTCCGTTTCTGACTCTGTTTCCGTACCTTCTGTCTGTTGGGGTAGTAAAGGCCCATTAGTTGGGTGGTAAAGGCCCATTATTAGTATTCTGCTTCTGTACCTTCTATCTGTTCGGGTGGTAAAAGCCCATTACTAGCATTCTACTTCTGTAGAGATTATTCTGTTTCCGTTTCTGTTTCAGTTTAGACATTAGGGTAACACCTAATCCTGTTATACTAGTATTAGTGCAGAGAAGTGAAAAGCTTAGCTTAGCCTATATCATTCCGTTTCTTCTGTTAACCTGCTATTCCTGTCTCGGTTATCTCTCCTCCAGTTTTATTTACATGTCATGATACTATTATCTGTTTATATGCTGAAAGTCACTGGACTCACCAGACTTATGTCTGACCTAGTTTGTTTCGCCTCTTTTCTTTCCGTCCCCCCCCCCCAGGTTTTCAGGGTGGAAACATAGGAGCTTGATTCAGATTCTCTCTGCTTGAAGTGTTTGAAGTATTGCTTGGCTTTGGCTCTATCTTTCCATGGCAGTTTATATTGGGGATTATGGCTTTAAAAACTATGCATTCTGAAGGCTTTTGTACAAGACCAATATTTATGTACTTGAATTCCGATATTGTGATTTTGAAAGATGTAACCAAACTTATTTATGTTTCTGTTGCAATAAAGTTATAAATTTTTCAAGTACTACTTTATCTGTCTTGTAAATTTCTGTTCTATCTACTAAAAACGCTCCACCAAAGTTAAGGCATTCCCTTTGCGAGTTACCTTAACGGAGTTAGGGTGTTACACTTGGTATCAGAGATGAAGGTTACCAGATTTGATAAAAAGTTTTTGAAAACTATTTTCAAAAAGGTTTAAAAAGGAAGTATTTTCAAAAGTAGAGTTTATTTTGAAAACATAATCCCCAAAGCCATATGCCTATCTTTCTATCCTTTGTTTTAAATCATTCCTTTTCTTTCGTTTCAGCATGTCTGGGGATCTTAACCTTCCGGAGGGCGTACCGATACCTAGCTAGTTCAGGAGGTACCTAAAAGCTAGGGCTAATGATGCGGACCCAGCAGACGTCCCTCCTCCCCCAGCTGCAGCGTTTCCTCCTCCTCCTCCGCACGTGAATACTTTCCCGAAGATATGTAGAGACTTTCAAGGCATGGGTGGGTGGAGCTTTAATGGAACTGAATCCTTCGTGGAGGCAAGGAACTGGATCAAAGAAACTGAGGATTTGTTCGTTATCTTCGAGGTGGACAATAGGCAGAAGATATAGTTGGCGGTATGGCTGCTTAAGGACGAAGCTTCTTTTTGGTAGGACGTCACAAATGGAGAGCGTCCGGTAGAGACATGGATGGATTTCAGGCATTGGTTCGAGATGAAATTTCTCTCACGAGCGGAAGAGAGTCTATACGTAGAGAGGTTCTTGGCGTTGAAGCAGGGGAATTTATCAGTGAGAGAGTACGTCAACAAGTTTAATCAGTTGGCGAGATTCGGCTTAGATTTGGTAAATACACCGCATAAGAAGGCACTAAGGTTTACTAAAGGTTTGAACGAGCCGCTACACGGATTGGCAATGTCCCACATTCCTATGGGGGTTACCTTCAAGAAATTAGTTGACATGGCATTGATGCATGAAGAGGAAACCAAAAGTGAGAAGAAAGAAGAAAAGCTTGAAGGACCACAGAACAAGAAGGCGGGGCCCAAAAGGGAAACACAAAAGAAGGATGAGAAGTCTGAAGACAAGAAGGAGAAAAAGTGCTTTAATTGTGGAAGCTCGACCCATCTGAACAAGGATTGCAGAAAGAGGAAGGACACCTGCTTTAACTGTGGTGAGATCGGACACTTCACTAGGGACTGCCCAAAGAAACGAGGGCAAGGGCAGAGGACAGGTCCTACTTCTGGAGGGCAGGTGAATACCCTCGAGGCTGGTGGATAGGATAGAAATAGGAAAACTTTCTGTAGAAGGTTTAATTTCCTTATCTGATTTTCGAGTTAAAACTCTTTCTGATTTTGGCATTTTGATTCTGTAACTGATACTCTGCACATTAATACTAGTCTTGTTTCTGGTCCTGCTATAGTCTCAAACCCCATAAGGGTTACGACTCATCGGTTTGTGAATAGGTTGGGGTTTGAGGGTATCTGTGTTAAGCGTTAAGTTGACTATGATGCATACATTCTGGTTTTTGTGGGATATGGTAGGGTTTTATCATGCTTAGTTTCCTAAGAATCATTTGATAATCTGATCTGTACCAGTAGTCTGTAAGTATCTGAATATTTCTGAAAAGGATGGGAGTTTTTACTTGAAGCTTGAAGTAGATTTCCAGTTTGGCATTGTTTAATTAGAGTAATTCACTGGGTGTCAATCTAATGTTGATTTCGGTCTTCGGGGTTGATACTTAGGGAATTATTTTCTCAACCGATGTCTAATAAGAACAGAGCTCTTGTTTTAATCGTACTTGCTTCTATCACCTTTAGGTAGAAACTAATGGGTGTAAACATGTGTTTGAGACATGTTATGTTTGATGGTTGCAAGTGGATGCATGTGGTTGCTAGTGGTTGCTCGTGGATGCATATACACACACTAGGCACTAGATTGGCTCAAAAACACTCTCATACTACATATGGATGTGTGTGCATTTTTAAAAAATTTATGGATGCAAAATGGTTGACTCAGCACATGGATGTTGCATATGAATGAACGGTTGTGCACTCATATAGAAATTATATGTATCAAATAGGAAAATAGCATACATGTTGGACTCGTGGCACTGACATAATTCGCATTAAAGAGGTCAACTGAATCAGTGGACCGCCTGATCTTTGCATTAGATAAGGAACATATACACACACTTTTGCATATGTTCAAACAACATTAGAAGTTTTCTAAGGACAGTGGATGCTTGTGGATGATGGTTGAGTAGATGGGTGATTGGATGGTAGGACACATTCTTCCTAACTTGAAGATTTCGGGGACGAAATCCTTTAAGGAGGGGAGAATGTAACACCCCATATTTTCTATGAACATAAGAGTAACAAATCAGAGAATAATTAAATTGTAACAAAATAATTAAGGGAAATAGGTTACGCCATTGCGTTCATCTCGAAATTCTGCATGGAATAGAGTCCAAGTTTGCGTAAATCGGACTCCGTATGAAGAAGATATGGCCATCAGAAGTTTCAATAAAAACCAGCCCGAAATTCAAAATTCAGATTTCGAAATTCAAAACAGACACCCGGGCTGGGCGGGAAAATTCCCGCCCAGGAACCAGGTCGACACTAGGGTCGACCTGGGGGTCGACCTGGGTAAACAGGTCGACACTAGAGTCGACCTTAGGGTCGACCTCCCCCCTCTTTTTCCAGATCAGGAGACAAATCCATTTTTCTGCACCTGGACGCCTTTCTGACCGGATTCGTGAGCTCTAAACTATTTAAACACCCCCAAACCTAGCTTTCTCTCCACACAATTTCATTCTGCCTATACTCTGCTTCTATTCAAATTAAAAATAAAAATGACGTCGCTACTCTGCTGGAATAAAAACTAGAACTAGTGCATCTTCTTCCAATCTGAATAGAGAGAACAACTATTTTCTAATCTAATCGATAGTCAACGCCAAAGGAGCGCTATTCAATGTCAGAATACAAATCCCGGAAATCAAGAATCGTTCCCTTTTTGTGAGTACAACTATTTTTAGATATGAAATTTAATAATTATCTTGACATTTTTGTGAATCTGGACCCGAGGTTATGCATACTTTTCTGTGGATCTATCTTGTTAATATTATTGTTACTGTTCTGTATCTGTTCCCTCTTTTCTTCCTTTTTGTTTATAGCTAGGCTACCACGAGCCTGTGCCAAATCTCATAAGAGATTAACGCACGAACGCTAAATTTTGGGACAAATAATGGATAGTGCATAATTGGACATGACCGATCTTTGACTGATTTGAGAAATGGACATATGTTGTAGATTAGATCTAGATCTGTGTATGCTCTGTAATTTGAAAGAAGAGGAATCATTTTATGATAACATATGACTTGAAACTTGGGGAACATAACGCATGTTTAAAATTAAGATCTGATTTTGAGATGTTATAATTTAAAGATCTAGATTTTTGGGCATATTTTTATATAACGATTCATGACTTGAAAAAGGAATATGTGACTTAGGCGTAAAGACCTATATTAAAATAGGATAACTATTAATGTGAATGCGCCTAAATATGGATTTTTGGATATGGGCATTAAAGGCTATAATTTGGCATAATTCATATCATGATTTGGGGCTTTTAGAGAGTATTCTGTACGGTGCAAAATTTAACGAAAATTTGGGGGCATATATTGTATTATGAATTATGACCATGATTTTGGCATGTAAGTTTCGGCTTAATTTATGCTTAGGCAAGATATGTAAATAGAATTTTAGAAATGATTAATCTGTTGAATTGCCTAATCTGTCAAATCTGTTATCTGCAAAATCTGTTGAATTGCCTAATCTGCTAAATCTATTATCTGCTAAATCTGTTGAATTGCCTAAATCTGTTATCTGCTAAATCTGTTGAATTGACTAATCAGCTAAACCTGTTATCTGCTAAATCTGTTGAATCTCCTAATCTGCTAGATCTGTTATCTGTTGAATTGCCTAATCTATTGAAAGCTGAGTAATTGTAATCTGTAGGCTCGATCTAAAATTGAGCAAAACATGTTAATAGAACTTTGGATAATCTGCCGTAACTTGTAAAGAAGTTAAATCTGTTAAATGGACATAATTAGGCTGATATTTTCTGTAATGGAATAAATTGGCTATGACACGAGGTTAGACTCTGTTTGCGGTAGAATCTTGCCCGGAACCAACCGGCTTGACCGGCAACCGCAAACTGTCAGTCTAATGTGAGAGGTCGTAGGCATAACTAAAATATGCTTAGACATGAGGTTAGGTCTGACTTGTGGCAGAAGTCTGCCCGGAACAGCCCGGCACATCCAGCGGCCACAAGCTACTGACCTAATGTGAGAGGTCTATGCATTAATATTTAATTAATGCAAAACTGTCATTTTAATTAGGTTAAGTCATGAATGGATTGTGAGTAGATGATGTGAATTGACATATGCTATCATGTATGTTATTAATCCTATGCTATGTGGTGATGATATACTATCTATTGTAAATCATGCTATGATGATGTTATGTATGTTGAAAGTTTCTATGCTAAGTGGCGATGAATCATACATGTAAAAAGCCATGATGTTACTATCTATGCAAGTTAGTTCATATTAATTAAATCATCATGTTTGGGCTATGTTGATCTATATTCACTTATAACCTCCATGGAAGTTAATGCATTCCCTTTGTGAGTGACATTAATGGACGTGGGGTGTTACACGTGGTATCTGAGCCAGGTTTCGATCCTGGGACACCCCACGTCCATTAATGTCACTCACAAAGGGAATGCATTAACTTCCATGGAGGTTATAAGTGAATATAGAACAGAAAAATTACAACAAGACAGATAATAAGTAGTACTTGAAAACTAAAGCTTCATTTTATTACAGCGGAAACATGTTTATTACATCACAAAACCATTAATCAGAGTCAAGTACATTATCCATCTTCATATAAACAAAATACATAATCCCATTACACAAATAGCCATTAAAAAAAAAGATAACAAGCTGGACTTTACTTCAACGGTCCAAGCTTTCCAAGTGAGATAAAGCAATCCAATCAAACTCCACTAGAGCTGGGCCCAATCTGAGGACCTGGAGGGCGAAAAGGATAGAAATAGAGGGGGTCAGACATAAAGTCTGGCGAGTATGACAATTCTAACAATACTATCATCAAAATAACTGGACTAAGGCATAAGCTGGAAGACAAGTAAATCTCTATGAACTATTAGGTAGATAAAGATAGCGTTTAAGATAACGTTAAAGATAACGGTAAAGGCATACCTAATTACTAACGAATAATTACTATACTGCACCGCACATTACTACACTGCACCGCACATTACTACACTGCACCGCACATTACTACACTGCACCGCACCAATCACCCTAAAGGTTGATCCCACTTGCTTCACACAGAAACAATATAAATAGCCTTACGTACCCCTAGCTGACTACATAGGTGTCGTCTGCCTCTATCTCCACTAGGTGTACCCCACTACCCACTTTCGATCGGCTCCCTACTCGTAGATACCCGTGCTGGCCCCACAGTGGGGTGTATCACTCCCCTAAAGTGGCAACCCGATACAACTGAGAATGCACGGCTTATACCTACACGATGCAACAACGTCTTACCTACCAGCCCGGGTCCACACACGCATATGAAACCCGTTGGACTTGCGTTTCCACCGCTCCCCGTTTTGGCCTCTTATAGTCAATCCCAGTATGCGTGTCCCGTCCTCGACTTGGGTCGAGCCCACAAAGATACATTTGGGATACTGGTTGAAATGGGCCCCCACGAGCTACCCACCTAAGCTTGTCATTAATATATCCCACTTAACCCTCTTAGTCATGTTCATTTACATGTGTGTTTGGTTAAGTCTTACTAATCGTATTTCACATGCCATTAAGAGCCACAACTAGATTCCTCATGCCACCCAAGGCACCTACTTAACCCCCATGTCCCACTTTACATGTTTATCTGGTTAAGTATTTCTTAATTCATTCAGGCCATAACCTCATAAAGACCTCTCACATTAGACTGGCATTTATGGCAGCTGGATTTGCCGGGCGGGTCCGGGCAGTCTTACACCATAAAAGAGTCTAACCTCATGTCTTTACAACTGTTATTCTTTAGTTTAGGCCTAGGACCTCTCACATTGGGCTGACATTTGTGACCACTGGATTTGCCGGGCGGTTCCGGGCAGGTTTACGTCACAAACGAGTCCAACCTCGTGTCCTAAGCATTGATTGACAACTTTCAATCTTTTACCCCAGTTTTAATAATTCCCTATCCAAATTATTAATTAAGTCCACTTTTATTGATGTCCATAATTGACTCAATTATGGTCATCCACTCATGGTATGCAAAATCATATCAATTGCACCCCAACATCTTATTATTAAATCCTTAATATTACCCCTACCCCACGTTTATACGTTCGCTTATTCAACGCATAATATAGGCTAGACTTGAATAGTCTAACGCATAGCACAAAGATAAATTATCACAACATATAGACAATTAAAATAAATCTAACCATAATAGGGGTGAAACTTGCATAAACTACACATGTTACGGATCAAAAGGTGTCAACTTGTTAAATGTCACAATTTACATGATATGATCATAGCCCAAATCTATACATAAACTTGCATATGGGGTTTATAGGCAACATAATGATGGTGTGAACTAGCATAGGATATCACATATGTCATAGCATAGTTCTAGATGTCATAATAGATATCATGGCATATGTTCATAACTTTTCTAATCAACATATGTAACTTGTCATATAGATCAACATAGCCCAAACATGATGATCTAATTAATATGAACTAACTAGCATAGATAGTAACATCATGGCTTTTTACATGTATGATTCATCGCAACTTAGCATAGAAACTTTCAGCATACATAACATCATCATAGCATGATTTACAACATATAGTATATCATCACCACATAGCATAGGATTAATAACATACATGATAGCATATGACAATTCACATCATCTACTCACAATCCATTCATGACTTAACCTAATTAAAATGATAATAATCTTGTTAAGACTATCATACTCACAATTATAGAAGAAAGAGAGTCGAATTAGCGCTCTTTTGATGAATAATCGCTGTTAGGGTTGGGTAGTTCTGATTTGGTTGCTATTCTTTATCTTTAATTTGATGGCGGCTGCTCTAGATCTCAAAATATCAGCATGACGGCCATGGTCTTTGTTTATTTTCTGATTTAGGGTTTGTGTATAGGGATCTTTTTATAGAGTTATAAATTAATTTAAGCCGTCGGATGTTCTTAGGGTTAATCAAAACCATTCAATTATGATAGGGTGATGAGTCAGCCCTAATGACTCAGCAAGGAGTCAGAATGGACTCAACAACACGGGTCAGCCTGAACCAGAAAGCTGTGCAGGCTCCAGCCTCGGCCTGGGCACACGTGGCAGGTGCGCCAGTGTAAATATGTACTGGCGCACTTCCCAAGTGCGCCAGTGCATTTTTTTTTTCTTTCTTTGCCACCAAACTTCGTTCGTCCATAACTCTTTCATCCGGTACTCATTTGCTGCAAACTCGGACTCTATTTCAACTAGAATTCCAAGACGAACACAATGGCATAACCCGTTTCCCACAATTCTCACGTCTGAGATTAGTTATTCTTTAATTTGTAAATATTAATATTAACAGAATTACGGGGTGTTACAAATGCGGTGTCTAAAAACGTGTTGGGTGGATAGGGTTAAACCAACTGGACTGATGAATCTAATAAACCCGTTTCGTGAATCCGTAGGCCCAATACAAAGTTAGACAAACTGCAAGTCTATTAAATCCGTACATCTGATCTGTTAATCTGAAAACTTGTTAACCTGATTGTCTGATCTGTGAAATGGTAATCTGGACTCTGTCTGAAACTTGTAAACAAGTTAATCTGAAATCTGCTAGTCTGGGGACACAAGGTTAGGAGGGTAAGTACTTGTGTCATCTATTGTTTGGGACCCATATTAGCCAGTAACCCTTTCTGGTAACAAAACTTTGACCCCACACTATGTAAGGGTCCGGGCACGCTTACTGAACTAATTATAAGTGGTTCATTCTGATAATGGCGAGGGGTGTTGATAGCGCATTCCAACCGGGTCATGTTCGTGCATGGATTTGGTCTGCTCTGAGGATGTAAGACACCATGACATCTGTAAATAGGTCTGTGCCAATAGGTTGCCACTTTAGGGAGTGATACACCCTACTGTGGGGCCGAAACAGGGTATTTATGTATTAGGGAGCCGATCGCTTGGGGGTAGGAATTAGGGTACACTTAGTTCTATCTGTTTCTGTTGGTACCGTCTATTTCTGTGGGGTGGTAACACCTGTCTGTTTCTGTGTGGTACCGTCTGTTGGGGTGGTAAAGGCCCATTACTAGTGTACACCTAATTCTAACATTTTGTTTCCCTAGGGATTATTCTGTTTCCGTCTCTGATTCCGTTTCCGATTCTGTTTCCGTACCTTCTGTCTGTTGGGGTGGTAAAGGCCCATTAGTTGGGTGGTAAAGGCCCATTATTAGTATTCTGCTTCTGTACCTTCTGTCTGTTCTGGTGGTAAAGGCCCATTACTAGCATTCTATTTCTGTAGAGATTATTCTGTTTCCGTTTCTGTTTCAGTTTAGACATTAGGATAACACCTATTCCTGTTATACTAGTATTAGTGCAGAGAAGTGAAAAGCTTAGCTTAGCCTATATCATTCCGTTTCTTCTGTTAACCTGCTATTCCTATTACAGTTATCTCTCATCCAGTTTTATTTACATGTCATGATACTATTATCTGTTTATATGCCGAAAGTCACTGGACTCACCAGACTTATGTCTGACCTAGTTTGTTTCGCCTCTTTTCTTTCCGTTCCCCCCCCCCCTCCCCCAGGTTTTCAGCGTGGAAACATAGGAGCTTGATTCAGATTCTCTCTGCTTGAAGTGTTTGAAGTATTGCTTGGCTTTGGCTCTATCTTTCCATGGCAGTTTATATTGGGGATTATGGCTTTAAAAACTATGCATTATGAAGGCTTTTGTACAAGACCGATATTTATGTACTTAAATTCCGATATTGTGATTTTGAAAGATGTAACCAAACTTGTTTCTGTTGTAATAAAGTTATAAATTTTTCAAGTACTACTTTATCTGTCTTGTAAATTTCTGTTCTGTCTACTAAAAACGCTCCACCAAAGTTAAGGCATTCCCCTTGCAAGTGACCTTAACAGAGGTGGGGTGTTACATATGATATATATAGATATTCTCCCTGTGTCGTTGATGGTCACTGCTTTGGGCATTAGTAGTGTACCTTCCTTATTTTGCTCTAGAGACAGTTTTTAAAAGTTGTAATAATAATGATGCGGAACATAAGTTGTATTTTGGATTTTCCGCTGCTATTATGGTTTAGTTTTCAGCTTATGCACTTTCTCACCTGTTTTATGTCAAAGTTATGTTATTATTATATTTTGTTCCATGCGCTGTGAGATATACTACAGGTTCCTTGTTTGTTCAAATTCCTTTCCTTTCTATGGCGACCGTCCCGTGCTGGTTGCACATCGGCACAGTGCACTTTCATTGGAATGTCGGCTGGTGCGGGGCGGGTCGTCACACCTTTAGTATTAGCCATATTAAATTTATTAATTAAATCTGTAGCATATTATTCTTGTTTAATAAAAATTCCATTATCTAGTTGTCTAATTTGTAATCCTAAGAAGAAAGTAAGTTCTCCCATATTAGTCATTTCAAATTCTCTAGTCATGATTTCTGAGAATTCTTGATTCATTAGTTAATCCAAAAATTATATCGTCTACATACATTAGTACCAATTGAATATCATTTTAATTTCTTTTAATAATTAGTATATTATCAGCTTTACCAATTTCAAAGTTTGATTTTAATAAATAAGTTCTTAATCGATCATACCAGGCTCTAAGAGCTTGTTTTAAACCGTATAAGGCTTTCTTTAACTTACAAACATGATTAGAAAATTTTCAATCTTTGAATAATGGGGGTTGTTCAACATAAACATCTTCTTAAATGAATCCATTCATAAAAGCACTTTTTACATCCATTTAAAATAATTTGAAATTATTATGATTAGCGAAACAAGTAGAATTCTAATAGCTTCTAGTCTTGCTACAGAGGCAAAGGTTTCATCGTAATTTATTCCTTCTTCTTGACAAAATCCTTGAGCAATTAATCGTTGTTTATTTCTATCGACCTCACCAAGTTCATTCATTTTATTTTTATACACCCATTATTTCCTATTATAGTTTTATCCTATGGTCCAGGAATAAATTACCGTACATCATTTCTGGTGAATTGACTCAAGTCCTCTTGCATGGCAAGTATCCATGAATCATCACATAGTGCTTCCTTTGGATTTTCGGGTTCAACAGTAGATATAAATGCTATATTATTCATGTTATTTAATTGATTCCTAGTTCTAACTACTGATTCAATTTCTCCTAATATATTTTCTACAGGATGATCTCTTAAAAGTCTAGTTCTTTTATTATGTTGATTAATTTCATTATTTATTTTGTTTTATTCATTATTATTATCAAATCCATCTTTATTTTGATTTAAATCTTTGTAATTTTCATCAAATGATACCGTCAAAGTTTCTCCAATAGTATTAGTTTTTAAATTAAACACTCTATATGCTTTGCATCTATTTGAGAATCCAACAAAAATTTCTATCTGATTTAGGATCAAATTTATCTAAATTATCTTTAATATTTAAAATAAAACATTTTCTTTCAAAAAATCTGAATTAACATACCTTTGGTTTCTTTTTATATAGAAGTTCATATGGAGTTTTTCTAGTTAATGGTCTAACAAAATGTTTATTTAAAATATAACAAGCTGTAGCGACTGCTTCAGCCCAAAAACTTTTAGTTAAACTTCTATCTGAAAGCATAGTTCTCGCACACTCTTGTATCATCCTATTTTTACGCTTAACTACACCGTTTTGCTGTGGAGTTCTTGGAAAAGAAAAATTATGAGTTATTCCCTTTTTATTACAAAATTTCGCAAAAATTTCATTTTCAAATTCTCCATCATGATCACTAATTGTTGGAAATACCAATGCTCATTTTCATTTTCAAAATCTTCAAAAATGGCCATCTAACCTTTTCAAAATTCAGATTGTGAAAACTTTGAAAACCAATCCTATGATACCAATTGTTGGAGATGCAGATTAAGTATCTTAAGGCAATCTAAACACTAAAAGGGGTGAATAGTGTTTTATGGAATTTGTTAATTTCTTGAAATCTTTTTGGATTAAACAAAACAGTATGCAGATCACAGATATTAACAGACACAGAATCAGTCATAGAATGCAGAAAATAAAAGTAGAAGCCGTAAAAGGAAAGTACACACTGGGATTTGATACTGGTGCAGGACTCCCCCACATCTAGTTCCACACAACGCTAGGCTGATGCGGATTTTTATTCAACGATATCAAATTACCATCCTTGATTTTTCCGGCTATAAGGGCATACCCTAACTAACTCCAAGTACAGTAAGACTTAGTAGATTTATGGGCCACAACTTTACACCAATTGTTTTTGGGGACACAATCGCACCTAGTCACTTTACATGAGACAAGACCATTGTAACAACCCGGAAATGCGAGCCAGTTTAAAAATTTTATTTTGGCAATTTTGATGAATTTTGAATATTTAAAATAGATTATTTTAAATAGTAACGACGAAAAATTTATTTTGAATAGAATTCAAACGTATATATTTATATAAATCGTCGTTAGAATATAAATATTTATTTTAAACTATAAAAGGAATTGAAAATGGCGCAGTAGTTCGATAATTCGATTTCAAACTTCAAATGAATGTACAGGATTCAAAATAAACCAGAATTTAACGAAACCAAAAATACTAGAATCTATTTGAGGATATCTTTCCAACGAATCCGAAAAATCGAAATTTCATAGCGGGGATCAAAAGTTATGTCCAGTTGAAATTTCAGAATAGTCGCTATGGAATTCTAGCCCTTAAAAATGGAAATTTTGCAAACGACCTCGGTTTTCGATGAAACCACTTTTGTTGGATCCGCGATGTCAAGTTATTGCTAGATTCCAATTTTCATAATTTTTCGAATCAATATGTGAGCGTGGAAAAGGAAAACGCGTTTGACCAGTTTTAGTTGATTTTAATCGACTGGAAAATGGCCATTTTTCTAACGATCTCAGAATTTGACGAAACTAGTTTTGTTAGGACCGTATCATCAATATGAAGCTAGAAAATATTTTTCGGGAATTTTTCTTGTTAGTATGTGGCCCCAGTAAATTGAAATGCGCGTTCAAATTCAACATATAGAGTTATATGTTGATTTTGACGAAAACTGATCGGAACGATCGAATCAGCCTACGATACATATCCCATTGTGTTCGGAATAGGGGTAATTAGCTAGGGGCGACAGTCGGTGGGTTTAATTCTGAGTTCAAAATAAAAAGTTACCTTTTTGGGATTAAAATAATAAAATATAAATTATAAACTATATAACTCTCTCTCCTTACTCCCTCACCCTCTCCCAGTCAATGACACTTTTCAAAATCAAATAAAAAAAGGAGAGAAGCGATGAATGGAGACCGCCGTCGCTGGCGCATCCACCATAAAAGTCGCGCCTCCTTAGCCTCGCTCTCCTCTATCCTCCGGTCCTCCTCCTTCTCACGCGAACCCCCAAATCAACCCCGACGTGAAGCCCCCTTTCCTCCCAATCGCGTGCTGCATCAGGCCGCCATTGGCGTCGCCGTTCCCCCCAGGTGGTTGCGCCCTCTCCTTGTCCCTCCTCCCCTCTTCTTCTTCCTCCATTCGAGAAGCCAAGCGCTTCCGCCTCCACATCCATCTCCTCCCTCCTCGACTTCAGACCCCAAACCCCCTGTAAGTTTTAATGTTTTATTTTATTTGTTTTCTTTATTTATTTATTATGTAATAGCTTTTATAAATTTAAAAATCATTTTTGCATGATTAAAATCAGTTTTGTCTGCCATGTATATGAGATAAAAAGGCGAGAACTTTAAATTAGAAAAAGGCGAAAACTTTATATATGAAAAGAAAAGATTGACTTTTTAAACTAGAAAGGCTATGATTTTTAGCTTAACAAAAGTTGGGATTTTTATTTATAACAAAGGCGATATTTTTATAATATAGAAAGGTTAAAAATATAATTTTTATAATATAGAAAGGTTAAAAATATAATTTTTATAATATAGAAAGGTTAAAAATATAATTTTTATACTAGTGGCGTATTAAAAATTTGATCTTTATATATGTAGCGAAGGAAAGAATTGTTTTTTTCATTATATATAGGTTGATGTAAAAATAGAATTTTTATCTATATAGTAGCGATGTAAAAATAGAATTTTTATCTATATAGTAGCGATGTAAAAATAGAATTTTTATCTATATAGTAGCGGATTTAAAATAGAATTTTTATATAGAAAGTGATGAAATAAAAATTCGATCTTTTTATATGAAACAGAAATATAAAAATATAATTTTTATATAGAAGGAAGCGTTGTAAAAATATATGAAGTAGAAATAAAAATAGAATTTTTATTTATTGAAATGAAGTGATAAAAATATAATTTTTACATTTGAACAGCGTGAAAGGAACTGCGTTAGAATTTCAAACCGATCCAGACAGTTCAACAGTTCAAAAGCAAAGCACGGCGGAGTGGAACCCTCTGTGAGAACTTCTCACTTTAAATTTTATTTTACTAGTTAAAATATATACTAGGATGCAGACGGTGCTTAGCAGCACCCGACACCCGTCATCCACAGACCATGGATGGCTTGTATGTTTGATTGTTTGTTGTGGAGAAAATTGATTGTGTGATGTGAAATGAAATAAAATATTTATATAGTTAAAAATATTTTATCGTTAAAAATATTATTTTTAACGTGTGTGTGTGAATAAAAATATGTGTTTGTTGATTTGAAACCCCACACGGGTGTTGGGATGATATTTGGTGTACACTAATCCCAATCATTTAATAGTATGTCGATCGATTGGTCGACATACTGTGTAAGTGTCAATTATTTATATTTAACGCTTATGCAGTTGTGTAGTGCACTTTGGATGATGGTTGATTATTTATCGTTGCTATTTATATACATGTGTTGCATGGAATCCATATAATTAACATTATATGGTGATTGATTGGGCCTCATTCCAATTGGGAAATAATGAATATTATAAAAGAAAAATCATGTATTGAATAGAATAAATAGTCATGTGTTGACGATGTTCAGGTGTGGAGAATTCATGTGTTGAAAGTGTATTCATGTGTTGAAAGTGTATTCATGTGTTGAATAAAATATTTATACAATAAAATTTACCTTTTTATTGTAAGTAAGAAGAAATATAGATTCATGTGTTGAATGGAATAAATATTCATTTGTTGAAAGGAATAACGAATTTATTGAAATATATAAAGCCGTGTTGATTAGAGATGCGCCATTTTGACGTGAACGATATTTATATCGATTTTATTCATTTCTTAATGAATATTGAAAAGTGATTTCAAAATCGAATAAGTAGAAATGAATTCGAATCGAATAAATAGAAATGAATTCGAATTGAAATCAAATAGAAATGAATTCGAATTGAAATCAAATAGAAATGAATTCGAATTGAAATCAAATAGAAATGGATTCGAATTGAAATCAAATAGAATTGAATTCAAATTGAATAAAAAAATTGAATATGAAGTTGAAATCGTTTCGAAAACGAATTTAAAACGATTTATAAAATACGTTTTAAAAGGAAATCGACGAAATATATATAATATATATATATATATATATTGGCCTGAATAGAACGCGCCGCGGCAGTTCGTGAATTTCGACCATTGACTTCGAATTGACGTTGCGGGAGATCCGACCGTCGGATTCTTCTAAAACCGGAACCGTTGGGTTCGTATCGAAAAGAGCTTTCTAACGAATATTTGAAATTAGAAATCTAACGGTTGGATTTGGAATTATATCCAAATCAAATTTGGAAAAGGTCGCTGTAAGTGCAGTTCGATGGCCGTTGATGGAAATCGACTGTACGGGCCTTGATAAAATTATTAAAAATATCTATAATTTGTGTAAAATTCATAAGAAATAATTTGTGAAGAACTGGGATGAAAAATTCCACATTTGAAAAGAAAAAAATAGATTTTTATCGAAATGAACTAGTTTTGAACTAGAATTAAAATCAAATTATTTTTGAAATAAATAAATTGAATTTGAAAGTGGTTTTGAAAATAATCAGAATTTCCAATACGTGAATTGGAATGGAGTTGAATCGAAATTATCTTCGGAATATTTTGATGTTGGATTTTGTGACTATACAGATATTGTTATGGGAATTTGAAAGATATATTTTATATCGTTATTTCCAATACGATATTTGTTGGTTTCAGAATTTGATATTGAATATAAGCCGGTATATTTTTTATTCAGAGACTTGTATTTAATATCAAATGTGATTTGGGTTTGTCGTGAATGGTGGCTTCATTAACACCGATTCTTAAGCCCAATAGAGAAAAAGATTAAATCTTTCTATTTAGATTTAATGAAGTGTATCAATTAAATAATATTTAATTGGAATTGAATTTGAATGTGATTTTGGGTTTATCGTGAATCGTGTTTTAGATGACATTGGTTCTTTAACCCAGTTAAAGACAGGATGTTGATTTTTGAAAAGATTAAAACTAAGTGGAGTTTTAATGAATCTTTAATTAGATTGAAAGTGAATTGATTATTTAAAATTATCAAATCTGAAGGGTGATCGAGATTGGAGTACCACCAGTTTTGCTCCAAAGCGATAGTTAAATCTTTAAATAGATTTGAATGTGAAATGGTAATTAATTTTACCGATAACACCGTGGTATTAGATATGGAGTATTACCAGTTTTCTCCATGGGATGAATAGGTTGGGATTGGGAAATAAAATAAATAATTATTTCGGTGTAGTTCGCTAATCCCGACTAGTTTGGAAAACCAGAATATGGTTTGAAATGATATCCAAAGGAGGATTAAAGAATAAATTTAGAAGAATTTATCTTTGATAAAATTAATGGGAACCTTTCCCTAAGAATGTGAAATTTTGAATAAAAGAATATTCTGAATTGGAATGAGGCGTATGTTGTGTTTGTGTAACACGTGTTTATTATATACGCGGGTTATTCAGAAAGGCCGGGTTTATACCCATTCTGAATAACCGATTCGACGAGATGTCGAAGATGAAGACGGTGGTTGAAGACCGGAAGTCTTCACATCGTTTGGGTGATTACTGATGATCTTGATTGGGCTGTACACCCAAGATGAGGGAAACAGTTGGTGATCGTCCAGACGTACTTGGAGATCGATGGATATGCGAGGAAAGTGCCTCCGGTTTCGTTCAGACCCAGAACGAACTTGTAAATGGATTGTGTGTCTGACCTTGGATTTTATTCTGTGTTGATTGATCTCTATTAAATATACATCTGTTTGGCAGCGGAGAATCTATTCTCTTGCTTAACGCCCTTCTCTGAGACGTACGAGCTCAGAGGTTGTATATCGATGGACATCAGTCGCATAGAGTGAATTGCCAGTGTGGCACGCGTAAGTGGCAATTGATCAAGGCTTCTGTTAAAAAGCAAATTCTTGTGGTTGATGATCAGAGCACGGCATGTGTGGCGCAGATTTGTGTATAGTGTGAATTCGCGAGCCTCACACCTCAGTATGAGTCAAAAACGGGATAGTGACTGCACGGAGAGCACGACGTTTCTTTCTAGCTATGGGTGGTGTCAGTGCTTAAACTGGCTGACATTTATATACTTTTCACTTGTGTGGTTATTGGAATGCGAGGCGCCTTGGATATAGGTCTGTTAGGACCGGAAAACATGTGTTCAGGAATAACTAATCCTCAAAAGTAAGAGAGGACCGGCCCTGAAGATCCAAGGATTGCTGTGTGCGGTCCTGGGACATTTGCTAGAGTGTCTCGAACGGAGAGGAGCTTGCCCCTTGCCTCGACTCATGACGGAAATCCAATTTCCAATACGTGATATTGCGGTGTTATTTGTAGAACCTAGTATGGCGACATAGTGGTATGGATCATTCATGTCGCCTATGATTGATATTTATGATTGAAATTGTTTTGACACTATACACTTATAATAGTATCAAATAATGTGTTTTAAACGTATCAAGCATGCTTTGGCTATTATAAGGTAAAAACCTTATCCCCCGGCTTGCGTTGCATTGTGTGATGGGACCTGGGTCTTATAATAGATTCATTTTTCTTTATTTATCATTGCGCTGTTTGTTTTATGCACTGGTATTCTTAGGAGGAAACCCGTTCCGTGCTATACGGCGTGGTCCCTTGATTTATCGAACTTTAAAATAAAGATTAATAACTGTTTTAGTTCTCACACCAGTCACATGACTGACCTGGAGTTTATTGTTTTAACCTAAACTCTGGGTGCCCCTATTTTTCCCACGGGCAGCTAGTAGTTTTGGTTTTGCAGATTTATATTCGCAGGATCCTGATTTACAGCTGGAACGATGCTCGGAAAGCTCTATATCCGTGTATTACTTCTAGTTGTGTTTTGTATTGTTTTTCCGCTGCTATGTAATTTAAATCTCTGATATTTATCAAATGTGTAATATTTGTCCATACTCTGTATATTTTTGTATTCTGATGGAATTGTTGTAATAAACAATGAAATGTTCTTCTGCTTGCGTTCTATTATGTCTTGTCCTCAATTCTATCCGTGCTTTCCTTCACGGGGAAGTTCGGGTCGTGTCAGTTTGGTATCAGAGCTTTGGTTTACAGAGCTCGAGAACAAGACACGTTAGAACCGAACGAAAGAATTCATCAGATATTGGATTAGTAATATCCAATTAGAATGACTCGTTAGAGATAGGATCAGTAGTATCCTAGAACAAGTGTGAAGAGTATATTTTTCAAATGAAAACAATTTTGTTTTGAAAATTTAAATCGTCAATACGTATTTGAATATTTATTTATATTGAATTTGGACAATCCAATATATAAAGATTTTGCATATACGCGTCATGAACGTATATTCGATGTTTTAATATACTGGATAGATATAGGATCACATCCTAGACACCCGGGGATAATTCTGGTGATGTCCGGACATCATCAGTATTTATGTTCGTGTTTCGAAGGTGCAATATCTATATATTTCCATTGACTGGTGTGAGAACCAAAACTATATAGATTTATTATTGAGATTTGGCATCAAAAACATGATTTTCCGTATATATATCAAATTATGAATTTGAAACGTTAATCCACTAATTGATTGATGATTGTGTTGTTTGTTTATTTGTTTGATAATTTTGAACCATTACGCCTAATAGAATCAAATATTGAATTGTATTGAAAATTGGTCGCATTTGCTTGCATATACATGTACTTAAATTGAACAGGTCTTAGCAAGGAGGCTAGAGCAGAAGAATAAAATTTGTTTGCCCGACAAATAGTTACATGCTTACCATAATTTACTGTTTTGTTTGGGTGATGATGATTTTATGAGCTGATTGGCTAGCCGCTTGGCCTTTTCTTTTTCTTTTGGATTGAAGAAGGCCATGGGAGGCTATATGAAATATCCCGAAGTCCCCGGTGCAGGGGAGGTTATGGCGAAATTTTTCGGAAATTTAAGGTGTTAGCAAAAATTTTGAAAAAAATGAAAAGTTCTTAGAAACTGAAAAGTTGAAGAACTTAAGCCGTAACGAAAATATTGGAAGTTGAGTTGGTTTGTAAAACAACTTTCGGCTTCGTTCCTTTTCGGGGATGAAAAGTTTTAAGTGGGGGAGATTGTAACAACCCGGAAATGTGAGCCAGTTTAAAATTTTTATTTTGGCAATTTTGATGAATTTTGAATATTTAAAATAGATTATTTTAAATAATAACGACGAAAAATTTATTTTGAATAGAACTCAAACGTATATATTTATATAGATCGTCGTTAGAATATAAATATTTATTTTAAATTATAAAAGGAATTGAAAATGGCGCGGTAGTTCGATAATTCGATTTCAAACTTCAAATGAATGTACAGGATTCAAAATAAACCAGAATTTAACAAAACCAAAAATATTAGAATCTATTTGAGGATATCTTTCCAACGAATCCGAAAAATCGAAATTTCATAGCGGGGATCAAAAGTTATGTCCAGTTAAAATTTCAGAATAGTCGTTATGGAATTTTGGCCCTTAAAAATGGAAATTTTGCAAACGACCTCGGTTTTCGATGAAACCACTTTTGTTTGATCCGCGATGTCAAGTTATTGCTAGATTCCAATTTTCATAATTTTTCGAATCAATATGTGAGCGTGGCAAAGGAAAACGCGTTTGACCAGATTCAGTTGATTTTAATCGACTGGAAAATGGCCATTTTTCTAACGATCTTAGAATTTGACGAAACTAGTTTTGTTAGGACCGTATCGTCAATACGAAGCTAGAAAATATTTTTCGGGAATTTTTCTTGTTAGTACGTGGCCCCAGTAAATTGAAATGCGCGTTCAAATTCAACATATAGAGGTATATGTTGATTTTGACGAAAACTGATCGGAACGATCGAATCAGCCTGCGATAAATATCCCATTGTGTTCGGGATAGGGGTAATTAGCTAGGGGCGATAGTCGGTGGGTTTAATTCTGAGTTCAAAATAAAAAGTTACCTTTTTGGGATTAAAATAATAAAATATAAATTATAAACTATATAACTCTCTCCGTACTCCCTCACCCTCTCCTAGTCAATGACACTTTTCAAAATTAAATAAAAAAAAGGAGAGAAGCGATGAACGGAGACCGCCGTGCTGGCGCATCCACCAGAAAAGCCGCGCCTCCTTAGCCTTGCCCACCTCTATCCTCCGGTCCTCCTCCTCACGCGAACCCCCAATCAACCCCGACGTGAAGCCCCCTTTCCTCCCAATCGCGTGCCGCATCAAGCCGCCAGTGGCGTCGCCGTTCCCCCCAGGTGGTTGCGCCCTCTCCTTGTCCCTCCTCCCCTCTTCTTCTTCCTCCATTCGAGAAGCCAAGCGCCGCCGCCTCCACATCCATTTCCTCCCTCCTCGATTTCAGACCCCAAACCCCCTGTAAGTTTTAATGTTTTATTTTCTTTATTTATTTATTATGTAATAGCTTTTATAAATTTAAAAATCATTTTTGCATGATTAAAATCAGTTTTGTCTGCCATGTATATGAGATAAAAAGGCGAGAACTTTAAATTAGAAAAGGCGAAAACTTTATATATGAATAGAAAAGATTGACTTTTTAAACTAGAAAGGCTATGATTTTTTGCTTAACAAAAGTTGGGATTTTTATTTATAACAAAGGCGATATTTTTATAATATAGAAAGGTTAAAAATATAATTTTTATAATATAGAAAGGTTAAAAATATAATTTTTATAATATAGAAAGGTTAAAAATATAATTTTTATACTAGTGGCATATTAAAATTTTGATCTTTATATATGTAGCGAAGTAAAGAATTGTTTTTTCATTATATATAGGTGGATGTAAAAATAGAATTTTTATCTATATAGGTTGATGTAAAAATAGAATTTTTATCTATATAGTAGCGATGTAAAAATAGAATTTTTATCTATATAGTAGCGATGTAAAAATAGAATTTTTATCTATATAGTAGTAGATTTAAAATAGAATTTTTATATAGAAAGTGATGAAATAAAAATTCGATCTTTTTATATGAAATAAAAATATAAAAATATAATTTTTATATAGAAGGAAGCGTTGTAAAAATATATGAAGTAGAAATAATAATAGAATTTTTCTTTATTGAAATGAAGTGATAAAAATATAATTTTTACATTTGAATAGCGTGAAAGGAACTGCGTTAGAATTTCAAACCGATCCAGACAGTTCAACAGTTCAAAAGCAAAGCACGGCGGAGTGGAACCCTCTGTGAGAACTTCTCACTTTAAATCTTGTTTTTCTAGTTAAAATATATACTAGGATGCAGACGGTGCTTAGCAGCACCCGACACCCGTCATCCACAGACCATGGATGGCTTGTATGTTTGATTGTTTGTTGTGGAGAAAATTGATTGTGTGATATGAAATGAAATAAAATATTTATATAGTTAAAAATATTTTATCGTTAAAAATATTATTTTTAACGTGTGTGTGAATAAAAATATGTGTTTGTTGATTTGAAACCCCACACGGGTGTTGGGATGATATTTGGTGTACACTAATCCCAATTATTTAATAGTATGTCGATCGATTGGTCGACAGACTGTGTAAGCGTCAATTATTTATATTTAACGCTTATGCAGTTGTGTAGTGCACTTTGGATGATGGTTGATTATTTATCGTTGCTATTTATATACATGTGTTGTATGGAATCTATGTAATTAACATTATATGGTGATTGATTGGGCCTCATTCCAATTGGGAAATAATGAATATTATAAAAGAAAAATCATGTGTTGAATAGAATAAATAGTCATGTGTTGACGATGTTCAGGTGTTGAGAATTCATGTGTTGAAAGTGTATTCATGTGTTGAATAAAAAATTTATATAATAAAATTTACCTTTTTATTGTAAGTAAGAAGAAATATAGATTCATGTGTTGAATGGAATAAATATTCATTTGTTGAATGGAATAAGGAATTTATTGAAATATATAAAGCCATGTTGATTAGAGATGCGCCATTTTGACGTGAACGATATTTATATCGATTTTATTCATTTCTTAATGAATATCGAAAAGTGATTTCAAAATCGAATAAATAGAAATGAATTCGAATCGAATAAATAGAAATGAATTCGAATTGAAATCAAATAGAAATGAATTCGAATTGAAATCAAATAGAAATGAATTCGAATTGAAATCAAATAGAAATGAATTCGAATTGAAATCAAATAGAATTGAATTCAAATTGAATAAAAAAATTGAATATGAAGTTGAAATCATTTCAAAAACGAATTTAAAACGATTTATAAAATATGTTTTAAAAGGAAATCGATGAAATATATATAATATATATACATATATTATATATATAATGGCCTGAATAGAACGCGCCGCGCCGCGGCAGTTCGTGAATTTCGACCATTGACTTCGAATTGACGTTGCGGGAGATCCGACCGTCGGATTCTTCTAAAACCGGAACCGTTGGGTTCGTATCGAAAAGAGCTTTCTAATGAATATTTGAAATTAGAAATCTAACAATTGGATTTGGAATTATGTCCAAATCAAATTTGGAAAAGGTCGCTGTAAGTGCAGTTCGATGGCCGTTGATGAAAATCGACTGTACGGGCCTTGATAAAATTATTAAAAATATCTATAATTTGTGTAAAATTCATAAGAAATAGTTTGTGAAGAACTGGGATGAAAAATTCCACATTTGAAAAGATAAAAATAGATTTTTATCGAAATGAACTAGTTTTGAACTAGAATTAAAATCAATTTATTTTTGAAATAAATAAATTGAATTTGAAAGTGGTTTTGAAAATAATCAGAATTTCCAATACGTGAATTGGACTGGAGTTGAATCGAAATTATCTTTGGAATATTTTGATGTTGGATTTCGTGACTATACAGATATTCTTATGGGAATTTGAAAGATATATTCTATATTGTTATTTCCAATACGATATTTGTTGGTTTCAGAATTTGATATTGAATATAAGCTGGTATATTTTCTATTCAGAGCCTTGTATTTAATATCAAATGTGATTTTGGTTTGTCGTGAATGGTGTCTTCATTAACACCGATTCTTAAGCCCAATAGAGAAAAAGATTAAATCTTTTTATTTAGATTTAATGAAGTGTATCAATTAAATAATATTTAATTGGAATTGAATTTGAATGTGATTTTGGGTTTATCGTGAATCGTGTTTTAGATGACATTGGTTCTTTAACCCAGTTAAAGACAGGATGTTGATTTTTGAAAAGATTAAAACTAAGTGGAGTTTTAATGAATCTTTAATTAGATTGAAAGTGAATTGATTATTTAAAATTATCAAATCTGAAGGGTGATCGAGATTGGAGTACCACCAGTTTTGCTCCAAAGCGATAGTTAAATCTTTAATTAGATTTGAACGTGAAATGGTAATTAATTTTACCGATAACACCGTGGTATTAGATATGGAGTATTACCAGTTTTCTCCATGGGATGAATAGGTTGGGATTGGGAAATAAAATAAATAATTACTTCGGTGTAGTTCGCTAATCCCGACTAGTTTGGAAAACCATAATATGGTTTGAAATGATATCCAAAGGAGGATTAAAGAATAAATTTAGAAGAATTTATCTTTGACAAAATTAATGGGAACCTTTCCCTAAGAATGTGAAATTTTGAATAAAAGAATATTCTGAATTGGAATGAGGCGTATGTTGGGTTTGTGTAACACGTGTTTATTATATACGCGGGTTATTCAGAAACGCCGGGTTTATACCTATTCTGAATAACCGATTCGACGAGATGTCAAAGATGAAGACGGCGGTTGAAGACCGGAAGTCTTCACATCGTTTGCGTGATTACTGAAGATCTTGATTGGGCTGTACACCCAAGATGAGGGAAACAGTTGGTGATCGTCCAGACGTACTTGGAGATCGATGGATATGCGAGGAAAGTGCCTCCGGTTTCGTTCAGACCCAGAACGAACTTGTAAATGGATTGTGTGTCTGACCTTGGATTTTATTCTGTGTTGATTGATCTCTATTAAATATACATCTGTTTGGCGGCGGAGAATTTATTCTCTTGCTTAACGCCCTTCTCTGAGACGTACGAGCTCAGAGGTTGTATATCGATGGACATCAGTCGCATGGAGTGAATTGCCAGTGTGGCACGCGTAAGTGGCAATTGATCAAGGCTTCTGTTGAAAAGCAAAGTCTTGTGGTTGTTGATCAAAGCACGGCCTGTGTGGCGCAGCTTTGTGTATAGCATGAATTCGCGAGCCTCACACCTCGGTATGAGTCAAAAACGGGATAGTAACTGCAGGGAGAGCACGACGTTTCTTTCTAGCTATGGGTGGTGTCAGTGCTTAAACTGGCTGACATTTATATACTTTTCACCTGTGTGGTTATTGGAATGCGAGGCGCCTCGGATATAGGTCTGTTAGGACCGGGAAACGTGTGTTCAGGAATAACTAATCCTCAAAAGTAAGAGAGGACCGGCCCTGAAGATCCAAGGTTTGCTGTGTGCGGTCCTGGGACATTTGCTAGAGTGTCTCGAACGGAGAGGAGCTTACCCCTTCCCTCGACTCATGACGGAAATCCAATTTCCAATACGTGATATTGCGGTTTTATTTGTAGAACCTAGTATGGCGACATAGTGGTATGGGTCATTCATGCCGCCTATGATTGATATTTATGATTGAAATTGTTTTGACACTATACACTTATAATAGTATAAATAATGTGTTTTAAATGTATCAAGCATGCTTTGGCTATTATAAGGTAAAAACCCTATCCCCCGGCTTGCATTGCATTGTGTGATGGGACCTGGGTCTTATAGTAGCTTCATTTTTCTTTATTTAGCATTGCGCTGTTTTTTTTATGCAGTGGTATTCTTAGGAGGAAACCCGTTCCGTGCTATACGGCGTGGTCCCTTGATTTACCGAACTTTAAAATAAAGATTAAAAACTGTTTTAGTTCTCACACCAGTCCATGACTGACCTGGAGTTTATTGTTTTAACCTAAACTCTGGGTGCCCCTATTTTCCACACGAGCAGCTAGTAGTTTTGGTTTTGCAGATTTATATTCGCAGGATCCTGATTTACAGCTGGAACGATGCTCGAAAAGCTCTGTATCCGTGTATTACTTCTAGTTGTGTTTTTTATTGTTTTTCCGCTGCTATGTAATTTAAATCTCTGATATTTATCAAATGTGTAATATTTGTCCATACTCTGTATATTCTTGTATTCTGATGGAATTGTTGTAATAAACAATGAAATGTTCTTCTGTTTGCGTTCTATTATGTCTTGTCCTCAATTATATCCGTGCTTTCCTTCATGGGGAAGTTCGGGTCGTGTCAGTTTGGTATCAAAGCTTTGGTTTACAGAGCTCGAGAACAAGACACGTTTGAACCGAACGAAAGAATTCATCAGATATTGGATTAGTAATACCCTTCTCTTATCAGTTTTTGTTGTATTGACTCGATAGGGTTGATCTTGTGATCTTTGATTACAAATAGCCTATAACTCTTTAGTAGCACTTGAATTCAGAGAGATTTTGATTTAAAATTTAAAGAGAAGAAGAATGATATGATTTCTATTTAAATCGATAAAGTACAAGTACAGAAAGTTAAGAATTTAAGAATATTAATAGTGGAATGTTTAGAGAGGAAGAAGAAGATGAAAGTTAATTTAAAAATTTGAATTCTAGAAGGTATTTATAGTTTTCCAACAGCCACAACCTTTCAAAAAAGGTTTGAATTCAAAAGACACTTCTTTATCATATTTAAAATAACAGCCAAACGGTTAGTATGTCGACATACACAAACAAGGATGTCGACATATGCTAGTGTAAAACTAAAAAATGAATTTTAAAACAAAGTAAATAAAGTTTAAATGAATTGTCGTGAATTTAGAGTTAAAACAAACTATGTTCCTTTATGTTAAAACATTCTATTCAAAGTAAAATATATTTTTAAAAACTCATATAAAGATGAAACAAAAATAATTAAGAATCTAAATATAGAAATATGAATATATTAGAACTAGCATATTGAAAACATTAGTAATAAATTTTTAAGTAAAACTTAAGTTAAAATCTATTAAGTATAAATTTGAAAATAGGAATTAAAAATAAGTTTCAAGATTTAAACTATTTCTTAAAAATAAAGAAGTGTATATTTATAAATAAGGAAGTAATTTTGAAATCATTTGAAAACTCGATTTAAAAACAAGCAAATAATTTTGAAATCGTTTGAAAAAGAATTTGAAATCAGAATTAAGTTTGAAATGAGAATTCAGTATTAACCAGAGTTTTAACATTATATCTAAACATATTTCTCTATAATTCTCGAATTCTTGATCTCTTGATTTCTTGATACTCATTAGTCTTGAACTCTTCTACTTCGAAATCTTGATTCTCTGAACTATATAATCTTCAATAATAAATAGCTACATAGATTTCCTGTATACACACACACATATATATATATATATACACACACACTCTAGAAAATAGTGTTTGTGTATATTTTATAACAATATTCATTGAAACAAAGTTGAAACAAGTTTATTGTCATCAAAACCATCATCATTATCATTTCAGTCTTTAACACTAGGCATCTTTAGAAGGCAAGGAGTGTGACAACGTACATGCTTCCCTCGTCCTTCTCAACAGGGTTTGGTGGCCCGAAATTGACTTGGCTTTGTCGCTATGCACCTCATCTACAAAGCGCGGATCGCGAGGCATCCCTCTCACTATAGGGCCCCTTTCTCTTTATGATATGTTATGTTTCCCTTCTCCATTCCAAGGGGTGAGTACCATGCTTTTACGGATCTCTCTCTCTCTCATGCACTAATCCCTATAGGTGCCCATGGTAGACCAACGCCATACCTAAACCAATCATCATATCAGTCCTAGGCCCTATTGCTGGAAAGGCTTGTCTTCAAAACCGTTCATGGAGCTTATGCCTTATACAACTCCTCCAGGGATGGAGATAGGCCCAACTAAGGCTTATGCGGTTAAGGTTGTTGTATGATCTATGCGGAAGAATGCTCATCAGATCAATTTGTGATACTTTAGTGCCTTAAACCATGTGAACAGGTTTTGACCAGAGCCGAACCCTTAACGTCTACAACTTGTGTTCTGAATATTTTGCCATAGCATTCTACTGAGCTTATTCAGTTGCGATCTTACAACTTTTTATAAGCTTAGTATCTGGGATCTCGAATCATTATTCTAGCTCAGCCATCTTGATAATTTTCAAACCATACTTTTCGGAGTAATCCAGAGTAACTTGGCCAAAAGGCTGGTAACGCTATATAATTAGTGAATGTACAAATCCTTACGTGCAAGCTCTTAGTCACTAGGATTTCCAATTTAATTTTAGTTTACAACACTCAATTTGTTAAGATAAAGAAAATGATGATTTCCCTATTACAATGCCCTTAGGTCCATATTTATAGGGAATGCGACATGGTAGTTAGCTTTGACATATTTGGTATTGAAAGTAACAATGTTGCATAGCATTGGGTTCATGGAAGTGATGAGGCTTGGCGTTCATGTTTTCTTTTAGCTCCGTCGTCCATGTTTTCTTTTATGTTGATCAACCCTTATCATAGTTACAAAGTAACATTGAATTAAAGTAGCATAATCATGGTGCGACATTGATAAAATGCAACACTAATGGGGAGTGGCTTCATTAATTAATTACTGAAGTGTGGTATCAATGGATATGACATCACTTAAAAGTCAACATGAAAAAGTAGGGGCATGAGACAGTGGCAATGCAGATGATATACAATATCAATATGGAATGATATTAAAGAGTTGCGACATCCATTATATCTTCATAAGTGAATGCTAATATTGATTGGGTTCGACATCAATGAGATGCGACTTAAATAATGTCGACATACGCTAAAGGTTTACAATGCTGGTAACATTGGGCATTACCATGTCCTTGAAGAGATGCAGCATTGAGGAGGATTGGCATGGATCAGTGGCAACATGATCTTATTTGATATTTGATATAAAAGAGGCGTGATATTGGATGGAGATGACAATAATCAATAGCTTCATCAATAAGGCATTATCAATGGCGACATAAATGGTAAGCGACATCGATGTCGGTAACATATGACATAGATGACGTGCAGTATCCTTAGCTTTAGTTTCAACATGCAATATTGAATATAACTCTTTATCAATAAAACATAACATTCCTCATTTCCATGGTATTGATTCATAATCATTATTTCACTATTAAAAGTTGATGAAGCATGGTCATGTCACCTGTCGTATATCTTCAGTATCAAATATGATGGTGACATGCTCCCTTTTTAACGTCATGTAGGAAGATGCCTCTTAATCTATAACCTATGGCTTGATACATCGAAAATAGATGCAATTTACACATTATGTAAAATAACCTTCTCTACCACAATAGACGAAGAACCATCTGCTTCATTTTTGTTCCTCAAACTTGCACAATCTTTCTTTTAGTGGTCATACTTCTTACAATGATAACAGCTGTTTTATCTGGACATGTCTCTCCAAACACTTCCGGGCTTTCTTCACTTGGAACACTCTTTAAAATTATTCCCATCTTCTTCTTTCTTCCTATCTATATGTATAGTTTTTGATCACTACTAGCTTAACTAATTTCGCTTATAGGTTTCATCATATCTCTCATCTGTTTACTCATAATTTTCATCTTCTTATCTAGTAATCATCATGCTTCTTCCATATATCGAGCCATTAGCAAGTACGGTGTATCACTCCAAAATAAAGCATAATTTTAGCTTATCCTTTTTCTTTTCATCCACATGCAAATTAGTTGCTTTCATCTTCATCATCAAGTCATCAAAAAAGTTAAAATGTGCTTTCAACGATGTAACTTTGTAACACCCCACACTTTTCCGAGTCCAAATTTCAACAAAAGCCAAAACTTGAACTCGTCCAATAATGGAGAGTATAAATCTAGAACCTGCAAATAATGAGCACGATAATGATCAGAGTAAAATAAAATTAACTCACGGCGGAAACAAAATAAGATAACCAATACCGACTATGGCTACTACCTTAAAGCATATCGCTACGATGATATCGAGCACGAGAGAACGAGAACCGAAAACAAAACACCTGCAAAGACCTGTCTTCCCCAAGCTAAACCTGAGAGTTGTTATGAGAAGGGAGGGTCAGAACAACAAGTCTTGGTGAGTAGAAAATGTACAATGCTGCCTACAATACACAAATGTATCTTGTTTGGTCAAAACCAAAACATAAGTCTAGCAAGGCTAGTAACTCTAACCTAATCTTGTAAAGATTTATGGACGACGACTAACTACCATACCTGAGGTAGTAATCTCAACCAATAACGATATACCAATACTGAGATAGAACGTTTGTGCATAAGTGTGAAGCCTTTAAACCACCATTTAACTAATTATGAAAGACTAAGAGGTGGGATCCCAGCTACTCACTATTCCATAAGGGGGTTAATTATTTCTGTATAGCCACTTATGACCTCACTACCAATATATGATAAGGGTGGACCCTCTAGATCACTTAAGACCCATCGTCCACTTAATGCCTTACTCGGTGGTTTAGTCGACACTAATATAAATTAGTGGACACTAGCTACTAAGTCGTACTAATTTAAGGCTTCCTTCATTCACGCATATACCCGAAACCACGCATAAGGTGAGAGATAGTAACCAACCACTTATTACTTGCAGGATAGGTAGTTGACATCTTGTCATTTATGACCTTCCTGTGGCGGACCCCCATGTTACTGTCTGGCCGACCTTATTAGATTATTCTCTAGTCACTTAATACTTCTCGTAGGATAAGAAGAACTATGGTACCTCCGTAGCGGTCATTTAATATGTAACAACACGAATTCCGAAGACCGATTTTATTTCAGAAATTTCAATCTACCGAAACTCGAGTTTGCTTGTCTGGTATCCTGTAGAAAAGACAAAGATAATAAACGTATCAGAGCTCAGAAAACATATCACAGTGGAATGGAATAAAATATAATATAGTCAAATATAGCCTTACCAAAGTAATAATACTGCATAACCAGTCTCTGAAGCTATCATATCTCTGCCAAAAGCCTGACCTACGGTTATATTATGAGGACAAGTTCTGGTGACTGGACTTAAATTACACATTCTGAAATAACCCTACATATACCGTTCAGTTACATTTTCTTGTTTATTAGCACTCAAGGCTTTACACACACATCGTGCCTATCTACCTTCCAGTAGAATAACTAAATAAAGTATATATGTAGCTACCCTAATACCAAGATACTTCCTATGGTACCTGCCCGCACGGTCTCCGCCATCACAGGACGGAAGCGTTTGCAACTCCCCTCCTACGCCCGAGCGACGTGCGGATTTCCATAAAACTACGCCGCGGTCCGCATAGATCTATTATCGCTATGCTGCGTAAGCGTACGGACTACCATATCTAATCTCCTTGGTCGAATCTAGTCTCCACATGGAGGATTCCTTAGCGTCTACGATACACCACCCGGTGCGGCATGCATGTATAAGGATCCTCACATGTACGTAGTGTCTACCATACCCCGAGTTCCGTAATAGGGCTACATCCAAATGAATGGTTGGGAGCTTTACCATATATATATATATATATATATATATATATATATATAGGTCTGCTAAAGAGGCATAAAGTACAGATATCTAAACTATGGTCTGCATTTCTACGGTGGCTATGGTCCCACCTCGACCCATCCCTCAACTAGTGAAAGACTACATTAAGTGCTAAGTGACGTGCCCCTAGCAAACAATCTATATCCAAATTGGCACGTCCCGCAATCAAAGTCTCGATAGTATAAGATCGATGGTCTATAGGTTTAGCTCTAGTCTATCCACGTCACACTGACTGCCGATGATTACTATCCTTTATTTGGTCATGACTAGTCTATCTGTAGGCAAATCGTCAAATCACCCCAATGCCATACTGCCACAGGCTTTTGATTGCCAAACTGCCGTTGAAGTCAAGGTATACTCACCGGGAGGTAACGCGCAGACCCAACCTCTACGAGTACAGCCTAAGCATACACCGCAACAGAGGACCACCATGAAGTACCCAACCACGTACCTCGAAAGTCGCGTGCTTACTTCTAGTCCTGCGGAGCCAGCAAGCAGAATACCAGTCAGAAGAATCAGATGGACGTGCTCCTCTCATGCCTCCAAACACCTCGATTATCTACCCCGTTGGGTTCTTCACCTTCGTATGCGTGGATTGGTCCAAGCGCATCACGCTAACGTGTTATTACACCCTATGTCTAATTTTTTAATCGTGCGCTTGTCTTATCTTATCAGATTGATTATCCACATTTTTTTCTTCTCTTTTAATTTACTAGGTTTTATCTGAGCCCCTTATATCTCTAAGGAATGGACCCCTCTCGCTTATTAATTCAGTGATATAACTTAACCCATTTGAGTTCATTAATAAGCTCATAACATGTTATTCCCTAGATAGTAATTAACGAAAGTATTCTACAATTTTCTTACATTATTACCATGTCATTTATTGTCCAATTTCATGTTTACAAGTTACAATAACATGTTCTACTTAATGTAAAATTAAGTATATCTTATCACAATCCACATGTTTTTTGTTACCATGTTACTTGATACATATAATTAAGTAGATATTATTTCATTTCACTGTTATCCCAGGTTACCAGATTCACTAGCACTTCTATGTCGTCTGAGCGGGCTTTCGCTTATTATTGATTTATTTTATCAGACTTCATAATTCTCTTTATACGTCTACCAATAATAAGCCCACTTCATTCTTTTTCATTAAACATGATCTGGTTTAATACAACCTCTAGTTGTTATTTACTTATTTACTTAGTTCTCATAACTAAGGCTTATCAGTAAGTTTATTTCCATTTATTATAACTTACGTTATAATTTCCGCTTGTCCCTAGGACAAGCCTACCTATTATCTTCCATTCTGTCATTCATACTTAATCATAATAGGTTATTATCGTTCCCCGTTCATTCCAATTCTTATACTATTGTAATCTTTCTTCATTTACTGTCATGCATGTTCCTTCTTCTTTAAGGAAAACATTTCATGCACCTTATTAGTTTGATTTACAGAAAGATACAATGATTTATTTTCATAATGTATGCCTATCAAGATCCGTAGTTGCAAGTTATTTCTTTTATTTTTCATCGTGGCTCTCTTGCAACTACGTTCTAAGAAATAGGCTACTTAGGGAAATATATCATTTTCCTTGGAATCCAACTAACTCAGTCCATTACATCCCTTCCTTTCTTATTTTCTGAGTTAGACATCTAATTTCAATTTCACATGATATTCACAACTACTGAAATCTTTTCTTTTTAAATGCAACAAGAATATTAAATTTATATACTTATTGTCTGTTGTATACATATATTTCTATATATGTTTAGGCACGAGACCTCTCACATTAAGTTGACCACTTGTGGATGTTAGATTTGTCGGTTGGTTCCGGGCAGGCTTCTACCACAAGTTGAAATTAACCTCGTGTCTCAATGCGGTTATCTATAATTTCCCATTACTGTAAACTTTACATACAAATCAGACATATCTATTCTTTTTCTATTATTCCCAATTTCACTGTAATTATATATACAATATCCAATTTGTCATTAACAATGTTTTTTGTAACATATTCACTTTTATTGTAAATTCCACAATTCCAGTATTACAGTGATTTTAATCCAATCAACAGATTCATAGACTAGATCTATACAACATTATCAATTTCAACGCGTTCTAAACAGGTTTCATAGCCAATTTTCACAATTACCAACTGTTTATCATGTTAAATATACATATAACAGGAAATGCAAACGATAGATATGCCGTTATCAAAAGGTATAATTTAAATCCCCTCACCTGATAACTTTTGAATCCTTGATTTTGATCCATATTTGTTGTTCCTTGGTCTTCCTAACTAGATCTAATATCAAAACAACCACGGATTCACAAATCCAGTACTAAAAGAAGAGGGAAAGAAAGTAAGAAACCTAAACAGATTAGATTCGAGAACTTACCTCATGTTAATCAGAATTCTAGACAATTATGTTGTAAATTCATATCTCTTATCTTCAAACCTTTAATTAGAATTACTAGGAACTAATATTTTATTTTCTAAAAAGGTTTGGAGAAGAAAAAGGATCACAAAGCCTAGGCAGCACCTCAGAAAATATGAGATTAAAGCTAGGTCCTGCTAGTCTATTTATAGGTGTACAAGAATGTCTGACCATCTGATTTACTCAAATAAAATCAGAACCACACATATCAGAAAAGCCAGTCACAAAAACGAACCTGGACACGCTTGGGTCGACCCACTACAGCAGATGTGTCGCCCCGTCCCTCGGTGGGTTGACCCATAGGCAACACGTGGGTCGACCCATCTCGGTCCAGGCGAGTTATTTACAACATTGTTATTACTGAGTTTAAACGTTTAATTGAAAGTGTTAATTACTTGTTATATACTCCTCCTTGGTTTATTTTATTCTTCTTATAAGTCATAACTAAGTTTGAATTTCACTCATACAATCTTCTAATTTAAATGTTAATTAATAATATTGGTTCTCTTTAAATATAGTTTGGCTGATTTATAATCTTAATGTTTGAATTTCAAATTTTCACATTTACATACGCATGCAATCCTTTGGTTATTAATTCGTTAATAACATACCTTTCAATTTTTTGTGTTTTAATGGCTGCAATTAATGCAACTAATGACACTATTGAATCATTGTTGCAGTATTCCTTCTAATGCATTGTTTTATTGCATGCATTTATTCCTTTCTTTTTTTAACTTGCTCATTTTTTTTAATTTTAACATTTATATTCATGCATATATACATATACGCACAAACTTTATTTATTACTCATTTAATATTTAATAAATGTGGGGTGTTACATTCTCCCACCCTTAGGTTGGTAATGGTAAAAATTAAGCAATTCCTCACATAATTCACAATAATTAGGTGTACATCCAATTTTTCAACCATTTGTGCACTTGTGCAAAATATAATACAACATAGTAATACATGGATGTAATAAATGCCTAAGCGGTACCTCCTATATGAATGCAAATTTTTCTTGAAAATCTTTTTGAAAACAAGCTGCCCATATCCTAAATATACTGGCAGTTTCTATATGAATGCAATATTTTGAAAATCAAAATATTTTTTCATCGAATTTTTCCTACACTCTTATAGGGAAAGAATGTAGTATCCAATTGTTTCATCCAAACCCTACCTAACAACTTTAAATTTGCATATTACAGAAAAATCTAATTTTCAGAATATGATTTCTTATGTTATAAAAAGGTGGAAAACGGAAAACTTCACATCTTCCGTCTTTCTTTTATACACCTTTTCTAACTGTACTTTGATTTTTAAGCAACTATTATACAAAGATTTCCTATCTTCCTGCCCAAGCACAGTTTACATAAGAAAATTTTATAAATTTTCCTTTCCAACTTACTTTGGATATTTTTTTATCTGTCATGTTTGTTGCTTTACTGGATTTGTTGTTTTCTTTTTTAGTTATGACATTACTCTTTTTTTATCTTTTTTAACTTAATCCACTAATCTAAGTTAAATTTTTAAATAAGCCTTTTAATCCTTCAACTAAAACAGGAAAACAAGCATTCTACACCGCTACTACCAATGGCTAAGAATCCTAGGACTATGTCCCCTCTGACAAAGAAAAGTCCGAGCTAAGCACTTACTTACACTCTACCATCTAGCAGTCACCACGAGTCCTAGCTGTGTTCTAACAGTCTTTTCCAAGCAACAACCTAGGATCTATAATGCTTACGCATTCTATGGGAATTCACCATTATTCCAAAACAGTCCTTACTATTTACTTCATAGCCTCAAAATATTTCTCGTCTTCCCTAGGTACTAATCCTTACCTGCTCCATGATTTAAAAACATGATTTGGCCTTATCATTTGTTTCCTTCAAAAGTTTTGAAACTTTCTTTTTTGTTCATTAAAACTTATTTTTGCCAAACCATAAAAAAATTTCATCCCAAAAAAATGCAAACCATTTTTTTTCCTTTGAAACCCAATATGTATTTTTTTTCAAACATAAAAAATATTCCCCTTTTGTTTCAAATTTTTTTTCCACGCAATATAGATAGTACATATTTTAAAATTGTAACTCTAAACATCAAACATGAAAATAGTATAAAAATATCATCCAAAAGCTTTTAATTTTTCAAGTTCTCAAAAGTTAACAATGGGTCTAGACTCAAAGTGGGTTTCCAACTTACCTAGACTTACCTAGATAGCACCACAAAGTCACTTTTTCTCAAATATATGTTTTCCTAATCCATTTTTCTTCTTACACTTTTTCTAACTTATAAGGCTCAACTGCCAAACCCACTAATCCAAAGCACTAACATATGAGATACATTTTTTTTCATTATCAATTGCATTCTACACTTTTTACCCAAACCACCTAAAGGTCTCAAATTTCCATAATCATTTCTTTAGTGTACATAACTAATATCCTAATTCCTTTCATAATTCGTTCTTCTTATTTAGTGGGTTCCTTTATGGATCTAGGTGTATATAATATATATATATATATATATATATATTTTTATAAAAAATACAAATACGTTCGCTCACTATCTATGCATGAATCCTAAACCGAGGCTCTGATACTAGATGTAACAACCCGAATTCGGACAGACAGATTTCTTTTCAAAAATTCCAATTTGCTGAAACTCGAGTTGGCTTGCCTGGTATTCTGCAGAAAAGATAGAGATAATAAACGTATCAGAGCTCAGAAAACATCTAACAGCGGATTGAAACAAAATATAATATAATCAATTATAGCCTTACCAAAGTAATAATACTGCCTAGCCAATATCCAAAACTATCATATATGTGCATAAAGCTAGACCTATGGCTATGTTATGAGGAGGGGTCAGAACACAAGTTCTGTTAACTAGACTTAAATTACATATTCTGAAATAATCCAACATATACAGTTCAGTCACATTTTCTTGTTTATTAGGTTATTTTTGGGTTAATAGCAGTTAAAGCTTTACACACACATAGTCCCCATCTACCATCCAGTAGATTAACCTAATATTATATATATGTAGTTACCCCTAATATCAAGGTAATTTCCATGGTACCCTCCTCCCTCGGGCTCCACCTTTACACTACGGAAGCATATGTGAATCTCATCCTACGCCGGAGCGATGTATGAATTTCCATAAAATTACACCACGTTATGCACAGATATACAATCGTTGTGTTGTGTAAGCGTACAGACTGCCATATCCAATCTCCTTAGTCAAATCTAGTTTCAACACGGAATAAGGTCCTAACGTCTATGATACAGCACCCGGTACGGCATGCATGTATCTGGATCCTCACACATGCGTACTGTCTACTGTACACCGAGTTTCGTAATAGGGCTGAAACTGAATGCACGAAAATTAGTCGATAGCTTTTCCATATCTATATAGGTCTGCTAAAGAGACCTAAAGTACATATATCTAAACTAAGCTCTGCATTTCTATGGTGGATATGGTCCCACCTCGACCCCTCCCTCAGCTAGTGAAAGACTACACCAAGAGCTAAGTGACGTGCCCATAGCAAGCAATCTACATCTAAATCAGCGTGTCTCGCAACCAAAGTCTCGATAGTGAAAGACCGATGGTCTGTAGGTTTAACTATAGTATTTCCGCGTCACACTGACTGCCAATGACAGGTACACGACGATTACTATCCTTTATTTGGTCCTGACCAGCCTATCTGTAGGAAAATTGTCAAATCACCCCAATACCATACTGCCGCAGCCTTCTGACTGCCAAACTACCATAGCAGTCAAGGTATACTTAACGGGTGGTAACGCGCAGACCCAACCTCTGTGAGTATAGCCTAATCTTGCAGAACAATAGAGGACCACCACGTAGTACCCTACCATGTCCCTCGGAAGTCGCGTGCTTCCTTCCAGTCTCGCCGAGCCAGCAAGCCTAATATCAAGTAGAAGAATTAGATGGACATGCTCCTCTCGTGCCCCCAAACACCTCGATGATCAACCCCGTTGGATTCACCTTCGTACATACAAACTGGTCCAAGCGCATCACGCTAACGTGTTATTAAACCATATGTCTAATCTTTTAATCATGCACTTGTCTTATCAAATTGATTATCTACATTTTTTTCTTCACTTTCAAGTTACTAAGTTTTCTCTGAGCCCCTTACATCTCTAAGGAACGAACCCCTCTCGCTTATTAATTCAATGATATAACGTAAACCTTTTAAGTTCATTAATAAGCCCATAACAAGTTATTCCATAGATTGTAATTAATGAAAGTAATCTACAATCTTCTTACATTATTACCATGTCATTCATTGTCCAGTTTCAGGTTTATAGTTTACAATAACATGTTCTACTTAATGTATAATTAAGTATATCTTATCATAATCCACATGTTTTCTGTTAACATATTACTTAATACATATAATAAAGTACAACTTATTTCATTTCACTATTATCTCAGGTTATCAGATTCATTAGCACATAATTGGCTACTTACTTCATTCGGATCTATGTCATTTGAGCGGGATTCCGCTAATTATTAATTTCTTTTATTTGACTTCATAATTCTCTTTTATAAGTCTACCAATAATAAGCCTACTTCATTCTTTTTCATTAACCATGACTTGGTTTAATACAACCTCTTGTTGTTATTTATTTAGTTCTCTTAACTAAGGCTTATCAATAAGTTTCTTTCCATTTATTATAACTTAAGTTAAAATTTCTACTTATCCCTAGGACAAGCCTACTTATTATCTTCCATTCCTTCATTCATACTTAATCATAATTGGTTATTATCATTCCCCACTCATTCCAATTCTTATATTGTTGTAATCTTTCTTTCTTTCTTTATTCACTGTCATGCATGTTCCTTATTCTTTTAGGAAAACGTTTCATGCACCTTATTAGTTTGATTTACAGAAAGATACAGTGATTTATTTTCATAACGTACGATTACCTAGATCCGTAGTCGCAAGTTACTTCTTTTATTTTTCATCGTGGCTCTCTTGTAACTACGTTCTAAGAAATAGGTCACTTAGGGAAATATATCACTTTTCCTCATAATCTAACTAACTTGGTCCACTATATCCCTTTCTTTCTTATTTTCTGAGTTAGACATTTAATTCCTGTTTCACGTGACATTCACAACTACTGAAATCTTTTCTTTTTAACCATAACAAGCGTATTAAATTTATTTGCTTATTTTATGTTGTATACATATATTTCTATATATGTTTAAGCACCAGACCTGTCAAATTAATTTGACCACTTGTGGATGTTGGATTTGTCGGTTGGTTCCGGGTAGGCTTCCACCACAAGTTGAACTTAACCTCGTGTCCCAATGCGAATATCTATAGTTTCCCAATTACTCTAAATTTTACATAAAATCATGCGTATTATTCTTCTTCTGTTATTCCCAATTTCACTGTAATTTGATTTACAATATCCAATTTGTCATTAACAACATTTTCTGTAACATATTCACTTTTATTGTAAATTCCACAATTTCAGTATCATGGTGATTTTAATCCAATTAATAGATTCATAGAGTAGATCTATATAATAGTTTCAATTTCAGCGTGTTCTAAACAGGTTTCATAGCCAATTTTCATAATTACCAATTGTTTAGCATGTTAAATATACATATAACGGGGAATGCAAACGATAGATATACCGTTATCAAAAGGTATAATTTAAATCCACTCACCTGACAGCTTTCCAATCCTTGAATCTGATCCAAATTTCCTATTCCGTGGTCTTCCTTACTGAATCTAATATCAAAAGAACCACGAATTCACAAATCTAATAAGAAAAGAAGAGGGAAAGAAAGGAAGAAACCTAAACAGATCAGATTCGAGAACTTACCTCACGTTAATTAGAATTCTATACACCTATGTTGTAGATTCATATCTCTTATCATCGAACCTTGAATCAGAATTCCTAAAAACTAATATTTTATTTTCTGAAAAGGTTTGGAGAGGAAAGAGAATGGCAGAGCCTAGGCAGCACCTTTGACAATATAAGATTAAAGCTAGGCCCTACTAGTCTATTTATATGTGTACAAGAAAGTCTGAACCATTGGATTTATCCAAATAAAATCCAAACCACACATATTAGAAAAGCCACGTGACACGCTCTGGTCAACCCACTACAGCAGATGTGTCGACCCGCCCCTCGGTGGGTCGAACCATCTGGGTCCAGGCGAATTATTTGCGACGTTGTAATTACTAACGTTTAATTGAAAATGTTAATTACTTGCTATATACTCCTTCTTGATTTAATTTGTTCTTCTTATAAATCATAGTTAAGTTTGAATTTCACTCATACCGTCTTCTGATTTAAATGTTAATTAATAACATTGGTACTCTTCCAAATATAGCTTGGCTGATATATAATCTTAATGTTTGAATTTCAAATTTGCATGTTTACATACGCATGCAATCCTTTGGTTATTGATTCCTTAATAACATACCTTTCAATTATTTGACTTTTAATGGCTGCAATTAATGCAATTAATGACACTATTAATTCATTGTTGCGTTATTCCTTTTAACGCATTGTTTTATTGCATGCATTTATTCCTTTCTTTTCTTAACTTGCACCATTTTTTAATTTTAACATTTATATTCATGCATATATACATATATGCACAATCTTCATTTATTACATATTTAATATTTAATAAATTCAGGGTGTTACATAATACCTAATTCTAAGGTGTACTCTCAACCCAGTCACTTAATACCTAGAGGAAGCGGACCTTCGCAGGGATTACCAAACTCGTACCCAATAGCCATCTAATACTTCTTATTCATGGGGAGATGAGCTACGCAATCACTTAATACCCTTTTAAAGAAGGATCTAACTTCTTAATTACCTCTATTCAGAAGCTGGCTTACGTTTATAAGTTATTTCTTTTCTAAGGTTTCCTCTTTTAGGACGACAGGCAGGTCCTACAACCACTTAATACCACACACTTAAGATGAACCTTATTTTGGGAAATAATTCTCGCTACGCAATTAACTATCGGCATGGGTTCCTATGGTTAACGATGTCTCACATCAGTTGAACATATATCGACTATTGGAAAGTGCAGACTTTTGCTGGATAAGGCAATTGACCTCGTGCTATTAGCTTACTAAGTCCAATCTGGATTCTAATTATATTAATTCTAGATTAACTAGAAATAAATAAGGAAAACCAATAACTTTCTATCCTAGGATGTTTATTTATTAATTCCCTTGTTGGACTTAGTAATTACCATGCCAATCAATCCTCATAAGTTTACCTTTCTATTCCTTTTATTATCATTAATTAGGTTACCTGCCACTAATGTCCCTAACGGTCATATTTCCTAAGGCATCAATTAACCTATTTAATGTCATTTATGATACTAACGGTCATATTCTACCAAGGCATTCATTATCTTATTAAATGTCATTTATATCAGTCTCATTTAAATTCTAATCTAATTATTGTAACTCCCAAATATTACTTCAAATTTAATTCCAATGTAAATGTATGTATTTATATATATTTGTATATATGTTAACTATTTATTCATTCCATAGTTGTAGTTACAAATATCTATTCCAAAATACGAATTTTTATTGTAACCATTTAGGCGTATTTATCCTATTCAATTAATTCCGCAAAATAAATATAGTTACAATACTTATTACACTATTTATGGCCTTTTTATTGTAGCAACAGATTCCACATTGATTTCTACAATGGTCACAAATGTTTGATTTCATTCATTATAGAAATTATTACCATACATTTATTCCCATAAAATGGAAACACTTCAAATTTAAACACGCATTAACACTCAAGCATTTATTTAGTACGATAACTTTATTTACTTAGATTTGAACAAATAAGACTTTTATGTATATTTATATTTATATTTAAACGCGAAGTTACCGTAATTACTAATTTATATTTTCTTATTATTTATGTTCTGGTCTAAACTAGCGACCAAAAGAACCCTTTTGTGTTTTATCTTATTTAAGATTCAAAATATGATAAAGTTTTATTTACTGTAATTATTGTAAATTTTTCCCAGACTATTAAAAAGAGGAAAGTTTAAAGTATTCCAAATCACAAGTAAATGAGTTAATATTCTATTTAAAATAGCTGTTGCAAACTACGTACAAAAATACGTGAGTTTGCACATATCTTCTAATTTGGTTTATTTAGTTTCCTTGTAGATTTCAAATAACTCCTTTTTATATAAAAAGAACGAAAATGACAAAAATTACAATCATCAAGTAATACGACAAACAATGTCAAACACAATAGGATTATTAATTATTTTAACCAATACTACTGTAACTACCTGCAT
Source organism: Allium sativum (assembly GCA_030737875.1). Classification (NCBI taxonomy): domain Eukaryota; kingdom Viridiplantae; phylum Streptophyta; class Magnoliopsida; order Asparagales; family Amaryllidaceae; genus Allium; species Allium sativum. The sequence goes on along the minus strand of CM060909.1, from coordinate 424,760,997 downwards.
TTTACATATCGGAGGATCGTAAAATATTTTTGTTTTATTCCTTGAGGGTTGGATCATTCTCATATTTTGATATGTTGGTTATGGAGATGTGAGACATGTCCATAATTTATAAATTTTATTTGTGACCATTTTGCCCCTATCAAATTTGTACAGGGCATAACTTTTGATTCGGATCGAATTAGGTGCTAAAATTGACTTCATTGGAAAGGAAATGATGTTTGCAAATCCGTAGAGTGGTCACATTAAAGATTTGGTTCAGAGGTTTCAGATAAATTGTTGTTTTAGTGCTACACAATTTCTAAGCAGGTTAACTAGTCATAATGGGCTGATTTGGTATAGCCCATTAGTGGGCTGGTTGGAGTCTATAAATAGGGGGTTAGAGGTATAGAGAATGAGTTACTTTCTTCGTTCTCTCATTTGGATGATTTCGTGATCCTCCTTGCTCAATCAAATACATCTTTCCTCCATCATAATCATAGATCTACGTTGGAAGATTGAAGATCGACATCAAAGAAGGCTAGATCTGCATCAAGAGAAGGAAGATCGCATCAAACTAAGGGATTTGAAGATCGTTCTTCACTGTACGGATTAGAGATTAGTTGATTTCGAGCTAATTTGAAGATTGGGTGAGTGATAAACATCTCTCACGTTGATACAATCAAGTATATGGGTTGTTTGATCTTATTTTTCATTATTTCAAGTTGTTTTAACCTAGATCTACATCATTGTAAGTATGTTTTCATTTGAGTCACCATAAGATCTAATCTAGCAACTTAAATCGGTAAATTCATATGTTAATTCATGTGTTTACGCAAGTCTCGACCCATTTGTTAATTCATTCATTATTTTATCATGATTTGGTGAATTCATATGGTTATACGATGATTTATTGTTGTGCTAATGTGTGTTGATGATTGCTACTGATTTTGGGTTGAAATTGATCGATTTGAATGATGGTTGCATCGATGTTGTCGTTAGGTGATGGATTGGTTGAGATTGGAGATGGATCGGTCAAGTTTGGAGTCGAGTCATTTGGAGTCAAGTCGTTTGACTTATTGCCCAAGAAATGATGGGTCGACCAAGTCTTCAGGTCGTTGGTGCCAGATAGGTCGGATCGTTCGAGTTTGAAGTCGGGTTGCTCAATGATGGGTCGTTGAATATTGGATCGTTGCAGTCTCTAGGTCGTTCGAACTTGATGGATTGGAAGGGCATGATCGGGTTGCTCAAGATCTGATAGGTTGGGTCGTTTATTAGTTGATCAATCAGGTCGTCTATGACCTGATGAGTCGAGTCATTTATGACCTGATAAGTTGGTTCGTTCATGACCTGATGAGTCGTGTCGTTCAGAGACCTGATGAGTCAGGTCGTTTTTTTATGGATTGGGCAGAAGATATTACAGCGTTTAACAAATGTTGTGGATGGGAATTTAAGCGTTGTGGTTTGTTTTTCATAGAGGAAAGGCTGAAGTGCTATACACTGAATGTCGACCAAAAGTGATGATTATTTTGGTTCGAGAATGGACGTGGCTTAGAAGCGAATTCAGGGAGGAATATTCGAAGTTATATGAAGTGTTTGTTGATCGGCGAAATGCAATGAATATGAAGATGACTCAAGTGTGTTTTCAGCTCGTAGATAATGGTTGCTCAAGTGAGTTTTGAGCTGATGGATAGTCGCCGGTGATGACGAATAGAGTTATGAAGGCTGAGGGATTATCGTTAGTCAGAGGTTCTAGTGGACTCAAAGCAGGGGTATTATTGGGGACGCCCATTAAGATATGATTCAATAAAGATTGTATACCCTGGGTAGTCATTATGGGTCCAGTTTTTGACAATGTAAAAAGACAAACATACAAGTCACGATGGCGTATGGAGTTTTGCTAGAACTGAGGTTACCATTAGCCCTTGACAAATGGCACTTCGAAGCCGTTATACGATTAACGATGGTTTCAAAGCAGGATAGGCAGTGATAGCCAGAGTCATGGATGTTCATTGCTTTTCTTGTATCGTCTTGTGTGGATTGTTCGACATCGAAAGAGACATCTCTTGGGTTCCTTTCTGATGTTGGTTTAGGCCTTTAGGGCTTATGTTTGGGGGATATTAGTCTGGATTAGGATAGTCTACACTAGATAATTAGTTGCTATGTCTGCTATGTTTTTCTATCTGGTTGTTCGTAAAGGCAATTACTTTCAGATGTGGGGGACACAGTTTTGGGTTTCTTCTATGTTGTTGAGTTGGTAGATTAGTTGATTGATCTATCAATTTCTCATATACTTTATTGATGACGTTAGATAGTTGTTTTATCGCTCATTAAGACTATTGTCTGACTCAAGGTTTTATGTTTCCCTCTTATTACCTTGGGTTGTTCATCCATGTTTTGGATGGGCAAACTGAGTAGCAGGTAGCAGGTAGTAGATCTTGATGAGAACGATACTGCAGAGTGATGATGAGCAGAAGGATGACATATTATTTCCTACAAATTATTGTATGTTTCGGCTGTTATGGTTGTTATGATACTCTGAGTGATTATAGTGAGGCTTTTTGTATAGAATTTGATGATGTATTCCTATGGTACTATGGATATCCTTTTGATGATATAAAAGTTTAAAATTCTGCGCAATTTTGCTTTGCTACTACTGCCTGTTATATATGTTCTATTATTTTTTATCCTTGCGTTGTGAGTTATAGGACAGGTTTCGCTTGTACATGTCTTACCTTGATGATTGTCCATAGCTGCCTGGCACACCTTTCAGCGTATTATTCCTCTTTTTAAGTGCGAGAGTTATGGGAGGTCGTCACATTTGGAATCAGAGCTTTGGTTATCGATTTTAGCCAAAGTTCAAGGACATAATTACTTATGAGAGAGGCGTATTTGTAGATTTATGATGGATGTATGTTATATATTAGTGTATTGTATAATAGCGCTTTAACTCCACCATAGTTTTTCTCGGAAGTGGACTAAGCACTCTATTTTTCAGATTTAGAATGAGTCGTCTATCTTCAAGACACTACTTAGGAGGAGACTGTTTGTGGAGGGGGTGATGGCGGTATACCAGATTACCCAGCTATGTTCGAGGCTATGATAGCAGCGAACATGAAGAGGGTACCCGCTCCAGGAGGAGCCGTGGTAGATGTTAGTGTTCAGGTGCAGGCACCACGGGTAGTTGACTTCGGAAAGCTATGTAAGGACTTTACTGCTTTTGGTGGGAAATCATTTAAGGGGACAAAGCCGACTATAGAGATTCAAGGGTGGCTTGACACTAGTACACAGATATTTGGAGACTTGGGTATTGAGGATGCGACTAAGAGGAAGCTTGCGTCGAGACAGCTACAGTGCAGAGCTATGGATTGGTGGAACTCTGTCACTCTAGAGACCCTACAAGATGAGATCACTTGGGATTAGTTTTAAGTCAAGTTTGAGACGGAGTTTATCTCTACATCACAGAAGTGATCTCTGTTTAAGAGGTTTGTTGAGCTAAAACAGAATGGTCGACCAATGTTGGATTATGTTTCTAATTTCGATGCTTTGTCCAAGTATGCTCGTTCGTATTTTAAGACTCCTTATCATAAAAACGAGAAGTTCTTCATGAGCTTGTGTGTCGCTTGGGTTTGGAATTTGAGAATTGTGATAGACCATTGATTGTGACTAATCCAGTTGGTGGGGTTCGATCAGTTCGAGTTTGATTTGTCGTGGTCTTGTGTTGCCAAGTCATGGTTGCTCCTTTGTGTGTAATTGCTTTGTTTTGAACTTCGCTGGGTTTGGGATCATCTTGGATATAGACTGGCACAAGAGGTATGCGGCAAAAGTGGATTGTGAGAAGTTGGAGATGACAGTCGGGAATGTGGAAGAGCGAATGGTTGTGATTCGATGTAAGCCCAAAAATGGTGTCTTCGTTAGATATTTATATTCGCTTATGATTCCATGTGGTACTAGACTTGAAGCAGTAATGATGAAGAAGGATAGACTTAGAGACATTACCGGTTGAGAGTTCGATTCAAGTTGTTTACGGATTAGAAGTCATTGAAGTATCTTTACCCCCAAAAAGGATTTGATTCTTCGGCAACAACGGTGGTTAGAGTTTCTTACATCGTATGATTTTGGTATAGCCTACATTCCTGGTAAAGGTAACGCAATGGCAGATGCTTTGAGTCGAAGACACGCAAATTTGGGAGCGATCTTTTCGGAATGGAAGCACCTCGAGTACTTGGCAGGATTTGATTTTATACCACAGTGTGAGTTGGAACTTGAAATGTTGGCAATCTTATCGATAAGACCTACTCTCATCGAAAGGATTGGCGAGGGTAAGAAGCGTGATGCAAAGCTTATCGAGATTATCCATAAGTTAGAACTAGAGGATAAGGAATTCGAGGTCGATCGAGACGGTTGGCTTCGAAAGAAAAGACGGCTGGTTGTTCCTGATATCGATGGGTTGAGACATGAGGTTTTGAGGGAATTTCATCACTCGTAGTTGATGATTCATCCCGGTGTTAATAAGATGTATCAGGACATGAAGCGAGCTTACTACTAGGAAGGGATAAAGAGGGATGTTGGAAAGTTTATTTCCAAATGGATGAACTGTTAGTTGGTGAAAGCTGAATAGAATAAGCCGAGTGGATTGTTTCAGCCATTGGAAGTACCTACGTGGAAGTGAGAGTAGATATCGATGGCTTTTATTGCTGGACTGCCTAAAACTAGGGTAAGAAACGAAGGCATTTGGGTCATCGTGGATCGTTTGACCAAGAGCGCAAGGTTTTTTCCTGTCAGATCGACTAGGACAACATCAAAGTTAGCTGAGCTTCATATTAAATGGATAGTTTGATTCCATGGTATCCCAAAGAACATAGTGATTGATCGAGATCCATTATTCACAAGTGGAATTTGGAAGAGTTTGCAAGAGACTTTGGGAACCGAATTGTGTTTGAGTACGGCTTATCATCCCCAAACCGATGGTTAACCGAGTTTTGTAGGATCCCTTAAGGGCTTGTGTCGGAGGATCATTGGAAGACCATCTACATTTAGTTGAGTTTGCATACTACAACGTTTAACAAATGTTGTGGATGAGAATTTAAGTGCTCTGGTATGTTTTTAATAACGGAAAGGCTGAAGTGCTATGGATTGAATGTCAACCAAAGGTGATGATTATTTTGGTTGAAGAATGGACATGGCTTCAAAGTCAATTCCAGGAGGAATATTTGAAATTATATGAAGTGTTCGTTGATCGGTGAAATGCAACAAATATGCAGACGAATCAAGGGTGTTTTGAGCTTGTGAATAATGGTTGCTCAAGTGTGTTTTGAGCTGATGGATAGTCACCGATGATGACGACTAAAGTTACGAAGGCCGAGGGATTATCGTTAGTCGGAGGTTCTAGCGGACTCAAAGCGAGGGTATTGTTGGGGATGCCCATTAAGATCTGATTTGATAAAGATCGTATACCCTGGGCAGTCATGATGGGCCCAGTTGTCGAGAATGTAAAAAGACAAACATACGAGTCACGATGGTGTATGGAGTTTTGCTAAAACCGGGGTTACCATTAGCCCTTGACAAATGGCACGTCGAAGCCGTCAAACGATTAACTATGGTTTCAAAGCAGGATAGGCGGTGATAGCTAGAGTCATGGATGTTGATTGCTTTGCTTGTATCGTCTTGTATGGATTGTTTGACACCGAAGGTGACATCTCTTGGGTGCTTGTCAGATGTTAGTTTAGGCCATCGGGACTTTGGGGGACGTTAATCTCAATTAGGATGGTCTACACTTTTTTTCTATCTGGTTGTTGTAAAGGCTATCACTGTCGAATGTGGGGGAGACGGTTTGGATTTCTTCCCTGTTGTTGAGTTGGTAGATTAGTTGATTGATCTACCAATTTCTCATATACTTTATTAATGATGTTAGATGGTTGTTTTCTCGCTCATTAAGACTATTGTATGACTCAAGGTTTTATACTTCCCTCTTATTACCTTGGTTTGTTCATCTATGTTTTGGATGGGCAGACTGAGTAGCAGGTATCAGGTAGTAGATCTCGAAGAGAACGATGCCGCAAAGCGATGATGAGCAGGAGGCTGACGTATTATTTCCTATATATTATTATATGTTTCGGCTGTTATGGTTGTTATGATACTCAGAGTGATTATAGTGAGGCTTTCTGTATAGAATTTGATGATGTACTCCTGTGGTACTATGGATATCCTTTTGATGATATGAAAGTTTAAAATTCGGCGCAATTTTGCTTTGCTACTACTACCTGTTGTATATGTTCTATTATTTTTTATCCTTGCGTCGTGAGTTAGACGGCAGGTTTCGCTTGTACTTATCTTACCTTGATGATTGTTCATAGCTGCCTGACACACCTTTCAGCGCATTATTCCTCTTGTTAAGTGCGGGAGTTATGGGCAGTCGTTGTATTTAGTATTAGAGCTCTAGTTATCGATTTTAGCCAAAGTTCAAAGACGTAATTACGTATGAGAGAGACATATTTGTAGATTTCTGATGGATGTATACTATATATTAGTGTATTGTATAATAGCGCTTGAACTCCGTTGCAGTTTTTCTCGGAAGTGGACAAATCATTCTATTTTTAAGATTTAGAATGAGTCGTTGATCGTCGAGATGCATTGCTAGGGAGGAGATTGTTCCTGGAGGGGGTGATGGAGGTATACCAGATTACCCAGCTATGTTCGAGGCTATGATGGCAGCAAACATGAGGAGGGTACCCACTCCAGGAGCAACCGCGATAGATGTTAGTGTTCAGGATCAAGTACCAAGGGTGGTTGACTTCGCAAATCTATGTAAGGACTTCACTGCTCTTGGTGGGAAACCGTTTTAGGGGACAGAGATGACTATATAAATTCAAGGGTGGCTTAACACTTGTACACAGATATTTGGAGACTTGGGTATTGAGTATGCGACTAAGAGGAAGCGTCCATCGAGACAACTACAGGGCAGAGCTATGGATTGGTGGAACTCTGTCACTCTACAGACCCTACAAGATGAGATCACTTAGGATCTGTTCCGAGTCAAGTTTGAGACGAAGTTTATCTCTACCTCCCAGAAGTCAGTTCTGTTTAAGAGGTTTGTTGAGCTAAAACAGAATGGCCCACCAATGTTGGATTATGTTTTTGATTTTGAAGCTTTGTCCAAGTATGCTCGTTCGTATGTTGAGACTCCTTATCAGAAGAACGAGAAGTTTGTCATGAGCTTGTGTGCCGCCCGGGTTGGAACCCAAGACTTGTGATTGTCCATTGATTGTGACTAATCCATTTGGTGGGGTTCATCCAGTTCGTGTATGATTTGTCGTGGTCTAGTGTTATCGACTCATGGTTGTTCCTTCCAGTGTGATTGCTTTGTTTTGAACTTCGCTGGGTTTGGGATCATCTTGGGTATGATCTGGCTCAAGAGCTATGCGGCAAAAGTGGATTGCGAGAAGCTGGAGGGGACAATCGGGAATGTGGAAGGTCGAATGGTTGTGATTCACTGTAAGCCCGAAGTTGGTGTCTTCGTGTGCTATTTTTATTCGCTTGTGATTCCACAGGAAGATTTTTCATCGATATCGATCGCTAGTGAATTTGATGATGTCTTTTAAGAGGTCAAAGGGTTGCCGCCCCATCGCGAGATTGAGTTCAAAACAGATTTTGTCGAGGGTGCTAGACCTATCGTCATGCCTCTTAGACAGATGGCGCCTAAGGAACATTGAGATTCAGAGGTGCAAGTACATGACCTTTTGGGAAAAGGATTAATTCAAAGAAGTGTATCCGAATGGGGTGCACTTGTTGTGGTTGCAACCAAGGCAGATGGATCTTCGAGATTGTGTGTGGATTATCGTGAATTGAACAAGGTAACCAAGAAGAACAAGTATCTGTTGTCGAGGATAGATGACTTGTTCAATCAACTTCACAAGGCCAAAGTCCCCGCCTTCGGCATCCCCCTCCTTGTGGTTAACGGAATGACTTCGGGCATGGTCAACTCCCGTAGTGTGACACCACCGTATGCCTGACCGGCGATTACTAGCGATTTTGGCTTCATGCAGGCGAGTTGCAGCAGTTCGGATTGCAGGATGCTTCCCTAAACCAATCCTGACTATACCCACCTTACCCCCCAAACATAATAAGAGGCCTCCCATTAATCAACCCTTGGTAAAAAAAAGCCTACATTGCAGTTCCAGTGCTACGCCTTTAACCACTCGGCCATCTTTCCTATATAATCCTATTATTGACCAGAAACTGATTGAATAGTGAGTCCATAGGAAAAAAGTTTCTTTTCCAATTCCATACTTATAAACAACCTCTCTTATCATCCATCTACCCTATTATAAATTTATTAATCATACCATGAATTTTTCTATGACATTTCATTCAATTGTATAATAATTAGTCATCCTTTTCCTTTCTGGGTCATAACCAAATCTAAATTTATTGAGTTATTAGATTCGAGTTATAAGAATCCGTAGTAAAATAAAGTGCTTGGTCGTCTAACTTAGATGAAATAGTAATAGTTCCGTGCAATTGTATACTACAAAATTGGTATTTTATAAAATTCAATCTGATTCAAAAATCTCCCATCTTTCTTTATCAAAAAAAGGTAAAATTTGAACAGAAGCTACACAAGAATGTTTTTATATGTTATTTTGTACTCTACAATTCCTTTTTGTGGGATCATTTTCCCCTAGAAGGAAGTAAAAAGAATTATAGAATGGATTAATAATTATCCCTATCTTGGAGTATATGATATGGTTATATATTACTAGAATATAATTCTAGTATAGTGGCAAATTTTTTTAATATTTTTAATATCATATCTTTTTTATACTTCAAAAATGAATAATATTTTAGTTAAAAAATTAATGACTAAAAAATTACTCTATATCGAGCTATTTGGACAAAGCATTTTAGCAACAATTTATAACTTTTTCAAAAAATTTAAATTATAATTATTTATCATAATATATAATAATTATAATATAATAGATATACTTATAATGTCTTTCTATTTATAATAAATACAAATATTAAATTGAGGTACCCATTCTATGACAGGTCTTTACTTACCTTCTTTTTTTGTCCCTTTAGTAGGCCTAGTATTTCCGGCGATTGCAATGGTTTTTTATTTCTTCGTGTACAAAATAATAAGATTTTCTAGACCTGATGGGCCAACCAGATACTTTTTTGGTATAGATATTTGTTTAGTGTAATGCGGTATGATATGTGCCCTTTTTTCGAATACAAATGAAAGAACTGTTATTAATATTAATTAGAAGATTTGATCAAAAAAAAATTATTATGCTTCGTGACTCTATAATCCTTTTATTCAGTTGAAATTGAATTTTGGATACAAATCGTGAGAATTTCTATTTTCCTCAAATATGCTATTGAGGGGAAAAGGATTAAACTCTTTTTAGGAAATAAAGTTTTTTCATCGGAATATGAAAAACCCGAAACACCCCTTAACTTTTTAAGTGATTAATTGAACGAATCACACTTTTACCACTAAACTATACCCGCTTCATATTCATTATTATATATGAATATACCTTTTGTCAGGTGGTTCTCGAAAAAAGATAGTGAAAACAATTATCCCTAAAGTCGAGACTAAAAGAAATGTATAAACCAATGCTTCCATAGATTCGATCATGGTTTACAATTATAGCTTTCACATCTATTCTTTTAATTACGCGGGATCATTTGCCATACCAAAAAAGGAGCGGAAAGAATCAATGAAAAGAATTGGTTATTCCAGCTATAAGAATGACCTGAATAAAAAAATATGGAGTCATGTTATATAAGTGAACATTCGTTTCTTATCATTCAATGAGCATCTTGTATTTCACAAAAATTGGGGGTAATATAGTCCTTACATAGGGGCCAGCCTATCCAACTTTCAAGCATCAAGATACGTTTAAGACGTGGATGATTATCATAAGAGATTCCCAACATATCATAAGATTCCCGTTCTTGAAAATCGACACTTCTCCAAATCCAGAAAACAGACGGGATTCTAGGATTACTTCTTTAGGATAATACTTTTATGCATACCTCTTTCAGCTTATCTATACCATACCGTATTTTCGTAAGATGATACACACTAGCTTAAAATCCGCCAGCTGCTACATCATACGCACATTGGGAGCGTAAATAATTGTAACCATATACATATGAAATGACAGCAATGGAGTCCCAATCCTCAGTTTTTATTTGTAGAGTCTCTATTCCTTGGCAATCGAAACCCAAAGATCTATGAGTTAGTTTATGCTTGACTGGCAAATCAGATAAACGAACCCCCATCTTCTCGATTTTTCCCACATTTGTATTTTTATGAGTATTTAAAATTTCCAATGAAATTTTGAAAGATTAACTTGACCCACTCTTTCTTATTCTACACAAAGGAACCTTGCCTAATTCACTAATTCATTCGAAGATACTGAATTTTTTGATTTGAAAAATACTTCAAAGTTACTTTCTGAAGTAGATGGTGATTGATAGAATAATCCTTGCTCGTAATTTCCAGTAAGAGTACTACATCGAACATAAAACTTGTGATTAGTAGTAAAACACTGATTTTGTTGTTGGGACAAAGTTCTATCTTCAAATATTTCTTGGGATATTTTCTTACGATGTTTCGTTATAGCATCGATAACTAGTTCTGGTTTAGGCGGGCAGCCCGATAAATAGACATCCATGAATATTAACTTATCGACTTCCCGAACAGCACTATAAGAATCAGTACTGAAAATTCCTCCTGTAATAGTGCAAGCTCTCATAGAAATGACATATTTTGGTTCAGGCATTTGTTCATATAATCGTACTAAAGATGGAGCTATTTTTATTGTTACAGTACTGACTGTTAAAATTAGGTCTGCTTTCCTAGGGCTCGATCTTGGTACTAATCCATAACGATCAAAGTCGAATCGCGAGCCTATTAATGAAGCAAATTCAATGAAACAACAATTGGTACCATAGAGAAGAGGCCATAAACTAGAGAGTCTTGCCTAATTCGAAAGATTGTTTAATGTTGTTGAAATAATGGTATTCAGGGTTATTTGGGCAAGTAACGGAAAATCAATCAAATTCATAACTGTCTCAATATAACCTTTTCCTTCCTTTTTCTTTTTCTTGTTGTCTGAATATTCAGTTAAGACCATTCTAATGCTCCTTTTCGCCATGTATAAACTGAACCAACAATTGGGATAAGTACAAAAATGAAAGCTTCTATAAATACAAATACACCCAATACATCAAAACTCATCTCCCATGGATAAAGAAAGACCATTTCAACGTGAAGTCCTGGAGGACCTTATGAGAATTTAGAAGTCCGACGTTTTGATAAAGCAAAAATTATGAATGGAATAATTTTGAATATATATTTATTACTAAATAACTTTCAGTTAATTTTGAATTGTCGAAGCAAGAACTTTATGTGAGAGCAGAAGCCCCAAAAGGAGAATTAGGAATTTATTTGATAGGAGATATGCGAATACATGATAACCGTACAAATCCATGTATATACGGGTGGTCGGCAAACATTTTTATAATAGAAAGTCAATGTAATATTTCCCCATATATAATATACTAAAGAAGACAAAGATAGCCCGGTTTACGAAGATTCTTATCTTGATATCCATCATGATAATTGGGAATTGGGAAAACTTAAAGAAGAGAAAACGTCTTTTTGGTTTGAAAAACCTATTATAACTTTTCTTTTCGATTATAAACGATGGAACCGCCCATTGATATATTTAAAAAATGATAGGTTTGAAAATGCTATACAAAATGAAATGGCACAATATTTTTTATATATGCCTAAATAAAGGAAAAAAATATAATCTCTTTTACATATCCACAAAAAATAATACTTTTTTGAGTTATAAACAAAAAAAGTAATTAAAAAAAATGAAAATAAAAGAAAAATACAGAAATAGATAAGACGAAATTCACCCAACTCCCACGTATTTTATTTTTCACCTGTAAATAAACTAATAACACCAGTCCCATTTATCATTCCATCAATTATATGTCTATCAAAAAACTGAACTAGTTTCGCTAATTTTCTTACATTTCTGGTAAAAATCTTAGTGTAAAAAATATCAATATAACCACGATTATATGACCTGTTATATATCACATTTTTTATTAGGATGAATAAAATTATCGTGCGGATCTTCTTCACAAATGAATTGACTAAACTCAAATTCTATAGAGATGAATAAACAGATCCAGATAAAATGGATGTTATAAATAATCCAAAAAAGGGTATACTTACTGAAAAAACTGCATTTTTAAAAAAATCATAAAAATTCGAATGTTCATTTTGATGGAAATTTTTTGTAGATGGAGTTAACCACTTTTACAATTGATCAGGATCTAGTCCACCAAAATCAGTTCCGATTGATCCAATCAATAAAGTAAATAATACCAATATAAGCATGAGAAATAACATAGTATTGTCCGACTTGTGAGGATAGGTGTAAGTATATTTATTTATATAATAAGTACGAAAATGTCGTACTCTGTTTTGAAAAACATTTTCAATTTGATATGTATTTTTTTTATTCTTTTGGTCAATCTGGTTGGTTCTTACTAGTCATGAAGGGTATAACGAACAAAGGTAAAATACAAATCAATGAGATCGTAATAATGAATCAGAGTTTGAATTTCATAGATTTAATCTAATCAAGTATAGATGGTATTTTGTATAATATAATGATAGAGAAATGAAACACACTTCACTTACTCATAATTCTTATTCATCTACTAGATCTTTTGAAAAAAGAATAGATTGCACTTGAAAATTTACTCATTTAAATTTAATGAGTAAACGATTGAATTTTGTTCGATTGTTTCGGGAAAGATATCAATCAATTCCGATTCTTTCTTTTTCGATTGATTCTTTTCCGATCGAGATGTATGGATCCATGGATCTATGTGTCTATATAGATCCTATTCATGGATTAACAAAAATGTGCAAAAGCTCTATTTGCCAACAACCTTCCAAATAGGAACTGGCCAATCCATGAGTATACCATGAAGTTACAAAAGTTATACCAATGAACCAACCCCCTGAAGAGAAATAAGCACAAGGAAAAAGCAATAGGTCGCACCAGCCTGCAAAAACACAACGGTCCCGCCGTAACTAGTCATCTATAATATCAAATAAATCATTTTCTTCTTTCGTAATTTTGCATCAAGAATTCTCATTATTTCTTAGATTCATGGATCAAATTCGATTCAGTGGGATCTTTCACTCACATTTTTTTCCACTAAGAACGTTTTGTGAAACTCTCTGACCCCCAAATTTGGAGTATCCTACTTTCACATGATTCACAGGGTTCAACAAGCAATCGATATTTCATGATCAAATGTGTAGTACTGCTTGTAGTAGTGGTCCTTATATCTCATATTCCCGTCAATAATTGGGTCCTCACAATCACTAGCCAATATTTCTCTCATTCGCATGCCTTTCTTTGTTCATGATTCGATATTCTGGTGTCCTAGGCGTAGAGGAACCACAACAATCCATCCTAAACTTGGTGGTTAAACTCTACTACAGTGACAATACTGTAGGGGAGGTCCTGTGGAAAAATAGCTTGACGCCAGAATGAGGTTTGCATAGAACTACATTGATTTTAGTAAAAGGTGCTTTAGATGCAGTGGTTCTAAATTAATGCCAGATAAAAAGGATTTCCGCTATAGTTTTCCTTGCGATGACTGTGGCGGAAAGGAACATTCATTTCGAGGAAAATAAAAAAGGTTTATTCTACCTCCTTTTACCTTTCAAAATGGATTAACTAAGCTAAAGATAAGTAAAAAAAGGAATTCCATTGAAATGTGTTTTTATTGACCATTTGCTAATCTTATTGGAAATCATGTAAAGACAATTCTTATTTGATATAGCTATTTGCGCAAGTATTTTATGATTAAGAAGAAATTGCTTCTTATACAGATTGTATATTAATTTACTATAACTATAGAATAACTTTATCGCATTGCAGTTGACTTTATTTCGCTAATCTTTTCAGCGAATTCTGTATGAGAAAAGGTTACTTTTTATTGTATTTCGTTTAAAATAACGGCTAAATTCTGTTTGTAGGAATAAAGAGAAGCAGATCTATTCTATACCCGATAAGTACCAATATGCAATGGGAGCATTAGTCCTGTTTTGGGGGAATGAACTCAATCACTTACTGTCGTTACTCAACAGTTTTCTGTTGAGGTCTATCCCATAGAGGTACTCAAATTAGATTAGTGATTGATTTAGTTCTTTTATGACGCAAGGTTGAAACTAAGAAATTTTTATTACTTTCCTGATGTTTCCGAACATTTCCAATAAAACCCTCTCGTAGGAATATTTTAACAATGTTTTCAGTGATATTTTTGGATACTATTCGAACTGTTCCATTTTTACTCACGTTAGCATTTCTTATAGAAGTTATTATATTAGCAATAGCATCTCTATCCATGAATTTTTTAATTATTGGTGCTTCTAATTTTGATATAATCAACATATTTTGGGTAATGTTGGGGGCGAATCAACAAAGTTCGGGTAGAGCCGGGTCGAAGTGTTGGATGGGTAAGTGTCTCTTATCCCTAGGGGGTCTTCCTCCACTAGCAGGTTCAGAAAACTCCATCTATTCTAGTGTGGATGGCAGGAAGGCTTATATTTCTTGGTTTTAATAGGACTCCTTACGAGCTTGTTTCCATTAACTAAATTAAAATGCAACCTAAAGCTTTAAAAATGAAATGGATGAAAATTTTAAAAGAAAGCTTTCTTTTAAAATTTTCTGTATGGGTTGTCGGGGACTCGAACCTAGAACTGGTCGGATGAAGTAGATCTTTTTTCTTGTTGCAATAGAGGAAAAAGACCCCTCCCCAAATCGTCGATGTGCTTTTATTCGTCGACAATATCTTTCGTTTCGTTCAAGCGGGATCAGAAGTATCTGCCTTATTAGGTTGAATGCCTTCTGCAGTGGGTTATCAACCTACCCTTAGTACCAAAATGGGTTCTTTACAAGAGAGAATTACTTCCACCAAAGAAGGGTCTATAACTTTGATTCAAGCAGTTTCTCAGATAGATTTGGCAAAGGGATCCCACCAGTTGAGAGTGGCAAGGGATAGTGTGCCAAAGACTACTTTTAGGACACCATCTGGTTTCTTTGAATGGTTGGTGATGCCATTTGGGTTGACTAACACGCCAGTGTATTTCGTGTATCTTATGAATAGGGTATTTAGAGATCAGTTGAACAAGTTTGTGCTTGTGTTCATGGACAATATTATGGTTTTCTTTCAGAATGAGGAAGAGCATAAGACGCACTTGCGAACTGTTTTGGAAAACTTGTGAAGGCATCTGCTGAAAGCTAAGTTTTCAAAGTGTCACTTCTGGAAGAGTGAAGTGAGATTCTTAGGCTATGTTGTTTCTATAAATGGAATAGCGATTGACCTCGCTAACATCGCAACAATCCAGGACTGGGATAGACCTACGAATGTGACAGATGTTCGGGGTTTCCTTGGTTTGGTGGGATATTATCGCTGTTTTATAAAGGATTCCTCCAAGATAGCTGCATCATTAATAGGACTGACGAAAATGAATCAAGAGTTCACATGGGAAGCGAAGTGTGAACAAGCTTTTGGAATCCTGAAAGAGAGACTGACGAGTGCTCCTATTTTGACGATTCCAAATGGGAATGAAGAAATAGTGGTATATACCGATGCATATGGTACCAGACTTGGAGCAGTACTTATGCAGAAGGATAGTGTTGTGGCCAACGCGAGTAGACAGCTGAAGCCACATGAAAAGAATTATCCAACTCATGATTTGGAATTGGTAGAGATCGTGTTTGCTCTGAAGATGTGGAGACATCACCTCTTGCGAGTTCAACTCGAGTTGTTTATGGATCACAAGTTGTTGAAGAATCTTTTCTCCCAAAAAGGATTTGAATCTTCAGTAGCAACGGTGGTTAGAGTTTCTGGCATCGTATGATTTTGGTATAGCCAATACTCCTGGTTAGAGTTTCTAGCAGTGGAGGATGGGTTGAGTCGAAGACACGCAAATTTGGGAGCGATGTTTTCAGAATGGAAGCACCTCGAGTACTTAGTAGTATTTGATTTCAGATCACGGTGTGAGTTAGAACCTGAAATGTTGGCAATCTTACCGATAAAACCTACTCTCATCAAAAGGATTGGCAAGGGCCGGAAGCTTGATTTAAAGCTTGTCAAGATTACCCAGAAGTTAGAACCAGAGGATAAGGAATTTGAGGTCGATCGAGAGGGATGGCTTCAAAAGAAAGGACGACTGGTTGTTCCTGGTATCGATGGGTTGAGAGATGAGGTTCTGAGGGAATGTCATCAAGAGAAGTTGACAATTCATCCCGGCGGTAATAAGATGTATCGGGACATGAAGCGAGCTTACTACTGGGAAGGGAAGGATAGGGATGTTGGAAAGTTTATTTCCAAATGCATGAACTGTCAGTTGGTGAAAGCTGAACCAAAGAAGC
This sequence comes from Allium sativum, assembly GCA_030737875.1. Taxonomy (NCBI): domain Eukaryota; kingdom Viridiplantae; phylum Streptophyta; class Magnoliopsida; order Asparagales; family Amaryllidaceae; genus Allium; species Allium sativum. The sequence goes on along the minus strand of CM060909.1, from coordinate 424,744,522 downwards.
CGAGTGGATTGCTTCATCCATCGGAAGTTCCAACATGGAAGTGGGAGCAAATATCGATGGATTTTATTGATGGACTACTTAAAACTAGGGCAGGAAACGAAGGCATTTGGGTCATCGTGGATACTTTGATCAAGAGCACAAGGATTGTTCCTGTCATATCGACTTGGATAACATCGAAGTTAGCTGAGCTTTATATTAAATGGATAGTTGGATTCCATGGTATCCCGAAGTGCATAGTGAGTGATCGAGATCCATTATTGACAGGTGGATTTTGGAAGAGTTTGCAAGAGACTTTGGGAACCGAGTTGTGTTTGAGTACGGCTTATCATCCCAAACCGATGGTTAACTGAGTTTTGGAGGATCCCCTGAGGGCTTGGCTATTGGACTTCGGAGGATCATGGGAATACCATCTACATTTAGTTGAGTTTGCGTATAACAACAGCTACCGGTCGAGCATTGGGATGGCACCATACAAATCATTGTATAGCAGACCTGTAATTCTCCATCATATTGGTTAGAGACTGAAGATAAGTTGATACTTGGGTCTGAGATGATTAGAGAGACCTCGGATTGTGTTGAGATCATTTGGCAACGAATGAAGGCAGCCCAAGATCGTCAGAAGAGTTACACCGATAAGCGTCGAAAAGATTTGAAGTTCGACGTAAGCGATATGGTTTTCGTGAAGATTTCGTCATTAAAGCAAGTTGTTCGATTCAGAAGTAAGGGAAAGTTAGCTCTAAGGTTTGTTGGATCGTTTCCAATAATCCAGCGGATTGGAAGGCTCGCATACAGATTGGAGTTACCCCAGAAGATGCTGAATGTGTATAATGTTTTCATGTGTCGTTTCTACATAAGTGTGTGCATGATTCGAATGTGGTGGTACCTCAGGAATAGTACGAAGACACTACGCCATAAACGGTCTAACGCAATGCAAAAAAATTGTTGGCACTGGCCCAAAAAATGTTGGCATAGGTCTTTGGTAACTTTTTTGGGGTGATGCAATTTTCACCGTTGCTTTAGACCTCAAAGGCAACATTTTGACTATCTACGGCAACACAACAAATATTGTTACAGTAGAGTCTTATTTAGGTCTATAGCAACATCCTTAGGTGTCTATAGCAACATCCAAAAATGTTGCTATAGATATTAATTTTATTTATATACCTTGGGGGACCCACGTCCCAAGCTAATCCCATCCCAATGGCAACACCTTGTATGACTATTGCAACATTATTTCAGCAACATTTATAACCGGTTGGCAACACTATATTAAAGCTACTGCAACGCTACGCTGAAAAGACAATAAAAGGAACAATATCACATAAATACTTGCATAATACATAGTACACAGTACACATCACAATTTGTATAGTACTTATAACTTGCGTGAAAATTATAGTGAGTAGTACACAATAAACATCATAATATGCCGTACACAGTATAATCACTATTTGTTAACAACTACAGTCAAATTTTCATAAAAGAGACTAAGAGCTATTGCCTTCACCCAGATTTTCATTGTCACTGGACATGGTTGTCGAAATTAGTTCGTTTAGATTAACTAACGGGTTAGCATCGCCTAATTTTTTAAGCACCCAAGCCAAATTCTCTTGTACCTTCTCAGTTACCTTGGATTCTAGCTGTGCTTCCATTTCTTCAACAAGAATTTGCCTTAAGTCCTTTATATAAGCATTTGTAAGAACCTCGGCTGATTGTTTTGTACACTTTGGATGCCTCCCGATAAGAAAAGGGCGACCATGTGATCTTCTATTCAAAATTACTGTTTCACAACAGTACTTCCTCCTTCTCCACTGGCCATTGCCTTTTGAATCAACTCATAAAAAATAAAGCCACATCAAAATTACCTTATAGTAAATGCTTATGTATGGAGTAAAAGAAGCAAATGCGTACATATGGAGAGAATACAGCAAATTACCCTACAGTAAATGCTTACATATGTAGCAAATTTGCACAACAAATGCAGAGAAAGCCACATTTTGGAAGACAATTTGTGTATGTGCACAGCAAATAGAGACAAGGGAGAATTCCATTTGGGTATAACAATGCGTGGTCGAGTTTACAGGGGTACAATGATTTAGTGAAGTCTACTAAAAAAATGGAATAACGGAAGGACGTCTTTATCGATAGCCATAAATATTTTACATGCCTATCTCGATGTCAAGTGCACAAATGTCATGAAAACGGTTTCAAGTGCACAAATGTCACAAGTGCATGCACAGAGCACAAGTGCACAAGGTTACTGGTGCGAAACTCAGGTTCAACAAGTGTTTCAACATATGTGCATAAGACTCTTCATGGGAGTTTTCCTTCTAATTGTTTTATGAAACGTGCAATTCTATTGGCATTTTAGCCAGTTTCCTACATCATTAGTAAACAAAATATCCCGTATATTTCATTCCACTGCTTGACCTTCACATAACAAGTCTCAAGTGTAAATATTTGATAAATAAAAAATACAGTCGTTATGTGCTACAAACATTGGCACTCAGTAGCATAAATTTTTATTTTTATTTATGATAGGGAAGCATTCATTATACAAAGAAAACAAAGATATCCATGTTTGGCTCTAATCATACATAGGGAACAAAATTGCATATTTATTTTAATATTGCTCGTTGACACGTCTATACTACGGAATCTATACTATAGCATGTAGCATGCAAAATAAAACATACAGTTCATGAGCAAACATGCACATCAGCAAGACATGAACAATGTGCAGCATGTACAAAACATAACAGAATTATTACTTATAAGTTTGTACTTCACGTCCATCTGTTATCTTACGACTTTTAAGAAAAAGTGTTGCATCGGATGGTGTCTCCTGATACAAGTTCAATAGATAGTTTAACATACACTCTCTTCAATCAAAAAGCATCTAGGCTAACTACTTCGTGTCAATAGCTACCATGCTATCTCATCTAGAAAACTGTAATTAATAAACAACTGTGAAGTATCACATACCATCTTATGACGAAGCTGGGCGAACGACTTTGGACCAGCGGTGTGTGCCTTGATACGACTTTTAGAATTTTTGTGGCTCTTTTCTAAAAAATATACAAAAAACAAAGTACTCGTATATCTCATAAAAAAACCAAGTACTTATTTATGTTGTGAAATAAGTATTATGTACATGTACCTGAATCTCCTCATCTGCCCAATACTTCAAGAGCACTTTAAAGTCATTCAGTGGGATGTTGTCCAGCTTGTTTTCTAGCCTCTCCTCATCGGTCTCATAACCTTCATAATAAGTTGTTTTTATGCGACTTTTGTACCCCCTCCAACAGTCACGAATAGACTTCGACACCCAGTTTTCACATTCATCGGTAATAATATACCGTTGCTAAAATATAAATCAAAGATTAAAAAGAATAAATAAATCATAATTCAGCTATATTATAGTTAATAGATCAATATTACTTATTGAAGTAAATTTCAGCTACATTATAGTTAATAATAGATTACCTGAACATAATTCCATAGAGTTTGCTTCAATTTTTCAGGAACATCCAACCAAGATTTATACATAAGTGACACTTCCCTTTTCAATGTTCCGAAAAAGTTGCTCAATTTAGATATTACTTTGTCATCATCTGAAACAGGTTGGAACCACTCGTTCATCCCAATTACAGCTCTTTTGCCATACGCCCTTGTATGAACATTAAACATCTTTGTTTGACCTCTAAGTCTTCTAAGAACTTCATCTTTAATTAAAATGAGAAGTCCCATTAAATAATAACATATAAAACATAATGTAAATTTGGCACTTAAATATTAATCCCACTGTAATATTAAATATTGCTATCACATCAATTTAGTACCTGCTTCAACTTCTTCATTTTCAATGTCTGCCAAGACATTCTCGGCCACATCCTTATTTTCCATACCATTTGCACTAGATTTAGCATCAATTTTATTTTGTCGTTCCCGTAAAGGCAAATAATCAGCCATTGTTCCTTGTCCTTCAACATCCTTCTCAGCTGAACTTGCTATTAGGTTTTGGCTTGGGCCTGGGGTTTTAAACATATCATTTTCCTTTGCGTTACCACTAGTTGAACAAGTTTGTCGTTCACTAACAGGCTTGGGCTTCTCAATTTTTTTAGTTATCTACATTATATATATTAAGTAGGAAATAAGATTGGATTTTATGGTTATTATCTTCAGAAGTATAAAAAATAAGATATGTAGCTATAACACACCTTTCATGGACTTTTGAAGTATCATCTTCGTTATGCCTCTCCTCATCATCCTGATTATATTCCTTGCTATCCACATCCTTTTTCATCTTTTCTTTTCCTTTTTTTTCGGATTGCATTATCAGTTTGCCATTTTCATTCCTATCTTCGCCTTCCCCTGGTTGAATATGTGATTCCAACTTATTCTTAACACCTGCTGAGTTTAGAGCCACTGTTGAATTGCTGAGTTTTAGTTTTTTGTTTTCTGTGTCGCCTTCCGTTGATTTACCGTAGTAGCTGACTTAAGGGTTTCATTGCTGGGTTTTGGATTATTCAGCCTGGCCGATTTTCGAGGACTTTTCACCTCAAATATTTTTTGATTTGTGGTTGCATTGTTGGGTCCTGGATTATTCAGCTGTGCCGACTTCTGTGGACTGTTCACCTAATCTATCTTTTGATTCTTGGTTGCATTTCTGGGTTCTGGATTATTGAGCCATGCCGACTTCTGAGGACTATTGACTTCAATTAACTTATTGTTTTTTTGGTCCTGTTTTAGTTGATGAGTCACGTACTGTCGTTTCAGTGGTTTTGTAACTACAACAAATCATAAAATGATATTATAATCACGATCTTTAAATGATATAATATCACAATCAAATTTTTTTTTGCTATATCAAAACATCACAAATCTGTAAATGATATTATCTAGATATATATATATATATATACCTGCAACCAGAATCAGTGGCCGATTGATTACATGCGGCTGCATTTGCTTGGTGGCTCAATTGCAGCATCGACAACCTTGTTGATATAAAATTCCAAGTTGCCACCATTGTTAGCTCCACTGACATACTCTATGAGGTCTGCGTCATTCGTCAGTGAATTTCACCCACCCTTCTCACCATTTTTTATATAAATCCCTCCTTACGTTGTAGAAAAGTTCCTCCTTCACAAACTCCATGAGCACTATGTATGAGAAGTAGTCAAGATCAATGCCCTCAACTATGTTAAAGGTTCCACCAACATATTCTTCCTTATGAAATGTACCCCTGTGATGAAATGTGTGATGCATGGATCCCCCCATCCTATGCAAAATGTGTGTGTGTGTGTCCAACAAGAGGAAACCTAAGACAATTTGAATTGTTAATACAGGCCGACCTAAGAATTTATAAGCAGTTTAAATCGAAACCCTAAAGTGATGTGAGAGAGTGTTATACCTCAAAATCGAATTTATAAGCAGTTTAAACCAAAACCTTAAAGTGATGTGAGAGAGTGTTATACCTCAAAATCAATGCTTGAACCCCCAAATCAAAGCCCTAATTGAACCAAAATCGTTGAACTAAGCTTGAACCCCCAAATCAAAGCCCTAATCAAACTGACGATTCAAAATGTTATTTATGATTGCAAAAGAAAATGTTAACGAAACTACGAAGGGGGGAAATGAAAATAAGATGGCGGGGTACAAAATGAATTGCACCAAAGAAAAATTGTTGTTTGAAGGAGAAGCGATCAGGATTGATGAGGTGGCACATTCTACAACGTAGGTTCCGATTCACGCGGATCGCCACATAGGACATGGAAAGGTCTGCCATAGCAACACTATAAAAAATGTTGCATCGTGTTACACTTGTTTATCTTGAGTAACACATTTTTTATGGCTAAGGTAGCATCCAAAATAGAATGTTGTAGTAGGACCAAAATATTATACCTATCGTCACATTTTGGCTGGCAACAGCTTACAGAATCGTTGCATTAGGCCGTTTATGGCGTAGTGAGAACTAGGAGACGAATCTGTAGTTACGAAACCTCGTAAGCAGCTTCGCATTATGGGGAATGACATGAAACGGCTTAGGAGGAAGACGGTTAAGCTAGTCAAGGTGAAGTGGAGTGAGGATGACGACGATTATACATGGGAAACGGAAGAGAGAATGAAGACGATCCATCTAGAACTCTTCGTTGTTATGACCCATTAATATCGTGTCACCTTACATAATTGTAGCTTGTACTATTCATTAGAATTCTACATGCTAGGTTAAGGCTATGGATGCAGGGCTTGATGGATGGTAAAATTGGTTGCTCATGCATGATAGGCATGCAGAGTTGTTTTTGGTTGCTTGTTTTAGTTTGGAATTTTGGGGGTGAAATTCCTAAGGAGGGAATAATGTAACGACCAGCATTTTACGTATCATAGGATCGTAAAACATGTTTATTTTATTCCCTAAGGGTCGAAGCATTCACATATTTTGATATGGTGGTTATGGGGATGTGAGACATGTCCATAGTTTTTATCAATTTTATTTGTAACCATTTTGCCCCTATCAGTTTTGTACATGGCATAACTTTCGACTGGGATAGAATTAGGTGCTGAAATCGATTTCATTGGAAAGGAAATGATGTTTCCAATTCCGTAGAATGGTCACATTAAAGATTTGGTGTAACATCCCGCCTTTTTGACCGCTTCGAATTGGTAATTAAACCAACTTAAAATGTTCAAATCGACGGTTCGTTATTTAGCTTACAGAATTTAAAAAAGAATCAACCCAGAAAACACATAATAAATAAATAACATGGCGCTGAACGGCAAAATAAAACTTTTATTTACTAACCGGAAGTTTTGATACAAGATTTTTCTATACAGCGGAATTTAAAAAAATACAATAAAAATCTTTACTGTTTAAAACTTCAGAGTGCGCATGTCTTGAAATCCTCAGCTTTTCCAATCTTCGAATCCCAAGCTGTAATCTGTAAATCTGTATGCTTAGGGTCTGACCCGAGCGTTTCATGCAGAAACATAAAACACTCGAGTCAAGATAAATCTTTGTTCAAGTAGATCAACTTCAATAAGAACTGAAATGTGATAGTTAATTCTAACCTATATCTGAAATCTACTTCTCGATATATGCCTAAATTATATAAAGAATATATGTGAACACTGTAAGTGTCCCACTGTTACTATCAAGGCAGAAATGTAACCCGAGGCACATAATGGTTTAACTAACATATTTGCTGGAAGAGACAGTAACTTAGCAAGTTGGCCAATCACAAACAACGTTACACACGAGTGCATACTGTATAAAGTAATGACTTTGAAACGACCCAAACTCACCCATAAGGGAAAGCCCAGATTGAGTTGAGAACACGACAAATCAGAACACAAACATAAGAACATTTCATTGCTTATTACAACAATTACATCAGAGTACAAGAATATAACAGAGTATGAGTAAATAATACACATCAGAAAAATATCAGAGATTAAAATTACAAAGCAACGGAAAAATAATGCATAACACAACTGAAAGAGATACACAGATACAAAGCTTTCCGAATATAGCTCCAGCTGTAAACTAGGATCCTGTGAATATAATATCTGCAAAACCAAAACTACTAGTTGCCAGTGTGATAATTATGGGCACCTAGAGTTTTGGTTAAAACAATAAACTCCAGGTCAGTCATGAGACTGGTGTGAGAAATAAAACAGTTATTAAATCTTTACTTAAAAAAAAGTAAATCAAGGGACCACGCCGTATAACATGGAACGAGTTTTCTCACAAGAATATCAGTGCATAAAACAAACAGCGTAATGCTTTTTGGAAAAATGAAGCTATTATAAGACTCAGGTCCCATCACACAATGCAACGCAAGCCGGAGGATAGAGTTTTCTCTTATAATAGCCAAACATGTTTGATACGTTTAAAATAAATCATTTTGATACTATAATAAGTGTAAAGTGTATAAAACAACTTCAAATATAAATGTATCAATCATAGACGACATAGTACACCATCCTACTATGTCGTCATACTAGTTCTGCAATTAAAACCGAAATGTCACGTTTTGGAAATTGGATTCCATCTATGAGTCAAGGCCAGGGAAGGCTCCTCACCGTTCGAGACACTCTAGCAAATACCTCAGGTCGCACCCTTCGCAACCTTGGATCTTCAGGGCCGGTCCTCTCTTACTTTTGAGGATTAGTTATTCTTGAACACACGTTTCCCGGATCTATCGGACATATCCATCGGCCCCGTAGTGACCGACATATCCGAGGCGCCTCTCAATCCATCATTCACATAGGTAAAAATATAAATGTCTTGGCTCCATACCATGACACCACTCATTGCTAGAAAGAAACGTCGTGCACTCCCTACAGTCATGATCCCGTTTTTGACTCATACCGAGGTGTAAGGCTCGCGAATTAACGTTATACACAAAGGTATGCTATATAAAGCCGTGCTTTGATCATAACCCACAAGACTCTGCTTTTCAACAAAAGCCTTGATCATTTGCATCTCAGCATGCCAAACTGACGATTCACGCCATGCAACTGATGTCTATCAATATATAACCTCTATGCTCATTCGTCTCAAAGAAGGGTGTTAAGTAAGAGAATAAATTCTCCTCCACCAAACAGATATATATTTAATAGATATCAATTAACACAGAATAAAATCCAATGTCAGACACACATCCATTTACAAGTCTGTTCTGGGTCTGAACAAAACTGGAAACACCTTATTCCTCGTCCCATATGTCCAATATAGGAGAGAGGTCCTCGCATATCCGGTCGATCTTTAAGTACGTCTGGACGATCACCACTTATTACCTTATCTTGGGTGTATAGCCCAATCAAGACATCAGTAATCATCCAAACGATGTGAAAAACTCCGGTCTTCAACCACCGTCTTCATCGTCGATTTATCATCGAATCAGTTATTTGGAATGGGTATAAACCCGGACTTTCCTAATAACTCGCATATCTCATAAACAAGTGCTATAAAAACACAACATACACCTCATTCCAATTTAGAATATTCTTTTATTCAAATATTCACATCATTAGGGAAAGGTTCCCATTAATTTTATCAAACATAAATTCTTTAAATTTATTCCTTAATCTTCCTTTGAATATCAATTCAAACCAAATTAAGGTTTACCCAAACTAGTCGGGATTAGCGCACCTTACTGAAGTAATCCTTTGTTTTATTTCCCAATCCCAACCTATTCATCCCAAGGAGCAAAACTGATAGCACTCCATATCTAACACCACGGTGTTATCAGTAAAATTAGTTACCATTTCATTTTCAAATCTAATTAAATATTTAACTATTGCCTGGAGTAAAACTGGTGGTACTCCATTCTCGATCATTTCCCAAATTTGATAATTTAAATTATCACATTCACATTTCAATCTATTTAAAGATTCATTAAAACTTCACTTAGTTTTAACCTCCCAAAATCATTATCTAATGATTATTAAACTTTGGAAAATCACACATGCCACATTGACAATCTACATCGTACCATTGATTTCTGCCGATATATAACCTCTAAGCTCATACATCTCAGAGAAGGGTGTTAAGCAAGAGAATAAATTCTCCGCCACCAAAAAAATATATATTTAGCAGAGATCAATAGTACAGTTCGAAATATAATGATAGACATGTAATCCTGTCTTTAACTGGGTCAAAGAACTAATGTCGTTTAAAACACCGTTCATGATAAACCCAAAATCACATTCTATTAACCATGGAATCTTCCCGGAACACAGATCAATATATAATCGATATCAATTTCCGTATCCGACTAATAATATAAAAGGAATAACGACACAGCCTTATAAATTCCATATATGTTAACAGTTTTCCTCCACAGAAGCTCACTTCGATTATTACCAAATCGAATTCCATTTAATTCCAATTTAATGTATTAAATTAGAAAACTTTACTTTGGGGAATTTCCATTAAATCTTAATAAAAGGATTTATAAACTCCAAATCATATTTCACTGTCAATCGAGTTAAAGAACGAATGTCGTTAAAAACACAGTTCATACACATTCCATTTTATTCCAGTTACTAAATATAACTGGAAACTCTAATAACCTTAATTAAAAGATTTATTCTTTTTACACAGGGTTTAAGACCAGTGTTACTGAAGACACCATTCACAACAAACCCAAAATACACTTTCATATTAAATATAAGGCTCTATACAGAAATTATATCGGCTAACGTTAAATATTAAATTCGAAAACCAACACATATCGTATGGGGAATAACGATATATATCTATCTTCCAAATTCCTCCACAATACTCGTATAGTCACAGAATCCAATATCGAAATCTCCTGAAGATGATTTCTATTCAAATCCATTCCAACTTATATATTGGAAATTACTATTTTATTAAAACTATTTATAAATCCAATTTATTTATTTAAAAATTATTGGATTATCTTTCTAGTTAATAACTAGTTCATTTTGATAAAAATGTATTTTTATCTTTACGAACATGAAATTTTTCGTCCAAATTCTTTCCAAATCATTTATTATGATTTTACACAAATTATTAATATTTTTAATAATTTTGTCAAGGCCCGTACAGTCGGTTTCCAATAACGGCCACCGAGCTGCATCCCTAGTGACCTTTTCCAAATTTGATTTGGTCATAATTCCAAATCCAGCCGTTAGATTTCAAATCTCTTGTATTCATTGGAAAGCTCTTTTCGATACGAACCTAAAGGTTCCAGTTTTAGGAGAATCTGACGGTTGGATTTCCCCTAATATCAATTCGAAGCTAATGGTCGAAATTCGCGAACGGTCGTAGCATGGCGCGTTCTATTCAGGCCATTAAATATATAAATAATATATATTATATATATTTCGTCGATTTCCATTTAAAACCTATTTTATAAATCATTTATAAATTCGTTTTAAAATGATTCCCACTTTCATTTCAATTTTAAATTAAAATTGAAAACTCCTTATCATTATAATATTTAAATGATAATATTTCCAAAATATCATATTTTGGAATAATTTCCTTTTCGATATTCATTATAAAAATGAATAAAATTGATATAAATATCGTTCGCGTCAAAATGGCGCATAACTAATTGACACGGCTTCATACATTTCAATATTTTCGTGTCCATCCAAAATTGGACATCAAATTCACATTTTAATCCTTTACGGAATATTATTTTTAAATATTCATTATTTTAAAATATTCGTTCTTTTTGAATTGGAATCAGACACAGTCAATTACCATATAATGTTATTTATATGGATTTCATACAACACATGTATACAACAATAATGATACACAATCAACCATCATCCGGAGTGCATTACACAACTGCATAAGCATTAAATATAAATAATTAACACTTGCAATAGTCTATCAACCAATCGATTGACATGCAACTAAACAATGGGATTAGTGTACTTCAAATATCATCCCAATACCCATGTGGAATTTCAACCAACAAATACTGAATATTATTTGTGCAGTTGGGCGATGTGTAAAATTTATCATCCCAATCAATGTCAGTCAAATGGGTGTACATAAACAAATCGTATGATTTGTAAATGAATATTTATTTTCATTTCAGGAGAATTTTATGCCTTTCATATATACGTTAAAAATTATATTTTTAACGATAAAATATTTATTTCAACACTTGACTATTTTCCATAGTTCATGCATTCAATGAAAATGATATTTTTATTGTTCAAACAATTTATTCAACACATAAATATTTTATATAGTTCATATACACACTAAAAATTATATTTTTAATGAATAAATATTTATTTCAGAAAATTTCGGCATTATAATGGCGCGATATTAAAACCAGAGTAATGTCTAGCATTACCCCTTTCTTGATACTAGCTCGCGCCATACACAATCAATCACAAAACCACAATACAGTCAATTTTCCCCAATACAATCCAAACAAACAACCATGGTTTGTACAATAAATAGTGTCGGGGGCTTCTAAGCCCTGTTTGTATCCTAGTATATTTTTAACTGTAAAATAATTAGAGTGAGGAGTTCCAACACATTAGGATCCACTCCGCCGTTGTTTTCTAACGCTATGATTTGCTGTTCAGGCTCCAGAATTTGCAAATGAGCTCTAATCTTCACGCCATTTTTTATCTAGCTTAAACGTGACATTCCGGACAACTTTCGCCGAATGGACTTTTTCCAGAAAATTCTTCATTTCGCTAGAATTTGCGAAAAGACAATATTTGGACAGCAGATTTTGGACACGTTTTCTGACCAACTCCGCGATCCAAAATATGATTTCCATATACTCAAATCGAAGAGAAAATCATGCTCTTTGATTTTGGCATTGTAGAGTTTTGACCAAAGGGACTCGGATTGGAAGACATGGCTAAAACAGGTCAGGGTGTTAGTTGCAAAACTGAAAATGTTAAAAATCGGGTTTTTGAAGGTGGAGGGGCCCACATTGGCGGCGGATGGTCTGAGGGAGGGCGACATGAGTTGCTGAGGGTTCGGGGTGGTGGCAGTCGTGGTTGGGCCAGAGGTGTGGTAGCGCGGCGGTTTTGAAGGGATTGGGAGTTTGGATCTTCGATTAGAGGAAGGGAGGAGTGTGGTGGCCAGCGACGAGGAGGGGGGCTCCGGCGACGGCGATCGTTTGGGGGAGGGGCGCGATGGTTGCCGGCGTTGCCTAGGGGGCGGTGGCGGCTGGGTAAAAGGGAAGCGGGTTTGAGGAAAAGGGGGTTTTGGGTTTTTTTTTTAATGAAAATCTAGGGTTAGAAAATCTATATATAACTTTTCCATTCGAACTCCAAGTCGAACCCACCGACTGTCATCCCTGGCTAATTACCACCATTCCGGACACAATAGGATATGTTCCGTAAGCCAATTCGACTGTTTCGGTTAGTTTTCATTTAAATTAAAATATGAATCAGTATATATTGAATTTCATACGTACATTTTAATATACCGGGGCCACATACTGACTCCAAAAATTCAAGAAAAATAAATTTAGCTATGTTTTGATGATACGGTCCTAAAAAAACTAATTTCGCTGAATTTGGAGGCCGTTTGAACAAATGGTCATTTTCCAGTCGATTAAATTCAAACTGAAATTGACAAACGCGTTTAAATTCGCCACACTCACATATTAGTTCCAAAAATTAGGAAATTTGGAACGTAACAATAATTTGACATTCCAGATCAAACTAAAGTGGTTTCGTCGAAAACAGAGGTCGTTTGCAAAAGGGCTATTTTTAAGGGCTATATATTATATAATATATATATATATATACATATATATATATATAAATTCCAAAGGGACTATTTTGAATTTTAAACTGGACATAACTTTTAATTTTAGTTATGAAATCTGGATTTTCCACATTCGTTAGAAAGATATAATTAAACAGATTCAAATGTTTTTGATTTTACTGAAATCTGATTTATTTTGAATTATGTATATTCATTTGAAATTTAAAATCGAATTTTCAAACAACCGCACCATTTCGAGTTCGTTTTATAAATTAAATAAATTTATTCGTTCTAACTTCGTTTAAAATAAATTTTTAGTCGTTATTATTTAATGTAAATCATTTTAAATATCAAAAATCCATTAAAATAGCTAAAATAAAAATATTAAATTGGTTCTGAAAATCCGGGTTGTTACAGATTTAAACTGGCGCAAGTCTCTCAGACTGTCATAGTAGGCACATGAAAAACATCTGAATAGCAATATGAGAAACTTCAGAATCAAATCCATGAAGGATAAACATGTATGTAACTATAGTGCTTTTCTTGTTTATCAAATATAAAAATTTAACTAGCGAGTGTAAAACAGTGCATGGCAACCTGGACAAAATTTCATAACAAATTTTAGAATAGGAGGGGCTATCAATGCACAAATATTACCTTTCTTTAATTTAACTGGGCATCATAAGTATGACAAAGATATACACCAACATGTATACAGAAAATGAAACAACTAATGGAAAATGCTCTGGAACCACATACTGTGTGTGTTTAAACAGACTGGTAGACTTAAATACTGGAGCTATGGCCTTATCATTGCAACGTGAGAGAGGTCCAATATGCAGGGTCAAGAAGATCCCATGAATAAAATGGGTAAACCTGAGATAACTTAAGTTTTCGAACTTATCAATACATGAAATTTTACTAAAGTTTGATTATTGCCTGCTACATTCGAATGTATCTAGTAGCTCAAAAGGAATGAGTGAAACAAGTCATTAGCAAGTAGATAATGTCAACGGACCCCAAACTTCCAAGTTTAGTAAAATGGGATTGACGCATATAGGCATACCATGGACCCCAAAAGTAACAAGCCAAATACAGCAAACAATACCATAATAATTTAGCTTCTTATCAAATGATGATATTATTTCTGGTGATATTTCAGTTTATTGTCCTTAAGCTTTTAGAATGGTTTTGATACCAACTAGAAAATTTTGATAATTTGAATTAGAAAGAAAAAAAATTGAAAATTAAAGAAGCTCCAACTATTTTCTTTAGTAGAGAAGACGTATGGTTACAATTAGATACATGATACAAAGTTACAACTGGTAATATCCATTGTATTTTACATTGGCATTTTGGTTTGGCCATAAATTTGAGCTTGGATGATGATAACCAACTTTATTTGTAATAAATTGTGGCTTCTCATTTCCTATTACAATCTATTACATGAAATGGATGCATACAGATGTTGAACCTGCTGTCATTGCCTATAATGCTTTTAAATATGGTACTGCAAACAATCGTGATAATGGAAAGAGAATCGAGGCGATTACATGAAGTGAAAACATTTGATAATGAAATAGAGGTTTTTTTAAACCTACATTCCCTTTTTAAATGGTTGTTACCATCAAAGAAAATGGAATCTAAAACAATTTCACCATAAATGCTAAATATTAGGTTATATGCCCAAAAAGGGAAGGCCAATTCCAAGTTAATAGGCAATGGTTACTCCAGCTACCCATAGTATGACGCAACTGTGTATACCAATGAAATAATACATGTATATATATTCATGTAAATATGTATGCATACATACCTATTCCGTCATAGTATATACACAGTACTATACCTTAAATCTCCAAAGTATAGCGACCGGCTTACATAAGCTTGTTTTATTTGTTGTTTAGTTTTCCGTTAATCGCATGACTAAAACTGGTGATCCATACTACCTTAAAAAACACTTGAAGTCTACCCAAACAATGCTACATGTAGCACATAAAAGGGAGGACAAACTTGTTTACTTGTACAACAAAAACATTTGCTGCTATTAAATTTTCTACTATTGTTTCAAGTCTGCAATACAGTGACCAAGTATACATATATTTATGCAAATGGCGAAGGATGGTGATCATGGTGAAAACAGTGCACCAGTTTGACCCTTCACATATATTATATTTCCATGCGAATAACCCACACGTATAACAGGCATTATATGTTTATCTAACCAAATCTCTAAGAACAACAGGAAATTGATATTCCAATATGTCAATATAATTATGACCGCGACTAGTGTACAACCTCAAGACGAGGACAAGTAACCATGCAAATACAAGACAACCATACAAGGCTATAACTCATGGCAACGTCACAGAGTCTCACAACGAATACTAATCACAAGGCAGGCACGAACATAATCAAAATCAACTATTATAACTTAGTTCGTAATGATTTTGAAATGCTTGAACAAAGACAAATCGTGAGCAAAACTCACCTTAAACAGTGGTGAAGGCGAGCGAGGCAGCGGTGAAAAGGAGCACCAAACGATTGCTTTGGTTTGCGGAGGATGACCCACGATTTATGCTAGAGGTGCAATAGTTCCGATTTGGTTTCGAAAGGCGATTTCGGTCGAATCTGAGACGACCCCAAACCCCGTTCGGACGGTGGCAAGGGTAATCTGTGGAATATAACACAGAAACAGATAATAGCAGAACAAAATTTAATAAATACACCAGATAATGAACAATAGAATATACTGGATAAAAGTAATCATCAGAGTTACACAGTATACAGGATCATACTTAGTACAAACACAGTTCAGCTATACATAGATGTCTACAGCGGAAAACAAACAAAATATGTACAATAGGAGCTGAACAACATAAAAAGATATAAATGATAGAATCCATCTTCAGCTCCAGCTATCCAGAAAGAACCAGCTAAACCTGAATACAAGGCTGCCCGTGTAGAAAAAGGGGCACCCGAGTTTGAAAGTGAAACAAACTACGAGTCAGTGATGGGACTGGTATGAGAAATCTACTCAACACATATATAATTTGGCTATCACAGGACCACGCCACTTTCGTGGAACGGGTTTACTCCATTGGATTGCCAGTGCTTTAAAACAAATCTTTCTTTTAAACAACGCAATGCATTTTATAAAAATGAAGCCATTATAAGACTCAGTTCCCATCACACAGTGCAACGCAAACCGGAGGACAGAGTTTTTACCTTATAACGGCTAAAATATGCTTGATACGAATAAAACAAAGGCATTTGATATTACTACTAGTGTTTATATGTTTCGAAAACGATTTCAAATCATAACTATCAATCATAGGCGACATGAGCGTCCCATGCCACTATGTCGCCAAATATCTATACAATCGAAACCGCACGATCACGTATTTGGAAATTGGATTTCCATCATGAACCAAGGCAAAAGATAGTCCTTACCGAATTCGTGACTCTCTAGCCCGAGCCACAGGCAAGTACTCAGTCAAGCCTTTGGAGCGACAGGGCCAGTCCACCGATGTGGATTAAAATGCCTGAACAATACGTTTCCCCGCCCTTTGGGGCGTAAACGACCCAACGAATGACTCCATCGGACCCGGATCGTCCGATCTAACCGAGGCGCCTCGCAACAACAACAACCACATAGGTGAAAAGTATATAAATGTCAGGGCTGGTAGGTCACTGACACCACCCTAGCTAGAAAGAAACGCATGCCCTCCCTGAGGTCCTTCTCCCGTTTCTTGTTCATACCGGGGTGTGAGGCTCGCGATTTTACGTTATACACAAATCTACGCCACACCGGCGGTGCTTTGATCATCACTACAAGACTTTGCTTTTCAACAGAAGCCCTGATCACTGCATCTTAGCATGCCACACAGGCAATTCATGCCATGCGACTGATGTCCATCGATATACAACCTCTGAGCTCGTGCGTCTCAGAGAAGGGCGTTAAGCAAAAGAATAAATTCTCCGTCGCCAAACAGATGTATATTTAATAGAGATCAATCAACACAGAATAAAATCCAATGTCAGACACACAGTCCATTTACAAGTACGTTCTGGGTCTGAACGAAACCGGAGGCACTAAATACCTCGCAAACCCATCGATCACCACGTACGTCTGGACGATCCCCACTCATTATCCATATTTCGGGATGCCTCCCAATCAGGACCTCGGTTACCATCCAAACGAGGTGAAGATCTCCGGTCTTCGACCACCGTCTTCATCTTTGACTTTCAATCGTCGGTCAGTTATTTGAAATGAGAATTAACTCGGCCTTTTCAAATAATTCACGTATATTTAGAATTTCAAATCAATTTATTTCAATGGTTAAATCATTCGACATCACCAATTTTGTTCTTTAATGTAATTTTCACACCAAACACACTCAACCATCAAATACCACATAAATCGAGCAAATTCAGTTTATTTCCATTCCATATCATTTATGATATTTTATAATGATTTATCGCTATTTTTATTTATTTTAAAATAGCCAATTTATTCAAAACGACGCTTCGGGCCATAAGACGGCCGTGGCGCTGTTTTTCTTCAGATTTGATTTACACATATCTGAAAACCTAACCGTTGGATCTTCACAAAATTTACATCATTAGAAAGGTCTTTTCAAAACGAATCCAACGTTTCCAGTTTCGGGAAATCCGACGGTCGGATCTCCCGGTACGATCGTTTGAAGTTTCGATTTCAAAATACGAACTGCAACGTCGTTATTCGATTAAATATAATTATATATATTTATAAATATAATCGTTTCTAGCACTGTTTTTCTTCAGATTTGAATTAAACATTCCAGACAATCCAATCGTTGGATTTTTACAAAGTTAGTGTCGTTGGAAAGATTTTTCCAAGGCGAACCCAACGGTTGTGATTTCAGGAAAATCCGATGGTCGGATTTCCTGATATAATCGTTTGAAATCACGGTTTCAAAATACGAATTGCACGGCCACGTTTTGTTTTAATTTTATTTATATTTATATATTTATATAAATATAGTTCATTCGACAATTTCAATATCGTTTTCACTTCAAATATTTCACTAACGCCTTTAAATTTTGGAAAAATTCGCCATAACCTCCTTTGTACGGGAGGGGCTGGGAAAATTCCCAAATAGCCACACGGGCGTCTTATGTCGAAAAGAAAAAAAAAAGAAAAAGCCAAGCGTCTAGCCAACAGGCTCATAAAATCATCACCCAAACAAAACAGTAAATGTGTACCTATTTGTCGGGCACAAAATTTTATTCCTCTCCTCTAGCCCCTTTGCTATAACCTGTTCAATAAATATGCATGTACATATATACAGTTCTTATCGTTTATCATTTTCCATTCAACTTCATATTTGATTCCATTTGGTTTAAAAACGCCATTCATTCTAATGTTGCATGCACAGGTAAAAATCACATCATTAGCTAATTAATGAATATTTCGACTCATGCATATTTATTTGAACGAGTTGCTATTTTTAACACTTCACATTTCAACAATTCATGTATAAAATAAAAATGTGATTTTTATTGTAAAACAATTCTTTTCAAAACACTATTATTTCATATAGTCTATATAGATGATAAAAAGGTGATTTTTATTGTAAAACAATTCATTTAAAAACACTATTATTTTATATAGTTTATATAGGTGATAAAAATAGGATTTTTATTATAAAACAATTTATCTCAAAATATGAATACCATTCAACACATGAATTTCAAATCAACGAATGAATATCGATTCAACACATGAAGGTTTTCTATAGTTTCTATATATAGATAAAAATGTGATTTTTTATATTTAAAACACGAATACCATTCAACACATGAATTTCTAATCAACGAATGAATATCGATTCAACACATGAAGGTTTTCTATTCAACGAATAAATATAGTTTCAGCAAATGAAAATAATTCAAACACATGAATATTATTCAAAATTTCGGCAGCATAACGGCAAGGTAGTTAAAACCGGGACTGTCCCTAGTACGGCTCCTCGCTCTACCTTAAAACCTCGCGGTTTTTGACAATGGGGATCATGCATCTAGTTCGCACGCAGGCGGCATGTATATATTTATTTCATTTCCACAAACTAATCCTATGTGGTTTCAATCAAATATTTCTCAACTACAAACGGGTATTTTTCAACCACAATCAATCAATATCAACCACAAACAATCCCAAACAACCATTCGCTATCAATCAATTTTCACACCAATCACAATCAATAAATATCGTCCATGGTTTGTGGACGAGGGGCGTATATATATATACATATTTTTATATATAGCGATTCACTTTTATTTCAACACATATTTATAGTGATATATTCTGGTGTTTACAGGGGAGCATGTATTGATAATAACTCCAGAGAATAAATTCTCGTCACCCTTCCCCGTGTGGGAAATAAATAGTCCATGTGTCGTATCTAATAACTAGAGAGACGTGGTTATTGTCAACTCCAGACCCGTGTGGGGTTTTTATTAATCTGGCAATTTAATCGTTACAATTTAAATAGTCCATATCAGTCATCGGTTCGACCTGTAAAATAGAGTCATCGCCATAAAAGCCTCTCGCTCGTATGGTAAATCTTCCACCTCGTCACACAAGCTCCAAATGCTTATGTGGTATATGATGAAGTATGCCTATCTTCCAGAAGTATGCCATGCAATGTAGCTCAAAATTAATTGTTACTATCCTATGGCGACGTTTATTATTTCACACAGAAAAACCAGCACTCCGCATCCAATGGCATTCACAGGAGTTGATATAATAATATTTCGCATCCAACTCATTAAGGTTTACCTATTTGGGCTGGAGAAACATCGAGAGCTGACCAGAAATCTTTTCTATTTGAAGTCGGGCCTTCACATGGTATGGTTATATAATTTCCCGATTGGGCCTTTGCTTTAACAACTCTCTCGGCGCATCTAACCTCCGCTTCATATTTGGTTAACCAATCCAATCCCAAAATAAGATCGAATTCATTAAAATTCATGACGATAGAGATAATAGGGAATTTATAGCAAGAAAAAGAGACAGGCACTGCACAAATCCAACTGAGATTGATGGAACCCCCAACCGGATTTTGGACAGTCATTGGCTCTTTGAGCTTCTTCAAATTCAAATCTAGTTTCTTGACTGCACTCTTTGCAATAAAGCTTCGTGACGCGCCTGTGTCAAACAGTACTTTAACTGGAATGTTCTTGACATTGAGCGTGCCTTCTAAAACATCAGACCTCCCTTGCTTATCTGAGGGCTCAGAAGTTTCTGCTACTTCATTCATATGTACTGCCTCAGATTTCTTTGAGAGTTGACACTCCCGTGCAATATGACCTGCCTGACGACACTTATGGCATCTCCTTTCCCCATGTGGGTTCTTTTGTTTCATAGTGCGCTTATACCCACTCTTGATTTGTTTCTCTAAAGATCGGCAATTTATCGAGAAATGTCCTCGCCTATTGCAGTTATTGCATACAGCGGTCGTTACGGGTTCTTTCCCAGATTCAGCCCTTTTCCTCTTGGCACTGGGCTTCTTACTGATCTCAGACGTCGTACTAGCTTCAGGAATATCAGTTTCCGACTCTTCCTTGTCACTAGAACTGGCTCCTTCTTCGTCGCATAACATTCCTTTCTTATGGAGATCTTCGTATTGATAAGCCATATAAATCATTTCAGAAAAAGGGAGCTTCACATTCCTCATTACACTGTTCTGATATTTTCTTTGAAGCCCGTGAATAAATCTCAGATTCTTCCTCTTTGGGTCTTTAATCAGATGAGGAGCAAAGTGAGAAAGTTCGTTGAACTTCTTATGATATTCTGGGATGGTCATGTCACCTTGTATTAGATAAGAAAATTCATCGCATAATCGCTCAGTCGCTTCTGGAGGAGTAAATCTTTCTAGGAAAATCACTTTGAATCTGTCCCAGGTGATATCACCTTCTGGATTATTTTCTATAACCGAATCCCACCAGAACAATGCTTCATCTTTGAGTGCGCAGGAGGCCAGTAATATTTTCTAGTCATCCCTCAGCTTTAAACCATCAAAGATCTTTTCAGCCGAACGAATCCAAGCCTGTGTCTTCATAATAGATTCTTCACCAGAGAACGGTATTCCACCCATATTTCGATATTTGATTAATAGGGCCTCAATATCCGGTTCTGCATTCCTTCTGTTTCTGACACTCATTTTCTAGTACTTCTGTAAACAGCAGATCAAGTGTCAGATCACAGAAAAGATAATTTGAAATATAGAAACATATACTTCAATGTAAATGTGTCTATCGAGGTGTAATTTCATTCTGCTACTCATACTAGGATATTACTGATCCTATCTGTATAGAGTGACTCGTCCTAGAACACTACTAGTTCTATTTCTGACGAGTTCGTTCAAATGTTATATTCCAGAACTAAGCTTAACCAAAGCTCTGATACCAAATGAGACGACCCCAAACCCCGTTCTGACGGTGGCAAGGGTAATCCGTGGAATATAACACAGAAACAGATAATAGCAGAACAAAATTTAATAAATACACCAGATAATGAACAATAGAATATACTGGATAAAAGTAATCATCAGAGTTACACAGTATACAGGATCATACTTAGTACAAACACAGTTCAGCTATACATAGATGTCTACAGTGGAAAACAAACAAAATATGTACAATAGGAGCTGAACAGCATAAAAAGATATAAATGATAGAATCCATCTTCAGCTCCAGCTATCCAGAAAGAACCAGCTAAACCTGAATACAAGGCTGCCCGTGTAGAAAAAGGGGCACCCGAGTTTGAAAGTGAAACAAACTACGAGTCAGTCATGGGACTGGTATGAGAAATCTACTCAACACATATATAATTTGTCTATCACAGGACCACGCCACTTTCGTGGAACGGGTTTACTCCATTGGATTGCCAGTGCTTTAAAATAAATCTTTCTTTTAAACAACGCAATGCATTTTATAAAAATGAAGCCATTATAAGACTCAGTTCCCATCACACAATGCAACGCAAACCGGAGGATAGAGTTTTTACCTTATAACGGCTAAAATATGCTTGATACGAATAAAACAAAGGCATTTGATATTACTACTAGTGTTTATATGTTTCGAAAACGATTTCAAATCATAATTATCAATCATAGGCGACATGAGCGTCCCATGCCACTATGTCGCCAAATATCTATACAATCGAAACCGCACGATCACGTATTTGGAAATTGGATTTCCATCATGAACCAAGGCAAAAGATAGTCCTTATCGAATTCGTGACTCTCTAGCCCGAGCCACAGGCAAGTACTCAGTCAAGCCTTTGGAGCGACCGGGCCGGTCCACCGATGTGGATTAAAATGCCTGAACGATACGTTTCCCCGCCCTTTGGGGCGTAAACGAGCCAACGAATGACTCCATCGGACCTGGATCGTCCGATCTAACCGAGGCGCCTCGCAACAGCAACAACCACATAGGTGAAAAGTATATAAATGTCAGGGCTGGTAGGTCACTGACACCACCCTAGCTAGAAAGAAACGCATGCCCTCCCTGAGGTCCTTCTCCCGTTTTTGGTTCATACCGGGGTGTGAGGCTCGCGATTTAACGTTATACACAAAGCTATGCCACACCGGCGTGCTTTGATCATCACTACAAGACTTTGCTTTTCAACAGAAGCCCTGATCACTGCATCTTAGCATGCCACACAGGCAATTCATGCCATGCGACTGATGTCCATCGATATACAACCTCTGAGCTCGTGCGTCTCAGAGAAGGGCGTTAAGCAAAAGAATAAATTCTCCGCCGCCAAACAGATGTATATTTAATAGAGATCAATCAACACAGAATAAAATCCAATGTCAGACACATAGTCCATTTACAAGTCCGTTCTGGGTCTGAACGAAACCGGAGGCACTAAATACCTCGCAAACCCATCGATCACCACGTACGTCTGGACGATCCCCACTCATTATCCATATTTCGGGATGCCTCCCAATCAGGACCTCGGTTACCATCCAAACGAGGTGAAGATCTCCGGTCTTCAACCACCGTCTTCATCTTCGACTTTTAATCGTCGGTCAATTATTTGAAATGAGAATTAACTCGGCCTTTTCAAATAATTCACGTATATTTAGAATTTCAAATCAATTTATTTCAATGGTTAAATCATTCGACAACACCAATTTTGTTCTTTAATGTAATTTTCACACCAAACACACTCAACCATCAAATACCACATAAATCGAGCAAATTCAGTTTATTTCCATTCCATATCGTTCATGATATTTTGTTTGTTTTCCGCTATAGACATCTATGTATAGCTGAACTGTGTTTGTACTAAGTATGATCCTGT
This sequence comes from Allium sativum, assembly GCA_030737875.1. Lineage (NCBI taxonomy): Eukaryota > Viridiplantae > Streptophyta > Magnoliopsida > Asparagales > Amaryllidaceae > Allium > Allium sativum. The sequence continues at coordinate 424,720,928 of CM060909.1, read as the reverse complement.
ATACTGTGTAACTCTGATGATTACTTTTATCCAGTATATTCTATTGTTCATTATCTGGTGTATTTATTAAATTTTGTTCTGCTATTATCTGTTTCTGTGTTATATTCCACGGATTACCCTTGCCACCGTCAGAACGGGGTTTGGGGTCGTCTCAGAATCTTGGTGGAAACACAAGCGGTTCTCTGTCTAGGTGGCGATAAGGTCAGGTCTAGCGACTTCTGTCAATGACGAGGCGACGAAGCGCGAAGAAGACCAAGCCGGTTGGGCACGAATGGTGGAAGGAAACAATTTTCGATAGTGAAATAAATTTTTGGAGGAAGCCCGATTTAATTCGGTGAAGATGGACAAGGTTTGTAGAGGGAAAACGCTGATGATTTAGGGAAGAAAGCAAAATTTCGGAGGCCAGCAAAAATTGGGAAGGGAAGAATTGATTTTTGCTGGTGAAAAGTGGAATGGGCGTTGTTTTTATTGAATAAGAGAACGAGGATAAGAACGAAGTCAATCAATAGATTATAAGGTAGCGCGTACTTTCAAGGGGTAGGTCTACGTGGTAAAATACTTGGGAAGGTTACATTTGATATAATTTAATATTATTTTCTACCGCAATTACCGCGTAACGGTCTAAATTTGTACCGCCAACACAGTCTCCAAATGCAATAAAAATTATATGTACCTTTTCGTTTTTGCGTTCTGAATCCAATAAAATTATTGTGGTCGTAAACCGACTCCGTCTATTTACCACATTATTTTGAATTTTAAATTATTTTTCAGTTCGTTGATTTAATTCTGTTTATTCACAAAACAACTCCGTTCGATTCCAAATTTGAGATGTTAAATTTTAACTTCTTTGTATATATGAATACACACATTTCCAATCAATTTTCCATATATTTCAACAATAAAATTTCCAATTTGTTTCACATCAATAACGTTTATTTTCAAATTCAACCATCAATATTTCTCAATCGAGTTCCAAATCCAATTCAAATATCTAATTAAATTCAATTTCAATATTCAAAAGTACATATTTGATTCCAATCAACCATTCTAAATTAAATTCATATATAAAACCATAGTTTTGATTAAATTTCTAACTCCAATATCAATATAAAATTGATTAAAAATAGTTAATTATTTAATTAATTCCACATTCCAGTTGTCGAAATTTCTGGGACGTTACAATCTCTCCCCCCCCCCCCCCCCGCTTAAAATCTTTTCATCCTCGGAAATGAGAGATCGTTATAGTTATACCAATGTATACTTCTAATTTCCATATTTGTGTGAAATTATTCCACAACTAAATTTAAATATCAATATTTAAATCATCAATCCTCTTTCTTTTTTTATCCATTGTACTCAATTATCTCGAAAAAAAACTCAAATTTCTTGTCAAAACTAATCTCTTCATGCATCCCAAATTATTCCAAAAACCAATCTGTCAATGTTTACTTATCCATCGATACACTTACTTCTTACAATCCCAGTTTAACTCGGTTTCCTTACAATCCATTTAAACATTTCCAACACTCATTGAAGAGTGTAAATAACATCTCTTCTTCAAGTTACAAATTATCGACTTGAAAATTCCAAAATCGAAATCTTTTTTTTATAAGTTCTAGACATAACCCATAATTCGGACAGAAAGTATTATTATTTTGAAATACTCCTTTTTACTTATATATTTTAGTTTTATTCCAAAATATTTGATAATTCGAAGCTTTACAAGTCTATTGTCGTTCTTACAGATGTTAGGCATACGTTGGTCAGGTGCACGACTAAAATCTCCAAGTACAAAATATCCTTGCTTCCACTCCCAATGAAAATATTTCAGAAATTCATTTTAAAAGAAAACAGATATGGAAAGTACCAATGTGATATTGGTTTGTTGATTGTTCATGAATCGCAGATACACAATGGTTCCATCTAGATCCCCCAGAAAACATCTGTATCCATAGGAAATCACTTCCCTGCGAATTTCGTCATGGACAGATCAATGGAAGATATTTAAGACTCAAGAGAAAGTCTGAGGTCACTAAGCGTTGGCTTCTCTATCTCAGGGTCATGGAAACAAATCATCAAATTAGATCAAGATACGAGGATCAATCCAGTCACACAGACAAATCAAGTCACGGAGACGAATCCAGTGACGAAGACACAGTGTTGCATCAAACAGGTGGCTCCACATCACTAAGATATCTCAAACATCACATGGCTCCATTCTACCTTTAGTAACTCTAATGGTTACGTCTCTTTCACTTGTAGATATGCCATGTGGACCGAAGGTACACAATGGTTACGTCTTGGTCCCCCAGGAAAATCCATACCCATAAGCTTTCACAGCTCTACAGATTACGCCAGTATCACGACTGTAGATCGCAGCAGACACAATGGTTAAGCTTGGCTCCCCAGTGAAACATCCGTCCACCGTAGGCCATCTACAGCCATACAAACTACGCTACACGGTCGTGTTCTTCTAGGAATAGAGACAACTCATGAGTTTTACGCCCGGACAACCTACTACCATCGGCAGCTCATCTCAACTAAGCTCGAAATTCAAAGGAGAAGGATGGTACTTCCCTTATCTTGACTTGAAAACATATAGCACTTCATTCCTCATAAATCATATTTATGATTTTCTTTCCAAATCATATTCCAAAATATCTCATTATTGTATAAATTCCACTGTATAAAATTTCATTTCAAATCGATTACCTTCCAAATCACCAGTTTCCAAATTCACTGAATTCGTATATATTTTTAATATAAGTTTTTGAAAACTTCTCTGTTCAATATCTAAAATCGAGTATCCTCAAATTCCATTCTAACTTCGGAACTCTAGTTTTGATCTCTTAATCAACTCAGCTATTGGATATCCTTTCAACTCAGATTTTTAAATCTATTGGTTATAAACCATTTTTGTTTCCAAATCCCCAATTATTAAGTTCATCACTTAATACAAATCTTTATCTCTCACTACCTTGGAATTTTCATTCTTATAACACATTTCTCATTCATGCTTTATTTCTCTTTCAAATTCACATCCTTCGACCGTAAATTAGCAAGCGAACAACTCCCTAAATATCAATCCCGATAGCCGAAACCAACATCAGATCAACACTCAGAAAATTATACAACTTAACTAATCTCCAGTCAATTTCTAAATTTCTTAACTTCATTTCTTTCATTTCTTATAAGATTAATTCTTACACAATTGCCGAATTCAGTTTAGAATCCACTTCTCTTACGTTCTACCACCCTTTATTTTCGACCTGTGGCTTTTTATTCTTCAGTTCTCTCCATTTTAATTTATCAAAACCCATTAGCCTCTCATGATCCTTTGGAAACATTCCCAATTATCATATTTATTTCCTATAATTATTATTCGAAAACATTTCCATATATTTGCAAATTTTTATTTTCCATAGAAAATATGTTTTATTCATCACGAAAACATTTCTAAATTCGTTAGTTCTATTAAAACAGATGTTAAATAAAACGTCGTTATCGCCACTTACTGTTGACACTCATTAGCTCACTTCACTTAACAAATTCTTGTTATCGAACCTTAGCCATTTGTTAGTCAATAATGAAGTCAATCAAGTTGGCGTATATTTACCTCTCAGACCTTAGTTGAACAACATTGTTAACATTGAAATAGATAAAATTCACAAGTTCAAATAAAATATCTATTTTTGTAACTTCCAAACTCGAGTTAAGAATTCACTTCTTTTACGAAAATCGCTGATTATAATAATAATTCATGCCCTCAAATTATTTAATTTTAAAATGTTCTTTATTTGTTAGTCTAAATATATAAACAATATATTAGTAATATATTAAATTTTAAATTAAAATAGAAAGGAAATAATATTTTCCAGAAATTATTGACTCCCATGAATAACTTCCTTCCGAGTAACTTCTTATTCAATAATATATTCCGAACTTCGAAAAAATATCATTTGATTTATATTTTGAACTTCAGAATAATTTCACCATACTGGTCCACTCCATTTCCTTAATCCTCAGTTTTATTTGCAATATTTTTGCTCTCAAACGTTATTCACTTCTAAAAAGTGAATATTATTCCTTTTATCGAAGTCTGAATTCGTCACATCAAATTAATTTTGATTCCATTCAAATACAGGTTCAAATCCCATTAAAATCTCCAACCATATCTCGCTTCATTTATATTCTCGTTTATACTTTACTTCTTGTTAATCAATTAACAAGTTTATACCTTACTATTGAATCCATATTTTTGGCCCTATATTATTGGTTCGAAACCAATTATAATTTATCTTGCCAAGTTCTAAATAACTCAAATAAATTAGTAATACAATTTGGCACAAACGAATTCCAATTATAACCTTTCCTCATTTTATTTTAAATAATTTATATTCCGAATATCGAAATAAAATTCATCGTTTCATTTCGTTCTTGAAATGATTTCAAATTTCCCTTATTCAAATTTCCATTTGAATTCTTATTTCAGTTGTCGTTGATTGTTAAAATACATGATTAGAGAAATTTATTCGTTATTTCTACTGTACTTATCTTTCTTAGACACTATCCAATGATGGATTCGAGATTCAAATCTAAGGGTACCTAATCGAAGAATGGCTCTCGCAACTCTAGATTCAAAGACTGGGGATTCGAGAAAATTATAAATCTTAAAACAAATTTTTATTTTTGCTGTATCAGTTCCAAAGTATAATATTTTCAAAATAATTCACCTTCAATATTTATTAAAAATATTTACACTTTCCAAAATTTATTTTCAAAACCATTTCTATTTTAAAAAGTCTGTTTTTCTAGTGTCGATCCTTCTCGTTTTAAACCCAATAAGCTAAGCTTTGAATAAACCAAAGCTCTGATACCACTTGTAACGTCCCGCCTTTTTGACCGCTTCAAATTAGTAATTAAACCAACTTAAAACGTTCAAATCGACGGTTCTCTATTTAGCTTACAGAGTTTAAACCAGAATCAACACAAAAAACACAGAATAAATAAATAACACGGTGTTGAACAACAAAATAAAACTTTTATTTACTAACCAGAAGTTTTGATACAAGATTTTTCTATACAGCGAAATTTAGAAACAAATTAAATACAATAAAAATCTTTGCTGTTTAAAATTTTAGAGTGCGCGTCTTCTAAAATCCCCAACTTTGCCAATATTTGAATCCCAAACTGTACTCTCTAAATCTATACGCTCAGGGTCTGACCCGAGCGTTTCATGTAGAAACATAAAATACTCGAGTCAGGATAAATCTTTGTTCAAGTAGATCAACTTTAATAAGAACTGAAATGTTATAGTTAATTCTAGCATATATACGAAATTCTACTACTCGATATATGCCTAAATTATATAAAGAATATATGCGAACACCGTATGTGTCCCACTGCTGCTATCAAGGCAAAAATGTAACCCGAGACACATAATGGTTTAACTAACACATTTGCTGGAAGAGACAGTAACTTAGTAAGTTGTCCAATCACACACAATGTTACACACAGATGCAGACAGTATAAAGGAATGACATAAACTGGCACATGTCTCTCAGACTTTTATAGTAGGCACATGCAAAACATTTTAAGAGCAATATAAGAAACTTCAGAATCAAATCCATGAAGGATAAACACGTAAGTAACTATAGTGCTTTTCTTGTTTATCAAAAATAAAAATTTAACTAGCGATTGTAAAATAGTGCATGGCAACCTAGACAAAATTTCATAACAAATTTTAGAATAGGAGGGGCTTCCAATGCACAAATATTACCTTTCTTTAATTTAACAGGGCATCACAAGTATGACAAAGATATACATCAACGTGTATACAGGAAGTGAAACAGCTAACGACAAATGCTCTGGAACCACATATTGTGTGTGTTTAAACAGATTGGTAGACTTAAATACTGGAGCTATGGCTTTATCATTGCAACGTGAGAGAGGTCCAATATGCAGGGTCAAGAAGATCCCATGAATGAAATGGGTAAACCTGAGATAGCTTAAGTTTTCGAACTTATCAATACATGGAATTTTACTAAAGTTTGATTGTTGCCTGCTACATTTGAATGTAGCTAGTAGCTCAAAAGGAATGAGTGAAACAAGTCATTTGCAGGTAGATAATGTCAACGGACCCCAAAACTTCCAAGTTTAGTAAAATGGGATTGACGTATATAGGCATCATGAACCCGAAAATAACAAGCCAAATACAGCAAACAATACCATAATAATTTAGCATCTTATCAAATGATGAGATTATTTCTGGTGATATTTCAGTTTATTGTTCTTAAGCTTTTAGAATGGTTTTGATATCAACTGGAAAATTTTGATAATTTGAATTTAAAAGAAAATAAATGAAAATTGAAGAAGCTCCAACTATTTTCTTCAATTGAGAATGATGTACAGTTACAACTAGATACATGATACAGAGTTACAACTGGTAATATCCATTGTATTTTACATTGGCATTTTGGTTTGGCCATTAATTTTAGCCTGGATGATGATAACCAACTTTATTTATAATAAATTATGGCTTCTCATTTCCTATTACAATCTATTACACAAAATTCATGCATACAGATGTTGAACCTGTTGTCGTTGCCTGTAATGCTTTTATATATGGTACTGTAAACAATCGTGATAATGGACAGAGCATCGAGACGATTATAGGAAGTGAAAACATTTGATAATGAAACAGAGGTTTTTTTAAACCTACATTCCCTTTTTAAATGGTTGTTACCATCAAAGCAAATGGAATATAAAACAAGTTTCACCATAAATTCTAAATATCAGGTTATATGCCCAAAAAGGCGAGGCCAATTCCAAGTTAATAGGCAACGATTACTCCAGCTACCCGCAGTTTGATGCAACTCTGTATACCAATGAAATAATACATGTATATATATACATACATGTAAATATGTATGCATACCTACCCATGTCGTCATAGTATATACTCAGTATTATACCTTAAATATCAAAAATACAGCGACCGACTTACATAAGCTCGTTTTATTTGTTGTTTAGTTCTCCATTAATCGCATGTATAAAATTGGTGATCCATACTACCTAAAAAAACACTTGCAAACAATGCTACAGGTAACACATAAAAGGGAGGACAAACTTATTTACTTGTACAACATAAACATTTGTTGCTATTAAATTTTCTACTATTGTTTCAAGTCCGCAATACAGTGACCAACTATAAATATATTTATGCAAATGGCGACACCAAGGTAATCATGGTGAAAACAGTGCACAAGATTGACCCTTCACATATATTATATTTCCATCCGAATAAATGTTCCCATACGTATAACAGGCATTATATGTTTATCTTACCAAATCTCTAAGAACAATAGGAAATTGATATACCAATATGTCAATATAATTATGACCGCGACCAGTGTACAACCTCAAGACGAGGGTAAGTAACCAAGAAAATACAAGGGCAACCATACAAGGCTATAACTCATGGCAATGTCACAGAGACTCACAGCGAATACTAATCACAAGGCAGGCACGAACATAATCAAAATCAACTATTATAACTTAGTTCATAATGATTTTGAAATGCTTGAACAAAGACAAATCGTGAGCAAAACTCACCTTAAACAGTGGTGAAGGCGAGCGAGGCAGCGGTGAAAAGGAGCACCAAACGATTGCTTTGGTTTGCGGAGGATGAGCCGCGATTTATGCTAGAGGTGCAATAGTTCTGATTTGGTTACGAAAGGCGATTTCGGTCGAGTCCTGGTGGAAACATAGGCGGTTCTCTGTCTAGGTGGCGATAAGGTCAGGTCTAGCGACTTCGGTCAGTGACGAGGCGACGAAGCTCGAAGAAGACCAAGCCGGCTGGGCATGAATGGTGGAAGGCAACCAATTTCCGATGGTGAAATAAATTTGGGGAGGAAGCCTGATTTAATTCGGTGAAGATGGACGAGATTTGCAGTGGGAAAACACGGTTGATTCAGGGAAGAAAGAAAAATTTCGAAGGCCATCAAAAATTGGGAAGGAAGAATTGATTTTTGCCGGTGAATGGGCGTTGTTTTTATAGAACAAGAGAACGGGGGTAAGAACGAAGTCAATCAATAGATTATAGGGTAGCACGTATTTTCAAGGGTTAGGTCTGCACGGTAAAATACTGGGGAAGGTCACATTTGATATAATTTAATATTATTTTCTACCGCAATTACCGCGTAACGGTCTAAATTCTTACCGCCAACACAGTCTCCAAATGCGATAAAAATTATATGTACCTTTTCGTTTTTGTGTTCTGAGTCCAATAAAATTATTGTGGTCATAAACCGACTCCGTCTGTTTACAACGTTATTTCAAATTTTAAATTATTCGTTAGTTCGCTGATTTAATTCCGTTTGTTCCCAAAACAACTCCGTTCGATTCCAAATTTGAGAAATTAAAATTTACCTTCTTTGTATATATGAATACACATATATTCCAATCAAATTTTCATATATTTCAACAATAAAATTTCCAATTTGTTTTCACATCAATAATGTTTATTTTCAAATTCAACCATTAATATTTCTTTATCGAGTTCCAAATCCAATTCAAATATCTAATCAAATTCAATTTCAATATTCAACAGTACATAATTGATTCCAATCAACCATTCTAATTTAAATTCATATATAAAACCATAGTTTTGATTAAATTACTAACTCCAATATCAATATAAAATTGATTATAAATAGTTAATTCTTTAATCAATTCTACATTCCAGTTGTCGAAATTTCTGGGATGTTACATTTGGTTCACTGGTTTGGGAGAAATCGCTGTTTTAATGCTACACAATTTCTGAGCAGGCAAACTAGTCAATTTGGAGCAAAGATTAACTAGTCATTAATGAGCTGATTTGGTGTCGCCCATTAGTGGGTTTGTTGGAAGCTATAAATAGGGGGTTAGAGGCATGGAGAATGGGTTACTTTCTTCATTCTCTCATTTGGTTGAGCTCGTGATCCTCCTTGCTCAACCGAACACATCTTTCCTCCATTAAAATCTTAGATTTACATTTGAAGATTGAAGATCTACATCAAAGAAGGCCTGATCTACATCAAGAGAAGGAAGATCGCATCAAATTGATGGATTTGAAGATCATTCTTCATTGTCCGGATTAGAGATAAGTTGATTTTAAGCTAATTTTAAGATTGGGTGAGTGATGAGAATCTCTCATTTAACGACCCAATTTTACGTATCGGAGGATCATAAAATATTTTTATTTAATTCCCTGAGGGTCGGATCATTCTCATATTTTGATATGTTGTTCATGGGGATGTCAGACATGTCCATGATTTTTGTCAATTTTATTTGTGATAACTTTTCCTGTGTCAGTTTTGTACAGGGCATAACTTTTGATTGTAGTCGAATCAGGTGCTAAGATCGGTTTCATTGGAAAGGAAACGTCGTTGCCAATTCTGTAGACTGGTCACATTAAAGATTTCGTTTAGCGGTTTTGGAGGAATCATTGTTTTAGTGTTGCACATTTTCTGTATAGGTTTGGCTAGTCATTAATGGGATGATTTGGTGTGGCCCATTAGTGGGCTGGTTGGAGGCAATAAAGAGGGGTTGGAGGTATGGAGAGAGGGTTACTTTTCTTCATTCTCTCATTTGGTTGAGCTCGTGATCCTCCTTTCTTAATCAAATACACCTTTCCACCATTAAAATTCAAGATCTACATGTGAAGATTGGCGATCTACATCAAACAAAGCTAGATCTACATCAAGTGAAGGGAGATTGCATCAAATTGAGTGGTTTGAAGATAATTCTTTGCTGTTTGGATTGAGAATTTAGTGTTTTCAAGTATTTCGAAGATTTGGTGAGAGATAAGCATATCTCACACGGATTCAATCAAGTATATGGGATGTTTGATCTTATTTTCATCATTTTAAGTTGTTTTCACCAAGATCTACATCATGGTAAGTATATTTTCATTTGAATCACCCTAGGATCTAATCTAGCAACTTAAATCGGTAATTTTTATGTTAATTTATATGTTTATGCAAGTTTAGATCCATTGTTTGTTTATTCATTGATTTATCATGATTTTGTGAGTTCTATATGGTTGTTGATGAATAATTGTCATTTTAGTGTTGTTGTTGATTTCATAAAGTGTTGATGGTTGAATTGGATGAGTTGTTTGCATCGATGTGGTCGTTTGGAGATGTTTGGTCAAGATTGGAGGCAGATTGGTCAGATCTGGAGTCGGGTCGTTTTTGAATGGGTCGATGGCTTGTGCTCCAAGAAATGAAGTTCGGGTCATTAAAGAGCTTCGGGTCGTTGGAGTCAGGTCGCTGGCACAAGGTCGGGTCATCTAGAATGGCTGGGTCACGGAGCATATGAGTTGAAGTCGAGTCGTTCGAAGTTGGGTCGGGTTGTCCTTGGGCGGGTCATTCGCTTCAAGTCGTTCGTGATCCAGTGAGTATGGTTAGTTAGGTCGTTTTTGACCTGTTTAGTTAAGTCGTTTTTGACCTGGTCTGTTAAGTCATTTTTGACCTGATCTGTTAGGTCCTTTTTGATCTAGTCAGCTAGGTCGTTTTTGACCTGGTCAGTTAGGTCGTTTTTGACCTGGTCAGTTAGGACGTTTTTGACCTGGTCTGTTAGGTCGTTTTTGACCTGGTCAGTTAGGTCGTTTTTGACCTGGTCAGTTAGGTCGTTTTTGACCTGGCAGTTAGGTCGTTTTTGACTTGGTCTGTTAGGTCATTTTTGACCTGGTCTGTTAGGTCATTTTTTACTTGGTCCGTTAGGTCGTCTTTGACCTGATGGGTCGGGCCGTTTATGACCTGATGAGTTGGTTCGTTCATTACCTGATGAGTCGGGTCGTTTTTTTTGGATTAAATGTCGACCAAAGGTGATGATTATTTTGGTTCGATAACGGACAAAACTTCTAAGTGAATATTCGAGGTGATATGAAGTTTTCGTTGATCATCGTAATGCAACGAATGAGAGGATGGCTGTAACAACCCGCCCGGAATGGGCCTAAAATTCGACCCAAAAAAGGCCCGTCGAAACTTAGAGCCATTCTAAATGGGTCGTTGGTTCTTGTAAGGATTACATTTGCATAGAATATATATATACATAGATACTTTGAATGGAAATCTCATATAAAGAAAAGAGAAAATATAATACTGAAAATAAGATGTACCACTTATTTAAAAACCACAGAAATACAACAGTCACAGTTACACATGTTCAATAGGTATATCAAGTAGTTCATTCTCACAAGTTTCCAAAATAAGTAAAGCAATAACTACTAATAAAAGCATGACAACTTCGTCTTCTTCATCAGCCTTAATCATGACTTCATCCATGGCTTTTACCCCATAGTGTTACTTAATGTCCATACCCTATATTTTTAGCAGGTTACATATGTCAAGGTATGTCTACGCAGCACACAACAAACACCAAATATCTAACCAATGCGGTGATATCCAAGTCAATCGCCCATTAGTGTTTTTAGGGTAAAGACCCAACGAGGTGGCATTCTCGGTCACTTATGGCCCTATTAAAGGTGGATTCTTATGATCTATTATAACCTTGAGGCAGACTCCTATCCCTTTGAGACCCCGTCCTAATACGTTAACGTTCTTAAGTCTATACTCTCATTTGTAATATGAGAAGTAGTATTGCGAACATTACTACTTAACTGTTATTACCCGGTAGGACACCTATGTCGCTTAAGACTTCCCTTAGAAAGTTGGTGAGCATGCAATAGCCACATATCTATCAATTACCAATTTGCCCCTAGTTATGCCCTTAAAAGCTTCTAGAGGAAGTGGACATCCCCGTGAACTACCCTACTTTGTTACCGTTTTATGCCTAACCACTTTTAGAAAAGGAGGACCCAAAGACTTACTTTAAATTAATAAGGGTGGGTCTCATGACTTTGGTTCCTCTCCAAGGAATAAACCTTCTGAGGGATCCTAATCTTAACCACTTAAGACCCAAACTAGATAAAAAGTGAGTCAGCCACTTAAGACCTTCTTAAGGCATAGTAAACCTGCATATTTTCACACATAATAGACTTATATATATAGTTATATATATACACACTGGACCTCTCACATTAAATCGTATACCTGTAGATGTTGGAAATGTCGGTCGGTTCCAGGCAGGCTTCTACTATAAGTTGGTTTAACCTTGTGTCTAGTGTACTACGTTTTTGAATGGCCCATGGCACCTAGACATCTCACGTTAGTTGGGCCCACTTGTGGTTGCTGGATTTGTCCGTCGGTTCCGGACAGACTTCTACCATAAATGGCAACTAACCTCATGTCTATGTGTCACTATATATATAACTATATATATATATAAAGCCATTCTATATACGCACACACAAGAAAACAAATATATTTATTATGGGGACATTTCAAATTCGAATTTTAAACTAACTGCATTTATTATGCTAATACAACGTTAATTACATTGATTACGTTTATATAAGTAAAATAATTATATCGTCTAAATAACATAAATACTCGTATAAATGAGAAAACATTCTAATGAGGTAGCAATTGTCAATTTGTCCAATTTAAGGTATAGGTTTTCCATACTTTTATCGCTACAACATAGGCATGATTGCATAATGACAAGATAACAAATAGCAGTGGATGGAAAATATACATACATACAATTTCAACTTGCATCATCGGCTTATAGAAATGATTTCAATACCGAATTAAAAATAGAGTATTACATACACTTATACTTGTATGTTTATAATTCCTATTTCACCGAATTCACCCTTTTTGGCGTTATGCACATAAAAATGTTTACATTTGACCTTTTTCAAATATGAATGCATTAGGATTCAAAATAGTATCCGAACCCAAACCAAATCATGAAATAATCAAATCTAAAACTTCTTAGGCTACAATCAAATGGTAAATAAAGGTGAATTACATAAAATAGAAATAATAATAGCAACATCCTTTTTCATCTTTAATCCAATATTAAAACCAAAATCCACAAAACTCAAATAATCATGACACTATACAATTCATACGCAATTACAAGATAGAAGATTTGCGGGTTTTAGTGTTTATATTATCAAATTTCCAACTCCTCCTAGGCATATCTTTCAACATGATAATCTAACAAAAACATGAATATGCCTTAAGTAAATGATATTCCACTCACAGATCTAGGCAAAATAGAGAAAAATCAGTAGTAGATCTAGATCTGCACTAATTCTTTGCGTTAAAATGTGCTCCAATAATCCTCCTAATATATATATATATATATATATATAAGAGGCATGTATTATAATCTTATATATACATATTTATACAAAATTCCAAAGTTTATTCTAAAAACCTATATGAATTAGAATAGAAAGGAGATAAGAATTTAGATTGGAAAATTAGAAGAAATCCTAAACCTTTATTTTCTTTGGAATTTAGTAATGGCAGAGAGGCAGCATGGAGGCAGGGATAGAGAATGATTAGGGTTTTCATAGTGTGATAGGAGGGTACATATATAGTTCCCCGTGTGAGCTTAGACCGTTGTATTACTTAAAATTGATCCAAGCCTTTTATTTATATATATCCTCTAAGAAAAACCCTATCCAACTAGATTTATTAGGCTATCCAGCCGCAGAACAGTAGACCCTAGCGGTCAACACCCCTTAAGGGGGGCGATCGACCCCTTCAGGGCTGGAACGCCTAATAAGGCTGCATTGCTGAGTTGTTTATTTTAATTAATACATTCCTTAATCTCTTAATCTTATTCCATTTGTGCAATATAATTTGTTGCCATGATCTTATCTTCATTTCAAAATTCAAATCTCCCTCTTTATTTTTAATTTATAACTTGGACACATACATATAGTATCCATATAATTATATATATATATATTCTTACTTTGTTGCCATGATCTTATCTTCATTTCAAAATTCAAATCTCCCTCTTTATTTTTAATTTATAACTTGGACACATATATATAGTATCCATACAATTATATATATATATATATTCGCTTACTGTCCAAATTCATTTGTTCATAACTTCTTCTTACATTGATTGTTTTCAGTATATTATATATGAAAACGATTCAGAATTTCGCCACAAATCCAAATAAAAGAATTTCGTAGCCAAATTCCTAAAGCTGCAGAATTTATTTTCCATCCATATTATTTAATTGCTTATTTTTAATTAATTATTTATTTATTACTAATACTTATGAATTTTACGGGGTGTTACATTCTCCCGCCTTAAAATAGATTTCGTCTCAAAATCTGTTTGAGGGGAAACAAATACAACTCGCTTGAAACATCCATGTTGTACACCCATGTTATTTATAATTCATCCATAAACATCCATGACTCGCAACGATTATGAACTGCAGACCCACTAAAGTGAGCTCTACCCTAACATGTAGGTGTAATAAGTGATGCAATACGTATGCAAACAACCTAAATATGCATATATTTCTATATGAGTGCTCTTGTGCAATGGTGTTGCATCCATTCCCTAACATTCAGTCTAGCAATCACGATGCATCCATAAACGTAATTTGAGGAAAAATTACCCGAGAAAAGCTCTGTGTGAGTCTGTCTCATCTTATCCTCGGTCTCCCATGTGTTGTCCCACGGATCATTTACTCATTGTATGATGAGGCGAATATTTTTATTGTGGAGTCTCTTGATTCCGTGCTTTACAATCCTTGTAGTGGCACGGGGCATCCTAGACTCCAACTCAACTTTTTTTTATGCCCCCAATCACATCAAGCTCGAGTCTGGTAGCAAAATCATGAAGGCATTTCCTTAGATGAGATACATTAAAAACGTTATGGATCCCCAATAGACGCTCTGGGAGATCCACTCGATAGGCCAAAGATGCTATCTTCTCGATGGCACGAAAAGCCCCAATAAATCTGGGAGCCAACTTCCCTGTCTTCCCAAACCGAACAGTCTTCTTATTTTACGAATACCTAATCTCCAACATCAAACTCAAGTTCCCTCCTTTGCTTATTGGCATACAATTTATGACGGTCTTGGGCTGCATTCATTCTATGTATAATCAAGGATATCTTCTCCATGGAATCATGGACAAAGCTTGGTCCGAGTATAACCTTGTCGATAGTTTCCCACCAACAAGTTGGCGATTTGCATCGCCTCCCATATAGCGCTTCGAAAGGGGCCATACCAATCGTTATTTGAAAACTATTATTATACGTGAACTCCACAAGCGGTAGGTGCTACTCCCAAACTCCTCCGAAGTCGATGATGCAAGCTCTGAGAAAGTCTTTTAAGATTTTGTTTACTCTTTCTATCTATCCATCGGTCTGCGGATGATAAGTTGTGCTTAAGTTAAGGGTCGTTCCCAATGTTGCTTGCAGGCTCCTTCAAAATTCACTCATGAATAACGGGTCTCTATCACTCATGATACTCAATGGAATATAATGTAATCTAGTTATCTCTTTAACATATAATTGGGCTAACAAGGCGGCAGTCCTTGTCTTCTTGACTAGTATGAAATGGGCGCTCTGGTTAGACAATCTGCCACAACCCAAATGGTCTCATTACCCCTTTGGCTTCTAGGAAGTCCATCTAAAAAGACTACCACAATTTTATTTAGAATGCCCCTAAACACTCTACTCATGAGGTCAACAAAGAAGGAGGGTGCATTCGTTAGTTCGAAGGGGATAACTTCCCATTGGAATAATCCGTCTGGTGTCCTAAACGTAGTTTTGTCCTTTTTGTCCTCCGCAATTCTTAGCCAGTGAAATCCAGTAGCAAGGTCTAATTGGGAAAATACTCAGGCTCCTCCCAAGTGGTCAAAAAGGTCATCAATTCTAGGTAAAGGGTACCTATTCTTCTTGGTCAATTTATTGAACTCCCTATGGTCCACACAAAGTATCAAAGATCCATTTGCTTTCGTGGAAAATACAATAGGTTTACTCCATTCTGAGGTACTTCGACAAATGAAACTTTTTGTAATAATTTTGAAATCTGTTTATCTAACTCCCTTCTTTCCTTAGGCGCCATGTGCCTCAAGGGTAGTGCTACAGGTCTAGCATCCTTCTCTAGGGCAATACGAAAAGAGATTTCTCTATGGGGCGGAAGTCCCATGACTTCCTCGAAGACATCCAAGAAATTGCAAACTATAGGGACCGAAGATGGTCCTTCAGAACTAGGAGATAAGGAATATAATAAGGCTTTATCCCTATTTTTAACATTACAAGGAATACTTAGACTGCGTCCTCCTCGGCTCCCAAGACGAACGAGTCTCTTATTGCAATCTAGGACGACCCCATAAAACGATAGCCAGTCTAAACCTAGGATAAGGTCATACCTCATAAAATCCAATGCATATGCTTCGCAATGGAACTCGACATTTTCGACCTCCAATACTAGGTCTTTGCATAATAGTTCAAGATATTTAGATCCTCCGATAGGGTTGGCCACCTCTATTAGACTATTCGAGATAGATATGGAAAGGTTCAACAGATTTACTAATCTTTTGGAGATAAAAGAATGGGTCGCTCCAGAATCGAAAAAGGTGTATACTGAATTCCCTAAAGCAGAGTTTATACCTTCAAGTGCGGACTGCCCTTGGTCTCTTTGGGGATTGGCTTTGAATCGATACTGCCTATATTGCATAGTTTTGGCAGCTGTTGACAACTTTGGGCTTTGGGCAGTCTCTGGACATGTGTCCTTCTTCATGGCAGTTGAAACATTTTCCCCTGAACTCCTTCTTCGCCAACGAGGTCCTGCAATCCTTGGCCTCATGGCCCTTGCGGTTTCACCTAGTACAAGTCTTTGCGTCCTTTTTGAATTTGTTATTCTTCTTGTTTTTTTCACCATTCCTTCTTCTTATTTTTGTTGAAGCTTCCTTCTCCTTTCTCTCCTTCTTTATCCTCCTTGCCACCTTCCATCGTGCATAAGATAGTTGTATCTACTACGGTTTCAAAAGTTGCCCCAAACATTACTTGGGCTAATAGGGTTTCCATCAACGGAGAGTTCGGTCCTTTAACAAATCTCAGGGCTTTGTTCATGGGGGTGTCTACCAACCCTCTTCAAAACTTACATAGCTCAGTAAATTTGGATACATAATCTTGCAGGCTCAAGCTTCCTTGCTTAAGGTGGATGGATTTCTCTAGCTGAATGGTCATTTCCGCCCTTGGCAAAAACTTTGCTTCGAAATGGTTCTTAAATTCGGCCAACATAAATATCCAGCCCTCGTTCTCCACCGATACTAAGTTCCACCATTCAAGGGCTTAATCCTTCAAGTGTCAGGCCATTATCCTCCTTTTGACTTCATCGAGCCAGGTAGTAGCCTCAAAGATTCTTTTGTTGTCCATAACCTAAGATTGGGCACTAGCAAAGCCTTCCTTTCTAGAAAATGATTTCCCTCCAAGATGTGTGAAAGTCTTACAAAGGCAGGAAAATTTAAAGGCTACCTTAGCGGCAGGAGCCGCTGGGGCAGGATTAGTAACATGGACCTGTTCAACAGTATGGTGATACTGTTGAAACCATTCTGGAAAATATCTGGGCCTTGCCTAGTTACCCTGCTCTGTTGGGTTTTCAGTCATTCTAGTATCTGAAAAGAAAAGGAAGAATCCCTTAGTGGATACTCCTGAGATAGTATTTAAGCTGAAAAGGAAGAAAAACGATAAAGATGCCTAGTATAAATGTGTATGCTTATTGGGGTAAATATATATATTATATGTATATAGTTTGAAAAATCTTTTTCAATATACAAATACGCATCTCATACGTATAATTCGCCTATGATCGGGTAACCTAAGCTCTGATACCAAATGTAACAACCCACCCGGAATGGACCTAAAATTCGACTTAGAAAAGGCCCATCGAAACTTAGAGCCATTTTAAACGGGTCATTGGTTCCTATAAGGATTACATTTGCACAGAATATATATACACAGATACTTCGAACGGAAACCTCACACAGCAGAAAGAGAAAATATAATCCTGAAAATAAGGCATACTACTTATTTAAAAACTATAGAAATGCAACAGTCACAGATATATCTGCTCAATGGTACATCAAATAGTTCATTCTTACAAGTTTCCAAAATAAGTAAAGCAATAACTACTAATAATAGCATAACAACTTCGTCTTCTTCATTATCCTCAATCATGACTTCGTCCATGGCTTTTACCCCATCTACTGACCTGTTGGATATAAGGAGAGGGGTCAGAACATAAAATTCTGTGTGACTGAAATATAGTGTTACTTAATGTCCATACCCTATATTTTTAGCAGGTTACATATGTCAAGATATGTCTACACAACACACAACAAACACCAAGTATCTAACCAATGGGGTGGATATCCAAGTCAATCTCCCATTAGTGTTTTTAGGATAAAGACCCAACGAGGTGGCATTATCGGTCACTTATGGCCCTATTAAAGGTGGATTCTTATGATCTCTTATAACCCTGAAGCGGGCCCGTAGCCCTTTGAGACCCTGTCCTAATACGTTAACGTTCTAAAGTCTATACTCTCGTTTGTAATATGAGAAGTAGTATTGCGAACGTTACTACTTAACTAATATTATTGGTAAGACACCTATGTCGCTTAATTAAGACATCCCTTAGAAAGTTGGTGAGCATGCAATGGCCACATATCTATCAATTACCAATTTGTCCCTACTTGAGCCCTTACAAGCTTCTAGAGGAAGTGGACATGCCCGTGAACTACCGTACTCCATTACCGTTTTATGCCTAACCACTTTTAGAGAAGGAGGACCCAAAGACTTACTTTAAATTTAATAAGGGTGGGTCCCATCACCTTGGTTCCTCTCCAAGGAATAAACCTTCGGAGGGATCCTAGTCTTAACTACTTAAGACCCAAAATAGATAAAAAGTGAGTCAGCCACTTAAGACCTTCTCAAGGCGTAGTAAACCTGCTTATTTTCACACATATTAGACTTATATATATAGTTATATATACACACTTGACCTCTCACATTAAATCGTATATCTGTAGATGGTGGATATGCCTGTCGGTTCCGGGAAGGCTTCTACTACAAGTTTGTTTAACCTCGTGTCTAGTGTACTAAGTTTTTGAATGGCCCATGGCACGTAGACATCTCACATTAGTTGGGCCCATTTGTGGTTACTGGATTTGTCGGTCGGTTCTGAGAAGACTTCTACCACAAATGGAAACTAACCTCGTGTCTATATGTCGCTATTTATATTTTTTTTGAAGCCATTCTATATAAGCACACACAAGCAAACAAATATATTTATTATGGGGACATTTCAGATTCGAATTCTAACCAAACCGCCTTTATTACGCTAATACAACGTTATTTACATTGATTACGTTTATATAAGTAAAATAATTATATCGTCTAAATAACGTATATATGCGAATAAATGAGAAAACACGTTAATGAGGTGGCAATTGTCAATTTGTCCAATTCAAGGTATATAATTTAGGTTTTCCATACTTCTACCGCTACAACATAGGCATGATAGCATAATGACAAGATAACAAATAACAGTGGATGGAAAATATACAAACAATTTCAACTTGCATCCTTGGCTTGTAGAAATGATTTCAATATTAAATAACCAAAACATAGTATTGAAACAAAACAAAAATGTTTTCCTCTCTCCTCAGCAATGCCGTCAATCCTGTTCTCTCGAGCCTAACCCAAGCTCTCAAATCCATCACATCCTCTCTCGCCTCGTCAGATCCAAAGCCTTCTCCGCCTGCACCAGAGCCACCACCTCCAACTAAAGCAGCTAACCCTCCGTCCAACCCTCCCCCACTTGATTTAGGACCTCGCCGATGGATGACCCTCTTCGAAAAGAAGCCATGGAATGCTAGTGTCTTCACACTACCTTCGATTCTATTGCAGTTCACAGGAAAGGCATTACTACCCTCCAAAGTGATTTATGAAGCCGGTAGGACTGAATGTTGTGGGGGTTTTCCTTGACTCACCGCTCTCCTTCACTGCGGTAACAAATCATCTTCGGAAGCTCTAGAAGCCAGTAGGAGGCATTAAAATCAAATCTACGGGTACAATATTCTTTTTCCTTTTTTCATACCCTGAAGACAGGAAGAGAGTTCTAAATGCAGATCAAATCTTAATTAGGAGCAAGATGTTCATTGTCAAGCCATGGGATTGTTGTGTTGGTTGTAATAGCATTAAAAATGTGCCAATCTGGGTGAAACTAACTAACATACCTTTGTATGCATGGACTAAAATAGAAATTAGTTGGTTAGCCTCAAATATTGGTAAATTTCTATGCATGGATGTTGTGACAGAGTCACTTGATAAGATAGCGTATGCAAAATGTTTGGTAGAAATAACACCAGAGAGCATTCTTCCATCTGATTTTCCTATTGTTCTACCTGATGGTACTGAACAGGATGTATTTTTGGAATACCCTTGGAGGCCTGACATTTGTGATCATTGCAAGAGCTTCAGCCACCCTACTTCTAAGTGCACTGTCAATGGAGACACACGGAAGAGAAGTAATATTGATAAATCTGGTAGTGGGCATTATAACACAAACAAGAATGGTGTTGGGGGAGATAAGAACCACAAACCTGCTTCTATGGATACCAAAAGTCGTCCTACTAATGAATCAAAGAAATCGGAATGGACTAAAGTTGAGAGTAAGAACAAAACTATTGATGCTAACAATAGCAAAGTTAAACATGAAGAAATGAGAGATGAAGCTTCCAAAGCTGGAACAGTTATTGGCAACTATTTGAAGCCTTATCTTAAATAATGATACTGCGACAGAAGTTGAAATTGATAAAGAGTATGAGGAGGGTGAAATACGACGTATTGATGAAATGCTCACTAGTGTCTTCAACTCTGCAGTTGATTGCATTGCTTTTGATGAAATGAATCAAGAACTAAATGGTGATGCAAGTGCTGCTATGCAAGTTGATGCGCTTGAAAAAGAAGCTTCCTTTGAAAACATAATTGTTGATGCAAGTGCTACTCCTCAAGTTGATGATGATATGATCAGTACTAAGGACCCAAACAGTAAGCCTTCATCACCACCATTTAAACCTAGTTTTTTGAACTGATCTCCATCTTGTCTCGGCAAGGTAGCTACCATCAATGATATAAAGGGAGATAAGGTCATTAGAAAAAGCATAGGAAATGAAACAAAAACAAGTAATGTGAAGAAGAACAAAACCAAACCCGATATCCATACGCTCACATCGCAGCTCCTCCAGGATACAAAGCTCCACCTCTGTGGTCTGACTGCTCTGGTCCTTCCACACACTCTCCGAGCTCCGCCTCCCATCTAGGGTACATCACGAGGAGAAAGAAGAGTGTAATGAGGGTGGGGATCCTCTTCGACAATGACTAAAATAAGGTATATGGCAGCAGCATCATGGGGAAATGTAGCATGAATGATGTAGTGTAATTCTAAGAACTATGTACCTGGGTATGTTTTGCAGTTAACAGAATGTATTAGCATGTATTTTGTTTTTGCTGAGCGTATTTTCCTGCGTGGAAATAGCTAGCTTTAGTTGTTGAGTAAATGACTTAACACCTGTAACTCATTTTCATTAATAAAAAGTGGCCGGTCCACTATAAAAACCAGTCGGCCTTGCCAAAAAAATAGAGTATTACATACACTTATACTTGTATGTTTATAATTACTATTCACCTAATTCACCCTTTTTGGCGTTATGCACATAAAAATGTTTATATTTGACCTTTTTCAAATATGAATGCGTTTGGATTCAAAATAGGATCCAAACCCAAATCAAATCATGAAATAATCAAATCTAAACCTTTTTAGGTTACAATCAAATAGTAAATAAAAGTGAATTACATAAAATAGAAATAATAGTAGCAACACCCTTTTTTATATTTAATCTAATATTAAAACCAAAATCCACAAAACCCAAATAATCATGATAATTCATACGCAATTACAAGATAGAGGGGTTGGGGTTTTAGTGCTTATATCATCGAATCTCCTAATCCTCCTAGGCATATCTTTCAACATGATAATCTAATAAAAACACGAATATGCCTTAAGTAAATGATATTCCACTAACAGATCTAGGCAGAATAGAAAGAAATCTGTAGTAGATCTAGATCTGCACTAATTCTTTGCGTTCAAATGTGCTCCAACAATCCTTCTAATATATATATATATATATATAAAGGAGATAAGAATTTAGATTGGAGAATTTGAAGGAATCCCTAACCTTTATTTTCTTTGGAATTTAGTAATCGAAGAGAGGCAATATAGAGGTAGGGATAGAGAATGATTAGGGTTTTCATAGTGTGATAGGAGGGCCCATATATAGTTGCCCGTGTGAGCGTAGACCGTTGGATTACTTAGAATTAATCCAATCCTTTTATTTATTGGGTTATCCAGCCGCAGAGCGGTCGACCCTAAAGGTCAACCAGCGGTCGACACCCCTTAAGGGGGTGCGGTCGACCCCTTCGGGGATGGAATGCCCAAAAAGCTGCGTTGCTGAGTTGTTTATTTTAATTAATATGTTTCTTAATCTCTTAATCTTATTCCATATATACAGTATACTTTGTCCCCATGATCTTATCTTCTTTTCAAAATTAAAACCCCCTCTTTATTTTTAATTTATAACTTGGACACATATATATAGTATCCACATATATATATACACATACATATATATATATATTCTGCGTTTGTTGTCCAAATTCATTTGTTCATAACTTCCTCATACATTGGCCGTTTTCAGTATATTATATATGAAAATGATTCAGAATTTCACCACGAATCCAAATAAAAGAATTCTGTAGCTAAATTCCTAAAGCTGCAAAATCTCATTTTCTAGCCATATTATTTAATTGCTTATTTTTAGTTATTTATTTATTATTTATACTTATGAATTTTACGGGGTGTTATAACGACTCAAGGTGGTGAGCTCGTGGATAATGGTTGCTCAAGAAGGTTGATTGAACTATGAATAGTCGTCAGGAAGGACGACTAAAAATATTAAATGCTGAGAGATTATCGTTATCGTAGGTTCTAGGGAGCTCAAAGTAAGGGTACAGTGGGGATGCCTAAAAGGCCGGTTGGATGGTCGAGTACCTTGGGTATCGTTGAAAGGCCTAGATACGTATCGATGAAAGGCGTATGGAGTTTTTGCTAGAACCAGGGTTACCATTAGCCCTTGACAAATAGCAGGTTGGCCAGTCATACGATTGACGATGGTTTCAAAGAAGGATAGGCGGTGATTATCCAGAGTCATGGATGTTATTTTTTTTTGCTTGTATCTTCTTACGTAGATTTCTCGACGTCGAAGGAGATATCTCTTGGGTGCTTGTCTGATTTTGGTTTTGACCTTCGGGGCCTGTGCTTAAGGGATGATGATCTCGATTAGGAAAGTTTACGTGAAATTTAACTGGTTGACATAATTGTTGTTGTTTATTAACTTCTGATTGTCTATAAAGCTATCACTATCAGATGTGGGGAAGACGAGTTTGGGTTTCTTCTTTGTTGATGTTAGTAGATTAGTCGGTTAGTCTAACTATTCTCATATACTTTATTGTTGATGTAAGGTAGTTGTTTTATCGCTCATTAAGACTATTGTCTGACTCAAGGTTTTATGTTTCCTCTTATTACATTGGGTTGTTCATCCTGTTGGGATGGACAGACTAAATAGCAGGTCACAGGTAGCAGAACTTAGTGGACGATGTTGCAAATGAATGATGAGCAGGAGGCTTACATATCATCTTTCTTATACACATACCTAGTTGGAACCTGAAATGTGAGTTATAACAAAAAAATAGGAATTTGAAGTGGATAGAGATGGTTGGCTTTGTAAGAAAGGACGACTGGTTGTTCCTGATATCGACAGATTGAGAGATGAGGTTCTGAGGGAATGCCATCACTCGAAGTTGACGATTCATCCTAGTGTTAATAAGATGTATTAGGACATGAAGCAATCTTACTACTGGGAAGGGGTAAAGAGGGATGTTGGAAAGTTTATTTCCAAATGTATGAACTTTCAGTTGGTGAAAGCAGAACAGAAAATGTCGAGTGGATTTCTTCAGCCATTGGAAGTTCCTACATGGAAATAGGAACAAATATCGATGGATTTTATTGATGGACTACCTAGGACCAGGGCAGAAAACAAAGGAATTTGGGTCATCATGGATTGCTTGACCAAAAGTGCAAGGTTTATTCCTGTCATGTCGACTAGGACAACATTAAAGTTGGCTAAGATTTATATTAAATGAATAGTTTGATTCCATGTTATCCCGAAGAGCACAGTGAGTGATCGAGATCCTTTGTTCATGAGTGGATTTTGGAAGAGTTTGTAAGAAGCTTTGGGAACCGAGTTGTGTTTGAATACAGCTTATCATCCCTAAACTGATTGTCAAACCGAGAAAGTTAATCAAATTTTGGAAGATCTCCTAAGAGCTTGTGTATTGGACTTCAGGGGATCGCGGGAAGACCATCTGCATTTAGTTGAGTTTGCTTACAACAACAGCTACTAGTCGAGTATTGGGATGGCACCATATGAAGTGTTGTATGGAAGACCGTGTAATTCTCCAGCTTGTTGGTTAGAGACTAGTGCTAAGTTGATACTTGGACTGGAGATGATAAGAGAGACCTCGGATTATATTGAGATCGTTCGGCAACGAATGAAGGTAGCCCAAGATCGTCGGAAGAGCTATGTTGATAAACGTCGAAAAGATTTGGAATTCGACGTTGGCGATATGGTTTTCGTGAAGATTTCATCATTGAAACATGTTATTCGGTTTGGAAGCAAAGGAAAGTTATCTCCAAGGTTTGTTGGACAGTTTCCGATAGTCGAGCGGATTGGAAAGCTTGCGTATATGTTGGAGTTACACGCGAAGATGTCAAGTGCGCATAATGTTTTCCATGTATCGTTTCTACGGAAGTGCTTGCACGATTCGAATGTGGTGGTATCTCCGAATCAGTACGAAGACCTAGAAGTCGATACCGTAGTTACGAAACCTCGAAAGCCGCTTTGCATTGTGGGGAATGGCACGAAATAGCTTAGAAGGAAGACAGTTAAGTTGGTCAAGGTACAATGGAGTGAGGATGATGACGATTGTAAGTGGGAAATGGAAGAGAAAATGAATGCGACCCATCTAGAACTCTTCGTTGGTATGACCTATAAATGCTGTATCACCAATACTCCATTGTAACTTGTATTATCATTGTTGATAGAATTTCACATGCTAAGGTAGGGCTATTGATGCATGGTTTGATTAATGGATGATAGGCATGCAGAATTGCTTTGCTTTCTTGCGTTGCTGGGAATTTCGAGGGCGAAATTCCTAAGGGGTAAGAATGTAAAGACACATATTTGACCTACTCAGTTAGGTCATTTTAACCTGGTCAGTTAGGTCATTTTTGACTTGGTCGGTTAGGTCGTTTTTGACTTGGTCGATTAGGTCGTTTTTTACCTGGTCGGTTAGGTCGTTTTTGACTTGGTATGTTAGGTCGTTTTTGACCCGGTCGGTTAGGTCGTTTTTGACCTGGTCAGTTAGGTCGTTTTTGACCTGGTCTGTTAGGTCGTTTTTGACCTGGTCTTTTATGTCGTTTTTGACCTGATGAGTCGGATCGTTTATGACCTGATGAGTTGGGTCGTCCATGACCTGATGAGTTGGGTCATTTTTTTGGATTGAATGTCGACCAAAGGTGATGATTATTTTGGTTCGATAATGGGCGTAGCTTCAAAGTGAATTCAGGGAGGAATATTCGAGGTGATATGAAGTATTCATTGATCGTCGTAATGCAACGAATGTGAGGATGACTCAAGGCGGTGAGCTCGTGGATAATGGTTGCTCGAGAAGGTTACGTGAGCTATAAATAGTTGTCAGGAAGGATGACTGGAGATATTGAAGGCTGAGAGATTATCGCTACCGTAGGTTCTAGCGGGCTCAAAGCAAAGTACAATAGGGACGCATAAAAGACCGGTTGGATGGTCGAGTACCCTAGGCATCGTTGAAAGGCCAAGATATGTATCGATGAAAGGCGTATGGAGTTTTTGCTAAAATTAGGGTTACCGTTAGCCCCTGACAAATAGTTGGTTGGCCATTCATACGATTAATTATGGTTTCGAAGCAGGATAGGCGGTGATAGCCAGAGTCATGGATGTTATCTGTTTTTGCTTGTATCTTCTTATGTAGATTGCTCGATGTCGAAGGAGATATCTCTTGGGTGCTTGTATGATGTTGGTTTCGACCTTCGGGGCCTATGCTTAAGGGATGATGATCTCGATTAGGACAGTTTATGTAAGATTTAACTGGTTGACATAATTATTGCTGTTTGTTTACTTCTAATTGTCTATAAAGGCTATCACTATCAGATGTGGGGAAGATGAGTTTGGCTTTCTTCTTTGTTGGTGTTGGTATATTAGTTGGTTGATCTAAATATTCTCATATACTTTATTGTTGACGTTAGATAGTTGTTTTATCACTCATCAAGACTATTGTCTGAATCAATGTTTTATGTTTCCTCTTATTACCTTGGGTTGTTCATCCTGTCGGGATGGGCAGACTGAGTAGAAGGTCACAGGTAGAAGATCTTAATGGACGATGTTGCAGATCGATGACGAGCAGGAGGCTTACATATCAGTTTTCTTATACTCTTACCTAGTTGATTTTTCCGTTGTTACTTTTGTTTTATGATTCTCTGAGTGATTGTTGTGAGGCACCTTCGTACAGACTTTTAAAGTGTAATCCAATGTTGTATGGATATTTCATGGTGATATGAAAAAGTTTATGATTCTTCTCATCTCTACTTCACTATATTGCCTGTTGTATATGTTCTATTATATTTTATCCTTGCGATGTGAGTTATATGATAGGTTCCATTTGTGTTTACCTACTTTGATGACGTCCATAACTTCCTGGTACACCTTTCATCGTAATATTCCTCTTGTTAAGTGTGGGGTTATGGGCGGTCGTCACATCTCACACAGATTCAGTCAAGTATATGGATTGTTTGATCTTATTTTTCATCATTTCAAGTTGTTTTCCCCTAGATCTACATCATGGTAAGTATGTTTTCATTCGAGTCACCATAGAATCTAATCTAACAACATAAATCGGTAAATTCATATGTTAATTTGTGCGTTTATGCAAGTATAGATCCATTTGTTAATTCATTCATTTTTTTTCATGATTTGGTGAACTCATATGGTTATATAATGATTTATTGTTGTGCTAATGTGTGTTGATGATTGCTATTGATTTTGGGTTGAAATTGATCGATTTGAATGAGTTGATTGCATCGATGTTGTCGTTTGGTGATGGATTGGTTGAGTTTGGAGATGGATAGGTCAAGGCTAAAGTCGGGTCGTTCGGAATTAGGTCGTTTGACTTACTGCCCAAGAAATGATGGGTCAACCAAGTCTTCAGGTCGTTGGTGCCAGATAGGTCGGGTCGTTCGTGTTTGAAGTCAGGTCGCTCGTTGAATATTGAGTCATTGTAGTCACTAGGTCGTTGGAACTTGATGGATTGGAAGGGAATGATTGGGTCGTTCAAGATCTGATAGGTCGGGTCATTAATGACCTGATGAGTCGGATCGTTCATGACATGATGAGTCGGGTCGTTCAGAGACACGATGAGTCGGGTCATTTTTTTTATGGATCAGGCAGAAGATACTACAGCGTTTAACAAACGTTGTGGATGAGAATCTAAGCACTATGGTATGTTTTTCATAGCGGAAGGGCTGAAGTGCTATGGATTGAATGTCGACCAAAAGTGATGATTATTTTGGTTCGAGAATGGACGTGGCTTCGAAGTGAATTCAGGGAAGAATATTCGAAGTGTTGTTCGTTGATCGGCGAAATGCAACGAATATGCAGACGACTCAAGTGTGTTTTGAGCTCGTGGATAATGGTTTCTCAAGTGTGTTTTGAGCTGATGGATAGTCACTGGTGATGGCGACTAGAGTTATGAAGGCCGAGGGATTATCGTTAGTCGGAGGTTCTAGCTGACTCAAAGCAGGGGTATTGTTGGGGACGCCCATTAAGATCTGATTCGATAAAGATCGTATACCCTAGGCAGTCATGATGGGCCAAGTTGTCGAGAATGTAAAAAGACAAACATACGAATCACGGTGGCATATGGAGTTTTGCTAGACCCGAGGTTGACATTATCCCTTGACAAATGGCACGTCGTAGTCATCATACGATTAATGATGGTTTCAAAGTAGGATAGGCGGTGATACCCAGAGTCATGGATGTTGATTACTTTGCTTGTATCGTCTTGTGTGGATTGTTTGACTTCGAAGGAGACATCTCTTGGGTGCTTGTATGATGTTGGTTTAGGCATTCGGGGATTGTGTTTGGGGGATGTTAATCTCGATTATGATGGTCTACATTGGATAATAAATTGCTATGTCTGCTATGTTTTTCTATCTAGTTGTTCGTAAAGGCTGTCACTTTCATATGTGAGGGAGATAGTTTGGGTTTCTTCTTTGTTGTTGAGTTGGTAGATTAGTTGATTGATCTACCTGTTTCTTATATACTTTGTTGATGATGTAAGATAGTTGTTTTATCGCTCATTAAGACTATTGTCTGACTCAAGGTTTTATGTTTCCTTCTTATTACCATGGACTGTTCATCCATGTTTTGGATGGGCAGACTGAGTAGCAGGTAGCAGGTAGTAGATCTTGATGAGGACGATGCAACAGAGCGATGATGAGCAAGAGGATGATGTATTATTTCCTACATATTGTTATATGTTTCCACTGTTATGGTTGTTATGATACTCTGAGTGATTGTAGTGAGGCTTTTTGTATAAAATTTGATGATGTATTCCTGTGGTACTATGGATATCCTTTTGATGATATGAAAGTTTAAAATTTGCGCAATTATGCTTCGCTACTACTGCTTGTTGTATATGTTCTATTATATTTTATCCTTGCACTGTGAGTTATACGTAAGGTTTTGCTTGTACTTATCTTACCTTGATGATTGTCCATAGCTGCTTGGCACACCTTTCAGTGCATTATTCCTCTTGTAAAGTGTGGGACTTATGGGCGGTCGTCACAACTGCACAGTTACAATTCAACACCCAATTCTATAAATTTGGAATAAAACTATAAATCTAATAATCGTTTTCGAGACTGATTTCCAGATCCAAGGTGTTTACAATAACTACAATGAACCTAAAATACAAGATTAATTATAAGCAAGAAGATGATATAACTTAGAAAGGCCTACAAACCCATGCTTAACCAATATTCATAATAATTCAGATTTGACAAATAAACCAATCTATCACTTTTAAGCATGTAATTCAAATTCAACACAAACGAATTATATATGTTTATTATAAACAATGTATATAATTTCTCACCCATATGAAAGCTATCCAAATCCAATATGACACAACTTTTAGGCCTAAAATACCCAAATCCTACATATCTACAATTTATTTTCAAAGGAAATTTACAAACAAAGGTGTAGATTTCTAGATCTGAAAGAAAAATAGGAAAAGAGGAAGGAAATTCAATAATTTAGACTACGTAAGCAAAAAACCACTTCTTTTTAATAAATCTATATCTAATCTCTCCAATCTGGTAAATCTGATTTGTATATGTTTGTAATTTGTGTTTTGAAAGAGAATGGAGGATTGGAAATGACAGAGCTTCGCTGCTGCCATTAGAAAATATGAATAGGAGAATGGAGTTTAACCCTTTATTTATAGGCATAAAAATGATCTTGGACTGTTAGATCTAATTTAATAAACATCCACCCGTTAATATAATAAAATATACATTACAAACCTTGCCGCGGCTGCTGCCATCGAACAAGCGGTCGATGGAGCAGTTGACCACCCCTGTCGACCTGGCAGTAGGCGTGGGAGGAAATTAATTTATTGCTATATATATATAAATATTCTCTTTTAATTATTTTCCATCCATTTTCGTATTTAATCCGTAACTTTTCATACGGACTCCGTTCGTAAAGTTTTAAACATGAAAGTTGACTAGAATTTCGTCACGAACGCAGCATCATAAGCTTCGTTGTCAAATTTCATTATTTGTAAAAATTAAAATTTTGAAACCCAATTAAATAATTAAATTTATTATTGTTAAAATTTTGGGTTGTTACAACCTTCTCGCATCTTGTAAGTGAAAAACATCTTCAAAAAGATCAGCCTAAGCAGCCTATTCTTAAGCAACTTCTTCATCCTCTGATTTCTCCTATAAGTCTCTAATAGTAGTTTAACTACAAATCTTTGGAATGACGTTCTAGCCCATGGTTAATTGGAGGGTAGTAAATGCCTGTTCTTTCATCTCATTACTTTTCAATTTTGAGATATCCGTTAACAATGACTCTACGTAAAATACAGCCTAATGAATGAAATTTCTTCACAATGCTACGTTCACTTTCCATTAGGGGTAAGTAAATGATTTGTTTTGTTCGAACTGATCAAAATTTTGAAACCAAAATAACCATTCAAAAATCATAAACCGAACCAACCTAACTGATAATATTTGATTTGGTTTGGTTGGTTTATTTGGTTTACCTTGAATTAATTTTATCTTTTAGGTGTAGAAATAATATAAGATTAAAGCAATTGATTGAGTACAAATGATGTGAATGTTTTTAAAAACAAACTTATCATCGAAAAATACTATTATCAATTGAAACAATAATAAATATTCATTACTGTGAATAATAGTATTGTTAGTGGTAATTTTTCGATTTTAAAATAAATAAATTTTTATATTTGGTTTGGTTTTTAATTATTAAAAACCAAAACCAGTCACTGAACCAAAATAATTTGAAAACAAAAACCAAGACCAACCAATTAACTTGAAAAACCAAATCAAACCGATCAAACTTAACTGGTTTGGTTGGCTTATTTAGTTTTAACCAATAACTGATCACCCCTACTTTCCATTGTCACTTCTCAAAAGCATTATCTTTGTTCCACTTCTCTATAGCCAACTATTATTTGAATGTTGTATATGAACCACTCATGTTGAATGTATACTCCTTGGTAGGTCTAACATCACTTTTATGTTCTGATCTTATTATTTTATCAACCGTCCTCTAACCCTAGGCTTCAACATCCACCTTCAAAGCTCTAATACTAGTACATTGCTGTGGGTTCTCATATATAACTATTGATCAACCCAAATAAATGCAAAAATAATAAGATCATGTTATAGCGTGATAATTCAAATGACAATCGAAAGAATACAAAATAATAAACCGTAGAAGAAATAAAATAGAAAGTTCACACATGAATTTATAGTTGTTCAACTATCGCAAGATAGTGTGTAACCGCTTTGGGCAAAGGAAAATTTATTACGTTTGGAGAATAAATTTAGAAAACTAATAACGAAGCCAAGAAGTCAAATAAAGAAATACAACTTGAGAAAATGATTCAATTTATACATAATGACTATCTTTACACAAAGATTATTACATAAGTTTAAAATAATCAATTTATGGTTATAAATCAATTGTCTCGTCTATTCTTCTATTCATATAGGAAGGTCATCCGTTTGATTTTCAGTTTCATCCAGTTTGAACACAACTTATAACTAGTGTGTAACCCGTGCGTTGCACACGACAATATTATCAAAAATAATGTTTATTTTTTTATGTTAACATAAGAACCTTGTTATGCAATATATGGTAATTTTTGATGCGAAATACACAAACTATTAATTAAAATCATCATTATTATTTGTGTGTAATTAATGTTCGATAGCTTATGTGAACAATATGTATGCATCTGTATTTGCGAATTTTTAATTCAGTTTTATTAATATTATACATTTTGAAATTGATATATGTTAGTAATTTGTTCAATGAATTATCAAATATTATTTAATATTTTTAAAAAAAAAGTTAAATGTAAAATTACAAAGTTAGTTGAACTATATAGAATTGCAGGAAAAATTGAAAAAAGAAATATGCAAAAAAAAGTATAAATTTATTGTGGAATTATTGATGTTCAAAAGAATTTTATGATTTAATGTATGATACATTCTTGATATAAATCATTATTATTGTTTTCATATATTATTTAAACTATGTGACTTGTTTAACCTTATATTTTGAAGAAAAACTAATTTTGCCATTTTTGTTGATATGAATATGGTATACATTTCAAAACATCTTACATAGCATTAATTAGATGAATTAGCAACAATTTATTGATTGAGTTCATTTGTTATATTCAATATATAGATTTTGACATTAATATTACAATGTAATACACGATAAATGTATTAACGTAAATGAGTTCGAACTTGTGACAATTATTTGTGTGTATAATATATGCTATGTGATTGACGTGTTTATATATTCGATTTGTTTTCTTTTTTGTTAATATGAATATGATTAATCTTAATGTGATTTACTAGGCGAATCAATGAATAATAATTTACTAAAGTTATTTAAATAGTTTTAGTATTATGTAATTAATTGTAAATATGGTACAAAATGTAAAATATTAGAAAAGAATTGAGCGGGACTTAAATGATTATAGAAAATTCGAAGTGTAGTATTTGGAGGAAAAAAACATAATTTTGTCATTTTTTGTATTTTAAATAATATTAATGAGTTAATTATATTTATTTAAATTTCAAGTTTTTTAAAATAATTTAAGTATTTCAACTTAAATGTAAAATGTTAGGAGCTAACAGTTAATAAAAAATGTGTAAACTTCGAAATGCCTATATCAAAATGTGAAATAACAAAAGAAGTAAAATAAGGGGGTTGTTAAAAGGACTCCGCATTTGATTAAGGGGACTTCTGTTATAATTTTAAGGGGATTTCTGTTATAAGGGGTCTGGTTTATTTAAAAAATAAATGAAAAAGAGACCTAACTACCCCTA
This sequence comes from Allium sativum, assembly GCA_030737875.1. Classification (NCBI taxonomy): domain Eukaryota; kingdom Viridiplantae; phylum Streptophyta; class Magnoliopsida; order Asparagales; family Amaryllidaceae; genus Allium; species Allium sativum. The sequence goes on along the minus strand of CM060909.1, from coordinate 424,688,109 downwards.
GCTCGTCACTTACGTTAAACTCTAACTTGTTAAATTCATTGCAAGTAACAAACGTGCGAATTGCTAAACATCTCAATTACACAAATTCGATATAGCATATTAGATAAAAAAATTGATCTGCATTTATTTTAATTTAACCATATCAATCCCAATATGAAATTACAATTAATTACCTAATTCGATGTTTTCAGATCACCCACGAAACTTTTTTGTGCCTTTATTACATTAACTTTATCCATTTTTTATTTTTATGTGCAGCATTAAATTGTAAGCATTAATCAAGGTTTATGTTTTATAATTCACATTAATGAACAATGAAGGGGGTTGAAATCGGAATTTTAATTTATACGTTTAAGGGTAGGCTAATTTATTTTGTCTTTCCCATAACAATTATACAATAAATAAAAATTGATCATTTCCTTAAGCAAATGTGGTCCCTTTAACAATCCCCTAAAATAATGTAAGAGGAATAATAAATAAGTGCAGAGTGCTAAACTAATTTAAAAATAAAATATCTAAAAAGAGTTAAGGAGAAGAGAGAATTCTTAATAAATGAATGTTAAAATAGTATTTAATATTTTAGTGTTAAAAAGATAACTTTATTATGCACTATATGACAAAGTTCGATGTGAAATACATAAACTACTAATTAAAATTATTATTATTGTTTGTGTAATTATGTTCTATAGCATACATAAACAATATGTATGTATGTGTATTTGAGATTTTTTTTTATTAATTTTTATTAATATAGATAATACATGTTGAAATTAATGTACGTTAATAATCAATTCAATGAATTAGCAAATATTATTCAATAGAATTTGTTTAAATAAGTCAAATGTAAAACTACAAAGTTAGTTTAATTGTATGCCATAGCAAGAAGAATTGAAGAAAAAGTTGCAAAAGATGTATAAATTTATTGTGGAGTTATTAATGTTCAATTTTTTTAATGATATAATATATGGTAATTTTTTTATATAAATGAATCGCAACTAATTTATAAATTAACCTTTTAATTTTATTGTAGATATACATAGTTCATGTTATGTGGTTTATACATCTTTATAGTTGCATGGAAAACTACCTTTTCTAATATGAATATATGTAGTAAAATTGGTGTATATTTTCAAGAACTATTAGAAAAAAGGACTATATACTCTCTAAAGATTATTTAAATAAATATAATTTAATATTTCATGTGTAGTTTGAACATATAAATTGAAATATAAAGTATCACGAAAAAATTTGAGGAAGTTCAACAAATAATTGTAGATATGTTAAAATGTAGGTATTTAAAGCGTCAATTATTTTCTTCAGTTTATGATAAATCTGACATAAGTGTATAATATATTATTATTTATTATTGTTTACATATATTATTTAAACTATGTAACTTATTTTACTTTATATTTTATAGAAAGCTATTCTTTTCATTTTTGTTAATATGAACATGATTTACATTTTAAAACATCACACTTAGCATTAATTAGATGAATTAACAACAATTTATTGATTGAATTCATCTGTTAAATTCAAAATCACATAATTCATTTAGATGTATTGACTTATAAGAGGCACAATGTTAAGTGATATTGTAAAGTGTTTTGTAAATGATTGAATAAATGTTAAAATGTAGGCGTTTGACATTAATATTAAAAATCAATACATGGTAAATATATTGACGTAAATGAGTTCAACTTTGAAAATTATGATAGTTAATTATGTGTGTAATTTATGTTATGTGGTCATCATGTTTATATATTTGATTTTTCCATTTTTGTTAATATGAATATGGTTAAACGTGATGTGATTTATTTGGCAAACAAATGAATAATAGTTTGCTAAAGTTATTTAAATAGTTTTAATATTGCTTAGTTAATTGTAAAATATGGTGCTAAATGTAAAATGTTAGAAAAGAATTGAAAGAGACTAAAATGATTATAGAAAATTTGAGGTGTTGGTATTTAGAGCCAAAAAACATAATTTTGTCACTTTTAGTATTTAAAAAATATAATAGCTAATTAAATTTATTTAAATTACTTAAAATTTGGATTTTGTAACTTATTTGAATATATGGACTTAAATGAAAAATATCAGAAGCTAACTATTGATAAATAATTTGTTAAACTTTGAAATGTCCATATCAAAATGTAAAATGATAAAAGAAGTAATATAATGCAAAAGAAATAATAAATAAGTGTAGAGTGATAAATTAATTTAAAAATAAATCATCAGTAGAGAATTAAGGAGAAGAGAGAAAACTCGTATAATTAATGAGAGAGCTTTAAAACGTTATGCTTTACTGTTATTTAAGGGCATTGTTATTTACACTCCGAATATTGTTAAGGGGGGGACTACTTTTTATTTGTTTTGAATTTGTTAAGGGGAGTACCAATGAGGAAAGTAACCCCTTAACAAATAAAGTTAATTTTACATTATTACCTATTTAGCCCCTTAACAAATAAATGTAATTTTACCTTAATAAATATTACAGGGGCTATAATATTATTATTTTTACAATTCGCATACATAGATTTTTTTTTTAAAACCCTAAAGGATAAGCGTTTTTCGAAGGAATAAGATTAAACTATTTTTTTATCGACATAAATATGCTGAATTTTATAATTACGAAGGCAATGCACCGAAATGGTTTTTAATTTTCGACATATTACTGTCGAATACATACATAATTGATTATGTGATGCATTCGGTGCATTGGTGACGAACTGCTTATTTTATTCGGTTTCCCTTATCGAATAAGTTTTTTTTAAAAATCTAATTTGAAGGGGCAATCCTGGAATATTGAGTAGTATGAAATAACATGTTTGTGTAGCCCCTTAACAATTTTAAAAAGAGTGGAATGTTTTTAAAAAATGAGCCCCCTTTAACAATAGTTGGAGTGTCAATAACAACACCCTTATTTAATAGATTGTTTATTATTGTTTACATATATTATTTAAACTATGTAACTTATTTAACTGTATATTTGAAAGAAAGCTATTTTTTTTCATTTTTGTTAATATGATCATGGTTTACATTTTAAAACATCACATTTGGCATTAATTAGATGAATTAACAACAATTTATTGATTGAATTCATCTATTTAATTCAAAATCACATAATTCATTTAGACGTATTGACTTAGAGGTACAATGTTAAGTGATATTGTAAAGTGTTTTGTAAATGATTGAATAAATGTCAAAATGTAAGCATTTGACATTAATATTAAAAATCAATATATGGTAAGTATATTGACGTAAATGAGTTCAACTTTGAAAATTATGATAGTTAATTTTGTATGTAATTTATGTTATGTGATTGTCGTGTTTATATATTTGATTTTTTCATTTTTGTTAGTATGAATATGGTTAAACGTGATGTGATTTATTTGGCAAACAAATGAATAATAGTTTGCTAAAGTTATTTAAATATTTTTAATATTGCTTAATTAATTGTAAAATATGGTGCTAAATGTAAAATGTTAGAAAAGAATTGAAAGAGATTAAAATGATTATAGAAAATTTGAGGTGTCGGTATTTAGAGCCAAAAAACATAATTTTGTCACTTTTAGTATTTAAAAAATATATTAGCTAATTAAATTTATTTAAATTACTTAAAATTTGGATTTTGTAATTTATTTGAATATATGGACTTGAATTAAAAATATCAGGAGCTAACTGTTGCTAATAAGTTGTTAAACTTTGAAATGTCCATATCAAAATGTAAAATGATAGAAGAAGTAATATAATGCAAAAGAAATAATAAATAAGTGTAGAGTGATAAATTAATTTAAAAATAAAACATCAGTAGAGAATCAAGGAGAAGTGAGAAAACTCGTATAATTAATGAGAGAGCTTTAAAAGGTTCTGTTTTACTGTTATTTAATAGATTGTTTATTATTGTTTACATATATTATTTATGTTATAAAACGAACACAGAACAGAAGAAATAAGGGAGATAGAACATTTCTATTCATTTAGATGTGTATTTCTTTCTATTACATTGGCTCCTTTATATATAGACTTTGGAGCTGATGTTTAACTTTTTCCCATGATGTGCGACTAAACAGAGAACTAATAAAAGCATATTCACAACATATATATATATATATATATATTACAACACTCCCCCTTGAATATGCGTCTTCAAAACTTGAATGCTCTGCTAACTTGAAGTTGTCCCTTTTAAAACATATATGATGATTGCTCCCTCTTATTATTATCTTGCTTGCATATATCCGTTCCGTCGATACAATCATTGTTTGTTGCCTTCAAAACTCTATCAGGAAAACCCAATGGGAACCTTGAACAAGAAAAAGAGTATAGCGTCTGACATTATGAATATCATATTAAAATGATATTCCTTAAAAGAGTTTAATTCTTCAGAATCAAACCAATGCCTCATTAAAAACCTTTTTATGAAAAACCCTGTAGGAAAAATCATAAACAAGGAAAAGAGTGCAAATTCATTTCATTTTTAGATAACATGTTTTACAATGTTACCGTAAGGGTTGATACTTCCGGATCAAGATAATGCCTCGTTAAAAACCTTACTAGCAAAAACCCAGTGGGAAAAATATTAGTGAAAGAAAAGAGTACATTATAGCATATTTTTATATGCTCCACTTATTTATAACTCACTACTCAATTAATCTATTGATGTAGTCTACGCATGCCAATTTTGTATATCATCTTTTGGAATGTTGATTTGGAAATTGCCTTTGAGAATAGATCTACCCTCTTTTCTTGAAACTGAATTTGTTTCTCCTCTTTCTTGTTATCCTTTCATGCATATGTGAAGAGAAATTTAGAAGAAATGCGCTCCATCTTTTCATACTTGATATAATTCACTTGAATCTGAGCCATGCAAACTGCCTTGTCTTCTTCATAAATAATAGTTTACTACATCAAAATATGTTTGATACTTCTGGATCAAAACGTTGCCTCGTCAAAACCTTACTAAGAAAAAATCGATGGGAAAAATCTTAGTGAAAGAAAAATAGTACAACATACAATGTTATATTTACTACGTCAAAAGTAGTATGATACTTCTGGATCAATGTTATGCCTCGTTAAAACCTTATTAAGAAAACCCAGTGGGAAAAATCTTTAATAAGGAAAAAGAGTACATTATAACTTATTTTTGTATGTTACTTTTGGGTTGATACTTCTGGATCATGACCCATGCCTCATTAAAACCTTACTAAGAAAACCCAATGGAGAAAAACTTAGTTAAGGAAAAAGAGTGCATTATATCATACTTATGGATACTCCCCCTGATTTTAAATTTCCTTCGAATTCGTATTCTTCTTTCAGTAACTCAAATTGCTTACAAATACATCTTAATGGAGTTTTTTCTTCTTTTAAAATTTCATGTGCATTTTCATGCTTCAGGCATGCTTTCTTATTTAAAATGCCTCCCTTTTGTGATTTGTATGATACTAATATTCATTTATGAATACACTTCAGGTGCTTATAATTTTCTGTTTCAATCGGACTTGCATGTTGCAATACATATTTGATGAATAAGACAACTTTCATTACTAAGCAGGAAGTAATCTACTCATCTTGAAGTATATCAAAATTTTCATTACAACAATACTTAGAAGAATGTTGCAATCTATCATCCATGTTCTTGGTATTCTTTATAATAACAAATGTTATTTATGTTCTTCAGGAACTTATATATTATAATAAGTTTTGCGTATCGCAACTACCACTTCAATGAATATTAAGAGTTTTATTACAACAATTCTTGAAAGCAGGAAGTGATCTACTCATCATGAATTATTTCAATATTTTCATCACAACAATACTTAAAAGAATGTTGTAATCTACATTTCTTTCTCTTTATCACTACCAAAGTTATTTAAATTCTTCTGGAATTTGTATACTTTCATTGTTTATACCTTCAGGGTATTATAAGTGTTTTAAACACTTTCACCACTTTAACCAATTCAATTATCTCTGAAAATACAATGTTCATGGCATTAATATGTTGTTGACACTCTATGGTGCTTCAGTAATTATATATATATATTTCTATTTTTATCATATGAACTACAGGTTCATATCTTATGGACTACAGGTCCATATATCTTATTTAGGAGAATTTCATGATGGCCAATCATGTTTCTCTCTAATATGGTATTTTTAATCCATTTATAAATATAAGCGCTTCATTATTTATTAATTTATCATCGATGATTATTTCTTGTCAGTTCTATACATAATTTATTGAGATCTCAAAACTTATCATGCTTTAGGTACCTAAACCACTTCTGGGGTTATTTTGACAATCATGTCATGGGTTTCTTTCAAAGTACCCTTAAGTGTTTCTTCAGGAACACTCACCTCCTTTATTTTGCATCTTTATGACTTACTCCAAAAATATTTTGAACTAACTTTTATACCACATTTTCAGCTGTGATTTACACCTTTTCATCCTTCGGGGATTCAAATGTATATTGGAGAAAGCCTATTAGGGATATAATTGATAATTTATGCAAGTTGCTTAATACTTTGCATAATTCTATATGTTAGCAAACATTTAAAATCGATGATTACTTTATCCTCCCCCTCAATGTTGACAAACATTGTCACTTTAAATAATAAACCTACTTTGGATTCATTTTTGATCCATTATAGCATCATAGCTAGCAAATACATTAGATGTATTTCAAATGCAGGAGGATAATGCTCTTATTACTTGATAAGATGCATTCATATTGTATTGCTTATTCCCTTTCAATGATCTAATGACTTGGAGGAATTTTCTATCATTTGAACATGCACATGACTTCAGGTCATTCAATATTGATGTCAATCGACTGCATAAATTATAATATGAATTCATATCAACTTCAGGTTGTTAATTAAATATCGCATATATGTGTATATACGTGCGTCCATGTATTACATATATAATTGATTTGCATATTCTTTCTCATTCAAGTTATTGATTTTAGAACAAATGTTTATAATGTTCCAATCATTAATTTTTGCTTATCAAGCAATGTCAACGTGAATCTTAAAGATCGTTTCATAATATCCAAAATATCTGATTTGGAACTGCATTGAACTTCTGGTTCAAATGAAATATATGAACAACTTTGAGTTGTTAATCCATATTGAACTTCTGGTTGAAATAATATATAAACAATTTCAAGTTTGTTAAACTATATTGAACTTCTGGTTCAACTGTATTGAACTGCTGGTTCCACTATATTGAACTAAAGATTCCGCTATATTGAACTTCTGGTTCCACTGTATTGAACTTCTGGTTCCAATGTGTTGCCTTCTGGTTCAAATAAAATATATAACAACTTCGAGTTGTTAAAATTTATTCTTCAGTACAATATGTAAATATAAATATATATGTAAGATACAACTCATTTTGAAAATTGTGAAATCTTTGGATATCAATTTTGTTAATGTTATTATTTCACATTGTTTCAATAAAGCTTCAGGCTTTTAAATTATCAAGTATTTCAAATTCATTGATTGAGGAACTTCGAGTTCCTATGCATATATATACACATACATATGCATATCAATTTTATAAATGTATGATGAACTTCTGATACTCAATCTTTAAACATACTTCTAATTTAGAAGCTTTTACATTCTTGCTCATTGACAAGATTTCAAACTTGTATACTCTATCAAAAATGTTTATATAATACATATACATATATATATACATATATACATATATATATATATATAATTCAAGACTTCAGGTCCAAGACTTTGAGTTATACAATTTCCAGTATAAATATTTTCTTTGCACAACTTCAGGTTGTGGTTCTATCCTTTCTTCCATAACATTAGTTATTACTAGCTAAATACATCGAATAATAATACATATGTTTTATACAAACTGTAACACCCCACCTCCGCCAATGCCACTCTTGCAAGCACACTAGCTTTGGAGGGGCGTTAAACAAGGAAAACATGCATGCAGATATCACAAGACAGAACATATAAGTAAAAACAGAGTAAATAAAGCAGCGGATAAAACTAGTATTTCAAAACCATAGTCAAGTTACATCAAAGTACTGAGTCCTTATTTTCCACAAAACGAAGTCTAGAAAAACGTAAACTGAAAACTGGAAATAACATAAAGTAAACTATCCCCAAAGTAGAATAAGGCCATAGCATGCTCAAGTCCAAACCGTACATGAGCTATCCAGAAAAGCAGCTAAAGATCCAAGCTAGGTACCAGTGTTCCCACCCTGTAAACCTGGGGGGGGGAATGGAAGAAAAGAGCCGAAAGAAAACGGGTCAGTCAAAAAGACTGGTAAGTCCTATCTACTATTAGTATAAAAACTAATAAAGTTAACTGAACATGTAAAACAGAGATGAGATGTAGGATGATAACTGGCATGGTGAAAAGTTAATAAGATAGTTCAAGTGTGGCATCACATATACAATGTTAAGTTGCACCAGGTGTGTAATAGTATTCCAAGCCATGTCAAGTATAATCAAGAAATGATCCCTTGGCCCAAGCTGGCCCACATCATGAGATGACCTGAATCGAGGTCCAACTACTCGGTCTAGTCGATCGGCTCCCTATAAGCCTAACTCGTCGTGTATCGGTGTCATACGGCTTAATCGTGGAATGTAGTTAACTGTGCTAGGTCCACCCCAGGGTGTATCCAGCCCTAAGGTGTAAACCACAGACACAATTCAAGCACGCACAGTCTAAACCTACTGGTGCCCATGTTCAACTCCGGACTTAATGTGCACGACCATGGTCCGCCTGAACAACCGGTGCACCCTTCAGCCGTCTCTTTTGGTCTCTTACAATCAGTCCAGTAATCGTGCCCCGCCCTAACCTAGTCCAGGGTATCCATGATACTTCCAAGTAGGTTACTGCTGAAAAGGACCACGTAACTAGGGTTTCAAGCGGGTTAAGTGTGGTTAACCCTATCCTAACCATGTATTGAGTTGGTTAAGTGTATTCAAGCAGTTCATGACTTAACCCTATCAATACATCGGGTTTAATTGGTTAAGTATATTCAAGTAGTTCATGACTTAACCCTACCAATCCATCGTGTTTAATTGGTTAAGTATTCAAGTAGTCCATGACTTAACCCTATCATGTGGCATTAATTAATTTAATGCACCCAACCTCTCACATTAGACCTTGTTGTGGTTACTAGTTAAGCCGGGCGGGTCCGGGTAGCTTGTAACAACCCGTAAAATGCGAGCCAGTTTGAAATTTTTATTTTGGCAATTTTAGCGAATTCTGATTATTTAACATGAATTATTTTAAATAATATCGACGAGAAATTTATTTTGAATATAATTCGAACGTATATATTATACGCGTCGTCGTTAGAATATAAATATTTATATATAATTATAAATAGAATTGAAAATGGCGCGGTAGTTCGATAATTCGATTTCAAACTTCAATTGAATGTACCGGGTGCAAAACAATCCGGATTTTAGTGAAACCAAAAATATTGGAATCTAATAGTGAATATCTTTCCAACGAATCCGAAAAATCAAGATTTCATATCGGGAATCAAAAGATATGTCCAGTTGAAAATTCTGAATAGTCGCTATGGAATTCAGGCCCTTAAAAATGGACATTTTGCAAATGACCTCGGATTTCGACGAAACCACTTTTGTTGGTTCCGCAGTGTAAAGTTATTGCTAGATTTCAAATTTCATAATTTTTCGAATCAATATGTGAGCGTGGTAAAGGAAAACGTGTTTTGACCATTTCAGTTGATTTTAATCGACTGGAAATTGGCCATTTTTCAAACGGTCTCAGAATTCGACGAAACTAGTTTTGTTAGGACCGTATCGCCAATACGAAGCTAGAAAATATTTTTCGGGAATTTTTCTAGTTAGTATGTGACCCCGGTAATTTGAAATGTACGTTTAAAATTCAATATAAGGATTTAAATGTAAATTCAACGGAAACTGATTGTAACGATCAAACCGGCTTACGATACATATCCCATTGTGTTCGGAATGGGGGTAAAACGCTATGGACGACAGGCGGTGGGCCTCGTTTCGAGGTCGGATATGAAAGTCAACCCTTTGGCAAAATTTAATAATAAAATAATAAAATAAAAATAAAAAAATATAGAATCCCCCCCCCCCTTTTCTCTTCTGTTTGGCCCCCCCCCCCCGATCAGTTAATTATAAAACAAAGCAAATAAAAAAAAAAAAAAAGAAGAAACCCTAAATACTCCGAAGCCGCCGCCCTCCAGACTTCGAAGCCCCATCGCCTGAGCGCCGCCCCTAGCTCGAGCCGCCGACGAACCCTTCGCCTGAGCCGCCCTCGCAACCTCCTCCTCCCACCGAACGAACCATCGCAGAAACCCTCGAACCCAGACGCGAGCCCCCCTGAACCACCGACACCTCCGAACGCCGCCGAGCCGCCCTTGACTTCCCTCCTCCCCTTCGCATACCACGGTGAGCGTTTAATTTGATTTTATTTTTATTTTTGCTTTTTGTTTTTGTTTACAGTGAAAGTATAAACTTTTTTTTTATTATTATGATTTAAAAACTGTTTTAAAGGGAATTATAAAACTGATTTTTGTTTTAAGTTTTTAAAACAGAAATTTTTTAAGGGATTTTAAAAACAGAGTTTTAAAAGAAATCAAAACAGAATTTTTTTTAATAAAAGTAAAAAACTGCATTTTTTTTTAAAGAAGTAAAAAACTGCATTTTTTTTAAAGAAGTAAAACTGCATTTTTAAGAAATAAAAACTGCATTAATTTAAAAGGCAAAAACTGCATTTTTAAAAAAATAAAAACTGCATTCATTTTTAAAAGGGATTTTTAAAAAACTGCATTTTCTAGAAAATAAAAACTGCATTTTTCTAGAAGATGAAAACTATTTTTCTAAAAGGAAAAAATGCATTGTGAAAGAGAATAAGAAAGAAAAAAAAACTGTTTTCTTTATAAAAGAGTTTTTAAAACAGTTTTTTTTAAAAAGAAGTAAGTTATAAAAACTGCATTTTTAATAAAAGAAAAAAACTGCATTTTTGATAGATGAGAAAAAAACTGCATTTTTAAAAGAATAGAAAAAAACTGCATTTTTCTAAAAGGAAAAAAAACTGCATTTTTGAAAGAATAATAAAAATATAATCTTTATATTTAATAGCGAAGTCAAAATGCAATCTATATATATTGAATAACATAGTAAGATTCGATTTTTACCTATGTAGAGGATACAGTCAACAAAAGCAACAACAAGGCGAAGTAGACGAAGTTTCTATTAAGGAAATCAATCGTGTGAGTGGATAGCTATAGGTGAGGATTTCTCACTCTTCAATTTCTTTTTATAATTTTATATATATGTGTTGAAAGTGGAAGTGAATTGCTATATATAAATATCTATATATATATATACGCCCCTCGTCCACAAACCATGGACGATATTTATTGGTTGAAATTGTTGTGAAAATTGATTGATAGCGAAGTGAAATAACATATATATGAAGAGTGAAATTTATATATATAGCGAAGTGAAATAACATATATATGAAGAGTGAAATTTATATATATAGCGAAGTGAAATAACATATATATGAAGAGTGAAATTTATATATATAGCAAAGTGAAAATATCGAATATATGAAAAGTGAAATTTATATATATAGCAAAGTGAAAATATCGAATATATGAAAAGTGAAATTTATATATATAGCGAAGTGAAAATATCGAATATATGAAAAGTGAAATTTATATATATAGCGAAGTGAAAATATCGAATAAATTGAAAGTGAAAATATTGAATATATTGAAAGTGAAAATATCGAATATATGAAAAGTGAAATTTATATATATAGCAAAGTGAAAATATCGAATATATGAAAAGTGAAATTTATATATATAGCGAAGTGAAAATATCGAATATATGAAAAGTGAAATTTATATATATAGCGAAGTGAAAATATCGAATAAATTGAAAGTGAAAATATTGAATATATTGAAAGTGAAAATATCGAATATATTGAAAATGAATATATCGTATATATTGAAAATGAATATAGCGTATGTATTGAAAATGAAAATATCGTATATAGTGAAAGGTGAATATATATATATATATATATGAATTGAAAACGATGTATATGAAATATATATATGAATTGAAAACGATGTATATGAAATATATATATATGAATTGAAAACGATGTATATGAAATATATATATGAATTGAAAACGATGTATATGAAATATATATATGAATTGAAAACGATGTATATGAAATATATATATGAATTGAAAACGATGTATATGAAATATATATATGAATTGAAAACGATGTATATGAAATATATATATGAATTGAAAACGATGTATATGAAATATATATATGAATTGGAAACGATGTATATGAAATATTCGAATTGAAAACGATGTATATGAAATATTCGAATTGAACTGAATAGAAAACGAATTCGAAATGAATTGAATAGAAAATGAATTCGAATTGAATTGGATTGAAAACGAATTCGAATTGAATTGAATAGAAAACGAATTCGAATTGAATTGAATAGGAAATGAATTCGAATTGAATTGAATAGGAAACGAATTCGAATTGAATTGAATAGCAAACGAATTCGAATTGAATTGAATAGAAAACGAATTCGATTTGAATTGAATAGAAAACGAATTCGAATTGAATTGAATAGAAAACGAATTCGAATTGAATTGAATAGAAAACGAATTCGAATTGAATTGAATAGAAAACGAATTCGAATTGAATTGAATAGAAAACGAATTCGAATTGAATTGAATAGAAAACGAATTCGAATTGAATTGAATAGAAAACGAATTCGAATTGAATTGAATAGAAAACGAATTCGAATTGAATTGACTAGAAAATGAATTCGAATTGAATTGAATAGAAAACGAATTCGAAATGAATTGAATTGAAAACGAATTCAAATTGAATTGAAATTTGAATTGAATAGAAATGAATTTTAAAACGAATCTATAAAGAAGAATTCAATTGTGATTTGAATTGAAAAGGAAGTTGAAAATGTTTTTGAACGAATTCAAAACTATTTATATAATTCGTTTTAAATAGAAATCGACGAAATATATATTATATATATTATATATATAATAAATGGCCTGAATAGAACGCGCCGCGCTGCGGCAGTTCGCGAATTTCGACCATTGACTTCGAACGGACATTACGGGAGATCCGACCGTCGGATTCTCCTGAAATCAGAACCGTTGGGTTCGTATCGAAAAGAGCTTTCTAAGGAATATTAGAAATTTGAAATCTAACGGTTGGATTTGGAGATACGTCCAAATCAAATTCGAAAAAGGTCGCTGTAAGTGCAGTTCGATGGCCATTGATGGAAATCGACCGTACAGGCCTTGATAAAATTATTAAAAATAGTAATAATTTGTGTAAAATCATAAGAAATGATTTGGGAAGAATTGGGATGAAAAACTCCATATTTGAAAAGATAAAAATAGATTTTTATCGAAATGAACTAGTTTTGAACTAGGATTATAATTCTATTTATTTTTAAATAAATAAATTGAATTCGAAAAGGGTTTTAAAAATAACCAAAATTCCAATGATTGCATTGGAGTGGATTTGAATCGAAATTGTCTTCGGAATATTTCGATGTTGGGATTCGTGATTATACAGGTGTTGTTATGGAAATTTGAAAGATATACATATATATATCGTTATTTCCCATACGACATCTGTTAGTCGTAGAACTCGATATTGAATATAAGCCGATATATTTTCTATTCAGAGCCTTGTATTGAATATCGAATGTGATTTGGGTTTGTCGTGAATGGTGTCTTCACTAACACTGTTCTTGAACCCAGTTGAGAAAAGATTAAATCTTTTTATTTAGATTTAATGAAGTGTACCAATTAAATAATATTTAATTGGAATTGAATTGATATTGATTTTTGGGTTTATCGTGAACAGTGTTTTAAATAACACTCGTTCTTTAACCCGATAATTAATGGAATGATTTTTGGGTTTATCGTGAACAGTGTTTTAAATAACACTCGTTCTTTAACCCGATAATTAATGGAATGATTTTTGGGTTTATCGTGAACAGTGTTTTTAAATAACACTCGTTCTTTAACCCGATAATTAATGGAATGTGACTTTGGGTTTATCGCGAACCGTGTTTTTAGATGACACTGATTCTTTAACCCAGTCACAGATTAAAACTAAGTGGAGTTTTAATGAATCTTTAATTAGATTGAAAAGATCGAGAATGGAGTATCACCAGTTTTGCTCCAGGCGATAGTTAAATCTTTAATTAGATTTGAACGTGAAATTTAGAAACTAACTGTCGGTTAGCCAAGCAGAATGGTTTTCTGGATATTGATCTGATGTTGGTTTCGGCCTTCGGGGTTAATATTTGGGGAATTATTCTCTTGATTAATTTACGGTTAGTGACTAATGAATTGGAATGAGGCGTATGTTAAATTTGATTGATTGATGGTTTGGATTGTGCTCGACCAGTTTATGAGCAGAATATGCTTTTGCATTTAGCATTGGGTTGGGTTGAAAATATCTGTGTGCTAACGCCTTGTGAAACACTTCACGATTTGACGATAAGGTGTTTAGCGATGTTGTGTTCATTTCAAATTTAACGAATGATTGTGAAATGATATTTTCCTTAAGTGAAAAGAAATGTATTCCCGATTTTGGACAGGGAATGTTTTATAAAAATGTTTTATAAAACAGAAAGGATTTCGAGGCCCAAAACCCGATGATTTCTAAAGTGATTTAGAAATGTATTATATGATACATTGTGATTATTATGTTGTGAAATGATTTTCCCTACTTCGGGATATGAAATGATTTAGTATGTGGCTAAAGATTCGGGTAACCCTGAGACTAAAAGTATGGGTGAGAGGGCGGTGTATGCTCTCCTGAGTGGGAGGTGCATCGTCGGTGTAGCCTACTCCTATGTGGGGTAGGTGCACATATATATATCGAGTTGCGAGGTGCGTACCCTTTGCCTTGTCGATGGGGAGCACGATATTTGGTTGCATACTTGTTTGTATGCATTGTTATGTTTTGGAATTCACATTTCCAAATGATTTGATTTGAGATCCCGAAGTGAAATCTACTTTGATATAGAAAGTTAGATATGTATTTCAAATGATTTGAAATAAGAAATCGGGAATAAAATCCAAAGGAATAATTTCTGTAAATTGAATTGGATTTGGAAAATCTAAGTGTTGTGATTAATCTAAGTGGGTAGATTGGGATATTGCATGTTGTGTGATGCATAGTAGATCCATATATCTATATTGATTGTTGCTTATACACTGGCTTTCATGGGGGTAAACCCGTTCCGCGAAAGTGGCGTGGTCCCGTGATTTGCCTTATTTTTAAACAAGTTTAACAACTGTTTTTGAGTTCTCACACCAGTCCCATGACTGACCTGTAGTTTGCTTTTCCCTTGCGAACTCGGGTGCCCCTATTTTCCACACGGGCAGTCGAGTAGTTTTATTTTGCAGATGTATTGAGC
Source organism: Allium sativum (assembly GCA_030737875.1). Taxonomy (NCBI): domain Eukaryota; kingdom Viridiplantae; phylum Streptophyta; class Magnoliopsida; order Asparagales; family Amaryllidaceae; genus Allium; species Allium sativum. Next base: position 424,672,600 of record CM060909.1, on the reverse strand, counting down.
AGGATTCTGGATTGAAGCTTTAAGCTGTGTCCAGGCATTTACAGTCTTCCGCTGTGTAGTTTATATTTCCGCTGTGCACTGTTTTACATTTATGTAAATTTATCTTCCGCTGTGTATTATATTTCGATATACTTTGATATTCTGTACTCTGATGTAACATTATTATGATGTTTATTGAAGTCTTCTGTTATTTGTTCTGATGTGTTGTATACCCAAAGTTAGCGTATACGGGATTCGAACGGTCTTGGTCGGTTTAGCGATCGATTAGGTCCGGGCGAAATCCGTGTCGTTACAACGTGGTATCAGAGCTTTGGTTAAACTCAAATCTTTGGGGTACAACTCGTTTGAACAGAATAAAAGACTCATCAGAGGTAGGATTAGTAATGTCCTATAAAAGAATCCTCATTAGAGATAGAATCAGTAGCATTCTAGAATGAGTGACTCGTTAGAGATGGGGTTAGAAATGCCCTAGAATGAGTCGAGAGTTATTTGTTTATGAATAACGTATTTGTGATTATATATAATCTGATTTTAGAAAATATGATTTTAAATATATAAAATTATATATTTGAAAATATAATCAATTAATTGATTGATGTTTGTGTTGTTGGTTTATTTGTTTGATAATTTTTAACCATTTAGCCAATTGAACCAAATAGTAAACTGTATTGAAAATTGGTCGCATTTGCTTGCATATACATATACTTACTTTGAACAGGTCATAGCAAGGAGGCTAGAGCAGAGAATAAAATTTGTTTGCCCGACAAATAGGTACATGTTTACTACATAATTTCCTGTTTTGTTTGGGTGATGATGATTTTGTGAGCCTATTGGCTAGCCGCTTGGCTTTTTCTTTTTCTTTTTGAGATCTGAAGGACCGGGGAAGCTATTTGAAATTCCCCGATGCTCCCGGTGCAGGGGAGGTTATGGCGAAATTTTTCAAAAATTTAGGGTGTTAGCCAAATTTTTGAAATTTTGAAAATTCTCAGAAACTAAAGAGTTGGAGAATGGAAGCCAGATCGAACGTAGAGTTGAATAATCAAACCACTTTCGACTTTGTTCCTTTTCGGGGACGAAAAGTTTTAAGTGGGGGAGATTGTAACAACCCGTAAAATGCGAGCCAGTTTGAAATTTTTATTTTGGCAATTTTAGCGAATTCTGATTATTTAACATGAATTATTTTAAATAATATCGACGAGAAATTTATTTTGAATATAATTCGAACGTATATATTATACGCGTCGTCGTTAGAATATAAATATTTATATATAATTATAAATAGAATTGAAAATGGCGCGGTAGTTCGATAATTCGATTTCAAACTTCAATTGAATGTACCGGGTGCAAAACAATCCGGATTTTAGTGAAACCAAAAATATTGGAATCTAATAGTGAATATCTTTCCAACGAATCCGAAAAATCAAGATTTCATATCGGGAATCAAAAGATATGTCCAGTTGAAAATTCTGAATAGTCGCTATGGAATTCAGGCCCTTAAAAATGGACATTTTGCAAATGACCTCGGATTTCGACGAAACCACTTTTGTTGGTTCCGCAGTGTAAAGTTATTGCTAGATTTCAAATTTCATAATTTTTCGAATCAATATGTGAGCGTGGTAAAGGAAAACGTGTTTTGACCATTTCAGTTGATTTTAATCGACTGGAAATTGGCCATTTTTCAAACGGTCTCAGAATTCGACGAAACTAGTTTTGTTAGGACCGTATCGCCAATACGAAGCTAGAAAATATTTTTCGGGAATTTTTCTAGTTAGTATGTGACCCCGGTAATTTGAAATGTACGTTTAAAATTCAATATAAGGATTTAAATGTAAATTCAACGGAAACTGATTGTAACGATCAAACCGGCTTACGATACATATCCCATTGTGTTCGGAATGGGGGTAAAACGCTATGGACGACAGGCGGTGGGCCTCGTTTCGAGGTCGGATATGAAAGTCAACCCTTTGGCAAAATTTAATAATAAAATAATAAAATAAAAATAAAAAAATATAGAATCCCCCCCCCCTTTTCTCTTCTGTTTGGCCCCCCCCCCCCCCCCCGATCAGTTAATTATAAAACAAAGCAAATAAAAAAAAAAAAAAAAGAAGAAACCCTAAATACTCCGAAGCCGCCGCCCTCCAGACTTCGAAGCCCCATCGCCTGAGCGCCGCCCCTAGCTCGAGCCGCCGACGAACCCTTCGCCTGAGCCGCCCTCGCAACCTCCTCCTCCCACCGAACGAACCATCGCAGAAACCCTCGAACCCAGACGCGAGCCCCCCTGAACCACCGACACCTCCGAACGCCGCCGAGCCGCCCTTGACTTCCCTCCTCCCCTTCGCATACCACGGTGAGCGTTTAATTTGATTTTATTTTTATTTTTGCTTTTTGTTTTTGTTTACAGTGAAAGTATAAACTTTTTTTTTATTATTATGATTTAAAAACTGTTTTAAAGGGAATTATAAAACTGATTTTTGTTTTAAGTTTTTAAAACAGAAATTTTTTAAGGGATTTTAAAAACAGAGTTTTAAAAGAAATCAAAACAGAATTTTTTTTAATAAAAGTAAAAAACTGCATTTTTTTTTAAAGAAGTAAAAAACTGCATTTTTTTTAAAGAAGTAAAACTGCATTTTTAAGAAATAAAAACTGCATTAATTTAAAAGGCAAAAACTGCATTTTTAAAAAAATAAAAACTGCATTCATTTTTAAAAGGGATTTTTAAAAAACTGCATTTTCTAGAAAATAAAAACTGCATTTTTCTAGAAGATGAAAACTATTTTTCTAAAAGGAAAAAATGCATTGTGAAAGAGAATAAGAAAGAAAAAAAAACTGTTTTCTTTATAAAAGAGTTTTTAAAACAGTTTTTTTTAAAAAGAAGTAAGTTATAAAAACTGCATTTTTAATAAAAGAAAAAAACTGCATTTTTGATAGATGAGAAAAAAACTGCATTTTTAAAAGAATAGAAAAAAACTGCATTTTTCTAAAAGGAAAAAAAACTGCATTTTTGAAAGAATAATAAAAATATAATCTTTATATTTAATAGCGAAGTCAAAATGCAATCTATATATATTGAATAACATAGTAAGATTCGATTTTTACCTATGTAGAGGATACAGTCAACAAAAGCAACAACAAGGCGAAGTAGACGAAGTTTCTATTAAGGAAATCAATCGTGTGAGTGGATAGCTATAGGTGAGGATTTCTCACTCTTCAATTTCTTTTTATAATTTTATATATATGTGTTGAAAGTGGAAGTGAATTGCTATATATAAATATCTATATATATATATACGCCCCTCGTCCACAAACCATGGACGATATTTATTGGTTGAAATTGTTGTGAAAATTGATTGATAGCGAAGTGAAATAACATATATATGAAGAGTGAAATTTATATATATAGCGAAGTGAAATAACATATATATGAAGAGTGAAATTTATATATATAGCGAAGTGAAATAACATATATATGAAGAGTGAAATTTATATATATAGCAAAGTGAAAATATCGAATATATGAAAAGTGAAATTTATATATATAGCAAAGTGAAAATATCGAATATATGAAAAGTGAAATTTATATATATAGCGAAGTGAAAATATCGAATATATGAAAAGTGAAATTTATATATATAGCGAAGTGAAAATATCGAATAAATTGAAAGTGAAAATATTGAATATATTGAAAGTGAAAATATCGAATATATGAAAAGTGAAATTTATATATATAACAAAGTGAAAATATCGAATATATGAAAAGTGAAATTTATATATATAGCGAAGTGAAAATATCGAATATATGAAAAGTGAAATTTATATATATAGCGAAGTGAAAATATCGAATAAATTGAAAGTGAAAATATTGAATATATTGAAAGTGAAAATATCGAATATATTGAAAATGAATATATCGTATATATTGAAAATGAATATAGCGTATGTATTGAAAATGAAAATATCGTATATAGTGAAAGGTGAATATATATATATATATATATGAATTGAAAACGATGTATATGAAATATATATATGAATTGAAAACGATGTATATGAAATATATATATGAATTGAAAACGATGTATATGAAATATATATATGAATTGAAAACGATGTATATGAAATATATATATGAATTGAAAACGATGTATATGAAATATATATATGAATTGAAAACGATGTATATGAAATATATATATGAATTGAAAACGATGAATATGAAATATATATATGAATTGAAAACGATGTATATGAAATATATATATGAATTGGAAACGATGTATATGAAATATTCGAATTGAAAACGATGTATATGAAATATTCGAATTGAACTGAATAGAAAACGAATTCGAAATGAATTGAATAGAAAATGAATTCGAATTGAATTGGATTGAAAACGAATTCGAATTGAATTGAATAGAAAACGAATTCGAATTGAATTGAATAGGAAATGAATTCGAATTGAATTGAATAGGAAACGAATTCGAATTGAATTGAATAGCAAACGAATTCGAATTGAATTGAATAGAAAACGAATTCGATTTGAATTGAATAGAAAACGAATTCGAATTGAATTGAATAGAAAACGAATTCGAATTGAATTGAATAGAAAACGAATTCGAATTGAATTGAATAGAAAACGAATTCGAATTGAATTGAATAGAAAACGAATTCGAATTGAATTGAATAGAAAACGAATTCGAATTGAATTGAATAGAAAACGAATTCGAATTGAATTGAATAGAAAACGAATTCGAATTGAATTGACTAGAAAATGAATTCGAATTGAATTGAATAGAAAACGAATTCGAAATGAATTGAATTGAAAACGAATTCAAATTGAATTGAAATTTGAATTGAATAGAAATGAATTTTAAAACGAATCTATAAAGAAGAATTCAATTGTGATTTGAATTGAAAAGGAAGTTGAAAATGTTTTTGAACGAATTCAAAACTATTTATATAATTCGTTTTAAATAGAAATCGACGAAATATATATTATATATATTATATATATAATAAATGGCCTGAATAGAACGCGCCGCGCTGCGGCAGTTCGCGAATTTCGACCATTGACTTCGAACGGACATTACGGGAGATCCGACCGTCGGATTCTCCTGAAATCAGAACCGTTGGGTTCGTATCGAAAAGAGCTTTCTAAGGAATATTAGAAATTTGAAATCTAACGGTTGGATTTGGAGATACGTCCAAATCAAATTCGAAAAAGGTCGCTGTAAGTGCAGTTCGATGGCCATTGATGGAAATCGACCGTACAGGCCTTGATAAAATTATTAAAAATAGTAATAATTTGTGTAAAATCATAAGAAATGATTTGGGAAGAATTGGGATGAAAAACTCCATATTTGAAAAGATAAAAATAGATTTTTATCGAAATGAACTAGTTTTGAACTAGGATTATAATTCTATTTATTTTTAAATAAATAAATTGAATTCGAAAAGGGTTTTAAAAATAACCAAAATTCCAATGATTGCATTGGAGTGGATTTGAATCGAAATTGTCTTCGGAATATTTCGATGTTGGGATTCGTGATTATACAGGTGTTGTTATGGAAATTTGAAAGATATACATATATATATCGTTATTTCCCATACGACATCTGTTAGTCGTAGAACTCGATATTGAATATAAGCCGATATATTTTCTATTCAGAGCCTTGTATTGAATATCGAATGTGATTTGGGTTTGTCGTGAATGGTGTCTTCACTAACACTGTTCTTGAACCCAGTTGAGAAAAGATTAAATCTTTTTATTTAGATTTAATGAAGTGTACCAATTAAATAATATTTAATTGGAATTGAATTGATATTGATTTTTGGGTTTATCGTGAACAGTGTTTTAAATAACACTCGTTCTTTAACCCGATAATTAATGGAATGATTTTTGGGTTTATCGTGAACAGTGTTTTAAATAACACTCGTTCTTTAACCCGATAATTAATGGAATGATTTTTGGGTTTATCGTGAACAGTGTTTTTAAATAACACTCGTTCTTTAACCCGATAATTAATGGAATGTGACTTTGGGTTTATCGCGAACCGTGTTTTTAGATGACACTGATTCTTTAACCCAGTCACAGATTAAAACTAAGTGGAGTTTTAATGAATCTTTAATTAGATTGAAAAGATCGAGAATGGAGTATCACCAGTTTTGCTCCAGGCGATAGTTAAATCTTTAATTAGATTTGAACGTGAAATTTAGAAACTAACTGTCGGTTAGCCAAGCAGAATGGTTTTCTGGATATTGATCTGATGTTGGTTTCGGCCTTCGGGGTTAATATTTGGGGAATTATTCTCTTGATTAATTTACGGTTAGTGACTAATGAATTGGAATGAGGCGTATGTTAAATTTGATTGATTGATGGTTTGGATTGTGCTCGACCAGTTTATGAGCAGAATATGCTTTTGCATTTAGCATTGGGTTGGGTTGAAAATATCTGTGTGCTAACGCCTTGTGAAACACTTCACGATTTGACGATAAGGTGTTTAGCGATGTTGTGTTCATTTCAAATTTAACGAATGATTGTGAAATGATATTTTCCTTAAGTGAAAAGAAATGTATTCCCGATTTTGGACAGGGAATGTTTTATAAAAATGTTTTATAAAACAGAAAGGATTTCGAGGCCCAAAACCCGATGATTTCTAAAGTGATTTAGAAATGTATTATATGATACATTGTGATTATTATGTTGTGAAATGATTTTCCCTACTTCGGGATATGAAATGATTTAGTATGTGGCTAAAGATTCGGGTAACCCTGAGACTAAAAGTATGGGTGAGAGGGCGGTGTATGCTCTCCTGAGTGGGAGGTGCATCGTCGGTGTAGCCTACTCCTATGTGGGGTAGGTGCACATATATATATCGAGTTGCGAGGTGCGTACCCTTTGCCTTGTCGATGGGGAGCACGATATTTGGTTGCATACTTGTTTGTATGCATTGTTATGTTTTGGAATTCACATTTCCAAATGATTTGATTTGAGATCCCGAAGTGAAATCTACTTTGATATAGAAAGTTAGATATGTATTTCAAATGATTTGAAATAAGAAATCGGGAATAAAATCCAAAGGAATAATTTCTGTAAATTGAATTGGATTTGGAAAATCTAAGTGTTGTGATTAATCTAAGTGGGTAGATTGGGATATTGCATGTTGTGTGATGCATAGTAGATCCATATATCTATATTGATTGTTGCTTATACACTGGCTTTCATGGGGGTAAACCCGTTCCGCGAAAGTGGCGTGGTCCCGTGATTTGCCTTATTTTTAAACAAGTTTAACAACTGTTTTTGAGTTCTCACACCAGTCCCATGACTGACCTGTAGTTTGCTTTTCCCTTGCGAACTCGGGTGCCCCTATTTTCCACACGGGCAGTCGAGTAGTTTTATTTTGCAGATGTATTGAGCAGGATTCTGGATTGAAGCTTTAAGCTGTGTCCAGGCATTTACAGTCTTCCGCTGTGTAGTTTATATTTCCGCTGTGCACTGTTTTACATTTATGTAAATTTATCTTCCGCTGTGTATTATATTTCGATATACTTTGATATTCTGTACTCTGATGTAACATTATTATGATGTTTATTGAAGTCTTCTGTTATTTGTTCTGATGTGTTGTATACCCAAAGTTAGCGTATACGGGATTCGAACGGTCTTGGTCGGTTTAGCGATCGATTAGGTCCGGGCGAAATCCGTGTCGTTACATAGCTTTACACCACAACTTAGTCTAACCTCGGGTTTCAAGTGCGACATGACCAACTACTCACATTGGGTCCTATTGTTTGTAGCCACTAGTTAAGCCGGTCGGTTCCGGGTAGATTTATGCTACAAACTCAACCCAACCTCGAGTTGGCCACTCTCATGTTTTCTAGAAGTCATGTCCAAATTCATGTTTACAAACATAATCACAAGTCAATGTTCATGTCATATTTTAAAATCATGTTTCATGTCATTAATATTACCCAAACCCAACGCATTCCCATCGCATGTACGTTTCGCATAACATAACATAGATCAAAAGAGGGAACTTGGCAAAAGCATGACAAAAGGGCATAAGGTAATAAGGTTGGCCACAAGTTAAATATGGTGGCATATGAGGCGTAAATATGTTCACAAGCTTGCATATTACATCATAGGCCTCAAAACATGCATAATATCAACTTAAGCAAATAGGTGAAACATGATCATGAATGACATAGGATGGTGGCTAGTGGTTCGCATATAACATCATATGCAAGATAACACAAGGTTTATGAGAGTTTCTATGTTGCTTTATGCAACATTTCTAATCAAAGCCCATAGCTTTCTATGCATAAGGCAAAGGTGATAGCTTTACAAACATGCATAGAATATATTTATGCATAACATGATAGGATCAAAGCACATATCATACTTAGGCCCAAACTCAACTTGCAACATGTCATATTTAACTTCATAGTTAGAATCTAAGAGTAGTATAGGGCTTACAATGCTATGAAGACTAGAATAAATATAAAATAAGATTGAGACGAAGCCACACTAGCAAATCCGCAACCAATGACGATAAACTCCACTTCAAGACTTGAGAACAAGAAGGAATAACCCCAAAGACAAAGAAAGATGGCTCTTTTACTTAAGAAAGATGGCTCCTTTATGACATAGATTGATTTGAGACACTCATGCTCTCATGAAGAAGGTGGAGGCCATGATTAGTGAACATTTGGGCAGCATTTAGTTGTAGGAATGATTAATGAGGGTTTAGGCTAGGTCTAGGGGTATTTTTATAGAGATTAGGGGTAGCTTAGACCATAGGATTAACCCTAAATCGAATCTGAGCCATCAACTCCCGTCAGAATCTTCCAAAACAAGACCCAACATGTCAAAATGGTGCACCAGAAAAATTGGTCCGACCGGGGGGGTCGACCCCTGGGTCGACATGGGTGTCGACCCCTGGGTCGACATGGGTGTCGACCCATTGGGGGGGGTCGACACTGGTGTTGACCCCTATGTCGACCCTGCCTGGGGCGGGAAAATTCCCGCCCATTCTGCCTTGGTTGCAATTCGAATCTGAATTCGAATTTGAACTGTTTTCGGGCTTGGAATTTTCTGAAAACTTCATTGGGCCATAACTTGGTCATACGGACTCCGTTTTTCGAAAACTCGGACTCTATTTCTCGTATTTTTCCGAGACGAACGCAATGGCACAGCCCGTTTCCCTTGATTCAGACTTTACAATTTAATTCTGCCTTGATTTATGTTATATCTTGTTATTCAAAATATGGGTTGTTACATCCTCCCCACCTTAAAGGATTTCGTCCCCGAAATCTCTAAGTTAGGAAGAACGTATCCTACCATCCATCATCCATCTACTCAAAACATCATCCACAAGTAACCATTATCCTTATAAAGATTCTAAATGCTGTATGAACATATGCAAAGGGTGTGTGTATATGTACTTATCTAATGCAAAAATCAGGCGGTTACTGATTCAGTAAACCTCCTTAATGCAAAGTATGTTAGTGAGATGAGTCCATATGTACGCAAATTCCTAACATAATTTATAATCTCTACATGAGTGCACATAACATTCATCCATATGCAACATCCACGTGATAGCATACAAGTTTCATCCATGAATAAGCATAAACACTCATGCATATGCGGTATGAAAGTGTGTGAGCCGATCTTAGTGCCTAATGTGTATCATGCATCCACGAGTATCCACTTGCAAACACTTGCAACCACTTGCAAACATCAAGCATAACATGTTTCAAATACATGTTTCATCCAAAGGGTTTCTACCTAAGGTTCTCATGACAAGGTTAACGAGATAACAAGATAAACAGGATAAACATGGATAGCAAAAAGAAAGATATGCTGATTAAGAAAGGAGATTGAGAATGTACCCTCAAAAAGGAATGGATAAAACCCACGCATCTTCTCATCGGTTTCCCAAGTTGCATCTTCATCGGCTTCACTCCACTAAACTTTCACCAATTTGACTTCTCGATTCCTTAACTTCTTGATCTCTGTTCCCAAGATACGAATCGGAGCTCTCCTCAAGGTTGCCTCTTTCTCTACCTCCACGTCTTCAAGAATGCTTGGTTCAACCACCTCAGCGGACTCATGTAAGCACTTTCGGAGATGCGAGACATGAAAGACATTATGCACTCCGGCTAGCTTCTCGGGCAATTCCACCTTATAGGCCATCTTTCCAATTCTCTCTATGATAGGGAAGGGTCCTACGAACCTTGGTGCCAGCTTCCCAATTGCTCCAAAACGTACCACATTACGCAAAGGAGAAACCTTCACGAAAACCATGTCTCCCACTTCGAATTTCAAATCTTCCCTTCGTTTGTCAGCATAGGATTTCTGTCTGTCTTGGGACGCTTTCATCCGTCTTCTCACCAATTCAACTTTCTCGGATGTGTCCCGTATCATATCGGGCCCAAGTATAAGCCTATCTGTTGTCTCATTAACCTTGACTTCCTTCTTGCCATTCTTATCGTCTCCTTGAAGCAATGCCATGTCTACTAGGCCTTCAAAAGTAGCCCCCATGGGTATATAAGACAGGGCTAAACCTTGTAATGGCTCATTCAACCCTCGTGCAAAGCGTAAAGCCTTCTTCTGGGGAGTATTAACCATGTCCAAACCGAATCGAGTGAGCTGGTTAAACTTATTCACATACTCCCTCACGGTCATGTCCCCTTGCTTCAAAGATATAAACTTCTCCAATTGCAGATTCGCCTCGGCAGATGATAGAAACTTAAGCCCAAACCTCGTCCTAAAGTCGGCCCAAGTCTCTATAGGTCTAGTAGCATTGGTGACCTCCCACCAATAAGCGGCTTCTTCTTTTAATAGCCATGCTGCCAATAAAACCATTCTATGGTCTTCCACATCAAAGATAGCGAAGAGATCCTCAGTTTCTTTCAACTAATTTCTCGCCTCCACAAAAGTCTCCGTCCCAATAAAATTCTTGCCACCCATCGCCTTAAAGTCTTTGCAAACCTTAGCGAAATCTGCTTGTGGATTCTGAGGAGGAGGAGGAGGAGGGACCTCAGTTACGGTGGGGGTGTTTGCTGAGCCCACATCGTTGGCCCTAGCTTCCAAGTACCTCCGGAACCATCCGGGAATGGTCACTCCCTCGGGAAGGTTAAGATCGGCCATACTGGAAAAGAAAAAGATAGATTCAGAACGAGGAAACGAAGGATAGTGCTAATGGCTTTTGGGGAATAGCCTTTTAAAATAACTAGACTTTTCTTGGAAAATACTTAATTGGTTTTGAAAATAGTTTTTCAAAAGGTAAGTTTTAAAAACCTTTTGCTCAAATCTTGTAAACCTTATGCTCTGATACCAAATGTAACACCCCACCTCCGCCAATGCCACTCTTGCAAGCACACTAGCTTTGGAGGGGCGTTAAACAAGGTAAACATGCATGCAGATATCACAAGACAGAACATATAAGTAAAAACAGAGTAAATAAAGCAGCGGATAAAACTAGTATTTCAAAACCATAGTCAAGTTACATCAAAGTACCAAGTCATTATTTTCCACAAAACGAAGTCTAGAAAAACGTAAACTGAAAACTAGAAATAACATAAAGTAAACTATCCCCAAAGTAGAATAAGGCCATAGCATGCTCAAGTCCAAACCGTACATGAGCTATCCAGAAAAGCAGCTAAAGATCCAAGCTAGGTACCAGTGTTCCCACCCTGTAAACCTGGGGGGGAACGGAAGAAAAGAGGCGAAAGAAAACGGGTCAGTCAAAAAGACTGGTAAGTCCTATCTACTATTAGTATAAAAACTAATAAAGTTAACTGAACATGTAAAACAGAGATGAGATGTAGGGTGATAACTGGCATGGTGAAAAGTTAACAAGATAGTTCAAGTGTGGCATCGCATATACAAGGTTAAGTTGCACCAGGTGTGTACTAGTATTCCAATCCATGTCAAGTATAATCAAGAAATGATCCCGTGGCCCAAGCTGGCCCACATCATGAGATGACCTGAATCGAGGTCCAACTACTCGGTCTAGTCGATCGGCTCCCTATAAGCCTAACTCGTCGTGTATCGGTGCCATACGGCTTAATCGTGGAATGTAGTTAACTGTGCTAGGTCCACCCCAGGGTGTATCCAGCCCTAAGGTGTAAACCACAGACACAATTCAAGCACGCACAGTCTAAACCTACTGGTGCCCATGTTCAACTCCGGACTTAATGTGCACGACCATGGTCCGCCTGAACAACCGGTGCACCCTTCAGCCGTCTCTTTTGGTCTCTTACAATCAGTCCAGTAATCGTGCCCCGCCCTAGCCTAGTCCAGGGTACCCATGATACTTCCAAGTAGGTTACTGCTGAAAAGGACCACGTAACTAGGGTTTCAAGCGGGTTAAGTGTGGTTAACCCTATCCTAACCATGTATTGAGTTGGTTAAGTGTATTCAAGCAGTTCATGACTTAACCCTATCAATACATCGGGTTTAATTGGTTAAGTATATTCAAGTAGTTCATGACTTAACCCTACCAATCCATCGTGTTTAATTGGTTAAGTATTCAAGTAGTCCATGACTTAACCCTATCATGTGGCATTAATTAATTTAATACACCCAACCTCTCACATTAGACCTTGTTGTGGTTACTAGTTAAGCCGGGCGGGTCCGGGTAGCTTTACACCACAACTTAGTCTAACCTCGGGTTTCAAGTGCGACATGACCAACTACTCACATTGGGTCCTATTGTTTGTAGCCACTAGTTAAGCCGGTCGGTTCCGGGTAGATTTATGCTACAAACTCAACCCAACCTCGAGTTGGCCACTCTCATGTTTTCTAGAAGTCATGTCCAAATTCATGTTTACAAACATAATCATAAGTCAATGTTCATGTCATATTTTAAAATCATGTTTCATGTCATTAATATTACCCAAACCCAACGCATTCCCATCGCATGTACGTTTCGCATAACATAACATAGATCAAAAGAGGGAACTTGGCAAAAACATGACAAAAGGGCATAAGGTAATAAGGTTGGCCACAAGTTAAACATGGTGGCATATGAGGCGTAAATATGTTCATAAGCTTGCATATTACATCATAGGCCTCAAAACATGCATAATATCAACTTAAGCAAATAAGTGAAACATGATCATGAATGAAATAGGATGGTGGCTAGTGGTTCGCATATAACATCATATGCAAGATAACACAAGGTTTATGAGAGTTTCTATGTTGCTTTATGCAACATTTCTAATCAAAGCCCACAGCTTTCTATGCATAAGGCAAAGGTGATAGCTTTACAAACATGCATAGAATATATTTATGCATAACATGATAGGATCAAAGCACATATCATACTTAGGCCCAAACTCAACTTGCAACATGTCATATTTAACTTCATAGTTAGAATCTAAGAGTAGTATAGGGCTTACAACGCTATGAAGACTAGAATAAATATAAAATAAGATTGAGACGAAGCCACACTAGCAAATCCGCAACCAATGACGATAAACTCCACTTCAAGACTTGAGAACAAGAAGGAATAACCCCAAAGATAAAGAAAGATGGCTCTTTTACTTAAGAAAGATGGCTCCTTTATGACATAGATTGATTTGAGACACTCATGCTCTCATGAAGAAGGTGGAGGCCATGATTAGTGAACATTTGGGCAACATTTAGTTGTAGGAATGATTAATGAGGGTTTAGGCTAGGTCTAGGGGTCTTTTTATAGAGATTAGGGGTAGCTTAGACCATAGGATTAACCCTAAATCGAATCTCAACTCCCGTCAGAAACTTCCAGAACAAGACCCAACATGTCAAAATGGTGCACCGGAAAAATTGGTCCGACCGGGGGGGGGGGGGTCGACCCCTGGGTCGACATGGGTGTCGACCCATTGGGGGGGGTCGACACTGGTGTCGACCCCTATGTCGACCCTGCCTGGGGCGAGAAAATTCCCGCCCATTCTGTAACGACCCGTATTCTACGCATCATAGGATCGTAGGATATTTATTTATTTCACATACGAAGTCGTATGGTCATGTAACTTTGGGAGACGACTATTGGGGTCATTTCCCATATTCATGATTTTTCCCGATTTTTAAATGACCATTTTACCCCTAGTTGGCACTGTTTTGGCCATAACTTTTGACTGGAAAGGAATTTTGACCTGAAACCACTTCCATTGGCTCCGGATGATAGTTTCTCTTTCCGTAGAGTGGTCATATTAGCCAAACGGACTCACCGTTTGGGAGATATGGCTGAAACAAGTTTCAGATGGTGAAAAACAGCTTAATTGGGCTTAACCGGGTGATTAGCAGCTTGGCCCAGAGGGGAATTTCGGGTTTAGAGGTATAGGAGGACTGATTAGGGTTAGAAAATCACTTTCATTTCAGTTTTGAGCCGCCACAAACCTTCTTGAGACCTTAGTAATGGCTTCCATCCTCTAAAACCACTCCGAAACACATTTTTAGTGAAGATTAAGCCTAAACTACATCAAAACAAGGCCAAATAGCAACAGAGCAAGGTTGGAGCTGCTGCTATACATAGGAATTCAACCCAAACAGAGAGTATTTCAGATTTGGTGTTTCATTTGTGGCCAAGGTGAGTGATTTGCATAGTTTTTGCACTAATTACGGTAATTAAGGGTAATTAGTGAAGATTAGCGAATTTATACACTAATAAATTCTGGAAAAATGTTTAGAAATTCTTAAATAATATTTCATGCCTCTGTTAGAAAATTTAGACGATTTGATTAAGTTTTACTAAGTATGTGCTTAAACATGATTAAGAGAGGTTATGGGAAAATGTGAGGTTTTAGCCACTTTTGATCCATTTTGATTCATTTGAATTGTTGTTTGCTGTTTATGGTTGCTATTACGTGTTGCTATGACTCTATGGTGTGTTTTATGATTGATTAGAAGTGTTAGATTTGTCGAAAACGTCGTCGAATGGCGTAAACAAGTTGCTGGAAAAAGTTGCAGAAAGTTGTGCAGGGCTTCGGATCGGATGAGGGCTCGGATCGGATATGTGAACTGGGCAAGAAAACCCGACCCGAACTGGAGTCTGACACATAAGAGACTTGGCAAAAAGGAAGGCCGTTTACTTAGAGTTGGAGTGGACAAAGGGATCGGATCGGAAGAATAATGGAGGCCAGATCGGATTGACTCAAGAATGGACGGCTACGACTGGAGCAAGGTGAAGGGATCGGATCGGATCGGAGTAGATGGAAAACGAGGGAGCTGATCGGAGAGGGAGCATGAACTGGAAGGAAGACAGCAACCCGACCCGACCTGGAGGAGGACACCGACCCGACCCGAAGTGGAGTACCCGACCCGAACCGAATGGAAAGATGACAAGGAAGGAGGACCGAACCGAACCGAACCGACGAGGGTAATGACTACCGAACCGAACCGAATTCTAAGGCTGCTACTGCACGACAACTCTTCTGAAGACCCACTCCAATTCGACCAAACCCGAGATGCAAAGGAAGTCCAAATGAGAAGCTAGAGCTCAAGATCCAGATGGGAATCAACGAGTTCGCTTCATGATTGGGCTTTGCTGCGGGACGCGTGTTAAGGGGATATCGATGTCTATAGCTTTGGACCACTATGGTAGGAGGTACGAAGGCGGATTCAGGGCCATTATGGCATTGGTAGGACCAAGGGCTACGACCAATGTGGTGGGTCATTGAAATGTTTGGTCATGACTTCATGTGTTAGCTTGGTCATAGCAGGGTTTCTACAAGACGGGATTCGTCGTTACCTCAATTTGTCTAGTGTTCCAAAGTGGAAGATATCGTATGCTTTACGCACTGAGTGAGAGATGTGAGGATGGTTGCTATGGTTGATTTGTTTGCTATCATTATGACATGCACACCCCACCCCCGTATTCTTACACTCTTTATTATGGCACCTTAGAGTATTGTACGATATGTGGTACTGACTCTTTGGTTGCAGGTCCAGGTTCAGGTATGGTTTAGTATACCGGTTATTATTCTGTTTAGATGCTTATCGCTCATACCAGGCTTTATGTCTGACCCAGAGTTTTATGTCTCCTCTTATTACTCTGGGTGCTCACACGAGCAGACTAGAGACAGGTTAGCTGGTGATGCACGGGTAGATGATCCGGAGACGAGCAGGAGGCTTCCACGTAATATATATATATATATATATAATATTCTCCCTGTGTTGTTGAAGATCACTGCTTGGGCATTGGTGGTGCATCTTCTACTTTAGCTTTCTTTTGTTTAGAGACAGTAAATTTGGAAAATTGTAATAAGTTGTATTTGGATTTCCGCTGCTCTGATGATTGATGTTGATTTTAGTTATCAGCTTATGCACTGTCTCACCTGTTTTATGTCAAGTATGTTATTATTATATTTTATTCCATGCGCTGTGAGATATTCTATAGGTCCCTTGATTAGTTCGTTCCCTTCTTTCCTTTCTTTGGCGACCGTTCCGTGCTAGTCGGGCATGTGTACAGCGCACTTCCGAAGGAAATACAGGCTGGTGCGGGGCGGGCCGTCACACATTCTGCCTTGGTTGCAATTCGAATCTGAATTCGAATTTGAACTGTTTTCGGGCTTGGAATTTTCTGAAAACTTCATTGGGCCATAACTTGGTCATACGGACTCCGTTTTTTGAAAACTCGGACTCTATTTCGCGTATTTTTCCGAGACGAACGCAATGGCACAGCCCGTTTCCCTTGATTCAGACTTTATAATTTAATTCTGCCTTGATTTATGTTATATCTTGTTATTCAAAATATGGGTTGTTACACAAACATACATCAATTAACTTACAATAGT
Source organism: Allium sativum (assembly GCA_030737875.1). Lineage (NCBI taxonomy): Eukaryota > Viridiplantae > Streptophyta > Magnoliopsida > Asparagales > Amaryllidaceae > Allium > Allium sativum. The sequence continues at coordinate 424,655,821 of CM060909.1, read as the reverse complement.
CAATGCATTTAATACATTTATAATAATATGGTAATACAATATATATTACCATAACAGTACATATATTGCATTTATTATAAAAATAACAGAAATAACCATTATACAGTCTAAATATATGAATCAAATAAATAAATTTTACTTAAAACAACATAACATAATTTGGATCTAGTTACAGTATTGATCAAAACTGAAATAAACAACTTACAGTTGTACTGCATTCCCAATAATCATATTTTCTAAATACCATGCATAATATCTGATCCGTAATTGAGTAGAAATGCATAATTATAGAACCGAGATTTTGCATTCTTTAATATGAATGATTCGAAGAACTTGCAGATCTATACATAAAATTCACAACATAAAAAAATTTACATGTTTCAAATTATACTATCCATGTATAGATCTTTCTTTTTATATCAAAATTACTTCTTGCCTTTTTAGAACTGCAGGTTCTAAATTTTCCATGTAATGACAAAAATCGTTTTTGCATTCACTTCCGGTGTGTAGAATTAAGAACAATTTTTAGATCTTAACTTAATATGATCTTCAGGATGCATATTTTCTTTAGTCATTAAATTTGCATCATAATCTTTGATATCTGAAAATATTTCAATGCAAATTCTTTTATAGACATATCAGAATATAATATCGCTTCTGGGATATTCCATAAACACCATTTATGGAGTTTTAATACATTTTTTTTTTACAAATATTTATCGCCTTTAATTATAGAAATCTCTTCTGGAGATATTTTATTATTTTCAAATAAACAGATCTCTTCTAGAGATATTTTACCATTTCCAAATATACAAATATCCTCTAAAGATATTTTGTTATCATCACTTCTGGGATGAACTTATCTCTTCCAGAGATAAATATATACAAACTATTAAAATGTCATATCAATATACAAAAATACATTCAAACCTTAAATGCATTAACAAAATTAGGTGCATTAAATAAAAATAAGATTCAAGAGAGAAAAGAAATCACTACTTCTGGAGTGTATGATATTCCTTAAGGGAACATATCTTTTACTTATGTAATTGCTATGCAACAAAAAAATTCTAACATCTCTTCTAGGATGTTGTATTTGCTATATAAAATTAAATCTCTAAAACATCTCTTTAAGAGATTAATATGTATACTATATCTTCAGGATATTCAGTTAATATAAACTGTACATGAAAGATGTCAGTTAAATGAAACATGTTTAGAGATTTTCTATTGAATCTAATGTTTTTGTTACATATTATAATGTGTATGTCTCATTTAACTTCTTTTGGAAGTACAATCCTTTTATGTCACAACTTTTAAGAAAGCTTCGGCCTTTTGTTTCATCTTTCTCGTTTGCATATGAACTTCAGGTTCTTTATTTGCATATGAACTTCAGGTTCCTCATTTGCATATGAACTTCAGGTTCCTTACTTAAAAAAAATTGTATATGAACTTCATGTCATATGAACTTCAGGTCATTTACATATGAACTTCAGGTTCCTAATTGGTTTACATCATGAGTTTTCAGTCTCACTTCCAGTGATAAATAAATACTGCTCTTGAATTTAAATGCTATATCATTATATTCTATACCCATAATTCTGTTGGATATACATTAAAAAAAATCAATTTTTTTTTCAAGTGATATTTTGTCTTTAGTCTATCTAAAAGAATCACATACGAAGAATAATAGTAGATTGGAAAGGATAAAACTAGATCTACCTCTACATCATCAATAATGTAAACAATACATATATAATCAAATCTCCATTTGGATTTGGGAACTCAAAATTAGACTCGCAAAGAATTGAAAGAATATATCTACACATATTTATGATCAGAATAGATAATTAGATCTAAAAAGTTAGATCCACTAAAATAGAATCTAGATCTACAAAAACTGAAAAAGAAAAGTGATCTAGAAGTATGGATCACATCTAAGCAGAAGACACAAACAAGTTCATATATGTAGATCTATATGATTTCAAAACATAAAAAAATAACAACTTACATGATAGATCCATAAATATAGATCTAGAATATTTCAAACAATATCTCTAATAGAGCTTCGTGCTGATAACGTGTTATAAAAAGAACACAGAACAGAAGAAATAAGGGAGATAGAACATTTCTATTCATTCAGATGTGTATTTCTTTCTATTACATTGGCTCCTTTATATATAGACTTTGGAGCTGATGTTTAACCTTTTTCCATGATGTGGGACTAAACAGAGAACTAATAAAAGCATATTCACAACATTTATATATATATATATATATATATATATATATATATATATATATATATATTACAACAATTTAAACTATGTAACTTATTTAACTTTATATTTGAAAGAAAGCTTTTTTTTTTCATTTTTGTTAATATGAACATGGTTTACATTTTAAAACATTACACTTGGCATTAATTAGATGAATTAACAACAATTTATTGATTGAATTCATTTGTTAAATTCAAAATCACATAATTCATTTAGACGTATTGACTTAGAGTTACAATGTTAAGTGATATTGTAAAGTGTTTAGTAAATGATTGATTAAATGTCAAAATGTAGGCGTTTGACATTAATATTAAAAATCAATACATGGTAAATATATTGACGTAAATGAGTTCAACTTTGAAAATTATGATAGTTAATTATGTGTGTAATTTATGTTATGTGATTGTCGTGTTTATATATTTGATTTTTCCATTTTTGTTAATATGAATATGGTTAAACGTGATGTGATTTATTTGGCAAACAAATGAATAATATTTTGCTAAAGTTATTTAAATAGTTTCAATATTTCTTAATTAATTGTAAAATATGGTGCTAAATGTAAAATGTTAGAAAAGAATTGAAAGAGATCAAAATGATTATAGAAAATTTGAGGTGTCGGTATTTAAAGCCAAAAAACATAATTTTATCACTTTTAGTATTTAAAAAATATATTAGCTAATTAAATTTATTTAAATTACTTAAAATTTGGATTTTGTAATTTATTTGAATATATGGACTTAAATAAAAATATTAGGAGCTAACTGTTGATAAATAATTTGTTAAACTTTGAAATGTCCATATCAAAATGTAAAATGATAGAAGAAATAATATAATGCAAAAGAAATAATAAATAAGTGTAGAGTGATAAATTAATTTAAAAGTAAAACAGTAGAGAATTAAGGAGAAGAGAGAAAACTCGTATAATTAATGAGAGAGCTGTAGAAGGTTCTACTTTACTATTATTTAATAGATATTTCTCTTTTAAAGCAGTTGAATTGGATTGTATAATTACTTCAATCCATCATTCTTATTCTCAGGAAGATAGCTCATTGTCAACTTTAGTGCGATAAAACAGACAATATATTTGATTCATTATCTCAAATATCTTTCAAATCTTTTTTTACTTGGAAATATCATATCATATCATTGAAATCAATAATATATTTCAAATCTTTGTAACACGGAAATTAATATCACAAATATAACAATGCCATATATAGAAATATCTAATTCTTTTCACTCTTATTAACGTGACATTGCATTTTTATATTCTAAAATGTTTCAGTAAACATGCACGAACACACATAAATATGTGAAAATTGGAAAGCCTCACTAGTGTCTTTTTTATTATATTGACCAAATGATTTCTTTCCATTTCACTGTATGCAACATTCATATAAGAAGTTGATAAAATCGAAAAAGACAAAGAAAACAGTGCTGGCGTTAATAGGCATTATAAATTTGGAAAAGAAAAAGAAAATGAAAATTCTGCTAAAACAAAAGCGAAAATCTCAATAGCCTCACATTGGCTCTCCCTCGCTTCAAAGCATATCTTCAGCTTCACTCATTTAATGTTCACTCGAATTAAAAATTGAAAAGCTGAAGTAAATCTCAACTCCTCCACTTTCCTGTTGAAAGTTTTATTAACTATAAGTTAAAACCGTGTTCTACAGCTTTTTTCGGATCCAAGCAACCAAAAAAGATCAGATTTTGATCAATAATGGGAGGAGTTACATCCTCCATGGCTGCAAAGCTCGCTTTTTTCCCACCAAACCCACCGACATATGAATTGAAAACTGATGAATTGACTGGCCTTTTGACTATGGATCGATTCCCACATCGGGAAAATGTGGAAATATCGAAGATTTCGACAAGGAGAGGCAACCAAATAGTTGCTATGTATGTGAGAAATCCAATGGCTACTTCTACTCTTCTGTATTCGCATGGAAACGCTGCTGATCTGGGTCAGATGTATGAGCTTTTCATCGAGTTGAGCATTCATTTGAGAGTTAATCTCATGGGGTAATTCAATTTTTTTTAGCTGCTTTTAGATCTGTTCTTTGTTTGATTGTCATTTTAATGATTAGAGTGAGCTAAAGTTTAGTTGTTGCTTTTGTCTGTTATTGTTCGTTACTTTTTTGGTTTTCGGATTTAACTGGTCTTACTTTATATGTAATGCCCATGCTCAGTTTGTAGAGTTTAGATTAATTATAGTGAAGGAGTGTTAATTTATTGATTTCGTTTACTGCCGAAATTGTTAAGTAGATAAATTTCTGTATATAATCTGGTTAATTTTGGAATAGTTTTTCTGTTCTTGGTACAGCAAAAAACACTTAACTTGTTTCTTTTGGTCATTTTATTGATTTAGCTTCTGTGGTAGTTTAAGAACAGGTAATTTGAACTTTCCTACGATAATCGTTGTTCAACATTATGCAGTTTTATTGAATGAACGTTTTGTTGACCTAACTTTAGCAATAAAACCTTGCCGCAACCACTTTTGTCTACATATTTAAACCGGGTTAATTGGTATAGTTCTTAATTATAGATAAACTTTATATATTCAGAATAGTTTTAAAGTGTTTACTCAGTTAGGAATTATGTTTACATTATTGGTTGAATTTAATTTGCTCCAACGTTTAAAAAGGATCCTTTTTTTTTTTTGAAAAGAATGGTGACATTTCAAGGTTATCCTAAATTGAGGCGGAAGAACGTGAATAGGTTTTTGGAAGATTAGGAAATGAAAATGTGTATTGGAATTCACAAAATGTGTAGTAAGGATACTACTATATGTGCAGCTGCTTTTTTCTATAATGATTTGGATTTGGAACTTTCTAGTTTTCTCTTTTAAAATGATCCATAATGGTAAGATGTTTGATGAATTTGGAAATTTCTGGTATCATTTATTTACTGGTTACGAGTATTGTATGATGATTTTCTTTGCGATGGCTTGAGTTCTATTTAACCTTTTATATTTTTAAATCTTAATAATAGTATCTTGCTATAAGATGTCCTTGACCTTAAATACGATGTAGCAGCCTTCTACAATTTAGTAGGAACTTAACGGGTCAAACTGTTAAAAGGCATATTATGTTATGTAAAGCAAATTGATTCTATCCTGTTGGAATGTAGAGATGATGAATAAAGATGCATGCATCAGATTACAATGGCAACAAAATGTACCTTTTGTTAAGAGGGAGTTACTGAAAATGACAAACTTTGAAAAAGGAAAATAGGTTGAAGGATAATTAAGTTTTATTTTAGGTTGAAAGACAAATGCTAGTTATAATTAGCATTATATTCAACTTTACATTGCAAAAGTGCTAGTTATGTCTAGCATTATATTTAGTTTTACACTATACAAAATGCTAGTTATAACAAGCGTTGTCCTTCAATCCAAAAAACAAACTTGTTTTCCTAGAGCCTTTTTTTCCGATAATTTTCGTTATGCCTATTTTCCTGTTTTGTTAAATACTTACTTCCAATTTCTAGTTTATATGGGTGTTTAAAAGAAATTAAATGTATATGATAATTATTTTCGCCGAAGTACAACATGCAATAATGAGTGGAATCTGATAAGATCCTAACAAGCCAATTTCATATACTTATATTTTCTGTACTGAATACATGGGGCTTTTCCTACAATTTCTACCTGGTGAGCAGCTTAAGGATGCTTTGGATTCCAACACATGGTCGAATATTGATTATGAAACAAATTAATAAATTTCGGTACACATTTTATGCATGCATTTGTGTTTGTTGCTTTTGATGAGGTCGAGATTCTGTTTAACACTATCGACTAGCGTGTAACTTGTGCGTTGCACACGGCAATATTGTAATAACACTATAATATTAATATTCTGAATATTGTTAGAATTATTTGTAGTGCAATGGATGATAAATTTGCTGAGATAGTGAACTGTAAAGTAAACTTGTTATTGTTCTTTGCATACAGTATTTTATATGTGATTCACACCAATTTTTTTTAACTTTTGCATGTAATGCAAGCTTACTGTTTATGGTAATACGAATGTGCTGTATATATTGAAACTGTCTATATTTGGAGTTTTATGGACGCATTCATTAATATTATGTATTTATTTAAGCATTTGAATTATTTATTTATTTAATTTTATTACACAGATTTTTAATGTAGAATAACAAAAGATAATTTGAAAACTTTACTAGTAATTGTCAAAATTACAAATGTTAAGTATCAGAATGTAAAAATATAGGAAAGAATAAATGAAACAGTGTAGGAAATTGTTAAAATAAAAAATTATAGATGTCTACAAATAAAATATCAAGAGAAAATTCCTTGAAATTAATGAGGAAGCTGTGAATTCTTTTGCATTACTATTATTTGATAGATGACAGGTACGACTCGCTAGCTAAAACTTGGTCTTTTACCTCCGGTCTTTCAATCCGATGTTCACCACCGAGATAGACAAGCTTGTGTATGCAAATAAATATGCATTATGTGTGTGTGTGTGTATCTACACAGATGCACGTGCGCGTGCGCGCGCACACACACACACAAATGTGTGTGTGCAAACATCAAATTCATCTTCTCATGTAAGTGTATTGATAAAAGATTGTTACATGGTGGGTATGTATATATATATATATATATATATATATATATATATATATATATATATATATATATATATATATATAAGTGGAGCATTGAAGATGAATAATTGATTATTGCTTCCTTACATAGAAAATCCCAATTCTTGATACAAGATGCATATTACCTTACATGGAAGTTCGTATATTCTATCCAATCAGTAGAAACAATCACGTGGTGTGCATTAATTACTCCCATTATATTTTATTTGTTTTTCATTTGTTTTGGGCATGTATAATTTGTTCTACTTCTCAGCTTTAATTGAACTCCGTATGATTGTAACGCTACTGGACTGACAGTTAAATACCAATGCAGGTATGATTATTCTGGGTATGGTCGGTCTACTGGAAAGGTAGGGCTTTACCACTCTCTTATACTTATACCAGTGAAACATCCATACTTATCTTCTTGTGTTTTTCTGCTTGAAGCCTACTGAACATCACACTTATGCGGATATAGAGGCTGTATATAAGCATCTTCAAGAGAACTATGATGTGAAAGAAGAAGATATTATTCTGTATGGTCAATCCGTTGGAAGTGGACCCACTTTGGATCTGGCAGCACGGCTTCCTAAGCTACGAGCAATTGTTCTACATAGTGGGATACTTTCAGGTCTGAGGGTGATGTATCCAACAAAGCACACTTATTGGTTTGACATATATAAGGTAAATATTCTATTCTTCATTTGAGGGAAGCATACACACACAGATCATCACACAGAACTGAGATAAGTTGGCTGCTTGTTTTCTTTTTCAGAATATTGACAAGATCCCACTGGTTAGTTGCCCGGTTCTAGTAATTCATGTAAGTCTATTTTCTTAATATTTGATCCTATGAATTTTTTTAAAAAAGATTACTCCCATGGAAAACTTTTAATTATTGTTTATTCTCTAGTGTTTATTTACTTTCTCAATTCCTCTGAATTTGACAAATCCTTGGTGTATGTTTGGACCCAATGTCTTCACATAATTTAGTAAATTACATTTGACTAGTTGTTTGCTAGACTTTCGCAGTGCGTTCAAACCTAATCAGTGGCAATTCTATTCCCTAGAAGAATCTGATGCATAGGCCTTACACACACATATAACATTTTATAGTAAGGTCTTGGCACCACTTTAATCAGCACCCTTATTATATTACGAGTTTCCACTAAAACAGTTTTTTTTTTTTTTTCTTAATAAGTATTTTTTTTTATATCATACTTAAGATTGTCTGCATAAAAAAATGGTTCATTTGGAAAATTTTAGCATATTAAAATTGATATTCCAATATAACGGTTAAAAAATGTTTAACAATTAATATACTACCATCGTAATAGGGAAAGAGTTTTTGAAATAATCTCATTGTTGATTGTTGAATTCACGCAGCATTCTAAGATTTTGCTGTATGATAGGAAAAGTTTTGGTAAGTGGAGAGGCTTCAAATGTTTGGGTTGGGAGTCTGGGACAATGTGTAGGTGGCCTAACTGTCAAGCCATAAATGTAATTTATGTTGAATTATCCCTGTGACAATTTAGATATTGTTAATTTTCACCTATAGAACGTGCAACAAAATTAGGGGTGTCAACGGATACTTACGGATAGTGTCATATCCGTATTCGCATCCGAAACGGTTTTCGGATATCGGATATCCGCATCCGCGGATACGGACGGATATCGGATAATTATCCGCTCCGCCAATGGTCGGTAAATCAATGAACATAAATGAATTTTGTTAGCTTAATATTATGTTTTTTCAACCCAACTGATTACTAAAGTGCTAAAAAATAAATATGATGATAATATATAATTTTGAGCAATTAACATGCGTTTAGTAGACTTTCAATTTTGGAAAATAATAAATTAATATATTTAATTATGTTAAAATACACATAATTTAAGCTATAATCGTGAAAAAAAGCGGACGGATAATTTTCGGATGCGGATATGCCCATATCCGTATCCGCATCCGTTTTTCCGGATATCGGATATTTATCCGCTTTTCGGATGCGAATGCGGACGAATTTCGGATTTTTCGGATATCCATTGACAGCCCTAAACAAAATTATCCATTTCATATTCTGACACCGATCTCTGTCTGAAAGCAGAGCTACCTATTGCTGTGTATGAATCTAAATAAAGAAAGCACAGCATTTTAGTTAATTTTTAATGCCAAATTTCTGGTCAGCATGATTTTAGCACACAGTGAGAGTAGTTGTTGGAAACACGTATTATGAGATGTTATGGTTAAATGAACTTTTGTTACATAATTTATTCTCTTACTGCGTTTTAAGGTTGTTTTTTAATGTATGGATTTTTGAGGGAAAATAATGAAAACAAATTATAATTTTTTTATCCTTGTCCAGTAGCTCATTCACTACAACATGACCACGTTACTTAATGATTTGGCTATCTTGGCAAATAATGCAGAGTTGGACAAGATAATAGTGGCACGTTGGGAAATATGTAAACAGAGTCAATGCATAAATACCAAGAAACTATTATTTACATGGATCAAATGGAAAATTTCCTTATCAAGAATCTCACCATCACCGTTACCTTTATTGATTGGTTGATTGTATATATAACTAATAATACAATGTCAAACTAAGCATATATCAAAATAAATAATTTTAGGCATATACCAAAACAATCATTCAAATATTTTGTTTACATTCTATTGTTTAATCTAAAAATATAAACCTGGAGATGCATGGTTGTAGAAATTTTGCCTATAACTAATGTTGTACATAATATTCGCAAAAGTAACCTTCTTAACATGTCTTATTTGGAAACTTGTAACATCTATGAGAATGACTAACAGCATCAGCGTTTAATTTACTTGTGAAGGTTGACAAGTTTACCCATAACTAATAATGTTGTACATACCATAAGCAAAAGTAACCTTCTCAATCTTTCCTTATTTGTAAATTTGTAACATCAATGAGAATGACTAACTTTTTAATTTACTTGTCAAGGAAGGTTGATATAAAAAAGATTTTTCTTTTTCTTTTTCCAACTTAATCCATTTTTCGAAAGATATAACAAATGCAGTAGTCCACTTTAAAGGTATATTACACAGATCCGCCTTATTCCACGACTACAACATCTGTGCTAATTCTGAAATTTGTATTAGAATGATTTTAGGCTGCGCTAATGCTGTTTCTTCAATTTTTCAATTACCGTAATTTGAATATAAAATATATGACAGTGTCAGCATGAAAAAAAAGGTTATATATGCATGTATGTATGTATATATTCAGTAACTCTCAGTAGCTTAAATTGAGAAGTGAAAAAAATTGGAACAAAAACAGCTTGTTTTTTCATTCACATTTTTTTTTTTTTTTTTTTTGCGGGTACATGATTCAATAACAAAGAATCAAGTGACACAATGGAGATTGATGTGTATGCATGTATATGTATGAGAATCTACACATATGTATTTATATGATGCTAATCAGATATATATTTAAAATCGAGTAGTGCCAATCAAAGTATCTTCCAATTCAGAAAGTATTCATCCAAAATATTTCATTACACATTTTAACTAATTTACAGGGAACATCTGATGAAGTTGTAAACTGTTCCCATGGTAAACAATTGTGGGACCTATGTAAAGAAAAATATGAACCTCTCTGGGTTAAAGGAGGAAGACATTGTGATCTGGAGCTATTTCCAGAATACCTTCGCCATCTGAAGAAATTCATAGCGACAGTCGAAAAATCTTCGGCTCAGAAAAACACAACATGGCGAAAGAGTAGCGACCAGTACTTCGAACCTTCCAGAAGGAGCACTGACTGTTTTGAATCTTCCAGAAAAAGCACTGACAGAAGAGATACTTCAAGGCCAAGCGTCGAGAAATCAAGAAATAAAGAGAACAGATTATTCAGCAATAAATTGGGAAAATTCAACATCTCATTCGATCACATAGAAAGGTCGAGAAGGAGCATGGACTGCCATGATAGGTCGAGGAAGAACAGCGAGCAGATTGATAAAGGTAGGAAGAGTGTGGATAGGTTGGATAGAGTGTGGGCCGGATAATTTTTTTACTATTTTATATGTTGTATCACCTGTCTGTAAATTAGAATATGAGAAATTTGGCCTTGTTTTTTTTTGATTTGATTGTGCATTGTTTAGGTAACTAGTTTGGTTGTGATAAGATTGTATGTAATAAACACTAATAATGGGTTGGAATGCTAAAGATGTGGTGTTGTGTTTTAATGAACTGTAATGCTGATTTGGCTTTTGCTTTGACTTGTAAGTTTTGGGATGAAACTTATAAATTATTTTGTGAACAATAATATGGAGGTCAAGTATAATTGAATGGTCTTTTCATGAATGTTGGTTGGAATGTCATTTTCGTTCCTGTAGCGATTTGACTGTTTCGTGGCTGAAAGTTTAATGTAATGTAATTCAAGGCGTTAGGAGGTTTGGAGTTTTGAGGGAAAGTGGAATTTAGAGGTTTTGTAACTTGTTAGTTACAATTTGTTTTAGAAACAAAAAATGATTATTTTAACCAACCATGCAAGCGCATCGATTAAATACATAAATAAATATTCATGAAAAATGCCAAAAAGATTGATATAATGATTCAAATATTGCAGAACTTTGAAATTTCAGTAATAACGTAATTATCTATGAATTCTCTTTTAAAGTCCATCCATAATAGATAAATGTGAGGTTCCACAAAATCCTGAAAGTCAAGAAGAATGGATGAGTTTTGTGAATGTATCAAAAGTTAACCAAATTATTAAAAAGTGAAGAGGATGATTGTTCATTTTCGTAGTAGTTTTAATTCACTCGTAGTAAATTTTAAGTCGAAAAAGAGATTACTGTCTTAAAAAAATTTTGTTCATTTACCACTTATCTAATAGACATTGAATTCAACCGCTCTTCCTCAGTTAATCTTGAAGGTAGGCTCTACATTTTCCTTTTTGCGCGAGCCTTTCAAAAGAAAACATAATAATTAAAAGCGAGATCCTCTGATTTTCTGGTTTTTGATAATGCGAAAAATGTTAACTCAAGACTTTCCCAATCATCAATATTGATGATTGTCCAATCAAATGTTAACCCTTGACTTTTATGTGTTGTTACTGCCCTAGAAAGAACAAAAGATAACCGAGTTCTAGTACATAAAGTACCAGAAGATGTTTTCCAGTTTACTGTTTGTAGTGGAATCGGGTTAATATTTGTATCTTGACGAAATCGATAGCCGTGATAATTATCAAAATTTACCATTACTGCTAATGGTAAGTCGTTAAAAGAGTTTAATGACTGTGAGTATATAATAGCCACAATAGTACATTTTGCTCCATTAACCAGTCCATTTTGAATGGCAAGGTTTGATAGCAACATCACTTGAGAACCCACGGAAGGATAAATACATTTTTCTAAACCTTTTGCATCATCGTAAAAAACATTAGATGTTGTTTTACAATTATTGAAAGAAACAATGCGTGCAATGAGATTCCCAAGTTGAATTAACCGATCACGATTATGTTCTTTAGCTGTCGTTCTTGTTGGAAAAAGGTGCATAAAGCATTTAATATTCATCTTAGTTCCATTTGACAATATCGACCAATCTCTGAACTTGAATAATTTCCAATTATCTAGAATAGATACATCTCTACTTAATTTTTTCAAAGCTTCTCGTAAAGGTGCTTGCTTATTTCCTGCTTGATGAAATATATGTGACAATCTTACACACTTATCGAAGCTTGCGTAAGTGATTCCTCTCCACTGCTATAAATGGCTTTCATCCTTTAAGTATAAGGAACTATCACATACCGGAGGTATATGCCTCATATCACTGTCTAAAACAACCGAAACACCCCAAAAAGGCATTCGTTGAAAAGATATCATGACATCATAAATCAACGTTTGTAATCATTGTTCTACCAAGCATATTATACTCATCAATTATGATCCACTTTGTGTCTTGAAAATCATTTACATACGACGACATTGCTCGCCTGAAACTTGCTTATAAGTTGTTTTTCTTTCAATGGAGATTGAAAATTCATGATGGTTAGTACCACCGCCGATGTTAAAGGTGGCCATACCGGTTGGAGCTATAGTACGAACAACTTTCTTGGATTCAAAATGAGTAACCACTGTTTGAACAATAGCTTTGATAAGAGTTTATTTTTCAATGTCCGCTCCTCCACATATCATTCGAATTGATTTTCACTCTTGCAGTGCGTTATACATAATGTCATGTGCCGTCCTTTGTTGTTCGGACAAATCATCTAAAGAAACAGAAATAAAATTATCGTCAATTCTATGTCTATATTAGAATAACGAGCCAATGCTTCCATCCAATTATGTTAGGTACCATAATCTCGTAAATCCACTTCTATTTCATCTCCAAAAGCAAATAGAGGTCCCACTGAAGCTGCCAACATCCATTATTCTCTTTCATTTTTTTGGCATCATGGTCTATAATATCATTATCCTAAAACTCATCTTCAGTGGCATTTGGTAGTGGTTGGTCTTGTGCCAAGCCAATATCAATATATTTTTCAAACCAAGCGTTTTGCACACTTCGATAACGATGATGTAGTAGTACCTATATTGTCCAAAGAAACATAAAATTGGATTAAAGATCGTACGCAATAGATGGAAATGAAATGTAATTTTTTTTTTTTTTTTTTGAATTATTACACACATATTATACAAAGTACAACGCGTAATACAAAATACATCATGTCCAACCATCACAACCCACATACCTCCTAATAACTACCCTTACAAGCCCATAAGACAGAGAAATACAAAAATATAGACTAGCAATGGGACAACTATGCCACTTAGGCCCGATAAAATACCCGTAAATGCTATGGTGACCGGTTTTCTTTTTGCCAAAACTTGCGGTGAGAAACTAAAAATGTAGAGGGTCCACTCCAATTTACGTTTTTACCCCCGTTGAATTACGCTCTTTTAACCGTTTTGCCTTTTTTAATCGACTTTTGAGCCACGCGATGTGGCAAAGTCCTAAAATACCAAGTTTCATTAACTCAAACTTACTTCGCAATCCAAATTTTGAATTTTGATAACCAACCGCTGCCTTCCAAACTTCTTCACGTGTCAGCCTAGCTATTTTCACGTTCTCAACGGTTAAGATAACTGTTGGAATCCCCCTAATATGCATGTGATTGACTCACGTGATACTCCAAGCGTGAGATATCGCGTTCCATATGTCATCGGAAGTTGATCTCCGAACTTCCTTCTTCCACTTTTGGGGGTTCAAAGATCGCTTCATAGCAACATACATTCTTCATCTTGTAGATTCTCCTCCGAATCCAAGTTTTGGACTCACTGAAAGAATAATCAATTCACCTTGCAATTCGTATTCGTGTTCATCCTCCACCATAGGACCCAGACTTAAGTATAACCATTCTTCTTAGCGCTTTGCAAGTGTTCAAATCGACCTATAGATCTGAATCCGAGTTTCTACCCAAACGAATTTCGACGCCCAGATCCGCTATGGTTCTCGATTGATACATCTTGCATTAATTATTAAGTTGAGAACTCGTTTGAGTTCAAATAAGGAGAACAAGTAGGTGAAAAAAATTTAGGTAGCGTTTGATAAAAAATGAGTTTTGGGTTTTAAGTTTTCAAATTAATCACAAATCATTAAAGATGTGAAAGGAGGATTGATAGAATGAAAGGAAAATGGAGGAGAGCGCGGAAGAGATGTAGCAATCATGGAAGGAAGAATTGTTCTTCGTGTTTCTCTTATTTCTCAAAATATGAAAAATAGATAAAAGTTGTTTTTTATTTTGTATGTTAACTTTATTTTCCAAAATGGTTGTTTTTCGTAATATACATGCATCGTGCGCATTTTTGTATGGACAAAAACCCAAAACTTAAAATGGTAAACCAAACACTACCTAAGTTTCGAACTTCCCTTTTGGTTCCGTAGTGTTGAGTAGAATTTGATAAATTTTACCTAAATATGGTTATCAGCAAAAACGCGTATTTGTGGAGGTTGAATTGTAGAAGACAGTACAGTATATTAAAGCATGACCTCCGGTATTGAAACTGATCCTTCTGTGTAATGACCACGAACTGTCAACACTTGTGGGTTTAACATATCTGCCCCGTTAAAAAACGCTTTTTTGGAGTTCTACTCTAATGAATCTAATGAGAGAGTTCCTCTCTAATGAGAGAGTTAAGTTTGCTATTATATAAATGAAATGTAAACTTAATTAATAAACGGTTAAAACAAAACAAAATGGAAAGTACTCAAGAATAGTCATATCACCTTGCTTTAAGTTTGAGAACTCATAATACAGACGCTCTACTGCTTTTGGGGGAACAAATCTTTCCTAAATTTCTTTAAATCGATCCCAAGTGATATCTCCTTCGGGATTCCCCATTGTAATTGTTTCCCACCATATTAGAGCTTCATCCTTAAGTAACCAGGAAGCCAAGAACTTCTTCCGGTTTCCATTCAATCTTAAGCCCTTGAAAATTCTTTCACAATAACGCATCCAAGCTTACGCTTTAACAACATATTTTTTACCCAAGAACGGTACTCCACCCAAATTCTTATACTTTTTAGCCAGAACTTCGAGATCAGGCTCTAGCTGTTGCGGAGGTACAATTGGCTCATTCGGTGCTCCTATGACGTTGGGTTGCTGAGCTTCAGCCTAAACATTACACCTTCCTCTTCCTCGACCTCTTCTGCCTCTGCCGCTCATTTTCTACTATATCTGCAAATAGCAAGAAAATAGTTAAGCCAACAGAAAAGATATCTTATGGAAATTGTAAGAGCATAAAGACATGTATAAATATAAATGTGCCTACTAGGAGTATGATGTTCTGTTGTACTTATTCTAGGATATTACTAATCCTATCTCTAATGAGTCACTCATCCTAGAATAATACCGATTCTATCTCTGATGAGTCGTTTAATATGTTATACTCCAGAACTAAGGTTAACCCTCAACTCTGATACCAGATGTGATGACCCAAACTCCCGATCCCCGAAAGAAAGGATAATCATTGGAATATAACACATAAACATAAAAGCGGAAGATAAACATTACATCAGATGATAATGTACATTAGAATACAACAATGAAAATAGTATCAGAGTTAACAACATCCAGATCATAATTATACATAATGGTTTCAAATAGTACACAGCAGAATAAAAAGATAATCAACATAATAAAGTATGGGAGAGTCCAAAATGATATCCACTCATGCTCTAACTCCAAGTCCAAAAACCAGCTTCCAAGGCTTCCATACACATCCAAAAGATATAAGCTAAAAACCTGAATACTAGGCTGTCTGTGTGAAAATATAGGCACCCGAGTTTGCAAGGTAAAGACAAACCACGAGTTAGTCATGGGACTGGTATGAGAAACCCTACAGTTATTCTTAACTTATTTTAAAATAAGGCATATCATGCATGGCGTATAACACGGAATGGGATTACTCCACATGAATACCAATGCATAAAAACAAACAATACAATGTTTTTTGAAAAATGAAGCCATTATATAACTTAAGTCCCATCACACAAAGCAAGCGCAAGCCTGAGGATAGAGTCACTACACCAAAAAACATTTTTAACAGCATTTCAAAAACGTTGTGGTAGGCTATTACAGCGCGGTGATAAACGCTGGATAACGACATGCAGTTGTAGGTATCGAATTTTCGACAGCGTAAGCAAGAACGTTGTAGAAAACCCTATTTTACACCGTTTATACCGAGCTGTTAATAGTTTTGATAAATTTTCTAGATCGTTGCTGCCCTTTTCATCAGCGAGTGATAAACGCTGTTATTAACTTATAACAACGTTTAAAAACCATTGCCAAAAGCACATACAGTTGTGTTCTATATGTATCATCAGCATAAACGTTGTTATTAAGTATTCAAAGTAATGACAACACTATATAAATGCTGCTAGTAATTTTAAGAGTGATGACAACATTAGATAAACGCTGCCTTTTGCTGTTTTGTTTTTTTACAACATTCTCATTTTGCAGTATTAAAATATTTATGCACATACATACAACCAACATTCAAATATATATATCAACCAGCTAATATCAATAACATGTTCGAATCAAATAGAAAAACTATTGTATAAACACATAACTTTTGATTATTTACATAAATTATATAACACAATATCCTTACACATGCTGCCTTGATCTTTCTTTGTCTCGAACCCCATACCCCTATAAGGGAACATGTTCTTTTCAAAAAGAACTTGTGTTCTGGTCGTAAGATAAATGTTGTTAGTAAGTTTTAAGAGTAATGACAACATTAGATAAACACTGTCTTTTGCTGTTGTGTTTTTTCACAGCATTCTCATTTTCCAGTATCAAAGGTCGGACGAGGTGTGAGACTATGCTTCTCCCTTTGCAACCATTCCTGATTTCTCTATTAATTCAATATCTGTCTGTCCTGCGAAATCAACAGGAAAGTCATTTGGCAGTTGCTTTCGCAGCTCCGGTGAAGGCGCAAAGAGGGATCAATAGAGCGCCTCTACATAATAGAGGCTATCAATAAACCAAGTTTACAAAATTTCCATGAATAAAAATAACACCATAACTAAGTTTACACAATACTCGTCGGACAAAGTCACAATATCCATAGATAGAACACAATATCGATAAAATAAGTTTACATCGAATACCAACAAAATAAATAACTAAAAAGTTTCATATGCTTACTTAAAAAGAAAAAAAAATGTTACCTTTTTTGCCCCAACGGTCTTTAATCACCTACAATGAAGAAATTTATAAGTCGACGATTCTGCTAGCAACAGATGATGCATTCTAATCTTGGTTGCAAATAACATATTGATTCTACCGGCAGTATATGACATAAAAAACATATGATTTATTTAATTTACCATCAACGATTTAATAATCATATTGATGGCCCCTGGTTTATAGTAAAAAATTAAATTAATTTTGCTAAATATTTATAATATTAGTTCGCTTTTATAAGCTTGTTTAACTTTTATAAATCTCGATCAATTTTTATTAATTTTGATTAACTTGGTCAACTTATTATTATACTTTTATAATATTTAGTTAATTTTCTATAAAATTTGATTAATTGATTACTATTATTTATATTGCTTAGTTGACTTTTAGTTAATTTTTATAAAATAGTTAACTTGTTAATATTTTATAATTTAATATTATTATGTTTATTATAAACTTAGATTATTATTATTATTACTATAAACTTGTTAATTTTTATAAAACTTTATTAACTTGGTTAACATTTCATAATTTATAGTTTTCTATCATTATTACAAGCTTAGTTGTCAAACATATTTAATTATTACAATTATTATTTAAAAAACATAGTTAACTTCATTAAATTATTATTATTATTATAAATTTAGTTGATTTTTATAGAACTTAGTTGACTTGGTTAATATTTATAAGCTATTATAATTATAAACTTATTTAATCATTAGTATTGTTATTATTATTATAAATTTGTTAATGTTCATAAAAATTATTTAACTTTGTTAATATTTTATTACCATAGATCTGGTGAATATCAAGCTACGAAGGATGAAGTAAGTATAGATCTGAACCATACCGTTTGCCAAGGCTGAAGTATTATCATTCGGTTGCCAAGACTGAAGTATTATCAAGCTACAAAAGACTGAAGTATTATCAAAACTGAATAAACTTCTCTACTTCTGCTCCTATAATGAAAGCAGCTGCTGCATCATAGAAGATGACTCACAAAAAGAGAGCACGTAAATGCTGCATATGACAAGATGAACACATAAATGCGGCAGAATGTGCACACGCTCAATCAAGAAGGCTATATATAATGGCAGCTTAAAGATGTATACAAACAGCAGCTAACTATTTAAGTCTAACAGAAATAAATGCCTAATATAAACAACTTGTGCAAAATATTACACTCACCTGACCATCGATTTCTTAGGAAGTCAACCCAAGATCTAAAACAAGTGGCCTTTTTTATGTTTCTGCATCTGTTACCCAACCATGTAAGGGGGACACTTCAGTAAATAAAAGATTACATTTTTGATACCAAACTTAGTAGTAGCAGAAGCGAAATGCATAAACTAGAGAACAAACAATTTGTAAAGATGACAAACCTCAAATTATCAAGTGGATTAACAACTACCTTGCAAACCATACAGTTTATATTGCACTTGAATCAAATGAAGAAAACAAAATCAAGTGTGGTAACTGGTTTAGCACACAAACACAACTATTTCTGATTAACAAAACTTAATATATTTTGAAGAAAAAATTTCAAAAGAGAGAACTCACAGTTTGTCCAGAATTTGCAGCAATATTCTCTACATCACCATCACTCATGATCACACAAAGGTGCACTAACAATGGAGGTGACAACCCATATGTATGCAGCTTCCTACTGGTAGAAAATCATGTCCTTCTAACCAGGTGGGTCAGAGGTTTCATTAGCTAACTGTGAAGGTTACATGTCACAGTCATTAGCTATAAATTGGTTTGCTAATTACGACCACCAAGAGAATTTATCACAACCATTTCTCCTAGGCTTGCAAGTCATTGCTGTTCCAAATAGCAAGCCAGAGCTTGTTGTTCCGAACTGCAAGCTCTTAGGCTTACTGTTTCGGAATAGCAAGCGCAATTGTTGTTCCGAACTGCAAGCTCTTAGGCTTGCTGTTTCGGAACAGCAAGCGCAATTGCTGTTCCGAACAGCAAGCTTATGCTTGTTGTTCCAAACATCAAGCCTGCGCTTGCTGTTCCGAATAGCAAGCGTGGGCTTGCTGTTCAGAATAGCAATGCCTGTTCGGAACAGCAAGCGCGGGCTTGATGCTTCGGAACAGCAAGCGCAGGATTGCTGCTTCGGAACGGCAAGTGTGGGCATTCTGTTCAGAACAGCAAGCTCTGGCTTGCTGTTCGGAACAACAAAGCTTGTTGTTTGGAACAGAAAACGCAGGCTTGTTGTTCCAAACAACAATGCCTGATCCGAACAGCAAGCCTGCGCTTGCTGTTCCGAACAACAAGCACATATTCTCCATAAAGATTATAGAGAAAGTACCCGAAAATTCATGATATCAAACAAATTCAGAACATATATACATGATGAGAATTCAGGTTACCTTTGCGCCATCACAGCATAGGTCGGAGTCCAACATATAGTGTGAAGCAACACATCCCTACAAGAAGTTGATTTGGAATCCAAGGAAAATAAAATAGAGTAAAAATTAAAATAAAAACCTAAGAATTCTAAGTCTAAAATCTAGACTATATCTGTTTGAATTGTTTTTTTACATTGTTGGAACTACCCTACAAGAAGTTAATTTGGAATTCAGGGTCTCTCCGTTGTAAGATATAAAATAAAAATGTAGGATTCATATTAAACATAATTATATTAATCAAACTGCCCAAATATCATTTAAACAACATCATTTCGATAATGCTAAGATCAAATCTACAACATACAGGTATTTTCTTTAAAGACAAGGGTTGCATGGATAAAGGGTTACTTGCATGAGATGAAGTTTCTGGAAAAAGTTAGGCTCTAAGATCCATTGCAGCAGCTTCAACTTCAGTGGAGACACCTTGGTCCCTGCAAATCAACTGATACAATATTATTATTATTGTAGTTCATATGGTCCCTATCATATGTAATGTATTCAAGACTGAAAAAATAACACTGGTTAATAGAGTATTGATGTAAATTGTATATGCTAATTTTCTTTATACAACATGAGTATTCACTTGTATTTTCATATAAAATTAATACAACATGTTGAACGTATATTGAATGTAATAGGCTATAAAAAATGAGCATATTTATCATGGTGTGTCATAGTATATATGAGGAAGCCATCTTGTGTAGTTATTACTTAAGTGATTTCCTCGTATGAAATAGCTGACACCATATCCATTGAATAGTACGAAAGTCATCAATCAAACCCAGAACTTCCTAAAAGGTGAGGTATCCAGTTAAAATAGATCAATTGAACTTTGAACTTAGAAAAAACAGCACTGCTACTAATAATTAATTCTTTCACTGATATTGATAATCTGACTATTTAAATTGTGTGAAGAAGTTATTGCGTTCACTTCCTATTTTTTAAGCTAAAGCAAAAAAGCTATAAAAAAATAACTATTCTAAATCCACAAATAAACAAACCAAGCATAGTCAAGTTTTCATGTAAACCATCATGCTTTAAAATGATAATATGTAAAGGTGCATTCAAACTTTCAGCAATTGCACTGTGAATCTTGTGGCTCATTTCTAGACTAAACAAATTGAACATTGTTCATTTTTAACTAAACTAACCATTATTGTGTTTTCTGAAACTGCACAATCCACACAATATTGCAAAAAATGGATATTGATAAACCATTCATTTTTATAAGTAATACCGCAATTCATTAGTGTTATTTTTGGCAACCTGAATGGCACAAATTGGTTATGAAAGTAAAGTAACACTTATATATTAGCAAAGAGGTATGTCATACTTCAGAAAGTCTGATAGCTTTTGTTGTAGCTCGGCATGTGTTTCTTCCTCCATCTTGACACACGTTGGCAGTGGCGGATCCAGCTTGCGTAGTGAGGTAGGGCAAAAAAAATTAGTCCCACATTACAAAATTTCCTAATCTTGTTCTGTATATATATCAATGGTTAAGTATTGCAAATCAGTATAAAGTGTGGCTGTATTGGCTAGTTGAAGGCTCGTTGCTTGGTTTACATATGGCAGACTGCTAATTTCAGCTGGGGCTGCTCCTTGCAGGAGGCCATTTTATGCATGCTGACTAATTTTTGAGGTGGGGCGGAGGCCCTAGCTGGGCTATTACTGCCTCCGCCCCTGCACGTTGGCGGTTCTAGCAGCTTAACTGGAATAAAATAATATAGTTCACGATATATGAAAAGGGGAACAATAAAATGAAAACATAAATAAATGCTTTATACAGGCATTCACGCATATAGATTCGTTTGGCAAACATGAGTTCACGATAACATAAAAGCCATAACACGTGGCAACTACACCGAATATCACTAGATAAAGATAAATCAAGATGGCATGCAAAATAAATATAAAATAGTGTTTAGTGATCATGTGGATTTACATACTAACAATATAAGGAAGCAGATGCAAGTTTTAAAGTCTATGTAGCTTTGCGCACACTGCACATTAACATGCATAAAATAAATATAAACAGTATAGTAAGTACGTTGGTTCAATTCAAGGAGAAACTACCAATTTTTCAACTCGCCATCTCTTTTTTATTTGGGTCATATCACTTTTATATCCATTAGATTCGAGTAACTGCAATCAGCCTCTTATACAATTTGATCCTCCTAAATTAAGTGCTTAAACCAAGATTGCATGTCTACTACTAACTACTAAGCAAAGCTTACCATTCTAACTTAGAGTTTTAGTTTTACTTCCACATTTTTATGGAAAGTAATAAAACCAACATGAGCACAACACACGCACCCGTGCACACACACATATACAAACATACGTACATACATACATACATACATACATACATATCAAAACATATCTCTATCTATATATTAAAAGTAAAGCTTATACACATAATATAGAAATAAAGATGACTAATAAATGGTTTGTGGATGTTAGAACTGAAATCAACCACTTCACGAAATGCCACATACCAAAAAGTCGTGACAGGTGTTCTACACAATAGATCGTTGATGGGGATATCTTGTCATCAACTGCTTCATGATATTGCTGCCGTTCTTTTTTATACAAAAGCATAACATGAAAAGCTTTATCAAAATAGCGACGTAGACCCTTTAGCATTTCAGTAACTGAATCTGTAACTCTACATGGAAATAATACAAGAGCATGTAAATTATTGATCAACACATTGTCAATCTTGTAACCTCGCCCAATTTCGCAATAAGCACTGCAATAATTTAAAAGCAATAGTAAGCATTAAATGGAAAATAATAGAAATTGAAATCTAAACTATCTTGGATTAACTTTCTAGTTCAGTGGGTACGGCAGGGTAGTCAACTGATCATGAAATTTTTATACTCAAAAGGCAACTATTTATCATGATATAAAGCTAAAATCTTGCACCAATTAGTGTACTAAACTAGTGTTACTACAAGCGCGAAAGATCACCGAAAAGTCCAAATGGACAGTGAAGGCAAGTTCACATATCTCAAGTAGATGATCCAGCGAGAGAAGGATGTAAACTAGTAAGGTAGATTGGAATCAACGAGAGAAGGATGTAAACTAGTAAGGTAGACTGGAATCAACATCGATGACGGTATTTTGCTGCCGCTTTTTCTGGTTTACATGACCAGTAACTTATATTACCTAAATAATGTTAAATAGTTACTCAAAATAAAAAATTACTAAAGAAATTGGTTTATTTCAGAAATCTAAAAGCACAATCAATATGTTTCTGAAATCTAAATTCATCATCTAACTACCAATTTCATATAAAAAAATAACTTACTTGAATTGTGAAAAAATAGGGTAATCTTCGAACTCGATAACATAACAAGCAACGATTTAAATTGAACCAAGAACTTAGATCAAAAAATGCTCCCCAAAATTTCTATTCTTGCCAAGTGTAGGGAAACTGCAGGTAGATCGAATTATAAAGGGAATCCGCTGAGTTTAGGGCAACCGTGGTAAGGAAAATCGAAGAGAGAAAGGAGCCAAAGAGTTTAGCTAGCGACAGAGAAATCTACGCGGAGGTTGAAGGATTGAAATTGATGTTGGGGAAAACTGAAATTGAGGAAGAGGTTTGCCGGAGAGATAAAACGAGGGTGCTACAATTCACATTCCAATTTGCAGTACCGGACACCTTTATAAATTTAATACAAATAATTATTTCTTACGTTCTTTTGAGCACCATATATTATTCCTTCACTTAGCTATTCAGCACTGCTTCTAAAAAAACACGTACTTCTCTACAATTTCAAATCCTAAACCCTAACAAAAGCAGATATTCTTTTATGCCTAATAGAGTGGAAGACGAAGATAAAAAAGAGGTTGGAATTGCTTAATTTTTATTATTTTCTATTATGATATAGACCATGTTGTTATGGCTTTTTATTGGTTAGGGTTTTCCATTGCGTTTTAGAATATTTTTTCCTCTCCGTTAGAAATTTCAAGTTTGGAGGACTATAAATTTAACGACGTTGTAATAGAAAATGACAATTTAAGTTTTAACTTGTAGGGTTTTTAACCGTATAACTTACGCATCTTCTTTATATATTGATACATTAATTTTTTTTGTCGTTTTATAGATGGAGTACTTGAATGATGATAAATTGGATGATAAACATTATGGTTGTGATAATATGATGCAAGATGTTCAATCAAATGACTCAAAAGACATAAATGTTGAAGAATGAAGCGTTCGTGTAGAGGAAAGTGCTGGTGGTCTCTTCATTTTTTGGTTATTACTTTACACGGTGGTCAGAAGAGGGAATTTGAAATATTTGGGGTGATTTTAGTTTAGTGGCCGGAAGTGTAAACCGGGGTGTGAATAGTAGCACCCTAAAATGAAATTTTCTTTCTAATTTACAGGGGAAATGAATTTTGTCAAAGCGGCAAGCCAAAATATTTTCGTTAGCGTTCTTACCTTAAAAACAGTAAGGTAAATACGTTTTCTACAACTTTCAACCTCCAAACACTGAGAACAAATGCGGTTAAAACACACTTTTCTTGTAGTGAGTGTTACCTTAAAATAGCCAAATATGCTTGGTACGGGAAAATCTAAATCATTTGATATTATTATTAGTGTCTAATTGTTGAAAACAATTTCAAAAATAGATATATCAATCTTAGATGACATAATACCCCATTCTATTATGTCACCATATAGATTTACAACTAAAAATGTAAAGTCTCGTATTGGAAATTGGATTCCCTCGTAAACCAAGGAAATGGATCTTCCTTATCCGACTTCGGACCATCTCTAGCAAGATGTCCAGGACTCAGACGCTGGTGAGCCTTTGGAGCGGCAAAGCCGGTCCACCAATTCCCGGTGGATTAGCTTTACTCCTGAATATAACGTTCCCGGGCCCTATTGGACCTAGAATCGGGTTGGTTGTTTGACCATCATTCGAGGCGTCTCAATTCTAACATCCACATAAGTATATCTGCTTGGACTCCATACCTTGGCATCACTTTCATCTAGAAGGAAACATATGTCCTTTCTTCACTGTCCTTCATCCTGTTTTCGGCTCATTCCGGGGTGTGAGGCCCTAGAGTCAACGTACCACCAAGCTCTGCTTTTCAACATAAGCTTTGACTATTTTTATATTAATAAAAATAGGGAAAGATGATATTAAATCATAATAAATTATTTGGAAAGATTTTGGATGAAAGACTCCAAGTTAGAAAAAATAAAAGATATTTTATCTGAATGAACTAGTTAACAACTTGAATATAGAAGCAAAAGGAATATGCGATGATTCCCGAGAGTACAGTCTAGTAGTACCCATGAGATCTAATTGGAAATTATTCCATTAGGCGAGGGGTGGGAAGAACCGAAAGGAACATCAGATATTCAACCAAGATCAAACGATGTTTTAGTAATAAATGATCCAACATTTTAAATAGCGTATTGGATTGAAATGGGTTTGATATAGCCAACGTTTTCCAACATATAAATTAAAATGGATTTGAATGGAAATAATCTTCGGATATTTCGATATTTGTAACACCCCGTGTATTCTATAATAGTGAAATTCACAAAATAAAGTATAACTAATTTCAAATCAAAGAATTAAGGGAAACGGGATACGCCATTGCGTTCGTCTCGGAATTCTGCTTGAGATAGAGTCCGAGTTTGCGTAAAACGGACTCCGTATGAGGGAGATATGGCCTCCGGAAGTTTCAGAATTCAATTTAAAATTCAAACAGACAAAAACAGCTCAGAAAACAAATTCAAATTTCAAAAATCGGGCCGGATTGGCCAGGGCGGGAATTTTCCCGCCCAAGGCACCCAGGTCGACTGGGTAGTCGACCTGGGCTACCCAGGTCGACTGGGTAGTCGACCTGGGGCACCCAGGTCGACTATGTAGTCGACCTGGGGGTCGACTGGGTAGTCGACCTGGCCCCTGAGCCAGGTCGAACCCAGCCCCCCTGGCTGGCCTGGTCTGTGCTTGGCCGAATTTCTGAGCCTTGCCTTGTCACTAGGGCTAGGTGTCAGCTCCTGATTGGTCTCTCCTTCAAACGAACGGCTAATATTAATCCAAGCTCCATCGACGGTCCTAATCAATTCACAAACTCTATAAAAAGGACCTAAGACTCCACCTAATTCATACAAATAAAAATGAGAATGAGACCGTCATGCTGCTGAGGAAAGACAAGGAGTAGCCGTAAAATTGAGAGACGATTAGGAGACAATTCAAAAGCTTAAAGCAACGACAACTAAATCAAAACAACGCCTACAACAAAGGATAGCATCTCCAAATTCAGAATTCAGAAACCTGAATTGAAGATTCGTCATACGTTGTAAGTAGAGTGCTATTCCGATGTGAATAAATAATTGTGTTTTGATTTGTGTAAAATGAGAAATAGAATTGTACTTAATTTGTGGTGATGATAATTCATAGTTGTATGTTGCTATGGTTCTAATCGATTTGGGATGTTGTGGTATAACAATTGGATATTTGCAAGTATGTGATTCATGTTGAAAGTTAACAACTATATGTTTGTGGTAGTTTATTTCAACACCTATTGGATAATTGCAAGAATATGATTCATGTTAACGACCATATGTTTGTGGTAGTTTATTTGAGATTCATGCAAGTATATGATTCACTATTATGCCAACATGATGTACGTTTTTTATGATCACTTTTAGTGTGTAGTTGGATTCAATTAAGTATTATGGTTTATATGAATTTATGTTGGAATTAGCATCATGGTTCAAATGTAAAAAAAAACCGTACTTTTGTATTAGTGACAAAATCAAGCATCTTTGTGAACTTGTATTAATTCTATAAACATGACTAAACTATGCTTGGTGTTATGCCTAATTGAAAACATGTTTTAGGCCTATGTTGTTATCAAAATCATATGATAATATATGTGACACATAATTAAGTTAGATTTACATTCCACTTGCAAGTTTACATGAATAGATTAAAAACCATGATTCATGTTTAGGTATGTTTGTGCCATGATTATATGCTATTACAATGCAAGTTCACAAGGGCCTAATTTGGGTTAATTAGTTCGCTATGTTGCAAGTTCATGCGTTCACACTCCCCTTTTTATGTTACTTAGAATATATAAACACCATGTTCTAAGCCTCCCCTTTTCCATGTGGCTAAGTTGAGTTTAAATGTTAAACCCAACATATGTCATATTTTAGCGAACGTATAAAACGGGGGTAATGACGTTTGGGTTAAGAATATAAAACATATGTGTTGGCATGTTTGACGCATGCCAACGACCTTGAAAAACAATTAAGTGGTATAAATTAATTTTACCCAATAAAGATGAATTTGAATAATGGGCCGCAAATATTTACATATAAAAAGGAAAGAGAAAAGATATGTAAATTTAGAAAATACGATGTGTTTAACCCGAGGTTGGATTGAGTTGTGATGTAAACCTACCCGGAACCGCCCGGCTGTCCAGTAGTCACAACAATACCTATCCAATGTGGGTGGTTAAACACGGAGCCCAATAAAGACCCGAGGTTAGACTGAGTTGTGGCGTAAGACTGCCCGGACCCTACCGGCAACAGGCAGCCACAACAATATATGTCTAATGTGAGAGGTCGAGGCTTTAATAAGACAATTAAGGCTGAGTCAGGATTGATAGGATTAAGTAAATTGAATTAATACTTAATCAAAATGGAACCTGCTAAACTATACAGATTGTTTGGGGGTTAGGTTTACAAAACACTTAACCAACTTAGCATGTTGGCTAGAAATAGAAAACCTAGTAGCGGGGGACCCTTTTCGGCAGTAACCCTACAAGGTGTATCAGGATACCCTAAACTAGGCAGGGTGGGGCACGATTACTGGGCTGACTGTAAGAGGTCAAATCGACGGCGGTGGTGCAGCAGTGTAGGTTCTAACGGGGTGCGGGCGTGCAAACACTCCGGCGCAGAAAAATAAGGCACTGGGCACCAGTAGTATACCTGTGCATTCTAGAATTGTGTCGGGCCGCCACCATGGGACTTGATACACCCCATGGTGGGACCAGCATAGGTAACTACAACAACGAGGGCCGTAAGACACATGTAACTATGCGAGTAGGAGCTGATCATTAGAAATGGATCACTTCACCCTGATTATGGGGTGCCTGTTGGGAACTAGTTTATATGGATGCAGAGATTAATATGGGGTACGATAGTATATTCGACTCTAGACAACTTAACTTAGTTTATGGTGCTTTCCCATTTCCAGTTTATACTTATCATGCCCGGTTCTTTATTCATAGACTGAATAGTCCTAGACTTACTCAAGATTTATGTCTGACTCTACTTTTATTTCGTCTTCTTTTCTTTCGTTCCCCCCCCCCCCCAGGTCCACAGGGAGGGAATACCGCAGCTTGACCAGTTTTCACATTCAGCTTGAAGAGAAAGAATGTATTGCTTGGATCTTTTTCATTTTGGACTATGGCTTTGGACACAATTATGGGACTTAAGCAGTTTACTTATGTTTTTTTATGCTTCTTTGAATAATGAAATCAAGACACTTATGAAGATGTAATGCTTTTGGAAGTATTGTAAGACAATTATGGCATGGTTTGTGTAACACGTATTTTAATGAAATAAAAGTTGCTGTTGTTTTCCGCTGTTTCAAAAATATGTGTTCTTATATCTGTCTTGTGTATCTGTGACTTATACTTATAAACCTCCACCAAAATTAGGGCATTCCCTTTGAGAATGACCCTAACGGAGGTGGGGTGTTTCAATATTGGATTCTATAATTATACAGATATATTGAGGAATTTGAAAGATATCAATATCATTATTCTCGATACGATATATGTTGATTGCAGAATTTGATATTAAATATAAGTCAATACAATTTTTATTTAAATCCTTGTATTTGATATCAAGTTGTATTTTTTGTTTGAAGATTAAAACTAAGTAGAGTTTTAATAAATCTTTAATTAGATTTGAAACGTAAGAAGGTAATTAAATTTACCAAAACACGAGATGTGTTAGAACCAAATATACTTGGTTGTTGATATTTGTCATTGATCGATTGATTGTTTGGATTGTGCTTGACCAGTTTATGAGTAGATATGTTTTTACATCTAGCATTGGGTTGGGTAGAAATATTTGTATGCTAACACCATGTAATTAATTTCACTATTTGATTATAAGGTGTTTAGCGTGTTTGGTCCATTTCAATTAAATGAATGATTTTTAAGTGAGATTTTCTTTAGTGAAAGGAAATGTTTTCCTGATTTTGGATAGGGATTGTTTTATAAAAAAATTTATAAAACAAAAAGAATTTCGAGGACTAAACCCGATGTTTTCGAAATGATTTAGAAAAGTATTATATGTTTGACATTGTAGTTCACCACATAACCGATTACTTGCTATTGATTATATATCTGTTTAGTGGTGGAGAATATATTCTCTTGCTTAACACCCTTTTTTGAGATGTACGAGCTCAAATGTTATATGATTAATAGTGACTGATCATATGTGTGAATTGCTGAAGTAAAGTACTATAGTTTGAAAGTACTTGTGATTATTATGTTCTGAAATGATTTTCCCAACATCGGGATATAAAAATGATATAGTACGTGGCTAAAGATTCGGGTAACCCTGAAAACTAAAAGTATGGGTAAGAGAGACCCAGGACCTTAAGAATTGGTCAATGGTCAGTGCATGCCTATTTCTATAGAGTGCAACATATATATATATATATATATATATATATATATATCGAGTGACTAAGGTGTGCGCCCTTTGCCTTGTTTGACGGGAGAAACCTCCCGATATTTGGTTGCATACGTTTTGTATGCATTGTGATATTTCGGAATTCATTTTTCTAAAGATTTGGGTTTGAGATCCTGTAACAACCCGTATTTTTGAATAACATATTATAACATAAATCAAGGCAGAATTAAATGTTAAAATCTGAATCAAGGGAAACGGGCTGTGCCATTGCGTTCATCTCGGAAAAATACGCGAAATAGAGTCCGAGTTTTCGAAAAACGGAGTCCGTATGACCAAGTTATGGCCCAATGAAGTTTTCAGAAAATTCCAAGCCCGAAAACAGTTCAAATTCGAATTCAGAATCGAATTTCAGCCAAAACAGGATAGGCGGGAATTTTCCCGCCCCAGGCAGGGTCGACACCTGTGTCGACCCCCCCAATGGGTCGACACCCATGTCGACCCAGGGGTCGACACCCATGTCGACCCAGGGGTCGACCCCCCCGGTCGGACCAATTTTTCAGGTGCACCATTTGACATGTTGGGTCTTGTTCTGGAAGTTTCTGACGGGAGTTGATGGCTCAGATTCGATTTAGGGTTAATCCTATGGTCTAAACTACCCCTAATCTCTATAAAAAGACCCCTAGACCTAGCCTAAACCCTCATTAATCATTCCTACAACTAAATGCTGCCCAAATGTTCACTAATCATGGCCTCCACCTTCTTCATGAGAGCATGAGAGTCTCAAATCAATCTATGTCATAAAGGAGCCATCTTTCTTAAGTAAAAGAGCCATCTTTCTTTGTCTTTGGGGTTATTCCTTCTTGTTCTCAAGTCTTGAAGTGGAGTTTATCGTCTTTGGTTGCGGATTTGCTAGTGTGGCTTCGTCTCAATCTTATTTTATATTAATTCTAGTCTTCATAGCATTGTAAGCCCTACACTACTCTTAGATTCTAACTATGAAGTTAAATATGACATGTTGCAAGTTGAGTTTGGGCCTAAGTATGATATGTGCTTTGATCCTATCATGTTATGCATAAGTTTATTCTATGCATGTTTGTAAAGCCATCACCTTGACCTTGTGGGCTAAAAGCTATAAGCTTTATGTTGAAATGTTGCATTATGCAACATGAGAACCCTCATAACCTTTATGATAACTTGCATATAATGTTATATGCGAACTTCTATCCACCATCCTATGTCATTTATGATCATGTTTCACCTATTTTCTTAAGTTGATATTATGCAAGTTTTGAGGCCCATGATGTGATATGCAAGCTTATGAACATATTTATGCCTCATATGCCACCATGTTTAACTTGTGGCCAACCTTATTACCTTATGCCCTTTTGTCATGCTTTTGCCAAGTTCCCTCTTTTGATCTATGATGCGAAACGTAAATGCGATGGGAATGCGTTGGGTTGGGTAATATTAATGACATGAAAACATGGTTTTAAAATATGACATGAACATTGACTTGTGATTATGTTTGTAAACATAATGATGGACATGACACTTAGAAAATATGAGTGTGGCCAACTCGAGGTTGGGTTGAGTTTGTAGCATAAATCTACCCGGAACCGACCGGCTTAACTAGTGGCTACAAACAATAAGACCCAATGTGAGTAGTTGGTCATGTCGCGCTTGAAACCCGAGGTTAGACTAAGTTGTGGTGTAAAGCTACCCGGACCCGCCCGGCTTAACTAGTAACCACAACAAAGTCTAATGTGAGAGGTTGGGGTGCATTAAGTTAATTAATGCCACATGGTAGGGTTAAGTCATGAACAACTTGAATATACTTAACCAATTAAACACGATGGATTGGTAGGGTTAAGTCATGGACTACTTGAATATACTTAACCAATTAAACACGATGGATTGGTAGGGTTAAGTCATGAACTACTTGAATATACTTAACCAATTAAACCCGATGTATTGATAGGGTTAAGTCATGAACTGCTTGAATACACTTGACCAACTCAATACATGGTTAGGAAAGGGTTAACCACACTTAATCCGCTTGAAACCCTAGTTACGTGGTCCTTTTCAGCAGTAACCAACTTGGAAGTATCATGGGTACCCTGGACTAGGCTAGGGTGGGGCACGATTACTGGACTGATTGTAAGAGACCAAAAGAGACGGCTGAAGGGTGCACCGGTTATTCAGGCGGACCATGGTCGTGCACATTAAGTCCGGAGTTGAACATGGGCACCAGTAGGTTTAGACTGTGCGTGCTTGAATTGTGTCTGTGGTTTACACCTTAGGGCAGGATACACCCTGGGGTGGACCTAGCACAATTAACTACATTCCGCGATTAAGCCGTATGACACCGATACACGACGAGTTAGGCTTATAGGGAGCCGATCGACTAGACCGAGTAGTTGGACCTCGATTTAGGTCATCTCATGATGTGGGCCAGCTTTGGGCCAAGGGATCATTTCTTGATTATACTTGACATGGATTGAAATACTAGTACACACCTGGTGCAACTTAACCTTGTATATGCGATGCCACACTTGATCTATCTTGTTAACTTTTCACCATGCCAGTTATCACCCTACAGCTCATCCCTGTTTTACATGTTCAGTTAACTTTATTAGTTTTTATACTAATAGTAGATAGGACTTACCAGTCTTTTTGACTAACCTGTTTTCTTTCGCCTCTTTTCTTCCGTTCCCCCCCCCCAGGTTTACAGGGTGGGAACACTAGTACCTAGCTTGGATCTTTAGCTGCTTTTCTGGATAGCTCATGTACGGTTTAGACTTGAGCTCGCTATGGCTTTCTTCTACCTTGGGGATAGTTTACTTTATGTTATTCCCAGTTTTCAGTTTATGTTTTTCTAGACTTTGTTTTGTGGAAAATAATGACTCAGTACTTTGATGTAACTTGACTATGGTTTTGAAATACTAGATTTATCCGCTGCTTTATTTACTCTGTTTTTACTTATATGTTCTGTCTTGTGATATCTGCATGCATGTTTACCTCGTTTAACGCCCCTCCAAAGCTAGTGTCCTTGCAAGAGTGGCATTGGCGGAGGTGGGGTGTTACAGATCCCAAAGTGAAATTTATTTTGATATGAAAGCTAGATATGTATTTCAAATGATTTGAAATAAAAAATCGGGAATAAAGTCCAATGGAATAATTTCTGTAAAGATAATTGGATTTGGAAAACCTAAGTTTGGGGATTAAGCTTAAATGGGTATATTGGCAAATTGCATGTTGTTTGATGCATCATAGGCTTTATTTATAAGTCTAGTTTTGATTGTTGGTTATGCACTGGTAATCTAGTGGAGTAAACCCGTTCCTTATTATACGGCGTGGTCCCGTGATATGCCTTATTTTTAAATAAGTTAAGTTAACTGTTGGGTTTCTCATACCAGTCCCATGACTGAGTCGTAGTTTGTTTTTCTCTTGCAAACTCGGGTTCCCATATTTTCCGCACGAGCAGTCAAGTGGTTTGTTTTGCAGATATTTACCTTGGGCAAGATTCTGTATCGAAGCTTAAAGCTATGTCTAGAACATTGATATTCTTCCACTGTAGATTGTATTACATTTATTGTAAATTTATCTTCCGCTGTATTATTTTTGATGTACTCTTATAGTCTGTACTCTGATGTAACATTTATATGATGTTAATAGAAGTCTTTTGTGTTTGTTCTGATGTTGTTGTGCGCCCAAAGTTAGCATATCTGAGGATTTCCGGCTTTCGGATCGGACCAATGCGGTCGATTCGAGGGGCGGGGTTTTTTGGTTGCTACATATAATTATTCGAAATGGGTTGAACCCGTTCTTTTCGAATAATTCACGTCAAAACATAAATCCTTATCGGATTATCAATCCACCAATTAAGTCTCCTTTAATTGGTATTCATTTCATAAGATTTAGATCTTATTTTCAAAACTTTGTTAAGTTCTTGGCTTTCAAAAATCATCTTTAATCTTATAAAAAGATTTACTTAAGGATTATATTTGATTATGGACCAAAAATCCTTATTTCAAAACATTTCTCAAATCCCGTTATGATAGTTATTACTCAATTATCCAATTTCCACTTAACTAGTTTTATCTTTCAAAACCATACAAAATTTTTCAAACCCTTCTCAAGTCATTTATAAAGATTTTTCCCTACTTTTATATAAATAAAAATAGCCCATATTTGTAATTTTCCATTACTGGCCATTATTAGTTCTAGCGCTCTTTTTATTCAAATTTGATTTGGATATTTCTCAAAATCTATCCATTAGATTTAAAAGCTCTTATTATCATTTGAAATCTCTTTTCATTATGAACCCAACAGTTCTAGTTTCGAGAAAATTCGATGGTCGAATCTCCCGAAATATCAATTTAAAGCTACAGGTCGAAGTTTGCGAACTGTCGTTGCGCGCGAGTTCTATTCTTACCAAAACTCGACGTATATAATAAACTACATCGAATGGTTTCGAAATCATTTTATTTATTACATAAAATATATATAATAATTTCATGAAGTCATATTTTATTTTTCTCACTTCAAAATAAATTATTTCAATATTTAAGTATTATAAAAATAATTAAATGATTAAAATAATATTATTTTTCTAACTTCATTATTTTTAATCCAAAATTTTCTGATACTCATTATAAAAATAAACAAGAAAGTTTTGTAAAGGAACTTCTTTTAAAACTCTTCTTAAATATCCTAACCGAACTTCACTTTTATCGGTTGCTATTCATTTTGAAAATAAAACTTGGACACGCCAAAATTAGATGAAAAATAATTCAAATCAATTTGTTTTAGTTACGGGTAGTCATCTACATTTTATAATCTTGGTGTACATCCAAAATCGGACGTCAAATTCAATCTTTAATTTTCAGCTTATTTTTATGTTAATATAATATTCATCAAAAATCCATTTTAATTGATGGAGACTTAACCAATGATCCAATAATCACATCTATTGGTCATTTTCAATCATTGTATTATATAACATTAAATCAATCATCAAACAACGTCCAATCCACATACAAGGTGGACTTTCACGTGTAAGCCTTAAGTCAATAACGCTTATACGGATCAGTCAACCAACAGATTAACCGCACATTCAAACAATTGGGAGATGTGTCAACTAAATATCATCCCAATACCCATGTGGGGTTTACTACAAATCAAGCAACTGGGATATGTGTCGATTAATTATCATCTCAATACCCATGTGGGGTTTACTACAAATCAAACATTTGGGAGATGTATCGATTAATTATCATCCCAATACCAGTGTGGGGTTTACTAAAATCAAACAATTGGAAGATGTGTCGATTAATTATCATCACAATACTCATGCGGGGTTTACCTCACATTCAATAACTAGTAAGTAGTAAATTACTTCATCAAGACCATTTAAGGTTCAACTACTTTCAAATCGACATTGTTTATGCTTTAAGTGTCATATACACGAGCAGTCACACACATATCAAGTAAAAATGATATTTTTATCGTACTACTCAACATCTAACATCATAATAAACTTATATGATCAGTCACTAATCATTTCGCTAACCCAAACTTAATTAACTAATAATAGTTAATTAAACTAGCCCTTTCGGTTTTGGTTTCTCACCGTGAGTTCCACTTCGCCAATCTTTTTCATGGATGGATTTCAAACACTCGCACAGGACCACGACACTCGTACAGTGCCTACAAATTTTTCCCTAAGCCTACGAGACTGAGTTTGCTGGCTACATGGTTTTTAGACTTAACGGTTACACACACGCTTGCGGATCTTCAAATACGCGGCAAACGGGGCAGGTTTGTAGGGTCCAGGGGGCATGGCCAGGGGGTAGGGTCCAGGGTTGAGAGGGTACGGGTGCTGCCACAATAGGTGGGTCCTAGGCGTGGGGGTATGTGGGTGTAGGAGGTGAAAGATGGTGACTTTAAGGGGTGTAAGTGCTAATTAGTGAAAAAGGAAGGGTTTTAGTGATTTTAGGAGGAGGGAGGAGCACGACCAAGAGGATGAGAGAGGGAGGGGATGCGCATGTCGGGGGGAGGCGGGGAGGCACGGTGGAGATCAGGTAGAGGTGGGTGGAGTGCGGCCATGGATTCAAGGAGGAAGGAGGAGGAGAAGCTACATGAAGAAAAGGAAAAAAAGAAAAAGAAGAGAAGGGAGGAGTTTTTTGTAAAAGGGGAGCTCACACAGATTGGTGAGGTGTCAGAGAGGAAGGTA
Source organism: Allium sativum (assembly GCA_030737875.1). Taxonomy (NCBI): domain Eukaryota; kingdom Viridiplantae; phylum Streptophyta; class Magnoliopsida; order Asparagales; family Amaryllidaceae; genus Allium; species Allium sativum. The sequence continues at coordinate 424,619,855 of CM060909.1, read as the reverse complement.
AGGAGAAGAAAAACACCCAAGGCCCTTGATCGGATGACACCTCATTTGGCATTTTTAGGCTTAAGTTCTTACGTCGAACGATGAAGTGTTTAAATTCAACGTCACTTCTTTCGCTCGCATGACCGCACGTTAATTCCATTGATCACAAAATTTTGGATTCCAACATAAAACGTAATTCTGAATCCAACGGAATAGGTTTCATCGAATTTCGAGTTCGTTTGACCTTCCATTTTATTGCATTCTCGCATATTTTTGACCGATTGATTGGGTATGCGTTTATTTCTCGCACCTCACATATTAATTCCAAAATTATGGAATTTGGAACCTTACCATTTTTCTACATTATGGATCCGATAAAATTGGATTCGTCAAATTCCAAGATCATTTGAATTTTTTTCCTTTGTAAGCTATTAAAAATAACATCAAATCATTGAATTTTTAAAGTTGGCTATAAATTCTTATAAAATTAATTTAAAAATCATATTTGAATTTTTTTCAAAATTTATGGTCGTATTCCAATACTTAACTCAAAATTTATGATTTCGATGAATAGTGTTTCTGTCCAAAAAATTTTAAAACTGATAAATTGATAAATACAGATTTAAATAACTTATCTGATCGTTATAATTTTTGAAATCGTATTTAAAAATGAGTGTATGTATCTAGAACTTCACGTGGTTATTCCGAATTCTTGAAAACTCGAGTTTTCAAAATATCAGAATTTCTGGGTTATTACATAAGACTACAATTTCCATTCTAAAAGTCTTTTGAAATTATTTTAAACAATATCAGGATTAAATTACTTATATTCCTTTTTAAAACATACTTCATAAATCATGATTATCTACTTGCCATTTCAGATGTGATCATTTAACATTATAATAATTACTTTTACAAATATTTCTTTTCTAAATGTTTTATCTAAAGTTAGATTATATTAACCAACTTCTACTAAAAGATGATTTGTAAGCTATTTTTATTGGATACCTTATAGTCAAACCGGAAACCTTAATTCATAAGGGGTTCGATCTAACACGCTTAAAACAATCTCTAAATGTCCACATGTTAGTAGAACATGAATTAGTAATTAACAGACACTAACTGATGATCTTAAACTATTTGATCATGACTAATCAAATATAATGATAATGATTTAACATTATCATTAACAAACAAGAGCAAATAAATTAATAAATATATCCTTTTGAATTTTTTTCTTTATATATTTATATATAATATGTCTTAGGTAAAATATTTCATTTAATAATTTTTCAAAAAATCAACATCGTATTTGTTTTTCTTATTCAATTGTTTAGAAATCTCTCTCGACACTATAGTGCCCCACATCTTGATTAGAATTCACAAACGACCCAACAGTCTAATTAACACAATAGTTTTTATAATAATAATAAGTACTCACCCGTATATATAAATATATGTATACACTTCCACCCTCATTTCAAGGTCTCGCTTACCTAATTTTAACGAGATACCCCACTAGGTCCAAGGTTCTTGCTTAACCTTCAGTTCTGATACCAAATATAATGACCAGCTTTTCCAACCATCGAAAGCCGACATCAAATACAACCATTGTATTTCATTGTCAAACATCCAATCGTCGAAGACACAGATTGCTATGGTAAAAAGGAAACTAAAAGAAGAAATGTAGAATCTCATAGTGGAATCCACAACAAATAATAATAACAGATTAACTTTATTCCAAAATACAATCTACATCAGAATTAAAACAAATCCTATCAACTATGTAGTTATAAAATTCTGAGCTTACAAATGCTGATAGAGAAATGTAATACAATGGGAAATGATATATTACGACTGGCAGACGTCCAACTCTTCCATTAGCTTCATATCCAACCAACGATAACTTGGAAACATGATTCATATGACCCGAGCGTTATAATGAAATAACATACAGGTCAGTTTGGAAAACCAACGTGAGAAAACTCTATTAGTTACTCGATTCTTGAGCTATATTTTGACTATGACAACTATATATCCACAATATTATATACTAACAATTATTGTAGGAAAAGTATCGGAGATTATGGTTCAAATACAAGAAGATTCAAAGACATGATAAAATTGATATATTAGTGTGTATTTGAGTTAGTGTTTAGTTAGTTTCTATGTTAAAATCACTCCGAAGATATATATATATATATATATATACCATATATACACTTTATTTTAAATAAAAATCAAGTTTCCAAAAATAGGAGTTGTTGGGATTCGAACTCGGGTCATTAGTTGAGAAGGTATGTGCTTGAACCAAATGAGCTATGATGACTTTTGTTTTTAAATAGAATTCCACGTCTGAATAATCCGTTCAGACGGCAGAATATTGTGACTTTTTGCACATGCACACATTTTCAAATTCAAACTGTTTTTTAGACTTCTGAATTATAAATTCAGAAAGATGAACTAAAGGGTTGCGAATTTTTAAAGAGTCAGAATTCTTTAATTCAATGGTTATGACTATATCTTTTAATTAAACTTTTTCACGAATAATTGCAACCTTCTATTTTCATACAATATTCACTTATGCTATTATATTTTCGATTCTCAGTGATTATAAATCGCGTTCCTTCTTAATTCTTCACTTGCTTTCAAAAATATGCATATATATATATACACACACATATATATATACACACACACACAAAGGAGAAGATTATAGGAAGGGCATACTTAACTGTGACTTATTAGTACTATCAAGAACACATATATAGTCAAAAACAAGTTTTTATATTTTTTGAAGTCCTATTCTACTGCTTAGGCAAGAAGTCCTCTTCGCCTGCTGAGGCGAAATCCTGTTCTATTGCTTAGGTCCTTGTTCTGCTGCTCAGGTGTTGGTTGAAGTCCTATTCTTTTGCTGAGGCGAACTCGTGTTTTGTTGCTCAGGTCCTTGTTCTCCTACTCAGGTGTTATAAAACTTATTCCTTTGGATTAAGTTAGGGTGTTGATTAGTTGAAATTCCAGAAGGAGTCTGTGATGGACGTAGGAGCGTGCTCCAAACCAATATAAAAATTCCTGGTGTTCCTTACTTTATTTACTGCTTTTATATTGCTTATCTGTGATATCTTATAAAAGTACTTATCTCATTAAATATTTACTTGCATATATCAAGAATAATATATCTCTTTATCATAACTTCCCCATATACACGTAATTCCATATTACTCGATCCTACTCATAAACTTTTCAAACTCAAGTAAAAGGAAATGTATAATAATTATGTGAGACAAAGCCGCAAACCACAGAACTAGTTTTACCTCACGTTAACAATATATATATATATATATATATATATATATATATATTAGCATCAACGAAATTTTGAAATAAGCAAGGAATGAATGCCATATACAGCAATGCGAACATAAAGGAAATAACATAATATCACAAGGAAAAGAGTGTACAATGCTTCTTGATGTAAACAAAGAAACTGATCAAAAAATTTGGATCAAGCAAGGAAAATATTAATTTTCCAGAAGATATAGAACTACACCGCTTACTACAGTCGAGATTACTTACATCAACATCCAATCTTACCTTGAATTCACATGATTGAACATTGTGAATGTTTTGCATTTCTTATAATTTAATTAGAAATATGAAAACTTATAAATTCGGAATCAATGGAAATAAATAAAAAAATTCAACAAATGACTAGGCGGATGCGCCCACGTAATCGAAAAATATACCTCTAAATTTACTTGAGAACTCAATTGTTCTTGGAAAAGTGCCAGCTAGACCCTGCCAACTTTACCACGTATCCGAGTACTTTATATCTTTTGTCCATACAACCGAAACTAACATAGAGTAGATGTGAAATCACCCTAATGAGAGCAACCCCCCATAGTTAGATGTCCATTCGCTCTCTAGGTTTAGTCATTTTAGACAAAGAATGACAAAGTTCAAAGAGAAATAAATGATTTTAATTTGACGATACAACTCAAGAAAATTGAACCAATGGTTGTTAAATTAACTATCAGGAATATTTTAAATAACATAAATGAAAATTAATTCGCAATCTCTTATGTTATTTGTCAATTCCACACTTGTACTGTCTCTTGGTTAAAAATAAAGTTAGGCAACCTATAGGTACCGTCATGACAATGTTTTCTGTCTTTGGGATAGAGAAAAGTTTTCATACTACGACATCTAGTGACAAGACTATAATTAATTATTTTCCATATAAGAGATATCAATTATGGAGATTTTTTTCTATATCCATATCGAAAACTTTTAAACTTCAAAGTTCTTGGATTTCACATTTCAAATAATTGAAAGAAATACATTTTTCCGTACTCTTTAGAATATCATTTTAAAGAGATAATTATAACACTAATGTATTTTAAAGAATGGTCATAACCAGTGTTATTTAAAACAATGCCTCAGTCAACTCAAAACTATTTACATATAGATTTTTTTCGAGCCATTCCTATTTAAAGGGACTTCTCATTTTAGAACTATCATTTACAAGATTTAAACAATACTATTTAATTGGAAAGGATAATAAATAAATTTAAATATTGTTGACGTCAAAAGTTGGTCTAGCAACAGTCAACCCCCAAGGTATGTTGTTCACATACAAATATAATCACAGAGTGCAAGAAAAAAGAGAGTAAAGATAAGAGACACAATATTTTTATAGTTGTTCGGCTTCAACCAAGCCTAAGTCTACTTTATAATCTCTATTTATATTATCGATTACAGGTTACAGTTACTTTTGATAGAAAGAAAGTAGAGAAAGAAATGGTTTATACACAAAATTCTTGTGTTAGAGAGTTGAAGTATATGGTAGGTTATTATTGGAGTGCCAATTATGAAATTTTCAGTGGAAGTTTTTTGCATGCATTCTATTTCAGGAAATGATGTATTTATAGGTAAGAAGACGAGCTGATGAAGATGCTACGTGGCCATCATCTAGCCCGGGGCCAACCACATGTTGTTTGATCTAGAAAAGTGCTTGTAGGCAGCGGGTCCTATTCTCCTGCTGACGAATATATAGTTCTCCTCGGTATCTGCAGCATACGTGGAGCTTAAGACCTGGTATCTGCGCAGTATAATAGGTCTTCTTCTCGATTATCAAGGCATACGTGGACCTTGGAATTCGGAGTAAGAGAATTGAACGGTCCCAGTTTGACCAATAAAGCAGCCTTGAGAATCAGGCTTCGTCGTGTAGCACAGAAGACAGATCGTCATAGTTGGTGGTCAATCAATTGGTTCAATTGACCTGGTCTTCGAACTTTGATCCATTTGCTGAAGAAGTATGTTTTGACTCAAGGATTGCTGAATTAGGTCAAACGAGTCGATCCAAAATAAGAAGATCACTCTCTTTCGGTGTAGATTCTGGTTGTGACGACTTTTACTAAAAACATGGTCAACACTTTTCTCTTCAGAACATATCTTTCTTAGTAAAGGAAGGTATGTTCTGGATCTTCCGAGAAATACATGGGAATCCAATACATAGAAATTCAGAAAGCCATGGTTACGATGAACCGTATTATAAGGTGATCAAAAAACCGACGATCGATAATGATCGTATTAAGGCTGATGGTGAGATGAAAGAGCCATTTATTGGTCTGATTGACAGTGAGTATGATTTGTACTTACAGAAAAGGAGGAGAAAGTTTTCCAAATCCAAACTATACTGTTCGATTATTCAGAGCATAAACTATGCTTATTGATCTATTGGAGTACAAACCATACTCAAGTAAGGATCAAGTTATTTTGCCAAATCCTGACAGGGTAGTTCGATTTGCTAGGTATAAGCCATACCTAGGGATCAAGTATAAACCATACCCAAGTGGTAATTGAGTTAGCTTGGTAAGGAAGTTCAATCTTTCAGGTATAGACCATACCTGGGAATTCAAAGTCGAGCATCAACCATGCTCCGGGTATAATTTTTCTAAATAAAGCCATACACGTGGGTTAGTAGTATTCACCTGTCAAGTCCTGACAAGGTTTGGTTCAAGCATTATCCATACTCATATTGAGAGAGAGAAGCTTGTCACATCCTAACAAGTAGAGTATTTGTATTGGTATAATCACACCATAGTGACGAGCATAAACCATGCTTGGTTTGGGAGCAAGTTAGGCTCGTCACATCCTGACGAGGGAGTCGTATGCCTAGGTATTAGCCATACCTTAGGGATGAGCATAAACCATGCACGGTTTTGGGTTGCGGACTTTGCCATATCCTGACAAAGTAGTTATATTCGTCAAACATAATCCATGTTCGAGAAATAAAGTTTATTGCTTCTAATTATTACAAAACCAAAACAAATCCTAATGGGTTTATAGTCGAATCCAGAGCTGGCCTTGGTGTTAATTCCTAACTTCATATGTGTGTACTTAAAACATAACCACATTATTTAAAAAATAATAGAAATACCTTTCTTATATCCTAAGAAATGGGATGTATCTATAATGATCTAAACCAGATCAGTTGATGATGATGCCGCGGTTGCTAGGCTCGGGGTCCTTTCTATTTCGAAGGGCACGAGGACCGTTCTGAGGAGCCTGGTAGGTAGCTGTGGCGGTGCAGACATTGTAGAATTTTTAACATACTCTGGTAGCTCTCCACGTCTAACCCTTTCTTCGATGAGATCTCGCGGGTGTCTACAATAGTTAGTGCCATGAGCTGCCATATCATGAAACATGCAGTGCTTTCCTGATTCACATTCTCTTTGGGTCGGCTCCCTCCCAGGAGGCTTTGGAAAAGGAAGAGATCCTCTTACATCGAGATATATGTCCAACAATGAGGAATTTAGCTCATTGTAGTTTTCATACTTGGGCTCTCTCCTTAACCGCACATTTCTATCATTCTTTTCTAAGACTTTCCCCTTACCCTTGTTTTGGACAACGGTGAACGGTCCTCCATCCTTTATAGCAAGTACTTCGAGATTTCCCATCTCGATGTTAGCATCCTCTTGTCGGAGAATCGATCAGCTTCAGAGTAGAAGTCTTCAATGTCTCAGGGAGGGTTTCTCTGAAGAGAGATTTTGAAATTTGTTCGATCCAAAACTCCAGCCATAACGGCCATAAGCACCATTGATGGTTCAGGTCGATCGACCGATGCCACAGCCGCATTGAATCTTTCTAAGAAGGTGCGTAGGGTATCGCCGGACCGCTTCCTGATAGATGTGAGGAACATGACACTCTTTGGTCAAGATATGTGAAACTCTGAACTGTTCAATGAAGCGGGTGACCAACATATTCCAGCTGTTGATTGATTCAGTTGTTAGCTCTCGAAATCACATAGCGGTGACATCGGTGAGAAAAAGAGGGAAACACTTGGCTATGAAATTGACCGATGTTGATAGCACTTCCATATGGAGCATATACCACATGAGATGAATGGTAGGATCAATCCTACCGTTGTAGGGTTCTAGGATCGTAAGCTTGAAGTCAGGTGGGTTTCAGGAATTCCTGATTTCCCGTATGAATGGAATGCAATGTACGTTATTCGCGTCTTGATGAGAAGCAGTGCCTCGAGTGAAGCGCTTAATGGTGCTAGCGATCTGGTTTCCATCCCCGAGAAGTTGTTGCCACGAATCCAATTATGCATCACGGACATTGGTGAGAATCTCGTTACGGGGTGGAAGTATGTGTTGAGTTCTTGGGGCCAGTTCGGTGCGACCCACGAGTGATGGGTGGAGGTGGTCGTTAGCCTCGGCTGTTATCTCGGGATTGACCGAAACCCCTCTGTTGGCATGTGAGTTGGGCCGAACCATGTCCATGCTGGTAGAATTGGACATGTTTGGGTGAGCGTTATCAGCTCTAGGTTTGGCATTGCTCCCGCTCGGGGTGATGTCATGGTGATTTTTAGTAGCGTCTCCCTCCGTCCTGCTAGGAACTGGTATGGTAGACTGGTCTTGGTGAGAGGAAGGGTTGCTTCCCCAGCCCCGCTTGGATCGACTTGCTTGGAAGGCTGGGCGGGAGACGACATAAGAAAGGTTTGTTGGACCAGCAGGTTGAGGTTGCATTGAACGATCTGACCTATAACTCGATTAGGAAGTGAAATTGACCCAAGTAGAGGCAGAGCAGTAGACCTATCTAGGGCTTGGATGTCATTGGCTGAAAGATTAGTTGTTGCCTCAGCTTCGCCTGGTGCAGGAAGTGATGCTCAGTTGCTTGGTCTTCCTTCCATCTGAGCGAGGAAATCATTCATCATTTCCTGCTGCTTTTTGAGGAGTTCATCTTGATGTGTCATCTGTGCTTTGAGTTCGGCGAGAACATCATCCATCTCGTCCCTAGTCAAATATTTGGACGGTTCTTCGTGAGAGGAAGCCTCCAGGCTTGCCTCTGCTGCTACGTCTGTTGGACCGGTAGGGCGTCCATTAATGTCACTCACAAAGGGAATGCATTAACTTCAGTGAAGCGTTATAGGTAAAAGATGCAGATAAATTACAAGACAAGCAAATAACGCAGCGGAAAAGAATAAAAACTTTACTTCATTGATAAAACAGCAGCTTGGTAAAACAGCTTGTACAAAGATTGTCTTCTTACACCAAAACACCAATACCGAGTATAACAAAGTATCTGTCTTGTTTAATAAAATAAAGAAGCATAAAATGACAATGATATTCCCCAATAAAGCATGAGCCAGCCATAGCAGTGGAAAAGAGAGTCCAAAGCAATACGTTGACTATCTTCGAGCTTGGAAAGAGAAACGGTCCTAACTAAGTTGAGCTATTCCCTCCCTGACTACCGGGGGGAACGGAAGAAAAGAGGCGAAACAAACTAGGTCAGACATAAGTCTGGTAAGTCCAGTGATTTTCAGTATGCAAACAAGTAATAGTAACATGACATGAATAAATTGAATATAAGACAATACCATGATAACAGGAATAACAAGATAACCTAAGATTAGCATAAGATATGATAAAGCAAAATAAACCGAATGCGCTTCTACTCTTTCTCTGCTTCGCTACTACCCCGTTATTCTGATTTTTATATCTCTAATTTCCTATTTTCTCTGCACCACCCAACAAGCATCCTAACTAGTGTCTTTTATAGAACGATTCGTATTCCCTACAAGTGTCCGAACTAGTATCCTGTGAAAAAGGATCTATATCCCCTACTAGTGTCCCAACCAGTATTTTGTGTTATAAGGTGATCCCAACCCCGCAATTGTGGTAGCCTTCAGGTGTACATCTAGTATGAGGATCTCACCTCAATCAACTTAATTGCCATGAAGATGTTAGATGTACCCTTACTACCCTATCGATCGGCTCCCTACTTGTATTAATTTTCCTTGTGCCTGTGTCAATCGTCCCTCTCTTGTGTGTAGATACCCTGTGCTAGCCCCACCACAAGGTGTATCAATCCCTATGATAGCGACCCGACACGATTCAAGTTGCACAGTGTATACAATTGATGCTCAGTGCCTGCTTTTTCACTTCGGAGCACGTGCACGCCCATTCTCCGTCGGAACTACACTGCTGCACCCCCTGCCGCAATTTTGACCGCTTATAAGCAGCCCAGTAATCGTGCCCTACCCTGCCTAGTTCAGGGTACCATGATACATATATGTGGGTTACTGCTGAAATGGGTCCCCGTTACTAGGGTTTCCTACTGGTTAAGTTTGTGGGCCAATATATACAAATATTACCCACCTACACGAGATGTACTTAACCCTCCCACTGATTCAAACATGTTTATTTAACGGTTAGGTTTATGGGCCTATATATACTAATATTACCCACCTACACGAGATGTACTTAACCCTGTCACTGATCAAGTCAATATGTTTTATTGGTTAAGCTTGCCTAAACCCTATCCACTTTGTTCATGTAATATTGATCAAGTGATTCCCATTAACTTAACCCCACTCGTTCATCATGTTATATTGGTTAAGTGTTTCTTATTAACTTAACCCCACTCGTTCATCCTGTTACATCGGTTAAGTGTTTCTTATTAACTTAACCCCACTTTCTTGTCTAATTAACATATTATAACGGTTAAGTGTTCTAAATTTACTTAACTCCACCTTCTTGTCTAATTAACATGTTATAACGGTTAAGTGTTCTAAATTTACTTAACCCCACCTTCTTGTCTAATTAACATGTAATAACGGTTAAGTGTCGCCTATTCATATGTTACTTAACCTTACCATTCTTAGAATGTCTGTTTATTGGCATTAATTAATTTATTAATGCTCCAACCTCTCACATTAGAACTGTTGTTTGCGGTTGCTAGATGTGTCGGGCGGTTCCGAGCAAACTTCTACTGCAAACTCATTCTAACCTCGGGTTTTGGGCTAAATGCGCTAACCTCTCACATTAGATCTGTGTTGTTGCGGTTACTGGATGTCACTACTACAAAAGTGGGCATATTCGACACTAATTTGCTGTGGCCGTAGATCAAAAAAGCGTTGCCGTAGGCCCTTTTTTCAAATAGGCAACACCAGGGGGCGTGGCATCCGCGACCGTTGCATTAGCCATCTAAGGCAACGCTTTTGCCCATCTTCAGCCATAGATAGAAAGTGTTGCATTATAGCCGTAATGCAACACTATTTGCACGTATTGCAACACTATTCAGCGTTGCCTTAAGCATTAGTTAGGGCCTGGCTTCCAGTGGGGCAACGTCAGCTTTCCACGTCAGCTGTCTATGTGTCACACGACACGCCATCTCTCCATGTCAGCACTCCACGTGTCACATGCCACACCAGCTATCCACGTCAGCTGTGGGGTCCACGTGCGATGGGTAAGCAATTATATTTAATGTAATGCAACACCACTGCAATATGTAATGCAACACCATTATCATGAAATGCAATATCAATAAAAGCTAACGCAACAGTAGAAGAAGGCAAATGCAACACTAATTTGATAGCAAATACAATGCTTTAATTAAAATTTTTGCAATACAGGTTTTGTACAAGAAACTCATCCAAAGCAATTGTTTTAATTATCCAAATATCAAAACTAAAAAATCAGCTACACCGTTTTCTTCATTGTATACAGTAAGCTCGAACTACTTCAAGAATAGGTGCACGGCATAAGGGACATTATCCTGATCCATTCCTAGCCAATTCTTTAGTGCATTCTGAACATGTACACATGTGTCTACATCTGCAAAATGTATTACTCATTTATATATATGAATCATATATATGCAGCAATCCGATTGCAATAGGAAATATATATGTATGTACCTATACAAGAGGGTGGCATCGAATATATATATGTGTGTCACTTCTGCAAAATGTATCCGTCTTCCTAGCTTCCAGAATTAAATATGCACCTGATCAAATGATAACAAGTTATTTGATAAGTGGTGGCATCGAATGGCCATTGGCCTTGTTAACAAAATGTTATGAACACAATTATTACAATTGACTTACTGACCATTGGCGATTGGTCACTCATGCCTGCCAAGCCCAACAAATAAGCAATTTCAGTATGCTTCGTCTTCTGAGCAAAAAGTTTTCAGTTCGCATATTACTGCCACGTACAGTGTGTCACTTCATATCCTGTCAAGCTTCAGAAGCATATCGTCATCTACATCTTCAACTCCTAAACAAAACTCCATCGTCAAAAGTTAAAAAAAAACAATGGAGGACTCTTCACTATGCATCACTGCCACTGTTCTTTCAGGACATTGGACTTACGAATTTTTGCATCTCACGCTTAGGCATACTCTGAAGCATAATGAGGAGTGGACTATACGGGTTATACCCAAAAACTCTTTTCTAATAACATGCCCATCTTACAGTAAGCGTGATCATGCGATAATGTTGAAACTGTTTACAAAATGTGGAGGTGCTTTTTATGTGCAACAATGGTCTGGTGAAGAATTTGAGCCTGAACCAGCGTTCGAGGCAGAATCATGGGCTAGAGTTGTTGGCTTTCCCGAGTTCCTGAAGAAAAATGTTCCTGCAATTAAAGAATTAATGACGCCAATGGGAAATGTGTGTGAAATTGACGACTGTCATTGGTCTCGAATTGATCATAGATCATTATACCTGAAAATGGAATTTTACGAAGGCATTGGCTTGGAGAATACTTTTGCTGCTCGATTCGACAACAAGGTTTACCTCATTAAGGTTCAGCGCACCACACATGCTCATCCTTGGACAAGGCCTGAAATTTTGTTTGTGAGCAATAGGGAGGAACCGGTGGTACCATTTTTTTGTGATCATAGGTAAATTTTACTTCCATCCACAGTTTCTTTAAGTTAATCCACAATATGTTTGGCCAATCGAGGTAAATTTGCTAAATAACATAATTACAAAGTGTTCATTCAACTATGCTCTATCCTTAATAGCCTTATAGTGAGACACAACCACACATGCACACACTCACATACATGCATACAAGGTTATAATGCCCCACCCAAGATTCTGAAATAATAATACAAACTGGTGCTCTGTTAGTTGTACATAGATGTGGTTGTATGGCATGAATTTGAGACACTGTTAATGTATGGCTTGAATTTCCTTTAGATGTGGTAAACTGCTACCATGAAAAAAAATCATTTTACAAATTGAATAATAACTTCAACCATGTTCACTGCTACCATGAATTAAGGAGTTTATTAATTTTTCTTCAAACACCCTAATGCATAGATCTTTTGTGGGTGGCCACTTTATAAATTATCATAGAATAATGTCATTAAGTTAGAGAAAAAGTAATCATGGAGTATAATGTTCTTTTTATATGCAGGAACTACTTTATCTTCTAAAATATAGTGGAATTTTATGAGATCACTTCCAATTTTTAACATTACTGGAAAAAAACCAGAGTGGTAAACTGTAAAAAATATCACCATACTCAATGTGTGTTACATGTCAAATTGTTTGATAATTAAGGCATATAAACTCTTAGGTGGATCACATTATTTGAGAATTGAATCATATAATATATTAGGTGGATAAACTAATTAAGTTTTACATGTTAAAAGTCAAAGATCTTACTTTATAGGGTGGATTAGGTGATCGAAAATGTGTATGGAAATAGAATTTACCTATTAATGTTTGCTGCATCGATATGACTAATTCCCATCGAACTCTTTTACAAATGTACGTTACTGTTATATTATTGAAGTTTGATCATCCAAAGATCACTTTGTAACTTTTTGCCTTCCACAACAAGAAATTTTGGTTTCGTCGTTGACTATGCTCTGTCCTTAACAGCCTTATAATGAGACACAACCACACATGCACACACTCACATACATACATACAAGGTTATAATAGCCTTATAATGAGACACAACCAGATGACCGACATTCAACTAGAAAGTAGCTATACCAACATTAGCATAAAACAACACATTATCACAAGTGGATTATCTTATATATCTAGAAGTTTCTTTTTAAAACTATGATCATTTATATGAGGTGCTAATTGGAATATATCAATGATCATGTAATCCCCATTCAGTCACTCTGACATAGACAATGACTCTGACATGGACAAAGACTCTGACATGGACACTGACTCCGAAGAAAAAGAAGAAGATGTTGGTACTGGTGCTGGTGATGACTGGTGATGTTTGTGAATGTTGGTTTTTTTCTGCTGGTAATGATTTTTGGCTTGAAAGTTTGTGAATATTTATGAAACTTTGTGTGGTTGTGGAAGTTTGTGATTGTTGGTGATGACTGATGATGGATGCTGGTGAATGTTTGTGAATGGTACGTAGTGAATGTTTGTGAATGCTGGTGATTTTTTTAATCTTATGATACTTGCGCGTGCCTTCAGATGGCTGCCTTTGATACTTGTGCGTGCATGTATACTTGTGCGTGCGTGTATACTCGTGCGTGTCTACTTGACCGTGTATACTTGTGCATGTATACTTATGATACTTGAGCGTGTATACTTGTGATACTTGTGCGTGTATACTTGTGCGTGTATACTTATGAAACTTGAGCGTGTATACTTATGATACTTGTGCATGTATGCTTATGATACTTGAGCGTGTATACTTATGATACTTGTGCGTGTATACTTATGATACTTGAGCGTGTATACTTGTGCGTGTATACTTGTGTGTGCGTGTATACTTGTGCGTGTATGCACTGCGTGTATGATGTGTATTGTAATAAAACAAAAATGCTTGAGTGCCCGCTTCAGATTTTGTAAAAATCTATGGTAAGAGGCTTAAAATTCGGATGTCCCCACCATCATCAGATACAAAATTACCATCATACCCCCCTGATTTCCTCAGTTCCCACTGAATCACACATTTTACCCGGCTTTACACCTGGGCATACTAGCATCATCCATAATAAAAAATCGTGTATACTTGTGCGTGTATGCACTGCGTGTATCACAAAACCTCGGTGCAAACACACCGCAGTGCATACACACCGCAGTGCAAATTAACCTCAAGCTTACAAATTAACCTCAGTGTAAGGTATGAACCTCAAGCAGTGCAAATTAACCGCAGTCCCCATTCCTTAACTAGCTCGACCTCTTAAATAAACCAATGTCTTTTTCATGCTAATAGCCCAGTTCTCATGGTTTATTGCTGGGTATAATTTTCGAATAAACCTCAGCATAATCCCAAATCAATAATAAGCGCAACTAATTACTCATAAGCGAATGGGTTTTCCAAAATGTAACAAATGAACTAATTACTAATTACTCATAATCCAATCTATAATAAGCGCTACTAATTCACAGTGCTATACAAACTGAACCTGAGGGAAAAAACTGGCGATGTCAGCGCCCTGAGCAATCAAAGCTAGAAAGCGTTTCAAAGCTTCATCCTTTTCGGAATAGAATTTGCTGTCGAGGAGAGGAGCGATAATGACATGAATTTAGGTTTTAATTTTTGTCAATACTAAAAAGGGGGGAAAACGATTAAATGACAGAGAAGAAAACGATTTCATGAAGGGAGAAGATCGCGCCAAAATTTCGTCAAAAGAATGCAATGACGTGGCTGTCAATGATTGGATGATGGCTAACATTAAGATCATCAGATCCATAGATGGTTTGAACCGTTGGATTAATCTTTCATCTACGGTTGGGGTTTTATATGTTGATAACGCGGATCGCTGAGCTGGATTATATATACGTAATGCTACGCTTTTAACTGGTGTTGCACATCAAAACACTAAAATTCCCACTGCAACATTGCATCCACGTATAATGCAACAACATATGAATGCCGTTGCAGAAGCTCAAAGAAATCATAGCTTTCGCCACACTTTTCATGCAACGCACACAAATTAGTGTCGAATATGCCCACTTTTGTAGTAGTGTGTGTCGGGCGGTTCCGGGTTGTTTTCACCGCAACTCAATCTAACCTCGGGTTAGGCATATTCATCTTTTAGCCAATTTACATATGTACCGCACATGTTCAAGTCTAGATTTTATATGCTAATTATCCCAATTTCACAAAACTAGTCATGTTTCAATTCTCAAGTTATGCCCAACAAATTCAATTACAAGTTATTAATCAAAATAGGCTATACCCAATCTTCACAACTTTACAATAATAGTCATGCTCCAAAATCACAATATACATTATGCTTGGCGTCCCAACCAATAGTTATGCCCAATCTAGATTTAATATTCCAGTTTACAGTTTACGTCCAAAACTTGGTTTACATGCCAATTAACACAAACTTGCAGTTATAATGATAATAATGCCCCAGTAGCAATTACAAGTTATGCCCAACAATTTCACCGAATATGTTATGCCCAATTATTTCACCAAATACATTATGCCCAATATTTAACCAAAATAGGTTATACCCAAATATTCCCCGTATTCCAATCATTCGTATTTCGCAATTTCAGCCTAGGTTCGAAGGTAACCTAGGTTCATAAAAGAAAAACGAAATAGGGGAAGAGAGAGAAGGAGCATAAAATAAGAATAGGCATAAAAATAGGCTTGTAACAACAGACCTACAATAGGAAATTTAGATCCAACAAAGATAGATTCTTGACTAAACTGATACAATCATTCTCGCAGGCATAAGAATAACATCATGAACCAAAAAGGATTATATGCCTGATGTACAACAAAGATAGGCCTGATTTAATCAGTGAAAATAATCTCTAAGGCATGTAAAGACATAGGTTCAATAGAAGGATAGGAATAAATCTGAAAAGATTATCTTACAATTAGGCATATAGTTTGATTCATTTTATTACATGTCAAGATAACAATCAGGTGTTCAAATCTGAAAATAACATGAACTTACATTGCTTGGATAAAGAAAAGATAATCGAATTGTTGTTGTTGCAGAAATTCTAATTTTGATGTTGATTTATCTTCAAAGTTGATTGTTGATGAAGAACTTCTAATATGATTCAGGATTTTAGAGGCGACAGCTAAGAGAATTGAGAGTTTAGCAGCATAGAGGCGTCATAAGGAATTGTTATGAATTAGGGTTAGGTCTAGGCACTAATTTATAGGTGTAGAGAGCGTTTTAGAGCCTTTAGATCACCATAGAAGCCATTAGGTATGTTCAACACATCAAAAATTGTCACTGCCCAGATCTGGCCGATGGGGTCGACCCCTACAAGGGGGGTCGACACCTACGTCGACCCCAGAGTGTCTGGGTCGACACTGGTGTCGACCCAGCGGGGCTCGGGTCGACACCCCAAACGTGGCCGGTTCCGCGTTTTTCCTTCCTGCTTCCGCTGTTTTGAATATTTTTGAATATAAATTGATTTTATTTTATTTATGTATACAAACTTCCAACCTCAATAACTTCTTCATACTGTATCCGTTTTACGCAAACTCGGACTCTATCTCAAGCGGAATTCCGAGACGAACGCAATGGCGCAAGTCATTTCACTTAATTCTTCTTTTAATAATTAATCATTCCTTAATTTACTAATTTTAAATATTAAAATTATGGGGAGTTACATTCTCCCCTCCTTAAAGGATTTCGTCCCCGAAATCTCCAAGTCAAGAAGAATGTATATCCTACCATTCAACATCCATCTACTCAACCGTTCAATCACAGGCATCCATTGTCCTTAAAAGGTATCTAGTGCTTTTCATGAAAATATGCATAGTGTGTGTATATGTCCTTATCTAATGCAAAATCAGGCGGTCTACTGATTCAGTTGACCTCCTTAATGCGGATTATGTCAGTGCCATGAGTCCATCATGTATGCAATTATTCCTAATCGTACTTTATAACTTCTACATGAGTGCTCAATCATTCATACAAATGCAACATCTATATGATAACACATCAAGTTTCAATCCTTATATATACACATATATGCATATGCAATATGAAAGTGACTGAGCCGATCTCGTACCTAATGTGTGTGTGTATATATGCATCCATGAGCAACCACTAGCAAACACTTACATCCACTTGCATCCACCAAACATAACATGTCTCAAACACACATCCATTGGCTTCTACCTAAGGATCGGGGATAGTACCGAGAGGATATAGTTAAAAGATAAAGACTAGCATGCAAATAAAATTTACAGAAAAAGAGGAATCGAGGATATACCCTCAAAAAGGGTATGATGCGCATATCTAGTCTTCAGTCTTCGAAGTCGCATCTTCTTGAGCTTCACTCCATTGTACTCTGACCGTCTTAACTTCATGATTGCGTAGCTTCTTAATTTCTGTTTCCAGAATATGAGTTGGAACTCATTTCACTGTCCCCTCTCGTTCCACCTCTTCTTCTTCTAGTATACTTGGTACTACAACTCCTGCTGTGTCATGCTAACGTTTCCTCAAAAGGTCTTCCAAAATCCTTTTCACCCTTTCTGTCATAGGATGATAAGCGATGCTCAAACATAACTGCGTACTCATGGCTTCTTCCAAAATTCACTAGAGGGTATTCCATGTAGAAGAACTATCTCTTGAAAATAAACAGATGCTAACCATGTTACTAAGTGTATATACTAAGATGATTAGAGGTCTTACCTCTACTTAGCTTACCCATCATGTCACAAATCTGAGGGTCTTCATGTCACGCCGCTCCTATCCGATCCAAAAGTGTAGGCCGCTCTTCTAGCGATGCCAACTAACTTAACCGGAGGTTTAAAAATCAAAGGTTGATATTTATTCTGAACTTTTCCTTTCCACATAAAGAGGGCTTGAAGTCAACCTTTTTCTTCTTAAGGCATCCGCTATGACTTAACCCTTCCTTCTTACATCAAAATGACGCCTAGTCCCGTGCCGCATGCATCCGTGTATACCATAAGCCTTTTACTACCATAAGGTAAAAGTCAAAACTGGGACCATTGTAAGAGCCCTCTTCGACTGTTGGAAAGTGATATCACAACCAATATCTCGAGCAAAGGTTAGATTCTTCTTCGTCAATTTTGTAAGTGGTGCTGAGATCTTCGCAAAGTCTTTAATGAAGTTCCTTTATTAGCCCGCTAGTCCTAGAAAACTTCTTACTTCCGTTGCATTCTTAGGAATCTTCCAATCTTGGATTTCCACCACCTTTTCAGGATCCACTGCTATCCCTTCCTTAGAGACCACGTGTCTTAAGAACCTCACCTCTTTTCTCCAAAAACGACATTTGGAGAACTTAGCTTTGAGTTGATGTGCTCGTGGGGTCTCCAAGACTTCCCTAAGAGTAGAGCATGCTCTTCCTTGCTTCTGGAGAAAACCAAAATATCATCTATGCACAAGCGAAGTGAACCATCCGCCTTTGTAGCGAAAAAAACTGGAGCACCCTATTCAAAAATACTTCACCTTATGAACACCTTTCTCAAGTAACTCTTTTACTTGTTTATTGAGCCCTTCCTTTCCCTTGGAGTCATGTGTCGTACAGGTAATGCAACTGACTTTGCATTGTCAACTAGATATATGCGGAAGTCTACCTCGCGTTTTAGGGGACAAACCCCTGACCTAATCAAAAACGTCTGCGTACTCATGGACTACTCAAACGGATCGCAAATCATTGATAGATGCATCAAGTGATTCTAGGTAGCTAAGCCAAACTGATCCCTTAGGATCGCACGAAATCTCGAGGGTATTCCCGAGGCAAGTCAAAAGTCTAACTACCCTCCTTTCACAATTACTAGCTAACCCATCAATGCCTAGAATCAACCAATAGCCCATGAAACCAATAACATAAGCATTACACTTAAACTCAATACTTAATATAGCTATTCTCAAATCCTTACAAATAAAAGATAAATGAGCCGAACCACCAATTGGATTTAAGACAATAATGGGATCTTCTACTATACAAGTACTATGGTGCAGAGACTCAACTATGGAAGCAGATATAAACGAATGTGAAGTGATAAAAAAAAGAGTACTAACAGGATGATCAAAAAGAAAAACTAAACTTTTTCAATAGAAACTTTACTACCTCTCTCCAGGTACGCTGGCGGTGAGAGCATGCACTTGCCCTCCTGAAAATCCTATACTTTTTTCTTGCCCTTGTCCTTAATTATATGACCGTTATACCATAATAAAGGCACTTCCTCTTGTCTTAGGTTTTACTATTCTTTCCTCCCTTCTTGTCCTGTGATTCTTCCACTTACACCTCTTTCTTTTTACCTCCTTTGTGAACCAAGTCCATATCCATGAGTTTCTCATCCTTGGGTTGTGCTCCTTAGCCAAACTCCCTCATTCTCATCTTTACCATCCTTGTGTAACTTGTTGACAAGTCTCTTGAAAGCTGCCTCCATCGCATGGAAAAACCCTACAAAGCTTGAAAGAAAATTAGCTGCGGGTGAAACTAATGCGACTATATATGGAAGTTGGTCACTTCTTCGCCCTTTGACAGGTGTCGTGGTCTCATCAAGCCTACGGAACCATGCCGCGATGAGGTTACCTCCCAGAAAGCCAGGAGCCCCGGAGACTCAGTAAAGAAGGAAAACAAGGATTCAAACAGAGGATCAAAAGATAATGCATATGGCTTTGGGGAATATGCCTTTAAAACAAAACTTTTCTTTAGAAAATGCTTCTTTTAAAACCGTTTTGAAAATAAATTTTCAAATCTTTTATCTGATCCAGTAACCTTCAGTTCTGATACCAAGTGTAAACACCCCACGTCCATTAATGTCACTCACAAAGGGAATGCATTAACTTCAGTGAAGCGTTATAGGTAAAAGATGCAGATAAATTTACAAGACAGACAAATAAAGCAGCGGAAAAGAATAAAAACTTTACTCCATTGATAAAATAGCAACTTGGTAAAACAGCTTGTACAAAGATTTTTTTCTAACCCCAATACCCAGTACAACAAAGTATCTTTCTTGTTTAATAAAATAAAGAAGCATAAAATGACAATGATATTCCCCAATAAAGCATGAGCCAGCCATAGCAGTGGAAAAGAGAGTCCAAAGCAATACGGCGACTATCTTCGAGCTTGGAAAGAGAAACGGTCCAAACTAAGTTGAGTTATTCCCTCCCTGACTACCTTGCGGGGGGGGGGGGGGGAGGGAGGGAACGGAAGAAAAGAGGCGAAATAAACTACGTCAGACATAAGTCTGGTAAGTCCAGTGATTTTCAATATGTAAATAGGTAATAGTAACATGACATGAATAAACTGAATATAAGACAATACCGTGATAACAGGGATAACAAGATAACCTAAGATTAGCATAAGATATGATAAGGCAAAATAAACCGAATGCGCTTCTACTCTTTCTCTGCTTCGCTACTATCCCGTTATTCTAATTTTTATATCTCTGATTTCCTATTTTCTCTGCACCACCCAACTAGCATCCTAACTAGTGTCTTTTATAGAACGATTCGTATTCCCTACTAATGTCCGAACTAGTATCCTGTGAAAAAGGATCTGTATCCCCTACTAGTGTCCTAACCAGTATTCTGTGTTATAAGGTGATCCCAACCCCGCAATTGTGGTAGCCTTCAGGTGTACATCTAGTATGAGGATCTCACCTCAATCAGCCTAATTGCCATGAAGATGTTAGATGTACCCATACTACCCTATCGATCGACTCCCTACTTGTATTAATTTTCCTTGTGTCTATGTCAATCGGCCCTCTCTTGCATGTAGATACCCTGTGCTAGCCCCACCATAAGGTGTATCAATCCCTATGATAGCAACCCGACACGATTCAAGTTGCACAGTGTATACTACTGATGCCCACTGCCTGCTTTTCCACTTCGGAGCATGTGCACGCCCATACTCCGTCGGAACTACACTGTTGCACCCCTTGCCGCTATTTTGACCGCTTATAATCAGCACAGTAATCGTGCCCCACCCTGCCTAGTTCAGGGTACCATGATACATATATGTGGGTTACTGTTGAAATGGGTCCCCGTTACTAGGGTTTCGTACCGGTTAAGTCTGTGGGCCTATATATACAAATATTACCCACCTACACGAGATGTACTTAACCCTCCCACTGATTCAAACATGTTTATTTAACAGTTAAGTTTGTGGGCCTATATACACTAATATTACCCACCTACACGAGATGTACTTAACCCTCTCACTGATCAAGTCAATTTGTTTTATTGGTTAAGCTTGCCTTAACCCTGTCACTTTGTTCATGTAATATTGGTCAAGTGTTTCCCATTAACTTAACCCCACTCGTTCATCATGTTATATTGGTTAAGTGTTTCTTATTAACTTAACCCCACTCGTTCATCATGTTACATCGGTTAAGTGTTTCTTATTAACTTAACCCCACTTTCTTGTCTAATTAACATGTTATAACGGTTAAGTGTTCTAAATTTACTTAACTCTACCTTCTTGTCTAATTAACATGTTATAACAGTTAAGTGTTCTAAATTTACTTAACCCCACCTTCTTGTCTAATTAACATGTTATAACGGTTAAGTGTTCTAAATTTACTTAACCCCACCTTCTTGTCTAATTAACATGTTATAACGGTTAAGTATCGCCTATTCATATGTTACTTAACCTTACCATTCTTAGAATGTCTGTTTATTGGCATTAATTAATTTATTAATGCCCCAACCTCTCACATTAGAACTGTTGTTTGCGGTTGCTAGATGTCCTGGGCGGTTTTGGGCAGGCTTCTACCGCAAACTCATTCTAACCTCGGGTTTTGGGCTAAATGCGCTGACCTCTCACATTAGATCTGTGTTGTTGCGGTTAGTGGATGTGCTAGGCAGTTCCGGGCAGTTTTACACCGCAACTCAATCTAACCTCGGGTTAGGCATGTTCATCTTTTAGCCAATTTACATATTTTCCGTACATGTTCAAGTCTAGATTTTATATGCTAATTATCTCAATTTCACAAAACTAGTCATGTTTCAATTCTCAAGTTATGCCCAACGAATTCAATTACTAGTTATTAATCAAAATAGGCTATACCCAATCTTCCCAAATTTACAATAATAGTCATGCTCCAAAATCACAATATACATTATGCTTGGTGTCCCAACTAATAGTTATGTCCAATCTAGATTTAATAATCCAGTTTACAGTTTACGCCCAAACCTGGTTTACATGCCAATTAACCCAAACTTGCAGTTATAATGATAATAATGACCCAGTAGCAATTACAAGTTATGCCCAACAATTTCACCGAATATGTTATGCTCAATTATTTCACCAAATACATTATGCCCAATATTTAACCAAAATAGGTTATACCCAAATATTCCCCGTATTCCAGTCGTTCGTATTTCGCGATTTCAGCCTAGGTTCGAAGGTAACCTAGGTTCATAAAAGAAAAAGGAAGTAGGGGAAGAGAGAGAAGGAGCATAAAATAAGAATAGGCATAAAAATATGCATGTAACAACAGACATAATACAGGAAATTTAGATCCAACAAAGATAGATTCTTGACTAAACTGATACAATCATTCTCGCAGGCATAAGAATAACATCATGGACCAAAAAGGAGAATATGCCTGATGTACAACAAAGATAGGCCTGATTTAATTAATGAAAATAACCTCTAAAGCATTCAAAGACATAGGTTCAATAGAATGATAGGAATAAATCTGAAAAGATTATCTTACAATCAGGCATAGACTTTGATTCATTTTATTACATGTCAAGATTACAATCAGGTGTTCAAATCTGAAAATAACATGGACTTACATTGCTAGGATTAAGAAAAGATAATCGAATCGTTTTTGTTGCAGAAACTCTAATTTTGATGTTGATTTATCTTCAAAGTTGATTGTTGATGAAGAACTTCTAATATGATTCAGGATTTTAGAGGCGGCGGTTAAGATAATTGAGATTTCAGCAGCATAGAGGCGTCATAAGGAATTGTTATGAATTAGGGTTAGGTCTAGGCACTAATTTATAGGTGTAGAGAGCGTTTTCGAGCCTTTAGATTACCATAGAAGCCATCAGGTCCGTCCAGCACATCAAAAATCATCATTGCCCAGATCTGGCCAATGGGGTCGACCCTTACAAGGGGGGTCGACACCTATGTTGACCCCGGTGTCGACCCCAAAGTGTCTGGGTCGAAACTGGTGTCGACCCAGCGGGTCTTGGGTCGACACCCCAAACGTGGACGGTTCCGCGTTTTGCCTTCCTACTTCCGCTGTTTTGAATATTTTTGAATATAAATTGATTTTATTTTATTTATGTATATAAACTTCCAACCTCAATAACTTCTTCATACTGTATCCGTTTTACGCAAACTCGGACTCTATCTCAAGCGGAATTCCGAGACGAACGCAATGGCGAACCCTTTAACTTAATTCTACTTTTAATAATTAATTATTCCTTAATTTACTAATTTTAAATATTAAAATTAAAGGGTGTCACAAGTAGGTTGAGGTTGAGCGTGGAAAGGTGTTGCATCCTTCTTCCGTTTTTTCATTGCCTCTTCAGGAACTGCCGAAGGTTGTAGGTTTGTCCCCCTTCCTGGCGCGCTAAAGTGTTGACGTCAAAAGTTGGTCCAGTGACAGTCAACCCCCAAAATATGTTGTTCACACACAAATAAAATCATAGAGTGCAAGAAAAAAGAAAGTAAGCACAGGAGACACAATATTTTTATAGTGATTCAGCTTCAACCAAGCCTACGTCCACTTTATAATCTCTATTTATACTGTCGATTACAGGTTACAGTCACTTTTGATAGTATAGCATCACAAACATTAAATCATTAATTTGGGCTCGAATTAGCTCAACTTGATTTTAGGTTATTAATTATCATCAAAACGACTTGATTTGAACTAAAATCAAAAGGATATTTGATTTTAGCATAAACACCAACTGGTTTAGAATTCTATCAATCCAAATCCAAAATGTTGATTACGTCAATATGAATCCAACAGGACTGACGACGCCCGAATATGACCTTGTACAAGTAAACTACACATTTATAAGAAATCGACTTATTGAATTAATTAACTACTGACTACTTAATTAAATTAAATTAATCAGTTAATTGCCAATTAAACATTTTCTCCCCCTTTCTTTCCTATACATGAATTTCACGCAACTACCCATCCATGGCCCGATATTCTCCCTACCCTTTCTCTCTCCCAACTCCATCGAAACCAAAAAGGCCTCTGCCAACGACTTCTCCTTCCGACCTGTACAAGTCGCCACATCCAAAACGTGATCGCACCCCACCGTTAGCTCACCGCCAACACTCCTAGTCGCCATGAGATCAACGCAATCATCACTCGAGCTAACGTCGCCCGAAACTCCGAGAAACTGAAGCCCTGGATTTCTATCACATACAGACCTAGGCTAAGAAGTAGCACGCACGCAGTAACACCCATATCAACAGAATGATCTCACCAAGATGATCCCAAAGAGACATGATTTACATTTTTTAGTTGCTCATAAGATTTGATATTGATTTTCAAAGTTTTGGAGCTTTTTAATTTTACACTGTAAAAGAATAAGGGGAAGACTGTGAAACGAGATGATTAGAAGAGAACACAATGGTACAATGAGTTGAAAATGAAATAGATAAACGCTGAAATTGATTTTATTTTTAGAGACTATGTATCAAGACCGGTTTAGGTTTCAAAATATAAAAAAACTCCGTATCTTAAAACTTTATAAATTAGATCTCTAATTTTATTTTACTTTTTGGAAAATCATTAAAAAAAACAATAGGAAACGACGAAAACTTCAAAATTTAATTCAACACAAATAATCATTCTTGTATTCAAATAAAAAAACTATAAAAAAAATTGATTCAAAAATAAAAAATATTAACGTTCTAGCGAATTTCAACAAATTTTTGTAAAATTGCAGACATCATAGCAACTACTTTTAAAATTGTAGTTTTTCATGCAATTTTGGCTGATTTGCTTCAAATTTTAAATTCAAATCTACACTTATTTAAACATCGAAGTACTGCAAAAAAGCACAAAATTATTTTTTTTGCATACAAATGAAAAATGTTTCGTTTTTAGGAAAACCGCAGTAAAAGAAGCCATTATTCGAAATAATTGCTGACATTTCAGCAATTTTTTTCACACAATAACACACATATATGATACGCTATAAGATAATTAAAGATATATCAGCAATTATTCAGAATAATTACAAACATTACTGCATTTTTTTTTCATTTTTAATACCAGCAATACATTGTGAATAATTGCTAAAATGTAAGCAATTTTTCACAAAAAGGGTTGATTTTTCGGATTCTTTTACAGGACCATTCCTTGAATATGTACAATTTTTATGCAACAACGTGAAAAAACACGTTGCTACAGTATATGGGGACCTATTTTACATATAATCTTATGGAGGGAGCCACACTGAATAAAGTTTTGAAATAGGGTTGCCTCCCTAATTTCCACTTATTTGTACAAGCAAGTCATCTTTCTTTCTTCAATTTCAACCTATCCAAGATTCCCAAGTTAAACAAGATTTACAAGCTACCATCATGTTTATTTTTAAAATCAAGCCAATCGCCAAAATTGCAAATTTCAAAATTGATTTGATAAAAAAAAAGATTTTTAAAATCTAGTTATATCTATTTAATTTCTAAAATTTAACTCTATATGTTTTGAGTTCGTGCGACCTCACATTTCTACCAGTCGTCACGAACTCGATGCCTTACAATATTTTATTATTTCAGACTTGATGAAACTGATTTCATTGAAATCTGAGACAGTTTGCAAAATATGATATTTTACATATTAAAACATTATTTTATATTATTATTCAAATCCAAACTATTTATTATCAAAAATAAATTTACAAAGTTGATTTATAATCAATATTGATTGACTAAAAGAAGTCAAATGAGATTATTGAGTATGTTTAGTTAATGTCTAATCACCAATTCAACTATTCAAGTAATCACTAAATTAAAATCCGCAATGATAAAATCAAAAAATCTAGTTTGTTTAAGTATTTAAAATTAATTAAATAATTTAAATCTAATACCTAAAATTCGGATTGTTACATTATTGGTTAGTTTTATCTTCGATTGCAAGATGAACATCGGGTTGCCATGGAAAGTGAAGGACTGGGCACTGGTGAAAATATTACGGAAGTGAGGGTAGGATAAATAGGCATTTAAGAATTTGAGAGGAGTTAAAGGTTTAAAGTAAGAAGGGCCAAAGCTAAGGACAATGGGGTATGATCAGACAAGTTGGAGGTAAATATGATAAATTATATTTGGCCAGGTTGTTAGGGCTTGCTGGTTTATAAAAACCTCATCTAAGTGAGAGAAGCTTCACGTTTTTGATCTCGATATGGTATTCCTAGTATAGAATAAATTTCTCGATTTGCATTCGATGAGATTGGAGTTTAGAGTGGCTTCGGATGGAGGTAACATGTACTTACGTGATGATGGATCACCTCCATTTCTATCATTGGATTCACATGTACAATACCAATCACTCATGGAAGACCAAGGCTGATTATGATGGTTCAAGGTTGGTAGCTAGGGTATTCAACATTGGTTGTTTGGAATTAAGGGAGTTATATGCATAAACAAAGGTGCAGTGAAATTGGGAAATAGAAGGTATATGAAGAACTTGGGTAATTTGCAATTAAAACCTTGCAAAAGCTCTGCAAATTCCCCGCTTTATCACCTTGAGCCCTTCAACTGTTATGTTATTTCAATTTAGCATTAATGAACTTTTTTTTGAAACAAAATAAAATATTACCGCAGAAAGATCTTTTTGGCTCAAGATAACAATATGGAAGAAGAAACAAGATGAAAAAACTAATGTGATATAGTGTGCTAAAATAGGTAAACACCACAGCACAACGACCTGTTAATTAGCCAAGAGACTACAAGACATCCAGCCTAGGTCATCCGAATCAAGAATCGGTCCGGCGATAAACAAATTACCGTACAACCAACCAACAGATTCTGTCTAACGACAAACACTACCAATAACTCAAAAGATCCTGGTTCGAAATCCATGATATAAATGAAAGCTTGATTTTCCAAATTACGCAAGCGACGACGTTTCAAAGTATAGTTGCAAGTGATTGGACCATGTTTTAAGTCCATAACTTGGCCAAATTTAGCGAGAATTTCTTTCCTAGAATAATCGCATTGGAGCATATGCGGAAGAAACCATCAGAGATGAGACAAAACATCATGAGCAAACAACCACGACACGTGATATGAAGTGATTTTTAAACTGACAAGTGCTGAAGCAATTGCACTAGGATCATGCTGGCTCACAAAAGACCCATGTGAAAGATCATGAGCACTGATACAACCAAAAGCATAGGGTTGAATGCAAACTATTTGACCTTCAGTGGCACTAATATAAGCTTGTGCATGCAAGAAAGATATAGTAGGCTGATCAGTGGAAGTATGATATAAAATAGCCTGCTCAGAAAACAAGGACGCGATAGGCACATTCAAGTAGGAAGCACTAGCATTAGCTAGGGCACAAGAAGAAGATTCACCAACCTGATTCGACTGCAAAAGATCGACAGTGGAAAATGCCGAGACTTATACAGTTGCCAAGGTAGGAGGATTCCCACGAGAAGGAAGGCTTAGGACTACAGCTCGGGAGGACGACGACATGTGCCGAGGCACTGACAGTGGATGAGGGATCGTAAACATCAAATCTTGAAGATAGAGACACAAAAACAGGTGACACAGAGCATGTATCCGTGAATGGATTAAAATCATTAGTCAATTGCACAGCAACTGCACTCCCAGTTGCTGAGTTAAATACAAAACGAACCAGGGCTGAATGGTTATCAACCGCCACAGAAGTCGAGACAGCATGAGGCGTAGCCTTATGGTACACACAGCTGCACGGCAGGATTGATAATGCTCAAAAACATTGTAGACCTTGCAAGTAAGCGGTATATACTCGTAATAGGTAGGCACAAAATTAATGATAATAGCCAGTAGAATGCTGCACAACGACTTCTTTGGGAAAATTGGAGGAGGCATGCATTTCCACCACGACTCGAGCGAAACCAAAACGTGAGGCATTAGCCATAACACTATCAATCCCAAGTAGAATACCAATCATACTGGTAATAGCATAATGATTTCATTGTTCCAATACTCAATCTCTAAACAAAAACGCACCCAACTCGACAAAAGGAGAGAAGTTGAATTTTATATTTCCATTTCTGAAAGACGAGCAACCACGAATTAAACAAATACAAACCACCACTCAAAAACTTCACATAATCGTCCTCTCTAATCAACTTAACCAAAAAAATCCATTTTCCTAGAAAACACGTCCGCTACTACGTACAACACGATAGAATTTCCCCATCTAGACATCGATCGATCTAACATACTAGGCAAATTCTGTTAGAACCCATAAGTTTGCTGAGTTCACCCATATTTTTACTAAAAATTTCAAGGACAAAAATACCCTTTCATGTCTATTTTTTAATGTTCTGTGTACGCCACACACATTCCTTACATGGTTCCTTAAGGGCACCACGTAGGATCATTGCATGGCACTCTAAAGGCACCACGTAGGATACTACGTGGTGCCTTCAAGGCAACGTGCGGTGGCCCTACGTGGTGTCATCAAGGTACCATGTAGAGCTTGTGCGCAGAAGGGTATTTCCAATTTTTTTAAATCCCGCTAGGTGTACTATAGAAAATCACGGGTTTTTATGTTTTTTTCAAAATCATGGGTGTACTCAGCATTTCTATAGGTTGAGATAGAATTAGCCAACATACTATCACTAATAATGGCATGGTCATTACTAGGAGGAATATAAGAAATAGGTGGATGGCTCATTCTATCTCCACCCCATTTTTTCCTTTCCCATCACAACGTCTCAAAAAATTGCACCCACCCCATTATTTTCTATTCCCACCCCGCTATTTTCTAAGACTGCCCATATCTTGTTTACCTTCTTTTCTTCGTTAAGTTAAATGTTAAAACATTATTCAATTTGACTAGGTTATGAATAGTTCGTAGTGCGATGCACACTAGAAATGCAATAATTTATAGTAGCACCTAAACTAGGTTATTAATAGTTCATAGTGTAATACACACTAGGAATGCGATAATTTAAAGTTACATCTTAACTAGGTACTATCATATCCTAGTTATGATTACGAAAATCAAAGAAAAACATACGTAAACTATTTATTAGTATGACGTACAAAAAAAGAAGTACGAACATTAATGTTTTCTTTTCAGTGATCATTATTTTATGGTTCCAATAAATCAATATATTTAAAAGGGTGCGTTTTTTACTGTCTCTATTATTGTTTTAAATTCACACCACATCCCTGTCATGTTTCATCTTCAAAGCCGTCCCCTATTTTTGAAAACTTCCGCCCATCTTACTTCCGCTATTTTCAAGTTCTGCCCAGATTTTTGGCGCTGTAACATATAAAAAAAATATTCTAAAATATGGAAATAATCTTGGAAGTCCACAAAAAAAAAGTTGCATACATATATGCAACTTTGCCAATAGTTGCATACATGTATGCAACTATTGTATACGCAGTTTTCTTCAGAAATTCTGGACCGAAACTTGCATACATGTGTGCAACTAATTGGAATACTTGCATACATGTATACAAGTATTTCATACAGAAATTTGAACTGATATTTGTGCATGTGAATTTATGTACACTTGTATGCCAAAATTATGCAGTATTTGCATAGATATATGCAAAAAATCAAACGCAAATGCACGGGTTGAAAACATGCACGAATGTATGAAGGAAAATGCAATACTTGTATACTATTATGCATTAAACTGCAATTTCATTGTTTTTTTTTTGTTTTTGACTCCTTGTTTGATGTTTTCTGGATCTGATTTTTTAGCATTAACATGTTTTATTTGAATAAAAATTTACGTATTTTTTTTAATTGTTTTGTAAGTTTTCGAAAAATAGAGACTAAATTTACAATAAGTTTATGACCTAATGTGAGCCTAATTAAGTTTCGTTTTAGGGATATGTCCCTAATATTCACTATTTAAAATTTACATATTTAGAAATATTTTTGACAATGGATAAAACATATAAAGAATAAAATAATATGAATGGACATCAAATTTATTTCAATCCAATTAATGTAAGGGTAAAAATGTCATTAAATGTTCAAATAAATTACTAGGGAGGGAAAAGAAAATTAAGGGGTGCAAATAGAATCAGCCTAGTGGGTTCTCACCCGACTTTGTATTGGAACGAATACCTGAAATAGCTTCTTTGCAATCAAGCCCAAAAGGGACAAGGGCAGATTGACTTGCAACACTAGAGATGGTCATTGCGGAACCATCCACTAGCCACTATGGCTAACATCTATAAATTCACGCACAATAGACTAAAAACACACCACCGATAGCCTCGACAACCCTACCAGTGCCATAAAACCCCCTTCAAAACCCCCCCAAAAAACATGAGTGAGCAACCCCCGACTGTGTTATATCCAAAGGCAATAGGGAAGCCAAGGCGGCTCCCGAGAAAGAAAGGAAGCGAGATCCGAAGCAGGCCTGAACAGGGTCTTCTTGCGTTTGGCCACGAGAGAACCACTCTAGATCTGAACATGCACATTAAAAGGAAGAAGTGAAAATGTAGAAAGTGCAATGAAGGCAAAAATCCTCTTCATGATTATCCAACCGCCATTGTTTATTTTGTTGACTTGAAGAGATTTCGTGTTATCCCTAAACAAAGGTCCACTTTTAGCCTCGCTATTTCTTGCAGCATCCGTTAAATCAAGGTTTTTTAGCATCCACTTTAGAAATATTAATATATAGAGCTTGAATTGACTAGTTCTCTTTTTAAAAAATTAACAAACCTAAAGTAAAGAGATAATTTTAAGGCATAAATGTTCAATATATTATAGAAATCTATTGTAATCATCAAATCTAGCATGCGTAATTATGATATTCTTTGATTTTGTTATATAAAATTAATTAATGTTGCTTTCTTCTACACTTATAATGCGTGAATGATAATCAATTAATTTTAAATATTTGGTTTTACATATAATGAAACATTTTGCGCCTCTATTATATTCCCATTATTTCCTTGCTTTATCATTGCTATGCGTTTTTGCTCCTCCACCGATGTATAACTATTAAGCGCTTTAGCTGCCTGTCTTGGGTATGGCTTAACTGATCTTTTATAAGAAGAAGGGGGATATGAAAGATATTTAGGTTCCATATTATAATGGCGCTACCAATTGGGACCTCTAATAACTTATGCATAGTTCTCCATCTAGGTTGTATATACTTCATACTTGCATGATTGCTGGTAGCTGATAGAGTTATGTTTACTTTTCGATAATGCTAATAATTAGATATTATAATCCTTAATAAGACTTCTGATTTCATTAAGTTTGAATATGTCATTCCTCCACGAACATTCCAAAAAGCTAGGTTGATTATCATTGAGAACAATGGGTGGATTTAGAAGAGGGTGGTGGATCTTCCTAGGTGTTGAGTGCAGGAGCTATATAGTTGGCAGAGTTGTAGGTAAAGAAGGGACAACTTATGGGGAGAGTGGCTTTAGAAGAGAAAACCATGCATTTTTCATGATC
The DNA here is from genome assembly GCA_030737875.1 of Allium sativum. Lineage (NCBI taxonomy): Eukaryota > Viridiplantae > Streptophyta > Magnoliopsida > Asparagales > Amaryllidaceae > Allium > Allium sativum. The sequence goes on along the minus strand of CM060909.1, from coordinate 424,588,038 downwards.
TTTATTAGTTGCTGCATGTAACTCTAGGGGAGAATTTGTATTTGTTATTTTTGTTTTGAGAACTTGAGATTTATCTTTATTTAAAGAAAATTTGGCATGAAAGAAGGTAATAGTGTCGGAGAATGACAATATTGCTTGGAAAAAGATGAAAGGGTCTGATTGAAAGGAAAGATGGGGTAGGGTGGCTTCTATTATTATACAAGAAGGATAGGCATTAGATAGTGACATGAGTTGAATGGCGGGTGGCTAAAAGTAGAGGTGTCAAATGAGTTGGGTTGGGTCTAAATGGGTGGGGTCGAGTTTTGACCCAATCCATTTATGATCCATTCTCTTTGACCCATTTATTATCCAACCTGTTTATAACCCAACCTCTAATAAGTGGGTTACCCATTTAACCCACTTAAATATCTAAATTTGATTGAGCTAATTAAACAAATGTTAAATTTTTTTATTTTCAGAATATTCCATAAAATTTTGAATTTTTAAAATTTTAAATTCAAGTGTCGAATTCCATATTCGATTTCAAATTTTAAAATTTAATTTCTAAATTTGAAATTTCAGATTTTAAATTTTGTACTTCAAAATTTCGAATTTCTAATTATAAAATTTTAAATAATAAAATTTTGGACTTTTAAATTTGAAAATGTAAAATTCAAAATTTCAAACTTCAAAATTTTAAATTTCAAATCTAAAATTTAAATTTATAAAATTTAAAAATTCAAATTTTCAAAGTTCCAATTTTCAAAATTTATGAATTTTTAATTTAATTTTGAAATATAAGGGATATACCATGTAAGGTTCAAATATGACAGCCTGTTATTTTCTAAGTACAACTATCAGTCTCCATTGAGAACTGCATTTTGCCTTCGCCATATGAAGTATCTGAGCGTCACATATTTTCCATAATTTAGGTGGGAGTTGATCGGTCGAAATCTCATTTGATTTCGAGTAAGTATGAAGAAGTTATCGCAGTCTGAACAAAAAAAATTAGCGGCTTCGCCACTGGGGAGAGTGAAAATATGGGATGTTATAGCCTGTTATTTTCTGATTACAATTGTCAGTCTCTATGGAGAAGTGCGTTGTCCATTCGCTCGATGAACTATCCAAGCGTCACATGTTCGTAGTTTAGGTAGGAGTTTATCGGTCAAACTCTCGTATGATTTTGAGTTAATATGAAGAAATTACCGCAGTCTAAACAAAAAAAATTTGCGGCTTCCCCACTAGGGAGAGTGCAAATATGAGGATATGACAACCCATAATTTTCTAAGTACAAATGTCAGTCATCATGTTAAACTAAAATGTGTGTTTATAATTTATAATTTCAACTTTTAAGTTTTTTTATAAATGGGTAAAATGGGTTACCCATTTATGACCCTTTTAAAAATGGATCAACCCAACCCATTACCCATTTAAGAAAATCCATAAATGGGTTAACCCAACCCATTTATGGATAGAGTAAATGGGTTGGGTCATATTTTGACACCCCTAGCTAAACGTGGAGGGTTTTTCATGTAAGAATTACATATAGGTTGAAAGAAAGGTCATGAAAACCGATGATAGGTCAGATGAGGAGGTTGAGTTGGGGTTGACAAGGGTGGATGAAAGCAGGGTGTTAACGAATGATGCAGAGTCAGATGAGGAGGTCCAGAGAGCAGAAATTTGGTCAAAATCTTATGTCATGGTAGCAATAGGAAGTTGAGGTGGAGTGCTATGCATGTGCGATAGCATATACATGTTTTCATCTTGGAAGGGCACTGGATTTTGTGGAGGTTGACATATCACTAATGGGTGGACTATGCCTTGCTGAAAGTCCGAACTCATTTCAGTTGTGCGTATTTCATCTTGATGATTAGCCTTGACATTATTATCAGTGTCCAAAATTGAAGACTTATTTAAGCGCATATCAATTGTTTTAACACATTTTATATTCATTTAAAATTGTTATATTAACATTTGTTATTGCATTTACTTATGCAATCAAAAAATAATAATCATTAAAAAAATCTAAAAAAGTAACTACAATTTGTAATGCAGTTAAAAGTACATATTTTAATGCATTTTATAATAAAGTCACTACAACAGAATCACCATATTACAACTGTGGAAAACAGTTGTAAAATACTTTTTACAACGTTGATTGCACCATTGTATATTAAGTAAGTTGTAATAGATTAAATTTTTTTACAACTGTGTATTACTATTGCAAATAACTGTTGTCATATATAATATTACAACTACTGGATAACACTTGCAGTAATAGCTATTATAACTGTTATGCACCGTTTGCATGTATAATACACTTTATTACAGCTATAATTTGTAGTTGCGTTTTAAATTCCAAAAAATAATATATGCACAAATTATTTACAAACTAATAATAATAGAATTCATCCATTTACTAATAATAATACAATTCATATTATCAATGCAACAAATACAACTAAATAAAATTCATTCATATATATTAATAACCATAGTATTCGATCGAAATACAATACATACCAACAAAACAATCATAGTCATTCACATCACCAACTAAATCATTACAAAAAACATAACCACTTGCATAGAAGTTCCTTCTCTTTGACCACTTGCATAGGCCTAGTTCACCTTGATTGCCTTCCCATATATTATATGCCCATACAAATTCGATATTTCAAGAGTAGTAGACCTTGATCATGGTAACCAACAAATCCGAAGGATGACAGTTCCTTATGAATGAGCATGCATCCTTCAAGCGGACCGACACTTTGGAAAATCTCTGCAAGAATGTTGTCTGTGACATTTGGATGTATGTTACCCACATACACACCGCGGTAGGTAGATGGATCAATGCCAGAAGGAAGGTTGCCACTTGGAATTGGTTCCATCTGAGACATGGCGACTGCAATGACTCCAGATTGATACAGCTGCTGCTGCAGCAACATTACTTGTTGCATCCACAATTTGAACACATTACCAGCAGCATTGGCCGCTGTACGTAATTAATTAGTGATATACTAATATGAAAATCCATAAACCCATGTAGACAACTAATACAGCTCAAGTCGTGATTATTAGTAAAAGCTGATGGCTTCTTGTACATGTGTGTGTGTGTGTGTAAGTAACAATGATAGAGTAGAAATTTGTGAATGAATAACAAAATTATTGAGAATATTCAGATATGGTGTCCAATGCCAAACGTTGTTGATATTTTGTAAGCAATAAATACTAACCCAAATTCATAATACTTAGAAGTAGATCTATGAAAGAAATAACATCACCATATATCTGTCATATTCCCCTTTTTAAACATTTTCTTGGTAATTTAGTCTCTGACTCATATCGGCCATAGCAAAATGAAAAGTAGGGTATAACAAGAATGGAATTAAGCTGCTATTCTGAAATCATTTTGATGGACTTTAGGGATTTATTGAAGGATAGCAAGAAAGATTCAGAAATGTAAGCATCATTCTGTCTGGGTGGGTACTCTCTGATATTTGAAATGAGAAGCATTCCTATGCCTGATCATGTTCCACCACCAAGAAAGTGGCATACTTGGAAACCTGTAGTGCACAAGTTTAAATCAGGTTAACAACCACCCATAAGGCGAAACTAAAACATAAAATGTGTTACACCACCATTTAAAATCTGACCAAAAGGTCATTTGATTTGATGAAATTTTCAATCGGGATTGAGAGCTAGAATTTAATATAAATCAGAACCCAACAATACAAAGATATCATATTTTAAAAATGAATACTGATAAATAATATTAATGGTTCTGGAAAGTCTAATTCAGATGGTTAATTTGACCAAAATCCACGGACACCAACAATCCAGAAAAACAAATTATGTATCACATTAAAAATAATCATAAAGAAAACTTTATTCAAGTTAAGATTTAATTTGCTGCATTATCAAACAAACTGCAAATAAATAACACTAGTAACTGCAATTCGGTTAATAAAATAAGTCAGCAAAAATCCAATACTCAGCAAGCAGTGCCTGATATACATGTAAATGTGTATATTTTATCCGCTTATTTATCTTATTTTCTCTTTAAAATAATTGGTAATGTGTATTTATAGTTGTGTTTTCAGATTATTTAAGATGAATGGACTGACGCACATAATTGTTGAAAAACTTGAAGAATTGGTGTAAGAAAAGTGTTGATTTTTAGAGCTAGATTAAAGCTTGAAGACCTGAAGAAATGTTGCTATTCAGCCACCTTCTGCTGCATATTTTAAAGTCAAGATTCAATGCTGCCTTTTTCATAAAGATCGCTTATCTCAGATGTTATGGAGTTCTTATTCATGCTCAAAACAATTAAAATTGATGCCGTTTGATGTCCGCAAGCTATTTTTCCATGATATTTGCATGTCCATTCACATGCCTTCATATTGGTTTATTTGTTATTTGGGCAAAGACTTTTGTCCCACATCTTGTAATTACCCACTTAGTCTTGGTCATGGCATCCATAAATACACCTGTATCTCTTTCATTTGTTATTACATTGGAAACACTGGAAACACTTGGTATTATTCTGTAAATTCTTCTCTTGGAATAAATTTATTCTTCTCAGTTTCTTTTTAGTTTTTATTTTATTTAATTTATGTTTATTCTTTTCTTTTTCCCTTCTCATCATTTAGCTAGTCTAGCTAATCCTCTTTAATTAGGGGGTGATGAAGCTTATAGACTAGATTCAATATGAATCACATAGCCAAAAAAATGAGGACTTCATGCATATAGATCTAGATTTGAACAAAGAGTTAGATCTGAACCTTCGTACTTCGTGTCGTTTAAGAGCTGTGCTCCTTCACATAGTATATTCGTGTTCGATCTAACACTTTTTAGATTTAGATCTAATTTTTAGGGTTTTAGAAATAAAGTAGTAAATCTGTCATGATAGCCTATGGTTGTTTAAGAGCTTAGCTCTTGCATAGGCTATGCTTGTAATTATTCATATGTTTGTTTCTAAATACCTAATTTTTATTGATTCATATTTGTGATAGAAACATGAGTTAGATCTATATTAATATGTTTGGCTATTGATGATTATTAATCCAATTTATGTCATTACTCCCTAATTACTCTCATCTATATTAAAAAACTCTTCTTTTTTTTCTGTTGTCTTCAAAAATCAAACCTTTGGAATAATATGATTGGAATAAGTAGTTAAAATAATTTTGGTCCCAGAGTTCCTCTTAATTTTTATTTGTTTGTTTTTCTTGTCTTTCCTTCTGTTTTCCTCTTTCTCAAAAAAAAAGAAAAATTTGAACAAAGGAACCAAAAGTGAAGAAAATCATTCGAGAAAGCAAACAACTTAACAAAATTTGAATTGTTGGAGTGGCTGCACACCAATTGGGGTGTGAACGTGCTAGCGCTACTCAGTTGGAGTGGACGGACTGCCGAACTAGGTGAGTGATTTCTAAACTCTACAGGGTCTGCTGCTGCTTGCAAAATATATTAAAATTGCTTGTAAAGATTTCATGCTGGTGCCATGGCTTGTTTGTAAAAAAATTGTTTCTGAAATTTATTATTCAGTGACTGTCCTGTGATTGATTAAAATACCCTAAAAAATTGCATTCATACTAGGAAAAAACTACTTTGATAAACAAAAATTGTAGACTCTGGACTTAAGGGCGTCACATGCTCTATTAGGGTAAAGTTTATTTTCTTAATAACTAGAACCATACTGGCTAACTCTCCCAGTGTCTAAGAAAGGGTGGAGTTTCGAACTCAATTAGGTTCTTAAAACTTTAGCTGCATTGCTATGGTGATTCATGGTGCACTAATAAATCCTGACCCGATCTGGCTGAGACTTGTTACTTGTGTAGTTTGAAATTATTAGGTTTATAATTTTTCAGTTAGGAGCTATTAAAGACAGAAAATTTTATTGTAGCTAATTTTTGTGTTTCTGATTGTTTTGTGAATTGCAACAAAAAAAAGAATTTCATTTAAAACATTTTTTTAACTTTTCTTTCTCTTAAAAAAAAGAATTTCAAAACAATTCTTGTTTTGTAAACAAATTCGCTTCTCTTATCTTCTCAAATTTGTTCTTTCTCATCTTCCCTTATTCTTCTCGCTAGTGCATGAGTAGTTGGACTCGTGATCCTTCTACTAGTCGTTTAGTTCAAACAAACATTCCTTCAACCATGACCGAAGAAAATCCCCCTCGAACTCCTAGTGGATAGAATCTTCCCCGATCGGGTTTCTATTCCTTCTTGCATCATATTGCCCACCCCAACGGGTAACCACTTTGAAATTCATTCGAATCACATAAATACTTTTCCAAAATTCAGCAATTTTGAACGTGATGATCCTTACATTTTCTTAACCAAATTTGAACAAGTTTGTGCAACCATGAAATTTCAACAACTAAATGATGATGTAATCAAACTTAGGTTAATTCCATTTTCACTGACCGGTTATGCCGAAAAATGGTTGTATCACTTGCCTTCAAATACGATTCGAACTTGGGATGAATTTGTGAAAGTTTTACTAAAGAAATTTTACCCCCGGAAAAAACATCCAAAATTTGAAACGAAATCATTAATTTTCATCAATTTGGGGGTTAATCCTTTGCAAAATATTTCGAAAGATTTAAAGAACTTCTAGTCAAATGTCCACATCATAATTTCGAAAAATGGACTCTTTGTCAAATTTTATACGATGGACTCGATAATAACTCTCAAACCATGATCAAATCGATGTGCAACTGAAACTTTCTAGCCCAAAATCACGATGCCGCTTGGTAATTTCTCGAAAATTTGGCCGAAAAATCAGCTCAGTGGGAAGGATCTAAGAAGAAATCGATTTTTTCCCGATCAAACGCTCATTTGGTAGGATCTACAACAGCTTTAGTAGCGAAAGTAAACACGATGTTAACCAAATTCGATAATTTCCTTTTCATCAACTCAAATAAGTCAAACTCAAGTGTCTCAGCCCTTATGTTACAAATGTAATGATCGTAACCACATTGTCGATCAATGCCCACATTCGTTAGATCAATTTAACACATTTAATAAAGTTAGAAACGACCCGTTCTCCCTAACGTATAGTACGGGTTGGAGAAATCATCCTAACTTCTCAGCCCAAAACAATGCAAATTTGAATTTAGTTCAACTCCCTTTTCAACCATTTTCGAATAATCCTTCGAATACTCCCTTTCAACAAACCCAATTCCAAAATATTACGCAACCTTCTCAAAATCAAGCGCAACAATATTTTGTTCCCTAAGACGATAAACGATGACATCACTTGAGAAAAATCTCGAAACATTGACTAAAGCAATGACTCAAAATCTCCGATCAAATAGCAGTCTGTAGAATTTATTGACTTCGTACATGAAAAACACGGTTCAATTGATCGCTAAGCTTGAAATGCAATTGAGTCAACCAATTCCGTAAGTGAACGTGAAAGAGGTAGTTTTCCGAGTCAACCCATTCCAAACCCCAAGAGTCAAAATCCTAATCCAAACCAAGCTCATGTCATCCAGGATAGAAATCTAATTCAATTGAATGCTATCACGACTTTACGATCCGGTAAGAAAATCGATAATAAAGTTGAAAATAAAAATAACTTATGGAATGTTCCTCTCGACTTTTCTAAAACTACGAATGATCTTGATCCAAATTCAGAATCTAATTCTTCTCTAACTCAAGTAAACAGACCAATTGAGTTTCGCATTCCATTTCCTCATCGTCTTAGACCAAAGAAACATTCCGACCAAATGGAAAAGATGATGAAAATTTTCAAACAAGTGAAAGTTAACATTCCTCTTCTTGACATCATTCAACAAGTCCCAACCTATGCTAAGTTCCTCAAGGACTTGTGTGCCCAAAACCGACACACTCATGTACCCAAGGAAGTTTTCTTAGCCGCCGGACTTAGCGAAGTCTTGTCCCAATCAATGCCAATGAAATACAAAGATCCTAGCTGCCCCATAATATCATATACTACTGGGGACAAGAAAATCAATAGATGCTTGCTAGACAGGTGCTAGTGATAATGTAACGACCCGGGAAAAAACGACCTTGGTTATCCGATATACAACACATATCGAACAATCAAAAGTCGAAATTACCGGATAGTCCAAGAAAGAAATTAGAGGGTGAGGATAGATAAGATAGAAAATTAGAACAGAAGAAGAAGAAGAACACAACAACATCAGAGTAACACGAATCTCACAGCGGAACGAATAAAATATAATAGACAACATATCTTGAAATCAAAGTAGTATATGTATATCATACCATTATCAGAGTACAACACTTTCATCACAGCGGAATAATCAATAGTTAGAAAAATCTTGAAGCCTCCTGCTCCAAGCTCTTCAAGCATACCTGTAAATCCTGACTACTTGACTGCCCGTACAAATTTGGGCACCCAAGAGTTTAGGGAAAATAAAACAAAATAAACTCTGGGTCAGTCATGGGACTGGTGTGAGTAAACTCAAATAATTTGGTTTAACTTTCAAAATCCTTCCGAAAGAAAAGATAATCGTAAGACCAATCCACACATAAACACGGACGGTTTTTACCTTACGATAACCCAAAACACTTTGGAAATCATATATTATCTGATATTATAATAATGTCTAATCACAAGTAATTAAAATATAGTAGAACGCTTGCATCTCACGCTCTACATATATAGTATACAAATCAAACTCGCGGGCACTTATTGGAAATTGGATTCCGACTTTGACAAGGTATGGGACCACCTGCCGATAGTGTATCTCTAGAGGCGAATACACTGGGTTCAACAAGAACATCTTGCAACCCGGCCCTCACATGACCGACCACTCATTTCGCTTGAGTGTATCGAATGTATATCACCAACGGTTGGGATCAGCAACCGTCTCCCGAATGGGACAGCATCGATAGATTTAAGAACAAAAGGAATTTCTCTAGATAGGTGATCATACATCCTAATGGGTGCGACCCACATAGCCATGCTGCCTGCCCGATTTTTGTCATTTCCCGGTTGATGAGGCTTGAGGTCATAACGTATCTTTTGACAGATCACACCTCCATTACTTTGAATGCCACATCGTCATACCCGCCAAATCACAAATTGATTTCCCCAAAAATACCACGGGTATACAGCTAAGAGAAACGAATTCCTCCGCCACCAAACGTAAGTACGTTTGAAGAGATCAACTTACGCGATCCTTTGAATATACTCTGTCAGACATTCGTCCATTCACGTCTGCCCTGGGACTGGACAAACCGAAGGCACTATTCTGTAAACAGGATAGCCCTTGCATAACTCCGTCTTCAATATATTCAGCATACTTGATTCGCAACGCTTATGCCAATACGGAGTGGTTCTCTGGATAATAATCCAACCGGTCTCTCCATATTAACAACGTAAAATGGTCAAAACTTTGATAGTCGGTGATTTAACTATCAAATGAAAACATGTCTGTGTGCAAACAACGATAGTATTTCCAGAAGGAAATTCTATCAACCAAACATCATTCAACGTTTATCCCTTTTAGTTCATTCATTTATTCATTTCCCTTTTTCTGTTATTTAACATTTCTTATTTAATATATTTAGAAAATATACGTTATCAACATTGGAAAACATTTCCATCTCTTGTTTCTATAATCAAAAAAACAATTCTGCTTCTCATTTGGAAAACATTTCCAAATCTCTTTCATTTGATTAAATAGATGTTTGAATAAACATCTCTATGCCAAATCTCCTTCATTTGGTTTCCACTTAACCACTTTTTACCATCGAATCTTAACCACTTCTTAGTTAAAATGAAGTCAATCAAGTTGGGGTATAGTTACCTCTCAGACCTTAACTGAACAACATTTCTAACTTCGAAATAGGCAAAGTTCATCTTTCTAAATCTTTAACACTTCTTTACGACATTCTCGGATTCTATTTACAAATCCGCTTCTCGTACGGAAAACACTTTGATTATAACAATGGTGTTATAATCCCCTGCATCCGAAATATAATAACTCTATTGCGACTTTGATTCTCTATCTCGAATGAATAATCGAACAATGAACTTATCAACTCCTATTGGGTTAATGCTAATCTATACTCCTTATTCTATTAACCCTTACTGGGTTAACTCTTATTCTATTAACCTAGTTTGATTAACTCAACTTGACCAACTTACTTGATCAGCTCAGCTTGGCTTAATTAACTCGACTTATGTAACTCCACTTATTTAACTCGACTTATCTGACTCAATTTGCCTAACTCCTATCGAATAACTAATATTCGATTAACTTATATTCGACTAATATGTTTGTTCTAACTTTATTTCCGAATATCTAATATTAGATTTAACTCCATTCGCTCGACTCTAGATCGCAGCGATCACAATGGTTACGCCTGATTCCCTCAGGAAACATCCGTCCGCCTTAAGCTATCTGCAGCCCAGCGAATTTCGCTAGCAGTCGTGCTAACTGGTAACTTATCTTAAATGACTACTTCTGTTTAACTCTATCTCGAATAATTAAATTCGACCAATTCTAATTGAAAAACTAATATTCAATTAACCTTTATTCGATTACTATATTTAGATAACTCTAGTTCGATTAGACTCTAATCGATTAACTCTAACTGATTAACTCTAATTGGTTAACTCTAACTAACTCTAAATGTTTTACTCCAACGGTTTAACTCTACGGTTTAATCCTAACGGTTTAACTCTAACAGTTCAACTCTAACAGTTTAACTCTAACGGTTGATCTCAATCAATTTATTCTATTGGATTAACTCTATTGGATTAACTCTCTTGGATCAACCCATTTCGAATAACTAATATTCAATAAACTTCCTTTCGAATAAACTGATATTCGATAACTTTATTTCGAATAACTCTCATTCGATAAATTTTCCTTCGTCCTTATCCAGTTTCAAACATCGATGTGGAAATTGATTTTTACTTCTCTATATAAGTCTTGACTTATATACTCTATTTATCCAAAGATAAATAACTAAATTAATTTATAAAACTTTATTTATAAATTAACATTCTCACTTTATCTGTTAGAACGGATCTCTCTTAAATTCTCACTTTGAATTCATATTCTGTTTACCCGTGTGCGAAGCACGGGCCTAAATTCTCCCTAGTGTAAAATTCTCCTTTATTACACTTTTATCCATTTTCAAGTACTTCATTATTCTCTTTAATTTCTAAATAAATAATTCCTTTCCATAACTCAGTTCATTTCCTTGATAAATATTCCTTTTAATCAATTTATAATTGTTTTACAAATATTCCTTTCTATTTCCATTTTGTAAATATTTCTCAAATGATTTCCTTTTTATTCCTATTTGTAATTGTTTACAAATAATCCCCTTTCTATCTTATTTGTAAATGATTTACAAATATTTCCCCCTTTCTTTTCTATTTATACTATTTGCAAAATGATTTGCAAATATCTTCCTTTTTCCTTCATATAAAAAAATACGTTGATTTTATATAAATATTTTATTTTCAAAATAAATTTTGAAAATTCCCTTTTCACTTTCCAACATCACTTACGGTGTAAAAATATCAAATCGAAATGATCGGTCATCATCCAAACACACAGAATCAATAACGGATGATATAACACATCATATATCAAAATATATGAAAAGCGGTAAATAAATGTTGAGGAACCCAGTTGGGTCCCTCCGACCTGTTTCCCTGCATCCACAGATGTCAGTCAACATAAATGACATGAGTATAAAATATTCTGATAAACAGAATTAATATTTCGATACGATTTATATATATCGTTATCGATGTTTTCAATCAACTGACTAGCAGTTCAACTAAACAGCCAACACACAGCAATTCAACCAATGTTTATCAATTCTAAAAATACTTTATAAAAACATAAAGTGTTCAGAGTTAGTGAGATTTACTCACATTGGACGGTTTATCGTTGAATAACGATAATCGGTCATTGATTTGGTTCAGACGTTAAATTTCACCATAAATCCAAACGAGCTCCAATCCACTTGCGGTCAGTTCCATTGCGTAGTGCTCGTCCATACGATCCCAACGGATCCTGTTTCGTTAAATTTCGTTAATGTATGCAAAAGTTATGCTATTTACAATATTTACCTAATTTAAATGAATATATATTTAATTAAATTAATTAAATTATTTTTATCTTAATTAATTTCTAATTGCGTTATTAGCCAAATTACCTTCCCTGCCCTTCTAAAAAATCCTACTTTCCCATCTCTAGCCATATCCAAAAAAAATTTAAAATTGAAAAACCATTTTAATATTAATTAAATTTAATTTTCAAATAAAATATTTAAAAATATTCATTTAATTATAACTTAAAAATTTTAACCCGGATCAAAAATCTGCTTCCACTCATTTTAAAGTATTTTTCGATAAGAATCCAACGGTCCTTGTTTCGTGGAAATCCGACTTGTTTTGAAAAAGTTATAAGCTTTTAAAGTTTATGGTTAAAAATTACGAAAATGCCCCTGGTCTGTTTTAAATTCAAATTAAATTCAAATTAAATTTTAAATTTAAATTTAAATTAATCATCTCATCCGTCGGATCAGTTAGGGATAGCCAGGGAGAGCAGGAAACTATATTTTCCAAACTCAAGCCTTAGACACTATCCTCTCTGTCACCCTTAGAATGTTCCGATATTTATTTTTACAAATTCTATTTTAATTATTATATATATATATTACAAAAATAAATAAATAAATATTATTTAAAAACTTACCCCGTGAAGCCCAAGCCTCTGCCTAAGAGTCCCTAGCTCCCCGTCTTGCCCTCCTTTCTCCCTTCCTCCCTTTTCCCTATTTTCTATTATTTTATTATTATTTCTGCCATTGCCAAAGCTTGAAAGAGGAGGAGGAGGAGTGAGTTTAAAATGAAAGGGGGGGGGGGGGCTATTTATAGCCGAAGGAGTCACATGGATTGCTGAGGTGGCGCGAATCTAACGGTCGAAAATGGATGGCTAGGATTAATCCTTAAATTAATTAAATTATAAATAAATTTAATAATTTATGAATAGTAAAGTGTGTTTTCTCAACCCTATTCGGACGTTAATTTGACTTACTTATTGATACCTTATCCGAAATCTTTTTCAACCATGTTGTTCAATTTTTCTTGCTCTTCAATAATATATAAAAATATTTAAATTTTGAATTCGTTTGAACTTTCAAATAATTTAAATTCAAATTCAAAATAATGTTTTGTGTTAGTTTCAACACCTTCCGGTCTTATGTTGGAGTATCAAACGATAACGGTTTTCAGAAATTCTTCCACCATCTGGTCCGGTTTTTAACGTACTTCAATCCTATGTATTCAAATCAAAAATCGGAGTTCGTTTAGATTTTCAAATAATTTATTTAAATTTTGTTTCCTTAATAACTTTCTATATCCGTTATAGGATTTTCCCAGATTTCATATATAGCTAATATCCTATGTTTAGAATTTTCCTGAATAGGTCTCAGGTTCCAGTTTTGCCGTTAGCATTAGCAAATTCCAATTACCGTCAAAATTTAGTTCAAATTTTGGCCTTTTATTTTTCCTTTTCCACATACGGATGCCATTTTTGACGTAACTTGGTTGGTTACCTAATTTCATCATTTCGGATTTAATGAAACTGATTTCATCGAAATCCGAGTTCGTTAGCTACTACATCCTTTGTAAACGTACTATTTTAAATTAAAAATTTATCCTTTTATACTGCCAGTTCACATTATATTGCAGATCCACTAAATTTCTTCCATTTCGGAATAAAATAAAATATTCAAAATTATTGAAATTAAACCATTTAGAATTCCAAAATAATAAAAAAAACATTTTTAAATAATAACTAAATGGTCAAAAAATCTGGGCCGTTACATTCTTCCCCCCTTAAAATAATTTCGTCCTCGAAATTGCTAAGGTAGAAAAATGAACTTTATAACTAGGTTAAAATTATTTATTTACTCCGGTTTCACTAAACCAATTAATTCTAATTAATTTATTAATTTATTTCTATAAACGAAAATTTCAAAAATTCTGAAAATTTTCTAACATTCAAAATTTCTGAAAAATTTCGCCAGCATCTCCTTTGTATTGGTCAATAGCTCAAACTCCAACTCGCCTCTCTAGGCCTTCTTCAACCCAAAAGAAAATCAAACAGCCAAGTGGCTTGCCCAACAGGTTCATAAATCTCATCAAACTCATATGAATATATACGTGTACCTTTTTGTCGACATTCAATTCTGCAATCAATTTAGCATATACCACTATCATCCCAATCAAACTCTCAATCACTTTTATCTTCAACACGACCATCAGCTTATAACCAAGCCAAATTTCAATCAAACTGCAATTCCAATCTCAATTCAAATTTCTTGCTCGACCATCCATTTCTATCCCAGATTTATCTCTAATCCAGTCCAATTCTACTTGATACCATTTTATTTCAATTCAACTCAATTTCCACTGAACTGCCTTCAATTCAATTTCAAATTTACTTTCACAAATTTCTATTTAATTTGTGTTTGTTTCAATAATCTATACCTGGGAGTTTCAAATAGCTTTGCTTTTCCAAAAATCAAATATCCCTTTGGAATATCAAAATAACTCGGTTTCTCAAAACAATTCAAAAACAAAATCTTTGATAGTAATCCGTCACTTACAAACTCGAAAATGAGCACCGATGATGTCCGGATCAACATCGGAATTTATTTTCCAGCTATCGAAGTGAGTTCAATACTATGGTACTTTCAAAACCCATTTTTAAACATTTTCATTTTGAAATTCATTTCAAAATATCCCTTTTTAATGCTTGTAACAAATTTAAAATCTCCTAGGATTTTAAATTTCACATATATTCAATTTAATTCCATTTACAACGCTTATTCAAATTTTAGCAATTTTAATTCCAATTCTGAACTTAAATTCAGATTTAATTCATCTGATTTCATATATTTCACTTATATGAATTTTGATTTGTTATTTACATAACCTTTCCACATTTTATAAACTTATTCGATTATAATCACAACCAACACATTCAATATACTATAATAATTTCAAATATCTATACTTTGCTTATATCAAAATATAATTTGGGTAAAATTATTTCATTCACCCTTTTTCAAAACATACTGTGTCGGTTCATCATATTCAAGCGTTTAGAAACCCCTATCGATACAGTGGATCAAACTGATCGATCAGAATTCATAAACAACTCAACCAATAAATCTCCACAATATAGAATCATTTTATATTAAATAACAAATACGTTCACTCTTATATATACACTCAAACTCAGTCTAGGGTATTACTAACCCCATCTCTACTGAATCACGCCACAGAGCCAAGGTAATACTTAATCTTCAGCTCTGATACCACTGTAACGACCCGGGAAAAAACGACCTTGGTTATCCGATATACAACACATATCGAACAATCAAAAGTCGAAATTACCGGATAGTCCAAGAAAGAAATTAGAGGGTGAGGATAGATAAGATAGAAAATTAGAACAGAAGAAGAAGAAGAACACAACAACATCAGAGTAACACGAATCTCACAGCGGAACGAATAAAATATAATAGACAACATATCTTGAAATCAAAGTAGTATATGTATATCATACCATTATCAGAGTACAACACTTTCATCACAGCGGAATAATCAATAGTTAGAAAAATCTTGAAGCCTCCTGCTCCAAGCTCTTCAAGCATACCTGTAAATCCTGACTACTTGACTGCCCGTACAAATTTGGGCACCCAAGAGTTTAGGGAAAATAAAACAAAATAAACTCTGGGTCAGTCATGGGACTGGTGTGAGTAAACTCAAATAATTTGGTTTAACTTTCAAAATCCTTCCGAAAGAAAAGATAATCGTAAGACCAATCCACACATAAACACGGACGGTTTTTACCTTACGATAACCCAAAACACTTTGGAAATCATATATTATCTGATATTATAATAATGTCTAATCACAAGTAATTAAAATATAGTAGAACGCTTGCATCTCACGCTCTACATATATAGTATACAAATCAAACTCGCGGGCACTTATTGGAAATTGGATTCCGACTTTGACAAGGTATGGGACCACCTGCCGATAGTGTATCTCTAGAGGCGAATACACTGGGTTCAACAAGAACATCTTGCAACCCGGCCCTCACATGACCGACCACTCATTTCGCTTGAGTGTATCGAATGTATATCACCAACGGTTGGGATCAGCAACCGTCTCCCGAATGGGACAGCATCGATAGATTTAAGAACAAAAGGAATTTCTCTAGATAGGTGATCATACATCCTAATGGGTGCGACCCACATAGCCATGCTGCCTGCCCGATTTTTGTCATTTCCCGGTTGATGAGGCTTGAGGTCATAACGTATCTTTTGACAGATCACACCTCCATTACTTTGAATGCCACATCGTCATACCCGCCAAATCACAAATTGATTTCCCCAAAAATACCACGGGTATACAGCTAAGAGAAACGAATTCCTCCGCCACCAAACGTAAGTACGTTTGAAGAGATCAACTTACGCGATCCTTTGAATATACTCTGTCAGACATTCGTCCATTCACGTCTGCCCTGGGACTGGACAAACCGAAGGCACTATTCTGTAAACAGGATAGCCCTTGCATAACTCCGTCTTCAATATATTCAGCATACTTGATTCGCAACGCTTATGCCAATACGGAGTGGTTCTCTGGATAATAATCCAACCGGTCTCTCCATATTAACAACGTAAAATGGTCAAAACTTTGATAGTCGGTGATTTAACTATCAAATGAAAACATGTCTGTGTGCAAACAACGATAGTATTTCCAGAAGGAAATTCTATCAACCAAACATCATTCAACGTTTATCCCTTTTAGTTCATTCATTTATTCATTTCCCTTTTTCTGTTATTTAACATTTCTTATTTAATATATTTAGAAAATATACGTTATCAACATTGGAAAACATTTCCATCTCTTGTTTCTATAATCAAAAAAACAATTCTGCTTCTCATTTGGAAAACATTTCCAAATCTCTTTCATTTGATTAAATAGATGTTTGAATAAACATCTCTATGCCAAATCTCCTTCATTTGGTTTCCACTTAACCACTTTTTACCATCGAATCTTAACCACTTCTTAGTTAAAATGAAGTCAATCAAGTTGGGGTATAGTTACCTCTCAGACCTTAACTGAACAACATTTCTAACTTCGAAATAGGCAAAGTTCATCTTTCTAAATCTTTAACACTTCTTTACGACATTCTCGGATTCTATTTACAAATCCGCTTCTCGTACGGAAAACACTTTGATTATAACAATGGTGTTATAATCCCCTGCATCCGAAATATAATAACTCTATTGCGACTTTGATTCTCTATCTCGAATGAATAATCGAACAATGAACTTATCAACTCCTATTGGGTTAATGCTAATCTATACTCCTTATTCTATTAACCCTTACTGGGTTAACTCTTATTCTATTAACCTAGTTTGATTAACTCAACTTGACCAACTTACTTGATCAGCTCAGCTTGGCTTAATTAACTCGACTTATGTAACTCCACTTATTTAACTCGACTTATCTGACTCAATTTGCCTAACTCCTATCGAATAACTAATATTCGATTAACTTATATTCGACTAATATGTTTGTTCTAACTTTATTTCCGAATATCTAATATTAGATTTAACTCCATTCGCTCGACTCTAGATCGCAGCGATCACAATGGTTACGCCTGATTCCCTCAGGAAACATCCGTCCGCCTTAAGCTATCTGCAGCCCAGCGAATTTCGCTAGCAGTCGTGCTAACTGGTAACTTATCTTAAATGACTACTTCTGTTTAACTCTATCTCGAATAATTAAATTCGACCAATTCTAATTGAAAAACTAATATTCAATTAACCTTTATTCGATTACTATATTTAGATAACTCTAGTTCGATTAGACTCTAATCGATTAACTCTAACTGATTAACTCTAATTGGTTAACTCTAACTAACTCTAAATGTTTTACTCCAACGGTTTAACTCTACGGTTTAATCCTAACGGTTTAACTCTAACAGTTCAACTCTAACAGTTTAACTCTAACGGTTGATCTCAATCAATTTATTCTATTGGATTAACTCTATTGGATTAACTCTCTTGGATCAACCCATTTCGAATAACTAATATTCAATAAACTTCCTTTCGAATAAACTGATATTCGATAACTTTATTTCGAATAACTCTCATTCGATAAATTTTCCTTCGTCCTTATCCAGTTTCAAACATCGATGTGGAAATTGATTTTTACTTCTCTATATAAGTCTTGACTTATATACTCTATTTATCCAAAGATAAATAACTAAATTAATTTATAAAACTTTATTTATAAATTAACATTCTCACTTTATCTGTTAGAACGGATCTCTCTTAAATTCTCACTTTGAATTCATATTCTGTTTACCCGTGTGCGAAGCACGGGCCTAAATTCTCCCTAGTGTAAAATTCTCCTTTATTACACTTTTATCCATTTTCAAGTACTTCATTATTCTCTTTAATTTCTAAATAAATAATTCCTTTCCATAACTCAGTTCATTTCCTTGATAAATATTCCTTTTAATCAATTTATAATTGTTTTACAAATATTCCTTTCTATTTCCATTTTGTAAATATTTCTCAAATGATTTCCTTTTTATTCCTATTTGTAATTGTTTACAAATAATCCCCTTTCTATCTTATTTGTAAATGATTTACAAATATTTCCCCCTTTCTTTTCTATTTATACTATTTGCAAAATGATTTGCAAATATCTTCCTTTTTCCTTCATATAAAAAAATACGTTGATTTTATATAAATATTTTATTTTCAAAATAAATTTTGAAAATTCCCTTTTCACTTTCCAACATCACTTACGGTGTAAAAATATCAAATCGAAATGATCGGTCATCATCCAAACACACAGAATCAATAACGGATGATATAACACATCATATATCAAAATATATGAAAAGCGGTAAATAAATGTTGAGGAACCCAGTTGGGTCCCTCCGACCTGTTTCCCTGCATCCACAGATGTCAGTCAACATAAATGACATGAGTATAAAATATTCTGATAAACAGAATTAATATTTCGATACGATTTATATATATCGTTATCGATGTTTTCAATCAACTGACTAGCAGTTCAACTAAACAGCCAACACACAGCAATTCAACCAATGTTTATCAATTCTAAAAATACTTTATAAAAACATAAAGTGTTCAGAGTTAGTGAGATTTACTCACATTGGACGGTTTATCGTTGAATAACGATAATCGGTCATTGATTTGGTTCAGACGTTAAATTTCACCATAAATCCAAACGAGCTCCAATCCACTTGCGGTCAGTTCCATTGCGTAGTGCTCGTCCATACGATCCCAACGGATCCTGTTTCGTTAAATTTCGTTAATGTATGCAAAAGTTATGCTATTTACAATATTTACCTAATTTAAATGAATATATATTTAATTAAATTAATTAAATTATTTTTATCTTAATTAATTTCTAATTGCGTTATTAGCCAAATTACCTTCCCTGCCCTTCTAAAAAATCCTACTTTCCCATCTCTAGCCATATCCAAAAAAAATTTAAAATTGAAAAACCATTTTAATATTAATTAAATTTAATTTTCAAATAAAATATTTAAAAATATTCATTTAATTATAACTTAAAAATTTTAACCCGGATCAAAAATCTGCTTCCACTCATTTTAAAGTATTTTTCGATAAGAATCCAACGGTCCTTGTTTCGTGGAAATCCGACTTGTTTTGAAAAAGTTATAAGCTTTTAAAGTTTATGGTTAAAAATTACGAAAATGCCCCTGGTCTGTTTTAAATTCAAATTAAATTCAAATTAAATTTTAAATTTAAATTTAAATTAATCATCTCATCCGTCGGATCAGTTAGGGATAGCCAGGGAGAGCAGGAAACTATATTTTCCAAACTCAAGCCTTAGACACTATCCTCTCTGTCACCCTTAGAATGTTCCGATATTTATTTTTACAAATTCTATTTTAATTATTATATATATATATTACAAAAATAAATAAATAAATATTATTTAAAAACTTACCCCGTGAAGCCCAAGCCTCTGCCTAAGAGTCCCTAGCTCCCCGTCTTGCCCTCCTTTCTCCCTTCCTCCCTTTTCCCTATTTTCTATTATTTTATTATTATTTCTGCCATTGCCAAAGCTTGAAAGAGGAGGAGGAGGAGTGAGTTTAAAATGAAAGGGGGGGGGCTATTTATAGCCGAAGGAGTCACATGGATTGCTGAGGTGGCGCGAATCTAACGGTCGAAAATGGATGGCTAGGATTAATCCTTAAATTAATTAAATTATAAATAAATTTAATAATTTATGAATAGTAAAGTGTGTTTTCTCAACCCTATTCGGACGTTAATTTGACTTACTTATTGATACCTTATCCGAAATCTTTTTCAACCATGTTGTTCAATTTTTCTTGCTCTTCAATAATATATAAAAATATTTAAATTTTGAATTCGTTTGAACTTTCAAATAATTTAAATTCAAATTCAAAATAATGTTTTGTGTTAGTTTCAACACCTTCCGGTCTTATGTTGGAGTATCAAACGATAACGGTTTTCAGAAATTCTTCCACCATCTGGTCCGGTTTTTAACGTACTTCAATCCTATGTATTCAAATCAAAAATCGGAGTTCGTTTAGATTTTCAAATAATTTATTTAAATTTTGTTTCCTTAATAACTTTCTATATCCGTTATAGGATTTTCCCAGATTTCATATATAGCTAATATCCTATGTTTAGAATTTTCCTGAATAGGTCTCAGGTTCCAGTTTTGCCGTTAGCATTAGCAAATTCCAATTACCGTCAAAATTTAGTTCAAATTTTGGCCTTTTATTTTTCCTTTTCCACATACGGATGCCATTTTTGACGTAACTTGGTTGGTTACCTAATTTCATCATTTCGGATTTAATGAAACTGATTTCATCGAAATCCGAGTTCGTTAGCTACTACATCCTTTGTAAACGTACTATTTTAAATTAAAAATTTATCCTTTTATACTGCCAGTTCACATTATATTGCAGATCCACTAAATTTCTTCCATTTCGGAATAAAATAAAATATTCAAAATTATTGAAATTAAACCATTTAGAATTCCAAAATAATAAAAAAAACATTTTTAAATAATAACTAAATGGTCAAAAAATCTGGGCCGTTACAGATAACTTGCTTCGATTTTCCGTTTACCACCAATTAGGACTAGGAGAAATGAAACCCACCAAGGTTACCCTTCAGCTTGTTGACCGTTTAATTAAGAAACCTTTGGGCGAAATCGAGGATGTATTGATAAAAGTAAGCGAATTATTCTTTCTAGTCGACTTCATTGTCCTAGAAACTCAACAGGTAAGCAATCCTGCAAACCAAATCTCTTTGATTTTAGGATGACCTTCTTAGTAACCTCTAATGCGCTTATCAACTGTAGAAATGGGTCTATGAAACTCTCTTTTGGTAACATGACCATCAAACTAAACATCTTTAGAACAGAAACCTTTCCTAACTCTTATGTGGACCAGTTTTCTGAAATCCATGCGGTCCATAACAATGAACTTGAGCTCAACCATCTGAGCAACGAAGTTGAATCGTATTACGAAACTTTGTTTCAAGATATCCCCGAAAATGTATCTAAGTCAATTTCTGTCGAGCCGCTCACAAATGAGTCAATACCTCAACCAATTTCTTCAGTTGAGTCGTCTCCCAAATCCAAACTCAAAATGCTTCCCAGTCATCTTAAGTAAGCTTAAGTAGGAGGTAATGAAACTCTTCCTACTATTATCGCTTTCGACCTTACTATAGAGCAGGAACAATTTCTCCTTTCCATCCTTAAGAAAAATAAGGAAGTAATTGGTTGGTCCATGGTTGATATTAAGGGGATTATTCCTTCGATAGTCCAACATCAAATCCACCTTATAGATAATGCCAAGCCCACTCGTGATCCCCAGCATTAACTAAACCCCATCAGAAAAGAAGCAGTTCGTGATGAAATCCTTAAATGTCTTGACAATGAAATCATCTACCAGATTTTCGGTAGTCACCGGGTTAGTCCAATTCATGTCATACCAAAGAAATCAGGGATAACCGTGATCCAAAATGAAGCTAACAAGCTTATCCCAACCCATGCCCACGTAGGTTGGCGTGTTTGCATTGATTATAGGAAACTTAACGCTGCAACACGTAAGGAACATTTCCCTCTTCCATTTATCGATCAATTGTTAGAACGACCAGCCAGTCACGAGTACTACTATTTCCTTGATGGGTACTCAGGCTATCATAAAATCCCTATCGCTCTTGAGGACCAAGAGAAGACCACTTTCACTTGTCCTTTCGGTACATTTGTGTACCGTCGTATGCCTGTTGGTCTCTATAATGAACCTGCAACCTCCTAGAGGTTCATGGTTAACATTTTTTCCTGATATGATCGAGCAAATTTTGGAAGTTTTCATGAATGACTTTTCCATCTTTGGGGACTCTTACACTGAGTGTTTACATCACCTTGATCTTGTTTTTAATTGTTGCAATGATAAACACTTAACTCTTAATTGGAAAAAATGTCACTTCATGGCCGAACATGGCATTGTTTTAGGATATGTCATCTCGAATAAAGGAATTAAAGTAGACAAAGCCAAAATCGAAGTTATCTCTTGTCTTCCCATTCCCAAATCCATTAAGATCATCCGATCTTTTTTAGGTCATGCTGCTTTTTACCATAGGTTTATAAAGGATTTTAGCAAAATCAGTCGACCTTCGAGTAATCTTCTTGGTAAGGATGTTCCTTTTAACTTCAACTCTGACTGTATTTCATCTTTTAAGCATCTTAAAAACGAACTTGTCTCTGCCCCTATCATCTTCTCTCTCAACTGGAAGCTGCCTTTTGAAATCATGTGTGACGCCTCGAATTTCGCTGTAAGTGCTATCTTAGGACAACATACCGATAAAAATTTTCATGTCATTTACTACGCGAGTAAGACTTTGAACGATGCTCAAGTCGATTATACAACCAATGAAAAGGAACTTTTGGCAGTCGTCTTTGCTCTAGAAAAATTCAGACCTTATCTAGTTGGCTCACACATCACTGTTCATATCGATCACTCCGCACTTAGGTACATTTTCTCTAAAAAGGATGCTAAGGATCGTCTCGTTCGTTGGATCCTTCTACTTCAAGAATTTGACATTACCATTAAGGATAAAAAAGGATCCGATAACATGATTGCGGGCCACTTGTCTCGTCCTCCAAATGCCCTGTCTTCTTCTCTTCCGATCAACAAGAATTTTCCGGATGAACAACTCTTTTCTTTATCCACTGATCCTTGGTTCGATGACATTGTCAACTACTTAGTCACCAATCAGACCCCTTCTTTTTGGTCCAAGAAAGATAAAAAAAATTCTTTTCCCAAGTGAAACATTTTTACTGGGACGACCCTTATCTTTTCAAGTACTGTCCCTACCAAATCATCTTAATGTGTGTTCCCGATACTGAAACTCGCAATATCCTCTCTTTCTGTTACGACCAAGCCTATGGTTGTCACTTTGGTCCCAAAAAGACTACTGAAAAGGTTCTCTAATCGGGTTTCAACTGGCCCAACCTTTTCACAGATGCTTACGAATTTTGCAAAACTTGTGGTCGATGTCAATTCTTAGGGAAAATTGGTAAATGAAATATGATTCCCCTAAAACCCATCCAGGAAGTCAAAATTTTTGATGTTTAGGGTATAGACTTCATGGGACCCTTCCCTAATTCTTTTGGGAACCTTTTTATTTTGTTAGCCGTTGATTGTGTTTCTAAATGGGTCAAAGTTGTTCCATGCAAAACAAACGACAACAAGGTTGTTGTGCACTTCTTAAAAGAAAACATATTTTCTATGTTTGGCACGCCTCTCACAATAATCAGCGACAATGGAACACACTTTTGTAATCGTTCTTTTGAAGCCTTTATGAGAAAGTATCTAATAACCCACAAGTTATCCACTCCGTACAATCCTCAAACTTGTGGGCAAGTTGAAGTATCGAATAGGCATATTAAACAAATCCTTGAGAATACTGTGAATCAAAATCATAAAGATTGGTCCCATAAGTTAACTGACACTCTTTGGGCTTACTGCACCGCTTCCAAACAAACTTAGGTATGTCCCTTTATCGGTTGATTTTTGGTAACTTGCCAGTTGAACTAGAACATAGGGCATTATAGGCAATAAAACTTTAAATCTTGACATAGAGCAAGCAGGTGAACTTAGGAAGCTTCAACTTAATGAACTTGATGAAATTCGAAATGATGCCCTTGAAAATGAACGAATTTATAAGGACAGAACGATAGTTTTTCATGATAAATCAGTTTTACGTAATACTTCCATGCTAGGTCAAAAAGTTCTGATGTATGACTCAAAATTGCATTTATTTCCAGGTAAGTTAAAATCTAGATGGACAGAACCTAACACTATACTGACCGTTTTCCGTATTGTGAGGTTGAAATTGAGAATCCAACCAATGGATCATCCTATAAGATCAGTGGTCAACGCCTTAAACCTTTTTTGGAACCAATACCCAACCAAGAGGATGAGCTCATGGTGAGCCACATTACATTCCGTAAGACACACTAACCCTCTCTGTATATATGTAAATATTCTCTTATTAAATAATTTCATTTCACTAAGATTTGTCGGATTAACGACTGTGAGGACACGATCACACTCAAGTGTGGGGCGGAATTTACATTACATCAGCAATCAAATTTTATGAACTAGGTCATTCGTTGAACAAAGACTAACTTAAAGTTCATAAATAACACCTTGGTTCTTTATTAATAAGTTGAATTGTAGGGTGATGGTAATGAACGTTAATTATCCTGAGTCGTAGTGTGTCCTTTTAAGATGCTAGCTTGAGACTGTGCAGACGTCAGTCGTGTTCTGGAGTTAGCGTGTCAACCTTTTTTATACATATTAGAATGTGCAAGTAAAAAAAATCATAAAAAAACAAATCAAATAAAAATGATTTTGCATTCACATTTGTTGGATTTTCTGAGTTTGTTTTCATGCATAATATTTTTTTTTAACTCAAAATTTTAAACTTGCAAATTCTAAATTCTACTTAGCCACTTAAGGAGAAATGAGTCATTGTAGAGTTCTTCTTCGATACCCCCACATTATTCAAACCCAAGTTTTAGTCGATTTACATCCATGTTTCGACTAGTTTTTCTTATATTGGTATACTTAAGAACCTTTTTACCGATTTATTCTCAAAGGTTAAAAAACGTCACTTTTATACCAATATTACATGCCCACTCCGTACTTGTTTTAAGGTAGGATAACCATATACCATATCTTATTTTATATGGGTTATCTATCTTACGAAACTTTGCTTATCTTTCTTTCCAGCTTTTTATATAATCTCAATCTAAACTTGTGTGTTGAATTAGGGTTATAGAAGTAGAGTAACTAGGGCACAAAACTTTCCTTTCATGAAGTATTGGTTATGATTCGCTTAGTACAGGAGGAATCAAATGAAATAATACAGAGTATCATTCCATTCCATGTCCACTCATCATTCATCATGCATTCTCAAAAAAAAGGAAAATGCAATAAAGAGAAAATCTCTAAGAATAAAATAGACATTCAACATTCTTGATTGTAAAGCATTTATTTCCATTCCATCCACATCCATCATACCGTACTTAGAATCGAGGATTGTAGTAGAGGAGATGAAAGGAAACAAAATGTTCATATGTGACTTAGTATTACCTTAATCTTTTGTAGCTTGAAGTTCAACTAATACACTTGCCCTCTTATCTATAATATTTTTAGAACTTACAAAATTTTCCTTTATCTATGCATAACTCACATCCAATACAATACACTATAGTTACATTGGTACATAATTATTCAAAAAAAAAGTAATTTAGTGCACATTGTCGATGTGTAGAACTTTGGTTGACACCACGCTCTTAACCTTCAAGGCAATTACAGCGTTATCAAGAAATTACAATTCAGCTTGAAATTTTTTATTCATTTTTGCACCAATAATGGGATGGACAGTTTAGGACTAAATCGTTATTATTGAAATTAAGTAAATTACTTGGAATTTGAAAGACTGTAAATATATTATTTGATTAATCCGCGTACATAAGACGCTTTGGATTTTGTGGGTAGAATCCACTGAAAACCCTCACAATACAACATTCGTCCTACTAGGGACACCTAGAGTTTAACGGCTTGTTGCATACGCTAAATGCAATCGTATTTCCTACGAAAGTGTGACATATCTTAGTTTAGTTTATTCGAGGACGAAAAAAAGATAAGTGTGGGGGTATTTGATATACACGTAAATGTGTATATTTTATCTGCTTATTTATCTTATTTTCTCTTTAAAATAATTGATACCGTGTATTTATAGTTGTGTTTTCAGACTATTTAATATGATGGATTGACGTACTTAATTGTTAAAAAGCTTGAAGAATTGGTGCAAGGAGAGTGTTGATTTTTAGAGATGGACTAAAGCTTGAAGACCTGAATAAATGTTGTTATTCAACCACCTTCTGCCGCATATTTTAAAGTCAAGATTCAATGCTTTTTTTATAAAGATCGCGTGTCTCAGATGTTATGGAGTTCTTATTCATGCTCAAAATGATTGAAGTTGATGCCGTTTGATGTCCGTAAGTTATTATTCCATGACATTTGTATGTCCATTCACACGCCATCACATTGGTTTATTTGTTATTTGGGCAAAGACTTTTGTCCCACATCTTGTAATTCCCACTTCGTCATGGTCATGGCAGCAATAAATACAGCTGTATCTCTTTCATTTGTTATTACATTGGAAACACTTGGTATTATTCTGTAAACTCTTCTCTTGGAATAAAATTATTCCTCTCGGTTTTTTTAGTTTTTATTTTATTTTATTTATGTTTATTCTTTTCTTTTTCCCTTCTCATCATTTAGCTATGTCTAGCTAATCCCCTTTAATTAGGGGGCGATGACGCTTATAGACTAGATTCAATATGAATCACATAGCTAAAAAATGAGGACTTTATGCATATAGATCTAGATTTGAACCAAGAGTTCGATCCGAACCTTCATATTCTATGTCGTATAAGAGTTGTACTCCTTCACCGAGTATATTCGTGTTTGATCTAACACTTTTCAGATTTAGATCTAATTTTTAGGGTTTTAGAAATAAAGTAGTGAATCTGTCCTGATAGCATATGGTTGTTTAAGAGCTTAGCTCCTGCATAAGCTATGCTTGTAGTTATTCATATGCTTGTTTCCAAATACCTAATTATTGTTGATTCGTATTTGTGACAGAAACATGAGCTAGATCTATATTAATCTATTTGACTGTTGATAATTATTAATCCAGTTTATGTCATTACTCCCGAATTACTTTCATCTATATTAAAAAACTCTCTTTTTATTTATTTTCTGTTGTTTTCAAAAATCAAACCTTTGGAAGTTAAAATAGTTTTGGTCTTATAGTTCAACACCCTTTACAACAACCCTTGTTGTTTAGGAAAGCCAAACGAATTAAATAATTGTTTAAAATTGTTCAATTTCTTCGCAAACAGTGCCATTTTCATTAAAATTCTCTACAAAAGACCAATTTCAGTTCAAGCGGAATTAGATTACCTATTTAACAGTTATAATCAAAACAATTAAACCCAGTTTTGATCAGTTTTATTTCCGAGACAGCAACATTCATGGATTATAATTTCAAGGCTTTGTCAAATAAAACTTCTACTAAACATCATCTCCGTTAAAGATGAATAATATTCGATAATTACAATTGTAAGCTTTGCAACGATACTGAATCAGTATCACACTTATATTTCAATTGTGTTTTTAGAAATTATGCAAAGAGATGGTGTAGGCTAAAGTAAAGATAATATTAAGCTCGCTTTATGATTTAGCAGAAAAGTTTCAATAGTTCATATCTAACATTAACTCTAAAATACAGAGACATGGTTAAACTTGCTATTTCAAATGCAGTCTGGAACATTTGACAAGAATAAAACGATTGAATGTTTCCTAATGGATCTATAAGTTTCAATTACTACTTCAATTGCAGTCTGATACAGATATAATATGTAGCCAAAATCAAAATAGGTACCAGTCTTCACAGAATATAAGTTTAGTCATCTTAGCAGCAACTTAGACCAAAAAAATAATCTGGTAGCGAAAAACATGATATTAAGGTCCCATACGGGCATGATAGCAACATAAACTTCCTACTTAATTATTATACTCTTTTTATTAACAAAACTAATTTCTCGCTCAATAACCCAAATAACAGATTTAACAAATAATGAAATATAATTTGTTGTCATTTGCACCAGATCTACTTAGAATGGTCTAAAATAAACATATCTGACATTAAGACTACTAGCAAAAGTAGTATATCTAGCAAACAATCACAGTTCTCAACCTCTTTCTTAACAACATCCAAAACCGAATCAATCGGGTCTGTTCCTTTTGTATAATCTCAGTTCGTACCCGCTTGAGCTAACTTCATTGTAGTAAATGTTGACTCTTTCAAGCTGCATATCTAAATTTCCGTCATATTTCCAAGTTGAATCGATTCCATGCTTGGTGCATACCACTTCCCAGAATTTAGCTCTGATTTGGTTACCAACTGCTCGCAACACTAAGATGACACGAAAGGTGGCAGCTCAATAAATGGAATCGAACGGTAGGCACATGCAAACTAGATCTTGAATTGGCTCCATCATCATCAACATTGCAACAATTGGAAGTTCTATATTTCAGTAGTAGGCGGTTCAAGTTTGTTAAGAAGGAGTTTGAGGGGAGAAAGAGGATCGATTTTTTCAGTGAGGGAAAATGAATGGACGGCTGTGTGAGGGAGTAAAGTTATGTCCTCTGAGTTGCTCTCATATAACTTAAAAAAAGAGCCAATGAATGTAAGTTTAGTGAGACGACCCAAACCTCCCCGTAAGGGAAAGCCTGGATTCAGTTGAGAACATGACACATCAGAACACAAACAATAGAACATTTCATTGCTATTACAACAATTTACATCAGAGTACAAGAATATATCAGAGCATGGATAAACATTACACAACGGAAAGTATTAGAGATTTAAAACACACAGCAGTGGAAAATAACACATAAGTACAATGCCTAGCAGAAAATAACAACTGACACAACTGAAAGAGATATACGGATACAAAGCTTTCCGAATATAGCTCCAGGTGTAATCCAGGATCCTATGAAAAGAAGTATCTGCGAAAACAAAAACTACTAGCTGCCCGTGTGGAAAATATGGGCACCCAGAGTTTAGATTAAAACAATAAACTCCGAGTCAGTCATGGGACTGGTGTGAGAACTAAAACCCTTGTTAGCTTTTATTTTAAAGTTAGGTAATTCACGGGACCATGCCATATAACACGAAACGGGTTTATCCCCCATGAATACCAGTGTATAAACATAACAGCGCAATGCTAAAGAGAAAAATGAAGCTATTATAAGACTCAGGTCCCATCACACAATGAATGCAATTGAGGATAGAGTTTTGCCTTATAATAGACAAATATTCTTGATACGCGAAATTTCATCTTTTATTACTACTATATAAGTGAAGAAATAAACTTCAAATATAAATGTATTAATCATAGGCGGTGTAGGTACCATTATATTACGTCGCTATATATATATATATTTACAACTAAAACCGAAAAATCACGTATTGGAAATTGGGTTTCCATCTACGAACCGAGGCAAGAGATCATCCTCACCGATTTCGAGACATTCTAGCAAATGCCTCAGGATCCCCCGCAGTGAACCCCTAGGATCTTCATGGCCAGTCATCCGCCGATAATTGGCAATATAATAAACTATATGTTAGCTGGTTCTATCGAACCTCCAAAAC
This sequence comes from Allium sativum, assembly GCA_030737875.1. Taxonomy (NCBI): domain Eukaryota; kingdom Viridiplantae; phylum Streptophyta; class Magnoliopsida; order Asparagales; family Amaryllidaceae; genus Allium; species Allium sativum. The sequence continues at coordinate 424,558,159 of CM060909.1, read as the reverse complement.
AGGTCAGTAATGTCGACCACTCTAGAGCCACTAGAGACTCAAATCATATCCGAGGTACCTCGCTTTCCATCAAATAATATGCAACATTCACATAAGTAAACAGTTTGGGCTCCATACCATGACGTTACTCGTAGCAAGAACTAACATATGTCCATTTCCATGCAGTCATTATCCCGTTTTTGGTTCATACCACGGTGTAAGGCTCGTGAATTAACGCTACACAAAGCTATGCTAATTGAATTTGTACTTTGATCATCAACCACAAAGCCTTGCTTTTCAACAAAAGCCTTGATCCATGCAACTCAGCATGCCACACTGTCAATCCATATTGTACCACTGATTTCCATCAATATATAACCTCTAAGCTCGTACGTCTCAGAGAAGGGTGTTAAGCAAGAGAATAAATTCTCCGCCACCAAACAGATATATATTTAACAGAGATCAACGAATACAGTATAAAGGAATACATTGTCAGACACACTATCCATTTACAAGTCCGTTCTAGGTCTGAACGAAGCCAGAGGCACCTTATTCCTCGTCCCATATGTCCAATACAGGAGAGAGGCCTTCGCATATCCGGTCGATCTCCAAGTACGTCTGGACGATCACCACTTATTATCTTATCTTGGGTGTACATCCCAATCAAGACATCAGTAATCATCCAAATGATGTGAAGATCTCCGGTCTTCAACAACCGTCTTCATCATCGAATTTTAACCATTGTATCATTTATTTAGAATGGGTTAAACCCGGTTTTTCTGAATAACTCGCGTATTTTATAATCAAGTTCTATTAAAACACATCATACGCCTCATTCCAATTTAGAATATTATTTTATTCAAATATTCACATCTTTAGGGAAAGGTTTCCATCAATTTTATCAAAGATAAATTCTTTTAAAATTTCTCTTTAATCTTCCTTTTGATAACGTTTTCAAAAGATTTTATTTTATCCTTTAACAATTCTAAACCAAATTAAGATTAATTAACAGTCTAATAATATAAATGGAATAGCAGCAAAGCCTTTTAAATTCCAAATATAGTAACAGTCTTCATTCACAGAAGCTCATCTCGATTATTACCCAGTCGAGTTCCATTCAATTCCAATTTAATATATTAAATTGGAAAATTTTACTTTGGAAAATTTCCATTAAATCTTAGTTAAAAGATTTATAAAATCCAAATCATCTCTTCACTGTTAATTGAGTTAAAGAACAAGTGTTATTTAAAACACCGTTCACTATAAACCCAAAAATCCAATTTCAATTCAATTCCAATTAAATATTAATTAATTGGTAAACTACTCTGAATCTTAATTAAAAGATTGTTCTTTTCTCAACTGGGTTTAAGAACAGTGTTAATAAAGACACCATTCATGACAAACCCAAAGTCCAATTTAATATTAAATACAAGGCCCTGATTTGAAATTATATCGGCTTATATTCAATATCAAATTCTGAAATAAACAAATATCGTATTGGGAATAACGATATATATGTCTTTCAAATTCCTCAACAATATCCGTATAATCATGGAATCCAATATCAAAATATCCCGAAGATAATTTCGATTCAATTCCATTCCAATTTATACATTGGAAAAATTCTGGTTATTTTAAAACCATTTCTGTGTCCAAATTTATCATTTGAAAGCATTGGATTTTATTCTAGTTAATGACTAGTTCATTTCGATCAAAATATCTTTTATCTTTTCAAACTTGGAACTTTTCATCCAAAATCTTTCCAAATCATTTATTATGATTTTACATAAATTTTCCATATTTTTTATAATTTTGTTGAGGTACGTACAGTCGGTTTCCAAAAACGGCCACCGAACTGCATTCATAGGGACCTTTTCTGAAATTGATTTGGGCATATTTTAAATTCCGACCGTTCAAATTTAAATCTCTTATATTCATTGGAAATCTCTTTTTGATATGAACCCAAGGTTCCAGTTTTAGAAGAATACGACAGTCGGATCTCCCGTTACGTCCATAAATTCGCGTACGGTCGCTGCATGGCGCATTATATCCTGGCCATTATATATATATAATATATTGTCAATTTCCATTTAAAACGTATTTTATATATCGTTTATAAATTCATTTTAAAACGATTTCAACACCATTTCCAATTTTAACTCAAAATTGAATATTCCATATCATATAATATTAAAATGATAATATTTTCAAAATCCTAGATTTTGAAATCACTTCTTTTTTATATTCATTAAAAAATGAATAGAATCGATCGATGAACCCATTCGAGTAAAAATGTCGATTAACTACATAACTCGGCTTCCATATTTCAATATTTTCGTGTCCATCCTAAATCGAACATCAAAATCACATTCTGGTTATTCACTGAATATTATTTTAAATTATTCGTTAAATTTGAATTGGAATCAGACTCAATCAGTTACCATATAATTTCAGTTTTATGGATTTCATACATCGCATGTATACAACAATAATGATAAACAATCATTAAAAAATCATACAACATCCAGAGTGCATTTTACAACTGTATAAGCATTAAAAGAAACAAATAACGCTTATACAGTCTGTCAACCCATCGATTGACATACCATTAATTATTGGGGTCAGTGTATGTCAAATATCATCCCAATACCCATGTGGGGTTTTCAAACAACAAATACTGATTATTATTTGTGCAGTTGGGTGATGTGTAGAAATAATCGTCCCAATCAAGAACAGTTAAATAGGTGTACACAAACAAACCGTTCGATTTGTAAATGAATATTTATTTTATTTTCTGGAGAATTTTATACAACGTATATAAATAATTTACATATCGCATATATAAATAATTTATACAACGCATATATATACATATATATTATTTACTCCATTTCAATATCACAATACACAATACAGTCAATTTTTCCCACAATACAATCAAATCACAAAAATCATCCATGGTTTGCACAGAAAGTAGTGTCAGGAGCTACTAAGCCCCGTCTGCAACATATTATATAATAACTGTAAAATAATTTGAGTGAGAGAGAGTTATCACATTAGTTTCCACTCCGTCATTCTTTTATTTCTGAATTTCAGTTCTGTTTGGAATTGAATTTTCCTGAAATTCTAACATGCTCTGTCTCCGTTCTGGTCAGCTCCACTGCGAAGCCCTCATTTTTCTGATTCCAACGCAACTGAAGTTTCTGAATTTCGATTTCGTATGAAGAAGATATTAAAATTTAAACATTGGATAATTTTAAAAGAATTAAACGAGATAAATTTACGCTAACTACCTTTTATAACATTTAAAAAAAACGTTATCCCTTTTAATCATCTTCTTCGGCTAAAACTACGGGCTTTCACGCGAACCCACTTCATCCTCTTAGGGTTCCCAATGCATAACATTCCAGGGTCGGAGACCAAGATCAGAATGCACCACGATGAAGCCCCTTGCCTCCTTGACCGCCGCCTGGAGTCTGGTGAGGCTAAGACCCCCTGTACGGTCTAAAAATCGAGCATAAAATTCGGCTGTTTAACTGGCAAATTGACCCTAAACTCGAAACAAAAGTTGACCTTAGCCGTATCATTTTATAGATCTCACAAATCTTTATAATTCCTGTTTTGGAAGTTCTTAATTTCTATTAATTGATTCGAAGAAATTTAGAGGAGAAGGATTTAGCTTTTTGGCCATCGATTTATAAACTGGCGGCTGGCTCAGTTATGGATTAGGGCTTAAGAGGAAAACCCTTATACATATTTATAATATTATTTATTCCAAAATACTTGTTTATCAATTCGAACTCCAAATTAAACCCAACGACTGTCGCCCCTAGCCCAACACCCCCATTTCGGACATAATGGAATATGTTTCATAAGCCAATTCGACTATTTCGATTAGTTCTTTATTAAAATTAAAATATAAATTAATATATATTGAATTTGAACATACATTTTAATTTATCGGGGCCACATACTAACCCCAAAATTTATGAAAAAAAAATTATATTTAGCTATGTTTTGATGATACGGTCCTAACAAAACTAATTTCGTCGAATTTGGAGATCGTTTGAAAAATGGTCATTTTCTGGTCGATTAAATTTAAACTGAATATACAAAACACGTTTAAATTCACTGCGCCCACATATTAATTTCAAAAATTATGAATTTTGAAGCATAACAATAATTTGACATTCTGGATCCAACAAAAGTGGTTTCGTCGAAAACGGAGGTCGTTTGCAAAATGGCTATTTTTAAGGGATATATATTATATTAAAATATATATAAATTCCATAGCGATTATTTTGAATTTTAAACTGTACATAACTTTCAATTTGTACAGTGAAATCTCAATTTCTTACATTTGTTAGAAAGATATAATTAAACAGATTCTAATGTTTTTTGTTTTACTGAAATCCAATTTATTTTGAATTCTATACATTTATTTGAAATTAAAAATCGAATTTTCAAACACCGTGCCATTTCAGGCTCGTTTTATAATTAAAATAAATTTATATGTTCTAACTTCGATTTAAATAAATTTTTAGTTGTTATTATTTAAAATAAATCATTTTAAATATCCAAAATCCATTAAAATAGCTAAAATAAAAATTTTAAGTTGGTTCTGAATATCCGGGTTGTTACAATCTCCCCCACTTAAAATCGTTTCATCCTAAAAAAGGAATGGAGCTAAAAGTTGTTTAACTAACCAACTCAACTTTCAATTTGGCTTTCATTCTTCAACTTTTCAGTTTCTAAGAATTTTCTAATTCTAAAAAATTTGGCTAACATCGTAAATTTTTGAAAAAAATCGCCATAACCTCCTTTGTACAGATTTATATTTAAAACCGCAACTTGCCTCACAGGGCCCTCATCAATCCAAAAGAAAACGAAAAAGCCAATCGGCTCATAAAATCATCAAACCCCAATAAATACAGTAAATATGTACCTATTTGTCGGGCTTACAAATTTATTCCTCTTCTTAGCTTCTATGCTATGACTTTTTCAATATATATACATGTATACGTATGCAGTTCCAACCAATTTTCAATTCAGTACAAAATTTCATATGATTCGGCTTAATTTACCTTTCATTATCATATTGGTTTAAATTAATTATCATTCCAATATTATTATTAGTTAAACTAATAATCAAATATCACAACCAACAATCGATTAATTGATTAGCTTTTCAAACATATAAGTTCTATATATACTCAAAATCATGTTTTCAGTGTCAAATCACAAACAATAAACTCTATCTAAGTTTTGGTTCTCACACCAGTCAATTGGGAATATATAGATATCCCACTTTCGAAACTCGAACATAAATACTGATGATGGTGCACCATCACCAGAATCATCTCCGGGCGACTAGAGTGTTATTCTATATCTACCCAGTATACTTGAGACTTCATATACATGTGGATCAGACGTATATTTAAAATCTCTTTATACCCGATAGTCCAAAATCAATTTAAAATAAAATACTCAAATACGTAGAATGAGATTTTAATTTTCAAAACTAAATTTGTTATATATATATATATAACACTCTTCTAACTCATTCTAGGATATTACTGACCCTATCTCTAAAGAGTTATTCTTTCAGGACATTACCAATCCTATCTCTGATGAATTCTTTTGTTTGGTTCTAATGTGTCATGTTATCGAGCTCTGTAAACCAAAGCTCTGATACCAAACTGAGACGACCCAAACCTCCCCGTAAGGGAAATCCCGGATTGAGTTGAGAACACGATGCATCAGAACACAAACAATAGAACATTTCATTGTTATTACAATAATTTACATCAGAGTACAAGAATATATCAGAGCATGAATAAACATTACACATCGGAAAATATCAGAGATTTAAAACACATAGAAGCGAAAAATAATACATAAGTACAATGCGTAGTGGAAAATAACAACTGAAGGAAATACACGGATGCAAAGCTTTCCGAATATAGCTCCAACTGTAATCCAGGATCCTGTGAAAAGAAGTATCTGCGAAAACCAAAACTACTAGATGCCCATGCGGGAAATATAGGCACCCAGAGTTTAGGTTAAAACAGTAAACTCCGAGTCTGTTATGGGACTGGTGTGAGAACTATAATAGGTATTATCTTTTATTTTAAAGTTAGGTAATTCACGGGATTACGCCGTATAACACAGAACTGGTTTATCCCCCATGAATACCAGTGCATAAAAATAACAGCACAATGCTAAAGAGAAAAATGAAGCTATTATAAGACTCAGGTCCCATAACACAATGAACACAGTCGTGGATAGAGTTTTCCCCTATAATAGCCAAATATGCTTGATACCCGAAATTTCATCTTTTATTATTACTATATAAGTGAAGAAATCAACTTCAAATATAAATGTATCAATCATAGGCGGCTTAGGTACCATTATATTAAGTCGCCATATATATATATATATATATATATAACTAAAACTGAAAAATCACGTATTGGAAATTGGGTTTCCATCTATGAACCGAGGCAAGGGATCATCCTCACCGATTTTGAGACATTCTAACAAATGCCTCAGGATCCCCTGCAGTGAACCCCTTGGATCTTCATGGTCGGTCATCCGTCGATGATTGGCAATACCATAAAATATATATTAGCCAGTTCTATCGAAGCTCCAAAATGGGTCAGTAATGTCGACCACTCTAGAGCCACTAGGGACTCAAATCATATCCGAGGTACTTCGCTTTCCATCAAATAATATGCAACATCCACATAAGTAAACAGTCTCGGCTCCATACCATGACGTTACTCATAGCTAGAACTAACATATGTCCATTTCCATGCAGTTACTATCCCGTTTCATACCCGGGTGTGAGGCTTGCGAATTAACGCTACACAAAGCTATGATAGTTAAAGTTGTGCTTTGATCATTAACACAAAGCCTTGCTTTTCAACCAAATTCTTGATCCATGCAACCCAGCATGCCACACTGTCAATCATATCGTACCACTGATTTCCACCAATATATAACCTCTAAACTCGTACGTCTCAGAGAAGGGTGTTAAGCAAGAGAATAAATTCTCCGCCACCAAATAGATATATATTTAGCAGAGATCAACGAATACAGTATAAAGGAATACAATGTCAGACACACTTATATCCATTTGCAAGTCCATACCGGGTCTGAACGAAACCGGAGGCACCTTATTCCTCGTCCCATATGTCCAATACAGGAGAGAGGCCCTCGCATATCCGGTTGACCTCCAAGTACGTTTGCACAATCACCACTTATTAACTTATCTTGGGTGTACATCCCAATCAAGACATCAGTAACCATCCAAACAACGAGAAGATCTCTGGTCTTCAACCACCGTCTTCATCATCGAATTTTAATCGTCGTATCATTTATTCAGAATGGGTTAAACCAGATCTTTCCGAATAACTCGCGTATTTTATAATCAAGTGCTATAAAAACACATCATACGCCTCACTCCAATTTAGAATATTATTTTATTCAAATACCCACATCTTTAGGGAAAGGTTCCCATCAATTTTATCAAAGATAAATTCTTTTAAAATTTCTCTTTAATCTTCTTGTTGATATCGTTTTCACAAGATTTTATTTTATCCTTTAACAATTCTAAACCAAATAAAGGCTTATTAACTAGTCAGGATTATCGCCTTACCGAAGTAATCATTTATTTTATCTTTCCAACCCCAACCTCTTCATCTCATGGAGCAAAACGGGTAGGACTCCATATCTAACACCCATAGTGTTATCGGTATATTTAATTACCCTTTCTCGTTTCAAATCTAATTAAAGATTTAACTATCGCCTGGAGTAAAACTGATGGTACTCCATTCTCGATCATTTCATGAATTCGATAAATTTAATAATCTCATTCCTATTCCAATCTAATTAAAGATTCATTAAAACCCTAGTTCAATTTTAATCTTCAAAAATCATTACTTAATGATTATTCAAATTTAGGAAATAAATCCCATCTTTAACTGAGTTAACAAACGAATGTCCTTTAAAACATCGTTTACAATAAACCCAAAATCATCTTCCATCAAAATGGAATATACACGGAAATCATAGCAGTATATGATCGATATAAACTCTTGTATCAGACTAATAATATAAATGGAATAGCGGCAAAGCCTTTTAAATTCTAAATATAGTAACGGTCTTCATTCACAGAAGCTCATCTCGATTATTACCCAATCGAGTTCCATTCAATTCCAATTTAATATATTAAATTGGAAAACTTTACTTTGGAAAATTTCCATTAAATCTTAATAAAAAGATTTATAAATTCCAAATCATCTCTTCACTGTTAATTGGGTTAAAGAATAAGTGTTATTTAAAACACCATTCACTATAAACCCAAAAATCCAATTTCAATTCAATTCCAATTAAATATTAATTAATTGGTAAACTTCTCTAAATCTTAATTAAAAGATTATTCTTTTCTCAACTGGGTTTAAGAACAGTGTTAATAAAGACACCATTCACGACAAACCCAAAGTCCAATTTAATATTAAATACAAGGCTCTGAAAAGAAATTATATCGGTTTATATTCAATATCAAATTCTGAAATCAACAAATATTGTATTGGAAATAACGATGTTTATTTCTTTCAAATTCCTCAACAATATCCGTGTAATCACAGAATCCAATATCGAATTATCCCGAAGATAATTTCGATTCCAATCCATTCCAATTTATACATTGGAAAAATTCTGGTTATTTTAAAACCATTTCTCTGTCCAAAATTATTATTTGAAAACATTGGATTTTATTTTAGTTAATAACTATTTCATTTCGATAAAAATATCTTTTATCTTTTCAAATATGGAATTTTCCATCAAAAATATTTTCAAATCATTTACTATGATTTTACATAATTTTTCCATATTTTTAATAATTTTGTTAAGGCCCGTACAGTCGGTTTCCAATAACGGCCACCGAACTGCATTCATTGCGACCTTTTCTAAGATTTATTTGGACATATTTTAAAATCCGAATATTCAAATTTAAATCTCTTATATTCGTTGGAAAGCTCTTTTCGATACGAACCCAACGGTTCCCGTTTTAGGAGAATCCGACGGTCGGATCTCCCGTTACGTCCATTTGAAGTTAATGGTCGAAATTCGCGAACAGTCGCTGCGCGGTGCATTCTATTCAGGCCATTAAATATATATAATATATATCATTGATTTCCATTTAAAACGTATTTTATAAATTGTTTATAAATTCATTTTAAAACGATTTCAACTCCATTTTCAATTTTAAATCAAAATTGAATATTCCATATCATTACGATATTAAAATGATAATATTTTCAAAATATTAGATTTTGAAATCACTTCTTTTCGATATTCATCATAAAATGAATAAAATCGATCGATAAACCCGTTCGGGTAAAAATGGCATTTAACTACATAACTCGGCTTCCATATTTCAATATTTTCGTATCCATCCCAAATCAGACATCAAAATCAAATTCTGGTTATTCGGTGAATATTATTTTAAAATATTCGTTAATTATGAACTGGAATCAGACTCAATCAATTACCATATAACTTCAGTTATATGGATTTCATACATCGCATGTATACAACAATAATGATAAACGATCATTAAAAATTCATACAACATCCAGAGTGCATTTTACAACTGTATAAGCATTAAATAAATAAATAAATAAATAAATAAATAACGCTTATACAGTCTGTCAACCCATCAATTGACATACCACTAATTATTGGGATCAGTGTATGTCAAATGTCATCCCAATACCCGTGTGGGGTTTTCAAACAACAAATACTGATTATTATTTGTGCAGTTGGGTAATGTGTAGAAATAATCGTCCCAATCAAGATCAGTTAAATATGTGTGCATAAACAAATCGTCCAATCTGTAAATGAATATTTATTTTATTTTCTAGAGAATTTTATACAGCATATATAAATAATTTATATATCGCATATATAAATAATTTATACATGCGCATATATATATATATATATATATATATATATATATTATTTACTCCATTTCATTATCACAATCACAATATACAATACAGTAAATTTTTCCCATAATACAATCAAATCACATAAATCATCCATGGTTTGTACAAAAAGTAGTGTAAGGAGCTATTAAGCTCACTCTGCAACCTGTTATATAATAACTGTAAAATAATTTTAGTGAGCGAGAGTTCTCACATTCGTTTCCACTCCGTCATTCTTTTATTTCTGAATTTCAGTTCTGTTTGGATTTGAATTTGCCTGAAATTCTAACATGCTCCGTTTCTGTTCTGGTCAGCTCCACTGCAAAGTTCTCATTTTTCTGATTCCAACGCAACTGAAAATTTTGAATTTCGATTTCATACGAAGAAGATATTAAATTTTAAACATTGGATAATTTAAAAAGAATTAAACGAGATTAATTTACACTAACTACCTTTTATAATGTTTTTATAAAAAACTTTATAACTTCTAATCATCTTCTTCGGCTATAACTCAAGGCTTTCACGCGAACCCACTTCATCCTCTTAGGGTTCCTAATGCACAACATTCCGGGGCCGGAGACCAAGATCAAAATGCACCACGATGAAGCCCCTCGCCTCCTTGACCGTCGCCTGGAGTCTAGTGAGGCTCATCCCCCTGTACGGTCCAAAAATCGAGCTTGAAATCCGGTTATTTAAGTGGTGAATTGACCCTAAACTCGAACCAAAAGTTGATCTTAGTCGTATCATTTTATAGATCTCACAAATCTTTATAATTCCTTTTTTAGAATTTTATAATTTCTGTTAATCGATTCGAATTTTTTTGGAGGAGAAGGATTTAGCTTTTTGGCCATCGATTTATAAACTGGCGGCTGGCTCAGTTATGGATTGGGGCTTAAGAGGAAAAGCCTTATATATATTATATTTATTATATTATTTTATTCCAAAATACTTGTTTATCAATTCAAACTCCAAATTAAACCCAACGACTGTTGCCCCTAGCCCAATACCCCCATTCCAGACACAATGGAATATATTTCGTAATCCAATTCAATTATTTCGATCATTTTTTTTCAAAATTAAAATATAAATCAATATATATCGAATTTGAACATACATTTTAATTTATCGTGGCCACATACTGACTCCAAAATTCATAGAAAAATTATATTTAGCTTTGTTTTGACGATACGGTCCTAACTAAACTAATTTCGTTGAATTTGGAGATCGTTTGAAAAATGGTCATTTACTAGTTGATTAAATTTAAATTGAATACACAAAACACGTTTAAATTCACTACGCTCACATATTAATTCCAAAAATTATGAAATTTGAAACATAACAATAATTTGACATTTCAGATCCAACAAAAGTGGTTTCGTCGAAAACGGAGGTCGTTTGCAATATGGCTATTTTTAAATCTCAATTTATACTAGATATAACTTTCAATTTATACGGAGGTCATCGAAACATAACCATAGCGACTATTTTGAATTTTAAACTGGATATAACTTTCAATTTATACAGTGAAATCCCAATTTCTTACATTCGTTAGAAAGATATAATTAAACAGATTCTAACATTTCTGGTTTTATTCAAATCCGATTTATTTTGAATTATGTGCATTCATTTGAAATTAAAAATTGAATTTTCAAACTACCATGCCATTTTAGGCTCGTTTTATAATTAAAATAAATTTATACGCTCTAAATTTGATTTAAATAAATTTTTAGTTGTTATTATTTAAAATAAATCATTTTAAATATCCAAAATCCATTAAAATAGCTAAAATAAAATTTTTAAATTGGTTCTGAAAATCCGGGTTATTACATTTGGACAAATTTCGAATTAACAAATTATAATTATTAATTACCAAAAATTAATTATTATATAATAAATATTACTTCCTAATTATTACTTCATAATTATTATTATTAATTACTCCTTAATTGTTAATTATTAATTACAACTGGCAAAATAAATAGGTTGTCGAAAATAAGTTTATTACAACTGTCTAGAAAAAAGTTGTTAAAAACCATTATTATAACTGGCACTTTCTGTCAGTTGTAAAACCACAGTTGTAATATGGTGTTTTTCTTGTAGTGAGTTGAAAAATAATATATCACAACATGCAATGCATTTGAATTAAGAAGTTAAATAAAAATAATAACTTTATACTTCTTCGATTAATCTATACTACAAATTATAGTTAACATATATATTTTTATTAATCTATAATTACATATAGTAAACTACAAAATAAATTTTGTTAATATGGTTTAAAAGAAATAACTGTATTTCATAATGTAGTTAAAAATTTATTTTTGCTAAATTATTTGTAAATATACACTTTAAAGTTTGATAAATTAATTACATTTTAGAGTACAGTAAACTAATATATTTAACAAATACCTGAATTTAATTGCATTTCATAGCATGACTACACTGAATTACCCTATAATGCATGATTATAGTTTACATAAAACTGCATTTTTATAATATTACCATATTAAATTAGTTTACATATAAAAGCATCACGATAACACTTTAAATATAACTACTTTTGATTTGTGCGGTTAATAATTTATTACTGTGAAAACATCTCACAAAGTAAAAAGCATTTTAAAATGGAGATAAAATTTAATTTATGTTAGTACCTTTGTTATGTAGTAAACTAACCACATTTTATAATACGGTAAATTACTATATTGGCAATTAAATTTTATATTTCCATTTATCTTTGAAAATAGTTAATTAATTAACTTCATTTTGTAATGAAGTAAATTAATATATTGCTAAATTCCTAATTATAAATACTAATACCTAATTTATCTACATTTTACTTGAGCATTTGATCTAAGCATGAATGCAAAAAAAAAGTAATAATAAAACATAATTATTTTTTATAACGCATTAAAACTACTTTACATTATGTATGTTTTATAATACAGTAAACGTTAAGTATAACATTTGTTGTGTTAAAGTTCATTATATATAATTACAATATAAAATTGAAATAAGATCGTACAAATAATTACAATGCAAAATCATTAAAAAAATTAGTTTTATTTTATAGAAATTGTTTATATATTATAAGGAAAAATATATGAATGCAAAAGCTAACTAATATATAAATTATTATGAATAATGGTATTATAACATGTACTATTACTAATAATAATATAGGTTCCGTTATTGGTGCTATTATTTACATTTTATAAAAGGTTACAAATAATCTTGTAAATGAATGATTAGTGGATATTCAAACTTGAAAGTCATTCAAACAAGAAAATGAAATTGGAATTAGGTGGAATACAAATAGAAATTGGTTATTCCTTGAAACTAATATACTAAATGTTGCTACGCGCCATGCTTTCCAAGATATGAAAGCATATCAGCAATGAGGATATCAAAACCAAAGGATATCATATTTAACGATTGGAATGATATCTTAACCAATGACAAAATGGATGTTAAATCAAGGGTGTTCAATATGTAGGATAATAAATTCATGAAGGTAACCAATCAACTACAAAACCAACTGGACATATGTTTCTAATGTTGTAAGAAGCCTTGTTTCTACCCAAATTGATGGTAATAGCTAAGTTGTTGTCGATCCAGCTTCCAGTGGTGTTTAGGTTGATGACGAAGAGGTCAATAAGCCTTTCTAAATAAGAAAGCGCTCATGTGATTAACACTTAGAGTCCAAAGGAAACAATATGTCTTAAACAATCAAACTCCAAGTGCTAATTGAGGAAAGTGCAATCAATAATCTATATGAGGTGAGTCCATTACATCATTTCACTAGAGGAGCATAAACAAGCAGATTAAAAGGGATTGATACATTCAGCATGCTTAAGTTTATAACAAATTGTTGTATCGAAAGTAATTCAACAATTTATACTTATTTCCTAGATCAACTACTATTACATCCAAAGATATCCAATTACAACTTGATATGAAATAATTAACTAAATTTTGTCTTGATAATCAATTATAATGTAAAATGAATTAAGTAAAACTAAATTTCTAAGTCTGCAGAATGGTACTAATATATAATCAATATAATTTACTGTTGATATTGAATCGCCAAGGAACCTGTAACAACCTAAAATTTGAGCCAATTTAAAATTTTAATTAAAGGTAAAATATATTGAAATTCGATAATTTAGTATTGTTTCGATAGCCTGAAAAATTAAAGGTAAAATATATTTTGCAAACGATCTTGGATTTTGACAAAACCACTTCCATCGGATCTAAAACATTAAATTATTGTGAGATTCCAAATTTTTATATCAATAGGGGTTAGTATGTGAGAATGCTCCACATAAATGTGTAACGGAAAATTTGTTGAAATTTAATAAAAGCTTAAAAATATGCCATTATTCAAACGTTCTTCGAATTCGACAAGACCAGTATCATTGGATGTGTATCGATGAAATGTAGTAGGATTTCACATTTCATATCAATCATACTTACGATTTTATTGTACGACTTGAAAACATAAAAGATTGTTTAATTAAACAATCTGATATTTATCGAGGGACAAGCCTCCTTAAATCAAATCCTTCATGACTTCTCCCTTGTACTCCTCATAATTTTGTCTATGTATTCACCCCTAATAATGCCTAAGTAATGATGGTGTCTTTACACTTAAAATAAGAAAAGTAATAATTTATAAACCATAGAAGGGAAAAGTAATAATTTATAAACCATAGTTAATTATAAACCCATCGCACAAGTTTAAATCAAATTTTCACTACACTGGAATTAGATATTAACTAATGATAGCAATAAGTATGTTGTAATCAATTTACAACAACGTTATACTATTTAAAGAAATAGCACAACGTAGAGTATGGAAAGACTATAGAATTAATGTATATAAATATACAAATAAACTAGAAATCTAACCGAATGATGTCCAAGGCTTGTCGTAACAATTTCCTTAAGAATTTTATTTTAAAATTCTCCCAAGATAGAACATACGTATTCTGCATGAGATTGAATGAGTATGTCACTCTGTGATTTTATATAAGAGCAGTAGAGAAAGGAGAAGGAAGATTCAGATTGGAATAAGTAAGGAAAGTGATCAGGTTTCCTCCTTATTTGTAGTTGTTCCGCATCCCTTCTGAATGGTCGTGCCCATATCTGTTTGTTCAGTTGCGCCCGTATCTCTTCATAAAGGCACATCCGCCTACTACTGCATTAACGGGTCTGCTTTTGGATTGCACCTGCTCCATCAAAAGTCGCACCCATTCAGCAAAAAAACAACCTATTTGTTGAGTGGCCGCCCGCTTCCAGAAGTCGTGTCTCTTCAGATTTGCGCAAGTATCAAGTCAAACCCACTTTCAGCCCAAGAGCCTAATACTATAAAGAAATGGCCCAGTAAAAATACGGTCATATTAGATTTGAACCCAAACCCTGACCCAGCCCAGTTCGATTAGGTCGGACAGATGGCGGCGGCTGAGCGCGCATGTATGGTGGTGAAGCTTGACTTCCCTCCTCACAAAACATTTGGGTGCCCCAAGGCCTCAACCTCCTCTTGAGGAAGTGGCCTAAGTACTTGCTTAAGTTGTTTATTTAGGCGATGTGGGACTTAGTATATTTCAGTTACACTATAGGAATTCTAACAATCTCCCACATATATGATAATATACTTTCCCCCACACAAAGAGAAATATCACAGAGTGCATATGGAATAATGCTTTATCGTAGGTAAGTAGATATTTCACTTTGGACTTTCCTTTGTTAAAACTTATCGAATCTACTTGGCTAATCGGTGAATTATTTCATCTTGAACTATCGGCCTTTATTGTATATCCAGATAATAAGCTTTACGAAGCATTGATTCCCTTCTCATCCAATCTCTTGGTTGTGTTAATTTTGGTCTTGAACACTACTTGGTTCTGCGAGTGTTATAGAGAATAAAAGCCTTGAATATTCTCATAGAGCCGACCCAGCTCACACTAACATAGGTGATCGCAACCATTAAGAGTACCATACATATACCCTACTTGTTATATTTAAGATATGGTCATCATTAAAAAACATAGTTTTAACCTTGTAATACTTCTGTAGGCATGCATTTATATTGTGCACCATAGGAATGGAGTAGGACTATGTTCGAATAAAATGCATTACATCTTGAGTTATTCATAACCGGTTTGCCTATTGATCCTAGTCCATGGGATCTCCAGTTGCTAGGATAGGTTTCTGTATAAGACAACTCTTATTGGTTTAGCTCTGCTAGGTTATCATTTGTTCTCACATAATTTATGGAAATAGTTCCATTTGAGAGTAAGTGCCTAACTGTGTTATGGCGTCTACGTACATGTCGTGACTTCCCATTATACACAAAATTTTGCGCTCTGCTTTGCACTACTTGGTTATCGTAGTGTATACATATGGCCGGTGCATGTTTGGGCCAAAACGGAATACCTTCTAAAGAGTGACAAAGCCATTCTGCTTCTTCGTCTGCTTTGTCTAAAGCGGTGAACTCTGATTCCATTGTGGATCGAGCTACGCATGTTTATTTAGTAGATTTTTGTGACACTGCTGCCTCTGCTAAGGTAAATACATAACCACTAGTTGATTTTGATTCCTTTGAATCAGCAATCCAGTTTGCATCACTATATCCTTCTAATACGGCAGCATATTTCCCATAGTGTAAGGAATATTTTGTGGTATTTTTCAATATCTAAGCACTCTCATTAGTGCTTTCCAGTGTTCTTCCCCTAGATTGGTTATATACCTGCTCAATCGACTTAATGCACAAGCTATATCTGGTCTTGTGCAATTCCTGAGATACATAAGACATCCTATTACACGAGAATATTTCAATTGCATTACACTCTCCTTAGTGTTTTTATGCAGTACTTCCGATATACTAAAAGGTGATTGTACTCCTTTAATTCCAAAATTTTGAAATCTTTCAGTCACTTTAGATATATAGTGCGACTGAGATAATTCAATTCCATTAGGAATCCTTATTATTTTGATTCCCAAAATAACGTCTGCAACTCCTAAGACTTTTATATCGAAATTGCTAATTAACATTTTCTTTACGGTCTCTATAATTTTAATGTTAGGACCAAAGATCAACATATTGTCTACATATAAACAAAACATCATGTATGATTGTCCAACTTGTTTACAATAAACATATTTATCACATTATTTTATATTAAACCCATTTTTCGTCATGACACTATCAAATTTTGTGTGCCATTATTTTGGAGCTTGTTTTAGTCCATACAATAATTTTACTAATTTACAGACTTTGTTTTCATTTCCTTTTGAAATAAAACCTTCAGGTTTCTCCATGTAAATCTCCTCATCGAGATCTCCATTTAAGAATGTTGTCTATAAATCCATTTGATGAATTTCTAAGTTACAGATGGATGAAATTGCTATCAACATTCTTATAGAGGTTATTCGTGTTACCGACGAATATGTATCAAGGAAGTCTATACCTTCTTTTTGACGATATCCTTTGACTACTATTCTTGCTTTTTACTTATCGATAGAGCCATATGGTTTCATCTTCTTCTTGAAAATCTATTTGTAGCCAATTGGTTTTATTCCACGTGGAATATCAACAATTTCCCAAGTTTTATTACTTAGAATTGAATCAATCTCATTTTGGATTGCTTCTTTCCAATATGCAGATTCAGAAGATTCCATTGCTTTCTTGTACGGTTGAGGTTCATATTCTAACATGTATGTTAAGAATTCCAAACGAAATGTCTTGGAAGTTCTAGCCCTTACACTTCTTCTGGGTTCAATTTCCTCAATCTCATGAGGAGTACATCTTCATGTGAATTACATGATTCTCCTCTTTTCCTCTTAGGAACATTTCTTTCATACCTTTTGTGCAGAAACACATCTTCAAAGAATGAGGCATCTCTAGATTCAATTATTGTATTTACATTGATATCAGCTATATCAGACTTGAATACCAAAAATCTTTAGGAACTACTATTTTGGGTTGGTCGTAGATAGTAACAATCTACAGTTTTTGGTCCAAATTTGACTTTTCTGTGAGGTGGAATTGGAACCTTTGCCAAGCAACCCCACAATTTGAGGTACTTAAGGCTTGGTTTATGTTCTTTCCATAACTCATATGGAATTGCTCTTGTTTTATTGTAAGGAACCTTGTTTATAATGTGGTTAGAAATATATAAGGCTTCCTCCTACAAGTTTGTTGGTAAGCCAGAGGTCAATAGCATTGCATCAATCATATCTTTTAATGTTCTATTCTTTCTCTTGGCAACAACATTTTGTTTGGTGAATATGGGGCTGTTGTTTGATGAATTATTCCATTTTTGGCACAAAAAATGTTTAAACGGTAATTCATATTCTCTACCTCAAGCAGATCTCAATATTTTGATCTTTTTATTTAACTAATTTTCTACCTCAGCCTTGTACTTTATTATCGATGTAATTGCTTCATTTTTACTTTTCAAAAGATATGCATAGCAATATCTTGTATAATCGTCGATAGAAGTAATAAAGTACTTTTTTCCACATCTTGTAGGTAATGATTTAAAATCACATAAGTCTATATGAACCAAGCCTAGTGGTTCAGTACTTCAATGAATAGTATGAAATGGTTTCTTGACTATTTTGGGTTCTACACATGTCTCGCATTTGTAGTTTTTATATTCTTGGAATTTAGAAACTAACTCCAAGTTTGCCAGTTTTTCATTTATTAGAAATTTATCTGCCCTAATCTATCATGCCATAGTAAAATTACGTACTCTCAAGAAAATAACAAACTTCAATTTTATTAGTAGCACATTCAGAATACATAGGTTTGTTGCCGTTAACGGCTACATTTGCCTTAAATAGGCCATCACACAAATATTCCCGTCCAATATACATTCCAGCTTTGGACAGAACCATCCTATCTGACTCGAACACCATTTCGAATCCTTTCTTTAATAGCACTGCACCGGAGATGAGATTCTTGCGGATGTCGGGAACGTGGAGTATGTCATTCAACTTGACAGTTTTTCCAAAAATAAACTTAAGGATTACTGTGCCACTACCTTCGATCATGGAAACCGCAGAACTACCCGTGTAGAGGTTTTCTTCGTGATCGAATTTCTGGTATGTAGAAAACATGGATTTGTCAGGGCAAACATGACGAGTAGCGCATGTGTCTACCCCCTATTGATTAGAATTCTGAACCAAATTGCATTCAAAAACAACTACCGAGAAGTTGGACTCGTCCACTTCTATGCTATCCACTATATTTGCCTCATTATTGCATTATTTCTTATGACTGTAATCTCTAGCAGCATGTCCAACCTTTCCACAAACCCAGCATTCGCCATTAAAACTTCTTGATTCGTTTGTTGTCTTTTGGTTTGTTGTATGGAGCTTTCCTTTTCTTCTGGAAATTTTTCTTTTGTTTTTGGTCTTTTCCCCTTCAGTCACAAGTGCATCCTCATTTGTTTTTGTAGTTCCACGGTTATCTGGCTCGATTTTTAGTCGAACGATGAGATCCTGTAAAGAGATTTCCTTCTTCTTATGCTTTAGATAGTTGTGGTAATCTCTTTATGACGGCGGTAGTTTCCCGTGATGGCTTCAACCAAAAACGATTTTCCAGCCTTGTGACCTTCCGATTCGATTTCATGAATGATAATTTACTGTTCATGTAGTTGAGCAGTCACCAGTTTGGAGTCAACCATCTTATAGTCCATAAATTTGTCCATAATGAATTTCTTAAGAATGATATTCTGCGTCTTGTACTTCGTGGCAAGTGCATTAGAGAGTGCTTTTGTTGTCTTTAGAGGCTGATATACTTTGGATAGCATCTTGTTGAGACAATTCAGAATATAGTTTCTGCGTAGACAATCAGAATGCTTCCACATAGTAACTTCTGACTCCTTGCCTGGTGCAAGAATCGGTTTCTCCTCCTCGAGATACCTTTACAGACCGAGTGTGGTGAGATAAAATAACATATGATTCTGCCATATTGTGAAATCATCACCATCTACTTTGAACGGATTAGGCCTGTTTTAGGTAGCCTTTGTTGATAATTCAACTGTTACCATCTCGGTTTTAGTAAGAAAACAGTAAAATTCTTAAGATGTTATACGTTTAGTGTACCAAAACAGAGAATAGTCAGTTGTAAACACATCACACAAGTTTATAGATCAAATTTCCACTGCACTAGAATTAAATATTAACTAATGATAGCAATAAATATGTTATAATCAATTTACAACAACGACGTTATGCTATTTAACGAAATAGCACAATGTAGACAATGGAAAGATTATAGAATTTATGTATATAAATAAACAAATAAACCAGAAATCTAATCGGGTGATGACTGAGGCTTGTCATAATAATTTCCTTAGGAATTTTATTTCAAAATTCTCCCAAGATAGAATAGACATATTATGCACGAGATTATAATGAGTATATCACTCAGTGATTTTATATAAGAGCAGCAGAGAAGAGAGAAGGAAGATTCAGATTGGAATAAGTGAGGAAAGTGACCAGGTTTCCTCCTTATTTATAGTTTCTCCGCATCCCTTTCGAATGGTTGCGCCCGTACCTGTTCGTTCGGTTGCGCCGTATCTCTTCATAAAGACGCATCTGCATACTTCTACGTTAATGGGTCTGCTTTTGGATTGCACCCGCTCCATCAAAAGTCGCACCCGTTAACCAAAAAAACTGCCTGTTTGTTGTTCGATCGCTCGCTTCCAGAAATCATGTCTCTTCATATTTGCACCCGCCCGTTTCCGTTCAGCACATACCCGTTAAGAAAAATCCACGTTTCCTAGTGCCTAAGGGTCGCATTCGTTCGCCCGTGCGCTGTTCGGGAAAGAACTGCGCCAGTATCAAGTCCAACCAGTTTCAGCCCGAGAGCCCAAAACTAATAAGAAACGGCCCAGTGAAAATATGGTCATATTAGACCTGAACTGACCCGACAGACGACGGTGGCTAGGTACGCATGTGTGTGTGGTGGTGTAGCATGACTTCCCCCCTTGCAATGAAACAAATATTTGTATGCCTCAAGGACCAAACTTCCTTATGAGGAAGTGACTTAAGTACTTGCTTAAGATATTTATTTTGGCGATGTGAGACTTAGTATATTTCATTTACACTGTAGGAATTCCAACAATGGTTTCATACAACGAACAGTACAATGTCAAAATCTGATTGATTGCGACCAATAATGCATGTAGAATATAAAACTAATCTCTACACCGGAACAATTCTTTATATTCACTGGATGCATAGAAAAAAATCAATCATAAGATTGTTACTTATAGGCAAAAATATCTAAAATATTAATTTCAAATTCAAATACTGAACTGGTGTTGAGTAAATTCAGCAATCATATAATCTGCTCGGTAGTACTCGTGATGGGAATAAGAGAAAAATAGATTCTTATATATTATGTATGATATCTAGATAAATAAGAACATTTACAAATGCTGCTACATTATAAATGACGCATATCAATATTTCATATTTAAATTATAAATCACGAAAGTTTAGAAGAAATAAAGAAGATTGACAAATAGGAATAGTAAAAATTGGGGAATAAGTATACCTACAAGAGCGACTATGAGGGGAGTCAAAATGAGAAGAAGAATTAGAGAGACATACACCAAATTAATTATCAAACTATCAGATGGGATTTTTACCAAAGAAGGGAGAAATATGTTTTTTCTAACCATCATAGTTACTATAGTGTGCTACTATCGACAACCAGTAGGAAAACAATTTACAAGGGCAACTAAACTACTATTCTCATTTTTACATTTACAAATGCATTAATTTCTTTACTTGTCTAAAGGGTAATTCACTATCTCAGGCCTGTTTTTATAATCAATAACTCAAATAGTCATGTTCCAGAAAAAATAATAGGTTTAGGCTTGTTTAGGTTTCAAAGGCGAGTTTTGGAAACTCGCCTTCATTAAAATACAAAGATGAGTTTCCAAAACACGCCTTCAATAAAACCGCACCCTTACAAATTTACACGAAACACGCTTTCAACTTCCACACCATTAGTCAATCCTAACAAATTTAGTTAAAGTTCAACGCGTAAACTGTGAACTACCGCGACGTTAGGAGCTCATTTTTAATTATATTATAAATTATACGTTCAAACGTCGTTTAATTAATGCGAATATCAAAACCAAAAATACGGGTGGCAAACAAGAAAACTGGATGACAAATAGCCAAACGTACCAAATAATTATATATACGCTAGTTTTATCCAAAGATAAGAAATAAATAAATGTACCAAAACATAGCAAATAATTACACAAAGACTACAATCCAATTAGTTAGACATACACTACTAATACGACCAATCAAAGTGCACTAGTTTCGCCTCGGCCGCCTGATTAGTGATGTGGAAGTTGAAGACGAATCACTGCCGTTGTTGCTTCTAGTGTGTCGTGCACTGCTGGAACGGGGTAATGTAGATGTTGGTTGCGATGGGCCAAGCGCAATTTCCTCATGTTCTAATGGAGAAGAGGGAGGAGGACTTGTAGAAGGAGGAGGAGATGGTGGTTTCGGCCGATCAAATTTGTTTCTGCACAAGATCACGTCTAAAATCCTTTGTATGTTTGTGCACATAGTTCCTCCTTCATCGCCCGTCTACCTCTATCGAAGCCTTTCTCCTTCTTCCCATGCACGATTAATACCGGCAGCCTGCAAATTTAAAAGAAAGTTAGATACAATGAATAAATGAAATTAATTGTATTTAATAGTACACACATCAACTTACCACGTTCCTCTCTAGTGGTGCTCTAGGAACGTATGGTGCTACCGCAGAATCTACTTTGGGATTAACGACATAGCATCGTGTTATGTTCCATTACCACCTCATGTACTGCGTCTTGCATATGGTGTGCTCCCTCTCTAACTCAATATGGTTATCGCGAACATTCCACATATCAAGAAGTGTGGAAAAGTCATGCTCACTGTAACCCTGAATGTAAGGAGGTGCATCATCCGGTATATGCTGCATCAGGCCAAACTATCTTATAACCCTATCGGGAAGGTGCCAAGCGGTGAAGCTATAGGCTATCATAGGCACTCTCGCCATCCAAAGGTACCTATGAGCTCTACACGTGACTGGTAGTGTGGAAAGTAACTCTTGAGTGTACGACGACCATGTAACCTTTTCTTCTGTAAGGATGTCCAACTCATTGCAGTAAAATAACAACTCTCGTTGCGGTGTATGTCACGTACTCTTTTTTCCAATCCATCTGTTACACGATTTTAAATGTACATATATTAGAAACGGTATGTGTTATGTTTAACAAAATAAACGAACAAATAAGTATACCTAGCTCCAAGCGGCATCGATGGGTCGATGGGATCAGGCGCCACTACTAATCTTCCGATGGGAAGATAAGTCCAGGACCAAACTTGCATTTGAAAATATACTATTAATACAAGAGAATGATGCATCACATTGTATAACAGTAAATTACAGAAATTCGTTTCATACCTGAACTAGTGTCGGGCAACCGACAATACATGCAAACTGTTGCAGCGCGACCTTAGACAATTCCTGATAAGTATAGGTCAACACTGCACTACCCCACGAATATGTCGCACACTACTCGAGATCAGCTAAAAACGGTAGCCATGTCAAATCTATATGGGTCTTGGCATGATCGACCATCATTCTGCAAAAAATAATGTGCAGTAAAATGCAACGAGCCCGTTACTCAACCTCTACCTAGGTGGCATCTGCAGGAATATCATATGTCAACTGATTATGGAACCATTTGATCTGAATAGACTCGTCATCCCTTACTTGATTGGTTGGTGGATCTGGCCCAAGTAGGTCGCGAGGTAGCTGCAAACAATCATATCCTGCACCATCAAAAGCAAAACCATTGCATTCAATAGGAAATCCTAGCTAAACAGCCACATCACCCAAGGTGATAGTCATTTCACCTACTGGTAGGTGAAACGTGGATGTCTCAGGCCTCCGCCTATCTACTAAAGCACCAACAAGGCAATGATTGAGCTGGATGTAACCTAAGCGAAAAATGTGCTTAAATCCAGCCCTTTGGATCTCGGCAAGGACACGAAGATCTGAGGATGTCACTTTCTTAAGTGATGTCGAGTGGTCAATGACAAACTCAGTATCGTCACTCTGGAAACTTAATAGATAAAAAATGGGGGTTTGGCATCTAATGCGGAAAAGAATACTAAGCAACAAAAAATGAAAATAGTAACAAATTGCTACCACCATACAAACAGGGTTAGATGTCCTATGTTGCGGCTGAAGATATAACACGCTCGGATCTACTGGTACGGCTCCATCTCAAAATACTCTGCAAAAGGTGTGTACAAAAGTATTATTTTCAAAAACATGGCATACAATTCTAAAGCAAATGTAAACATGTTACGCTCCCTTAAACATGTTACACTTTTCTACTCGTTTCCACAAACAAGGAAAATTATGTACGACAACAATTCCAACCAAATACAATGATTTTTTCCAATTTGCGCACGTACTAAATCCATAATCAATACAAGCTACGTGCTTGTAAGCCACAATCAGTTAAATTCCAACCCATAATCAACCGCATCACCACAAACCGTATTAAATCTAAACTGTAACACCCAATAACCAGCCATCACGCTAAAATCAATACTGTGAACAAATTACACATCAAAATTTGTAGTTACATCATACAAGCTACGTGCTTGTAAGCCACAATTAGTTTCTTAACCAATAATAAATAAATTTGTATGACCTAATTTCAAAATTAAGAGTTAGGGTTTTGATTTTTACCGATTTCGTGTTATACGCCAGATGTGCTAGCAATTGTGAGCTTTTGGGAATGATTTGGATGAAAAATGGGTGAAAATAGAGTTGATTTGATTTTTTTTTTTCGTGCTGAAATGAGAAAGAGGGATTTGGAAAAAGTGAAGTTGGCTGGGGAAGAAAGGGTTTCGGGTTTCTTATATGCAGGTTTTTACTGAAGGCGAGTTTTGGAAACTCGCCTTTGTAATTTACTGAAGGCGAGTTTCCAAAACTCGCCTTCGAAACGCAAACATGTCTATATTTGTTATTTTTTTCTAGAACACGGTTATTGCGTTATTATTTACACAAACAAGCTTATCTACGTGAATTACCCTTGTATAAAAGACAATTTTCTAGTCGTTCAATAGTTTTTATTTGGATGATTACAAGGGAAACTAAACTACTTTAGAAAAAAACGAACATGAATGCACAACAAATGTTACTAATAATACAACAAATGAAAAAAATGTTAAGTTTAACTGTTTGCTTATAACACATGCTAAATTGTACTAAAATTTTGCAACTAGCAAGCTTTATTTGGAAAAGAGTATTAAAAATTGGAACATTGTTCAATCAGCAGTCGGCAAAATTCCAACTTTAAAATATATACAAGATTACTAAGTAACATGACTATTACATACCAAAGAAGAAATAACAACGAGATAATAAAAAGAATCTAATGCGAAGAATGAAACCAAACATCTTCAAGCTTGATTTTATCTTTTTTTATACATCAAATTTTAAAATAGGAAAATAATCACAAGAACAAAATTGAAGGCTTTTTTAACCATAAGGACATCCTATTAAAATTTTAATCTCAAGGACAAACCTGTTAATAATTTAATCAGAAGGGCATTACACTGTTTTTTTAATACCCTAAATCACACGCGCTTTTTCATTCTTCGTCAATTCGATCTCGCGCATATCTCGATCTCGTCATTCACTTCCAATGCGATTTTTTTCCTGTATATTTTGATCTTCAAACATCTGTGTTGCTCGCGCATTTCAGATTACAAAATTGATCTCATGCATACTGGTTTGAGAAATCGTTCTCGAGATTATTATATTCCCGCGCATTTCATATTATTAATTTTTGTTTATTATTATCCGTTTACATCGATTTAATTTTTGTTTACTGTTATAATCGTTTTAATTTAGTGTTATAAATTTTTTAACGGTCGGCTATGCAACAGTTTTTAGGTATCAGTTTTATATTTTTTTGGGTATCAGTTTTACTGTATCAACTGTGTTATGTTTTTGTTTATATGTTTCTGATGTTTTACTTATTGTGCAGTTATATTGTTGCATTAAATCTGTATTACAATCGAAACTGTTTTGCTTTAATCAATCAAACTATGATGTAAATATTTTTTGTACTAGTTTAAAAAAAACATTACAACAGTTTTTAGGTATCAGTTTTACTGTACTAACTGTGTTTTGTTTTTGATGTTGTCTTTATTGTGTAGTTCTATTATTACATTAAATGTGTATTACAATCGAACTTGTTTTTCTTTAATCAATCAATTTGTGATGTAAATATTTTTTGTATTAGTTTAAAGAAAAAAATAGTACATGTAACAACCCGTAATTTTTAACGATTTAAATCAAAATATTATTTTGAAATTATCTTGTGATTTTTCATAACGGGAATTTGAAATTTGTGATACGTTCAGTAAGATGTAGCAGCTGTGAAAATTTCATCGGAAAAATTTGACTGTTTGTCGGTCGTGCAATTTTCAGTGTAAAGCTGCGCATAACAGTTCAAATTTTAGCTATTTTAAAATCTCTTCAAAACCAGTTCGGACAAACATTTAAAAAATTCAATTTGCTGTCTTGAATCAATCGGCAAAATTCGTTTCGCGAAAATCAGACGTTTTGACCTCCGTTTAATTGTTTTCCCATCCGTATTTTATGTTTAAAGGGATCTGTAATGCTTTTTTGAACGGAGCATCCTGACACTGCAAATTATGTACCGTTGTGTCCGTCTCATCGCGCTGATTAGCGCAATATAATAATTTGTCAGTTTTGGTGTTCGGTTTGTGCTAAAATTGTGAAAATGCTTGTACAGTTCATTTTTGAAACAGAGCCATCTAAGTTCGATGTGTCCCTTTTCCGATCTTACATACTTTTCTAGCCATTTTGGGTCTGCAAAACCTGTCTTTTTATTTTACTAAGCCAACCAAATTTTTTTCCTAAGCTTAGTAAATGGGATCATTTAGTTCTTATCTTCATTTTTAAGCATGCACGTGGACACACCTTTCCTATCATTGTATTTCCTAAACATTACATTGTTCCAAATGCACATTTAGACTTTGTAGCATGCGTTCCTTCCATAATTCCATGCAACTTTTAGAAAGGGTCTATCCATTCATTTTAAAAACGTTTTTTTTTCTTTTGGCTGTCCTTTCGTTTTTTTTTCTTCAAATGTTGAATATTTGAATTTTTGTCATAGTAATCCACTTTACATGGCACATTTTGTCATTCCGGGTGATATTTACAACCTAAGGTTTCCTATTCAGGAAAATAGGCAGAAGGAAGAACATCGGTCCGGTTTTAGAATTAAAGACGCGACATTATTTTTTCCATTAGAAGGATGCGCAAATTAAATTTTCGGTTGAAGGAAACAAATTGCAAAAAAAAAAAATCGTACAGAGGCGGCTTCAGTCGAATAAGCGGCGGCACATCAGAAGAACATGCAACGGCAGTGCAACCACAGGCTTCGGCGGAGCTCGTTCAGGCGAAGGCAACGGTCGTCTCTGACGAAGACAATGGGCTGTAGGTGGTAGCGACTGCATTGTAGGATGATGACTATTCAAGGATGATGTTGATAGTCGATTTCAGATGAATAACGACAGTGGAGTGGAGGTTAAGGTCGATGGTGGTGTTGCTACAGGTAATGATGACGATTAGCTAGGTTGTTTTGAAATGAACTCAAAAACAAATGTTATATGAACTTATCATTTTGATTCTATATGTATAATTTATAACTGAACGTTATATTCTGTTTTGTTGATGTTGTTGCATCACTTGTGTCACTGCTGCATCATGTTGTTTCATGATGATTGTGCTCTTTTGTTATGTGTACATTTGATTTTGATGTGATAAAAATTACATATATGTTTCAAAAAATGATAAACTGTGCATAAAATATAATGCATCAGTTGTTTGTTTGCTTGCTCATTGAATTTCTTTATTTCGAATATCACAGATATCATAAATCAAATGGAAATGTATTTCATAACTAAAATGCTATATTAAACTATCATTTTAAATATTCTAAACATACTAGTGCACTTTGTTAAAAATGCTATACTAAACTATTTTTTTAATATCATACATGTGATGGTGAACTTCATAATTAAAATGTTACATTAAGATATAGATGTGCATATTATAACATGATAATGGACTTGGTTATTAAAAATCTATATTAAAATATCATTTTAAATCTTTAAAACATGATAGTGAACTTCATAAGTAAAACACTACATTAAACAATTTTAATTATCATTCGCCACATTCAATACGTTCTAATGCACTTTAAAAATAGAAATGAAATTTTTACTTATTATTCGGCACATTTAATGTACTGTAATGCACTTATCATGCTATGTTTGTCTATCATTCTTTTCAGTAATATGTATGTCTTTCATTATTGAAATGCTATATTAAAAATAAGATTGGACTTCATAACTCAAATGCTAT
The DNA here is from genome assembly GCA_030737875.1 of Allium sativum. NCBI lineage: Eukaryota > Viridiplantae > Streptophyta > Magnoliopsida > Asparagales > Amaryllidaceae > Allium > Allium sativum. The sequence continues at coordinate 424,529,677 of CM060909.1, read as the reverse complement.
ATCAAACTATCATTTTGTACTTTTGACATATTTTAATGCAATTAAAAATATAAATGATATTCTTACCTATAATTCGTTATATTTCATTTATTCTTAAAATATTTTTAACTATCATTCATTCATTGTGATGATAGTTGGATATAACATTATATTCGTACATTAAAGTAATACTATATATAGAATATGAATATTGACAGTTGGATTTAGCATTGCATCTTTTAAAGTGAACTAGCATTATAATAGTTGAATATGAATATATTAAAAAAAGAACTAGCACATTTATAACATTATATTATAAAAATGAATAGAGCATCATGCATAGTGTGCTAAATAATGGTTGAATATAAGATTATATTAAAAATGAACTAACATGTATAAAGTACAATAAATGATAGTTGAATTTAGCATTGTATTATTTAAAGTGAAATAACATATGTACAATATGCTAAATGATATTTGAATATAGCATTGTATTTTTAAAGTGAGCTACCATTATTTACCATTCTTTGAATAAAAAATTATATTAAAAGAAATGAACTAACATGTATAAAGTATTACAAATGATAGTTGAATTTAGCATCATATTTTTAAATTGAACTAGCATATGCAGAATACGTTACATGACAGTTAAATATAGCATTGTATTTTTAAAGTGAATTAAATATGAAAAATGATTGTTGTATATAACATTATATTCGTAAAGTGAAGTAGCATGTATAAAATATGATAAATGATAGTTGAATTTAGAATTGTATTTTTTAAAATGAAATAGATGTACAATATACTAAATGATAGTTGAATATAGCATTGTATTTCTAAAGTTAGCTACCATACATAAATTATAATAAATGATAGTTGAATTTGTCATTTGTTTTTTTTGAAGTGAGTTAGCATGTGTAGACTTTGCAAAACAATGTTTGAATATAGCATTGTATTAATAAAATGAACTAGCATGTATAGAATATAATAAATGTGTTGGCATATTGCATTTGCATTTTTTGTCAAATACAAGAGCATGTGTTGCAAATGAAAAATGTTAAATGAATATAGCATTATAATTGATGAAATATTGCAACATGCATTGTATACTGAAGAGTGATAGTTGCATATATCATTTCATATTTTGAATTACAAATGCATGCATTTCGTATGATGGATGATAATTGATTATATTATTTGAATATTTTACTTAAACATATGAATTGCATACATAATGATATATGAATATTGCATTTGAAAATATTGAAATACATTAGGATGCATTGCATAAGCAGAATACTAAATGATAGGAGAATATAGCATAACATTTACTAAAACAAAAAAAATCAATAGCTGCGGCGCGTTGAATGACTTGAACAGTGACGGTTAGGTGGATGGCGATGACAGATATGATTTGGACGGCGGCGGCGACGGCTATAGCACTGGACGGTAGTGATGCCTTGGAGCGGCTAGGGCATGACCCGACGATGGAAGTGGAGGTTAAGGCGATGGTGACGGCTTAGGGAGGCGGCGGCGGCTTGGAACGTGACAGCTAGGGTTGAGGCGGTGGCGGGTTAGGGCGACAGCTACGATGGGAATTGTGGTTGCGAAGACTTAGTGGAGTCAATCATGTCCTTCTACCTAATTTCTAAAACTTACGTCCGTGCTTTATAAAATATTAAAATGTTTAATGTAATTGACAAATCAACTAAAATTTAAGGTGTTAAATGAATACTGACTGGGTCTGCTTTGATCTCCGAGTGGTTCGAAAGTTGGGGAACACGTCATCCACGTTTAAGTAAAAAAAAAAGATAACGTGTATTGCCATTTAAAGGGAAGAAGGGACTAACCTTCACGTTTAAAAAGATGCTGACATAGTAATGTGTGGATCCATAATTCTTGCCAAAAGAAATGTACGCATGCATATATATCTTCCACTTTGTGATATCTCCTGTTATCTTTTCATTCCCTTCCTTCTTCTCCATTTTTGCAATACACATGTCTGTAAAAAAAAAATCAAATCTTCCTGCAAATCAATGGCATCACCATCGGGACGAGTCAACCGGCCTCCGATGACCAGAACCGCCGAAGCCGCTCTCCCTCCCACACCGAAGTCCGAGTCTGTAATAACCCGGAAAATACGAGCCAATTTAAAATTTTTAAATTGATTATTTCAAAGCAATTTGAACCATTGAAATAGAATATTTCAATAAATTAGTAAGTTGAGGATAGTAAGTCAGTTTGAAAATTTGAATTCATACTTTGACTGACTGTGCAGGGTGGAAAATATAACGGATTTTAGTGAGACCAAAAATATTTAAATCTGTTAGTCAATACCTTTTTAACGAATCTGAAAAATCGAAGTTTCATAACGGGAATCAAAAGTTATGGCCGAATGAATTTTCAGAAGAGTCGGTATATAGAATATATAGGGCTGGAAAATGAATATTTTGCAAACGGCCTCGGAATTCGACGAAACCACTTTTGTTGGGTCCGGGATGTCAAACTATTGCTAGGTTTCAAATTTCATAATTTTTCGAATCAATATGTGAGCGTAGCAAAAGAAAACGCGTTTGACCAGTTTCTGTTGAATTTAATCGACTGGAAATTGGCCATTTTTCAAACGGTCTCAGAATTCGACGAAACTAGATTTGTTAGGACCGTATCGTCAATACGAAACTAGAAAATATTTTTCTGGAATTTTTCTAGTTAGTATGTGACCCCGGTAATTTGAAATGTACGTTTAAAATTCAACATAAGGATTTAAATGTAAATTCAACGGAAACTGATTGTAACAATCAAATCAGCTTACGATACATATCTCATTGTGTTCGGAATGGGGGTAAAACGCTATGGACGACAGGCGGTAGGCCTCGTTTCGAGGTCGTATGTAAAAGTCAACATTTTTGCAAAATTAAATAATTAAATAATAATAATAATAAAAAATTATTCCCTCCCTTTTCTTCTTCTTGGCCCCCCCGATTCATTAATCAGAAACGAAATAAAAAAAAAAGGGGAAAACCTAAACCTAGACCGCTTCCTCCCTCCAGACATCGCCGCCGACGAAGACATCGACGCCGCCCTCACCTCGAAGCCGCCGCCCTCACCTCGAAGACCCCGCCCTTACCTCGAACCCCTCGCGACGCAAATCGAGCAGCCCCCCCTGAAGACATCGACGCCGCCACCACCGAACAACACCACATCGCCGCCGACGCCTTCTTCTTCCCTCCCCTTCGCAGGCTACGGTGAGCGTTTAGTTTATTTTATTTTTATTTTTATTTTTGTTTTGCAAAAACTAATTTCTGATTTTTTTTAAGAACATAAAAACTGATTTTTTTTAAGAACTTAAAAACTGATTTGAAAAAGAATTTAAAAACTGATTTGAAAAAGAATTTAAAAACTGATTTATAAAGATTTATAAAAACTGATTTATAAAGGATTTAAAAACTGATTTTTAAAGGAAATAAAAACTGATTTTATTTTAAGGTTTAAAATAGGAAAAAGGTTTGAAATAGGAAAAAAAGGGTTTAAACTTTGAAATAGAAAAAGGTTTAATCTTTTAAAAGAAAAAGATTTGAACTTGCAAAAATAAAGATCATATTTTTAAAAAGAGAAAAAGACGGAATTTTTATTAGGTAGAAGGAGTAAGATATGATTCTTATATTTTTAAAGCAATAAAAATATAATTTTTACATCATAAGAATATTAAAAATATAATCTTTATATATTTAATAGCGAAGTCAAAATGCAATCTTTATATATTGAATAACATAGTAAAAATTCGATTTTTACCTATGTAGAGAATACGGGCAACGAAAGCGACAAGAAGGCGAAATAGGCGAAGATTTCTATAAAGGAAGAGTCGTGTTATTGGATAGCTATTGGTGAGAATTTCTCACTCTTCAATTTCTTTTTTATATATATATATGTGTGGAAATAAAAGTGAATTGCTATATATAAATATTTATATACATATATATATATATACGCCCCCTCGTCCACAAACCATGGACGATATTTATTGGTTGAAATTGTTGTGAAAATTGATTGGCGACGAATTGTTGTTTGGGATTGTTTGTGGTTGATATTGAATGGATTGTGGTTGAAAAATACCCGTTTGTGATTGGAAAATATTTGGTTGAAACCACATAGGATTAGTTTGTGGAAATGAAATAAATATATACATGCCGCCTGCGTGCGAACTAGATGCATGAATCCCCATTGTCAAAAACCGCGAGGTTTTAAGGTAGAGCGAGGAGCCGTACTAGGGACGGTGCCGGTTTTAACTACCCTGCCGTTATGCTGCCGAAATTTTGAATAATCTTTGTGTGTTAGAATTATTTTCATATGTTGAAATTATTTTACATGCATTGAAATTAAAGTCATATATTGAAACTATGTCCCTGTATGGAAATTGTTCATGTGTTGAAAAGTGTTGTGTGAAAATTAAATTCATTTGTGAATGAATGAAGTGCTTAAACAATAAAAATCACATTTTTATATATATATAAAGTATGAAAAATATTCGCCTTATATAAATAGTTTCAACAATCAAAATTTCATCTTTCTAATAAGAACAACATAAATAAAATGTCCATGTGTGGAAATGCTCGTTTGTTGAGAAATGTGTGTAGTGGAAAGGTTCATGTGTTGAATAAAAAGATTGAGCGATAAAAATTACATTTTTATTGAAACTATGAAATGTTGAAACCATACACTGGTTGAATAAATATTTTAAATGATAAAAATATCATTTTTATCATATGTGTGATATGCTAAAGATATGCGGACGTTGAAATAAATATTTGTGATAGAAATATTATTTTTAACATGCATAAGAACTAAATAAAATAGTCATGTGTTGAAATCTATTTTAGTTCGCCAAAATTATCATCCTTGAAATGTGAAGTGTTAAAAATAGCCACTTGTTCAAAATAAACATATATGAGTTGAAATATTCATTAATTAGCTAATGAAATGATTTGCACCTATTTATGTAACATTAGAATGAATGGTGTTTTTAAACCAAACAGAAATCAAATATGAAGTTGAATAGAAAATGATAAATGATAAGAACTGTATATATATGTACATGCATATTCATTGAACAGGTTATAGCAAAGGGGCTAGAGAAGAGGAATAAAATTTTGTGCCCGACAAATAGGTACACATTTACTGTTTTGTTTGGGTGATGATTTTATGAGCCTGTTGGCTAGCCGCTTGGCTTTTTCTTTTTCTTTTTGAGATTAGAAGGACCGGGAACGCTATTTGCGATTTCCCGATGCTCCCGGTGCAGGGGAGGTTATGGCGAAATTTTCCAAAATTTTAAGGTGTTAGAAAAATATTTGAAGTGAAAACGATATAGAAATTATCGAATGAACTATATTTATATAAATATATATATATAAATATAATTAAAACGAAACGTGGCCGTGCAGTTCATATTTTGAGACCGTGATTTCAAACGGCTAGTGCGGAAGATCCGACCATTGGATTTTTCCGAAACCTCAACCGTTGGGTTCGCCTTGGAAATATCTTTCCAACGGCACCAACTTTGTGAAGATCCGACGGTTGGATTGTCTGGAATGTTTAATTCAAAATTAGTGAAAAACAGCGCCAGAAACGATTATATTTATATATATATAAAAATATAACTAAATTAAATCGAATAACGACGCTGCAGTTCGTAAATTGAAATCGTAACTTCAAAAGGTTAGTGTGGAAGATCCGACCGTCGGATTTTCCCAAAACTGGAACCGTTGGATTCGTTTTGAAAAGACCTTCCTAATGATGTAAAATTTGTGAAGATCCAACGGTTAGATTTTCCTATATGTGTAAAACAAAATTAGTGGAAAGCAGCGCCAGTGCATCGACACGACCTGAAACGTCGTTTAATTAAATATGGCCGTTTTAGATTAAATAAAAATGGCGATATATCGTTATTAAGTGCTATAGACGATATAGAGTGAAAATAAACCAATTTTGTTGTGTTTGCTTGATATGTGATGGTTGAATGTATTTGACGTGAAAATTATAACTAAATAACTGAAATGTGAATGTTGAATAGTTCAACCCTGTGATTAATTGGTTTAAAAATCTAAATATACGTGGGTTATTTGAAAAGGCCGAGTTTATCTCATTTCAAATAATCGATCGACGTTGAGAAGTCGAAGAGTCGAAGACGACTGAAGACCGACGATCTCCACATTGGATGGATGGGCGCTACTGATGCTCGTGATTGGAGTAGCTACCATGAAGGAATTGAAGTAGTAGCCGTCCAAACATATTGTTGATTGTACGGATATGCGAGGAATTGGTGCCTCCGGTTTCGTTCAGACCCAGAACGGACTTGTAAATGGACTGTGTGTCTGACATTGGATTTTGTTCTGTGTTGATTGATCTCTGTTAAATATATATATCTGTTTGGCGGCGGAGAATTTATTCTCTTTCTTAACGCCCTTCTTTGAGACGTACGAGCTCAGAGGTTATGTATTGACAGAAATCAGTCGCATGGAGTGGATTGCCTGTGTGGCACGCCTAAGTGGCATATGATCAAGGCTTCTGTTGCAAAGCAAAGTCTTGTGGTTGATGATCAAAGCACGGTCTGTGTGACGTAGCTTTGTGTATAACGTGAATTCGCGAGCCTCACACCTCGGTATGAGTCAAAAACGGGAGAGTGACTGCAGGGAGAGCACGACGTTTCTTTCTAGCTAAGGTGGTGTCAGTGACCTACCAGCCCTGACATTATATATACTTTTCACCTGTGTGGTTGTTGGGATGCGAGGCGCCTCGATATAGGTCTGTAAGGACCGGGAAACGTGTGTTCAGGAATAACTAATCCTCAAAAGTAAGAGAGGACCGGCCCTGAAGATCCAAGGATCATAGTGGGGTCCTGGGACATTTGCTAGAGTGTCTCGAATCGGAGAGGAGCTTGCCCCTTGCCTCGACTCATGAAGGAATCCAATTTCCAATACGATATGTGCGGTTGTGATTGTATTACTAGTATGGCGACATAGTGGTATGGGTCATTTATGCCGCCTATGATTGATATTTATGATTGAAATCGCTTTTGAAACATATATGCACTAGTAATAATATCAAGCACTTTTGTCTATTCGTATGAAGCATCTTTGGCCATTATAAGGTAAAAACTCTATCCTCCGGCTTGCGTTGCATTGTGTGATGGGACCTGAGTCTTATAATGGCTTCATTTTATAAAAAGCATTGCGTTGATTTAATCATTTACTTTATTTCATGCACGAGCACTCATTGGAGTAAACCCGTTCCACGAAAGTGGCGTGGTCCTTTGATTTGCCTTATTATTGTTGTTAATAAGTTGAATAGATTTCTCATACCAGTCCCATGACTGACTCGTAGTTTGTTTCACCTTGCAAACTCGGGTGCCCTTATTTTCACACGGGCAGCCTAGTTACAGGTTTCTGACGCACCTTTTGGCTCATGGCGAGGCTTGACTACACCGTGCTGACTTGGATTTTCTCCGCCATTATTGTATCTATATTATGATTCCGCCACTGGCGATGTAGATTGATATTCCTTTTGTGTACTCTTTATGTATGATTCCGCCTCAGGCGATGGTGACTGATTATGTATCATTATGCACTAAGTTGTATCCTGTACTGTGCTTCTCTGATGTGATGTTATCTATATGATTCCGCTGTCATATGTGTGTAAATTATTCTATTTTCTGTTTATGCTATTATCTGTGATCTGCTAATGATGATTAATGTGTTATATTCCAATGATTATCCTTAACACCGTGCCACGGGGTTTTGGGATCGTCACAGCTGGTATCAGAGCTTTGGTTAACCTTAGTTCTGGAGTCTAACACATTAAACACTTCGTCAAAATAGAATCAGTAGTATTCTAAGGCGAGTCGCTCATTAGAGATAGGACTAGTAAAGTCCTAGAATGAGCTGAGCAGAATAGCAAAAACAATTGATCAGTCCATCGTTATCTTTCCGTAAAGTTTTCTGCTTAACTATGCAATAGACTATCATTTATGTTAGCTGACCTTTTTGTTACTTATACAGAATTTGACAAATGGCTACCAGAGCAGCCGCCGCTAGAGGAGGCCGTGCCGGCCGAGGCCGAGGAAGGGGAGAAATCCCAGCTCAAGAAGGACCTTTGATACAACCTCCGGCAGCTCAATACTTCGAGCTTGACCGTGTAGCTAAGAGATATAAGAACTTAGGAGGAAAGACCTTCTCGGGAACTGGCACCGTAATAGAGGCCCTTGCATGGCTCAAAACATGCGAGAAAATCCTTGAAGGCCTAAGGCTAGGAGACGAAGACAAAGCTATTATGGGCGCCTGGCTTATGCAGGAACAAGCCGAATTATGGTGGGAATCTCTTACCGCCGGGAATAGAGAAGCTGGAAGAACATGGGATGGATTCAAAGAACTCTTCAAGGAGAAATATGTCCCAGAACAAGCTCTAGAAAGAATGCACGATGACTTCGCCAATCTCCAGCAAGGGGATCTTTCCGTGCAGGATTATCTGAACAAATTTACAATGTTGTCGCCCTATGCTCCAGAACTCGTTGCTACCGCGAAATCCAAAAATAAGAGGTTTATCTTTGGACTAAGACGACAATATCATGATAGAGCCATGGCCCATGTCAAGCTGGATTTCAACGAGCTAGTGGAGATGACATGCAACTATGAAGACCTTGATCAAAGGCATCTGGATCAGGATCGCGCTAGAAGTCAAGCAGGAAACAAGCGCAAGCCTGCTGTAAATCAAGGCGAGTCAAGCCAAGCAGCATCTTCAAAGCCTCAGACTGGCAAGCCGCCAAGAGGAAATTGCTTTAATTGTGGTAAGCCGGGGCACTACTCAAACGTCTGCACAGCTCCGAAGAGGCAGAAAACAAACTCTCAAGGCTCGAGCCAAGGCTCTCAGAACCCTCGCTCGTGCTTCAACTGTCGCAAGACCGACCATCTGGTCAGAGACTGTCCTTTGCTGAAGAAAGCTACTGTAGCTCATGTTTATGACGGGTCTAGCCCGCCAGCTGCTTCCGACGGAGCAGGTAAACCCGATGTTTTGGGAGGTACCCTTACAATTAAGAATATTCCTGTTTCTGTATTATTTGACACAGGTGCATCGCGTAGTTTTATTGCTAGAAACACAGTGCACAAACTAAAGTTAAAACAGCGAAAGCTTAAAGAATCGATTGAAGTTCATAACCCGATAGGGGGTCCTATTACTCTCAATTCCTGTTGTAAAGTGCCAATCTCTTATTCTTCCTACAAGTTTCCTTTCAATTTAATCGCTATGGATTTTCCCGAATTCGATATTATTCTCGGGCTGGATTGGTTAACGAAATATGAAGCTGAAGTGAATTATGCGGAAAGAATTGTTAAAATCCGAACGAAGCTTGGATATATTACGGTTCCTTGTCTTGGTTCGAATCCGAATAGAGAAGAATTTTGGTCAGCATTAGAACTTATCCCCACTTCCATAGAAAAGATTCCGATTGTTAGCAACTATGCGGATGTGTTTGAAGAAGTTGAAAACTTACCTCCGCAAAGAGAAATAGAATTCCGAATCGATCTAATTCCTAATGCCAGACCCGTGGTACATCCAATTCGTAGAATGACTCCGAAAGAAAAAGAAGAATTAGGCGATCAAACTCGTCAACTGTTGTGGAAAGGTCTAATCAGACCGAGTTTTTCCAATTGGGGTGCAGCTGTTGTGTTTGTCCCGAAGTCAGACGGTACTCTTAGATTATGTGTTGATTACCGAGACCTCAACAAACAGACGCTTAAAAATAAATATCCACTACCCCGCATTGATGATTTGCTAGACCAATTGAATGGGGCGAAAGTATTTTCCCGAATGGACCTAGCTACAGGTTTTCATCAATTGAGAATAGCAGAAGAGTGTGTTCCTTTGACCGCTTTCAGAGGCCCAGACATATTTTATGAATGGTTAGTAATGCCGTTTGGCCTATGTAACGCTCCAGCATACTTTGTCGATCTAATGAATAGAGTGTTCAGGGGAGTTCTGAATAAATTTGTCCTCGTATTCATCGATGATATTTTAATCTACTCCAAATCAAAACCCGAGCATGAAAAACACTTAGAACAAGTATTGGAGATTCTAAGGAAGAACGTCTTCAAAGCCAAATTCTCTAAATGTGTCTTCTGGCAAGAAGAAGTTAAATTTCTTGGCCATGTCGTGTCAGGGAAAGGAATTTCTGTTGACCCAAGCAAAATAATAGCGGTTCAAGACTGGAAACAACCCACTACTCCCACAGAAGTTAGAAGTTTTATGGGGTTGGCTAGTTATTATCGAAAGTTCGTTAAGGATTTTTCGAAGATATCCGGTCCGTTAACGAAGCTCACAAAGAAACATGAGAAGTTTAAGTGGACTTCCGACTGTGAAGAAGCTTTCCAGGAATTGAAATCGAAGCTGACCACCGCTCCAGTATTAACTATTATTGATGGCAATCAGGATTTAACGGTTTGGACAGATGCTTCTATTAGAGGTCTTGGTGCAGTATTAATGCAGAGAGGCCAAGTAGTCGCTTATGCAAGCCGCCAATTGAAACCGCATGAAAAGAATTATGTGACTCATGATCTTGAGTTGCTAGCCATCGTATTTGCCTTGAAAATCTGGAGACATTACTTATTGGGCGAGAAATTTGTACTGTACACAGATCACCAATCATTGAAGTATTTATATACCCAAAAAGATCTGAATCTGAGACAGCAGCGTTGGCTAGAATTTCTTGCAGCGTACGATCTTGATATCCTGTATACGCCGGGGAAAGCTAACGTAGTAGCGGATGCGCTTAGTAGAAAAACCGCAATCATTGCCAATCTTATAATTACACCTGGATTGATTGATAGGATATCTGTTCTTCAGAAAAGTGACAATTTTGCGAAAGAGATGGTAAAAAGGATTCAAAGGGGCGAAGGCTCTAGTTTCCAAGTGGATACAGAAGGAGTTCTGAGGCTGAATAAAAGAATATGTGTTCCCGACATTCCCGAGCTTAAAAGAGAAGTGCTAGATGAATGCCATAAATCCAAATTTTGCATCCACCCTGGGGTGAGTAAAATGTACAACGATATCAAACGCACTTTCTGGTGGAAGGCAATGAAAAGAGATATTTCTTTGTATGTTAGCAGATGCCCTACTTGTCAATTGGTCAAGAGTGACCAACAAAAGCTAGCTGGACTGTTGCAACCGTTGGAAGTCCCAGGTTGGAAATGGGAACAGATTTCCATGGATTTCATAGATGGTTTGCCGCGAACCAAGAAAGGTAATGACAGCATTTGGGTAATCGTAGATCGCTTCATGAAGACTGCCCATTTTATACCTGTCAGGTCCAATAGAACTGCCCAAAGTCTAGCACAGATATATTTCAAGGAAATTGTTAAGCTGCATGGAATTCCCATCAGCATAGTCAGTGATAGAGATCCCCTATTTACTAGCAAGTTCTGGGAGGCATTCCAGACAGAATTAGGGACAAAACTGAATATGAGCACCGCTTATCACCCCCAAACAGATGGCCAAACTGAGCGGGTGAATAGAATTCTAGAATATTTATTGCGGGCTTGTATAATCGATTTTGGTGGGTCATGGGAAGATCATTTGCATTTGGCAGAATTCTCATATAACAATAGCTATCAAGCAAGTTTGAGGATGTCACCATTTGAAGCATTATATGGCAGACCCTGCAGATCTCCAGCATGTTGGGTAGAACTTGGCAACAGACTTGTACTAGGACCCGATATGATGAGGGAAGCATCTGATAAAGTGGACTTCATCAAGAAGCGATTGAAAACCGCCCAAAGCCGACAGAAAAGTTATGCAGACTCTAGAAGGAGAGATTTGACATTTGCTGTTGGTGATCATGTTTATTTAAAGGTTTCTCCGATGAGAGGAGTAATCAGATTTGGAAAGACTGGGAAGTTGGCACCGAGATTTATTGGTCCCTTTCCTATACTTGAGCGAATTGGAACTCTTGCTTATAGGGTTCAATTGCCAGATTGGTTGCCTGGAGTGCACAATGTATTTCACGTATCTCAACTTAGGAGACATGTGCATGATCCGGATCTTGTTGTAGAAGAAGCAGCGCAACAGGATGTGGAGATAACTCCAGAATTAGCACTCAGAAGAGAGCCATTAAAAATTTTGGCAAAGAAACTAGAGAACTCAGAAGCAAAAGGGTTCATTTAGTTAAAGTGCAGTGGAGCAGTGATCCTAGAGACTGTACTTGGGAAACTGAGGAAAGCATTAAGCAAGCTTATCCCAAATGCAGAGTGGATATCTCTGACTAACTCCGGTGCAAGGTACCTTTACCATGCTTTGCATTTACATTTTATTTCCTACTTTATTGTTGTTTCCTTTTCGAGGACGAAAAGTTTTAAGTAGGGGAGATTGTAATAACCCGGAAAATACGAGCCAATTTAAAATTTTTAAATTGATTATTTCAAAGCAATTTGAACCATTGAAATAGAATATTTCAATAAATTAGTAAGTTGAGGATAGTAAGTCAGTTTGAAAATTTGAATTCATACTTTGACTGACTGTGCAGGGTGGAAAATATAACGGATTTTAGTGAGACCAAAAATATTTAAATCTGTTAGTCAATACCTTTTTAACGAATCTGAAAAATCGAAGTTTCATAACGGGAATCAAAAGTTATGGCCGAATGAATTTTCAGAAGAGTCGGTATATAGAATATATAGGCCTGGAAAATGAATATTTTGCAAACGGCCTCGGAATTCGACGAAACCACTTTTGTTGGGTCCGGGATGTCAAACTATTGCTAGGTTCAAATTTCATAATTTTTCGAATCAATATGTGAGCGTAGCAAAAGAAAACGCGTTTGACCAGTTTCTGTTGAATTTAATCGACTGGAAATTGGCCATTTTTCAAACGGTCTCAGAATTCGACGAAACTAGTTTTGTTAGGACCGTATCGTCAATACGAAACTAGAAAATATTTTTCTGGAATTTTTCTAGTTAGTATGTGACCCCGGTAATTTGAAATGTACGTTTAAAATTCAACATAAGGATTTAAATGTAAATTCAACGGAAACTGATTGTAACGATCAAATCAGCTTACGATACATATCTCATTGTGTTCGGAATGGGGGTAAAACGCTATGGACGACAGGTGGTAGGCCTCGTTTCGAGGTCGTATGTAAAAGTCAACCTTTTTGCAAAATTAAATAATTAAATAATAATAAAAAAAATATTATTCCCTCCCTTTTCTTCTTCTTGCCCCCCCCCCCCCCCCCCGATTCATTAATCAGAAACGAAATAAAAAAAAAAGGGGAAAACCTAAACCTAGACCGCTTCCTCCCTCCAGACATCGCCGCCGACGAAGACATCGACGTCGCCCTCACCTCGAAGCCGCCGCCCTCACCTCGAAGACCCCGCCCTTACCTCGAACCCCTCGCGACGCAAATCGAGCAGCCCCCCCTGAAGACATCGACGCCGCCACCACCGAACAACACCACATCGCCGCCGACGCCTTCTTCTTCCCTCCCCTTCGCAGGCTACGGTGAGCGTTTAGTTTATTTTATTTTTATTTTTATTTTTGTTTTGCAAAATCTAATTTCTGATTTTTTTTAAGAACATAAAAACTGATTTTTTTTAAGAACTTAAAAACTGATTTGAAAAAGAATTTAAAAACTGATTTGAAAAAGAATTTAAAAACTGATTTATAAAGATTTATAAAAACTGATTTATAAAGGATTTAAAAACTGATTTTTAAAGGAAATAAAAACTGATTTTATTTTAAGGTTTAAAATAGGAAAAAGGTTTGAAATAGGAAAAAAAGGGTTTAAACTTTGAAATAGAAAAAGGTTTAATCTTTTAAAAGAAAAAGATTTGAACTTGCAAAAATAAAGATCATATTTTTAAAAAGAGAAAAAGACGGAATTTTTATTAGGTAGAAGGAGTAAGATATGATTCTTATATTTTTAAAGCAATAAAAATATAATTTTTACATCATAGGAATATTAAAAATATAATCTTTATATATTTAATAGCGAAGTCAAAATGCAATCTTTATATATTGAATAACATAGTAAAAATTCGATTTTTACCTATGTAGAGAATACGGGCAACGAAAGCGACAAGAAGGCGAAATAGGCGAAGATTTCTATAAAGGAAGAGTCGTGTTATTGGATAGCTATTGGTGAGAATTTCTCACTCTTTAATTTCTTTTATATATATATATATGTGTGGAAATAAAAGTGAATTGCTATATATAAATATTTATATACATATATATATACGCCCCCTCGTCCACAAACCATGGACGATATTTATTGGTTGAAATTGTTGTGAAAATTGATTGGCGACGAATTGTTGTTTGGGATTGTTTGTGGTTGATATTGAATGGATTGTGGTTGAAAAATACCCGTTTGTGATTGGAAAATATTTGGTTGAAACCACATAGGATTAGTTTGTGGAAATGAAATAAATATATACATGCCGCCTGCGTGCGAACTAGATGCATGAATCCCCATTGTCAAAAACCGCGAGGTTTTAAGGTAGAGCGAGGAGCCGTACTAGGGACGGTGCCGGTTTTAACTACCCTGCCGTTATGCTGCCGAAATTTTGAATAATCTTTGTGTGTTAGAATTATTTTCATATGTTGAAATTATTTTACATGCATTGAAATTAAAGTCATATATTGAAACTATGTCCCTGTATGGAAATTGTTCATGTGTTGAAAAGTGTTGTGTGAAAATTAAATTCATTTGTGAATGAATGAAGTGCTTAAACAATAAAAATCACATTTATATATATATATAAAGTATGAAAAATATTCGCCTTATATAAATAGTTTCAACAATCAAAATTTCATCTTTCTAATAAGAACAACATAAATAAAATGTCCATGTGTGGAAATGCTCGTTTGTTGAGAAATGTGTGTAGTGGAAAGGTTCATGTGTTGAATAAAAAGATTGAGCGATAAAAATTACATTTTTATTGAAACTATGAAATGTTGAAACCATACACTGGTTGAATAAATATTTTAAATGATAAAAATATCATTTTTATCATATGTGTGATATGCTAAAGATATGCGGACGTTGAAATAAATATTTGTGATAGAAATATTATTTTTAACATGCATAAGAACTAAATAAAATAGTCATGTGTTGAAATCTATTTTAGTTCGCCAAAATTATCATCCTTGAAATGTGAAGTGTTAAAAATAGCCACTTGTTCAAAATAAACATATATGAGTTGAAATATTCATTAATTAGCTAATGAAATGATTTGCACCTATTTATGTAACATTAGAATGAATGGTGTTTTTAAACCAAACAGAAATCAAATATGAAGTTGAATAGAAAATGATAAATGATAAGAACTGTATATATATGTACATGCATATTCATTGAACAGGTTATAGCAAAGGGGCTAGAGAAGAGGAATAAAATTTTGTGCCCGACAAATAGGTACACATTTACTGTTTTGTTTGGGTGATGATTTTATGAGCCTATTGGCTAGCCGCTTGGCTTTTTCTTTTTCTTTTTGAGATTAGAAGGACCGGGAACGCTATTTGCGATTTCCAGATGCTCCCGGTGCAGGGGAGGTTATGGCGAAATTTTCCAAAATTTTAAGGTGTTAGAAAAATATTTGAAGTGAAAACGATATAGAAATTATTGAATGAACTATATTTATATAAATATATATATATATAAATATAATTAAAACGAAACGTGGCCGTGCAGTTCATATTTTGAGACCGTGATTTCAAACGGCTAGTGCGGAAGATCCGACCATTGGATTTTTCCGAAACCTCAACCGTTGGGTTCGCCTTGGAAATATCTTTCCAACGGCACCAACTTTGTGAAGATCCGACGGTTGGATTGTCTGGAATGTTTAATTCAAAATTAGTGAAAAACAGCGCCAGAAACGATTATATTTATATATATATATATATATAACTAAATTAAATCGAATAACGACGCTGCAGTTCGTAAATTGAAATCGTAACTTCAAATGGTTAGTGTGGAAGATCCGACCGTCGGATTTTCCCAAAACTGGAACCGTTGGATTCGTTTTGAAAAGACCTTCCTAATGATGTAAAATTTGTGAAGATCCAACGGTTAGATTTTCCTATATGTGTAAAACAAAATTAGTGGAAAGCAGCGCCAGTGCATCGACACGACCTGAAACGTCGTTTAATTAAATATGGCCGTTTTAGATTAAATAAAAATGGCGATATATCGTTATTAAGTGCTATAGACGATATAGAGTGAAAATAAACCAATTTTGTTGTGTTTGCTTGATATGTGATGGTTGAATGTATTTGACGTGAAAATTATAACTAAATAACTGAAATGTGAATGTTGAATAGTTCAACCCTGTGATTAATTGGTTCGAAAATCTAAATATACGTGGGTTATTTGAAAAGGCCGAGTTTATCTCATTTCAAATAATCGATCGACGTTGAGAAGTCGAAGAGTCGAAGACGACTGAAGACCGACGATCTCCACATTGGATGGATGGGCGCTACTGATGCTCGTGATTGGAGTAGCTACCATGAAGGAATTGAAGTAGTAGCCGTCCAAACATATTGTTGATTGTACGGATATGCGAGGAATTGGTGCCTCCGGTTTCGTTCAGACCCAGAACGGACTTGTAAATGGACTGTGTGTCTGACATTGGATTTTGTTCTGTGTTGATTGATCTCTGTTAAATATATATATCTGTTTGGCGGCGGAGAATTTATTCTCTTGCTTAACGCCCTTCTTTGAGACGTACGAGCTCAGAGGTTATGTATTGACAGAAATCAGTCGCATGGAGTGGATTGCCTGTGTGGCACGCCTAAGTGGCATATGATCAAGGCTTCTGTTGCAAAGCAAAGTCTTGTGGTTGATGATCAAAGCATGGTCTGTGTGACGTAGCTTTGTGTATAACGTGAATTCGCGAGCCTCACACCTCGGTATGAGTCAAAAACGGGAGAGTGACTGCAGGGAGAGCACGACGTTTCTTTCTAGCTAAGGTGGTGTCAGTGACCTACCAGCCCTGACATTATATATACTTTTCACCTGTGTGGTTGTTGGGATGCGAGGCGCCTCGATATAGGTCTGTAAGGACCGGGAAACGTGTGTTCAGGAATAACTAATCCTCAAAAGTAAGAGAGGACCGGCCCTGAAGATCCAAGGATCATAGTGGGGTCCTGGGACATTTGCTAGAGTGTCTCGAATCGGAGAGGAGCTTGCCCCTTGCCTCGACTCATGAAGGAATCCAATTTCCAATACGATATGTGCGGTTGTGATTGTATTACTAGTATGGCGACATAGTGGTATGGGTCATTTATGCCGCCTATGATTGATATTTATGATTGAAATCGCTTTTGAAACATATATGCACTAGTAATAATATCAAGCACTTTTGTCTATTCGTATGAAGCATCTTTGGCCATTATAAGGTAAAAACTCTATCCTCCGGCTTGCGTTGCATTGTGTGATGGGACCTGAGTCTTATAATGGCTTCATTTTATAAAAAGCATTGCGTTGATTTAATCATTTACTTTATTTCATGCACGAGCACTCATTGGAGTAAACCCGTCCGCGAAAGTGGCGTGGTCCTTTGATTTGCCTTATTATTGTTGTTAATAAGTTGAATAGATTTCTCATACCAGTCCCATGACTGACTCGTAGTTTGTTTCACCTTGCAAACTCGGGTGCCCTTATTTTCACACGGGCAGCCTAGTTACAGGTTTCTGACGCACCTTTTGGCTCATGGCGAGGCTTGACTACACCGTGCTGACTTGGATTTTCTCCGCCATTATTGTATCTATATTATGATTCCGCCACTGGCGATGTAGACTGATATTCCTTTTGTGTACTCTTTATGTATGATTCCGCCTCAGGCGATGGTGACTGATTATGTATCATTATGCACTAAGTTGTATCCTGTACTGTGCTTCTCTGATGTGATGTTATCTATATGATTCCGCTGTCATATGTGTGTAAATTATTCTATTTTCTGTTTATGCTATTATCTGTGATCTGCTAATGATGATTAATGTGTTATATTCCAATGATTATCCTTAACACCGTGCCACGGGGTTTTGGGATCGTCACAGAGTCCCTCTGCCAGCTATCGCTCCACACACAGCTCCCCGCTGACACAAGCTTTCATGTCTGAAACATCGCTGCCGAGCACCTGAATGCCAACGTCAGTAGCCCTCCTACCGAGCTCGCCCTACCTGCTGTCTCAACACGAACCCAACATCACACTAACCTATTAATCCCTGCCCTTATTTTTTTTCCTGTCGAACTCCACCTTGCTTTCCCCTTTGAGTGAGTGTGTGAGTGTTAATATATATGTGTTGTGTGTTGCCTGCTGTGTTGTGTGCATGCATGTAACTTGCTTGTGTGTGTGGTTTGTGTTATATATGTGTGAGTAGAAGTTTATGTTTGTGTGTTCTGGTGTGGCGCGCATTTGTGTCTGTGTATTTGGAGTTGAGTCTGATATGTGTCCATTTGTGTATATATATGTTATATATTATTCGTCTGTATAAATGTTTTGGGACTTGTATTTTTATTTTTAATCTATAATATATATAGTCTAGCGTGTGTTGAATAAGAAAAATGTTGATATAATTTTTACTGCGTGTCTACGTATTTTGAAATATTTATATAATATTTTTGTAAAATAATTTTGTGTTTTATTTTGGTTGAATTGGGTTAGTAGTTGTGTTTATTTTGTGTCAATTTTGGTGTTGAGTTCCAAAACCCGTCCCAAAACCCGTTAACCGTACGGATCCATCGACAATCCCTGACCTCCTCTCATAAAAATAAAATAAATGTTTAGTTGATTATCGAGTTGAATCTATTTTGGATCGTGCCTTGAAATCGCTGTTTCAATTCAGTATCGATCGGCCATCTGTTGTCTCCAATCTGTGCCACAAAAGGTGAATTCACCTCACACCTGACTCACATTATTTCATAGATGTTAGATTAACCAAATGAACTGTTATGAAATGTATAGGATTGCCAGTAGAAGTTATTTGTTTAAAATATACACTTTCATATGTGACACGATATTCATATGACGTGTAGTGCACCGATTATATATGACTACGATGGGATTGATGATATATGATGTTTTGTTATGTTGTAGATACCCCTAGTTTAGGAAAAAATCACTAAGGGTTGAAATGATACATACCCGAACGGACATTAGATTAGGGAAAAATCGCTATGGGTTGAAATGATAGACCTAAACGATTTTACTGAATTTGGGATCGCGGGTTGAAATGATAGACCCGTAGAAATTTTATAAATTGCGGGTTGAAATGATAAATATCTGTATCACTTGACCATAAGGTAGAAAACTATATACGGACACCGTAGGTCGTGTTTTCGAAATAAAATGATTTGGAATTTGAATTTAACTTAAGCTTACACACAACACACACACATATATATATATTAAAGATTTTTTAAATTAGATTTTATAAAATTTGAATTATATATTTTAAAATGATTTTTATAAGTAAATATAGATTTTAAACACTTATTTAAGATTTTACTTATAATTTCTTTATTTAAACTATATAATTTAATTATATAACTATTTTAAACTTTTTATATTATTGTAAATAATTCTTTTAAACCTATTTTTATATTTTATTATCCTATATATGTTTCTAATTTATATTCTAAGTAATTTTAGAATTTTATTTAACTTATATATATATATTCAAAGTTAAATTTCTTATATATATATATTATAAACTTTAAAAATAAACTCTTGATGGATAAATTAAGATTTTTGTAATTTAAACTCGAGATTTGAATTTGTAATAACGATATTTGATTTTAGCATTGAACTCATATGAGATATGGATTTGAATTCAAATTGAATTGAACTTAACGTGACTAAATGTGATTTAGAATATATATATAATTTTATATACAGAATTGATTTTCATGATCGTTAGTTGAATAATGAAATTTGTTAAATCGAATTTATAAAATGGTTTTGAAATGTATGATTTGAATTATTTTCAATATGGATTTGTACGACACGAGTAAATAAGATATGATTTGTCAAATTTGAAATAGAAGAGTTCGATTCGAATTTAAATAATGAATTTGAATTTATGATTTGAGTTATAAGTACAATACGATTTGTTTTGAATTATATAAGCGTAATATGAGATTTCGATTTAAAGTGTATGTATTGAAGTTGAACCAAAATATTGGATTTGATAAATTGATTTAAATGATATCTTATAATGGTAAACGTGAAACAATAGAATTGTTGAATTTAAGTTTTGATGAATATAAACCAAACCGAAATATTATCGAAGTAAATATTTTGTATCGATTTAAGTGGAAATTATGATCGTTATGATATGATTTGAAAATACGTCATTTTCGGATTTGAAATCGTTATGTACTAATTTTAGAAATCATATAAAACCGAAGTTAAATAATATAGCATTAGTTTATACTATATTTTGAAATCTTCGTGTTATGGTTTTGTAATCGATTTGATTAAAGCGATATAAATGAGTTGTTTTTAAAATTGAATATATTCGAAGTTAGATATTTAATTTTGAATTCAAATTCGAATATGAGCTTTCGTATAAATGATTTTATAAAGTGATTTATAAAATAATGGCCACGGTGTGAACAATGTAAACATTTGGTTGTTAAAGAGACCGGGATCGGCTATTGTCATACTCTCTGCCAATACCGAAAACCACTTTAACAACTGTGTACGCGGTGGAGCTCCAAAATGAAGGGGATGATTTGGCGAACGACTCCATTTTATTTTATTTCATATTAATTACGAGACCCTGACTACCTTGAGTCATCTTGATGTGGCTAAAACTGGAGCTATGCACGGACCAACTGAGGTCATACCTCTTATCGAGCACACTTCTTCGATATTATTCTATTACTGTTGAGATTCGATTTGGGCCCTTTCGATTATGGGAGTGTGTATCAAGGTGGGCGGTAGTAGCTACTATGCGTTACCACCAGTCCGGCTCTGCAAACGGTGAATCCACCCTGGCATTCCTTGCGTGCCTTGTCACATGCCTTGTACGAGCCCACTACGACTTTGTTTTGTACTGTTTTATATGGAGTGCCCTCTGATCAACCTCCATTTTACGGAGGAATTACGGTACTGTATATACTATGGGAATATATAAACGGTGTAAGGGTAATCATGGTAATCCCGCTTACGCTATTTTGATATTTTTACTTTACTGATAGACACTATTGTATATAGCGTATTATACTATATAGTATTAGTTTGACGGATCCTTAGAGGATGGTGATCCCAAACATCCCCTAAGTTACTGATTGCATTTCATCAAACATTTCATTTGAGTTGATTTACTTCCATGAGAATGTTAGTCCTGATCCGAGTTGTTTTGTTCTGCATTATTGCTTAGGTCAGATTGAGAATTCCAGTCTTCGAGATTCACTATTGGAGTTGAAGTTTATATTGGCATTTGCTCACTTGTATCTACTCATTCTGTTAGTCCAGTCGTCCTGTTGTCCTTTCTGTTTCAAATTGTTATCATTTGTTTATGTATATGAAATTCATTTTTTAAGTCTTCCGCTGTATTATTATGTAAACTCTGATGTAAAGTTTATTTAGTAGCTTCATGAACTACTACTGTATTTTAAATTTTCCGCTGTGAGATATTATATTGCTCTGTATCTGTATCTCTGTCTGTGATCTGTGATTCTGTTATTTATCCTATTTACCTCAAAAGCTAATAACAATCTGTTGTTTTGGACATTTCGAGTTGACATGTTTTGTTGATTCGGTATGGTCAAAATGTCGGATCGTTACAGTACAACAATTTTTAGGTATCAGTTTCATATTTTTTTTAGGTATCAGTTTTAATGTATTTACCATGTTATGTTTTTGTTCATATGTATTTACAGAATTTTTTGATACCAATATTAATTCTAAATGATACCCAATGATTAAAAAAATAATACCAATCAACTCAATTCAGATCTCACAAAATTGATATTTATTCTCAATAATACCCACTGATTAAAAAAATGATATCAATCAACTCAATTCAATTCACACAAAAATGATATTTATTTTCAATAATACCCACTGATATTAATTCATCACTTGTATAGAATGTTGCTATAATCTAATCACTTGTATCATATGATACCTACATTAATGTGTTGTTGGTATGACATGATATGATGTTGTTATGATCACTTATATGAGATTTGCACGTTGAGTATCAGTTTTAACCTCTTGTATGTATCAATTTAATGTGTTATTTTTTTGTTTCAGCTACTGGGTATCACTTATATGTCTCTGTAGGTATCAGTTTTGTATTATTTTCATGCTTGCATTTTTTAGGTAGCAGTTTCATGTCTCGATAGGTATCAGTTTTAGTGTTATTATTGTTTTCAGCTTATGGGTATCAGATATGCATGTTAAATTTTGTCCTTGTGAATATTTTCCTGATTTATTCACTTCAGTGGCTGGATATCAGTTCTATATCATTGTAGGTATCATGTTTTTTTTTCCTTTCTGATACATAAGGTCATAAAACTAATACCTTAAAAAATATAAACTGCTACCTAAATACTGCTATAATATGTTAAAGAAAAACTAATGCAAAAATGTTAACAACATAGTTTGATTGATTAAAATGACATAAGTTCGATTGAGTTATAAAGTTAATGCAATAGTACAACTACAAAATTAACAAAACAACAAAATCATATGAATAAAACATAACACAGTTAATACTGTAAAACTGATACCTTAAAAAACATAAAACTGCTACCTAAAAACTGCTGCTAAATTCACCATCAAAAAAAATATTTTTCAACCTTCAGATCCATTGATAATTCCAAATTAAGATTCGTTGAAGATGATGAATCATTGAAAATTGGAAAAATTTAGAAATTCTGAAGATATGATGCACACATTGAATCGACGAAGCTTTTGAGACGATTAAATTAAGCAAATCGAATAAATTGAGAAGCTCGAGAAATTTTGAAGAAGATGATGAAAATGCTGGAGAGAT
Organism: Allium sativum; assembly: GCA_030737875.1. Lineage (NCBI taxonomy): Eukaryota > Viridiplantae > Streptophyta > Magnoliopsida > Asparagales > Amaryllidaceae > Allium > Allium sativum. The sequence continues at coordinate 424,506,652 of CM060909.1, read as the reverse complement.
GGCTATCGCTGAATATCGCTAGAGGAATTGAAGAAGAAGATTTCGTGTGATTTGATTTCACGATTTCGTGGTAGGAAATTGAACAAGAGTAAGTTCTATCCTTCTGAATAAAATATTAGACGGCCGCTGTACTTCTGAATAGAATATTATACGCTTTCCTTATGGTTAATTTTTTACGCTAATTGCCCTTGTATAATAACTACTCATTTTAAAATAAGCCAACATTTTCTGGGGACTAGATATATTGAACATTCGAGATGGAACACATACGAAAATGTATAGCTAAATAATCAAAATGCATGTTTATGTATTACACGTAAATTCGAATCGCTTCTATCTAAAACATCTACGCAAATTGAATAACTCTATTTAATGAGGTATTTAGTTTTAAGGACACATTCCCCAAAAAAATTAGATCAAAGGACAACTAAGTTTGATAATTAAATGAAGGACAAAGACCAAATTGTATTGTATAAACATAGAGTTCACTTTAATTTATCATTATTACTAAATTAATTAAAAAATAAAAATTTCCCTTAAAAAAAGAAAAAAAGAAGTGACTTCAAAATTATTTTAGTCGATTGATGTTATTATAAACATATAGGAATAATCAGCTCGGAAAGCTAAATGAATATAGCTTTATTACTTAAAAATATAGCTTTATATTGTATCATCCAAATACAAAATCAAGTCATTTTAAAGCTAATCTCATTTACACCATTAAAAATCTATATCGTAAATAACGAAGCTATATGCATATAGCTTTCCATCCTGATTTTTTTTTATATTCATTTTTTCTTTTATACGATACCAAAACCATTCATAATTAATTTTTATCAATTTTTAATCTTATAATCACAAAAAAGCATTTTTGGATTAATTTTATTATTTGTGAAATGTTGTTCCCTTAGTTAAAAATATTTGGACATTTTTAATTAAATCATAAAAGTTGTCCTTGATTTACATAGCGAGAGTCGTTTGTCCTTAGATCTAATTTTGTTTTAAAATGTGTCCTTGAAACAAATATCCACCTATTTAAAAAGCTAAATGAGAAAAGTAATCCTATTCTGCTTTACAGTTACAAACGAAGATTTTTTAGAATAATCCCACAGCTAATACCGTATAACTAGCCAGACATAACCACAAATTACATGGTAACCAAAAAATCAACTACAAAATCAGGGAAAATCACATATGGAAAAAAATTAATCAGTTGGTACCTCTAGCAGCAAAATAGTTCGCCTTGATTTCTTCATTCTTTTAAAACAAGATAGCTAGACAACAAAAATACTGTACAAAGCTAATAAAGGAAAGAAATACCAAAAAAAATAACATGTAAAAATATACACAAAATAAGTATGGTTACAAGTAATTTTCTAATCTTTAATACTCCACCTTTCCAAAATACCAGTAGAAGATAAGATTGAAAACAACTACCTATACAAAATGAGAACGTATTTAAATGAAACATTGAAATATAAAATAAAGATCTAAGGCAAGGAAAATCTATACCCACAATCAAACCGAACGGGAAGAAGAAACCAACGCTGCACGGTTTGTGGAAAGGCAATGTAGATAGGGCCTTGTGAAAATAAACAGCTAACAATGAAGACATTCAAAGTAATAATAATCTTTACATAATTGTCATCGAGCTCCTCACGCGCATGATAAACAAGCTAGTTGGCTTGAAGCACTTTCGTCATCACCCTAAATGCAAAAACACATGTGGGACTTCGTTTATGTTTGCTGATGATCTTGTGATATTTTGCAAGCCTAATCCCAGCACTATCCAATCCATTCTTGTCATCCTAAATGAATTTTATGAAATGACTGTCCTGAATTTAAACTTTGATAAATCAGACATAATGACAGATGGTTCATCTGAAGAGAGAGCTACTGCAATTCGATCTGCTTCGGGGCTTAGTGCTTGTCTTTTCACTGCATCTGTTGGAAATTGTTTTGAAAACATTTGGTGAATTATTAAAAAATTGAATAAGTGTTAGATGACTCCTATATGTGAATAGTCCCACATGATGTGACCATATGAAAGAAGCAAAGTATTTATATTTGTTTTTTAGAAGCTATGTTGGGGCCTTGGGCTTCTAATACATGCTTTGTTGTGAGGAGGGAGGTTATGCATGACCACCACACATGCGCGCGCGACCGACCGACTCGACCCGACCCGGCCCGGCTCGGTTCAGTTTGGTTCGGGTTCGAGTTCGGGTTTGGACTTGGGCTTTAGGCCTTGCCCTGGTGGTGTAGACACTTATATTTTTGGATGGAAAAACATTGCAATTTTTGAACCGTTTTTATCTTAGAGGGTAAAAGTTTTCGAGCCGCTTTTTACATGACGCGGTAAAACTTTGATCCAATTTTTCAGCCGACTCTCTCCCACTACCCCATAAAACATTCTGCAATTTGATTTTTCGTTTATAATAATTCATATTATAGATGAGAATAAAAAAACTAAACTAAATTCTCTTCAACCACCATTAAAATTTCTTCAACGAAAAAAAAGAGTAGTAATTTTTTGTTCGACGTGCAAATCTGCACTGATTTGTTGTGCAAGAAAATCAGTTATTTTTTCTTCGAAGGCTGTTTTATCCTAAAGGTGGCGACTACAAGTATGAACTGGTTTGCATCACCGACCAGATCGCCGAATCGTCTTCAAGAAAGCAACAAAGTACGCGACTCAACCATTGTTTTCCAACAATTTGAAGACGAACTGAAACCATGGCTTCGACCTCAGCCCTAGATGATGCTGCTCCACCATCTGCCTTCTAGATCCCTCTCGTGACTATTGCTCCGTTCAGATGCAAAGGCTTGCATTTCAAGTGATGGCGTCTGAAGATGGAGTTCTACCTGACGATGAGAAAGGTGGTGGTTGCGCTGACTACTAACAAACCGCAGCTACCAAACAAACCTGACGAAACTAATGAAGCACAGATAGCTGCGTGGACTGAGCAATCGAAGCTGTTGCAGACTTGGACTAAACAGAATTATCTCTACAAAAAATTTATTCTGAATGGGCTGAGCGATGACCTGTATGACTAGTACAACTCAAATGAAAAGACAGCAAAGGAGATCTGGGAAGCACTGAAGAAAAAGTATGATACATAGGAGGCAGGGGCATAGAAGTTTGCAGTCAGCCGCTACCTAAAATACCAAATGAAAAACGACATGTCAGTAGAGATGCAGTCACACAAGCTTCAGAAAATAGCTCATGAGATCATCTCCGAAGGTATGGCGCTGGACGAACAATTTCAAGTTGATGTTATCACTGACAATTTACCCCCAAGCTGGAAAGATTTTAAGAATGCCTTAGGACATAAGACTAAGGAATTTTCCTTAGAGAGCTTGACCACGTGCCTCCATATTGAGGAGGAGACACGCAAGCAGGACCAGAAAGAAGAGGTGCTAATTGTCAATAACAACAACACTAAGAAGACCAAACCCGCTGTTTTGAAACCGAACCAGAAATCATTTAAGAATCAGGAAAGGCGCAACAAACAGAATGAGAATCCGTAAGAAAACCCAAGAGTACAGCAAAAACCAGCCCAAAAGAATGATTCTGGACAGGTGTTTCTATGTTAAAACTGTGGAAAACCACGAAAGTATCGGAACTGGCCAAGCTCTGCACCGCAGGCTAACCTGACTGAGGAGTCTCTTACGGCTATGATTACTGAGATTCACCTTATTGCTGGATCAGAGGGTTGGAGGGTAGACACTGGTGCTTCTCGCCTTGTTTGCTATGATCGTGATATGTTCACTACATACACGGCTGTTGATGATCAGAAAGTGTTGTTGGGAGATTCTCACACCAATAAAGTTACAGGGATTGGCAATGTGGAAATTAATTTTACCTCTAGAAAGACTGTGATACTGAAAGACGTTATGCATACTCCAGAGATGAGGAAGAATCTAGTTTCTGGCTTTCTCCTTAATAAGGCCAGCTATACTCAAGTCATTGGGGCTGATTTGTATACCCTAACTTATAAGGGAAACTTTGTGGGAAAGGGTTATGCTTGTGAGGGAATGTTTAAATTGAAAGTTGAATTGAATAAAGTGACTAGTTCTGTTTATATGTTGTGTGATTTTAATATTCGGCACTCTAGATTATGTCATGTTAATAGACCAATAATTCATAACATGATCACCTTAGATATGATTCCTAAAATGTCAGAATATGAACTTGATAAATGTGAATTCTGTACTCAAGCTAAAATCATAAAGAAACCTCACAAATATGTTGATAGAGTATCTGAACCCTTAGACTTGGTTCATTCTGACATATGTGAACTTGATGGTACTTTGACTAGACATGGACATCGTTATTTTATCACTTTTATTGATGGTTGTTCTGATTTCACATATGTATACCTTATGAAAAATAAAAGTGATGCTTTTGACATGTTTAAAACATTCAAAACTGAGATTGAGAATCAAGCAAATAAGAAAATTAAGAGACTTCGTGGTGATAGAGGAACGGAATATGAATCTACTTCAATTTTGGATTTCTATAAACTATATGGCATATATAGTACATGAGAGAACTGCACCTTATTCGTCTGAAATGAACGGTAAAGCTGAAAGAAAAAATAGGACCTTTACCGAATCAGTAGTTGCCATTTTAATAAATTCTGGTGCAACAAAACATTGGTGGGGGATATATTATTAACCATATGCTATGTTCTGAATAGAATCCCCAAATCTAAGAATAAAATTTCACCTTGTGAAATTTTAAAGAATCATAAACCCAATGTCTCATACTTTAGAACTTGGGCTTGTTTAGCATATGTCCACATTCCAGACCCTAAGAGAATAAAATTGGCAAGTAGAGCATATGAATGTGTATTTATAGGCTATGCTATTAATAGCAAAGAATACAGATTTCATGACCTAAATGCACATAATATAATTGAATCAAATGATGCCAATTTTTATGAAATGGATTTTCCTTTTAAATTAAGGAATGGTGGGGGCACTTCAAATATGCCTATTCGAACAGAACTTAATGAGAATTCTTAAACTGAACCTAGAAGAAGTAAAAGAGCAAGAAACGTAAAAGATTTTAGTTCGGATTTTTGTGCTTTTATTATAGAGGAAGATCCCTTAAACCTCCAAGAGGCCTTATCTTATTTAGATGCCGATTTATGGCAAGAGGCTACACATGATGAGATAGATTCTTTGGAATCCAATAAGACTTGGCACTTGGTAGATTTACCCCCTGGTTTTAAATCTATAGGCTGTAAATGAGTACTTAAAAGGAAATTAAAACCTGATGGCACTATTGATAAATATAAAGCACGACTAGTAGCTAAACGTTTCACGAAAAAAGAAAATATAGATTTCTTTGACACTTTTTCACCCATAACTAGAATTACATCCATTCGGGTATTAATCTGACTTGCTTCAATTCATAATTTATTAATACACCAAATGGATGTTAAAACCGCATTTTTAAACGGTGAATTAGACGAAGAAATTTATATGGACCAGCCTGAAGGAATTGTAGTACATGGTCAAGAACATAAAGTATGCAAATTAGATAAATCATTATATGGTTTAAAACAAGCACCTAAGCAATGGCATGAAAATTTTGATAACTTAATCATTTCAAATGGTTTTAAATTTAATGAAAGTGATAAATGCATTTATTACAAATTTGAGAATGACATTTGCACTATTATACGCCTTTATGTAGATAACCTACTCATCTTTGGGTCAAACATTCATGCCATAAACTCAGTCAAATCCTTATTAAGTGTGATATGAAAAAGATCTAGTTGAGGCGAGTGTAATTCTTGGTATTAAAATTACTAGGTCAGAAAAGGGACTTTCTTTGGATCAATCTCATTACATTGAGAAGATACTAAAGAAATACAATTACTTTGACTGTAAATTTGCAAATACACCATACGATCACAGTGTAAAGTTATTTAAGAACACTAGTGAAGGTGTAAGACAGTCTGATTATGCGAGCATCATTGGCAGCCTTCGGTATGCCACTGATTGTACTAGACCCGACATTGCCTATGTCATGGGATTATTGTGCAAATTTACCAGTAGACCTAGTATAGAGCATTGGCATGCTATTGAAAGGGTCATGAGATACCTTAAACGAACTATGAGCCTTGGATTACATTATGAAAGGTTTGCAGCTGTACGTGAAGGATATTCCGATGCAGATTGAAATACCTTATTTGATGATTCAAAAGCGACCAATGGCTATATATTTAGCATCGCTGGAGGAGCAGTTTCTTGAAAATCCAAGAAATAGACTATTTTGGCTCAGTTTACTATGGAGTCTGAGATGATAGCACTAGCCACAGCTAGTGAAGAGGCAGAGTATTTGAGAAATCTACTAGCTGAGATTCCCTTATGGGAAAAACCGATACCAGCTATGTTGATCCTTTGTGATTGTACCGCGGCTATTACAAAAGTTCAGAACCGTTATTATAACGGTAAGAGACGACAGATACGTCGTAAGCATAGTACTGTTAGAGAGCTACTCTCTTCAAGTCACATACACAATAATGAAAATTTGGCAGATCCTTTGACGAAAGGACTGTCCAAAGAGAAAGCCCTTAAAACTTCTAAAAGAATGGGACTATTGCCCTTAGATTGTTGAGTCATGCAAAATGGTAATCTAACCTAAATGACCGGAGATCCCAAGAACTAGGTTCAATGGGTGAAAACAAGTTGTGTAGTGATAGTAGTTGAACATGCTATTTAGTATACCAAGAAGCACGTATTCCTGAAGTGATCAGAGGATGAGTTGATAGAAAATCTTAATGAGATCTATACTCTATTTGGAGTGGAGTACCTACCTTCAGGAGTACTCTTGATAGACTCACCCATAGGAATGTGGAAATGTGGTCGTTTCCTATGGAGTTTTGGGCAAAGCTTCTAGAGCATTCACTAAATTGGGATAGACGTGCATGACCATAAATGCATGGGCTTATTTGATTGCACTATAAAAAAGGTTGTGTGTGGTCTGATGCCAGAAATAGAGTTCAAGATTACGTGTCACTCTAGTAAAAACTGAATCTTGTCCACTATGCAAAGGTTCAAGTCGGAAGACACCTTTGTTTATGCACAATCTTATGTTTTTAGAAACTGCTCGAAAAATATTTTTTAAAAATTCAAGTGGGGGATTGTTGGAAATTGTTTTGAAACCATTTGGTGAATTATTAAAAAATTGAACAAGTGTTAGATGACTCCTATATGTGAATAGTCCCACATGATGCGATTATATGAAAGAAGCAAAGTATTTATATTTGTTTCTTAGAAGCTTTGTTGGGGCCTCGGGCTCCGAATACATGTTTTGTTATGAGGAGGGAGGCCATGCATGACCACCACACATGCACGCGATCGACCGACTCGACCCGACCCAACCCGGCCCGGCTTTTGGACGGAAAAACATTGCATTTTTCGAACCGTTTTTATTTTAGACGGTAAAAAATTCTGAGCTGCTTTTTACATGATGCGGTAAAACTTTGATCCTATTTTTTAGCCAACTCTCTCCCACTACCCAGTAGAACGTTCAGCAATTTGATTTTTCGTTTATAATAATTCATATTATAGACGAGAATAAAAAAACTGAACAACATTCTCTTCTTCAACTGCCATTAAAATTTATTCAACGAAAAAAAAGAGCAGTAATTTTTTGTTCGACGTGAAATCTGCACTGAGTTGTTGTGCAAGCAAATCAGTTATTTTTTCCCCGAAGGTTGTTTTATCCCAAAGGCGGCGGGGACGACGACGAGTACGAACTGGTTTGCTCCACCGACCAGATTGTCGAATTGTCTTCAAGAAAGCGGCAAAGTACGCGATTCAGCCATTATTTTCCAACAGCATCCCACCTTGGCATTCCTCTTGCTGCTTCCATAATTATTTCGCGCTAATGTCTTCCCTTATATGATAAATTTAGGGCTAGACTTGAATGTAGGACTACCAAGCTTTTGAGTCAAGATGGATGACGCACTTTAATCAAGTATGTTATTCTTTTAATGCATACTTACTGGGCTAGATTTTGCATACTTCCTCTTAAACTTCTTAGAATGATTAGATGCGCCTTCAAGAAATTTCTATGGACGAGATGTACTGTTGGGAGATAGCTAGCCCCAGCTTTGTTCAAATGCCTTGAGAAACCCTATAGTAAAGGTGGCTTGGGTCTGATCAACACGAACAGTTGGAACAAAGCAACGTTGTTTAAAAAATCATGTTTTCTGTCATTGCGAACCCAAAACTAATGAGCATATATTCTTGGAATGTGTTGAAACATTGGGTACTAGGAATCATATTACGTGGAAAATTGGTAGAATGGACCAGAGAAACTTGGACTGGAATTTGCCTTTCATGCAAACTGATGTTAGACTGGAAGGTCGGAGATTGATTGACTTCATGTTCAAGAAGTACTTGATGTGCATTTGGAAGGAGAGAAATACTAAGATATTCAATTATGAGAAAAGGAAGGGCTTGGAGCCGTTGATATGGCATCTTATAAGTGATATAAAAGAAAAGATGAAGTACCTTTCATTTTATTATTATAACCCTGGCATTTTTGCTACCTTTTGATACGGTTGGTTTGTTTATGTTGTGTTTTATTTCTTTTTTGGGTACTTTTGGATCACATCTCTATTATGGTTTCAAATGCACGCCACGTCCCTCCTCACGTTTCATTTCACTTTCGTCCCCTATTTTTAAGTTCCGCCACCTGCTATGAAAAGTTACGCGTCCTTCATTTTATGGCCAAAAAAAATGCGGTTTTATCGACCCAGATTTTTGAACAGTTTATTTTAAATATTTAATATGGTTTTAAATATTGAGTTGATAATATAAATAAATTTTTATATTGAGTTATCGATTTAATAATCGCATATAATTTAATTTAGAATATATATCGAATTATCGTAATTCGAAAAATAATTAAATTCGAAAATTTAAACTGTACTGAAATTGATTCAGATAGTCAATAGAAATTCAAACTGAATATAAACGATAATAATTATTTGTTTTCAAAGAATTAATTACTATTGAAATTAATTTATATTGATTTAAATTAATATCTCCTCCATACGATCAAATGGAGTTTCGAATCATGTTCTAGTGTGTTCAGAATAGTGGTCAAACTCTATAAACATCGGTTGTTGCGCTCGAATTGGAGTTCGGAACCCCGAATATATTATTATCAAATTTAAATGGATAAGATCAAAATCAAATCATATTAATTAGAAATCAAATCGAAATCAAATCTAAAATCAAATCGCATTAAAAATGTATGTACTTATCCCGACATCCATTTAATAACTTATGTTGGTTCCCCTTTCCATCTATAAATATCGCGAGTAACCCCCCTTCTTCCTTTTATTTTCTATCTCTTCTATATTCTGTTTTTCTCTCATCAAAACTGAAGAAAACATTTTTCTTTATCATTTCAAAATCGATAAAGCTTCTGTGAATAAAAAGGGCCACGCTTCACTTAAACAAATTCAAATTCGTTCAAAATAAAAGAGAAGGGGGAAATCGATTCGATTACAATTCGTGTCGGAGGCAAACTACTATGCGCGTGTGGCATCATGATATGGGGTGGAGCTCGCAATCGAAGTTGATGAGGTTCCTTGGCTTGCGTTGATGGCCATCGATCAGGGAGGTGGAGGGGGTTGCGATCTACTATAGTTGCGATTAGGGTTGTGAAGTTTAGGGGCAAGTCGTGATGTTTTTGGAGGCATGATGACAAAGAGTGAGGCTTGCGTGGAGTTTGGGGCAAGTAAGAACATCTGACAATGATTTGGGTGAGAGGAAGTTCGAGGCAACGGTGGTTGGAAGGAGAAACTGTCGTTGTTCTGTAGCGGTTGAAGCAGGTAGTCGTGATTGGAGATAGGATTCGCAAGTGGTAGAAGGTGTCGAACGTTGCAAGGTTGATGGATGGCCAAAGATCGGTGATGAGGAGTTGAATTGGGGAAGCACAGCAGAATTGTTCCTATAGTTGCGTAATGAAGGTCGAAGTTGAATATTTGTCAGTGGTGCGAATTGAAAAATAGGTAATAGGGTGAAGAAGAATTTAGCGGCAGTATCAGTGAGTGGAGCATTGACTTTTGAGAAGCTGCTTGCATTTTACAGTATGTGTTTGGCTACAGATTATGGCATGGTAAAGATGGTGGTTGTTGAAGGGTGGTAATGGTTTGATGGTGAAGATGGATATGCAGGAAACAAGTAAATAAAAGGGGAAAATTATGAAGGAAAGTTGAGCCAGTAAAATGTGGATTAAGGTAAATGGTAACTAATTTAATTTATTTGTTAATTAGAATAGTTAACTTATATAGTTAAAAGTCGTTAACTTATAAAAATATATCTCTTTTGCATAAGTCATCAAAATCTAACCAAACATGCACCGATGGGTTCGTAGCGACAAACACGACAGGATAAAGCTGGAATGGATCCAAATTATTTGAAATTATGGAAATTTTTATTGGAGTTAAACACACCTTGTGATTTCCATCGAGATGAACTCGTCAACAACAACAAAAATCAAGGTGAGTAAATCTTACTCAATTTATTTATTTTGAATTATTTTTAGTCGTTAAAAATAATTGATGGTTGTTTAGTTGCACTGAATTATTACTGTGACTATTAAATATATATATATATTATTTATTTAGGATTGGTGTTTGTGGTTATTATATATATATATATATTGGTGATTGGTTGGATTCCCGCAGTACCATTTGTGGATGCCCGCAGTATCATTAGCGTATGACCATATACGCCCCACGCTATGATAGTGGATGACCTTCTATACCGCGATATTTTGCCTCGAAGCAGGATGGGTATTATTTATGTTGGCTAACGTCTGTGGATGCAGAAAAACAGGTTGGAGGGATCCAACTGGATTCCTCAAAAATATTATTATTTGTTTGTTCTCATATACATTGTCATATATGATGTGTTAGAAAATCCGTGGTTGATAATTGGTATTTTTGAAATTTAAAGGGAAAATTCTATTTATTTAAAATAAAATTTGAATTTAAATTGGGCTATAAATATATTAACTTGTTTTGAATATATAAAACAAGTAGTGAAATTATAAACGTTGTTTACAAATTAAATAATGCAGAGAATTGAAATGAATTTATAAACAGTGTTTATAAATAAAGTGGAAAATTTATCATTTGATAATTTGAATATTTAAATTCAAATGTGAATTTAAAAATAGAAATGGGGAAATCGTTTTAACGAAATAAACGATGGAATTTATTCTGATGTTCAGAATATAAATTGAACAAAAATAAATCCGTAAGGATTTATGATTTGAATTTGATTAATTCGAATTTATTTAAATAGAAGTTAAATTGAATATGAAAATAAATTAGGTGTGATACATATAAGTTATTATAAATAGAAATTTCCAAAATAAGATTTTGGTTGTAAATAGATTTCTAAATAGAACTTGTTTAAATATATAAGACAAGGAAATTTATAAACGATGTTTATAAATATGATGAATTAATTATCAAGAGATAATTTGAAATATTGAATTCAAATATGAACTTAAAAGTATAAATTGAAATCATTTCAAAAAAAGGAAATGATAGTTTTTATTCCAAAATTTGGAATATAAAAAGGGTTGGGTTTCAAATAGGTATTTGAAAGAAAAGCTTGTTTTAATTTTTAAACAAGAAAATTAATTTATAAACAATGTTTATAAAAATGGGGAAATAAATTATCATTGGATAATTTAGAAGTTTAAATTCAAGAAAGAATTTGAAAAGTGAAATTGGAAAACGTGTTGAAAATAGAATAATTGATTATATTCTGGGATTTAGAATATAAACTGAATTGAGAAAATCCAAAGGAGTTATAATTGGAATTCGATTATATCGAATTTTATAAATAATTTATTTATAAAAGGAATTGGAATTAATTATGAAGATCGAAGTATAAATAAATATATTACCGAGTAAGGAAAAATCGACAATTATAGATAATCGAAAATATTATGTTGAATTGGGAAACTAATTTGATATATATTAAAAATATATCAGAATGGAGTTGAATTTATTATAAATGAAGTTTAAACGTTTATATATATATAATTAAAACGAACTCGCTGCAGCGCAGTTTGTAAATTGGCGTTTCGAACTTCAATTGAGTATATGGAACTCAATTTAAGTCTTAATTCTGTGAAACAAGAATCGTCAGGACCGGTTGAATAATAGTTCTGTAATGGAAGAGAAAAATCTGGATTTCATCTTATAGATTTTGAGTTATGTCAAAATCAAATCTTCAGAAAAACAGTGCCATAACCATTATAAAACCATAACGGTTTATTTAATTAAATGTAAGGATTTTAGGCAAATAAAACTTAGATTTACATTAGAAGAATCCATACTTGAGTTGTAAAATATATCTGAACTCAAGTGGAGTAATGGAATGATTTTTGAAACAAAAAAACAGATTTTTAATTTACTGAATAGAATTAACTAATTTGAAGAATAATTAGTTAATTGTGTTTTGAGTCGAAATTGGGCGTTGGATAAGTGAATAGGGTTTATAAATTCATGTTCGAAATCGAATATGAAACTCGGGTTGAAAATGGAATTAGATTGGTTTTTAAGTAAAATAAAAACATACCCAGAAGTGATATGTCCAATTAAAAAGATGAAATGGGCAAATAGCTGATTAAAGATATATTAGCAAATTAAGTTAAAAATGGCCAGTTGAGCTGAAATAAATTGTAAATGGATGTATATAGTTTAAGCAGGTTTGGAATGAAGTATATGAAGATTATAATTTGTGTGCCCGACAAAAAGGTACACGTTTAAATTCCATATGAGATTTTATGCGCCGAATCAGCAAGCCACTTGGCTTTTCGATTTTCTTTTTGAATGGAAAGGGCCTAGAGAGGCGAGTTGAGGTTTGAACTATCGACCAGTACAAGGGAGGTTATGGTGAAATTTTCCGGGAATTTAAGGAGTTAGAATATTTTAAGATAATTTGATAATTAGAAATCTAAATATCAATATATATAGAATCCGGTAAGGAAATGAACTAAAAAATATAATATTATAAACAAAAAGGAAATCAAAAATTTGGTAATAGAAAGAGAAATATATATATGTTTTAAAAATGAATAAGTGGTTTTTATGGTGTTGATGATTTTAGATAAGTGGTCTTGTCTGTTTTGAAGTTAAAGATGTTATTCAGTCAAGGTCTGAGAGGTAATTATGCCCCAAATTGATTGATTTCATTACTAACTGGTAAACATCAAGATCCAGTCTCGAAGAGAAATGTTTGAATAAGAGTTAGTTAAATGCAGTGTTTTGGGTTGTCGTAACGATGGTTTACACAACATTCGTTTTAACCCAAGTAAGTGGAAATTTGGAAATATAATAATAAATATTTCCTAAGTATAGAAATAAATGAATGGTCATGAGAGAGATAAATAATTGGAATGTTTCCAATTATAAATAGAATATATTTTCTAAGTATAGAAAATAAAAGAAGACGATATATGGAAATGTTTTCCAAATAGCGTAAGAGGCCAAGATGATTATTGAAAATATTTGGTTAACAAATATTGATAAAGAAATAGAGAAATGATTTAATTAATGAAATATTAATTAAGGGGTCCAGTGATTGTTTGATGTTTTGAATGGATGTTTGTTTTTCTTTGATAGTTAAATAACCGACTATCGAAGTGTTTGCCAATATCATTGTTAATATGGAGAGACCGGTTGGATTATTATCCGAGAACCACTCCGTACTGGCAGTAGCGTTGCGAATCAGATTATATGAAGAAAATCGAAGACGGAGTAAAGTGCAAGGACCTTTTCTATTAATTGAAATGGTGCCTTCGATTTCGTTCAATCCCAGAACGAACGTAAATGGACGAATGTCTGACAAAGTATTTCCAATGATCGAATATGTTGGTCTATATAAATATATATGGTGGCGGAGAATTTATTCTCTTAGCGTAATGTCCAGAATATATTTGTACAAATCAATTAGTGATTAACGGATATGACAATGTGGCATTCAAAGTGATTGTGCTATCAATAAATTGCAAGTAAATCGTAGCCTCAGGCCTCAACAACCGGGAAATGACAAAAATCGGGCAGGCAGCATGGCTATGTGGGTCGCTCCCATTAGGGTGAATAATCACCTATCTAGAGAAATTCACTTAATTCCTTATTCTATTTGATGTTGTCCCATTCAGGAAACGGTTGATGATCCCAACCGTTGGTGATATATATTCGATACACTCAAGCGAAATGAGTGGCCGGTCATGTGTGGGCCGGTTGCAAGATGTTCTTGTTGAACCCAGTGTATTCCCCTCTAGATATACACTATCGGTAGGTGATTCCATACCTTGTCATAGTCGGAATCGAATCTCCAATAAATGCCCTGCGGTTTTTGATTTTATATTATATATGGAGCGTGAGATGCAAGCGTTCCTCTAGATTGTTATTTATTTGATTTAGACACTATTATAATATCACTGGATTTTCGTATTAAAGTGTTTTGGGTTATAGTAAGGTAAAAACCATCCATGTTTATGTGTGGGCTGGTCTTACTATTATCCTTTCTTTCGAAAGGATTTTGAAAGTTAAACAAATGGTTGGAGTTTACTCACGCCAGTCCCATGACTGACCCAAAGTTTATTTTGTTTGTTTTCCCTAAACTCTTGGATGCCCAAATTTGTACGGGCAGTCAAGTAGTCGGGATTTTACACATTCACTTGGAGGAGTTTGAAGCAAGAGGCTTCACCAGTTAGCTATAGACTATCATATATTCCGCTGTGTATCATGTTTGTATCTGGAAGCAGGTGTTTATAATTGTTCCAGAAATAGCTGTTGTACTTTGATGATGGTATGTATATAAAGTTACCGAATTGTATTTCAAAGTTTATGTTACCTAATATATTTTATTCGTTCCGCTGTGAGTTTGTGATCTCCATTTTCTTCTATTCTAATATTTCTTTCTTTCTATTTCTCATCCTCTAACTTATTTCTAAAAATGATTTGTATTTCCGTGCAATTTGGGTTGGACGTGTGGTGTTATTAGTCAACTCAGATAGTACGGATTTGCGGGCCGTTACAGTGGTATCAGAGCTTAGGTTGAGCGAATACCTAGGCTTTGGTGGAGTGTGCTCATTAAAGATAGGGTCAGTAGTACCATAGAATGA
The DNA here is from genome assembly GCA_030737875.1 of Allium sativum. NCBI lineage: Eukaryota > Viridiplantae > Streptophyta > Magnoliopsida > Asparagales > Amaryllidaceae > Allium > Allium sativum. The sequence goes on along the minus strand of CM060909.1, from coordinate 424,491,462 downwards.
GTTGAGTGTATATATACGAGAGCGCGTATTTGTTAATTGATTAAAACAAATGTTTCATGTTGTGTTGACTTGTCTGTTGCGTGGTTTATGAATTCTGGTCGAATCGTGGGACGCCACGACGTCGATAAGAGTTTGTAAATACTGTAACAGAAGATTGAACACGATATTGTTTTAAAGTGGGTAAATGGAATAATTTTACCAAAATTCTATTTTGATATAAAAAGAATAATTTTCTGAAATTATTATAATATATGGATGTGTTGGTTGTTATTATAATTAGATGAGAATATAAAAAATTGAAATGGTTATATATAACCAAATAAAATTTGTATATGAATAAATATACAAATGATGAACTGAAATTGAATTCAAAATTAGAATTAAGAAATTTAAATCCTGGGAGTTTGGAAAAATATTTTTCTGAAGTATATTAAAACCATATAGCTTTGTTTTAAAAGGATATTTGAATAAAAACCATTTTTAGGTGGATTTTGAAAGTGATAAAGCACTAAACTCACTTCAGTCGCTGGAAAATAATTCTGATAATGACTGCAGCATTATCAGTGTTCATTTTCGAGTTTCTAAATGATGGATTGCTACCATAGAAATGTTTTTTTAAAGGAAATTTGTTTGTAAGAAAACAAGCTGGTTTGAAAACTCAAATGTTTTGAATTTGAGATGATTATAAATATACGCATATATTTATATTATTTCAAAAGGATTTGAAATAAAAACCCAAGGGTTTGAATTCTGTTATTTAAATTTAACTCATGTAAGTTAAATGGATTGAAGTAGATAAACTGATTAAAATCAATTTCAACGAATTTGAATGGAATATGAATTGGATATGAATGTATTGATTGCAAATCATTCAAATTAAATGAATATGAGCGTATATGATGTTCGACGTAAATGGAAACCAAATGTTTTGGTAGAATAAAATTTGTTAAAATATGAAGAGGTGAGTTTCAACATAAAGGAGTTTTGAAAAGTTAATGGGTTTATAGTATTTTTCCTACCTTAGTAATTTCGGGAACGAAATTCTTTTAAGGGGGGAAGAATGCAACGACCCGGAAATTTGAACAGTTTATTTTCAATATTTAATATGGTTTTAAATATTGAGTTGATAATATAAATAAATTTTTATATTGAGTTATCGATTTAATAATCGAATATAATTTAATTTAGAATATATATCGAATTATCGTAATTCTAAATATAATTAAATTCGAAAATTTAAACTGTACTGAAATTGATTCAGATAGTCAATAGAAATTCAAACTGAATAGAAACGATAATAATTATTTATTTTCAAGGAATTAATTATTAATTAAATTAATTTATATTGATTTAAATTAATATCTCCTCCATACGATCAAATGGAGTTTCGAATCATGATCCAGTGTGTTCAGAATAGTAGTTAAACTCTATAAACGTCGGTTGTTGCGCTCGAATTGGAGTTCAAAACCCCGAATATATTATTATAAAATTTAAACGGATAAGATCAAAATCAAATCGTATTAATTAGAAATCAAATCTAAAATCAAATCGCATTAAAAATGTATGTACTTATCTCGACATCTATTTAATAACTTATGTACGTTGGTTCCCCTTTCCATCTATAAATATCGCGAGTAACCCCCCTTCTTCCTTTTATTTTCTATCTCTTCTATATTCTGTTTTTCTCTCATCAAAACTGAAGAAAACATTTTTCTTCACCATTTCAAAATCGATAAAGCTTTTGTGAATAAAAAGGGCCACGCTCCACTTAAACAAATTCAAATTCGTTCAAAATAAAAGAGAAAGGGGAAATTGATTCGATTCCAATTCGTATCGGAGGCAAACTGCTATGTGCGCGTGGCGTCATGATATGGGGTGGAGCTGGCAATCGAAGTTGATGAGGCTCCTTGGCTTGCGTTGATGGCCATCGATCAGGGAAGTAGAGGGGGTCGCGATCTACTATAGTTGCGATTAGGGTTGTGAAGTTTAGGGGCAAGTCGTGATGTTTTTGGAGGCATGATGACAAAGAGTGAGGCTCGCATGGAGTTCGGGGCAAGTAATAACATCTGACAATGATTTGGGTGAAAGGAAGTTCGAGGCAACGGTGGTTGGAAGGAGAAACTGTCGTTGTTCTGTATCGGTTGAAGCAGGTGGTCGTGATTGGAGATAGGATTCGCAAGTGGTAGAAGGTGTCGAACGTGGCAAGGTTGATGGATGGACAAAGATCGGTGATGAGGAGTTGAATTGGGGAAGCACATCAGAATTGTTCCTGTAGTTGCGTAATGAAGGTCGAAGTTGAATCTTTTCCAGTGGTGCGAATTGAAAAATAGGTAATAGGGTGAAGAAGAATATAGCGGCAGTATCAGTGAGTGGAGCATTGGCTTTTGAGAAGCTGCTTGCATTTTTCAGTATGTGTTTGGCTATAGATTATGGCATGGTAAAGATGGTGGTTGCTGAAAGGTGGTAATGGTTTGATGGTGAAGATATATATGCAGGAAACAAGTAAATAAAGGGGGAAAATTATGAAGGAAAGTTGAACCAGTAAAATGTGGATTAAGGTAAATGGTAACTAATTTAATTTATTTGTTAATTAGAATAGTTAACTTATATAGTTATAAGTCGTTAACTTATAAAAATACATCTCTTTTGCATAAGTCATCAAAATCGAACCAAACATGCATCGATGGGTTCGTAGCGACAAACACGACAGGATGAAGCTGGAATGGATCCAAATTATTTGAAATTATGGAAATTTTTATTGGAGTTAAACACACCTTGTGATTTTCATCGAAACGAACTCGTCAACGACAACAAAAATCAAGGTGAGTAAATCTCACTCAATTTATTTATTTTGAATTATTTTTAGTCGTTAAAAATAATTGATGGTTGTTTGGTTGCACTGAAATATTATTGTGACTATTATATATATATATATTAGTTATTTAGGATTGGTGTTTGTGGTTATTATATATATATATATATATATTGGTGATTGGTTGGATTCCCGTAGTACCATTAGCGGATGCCCGCAGTATCATTAGCGGATGACCCTATAAGCCCTACGCTATGATAGCGGATGACCTTCTATACCGCGATATCCAGCCTCGAAGCAGGATGGGTGTTATTTATGTTTGCTAACGTCTGTGGATGCAGGAAAACAGGTTGGAGGGATCCAACTGGATTCCTCAAAAATATTATTATTTGTTTGTTCTCATATATATTGTCATATATGATGTGTTAGAAAATCCGTGGTTGATAATTGGTATTTTTGAAATTTAAAGGGAAAATTTTATTTATCTAAATTAGAATTTGAATTTAAATTGGGCTACAAATATATTAACTTGTTTTGAATATATAAAACAAGTAGTGAAATTATAAACGTTGTTTATAAATTAAATAATGCAGAGAATTGAAATGAATTTACAAACAGTGTTTATAAATAAAGTGGAAAAATTATCATTTGATAATTTGAATATTTAAATTCAAATGTGAATTTAAAAATAGAAATGGGGAAATGGTTTTAACGAAATAAACGATGGAATTTATTCTGATGTTCGGAATATAAATTGAACTAAAATAAATCCATAAGGATTTATGATTTGAATTCGATTAATTCGAATTTATTTAAATAAAAGTTAAATTGAATATGAAAATAAATTAGGTGTTATATATATAAGATATTATAAATAGAAATTTCCAAACTAAGATTTTGGTTGTAAATAGATTTCTAATGTTTAAATATATAAGACAAGGAAATGTTTATAAATATGATGAATTAAGTATCAAGAGATAATTTGAAATATTAAATTCAAATATGAACTTAAAAGTATAAATTGAAATCATTTCGAAAAAAGGAAATGATAGTTTTTATTCCGAAATTTGGAATATAAAAGGGGTTGGGTTTCAAATAGGTATTTGAAAGGAAAGCTTGTTTTAATTTTTAAACAAGAAAATTAATTTATAAACAATGTTTATAAAAATAGGGAAATTAATTATCGTTGGATAATTTTGAAGTTTAAATTCAAGAAAGAATTTGAAAAGTGAAATTGGGAAACGTATTGAAAATAGAATAATTGATTATATTCCAGGATTTAGAATATAAACTGAATTGAGAAAATCCAAAGGATTATAATTGGATTACGATTATATCGAATTTTATAAATAATTTATTTATAAAAGGAATTGGAATTAAATATAGAAGATCGAAGTATAAATAAATATATTACCGAGTAAGGAAAAATCGACAATTATAGATAATCGAAAATATTATGTTGAATTGGGAAACTGATTTGATATATATTAAAAATATATCAGAATGGAGTTGAATTTATTATAAACGAAGTTTAAACGTTTTTATATATATATAATTAAAACGAACTCGCCGCAGCGCGGTAGTTCATAAATTGGCGTTTCGAACTTCAATAGAGTATACGAAACTCAATTTAAGTCGGAATTCTACGAAACAAGAATCGATAGGACCGGTTTAATAATAGTTCTATAATGGAAGAGAAAAATCTGGATTTCGTCTTATAGATTTTGAGTTATGTCAAAATCAAATTTTCAGAAAAACAGTGCCATAACCATTATAAAACCATAACGATTTATTTAGTTAAATATAAGGATTTTAGGCAAATAAAACTTAGATTTACATTAGAAGAATCCATACTTGAGTTGTAAAATATATTTGAACTCAAGTGGAGTAATGGAGTGATTTTTGAAACAAAAAAATTAGATTTTTAATTTATTGAATAGAATTAACTAATTTGAAGAATAATTAGTTAATTGTGTTTTGAATCGAAATTGGGCGTTGGATAAGTGAAGGGTTTATAAATTCATAATCGAAATCGAATATGAAACTCGGGTTGAGAATTAGATTGGTTTTTAAGTAAAATAAAAACATTCCCAGAAGTGATATGTCCAATTAAAAAGATGAAATGGGAAAATAGCTGATTAAAGATAAATTAGCAAATTAAGTTAAAAATGGCCACTTGAGTTGAAACAAATTGTGAATGGTCGTATATAGGTTAAGCAGGTTTGGAATGAAGTATATGAAGTTTATAATTTGTGTGCCCGACCAAAAGGTACACATTTAAATTCCATATGAGATTTTGTGCACTGAATCGGTAAGCCACTTGGCCTTTTGATTTTCTTTTTGAATGGAAAGGGTCTAGAGAGGCGAGTTGAGGTTTGAACTATCGACCAGTACAAGGGAGGTTATGGCAAAATTTTCCAGGAATTTAAGGAGTTAGAATATTTTAAGATAATTTGATAATTAGAAATCTATATATCAATATATATAGAATCCGGTAAGGAAACGAACTTAAAAATAGAATATTATAAACAAAAAGGAAATCGAAAATTTGGTAACAGAAAGAGAAATATATATACACATTTTAAAAATGAATAAGTGGTTTTTATGGTGTTGATGATTTGAGATAAGTGGTCTTGTCTGTTTTGAAGTTAAAGATGTTATTCAGTCAAGGTCTAAGAGGTAATGATACCCCAACTTGATTGATTTCATTACTAACTGATAAATAGCAAGATCCAGTCTCGAAGAGAAATGTTTGAATAAGAGTTAGTTGAATGCAGTGTTTTGGGTTGTTGCAACAATGTTTTACACAAAATTCGTTTTAACCCAAGTAAGTGGAAATTTGGAAATATAATAATAAATATTTCCTAAGTATAGAAATAAATGAATGGTCATGAGAGAGATAAATAATTGGAATTTCCAATTATAAATAGAATATATTTTCTAAGTATAGAAAATAAAAGAAGATGATGTATGGAAATGTTTTCCAAATAGCGTAAGAGGCCAAGATGATTATTGAAAATATTTGGTTAACAAATATTGATAAAGAAATGGAGAAATGATTTAATTAATGAAATATTAATTAATGGGTCCAGTGATGTTTTGATGTTTTGAATGGATGTTTGTTTTTCTTTGATAGTTAAATAACCGACTATCGAAGTCTTATCCAATATCGTTGTCAATATGGAGAGACCGGTTGGATTATTATCTGAGAACCACTCCGTATTGGCAGTAGCGTTGCGAATCAGATTATATGAAGATAATCGAAGATGGAGTAAAGTGCAAGGACTTTTTCTATTAATAGAAATGGTGCCTTCGGTTTCGTTCAATCCCAGAACGAACGTAAATGGACGAATGTCTGACAAAGTATTTCCAATGATCGAATATGTTGGTCTATATAAATATATATGGTGGCGGAGAATTTATTCTCTTAGCGTAATGTCCAGAATATATTTGTACAAATCAATTAGTGATTAGCGGATCTGACAATGTGGCATTCAAAGTGATTGTGCTATCAATAAATTACAAGTAAATCGTAGCCTCAGACCTCAACAACCGGGAAATGACAAAAATCAGGCCGGCGGCATGGCTATGTGGATCGCTCCCATTAGGGTGTATAATCACCTATCTAGAGAAATTCATTTAATTTCTTATTCTATTCGATGCTGTCCCATTCGGGAAACGGTTGATGATCCCAACCGTTGGTGATATACATTCGATACACTCAAGCGAAATGAGTGGTCGGTCATGTGTGGGCCGGGTTGCAAGATGTTCTTGTTGAACCCAGTGTATTCCCCTCTAGAGATACACTATCGGCAGGTGATTCCATACCTTTCCACAGTCTGAATCCAATCTCCAATAAGCGCCCTGCGGTTTTTGATTTTATATTATATATGGAGCATGAGATGCAAGCGTTCTGCTAGATTGTATTTATTTGATTTAGACACTATTATAATATCATTGGATTTTCATATCAAAGTGTTTTGGGTTATAGTAAGGTAAAAACCGTCCATGTTTATGTGTGGGCTGGTCTTACTATAATCCTTTCTTTCGAAAGGATTTTGAAAGTTAAACAAATGGTTGGAGTTTACTCACACCAGTCCCATGACTGACCCAAATTTTATTTTGTTTGTTTTCCCTAAACTCTTGGGTGCCCAAATTTGTACGGGCAGTCAAGTAGTCGGGATTTTACAGATTCACTTGGAGGAGTTTGAAGCAGGAGGCTTCACCAGTAGCTATAGACTATCATATATTCCGTTGTGTACCATGTTTGTATCCGGAAGTAGGCGTTTATAACTGTTCCAGAAATAGCTGTTGTACTCTGATGATGGTATGTATATAAAGTTACCGAATTATATTTCAAAGTTTATGTTACCTAATATATTTTATTCGTTCCGCTGTGAGTTTGTGATCTTTGTTTTCTTCTATTCTAATATTTCTTTCTTTCTATTTCTCATCCTCTAATTTCTTTCTAAAAATAATTCGTATTTCTGTGCAATTTGGGTTGGACGTGTGGTGTTATTAATCAACTTAGATAGTACGGATTTGCGGGCCGTTATAGCGGCAGTCAGTAAATATATATATATATATATATATATATATATATATATATATTCTAAAATTAGGAAATAATCCCAAAAGTCCACGCCAATTAAAAAAAAAGTTGCATACATATATGCAACTATTGTCAATGCACACAGGATGCATCTATTGCATAAAGGAAATTTAACTAACATTTTGCCTGCAGATATGTTGCACACATGTGTGCATGTTTTTCTTTTATTTGCACACTTGAACGCAAGTATAACTGAACTGAGTTGCGCGGTTACGAATTATTGCACATTTTTATGCCAGAATTATGCAATAATTCCACTAAAATATGCAAGTAATTCAATGCACATGCAAAAACTTAAATACTTGCTCATATGTATGCAATAAAATTCATATACGTGCATAATATTATGCATTTAACTGCACTTTTCGTTGTTTTCTGTTGTTTTCTTGTTTTTTCCGTGTTTTTTGATGTTTTTTGGACTGAATTTTTTGTCGAATGCATAATTTATTTGAATATTAATTTACGTTTTTTAATCTATTTTCAAAAAATAGGGACTAAATTTACAATAAGTTTATGACCGAACATGAGCCTATTTAAGTTTGATTTTAGGGATGTGTACCTAATATTCACTTCTTTTTTCGTTTTCTCCGGTGGTTGATGCTCTTTTGTTTCTATGTTGTCTTTTTTATTCTTTGTTCGCATGCTTTTTGCATGTGTTTGTTTGTAATTTTCTTTCTCCAAGGTGCATTAATAAAAAAGGTAGGGGTCCTTTTAACCCCGTCGGCTTTGCCAAAAAAAATCTTTACATTGATTACCTCAATTTGTAGATTCGAGCCTCATGTACAAAGCAGGAGGAAGCATATTAGACGAAGTGGAGGAGATTCCTATTACCGAAGTGGATGGGAGCTGACGACGAGGAGCTGATGATGAAGTGCAGTGATTCGAGAAGTGGATGAGAAACGAGAGAACGGTTGAATTGAGTGAGAGGGAAATTTTGGTGAAAACGAGAAATTTTGGTGAAAGAAGAAAAAAATAAAACAGTGGTGGAAAAAGGAGGCAAGGAGAAAACGTGACATTGTTTAAGCAAAAGGGAAACCTTAGAATTAAAACAAATATATAATATTTGTTGCACTTACGCTACAAATGCTACCAATAATTGCAAATACAGGCATATTTTCTTGTAGTTGTACATGTTAGAACTTTTGTCAATACACGATTGTATTACAAAGTTATATCTTTTTCCAATACATGATTGTATTGCAAAGTAAACAGTAACAACAATCAATGTTTCTCAATAATTATGCAACAATTGTTGCGTCAAACTATGTTTACAATAATCACAGAAAGCGTAACCGATTGTGCAATCGATTAAAGAATACATATAGTATTCTTTTTCCAGTGATGCCCAAATCCAGAAAATAATCTATTTCCTTGAAACAATATTGTCGTCGTACGCACTGGTAGACATAGTTGCAATTTGTTTTCCAGGATAAAATGGACCAACTCCGCAGCGTAGTGCCAGCAAACGGAGCTCTGACGAACTGAAGAAGATCACAGAAACTAGATCGGAGGATTACTCTGAACTCTGAAGAAGAAGAAGAAATAATGCGACATGAAAATTTTAAATTCTGTCTTGTTTTGGACAGTGTATATATAGGCAGAAGGAGGTGTCTATTCGTATGCATCAGTAACCGACAGAATTGGAAAGGTTGCGACCTTTTAACCACCCGATTATTAATATGCATACGCTAACAATTCAAATGGTTGTACTTATTCAGCTAACAGACATGCTTTTCGAATTATGGACTGAACAGACATACCCTTTAAAATCCTGAGAAAAAAATTCTTATTTTAGCGTACTAGCCCAATCAGCAACCGACAACCATATTCAATTAAGAGACCCCAAGAGCCCCAAGGCTCTATCTTTGACATTTTAATGTATTATTATGTCATGGTCAAGCCCACATCCTCATATCATCCCTCTCCTTTCTATTTTACATAAGCCTATTTGGCTTCTAATATATTAGGAGAGATTGTGCTAATATTTCCATGATGTGGGACTTTAAATGTTGCTTTCTCTTCTTCTTACCAATTTCCTCTTTCTTTGCTCATTCATTTCCAACAGTACATTCTTCAAGAGATGTATTTTTGGGGATAGTCGCTTACCTTGTCATTGCTGGAATTCAACCTCCAATATATACCTTGTGCGGATTTGATTATATACATAATTAGCTATTAACTATAACCAATGTAACAATTCCAGCTACTTTTAGTCGAAATGATTTTTAAAAGAATAGATATTAAAATAGAGGAGCGTTCAATGGCACCTCAAATAATGAGCACCCCATTTGCCCCTCTATATAAACTAAGCATTTATATTAGAATAAGTGAGTGTGAGGTGAGAGAATGAGTGGAGGGAGAGAGAAACGGGATATGTGGTGGAAATCATGGAACATTTAGGGGTGCTGCACTGTTTCGGGTGTCATTGAACGCTCACCATTAAAATAATATCTTTGACTTTGCATAACACTTTGATTGCCATAAGGAAAAAACTAGTCCATGTTTATGTGTGTGAGGTCTTATGGGTTACCCATATTTTCAAAAGTATATGCTCTTTTGAGTTTGTTCACACCGGTATCATGATTGATCTGAAGGTTATTTTATTTTCTCTTAAACCATGTATGTCCTATTTCTTTGGATAACCTAGTAGTCAAATTACATATGGAGCATTTTTAGGCATGAAGCATTTTGGAGGTGCTTGGAGTTAGGTCCTCAGTTTATAGTTATCTAATTTTGTTTTTCTATGTATATGTGCAAGTATCCACCAACATCTATGTAGGGATAGACAATTATAACTGTTAGATGTTGAGTTAATACTTGTCATGACTCCGCTACATCATTTTGAGAGTGATTATATATGCTATATTCAGTGGCGGCCCAATAGAGTAGGTGGCCCCAGTTCAAAAAAAAAAAGTTTGTTGTCTATAACTTTTAGTACATTCAATGTGATGTCGAAGACATCTTGATTTACGCTTAATAATATTAGGGTTGATTAGTGCAAATTCTTGTGTGTTTGGCATCAAGTATGACTATGGTGCTAAGAACACCGAGATTTGCGCTTACTAATACGATAAGTATAAATCAAGGTGTCATTACTCAAAACTTAAATTAGCTAATAGAGAAAAATTCGCTTAAGTTACACATTATCATACTATAACAAAACCTACAAATATGTGTATTTCACGTTAAATTTTTTTATTCTCAACAAGTGTTTATTCTCGAAAAATAAATCATAATGACAAATTCTAATATTGAGGGAAGTTTTCACGAATTTTCTCATTACATAAATTTTCCTTAAACTAGTGGGCAATATATTAAAGTATTTGAAAGAAAAAAGGACTAGAGTTAGGGTATATAAACAATATTTATAAATTATCTAAAACAAAATGTAAAAATTACTTTGCATTTACATTTTTCAGAAATTTCAAAATATGTAATGATACAATGTTAAGTTATCATTGTATTTATACAACATATTTATATGACATGATTATTATTTTGCATTAAAATAAAAATAAATAAAATTCATAATTTTATAATATATTTTAATTTTCTAAAGATATATATATATATATTGCAATTTGTAGAATGGTATTAGATGATATACTTTTCTAAAGAATTCTCGATCGATATAGTTCTAAACAATATTGGTGTTGGGGTCTTATAGACACACATCCTTGAGATTAATCAAAGCATATGTATTAAGTTTAATTAATATTTCTTTAAAGGTTAGATGTATTTCATAATGATAAAAAAACAATGCAATGCAATGTGAAGTTGTTATAATAACGTTCATTGAGATCAAAATCAAATTCATTCTTAAAATATTTGTTAAATGCAAGTTAAAAAGCACAATAGCATGAACTGAACTCTTCGCCTTTAGCCGTTATGAACATATGCTAAATATGTGAACAAACACATGTTTAATATTTCTAATACATATGAAATCTATAAACATGATAATATATATACACAAATAATTTTTAATTTTTTGTTGCTCCGACTCTAGTGGGTTGCCCCAGCCCGTTGGCTTGATGGGTTGCCCACAGGGCCACCCCTAGCTATATTTATGTAAGAACCTAGGATACGATGTGAGATTCTGTGATTCTATTTCTTTCTTTATTTCTTTTTACCCTTAATCATTTGCCTCTCTGGCACTTAAATTTATGACACGAGAATATCGCGGATGTATTTATATCGATTTTTGAGGGTCGAAGATGTTGATCTTCAATTAAAATGTATACGACTTTGTTAAACATGCAAATCTGTATTTTACCAGCTTCCATAGCTATATAGTTAGCATCACTTTGCATGAAAATTGAACGTCCCTCCTTTCTAAAACCTAAGCTACTTTATATTAAACATAGTATGGAATGACACCCCTGAATCAATTATCAAGGGGACCATATCACCTAGACGGTTTTTTTTTTTTTGTTCCTTCGGTCTGCACCAATCAAATTACCCTAATTTGAAGCAATTTGCAGTTTGTCTTCTCTGTATAAATCAGTGTAGTGAGGACAAACTGCAAATTGCTCCAAAATAAAGTAATTTGATTGGTGTAGACCAAAAGAACATAGGCTTCTGATCCAAGTGATCTGTTTTCATTATCTAGTGCTCTGATACATCTGATGTTGTTGTAGTTAATACATTGTCAATCTCTTCCATTGCAATCAATGAAGATCCACCATGCTCGCTTTTCCTCTTGAAGTTAAAATAATCTTTCTTTCAATGGTCTTATTTCTTACAATGGTGGCACTTCCAATCGGCTGGCTCTACTTTCCAACCATTTCCAATCTTAGTAGACCTGAAATGCTCTATATGATTCTAATTCCCTTCTTCTCACTTTCTTTTTTTAATGAATAGACCCCAACCACTACTCCTTCCACTACCTTCACTTGACTTTTTCATCTAATCCTTCAAGTCCTTAGATCGAACACTTGATTTCACATCTTCCACTATCAAAAGTCTCTCTCCCATATATTAGCAAAAACCTAGTAACAATTTGAAAAGAAACAAAAGAAACCTAGTAACAATTTGAAAAGAAACATAAGAAACATATTTTCTGCTCTTCATACATCATCAAATCCGGAGTCTTTATATTCATCCCAAGAAACATAAGAAACATATTTTCTGCTCTTCATACATCATCAAATCCAGAGTCTTTATATTCATCCCAAGATCATTGAAGCAATAAGATGTGCCTTCATCGAAGTAACATATCTCCTCTTCATAGTGAAAAATGTCTTTATCAAAATCAAACAGTTCATGGGTGGTTGCTTCAGGTAGAAGTTCTCCAACTTGATCTAAATTTTTCTAACAGTGGTTTCATTGTTAATTCCTTAGATAACATTCCTCGTCTTGGAAGGAAATCAACTACTATATAAACTATGCCTACAATTACAGATTACAACAGTCGTATCGCTCATATGATTAACATAGGTAAACCAACATATGTATACCATTTAGAAAATGAAAGATATTCAAATTCACCCAACTCACAACAATTAATTCATGTAGGGCTAAAACTACTTTACTAGTATTAATAATAAGATTAAAAAGGAAAAAAAAATTACATTTCAGATCTAAGCAAATCATATTAGGTCCATATACATACATTACCATTCTTATCAGCCGAAGCCAAACACTTCCCAAACCAACCCCAAGAGCAGGAAAGCACGGGCGAAGAATGCCCTCCTTCAAGGACCCTAACCTCATCCTTCAACCTCGACCAAACATGCACAGTCCCATTCTCAGACCCCGACGCCACATAATTCTCATCGCCGCTGATGCACGTCCTGCTCCAGTTCGAGGCCAGCTTATTCCCACCGTTCCAGAATGTTCCACACACTTCCAAAGTCCTCACGTCAAACAAATTATGCATGTTATCCCTCCCACTCGTCAGCACTATGTTCCCGCTTCTCGATAAGCAGACCGAGGTTATCGCCTGTCTATGGGCGTCTATCTCACTTATCAGCTTCCCCGACCTAACGTCCCATAACCTCAGATGACCATCTACGTGCCCAGAACAAACAGTGAGTCCATCTAAGGTGTACTGTAAAGCATTGCAGTTGCTCGCTGTAGGTATGGTGAGGACACAGAAGCCCTTGTTTAAGTCCCACGCCTTGATATCGTGGTCGTATGACGCACTTATAATGTTACGATTAGAACCTCTGCATGCGTCAACTGCACATACTTTGTTGCCATGGCCGGTCAAAGTGTGCTGTATTCTGCTCGTTTTGGTGTCCCAAACATATAGGGCATTGTTGCTGCTGGATGCGATGATGAAGCGGTTATCGTGGGTGATAGCTAGGTCGAGGACCGAGCCAAGGCAGCCATGTAGGGTGGATGTTAGGGTGCCTGTGTTCGAGTCCCATGTTTTGAGCAGCCGGTCCTGACCGCCGGTGATCAGTTTTTGGGAGTTGGGTTGGAAGAGGAGAGAACCGCAACTGCCTTCGTGGGCGTGGGTGATGGTGCGGGCGCATGTGGTGGGAACGGAGGACATGTTGAAGTCTTGGTAGCCAAACTCTTGCTGTCGGACGATGCCATCTACTTGTTGTCGGGCAAGTTGCTCGATGCTGTTCACTTTCAGCTGGTTCATCATTTCTTCGTACATTGAATTTATCTGTGTACACAAAGTATGTTTATATGGAACATGCTTTGAATACGTATGAGCTTTTTATTCATGCATTTTTGGATTTAACGTTGTGTGAGCATTTATTTTTAACCAGTTCAAAAATAACCACTTTTTAAAAAGCATTTCTCAAGTAACTGAAAGGAAACTAAGTACATCTTAATTCTTAGCATTACAAACCCTGCTCAAGCAGAAGCTTTCTCCCCTAGGCGTAAAGTATTGGTGATGATCCCCCAAAAAAAAAAAAAAAAAAAAAAAAAAAAAAAAAAAAAAAAAAAAAAACACACACACACACACACAAATCCTTGATGTAATATATGAAACAATTACGATTATCTCTACTATTAACTAATACACACAATTTCTGGCGTCCTTGCGACATTAATATCCTATATGTTTCTGCTATAAGTTAAGGAAATCGACTAAGATTCATTGTATTTATTGTTTCAACCGTTATAAAATTACATAAATACATTTACAGTTTCTTACATTATATTGCATTTCTACATCACAGGCAAGAATGGTGCAAGTCATCAAGGTTATCAAAATGATATTCAAATCGTGAATCATAAAGTTTAAATTATACAAATCAAAACGGAATTTAGATCATAAATAGTAGATTTTACAAAGATATGATATCCACTTTGAAATTGGTTTTGCTGTTTAAACTTCTACGTTCTACCATTAAACTAAAACTCAAAAGAAAATTAGACTTGTAAATGAGTTTGAATTGGAATGTGAATCGAATCATGACAGGAGAGATTCGATCCGAAACGGAATGTATGATGATTCGAAGATTTTTAACAACAATTCGAGTTGTATACTAGATATTATAAAATAAACTTTACAATCCTCTTGGTTTATATATATATATATATATATATATATATATATATATATACACACACACACACCATGGTTTGAAAACTCGGTTTCGGTCATTTGAAAATTTACTAGTTTCGGTCAATATCGGTAGTTTCGGCGGTTTCGGTTTTTGTTTCGGTTTCGGTCCAAAAATCAGTTTTTATTTTTTTTATGAAAATGTTAATGATAAATGTTGCAAATACACATAGAAGTATAGTCTACAAAAATATTCAAGTCACTGCTGGGAAAGGATAAATTGACGTATACATTTTATATTAATTCCAAGATATAAATCCAATATAAATTCAAAGCCAAAGCCCATACCAATTCTAAGCCCATTTCAAGTATAAACAGATTAACTGAATTTGCCCCAATTATTAGCAGCACCAAACCCACGGCCCATACCATTATTTAACACAATTAGCTTATGTGTTTCACACAACCACAAAACAAACAGCGGGAAAAAAACCGTAAACTCGAGGCGGAAAGTGAGAAAATAATCAAAAAAGTAACCTGTGCTGCTTTTACTGAGCTCGAAGACGAAGATCGACATCGAAGATCGAAGCTTTCTATGCTCGAATTAGGGCTTTCTCTGTTCTCGAATTTGCTATGCTCAAATTAGGGTTAGTTTCTTTTCTCCAATCAATCGATTTTGCGTCTGTTGAGCACGGTTTTCAGTGATTTCGCGAATTTGGGTTTTTTTTTCGTTGTTCATTGGTTTTGCAAATTAGTTTTTTTTTTTTAAGACTGGTTTAAACGAAACGAGATTTGCGGTAGATTTTGTCTCGTTCACTTCCGGGACCGGTACGAGATTAACGAGATCTCGCAGTACCGGACGAGTTTTCATACCATGTACACACACACACACATATATCATAAGGAAAAATTATATATCGACTCTGTTTCTTAAAGCAAATTACACATTTGATCCATTTTTAAAACAATTTGCAGAAACGTGCCACTTATCTCCTACACAGTAAAAAAGACATTCTGTACCATCTGCATAATTTGCTCCTTTTTTTCACAAATTGTATTGATGCTATTTCAAACAGCATCTGTACAAAATTTCACCTTTCACCAAGTAGACAAAAATTATCAGATTATCTGTTTTCATAAATATGTCATCACAAAAGATACAAAACCGCTAACTATGCTCATCATTTATATGTTTATCAACGAAAGATTGTAGTACATATAGCAAACAAATAATCTTATGGAGAGAATCCCCAATCGGTATGTCATACTGTGATACCAATTGCACAGGGCCAAGCAACCAGCCATGAAAAACTATTTGTAAGAAACGTTTAATAGAACTGAGAGTCAACACATAACAAAATTATCAGGAAAGTCTATGCCAAAAAAATATCAGGAAAGCTACCTCATTTAGCTTTTCTGCATCCTTCATCTTCTCCAACATCCAACGATCAATCAAGCTTTTATTTTCAGCTTCAGCATTTTTTAATTTTAGCACGACCTCCTCAAGTTGTGCTTTAAGCGAAGTATTCTCACTTATAAGGAGTTCTAAAGCTTTTATTTTCTCTTCAAGACTTTCCTTGAGTTGAGAATTTTCTTCCCTGAAATATAAAAACAATCGAATAAAGCATGCACATAAATAATAGTTCGCCTGTAATTAACTAACACTTCATCACTAGAATATAAGCAACCAACCGTGTTTGCGCGAGTTCGGCTTGTAAGTTTGTTTGTAATAGTTCTTTCTCTTCAAGAAGGGATTTTGAACTTCTACATTCTGCTACTTCTACAACAAGTTGTTCAGATAACCGTGATTGAGCTTTGTAGCATTGTTGCAGTTCAAGTTCAAGATTCTCAGCTTTTTCTTTCCATTCTAATCCCTAAAAATGATTTGTTAATTTATAGACAGGATTGCCATAAAAAAGCTTTAAGATGAACACTAATAACTATAAGAGCATCTAAATGAACATTAACTTTATAGTTAAGCAAACATGCCAATACTGATAATTAGTTATAAGTTGAAATATGCATTTAAAAAGTATACATTTATTTTCTGCATAAGAGGTAGACATCATAAGAAAGGAAGTTATGTCCAAAATAGAGTTTGACCGCATATTCAAGACAACTGTTATCTAACCTTATCAAACTTACTGTTCAAATGCTCGTGTAAACTTTCACGAACAAGACCATTATTCTATTGCAAAAACTGCTTATTTTCACGCAATTACTCAGCAATGCAATGGCGTCTCTTAATATCAGGACCCATTAACACTCGGTTTTGAATGTAGAACTATTTTCAACAGATTACATCATGCCTGACGTATCTATATAGAAAAGCACCAAGCACTTATGATAGTTATAGACAGATTTATGCATAGGTTGGATATCATATTAAAAACCGCTTGTTACTCCACAAACAATTGACATCACAGAGATGTAACTGATATTCATTACGGTGACAGTTGTAGTGAATCAGCGACAGGCAAGAAATTGACTGTTATGAAGTGCAAAATTATGATGTCAATTTCACAGTTGTAGTGAACCAGGGATAGGCAATAAATTGACTGTTATAAGTGCAAAATTACGATGTCAATCAAAAATTTGAATGTTTGCATGTTTTCTTTTACTGACCAAACTGACTGCATTAGGGAAACCGGAAGTGTTCATTCTGCTTTACATTAACATGTAATCATTCCTTCGAACCTAATCATGTGTCGAATAGATAATTAGGTACTTGTTCGCTGTACTACAAACTCGGAAAGCTTACATAAAAGCATGTCAAGGAAACAAGATTGACAAAAGAAACATTTTTAAAAATAAAAGGATCGATCAAAAATGGCGATTTAGAGTCCATTTCTAGACACCCAGTCAGCATTAGACATGTAATTTGATGATGTTTTGGCATTGTCTTGGGTATTATTGGAAGTTTTTTTCAAAATGTTTGTCATGGAGGGGGATAGGGAGAGCAATGGAAAATTACCCGAGGATTGCGAGGGCTGGAACTGTTACAACAATCATATTTTCGAACATATTTAACTGTTTGTATTCAAACAGCCACATCCTCTATTAATCATCATCAGCCTCCACTATATAAGTAGTCACATCTTGAATCAAACAACTTCATTATATACTGAAAAAATTTCCAATTCACTTTCTTTGTGAAAAAGAGAAAGAAAATATTTCTTAAAGATTATAATCATGCCTTGGAGTTCTGGGTTGGAGAAATCACCAAAATCAACTTCCAACATGTATGATGTATAATCTAGTGAATTTTCCTTTGAGATGGGCTCTATCTGATTAGCCATATTGAAGAGCTAGTTGAATGCAGATATTCATGGCATTCCTATAGGTTTTAGGCTAACTATAACAGCTGTTATCTACTAGGGATTATGTTAAGAATGAAATATAACAACTGATTTTGAAACTGAGTATTTATAGAAAATTAGTTATTGACCCAAACATATACAATTTACAGAAAATGCTAACCGGTGCTGGCTCACTTACTCTTAATCAGCCTATGTAAATGGAAAATTTAAGTATGAACGTAACGTATTTGTAATAAAACTTAAAACAACACTCCGCAAACTAGAAGTCAATGATTATTACTTTACAAAAAGAGCTACAAAGCAAAATACAGTTCCCAAATCATAAAGGTCATGATACAAATACCAAAGCTGCCCAGGGTCTGGAAAGAGCATTAATAGCAGGAGCATGAGCGGCTTCTTCAGCTAAATGTCTCTTTTTTAGAGCTCTAATCGCTTTCTTTATGGCTTGCTTTCCAAGCTCATCTATATCCCTGAAGCACAAAATTAGAAAAGGTTGGAAACATCACAAACAAGCAGTAGCAAATCTTCAAGTTGCCAAGAGTTGGAAAAGAGAACGCTCCTTACATTTTAAGAGCATATAAAGAAGCAGCAATAATTTGATGTTTGAGTGATATTGGGATCGCGCTTTTTGGAGAGATTTATGAGATGAGACGAAGGTTGAATCTTCATATGGGAAGTCTGTTGATCATGACTTCTTAGTTGGATCAAGCCCAAATAATTTTCGCCCTAGGCTTTGACGAATTCCAATTTCAGTTTCCAAATCGAGATCTTCGGTGATATACGAAACGATAAAGCTACAGCGACCAAATTGAGTTATTTAGTTTGGACGAAAAATTTAAAATAACTTGTTCTGCTACTCAAATTTACTAAAGTGTAACCCGTGCGTTGCAAACGATAATATTACTAAAAATAATATTTATTATTTTAATGTTATAAAGCGAACTTTTTTCTTCAAAATGTGTGTGTGTGTGTGTGTGTGTGTATATATATATATATATATATATATATATATAAACAAAATGAGAAAGTAACATTTCTCTAACGGCTCACAAAAACAGATTCGTAGAGAAATCTACAGCATCTGTGTACACACACATACAAAACAAAAACAAAATGAACAAAGCCAAAAAAAAAAAAAACAAGTCAGCAACAAAGCTAAGACGGTGCAAAGGTCGGTTCAAACAAGCCCATAGAGGATAAAAGACCAAACGTCCACAGCTTCCTCGAATCAAGGCTGGTTGCAAAAAACCAGGGATCGATGGACAACAGAAGAGGTAGCACAAAGAATCCCTAGGCGGCTGCGTCCTGAAAGCTGTTCGAGGACAAGACTGGTCCCGTTTGCTCCAAGCAAGATGTCCAGCACATACAAGCCCTCCAGCTCACAAAGTACCTAAAAAAAGCCAGGACTTGCACAAATAGAAAACAACATAAGATCGGGGGGAGGGGGGTAGGTGATATATGAAGTAAAAACAGATAAAAAGAGTCAATCAATCACCGCACACGGAGACGGGGATCTAGCGGTGATATCAAAAGTGCACGCCAACCTAGAAGAGCGGGAGCCTATAACTTCTTTGAAAGGTCTCCCTCGAAAGGCTAGGAATACATCGTTCCTTACCTTCCGAATGATAGAGGAAGGCTCCATAGGAAACTCGTTGAAAATGGCCTTATTACGCGAGCACCAAAGATGCCAATTACAAACAAGGCATGGAAGCAGACGAAAAAGGATAGCACAAACAGATTTTCCTGAGATGTCGAACCACCTGTCTCTCTGTAAATCTATGAGGGAAAAGGCATTACCATGGAGACCTACCAGGTTTCCAAAGTAGTTTCAAGTAGATCTGGCATAGGTACTGAAGAAAAACAAATGAGCGTTGGACTCCAAGCCACCTGCTCGACAGCAACTGTAGTGGGACACGAGAGGAATGCCGATCCTTTGAAGGTTAGTGTCAAGTGGTAACCATTAAAAAGTGAACTTTGTTATGCAATATATGATAAATTTTGATGTGAAATATATAAACTATTAATTAAAATTATTATTGTTGTTTGTGTATAATTTATATTGTATAACTTACAAAAATAATATATATATGTATCTATATTTGAGAATTTATTTAATTATTTTTGTTAATATAAATATATCTGTTGAAACTGATGTGTATTAGTAATTTATTTGATAAATCAACTAATATTATTTAATAGAGTTTGTTTAAAAAGTTAAATATAAAATTATGAAGTTAGTTTAACTGTATAACTATCATAGCAGGAAGAATTGAAAAGAAATTTAAAAAATAACGTACAAATTTATTGTGAAGTCATTGATGTTCAAAAAAACGTTTATGATAATATATTGTAAATTTTTGATATAAACGAATCATAAGTAATTTACTAATTAACTTTGTCATTATTATTGATATGCATAGTTCATGATACGTGATTTATACATCTTTATAACTACATAGAAAAATACTTTTTTTAATATGAATATACACAACAATTTTTTGTTGAGGAAATATACATAATAAAATTGGCGTATATTTTTAAGAGCAATTAGAAAAATGGACTAAATACTCTCTAAAATTATTTAAATAATTAGAATTTAAGATTTCATGAGTAGTTTAAACATATGGAATGAAATATAAAATATCACTAATAAGGTTCAACAAATAATTATATAAATGTTAAAATGCAGATATTTAAAGAGAAAAATATTTTCTTCAATTTATGATAAATTTATTGAGATAATTGTATAACATAATAATTTTTTTATTATTTTTTACATATATTATTTAAACTGTTTGACTTATTTAACTTTATATTTGAAAGAAATATTATATTTGCCATTTTATCGATATGTACATGATTTACATTTTAAAACATCACTCTTGGCATTAATTAGATGAATTAACAACAGTTTATTAACTAAATTCAAAATCACATAATTAATATAAATAAATAATTTAAATGTACAATGTTAATTGATATTGTGCAGCGTTTTGTAAGTGACTAAATAAATTTTAGAAAGTAGACGTTTGACATCAATTTTACAATGCAATATACAATAAATATATTGACGTAAATGAGTTCAACTTTAAATTTGTGATAATTAATTATGTGTATAATTTATGCTTTGTGACTGACGTGTTTATACAATTGTTTTTATTTTATTTTTGTTGATATGAATATGGTTAATCTTAATGTGATTTATTAGACGAATCAATGAATAATAGTTTGCTAAAAATTATTTATATTATTTAATTATTATGTAATTAATTATAAAATATGGTACTAAATGTAAAATGTTAAGAAAGAATTGAAAGAGACTTGAATGATTATAGAAAATTTAAAGTACAGTTATTTAGAGCCAAAAAATATAATTTTGTCATTTTTAGTATTAAAAAAATATAAGTTAATTAAATTTATTTAAGTTACTTAAATTTTGGGTTTCTTAATTAATTTAAATATCTAGACTTAAATGTAAAATGTTAGGAGTTAACTGTCAACAAATAATTGTGTAAACTTTGAAATGTCCATGTCAAAATGTAAAATGACAGATGCGTAAAATGATAATGTAATTTAAAAAAAAAATCCGGAGAGATCTAAGGAGAAGAGAGAAAACTCCTAAAAGTAAGGAGAGAGCTTTAAAAGTTTTTGCTTTACTATTATTTAATAAATGATTCTTTTACAAAAAGAGCTACAAAGAAAAATACGGTTCACAAATCATAAAGGTCGTGATAAAAATACCAAAGCTTCCCAGGGTCTGGAAAGAGCGTTAATAGCAGGAGCATGAGCAGCTTCTTCAGTTAAATGTCTCCTTTTTAGAGCTCTAATTGCTTTCATTATGGCTTGCTTTCCAAGCTCATCTATATCCCTGAAAAACAAAATTAAAAAAGGACGGAAGCATCACAAACAAGAAGTATCAAATCTTCCAGTTGCCAAGAGTAGGAAAAGAAAATGCTCCTTACATTTAAAGAGCATATAAAGAAGCAGCAATAATTTGATTTTTGAGTGATATCGATATCGCGCTTTTTAGAGAGATTTATGATATGAGACGAAGGTGGAACCTTCATATGTGAAGTCTGTTGATAATGACTTCTTAGTTGGATGAAGCCCAAATAATTTCGTAAGAAGCCCAGACTTTGACGAATTCCAATTTCAGTTTCCAAATCACTGGATCTTCAGTGATATACGAAACGATGAAGCTGCAGCGACCAAAAGTTTTATTTAGGTTGGAGGAATAAAATTAAAATGAGTTGTTTCTTTCGCTACTCAAACCTAAACCTAAAGCAAAACTTTTTAAATTTCTTTCCTTGATTTCAGGAGTTTTCTCTCTTCTTCTTGATTTCGTGGTCGATCATGGCGAAAGCTTCTTGCTTCGATGTACTAAATTTTAGTGATACAAAACCATAAACTAGTGGAAACAAATATGCAAAGGGAGAAGTTAATCGCATGTGTTCAGTATGTAAATGAATAATTATTGATTGCATTTGCATGAGATAGAAAAGAAATAAATGCAGGCATTAATTTCTTCCATCTATGTTAAGGGAAGTGATTGATTTACTTCCTATTTTGCACATTTTGTTGCCTTTGCAATTTGCCTCCATTATTTCTTATCGTATCTTGGTAGTTTGATTGATGGTTCACCTATATTTCATCGGCTATATATTGAGAGGTAGACTTTTAAACTCATTCTAGCAAGGGGCCAGTGATCCCTCAATGGTGTTTCTCTTCTACTTAAGCCTAATTTGAGATTTTTAAATGTAAACTCTTATCTCCAATTTATTCTCTAATCTTGCCTCTCTGAATCAATCCAGCCCCTTAACTGTCGCAGAGGCTTTTGAGCTCGTCTCAATGGGCTTTTACCCTTCATCTCTTTTTGGGCTTAATACACTTAATGAAATAATATCGGTTGGGCAGATACTTAACTCTTTGCATTTATCACGTGGGCCTGATTCTTTCATTTGGGCTTTAGACTCATTGAATAAATTCTCCGTTGCGGCCTGCTACAAATTCTTGATCCTCCTGGGCCGCTGTTTCTCCTTTTCCCACATCTGGAAATGTCATCTTCCTCCTCGTGTCATCCTCTTCCAGTGGCTCCTCATTCACAATCGCATAAACACCAAAGATAGAATCTGTCGATTCAATATCAATGTCGATCCCGTCTATGTGCTTTGTAATCATCAAAACAAAACTCTCTCCCATCTTTTCTTTGAATTCAATTACTCCTTCGCGGTATGGGATGCAATCACTTCATTTCTGCTCAGTTTCATCCCTTCTGTTTGCTCCTTCTTTGAATATTGGCAGCATAACCCCCCTGACCCCAAGCTTGATTCCTTGGTGGCTCTCTTCTCTTGGAGTATTTGGTTAGAACGGAATGCCCATGTCTTCGGCAGACCCAAGAGGCTCTTGATGGGAACATGTTATCATATTCTACATCTTTTCGAACTATGGACAGGCATGCTCGCTTCAGGCTCTCTCTTCCTAGACCGCAGTCCCCTGGATCGCAAGGTAGTTGCACCCTCTTCCCTTACTGATGATGGGCTTGAGTTACTATCACACTGCTATGCTTTATTTTTGGTTGTGCACCTATATGATATGTTCCCAATTGTTTTATGTACATATTATGTGATATGCTTGGACTTGCTGTATGGACCTATATGGTCTAGACTTTATTAGCCACTGGTTGGGCCTGTCAACCAGATTATATTTCTAGCTATATATATATATATGTATATGTATATGTATATGTATACGCGTAACCGGTTGTATAGCACCACGCTACACTCCCGTTTTCCTCTAAAAAAACTCTTATCTTGTAATCTCTTGTATCTCTGTCTTATTTGAATAAAATCTCTCTCCTTTGGACTAGACGTACACTATCTCGATGGTAATGGAACCAATATAAATATTGTGTCTCTTTGTTTCTTCGATATAGTTATTTACTATTTGTTTGATGTAATATAATAATTGATGTCACATTAGATTGATGTTCAATTGGAAAATCTAGATCACGTTTATTGTTTTTCAACATTTGTGAAACCTTTTTTGCACAACATATTGGTATCAGAGCAAGACGATTTGTTTTAAATTGTGCATAAATTATTTCTACAAAGATTGGTAGATTCAGTGGTGATTATGATATTACTATTCTGGGGAAAAAGGAGACTCTGGTGGAGAATATAATGTTGAGAGAGGAGTGTTTCAAGCTTGGAACTTTGATGTAGCTTGAGCTATGAATTCTTATTAAGGTGGAGTTATATGTTAGAATGTGGCATGACCAACTATATAAAAGAGACTCTTTGGAGAAAACAACATGGCGAAACTGCTTAGAGGTGGTAGCGACCTAAGACGAACCACTGGAGGTGTTAGCGATCTTTCCAAGTGTTTGCATGTTCAGTTGAGAAATGCTCGCATTGTATGTGAATTAGGTGATAAAGAGTTTAGTGTATTGAAGAGACCATTGGATTTAGAAACTATATCTGATGTAGCTGATTTTGGTGACAGATTTGACGATGGTGATACTTATCGACTTGTGATGTCGTCTTAGAGAGTTCAGTTCATAGAGTAGATTTTGCACACTTGGTGTCATTATCGTACATTGTCGGTTTTTTGATGTCGTCTTAAAGGAGCGGTGCTACATGCAGGTATGGGGAAGGAGAGAGATTTATCTTGCATAGGGAGATTTGGACTTTGGCTCTGTATTTGAATTTGTGATTGAGATAATTATTTTTGGCTTTGGTGGCGTTGAGATTACTTTGGAAACTGCCTTCTTTTGATTTTGGATATTTGCAACATTTTATTGGCTGGCGGGGACATAATCTGAGCATATTAACAAGGTGTGATGGGAGTAACTTTATTGGAACTCATTAGGTAAATATTCATTTTTGGTTTCTATCTCACTATGAGATTGGTTTAAGGTGGGGTTCTTTTGAAGAGTTTTATGTTGAAAAGAGAATTTCAATCGAGTTGAGGTGTTGGATATATGTGATTTTGCATCAAGGTAGAGTGTTATATTTTGGTGATATAAAATAACAAATTGGTGGAAACAAATATGCAAAGGGAGGAATAATCGCATGTATTCACTATGGAAATGAATAATTATTGATTGCATTTGCATGAGATGGGAAAGAAACAAATGCATGCATTAATTTCCTCTATCTATGCTAAGGAAAGAGATTGATTTACTTCCTATGTTTGCACATTTTGTTACCTCTGCAACTTGCCTCCATTATTTCTTATCATATCTTGGTAATTTGATTAATGGTTCACATATGTTTCATTGGTTATATATTGAGGGGTAGACTTTAGTGTAAACCCATCATGGCATGAAGCCAGTGATCCCCCAATGGCGTGTCTCTTCTAGTTAAGCCTAATTTGAGGTTTTGATATGTAAACTCTTATCTTGTAATCTGTTGTATCTCTCTCTTATACGGAATAAAGTCTCTCACCCCTGGACTGGACGTACACTATCTTGATGGTAGTGCAACCAGTATAATTATTGTGTGTCTCTTTGTTTCTTCGATACGGTTATTTACTATTTGTTTGTTGTAATTGAATAATTGTTGTCAGATTAGATTGATGTTCAATTGGCAAATCTAGACCTTGTTTATTGTTTTTCTGCATTTATGCAACCTTTTCTGAACAACATGATGGTCCTTGTGTTTTTGTAATTGGGCTTACTGAAACACCCCACCTCCGTTAAGGTCACTCTCAAAGGGAATGCCCTAATTTTGGTGGAGGTTTATAAGTACAAGTCACATATATACAAGACAGATATAATAACACATATTTGTAAACCAGCGGAAGAACAACAAATTTTATTTCATAAAGTCAAATACGTGTTACAACAACATCCCTTCCAAAAACATAACATAATACTTCATAATCTGTCTTGAGTACATTATTTTTAAAGAAGCATAAATAAAACATAGATAAACTGCCAAAGCCCCATAGTGAATTGTCCAAAGCCATAGTTCAAAACAGGAAAGTCCAAGCAATACATTTCTCTTCTTCAAGCTGGATGTTGAGGTAGGTCAAGCTGCTGTGTTCCCTCCCTGAGGACCTGGGGGGGGGGGAACGGAAGAAAGAAGACGAAAGAAAAATAGAGTCAGACATAAAGCCTGAGTAAGTCTAGTACTACTTTGTCTATGAATAAAGAACTGGGTATGATAAGTAAACAGGAAGTGGGCAAACACTATGAACTTGGTTAAGTTATCTAGGGTCGAATATACTATCGTACCCCATGTTAATCTCTGAACCCATATAAACTAGTTTCCAATTTGCACCCCAAAATCAGGGTAGTGTGATCCATTCTACGATGATCGGCTCCTACTCGCATAGTTACATGTGTCTTACGGCCCCCGATGTCTGTAGTTACCTATGCTGGTCCCACCATGGGGTGTATCAAGTCCCATAGTGGCAACCCGACACAACCTTAGAGTGCAAAGGTATGCTACTGGTGTCCAGTGCTTTATTTTTCTGCGCCGAAGTGCGTGCACGCCCGCACACCGTTAGAACCTACACTGCTACACCACCGCCGTCGATTTGACCTCTTACAATCAGCCCAGTAATCGTGCCCCACCCTGCCTAGTTTCAGGGTATCCTGATACACCTTTTAGGGTTACTGCTGAAAAGGGTCCCCCGTTACTAGGTTTTCTATCTCTAGCCAACATGCTAAGTTGGTTAAGTGTTTCCTAACCTAACCCCACCAGTCCGTTTAGTTTAGCATGTTCCATTTTGATTAAGTCTTTAGTTTGCTTAATCCTAACAATCCTGACTCAGCCTTAATTGTCTTATTAAGGCCCTGACCTCTCACATTAGACAGGTATTGTTGTGGCTGCCTGTTGCCGGTTGGTTCCGGGCAGTCTTACGCCACAACTCAGTCTAACCTCGGGTCCTTGCTGGGCTCCATGTTTAACCTCCCACATTGGATAGGTATTGTTGTGACTACTGGACAGCCGGGCGGTTCCGGGCAGGTTTACATCACAACTCAATCCAACCTCGGGTTAAACACATCGTCTTTTCTACATTTACATATCTTGTCATTCTTCTTTATTTATATGTAAATATTTGCGGCCCATTATTAAGTTCATGGTGTAAAGGTTACACCGATCATGGGCCCAACCCATACTTGAATTTGGGCCCTTTTACTTTAGTTTTTATTCATTAAATTAATGTTAACCCAACGTTATTTTCCCCCGTTTTACACGTTCGTTTATATATATTGGGCTTAGCCTTTTAAAGCCCAATTTAGCCATGCGAAGAGGGGAGGCTTATGGCGTATACACGAAGAGGGGAAAGTGAGCGCATGAACTTGCATATGACGTTGGAAAATACATAATAGAAATTGGTGTACTTGCATAGTGGTAACATATATCTTGGTCATAAAACATAGGTGACATAAATCAAGGCATGTAAACTTGCATAGGTTTAACTACAACATGAACTTATATTCTTATTTAGGCATAATGTCAAACATAAGCATGGCCTAAATACTTCTAGCATAAACATGGCATACTGTCAAACATAAGCATGGCATAAATACTTCTAGCATGAACATAGCATATTTCAACTTAATCATGATTTAAGCCTAATCACATAACGATGGTATAGACATACTTATGCATAAATATTCCTAAACATGGTGTTTTGCTTTAAACTTGCAAAAAGGGGATTTTTGAGTCTAATCTAACCATGTCTCACATATGTCATCATATAATTCTTTAAAACAAGATAGACTTAATCATAGATCTCAATTATGCCAAATATCATTCCTAGCCATATTCATAAGTTTGCAAAAGCATGACTAATACATGGTGTCAAAATTCCACATAGTTTCATATGAACTATAATAACCAAACTTGTTTCAATTACTTGCAAAATGATTTATACATAAAAACATACATCATAATGGCATAATAACAAAGCCTCAAATTTGCATGAATCTCCATTAACCACATACATGTAGCTTCAATATAGTTTACACAATTTGCGCAATATTCCAACGTTTATTTGCATAGAACTACCGCATGTAGTCCTTTATAATGAATACATAATTTTGCACAAATATAAGTTACTTCCATTGCCACAATCCAAGTATACACATCAACACAGTTGTTTATTAATACCAAAGTAATACTCTACTTACAATGGTTTGATGAATTCTCTAGTTTAGGGATTGAAGACGCAAATTCCTTTGTTGAATTGATTAGCTTTAGGTTGCTTGAATTGCTTTAGGCCTTAGAACTTCCTCCCTAATCCTCTCTTTAGTTGGCGGCTATGCTTTGTCGTTCCTCAGCAACATGGCGGCTATGTTCTTAATTTTTAATGAATAGATTAGGGTTTAGTCTAGGGTTGTTTATATAGAGGTTAGGAACTAATTAGGACCCTTGATGTTGCTAGGTTAGATCATAGCCATTCATTAGGAAGAGAAACCAATAAAAACCCGCCACCTAGCCCTAATGACAAAGCAGACCACAGAAATCCGACCACACACCGACCTGGCCAGCCAGGTTGACTGGGCTCGACCAGGTCGATACCCCTGTCGACAGCCCTGTCGACATGGGTAGCCCAGGTCGACAGCCCAGTCGACCTGGGTGGCTAGGCGGGTGTTTTATCTGCCTGGCCCACTGGGCCCCATTTCAAAATTATTATTTTATTCTGTTTGAATTTTAAATTTAATTCAAAACTTCCGAAGGCCATATCTTCTTCATACGGACTCCGTTTTTCGAAAACTCGGACTCTATTTCGCGTATTTTTCCGAGACGAACGCAATGGCGTATCCCGTTTCCCTTGGTTCTTTGATTTCAGATTAATTATACTTTAATTTGTTACTTTCACAGTTATAGAATTTTCGGGGTGTTACATTCTCCCCCACTTAAAAGGATTTCGTCCCCGAAATCTTCAAGTTAGGAGGAATGTAAATCCTAATAATCCATCTACTCATCCATCAAACACGAGCATCCATTGTCCTTAAAAGACTTCTAATGCTTCATGATCATATGCAAAGTGTGTGTGTATACATGTACTTATCTAATGCAAAATCAGTCGGTCTACTGATTCAGTTGACCTCCTTAATGCAAATTATGTTAGTGCCATGAATCCATTATGTATGCAAATTTTTCCTATCCTTGATTCTACATGAGTGCACAGTCATTCAATACAAATGCAGCATCCACATGTCAACATATTAAAGTTCAACCACATACGAATACAAACACATATGCATATGCAATATGAAGTGACTGAGCCGATCTAAAACCTAGATTGTGTGTGTATATGCAACCACGAGCAACCACTAGCAATCACTTGCAACCACTTGCAACCATCATACATAACATGTTTCAAATACATGTTTCCATCCAAAGAGATTCTATCTAAAAGATACGGTCGAGGAAATATACCTAAAAAAATAGATAAAAGCGCAACTTAAGGAAAAAGAAAGATCAAGGATGTACCCTCGAACAGAAAAGGGTAGGCTGTACGGATTCTAGCTTCAGTTTCCCAAGTCGCGTCTCCCTCGGCGTCGCTCCACTGGACTTTGACGAGCTTGACTTCGCGGTTGCGTAGCTTCTTTACTTCCGTTCCTAAGATGCGGGTTGGAACTCTTCTTATGGTTGCTTCGCGTTCCACTTCGGCCTCTTCGAGGATATTTGGCTCTACCACTTCAGCAGACTCATGTAGACACTTTCGGAGATGTGAAACGTGAAAAACGTTGTGGACTCCAGCCAACTTCTCGGGTAGCTCTAATCTATAAGCCATTTTCCCAATTTTCTCGATAATAGGGAATGGCCCTACGAATCTTGGCGCTAGCTTCCCTGTGGTTCCAAAACGAACAACGTTTCTTAGTGGTGATACCTTGAGGAAAACTCTGTCTCCAACCTCGAATTCAAGGTCGGTCCTTCTCTTGTCGGCATAGGACTTTTGTCTGTCTTGGGCCGTCTTCATCCTTCTTCGTATTAAGTCTACTTTCTCTGAAGTCTCTCGGATCATGTCTGGTCCTAGTACGAGCTTATCAGTAGACTCCCACCAACAAGTGGGTGATCGGCACGGTCTTCCATATAGAGCTTCGAAGGGCGCCATTCCGATGGTTGCTTGATAGCTGTTGTTGTAGGCAAATTCCACCAAAGGGAGGTGGTCTTCCCATGTCCCTCCGAAGTCGAGGACGCATAACCTTAAAAGGTCTTCCAAAACTCTGTTCACTCTCTCTGTTTGGCCGTCGGTTTGGGGATGATAGGCCGTGCTCAAGCATAACTGCGTTCCTACTGCTTCTTGCAGACTCCGCCAAAACTCGCTAGTGAAGATGGGGTCTCGGTCACTAACAATGCTAGATGGTATTCCATGGAGTCGCACGATTTCCTTAAGGTAAAGTGATGCTAGGGATGAGGCGGTTCTTTTACTTTTGACAGGTAAAAAGTGGGCGCTTTTAGTAAGCCTATCCACTATTACCCAAATGCTAGTGTTGCCTCTCCTAGACCTAGGCAGCCCATCAATGAAGTCCATTGAGATGCTATCCCACTTCCACTGCGGGACCTCCAAAGGATGTAGCAGTCCGCCAGGCTTTTTCTGTTCCGCCTTAACCTGTTGGCACACCATACACTTAGAAACGAACTCTGCCACGTCCTTTTTCATGCCGTTCCAGAAGAAAGTCCTTTTTATGTCTTTGTACATTTTATCTCCGCCGGGGTGTATCGTCATCTTGGAGTGATGTGCTTCTTCGAGAACCTTCTTTATTAAATCGTTTATCTGTGGGACGCATAGTCTTCCATCTCGCCTTAGTACACCCTTATCGTCAATGGAGTATCTGTTGAGGTGACTTGAAGTCTCACCCCTAACTAGCCTATCAATTATTTCTACAAGCTGAGGGTCTTCGCGTTGTGCTGCCCCTACTGAATCTATTAAAGTTGGGCGCACTTCGAGAGATGCAAGCAAGCCCGGTACGAAATCGGAGGAAGGCCTAAAGTCGAAGCTGGCTATAAACTCTAGGCTTTGTCTTTCAACAAACAACGGGCTTAGGGTCAATTTCTTTCGGCTCAACGCGTCTGCCACTACGTTGCCTTTGCCCGGAGTATAGGAGATTTCGAAATCGTACGAGGCAAGAAACTCCATCCACCTTTGTTGCCTCAAGTTAAGATCCTTCTGCGAGAAAAGATATTTCAACGATTTATGGTCAGTGTAAAGTTCGAACTTCTCACCTAGGAGATAGTGTCGCCAAGACTTGAGTGCAAAGACGATGGCGGCTAGCTCTAGATCGTGGGTTGGGTAGTTCTTTTCGTGCACCTTCAACTGCCTCCCGCCATAAGCTACTACCCTTCCTTCTTGCATTAAGACGGCGCCTAGCCCTGTCCCACATGCATCCGTATAAACAGTGAACATCTTGCTCCCATCTGGCAGCGTCAAAACTGGGGCTGTTGTGAGAGCCCTCTTCAGCCGTTGGAAAGCAAACTCGCAATCCAAATCCCAATTGAATACTAGATTCTTCTTGGTCAATTTCGTGAGCGGAGCTGAAATTTTCGCAAAATCCCTTATGAATTTTCGATAGAAACCTGCTAGTCCTAGAAAGCTTCGGACCTCAGTTGCATTCCTTGGTGTCTTCCAATCTTGTACCGCCACTACCTTAGCAGGGTCCACTGCTAACCCTTGTTTGGATACTATGTGCCCAAGGAACCTCACCTCTTCTCTCCAAAAGTGGCATTTGGAGAACTTGGCTTTTAGTTGATGGACTCGCAAAGTTTCCATGATTGCCCTTAAGTGCTGAGCATGTTCCTCTTCACTCTTTGAGAAGATAAGGATATCATCTACGAAGACCACTACGAATTTGTTGAGGAAATCTCTAAATACCCTACTCATCAGGTCCACGAAGTAAGCAGGTGCATTTGTCAAGCCGAAAGGCATGACAAGCCATTCAAAGAAACCGTCTGGGGTTCTGAAAGCCGTTTTATCGATGCTATCTTCAGCCACCCTTAGCTGATGGAAACCGGTTGCTAAATCGAGTTGGGAGAAAACAGACGCTCCTACAAGCTGGTCAAATAAATCGTCAATTCTAGGGAGAGGGTGCCTATTCTTTTTCGTTAGCTTGTTGAGCTCCCTATAGTCAACACATAGACGGAGTGAACCATCCGCCTTTGTAGCGAACACCACTGGAGCGCCCCATTCTGAAATGCTCCTCCTAATGAACCCCTTCTCTAGAAGCTCTTTAATCTGTTTACTGAGCTCTTTCCTTTCTCGTGTAGCCATATGTCTAACGGGCAACGCGACGGGCTTTGCATTATCTACAAGATATATGCGGAAGTCTATCTCCCGCTTCGGAGGCAAACCCTTCACCTCTTCGAAGACATCCGGATATTCCCGGACCACTCTAACTGATTTCAAATTTTCAACAGAGGCATCTAGTGATTCAAGATAACTAAGCATAACCGAATACGAGGGATTACAAGAAATTTCCAAAGTATTACCGAGCTGGGTTAGGAGCCTAACAACCCTTTTCTCACAATCAAGGATGGCCCCATTACTGGATAGCCAATCCATACCCAAAATCAAACCATACCCCGAAAAGCCCAAAACAAAGGCACTACATTCAAATTCTACACTTAGAATAGAAATTTTCAAATCCAGACAGATCATAGACAAATGAGCTGGGCCCCCAATTGGGTTTGAAACAATTAAGGGGTCCTCTACCATACTAGTTTTTAGGTGCAGAGATTCTACTAAAGCAGACGAGATAAAGGAGTGTGATGCGCCAGAATCAAATAAAGTGCGAACGGGGTGATCATAAAGATAAACTACACTTTCTACAGAAGTATTTGTACCTCGCGGTTGCAATGGTGGCGCTTCTAGCACATGAACCTGTGCCCCTGGGGTGGATCCAGCCCCCTGCCCCTGCCCTCGTTTCCTTGGGCAGTCCTTAGCCCTGTGGCCTGTCTGTCCGCATGAAAAGCACCCACCATTTTCCTTGGCCTTCTTTTTCCGGCAGTCCTTTACTAAGTGCCCCACTTTGCCACAGAAATTGCACTTCCTCTTCTCCTTGTTGCCTTTCCCTCCTTTCTTGAAGTCTGTCTTCTTAGGCTGCAAACCCTCTTTCTTCCCTTGAGAGCTTTCTGCCTTGGTCTCCTTCTTGCCCTTGTCCTCTTCGTTCAGCAATGCCATTTGCACCAATCTTTCATATGTGGCTCCCATGGGTATATGGGTCATGGCCAAACTATGTAATGGCTCATTTAACCCCTTGACGAAACGGAGAGCCTTCTTGTGAGGGGTGTTGACTAGGTCAAGCCCAAACCTAGCCAGCTCATCGAACTGATTCACATACTCTCTGACTGTCTTGTCCCCTTGCTTAAGAAATAAGAATTTTTCCAACTGCAAACTTCTTTCCGCATCTGAGAGAAATTTGGTCTCAAATCTTGCCCTAAAGTCCTCCCAAGTATCCACTGGTCTTTCAGCATTGGTGACTTCCCACCAGTAGGAAGCCTCGCCCTTCAATAGCCACACTGCCAACTGTACTTTTTGCCTATCTTCTACCTCAAAGATGATGAATAGGTCTTCGGTTTCTTTTAGCCAATTCCTAGCTGCTACGAAGGACTCAGTTCCATGGAAATCCCTTCCTCCCATAGCTTTAAAATCTTTACATATCTTAGCGAATGTGTTTCCCCGTGGAGGAGGTGGAGGAAAAAGTACTGCTGCGGCTGGATGATTCCCTTCAGCTGGAGGAGGAGGAACGGTAGGACCTGGCTGAGTGGCCCTAGCTTCTAAGAAACGTCTAAACCAACCAGGTATGGGCACCCCTTCAGGCAAGTTAAGTTCTTGGGACATGCTGAAACAAAAAGGATAGATTCAAAACGAAGGATAAGAGATAGTACCTATGGCTTTGGGGAGTGGACTTTGCCTTTTTTAAAATAAAATAATATTTTTCTTTTAAAAATGCTTCTTTAAATTTCCTTTTTGAAAATAATTTTTCAAAACTTTTTATCTTATCTGGTAAACCTATGCTCTGATACCAAGTGAAACACCCCACCTCCGTTAAGGTCACTCTCAAAGGGAATGCCCTAATTTTGGTGGAGGTTTATAAGTACAAGTCACAGATATACAAGACAGATATAATAACACATATTTGTAAACCAGCGGAAGAACAACAAATTTTATTTCATAAAGTCAAATACGTGTTACAACAACATCCCTTCCAAAAACATAACATAATACTTCATAATCTGTCTTGAGTACATTATTTTTAAAGAAGCATAAATAAAACATAGATAAACTGCCAAAGCCCCATAGTGAATTGTCCAAAGCCATAGTTCAAAACAGGAAAGTCCAAGCAATACATTTCTCTTCTTCAAGCTGGATGTTGAGGTAGGTCAAGCTGCTGTGTTCCCTCCCTGAGGACCTGGGGGGGGGGGGGAACGGAAGAAAGAAGACGAAAGAAAAATAGAGTCAGACATAAAGCCTGAGTAAGTCTAGTACTACTTTGTCTATGAATAAAGAACTGGGTATGATAAGTAAACAGGAAGTGGGCAAACACTATGAACTTGGTTAAGTTATCTAGGGTCGAATATACTATCGTACCCCATGTTAATCTCTGAACCCATATAAACTAGTTTCCAATTTGCACCCCAAAATCAGGGTAGTGTGATCCATTCTACGATGATCGGCTCCTACTCGCATAGTTACATGTGTCTTACGGCCCCCGATGTCTGTAGTTACCTATGCTGGTCCCACCATGGGGTGTATCAAGTCCCATAGTGGCAACCCGACACAACCTTAGAGTGCAAAGGTATGCTACTAGTGTCCAGTGCTTTATTTTTCTGCGCCGAAGTGCGTGCACGCCCGCACACCGTTAGAACCTACACTGCTACACCACCGCCGTCGATTTGACCTCTTACAATCAGCCCAGTAATCGTGCTCCACCCTGCCTAGTTTCAGGGTATCCTGATACACCTTTTAGGGTTACTGCTGAAAAGGGTCCCCCGTTACTAGGTTTTCTATCTCTAGCCAACATGCTAAGTTGGTTAAGTGTTTCCTAACCTAACCCCACCAGTCCGTTTAGTTTAGCATGTTCCATTTTGATTAAGTCTTTAGTTTGCTTAATCCTAACAATCCTGACTCAGCCTTAATTGTCTTATTAAGGCCCTGACCTCTCACATTAGACAGGTATTGTTGTGGCTGCCTGTTGCCGGTTGGTTCCGGGCAGTCTTACGCCACAACTCAGTCTAACCTCGGGTCCTTGCTGGGCTCCATGTTTAACCTCCCACATTGGATAGGTATTGTTGTGACTACTGGACAGCCGGGCGGTTCCGGGCAGGTTTACATCACAACTCAATCCAACCTCGGGTTAAACACATCGTCTTTTCTACATTTACATATCTTGTCATTCTTCTTTATTTATATGTAAATATTTGCGGCCCATTATTAAGTTCATGGTGTAAAGGTTACACCGATCATGGGCCCAACCCATACTTGAATTTGGGCCCTTTTACTTTAGTTTTTATTCATTAAATTAATGTTAACCCAACGTGATTTTCCCCCGTTTTACACGTTCATTTATATATATTGGGCTTAGCCTTTTAAAGCCCAATTTAGCCATGCGAAGAGGGGAGGCTTATGGCGTATACACGAAGAGGGGAAAGTGAGCGCATGAACTTGCATATGACGTTGGAAACTACATAATAGAAATTGGTGTACTTGCATAGTGGTAACATATATCTTGGTCATAAAACATAGGTGACATAAATCAAGGCATGTAAACTTGCATAGGTTTAACTACAACATGAACTTATATTCTTATTTAGGCATAATGTCAAACATAAGCATGGCCTAAATACTTCTAGCATAAACATGGCATACTGTCAAACATAAGCATGGCATAAATACTTCTAGCATGAACATAGCATATTTCAACTTAATCATGATTTAAGCCTAATCACATAACGATGGTATAGACATACTTATGCATAAATATTCCTAAACATGGTGTTTTGCTTTAAACTTGCAAAAAGGGGATTTTTGAGTCTAATCTAACCATGTCTCACATATGTCATCATATAATTCTTTAAAACAAGATAGACTTAATCATAGATCTCAATTATGCCAAATATCATTCCTAGCCATATTCATAAGTTTGCAAAAGCATGACTAATACATGGTGTCAAAATTCCACATAGTTTCATATGAACTATAATAACCAAACTTGTTTCAATTACTTGCAAAATGATTTATACATAAAAACATACATCATAATGGCATAATAACAAAGCCTCAAATTTGCATGAATCTCCATTAACCACATACATGTAGCTTCAATATAGTTTACACAATTTGCGCAATATTCCAACGTTTATTTGCATAGAACTACCGCATGTAGTCCTTTATAATGAATACATAATTTTGCACAAATATAAGTTACTTCCATTGCCACAATCCAAGTATACACATCAACACAGTTGTTTATTAATACCAAAGTAATACTCTACTTACAATGGTTTGATGAATTCTCTAGTTTAGGGATTGAAGACGCAAATTCCTTTGTTGAATTGATTAGCTTTAGGTTGCTTGAATTGCTTTAGGCCTTAGAACTTCCTCCCTAATCCTCTCTTTAGTTGGCGGCTATGCTTTGTCGTTCCTCAGCAACATGGCGGCTATGTTCTTAATTTTTAATGAATAGATTAGGGTTTAGTCTAGGGTTGTTTATATAGAGGTTAGGAACTAATTAGGACCCTTGATGTTGCTAGGTTAGATCATAGCCATTCATTAGGAAGAGAAACCAATAAAAACCCGCCACCTAGCCCTAATGACAAAGCAGACCACAGAAATCCGACCACACACCGACCTGGCCAGCCAGGTTGACTGGGCTCGACCAGGTCGATACCCCTGTCGACAGGGCTGTCGACAGCCCTGTCGACATGGGTAGCCCAGGTCGACAGCCCAGTCGACCTGGGTGGCTAGGCGGGTGTTTTATCTGCCTGGCCCACTGGGCCCCATTTCAAAATTATTATTTTATTCTGTTTGAATTTTAAATTTAATTCAAAACTTCCGAAGGCCATATCTTCTTCATACGGACTCCGTTTTTCGAAAACTCGGACTCTATTTCGCGTATTTTTCCGAGACGAACGCAATGGCGTATCCCGTTTCCCTTGGTTCTTTGATTTCAGATTAATTATACTTTAATTTGTTACTTTCACAGTTATAGAATTTTCGGGGTGTTACACTTACTGCTACCTGTTATTACCGCTTGTCGACTTGGTTGTAAGTAGCACAAGTGAGTTTATGGTATGATAGTTTCCATGGTACTTGCTGTTGTCCACGGTATTCTGGTCAATCAACACTGGTTTTGCAGTTTGGTATTGTGAGTTTATCTATGTCAAAGTTCAATTTTGTTTGCTTTTGGGTTGTAAAATTGGCATGGTGAGTTTTCATGTCACAACTTTCACATTGAGGTCCCTTTGTCCTTCTCTGGTCAAGGTTGTATTCTCTCTGCTTTGAAGTTACTCTATGAAGTGATGTCCCCTTTTGGGTACACTATCTAGTGATGGAAAGGTTTGGAATAGTGTCTGCTTGATAGCTATGTCATGTCCTGCTTTGCAACTGCTGCTTTGTAATGTACTGTCTAGGCTTCGACTGTTGGACTTTTTATATTTTCTGCCGCTTGTTAGCTTTTGTAATTTAACTCCTTGCGTGGAGTATATCGTATGTATTATTGCATACTAGAAAGGTGTCTAGCTCCAGTTCTATAACCTAGTTAGGATGCAGTGGACAGACCACTCTAAAAACTATATGTGGTGGACGGTCCACCTTAAAAATCGAATGTAGTTGCATTACAACAAAATGATCATGTTACAACTGTCACAAAATGTCAATTGTAATAGAGATTTTTTTCAACTGTTTTATTCAGAAAGTTGTAATAGATTAGTTTTTTTCACAACCTTTTAGTTTTCAACTTGTAATAGATGCTTATTACAACTACTCTTTTTGGTCAGTTTTAATAGATTTGATATTTGCTATTTATTAATTATTAATTAATAACAACTAGTAAAAGATTAATAATTAATAGTTTTAATTAATAAATAGCAAATGATAGTTCAGATGAAATATTTAGTTTTTAATTAATAAATAATAAGTAATAATTAAGAAGAAAATAGTTAGTCAATAATAGTAATGAAACCGGTGTAAATATCGATATTACACATAATAACAAACAAATGTTGTTAATTTCTAATACCAAATAATTACTATCAAGTACTTAATAAGTGAATATATTTTTAACAACTGTGTTTTTCTTCCAATTGTAATAAACATTTTTTTAATCTATCGTTCATTTTAGTAGTTGTAATAAGAATGTATAACAACTAATTAATTTTCACCATTGCAAACGTTTATTTATTAATTACTACTACTATCTTATAACTATTTTCAAGTGGTCATCAATATAACGTTGGTAGTTGACAGTTTGACACTAAAGCCTAACTAGATATGTTCTTTTAAATAAGGAAAAAGGGTGGACTATGTTGAAAGTTTTTTCAAAAACTTTTGTCAAATATGATCCCCTACGGAGGGGTTCCAAGGAGGGGGAAACCTCCCAAGGTGGGAGTGCGGGGGTAACGCCACCGCTAACGGGGTTCGACCTACCTGATCAGGTCGTGGGGGTCCAGAGGGTAATACCCATAGTGGGGTGCGGGGCAGCACCCCATCCAACATGGTACATTTTGTTTACTATTGAATTCGAATTCAATAGCCAATGGAAACAATCTAACGGTCTCGACTGTTCGATCCATTGCACTTTGAATAGATCGCAAACGTGAATGAAAGAAGAATAAGGGCTTCTAACGCATATATAGAAAATTCATTTTGGGTCCACTGCGAAATTTTGGCACCAAAATTAATTTTTTGGCTCGTAGGCCCCTTATTTTCCCAAACAGCATTTTTATTCCCAATGAACGTAAACCATCCACATCAAGAAATCTCATCTTCTAGCATGTCCATGCTCCATATTCTCTTTCTTTCTCCATCGTCCAGTTCTTCCTTTTCTTCACAAAAACAGTAATTTCATGCTAAATTCGAAGGAAGGTTTGGAGATAACAAGTTTGAATTCAGAAATTAGTGGTCGTGGGTTGCTCGATAGATCTATGTGTAGATATGGTAAGATCCAATTTGTATGTAGATTTGGTGAGGGTGAGTTTCAGTTGAAATTGCGTTTCCATTTTATAGTAGCGTGTGCTATTCAACTCCAGTTTCAATTTGAGGTGTAATTTTCCCAGTTAGTGTTTTTTTATGGTGTAATTTCATGTATGGGGTGAGTTTGCACAATCTTGTGTACATTTCATAAATTTTATACTGAAGAAA
The DNA here is from genome assembly GCA_030737875.1 of Allium sativum. NCBI lineage: Eukaryota > Viridiplantae > Streptophyta > Magnoliopsida > Asparagales > Amaryllidaceae > Allium > Allium sativum. The sequence goes on along the minus strand of CM060909.1, from coordinate 424,451,926 downwards.
CTAGTGCATTTTTCATAGTTCATTCTTGATGCTGCAATCCAATAATGTGTCGAAATTGCAACTAATCGTCAAGGTTGTTGTGTGCTTCAGAAATGCGTCGTTCATTCCAATGACGATCAAAGAAATAGGTTGTTGTCTCGGATTTCTTATTATTTTATTCTGTTGGCTTAAGATCCATTTGCGTAAGCTTTTATTTTTGTCTTTAGACAGATTTGATTTATTGTCTTGTCCCCTTCAGGCTGCATGGTTATCCAAATAAATGCTCCAAGTGCCGAATTTTACTAATTTTCTATGTCCAGGCTTTGGGTGCCCATTGTCTTTTTAATTTACATTATTCATGCAAATCACTTCTTAAGAAAGTGTAATTTTATATTCTAACAACACTGGCCAGTATATCATACAACATTTTTTTTTTCTTTTTTGGCATTGCCAATGGGGTTAAAGGACCCCGACCATTTTATTGAAGCATATAGAGAAAATACATAGAATCACTATAGCACAACACTATAATGACGAAAACGGAGAAAATTTTCTTTAAGTACAGGAAGACAAAAAAGAAAAAACACACAAAAGAAGCAAAAACAACTGTCAAGCTCCTAAGTTCTCAGCTACCCCTGGTTTGATAGCAAATCTAGCATAGACAAAGCTTTGTATAACCTCATGCAGCAACCATGCAGTTAACATGTTACCATTATTGCCTTTGTCAAGCGTGAATAACCTGGCATTCTTCTCAATCCAAATGCACCAAACAAACTTTTCATAATCATGTTGAGCATTCTCTTCTTATTGTCCTTGATTCCAGTGTCATGCAAAAGATTCTCCCATTCCTAAAGGCTGTTAAACGATGAAACATTTCTACCAAGCCTTGCATTTATACTTCTCCATCTACCATCCACCTCATAAATGATGAAACGTTATGTTTTTTCTCATGGTCTTACCAAAAGTGCACTACCTTGGTGCTTTTGCATGCAGAATCTCTTTTCCTATTACATATGTAACTATTGAGTGTAAAATAGTAGGTTTATTAGATTATTATTGATTTGGTTTTCCAAACCGCTACAATTGATGATGATGTAGAAATTACTTGGTGCAATATCTCCTGGAGAAAAAATTCCTTGGGTAATTGTTACTGTGTTAGAGGAGTTAAAGGGAAATTATGCATGCCTGTCAATCAAAAACACAGCAGCCCTGTGGTTGAGGCATATTTCCTGTGCTGCGAAGAAATGGATGTTGTAAAAATCATCAGGGAAATTTTGACCCATCCTCGCTTTCTTCACGTCCTACAAAATGCTTTCGGCAACTATGTCATTCAAAAAGTCGTGGCTTGCAACAGGGTTTTTTTCTTTTCTTTTTCATACTCCTATGATTTAGGACTTTCTGTTTTTCCTTTATTTGCATGTATCTTTATGTTTGCGACAAGCACCAAAAAAAAGAAAAAAAACCATGCTTCACAACTAACACCAACTTCACCAATATTGTTGTTCACATGTTGGAAGTGAATATACCTGTTTTCATAATTAGTATATACCATAATATTTTATGAACTAAAAAATTCGTATATTTTGAAACATGAACTCACTCATGGTGATAATATATTTATGAACTAAAAAAAAGTTAGCATATTTTGAGGTCTTCTATATTGAATGTTGTAGATTGAACATTCTTATTTTCATTTGAAATTGCCATAAGCTATTGCAGTGAAGTATGTAAATTGCCAATTCTATATTTGGGTGAAAATGTAGGGCAGACTTCAGTTATGTATATTTAACATAACACAAGATAAAATGCTGGTTTTAAAGATAAAAGATATCAAGTTTATAGAATATTTATTCATTGAGGTGCCAAATGGGTCCTTGAGAATTCAATATAATTTATCTTTGATTTTGACTGAGTTATGTTTACACCATTGTTTGTATTGATTTCATTTGGTCACTGCAGCTTCCAATAGAGTTGTTGATTGGAGTTTGAGGGGATATGAAAGCTGAAGCAACATACAAGAATTGCTTTGATTCTGACTACATGTTTTCTGCAGATGTACTAACTGGTAGATTCCCTGACCATCAGGTATGCATATGTTTGTTTACTACGTTTGAATTTTATCTAGGCGGCTTATGTTAAAAACTGCAATATTGAACTATATACTACATATTTTCCAGCATTTGGGGCCAAATTCCAAGATGAGTACCATTGGAAAAGCTGTTGGATCGACCGTGACCTGACATAAAGATTTCGTTTTCTTCAATTAGTGTACTCCCATAGAGTATACAATCTTTTATGGACTATTTTATCCTTCATATGTACTTTTTGTATTGTATCGATGTATATATCTTGGAATGGCTATATTTTTTGTAACGGTTTAATTTGTGATGTAAATGACTACTTTAGACTGTTTTATTGGGTATGTATTGTATTTTAATAGAATATTATGATTATTAATATATATAAATGAATTCGATTTAGTTATATTTGTTGCATTGAGATATGAATTATATTATTATTAATATATGAATGAATTCTATGATTATTAATATGTGAATAATCAGTGTATATATTAAAAGTGTATCACAACTGTCATAAATAGTTGTAAAAATTACGAAGTCACAACAGTTGTAGTAGCTATTACTACAACGGTGCATAGCAGTTGTAGTAGCTATTGCTAAAACGGTGCATAACAGTTGTAGTAGCTATTACGGCAACGGTGCATAACAGTTGTAAAATATTTTAGTCTTTTACAATTTCTTAATATACGACGGTGGAATCACCATTGTAAAAGGTCTTTTACAACTGTTTGGCACCGTTATAATATAATGATTATGTTGTAGTTAGTAATATGTCATTCCCCTGTAATATTTGTAATTATTATTTATTATAATAATAAGTGTGTTAGGTCACTATAAAAACCGTTTGGCTTTACCAGAAAAAAAAACTTATTTTTGGAATAAATTGGGTGCGTGGAGAAATAAACGGGATATGTGTTTTATTTTGTAATTAGCGGGGGGTTAAGTGTAAATCGTGGGGTGGCGATAAACAAAACCTTAGTATATACCGGTTTTGGGAGTTTTTACCAAAAGATCATGACACTTATATCCTTATATTTATTTATTTTGTCTTATGGAGAGTAATTTTATAATATAATTAGTGAGGACATAATAGAAAAAAGTTATAACCTGTCAAAACACGCCGATTTGGTGGGCTGAAAATTGACACTAAAATTACACCATATCGGTTTTCACTGATTATATAACCAACGACAATTGGTGTGGAAAAAACTTGCAAACAAGTGTTATAATAACATCCGAAATACAGAGCCATCTAAAACCATTCAAAATCGATATAAAATAAACTGCTAGGAGGAGCCTAAAGTTCTCTCCTTAAATTTAGGAGCTTTTGCGTTGCTCCTTAATTCTCTTCGAATATTTTATTTTTAGATTAGTTCATCACTTTACACTTATTTATTATGTATCTCGCATTATTTTACATCTTCTGTTATTTTACATTTTGATATGAACATTTCAAGGTTTATACAATTATTTATTATCAGTTAGCTCATAATATCTTATATTTAAGTCCACATATTTAAATTAATTATAAAACCTAAAATTTAAGTAATTTGCGTAAATTTAATTAACTAATATTTATTTTAAATACTCAAAATGACAAAATTATATTTTTTGGCTCCAAATACCTACACTTCAAATTTTCTATAATTATTTAAATTTCTCTCAATTCTTTTCTAATATTTTACATTTAATACCATATTTTATAATTAGTTACATAATATTAAAACTATTTAAATAAATTTAGCAAACTATTATTCAATGATTCGCCATATAAATCACACCAAGATAATTCTATTTATTTTACAAAAATGAAGGATAAATCAAATATATAAACACGTCAATCACATAACATAAATTATACACATAAATAACAATTACAAGTTCAAAATTGAACTCATTTACGTCAATATATTTACCTTGTATTTCATTGTAATATTAATGTCAAATATCAACATTTTAAAATTTATTTAGTTATTTACACAAACACTGCACAATATCACTTAACATTGTACATCTAAGTCAATATGTCTAAAGTTTATGTGATTTTGAATTTAACAAACGTTTCGACAAATAAATTGTTGTAAATTCATCTAATTAACACTAATTTGATGTTTTGAAATGTACATCATATACATATCAGTAAAAGTGATAAAATTATTATTTCTTTCAAATATAAAGTTAAATAAGTCATATAATTTAAATAATATATGTAAACAATAATAAAAATATTTAATATATTATACACTTATCTCAATAAATTTATCATAAATTAAAGAAAACAATTTTCACTTAAAATACCTACATTTTACATTTCTACAATTATTTGCTAAACCTCCTCAATTCTTTTGTGATGTTAAATATTTTAATCTATATGTCTAAACTCCTCATGGAATCTTAATTCTAACTATTTAAATAATCTTAGAGAGTATTTAGTCCATTTTTCTAATAGCTCTTATTAATATACGTCGATTTCACTATATATATATCTATGTAAAAAAAAGTAGTTTTCCATGTAACTATAAAAGATGTATAAATCACATAGCATGAAGTATGTGTATCAACAATAATGACAAAATTAATTCATAAATTAGTTATGATCCAAAGTTAATTTATAAATTAATTATGATTCATCTATACCAAGAATTTACCATATTTATATCATATTTTTTTTAAAAAATCAATAACTCCACAACAAATTTATACATTCCTTCTACAATTTTTTTTCAGTTCTTCCTGTTATGCTATACGGTTAAACTAATTTTGTAATTTTACCTTTAACTTATTTAAACAAATTATACTAAATAATATTTTTCTTGTTCATCGAATAAATTGTTGACATACATTAATTTCAACACATATTTATATTAACAAATATGATTTAAAAAATCTCAGATGCACACGTATACATATTGTTCGTGTAAGCTATAGAATATAAATTACATACAAAAAATAATAGTAATTTTAATTAATAATTTATGTATTACACATCAAAATTAATCAAATATTGCATGATAAAGTTCTCATTTTACATTAAAATAATAAATATTATTTTAATAATATTGTCATATGCAACACACATGTTATTCTCTAGTCTTCATTGATAGTTGAAGTACCTTTAATATCCCACTTTTTTGCTATCAACGTGAACTATGATATCTACCCCTTTATAAATATTAACAAATTTCAATACCCTTAAAAGTAGAATCTAACGGTTAAACTTCTTTGCAATTTTAAAATATTATTTCATTCATAAAAATAGGATCCAACGAATAAACTTCTTTGCAAATTCAAAATAAGTCTCAATTCTTAAAAATATAATCTAACAAATAAACATCAATTACAAACTCGTTGTATATTAATTAATTGTATAAATAAAATTCAAACTAATAAAAAATTAGATGTTGCAACTTAGAAATAAAAATTTAAACTAAGTACATATGTTTTCAACATAAATGAATTTAAATTAGATGGAGGCTGCTTCTATTTAAATTAGGCGCTCTTCTCCCTCTCGTCTACAGTTCGTCTCCTCCTCGACAACGCACCATCCCAGAAGAAAATGAGCCTTTGTCTTCAATTGGGATCGAGGTGGTGGAACCTGTGCGACACGCTCTGGTAAGGCTTTTAACGGTTCGACTTTGCCTATCTCTATCCGTGATCTTGCAATCATTCCGACCAGTGCTTCCGACCTGGTTTCATCTTCAGTTTCAGATCTAAATCCATTTGCCGCTCTCGTGACTGAAATAGAAATTGGTTCTCTTAAATCTTATTTGAATGCCGCTGCATTGGGGTAAGCCCTTGTTTTCACCTCTAATAACCGTTGCAAGTGATAAAGCATGGTCTGAAATTGATGTTTCCTCTAGCGTTTTGCCTACTGATGTGTTTGAGACAGCTAATGGTTGCTAGGTAGTAATAGAAAGTGGGAATGACCTTGATTTAGATTTAGGCAATGCAGTAAAACTGGTGTAAGTTGGTAATTCCAAATGCAATGTTGAAGCAATCAAGCCAGATTGGGTTTCATTGTTCGGGTCACTACCGAAAAATGCGGGAAAGTATACTCTTGATACTCTTGAAACAATTAAGAAGGATAGAGCTAGTACCCTAACTAATAATGTTGTGCATGAAGGTTCAAAGTTTTAGTCGGACCACCTTGTTGGATTCTTCTTGGACTCCGCATTACCGCTGTACTCTAACGTGCGTGAAAGTTGCATAAACGCCAATCTTAGTCCCATGAACTTTTGATGAACACTAAGATCATTTCGATGTGAGTTGTGATTGTTACAGATCTTAGCTTTAAATACCAAGCATTGAATGGAGCCTACCACAATGCCTAGTACACTAAGGCACGACTTCACCATAGACTAATCATTCGAATGCGTTCAAGTTGAAACCTATCTTAGGCATGTACTGAACTCTTTATTGCTATTGACTTCACAAATAACTAGCATAGGAAAAGTGAACATAACAGTATATGACGTAGTCCTTCTAGTGATCATCAAACATATGTGTTGAGTTCTGTGATACACAAATCACAATTGTATGCAACAAATTATCTATGCAAATTTTGCGGAGAGATTAGTTGCTATATTTCTGGGATATTTAAGGCAAGGATTATTTTGTGCTTATCCAAATAGGTTTTTGACATATACGAAGATAATTTGGGTGTCAAGTTTACTTGGGTATAAAGCAATTCACTATATATAGGCCTAGTTAACATCTTCATTAGGTGTGGAAAATTTACCATTGTTCTTCATCATCTTTCTCCTCAATTTTATAGCTATTAGATATTCTCTACCTATTACTCAATAAGGTTATTGGTTCAAGTTGTGCTTGTTTGTAACGATAGTTGCGATCAGTTGTAAACATATTTTTTTGTGAATCAATAAAGAGGGTGGTTAGGTGGAATATCTTGTGTTCATATTTTTGATATTATTTATGTTGTTATTTGTTTTTCAATCACATTCCTCTTTAAGTGATTGGGTGAAAAAGATCTGGTTTTTTAGGTGTTTTGTCAAACTTCCGCTGCGTACAAAAGCGCAACAGTTGGTATCAGAGCTCTGATCATCGCATAGCATGGAGTGTTTGTTGGATTTAAGATTGTAGATGTAACACCCCGTAATTCTGTAACACTAAGATTCACGAATCAAGGCAGAATTAAAAATTAAAATCAAAATTAAGGGAAACGGGCTACGCCATTGCGTTAGTCTCAGAATTCTGCATGGAAACGAGTCCGAGTTTGCGTAAATCGGAGTCCGTATGAAGAAGATATGGCCTCCGGAAGATTCAGCGTAGTTCAAATTTCAAAACAGGTCAGAAAACGAGTTCGAAATTCAAAAATCGGACCCAGATTGGGCTGGGCGGGAATTTTCCCGCCCAAGTCACCCAGGTCGACTGGGTAGTCGACCTGGGGGTCGACCCCCCCAACCTCCCGCTTTTTCCAGCTTTATGAACCTGATTCGTTTCTCTGTATCCGGACGCCATTCTGACCAGATTCATTGACTTCTACACTATATAAACAGCCCTGGTCTTCTTCTCTATTCGCAATTCTTTTCTATCCTTATGCTGCCTCTGAGAAAATATATAAATAAATAAAAATAAGAAAGTAATACGAAAATCCAAGACATGGTTATGTTACTCAAGTTGTCAAGAGGAGGTTCAAATCAAGATTAAGGCTTCAGAATGAGAATGAAAGGCTACCTCAAACGATTTTGAGCAACGTCGCACGAATCATAGCATCGCCATCTTTCTATTCTAATCTAATCTCCGTAAGTCAGTTATTTTTAGATTTGAACATTTTTCTATGTTCGTGACATGAAATTAAAGGAATAAAAGAATATGCCAAATCTCTCTCTCTCTCTATTCGAATCTGTGCCTATATCTTTGGACCTAATTAAGAACTGTTATGACTCGATGACCAATTAGGCCTTGCCTATGACTATGAACATTGCCTATGGCTATGAACATTGCCTATGACTATGAACATCGCCTATGACTATGAACATTGCCTATGACTGTGACTGTGACTATGGGAATTATTTCCTAGACTATGAACACAAGCCTATGCCTTTGATTAGAAAACATAAACTATTGCCTATGACATAACAAGGGCTACTGTGATTAAACACCTATGATTCATGACTAGGAAAGTATTGTTTAAGTTTTGTGACTGTGAAATTGGGTCTACAACTGATTTTCTATTCTGACTATTCTTGGTTTTCTTTTGTTTTAGACCTTGGGAATTTGCCTATTAAGTTAGGTCTACCCATGTTCTTGAACCTACGTCTCTATTCTGTCTATTCTTTGTTTTCTTTGGTTTTAGACCTTGGGAATTTACCTATTAAGTTAGGTCTACCCATGTTCTTGAACCTACGTCGTTATTCAACCCTTTTTATGCCAGTTATTATGTCTATCTTTTGCATAGCATCTTTGGTTCATTCCCTATTTTCTACGAACCTAGATTTATCTATAATCTAGATTGAATCACGATTATACGAACGGTGGGAATACGATTTGGGAAAAATATGAAATTGACTAAAACGTAGTTATAAACTTGGAAATTGGCATAAAGTGGGAACATGTATTATGGCATGTTCATAGAAATGCAAATGGGACAAATTTGACATGAATTATAGGACGTGTAATTTGAATCTAGTATTGACTTGTAAATCTAGCATTTACATAAACTGTGAACCAGAATAATAAGTCTAGTTTGACATGAACTGTAATTAGAATGTTAAATCAGAATTGGATTAGCTAATTTGGCATAAGAAGTATATTGGCATAAATTTGAAATTGGCCATAATAGGGAGTAATTGTCATGTTTAGCAAAATCATGGTTAGTGACACTTAATTTGGTATAGTTTACATACCAAAAGGGCATAAATATGATATAGAGGGGAGAACGGGCCATAATGATAATTGTTGACAAATTATTAAAAGAGTAATTGGAAAATAAGTAAATTAGGAATAATTTACTTATAGAATTTGTCTTAAATGAGAAAATACAAATTTAGACAAATTAAAGGTTTATTAACGACATCTCTTTTAATAATACACCAGAAAGTTCTAGGGTGACAGAGAGGATAGTGTCTAGGCTTGGGTTTGGAAAATACAAGTTTCCTGCTCTCCCTGGCTATCCCTAACTGATTCGACGGACGGGATGGTTACTTTCAAAACCAGATTTGAAAATTAATCAAAACCCTTTTTAGAAAACACGAATATGCCTAACCCGAGGTTAGACTGAGTTGCGATGTAAACCTGCCCGGAACCAACCGGCACATCCAGTATTCGCAATAATATCTGTCTAATGTGAGTGGTCGCGGCTTTAATCTATTTAATTAAAGCTAGAACAAGAATGGTAGGGTTAAGTTAACTAAGACACTTAACCAATTCAACAAAATAACCAAACCGATGGGTGGGGTTAGGTTCATACAGACACTTAACACAGTTAAGCTAGAATGGGAGGGTTAAGTCCATAGGAACACTTAACCAACTTAACACAGTCAAGCTAGAATGGGAGGGCTAATTCCATAGGGACACTTAACCAAACTTATGGTAACAAGACTAGATTTGTAGGGGTTAAGTAACTAAGAAAACACTTAGCCAAATTAACATGTTAACTAGACTAGAAGGTGGGGTTAAGTGAAGTTAATACACTTAGCCAAATTAACATGTTAACTAGACCAGAGGTTGGGGTTAAGTAAATACACTTAGCCAATTTGATATGTTAGTTGGGCTAGACCGTAGGGTTAAGTAAGCTAGAACACTTAACCATCGGATTGTGATAAAGGAATAGGGTTAAGTCTAAAATATGAAGGGATAATACTTAACCATTAATAATAACATGTCAGTCAAAATAGACGGGCAAGGAACACTTAACCAATACAGGATGAATGGGTAGGGTTAAGTAATAAGAAATACTTAACCAATATAACTTGGTTTGTGGTAGGGTTAAGTCATCATGAATTACTGATAACACTTAACCAGTTTAACAGGATGAATGAAGAGGGTTAAGTTGGCTTGAATTGACTAATGGCACCTAACCAATCCAAATTGACGGGAAAGAGAACTAAGTAGTAAACCTTAGTTAAGGAAACAACGATTCGGGAAACTAAGTGGTAAATCTTAGTTAGTAAAACTAAGTAGTAATTCTTAGTATAACACGGGAAGGAGCGAATATCCGTCTGAGTAAAAAGGAGGCTCCAACGAATTGGGTTACGAAGCCCGAGGCTTCGAGGGGACGTGAGGGTACTCTTGGTATCCCTCTGTGAGGCTACAGATGATCCTCCTGGGCTCACAGAGGTTAAGGTCTGCGTAGAAGAACCAGGGGTATGCCTTGGTTGCAATATATGGCAACCTAAAGACTAGGATGGACCGGCGTGATTCGGCGAGAAAACGGTAGCCTTGTGATAGCAACTCGTCGTCTACCATCCATCTTGAGTCAATCGAGATATGTGAAGCGGAAAGGCGGAGAACTCCAAAAGACCATATACTTGCTATCTAGTTATGGGTGAGGATGGCCATAGGATAGTAGGGCACCGGGGGACTGCGTATAGTTCTCATTTTTCAAGGTGTGCCTTTCATTAGTTGAGGGAGGGGTCAAGTGGGACCATAGCCACTGGACCTTAGCATCTGCATCGGCAGATATCTGAAAGCTCCCGACCGAGTTCTGTATTCCGTGATTTGCCCTGCCACAGGACTCGGGCTGCACATTACAGGACATGTGCATCTAGACAAGCGATAACGATTCGCAATACATGCGTGGGGAAGTATAGGAACATACACCATTCTAGGTAGTGTGTCCTAGACTTGGGGGCATCGTTCGACAGGTAGCATAATTCCTAGTGGAACTAGGTGGCATAAACCCTGAATCCGAGAAGCGTTCAGCAGATAGCGTAAACTCTAGTTGAATCTAGAAGCACTTGATAGAAACCCTAGATTAGATCTAGATAACAAATAATAAATGTATGCCTGAAGGCAACGGAAACTACAGGGATTGGGATCACGTTGTCGTTACTAGGTGGTGCAGAGATATAGAAACCAGTATAATAAGGAAATAACGAAGCGGCGAAAGTATTAGAGCATATCCAGTTAATCTTATCTTAGCATATCTTGTGTTAATCTTGTCTAATCTTGCCAACCCTATCATCATGGTGTTATCTTGTATTCAGTTAATTCATGTCGTTTTGTTGTTCCATGTTCACATGCTAGAAGTTACTGAACTTACTCAGGCTTTATGTCTGACTCTGTTTTTCTTTCGTCTTCTTTTCTTCCATTCCCCCCCAGGTAGTAAAGGAAGGAATAGTATAGCTCAGGTTAAGTTGGACTGTCACTCTTTCCCAGCTTGAAGATTTGTCGAAGTTTGCTTGGATTCTCTTTTCAAATGCTATGGCTGGCTCTTGCTAAAATTGGGGAATATAAATGTTGTTTTATGCTTCTTTATTTTGTAAGACAGATGATACTCTGATATTGTAAAGAAATCATTGTACAAACTATTTTATCAATAAAGCAAAGTTTTATTTTCCGCTGTTTAATTTCTGTCTGTCTTGTAATTTATCTGCATCTTTTACCCTAAATGCTCCACAGAACTTAGTGCATTCCCTTTGTGAGTGGCACTAACGGATGTGGGGTGTTACACGTGGTATCAGAGCTGAAGGTTACCAGATCAGATAAAGGATTTGAAAAATTATTTTCAAAACGGTTTTAAAAGAAGCATTTTCAAGAGAAAAGATTTGTTTTAAAGGCATATTCCCCAAAGCCATACGCACTATCTTCTCTTCCTCTGTTTGAATTCTTGTCTCCTTCTTTCTTGAGTCTCTGGGGCTCCTGGCTTTCTGGGAGGTAACCTCATCGATGGGCGAAGTAATGCCCAACTTCCATCTATAGCCGTAGTAGTTTCACCTGCGGCCATTTTTCTTTCAAGCTTATAGGGTTTTCTATACGATGGAGGCAGCTTTCGAGAGATTTGTCAACATGACTACACACAGAAGGAGATGAGGAGTTTGGCAAAGGAGCACAACCCTAGGATGAGGAATTCATGGATGTAGATTTAGTTCACAAAGAAAGAAGGAATTATAAAATCTAAGACAAGAGGAAGTATCTTTACGAGGGTATGATAGGGCATATAATTAAGGGCAAGGGCAAGAACGAGGAACAAGATTTTCAGTATATACTTTCACCACTAAGCACACCTAGGAGAAAGGTAGTAAAGTTCTGTTGGAAGAGTTTAGTTTTCTGTCCGTACTCTTTCGGTTTTAGCGCTTCGCGTTTGTTTATACCCACTTCCATAGTTGAGTCTCTGCACCATAGTACTTGTATAATAGAAAGATCCCACTAGAATCTCAAATCCAATTGGTGGTCCGACCAGTTTATTTTTGGTTAGAAGGGATTTGAGAATAGCTATCGAGTTTGCTTATATCATCTCACGTAGATCGTCTAAATTCGGAGGAGATATTCCTTGGGTGCTTGTCTGATATTGGTTTAGGCCTTTGGGGTTTGTACTTGAGGAATGTCGAGTTCGACTAGGATGGTTTGCGTGAGAGGTGAATAGTTGTGACATGCACGCTAAAAAGCATGTAGTAACCTTTCGACCCTTATAGTTATGGCATGGTGGAGGAGAGGGAGACCTCTAATCATCTTAGTACATACACTTGATACCGTGATTGACATCTGTTTATTTCGGAAATGGAGATTAGGAACTTCACAATCGTGAAGTTAAATTAGTTAAGATACAGTGGAGTAAAGCTCAAGAAGGCTAGATACTAGCATCATACCCTTTTCCTTAAGGGTGCATCCTTGATTTCTTTGTTTAGGAGCTTTACGCATAATTGTTTCTCTTTCCAAAGTATATCCTCTAGGTCGTATCTTCGATCCTTTAGGTAGAAGCCAATGGATGTAAACATGTGTTTGAAACATGTTATGGTTGGTGGTTGCAAGTGGTTGCTAATGGTTACTCGAGAATGCATATGCATACGTATTAGGCACTAGATCAGTTCAGACGCTTTCATATTGCATTTACAGATATGTATTTGTTTGTAAGTTGAACTTGATATGTTATCATATGGATGTTGCATATGGATGAATGTCTATGCACACATGTAGTATTTACACAACTAGGGATGCTTGCATACATGATTGGACGCATGGCACTGACATGATTTGCATTAAGGAGGTCAACTGAATTAGTAGACCGCCTGATTTTGCATTAGATAAAGACATATACACACACTATGCATATGAACATGAAAGCATTAGAAATCTTTTATGGACAATGAATGCCTTTGATTGAATGGTTGAGTAGATGGGTGATTGGATGGTAGGAAACATTCTTCCTAACTTGAAGATTTCGGGGACGAAATCCTTTTAAGTGGGGGAGAATGTAACATCCCGTAATTTTGTAACACTAAGATTCACGAATCAAGGCAGAATTAAAAATTAAAATCAAAATTAAGGGAAACGGGCTGCACCATTGCGTTCGTCTCAGAATTCTGCATGGAAACGAGTCCGAGTTTGCGTAAATCGGAGTCCGTATGAAGAAGATATGGCCTCCGGAAGATTCAGCGAAGTTCAAATTTCAAAACAGGTCAGAAAACGAGTTCGAAATTCAAAAATCGGACCCAGATTGGGTTGGGCGGGAATTTTCCCGCCCAAGGCACCCAGGTCGACCCCCCCACCCCCGCTTTTTCCAGCTTTCTGAACCTGATTCGTTTCTCTGTATCCGGACGCCATTCTAACCAGATTCGTTGACTTCTACACTATATAAACAGCCCTGGTCTTCTTCTCTATTCACAATTCTTTTCTATCCTTATGCTGCCTCTGAGAAAATATATAAATAAATAAAAATAAGAAAGTAGTACGAAAATCCAAGACAAGGTTATGCTGCTCAAGTTGTCAAGAGGAGGTTCGAATCAAGATTAAGGCTTCAGAATGAGAATCAAAGGCTACCTCAAACGATTTTGAGCAACGTCGCACGAATCATAGCATCGCCATCTTTCTATTCTAATCTAATCTCTGTAAGTCAGTTATTTTTAGATTTAACATTTTTCTCTGTTCGTGACATGAAATTAAAGGAATAAAAGAATATACCAAATCTCTCTCTCTCTATTCGAATCTGTGCCTATATCTTTGGACCTAATTAAGAACTGTTATGACTCGATGACCAATTAGGCCTTGCCTATGACTATGAACATTGCCTATGGCTATGAACATTGCTTATGACTATGAACATCGCCTATGACTATGAACATTGCCTATGACTGTGACTGTGACTATGGGAATTATTTCCTAGACTATGAACACAAGCCTATGCCTTTGATTAGAAAACATAAACTATTGCCTATGACATAACAAGGGCTACTGTGATTAAACACCTATGATTCATGACTAGGAAAGTATTGTTTAAGTTTTGTGACTGTGAAATTGGGTCTAAACCTGATTTTCTATTCTGACTATTCTTGGTTTTCTTTGGTTTTAGACCTTGGGAATTTGCCTATTAAGTTAGGTCTACCCATGTTCTTGAACCTACGTCTCTATTCTGTCTATTCTTGGTTTTATTTGGTTTTAGACCTTGGGAATTTACCTATTAAGTTAGGTCTACCCATGTTCTTGAACCTACGTTGTTATTCAACCCTTTTTATGCCAGTTATTATGTCTATCTTTTGCATAGCATCTTTGGTTCATTCCCTATTTTCTACGAACCTAGATTTATCTATAATCTAGATTGAATCACGATTATACGAACGGTGGGAATACGATTTGGGCAAAATATGAAATTTACTAAAACGTAGTTATAAACTTGGAAATTGGAATAAAGTGGGAACATGTATTATGGCATGTTCATAGAAATGCAAATGGGACAAATTTGACATGAATTATAGGACGTGTAATTTGAATCTAGTATTGACTTGTAAATCTAGCATTTACATAAACTGTGAACCAGAATAATAAGTCTAGTTTGACATGAACTGTAATTAGAATGTTAAATCAGAATTGGATTAGCTAATTTGGCATAAGAAGTATATTGGCATAAAATTGAAATTGGTCATAATAGGGAGTAATTGTCATGTTTAGCAAAATCATGGTTAGTGACACTTAATTTGGTATAGTTTACATACCAAAAGGGCATAAATAGGATATAGAGGGGAGAATGGGCCATAATGATAATTGTTGACAATTTATTAAAAGAGTAATTGGGAAATAAGTAAATTAGGAATAATTTACTTATAGAATTTGTCTTAAATGAGAAAATACAAATTTAGACAAATTAAAGGTTTATTAACGACATCTCTTTTAATAATACACCAAAAAGTTCTAGGGTGACAGAGAGGATAGTGTCTAGGCTTGGGTTTGGAAAATACAAGTTTCCTGCTCTCCCTGGCTATCCCTAACTGATCCGACGGACGGGATGGTTACTTTCAAAACCTGATTTGAAAATTAATCAAAATCCTTTTTAGAAAACACGAATATGCCTAACCCGAGGTTAGACTGAGTTGCGATGTAAACCTGCCCGGAACCAACCGGCACGTCCAGTATTCGCAACAATATCTGTCCAATGTGAGTGGTCGCGGCTTTAATCTATTTAATTAAAGCTAGAACAAGAATGGTAGGGTTAAGTTAACTAAGACACTTAACCAATTCAACAAAATAACCAAACCGATGGGTGGGGTTAGGTTCATACAGACACTTAACACAGTTAAGCTAGAATGGGAGGGTTAAGTCCATAGGAACACTTAACCAACTTAACACAGTCAAGCTAGAATGGGAGGGCTAAGTCCATAGGGACACTTAACCAAACTTATGGTAACAAGACCAGATTTGTAGGGGTTAAGTAACTAAGAAAACACTTAGCCAAATTAACATGTTAACTAGACTAGAAGGTGGGGTTAAGTGAAGTTAATACACTTAGCCAAATTAACATGTTAACTAGACTAGAGGTTGGGGTTAAGTAAATACACTTAGCCAATT
Source organism: Allium sativum (assembly GCA_030737875.1). Taxonomy (NCBI): domain Eukaryota; kingdom Viridiplantae; phylum Streptophyta; class Magnoliopsida; order Asparagales; family Amaryllidaceae; genus Allium; species Allium sativum. Next base: position 424,435,907 of record CM060909.1, on the reverse strand, counting down.
TGATATGTTAGCTGGGCTAGACCGTAGGGTTAAGTAAGCTGGAACACTTAACCATCGGATTGTGATAAAGGAATAGGGTTAAGTCTAAAACATGAAGGGATAATACTTAACCATTAATAATAACATGTCAGTCAAAACAGACGGGCAAGGAACACTTAACCAATACAGGATGAATGGGTAGGGTTAAGTAATAAGAAATACTTAACCAATATAACTTGGTTTGTGGTAGGGTTAAGTCATCATGAATTACTGATAACACTTAACCAGTTTAACAGGATGAATGAAGAGGGTTAAGTTGGCTTGAATTGACTAATGACACCTAACCAATCCAAATTGACGGGAAAGAGAACTAAGTAGTAAACCTTAGTTAAGGAAACAACGATTCTGGAAACTAAGTGGTAAATCTTAGTTAGTAAAACTAAGTAGTAATTCTTAGTATAACACGGGAAGGAGCGAATGTCCGCCTGAGTAAAAAGGAGGCTCCAACGAATTGGGTTACGAAGCCCGAGGCTTCGAGGGGACGTGAGGGTACTCTTGGTATCCCTCTGTGAGGCTGCAGATGATCCTCCTGGGCTCACAGAGGTTAAGGTCTGCGTAGAAGAACCAGGGGTATGCCTTGGTTGCAATATATGGCAACCTAAAGTCTAGGATGGACCGGCGTGATTCGGCGAGAAAACGGTAGCCCTGTGATAGCAACTCGTCGTCTACCATCCATCTTGAGTCAATCGAGATACGTGAAGCAGAAAGGCGGAGAACTCCAAAAGACCATATACTTGTTATCTAGTTATGGGTGAGGATGGCCATAGGATAGTAGGGCACTGGGGGCCTGCGTATAGTTCTCAATTTTCAAGGTGTGCCTTTCATTAGTTGAGGGAGGGGTCAAGTGGGACCATAGCCTCTGGAATAAAAACAGACCTTAGTATCTGCATCGGCAGATATCTGAAAGCTCCCGATCGAGTTCTGTATTCCGTGATTTGCCCTGCCACAGGACTCGGGCTGCACATTACAGGACATGTGCATCTAGACAAGCGATAACGATTCGCGATACATGCGTGGGGAAGTGTAGGAACATAAACCACTCTAGGTAGTGTGTCCTAGACTTGGGGGCATCGTTCGACAGGTAGCATAATTCCTAGTGGAACTAGGTGGCATAAACCCTAAATCCGAGAAGCGTTCAGCAGATAGCGTAAACTCTAGTTGAATCTAGAAGCACTTGATAGAAACCCTAGATTAGATCTAGATAACAAATAGTAAATGTATGCCTGAAGGCAACGGAAACTACAGGGATTGGGATCACGTTGTCTTACTAGTTGGGACACTAGTTGGGTGGTGCAGAGATATAGAAACCAGTATAACAAGGAAATAACGAAGTGGCGAAAGTATTAGAGCATATCCAGTTAATCTTATCTAGGGGTATCAACCATCTTCAGTATCGACTTTACAGTTTGTATGGTTTATATTTAAGTTAATCTTATCTAGGGGTATTGTGAAAACCCGTAACTTCCCCGTAAAGGAAAGTGTCGGATAGTTCGAGAACAAACCACAACAGAACGCGTATAAAAGAACATTTCATTGTATATTACGACAATGCATCAGATTACAAGAATATACAGAGTATACTAGAATATTACACAGAAATATCAGAGATTTAAATTACATTTAAATCCATAGCAGCGGAAAATAATACAATACACAACTAGAAGTAGATATACGGATACAAAGCTTTCCGGATATCGTTCCAGCTGTAAACCAGGATCCTGTGAATATAAATCTGCAAAAACCAAAACTACTAGCTGCCCGTGTCAAAATAAGGGCACCCAGAGTTTAGGTTAAAACAATAAACTCCAGGTCAGTCATGGGACTGGTGTGAGAACTAAAACAGTTATAAATCTTTATTTTAAAGTTAGGTAAATCAAGGGACCACGCCGTATAACACGGAACGGGTTTCCTCCCAAGAATACCAGTGCATAAAACAACAGCGCAATGCTAAATAAAGAAAAATGAAGCTGTTATAAGACCTAGGTCCTATCACACAATGCAACGCAAGCCGGGGGATAGGGTTTTCCCTTATAACAGCCAAAGAATGCTTGATACGTTTAAAACAGATTATTTGATACTATTATAAGTGCATAGTGTATAAAACAACTTCAAATCATAAGTATCAATCATAGGCGGCATGAGCGCCCCATCCCACTATGTCGCCATATATAGGATTACAACTAAAACCGCAAGATCACGTATTTGGAAATTGGATTTCCGTCTATGAACCGAGGCAAAAGATAGTCCTCTACCGATTCGAGACAATCTAGCCCATGTCTCAGGATCAGAACGCATCAACCCTTTAGATCGTCAGGGCCGGTCCACCGATGTGGATTATTATGCCTGAACAATACGTCTCTCCGCCCTATGGGGCGTAAACGAGCCAACAAATGACTCCATCGGTTCGAGAACGACCGATCAATCCGAGGCGCCTCGCAACAGCAACAACCACATAAGTCAAACTCGTCAGGGCGTGTAAAACCACTGACGCCACTTCTAGCTAGAAAGAAACGCAAGTCCTCCCTGATGTCCTCTCCCGTTTTTGGTTCATACCGGGTGTGAAACACGCGAAGTAAACGTTACACAAAGCTACGCCACAAAGGCCTTGCTTTGATCATCACCACAAGACTTTGCTTTTCAACAGAAGCCTCGATCAATTGCCACTTAGGCATGCCACACAGGCAATTCACTCCATGCGTTTGATATCCATCAATATATAACCCCTGAGCTCGTACGTCTCAGAGAAGGGCGTTAAGCAAGAGAATAAATTCTCCGCCGCCAAACAGATATATATTTAATAGAGATCAATCACACGGACTAAAATCCAATGTCAGACACACAGTCCATTTACAAGTCCGTTCTGGGTCTGAACGAAACCGGAGGCACCTAGTACCTCGCATATCCATCGATCTCCAAGTACGTCTGGACGATCACTAACTGTTTCCATCTTCTTGGGTGTACAGCCCAATCAAGATCATCAGTAATTACCCAAACGACGTGAAGACCTCCGGTCTTCGACCATCGTCTTCATCTTCGACTTATCGTCGTATCAGTTATTCAGAATGGGATAAACCCGGACTTTCCGAATAACCCGCGTATATTTTAAATAAGTGTTACACAAACACAACATACGCCTCATTCCAATTTATTAGTCACTAACCGTAAATTAATCAAGAGAATAATTCCCCAAATATTAACCCCGAAGGCCGAAACCAACATCAGATCAATATTCAGAAAACCATTCTGTTTGGCTAACCGACAGTCAATTCCTAAATTTCACATTCATAGGGAAAGGTTCCCATTGATTTTATCAAAGATAAATTCTTTAATTTATTCTTTAATCTATTTTTGAATATCAATTCAAACTAGTCGGGATTAACGAACCTTACCGAAGTAATCATTTGTTTTAATTTCCCAATCCCAACCTATTCATCCCATGAAGTAAAACTGGTAGTACTTCATATCTAACACCACGGTGTTATCGGTAAATTCAATTACCATTTCACGTTCAAATCTAATTAAAGATTTAACTATCGCCTGGAGCAAAACTGGTGATACTCCATTTCGATTATTTCAATCTAATTAAAGATTCATTAAAACTCCACTTAGTTTTAATCGTTGACTGGGTTAAAGAATCAGTGTCGTTTAAAACACGGTTCACAATAAACCCAAAAATCAATATCAATTCAATTCCAATTAAATATTATTTAATTGGTACACTTCATTAAATCTAAATAAAAAGATTTAATCTTTTCTCAACTGGGTTCAAGAACAGTGTTAGTGAAGACACCATTCACGACAAACCCCAAATCACATTTGATATTCAATACAAGGCTCTGAATAGAAAATATACCGGCTTATATTCAATATCAAATTTCACGACTAACAAATGTCGTATTGGAAATAACGATATAAATATATCTTTCAAATTTCCATAACAACACCTGTATAATCCCGAATTCCAACATCGAAATATTCCGAAGACAATTTCGATTCAAATCCACTCCAATGCAATCATTGGAAATTCTGGTTACTTTTAAAACCCTTTTCAAATTCAGTTTATTTATTTAAAAATAAATAGAATTATATTTCTAGTTCAAAACTAGTTCATTTCGATAAAAATCTATTTTTATCTTTTCAAATATGGAGTTTTTCATCCCAATTCTTTCTAAATCATTTCTTATGATTTTACACAAATTATTACCATTTTTAATAATTTTATCAAGGCCCGTACAGTCGATTTCCATCAATGGCCATCGAACAGCACTTATAGCGACCTTTTTCAAATTTGATTTGGACATAATTCCAAATCCAACCGTTAGATTTCTAATTTCTAATATCCGTTAGAAAGCTCTTTTCGATACGAACCCAACGGTTCCGGTTTTAGGAGAATCCGACGGTCGGATCTCCCGTAATGCCCGTTTGAAATAAATGGTCGAAATTCGCGAACTGCCGCGGCGCGGCGCGTTCTATTCAGGCCATTATATTATATATATAATATATATAATATATATATATCGTCGATTCCTATTTAAAACGAATTATATAAATAGTTTTGAATTCGTTTCAAAAACATTTTCAACTTCCATTTCAATTCAAATCAAAATTGAATCCTTCTTTATAAATTCGTTTTAAAATTCATTTCTATTCAATTCAAATTTCAATTCAATTTGAATTCATTTCAATTCGCTTTCAATTCAATTTGAATTCGTTTTCAATTTATTTCCTTTCGAAATCGTTTTCAATTCATTTCCTTTCGAAATCGTTTTCAATTCATTTCCTTTCGAAATCGTTTTCAATTCAATTCTTTTCGAAATCGTTTTCAATTCAATTCATTTCGAAATCGTTTTCAATTCAATTCATTTCGAAATCGTTTTCAATTCAATTCTTTTCGAAATCGTTTTCAATTCATTTCGAAATCGTTTTCAATTCAATTCATTTCGAAATCGTGTTCAATTCAATTCATTTCGAAATCGTTTTCAATTCATTTTATTTCAAAATATTCGATTTCGAAATCGCTTTTCAATATTCATTTTAAAATGAATAAAATCGATATAAATATCGTTCACGTCAAAATGGCGTCAATCTAATCAACACGGCTTCATAAATTTCTATTTTCAAATATTTCTTTTTCAAAATAGTTGTTATTATCAAAATATTTCGTTCAACACATGACCAATCTCAATGGATGAGTACTGTCAACACATGAACTTTTATTTTATAATATTCTTTATTTTTCAAATTGGAATGAGGCCCAATCAATTACCATATAAAGTTAATTATATGGATTTTCATACATCACATGTATATAATAGCATTGAAAAATAAACAACCATCAACCAAAGTGCACTACACTGTATAAGCATCAAATATAAATATCTAACGCTTATAACAGCCTGTCAATCAATCGATCGACATATTTAATCAATCAGGATGAGTGAACTGCATATTTCATCCTAACACGCGTGTGGGGTTTCAAACAATCAAACACATATTTTATTTGTGCTGTTGGGCGATGTGTGAAATTTATCGACCCAATCAATGTCCTTCAAATAGGTGTACATAAACAAACCGTCTGGTTTGTAAATGAATATTTATTTATTCACATTCGCGTTAAAAATTATATTTTTAACGATAAAACATTTTATTCCAACATATGAATTTCTATTCAGTTCATTCTTTAAATAAAATGATATTTTTATTTTTCTAACATATTTTAGAAAATTTCGGCGGCATAACGGCACGATACTAGAAACGGGACGAGGCCTAGCCTTATCCCCGGTCTAGTGAAGGCCCACGCCATTCACACATCAATCCAATCAATTTCATCTCACCAAACAATTCAATTCAAACAAATAATCCAACTAATCTATGCAACCAAACAAACAAGTCCATGGTCTGTGGACGATTGTGTCGGGTGCTACTAAGCACCGTCTGCATCCTAGTATATATATATAACTAGAAAAAGAAATTGAAAGGTGAGAAATTCTCACAGATATCTATCCTAGCTCCACGGCACTTCATTTGCAGAAGTCTTCGTCGTTTCGCCTTTTTGTCACCTTAGTTGCCCGTATTCACTACATTTGTAAAAAAATCGAATTTTTACTTCGCTATTCAATATATAAAAATCGAATTTTTATTTCAAAGTTCAATATATAAAAAACGAATTTTTATTTCAAAGTTCAATATATAAAAATCGAATTTTTATTTCAAAGTTCAATATATAAAAATCGAATTTTTATTTCAAAGTTCAATATATAAAAATCGAATTTTTATTTCAAAGTTCAATATATAAAAATCGAATTTTTATTTCAAAGTTCAATATATAAAAATCGAATTTTTATTTCAAAGTTCAATATATAAAAATCGAATTTTTATTTCAAAGTTCAATATATAAAAATCGAATTTTTATTTATATAGATTCCGCCTTTTCCATTTCAAAGATCTAATCTTTTCTTTTACTTTTCAAAGTTCAAATCTTTTACCTTTTAAAAATTCAAATCTTTTAAAACCTTTTTAAAATTCAAATCTTTTAAAACCTTTTTAAAATTCAAATCTTTTAAAACCTTTTTAAAATTCAAATCTTTTAAAACCTTTTTAAAATAAAGAATCAGTTTTAAATCTTTAGAAAAAAAAACTGTTTTAACCTTTTAATTAAAATCAGTTTTTTTTTTTAAAAACAAAATCAGTTTTATAGCTTTTTTTAAAAATCTGTTTTTACTATTAAAACAAAATCAGTTTTTATTTTTAAATCCTTTTAAAAAAACTGTTTTAATCCTTTTAATTAAAATCAGTTCAGTTTTTTTTTTTACGAATTAAAATAAAATACAATAAAATACTTACAGGGGGGGCATCGTCGCTGGGAGGTGCGGCAGATGGTGGCGCTGGCCATCGGTGGGCCACAGGGGGGGTTTGCTTCACGCGCGGCTAGGGTTTTAAAGGGGGAGGGGCCAGCGTCGGTTTCCGTTCGACGAAGAGGGAGCGCGGAAGGAAGGAGGAGGTGGATCGGAAGGGGAGGGGTGCGGTGGTGGCTCCCCACCTGGGGCGGCGGTGGCGATCTCCGCCATCGATAGGAAAGATCGATTTTTTTTTTCCTTTTCTTTTGGATTCCCGATTATGAGTCGGGGGGGGGGGGGCAAAGCGAGATTAAGGGAAGAAAGTTTTTTTTTTATATAATAATTTATTTAATTTCAAAACTTCATGCTTATCGAAACGAACTCTAATTTAAACTCAACGACTGCCGCCCCCAGTGTTTTACCCCCATTCTGAACACAATGGGATATGTATCACAAGCTGGTTTGATCGTTTGAATCAGTTTCCGTGGAATTTACATTCAAAATCATTATATTGAATTTTAAACGTACATTTCAAATTACCGGGGCCACATACTAACTAGAAAAATTCCAGAAAAATATTTTCTAGCTTCGTATTGACGATACGGTCCTAACAAAACTAGTTTCGTCGAATTCTGAGACCGTTAGAAAAATGGCCAATTTCCAGTCGATTAAATTCAACTGAAACTGGTCAAACGCGTTTTCCTTTTCCACGCTCACATATTGATTCAAAAAATTATAAAATTTGGAATCTAGCAATAACTTAACATCACGGACCCAACAAAACTGGTTTCGTCGAAATCCGAGGTCGTTTGCAAAATTGCTATTTTTAAGGGCCTTATATATAAAAATATATATAAATTCCACAGCGACTATTTCTAATTTTAAACTGGACATATCTTATCATTTCTAAGATGAAATCTCAGTTTGTTAACTTCGTTACAAAGATATAGTTATACAGATTCAAATATTTCTTGTTTCGTTCAATTCTGACTTATAACGAATTCTGTATATTCATTTAAAATTAGAAATCGAATTTTCGAACTACCGCGCCATTTTCAATTCCTTTTATAATTATATATAATTATTATATATTCTAACGACGACGTATATAATATATACGTTCTAATTATATTCAAAATAAATTTCTCGTCGTTTTTATTTAAAATAATTCATTTTAAATATTCAAAAGTCGCTAAAATTGCCAAAATAAAAATTTTAAACTGGCCCAGATTTTCGGGTTGTTACAGGTATCAACCTTTTTAGTGTTGATTTTCTTATTTATTTAAGTTAATATTTTAAGTATCGACTTTACAGTTTGTATGGTTTAGAATTTAGTTAGTAGACTTTAGGTATCAATATTTAGTTATCAGTGGCAATTTTTAGGTATCAATTTTTGAGTTAATAGTTAACTAAATTTTGTTTTAACAATTTTTAAATTGTTATTTGCAGTTCCCCCCTTAAGCTATGAGTATAGTTTCTTTTAAGTATGGTGGTAATTTCAAATGGTGTGCTACATGTGTATGAATTTGAAGAAGCATGTTCTTAATTTTATGAAATTGGTGGTGTTACTATTGATTTATTTATAAAATGCAATGGAGGATTTGCACTTTTCCAAAATAAGCAAAATAGTTATGGTATATAAAATCAAGATGGTCATAATAAATGTAATTATCAAGCTTTTTACAATATATGAATTTGTTGAGATTATTACTTGGTTCTGTGTCTTTTTTTTTTGGCAATTTATGCAACTGAAACGGATCATATAACTAGATTAGTTTACCATATATTAATGTGTACATTGATTCGCTCTTTGTAATCAAAATTGGTTATGTTGACGTCAAAAGTTGGTCTAATGACAATCAAACCCCAAAGCGTGTTAACCACACACAATAATATTCACATAGTGCAAGAAAAAATAAATGAACACAGAAGACACAATATTTTTATAGTGGTTCGGCATCAACCAAGCCTACGTCCATTTTATAATCTCTGTTTATACAGTCGATTACAGGTTACAGCTGTTTTTTACTGGAAGAAAGTAGAGAAAGAAGTGGTTTATACACAAAAACCTTGTGTTATGGTTGAAGTATACAGCATGTTATTTTTGGAATGCCGAATAGGAGATTTTTTCCGTTGGTTTCAGATGCCTTTCCATTTCTGGAAGCTGGTGTATTTATAGGCGAGAATGTGGGCCGAGTTTGAATGCAACGTGGCATGCATCTTTTTCAGGGTCGGCCATGTATAACTCGATCCTATAAAGTAGTTGTAGGTGGGGGGACCCGGTCTTTTGTTGATAAATAGTTCCCCTCAATATGTGTGACATACGTGGGCTTGAACTTTGGCGTATGAAAAGCAGTGCTGGTCAAAGATGATCGGTTAGCCTTTGGAGCACTGCCGGCCTTTGGGTGAAGCAGCCAAAGCGATGGCTTTGGGCCACGAAAATTCTAAGGCACCATCTTCAGTAAATCACGCATAGAAAAAGCACTGATCTCAGAAGAAGAAGAAATTGGATCTACATCCAAAGTAAATCGCGACTCGAAATTAGACGGTGAATCAAGGAAAACGGCGACTCCAGTTGATAGTTCGATCTTCGATGACAACTCGACGATGAAGGCAATAGGTACCTCAAGGCTTTGCGTCAATTTTCTCCAATGCAGCTAGGGCATAGCTAGGGCAGCAGGCAGTTTTCTAACTCTAACTGATACTTGAAGATGATTTCTTCGTTGATTTGAGGTATGCAATTTATCAATTCTATTTTAAAAATGTTTTTCAATTCATTTTTCAAATGAAACTTTTGTTTATTCCAAAATTTGATATTAAATAATTGATTGTTGTATATTCATCCCATTCGTCTTTTTTAGATGTATAAAGATGTGTTTCAATGGTTATTGAGTTGATATTTGTATTTTTTTCATTACGATACATTCTTTCGTGGGTAAAACCAAATAAAATTGTTATACTGAGCATTAGTACTCTGTTATTTTAACTTTAAATAGTGCATTTCTGTATGTGAAATCTTATGGTATTTAATTTCTATGTTGTTACTTTGCCGGGAAATGATACTTGTGTTTTGGGGGTGCTACTTGTATATTAGAATGACGTAAACTGTTTGCAAATGACGAATGTTGTTTTAGCGGAAAACTATTGTTGAGTATGATGTTAGTTGTGTATGATTTTCATTGCTATGTTAGTAAGCTATATATTATAAGGCTAATTCTAATGATTAATATGAAAAATCATTAGTATGATGTTTGTATGTTGTTATTCAACTTTATATTATAAGGCTAATTCTAATGATTAATACGAAATGGATAGCAACACCCTAAAGTTTGTATTGCTTTGTTCACCTTTCATTATTTAGATAATTTAATTAACCATAATAGTATTAGTCAAGGGCCTTTGTTTTGAATGTGGCTTTAGGCATCAGAACTTCTAGGACCGGCCCTGCTTGGGAGTACGATTTCGTCTTATAGTGCATAATTTGGCCTGATATTTCTGATCCGACATTTCAGGCTTGACCCGATCTTTCAGGGATGATTCGATCGATCGGTTGGTTTTGATTTCGGAAGTGTTTCGCTAGTTTTGGAAGATGATATTTTTGCCTGTTGTGAAGTTAGCTCGGTCTGAACCGTAATCGATCGATCCACAGTGAACATCAGTTCGAGGGACAGAAAGTTCGATCAGTATTTGATAACGAGCCTCGGTCTTGAGTTGTGATGGCTTTTTCTAAAAAGTTGGTCAACATTTTTCCCCTAAGAACATTTTTTTTGGAAAAATAAGATGTGTTATGGATCTTCAGAGAATAGAAACCCAGTAGAAATCCAGAGAGCCATGGTTACACCGAACCATATTATATAAAGGCCAGAAAAACGACAACCCATGATGATTGTATTAAGGCCAGAAAACTGACGACCCATGATGATTGTATTAGGAGCAGAAAACCGACGATCGCTGGGGGTCATATTAAGGCCGGAAAACCGACAATCACCCGAGGATCGTATTAAGACCGGGATTCCAAGAATGTAAAGAGCCAGCGATCATGGAGAATCGATCTTGGATAATAGCAGAAGGACCAAGACCTTACCGAGTCAAACGACGCCTGTCAAGGGTTTAAAATAGACATGCCAAATCCTGGCGATGTCGTTCGATATTTTCAAGCATGAGCCATACTTGAGTGTATGTTGGGAGTATAAACCATACCCGGCTTGTAATTGAGAGCGGCATAAACCATACCCTAATACTCGAACATAAACCATACTCAGATGTTTTCAAGTGCGGTATAAAACATACGAAGGAAGCCAATGAGGGATATAAGACATATCCTAAAATTTATCTAGGGGTATCAACCATACCCTGTAGTTCTAATATCGAGCATCAACCATGCTCGGGAATTAGTAGTGTTTACTTGTCAAGTCCTGACAAGTTTTAGTTCAAGTATCATCCATACTCTTATTGTGGAGGAAAGAAGTTTGTCATATCCTGACAAGTAGAATTTTGTAATTGGTATCAGCCATACCTTGGGGGATAAGCATAAACCATGCTCGGTTTTTGAGAAGGTAAGGTTCGCCACATCTTGACGAATAAAGCTAGATATTAACTATACCTTACGGACGAGCATAAACCATGCTCGGTTTCAGATCGGGGACTTTGCCATATCCTGGAAAAACATCCATCAAACATAATCCATGTTCGAGAAAGATAGTTTATTGCTGCTAAAGATTATTACAAAAGCCAAAATAAATCCTAATGGGTTTATAGTCGAATCCATTGCACGCCTTGGGATTAAATCCTAACCTCGTACGTGTGTACTTCAACATAACCACATATTGAAAAATAATAGAAATACGTTTCTTATATCCTAAGAAAGGGGGAGTACTAACAATGATCTAAACCAGATCAATCGATGATGATGCCGCAGTTGCTAGGCTCGGGGTCCTTCCCATCCCGAGAGGTACGAGGACCATTCTGAGATGCTTGGGAAGGTAATTGTGGCGGTGTGGATGTTATACATTTCTTTTTAACATACTCGGGTTGCTCTCCACGTCTAACCCATTCTTCGATGAGATCGGGCAAATGTCTGAAGTCATTGGTGTTGTGACCTTCCATATCATGATACATCCAGTGCTTTACGTTCTCTCTGGGCCGGCTCCTTCCTGGGAGGCTTAGGAAAAGGTAGCGACCTACGTACATCGAGGTATATATCTAGTAGGGAGGATTTGAGCTCGGTGTATTGATCGTATTCAAATTCTCTCTGGAACTGCACACTCCTATCTTTCTTTCCCGAGGCTTTCCATTTACCCTTGTTTTGAACAACGGAGGTTTGTCCTCTATCCTTTATAGCGAGTGATTTGAGATTTTTCATCCCGATATTAGCATCTTATTTTCAGAGGAATCTATTGGCTTCGAAGCAAAAGTCTCCATTGTCTCTAGGAGGATCCCTTTCGAGGTAGATCTTGAAATCAGTTCGGTCCAGGACACCGGCCATGGCGACCATAAGCACCATCGATGTCTTGGGTCGATCGACTGATGCTACAGCCGCGTTGAATCTTTCTAGGAAGGAGTGTAGGGTCTTACCGGACCGTTGTTTGATGGATATGAGGAACATGACACTCTTCGGTCGAGAGATGTGAACTCTGAACTGTTCTATGTAGCGAGTGACCAACATATTCTAGTTGTTGATCGATTCAATTGTTAACTGCCGAAACCACATGCCAGCAATATCAGTCCGAAAGAGAGGGAATCACTTGGACATAACATTGACTGATGCTGATAATACTTCCATGTGATGCATGTATCGCATAAAATGTATGGTTGGGTCGGTCCTGTCGTTGTAGGGTTCCAGGACTGAAAGCTTGAAGTCAGCTAGATTTCAGGAGTTCCTGATTTCCCGTCGGTGGAAGTTACCCATGTCCTGTTTATAAGAGGTGTCTCTATTAAAGCATTTGACGATGCTTGTAATTTGACTTCCATCCCCAAGAAGCTGCTGCAACGAATCCAATTATGCATTGGGGACACTAGTGAGAATCCCAGCATAGGGTGGAAGCATGTCGTGAGTTCTTGGGGTCACTTCGGTATGGCTCACGAGTGATTGGTGGTGGTGGTCCCCATCCTCAGTTGTATGTTCTAGATTGTCCGGGGATCTTAGATTGGCATGTGTGTTCGTCTGAACCATACCCATGCCTGTAGGATTGGAGCCTTCGGGAGAGCGTTATCTACTCGAGGCTCGGTACTACCCCTGGTCGAGGAGATGTCATGGTGATTTTTAGTAGTGTTTTCCTCCATTCTATCGGGAACTGGTATGGTAGAGTGGTCTTGTTGGGATAGAGGGTTGCTACCCCCAGCTGGGCTTGGATCGCCGTGATGGGAAGGTCGAGTGGGAGGCGGCATAAGACGAGTTTGTGGTAAGATACTGGGTCGGACCAGAGGTTGCATCGATCCGTGTTTTGGTTGACCCAGGAGTTGCACTGATTCAAAGCTGCTTGTCTAGAGAGTTGAGTCAATCCCTAGACTGGAGGCAAAATGGTCGGCAACTACTCCATCTCCATTAGTTACCAGAAGTGATGGTCTTAGAATTGGGCGAGAATTGAAGTAGATCCATGTGGGAGCATAGTTGTAGACCTATCTGGGGCGTGGATTTTATTGGTTTGAAGGTTATCTGTTGCCCCAGCTTCGTCTCGTGCAGGAAGTGATGCTTGGTTGCTCGATCTTCCTTTTATCTGAGCGAAGGAATCATTCGTCATTTCCTCCTGCTTTGCAAGGAGTTCATCTTGATGTGCCATCTGAGCTTTGAGTTCGGCAAGAACTCCATCCATCTCGTCCCTAGTTAAGTATTGGGGCGGGTCGTCGTGGGAGGAAGCCTCCTGGCTTACCTCCATTGCTGATGTGTCTGCTGCACCAATGGGTTGAGATCGAGCATGAGAAGGTGTTGCATGCTTCTTCCAATTTTCCGTTGCTTCTTTAAGAGTTGCCGAAAGTCGTAGGTTCGATCCCCTTCCTGGCACGCCAAAATGTTGATGTCAAAAGTTGGCCTAATGATAATAAACCCTCAAAGTATGTTAACCACACACAATAATATTCACAGAGTGCAAGAAAAAATAAATGAACACAGGAGACACAATACTTTTATAGTGGTTCAGCTTCAATCAAGCCTACGTTTACTTTATAATCTCTGTTTATACTGTCGATTACAGGTTATAGTCGTTTTTTATTGAAAGAAATTAAAGAAAGAAGTGGTTTATATACGAAATTCTTGTGTTATGGTTGAAGTATATTGCATGCTATTTTTGGAATGCCGAATATGAGCTTTTTTCCATTGGTTTCAAATGCTTTTCCTTTCTGGAAGCTGATGTATTTATAGGCGAGAAGGTGGGAAGAGTTTGAATGCAAAATCCTATAAAGTAGTTATAGGTAGAGGAACCCGGTCTTCTGCTGATGAATAGTTCTCCTCGAGATGTGTGGCATTCGTGGGACTTGAACTTTGGTGTATAAAAAGCAGTGCTAGTCAAAGCTGACCAGTTCTGTAGCATTGGGAGTAGGATTTCGTCTTGTAGCGCATAATTTGGTTTGATATTCCCGATTCGACATTTCCATGCTTGACCCGATCTTTCGGGCATGGTTCGATCGATCAGTTGGTTTTGATTACGGAAGTGCTTGTTAGATATGGAAGATGATATATTTTCCTGCTATGAAGTAGGCTTGGTTCGAACCATATTTGATCGATCTACAATGAAGGTCTGTTCGAAGGACAGAAAGTTCGATCGGTATTTGATAATAAGCCTCGGTCTTGAGTTGTGATGACTTTTTCGAAAAAGCTGGTCACCAGGTTATGTGTACCATTTCTAGTTAATTGTTGTGTTTTGAAAATATATAGATGACAAGATACATGGTGAGTAGTTGTATTTTTATGTTGGTTCTCTTATTCAAAAATATTTTTTCTGTTTTTTATCAGTTTTTAATATTTAGTTTTAGCTTCAGACATGTAAAAATTTGTACAAGTTTTTGTATGATACTAGTATCAGTTCCAAGTATTATAAATTAAGGTATTAATTGTTTGCATGCTTTTAATATCGTTTTCAAGTATAAACAAACGCGGTATCATTTTCTATATGCAGTTAGTGTCGTTAATATTTTTGTTCTAATTTTTAGCGATTGCAATGATTTGTTTGTTGAGTTGTCATGCGCAAATATACGAGAATAACGACTGGCTTAGATGTCAATCTATTATTTAGACTATTCTGTGATGATGAAATATTGACAATTTAATATATGATGTAGTAGTGTAGAAGTGATGTGGGCTTTAATGTTGTTAAATTTATCAAACAACTATTGGGTCCCATTTTTGCAACAATATATATATATATTGTTAGGGAAATAACATCAAAATTAATTTATATACTAATCAAACATGAATTCAAATTAAAAAGTAACTAAATATTGGTTTACATTGCTTTGGCATAACCCTTTTTATATATGACAATGAACTAAATAATTAAATTTACAGAGCATTACATTATAACAAGCAACTACTAGGTATCATTATATGTGAGTACCGTTTTTGTTGAAAATAAAATTTATAAAAGACGAAGGATGGATTCAAACCGAACAACTACTAGATACAAGTTCACATTGTTTTGTTATCAATTTTTTCATACATGATAGTGAGCTAATTAATTGCATTTATAGAGCATCACATTATGTCAAAACTTCGATATCATTTTTTTGCATATATGTAGGTGTCGTTTTTGTTGAAAATAACTTTCAAAATAATTTATAACATAAGCAAGCATGAATTCGAATCAAACAACCACCCGATGCGAGTTTTCATTATTTTTGTATAATTTTGTGTTGAAAATAAACTTGGTTTTAAAAGGAAACATAAATTATGGAATAGATTTAATTATTGTATTTAGGAAAGGAGAAAAATAAATGGAAATAAATATTAGAGCTATTATATATGTAATAGAATTATCTAGGGAATGGTTTATTAAGGCAAGTCTAGAAATTAGAGGATAAGGAAAAATCTAGAGAAGAAGAGTCTAGAATCTTTAATTTGTGTTATAAATATAATTGTACTCTCTCATTTGTGGTATGAAGAAAAGTGAAGCAATAACAATGTAGTCATTCAATTATTCTACGTTTAATCTCTCCTCCTCTCTATATCTAAATTCCAACATGGTATAAGAGCTAGGTTGATGAGAGGGGATAGAAATATCTCTGGAGAGCGGAAAAAAAATCAGTTTTTAAAACAATTCAAAGACGGACCGGCTGAAGCACAACAAAAGCAAGCAGATCTGGTCATGAAGAAAATGATTATTGGCATAAGGGAAAAAGTGTCAAAAATTTAGGCATATGGCAAGAAATTGTAGATTCAAAGATGAAGAGCAAGAGAACATGGCACAAGCGGTCGTGGAAGAAAAATTATTTTAGAGTTGTGGGTGAGAAGTGCACCATGCAGAGAAGTGCTTCAATATTCAAAGAGTAGAGTTGAAGAGACGTGCTTCAACAATTGAAGGTGATGAGAAGTGCATCACAAATTAATTGAAGAGAAGTGCTTCATTTATTATCTCAATAACTTTGAATCAAGGAATCTGCTTGGAGTAATAAAACCAAGTTTAAGGGGGAATGTTGAAAATAAACTTGGTTTTAAAAGGAAACATAAATTATGGAATAGATTTAATTATTGTATTTAGGAAAGAATAAAAATAAACGGTAATAAATATTAGAGTTATTATATATGTAATAGAATGATCTAGGTAATGGTTTATTAAGGCAAGTCTAGAAAACAGAGGATAAGAAAAAAATCTAGAGAAGAAGAGTCTAGAATCTTTGTTGTGTTATAAATATAATTCTTGTTTGTGGTATGAAGAAAAGTGAAGCAATAACAATGTAGTCATCCAATTTATTGTACATTTAATATCTCTCCTCCTCTCTATATCAAATTCCAACATTTTGCCATGCATGACCATGAACCAACTTGTTAAGTTTATAATGCATCGTATTATATAACACAACAATTGGATATCATTTTTATGTCTGTAGATCTCGGTTTTGTGGTAAAAAAAACATTTAAAATAATCATGTAGAAATTAAGCGTCAGCTGTATATATATATATATATATATATATATATATATATATATATGTATAATATATGTATACCACCTTCTTCTTTCTAACCAAAACCTAAATACTCGTTTTCTCTCAGTTTAATCTCAAATTAATTTTCCTTTCAAAAAAAAAAATCATGGTTCCTATAATATGCCAGATGAAGGTGTAGAGGTACCTATCGGTTCAATCTTCTTGCAATATGAAAGAGATTCGCTTGCGGTGAACTTTGAAGATGGTATTAGGATTTCTTTGCCAACTCCTTTTTTGTATAGAGACGTTCCACCCTTTTCTATTTTCTGGACCATTTCTACCGTACTTTACATCTCAGCCTTCTTGTTTGTTGGCTTCTATTGAAGGAATCGAAACTTCCTGTAATCAATGATAAGGGGTACAATCCAAATGACAAGCTATTGTTGTAGGTGACAACATCCCCTTTGAAATACTCAGCCTAGATCTACTCCTAGACTATGAGAAATGGGATGCTGACAAACACCGCTACATCCAACAGTAGGCAACACCTAATTCTAATACAACTAATTTTCTTGAAGCAACAATTACAACTTTACTTCATGTCTACTTTTCTTCTCGGAATAATCGGTCTTTCATGTTGGATGAAGAAAGTAAGAAGTAGAATTGCAACTTCATTTTATATTTATTTCTCATTTTGTTCATAGGATGGCAAGGTGGTATTGAGATCAATGTTTTTCTAACGTGAATCAGACCGTGAGGACTCAAGGTCCAAGATTTTGAATGTCTGATCGGTCGAACTGTCAAGAACCGCACATGTTTGTTAATAGTGAAAATGTGAATAATCAGTTAGTTTTATGTGTCCTCAAACAATTAAATAATAAAGTTTGAAAGTCATCTATTTATTCACTAACGTTAATAGATTGCATGATATAATTAAATAGCAATGACACAAACAAACACATGTTTTTTAGAACGAAGTGGTAAAGTTTACAGTTTAGATATTGGAACAGTTATGGTTTTTTAAAATATTTTAGTTATTATTTTCAAAACAATACTAAAGATGAAATAATTAGAGAAAATTACGTAATGAGAAGTAGGAAAAAACAAAAAACCATGGGTTAACCCTGTAAAATTGAAGGTTGAACCGCTGGTATGAAGGTCCGACCAGAGTTCATGCATGAATGAGGTCTGATTGAGTTTCGCGCCGTGATGGTCTAAGGTTCAGGATTATTCGAGGTCGGATTGCGGTAGGGTTGGGTTATGAAAGCATTGATTGAGATGTAAATTGAAGCATGCACTGTTAGGGGTGAGTCATTTGGTGCGTACAATATGTGTAATATTTGTAATATGTATGCATATTTACATAGATAATAAAGTATCCATTTTCAATACACTATTTCAGAATCATTATACTGTTTATAAAATGTTTCGGCGTTGTTAATATTGTATAATGTCTAAAAGTATTTAAATGCATTACTGTTTGCATTTTCGTTGATTTGTCGTTTTGTTAATGCTTTGATATAAGTATACGTTGATCTACATTTCTATGCATTAAACATCAAGGCGACATTGTCATCTATAAATTTGAAGCTTGAAATTTGTCATAATTTACATGTTTTTACCTTCTTCTCTACTCATAATTTTGCTCATTCCAACTTTTTTTCTCCCAATTCTATTCTTATCAGTTTGTTTGTGGACTAAAATAATATGGTTATTAATTTAAGTATTTTTTTTATTGATTTCAGTACCAGGTTTTAGGTATTAGTTTTATAGATCGTAGGTATCAGTTTTGATAATTATTACTATCAAATATTTATTGAAGTCTATAGTTATTATTTTTCGTATTAATCTCAATAGCAGATTTTATGTACCAGTTTTATAGCTTGTATGTACCATTTTTAAAGAAAATTTATACTTTTTTTACTATTGAGTTCAACAAAGATGGTTTTTAACTATCATTTTTTACTTTAGTACCCTTTTTGTAATATTACAGTATCAATTTTTTTTTGGGGATTGTTGTTGACACTCCAAGTATTGTTAAGGGGGGATCAGTTTAAAAAATAAAGAATTTGTTAAGGGGAGTATCAATGCAGAGAACACTCCCTTAACAAACAAAGTTTATTTTACCAAATTAGCCTTCTTTCCAGTAATCCTTTTTTTAGTTGTTAATTAAAAAAAAAAAAATACGGTATATTAGTTGAACTGCATTAGATTTTCATATCAATAATCTCATTTGTCGATCGCTTTTTTTTTAATAATTTCATTTCTCATCTATCGATCGTTTTTTTAATAGTTTCATTTCTCATTTGTCAAATTATCAATAATCTCATTTATTTCACGTTCTTCGTTTGCACCATTATTTCTCCCCTAAAGATCGCTCTTTTTTTGTTTGCAAATAATGTAGGGATTTAGTTTTTTTACATTTAGAATTGATTGGGATTTGGGATGTTAACTGATGTTATTACCAGAATAAAAAGTGAACGTAAAAAATTAAGTACGTGACTTCCACTAACTTTTTTTTAATGATTGGAGTGTTTTTAAAATTTGACCCCCCTTAATAATATTTGGAATGTCAATAACAACACCTTTTTTTTTAATATTACGTCTATTTGAATTTTTTTATGTTTTCTGAAAAATATAAAAAAATCAAAGAATTCTTCTTTGTGCTGTCTTCATTATCTCATTCATCATAAAAATCTCACCCTATAACAATCATAATTTCAGCATCAAGCAGCACTTGTACATTTGTTTTAAACACCGAGTGAGAATGAGTAACTACAATGGTTTCTGATGGTTGGGGGTGATCGTGGTTGGTGGGTACAGTGGTAGAGTCAAGAGTGTATAGGTACTAGTTAAATTTTTGATCATCATTGGATCTATCATGAGTGTTATCATCATATCCACCATCTTCTACAAAAAAAATAGGTGTTTGCATTAGCTTGGAAAAATATAATAGAGAAATGAGATTTGGAGGATATGGAGGAGTTGATAAGGAGAAGGAGTTGATAAGGGAGTTAAAAATGAAGTTAAAAAGGCAAGGTGAATGGAAGAAGATGATGAAAGCATAGTAGAGATCGAGAAGCGCACCAAAAATTGAGGAGTGGAGATTAAAAGATCGATTCGAAAAAGGGAATGATCCTCTAATAATGAAATGAAAAGAAGCGTGTACGGAAGGCGGGCTTTGGGCTTGTTTGTGAGAAGGGAAAAAACACATTTGTCCTTTTGTCTAATATTTTAACATAATTTATCCTTTTGAGTATTTATCTCAATATAACTAATAATTTAAATATTATATTGTTTATTTAAATATTACATCGTACATTTTAATATTATATTTTACATATTAAAATGAGAAAATATTTTTTATACGATGATGAATAAGTGTATTACTTTTGACAATAAGAAAATATTTTTTTCATTAATATATTATTTCTAAATAATATATAAATAAATTTAGTTATAAGCTCTTTTTCCTTGAGATCTAAAGTTTTCACTAACCCAGTGCCACTGACATTGTTTACAGCAGTGTCAGTTTTATCTTTAAGCATCATTTCATCATGCAATTTTATCTCACCCTCTGTGAGAACATCATTGCTATCTTGCATAACCAAATCATCATGTTGACTTCTCTCATTTTGTGGAGCTAGGACTTCATAACTGTTAGATAAACGCACTTTCATTTTTGCTTCTACTACTCCTTTAACTACATTAGATTGATGTCTAGTGTGCTTCCCCCATCACACGACTGATCATAAGAGGGAGTTGTCTCCTCTGTAAGTAATCCATGCTACTTTCTGGTTGATTTGTTTTCATGTAAACTAAAACTTCTTTTTGTTGGCTTAAATTCTTATTTCTATTGATAAACTTCCTCCATGACTATTTCTTTTTAACTAGGGGGCCGCAACTAATCTACTTTCTTGTCATTGTTCTCTAGAGAAGAAACACCAACTTCTTTAACCATTTCTTCCTTAACATTGGGAATGCTACTTTCACTAAGGGGCTGTTCTTTGGCTCAAAACGGGTCCGTCAGCCAACGGACGCGTCGGACGCGTCCGTTGGCTAACGGCTCGTTTTGAGCCGTTGTGCCAACGGCTCAAAGTTGAGCCATTGGCACACCTCCCCCATTCCCCTACCCTTATAAATCCTCCCTCCACTCATCTACTCCTCACTCACCTTCTTCCAACTCACCTTCTTCCACTCTTTCTTACAATGGAGAATCCATTCCCAAATGATGGTGATTCCGATTCAGACGCTTTAGAGGATATCATCCTAATTGGAGCGTACTTACGTGGTCGCCGAAGCGAAGTAGGACGCCGGATTCATACTTCGACGTATACCGGATTGATGTGGATAGACGACATACTTAACGGTCATCAGACAACACTACACCATAATGGCCATTTGGCAACCCTTTTTTTTGTCAATCGCCAACACTTATTTGTGTTGTCGGGTAATAACAATAATAAGCGTTGCTATGCTAAAAAAGTGTTACCAAAAATACAATTTTTTTTTTATTGGCAACGCTTATATGGGTTGGTAGGCTTGGTTCGCGGGGGCAAAAAGGTAAACACCCATCAGTTTTCTTCTGTAACCCTATACTCTTCCATCCCATACGCTTTTCACTATTTCGGCCGCTTAACATGAATTACAAAGCGGGAATTATTTCGATTTCGATTTAGGGAAAATTTCGATTTCGATTTAGGGAAATATTTCGGTTTCGATTTCGATTTCGCAGCGTTAACCAGGATTTCGATTTTGATTACAAAACAGGAACAAGGATTTCGATTTGGAAGCAAGGAGGTCAAGGTCAGATTCGAGTTCAACAGCTCCTTTGGCGATGATCTAAGCAAATATACGACAAAAGTCTTGGTTTTGTTCATCCATATTTCAGTATTTTTGTTCCAGCTCACGGTAATTCAGATTACTAATTCTGGAGGTATTATTTTTTCTCCTTTTTTTACAAATAAATATTTATTGATGTTTTTCAGGTTTGTGCTTATTTTTGTTCATTTATATTATCTATATTGTTGAAAAGTTCGGATTATCCGTTCTTTTTTATGTGATTGATATGAAACTAATTGGAGGATCCAAAAATCAAAACTATAGAGGTGAAACTCTAGGATTCAATTGTTAGAAGTTATTGGCTGGTTTGCAACTTTAGTTAAAGAACTGTATAGAATAGTTATATTCTAATTGTTAGAATAGTTATTGGCAGGTACTTAAAGAAGTAAGATCTTAGGTCACGATCAGATAATTCATTATCATTTTCTTCTGCTGTTTTAGTACATTTCTTATGTACATATTATGTGTAAAGCGTCATGGTATGCTGTATGAAAATGCTGTCATGTTTTATGACAAAGATAATCACATTTACATAGCTACCACAAGTGACATGCCATGATACTGTAATACAATTAGATGAGTAACCTCACAGTAAAGTTCAATAAACATTTACATAGCTCTTTTTAGTAAGATATATGGTGCGTCTCCATACCGCTTCTTTTTAGTAACATCACCATATATAACTATATGTTTGACAAATATCTTCAAACAGTCGAGCATGCATAAACTTTTATGTTCCATCTCACAAATTATCATGTTCCATCTCACAAATTATTTAAGCAGACAACTAATTTTGTTGTAGTCTGTGAATTTTGTGCAATATACTGCCAATTTTTTTTATATATCATTCTGTTTTGAACAATTTCTAATCTTTTTTCCTTCAGATTTAAGGACATATTCCAAGAAGTTTACGAAGTTGGATGGAAATCCATGTTTGAGGCTGCTGGAATTTGGTGAGCTTAGTCCAATATTTAAAATGCATAGCAATGATTCTTCTGTCCTAAAGACAGTTGCATTGATTTACAGTTTTGAACTTATTTTTCTTTTCTTTCATCCTTTTTTTCTTCCTTTGTTAATAATAATATCGTACATATATAAATATATAAGCAGCTGGGTTTGCGACTCCACTAGAGCTTTTAGTAATGGAAGTAGTTATGGGTTTGCCAATACTTGGGTGCCTTTTGTCCGGAGTAGGATCTGCTGGGTTTGTTTACGTTCATGTGCGTTCATGTGGGCTCGTATACCGGTAATACCGAGCCTTACGGCTCAGTATTACTGAGCCTTACGGCTCAGTATTACTGAGCCTTACGGCCTTACGGCTCAGCAATACTGAGCCTTACGGCCTTACGGCTCAGCAATACTGAGCCGTTACGGTGATTCCCAACAGCTTGAAGCTGCTGTTGCCACAGCAGCTTGTAGTTGCTGTTGCACAGCAGCTAGAAGCTGCCGTGCAAACAGCAGTGCCACAGCAGCTTGAAGCTGCTGTTGTCACAGCAGCTTGAAGCTGTTGTTGTCACATCAGCTTGTAGCTGCTGTTGCACAGCAGCTAGGGCTCAGTATTGCAACACAAATGCTTGAATATGAATAACTTGATTACTGTGTATTTAGAACACATGTTTTTGGTTGATATTACACCCTTCATTAGGGTACGAATATCAATTCCACGTTCCGACATGATCTTATCGTGGTAAATTTTGCTACCAATTTCTATTATATTTTCTTCTACTTCTTCCAGTGTTTGATCTATGTTTAGCTTCATTTTCCTTTTCTTAATCATAGTCACATTAAAACCATTAGCTTTTGCTTCTCGAAAGGCATCCTGGCAGATAAAATCAAGGAAAAGAATATTAAATTCCATCTTACCTGAAAAAATTTGAAAAGGAAAAGAATATTAAATTCCATTTTTGGTTAAACCACCATTTTTAGTGGCTCACAATATTATTTTTAATGTCCTTGTTTATTAAGCTGATTTCTTTTCTCTTTGTTTCATTTTCACTTAAAGGGATGGACTTGTATTTTGGGCTGATAACTAGGTTCTGGCTATATACATTCAAATCTCAGTAAGCTTGCTACTGGTATGAAATTTTCTCCCTGTGTCCCCTCGTTTTGTTGCCCTTAATTCTAATTTCAATATGATTTGTTCATTTGATTGCTTCACCATTTAGCATGAATTATCATGCTTTAGTAACTAAGGTTACCTTTAACATTATTAGATCAGATAAACTGGGGTGGAAGATTTTGTTTTGACTGCTGTGTTATATAGTGAATGCAGCACTGTTATTCATTACAGGGGTTGAATTGGTTTCCCATTGAAATGTTTTTATATTTTCAGTTTGAGAAAGATGGCATGGTTTTTCAAATATAGGCGTCAGTCAGAGTTAGATTTTGATTGCATAACTTCTCCCTGTGTCCCCTCAGTTAGATTTTTTGAAAGTTTTGTCCTAAAACTTTAGCCGACGTGAAAGGGTAATTGAGCCTCGGTTTTAGCGCAAACTGAGCTCAGTTCGCGTGAAAACTGAGCCTCAGCTTAGTTTTAGCGCAAACTGAGCTCAGTTTTCGCGCTAAAATTGAGCCTCAGCTCAGTTTTAGTGCAAACTGAGCTCGGTTTTCACGCGAAAACTTAGCCGAGGCTCAGTTTTAGCCGAGGCTCAGTTTTAGCCGAGGCTCAGTTTCCACTCTGAGTTTACGTGTAATCTATCGGCCACTGTCACTATTTTCTGGTGGTTCAGTTAGTAGAGTATTTGATAAGGGTAGGCCTGTCAACGGATGCAGTCGGATACGGATAGTGCTGTATCCGAATCCGTATCCGAAAATAAAAATCAATATCTGAATCTGTATCCGATATCCGCGGATATTACTTAAATAATATCCGTATCCGCGGATATCCGAAAATATCCGTATCCGGTTCAACGAATACGGATATTTACGAATATCCGAAAATATCCGTATCTGAATTTCATATAAAAACTAAAAAGCAAATACATCACTAACGTAGTCATATCCTAAAACTACATAAATCATAAACACAAATACATCATACATGTCGTGAATTGTTGCAAATACCAAAAATCATCTACGTAACACACATAATAACACACATCCAAATATGAATGTTTGCATTAGCTTGCAACTCAGTTGCAAGCTTCAGCTTGAAACAGAGTTGCAAGCTGAAGCTTGCAACTCTATTGCAATCTTATGCTTGCAACTCTGTTGCAAGCTAATGCTTGCAACAGAGTTGCAAGCTTCAGCTTGCAACTTTGCAAGCTATAAGCTTGCAACAGAGTTGCAAGCTTCAGCTTGCAAAGTTGCAAGCTGAAGCTTGCAACTCTGTTGCAAGCTTATGCTTGCAACTCAGTTGCAAGCATATGCTTGCAACTCAGTTGCAAGCTAATTGTAGGACTAACTTTTAGTTTAAGGCTAATTGTAGGACTAACTTTTAGTCAAAAAGAATATATAACATTTTTTTGGTCAAATGGGCTTCAAGTTCTTTTCCTAAATGACTATATGTCTGCTCTAATCAATTATAAATGATGTAAGACCCTTCTTTCATGTCAATTATCACCAGATCAAATTGTCATCATAACTGAGTTGCAAGCTAATGCTTGCAACTGAGTTGCAAGCATAGCAGCTTGCAACTGAGTTGCAAGCATAAAGCTTGCAACTGAGTTGCAAGCTTTATGCTTGCAACTCAGTTGCAATGCATAAGCACTCGCCATTTTTTTTTCGAACTAGGGTTTTTTTTCCAGCGTATTAGAAAATTTGGAATGGAAAGAAAGAAGCGGCGGCTCCAGGACCAGTCTACTTGAGTTTTGTGTTGCGTCACGTGTTGTTTTATTTGTTGTTGTTTGAAATAATAATAGATACATACATAAAGCATTTAAAATCCATGCATGCGTCCTGAAGTATTTAGGAACACGTAATTTGCTACTTTTATTATTGCACTTATGGACTTATGGGATACATCTTTGCACAAGGTGCCGACTTATTTAGAAATGTCATCAAGGTGCCGACTTATTTAGAAATAACCATTGAACTTTGAAAAATAGGTGGAACCGTGTAATTCATCTACAATTTTGCACTTGGAATCAATATTTAATAGTGATTTCATTTTGAGACTGTTGTTGTTTATTTATTTTCTACAGATGTCCTCCTACTCAAGGCCTTCGACCGATTATCATGACTACTTCCTACGGTATTGTCCATCGGCCTATTCAGACGATTCAGGCGATCCTACTCAAATTGTTTGCTCAGCCGAATCTCAGACACCAACTCCGTTTAGCGTCTACGAGAGAATAGAGTCGAGTTTAGAAAGAGATTTGGCATTATTAAGTGTTCAGAATGATATGGCATCGCCTACCAGATCGACCACACCTACAAGATTGCCACCCCTACCAACATGCTATGTTGAAGAAGCACAATCTCGAAGGTTGTTATGCCGTTGCAACATTGAACCAATATTCAGAACATGCTATTTAAATAAAAATGTTGGTCGCCGATATTTTATTTGTGCAAATACTGGAACTCTTAGAGATTGTGGATTCATCCACTGGATTGACGAACCATTATGTGATCGTGGTGTGGAATTTGCATTGGAGGTTCTTGAAGAAAACAAAAGGCTTAAAAAGGAGCTTAAATTGCAAGATTTCATCGAGCTCAATAGACAAAAGATGTGTCAAAATTGAAAAGGTATGACTTTGAACTTATAACATTTTCTGCTATTTGAAACTTAATTGATGTTATTAAATTAAATGCATGCAGAAAGCAGTAGAAGAAGCAGAGAAAATGAGAAAAATTGGTGGTACAAGCTATGCAAATTTTTGGAGGTATGGTTCGTTATATAGTTGGAGTTTCGCGTTTGGTACTTGTAGACTTCAAATATGAAAAACATCTTGCATTATGTTAATTCTGTATTGTTATTACTATGGAATCGGATATTGTATATGTATTAAATTTAGTATCTTTATGTATTGAATTTTTTTGTTAGTTCATACTTTGCTGTTATCATGAATATGGATTTTTTTTCCTTATTGATTTGGTTACATGCTGCTATGTTGAGATAATTCCATAGCTGAATGAATGCATATTAAATAGAGCTTGTGCTATCTTATATGCAAATATTAGCGTTGCATGTTACCAACGCTTATAAGTGTTGCGAATATAATATTGCCAACGCTTATAAGCGTTGTGAATGAATATTTGCCAACGCATATAAGCGTTGCGAATGAATATTTGCCAACGCATATAAGCGTTGGGAATGAATATTTTCCAACGCTTATATGCGTTGGTAATACATTGCCACGCCCCCATAGCAACGCTAATAAGTGTTGCGGAAATTGTTTGCGACAGTTATACTCGTTGGCAATCACCTGTTTTGGTGTAATGCAAGATGTCAAAGGCAGTTTCGTATGAAACGGTTATGTTTTCTTTCGTTATGCGATAGGCTGGAAAGTTGCGGATTGACCACTTCAGAAAATGTTACTGTTCGAGAAGCGGTTGGGATATTTTTATGGACTATTGCCACCGCTAATTCGAACAGACAAGTGGCTGAAAGATTTCAAAGCTCAGGTTGCACAATCTTTCATTATTTTCATGCTGTTTTGAATGTCGTCCTAGTATTATCTACCGCTATTATAAAACCGGATGATCCTCATTTTAACTCAATTCCTGCTGAAATTGGCAATGATAACCGTTACTATCCGTACTTTAAAAACTGTATTGGTGCAATAGACGACACACATGTTATGGCACACTTACCTCCAGATCGAATTGTTCCGTATATCGGACGAAAAGGATACGCTACACAGAATATTTTGGCTGTATGCTCGTTCGATTTACTATTTACGTATGCTGTATCTGGATGGGAAGGTACTGCACACGACAGTCGAATTTTTAATTCTGTGGTGAATGACAGAAGTTCCAATTTTCCTCATCCTCCTCCTGGCCAGTATTATGTTGTGGATTCCGGTTTTCCACTTACAACTGGGTATATAACACCATATCGAAGTGTTAGATATCACATCCCCCAGTTTCGTATGACCACAAATCAACCGAAATCTCATAATGAAAATTTTAATTTCTACCATTCTAGTTTACGTATGGCAATTGAGAGGACATTCGGAATATGGAAAAAGAAATTTGTTATACTCAGAAATATGTCAACCTACAAGTTCGCAGCTCAAACAAAAATTGTTGTTGCTACGATGGCTATACACAATTATATACGCAAATACAATATGGGTGATCCAGATTTTATGGCTTATGATGATGATCCAAATCTTACTACAGAAGAGTACGAACAAGAATACGCCGACGTGCGAAACATAGGCAATAATGACCTAGCACCGGCTCAACGCTATCACAGCAGCGCTGATATGACAGTGCGTCGCGATCACATAAGAGACGAGCTTGTTGCAGCAGGATTGCACTAATAGATTTCTGCAATGTATCACTTTATCTACTGTTTTCTTATTTCTGCAATGTATCACTTTATCTACTGTTTTCTTATTTCTGCAATGTATCCCTTTAGTTGTTTTTTTTGTATTTCTGCAATGTATCACTTTCTGTACTGTTTTTATGTAATGAACTGTTATGTTTTGTTAACTGTGTTATTCTGCAATAATTATAATGTTATGTTTTAATCTGTAATTAGTTAAATTACAAATAAATAAATAAAATACTCCGCTAAAACCGCCAAACGCATGGTCCGCTAACTACTATTCTCCGCTATAACACTCCGTTCAAATTCTCCGCTTAAATTCTCCGCTTCCGCTTGCAAAGAACACACCCTAACTTTTTTCAAGTTCTTATAGAGTTTTTACATGATTCTAAATTATTACTAAAGACTTTGCAAAAATTACAGATAGATGGTTTCCATAAATATTGTACTTTGACATAGTGCTCGGATTCATCAGTTAGTTGAATTGGAAATTCATCGGGCAGATCGTGTTCGGGAGATATTTCTACCATGCATTTAGCATATTCTATCCTTTCTATTTTTTCTTTGGATTCATCCACACACAGAAAACTTCCTACCTTATTTGCTAGCCAAGCTACTCTTAACAAAGACCAAACATACTTTGGGATATTCAACACTTTAATCCACACTGGCACTTTCTTTATACTGTCGATATCATGTCCTATTGCAGTGTCAACAATAAGTATTTTGTTTCTAATTATCACTGGACTGGCTTGAACTACTTTGAATCTATCTATAGCACAATCAAAGTGAAAGAAAAACATTTTGCCATTAGATTTCACCTTGATTGCTCCGGACTATTTCCAGAGTTTCTTCAAATGGTTGATGAAAGTGGTGTAGGAAGTGGAAGATTGAGGAAAAAAAACAACTAGGTATTCATGACAAATCTCAACTCCGATGTTGATGGTGTCTTGGTAGGGAGGAGCATCTTACCAGAGAAGGAAGATTGATTGGGAGGCAGGGAGAAAGACCTTGCATTCTTCGGCGTAGCACTGAATAGAGTAGACCATTTCTTAAAAGAGGAAGAGGGAAGGACAACACTAGAGGAGATTGAGGAAGGCAAAGGAGGGTCGGACGAAGGTGGAATAGGGGTTGGAGGAGGGATCGAGGTAGGAAGTGATGGTAGTTCGGCTACAAGATAGGAGAGAGGGAGATTGGCAGAGGAGAGACGGAGGGGGACAGCTATATCTACCATTTTTTTAAAATTACTTGTGATGCGTTATGATGATAATACTATATATTTGTGAACATATATAAATATTTATATATTTATACAAAATTATTCATGGATAAAATTTTGATTTATGTTTGTATATATGTTTATGTATTGAAATATTTTATTATAAAAGTAAAGTATATATGCATGCATGCATTTAGGCAATACGTTCGCATGTTAGACGAGCTAGTTTGTTTGCTGCAATACGGTATGAACATGTTATGCCTTGCAAGGGGTAATATGTTATACATGCACACTTATATGTGTGTTCCATACACAAATATATCTAATATAACGTAGTATTAAATAATAAAATATCATTTTGTAAATTTAAATAAAATAAAATATTGTATTTTAATAAAATTAAAAAAATATTCTAAATAAATTAGAATTCATAAGCCTAATAAAAATCCAATATTTTTTTTGTAAGATCCACCTATTTTTATAGTTTTTCGTAACATTTTTTATTACGATAAATAATGATTACAATAATGCAACTTGCCTATCTAGTATCTCCTACAGATATGATACATAGTTACGACGCACCAATTCTTCTGTCCCAAAATTCAGTGTATCCCTGTATTCCAACCAATCAGAGCTTTCATGATTTTCACCTTTTCCACTTAAACCTCTAAATTATTTTTGTACTTAAATGCAAAAAAGCGAAAATGTAGATATTTGATTGGAAGGACATGGAGAATAGGGGAGATGGGTACAGAAGAATTGGTCTCAGAGTTATAGCCACAACTAAACTAGATAATAAATGAAACGCTATACAAGGTGACTCAGCATCAATTCAAAACGGCTATAAACAATAAAACAAATCCCCAAACCTAATAGATTATACAGTCAAGATACCACAAACAGCTGCATTCGCATCGCAAACACGTACATACGCAGTCTCAAAACTCAATGGCTTTCTTAAGCAGTCCAACAGACTATCTCAAGACACACTAGGCTGCAAATTTATCTTGTAAACTGCACTGAATGGAGTAACAAATCACTGATGCACGAGCAGAAACTCACTAGCTCACTTATCACATTAACAAGACCATATCATGATGCATAAAGCATCAACATCAACAGGAAGTGGCAACACCACTACTTCTGTATCATAGCCGCAAACAGCTCCAACTAGTGACCAGAACACCAGAAGCAAGCAATATGAGATATAGTGCAATTAAACAGAGCTACTTCAAGCAACAGGTTTCCTCATCAAGATGAGCAATATAGAATATCATCACACAAGATGTTGCAGAAAAGATAAAACTTTGCATCATACAGTGTGACATAAACAAAAATTTACCCAAGAAGAATGACCTCAAAAAATTATGACCACCTTTAACTGTCACCCAAAAGGGTTTTCTACCTGAATTATTATAGAAGATTCAGTGACTACTGTGTCAGGAAACGAAACCAAAGCGTTAGCCAGGAACAGAGAAACTAAATCAATTCCCGAAGCAGCAGCAAAGAGACAAACGGAACACCAAGGTCCAACACCTAACTAAGCGAGCTGAAAATAAAAACCAAACCTTTTCTCTAACTGACCAAACAAGCATTAAGTTCGAACACCGTTCGTACGAGCCGGACAACAGGCGGACAACGTTCGGACAATAGAAAAACATCGAACATTTTGAATCGGACCGAAACATGGTGTGTCCAAGCTCTGTCTTATAAAGAGAATTGTACGGACACAGACCAACCACCTTATAGTCTTGGACCGAGTCGGTCAACGGACTGTAATGTCCGATATACAGCCTTAGACAGTGAAGACAAGCTTCCTTTTCAGATCCAGTATGCTGAAATAAATTGAAATTCATACTTAGCTTTCATTACAAGCTGACCTAATTCTATCAATGGCATCAAATCTCAATAGCTTATACGGTCTAATTAGTCATGTTACGATTAATTAATTAGGGTCATTCCCTAAACAAAGGTGATATTTCATAAGTTTCCCAAATTGGGAACAATTTTGAACTATAGTATGGGCAGTACACTTTGATTATAGTTAAATTATGGTGTTAAAATTAGTTTTGAATATAAGCACTGAAAGTAAAGCACTATTCAATATAAAATTCATCTCATCAATTATGGGAGGTTATTGTCTAGGTCAACTATAGTCAAGTGGAAGTAAGTAATTAGAATAAACATGTTAAATGTTGATGATAATGCAATTATTACTGAAATTAAATTTCATAAGTTTTGATGTGATATAATTTTGATGAAGCGAATTACTGTAAATAACCATTACTATTAAATAATATGACGACCACTATACACAAAAACCCATGTATCGAAAGAGTGAGTTGCTATAGTGCTCGACGATGCATGGCAATCATCGAGTAAACAACATAGAACTTGTCATATATCTCATAGTGGATGAATAAAATATAAGAATAAGCAAAACTAATATATAAAAAGCGAGAGAGTAAATAACTGAGGTGAATAACAATATCAAAATAGTAGATTCAAAATAGTGTACAACAGTATAAATAGAGTTATACATCCTAAAAGTAATTCATAGTAGCCATCTCTCAAAATAAAGCACTAATAAGCCTCATAGTGCTGAGTAGAAGAATAACAAAAGTATAAATAAAATTAATATAAGAGTAGCCTCTTGCTTGTTATCTGAACAACTCCATGTGCTAGCCAAACTATCTCTTATCTACTCATTTAGGAGTTAATAAAGTAATTAGAAGTAAAACATAAAACTTCGGGTTAGACAATAGTTTGGTGAGCTATTAAGATCTCAAATACTATAAACATCTAGGATACATGGTATAAAGAGTCATACCTAACTTGTTCATAAATGAATAAAGTTAGCATATAAAAGTATGTATTACTTTAGGACAATAATCATGGGTGTACCCTAAATTAGAGTACTATGAGTGTCTAGATAACTCATTGCTAGTGTCCACATTGTATGACATCCTAAGATGAAAACAATAATCAAGAAAAATACAACATCCTTCATCCATCTACATGTTTACCTACTTAGTGCATTGGATGTATGGTAATGCTCGGTTCCTTGGTACTTGAATCCATGTCACTCAATAGGCCAGGAACTAGACTGCATACACATAGTCCAAGGTAAGGAATTGACTTGATATAAGTGAGTTTTATAAATCTCCTAACTTGGAGTATTTTTTAGACTTAGAGTTACTTGAGATAAGGACCTTACTTGGTTCATACAGACATCGCACTCACACCTTTGCTTCCTGGGTACCCATCGAACCTACAGACCAGAATCCATTCACACATGTTTCTTCGTAGTAGAGTCCATCTCATAATTATCCTTATAACTCGTATCTTAATCCACTGCAATATGAAACCACTCCAGACTCATTGACAATTGCATATTATCACATCTGATAACCCTCCCCTGACAGTCTCCCCTCTTGAATCATCACCACCTATTCTGATTTGGGGGTATAACTAGTCATTATTGGAGTTATTTTTTCAATAAAAACCACCATCAAATGTAAATCGATGAGCGACCAATGGAAAACCACAACCATACCATTAGAATCCTGTTAGACCCTCTAGCCTACCCTAGAGATCGCATCCTTATTAGGTGAAATGTCAAGGATCAACATTGATCTCTGATGGACGATTCCGTGGGGCCAATCCTTATACTTAGCTCCATCCACTCGCTTTTTTTGCCACATTATTACTCTGATCAGTCCTAGATTTCACATATTGACCCAAACATGCCTTATTACCCCTTATTAGGAGTTTCACCTCTATAGGTCCTTTTCATAGGGGATAAGGGTGATCCATATAGGTCGATCTCTTCCTTTGCTCATTCTAAAACTAAGATGATCTCATTTTGAAGATCCTGTAGTACATCCATTTTTAGTTGATCATAATTCCTTCATACGAACTTCAAATGATTCAAAATTTGACATGTGATCTCTTAGTGCCTTCCTTGTCTCCTCTTTGGGATTGCATGTCATTCTGAGAATTTCTTGATTTAGGATCTTTGATGGTCTGATCCTCTCCCGGTCCAACTATAATTCCAACTTCAATGGTCATAACACCTTCATACAAACTCAAGATGACTTGAAATTTTATGTGCAGCCTCAGAATCCTTCCTTGTCACCTCCATTGGTTCATACATAGATCTAGGCACTTTGAACTTCGAAATCTTCGAGGATACTTAATTGTATCCAAAATCTAAGTCATCGTTTGGTTAACATTTTCACTTATCCAAACATAGTAAAATCATGTGTATACTTTATATAAGAAATAAAAATATCCTAATAATCAATTTCAACAAATTTTAAAAGGATTTATATCTAAGGTAGAAATTATAAATGCCTAAGAACAAAACAGGATCGATAAAACACAATTTTAAGAATCAAACCTAATTATCGTAAGATTCGTTCATATGATATAAAATAACGTAAATGAATTCTTAATGTTAATGAATTTTCAGATAACATCTAGAATTTAAAACATATCAATAAGTAAGTGAGAGATATGTACAATCATTCAGCTTAGCCTGTACAACTCATGTATCTACAATTGAAAAGCAAATGAAGTGGATCTTAACTTCTCAGTAGTAGCAATTCTTAGATCTCAATGGTTGATCTTCAAATACTTTCTTTATCAAGCTATCAGGCTATAATAAACTAAAGTTTTTGGATGGATTTTAGCTTAGGAAATGTTTTTAATGGAGGGTATAAAGAGGAATAAGAGAAATGAAGTCATAACAATTAACTTCAGTCTCTTAATCTCCTAATCCAAAAATTAATCATGGGCCCTACTACTAATGGCCCTTAATTGCGCATTTAAGCTGTTTAAAAGCAGAATAATGCTTAAAACGACGGTAATTTTCTAAAGTTAAATCTACTTCCTTTTCGTAAAAGCTTTACGGAAAAGGAAACCATCATCTGATCAATGAAAGTGGTTTCATGTCAAACTACCATTACATTCAAGCTTATGATCAAAACAAGATTTACCAAGGGAAAAATGTTCTGTAATTTTTTTCCAAAATTATAAAGATGTGAGATAAATCTTATAGTCAAACTCTGAAATTTCAAAACCATATGAAATCATATGAAAATAATATTAATATTTTATGACCTTTAAATACGTAAAATATGGGTTGTTACATTCTCCCTTTAGGAATTTCGCCACCGAAATTCATAAATGTTGGCATCTCACATGCCTAATAGCCTTATACAATAATTTAGATCAAACATGCATGTATAGCAACCAAAGGAAAATAAATAATATATATGTAACGACCCAGATTTTGAGCGGCTTTGGTTATCGACATTAACACGATGTCGATAACCAAAACATCAAAAAATCCTGGTAATTAATGAAAGAAATTAGAGGGTGAGGATAGATAAGATAAAAACTTAGAATAGAAGAAGAAAAAGAACACAACATCAGAGTAACACGAACCTCACAGCGGAACGAATAACATATAATATATAACATAACTTTGAAATATAACAGTTATGTATACAATAGCACTTATCAGAGTACAGCACTTACAACACAGCGGAAATAAACTATAGCTATATGATCCAGAAGCCTCCTGCTCCAGCCCTACAAGTATATCTGTAAATCTCGACTACTTGACTGCCCGTACAAATTTAGGCACCCAAGAGTTTAGGGAAAACAACAAAGTAAACTCCGGGTCAGTCATGGGACTGGTGTGAGTAAAATAGTTTAACACAGTTTAACATATATATGATATCTCATAAGACCACGCCGTGAATACGGAACGGGTTTTTCCTTATGAGAATCCAACATCTTTGACAAGCAATATCATTCTGATATTATAATAATGTCTAAGTAAAAATATATATCAATCTAGCAGAAACGCTTTCATCTCACGTTCTACATATATAGTATACAATCAAAATCGCAAGCACGTATTGGATAATGGATTTCCAACTATGACAAGGTATGGAACCACCTTCTGCTAGTGTACCTCTAGAGAGGAATACACTGGGTTCAATAAGAACATCTTGCAACCCGACCACACATGACCGACCACTCATTTCGCTTGAGTGTATCGAATGTATATCACCAACGGTTGGGATCAGCAACCGTTTCCCGAATGGGACAGCATCAACAATATATTTTTAGAAATAAATGAAACTCTAGATCAGGTGATTATACACCCTAATAGGTGCGACCTACATAGCCATGCTACCTGCCCGATTTCTGTCATTTACCAGATGTGAGGCTAGAAGCTACGCTTATCTTCACATCAGATTCACTTTAAATGCCACATCATCAAATCCATCCAATCACCGATTGACGTCCTCAACAATACATTATGTGTTAGCTAAAAGAAGTTTCCTTCTCCGCTTCCACTCTTGGTACGGTTGGAGAAATCAATGTACGTGATCGTCTGGAAATACTCTGTCAGACATCCATCTTCATTCACTTAGAAATGTCACATCGTCATACCCGCAAAATCACAAATTGATTTCCTCAAAGATACAACGGGTATACAGCTAAGAGAAACGAATTCCTCCGCCACCAACGTATATACGTTTGAAGGGATCAACTTATGCGATCCATTGGATATACTCTGTCAGACCTTCATCCATACAAGTTGTCCTGGGACTGGACAAACCGAAGGCACTATTCAGTATATCCATCTTAGTCCCTGTTAACTAAGACTTATACAACAGCCCTTGCACTTCACTCTGTCTTCAATTATCTTTGGCATAAATGATTCACAACGCTTGTGTCAATACAGAGTGGTTCTTTGGATAATAATCCAACCGGTCTCTCCATATTAACAACATTAAAAATGGTCAAAACTTCGATAGTCTGTGAGTTAACTATCAAAGAAAACAAGTGTGCAAACAACGATATTATTTCCAGATGGAAATTATATCAAACAAACATCATTTAACATTTATCTCTTTAGTTCATTTTACATCTCCTGATTCCCTATATTCAACATTTGCTATTTTCTATATTTAGAAAATATACGTTATTAACACTGGAAACATTTCCATTCCTTGTTTTCTGTATTTAGAAAACATTTCTGATTCTTGTTTGGAAAACATTTCCAAACTCCTACGTTTGGATTAAACAGATGTTTAGATAAAACATCGCTATGCCAACTCAACCATTTTCTTTAATTACTAAATTCACTTTACCATCCTTTACTGCCGAACCTTAACCATTCCTCAGTTAAAAACGAAGCCAATCAAGTTGGGGTAGAACTACCTCTCAGACCTTAACTGAACAACACTTCTAACCTTGAAATAGGCAAAGTTCACTTTATATTTCTTTAACTAACTTCCTTACTTAACCTTTCTTTCGAATAACTATATTCGATTAACTCTTTTCAATTAACTCTATTGGACTGACCCTATTGGGTTAACTCTATTTGATTAACTCTATTTGATTAACCCCATTCACTTAACTCCTGTCGAATAAACTATATTCGATAACTCCTCTAACTCTATTCGAATAAACTATATTCGATTAACTCCTCTACTATATTCGAATAAACTATATTCGATTAACTCCTTTGATTTAACTCTAAACGATTAACTCCATCGAATAAACTATATTCGATAACTCCTTCGATTTAACTAATATTCTATAACTCACTTTGATTAACTAATAATCGATAACTCCTTCGAATAACTATATTCGATAATCTCCTCTCGAATAAACGATATTCGATAATCTTCCCTTTCGATTTAACAAATCGATAACTCCTTTTCGAATAACTAAATTTGACATCTCCTTTCGATTTAACCAATCGATAACTCCTTTCGATTAAACTATAATCGATAACTCCCTTCGATGAAACTAACATCGATACTCCTTTCGATGAAACTAACATCGATTAATTTAACTCGACGAACTCGACTCACTTATCTCGATAATCTAACTCAAGAACTTAACTCGATTAACTTATCTCGATAATCTAACTCAAGAACTTAACTCGATTAACTTATCTCGATAATCTAACTCAAGTTGATTAACTCCTATCGATGAAACTAACATCGATTAACTCCATTCGCTTGACTCTAGATCGCAGCGATCACAATGGTTACGCCTGACTCCCTCAGGAAACATCCGACCGCCGTAGGCTATTTACAGCCCTGCGAATTACGCTAGCAGTCGTACGAGATGGCAACTTATCCTGAATAACTCTGTTTGACTAACTCTATCTCAAGTAACTATATTTGATAACTTCTACTTCGAATAAGTGGTATTCGATAACTTAACTCGATTATCAACTCGAAAATCTTAACTCAAATCGATTAACTCCAACTGATTAACTCTGCCTGGTCAACCCTAACTGATTAACTCTAACTGGTTTTACTTGGTTTGACTAACTCAATTGATTAACTCGACTGACTAATTCAACTCGATTAACCTAGCTTGATTTTTCTTATCTCGATTAACTGAACTAATCACTTTGATTAACTCGACTAATTCACTTTGATTACCTTAACCAATTCACTTTGATTAACTTAACCAATTCACTTTGATTAACTTAACCAATTCACTTAGTTTAACTAATCAATTTACTTTGATTAACTAACCTGGTAACTCAATTTGATTAACTTACTCGCTAATAACGTTTATTCCTTTTTAAAGATTTTCTTTTATAATCTATTTATTTCCTAAATAAATATTTCCTTAAAATCCTATTTATTTAACAAATAAATATCTCCTTTATTCTATTTATTCTAACAAATAAATATTCCTTTATTTTATTTATTCCCTAAATAAATAAATCATTTAACTTTATTTATACCCTAAATAATAAATTCTTTTACCTTTATTTATTTCCTAAATAAATAAATCCTTTTTATCTATTTGTAAATAGTTTACAAATATCCCTCTTTCTATTGGTTTTGACAATATTTTCCCTTATATATATTGTTTTACAAATATTTTCCTTTATATTTGATTTCACAAATATATCTCCTCTATATTTGTTTAACAAATAAAATCCCTTTATATTTGATTAACAAATATAAATTTCCTTTATATTTGATTTACAAATATAATTCTTTTATTCAAAATCCTTTTTCTTGTATAATATAAAATCCATTGATTTTATATAAATAAATTATTTTCAAAATATACTTTGAAAATCCCTTTTCCACATTCTGGTATTTCTTATGGTATTTAACACACCATATAACAACGATAACTATCGTCCAAAGCACACATAATCAACGTCAGATTATATATCACATTATATATCACAATATATAAATCACAGTAAAATACTGTTGAGGAATCCAGTTGGATTCCTCCAACCTGTTTCCCTGCATCACAGATGTTAAACAATAATATTAACATCGAATTCACTTCGATGTGAAATATTCTGATAAACAGAATCAACATGTAAATATTTAACGGTTTATATATATATATATATACATATATATATACATATATATGTAATTTCTACTAACTGACTAGCAGTTCAATCAAACAGACAATTTTTAACAGTTCTAAGAATACGCTGTAAAAATATAACTGTTCAGAGTTGGTGAGTTTTACTCACATTGGACGATCATCGTTGATAACGATAACCATCGCTCGATTTGATTCAGACGGACAATTTATTTTGCTATAAATTGTAACAGGCTCCAATGGATATCCAGTCAGTTCCATCGTATAGTGTCCATCCATACGATCCCAACGGATCTTGTTTCGCTGAATTTCGTTTACGTATGATGAAGTTATGATAAATAGAAATGGGTACCCAATTTATATATATAATCTACATCAATTTAAAAGGTTATCGGGCCTCACCATCAATTCAAATAACACGGCCCAACTTCCCCTTGGCCCACCCATACTCGTTTAAAACCCATACCGCAATTCTCTTCCTCCCCAAACAAGAAAACAAATCCGCTCCTCCACAGAAATCAATTTCCCCTTTGTTGACCGCTACTTTGACCGGCGACCAGCCTCTCTCCGATCACCGCCTCTACCTGCGACCACCACCATTCGGTCCACCATCTGAAACCGCACCCGCCTTGCACCCTCACCTCCCACTCGAACTCCCCCCGTTACTGACCTCGTTAACAGATTCCAGAGCAGGTTGCGACACCAGTTTCCATCGATATCCACCAGAATTCAGCTACGAGTGTTAAACGATGCCACAATCCCAAATATACATCCGAAAATCCACATCGACGCTTGTCCGACCCCAAATCCGTAACCCTAGCATCTCTTTGGAAAAAGGACCCGTGTAAAATTAGCGTCGAATAGTGTATTTCTTATACGGGTTTGTAGAGGAAGTATTCACGAATTCAAATATATCTATAATCTGATTTATAGAATTTTCTAGGATTTCATTTGATTTTTCTTAGTTTGTGATTTTTCCTGTGAAGAGATAAGGAGTGACGGCGGGTTTTCTTTGACCGTGGAAGAAATAAATTAGGTTTAGAAATTTAGTTGGGGTATTTATCGAGGATATAAATATCTAGATATTTTGTGAAAGGGAATATTCCCGGTATATTCTCCATCGTTAACTCGTTTCTGACTTCTAAAAATTTGTGTGATCACACACGATACCCAAAAATCACCAAACTGGACATACAGCTACAGTTCGACATTACAGTCCCAACGAAACTGGTTTCGTCGAATTCCGACTCCGTATGCTCACACAGCGTATTTTTAACTATCAAAATACTGACTGTTTCTCACTCTAAAAATCCGTACGGCCACACACTGACTCTAAAAATCACGAGACTTGATACCTAACAACTATTTGACATTGCGGATCCAACAAAATTAGTTTCGTCGAATTCCGACTTCGTTTGCAAAACCGGCTATTTTTAAAGCTCTGGATGACCCTTTTAAATATATTAATATATTTAAATATAATTAAATTAATTATAAATAAATTTATATTATCGTATATCTTCACATATGATATCGTACAGCTCCAGAATATCATATCAGAATTTACAGTTTGATATTTCAGATTCTAGATTATCTCGATATTCAGTTTATATTGAAATTCCTTTTATAACGTAAATAAAGCATTGCAAAGTATAAAGGAATTCCACAGCGACTTTTCTGAAATTTGATTTGGACATACATCAAAATCTACACGATGAAATCCCGATTTTTCTCTTCCACTAGAAAGATATACTCCACCAGATCCACACGTTTCTTGTTTCACAGAAATCCGATTTAAAACGAACCCTGTATACTCAATTGAAGTTCAAATCGCCAAATAGCGAACTGCCGCGCCATTTCGAGCTCGATTATAATTATATTATAACTCTACGTTCAAACTGACGTCGATTGAATATATTCATCAATATAATTCAACTCTAAGCTGAATTAAATCTAAGGGACGACCCAGTTCACAGAATATTGTGATTTTCAAATATTTTTTATTATTGCTGAATTAAATATATTATTCTATTATTTAAATTAATTAAATATTCACTTTATTTAATTAAACGACGATTTAATTACCTAAATCACTATTTTAAATAATTAAATAAATTAATTATATCCCTGGAAAATGCGGGTCATTACAATATGCATATTCTAACATTCAGGATATTATGCAAAGACACATTAATTGTAAATAAAATGATGAAATAGGAAGTCCTAATAGCAAAGAGATTTTGATACGATGTCGTCATGTGCTCATCGGTCTCCTAGATGCAATCACCTTCACTTATTGAACATTCACTAATCTTAATGCTTTCCTCTTAAGATGCTTTGCATCATGACCGATAGTATGAATATAGTAACATGGTTTGGACGCCTCTAATTCTACTCGATATTATCTAGTTAATTTGTGTCATTATAATGCTTGATTTACGTACAAATTTATGCAATTGTGAAACATCAAGTATATGATGCACTTCATCCATCTTCAATTGTAAGTGAACTATATAAACTTAGCTCTTAATCCTATTTAGAAACGAAAAAGGAGCCACAAACCTTGTGTCTTACCGAGTCGAATGATATTTTTCAAAGAAGAAATCTTAATAAACCTAATATCATTGACAAAATTCCAAAGTTCAATGTCTCTTATCAGCATAACTCTTCTGTCTATCTTGAGAAACTTTCATCCATTATCGAATGATTTCAATCTCTTTCGAAATCTCCCTCACCATCTCTAGCTCAAATAATAGTATCCCGAACACTTTCCACCAACATAACGGGCATTTCATGGTCGATCATATATTGCTTCAAATAGCGTCATATCGATAATCGACTAGTAAAAGTTATTATATGCGAATTCAATGATGTGCAAATGATCATTCCACAAGCCTCGTCAAATATCTAATATGAATGCATATGTAAGAGATCTTCTGAAATACGATTCACTCTCTCGTTTTGACCATCAATTAGATGGTAACTAGCAGCGCTGATGTGTGTCTCTATTCTTAATGCCTCTTTTGAGATTTTCCAAACCATTGGTAAACAACATGTCTTGGTTGCTCCAGGCTCTTTATCACACCATGAAATCATACTACCTACTTCACATATAAAACCTATCTGTTTTGTTGTCGGTCTACTCAACTTAACGGTATAACTATGGTGCTCTTCGTCAATCGATCAACTATGAACCAAATGTTGTCATACGTTGTTCAAGTCCTTGGTAGTCCATCAATAAAATTCATTGACACTTG
Source organism: Allium sativum (assembly GCA_030737875.1). Classification (NCBI taxonomy): domain Eukaryota; kingdom Viridiplantae; phylum Streptophyta; class Magnoliopsida; order Asparagales; family Amaryllidaceae; genus Allium; species Allium sativum. The sequence continues at coordinate 424,393,794 of CM060909.1, read as the reverse complement.
CTCCCGCTTCCTCTTGGGAACCACTAGCGGTTGCATTGTACAATTACGCTTCTTTTGTTCTTCCTTAACCAGTAGATAGTTTATGCAATCTGAGATGAATGCTTTAATGTCCCTCTTTATCCATTTTCTAATGAAAGGCTCATTTCACATCAATGTACATTTTGGCACCGGGGCAACGGTGCCTGTCTATAGGTATCTACAGCAGGTACCTAAGATGCTAGTTTTAAAGCTAGCCTCTCGACTGTAACCAATCCTAAATGGGACGTGTAGGAGTAAAAGTCAATGCTTTTCCATATATCACAAAGCGAGAACCTCCATCACATACAAAACTAGCTCTGATACCAACTGTAAGAACCCGCCTTTTCGGGATGGTTCAAGCCGACAATAAACCACGTACATCCAATACAAACCATTCCAAAATGAAGAATTGTTAATGGGGATTAATACAGAAAGAAAACCAGGATGAGAAGGAACTAAACAATATGTAGAATCTCATAATGGAAGGATAGAGTATAATAAACAAAATATGATAAATACATAAACAGTTCATGAAGCTGTTGAATAATATATACTTGATTTCAGTTTACAATATCAGAATTATACATTTTAACATAACATATCAACAATGTAGCGGAGATACAATAGTAGTATATACTATATTAAACTCCATCTTCATCATTCGAATACTAGTCTTAGAAATATTGAAATACTCAGTCCCACCTGAGCATATAGAAAAACCGAACACTCAAGTCAAGGCAAAAATTCTTATGTAAGTAAATCATTTCAAGTGAAATGTCCAAATTTTCAACAAACATTATAATTCATGTCATACATCGATTCTGTAATGACCCGAGATTTTGACGACTTTGGTTACCACCATAAACTCACTGATGACTAACCAAACATCGAAAAATACCGGTCATAAATGAAAGAAATTAGAGGATGAGGAAAGATAAGATAGAAACTTAGAATAGAAGAAGAAGAAGAACACAACATCAGAGTAACACGAATCTCACAGCGGAATGAATAAATATATTTCATAACATAACTTTGAAATACAAATCTGTACTTGAATATACATATCATTATCAAAGTACAACACTTACAACACAGCGGAAATAACTATGGCTATATGATCCTGAAGCCTCCTGCTCCAAGCTCTTCCAGTATATCTGTAAATCCCGACTACTTGACTGCCCGTACAAATTTAGGCACCCAAGAGTTTAGGGAAACAAACAAATAAACTCCGGGTCAGTCATTGGACTGGTATGAGTAAAACAGTTTAAAACAGTTCAAACAGGTAATCTAGATCTCATAAGACCACGCCGTATAACGGAATGGGTTTTTCCCTCATGAGAATCCAATTTATCTTTATATCAAAAACCTTTTGATATTATAATAATGTCTATCAACTACAATATAATAATCATTTAGCAGAAACGCTTTCATCTCACGTTCTACATATATAGTATACAATCAAAACCGCAAGCACGTATTGGGTAATGGATTTCCAACTATGACAAGGTATGGAACCACCTTTCGCTAGTGTACCTCTAGAAAGGAATACACTGGGTTCAACAAGAACATCTTGCAACCCGGCCACACATGACCGACCACTGATTTCGTTTGAGTGTATCGAATGTATATCACCAACGGTTGGGATCAGCAACCGTTTCCCGAATGGGACAGCATCAACAATAGATTTTTAGAAGTAGATGAAACTCTAGATTATACACCCTACTTCGGTGCGACCGACTTAGCCATGCTGCCTGCCCGATTTCTGTCATTTACCGGATGTGAGGCTAGAAGCTACGCTTTATCATCACACCAGATTCACTTTGAATGCCACATCGTCAAATCCATCAAATCACCGATTGACGTCCTCAACCATACATTATGTGTTAACTAAAGAAGTTTCCTTCTCCGCTTCCACTCTTGGTACGTTTGGAGAAATCAATACATGTGATCGTCTGGAAATACTCTGTCAGACATCCGTCCATACAAGTCATCCAGGAACAGGATGAACCGAAGGCACTATTCTGTAAACAGGATAGCCTTTGCATAACTCCGTCTTCAATTTCCTTTGGCATATATGATTCGCAACGCTTATGCCAATACAGATTGGTTCTTTGGATAATAATCCAACCGGTCTCTCCATATTAACAACGTTGAAATGGTCAAAACTTCGATAGTCTGTGATTTAACCATCGAAGAAAAACAGGTGTGCAAACAACGATATTATTTCCAAATGGAAATTTATATCGATCAAACATCATTCAACATTTATCTCTTTATTTCATTAATTTACTTATCTCATGTTTCCCTATATTCAATATTTCTTATTTTCTAAATTTGGAAAATATACGTTATTAACAATGGAAAACATTTCCATTTCTTGTTTTCTTTATTAGAAAACATTTCTGGTTTCTTATTTGGAAAACATTTCCAAAGCTTCTTCATTGGACTTAGACAGATGTTTAAACAAACCCATCGCGATGCCAACTCAAACCATTTCCTTAAATTACTAAATTCACTTAACCATCCTCTACCATCGAACCTTAACCATTCCTTAGTTAAAATGAAGTCATTCAAGTTGGGGTAATACTACCTCTCAGACCTTAACTGAACAACGTTCTAACCTTGAAATAGACAAAGTTCACCCTTCTAATTCTTTAACAAACTTCCTTATGTAACTCTCTTTCAAATCTTTTCTATTCGATAATTCTTTTCTTCAATAAGGTATATTCGATAACTCTATTCAATTTATTCTATTCACTTAACTCTTTTGATTTAACTTTACTCCATTCACTTAACTCCTATCGAATAAACTATATTCGATAACTCTTTCAATTCTATTTGAATAAACTATATATTTGATTAACTCCTTTTACTCTATTCGAATAAACTATATTCGATTAACTCCTTTATTCTATTTGAATAAACTATATATCCGATTAACTCCTTTATTCTATTCGAATAAACTATATTCGATTAACTCGTTTTATTCTATTTGAATAAACTATATTCGATTAACTCCTTTATTCTATTCGAATAAACTATATATTCGATTAACTCCTTTTAACTCGATTAAACTATTCATTTATAAAGATTTACTTTTAGTAACGGTTCTTCACTTTACAAATGATTTCCTTCTTATAACAGTTTCCATTTTATAACGTTTATTCATTTTCTAAATATCTCATATTTGTAAATATTCCAATTTATAAATATCTCTTATTTATAAATATTCCATTTATGAATATTTTATTTTCAAATATCACTTTGAAAATGTTCCCTTATCAACATTTCGGTATGTTATGGTATTCAACATATCAAATCACGATGATCAATATCGTCCAAACACATATATAATCGACAACAGATTATATATCACATCATATATCACAATATATGAGAAACAGTAAAATAAATGTTGAGGAATCCAGTCGGATTCCTCCAACCTGTTTCCCTGCATCACAGATGTTAAACAATATAGATAACATCACTTTCAGTTCCATATGATATATTCTGTTAAACAGAATCAATATAGAAATTTAACTAACTGACTAGCAGTTCAATCCACCAAATCAACACACAACAATCAACAGATGATTAATAGTTCTAAAAATACAACATGAAATTATAAACTGTTCAGAGTTGGTGATTTTTACTCACATTTGCAGTTCATCGTTAAAGAACGATAAACTGTTGTTTGATTTGAATCAAACAATTTGATTCGCCATAAATTCATACGAGCTCGAATCCACTTCTAGTCAGCTTCATTGTGAAGATCTCGTCCATACGGTCCTAACGTGACTGACCGTTCTGAATTCTGATACAGTATGAGATAGTTACGATCAATACAAGCTACGCGAATAATTTGAATTTAAATAAAACTTAAAACAAATTTCATTTGGGCTTTTACCCCTTTGATTTCCACCCAGCCCAATAACAATTCCTTAAAGCCCAGCCACCACATCCCTTTATTTCCTTCTTCCCTGCAGTGGGAAACCCGACCTCTCAGTAATGTTTCGAACCCAAATACTTCACGGTTGACCAACCTTTGACCCCCCTCCACTCATTCTCCGACCACCCAATTTCGGCGCCGCCTCCACCATCTAGTTGACCATCAAAATCCGTACCTGCCTACCCCCCTAGCCTTGAACTCGATGCTATTCCCAACATCGACCTGCTGCTTCTACCAGTAGCGAAACAAACGTCGCATTCCACCAGAGTCGACCGGAAATCCTCCAACCACCCTCACTAGGTGCGACTCCCCTTGACAAACATTCCTCCATCATCTGCTTTGCCTAAAACGACCCCTAACTCCGACAAGACTCAGCCCTAGCATCGCCTGGACGATTTCAAACAACACAGAAATGCGTCGTACTCCAAACAAAGGCTACTGGAGTAAAGCACTTGTGCACCGGAGTCCGATGGATCCAACCTCACTCCAATTTGTTGAGTATTGCTCTCCATTAAATTGAATGAAGATAAAGAAATGTGGCGGCTATGATTTTTGATTTACAGAAGATAAATTTTTAGGTCTTAAGATAGAAACGGGGTACTTATAGAGATAAGAGGTTAGATATTTTGTAAGATATTTAGTGAGATATTTTAGTCTTATTCATTTTAAATATTCGTTTTGCTTTCTAAAATCCGTGCGATCACATGCGGTACCTAAAAATCACGAAACTGGACATGTAGCTATAGTTCGACATTACAAACCCAACGAAACTAGTTTCGTCGAATTCCGACTTCGTTCGCTCACATAGCATATTTTTAACCGTCAAAATACTGACTGTTTTTTACTCTAAAAATCCGTACGGCTACATACTGACTTCAAAAATCACGAAAATTGAAATCTAGCAATAATATAATATTGCGGATCCAACAAAATTGGTTTCATCGAATTTTGAGGTCGTTTGCAAAACTGGCTATTTTTAAAGCTTTGGATGACCCATTTAAATATATAAATATATTTAAATATAATTAAATTAAATATAAATAAATTAAATATAAATAAATTTATATTATCGTATATATCCACAGTGGGATACCATACAGCTCTACTGGGATTTATAACTCAATATTTCAAATCTGGGTCAATCCGATATTCGATTTATATTGAAATTCCTTTTTAAAATATAAATAATTCCTTTATAAATTATAAAGGAATTCCACAACGACTTTTCTGAAATTTGATTTGGACTTACATCAAAATCTAACGATGAAATACCGATTTTTCTCTTCCACTAGAAAGATATACTCTACCAGCTCCACACGTTTCTTGTTTCACAGGAATCCGGCTTAAAACGAATCCTGTACATTCAATTGAAGTTCGAATCGCCAGATAGCGAACTGCCGCGTCGTTACGCGCTCTATTTTAATTATATTATAATTCTACGTTCAAACTATCGTTTATATAATATATTCGTTATTTAAATCAAATTCCAAGCTAAATTAAATATCACAGATGATCGGTTCACACCATATCGTCATTTCAGCCAATTCTGATTATTTCAGAATTTAATATATTATTTTATTTAAATATTCACCATCATTCAATTCCACGACTATTAAATTCACTATATCACTATTTATATAATTAAATAAATTAATTATAATACCTCTGCCAATGCGGGTCATTACAATCTTCCCCACTTAAAATAATTTCGTCCTCGAAATTGCTAAAAGGTAGACAACGACCCTATCGACTGGTTAGAACCTATTTGTTCACTTCTTAACCTCAGTTTCAACTGAACCAATTTAATTTCAATTAAATTATTAATTATTTCTTATCAACGAAATTTTCAAAAATCCTGAAAATTTTCTAACTCCTTAACTCTTCGAAAAATTTCGCCAACACCTCCTTTGTACTGGTCAATTGGTATAACTCCAACTTGCCTCTCTGGGCCATCTCCAACCCAAAAAGAAAATCAAACAGCCAAACGGCTTGCCAATTCGGCTCATCAAAATCTCATACCATATGAAATATAAACTTGTACCTTTTGTCGGCATATCATTATATCCTTTCCACCTGTTATCAATTCAGCAGATTCAAGGGTCATCCCAATCAAATTCCAATCTGGTTTTATCCACAACACAACCATTCGCTTATATCCGAGCCAAATATCATTTCAACTCGAGTTTCTTCTCGATTCCCAACTCTTAACTTGATTATCACATTACACTTCAAATTTGAATCTCACAATCCAATTTGTCTTGATATCATTCTAATTCAATCTCAGTTACCACTTTACTGGCTTTACTTTAATTCAATTTTGCTTTCACAAATTTCTGTAAAATTTGTTTTTAATTCAAATAATCTTTCCCTGGGAGTTTTTAAACAGTTTACTCTTTTCAAAACTCAAATTTTCCTTTTGAACATGTCACTGAGCCCTTAATTAATATTCCATTAGTTAAATCACTTCTCTATTTCTTTATCAATATTTGTTAACCAAATATTTTCAATAACCAAATTGGCCTTTTATGTTATTTGGAAAACATTTCCGAATATCGCCTTCCTTTATTTTCTAAACTTTAGAAAATATATGCTATTTATAATTGGAAAATATTCCAATTACTTATCTCTTTTCCAATCTCGTTTAATTTTATACTCAGGAAATATTCTTTATTATATTTCCAAGCTTACACTTATTTGGGTTAAAACGGATGTTGGGTAAAACATTGTTACGACAACCCAAATACTATATTCAACTAACTCTTATTCAACATTGATTTTCAAGCCTGAAATCTTACTATTTATTTGTTAATAATGAAATCAATCAAGTTGGGGTATAACTACCTCTCAGACCTTGACTGAATAACATTTATAACGTCAAAACAGATATGACTACTTACTCGAATAATCAATACCATACAACTACTTATTCACTTTTAAACACGTATATGCTTCCTCTTTCTATTCTTACTAGATTTTATTCTTAGTCTTCCTTTTTGATTTTACTATTCTATTTCTAAGTTCGTTTCCTTATCGACTTTTATATATATATCGATACGTTGATTTCTAACTATCAAATTATCTTAAAAATATTCTAACTCCTTAAATTCCCGGAAAAATTCGCCATAACCACCTTTGTACTAGGAGCATCGGGATATTTTAAATAGTCTCCCATGGCCCTCACCAATCCAAAAGAAAAAGAAAAATCCAAGCGGCTAGCCGATACGGCGCATAATATCTCATATATGAATTAAATACATACCTTTTCGTCGAGCATTCTATTTATATACCTTCATACCTTATCCATACCTATCTCACGTATATTTATACCTGCCCAATCTATTTTAACTTCACCTGATCCTTTTAACTCAATTCGTTTATTAATTTGTTAATTAACTCTTTAGTCTATTTCACTTTTATATTTGAACATGATATGTTCAAATATATTTTAACTTGCTTATTAACTAATTTGAATCCAAATTTCAAATTTAAGTTCTATATTCGATTTCGAATATCCATTTACAAATCCAATTCACCTTTCAAAGTTCAACTTCAAATTCAAAACTCGATTAACTAATTCCTCTTCGACTTAGTTATTCTATTCAATTTCTATTCAAATTTTATATCACTAATCCCATTTGAATTTCTATATTCAAATCCTATATATCAAATTCTATTATTTAAATTCCATTTGAATTCTATATTCAAATTCTATATATTCAAATCCTATATTTGAATTCCTTTACATTTTCTATATTCAAATTCTATATTTGAATTCCATTTGAATTTCTATATTCAAACTCTATTTGAATTGCTATATTCAAACTCTATTTCAATTCCATTGAATTTTATATATTCAAACTCCCTTTGAATTTCTATATTCAAATCCTATTATTACTCTATATGAATTCTATATTCAATTTTCCATTATTTAAATCTTCTTTATTCAAATCTCATTTGAATTTCTATATTCAAACTCTATTTCAATTCTCTTATTCAAATTCTATATTTGAATTTCATTTCAAAATCTCTTATTCAAATTTTATATTTGAATTTCATTTCAATTTCCTTATTCAAATTCTATATTTGAATTTCATTTCAATTCTATTTGAATTCTATATTCAAATTCTATATTATAAATCCCATTTTGAAATTCAACACAACTTGTCTTTCCCAAAACAAGTTCAAAACAGTATCTCTGGTAGTAATTCGTCACTTACAACTCGAAAAGGAATACTGATGATGCAGCTGTCATCATCAGAATCTATTTTCCAGCGATCGAAGTGAGTTCAATACTATAAAACCATTTCTAAACATTTCTACTTTGAAATTTATTTCAAAATATAATTCATACTGCTTATAAAACAATTTAAAATCTCCCAGGATCTTAAATTTTCCTTACTTTTAATCCAAAACCATTTACAAACACTTATCCAATTTTCCAGAATTTTAATTCAAATTTTTGGTTTAAATTTCAGATTTAACTCATCTGATTTCACGTATTTCACTTGTACGAATTCTTATTGGTTATTTACATAACCATTTAATTTAAAATCTTACTCGATTATAATAACAACCAATATATCCAATATATATCAAAATATACGTTGGCTAAACTTATTTTAATTTACCCTCTTTTCAAAACATATCGTGTCGACCTATCGTATTCGAGTGTTTATAAACTCCTACCAATACAGTGGATCAAACTGATCGACCAGAACCCATAAACAACTCAACCAATGAATCTCCACAATATAAAACAATTTTTATATCAATAACAAATACGCTCACTCGTATATATACACTCAAACTCAATCTAGGGTATTACTAACCCTATCTCTACTGAGTCACGCCACAGAGCCAAGGTAATTCTCTTAACTTAAGCTCTGATACCAACTGTAATGACCCGGGATTTTGACGACTTTGGTTATCACCATAATCTCACTGATGACTAACCAAACATCGAAAAATACCGGTCATAAATGAAAGAAATTAGAGGACGAGGAAAGATAAGATAGAAACTTAGAATAGAAGAAGAAGAAGAACACAACATCAAAGTAACATGAATCTCACAGCGGAAAGAATAAATATATTTCATAATATAACTTTGAAATACAAATCTGTACTTGAATATACATATCATTATCAAAGTACAGCACTTACAACACAACGGAAATAACTATGGCTATATGATCTTGAAGCTTCCTGCTCCAAGCTCTTCCAGTATATCTGTAAATCCTAACTACTTGACTGCCCGTACAAATTTAGGCACCCAAGAGTTTAGGGAAACAAACAAATAAACTCTGGGTCAGTTATGGGACTGGTATGAGTAAAACAGTTTAAAACAGTTCAAACAGGTAATCGAGATCTCATAAGACCACGCCGTATAACGGAACGGGTTTTTCCCTTATGAGAATCCAATTTATCTTTATATCAAAAACCTTTTGATATTATAATAATGTCTATCAACTACAATATAATAATCATTTAGCAGAAACGCTTTCATCTCACGTTCTACATATATAGTATACAATCAAAACCGCAAGCACGTATTGGGTAATGGATTTCCAACTATGACAAGGTATGGAACCACCTTTCGCTAGTGTACCTCTAGAAAGGAATACACTAGGTTCAACAAGAACATCTTGCAACCCGGCCACACATGACCGACCACTCATTTCGTTTGAGTGTATCGAATGTATATCACCAACGGTTGGGATCAGCAACCATTTCCCGAATGGGACAGCATCAACAATAGATTTTTAGAAGTAAATGAAACTCAAGATCAGGTGATTATACACCCTACTTCGGTGCGACCGACTTAGCCATGCTGCCTGCCCGATTTCTGTCATTTACCGGATGTGAGGCTAGAAGCTACGCTTTATCATCACACCAGATTCACTTTGAATGCCACATCGTCAAATCCATCAAATCACTGATTGACGTCCTCAACCATACATTATGTGTTAGCTAAAAGAAGTTTCCTTCTCTGCTTCCACTCTTGGTACGGTTGGAGAAATCAATACACGTGATCGTCTGGAAATACTCTGTCAGACATCCGTCCATACAAGTCATCCAGGAACAGGATGAACCGAAGGCACTATTCTGTAAACAGGATAGCCCTTGCATAACTCCGTCTTCAATTTCCTTTGGCATATATGATTCGCAACGCTTATGCCAATACAGAGTGGTTCTTTGGAGAATAATCCAACCGGTCTCTCCATATTAACAACGTTAAAATGGCCAAAACTTCGATAGTCTGTGATTTAACCATCGAAGAAAAACAGGTGTGCAAACAACGATATTATTTCCAAATGAAAATTTATATCGATTAAACATCATTCAACATTTATCTCTTTATTTCATTAATTTACTTATCTCATGTTTCCCTATATTCAATATTTCTTATTTTCTAAATTTGGAAAATATACGTTATTAATAATGGAAAACATTTCCATTTCTTGTTTTCTTTATTAGAAAACATTTCTGGTTTCTTATTTGGAAAACATTTCCAAAGCTTCTTCATTGGACTTAGACAGATGTTTAAACAAACCATCGCAATGCCAACTCAAACCATTTCCTTAAATTACTAAATTCACTTAACCATCCTTTACCATCGAACCTTAACCATTCCTTAGTTAAAATGAAGTCAATCAAGTTGGGGTAATACTACCTCTCAGACCTTAACTGAACAACGTTCTAACCTTGAAATAGACAAAGTTCACCCTTCTAATTCTTTAACAAACTTCCTTACGTAACTCTCTTTCAAATCTTTTCTATTGTATAATTCTTTCCTTCGATAAGGTATATTCGATAACTCTATTCAATTTATTCTATTCACTTAACTCTTTTGATTTAACTTTACTCCATTCACTTAGCTCCTATCGAATAAACTATATTCAATAACTCTTTTAATTCTATTTGAATAAACTATATATTTGATTAACTCCTTTTACTCTATTCGAATAAACTATATTCGATTAACTCCTTTATTCTATTTGAATAAACTATATATCCGATTAACTCCTTTATTCTATTCGAATAAACTATATTCGATTAACTCCTTTTATTCTATTTAAATAAACTATATTCGATTAACTCCTTTATTCTATTCGAATAAACTATGTGACGAGAAGGAATTTCGCTCGGTCCGAACCAGTCGCTAAACCGACCCAGACCATTCGAAACGCCCTATCGTTTGAGAACAGGACAAAACAGAACGCATACAGAAGAACATTTCATTGTATATTACAACAATGCATCAGATTACAAGAATATACAGAGTATAAATGAATATTACACAGAAATATCAGAGCTTTAAATTACATTTAAATACATAGCAGCGGAAAATAATACAATACACAACTAGAATGAGATATACGGATACAAAGCTTTCCGGATATCGTTCCAGCTGTAAACCAGGATCCTGTGAATATAAATCTGCAAAAACCAAAACTACTAGCTGCCCGTGTCAAAATAGGGGCACCCAGAGTTTAGGTTAAAACAATAAACTCCAGGTCAGTCATGTGACTGGTGTGAGAACTAAAACAGTTAATCTTTATTTTTAAACTTAGGTAAATCAAGGGACCACGCCGTATAACACGAAACGGGTTTCCTCCCAAGAATACCAGTGCATAAAACAAACAGCGCAATGCTAAATAAAGAAAAATGAAGCTGTTATAAGACCCAGGTCCCATCACACAATGCAACGCAGTCGAGGATAGGGTTTTCCCTTATAACAGCCAAAGAATGCTTGATACGTTTAAAACAAATCTTTTGATACTATTATAAGTGCATAGTGTATAAAACACTTCAAATCATAAGTATCAATCATAGGCGGCATGGGTACCATATATCATGTCGCCATATATAGGATTACAACTAAAACCGCAAAGTCACGTATTTGGAAATTGGATTTCTATCTATGAACCGAGGCAAAAGATAGTCCTCAACCGATTCAGACAATCTAGCCCATGTCTAGGCAAGTACTCAGTCAAGCCTTGGAGCGACAGGGCCGGTCCACCGATGTGGATTAAAATTCCTGAACACTACGTTTCCCCGCCCTTTGGGGCGTAAATGAGCCAACGAATGGCTCCATCGGTTCGAGAACGACCGATCAATCCGAGGCGCCTCGCAACAGCAACAACCACATAAGTCAAACTCGTCAGGGCGTGTAAAACCACTGACGCCACTTCTAGCTAGAAAGAAACGCAAGTCCTCCCTGAGGTCCGTCTCCCGTTTTTGGTTCATACCGGGTGTGAAACACGCGAGGTAAACGTTACACAAAGCTACGCCACAAAGGCCGTGCTTTGATCATCACCACAAGACTTTGCTTTTCAACAGAAGCCTTGATCATTTGCATCTTAGCATGCCACACAGGCAAACCATCCTATGCAACCGATATCAGTCACACAGAATGAAATCCGATGTCAGACACACAGTCCATTTACAAGTCCGTTCTGGGTCTGAACGAAACCGGAGGCACCTAGTACCCCGCATATCCATCGATCTCCAAGTACGTCTGGACGATCACTAACTGTTTCCATCTTCTTGGGTGTACAGCCCAATCAAGATCATCAGTTATCACCCAAACGACGTGAAGACCTCCGGTCTTCGACCATCGTCTTCATCTTCGACTTATCGTCGTATCAGTTATCCAGAATGGGATAAACCCGGACTTTCCGAATAACTCGCGTATATTTTAAATAAGTGTTACACAAACACAACATACGCCTCATTCCAATTTATTAGTCACTAACCGTAAATTAATCAAGAGAATAATTCCCCAAATATTAACCCCGAAGGCCGAAACCAACATCAGATCAATATCCAGAAAACCATTCTACTTAGCTAACCGACAGTTAGTTTCTAAATTTCACGTTCAAATCTAATTAAAGATTTAACTATCGCCTGGAGCAAAACTGGTGATACTCCATTCTCGATCTTTTCAATCTAATTAAAGATTCATTAAAACTCTACTTAGTTTTAATCTTCGACTGGGTTAAAGAATCAGTGTCATTTAAAACACGGTTCACGATAAACCCAAAATCACATTCCATTAATTATCGGGTTAAAGAACGAGTGTTATTTAAAACACTGTTCACGATAAACCCAAAAATCAATATCAATTCAATTCCAATTAAATATTATTTAATTGGTACACTTCATTAAATCTAAATAAAAAGATTTAATCCTTTCTCAACTGAGTTCAAGAACAGTGTTAGTGAAGACACCATTCACGACAAACCCAAATCACATTTGATATTCAATATAAGGCTCTGAATAGAAAATATATCGGCTTATATTCAATATCAAATTCTACGATTTACAAATGTCGTATTGGAAATAACGATATAAATATATATCTTTCAAATTTCCGTAACAACATCCGTATAATCACAAATTCCAACATCGAAATATTCCGAAGACAATTTCGATTCAAATCCATTCCAATGCAACCATCGGAAATTTTGGTTATTTTTAAAACCCTTTTCGAATTCAATTTATTTATTTAAAAATAAATATAATTATAATTCTAGTTCAAAACTAGTTCATTTCGATAAAAAACTATTTTTATCTTTTCAAATATGGAGTTTTCCATCCCAAATCTTCACAAATCATTTCTTATGATTTTACACAAATTATTACTATTTTTAATAATTTTATCAAGGCCCGTACAGTCGATTTCCACCAACGGCCATCGAACTGCACTTACAGCGACCTTTTTCAAATTTGATTTGGACATAATTCCAAATCCAACCATTAGATTTCAAATTTCTAACATTCGCTAGAAAGCTCTTTTCGATACGAACCCAACGGTTCCGGTTTTAGGAGAATCCGACGGTCGGATCTCCCGTAACGTCCATTTGAAATCAATGGTCGAAATTCGCGAACTGCCGCGGCGCGGCGCGTTCTATTCAGGCCATTATATTATATATATAATATATATAATATATATTTCGTCGATTTCTATTTAAAACGAATTATATAAATAGTTTTAAATTCGTTTCAAATTCTATTTCAACTTTTATTTCAATTCAAAGCCAAAATTGAATTCTTCTTTATAAATTCGTTTTAAAATTCATTTCTATTCAATTCAAATTTCAATTCAATTTGAATTCATTCCAATTTGCTTTCAATTCACTTTGAATTCGTTTTCAATTCAATTCATTTCGAAATCGCTTTCAATTCACTTTGAATTCGTTTTCAATTCAATTCATTTCGAAATCGTTTTCAATTCACTTTGAATTCGTTTTCAATTCAATTCATTTCGAAATCGCTTTCAATTCACTTTGAATTCGTTTTCAATTCAATTCATTTCGAAATCGTTTTCAATTCACTTTGAATTCGTTTTCAATTCAATTCATTTCGAAATCACTTTCAATTCACTTTGAATTCGTTTTCAATTCAATTCATTTCGAAATCACTTTCAATTCACTTTGAATTCGTTTTCAATTCAATTCATTTCGAAATCGCTTTCAATTCACTTTGAATTCGTTTTCAATTCAATTCATTTCGAAATCGTTTTCAATTCACTTTGAATTCGTTTTCAATTCAATTCATTTCGAAATCGCTTTCAATTCACTTTGAATTCGTTTTCAATTCAATTCATTTCGAAATCGTTTTCAATTCAATTCATTTCGAAATATTTGATTTCAAAATTACTTTTTAATATTCATTTTAAAATGAATAAAATCGATATAAATATCGTTCACGTCAAAATGGCGTCACTCTAATCAACACGGCTTCATATATTGACATTTTCAAATATTCCATTTCGAATATTTCTATTTTAAAACTGGAATGAGGCCCAATCAATTACCATATAAAGTTAATTATATGGATTTTCATACAACACATGTATAATAGCCTTGAAAAATAATCAACCATCAACCAAAGTGCACTACACTGTATAAGCATCAAATATAGATATCTAACGCTTATAACAGCCTGTCAATCAATCGATCGACATATTTAATCAATCAGGATGAGTGAACTTCAAATTTCATCCCAACACCCGTGTGGGGTTTCAAACAATCAAACACAGATTTTATTCGTGCAGTTGGGCGATGTGTAAAATTTATCGACCCAATCAATATCAGTCAAATCAGTGTATATACAAACAAATCGGCCGATTTGTTTATAACTATTCATTTATTCACATTCACGTTAAAATTTATATTTTTAACGATAAAACATTTTATTTCAACCTATGAATTTCTATTCAATTCATTTACACAATAAAATGATATTTTTATTTTCTAACATATTTTAGAAAATTTCGGCGGCATAACGGCACGATACTAGAAACGGGACAAGGCCTAGCCTTATCCCCGGTCTAGTGAAGGCCCACGCCATTCACACATCAATCATATCAATTTCATTTCACCAAACAATCAAATCCAAATCAAATAATCTAACCAACTACACAACCAATCAAACAAGTCCATGGTCTGTGGACGGGTGTCGGGTGCTACTAAGCACCGTCTGCATCCTAGTATATATATATAACTAGAAAATAAATTGAAAGGTGAGAAATTCTCACCTTTAGCTATCCTAGCTCCACGGCTCTTCATTTGCAGAAGTCTTCGTCGTTTCGTCTTTTTGTCAGCTTCGTCGCCCGTATTCTCTACATAGGTAAAAATCGAATTTTTACTATGTTATTCAATATATAAAATCACATTTTTACTTTGCTTCTCAATATATAAAAATCGATTTTTTCTTTGCTTTTCAATATATAAAAATCATATTTTTATTTCGAAGTTCAATATATAAAAATTCCATTTTTCTATCGAAGTTCAATATATAAAAATTCCATTTTTCTATCGAAGTTCAATATATAAAAATTCCATTTTTCTATCGAAGTTCAATATATAAAAATTCCATTTTTCTATCGAAGTTCAATATATAAAAATTCCATTTTTCTATCGAAGTTCAATATATAAAAATTTGATTTTTACTTCGACTTTCAATATCTAAAAATCGAATTTTTACAACGCTACTATATAGATAAAAATTATATTTTTATCACGCTATTTTCTATATAAAGATTTCGCCTTTTTAAATTTAAAGATTTCACCTTTTTAAATTTAAAGATTTCACCTTTTTAAATTTAAAGATTTCTAAATAAAAATCATATTTTTATCCTTCCTATCATTTAAAAATTATATTTCCAATCTTTCCATTATATAAAAATTATTCCTTTCTCATTTTACAAAAATTAAACCTTAATACCCTGTTTTAACATATAAATAAATAAATAAATAAAAGATCAGATTTTAAACAATGTATTTTATAAGCAAATAAATAAATAAAATCACCTTTTACTGCGGAGAGAAGGGGTTTTGCTGCCGATTTGCGAAGGGGGGGGGTTGCGTCGTTCCTGCGGTGGCAGGCATGGGCTCTGGCCGGCGGCGATGGGCCCTAGGAGGTGGAGTGGGTCGCGCGAGGCCGAAGGTGGCTAATTTGGGGAGGCTAGGGCGCTGCGTCGGATTCGACAGAGGGGGGGACGACGAAGAGCGAGAGAAGCGGTGAAGCGATAGGGGGAGGTGATGGAGGGGGAGGAGACGGCCGGAGTGGCGCGCGACCGGGAGTGGGGTACGAAGCGATGGCGGCGGCGTTTGGGATTAGGGCATCGAGTTATATTTTTTTTTTATTTTATTTGATTTCAACTGATGAGAGAGGGGGGGGGTAAGATATATATATTTTAATATTTAATTACTTTTATTTTCAAAAAAGCAATTTTTATTTTCGACCTCGAAATCGAACCCACCGACTGTCGTCCGTAGCGTAATACCCCCATTCCGAACACAATGGGATATGTATCTCAAGCTGATTTGATTGTTACAATCAGTTTCCTTTTGAATTTTCATTTAAATCACTATATTGAATTTTAAACGCACATTTCAAATTACCGGGGTCACATACTAACTAGAAAAATTCCATAAAAATATTTTCTAGCTTCGTATTGACGATACGGTCCTATCAAAACTAGTTTCGTCGAATTCTGAGACCGTTTGAAAAATGGCCAATTTCCAGTCGATTAAAATCAACTGAAACTGGTCAAACGCGTTTTCCTTTGCCACGCTCACATATTGATTCGAAAAATTATGAAATTTGAAATCTAGCAATAACTTAACACCACGGACCCAACAAAACTGGTTTCGTCGGAATCCGAGGTCGTTTGCAAAATTGCTATTTTTAAGGGCCTTATATATATAAAAATATATATAAATTCCACAGCGACTATTTCTAATTTTAAACTGGACATATCTTATCATTTCTAAGATGAAATCTCAGTTTGTTAATTTCGTTACAAAGATATAGTTATACAGATTCAAATATTTCTTGTTTCGTTCAATTCTGACTTATAACGAATTCTGTATATTCATTTGAAATTAGAAATCGAATTTTCGAACTACCGCGCCATTTTCAATTCCTTTTATAATTATATATAAATATTTATATTCTAACGACGACGCGTATAATATATACGTTCGAATTATATTCAAAATAAATTTCTCGTCGATATTATTTAAAATAATTCATTTTAAATATTCAAAATTCGCTAAAATTGCCAAAATAAAAATTTTAAACTGGCCCAGATTTTCCGGGTTGTTACAATCTCCCCCACTTAAAACTTTTCGTCCCCGAAAAGGAACAAAGTCGAAAGTGGTTTGATTAATCATCTCTGCGTTCGATCCGGCTTCCTTTCTCCAACTCTTTCAGTTTCTGAGAATTTTCAAAACTTCAAAAATTTGGCTAACACCCTAAATTTTTGAAAAATTTCGCCATAACCTCCCCTGCAATGGGAGCATCGGGGAATTTCAAATAGCTTCCCCGGTCCTTCAGATCTCAAAAAGAAAAAGAAAAAGCCAAGCGGCTAGCCAATAGGCTCACAAAATCATCATCACCCAAGCTAAACAGGAAATTATGTAGTAAACATGTACCTATTTGTCGGGCAAACAAATTTTATTCTCTGCTCTAGCCTCCTTGCTATGACCTGTTCAATATAAGCATATGTATATGCAAGCAAATGCGACCAATTTTCAATACAGTTCAATATTTGATGCTATTAGGCTAATTGGTTAAAAATTAGCAAACAAATAAACAAACAACCCAAACATCAATCAATTAGTGAATTAGAGTTTCAAATTGATAATTTTAATACATATACAAAAATCATGTTCTTGATGCCAAATCACAACAATAGGCCCTATCTAATTTTGGTTCTCACACCAGTCAATAGGAAGTATATAAATATCACACCTTCGACTCTCGAATATTAATTCTGATGATGTAGCTACAATCATCAGAATCACCTTCGGGCGACTAGAGTGTGAATCTATATCTATCCAATATATTAAAACCTCGAATAGACGCTAGCTAGGCGCATACGCAAAATCTTTATATATTGGACTGTCCTAATCAATATAAATAAATAATCAAATACGATTAAGTGATTTAGATTTTCAAAACTAAATTTGCTTTTACTTTAAAAATATACTCTTCACACTCGTTCTAGGATACTACTGATCCCATCTCTAACGAGTCATCCCCATTGGATATTACTAATCCAATATCTGATGAATTCTTTCGTATGGTTCTAATGTGCCTTGTTCTCTAAGCCTTGTAAACCAAAGCTCTGATACCAAATGTGACGAGAAGGAATTTCGCTCGGTCCGAACCAGTCGCTAAACCGACCCAGACCATTCGAAACGCCCTATCGTTTGAGAACAGGACAAAACAGAACGCATACAGAAGAACATTTCATTGTATATTACAACAATGCATCAGATTACAAGAATATACAGAGTATAAATGAATATTACACAGAAATATCAGAGCTTTAAATTACATTTAAATACATAGCAGCGGAAAATAATACAATACACAACTAGAATGAGATATACGGATACAAAGCTTTCCGGATATCGTTCCAGCTGTAAACCAGGATCCTGTGAATATAAATCTGCAAAAACCAAAACTACTAGCTGCCCGTGTCAAAATAGGGGCACCCAGAGTTTAGGTTAAAACAATAAACTCCAGGTCAGTCATGTGACTGGTGTGAGAACTAAAACAGTTAATCTTTATTTTTAAACTTAGGTAAATCAAGGGACCACGCCGTATAACACGAAACGGGTTTCCTCCCAAGAATACCAGTGCATAAAACAAACAGCGCAATGCTAAATAAAGAAAAATGAAGCTGTTATAAGACCCAGGTCCCATCACACAATGCAACGCAGTCGAGGATAGGGTTTTCCCTTATAACAGCCAAAGAATGCTTGATACGTTTAAAACAAATCTTTTGATACTATTATAAGTGCATAGTGTATAAAACACTTCAAATCATAAGTATCAATCATAGGCGGCATGGGTACCATATATCATGTCGCCATATATAGGATTACAACTAAAACCGCAAAGTCACGTATTTGGAAATTGGATTTCCATCTATGAACCGAGGCAAAAGATAGTCCTCAACCGATTCAGACAATCTAGCCCATGTCTAGGCAAGTACTCAGTCAAGCCTTGGAGCGACAGGGCCGGTCCACCGATGTGGATTAAAATTCCTGAACACTACGTTTCCCCGCCCTTTGGGGCGTAAATGAGCCAACGAATGGCTCCATCGGTTCGAGAACGACCGATCAATCCGAGGCGCCTCGCAACAGCAACAACCACATAAGTCAAACTCGTCAGGGCGTGTAAAACCACTGACGCCACTTCTAGCTAGAAAGAAACGCAAGTCCTCCCTGAGGTCCGTCTCCCGTTTTTGGTTCATACCGGGTGTGAAACACGCGAGGTAAACGTTACACAAAGCTACGCCACAAAGGCCGTGCTTTGATCATCACCACAAGACTTTGCTTTTCAACAGAAGCCTTGATCATTTGCATCTTAGCATGCCACACAGGCAAACCATCCTATGCAACCGATATCAGTCACACAGAATGAAATCCGATGTCAGACACACAGTCCATTTACAAGTCCGTTCTGGGTCTGAACGAAACCGGAGGCACCTAGTACCCCGCATATCCATCGATCTCCAAGTACGTCTGGACGATCACTAACTGTTTCCATCTTCTTGGGTGTACAGCCCAATCAAGATCATCAGTTATCACCCAAATGACGTGAAGACCTCCGGTCTTCGACCATCGTCTTCATCTTCGACTTATCGTCGTATCAGTTATCCAGAATGGGATAAACCCGGACTTTCCGAATAACTCGCGTATATTTTAAATAAGTGTTACACAAACACAACATACGCCTCATTCCAATTTATTAGTCACTAACCGTAAATTAATCAAGAGAATAATTCCCCAAATATTAACCCCGAAGGCCGAAACCAACATCAGATCAATATCCAGAAAACCATTCTACTTAGCTAACCGACAGTTAGTTTCTAAATTTCACGTTCAAATCTAATTAAAGATTTAACTATCGCCTGGAGCAAAACTGGTGATACTCCATTCTCGATCTTTTCAATCTAATTAAAGATTCATTAAAACTCTACTTAGTTTTAATCTTCGACTGGGTTAAAGAATCAGTGTCATTTAAAACACGGTTCACGATAAACCCAAAATCACATTCCATTAATTATCGGGTTAAAGAACGAGTGTTATTTAAAACACTGTTCACGATAAACCCAAAAATCAATATCAATTCAATTCCAATTAAATATTATTTAATTGGTACACTTCATTAAATCTAAATAAAAAGATTTAATCCTTTCTCAACTGAGTTCAAGAACAGTGTTAGTGAAGACACCATTCACGACAAACCCAAATCACATTTGATATTCAATATAAGGCTCTGAATAGAAAATATATCGGCTTATATTCAATATCAAATTCTACGATTTACAAATGTCGTATTGGAAATAACGATATAAATATATATCTTTCAAATTTCCGTAACAACATCCGTATAATCACAAATTCCAACATCGAAATATTCCGAAGACAATTTCGATTCAAATCCATTCCAATGCAACCATCGGAAATTTTGGTTATTTTTAAAACCCTTTTCGAATTCAATTTATTTATTTAAAAATAAATATAATTATAATTCTAGTTCAAAACTAGTTCATTTCGATAAAAAACTATTTTTATCTTTTCAAATATGGAGTTTTCCATCCCAAATCTTCACAAATCATTTCTTATGATTTTACACAAATTATTACTATTTTTAATAATTTTATCAAGGCCCGTACAGTCGATTTCCACCAACGGCCATCGAACTGCACTTACAGCGACCTTTTTCAAATTTGATTTGGACATAATTCCAAATCCAACCATTAGATTTCAAATTTCTAACATTCGCTAGAAAGCTCTTTTCGATACGAACCCAACGGTTCCGGTTTTAGGAGAATCCGACGGTCGGATCTCCCATAACGTCCATTTGAAATCAATGGTCGAAATTCGCGAACTGCCGCGGCGCGGCGCGTTCTATTCAGGCCATTATATTATATATATAATATATATTTCGTCGATTTCTATTTAAAACGAATTATATAAATAGTTTTAAATTCGTTTCAAATTCTATTTCAACTTTTATTTCAATTCAAAGCCAAAATTGAATTCTTCTTTATAAATTCGTTTTAAAATTCATTTCTATTCAATTCAAATTTCAATTCAATTTGAATTCATTCCAATTTGCTTTCAATTCATTTTGAATTCGTTTTCAATTCAATTCATTTCGAAATCACTTTCAATTCACTTTGAATTCGTTTTCAATTCAATTCATTTCGAAATCACTTTCAATTCACTTTGAATTCGTTTTCAATTCAATTCATTTCGAAATCGCTTTCAATTCACTTTGAATTCGTTTTCAATTCAATTCATTTCGAAATCGTTTTCAATTCACTTTGAATTCGTTTTCAATTCAATTCATTTCGAAATCACTTTCAATTCACTTTGAATTCGTTTTCAATTCAATTCATTTCGAAATCACTTTCAATTCACTTTGAATTCGTTTTCAATTCAATTCATTTCGAAATCGCTTTCAATTCACTTTGAATTCGTTTTCAATTCAATTCATTTCGAAATCGTTTTCAATTCACTTTGAATTCGTTTTCAATTCAATTCATTTCGAAATCGCTTTCAATTCACTTTGAATTCGTTTTCAATTCAATTCATTTCGAAATCGTTTTCAATTCAATTCATTTCGAAATATTTGATTTCAAAATTACTTTTTAATATTCATTTTAAAATGAATAAAATCGATATAAATATCGTTCACGTCAAAATGGCGTCACTCTAATCAACACGGCTTCATATATTGACATTTTCAAATATTCCATTTCGAATATTTCTATTTTAAAACTGGAATGAGGCCCAATCAATTACCATATAAAGTTAATTATATGGATTTTCATACAACACATGTATAATAGCCTTGAAAAATAATCAACCATCAACCAAAGTGCACTACACTGTATAAGCATCAAATATAGATATCTAACGCTTATAACAGCCTGTCAATCAATCGATCGACATATTTAATCAATCAGGATGAGTGAACTTCAAATTTCATCCCAACACCCGTGTGGGGTTTCAAACAATCAAACACAGATTTTATTCGTGCAGTTGGGCGATGTGTAAAATTTATCGACCCAATCAATATCAGTCAAATCAGTGTATATACAAACAAATCGGCCGATTTGTTTATAACTATTCATTTATTCACATTCACGTTAAAATTTATATTTTTAACGATAAAACATTTTATTTCAACCTATGAATTTCTATTCAATTCATTTACACAATAAAATGATATTTTTATTTTCTAACATATTTTAGAAAATTTCGGCGGCATAACGGCACGATACTAGAAACGGGACAAGGCCTAGCCTTATCCCCGGTCTAGTGAAGGCCCACGCCATTCACACATCAATCATATCAATTTCATTTCACCAAACAATCAAATCCAAATCAAATAATCTAACCAACTACACAACCAATCAAACAAGTCCATGGTCTGTGGACGGGTGTCGGGTGCTACTAAGCACCGTCTGCATCCTAGTATATATATAACTAGAAAATAAATTGAAAGGTGAGAAATTCTCACCTTTAGCTATCCTAGCTCCACGGCTCTTCATTTGCAGAAGTCTTCGTCGTTTCGTCTTTTTGTCAGCTTCGTCGCCCGTATTCTCTACATAGGTAAAAATCGAATTTTTACTATGTTATTCAATATATAAAATCACATTTTTACTTTGCTTCTCAATATATAAAAATCGATTTTTTCTTTGCTTTTCAATATATAAAAATCATATTTTTATTTCGAAGTTCAATATATAAAAATTCCATTTTTCTATCGAAGTTCAATATATAAAAATTCCATTTTTCTATCGAAGTTCAATATATAAAAATTCCATTTTTCTATCGAAGTTCAATATATAAAAATTCCATTTTTCTATCGAAGTTCAATATATAAAAATTCCATTTTTCTATCGAAGTTCAATATATAAAAATTTGATTTTTACTTCGACTTTCAATATCTAAAAATCGAATTTTTACAACGCTACTATATAGATAAAAATTATATTTTTATCACGCTATTTTCTATATAAAGATTTCGCCTTTTTAAATTTAAAGATTTCACCTTTTTAAATTTAAAGATTTCACCTTTTTAAATTTAAAGATTTCTAAATAAAAATCATATTTTTATCCTTCCTATCATTTAAAAATTATATTTCCAATCTTTCCATTATATAAAAATTATTCCTTTCTCATTTTACAAAAATTAAACCTTAATACCCTGTTTTAACATATAAATAAATAAATAAATAAAAGATCAGATTTTAAACAATGTATTTTATAAGCAAATAAATAAATAAAATCACCTTTTACTGCGGAGAGAAGGGGTTTTGCTGCCGATTTGCGAAGGGGGGGGGGTTGCGTCGTTCCTGCGGTGGCAGGCATGGGCTCTGGCCGGCGGCGATGGGCCCTAGGAGGTGGAGTGGGTCGCGCGAGGCCGAAGGTGGCTAATTTGGGGAGGCTAGGGCGCTGCGTCGGATTCGACAGAGGGGGGGACGACGAAGAGCGAGAGAAGCGGTGAAGCGATAGGGGGAGGTGATGGAGGGGGAGGAGACGGCCGGAGTGGCGCGCGACCGGGAGTGGGGTACGAAGCGATGGCGGCGGCGTTTGGGATTAGGGCATCGAGTTATTTTTTTTTTTTATTTTATTTGATTTCAACTGATGAGAGAGGGGGGGGGGGTAAGATATATATATTTTAATATTTAATTACTTTTATTTTCAAAAAAGCAATTTTTATTTTCGACCTCGAAATCGAACCCACCGACTGTCGTCCGTAGCGTAATACCCCCATTCCGAACACAATGGGATATGTATCTCAAGCTGATTTGATTGTTACAATCAGTTTCCTTTTGAATTTTCATTTAAATCACTATATTGAATTTTAAACGCACATTTCAAATTACCGGGGTCACATACTAACTAGAAAAATTCCATAAAAATATTTTCTAGCTTCGTATTGACGATACGGTCCTATCAAAACTAGTTTCGTCGAATTCTGAGACCGTTTGAAAAATGGCCAATTTCCAGTCGATTAAAATCAACTGAAACTGGTCAAACGCGTTTTCCTTTGCCACGCTCACATATTGATTCGAAAAATTATGAAATTTGAAATCTAGCAATAACTTAACACCACGGACCCAACAAAACTGGTTTCGTCGGAATCCGAGGTCGTTTGCAAAATTGCTATTTTTAAGGGCCTTATATATATAAAAATATATATAAATTCCACAGCGACTATTTCTAATTTTAAACTGGACATATCTTATCATTTCTAAGATGAAATCTCAGTTTGTTAATTTCGTTACAAAGATATAGTTATACAGATTCAAATATTTCTTGTTTCGTTCAATTCTGACTTATAACGAATTCTGTATATTCATTTGAAATTAGAAATCGAATTTTCGAACTACCGCGCCATTTTCAATTCCTTTTATAATTATATATAAATATTTATATTCTAACGACGACGCGTATAATATATACGTTCGAATTATATTCAAAATAAATTTCTCGTCGATATTATTTAAAATAATTCATTTTAAATATTCAAAATTCGCTAAAATTGCCAAAATAAAAATTTTAAACTGGCCCAGATTTTCCGGGTTGTTACAAACTATATATTCGATTAACTCCTTTTAACTCGATTAAACTATTCATTTATAAAGATTTACTTTTAGTAACGGTTCTTCACTTTACAAATGATTTCCTTCTTATAACAGTTTCCATTTTATAACGTTTATTCATTTTCTAAATATCTCCTATTTATAAATATTCCAATTTATAAATATTTCTTATTTATAAATATTCCATTTATAAATATTTTATTTTTAAATATCACTTTGAAAATATTCCCTTATCAACATTTCGGTATGTTATGGTATTCAACATATCAAATCACGATGATCAATATCGTCCAAACACATATATAATCGACAACTGTAACATCCTGGATTTTTTGGCCGTTCAAATCGACAATGATCCTTAACGTTGACATAAACAGATCAAAAATACGGATAGTTATTGGGATTAAAAAAAGAAAGAAGAAAATAAATACAGAATCTCGCAGCGGAAGGACAAAATATAATAAATAAATAACAGTTCATGAAGCTGTTAAAACATACATTTTATTATATTTTACAACGATTATTAGAGTAAATTAACATACAACATACCAATGCATTGCAGCGGAATAATAATAATAATACGTCTGTTGAGCTCCATCTTAATCTTCATAATGGAATCTTCCAAGCAAGGGAATCTTCGCTAACTGCAACTCGGTCTGACCCGAGCGTATTGCATAAAAAGAAACACAACAAACACTCGGATCAGAACTAAATCATTCTCATATTAGTTAAATCAAATTTATGTGAAAATATGAGTGCAATAACTTAGAAGATGTTACGGGAATTTCCATCTCCTAAGGATCTGTCAAACTAATATAATACGCTATTATAATAGTGTCTATGGTTAAATATAACATAATAAAATAGCGTAAGCGGGATTACATTTTTACCCTTACACGGTTTATAAACATCATCGTAAACATTGCATATAAAACACCAGTAACAGTCGGTGGATAGGGATGCGCCGCTATACGACAATGTCCAATCAAAATCATAGGGGGCTCGATCAGGATAATATGACAAGGCACACGAGGAATGCCCAGAGTATGAATATACTAGTTGCCCGCCCGGACTGGTGGTAACGCATAGCCGCAACTACCGCCCACCTCGGACAACACTCCCAAATCACGGATGCGCATCAAATCAAACCGAGGGACTATAGTAATAAAGGAAGAAGTGTTGCCGATGGAGGTAGCTAACCCCACTTGGTCACGGTATAGCCCTGTTTTAATCATTTTAATTATGACCCGAAGGTCAAGGATATCCATTATCGTTCTCTTTCCTCAAATCCAGTAATCGCCTCCAAATCCATCCAACACCATTTCTGGAACTCCACCGCGTACACAGTTGTTAAAGTGGTTTTCGGTATTGGCAGAGAGTATGACAATATCCGATCCCGGTCTCTTTAACAACCAATCGTTTACATTTTTCACACCGGTCAGTTCTTTACATTTCAAAGGGGTTCGTACTTCATATCAAAATATCAGATTTTTAAAATCATTCAATATTCAAAATAGAATATTTTTCATACTAAAATATCCATTTAAACCAATTAAAATCTTGAAACAATTCCAACTTTAATAATTTGAATAATAAAATAGTTAACAGTATATTTAAAATAGTTTAGATATATAATTGAAATAGTTTGAAAATAAATAGTTTGTAATTAAAATAGAATTTATCAAATTTATTAATTAAAATATATAGTTAAAACATTAAGAAATTTATAAAATAAATAGTTAATTATAAAATGATTTATTTAAAATAATTTATAAAAGAAAATAGAAATAAAGTAGAATAGTTTATAAAGAGAAAAAAATTTAAAATAGTTTATAAAAGGATTTGAAATACTATAGTTGGAATTAGAATTGTTTCTCTAACATTTTCAATTGAACTTGAAGTCAAATTTCAACTTCAATTCAACCAACTCAATTTTCAATAATTCCATTGATCAAACTTCCAATTTACATTCATTTCAATTTGATCAAATTAATTCAACTAGTTACATTCCAAATCAGATTCTCATTTTCAATGATTTCAATTTATGGAAAATATCGAGTTCACAATTCGTATATAATTCAAATCAATGTTGATTCATAATAAAATTCAAAGGTAGGTGAAACAATTCAATTTCAATAAATTCGATTCACATTAAATTTCATTTTTATAGCTTCAGTTACAACACTAAATTATTTATCTTTTGCTTATATTTCAAAACTCAAAGTTCAAGTTCAAAAGAAATCAATTTATAAAACATCATCCTTATTATCTTTAAACAACATTTCTAAATTCATGGTTAAAACAAATTTTTATTTAACCAACTGATGTTCGTATATAATTTTCTATCCTATGGCCAAGTGATACTTAAATTTTAATTTTAGTATTTTGGGAAAGGATATATATCATTTCAATCCAAATCAGGGTCATAGGTATTTATCATTTCAACCTACGTTCTTAATTCATTTTAACGATTAATCCCTAGTTTATTCGATGCCCGTAACATCTAGGGTAATGGTTGGGATTAATCAGCACAAATAATGATCATATATGAATAAATGTGAATAACAGGTAAGTTCACACAACTAACATCAATATATCAAACATATCAAATTCAAGCCATTCATCACATCAATACATACAAAACAGTCCAATATCATATAAACTTATAAATTTTCAGATGTCAGGTTTTAAACAGTAATTAAATGTCGAATTTTTTTACTTAACGGAAAAATTATATTTAACAGTCAAATTTAACTACACCATCGATACAAATAAATAAAAACATGCAATTTAAAATGTCAAACATCAATCCATATAATCATATCATGACATGATAATAATTTAACTAATATTAGAATGCTTTAGTTACGCGTGAGTGGGTTTGATCACTCACCTTAGGTTTCGAACGCTTTAAAACTTCAAAATAAGCCCAAAATTTGACAGTCTCAAAATCTATCCAAATTGGTGCCATCGCGAAGAGCTCATCGATACGATTCCAACGCAACTAACCGCGTGTCATTCTGAAGTCGTATGCAAAACTTATACACATTACAAGTTATACAAATTTGAATATAAATTAAAACAAGATAATTAAACACACCCCCTCACCTTAATGCCACAATGCCACGTCATCATTCCTCCTTCCTCCTCATGTTCTCTACAGTAAATAAAATCGTCCATGTCCTAAAACATGTCTCCTTCTCTCCTCTATATCTCCTAATTCCCTCAATGAAAACCCAAACAGATGGATCCGACGAATTTCTCTTCGCGGTCTCTTCCTCTCCATCACCGTCTTGCCAAACTCGACCTCACCAAGGAAAATGCCTCCTCCTTACATACATATGTTTTTTTCACTATAGGTTGCGATACTTTTTGTCATGGAATCCTCTCAAATTTTGTCATGATGTGCTCCTCCATACCACAAACCCGAATACAATCATCAATTCAGGCATAGATCTCTATAATCAACACAAATCTCAACCTTAGTTTAATGTCCTTTACAGTAGACGTTGAAACCCAAACAAAATCATGTCGCACCTTCTAACAAAAGAATAGAATTGAAGAGAATATTTATCTGAGTTGAATGAGACTAGTTTTAGAATTTTTCAATGAGAGGTTCACAAGATATTGAGTTTTGAATTAGGTAGAAGCCATTGTTGTTTCTCTAATATATTTTTTATAAGTAGAGATTGATTATCGAAAATGAAGCAGATGAACAGTAAGTGGAGAAAATGAGCAGAAGGCCTAACGTAGAAGAAGAATCATGGCCGTTTGAACGGGAATAGTTAATTAAATAAAAGAAAAGTGACGTGGCTAGAACGTGTATTCCCATTATTTAAGGCACAACATCCGCTCCTCTTAAATAGCAAGTGTTCATCTTGGCTTGTACACATTTTAAATTTTAAAATCTACTTAACGGATTTGGTTAAATGACATACACCAATCAATCTCGTGTTTCCGTATGTACGAAAATACAAATACCATAAAACAAAACGGATTGTTCAACCACATAAATACAAATATTTCTTTTCTTGTTGCACTAACACAAACGCGAAATAATACATTAAAAAATTAAAATAAAATGTTCGCGTACTATTTCATCATGTTCGTTACATACGCTACCGGTTTATTAAATATTTATATAAACCGATTTCAACGGTCGATATCTGATGAAGCTGACGTTGTGAAATGTCATGTAAATATATATATATATATATATATTCAAAATCAATGCTTTATTGTTATAATTGGTCGATTTCGTAATTAAATCACTAAGCTTTATTATAAATTTATTATTCAATTTGGTTCAAATATCCAAATATTCAATATTAACTTTCAAATTTCAATAAATAACAATACAAATCAAATCATGGTTTCATTTACAATTAAAGCAAATTATTATAATTAAAACAAGTTAAATTTCGTTACTAAATAAATTTGGTAAGGTTTACAAATAAATTCATGTAATTAAATCTCCAATTATAATTATAACCATTAAATATACAAAATCATTTCAATTATTAATCACACCAATCAATTTCATTAAATACATATTAATATGAAATTTCAACTTTCACTGTCAATCAATATAAATGAATCATGAACCTATTTGGAATCAAAACAAGTCACAATTATCATAATACATTGAATTTCTATACTTAAACCATTCAATTAAGTTTTCACCATAAATCTCCAAATTAAGTCATTAAAGTTTTAATTATAAATTCATTGACTCGGTTTAATTCAATTAAATAAAATCAAATTTCAATTCTCAATAATTACAATACAAACCGGCCTATAATTTATATTGTCAATCCATATAGATAATGACATTTATTACGCATTGACATTCACTGTACAAACAACGAATGTTAATTATTACTATATACAATAAATTAATTTTTCAACAAATATAAAATTCCAAAATTAGTTAACCCGTTATAATTTGTTAATCCAATAAAAATTCAAATTCCATTACAAGTAAATTATTAAACACTGCCATTATCATACATATTCTATTGCAGATCATTTTACAATAATAAAATTTTAGTACATATCTTATCAATATACAATATAAATCATACATTTTAATATTTAAAACAATTTTGTTCCACATAAAATTTAATATTTTAAATAGTCGCAAAACTCGGGATGTTACACTCTTCCCCACTTAAAACTTTTCGTCCTCGAAAAGGCGTAGTTAGGAAGTTGTCAATTTATTTACCTAATCATCTAATTTCTTATTCACTTTCAATTATTTTAATCGACATTGAATATATATATATATATACACTAGCTTTTCTTACAACCGCCTAATCCAATTCCATTTATATTCAACATTCATTTGATTATACTTCATAAGTTAAGTTTTGATTAATTATAGAATTTTAAATCTACCATCAATTTCATTTATCAATTGATTTATTTACATTCATATAACCAAATCTACTTCTATTTGAATGTTCATTCTCATTAACCTTTATTACCCAAGTTTCATTTATTAGTATAATGTACAATTACCAATTTATATTATCACTTTAACTTCTTGACATCTTGGGGGGAAATTTTATATGCAAAAAGGATGTACTATGGTATTATTCAATATGTCCATTTCAATTAGCATTACATATTTAACCATTTAATTGCATTTCCTTATTATATCAGTTATCTATTTATTTTTCATTCCATTAATTTATCTCTTTAACAAGTTCATTTTTCCTTCATACACTACCATGTCAATTTCATTTATTCTTATAACTAACTAATTTCTATTTGGACATCAATATTCATTAGTGAAATAGATTTATTTAAGTTTCCTACCTCCATTCATGTTCATTTGCCATATTCACCATTTGTAGATTTCTTTAAATATCTCTTTTCTCTTCATAATATACAATTTAAGAGTACAACATTTTACGGCTATAGATTTATTTAACTAGTTTATTTCATTAGTCCAAATTTTATTTACTTTACATAATTGAATTCAATTTCCATAACAATCCAAGTGTATGACGTTATGGTCCAAACTTACGGCTTCTTTAATTTCATAACCCATCAATATAATTTCACCCCTTTATTTTTCATAACAATACTTGTATATTATGTAATTGTCAATTCCTATAACATTTTCACTTCTTATATACTATGGTAAGTTATATATGTTATAGAAAAGGTTTAATATTACACAAATTTAATATTATCCAATTTGCTTCAATTTTACCATTTCACAATTCTAAGAGATTACTTTATTACATATTTTTTCTTAGATTCATTTATTTATTTCACAATTCAATTGTTTAGAATTTTAAGTTTAGTTCATTATTTCAATTATTCGAGAACTTAAGAATTTGACTTCGGGTTCATTTCCAAATCAATTTTCAAAATATCTTATATATTATATCCTTTATATCAAACCAAACAAAAAAAATTGAAATTCAATTTTCTTAAACAAATTATAAAAGTTCTAATGGTCTCCCCACTCAGACTCTCGAAAAGAAACGTCGATGATGCGTGCACTCATCACCGAAGTTATTTCCCAAAGACAAAGCGTAAAGTATACACTTATTTTCAAAATTCATTTGAAAACAATTTCTATATGAAACAACTTTTAAAATATAAACACATTATTTCAAACCATTTGCAAAACGATATTACACATCCACCCGAAGTTAAATTCTCAAATTCATTTTTAACTTCTTATTTCATTACCAATAAATTTTCAATATTTCATTACCAATTTATTTTCAATATTTATTTCTTAAATCATTCAACAATCAACGGTTCTAATTATTAGTTAATCGAATGATAAATTTGATATAATCATCAAAAAATATCGAATAATTCTATATATATAATATAATTAAAATGATATTATGACGATTAGCCATGTTCGAGTGTTTAGAAATTCCTATCGATACATTGGCGTCCCAGGTACCGACCAGAATTCATAAATACTCAACATAACAAATCAACATAATACAAAACCATTTTATATCAAAATTACAAGTACGCTCTCTCATATAATCTCAAACTCATTCTAGGGCATTATATCCCTATCTCTAATGAGTTAATCCCAAATAGAGCCAAGGTTTTCGCTAAACCAAAGCTCTGATACCAAACGTAACATCCTGGATTTTTTGACCGTTCAAATCGACAATGATCCTTTATGTCGACATAAACAGATCAAAAATACGGATAGACATTGGGATTAAAAAAAGAAAAAAAAAGAAAGAAGAAAATAAATACAGAATCTCGCACCGAAAGGACAAAATATAATAAATAAATAACAGTTCATGAAGCTGTTAAAACATACATTTTATTATATTTTACAACGATTATTAGAGTAAATTAACATACAACATACCAATGCATTGTAGCGGAATAATAATAATAATACGTCTGTTGAGCTCCATCTTAATCTTCATAATGGAATCTTCAAAGCAAGGGAATCTTCGCTAACTGCAACTCGGTCTGACCCGAGCATATTGTATAAAAAGAAACACAACAAACACTCGGATCAGAACTAAATCAAATCAAATTTATGTGAAAATATGAGTGCGATAACTTAGAAGATGTTACGGGAATTTCCATCTCCTAAGGATCTGTCAAACTAATATAATACGCTATTATAATAGTGTCTATGGTTAAATATAACATAATAAAATAGCATAAGCGGGATTACATTTTTACCCTTACACCGTTTATAAACATCATCGTAAACATTGCATATAAAACACCAGTAACAGTTGGTGGATAGGGATGCATCGCTATACGACAATGTCCAATCAAAATCGTAGGGGGCTCGATCAGGATAATATGACAAGGCACACGAGGAATGCCCAGAGTATGAATATACTAGTTGCACGCCCGGACTGGTGGTAACGCATAGCCGCAACTACCGCCCACCTCGGACAACACTCCCAAATCACGGATGCGCATCAAATCAAATCAAACCAAGGGACTATAGTAATAAAGGAAGAAGTGTTGCCGATGGAGGTAGCTAACCCCACTTGGTCACGGTATAGCCCTGTTTTAGTCATTTTAATTATGACCCGAAGGTCAAGGATATCCATTATCGTTCTCTTTCCTCAAATCCAGTAATCGCCTCCAAATCCATCCAACACCATTTCTGGAACTCCACCGCGTACACAGTTGTTAAAGTGGTTTTCGGTATTGGCAGAGAGTATGACAATATCCGATCCCGGTCTCTTTAACAACCAATCGTTTACATTTTTCACACCGGTCAGTTCTTTACATTTCAAAGGGGTTCGTACTTCATATCAAAATATCAGATTTTTAAAATCATTCAATATTCAAAATAGAATATTTTTCATACTAAAATCTCCATTTCAACCAATTAAAATCTTGAAACTATTCCAACTTTAATAATTTGAATAATAAAATAGTTAACAGTATATTTAAAATAGTTTAGATATATAATTGAAATAGTTTGAAAATAAATAGTTTGTAATTAAAATAGAATTTATCAAATTTATTAATTAAAATATATAGTTAGAACATTAAGAAATTTATAAAATTGTTAGACCAAAAAGTGGTTCTAACACCCAAATTGACTAAAATCGAAATAAAATAAGATCAAAAGTAAAATGGAGACACAGAATTTATAGTGGTTCGACATTGAAAAGCCTACGTCCACTTTATAATCACTTTCCTTGATGATATAGATGTAAGTACAATGAGATATTCACTCAATTTCACACACTTTTCAAGTACATTCAATCAATTATCTCAGAATATATGTTTAATGACGATTTGGATTGTCTGGGAATGCTGGAATTTGGTTCTTGAAAGTGTTTTTTTACTCTCAAAGTGCCAAGAAAAAAGATCCCTTTTACTGTCTCTTGACGGGGTATTTATAGATGGAAATTCACTCAGAATTCAGTCCGGTTCGGATCCACGTGTCTTTCATCCCATCGTACTCGGGCTCGGATGGATCCCATTGCTGACAGCGCATCAGAGTAGTGGTCATCGTGGGTAGGAAATGGTCATAACCGCTCCGAATATTCAGGCGATCGTGGGGTGAAGGGAGATGGAATGTGGGTTCGGTTCGGAGGAGCGAGCAGAAGGGGTTCGGGTCGGGGCATCCGATCCGACCCAACCTGAGCTGAAACTGAGTCCTTGTCCATTTTGCTCTGTTCCGTCCCGAACTGGTAGTGGCCCTCCGATCCGACTGGTAGTAGCCCTCCGACCCGACCTGGTATTTTCTAAGAAGAAATGTTCCTTAACGCTTGACATCTCGACTTTGTGTTGCCTACTTCACAAGGTAGGCTAACATTTTGCCCCCTCAAAGGATGCTTCAGTTGGATACGGAGCATGCTTTGATTGTCATTGCACAGTGCCTTCCTGAAGATGAAATCCTGTTCGGTTCGGGCTTCGACCCGAACAGCTTCTTTTCACTTTCCGTTTCGTGCTGGGCTAGCAGGCCAAACTGCGATGCTGGGCTCTTGATCCGGTCCGAGCGAGAAAATAGGGCAGGAATATGAGGGGTCAATGCTGATATATATATATATCTGTCATTCGTTTGCTTTCTTCTTCCTCTTTCATTATTCTCGTTTCCTAATTCTCAACACGAACCCTAATCCTCAAGGAATCTCGAAATTCTTGCTTCGATTCTTGAAACAAACACATAGGTAGTCTCGAAACCCTGAATCCTATCATTGTTATTGTCTTTAATCGAGATTTTACAGTTAATTCGAGCAAATATGGCATATTCATTGTCATGGCTTCGATGCCGTGGTTTCCTCCTTCCTCGTCGTCGTCGCTGCTGGCTCCGCCGCCACCTCGAGGCGCTGGGAGGTTGGAGAGGATGTATGCTCATTTCCCCTATGGAGTTTTGGAAATCAAATCGGGTTCGACTGTGGTTGAGGATGAAGAAGAAGATACATAACATAAAGGGTCGGTTAGGGTGGAGAAGTATGGGGGACGTAGGAGAAGAAAAGGATATGATGTTTTCAGTACCGAATCGGGTTGGAGTTAAATGTGAGAGAGAAGGCGAAGTCTACCCAGCCGGATCGGGTCGGAGTTAAATGTGAAAAAGGGAAGGCGAAGTCTACCCAGCCGGATTGGGTCGGAGTTAAATGTGAAAAAGGGAAGGCGAAGTCTACCCAGCCGGATCGGGTCGGAGTTAAATGTGAAAAAGGGAAGGCGAAGTCTACCTAGCCGGATCGGGTCGGAATGTGGATTAAAGGAGAAGGGGTGTTGGGACTCAAGTCCATCCGATCCGAACACATAATCCCGAGCCGATCCGATTAGATACCACTTCCGACCAAAACAAAGCCTTACCTCCAATCCCATCCAATCATTTATACCCGAACCGATCTGAAGCAGCCCCATCTTAATACACAAGAGTCTGTCTGATTGGCCAAATCAATACTTGACATAATTTTCAACTTCATGAACAGTTAGGATAGTGCCCTGCAAACATAAATGGACATCAAGAACTGCCTTGAACCTTATTACTTTGCCAAGATTTTGCGTCGCACTTTCGAACGTTAACTTTACACTTTCTGCATACACTACTCACACTTTAGTTTATACACATGCACGGGGGGATACGGGCTAATTTACTCTAACTTGTGCTATTGCTTCTTCAATAGTTTTGTGACCATGACATTCAGACGCTCCTCTAGATTAGCAGAGAAGAAGGAGGTCCCAGAGACATCCAACAAAATTACTCTTGAAGACATATCTTCTTCCTCGGATCCAGAATGGGATGATGAGGGCTCAGACTATGAGGTTGAAACTCGCGAAAGCGACAATGTGTCTTTTGAGGGTGGAGTTTCCCTGGGTTGTGAAGAGGAAGGAGGGATTGGCGATGACCGAGCTCCTGATGAATTTGAGTCTGCCATCATACTGGAATCACCTCAAGATTCCGTTGAATCGACGATCGACAATGACAGACTTATCCGAATACGACTAAAGTACGGGATACCCAAAGGGGATACCTTGTTGCCATCAAAATCTGATCGTCCCCACAACCCTCCGGAGGGGTATATGGAAATCACTCGGCTGATGTGCATGGTCGGGGCTATCCCTCCATTTTCTCCTTTCGTCGTCGATTTTCTAAGACAAATGCGGATTGCCCCCATGCAGCTGCATCCCAATTACTATGCTTACTTGTACACCTTATATGTAGCGTACCGTGAGATCTTAGGCATAGAGCTCACTTTTGACGACATTCACTTCTTCTATAACTTCAAGCATCGGACTCGAGAAACTCCTTCTTTCTGTTACTTCGAGTCTGTCCCTAAGAGGAAAATAATTCCAGCACCATTCAGTAGTAAAGCTGGGGACTCCAGGCTGGAATGGTTTTATGTAAAGCGACAACCAGGGTGTGCTAGGAGGTGGACGAAATCAAGTAAAGCACTGGTTTCCTAAATCTCGACTCTGTACATTCAAACCACCGCATTAATTCGTTTTTCTTTTTGTTTGCAGTTAATAACCCAAAACAAATATCGGACCAAGCATTCTTTGATCGGATGCACCAACTCCTTAATGGTGACCAGAAGTTTTTAACTATTGATGAAGTCCTTAAGGACGAATATCTTCATCTCCATGGTTTGTTGTCCATTACCCGTAGCATCGGTCACGGGACGGGTCCCTATGTATATATTCCCCCAGTGGATGTAGTCCCGGAAACGGGCGAAGGTTCGAGAGCTCCTACAGTACCTCTTCAGACTTCACCCTCTCCATCTTCTACTCAAGATGATGAATTGGCTAACATGGCCAAAAAGCATCGCGAAGGGTATACTGTTCCCGAGGATGCCATTTCTCCGGAAAGGTCAACGTCTTCCAAAGAGTCGCCGATTGATGCTTCTGAGGGAGATGTCCCTAGTACCGATGACCCACTATTTCAGGGTTTGGGGGATCTCCCCTTACCTGAAACTATCTACACTTCAGAGGATTTTGGGAAGAATCCTTTAGTTTTCACTTCTTCCGAATAGACCACTCCTGCTAAGGCCAAAGAGCCCGTTCGTACTAGCCTAGCTTCGGACTCGGGTTTGTCGGGGGGAAAACACCACTTAGGACGCACTTAACACAATAGCACCACAACTCACAGCATCTTTCTCTTTGTGAAAATATTTATTCTGAATTTCATTTGTCTTGTTGTGCAGGCACGATGTCCCGATCCTATTATGACATCAGGAAACTCCGCCGCAGCATGTCTAATCCGCCCTATGATACTGAACATGATCGCCGCGAAGATCGCAGTAGGGAGGACAGAAGGCCCTATGATCCTTATCGTTCGCGAACCTCGCGCTCTTGCTCTCCTGTCCGGACAGACCCAGAACGATATAAAGGTTACCAAGGTCGTCGGGAAGAGGACAGGCCGCAATCAAAAGACTTAACCTCTTCTCAAGAAAAGCGCAGTAGGGAGAGGAGTCCGCCAAAAGATACCGAATCACGAAGCAAGCGTAAGGTTCCCGCTAAACGGCCTAGAACGGATAAAGAGGCCATTGAGCCCTCCACGCACAGGGATACTGAGCTGACATTCCCCGCCCCTCCACCGCTAGATGCTGAAACTGCAGTTAAGCGGGCGTATCTAGAGGAGCAATTTTCTTGAACATTACTTCGAAAACTTGACTTTTTTACTTGCTCTTGAGCCTATTTCTTCAAGGTGGGCAGATGAGGCCAAAGCAAAGATAGATGCGGTCGAGAAACAGTATTCATAAATGTTCAAGTATTCGCGCAGCCTTTCTAGAATCATCCGCACTTTAATCACGAATGCTGACTCAATGCAAAAAACCGCAGAGGACGATGCAAAGGCCTTAAAAAATCTAGGAAAAGACATGGAGGATACACAGGCCCAGCTTGCTGTTGCTCAACGGGATGCTACTAGCTTCAAACAACAATTTGAAGATCTGCAAAAACGCTATCATGATTTGCTTGAGTCCCATACCCAAGAGCGTTCAGAATTGAAAAAACAAGCCGAAGTTGCCAAGTCAGGTGCTGCCAAAACGCGACTTGCTTACACTGACCTTGAGCGGAAGAATGTCGAGTTAGCGAGGAGGAATGCTGAATTGGAAAAGAAAAACGCTGACTTGGCTTCTAAGCTAGCGGAGGCGGAGAACAGGGCTGCCCTAGCGAAGGGTAACGTCGAATGTGCTATCAAGTCCGCTGAAGAGGCCCGCAAACAACTGTCGGAGGCTGAGGGAGATGTGCATGGTTTCGGCGAATTAATGATTGAATTTTTTGCGCATATCATCCGTCGCCGGAACATTTCTTGGATTGAAGATTATCCATCTACCCTAGTCCAGGTATGTAGTCAAATCGTTGAATGGGAGAAAGAGGAGCTCAAGGTTGATTCCATTGACGAGGACAAGCTGATGGAGAAATATTTACGAGATGATGAACCAGAACGCCTAGCCGAAGGACGCCGACTCATTGCTGCTGTTATGGACGAAGAGAGGCGGAAGGCTAAGCAAAAGAACATTCCTGAGGCTGGTTCTTCCTCTGCGCCTCTGCAACTTCTGAAGTAGAGGGATATGATCCTGAAAACCCGGGGATCCCTCGGACATCTCTTTTATCCCCCATACCCGAAACGGCATCGGAGACAGCAGTCACTCCAGCCGATAAGTCTTCGGAAGGTATCTCTACATTTTCACCTCAATTCGTCAAAGCTATCTCTACCTTTCGTCACGTAATTGAGCAATCGATGAAGAACCCATTATTTTCTCCTGAGTTGATAACTGTTGCTTCTCACTCTGTAGGTATTGAACCGTCCGAAAAGACAGATGTGTCCCAGGGAACCGCCTCTGGAGCAGAGCCTATGGAAAGGGCAAAAGGGGGAAAAGACAAAGCTGCCCCCATAGATTCGGGAGAAGGAGTTGAACCGTCTAAGGCTGCCACTCCTCATGATGACGAAATGATAGATTCCTTAAAGGATGATGGCGGCAACGGGGGACATGAGGAAGACCCTGAGGTGGCTATAGTCGGGGAGTTGAAAAGCGTCGATGATGTTACCTTAGCTGCACTGAAAGCTGAACAAGATAAACGCATGCAGCTTAAATCTGAAGACTTAGACCCTGAAAGCCTTAAGCCCCTCGCAGTAGTGGATGCGGGATCAAGGTTAGTTGTTAAGCTTTCGACTAGATCTATTACAGAGGAACTTGCTAAAAAGTCTTCTCTTGATTCCAGTGCTCCGCCTTCCGGGAAGAAGCCAACTGATTCCAGCACTTCAGCTTCAGGGAAGAAAAAGTCAAAGCGCATCTTGACGGAGGCCGAAAAAGAGGCGAAGGATGCAGAGAAGGCTGCTAAGAAGTCCAAGTCTCCTTCGAAGTCTAAATGATGGAGTGTCTTGCATTATTTTAGCGTTTGATTGACCCATAATTGTTGCTGCAAGGGTGGCCCTTGCACCTTCTTTTTGCCTGTTTTCCTGTACAAATTCATTCATTTATAAATAAAAAATAATTCGTTTTCTGCAATGTCTGTTAGTTATCAGTTTTGCACTTATGTAAGAATGCATGTCCCACTATAGTTGTGTAATGAAGTTATGGTGGGGGGAAATATGTGTGTACACATATGCCCCCAGTCAATCTTGAAAAACTATTCAAGATTTAGTCAAGTAGTTTGAATGTCCCCGATTCTCCGACGGGGTCACATTCTCTGTGTCGTTAATGCCTGTCGTTTTTTCTGGCATTTTTTATACTCTCCTGTCTTATACTCAGGTTAGAGTTCTTACTGAGGCGGTCTCTTGTCTGGGTGCACCTTCACGCCTCAGAGGACGTCGTCTTCCCGTCCTTTATACTCTCTCTCAATTCTTGAGAGTTAGAGTTAAGAATGTCGTCTTCCCATTCTTTCATGTCTTATCGCACAAACAGTCGTTGTGCTTGTCCCTGCATATAGGTTGTTTTCAACCTTTCAGGTTTTAAATCATCTTATATTCCATAATCATAACGGAATAATAGTTGAAGATATATATATAATGCAGGAAAGTAAATGACACACGATATTTTTATAGTGGTTCGGCTAAGTCGTAGCCTACATCCACTTTATAGTTCTTTGTTCATATCAACAGACTTTTCTAAGGCAAGTCGTGCCTTTTTACAGAGTTCATAAGAAAAATAGCAAGGAGTACAACATTTCTAATTCAAATATCGCATCAAGTGTTGGACATTCCATGCCCTAGGCACCTCTTCGCCATCTACAGTCGTTAACTTGAAGGTTCCTGTTTCAAGTTTCCGTTGGATGACAAAGGGTCCTTCCCACTTTGGACCGAGGTGAGGAAGGGATGGAAAGACTCTCTTTAGCACCAAATCTCCCGGTTCAAAAGTCCTAAGACGAACTTTTTTGTCATAATAGCGTGCCATCTGACGTCGATGTCTTGACGCACGCAAGTCTGCTTCGTTCCTTTTTTCTTCGATTTCATCAAGAGACTCGAGTAAGAGTGCCTGATTCATCATCGGGTCATAATATGTCACCCTGTGGGAGGGAACTTCAAGTTGTACTGGAATTACTGCTTCTGAACCAAATGAGTGGGAGAAAGGGGTATGACCGGTAGCTGTCTTAAACGTTGTCCGATATGCCCACAAAGCTAAGGGCAATTCATCCACCCATTTTGCCTTTGCGCATTCTAATCGTTTCTTGAGGATAGATTTTATGACTTTGTTTATTGCTTCTACTTGCCCATTCGACTGCGGATGAGCGACCGCAGTGTACCGTTTGTCGATCTTATATTTCTGGCAGAAATTTCTGAATTCAGCACCATCGAACTGGGTTCCGTTATCAGTTATAATGGTCCTTGGGATCCCAAATCGGCATATAATATTTCTAACCACAAAACTTATCACCTTTCTCGCCGTGATTTTGGTTAGGGGCTCAGCTTCCACCCACTTCGTAAAATAGTCCACGGCAACTATTGCATATTTCGCTCCTCCTTTAGCAGTTGGTAGAACTCCGATGATGTCAATTCCCCACATAGCAAACGGCCAAGGACTCACCATCGATCTGAGTTGGGTCGGTGGTGCTCTGGGGGTTTTGGCGAATCTCTAGCACTTGTCGCAGCGTCGTGAATAATCAGCTGCATCTTTATTAATTGTGGGCCAGAAGTATCCATACCGCAATATCTTTTTCGCTAAAATCTGACCTCCTGTATGATCTCCACACTCACCTTCGTGTACTTCTCGTAGTACACGTTTGATGTCATTGTGTGCTATACATCGTAACAGGGGCATAGAAAATCCTTGTCTATAAAGAGTATCATCTTGAAGGATGTATCTGGTGGCCTTGCGAACTATAGCCCGTCTCTCACTCTTCTTTGATGGGAGTATCCCATTCTTAAGGAAATTCTTAATTGGGGTCATCCATGACTCCTTCTTCGGTTCTGCTTCGAAAGCGAATTCAATTTCCATCGACTCAAAGCTTGGCGATTCCAACGTTTCAATTGGAATTATTTCGGTCTCTTCCGGGTTGTCAGAACTAGCTAATTTTGCTAGCCTGTCTGCCTTTTGGTTTTCGGCTCTTGGGATATGCGTTATGTTATACCGCTCCAGGTTGCTCAACAGCTTTTCCACTTTCTGAGATAGGCGATAAGCCGAGGTCCCCGAGCCACAAACTCCTTTCGCACTTGGCAAACAACTATTTTGGAGTCGTAAAATATGTCCAATGTCTTTACTCCGAGTTCTTTAGCAAGTTTCAGCCCGGCAATCAGGGCTTCATATTCAGAGTCGTTATTAGTCGCTGAAAATTCTAATCGTAGAGCATAATATAACGACCGTCCCTCAGGAGTAACTAAGACGATTCCAGCTCCGGACCTTCGGTCGTTCTTGGCTCCGTCTGTGTACAACTTCCATGGATCTAATTTTAACTCGTCCTCTGACTTGACCACTTTGTCATCGATCATTTCCTCCTCTGGGATTGTGAACTCTGCTATAAAGTCAGCTAGAGCTTGCCCCCTGATCGACCTCCGCGGCTGAAAATTTTAATCAAACTGACTCAATTCAATATTCTATTTGATCAAACGCCTCGATGCTTCGGGTCTCTGCAACACCTGCCTCAGAGGCTGGTCAGTGTATATGGTTATTGGGTGAGCTTGTAAATAATGACGGAGTTTTCGGGAGGCGATTAGGAGGCTGTAAGCGAGCTTCTCAATCCTTGGGTAGTTGCGTTCTGCAGCTGCCAATTTCTTGCTTACATAATATACCCGCCTTTGCACGTTATCTTCTTCTCGGACCAAGGCTGTGCTAACAGCATGAGCCGAAACCGCTAAGTAAACAAATAACTCTTCATGATCCACTGGCTTTGACAAAATCGGTGGTTTTTCTAGTAATTCCAATAAATTTCGAAAGGCCTTAACACAGTCCGGAGTCCATTCGAAGGTCTTCTTTCCCCTTTTAATCAAGTCAAAAAATGGGACGCATTTGTCCGTTGCTTTGGAGATAAATCTACTCAACGCGACTACTTTCCCTGCAAGACTTTGGACATCTTTGATTCTCCTCGGTTCTTCAATGTTTCTTATCGCTGCTATTTGGCTGGGATTGATCTCGATCCCTCGAGAGCTCACAATGAAGCCTAGAAACTTTCCCGATGCCACTCCAAATGAGCATTTCAAAGGATTCAACTTCATCCGATACTTTCACAGGATACCAAACATTTCTGCCAAGTCTTGTGTATGGATGGAGGACTGTCTCGATTTGACAAGCATATCATCCACATAAACTTCCATAGTTTCCCTATTTGGTTATAAAACATCCTGTTCACCAAGCATTGATAAGTGGCTCCAGCATTTTTCAATCCGAACGGCAAGACCACATAACAATACAACCCCAAATTTGTAATGAAGCTCGTATGTTCTTGATCTGGCACGTGCATAGGAATCTGGTTGTACCCGGAATATGCATCCATGAAAGAAAGAAGTTCGTGTCCCGCTGTCGAATCTACAAGCTGGTCAATTCTGGGGAGTGGGAAGCTATCTTTCGGGCAAGCTTTGTTCAAGTCTGAAAAGTCAATGCAAGTCCGCCACTTTCCGTTTGGCTTCTTTACTAAGACGGGATTCGATATCCAGTCGGGATATGTCGAATCTCTAATAAATCCGTTCTGTTTCAGCTTCTCCACTTCTTCTTTTAGAGTTGCTGACCTATCTGGGCCTAGCACACGTCTCTTTTGCTTCACAGGCGGGTGTTTTGGGTTTATATTTAGTGAATGACTCATGACGGATGGCGATATCCCACACATGTCGGCATGGGTCCAGGCAAACACGTCCAGGTTTGCCTTCAGGAAATCAGTTAGTTCTTTGGCTCGATGTGGATCCAACTGGGATCCAATCTTCAAGACTCTTGTTGGATCAGCTTCGTCAATGGGTATGTCCACTGTCGCTTCATTAGGAGTCGCATTTCTAGCCTCTGGTTCCTCATCTTTTCTGGGATCCAGGTCTTCAGGCGTCCCTTTGGGCAACTCCTTCGGGGTTGATCCCTCTAATTGCTACGCCGAACCCTCCCTTAGAGGAGGCGAAGCACCTTTACTTTCGATGTTAAGTCCCTTCATCAACATCTTTAACTCGGCAACATAACAAGCCCGTCCGGAGACTTGATCTCCTCTCACTACTCCTGTTCCGGCTTCAGTTGGGAACTTAAGCAATAAACACCAAGGGGGCGATGCAAGCCCTGAACTCTACAAGAGCAGGCCTTCCCAAAAATGCGT
The DNA here is from genome assembly GCA_030737875.1 of Allium sativum. Taxonomy (NCBI): domain Eukaryota; kingdom Viridiplantae; phylum Streptophyta; class Magnoliopsida; order Asparagales; family Amaryllidaceae; genus Allium; species Allium sativum. The sequence continues at coordinate 424,350,016 of CM060909.1, read as the reverse complement.
TGTAGGGCGAATCTACGTCCAACACTACGAACTGAAGCATTCGTACTCTTCGGCGTTCCCCTTGCCCCAATGTTACGGGTAATTCTATATACCCCATCGGAGCTGTCGATGCTCCGTTGAAGCCTCGGGTCCAACCTTCGCATGGCTTCAAATCTTCAGACTCAAGTTTCATCTGATCGAATGATTTTTTAAATAAAATATTAACAGAGCTTCCATTGTCTACTAGCACCTTATGAACCAATGCCGGTCCAGTGGTGGTGGTAATGACCAACGGATCGTCGGTGGGTGACTGGATTCCGGTATTGTCTCTGCTACGGAATACCACGTCATCAAACATTGTCCTCTGCTGTTTCACAGGGGCGATATCTTCCAAATCATCACATTCATCCACGTCTACGTGCTTAGCTGCATTAACGTATTGATCCATTGCTCTAAAACTGTGGATCGCTGGGTGGGGTCCACCTACTATGGTGTTAATAATAATTCCCTTGCCTTTCTGCTGCGCTGTAGGCTTGGGAGCAGATTGATTCTGGTTTGGAGCCTGTTCTCCTTGCCCCCTGTCTCTTAGGGCAACCTTATATTCATCCAATTTTCCTTCGCGCAGCAGCTTCTCAATCACGTCTCTCAAATGTCGACATTCATTTGTTGAATGCCCATGAGTTCCATGAAATAAACAAAATTTTCCAGTTGCGATTTCTTTCTCCGTTGAGTCTCGAGGCGGCGGTCTTTTATATTGCAAAACATTGTATGTATCCAAGTAAATGTTCTCCAGAGTGTCGTTCAGCGGTGAATAATTCTCATAAGTCTGGAACCGGGGTCTTTTGTTAGGATTACTTCCTCGATTCCTATTTCTTCTGTTACCATTCGCGTTACGGTTGTTGTTGTTGCCCCCATTTCCATTATTGTCGTTTCCACTCTTGTATCCCACATTCACCTCAACTTTCCCGGAACTTTCTCCAGACTGCTTCACGGCGACATTACTCTGAACAGTTTCTTTTGAAGCCGCTCCGGACTTCCACTTTCTGGTTGCCCTGGCATCCCCTCGTCTTAAGTGAATGTCGGCCTTTTCATAGAATAACTCTCTCGTGGGAGGTGGCTTCCCAGAAAGATAATCTCCAAACTCAGAGTCAGGATCGACTCCTTCTATCAAAGCCATCAAGATGGTGGGCTCGTGTGGGTCACTAACTTCTGTCATAGCTAAGTTGAAACGGTCGAGATATGACTTCAAAGACTCACCCGGCGCTTGCTTAATTCTAATTCAATAACATTTTTAGACTTTCGGGTATGGAGTCGGAATTGATTCATAAAATGTTTGCTTAATTCCCTAAAATTCGATATCGACCGAGAGGGAGTCGGGTAAACCATAACAGCGCCACGTCTTCTAAATAGATCGGGAAGGCTTTACACTTCACTGCGTCAGGGGCAGCAGCAGCATTCATGAGCCATGCGTATCGCACCAAATGTTGTCCCGGATCGGTTCTCCCATTGTACTTGTCCATCTGTGGCAGGTTAAAACGTCGGGGAAACTGAAAGTTGAGGATGTCATCAGTAAAAGGAGTATGGCTTCGCTCAATACCATAATCTTCATTGGTGTAGTTCCGACTTTCAGACATAATCTGACGTACCATAGTCCATACGTCAGCATTGGTCAGGGGCCGTTCAGGCTCCCTGGCTCTGATATCCGGGTTCCTTCTGGGCTCTTGATCAGGGGACGCCCTCCTTCTGATGTTCGGTTTCCTCTGGGCTCCTGATCAGGGGACGCCCTCCTTCTTCGAGCCGCTTCTGCTCTGCTTTGTTCCCTACGTTCCCGGTCGATCTCGGGAGGAAGGGGCTGGAGCATTTGTCCCTGAGTGGGATTGGTGAGGTTAGGGTCTCTGGGTAATACATGGGATCCCCGCATTGGTAACAACATAGGCTCTCCTAAGCTCGGATCATTGGGTCCTAGTACCCGTGCAGCGTCCTCGCGGGACCCCAAAGATCTGAATGTCAGCTGCTCCAAATTCTGAGGTCGTTCGAGCGGCCTTCTTTCACGGGGCCGTTCTTCCTCAAAAGAAGAAGACTGGTCCATTGGTGTGTGATGAACCGGGGATGGAGTTCTCTGTCTGCGGAGTTCGCTAATCTCCCTGCTCATGATTCTCATGTTTTCTTGCATCATGAGATTAGTGCGCTCGTGGATTTTCATAGCCTCCCTAGTACTCTCAAGCATGTCAAGAAGGCGCGAAAAATCTCCTTGGGTAATAGGCGCAGATGGATTGACCTGATCATTGATCCTGGTGGCTGGAGTCGGAGCATTTGGAGGAGCTCGAGTAGAGGTTCCAGCATCACCAAGCGACGGATCGGATCAGAGCTGAGCTACCTGTTCGGGTCGGAGCTGGGAGACTTATTCGGGTCGGAGCTGGGAAACTTGTTCGGGTCGGTGCAGTGCAACTTGTTCGGGTCGGTTCAGGTTAGGGGAGTGCACTGCTTCAGATTCTCCTACGCGGATTGGATCGGAGCTCTCTCCTTGAGTTCGGTTCAGATTTCCTGTATCTGTCTGATCCACTCCTGAGCTCTGTCCCCGAGACCTTGTCACAACCGCGTTTTGCTGATCTTCACCAACTCTGTTCCCTCGACTGGTTTGAACTTCCTTGCCTTTTACTTTGGCCATAGTTCTTCAACAATCAACCAATAAATATTCAAAAGTGTCGAAACTTGAGGATTAACTTCTTTGAACTCAACGGTCCAAAAAGTAGAACGATAATCCGGAAAAGCAGAGAATTCAAATGCTTCTCAGTGAAAGAACCAAAATGTTAGACCAAAAAGTGGTTCTAACACCCAAATTGACTAAAATCGAAATAAAATAAGATCAAAAGTAAAATGGAGACACAGAATTTATAGTGGTTCGGCGTTGAAAAGCCTACGTCCACTTTATAATCACTTTCCTTGATGATATAGATGTAAGTACAATGAGATATTCACTCAATTTCACTCACTTTTCACGTACATTCAATCAATTATCTCAGAATATATGTTGAATGACGATTTGGATTGTCTGGGAATGCTGGAATTCAGTTCTTGAAAGTGTTTTTTTACTCTCAAAGTGCCAAGAAAAAAGATCCCTTTTACTATCTCTTGACGGGGTATTTATAGATGGAAATTCACTCAGAATTCAGTCCGGTTCGGAGCCACGTGTCTTTCATCCCATCGTACTCGGGCTCGGATGGATCCCAGTGTTGTCAGCGCATCAGAGTAGTGGTCATCGTGGGTAGGAAATGGTCATAATCGCTCCGAATATTCAGGCGATTGTGGGGTGAAGGGAGATGGAATGTGGGTTCGGTTCGGAGGAGCGAGCAGAAGGGGTTCGGGTCGGGGCATCCGATCCGACCCAACCTGAGCTGAAACTGAGTCCTTGTCCATTTTGCTCTGTTCCGTCCCGAACTGGTAGTGGCCCTCCGATCCGACTGGTAGTAGCCCTCCGACCCGACCTGGTATTTTCTAAGAAGAAATGTTCCTTAACGCTTGACATCTCGACTTTGTGTTGCCTAGTTCACAAAGTAGGCTAACAAAAATAAATAGTTAATTATAAAATGATTTATTTAAAATAATTTATAAAATAAAATAGAAATAAAGTAGAATAGTTTATAAAGAGAAAAAAAAATAAAATGGTTTGAAATACTATAGTTGGAATTAGAATTGTTTCTCTAACATTTTCAATTGAACTTGAAGTCAAATTTCAACTTCAATTCAACCAACTCAATTTTCAATAATTCCATCGATCAAACTTCCAATTTACATTCATTTCAATTCGATCAAATTAATTCAACTAGTTACATTCCAAATCAGATTCTCATTTTCAATGATTTCAATTTATGGCAAATATCGAGTTCACAATTCGTATATAATTCAAATCAATGTTGATTCATAATAAAATTCAAAGGTGGGTGAAACAATTCAATTTCAATAAATTCGATTCACATTAAATTTCATTTTTATAGCTTCAGTTAAAACACTAAATTATTTATCTTTTGCTTATATTTCAAAACTCAAAGTTCAAGTTCAAAAGAAATCAATTTATAAAACATCATCCTTATCATCTTTAAACAACATTTCTAAATTCATGGTTAAAACAAATTTTTATTTAACCAACTGGTGTTCGTATATAATTTTCTATCCTATGGCCAAGTGATACTTAAATTTTAATTTTAGTATTTTGGGAAAGGATATATATCATTTCAATCCAAATCAGGGTCATAGGTATTTATCATTTCAACCTACGTTCTTAATTCATTTTAACGATTAATCCCTAGTTTATTCGATGCCCGTAACATCTAGGGTAATGGTTGGGATTAATCAGCACAAATAATGATCATATATGAATAAATGTGAATAACAGGTAAGTTCACACAACTAACATCAATATATCAAACATATCAAATTCAAGCCATTCATCACATCAATACATACAAAACAGTCCAATATCATATAAACTTATAAATTTTCAGATGTCAGGTTTTAAACAGTAATTAAATGTCAAATTTTTTTACTTAACGGAAAATTTATATTTAACAGTCAAATTTAACTACACCATCGATACAAATAAATATAAACATGCAATTTAAAATGTCAAACATCAATCCATATAATCATATCATGACATGATAATAATTTAACTAATATTAGAATGCTTTAGTTACGCGTGAGTGGGTTTAATCACTCACCTTTGGTTTCGAACGCTTTAAAACTCCAAAATAAGCCCAAAATTTGACAGTCTCAAAATCTATCCAAATTGGAACCATCGCGAAGAGCTCGTCGATACGATTCCAACGCAACAAACCGCGTGTCATTCTGAAGTCGTATGCAAAAGTTACACACATTACAAGTTATACAAATTTGAATATAAATTAAAACAAGATAATTAAACACACCCCCTCACCTTAATGCCACAATGCCACGTCATCATTCCTCCTTCCTCCTCATGTTCTCTACAGTAAATAAAATCATCCATGTCTTAAAACATGTCTCCTTCTCTCTTCTATATCTCCTAATTTCCTCAATGAAAACCCAAACAGATGGATCCGACGAATTTCTCTTCGCGGTCTCTTCCTCTCCATCACCGTCTTGCCAAACACGACCTCATCAAGGAAAATGCCTCCTCCTTACATATGTATGTTTTTTTCACTACAGGTTGCGATACTTTTTGTCATGGAATCCTCTCAAATTTTGTCATGATGTGCTCCTCCATGCCACAAACCCGAATACAATCATCAATTCAGGCATAGATCTCTATAATCAACACAAATCTCAACCTTAGTTTAATGTCCTTTACTATAGACGTTGAAACCCAAACAAAATCATGTCGCACCTTCTATCAAAAGAATAGAATTGAAGAGAATATTTATCTGAGTTGAATGAGACTAGTTTTAGAATTTTTCAATGAGAGGTTCACAAGATATTGAGTTTTGAATGAGGTAGAAGCCATTGTTGTTTCTCTAATATATTTTTTATAAGTAGAGATTGATTATCGAAAATGAAGCAGATGAGCAGTAAGTGGAGAAAATGAGCAGAAGGCCTAACGTAGAAGAAGAATCATGGCCGTTTGAACGGGAATAGTTAATTAAATAAAAGAAAAGTGACGTGGCTAGAACGTGTATTCCCATTATTTAAGGCACAATATCCGCTCCTCTTAAATAGCAAGTGTTCATCTTGGCTTGTACACATTTTAAATTTTAAAATCTACTTAACGGATTTGGTTAAATGACATACACCAATCAATCTCGTGTTTCCATATGTACGAAAATACAAATACCATAAAACAAAATGGATTGTTCAACCACATAAATACAAATATTTCTTTTCTTGTTGCACTAACACAAACGCGAAATAATACATTAAAAAATTAAAATAAAATGTTCGCGTACTATTTCATCATGTTCGTTACATACGCTACCGGTTTATTAAATATTTATATAAACCGATTTCAACGGCCGATATCTGATGAAGCTGACGTTGTGAAATGTCATGTAATATATATATATATATTCAAAATCAATGCTTTATTGTTATAATTGGTCGATTTCGTAATTAAATCACTAAGTTTTATTATAAATTTATTATTCAATTTGGTTCAAATATCCAAATATTCAATATTAACTTTCAAATTTCAATGAATAACAATACAAATCAAATCATGGTTTCATTTACAATTAAAGCAAATTATTATAATTAAAACAAGTTAAATTTCGTTACTAAATAAATTTGGTAAGGTTTACAAATCAATTCATGTAATTAAATCTCCAATTATAATTATAACCATTAAATATACAAAATCATTTCAATTATTAATCACACCAATCAATTTCATTAAATACATATTAATATGAAATTTCAACTTTCACTGTCAATCAATATAAATGAATCATGAACCTATTTGGAATCAAAACAAGTCACAATTATCATAATAGATTGAATTTCTATACTTAAACCATTCAATTAAGTTTTCACCATAAATCTCCAAATTAAGTCATTAAAGTTTTAATTATAAATTCATTGACTCGGTTTAATTCAATTAAATAAAATCAAATTTCAATTCTCAATAATTACAATACAAACCGACCTATAATTTATATTGTCAATCCATATAGATAATGACATTTATTACGCGTTGACATTCACTGTACAAACAACGAATGTTAATTATTACTATATACAATAAATTAATTTTTCAACAAATATAAAATTCCAAAATTAGTTAACCCGTTATAATTTGTTAATCCAATAAAATTTCAAATTCCATTACAAGTAAATTATTAAACACTGCCATTATCATACATATTCTATTGCAGATCATTTTACAATAATAAAATTTTAGTACATATCTTATCAATATACAATATAAATCATACATTTTAATATTTAAAACAATTTTGTTCCACATAAAATTTAATATTTTAAATTGTCGCAAAACTCGGGATGTTACAACAGAATATATATCACATCATATATCACAATATATGAGAAACAGTAAAATAAATGTTGAGGAATCCAGTTGGATTCCTCCAAACTGTTTCCCTGCATCACAGATGTTAAACAATATAGATAACATCACTTTCAGTTCCATATGATATATTCTGTTAAACGGAATCAATATAGAAATTTAACTAACTTACTAGCAGTTCAATCCACCAAATCAACACACAACAATCAACAGATGATTAATAGTTCTAAAAATACAATATGAAATTATAAACTGTTCAGAGTTGGTGAGTTTTACTCACATTTGCAGTTCATCGTTAAAGAACGATAAACTGTTGTTTGATTTGAATCAAACAATTTGATTCGCCATAAATTCATACGAGCTCGAATCCACTTCCAGTCAGCTCCATTGTGAAGCTTTCGTCCATACGGTCCTAACGTGACTGACCGTTCTGAGTTCTGATACAGAATTCGATAGTTACTATCTATGCGAATAATTTGAATTTAAACAAAACTTAAAACAAATTTCATTTGGGCTTTTACCCCTTTGATTTCCTCCCGGCCCAATAACAATTCCTTAAAGCCCAACCACCGCATCCCTTTATTTCCTTCTTCCCTGCGGTGGGAAACTCGAACTCTCAGTAATGTTTCGAACCCAATTACTTCACGGTTGACCAACCTTTGACCCCCCTCCACTCCTTCTCTGACCACCCAATTTCAGCGCCGCCTCCACCATCTAGTTCACCATCAAAATCCGTACCTGCCTACCCCCCTAGCCTTGAACTCGATGTTGTTCCCAACATCGACCTGCTGCTTCTACCAGTAGCGAAACAAACGTCGCATTCCACCAGAGTCGACCGGAAATGTAACACCCCACCACCGCTAGGATCACTCACAAAGGGAATGCACTAGGTTTGGTGAAGCATTATCGAGGTAAACATGCACAAAAATATTACAAGACAGAACATATATAAAACAGCGGAAGTAAAACAAATTTCATTACCTTATAAAATAAGGTCTAAAGCCTTTTACATCAGAATACATCAAAACCTGTCTTGCAATAGTAAAGAAGCATAAAACCTTTTTCATAAATTATTCCCCAAAATAAAGCGGTGAAGCAGCCATAGCCAAGAGAAGACCAAGCTATACATGATGACCTTCAAGCATAAGAGGTCCGAACTAAACAACATCATTTCCTCCCTGAAAACCTGGGGGGGAAACGAAAGACAAAGAGGCGAAAGAAAACGGGGTCAGTCATAAAGACTGGTAAATCCTATCTACTTCCAGCATAAAAACAGGTAAAGGTAACATGACATGCATAAACTGAAAGTAAACATAAGGATGACGACAAGATAGATAAGCTAAACCAAGATAACTGGATGAACTACTGTAGCAAGATAAACTAAGGTATCATGATAAACTACGGTGTCAAGATAAATCAAGGTATCACATTGTCAGGTTTCTATCAAGTATACTATCCCAAGGTATCTATCATGTATAACATTCCACGGTATTTATCATGTATATTTGCTCTGCACCTCTCGTACTAGTATCCCAACCCGCGTCATGTGTTAACTATGAATGTCCCTTGCCCAATGTCATGTAATGGTCCATGTCAACCTAATATATAGCATATGTAGGTTTTTCCCCAACTCGTACGTTTCTTTCCATGTATAAGTCCAGTCCTTTGCCGTAGGCCGTACGGGCTTTCCCATGTAAATCTATACCACCTCAACGTAGTACCATTTTATCCTTGAAGTTGTTTTGGACTGCTACCCTTGATCTGGTTATGTTTTATTACCATGAACTATCGCGTGTTCACTTAGGATTTATGCCACCTAGGACCACTAGGGATTATGCTACCTAATGAATGTTTCCGTGTCTCGATTTGGGTTCAAGCCACCTAGGGCCATTAGGGATTATGCCACCCGTCAACCACGCCCTTTATCCCACGTATGTATCGTGAATCGTTTTCCATGTCTAGATGCACATGTATCTCAATGTGCCATCCGAGTTCCGTGCCAGGGCAAATCAAGAAATACGGAACTCGGTCGGGAGCTTTAAGTCATCTGCCGATGCAGATATCAAGGTCTGTTTTTGTATCCGTGGCTATGGTCCCACGTGACCCCTCCCTCAACTACTGAAAGGCAATCCAAGAAAAATCATGTATGAGAACTACATCCCGGCCCCACTATGCCCCCACTTACCTATTTGCCAACCTCACCCATAACTCGATAGCAAGTATATGGTCTGTTGGGAGTTCTCTGCCTTTCCGTACGTACACGATTGACAAAAGATGGTAGGTAGTCGACGACGCGCTATCCAGGGCAAAAACAAGAATCGACGACTCCACGCTAATCCATCCCAGTCTTTAGGTCGCTCGCATAGCAACCAAGGCATACTCTTGGCTCTTCTACCGCAGACCTTAACCTCTGTGAGGCCAGGTTTCATGGACCATCCGACACCTCACAGAGGGATACCAAGAGTACCCTCACGTCCCCTGAAGCTACCGCTTCGTCACCCAGTTCGTTGGAGCCTTTATCTAAGTCAGATAATTTGCTCCTCCTCGTGTGTTTAAGCGATGACCTACCGCATCGGGTTATTCATCTATCTGTGAACTGTTCCAAATCCCTTGACTAAGAATTAGTACTTAGTTATCCTTAACTAAGGTTTACCACTTAGCTTCTCTTCCCGCTACCCTTGTTAACTACGATTTTCAACCTAGTCCCCTGAGCTAGGGTTTTGTCTAATGGGTTAAGTGTTGTCATTCAAGTTCATGACTTAACCCGCCTACGAATCATGTCAAGATTGGCTAAGTATTTAAGTTCAAGGCCTAGCCCTACAAGTTGGTTGAGTATTCCAAGAAGCTCATGTCTTAACCCTATCAAGTCAAATTGGTTAAGTATTTGTTTGTCTTAACCCTATCAGATTATCGTGTTAGATTGATTAAGCATAGATTATCTTAATCCCATCAGATTATCGAGTCGGATTGGTTAAGTACGGGTTAGCTTAACCCCATCCACTAATCGTATTACAATGGTTAAGTATATTTAAAAGGTCTTAACTCTATCACATCCGTATATTAGATTGGTTAAGTATAGGTTACTTAACCTCATCAAATCACCATGTATAATTGATTAAGTATAAGTTACTTAACCCCATTAAATTATCATGTTAAGTTGGTTAAGTATTGGTTACTTAACCTCATTGAATTACCAAGTTTAGATTGGTTAAGTGTTTAACTTAACCCCATCGAATTACCGTGTTTAGATTAGTTAAGTGTAGGTTACTTAACCCCATCTAATTACCGTGTTTAGATTAGTTAAGTCTAAGTTACTTAACCCCATCTAATTACCAAGTCGGATTAGTTAAGTATAAATTACATAACCCCATCCCCTAATTGTCTTGTATGGTTAAGTGTCATTAAGAAATCAAGTCCGGTTCCACTTAACCTACCCATTCGTGTCATATCGGTTAAGTGTCATTAGTCAAAATTACTTAACCTTTTCATGTGGCATTAATTAGATTAATGCACCCCAACCTCTCACATTAGACTTTGTTGTGGTTACTAGTTAAGCCGGGCGGGTCCGGGTAGATTTACACCACAACCTAGTCTAACCTCGGGTTTTAAGTGCTATATGACCAACTGCTCACATTGGGTCCTATTGTTTGTAGCCACTAGTTAAGCCGGGCGGGTCCGGGTAGATTTATGCTACAAACTCAACCCAACCTCGAGTTGGCCACTTTCATGTTTGGTCTAGTGTCATATTACACTTACAACGCATACGTGTCTAGATTCAAGTCCCATGTTTACCCCACATGTCATGTCCCCATTTAGGTGTATCATGAGTGTCATATTTTCATGAAATCCCATGTCATAATCACACACGTCTAACCTACCACAAATCGTGTTTCCAACCCAAGTAAAAGCGAGTCAACATAGTAAGGATACTATGCTACATATTGGCCTCAAAACATGCACGATGTCAAAAAGGGATTGGCCACAAACATGCATGGTATCATAAGGGGTTTGGCCTCAAAATATGCATAGCATCATAAGAGGTTTTTGGCCTCAAACATGCATAGTATCATAAGGGAATTTGGCCACAAACATGCATAGTATCATAAGGGAATTTGGCCACAAACGTGCATACTATCATAAGGGAATTTGGCCACAAACATGCATGATAACATAAGGGTTTTGGGTTCATTTACATGCATAAGCCCCAAAGTCAAGTCTTTGCCAATGTTTCACAAGTCAAATGGTTCCCAAAGGTTCATGCTAACAATCCATAGATAAAGATTCAAACTTGCAAGATAAACTAGGTTAAACATAGCATGAGTGGCATGATTAAGTCGCTAAAACTTAGCCCAAGGTCATAGATCGTTGAAAAGGGGCAAAATTAGGTTCACATAGGCTAGCATACTTATGTTTCATCGCATTTTATTCCATGTCACATTAGAACCACCATTAGAATCTACAAGTAGCTAGAACTTACATAGCGAGGCTTAGGAAAGAATCATGCATCGTCTTGACGAAGAAAGGTGGCTCCTTTGTTTAAGAATCGTCATGAAATTTGCGTAGCAACGTTGATCCACTCCCTTGATTTGATGTAGCAAGCTAGCACCTTTGATTCGGATCCGATTTGAATGCATAAGCTCTTGGAGTGTGAGATGGAGGCCATGATCAAGAGGGATTTGGGCAGCACTTCGTTGTTAGATTGATTTTGAGTGATTTAGGTTAGGTCCTAGGGTGTTTTTATAGAGATTAGGAGTAGTTTAGGCCATAGGATAAACCCTAGGATAGATCTGAGCCCTCAAAATCCGTCACAAGCCTCCAAACATGTCTTGAGGAACAAGTCAGGTGCACCCAGGCCAAACTGGTCGACCACCCAAGTCGACATGGGTGTCGACTGGGCAGTCGACACCACCTGGGTGTGTCGACTCCCAAGTCGACTCCCCAGTCGACTTGGGGGTGGCGGGAATTTTTCCTGCCTCTTCTGCTTGGCTGAATTTGAATTCTGAATTCAAATTTGAACTGTTTTTGAACTTGAATTTTTCTGAAAACTTTGACGGGCCATAACTTGGTCATACGGACTCCGATTTTCGAAAACTCGGACTCTATTTCGCGTATTTTTCCGAGATGAACGCAATGGCATAACCCGTTTCTCCTGATTCAGATTTTATAATTAAATTCTTCCTTGATTCTTGTCTTAGCATGTTGTAAAAATCCGGGTTGTCACATTCTCCCCAACTCAAAGGATTTCGTCCCCGAAATCTCCAAGTTAGGAAGAACGTATCCTACCATCCATCATCCATCTACTCAAAACATCATCCACAGGCAACCATGGTCCTTAAAAAGACTCCTAATGCTTTATGAACACATGTAGAAAGTGTGTGTATATGTTCCTTAGCTAATGCTAAAGATCAGGCCTGAATGATCTTTCTAATGCAAAATATGTTTAGTGCCATGAATCCAACATGTATGCAGATAGTCCTAGTCATATAAGTACTATATGCATGCACAAACATTCATCCATATGCAACATCCGCATGACAACACATTCAATTTCATCCATAAACAAGTATAAATACTCGTGCATATGCAACATGAAACGTGATCGCGTCAATCTAGTATCTAATGTGTATTCGCGCATCCACGAGCAACCACTTGCAACCATTTGCAACCATATCAATCATAACATGTTTCAAATACATGTTTACATCCATAGAGTTCTATCTAAGGTTCCCAAGATAAGATCGAGGAGATAAACAAGACAAACTCCTTACGGGGTTTGTAACAGAAACAGGACCGAGAGGATATCCACCAAGCGATAGCATGCAAGTAAGCTCTACAGGTGAACCAAGGATCAAAGATATACTCTTAAAAAGAGACATGATGCGCGCGTCTAAGCCGCATTTCCATGAGCTGAATTCCATTGTGCCTTGACCGCCTTTGACTTCATGATTCCGTAGCTCCTTGATTCCTATTTCCAAGGTATGAGTCAGAACTCATTTCACTATCGCCTCTCGTTTCACTTTCACTTATTCTTTCCCTAGTATGCTCGGCTCAAACATATCTGCGTACTCATGCAAGCTCTCCAAAATTCACTAGTGAATTCTGGATCTCGTTTACCAATGTCAATCCATGTTACCACGTGCACTTACTAGGGTGATTCCTATAACCCATGCTTAAGCGGGATGAACCATCCGCCTTATTGGCGAACGTTACTCAATCGGATCAAAGATTTCCGATAAATGCATCAAGAGATTCTAGGTAACTAACCATGACAGAACTCATAAGGTTACACGAGACTTCGAGGGTATTACCAAGGCAAGTTAAGAGTTTAACTACCCTCCTTTCAAAACCGAGAATGGCATCCCTTACTGGATAACCACTTCATCCCTAGAATCCATCCATAGCTCAACAATAGTAGCATTGTTTCTAATCTCAACACTTGGCATTCACACTCTCAATTCCAAACAAGTCATGAATAAATGGACCGACTCTCCAACCAGATTTTGGGACAAAAGTGGGATCTTCTACCATGCTAGTACTAAGGTACAGAGACTTAACTATCGAAGCAGACTTAAATGATGTGATTATCAAAACAAAGTCTAGACGGGACGATAGAAAAGAAACGGTACCATTTCTCTTAGGTACGCTAGAAAGGAGAGCATACAATTGCCCTCTTGCTGATCTTGTCCTTATCTTCCTTTGTGGATCCAGCCATACCAACAAGTTGCTTATTATTAAGTTCGTGTCCTTTATCCTTGCTCTTATTATCCCTTCTTATAACTTCGGTAACAGGTCTATCGAGAACTTCCTCCGTCGCACGGGAAAACACTTACGTAGCTAGACAAGGATTAGTCGCAGTTAAAACTACTGTGACTACAGATGGAGGAAAGAAAGGAAAAGAGGTTCAATCATGGAAACAAAGGATAGTGCTAATGGCTTTTGGGGAATAGCCTTCAAAAACTTTTCTTGAAAAATGCTTCTTTGTAAACGGTTTCTCAAATAGTTTTCGGAAGGTTTTAAAAACTTTTGCCCAGTCTGGTAACCTTCTGCTCTGATACCAAATGTAACACCCCACCTCCGCTAGGGTCACTCACAAAGGGAATGCAATAGGTTTGGTGAAGCATTATCGAGGTAAACATGCACAGAAATATTACAAGACAGAACATATATAAAACAGCGGAAGTAAAACAAATTTCATTACCTTATAAAATAAGGTCTAAAGCCTTTTACATCAGAATACATCAAAACCTGTCTTGCAATAGTAAAGAAGCATAAAACCTTTTTCACAAATTATTCCCCAAAATAAAGCGGTGAAGCAGCCATAGCCAAGAGAAGACCAAGCTATACATGATGACCTTCAAGCATAAGAGGTCCGAACTAAACAACATCATTTCCTCCCTGAAAACCTGGGGGGGAAACGAAAGACAAAGAGGCGAAAGAAAACGGGGTCAGTCATAAAGACTGGTAAGTCCTATCTACTTCCAGCATAAAAACAGGTAAATGTAACATGACATGCATAAACTGAAAGTAAACATAAGGATGACGATAAGATAGATAAGCTAAACCAAGATAACTGGATGAAATACTGTAGCAAGATAAACTAAGGTATCATGATAAACTACGGTGTCAAGATAAATCAAGGTATCACATTGTCAGGTTTCTATCAAGTATACTATCCCAAGGTATCTATCATGTATAACATCCCACGGTATTTATCATGTATATTTGCTCTGCACCTCTCGTACTAGTATCCCAACCCGCGTCATGTGTTAACTATGAATGTCCCTTGCCCAATGTCATGTAATGGTCCATGTCAACCTAATATATAGCATATGTAGGTTTTTCCCCAACTCGTACGTTTCTTTCCATGTATAAGTCCAGTCCTTTGCCGTAGGCCGTACGGGCTTTCCCATGTAAATCTATACCACCTCAACGTAGTACCATTTTATCCTTGAAGTTGTTTTGGACTGCTACCCTTGATCTGGTTATGTTTTCTTACCATGAACTATCGCGTGTTCACTTAGGATTTATGCCACCTAGGACCACTAGGGATTATGCTACCTAATGAAATTTTCCGTGTCTCGGTTTGGGTTCAAGCCACCTAGGGCCACTAGGGATTATGCCACCCGTCAACCACGCCCTTTATCCCATGTATGTATCGTGAATCGTTTTCCATGTCTAGACGCACATGTATCTCAATGTGCCATCCGAGTTCCGTGCCAGGGCAAATCAAGAAATACGGAACTCGGTCGGGAGCTTTAAGTCATCTGCCGATGCAGATATCAAGGTCTGTTTTTGTATCCGTGGCTATGGTCCTACGTGACCCCTCCCTCAACTACTGAAATGCAATCCAAGAAAAATCATGTATGAGAACTACATCCCGGCCCCACTATGCCCCACTTACCTATTGGCCAACCTCACCCATAACTCGATAGCAAGTATATGGTCTGTTGGGAGTTCTCTGCCTTTCCGTACGTACACGATTGACTAAAGATGGTAGGTAGTCGACGACGCGCTATCCAGGGCAAAAACAAGAATCGACGACTCCACGCTAATCCATCCCAGTCTTTAGGTCGCTCGCATAGCAACCAAGGCATACTCTTGGCTCTTCTACCGCATACCTTATCCTCTGTGAGGCCAGGTTTCATGGACCATCTGCCACCTCACAGAGGGATACCAAGAGTACCCTCACGTCCCCTGAAGCTACCGCTTCGTCACCCAGTTCGTTGGAGCCTTTATCTAAGTCAGATAATTTGCTCCTCCTCGTGTGTTTAAGCGATGACCTACCGTATCGGGTTACTCATCTATCTGTGAACTGGTCCAAATCCCTTGACTAAGAATTATTACTTAGTTATCCTTAACTAAGGTTTACCACTTAGCTTATCTTCCCGCTACCCTTGTTAACTACGATTTTCAACCTAGTCCCCTGAGCTAGGGTTTTGTCTAATGGGTTAAGTGTTGTCATTCAAGTTCATGACTTAACCCGCCTACGAATCATGTCAAGATTGGCTAAGTATTTAAGTTCAAGGCCTAGCCCTACAAGTTGGTTGAGTATTCCAAGAAGCTCATGTCTTAACCCTATCAAGTCAAATTGGTTAAGTATTTGTTTGTCTTAACCCTATCAGATTATCGTGTTAGATTGATTAAGCATAGATTATCTTAATCCCATCAGATTATCGAGTCGGATTGGTTAAGTACGGGTTAGCTTAACCCCATCCACTAATCGTATTACAATGGTTAAGTATATTTAAAAGGTCTTAACCCTATCAGATCCGTATATTAGATTGGTTAAGTATAGGTTACTTAACCTCATCAAATCACCATGTATAATTGATTAAGTATAAGTTACTTAACCCCATTAAATTATCATGTTAAGTTGGTTAAGTATTGGTTACTTAACCTCATTGAATTACCAAGTTTAGATTGGTTAAGTGTTTAACTTAACCCCATCGAATTACCGTGTTTAGATTAGTTAAGAGTAGGTTACTTAACCCCATCTAATTACCGTGTTTAGATTAGTTAAGTCTAAGTTACTTAACCCCATCTAATTACCAAGTCGGATTAGTTAAGTATAAATTACTTAACCCCATCCCCTAATTGTCTTGTATGGTTAAGTGTCATTAAGAAATCAAGTCCGGTTCCACTTAACCTACCCATTCGTGTCATATCGGTTAAGTGTCATTAGTCAAAATTACTTAACCTTTTCATGTGGCATTAATTAGATTAATGCACCCCAACCTCTCACATTAGACTTTGTTGTGGTTACTAGTTAAGCCGGGTGGGTCCGGGTAGATTTACACCACAACGTAGTCTAACCTCGGGTTTTAAGTGCTATATGACCAACTACTCACATTGGGTCCTATTGTTTGTAGCCACTAGTTAAGTCGGGCGGGTCCGGGTAGATTTATGCTACAAACTCAACCCAACCTCGAGTTGGCCACTTTCATGTTTGGTCTAGTGTCATATTACACTTACAACCCATACGTGTCTAGTTTCAAGTCCCATGTTTACCCCCACATGTCATGTCCCCGTTTAGGTGTATCATGAGTGTCATATTTTCATGAAATCCCATGTCAAATTATCATGTCATAATCACACACGTCTAACCTACCCCAAATCGTGTTTCCAACCCAAGTAAAAGCGAGTCAACATAGTAAGGATACTATGCTACATATTGGCCTCAAAACATGCACGATGTCAAAAAGGGATTGGCCACAAACATGCATGGTATCATAAGGGGTTTGGCCTCAAAATATGCATAGCATCATAAGGGGTTTTTGGCCTCAAACATGCATAGTATCATAAGGGAATTTGGCCACAAACATGCATAGTATCATAAGGGAATTTGGCCACAAACATGCATGATAACATAAGGGGTTTGGGTTTATTTACATGCATAAGCCCCAAAGTCAAGTCTTTGCCAATGTTTCACAAGTCAAATGGTTCCCAAAGGTTCATGCTAACATTCCATAGATAAAGATTCAAACTTGCAAGATAAAATAGGTTAAACATAGCATGAGTGGCATGATTAAGTCGCTAAAACTTAGCCCAAGGTCATAGATCGTTGAAAAGGGGCAAAATTAGGTTCACATAGGCTAGCACACTTATGTTTCATCGCATTTTATTCCATGTCACATTAGAACCACCGTTAGAATCTACAAGTTGCTAGAACTTACATAGCGAGGCTTAGGGAAGGATCATGCATCGTCTTGACGAAGAAAGGTGGCTCCTTTGTTGAAGAATCGTCATGAAATTTGCGTAGCAACGTTGATCCACTCCCTTGATTTGATGTAGCAAGCTAGCACCTTTGATTCGGATCCGATTTGAATGCATAAGCTCTTGGAGTGTGAGATGGAGGCCATGATCAAGAGGGATTTGGGCAGCACTTCGTTGTTAGATTGATTTTGAGTGATTTAGGTTAGGTCCTAGGGTGTTTTTATAGAGATTAGGAGTAGTTTAGGCCATAGGATAAACCCTAGGATAGATCTGAGCCCTCAAAATCCATCACAAGCCTCCAAACATGTCTTGAGGAACAAGTCAGGTGCACCCAGGCCAAACTGGCCGACCACCCAAGTCGACAGGGGTGTCGACTGGGCAGTCGACACCACCTGGGTGTGTCGACTCCCAAGTCGACTCCCCAGTTGACTTGGGGGTGGCGGGAATTTTTCCCGCCTCTTCTGCTTGGATGAATTTGAATTCTGAATTCAAATTTGAATTGTTTTTGAACTTGAAATTTTCTGAAAACTTTGACGGGCCATAACTTGGTCATACGAACTCCGATTTTCGAAAA
This sequence comes from Allium sativum, assembly GCA_030737875.1. NCBI lineage: Eukaryota > Viridiplantae > Streptophyta > Magnoliopsida > Asparagales > Amaryllidaceae > Allium > Allium sativum. Next base: position 424,331,756 of record CM060909.1, on the reverse strand, counting down.
CTCGGACTCTATTTCGCGTATTTTTCCGAGACGAACGCAATGGCGCAACCCGTTTCTCCTGGATCAGATTTTATAATTAAATTCTGCCTTGATTCTTGTCTTAGCATGTTGTAAAAATCCGGGTTGTCACAGGAAATCCTCCAACCACCCTCACTAGGTGCGGCTCCCCTTGACAAACATTCCTCCATCATCTGCTTTGCCTAAAACGACCCCTAACTCCAACAAGGATTAGCCCTAGCATCGCCTGGATGATTTCAAACAACACAGAAATGCGTCGTACTCCAAACAAAGGCTACTGGAGTAAAGCACTTGAGTACCGGAGTCCGATGGATCCAACCTCACTCCAATTTGTTGAGTATTGCTCTCCATTAAATTGAATGAAGATAAAGAAATGTGGCGGCTACGATTTTTGATTTACAGAAGATAAATTTTTAGGTCTTAAGATAGAAAGGGATTACTTATAGAGATAAGAGGTTAGATATTTTGTAAGATATTTAGTGAGATATTTTAGTCTTATTCATTTTAAATATTCGTTTTACTTTCTAAAATCCGTACGATCACATGTGGTACCTAAAAATCACGAAACTGGACATGTAGCTATAGGTCAACATTACGAACCCAACGAAACTGGTTTCGTCGAATTCCGACTTCGTTTGCTCACATAGTGTATTTTTAACCGTCAAAATACTGACTGTTTTTCACTCTAAAAATCCGTACGGCCACATGCTGACCTCAAAAATCACGGAAATTGAAATCTAGCAATAATTTAATATTGCGGATCCAACAAAATTGGTTTCGTTGAATTCTAAGGTCGTTTGCAAAACTGGCTATTTTTAAAGCTTTGGATGACCCATTTAAATATATAAATATATTTAAATATAATTAAATTAAATATAAATAAATTTATATTGTCGTATATATCCACAGTGGGATACCATACAGCTTTACTGGGATTTATAACTCAATATTTCAAATCTGGGTCAATCCGATATTCGATTTATATTGAAATTCCTTTTTAAAATATAAATAATTCATTTATAAATTATAAAGGAATTCCACAACGACTTTTTTGAAATTTGATTTGGACGTACATCAAAATCTACACGATGAAATCCCGATTTTTCTCTTCCACTAGAAAGATATACTCTACCAGCTCCACACGTTTCTTGTTTCATAGGAATCTGGCTTAAAACGAATCCTGCACATTCAATTGAAGTTCGAATCGCCAGATAGAGAACTATCGCGTCGTTACGCGCTCTATTTTAATTATATTATAATTCTACATTCAAACCATCGTTTATATAATATATTCGTTATTTAAATCAAATTCCAAGCTGAATTAAATATCACAGATGGTCCGGTTTACACCATATCGTCATTTCAGCCAATTCTAATTATTTCAGAATTTAATATATTATTTTATTTATTATTTTAATTAAATATTCACCATTATTCAATTCCACGACTATTAAATTCACTATATCACTATTTATATAATTAAATAAATTAATTATAATACCTCTGCCAATGCGGGTCATTACAGATTCAGTTTAATTTCGGATTTCCATTATCATTTCCATATCACTACAATATTGGATTCAATTATAGATTCAATTTTTTTTTACTTCAAGATGATTCATTATGAAACTTCAAATTTTGATTTAGTCTTCCATGTCTTAGCTTGTCTTAGTAAAACCTTTATATTCAACAAATTGAACTTAAACTATTCAGATTGGAAATGGATTTTTATTCCAAATAATCATATGAATATAATTGTCAAAATTAATATATAATAGTTAGTTAAAACAGTTATAAAATAAAAATAGTTAAACTTAATATAGAATGGTCTAATTTAAAATGGTCACAATTAGAAAGTTGAATTTAATATAATTGGTTTGTTAAAATAGTTATGAAATATAAGTAGTTAATTTAATAGTTTAAATAAAATAGTTATAGAGCATGATAGTAAAATAATTTGCAAAATAGTAAAGGAGAAATTAGCCAAATAGCTAAAATATTATAATACCAATTTTAGAATATTTTTACATAAAATAGCAACCGAATCATATGAATTTAACTTGGGGTTCAAAATTTCACTTTAAATTATTTCATATTTGCTAATCCAATCCAAACCATATATCATCATTTCCATATCTCAACTTAGATCAATTCATATTTAAAATTTCAAATCAACTTAAAGTTTAACAGTTTAAGTATAAAATTTAAACAATTTACATCAATTTAATTTAAACTGTTAAGTTTTATCATTCAAAGCAAATTTTATAAATTTACCCTTAAATGACTGAGGTGGTGCATACCAAGGAAGACTGAAGTGAGTGCTTGATAGATATACAGTTAAATCTCCGCTAAAACTCTGCAAAATCTCTGCTATTGCGTGTAGCGCTTTGCCGATATGCTATTTCAATTTAGCGCAGATGAACAGTGGTTCCGCTTTAAGCCCCGCTATTTTCCGCTGTACCCGCTAAATCAACGCTATTTAGCACCCACTTTTGCAATATTAACATAGGGAGGATGGTTTGACCAGATCTATTCTAAAATCTATAAAAAGAAGTTAATGTAAAGAACTAATTTTAGGTCATAAGTGCCTTATATTATGTAGAAATCTGTAGCAATCCTCGAATCTAGTGTGAATAACCATGATATTCGTTGATTTTGATATATAATATTAATTAATATTCGTTTCTTCTACAAAAATTATGTGAAAATGATAACTAATTAATTTTAATTATATAGTTTTACATCTGATTAACGTTTTTACACCTCTGCTATATCCTCATTATTTCCCCGCTACAGCTTTTTACACCTTTACTGCGATAGAACTGCTACGCGCTTTAATTGCACAACTCGATAGAGTTCATGAACGTGCAAACCGAAGCTGTGGTATTAATATACTGGGAGATACAGAATGCACTTACACAAGTACCTCAAGAAGCAATTTCTTTACTCTGTTGAGTCGTTCACTCTCATTACTCACTATTAAACTTAATAACTCCAAATTTATATGTTTAAAAATGCCAATTTTGACAAATTGATTAGCATTCTAAAGTTAAAACCTTACATCATGAGATGGTCCGGAAGCATTTGAGCTCTAAGATGCAGATGGACAATGATGGCCATTTTTTAAGAACATTGCGGAAGTTGATGGTTTGGGTAAATTTTTTTACCAACTGGTAGGTTTTGATCTGGAGTTGTGTGATGATGGTGAGTTTGGCGTCCATGATGATGTTATCTTGAAAGATGAAACATGGGATAGGAATCAGATTTATTCTTCAAATTTGCCAATGTTTTTTGCGAAGCTTGGTCAAAAGATGTTAACTATTGTTTGCCATTTGACACCTCATAGTCATGTCATAGCAGATTACTCACCTGGTGTGTGGAACCTTAGGCCACTTAGTAATAGCTAGGATGCATTTGTCTCACTCCTGTTTTTTCTGTAAGTGACTGGACACTTTTGAAACCAGATTAGTAGTTGTGTAAGCGCTCTGCTTTTCTCCTATTTTGTACTGTACAATGTTCCGGCACTTCAAACCATGCTTGTTGTTCTGTACTTGTGTAGAATAACAATTTCTCTTTCCTTTTCTAAAAATAAGTGGGACGGCTCACTGTAAAATCTGGCTTGCAATGCAAAAAAAATATCTTGAATCATTATGTTAATTTAATCCTTACATTAAATTAAACACAATCTTCACATTAAATTTTAATTACTCTAATCAAATCTAATTTTTGAATTAAATTCAACCTTGTCATTTAAATTAAATTAATTATGTTGAATAAAAATCAAACAACAATTTTTTTGGCAAGGCCGATCAGTTTTTAGAGTGCTCCTTAAAACTTTCTATTATATTAAAATAATAAATACAACACAACCAGGAGATACACATTGTGTGTATCTACGACAAGAGCTAAACTGCTAAAGTATTTTCTACGTAGGGAAAGATGGCTTATACAAAGTACCAGCATGCCTAATTAGAATACCCTACAACATACAAAAATGACACAAAATACATTACATCCCCAACAAAACTAGTTTGTACGTAACATAATTCAATTCATAAGCCAGCAAGGTTCTGACTCCTTAGCACAAAACTAGAAGGCTTCACCCATTGTCATGTAAGCTTCTTAACGTTTCTTTCTTCCTACTACGCATGACCAGGAGGTTGTCACCATGTAGGGCATCAAAAGTAGAGAAAGGAAAAGTTAGCTAGGCTTCAGTGGGTATTGGAGGTGGCGACTAATAAGCAGATGGTGGTGTAAAGTACGCATAGCGATTGACTTGATCTTTCTTGAGCTTTTTTCTTTTCTGTGGTTGAACAAATCTCATTACTTGAGAAAGCTGTGTTACTCACTTTAAGAGGACTTTGATAGTTAAGATACCCTTGCTTGAGTTAAAATAAAGACATTTGTATTGGGCTAAGCTTAGTAGATTGCATATAAGAAGCAATTCCAGGTTGACCCTTCTCTAGTTCTTTCGAATTCATTTTATTTTGAACATTGAGAATATCACTTAGAAGTTTTGCAAAGTATCACGCTTGCCATCGTCGGCGTGAACACCATCACCACTGACCCTATTACTAGCCAATTCAGCTTGTATACGCTCAGTGACACCATCAAGTTCACTGAAATCTCCACACTTGTTCGACATTATATTATCTTGCTGTTCACCGTTGATACAATCACCTATCCCGGCCTTGTTAATACCTTCTATGTTAGAGTTCTCTTGCAAGAAACTGTCCAAAGTTTCAAAGCGATTTGAAGGACCAACTTTAGAATTAAAAGCTCTGACATTGTTAGGAGAAGTTACTTTGTATTTCCCTTTATTTTTATTGATGCAAATGAGAGCCTGCTATAAGAGTATGTAAGAACACTAGAAACTTTCCAGTTTTGCTATTCACTTGAGCAAACAACAAATTAATGCTAGTTTAATTTAAAAAATTCACTGAATCAATTAAATTTCAATTTTATAATTTCAAGCTCAACAACAATTTAAACTTAATAATATTAAATTAAATTTCTAATATGTTTATTAAAACAAATCATAGTTATAAAAATTTGAAAAATAATATTATTTTGACCAACAGTGTCCGTATATAAATTTCTATCATTTGGTCAAATGATTTGGGTACGTGTCATTTCAGCCCATAGTGATTAGTGTATGTATCATTTCAACCCGTATCCAAATTAGTGTCATAAACAGTATATATAATATTAGGAACTTGCAATGTGGTCAACATATCATATCTAATATGTAATTTCAAATATCAAAATGAACAGTTCAAACACACAAACAAAACAGAAGAAGGCACAATATAACATATGACAACAAGATAATAATTTATATGTTGATAACTAACATATTATGTAGTTAGCATTTCAAATGATATCGATTTAACAAATATAAGGACATTAGTCGTTAGTAATTTTTCACCATTCGTGGCTAATGGAGGGAGACAATTAGCTATAACTAGATGAGGATGAATACAATGGGAATCATAAGCAATCACTAATCAAACATCAACAACAAAAGTTCCTCTATTTTTATAGAAGATGAGAGGAAGGGTTTTAGGGCGAGGGAAGATGGCTTAGATTTCATAAAATTTATAAAAGCAGAATCAAAATTTGGACATTTTGAAATAGATTTTTGAATCGTTTGTCCATCGAATTTGAAAAAGTTGATTGGATCATTTTTTATTAAGAAAAAACTGAACCAATAAAAGGCATTTTTGGGTTAGAAAATTTGAATCCGAAAATGATTATGAAAGATTCACAATTTCAACACGGTAAAATGCAAAATTTGAAAAAGCGGTAAATATGAAAATTGTAGCTAACTCGATTTAATCCAATTAGAACAAAAGAAAAGTTGAATTTTGGGTTTTAAAAGGGAAGTTATGGCTGTAGAAAGATAGGGCCAAAATCCGAAAAACACATAAAATAGAAGAGGGAAGAAGGAAATTAGGGTAAGGGTTTGTGACTTGGCCTGGTTGTTGGGTGCAGCCAGATGGTGCAGGGGTCAGGTCAGGTGCTAGCAGGGGTGTAACAACATTCCATGCAGAGGAGGGTGGTGGTGGGTTTGGCTAGAAGTGAAGAGGTTGGGCAAAATTAGTGTTTAGATGTAAAAGAGGGCTAGGATATTATAAAAATTGATTCTAGTAATTTTTTACTCTTTGTCCATGAATCAAGTAAGCAAGATGGAGGTCATGGCAACGCTGGTGATGGTGGTCATGTTTAGAGGATGGTGTGGAGAAGGGTGATGAAATCATAAACAATTTTAGAAAATCGAAATAGAAAAAAAAGGATTAGAAAATAGGAAATGAATACGAATTACCTATTGATCTAGATCTGTTTAAAAAAGGGAGGAAGATGTAGTTTTAGGTTTAAAGAGAAGAAATTTTTAGATGGAAGATAAAGAATTGAAGAGAAAAGTTGCGAAGAGAGATGAGAATGAGAAATTAGAGAAAATGAATCTGTATATTATCTTGCCCGAAGTCTATTCAAATTCAAATGTAAAAATAATTATGATGTGTGATATAGCAAAAAGGAAGCTTTCCCAAGAAGTCGTAGACAATAACAATAATGAATTAGAGAAGGAATGGAAGTACGAAAAGTAAAGCTTCCTTCTTGCCACATCCCACATCATAATTATTTTACGTTTGAATTTGAATAGATTCGGGCAAGATAATATACAGATTTTTTCCCTTTAATTTCTCATTCTCATCTCTCTATATATCTTTTTTCTTCCATTATTTATCCTCCCTCTAATAATTTTTCTCTGTAAATCTAAAACTACATCTTCCTCCTTTGTTCCATAAATACATGAAAAATGCTAGACAACTAAGAATTCAGTCTATATTTTTCATTTCATCAAAATCCATTTCTGTTTGGTAAGAATTTGCTATTTTTTGTGAAAAACGCACAAATGGACTGCATTTGCATATTCGTACTTCTGTTCCTTCTATAAAAAAATTTATTGTTATTGTCAATAGCTTCTTATAAATACTTCCTTCTTACCACATCACATATCGTAATTATTTTTACATTTGAATTTGAATAGGCTTCAGGCAAGATAATATACGGATTATTTTTCTCTAGTTTCTCATTCTCATCTTTGCTGTAACTTTTCTCATTCAATCTTTCTCCTCCCTCTTAAATTTCTTCTCTATAAATCAAAGACTACATTTTCCTCCTTATTTTCCATAGATCTAGATCTTTAGATAATTCATATTTATTTTCTATTTTCTATTCTCCTTTTTTTTCATTTTCTAAAATTGTATATGATTTCATCACCCCTTCTCCGCACCATCTCCACCCTCAACCCATGACCGCCACCACCAACGGGGCATAACCTCAACCAAATCCACTTGATTCATGACCAAAGAGAAAAACCCTAGGTTCTATTTTTATAAAATCCTAGACACCTTTTACATAAAAAAACCTAATTTTACCTCTTTATTTCTTACCAACCCCACCACCCCCTTCCAATTAGACAATCGCCACACCCATGCTAGCATTTGACCTGATCCCTGCACCCCCAGTCACACCCAATAACCAAGGCCAATCTACATACCCTTACCCTAATTTCCTTTCTTCCCTCTTCTATTTTATGTGTTTTTCAAATATTGGCCTTGTCCTCCCATAGCCATTACTTCCCCTTTGAGACCAAAAATTCAGTTTTTCTTTTGTTTAAATTGGATTAAATTGAGTTAGCTACAATTTTCTTATTTATCACTTGTTTAAATTTTGTATTTCACTATGTTAAAATCGTGAAACTTTCAGAATCATTTTCGAAAACAGATTTTCTGATCTGAAAATGTATGTTACTATTTCAATCTTTTTTTCCATCAAAAATAATCGAAATCTAGTTTTCTTTTTTCTTTAAAATTAGAGAAAAATTGGAAGAACATTTTTGTCAATTACTTTTTCAAATTGGGTGGTTAATAGGTTCAAAAATCTATTTCAAAATGACCAAAATTTGGTTCTATTTTTGTAAATTGTATGAAATCTCTTCCCTCATCCTAAATCCCTTCCTTTCCTTTTCTATAAAAAGAGAATACTTTTTTTAGGTTTGATTGGTGATTGCTTGTGATTCCCATTGTACTCATCCTCGTTAAGTTATAGCTTGTCTCGCTCCCTTAGCTACGAAAGTGGGCAATCACTCACGACTAACGTCCTTATGTCGGTTAAATCAATATCATTTGAAATGTTAAATACATAATCTACTAGTTATGGATGTATAGATTGTAAGCTTCCTATCATATGTTATGTAACGACCCAAGGACTTTCGACCCCGAAAATTAACACAAAATACCATGTCGACTATTCGAGCATCGGAAATACCAGATCATTAATAGAAAAAGTTAGAGGATGAGAAATAGAAAGAAAGAAATTTAGAATAGAAGAAGAAGAAGATCACCACAGAACATAATCAAAATAAACACGAATCTCATAGTAGAGCGAATAAAATATATTATATAACATAACTTTGATACACAAAAATGTATTTGTACTTGCATACATCATCAGAGTATATCACATATATATCACAACGGAAGTAAACTCTATATATATCTAACATTGAAGCCTCTTGCTCCAAGCTCCTCCAAGTATCTATAAAATCCCGACTACTTGACTTCCCATACAAATTTGGGCACCCAAGAGTTTAGGGTAAAAAAAACAAAATAAACTTTGGGTCAGTCATGGGACAGGTATGAGTAAACTCCAACCATTTAGTTTAACTTTTAAAAATCCTTTTCAAAGAAAGGATAATCGTAAGACCGACCCACATATAAATACAGATGGTATTTACCTTACGATAACCCAAAACATTCTTTTAAAGCAATATTGTTCTGATATTATAATAGTGTTTAATACAAGTAAATAGCAATATGGCAGAACGCTCGCATCCAGTGATCAACATATATAATATAAAATCAAAACCGCGGGCTCTTACCGGAGAATGGATTTCCCACTATGACAAGGTATGGAACCACCTTCCGATTAGTGTACTCTAGAGGGGATACACCGGAGTTCAGCAAGAACATCTTGTAACTCGACCACACATTACCGACCATTCATTTCGCTTGAATGTTCTGAATATATTGTCATCTTACGGTTGGTATACCGACATAACCGTTTCCATGAGATACATAAGCGAAAGAAGAACAAAATTGAATATTCTCTAGATGGTGACAATATACCCTAATTGGGAACACCCATTTAGCCATGCCGCTTGTTCGATTTTTGTTATTTCCTAGTTGATATGGCTTGAGGTCATAGCATATCTTTTGGAACATCTGGCCACCATTCACTTTGAACGCCACATTGTCAAACCCCGCAAAAGCACAAACTAATTTCCCCAAAAATACCACGGGTATAAAGCTAAGAGAAAGGAATTCCTCCGCCACCAAACATGAATACGTTTGAAGATATCAACTTACGTGATCTATTGTAATAACCCGGAAATCTGGGCCAATTTAAAAATTTTAAACTGGCAATTTTAGCGAATTTTGGATATTTAAAATGAATTATTTTAAATAATAACGACGAGAAATTTATTTTGAATAGAATTCGAACGAATATATTTATATAGATCGTCGTTAGAATATAAATATTTATTTTAAATTATAAAAGGAATTGAAAATGGCGCGGTAGTTCGATAATTCGATTTCAAACTTCAATTGAATGTACCGGGTGCAAAACAAACCGGATTTTAGTGAAACCAAAAATAATAGAATCTATTTGAGAATATCTTTCCAACGAATCCGAAAAATCAAAATTTCATAGCGGGGAAAAAAAGATATGTCCAGTTGAACATTCTGAATAGTCGCTATAGAATTCAGGCCCTTAAAAATGGAAATTTTGCAAACGACCTCGGATTTCGACGAAACCACTTTTGTTGGATCCGGGATGTCAAGTTATTGCTAGGTTTCAAATTCCATAATTTTTCGAATCCATATGTGAGCGTGGAAAAGGAAAACGCGTTTGACCAGATTTAGTTGATTTTAATCAACTGGAAAATGGCCATTTTCAAACGGTCTCAGAATTAGACGAAATTAGTTTTGTTAGGACTGTATCGTCAATACGAAGCTAGAAAATATTTTTCTGGAATTTTTCGAGTTAGTATGTGATCCCAGTAAATTGAAATGTACATTTAAAATTAAATATAATGATTTAAATGTAAATTCAACGGAAACTAGTCGAAATGATCGAATCAGCCTACGATACATATCCCATTGTGTTTGGAATGGGGGTAAAACGCTAGGGACGACAGGCGGTGGGTCTCGTTTCGAGTACGAATTAAAAGGTTGCTTTTAGGAGAAGATTAAATAAAATAATTAAACATTATATATATTATCCCCTCCCCATTCCTTTTCTCTTTCCCTCCCTACCGTTGACCAAACAAAAAAACAAAAAAGCCGCTGTGCCCTAGCTCCCCATCGCCCCGTCGCCTGAGACCGCCGCCCCTCCCATCAACGGAGCGCCGCCACCCACGTAAGCCTCGAGACCCCCTACGACCTCCCCTTCCCTCTCTCTCTTCTCTAAATCGATCTGTGGCCCCCCCGAGCTCGTATAACCACGCCGCCCATACCAGTCGCCAAGACCGCCGATCTCCCCTGCCCTCATCCTCGACTGCGACGCCTCCTCAGCCAACTCCGGTGCCTCGATGGCCGCTGGCCCGACCACGCAGCCCCCCCTTCAAACCAAAATTCGATTTTGTGGAAAAAAGAAAAAGAAAAATAGAAAGCAGAAGAAAGAAAGGAAAAGCCTTCTCCTACCACCAAAACTGAAAATGTGAGTTATTTTATTTTTATTGATTGATTTCAATTTTAAAATATAATTACCTTGTTTGTTTATTTAACAAAAAGTTTGTTTTTTATTTAACATGGAGTTTGATTTTCATTTACATGAAAGTTTAGAATTTATAGATATAGAAAGTTTAGATTTCTAGAGATAGGAAGTTATACTTTTTAATTAGATAAATATGGAATTTTTAAATAGAAAAAGTTATATTTTTAAAAGTAGAAAGACGAGATTTTTAGAAATATAAAGATGAAATTTTATATTATTGAAAGGCTAAAAATATAATTTTTATAATATAGAAAAGTTAAAAATATAATTTTCATACTAGTGGCATAATAAAAATATGATTTTTACTTAGGTAGAGTATTAAAAATATGATTTTTGTTAAAGTAGAAATATAAAAATATAATTTTTATATAGTTATGATAATAAAAATTCAATCTTTAATATTGAAAAGGCAAAATCTTTATATAGAGAATGGCGAGAGAAAAACATGATTTTTATAAGGTAAGGAAGATAAAAATTTGATTTTTATATATTGAATAGCGAAGTAAAAATTCGATTTTTATATATTGAATAAGGAAGATAAAAATTTGATTTTTATATATTGAATAGCGAAGTAAAAATTCAATTTTTATATATTGAATAGCGAAGTAAAAATTCAATTTTTATATATTGAATAGCGAAGTAAAAAATTCGATTTTTATATATCGAATAGCGAAGTAAAAATTCGATTTTTATATATTGAATAGCGAAGTAAAGATTCGATTTTTATATATTGAATAGCAAAGTAGAAATTTGATTTTTATAGATTGAACAGCGAAGTAAAAATTCGATTTTTATAGATTGAATAGCGAAGTAAAAATTCGATTTTTATATATTGAATAGCGAAGTAAAAATTCGGTTTTTATATATGTAGTGAATACGGATGACGAAAGTGATGAAAGAAGAAACGGCGTAGATTTTCCACATAAGAAGAGTCGTGGCGTTGGATTAGCTATTCGGTGAGAACTCCTCACCTTTATTTTATTTTATTTTATTTCTAGTTAAAATATATACTAGGATGCAGACGGTGTTTAGTAGCACCCGACACCCGTCGTCCATAGACCATGGACGGCTTGTATGCTTATTTGTTTGATTTTGATGTGTAGTTGATTGTGTGATGTGATGTGAAATGAAATAAAATATTTATATAGTTAAAAATATTTTATAGTTAAAAATAGAATTTTTAACGTATATATGAAAGGAAATAAAAATAAACAAATCGGACGATTTGTTTATATACACACATTTGACTGATATTGATTGGGACGATAAATTTTACACATCGCCCAACTGCACAAATAAAATCTGTGTTTGATTGTTTGAAACCCCACACGGGTATTGGGCTGATATTTGACGTACACTAATCCCGATTTTTTAGTTGTATGTCGATCGATTGATTGACAGACTGTTATGAGCGTTAAATATTTATATTTGATGCTTATACAGTGTAGAATGCACTTTGGATGATGGTTGATTATTCATCGTTGTTATTGTATACATGTGTTGTAGAAAATCCATATAATTAACATTATATAGTAATTGATTGGACCTCATTCAATATTGGAAATAGAAATATTCGAAATAGAAATATTTGAAAAAAAAGAAATATTTGAGATAAAAATATTTGAGATAGAAATATTTGAAATAGAATATTTGGAAATAGAAATATATGAAGTCGTGTTGATTAGATTGACGCCATTTTGACGTGAACGATATTTATATCGATATAATCCAATTTATAATGAACATCGAAAGTGATTTCAAAATCTGGTATTTTGAATAGAAAACGAATTCGAATTAAATTGAATAGAAAACGAATTTGAATTGAATTGAATAGAAAACGAATTCGAATTGAATTGAATAGAAAACGAATTCGAATTGAATTGAATAGAAAACGAATTCGAATTGAATTGAATAGAAAACGAATTCGAATTGAATTGAATAGTAAACGAATTTGAATTGAATTGAATTGAAATGGATTTAAAACGAATTTATAAGAGAAAAATCAATTTTGATTTGAATTTGAAAAGGAAGTTGAAATCGTTTCGAAAACGAATTTAAAAACGATTTATATAATACGTTTTAAAAGGAAATCGACGAAGTATATATTATATATATTATATATATAATATAATGGCCTGAATAGAACGCGCCGCGCCGCGACAGTTCATGAATTTCGACCATTGACTTCGAACGGACATTGCGGGAGATCCGACCGTCGGATTCTCCCAAAACCGGAACCGTTGGGTTCGTATCGAAAAGAGCTTTCTAACGAATATTAGAAATTTGAAATCTAACGGTTGATTTGGAATTATGTCCAAATCAAATTTGGAAAAGGTCGTTGTAAGTGCAGTTCGATGGCCGTTGATGGAAATCGACTGTACGAGCTTTGATAAAATTATTAAAAATAGTAATAATTTGTGTAAAATCATAAGAAATGATTTGGGAAAAATTGGGATGAAAAACTCCATATTTGAAAAGATAAAAATAGATTTTTATCGAAATGAACTAGTTTTGAACTAGAATTAAAATTCTATTTATTTTTAAATAAATAAATTTGATTTGAAAGGGTTTTAAAAGTAACCAGGATTTCCAATAATTGAATTGGGATGGATTTGAATCGAAATTGTCTTTGGATTATTTCGATGTTGGATTTCATGATTATACAGATATTGTTATGGAAATTTGAAAGATATATTTATATCGTTATTTCCAATACGATATTTGTTGGTCGTAGAATTTGATATTGAATATAAGCCGATATATTTTCTATTCAGAGCCTTGTATTTAATATCAAATGTGATTTGGGTTTGTCGTGAATGGTGTCTTCATTAACACTGTTCTTAGGCCCAGTGGAGAAAAAGATTAAATCTTTTATTTAGATTTAATGAAGTATACCAATTAAATAACATTTAATTGGAATTGAATTGGTATTGATTTTTGGGTTTATCGTGAACAGTGTTTTAAATAACACTTGCTCTTTAACCTGATAATTAATAGAATGTGATTTTGGGTTGTCGTGAACGGTATCTTCAATAATACTGTTCTTAGATCCAAAGGAGTTAAGAAAATCAGAAACTAACTGGAGATTAGTTAAGTTGAATGGTTTCTGGGGTATTGATCTGATGTTGGTTTCGGCCTTCGGGGTTAATACTTAGGGAATTTCTCACTTGCTAATTTATGGTTAGGGTCTGGTTGAAATGTAATGTGATTTTGGGTTTATAGTGAACCGTGTTTTAAATGACACTGATTCTTTAACCCAGTTAAAGATTAAAACTAAGTGGAGTTTTAATGAATCTTTAATTAGATTGAAAAGATCGAGAATGGAGTGTCACCAGTTTTGCTCCAAAGTGATAGTTAAATCTTTAATTAGATTTGGACGTGGAATGGTAATTAATTTTACCGATAATACCGTGGTATTAGATATGGAGTATTACCAGTTTTGCTTCATGGGATGAATAGGTTGGGATTGGGAAATAAAATAAATAATTACTTCAGTGTGGTTCGCTAATCCCGACTAGTTTGGAAAACCATAATTTGGTTTGAAATGATATCCAAAGGAAGATTAAAGAATAAATTTTAAAGAATTTATCTTTGATAAAATTAATGGGAACCTTTCCCTAAGAACGTGAAATTTAGAAACTAACTGTAGGTTAGCTAAGAAGGATGGTTTCCTGGGTATTGATCTGATGTTGGTTTCGGCCTTCGGGGTTAATATTTGGGAAATTGTTCTCTTGCTAATTTACGGTTAGTGACTGCTGAATTGGAATGGGGTGTATGTTGTGTTTGGGTAACATTTGTTTATAATATACGCGGGTTGTTCGGAAAGGCCGGGTTTATACCCATTCTGAATAACCGATTCGACGATAAGTCGAAGATGATGACGGTGGTCGAAGACCGGAAGTATTCACAATGTTTGGGTGATTACTGATGATCTTGATTGGGCTGTACACCCAAGATGAGGGAATCAGTTGGTGGTCGTCCAGACGTACTTGGAGATCGACGGATATGCGAGGAAAGTGCCTCCGGTTTCGTTCAGACCTAGAACGGACTTGTAAATGGATGGTGTGTCTGACATTGTATTCCTTTATATTGTATTCGTTGATCTTTGCTAAATATATATCTATTTGGCGGCGGAGAATTTATTCTCTTGCTTAACGCCCTTCTCTGAGACATACGAGCTCAGAGGTTATATATGCAAAAATCAGTGGTACGATATGGATTGATAGTGTGGCATGCTGAGATGCAGTGATCCAGACTTTTGTTGAAAAGCAAAGTTTGGTGGATGATGATCAAAGCGCAGCTTTAATATAGCATGGCTTTGTGTATAGCGTTGATTTGCGAGCCTCACACCTCGGTATGGTGGTAAACTGATGGTTTGATCAGTATGCTTTTTAGTGGATGGGCACCTTAGTGGTGTCATGGATTCGGTCGACCAAGATGAGCTTAATGCTCAGGGATAGATAGAGTAAGCGGTGTTTTCTCTCGTTGGGACGTAAGCCGCGGTGATACTCTGGTCCCAAAAGTGCGGATGTGCAGACGGTGTTTTCTCTTGTTGGGACGTAAGCCGTGGGGAATTGCACTACGCGATCGATCTTTCGAATCAGGAGCCACCATGATGGAAATCCAATTTCCAATACGTGTATTTCGGTTTTATTTGTAGAGCCTAGTATGGCGACATAGTGGGATGGGGCGCTTATGCCGTCTATGTTTGATACTTATGATTTGAAGATATTTTATACAATATGCACTTATAATAGTATCAAATGATTTGTTTTAAACGTATCAAGCATTCTTGGCTATTATAAGGTAAAAACCCTATCCTCCGACTTGCGTTGCATTGTGTGATGGGACCTGGGTCTTATAATTGCTTCATTTTTCTTTATTTAGCATTGCGCTGTTGTTTTATGCACTGGTATTCTTGGGAGGAAACCCGTTCCGTGTTATACGGCGTGGTCCCTTGATTTACCTAACTTTAAAATAAAGATTTACAACTGTTTAAGTTCTCACACCAGTCCCATGACTGACCTGGAGTTTATTGTTTTAACCTAAACTATGGGTGCCCTTATTTTCGACACGGGCAACTAGTAGTTTTGGTTTTGCAGATTTATATTCACAGGATCCTGGTTTACAGCTGGAACAATACTCGGAAAGCTTTGTATCCGTGTATTACTTCTAGTTGTGTATTGTATTATTTTCTGCTGCGATGTATTTAAATTTAATTTAAATCTCTGATATTTCTGTGTAATATTCATTTATACTCTGTATATTCTTTTATTCTGATGGAATTGTTGTAATAACAATGAAATGTTCTTCCGTCTGCGTCCTTTTGTGGCTTGTTCTCGAACTATCCGCGCTTTCCTCACCGGGGAAGTTACGGGTTTTTACATTTGGTTTACAGAGCTCAGAGAACAAGACACGTTAGAACCATACAAAAGAATTCATCAGAGATTGGATTAGTAATATCCAATTAGAATGACTCGTTAGAGATAGGATCAGTAGTATCCTAGAACGAGTGTGAAGAGTATATTTTTGAAAATGAAAACAATTTTTGTTTTGAAAATTTAAATCAACTATTTGTATTTGATTAGTTATTATGTTTGAATTTGGACAGTCCAGTATATATAGACTTTGTGTATACGTCTGATCCACGTGTATTTGAAGTTTTAATATACTGGATAGATATAGAATCACACTCTATTCGCCCGGAGACGATTCTGATGATAGTCTAGACATCATCAGAATTGGTATTCGAGTTTTGAAAGTGAGATTTCTATATATTTCCATTAGACTGGTGTGAGAACCAAAATTAGATAGGGCTTGTTGTTGTGATTTTGCATCAAAAATCTGATTTTTTGACTATATATCAAAGTTATGAATTTGAAAAGCTAATCAACTAATTGATTGATGGTTGTGTTGTTTGATTACTGTTTTGATTAATTGAAATTTTAACCATATAGCCAATTTGATCAAATAGTGAGTTGTATTGGAAATTTGGTCGCATTTGCTTGCATATACATGTACTTTCATTGAACAGGTCATAGCAAGGAGGCTAGAGCAGAGAAATAAAATTGTTTGCCCGACAAATAGGTACATGTTTATCATAATTTACTGTTTTGTTTGGGTGATGATGATTTTATGAGCCGATTGGCTAGCCGCTTGGCTTTTTCTTTTTCTTTTTGAGATCAGAAGGCCTGTATGGCAATTTCGGGATTTTCCCGTGCTCCCGGTGCAGGGGAGGTTATGGCGAAATTTTTCGAAAATTTAGGGTGTTAGCCAAATTTTTGAAAAATTTGAAAAGTTCTTAGAAACTGAAAAGTTGAAGAACTTAAGCCGTAATCAAAACAATGAAAGTTGAGTTGGTATTTAAAACAACTTTCGGCTTCGTTCCTTTTCGGAGACGAAAAGTTTTAAGTGGGGGAGATTGTAATAACCCTGAAACCTGGGCCAATTTAAAAATTTTAAACTGGCAATTTTAGCGAATTTTGGATATTTAAAATGAATTATTTTAAATAACAACGACAAGAAATTTATTTTGAATAGAATTCGAACGAATATATTTATATAGATCGTCGTTAGAATATAAATATTTATTTTAAATTATAAAAGGAATTGAAAATGGCGTGGTAGTTCGATAATTCAATTTCAAACTTCAATTGAATGTACCGGGTGCAAAACAAACCAGATTTTAGTGAAACCAAAAATAATAGAATCTATTTGAGAATATCTTTCCAACGAATCCAAAAAATCAAAATTTCATAGCGGGGATAAAAAGATATGTCCAGTTGAAAATTCTGAATAGTCGCTATAGAATTCACGCCCTTAAAAATGGAAATTTTGCAAACGACCTCGGATTTCGATGAAACCACTTTTGTTGGATCCGGGATGTCAAGTTATTGCTAGGTTTCAAATTTCATAATTTTTTGAATCCATATGTGAGCGTGGCAAAGGAAAACGCGTTTGACCAGATTCAGTTGATTTTAATCGACTGGAAAATGGCCATTTTTCAAACGGTCTCAGAATTAGACGAAATTAGTTTTGTTAGGACTGTATCGTCAATACGAAGCTAGAAAATATTTTTCTGGAATTTTTCGAGTTAGTATGTGATCCCAGTAAATTGAAATGTACGTTTAAAATTAAATATAATGATTTAAATGTAAATTCAACGGAAACTGGTCGAAATGATCGAATCAGCCTATGATACATATCCTATTGTGTTCGGAATGGGGGTAAAACGCTAGGGACGACAGGCGGTGGGTCTCGTTTCGAGTACGAATTAAAAGGTTGCTTTTAGGAGAAGATTGAATAAAACAATTAAATATTATATATATATTATCCCCTCCCCATTCCTTTTCTCTTTCCCTCCCTACCGTTGACCAAAAAAAAAAGCCGATGTGCCCTAGCTCCCCATCGCCCCGTCGCCTGAGACCGCCGCCCCTCCCATCAACGGAGTGCCGCCACCCACGTAAGCCGCGAGACCCCCTACGACCTCCCCTTCCCTCTCTCTCTTCTCTAAATCGATCTGTGGCCCCCCCGAGCTCGTACAACCACGCCGCCCATACCAGTCGCCAAGACCGCCGATCTCCCCTGCCCTCATCCTCAACTGCGACGCCTCCTCAGCCAACTCCGGTGCCTCGATGGCCGCTGGCCCGACCACGCAGCCCCCCCTTCAAACCAAAATTCGATTTTGTGGAAAAAAGAAAAAGAAAAAAAGAGAGCAAAAGAAAGAAAGGAAAAGCCTTCTCCTTCCACCAAAACTGAAAATGTGAGTTATTTTATTTTTATTGATTGATTTCAGTTTTAAAATATAATTACCTTGTTTGTTTATTTAACAAAAAGTTTGTTTTTTTATTTAACATGGAGTTTGATTTTCATTTACATGAAAGTTTAGAATTTATAAATATAGAAAGTTTATATTTCTAGAGATAGGAAGTTATACTTTTTAATAAGATAAATATGGGATTTTTAAATAGAAAAAGTTAGATTTTTAAAAGCAGAAAGACGAGATTTTTAGAAATATAAAGATGAAATTTTATATTATTGAAAGGTTAAAAATATAATTTTTATAATATAGAAAAGTTAAAAATATAATTTTCATACTAGTGGCATAATAAAAATATGATTTTTACTTAGGTAGAGTATTAAAAATATGATTTTTGTTAAAGTAGAAATATAAAAATATAATTTTTATATAGTTATGATAATAAAAATTCAATCTTTAATATTGAAAAGGCAAAATCTTTATATAGAGAATGGCGAGAGAAAAACATGATTTTTATAAGGTAAGGAAGATAAAAAATTGATTTTTATATATTGAATAGCGAAGTAAAAATTCGATTTTTACATATTGAATAGCGAAGTAAAAATTCGATTTTTATATATTGAATAGCGAAGTAAAAATTCGATTTTTATATATTGAATAGCAAAGTAAAAAATCGATTTTTATATATTGAATAGCGAAGTAAAAATTCGATTTTTATATATTGAATAGCGAAGTAAAGATTTGATTTTTATATATTGAATAGCGAAGTAGAAACTCGATTTTTATAGATTGAATAGCGAAGTAAAAATTCGATTTTTATAGATTGAATAGCGAAGTAAAAATTCGATTTTAATATACTGAATAGCGAAGTAAAAATTCGATTTTATGTATGTAGTGAATACGGATGACGAAAGTGATGAAAGAAGAAACGACGGAGATTTTCCACATAAGAAGAGTCGTGGCGTTGGATTAGCTATTCGGTGAGAACTCCTCACCTTTATTTTATTTTATTTCTAGTTAAAATATATACTAGGATGCAGAAGGTGTTTAGTAGCACCCGACACCCGTCGTCCACAGACCATGGACGGCTTGTATGCTTGTTTGTTTGATTTTGATGTGTAGTTGATTGTGTGATGTGATGTGGAATGAAATAAAATATTTATATAGTTAAAAATATTTTATAGTTAAAAATAGAATTTTTAACGTATATATGAAAGGAAATAAAAATAAACAAATCGGACGATTTGTTTATATACACACATTTGATTGATATTGATTGGGACGATAAATTTTACACATCGCCCAACTGCACAAATAAAATCTGTGTTTGATTGTTTGAAACCCCACACGGGTATTGGGATGATATTTGACGTACACTAATCCCGATTGTTTAGTTGTATGTCGATCGATTGATTGACAGACTGTTATGAGCATTAAATATTTATATTCGATGCTTATACAGTGTAGAATGCACTTTGGATGATGGTTGATTATTCATCGTTGTTATTGTATACATGTGTTGTAGAAAATCCATATAATTAACATTATATGGTAATTGATTGGACCTCATTCAATATTGGAAATAGAAATATTCGAAATAGAAATATTTGAAAAAAAAGAAATATTTGAGATAGAAATATTTGAGATTGAAATATTTGAAATAGAATATTTGAAATAGAATATTTGGAAATAGAAATATATGAAGTCGTGTTGATTAGATTGACGCCATTTTGACGTGAACGATATTTATATCGATTTTATCCAATTTATAATGAACATCGAAAGTGATTTCAAAATCTGATATTTTGAATAGAAAACGAATTCGAATTGAATTGAATAGAAAACGAATTCGAATTGAATTGAATAGAAAACGAATTCGATTTGAATTGAAAAGAAAACGAATTTGAATTGAATTGAATAGAAAACGAATTCGAATTGAATTGAATAGAAAAACGAATTCGAATTAAATTGAATAGAAAACGAATTCGAATTGAATTGAATAGAAAAGAATTTGAATTGAATTGAATAGAAAACGAATTCGAATTGAATTGAATAGAAAACGAATTTGAATTGAATTGAATTGAAATGGATTTAAAACGAATTTATAAGAGAAAATTCAATTTTGATTTGAATTTGAAAAGGAAGTTGAAATCGTTTCGAAAACGAATTTAAAAACGATTTATATAATACGTTTTAAAAGGAAATCGACGAAGTATATATTATATATATTATATATATTATATATATATATAATATAATGGCCTGAATAGAACGCGCCGCGCCGCGACAGTTCGTGAATTTCGACCATTGACTTCAAACGGACATTGCGGGAGATCCGACCGTCGGATTCTCCCAAAACCGGAACTGTTGGGTTCGTATCGAAAAGAGATTTCTAACGAATATTAGAAATTTGAAATCTAATGGTTGGATTTGGAATTATGTCCAAATCAAATTTGGAAAAGGTCGCTGTAAGTGCAGTTCGATGGCCGTTGATGGAAATCGACTGTACGGGCCTTGATAAAATTATTAAAAATAGTAATAATTTGTGTAAATCATAAGAAATGATTTGGGAAAAATTGGGATGAAAAACTCCATATTTGAAAAGATAAAAATAGATTTTTATCGAAATGAACTAGTTTTGAACTAGAATTAAAATTCTATTTATTTTTAAATAAATAAATTTGATTTGAAAGGGTTTTAAAAGTAACCAGGATTTCCAATAATTGAATTGGGATGGATTTGAATCGAAATTGTCTTTGGATTATTTTGATGTTGGATTTCGTGATTATACAGATATTGTTATGGAAATTTGAAAGATATATTTATATCGTTATTTCCAATACGATATTTGTTGTTCGTAGAATTTGATATTGAATATAAGCCGATATATTTTCTATTCAGAGCCTTGTATTTAATATCAAATGTGATTTGGGTTTGTCGTGAATGGTGTCTTCAATAACACTGTTCTTAAGCCCAGTGGAGAAAAAGATTAAATCTTTTATTTAGATTTAATGAAGTATACCAATTAAATAATATTTAATTGGAATTGAATTGGTATTGATTTTTGGGTTTGTCGTGAACAGTGTTTTAAATAACACTTGTTCTTTAACCCGATAATTAATAGAATGTGATTTTGGGTTGTCGTGAACGGTATCTTCAATAATACTGTTCTTAGATCCAAAGGAGTTAAGAAAATCAGAAACTAACTGGAGATTAGTTAAGTTAAATGGTTTCTGGGGTATTGATCTGATGTTGGTTTCGGCCTTCGGGGTTAATACTTAGGGAATTTCTCACTTGCTAATTTATGGTTAGGGTCTGATTGAAATGTAATGTGATTTTGGGTTTATAGTGAACCGTGTTTTAAATGACACTGATTCTTTAACCCAGTTAAAGATTAAAACTAAGTGGAGTTTTAATCAATCTTTAATTAGATTGAAAAGATCGAGAATGGAGTGTCACCAGTTTTGCTCCAAAGCGATAGTTAAATCTTTAATTAGATTTGGACGTGGAATGGTAATTAATTTTACCGATAACACTGTGGTATTAGACATGGAGTATTACCAGTTTTGCTTCATGGGATGAATAGGTTGGGATTGGGAAATAAAATAAACAATTACTTCGGTGTGGTTCGCTAATCCCGACTAGTTTGGAAAACCATAATTTGGTTTGAAATGATATCCAAAGGAAGATTAAAGAATAAATTTTAAAGAATTTATCTTTGATAAAATTAATGGGAACCTTTCCCTAAGAACGTGAAATTTAGAAACTAACTATAGGTTAGCTAAGAAGGATGGTTTCCTGGGTATTGATCTGATGTTGGTTTCGGCCTTCGCGGTTAATATTTGGGAAATTGTTCTCTTGCTAATTTACGGTTAGTGACTGCTGAATTGGAATGGGGCGTATGTGGTGTTTGTGTAACATTTGTTTATAATATACGCGGGTTGTTCGGAAAGGCCGGGTTTATACCCATTCTGAATAACCGATTCGACGATAAGTCGAAGATGATGACGGTGGTCGAAGACCGGAAGTCTTCACATCGTTTGGGTGATTACTGATGATCTTGATTGGGCTGTACACCCCAGATGAGGGAATCCGTTGGTGGTCGTCCAGACGTACTTGGAGATCGACGGATATGCGAGGAAAGTGCCTCCGGTTTCGTTCAGACCTAGAACGGACTTGTAAATGGATGGTGTGTCTGACATTGTATTCCTTTATATTGTATTCGTTGATCTCTGCTAAATATATATCTGTTTGGCGGCGGAGAATTTATTCTCTTGCTTAACGCCCTTCTCTGAGACATACGAGCTTAGAGGTTATATATTGGCAGAAATCAGTGGTACGATATGGATTGATAGTGTGGCATGCTGAGATGCAGTGATCCAGACTTTTGTTGAAAAGCAAAGTTTGGTGGATGATGATTAAAGCTCAACTTTAATATAGCATGGCTTTGTGTATAGCGTTGATTCGCGAGCCTCACACCTCGGTATGGTGGTAAACTGATGGTTTGATCAGTATGCTTTTTAGTGGATGGGCACCTTAGTGGTGTCGTGGATTCGTTCGACCGAGATGAGCTTAGTGCTCAGGGATAGATTGAGTAAGCGGTGTTTTCTCTCGCTGGGACGTAAGCCGCGGTGATACTATGGTCCCAAAAGTGCGGATGTGCAGACGGTGTTTTCTCTTGTTGGGACGTAAGCCGTGGGGAATTGCACTAAGTGATCGATCTTTCGAATCAGGAGCCACCATGATGGAAATCCAATTTCCAATACGTGTATTTCGGTTTTATTTGTAGAGCCTAGTATGGCGACATAGTGGGATGGGGCGCTTATGCCGTCTATGATTGATACTTATGATTTGAAGATATTTTATACAATATGCACTTATAATAGTATCAAATGATTTGTTTTAAACGTATCAAGCATTCTTGGCTATTATAAGGTAAAAACCCTATCCTCCGGCTTGCGTTGCATTGTGTGATGGGACCTGGGTCTTATAATAGCAACATTTTTCTTTATTTAGCATTTCGCTGTTGTTTTATGCACTGGTATTCTTGGGAGGAAACCCGTTCCGTGTTATACGGCGTGGTCCCTTGATTTACCTAACTTTAAAATAAAGATTTACAACTGTTTTAGTTCTCACACCAGTCACATGACTGACCTGGAGTTTATTGTTTTAACCTAAACTCTGGGTGCCCTTATTTTCGACACGGGCAGCTAGTAGTTTTGGTTTTGCAGATTTATATTCACAGGATCCTGGTTTACAGCTGGAACAATACTCGGAAAGCTTTGTATCCGTGTATTACTTCTAGTTGTGTATTGTATTATTTTCCGCTGCGATGTATTTAAATTTAATTTAAATCTTTGATATTTCTGTGTAATATTCATTTATACTCTGTATATTCTTGTATTCTGATGGAATTGTTGTAATAACAATGAAATGTTCTTCCGTCTGCATCCTTTTGTGGCTTGTTCTCGAACTATCCGCGCTTTCCTCACCGGGGATGTTACGGGTTTTTACATCTATTAAATATACTTCGTTATACATTCGTCCATACAAGTTGTCCTAAGACTGGAAAAACCAAAGGCACTATTATGTAAATCCATCTTAGGAAATTTCTACCTAGGATCTCCAGAACAACCCTTCATAAACTTCGTCTTCGATTATCTTCATCATATTTGATTCACAATACTAATGCCTATACATAGTGGTTTTCAGATAATTAATATGATTCCGTTTTCTCCGTATTGACAACGGAAAAATGGTCAAAAACTTTGATAGTCGGTTATATAATTATCAAAGGAAAACGTCCACACAAACAACGATCTTATCTCCAAATGGAAATTATATTGATCAACGATTAATCAACACTGAGCCCCTTTAAATAGATTTGTAACGACCCAGAAATTTCGGCTACTGAAATGTGGGGATTAGTTTGAGATTCAATTACTAATGATCAATTTTATATTGGTATTTGAGTTAGAAATTTAAAATCGAATGTATGAATTTAACTCAATATTGAATTCAGAATGGTTGATTGGAAATAAAATAGTTATTGTTGAATGTTTGGAATGAATTTGGTTGCATACTTGAATTGGATTTGAAATTCGATTGAAAATTTAATTAGTTTAATTTAAAAATAAACATTTTTAACGTTAAACAAATCGGGAATTTTATTCGTTTAAATATATTGAAATTTTATTGGAAAAGAAGCTGGACGTATAAACATATATAATTAAAACGTAGCGATAATTTGCGGTAGGATTAGATTTTACGGGGTACAAACAAATAAACATCTCCTCTGTACGTTACCTCCCCAAATATTACCGTCCTCAGTTGAAATGCGGAAGCCACTGTTCCTGCCTTGGCACCCACGGTTCGTTCTGTATAAATTGAAACCCTCGTCTCCCATTTCCTCCACCGAAAATCAACTTCTCTTTTATAAAAATCCATGGTCTTTGGAAGTTTTCTTCATCCCCAAATCGAAAGAAGGAAATCACTCCTCCCCAAAGAAATAAATTCCTTTATAACCAAATCAGGCTTTCACCCTAAGTTCGAAATCAAAGACGCCGCCTCCACCATCGTTCGAAGCGTCACCGCAGACCCTTTCCCCTTTAGTACGACGTTTTCAACTTCAATCAAACAAGGCGAGCCACCAACTCGTGAAGTCACCGCCTTTTCTTTCCCTAGAACCCTAATTGAGAAAATTATTCCCCAATTCGAAGTCCAGCATTATCTTGTTCGCGTCGAGGCCTAGCCTTCACTAATCGTCGCCGCTGAAGCCATCAGGCCATCCTATGTGTTTTCGTTGCAGTTAAAAGGTGAGTTTCTCTTGGAACTCACGACTGATTAATCTGTGTTCAAGTAATTTAAGTTCATAAAAATTGAATGTGATAGTAAAAATCTGGTTGTTGTTTGCATTTCTGAATGACTTGGCTGATTGTGCATGGTTGTTACGATTTAAAACACCTTGAACATCATGATTGGCTGCTTGTTTCCAGTCGGTTTAACTCTTATGTGATTTTCTAGTTTTGTTTTCACTGCATCAATTTGTTGCCATGAAACTGTGATTGGGATCTTGGGATACTTATCGGGAATGAAAGGAATTCTTGCCATATTTTGTGCATGCTAAATCATCATGAATTGATACTTGCCTTGAAATCGTTTACCTGGTTTCTTGAGTAAAAATATTTTACTTGTGAATGTTTATAAACATTAGAAAAACATGGTCATCTGGGATATTTCAAATGAAAAATCATTTCTTCTTAAATTAAAGAAAAATGGTTTTCTTCTGTTTTCGAAACCAGGGATGTAGTCTTTTATTTTTAAATGAGATTTTCCCTTAGTCACTCTCAGCTACATGCAGATATTAACATATCAATTCCGAAAACAGTTTTGAATTGATTTCATGCCTTGTTGAATTCATGAAAAACTGGTGTCATGCTGAAGGCACCCTGTTGCCATATATATGTTGGACTCACACTTATATGAACGTATAAGACTTTGAATTGCCTGTTTATTTGCCAAGTATAAGATACTGCTGTCCATTGGTTGGTTATCGTGCTCTTGAACTCAATGTTTATGCTCCAGGAACTTGAGTATGGGCTTGTTTGGATTGTAAACATATTTATGAGATGGTGTGTTTTGATCATGGAAACATGTTGCTGCATATATATTCTTCAGCCATGCATGTTTTATTATGGAAACTTCTTTTGACAGTAGTACGATCATCTATCATTTTGGATTTGCGATAATTACAAGTGTGCAACACCTTTATTTGAGTGGAACATAGATTGTTCATTTATTCAATTGTGTACAGTTCCTTCACTAAAGAACATTGTCAGGGTTATAAAGATTACAGTTGATTCAGGATAGTATTGTCACCCACATATTTTAAACTCATGGTGACTTTAGTTGAGTTAGTTCATAAAAAAAAAATATGGAGAATCAGAATATATGTTGATTCATGCCTTGGATCTTATTTTCGGAAACCTGAAACTGTATTGTTCACAAGTTATAAAGTAGGGACTTCCTTGTTGCAATTAAAATTGGACTTGTGAATACACTTATGCATGGGATTAGTGACACATGTTGTCTTGATTTTTGGTACCTGTCACCTTTTATTACCCTGTCACATACAAATTTGCTTAATGAATCCTGCTATTTCATCACACGTTATGAAATTCTGTAGTACACATGAATAATGCATGTTTTGTCATCAAAGGGAAAGACAAGTAGACAAAAACCTGGAAACAAAATACAATAGACAGTGGAGTACACAACCTTTCCTTTCTTATCATATATACTAGTTGCTACTTGATTAAATAGGAGTAACCTGAGAATGGACTAGTCACTAGTGCACACGCTCAGTTTCATAAGTGCATGTAGGTGGTCTGCTATCGTTTTCTCGCTGTCATACTTATAGGTATCCAGTTGGTACCCTTTGCTATATGTTTCCCACTTGGGCCACTTTGTATTTACTGTTGATTACTTGGTCACCCTTTATTTACTGTAATATGGCTACCTTCTATTTGCTGTCAAGTTTATAGCAACTGTGTTCACCTGACCTTAGACCTTGGTGTCGAGTACTTGTTCATATGCCATGAAATGAGCTAACATCGTATACATCTTAGATTGGATCATGGAAAATTTGATATCTGTTTTATTTATTGTGGTTGTACTTTATTTGCCTTCCTTGATTTTTATGGTTCCCACTGACATGTACATGCACCCGGTTGCATTGTAACCTGTTGCTTGCCTAAACCTATGCTGTGTTGTATCCATATACTTGCGGTTGCATTTGTTGGGTATGGAATGCCAAGGCAGTGCACACGTGTACGTGTACACGTGTGTACATGCAGGCTCTCATAACCGTTTGTCCTGAAATGAAAACTGATAAGTATAAATATCATACTTGGTTATGAAATGATGTAGTTAACTGAATTGAACAGATACGATAT
Source organism: Allium sativum (assembly GCA_030737875.1). NCBI lineage: Eukaryota > Viridiplantae > Streptophyta > Magnoliopsida > Asparagales > Amaryllidaceae > Allium > Allium sativum. The sequence goes on along the minus strand of CM060909.1, from coordinate 424,304,180 downwards.
TTGAATTTAAACTGTTATAGAATGGACTACGCACATCGATAAGAATAGATACTACACCAATTTTTATCTCATAGGTATGTTGAAAGTTAGGATTTACTATTATACTCAGTTTCTATTGAAATTTATTTACCTGAACATATGATTAATCCTGACTCGAGTATTTTGTGTTTTACATGAAATGCTCGGGTCAGACCCGAGCAATACAGATTTAAAGATTACAGCTTGGATTCGAAGATTGGCGAAGCTGGGGGTTCCAATAGCGGCGCACTCTGATGATTTATACAGTAAAGATTTTCTTGTATTCAAAGTATATTTTATATTCCGTTGTAGAAAAATTCTTGTATTCAAAAATCATGATTTATAAATGAAAGTTTTATTTTTATATCGCATACTGTGTTATTTATTATTCTGTATTCTCTGTGTTGATTCTGTTTCTAAACTCTGTAAGCTAAATACGCTCCGTCAAATTTGGACGTTTTAAGTTGGTTTAACCACCAATTTGAGACGGTCAAATTGGCGGGACGTTACAGTGGTATCAGAGCTTTGGTTTATTCAAAGCGTAGCTTATCGAGTTTGAAATAGAATCGACACTGGAACAGCGGATTTTGAAAATAAAAAGATTTCGAAATATATTTTTGAAAAAGTGTAAATAATTTTAAAATAAATTTTGAAAGGAAAAATATTTTGAAAATATTATATATTTTGAAACTAGTATTTGAAAATAGTACAGTGGAAATAAAAATTTACTTTGAGATTTGAAAATTTTGTTCGGAATTCCCAGTCTTCAGAAGTCTTCGAATCCAGGTTTGCGAGAATTATTCTTCAATAAGTTCCCCTAGGATTTGAATCTAGAATCCATCATCGGATGATATCTAGATAGATAGGAGAGAATCAACGAATTAATTTCGTTAAGCGTGAATTTTAGAAATCAAAGATGACTGAAGTTGATTGTAAATGAAAATTCAATTTGAATAGAAAAAGGAAATTTGAAATCATTTCAAAGAAGAAACGATGAATTTTGTTAAGAATATAAGTTGATGAAAAATCAAATAAAAAGGGTTAAGTGAAGAGATGACGATGTTTTATTTAACATTTGTTTGAATCAAACTAACAAATTTAGAGATGTTGCAAGAATAAAGTATATACTCGATAGAAAATAAAGCTTTGTGAATATATGGAAATATTTTCCGGTGACAATAAATTATTTTTAAGAATGGAGAAAATGAATAGAACAATTGGAAATATTTTCAAAGGATAGTGAGAGGTTAACATAATTCAGAATAACAAGAACTGAAGAACAAAGAGCTACGTCGAAGACGAAGGAGGGCAGAACGTAACGAGAAGTGGAATTGTAAATTGAATCCGAGAATTTCGTAAACCATGATTGATAAGAAATTAAGAAGTAGAGTTAAGGAATTTAGAAACTGACTAAAGATTAGTTAAGCTGAATAGTTTTCTGAGTATTGATCTGATGTTGGTTTCGGCCTTCGGGGTTGATACTTAGGAAGTTGTTCGCTTACTAATTGACGGTCGAAATATGAATGTGAAGGAGTGACAATGCGTGAAGGAAAAATTTGTGATAAGAAGAAAAATCCGGAGTTTTGAGCAAATAAAGATGTTGATGAAGTGATGAATTTTATAATTTGAAATTGAAAGAAAAATTTGGTTTATAGCCAGTGGATTCAGAAAGCCGAGTTTGAAGTGATATCAATCAATCATTTGAATTGATTAAGAGTTTAAAGCTAAAATTTTAAGATTAGAATGGAAATTGAGGGATGTTCGAGTTTAGATATTTAGCATAGAAGTTTCGAAACTTATATGGAGAAAAATGTAGTATAATCAATTTGAAATAAAGTCTTATATAACAGAATTTATATAAGAATGAGATGTTTGATTTGGAAAGAGAATCTTATGTAAAGTATGAATTATGAAAAGTATGAGAATTAGATACTATATGTATATAGTATTATATGTTTTCAAGTCAAGATAAGGGAAGTACCATCCTTCTTCTTTGAATTTCGAGCTTATGTAAAAGGACTGCAGATAGCGCAATCTGCAGTGCTGCTGGTGGCGGTAGGTTGTCCGGACATAAAACTCATGAGTTGCCATTGAGCACGACTGCTGGCGTAATTCGCAGGGCTGCAGATAGCCTACGGCGGTCGGATGTTTCTTGAGGGAATCAGGCGTAACCATTGTGATCGCTGCGATCTAGAGTCGTTGGAATTTGACCGTGTAGCGAAATTCGCAGGGCTGCAGATAGCCTACGGCGGACAGATGTTTCTTGGGGGAACCAAGCGTAACCATTGTGACTGCTGCGATCTACAGTCGAATTGTAAGGGCGTAATCCGTAGAGCTGTGAAAGCTTACGGGTATGGATGTTTCCTGGGGGACCCAGGCGTAACCATTGTGTACCTGCGGTCCACAGTATTTGAGATATCTTAGTGATAGTGAGCCACCTGTTTGATGCAGCAGTTAGTCTTCGTGACTTGATTGGTCTTCGTGACCTGATTTGTCTTTGGGACTTGTTTTGTTCTCGTGGCTTGAAGTATCTTCAAAATTCCTTGATTCTGAGACAGAGCAATCAACGCTCAGTGCCTCAGAATGTCTTTTGATTCTTAAAATATTATCTGTTGATCTGTTCATGGCGAAATTCGCAGGGAAGTGATTTTCTACGGATACGGATGTTTTCTGGGGGATCCAGACGAAACCATTGTGTATCTGCGATTCATGAGCAATCAGCATATCATTATCACATTGGTACTTTCCGTATCTGTTTTTAGAAAGGACTTTTGAAATATATTTTTATTGGGAGTTGAAGCAAGGGTATTTAGTACTTGGAGATTTTAGTCATGCGCCTGGCCAGCGTATGCCTAATGTCTGTAAGAACGACAATAGACTTGTCAAGCTTCGAGTTATCAAGTATTTTCGAAACAATAATTTAAATAAGTTAAGAAGAGAAGTTTTTGGGTTATTTTCAATTATATACTAATATTTTCTACATGAAATTCGTATTATAAATGATTTTTGATCTTGGAAAATTTTCAGGTAGACAATTAGTAACTTGAAGAAGAAATGATAATTACACTCTTCAATGAGTGTAGGGGAAGATTAAATGGATTGAATATCTGATGTTATGGTTGAACTTGTGGAACAATTGACAAGTAAATATTGACAGATGAATAAAGAAATTTAGAATGATTGGAGATGCGTAAATCCAACGTGTGCGGAATTTGAAATTTTGGGAAATGGTTTCAGTAAGGAATTTGGTTTTTCAGGGTAAATTGAATATAACAGATAACAAAGAGGATCAATGACTTAAATATCGATATTTAAATTAGTTATGGATGGATTTCACATAAATATGAACATTTGAAATATACAATGGTATAACTCTAACAAACTTTTTTTCCTTTTCGAGGACGAAAAGTTTTAAAGGGGGGAAGAATGTAACGACCCAGAAATTTCGGCTACTGAAATGTGGGGATTAGTTTGAGATTCAGTTACTAATGATCAATTTTATATTGGTATTTGAGTTAGAAATTTAAAATCGAATGTATGAATTTAACTCAATATTGAATTCAGAATGGTTGATTGGAAATAAAATAGTTATTGTTGAATGTTTGGATTGAATTTGGTTGCATACTTGAATTGGATTTGAAATTCGATTGAAAATTTAATTAGTTTAATTTAAAAATAAACATTTTTAACGTTAAACAAATCGGGAATTTTATTCGTTTAAATATATTGAAATTTTATTGGAAAAGAAGCTGGACGTATAAACATATATAATTAAAACGTAGCGATAATTTGCGGTAGGATTAGATTTTACGGGGTACAAACAAATAAACATCTCCTCTGTACGTTACCTCCCCAAATATTACCGTCCTCAGTTGAAATGCGGAAGCCACTGTTCCTGCCTTGGCACCCACGGTTCGTTCTGTATAAATTGAAACCCTCGTCTCCCATTTCCTCCACCGAAAATCAACTTCTCTTTTATAAAAATCCATGGTCTTTGGAAGTTTTCTTCATCCCCAAATCGAAAGAAGGAAATCACTCCTCCCCAAAGAAATAAATTCCTTTATAACCAAATCAGGCTTTCACCCTAAGTTCGAAATCAAAGACGCCGCCTCCACCATCGTTCGAAGCGTCACCGCAGACCCTTTCCCCTTTAGTACGACGTTTTCAACTTCAATCAAACAAGGCGAGCCACCAACTCGTGAAGTCACCGCCTTTTCTTTCCCTAGAACCCTAATTGAGAAAATTATTCCCCAATTCGAAGTCCAGCATTATCTTGTTCGCGTCGAGGCCTAGCCTTCACTAATCGTCGCCGCTGAAGCCATCAGGCCATCCTATGTGTTTTCGTTGCAGTTAAAAGGTGAGTTTCTCTTGGAACTCACGACTGATTAATCTGTGTTCAAGTAATTTAAGTTCATAAAAATTGAATGTGATAGTAAAAATCTGGTTGTTGTTTGCATTTCTGAATGACTTGGCTGATTGTGCATGGTTGTTACGATTTAAAACACCTTGAACATCATGATTGGCTGCTTGTTTCCAGTCGGTTTAACTCTTATGTGATTTTCTAGTTTTGTTTTCACTGCATCAATTTGTTGCCATGAAACTGTGATTGGGATCTTGGGATACTTATCGGGAATGAAAGGAATTCTTGCCATATTTTGTGCATGCTAAATCATCATGAATTGATACTTGCCTTGAAATCGTTTACCTGGTTTCTTGAGTAAAAATATTTTACTTGTGAATGTTTATAAACATTAGAAAAACATGGTCATCTGGGATATTTCAAATGAAAAATCATTTCTTCTTAAATTAAAGAAAAATGGTTTTCTTCTGTTTTCGAAACCAGGGATGTAGTCTTTTATTTTTAAATGAGATTTTCCCTTAGTCACTCTCAGCTACATGCAGATATTAACATATCAATTCCGAAAACAGTTTTGAATTGATTTCATGCCTTGTTGAATTCATGAAAAACTGGTGTCATGCTGAAGGCACCCTGTTGCCATATATATGTTGGACTCACACTTATATGAACGTATAAGACTTTGAATTGCCTGTTTATTTGCCAAGTATAAGATACTGCTGTCCATTGGTTGGTTATCGTGCTCTTGAACTCAATGTTTATGCTCCAGGAACTTGAGTATGGGCTTGTTTGGATTGTAAACATATTTATGAGATGGTGTGTTTTGATCATGGAAACATGTTGCTGCATATATATTCTTCAGCCATGCATGTTTTATTATGGAAACTTCTTTTGACAGTAGTACGATCATCTATCATTTTGGATTTGCGATAATTACAAGTGTGCAACACCTTTATTTGAGTGGAACATAGATTGTTCATTTATTCAATTGTGTACAGTTCCTTCACTAAAAACATTGTCAGGGTTATAAAGATTACAGTTGATTCAGGATAGTATTGTCACCCACATATTTTAAACTCATGGTGACTTTAGTTGAGTTAGTTCATAAAAAAAAAATATGGAGAATCAGAATATATGTTGATTCATGCCTTGGATCTTATTTTCGGAAACCTGAAACTGTATTGTTCACAAGTTATAAAGTAGGGACTTCCTTGTTGCAATTAAAATTGGACTTGTGAATACACTTATGCATGGGATTAGTGACACATGTTGTCTTGATTTTTGGTACCTGTCACCTTTTATTACCCTGTCACATACAAATTTGCTTAATGAATCCTGCTATTTCATCACACGTTATGAAATTCTGTAGTACACATGAATAATGCATGTTTTGTCATCAAAGGGAAAGACAAGTAGACAAAAACCTGGAAACAAAATACAATAGACAGTGGAGTACACAACCTTTCCTTTCTTATCATATATACTAGTTGCTACTTGATTAAATAGGAGTAACCTGAGAATGGACTAGTCACTAGTGCACACGCTCAGTTTCATAAGTGCATGTAGGTGGTCTGCTATCGTTTTCTCGCTGTCATACTTATAGGTATCCAGTTGGTACCCTTTGCTATATGTTTCCCACTTGGGCCACTTTGTATTTACTGTTGATTACTTGGTCACCCTTTATTTACTGTAATATGGCTACCTTCTATTTGCTGTCAAGTTTATAGCAACTGTGTTCACCTGACCTTAGACCTTGGTGTCGAGTACTTGTTCATATGCCATGAAGTGAGCTAACATCGTATACATCTTAGATTGGATCATGGAAAATTTGATATCTGTTTTATTTATTGTGGTTGTACTTTATTTGCCTTCCTTGATTTTTATGGTTCCCACTGACATGTACATGCACCCGGTTGCATTGTAACCTGTTGCTTGCCTAAACCTATGCTGTGTTGTATCCATATACTTGCGGTTGCATTTGTTGGGTATGGAATGCCAAGGCAGTGCACACGTGTACGTGTACACGTGTGTACATGCAGGCTCTCATAACCGTTTGTCCTGAAATGAAAACTGATAAGTATAAATATCATACTTGGTTATGAAATGATGTAGTTAACTGAATTGAACAGATACGATATTTGAATTTAAACTGTTATAGAATGGACTACGCACATCGATAAGAATAGATACTACACCAATTTTTATCTCATAGGTATGTTGAAAGTTAGGATTTACTATTATACTCAGTTTCTATTGAAATTTATTTACCTGAACATATGATTAATCCTGACTCGAGTATTTTGTGTTTTACATGAAATGCTCGGGTCAGACCCGAGCAATACAGATTTAAAGATTACAGCTTGGATTCGAAGATTGGCGAAGCTGGGGGTTCCAATAGCGGCGCACTCTGATGATTTATACAGTAAAGATTTTCTTGTATTCAAAGTATATTTTATATTCCGTTGTAGAAAAATTCTTGTATTCAAAAATCATGATTTATAAATGAAAGTTTTATTTTTATATCGCATACTGTGTTATTTATTATTCTGTATTCTCTGTGTTGATTCTGTTTCTAAACTCTGTAAGCTAAATACGCTCCGTCAAATTTGGACGTTTTAAGTTGGTTTAACCACCAATTTGAGACGGTCAAATTGGCGGGACGTTACAAGATTTATCAATAATTTATTCATTTTCCAATCTCCCGTTTCCCATATTTCTTAAACCCGTTTAGCCTTTCACGGAAAATAACATTTCCATATATCCACAATTTCTTATTTCCTATATTCAGAAAATATACGCTATTTACATTTGGAAAACATTTCCATTTCTTATTCATGCATCACTAACCTTCCACATCGATCAGTCCCAAACCTTAAACTAGTAAGAAAACAACTCCCTAAGTATCAACCCTGAAGGACGAAACCAACATCAGATCAACACCTAGAAAGTCATCCAACTTGAATTGTCTCCAGTTAGTTTCTAATTTTCTTAACTCCTTTTCTTAATTTCTTATCAAATTATTGTATACGCAACTCTCAGATTCAATTTACGAATCCCCTTATTTTATGGAAAAAATTGATTATAATGATAACATTATAATCTCCGTCTCCATAATTTTTAACTTCAAAATATAACTTGAATTCATCACTTTGAATAAATAAATAATATTTAATTTATTAAATAAATAAATCCTGAGTTATAAAGTAAATAACAATTAAAAGTTAAAACTCCATTTATTGAGTTATTTATAAATTGAAATTCATACCATATTCCACTTCATAACTTCTATCTACAAGTAAATTTCTTATTAATTTATATATATTAAGTTTATAACTTAATCTCAGCTTCATATTCGATTATTGGTTTCAAACCAAATGTTAATTATCTTTTCAAATCCCAAATTATATAATATATAATTTCTAAAAATAAATTATTTTAATAACATTTGACATCGTCGAATTATAATTACAAATCCTTATGGTTTTATTTAGTTCTATTCACATTTCGAACATCGAAATAAATTTCATCATTTTCCTTTGAAAACGATTTCCACTTCCCTTTCTAATATTCATTCTTGAATTTACATTTCCAAATTAGTTTATAATAATTATTTCACCCCATTTCTAAATATTATTTATAAACAAAACTTCTTGTTTTAATATAATTAAAACAAGTTATTATATTCTAGTTCATTCAAAATTCAAATTCTATTTAAAGAAAGATTTTTCCTTTTTAAAACTCGAATCCTTTTCTAATATACTTTTATGGTATTTAAATACCAATTATTTCAAAGTCAATGTTATTCAAACATCTCAAACACATAATAATCAACACCAAATTATTTGTCTCATCATATAATACAATATATGAAAAACAACAATATAATTGTTGAGGAATCCAATTGGATTCTTTCAACCTGTTTCCCTGTATTCACATATGCTAATCAACATAAATAACACTAATTTCATATCAATGTGAGATATTATAATAAATAGAATCAATATTTAACAAAAGTTATATATATAATTGTTTTTATAATTTCAACCAATTTATAATCAATTCGTCCAAACAACCATCACATAACATTTAATCATTATCTATAATATTAAATAACGTTATAATATTATAAAACTGGACAGAATTAGTGAGTTTACTCACCTTGGTCGTTAATCGTTAGATAACGGTTAATGATCAATAGATTTGTTCAGACGTTTAATTTTGCCATAAATTTAAAAGACCTCCAAATGGTTCCGAACCAGCTTCACAGCGTAGCTTGCGTTCATACGATCCCAATGAATCCAAATTTGCAGATTCGGCTAAGGTATGTAAGAGTTACGTAATTTACAAATCATATGTATTTATATTAAATTAAAACTTAAATTTATCTAATTATAATGGGCTCACCAAAGTAAACCTTGCCCACGGCAGTTCTGATTCACTCATGCTTTCTTTTCCAATTGAATAAAACTGCGTCCTTTTGTATTTATGCTGGCAGCCAAAATTTTAAACTTCCATTACTCCATTTCTACCCAACGTTATTTTCTTTCTCACATGTTTTTTATCTGGGCTTACCTAGTATCGGCCCACGAACATAACATCACCAAGTTGCCACAAAAAAATGTCCAACTTCCCCAAAAATAAAAATGCTGCTCCTGTTTTTGTAGCCATTTCCGTGCTTGCGAGCTCTCAGTTCTCTAACAATCCCTCACGAAATTCAAAATAGCAATCGCCATTCGCTCCCCCTTCGAATTTTCTCCTTTCCTCTGACCTTTTTTTTCCAACTCAATCTCTTCTTTGAAATCACGTCGACTACCATGTACAGTCAAGTCGCACAATTTATGGTAACCAGATCTTTCAAAAAACTCAAAGCCATTACGCCTTGATGCCCTGAATCCAACATTGCCTTCATCGTTGACTATCGAGCCTTGCATCGGCTTGAACCTTAACCCTAGATCACTCTGTTATTTTCGAACTCAAAAAAACTTGCATAAAGTCCCTTAAAAATGGTACAAGTGTGAGGAGGAAACCCATGCGAGCTCACATTCAATCATTTCAAAAAATTTAGATTGGTTATTAGCTCGTTTTGATTTTTTTTCTTTTCTTTCTAAGCCATTAAAAAGGCATCGAGACTTTGGATTTTGTTGGAGAAGAAATAGAGCGAGCTCTGTGTGTTTGTAGGGTTAAATGCCTTGGCATGCACGTATTTTGGGATGGTATAAGTCTTTGTTTATTTTAGGAATGTGTGGTAGGTGTTATTTCCACTGAAAACTTGTAGATGAAGTTGACAACATAGTCGTTTCCATTGAACACTTGCAGATGAAGTAGATAACATAGTCATTTCCATTGAAAACTTGCAGATGAAGTAGACAACATAGAGCTCTTGTATTTCATAGTTTGGCTGGTACGAACAATAGAGTTGTTTGCTTCAATTTGAAGAAATATAGTTGCTTACCAAGGAAAGTTCTGTTGATTTTACTTAATAGGTACGTATACCTTCCCCTTAGGCATATTGGATTGAAACAAAATTGGTTAATGGTTTTTATAAAGACAAGTTGGCAAAGTATTTAATATTGTCTCATTTAGAATGGTCATCTGAACTAATTAGTGGTGTTAAATAAATCTTATTTAGCAATTATAACTGGGTAGTATAATTAAAGGTCAAAAGTTTAGAGTCCACTAGGTGTCATATATTAGAGTCTATTCACATACAGAGGGATTATGTTGTCCATGCAAGTTAATTTCATTCATTGCTTTTGTAAACAACTTCGAAGTCCAAATTTAGGGTGGCATATGTTTGGCTCAGGCCCGTGCTGAGTTGAAGAGAATAGGTTAGACGTGTAGCTATGAAGGAAACAGGTTGGCAGCTTGATTTTATGCCTGTTCAGACTATGAACTAGGCATATGAGCATTTATGGGAAATGAAATATTAGGGTGTAGCTTGGTTCTTCCCATGTGCGTTAGGGTGGTAGGATTTATTGTCTATACATATATATAAGATAGAAATATAGGCACCCCATTACATACTACTTCATTCACACACGACCCGCGAATGACAAAAATAAAAGTGTCATTATGTTAAGCAATGTGCTACGATCCCATAAATATAATAAAATAGGCAAGATAACTTACTTTGTGAAATTCAAAAAATGTTAATATAGGATGTAAAATAATTCAAACAAAAAAGTTATTTATTTTGCCAACTAAAAATTATAGAAAAATTCTATAAATTAAATAAAAAATGCATCATCAAAATCTTGTCCAAATTTGAAACCAATATTTTATTTATATTAAATAAATCATTATGATTTATAAACAATTCCATAGTGACTATTTGAAAATTTGATTTAGACATAACTTATAATCTACAAGACGAAATCTAGATTTTTCACCTCCATTAGAAATATATAGCTTAACAGATTTGAACGTTTCTTGTTTCACAGAAATCCGACTTATAATGAATCTTGTACATTCATTTAAAGTTCAAAACTCAATATTACGAACTATCGCGATGTTACGAACTCACATTATAATTATGTTATAATTAATACGTTCAGACATCGTTTAAATAATAAACTCGTTATTATAATTCAATTTTAATAGAATTACATCTTTTTAAATTATCCAATTCACACAATATTGCCAATTTAACCATTTTCGAATATATTGGAAATTAAAATTTATTACTCCATTATTTATTGGGTGCGTTTGTCTCAAGTCCCTAATAAGTTTGGAAATTAGGCTCACATCCAGTCCAAAACTTACTATAAATTAGATCCGTATTTTTTGAAAACTCATTAAAAAAATCATGTAAATAAAACACGTAAACATAAAAAATTCAGGTGTTAAAACAATCGAAAAGCACACCAAAACCCCAAATAACAACGAAATAACGAAACTAAAGTTAATTACCTCAAAATGCATATATTCAAAATTGTTGCATACAAGTATGCAACTATTGCAGTGATGCATCTGTGTTAACTTTTATGCATACATGTATGCATAATACAAAATAAATGCATACAGGTAAGCAAATATTTGTGGCCATGCATATCAGTTCATATTTATTTGTATACATGAATGCAAGTATTCAGATTAAATGCACAAAAGTATGCAACAATCCATAGGCATAAATATTAGTTCATCTTTACTTGCATACATGTATGCAAGAAAATAGAATACTTGCATACATGCATGCAAGTATTCATGCAGATTTTTCAACGTAAAATTTTCATGAATTATTTGCATACATATATGCAAATATTCCGAATAGATGCATACATATATGCAAGAATTTATGCAGACTTTCAGTGTAAACTGCTTTAGGACTATTGGGTTTACTTGCATACATGTATGCAATTTTTTTCCTGTGATCTTCTGGGAATATTTGCAGATTTTGAATTTTTTTTTTTTACTGACCAGCACAAAAGTTCCTTTTGAAAACACGTAAGTCCAAAAAAGAAGGATCCGCTTTGAAATTGAAACTTACCCTGGATGTCATTTGGATTTCAAACATTTTTAAGGACATACCAAACTATTTATTTAATAATTGAATAAATTGATCATTCAATCGCTTTAAAATGCGGGATGTTACATTCCTTTCCCTTTAAAAGAATTTCGTCTCCGAAATTACTAAGGTAGGAAAAATGCTAAAACCCTATTAACTAGATTAAAAATCATTTGTTTTACATCTTAATCTTCAGTTCCAACTAAATCAAATATTTTTTATTAAAATATTAATTCATTCTTTCTAGCGAAAATTTTCAAAAATTCTGAAAATTTTCTAACATCTTAAATTTCCAAATAAATTCGTTAGGACTCCTTTGTACGGCTCAATCGGTACAACTACAACTCGCCTCTCTAGGCCTTCTCCAATCCAAAAAAAAATCAAATAGCCAAGTGGCTTGCCAAACTGGCTCATAAATGTCATATTCAATTAATATAAACTTATACCCTTTTGTCGATCATCCAAACATATCTCTTCCATTTCCAACCAAGTCAACATATATCCATGCATTCCCAATTGATCTACAATCAACTTATCCTTAAATCCAATCATTCTCTTGCATCCAAGCCAAATTTCATTTCAAACTCTGGTTCCACTCTCAATCAAATTATTACTCAATAATCCAATTCCATTCCAAAATCCTATCTCATAAATCTGATTACTTAACCAAGTAAAGTTTCATTCCTACATTTAATTAACTAATTAAATTTTTTCAATCAGTTATCTACAATTCAAAATCTGATTTTATCCCAATATTTTTTTATCCAATTTATTTCCACTTAACTGGTTTCAATTAAATTTCTATTTGCTTTCACAATTTTTATTTAACTTATTTTTAATTCAAACAATCTCTCCTTGGGAATTTTAAACAGTTTAGCCTTTCTAAAATCAGATATTCCTCTTTGGAATTTCAAAACAACTTGTTTTCTTAAACAATTCAAAAAAATATTTTTGGTTGTAATCCGTCACTTAGAAACTCGAAAATGAACACTGAGGATGGGGCCGTCATCATTAGAGTTATTTTCCAGTGACCCAAGTGAATTCAATACTATATTACTTTCAAAACTCATTTTTAAACATTTTCACTTTGAATTTATTTCAAAATATCTATGCTTGGAATACATTTCCATATATTCCCAGGATTTTAAAATTTCCATACATTTAATCTAAAATTCATTTCCAAATTCTGTTCTAAATTCAGATTTAATTCATCTGATTTTATGTATAATATTTACGAATTCAGATTGGTTATTTATAACCATCACCATTATAATCTTTTTTTATTATAATAACAACCAACACATCCAATATACATTATAATAATACCAAGATATATACTTCTTTATATCAAAATATAATTTGGGTAAAATTATTTCATTTACCCCCTTTTCAAAACATACTGGGTCGGTTCATCATATTCGAGTGTTTAGAAACCCCTATCGACATTGTGATGCCCACTTTCAACCAGAATTCATAAGCCACTCAACCAATAAATCCCACAATATAAAACCATTTTTATACAAATACGCTCACTCATTTATACACTCAAATGCAATCTAGGATATTACTAATTCCATCTCTATTGAGTTACGTAATGGAGCCAAGGTTACCAGTCAACCTTCAGCTCTGATACCGCTATAACGACACAAGGGCTTTCGACCCCGAACACAAAACGCCATGTCGACTATTCGAGCATCGGAAATACCAGATCATTAGTAGAAAGAAGTTAGAGGGTGAGAAATAGAAAGAAAGAAATTTAGAATAGAAGAAGAAGAAGATCACCATAGAATAGAATCAGAATAAACACGAATCTCATAGTGGAACAAATAAAATATATTATATAGCATAACTTTGAAACACAAAACTGTATTTGTACTTACATTCATCATCAGAGTATATCACATATATATTACAGCATAAGTAAGCTCTCTCTCTCTCTCTCTCTCTCTCTATATATATATATATATATATATATATATATAACATTGAAGCCTCCTGCTCCAAACCCCTCCAAGTATTTGTAAAGTCCCGACTACTTGACTGTCTGTACAAATTTTGGGCACCCAAGAGTTTATGGTAAAACAAAAAAAAATAAACTCTGGGTTAGTCATTGGACTGGTATGAGTAAACTCTAACCATTTAGTTTAACTTTTAAAAATCCTTTTCAAAGAAAGGATAATTATAAGACCGGTCCACAAATAAATATGGATGGTTTTTACCTTACGATAACCCAAAACATTCTTTTAAAAAAATATTATTCTGATATTATAATTGTGTCTAATACAAGTAAATAGCAATTTAGCAGAACGCTTGCCTCTCACGCTACATATATATAATATACAATCAAAACCACGGGATCTTATTGGAGAATGGATTTCCCATTATGATAAGGTATGGAACCACCTTCCGATCAGTGTACTCTAAAGGGGATACACTGGAGTTCAACAAGAATATCTTATAACTCGGCAACACATGACCGACCATTCAATTTTCTTGAATGTTCTGAATATATTGTCACCTTACAGTTGGAATACCAACATAACCATTCCCGGGAGATACAGAAGCGAAAGAAGAACAAAAATTAATATTCTCTAGTTGGTGAAACCCTAATTGGGAGCAACTCACTTAGCCATGTTGCCTGCCCGATTTTTTTCATTTCCTGGTTGATGAGGCTTGAGATCATAGCGTTTCTTTTGGAACATCTGGCCATCGCTCACTTTGAATGTCACATCGTCAAACTTTCCAAATCGCAAATTGATTTCCCCAAAAATACCACGGGTATAAAGTTAAGATAAACGAATTCCTCCACCAGTAAACGTGAAGACGTTTGAAGAGATCAACTTACACGGTCTATTAGATATACTCTGTCAGACATTCGTCCATATAAGTTGTCCTAGGACTGGACAAACCGAAGGCACTATTTTGTAAATCCGTCTTAGGCAATTTCTACCTAGGATCACGAGAAGAGTCCTTGCATAAACTCTGTCTTCAATTATCTTCATCATATATGATTCGCAAACCTAATGCCTATACGGAGTGATTTTTAGATAACAAATTTGATCCCAATCTTTCCATATTGACAACGGAAAAATGGGCAAAACTTTGATAGTCGGTCATATAACTATCAAAGGTTGTCTCCAAATGGAAACTATATCGATCAACCATCAATCAACACTGAGCCCCTTTGAATAGATTTATCAATAATTCATTCATTTCCCAATCTCTCGTTTTTCGTATTTCTTAAACCCGTTTAGCCTTTCACGGAAAATAACATTTCCATATATCCGCAATTTCCTATTTTCTATATTTAGAAAATTAACGCTATTTACATTTGGAAAACATTTCCATTTCTTATTCACACATCTCTAACTTTCTGCATCCATCAGTCCTTAACCGTAAACTAGTAAGCGAACAACTCCTTAAGTATCAACGCGAAGGCCGAAATCAACATTAGATCAACACTAGAAAGTCATCCAACTTGAATAGACTCTAGTTAGTTTCTAATTTTCTTAACTCCTTTTCTTAATTTCTTATCAAATTATTGCTTACGTAACACTCAGATTCAGTTTACGAATCCCCTTATTTTACGAAAAATATTGATTATAATGATAACATTATAATCTCCATTTCCAAAATATTTAACTTCAAAATATATCTTGAATTCATCTCTTTAAATAAATAAATAATATTTATTTTATTAAATAAATATATCTTGACTTAAAAAGTAAATACCAATTACAAGTTAAAACTTCATCTATAGAGTTATTTATAAATTGAAACTCATATCCATATTCCACTTTATAACATCTATCTACAAGTAAATATCTTGTTAATTTATATATATTAAGTTTATAACTTAATCTCGACTTCATACTCGATTATAAATTATTGATTTCAAATGAAATCTTAATTATCTTGTCAAATCCCAAATTATTTAATATATATATTCTAAGAATAAATTATATTAGTAACATTCGACATCATCGAATTATAATTACATATCCTTATGGTTTTATTTAGTTCTATTCACATTGCGAACATCGAAATAAATTTCATCGTTTTCCTCTGAAAACGATTTCCATTACCCTTTCTAATATTCATTTTTGAATTTAAATTTCCAAATTATTTTGTAATAATTATTTGATCCCATTTCTAAATATCGTTTATAAACCAAACTTCTTGTTTTAATATAATTAAAACAAGTTATTATATTCTAGTTCATTCGAAATTCGATTTCTATTTAAAGATAGATTTTTCCTTTTTGAAACTCGAATTTTTTTCTAATATATTTTTACGGTATTTAAATACCAATTATTTAAAGGCCAGTGTTGTTCAAACATCCCAAACACATAATAATCAACACCAAATTATTTGTTACGTTATATAATGCAATATATGGAAAAAATATAATATAATGGTTGAGTAATCCAGTTGGATTCCTCCAACCTGTTTCCCTGCATCCACAGATGTTAATCAACAGAAATAACACTAATTTCATATCAATGTGAGATATTATAATAAATAGAATCAATATTCAACCAACGTTATATATAACTGTATTTATAATTTCATCCAATTTATAAGAAATTCATCCAAACAACCATCACACGGCATTCAATCATTATCTATAAATATTAAATAATGTTTATAATATTATAAAACTGGATAGAGATAGTGAATTTACTCACCTTGGTCGTTAATTGTTAAATAACAGTTAACGATATAGATTTGTTCAGACGTTTAATCTACCATAAATGTAAAGGACCTACAAATGGTTTCGAACCATCTTCACAACGTAGCTTGCGTTCGTACGATTCCAACGAATCCAAATTTTCCAGAACGGCTAATGTATGTAAGGGTTTTACAAATCATATGTATTTATATTAAACTAAAACTTAAATTTATTTAATTATAATGGGCTCACCAAAGTAAACCCAACCCACGGCAGTTTCGATCCGCTCATGCCTTCTTCTCCAATTGAATAAAACCGTGTCCTTCTATATTTATACCCACAGCTGAAATTTTAAACTTCCATTACTCTATTTCTACCCAACGTTATATTCTTTCTCCCATATTTTTTTTATCTAGGCTTACCCAGTATCAGCCGAAAATAAAACGCACGTTGCTCTTGTTTCTGTAGCCATTACCGTGCTTGTGAGCTCCTATTTCTCCAACAATCCCTCACGAAATTCAGAACAACAATCGCCATTCGCTCCCCCTTCGAATTCTCTCCTTCCCTTTGACATTTTTGTCCAACTCAATCTCTTCTTCGAAGTCACGTCGACTTCCATGTACAGTCAAGTCGCACAATTTATAGTAGCCAAATCCTTCGAAAAACTCAAAACCATTGCGCCTCGATGCCTTGAATCCAACGTTGCCCTCGCCGTTGACCACCGCGCCTTGCATCAGCTTGAATACTTAACCCTAGGTCACTGTTTTATTTTTGATATCAAAAAATTTTTGCATCGAGTTGCTTAAAAATGGTACAAGTGTGTGGAGGAAACCCAGGCGAGCTTGTATTCAATCGTTTCAAAAATTTTAGATCGATGATTAGCTCATTTTGAATTTTCATTTCTTTTTAAGCCATCAAAAAGGCTTTGAGACTTTGGATTTTGCTGGAGAAGAAACAGGTTGAGCCCCGTGTATTTATAGGGTTAAATGCCTTGGCACGCACGTATTTTGGGATGTAGGTCTTTGTTTATTTTACTAGGCATGTGTGGTAGGTGTTATTTCCATTGAAAACTTGCAGATGCAGTAGACAACATAGTTATTTCCATTGAAAACTTGCAGATGAAGCAGACAACATAGAGCTCATGTATTTCATAGGTTGGCTGGTACGAGCAATAGAGTTGTTTGCTTCAATTTGAAGAAATATAGTTGCTTACCAGGGAAAGTTCTACTGATTTTACTTAATATGTATGTATACCTTCCCCTTAGGCATATGGGATTGAAACATAATTTGTTAATGGTTTTTATAAAGACAACTTGGGAAAGTATTTAATATTATCTCATTTAGAATGATCATCTGAACTAATTAGTGGTGTTAAATAAATCTTAATTAGCAATTATAACTTGGTAGTATAATTAAAGTCAAAAGTTAAGAGTCTACTAGGTGCCATGTGTTAGAGTTTAGTCAATTATAAAGGAATTATGTTGTTCATGAAAGTTAATTTCATTCATTGATTTTGGAAACAACTTCGAAGTCCAAATTTAGGGTGGCATGTGTTAGGCTTAGGCATGTACTGAATTGAAGAGAATAAGTTAGACGTGCAGCTTTGTAGGAAACAGGTTGGCAGCTTGATTTTAGGCATGTTCATACTATGAACTAGGCATGTGTGCATTAATGGGAAATGAAATCTTAGGGTGTAGCTTGGTTCTTCCCATGTGCGTTACAGTGGTAGGATTAATGGTATATACATATATATAAGATAAAAATATAGGCACCCTATTACACACTACTTAATTCACACACGGCCCGCAAACGACAAAAGAAAAAATGTCGTTGTGTTGATCAATGTGTTACGATCCCAGAAACATAATAAAATAAACAAGATAACTTACTTTGTGAAATTCCTAAATATTGATATAGGGTGTAAAATAGTCCAAACAAAAAAGTTATTTATTTTTCCAATTAAAAATTACAGAAAAAATCTTTAAATTAAATTAACTATATGTCATAAAATTTGAAACCAATATTATATTATATTAAATAAATAATTATGGTTTATAGACAATTCCATAGCGACTATTCAAAAATTTGATTTGGACATAACTTACAATCTACAAGGCGAATTCTAGATTTTTCACCTTCATTAGAAAAATACAGCTTAACAGATTCAAACATCTCTTGTTTCATGGAAATCCGACTTATAACGAATCTTGTACATTCATTGGAAGTTCAATACTCAATATTACAAACTACAACGACATTATGAGCTCGTATTATAATTATATTATAATTAATACGTTTAGACATCGTTTAAATAATAAACTCATTATTACAATTCAGTTCTAACCGAATTACATCTTTTTAAATTATCCAATTCACACAATATTGCCAATTTAACCATTTCCGACTATTTCGAAAATTAAATTTTGTTACTCCATTATTTATATTAATTAAATATTCAAAATATTTAATTCAAACCATTTAAATATACCAAACTATTTATTTAGTGATTGAATAAATTAATTATTCAATCGCTTAAAAATGCGGGATGTTACATGTTATGCCATGATTATGTGTTTGAACTGTTCATTTTGATGTTTAAAATGACATGTTATGTTAGAATGATACTGTGTCGTTAAAGCCATGCTAAAACTCCGCAAAATCTTCGCTACTGCCTGTAGCGCTCTTCGGCCGCTATGCTATTTCAATTTAGCGCTGATGAACAATAGTTCCGCTTTAAGCCCCGCTATTTTCCGCTGTACCCGCTAAATCAACGCTATTTAGCACTCGCTTTTGCAATATTAACATGCAAAGGATGATTTGGCCAAGTCTATTCTAAAATCTATAAAACAAAAGTTAATGTAAAGAACTAATTTTTGGTCATAAGTATCTTATATTATATAGAAATCTATAGCAATCCTCGAATCTAGTGTGAAAAACCATGATATTCTTTGATTTTGTTCTCTAATTTTAATTAATATTCATTTCTTCTACAAAAATTATGTGAGAATGATAATTAACTAAAATTAATTATATAGTTTCACATCTAATTAACATTTTTACACCTCCACTATATCCTCGATATTTCCCCGCTTTATCCCCGCTGCACCTTATTACACTTTTACTGCTATAGAATTGTTATGAGCTTTAACTACACTGGAATGATATGCTGACCACAATGCAAGTTCCAAATATTATATATATTGTTTATGGCACTGATTTGGATATGGGTTGAAATGATACGTACCCGATATAAAATCACTATGGGTTAAAATGATACATACCTAAATCATTTGACCAAAGGATAGAAATCTATATACGGACACCGTTGGTCAAAATAGTATTATTTTTCAAAATTTTATAACTGTGATTTGATTTAATAAATGGATTTAAAATTTTAATTAAATGTTATTAAGTTTAAACTAATCTTGATTTTTAAATTAAAAAATTAAAATTTAATTGATGAATTTTTTTAATTAAACTTTAACATTAAATTTAGTTGTTTGATTTTTTTCCAATAGAGTTAATTTAAATGAAGCGGTTAAATTTAATACGAAAACTAGGTTTGATTTGAGTAATTAAAACTTACTATGAAGATTTTATTTTATTTAATGTAAAGATTAACTTAACTTAATGATGTAATATTTTAATTTAAACTTTAAAAGGTTAATCGATTTGTCAGAATTGACATTTAGAAAGATATGAATTTAGAATTATAAAGTTAATCAAATTTAAGGGTAAACTTAACGAATTTAAAGAATTTGTTTTGAATGATTAAATTTGACAATTTAAATTAAGCTGATGTAAATAGTCTAAATTTGAAACTTAAACTGTTAAACTTTAAGTTGATTTCAAATTTGAAATATGAATTGATTTAAGTTGAGATTTGGAAATGTTAATATATGTTCAGATTGGATTAGGGAATTGTAATAATGAAATTTTGAACTCCAAATTGAATTCATATGGTTTAGTTGAACTATTTTATTTAAAAATTATTTTAAAATTGGTATTATGGTATATTGACTATTAAGCGAATTTCTCCTTTACACTTTTATCACAATATTTTACTATCATGCTTTTTAACTATTAAATTGACTATTTATATTTTACAACTATTTTAACAAACCATTTATATTAAATTCAACTATCTATATTATAACCATTAAACAAAACAATTTTATATTAAGTTTAACTATTACTATTTATAACTATTTTAATTGACTACTATATATTAATTTAACCATTATGTCCATAGAATATTTTGAATAAAAATTCGTTTCCATTCCAAACTGCTTAAGTTCAGTATGTTGAATATGATGATTTCAATAAGGCAAGCTATGACGTGGAAGGCTAAATCAAAATTTTAAGTTTTATAATGAATCATCTTGAAGTATGGAAATTTGAATCTATAATTGAATCCTATATTGTAGTGATTTGGAAATGATAAATGAAAATCAAATAATATTCTGAATTGATGTATGACATAAATTATGATGTTTACTGAAAATTTGAACATTTCACCTAAAATGGTTTCTTACATAAGAATGTTAGTCTTGACTCGAGTGTTTGATATTTTTTACACTCAGATCGGACCAAGTATTTCAGTATTTCGAAGACTACTATTTTGAAGATGAAAAAGGTGCGTATATGCTACTATTATATCTCTGCTTCATTGTTGGTATGGGATGTTAAAATATATATTTTTGATACTGTAACTTGAAATCAAGTATATATTATTTAACAGCTTCATGAACTATTTATGTATTTATCATATTTTTTTTATTATATTTTGTTCTTCCCTTGTGAGATTCTATGTATTATTTAGTTCCTTCTCATCCCATTTTTCACCTTGTATTAATCCTCATTAATAATTCGTTAATTTGAAATGGTCTGAGTTGGACATATGTGGTTCATTGTCTACTTGAACGTAGTAAATTGGTGGGTTTTTAAATCGAGATGTATTTTCAATCCTAATTGGTGATACTCTCGAAGGAACTCATCCCTCATCTGAGACGACCCGAAATCCCGTTCAAACGGAAACAAGGGTTATCTTTGGAATATAACACAGAAACAGATAATAGCAGAACAAAATTAAATAAATACACCAGATAATAAACAACAAAATATACTGGATAAAAGTAATCATCAGAGTTACACAGTATACAGGATCTTACTTAGTACAAATACAGTTCAGCTATACATAAATGTCTACAGCGGAAATAAACAAAATATGTACAATAGGAGCTGAACAGCATAAAAAGAGATAAATGATAGAATCCATTTTCAGCTCCAGCTATCCAGAAGAACCAGCTAAACCTGAATACGAGGCTGCCCGTGTAGAAAAAGGGGCACCCGAGTTTGAGAGTGAAACAAACTACGAGTCAGTCATGGGACTGGTATGAGAAATCTACTCAACACATATATAATATGGCAAATCACTGGACCACGCCACTTTCGTGGAACGGGTTTACTCCATTGGATTGCCAGTGCTTTAAAACAAATCTTTCTTTTAAACATCGCTATGCTTTTTATAAAAAAAAATGAAGCCGTTATAAGACTCAGTTCCCATCACACAATGCAACGCAAACCGAAGGATAGAGTTTTACCTTATAATGGCCAAAATATGATTGATACGAATAAAACAAAAGCATTTGATATTATGACTAGTGTTTATATGTTTCAAAACAATTTCAATCATAACTATCAATCATAGACGGCATGGGTACCATATATCATGTCGCCATATATATATACAATCAAAACCGCACGATGTCGTATTTGGAAATTGGATTTCCGTCATGAACCAAGGCAAAAGATAGTCCTTACCGAATTCGTGACTCTCTAGCCCGAGCCACCGGAACAGCCGCAACTGCCCCTTGGAGCGACAGGGCCGGTCCACCGATGTGGATTATAGTGCCTGAACAATACGTTACCCCGCCCTTTGGGGCGTAAATGAGCCAACGAATGACTCCATCGGACCCGGATCGTCCGACCAAACCTAGGCGCCTCGCAACAGCAACAACCACATAGGTGAAAAGTATATAAATGTCAGGGTTGGTAGGTCACTGACACCACCCTAGCTAGAAAGAAACGCATGCCCTCCCTGAGGTCCTTCCCCCGTTTCTGGTTCATACCGGGGTGTGAGGCTCGCGATTTTACGTTATACACAAAGTTACGCCACACTGGCGGTGCTTTGATCATCACCACAAGACTTTGCTTTTCAACAGAAGCCCTGATCACTGCATCTTCGCATGCCACACAGGCAATTCATGCCATGCGACTGATGTCCATCGATACACAACCTCTGAGCTCGTGTGTCTCAGAGAAGGGCGTTAAGCAAAAGAATAAATTCTCCGCCGCCAAACAGATGTATATTTAACAGAAATCAATCAACACAGAATAAACTCCAATGTCAGACACACAGTCCATTTACAAGTCCGTTCTGGGTTTGAACGAAACCGGAGGCACTAAATACCTCGCAAACCCTTCGATCACCACGTACGTCTGGACGATCACCACTCATTATCCATATTTCGGGATGCCTCCCAATCAGGGCCTCGGTTACCATCCAAACGAGGTGAAGATCTCCGGTCTTCGACCACCGTCTTCATCTTCGACTTTCAATCGTCGGTCGATTATTTGAAATGAGAATTAACTCGGCCTTTTCAAATAATTCACGTATATTTAGAATTTCAAATCAATTTATTTCAATGGTTAAATTATTCGACAACATAAATTTTGTTCTTTAATGTAATTTTCACACCAAACACATTCAACCATCAAAAGCCACATAAATCGAGCAAATTCAGTTTATTTCCATTCCATATCGCTTATGATATTTTATAACTATTTATCGCTATTTTTATTTATTTTAAAATAGCTAATTTATTCAAAACGACGCTTCGGGCCATAAAGCGGCTGTAGCGCTGTTTTTCTTCAGATTTGGTTTACACATATCTGAAAATCTAACCGTTGGATCTTCATGAAATTTACATCATTAGAAAGGTCTTTTCAAAACGAACCCAACTGTTCCAGTTTCGGGAAAATCCGACGGTCGGATCTCCCGGTACAATCGTTTGAAGTTTCGGTTTCAAAATACGAACTGCAGTGTCGTTATTCGATTAAATATAATTATATTTATATATATATATAAATATAATCGTTTCTGGCGCTGTTTTTCTTCAGATTTGAATTAAACATTCCAGACAATCCAACCGTTGGATTTTTACAAGGTTGGTGCCGTTGGAAAGATATTTCCAAGGCGAACCCGACGGTTGCGGTTTCGGGAAAATCGAATGGTCGGATTTCCCGCACTAGTTGTTTGAAATCACGGTTTCAAAATACGAACTGCACGGCCTCGTTTCGTTTTTATTTTATTTATATTTATATAATTATATAAATATAGTTCATTCAACAATTTCAATATCGTTTTCACTTCAAATATTTCACTAACGCCTTAAAATTTTGGAAAATTTCGCCATAACCTCCCCTGCACCGGGAGCATCGGGAAATCGCAAATAGCTTTCCCGGTCCTTCTAATCTCAAAAAGAAAAAGCCAAGCGGCTAGCCAACAGGCTCATAAAATCATCACCCAAACAAAACAGTAAATGTGTACCTATTTGTCGGGCACAAAATTTTATTCCTCTTCTCTAGCCCCTTTGCTATAACCTGTTCAATGAATATCCATGTACATATATATACAGTTCTTATCATTTATCATTTTCTATTCGACTTCATATTTGATTTCTATTTGGTTTAAAAACACCATTCATTCTAATGTTACATACATAGGTGCAAATCACTTCATTAGCTAATTAATGAATATTTCAACTCATATATGTTTATTTTGAACAAGTGACTATTTTTAACACTTCACATTTCAACGATTCATTCATACACTAAAAATGTGATTTTTATTGTAAAACAATTCATTTCAAAACACTATTTTTCTATATAGTTCATATAGGTGACAAAAATAGGATTTTAATCATAAAACAATTTCTTTCAAAACAAGATTATTTTACACAGTTCATATAGTCGATAAAAGGTGATTTTTATTATCAAACAATTTATTTCAAAATATGAATACCATTCAACACATGAATTTCTAATCAACGAATGAATATCAATTCAACACATGAATGTTTTCTATAGTTTCTATATATATATAAAAGGTGATTTTTATTATCAAACAATTTATTTCAAAATATGAATACCATTCAACACATGAATTTCAAATCAACGAATGAATATCAATTCAACACATGAAGGTTTTCTATAGTTTCTATATATATATATATATAAAAGGTGATTTTTATTATCAAACAATTTATTTCAAAATATGAATACCATTCAACACATGAATTTCAAATCAACGAATGAATATCAATTCAACACATGAAGGTTTTCTATAGTTTCTATATATAGATAAAAATGTGATTTTTATATTTTAAAATGCGAATACCATTCAACACATGAATTTCTAATCAACGAATGAATATCAATTCAACACATGAAGGTTTTCTATTCAATGAATAAATATAGTTTAAGCATATGAAAATAATTCAAACACACGAATATTATTCAAAATTTCGGCAGCATAACGGCAGGGTAGTTAAAACCGGGACCGTCCCTAGTACGGCTCCTCGCTCTACCTTAAAACCTCGCGGTTTTTGACAATGGGGATCATGCATCTAGTTCGCACGTAGGCGGCATGTATATATTTATTTCATTTCCACAAACTAATCCTATGTGGTTTCAACCAAATATTTCTCAACCACAAACGGGTATTTTTCAACCACAATCAATCAATATCAACCACAAACAATCCCAAACAATCATTCGCTATCAATCAATTTTCACAACAATTTCAATCAATAAATATCGTCCATGGTTTGTGGACGAGGGGGCGTATATATATATATATATATATATTATATATAGCAATTCACTTTTATTTCAACACATATATATATATAGAAAAAGAAATTGAAGAGTGAGAAATTCTCACCAATAGCTATCCAATACTACGACTCTTCCTTTATAGAAATCTTTGCCAATCTCGCCTTTTGTCGCTTTCGTTGCCCGTATTCTCTACATATGTAAAAATCGAATTTTTACTATGCTATTCAATATATAAAAATCGAATTTCAAAAATATAGATTCCGCCTTTTCAAAAATAAAGATTATATTTTTAATATTCCTATGATGTAAAAATTATATTTTTACTACTTTAAAAATATAAAAATCATATCTTACTTCTTCTACTTAATAAAGATTCCGTCTTTTTTATTTTTAAAAATATGATCTTTTCTATCCAAGTTCAAATCTTTTTCTATTTAAAGTTCAAATCTTTTTCTATTTAAAGTTCAAATCTTTTTCTATTTAAAGTTCAAATCTTTTTCTTTTTAAAGTTCAAATCTTTTTCTTTTTAAAGTTCTAAACTAAAATCAGTTTTTCTTTTTAAAGTTCTAAAATAAAATCAGTTTTTCTTTTTAAAGTTCTAAAATAAAATCAGTTTTTCTTTTTAAAGTTATAAAATAAAATCAGTTTTTCTTTTTAAAGTTCTAAAATAAAATCAGTTTTTTTCTTTTTTAAAGTTCTAAAATAAAATCAGTTTTTCTTTTTAAAGTATAAAATCAATTCAGTTTTAAACCCTTTTTAAAAATCAGAAATTTCAGATTAAAATAAAAATAAAATAAAATAAAAACAACTTACTTTAACCTGCGAAGAAGGGGGGGTGACGGCCAGGCTCGGCGGCAGGAGGAGGAGCTGGCGAAGCGGAGGGGTCTCGAACGGGGGGGCTCACGAATTTAGGCGTCGCGATGGCTTCAGGGGGGGTTTGGGTTCGTCACGATTCGAGGTAGAATAGGGGAGAGAAGAAGAGGCAGCGACAGCAGCTCCAGGCGAAGGGGGGTGGCGACGTGCGGAGGTGGATGATCGGGGAAGCGGCGGTTTAGTTTAGGTTTTTTCTTTTTTTTTTATTTCTGCTCGAAGTGGAGAGAGAAGAGGGAATAGGGGGGTTTATATAAAATATATATATTTAATTATTTAATTTTGCAAAAAGTTGACTTTTACATACGACCTCTAAACGAGGCCCACCGCCTGTCGTCCATAGCGTTTTACCCCCATTCCGGACACAATGGGATATGTATCGCAAGCTGATTTGATCGTTACAATCAGTTTCCGTTGAATTTACATTTAAATCACTATATTGAATTTTAAACGTACATTTCAAATTACCGGGGTCACATACTAACTAGAAAAATTCCAGAAAAATATTTTCTAGCTTCGTATTGACGATACAGTCCTAACAAAACTAGTTTCGTCGAATTCTGAGACCGTTTGAAAAATGGCCAATTTCCAGTCGATTAAAATCAACCAAAACTGGTCAAACGCGTTTTCCTTTGCCACGCTCACATATTGATTCGAAAAATTATGAAATTTGAAACCTAGCAATAACTTCACATCCCGGACCCAACAAAAGTGGTTTCGTCGAAATCCGAGGTCGTTTGCAAAATGTCCATTTTTAAGGGCCTGAATTCCATAGCGACTATTCAGAATTTTCAACTGGACATATCTTTTGATTCCCGTTATCAAATTTCGATTCGTCAGATTCGTTGGAAAGATATCATCAATTAGATCCTAATGTTTTTGGTTTCACTAAAATCCGGATTATTTTGCACCCGGTATATTCAATTGAAGTTTGAAATCGAATTATCGAACTACCGCGCCATTTTCAATTCTATATATAATTATAATTAATTATATTCGTTTTCAAATGTCGATTCAAACTCAGTTTTCATCGCCATTATTTAAAATATTTATTTTAAATATTTAAAATCCATTATTTTAGCCAATTTAAAATTTTTAAATTGGTTCAGATTTTCTGGGTCGTTACATCATCCATCGATATCTAGAATAAATAACCTTCCCTTCTTAAAGAGGCAACCATCTCAGTTGAGTCTTTATTTCTTTACATCCTCGGACTCAACTTTAGTCTCAATCCTAGAGATGGCCTCAACCAATTTAAGGTCCAAGTTCTGACTTGTACCAATCTCTAAATCAAATTATATCTGGTAGTAAAACTTTCCAACATCTCTAGCTTTAACTCGGTCTTCGATTGAAAACCATATTCAACAATATTCTCCAACTGCTTCCACTTTAAGGACATAGCTCCCAAGCTTTCATGTGTCCTACTCGAAGCACCAGAGATAGCTTACCTTTCCTTGGTGCATATACAATATTGAAATCATAGGAAGGTATAAACTCTAACCATCGTTTCTGGTGAAGGTTAAGATCCTTCTATGAAAAGATATATCTTAATGACATATGGTTAGTGAATAGCTCAAACCTCTCTTCTAAAAGATAGTTCATCCATATGTTTAGCACAGACATAATTATTACTAA
Organism: Allium sativum; assembly: GCA_030737875.1. NCBI lineage: Eukaryota > Viridiplantae > Streptophyta > Magnoliopsida > Asparagales > Amaryllidaceae > Allium > Allium sativum. The sequence continues at coordinate 424,276,223 of CM060909.1, read as the reverse complement.
TTCCATATTATAGATAGGGTATTTCTTCTTATGTAGCTTCAACCACCAACTAGCATATTTGACAACCTTATCTTGCATCTATTCTGCACCCAACCCACTACCACAAGCATTGGTATATACTATCATCTCTTTATTCCTACTTAGAATAACAACAACTTTGACACTCTTCAACCTTTCCTTTAAACTTCCAAATGCACGCACATATCTTGCATTTCAAAACGAAGTCTGAATCTTCTTAGTCAAATGAGTCAAAGATACCGCTATCTTAGAGAAGTCCTAAGTAAACCGTCTATTATATCTAATTCTTCTTTGTTAAATGAGTCAAAGGTTCCGCTATCTTAGAGAAGTTCAATTAAACCATCTATTATATCAAGCCAATCCAAAAAATCCTTACATCCATTGCATTTTTGGGTGTAGTCTAATCTTGTATCATTGCAACCTTTATAAAATTAATAGTAATCTCTTGCTCTGAAACAACATAACCTAAAAATCTCACTTTTCTATTTAGAAGTGGCAGTCAGAAAACCTAGCCTTCACTCGATGTCTTATCAACACCTCTAAAACAATGCTCAGATGTGTCTTATGTTACTCTCCAACTGTGAATAGGCCAAAATACCATCAACGAACACAAGAACATTCTTACTTAGATGATCTCTGAAGATGCGGTTCATAAGATATATGAAATATGCTAATGCATTAGCTAGCACGAACAACATAACCAACCATACATAAAATCCATATAGCATCTGAAATACCCTAAAATATGGACACTCTCCCTTTCACTCTGGGCTGATGAAACCTCATCACAAGATCCAGTTGAGAAAACAATCTAGCATTATGAAGCTAATCGAGCAAGTCATCAATATGTGGGAGTGATTGCTTGTTCTTCTTCATCAGTTTATTTATCTCATAGAAACCAACACATAATTTAATGGAACCATCTCCCCTCATTGTGATACTATGAGCGCACCTCACTCATATATACTTCTATCCCTTCCGCAGAAAATCGTTCACTAGTAGCTCAAGCTCTCATTGCTCTCAAGCTGTCATCATTCTCAAAGGAAGCACGAATATGACACCTTTCATCAAATTAATAAGGAACTCAAACCCTTATGTTGTAGGAGTCCGGTTACTTCCTCTAATATGTCCATATATTCCCTAGCGATCGGTATTGTCGGCAACTCATCAAGTGGAACATCGAGTGAACATAGAAAGAAAACCATCACCTCATCAACGGGTAGGCAATCTAACACTGCGCTTCGCCCATTATCTGTTCCTACTGGCATCAGTGATTTCTCACAATCTGCAACTACACCATATCTGTACAACCGTTCCACCCCTAATATAGTGCCAGACCTAACAAACCCCAAAACCAAGCAATCAAAAACAAAGAAGCATCTATGAGTCGATAAGACTATTTACGACAAATCAACATAGGTTAGAAGAGTCATCAAGAGGGTTTGTTAATACAAAAGGTCGGCTGATAATTTCGGATCAATCTACCAGTCAGGTGACTAGATATAAAGGAATTTGTAGTTCTTGTATCAAATAAAACCTAAATATAAACATCAGAAATAGAAAGTATACGTTGGTAATGAAGCCTTTTCCTCTCTCCATCGCCGAAGCGGCATTTGACAAATTCAAAGTAGAATTAATAGCATATTCTTTCACCTCCTACTTAATTATCCAACTCAGGGAAATCCCTCTAGAGATTCCCATCCTTATGGAAGATATTATACCTTTTGTCTCTATCTTTCCACTCTTTTCTGTAATAGCCCTTCTCATTTTAATTGTAGCAGACCATCTCAGATGTGGTCTTCTTCTTCTGAATAACCTTGCTATAGGACATTTTCCTCTTGTCATGACAACATTTCTTACCTCATGTGCTTGCCTGTGGCTTTGGTTCATCCAAAGGAACAACATTAACCATAGCTTTTGGCTTTGGATAATTACCATTATGCCTTAGAACCTCCCCAATAAATTTCTATAAGGTCTCATCGATATAGTTTAGAAGCTTCCTTCCAAATGATCATTTACCAAACCAAGAATAAACTTCTAGTTTCTCTTTTGTGGTATGTCAATGAAGGATATTCCATATTTTGATAAAATTTGAAATTTAACTACATACCCAAAGATAGTCATTTCTTCTAATATTGGGTCTACAAACTCGTGAAACAAGGATGATTTATGGGTAATTGAAATGAAATTCCTCTAAGAATAGGCATTGAACTGATTATAGGTAAACAGATCCTTAGGTGTAATAGTCTCACCACATTCCACTAGTTCACTGCTCTACCCTGAAGTGGATACAAGACTAGCCTATTATTCATAGAATCTTCTAATCTATGATCATCAGAGATTCTCTCACAAGCCTCAAGATAATAATGAATTTCTATGGCAGACTCCGTCCCTTGGAATGGTATACCTCCCAGATTAGTAAAGTTCTTATTTATGTTAATGAAGTTAGCTTTAGGTACTTGAGTCAAAGCGCCGCCCTTAGCAATATTATTAAGAGTATCACTTGAGCATTTTGTGACATGTTCCTCGTAGTGATATTGAACATAGTCTGCAGGTCGGTATTACCAACTCCTGAACTAGCTTCCTTCTTTACTTCAAAATTAGAATTACTTGCAGTATTCCTTTTCTGGCAGTTTATCCTATACTCAAGGGTAAGTAGGATTGGTTTTTTTTTACAAAAAATCATGCTAAAATAGTGCTTGGGTGTAGCGTGACTTATAATAAATGTACTACTATGTGGTTTTGATAGCCAAAATATATAATAAGTATTCACTCTCTATTTATGTACCTTCAACCCAACACTTAGGTTAAACAACGCAACCTAAGTTCTAATACCAAGTGTGATGGTCACGCTACATCATCGACAAACAAGATATTGGAATAATCCGCTGCTATAGTGCTCAGATAATGTAGGGTGATTGTTAGCCTATTTTTACAAGGTCGTTATGCATTAGATTTAAATACATGGGTATCTCAATAACTAAGATGGATAGCTTGAAGAGATGGTCGGATTGCTTGGGAATTGAGTATGGATTCGTATATAAAGCTACAAATAGCTAAATTCACTTGAATTGCAATTTAAAATTAGCCAAGTTAAATTTAAAATTTGGCTAAGTTTAGATCGATGTGACTCTAGAGCACGGAATTGAGATTTTGGTTAAGTAAGGGGTCGATACTATTCTAAGATGTAGAATTTTAAGGTTTAGAAACTTTCTCAAAATTACATAAACAAGAGGTCGGAACATAGAAACAAGCAAATAAGGGCAAAGGCAAGTTAAAGGGGTTGTACCTATAGGGTGCAATAGTCAAGGGGTCAGTACCGACCCTTCATGTGTGGGGCTACCGGGACCCACTTCAGCGTGCTAGGATGTCCTTCCCTAGTCGGCCTCCTTACGACTTTATGGGCGGATCCAACTTGGAATCTTCAGTTGTAATGGGAATTCAAGGCTTAGAAAAGGGGTCCTCTTCTCTCCTCTTCGAATATTCTCTTCTACTGGAATCTTCGTCTCGAGGTAGGGACTGCTATTATTAAACCTCAACTCCTATTTTTGCACATTCTTGCACTTATACTATTGTTGTATTGTAATATAATAGAATAAATAATATATTACCAGATAGTGGACGTAAGCACTTTGCCAAACGACTATAAATTCTATGTATTTTTTTACGTTTTATGCACTTTTGATAATCTGAACAGTGGATTATCTATTATTATTCTATATACTATATTCGTTTGGGATGTTAGGCTCGATTACCGTAGAGGAATAAATTTCATGGTTAAATATGCAAGTTCGTTCCGTTCGCGTTAATTTAGTTTAATATTGAATAAATCATTAAAAAACACATCTGGGAATTGGGCGCTTTGTTCTAAATAGAGTAGACTGTAGTCTGAAGGAAACAATATTTTTCATTTAACAAAATTCAAACGTTTGTTATCCCAAATCCAAAAATTACATGTCAAAACCACGCAAAATGGATATCATTTGTTTGTGTACCTAGTCTAATTTATTGTTCTTGTATGTATTTTAACACAAATTTAAATTGATATATCATTTTAGTGAGAAAAATCTTATATAAAGGAGTTTATTAAAAATACAAATTGAATGAACACTTGTTATTTATGTATGTGAACACTTATTGTGATTGAAGAAGGCATTTGTACAATATCTTCTGTAGTATGCAGAGAAAACAATTCATGTAGCTTTTGTCTTTCACCTCTTCCTTTTTCATTTCTTATTCTCTAGAAATGTCGAAGGTCTCAGAATGAAAAAAAATCAAAGAAACAAAAAAAACTGCATTCTCCAAATTGCCACTGTGTAACGACCCGGATTTTGTCGACTTTGGTTGTCGCCATAAACTCAATGATGACTAACCAAACATCGAAAAATACCAGAAAGTTAATGTAAGAAATTAGAGGGTAAGGATAGATAAGATAGAAACTTAGAATAGTAGAAGAAGAAGAACACAACATCAGAGTAACACGAACCTCACAGCGGAACAAATAACATATAATAGATAACATATCCTTCAAATAAATTAGTATATGTATACAATAACATTTATCAGAGTACAACACTTACAACAACAGCGGAAATAACTATAGCTATATATTCCTGAAGCCTCCTGCTCCAAGCTCTTCAAGTATCTGTAAATCCCAACTACTTGACTACCCGTACAAAATTAGGCACCCAAGAGTTTAGGGAAAACAAAACAAAATAAACTCCGAGTCAGTCATGGGACTGGTGTGAGTAAAACAATTTAAAACAGTTCAAGCAGGTAAATGATATCTCATAAGACCATGCCGTACAACGGAACGGGTTTTTCCCTTATGATAATCCAAAATATCTTTATATCAAAAACCTTTTGATATTATAATAATGTCTATCAACCACAATATAATAATCATCTAGTAGAAACGCTTTCATCTCACGTTCTACATATATAGTATACAATCAAAACCGCAAGCACGTATTGGGTAATGGATTTCCAACTATGACAAGGTATGGAACCACCTTTCGCTAGTGTACCTCTAGAAAGGAATACACTGGGTTCAACAAGAACATCTTGCAACCTGGCCACACATGACCGATCACTCATTTCTCTTGAGTGTATCGAATGTATATCACCAACGGTTGGGATCAGCAACCGTTTCCCGAATGGGACAGCATCAACAATAGATTTTTAGAAGTAAATGAAACTCTAGATCAGGTGATTATACACCCTACTTTGGAGCGACCGACTTAGCCATGTTGCATGCCCGATTTCTGTCATTTCCCAGTTGTGAGGCTAGAAGCTACGCTTATCTTTGACAGATCACACGTTTATTCACTTTGAATGTCACATCGTCATACCCGCCAAATCATAAATTGATTTCCCCAAAAATACCACGGGTATACAGCTAAGAGAAACGAATTCCTCCGCCACCAAACATGAATACGTTTGCAGAGATCAACTTACGCGATCTATTAGATATACTCTGTAAGACATTCTTCCATATAGGTCGTCCTGGGACTGGACAAACCGAAGGCACTATTCAGTACAACTATCTTAGGCAATCTTTACCTAAGATTTATACAACAGCCCTTGCACTTTACTCCGTCTTCAATTATCTTTGGCATATATGATTCGCAACGCTTATGCCAATACGGAGTGGTTCTTTGGATAATAATCCAACCGGTCTCTCCATATTAACAACGTTAAAATGGTCAAAAACTTCGATAGTCGGTGAGTTAACTATTAAAGAAAACACATGTGCAAACAACGATATTATTTCCTGATGGAAATTATATCGATCAATCATCTTTTAACATATATATATATTCACATTTCCTTATTTTCTATGTTTAGAAAATATATGTTATTAACACTGGAAAACATTTCCATTGTTTATTTACATATCACTATCATTCCACACTATTAGTCCCTAACTATAAACTAGTATGAGAACAATTCTCTAAGTATAAACCCCGAAGGTTGAAACCAACATCAGATCGATACTCAGAAAACTATTCAACTTAACTAATCTCTAGTCAGTTTCTAAATCTTGTTTAACTCTATTTCTTAATTTCTATGTTTGATTAAATCCTTTTGAATAACTATGTTCAATTGACTCCTTTTGAATAACTATGTTCGATTTAACTCCATTCGCTTAACTCTAGATCGCAGCGATCACAATGGTTACGCCTGATTCCCTCAAGAAACATCTGACCGCCGTAGGCTATCTGCAGCCCTGCGAATTACGCTAGCAGTTGTGCTAAATGGTAACTTATCCTAAATAACTATGTCTGATTTACTCTAATCGATTTACTCTATTTGATTTACTCTAATCGATTAACTCTATTCATTTCCTAAACAAATATTCTTTTATCCTATTTATTTTCTAAATAAATATTCTCCTTTATAATCTCCTATTTATTTTCTAAATAAATATTCTGCAATTATTCCCTTTTATAAAATCGGTTGATTTAATAAAATTCCTTTATTCCAATATACGTTGAAATATTCCCTTTTACATCCCAGGGTTTCTTATGATATTAAAAATATCGAATAACAATGATCAACATCATCCTAACACACAAAATCCATAACAGATTATGTATCACATCATATATCAAAATATATGAAAAACAGTAAAATAAATATTGAGGAATCCAGTCGGATTCCTCCAACCTGTTTCCCTGCATTCACAGATGTTACACAATAAAATCAACATCACTTTCAGTTCCATATGATATATTCTGTTAAACAGAATCAATATAGAAATTCAACTAACTGACTAGAAGTTCAATCAAACAGTGAACACGCATCAATCAGCCAATATCTAACAGATCTAAAAATACAACATGAAATTATAAACTGTTCAGAGTTAGTGAGATTTACTCACTTTGGTAGTTTATCGTTAAAGAACGATAAACTGTGGTTTGATTTGAATCAAACAATTTAATTCGCCATAAATTCAAACGAGCTCCAATCCACTCCCAGTTAGTCTCATTGTGTTGCTCCCGTCCATACGATCCCAACGGATCCAACCGTTCGAAATTCTGATAACGTATGGTTAAGTTATACGATTTATAAGTTTGAATACATTCTTTGAATTTAAATAAAAGTTAAATTAAAAATCTCTTGGGCCTTTACCCTTTAAACCACAACTCAGCCCGTATAAGCCCAGACCCGCTCCACCTTGTCTTCCCCAACTCCACAAAAATCCCGTCGCCTATTCTTTCCACTCCTCCAACGGCCGATCCTTCCTTCGATCTTATCTTGGCCATTTTTCCACAAACCCACAAACAAAAACCACTGTTTCACTTCTCTTCACGCCCTCATCCTATCCATCACCATTTCGCTCACCTCGCACCTCAAACAGCCACCGCGTCAAGCAACCAAGTCCGCTCGACACTGTGCAATCACCGAACAAAAGTATCATCGAAATTCCCAATATTCAGCACACAAGCTCCACTCGATCTACCGAACCCCAAAACCACATTAAAAACATGTATTTACTCTTTAATTTGTCGAACACCTCAACCCGACGTCCGCCTGTAGAAAACCCATCGACGAAAAAAAGACTTTGAACCCAACAATATCCATACTAGAACGAAGAGAAAGTAATTGTGATTCTAAATATATATAGAACTTGATTTGTAGGAATTTATATGATTTTACACCAATTTTTCTTCTTGCGTTTTGCTGAAACGAGCAAGAAAATCAAACGGCGGATTTTCTGAAGTTGAGATTAGGTTTAGGAATTTTAGTTAACGGTTATTTATAGGAAAAATAAATATCTAGATATTTTATAAAAGGAATATTCCCGGTATATTCTCATTTATATATTCATTTTGCTTTCTAAAAATTCTCGTGATTACATATGATACCCAAAAATCACGAAACTGGACATGTAGCTAGAGTTCGACATTACGGTCCCAATGAAACTGGTTTCGTCGAATTCCGACTTCGTATGCTCACACAGCGTATTTTTAACTGTCAAAATACTGATTGTTTTTCACTCTAAAAATCCGTACGACCACACAGTGACCCCAGAAATCATGAAACTGGAAATCTAACAACTATTTGACATTGCGGATCCAACAGAATTAGTTTCGTCGAATTCCGACTTTGTTTGCAAAAGTGGCTATTTTTAAAGTCCTAAATAACCCATTTAAATATATAAACATATTTAAATATAATTAAATTAAATATTTATAAATAAATATTATCGTATATATTCACAGTGGAATACCATACAGCTCTAGAATATTCCTATATGAATTTCTAACTTGATATTTCAAATCTGGGTCAACCCGATATTCGATTTATATTGAAATTACTTTTTAAAATATAAATAATTCCTTTATAAATTATAAAGGAATTCAACAGCGACTTTTCTAAAATTTGATTTGGACGTAAATCAAAATCTACATGACGAAATCCAGATTTTCCTCTTCCACTAGAAAGATATACTCCACCAGCTCCACACATTTCTTGTTTCATAGAAATCCAGCTTAAAACGAATCCTGTACATTGAGTTGAAGTTCAAATCGCGAACTGCCGCGCCATTTAGAGCTCGATTTTAATTATATTATAACTCTACGTTCAAACTGTCGTTTATATAATATATTCGTCATTCAAATTCAATTCCAAGCTGAATTAAATATCACAGATGATCCAGTTCACACCATATCGCCATTTCAGCCAATTCTGATTATTTCAGAATTAAATATATTATTTAATTTATTATTTTAATTAAATATTCACCATTATTTAATTAAATCACCATTTAATTCACTATATCACTATTCATATAATTAAATAAATTAATTATAATACCTCTGCAAATGTGGGTCATTACACACTACATCACCCATCGCAAGAGTTCGATCTACTCCTTCTCCTCAGCCTCAGTCGTTCGGCGCTTTTCCTCCTCACCACTGTCCACGTTAGAGGCCCGATCTCACCTTAAACCAACGTTCACCACAAACCCTCGATACTTGTCTCTCCTTGAACCATCTTCGTCTTTCCCTTCAACAATCATCTATTCCCGCCTCTACCTAATCGCGCCACCATCGGACGCTTCCAAAAATCGAAGTTTCCTCCATTAGAGTCATGCACCGCCCCCAAATCCCATGCGAGCAACCACAACCTCAAGCCCTGAATTGCGACACAAAGCCGATGCCAAAAATTTATGCCTTCTTCAAGTGCAAGCATCCTCAGGTTTGTTCACCTGATCTAAGAGATATTAATGAAAGTGCAAGGATTTTCTTCCTTAATATATATATGATTTCGTGAGATTCACGTAGGAAACCTCTCTATCATTCAATTTGGGTTTTTGCAGAAGTTCAGTGCATGGATTTCATTTGTGATCATGTATGATTTTAGGTATTTGGTTAATCTCCTTATGGGCTTGCAATATTTTTTTGGAAAAGGCAAGATTTCTTTTAGGTAAAGAAGTGTATGATGTAAAGGAAATGGCACAACTTGTAGACGATCCCGGCACTCTTAAAGAAGTTAGAGCGACCATTGAAATAATTTGTGTTGCAGAGAGTGAAGAATGAAATGCATGCACATGTTGTGGTTGTGTATATTGTTAAGGAGGTGGAATCTATTTGGGAAAGAAGGTTGTTGTGACTAGTTAAGGTCCGAAGGAATTGTCAATGGTTTTGTAACGACCCGCGTTTTCAGCGATATAATTAATTTATTTAATTATTTAAATAGTGATTTAGGGAATTAAATGGTCGTTAAATTAAATAATATTGAATATTTAATTAATATAATAATATATTTGATTTCTGAAATAGTCAGAAATAGTGGAATTCACAAAATAGTGTGAATAGGATCAACCGTGGTATTTAATTCAGTTTAAAATTGAATCAGAATAACGAACATATTATTTGAATGACAGTTGAACATATATTTTATATTATAATTATAATCGAGCTCAAAATGGCGCGGCAGTTCGCTATTTGGCGATTTGAACTTCAACTGATGTACAGGATTCGTTTTAAATCGGATTTCTGTGAAACGAGAAACGTTAGGAGCTGGTGAAGTATATTTTTCTGATGGAAGAGAAAATTCGAGATTTCGTCGTGTAGATTTTTAGTTATGTCCAAATCAAATTTTAGAAGAGCCGCTATGGAATTCCTTTATAATTTATATCGATTTATTTATATTTTAAAATGGATTTTTAAATATAAATCGAATATCGATGTAACACTGGATTTGAAATATCGAGTTATAAATCCCAGTGGAGCAGTATGATATTCTGTTGCGAATATATACGATAATATTTATTTTTATATATTAAATTTAAATGTTTTTTTATATATTTATATATTTAAATGGGTTATTTAGAGCTTTTAAAATAGCCAGTTTTTCAAACGACCTCAGAATTCGACGAAACTAATTTTGTTGGATCCGCAACATCAAATTATTGTTAGATTCCAAGTTCCGTGATTTTTGGGGTCACTGTGTGGCCATATGGATTTTTAGAGTGAAAAACAGTCAGTGTTTTGATGGTTAAAAATACGTTGTGTGAGCAAACGGAGTCGGAATTCGACGAAACCAGTTTCGTTGGGTCCGCAATGTCGAACTGTAGCTGCATGTCCAGTTTCGTGATTTTTGGGTATCGTATATGATCACAGGAATTTTAGAAGACGAATACAAACAGCGATTGCTTAGAATAAAATAAAATAATCGAATAAAAAATAATATATCTATCCTATAAATACCTTAACTTTTCCTAAATCCTAACTTACCTTTCTCTCTGATTAAAAGTGTGCTGCCACCATCAAAGAAATTCAAACAGTGAAAATCCCATTTCAAAAATAAAAAACAAACCAATAAAAATTCCTAAAATCGGAAGACATGTATCGTTGGGATCCTCATGGCAACCTCTTCGATCTGGTATAGTTTTGTTTGGTGCAGTTCATATTTTCTGGAGCTCGATTTGATGAGGGGCGAACTAGGGTTATGGTTCGAGGAAGATAGAAGTAGTGAATCAAGCATTGGAGGTTTGTTTTGGATTCGTGTGGTGGTATAGCCTCTGTTCGCGGATTCCTGGAGAATTCCATGACAATTTTTGTCAATCTCACTACAGGACCGTGAGTTCCTGTGTCCAACTCGCGATCGAATGGGGGATTGCGAGATCGATGTGTATGGTATAGAAGGATGGAGATTTGAATGGAGATTGTGATGGTGGAATATGTGTGCGGATTTAATGAAGTGATGAGAGGTCGTGGAGGAGGTTTGTTCGGTAATGGCAACAGTAAGACCAGGAGCTCACATTCTAATTGAGGGAGGAAGAATATTACTGTAGTGGTCTGGGTTTCAATGGGGTTAGTTGGGCCTTTTAAAGTGGTAAGCCCGAGTAGAAATAAACTAAGTATTTTATTTAAAATATGGTGTTAAAATTTGTAAATTTAATAACTTATTCATACATGATCAGAATTGAACGAAACAAGATCCGTTGGGATCGTATGGATGGTCGCTACACCATGGAACTGACCGGGAGTGAATTTGGGCTCGTTTGGATTTATGGTGAAATTAAATGCGTGAATCAAATCAATGACCAATTATCGTTATTTAACGATCACCGTCCAATGTGAGTAAATCTCACTTACTCTGTTCAACTTATATTTTTATAACATATTTTTAGAATCTATAATAATGGTTGTTTGCTTTGTGTTGGCTGTTTGATTGAACTACTAGTCAGTTGATTGAAAATATAGATAACGATATAGATATAAATCGTTAATCAAATATTGATTCTGTTTAGCAGAGTATTTCATAGGAAAATGAAATTGATGTTAATTTTATTGTTTAACATCTGTGGATGCAGGCAAACAGGTCGGAGGGACCCAACTGGGTTCCTCAACATTTATTTTACTGTTTTTTTTCATATATTATGTTATATGATGTGATATGAAACCTGTTGTTGATTTTGTATGGTTGAATGATGCCAATCATTGTTGTATGGTATGTTAAATACCATAAAGAATATTGGAATGCTAAAAAGGGAATTTTCAATGTTATATTGAGAAGGAATATTTATGAAATCAAAAGATTTTATGAAAAGAAAACTGTTTATTTAGAAATTGAATAGATTAAAAGGGGATATGTAATAACCCGAAAATGCGAGCCAGTTTAAAAAATTTATTTTGGCAATTTTAGCGAATTTTGAATATTTAAAATGAATTATTTTAAATAATAACAACGAGAAATTTATTTTGAATATAATTCAAACGTGTATATTTATATACATCGTCGTTAGAATATAATTATTTATAATTATAAAAGGAATTGAAAATGGCGCGGTAGTTCGATAATTCGATTTCAAACTTCAATTGAACGTACCAGGTGCAAAATAAACCGAATTTTAGCGAAACCAAAATTAATAGGATCTAATTGGGAATATCTTTCTAACGAATCCGGAAAATCAAAATTTCATAGCGGGAATCAAAAGTTATGCCCAGTTGAAAATTCTGAATAGTCGCTATGGAATTCAGGCCCTTAAAAATGGGAATTTTGCAGACGACATCGGATTTTGACGAAACCACTTTTGTTGGATCCGCGATGTCAAGTTATTGCTAGATTCCAAATTTCATAATTTTTCGAATCAATATGTGAGCGTGGCAAAGGAAAACGCGTTTGACCAGTTTCAGTTGATTTGAATCGACTGGAAAATGGCCATTTTTCCAACGGTCTCAGAATTCGACGAAATTTGTTTTGTTAGGACCGTATCGTCAATACGAAGCTAGAAATATTTTTCTGGAATTTTTCAAGTTAGTATGTGACCCCGGTAAATTGAAATGCGCGTACAAATTCAATATATAGAGTTATATGTTGATTTTGACGAAAACCGATCGAAACAATCGAATCAGCCTACGATACATATCCCATTGTGGTCGGAATGGGGGTGAAACGCTATGGACGACAGGCGGTGGGCCTCGTTTAGAGGTCAAATGAAAAAGTCAACTTTTTGTAAATTAAATAATTAAAATAAAAACCCCTCTCTCCTTTACTACTCAGGCCCCCCCTTTTTATCGTTTCATTCAGAATAAAAAAAAAAGAAAAAAAAATCGAAGTCGCTCTCCTCCCCAGGTTGGACCACCGACCGTCGCGCCTCCCTCAGGCGGCGAACCGCTCTGATTCCCCCTCCCTTTCTTCCTCTCCTCCTCTCTCCTCCTCTACTCGTGCTGCCCTTCTCCTCCCTCCGTTCGAGCTTCCTCCCTGAAACCCCACTGCCAAATCGAACCACGATCCACACCCACCGCCCACGCACAGACCTCGCCACCCTCGCTTTGCCGGAACCCTAACCCACGACGCAAAGCAGCCACCTCCGCACCACTGTAGAGCGCCGTCACCCCTTTTTGCCGACCTCCTCAACTCCGGTGCCGCCCACTGCAACGCCCAGCACCCCGCCTCCCATCGAACACCGATCCAAAACCCTAAATTTGGTGAGTTTTCTTTGCGATTTTCATTCCTTAAAACTCTGATTTTTATAGTATGGATTAGAGAATAAAGGTTCGACTTTTATGGGTGTAGATCTAGAGTAAAATTTTGATTTTTTTTTTATTCTATAGGAATAATAAAAATATATTTTTTATACTAGTGACGTAGTAAAAATATGATTTTTATTAATGTAAGAGATTAACAATATGATCTTTATAATGTTAAAGGCGAAATTTTTATGAGGTTAAAGGCGAGATTTTTATATATTGAATAGCGAAGTAAAAATTCGATTTTTATATATTGTATAGCAAAGTAAAAATTCGATTTTTATATAGAGAGGAGCGTTATAAAAATATAATCTTTATTATATGAACATCGATGTAAAAATAGAATTTTTATCTATATAGTAGCGTTGTAAAAATAGAATTTTTATCTATATAGTAGCGTTGTAAAAATAGGATTTTTATATATATAGTAGCGTTGTAAAAATAGAATTTTTATCTATATAGTAGCGTTGTAAAAATAGAATTTTTATCTATATAGTAGCGATGTAAAAATAGAATTTTTATCTATATAGTAGCGTTGTAAAAATAGAATTTTTATCTATATTGTAGCGATGTAAAACTAGAATTTTTATCCATATAGCAACAATATAAAAATATGATTTTTATATACATAGCAACAATATAAAAATGTGATTTTTATATATGTAGTGGCTACGGGCAACGAAAGTGACAAAAGGCTAGAACGACGAAGATTTTCTAAGTAAGAAGAGTCGTGGCGATTGGATTAGCTTTGGTGAGAACTTCTCACCTTTTAAACTTCCCTTTTCTAGTTATATTATAATATATGCTAGGATGCAGACGGTGTTTAGTAGCACCCGACACCATCATCCACAGACCATGGACTTGTTTGTTTGGTTGTGTAGTTGGTTAGATTATTTGATTTGAATTTGATTGTTTGGTGAAATGGAATGGATTTGATTGATATGTGTATGGCGTGGGCCATCACTAGACCGGGGATAAGGCTAGGCCTTGTCCCGTTTCTAGTATCGTTCCGTTATGCCGCCGAAATTTTCTAAAATAAGTTAGAAAAATAAAGATATCATTTTATTTAATAAATGAACCGAATAGAATATTCATAGGTTGAATAAAATAATTTGGTCGTTAAAAATATAATTTTTAACGTGAACGTGAATAAATAAATATTCATTTACAAACCGGACGGTTTGTTTATGTACACCTATTTGAAGGACATTGATTGGGACGATAAATTTTATACATCGCCCAACTGCACAAATAAAATCTGTGTTTGATTGTTTGAAACCCCACACGGGTATTGGGATAAAATACGGCATACACTAATCCCAATAATTAGTTGTATATCGATCGATTGATTGACAAGATGTTATAAGTGTTAGATATCTATATTTGATGCTTATACAGTGTAGTGCACTTTGGATGATGGTTGATTATGTATCGTTGCTATTATATACATTTGTTGTATGGAACCCATATAATTAACTTTATATGGTAATTGATTGGGCCTCATTCCAATTTAGAAAATAAAGAATATTATAAAATAAAGGTTCATGTGTTGACAGTACTCATCCGTTGAGATTAGTCATGTGTTGAGCGAAATATTTTAACAATAAAATTTACATCTTTATTATTATAAAATAAAGGTTCATGTGTTGACAGTACTCATCCGTTGAGATTAGTCATGTGTTGAACGAAATATTTTAACGATAAAATTTACATCTTTATCATATATAAAATTAGAAACTAACTGGAAAATAGATAAGATGAGTGGTCTCCTGGATATTGATCTGATGTTGGTTTCGGCCTTCGGGGTTAATATTTAGGGAAACATTCTCTTACTAGTTTACGGTTGGTGAAACGACCCGCAAATCCGTGTTATCTGAGTTGACTAAAACACCACACGTCCAATTCAAATTGCACAGAAATACGACTCATTATTAGAAAGAAGTTAGAGGATGAGAAATAGAAAGAAAGAAATATTAGAATAGAAGAAAACAAAGATCACAAACTCACAGCGGAACGAATAAAATATATTATATAACATAAGCTTCGAAATACAAATCTGTTTTGTACATATATACATACCATCATCAGAGTACACATAACATTTGATCCAGCGGAAGTAACTCTAAATAACTAACGTTGAAGCCTCCTGCTTCAAGCTCCTCCAAGTGTATCCGTAAAAGCCTGAAACACTTGACTGCCCGTACAAATTTGGGCACCCAAGAGTTTAGGGAAAACAAAACAAAATAAACTCTGGGTCAGTCATGGGACTGGTGTGAGTAAACTCCAACCATTTGTTTAACTTCCAAAACTCTTTTCGAAAGAAAAGGTAATAGTAAGACCAGCCCACACATAAACACGGACGGTTTTTACCTTACTATAACCCAAAACACTTTGATATCAAATCCAATGATATTATAATAATGTCTACATCAAATAAATAACCAAATAGCAGAACGCTTGCATCTCACGCTCCACATATATATTATAAAATCAAAAACCGCATGGCGCTTATTGGAGATTGGATTTCCAACATGACAAGGTATGGGACCACCTTCCGACGATGTATCTCTAGAGGCAAATACACCTGGGTTCAACAAGAACGTCTTGCAACCCGGCCCACACATGACCGACCACTCATTTCGCTTGAGTGTATCGAATGTATATCACCAACGGTTGGACTCAAACCACCGTTTCCCGAATGGGCAGAATCGATAGATTTAGAAACAAAAGGAATTTCTCTAGATAGGTGATTATACACCCTAATGGGTGCGACCCACATAGCCATGCTGCCTGCCCGATTTTTGTCCTTTCCCGGTTGTTGAGGCCTGAGGCTACGAATACTTACCATTCCTTGATAGCACAATCACTTTGAATGCCACATCGTCAGATCCGTTAATCACTAGTTGAGTTTGCACAAATATTCTGGATATTATGCTAAGGGATAAATCCGTTGCAACCATATACATTCATACAGACCAACCCATTTGATCATTGGAAATACTCTGTCAGACATTCGTCCATTTACGTTCGTTCTGGGATTGAACGAAACCGAAGGCACTATTTCTATAAATAGAAAAAGCCCTTGCACTTCACTCCGTCTTCAATATATTCAGCATACTTGGTTCGCAACGCTTATGCCGATACGGAGTGGTTCTTCGGATAATAATCCAACCGGTCTCTCCATATTGACAACGATGGTCAAAAACTTCGATAGTCTGTGATTTAACTATCGAATAAAAACAAGTGTTCAATCAACATATCAAACAAATCACTGGGCTCTTTAATTAATATTTCATTAATTAAATCACTTTTCCATTTCCTTATCAATATTTGTTAACAAAATATTTCAATAATCATCTTGCCTCTTTTCGCTATTTTTGATTTCGTTTCCTTATCGAATTCTATATATATCGATATATAGATTTCTAATTGTCAAATTTCTTAAAAATATTCTAACTCCTTAAATTCCCGGAAAAATTCGCCATAACCTCCCCTGTATCGGGAGCATCGGGAAATTTCAAATAGCATCCCGGTATCTTCCAATCTCAAAAAGAAAAAGAAAAAGCCAAGCGGCTTGCCGATACGGCGCATAAAACCTCATATATGAATTAAACATGTACCTTTTGTCGGGCACATAAATAAAAATCTTCGTATACTCCATCCCATATCTGTTTAACACCTGTTCACCTGTTTTCAATTTAATTCAATACCGTCTAATCGTTTGAATTCAGTTTCGCCCATTTATTCTTTAATTAGTCATTTTGCCTATTCCACCTCTTTGTTGAACATAACATGTTCAAACAAAATATTTAACTCGTTTATAACCAAATTGAATTTCAATTTCAATTCTAGTTCTCTGTTCTATTTCGAATATAAATTCTCAAATCGAATTCACTTATTTAAGGCCCAATGTCAATTCAACATCTCCTTTACTAATTACTATTCGAATTGGTTAATTCTATTCAAAGTAAAAATCTGATTTCTGTTTCAAAAATCGTATTCATTTACACACTTGAATTCGCATATATTTTACAACTCAACTCTGAAATTTTCTAATAGAAATTCGGATTTTATTTGCTTAAAATCCTTTTATAATATTAAATAAACCATTATGGTTTTAAAACGATTCTGGCGCTGCTTTTCTGAAAATTTGATTTTGATATAACTCAAAATCTATACGACGAAATTCAGATTTTTCTCCTTCATTAGAAAACTATTATCAAATTGGTCCTGACGTTTCTTGTTTCAAAGAATTCCGACTTCAATTGAGTCCTGTATACTCGATTGAAGTTCGAATCGCCAATTTACGAACTGCAGCGCTGCGGCGAGTTCGTTTAAATTATATTTATAAATATAAACGTTTTAAACTTCTAAACTTCTTTCAAATGAATTCAACTCCATTTAACTCTGCTTGATTCAAATTCAAAATCTCACTTTTATTTGAATTCTAAATTCAGATTCCAATTCCTTTTCTATTTGATATTCAAATTCAATACTTGAATTTCTATTTGAATCTCCTATATTCAAATTCGATGTTTGAATTCATTTGAATTCTCTTATTCAAACTTTATACTTAAATTTCACTTGAACTTCTATATTCCCATTTCTATATTTGAATTCTATTGGAATTCAAATATTCAAACTCCTTTTTAAACTCTATATTCAAAATCCCATAGTTTAAAACTCATTTGAATTTCATATTCAAATCCCATAGATCAAATTCTATTTGAATTCAATTTGAATCTCTTATTTCAAATTCCATTTTCCATTTCCCTTTTGAATTCTAATATTCAAATTCATTTCCAGCCCCATTTGAATTCTAGTATTCAAATTTATTTTTAACACCATTTAAATTTCTTCACTCAAATCCATTTGAATTCCCCTGAATTCAAATCCCATTTTCAAAACCATTTGGATTTTCTATTTTGAAATCCTATTGGTGAAATTCCATTTCCCATTCTACTTTGAAGTCTTATTTTCAAAGTTTATTTCAAATTCTATTTGAAATCTCATATTCAAATTTCTACTCGAATTTCTTTATTCAAATTCCATGTTCAAAATTCAATACTCGAATTTCTATTTCAAATCTCTATTCAATTTCACATTCGAATTTCTTCCTTGAAATACTATATTTCAAATTCTATTCAATTCTTCTTTGAAATTCTATATTTCAAATTCTATTTTGAAATTCTACATTCAAATCTCTATTTGAATTTCTTTATTTGAATTCCTTTTCTATTCAAATTTTTTTTTTTTTCTTGAATTCAAATTCTACTTTTCATTCTAATCTCGTCTATTCAAATTCTATTTGAACTTCTTATTTGAATTTCTAATATTCAATTCCCTTTTAAAATTCAAATATTTAACTCCCTTTTTAAAATTCAAATGTTATACTCAAATTTCATTTGAATTTTATATTTAAGAATTCCATTTCACATCCTATTTGAAATTCCATTTCAAATTCCAATTTCGCACTTGTATTTCTATTTCTGAATTATCAAATGATAATTCTTTTCACTTCATTTTATGACTTCGTTATAAAAGAACTATTTATAAACTTCGTTTATAAAGAAACTACTTGTTTTATTTTTCAAAAAACAAGTTTTATATTTAAAATTCAAATTCTATTTAAAAATAGAATTTTCCCTTTTAAATCTCAAATATCCTTTTTACGATATTTTAAATATCATTACTTAAGCCCAGTGATAAAACACACAAAGCAACCAATTATTTATTTTTCTAACACATCATATATAACAATATATATATGCAAACAAATAAACAAACAGATAATATATTTTTGAGGAATCCAGTTGGATTCCTCCAACCTGTTTTCCTGCATCCACAGATGTTAGCACATAATAATACCAATTCTGCTTCGTGGCAGAATATCGCGGTATAGAAGGTCATCCACTAATCATAGCGTGGGGCGTATAGGGTAATCATCCGCTATGAAACTGCGGGCATCCGCTAATGAGACTGCGGGAATCCAACCAATCAACTAACCCAATATATATATATATAGCCTAAATAACTAATATATATAAAACAAGCAGAAAAAAAAAAAATCCAACGAGCCACAACAATTATTTTTAACGAAATAAAAATAATTAAAATAAAAGGTGAGTGAGATTTACTCACCTCGATTTTCTTTTTTCTGAATATCCAGTTAATCTCCATATTGCTGCGACTATGAATCGTCTTCAACCAAATCTAGTTGCCCCTTTGATAATTTAAGTTTGTTATCGATTAATCATTTGTTAAATTTATATAAATTGTTAAAATAGAATAACTATCCTATGATTATTTAATAAAATGATTAAATGGTTTATAATTTAAACTAATCCTAACAATTTAAATAAATAAATTTTATGAAATTTAAAACTAAATCAAACGTATACCTTAAGGCTACCCCAACCACTCGACTAATCCACAGAGTAATCCTCGAACATTTCCAAAACTGTATCAGCCCAAAACTGCAATCTGCCTCATTCCCATCGTCCATTGCAATCACGTCAGACCGCAAAACTCCTACCAAATCACGATGAATCCCCCAGCTCCTCCATCCCATCTCACCGCTCGAGTTTGAGCTTCGATCCAGACTCCACCCCCCTTTAAACCAGGGTACATCGCAACCTCAGTTGCATCCAGGAACGCGTCGACCTCGCTAGAAATTGCCGTACCCCTTTTCTCCACTCACATACCTCATCGCGAAACCCCGAACTCCATTGATCAAATCGAGATGCTAAAATCGCGCCCCCCTTTGAGTTGTCGAGCTTCAGATGCCATCGCGATTCAAAAACTCAGCCGAACCCTCTGAAAATTTAATCGCGAGTTCCAGACTGATGTGGGACTTCAGGAAATCGAACGAAGTCTTCGATTTGATTCTCTTTGCTATTTGTTTTAAATGATGGATTGATTTCCACGAATTACTCGAGAGGAAGAAAATAGAAATGAAGACTCACAGAATGTTTTTCTCGTTTGGTAAATGACGGCAAAAGAAGGCAGCGGCTTGATTTATAGAGGATGGTAGGAAACCAAAAGTACGAACCCATTAATTTGTTGTTTGTTCGATGTTGAGGATGGGAGACAATTTTTTTGAGCTCGAGGAAGATAATAGCTGCGAAGTGAAAACATTTAGGTCGGCTGCTTTTAAACATAGGGTAGGGTGGCTGTTGATTAAATTTTATTTTAATTAAAAACTAAAATATCTCACAGTCCTTTATTCTGAATCGCTATTCTAACTTAACGACCGGTGTTTCCAGATTATAACGTTATTTTGAATTTAACGAAATATACTGTATAATTTAATTCAAACAATAAAAATAACATATTAAAATAATATGATTTAAATTCAAAACAAATAAATTCCTAAAAATAAATTACTATCATTATCTTTCAAATTCAATTAAAATTCATATTAACCATTTGAATCACTCAGAATCCATTATAAATTCAAATGGAATTATTTCAGTTCTCGTCTTTCGAAAATTATATATATACGAAATAAATCATATATTGATCACTAATTGGTAATTCAATATAAAAATTCTTTTATATTACTAATTCAATATTTAAAAACCATACTAAATATTTAAATAAATCGATCAAAAATCCGGGTCGTTACATTCTTTCCCCCTTAAAATAATTTCGTCCTCGAAATTGCTAAAGTAAGAAAAAGGGTACAAATCTATTTCTTTTCAACATCTCACTTATGTTGAAACCCAACTCCTCATATTTCAACAAATTAACTTCAACCAAAACTTTTGGTCTTCATCCATTTAATTTGAATAATCAATCTATTTATATCCAATCTATATTCCAATAAACCTATTCAAATTGATTCTAATCAATCCATTCACTTCGACCCATTTAACTTGTTTAAGTTAAATTTAAATTCCAGAATTCAAATCCCTGGGCTTTTCTTTTCAAATTCTTTTGAAATCCCATAAATATGTACATATATTTATTTTCATTTCAAATTCAAAACATTTGAATTTTCAAACTACTTGTTTTCTTTCAAACAAATTTCCATCAAAAACTTTTCTAAGGTAGCAATTCATCACTTAGAAACTCGGAAATGAACCCTGATGAGGCTGCAGTCATCACCAGAATTATTTCCCAGCGACTGAAGTGAGTTCAGTGCTTTATCATTAAAAATCAATTCAAAATGATTTTCATTCAAAACCTTTTCAAAATAAAACTATATTATTTTAATTACTTTGGAAAATATTATTCAACTTCCCAGGATTTTGAATTCTTAATTCTGGTTTGAATTAAATTCTAATTCGTCTCATTTGTATATTTAATTCCCATACAAATTCTATTTGGTTATAAATAACCATTTCAATTTTTATAATCACATCTGATGATAATATTAGCAACCAACTCATCCATATATAAATAATTCTGGAAAATTATTTATCTTTTATATCAAAATATCTTTTTGGGTAAAATTATTTCATTTACCCACTTTAAAACAATACTGTGTTCAATCTTCTGTTCAAGTATTTAGAAATTCCTATCGACTTCGTGGCGTCCCACAATTCGACCAGAATTCATAAACCACTCAACAGACTAGCCAACACAATATAAAACAACTTTTATATCCAATTACAAATACGCTCTCTCGTATATATATGCTCAACTCATTCTAGGGCACTGCTGACCCTATCTCTAATGAGCACAACCCCACAAAGCCTAGGTATTCACTCAACCTAAGCTCTGATACCAACTGAAACGACCCGCAAATCCGTGTTATCTGAGTTGACTAAAACACCACACGTCCAACTCAAATTGCACAGAAATACGACTCATTATTAGAAAGAAGTTAGAGGATGAGAAATAGAAAGAAAGAAATATTAGAATAGAAGAAAACAAAGATCACAAACTCACAGCGGAACGAATAAAATATATTATATAACATAAGCTTCGAAATACAAATCTGTTTTGTACATATATACATACCATCATCAGAGTACACATAACATTTGATCCAGCGGAAGTAACTCTAAATAACTAACGTTGAAGCCTCCTGCTTCAAGCTCCTCCAAGTGTATCCGTAAAAGCCTGAAACACTTGACTGCCCGTACAAATTTGGGCACCCAAGAGTTTAGGGAAAACAAAACAAAATAAACTCTGGGTCAGTCATGGGACTGGTGTGAGTAAACTCCAACCATTTGTTTAACTTCCAAAACTCTTTTCGAAAGAAAAGGTAATAGTAAGACCAGCCCACACATAAACACGGACGGTTTTTACCTTACTATAACCCAAAACACTTTGATATCAAATCCAATGATATTATAATAATGTCTACATCAAATAAATAACCAAATAGCAGAACGCTTGCATCTCACGCTCCACATATATATTATAAAATCAAAAACCGCATGGCGCTTATTGGAGATTGGATTTCCAACATGACAAGGTATGGGACCACCTTCCGACGATGTATCTCTAGAGGCAAATACACCTGGGTTCAACAAGAACGTCTTGCAACCCGGCCCACACATGACCGACCACTCATTTCGCTTGAGTGTATCGAATGTATATCACCAACGGTTGGACTCAAACCACCGTTTCCCGAATGGGCAGAATCGATAGATTTAGAAACAAAAGGAATTTCTCTAGATAGGTGATTATACACCCTAATGGGTGCGACCCACATAGCCATGCTGCCTGCCCGATTTTTGTCCTTTCCCGGTTGTTGAGGCCTGAGGCTACGAATACTTACCATTCCTTGATAGCACAATCACTTTGAATGCCACATCGTCAGATCCGTTAATCACTAGTTGAGTTTGCACAAATATTCTGGATATTATGCTAAGGGATAAATCCGTTGCAACCATATACATTCATACAGACCAACCCATTTGATCATTGGAAATACTCTGTCAGACATTCGTCCATTTACGTTCGTTCTGGGATTGAACGAAACCGAAGGCACTATTTCTATAAATAGAAAAAGCCCTTGCACTTCACTCCGTCTTCAATATATTCAGCATACTTGGTTCGCAACGCTTATGCCGATACGGAGTGGTTCTTCGGATAATAATCCAACCGGTCTCTCCATATTGACAACGATGGTCAAAAACTTCGATAGTCTGTGATTTAACTATCGAATAAAAACAAGTGTTCAATCAACATATCAAACAAATCACTGGGCTCTTTAATTAATATTTCATTAATTAAATCACTTTTCCATTTCCTTATCAATATTTGTTAACAAAATATTTCAATAATCATCTTGCCTCTTTTCGCTATTTTTGATTTCGTTTCCTTATCGAATTCTATATATATCGATATATAGATTTCTAATTGTCAAATTTCTTAAAAATATTCTAACTCCTTAAATTCCCGGAAAAATTCGCCATAACCTCCCCTGTATCGGGAGCATCGGGAAATTTCAAATAGCATCCCGGTATCTTCCAATCTCAAAAAGAAAAAGAAAAAGCCAAGCGGCTTGCCGATACGGCGCATAAAACCTCATATATGAATTAAACATGTACCTTTTGTCGGGCACATAAATAAAAATCTTCGTATACTCCATCCCATATCTGTTTAACACCTGTTCACCTGTTTTCAATTTAATTCAATACCGTCTAATCGTTTGAATTCAGTTTCGCCCATTTATTCTTTAATTAGTCATTTTGCCTATTCCACCTCTTTGTTGAACATAACATGTTCAAACAAAATATTTAACTCGTTTATAACCAAATTGAATTTCAATTTCAATTCTAGTTCTCTGTTCTATTTCGAATATAAATTCTCAAATCGAATTCACTTATTTAAGGCCCAATGTCAATTCAACATCTCCTTTACTAATTACTATTCGAATTAGTTAATTCTATTCAAAGTAAAAATCTGATTTCTGATTCAAAAATCGTATTCATTTACACACTTGAATTCGCATATATTTTACAACTCAACTCTGAAATTTTCTAATAGAAATTCGGATTTTATTTGCTTAAAATCCTTTTATAATATTAAATAAACCATTATGGTTTTAAAACGATTCTGGCGCTGCTTTTCTGAAAATTTGATTTTGATATAACTCAAAATCTATACGACGAAATTCAGATTTTTCTCCTTCATTAGAAAACTATTATCAAATTGGTCCTGACGTTTCTTGTTTCAAAGAATTCCGACTTCAATTGAGTCCTGTATACTCGATTGAAGTTCGAATCGCCAATTTACGAACTGCAGCGCTGCGGCGAGTTCGTTTAAATTATATTTATAAATATAAACGTTTTAAACTTCTAAACTTCTTTCAAATGAATTCAACTCCATTTAACTCTGCTTGATTCAAATTCAAAATCTCACTTTTATTTGAATTCTAAATTCAGATTCCAATTCCTTTTCTATTTGATATTCAAATTCAATACTTGAATTTCTATTTGAATCTCCTATATTCAAATTCGATGTTTGAATTCATTTGAATTCTCTTATTCAAACTTTATACTTAAATTTCACTTGAACTTCTATATTCCCATTTCTATATTTGAATTCTATTGGAATTCAAATATTCAAACTCCTTTTTAAACTCTATATTCAAAATCCCATAGTTTAAAACTCATTTGAATTTCATATTCAAATCCCATAGATCAAATTCTATTTGAATTCAATTTGAATCTCTTATTTCAAATTCCATTTTCCATTTCCCTTTTGAATTCTAATATTCAAATTCATTTCCAGCCCCATTTGAATTCTAGTATTCAAATTTATTTTTAACACCATTTAAATTTCTTCACTCAAATCCATTTGAATTCCCCTGAATTCAAATCCCATTTTCAAAACCATTTGGATTTTCTATTTTGAAATCCTATTGGTGAAATTCCATTTCCCATTCTACTTTGAAGTCTTATTTTCAAAGTTTATTTCAAATTCTATTTGAAATCTCATATTCAAATTTCTACTCGAATTTCTTTATTCAAATTCCATGTTCAAAATTCAATACTCGAATTTCTATTTCAAATCTCTATTCAATTTCACATTCGAATTTCTTCCTTGAAATACTATATTTCAAATTCTATTCAATTCTTCTTTGAAATTCTATATTTCAAATTCTATTTTGAAATTCTACATTCAAATCTCTATTTGAATTTCTTTATTTGAATTCCTTTTCTATTCAAATTTTTTTTTTTTCTTGAATTCAAATTCTACTTTTCATTCTAATCTCGTCTATTCAAATTCTATTTGAACTTCTTATTTGAATTTCTAATATTCAATTCCCTTTTAAAATTCAAATATTTAACTCCCTTTTTAAAATTCAAATGTTATACTCAAATTTCATTTGAATTTTATATTTAAGAATTCCATTTCACATCCTATTTGAAATTCCATTTCAAATTCCAATTTCGCACTTGTATTTCTATTTCTGAATTATCAAATGATAATTCTTTTCACTTCATTTTATGACTTCGTTATAAAAGAACTATTTATAAACTTCGTTTATAAAGAAACTACTTGTTTTATTTTTCAAAAAACAAGTTTTATATTTAAAATTCAAATTCTATTTAAAAATAGAATTTTCCCTTTTAAATCTCAAATATCCTTTTTACGATATTTTAAATATCATTACTTAAGCCCAGTGATAAAACACACAAAGCAACCAATTATTTATTTTTCTAACACATCATATATAACAATATATATATGCAAACAAATAAACAAACAGATAATATATTTTTGAGGAATCCAGTTGGATTCCTCCAACCTGTTTTCCTGCATCCACAGATGTTAGCACATAATAATACCAATTCTGCTTCGTGGCAGAATATCGCGGTATAGAAGGTCATCCACTAATCATAGCGTGGGGCGTATAGGGTAATCATCCGCTATGAAACTGCGGGCATCCGCTAATGAGACTGCGGGAATCCAACCAATCAACTAACCCAATATATATATATATATAGCCTAAATAACTAATATATATAAAACAAGCAGAAAAAAAAAAAAAATCCAACGAGCCACAACAATTATTTTTAACGAAATAAAAATAATTAAAATAAAAGGTGAGTGAGATTTACTCACCTCGATTTTCTTTTTTCTGAATATCCAGTTAATCTCCATATTGCTGCGACTATGAATCGTCTTCAACCAAATCTAGTTGCCCCTTTGATAATTTAAGTTTGTTATCGATTAATCATTTGTTAAATTTATATAAATTGTTAAAATAGAATAACTATCCTATGATTATTTAATAAAATGATTAAATGGTTTATAATTTAAACTAATCCTAACAATTTAAATAAATAAATTTTATGAAATTTAAAACTAAATCAAACGTATACCTTAAGGCTACCCCAACCACTCGACTAATCCACAGAGTAATCCTCGAACATTTCCAAAACTGTATCAGCCCAAAACTGCAATCTGCCTCATTCCCATCGTCCATTGCAATCACGTCAGACCGCAAAACTCCTACCAAATCACGATGAATCCCCCAGCTCCTCCATCCCATCTCACCGCTCGAGTTTGAGCTTCGATCCAGACTCCACCCCCCTTTAAACCAGGGTACATCGCAACCTCAGTTGCATCCAGGAACGCGTCGACCTCGCTAGAAATTGCCGTACCCCTTTTCTCCACTCACATACCTCATCGCGAAACCCCGAACTCCATTGATCAAATCGAGATGCTAAAATCGCGCCCCCCTTTGAGTTGTCGAGCTTCAGATGCCATCGCGATTCAAAAACTCAGCCGAACCCTCTGAAAATTTAATCGCGAGTTCCAGACTGATGTGGGACTTCAGGAAATCGAACGAAGTCTTCGATTTGATTCTCTTTGCTATTTGTTTTAAATGATGGATTGATTTCCACGAATTACTCGAGAGGAAGAAAATAGAAATGAAGACTCACAGAATGTTTTTCTCGTTTGGTAAATGACGGCAAAAGAAGGCAGCGGCTTGATTTATAGAGGATGGTAGGAAACCAAAAGTACGAACCCATTAATTTGTTGTTTGTTCGATGTTGAGGATGGGAGACAATTTTTTTGAGCTCGAGGAAGATAATAGCTGCGAAGTGAAAACATTTAGGTCGGCTGCTTTTAAACATAGGGTAGGGTGGCTGTTGATTAAATTTTATTTTAATTAAAAACTAAAATATCTCACAGTCCTTTATTCTGAATCGCTATTCTAACTTAACGACCGGTGTTTCCAGATTATAACGTTATTTTGAATTTAACGAAATATACTGTATAATTTAATTCAAACAATAAAAATAACATATTAAAATAATATGATTTAAATTCAAAACAAATAAATTCCTAAAAATAAATTACTATCATTATCTTTCAAATTCAATTAAAATTCATATTAACCATTTGAATCACTCAGAATCCATTATAAATTCAAATGGAATTATTTCAGTTCTCGTCTTTCGAAAATTATATATATACGAAATAAATCATATATTGATCACTAATTGGTAATTCAATATAAAAATTCTTTTATATTACTAATTCAATATTTAAAAACCATACTAAATATTTAAATAAATCGATCAAAAATCCGGGTCGTTACATTCTTTCCCCCTTAAAATAATTTCGTCCTCGAAATTGCTAAAGTAAGAAAAAGGGTACAAATCTATTTCTTTTCAACATCTCACTTATGTTGAAACCCAACTCCTCATATTTCAACAAATTAACTTCAACCAAAACTTTTGGTCTTCATCCATTTAATTTGAATAATCAATCTATTTATATCCAATCTATATTCCAATAAACCTATTCAAATTGATTCTAATCAATCCATTCACTTCGACCCATTTAACTTGTTTAAGTTAAATTTAAATTCCAGAATTCAAATCCCTGGGCTTTTCTTTTCAAATTCTTTTGAAATCCCATAAATATGTACATATATTTATTTTCATTTCAAATTCAAAACATTTGAATTTTCAAACTACTTGTTTTCTTTCAAACAAATTTCCATCAAAAACTTTTCTAAGGTAGCAATTCATCACTTAGAAACTCGGAAATGAACCCTGATGAGGCTGCAGTCATCACCAGAATTATTTCCCAGCGACTGAAGTGAGTTCAGTGCTTTATCATTAAAAATCAATTCAAAATGATTTTCATTCAAAACCTTTTCAAAATAAAACTATATTATTTTAATTACTTTGGAAAATATTATTCAACTTCCCAGGATTTTGAATTCTTAATTCTGGTTTGAATTAAATTCTAATTCGTCTCATTTGTATATTTAATTCCCATACAAATTCTATTTGGTTATAAATAACCATTTCAATTTTTATAATCACATCTGATGATAATATTAGCAACCAACTCATCCATATATAAATAATTCTGGAAAATTATTTATCTTTTATATCAAAATATCTTTTTGGGTAAAATTATTTCATTTACCCACTTTAAAACAATACTGTGTTCAATCTTCTGTTCAAGTATTTAGAAATTCCTATCGACTTCGTGGCGTCCCACAATTCGACCAGAATTCATAAACCACTCAACAGACTAGCCAACACAATATAAAACAACTTTTATATCCAATTACAAATACGCTCTCTCGTATATATATGCTCAACTCATTCTAGGGCACTGCTGACCCTATCTCTAATGAGCACAACCCCACAAAGCCTAGGTATTCACTCAACCTAAGCTCTGATACCAACTGAAACGACCCGCAAATCCGTGTTATCTGAGTTGACTAAAACACCACACGTCCAACTCAAATTGCACAGAAATACGACTCATTATTAGAAAGAAGTTAGAGGATGAGAAATAGAAAGAAAGAAATATTAGAATAGAAGAAAACAAAGATCACAAACTCACAGCGGAACGAATAAAATATATTATATAACATAAGCTTCGAAATACAAATCTGTTTTGTACATATATACATACCATCATCAGAGTACACATAACATTTGATCCAGCGGAAGTAACTCTAAATAACTAACGTTGAAGCCTCCTGCTTCAAGCTCCTCCAAGTGTATCCGTAAAAGCCTGAAACACTTGACTGCCCGTACAAATTTGGGCACCCAAGAGTTTAGGGAAAACAAAACAAAATAAACTCTGGGTCAGTCATGGGACTGGTGTGAGTAAACTCCAACCATTTGTTTAACTTCCAAAACTCTTTTCGAAAGAAAAGGTAATAGTAAGACCAGCCCACACATAAACACGGACGGTTTTTACCTTACTATAACCCAAAACACTTTGATATCAAATCCAATGATATTATAATAATGTCTACATCAAATAAATAACCAAATAGCAGAACGCTTGCATCTCACGCTCCACATATATATTATAAAATCAAAAACCGCATGGCGCTTATTGGAGATTGGATTTCCAACATGACAAGGTATGGGACCACCTTCCGACGATGTATCTCTAGAGGCAAATACACCTGGGTTCAACAAGAACGTCTTGCAACCCGGCCCACACATGACCGACCACTCATTTCGCTTGAGTGTATCGAATGTATATCACCAACGGTTGGACTCAAACCACCGTTTCCCGAATGGGCAGAATCGATAGATTTAGAAACAAAAGGAATTTCTCTAGATAGGTGATTATACACCCTAATGGGTGCGACCCACATAGCCATGCTGCCTGCCCGATTTTTGTCCTTTCCCGGTTGTTGAGGCCTGAGGCTACGAATACTTACCATTCCTTGATAGCACAATCACTTTGAATGCCACATCGTCAGATCCGTTAATCACTAGTTGAGTTTGCACAAATATTCTGGATATTATGCTAAGGGATAAATCCGTTGCAACCATATACATTCATACAGACCAACCCATTTGATCATTGGAAATACTCTGTCAGACATTCGTCCATTTACGTTCGTTCTGGGATTGAACGAAACCGAAGGCACTATTTCTATAAATAGAAAAAGCCCTTGCACTTCACTCCGTCTTCAATATATTCAGCATACTTGGTTCGCAACGCTTATGCCGATACGGAGTGGTTCTTCGGATAATAATCCAACCGGTCTCTCCATATTGACAACGATGGTCAAAAACTTCGATAGTCTGTGATTTAACTATCGAATAAAAACAAGTGTTCAATCAACATATCAAACAAATCACTGGGCTCTTTAATTAATATTTCATTAATTAAATCACTTTTCCATTTCCTTATCAATATTTGTTAACAAAATATTTCAATAATCATCTTGCCTCTTTTCGCTATTTTTGATTTCGTTTCCTTATCGAATTCTATATATATCGATATATAGATTTCTAATTGTCAAATTTCTTAAAAATATTCTAACTCCTTAAATTCCCGGAAAAATTCGCCATAACCTCCCCTGTATCGGGAGCATCGGGAAATTTCAAATAGCATCCCGGTATCTTCCAATCTCAAAAAGAAAAAGAAAAAGCCAAGCGGCTTGCCGATACGGCGCATAAAACCTCATATATGAATTAAACATGTACCTTTTGTCGGGCACATAAATAAAAATCTTCGTATACTCCATCCCATATCTGTTTAACACCTGTTCACCTGTTTTCAATTTAATTCAATACCGTCTAATCGTTTGAATTCAGTTTCGCCCATTTATTCTTTAATTAGTCATTTTGCCTATTCCACCTCTTTGTTGAACATAACATGTTCAAACAAAATATTTAACTCGTTTATAACCAAATTGAATTTCAATTTCAATTCTAGTTCTCTGTTCTATTTCGAATATAAATTCTCAAATCGAATTCACTTATTTAAGGCCCAATGTCAATTCAACATCTCCTTTACTAATTACTATTCGAATTAGTTAATTCTATTCAAAGTAAAAATCTGATTTCTGTTTCAAAAATCGTATTCATTTACACACTTGAATTCGCATATATTTTACAACTCAACTCTGAAATTTTCTAATAGAAATTCGGATTTTATTTGCTTAAAATCCTTTTATAATATTAAATAAACCATTATGGTTTTAAAACGATTCTGGCGCTGCTTTTCTGAAAATTTGATTTTGATATAACTCAAAATCTATACGACGAAATTCAGATTTTTCTCCTTCATTAGAAAACTATTATCAAATTGGTCCTGACGTTTCTTGTTTCAAAGAATTCCGACTTCAATTGAGTCCTGTATACTCGATTGAAGTTCGAATCGCCAATTTACGAACTGCAGCGCTGCGGCGAGTTCGTTTAAATTATATTTATAAATATAAACGTTTTAAACTTCTAAACTTCTTTCAAATGAATTCAACTCCATTTAACTCTGCTTGATTCAAATTCAAAATCTCACTTTTATTTGAATTCTAAATTCAGATTCCAATTCCTTTTCTATTTGATATTCAAATTCAATACTTGAATTTCTATTTGAATCTCCTATATTCAAATTCGATGTTTGAATTCATTTGAATTCTCTTATTCAAACTTTATACTTAAATTTCACTTGAACTTCTATATTCCCATTTCTATATTTGAATTCTATTGGAATTCAAATATTCAAACTCCTTTTTAAACTCTATATTCAAAATCCCATAGTTTAAAACTCATTTGAATTTCATATTCAAATCCCATAGATCAAATTCTATTTGAATTCAATTTGAATCTCTTATTTCAAATTCCATTTTCCATTTCCCTTTTGAATTCTAATATTCAAATTCATTTCCAGCCCCATTTGAATTCTAGTATTCAAATTTATTTTTAACACCATTTAAATTTCTTCACTCAAATCCATTTGAATTCCCCTGAATTCAAATCCCATTTTCAAAACCATTTGGATTTTCTATTTTGAAATCCTATTGGTGAAATTCCATTTCCCATTCTACTTTGAAGTCTTATTTTCAAAGTTTATTTCAAATTCTATTTGAAATCTCATATTCAAATTTCTACTCGAATTTCTTTATTCAAATTCCATGTTCAAAATTCAATACTCGAATTTCTATTTCAAATCTCTATTCAATTTCACATTCGAATTTCTTCCTTGAAATACTATATTTCAAATTCTATTCAATTCTTCTTTGAAATTCTATATTTCAAATTCTATTTTGAAATTCTACATTCAAATCTCTATTTGAATTTCTTTATTTGAATTCCTTTTCTATTCAAATTTTTTTTTTTTCTTGAATTCAAATTCTACTTTTCATTCTAATCTCGTCTATTCAAATTCTATTTGAACTTCTTATTTGAATTTCTAATATTCAATTCCCTTTTAAAATTCAAATATTTAACTCCCTTTTTAAAATTCAAATGTTATACTCAAATTTCATTTGAATTTTATATTTAAGAATTCCATTTCACATCCTATTTGAAATTCCATTTCAAATTCCAATTTCGCACTTGTATTTCTATTTCTGAATTATCAAATGATAATTCTTTTCACTTCATTTTATGACTTCGTTATAAAAGAACTATTTATAAACTTCGTTTATAAAGAAACTACTTGTTTTATTTTTCAAAAAACAAGTTTTATATTTAAAATTCAAATTCTATTTAAAAATAGAATTTTCCCTTTTAAATCTCAAATATCCTTTTTACGATATTTTAAATATCATTACTTAAGCCCAGTGATAAAACACACAAAGCAACCAATTATTTATTTTTCTAACACATCATATATAACAATATATATATGCAAACAAATAAACAAACAGATAATATATTTTTGAGGAATCCAGTTGGATTCCTCCAACCTGTTTTCCTGCATCCACAGATGTTAGCACATAATAATACCAATTCTGCTTCGTGGCAGAATATCGCGGTATAGAAGGTCATCCACTAATCATAGCGTGGGGCGTATAGGGTAATCATCCGCTATGAAACTGCGGGCATCCGCTAATGAGACTGCGGGAATCCAACCAATCAACTAACCCAATATATATATATATATAGCCTAAATAACTAATATATATAAAACAAGCAGAAAAAAAAAAAAAATCCAACGAGCCACAACAATTATTTTTAACGAAATAAAAATAATTAAAATAAAAGGTGAGTGAGATTTACTCACCTCGATTTTCTTTTTTCTGAATATCCAGTTAATCTCCATATTGCTGCGACTATGAATCGTCTTCAACCAAATCTAGTTGCCCCTTTGATAATTTAAGTTTGTTATCGATTAATCATTTGTTAAATTTATATAAATTGTTAAAATAGAATAACTATCCTATGATTATTTAATAAAATGATTAAATGGTTTATAATTTAAACTAATCCTAACAATTTAAATAAATAAATTTTATGAAATTTAAAACTAAATCAAACGTATACCTTAAGGCTACCCCAACCACTCGACTAATCCACAGAGTAATCCTCGAACATTTCCAAAACTGTATCAGCCCAAAACTGCAATCTGCCTCATTCCCATCGTCCATTGCAATCACGTCAGACCGCAAAACTCCTACCAAATCACGATGAATCCCCCAGCTCCTCCATCCCATCTCACCGCTCGAGTTTGAGCTTCGATCCAGACTCCACCCCCCTTTAAACCAGGGTACATCGCAACCTCAGTTGCATCCAGGAACGCGTCGACCTCGCTAGAAATTGCCGTACCCCTTTTCTCCACTCACATACCTCATCGCGAAACCCCGAACTCCATTGATCAAATCGAGATGCTAAAATCGCGCCCCCCTTTGAGTTGTCGAGCTTCAGATGCCATCGCGATTCAAAAACTCAGCCGAACCCTCTGAAAATTTAATCGCGAGTTCCAGACTGATGTGGGACTTCAGGAAATCGAACGAAGTCTTCGATTTGATTCTCTTTGCTATTTGTTTTAAATGATGGATTGATTTCCACGAATTACTCGAGAGGAAGAAAATAGAAATGAAGACTCACAGAATGTTTTTCTCGTTTGGTAAATGACGGCAAAAGAAGGCAGCGGCTTGATTTATAGAGGATGGTAGGAAACCAAAAGTACGAACCCATTAATTTGTTGTTTGTTCGATGTTGAGGATGGGAGACAATTTTTTTGAGCTCGAGGAAGATAATAGCTGCGAAGTGAAAACATTTAGGTCGGCTGCTTTTAAACATAGGGTAGGGTGGCTGTTGATTAAATTTTATTTTAATTAAAAACTAAAATATCTCACAGTCCTTTATTCTGAATCGCTATTCTAACTTAACGACCGGTGTTTCCAGATTATAACGTTATTTTGAATTTAACGAAATATACTGTATAATTTAATTCAAACAATAAAAATAACATATTAAAATAATATGATTTAAATTCAAAACAAATAAATTCCTAAAAATAAATTACTATCATTATCTTTCAAATTCAATTAAAATTCATATTAACCATTTGAATCACTCAGAATCCATTATAAATTCAAATGGAATTATTTCAGTTCTCGTCTTTCGAAAATTATATATATACGAAATAAATCATATATTGATCACTAATTGGTAATTCAATATAAAAATTCTTTTATATTACTAATTCAATATTTAAAAACCATACTAAATATTTAAATAAATCGATCAAAAATCCGGGTCGTTACAGTTGGAGTCTGATTTGAAATCAAACGATAGATACCATAATTTTTATAAAATATATTAAATAACAAACATAGTCACACATGGACAGTACTCATTCGTTGAGATTAGTCATGTGTTGACAAAAATATAGAGTCATGTATTGAAAGAAATATAGATTCATTTGTTGAATAGAATAACGGAATTATTGAAATATATAAAGCCGTGTTGATTAGAGATGCGCTATTTTGACGCGAACGATATTTACATCGATTATATTCGTTTTGAATTGAATTGAAAACGAATTTGAATTGAATTGAATAGAAAACGAATTTGAATTGAATTGAATAGAAAACGAATTTGAATTGAATTGAATAGAAAATGAATTCGAATTGAATTGAATAGAAAACGAATTTGAATTGAAATGAATTTAAAACGAATTTATAAGGAAAAATTCAATTTTGATTTGAATTGGAAATGGAAGTTGAAATGTTTTTGAAACGAATTCAAAACTATTTATAAAATTCGTTTTAAATAGAAATCGATGAAATATATATATATATATAATATATATATATTATATATATAATGGCCTGAATAGAACGCGCCGCGCCTCGGCAGTTCGAAAATTTCGACCATTGACTTCGAACGGACATTACGGGAGATCCGACCGTCGGATTCTCCTAAAATCGGAACCGTTAGGTTTGTATCGAAAAGAGCTTTCTAACGAATATTAGAAATTTGAAATCTAACGGTCGGATTTGGAGATACGTCCAAATCAAATTTGGAAAAGGTCGCTGTAAGTGCAGCTCGATGGCCGATGATGGAAATCGACTGTACGGGCCTTGATAAAATTATCAAAAATAGTAATAATTTGTGTAGAATCATAAGAAATGATTTGTGAAGAACTAAGATGAAAAATCCCACATTTGTAAAGATAAAAATAGATTTTTATCGAAATGAACTAGTTTTGAACTAAAATTAAACCCGTATATTTTTAAATAAATAAATTCGATTTGAAATGGGTTTTAAATAGAATTGATTTGTGGGTTTATCGTGAAGGGTGTTTTAAATAACACTAGTTCTTTAACCCGATAATAAATAGAATGTGATTTGGGTTTATCGTGAACTGTGTTTTAAATGACATTAGTTCTTTAACCCAGTAAAGGGAATTTTAATGAATCTGCAATTAGATTGAAATGTGAATTAATAATTTAAATTATCAAATTTGGAAAGTGAGAGAGAATGGAGTATCACCAGTTTTGCTCCAAAGCGATAGTTAAATCTTTAATTAGATTTGAACGTGAAATGGTAATTAATTTTACCGATAACACCGTGGTGTTAGATATGAAGTATTACCAGTTTTGCTTCATGGGATGAATAGGTTGGGATTGGGAAATAAAATAAATAATTACTTTGGTGCGGTTTGCTAATCTCGACTAGTTTGGAAAACCATAATTTGGTTTGAAATGTCATCTAAAGGAAAATTCAAGAATAAATTCTAAAGAATTTATCTTGGATAAAATTAATGGGAACTTTTCCCTAAGAATATGAAATTTAGAAACTAGCGGTAAGTTAGTTAAGAAGAATGGTTTCCTGGGTATTGATCTGATGTTGGTTTCGGCCTTCGGGGTTAATATTTGGGGAAATGTTCTCTTGCTAATTTACGGTTAGTGACTGATGAATTGGAATGAGGCGTATGTTGTGTTTGTGTAACATTTGTTTTTAATATACGCGGGTTGTTCGGAAAGGCCGGGTTTATACCCATTCTGAATAACCGATTCGACGATATGTCGAAGATGAAGACGGTGGTTGAAGACCGGAAGTCTTCACATCGTTTGGGTGATTACTGATGATCTTGATTGGGCTGTACACCCAAGATGAGGGAATCAGTTAGTGGTCGTCTAGACGTACTTGGAGATCGATGGATATGCGAGGAAAGTGCCTCCAGTTTCGTTCAGACCCAGAACGAACTTGTAAATGGATTGTGTGTCTGACATTGGATTTTATTCTGTGTTGATTGATTTCTGTTAAATATATATCTGTTTGGCAGTGGAGAATTTATTCTCTTGCTTAACGCCCTTCTCTGAGACGTACGAGCTTAGAGGTTATATATCGATAGATATCAATCGCATGGCATGAATTGCCTGTGTGGCATGCTGATTTGCATGGATCAAGGCTTCTGTTGAAAAGCAAAGTCTTGTGGTTGATGATCAAAGCACGGCCTACGTGGTAGCTTTGTGTATAACGTAAATTCGCGAGCCTCACACCTCGGTATGAGTTAAAAACGGGATAAGGACTGCAGGGAGAGCACGACGTTTCTTTCTAGCTTTGGTGGTGTCAGTGACTTACCAGCCCTGACATTTATATACTTTTCACCTATGTGGTTGTTGGATGAGGCGCCTCGATTTTAGTCTGTAAGGACCGGGAAACGTGTGTTCAGGAATTGCCAATCCTCAAACGTAAGAGAGGACCGGCCCTGAAGCATCCAGGGTTACCCAGAGTGCGTAGTCCTGAGGCATTTGCTAGAGTGTCTCGAAGCGGAGAGGAGCTTCCCCCTTTCCTCGACTCATGACGGAAATCCAATTTCCAATACGAGATACTTCGGTTTTATTTGTAGAGCCTAGCATGGCGACATGATAGATGGTACCCATGCCGCCTAGGATTGATATTTATGATTGAAATTGTTTTGACACTATACACTTATAATAGTATCAAATGATTTGTTTTAAAACGTATCAAGCACGTTTGGCTATTATAAGGGAAAACCCTATCCTCCGGCTTGCGTTGCATTGTGTGATGGGACCTGGGTCTTATAATAGCTTCATTTTTCGAAAAAGCATTGCGCTGTCTTTTCTATGCACTAGTATTCTTGGGAGGAAACCCGTTCCGTGTTATACGGCGTGGTCCCTTGAATTACTCTCTTTTAAAATAAAAAATTAATAACTGTTTTAGTTCTCACACCAGTCACATGACTGACCTGGAGTTTATTGTTTTAACCTAAACTCTGGGTGCCCCTATTTCCACACGGGCAGCTAGTAGTTTTGGTTTTGCAGATTTATATTCACAGGATCCTGGTTTACAGCTGGAATGATATCCGGAAAGCTCTGTATCCGTATATCACCTTCAGTTGTGTTTTGTATATTTTTCCGCTGCTATGCAATTTATTGTAATCTCTTATATTTTTTGAATGTAATTTATTCATTTATACTCTGTATATTCTTGTATCTGATGGAATTGTTGTAATAACAATGAAATGTTCTTCCGTCTATGTTCTGATTTGTCCTATTCTCAAACGATCAGGGGTTTCGAATGATCTAGATCGGTTTAACGACTGATTCGGATCGAGCGAAATTCCCGGCCGTCACAGGATATTTATTTGTAAAGTAAATAGATAGAATTGAATGGAAATATTTGTAAAATTATTTACAAATAGAATTGAAAAATAAATATTTGTAAACTATTACAAATAGAGTTAAAAGGGATATTTATTTGAAATATAAATAGAATAGAATAGAAAGGGGAAATAAATAGAAAAGGAAATAGTTAGATTATAAAAGGAATTATTTATAAAATCAATGGATTTTATACATAGAAAATATTTTATAGAATAAATAGAATTATCAAAAGGGGAATTATTTGGTAAATAAATTAAGTTTAAAAGGAAATACTTGAAAAGTAACTAGAATTGTACCAAAGGGAAATTTTACATTTGAAATATTTAAACCCGTGCTTCGCACACGGATATAACATGATATGGTTTTAAAGCAAAGTTCTTAAATAGAATATATTCTAATAGATAGATTGAGGAGATAATTTATAAATAATATTTTATAAATTAAATGAAATATTTATCATTGTATAAATAGAATATATATAAGTCAGGACCTATATAGAGAAGTAAGAATCGATTTCAACATCGATATTTGAAACTGGATAAACGTAGAGTTAATCAAAGGAGTTAATCAGTTAGAGTAATTGATTAGAGTTAGAATTAATTGAATTAGAGTTAATTGAACATAGTTAATCGAGTTAGAATTTATTGAATATTTGTTATTCAATTAGAGTTAATCGAATATAGTTAATTGAAATAGAGTTAGTCAAACATAGTTATTCAGGAAGAGTTTCCATTTCGTACGACTGCTAGCGTATTTCGCAGGGCTGCAGATAGCCTACGGCGGTCGGATGTTTCCTGAGGGAATCAGGCGTAACCATTGTGATCGCTGCGATCTAGAGTCAGGCGAATGGAGTTAAATCAAATATTTTCCATTCGAAATAAAGTTTAAAACAGACATAGTTATTCGAATATAAATTAATCGAATATTAGTTATTAGATAAGTGAGTTAAATAATTTGAGTTAAATAAATTGAGTTAATCAAGTAAGTTAATCAAGTTGAGTTAGTCAAAATGAGTTAATTCAAAGGAGTTAATCGAATATAGTTTATTCGAAAGGAGATTAATCGAATGCAAATCATTCGTAGAAAGTTAATCGAATGAAAATCATTCGAGGAGAGATTATCAATATAGTTATTCAAAGAAAGAGTTATCGAATATAGTTTATTCGGAAAAGGGTTATCGAATAGAGATTATTCGAAAAAGAGAATTATAAGTTGAATTCGATTATATCGAATTCGGGAAAGTAATATTTACTTTCCGGTTTTAATCAAGATTTGCTTATTTATTTATAAATTATTGGTTTAGTTATTTAGTTAAATCGAGGAATAAAAGTTATATTTTGAAATTTGATATTTAGGTAGAAGGGATTATAATGCTATAGTTATAACCAATGTTTTAAAATAAAGAAGGGGATTCCTAAATAGAATCCGAGTATATAAGGAAGTGTTAAAGATGTGAAAGGTGAACTTTGTCTATTTCGAGGTTAGGAATGTTGTTCAGTTAAGGTCTGAGAGGTAATTATACCCCAACTTGATTGACTTCGTTTCTAACTAAGGAATAGTTAAGGTTCGATAGTGAAGGTTGATTAAGTGAATTTAGTTAATGAGTGTAATGATTTAAATTGGCTTAGTGATGTTTTATTTAAACATCTATTGAATAAATTTTAGAAACATTTTCCAAATATAATCAGAGATGTTTTCTAATCATAGAAAATGAAATGTTGATGAGAAAGAATACTGGAATGACAGTGATACGTGAAACAGAGATGAAACGTTTTCCAATGATTTTGGGCTCATTTGGATTTATGATGAAATTAAACGCCTGAATCAAATCAATGACCAATTATCGTTATTTAACGATCACCGTCCAATGTGAGTAAATCTCACAAACTCTGTTCAACTTATATTTTTATAACATATTTTTAGAATCTATAAATAATGGTTGTTTGCTTTGTGTTGGCTGTTTGATTGAACTGCTAGTCAGTTGA
Source organism: Allium sativum (assembly GCA_030737875.1). Taxonomy (NCBI): domain Eukaryota; kingdom Viridiplantae; phylum Streptophyta; class Magnoliopsida; order Asparagales; family Amaryllidaceae; genus Allium; species Allium sativum. The sequence goes on along the minus strand of CM060909.1, from coordinate 424,235,949 downwards.
TTGAAAATATAGATAACGATATAGATATAAATCGTTAATCAAGTATTGATTCTATTTAGCAGAATATTTCATAGGGAAATGAAATTGATGTTAATTTTATTGTTTAACATCTGTGGATGCAGGGAAACAGGTCAGAGGGACCCAACTGGGTTCCTCAACATTTATTTTATTGTTTTTTCATATATTTTGTTATATGATGTGATATGAAATCTGTTGTTGATTTTGTATGGTTGAATGATGCCGATCATTGTTGAATGGTATGTTAAATACCATAAAGAATATTGGAATGTTAAAAAGGGAATTTTCAATGTTATATTGAAAAGGAATATTTATAAAATCAAAAGATTTTATGAAAAGAAAACTATTTATTTAGAAATTAAATAGATTAATAGGGGATATTTATTTGTAAAGTAAATAGATAGAATTGAAGGGAAATATTTATAAAATTATTTACAAATAGAATTGAAAAAGAAATATTTGTAAACTATTACAAATAGAGTTAAAAGGGATATTTATTTGAAAAATAAATAGAATAGAATAGAAAGGGGAAATAAATAGAAAAGGAAATAGTTAGATTATAAAAGGAATTATTTATAAAATCAATGGATTTTATACATAGAAAATATTTTATAGAATAAATAGAATTATCAAAAGGGGAATTATTTGGTAAATAAATTTATTTTAAAAGGAAATACTTGAAAAGTGACTAGAATTGTATAAAAGGGAAATTTTACATTTGAATGATTTAAACCCGTGCTTCGCACACGGGTACAATATGATATGGTTTTAAAGCAAAGTTTTTAAATAGAATCTATTCTAACAGATAGATTAAGGAGATAATTTATAAATAATATTTTATAAATTAAATGAAATATTTATCATTATATAAATAGAATATATAAGTCAGGACCTATATAGAGAAGTAAGAATCGATTTCAACATCGATATTTGAAACTGGATAAACGTAGAGTTAATCAAAGGAGTTAATCTGTTGGAGTTAATCAGTTAGAGTAATTGATTAGAGTTAGAATTAATTGAATTAGAGTTAAGTGAACATAGTTAATTGAGTTATAATTTATTGAATATTTGTTATTCAATTAGAGTTGATCGAATATAGTTAATTGAAATAGAGTTAGTCAAACATAGTTATTCAGGAAGAGTTGCCATTTCGTACGATTGCTAGCGTATTTCACAGGGCTGAAGATAGCCTACGGCGATCGGATGTTTCCTGAGGGAATCAGGCGTAACCATTGTGATCGCTGCGATCTAGAGTCAGGCGAATGGAGTTAATACGAATATTAGCCATTCGAAATAAAGTTTAAAACAGACATAGTTATTCGAATATAAATTAATCGAATATTAGTTATTAGATAAGTGAGTTAAATAATTTGAGTTAAATAAATTGAGTTAATCAAGTAAGTTAATCAAGTTGAGTTAATCGAGTTGAGTTAGTCGAAATGAGTTAATTCAAAGGAGTTAATCAAATATAGTTTATTCGAAAGAAGTTTAATCGAATGCAAATCATTCGTAGAAAGTTAATCGAATGAAAATCATTCGAAGAGAGATTATCGAACATAGTTATTCGAAGAAAGAGTTATTGAATATAGTTTATTCGGAAAAGGGTTATCGAATAAAGATTATTCGAAAAAGAGAATTATACGTTGAATTCGATTATATCGAATTCGGGAAAGTAATATTGACTTTCCGGTTTTAATCAAGATTTGCTTATTTATTTATAAATTAGTGGTTTAGTTATTTAATTAAATCGAGGAATAAAATTTATATTTTGAAATTTGAAATTTGATATTTAGGAAGAAGGGATTATAACGCTATAGTTATAACCAATGTTTTAAAATAAAGAAGGGGATTCCTAAATAGAATCCAATTATATAAGGAAGTGTTAAAGATGTGAAAGGTGAACTTTGTCTATTTCGAGGTTAGGAATGTAGTTCAGTTAAGGTCTGAGAGGTAATTATACCCCAACTTGATTGACTTCGTTTTTAACTAAGGAATAGTTAAGGTTCGATAGTGAAGGTTGATTAAGTGAATTTAGTTAATGAGTGTAGTGATTTAAATTGGCTTAGTGATGTTTTATTTAAACATCTGTTGAATAAATTTTAGAAACATTTTCCAAATATAATCAGAGATGTTTTCTAATCATAGAAAATGAAATGTTGATGAGAAAGAATACTGGAATGACAGTGATACGTAAAACAGAGATGAAATGTTTTCCAATGATTGATGATGTATATTTTCTTAATTTAGAAAAATAGAATTTACAAATACATAGAGATGGGGAAATGGATAAATTAAAGATAATTTAATTAAAAGAGATAAATGTGGATTGATGATTGGTCGATAGAATTTCCATCTGGAAATAATATCGTTGTTTGCACACCTATTTTTCTTTGATAGTTAAATCACCGACTATCGAAGTTTTTTGACCATTTTCCATCGTCAACACGGAGAGACCAGGATCAGATATATCATCTGAAAACCACTTTGTATTGACGTTAGCGTTGCGATCAAATATTGAAGACGGAGTTATGCAAGGGCTATCCTGTTTACAGAATAGTGCCTTCGGTTTATCCAGTCCCAGGACAAACGTGAATGGACGAATGCCTGACAAAGTATATCTAACGGATCGCGTAAGTTGATCTCTTCAAACGTACTTACGTTTGGTGGTGGAGGAATTCGTTTCTCTTAGCTTTATACCCGTGGTATTTTGAGGAAATCAATTTGTGATTTGACGGGTATGACGATGTGGCATTCAAAGTAAATGAATGTATGATCTGTCAAAGATACGTTATGACCTCAAGCCTCATCAAACAAGAAATGACAGAAATCGGGCAGACAGCATGGCTAAGTGGGTCGCTCCCATTAGGGTGTATATCACCTATCTAGAGAAAATCCAATTCATTCTTTTGTCTATTCAATGCTGTCCCTTTTCGGGAAGACGGTGGGTAGCTCCCAACCGTTGGTGATATACATTTGGTACACTCAAGCGAAATGAGTGGTCAGTTATGTGTGGGTCGGGTTGCAAGACGTTCTTGTTGGACCCAGTGTATTCATCTCTAGAGATACACAATCGACAGGTGGTCCCATACCTTGTCATAGTTGGAATCCAATCTCCAATAAGAGCCTGCGGTTTTGATTTGTATACTATATATGTGGAACGTAAGATGCAAGCGTTCTGCTAGATTCTAATTACATGTGATTAGACATTATTATAATATCAGAGCAGTATTGATTTCCAAAACTGTTTTGGGTTATCGTAAGGTAAAAACCATCCATGTTTATGTGTGGATCGGTCTTACGATTATCATTTCTTTTGAAAAGGATTTTGAAAAGTTAAACCATATGATTTGAGTTTACTCACACCAGTCCCATGACTGACCCAGAGTTTATTTTGTTTTGTTTTCCCTAAACTCTTGGGTGCCCAAATTTGTACGGGCAGTCAACTGATTAGGAATTTACAGATATACTTTGGAGGAGCTTGGAGCAGGAGGCTTCAGCACTATAGATATATAGTTTAGTTCCGCTGTGATGTTGTGTGATAATGGTATGTATATACTGTTACAAGTTTTATTTCCAAAGTTATGTTGTATATTATATTTATTCGTTCTGCTGTGAGATTCGTGTTTACTCTGATTGTGTTCTTCTTCTTCTTCTATTCTAATTTTCTATCTTATCTATTCTCACCCTCTAACTTCTTTCTATTAATGATCTGGAATGTTCAATGCCTGAATAATTAACATGGGTTTTATGTTGATTTTCTGGGTCGAAAATCCCAGTTCGTTTGAGACGACCCGAACTTCCCCGTGAAGGAAAGCACGGATAGAATTGAGTACAAGACAAATCAGAACGCAGACGGAAGAACATTTCATTGCTATTACAACAATTCCATCAGATACAAGAATATACAGAGTGCAAATGAATAAATTACATTCGATAAATATCAGAGATTACAATAAATTATATAGCAGCGGAAAATAATACAAAATCACAACTGAAGGTGATACACGGATACAGAGCTTTCCGGATATCATTCCTGCTGTAAACCAGGAACCTGTGAATATAAATCTGCAAAACCAAAACTACTAGCTGCCCGTGTGGAAAATAGGGGCACCCAGAGTTTAGGTTAAAACAATAAACTCCAGGTCAGTCATGGGACTGGTGTGAGAACTAAAACAGTTATAATTCTTTATTTTAAAGTTAGGTAAATCAAGGGACCACGTCGTATAACACGGAACGGGTTTCCTCCCAAGAATACCAGTGCATAAAATAAACAGCGCAATGCTAAATAAAGAAAAATGAAGCTGTTATAAGACCCAGGTCCCATCACACAATGCAACGCAAGCCGAAGGATAGGGTTTTTACCTTATAACAGCCAAAGCATGCTTGATACGTTTAAAACACATTATTTGATACTATAATAAGTGTATAGTATCAAAACATTTCAATCATAAATATAAATCATAGACGGCATGAGTGCCCCATCCCACTATGTCGCCATACTAGGCTCTACAAATAAAGCCGAAATACACGTATTGGAAATTGGATTCCGTCATGAGCCGAGGCAAGGGGCAAGCTCCTCTCCGCGTTCGAGACACTCTAGCAAATGCCTCAGGACCCCACTATGATCCTTGGAATCGGCTGGGCCGGTCCTCTCTTACTTTTGAGGATTGGCAATTCCTGAACACACGTTTCCCGGTCCTTACAGACCTATATCCGAGGCGCCTCGTATCCAACAACCACACAGGTGAAAAGTATATAAATGTCAGGGCTGGTAGGTCACTGACACCACCCTAGCTAGAAAGAAACGTCGTGCTCTCCCAGCGGTTCGTCTCCCGTTTTTGACTCATACCGAGGTGTGAGGCTCGCGAATTCACGTTATACACAAAGCTACGCCACACAGGCCGTGCTTTGATCATCAACCACAAGACTTTGCTTTTCAACAGAAGCCTTGATCAATTGCCACTTACGCATGCCACACTGGCAATTCACTCCATGCGACTGATGTCCATCGATATACAACCCCTGAGCTCGTACGTCTTAGAGAAGGGCGTTAAGCAAGAGAATAAATTCTCCGCCGCCAAACAGATGTATATTTAATAGAGATCAATCAACACGGAATAAAATCCAATGTCAGACACACAATCCATTTACAAGTTCGTTCTGGGTCTGAACGAAACCGGAGGCACTTTCCTCGCATATCCATCCATCTCCAGGTACGTCTGGACGATCACCAACTGATTCCCTCATCCTGGGTGTACAGCCCAATCAAGATCATCAGTAATCACCCAAACGATGTGAAGACTTCCGGTCTTCAACCACCGTCTTCATCTTCGACATCTCGTCAAATCGGTTATTCAGAATGGGTATAAACCCGGCCTTTCTGAATAACCCACGTATATAATAAACGAATGTTACACAAACACAACAAACGCCTCATTCCAATTCAAAATATTCTTTTATTCACAAAATCACATTCTTAGGGAAATGTTCTCATTAATTTTATCCAAGATAAATTCTTCTAAATTTATCCTATAATCTTCCTTTGGATATCATTTCAAATTAGTCGGGATTAGCGAACCACACCGAAGTAATTATTTATTTTATTTCCCAATCCCAACCTATATATCCCATGGAGAAAACTGGTAATACTCCACATCTAACACCACGGTGTTATCGGTAAAATTAATTACCATTTCACGTTCAAATCTAATTAAAGATTTAACTATCGCTTTGGATCAAAACTGGTGCTACTCCACTCTCGATCACCTTTCAGATTTGATAATTTAAATTATCAATTCACATTTTAATCTAATTAAAGATTCATTAAAACTTCACTTAGTTTTAATCTTTTCAAAAATCAACATCTTGCCTTTAACTGGGTTAAAGAACCAATGTCATCTAAAACATGATTCACGACAAACCCAAATCACATTTGATATTAAATACAAGGCTCTGAATAGAAAATATACCGGCTTATATTCAATATCAAATTCTGAAACCAACAAATATCGTATTGGAAATAACGATATAAAATATATCTTTCAAATTCCCATAACAATATCCGTATAGTCACGAAATCCAATATCGAAATATTCCGAAGATAATTTCGATTCAACTCCAGTCCAATCCACGTATTGGGAATATCGATTATTTTTAAAATCACTTCCAAATTCAATTTATTTATTTCAAAAATAAATTGATTTTAATTCTAGTTCAAAACTAGTTTATTTCGATAAAAATCTATTTTTATCATTTCAAAGGTGGAGTTTTTCATCCCAGTTCTTTCCAATTCACATATTATGATTTTACACAAATTATCAATATTTTTAATAATTTTATCAAGGCCCGTACAGTCGATTTCCATCAACGGCTATCGAACTGCACTTACAGCGACCTTTTTCAAATTTGATTTGGACATAATTCCAAATCCAACCGTTAGATTTCAAATTTCTAATATTCATTGGAAATCTCTTTTCGATACGAACCCAACGGTTCTGGTTTTAGGAGAATCCGACGGTCGGATCTCCCGCAACGTCAATTCGAAGTCAATGGTCGAAATTCACGAACTACCGCGGCGCGGCGCGTTCTATTCAGGCCATTATATATATAATATATATATATTATATATATTTCGTCGATTTCCTTTTAAAACGTATTTTATAAATCGTTTTAAATTCGTTTTCAAAACCATTTCAACACTACATTCAATTTCAAATCGATTTGATTTCAATTCAATTCAAATTCAATTCAAATTCACTTTAATTTTATTTGAATTCATTTCTATTTTATTCGAATTCAAATTCACTTTCTATTCAATTCAAATTCTAATTCGTTTTCTATTCAATTCGATTCGAGTTCATTTTCTATTCAATTCGAATCGAATTCATTTTCTATTCAATTCGAATCGAATTCATTTTATATTCGATTCGAATTCATTTCAAATTGATTCAATAAAATTTTAATTTCAATTTTATTCTAATTCAATTTGAATTTCATTTCAAAATATTAGATTTTGAAATCACTTTTCCATATTCATTATAAAACGAATAAAATCGATATAAATATCGTTCGCGTCTAAATAACGCATCTCTACTCAACACGGCTTTATATTTTTCAAAAACTTCTTTATTCTATTCAACAAATGAATATTTATCCCATTCAACACATGAATCTATATTTCTTTCAACACACGACTAATCTCAACACATGAGTACTGTCAACACATCACTATTTTTGTTATGTAAAATATTTTATAAAACTAAGGTATCTATCGTTTGATTTTCAATTAGACTCCACCGTGAGGTAGTTCTAATTTTAAATATGATAAAGATGTAAATTTCATTGTATAAAATATTTCACTCGACACATGAACATCGTCATAACATGACTATTTTTATATTCAACACATGAATTCTCTTTTATAACATTCATTATTTTCCCGATTGGAATGAGGCCCAATCAATCACCATATAATGTTAATTATATGGATTCTATACAACACATGTATATAATAGCATTGAAAAACAATCAACCATCATCCAAAGTGCACCACACAACTGCATAAGCATCAAATATAAATAATCGACGCTTACACATTCTGTCGACCAATCGATCGACAATAATTAAATAATTGGGATTAGTGTACGCCAAATATCATCCCAACACCTGTGTGGGGTTTCAAATCAACAAACACATATTTTTGTTTGTGCAGTTGGGCGATGTGTAAAATTTATCGACCCAATCAATATCAGTCAAATCAGTGTATATAAACAAATCGGTCGATTTGTTTATAAATATTTATTTATTCACATTCACGTTGAAATTTATATTTTTAACGATAATATATTTTATTTCAACACATGAATTCCTATTCAGTTCATTTACACAATAAAGATGATATTTTCATTTTTCTAACATATTTTAGAAAATTTCGGCGGCATAACGGCACGATACTAGAAACGGGACGAGGCCTAGCCTTATCCCCGGTCTAGTGAAGGCCCACGCCATTCACACATCAATCAAATCAATTTCAATTCACCAAACAATTCAATTCAGCCCAAATCAACTAACTAATTTATGCAACCAAACAAACAAGTCCATGGTTTGTGGACGATTGTGTCGGGTGCTACTAAGCACCGTCTGCATCCTAGTATATATATATATAACTAGAAAAAGAAATTGAAAGGTGAGAAGTTCTCACCTAAAGCTATCCAATACCACGACTCTTCATTTATAGAAATCTTCTTCGTTATCCCATCTTCGTCATTCTCGTCTTTGTATCACCTTCGTTGCCCGTAGTCACTACATATATAAAAATCACACATTTTTATATTTTGATGTCTTTAAAATAAAAATCACATTTTTATTCACTTTCAATTTAAAAATCATATTTTTATAATCACTTCATATATTTAAAAATCGAATTTTTACTATGCTATTCAATATATAAAAATCCCATTTTTGCTTCAATGTTCAATATATAAAAATCATATTTTTATATCGTTATCATCTATATAAAGATCTCGCCTTTTTAACTATAAAGATTTCTCCTTTTCAAATATAAAGACTTCATCTTTTCAAAAATATAGATTTCATCATTATAAAAATTACCACTTTATCTCAACGTATATAAAATAAAAATCAGATTTTTATTTCGTTACATACACAAAGATGATATTTTTATATTCTCTATCTCATAAAGATTACATTTTTAATACTTTAAAAATATAAAAATCATATTTTTAATATTTCTATATAGTAAAGATTATATTTTTAATACTTTAAAAATATAAAAGTCATATTTTTTATTACTTTAAAAATATAAAGATCATATTTTTATCTTTTTACAATATAAAAGATTATATTTTTACTATTTTAAAAATATAAAAAATCATATCTTTATAATCGCTATATAGTAAAGACTATATTTTTAATACTTTAAAAATATAAAAATCATATTTCGAAATCGTTTTCTAACTAAAAATCAAGTCTTATAAAATAAAAAATCAAGTCTACTTATAAATAAAAAATCAGTTTTCTAAACTATAAATTTTTCCTAAAGGAGAAAAAAAAGAAAAGAAAATAAAATAAAACAAAATAATAAAACACTAAAAACTTACAGCGTTTCTGGGGGTTCACGTCAGTTTTTGGGGGAGCAGATCCTGGCGTCGCGAGGCAAGGAGGGGGTGGCTGGAGGGTTCGCAGGTGGTGGTGGAACTTGGGGATGACGGCGGCGGTTCTCCGGTGGAAGGTGGGCGCGTGTTTGGGGGATTGGGGTCTCACGGTGGTGCGCTCGAGGTGGAGATGGAGGGGGCTCGAGGGTCAGCGGCGGCGGGGGTTTGGGTGGGCGCAGGCTAGGGGCGGCGGCGGCGGATCCAGGGGGAGGCGCGCGATTCAATTGGGTTTTTTTTTTCTTTGTTTTTTTTCTTTTTCCCTGTTACGAAATGAAGAAGAGAGGGGGGGCAGATGAAATAAAGGAGAGGTTTAATTAATTTTTTTTATTTTTATTTTTTATTATTTAATTCAACCTAAAGTTGACTTTTTCATACGACCTTGAAACGAGGCCCACCGCCTGTCGTCCATAGCGTTTAACCCCCATTCCGAACACAATGGGATATGTATCATCAGCTGATTCGGCTGTTACAATCAGTTTCCGTTAAATTTACATTTAAATCACTATATTGAATTTTAAACGTACATTTCAAATTACCGGGGTCCCATATTAACTTTAAAAATTATGGAAAAATATTTTCTAGCTTCGTATTGACGATACGGTCCTAACAAAACTAGTTTCGTCGAATTCTGAGACCGTATGAAAAATGGCCAATTTCCAGTCGATTAAAATCAACTGAAACTGGTCAAACGCGTTTTCCTTTGCCACGCTCACATATTGATTCGAAAAATTATGAAATTTGGAATCTAGCAATAATTTGACAACACGGACCTAACAAAACTGGTTTCGTCGAAATCCGAGGTCGTTTGCAAAATGTCCATTTTTAAGGGCCTGAATTCCATAGCGACTATTCAGAATTTTCAACTGGACATATCTTTTGATTCCCGCTATGAAATTTTGATTTTTCGGATTCGTTGGAAAGATATTCACAATTAGATCCTATTATTTTTGGTTTCACTAAAATCCGGATTGTTTTGCACCCGGTACATTCAATTGAAGTTTGAAATCGAATTATCGAACTACCGCGCCATTTTCAATTCTATTTATAATTATCTATAATTATTTATATTCTAACGACGACGTATATAATATATACGTCGAATTCTATTCAAAATAAATTTTCTCGTCGATATTATTTAAAATAATTCATTTTAAATAATCAAACTTCGCTAAAATTGCCAAAATAAAAATTTTAAACTGGCCCAGATTTTCGGGTTATTACAATCTCCCCCACTTAAAACTTTTCGTCCCCGAAAAGGAACAAAGTCGAAAGTGGTTTGATTATTCAACTCTACATTCGATCTGGCTTCCATTCTCCAACTTTTCAGTTTCTGAGAATTTTCAAAATTTCAAAAATTTGGCTAACACCCTAAATTTTCGAAAAATTTCGCCATAACCTCCCCTTTACCGGGAGCATCGGGGAATTTCAAATAGCTTCCCCGGTCCTTCAGATCTCAAAAAGAAAAAGAAAAAGCCAAGCGGCTAGCCAATAGGCTCATAAAATCATCATCACCCAAACAAAACAGTAAATTATGTAGTAAACATGTACCTATTTGTCGGGCAAACAAATTTTATTCTCTGCTCTAGCCTCCTTGCTATGACCTGTTCAATGTAAGTACATGTATATGCAAGCAAATGCGACCAATTTTCAATACAATTCAATATTTGGTTCAATTAGGCATAATGGTTCAAAATTATCCATCAAATAAACAAACAACACAAACATCAATCAATTAGTGAATTAGAGTTTCAAATTCTTAATTTGATATATATATACGGAAAATCTTATTTTTGATGCAAATTCACAACAATGTGTTCTAGCTATATTGGTTTGGTCCTCACACCAGTCTAATGGAAATATATAGATATCACACCTTCGAAATACGAATATAAATACTGATGATGTGGCCACATCACCAGAATTATCCTCGGGTGTCTAGAATGTGACTCTATATCTATCCAGTATATTAAAACTTCGACTATACGTTCATGACGCGTATACGCGAAATCTATATATACTCGATTGTCCATATTCAAAATAAATAAATATGCAAATACGTTTTAAAACGAATTGAATTTTAAAAACAAAATTGTTTTCATTTGAAAAATATACTCTTTTCACTCGTTCTAGGATACTACTGACCCTATCTCTAACGAGTCATTCTAATTGGATATTACTAATCCAATATCTGATGAATTCTTTCGTATGGTTCTAATGTGTCTTGTTCTCGAGCTCTGTAAACCAAAGCTCTGATACCAAACTGAGACGACCCAAACTTCCCCGTGAAGGAAAGCACGGATAGAATTGAGTACAAGACAAATCAGAACGCAGACGGAAGAACATTTCATTGCTATTACAACAATTCCATCAGATACAAGAATATACAGAGTGCAAATGAATAAATTACATTCGATAAATATCAGAGATTACAATAAATTATATAGCAGCGGAAAATAATACAAAATCACAACTGAAGGTGATACACGGATACAGAGCTTTCCGGATATCATTCCAGCTGTAAACCAGGAACCTGTGAATATAAATCTGCAAAACCAAAACTACTAGCTGCCCGTGTGGAAAATAGGGGCACCCAGAGTTTAGGTTAAAACAATAAACTCCAGGTCAGTCATGGGACTGGTGTGAGAACTAAAACAGTTATAATTCTTTATTTTAAAGTTAGGTAAATCAAGGGACCACGCCGTATAACACGGAACGGGTTTCCTCCCAAGAATACCAGTGCATAAAATAAACAGCGCAATGCTAAATAAAGAAAAATGAAGCTGTTATAAGACCCAGGTCCCATCACACAATGCAACGCAAGCCGGAGGATAGGGTTTTTACCTTATAACAGCCAAAGCATGCTTGATACGTTTAAAACACATTATTTGATACTATAATAAGTGTATAGTGTCAAAACATTTCAATCATAAATATAAATCATAGACGGCATGAGTGCCCCATCCCACTATGTCGCCATACTAGGCTCTACAAATAAAGCCGAAATACACGTATTGGAAATTGGATTCCGTCATGAGCCGAGGCAAGGGGCACTACAACAAAAACACCATATTACAACTTTAATTTTACAACGGTGGTAAACGCACCGTTGTAATAAATGGTTTTTTACAATGGTGGTAAAGACACCGTTGTAATAAATGGTTTTTTACAACGGTGGTAAAAGCACCGTTGTAATAAATGGTTTTTTACAACGGTGGTATTCCCTAAAGTTGTAATAAACATATTTTTAACAACTTTTTGTTTTGTTAGTTGTAATAGATGCCCATTACAAATTTCATGTTTATAATATCTATATTTAATAACTAATTATATTAATATTTAATAATAATTAATAATTAATAATAAACTTAGGAATCAATAATATTTATTAAATAATTAATAGTTAATAAGTGGTAATTAATGTTTAATAGTTAATGTTAACTGCTTATTAATTAATATTTAGGTGACATATACATTATAAGCTTTTAATAGTTATTACTCGATTATAACTAAGTAGAAATAAGTAAAAGTTAAATAATAACTATTGTTAATATGAAATAATCCTAATTAATAATTAACATTTAATTAATAACTAATTAGTAAATAATAATTAATAATCAATAATAAGTAAACAAATAAATATTACTTAATTAATTAATAATTTACAAATAATTCATCTGTCTGGAGTTCACATGTATTTGCGTGTGAGGTTCAAGTATGTTTTTTTTAAGATGTACCAATTAGTTTATAATGTATGATGAACGTAATTTTTTAATTTAATAATTATTAACTAATAATAACTATAAAAAATAAATTTAATAAATAATCAATAAGTAACAAAATATTTAATAATTCAAAATTAATCACCATATTACAATTAACTAAATATTTTCAACGTTCGATAGACGACAATTGCAATAACAAATTTATAAAAATTGATTTTTCTCGACATTTGTAATAAAGGGTTTTTATAATTGGTTTTTCTTGATAATAACTTATACACGTCATTATTTATAATTTAATATTTAACATCAAATGTTTGATGATCAATATTTAACATTTAATATTTCATTTATAAGTAATATTTAATATGTAACATTAATAGGTAATAACTAATAACAAAAAGTAATATCTAATACTATTAATAAGTATATTTACCCTTATGATCCGTCGGCCCAACCAAACGTACCCGACCCGCCATCCCTTATAACCCTAATTCCATCGTAACCTCCTTCATTCACTCAAGCCGCCTCACAAATTTCTCAAAACCGAATTGATGAAAAACCCTAGATCCCCTTTTCTTCCTTCGTAACACGAGATAACCGACATCGCAACTACCCCTTCGACCTCCTCAATGATTCTCCATCAACCCTAAACCCCCACAGACCACCAGTTCGACCATCGCCAGCCAACCCCCGAGCCTTCACGACGAGCGATCTCGAATTAAGCTAAGTTTCTCCTTTTTACTCGTTTTAAATTAGCTGTAATATTTTGTTTGTTTGATTTGGGTTAGATCTATATTTCGATTCATGTGATTTCAGAACCATGGGGCTCGTATTGGGTTAGATCTATAGTTCGACCATCAGATTGTCTGATTTCAGATATGATTTCGTATTGGGTGTGATACGAATTAAGCTTTGCACTGCTACAGTATGTCTATTTTGCTTTTTTCGATGGGTTCTTTGCTTGTTGAGTGGATTTTGGAATTGGTTTATTGAGTTATCGAGGAATTTGAGGAACTGTTAGTTGGTTGTTGGTTTTGAGGAAGTTTCGAAGGGTTTGTTGTGGTTCTATGGTTTTGCAGCCTTGTGGTTCTATGGTTTTGCTGCTTGGGATTATTGTGATCTGTTCTTGCAAGTTTTATTTTGGTTTGTCTGTGCATTTTGTGTTCTAATTCAAGGCACAGGAGGCTATTTTGCTTATAAACTTGATGAATATGCAAAAAAGCTTTGCTGCGGCATAGCTATGCAGTGATTGCACTGCAAAGCTTTGCCTAAGCTTGCAAAGCTTTGCCTAAGCTTTGCATTGCAAAGCTTTGCACTGCTATTTGCAGTGCAAAGCTTTGCTGTGCAAAAGCTTTGCCAAAGCTTTGCTGCGGCAAAGCTTTGCTGTGCAAAAGCTTTGCCAAAGCTTTGCTGCGGCAAAGCTTTGCACTGCTATTTGCAGCGCAAAGCTTTGCTATGTAAAAGCTTTGCCAAAGCTTTGTTGCGGCAAAGCTTTGCAGTGCAAAGCTTGCCGCGGCAAAGCTTTGCACTGCTATTTACAGTGCAAAGCTTTGCTGCGGCAAAGCTTTGCACACTGTGCAAAGCTTTGCCAAAGCTTTGCTGTGCAAAGCTTTGCTGCAGCAAATCTTTGCACTGCAAGTAGCAGTGCAAAGCTTTGCCGCAGCAAGCTTTGCACTGCAAAGCTTTGCCGCGGCAAAGTGATTGCACTGCATGGCTTTGCCACGGCAAAGCTTTTCAGTGCATTGTATATAACAAAATGAATCATCCAACTTTACATGCATTGTATATAATGGTCAGGTTATTTACGTATATAATGGTTTGAATGCATTGTATTAGCTGTTTATTTTGTGCACTCACATTTTTCCAATTTTTGTTACATGCATAAATCTATACTGCAGCACTAACAGTTTGATAATTTCTTTCTTAGGAATGGATATTAAGGAGAAAAAGGAGCACAAGGAGATTAACAGGAGCAGAAGAAAGTTAGAACTGTTATAAAGTCTTTGTATCTTCAGTTTTGTCAATGTATTATGTAAAAAAAATGATGAGTTTGAAATTAATAATATATTGTTTTGGTTCATGGTTTAAGTTTGTTTGATATTTTCAGTTTTGTAGATAATATATTCTGCAATGAGTTCTTTTATTAGTAATATGTATATAATTTGTGGATATATTACAATTGTAAAATATAAAAATTGTAATAAAATGTAAAAATTAAAACAACAACGGTGCATAACTGTTGTAATAAACTTATTACAACGGTGGAAAAAAGTTGTAAAATATACATATTACAACGGTCTTGCAACAGTGCAGAAAAGTTGTAAAAGATATTAGGCTATTACAACTTCTTAAGACACGATGGTTTGCCCACCGTTGTAAAAACCCTATTACAACGGTGTTCCACCGTTGTAATAGGGTCATTTTGTTGTAGTGGGGCAAGCTCCTCTCCGCGTTCGAGACACTCTAGCAAATGCCTCAGGACCCCACTATGATCCTTGGAATCGGCTGGGCCGGTCCTCTCTTACTTTTGAGGATTGGCAATTCCTGAACACACGTTTCCCGGTCCTTACAGACCTATATCCGAGGCGCCTCGTATCCAACAACCACACAGGTGAAAAGTATATAAATGTCAGGGCTGGTAGGTCACTGACACCACCCTAGCTAGAAAGAAACGTCGTGCTCTCCCAGCGGTCCGTCTCCCGTTTTTGACTCATACCGAGGTGTGAGGCTCGCGAATTCACGTTATACACAAAGCTACGCCACATAGGCCGTGCTTTGATCATCAACCACAAGACTTTGCTTTTCAACAGAAGCCTTGATCAATTGCCACTTACGCATGCCACACTGGCAATTCACTCCATGCGACTGATGTCCATCGATATACAACCCCTGAGCTCGTACGTCTTAGAGAAGGGCGTTAAGCAAGAGAATAAATTCTCCACCGCCAAACAGATGTATATTTAATAGAGATCAATCAACACGGAATAAAATCCAATGTCAGACACACAATCCATTTACAAGTTCGTTCTGGGTCTGAACGAAACCGGAGGCACTTTCCTCGCATATCCATCCATCTCCAGGTACGTCTGGACGATCACCAACTGATTCCCTCATCCTGGGTGTACAGCCTAATCAAGATCATCAGTAATCACCCAAACGATGTGAAGACTTCCAATCTTCAACCACCGTCTTCATCTTCGACATCTCGTCGAATCGGTTATTCAGAATGGGTATAAACCCGGCCTTTCTGAATAACCCACGTATATAATAAACGAATGTTACACAAACACAACAAACGCCTCATTCCAATTCAGAATATTCTTTTATTCACAAAATCACATTCTTAGGGAAATGTTCTCATTAATTTTATCCAAGATAAATTCTTCTAAATTTATCCTATAATCTTCCTTTGGATATCATTTCAAATTAGTCGGGATTAGCGAACCACACCGAAGTAATTATTTATTTTATTTCCCAATCCCAACCTTTATATCCCATGGAGAAAACTGGTAATACTCCACATCTAACACCACGGTGTTATCTGTAAAATTAATTACCATTTCACGTTCAAATCTAATTAAAGATTTAACTATCGCTTTGGAGCAAAACTGGTGCTACTCCACTCTCGATCACCTTTCAGATTTGATAATTTAAATTATCAATTCACATTTTAATCTAATTAAAGATTCATTAAAACTTCACTTAGTTTTAATCTTTTCAAAAATCAACATCTTGCCTTTAACTGGGTTAAAGAACCAATGTCATCTAAAACATGATTCACGACAAACCCAAATCACATTTGATATTAAATACAAGGCTCTGAATAGAAAATATACCGGCTTATATTCAATATCAAATTCTGAAACCAACAAATATCGTATTGGAAATAACGATATAAAATATATCTTTCAAATTCCCATAACAATATCCGTATAGTCACGAAATCCAATATCGAAATATTCCGAAGATAATTTCGATTCAACTCCAGTCCAATCCACGTATTGGGAATATCGATTATTTTTAAAATAACTTCCAAATTCAATTTATTTATTTCAAAAATAAATTGATTTTAATTCTAGTTCAAAACTAGTTTATTTCGATAAAAATCTATTTTTATCATTTCAAAGGTGGAGTTTTTCATCCCAGTTCTTTCCAATTCACATATTATGATTTTACACAAATTATCAATATTTTTAATAATTTTATCAAGGCCCGTACAGTCGATTTCCATCAATGGCTATCGAACTGCACTTACAGCGACCTTTTTCAAATTTGATTTGGACATAATTCCAAATCCAACCGTTAGATTTCAAATTTCTAATATTCATTGGAAAGCTCTTTTCGATACGAACCCAACGGTTCCGGTTTTAGGAGAATCCGACGGTCGGATCTCCCGCAACGTCAATTCGAAGTCAATGGTCGAAATTCACGAACTACCGCGGCGCGGCGCGTTCTATTCAGGCCATTATATATATAATATATATATATTATATATATTTCGTCGATTTCCTTTTAAAACGTATTTTATAAATCGTTTTAAATTCGTTTTCAAAACCATTTCAACACTACATTCAATTTCAAATCGATTTGATTTCAATTCAATTCAAATTCAATTCAATTTCACTTTAATTTTATTTGAATTCATTTCTATTTTATTCGAATTCAAATTCACTTTCTATTCAATTCAAATTCTAATTCGTTTTCTATTCAATTCGATTCGAGTTCATTTTCTATTCAATTCGAATCGAATTCATTTTCTATTCAATTCGAATCGAATTCATTTTATATTCGATTCGAATTCATTTCAAATTGATTCAATAAAATTTTAATTTCAATTTTATTCTAATTCAATTTGAATTTCATTTCAAAATATTAGATTTTGAAATCACTTTTCCATATTCATTATAAAACGAATAAAATCGATATAAATATCGTTCGCGTCTAAATAACGCATCTCTACTCAACACGGCTTTATATTTTTCAAAAACTTCTTTATTCTATTCAACAAATGAATATTTATCCCATTCAACACATGAATCTATATTTCTTTCAACACACGACTAATCTCAACACATGAGTACTGTCAACACATCACTATTTTTGTTATGTAAAATATTTTATAAAACTAAGGTATCTATCGTTTGATTTTCAATTAGACTCCACCGTGAGGTAGTTCTAATTTTAAATATGATAAAGATGTAAATTTCATTGTATAAAATATTTCACTCGACATATGAACATCGTCAACACATGACTATTTTTATATTCAACACATGAATTTTCTTTTATAACATTCATTATTTTCCCGATTGGAATGAGGCCCAATCAATCACCATATAATGTTAATTATATGGATTCCATACAACACATGTATATAATAGCATTGAAAAACAATCAACCATCATCCAAAGTGCACCACACAACTGCATAAGCATCAAATATAAATAATCGACGCTTACACAGTCTGTCGACCAATTGATCGACAATAATTAAATAATTGGGATTAGTGTACGCCAAATATCATCCCAACACCCGTGTGGGGTTTCAAATCAACAAACACATATTTTTGTTTGTGCAGTTGGGCGATGTGTAAAATTTATCGACCCAATCAATATCAGTCAAATCAGTGTATATAAACAAATCGGTCGATTTGTTTATAAATATTTATTTATTCACATTCACGTTGAAATTTATATTTTTAACGATAATATATTTTATTTCAACACATGAATTCCTATTCAGTTCATTTACACAATAAAGATGATATTTTCATTTTTCTAACATATTTTAGAAAATTTCGGCGGCATAACGGCACGATACTAGAAACGGGACGAGGCCTAGCCTTATCCCCGGTCTAGTGAAGGCCCACGCCATTCACACATCAATCAAATCAATTTCAATTCACCAAACAATTCAATTCAGCCCAAATCAACTAACTAATTTATGCAACCAAACAAACAAGTCCATGGTTTGTGGACGATTGTGTCGGGTGCTACTAAGCACCGTCTGCATCCTAGTATATATATATATAACTAGAAAAAGAAATTGAAAGGTGAGAAGTTCTCACCTAAAGCTATCCAATACCACGACTCTTCATTTATAGAAATCTTCTTCGTTATCCCATCTTCGTCATTCTCGCCTTTGTATCACCTTCGTTGCCCGTAGTCACTACATATATAAAAATCACACATTTTTATATTTTGATGTCTTTAAAATAAAAATCACATTTTTATTCACTTTCAATTTAAAAATCATATTTTTATAATCACTTCATATATTTAAAAATCGAATTTTTACTATGCTATTCAATATATAAAAATCCCATTTTTGCTTCAATGTTCAATATATAAAAATCATATTTTTATATCGTTATCATCTATATAAAGATCTCGCCTTTTTAACTATAATGATTTCTCCTTTTCAAATATAAAGACTTCATCTTTTCAAAAATATAGATTTCATCATTATAAAAATTACCACTTTATCTCAACGTATATAAAATAAAAATCAGATTTTTATTTCGTTACATACACAAAGATGATATTTTTATATTCTCTATCTCATAAAGATTACATTTTTAATACTTTAAAAATATAAAAATCATATTTTTAATATTTCTATATAGTAAAGATTATATTTTTAATACTTTAAAAATATAAAAGTCATATTTTTTATTACTTTAAAAATATAAAGATCATATTTTTATCTTTTTACAATATAAAAGATTATATTTTTACTATTTTAAAAATATAAAAAATCATATCTTTATAATCGCTATATAGTAAAGACTATATTTTTAATACTTTAAAAATATAAAAATCATATTTCGAAATCGTTTTCTAACTAAAAATCAAGTCTTATAAAATAAAAAATCAAGTCTACTTATAAATAAAAAATCAGTTTTCTAAACTATAAATTTTTCCTAAAGGAGAAAAAAAGAAAAGAAAATAAAATAAAACAAAATAATAAAACACTAAAAACTTACAGCGTTTCTGGGGGTTCACGTCAGTTTTTGGGGGAGCAGATCCTGGCGTCGCGAGGCAAGGAGGGGGTGGCTGGAGGGTTCGCAGGTGGTGGTGGAACTTGGGGATGACGGCGGCGGTTCTCCGGTGGAAGGTGGGCGCGCGTTTGGGGGATTGGGGTCTCACGGTGGTGCGCTCGAGGTGGAGATGGAGGGGGCTCGAGGGTCAGCGGCGGCGGGGGTTTGGGTGGGCGCAGGCTAGGGGCGGCGGCGGTGGATCCAGGGGGAGGCGCGCGATTCAATTGGGTTTTTTTTTTCTTTGTTTTTTTTCTTTTTCCCTGTTACGAAATGAAGAAGAGAGGGGGGGCCAGATGAAATAAAGGAGAGGTTTAATTATTATTATTATTTTTATTATTATTTAATTCAACCTAAAGTTGACTTTTTCATACGACCTTGAAACGAGGCCCACCGCCTGTCGTCCATAGCGTTTAACCCCCATTCCGAACACAATGGGATATGTATCGTCAGCTGATTCGGCTGTTACAATCAGTTTCCGTTAAATTTACATTTAAATCACTATATTGAATTTTAAACGTACATTTCAAATTACCGGGGTCCCATATTAACTTTAAAAATTCTGGAAAAATATTTTCTAGCTTCGTATTGACGATACGGTCCTAACAAAACTAGTTTCGTCGAATTCTGAGACCGTATGAAAAATGGCCAATTTCCAGTCGATTAAAATCAACTGAAACTGGTCAAACGCGTTTTCCTTTGCCACGCTCACATATTGATTCGAAAAATTATGAAATTTGGAATCTAGCAATAATTTGACAACACGGACCTAACAAAACTGGTTTCGTCGAAATCCGAGGTCGTTTGCAAAATGTCCATTTTTAAGGGCCTGAATTCCATAGCGACTATTCAGAATTTTCAACTGGACATATCTTTTGATTCCCGCTATGAAATTTTGATTTTTCGGATTCGTTGGAAAGATATTCACAATTAGATCCTATTATTTTTGGTTTCACTAAAATCCGGATTGTTTTGCACCCGGTACATTCAATTGAAGTTTGAAATCGAATTATCGAACTACCGCGCCATTTTCAATTCTATTTATAATTATTTATAATTATTTATATTCTAACGACGACGTATATAATATATACGTCGAATTCTATTCAAAATAAATTTTCTCGTCGATATTATTTAAAATAATTCATTTTAAATAATCAAACTTCGCTAAAATTGCCAAAATAAAAATTTTAAACTGGCCCAGATTTTCGGGTTATTACATCGTTGCAGGTTTATTGTGGAGTGTGCTCGTTTATCACTAGTTGTACATGTAGATATATACACACAATGTATGTATATATGTGCATGAGCTAATTTAATTCATGATTATAGTTGCTAGGAGAATCATGGTTATATCTGCTTTGTGTCACCTTCAGTTTGACTCGAAAGATGATTTTACTCACTCACGACTATTATTTTTATTAAGTAAATTTACGCTAGTAAAATGACATACAAAGTGTTAGAATTCTTTAGGAAATTCATAAATATTTTATCTTGTGATTTGTGCAAATGTGACACGAACCATATATGACACAGAAACTATTTTAGTGAATATTATGCCATATGCGGATTTTTGAATATGATATCTATAATGTTGTATGAATTTGTTCGCACACTACAAGTTCCCGTAGATTTAGGGAAATCAGCATGGATTGAAATGATACATACCCGAACGACTGTATAGATTTTTGGAATTAAAACTAAATTTATTTTAAATTATAAATTAATATCTCTATACAATAAAGAATAAATTTAAAGTCAAGGATAAAATGATATGTTTAAAAAATATAGATTATTGTATGTTTTGAAGCATATATATATATATATATATATGATTTTGAAATATAATATTAATTAGTTTTATAAATATATATGTATAAGAAATTAAGTAATGCATGGTAGAAAAAATATCTTAGTGAGTAATGAATTGTATAAATATAAGTTTACAAATTAAACATTTAGCACTTAATAAATTCATATTTAAAAGTTAAAACTGAATGTTGAATGGGTTTAAATTTAGTGTAAATTTACTTAAATTTTAATACAAAGATTTATTTTGAGATTTTATCATAATCTGATTTAATGTGAAACTTAACATCTTGACTTTTGATTAACAACTCTTCGGTATTTTTCAGGATATGTCGTTGTTGGACTTCTCTATACTAGTATGTCACCATTATGTGGTTGTTGGTTTATTTTTCATGGAGCTTTATTCGTGCATATTCTTCACGTCTACGTTAAAGGTGCCTAATACTGAAGTGTAGATTTGTGCAAGGAGCATTTTCAACTGTTCTTCCCTATCTTACTGTGTTGGCTCTTACCCTTGTGTGGACAGCGTCGATGCTCTGGTGCCTCCGATTCAGCTTCTTCCTAAATCAATTTCTTTTTATTCACCCAATCCGGCTGCATGACCAGATCTGGGTTATTATGTTTGTGAGAAGAAGAGTGTTTATAGAAGGCGTGGCCTTCGTTGGCCTTCTCGTGTAGCTCAGGTTTTCTCCTCATCTTTATCCTTTCGATTGTGCAAGGGCCTAGGATTGGATGCTATTAAAGGTGGTGCACAATCTCGTGCACTGCCTCGTCTTGTTACGACCAACAGCTTTGCCTCGCTATAATTGGTTGAGGACAACGAAGATTATTATATTTCGATGGTCGCTTCTATTTGTGAATCATCTTATTTGCCTCGACTAGGCCATTAGTGGTTAAGGAACAAAGACATAAGGTAAAGGCAGGCCTATTTACGATCGAGTAGCGTTGAGAAGCAGGCAATTCCCAATAACCGAATGCAACCAGTCGATTTTAAGATTAGTGAGGCAATCGAGTATCAGCAAGGGGTTTACGTTGTGTGTTCGATCTTTGGATATTGTTGATATTTTAGGTTGTCCTATCCCCTGCTTCAGGTTTTCCCTCTGACTTTGTTTGATTGTTGTATGTATGTTTCTCTATATGTGAATGGGTAGTTTTGTGATCCTTTGGTTGGATTTGGTTATGGCATTGCGCCAGTTTTGTGGTTGGTCTTTGCTTGTTGATATTTTGTTCTCCTGTGGGTTTTTGTTTCCTTTACCATTGCACGGTATCGTGGACCCTTCCTCGGTGATGGCGATTGATTAGCTTAGGAGGTCTCCCCCTTGACTATGTTTGATTTTTCTAGGGATTCGTTATTATCCTTGCTAGGTCTTTTCATGGTGGATTGTGTTTTGTGGTTTGTCTACCACTTTTGAATTATTGGGCCTGCCTAATTTTTAAGTGGTTGCCTTATGGGTTTAGTTATATGCGAAGTTACACCCATGTGTTTATAGGTGAGCACTTTATCTCTTCTTTCTTTTCTAGTTCTTATTTCAGGGATTCAACTTATGTTTGTGTTCGCGGTGTTCTTAGCCAGGTGGTTCCATTTTGACCACATTTTGGCAATCAATGACATGGTGATGGTTTTGTTATGTTGCGTGCTCTTTTTGGCTTTTGGTTGGCTTGCTTCTTTGGTTTTTGTGGGCATCGAATGTCGGTCAGAGGTGTATGGAATACACTTTTTATGGGGTCTAAACGTTGGCCACTGAAGTGGTGATCGCTCTTAGAGCGCTTTCGTTCTTCTCTAAATTCGATGGGTTGGACCGTCTTGCTCGTCCTTAAGGATCTCCCGTTGATTGGTCTTCCACCTCGGTACGGGATTGTCAACCTTTGACAACTTTGCAAAGGTGGAGTCCACACGACAAGGTGTAATGTCAGCATTTGATGTTTCGACACCATATCGCTCTTCTCTTTTTTTCACTTGTTCCTCTCCTCAACGGGGACGAGATTAGGGTCATTAACGACCGTTTGTCCCAGCTCTCTAAGAACTCCTATTCCTGTCATTTAGACAATCATGTTTCATCCTCATGTGCTATTCCTTCTTCTGCTTCTTCCAAAGTGGCCTCCTCCATGTAAGTTTCGAGGATTAAGTCTTCTCGTTGTATCATCTCTCCTGCCCGGTCTTCATGTAGAAGATCTCAGTTTCAGTCTCGTACTCCAAGAACCATTCAAACTTGTTCTCTGGCTGCGGCAGAGTAGATAGTTAGGACCACGGACATACTCTCTATCTGAACTGACCTGTCTTCCTTGCAGGTTTTCAGTTTTTCATATCTTTTTCTTTTCCATTGTCTCATTTATTCCTCCATTCTAATCTTAGAGTAATAGCAAATTAATTGTTCTGGAATATCAGGGGTATTGGGAACAAAGCTTCTATAACGTGAGTCAAGAAACATTCTATTCTGCTAGTGGCGCTTCAAGAACCCTTCATGGGAATGGAAATACTATCGTACGTTGTCCTTCATTTGAATTTTGGAGGAGGCGCTCAAAATGATCCAATAAGATTTGGATTCTTTGGGCCAAAGGTGTGTCTGTGCGCCCTTTGTGATTCGACTCAACTACTTTCAGTTGAGTATTAATATCGTTCTATCCCATCCCCTTCCTTTTTTCCATGGTCTACACGAGCTATGACTGTGTCGAGCGTCTATGTTTATAGCAGGAAATTCTTTCTCTTTCGGGACATGGCTTTGCGGTAGCCGTTTTAGGAGGGATTTTAATGTTGTTTCTTGTCAAACTGAGAAAACCAGCAGTTCCTCTATCAAACGCGAGTCAGTTAGTGATTTCAACTCCTTCATCATCCAATCGGGATTTTCGAAGGTCTCTTTTGTTAGTTTTGCTTTCACTTAGAGTAATAACCAAGAGGGTCCCTATAAGATCCTTTCTCACCTAGACAGGGTATTCGATTCAAAGGAGTGGTTTAAACTTCTTTTCTCTTTTTCAGTTGAACACCTTCATCGCATTAACTCGGATCATTCCCCAATGTTCTGAAGTGCTTCTCCCCGTCTTTATCTAGGCCTAATTCATTCTATTTCCAATTTATGTAGTCTTCTCACCACTCCTTTTTATCTACCGTTAAGAACTCATGGTCTCCGTTTGCATTAGGTCATCCTATTGCAAATTTCTATTTTAAACTCAAACGCCTAAAATTTTGTCTTAAGCTCTGGAACATTCAAGTGTTTAAGAATATCTTTAACAGGGTTAGATCTATGGAAGAATCCCTCATTCTTGCTAAATCTTTGTTTGATGCCAATCCGTCGGCTCCTAAGAAAGCGGATTGGCTACAAGAACAAATCACTTTTAACTCCGAGTTGAAGATTGAGAATGGATTTCTTTTGCAAAAATCTAGATCCAAATGGGTCATTGACGACGACTCTAACTCGAAAAATTTTCATTCCACTATTAGGAAAAAGAATACTATCCTTGTTATCTGTCACATCCTTTGCCCTGACCTTTCGAAGGCTTCGTCTCCAGATGACATTGTGGAGACTATCATTTCCCACTTTCGTTATTTCTTGAAGTGTCCCTCTATAGAACAATCTAATCCTTTTCTCCTCTCCCATATTCCCCACATTATTCTTCCATCCGAGGATACTGGTCTTGGTAGCCCCATTCTCTAGAAGAGATTCATTTTTGTAATTTGCGCTTAGCAAGGACAATGCGAGTGGCCAGATGGCTTCAACGGAGCTTTTCATTGTTGTGCTTAGGAGGTCATTCGCTACGATTTTGCACTTGCAATCCAATTCTTTTTTTCTAGCTGTACGCTTCCTAAGAGCTGGAAGTATAGCAACCTTGTTCATATTCCAAAGTCTGAGAACCCTTTGTCTAGCTTCGACTTTAGATCGATTAATCTCTGTAACTTTTTGAATAAATTCATCTCTAAGATCTAATCTTCTCGTCTCGTGCCTATCCTAGATCATATCATATCCTCTTCTCAGGCAGACTTTGTCAAAGGCCAATTGGTCATAGATAACATCCTCCTGGCCTAAGAGCCGATTTCCTAAATTGATAGCAAGATCCACGGGTCTAATTTTTAAATCAAGCTTTATATGGCTAAATCTTATAACTGCATGCCTTGTTTTTTCATCATTCAGGTTATCCGGTCTTCTAGATTTCCTGAACTTTTATTAATTATGTTCAGAGACTTATTTTGAACTGTTAGTTCTCTTTATAATTAATGGAGCAGAAAAAGATTTTTTTTCAGTTGGGAAGGGGATTGCAGCAAGGAGATCCCCTTTCTCCATCTTTATTTATTATTTCCGTTGAGGCACTTGTTCATGGGATTCACTCTCTCATGGTCGCTGGCCAAATTTATCGCTTTGGTATCCCTGATAGTTGTCTAATGTTTTCTTCTCTATCCTTACCTAATGACATCATTATCTTTTCTAATGGTCATCGTCGCTCTGTTCATCATCTTTTTTCTTATCTTCATCTCTATGAACTGTGCTTAGGGCAACTGATAATTACCCAAAGAGTTGCTTCGCTCCCTCAAGTTCGATGGTACCTTTAAAGGTCTCGTGTATTGAGGCTTTCTCGAGTTTTCGTGTGGCTTACCTTCCTCTAACTTATCTTGGCACTGTACTTTATCGTGGTCGTAAGATCAATACGCTTTTTGATACCCTCACAGAGAAAGAAAGGGGAAAGATCTTGAGATGGAACTCGACTCTCTTATCCCAGGCTAGTAGGTTGGTGCTCGTCAAGTCGGTGCTAGATTCACTAGGGCGCATGTCTATGCTGTCGTAATCCCCGGTTCATCTTTCTATTGTTCCTACCGATCTTTAGCCTCATATTTTTTATACAATGGTAGAGACGCTTCTAAGAGACATCATTAGGTCTCCTACGACACCATATGTCACCCTGGCGCGAGGGGGTCTTGATCTGCTTAACCCCCAAGATGTATGTGAAGCTTACACTTGTAAGATTTGGATTCGTTTTCCATCCAACGAATCATTATGGATGCAGTTTCCTTTTTGCTAAATATAAACATCTTCTGCATGTCAACTTCTCTGGGACCCATCGAACATTAGTGAGACGTGGAAAACAATGTAGTCGGTCAAGTCTTTCTTGGGTAGACATGGTAGTGGATTTGGCTGGAATGATGGCTCGTTCTCCCAGAGGGAAGCTCCACAATTCTGCTAGAGTCCCGGCAGCTAAAACTTCGATTTCTATTTCATTTGGGACCATCACATCCATCATAAGATTTTTATTCTTATATGGAAGGTTCCCTTTCTGGGGCATCCTTTGGATGTTAACCTTATGAGGATAGATATCCCTCTTGTGTCTCGCTCCAGGTGTTATAAATCTGTCTCTTTGGAGTCAATCTAGCATGTATTTTGGGATAGCAACTACGCTATCTCGGTTTGGTCCTACTTGGTACCTTGATAGGTTACCATGGGCATCCCTCCTCGCTGATTGGCTTCCTTCGTCCCTAGTGGATAAAGGGATTTGGAAATGATCTTTCGTCTATTCTCTTCGGGCTTATTCCTAGTCTCACCATCTGATATATTTGGTGTTCTTTAAATCAAGCAGTTTTTTATTATTCCCATATGGCTTCTGGTTCGATCATTCGTCGTTTATCAAACGATGTTAATTTTTCCTTCCAAGGTAAACTTTTTATGGGTAATCTCAGTCCATTTTTTGATTTGTTTGGCTTTTGCTTTATGTATTACTTGGGGATCACATCACTGAAATAGGGTGGGATGAGTGTGATATTTTTAGGGGAAAGTCTTGGAGATCGTGGCTAGGATTTGGACTTAGTAGTTCATGAAATGGAACTAGAGTTATCATTGGTCAGGATTTCTTTCAAGATTGGGTTCTTTCAGTGGCTCATTAGCGTGCACATGCTAGGATTTGGATGTATGAGCTTACAGATCTTGTTGCTGATCTTTGGCTTTTTTTTTGGTACAGGAAGGGGTCCCTTATGTGGTTTTGTTGTCTTTTGTTTTTCCATTTCTATGTTTGTTATACAGCTTAGCTAAGGGTCACTTATTGACCTGTTAGTCTGTCTTTTATGAACCACCGAAGAAAGGCGTTTTTCTACATTTTGGTATGATATGTCTCTTATTTGTTAAAAAAACAAATTGAATTGTTAAGTTAAATTTGAAGTTAATATCTTGAAATTAATCAAAATGATAAAACTAATGGAATTTATTAAGTTTGAAAATTTTGGTTTAAAATATGATATTCGGAAATATATAGTTCATTTAAAATGCAAAACTTAACAATCCGGTCTCCTTAGAATAAATGACTTGAACTATTTTAAGTTAAGAAAATTTCAAGATGTATCGAAGTGCATAGCTTGAAGTTGAATTAGGAAATTAAATTGTAATGAATTATCAAGTTAGGTTAACCTGACATTAAGGAATTGATATCTTGAAATATTATAATGTGACTTAATATTGGAAAGGTTAAGGATAGGATATGCATAATTTAAATGATACAGAATTTTGATATGAGGAATAAGTTGAATTTAAAAATACGGATATAAGGTCCATATTAGATTATTTTGTTTGAACTATTTTAGATCCCTATTATTTATACCAAGCTATTTTATTAAAACTAGTCTTTTCTTTACCATTGTTTCCATAACTATCTAGTACAAACTATTTAGTCTATTAAAATAATTATTTTAGATTAATGGGTGGGGAAATGAATGGCTAAGACTCAGGAGGAGAGTTCAGGTGCAATGTAAGAAGTGTAGCGGAACAATGCCTGGTATATATATATGTATATATATATATGTATGTATGTGTGTGTATGTGTGTGTGTGTTTTGCAAATTTTTCCAATCGATTCGTGCAAAGAAATTGCTGACAAAATTTTCTGTAAATCCGGAAGTTGGAAATCTTTTTGACTTATAAAATTCTAAAATCTTTATTTTCTTCCTAACAAGTAAAAGCTAAGTAAAAAGTTTGATAAGCTAAGTAACCGGTTAATTTTATATATAGGTACAATTCTATACGACGTTTCATTTTCAAGACGAAAAACTTTGAGTGTAGAAGAACGTAACGACTTGACAATTTCGACGTTCAAAACAATGAATTATTGACATCAAACGTTTTATATTAACGTTATAACTAACTAAAATCTAATTAGTTTTGAATGTCTAAACTCAACTTGGGAACATAAACTTGAATGATGTTGGTTCCTTTTGAAAATAAGAATGTAGAAGTGATAAGTTACATTAAGAACCTGTTTGTTAGAACCGAATGTGAAATCGATTATTAATAAAAAAATAATTCATAAAATTTGAATATGTTGCATAGAAGTAATCTAAATAAATTTATAGTGAAAACGTCTTAGTTTACTCCCTCCACTTAAATATAATTACGCGATCAATTTGCAGTAGCGACAACCGATATATCGTAGTGGACACTAAAATTTAAATTTTGAATTAGATTATGAAATTTAATATTTAAGGTACGCTTAACTAGACATAATGGAAGAATAATTTTCATAATTAAATATGCAAGTTTGTTCCATTCACGTTAATTTAGTTAAAAATTGAAAAAATTGTTAAGAATAAAATATGTCCGGAACTTAGGCGTTTTTGTTCTAAAAATACTTGACTATATTCTAAAGAGAACATTATTTTTCGTTTCACGAAATTCAAACTCTTATTGTCCTGAATCTACATTATCGAGTGAAAACCATGTAAAATGGACATCATTTGTTTGTGTACCTCGTCTCATTTATTCTTCTTTTACATGTTTTAAAATAAACTTAAATTGGTATATCATTTTAATGAGAAAATCTTATATAAAAGAATTTAATTAAAAATACAAGATGAGTGAACACTAGTTATTTATGTAATGAATTGTGACCACTTTTTGTAATTGAAGTCATTTGTACAATGTCTTCTGTCATATGCAGAGAAAACAATTCACGTGGCTTTCATCTTTTGCCTCTTCTTTCTCATTTCTTCTTCTCTAAAAATGTTGAAGGTCTCAGAACGAGAAAAAAAATAAACTATAAAAGAACCAAAGAAATAATAACAGGAAATAGTGTGAATGACAAAATGAACAAAAAAATATTGTTTCATAAGGACAAAGGGCTAAAATTTTATCCTTAAGGAAAAATTTTAGTGTAAAGGAAAGAATTATAGTGGGCCACTAAATTCCTCCTTTTACACTAAAATTTATCCTTATGGATAAAATTTTAACCCCCTGTCCCTATGGAACAATATTTTGTTCATTTTGTCCTTGACGCTAAAAACCACAAATAATAATATGGCATTATCCAAATAGCCACCGCATCACCCATCGCCAGAGTTCGATCCACTCCTTCCCTTCAGCCTCAACCGGTCAATGCCTTGCCTCCTCACCACCATCCACGTTAGAGGCGCCTGATCTCCCCTTAAGCCAATGTTCACCACAAACCCTCGACGTGCCCCTCCTTGAACCATCTTTGTCTTCCCCTTCAACCATCGCATATTCCTGCCTCTGTCTAATCATGGCACTACCGGGCACCTCCTGAAATTGAAGTCGCCTTCATTAGCGATGTGCAACTCTCCAAATCCCATGCGAGCAACCACGGCATCCATCCCCGAATTATAACCCAAAGCCGGTGCCAAAAATCCATGCCTTCATCAAGTGCAAACATCCTCAGGTTTGTTCACCGAATCTGAGTGATATTAAAGAGAGCTCAAGGACTTTCTTTCTCTATATATATGATTTCGTGAAGATTCACATAGGAAACCACTTGATCATTCAATTTGGATTTTTGCATAAGTTCGGTGCATGGAATTTATTTGTGATCAGGTGATTTTGGGTATTTGGTTAAGCTCCTTATGGGCTAAAACTATTACCCTAAAACATTCCAACAATTTTTGGCAAAGGCAAGATTCCTTTTGGGTGAAGAAGGGCATGGTGTAAAGGAAATAGCACCACTTGTAGACCAGCTTGGCTCTCTTGAAGAAGTTGGAGAGGCCATTGGATTAGTTTGTGTTGTAGAGAGCGAAGAACGAAATGCATGCACATGTTGTAGGTGTGTATATCGTTTAAGAGGTGGAATGTATTTGGGAAAGAAAGCTGTGACTTATAATTAAGGTCCAAAGGAATTATAGATGGGTTTTCGTGGAGCATGCTCGTTTGTTACCAGTTGCATGTGTGTATATATACATACATACATACATATGTGTGAGTGTGTGTGTATATATATATATACACGTGTGTGTGCGCGTGCACGCATGCACGTTTTATGCCTCAAAAGTTGAGTTTACTCACTCACGACTATTATTTTTATTAAGTAAATTTACACTGGTAAAATGACATATGAAGTGTTAGAATTTTTTTGGAAATTCACGAATATATGTGATTTGTGCGCATGTGGAATGCTCATGATATATGACATGGAAACTGTTTTAGTAAATGTTATGACATATGTTGATTTTTATGTATGATATTCATAATGTTGTATGATTTTGTATGACACAATAAGTTCTCATAGATTTAGGAGTATGGGTTGAAATGATACATACCCGAACGATTGCACAGATTTTTGGAATTAAAACTACATGTATTTAAATTGTAAATTAAGATCTTTATATAATAAATAATAAATTTAAGTCAAGGATAAAATGATATGTTTGAAAAACTTATAGATTAATTGTATGTTTGAAACACACACACATATATATATATATATATTTGATTTTGAAACATAATATGAATTAGTTTTTAAAATATATATGTATAAGAAATAAAGTAATGTATGGTAGAAAAAATAACTTAGAAACTATTGCATTGTATAGATATAAGTTTGTAAATTAAACATTTAAAACTTAATAAATACGTAATTAGGTGTTAAGCTTGGATGTTGAATGGGTTTAAACTTAGTATAAATTTACTAAAATTTTAATTTTGAGATTTTATCATAATTGGATTTAAAGTGAAACTCTGCTGTCACGATTGTTAGCAACCATGACCCCATGAAACAATTTTTAACTGACGTCATTAGCAATGATAATTCCATGCATTCAGGTGCTCAAGACAGGGACAAGACGCAAGTAACGCTAACTTCTAATAATGCCATGGTTGCTGGAACAATGGAACTTAAGCCTGGTTTTTAAAGATATCAATCCCTATAGCCAAGTCTACAAATTCATTGTAACGACCCATATTTTTAGTCATCTAATTTTGAGCATTTAAAATTATTTAAAAGTTGTATTGGAAATAAAAAGGAATTTTATAAGGAATTTATTAATTAAACGAAGTTTGAAGGTATAAATTTAATTTAATTAAAAATGAGCTTGCAACATCGCGGTAGTTTGTAGTTTTATGTTTTGAACTTCAATTCAGTATACAGAATTCACATGAAAGAATCGTCCGGATTTATTGAATTATAATATTCTAATGAAAGAGAAAAATCGAGATTTCAAATTGTATATTTTGAGTCATGTCAAAATCAAATTTTCAGAAAGTCGTTATAGAATAGTTTATGAACTACGATTTATTAAACAAAATAGAAGGATTTTTATTAAATTGAATATCGTGTTAACTTGGAATTTAAGATGTTGAGTTTAAAATTAGTTTATTTTAAAGTTATTTGAAATTCTGTTTGAATATATATGATTATAATAATTTATTATCAATAGGTTTGATTATTTTTAAATCGATATATATTTTATCGATTTAATATAACATATGGAATCGTAAATTTTCAAACGACTATGGATTTCAATGAAAGTAATTTTATAAAATCTATAATAGCTAATTATTGTAATATTTTCATTTTCAAGTTAGTTGGAATTATTACGTGATCGTGCGCGATATAAACGCATATCAATTTACGTTGTGAAATTAAAAGGGAGTTTTACAAACGATCTCGGAATTCGATTAGACCGGTTCCATCGTGTCCAAAAAACTAAGTTATTGTAAGATTACAATTTTCATTGCGATTAGAGGTTGTATGTGGTCATTTAATCGTGTTACTTCAGATGTAAGTTTCGTGTGAAAATTTTAATAATATAATTCACCTATAAATATACCCTAAATTTTCTCTAACCCTAAGTCAATACAAATCCTGTGGTCAATGAAATTTCTGATGCCACCCCCTTTCCCTTACATTTAAAAAATCGATCAAATATCGTAAACCATTAAGAATTAGCTGAAGCTTCCAACAAGGAAGTTATAGAACTCGAAGAGGGCGACCTATCAATGATGACCGAAAGGGGTGTGCTCGCCTCAACGATCGAAATCTGGTAGCGAAATCAAATGGGGTAGTTTCGGTTTTTAATTGATTGCCGGAGGTAGAGACGTCGTGCGGGTTGGGTGTCTGAAGGAAAAAGGTGGTGAAGAAGGAGGTGAGGCTAATGGCGGTGGTTCGGGGGTCTATGGACATCAGTGGTCGGAGAAATCACGGTTCGATCATTTTTCGTTCATGGTTAATTTGCTGGAGATGGATCGGATTTCGGGGGTTGAACCCTAAAGGGAGAAGGTGGAGAAGGCCAAGGCGGTTCGTTTGAGGGCGATCATCGTTGGCCTAGTGGCCGGTAATTGCGGGTTTCGTGAGATGTTCAGAAAAACAGCTAGTTCCGCTCTTTTCTTTCATGTGGGGCCTATAGCTGGCTGGAGGAGGGAAGACTGGTCGTCGTGGGAATTTGGGTCGAAGGAGGAGAAGCTGGCGAAGTGGGGTCGACTCTGGAGCCAAGGTAGCGGCGCAATTCTGGTCTGAAAGGGGACGTCGAAGTAAGTTGTTTGAACAGGGAGGAGGTATCGCGATTCGTTCGAATTGGGACGATGATTAAGAAGTTAATTAAGGAATTAACAACAAAATTTGAACCGGTGACACCAAGATTTTAAATTAAATAAATTATTAATTAGTAATAAAAGGTGTTTAAATTTAAATCGGTAATTTATTAATTGTATAATTTTTACATATGTTATCAGAATTCGACGAAACAGGATTCATTAGAATCATGGCGATGAATACTACACTGCTGAGCTGCTTTGAAAGGATTTAGAAGCAATTGGAATTTCGTTTAATTTTAAACGATCATTTAAAATTAGATGAAACATCATGACATCGTCAATTGAAAACAAATAGTGAGTTAACGCTCACACCTTATGGAATTCTATGATGTGATAACATACTATCTATACTTGGTAGTACACATAGTTCATCAAAACTTATCTCATCAAGTCATATTTGTTTTGCTATTAGCTTGGTTGCTAAGTTCGATTGGAGTCGGTAGTCGAGTCTAGGATTTTATTGTTCGGTCGATAGGGAAGGTTAGTGGTAGTAAGAGGTTATTGATGATGATAGTGGGCTAGGACATTTTGCGATGCAGGTGAGTCATCCTTGATTGAGCGATAGTGGAGAGCAAGTCACTTATAGTTGGACGATAACAGGCTGAGATATCGGATCTTTAGTAGCCAGTCGTCATCTGAGATGATAGCTTGAGAGTATCTAGACGCGGTCGATGAAGTGCCAGATTGCCACTATGTTTGAGTTGAGTTTTGTATAGATAAGGCCATTGTTAGTGGATCAGTGGCTATTCCTTTAGGGTTTATGTACCTTGAGATCGGGAGACGGGCTGATATCCATTCCTAATTGGTGATGGCTAGTCGGGTTAACTCTAAGGTGTGAGAAAAGGTCTTCTTGGTTGGATTTCCCGAGGGGATTGAGCCAACAGAGAGTTGGTTGGTGTATGCTGATTTCAGGTTATGTCATTTGAAATGACCAGCATGTCTGCATATTTTGTGAGTTTCTTGGAATTTATTTCAAGGTCGCCTGGTTGAGTTGCGCTTCTGTTGCTTGATTGCATTTGCATCTTCGCATAGACGAACTGAAAGCATCACGCATGTATGTTCTATCAATGTGGAGAGTACACCGACTATTGGTTGGCTCGTTGAAGTTTTGCTTCAATTTGGGTGAAGCGGGGCACTTAGGTCACATTGCTTGGAGTAGGAAGTCGTTATCAATCCTAGGAAGGCTATGGTGGTACTATCAGAAGAGTAGATCGTCGCACGTTAGTCGATGATCGAAGTGGCTTGTGATGGAGTATTCGACTCCTGGTTTAGAGTTGACGGCAATAGAGTTCACTTCAGACTTTTAGGAGGCATTATTTATTAGGACGAGATTAGAGTTGTCAGTGATGTTACCACCGAGGTTTCTCATTTTCGAGTAGGATTCGGGCTTTTATAGGTATGGTCGGTTAGATTCCTAGCCTCCTGGTGTTGTTGTTTTGTTGGAGATGTACCAGTTTGGGAGTGGTATTCCACTAGTGGTTGTTGTTCATTTTTATTACTAGTCAAGGCTTCAAGTTTTGAAGCGTTGTTGTACGGGTTTTCCCATGGTGGTTGATTCCATATTGAAGTGTTGTTGTTGTTCCTGGTATTGTTGGAGGTGTTTGGTCACTCATTTCTTGATGATTGGATGGTTAGCCAGTTAATGTTTAATGGGAAGACCCGTGTAGCTCTTCGTAGCTACTTGAGATTCCCATGTAGATGCGGCAGCGATTTTCAATGGTTTTCATCAATCGGTTGCCGAGGATTTGAGAGTGCATGATAATGCTTGAGTTGTGCTCGATTAAATGATGAGAGATGCTAAAGTTATTTCCCTTATTTAGCGGAACAACTACCGTTGTTGTCAAGTCATATGGATTTGATGTCTTGTGTTGATGAGGTTATTATCATGCATGCTAGGATAGACATGAATGTTGTTTATCATGATTGCTATTATTTTGTTGTGCATGTTTGATTGTTGATACTTGACATGATCACTCATACATAAATGATTGTTAGGCATGCATGATAGTTATTTTGTTTGTTTGTGGCCCATTTATTTCCATACATGACTTGACACATTGTTTTCTTTATTGGTTTCTACTATTTTGTCTAACCCTCTTTTTTTAGTACATGTTAGATACATGGAGCATGAGATGATTTTTGTTTGGATGCACACTTCCTTTTATTTGCATCTAAATGTTAAGCTTGCTTTAAAAAAAGGTATGTAGTAGATGTAGTGTTGTGTTTTTTCCATTTGGTGCATTTTGGTGATTTTATGCCCCATTATGGGTAGCCACATTTGGGCTTTGTTTTCTTTTAATGGTTTGGGCCTTGTATGGCATGTTTGGGTTTTTCCAGATC
Organism: Allium sativum; assembly: GCA_030737875.1. Taxonomy (NCBI): domain Eukaryota; kingdom Viridiplantae; phylum Streptophyta; class Magnoliopsida; order Asparagales; family Amaryllidaceae; genus Allium; species Allium sativum. Next base: position 424,200,072 of record CM060909.1, on the reverse strand, counting down.
AAGCAATACAGGGAAGGTGCTGCCGAAATTTTCCATTAATTTTGGCATATTTGGAAAGAAATTCAATATGCGATGCCATGTTGAATTATTTTCCAAATCAGTGAGTTGTCACTTTGTTCCGATTACCTGTTGGGATGGGAATAAATGTAAACTTAGGTGTTGGCTTGATTACGATATTTTCGAATCTTTGGGTTGTGATTATACATGTAGAGGGAAATTTTGGCTTCACATCAAATTCCGAGTTTAATCCCTTTGTTGTAATCGCTTTCTTGAGTAGTTGTTAAGACCGATAAAGGATGATTTGGTTTGTATCCTCGCTTAGTCGAGAGTGTTAGGTTGTGTCGTTCGATCATTGAGGATTTCGGGGATGAAATCCTATAAGAAGTGGAGAATGTAACGACCCATATTTTGATGATTGGATATTTAAATGTTTTATTAAATATTGATCATTAATTAATCAAGTGAAGGTTCCAAAAGGTGATTTTTCACAAACGGTCGACTTGGGTCTCGAGAATAATTCCGTTGAGTTCGTATGCTTCGTTACGTAAATAAAAAGTGTAAGGATCGCTATATTACGAGTTCAGACCAGTTGGCAGTCATATTAATCTCGAAATACGCATAAAATTATTGCTTCGGACAACAATCTCGGATTTCGACGAAACTTGTACTATTGAAATCGTATCGTTTTAGTGATGCATGCTGTCAAGTTTCATGGCGAACGGATTTGTCGTCTGATCTTGCGATAATAAAATGAGTATCATTCTAGTTTAAATTTAAATGAGATATAAGATTAAAATATATTATTAAACCCACTTGCTAATGTATCTATTGGATCGGGCCCATTTCTTCTTCACTTTTTCATTTCAATGTTACATTACCTGACGATGGTCGTCCTCTTCATTTACTTTAAAAATAGAGATCTCCTCATCCACTCACTTAAAAATCCCGGTTCTATGCTCGTTGGATTCACGTCGGAGAGATCTACCTTAATGTATCCATCTCAAAGGGTGGGTTATGATTAATTACGAGGCTTGGAAGCTAGGAATTTGGTTTTCGCAAGGAAGGAGGCACGATAGGCCACGAGATCGGTGGCAACAGATTCGTCTTCACGAGAGGCGACTTTAGCCTAGGTTTGATGGGGATCTCAGTGCTTCCTATGGGTTGCATGATATTTCCAAATTCGGCATTCCTTGTAGCTTCACTAAGGACGACGCATTTCGGTAAGGGAGCATAAGCGATGGGATTCTGGTGTGGATAAGTTGAGTTCGTGAAGGGAAAGCGATTGGTGCATTAATTTGGTTTTGGGGTTCCAGCGATCAGTTGCATATCATCGATTGTGGTGCACGGTAGGGATACTGTGTTTGCATGCATCTAGATTTGGTCGTGCTTAGGGAAGAAGGACTAATGGCATTTTGGTAAATATAGCATTGTTTGTTTCATTTATGCTGATTTAAAATCCGTTTAACTTATATTTAGTATATCTTTTGCATATATTATTAGATTTGGACGTGGTTTGTTGGGTTTGATTCGTATTAACGAGCTTTACATTGTGGTGCATGTGTGGGTTGTTTGGTTGAGATAGGTGATATTATCTTTCATCTTACAACAGTTGTTTGTATAATATTAAAGTTGTGTTTTCAAACTTAAATAAATTTCAAATGGGATTTTAAAATGTAATAAAATCTAGCTAATGATTTTGTAAATTGATTAAAAGTGTTTTAAAAATATTTTAAGATTAAATATCACATTTTACCCATTTATACACTATTTATTGATACTGTTAGACTTAGGACATTTTGACACATATTTCAGTTTGACTACTTTAGATAGATTTTATTTATCCCATTGATGATACCATGGATGTTGTATACTATGTTAGTTATATATAGGACTATTGGTTTCATGGTTGCTTGTTTGCATAGTTTGGTTGTATACGCCAATTATTGGCGATCTAGGACTAGGACAGATTCGTGAAGAAGCTCCAGGACATACGTATCAACATGGAGACAGTAGATGGACTCGATGATGAGCAAGATTTCGAGATGAACACTGGACGCTTTCACTATACGAGTATTTAACCAATTTCGGTTAAATACTTAGTCTGAATGGTTGTCGTTTGACCAACTTTGACGTGGACAATGATGAGTATTTAACCTGTCGGGTTAAATACATAGTCTGGGTGATCATTAGCGATTATTAGAGAGTAATAGATATTTACTACTATGGTTGTTGGTCGTTTTGACCAACTTTACATCGACGATTTTTCGACGAGTTGGACTGGATAGCCCATTCAATGGTGGATTTTACGTGATGACTCTTCGATCAGATACACTGATACGAGGTATGCTTCGACAGTGAGTATAGATGGACGACATAATCCATAGATTGAGGCAATTTGACCTTCAAAGTGAGCAGAGGACTGCAACTTTTTGATTCGAGATTTGGATGTGCTCAAGATCACTACAAGAAAAATGATTCTTTGTTACAAAAATCAGTGGCATTTATTTGCAAATGCAAGCAAATGTGTTTTCACGCACAGTATAAACGCGGCAAAAAAAAATTCAGTTCCCGCCTAAGAAAAATTAGCCTACGTGCTCCAAAATAAACGTGACCACGTATCTTCTATTCCTCTCCTGCTCGTATTTACAATTTTTTAACCCTAATTCACTTACCCCGAAGTCCCTCGGCCGCTCGTCATCTCCTCCAAAGCAACCCAAATCCCTAACTAAAACGTAGCATACCTTAAATCGCGAAACCCTAACCACCTTCAGCGGATCGCAAATCTCTCTCTATCATGCAACCGCAGGCGCAGCTCGTAACGCTCTCCCCTTTAGCATTTCAACTTAATCCACCTTCGATTTTCTCCAATTCGACAAAACTGAAAGCACAGCTTCAGGCTTCACTTTGGCACTGAGGTACTGACTAAGTCGATTAATGTATTACAATATTAGGGAACTAATTTGACAAAACTGAAAGGATTTTTGATTTTTTGTGGGTTAAATTCAATGTTGAAAGTTGAAAGTTGTTTTTCATTCAATTGTCCTACAGTTATGTTCTTTGATGAAATAGATGCTCTTGATGTCTCCTGTGTACCTGGGGATGATGGAACTTCTGTACCGGACAGGTTTTTAAGTCGGTTGCTAGTGGAAATGGATTATATGTGTTTTTCTTATAAATGTTAAAATGCATTTATTTATGGGGAAAGGGATTACCAATTGCCATAATAGTAAAAGCTTTGTATGCAGGGAATTCAAATTTGGAAAAAGGAAAACACCTTCCGTCATATTATTAAGTGGGAAGATTATTGAAACCAACGGAGAATTAAATAATCAGTTTTTTTATATGTAAGCTAATTAACAATGTTAATATATCCACTAAATTTGCGATTCACTTCCACTTTGAGAAGCTAATTTACACATCAAATATGCAAACTGAAACATCATACCCGAATTGACATCTGTATATTACGGCAACTAGGTTCCTTGTCATATGGAGTAGCAACATTGTGGTTGAGTTTTACTCAGGAAGCCGAATCAAGTGAAGGGGTTAGGACGAATATGGTATATGAAGTGGGAGAGCTGTTTGAACTAGGAATTCAGCTCTCTTATTTGCTTGTTTTGCTAGGATTACTTGGTATTGGAACCTTTTTTGTTATCCGTCAGGTTCTTGTTAGATGAGAGCTTGACCTTTCTACTAAGGAATTACATGTATGACACTATACTGTCTATTTTACCACTATCTTGTAAAATTATTATACATGGACATAGAGATATGATAATGCTTTGAAACATAGGTCTTTCTAGTTTAAGAAAAGAGTTGTTCAATTGCTTTCTCCTGCTAGACTAATCCTTAAGTTGTATAACACAAGTAAAGAGACATGCCAAGAGCAAGAATATAACCATTAATGCAATAATCTCTGGTACAACCAGGGCATCTAAAATTCAATTTTGCAATTGCTTGCTCCTGCTATATTAATCCTTACTTAAGTTGTATAACACAAGTAAGGATACATGTCAGAAGAATATAACTATTAACACAATAATCTCCAATACAACCAGTGACATATCAAAAAGTGCATTGAAGGTATACTAGTTGTGCCTTACCATGATATTTGGGCAAAAACATATGAGATGACGTAATTGGCGTTAACTAGTACTACAGTCTCAACAAGAAGGATTTGGTTAGATACATGAATGGATCTAAGCCATGGGACATACAAGTTACCTGTGTCACTTCCATGCTAATATTACATTTTATTTATATTATTGGATTGAACTGGATATGAACCGTTCTCTTTCTTGTCATAATACCTATTTACATCTGGTTTCTTATGATCTTTGCATCATGGCCATTCTCTGAGTTAACTTTGCAGTGTTATAATGCTGCAATGCTGAGAACTATTGATTATTATACAACTCAGAACTAATTAGACTATACATCTAATTCTGAATATAATGAAACTTGTTATTACAGTGATTTTTTCGGATTCTATTTTCTTTTGAAGAAAATGTGTTTTTTTAAGGATCACATGACATAACTTCTTGTTTTCTTCTATGAATTTGGTGTATGAATAAAAATTGGCATGTTTACTGAGGAAATGGTTGTTTATTAGTGCTATGCTATATTTCTTCAGTATACATGAGTATTTTCTCATTACAGAATATTTATGGTACACAAATTTTATATTTGAGCTGTCCATACAAGATACAAGATTATGGTGAACTACACTGCCCACGTTTATTAAATATTAAAGTGACAATATCAACTACGTGCTCATTTTGGTCTTAATTTAATGTGGTCGTATCAGGAACAAGTTCGCAGCGGTTAGAGCAATGCTACAGAGTTATTTGAACTTGGTGTTGTCATGTTACAGAGAAAATTTTACCCTGCTGCTATAAAATACTTGCAACAAGCAATAGAAAAATGGGATAGGGATGATCAAGATTTAGCATAGGTTTTATGCACTTTTCTTTATGAAATTTCCTCTCATTATCCCATTTTTATCTAATGGAAACCATACAAAGTAATGGCTATCATTAATTTTCATGATATCATCAGTTGTCATATTAATTAATCATTGTCATATCATTATAGTTGTTGACTATTGATCAATATGTATATCAACGCCATTCCTTCTCCAAGTGTAGTAGTAGCCAACCGGCTTTATCTCTGATAATAACGACTGGTGCAAGCAGCTGTTAAAAGCTCATAGTAATTGGAAAGGGATGGGAAGTCCGCCCTTTTTGTCAAGATGACAAGAGGCATTGTTAAATTATCCCATGAGCAATCATGGCTCAGTTATATTAACAGCTTTGTCTATAATGTTTTGCCATAATACTTGTCTTTCTTGAAATATGTTACATGCATAAATTCTAGAGAGAACCGTAGAGAGGATCCCATATTTTTGTACATTTATTGTGATGTGATGTGATGATAATGAGATAACAGACACTGACCATACGGTAGTATACCACTGGACAAAAATTCTACTTGTACACTCAGTAGAGTTATTAGTAATCAAATCCTAATCAGCAAGGATTTAGTGTTTAAAAGCTCCAAAATTTTCTCAGTTAACTTATTCTTTACTAAACCAACAAAAGTCGATTTAAATTTTGTTAGGAGTGTGAATACATCGGATATACGGTGTGGTGAATTCATATCCTTAACATTCCACGTTAACATTATCATTTAACTAAGGATTTGCTTCTCAAGTTCCTTTTAGCAGGAGTTGTTGTATTCACATTCTTACTTTTGTCTTAATTTTGATAACTAGCATTCTGAGTAACAAAATTTGACAGGTTGACATTATCTTCTGCAAATGGTTCTTCTTCAATGTTATCAGCTATATGCCTCAGTTCATCATTAAGAAAGTTTGCAGGAAGGTTTTTGTTTAGAAAATCCAAATGATCGGGTGCTTGCTTTGCTGCTTCTTCCTGTGGAGTTTCTGAACTAGTCGCAATTTGTTCATGTATTGATGATGAACCAGGGTCAGGAACTGGTTTAGGCATCCACTGTGGAGTAGAGGATTTTGCATGGAATGAAGACCGCCAAATAGCTTGCAGTTATCACACTTAGGAGGTACGAACTCATACTACATTGCTATTTCTTTTCTAATTCCTGTGTGTAGCAAGACATGCACTTTTGCGAGAAGATTATATGCAGCATTGATGAACGCTTAAATTGTATCATATTTAATGTATCATTTTTCTGCAGTGTTTGAATCAAGTTGATGGGGCTTACTAATATAACTACCTGTCATCGACAGTGCCTATTGCTCTCAGATTACTCAGTTTTTGAAGGTCCTTTCAAATTCTTGAAGGTATTTTTCTTTTTTCTGTTTATCCTATTTGATCTTTTATTATTTTTGTTGCATCTAACAGTAAATATTATACATGTATCAAGCGTTAAATAATCAACATATCGTAATTCATGTCGTATGAAGCATGATCAACATGAATTGCTCTGGAGCTTAAGGACCCCTTGTTCTTTTTACTAAGGTTAGTGAGCATAGGTGTTGACTTTCTTTGAACTGTTTCATGATATAGTGAACTCTTTACTAAGGTTAGTGAGCACATGTCATTTCGGCAAAGGTCCAAGAAGCAGTCGATGCTACTCTTATATCAGATTTTGTTGTGTTAAACACTGCAGTTGCGGGAAAGTGGCTTGATGTTGTTCTTGGAGAACATGGGACCGATGGGTAACACAGCAAGCAGCATTCACTATAAGGCTTTACAAGATGTATGTTTGCCCTTGATTTTTGTTCCAACCTTCATTTTTGGTTGCTGCTGCTGTATACACTGCTCAATGCAGTCTCAAAGGTTTCAATTTTTGGAAGAGGACTTGTGAGCAGTACGCCGTGTACACTCAAGATCAACTTCGTAAGTTACATTTACTAAAAGTGAAGAACAAACTGACAGTTGATACTTTGACTTGGAAGTTTTATTTTTATGTTTCAAACTTATAGGGAATGCTCAAGGATGACGGTGGGATTTCATAGAAATGCATGATCAGGGAAACTAACGGGGGTGTTTAAAACAAAGAAGTTTTGTAAGTACTAGTTAGGTATAACATTTTCTTTGTACTAGATGTATAAATTTGTATATAAATGGTTATTGTATGTGAGTTTGGTCATTTATTCAGAAAACTATTATATTGAAATGGTTATGCATGCTCTATTTGATTATATGGTTAATTGTTTTTTAAATTATTTGAACATGATGATTATGTGAATGATTATTGATTGATATAGTAGAAACAAAATAGACTATTAATAAGAAACAATTGCATGAAAAAATACAGCAAAATAATCAATAATTATTAGTTGCGTTTTAAAACGCTACAGAAATACATGTGGTGGCGTTTAGTAAACGCAACCATAAATCAGGGGTAAAATTGAAAATTTTATTTGTAGCATCAAAAAGCTTTTTTATGGCGTTTTTAAAGCGCTACAGAAATATTTATAGTGGCGTTTGGAAAACGTTACAATAGAAGTATTTATGGTGGCTTTGAAAAAAGTGCAACTAAGACTCAACAATTTTTAGTGGCCTCGTAACAATTATCGAAATGCCACCAAAAATGATTGTTGGGCACTACAAAAAATCATTTTTTTTGTAGTGGATGGATCAATAGGATGGGTCGGTGATATGCGATTCGCAGATAGGGAGAATGTTGGATGGATGGATGACTACTATGCAGTTTATGGTGGGACGAGGCTGTAGGATCATGGATCGATATGATATCTACTTCGTGGATGGAATGAAGTTATATGATGGCGAACCAAAGAAAGTGCATCATAGGGGAGACACATTAGGATCAGTGATCGTGTACCCTAGGTGGTGGCGAGCCTAGGTCGAGGGGGCGTGTGTCAACAGGACAGGAAGTTCATCTATTATTAGATTGACTCATGGCAAACGAGACTATGGACACAACTCATGGTGAATGACGTTGTAAAGGTTAAAGTGATTCGTTGTAGTGAAGGTTTAAGTAGTGGATTGGTTGAGGAGGACTCAAGCTTTAGACTTAGGGAGGGGAGTAACTCTGCCAATGATTAGCCAAAGAATTGTTGGTAGCTCGGAGTGTTCTAGTGGAACTCAAAGCAGGGGTATTGTGGTGAAGCCCATTAGGATCGGTAGGATCGTGTACTCTGAGTGGAAAACCTAGGCTAGTAAGCCATGTGCTGGCGAAGCACAGAGTTTCTGGTAGAACTAGGATTTCCATTTGTCATTGATTAGTGTTTCCATACGAGTATCAACGCATTCATGACTTTAGAAGGTGATAGTTAGGATTTGGATGATGGTTGCTATGGTTATTTTGTCACTTACACCTTCATTTCTTGGGTAGACTATCACCTATAGGGCTTAGAGAAGATAAAGAATGGGAGCCGGGAGGGCTGGATAGATTCTCTTATCTTGTTACTTCGCCTACTTCTTATGTTATTGCTTTTGCATGGCACTATTTCTCTGAGTAACATATATTATCTTGATTACATGTGATGACTCTATGTATGTAGGGATAGGATAGGTATGACTTTCCATTCCTATGTTCCTTATTTATTACGACTTATGTAGTATTTTGAGAGTTGTTTACCGCTCACACCAGATTGTTGTATGACCTAAGGTTTTATATTCCTTCTTATTGCCTTGGGTGCTCATCTATGATGCTGATGAGCAGACGAGGTGACATGTATTATTATTTCTTGGAGCTGGAGGCGGGCTCGCAGGAGGCGATACATTTTCATATTATACCTGTATTACTATTGCTTATTCCCATTACGCCATAAACGGCATAATGCAACGATTTTGCAAGGCGTTGCCAACCAAAAAGTGACGATAGGTACAATATTTTGGTCCTACTACAACGTTCTATTTTGTATATTACCTTAGCCATAAAAATGTGCTGGCCTAGCTAAACAAATGTAACATGATGCAACATTTTATATAATGTTTCTATAGTAGAACTTTCCATATCTTAGCACCGATCCACGTGAATCAGATCCTATGTTGTAGAACGTGACACCTCATCAATCCTGATTGCCTTCTGATCCAAACAATAATTTTTCTTTGGTGCAATTCATTTCGTACCCCGTCATCTTATTTTCATTTCCCCTTCCCAATTTCGTTAACCAATCAACATTTTTTTTTTGCAATCAGAAATAACATTTTGAATCTTCGGTTCGATTAAGGCTTTAATTTGGGGGTTTAGGCTTTGTTCAATGATTTCAGTTCAATTGGGGCTTTGATTTAGGGGTTCAAGCATTGGTCAATGATTTCGGTTCAATTAGGGCTTCATTTTGGGGGTTCAAGCATCCCTTTAGGGTTTCGATTTTGAGGTATAATTCTCTCTCACATCACTTTAGGGTTTCGATTTAAACTGCTTATAAATTCTTAGGTCGACCTGTATTAACAGTTCTACTTTTCTTAGGTTTTACCTTGTTGGACACACACAAACACATTTTGTATAGGATTGGGGGATCCATGCATCTCACATTTCATCACAAGGGTACAATTCAGAAGGAAGAATATGTTGGTGGAACCTTTACAATAGTAAAGGGCGTTGATCCTGACTACTTCTCGTACACGGTGCTCATGGAGTTCGTGATGGAGGACCTTTTCTACAACGAAATAGGAGGGATTTATACAAAAACTGGTGAGAAGGGTGGATGGAAGTCACTGACGAATGATGCATACCTCATAGAGTATGTCGATGGAGCTAACAATGGTGGCAACTTGGAATTTTATATCGACAACGTTGTCGATACTATAATTGAGCCACTAAAGCAAATGCAGCCGCATGTAATCATTCGGCCAAGGCCATTGAATCTGGTTACAGGTATATATATATAGATAATATCATTTACAGATTTGTGATATTTTGATATAGCAAAAAAAAATTTGATTGTGATATTATATCATTTAAAGATCATGATTATAATATCATTGTATGATTTGTTGCAATTACAAAACCACTGAAACGACATGGCTGAATAATCCAGAACCCAACAATGTAACCACGAATCAAAAGATAGCTGAGGTGAAAAATCCTCAGAAGTCGGCAAGGCTGAATAATCCAAAACCCAGCAATGAAACCCTTAATCTAAAGTCAACTGCTACGGTAAATCATCAGAAGACGACATAGAAAAACAAAAAACCAAAAATCAGCGATTCAACGGTGAGTCTGAACTCATCAGGTGTTAAGAAAAAGTTGGAATCACATATTCAACCAGGGAAAGACAAAGATATGGATGAAAATGGCAAGCAGATTAGAATAATTCTAATTATGATGATCTTATTGTAATTTGAATATTTTGTACCACTCTTGCAGCATACTTACTATGATTCTCCGGTTTACTATATAATTGCAGAACATTCATGTACCACCTCCACCATCTCTAAAAGACTACGAAATACAAAGAGCTGAGAATTTGATGAGGAACAACGAACTTCTCGGTTCTCTAAGTGTGCCTGTAATTTCAACTGAACTGATAAATGCAAGCCAAAGAAAGGAAAAGGAAAAGAAAAGATGCATAAGGATGAGGATAGTGAGGAATATAATCTGGACGATGAGGAGCATAATGAAGACGATACTTCACAAAGTCCACGAAAGGTGTGTGAGAGCTACATATCTTATTTTTTATGCTTTTGAAGATAATGACTATAAAATCAAATCTTATTTCCTACTTATATATACAATTTAGATAACTAAAAAGATGAGAAGCCCAAGCCTGTTGGTAGACCACAAACTCGTTCAACTACTGGTAGGGAAAAGGAAAATGATATGTTTAGAATCCCAAGCCCAAGCCAAAGCCTGTTAATAAGTTCAAATGAGCAGGATGTTGAAGGAAAAGGAACAATGACTGAATATTTGGCTCTGCGGGAATGGAAAAAAGAAAATTGCTGCTAAATCTAGTGCAAGTGGTATAGCATATAAGGATGTGGTGGAGAATGTCTTGGCAGACATTGAAAATGAAGAAGTTGAAGCAGGTACTGAATCGATGTGATAATAATATTTAATAGTACAGTGGGATTAATATTTAAGTACCGAATTTACATTATGATTTATATATTATTATTTGATGGGACTTTTCATTTTAATTAAAGATAAAAATGAAGTTCCTAGAAGACTCGGAGGTCAAACAAAGATGTTTAATGTTCATACATGGGTGCATGGCAAAAGAGTTGTAATTGGGATGAACGAGTGGTTCCAACCTGTTTCAGATGATGACAAAGTAATATCTGAATTGAGTAACTTTTTAGGAACATTGAAAAGGGATGTGCCACTTACGTATAAATCTTGGCCGGATGTTCCTGAAAAGTTGAAGCAAACTCTATGGAATTATGTTCAGGTAATTTATTATTAATTATAGTGTGGCTGAAATTTACTTCAATAAGTAATATTGATCTATTAACTATAATGTAGCTGAATTATGATTATTTATTCTTTTAATCTTTGATTTATATTTTAGCAACATTATATTATTCCCGAAAAATGTGAAAACTGGATGTTGAAGTCTATTCATGGTTGTTGGAGGGGGTAAAAGAGTCGCATAAAAAGAACTTATTATAAAGTTTACGAGACCGATGAGGAGAGGCTAGAAAACAAGCAGGACAACATCCCACTGGAGGACTTTAAAGTGCTCTTGAGGTATTGGGAAGATGAGGAGATTCAGGTATACATACATATTATTTATTTCGCAACATAAACGAGTACTTGGTTTTTTATGAGATATACGACTACTTTGTTTTTTGCAACATAAACGACTGTATTTTGTATTTATCAAATATTTACACACCAGCCTTGTTATGTGAAGGTCAAGCAGTGGAAACTGGTTAAAATATACAGGATATTTTGTTCGCTAATGATGTTGGAAACTGGCTAAAATGCCAACATAATTGTACATTTCATAAAACAATTAGAAAGCAAGCTCCCATAAAGAGTCGTATGCACATTTGTTGAAACACTTTTTGAACTTGAGTTTTGCACCAGTAACCTTGTGCACTTGTGCTCTATGCATGCACTTGCGACATTTGTGCACTTGCGACTATTTTCATGACATTTGTGCACTTGACATCCAGGCAGGCATGTAAAACCCTAGCTTGATTATACATGTAAAATTCTAATTGAATCATGTTGCTTTTAAATCTGTTTTTTATCATAAAATACTTATGGTTGTCGATAAAGACGTCCTTCCGTTATCTCTGCATTATGAATGTGGTTATACATATGCCTTCTTGCCTATTACCATATGACGATATCTAATCGCAAACGTACATTGTTTTTTTTCTTTCAGTTTTTACGATTATATATGTTACAAAATGTTTTTCTAATTACATGCATACAAACAAATTGTTTTCCAAAATGTAGCTTTCTCTGCATTTGCTGTACATATTTGCTGCATATGTAAGCATTTACTGTAGGGTAATTTGCTGCATTCTCTCCATATGTAAGCATTTGCTGCTTTCACTCCATGCGTAAGCATTTGGTGCATTCTTTACATTTACTGTATGGTAATTTTGATGTGGCTTTATTTTGTAGGACTTACTTCAAAAGGCGATGGCCAGTGGAGAAGGAGGAACTACTGTTGAAACAGAATTTCGAATAGAAGATCGCATTGTCGTCTTTTTCTTACAGGGAGGCATGCAAAGTGTACAAAACAAACAGCCGAGACTCTTACAAACGTTTATATAAAGGACTTAAGGCAAATGCTTGTTGAAGAAATGGAAGCACAGCTAGAATCCAAGGTAAATGGAAGGTAAAAGAGAATTTGGATTGAGTGCTTAAAATATTAGGCAATGCTAACCCGGCGTAGAATCTAGATGAACTAATTCCACAACCATGTCCAGCGACAATAAAAATCCGGTTGGAGGCAATAGCTCTTAGTCTCATTTATGAAAATCCAACTGTAGTTGTTGACAAATTGTGATGTTTACTATGTACTGCATATTATGATGTTTATGCAGGTTATAAATACTGTACAAATTGTCATGTGTATTGTGTATTATGCAAGTATTTATGTGATATTGTGCCTTTTAATGTCTTTTCAGTGTAGTCACTACACCAAAACAGTGGATTCCCAACAAGTATAGGTGTTACAAATAATTTCTGTAACACTTTTATGTGTCACTAACGGCCAGTGAGGAATTTCCTGTAACACTTATAAGTGTTACAAGCAGAGTAACTGCTAACACTTATAAGTGTTACAAGCAGAGTAACTGCTAACACTTATAAGTGTTACAAATAGACCAAGTGCTAACACTTATAAGTGTTACAAACATATTCATTGCTAACACTTATAAATGTTGGAACTATAATATATGGTAACACTTATAAGAGTTACAAACATATTCATTGCTAACACTTATAAATGTTGGAACCATAAGATATGGTAACACATATAAGAGTTACAAACATATTCATTGCTAACACTTATAAATGTTGGAACCATAAGATATGGTAACACTTATAAGAGTTACAAACATATTCATTGCTAACACTTTTAAATGTTGGAACTATAAGATATTGTAACACTTATGGAATGGGTGGTCGATAGGTGAAAATGTGAAATGGTTGATGGCTGAAAATTCCAGATGAAGTAGGGTCAGCAAAACAAAATTGTAACAATCGAAAATTTGAGACTATAGAAATGTACACAGATGTAATAGAAAATGTACTATTTTGTTGAAAGGAAAAAACACTTTAACTTGCACTAATTTTTTATGTATGTTCTGTAGTATCAAAACTCAAAACCAGTATGTATGCTCTGTGCTTCTCCAAATGGAAATGCGCAATAAAAAATTAACTCTAGAACAGAATGCACATGCAACACAAATTTAGTGCAAAATGAAATTGGATATAGACAGTAAATATGAGAATATGGAAAGAAGAAGTTTTTTAGTAAACAAAAAAATAGAAAAGCAAAGACAACTAAGTAATTGCCATAACATCGAAAATGCAAACAAAATTGAAGACTGAAAACCCAAATGCACAAAAACACAATTTTATTTTTTTTTAAATATGAACGACGAACACAAATGAACAAAGAACAGTGAAGTGCTCTAGGTAATTAATGTCTCGATAGTAAAACAATTATAAATGGTAATACAATATGTTTGTGCATGTCTGAAGCTAAAGTGCAATCCAGTGAAGTGCTCTAGGTAATTAATGTCTCGATAGTAAAACAATTATTAAATTCTTACATACGTGGATAAAATAATAAATTAGTAAATTTATCCACATTAATGAAATTATAAAATGAATCCCAGGGGACTTAACAAGTTAAACTAACTAGAGTCATGGATAACCATGACAAAATGATAATCAAAATGATAATCTTAACAAGTTTAACAACTTAACAAGTTAAATTTATCTAATTAGAGTCATAGATATCCACATTAATGTCTCGGTGTTTTAACAAGTTTCAGTTTCGAGTTCTCGAAACTGAACTAAACATTGCCCAGTTTCGAGTACTCGGAACTTGAAACCGAGCATTGCTTAGTTTCGGTTCCGCAGTTTCGAGAACTTGAAACTGAAACTGAGCATTGCTCAATTTCAGTTTCGAGAACTCGAAACTGAAACTGAGCATTTCCCAGTTTCGAGTACTCGGAACTCGAAACTGAGCATTGCTCAGTTTCAGTTTCGTAACTGCTCAGTTTCGAGTTCTCGACAGTTTCGAAACATTGCCCAAACATAAATATCAAAACATTGCCCAGTTTCGAGTACTCGTCAACATTCCATCAAACAATTTATATCAAAACATGTACTTGTTATAGCGGTTTCTATGTTATGCAAATGAATTTATTACATATACATTGTTAAATGTTAAACTCTGTTGAAAATCCTAGTGATACCATTACCAAGGATGAATTCCAGTGTTTGATGAAAGAGCTCTTGCATAGACGATGACTAAACTAGAAAATTCAACTAAAATCAATCTAATAAACTAGCTAAACGTTGTTGATCCCTGGGGGTTGCTTCCAAACTCATAAGTGATAAGCCTAGAGTCAGAGCATAACTTACAGAAAATGTACTTTCTTTATGCCTTGTGATTAACTAAGGCGTGGAGAACTAGGAAAATGTTGCAAAACTACAATTGAGAAAAATGTTACTTAGAACGTTCCTTTCAAAGCATGGAAGCTAAGACAATGTGGCCTTGCCCAACCTGTAAGAGAGAATCGGCTCGACCGTATGAAGTTGACTATAAATACCATTATGTAGCAAATATAAAAACTCTGGACTTGGAAATTATGGAGAGATAGCATGTCCGTGAATGTTAAGGCCAAACTAGTGACAACTGAAGAACTTCTCGAAGCCATACTCCATTTAATTGTTGTCAAAAATCCTAAAATCCTATTATTTAAATCCCGTTTTAAACCCTATTATTTCAGTCAGCATATATTGGTACATTCAATACATGTATTTGGGTCAACAGCTTCAATTCCATGTTTTCCTAAGCAAAATAAAAATGTAACAGAATAAAAAATGGAATTTAGGCTTAGATAAAGAAGTTCAAACATAAATGCCAATTTCAAAGTGTATATGAACCTTAAAGTATGGATCTTGTAAATCCACTATTTCGATTTAAATCCCGTTTTGATTTAAAATTTAAACGTTACAATTTACAATTTGAGTCCCATTTTAACAACCTTGCTCCATTTACATAAGCCATCCTATGCGCAGAGTACCTAAGGAGATTTTATATGCTAACTATGACGGCATATGTAGGAAAGGATAATCACTAATCATAAACAATGAATAATACATGAGTATGACCCAAGCATCAGACATTGTTAAATGCAGTTGTTTCCCCCTCTTCTTAGAAAATGTCATAACCATGTAGTTTACTCAACTAGGGGCGCGCGTTCGGTTAGTCCTACCGGTTTTACTGTATGATGGTGTTTATTTTGCATTACGAATTGAAATTTTCATCTGTGTTTTTAACACAGCAAAATTTTCACATACATACATAACCAAATACATGCATTTAAATCCAACAATTCAATTTGAACTCGTAGAAGCCCCCAAACCCAAATCGTAGAAACCCAAATCGTAGAAGCCCCAATTGAATTTAAATCCAACAATTGAATTTTCACATATATACATAACCAAATACCTGAAGCCCCAATTCGCAGAATCCCCAATTCGTAGAAGCCCCCAAACCCAAATCGTAGAAGCCCCAAATCGAAGTGATGGAGAGCGGAATTGAGAGGATCGAAGTAGTGGAGAGAGGATTAGCTAATCGCTGATATAATTTCCCATTTTTTATTTACGTATGATGTGGCCGTGAAAGCAATATGCGTTGAGGAATAAGTGTTGAGGTAAGATTAGGGTTATTTGTGATAAGTTACCATTTTGTCCTTAGAAAAGAAGAGTTGACTAGGCCTATCAACACATACAAGTGTTAGCACATTTTTGGTGACACATATTTGCTATGGCAACACATATTAGTGTCGTTAGTCTATAACACATATAAGTGTTGGCAGTTGAAAAAAATAAGAGTTATCAAATGGCCATTATGGTGTAGTGAGTGTTGAATAGCGTTAGTGTAGTGTTGCAGTAGCTTTAATATAGTGTTGCTATCGAGTTATAAATGTTGTTGAAATAATGTTGCAATAGTCATACAAGGTGTTGCCCTAGGGATGGGATTTGGTTGGGGCGTAGACCCAATGGGCCCCACATTATGGGTCCCACAAAATATATAAATAAAATTAATATCTACAGCAACATTTTTGGATGTTGCTATAGATATCTAAGGATGTTGCTATAGACCTAAATAGGGTTTTAATGTAACAATATTTGTTGTGTTGTCGTAGATAGCCAAAATGTTGCCTTTGAGGTCTGCAGCAACGGTGAAAATTGCATCACCCTAAAAACTTTGTCAAACACCTATGCCAACATTTTTTGGGCATGTGCCATCAATTTTTTTGCGTTGTGTTAGACCGTTTATGACGTAGTGCCCGTTGTATTGCACTGTGGAGCCTTAACAATGTTATTTATTTTGAGACAGATTATCAGTAAGTTTATTATCCTTGTATAAACTCTATTGCTATGTATAACTGTATGAGTTTGTACTCTGATTACGTGGTTTATATAGCTTTTACTGTCTCATCTATTATGCATGTGATATTATATATTATATGATGCGATATGAGATATACGATAGGTTCTATGATTCTGTGTTTGTTTCCTTCTCTTTTCTCCTTTTCTCCTCTTTTCTTCCCTTCTATTATATTTCCTTCTTTTTCTCTTATTTCTTTCTCTTAGCAATTGTTCTGAACTGGTGGTGTGGGGTGGTCGTTACACTAAGCCTTTTATAACATTAATTGAATATCAGTTTAATAAGAAAGTTAAAAGATCGCGTAGGATAGAGGAACTGAATATGAATCAAGTTTGTTTATTAAATTTTATAGCTCATATGGAACAATACATCCATACCATATTCATGTGAAATGAATGGTAAAGCTAAAAGGAAGAATTAAACTTTAACTAAATTACTTATTGATATTTTACTTTATTGTAATGCATCAACACAATGATTCTGAGTATTTTTTTTTAGTTGTATGTTATGCATTAATTAGAATCGCCGAATCGAAAAATAAATATTCACCTCTTGAATTTTTAAGAAATCATAAATTGAATGTGTCTTATTTTAGAACTTGGTGATGTTTAGCATATGTTCATATACCTAATCCTAAGGTAATTAAATTAGTAAGTATAGCATACGAACGTACATTTATTATTTACCACTTGTGTTATTATTAGCAAAACATGTAAATTTTATGATCTGAATGCACATAATATAATAATATAATGATGTTGACTTTTATAAATTGAAATTTTCCCCTTAAGTTAAAGAATATTGAGGGCACATCTAGTAACACTATGTTTATTAAAAAATAATCAAATGAATTTTTTTAGAAATGAAACTAGAAAAAGTGTACAAGCAAGAGTTGCTGAAAATTATGGTTTAAATTTTAGTACTTTAACTATAAAGGAGGATACCTTAAACTTCTAAGAAGCGTTAACTTCATTAGATGCTCATTTTTGGCAAAAGACAATAAATGATAGGACGAATTCTTTGAAATCCAGTAAGACTTAGTATTTTGTGGATTTTCTACTTAACTATAATTCTATAGACTGTAAATGAGAAATTAAAAATAAATTAAAACTTGATGACATAGTCGAGAACATAAGGTCCGTTAAAGGTTTGGGCTAAGAGAGTGGACGACCTTGTTGAGTTATTTATCTAGCTGGAAGCTTTAGCAAACTGCCCTAATAAGCATCCAAAAGTAGAAATGAGTGGCAAACGTAGGCCAGTCAAGCATTCTGATCGATTTGCAATATTGATTGTTTTGGCACAATCTTTTTAACTGAATTTATCTCATGAACGTATTGACAAGGGTTGAGTTTATCATAAGCATATTCATACGGACTAGGTTAATACATTCGTTTTTCACATTCCATTACTCAGCTAAGACATGATCTTATTTGCTCGGTACTTAAATATAATTTATGTACTACACATCATATATCTTATACATAAGTGGCTTGAAAGCACAATATTTTGGTCTAATCATGAACTTTCCAAAATTCTCTCATATTAACAAAAGGTCAGAAGTTTAAATTCGGCTATGAACAAAAATTAAGATATATCTTCAAGTAGAAATTTTTAAACATACACATGCATGGTTGCAAGTTTAAACATCAATACAGCAAAAAAATACACTTTTTCTTTCGTACTTTCAGCTATTATTATTGAATTACATAGAAATTAAAATTTAAGTACTTCAGCAAATGAATTTATATGCATATATAGATGCCCAAAAGTCTTGTATTAAAAATTTGAATAGGAGAGAACCCATAAAAACATGGCAAACGTACAAACTGTAAAACAAAATTATTCCTGTTATGATAAACAAGTTGGAGAAGCAATTGTAATTGAGATGCACAAAATAAACTAAGCCAAAAGATCAGCAAGTACAATGACAAGAAAGCATATCATACCTGACTGGCAATTATTCCCACAGTTTTTCCAACAAAAAACTAGCTGCCTGGGGAAACCCATATCAATGAGCCGGCCCTGGCGATGACCCTACCATACCTTAACTGACTCGAATCAAACATCTAACCAAGAAAGCATGATTTGAGCCTATCTTCCTGAAGAATTCGCAAGTACATTGTAATTCTCGCTTTCCTGTCACAAACCACAATCCACTTTCTACTAAGTTACTGTAATGTGAAAGACAATCGGATGTGAATAAAGAAGAAAATAACTAAGCTGAAAATTTCAATCTGCATTCTCATTAAAGCTCGATTCAACTTAAATTCAAAATATTCCTGCACATTAAAAACAGAAACAAATTACATCTGATATTATCAGTAGACACATAAGTTACATGTAAGTTCATGCACCACCAAAATCGTAGAACCAAACTTATGCTTGTGCAGTTAAAAACTTTGCTAGTAGGTAGGAAATGTAGGATCAACGCTATTTCCCCAAGACTGCAGTCCTCCAATAATGTCCTTAGCTTCAGTAAACCCATTTTTACTAAGCAACACAACAGCCCTTTGAGAATCATTACCTCTCCTGCACACTACATACAAACTCGCAGGCTTGCTTGAAGATGTTTCTTCCTCTGCATCTTTTAAAGCCAATTTTAATGTAGAAATTCTCTCTTCCAAATTTGACAAAGGAATGTTGAGTGAGTTTGGTAAAGCTGAGATTTTGAAATGATGAGAAGGGCGAACATCCAGCAATACATGTGGTTCTCCATTGTCTATTACCTCTTTGTAGTTTGTACAGCTGATTCTGGCGCTCTCAGGCAGTAGTTTTATACCCGACTGTGGCTGCTTAACGATAAGACAATTAGTACACAACTGGAGTTAAATTTTAACGAAAAGAGCAACTAGTCCATGGTGGTTTGGAACTTTGGATGGTTAGGTAATGAATATGGTACGCCTAGCCTATACGATTTATGTTCATGTAGTTTTTATCAAAACAGATGATTCCACGTTAGATCAGTTATGTGCAAGTTTTCAAACATGTAACCAGTATATTTCGCGTGGAACAAACAAAAACAGGTGCAATGTGCTATCAGCATGCACAAGAGAATTCAGCTATAACCATGAACACATCCTCCCAGAGTCACTTAAGGGATGTCTAATCATTTCATTGAAAAATGACGTGCATTGGCTTATTCGTTGCATCTTTAGCTTTAATTTGCAGTAAAGCCTAAAAGTTTGGATCCAGTATCCAAACTAGGTGTTCCGAATGCCCAATAACTCTCGGCCATTAAGCATTGTTTCATTTAATGTTAATTAGTTATTTTACGTAATCATAATTTAATGGCTTAAGATTTAATGGGTGCATAAAAACATCCAGTTTGGGGAATGGATGAAACCAAGGAGGAAGGTAAGTTTGTAATACAATCACTAAGGTAGAAATGATTTAGTCAATGGTTATTAATGTAACTATGATGAAATTATAGATTTTCATGTCATGATAACATTATTAGTTAGCTACAAATCAAAGACTGTATCAATGATTGTTACTCTCACCCACACAAATCGTGGGTGAAGAAACATCAATGAACACCTGTTTGCATGCTTCTGTTTTTTCACTTTAAGAAAGAAAATATGTGATCCACAGGTCAATTGTCAAAAATATTTTATTGCTCATTTTATTGCCAGAATATTGCATAACTTCATCGTTAGTTTAGGCTTACAATATATAAAAAAATCTCATAGTTGAAGATTATTAGAATATTTAACTTGAGAGTCAAAGTCCAATCAACAAGCAAAGGAACAATAAGGAGCCCAACTCAAACCGACCTTTAATACAAAAAATACTATATGGTCC
Organism: Allium sativum; assembly: GCA_030737875.1. Classification (NCBI taxonomy): domain Eukaryota; kingdom Viridiplantae; phylum Streptophyta; class Magnoliopsida; order Asparagales; family Amaryllidaceae; genus Allium; species Allium sativum. Next base: position 424,179,221 of record CM060909.1, on the reverse strand, counting down.
ATCTGCACATAGTATTTATGGTATGACAATCACGACCAACTCCACCAATGTTTGACCTTACATCAAACTTACCTTTACATTAGATCCTATGTCCACAGTGACATCATGTTTGTAGTTATGATTATCCGACCTAAGCTCCTTCCTTTTTTAACAATTTAGTTTACTTTTATCTATATAATTTACATTTCACACATAAAAAAGTGTGATGCTAAGGGCACCTCAATATGTTCTTCCTAATACCACAATTAAAAAATAAAACTCATTAAATTTTGTATGCTTCCTAATACCACATTACATGTCCATTGTAATCTCTCACTCAATCATTATTTGCCAAATTAATCACGTACTAAGCTAATCTAAATACGATAATCTCTCGTAATCACTGTCTTCTTCGCATCTCTCGTGGGAAAATTCAAATTCATACGGTAATCTCTCAATTGTCTGGTAATCTAAAACCCTGATCTCTCACTTCTTTTCTAGTTTGCTTAATTCAAACCTTATTCACGGCATTTGTGTATTACGGCGTTGAATTCGTTGATCGGTTATATATCTAGGGTTTAGCTCGTTGATCGGTTTTACAAATGAGAACCAACGAAAATCGAACGAAATAGAAATAGGATAAAACAATGTGGTAGCCCCCATTTTTTAAGTGTGTGGTATTAAGAAGAGTGTAATACTAATTCTTGTGGTACTTTTTAGTCGTGGTATATTAGGAAGAACATACTGTGGTGCCCTTAGCATCACACTAAAAAAATTACAAAATACAGGAAAAAAAATACAAACGATGTCCTAATTGTAACAATTTCATGAAATATCATAATTATTTAAGGAGCTATTCATTATTACATATCAAAAAGCAATAATAAACATCCTTTATAAATAAATCTAGTGTCCTTGTATTGAACTTGTTTGATTCAAATATGTATCAAATATCAAGGACAATAAATTGATGGATTCAACCAACTAATTAATTATGCAACATGTGAAAAGAATGAGTGAACGGAAATTAATTGATTCAATTATGCAATATGAGGAGAGAATTAAGGAAGAAAAATTAATTGATTCATTCGATGAACTAATTAACTATGCAGTATTACATATTACATAACAAAATTGTGCATAGAGATGAAGGGAATGAATATCACCGTTATTTATCTGCATTAAAACAATGCAAACCTTGACAATTATTCAAAATATTTGAGCAATTAAATTACTATCTCCAAAGTGTCTTCATTCCCAGGTAAAACATCTCTCTAAATAAGTGCTCTATTTTTTCTTCGTTTAGATGAGAGATTTCCACATGCATTAAAAAAAAAGGATATCGTATTCCGTTTACAACAAAGATTTTTGTTCTATTGAGTGCTCACTGTAATTCATTGTTTGTAATTGAAATTAGAGAAATTCTTCATTTAATCGTAATTACCAATTTCATTTGGTTTGTAAATCTTCCGTATTTGTGAACTGGATAATAAAAGTTGGGTCCCGTGAACATAGATCAATCTCACCCGACACATTAAACTTATTAATCATATCTCCCTTGTATTTCTATTTGTACTGATTGATTTGGTGGTTGAATAAATTATTTCGGTTATCAGTGTTTAATCGACGTCTTGATGTCCGAGATAATTGAAAAAAAAAAATCACTACAGATCGACACCAGGGCTAGCTGTCTTGTTTCAAAATAGTCCTCGGTAGTGGATTCTTCAAAGAGTGATAACAGTAGACCTATTAGCTTCATACAATTGCCATATTTGATGGAAAGAGAAAATTTGCTACTTGAAAGACAGAGATGGAGACGGTATTAGATAAGGAGAAGACTTTCAAATTATCTTTTGCCCAGAAACGGTGAGACTTCGAAGGTGACACTTTAGGGGAGATGGTGGAGAAAGCTCTTCCTATCACCCAACTGAGCTTATCAAATGAGATCCATAGAGTTCTCTAGTAAGAATCAATAGTTGGAGGCTAATCCCTAACGTTTAGTTGATAGATTAGATTCTTGGTTTTTGCAATATTTGATAGTAATAATAATAATAATTTAAAAATTGGTGCAAGAGCTCTGCAAGTTTGAAGAAAGTTAAGGTAAGGCATGCATATATGAAAGAAAAATAATAATGGGTAAGTTTGTCTCAGGTCCCTGTTAGGTTTGCAAATTCAGCCCACGTCCCTCCAAAACTTTTGATATAAATTAGGTCCCTATTTTTCGAAAATCCATCAAAAAAAATCACAAAAATTCATAATTAAATTAAACACGTAAACATCATTAAATTCATGCATTAAAACCATCAAAAAGCGCATCAAAAAAAAAAAAAACACGAATCTCCAGTATATTACATCAAACGATGCAATTATTTACAATCGTTGCATACATTTCAGCCACAACTGCAGTTATGCATCAAACTGCAGTATTATTGCTGAAATGTCAGCAATCATACTGCAATAATTACATCGTTTGATGCAATAATCCATTCCCCGCCTGTTTTTTTCAACTATACACCATTTTAAGCATTGCTGCTTACATTTCAGCAATTATAAGCAATAATTGCATACATATCAGCACATATTGATAAGACTTCATCGGTTTTAACATTGTTGCATACATTTCAGCAATTATACATAATAATTGCATACATTTCAGTAACAATTCATAAGCCATGCAGAATAGTTCATCTTTAATTGCATACATCTCAGCAATTGCATATATGTATGCAATAATTCATCCAGATTTTCAATGTAAACTCAGGATGAATTGTTCCATACATGTATGCGATTATTGATTATAATTGCTGATTTTACCCAAAAAAAAGTTGTTTTTTTAAGAATGCTTATGCGAATATTTGCAAAAAATTTATTTATTTTTATGTACCAACGCTTTTTTTTTTTTTTTTGAAAAACACGTAACATTGAAATATAGGGAACCACTTTGTATTTAAAGTTTGGGGAGGATGTCGTTTAAAACAAACCTGGAAAGAAGGACGTGACACTAATTTTCACAATAATAATACTATTATGTACTTAAAGTTTAAACACTTTAGACATCCATGTTTGTATGCTGGGGAAGAATGCATGAATGAACTAAGTCATACATACAACTTGAGTTGATCATAGTTTAATAAAATTTAAAATTAATTGTACAACGCAAATTTATAGCTAATATCGGTAACAAGCTTATGACCTATCGAAAGCAAGCTTACATCGGACATGAACTTACAAAAAAAATAGAGCAGTGAATGTGGTCGCCGATTTAACAACATACATCAAACGTAAACCAAGGCCAATGCGATAACTGCAGCATAGATCCTGCGGATTTCATGGCATTTAGTTTGGATTTTGAATTGACCCCTAGGGAATCCAAATGTGCCGAATCACTCGTGTATGATATTCTTACGTTCTAAGTCTCCTTGTTCCACCATCTGGCTTATGTAATAAATTTTATTTACCGATTCCTTAATACCTACTAATCATAAAAAAATTCATGTGGCACTTTCCCAGATTTAGCCAGTGGTGGAACAAAATCGGCCGGGTGAAGAGTCATGGAAAACAGTTGTTTATTCTACTTCTTTAATTGTTGGTAAAACTTTGAAATTCTAAACTGAATACTCTAGTCAGTTTAAACATGAAAAGGCTGTTATTTTATAAGCCAACTTGAACTAGTGAAGCAAAACAGGTTAAACATAAACAAGATTAGCAACACTAAAATAACTTTCAGTGACCCCATTTTCTTCTTCTTTTTTTTCTTTCTTTTGGGGGGTTTGGGGGGGGGGGGGGGGGGGGGGGTAACAAAATACACGTCACGTCTTTATTTAGGGTGTATAAATAGGATGCAATTGAAGTAGCTAGTACTACTTAAATGAGCCATTCACAAATGTCAATAGGACATAGGACAACAATAATCAAGGATACAGCTAACAGCAACAATTTTCATTGACTGCAAGCTTAATAAAGATGAAAAGATCTGCTAGATATATGGATATAACTAAACCTAGCTTACACAATACATGCCCGGGGAGGGAGGGGGGGGGATTGGGTGAGTGCCAGCAGACTCAGCACCGGCCCTGGCAGTTTTGAGGCCCGAGGCAATTTTAATTTGTACAAAAAAAAAAAAAAACATACAGAGTGTTTATCTCAAGCACTCCTATTTCTTAGTTCGATCTACACATACAACAGGTACATATCCATTAAAAATGAAATCATTATAGCAAAACTATACTTCTAAATTGCAAGCCAATAATATTTCAAATTAATCAAAATTTAATGAAGATAATCATGTACTATGGGGAAAAAAATGTAGCAGCTGGAATCACATAACTGTGCAGCTCTGAGGATGCTAATGAGAATACGCATGCACATACACACGCACAAGCACACACACATATGAAAGTAAGTTGGCATGTGTGGTGCACATGTTCACTAAAAAGATATGCATTTAAAAAAAAAAACTCTTATGAATACACAAAAAACAAAATTGAACATATTTTCTAAATTGCCGGTGAATACATTATCCTAGCAATTTGAACTGCTCTAAAGGACTGTCTAGCAAGACTAGTACATAAATACAATGATGTTTAACAAAAATATTTTTTTTCTTTAATCTTTTATTAGTTTATTAATATTAGTTTTTAGAATGATGAGCTATGAAACTTCTTCATAATTTTTTATATTGAGTTAGTTGTTAGTTATTATCACGTATTTTCACTCCAATTTTATAACTACTTTTTGTTCCCATTTTGAATTTCAAATAATTATGATTTAATTATTATTTATTTCAAATTTTCCTCTTAATTTTATGATTTTTAATTTGTTAGTTTTATCCAATATTCTTTCTTGAATAGGAACTATTAATGGAAGTTGATGTTCATATAAAATATGTGACGCTAAAGATATTGCAATTATTATTAAAGTCAAAGATAACTACGGTTCACAAAAATATATAAGAAAAAGATAGTTTCATATAAAAAACATGTTTACGTAATATTAAAAAAAAAAAAAAAAAAACTGAAACCCGATTTTTCAATAAAAAATGAACAGGTTTGTAATAATATATATCTTATTTATTAAAATACAGGGTTAAATAGTAATATTGAATTTAATTGCGAAGAGTATTTAATTAAAAAAATAAACCAGAGTTTTCTAAAATAAATAAAATGAAAGCATATAAAAAATACTGTTTTCACAGAGGGAAGACTTGAACCCATGACCTGATAAAGACGTATCTTATCTTATCAATAATAGGATTCAAACAGGAAACATAAAAAATTAAATGATATTTGTCAATTAGAGCTGTAAATTTTATACGATTGTTCGACATCCAACTCAGTCCAACGCTGCAAGGAATCCAGTCTGTCCGTATCGTTCTTATTTAGAACACGAATTAAGACAAAAAAATGTAGGAAATTATGTTTGCTGGATCATGTATGATGTTTTTGTATTGACCAAACATTGTACGTCCATTGCCTGGCTCGTATGAACAATATCCAAGCTTAAAGCATGACCGGTACGTGCCCGTCCAAATCTCTTATATGATAGGATTAGGACACAACTTCGTCCGGTCCGACCCGTTTACACGCTATTGCCAAGAGTGGGATTCAAATTCATGACCTCCTACATGTAAACAACGGACATTTTAGAAGTTCAGCCTATACGGAAATATAGCATAATACAACTATTATTGAAGAAACGATAAAAATAATGTACGCATGATATTAGCTCTCTTTCCTAATTTAAAATCCAAGAACATCAATCTACAATGAATAGATTACAATAAGAGAAATACTGTTTATGAATATAGAAAGTTGAATAAATAACATAGTGAATATACGTTTGTAAAACAAACTCACAAAAAATGTTTACTTCTAAAAAATCTTATTGTATTAAGATGCTAAAAATATTAACTGAAAGCATACAAAGAATGCTATTTTTCAAAGTAAAGATTTGAACTTGTGACATAAACAATAATAATGTATTTTATGAAGAGCAAAATTTGAACTCGTGACATCATAAAACATAGAAAGTTGTTTTTGTCAAGAACAAGATTTAGGCTCGTCGTGTAAACATGAGTATTTTTTAGCATTCATGGCTACATTAAAAAAAGTAACATCAAAGATATCACAGCTGTTATTAAAGACAAAAATCTATATATTTATGTGGGTATGTGTCTGCATGTGCATGCTATATACAAACGAAGAAGGTTCAATTGGCAACCATCTTATCATCATATTTTTGGGCTACTATTTCAAATGCTACAAAATCATGTAAATGTTCATATTATACTCAAGATTATTTGCATAAAAACTAGACTCTTTGATGATTATAATTACCGGTCCAATCAAATGTTTTAACATGGAATATCAACATACAATTTTAAAGAGGCTTGAAAATTCAAAATGATCAGTCGTTGTAGCTGTATAGAGTATATGCATAATGCAGATTAAACATCAGTAAAAATTTATAGTACTTGAAATAATGTAGCTCAATATATGATAAACGGGGTGTCACCAAATTTGAACATGCTTATCTACACATACACAAATATGTGTGTGTGAGTTGACTTCAATTCATATTTCATACAATAAATTATTGTCATGTCCCTCTATGATGCTACATATTGATGTGCAATTGAACCTAACTGGTCATAATCAACTTTTCAATCTGATTAGATCGCACAATCAATAATCGCCATGCCACCATTGTTGATATTTATTGATCGAATCAATATGATAGGGTATCACGCTACATATGGAAGTACAACTGGTACTGGACCTAGTCTCATAGTCGACTTCAAGGTGATTAGACATAAGGCACTATTAGAAGGATTCTAATTCTTAATCGGAAGAGAAGCATTTTTTTTTTTTTTTTGTAAAAATTTTACGGGATGTATAAAACAAATGTTGTCCTTCCTAACAAAAGAAAATCTGTAGCTGCCCTTGTTATTGCGGTGATCATTCATAGTTTTTTGATCTTTTTGCAAATCAGACCTCGTCAAAAATGGTTTTCAGTGAACCAACGTCTTTTTCTTTTTCATTTTTTGATGAGATTTTTGCCAAATTTTGTTCGGTATGAGGATTTTAAAAAAAAAGTAATTCTTTAATTTGGTTCCTTTAACATGAACCCTAACATTTTTTTCTGAATGAAATCCACCTGAAATTGTCCATTCCCGTCGTTATCCAAAAATAAAGTCCATTTAACAATGCCCTGGATATATTATTATCGTTTTGTATGCAATATTTATACCTTTTCTTGTTCAACCACATCTCCTACATACCTGGATATTATATTCCTGTGTTCCAAGAGGAAATAATAGTTAAATCATCTTAATTTCGAAATTTAATACAAAATTAGATCTTCATGATCCTTGTTCCTTTTTTCTTTGTTTTTACAATTTACGCCTTTTCAAGTAGATTTCTCAATGACCCACAACCTAAGGGTCAAAAGACAAATACGATGTATAATGCTTATCACATTAACATACATAATCTTGTATGAAATAGGCATATCTTTAGAAGTTTCTTGGTGGGTAAAAGCTAACTGATGCTAACAACTTTATTTCACTGTCTAATCACATAAGAGAAACTCATATATTGACCTCATCTTCTTATGATACTGCATGTTGATGTAGATAATAATATACCATCAATCAAAGTGATGCATAATTAGAACAGTATATGTTATTAGTTCATTACATATACTAGTATAATTATAATTGTATGGTGTAAAACTTAGTGTGTGCATAAGAGTTGGTCAATAATGCTTTCTAATCAACCATGTCGATGGGCTAGCCCATACGCGTGCAAATATACATGCACTGACGCATCAAGTATTAGCTATAAAGCACACACACAATCATCAAGTCATAAAAAATGAAGCTATATACGAGGCAATGGAAAGGGGTGCCTAGGTCTAGTAACAGACTCAAGCGCGAGCCCTGCCTTGCACACACTGCTCGTAAAAAATGTACTTGGAAATTATAGGTGCCTTGAATTGAAGCAGATAAGCATAACTTAATTCCCCTCAGGAGTATACCAGTCCACCGGGTTCTCCCTAGGAGTATATTCAAAAAAAAAAATCTAGAAAATAAGTATATCACTGGATAGAATAGCTACCGCATCAGATATTGGAGACTGGGTGAAACTCTCATAATCAAAACAGCGAAAAGATTCTTTTGTGAAGCATGAATTCTCCCCACAGATGCTGCAATCCAATGACTTCCCTCTAATTTTAACCTGCGCAAATTTTGTTGTGTGTTGGGGTTAATAATAAAAAATAAGTGGCGTGAATTAATTTTTTACAAGAAAATTTAAAAGCTCAAAGCCCTTGGCTTTAAATAGTGGACATCCCAAGTGTATCAAAAAGTCTAGTTCAATAAAAAAGTGATACGTTGTCAAAATCATAACTAAAATACCAATCCGTATCAGTGTACAGTAATTATTACTTCAATTTTCCTGATTTTCTCTATTTGGATTTTTCTTCTTCAGTTGATTAGAATTGTAGATAAAGTCTAATTCCATACTAGTTCTGTTAGAGGATCACCGTAAAATCAACCTTAAAAGCCAGACCTCATAAAAGGTTAATGAAAATGCCTTATGGTTTCTATTTGGAAACATTTTGGGAACACAGTTCAGCACTAAGCAGATGGGATCACTTATATTTCAGATGTAGAGCTTGTTGTTGGAATAACGCCAACATAATTATGTTTCGGATTTTATGTCAAACATGCAAATTTTGAATATAAAACTACTTAACTTTATATATATATATATATATATATATATATATATATATATATATATAAACACACACATGTATGTATGTATGTGTGTGTGTATATATATACACACACACATATGTATATATATACATATGTATGTATGTATGAGGAGCATTCCGGGGGCATCCCTGTTTTGCAGCACCCCTTTAGCACCCCTACCCTATCGTGAGTTACACTAATCCAAATCCAATAAGATTTTGTAGATATTCAATCCATACACACACACACACACACACACACACATATATATATATATATATATATATATTATCACCTATCCAAAATTTGAGTTCGTTCCGACATTCGTAATATTTTCAAAATCTTAACTCAATTATTCACCGTTCAGACATTTATTCGAAGCGTTGAATTTAAACATCAAATATATTATTCTACAAATGTCGGAATGAGCTCAAATTTTGGATAGATGAAAATCTTGTTGGATTTGGATTAGTGTAGCTCACAACAGAGTAGGGGTGTTGCAAAACAAGGGTGTCCCGGAATGCTCCTATATATATATATATATATATATATAGAGAGAGAGAGAGAGAGAGAGAGAGAGAGAGATACATGTATGTATTTGCACACATGACAAATATGCATATACATACATATGTATGTATATGTGTGTATTAAGATACCTTTTTTATAAGCATGATTATATTAATTATATTATTCACTGTCTATCTGATTCAGACTCCTCTAACACTTCCCCTCTATTGTTAAGGCTTCAAAGAAATTTACATTCGGATATGCTGCTACATTCGATTTTCTTCATCGCTAGAACTCTCTGTACATGAATATTTAAGGCACTGAATTTTCAGGGTAGAATGCAAGGCCACCCAATTCAGCTGAATTGGGTCTGTTGACCCATGGTTACTCAGCTGAATTCTACCTTTGTTTGACATACCCTTCGATAAAAGATGGGAGATTCATTTATCACTTCTCTTATCAAAATTGTCAGCACTGAAATGCCAACTCATATTTATATGTAAAATCAAGAATTTTAGAACAGAGAAAAATATGACTTACAATTCTAATTCGAGAAGATAGGGCATCCAAAAGAAGCATTCTCCCACAAAGAGGCTCTCCAACATCACTGGCTATCTTTATTGCCTCTAGAGCTTGAAGGCAACCAATGACACCAGGAACTAGAAGTATATAACAAAATAAGCTTGTTTATGGTTCGTATTCAAAATCTATGTTGGCAGCACATAATAAAAAGGTTGAAAATGTTTTGGGTGTTTTTGTGTGTGTGTGGGGGGGGGGGGGGGGCAAGGCTAGGTGTAAATTAGTTATGAACCCAATATAATATGCATATAAAGTTCAGTTTGAAACAAAGGGAACGCAAGAACACTCATCCCCCCCCCCCCCCAAACACACAAAAGAGAGAGAGAGAGAAGGAATCAGATCCCAAGCAACACCAGATCATTAGTGAAGGACATAAACAACTAAACAATTGGTTAATGCATGTTCACAGACTATAATAACCATAGTGCACACAAGTAATATTACTATACTATCATTCATTATGGAAACCATGACTTGTATGTAGCAAAGTAACGGGTGACCGATAAGAAACAAGGAATGGTACTATATATATTTTGCAATCATATATTTAACAGCATAAACATGATAATCGAATATTTAACAGTGTAAACATGAAAAAGAAGCTGAAACTTAAGTTTACATGTACTAACTGTGAAACTGCAGTGAATGGATAAGTTTCCCCTCTGAAATCGCACTTGCAATTTACTTTCAAACTCTCCGTGCTACTATCTAAACCAACAAAATAAACATATGACTACTAAACCCAAACTAAAGATGATATTTAGACTCACAAAAAGCCAAAGGTGGGTGTCGATAAATTTGTAAACTATATTTCTCTGATCCAAAATGGCCAGCAGACAGACAACTTTTAAGAGCAAGACCCGCTTTTTTTTTACTTACAAAATGATATTTTAAGATCTCAAGAATATGCATTATTTCCATCTACTCATGGATTTACCTGGAAGCTCATTTGGAAATGTTTCCTCTTGGGTTGAAAAATGAAGCTAAAATACTGATACTATGTATCCTATAGTGAGTACTTGCAATATCATTACCAAGATTCTGACTTGACGAGTTAAAAGCCCTTAACCTTTGTTTTATTTCAGAAAAAATACAGCTCGCTTGAGTTATTATTTGAAAGTAGTTCACTGTTTTAATTTTCGATTCATTTAGATCAATATACCACTCAACGACAACAGTTCTTTCCTGCACCTCTATGATTCAGTTAACTAACTTCAATTAAATATAAAAATGGTTAAACCATCACTGTGATTGGATATTGATTAGCATATTTAAAAATGGTTACATTTTGAGAGACTGAAGGCTTACAAGAGATTCAGAAATGTATTCTTGTCAACAAGAATTTTATTTTATAAAAATTAAAAATGGTGTCAATTGTAAAAATGCTTTAAAATACAATCCACATTTTTTATTCTAAATTGACTATTGTTAAAAATAGAAAACCATTGAAAACCCAAACTTGAATTTTCTGAAGAATTATTATCTATAATGCATATTAAGATGAGAATTCCTTATTTGGACCTGGCATAATGAGAAGTTAACGTGATTAGTGTTACTTCCAGTGTTCTGGACATTCATCGGAATTAGAAGCAAAGATGGTAAAGAAGTCAAAGCACTCTATTGCTAGAGTTTTGATTTGACATAAAGGTACCTTCTAAGTTCTTAGAAGATTGTGAAGGCAAAATTCTAACAATGGATTAATTACGAAGATTCAAGTACAATATGAATATAATGCAGCAAGATGTGATGTTTGTAAAGTTTTCTATCATAATAATTTTCAGTGTGCTATAAAAAATAAAAATAAAAACAATGCGCAAAATAAAATAAAAAGATGACAAGGAAGACAATCGTAACGTTGATGTTGAAGATTTAGAATGTGAGAATTTAGAACAGGTTTTTCCTCCTTTCCCTAATAAGAATTTTTATTCAGAACAACATTTCATCTTGGAACATTTCTTCCTGTATTTGTCAATCTTCTGGTCCCACCCATTCCTCTCCACCTAGCCCTTCCCCCGCCACTGACCAAGCCTTACTCATCCATGCTGACCTAAATTCCTCCACAATCCAACCTGCAATCTCCACACCCCATCTCTACTCATACTGAGCTTTCAAAACTTTTCTAAGTTGATACTGCTGCCTTTTCTACCCACTAAACTCTGAAAACGACCACAACCAGTTGAACTTTGGATAGCACTACTATAAACTGCTCTTGACACTTTTCAGCAATCAGACGATGTTATTAACGAGGTAGACTAAAGTAATACTGATATAAATAAGAAGTAATTTTTTGAAGATAAAGAACCCTTAATAAACGATACACACTTATTGATGGGATGGACAGCAGAATTCCGAACAAAGATTGGTTTTATGTGCACACTAATTAGAAGATACTAACTCTATCAAGAATTATACTGACATCAACAAGTGACTTAAGAAATCATTCTTAGATGATGATATAAAGGTGAAAAATAGAGAAGCCTGTTAGAAGTACCGAAATCGCTCCTTCTAGTATAAGAAATGGGAAAGTCTATTTAGACACAAAAGTTTGACATAAATTGATGGACACAAAATCTGAGCCATAGGATTACCCCATGATTTGCACCCCTCACATAAAGACAAATTAATCATGTGGTTGAGATTTTATGTCTCCTGATTTGTGTCAAATTTTTGTGTTCATATAGCCACTCCCAAAAGAAATACAATGAGTTTACCAAACCAAAATGACAATTGTTGCATGGAATGTGAATAGATTACATACTAGAAATCATGATCAAAATGTTTATAATCACCTATTTATATATAAGCCGATGAATAATGGCTTACTGAAAAAAAACAAATATAAGACTAAATGTATGTTTATAAATAGCTTACCACAAGATTGGATGACTAAGGGCCAATGCAGCAAAGAAAGAATTTTAGTTTTGTAGGATAACGAGGTTTGGAATGTTGATATTCTTGTTGAGTACTTTGAAGTCTGAACATATCTCTATCCTAGGTGGGTTTCTTTTAAGCTTCTCTATTAGTCACGCAAACAATTTATGGGAAAGAAAGTTAAGAAAATTGATTCAACTGAAGGCTTCATTCATTAACCAACAGTAGATATTTTCGAAATAAGTGAAGTTTTTAACTCATTCAGTCAAACTCAAAGTTTCGAAAGCTGTTTGCCAGCTTCAGGGTAGATGGAGAAACAGAAATGTGAGCACGAAGATTGATAAGGTTCTTATAAACAGTGTGAATCTCCTTAAATTCTCAGATTGTACATCTATTACTCTTAGCAATTCTAGCAACAATCATACCCCTCTTTTGGTAAATTTTCATGATCGTGCTCATTTTCGTTGTATTAGTGATTGGATGGTATTCAATGGTCATTATAATTGCATATAAAGAAATTTGAGCTGATGCAAATAACATATAAGCTTAAACAAACTAAGATGGAACTTAAGGAATGTAACAAGACTAGTGATAAAAACAATATACAAATTTGCCAATAGGGTTGGCTCAATTGGTTGGTGGTTCAAACCAAGGTTTGAAATTCCAGTTTTTGTTTCCGTTCGGATCATTTGCCACTATCGAAATTCCGGTTCCATTTCGAAAATTTTGGATATTCCGTTTAAGTATCGGTTTCGGATTTTGAAGCGTTTCAGAGCATTTTGTTATTATTATTATTATTGAATTTATTCTGAAGGAAAACCGACCGAAGTCGTAAAACCCTCCCTAGTGCACCTAGTCAGCCTGGTCCGCGAGCACCACATAATTGGCTGATCTTAGCGTATGCACATGGTAAGCTCTTAGCATGTCATTTCGAGTTTCGATCCCACGCCACTATTACCATGGCGCAAAGTCCTTAACCGCTAGGCTACTGCTGCGGACAGAGCATTTTGTTAATAACTAAACACCAATAAACAATCTGAATTTATGTGTAATCACATTTAACTACGGTAATTGAAAGTGCACAAGAAATTTCATATAAGTTGTAAATTAACAGGTAAAAAAAAGTCCATTTTTGCACTTCAGCGGTTTACGAGACAAGACCAACCCAAGAAAGAAAGTCCAAATTAGTCCATGAGTAGTTCCCAATTCTAGTTCCTGTTTCATTATCTTTCACCAAACCAATCCCGTAATCCGTATACAAACCCTAAATACTAACCAGGTCTTTGTTTGCTTCGCTGCTTCCTACAAACTCCATACTGCATGCCTTCTCGAGATCAAGGTTGCCTCCACCACCTTAAAGATATGTGAATTGATATTTTTCTTCTTCTCTAGTTTGATTTGTGGACGAAACAAGATTTTGGATGAATTCCAGTTTGGTCAACGCCGGGACTGGACACGAATGGCCGGAATTCCGACATGCCGACCGAAATCTCGAACCATGATTCAAACCACAATATTAAATGTCACAAGATCGATCTTTGATATCGACGCTTGTAGGTATTAATGGGAACCTTGTTCAGAACAATTAGCAAATTTTGGAAACTAGTTCAAGAATGCTCCTTTGACAGCTCACAATTATACACAAAATATGGGACTATTTGAGCAAATGATCACGGGTCGAAAAGAATACAATGCTTTTTTGGGAAACGAAATTATGAAAGTATGCAGAAAACTAAAACGGGTTGGCTTACTCTTGGAGATGACAATTTAAAAAATAATGATGCAAAGATGGCAAAGAGAAGAAATATGAATAATTTATTGACATCAATGAACAATAACGGAGTTCGTATCTTAGATGATTCAAATTTTGAATCCTAAGAAAATAATTATTCTAATGCATTGTATAATTCAAATTAAGATAATTTGGTTGATACAGTCTAAACTATATTCAATGCAGTACCTTAATTAATAATGAGGGTGTGGCTTTCCTTACTTGTAATCCAACTTTAGAGGAAATCAAAGAGATATATTCAACATCGATGACAATAACAGGCCAGGACTAGATAGTTTCACTTCAATGAACATCATTGCAAATTGTTAATTAAGGTACTTCAAATAAATTGATCGCTCAAAAATGATGAAATAACAAATGAAACACAAGGTAAGCTATATCATTCAAAAACAAAAAAACAAAACGAAAACTATGCATTTTTAATGGTAACTATGTGGATAAAGAATTGTGTAGATATGATTCAACCTTGTTGTGGTTGTAATTTTCACCTACACAATTTGTTAGTCCCTTTGGAAAGCCTTATCGGACAGTAGTAAATTCCGTACAACAGACAGTCGCACAGTCAACTATAAGTTGCCTTGAAAGCGTTGGAAATCCTTACCAGAAGCAGCAAATAAACCTATTGTTTGTTGCAACATCTTATGTAAAATTATTTTCAAAGTTATTTTCAACATAAACAAATCATATCTTAACTCATTCCCAAAAAAACAATCAGCTACATGGAATATAATGTCTGCACATGAGATGATTAATGATTGGAGAAGGTTCTTAAAATGCCATCTTAAAATTTATCTACAGAAAGCTTATGATAAAATTAGCACACAATTTATTTGTTTCATGTTGAAGAAAGTTGGCTTTGCTTACAGGTTTACTGAGTTGCTTTATGAATTCATCAACGCTCCTATCTCAATTATTATCCAGACCAAGATGACTTATATTCAACAATGGAGGTATTAAACAAAAAAGATCAGCACCCCCCCCCCCCCCCCCCCCTTATATTTTAGTGCTATTGTGAAGATCCTTTCAGTTTAGAGAAATCTGGGAGGATTCGGACTTATTTTCAAAACTGATCTCGGTATTACACATCCGTCATATGTTGAAGCCGCTAAATTGCTTAAGAAATTTTTAAAAAACCTCAAACGGTTGGGCCTTTAAACATGACTCGGTGAAATCTAATATATCTTTAAACGGAGGTTGCTGCCACTATTAATACAATTGATTCTTTATGTATTTATATTTATTTATGGAGTGGCAAATATAGAAAAATTTCTTGGGAAGCTTTACGTTCTCCTAAGAAGAAGGTATTGCTTGGGGAAAGTTTGACATTTGAAACCATCGTTGTCAAAAATATTTAAATCTTACGATTCAGATCAGCTCCCTCCCTTTCTGATTCAATTTACATTTTGATTCAAACTTAGTAAAAACCACAATCAAAAAAGCATTCCACTCGCAATTTCCGTTAAAAGTTTCTAAAACAAACTAAAATTGGAATAAGAGATAAATTCAAGTTTTGTTTTTAATTGTATAAGTTCAAACATCTAAATTATTTCAAAGTGTGTATGAACTTTGAAATATGATATCTACAATTTACGGTTAAACCTCATTTTGATTTAAATTTTAAACCTTGTGATTTACCATTTAAATCTCATTTTGAAAACCTTATTTGGAAGACGATTATTAGCGAACGTTATTGGAAGCAGTGTTTTGAAAAACGCGAGTGAGGCGTGCATCAACACGAGGCGTCCTCAAGAAAGCACCGAGGAGCATTCGCTGAGGCATTTTTCCCTAAAATCGTAAGCCTCAACCCTTTGAGGCGCAAAAAAAGTTTTGATGCTTGCGGTTTTTTTTTTTTTTTTTTTTTTTTTTGAAAAGAAAAACTCACCTACTGCTACTTATGATTATTTTTTGTTGTTGCTCTTTTCTTTACTGCTTCAAACTCGTTGGTAAAAAAGCAACAACACAGGTATTTCTTTTTCCAATGAACAATGTCGATTCCAATACGGGAATCGTCTTTGATTCCAGTTCTGGAATCGATGGATTTCTGTAGAGAGTCGATTTCGATTCACAATTCAAAATTATTCCTATCGATCTGCTTGAATTATAACTGCTGCTCCTTATTTAACTGCTCATTTTTTTTGTAGCTTGACAGTTTTATAACAATGAGCAAGAGAGATATATTTTGGAAATGGGTGAAAGAACTACCGAAATGCTTCAGTTATGTACGCTTTATTTTCCCCCGAACGTCTCGCCTCGCGGGCATGAAAACGCCTCATGTACGCTTTCACGTTTTAAAACATTGGTCCTAATGCCTCAAGTTTATTGGAAGGATGCTCTAAGAGCTAGAAGATGAGGTTAAAATGATGAGAAGAGAGATTGTAAATGGAGATAATACAACAACTTTGTGTAGCAATAAATGATTATGAGATTTTTATTTGGTTTTGGGGGGGGGGGGAGGGGGGGGGGGGATGGTATCGTAAAGAATTATATGGAGGCAAAATTAATGGTTAGTCTCACTGTAAGGAACAAAGAACAGAGATGTGACTAATTACCTCAAACTAGAGTCATAATGCACTTTATTGAGAATATACAGATTAGTACAGAAAATAGTTTTGATGATTGGGTATGGATAGTTTCATACGATGGCTTTTCTCATAGGAACCTACGTGGGGTGATGTCTTATTCTCCTATTGTTAACTGGATGCTAATTAATTTGGATCACGTTATTTTATTTTGTTTTTTAAAGATGTTTACTATAGCCTATCTAGCCACTAAAAATTGTTCGCGGATAGAGAACAGATTAATTAGTTGGGACCTAGGTGGACCTACTATGTGAAGAGTAGGTTGAGAACTCTTGTGGGTTTATTTATTTATTTATTTATTTATTAAGTTTCTAAATATATTTGATGCCTTACTGGCACCAAAATTGAATAAGGCATTAAATATAGTGTCAAATTTGGAAGATGCAGCTTCATATTTTATGCAATTTCTTCAAAGAAAAGAATTAAATTAGAGATTTCTCAAATGCCAGTTTTGTTATATCTATTTTTCACATATGAAAAGACAAAAACAAAAGGATTTTTCAAATAGTTAAGAGAACTAAAACTGAAGTTAGTGAGCTTACTCGAAAGATGAAAAAAAATCTTTTATATTAATCGGAAACGACAATAACATCCGACGAAATATCAAATTTTAGAGTCATGGAACCTTAATTAAAGAGGGAATTGGTTAGACGACTTTTATGTGCTACTCTCTCTAAACATAATTGGTGCCTTACTGGCACTAAATCGAGCAAGGTATTAAACATAGGGGTTAAATGGAAGATGTAACACTAATTTTTATGCAATTTCTTTAAAGGAAAGGATTAAATTAGAGATATCTCAAATGCTAGTTTTATTGCATCTATTTTCCACATAAGGTAAGATAAAAATAACAGGCTTTCTTAACGAAATAGGAGAACCAAAATTGAAATTAGTAAGCTCATTCTAAAACATGTAAAAAATCTTCTATATAGATCGAAAAGACAAGAAGTTCCGATGAAAATATTTGTTAAGGGACCTTTATTTAAGAGAATGAATTGGTTAGATGGTTTTTATGTGCTTTTATAGCATTTTGTCATTCTACTCTATTATCTTTGATCTATTTCAATTATTTGTTTCCGTTTATATTTACTGTAGCATCTAACGTTGGACAATTCTTTGTTGTATTTCTCAACTAGCAATACAACTTCAGTCACAAAAACAAAAAATAAACAATGATTAAGACAAAGGATAAATGCACACTTAACTTTACTCACCTACACCAAGGACACCACTATCTGAGCATCTCTGACAAGCGGATGTAGGTGGAGGCGTTGGGAAAAGGCATCGGTAGCATGGACCACCACTATGATTATACACAGTGAGCTACATTTTGATTTACTAGCACAAGTTAAATATTCATGAATTCCCCAACATTTGTTCTTAATTAATAACGATAAATACTTGAAGTCCTCAATGACAGTTACCTGCCCTTCCAAACCTAGTGCTGCTCCTGATACGAGAGGCTGAAAGATTATAAAATTAAAGTTAGACTAGTATATCACATTGTGAACAAGTAAACATGAAATGTTGTGTAAGTTATCTTTAGACTGGAAAAGTGGAGTGTTTAACTAACTAATTGTGTTCACAACATGGAAACTTATATTGAAAATTTGATGTTTTAACCGAAAAACCAAGATTTGGGTCGTTCCTTTCTTGTTTTAGCAAGGAGGCAAGGGCCAAAAAGAAACCAAGTCGAAACTCCGGTTCAAAGGGAAAAAAACCATAGAACTGCAAATTTTACATAATAAACACAAAACGAAATCAATTTGAGTTTCAGATATAAGAATATTCCAGATTCGAAATTTTAACTTTAAAAACATACAAATTCACAAAGTGTAACTGAAAAATGTAAAAAACGAAGTGACAAATTAACATACTCAATGTTATAAATACTTATAATTAATCAGTATTGTTCGTGAGGTTACAAGTTAGAATCCTGCATTGCACATGATTCGAACGACTAGACATATGTCAGCTTGTAGTATGCTATAAACTACTTAAGACTTGTAGTACAATCATGTACTGCTACCTAAGTACCTTTTTTAAAATAAAATAAAAAAAGGATTTTTTAGTTCAATATAAATTATATGTTGTGTTTCCATAAATTAAACAAATATATGTGTACTCATATAAAAATAAATACTGAAAATGAAATTCCCAAAATTTACGAATAAGATCGAAATTCACCAAATTACAAAAGAACGAAACCAAAACTGATATCTCGAACCTTTCTTATAATACATAATGGTCTAGAAGGTAATTAGTATTTACTTTTGTTGTTCAATCCACTTAAATTTAAGGTTTTCTGGTTTTGTTGGTACTATACCTTATTTAGCAGAACACAACAGTCACTGATCATGTATCGACTTGGAAGATTGTCTGTTGCATCAACCACGATGTCGTATCTAAAGTCAATTTAGTAATCATGGAAACATCTTCAAAAAGTTATTGCAATATGAACCAAAAGCAATAAATCAAAAGAATGCTATCGACTCAAGATAAACTGAATGATACAGCTGAGGATACTTGCTGACAATATCCAAAGCATTTGCTGCTCGCAATGATTCATTATGTTCCACGACTCTAATAGATGAATTAATCCTATATCAATCAATTTAAAACACATTAAAAGATTGCAGTGCTATATACATTACATAACATTCACATGTAAAAATGATTCTTACGCCTGACATGCAGCAGAGGCAGATTTCACTTTCGATTGACCCACAAATGCTTCCGTGTGAATGATCTGGGAAAACAAAAAACACAGTCAAACTCCAACTAAAAGGAGAAAAGGTTTCTGAATACATGAAATTAAATAAGGGAAGTGAATGATAAGAAAAATAATGTAACTGATATGCTTCTTGGAGAAATTATGTGTGCATCTGAACTATTTGTATGTTACATTGATAGAGAAAATGGGAACAAATAGCAAATAATGTAATATATTACCATAACAATGCTATGACTCAACTTCGCTTTTGAGATAAAGCATGAAGCATTCAGTAAATCAGTAGGAACAACTACTGATACAAATATTGCTCGAAATTTAGAACACGATCATATTTATTTAGAGTGCCACTATTGCTACAAGTCTACTGCCAGCTAATTAGCTTTCATCCATTATGAAAAATATGAGGAATTAAAATTACTACCTGTCTATGAAGGTTATTTAGCTCAACTCTGTCATTGTCAACTATACCTAAGCAGCCTACAACGAGAAAATAAAGAAGAATAAAACAAAGCAATAAATGTGATATATAGCAGAAATCTGAATGTACTTATTGTTAAAATTGTTTTGTACTTGAAAACAATAATTACCGACACCAGACGCAGCAAGATACATGGCAACAGGGGATCCCAGCCCTCCTGCTCCGACAACCAAGATTGATGACCTGGAGAGATTTCTCTGACCTAAATTACCAAAATGATAGGTTTAACCAAAAATGGAACATGGGAGAACTGCCTAAGATCCTTAAAAATATTCATCTTCCTTAGGCATGAAATATTTTCCCCGTGTATTCGTAAAAATTAAATTTGAAGGAGTACAAAGGCATGATAAAACGATAGCACAATTCTATTACAAATAAAATGGCCTAACAAATTAGCAATGTGTAGCAATAACTCTACTGTCTGTTTAAGAAAATATGTAATACTGTAACATCAGAGCACAATTTTGGGAGAGTAACCTTTTGATTTGTTGAAAAGGAGAAATGACAACAAGGTGTGACCACACTTAGGGATTTGGTGATCATTGGCTCATTGAATCTTACCGTTAGTTTTATCATGCGTGGTTATTATTGGTTGATACAGCTTCATCTGTGATTAGAATAAATAAAATGGTAATGGTATCAAAAAAGGATGGCTGTCAATTAACTAATACTACTGCGGATATTGCAAGCTGATTGACTAGTTTTCAAAAAAAAAAATGGTTATTTTTTTTTTTAAAATCCAATCTTACTAAACTATTTTGATTTGAAATTTCAAAGAAATTTGAGAAAGAGAAGAAAGAGTTTTGAACAAATTTGAATTTTGGAAAGAGAACTGGGCTTCTCAACTACATTTTCTAGTATTAATTCATTTGAAAAAATATGTTTTTTTTTTTGGGAACTTGTTGAATATTTTAACTTTTTTGAAATATATTGATTATTCCTATTGAATATATAGACATTTTGTTGAATATATAGACATTTTGTGCGGAGATTTCAAGAAGCTGAGGTAAAGGGGGCGTTGAAACGTATGAAATCAGGCAAGTCGGTAGGGCCTGATGATATTCCTATTGAGGTGTGAAGATGCTTTGGAGATGCAGGGATAAGATGGCTAACTAAGTTGTTCAACAATATTTTCAAATCAAACAAAATGCCAGATGAGTGTAGGAGAAGCATTTTAGTTTCAATCTTCAAGAATAAAGGAGATATTCAAAGTTGCACAAACTATAGAGGAATTAAGCTTATGAGTCATACAATGAAGCTTTGGGAGAGAGTTTGCGAGCAGCGTTTGAGGAGGTTAACAGGTGTCTCTAGGAATCAATTTGGTTTTATGCCGGGAAGATCAACCACTGAGGCGATTTTCTTGGTTATGCAACTTATGGAGAGATACAGGGAGCAGAAGAAAGATCTCCACATGGTTTTTATTGACCTGGAGAAAGCTTATGACAGAGTACCGAGAAGGGTTATGTGGTGGGCGCTAGAAAGGAAGAGAGTGTCATCAAAGTATATTACCCTTATTAAGGACATGTACGAGGGGGTTGTGACTAGTGTTAGGGCATGCGATGGTGAAACTAGAGATTTTCCAATTAACATAGGGTTACATCAAGGTTCGGCTTTGAGCCCCTATATTTTTGCATTAGTGATGGATGAAATCACAAAAGATATACAAAGGGAGATTCCTTGGTGTATGCTCTTTGCCGATGATGTTGTGCTGATTGATGAAAGTAGAATAGGGGTTAGTCGACAACTGGAGTTGTGGAGGGAGACCTTGGAATCAAAGGGTTTCAGGCTTAGCAGAACTAAAACAGAGTATATGAAGTGTGAGTTTAGCAGTGTCAGGTCAGATGACGGAGATGTTACCCTTTGGTAGAGTAGTACCCAAGAAGGAATCGTTTCGATACTTAGGATCTATGTTGCAGTTTGATGGAGAGATTGATAAGGATGTTAGTTTTAGAATTCAAGCAGGATGGGTGAAATGGCGACTAGCATCTGGCATTCTCTGTGATCAGAAGATTCCTCAGAAGCTTAAAGGAAAGTTCTATAGGACAGCAATCAGACCTGCAATGTTATATGGTGCAGAATGTTGGCCTACTAAGAGGCAACACGTTCAGAAGATAAGTATAGCAGAGATGCGAATGCTGCGTTGGAGCTGTGGGCATACCAGACGAGATCGGATTAGAAATGAGGATATTCGGGAAAAACTTGGAGTTGCACCTATTGAAGAGAAGTTAGTCCAATACCGCTTGAGATGGTTTGGACATATCCAACGTAGACCATACGATGCACCTGTACGCGCTGGAATTCTAGGTCGCGCCGAAGGCCCAAAGAGAGGTAGAGGTCGACCTAAAATGACATGGGAGGAGATAATAAAGAGAGATTTAAGTAACTGGAGTTTATCGGAAGAGCTGGTAGTTGATAGGAGTGCATGGAAATTGGCAATCCATGTACCAGAACCATAGTGTTTCTCTCTTTTTTTTTTTTTTAGACTTTATTTCACGTTTACTGAACCTTTTTACTTACTATTTTAGATTTTATTTCACTTTTATTGAACATTTTTACTTCTTCTTATTATTATTATTTAAAAAAAACCTTTATTGGACGACTTTTTATTTGATTGGTTATTTTAAACCCTTTTATATATATATACATATATATATATAATCATCATTATTAATTTTATTTTATTTTAATTTGGGTTCCATATCTAGCCAACCCCAACTTGTTTGGGATATATGGCTTTGTTGTTGTTGTTGTTGTTGAAATATATTGATTATTATTTTTTATTATGCAAATTTCTAGAAAAATCAATTCTTTTCGAAATGTATACAAATTGAATTGTGTATTTTGACTATTTGTTAAAACTTAAAATAACTATGGAAGGATTGTTCAAAACTAATACCACATGCGACAATGCATGCAAAGCAAAATAATTAGTATATAGAGCATATGTTCTGCCAACAATCAACATAAAATGATTAAATAAATGGTAGACGCTCCGCGCACAGAAAGGAAAATAAATAGTACGAATGACATTCGTTTTGCATGTGAGATGTAATATAGTTGTTAGTTGTTAGTTGTTACAAATGGCACACAATCCACTAGTGACAGAAGAATTACAAATTAAAAATTCAAAAGCTTAAATATCAATTGTTGACATCAAACATCGATTCAACAAATGTAATGCCTATAGAAAAGTTTAATATAAAAGCATAATTAGGTGTTTCAATACATATAAAGTATTGTTCTTGTTTTCTTTCATTCTTTTTCTGATTTCGACACTAATGTGACAATGTCGATAGCAAAAGTAATATATACGATAGAGTTGAAGTTGTTATCAAAGGATATATCAATATAACTCATGATGCAAACTAATTATTAAGGTCAAATCATTTTTGTTCATTTTATCATATAATTTCATAGTTTATCATTGTTTATTAATTATTAAAAGTAGATAAACAATTTAACTGTGTGAATTTGGGAGAGCATTAGATCATTGGGTCAAATGCCTAAGTCATGGGACTCTATTATAGTATGGCGAGAATATCATGTGCACAAAAATGCAAATTATAGTTGCCCTCTGAATTTGCTCATGTGCATGCAAGGGGGTTGATTTGTCACCTTGTCCAAAGACCTTTAGTATGTTCGAATGAAAGTGAAAATTATGTCAGTATTTGATATCATGCTATGATTACTTTTGCACATGAAATGGTTTTTATACAAAAAACATCTGCATAAACACATGTAATAAAAAAAATCGAACTTCTACATGTCGCATTGGTTAATTTTCCATTTTACATAAGTTAGGGGTGTGTGTGTAATGATTCCAAGATATCAAATTAAATTTCAGATTAAAAAACATAAAATTACAAAAATGTGTGTGTACATCAATTGTACTACCTCTTTTTTTTAAAAAAAAAAAAGCCATATGAAAATAATTGAATGTCATACAAAGTGTAGTTTGAAAAAGACAAACTCATTTATGATTGGATGAAAATGGTCTTTCATTTTCATATATTAAGAAAGGGTTTTTATCAGAAATTAAGTTAAACTCTGAAGAAAAATAATAATCAATAGATAGAATGCATCTTCCATAAATATGAAATAAACAAAAAAATCGACAATGGTCGAGCTTTAAACCTATTTCTTTATAATTGGTACAGACTTTTCTACTAAAAAAAAAGATTAAATTTTAAATCAAACTTTTGACATACTCTGTATATGTGTGTGTGTGCGTGTGCGCGTGTGTGTGTGTGTGTGCGCGCGCGCGCGTGCGCATGTGTGTGTATGTGTGTGTGTGCGCGCGCGTGTGTGTGTATGTGTGTGTGTGTATGAGCGTTCAACAACACCTCAAACAATGCAGCACTATAATCCTCTGATTTCCACCACCCATTTATATTAAAAAAAAATAGTGAGAGGAAAGATTGCTAGTGGAAGGAGAAAGAAAGGCAAATGAGAGGTGGAAATCAGAGACAAATGGGATGCTGCACTGTTTGGAGTGTTGTTGAACTATCCTCGTATGTATGTATATACACACATGTGCACGCACACGCACAAACCAACAACAACTAAGCCATTAATCATAAAAAAGTTGAGGTCGGTTAGAGATGGAACCCAAAACCAAATGACAAAGTCAATTTAAGGATAAAAATAATAACAAGAGATTTAACAGTGAAAAATAAAGAAAGATAAAATAAACTAATATAAAATAATAATAGCAATAGTAATGAATAAATAAGAAACCAAAGTGATGATGATGATAATTTAAAAAAACAATGTTACTACTAGTAATAGATATTGAAAACCAACACTACGCCTTAAGCCTCATATTCACTAGTCTTATAATCTAAAATTTATAACATTCTCCCTAAAGTAACCCTAAGCTCAAGGTTCTGATACACGAATCGCTAACTTTCATGCCCTCCTATTCGAAACCAGCTCCTAGAAATTTCTTAAGTTCTTTCTATTACTTCCTCCCATGTCATCTTCGGTCGACTTCTACCTTTCTTTGAGCATTCGGTGCGGTCAATGATTCCTACGTGTACGGGTGCATCATGCGGTCTCCGACGGAAATGTCCGACGTTGGACTAGCTTCTCTTCAATTGGTGCAACTCCAAGTTTATCACGAATATCATCATTTCTAATTCAGTTCCGTTTAGTGTGCCCACAGCTTCATCGCAACATACGCATCTCAACAGCAATTATCTTCTTAACATGTCGCCTTTTAATATAAACACACACACACACACTATAAACACACACACAACACACACACACTATCTTTTTCACTCTAGATATTTTGGTGAGTTTCATTTTGCATCACTGTGATGGTATAACATCCCTATTGGCTGATTTGATGATATAAAAAAGAAGAATAAGATATTGGCGTTATTTATGTTAACCTAACCTCTATGCTGTCATTGACGGAGGCAATTGACCTGTGCACATATCTATCTATTCTTATAATGATACTGATAGAAAAAATATGCAATGCATTTATAGGTGAGCATATCCAAGATGAGACATAAGCTACGACACTTTAGATGTTCCAAATCAAATTGAAGGATACACATAGATGGTGTCTTACAAAACCTCCTTTCATAGCATAGCCTAAAATACCATCAGCATTTTAGCATGAAATAATTCACAATATAATGTATGGTGCAATGCTTTTACCGCTTCAAAATTTAATATTCAGCATTACATTGCAGAGTTATTTTCTCGTACTAGCAGTAATTCTTGGATTCAAGCTTTCTTTTTTAAATCTTGTAATAAAGAGTTGGTCTTTATATGCTCTAAGATAACCTTGCAATAGCTTAAGTGATTAAGATCAAACAAAATTCAAATGTGTAATTCATATTTGAAGTTACTTCAAAATAGACAACTAGATACAATGCAAGTTTACAATGAATACTAGCACAGCTAAAAATATTCCATTGTGATCAAATATGGGGTATTGACCGTAACAATATAGGTTGCGTTAAGAGATAAAACAAGAGCTTTATGATCACATAGGAAGGATGCCGATCCAACACAAAGATATCAAAGAAAGAAAAAAAATAGAAAAAATACCATCAACTCCGAAATCGGGAAGCAACAAATGGCGACTGTATCTATAAATCATATCAGAAGTTAACCCATTCCCACTATCAACTCCACTACCACCTACAAAATCACTCTTCCCGTTGCACACTTGCGCTTCTAGCATGCTTATTTTCTTCTCGATTTTCTCCTTCTCAGCTTTTAGCTTCTCGATTTCGCAAAAAATCTCATCTTTATTCCCACTGTCCATGGTTATTGAACAAATCTGTTGAACATACAAGCTTGATTATCAAACAAAGGTCAACGTCTGGTACCTTAAGCAAACTTGAGAAAAAGTAGGAAATACTTTGATGGTTTTATAGATAGGCCATAAATGTGTTGGCGGGCGGCGCTGAGGGTTTCTCGGTTAACTGGCCTTATTATCTTCGCCTGGGCCACGTGTATAGGGGTGAGCAATATTCGGTTCAAACCGAATTAACCGACCAAACCGGTTCATTTCGGTCGGTTCGGTTCGGTTTTAAAACTAAATCGGTTTGTATTCGGTTTGCAAAAAATATTTTTTTGTTTATCGGTTTAACCAAATTAACCGAACTTTTAATTTATTATTTAATTTTACGGTTTCGTAGTACTTTTAATAATTAGTTTAGTTATGTAATATAAAGATATTTATTGCAAATAGATCAAACCATATCATAAACATAAAATTTACTATATAAAATTTCTTCAAACATGAATTAATGTTTTATTTTGAGTGAATTCATCATTTGAATATTAATAAATCCTTCAAATTCGGTTAAATCGGTTACCGACCGAATTAACCGAAATTAATTTTGTTAGTTCGGTTTGGTTTGAAAAAAAAATCGGTTTCAATTCGGTTTGAGTATTTTTACGTCCAAACAAACCGAACCGACCGAACGCTCACCCCTACACGTGTACATGTAAGTAAAACGGTTTAAGCCCGGTTAATTTGAGAAATTGAAGTCGAGTTCAAATAAGGTACAATTAATCACAAGGACAAAACTAACAGTTTTTTTATTCATAAGAACAGCCCATTAAAAATTTAACCAAAAGGACAATACACTAATTATATTTTAATTCCCTAAATCACGTGCCATGTTTCTTTTTCGTCGCTCCTATCTCACGTGATTTTTTTTCCGTTCAATTTTTCTCCAGCGCAGTTTTTCTTCTTCATGATTTCATCTTTAAACATCTCTCTCGTTCAATCATCTTCAGAATCGTTCGAGCTCCTCAATTTATTCGATTTGCCTAATTTTATCGTTTCAATCGGTTTCGTCGATTCATGAAGATGCCGTGGATTTTGATTCGGTAGGTAGTAAAGATGATTTCGTTATTTTTGATTTCGTGAATTCGTCGTAGAAAATCGAACGAGAGAGATGAACGATAGAGTTGAGCGACGGAAAATACTTTTTGTGATTGTGAATTTAGCAGCAGATTTTAGGTGTCAGTTTACTATTTTTTAAAGTATCAGTTTTCCTGAATTAACAATGTTATGCTTTTGTCTTTATAATTTTGGTGTTATATCAGTTTTGTACTTGTACGGTTGCATTAGATTTGCAACTCGATCGAAATTATGTCATTTTAATCAATCAAAGTGAAATGTAAACATTTTTTGTATTAGTTTTTCTTTAAAATATCATAGCAGTTTTTGGGTATCAGTTCTATATTTATTTAGGTATCAGTTTTATATTTTCTAGTTGAATTTAAATCATAGCAGTTTT
This sequence comes from Allium sativum, assembly GCA_030737875.1. Lineage (NCBI taxonomy): Eukaryota > Viridiplantae > Streptophyta > Magnoliopsida > Asparagales > Amaryllidaceae > Allium > Allium sativum. Next base: position 424,151,163 of record CM060909.1, on the reverse strand, counting down.
TAGGTATCAGTTTTATATATTTTTTAGGTATCAGTTTTATATTTTCTAGTTGAATTTACATCATAGCTGTTTTTAGGTATCAATTTTATATTTTTTTAGGTATCAGTTTTATATTTTTTTTAGTTGAATTTACATCATAGCAGTTACTAGGTATCAGTTTTATATTTTCTAGTTGAAGTTACATCATAGCAATTTTTAGGTATCAGTTTTATATTTTTTAGATATCAGTTTTATATTTTCTAGTTGAATTTACAGTATTATGTTGGTATAAGTTTTGATTGTGTATGAAATACTTGCAGATACTGCATGCTGCTGGAATTTACTTGAATTCAAGACTGGATTGAGTACAAGTAAAAGTAAATGCATGAATGCATGCTTGGAATGGGGAACAGTGTTCTATGTACTTAGATTGTGTAGGAAAACAATGTATCCTATTAAATCAGATATGTATTATTTTAGGTATCATATGATACAAGTAGGTATTATTGTGTATTACTGAGAATAATCTCATTTTTGTGATAATTGAATTGATTGGTATTATTTTTTAATCAGTAGGTATTATTGAGAATAAATATTATTTTTGTGAGATTTAAATTGAGTAGGTGGGTGTTTTATTCATCAGTGAGTATCGGTTAGAATTAATGTTGTGTATCAAAAAAAGTCAATTACCAAAGAAAACAACACAAATCTACCTACTTGCCACAATTCTTATACATTAAGTCATAAAATTGATACCTTAAAAAATATAAAACTGATACCTAAAAACTGCTATAATATTTAATGACAAAAGTAATACAGAAAATGTTTGAATCACAATTTGATTGTTTAAAATGAAATAAATTCGTTTGAGTAGCAAAACTGATGCAGTAGTACAAGAACAAAATAGCACCAAAACTGTAAACAACACAGCATAACACTATTAATACAAGCAAACTGATACCTAAAAGCTGCTGAACTATTTTAAAACTAAAACTAACGCAAAAAATGTTACATCACAGTTTGGTTGACTATAATGAAATAAGTTCGACTGTAATACATAGATAATGCAACAATACAACTACAAAATAAATACAACATTAAAAACCCAACAAACGAATATAAAACAGTGTTAAATAAACAAAAATGATACCTAAAAAATATATAACTGATACCCAACTGCTGAATAGCCGATCATTAAAATTGGAGAACATAAAAAAACCATGAATCACCTTACGAAATAAAAAAACCTATTCGGCAGAAATGAACATTAAATTATAATGATTACAGCAACAACAAAAATTCAGTCGAGGTTGATTTTTTAGATCGATTTCGTGCCAAATTTTGCTGTTTCGATTGATTTTCGACGTTCGACTATAGGAGATGCCGCAGATTTGTTTTCATTCGATTTCCAGTTAAGATGATTTTGATTTGCTGATTTTGTTGTACGAAATCAAAAGAGAGGAATGAGCGACGGAAATTTTTAGGGTTATGTCCTTTTGGATAAAATTTAAGCGTGTGTCCTTGTGGATAAATTATTAAGGTCGATTGTCCTTGTCATTAGTTTCCTGTTTTATATAATTAATAAACTATTTTAATAGTAATTCGATAAAATTTTAATTTTAAATCGAATTTTGGTCTAAATAGGACTAGTCGTACAACGGTAGTTCGCGAATTTCGACCATTAACTTTAAACTGACGTATCGGGAGATCCGACCATTGGATTTTCGCAAAACAAAAAATGTTTGGTCGAAATGAAGAGATCTTTCAAATGAATCTAAGAGTTTTGAAATCCAACGGTGAAATCTTGAGGTAAGCTTGAATTAATTTTGAATAAAAACAGTGCTAGTGTTGTTAGTGACCCGAAAATGGATTTCAAAGAAATGAGATATTTTTAAATTATTAAAAATAGGGAAAAATTATGATAAATTATAATAAATGATTCAAAAGTGATTTGGATTTAATATATCAATTTTTTGAATGGTATAAAGCTATTTATGAAAACTAACTATTTTTGGAAATTGGTATTGGGTTTATTGTGGACGATATCTTTGATAACATCATCCTTAACCTAGCAAGTCTACATTATTTGATTTATCAAATCTATATGTTGTTTAAAGGTATGTTTTGATAAATCTTTTGATTAAGAAAAAGGTTTTCCAATTTTAATTAATTGGATTTGGATAGAAATAAATCTTCGGATATTTGGTGTGAAATACTGTTGTTTAGACTTACACTATTTGAGGAATTTGGAAGATATTTATATCGCTATTTCACTTATGGTATTGGTTGATTTCGGGAATCGGTATCGAATATAAGCTGATATAATGTCTATTTAAATCTTATATTTGATATTAGTTGAATTTTGGGTTTGTTGTGAATAACGTTTTAAACAACGCTATTCTTTATCCCAACTATGATTAAGAGATGATTTAGAATAAAAAGAAATGATAAATCTTTAAATTAAGATTTGATGAGATTTTCTAAATATAAGTTTTCCAATTAACAAGCAAAATTGGAATTGGATGGAAATCGAGTTGGTTATGATTGATACGAGTATCTATAGTTAAAGACGGATTAGGGGTGTCAAAATATGACCCAACTCATTTACCCCATCGATAAATGGGTTGGGTAAACCCATTTATGAATTTTATTAAATGGGTAATGGGTTGGGTTGACTCATTTTTAAAAGAGTCATAAATGGGTAACCCATTTTACCTATTTATAAACAAGTTTAAAATTTACGAAAATGGGTAATGATTTTTAAAGCTAAAAGGACCAAAATTACGAAAATGCCCTTCATATTGGAAAAAGTGAAAAAAATGAAAGAATTTCAGAAAATTCCGAAATAAAAAAATAAAAAAAGAATTAATTAAAAAAAATGATTTTTAAAGCTAAAAATGCTAAAATTACGAAAATACTGTTTATTTTGGAAAGAGTGAAAAAAAATTCAAAAATCCAGAAAATTATGAAATGAAAACTAAAAAAAGAAGTATTCGAAAATAATGATTTTTAACTAAAATTACAAAAATGCCCTTTATATTGGAAAAAGTTAACAATATTATTATTTTTTCATAATTTTCTGGATTTTTTTGAAATTTATTATTTCTTTTCACTTTTTCAACATGAAGGGCATTTTCGTAATTTTGACATATTTAGCTTTAAAAATCGTAATTTTCGAATAATTCTTTTTTACTATTCATTTCGTAATTTTCTGAATTTTTTAAATTTTATTTTGGTTTTTCAGTTTGAAGGGCATTTTCGTAATTTTGACATATTTACCTTTAAAAATCATAATTTTTGAGTAATTCTTTTTTATTTTCATTTCGTAATTTTTTGGATTTTTAAAATTTATTTTGTTTTCTCACTTTTTTTCAACATGAAGGGCATTTTCGTAATTTTAACATATTTATCTTTAAAAATCGTAATTTTCGAATAATTCTTTTTTTACTTTTCTTTTCGTAATTTTCTAGATTTTTTAAAAATTTATTTTGTTTTTTCACTTTTTTCAACATGAAGGGCATTTTCTTAATTTTGGCCTTTTTAACATTAAAAATTATTATTTTCGAATAATTCTTTTATTACTTTTCATTCCATACTTTTCTGAATTTTTTGAATATCTTTTATTTTTTTCCAATTTTTCTGATATGAAGGGTATTTTCGTAATTTTTACATTTTTAGCTTTAGAAATCGTAATTTTCGAATAATTCTTTTTTTTAGTTCTCATTTCGTAATTTTCTGGATTTTTTGAAATTTATTTATTTGTTTCACTTTTTTCAAAATGAAGGGTATTTTCGTTATTTTGGCATTTTTATCTTCAAAAATTATTATTTTCAAATAATTCTTTTATTAACTTTTATTTTCGAATAATTCGACATTTAAATTTCAAATTTTGAAAATTTCAAATTTTGAAAATTTAAAATTTTATGGAATATTTTGAAAATAAAAAACTTTAGCATTTTTTTTATTGGCTAAATCAAATTTAGAAACTTAAGTGGGTTAAATGGGTAACCCACTTATTAGAGGGTTGGGTTATAATCGAGTTGGGTAATAAATGGGTTAAAGAGAATATGTCATAAATGGGTTAGATCAAAACTCGACCCTACCCATTTAGACCCAACCCAACCCATTTGACACCTCTAGGATACTATTTAAGGAATTTAAAAGGCTTTGTCGTTATTCTGTTTCAATATTGGTTGGATATGGGAATTTATATTGATTGTGAGCTGATACGATTTTCGTGAAGATTCCATTACAAATGGGAGTATGATTTTGGGTTTGTTGCGACCAATATCTTTAATAACATTGTTCTTGGCCCATTTAAAGAAAAAAAGTTTTGAAGATTAAAACTAAAGTTAGAGTTTTAATAAATCTTTGAGTCAAGATTTGAATGAAAGAAATGAAAAGGAATCAATGAAGGTAATTAGAACTTACCAAAATTAATATAGATACATATTAGGGGTAAGGAACTAGTCACATTCTATCATAAGTAGAAATTGCCCTAGACTGATAGAGTGGGAATTGTGTCTTCCTATGTGTTCCATTAAGTGGATGGGAATAGGGTTGGGAATGAGATTTTGATTTAAGTAATAACCTTTGTGTTAAGGTTCAATTGAAATCAAGGAATAATCCAAAATAGAATGAAACTTATGATGTTTCTGTATATTCTCCACATGTTTTAAAGATGCGCTAGTTATTCGAGAAGACTGGGTTTCAACCCATTTTGAATAACTATACGATGTGATAAGAGCAACGGAGAATGGCGATGACTGTGATATATCAGAGATCTTCGCATCAGACGGATTGCTCGTTGATGTCTCATAGGGATGATCCCCTATTATGAGGTTATATTGTGACATGCGATCCGATCGTACTTGGAGTGATTTGGATTGCAATGGCTTTCACATCCAGGCGGGGTCGTGGAATAAAGCGCCTTCGGTTTCATTATGTACCAGAACGAACTTGTAAATGGATGTGCATTTGACGTTGTATTTTACGGCATAACGCTTTAGTTTCTATCGATGTTTTATCAGTTGGTGGCGAAGTTTTATTCTCTTAGCTTAACACCCTACTCTGAGACATATATTGTGCTCAGAGGGTTATCTATTAATAGATACTGATTGTATGTTGTGAATTGACAATGTGTCATGTTAAGTGATGAGATGTTGATGATCAAAGCATGACTTGGTTAAGCGTAGCTTTGTATAACGGGACTTCGGCAAGCCTCACGTCCCGAAAATGATCGAAACAGGAAAATATGCAACAAGGTTATGGGGGTCGCGCCCTTAGGAGATGACCATTTCCTTATAGATTTTTGAAGCAACACGATGGTATGGAGCCCAGATGTTTGCTATGTGGCTTTGATATGGTAGTGCTATGGTATGAGGCCCAGATGTTTGCTATGTGGCTTTGATATAGCAGTGCTATGGTATGAGGGTTTCCACGTATCAAGCATATTTTGGCTTTTATAAGGGAAACCTCTCCCAAGTGTGCGTTTGTATTATGTGTGTGGCGTGAGATCATATGGTAACTTCATTTTCTAAAGTGCATTGCAAGTTTTTATGCATTGATATTCATATGAGGAAAACTCATTCCGTGTTATACGGCGTGGTCCTATGATTTACCCTACTTTAAAATAAAGTCACAGTTTTAGTTCTCACGCCAGTCCCATGACTGACTGGGAGTTTATTGTTCTTTTACCTAAACTCTGGGTTCCCATATTTTCCACATGGGCAGCCTGGTAGTTTTGGTTTTGCAGATTTAGCCTTGGATTCATTTCTTGAGCAGGATTCTGTATTATGGTTGGACCTATACTCTGGATAATTTTATTTGTCTTCCGCTGAGAGTTTTATATTTTCTGTTGTGTATGTATTTTTTTCATCATACTTTGATATATATTTTTTACTCTAATGTAATATTATGATGATATTAATGAAAAGTTCTTTTGTTCGGTGCTAATGTGTAAATACCCCGACAATCCACCTTTAAGCACGGTTTAAGTCGGTTTAATTACTGGGTTGAACCGGAGACGAAGGCGGAATGTCAAATTTATTAATTCCTCTAATCGTCTAAATCTAGGCTCTGATCCCAAATTTAACACCCCAGCTTATTGGAATTTAGGCTAAAATCAAGCATTCATTTGGTTTTAGTTTAAATCCAATCTTCTCTACAATGTCCAAAATCACGGAGTGTGAGTTTCCCCTTACTCATGACTAGCATTTTATTAAATGAATTAAATCTTTTGAAATGATATGTGGAATGTCAGGATGCATTAGAAAGTTCATGATTGTTGCTACATGACTTGTGCACATGTGACACACACAAAAATGATATGAATGACACAATATAATTGATATGTGATTTATTGTTATGTTTGTTTGAAGTGTGATATGTGTGATGTTATATGTTTTTTATTTTATTCTCACACTGCAAGATCCCTTAGATTTAGGAAAAATCACTATGGGTTGAAATGATATATACCTGAATGACTGTATAGATGTAGAAGATAAATTCGAATCGATTTGGGATGTGGGTTGAAATTATATATACCCGGGATTCAGATGTTTAAAAACGGATTGAAATGATAGATATCCATATCACTTGACCATATGATATAAAATTATATACGGACACCGTGGTCGATAAATAAAATTATTTTCTTAAACTTATAAGTACGTATCGATTTTGAAATTTGATTTGAACAAAATTGTTGAAAATTAAGATTTGAGACATATTCATCTAAGTTCATGGATTTTAGTAAATTTCAACTAATAAAAGAATTTAATGTGACTTTTCTTGAACAGGACTTGTTATTTGAGAATAGTCGAAGCTTGAACCCATCCAAGCATGGAGAGTATAAATTTGGTACCTGCAAAAATGAGCATGAGCATAATCAGAGTATAGTAAAACTAAGTCACAGCGGAAACACGATAGGATAACAAGTATCGACTTGGGAAACTACGTTAAAAGAAAATCGCCACATCAATACTGAGCAAGAACACAAAATGAAAGCCAACTTGAACACTTGTTAAGACTTGTCTTTTCCGAGGTAAACCGGGAGTTGTTATGAGGAAGGGGTCAGAACAACAAGTCCTGATGAGTAGAAAGTGTATAATACTATCCACGACACACAAATGTATCCCGTTTGGTCTCCACCAAAACATATGTCTAACAAGGCTAGTAATTCTAACCCAACCTTGTAAAGATTGCGCACAACGATTAACTACCCAAGGTAATGCTAACGCAATATACTGAGATAAAACTTTCAGGTATAAGTTTGAAACCTTTAAACCACCCTACAAACAAACAAACTAAGAGGTGGGCTCTCTACTTGCTCAATAATCTATAAGGAGGTGGGTATAACCCATACATATATAACCACTTAAGACCCCACTGAAAATATAACGTAAAGGTGGATTTGTGGATCACTTAATGCCTTATTACGTTATTCATGCATATTTCCAAACCTCACATAAGGCGAGAGAGTAACTATATATCCACTTAATACCAGGTTTAGGTAGGAGCTCGAAACCATTTAAGGCCCTCATACCGGACCCCCATGTTACTATATGGCTGACCTTATTAGATAATCTCCTAGCCACTTAATTCTTCCCGCATGATAGGAAGACCCATGGTACCTTCTTAATTGTCATTTAATACCTAATCCCAAGGGGAATCTCACCCTAGTCACTTACTACCTAGAAGAAGTAGGCCTACACGGGGGTTACCGAACTCGTACCCAATTATCCATTTAATACTTCTTATTTTGGGGAGGCGAGGTACGCGATCACTTAATACCCTTTTAAGGTTGGATCTAACAACTTAATACCTCTAATCCTGAAGCGGGCTATGCTCACGAATTATTCCCTTGATGATCTCCTCTTTCGGAAGGGAGGCATGCCATATAGCCACTTAATACCTCAACGCTTGAAGTAAACCTATGTTAGGAAATAATTCTCCCTACATAGTTAAATATCGCCATGGGTTCCTATGGTTAATGATATCACACATCAATTGTACATATATCCGACTGTTGGAAAGTGTAACACCTCGTATTTTCTATGAACATTAAAGTAACGAATTTAAGAATACTTAATTTTCAAAGTGGAAATTAGGGGAAACGGGTTTCGCCATTGCGTTCGTCTCAGAATTCTGCCTGAGATAGAGTCCGAGTTTGCGTAAATCGGACTCCGTATGAAGAAGTTATGGAGTTCAGAAGATTTCAAGTTTATACGGAAATTAAATATAAATAATAATTAAATTAAAAAGCAGTTCAAATTCAAAAATTCCGAGAGAAGCGGCTGAGCGGGAAAATTCCCGCCCATAGGGGTGGACTTCCCCCATGGGGGGTCGACATAGGTGTCGACCCCCCAAGAGGGGTGTCGACTGGGGTGTCGACTGGGGTGTCGACCCCCCCTGTAGGGGTCGACCCCCTCGGCCAGATCTGGACTGTTTTGTCCAATGACGTTTTCTGAGTCATTAGGGCATATGTGGCGACTTCCGGTTGGCTCTGTTTGGTCTGGATGGCTCTGATTTCTCCTAGGATGATCTAACGGCTCTCATTAATCTAAACTTCTATATAAACAACCCCAACCCTCAACCCTAAAACCACATAAAATTGTTCTCTGTAGCCGTCATGCTGTCCATGGCCAAATTAGCGTAGCCTCCATTTTTCTCTAAACTAAGAAGCAAGTTAGGAAGTCCCAAATCAAATCAAAACTAAAGAATCAATGGTCTACATCAAAGGATAGCTATTCAGTTTCAGAAATCAGATCCCAGAAAACAAGATTTGTTCTTTTGTTTGTAAGTTTAGTTATTCTTTAGATTTGAATGAATAAAAGTCATGAATTATAATAAAGAGAAACTAGAACTGTGCCTAGTTGTAAGATAATCGTATTCTGATTCTGAAATTACTTATGCCTACGAGGCTATTTGTGATTGATACAATCTATCATGTTGTATCTTAATTTGGTGATGAATCTATCATGTTGTATCTTAATTTGGTGACGAATCTATCATGTTGTATCTTAATTTGCCGATGAATCTATCAAGTTGTATCCTAATTTGGTGATGAACCTATCATGTTATATGTTAATTTGGTGATGAACCTATCATGTCGTATATAGATTTGGTGATTCTTTTATGTTATGTTATATGCAAAATCATAAGCTAAGTCATGTTCATATAAGCTTATATGTCTAGATCTACATGCCTATATGTTTAGATCTATTTGATCCAACTAAAATGCAAGTTCACATCTACATGCTTAATTAAATTTGTGTAGTACTATGCCAAATTTATATCGCACATGTTTAGTTGATCTATATTGTTTTATGCCGTTGGGATGTTACATGTCCCTTTTGTTTTTTTTCCTTTTTATTTATGAGTTAGGCTAATTTGCGAGCCTAACGTTCCATGTAATTCATGCGAACGACTAACGAGGGATACGTTGGGAAAAATATTAAATTACATGTTTTTGGCATAGGTTGGCTCATAATCATGAAAATGATTAATGGATTGAAAATGGTATAATTAGTATAGCTAAGAATTATGGGCATAATTTAGAGGGAAAATGGGACATGACTTGAGTTGGCAACATTTGTGGATAATTTACATTTAAACATAATTGGTAAATATGTAAATTAATGAAAAAAATGCCTAACCAGAGGTTAGATTGAGTTACAGTGTAAGACTGCCCGGAACTGTCCGGCACATCCAGCAACCGTAACAATACAGATCTAATGTGAGAGGTTAGCGCATTAAGCCCAAAAAGCCTGAGGTCCGATTGAGTTGCGGTGTAAGACTGCCCGGAACCGCCCGACACATCCAGCGACCGCAACAATATAGATCTAATGTGAGAGGTTGGTGCTTTATTGAATGAATTAAAGCTAAAGCAGACTAAGAATGGTAGGGTTAAGTTAATTAAGTCAGCACTTAACCAATACAACATGTTAACTAAACTGATGGGTGGGGTTAGGTTAATTTGAGAACACTTAACCATTTTAACATGTTGATTAGGAAACCCTAGTAACGGGGACCCATTTCAGCAGTAACCCACATAGATGTATCATTGTACCCTGAACTAGGCAGGGTGGGGCACGATTACTGGAATGATTATAAGCGGTCAAAATAACGGCGGGTGGTGCAGCAGTGTAGGTTCCAACGGAGTATGGGCGTGCACGTACTCCGGCATGGACAAATCAGGCACTGGGCATCAGTAGTATACACTGTGCATCTTGAATTTGTGTCGGGTTGCCACCGTAGGAATTGATACACCCCATGGTGGGACCAGCATAGGTATCTACAATCGAGCGGGGCCGAATGACACAAGCCATAAATGCATGCGAGTAGAAGCCGATCGATAAAGGGATCATTTAATCATGAACACATGGTGCTAGTTGAAACACTTGTTAGTAGGTGTAGAGAAATAGACATAAGTGTGATAGCATATTCAGTTTTATTATTATCTTATTTCTAGGGTATTGTCCTAGGTTCAGTTTATTCATGTCATGATCCTTTTACCTGTTTACATGCTAAATAATCACTGGACTTACTAGGCTTATGTCTGACCCGTTTTCTTTCGTCTTCTTGTCTTCCGTTCCCCTCCCCCCCCCCTTCCCAGGTCCGCAGGGAGGGAATACTTCAACTTAGTCTAGACCTTTTCCAGATTGAAGAAAGTAGACGTATTGCTTGGATTCTCTTTTCTTGGCTATGGTTGTGATTACACTCTTAATTGGGGATTTATGCTGCTTTATTATTGTTTATGCTTCTTTATGTTTTAGACAAGACAGAGGCTTTATTGTAATGATTTCGGAAGTTGGTTTTTAAGACAGTTGTTGTAATGTTTTGGATGGACCACGTGCTTATGAAATAAAATTTAGTCTTTCCGCTATTTATATTGTCTGTCTTGTAAATTACCTGTATCTTTTACCTATAATACTCCACCAAAGTTAATGCATTCTCTTTGTGAGTGACCTTAACGGAGGTGGGGTGTTTACACTTGGTATCAGAGCAAAGGTTTACCAGATCAGATAAAAGTTTTTGAAAACTATTTTTCAAAAAGAAGTTTAAAGAAGCATTTTCAAGAAAAGTGATGTTTTATTTTAAAAAGCATAATCCCTAAAGCCATATGCATTATCTTTCTATCCTTTGTTTTGAACCTTTTCTTTTTGTTTCAGCATATCTGGGGATCTCAATCTTCCCGAGGGCGTGCCGGTACCTGGTTGGTTCAGAAGGTACTTGGAGGCTAGGGCTAATGATGCAGGCCCAGCAGATGTTCCTCCTCCCCAATTGCAGCTATTCCTCCTCCTCCTCGTGCAAATGCTTTCTCGAAGATATGTAGAGACTTTCGAGCCATGGGTGGAAAGAACTTTAATGGGACTGAATCATTTGTGGAAGCAAGAAACTGGCTTAAGGAAACAGAATATTTGTTTGTTATCTTCGAAGTGGACGTGTGACGGCCCGCCCCGCACCAGCCGACATTTCCAAGGAAAGTGCGTTGTACCGATGTCCAACCGGTACGGAACGGACGCCAGAAGAAAGGATAAGAAGACGAAGGATCAACAAGAAATATGTAGAATGTCTCACAGCGCATAGAACAAAATATAATAACAACATACTTGACATAAAACAGGTGAGACAGTGCATAAGCTGAAAACTAGAACTAAGCATCATAGCAGCGGAAAATCCAAAATACAGCTTGTTACAATTTCAAAATACTGTCTCTATAGCAAAAGCAAGATAAGGAAGGTACACTACTAATGCCCAAGTAGTGACCACCAACGACACAGGGAGAATATATGTAGATATCATACGTAGGAGCCTCCTGCTCGTCTCCGAATCAGCTACTCGTGCATCACCAGCTAACCTGTCTCTAGTCTGCTCGTGTGAGCACCCAGAGTAATAAGAAGAGACATAAAACTCTGGGTCAGACAAAAGTCTGGTATGAGCGATAAGTAGCTAAACAGAACAATAACAGGTATACTAAACCATACCTGAACCTGGACCTGCAACCAAAGAGTTAGCACTACATACTGTACAACACTCTAAGGTGCCACTAAACAGATGGTGTAAAGCATACGGGGGTGGGGTGTGCATGTCATAGTGATGGCAAACAATCAAGCATAGCAACCATCCTCACATCTCTCACTCAGTGCGTAAAGCATACGATATCCACCACTTCGATCACCCAATACTTTGCTATGATCACTCTGCCCCATGAAGTCACAACGACTTCATTGCACTGATCCATAGCCACTAATCCTTCGCTATGTCCACTTTGCCCCCATGGAGTCGTACACACCCCACTGCACTGGCTCATAGCCTTACTAATCCTTTACTATATCCACTTTGCCCCATGGAGTTGTATACCCCATCCGCGCTGGCTCATAGTCCTACTAATCCTTTACTATGTCCACTTTGCCCCTCGAGTCATGACGACTCTACTGCATTGGCTCATAGTCTTACTACGATCACTTTGCCCCTCGAGTCATAGTGACTCTACTGCACTGATACATAGTCCTATCATCCATGGTGAATCGAAGTTATGAACGTCGACAACTCCTTAGCACACGTCCCGCAGCAAAGTCCAATCACGAAGTGAACTCATTGGTTCCCAACTGGATCCTGAGCTCTAACTTCCAACTTGGACTGCCTTTGCATCTCGGGTTTTTGGTCATCTCTTCCCGGATCGGTTCGGTTTCCCCTCCTCTTCATCGGTTCGGATCCCTGCCTCCTCCTCGTGACGGTTCGGATCGCGCATGGTGTCGGATCACGACCTCCAGCTTGCCACGGTTCGGATCGAGTGCTTCCTTCCTCTGATCTCTAGCTTGTCGGATCGTGAGCATCCGGGTCGGAGCGTTCAAGTGCAAGTGGATCGTGGTCTCACCAGTTCATGCTGACTTCCACTGGTCGGATCGGGGTGTGAAGCGCGAGCAGATTGGGTACGGGAACTACTGGAGGATCGTGGGGAAGGGTCTTATGGCGGTTCGGTTCGGCTATCCGACCCGACCCCTTATCCGATCCGATCCGGATTCCTGTAGCATTTCCTACAACTTTTTCCAGCGAGTGTTTTACGCCATTCGACGATGTTTTCGACCATTCCAACTATTCTAATCAATCACAAAGCATACCACAAAGTCATAGCAACAAGTAGAAGTGACCTCAAACACCAAAACATCAATATGATAGGTTATAATGGATCAAACATAGCCAAAACCCCATATTTTCCCTTAAGCATGTTCAAGCATAACTAATGATGGAATTAACAAAACTTAACCAAATTAACCCAAATTCATATCAGAGGTCTAAAACATTATTTAAGAATTTATAAATATTTTTCCAGAATTTATTAATGTATAAATTCGCTAATCTTCACTAATTACCCTTAATTAACCATAATTAGTGAGGAACTATGCAAATCACTTACCTTAGCCACAAATAAACCTTATATCTGAAATAAATCTTTGATTTGGTGCGAATACCAATGATAAACAGCAGCTCTAATCTTGATTTGGTGTTGGTCTCCCTTGATTTGATGTTGCTAAGCCCAATCTTCAAGTAGAAAGTGATTTGGAGGTGTTTTAGAGGTTGGAGGCCATTTTTAGGGTTTCTTAGAGGTAAATGGAGGCTAGAAAACTGAAATGGAATGAAACCCTAACTCATTTCAGCCTCCCCATAACCCTAATCCTGAAATGGGTTATGGGCTCATTCACTAATCACCCTATTTGGCCCGGTTAAGCAGTTTTTCACCTTACAAACCTTATTTCAGCCATATCTCCCAAACGGTAAGTCCGTTTGTCACATGTGACCACTCTACGGAAAGGTAAACCATCATCCGAAGCCGATGGAAGTGGTTTCAGATCAAAACTCCTTTCCAATCAAAAGTTATGGACGAAACAAGATCAGATAGGGGCAAAATGGTCATTTAAAAATCGGCAAAAATCATGAACATGGGAAATGACCCCAATAGTCGTTTCCCAAAGCCATATGATCATACGACTTCGTATGTAAAAGAAATAAATATTCTACGATCCTCCGATGCGTAGAATGCGGGTTGTTACATTCTCTCCCCCCCCCCCCCCACCCTTAAGAAATTTCGCCCCCGAAATTCCCTAACCAAAACACACAAAGGGTCCCGCATGCCTATCAGTCATAAAACAACAATCAAACATGCAAAACAAGCAAAACATGTCTATCCTAGCATGCGGAATAACTAAATCTTACCAGGCAAAGAGTTCTGGATACATCTTCCTAATGCTCTCCTCTGTCTCCCAAGTACAGTCATTCTCGTTCTCTCCCCACTGAATTTTGACTAACTTCACCGTCTTCCTTCGAAGTTGCTTCGTATCGTCTCCGACAATACGAATCGGCTTGTGGTTTCCAACCGCCTCGGGTTCTACTTCGAAGTCCTCTAACTGATCAGGTGAAATAATCGTATCTGGGTCGTGTACGAACTTCCTTACCTGGGAAACATGAAATACGTTGTGAACTCCCGCCATCTTCTCTGGTAAGTCAACTTTATACGCCAAATTCCCAACTTGCTCGAGAACTGGGAATAGACCAACGAATCTTGGTGCCAACTTGCCTCTCCTACCAAATCGAATCACGCTCTTCAATGGAGAGATCTTGACAAACACCAAGTCACCAACAGAGAATTTTAAGTCTCTTCTCCTCTTGTCAGCATAACTCTTCGGCCTATCTTGGGCAGCCTTCATTCGTTGTTGAATGATCTTAATCTTGTCTGAAGTTTCTCTTACCACATCTGGTCCAAGTACAAACTTCTCACCGGTCTCTATCCAACATGATGGTGAGTTGCACGGTCTTCCGTACAAAGCTTCATATGGAGCCATACCGATACTGGATTGGAAACTATTATTATATGCAAACTCTACTTAGATGTAAATGGTCATCCCATGATCCACCAAAATCCAATATACAAGCTCTCAAGAGATCTTCCAATGTACGATTCACCCTCTCTGTCTGACCGTCACTTTGAGGATGATACGCGGTACTGAGATGTAACTCTGACCCTAGAGCCTCTTGTAAGCTCTTCCAAAATCCACTAGTAAACAACGGATCTCGGTCACTCACAATGCCCTTGGGTACTCCATGAAATCTCACTACCCACTTCATATACAGTTCTGCTAACTTAGCTGCCGTTCTGGTCGATTTAACTGGTACAAATCTTGCACTCTTGGTCAATCGATCCACAATTACCCAAATGCTATCATGTCCCGATCTAGTTCTTGGTAGACCATTAATAAAATCCATCGAGACTTGTTCCCATTTCCATTCGGGAATTTCTAATGGTTGCAACAAACCACTAGGCTTCTTTTGCTCGGCTTTAATTAGCTGGCAATTCATGCACTTGGATATAAACTTCCCAACGTCTCTTTTCATTCCTTCCCAGTAGTAAGTCTGCTTCATGTCTCGATACATCTTGTTACCACCGGGATGTATAGTCAGTTTTGAGTGATGACATTCCATAAGCACTTCATCTCTCAAACCATTCACGTTGGGTACAACTAGTCTTCCATTCTTTCGAAGCCATCCTTCTCGATCAAGCTCATACTTGTTCATCTCCTCATCGATTCCCGCTTCTAACTTGGAGATGATTCCCAATAGATTAGGATCGTCCTTCTGACTGGAACCAATCCTCTCAATCAAAGTGGGTCTGATCGTCAAACTAGCTAACATCTCTAGATCTAATTCGCACCTTGGTCTGAAATCGTACCTGCGATATACTCCAGTTGCTTCCATTCAAGAAACATAGCCCCTAAACTGGCATGTCTCCTACTCAAGGCATCAGCTACCGCATTACCCTTTCCTGGTGTGTATGCATATCAAAATCATAAGAAGCTAAGAATTCTAACCATCTCTGCTGACGGAGATTCAGATCCTTCTGAGAGAAAAGATACTTTAACGATTTATGATCGGTAAACAACTCGAATCTTTCCCCCAAGAGATAATGTCTCCACATCTTCAACGCGAACACGATCGCCGCCAGTTCCAAATCATGGGTAGGATATCTTTTCTCGTGTGGCTTTAGTTGCCGACTAGCATAAGCTACTACCCTACCTCCTTGCATCAACACAGCACCTAGTCCGGTACCACAAGCATCCGTGTATACTGTCATCTCTTCATTCCCTTTAGGAATGACTAACACTGGCGCACGCGTCAACTTTTCCTTTAGACTGTTGAATGCATTCTCACACACTCCATCCCAGACGAAGGCTTGATTCTTCTTAGTCAACTGAGTCAACGGTGCCGCTATCTTGGAGAAATCTCGGATAAACTTACGATAATATCCATCTAACCCCAAGAAACTTCTTACATCTGTTGCATTCTTGGGCGTAGACCAATCATGTACCGTAGCCACCTTCGCAGGGTCCACGGCAATACCATTCTCTGAAACAACATGGCCCAAGAATCTCACTTCCCTCCTCCAGAAGTGACACTTATAAAACTTTGCTTTCAATTGGTGCTTTCTCAACACCTCCATCACTATCCTCAAATGTCCCTTGTGTTCTTCCTCTGTCCTCGAGTAAACAAGGATATCGTCCACGAACACAAGAACAAACTTACTCAATTGATCTCTGAATACCCTATTCATAAGATCCACGAAGTATGTTGGTGCATTGGTCAACCCAAATGGCATGACCAACCACTCATAAAATCCAAACGGCGTCCTAAATGCCGTTTTCGAAACACTCTCAGCCGCTACTCGGAGCTGATGAAATCCTGTCACGAGGTCCAACTGGGAGAACACTCTTGCTCCTTCCAGTTGATCAAACAAATCATCTATTCTTGGAAGAGGATACTTATTCTTCCTCGTCACTTTATTCAACTCGCTATAGTCCACACATAAACGAAGGGAACCATCTGCCTTAGTGGCAAACACAACTGGTGCTCCCCACTCGGAAACACTTCTTCTAATAAATCCCTTCTTCAAAAGATCGCTTACTTGCACCCCGAGCTCTCGTTGCTCTCTTGGTGCCATACGACGAAGTGGCACCACTATAGGTCTGGCATCTTTCACTAAATCAATACGGAACTCAATCTCTCGGTGTTGTGGAAGCCCGGTCACTTCCTCGAAGACGTCCGGATACTGGCCAACCACGGGCACATCTGATAACTCATCATGTGGGATGTCGAGGGAATTTATAAAACTAGCCATTACCCCATCACTAGGTAGACTACCAAACACTACCCTCCGCCCATCATCCTCTCTAACTGTCACCAAAAAGCCCTCACAGTCTACCACCACCCCGTATCTCTGGAGCCAATCGACTCCCAATATAATGCCATACCAGTAAAGCCCAAAACAAAGCAATCACAAACAAACATACATCCATGACTCGATAAGACCAAATTTCGGCAAATCATGCTAAGGTTAGTCGAACCACCAATCGGGTTCGTCACAACCAGCGGTCTATCGACTATCTCGGGTTCCAGTCCCAACCTATCTACCAGGTCACTAGATATGAAGGAACGGGAAGCCCCAGTATCAAACAAAACTCGAATAGGTACATCAGAAATAGAAAGCATACCTTGAATGACGACATTCTTTCCTTTCTCCGCCGCAGTTGGGGCATTCTACGAAGAAGGAATAACATTGATAGCATATGCTTTCACAATCTGCTTCTCCTTAAGAGGTTATGGACATTTATCCTTATGATGTACCACTTGGCCACAGTTGTAGCACTTCCTATCCGCTGGCTTGGCCCGACATTCTTTAGCATAATGGCCCTTCTTACCACAGCTGAAGCACTCAACATCTTACTTGCTCTTTTTCTGGCCATCCTTAGCTTGGTTCTGCTTCCTCTTGTTCTGAGAGTTGTTCTTGCCTCTACCGCCTGCTTGCGGCTTTAGCCCTTCTGCAGATGCAACCTCGGTCTTTGACTTAGGGTAAAGACTCTCTGATCTCAAAGCTTTACCAACAACCGACTCAAAAGTCTCATCGATGTGGTTGATAAGCCTTTCCCCCAAGTACCCATCCAAACCAGTAATGAACTTCTCATTCTTCTTCTCAGGAGTATCGATAAGGGATAATCCATACTTCGACAAAGTGTCGAACTCAGCAATATAGTCCGAGACTGCCCTACCATTCTGTTTGAGTTCCAAGAACTTCCTAAACAATTCTGACTTCTGAGCAGCCGGGATAAACTTGTCGCTAAAGCGAGCCTTAAACTGATCCCAAGTAACTTGATCCTCGGGAGTGGATGTCTTAATAGCATTCCACCAATTCATCGCTCGCCCTTGCAGCTGACGAGACGCTAGCCTTCTCTTCATCGCATCCTCGATACCCAAGTCGTCGAAGATACGATCACAGCTATCCAACCAATCCTGAACATCCGTGGCCGACTCCGTTCCGTGGAATGGCTTTCCACCAAGGTTAGTGTAATCCTTGCACAACTTGGCGAAATCGACCCTAGGCGCCTGCACTACAGGACCACCACCATTACCGGCATTGGGAACTGCTCCCTGAACATTCCTAAGCATCTCTCTCATGAAGTCAGTGAACATCGTCCTCATGTCAGGAGCATTCCCATTATTGGTCCCTCTACCAGCACCCCTCGTGTCTCGGCTCATCGTCAAATCTATAAAGAGAAAACGATTAACCATCTCCATAGTGGTGCCAATGCAGTACGACTTCATCCTTAGCTATACTAATAGTATATATATAGATAGCTTTTGAAAACCAAAGTAATCACAAATACGCACTCTCATATACGTACTATATCTCCCTAGTGTCTTTCCCTAGGTTAACTATGCAACCTAGAGCTCTGATACCAAATGTGATGGCCCACCCCGCACCAGCCGACATTTACTCCAAAAGTGCGCTGTACCGATGTCCAACCGGTATGGAACGAACGCCAGAAGAAAGGATAAGAAGACGAAGGATCAACAAGAAACCTGTAGAATGTCTCACAGCGCATAGAACTAAATATAATAACAACATACTTGACATAAAACAGGTGAGATAGTGCATAAGCTGAAAACTAGAACTAAGCATCATAGCAGCGGAAAATCTAAAATACAGCTTATTACAATTTCAAAATACTGTCTCTACAACAAAAGCAAGATAAGGAAGGTACACTACTAATACCCAAGTAGTGACCACCAACGACACGGGGAGAATATATGTAGATATCATACGTAGGAGCCTCCTGCTCGTCTCCGAATCAGCTACTCGTGCATCACCAGCTAACCTGTCTCTAGTCTGCTCGTGTGAGCACCCAGAGTAATAAGAAGAGACATAAAACTCTGGGTCAGACAAAAGTCTGGTATGAGCGATAAGCAGCTAAACAGAACAATAACAGGTATACTAAACCATACCTGAACCTGGACCTGCAACCAAAGAGTTAGCACTACATACTGTACAACACACTAAGGTGCCACTAAACAGATGGCGTAAAGCATACGGGGGTGGGGTGTGCATGTCATAGTGATGGCAAACAATCAAGCATATCAACCATCCTCACATCTCTCACTCAGTGCGTAAAGCATACGATATCCACCACTTCGATCACCCAATACTTTGCTATGATCACTCTGCCCCATGAAGTCACAACGGCTTCATTGCACTGATCCATAGCCACTAATCCTTCGCTATGTCCACTTTGCCCCATGGAGTCGTACACACCCCACTGCACTGGCTCATAGCCTTACTAATCCTTTACTATGTCCACTTTGCCCCATGGAGTTGTACACCCCATCTGCGCTGGCTCATAGTCCTACTAATCCTTTACTATGTCCACTTTGCCCCTCGAGTCATGACGACTCTACTGCACTGGCTCATAGTCTTACTACGATCACTTTGCCCCTCGAGTCATAGTGACTCTACTGCACTGATATGTAGTCCTATCATTCATGGTGAATCGAAGTTATGAACGTCGACAACTCCTTAGCACACGTCCCGCAGCAAAGTCCAATCACGAAGTGAACTCATTGGTTCCCAACTGGATCCTGAGCTCTAACTTCCAACTTGGACTGCCTTTGCATCTCGGGTTTTTGGTCATCTCTTCCCAGATCGGTTCGGTTTCCCCTCCTCTTCATCGGTTCGGATCCCTGCCTCCTCCTCGTGACGGTTCGAATCGCGCATGGTGTCGGATCGCGACCTCCAGCTTGCCACGGTTCGGATCGAGTGCTTCCTTCCTCTGATCTCTAGCTTGTCGGATCGTGAGCATCCGGGTCGGAGCGTTCAAGTGCAAGTGGATCGTGGCCTCACCAGTTCATGCTGACTTCCTCTGGTCGGATCGGGGTGCGAAGCGCGAGTGGATCAGGTACGGGAACTACTGGCGGATCGTGGGGAATGGTCTTATGGCGGTTTGGTTCGGCTATCCGACCCGACCCCCTTATCCGATCCGATCCGGATTCCTGTAGCATTTCCTGCAAATTTTTCCAGCGAGTGTTTTACGCCATTCGACGACGTTTTCGACCATTCCAACTATTCTAATCAATCACAAAGCATACCACAAAGTCATAGCAACAAGTAGAAGTGACCTCAAACACCAAAACATCAATATGATAGGTTAAAATGGATCAAACATAGTCAAAACCCCATATTTTTCCTTAAGCATGTTCAAGCATAACTAATGATAGGATTAGCAAAACTTAACCAAATTAACCCAAATTCATATCAGAGGTCTAAAACATTATTTAAGAATTTATAAATATTTTTCTTGAATTTATTAATGTATAAATTCGCTAATCTTCACTAATTACCCTTAATTAACCATAATTAGTGAGGAACTATGCAAATCACTCACCTTAGCCACAAATAAACCTTAGATCTGAAATAAATCTCTGATTTGGTGCGAATACCAATGCTAAACAGTAGCTCTAATCTTGATTTGGTGTTGGTCCCCCTTGATTTGATGTTGCTAAGCCCAATCTTCAAGTAGAAAGTGATTTGGAGGTGTTTTAGAGGTTGGACTCCATTTTTAGGGTTTCTTAGAGGTAAGTGGAGGCTAGAAATCTGAAATGGAATGAAACCCTAACTCATTTCAGCCTCCCCATAACCCTAATCCCGAAATGGGTTATGAGCCCATTCACTAATCACCCTATTTGGCCCGGTTAAGCAGTTTTTCACCTTACAAACCTTATTTCAGCCATATCTCCCAAACGGTAAGTCCGTTTTTCACATGTGACCACTCTACGGAAAGGTAAACCATCATCCGAAGCTGATGGAAGTGGTTTTAGGTCAAAACCCTTTTCCAATCAAAAGTTATGGACGAAACATGATCAGCTAGGGGCAAAATGGTCATTTAAAAATCGGCAAAAATCATGAACATGGGAAATGACCCCAATAGTCGTTTCCCAAAGCCACATGACCATACGACTTCGTATGTAAAAAAAAATTCTACGATCCTCCGATGCGTAGAATGCGGATTGTTACAGGACGATAGGCAAAAGATACAATTGGCAGTGTGGTTACTTAAGGACGAAGCCTCTTATTGGTGTGAAGTTACTAATGCTGAGAGACCAGTTGAGACTTGAGAGGATTTCAGAATGAGATTTGAAATGAAGTTCCTCTCGCAAGCTGAACGAAGCCTACAGATGGAGAAGTTCTTAGCTCTTAAACAGGGAAGCCTATCGGTCAAGGAATACGTCAACCAATTCAACCAGCTGGCTAGATTCGGATTGGAGTTAGTGAACACTCCACATAAGAAGGCTCTCCGTTTCGTTAAAGGATTGAACGAGCCACTGCACAGCCTAGCTATGACCCATATACCAATGGGTGCAACTTTTGAGAGACTAGTGGAAATGGCACTGTTACATGAGGAAGATAAGGATGGCAAGAAAGAGATAAAGGCGGAAGTACCTCATGACAAGAAAGTGGAGGGATAACAGAACAAGAAGATGGATTCCAAGAAGGGCGGGAAGAATAACAAACCCCATGACAAGAGGAAGTGTAATTTTTGTGGCATACCTGGACATCTGATTAAGGACCGCAGAAAGAAGAAGAGGGAGATGGGTGGTTGTTTCCAGTGCGGCAAGACATGACACATGGCTAAGGACTGCCCAAGAAAGCAAGGGCAATGGCAGAGGACTAGATCTACTTATGGAGGGCAGGTTCACGCTCTCATAGCACCTCCGCAAGAACGAGGTAGAAATATTTCTGTTGAGAGTTTAGTTTATCTTTTTGACCATCATGTTCGTACTCTCTTTGATTCTGGCGCGTCGCACTCTTTTATATCTATTGCTTTAGTTGAATCTCTATACCTAGACACCAGTATAGTAGAGGATCCCTTGGTTGTTTCAAATCCAATTGGGGGTTCGGCTTATTTATCAATGATTTGTTTGGATTTGGAAATTTCTATACTAATCGTTGGGTTTAGATGTAATGCCTATGTTTTGGGCTTCACGGGCTATGGGTTGATTCTAAGCATGGATTGGCAGTCCAGTAATGGTGTCGTCCTCGATTGTGAAAAGAGAGTGGTTAGACTTATGACTTGCCTCGGTAACACTCTCGAAATCTCTAGTAATCCCATGAACTCTGTTATGCTTAGCTACATAGAATCTCTTGATGCGTTTGTTGAAAACCTGCAATCTGTTAGAGTAGTCTGTGAATACTCGGATGTCTTTGAACAGGTGAAGGGTTTACCTCCTAAGCGAGAGATAGACTTCTACATATACCTTGCTGATAATGCAAAACCCGTTGCTCTACCCGTTAGACACATGGCTCCAAGGGAAAGGAAAGAGCTCAGCAAGCAAGTTAAAGAGTTGCTTGAAAAGGGGTTTATAAGGCGGAGTATTTCTGAATGGGGTGCTCCAGTGGTGTTTGCAACCAAAGCGGATGGTTCACTTCGCCTATGCGTCGACTATAGGGAGCTAAACAAGCTGACCAAGAAAAATAGGCACCCACTTCCCAGAATAGACGACTTGTTTGATCAGCTTGTAGGTGCATCGGTTTTCTCCCAACTAGATCTGGCTACCGGGTTTCATCAACTAAGAGTGGCTGAGGACAGCATTGATAAGACCACATTCAGGACCCCGAATGGTTTCTTTGAATGGCTTGTCATGCGTTTCATCTTGACAAACGCACCTGCCTATTTCGTTGACTTGATGAGTCGGGTGTTCAGGGAGTTCCTAAATAAATTTGTAGTGGTCTTCGTGGACGACATTTTGATCTTCTCGAAAAGTGAGGAAGAGCATGCTTTGCATTTAAGGGAAGTCATGGATACTCTTCGTGCACATCAGTTGAAAGAAAAATTCTCCAAATGCCATTTTTGGAGAGAATAAGTAAGGTTTCTTGGACATGTGGTGTCCAAAGAGGGGATAGCTGTGGATCCCGCGAAAGTAGTTGCGGTGCAAGATTGGATGGTCCCCCAGAATGCAACCGAAGTACGAAGTTTTCTCGGACTAGTGGGCTTTTACCGAAAGTTCATTAAAGACTTTGCAAAGATCTCAGCCCTACTTACAAGATTGACAAAGAAGAACCTAACTTTTGCTTGGGATTTGGATTGCGATATTGCTTTCCAACGACTAAAAAGGGCTCTGACAACATCCCCGGTTCTGACATTGCCTGATGGGAGCAAGATGTTTACAGTTTACACAGACGCATGCAGAGCAGGATTGGGCGTTGTCTTGATGCAAGAGGGCAAAGTAGTTTGTTATGGAGGAAGGCAGTTGAGGGTACATGAGAAAAACTACCCAACTCATGATTTAGAACTAGCTGCCATTGTTTTCGCTCTTAAGTCATGGCGTCATTACCTACTAGGAGAAAGGTTTGAATTGTTTACTGACCATAAATCGTTAAAGTACATTTTATCACAGAAAGATCTTAACTTAAGACAACAAAAGTGGATGGAATTTCTGGCCTCATACAATTTTGGGATTGCTTATACCCCTGGCAAGAGCATTGTGTGGCAGACGCCTTGAGTAGGAAAAAGTTGACCTTAAGTCCTCTCTTTGTAAAAAGGCAAAGCTTGGAGTACATAGCAAACTTTGACTTTAGACCTTCCTTTGAGTTTGTGCCTGGCTTGTTAGCAACACTAGAGGTGCGACCTATAGTTTGGGACTCAATAGGAACCACGCAACGTGAAGACCCTCAGCTAGTTGGTGTGATGGATAAGCTAATGAGAGGTGAGACTTCTAGTCACCTCAATAGATACTCCCTCGATGACAAGGGTTGGTTGAGACGGGATGGAAGACTATGCGTCCCACAAGCAAGAGATTTGGTGAAGACCGTTCTCAGAGAAGCACACCATTCTAAATTGACCATACACCTAGGTGGGGACAAGATGTATAAAGACATAAAAAGGGTTTTCTTATGGAATGGCATGAAGAAGGATATAGCTGAGTTTGTCTCTAAATGCTTAATATGCCAGCAAGTCAAAGCGGAGTAGAAGAAGCCTGGTGGTCTGCTTCATCTTCTAGAAGTCCCACAGTGGAAATGGGATAACATTTCGATGGACTTTATTGATGGGTTGCCTAGGTCAAGAAGGGGCAATACCAGTATTTGGGTAATAGTGGACTGGCTCACTAAAAGCGCTCACTTTATACCTGTTAAGAGTAGGAGGACTGCCTCATCGTTAGCATCCATTTATCTTAAAGAAGTGGTTCGACTGCATGGAATACCCTCTAGCATAGTAAGTGATCGAGATGCTATCTTTACGAGCGAGTTTTGGAAGAGTTTGCAGGAAGCTATAGGCACACAGCTATGCTTAAGCACGGTCTATCACCCTCAAACCGATGGTCAGACGGAAAGGGTGAACAGAGTACTAGAAGATCTTTTGAGATTGTGCATTCTTGATTTTGGAGGGACATGGGAGGATCATCTTCCTTTGGTGGAGTTCGCCTACAACAATAGCTACCAAGCCACCATAGGCATGGCACCCTTCGAGGCTTTATATGGAAGACCATGTCGATCACCAAATTGTTGGTGGGAGTCTATAGACAAGCTCGTACTTGGGCCAGACATGATTAGAGAAACTTCAGAGAACATGGACTTGATACGAAGACGAATGAAGACTGCACAAGATAGACAAAAGTCCTACGCTGATAAAAGAAGGACCGACCTTGAGTTTGAGGTTGGAGACAGGGATTTCCTTAAAGTATCTCCTTTGAGGAATGTCGTTCGCTTTGGGTCTACAGGAAAATTGGCACCAAGATTTGTAGGGCCATTTCCTATCATTGAAAGGGTTAGGAAGATGGCTTATAAAGTAGAGCTGCCCGAAAAATTGGTTGGAGTTCATAATGTTTTCCATGTCTCTCATCTACGAAAGTGCTTACATGAGTCTGCGGAAGTTGTGGAGCTAAGCATACTAGAGGAAGTAGAAGTAGAACGAGAAGCAACAGCGAGGAGAGTTCCAACTCGTATCTTAGGGACAGAAGTCAAAAAGCTACGCAACCGTGAAGTCAAGCTTGTTAAAGTTCAATTGAGTGACGCTGAGGAAGACTCGACTTGGGATACTGAGGACAAGATACGCGCAGCCTACCCTTTTCTTTTTGAGGGTACATCCTTGATCTCTTTTCCATAAGTTTATGCATGCTTATATCTATCTTTTAAGTATATCTCCTCGGTCCTATTCTTGACCCTTAGGTAGAAACCAATGGATGTAAACATGTATTTGAAACATGTTATGGTTGATGGTTGCAAGTGGTTGCTAGTGGTTGCTCGTGGATGCATACACACACACACATTAGGTATTAGATCGACTCAGTCACTTTCATATTGCATGTGCATATATGTATTTGTATATGGATTGAAACTTGATGTGTTGTCATATGGATGTTGCATTTGTATGAATGATTGTGAAATCACGTAGAAAGTATGATTAGGAATAATTGCATACATAATGGACTCATGGCACTATCATGATTTGCATTAAGGAGGTCAACTGAATCAGTAAACCGCCTGATTTTGCATTAGATAAGGACATATACACACACTATGCATATAGTCATGAAAGCATTAGAAATCTGTTTAAGGACAATGGATGCCTATGTTTGATGATTGAGTAGATGGATGATTGGATGGTAGGATATACATTCTTCTTGACTTGAAGATTTCGGGGACGAAATCCTTTAAGGAGGGGAGAATGTAGCACCCCGTATTTTCTGTGAACATTAAAGTAACGAATTTAAGAATACTTAATTTTAAAAGTGGAAATTAGGGGAAACGGGTTTCGCTATTGCGTTCGTCCCGGAATTCTGCTTGAGATAGAGTCCGAGTTTGCGTGAATCGGACTCCGTATGAAGAAGTTATGGAGTTCAGAAGATTTCAAGTTTATATGGAAATTAAATATAAATAATAATTAAATTAAAAAGTAGTTCAAATTCAAAAATTCCGAGAGAAGCGGCTGGGCAGGAAAATTCCAGCCCATAGGGGTCGACTCTCCCCCCAGGGGGGGTCGACATAGGTGTCGACCGCCCAAGAGGGGTGTTGACCCACCCTGTAGGGGTCGACCCCCCTCGACCAGATCTGGACTGTTTTGTCCAGTGACATTTTCTGAATCATTAGGGCATATGTGGCGACTTCCGGTTGGCTCCGTTTGGTCTGGATGGCTCTGATTTCTCCTAGGATGATCTAACGTCTCTCATTAATCTAAACTTCTATATAAACAACCCCAACCCTCAATCCTAAAACCACATAAAATTGTTCTCTGTAGCCGTCATGCTGTCCATGGCCAAACTAGCGTAGCCTCACTACAACAAAAAACACTTTTCGCAACAGGCAATATCTGTTGCAGTAGACTAATTGCAACATACCCACGCCTGTTGGCATAGCCGGAGTTGTAAAAAGCTTGCAACATTTTCCACCTGTTGCAATAAGATGTTGCGGTATACTTTTTTGCAACAGGCTTTTGCTGTTGCAACAGATCCTTTTACAACAGTATATGCCCATTGCAATAGATTTAAAAATCTATAAAAAAATACAGTTTATAGATACTACAAATTAAATGTATTCGTTTTAGTAATAGTGTATATCACAGAATGAAATAAACAAATAAAATTTTTGTTTTAACAAAGTTTTAATAGTATAAACAATTACAACAATTTTTTTTATAATTTTCATACACCATTCATGTATAACAATTTCTTCTCTCACATAACACATTTTCTTCGAATAGAGTTTTTCTAATCATATTTCTACTCTATCATACTAGATATCTCATATGGATTTGAAACCTTGATCCAAGGTGATCAACCTATCTCCATAACTTCTAATCATCAACCCATAGGATATGTAACTCCTTGGCATGCAGTGTAAAGCACTTTGCGCCAATTTCCTTCGGCAGTGAAAATACCTAATGGTCAAACTTATATGTATCAAAATTAAAGTGACGTATCACTACAACAAAATACATTTATAAAAAAAACTGCTGAAAAGAAGTACGCGAATGAATTAAAGGAGGAAAATAACAGAGTAATGGGCTACGCTTTAATAGAGAACTCTAATTTTGATGGCTAAACAATTTTTCCCCTTAACCCAGTCCCGAAACCGAACACAGGAACTTCCTAAATTTAGCAACTCAATAAGTAAACCAGATTGTCAATCAACTAATCTTTCCAGTATGTTGCAAGTTTCTGTGCAGCAAAATATCCCAATGCAGCAGCTCCTAGCCTGTCACTCCGCTCGTGGGTTGGAAAAAGCATACATCCTTTCAATAGGATCCTTTCAATAGGATAGGTTCATTGAAGGTAAAATACTTAGGTGCCTTATAGAAGAAAATCTTACCCACGCAGGCCAGGTAGGGTTCGCTGTTCATCTCTAAATATTGTGCAGTTTTGTTTAATTGCAAAACGAAATATGACATACTTATATTTAAACTCATCTATTTCTTGGAGAATCATATGCTAAGCATACTTGACACACTATATGATATGATATATATTTGATAAAACATACAAATAAACTAAAACTACATAGTTTAAACAACGCTTTAACACTCAATAATCATGAATTGTGTTTCCATGATTGCATCTGATACATGCTCTGTATTCAAAATACATGCTCTATATTCAAGCATTTGATACACTATAGCTTTTAGGGTAGTTTTTCCTTATAGAATACATAATGTTGTCTTGTACAATAATTAAAATTTGGATTTATTAGCAAAATATGGAGAATTTTTCAGCTCCAACCCCCTAGTTTTGTCATTTGTGAGATTACCATTTATTATTCCCTCTTAAGTTTCCTTTTTTTTGACATTTTCTCAAACATGGTAAATGCAGAAATAACAAACATTAAGGTCAACTACAAAAATTAAATTTTACTCACCCGTAAATTAGTTGAGAATGTGTTTTCTACATCAAAAATACTGTCTAATAATACGAGAAAACATAAAATTATTTACTTTACAAGAAAAAAATGCAGTATGTGGTATTAAATAACGAACCTCATATTTTTCAGGAATGAAACTAAAATTAGACAATACACTTGCAGTATACAAAAAAACATAGTAAGTTCAACACAAGCATTTAAAACTTAGTTGATTAACAACGGATGTAAAATGTCACCTGCTAACTTCTTATATCATAAATGTTGAACAAAGAACTTGTGCGATCAAATACAATTGAAACAACAAAAGAGGTCATGAATGTCCATTTCAAACTCTCTGTTGGGATCCGACATCAACCTTTGAAACATATGTACAGTCTATGCCTATTCCATATGAAAACAAAGTGAACTTTGTCGCTGTTAGAACCAACAAATTGTTAATCATTGGTTAGAATATAAAACATCAGTTGAATCTAAATCCCAGTAGTCTGAAACTATAACAAAGAAGTTCCAACTATCAATGGCAGATATACTGTAAGTTCCGTTATAACTTATAAACAAAAAGCCTGATTGAAATCATTACCTTGGGCCAAAATCAGATTGTTGGAATCCCGTCACTCTCGGTTTGTGACAATTCAGCTGATTGAACGAAATCGAAAACTGAAATTTTGAAAAGGATCAAATTGGAAAAGAAAAGGAGAAGAATGCAATCCAGCAAATCATCCAATTAGACAAAGTGAATCAGGTGAATAACGGTTACATCTGAGATGTAAACAACAACCATGGTAGATGTTAGGTGGATAAAATGAAAACCCAGTTCCGAACAGCATCCAACTGGCAAACTGAAACGAATCGCCGCACCCATTTTTAAATCACGAGCACCGAATCTGAAACTGATATATCCAGATCCAACCGTTGCATCAAATTTAGAAACTCGCATCCAATTCACAACTCAGAATTAAGATTCTTGTCGACGCTCATTTCTATAGGAAAAATTGTCATCTTCGCGAGACCTACAAAGATAAAATCTGTGTCGTGTCATATATTTCACGATTTGTGGGGTTGAGGCGGAGGACGAAGAGGATTATGATGGCCATGGATTTTGTTTTCTTTTGACTTTTTTATTTTGAGAAAGCCAGATTTCATTCTGCATTTGAGGGAGAATTTGGTATTTAGGATTAAGAAGAATTGTATTAGCGGGAAACCAAAATATAAAGGCGGGATAATATTTAGCGGACCTTCAGTATGTTTATGCAAAGTGGACCAAAATGAAAATAAACCTGTAGCGCTAACCGTAATTTTATCAACAAAAACGAGAGGGAAAAAAAATCAATTTCCAGGTAAAAAATATAATTATTGAAGTAAACAGGATAGGAAAATAACTGATACTAAAGTGAAACTAACAAGAAAAATATTACTATAAATTTTCCTGGAACCAACATATTTTGATTTGGAGACAAAAATTCAAATTTTTACCCTAAAGAAACTTGTTTTATTTTATCTAATATAAAGACGCAAGTTGCAATGCACATTACAATTAATTTTATTTTAAATTTTACGAATATTTTTTATCATTTTGTAAGAAAATTCAATTTTTTTAATTATTGATTATTATTAATTATTTATTGTGATTATTAGTTAATTATTATTTAAATCAATTATTAAATGCTAAATATAACTTCATAATTGTTAAAATTTATTATTAATGATTAGTTATTGAATATTGTCTTAATTAATATAATTATCAATGATGAATTATTTAATAAAACTTGTTTACATATGCACCCTTCAACTTAGCTATTACAATTGTTAATTATTATTTAATTATAAAATTATTAATTATAAATATCACTTTATAATAATTAAATTTTATTACTAATTAAATTTTATTACTAAAAAAGTACAGTTATCGCAAGTAGCAAAAAGAAGTTGCTAAAGATATTTTTTTGCAACAGGTTTGAAACCGACTGTTAATCATATATATATATATATATATATATATATATATATAACTAATTTTCAAAATAAAATGTATATATTAATTATTATGCTTACACTTCTTGTTATAACCGAATACTACTTGAGGAAAAAATAATTTTTAAAAGTACGTTTTTCGCAACTAGCTTTACCACTTGCAAAAAAATTACAATTTTCGCAAGTGGTGAAAACAGTTGTTAAATATATATTATTTGCAACTAGTTTGAAAATGTAGTTGCAAAGAATATGTCAAATGCAACTGGTACGAAAGAGCAGTTGCTAAAAGTATGTTTATGCAATAGGTATAAAAGCACTGTTGCGAAAAATAAGCTTTTCGCAACAGGAAGAAAAGGCCTGTTGTTAAATCTAATCTATTGCAACTGCTACGAAAGGTCTGTTGCTAAATATCATTTACTGCAACTGTCATTTGACGCCTGTTGCAAATAGCTAGTTGCAATAGGGTATTTTTCTTGTAGTGCCTCTATTTTTCTCTAAACTAAGAAGCAAGTTAGGAAGTCCCAAATCAAATCAAAACTAAAGAATCAATAGTCTACATCAAAGGATAGTTATTCAGTTTCAGAAATCATATCCAAGAAAACAAGATTTGTTCTTTTGTTTGTAAGTTCAGTTATTCTTTGGATTTGAACGAATAAAAGTCATGACTTGTAATAAAGAGAAACTAGAACTGTGCCTAGTTGTAAGATAATCGTATTCTGATTCTGAAATTACTTATGCCTACGAGGCTATTTGTGATTGATACAATCTATCATGTTGTATCTTAATTTGGTGATGAATCTATCATGTTGTATCTTAATTTGGCGATGAATCTATCATGTCGTATCTTAATTTGGCGATGAATCTATCATGTTGTATCCTAATTTGGTGATGAACCTATCATGTTATATGTTAATTTGGTGATGAACCTATCATGTCGTATATAGATTTGGTGATTCTTTTATGTTATGTTATATGCAAGATCATAAGCTAAGTCATGTTCATATAAGCTTATATGTCTAGATCTACATGCCTATATGTTTAGATCTATGTTATTTTGATCCAACTCAAATGCAAGTTCACATCTACATGCTTAATTAAATTTGTGTAGTACTATGCCAAATTTATATCACACATGCTTAGTTGATCTATACTGTTTTATGCCGTTGGAATGTTACATGTCCCTTTTGTTTTTTTTTCCTTTTTGTTTATGAGTTAGGCTAATTTGCGAGCCTAACGTTCCATGTAATTTATGCGAACGACTAACGGGGGATACGTTGGGAAAAATATTAAATTACATGTTTTTGGCATAGGTTGGCTCATAATCATGAAAATGATTAATGGCATGAAAATGGTATAATTAGTATACCTAAGAATTATAGGCATAATTTAGAGGGAAAATGGGACATGACTTGAGTTGGCAACATTTGTGGATAATTTACATTTAAACATAATAGGCAAATATGTAAATTAATGAAAAGACGAATATGCCTAACCCGAGGTTAGATTGAGTTACGGTGTAAGATTGTCCGGAACTGCTCGACATATCCACCAACCGTAACAATACAGATCTAATGTGAGAGGTCAGTGCATTAAGCCCAAAAAGCCCGAGGTTAGATTGAGTTGCGGTGTAAGACTGCCCGGAACCGCCCGACACATCCAGCGACTGCAACAATATAGATCTAATGTGAGAGGTTGGTGCTTTAATGAATGAATTAAAGCTAAGGCAGACTAAGAATGGTAGGGTTAAGTTAATTAAGGCAGCACTTAACCAATACAACATGTTAACTAAACTGATGGGTGGGGTTAGATTAATTTGAGAACACTTAACCATTTTAACATGTTGATTAGGAAACCCTAGTAATGGGGACCCATTTCAGCAGTAACCCACATAGATGTATCATGGTACCCTGAACTGGGCAGGGTGGGGAACGATTACTGGGCTGATTATAAGCGGTCAAAATAACGGAGGGTGGTGCAGCAGCGTAGGTTCCAACGGAGTATGGGCGTGCACGTACTCCGACATGGACAAATCAGGCACTGGGCATCAATAGTCTACATTGTGCATCTTGAATTTGAGTCGGTTTGCCACCATAGGAATTGATACACCCCATGGTGGGACTATCACAGGTATCTACAATCGAGCGGGACCGAATGACACAAGCCATAAATGCATGCGAGTAGAAGCCGATCGATAAAGGGATCATTTTATCATGAACACATGGTGCTAGTTGAAACACTTGTTAGTAGGTGCAGAGAAATAGATATAAGTGCGATAACATATTCAGTTTTATTGTTATCTTATTTCTAGGGTATTGTCCTAGGTTCAGTTTATTCATGTCATGATCATTTTACCTGTTTACATGCTAAATAATCACTGACTTACCAGGCTTATGCCTGACCCGTTTTCTTTCATCTTCTTGTCTTTCGTCCCCCCTCCCCCCCCCCCCAAGTCCGTAAGGAGGGAATACTTCAACTTAGTCCAGACATTTTCCAGCTTGAAGAAAGTAGACGTATTGCTTGGATTCTCTTTTCTTGGCTATGGCTGTGATTACACTCTTAATTGGGGATTTATGCTGCTTTATTATTGTTTATGCTTCTTTATGTTTTAGACAAGACAAAGTCTTTATTGTAATGATTTTGGAAGTTGGTTTTTAAGATAGTTGTTGTAATGTTTTGAATGGACCACGTGCTTATGAAATGAAATTTAGTCTTTCCGCTTTTTATATTGTCTGTCTTGTAAATTACCTGTATCTTTACCTATAATACTTCACCAAAGTTAATGCATTCCCTTTGTGAGTGACCTTAACGGAGGTGAGGTGTTTACAGAAAGTGTAGACATCTGTCGAATAAACAACTGGTCTCGCATCATTAACCTACTAAGTCCAATTCTTATTTCTAATTATATTTATTCTAGATTACCTAGACTAAAATAAGGAAAGCCTATAACTTCCTGTCCTAGGATGTGTAATTATTTATTTCTGTATTGGACTTAACATTTACTATGACAATCAACTCCCATTAATCCACTTTAATTCCATTTATTGTTTCTATTAAGATTTCCTACCATTTATGACCCTAATGGTCGTATTTCCTAAGGCATTAATTATCCTATTTATTTCCATTTATATCAGTCCTATTGAAGTTTTAATCTAATATTTGTAGCTCCCAAACATTTCTATATTAATTTAATTCCTTTTGATTCTTATTTGAATAAATATGTATGTATATCTTTATTAATAATTCTCTTGGGAACACAAAGTTTTGGTCCGACCGTGAACTTCCCAAAATGCCCTTATGTATGAGTTTTTAAATATACAAAATAATTATTTAACCTAAAATCCCTAATAAATTAGACATTAAATGTCACTTAAATAGGGATCTAATAAACCTTTTCAACAATTCCAAAATAGTTTGCTTAAAACCTTTATTATATGTATGCACGATACTATTATATGTATATACCTATTTGTGTTTAAAATTAGAACTAAGATCATTTATATTTGTCATATAGACCTACTAATTCAATTTATTTTTCATATATATATAAATTAATATTGATGTGGATATATGGCAATTTCTTATATGGTTAGAAAGCAAATTTGGCACTATATTAATGACACTTTTTTGTCTTTATTTGAATACTTACGACATTAGCGATAGACTAGGCATCATAACCCAATTTATTTAAAACATTGTAAGATTACGTATACACGTCAGCGTAGAATCATTCATTCCGTGTTATCCATGAATGTTGGGTTTTAGAGAATACTGTTGGACCATTTAAATATCCACCCATTCACATTCATATATCCCATTCTCACCGTTCTTCTATTCACCTCATTTTTGTTCTTGATATCTCCATTGATGCCCCTTTCAAAGCTTTAGCATAGCTTTCTCTTGTAGGTATGTAAAATTTTATTTGTAGCTCTCCATTACCAGTTTTTGTGTTATCTTTTATCTTTTATTTACTTTTTCTATATAATACCTGTATGGTATGATTTTATTATTTGTAAGTACCTGCAGAATAAGGACGGACCCGCCATCGCCATGAATACTGGTTCCACTACAAAATCAGATGCCGGTCTTAATACAAAGCATCAGTGAATCTATTCAATTGACTAATGGAAATATAATTCGTTTTGCTGAAATTATCTAAGATGTTCGATAATCTACAGTTGGGTAATGATTTTGTTTGTTTCTACCGTGTTTTAGATAGCAATATAACAGCAAGAATGATTATGCTGAGTTAGAAGAATAGAAAGTCAGATTTGAAGTCCAGACAAGGTTCGAGCGATAAATAGATAGCGGTTGTGCTTTCAGTTACTTGCGGTTTTCAAATCATGCTTTTTTATTTTTTTATTCAAATTTCTATGATTTACAACTTTTGAGTTTCTATGCACAATATGCTTTTTGTTTATATGTTTGAACGCACAAATAGTAGAAGCAAGGCTTGAGTACTCTTTTGTGAAATAGAAACATGAATGATAACAAAGAAGCTGTCTGCAGGCAAGATGCATACGGTGTGTGCAGGCAAGTTGCATTCGCTTAATTAAATTATTTTTAAAACAACCCAAAACGGAACTATTATTCTCCGTAGATCTACGCTGGCTAATTAAGTTATTTTTAAAACAATCCAGATGCAACTATTATCTCTCCGCAAATCTATGCTGAAATGAACAATTCAGTCTAATTACATATTAGGCTTGCGTGTGTAATTTAGAACAGGTCAAATGCCTCAAATATCTTTCCAGGTAATATCTACCATTTTGATGCATGATCCTTGCATGCTGACGTGTTATTATGCAGATAGTTTGAATTTTGATTTGTTAAAGGTTAATTTTCCATTTAACATTTTGTTGTATTTATACATGTGAGTGATGAGACCTCCTTTATTTCATGTATGTACAGCAGTTGGCATTAAAACTATCATAGCAAATACAAATTGTTTCATATAGCCTGTTATTAAAACAAAAGTTTCTACGTGGTTTTGTAGCTTCAGTGCTATTTGTAATCTATAGACTTAATATGGGTATTATGACATGTATGTAGGCACTTGGCATTAACTCATAACTTGATATCCTTAGAATAAAATATGCACTAAGAGTTGTTTTATCCTCCTATTTTTGCAGGTGGACAACATGGGACACTGCAATTTTGACTTCATGAACAATATGAGACACTACAACTTTGGACTGCATGCCTTCATATTACAAATAACACATTTTATTATTATATAATAATATATTTTTTATTTTAATTCATGTTTTTTAGGCGATTTTTTTTGCAGCTGTGGTGTTCATATCAGTTCAAAATTTCATGTAAATTTATACCAATTTCTCTATATTTTCATACATACGTGTACATTATATTTTGCTGTTACTTTTCAGTTCGACCGTGAAGTATCCAAATTGCCCTTCAAATAATTAATTGTCCAAAATTTTAGGTACTGTCCAAAGAATATGCATGTGAGGAAAAACGGATAAGCATATCTAAATATAATTAGAAATAAATAATATATATATATATAGAGAGAGAGAAAATGGGGAGAGAGAGAGACAAGGGGAAACGGCATGAAAATGTAAAAATAAATCAATGTACACAAAAATGGTAAATCTGGACTATAAATTCACACATTTAAATATCGCCTTTTTTAGCACATAATCCCAAAATCAAATAATTAATTTATTAAAACTTTCCTTTTACGTTAACATAAACATATATGTACTATATTAATAAATCATTGATTATAATTAACGTACAATTCTTTTTAAGCTGAAAGATTCCAATCAAGTTAACAAAATTAATGTCAATTTTAAAATAGACCTAAATAATGCATCTTTTTTATCATAAAAGAATTTAATGGGTTCAACATTAAATCAAATGAGGCAACAAATGCAAAATTTTAGGCAATTGGCCAAAGGATATGTATGTGAGGAAAAAGGAATAAGCATATGTAAATATAAATATAAATAGAAATGAGTAACATATAAAGAGAGAGAGAATTTGGGGGGGGGAGGAGGGGGAAATAGCATGAAAAATGCGTAAATAAATCAATGTAGAAAAAAATAAGGGGGAAACAACAAAATGAGGTGATCCACAATAAATTAAAATAAACATAATATGACGATTATTATATAACATAAAGATAAATCTGGACTATACATTCTCATGTTTAAAAATCACCTTTTTGAGCACATAATTCCAAAATCAATCAATTAATTTGTGATTATAAATTTGTAGCTTAATATTTGTACTAATAAGGATACAAATAGTTTTGTAGCTTAAGTTTTGTAGCCCTAATATTTAACCGGCTATGAAAGGTTTGCTACATACCCATTTTATATATCTGAGGAACAATAGTTCGCGCGCGAAGCGCATGTCAACAGCACGCGCGAAGCGCGTACCACGATCACGCGCGTAGCGCGTGCCACGATCACGCGCAAAGCACGTGCCGTGACGCTCGTGTTTATTACTTATTTAGTTCCCTGGTTGGAGCTACAATCCCTATTCCTAATCACAATTCAAATTGTAGTCAATTAGACATTTAATTTCTATTCAATTCATTTCCCCAAACAAACATGGTTACAATATTTATTACCTTATTCATGATTATTTTATTTATAGCACATCAATTGCACGTTTATTGCTATAATGATCACGATATTTATTTCTGTTTTAGGTGGGTTATATTTTCGTATACATTCCCGTAAAACGGAAACTATTCAAACATATAACAACAACCATTTATTAATATAACGTAATAGCGTTATTAGCATAAATCTGGACGGATAAGATTATAATATATACATATTAAGCGCAAAATTAACGTAATTACTTATTATTATTTACTATTTGTGTTCTGCTCTAAACTAAATACCAAAACAACCATTTTCGTGTTTAATATTGTTTAAGATTCAAAAAATCTCATAAGAGACTCAATAATTATAATTATGGTAAATTTTGCCTAAAATATTTAAAAGAGGGGTATTGGCATATTTTAAATCACAAGAAATAGGAAACATTTATTTTTGGAATGGATAATGTAAACTACATACAAACATATGTACATTTTCACACATTTCCTATTTCATTTTATTTTTACATTTCTTGCTAATTTCAAATGATGCATTTTTATTAAAAAAATAACAAAAAGAACATATTTAAAATAACCTAGTGAAACCCAAACAATATCAAACAAGAACATGATTATTGTTCTAACCAAAATAGCACAAACCACAATTCAACACCCAAACCCTATAAATCTGGAATAAAATACAGCTAATAGTAATTTGGGACTGATTTCCAAATTCATGGTGTTTTCAATAACCATAATAAATCTAAGAATAAATGTAGGCAAGATGATAATATTCAATTAAAAGGCCTATAAATCCATACCTAATTTACATTCATAATATTATCAGATTTGATAAAAATAAACAAATCTGATAACTTTTAGGCATACAATTCAGATTTAACACAAATGAATTATATAAGTTATTATAAACAATGAATATATTTTCCATGCACCAGAAAGCTATCCAAATCTGAATCTGAACACAACTTTTAGGATTACAATTCTCAAACCTTATAGATCTACAGTTTATTTATAAACAGGATTTATAAACATAGATTTAGATTAGTAGATCTGAAAGAAGAATAGGTACAGAAGAAGGAAATCTGAATAAAAAAATTACCTAATCGAAGAACCAACCTTTATGCATAAATCGGAAATCAATCCCTTTAATTCTTGTTGATTTGATTTGTGCATGTATATATTTTAGGTTTTGGAAGAAACTAATGGAATGGTAAAGCTTCATTGATGCCTCCAGAAAATATATGCAAAAGAGTGGTGATCTAGCTTTTTATTTATAGGCATAGAAATGACCCCGGACCATTAGATTTAATTTTATAAAGGTCTGTATGTTGATATATGATAAATTATATAGAAGAACCCTAGCCGCTAATGTAACAACTCGGAAAATCAGAACCAAATTAAAATTTTTATTTTAGCAATTTAATGAATTTTGAATATTTAAAATGAATTATTTTAAAGAATTATGACTAGAAATTTATTTTGATTAGATTTAGAACTTATAATATTTATTTAAATCGAAATCATAATATAAATATTTATTTTAATTATAAAAGGAATTGAAAATGGCGCGGTAGTTTGAAAATTCGATTTCAAATTTCAAATGAATGTACAAGATTCAAAATAAACCGGATTTTATTGAAACAAAAAATATTTGAATCGGTTTGAAAATATCTTTCCAACGAATCTGAAAAATCCAAATTTCATAGCGGGAATAAAAAGTTGTGTCCAGTTGAAAATTCAGAATAGTCGCTATGGAAATATAGCCCTTAAAAATAGTCATTTTGCAAACGACCTCCATTTTTGATGAAACCACTTTTGTTGGATCCGGGACGTCAAATTATTGTTATATCCCAAAATTCATAATTTTTGGGATCAATATGTGAGCGTGACAAAAGAAAACGTGTTTGTACAATTTCAGCCAATTTGGATCGACCAGAAAATGGCCATTTTTCAAACGGTCTTCAAATTTGACGAAATTAGTTTTGTTAGGACCGTATCATCAATATGAAGCTAGAAATAATTTTTCGGGAACTTTTAGAGTTAGTATGTGGCCCTGGTAAATTAAAATGTGCGTTTGAATTTAAATTATAATGATTTATATTTTACATTTAGTGAAAACTGATCGAAACGATAGAATTGGCTTGCTGGACATATCCCATTGTGTTTGGAATGGGGGTGATTAGCTAGAAATGACATTCGTTGGGTTTGAATCGGGGTTCGAAATTAAAAGTCAACTTTTGGGAATAAAATAAAAATAAACCCTCTACCCCCTTACTTCCTCTCAGCACCCCCCTCCGTTATTCTTCAAAAGAGAAATAAAAAAAGGGAAACGCACGGAGCCGCCACCGCCATGTCTCGTCGCCCCCTCCTCCGCCTGTGCCGCCGTGGCGTAGCTGCTCCCGCGAGCCCCCCCCCCCAACGCCATCGTTGCTACAGCGAGCCCCCCTTTCTCCATCTTCTCAAATCCAAAACCCTAGACCCCCTTATACCCTCCGCCTCCACCCAGATGCGACCGCCGCCGCCACTGCTCAGGTCCGCCACCCCCCGCGCGAGCAACCGCACCACCTGTGGTCCCCCTTCGGCGGAAAAACCCTCCACCCTCTCTGAAAAAGAAAAGTAAGTTCTTCCCTCTGTATAATTAATTTTTTTTTGGCTGAAACTAAATTCTTAAAAGGAAATAACATTGTTTTTCATAGAAATGTGATTTTTATATTGATTACATAACATAAAAATATGATTTTTTACTTATTAGAATAGCGATAAAAATATGATTTTTATATATGTAGCGAAATAAAAATATG
The DNA here is from genome assembly GCA_030737875.1 of Allium sativum. Lineage (NCBI taxonomy): Eukaryota > Viridiplantae > Streptophyta > Magnoliopsida > Asparagales > Amaryllidaceae > Allium > Allium sativum. The sequence goes on along the minus strand of CM060909.1, from coordinate 424,111,586 downwards.
TTTTTTAGTGAAGTAGAAATTCGATTTTTATTTATGTGGAAAGTCACGATTTTTATTATATAAATAACAAAATAAAAATGTGATTTTTATTTTAAAAGTGGCACTATGAAAAATGCGATTTTTGAATACATGATCATCATATTAAAAAGGTGATTTTAATATGAACAGCGTGAAAATGAAGTGGGAATTTCGGGCAAATTCGGACTGGTTAGAAATTCAGAAACAAAATGGAGGAGTGGATCCCAAAGGTGAGAACTCCTCATTATAATTTTCTTTATACGGTTATTTATTTTTATAACTGCATACATGAACTGTTCCCCGTCGTCCACAGACCATGGACGACTTGTTTGGTTAGTTGGTTTGGTTGATTAGATTATTTGGTTGAATTTGGTTGTTTGGGTGAAATGAATTGATTAGAATTGTTATGTGTGTATGGCGCGAGCCAATATCAGGAGAGGGGTAATGCTAGACATTACCCGATTTTGATATCGCGCCGTTATGTCACCAAAATTTTCTAAAATATGTTAGAACAATAAAAATATTATTTTATTGTGTAAATGAATTGAATAAATATTTTATTGTTAAAAATATAATTTTTAACGTGTATATAAATAAAATAAATATTCATTTACAAATCAGACGATTTGTTTATGTACACGCATTTGACTGATATGGATTGGGACGATAAATTTTACACATTGCCCAACTGCACAAATAAAATTCATTATTTGTTGATTGAAACCCCACACAGGTATTGGGATGATATTGGACATACACTAATCCCAATATTTAGTTGTATGTCAATCGATGGATTGACAAGCTGTGTAAGCGTTGAATATTTATATTTAATGCTTATACAGTGTAGAATGCACTCTGGTGATGGTTGACTGTGTTTGATTGTTGTTATATACATGTATTGTGTGAAATCCATATAATCACATTATATGGTAATTGACTGTGTCTGATTCCAGTTCAGAAAGAATGAATATTTTAAAATAACGAATATTTTAAAATAAAGAATATTTTAAAATAATATTCAGTCAAAGATCAAAATATGATTTTGATGTCCGATTTGAGATGGACACGAAAATATTTAAATACATAAAGATGTGTTGATTAGATTAACGTCATTTTGACATGAACGATATTTATATCGATTTTATTCATTTCTATAATGAATATTGAAAATGAATTGATTTCAAAATCTAATGTTTTGAAAATATTATCATTTATATATATATCGATGATATGGAATATTCAATTTTGATTTGAAGTTGAATACGAAGTTGAAATCGTTTTGAAAACGAATTTAAAACGATTTATAAAATACGTTTTAAATGGAAATCGACGAAATATATATTATATATATAATATAATGGCCTGAATAGAACGCGCCGCACAGCGGCAGTTCGCGAATTTCAACCATTGACTTCGAATGGACATTACGGGAGATCCGACCGTCGGATTCTACTAAAACCGGAACCGTTGGGTTCGTATCGAAAAGAGCGTTCCAACGAATATTAGAGATTTGAAATCTAACGGTTGGATTTGGAATCATGTCCAAATCAAATTTGGAAAAGGTCGCTGTAAGTGCTGTTCGATGGTTGTTTATTGAAATCGACTGTACGGGCCTTGATAAAATTATTAAAATATCAATAATTAGTGTAAAATCATAAGAAATGATTTGGAAAGAATTGGGATGAAAAATTCCATATTTGAAAAGATAAAAATATGTTTTTATCGAAATGAACTAGTTATTAACTAGATATGAAATCCAATAACTTTTAAATAAAATAAATTGGATTTGAAATAGTTTTAAAAATAACCAGAATTTCCAATATAATTATTGGAATGGATTTGAATCGAAATTATCTTCGGAATAGTTCGATATTAGATTCCGTGATTATACGGATATTGTGGAGGAATTTGGAAGATATATATATATCTTTATTTCCAATACAATATTTGTTGGTTGTAGAATTTGATATTGAATATAAGCCGATATATTTTCTATTCAGAGCCTTGTATTTAATATCAAATGGGATTTTGGGTTTGTCGTGAACGGTGTCTTCAGTAACACTGTTCTTGAACCCCATGTGAAGAGAATAAATCTTTTAATTAAGATTGTTAGAGTTTCCAATTATATCTAATAATTGGAATAAAATGGAATGTGAATTGGGTTTATCGTGAACTGTGTTTTAAACGACATTCGTTCTTTAACCCGATTTACAGTGAAATGTGATTTGGAATTTATAAATCTTTTGTTAAGATTTAAAGGAGATTTTCCAAAGTAAAGTTTTCCAATTTAATAAAATAAATTGGAATGGAATGGAATTCGATTTGGTAATAATCGGAGTGAATTTCTATGAATGAAGACTGCTAATATATATGGAATTTAAAAGGCTTTGCCGTTATTCCATTTATATTATTAGTCGGATATGGAAGTTTATATCGATTATATATATATTGATATGTTTTTCGTGAAGATTCCATAATTAATGGAATGTGATTTTGGGTTTATCGTGAGCTGTGTTTTAAATGACATTAGTTCTTTTACCCAGTTAAAGACATGATTTATTTTCTGGATTTGAATAATCATTAAGTAATGATTTTTGGAAATTAAAACTGAATTAGAGTTGTAATTGATATACATGTAAATGTGTATATTTTATCCGCTTATTTATCTTATTTTCCCTTTAAAATAATTGATACATTGTATTTATAGCTGTATTTTCAGATTGTTGACAAGAAGCATGGTTTAGAGCATTTGATGGATAAAGCATGAAGAATTTGCTTAAAAAGAGTGAAGTTTAAAATTGCTAAAGCTTGAAGAGTCTAAAGCTTGAAGAACGGTTGCAATTATATTTCAGTTAAGAGGATTTGGCTCAATAAAGACTCAAACTGCATTCACATTAGCTCATTTGGAAGGCCTCTTACTCATGTTGCGTTCACACTAGCCTATTTGCTAGACCACTCACTCTAAAGCTGCGTTCACACTGGCTTATGTGTTATTTGGGTTATTTCTTTAGTCCCACATTATGTAACTAGCTAGCTAGCCTTTGTCATATCAGCTATAAATACATTGTATCTTAGTCTTGTAAAGACACATGAGGTTTTATTCTGTAATTCTCTTCTTGGAATAAAATCATTCTCTCCCTTTCTTTTTACTTTTTGTTTATTTTATTTATGTTCATGTTATTTATTTTCTTTTTCTCTTCTTCTTTAGCTATGTCTAGCTAATCCCCTTTGATTAGGGGGTGATGACGCTGATAGTATGATTCAATATGAATCACATAGCCAAAAGATGAGGACTGTATACATGCAGATCTGGATCTGAATTAAGGGTTAGATCTGAACCTTCATATTTTGTGTCGTTTAAGAGCTATGCTCCTTCACAGGATATATTCGTGTTCGATCTAACGTTTATCAGATCTAGATCTAATTTTAGGGTTTTAGAAATTAATTAGTAAATCTGTCCTGATAGTCTATGGTTGTAGAGCTGAGCTCCTGCATAGGCTATGCTTGTCGTTATTTACATATTTGTTTCTAAAAACCTATTATCGTTGATTCATGTTTGTGACAGAAACATGTATTAGATCTGGTTAATCTTTTGGCTATTGATGATTATGAATCTGATCTATGTCATTATCCCCTAATTGCTTTCACTTAGTGTTAAAACTCTCTTTTATTTAATTCCTGCTATTTTCTTTGTTTTCCACCAATCAAAAGTTAGGGATAACTTGATTGGATTTATTAATTAAAATATTTTTGGTCCCAGAGTTCGACACCCTCTACAACAATCCTTGTTGTTTAGGAAAGCCGAACGAATTTTACAGTTGTTTACAATTGTCTAATTTGTTCGCAAACAAATTTTGGCGCCGTTGCCGGGGACCAAAATAATTTTTATAAATAATCCTTCGGGTTATATATTTTTTTTTCTTGCTGTTGTTTTTATATATATATATATAAAATCTTGTTTAAATGATTTGGTATTAAATTATTGATACCACAATCTTTTAATTTAAGAAAAAAAAAATCTTGCCACAATTCCGTTCAATTTCCTGCCAATTTTTGTTTTCAATTTAGTTCCTTTCCTTCATTTCTTTCCTTTCTACAACATATTTCTTCTTTTCCAAGTTTTTCCTTTTCTGCAAATAAAAAAAAAGATTTTTCTTCTGATTTCCTTTCTTTCTCTGTTACTCTTTCTTCACCATTTGTTCAACACAGTCAAACCATACCTCTTCATCTAAGCCTCAATATCACCACCAAACTTCCATCAGATCCATCAAAAATTCTCACGTCCATCCTTCAATAGCACATCCGCACTAAATACTCAGACATCATCCACTTCACAATCATAGCCACCGCACTTCAGCAAATACCACGACACAGCCAATTCACCTCTCCTATTCATCAGTACAGTTCAGTCACTCCATCCATCCCTTACGGCATCACCTCCTCAAACGATCACCGGTCAAAAACACCATCCCTATAGACTAAACTCCATCGTCACCTTCTCAAACTGACATTAACTCGTCTTTGCATCGATACTTTCAAGCCACCGAACTACTTCACATACACTTCATCATACATACAACCTCATCTTCACGTCATTTTCATTCCCCCTCACAGCAGCTATAACACAATCCCTCTTCACAAATCAAATCTTCTTCCACCTCTTCAACCAGACAATCACTTCCATCTTCCCCTATCGCCAAACAACAATACCACTTCATACCAACAGTGCCACCACCATATAGTCCATCCACTCATTACCCCTTCACCAAACTTTAGCCAACCTCCACTACAATCTAACACCCCCAAAACCGCACTCACATCTGCAAACCGTCTTCATCGCAAACCCGAAGCAATCAGCGAAACCCCAATCAACCTGAAACTCATTCAGACCAGATCTGAACCACAAATCATCACTTCGGATCCAGAATCTAAGCAGCTTCAATCGCCAAAAAAACCGATATCGACAACACCGCAATTGCAGTTCGAACTCTATCAGAAGCCCCAATTCGAGCAACCATACATCGAAAATCCGATTCCATACCTCGAAAACTAAGACTTCATCATCGGTTCGAACTAATTTTGGGATTAATTTCGGTAATTAATAATTGCTGAGTATTGATTTGTGAAGTTTACTGTATTTGCTGTTTACGTTGTGAAGTAGAACAAACGGGTGCAAATAAAAAGGGATCCTTTGGTTGTGTCCCGTTTCAGAAGTGTTGAGTGGGCTTGAAGATTTCGAAACGGGCTGAGTTAGATTTTTTTTTTCTTTTCTTTTCTTTTGTTTTTGTTCAAATAGGTCCTTCTGTTTCTTTTTTGTCTTTTATTAAAAAAAAAAGGGGCCTCAGTTTTCCTCTTGGAACAGCATATGATTCATGGCTTCGTTTTGAATGGTGGTTTGAGTGCACACCCATTTGTTTTGTTCGGTTGAGACTAGATTTTCATTTTTATTTTTATTCTTTTGAGCTCAGTTCCTTTGTGTAATATTTTTTTTTCTTTTTTCTTAACTCCTTTTAATTTTTTTTCTCTTTATTTTTCCTCTTTATTTCTTTCCTTTTTAATTCCTTGTCATTTTTCTCATTAAAAAAAAAAATCTATTTCTTTGATAGTTCCTTCTGTAAAAAAAAAAATCTATTTCTTTGATAGCTCCTAGCCCGAACCCGTGCCGCAGCGCAGTCAAGAAAATAATAAGAGGCAACAAATACAGAAAGCAGAGGACAATTCAGGGTTCGAGCGGTTGCACACCAAGTGGGGTGTGAACGCGCTAGCGCGACTCAACTGCACTGGACGGACTGCCGATCAAGGTGAGTATTTTCTAACTCTACAGGGACCGCTGCTGCAAATAAAAAAAATTAGAGACATTGCTTGTAAAACTCTTCTACAGGGCATCGGCTTGCTTGTAATTTTTTTTTATTTATCTCTGCAATTGACTGTTTTGTGACTGTTCTGAGACTGTTCATTCTGTGACTGATTTAAAAAAAAAATATTTGCATTCATCTTAGTTTTGTTTTTATTTTCTAAGGACTTCATTATATATTGACAATTTGGTTTAGTTCAAACGGATTATTTCTCGGTGTCTAGACTATGGCAGAGTAATAACTGTTTATAAATATTACGGTGATTCGTAAATATTATATCAGTTGTTCCTCTGAAGGTACTTAAACCTTCGGCTGCATTGCTAGGGTGATTCCTGGTGCACCGATAACTCCTGTCCGTTAACTGGCTGAGAAATCTTTTGTTGAAATAAATCAAACCGTCATTATATAATTCTAGAAATTGTAAATTGCATTAGGTTCATTTAAAAAAAAAACTTTTGTGTCTAATTCTTTTTCTCTAAAAAAAAAAATTCGCTTCTCAAATTTGTTTTTTTTTCTCATCTTCCCTTATTCTTCTCGCTAGTGCATGCGTCATTGGACTCGTGATCCTTCAGACAATCGTTTAGTTCGAACAAACATTTCTTTAACCATGGCTGAAGAAAATCCCCCTCGATCTCTTATGGATAGATACTTCCCCGATCGGGTTTCTATTCCTTCTTGCATCATATTGCCCGCCCCAACGGGTAACCACTTTGAAATTCATTCGAATCACATAAATACTCTTCCAAAGTTCGGCAATTTAGAATGTGATGATCCTTATATTTTCCTGACCAAATTTGAACAAGTTTGTGCAACCATGAAATTTCAACAATTAAGTGACGATGGAATCAAACTTAGGTTAATTCCATTTGCATTTACCGATTATGCTGAGAAATGGTTGTATAGCTTGCCTTCAAATACGATTGGAACTTGGGGTGAATTTGTTAACATTTTTCTAAAGAAACTTTACCCTCTGGAAAAAACATCAAAAATTCAAAATGAAATCGTCAATTTGGGGGTGAATCCTTTGCAAAATATTTTGAAAGATTTAAAGAGCTTCTAGTCAAATGTCCACATCACAATTTTGAAAAATGGACCCTTTGTCAAATTTTATACGATGGACTTGAAAATAACTCTCGAACCATGCTCGAATCAATGTGCCAAGGAAATTTTCTAGCCCAAGATCACAATGCCGCTTGGCAATTTCTCGAAAATTTGGCCGAAAAATCAGCTCAATGGGAAAGATCTAACGAGAAATCGATTTATTCCCGATCTAGCGCTCATTCGGTAGGATCATCAGTTGCCTTAGAAGCAAAAATAGACGCGATGATATCCAAATTCGATAATGTCCTTTCATCAACGCAAATAAATCAAGCTCAAGTGTCTCAGACCTCATGTTACAAATGTAACGATCCTAACCACATAGCCGATCAATGCCCACATTCATTGGAACAACTCAACGCATTTAACAAAGCTAGGAACAACCCATTCTCCCCAACATACAATCCAGGTTGGAGAAACCATCCTAACTTCTCTTGGACCCAAAACAATGCAAATTCGAATGCGGTTCGACCACCTTTTCAGTCATTTTCGAATAATCCTTCGAAACCTCCCTTTCAACAAACTCAATTCCAACATCCTGCGCCACCTTTTCAAAACCAAGCGCAACAATCTTTTGTTCCCCAAGATGATAAACGATTGACATCACTTGAGAAAACTCTCGAAGAATTGACTAAAGCGACAACTCAAAATCTCCAATCAAATACCAATCTTCAAAATTTATTGACTTCGCACATGCAAAACACGAGTCAATCGATCGCTAAACTTGAAATGCAAATGAGTCAGTTAGCCACTTCGGTAAGCGAACGGGAAAGAGGCACTTTCCCGAGTCAACCCATTCCAAACCCCAACCGTCAAAATCCTAACTCCAACCAAATTCACATCATTCAAGATTCAAACGTGAGTCACTTGAATGCGGTCACGACTCTTAGATCCGGCAAAAAGATTGACAACCATGTGGTCAACCCAAATGCTTTACCAGACAATATTCCAAACCCTATCGAAAATTCAACCAACTCAGATCAAAACATTGAGCCAATTTCTGACAAGGACCATCCTCAAACTCAAGTAGCCCAACCTACTGAGTTGTCTGCTCCATTTCCTCATAGACTCCGACCTAGGAAAAAGACGGATCAGCTAGAAAAAATCCTTGAAATATTTAAGCAAGTTAAAGTGAACATTCCTCTTTTAGATATTATACAACAAGTTCCACAATACGCAAAGTTTCTAAAAGATATGTGCACTCAAAAACGTCATACACATGTACCTAAGAAAGTGTTTCTAGCGGCAACTCTAAGCGAAGTCTTGTCCCAATCGATGCCAGTGAAATACAAAGATCCTGGCTGCCCCACAATATCATGTACTATTGGGGACAAGAAAATCGATAGATGCCTGCTAGACTTAGGTGCTAGTGTTAACTTGCTGCCGTATTCCGTCTATCGCCAATTAGGTCTAGGAGAACTGAAACCCACCAAGGTTACCCTTCAGCTTGCTGACCGATCAATTAAGAAACCTGTGGGTGAAATCGAGGATGTGTTGATCAAAATTGGCGAATTCATCTTTCCAGTTGATTTTATTGTCTTAGAAACTCAACAGGTTAGCAATCCTGCAAACCAAATCCCTTTGATTCTAGGACGACCCTTCTTAGCAACCTCTAATGCTCTCATCAACTGTAGAAATGGGTCTATGAAACTTTCTTTTGGTAACATGACTGTCGAACTAAACATCTTCAGAACTGAAAACTCTCCTAACTCTTATGTGGACCAGTTTTCTGAAATCCATGCTGTCCACGATAATGAATCTGAGCTCGACCATCTGAATAACGAAATTGAATCAGATTACGAAACTTTGTTTCAAGATACTCTCAAAAATGTCTCTGATTCGATTCCTGTCGAGCCTCTCACAAATGAGTCTATCCCTCAACCAATTTCTTCGGTTGAGTCGCCCCAAAAATCTGACCTCAAAGTGCTGCCTAGTCATCTTAAGTACACTTACTTAGGAGACAATGAAACTTTTCCTGTCATTATCGCTTCTGATCTTACTTTAGAGCAGGAACAATTGCTCCTTCCCATCCTTAAGAAAAATAAGGAAGCAATTGGTTGGTCCATGGCTGATATTAAGGGGATTAGTCCTTCGATTGTCCAACATCGAATCCACCTTATAGATGATGCCAAACCCACTCGTGATCCCCAACGTCGACTAAACCCTATCATGAAAGAAGCAGTTCGTGCTGAAATCCTTAAATGCCTTGACAATGGAATCATCTACCCGATTTCTGATAGTCAATGGGTTAGTCCGATTCATGTCGTACCTAAGAAATCAGGGATTACCGTGATCCAAAATGAAGCTAACGAGCTTATCCCAACCCGCACCCAGACCGGTTGGCGTGTTTGCATTGACTGTAGGAAACTTAACGCTGCAACACGTAAGGATCATTTCCCTCTGCCATTTATCGATCAAATGTTAGAACGACTAGCTGGTCATGAGTACTACTGTTTCCTTGATGGGTACTCGGGCTATAATCAAATCCCTATCGCTCCTGAGGACCAATAGAAAACCACTTTCACTTGTCCGTTTGGTACATTTGCGTACCGACGTATGCCTTTTGGTCTCTGTAATGCACCTGCAACCTTTCAGAGGTGCATGATTAGCATTTTTTCTGATATGATCGAGCGATTTTTGGAAGTGTTCATGGATGATTTTTCCATATTTGGTGATTCTTACTCTGAGTGTTTACATCATCTCGATCTTGTTCTTAATCGCTGTAAAGAGAAACACTTAACGCTTAATTGGGAAAAGTGTCACTTCATGGTTAAACATGGCATTGTTTTGGGACATGTCATCTCTAACAAAGTAATTGAAGTTGACAAAGCCAAAATCGAAGTTATCTCTAATCTTCCCATTCCCAAATCTGTTAAGGACATCCGATCCTTTTTAGGTCATGCTGGCTTCTATCGTCGCTTCATAAAGGATTTCAGCAAAATCACTCGACCTCTGACTAACCTTCTTGGTAAGGATGTTCCTTTCGATTTCAATTCTGAGTGCATTTCATCTTTTGAGCATCTTAAAAATGAACTTGTCTCTGCTCCTATCATTTGCTCTCCCAACTGGACGATGCCTTTTGAAATCATGTGTGACGCCTCGAACTTCGCTGTAGGCGCTGTCTTAGGACAACGAATTGATAAAATTCTTCACGTCATTTACTATGCGAGTAAGACTTTGAACGATGCTCAAATCAACTATACGACCACTGAAAAAGAACTTTTAGCAGTTGTTTTCGCTCTAGAAAAATTCAGGCCTTATCTAGTTGGCTCACACATCACGGTTTATACCGATCATTCCGCACTTAGGTACCTTTTCTCTAAAAAGGATGCTAAGGCTCGTCTCATTCGTTGGATCCTTCTACTTTAAGAATTTGTCCTTACCATTAAGGATAAAAAGGATCCGACAACGTTATTGCGGACCACTTGTCTCGTCTTCCAAATGCCCCGTCTTCTTCTCTTCCGATCAACGAGAATTTCCCCGATGAACAACTGTTTTCTCTATCCACTGATCCTTGGTTTGCTGACATTGTCAACTACTTAGTCACCAAGCAGACCCCTTCTTTTTGGTCTAAGCAGGACAAACACAAATTCTTTTCTCAAGTGAAACATTTTTATTGGGACGACCCCTATCTTTTCAAGTATTGTCCCGACCAAATCATTCGAAGATGTGTTCCTGACACTGAAATTCACAGTGTCCTCTCTTTCTGTCATGACCAAGCATGCGGTGGTCACTTCGGTCCCAAAAAGACAGCCGAAAAGGTTCTCCAATCGGGTTTCTACTGGCCCACCCTTTTCAAAGACGCATACGAATTTTGCCAAACTTGTGATCGATGTCAATTCTTAGGGAAAATTTCTAAACGGAATATGATGCCCCTAAACCCCATTCTAGAGGTCGAAATTTTTGATGTGTGGGGTATAGACTTCATGGGACCCTTCCCTAATTCTTTTGGGAACCTTTACATTCTCTTAGCTGTTGATTATGTTTCCAAATGGGTCGAAGCTGTACCATGCAAAACAAACGATAACAAGGTTGTTGTGCGCTTCTTGAAAGAAAACATCTTTTCTAGGTTTGGCACACCTCGCACAATAATCAGTGATAATGGTACACACTTCTGTAATCGTTCTTTTGAAGCTCTCATGAGAAAGTATTCGATAACCCACAAGTTATCTACTCCTTACTATCCTCAAACTTGTGGGCAAGTTGAAGTATCGAATAGGCAGATTAAACAAATTCTTGAGAAAACCGTGAATCGCAATCGTAAAGATTGGTCTCAAAAGTTAACCGATGCTCTTTGGGCTTACCGCACCGCTTTCAAAACAAACTTGGGTATGTCCCCTTATCGGTTGATTTTTGGTAAACCATGTCACTTGCCAGTTGAACTAGAACATAGGGCGTTATGGGCAATAAAAACTTTGAATCTTGATTTAGAGCAAGCAGGTGAACATAGGAAGCTTCAACTTAATGAACTTGATGAAATTAGAAAGGATGCCTATGAAAATGAACGAATTTACAAGGATAGAACAAAAGTTTTTCATGATAAATCGATTTTACGTAAAACTTTCATGCCAGGACAAAAAGTTCTCTTGTATGACTCAAAACTTCATCTATTTCCGGGTAAGCTAAAATCTAGATGGACAGGACCTTACACTGTACGGACTGTTTTTCCGTATGGTGCGGTAGAAATTGGGAATCCAACTGATGGATCATCCTTTAAGGTCAATGGTCAACGCCTTAAACCTTACTTGGAACCAATACCCAACCAAGAGGAAGAGCTCATGGTCCTCCATGAGCCACATTACATTCGGTAAGACGCACTAACCCTCTTTTGTACATATGTAAATATTCTCTTATTTGTTTTTCCCTTTCACTAAGATATGTCTGATTAAGACCGTGAGGACACAGTCACACTCAAGTGTGGGGGGAATTTACATTACATCAGCAATCAAATTTTATGAAGTAGGTCATTCATTGAACAAGGATTAACTTAAATTCATAAATAACACCTTGGTTCTTGTTTGATAAGTTGAATTGTTGGGTGATGAGAATGAACATTATTTATTCATTGAGTCGTAATGTGTCTTTTTAAGATGCTAGCTTGAGACTGTGCAGACGTTAGTCGTGTTCTGGAGTAAGCGTGTCAACCTTTGTTATACATGTTAGAATGTGCAAGTACAAATAATCAAAAAAAAAAAAAAATCATGAAATAAAAGGATTTTGCACCTACATTTGTTGGATTTTCTGAGTTCGTTTTCATGCATAATATTTTCTTTTCCACTCAAAATTTTCAGAATCGTCAGTTCTAAAATCCACTTGGCCCAGTTAAGGAGAAATGACTCATTGTAGCGTTCTTCTTCGATACCCCACATTATTCATACCCAAGTTTTAGTCGATTTACATCCATGTTTCGACAAGTTTATCTTATATTGGTATACTCAAGAACCTTTCATTTTCAAAGGTTAAAAACGTCATTTCTATACCAATATTACACTACCCACTCCGTACTTGTTTTAAGGTAGGATAATCATATACCACATCTTATTTTATATAGGTTATCTATCTTACGAAACTTTGTTTATCATTCCTTTCAGCTTTTTGTATAACATCAATCCAGACTTGTGTGTTGAATTAGAGTTATAGAAGTAGGGTGACTAGGGCACAAAACTTTCCTTTCATGAAGTGTTGGTTTAGTAGAGGAGGAATCAAATGAAATAATGTACGGTATCATTCCATTCCATCTCCATTCATCATTCATCATGCAAAAAAAAAAAAAAAAAAAAAGAAAAAAAAAGAGAAAAAAAAAAGAAAAAAAAATGAAATAAAGAGAGAGTCTCTCAGAATAAAATAGTCATTCATCATTCTTGACTATAAAGCATTCAGTTCCATTCCATCCAATCCATTATACCGTACTTGGAAGTGAGGATTGTAGTAGAGGAGATGAAAGGAAATAAAAATGTTCATATGTGCCTTAGTATTACTTTATCTTTTGTAGCTTGAAGTTCAACTAATACACTTGCCCTCTTATCTATAACATTTTTAGAACTTACAAAATTTTCCTTCATCTATGCATAACTCACATCCAATACATTACAGTTACATAGGTGCAAAATTATTCAAAAAAAAAAAAGGGGTCAAATAAATGATTGGGTGTACATTGTCGATGTGTAGAACTTTGGTTGATACCACGCTCTTAACCTTCAAGACAATTACAGTGTTATCAAGGAATTACGATTCAGCTTGAAAAATTTTGTTCATTTTTGCACTAATTATGGGATGGACAAATTGGGACTAAACCGTTATTATTGAAGTTAGGTGAAATCCTTGGAATGTGAAAGACCTTAAATATATTGTTTGATTAATCCGCGTACATAAGACGCTTTGGATTTTGTGGGTAGTATCCGCTGAAAACCCTCACGAGACAACACTCGTCCTACTGGGGACACCCAGAGGTTTAACGGCTTGTTGCATACGCTAAATGCAATCGTGTTTCCTACGAAAGTGTGACATATCTTAGTTTAGTTTATTCGAGGACGAATAAAAAGATAAGTGTGGGGGTATTTGATATACATGTAAATGTGTATATTTTATCCGCTTATTTATCTTATTTTCCCTTTAAAATAATTGATACATTGTATTTATAGCTGTATTTTCAGATTGTTGACAAGAAGCATGGTTTAGAGCATTTTATGGATAAAGCATGAAGAATTTGCTTAAAAAGAGTGAAGTTTAAAATTGCTAAAGCTTGAAGAGTCTAAAGCTTGAAGAACGGTTGCAATTATATTTCAGTTAAGAAGATTTGGCTCAATAAAGACTCAAACTGCATTCACATTAGCTCATTTGGAAGGCCTCTTACTCATGTTGCGTTCACACTAGCCTATTTGCTAGACCACTCACTCTAAAGCTGCGTTCACACTGGCTTATGTGTTATTTGGGTTATTTCTTTAGTCCCACATTATGTAACTAGCTAGCTAGCCTTTGTCATATCAGCTATAAATACATTGTATCTTAGTCTTGTAAAGACACATGAGGTTTTATTCTGTAATTCTCTTCTTGGAATAAAATCATTCTCTCCCTTTCTTTTTACTTTTTGTTTATTTTATTTATGTTCATGTTATTTATTTTCTTTTTCTCTTCTTCTTTAGCTATGTCTAGCTAATCCCCTTTGATTAGGGGGTGATGACGCTGATAGTATGATTCAATATGAATCACATAGCCAAAAGATGAGGACTGTATACATGCAGATCTGGATCTGAATTAAGGGTTAGATCTGAACCTTCATATTTTGTGTCGTTTAAGAGCTATGCTCCTTCACAGGATATATTCGTGTTCGATCTAACGTTTATCAGATCTAGATCTAATTTTAGGGTTTTAGAAATTAATTAGTAAATCTGTCCTGATAGTCTATGGTTGTAGAGCTGAGCTCCTGCATAGGCTATGCTTGTCGTTATTTACATATTTGTTTCTAAAAACCTATTATCGTTGATTCATGTTTGTGACAGAAACATGTATTAGATCTGGTTAATCTTTTGGCTATTGATGATTATGAATCTGATCTATGTCATTATCCCCTAATTGCTTTCACTTAGTGTTAAAACTCTCTTTTATTTAATTCCTGCTATTTTCTTTGTTTTCCACCAATCAAAAGTTAGGGATAACTTGATTGGATTTATTAATTAAAATATTTTTGGTCCCAGAGTTCGACACCCTCTACAACAATCCTTGTTGTTTAGGAAAGCCGAACGAATTTTACAGTTGTTTACAATTGTCTAATTTGTTCGCAAACAGTAATGAATCTTTAAATAGATTGAAAGGTGAATTTGATAACTAAAATTATCAAATTCAAGAAATGATCGAGAATGGAGTATCACCAGTTTTGCTCCAAGCGATATTTAAATCTTTAATTAGATTTGAATGTGAAATGGTAATTAATTTTACCGATAACACCGGGGTGTTAGATATGAAGTATTATCAGTTTTGCTTCATGGGATGAATAGGTTGGGATTGGGAAATTAAAACAAATGATTACTTCGGTAAGGTGTGCTAATCTCGACTAGCTTGGATAAACCATAATTTGGTTTGAATTGATATTCAAAGGAAGATTAAAGAATAAATTTAAAGAATTTATCTTTAATAAAATTAATGGGAACATTTCCCAAAGTATAAGAATATTGGAATAAAAGGAATATTTTGGATTGGAATAAGGCGTATGTTGTGTTTTTATAACACTTGTTTATTATATACGCGAGTTATTCAGAAAGACCGGCTTTATCCCATTCTAAATAACTGAATCGACGATGTGTCGAGGATGAAGACCGTGGTTGAAGACCAGAGGTCTTCACATCGTTTGGATGATTACTGATGTCTTGATTGGGCTGTACACGCAAGACGAGGTAATAAGTGGTGATCGTCCAGACGTACTTGGAGATCGACCAGATATGCGAGGACCTCTCTCCTGTATTGGACATACGGGATGAGCAATAAGGTGCCTCCGGTTTCGTTCATACCTAGAACGAACTTGTAAATGGATGTGTGTCTGACATCGGATTTCATTCTGTGTGATTGATAGACATCGGTTGCATAGCGTGAATTGCCTGTGTGGCATGCTGAAATGCAAATGATCAAAGCTTCTACTGAAAAGTAGAGTCTTGTGGTTGATGATCAAAGCACGGCTTTAATATAGCTTAGCTTTGTGTAGCATTAATTCGCGAGCCTCACACCCCGGTGTGAACCAGAAACGGGAGAGGACATCAGGGAGGGCATGCCTTTCCTTCTAGCTAGGAGTGGTGTCAGCATTTTACTAGCCCTGACATTTTACTTATGTGGATGATGGATTGCGAGGCGCCTCGGTTAGGTCGGTCTCGGCGGAGCCGATGGATGGTCTTTATACAGACCAGATTTATGCCCCATAGGGCGGGGAAACGCAATATTCAGGCATTTTAATCCACATCGAGTGGACCAGCCCTGACGATCCAAAGGCTTGACAGAGTACTTGCCTGAGGCTCGGGCTAGAGAGTCTCAAAGCGGTAAGGACGATCCCTTGCCTTGGTTCACAGATGGAAATCCAACTTCCAATACGACATATTGCAGTTTTGATTGTAGAGCCTAGTATGGCGACATAGTGGGATGGGGGCACTTATGCCGTCTATGATTGATACATTTATATTTGAAATTGTTTTGACACTATACACTTATAATAATAGTAAAATATGAAATTTCATGTACTAAGCATTTTTGGCTATTATAAGGTAAAAACTCTATCCTCCGGCTTGCGTTGCATTGTGTGATGGGACCTGAGTCTTATAATAGCTTCATTGCTCTTTATTTAGCATTGCGTTGTTTGTTTTATGCACTGGTATTCTTGGGGGTAAACCTGTTCCGTGTTATACGGCGTGGCCCCTTGATTTACCTAACTTTAAAATTAAATTAATATTTGTTTTAGTTCTCACACCAGTCACATGACTGACCTCGAGTTTATTGTTTTAACCTAAACTCTAGGTGCCCCTTCTTTCCACACGGGCATCTTGTAGTTTTGGTTTTGCAAATTTATATTTATAGGATCCTGGTTTACAGCTGGAATGATATTCGGAAAGCTTTGTATCCATATATTCTTTTCAGTTGTGTTTTGTATTATTTTCCGCTGCATTGTAACTTGTAAATATATGATATTTAGTAAATGTGTAATATTTATTCATACTCTGTATATTCTTGTATTCTGATGAAATTGTTGTAATAAGCAATGAAATGTTCTTCTGTTTGTGTTCTGATTGGTCATGTTCTCAAAGCAATTCGGGCTTTCCTTCACGGGGAAGTTCGGGTCGTTATAGATAATGACTGGTTCGAC
This sequence comes from Allium sativum, assembly GCA_030737875.1. Taxonomy (NCBI): domain Eukaryota; kingdom Viridiplantae; phylum Streptophyta; class Magnoliopsida; order Asparagales; family Amaryllidaceae; genus Allium; species Allium sativum. Next base: position 424,094,774 of record CM060909.1, on the reverse strand, counting down.
TAGAAGGTCGCGTCAGCGGTCGACCACTCGGTCAACTACCTGGGTCTACGGATGCAACTAAAAGGAGACTTGCATCCTTTGTTGACGCTTCAACTCCTAAAAGACATAAAGGTGATATCTCCTCCCTTCCTTCTTCTTGCAAGGATGTAGCTATAGGAACTACTAGGCAGCAGACTCCTAGGTCTACCATATCTACTAGCAAGAATATTTCTTATGTTAGTTCTTCTCAGGCAGTGACTCTGGGAAGTGATTTTAAAGGTAGTCATTTGATGTCTAGTCCTTTGGGAGCCTCGAGTCGGGTAAAACATAAATTGACTTTGCCTCCGTCTCCTCGACATACTAGCCCTCCGAGATTACTTCTGCAGACTCAAGACTTTGACGAGCTTGTGAATACTGCTCTTTCCTCTGACGATACTGCCTTTGCAACATTGCTTCATGCACCTTTAGATTTGGCGAAGTCTCGACAACTTCTTGTCAAGCAACAACTATTGGTATAGTCTTGATTCTTTCCAATCCTTCCATTTTTTTTTTGAGATATTGACTTTGTTCTCTGTCTTTATATTGCAAAAAAATGGTACTCTCTTCTGGGGACGATAACTCCCCCTCCTTCGGAGGTTGTGACACTTGAAGAGGAGAACACTGCATTTGAATCCGGGTCTAGGTCTTTGACATAGGGGCATAGGAAGGAGTGTTCAGAATTAAAGGCATCCTTTAAGAAGATTGAATTGGAGTTGGAGGCTGAGAAAAAGGCAAAGCTCGTTTTGAACGGTCAAGTGTTGGCGCTCCAATTGTTAAAGAAGGAAGTTGAGGATAAGAAAGTTAGGATGTCGGCAAACCATACTGAGAGATTCAAAGAGAAACATGACCAGATTTCCCAAGTCCAGAATTCTATTTCCAATGCCAGGCATATAATTCATAAAGCCAAGAATAAGGTTTCTTTATTTCTAGGGTCTCACTACCCGAGGGCAGTGCTAAAATCTTATGAGAATGCTCTCTTGTTGGCGTATTCCAACAATTTTTAAAAAGTACCCAGCAATTGCATTCCCTTCAATTCATCACTCTATTTCGGACTGGGTCATGCGTAAGATTGAGCAGCTTAAACAAGGTATCCATGCATCTGAGGAGGCCTTTGGGCGGCCTGAAGACTGTTTTTATATCGAGGACCTTCCGGACGATGTTGATTTATGCGAGGAAAAGGACGTACCAACTGATCCTGATGATGGTTGGGACAATAAGGATGGTAATCATAACCAAAAAGGTAAAGAGCTTCTTGATGCTTTGAATGTAGGACAAGTCATTTTTCCTCCTTCCGTTGGTAGTGCTCATGTTTCCAAAGGAATATCTCTAGGCCTTTTGGATGTTTCTCTTGATCTAGGCTAAGTGAGAATTTCTTCCAAAGACGGCGATTCCTCTAGTCAAGGCCAAAAAGAATCAACGCGACTTGTTCAACCTGGGATGTCCACTGTTTAGGTATGGCTCTTATTTTAGCTATGCTTTTTCTTACCCTTTATGGACAACCTGTCTCCTATATCAGCATATGATCGAACAAGCAATGTTTTGCCAATAATACGAAGCTAAATAATGATCAGAAAAGAATGTAACTTATCCTAGCTTTGAATGTGTGAAGTTGTCGATAATATTAAAATGTTTCTGTTGATGACCTTCTATTTCATCAGTTCTTTATTTTACTTTATATTATAGCAGAAAACCATCTCTTCAAGATGCACTCTCAAGAGATGCTTTGCACCCGTATTCTAGCCTTGCGAGTGGGTGTTTGTCACAAATTCTTCCTCAAGCTTCATCCAGTTTTGAAAGGGATCCCTTAATATGTGGCCATCGTCGTATTTGTGTGAAATATGGACTTCCCTTAGGTTGTCTAAGTAACGAATGGGAAGCCGCTCCAAAAGAAACTTAAAATTCTAGTTTGTTGATCTTAATATGTGTAGGCACCTTAAATAAAAGGATTATTGTTGTTACGTCTGATGTGTACATACTTTTGTAGCAAAACTCCTCTACTAATGAAAATTATAATTGATCAATGTTATTCTTGAATTGGAAAAGCGACTAAGGATTTATTCTTCAAATGAAGAGATAAATAGATTGCTTCTGTGAATCATTGAATCAAAGGTTGAATTGAATGACACTAAGGAAAATTATACACCCTCAGAGTATGCTTGAAAGTGTCCTGACTCAGATTAAAGGGTCTAGTTATCACTAAGATTTTCCATTTGATAACTATAGCATGGTACTAGAATGATGTATAAATGTAAAACACTTGACGTGATGATTTTTTGTGAGATATGTAAACAGGGTTATGTAGATATCACCTGTCATCCAATTCTGAGCTCTTAATGAGAATACTCTCTTTCAGGAGCCTTATTGCACCATCCTGTGCAAACTTTGAATACACTCGTTTGACATTTAACCGTATAGGATGTATTTATATATGATAACATGCATATCTTTTGTGAGACAGTATTGATATTGAGATTAATCAATAAATGAGTGTATGATAAGATAGTATGTTTATTTATTTCTCATATTTCGGGAATAACTATCTTATTTAATAGGGGTTCTCAGAAAAACCTCCCTATATGAGGTGTTGAAGAAAGCATAACCTTTTGTTAAAAAGCATTAGTGTACAGATTTTGAGACTCCATCTCAGGTATTGCTTAGTAGACCTTCTTCCTTCTGAAAAGAGAATTTTAGTGTTAGGACCCAGATTAGGGTATTCGTTGGAAGTCCTGAACCCTTTTCCTAGTGATAGTGGTTAGAAGCTTCGAAAGAAATATTTGGGTTCTTAAAGAGAAAGGACCAGTGTTCCGCTCCTGGCAATAACTGGAAGTCCCGAATCATGACCTAGATTCAGGTATTTGATAAAAGCCCGGATATCCACATCTGGCATTAATAGAAGTCCCGAACCAACCCGGTTTCGGGTATTTTATAGGAGACCAGATATTCATATCTTATAATAATAGAAGTACCGAACCAACCCATTTGATAGTAGACCAGATATCCACATATGGTATTAATAAAAGTCCAGAACTAACCCGGATTCGGGTATTTGATAGGAGATCATTTATCCACATCTGGTATTAATATAAGTCCCGTACCAACCCAAATTCGGGTATTTGATAGGAGACCAGATATCCGCATCTGGTATTTGCTATTGTTTGCGCCAAATTTAGGCTTATTTCTTAAAGCAGAAGTTATATGTGCTTTGTGAGCTCTATCTTTGAGCCTTCATTTCCTTCCCATGGGATTTTGTGTAAGCAGAGGCAACTGCATGCTTAGAGTGTTCCCTCTAGAGCTTTTGTTCCCTTTACTCGGGATTTTACGTAAGAAGAGAACGTACGTGCTTACTTAGCCACTCTCTGGGCTTTTGTTTGTCAAAGAAGAGGATGTACGTGCTTTGTTAGTCACTCTCTGGGCCTGTGATTTTCAAAGCAAAGGGTGTACTTGCATTGTTGGCCACTCTTTGGGCATGTGCATCTGGTGCGTTTGGCTAGCTTATTCTCAAGCATAGCCCAAGGACTTACCCGACCTCCCTCTAGAAGGTGCCTTACCCTGGCCATCGTAGGCGGTGATAAGGTTTTAGATGCCTACACCAGGCCATCTTAGACGCGGTTTTAAGTCTTATTCTTTTGATGCTTCACCCTAGCCATCGTAGGCGGTGATAGAGGCTTACATTCCACCCCTAGGTGCCTTAACCTATCCATCATAGGTGCAGATAAGGATTTTCATTCCCTTTGGCGGGTAATGAGGAACATAAGCAGAGGTAGGACGTGCTTAGTTCGTAGCAGAGGCATGGCGTACTCTTCTACGAGCAGAGGTAGGGCGTGCTAATTAGATGCTCTGTCTAGACCATTTCTGGTGTGGATCGGAGGCTTACGCTTTTGATACTTTAACCTGGCCCTTTCTGATTTGGGCGCGGAGAAAGGCTTACACACCACCCCCTCCCGGGGGTGCCTAGCTCTGGCCATCTTGGCGGTGACAAAGTTTTTTTAATCCATTTTAGTTTGACCCATCTCGTGCTATTCCAATTTTTGAGAGGGTTACCATACTCTTAGCTATGTAGACAATCCTCCTTTGGGAAAGCTTTTGTCGGTCTTAGTTTGATTCTTTAACAAAGTATCCATACATTCGATCCTTTTTTTCAAGGTGTTTTGCAACTGAAGTGCTATTCTGTTAGTCCATCTGAAGGTGAAACAGTTGAAGTCCTTCATTATTTCTTGTTTGAATATAGTTCCCCTGGTTTGCTCATGGATGACTTTTCTTATGTGAGAGAACAGGTTATATTCCTTTGAAGTAGAACCACTTAGAGCACTGGTTGGGATTTGTTCAAGGTAGAAAGGGTTATTGTTCCAACAATAAGGATCGTATTGTTCCATTTCCTTTTTCCAATTGATGATCCTCAAGGCTTCCATCCTTAACCATTGCTTCCTTCACTCTTGGGTCAGTAATATCTGACTTAGTCATTTAAGATTGAAAGATTCTTGTTAGGATCCTACAACCATTGTTCTTGCTTCTCCAAAGCCTTAGTCCAATCTAGAACGGAACAACACAGTTAGAAATGTAGGGGGGTTAACAATAGTGACGGAGGTTTATGGCCCTCCTTCTAGCACCAAAATGTTAACGGTATTTGTTGTCAACACCGAGATAGGTCTAAGGATTTGGACCTAAGGGAAGTAAGGAATTATTTAGTTCCCACAAGCTTGAGTTAGTTCACCGTTTCCTAGATATCAAGGTCTTGAGCCCGAAGATTAGATACTCTTCCCTCAAGGGGTGAGTATCACACTTACGAGACTCAATAACTAACAATTACATTGGGATAAGGATTCCCTAAGCGTAACACAAGTTAGGAAGCTAAACGGCATGTAGGAGGGTATTTCGGTAATCTAGGTATAAGGGTAAGGTTTGAGAATGAAGCCTTTGTCGTGGAGAAAGCACTATGAAGCAGACGAAAGCAGTAGAAAAGTAAATCATAGAAATTGTGCTAAGTGTCATTTTTTTGTTGCTCACTGACTTGAGTACATAAGGATTTACAAAGGAAACCCCCAAACCGATTTAGAAATTAGGGTTTGCTCTATAAGAAACGAGTACAAGATTGGGGAATGAAAAAAGTCCCCTAAAATATGACCCATGGGGTCTTATTTATAGACAAATCGAGACCCCTTCTTTCATTGGTTCAGTAGTAGATCTTTTAGGATGCGACATCTTGGTGTTGGCCACTTCTTACCTTCCAGTTCCGGTTGCCTTGGCTTCGGCCGCCTTTCTAACATTGTTATTAGATATAACTTAGCATTTGGTGTGTCGGTCTTAGCTTTTAAAAAATTGGTTCTGATCTTAGGAGTTTCTCTTTGATGTTGTTTCTACCTTCCGTATCGATAAAAAGCCAGTTGGTATAGATAGCTTCGGGAGTGGCTTTGGTTCTGCCTCCACGTCTTCATAGTGTTTGTTTTCGTGCTACGTCTTCTTGTGACCTTGGAATCGTCTCCCCTTTCGGTATCAACACTAAGCAAGTTAGTGTGGATAGCTCTTCTTCTTATAAGCTTTAGTTTACTTTCATGAGTCCTGGAAATTGGTTTCGGTCTTGTAGAAGCATGCTTTCGGTATATTTACGAATGTCTTTAGATGTTGTGTCTCGGTATTCGGCAAACTGTGGCTCTGACAGTTAGCTTTCGGAGTGTTATCGACTTTGATGTCATTGTTTTCCTTTGTATCAGCACTAAGTTAATTAGTGTTGATAGCCTTTCGTATCACTCTGTTCATGTTTCAGATAGTATTGAGTCCTTTCTTTATTTCGGGTCTCGGGTCATTGGCTTTCAATTCTTGCTTTTCTTTTCTTATCTCCAACTCCTTGTGCTATGCTTTCGGAACCGATTCATGTTGCTTTCCCTCTATGTCTGTATTGCTTTATCACTATCCCTTTTGTATCGGTACCGAGCTTTTCTCTTTTATGTTGGTGTTGGTAGTGTACCGACCAGATTACTTCTTTTATGCTTCCGGCTTTAACCTGATGTCGATTCCATGCTTTCAGATCATTTTTTTGTGTTGGTTGCAATCTGATACCCCTTCACCGACAGCTGGTTTCGATGTTGAATTTGGTAATAATAGATGAATTTGGACTCGAGACACCTTCCATTGAGTTCAAAATGTCGTTTATGATATTTTCGACTTTAAAATATTGATATGTTTGGAGTTAGTGTTATTCAGGACTTCGGTTAGGGCTTGAGTTTGCAAACATAACCCATCAACCCACTTCCTTATAGCCTAGTTAAACACTCCCTTTTTCTTTTCATTCACTCTTCATAGTTCTTAATAACTCCCAAACCATAGCAGAAGAGGAAATTAATATTCTTAAGCTTCAATCTTAGGAAATTTTAATGATTTGCTTTGCAAATTCAAAGAGAGCTTGGATAAGTTCATTTTTACCTTCTCCTACTAGTTTTCTTTTCAATTTCTGAGATTTTACTAAACCTAATTCTTAAGAAAATTTGTGTATTTATGTGTAGATTTAAGATTATTAAGTAATATTGGAAGAGGAAGCGACTTAGCTTGGTTGTGCACCTTCCATTTGTGTGTTGTGTTCAAAGGTGAGTTCTTGGGAACACACATCTATGTAATCAAGTTAATATGATTGGCATGTGTGCCCTTGGCACTTTTATGTTGTGTATGCATTTGGTGAAGTAGTTTTTTGTGCGTGAACTTTCCAATTATTGGGTTTTGATTTTATTCTTATGAATTCAAGTGTAATTTTTGTAGGGATTTGAGTTTCGAGTTCTTGAGTTTTTTCGACGAGCCTTAAAAGCTTCATTTTCGCTTGGATAATGTTATAGCCTTCATCATTCGTTTGTACTCATTCGAAGTCATTTGGGTATTCATAGCCTAGGCAAACAATTTCCCAGGCTTCAGCTTAGACGTTTGAATTGGAAATTCAGATGTTTGACCTGATGCTTAGTTATAAAAATAAAGGAAACCTGAGATTTAGATGTCCGAATTGGCAATTTAGATGGCTTATGGATATTCAGACGACTGATTTAAGCTATTCGAACATATGAAACTCAACAAACAAAAGTGTGTTTTCGGAAACCTGGTTTAAACGTCTGAATTGGAAATTCAGACGTCTCACCTAGTATGTAAGACAATACTTACCTTTTTCTTGTGATATTTTGAGTTTTATCGATTCAACTTACTCAGGATTGATTTATATCACTATTTTTGATTTGATGACTTATTTTATGGACTATTAATTTATTCATTGTAAACGAATCTGTAATCGATATTTATGAGATTTAATTTACGTTACTGGGATCGATTGTTCTACATTCGTATTTATGAGTTTTTACACTTTAAAAATATAAAAGGGTTTTATACTATTACTAGATATCATATATTTTACCAAAATGGTTTCTAACACAGCTTTTGTGATACAAAGATGTTTTACAAATGTCTTCCATTCTACTAGTACGTATATACAAAATCTTTTTTCTCGCTCGTGTAAGAAACCTAGTTAAATGCCTTAGTAAAATGAGTGGTATGAAACGCTTACATTTTCTTCAACGGTCGTTTGATTGAAAACCTTATGGCAATTTTTGAGTGGAAACCTACAATTAGTTCGTATATATTCGAGTAGAGCGAGTGATTATGGAACATATAGTTAAACTCTTATATTTACTAGCTTAGGGTAATTTAACTACTTTTGATCAATAGTGATCTTTTTGAGATTCAGACTAGCTTTATGCGACGTCTTTGGGTTGCGAATTTTATTTAGCATTTTTGAGGATCTTCGGATCACTTTGAGGATCTTCGATTCATTTTGTGGATTTGTGCTTTCTACGGTCCTCAGATCATCCTATGGAACTTCGGTTCAATCTAGGCGGGATCGCGACCCGTAGTCTTCGGATTGTCAAGAGAAGCTTAGGCTCAAAACTATAGGTTAGCTATCTAGAGATGTCTCATTTGTGATACACGTGTTGATGAGTTTTCAGACTCTCATCTTGTGATATGCCTCTTTCCCCTTTTCGTGATTTTATGGATTTCTAATTATTAATTTAAGAAATTTTGTGTTTTGATGTGGGATATCAATATGAGTTGTTTGATATAGTGTTATCAATTTTGAGCTTATTTGAAAAGGTATATCATTTCTTGTGAATAGTTATATACTTTAGAATGTGATGTTCTTTTGTAGCACTAAGATTTCTTTGAGATATAGTGCAGACATTTTTGAAGCTTCACACTTATATGTGGACAATGTTATTATTACATATTTGTCTATATCTGTTTATATATCGATTCCAATCTCATTTTATGTGATAAGTATGGCTAGACTAATTTGTTCATTGTTTATTTTCTTATAATACACGGGTCAGATCAAGGTGTTGCAGGTGCTTCCACACGACTTCTTGGGGTGACCACTTCTTATCTCCTAGCTAACTACATTAGTGTTGTAAATTTTGGTTATATGTATATGAGATAGAGACTCCTTATGTATACATATTCTTTTGGCTAGCACTTGTACCTATTCTTCTGTAGTCAGGTGGATCGAGTATGACCATTATCCTTGTATACACACTTATGTGTTATATGCATATCTATTTCCGCCTCTACGATGTGAATATCTGTGTCTGATTGTGTTATATATTTTGTATTTGTTTCCGAAGAGATTACTATCCACTATGTAGTAGCTTCCTTAAGCTATTATATAGATGATCGCTCCTCAACAACCTTATTCTTCATGTTACTTGAAAACATTACTTCGTAATGTCCTTGGCTAATGCGAGTATAGAGGTGGGGCATTACAGTGGTTGTTGGAACCATTGCTCTATTCTCAATAGTGGCCACATAGGGCTTTGTTGTCAATGTGTTACTGTCTTGAGCCATTGTGTTTAATACAATGACTCTAATCAGTGCCAGATTAATACTTATAAAATATTATTTCACAATTGTTAGGAAAAACCTATATTTATGCAACACAATCTGCTGCAAATATGTTGCAGAAAAGTATTTGCAAAGATTTTGTAAAATGAACTAAGTCAATTATACAATAGAAAAACTGTTTGCAAATGGTTTGCAAAAACAGTGTCAATTTATCTTTCATAAACCTTTGCAAACTTTTTGCAAAAACTATGTTTGGTTATGTAATAGAAAACCAGTGCAAGTAATTTGCAGAAAACTATTTGCAAAGATTTTGCAAAAAACTGTTATAAAGATTTAGTAACATGTACAATACTCTTCAGTTTATCTGAGTCCAAATTTCTCTGTTTCCTTGAAACAATATTACTCCCTTTACAGCGCAAAAGTTTGATAAGCTACTCTTTCCCAAGATAAAACAGACTTGCTCTACAAAACTGCATTGGAATTTATAGAGCCCAACAAACTCAAGTGAGTAATTAAGAACAGAGCTTAACGAGGAGGAAGAAGAGCATGTTTCAAAAGAATTAATTTTAATTCCCTTTTTTATCCACATCATCCTATATATAGGTGCGGAAATGCCGATTTAATGGTTGTTTCTGTAGGAGCAATCTGAGGAGATGTTAACATTTTACCCAAAAAACATACCAGTCTAAAGATTAACGACTAAAGTGCCAAGATAAAGGACTAACACCATCATCAAGGCTTCAAGAAAACATATTGTTTTAAATGGTTTTTAGAAAAACATCCAAAGCACACACAAGATTTTTGTATAATCGTTTAGGTCAATCCCAATCGAAGGAGTATGGATGTCAAATCGAATATAATTGACCTTCAGTTCCCCACAACGTAAAGGAAAGAATAAAGAGAATTGCTATCCTCACTCGCTTGGAAAGCGACTGAAATGCAACTTGCTGACACGTGTTTGTTTAATTTAATAATCAACACTGTGGTTAACATAAAATGGCTTCAGTTGTAATTATGTATGCATATTAATCTGTACTGCTTGACATTTATTTCATGCGTACTTCTCATAAAAAGGGCTTCAACTCACACTATAGGACAGGTGTCAACGAGTAACGTATCAGTCGCTTTCCATGCGAGTGAGGATAGCAATTCTCAAGAATAAAAACCAATAAGATCTCTTAACTGTCATTCTTCTATTCGTTTAATGACTAATATTTAAAATTAAAATGTCTTAGTAGGCTAAAAGTCTGCGAAGTCAAAAAATAAAATAAAAAAATAATAATAATAATCGTTTTAAAAATGTTTGATTTGACAACTTTTAGGGTTGTTTTGCCAACCTTTAGGATTGTCAAAGCAATCCTATAGAAAGCAACCGACCCTGTTGAAGGTCAATCACTTTCGAACTCATCTTCCGTTGGCAACGTTCTTGTAAACCACCCTAGAAAATATAAAAAGAAGCCCTCCGCTTTTCTGCAGGCACGGATTACCTTGATGCAACGTGGGAAGATAAAAAGAAGATTGGTTCAGTTTTCCAAAGTCTCATTTGATGCTCCAAATTCCAATTCCAATAAATGAAAAATCCATTCCTCGACAGTCGGTAAGATGTCATTATACTTTCTTTTTTTGCTTATATATTATTATCCATTACATTCCTTTATTTATTGTTTTATCACAAAAATTTTAGTTGAACGAAAATCTACAATACAATTACTTGTATGAAAAAAGGAAAAAACGATGGCACCTCTTAAACCTCAAATCCTACGTTGAAATACGTGAATAAATTTAAAATTTTCAATGTTAGTGTCAGGTTTAAAAATGATGTAAATTCCTAATATAGAAGCTAGTAACTTGTGGACTTTACATCAGTTGCTCTCAAATGTAAATAGTGTTATATCCACATCTGAAATCATTTTTAAATATCAAATATCTATATCCATAAATATGAATAAATATCAGATAATTATCCGATCAACTAACGATAACCAAATCAAACATCATAAATATTATTATTTAAATGTTAAAATAACCAAATATGATTATAATAAATAATTTTAAGCAATTAATATACATCCAATGCATATAATATAAACTTTCAACTTAATAATGTATTTTATTGTGTTGAAATGCACAAAATTTACACTATAATTTAAAAGTAAAAAAAAAAAGGGTTATTTTTCACATGCAAATGTGTGTTGGTACATCCACATCACTTTTTAGGGATATTCATCACCATTTCAAAATACAAATGCGAAGAGATTTCAAATTGTTCGAGCATTCGTTACCAATCCTTACATCAGCCCCAGCATCAACTGCTCAAAAAACTGGACAAGCAAAAACAAGTAGACCAAGCAAAAACAAGTAGAGCAAGAAAACAGCATCATATAACCTCAATACAAAATTAAGAATTTAAGACCAATCTTAGCTTTGAATTATGTTTAATCTTTAGCAACAAATGAAACTAGCATCCCATTATCATAAATGTCAACGTAATAACATACAGCACAAAACTGGAAAAATACTTGATCACGATTACAAGTAAATATGCCAAAGACGCACCAAAAATACAGTTGCAGACAGTACGTTAAATAACAGGGTGCACAATGCGAGATGTAAGCATATTAAGTTACAAGACAATGGCACTATGGAAAAAAAAAAAAAGGGATCAATCTCATAGACCTCAGCCATCATTGCCAATTGTACTGATTGTTGCGGTTACCACCAATATTAGGCCCACGGCTCGTGCCACCATAAGGTCCACCTGGTGGGTAATTCTGTGCTCCACCCCTTGGCCCACCAGTTCCCGCATAAGGAGGTCCGCGCACTTGAGGTGGGTAGGGCCCACTACCATACCCGCTTCCCTGCCCACGACTCGGATGATTCGGGTTGTTGTACCCACCAGGGTTTCCACCTTGTGCGTACCTGTTCGGTCCACCCGCCCCTCGAGGCTTCCCATAGTGATGGCTAGGCCCAGGCCCTCCGGAAACCATTTGAGAATTCGAGGGGCCTCCAGGCCGGATTTGAGCATGGGGCCCGCCTGTTTGTTGCACGGGTGGTAGACGTGTGTGGGGCTGAGGATGCTGAACTTTCTGCCGCTTGGCCATTTCTTCGTGTTGTCTTTGCTGCTGGCGCTTTTTCTTCGTCTGGAACTCATGAGATGATTCGTACTTTGGCAAGCTGTTATTTTTGCAAATCAGTATTGATGAGTATATACTAATTTGTCTGAAGATCAGAAGCACACACAATAGGGCAGTGTTTTAAAGACTACTACATATAATCGACTTATCCAATGTTCGATATCTGCAATTCAGAACATCGGATTAGTCGGCGTACACTTTTCTATTTGAAATTTAGTGTTATTTTCTTTCAGGTACCATAGCATAGACTATGGAGACCCCAAAATATGAGCAGTGCATAGGTAGAAAGAGATGAGATGTTACCTTTTAGGGTCACATGGCAAGGGATCATTCCAGAAATACTCCGCATCTAGAGCATCTTTTGCAGAGATTCTCTATAGGAAGTATGATAGGAAATATTATCAAAATTCCGCAATGCTAGATTTTGGAACATGCATGATAAATTGGGTGTATCAATACATGCAACTCAAATACTGACAGCATTTTTGATAACAAGTTAAGCAGCAAGATAACAGCTGGTGCATATGCACTGAAGTACCAACTCTACACGAAAAATAATATATCAGTAGACTGGAAAAAAAAAAAAAGGAAAAAAAATATCAGCATGGATAAAGCATCTAACTTGTTATATTTGGTTATGGTATCCCCAGTCGAGGTATTTTGCAAGTATTGATTGGCCTTACTACTGATGCTGCTCGATTTCAAGTATTAACTTATCTAATATCCAAAACATCAAAGAAGTCAAATGGGCCAACCAAAATTTATGGTTTATGGGCCAACACTTGTTGCTACACACATTGGTGTATTAATTTATATCTTAGCAGATGCATAATGCCACATAGAATAGCTTTAGACCCCTACGCTGGGGTTGCTCTTATCATATTCCATAGTACATCGGCTAATAGAAAAAAAAGTCGTAGAATCACATGTTTGTAACTTCAGAATCCTTTTTGAAAAATGTTGATTTTGAATTAACAAACTACTCACAGTTAGACTATCAAATTAAATCAATTTAAGTTATAGCTTAAGTGTCAACATTTAGAGTTCTTGCTTGGCAGATTTTTAAAGCTACATAAACAGAAACATTCCATACCCAGAACGATATTCTGAATCAATATACAAAAAACCTAATGATAGAATGAATCACTTTAGTTCTAGTATTGAGAATTACAAAGGAAAACATATCTTGCTGATATGTATCTTCCTATGGGACCAATAAAATACCTGAGATGGATCGAGGGTGAGCATCCTCTCGAGCAACTCCAATGCATGGCGGTCAAAACTGCGGAGCACGAATGTTAAACCCAAAAAATATGGTAAACAGAAAGAGAAGATTTGATAAAGAAAAAGTATTGGGTGATGCTTACTGTTTAAAAACTTCTCTAACGCGTCTTTTCAAGGGCCTGGGTGGCTTGAAATTGTTATACCATGGTATTTTGGTGACACCTGGCCAGTTGATTTCATCCGGAGTTCCACAAAGTTCAAATATCTTAGTCAACTGCTCCGGCTGCAGATCATTGAACTAATTAATATCCAGATTGGAATATGACTTTGCAACACATGCATAAAATGGGACTAGACTATATTTATTGGTGTGGAAAATAGGCATTAGGACAAACTTTGAAAAAAAAATTAGTTTGAAGGACGTCAAGTTTTATTTTTAGGCTGGAGGACAAACTTTGAAAAAAATTAGACTGAAGGACAATGCTAAATATAATTAGCATTTTCTGCAGTGTGAAACTGAATAATGCTAGTTAAAACTAGCATTTTCGTGTAGTGTAAAAAACTGAATATAATGCTAATTATATTTAGCATTTTCCTTCAGCTTAATTTTGGTTCAAAGTTTGTTTTTCAGACTAAAAATAAAACTTGGTGTCCTTCAGCCTAATTTTTCGGCAAAGTTTGTCCTTCTCCCTAATTACCTCATTTATTGGTAAACCGAATAAACCAACCAAACCAATTGAGTTTGGTCGGTTTGGTTTGATTTTGTTAGTTAATTGGGTTGGGTTTGGCATTCAACTTTTGAAAACCGAACCAACCAATTAAACCAATATGAAAAAGTAACTAATTTTAAAGTTAAAGAATTACCACTAACAATGTTATCATTCACAATATTTTTTTAATATTTTTTTTAATTCAATTAATATTTCTAGAATAAGGGTTTGTTTTTCAATATATTTGCATTACATGAACTCAATTGGTTATTTTGATTTTACATCATATCAACAACTAGAAGGTTGATTTTATTTTTTGATTTATCCAAATAAACCAATAAAACCAAACCAAATATTATTGGTTTGGTTGGTTTTGGTTTCGAAAAACATTGGTTTGGTTCGGTTTATGTTTTTTTGAATGGTTATTTTGGTTTTAACATTTTTGATTGGTTTCAAACCGAACCAACCGTTAAGACACCACCGACCGGAACCGATCCGAGTTGGTCAGAACTCGTGGTTGCGGCCGGAACCTCATAGCATGCTATTTCCACAGTACAAATCTTACCGTTTTCTAAACATAGAGAGAGAGAGAGAGAGAGAGAGAGAGAGAGAGAGAGAGAGAGAGAGAGAGAGAGAGGACGAGGAAAGGGGAGAGGGATTGTCACAGGTCAAACCTGTGGCTTGCCACTGGTCACCTCAGGTTGACCTGTTTACGCGATTTTTTCTCTGATCGTCTATGTTCTTTCTTTCTCCACTCGCTCCTCTTAGTTTTTAAGCTTCATTTCTAATGATGTGATCTTCCATTCACATCAATACAACAATTATATATATTGAATAATAAAAATAAAAATAACTAGCCTTCCTCAGATCGAAAATCCATAACTTTGATCTCTGTTCTAATTTTGATTTTATTGCTCTTACACTAACATATTTACTCTAATAATATAATGCAACTAATTTGGCAAGAAATCCTGTAAATCATTCTAAAACTAAGCACACTGATACAAGACACATTTTTTAAGAGACCACTTCAAAAAGAATAAAAGAAATTTGTTGAAGAATTAAAGAAAAAACATCAAAAATTCAAAGCTCTAAAGGTAAAAGAGCATCTAGACGAACGATCGGTAAATTTAAATTCGCTAAATTTACATAGCATTCGCAATTCATTAACTCATGCCGAAAGTGAACGTTAAACACTTAGATGACTTTGGAATTAATATACACACACACACACACACACACACATATATATATATATATATATATATATATATATATATATATATATATATATATATATATATATGTGTGTGTATGTATGTATGTATGTATGTATTCAAGATGTATAGCTCACTTTTATGCTAATCTAGAAGTTGGAAATGGTAACAATGAATTGACCTTGTATACTGGCGTAAAGTTGTTGAAATTGCATTTTGTGAAAATGAGTTAGGCAAGATTTTATAATTTCATCTGATGTGATGCCGTTAGATGAGACAACTTTTGATGAAAAACCTATCTTATGTCTTCACAGCACCGATGATAATTGAATGACTACTAACTTGATTCGTCCAGCTCGTATTATTATCCGAATTCTTCAACGCAACTTAATTCCAAAAACAAGCAGCTCTGATGAGATGTATCATTCAATTGGAAAAGCCACATGTCATTTTGGGAAATCGATTGAAACAGAAACGAAGATATAACCGTATGCAAATTTGATTACGATAATTGTTCGTCAATTTGTCATGTCTGATGATGAGATTTTGATTAGACATCCATATTCTAATTTTTTTTATGAAGAAGTTCTGAAAGCAACAAATATAGAAAGGCAACAAAAAATTAATTCAAACTATTTGTGAGGAGTAACTGGAGCAGCAGGAGTGGAGTTATTCGATCACTTCACACACGACTATGCAGATCCATTCGGACTAGAGAGTGGAGTTGGTACTAGCAGTGAGGATAGCGCACTTCGACCTCCAGTAGTTTCACAGCCTTCAGTTCATATTTTCAGGACAACATGGCTCTACAGGGTTTACAGAGTCAGATTTTACTCCTCCAAGAGGATATTATGATTAGTCCTGATATACAGCTTCGACATTCTGGTATCACTTTATGGTTTTTTAATCTCGTAATTTGTTTTTTTACATGAGTTGACATTTGATTTTACTTGCATGTTGTCATTCTGTTATTATGAGACATTAACGTTTATGTTCAAACTTGTATTTGTTTAATATGTCAATATTGTGGTATGTTCAGTGTTTCTCATCTGTGTTGTATTCATGTCTGGTGATATTCAATCTACTATACACTATTATTCTCCTTTTTGATATGATAATATACGAAGAGAAATAACTTGTAACATGCATACATTCAGAGGGGGTACTAAAATAAAATTATCAAACATTTTTGTACATATATTTAAGAGGAGTATTGCATTCGTAACATTCATAGTTAATATTCGATCATGAATGCATATATCAGTGGTCATCATCAAAAGGACATCAAGAATTCCGAGTTTTGATGACGACAACTCCATACTATAGTTCAGAATACACCAGTCCAAGAAATATTATCAAAGCTTCAAAGGAAAGCTAATGAATCGTGTTGAAATTTCGAAAGACAATCTATTGGAAGAAAAATTGAAGACCCATGTATTGGTGAGTCAATCTATCTTAGATATATGTTAACACTCACAAAAAACACAACACTATTCCATACTCTCAATATATATATTTTCATATAGATTCTAAATCTTTTAAAAAGTCTCAGATCTTTGAAGAAATATCCACCTATGGAAGGTCATCGATGCAAAAGATTTTTTTCAAAAAGCATAAAACGAATTATTTCTTTTTTGATATGATCATATGAATAGTCGTGTTTCTTTCTTCAGACGCGACCTCCTGTAATAGAAATCAATCATATATCTTCATCAAATCCTTTCATATCTATAAATAGCTATGATTTCAACGAGTTTAAATCACATTTATTTGCTCTCTAGTCTTCCGATCTATTACCTAAAACCCTGGTCTATTCATATTTTCAAATCAGTAACTTACAATAATCAACAGTCTGATTTTTATAAACTCTTGCACATTCATCTACGAATCAATTCTTGTGACAGGCCGACCCAAAGAACAGCACACCAAGTTCTCGAGCAGGGGCAGCCCACTGGGACAGGGCAAAAAATAAACACACTTTTTTGGGTAATAAACTGTTAAAATATAATTTATAAAAAAGAGTTTGTAAATTGATGTGTGGTTTGATGGCAAACAAATTAAATTGGTAAGGTGATGCAGGTTCAAAGCTGGCAAGGCAACAATTTGGTTTCTTTTTTATTTCCCTCAAAAATTTAAATTTGCTGCAGGCTGGAATTGAAACATGTGCTTAGGCAACCAAAATTGCTCGTGAGTTATATGAGATTGTACTGTATCAGACATGTCTACGTATTGAAGACATAACTTCTGTCAAAGTTTGTTTATTAACAAGATGCCGTAAGACCTGTTCAACTGCTCAGGCAAGTGTGCAGGCCTATTCCACCGAGCAAAAGCAAGAGCGTTTGTGAGTTGAAGTCAGAATAAGAGATTCTAGGACTGGGCGTAGGACGGTGGTCCAAACCTCTCTCTGTGTGTGTGTGTGATATGCAGGTGGTTTAATTTATTTTCAGTTAAAAGACGGAAAAAAGATCTAGTCAAAATACAACAAGCAAAAATACCCCAGTATTATCAAATACTTCACTAACGAAGACAAATATTTTAGCCGGAAATGCATCGCTTTATCATTTACATTAAGTATAAATATAATGAGAAATAAAAATTTCAAATATTAAATTGTGGGTTCCTGTAAAATGGACGAACAGAGAAATATAATCATGAGATGTAGTTAACAATGAAAATAATATTTTCACTCAAAATCTTGCTCTCTTCCAATGAAATTGTTTTTTTTTTCTCAAATCAAAAACTCCAAATTTTTATCTATTATACGTTTATTCCCAAAACACTCAAAACGACAAATTAAGACACTTTAGGCATCACATTTTTACTCCACTTAGCCCAACAAAGGCCATATTATTTTCTATACACCTTGTTCATTCGTCTCAATACTGTTTGTGGTGGTTATAGGAGGCTGAGAACTAAAAGAGATAAATTTGTAAATTAAGATACACTCTGTTGGAAAGTAACTTTTGTTCGCAAAGTTTAAGTCTTGTTTTGTTGCTACAACGAAACGAAGGTGCTTAAATCTCCTTCTGCTGTTCAGACAAATGTATAGAAATCTTCTTCTACTGCTCAGGTACCTAGTGAGAGCGTGTGTTAGTGAAAAGGCAGTATATATATATTTTGAGACCGGATGTAGAATTGGAGATTCGAACTAGTATAAACTTGACTATGTGATTTTATTTCCGCTGTTATTATATTCATACTGTTGATGTTGTGATTACTGTGCGCCAACGTTATCTTATATTAATATTGGTCATTAACGATCTTGAGCATAGCAAGTAACATATACAACTACCATGTATATGCACTTATATATTAGACAACCTACATGGTTATTGAAATCTGGGTAATCAAGGCGCAAAAAAGCCCAAGACTTGCGCCTTGGGCTTTTTTGCGCCTTGCGCCTTTTTGTGCGCCTTAGTTGCGCTTTTTTCCCCTGCTGTCACTGTAAAAACTGCACTTACAACTACAACTTAATATATAGTTTTGACAATAAATAATAGCTAAGATTGCAATTTTAATGATAAAACTTCATAAGTTCATGTCACAAACCTAAATAAGTAGTCGAAAAAAAATTCAACCTAAATTTACAACAACGAAATACTTAAAATGAAAAAAGCGCGCTTTTTGCGCTTTGGGCTTTTTTGCGCTTCACTAACAGGTGCGCCTTGAACTCAAAAAAAGCCCCCTAGTTGCGCCTTTTTGTGCCTAGGCGCACGCCTTGACTACATAGATTGAAATTGGAATAATTACTGATGTAGTGGGAAAATGATTCCAGAATGAAGAAGCTCTAGTAGGACTGTCAATGAATATCCGAAAAATCCGAAATTCGTCCGCATCCGCATCCGAAAAGCTGATAAATATCCGATATCCGGAAAAACGGATGTGGATGCGTATATAGGCACATCCACATCCGAAAATTATCAGTCTGCTTTTTTCATGTTTACAATTTAAATTATACGTATTTTAGCACAATAGAATACATTAATTTATGATATTATCAAGTTGAATGTCTATATAGTACACACTGAAAGCATGTTAATTGCTCAAAATTATTTATTATCATCATATTAGTTCATCTTTAGCACTTTAGTAATCAATTGGATTGAAAAAAATTCATGTTAAACTAAAAAATTCCATTTATGTACCATGATTTATCAATCGTTGGCGGATCGGATAATTATCCGATATTCGTCCGTATCCGCGGATGCGGATAATCCGATATCCGGAAATGATTTCGAATGCGGATGTGGACATGGCACTATCCGTATCCAAAAGCATACGCTTACAACCCTAAGCTCTAGTTTCCCAATCAAATGGCTCTGCCATTGTGCAAATATATAAAAGCTTCTTAAAGTCTGATATGTTAAAAGTGATAAATAACAGGTGTTATAAAATTAATCAAAAATACGATAACTGTAAGGGGAAGAACAAAAGTACTTTTGGAAAACCAAAATAAAAAACGGAGGATCTATAGTAATATGTTACCTCATTTTTCCCTGGCAAAATAGGTTTACCATGTAGTAGCTCTGCAAATATGCAACCCACTGACCACATATCTACAGCCGGGCCATACTTTGTGGTTCCAAGTAGAAGCTCAGGGGGCCTGCGACAATCATTTAATTGATTTAAAAGCAAACAAATATCAGTGTGATATGGTAAAGTGATAATTCATCGAACAATCATTACCTATACCACAAAGTGATTACACGATTTGTTAAGTTCCCATTGTGATCACTTGAAAATGAACGAGCAAGACCAAAATCTGCAAGCTTCAGTTTTCCTTCGTTATCAATTAGCAAATTGGATCCTGAAGAATATATGCAGTGAAGCAAGGTTAGAACACTGTAGCTACAATTTTCAAGATGACTATTTGTTCAGAGCTAACCTTTTATGTCGCGATGAAGAACTTGATTTACATGGCAATAGTGCAATCCAGTTAGCAATTGCTTCATGTAGCACTGACAAAAGGTTTAATAAACAAATAAGGACTCAAACGTCAATCAACAAATCGCTTTTTCTAATCTGTGATAAGTACCTTTATTTGAGGTACGGTGAACCGCATACCAGGTCTATCTGAAAGTCCCGTTAAATCATGATCCATATATTCAAATACCATATAAATGCTCCCCTTGTATTTGTTTCCATCTACTTTATTACCATACAATAAAAACAAAAATAGAAGATAAAAAAAATCTTAACGAATATTATCTACTTCACAACGAAGGTGGATCATTTAGATTTTACAGCACCTTTTATCAACTACATATAGAAAACGTCAGTTTGAGTAAAGCAGATATGTTGATTAAACAATTAATTCTTATAACAGTCATTAAACAGCCAGAGAAACTAGAAAGAACAATATACCTGGCCTCCCTTGTTCATCTCTTTCGGGGCCTGGAGAAGTTACAATTTCTTTCAGCTGGATTACATTGTCATGGTGCAGTTTCTTGAGGATTTTTATTTCACGTATGGCAGTTATAGGAAACTGAAGAAATTAAAGATCATAAGTATAACTAAAGAAGAGGTGGAGATCATTTTATAGACGAAATGGCTGCACATCAATCATTAAAATGCATACCCCTTCTCTCTCATTATCCATTCTAATTTTCTTCAATGCCACGACTTCACCAGTCTTTATTTCTTTTGCCATATAAACCTGACTGCAATAACAAAACCCCAAAACAAGAATCAGTAGTGAAACAAATGATGAAAAAAAATACACTAATAATCTACATTAGCCAAACTGTCATACAACTTGCTGAAAATACAATGGTAGCCTTACATGCACACTGTGATGATAGTATTTATTAATTGCAAAGAGTTTCAAAGGCATTATAAGCTCACATGATATGATTTTTCTCCCCCACATGTCACATACTTGTTATGATGTGCAATTTTTCACTGCCATAAATACGAATTTAACTCTCCAACTAGGGCTGTTACGGTAACGGTAAATTTACCATTACCATACCATTACTAGTCGATCGGTAACCATTTTTGATTGAAATCGGTATACCAGTTAAAACGGTATGGTAACGGTAAATTTACCATTTTTAACGATAAATTATCGGTAACGTTTCTTCAATACCAGCGGTAACGGTAATTTACCAGTTAATTCAAAACCCAAGCATACTCATCTGATATGCTTTATAACATGCACGTAGAACCAAATAAATGATAGTATTTAGTTCAATAATCAAATGAAATAATTCCAGATACACTTATTTTCTTTTTCATTTATGTTTTTTTATAAACTAACACTACATATAGTATAATAAAGATGCACCATATACAAAAAATATGTTAAGATATAAACTTTGTTGGACAAACGGTAATTTATCATTACCAGTGTAACGGTTACCAGATTATCGGTATACCAATCATCGGTATATCAGTCGATCGGTAACGGTAACGGTAACGGTAAGCAATTCTGGCTTACCAGTAAAAACGGTACGGTAACGGTATTTGCCAAACGGTAACGGTAACCGTTACCATAACAGCCCTATCCCCAACACCCCCCCCCCCCCCCCCCAAAAAAAAAAAAAAACCACCACCACGAAAAAAGAAGAATAAGCATGAAAGAAGATTAGTTAAGGTGCAAGTCAATGGAATCGCTTTTAGTAATAAAGTGTAAGTGACTTATTCAATAAGCATCATCTACCAACTTTGACACTGTGAAAAATCATACCAATATCTAAGAGAAGTGTAAAGGATATCTTTATATTTAAAGCAAATTACTAGTCCAACATTTTCAAAATTGGATTTAAATCGTAAAGTTCAAACTCTTATGTCAAAAGGAGATTTAAATTGTAAATTGTAGATTCCAAGATTTATATTTTAAGGTTCGTAACTGTTTTTGATGTTTGAACTTCTATAAATCTAAAACTCAAATTTTCCATCTAGATTCTTTTTTTTTTTTTTTTTGGCATTAGAATGGGAAGTAAGAATCCAAGTAAGTATTTAAATATATTAGTATCGATCGAATGACCTTTTCCACAATTGCGGCTTTAACTCGAACTGAATCAAATTTTAAATTGCATTAAAAAGGAGAGATTATATTCAAAACAGGCTTTAGATCGTATGATTTTAATATCTTTGACAATGGACAGTGACTGAACCAAGCTAAGATAGGATGAACTATGTTCTACCCTTAAAAATAAAATGTATTGTGTTTTTTATGATGTTGAAGGCTGAAATATTCGTATAGGTTTAGGTCTTAATATGATAAAGTTCTGAATTATTATTGTATTGACATAATGTAACATCCCTCATTTTGAAACCCAAAGATGATATTACAATGTGTTGTTGTTGCCTTGGATTATATTTCAGCGATAAGGATAGGATCAATTGTTCAGAACTGTTTAAGTAAACATAACGGTAATTTAACAGCATTACATCAATTCATCGTACAATTCCAAATTAATTCTCATAGTCGTACCCACAAAGGGGTCAAAAATATAATACAATCGTAGATAACATTGCCATGCATAAGATATGAAAATTCTGACATGAATCCTCAATATAACGTAAACTAAACAACATTTACATCATCTAAGTCTTATGTTTTGTCTTTCGAAAGCAACATACGAACCATTAATTAGGCACACTCAATGAGTACCCATAAGTCTACAGGATAAAACAATGAAAAAACATAAATCAAACGTAAAGTTTGGCATGAGCAATGCATTACCCTAAACATAAAACATAGTAAAAGAAAGCTACTTAAGAATGTAAGGGGCCCCTTCTCGCTATACACATCTCAATTCAGTGTTTTAAACATGCATATAAATCTTATAAAATAGTGTTTTGTTCCTAAGTATCATGCACATGTCTCCTATTTAGTTAGAATTATTAGTCATTCATGCAATTTGTCATTCTTTTTCTTTCTAAACCTAAAACATATTACTTTCAGCCGCTACACAGGCCTTACACCTTCTCCAACTGAGTTATACTTTAAGCATTTGGATACCACCAAGGTCATATGCTTCCATTGCTTTCTTAATTCCACAAATCCAACTGTCAATTTCGATTGTCATTTAGACCTTACAACTTCGCTTTCATAGTTGTCACTCAAGCCTTACACCTACACTTTCAATTTTTAACCGCCACTACAAGAAAACAGGCTATTTCCGACGGCTGAAAACTGTCGGCGGCCGTCGGAAGCCGTCGAAAGCCGTCGGAAATAACCGTCGCTTTTAGAGGCGTCGAAAAACAGATTTTGCGACGGTTATCGACGCAGCCTGTCGTTCGTTTTTACGACGGCTTTCGACGCAGCCGTCGGAAGCCGTCGGAAAACCTGCATAATTTTTTTTTTTTGTAATTCAGCTGCTATTGATGCTTCCAACTACATTTTATACTTTTGAAAATGACCCGATACAATGATAATAGATCATTCTACGGTAAATCCTTGAAAGAGATAACCACTCACCAACAATAGTTGAAAAAAAAGTGCAAGATGATTGTCTAGAAGTTCATACGACTAGAACATCCAAGGACGAGTCCATCAAAATTCGACAAAAATAATAATTAAACCTTTTAATATATGTTAGCAATATCAAAATATTCAATAGGATAAGGAAAAAGCTGAAGAACAGACATAAAATTACCATATGTTGCTTACGAATGCAAGCTAGCTTATTATGTAGAACAAATTATCCTTCAAGTTAAGACAAAGTACACTATATAAGCTATTGGGGGAATTACAAGGTTAGCACGATAACTGTGTAAGCTAACATCCGTAAAAAATAATTAACAGTAGCAAAAGACCGAATTCATACCGCACTCTCGGGGACTTCAGGCGATGGCAAAGGAAGATTTCGTGGAACCGATTTATTAGTATGCGATCTTTTATCAAACCTCTATTCTCTAATTTTACCGTAAGTCAACTTACCCTGCAAATTGTTCGAAGTACTGTCACAATTTTTCTAAATTAGATTTAATTTATTTCAGTGACTATTGTTTAAGGGAATATCTTACACTCGTATCATAGTCACAGTCATAGGTGTAGTGAATAATGTAACTCTTACCAATTTCCAAGTCTCATGGAGGCTACAATTAAAAATAGGGAAAAATAATAATTAAATAACTATTTAAAATATAATAGTGATATATGCTTAGAAATGACTTGATGTCATACCTGAATCATAAAATCTTTCCGTAATATGTTGCCCACACCATGCAGTGCAAACGGGATAGCATAGGCATACCTACATATCAATATATGTTGAACATACAAAACCGATTAGTGTAAAAAGATCATGTGTATTAATCAAGGTTTAGAGCAAAAAGATCATGTGTATTAACATAAGAAACGTAGAAAATAACAAAATATGTAAATTGTATAACAATGTTTTGTAATGCTATAAAATGTACATTTTGTTCAATAAATTAAACAAGTATAACACACACACGGTCTTACCTTACATATCCAATTCGAACGGACTAAGGTATATGTTATGGGTAATATTTTGGGCCATAACACATTGACATTTGACAACATATACTGATCAAGTATAAAACTTACATTTTAAGTACCTAACCAAATGCCTTATCAGCTTCGGGATCTTTCTTCATTGCCAGTGAAACATTCAACCATGTGGGCGCTATCATTTGAAGGGAAGCCTAATGTGGAAACAAAGTTAATGTTAATGAAATACCAAAAAAGCTAATGATACTAAAAAAAATCATATCTAATACCTTTTCGGTTACAACGGGAGAATTTCCAATAGGATCTATGTCAGTAATTGGCCCCTTTCCAATAGGAAAGAATTTTCGTAGAGTTGTCTCATACTTTTTGGGGTCGATGTAAACAAAAGGGAATGCAAATATATGTTTCCACTAGAACGCTATTGGAACCAATTGGAATCAATAGATAACCCTAAATTTCCAATTTAAGCAAATAAAGATTTAGGTAAAAACTTGATTTTTATGCAAAAAAAGAGATTGTACCTCAAATTATTTGCTCTAGACGTCTGAATTGAAGCCGGGGAGGTTCCTACTCGAAGAAAATGGTGTTTGAAGGTAAAAAAGATAACCCTAAATTTCCAATTTAAGCAAATAAAGATTTAGGTAAAAACTTGATTTTTATGCAAAAAAAGAGATTGTACCTCAAATTATTTGCTCTAGACGTCTGAATTGAAGCCGGGGAGGTTCCTACTCGAAGAAAATGGTGTTTGAAGGTAAAAAAATCGGATTTGGGGGTGATAGGGTTTAAAATCCGTATGCTGTAAGAAAAAAGAGGAAGAAAGAAATGTGGAAGAAAGAGTGCGGCTGGCAGTTTATCACGATAATTTCCGACGGCTTCCGACGGCCGCCGACGGCCCGTCAGAAGCCGTCGCAAATTAGCCGTCGCAAATAGCCTGTTTTCTTGTAGTGCGCTAACTCGGACCTTACACCCAACTATCAAATTCTGCCATACTTATCACATCAGGCCTTACACCAACTGATTTTGTATTTAGACGTCACCTTAGACCTACTCTAAAATTTGAGACCTCGGTTGTCATTCTAGACCTTACACTCATGCTTTCCGTTTATATTGTCATGGTGCTAAGGTTATGGTTTCATGTTTCGGATGCCACTAAGGTCCTACTTCATTTTCTATTCTTCACCATCACCTTAGCTCGTGCTCCATCTATTGGATTATCATCCAAATCATTCGATTATTATGCTTTATCCATGGCTATTCGTTAAGTTTGGCTGCCATCAACTAGTTCCACAACTTTATATATCACCACTAATGTTTTAAGTGCTTAAAGATTAAGGATAAATTTCAAGATTTTAAATTCTGAAATTCAATCACATTTCGTCTCGAAATTTTCATTTTTCACACAAGCTTTCTCTTATCGAAGGAGATCTTGCACAAAACGAGTTTGTCTTGTGTGTACATCTCAAACTGATACCTCACATTTCAAAGCATAGCTCTAGAATATTTCAGAGCAAGAGATCTCGTAAGAAATTGGTATATATCAGGTGTACATTTTGGATTAACATCTTGAATCTTAAAGTAAATCTCAGGAATATATCAAAATAATTTATGCATCTAAAATTGATGTTTTAATGATTTATTTAATATCTATAATTTTCAAAGTAGAAATTAACTGTAACATGTTTGATTTGTATTAAAAAAAGAATTAAATTTAATGTGTTAGAGAAGAGTAGCAGCTAGATTAGCTCGATTATTTAGTAATGATTGAACATGTGTTTTAACTTGAACATTAAAAAAAAAAAAAAAGTTGACAAACTTCGTTGTGACTATAATCCAGATAAGAAGCAAAAAAATATGTTCAAGGAGTTGGCAAAAAAGTAACTAGATTGAGTAGTTTGTTTTAAATCTATATGAAAAATGAAAGAATATCATGTAAAATAATATACAATTTTGAATGAGATATCTCATATTTAGATTTTGATCCATATTTCATGTGAGATAGAAACATAATGGATGAGATGAGTGTCTGGAGAAATATGAAGAAGACTTGATATCTCGTTTCATTTAAGTGTGAAAATGAGATCTCATACGAGATATATAACAAATTAAAAACCATGATAAATTCTCCTTCAGATGCCAATTAATATCAGTATTAACCTAGTATCGATAGGTAATCAACTTCTGACATTCATTACTCTCAGTCTAGCCTATGAAAGCATCATTGTTATCACGTCAACGACCAGTCATCGACTAGTCGACCAGTCGGTCAATGCAATTCGACAATAGTCGATTTTTCCAGTTCGACGATAGTGGGCTAAACCGGCCCAAAAACCCTAGATCGACAATCGACATCGATAAAACCAAAATTACTCCAATTCGCACCTCGATAATAGACGAGTCAATAGAAGAAAAAAAACCTAATTCTCCTCGCACCTCGTCGCCGCCGCTGCTCCTCGTCGCTGCCAGGTATGTATATTTAAAACTTATATATACTGTTAATTATATTATACCCTAATTAATTATTAACTGATTTGTTTTTAACTATATATGCAGCAATTGAAATGGAGAGTAACACAGAAAATACTTGGCATGAGATGGCTAAAGATCATAAGAGAAAAGGCAAAAGCTAAATCAAATGATTCCGGTTGGAAGTATGCATGTTGTGACTAGGATCTATTATGGATATTTGTTGAATTTGAACATATTATTATGTTATCTTTGTTGAATTTGAACTTATTATAAATTCATAATTATATCTAATTATATTATATATTTAAGTCTAATAAATATATGTACATAAAAGACCTGTCGACTAATCACGACTAGTCGAGCGATTTGTCGACTAGTCACGATTAGTCGACCGTTTTGTCGACTAGTCTTCTAGACGGTAGTGGCTCGACTTGGCGTCGTGATAACCTTGGAAAGCATGACTTAGTTTAGCTTTGTTTTATTAATATACCAAAATCCTAGGTTTCGAAAATGGCGTCTTCTACCTATAATACCTCTTTAGTCACATTCCCTCTTAGGTCTTCACTGATACTTTTCAATTTAATAAACATAGATTCATACCTAGCATTTCTTAGTTTTTATGCTTAAGTCTTTGTGCTTCGTGTTCTAGTTCATTTACCTTCAATTTGGCTCTAGTACCTTCAGAAATGCCTTTGGTATAAGTTAAGAGTGCATCCACTTTATGCCTAACACTATATTTACACATGTCAAATTCTCATTCGATTTGACATCATCGTTCGCAAAGACTTAGGCATGCGTCTAGCAACGTCTAATGCGCAAAAAAATGCTTAGATGCAACAGTTGTGCTTTTCTAAAAGCTGAGGTGCTCAAACTATTTGAACCACCCAAAAGCGGCACTTCTACTAAGGCAGCGAAGCCCCAAGGCCCCAAAAAAGTATGCCTTGGCTCAGGTTTAGTGCCTAGGTTGGAAATGAGTACTTAAATTAATTTAATTTGAAGTTTAGTTGATGCTAATTTAACTTTAATTTTAGCTAATTGAATTCAAAGTTAGTTGATCTTAGTTCTAATTTGAAGTTTAACTAATATTAATTTAATTTTAATTTTAGCTTGAATTTAAAAGTTTAAATTAAAATTAGAATATTGGTGACTATAAGCTGAATTAAATTTCAAGGTGTGTCAAACACTTGAATTTTAGTGTTAAAACATATTTCAAATCTCTAGCTTTTGTTGTAATTTATGTGGTTTTGGCGTTATAGGCTTGAATTTAACATTTGTTGTAGCTTTGCATATAGTAGCTAGTGCTTTCTTATTATTTGCAAAAGGACTGTTTACGAGCATGTCCAATGCAAGATTATTGTGTTAAATGAAATTGTAGTGCTTTTTCTGACAAAAAAAGCACAAAATTATATAAAACACACACAAAAAGCCTCAAGGCGCACAAAAGGCTCAAGCCAAAAGCTTGGTGCCTTTCTACGCCTTACTCATCTTTTTTGGCATAGTAAATTTTTTGGCACAACCGACCGGTTTTTAGAGTGATCCGTAACACTTTATTATAACAAATAATAAATACATTATTATAGGAGAGACAGTTCGTCCACCAACTACTTTCGGTTTTAAAGGCGGACTGTCCACAACTGACGATTTTTAAAGTGGATCATCCACTACAACTCACCATGCAGGGTGAACATTTACACTACATGTTTCCAAGACAAATCTTGGAAAACACAACAAAAGTTGTTGCCATGACAATCACATAACCCAAACAACTCCACGCAGGGAGAAATTACACAAGACATACTACATAACGAACTTTACTTAAAAAATACTCGCAAACTATATTACTGCAAAGTGACAATACTACATGTAACGTACATGGAGAGTTCATGCAAGAGACTAACACGAACCTCTACCTACCCCAACAGCAAAGTTAATCTCTCCACTGAGCACCAAAAACCTTTCATCATAGAGACTGGCAATGACAATCAACTGACTATCCCAATTTACTCTGACAAGCACTACCAAAATATAACATAAAACTCCAGCTTGACAAAGAATAAGATCCCTTACTACTCAGATCACCGGAATTTGCTCGAAACATCACCCCACTGGCCAACCAACATCTTATTTTAGTACTTCTCTAACTTATTCAGCATCAATTACAGATATTGTTGATCGACCAACTCTTGAATATTTTGTTTAAATTACCTTCTAATCCTCAATATTCTCTTTTAGCACTCATTAAATCACCATCGTTTAAGTGCATTTTCGCTCGAGATTACTTATATCCTCAGAAATTACACACACACACATATATATATATATATATGTGTGTGTGTGTGTGTATGTGTGTGTGTATGTGTGTGTTTTTTCACAAAATTTCTCAACCAATTTATTTTCAACAACTTTCTGTAGCAGACAGTTCCTAAGTAATTCATATCTAATTACTAATTTATAGGAAAATTCTACAAACAAAACCAGCTCTAATAATGTGTTCATAACATCATACTAAATAGTTGGATCGTTAAAATCACAGTATGCATAGGAAATAATACTACTTAATTTCGGTTGTCGATGATTATAAAAGAAACAAAATTTAGAGAGTAGATTACTCACTTGAATTTTTTTAGTTGAATGATGTTTTTAATTCTCATGCCCTTGATTTTTTCTTTCTCTTACTTAACATAGTTATTAATGGCGCATGGCAAAAAAAAGCAAAGTCTTGACACACAACACAGCAAATAATGCGCGCCTTTTCAATTTACTATAACGCTATGCACGTCTAATTTTTTTATTATAAATTAATAAATATAACAATAGATATAAAAAAATCAATATTTTTGCTGAGCATATACAATAAAGATTTTTTAGGCATTTGGCAAAAATAAAATTATCAAAATATAATATCATAGGTATAGAATTGATGTTGAAAAAAACCTTTTGATGTGGATGTTCTTATACTCAATATCTATGCTTGCTGCTCTACCAGCAACATCCCAAGTCAATTCATCATCAAACACAAACACATCTCCAACAACAGATGCATCATCCATATTTTTTGTTATTATTATCATCGATATCCTCCAAGGTTATTGAATCAATGATGTCAAAAATGTTTACCCTCTTTCCAATGCTTCATAATATGATTAATACAATTTGTTATGTAGTGCAGATTATAAACAATGAAAAACAAATAAAAAATAAACAGAAAACAATAATATAATGAAAAGGCCACCATTTTGAACCGTGTGTCATTTTTCCATCATACACCATTCGACACATCTTTTCATTTGTGTCGCACCACGCATCATGACACATGCCTTGGCGCACCTTTCATAACTATGTTGCTCATGCTGTCACCATTGAATATTTAAGCTTTCATTTTAGTTAGTGTGTCGAGTGAAATGAGAAGAATGTAATGAAATATTTTGGAAAGGCATGTAATAACTCCTACAACAGCCCATCATTCCCTTTCTCAATTTTTCATTTTAATTTTAGGTAAATGTACATCCAAATGCATAACTCAACATGTTATTATCTAAATATTTGTCTTCATAATTAATCTCTCATAATTAATCTCTTAACTATTTAATTATTAATCCATGATTCCATGGATGCTACATACTTCCTTTTATACAAATTGCATCCTCAAAATCAAATGTCTAATGAGATAGATAGTGATTCCTAATCTTTTCCATGCTCGCTCTAGCAAAAACACATAAGTTTTCTACCCATGTATCCCAAACAAAACATGTTGATGCATTTACAAATACACAACAAAATCAATCATAATATCACATATATGCATGGCTTAAAACAAACATAACGACCTCATATGCAAATCTAAACAAAAAACTAGAAATAAGTCCTCTTAACGTTAGCTTCAATTTTATAAGTACAATCATATTGATTCTCACTCCATCAAACTCGCATCATCCTTGCTACCTTAGTTTTCAATATCAAATAAGATATGACAGTGTTTCTTAACCTTTATCGTGCTTATTCCGGTATAAACACATAAGCTGACAAGCATCTTGTCCAAACTGGTTAAGACATCTAAACATGGTGCAAGAGGTCACGAGCTCGATTCTTACGTCACGAGATCCAACCCACTCATCATGTTGTAATAATTCTCCTCCCTCATGTTGAGTTTTTCAATTTTTCTTGATAAATGATTAGCTACAAAAGTTTTTTTTTAAGTGAACGTGCCACAGCTGATTACTCCTTTTTTTACATTTTAAAGATTGACATTCTATGTCCAATAGAATATCTACAACCTTCTACACAATAGTACCCATTTCTCAAAAAAAAAAAAAAAAAAAAAAAGTTTACTAGTGCATTTACCAATACATAACAAAATCAACCATGATATCGCATGTATATGTTATCTAAAACAAACATGGCAACCTCGTACATTAATCTAAACAAACAATACGGGATAAGTCCTCAAAACATTATCTTCTCTTCCCCAGTACAAACATCATGGTTCTCACTCCACTAGACTTGCAACAGCTTTACTATCTTGCACCTTCATTTTCATTTCTTGACTGCTACCTTAGATCTTGCGTCATCTACCAAAACATTTTCCTAATCATTCACTTACTAGCGTGTACCCTTCGTTGTTCATTAACTTGTATTAAGTCTGACTACCTTCGGTTGGCTGACTGGACAACTTATTACATATCGTTACCGCTCTAACTTCAAAGTACTACTTTCGGTCATCTTAAGCTTTAGCATAAATTTTCTTTTGTAAGTTAACTAATTTCGACATTAACTTACTACTAAGAGCTAATCAGATCTCGACGATCACTACTTTCGACCTTGTCTAGGGAGCTCTGACTTAGTTTTGTTTGGTTAACATATGAAATCTCAACTCTATTTTGGATATCATATTCTCTACCTATAATTCATCTTTAGTCTTCATCCTCGCTTGGGCTTTGATCGATCCTTTAAGTTTAATAAACCTTTTGAATCATACTTGGTATTTCTTTGCTTTCATACTTAAATCTTTGTGCCTAGTGTTTTAGTTCATTTATTTTTGACTCGGCTCCAGCACATTCAGTATTGCCTCTCGATCAAGGTTTCAAACCTCAAATTTTGGAGAAAAAAATCTCGAGTTTATATTTCAGTTGAAATGAAGGAGATTTATAACACTGGTAATCAACAATACCGTCGGGCTGAATCTCGTTCCTATCTTGGACAAGATGAGGAAGATTTAAAATCTTGCTCTCGTATACGTTAAGAATCTATTCATTGCATCTTTGACCTATATTTACATACGTTGACATCTCATTCGCTCTGGCATCCGTTGTCTGCAATTATTTTAGCTTTTTCTTTGCTTGTTTAGCATCAATACGCTGACAATTATTAAACACTTTACTCATTTACATTACCTTCTAGCCCCAATATTTGTCTTTCAGTGCCCAATAAATCCTCTTCAGCTTATATTTTTGATTCAAATATTATTTATGATGTCTAAAAGAATCTTATACGATATATATATATTCTTTTTATAAAATTTATCAAACTCTCTCTTTTAAACCACCAATTATTAGATAATGTGCATCTCATTATTTATTTACAAAAAATTATATAAATAAAAAATCATCTCTAATAATGTGTTTATAACACCATAATTAATATTCAGCAAAGTAATTAAGGCGCTAAGGCGCAAGCCTTGAGACTTGGGCATTTTTTACGTTCCTTTTATACAAGTTTGATATGCTATTTTACTAATTACACATCAAATTTTTAACATTTTGTAATTTATTAAACTATTTAGCATTTTTGAGGATCTTCGGATCACTTTGAGGATCTTCGATTCATTTTGTGGATTTGTGCTTTCTACGGTCCTCGGATCATCCTATGGAACTTCGGTTCAATCTGGGCGGGATCGCGACCCGTAGTCTTCGGATTGTCAAGAGAAGCTTAGGCTCAAAACTATAGGTTAGCTATCTAGAGATGTCTCATTTGTGATACACGTGTTGATGAGTTTTCAGACTCTCATCTTGTGATATGCCTCTTTCCCCTTTTTGTGATTTTATGGATTTCTAATTATTAATTTAAGAAATTTTGTGTTTTGATGTGGGATATCAATATGAGTTGTTTGATATAGTGTCAATTTTGAGCTTATTTGAAAAGGTATATCATTTCTTGTGAATAGTTATATACTTTAGAATGTGATGTTCTTTTGTAGCACTAAGATTTCTTTGAGATATAGTGCAGACATTTTTGAAGCTTCACACTTATATGTGGACATTGTTATTATTACATATTTGTCTATATCTGTTTATATATCGATTCCAATCTCATTTATGTGATAAGTATGGCTAGACTAATTTGTTCATTGTTTATTTTCTTATAATACACGGGTCAGATCAAGGTGTTGCAGGTGCTTCCACACGACTTCTTGGGGTGACCACTTCTTATCTCCTGGCTAACTACATTAGTGTTGTAAATTTTGGTTATATGTATATGAGATAGAGACTCCTTATGTATGCATATTCTTTTGGCTAGCACTTGTACCTATTCTTCTGTAGTCAGGTGGATCGAGTATGACCATTATCCTTGTATACACACTTATGTGTTATATGCATATCTATTTCCGCCTCTACGATGTGAATATCTGTGTCTGATTGTGTTATATATTTTGTATTTGTTTCCGAAGAGATTACTATCCACTATGTAGTAGCTTCCTTAAGCTATTGTATAGATGATCACTCCTCAACAACCTTATTCTTCATGTTACTTGAAAACATTACTTCGTAATGTCCTTGGCTAATGCGAGTATAGAGGTGGGGCATTACAGTGGTTGTTGGAACCATTGCTCTATTCTCAGTAGTGGCCACATAGGGCTTTGTTGTCAATGTGTTACTGTCTTGAGCCATTGTGTTTAATACAATGACTCTAATCAGTGCCAGATTAATACTTATAAAATATTATTTCACAATTGTTAGGAAAAACCTATATTTATGCAACACAATCTACTGCAAATATGTTGCAGAAAAGTATTTGCAAAGATTTTGTAAAATGAACTAAGTCAATTATACAATAGAAAAACTGTTTGCAAATGGTTTGCAAAAACAGTGTCAATTTATCTTTCATAAACCTTTGCAAACTTTTTGCAAAAACTATGTTTAGTTATGTAATAGAAAACCAGTGCAAGTAATTTGCAGAAAACTATTTGCAAAGATTTTGCAAAAAACTGTTATAAAGATTTAGTAACATGTACAATACTCTTCAGTTTATCTGAGTCCAAATTTCTCTGTTTCCTTGAAACAATATTACTCCCTTTACAACGCAAAAGGTTGATAAGCTACTCTTTCCCAAGATAAAACAGACTTGCTCTACAAAACTGCATTGGAATTTATAGAGCCCAACAATCTCAAGTGAGTAATTAAGAACAGAGCTTAACGAGGAGGAAGAAGAGCATGTTTCAAAAGAATTAATTTTAATTCCCTTTTTTATCCACATCATCCTATATATAGGTGCGGAAATGCCGATTTAATGGTTGTTTCTGTAGGAGCAATCTGAGGAGATGTTAACATTTTACCCAAAAAACATACCAGTCTAAAGATTAACGACTAAAGTGCCAAGATAAAGGACTAACACCATCATCAAGGCTTCAAGAAAACATATTGTTTTAAATGGTTTTTAGAAAAACATCCAAAGCACACACAAGATTTTTGTATAATCGTTTAGGTCAATCCCAATCGAAGGAGTATGGATGTCAAATCGAATATAATTGACCTTCAGTTCCCCACAACGTAAAGGAAAGAATAAAGAGAATTGCTATCCTCACTCGCTTGGAAAGCGACTGAAATGCAACTTGCTGACACGTGTTTGTTTAATTTAATAATCAACACTGTGGTTAACATAAAATGGCTTCAGTTGTAATTATGTATGCATATTAATCTGTACTGCTTGACATTTATTTCATGCGTACTTCTCATAAAAAGGGCTTCAACTCACACTATAGGACAGGTGTCAACGAGTAACGTATCAGTCGCTTTCCATGCGAGTGAGGATAGCAATTCTCAAGAATAAAAACCAATAAGATCTCTTAACTGTCATTCTTCTATTCGTTTAATGACTAATATTTAAAATTAAAATGTCTTAGTAGGCTAAAAGTCTGCGAAGTCAAAAAATAAAATAAAAAAATAATAATAATAATCGTTTTAAAAATGTTTGATTTGACAACTTTTAGGGTTGTTTTGCCAACCTTTAGGATTGTCAAAGCAATCCTATAGAAAGCAACCGACCCTGTTGAAGGTCAATCACTTTCGAACTCATCTTCCGTTGGCAACGTTCTTGTAAACCACCCTAGAAAATATAAAAAGAAGCCCTCCGCTTTTCTGCAGGCACGGATTACCTTGATGCAACGTGGGAAGATAAAAAGAAGATTGGTTCAGTTTTCCAAAGTCTCATTTGATGCTCCAAATTCCAATTCCAATAAATGAAAAATCCATTCCTCGACAGTCGGTAAGATGTCATTATACTTTCTTTTTTTGCTTATATATTATTATCCATTACATTCCTTTATTTATTGTTTTATCACAAAAATTTTAGTTGAACGAAAATCTACAATACAATTACTTGTATGAAAAAAGGAAAAAACGATGGCACCTCTTAAACCTCAAATCCTACGTTGAAACACGTGAATAAATTTAAAATTTTCAATGTTAGTGTCAGGTTTAAAAATGATGTAAATTCCTAATATAGAAGCTAGTAACTTGTGGACTTTACATCAGTTGCTCTCAAATGTAAATAGTGTTATATCCACATCTGAAATCATTTTTAAATATCAAATATCTATATCCATAAATATGAATAAATATCAGATAATTATCCGATCAACTAACGATAACCAAATCAAACATCATAAATATTATTATTTAAATGTTAAAATAACCAAATATGATTATAATAAATAATTTTAAGCAATTAATATACATCCAATGCATATAATATAAACTTTCAACTTAATAATGTATTTTATTGTGTTGAAATGCACAAAATTTACACTATAATTTAAAAGTTAAAAAAAAGGGTTATTTTTCACATGCAAATGTGTGTTGATACATCCACATCACTTTTTAGGGATATTCATCAGCATTTCAAAATACAAATGCGAAGAGATTTCAAATTGTTCGAGCATTCGTTACCAATCCTAACATCAGCCCTAGCAATAGCATCAACTGCTCCAAAAACTGGACAAGCAAAAACAAGTAGACCAAGCAAAAACAAGTAGAGCAAGAAAACATCATCATATAACCTCAATACAAAATTAAGAATTTAAGACCAATCTTAGCTTTGAATTATGTTTAATCTTTAGCAACAAATGAAACTAGCATCCCATTATCATAAATGTCAACGTAATAACATACAGCACAAAACTGGAAAAATACTTGATCACGATTACAAGTAAATATGCCAAAGACGCACCAAAAATACAGTTGCAGACAGTACGTTAAATAACAGGGTGCACAATGCGAGATGTAAGCATATTAAGTTACAAGACAATGGCACTATGGAAAAAAAAAAAAAGGGATCAATCTCATAGACCTCAGCCATCATTGCCAATTGTACTGATTGTTGCGGTTACCACCAATATTAGGCCCACGGCTCGTGCCACCATAAGGTCCACCTGGTGGGTAATTCTGTGCTCCACCCCTTGGCCCACCAGTTCCCGCATAAGGAGGTCCGCGCACTTGAGGTGGGTAGGGCCCACTACCATACCCGCTTCCCTGCCCACGACTCGGATGATTCGGGTTGTTGTACCCACCAGGGTTTCCACCTTGTGCGTACCTGTTCGGTCCACCCGCCCCTCGAGGCTTCCCATAGTGATGGCTAGGCCCAGGCCCTCCGGAAACCATTTGAGAATTCGAGGGGCCTCCAGGCCGGATTTGAGCATGGGGCCCGCCTGTTTGTTGCACGGGTGGTAGACGTGTGTGGGGCTGAGGATGCTGAACTTTCTGCCGCTTGGCCATTTCTTCGTGTTGTCTTTGCTGCTGGCGCTTTTTCTTCGTCTGGAACTCATGAGATGATTCGTACTTTGGCAAGCTGTTATTTTTGCAAATCAGTATTGATGAGTATATACTAATTTGTCTGAAGATCAGAAGCACACACAATAGGGCAGTGTTTTAAAGACTACTACATATAATCGACTTATCCAATGTTCGATATCTGCAATTCAGAACATCGGATTAGTCGGCGTACACTTTTCTATTTGAAATTTAGTGTTATTTTCTTTCAGGTACCATAGCATAGACTATGGAGACCCCAAAATATGAGCAGTGCATAGGTAGAAAGAGATGAGATGTTACCTTTTAGGGTCACATGGCAAGGGATCATTCCAGAAATACTCCGCATCTAGAGCATCTTTTGCAGAGATTCTCTATAGGAAGTATGATAGGAAATATTATCAAAATTCCGCAATGCTAGATTTTGGAACATGCATGATAAATTGGGTGTATCAATACATGCAACTCAAATACTGACAGCATTTTTGATAACAAATTAAGCAGCAAGATAACAGCTGGTGCATATGCACTGAAGTACCAACTCTACACGAAAAATAATATATCAGTAGACTGGAAAAAAAAAGGAAAAAAAATATCAGCATGGATAAAGCATCTAACTTGTTATATTTGGTTATGGTATCCCCAGTCGAGGTATTTTGCAAGTATTGATTGGCCTTACTACTGATGCTGCTCGATTTCAAGTATTAACTTATCTAATATCCAAAACATCAAAGAAGTCAATGGGCCAACCAAAATTTATGGTTTATGGGCCAACACTTGTTGCTACACACATTGGTGTATTAATTTATATCTTAGCAGATGCATAATGCCACATAGAATAGCTTTAGACCCCTACGCTGGGGTTGCTCTTATCATATTCCATAGTACATCGGCTAATAGAAAAAAAAGTCGTAGAATCACATGTTTGTAACTTCAGAATCCTTTTTGAAAAATGTTGATTTTGAATTAACAAACTACTCACAGTTAGACTATCAAATTAAATCAATTTAAGTTATAGCTTAAGTGTCAACATTTAGAGTTCTTGCTTGGCAGATTTTTAAAGCTACATAAACAGAAACATTCCATACCCAGAACGATATTCTGAATCAATATACAAAAAACCTAATGATAGAATGAATCACTTTAGTTCTAGTATTGAGAATTACAAAGGAAAACATATCTTGCTGATATGTATCTTCCTATGGGACCAATAAAATACCTGAGATGGATCGAGGGTGAGCATCCTCTCGAGCAACTCCAATGCATGGCGGTCAAAACTGCGGAGCACGAATGTTAAACCCAAAAAATATGGTAAACAGAAAGAGAAGATTTGATAAAGAAAAAGTATTGGGTGATGCTTACTGTTTAAAAACTTCTCTAACGCGTCTTTTCAAGGGCCTGGGTGGCTTGAAATTGTTATACCATGGTATTTTGGTGACACCTGGCCAGTTGATTTCATCCGGAGTTCCACAAAGTTCAAATATCTTAGTCAACTGCTCCGGCTGCAGTTACAATCATATGATATGGTTGGTTAGGTTTTTTTTTTTTTTTTTTTTTTTTTTTTTTTGGGATTGCAAATCATTGAACTAATTCATATCCAGATTGGAATATGACTTTGCAACACATGCATAAAATGGGACTAGACTATATTTATTGGTGTGGAAAATAGGCATAAGGACAAACTTTGAAAAAAAAATTAGTTTGAAGGACGTCAAGTTTTATTTTTAGGTTGGAGGACAAACTTTGAAAAAAATTAGACTGAAGGACAATGCTAAATATAATTAGCATTTTCTGCAGTGTGAAACTGAATAATGCTAGTTAAAACTAGCATTTTCGTGTAGTGTAAAAAACTGAATATAATGCTAATTATATTTAGCATTTTCCTTCAGCTTAATTTTGATTCAAAGTTTGTCTTTCAGACTAAAAATAAAACTTGGTGTCCTTCAGCCTAATTTTTCGGCAAAGTTTGTCCTTCACTCTAATTACCACATTTATTGGTAAACCGAATAAACCAACCAAACCAACCAAACCAATTGAGTTTGGTCGGTTTGGTTTGATTTTGTTAGTTAATTGGGTTGGGTTTGACATTCAACTTTTGAAAACCGAACCAACCAATTAAACCAATATGAAAAAGTAACTAATTTTAAAGTTAAAGAATTACCACTAACAATGTTATCATTCACAATATTTTTTTAATATTTTTTTAATTCAATTAATATTTTTAGAATAAGGGTTTGTTTTTCAATATATTTGCATTACATGAACTCAATTGGTTATTTTGATTTTACATCATATCAACAACTAGAAGGTTGATTTTATTTTTTGATTTATCCAAATAAACCAATAAAACCAAACCAAATATTATTGGTTTGGTTGGTTTTGGTTTCGAAAAACATTGGTTTGGTTCGGTTTATGTTTTTTTGAATGGTTATTTTGGTTTTAACATTTTGGATTGGTTTCAAACCGAACCAACCGTTTGCTCACCCCTAGATTAGACAGCTTTCTACATAATTTACACACGTGTAATTTAAATCACTTAATATCAAACCTTACACATTTCAATATTGAAATAAGTAGCAACATCTCTACGTCAAAACACCCACTTCCCATGTTCATTAAGGATGACACTGTCATAAAAAATCTTGAAATCTTACAATTTGTATCCTTTTTTAAACCGAATCTCTCCACTTAAACGATTTGATTATCAAATTAAAATTCAAAACACACATCATTCAATTCATGTTGGAACAAAAATATTACAATACATATCTATTTCCCAAGGTTCGAAAACTCGGTTTCGGTACTAGTTTCGGTCAATTTCGGTGGTTTCGGTTTTTGTTTCGATTTCGCTTCAAAAATCAAACTTTTAGCATATGTATTAATATTCAGACCCATACCAATTCTTAGCAGCTTAAAAAGCAACCCAAAGCCCATACAAATAATCAGCCCTAATTAATTAGCAAACATGCAGCCACAATACGCACAAACAGGAAAAAGTAAAAAAGCGAAAATACGAAGCAGGAAAGGGGGAAAAACCCAAAAAAAAAAAAAAAAAAAAAAAAAAAAACCAAAATAAATAAATAAATCCTCTGCTGCGAGTCCGAAGATGAAGAACGAACACAAGATTGAAGCCTGCTATGCTCGAATTAGGGTTTTCCTGTGCTCGAATTTGCTGTTCTTGAACGTTGCTGAGATCGAACATTATGTAGAATTGGGGGATTTTGCTCGAATAGGGTTTGCTTTTTTCAATTAATCTATGCTTTGAGTTTTTTCCTTCCGTTTCTTCTTCTGAATGAATTCGCAATTTTTTTTTAATGCTGTTTTGACCGGGACGGGATTCTGCCCTTATCCCATCCCACCACCGACCGGAACCGATCCGAGTTGGTCAGAACTCGTGGTTGCGGCCGGAACCTCATAGCATGCTATTTCCACAGTACAAATCTTACCGTTTTCTAAACATAGAGAGAGAGAGAGAGAGGACGAGGAAAGGGGAGAGGGATTGTCACAGGTCAAACATGTGGCTTGCCACTGGTCACCTCAGGTTGACCTGTTTACGTGATTTTTTCTCTGATCATCTATGCTCTTTCTTTCTCCACTCGCTCTTCTTAGTTTTTAAGCTTCATTTCTAATGATGTGACCTTCCATTCACATCAATACAACAATTATATACATTGAATAATAAAAATAAAAATAACTAGCCTTCCCCAGATCGAAAATCCATAACTTTGATCTCTGTTCTAATTTTGATTTTATTGCTCTTACACTAACATATTTACTCTAATAATATAATGCAACTAATTTGGCAAGAAATCCTGTAAATCGTTCTAAAACTAAGCACACTGATACAAGACACATTTTTTAAGAGACCACTTCAAAAAGAATAAAAGAAATTTGTTGAAGAATTAAAGAAAAAACATCAAAAATTCAAAGCTCTAAAGGTAAAAGAGCATCTAGACGAACGATCGGTAAATTTAAATTCGCTAAATTTACATAGCATTCGCAATTCATTAACTCATGCCGAAAGTGAACGTTAAACACTTAGATGACTTTGGAATTAATATACATACATACATACATACATACATATATATATATATATATATATGTACGTATGTATATATATATATATGTATATGTATGTATGTATGTGTATGTATATGTATGTATGTATGTATATGTATGTATGTATTCAAGATGTATAGCTCACTTTTATGCTAATCTAGAAGTTAGAAATGGTGACAATGAATTGACCTTGTATACTGGCGTAAAGTTGTTGAAATTGCATTTTGTGAAAATGAGTTAGGCAAGATTTTATAATTTCATCTGATGTGATGCCGCTAGATGAGACAACTTTTGATGAAAAACCTATCTTATGTCTTCACAGCACCGATGATAATTGAATGACTACTAACTTGATTCGTCCAGCTCGTATTATTATCCGAATTCTTCAACGCAACTTAATTCCAAAAACAAGCAGCTCTGATGAGATGTATCATTCAATTGGAAAAGCCACATGTCATTTTGGGGATATTCGGGTAAACTGTGCTAATGTTATATTAAATTATATGATGGAAAATCGATTGAAACAGAAACGAAGATATAACCGTATGCAAATTTGATTACGATAATTGTTCGTCAATTTGTCATGTCTGATGATGAGATTTTGATTAGACATCCATATTCTAATTTTTTTTTATGAAGAAGTTCTGAAAGCAACAAATATAGAAAGGCAACAAAAAATTAATTCAAACTATTTGTGAGGAGTAACTGGAGCAGCAGGAGTGGAGTTATTCGATCACTTCACACACGACTATGCAGATCCATTCGGACTAGAGAGTGGAGTTGGTACTAGCAGTGAGGATAGCGCACTTCGACCTCCAGTAGTTTCACAGCCTTCAGTTCATATTTTCAGGACAACATGGCTCTACAGCAGCAAGACCTCATTTCAGGCACCTAGACATATCAGAATGGATTCTAGAGGGACAACCTAAACCACATACCAATTACCATTGTCACTCATGCTTCCAGGGCTCCACTATGTTCTCGAAGGAGGGAGCACACAGGGTTTACAGAGTCAGATTTTACTCCTCCAAGAGGATATTATGATTAGTCCTGATATACAGCTTCGACATTCTGGTATCACTTTATGGTTTTTTAATCTTGTAATTTGTTTTTTTACATGAGTTGACATTTGATTTTACTTGCATGTTGTCATTCTGTTATTATGAGACATTAACGTTTATGTTCAAACTTGTATTTGTTTAATATGTCAATATTGTGGTATGTTCAGTGTTTCTCATCTGTGTTGTATTCATGTCTGGTGATATTCAATCTACTATACACTATTATTCTCCTTTTTGATATGATAATATACGAAGAGAAAAAACTTGTAACATGCATACATTCAGAGGGGGTACTAAAATAA
Source organism: Allium sativum (assembly GCA_030737875.1). NCBI lineage: Eukaryota > Viridiplantae > Streptophyta > Magnoliopsida > Asparagales > Amaryllidaceae > Allium > Allium sativum. The sequence continues at coordinate 424,052,272 of CM060909.1, read as the reverse complement.
AATTATCAAACATTTTTGTACATATATTTAAGAGGAGTATTGCATTCGTAACATTCATAGTTAATATTCGATCATGAATGCATATATCAGTGGTCATCATCAAAAGGACATCAAGAATTCCGAGTTTTGATGACGACAACTCCATACTATAGTTCAGAATACACCAGTCTAAGAAATATTATCAAAGCTTCAAAGGAAAGCTAATGAATCGTGTTGAAATTTCGAAAGACAATCTATTGGAAGAAAAATTGAAGACCCATGTATTGGTGAGTCAATCTATCTTAGATATATGTTAACACTCACAAAAAACACAACACTATTCCATACTCTCAATATATATATTTTCATATATATTCTAAATCTTTTAAAAAGTCTCAGATCTTTGAAGAAATATCCACCTATGGAAGGTCACCGATGCAAAAGATTTTTTTCAAAAAGCATAAAACGAATTATTTCTTTTTTGATATGATCATATGAATAGTCGTGTTTCTTTCTTCAGACGCGACCTCCTGTAATAGAAATCAATCATATATCTTCATCAAATCCTTTCATATCTATAAATAGCTATGATTTCAACGAGTTTAAATCACATTTATTTGCTCTCTAGTCTTCCGATCTATTACCTAAAACCCTGGTCTATTCATATTTTCAAATCAGTAACTTACAATAATCAACAGTCTGATTTTTATAAACTCTTGCACATTCATCTACGAATCAATTCTTGTGACAGGCCGACCCAAAGAACAGCACACCAAGTTCTCGAGCAGGGGCAGCCCACTGGGACGGGGCAAAAAATAAACACACTTTTTTGGGTAATAAACTGTTAAAATATAATTTATAAAAAAGAGTTTGTAAATTGATGTGTGGTTTGATGGCAAACAAATTAAATTGGTAAGGTGATGCAGGTTCAAAGCTGGCAAGGCAACAACTTGGTTTCTTTTCTATTTCCCTCAAAAATTTAAATTTGCTGCAGGCTGGAATTGAAACATGTGCTTAGGCAACCAAAATTGCTCGTGAGTTATATGAGATTGTACTGTATCAGACATGTCTATGTATTGAAGACATAACTTCTGTCAAAGTTTGTTTATTAACAAGATGCCGTAAGACCTGTTCAACTGCTCAGGCAAGTGTGCAGGCCTATTCCACCGAGCAAAAGCAAGAGCGTTTGTGAGTTGAAGTCAGAATAAGAGATTCTAGGACTGGGCGTAGGACGGTGGTCCAAACCTCTCTCTGTGTGTGTGTGTGATATGCAGGTGGTTTAATTTATTTTCAGTTAAAAGACGGAAAAAAGATCTAGTCAAAATACAACAAGCAAAAATACCCCAGTATTATCAAATACTTCACTAACGAAGACAAATATTTTAGCCGGAAATGCATCGCTTTATCATTTACATTAAGTATAAATATAATGAGAAATAAAAATTTCAAATATTAAATTGTGGGTTCCTGTAAAATGGACGAACAGAGAAATATAATCATGAGATGTAGTTAACAATGAAAATAATATTTTCACTCAAAATCTTGCTCTCTTCCAATGAAATTGTTTTTTTTTTCTCAAATCAAAAACTCCAAATTTTTATCTATTATACGTTTATTCCCAAAACACTCAAAACGACAAATTAAGACACTTTAGGCATCACATTTTTACTCCACTTAGCCCAACAAAGGCCATATTATTTTCTATACACCTTGTTCATTCGTCTCAATACTGTTTGTGGTGGTTATAGGAGGCTGAGAACTAAAAGAGATAAATTTGTAAATTAAGATACACTCTGTTGGAAAGTAACTTTTGTTCGCAAAGTTTAAGTCTTGTTTTGTTGCTACAACGAAACGAAGGTGCTTAAATCTCCTTCTGCTGTTCAGACAAATGTATAGAAATCTTCTTCTACTGCTCAGGTACCTAGTGAGAGCGTGTGTTAGTGAAAAGGCAGTATATATATATTTTGAGACCGGATGTAGAATTGGAGATTCGAACTAGTATAAACTTGACTATGTGATTTTATTTCCGCTGTTATTATATTCATACTGTTGATGTTGTGATTACTGTGCGCCAACGTTATCTTATATTAATATTGGTCATTAACGATCTTGAGCATAGCAAGTAACATATACAACTACCATGTATATGCACTTATATATTAGACAACCTACATGGTTATTGAAATCTGGGTAATCAAGGCGCAAAAAAGCCCAAGACTTGCGCCTTGGGCTTTTTTGCGCCTTGCGCCTTTTTGTGCGCCTTAGTTGCGCTTTTTTCCCCTGCTGTCACTGTAAAAACTGCACTTACAACTACAACTTAATATATAGTTTTGACAATAAATAATAGCTAAGATTGCAATTTTAATGATAAAACTTCATAAGTTCATGTCACAAACCTAAATAAGTAGTCGAAAAAAAATTCAACCTAAATTTACAACAACGAAATACTTAAAATGAAAAAAGCGCGCTTTTTGCGCTTTGGGCTTTTTTGCGCTTCACTAACAGGTGCGCCTTGAACTCAAAAAAAGCCCCCTAGTTGCGCCTTTTTGTGCCTAGGCGCACGCCTTGACTACATAGATTGAAATTGGAATAATTACTGATGTAGTGGGAAAATGATTCCAGAATGAAGAAGCTCTAGTAGGACTGTCAATGAATATCCGAAAAATCCGAAATTCGTCCGCATCCGCATCCGAAAAGCTGATAAATATCCGATATCCGGAAAAACGGATGTGGATGCGTATATAGGCACATCCACATCCGAAAATTATCAGTCTGCTTTTTTCATGTTTACAATTTAAATTATACGTATTTTAGCACAATAGAATACATTAATTTATGATATTATCAAGTTGAATGTCTATATAGTACACACTGAAAGCATGTTAATTGCTCAAAATTATTTATTATCATCATATTAGTTCATCTTTAGCACTTTAGTAATCAATTGGATTGAAAAAAATTCATGTTAAACTAAAAAATTCCATTTATGTACCATGATTTATCAATCGTTGGCGGATCGGATAATTATCCGATATTCGTCCGTATCCGCGGATGCGGATAATCCGATATCCGGAAATGATTTCGAATGCGGATGTGGACATGGCACTATCCGTATCCAAAAGCATACGCTTACAACCCTAAGCTCTAGTTTCCCAATCAAATGGCTCTGCCATTGTGCAAATATATAAAAGCTTCTTAAAGTCTGATATGTTAAAAGTGATAAATAACAGGTGTTATAAAATTAATCAAAAATACGATAACTGTAAGGGGAAGAACAAAAGTACTTTTGGAAAACCAAAATAAAAAACGGAGGATCTATAGTAATATGTTACCTCATTTTTCCCTGGCAAAATAGGTTTACCATGTAGTAGCTCTGCAAATATGCAACCCACTGACCACATATCTACAGCCGGGCCATACTTTGTGGTTCCAAGTAGAAGCTCAGGGGGCCTGCGACAATCATTTAATTGATTTAAAAGCAAACAAATATCAGTGTGATATGGTAAAGTGATAATTCATCGAACAATCATTACCTATACCACAAAGTGATTACACGATTTGTTAAGTTCCCATTGTGATCACTTGAAAATGAACGAGCAAGACCAAAATCTGCAAGCTTCAGTTTTCCTTCGTTATCAATTAGCAAATTGGATCCTGAAGAATATATGCAGTGAAGCAAGGTTAGAACACTGTAGCTACAATTTTCAAGATGACTATTTGTTCAGAGCTAACCTTTTATGTCGCGATGAAGAACTTGATTTACATGGCAATAGTGCAATCCAGTTAGCAATTGCTTCATGTAGCACTGACAAAAGGTTTAATAAACAAATAAGGACTCAAACGTCAATCAACAAATCGCTTTTTCTAATCTGTGATAAGTACCTTTATTTGAGGTACGGTGAACCGCATACCAGGTCTATCTGAAAGTCCCGTTAAATCATGATCCATATATTCAAATACCATATAAATGCTCCCCTTGTATTTGTTTCCATCTACTTTATTACCATACAATAAAAACAAAAATAGAAGATAAAAAAAATCTTAACGAATATTATCTACTTCACAACGAAGGTGGATCATTTAGATTTTACAGCACCTTTTATCAACTACATATAGAAAACGTCAGTTTGAGTAAAGCAGATATGTTGATTAAACAATTAATTCTTATAACAGTCATTAAACAGCCAGAGAAACTAGAAAGAACAATATACCTGGCCTCCCTTGTTCATCTCTTTCGGGGCCTGGAGAAGTTACAATTTCTTTCAGCTGGATTACATTGTCATGGTGCAGTTTCTTGAGGATTTTTATTTCACGTATGGCAGTTATAGGAAACTGAAGAAATTAAAGATCATAAGTATAACTAAAGAAGAGGTGGAGATCATTTTATAGACGAAATGGCTGCACATCAATCATTAAAATGCATACCCCTTCTCTCTCATTATCCATTCTAATTTTCTTCAATGCCACGACTTCACCAGTCTTTATTTCTTTTGCCATATAAACCTGACTGCAATAACAAAACCCCAAAACAAGAATCAGTAGTGAAACAAATGATGAAAAAAAATACACTAATAATCTACATTAGCCAAACTGTCATACAACTTGCTGAAAATACAATGGTAGCCTTACATGCACACTGTGATGATAGTATTTATTAATTGCAAAGAGTTTCAAAGGCATTATAAGCTCACATGATATGATTTTTCTCCCCCACATGTCACATACTTGTTATGATGTGCAATTTTTCACTGCCATAAATACGAATTTAACTCTCCAACTAGGGCTGTTACGGTAACGGTAAATTTACCATTACCATACCATTACTAGTCGATCGGTAACCATTTTTGATTGAAATCGGTATACCAGTTAAAACGGTATGGTAACGGTAAATTTACCATTTTTAACGATAAATTATCGGTAACGTTTCTTCAATACCAGCGGTAACGGTAATTTACCAGTTAATTCAAAACCCAAGCATACTCATCTGATATGCTTTATAACATGCACGTAGAACCAAATAAATGATAGTATTTAGTTCAATAATCAAATGAAATAATTCCAGATACACTTATTTTCTTTTTCATTTATGTTTTTTTATAAACTAACACTACATATAGTATAATAAAGATGCACCATATACAAAAAATATGTTAAGATATAAACTTTGTTGGACAAACGGTAATTTATCATTACCAGTGTAACGGTTACCAGATTATCGGTATACCAATCATCGGTATATCAGTCGATCGGTAACGGTAACGGTAACGGTAAGCAATTCTGGCTTACCAGTAAAAACGGTACGGTAACGGTATTTGCCAAACGGTAACGGTAACCGTTACCATAACAGCCCTATCCCCAACACCCCCCCCCCCCAAAAAAAAAAAAAAACCACCACCACGAAAAAAGAAGAATAAGCATGAAAGAAGATTAGTTAAGGTGCAAGTCAATGGAATCGCTTTTAGTAATAAAGTGTAAGTGACTTATTCAATAAGCATCATCTACTAACTTTGACACTGTGAAAAATCATACCAATATCTAAGAGAAGTGTAAAGGATATCTTTATATTTAAAGCAAATTACTAGTCCAACATTTTCAAAATTGGATTTAAATCGTAAAGTTCAAACTCTTATGTCAAAAGGAGATTTAAATTGTAAATTGTAGATTCCAAGATTTATATTTTAAGGTTCGTAACTGTTTTTGATGTTTGAACTTCTATAAATCTAAAACTCAAATTTTCCATCTAGATTCTTTTTTTTTTTTTTTTTGGCATTAGAATGGGAAGTAAGAATCCAAGTAAGTATTTAAATATATTAGTATCGATCGAATGACCTTTTCCACAATTGCGGCTTTAACTCGAACTGAATCAAATTTTAAATTGCATTAAAAAGGAGAGATTATATTCAAAACAGGCTTTAGATCGTATGATTTTAATATCTTTGACAATGGACAGTGACTGAACCAAGCTAAGATAGGATGAACTATGTTCTACCCTTAAAAATAAAATGTATTGTGTTTTTTATGATGTTGAAGGCTGAAATATTCGTATAGGTTTAGGTCTTAATATGATAAAGTTCTGAATTATTATTGTATTGACATAATGTAACATCCCTCATTTTGAAACCCAAAGATGATATTACAATGTGTTGTTGTTGCCTTGGATTATATTTCAGCGATAAGGATAGGATCAATTGTTCAGAACTGTTTAAGTAAACATAACGGTAATTTAACAGCATTACATCAATTCATCGTACAATTCCAAATTAATTCTCATAGTCGTACCCACAAAGGGGTCAAAAATATAATACAATCGTAGATAACATTGCCATGCATAAGATATGAAAATTCTGACATGAATCCTCAATATAACGTAAACTAAACAACATTTACATCATCTAAGTCTTATGTTTTGTCTTTCGAAAGCAACATACGAACCATTAATTAGGCACACTCAATGAGTACCCATAAGTCTACAGGATAAAACAATGAAAAAACATAAATCAAACGTAAAGTTTGGCATGAGCAATGCATTACCCTAAACATAAAACATAGTAAAAGAAAGCTACTTAAGAATGTAAGGGGCCCCTTCTCGCTATACACATCTCAATTCAGTGTTTTAAACATGCATATAAATCTTATAAAATAGTGTTTTGTTCCTAAGTATCATGCACATGTCTCCTATTTAGTTAGAATTATTAGTCATTCATGCAATTTGTCATTCTTTTTCTTTCTAAACCTAAAACATATTACTTTCAGCCGCTACACAGGCCTTACACCTTCTCCAACTGAGTTATACTTTAAGCATTTGGATACCACCAAGGTCATATGCTTCCATTGCTTTCTTAATTCCACAAATCCAACTGTCAATTTCGATTGTCATTTAGACCTTACAACTTCGCTTTCATAGTTGTCACTCAAGCCTTACACCTACACTTTCAATTTTTAACCGCCACTACAAGAAAACAGGCTATTTCCGACGGCTGAAAACTGTCGGCGGCCGTCGGAAGCCGTCGAAAGCCGTCGGAAATAACCGTCGCTTTTAGAGGCGTCGAAAAACAGATTTTGCGACGGTTATCGACGCAGCCTGTCGTTCGTTTTTACGACGGCTTTCGACGCAGCCGTCGGAAGCCGTCGGAAAACCTGCATAATTTTTTTTTTTTGTAATTCAGCTGCTATTGATGCTTCCAACTACATTTTATACTTTTGAAAATGACCCGATACAATGATAATAGATCATTCTACGGTAAATCCTTGAAAGAGATAACCACTCACCAACAATAGTTGAAAAAAAAGTGCAAGATGATTGTCTAGAAGTTCATACGACTAGAACATCCAAGGACGAGTCCATCAAAATTCGACAAAAATAATAATTAAACCTTTTAATATATGTTAGCAATATCAAAATATTCAATAGGATAAGGAAAAAGCTGAAGAACAGACATAAAATTACCATATGTTGCTTACGAATGCAAGCTAGCTTATTATGTAGAACAAATTATCCTTCAAGTTAAGACAAAGTACACTATATAAGCTATTGGGGGAATTACAAGGTTAGCACGATAACTGTGTAAGCTAACATCCGTAAAAAATAATTAACAGTAGCAAAAGACCGAATTCATACCGCACTCTCGGGGACTTCAGGCGATGGCAAAGGAAGATTTCGTGGAACCGATTTATTAGTATGCGATCTTTTATCAAACCTCTATTCTCTAATTTTACCGTAAGTCAACTTACCCTGCAAATTGTTCGAAGTACTGTCACAATTTTTCTAAATTAGATTTAATTTATTTCAGTGACTATTGTTTAAGGGAATATCTTACACTCGTATCATAGTCACAGTCATAGGTGTAGTGAATAATGTAACTCTTACCAATTTCCAAGTCTCATGGAGGCTACAATTAAAAATAGGGAAAAATAATAATTAAATAACTATTTAAAATATAATAGTGATATATGCTTAGAAATGACTTGATGTCATACCTGAATCATAAAATCTTTCCGTAATATGTTGCCCACACCATGCAGTGCAAACGGGATAGCATAGGCATACCTACATATCAATATATGTTGAACATACAAAACCGATTAGTGTAAAAAGATCATGTGTATTAATCAAGGTTTAGAGCAAAAAGATCATGTGTATTAACATAAGAAACGTAGAAAATAACAAAATATGTAAATTGTATAACAATGTTTTGTAATGCTATAAAATGTACATTTTGTTCAATAAATTAAACAAGTATAACACACACACGGTCTTACCTTACATATCCAATTCGAACGGACTAAGGTATATGTTATGGGTAATATTTTGGGCCATAACACATTGACATTTGACAACATATACTGATCAAGTATAAAACTTACATTTTAAGTACCTAACCAAATGCCTTATCAGCTTCGGGATCTTTCTTCATTGCCAGTGAAACATTCAACCATGTGGGCGCTATCATTTGAAGGGAAGCCTAATGTGGAAACAAAGTTAATGTTAATGAAATACCAAAAAAGCTAATGATACTAAAAAAAATCATATCTAATACCTTTTCGGTTACAACGGGAGAATTTCCAATAGGATCTATGTCAGTAATTGGCCCCTTTCCAATAGGAAAGAATTTTCGTAGAGTTGTCTCATACTTTTTGGGGTCGATGTAAACAAAAGGGAATGCAAATATATGTTTCCACTAGAACGCTATTGGAACCAATTGGAATCAATAGATAACCCTAAATTTCCAATTTAAGCAAATAAAGATTTAGGTAAAAACTTGATTTTTATGCAAAAAAAGAGATTGTACCTCAAATTATTTGCTCTAGACGTCTGAATTGAAGCCGGGGAGGTTCCTACTCGAAGAAAATGGTGTTTGAAGGTAAAAAAGATAACCCTAAATTTCCAATTTAAGCAAATAAAGATTTAGGTAAAAACTTGATTTTTATGCAAAAAAAGAGATTGTACCTCAAATTATTTGCTCTAGACGTCTGAATTGAAGCCGGGGAGGTTCCTACTCGAAGAAAATGGTGTTTGAAGGTAAAAAAATCGGATTTGGGGGTGATAGGGTTTAAAATCCGTATGCTGTAAGAAAAAAGAGGAAGAAAGAAATGTGGAAGAAAGAGTGCGGCTGGCAGTTTATCACGATAATTTCCGACGGCTTCCGACGGCCGCCGACGGCCCGTCAGAAGCCGTCGCAAATTAGCCGTCGCAAATAGCCTGTTTTCTTGTAGTGCGCTAACTCGGACCTTACACCCAACTATCAAATTCTGCCATACTTATCACATCAGGCCTTACACCAACTGATTTTGTATTTAGACGTCACCTTAGACCTACTCTAAAATTTGAGACCTCGGTTGTCATTCTAGACCTTACACTCATGCTTTCCGTTTATATTGTCATGGTGCTAAGGTTATGGTTTCATGTTTCGGATGCCACTAAGGTCCTACTTCATTTTCTATTCTTCACCATCACCTTAGCTCGTGCTCCATCTATTGGATTATCATCCAAATCATTCGATTATTATGCTTTATCCATGGCTATTCGTTAAGTTTGGCTGCCATCAACTAGTTCCACAACTTTATATATCACCACTAATGTTTTAAGTGCTTAAAGATTAAGGATAAATTTCAAGATTTTAAATTCTGAAATTCAATCACATTTCGTCTCGAAATTTTCATTTTTCACACAAGCTTTCTCTTATCGAAGGAGATCTTGCACAAAACGAGTTTGTCTTGTGTGTACATCTCAAACTGATACCTCACATTTCAAAGCATAGCTCTAGAATATTTCAGAGCAAGAGATCTCGTAAGAAATTGGTATATATCAGGTGTACATTTTGGATTAACATCTTGAATCTTAAAGTAAATCTCAGGAATATATCAAAATAATTTATGCATCTAAAATTGATGTTTTAATGATTTATTTAATATCTATAATTTTCAAAGTAGAAATTAACTGTAACATGTTTGATTTGTATTAAAAAAAGAATTAAATTTAATGTGTTAGAGAAGAGTAGCAGCTAGATTAGCTCGATTATTTAGTAATGATTGAACATGTGTTTTAACTTGAACATTAAAAAAAAAAAAAAAGTTGACAAACTTCGTTGTGACTATAATCCAGATAAGAAGCAAAAAAATATGTTCAAGGAGTTGGCAAAAAAGTAACTAGATTGAGTAGTTTGTTTTAAATCTATATGAAAAATGAAAGAATATCATGTAAAATAATATACAATTTTGAATGAGATATCTCATATTTAGATTTTGATCCATATTTCATGTGAGATAGAAACATAATGGATGAGATGAGTGTCTGGAGAAATATGAAGAAGACTTGATATCTCGTTTCATTTAAGTGTGAAAATGAGATCTCATACGAGATATATAACAAATTAAAAACCATGATAAATTCTCCTTCAGATGCCAATTAATATCAGTATTAACCTAGTATCGATAGGTAATCAACTTCTGACATTCATTACTCTCAGTCTAGCCTATGAAAGCATCATTGTTATCACGTCAACGACCAGTCATCGACTAGTCGACCAGTCGGTCAATGCAATTCGACAATAGTCGATTTTTCCAGTTCGACGATAGTGGGCTAAACCGGCCCAAAAACCCTAGATCGACAATCGACATCGATAAAACCAAAATTACTCCAATTCGCACCTCGATAATAGACGAGTCAATAGAAGAAAAAAAACCTAATTCTCCTCGCACCTCGTCGCCGCCGCTGCTCCTCGTCGCTGCCAGGTATGTATATTTAAAACTTATATATACTGTTAATTATATTATACCCTAATTAATTATTAACTGATTTGTTTTTAACTATATATGCAGCAATTGAAATGGAGAGTAACACAGAAAATACTTGGCATGAGATGGCTAAAGATCATAAGAGAAAAGGCAAAAGCTAAATCAAATGATTCCGGTTGGAAGTATGCATGTTGTGACTAGGATCTATTATGGATATTTGTTGAATTTGAACATATTATTATGTTATCTTTGTTGAATTTGAACTTATTATAAATTCATAATTATATCTAATTATATTATATATTTAAGTCTAATAAATATATGTACATAAAAGACCTGTCGACTAATCACGACTAGTCGAGCGATTTGTCGACTAGTCACGATTAGTCGACCGTTTTGTCGACTAGTCTTCTAGACGGTAGTGGCTCGACTTGGCGTCGTGATAACCTTGGAAAGCATGACTTAGTTTAGCTTTGTTTTATTAATATACCAAAATCCTAGGTTTCGAAAATGGCGTCTTCTACCTATAATACCTCTTTAGTCACATTCCCTCTTAGGTCTTCACTGATACTTTTCAATTTAATAAACATAGATTCATACCTAGCATTTCTTAGTTTTTATGCTTAAGTCTTTGTGCTTCGTGTTCTAGTTCATTTACCTTCAATTTGGCTCTAGTACCTTCAGAAATGCCTTTGGTATAAGTTAAGAGTGCATCCACTTTATGCCTAACACTATATTTACACATGTCAAATTCTCATTCGATTTGACATCATCGTTCGCAAAGACTTAGGCATGCGTCTAGCAACGTCTAATGCGCAAAAAAATGCTTAGATGCAACAGTTGTGCTTTTCTAAAAGCTGAGGTGCTCAAACTATTTGAACCACCCAAAAGCGGCACTTCTACTAAGGCAGCGAAGCCCCAAGGCCCCAAAAAAGTATGCCTTGGCTCAGGTTTAGTGCCTAGGTTGGAAATGAGTACTTAAATTAATTTAATTTGAAGTTTAGTTGATGCTAATTTAACTTTAATTTTAGCTAATTGAATTCAAAGTTAGTTGATCTTAGTTCTAATTTGAAGTTTAACTAATATTAATTTAATTTTAATTTTAGCTTGAATTTAAAAGTTTAAATTAAAATTAGAATATTGGTGACTATAAGCTGAATTAAATTTCAAGGTGTGTCAAACACTTGAATTTTAGTGTTAAAACATATTTCAAATCTCTAGCTTTTGTTGTAATTTATGTGGTTTTGGCGTTATAGGCTTGAATTTAACATTTGTTGTAGCTTTGCATATAGTAGCTAGTGCTTTCTTATTATTTGCAAAAGGACTGTTTACGAGCATGTCCAATGCAAGATTATTGTGTTAAATGAAATTGTAGTGCTTTTTCTGACAAAAAAAGCACAAAATTATATAAAACACACACAAAAAGCCTCAAGGCGCACAAAAGGCTCAAGCCAAAAGCTTGGTGCCTTTCTACGCCTTACTCATCTTTTTTGGCATAGTAAATTTTTTGGCACAACCGACCGGTTTTTAGAGTGATCCGTAACACTTTATTATAACAAATAATAAATACATTATTATAGGAGAGACAGTTCGTCCACCAACTACTTTCGGTTTTAAAGGCGGACTGTCCACAACTGACGATTTTTAAAGTGGATCATCCACTACAACTCACCATGCAGGGTGAACATTTACACTACATGTTTCCAAGACAAATCTTGGAAAACACAACAAAAGTTGTTGCCATGACAATCACATAACCCAAACAACTCCACGCAGGGAGAAATTACACAAGACATACTACATAACGAACTTTACTTAAAAAATACTCGCAAACTATATTACTGCAAAGTGACAATACTACATGTAACGTACATGGAGAGTTCATGCAAGAGACTAACACGAACCTCTACCTACCCCAACAGCAAAGTTAATCTCTCCACTGAGCACCAAAAACCTTTCATCATAGAGACTGGCAATGACAATCAACTGACTATCCCAATTTACTCTGACAAGCACTACCAAAATATAACATAAAACTCCAGCTTGACAAAGAATAAGATCCCTTACTACTCAGATCACCAGAATTTGCTCGAAACATCACCCCACTGGCCAACCAACATCTTATTTTAGTACTTCTCTAACTTATTCAGCATCAATTACAGATATTGTTGATCGACCAACTCTTGAATATTTTGTTTAAATTACCTTCTAATCCTCAATATTCTCTTTTAGCACTCATTAAATCACCATCGTTTAAGTGCATTTTCGCTCGAGATTACTTATATCCTCAGAAATTACACACACACACACATATATATATATATATATATGTGTGTGTGTGTGTGTATGTGTGTGTGTATGTGTGTGTTTTTTCACAAAATTTCTCAACCAATTTATTTTCAACAACTTTCTGTAGCAGACAGTTCCTAAGTAATTCATATCTAATTACTAATTTATAGGAAAATTCTACAAACAAAACCAGCTCTAATAATGTGTTCATAACATCATACTAAATAGTTGGATCGTTAAAATCACAGTATGCATAGGAAATAATACTACTTAATTTCGGTTGTCGATGATTATAAAAGAAACAAAATTTAGAGAGTAGATTACTCACTTGAATTTTTTTAGTTGAATGATGTTTTTAATTCTCATGCCCTTGATTTTTTCTTTCTCTTACTTAACATAGTTATTAATGGCGCATGGCAAAAAAAAGCAAAGTCTTGACACACAACACAGCAAATAATGCGCGCCTTTTCAATTTACTATAACGCTATGCACGTCTAATTTTTTTATTATAAATTAATAAATATAACAATAGATATAAAAAAATCAATATTTTTGCTGAGCATATACAATAAAGATTTTTTAGGCATTTGGCAAAAATAAAATTATCAAAATATAATATCATAGGTATAGAATTGATGTTGAAAAAAACCTTTTGATGTGGATGTTCTTATACTCAATATCTATGCTTGCTGCTCTACCAGCAACATCCCAAGTCAATTCATCATCAAACACAAACACATCTCCAACAACAGATGCATCATCCATATTTTTTGTTATTATTATCATCGATATCCTCCAAGGTTATTGAATCAATGATGTCAAAAATGTTTACCCTCTTTCCAATGCTTCATAATATGATTAATACAATTTGTTATGTAGTGCAGATTATAAACAATGAAAAACAAATAAAAAATAAACAGAAAACAATAATATAATGAAAAGGCCACCATTTTGAACCGTGTGTCATTTTTCCATCATACACCATTCGACACATCTTTTCATTTGTGTCGCACCACGCATCATGACACATGCCTTGGCGCACCTTTCATAACTATGTTGCTCATGCTGTCACCATTGAATATTTAAGCTTTCATTTTAGTTAGTGTGTCGAGTGAAATGAGAAGAATGTAATGAAATATTTTGGAAAGGCATGTAATAACTCCTACAACAGCCCATCATTCCCTTTCTCAATTTTTCATTTTAATTTTAGGTAAATGTACATCCAAATGCATAACTCAACATGTTATTATCTAAATATTTGTCTTCATAATTAATCTCTCATAATTAATCTCTTAACTATTTAATTATTAATCCATGATTCCATGGATGCTACATACTTCCTTTTATACAAATTGCATCCTCAAAATCAAATGTCTAATGAGATAGATAGTGATTCCTAATCTTTTCCATGCTCGCTCTAGCAAAAACACATAAGTTTTCTACCCATGTATCCCAAACAAAACATGTTGATGCATTTACAAATACACAACAAAATCAATCATAATATCACATATATGCATGGCTTAAAACAAACATAACGACCTCATATGCAAATCTAAACAAAAAACTAGAAATAAGTCCTCTTAACGTTAGCTTCAATTTTATAAGTACAATCATATTGATTCTCACTCCATCAAACTCGCATCATCCTTGCTACCTTAGTTTTCAATATCAAATAAGATATGACAGTGTTTCTTAACCTTTATCGTGCTTATTCCGGTATAAACACATAAGCTGACAAGCATCTTGTCCAAACTGGTTAAGACATCTAAACATGGTGCAAGAGGTCACGAGCTCGATTCTTACGTCACGAGATCCAACCCACTCATCATGTTGTAATAATTCTCCTCCCTCATGTTGAGTTTTTCAATTTTTCTTGATAAATGATTAGCTACAAAAGTTTTTTTTTAAGTGAACGTGCCACAGCTGATTACTCCTTTTTTTACATTTTAAAGATTGACATTCTATGTCCAATAGAATATCTACAACCTTCTACACAATAGTACCCATTTCTCAAAAAAAAAAAAAAAAAAAAAAAAGTTTACTAGTGCATTTACCAATACATAACAAAATCAACCATGATATCGCATGTATATGTTATCTAAAACAAACATGGCAACCTCGTACATTAATCTAAACAAACAATACGGGATAAGTCCTCAAAACATTATCTTCTCTTCCCCAGTACAAACATCATGGTTCTCACTCCACTAGACTTGCAACAGCTTTACTATCTTGCACCTTCATTTTCATTTCTTGACTGCTACCTTAGATCTTGCGTCATCTACCAAAACATTTTCCTAATCATTCACTTACTAGCGTGTACCCTTCGTTGTTCATTAACTTGTATTAAGTCTGACTACCTTCGGTTGGCTGACTGGACAACTTATTACATATCGTTACCGCTCTAACTTCAAAGTACTACTTTCGGTCATCTTAAGCTTTAGCATAAATTTTCTTTTGTAAGTTAACTAATTTCGACATTAACTTACTACTAAGAGCTAATCAGATCTCGACGATCACTACTTTCGACCTTGTCTAGGGAGCTCTGACTTAGTTTTGTTTGGTTAACATATGAAATCTCAACTCTATTTTGGATATCATATTCTCTACCTATAATTCATCTTTAGTCTTCATCCTCGCTTGGGCTTTGATCGATCCTTTAAGTTTAATAAACCTTTTGAATCATACTTGGTATTTCTTTGCTTTCATACTTAAATCTTTGTGCCTAGTGTTTTAGTTCATTTATTTTTGACTCGGCTCCAGCACATTCAGTATTGCCTCTCGATCAAGGTTTCAAACCTCAAATTTTGGAGAAAAAAATCTCGAGTTTATATTTCAGTTGAAATGAAGGAGATTTATAACACTGGTAATCAACAATACCGTCGGGCTGAATCTCGTTCCTATCTTGGACAAGATGAGGAAGATTTAAAATCTTGCTCTCGTATACGTTAAGAATCTATTCATTGCATCTTTGACCTATATTTACATACGTTGACATCTCATTCGCTCTGGCATCCGTTGTCTGCAATTATTTTAGCTTTTTCTTTGCTTGTTTAGCATCAATACGCTGACAATTATTAAACACTTTACTCATTTACATTACCTTCTAGCCCCAATATTTGTCTTTCAGTGCCCAATAAATCCTCTTCAGCTTATATTTTTGATTCAAATATTATTTATGATGTCTAAAAGAATCTTATACGATATATATATATTCTTTTTATAAAATTTATCAAACTCTCTCTTTTAAACCACCAATTATTAGATAATGTGCATCTCATTATTTATTTACAAAAAATTATATAAATAAAAAATCATCTCTAATAATGTGTTTATAACACCATAATTAATATTCAGCAAAGTAATTAAGGCGCTAAGGCGCAAGCCTTGAGACTTGGGCATTTTTTACGTTCCTTTTATACAAGTTTGATATGCTATTTTACTAATTACACATCAAATTTTTAACATTTTGTAATTTATTAAACTATTTAGCATTTTTGAGGATCTTCGGATCACTTTGAGGATCTTCGATTCATTTTGTGGATTTGTGCTTTCTACGGTCCTCGGATCATCCTATGGAACTTCGGTTCAATCTGGGCGGGATCGCGACCCGTAGTCTTCGGATTGTCAAGAGAAGCTTAGGCTCAAAACTATAGGTTAGCTATCTAGAGATGTCTCATTTGTGATACACGTGTTGATGAGTTTTCAGACTCTCATCTTGTGATATGCCTCTTTCCCCTTTTTGTGATTTTATGGATTTCTAATTATTAATTTAAGAAATTTTGTGTTTTGATGTGGGATATCAATATGAGTTGTTTGATATAGTGTCAATTTTGAGCTTATTTGAAAAGGTATATCATTTCTTGTGAATAGTTATATACTTTAGAATGTGATGTTCTTTTGTAGCACTAAGATTTCTTTGAGATATAGTGCAGACATTTTTGAAGCTTCACACTTATATGTGGACATTGTTATTATTACATATTTGTCTATATCTGTTTATATATCGATTCCAATCTCATTTATGTGATAAGTATGGCTAGACTAATTTGTTCATTGTTTATTTTCTTATAATACACGGGTCAGATCAAGGTGTTGCAGGTGCTTCCACACGACTTCTTGGGGTGACCACTTCTTATCTCCTGGCTAACTACATTAGTGTTGTAAATTTTGGTTATATGTATATGAGATAGAGACTCCTTATGTATGCATATTCTTTTGGCTAGCACTTGTACCTATTCTTCTGTAGTCAGGTGGATCGAGTATGACCATTATCCTTGTATACACACTTATGTGTTATATGCATATCTATTTCCGCCTCTACGATGTGAATATCTGTGTCTGATTGTGTTATATATTTTGTATTTGTTTCCGAAGAGATTACTATCCACTATGTAGTAGCTTCCTTAAGCTATTGTATAGATGATCACTCCTCAACAACCTTATTCTTCATGTTACTTGAAAACATTACTTCGTAATGTCCTTGGCTAATGCGAGTATAGAGGTGGGGCATTACAGTGGTTGTTGGAACCATTGCTCTATTCTCAGTAGTGGCCACATAGGGCTTTGTTGTCAATGTGTTACTGTCTTGAGCCATTGTGTTTAATACAATGACTCTAATCAGTGCCAGATTAATACTTATAAAATATTATTTCACAATTGTTAGGAAAAACCTATATTTATGCAACACAATCTACTGCAAATATGTTGCAGAAAAGTATTTGCAAAGATTTTGTAAAATGAACTAAGTCAATTATACAATAGAAAAACTGTTTGCAAATGGTTTGCAAAAACAGTGTCAATTTATCTTTCATAAACCTTTGCAAACTTTTTGCAAAAACTATGTTTAGTTATGTAATAGAAAACCAGTGCAAGTAATTTGCAGAAAACTATTTGCAAAGATTTTGCAAAAAACTGTTATAAAGATTTAGTAACATGTACAATACTCTTCAGTTTATCTGAGTCCAAATTTCTCTGTTTCCTTGAAACAATATTACTCCCTTTACAACGCAAAAGGTTGATAAGCTACTCTTTCCCAAGATAAAACAGACTTGCTCTACAAAACTGCATTGGAATTTATAGAGCCCAACAATCTCAAGTGAGTAATTAAGAACAGAGCTTAACGAGGAGGAAGAAGAGCATGTTTCAAAAGAATTAATTTTAATTCCCTTTTTTATCCACATCATCCTATATATAGGTGCGGAAATGCCGATTTAATGGTTGTTTCTGTAGGAGCAATCTGAGGAGATGTTAACATTTTACCCAAAAAACATACCAGTCTAAAGATTAACGACTAAAGTGCCAAGATAAAGGACTAACACCATCATCAAGGCTTCAAGAAAACATATTGTTTTAAATGGTTTTTAGAAAAACATCCAAAGCACACACAAGATTTTTGTATAATCGTTTAGGTCAATCCCAATCGAAGGAGTATGGATGTCAAATCGAATATAATTGACCTTCAGTTCCCCACAACGTAAAGGAAAGAATAAAGAGAATTGCTATCCTCACTCGCTTGGAAAGCGACTGAAATGCAACTTGCTGACACGTGTTTGTTTAATTTAATAATCAACACTGTGGTTAACATAAAATGGCTTCAGTTGTAATTATGTATGCATATTAATCTGTACTGCTTGACATTTATTTCATGCGTACTTCTCATAAAAAGGGCTTCAACTCACACTATAGGACAGGTGTCAACGAGTAACGTATCAGTCGCTTTCCATGCGAGTGAGGATAGCAATTCTCAAGAATAAAAACCAATAAGATCTCTTAACTGTCATTCTTCTATTCGTTTAATGACTAATATTTAAAATTAAAATGTCTTAGTAGGCTAAAAGTCTGCGAAGTCAAAAAATAAAATAAAAAAATAATAATAATAATCGTTTTAAAAATGTTTGATTTGACAACTTTTAGGGTTGTTTTGCCAACCTTTAGGATTGTCAAAGCAATCCTATAGAAAGCAACCGACCCTGTTGAAGGTCAATCACTTTCGAACTCATCTTCCGTTGGCAACGTTCTTGTAAACCACCCTAGAAAATATAAAAAGAAGCCCTCCGCTTTTCTGCAGGCACGGATTACCTTGATGCAACGTGGGAAGATAAAAAGAAGATTGGTTCAGTTTTCCAAAGTCTCATTTGATGCTCCAAATTCCAATTCCAATAAATGAAAAATCCATTCCTCGACAGTCGGTAAGATGTCATTATACTTTCTTTTTTTGCTTATATATTATTATCCATTACATTCCTTTATTTATTGTTTTATCACAAAAATTTTAGTTGAACGAAAATCTACAATACAATTACTTGTATGAAAAAAGGAAAAAACGATGGCACCTCTTAAACCTCAAATCCTACGTTGAAACACGTGAATAAATTTAAAATTTTCAATGTTAGTGTCAGGTTTAAAAATGATGTAAATTCCTAATATAGAAGCTAGTAACTTGTGGACTTTACATCAGTTGCTCTCAAATGTAAATAGTGTTATATCCACATCTGAAATCATTTTTAAATATCAAATATCTATATCCATAAATATGAATAAATATCAGATAATTATCCGATCAACTAACGATAACCAAATCAAACATCATAAATATTATTATTTAAATGTTAAAATAACCAAATATGATTATAATAAATAATTTTAAGCAATTAATATACATCCAATGCATATAATATAAACTTTCAACTTAATAATGTATTTTATTGTGTTGAAATGCACAAAATTTACACTATAATTTAAAAGTTAAAAAAAAGGGTTATTTTTCACATGCAAATGTGTGTTGATACATCCACATCACTTTTTAGGGATATTCATCAGCATTTCAAAATACAAATGCGAAGAGATTTCAAATTGTTCGAGCATTCGTTACCAATCCTAACATCAGCCCTAGCAATAGCATCAACTGCTCCAAAAACTGGACAAGCAAAAACAAGTAGACCAAGCAAAAACAAGTAGAGCAAGAAAACATCATCATATAACCTCAATACAAAATTAAGAATTTAAGACCAATCTTAGCTTTGAATTATGTTTAATCTTTAGCAACAAATGAAACTAGCATCCCATTATCATAAATGTCAACGTAATAACATACAGCACAAAACTGGAAAAATACTTGATCACGATTACAAGTAAATATGCCAAAGACGCACCAAAAATACAGTTGCAGACAGTACGTTAAATAACAGGGTGCACAATGCGAGATGTAAGCATATTAAGTTACAAGACAATGGCACTATGGAAAAAAAAAAAAAGGGATCAATCTCATAGACCTCAGCCATCATTGCCAATTGTACTGATTGTTGCGGTTACCACCAATATTAGGCCCACGGCTCGTGCCACCATAAGGTCCACCTGGTGGGTAATTCTGTGCTCCACCCCTTGGCCCACCAGTTCCCGCATAAGGAGGTCCGCGCACTTGAGGTGGGTAGGGCCCACTACCATACCCGCTTCCCTGCCCACGACTCGGATGATTCGGGTTGTTGTACCCACCAGGGTTTCCACCTTGTGCGTACCTGTTCGGTCCACCCGCCCCTCGAGGCTTCCCATAGTGATGGCTAGGCCCAGGCCCTCCGGAAACCATTTGAGAATTCGAGGGGCCTCCAGGCCGGATTTGAGCATGGGGCCCGCCTGTTTGTTGCACGGGTGGTAGACGTGTGTGGGGCTGAGGATGCTGAACTTTCTGCCGCTTGGCCATTTCTTCGTGTTGTCTTTGCTGCTGGCGCTTTTTCTTCGTCTGGAACTCATGAGATGATTCGTACTTTGGCAAGCTGTTATTTTTGCAAATCAGTATTGATGAGTATATACTAATTTGTCTGAAGATCAGAAGCACACACAATAGGGCAGTGTTTTAAAGACTACTACATATAATCGACTTATCCAATGTTCGATATCTGCAATTCAGAACATCGGATTAGTCGGCGTACACTTTTCTATTTGAAATTTAGTGTTATTTTCTTTCAGGTACCATAGCATAGACTATGGAGACCCCAAAATATGAGCAGTGCATAGGTAGAAAGAGATGAGATGTTACCTTTTAGGGTCACATGGCAAGGGATCATTCCAGAAATACTCCGCATCTAGAGCATCTTTTGCAGAGATTCTCTATAGGAAGTATGATAGGAAATATTATCAAAATTCCGCAATGCTAGATTTTGGAACATGCATGATAAATTGGGTGTATCAATACATGCAACTCAAATACTGACAGCATTTTTGATAACAAATTAAGCAGCAAGATAACAGCTGGTGCATATGCACTGAAGTACCAACTCTACACGAAAAATAATATATCAGTAGACTGGAAAAAAAAAGGAAAAAAAATATCAGCATGGATAAAGCATCTAACTTGTTATATTTGGTTATGGTATCCCCAGTCGAGGTATTTTGCAAGTATTGATTGGCCTTACTACTGATGCTGCTCGATTTCAAGTATTAACTTATCTAATATCCAAAACATCAAAGAAGTCAATGGGCCAACCAAAATTTATGGTTTATGGGCCAACACTTGTTGCTACACACATTGGTGTATTAATTTATATCTTAGCAGATGCATAATGCCACATAGAATAGCTTTAGACCCCTACGCTGGGGTTGCTCTTATCATATTCCATAGTACATCGGCTAATAGAAAAAAAAGTCGTAGAATCACATGTTTGTAACTTCAGAATCCTTTTTGAAAAATGTTGATTTTGAATTAACAAACTACTCACAGTTAGACTATCAAATTAAATCAATTTAAGTTATAGCTTAAGTGTCAACATTTAGAGTTCTTGCTTGGCAGATTTTTAAAGCTACATAAACAGAAACATTCCATACCCAGAACGATATTCTGAATCAATATACAAAAAACCTAATGATAGAATGAATCACTTTAGTTCTAGTATTGAGAATTACAAAGGAAAACATATCTTGCTGATATGTATCTTCCTATGGGACCAATAAAATACCTGAGATGGATCGAGGGTGAGCATCCTCTCGAGCAACTCCAATGCATGGCGGTCAAAACTGCGGAGCACGAATGTTAAACCCAAAAAATATGGTAAACAGAAAGAGAAGATTTGATAAAGAAAAAGTATTGGGTGATGCTTACTGTTTAAAAACTTCTCTAACGCGTCTTTTCAAGGGCCTGGGTGGCTTGAAATTGTTATACCATGGTATTTTGGTGACACCTGGCCAGTTGATTTCATCCGGAGTTCCACAAAGTTCAAATATCTTAGTCAACTGCTCCGGCTGCAGTTACAATCATATGATATGGTTGGTTAGGTTTTTTTTTTTTTTTTTTTTTTTTTTTTTTTGGGATTGCAAATCATTGAACTAATTCATATCCAGATTGGAATATGACTTTGCAACACATGCATAAAATGGGACTAGACTATATTTATTGGTGTGGAAAATAGGCATAAGGACAAACTTTGAAAAAAAAATTAGTTTGAAGGACGTCAAGTTTTATTTTTAGGTTGGAGGACAAACTTTGAAAAAAATTAGACTGAAGGACAATGCTAAATATAATTAGCATTTTCTGCAGTGTGAAACTGAATAATGCTAGTTAAAACTAGCATTTTCGTGTAGTGTAAAAAACTGAATATAATGCTAATTATATTTAGCATTTTCCTTCAGCTTAATTTTGATTCAAAGTTTGTCTTTCAGACTAAAAATAAAACTTGGTGTCCTTCAGCCTAATTTTTCGGCAAAGTTTGTCCTTCACTCTAATTACCACATTTATTGGTAAACCGAATAAACCAACCAAACCAACCAAACCAATTGAGTTTGGTCGGTTTGGTTTGATTTTGTTAGTTAATTGGGTTGGGTTTGACATTCAACTTTTGAAAACCGAACCAACCAATTAAACCAATATGAAAAAGTAACTAATTTTAAAGTTAAAGAATTACCACTAACAATGTTATCATTCACAATATTTTTTTAATATTTTTTTAATTCAATTAATATTTTTAGAATAAGGGTTTGTTTTTCAATATATTTGCATTACATGAACTCAATTGGTTATTTTGATTTTACATCATATCAACAACTAGAAGGTTGATTTTATTTTTTGATTTATCCAAATAAACCAATAAAACCAAACCAAATATTATTGGTTTGGTTGGTTTTGGTTTCGAAAAACATTGGTTTGGTTCGGTTTATGTTTTTTTGAATGGTTATTTTGGTTTTAACATTTTGGATTGGTTTCAAACCGAACCAACCGTTTGCTCACCCCTAGATTAGACAGCTTTCTACATAATTTACACACGTGTAATTTAAATCACTTAATATCAAACCTTACACATTTCAATATTGAAATAAGTAGCAACATCTCTACGTCAAAACACCCACTTCCCATGTTCATTAAGGATGACACTGTCATAAAAAATCTTGAAATCTTACAATTTGTATCCTTTTTTAAACCGAATCTCTCCACTTAAACGATTTGATTATCAAATTAAAATTCAAAACACACATCATTCAATTCATGTTGGAACAAAAATATTACAATACATATCTATTTCCCAAGGTTCGAAAACTCGGTTTCGGTACTAGTTTCGGTCAATTTCGGTGGTTTCGGTTTTTGTTTCGATTTCGCTTCAAAAATCAAACTTTTAGCATATGTATTAATATTCAGACCCATACCAATTCTTAGCAGCTTAAAAAGCAACCCAAAGCCCATACAAATAATCAGCCCTAATTAATTAGCAAACATGCAGCCACAATACGCACAAACAGGAAAAAGTAAAAAAGCGAAAATACGAAGCAGGAAAGGGGGAAAAACCCAAAAAAAAAAAAAAAAAAAAAAAAAAAAACCAAAATAAATAAATAAATCCTCTGCTGCGAGTCCGAAGATGAAGAACGAACACAAGATTGAAGCCTGCTATGCTCGAATTAGGGTTTTCCTGTGCTCGAATTTGCTGTTCTTGAACGTTGCTGAGATCGAACATTATGTAGAATTGGGGGATTTTGCTCGAATAGGGTTTGCTTTTTTCAATTAATCTATGCTTTGAGTTTTTTCCTTCCGTTTCTTCTTCTGAATGAATTCGCAATTTTTTTTTAATGCTGTTTTGACCGGGACGGGATTCTGCCCTTATCCCATCCCACCACCGACCGGAACCGATCCGAGTTGGTCAGAACTCGTGGTTGCGGCCGGAACCTCATAGCATGCTATTTCCACAGTACAAATCTTACCGTTTTCTAAACATAGAGAGAGAGAGAGAGAGGACGAGGAAAGGGGAGAGGGATTGTCACAGGTCAAACATGTGGCTTGCCACTGGTCACCTCAGGTTGACCTGTTTACGTGATTTTTTCTCTGATCATCTATGCTCTTTCTTTCTCCACTCGCTCTTCTTAGTTTTTAAGCTTCATTTCTAATGATGTGACCTTCCATTCACATCAATACAACAATTATATACATTGAATAATAAAAATAAAAATAACTAGCCTTCCCCAGATCGAAAATCCATAACTTTGATCTCTGTTCTAATTTTGATTTTATTGCTCTTACACTAACATATTTACTCTAATAATATAATGCAACTAATTTGGCAAGAAATCCTGTAAATCGTTCTAAAACTAAGCACACTGATACAAGACACATTTTTTAAGAGACCACTTCAAAAAGAATAAAAGAAATTTGTTGAAGAATTAAAGAAAAAACATCAAAAATTCAAAGCTCTAAAGGTAAAAGAGCATCTAGACGAACGATCGGTAAATTTAAATTCGCTAAATTTACATAGCATTCGCAATTCATTAACTCATGCCGAAAGTGAACGTTAAACACTTAGATGACTTTGGAATTAATATACATACATACATACATACATACATATATATATATATATATATATGTACGTATGTATATATATATATATGTATATGTATGTATGTATGTGTATGTATATGTATGTATGTATGTATATGTATGTATGTATTCAAGATGTATAGCTCACTTTTATGCTAATCTAGAAGTTAGAAATGGTGACAATGAATTGACCTTGTATACTGGCGTAAAGTTGTTGAAATTGCATTTTGTGAAAATGAGTTAGGCAAGATTTTATAATTTCATCTGATGTGATGCCGCTAGATGAGACAACTTTTGATGAAAAACCTATCTTATGTCTTCACAGCACCGATGATAATTGAATGACTACTAACTTGATTCGTCCAGCTCGTATTATTATCCGAATTCTTCAACGCAACTTAATTCCAAAAACAAGCAGCTCTGATGAGATGTATCATTCAATTGGAAAAGCCACATGTCATTTTGGGGATATTCGGGTAAACTGTGCTAATGTTATATTAAATTATATGATGGAAAATCGATTGAAACAGAAACGAAGATATAACCGTATGCAAATTTGATTACGATAATTGTTCGTCAATTTGTCATGTCTGATGATGAGATTTTGATTAGACATCCATATTCTAATTTTTTTTTATGAAGAAGTTCTGAAAGCAACAAATATAGAAAGGCAACAAAAAATTAATTCAAACTATTTGTGAGGAGTAACTGGAGCAGCAGGAGTGGAGTTATTCGATCACTTCACACACGACTATGCAGATCCATTCGGACTAG
Source organism: Allium sativum (assembly GCA_030737875.1). Lineage (NCBI taxonomy): Eukaryota > Viridiplantae > Streptophyta > Magnoliopsida > Asparagales > Amaryllidaceae > Allium > Allium sativum. The sequence continues at coordinate 424,026,702 of CM060909.1, read as the reverse complement.
AGAGTGGAGTTGGTACTAGCAGTGAGGATAGCGCACTTCGACCTCCAGTAGTTTCACAGCCTTCAGTTCATATTTTCAGGACAACATGGCTCTACAGCAGCAAGACCTCATTTCAGGCACCTAGACATATCAGAATGGATTCTAGAGGGACAACCTAAACCACATACCAATTACCATTGTCACTCATGCTTCCAGGGCTCCACTATGTTCTCGAAGGAGGGAGCACACAGGGTTTACAGAGTCAGATTTTACTCCTCCAAGAGGATATTATGATTAGTCCTGATATACAGCTTCGACATTCTGGTATCACTTTATGGTTTTTTAATCTTGTAATTTGTTTTTTTACATGAGTTGACATTTGATTTTACTTGCATGTTGTCATTCTGTTATTATGAGACATTAACGTTTATGTTCAAACTTGTATTTGTTTAATATGTCAATATTGTGGTATGTTCAGTGTTTCTCATCTGTGTTGTATTCATGTCTGGTGATATTCAATCTACTATACACTATTATTCTCCTTTTTGATATGATAATATACGAAGAGAAAAAACTTGTAACATGCATACATTCAGAGGGGGTACTAAAATAAAATTATCAAACATTTTTGTACATATATTTAAGAGGAGTATTGCATTCGTAACATTCATAGTTAATATTCGATCATGAATGCATATATCAGTGGTCATCATCAAAAGGACATCAAGAATTCCGAGTTTTGATGACGACAACTCCATACTATAGTTCAGAATACACCAGTCTAAGAAATATTATCAAAGCTTCAAAGGAAAGCTAATGAATCGTGTTGAAATTTCGAAAGACAATCTATTGGAAGAAAAATTGAAGACCCATGTATTGGTGAGTCAATCTATCTTAGATATATGTTAACACTCACAAAAAACACAACACTATTCCATACTCTCAATATATATATTTTCATATATATTCTAAATCTTTTAAAAAGTCTCAGATCTTTGAAGAAATATCCACCTATGGAAGGTCACCGATGCAAAAGATTTTTTTCAAAAAGCATAAAACGAATTATTTCTTTTTTGATATGATCATATGAATAGTCGTGTTTCTTTCTTCAGACGCGACCTCCTGTAATAGAAATCAATCATATATCTTCATCAAATCCTTTCATATCTATAAATAGCTATGATTTCAACGAGTTTAAATCACATTTATTTGCTCTCTAGTCTTCCGATCTATTACCTAAAACCCTGGTCTATTCATATTTTCAAATCAGTAACTTACAATAATCAACAGTCTGATTTTTATAAACTCTTGCACATTCATCTACGAATCAATTCTTGTGACAGGCCGACCCAAAGAACAGCACACCAAGTTCTCGAGCAGGGGCAGCCCACTGGGACGGGGCAAAAAATAAACACACTTTTTTGGGTAATAAACTGTTAAAATATAATTTATAAAAAAGAGTTTGTAAATTGATGTGTGGTTTGATGGCAAACAAATTAAATTGGTAAGGTGATGCAGGTTCAAAGCTGGCAAGGCAACAACTTGGTTTCTTTTCTATTTCCCTCAAAAATTTAAATTTGCTGCAGGCTGGAATTGAAACATGTGCTTAGGCAACCAAAATTGCTCGTGAGTTATATGAGATTGTACTGTATCAGACATGTCTATGTATTGAAGACATAACTTCTGTCAAAGTTTGTTTATTAACAAGATGCCGTAAGACCTGTTCAACTGCTCAGGCAAGTGTGCAGGCCTATTCCACCGAGCAAAAGCAAGAGCGTTTGTGAGTTGAAGTCAGAATAAGAGATTCTAGGACTGGGCGTAGGACGGTGGTCCAAACCTCTCTCTGTGTGTGTGTGTGATATGCAGGTGGTTTAATTTATTTTCAGTTAAAAGACGGAAAAAAGATCTAGTCAAAATACAACAAGCAAAAATACCCCAGTATTATCAAATACTTCACTAACGAAGACAAATATTTTAGCCGGAAATGCATCGCTTTATCATTTACATTAAGTATAAATATAATGAGAAATAAAAATTTCAAATATTAAATTGTGGGTTCCTGTAAAATGGACGAACAGAGAAATATAATCATGAGATGTAGTTAACAATGAAAATAATATTTTCACTCAAAATCTTGCTCTCTTCCAATGAAATTGTTTTTTTTTTCTCAAATCAAAAACTCCAAATTTTTATCTATTATACGTTTATTCCCAAAACACTCAAAACGACAAATTAAGACACTTTAGGCATCACATTTTTACTCCACTTAGCCCAACAAAGGCCATATTATTTTCTATACACCTTGTTCATTCGTCTCAATACTGTTTGTGGTGGTTATAGGAGGCTGAGAACTAAAAGAGATAAATTTGTAAATTAAGATACACTCTGTTGGAAAGTAACTTTTGTTCGCAAAGTTTAAGTCTTGTTTTGTTGCTACAACGAAACGAAGGTGCTTAAATCTCCTTCTGCTGTTCAGACAAATGTATAGAAATCTTCTTCTACTGCTCAGGTACCTAGTGAGAGCGTGTGTTAGTGAAAAGGCAGTATATATATATTTTGAGACCGGATGTAGAATTGGAGATTCGAACTAGTATAAACTTGACTATGTGATTTTATTTCCGCTGTTATTATATTCATACTGTTGATGTTGTGATTACTGTGCGCCAACGTTATCTTATATTAATATTGGTCATTAACGATCTTGAGCATAGCAAGTAACATATACAACTACCATGTATATGCACTTATATATTAGACAACCTACATGGTTATTGAAATCTGGGTAATCAAGGCGCAAAAAAGCCCAAGACTTGCGCCTTGGGCTTTTTTGCGCCTTGCGCCTTTTTGTGCGCCTTAGTTGCGCTTTTTTCCCCTGCTGTCACTGTAAAAACTGCACTTACAACTACAACTTAATATATAGTTTTGACAATAAATAATAGCTAAGATTGCAATTTTAATGATAAAACTTCATAAGTTCATGTCACAAACCTAAATAAGTAGTCGAAAAAAAATTCAACCTAAATTTACAACAACGAAATACTTAAAATGAAAAAAGCGCGCTTTTTGCGCTTTGGGCTTTTTTGCGCTTCACTAACAGGTGCGCCTTGAACTCAAAAAAAGCCCCCTAGTTGCGCCTTTTTGTGCCTAGGCGCACGCCTTGACTACATAGATTGAAATTGGAATAATTACTGATGTAGTGGGAAAATGATTCCAGAATGAAGAAGCTCTAGTAGGACTGTCAATGAATATCCGAAAAATCCGAAATTCGTCCGCATCCGCATCCGAAAAGCTGATAAATATCCGATATCCGGAAAAACGGATGTGGATGCGTATATAGGCACATCCACATCCGAAAATTATCAGTCTGCTTTTTTCATGTTTACAATTTAAATTATACGTATTTTAGCACAATAGAATACATTAATTTATGATATTATCAAGTTGAATGTCTATATAGTACACACTGAAAGCATGTTAATTGCTCAAAATTATTTATTATCATCATATTAGTTCATCTTTAGCACTTTAGTAATCAATTGGATTGAAAAAAATTCATGTTAAACTAAAAAATTCCATTTATGTACCATGATTTATCAATCGTTGGCGGATCGGATAATTATCCGATATTCGTCCGTATCCGCGGATGCGGATAATCCGATATCCGGAAATGATTTCGAATGCGGATGTGGACATGGCACTATCCGTATCCAAAAGCATACGCTTACAACCCTAAGCTCTAGTTTCCCAATCAAATGGCTCTGCCATTGTGCAAATATATAAAAGCTTCTTAAAGTCTGATATGTTAAAAGTGATAAATAACAGGTGTTATAAAATTAATCAAAAATACGATAACTGTAAGGGGAAGAACAAAAGTACTTTTGGAAAACCAAAATAAAAAACGGAGGATCTATAGTAATATGTTACCTCATTTTTCCCTGGCAAAATAGGTTTACCATGTAGTAGCTCTGCAAATATGCAACCCACTGACCACATATCTACAGCCGGGCCATACTTTGTGGTTCCAAGTAGAAGCTCAGGGGGCCTGCGACAATCATTTAATTGATTTAAAAGCAAACAAATATCAGTGTGATATGGTAAAGTGATAATTCATCGAACAATCATTACCTATACCACAAAGTGATTACACGATTTGTTAAGTTCCCATTGTGATCACTTGAAAATGAACGAGCAAGACCAAAATCTGCAAGCTTCAGTTTTCCTTCGTTATCAATTAGCAAATTGGATCCTGAAGAATATATGCAGTGAAGCAAGGTTAGAACACTGTAGCTACAATTTTCAAGATGACTATTTGTTCAGAGCTAACCTTTTATGTCGCGATGAAGAACTTGATTTACATGGCAATAGTGCAATCCAGTTAGCAATTGCTTCATGTAGCACTGACAAAAGGTTTAATAAACAAATAAGGACTCAAACGTCAATCAACAAATCGCTTTTTCTAATCTGTGATAAGTACCTTTATTTGAGGTACGGTGAACCGCATACCAGGTCTATCTGAAAGTCCCGTTAAATCATGATCCATATATTCAAATACCATATAAATGCTCCCCTTGTATTTGTTTCCATCTACTTTATTACCATACAATAAAAACAAAAATAGAAGATAAAAAAAATCTTAACGAATATTATCTACTTCACAACGAAGGTGGATCATTTAGATTTTACAGCACCTTTTATCAACTACATATAGAAAACGTCAGTTTGAGTAAAGCAGATATGTTGATTAAACAATTAATTCTTATAACAGTCATTAAACAGCCAGAGAAACTAGAAAGAACAATATACCTGGCCTCCCTTGTTCATCTCTTTCGGGGCCTGGAGAAGTTACAATTTCTTTCAGCTGGATTACATTGTCATGGTGCAGTTTCTTGAGGATTTTTATTTCACGTATGGCAGTTATAGGAAACTGAAGAAATTAAAGATCATAAGTATAACTAAAGAAGAGGTGGAGATCATTTTATAGACGAAATGGCTGCACATCAATCATTAAAATGCATACCCCTTCTCTCTCATTATCCATTCTAATTTTCTTCAATGCCACGACTTCACCAGTCTTTATTTCTTTTGCCATATAAACCTGACTGCAATAACAAAACCCCAAAACAAGAATCAGTAGTGAAACAAATGATGAAAAAAAATACACTAATAATCTACATTAGCCAAACTGTCATACAACTTGCTGAAAATACAATGGTAGCCTTACATGCACACTGTGATGATAGTATTTATTAATTGCAAAGAGTTTCAAAGGCATTATAAGCTCACATGATATGATTTTTCTCCCCCACATGTCACATACTTGTTATGATGTGCAATTTTTCACTGCCATAAATACGAATTTAACTCTCCAACTAGGGCTGTTACGGTAACGGTAAATTTACCATTACCATACCATTACTAGTCGATCGGTAACCATTTTTGATTGAAATCGGTATACCAGTTAAAACGGTATGGTAACGGTAAATTTACCATTTTTAACGATAAATTATCGGTAACGTTTCTTCAATACCAGCGGTAACGGTAATTTACCAGTTAATTCAAAACCCAAGCATACTCATCTGATATGCTTTATAACATGCACGTAGAACCAAATAAATGATAGTATTTAGTTCAATAATCAAATGAAATAATTCCAGATACACTTATTTTCTTTTTCATTTATGTTTTTTTATAAACTAACACTACATATAGTATAATAAAGATGCACCATATACAAAAAATATGTTAAGATATAAACTTTGTTGGACAAACGGTAATTTATCATTACCAGTGTAACGGTTACCAGATTATCGGTATACCAATCATCGGTATATCAGTCGATCGGTAACGGTAACGGTAACGGTAAGCAATTCTGGCTTACCAGTAAAAACGGTACGGTAACGGTATTTGCCAAACGGTAACGGTAACCGTTACCATAACAGCCCTATCCCCAACACCCCCCCCCCCCAAAAAAAAAAAAAAACCACCACCACGAAAAAAGAAGAATAAGCATGAAAGAAGATTAGTTAAGGTGCAAGTCAATGGAATCGCTTTTAGTAATAAAGTGTAAGTGACTTATTCAATAAGCATCATCTACTAACTTTGACACTGTGAAAAATCATACCAATATCTAAGAGAAGTGTAAAGGATATCTTTATATTTAAAGCAAATTACTAGTCCAACATTTTCAAAATTGGATTTAAATCGTAAAGTTCAAACTCTTATGTCAAAAGGAGATTTAAATTGTAAATTGTAGATTCCAAGATTTATATTTTAAGGTTCGTAACTGTTTTTGATGTTTGAACTTCTATAAATCTAAAACTCAAATTTTCCATCTAGATTCTTTTTTTTTTTTTTTTTGGCATTAGAATGGGAAGTAAGAATCCAAGTAAGTATTTAAATATATTAGTATCGATCGAATGACCTTTTCCACAATTGCGGCTTTAACTCGAACTGAATCAAATTTTAAATTGCATTAAAAAGGAGAGATTATATTCAAAACAGGCTTTAGATCGTATGATTTTAATATCTTTGACAATGGACAGTGACTGAACCAAGCTAAGATAGGATGAACTATGTTCTACCCTTAAAAATAAAATGTATTGTGTTTTTTATGATGTTGAAGGCTGAAATATTCGTATAGGTTTAGGTCTTAATATGATAAAGTTCTGAATTATTATTGTATTGACATAATGTAACATCCCTCATTTTGAAACCCAAAGATGATATTACAATGTGTTGTTGTTGCCTTGGATTATATTTCAGCGATAAGGATAGGATCAATTGTTCAGAACTGTTTAAGTAAACATAACGGTAATTTAACAGCATTACATCAATTCATCGTACAATTCCAAATTAATTCTCATAGTCGTACCCACAAAGGGGTCAAAAATATAATACAATCGTAGATAACATTGCCATGCATAAGATATGAAAATTCTGACATGAATCCTCAATATAACGTAAACTAAACAACATTTACATCATCTAAGTCTTATGTTTTGTCTTTCGAAAGCAACATACGAACCATTAATTAGGCACACTCAATGAGTACCCATAAGTCTACAGGATAAAACAATGAAAAAACATAAATCAAACGTAAAGTTTGGCATGAGCAATGCATTACCCTAAACATAAAACATAGTAAAAGAAAGCTACTTAAGAATGTAAGGGGCCCCTTCTCGCTATACACATCTCAATTCAGTGTTTTAAACATGCATATAAATCTTATAAAATAGTGTTTTGTTCCTAAGTATCATGCACATGTCTCCTATTTAGTTAGAATTATTAGTCATTCATGCAATTTGTCATTCTTTTTCTTTCTAAACCTAAAACATATTACTTTCAGCCGCTACACAGGCCTTACACCTTCTCCAACTGAGTTATACTTTAAGCATTTGGATACCACCAAGGTCATATGCTTCCATTGCTTTCTTAATTCCACAAATCCAACTGTCAATTTCGATTGTCATTTAGACCTTACAACTTCGCTTTCATAGTTGTCACTCAAGCCTTACACCTACACTTTCAATTTTTAACCGCCACTACAAGAAAACAGGCTATTTCCGACGGCTGAAAACTGTCGGCGGCCGTCGGAAGCCGTCGAAAGCCGTCGGAAATAACCGTCGCTTTTAGAGGCGTCGAAAAACAGATTTTGCGACGGTTATCGACGCAGCCTGTCGTTCGTTTTTACGACGGCTTTCGACGCAGCCGTCGGAAGCCGTCGGAAAACCTGCATAATTTTTTTTTTTTGTAATTCAGCTGCTATTGATGCTTCCAACTACATTTTATACTTTTGAAAATGACCCGATACAATGATAATAGATCATTCTACGGTAAATCCTTGAAAGAGATAACCACTCACCAACAATAGTTGAAAAAAAAGTGCAAGATGATTGTCTAGAAGTTCATACGACTAGAACATCCAAGGACGAGTCCATCAAAATTCGACAAAAATAATAATTAAACCTTTTAATATATGTTAGCAATATCAAAATATTCAATAGGATAAGGAAAAAGCTGAAGAACAGACATAAAATTACCATATGTTGCTTACGAATGCAAGCTAGCTTATTATGTAGAACAAATTATCCTTCAAGTTAAGACAAAGTACACTATATAAGCTATTGGGGGAATTACAAGGTTAGCACGATAACTGTGTAAGCTAACATCCGTAAAAAATAATTAACAGTAGCAAAAGACCGAATTCATACCGCACTCTCGGGGACTTCAGGCGATGGCAAAGGAAGATTTCGTGGAACCGATTTATTAGTATGCGATCTTTTATCAAACCTCTATTCTCTAATTTTACCGTAAGTCAACTTACCCTGCAAATTGTTCGAAGTACTGTCACAATTTTTCTAAATTAGATTTAATTTATTTCAGTGACTATTGTTTAAGGGAATATCTTACACTCGTATCATAGTCACAGTCATAGGTGTAGTGAATAATGTAACTCTTACCAATTTCCAAGTCTCATGGAGGCTACAATTAAAAATAGGGAAAAATAATAATTAAATAACTATTTAAAATATAATAGTGATATATGCTTAGAAATGACTTGATGTCATACCTGAATCATAAAATCTTTCCGTAATATGTTGCCCACACCATGCAGTGCAAACGGGATAGCATAGGCATACCTACATATCAATATATGTTGAACATACAAAACCGATTAGTGTAAAAAGATCATGTGTATTAATCAAGGTTTAGAGCAAAAAGATCATGTGTATTAACATAAGAAACGTAGAAAATAACAAAATATGTAAATTGTATAACAATGTTTTGTAATGCTATAAAATGTACATTTTGTTCAATAAATTAAACAAGTATAACACACACACGGTCTTACCTTACATATCCAATTCGAACGGACTAAGGTATATGTTATGGGTAATATTTTGGGCCATAACACATTGACATTTGACAACATATACTGATCAAGTATAAAACTTACATTTTAAGTACCTAACCAAATGCCTTATCAGCTTCGGGATCTTTCTTCATTGCCAGTGAAACATTCAACCATGTGGGCGCTATCATTTGAAGGGAAGCCTAATGTGGAAACAAAGTTAATGTTAATGAAATACCAAAAAAGCTAATGATACTAAAAAAAATCATATCTAATACCTTTTCGGTTACAACGGGAGAATTTCCAATAGGATCTATGTCAGTAATTGGCCCCTTTCCAATAGGAAAGAATTTTCGTAGAGTTGTCTCATACTTTTTGGGGTCGATGTAAACAAAAGGGAATGCAAATATATGTTTCCACTAGAACGCTATTGGAACCAATTGGAATCAATAGATAACCCTAAATTTCCAATTTAAGCAAATAAAGATTTAGGTAAAAACTTGATTTTTATGCAAAAAAAGAGATTGTACCTCAAATTATTTGCTCTAGACGTCTGAATTGAAGCCGGGGAGGTTCCTACTCGAAGAAAATGGTGTTTGAAGGTAAAAAAGATAACCCTAAATTTCCAATTTAAGCAAATAAAGATTTAGGTAAAAACTTGATTTTTATGCAAAAAAAGAGATTGTACCTCAAATTATTTGCTCTAGACGTCTGAATTGAAGCCGGGGAGGTTCCTACTCGAAGAAAATGGTGTTTGAAGGTAAAAAAATCGGATTTGGGGGTGATAGGGTTTAAAATCCGTATGCTGTAAGAAAAAAGAGGAAGAAAGAAATGTGGAAGAAAGAGTGCGGCTGGCAGTTTATCACGATAATTTCCGACGGCTTCCGACGGCCGCCGACGGCCCGTCAGAAGCCGTCGCAAATTAGCCGTCGCAAATAGCCTGTTTTCTTGTAGTGCGCTAACTCGGACCTTACACCCAACTATCAAATTCTGCCATACTTATCACATCAGGCCTTACACCAACTGATTTTGTATTTAGACGTCACCTTAGACCTACTCTAAAATTTGAGACCTCGGTTGTCATTCTAGACCTTACACTCATGCTTTCCGTTTATATTGTCATGGTGCTAAGGTTATGGTTTCATGTTTCGGATGCCACTAAGGTCCTACTTCATTTTCTATTCTTCACCATCACCTTAGCTCGTGCTCCATCTATTGGATTATCATCCAAATCATTCGATTATTATGCTTTATCCATGGCTATTCGTTAAGTTTGGCTGCCATCAACTAGTTCCACAACTTTATATATCACCACTAATGTTTTAAGTGCTTAAAGATTAAGGATAAATTTCAAGATTTTAAATTCTGAAATTCAATCACATTTCGTCTCGAAATTTTCATTTTTCACACAAGCTTTCTCTTATCGAAGGAGATCTTGCACAAAACGAGTTTGTCTTGTGTGTACATCTCAAACTGATACCTCACATTTCAAAGCATAGCTCTAGAATATTTCAGAGCAAGAGATCTCGTAAGAAATTGGTATATATCAGGTGTACATTTTGGATTAACATCTTGAATCTTAAAGTAAATCTCAGGAATATATCAAAATAATTTATGCATCTAAAATTGATGTTTTAATGATTTATTTAATATCTATAATTTTCAAAGTAGAAATTAACTGTAACATGTTTGATTTGTATTAAAAAAAGAATTAAATTTAATGTGTTAGAGAAGAGTAGCAGCTAGATTAGCTCGATTATTTAGTAATGATTGAACATGTGTTTTAACTTGAACATTAAAAAAAAAAAAAAAAGTTGACAAACTTCGTTGTGACTATAATCCAGATAAGAAGCAAAAAAATATGTTCAAGGAGTTGGCAAAAAAGTAACTAGATTGAGTAGTTTGTTTTAAATCTATATGAAAAATGAAAGAATATCATGTAAAATAATATACAATTTTGAATGAGATATCTCATATTTAGATTTTGATCCATATTTCATGTGAGATAGAAACATAATGGATGAGATGAGTGTCTGGAGAAATATGAAGAAGACTTGATATCTCGTTTCATTTAAGTGTGAAAATGAGATCTCATACGAGATATATAACAAATTAAAAACCATGATAAATTCTCCTTCAGAGGCCAATTAATATCAGTATTAACCTAGTATCGATAGGTAATCAACTTCTGACATTCATTACTCTCAGTCTAGCCTATGAAAGCATCATTGTTATCACGTCAACGACCAGTCATCGACTAGTCGACCAGTCGGTCAATGCAATTCGACAATAGTCGATTTTTCCAGTTCGACGATAGTGGGCTAAACCGGCCCAAAAACCCTAGATCGACAATCGACATCGATAAAACCAAAATTACTCCAATTCGCACCTCGATAATAGACGAGTCAATAGAAGAAAAAAAACCTAATTCTCCTCGCACCTCGTCGCCGCCGCTGCTCCTCGTCGCTGCCAGGTATGTATATTTAAAACTTATATATACTGTTAATTATATTATACCCTAATTAATTATTAACTGATTTGTTTTTAACTATATATGCAGCAATTGAAATGGAGAGTAACACAGAAAATACTTGGCATGAGATGGCTAAAGATCATAAGAGAAAAGGCAAAAGCTAAATCAAATGATTCCGGTTGGAAGTATGCATGTTGTGACTAGGATCTATTATGGATATTTGTTGAATTTGAACATATTATTATGTTATCTTTGTTGAATTTGAACTTATTATAAATTCATAATTATATCTAATTATATTATATATTTAAGTCTAATAAATATATGTACATAAAAGACCTGTCGACTAATCACGACTAGTCGAGCGATTTGTCGACTAGTCACGATTAGTCGACCGTTTTGTCGACTAGTCTTCTAGACGGTAGTGGCTCGACTTGGCGTCGTGATAACCTTGGAAAGCATGACTTAGTTTAGCTTTGTTTTATTAATATACCAAAATCCTAGGTTTCGAAAATGGCGTCTTCTACCTATAATACCTCTTTAGTCACATTCCCTCTTAGGTCTTCACTGATACTTTTCAATTTAATAAACATAGATTCATACCTAGCATTTCTTAGTTTTTATGCTTAAGTCTTTGTGCTTCGTGTTCTAGTTCATTTACCTTCAATTTGGCTCTAGTACCTTCAGAAATGCCTTTGGTATAAGTTAAGAGTGCATCCACTTTATGCCTAACACTATATTTACACATGTCAAATTCTCATTCGATTTGACATCATCGTTCGCAAAGACTTAGGCATGCGTCTAGCAACGTCTAATGCGCAAAAAAATGCTTAGATGCAACAGTTGTGCTTTTCTAAAAGCTGAGGTGCTCAAACTATTTGAACCACCCAAAAGCGGCACTTCTACTAAGGCAGCGAAGCCCCAAGGCCCCAAAAAAGTATGCCTTGGCTCAGGTTTAGTGCCTAGGTTGGAAATGAGTACTTAAATTAATTTAATTTGAAGTTTAGTTGATGCTAATTTAACTTTAATTTTAGCTAATTGAATTCAAAGTTAGTTGATCTTAGTTCTAATTTGAAGTTTAACTAATATTAATTTAATTTTAATTTTAGCTTGAATTTAAAAGTTTAAATTAAAATTAGAATATTGGTGACTATAAGCTGAATTAAATTTCAAGGTGTGTCAAACACTTGAATTTTAGTGTTAAAACATATTTCAAATCTCTAGCTTTTGTTGTAATTTATGTGGTTTTGGCGTTATAGGCTTGAATTTAACATTTGTTGTAGCTTTGCATATAGTAGCTAGTGCTTTCTTATTATTTGCAAAAGGACTGTTTACGAGCATGTCCAATGCAAGATTATTGTGTTAAATGAAATTGTAGTGCTTTTTCTGACAAAAAAAGCACAAAATTATATAAAACACACACAAAAAGCCTCAAGGCGCACAAAAGGCTCAAGCCAAAAGCTTGGTGCCTTTCTACGCCTTACTCATCTTTTTTGGCATAGTAAATTTTTTGGCACAACCGACCGGTTTTTAGAGTGATCCGTAACACTTTATTATAACAAATAATAAATACATTATTATAGGAGAGACAGTTCGTCCACCAACTACTTTCGGTTTTAAAGGCGGACTGTCCACAACTGACGATTTTTAAAGTGGATCATCCACTACAACTCACCATGCAGGGTGAACATTTACACTACATGTTTCCAAGACAAATCTTGGAAAACACAACAAAAGTTGTTGCCATGACAATCACATAACCCAAACAACTCCACGCAGGGAGAAATTACACAAGACATACTACATAACGAACTTTACTTAAAAAATACTCGCAAACTATATTACTGCAAAGTGACAATACTACATGTAACGTACATGGAGAGTTCATGCAAGAGACTAACACGAACCTCTACCTACCCCAACAGCAAAGTTAATCTCTCCACTGAGCACCAAAAACCTTTCATCATAGAGACTGGCAATGACAATCAACTGACTATCCCAATTTACTCTGACAAGCACTACCAAAATATAACATAAAACTCCAGCTTGACAAAGAATAAGATCCCTTACTACTCAGATCACCAGAATTTGCTCGAAACATCACCCCACTGGCCAACCAACATCTTATTTTAGTACTTCTCTAACTTATTCAGCATCAATTACAGATATTGTTGATCGACCAACTCTTGAATATTTTGTTTAAATTACCTTCTAATCCTCAATATTCTCTTTTAGCACTCATTAAATCACCATCGTTTAAGTGCATTTTCGCTCGAGATTACTTATATCCTCAGAAATTACACACACACACACATATATATATATATATATATGTGTGTGTGTGTGTGTATGTGTGTGTGTATGTGTGTGTTTTTTCACAAAATTTCTCAACCAATTTATTTTCAACAACTTTCTGTAGCAGACAGTTCCTAAGTAATTCATATCTAATTACTAATTTATAGGAAAATTCTACAAACAAAACCAGCTCTAATAATGTGTTCATAACATCATACTAAATAGTTGGATCGTTAAAATCACAGTATGCATAGGAAATAATACTACTTAATTTCGGTTGTCGATGATTATAAAAGAAACAAAATTTAGAGAGTAGATTACTCACTTGAATTTTTTTAGTTGAATGATGTTTTTAATTCTCATGCCCTTGATTTTTTCTTTCTCTTACTTAACATAGTTATTAATGGCGCATGGCAAAAAAAAGCAAAGTCTTGACACACAACACAGCAAATAATGCGCGCCTTTTCAATTTACTATAACGCTATGCACGTCTAATTTTTTTATTATAAATTAATAAATATAACAATAGATATAAAAAAATCAATATTTTTGCTGAGCATATACAATAAAGATTTTTTAGGCATTTGGCAAAAATAAAATTATCAAAATATAATATCATAGGTATAGAATTGATGTTGAAAAAAACCTTTTGATGTGGATGTTCTTATACTCAATATCTATGCTTGCTGCTCTACCAGCAACATCCCAAGTCAATTCATCATCAAACACAAACACATCTCCAACAACAGATGCATCATCCATATTTTTTGTTATTATTATCATCGATATCCTCCAAGGTTATTGAATCAATGATGTCAAAAATGTTTACCCTCTTTCCAATGCTTCATAATATGATTAATACAATTTGTTATGTAGTGCAGATTATAAACAATGAAAAACAAATAAAAAATAAACAGAAAACAATAATATAATGAAAAGGCCACCATTTTGAACCGTGTGTCATTTTTCCATCATACACCATTCGACACATCTTTTCATTTGTGTCGCACCACGCATCATGACACATGCCTTGGCGCACCTTTCATAACTATGTTGCTCATGCTGTCACCATTGAATATTTAAGCTTTCATTTTAGTTAGTGTGTCGAGTGAAATGAGAAGAATGTAATGAAATATTTTGGAAAGGCATGTAATAACTCCTACAACAGCCCATCATTCCCTTTCTCAATTTTTCATTTTAATTTTAGGTAAATGTACATCCAAATGCATAACTCAACATGTTATTATCTAAATATTTGTCTTCATAATTAATCTCTCATAATTAATCTCTTAACTATTTAATTATTAATCCATGATTCCATGGATGCTACATACTTCCTTTTATACAAATTGCATCCTCAAAATCAAATGTCTAATGAGATAGATAGTGATTCCTAATCTTTTCCATGCTCGCTCTAGCAAAAACACATAAGTTTTCTACCCATGTATCCCAAACAAAACATGTTGATGCATTTACAAATACACAACAAAATCAATCATAATATCACATATATGCATGGCTTAAAACAAACATAACGACCTCATATGCAAATCTAAACAAAAAACTAGAAATAAGTCCTCTTAACGTTAGCTTCAATTTTATAAGTACAATCATATTGATTCTCACTCCATCAAACTCGCATCATCCTTGCTACCTTAGTTTTCAATATCAAATAAGATATGACAGTGTTTCTTAACCTTTATCGTGCTTATTCCGGTATAAACACATAAGCTGACAAGCATCTTGTCCAAACTGGTTAAGACATCTAAACATGGTGCAAGAGGTCACGAGCTCGATTCTTACGTCACGAGATCCAACCCACTCATCATGTTGTAATAATTCTCCTCCCTCATGTTGAGTTTTTCAATTTTTCTTGATAAATGATTAGCTACAAAAGTTTTTTTTTAAGTGAACGTGCCACAGCTGATTACTCCTTTTTTTACATTTTAAAGATTGACATTCTATGTCCAATAGAATATCTACAACCTTCTACACAATAGTACCCATTTCTCAAAAAAAAAAAAAAAAAAAAAAAAGTTTACTAGTGCATTTACCAATACATAACAAAATCAACCATGATATCGCATGTATATGTTATCTAAAACAAACATGGCAACCTCGTACATTAATCTAAACAAACAATACGGGATAAGTCCTCAAAACATTATCTTCTCTTCCCCAGTACAAACATCATGGTTCTCACTCCACTAGACTTGCAACAGCTTTACTATCTTGCACCTTCATTTTCATTTCTTGACTGCTACCTTAGATCTTGCGTCATCTACCAAAACATTTTCCTAATCATTCACTTACTAGCGTGTACCCTTCGTTGTTCATTAACTTGTATTAAGTCTGACTACCTTCGGTTGGCTGACTGGACAACTTATTACATATCGTTACCGCTCTAACTTCAAAGTACTACTTTCGGTCATCTTAAGCTTTAGCATAAATTTTCTTTTGTAAGTTAACTAATTTCGACATTAACTTACTACTAAGAGCTAATCAGATCTCGACGATCACTACTTTCGACCTTGTCTAGGGAGCTCTGACTTAGTTTTGTTTGGTTAACATATGAAATCTCAACTCTATTTTGGATATCATATTCTCTACCTATAATTCATCTTTAGTCTTCATCCTCGCTTGGGCTTTGATCGATCCTTTAAGTTTAATAAACCTTTTGAATCATACTTGGTATTTCTTTGCTTTCATACTTAAATCTTTGTGCCTAGTGTTTTAGTTCATTTATTTTTGACTCGGCTCCAGCACATTCAGTATTGCCTCTCGATCAAGGTTTCAAACCTCAAATTTTGGAGAAAAAAATCTCGAGTTTATATTTCAGTTGAAATGAAGGAGATTTATAACACTGGTAATCAACAATACCGTCGGGCTGAATCTCGTTCCTATCTTGGACAAGATGAGGAAGATTTAAAATCTTGCTCTCGTATACGTTAAGAATCTATTCATTGCATCTTTGACCTATATTTACATACGTTGACATCTCATTCGCTCTGGCATCCGTTGTCTGCAATTATTTTAGCTTTTTCTTTGCTTGTTTAGCATCAATACGCTGACAATTATTAAACACTTTACTCATTTACATTACCTTCTAGCCCCAATATTTGTCTTTCAGTGCCCAATAAATCCTCTTCAGCTTATATTTTTGATTCAAATATTATTTATGATGTCTAAAAGAATCTTATACGATATATATATATTCTTTTTATAAAATTTATCAAACTCTCTCTTTTAAACCACCAATTATTAGATAATGTGCATCTCATTATTTATTTACAAAAAATTATATAAATAAAAAATCATCTCTAATAATGTGTTTATAACACCATAATTAATATTCAGCAAAGTAATTAAGGCGCTAAGGCGCAAGCCTTGAGACTTGGGCATTTTTTACGTTCCTTTTATACAAGTTTGATATGCTATTTTACTAATTACACATCAAATTTTTAACATTTTGTAATTTATTAAACTATTTAGCATTTTTGAGGATCTTCGGATCACTTTGAGGATCTTCGATTCATTTTGTGGATTTGTGCTTTCTACGGTCCTCGGATCATCCTATGGAACTTCGGTTCAATCTGGGCGGGATCGCGACCCGTAGTCTTCGGATTGTCAAGAGAAGCTTAGGCTCAAAACTATAGGTTAGCTATCTAGAGATGTCTCATTTGTGATACACGTGTTGATGAGTTTTCAGACTCTCATCTTGTGATATGCCTCTTTCCCCTTTTTGTGATTTTATGGATTTCTAATTATTAATTTAAGAAATTTTGTGTTTTGATGTGGGATATCAATATGAGTTGTTTGATATAGTGTCAATTTTGAGCTTATTTGAAAAGGTATATCATTTCTTGTGAATAGTTATATACTTTAGAATGTGATGTTCTTTTGTAGCACTAAGATTTCTTTGAGATATAGTGCAGACATTTTTGAAGCTTCACACTTATATGTGGACATTGTTATTATTACATATTTGTCTATATCTGTTTATATATCGATTCCAATCTCATTTATGTGATAAGTATGGCTAGACTAATTTGTTCATTGTTTATTTTCTTATAATACACGGGTCAGATCAAGGTGTTGCAGGTGCTTCCACACGACTTCTTGGGGTGACCACTTCTTATCTCCTGGCTAACTACATTAGTGTTGTAAATTTTGGTTATATGTATATGAGATAGAGACTCCTTATGTATGCATATTCTTTTGGCTAGCACTTGTACCTATTCTTCTGTAGTCAGGTGGATCGAGTATGACCATTATCCTTGTATACACACTTATGTGTTATATGCATATCTATTTCCGCCTCTACGATGTGAATATCTGTGTCTGATTGTGTTATATATTTTGTATTTGTTTCCGAAGAGATTACTATCCACTATGTAGTAGCTTCCTTAAGCTATTGTATAGATGATCACTCCTCAACAACCTTATTCTTCATGTTACTTGAAAACATTACTTCGTAATGTCCTTGGCTAATGCGAGTATAGAGGTGGGGCATTACAGTGGTTGTTGGAACCATTGCTCTATTCTCAGTAGTGGCCACATAGGGCTTTGTTGTCAATGTGTTACTGTCTTGAGCCATTGTGTTTAATACAATGACTCTAATCAGTGCCAGATTAATACTTATAAAATATTATTTCACAATTGTTAGGAAAAACCTATATTTATGCAACACAATCTACTGCAAATATGTTGCAGAAAAGTATTTGCAAAGATTTTGTAAAATGAACTAAGTCAATTATACAATAGAAAAACTGTTTGCAAATGGTTTGCAAAAACAGTGTCAATTTATCTTTCATAAACCTTTGCAAACTTTTTGCAAAAACTATGTTTAGTTATGTAATAGAAAACCAGTGCAAGTAATTTGCAGAAAACTATTTGCAAAGATTTTGCAAAAAACTGTTATAAAGATTTAGTAACATGTACAATACTCTTCAGTTTATCTGAGTCCAAATTTCTCTGTTTCCTTGAAACAATATTACTCCCTTTACAACGCAAAAGGTTGATAAGCTACTCTTTCCCAAGATAAAACAGACTTGCTCTACAAAACTGCATTGGAATTTATAGAGCCCAACAATCTCAAGTGAGTAATTAAGAACAGAGCTTAACGAGGAGGAAGAAGAGCATGTTTCAAAAGAATTAATTTTAATTCCCTTTTTTATCCACATCATCCTATATATAGGTGCGGAAATGCCGATTTAATGGTTGTTTCTGTAGGAGCAATCTGAGGAGATGTTAACATTTTACCCAAAAAACATACCAGTCTAAAGATTAACGACTAAAGTGCCAAGATAAAGGACTAACACCATCATCAAGGCTTCAAGAAAACATATTGTTTTAAATGGTTTTTAGAAAAACATCCAAAGCACACACAAGATTTTTGTATAATCGTTTAGGTCAATCCCAATCGAAGGAGTATGGATGTCAAATCGAATATAATTGACCTTCAGTTCCCCACAACGTAAAGGAAAGAATAAAGAGAATTGCTATCCTCACTCGCTTGGAAAGCGACTGAAATGCAACTTGCTGACACGTGTTTGTTTAATTTAATAATCAACACTGTGGTTAACATAAAATGGCTTCAGTTGTAATTATGTATGCATATTAATCTGTACTGCTTGACATTTATTTCATGCGTACTTCTCATAAAAAGGGCTTCAACTCACACTATAGGACAGGTGTCAACGAGTAACGTATCAGTCGCTTTCCATGCGAGTGAGGATAGCAATTCTCAAGAATAAAAACCAATAAGATCTCTTAACTGTCATTCTTCTATTCGTTTAATGACTAATATTTAAAATTAAAATGTCTTAGTAGGCTAAAAGTCTGCGAAGTCAAAAAATAAAATAAAAAAATAATAATAATAATCGTTTTAAAAATGTTTGATTTGACAACTTTTAGGGTTGTTTTGCCAACCTTTAGGATTGTCAAAGCAATCCTATAGAAAGCAACCGACCCTGTTGAAGGTCAATCACTTTCGAACTCATCTTCCGTTGGCAACGTTCTTGTAAACCACCCTAGAAAATATAAAAAGAAGCCCTCCGCTTTTCTGCAGGCACGGATTACCTTGATGCAACGTGGGAAGATAAAAAGAAGATTGGTTCAGTTTTCCAAAGTCTCATTTGATGCTCCAAATTCCAATTCCAATAAATGAAAAATCCATTCCTCGACAGTCGGTAAGATGTCATTATACTTTCTTTTTTTGCTTATATATTATTATCCATTACATTCCTTTATTTATTGTTTTATCACAAAAATTTTAGTTGAACGAAAATCTACAATACAATTACTTGTATGAAAAAAGGAAAAAACGATGGCACCTCTTAAACCTCAAATCCTACGTTGAAACACGTGAATAAATTTAAAATTTTCAATGTTAGTGTCAGGTTTAAAAATGATGTAAATTCCTAATATAGAAGCTAGTAACTTGTGGACTTTACATCAGTTGCTCTCAAATGTAAATAGTGTTATATCCACATCTGAAATCATTTTTAAATATCAAATATCTATATCCATAAATATGAATAAATATCAGATAATTATCCGATCAACTAACGATAACCAAATCAAACATCATAAATATTATTATTTAAATGTTAAAATAACCAAATATGATTATAATAAATAATTTTAAGCAATTAATATACATCCAATGCATATAATATAAACTTTCAACTTAATAATGTATTTTATTGTGTTGAAATGCACAAAATTTACACTATAATTTAAAAGTTAAAAAAAAGGGTTATTTTTCACATGCAAATGTGTGTTGATACATCCACATCACTTTTTAGGGATATTCATCAGCATTTCAAAATACAAATGCGAAGAGATTTCAAATTGTTCGAGCATTCGTTACCAATCCTAACATCAGCCCTAGCAATAGCATCAACTGCTCCAAAAACTGGACAAGCAAAAACAAGTAGACCAAGCAAAAACAAGTAGAGCAAGAAAACATCATCATATAACCTCAATACAAAATTAAGAATTTAAGACCAATCTTAGCTTTGAATTATGTTTAATCTTTAGCAACAAATGAAACTAGCATCCCATTATCATAAATGTCAACGTAATAACATACAGCACAAAACTGGAAAAATACTTGATCACGATTACAAGTAAATATGCCAAAGACGCACCAAAAATACAGTTGCAGACAGTACGTTAAATAACAGGGTGCACAATGCGAGATGTAAGCATATTAAGTTACAAGACAATGGCACTATGGAAAAAAAAAAAAAGGGATCAATCTCATAGACCTCAGCCATCATTGCCAATTGTACTGATTGTTGCGGTTACCACCAATATTAGGCCCACGGCTCGTGCCACCATAAGGTCCACCTGGTGGGTAATTCTGTGCTCCACCCCTTGGCCCACCAGTTCCCGCATAAGGAGGTCCGCGCACTTGAGGTGGGTAGGGCCCACTACCATACCCGCTTCCCTGCCCACGACTCGGATGATTCGGGTTGTTGTACCCACCAGGGTTTCCACCTTGTGCGTACCTGTTCGGTCCACCCGCCCCTCGAGGCTTCCCATAGTGATGGCTAGGCCCAGGCCCTCCGGAAACCATTTGAGAATTCGAGGGGCCTCCAGGCCGGATTTGAGCATGGGGCCCGCCTGTTTGTTGCACGGGTGGTAGACGTGTGTGGGGCTGAGGATGCTGAACTTTCTGCCGCTTGGCCATTTCTTCGTGTTGTCTTTGCTGCTGGCGCTTTTTCTTCGTCTGGAACTCATGAGATGATTCGTACTTTGGCAAGCTGTTATTTTTGCAAATCAGTATTGATGAGTATATACTAATTTGTCTGAAGATCAGAAGCACACACAATAGGGCAGTGTTTTAAAGACTACTACATATAATCGACTTATCCAATGTTCGATATCTGCAATTCAGAACATCGGATTAGTCGGCGTACACTTTTCTATTTGAAATTTAGTGTTATTTTCTTTCAGGTACCATAGCATAGACTATGGAGACCCCAAAATATGAGCAGTGCATAGGTAGAAAGAGATGAGATGTTACCTTTTAGGGTCACATGGCAAGGGATCATTCCAGAAATACTCCGCATCTAGAGCATCTTTTGCAGAGATTCTCTATAGGAAGTATGATAGGAAATATTATCAAAATTCCGCAATGCTAGATTTTGGAACATGCATGATAAATTGGGTGTATCAATACATGCAACTCAAATACTGACAGCATTTTTGATAACAAATTAAGCAGCAAGATAACAGCTGGTGCATATGCACTGAAGTACCAACTCTACACGAAAAATAATATATCAGTAGACTGGAAAAAAAAAGGAAAAAAAATATCAGCATGGATAAAGCATCTAACTTGTTATATTTGGTTATGGTATCCCCAGTCGAGGTATTTTGCAAGTATTGATTGGCCTTACTACTGATGCTGCTCGATTTCAAGTATTAACTTATCTAATATCCAAAACATCAAAGAAGTCAATGGGCCAACCAAAATTTATGGTTTATGGGCCAACACTTGTTGCTACACACATTGGTGTATTAATTTATATCTTAGCAGATGCATAATGCCACATAGAATAGCTTTAGACCCCTACGCTGGGGTTGCTCTTATCATATTCCATAGTACATCGGCTAATAGAAAAAAAAGTCGTAGAATCACATGTTTGTAACTTCAGAATCCTTTTTGAAAAATGTTGATTTTGAATTAACAAACTACTCACAGTTAGACTATCAAATTAAATCAATTTAAGTTATAGCTTAAGTGTCAACATTTAGAGTTCTTGCTTGGCAGATTTTTAAAGCTACATAAACAGAAACATTCCATACCCAGAACGATATTCTGAATCAATATACAAAAAACCTAATGATAGAATGAATCACTTTAGTTCTAGTATTGAGAATTACAAAGGAAAACATATCTTGCTGATATGTATCTTCCTATGGGACCAATAAAATACCTGAGATGGATCGAGGGTGAGCATCCTCTCGAGCAACTCCAATGCATGGCGGTCAAAACTGCGGAGCACGAATGTTAAACCCAAAAAATATGGTAAACAGAAAGAGAAGATTTGATAAAGAAAAAGTATTGGGTGATGCTTACTGTTTAAAAACTTCTCTAACGCGTCTTTTCAAGGGCCTGGGTGGCTTGAAATTGTTATACCATGGTATTTTGGTGACACCTGGCCAGTTGATTTCATCCGGAGTTCCACAAAGTTCAAATATCTTAGTCAACTGCTCCGGCTGCAGTTACAATCATATGATATGGTTGGTTAGGTTTTTTTTTTTTTTTTTTTTTTTTTTTTTTTGGGATTGCAAATCATTGAACTAATTCATATCCAGATTGGAATATGACTTTGCAACACATGCATAAAATGGGACTAGACTATATTTATTGGTGTGGAAAATAGGCATAAGGACAAACTTTGAAAAAAAAATTAGTTTGAAGGACGTCAAGTTTTATTTTTAGGTTGGAGGACAAACTTTGAAAAAAATTAGACTGAAGGACAATGCTAAATATAATTAGCATTTTCTGCAGTGTGAAACTGAATAATGCTAGTTAAAACTAGCATTTTCGTGTAGTGTAAAAAACTGAATATAATGCTAATTATATTTAGCATTTTCCTTCAGCTTAATTTTGATTCAAAGTTTGTCTTTCAGACTAAAAATAAAACTTGGTGTCCTTCAGCCTAATTTTTCGGCAAAGTTTGTCCTTCACTCTAATTACCACATTTATTGGTAAACCGAATAAACCAACCAAACCAACCAAACCAATTGAGTTTGGTCGGTTTGGTTTGATTTTGTTAGTTAATTGGGTTGGGTTTGACATTCAACTTTTGAAAACCGAACCAACCAATTAAACCAATATGAAAAAGTAACTAATTTTAAAGTTAAAGAATTACCACTAACAATGTTATCATTCACAATATTTTTTTAATATTTTTTTAATTCAATTAATATTTTTAGAATAAGGGTTTGTTTTTCAATATATTTGCATTACATGAACTCAATTGGTTATTTTGATTTTACATCATATCAACAACTAGAAGGTTGATTTTATTTTTTGATTTATCCAAATAAACCAATAAAACCAAACCAAATATTATTGGTTTGGTTGGTTTTGGTTTCGAAAAACATTGGTTTGGTTCGGTTTATGTTTTTTTGAATGGTTATTTTGGTTTTAACATTTTGGATTGGTTTCAAACCGAACCAACCGTTTGCTCACCCCTAGATTAGACAGCTTTCTACATAATTTACACACGTGTAATTTAAATCACTTAATATCAAACCTTACACATTTCAATATTGAAATAAGTAGCAACATCTCTACGTCAAAACACCCACTTCCCATGTTCATTAAGGATGACACTGTCATAAAAAATCTTGAAATCTTACAATTTGTATCCTTTTTTAAACCGAATCTCTCCACTTAAACGATTTGATTATCAAATTAAAATTCAAAACACACATCATTCAATTCATGTTGGAACAAAAATATTACAATACATATCTATTTCCCAAGGTTCGAAAACTCGGTTTCGGTACTAGTTTCGGTCAATTTCGGTGGTTTCGGTTTTTGTTTCGATTTCGCTTCAAAAATCAAACTTTTAGCATATGTATTAATATTCAGACCCATACCAATTCTTAGCAGCTTAAAAAGCAACCCAAAGCCCATACAAATAATCAGCCCTAATTAATTAGCAAACATGCAGCCACAATACGCACAAACAGGAAAAAGTAAAAAAGCGAAAATACGAAGCAGGAAAGGGGGAAAAACCCAAAAAAAAAAAAAAAAAAAAAAAAAAAAAAACCAAAATAAATAAATAAATCCTCTGCTGCGAGTCCGAAGATGAAGAACGAACACAAGATTGAAGCCTGCTATGCTCGAATTAGGGTTTTCCTGTGCTCGAATTTGCTGTTCTTGAACGTTGCTGAGATCGAACATTATGTAGAATTGGGGGATTTTGCTCGAATAGGGTTTGCTTTTTTCAATTAATCTATGCTTTGAGTTTTTTCCTTCCGTTTCTTCTTCTGAATGAATTCGCAATTTTTTTTTAATGCTGTTTTGACCGGGACGGGATTCTGCCCTTATCCCATCCCACCACCGACCGGAACCGATCCGAGTTGGTCAGAACTCGTGGTTGCGGCCGGAACCTCATAGCATGCTATTTCCACAGTACAAATCTTACCGTTTTCTAAACATAGAGAGAGAGAGAGAGAGGACGAGGAAAGGGGAGAGGGATTGTCACAGGTCAAACATGTGGCTTGCCACTGGTCACCTCAGGTTGACCTGTTTACGTGATTTTTTCTCTGATCATCTATGCTCTTTCTTTCTCCACTCGCTCTTCTTAGTTTTTAAGCTTCATTTCTAATGATGTGACCTTCCATTCACATCAATACAACAATTATATACATTGAATAATAAAAATAAAAATAAAAATAACTAGCCTTCCCCAGATCGAAAATCCATAACTTTGATCTCTGTTCTAATTTTGATTTTATTGCTCTTACACTAACATATTTACTCTAATAATATAATGCAACTAATTTGGCAAGAAATCCTGTAAATCGTTCTAAAACTAAGCACACTGATACAAGACACATTTTTTAAGAGACCACTTCAAAAAGAATAAAAGAAATTTGTTGAAGAATTAAAGAAAAAACATCAAAAATTCAAAGCTC
The DNA here is from genome assembly GCA_030737875.1 of Allium sativum. NCBI lineage: Eukaryota > Viridiplantae > Streptophyta > Magnoliopsida > Asparagales > Amaryllidaceae > Allium > Allium sativum. The sequence continues at coordinate 424,001,431 of CM060909.1, read as the reverse complement.
TAAAGGTAAAAGAGCATCTAGACGAACGATCGGTAAATTTAAATTCGCTAAATTTACATAGCATTCGCAATTCATTAACTCATGCCGAAAGTGAACGTTAAACACTTAGATGACTTTGGAATTAATATACATACATACATACATACATACATATATATATATATATATATATGTACGTATGTATATATATATATATGTATATGTATGTATGTATGTGTATGTATATGTATGTATGTATGTATATGTATGTATGTATTCAAGATGTATAGCTCACTTTTATGCTAATCTAGAAGTTAGAAATGGTGACAATGAATTGACCTTGTATACTGGCGTAAAGTTGTTGAAATTGCATTTTGTGAAAATGAGTTAGGCAAGATTTTATAATTTCATCTGATGTGATGCCGCTAGATGAGACAACTTTTGATGAAAAACCTATCTTATGTCTTCACAGCACCGATGATAATTGAATGACTACTAACTTGATTCGTCCAGCTCGTATTATTATCCGAATTCTTCAACGCAACTTAATTCCAAAAACAAGCAGCTCTGATGAGATGTATCATTCAATTGGAAAAGCCACATGTCATTTTGGGGATATTCGGGTAAACTGTGCTAATGTTATATTAAATTATATGATGGAAAATCGATTGAAACAGAAACGAAGATATAACCGTATGCAAATTTGATTACGATAATTGTTCGTCAATTTGTCATGTCTGATGATGAGATTTTGATTAGACATCCATATTCTAATTTTTTTTTATGAAGAAGTTCTGAAAGCAACAAATATAGAAAGGCAACAAAAAATTAATTCAAACTATTTGTGAGGAGTAACTGGAGCAGCAGGAGTGGAGTTATTCGATCACTTCACACACGACTATGCAGATCCATTCGGACTAGAGAGTGGAGTTGGTACTAGCAGTGAGGATAGCGCACTTCGACCTCCAGTAGTTTCACAGCCTTCAGTTCATATTTTCAGGACAACATGGCTCTACAGCAGCAAGACCTCATTTCAGGCACCTAGACATATCAGAATGGATTCTAGAGGGACAACCTAAACCACATACCAATTACCATTGTCACTCATGCTTCCAGGGCTCCACTATGTTCTCGAAGGAGGGAGCACACAGGGTTTACAGAGTCAGATTTTACTCCTCCAAGAGGATATTATGATTAGTCCTGATATACAGCTTCGACATTCTGGTATCACTTTATGGTTTTTTAATCTTGTAATTTGTTTTTTTACATGAGTTGACATTTGATTTTACTTGCATGTTGTCATTCTGTTATTATGAGACATTAACGTTTATGTTCAAACTTGTATTTGTTTAATATGTCAATATTGTGGTATGTTCAGTGTTTCTCATCTGTGTTGTATTCATGTCTGGTGATATTCAATCTACTATACACTATTATTCTCCTTTTTGATATGATAATATACGAAGAGAAAAAACTTGTAACATGCATACATTCAGAGGGGGTACTAAAATAAAATTATCAAACATTTTTGTACATATATTTAAGAGGAGTATTGCATTCGTAACATTCATAGTTAATATTCGATCATGAATGCATATATCAGTGGTCATCATCAAAAGGACATCAAGAATTCCGAGTTTTGATGACGACAACTCCATACTATAGTTCAGAATACACCAGTCTAAGAAATATTATCAAAGCTTCAAAGGAAAGCTAATGAATCGTGTTGAAATTTCGAAAGACAATCTATTGGAAGAAAAATTGAAGACCCATGTATTGGTGAGTCAATCTATCTTAGATATATGTTAACACTCACAAAAAACACAACACTATTCCATACTCTCAATATATATATTTTCATATATATTCTAAATCTTTTAAAAAGTCTCAGATCTTTGAAGAAATATCCACCTATGGAAGGTCACCGATGCAAAAGATTTTTTTCAAAAAGCATAAAACGAATTATTTCTTTTTTGATATGATCATATGAATAGTCGTGTTTCTTTCTTCAGACGCGACCTCCTGTAATAGAAATCAATCATATATCTTCATCAAATCCTTTCATATCTATAAATAGCTATGATTTCAACGAGTTTAAATCACATTTATTTGCTCTCTAGTCTTCCGATCTATTACCTAAAACCCTGGTCTATTCATATTTTCAAATCAGTAACTTACAATAATCAACAGTCTGATTTTTATAAACTCTTGCACATTCATCTACGAATCAATTCTTGTGACAGGCCGACCCAAAGAACAGCACACCAAGTTCTCGAGCAGGGGCAGCCCACTGGGACGGGGCAAAAAATAAACACACTTTTTTGGGTAATAAACTGTTAAAATATAATTTATAAAAAAGAGTTTGTAAATTGATGTGTGGTTTGATGGCAAACAAATTAAATTGGTAAGGTGATGCAGGTTCAAAGCTGGCAAGGCAACAACTTGGTTTCTTTTCTATTTCCCTCAAAAATTTAAATTTGCTGCAGGCTGGAATTGAAACATGTGCTTAGGCAACCAAAATTGCTCGTGAGTTATATGAGATTGTACTGTATCAGACATGTCTATGTATTGAAGACATAACTTCTGTCAAAGTTTGTTTATTAACAAGATGCCGTAAGACCTGTTCAACTGCTCAGGCAAGTGTGCAGGCCTATTCCACCGAGCAAAAGCAAGAGCGTTTGTGAGTTGAAGTCAGAATAAGAGATTCTAGGACTGGGCGTAGGACGGTGGTCCAAACCTCTCTGTGTGTGTGTGTGATATGCAGGTGGTTTAATTTATTTTCAGTTAAAAGACGGAAAAAAGATCTAGTCAAAATACAACAAGCAAAAATACCCCAGTATTATCAAATACTTCACTAACGAAGACAAATATTTTAGCTGGAAATGCATCGCTTTATCATTTACAAGAAGTATAAATATAATGAGAAATAAAAATTTCAAATATTAAATTGTGGGTTCCTGTAAAATGGACGAACAGAGAAATATAATCATGAGATGTAGTTAACAATGAAAATAATATTTTCACTCAAAATCTTGCTCTCTTCCAATGAAATTGTTTTTTTTTTTCCTCAAATCAAAAACTCCAAATTTTTATCTATTATACGTTCATTCCCAAAACACTCAAAACGACAAATTAAGACACTTTAGGCATCACATTTTTACTCCACTTTGCCCAACAAAGGCCATATTATTTTCTATACACCTTGTTCATTCGTCTCAATACTGTTTGTGGTGGTTATAGGAGGCTGAGCACTAAAAGAGATAAATTTGTAAATTAAGATACACTCTGTTGGAAAGTAACTTTTGTTCGCAAAGTTTAAGTCTTGTTTTGTTGCTACAACGAAACGAAGGTGCTTAAATCTCCTTCTGCTGTTCAGACAAATGTATAGAAATCTTCTTCTACTGCTCAGGTACCTAGCGAGAGCGTGTGTTAGTGAAAAGGCAGTATATATATTTTGAGACCGGATGTAGAATTGGAGATTCGAACTAGTATAAACTCGACTATGTGATTTTATTTCCGCTGTTATTATATTCATACTGTTGATGTTGTGATTACTGTGCGCCAACGTTATCTTATATTAATATTGGTCATTAACGATCTTGAGCATAGCAAGTAACATATACAACTACCATGTATATGCACTTATATATTAGACAACCTACATGGTTATTGAAATCTAGGTAGTCAAGGCGCAAAAAAGCCCAAGACTTGCGCCTTGGGCTTTTTTGCGCCTTGCGCCTTTTTGTGCGCCTTAGTTGCGCTTTTTTTCCCTGCTGTCACTGTAAAAACTGCACTTACAACTACAACTTAATATATAGTTTTGACAATAAATAATAGCTAAGATTGCAATTTTAATGATAAAACTTCGTAAGTTCATGTCACAAACCAAAATAAGTAGTCGAAAAAAAAATTCAACCTAAATTTACAACAACAAAATACTTAAAATGAAAAAAGCGCGCTTTTTGCGCTTTGGGCTTTTTTTGCGCTTCACTAACAGGTGCGCCTTAAACTCAAAAAAAGCCCCCTAGTTGCGCCTTTTTGTGCCTAGGTGCACGCCTTGACTACATAAATTGAAATTGGAATAATTACTGATGTAGTGGGAAAATGATTCCAGAATGAAGAAACTCTAGTAGGACTGTCAATGAATATCCGAAAAATCCGAAATTCGTCCGCATCCGCATCCGAAAAGCTGATAAATATCCGATATCCGGAAAAACGGATGTGGATGCGTATATAGGCACATCCACATCCGAAAATTATCGGCCTGCTTTTTTCATGTTTACAATTTAAATTATATGTATTTTAGCACAATAGAATACATTAATTTATGATATTATCAAGTTGAATGTCTATATAGTACACACTGAAAGCATGTTAATTGCTCAAAATTATTTATTATCATCATATTAGTTCATCTTTAGCACTTTAGTAATCAATTGGATTGAAAAAAATTCATGTTAAACTAAAAAATTCCATTTATGTACCATGATTTATCAAGCGTTGGCGGATCGGATAATTATCCGATATTCGTCCGTATCCGCGGATGCGGATAATCCGATATCCGGAAATGATTTCGAATGCGGATGTGGACATGGCACTATCCGTATCCGAAAGCATCCGCTTACAACCCTAAGCTCTAGTTTCCCAATCAAATGGCTCTGCCATTGTGCAAATATATAAAAGCTTCTTAAAGTCTGATATGTTAGAAGTGATAAATAACAGGTGTTATAAAATTAATCAAAAATACGATAACTGTAAGGGGAAGAACAAAAGTACTTTTGGAAAACCAAAATAAAAAACGGAGGATCTATAGTAATATGTTACCTCATTTTTCCCTGGCAAAATAGGTTTACCATGTAGTAGCTCTGCAAATATGCAACCCACTGACCACATATCTACAGCCGGGCCATACTTTGTGGTTCCAAGTAGAAGCTCAGGGGGCCTGCGACAATCATTTAATTGATTTAAAAGCAAACAAATATCAGTGTGATATGGTAAAGTGATAATTCATCGAACAATCATTACCTATACCACAAAGTGATTACACGATTTGTTAAGTTCCCATTGTGATCACTTGAAAATGAACGAGCAAGACCAAAATCTGCAAGCTTCAGTTTTCCTTCGTTATCAATTAGCAAATTGGATCCTGAAGAATATATGCAGTGAAGCAAGGTTAGAACACTGTAGCTACAATTTTCAAGATGACTATTTGTTCAGAGCTAACCTTTTATGTCGCGATGAAGAACTTGATTTACATGGCAATAGTGCAATCCAGTTAGCAATTGCTTCATGTAGCACTGACAAAAGGTTTAATAAACAAATAAGGACTCAAACGTCAATCAACAAATCGCTTTTTCTAATCTGTGATAAGTACCTTTATTTGAGGTACGGTGAACCGCATACCAGGTCTATCTGAAAGTCCCGTTAAATCATGATCCATATATTCAAATACCATATAAATGCTCCCCTTGTATTTGTTTCCATCTACTTTATTACCATACAATAAAAACAAAAATAGAAGATAAAAAAAATCTTAACGAATATTATCTACTTCACAACGAAGGTGGATCATTTAGATTTTACAGCACCTTTTATCAACTACATATAGAAAACGTCAGTTTGAGTAAAGCAGATATGTTGATTAAACAATTAATTCTTATAACAGTCATTAAACAGCCAGAGAAACTAGAAAGAACAATATACCTGGCCTCCCTTGTTCATCTCTTTCGGGGCCTGGAGAAGTTACAATTTCTTTCAGCTGGATTACATTGTCATGGTGCAGTTTCTTGAGGATTTTTATTTCACGTATGGCAGTTATAGGAAACTGAAGAAATTAAAGATCATAAGTATAACTAAAGAAGAGGTGGAGATCATTTTATAGACGAAATGGCTGCACATCAATCATTAAAATGCATACCCCTTCTCTCTCATTATCCATTCTAATTTTCTTCAATGCCACGACTTCACCAGTCTTTATTTCTTTTGCCATATAAACCTGACTGCAATAACAAAACCCCAAAACAAGAATCAGTAGTGAAACAAATGATGAAAAAAAATACACTAATAATCTACATTAGCCAAACTGTCATACAACTTGCTGAAAATACAATGGTAGCCTTACATGCACACTGTGATGATAGTATTTATTAATTGCAAAGAGTTTCAAAGGCATTATAAGCTCACATGATATGATTTTTCTCCCCCACATGTCACATACTTGTTATGATGTGCAATTTTTCACTGCCATAAATACGAATTTAACTCCCCAACTAGGGCTGTTACGGTAACGGTAAATTTACCATTACCATACCATTACTAGTCGATCGGTAACCATTTTTGATTGAAATCGGTATACCAGTTAAAACGGTATGGTAACGGTAAATTTACCATTTTTAACGGTAAATTATCGGTAACGTTTCTTCAATACCAGCGGTAACGGTAATTTACCAGTTAATTCAAAACCCAAGCATACTCATCTGATATGCTTTATAACATGCACGTAGAACCAAATAAATGATTGTATTTAGTTCAATAATCAAATGAAATAATTCCAGATACACTTATTTTCTTTTTCATTTATGTTTTTTTATAAACTAACACTACATATAGTATAATAAAGATGCACCATGTACAAAAAATATGTTAAGATATAAACTTTGTTGGACAAACGGTAATTTACCATTACCGGTGTAACGGTTACCAGATTATCGGTATACCAATCATCGGTATACCAGTCGATCGGTAACGGTAACGGTAAGCAATTCTGGCTTACCAGTAAAAACGGCACGGTAACGGTATTTGCCAAACGGTAACGGTAACCGTTACCATAACAGCCCTATCCCCAACACCCCCCCCCCCCAAAAAAAAAAAAAAAAAAAAAAAAAAAAAAAAACCACCACCACGAAAAAAGAAGAATAAGCATGAAAGAAGATTAGTTAAGGTGCAAGTCAATGGAATCGCTTTTAGTAATAAAGTGTAAGTGACTTATTCAATAAGCATCATCTACTAACTTTGACACTGTGAAAAATCATACCAATATCTAAGAGAAGTGTAAAGGATATCTTTATATTTAAAGTAAATTACTAGTCCAACATTTTCAAAATTGGATTTAAATCGTAAAGTTCAAACTCTTATGTCAAAAGGAGATTTAAATTGTAAATTGTAGATTCCAAGATTTATATTTTAAGGTTCGTACACACTTCCAAACTGTTTTTGATGTTTGAACTTCTATAAATCTAAAACTCAAATTTTCCATCTAGATTCTTTTTTTTTTTTTTTGGCATTAGAATGGGAAGTAAGAATCCAAGTAAGTATTTAAATATATTAGTATCGATCGAATGACCTTTTCCACAATTGCGGCTTTAACTCGAACTGAATCAAATTTTAAATTGCATTAAAAAGGAGAGATTATATTCAAAACAGGCTTTAGATCGTATGATTTTAATATCTTTGACAATGGACAGTGACTGAACCAAGCTAAGATAGGATGAACTATGTTCTACCCTTAAAAATAAAATGTATTGTGTTTTTTATGATGTTGAAGGCTGAAATATTCGTATAGGTTTAGGTCTTAATATGATAAAGTTCTGAATTATTATTGTATTGACATAATGTAACATCCCTCATTTTGAAACCCAAAGATGATATTACAATGTGTTGTTGTTGCCTTGGATTATATTTCAGCGATAAGGATAGGATCAATTGTTCAGAACTGTTTAAGTAATCATAACGGTAATTTAACAGCATTACATCAATTCATCGTACAATTCCAAATTAATTCTCATAGTCGTGCCCACAAAGGGGTCAAAAATATAATACAATCGTAGATAACATTGCCATGCATAAGATATGAAAATTCTGACATGAATCCTCAATATAACGTAAACTAAACAACATTTACATCATCTAAGTCTTCTGTTTTGTCTTTCGAAAGCAACATACGAACCATTAATTAGGCACACTCAATGAGTACCCATAAGTCTACAGGATAAAACAATGAAAAAACATAAATCAAACGTAAAGTTTGGCATGAGCAATGCATTACCCTAAACATAAAACATAGTAAAAGAAAGCTACTTAAGAATGTAAGGGGCCCCTTCTCGCTATACACATCTCAATTCAGTGTTTTAAACATGCATATAAATCTTATAAAATAGTGTTTTGTTCCTAAGTATCATGCACATGTCTCCTATTTAGTTAGAATTATTAGTCATTCATGCAATTTGTCATTCTTTTTCTTTCTAAACCTAAAACATATTACTTTCAGCCGCTACACAGGCCTTACACCTTCTCCAACTGAGTTATACTTTAAGCATTTGGATACCACCAAGGTCATATGCTTCCATTGCTTTCTTAATTCCACAAATCCAACTGTCAATTTCGATTGTCATTTAGACCTTACAACTTCGCTTTCATAGTTGTCACTCAAGCCTTACACCTACACTTTCAATTTTTAACCGCTAACTCGGACCATACACCCAACTATCAAATTCTGCCATACTTATCACATCAGGCCTTACACCAACTGATTTTGTATTTAGACGTCACCTTAGACCTACTCTAAAATTTGAGACCTCGGTTGTCATTCTAGACCTTACACTCATGCTTTCTGTTTATATTGTCATGGTGCTAAGGTTATGGTTTCATGTTTCGGATGCCACTAAGGTCCTACTTCATTTTCTATTCTTCACCATCACCTTAGCTCGTGCTCCATCTATTGGATTATCATCCAAATCATTCGATTATTATGCTTTATCCATGGCTATTCGTTAAGTTTGGCTGCCATCAACTAGTTCCACAACTTTATATATCACCACTAATGTTTTAAGTGCTTAAAGATTAAGGATAAATTTCAAGATTTTAAATTCTGAAATTCAATCACATTCCGTTTCGAAATTTTCATTTTTCACACAAGCTTTCTCTTATCGAAGGAGATCTTGCACAAAACGAGTTTGTCTTGTGTGTACATCTCAAACTGATACCTCACATTTCAAAGCATAGCTCTAGAATATTTCAGAGCAAGAGATCTCGTAAGAAATTGGTATATATCAGGTGTACATTTTGGATTAACATCTTGAATCTTAAAGTAAATCTCAGGAATATATCAAAATAATTTATGCATCTAAAATTGATGTTTTAATGATTTATTTAATATCTATAATTTTCAAAGTAGAAATTAACTGTAACATGTTTGATTTGTATTAAAAAAAGAATTAAATTTAATGTGTTAGAGAAGAGTAGCAGCTAGATTAGCTCGATTATTTAGTAATGATTGAACATGTGTTTTAACTTGAACATTAAAAAAAAAAAAAAAAAAAAGTTGACAAACTTCGTTGTGACTATAATCCAGATAAGAAGCAAAAAAATATGTTCAAGGAGTTGGCAAAAAAGTAACTAGATTGAGTAGTTTGTTTTAAATCTATATGAAAAATGAAAGAATATCATGTAAAATAATATACAATTTTGAATGAGATATCTCATATTTAGATTTTGATCCATATTTCATGTGAGATAGAAACATAATGGATGAGATGAGTGTCTGGAGAAATATGAAGAAGACTTGATATCTCGTTTCATTTAAGTGTGAAAATGAGATCTCATACGAGATATATAACAAATTAAAAACCATGATAAATTCTCCTTCAGATGCCAATTAATATCAGTATTAACCTAGTATCGATAGGTAATCAACTTCTGACATTCATTACTCTCAGTCTAGCCTATGAAAGCATCATTGTTATCACGTCAACGACCAGTCATCGACTAGTCGACCAGTCGGTCAATGCAATTCGACAATAGTCGATTTTTCCAGTTCGACGATAGTGGGCTAAACCGACCCAAAAACCCTAGATCGACAATCGACATCGATAAAACCAAAATTACTCCAATTCGCACCTCGATAATAGACGAGTCAATAGAAGAAAAAAAACCTAATTCTCCTCGCACCTCGTCGCCGCCGCTGCTCCTCGTCGCTGCCAGGTATGTATATTTAAAACTTATATATACTGTTAATTATATTATACCCTAATTAATTATTAACTGATTTGTTTTTAACTATATATGCAGCAATTGAAATGGAGAGTAACACAGAAAATACTTGGCATGAGATGGCTAAAGATCATAAGAGAAAAGGCAAAAGCTAAATCAAATGATTCCGGTTGGAAGTATGCATGTTGTGACTAGGATCTATTATGGATATTTGTTGAATTTGAACATATTATTATGTTATCTTTGTTGAATTTGAACTTATTATAAATTCATAATTATATCTAATTATATTATATATTTAAGTCTAATAAATATATATACATAAAAGACCTGTCGACTAATCACGACTAGTCGAGCGATTTGTCGACTAGTCACGATTAGTCGACCGTTTTGTCGACTAGTCTTCTAGACGGTAGTGGCTCGACTTGGCGTCGTGATAACCTTGGAAAGCATGACTTAGTTTAGCTTTGTTTTATTAATATACCAAAATCCTAGGTTTTGAAAATGGCGTCTTCTACCTATAATACCTCTTTAGTCACATTCCCTCTTAGGTCTTCACTGATACTTTTCAATTTAATAAACATAGATTCATACCTAGCATTTCTTAGTTTTTATGCTTAAGTCTTTGTGCTTCGTGTTCTAGTTCATTTACCTTCAATTTGGCTCTAGTACCTTCAGAAATGCCTTTGGTATAAGTTAAGAGTGCATCCACTTTATGCCTAACACTATATTTACACATGTCAAATTCTCATTCGATTTGACATCATCGTTCGCAAAGACTTAGGCATGCGTCTAGCAACGTCTAATGCGCAAAAAAATGCTTAGATGCAACAGTTGTGCTTTTCTAAAAGCTGAGGTGCTCAAACTATTTGAACCACCCAAAAGCGGCACTTCTACTAAGGCAGCGAAGCCCCAAGGCCCCAAAAAAGTATGCCTTGGCTCAGGTTTAGTGCCTAGGTTGGAAATGAGTACTTAAATTAATTTAATTTGAAGTTTAGTTGATGCTAATTTAACTTTAATTTTAGCTAATTGAATTCAAAGTTAGTTGATCTTAGTTCTAATTTGAAGTTTAACTAATATTAATTTAATTTTAATTTTAGCTTGAATTTAAAAGTTTAAATTAAAATTAGAATATTGGTGACTATAAGCTGAATTAAATTTCAAGGTGTGTCAAACACTTGAATTTTAGTGTTAAAACATATTTCAAATCTCTAGCTTTTGTTGTAATTTATGTGGTTTTGGCGTTATAGGCTTGAATTTAACATTTGTTGTAGCTTTGCATATAGTAGCTAGTGCTTTCTTATTATTTGCAAAAGGACTGTTTACGAGCATGTCCAATGCAAGATTATTGTGTTAAATGAAATTGTAGTGCTTTTTCTGACAAAAAAAGCACAAAATTATATAAAACACACACAAAAAGCCTCAAGGCGCACAAAAGGCTCAAGCCAAAAGCTTGGTGCCTTTCTACGCCTTACTCATCTTTTTTGGCATAGTAAAATTTTTGGCACAACCGACCGGTTTTTAGAGTGATCCGTAACACTTTATTATAACAAATAATAAATACATTATTATAGGAGAGACAGTTCGTCCACCAACTACTTTCGGTTTTAAAGGCGGACTGTCCACAACTGACGATTTTTAAAGTGGATCAGCCACTACAACTCACCATGCAGGGTGAACATTTACACTACATGTTTCCAAGACAAATCTTGGAAAACACAACAAAAGTTGTTGCCATGACAATCACATAACCCAAACAACTCCACGCAGGGAGAAATTACACAAGACATACTACATAACGAACTTTACTTAGAAAATACTCGCAAACTATATTACTGCAAAGTGACAATACTACATGTAACGTACATGGAGAGTTCATGCAAGAGACTAACACGAACCTCTACCTACCCCAACAGCAAAGTTAATCTCTCCACTGAGCACCAAAAACCTTCCATCATAGAGACTTGCAATGACAATCAACTGACTATCCCAATTTACTCTGACAAGCACTACCAAAATATAACATAAAACTCCAGCTTGACAAAGAATAAGATCCCTTACTACTCAGATCACCAGAATTTGCTCGAAACATCACCCCACTGGCCAACCAACATCTTATTTTAGTACTTCTCTAACTTATTCAGCATCAATTACAGATATTGTTGATCGACCAACTCTTGAATATTTTGTTTAAATTACCTTCTAATCCTCAATATTCTCTTTTAGCACTCATTAAATCACCATCGTTTAAGTGCATTTTCGCTCGAGATTACTTATATCCTCAGAAATTACACACACACACACACACACACACACATATATATATGTGTGTGTGTGTGTATGTGTGTGTTTTTTCACAAAATTTCTCAACCAATTTATTTTCAACAACTTTCTGTAGCAGACAGTTCCTAAGTAATTCATATCTAATTACTAATTTATAGGAAAATTCTACAAACAAAACCAGCTCTAATAATGTGTTCATAACATCATACTAAATAGTTGGATCGTTAAAATCACAGTATGCATAGGAAATAATACTACTTAATTTCGGTTGTCGATGATTATAAAAGAAACAAAATTTAGAGAGTAGATTACTCACTTGAATTTTTTTAGTTGAATGATGTTTTTAATTCTCATGCCCTTGATTTTTTCTTTCTCTTACTTAACATAGTTATTAATGGCGCATGGCAAAAAAAAGCAAAGTCTTGACACACAACACAGCAAATAATGCGCGCCTTTTCAATTTACTATAACGCTATGCACGTCTAAATTTTTTATTATAAATTAATAAATATAACAATAGATATAAAAAAATCAATATTTTTGCTGAGCATATACAATAAAGATTTTTTAGGCATTTGGCAAAAATAAAATTATCAAAATATAATATCATAGGTATAGAATTGATGTTGAAAAAAACCTTTTGATGTGGATGTTCTTATACTCAATATCTATGCTTGCTGCTCTACCAGCAACATCCCAAGTCAATTCATCATCAAACACAAACACATCTCCAACAACAGATGCATCATCCATATTTTTTGTTATTATTATCATCGATATCCTCCAAGGTTATTGAATCAATGATGTCAAAAATGTTTACCCTCTTTCCAATGCTTCATAATATGATTAATACAATTTGTTATGTAGTGCAGATTATAAACAATGAAAAACAAATAAAAAATAAACAGAAAACAATAATATAATGAAAAGGCCACCATTTTGAACCGTGTGTCATTTTTCCATCATACACCATTCGACACATCTTTTCATTTGTGTCGCACCACGCATCATGACACATGCCTTGGCGCACCTTTCATAACTATGTTGCTCATGCTGTCACCATTGAATATTTAAGCTTTCATTTTAGTTAGTGTGTCGAGTGAAATGAGAAGAATGTAATGAAATATTTTGGAAAGGCATGTAATAACTCCAACAACAGCCCATCATTCCCTTTCTCAATTTTTCATTTTAATTTTAGGTAAATGTACATCCAAATGCATAACTCAACATGTTATTATCTAAATATTTGTCTTCATAATTAATCTCTCATAATTAATCTCTTAACTATTTAATTATTAATCCATGATTCCATGGATGCTACATACTTCCTTTTATACAAATTGCATCCTCAAAATCAAATGTCTAATGAGATAGATAGTGATTCCTAATCTTTTCCATGCTCGCTCTAGCAAAAACACATAAGTTTTCTACCCATGTATCCCAAACAAAACATGTTGATGCATTTACAAATACACAACAAAATCAATCATAATATCACATATATGCATGGCTTAAAACAAACATAACGACCTCATATGCAAATCTAAACAAAAAACTAGAAATAAGTCCTCTTAACGTTAGCTTCAATTTTATAAGTACAATCATATTGATTCTCACTCCATCAAACTCGCATCATCCTTGCTACCTTAGTTTTCAATATCAAATAAGATATGACAGTGTTTCTTAACCTTTATCGTGCTTATTCCGGTATAAACACATAAGCTGACAAGCATCTTGTCCAAACTGGTTAAGACATCTAAACATGGTGCAAGAGGTCACGAGCTCGATTCTTACGTCACGAGATCCAACCCACTCGTCATGTTGTAATAATTCTCCTCCCTCATGTTGAGTTTTTCAATTTTTCTTGATAAATGATTAGCTACAAAAGTTTTTTTTTAAGTGAACGTGCCACAGCTGATTACTCCTTTTTTTACATTTTAAAGATTGACATTCTATGTCCAATAGAATATCTACAACCTTCTATACAATAGTACCCATTTCTCAAAAAAAAAAAAAAAAAAAAAAAAAAAAGCAAGTTTACTAGTGCATTTACCAATACATAACAAAATCAACCATGATATCGCATGTATATGTTATCTAAAACAAACATGGCAACCTCGTACATTAATCTAAACAAACAATACGGGATAAGTCCTCAAAACATTATCTTCTCTTCCCCAGTACAAACATCATGGTTCTCACTCCACTAGACTTGCAACAGCTTTACTATCTTGCACCTTCATTTTCATTTCTTGACTGCTACCTTAGATCTTGCGTCATCTACCAAAACATTTTCCTAATCATTCACTTACTAGCGTGTACCCTTCGTTGTTCATTAACTTGTATTAAGTCTGACTACCTTCGGTTGGCTGACTGGACAACTTATTACATATCGTTACCGCTCTAACTTCTAAGTACTACTTTCGGTCATCTTAAGCTTTAGCATAAATTTTCTTTTGTAAGTTAACTAATTTCGACATTAACTTACTACTAAGAGCTAATCAGATCTCGACGATCACTACTTTCGACCTTGTCTAGGGAGCTCTGACTTAGTTTTGTTTGGTTAACATATGAAATCTCAACTCTATTTTGGATATCATATTCTCTACCTATAATTCATCTTTAGTCTTCATCCTCGCTTGGGCTTTGATCGATCCTTTCAGTTTAATAAACCTTTTGAATCATACTTGGTATTTCTTTGCTTTCATACTTAAATCTTTGTGCCTAGTGTTTTAGTTCATTTATTTTTGACTCGGCTCCAGCACATTCAGTATTGCCTCTCGATCAAGGTTTCAAACCTCAAATTTTGGAGAAAAAAATCTCGAGTTTATATTTCAGTTGAAATGAAGGAGATTTATAACACTGGTAATCAACAATACCGTCGGGCTGAATCTCGTTCCTATCTTGGACAAGATGAGGAAGATTTAAAATCTTGCTCTCGTATACGTTAAGAATCTATTCATTGCATCTTTGACCTATATTTACATACGTTGACATCTCATTCGCTCTGGCATCCGTTGTCTGCAATTATTTTAGCTTTTTCTTTGCTTGTTTAGCATCAATACGCTGACAATTATTAAACACTTTACTCATTTACATTACCTTCTAGCCCCAATATTTGTCTTTCAGTGCCCAATAAATCCTCTTCAGCTTATATTTTTGATTCAAATATTATTTATGATGTCTAAAAGAATCTTATACGATATATATATATTCTTTTTATAAAATTTATCAAACTCTCTCTTTTAAACCACCAATTATTAGATAATGTGCATCTCATTATTTATTTACAAAAAAATTATATAAATAAAAAATCATCTCTAATAATGTGTTTATAACACCATAATTAATATTCAACAAAGTAATTAAGGCGCTAAGGCGCAAGCCTTGAGACTTGGGCATTTTTTACGTTCCTTTTATACAAGTTTGATATGCTATTTTACTAATTACACATCAAATTTTTAACATTTTGTAATTTATTAAACTATTTAATATTTTATTATTCATTTAACTACCAATTTTTTAACTATTTTGTAAACTAAAAGTTAAAGTTCGCCAAAAAAAAGTCCCAAACTGCAAAAAGGTGCATGCAAAGTTTCAAACTGCAAAGACGCACAACGTGTGGCTAATCCTTTTAAGCCAACACGCACTGAAATTCAATTCATTTAAATCACAATAAGCATAAGAAATAATATTCACCAATTTCGATCGTGAACATTTATAAAAGATAACGAAATTTTGGGAATATATTACTCACTAAGATTTCTTAGTTGAATGATATTTCGAGTTTCCTTGCCTTTGATTTTTTTTTTTTTTTTTTTTTTTTTTTTGCTTGGGTCGTCGCCTTGAATACTCAACCTTATAATTTGTAGTGTAGAATGAAATGAAAAGAAAGCAGTAAAATTATTTGAAAAGACGTGTAATAATCTGATTGAAATTTTATGCGATTTGATTTTGCTTTTGACTTTTTCTATGTTGACATGTGATATTCTTTGTCGCTCGCTTTAATTTAGGGTTCCATGGTTTTTTTTAAAGATTGTCGAGACCGATTGTCAACTCGTTGAAAGTGGACATCGGTACAGTACCCATAAATTTTGGGGTACCGACCGATACCTCTAACGATGGTTAGGATGTTTAAGGACATTATATTTCAAATTACATATGACATGAAAATAATAACCATGTAAGGAGAAAAAAGATGATCATATTTGGCTACAGTCTTAAATTAAAAAAATTAAAGATACATAGTACATACTCATATTTACCTACGTTCGTCATTCAAGAAGCGATCATAAGGTCAATATAGATGTTATAATTTACGAACATAAATGCTTCTGTTTGGACACACAATTGCAACTATTTTCATTAGATGATGTTCAAATTGATTCAAATGAAAATTCTGAACGTTATTCACATGTGTTTCATTTGTGTGATTTTTTTTGTTCATTCCATTCACTAAACATGATTTGATTATTTACACTGGATATATCAAAGCGATAAAAGAAAGAATTCTAATTTGCTACCTGGTTATTTCGAAGATATGGTAATATAGCATCTAAATTTCATTTTTCTTCATATTTTACAACTGGAATCTTGGACATCAAATTATGATATTATTTAGCATTTGGAAGTAGCTTTTTCAAAATTTACATATTGGAATTTTTCTACGTAAGCTATTTTCTTTGCTTATATTACCATATAGACCACTCAAATCAATAGTTTAGGGCTGCAATGGTTAATCGCATTAAAAAACAGACAATCATGTAAACATGGAAATTTACGATGCAATATAGATACAATTAGATGTATTTATAGGTTAATGCTTATTTATAGAGTGTGCCGTTTGATTGTCGCTGAACTTATCAAGTGTCATACTAATGTTTGATTTGTATTATGATGATGGTTGTGGAACATTCAAATATATTTGGGTTCTCTCGAGGTAAACTGAAGAATGAGTTTGTGAACTGTTATTATAATAGTTTTATATTAATTACTTCATAAAATATGAAAATAATTTGAATCAAGTTATACAACTTTGGTTTATGCCTTAATTTCAAAGCATAACAACCATATTATAAAAATGAATAAAGTGCAAATATAATAATATGCTTCCCCATTCAATATTTACACAAAAACCATATTGTTGTCCAAAAAGAAACAGGTTTTGTATACATTTGTCATTAGCATGTCACAGTAGAAATAACTTGGCCCATGTATTTGTATGTTCAACTATTATATACGCATAAGTCACTCTTTCGTGGCGAAATGAGTTTTCTCTCAGTTTTTTTTTTTTTTTTTTTTTTTTTTTTTTTTTACACACGTGGACATGCCAACTGTACTAGTAGAGGTATAACAGGAATAACCTTGTACTCCATTTTCTGTATATAAAAAAATTGTACTCATAATTAAGAATCGCTTTATACAACTCCTTCAGTTCATACAGGATTTCTGAGCAGTTCATACAGGATTTCTGAGCACTTGCTTAAACGCTAATTACAATTAAACAAGTTAACAAATTTTGTAACACTTGATTTAACATATTCAGCGACTGCCATTTTAATCAAACCGAACCTGACATAAACCGTAACAATGATACGGAAACAAATTAATAACAGAATATGAGCATACCCATAAGTTCCTTCACCAATCTGCTCCAACTTTTCGAAGCAATCAACTCCACGCGATCCCCACGACGGCAACTCGTCGAGATTGAGTTGTCCTGGCGCTGCGACCGCCATTAAACTTGTAATCTATACAGAAAGATGTAACTTAATGCGTGTCAAGTTCTGTTTAGAAAAAATAACAGCGAAAAATCTGAGCTTGATGAATGACGTAAAATATAGGGTTTTGGGATGATGAAAGGGAAGGAAATCGTCGGAGATCAGAAAAATATTGAGCTAGCGGAGAAATTGTCAAAACAGTAGGTTTGGACTTCAATATTTTGACTAATTGAGCCCATTTCGAAAGGCCCGAAAATAAAAAGGTCACCTTGGCAGAGTCCAAGTTACTTGGATACATTATTCACGTGCACAGGTAACATTTCTCATCTTATATTTTGCAAAAGATGTTTCCCACTCTATTAATTTCTTTTTCCACTCCCAACTTATTTCAGTTTTATCCTTTGACATTTTTATATTTTTTATCTACTAATTTCTTTTAATTTTCTTCTTTCAGCTAACTTTACAAAAAAGGGCTTTGCACGGTATGTCTCTATTTCTGCTATTGTTATAAGAAAAGTCCATGTACCAATATGTATGTAAAATAAGTCTCTGGTTTTCTAAATTAGAAAGTTCAAACAGCTTGCTGTTTTTTAATCGGAAAAAATTTTAAATTAGGAAATTACATATTAACTTATATTTTATGCCAGGAAAGTGCAAGATATATTGCATTTTATGTTTTTCAACTATATGGATCAAATTTACATACTTATTTGTGCATGAACTTTCTTATAACAACATTAAAAACAGATACCTTTGACTCTATTGTTGTTATCTAGACTATATCATAATTAGTATGTTAAGAATCTTGGCCTCAAATGCATTCTCCCATATTTAAACTGAACTGTCATGCAAATCAAATTTATTTTCTGTCACATCGCTGCTCTCACTTTCTTCCTATTTTGTCCATCCTAAATAATAAGCTTCCCTCAAATTGTGCGTACCCCGTCAGTCATGATCTTAATTTGCTTCCTTTTGCATCGTTCCTCTCCTCTTTCGTTCTATGCTTCCTACCGTGATTTTTGCTTCTATGCCCTACTCTTTCGTTTTGTTCATTATCTCATGCGTCGTATGGAAGAAAAGCTCCCTAAACCACTTGATCTAACGACATCTCTTTGTTCATCTTTCTTTTCTTCTCCAGCCGGATAGCATGTTGCATCCAATTTTTCCTAATTCCCACTAATACCGTCTCCGCGAATGCTCAAGCTTTAGGATGCTATTGGGCTAGCTCCAACTTCTGGATTTGATTACAAGTCAAGGTAAATCTATATTTTTTGAGCTATTATTATTAGATTTTGTTTGAAATTCGGTACATATTACATATATTTAAGGTAATTTATTGCAGATATGTGTTCCACTATACATATTGGTTCTATATTTTCTTTTTCTTTTGGATTTAAATGGTTGTAATCTATGGGAATTGTTTTTTTTTATTTTATGCATTCCTACTAGTAGTACATAACAAGCACTATATTTGAGCTTTAAGCCACTGCATAAAGAGTACAAGAAACGAACTAAGCGATACAATAAATACTTTCAATTAGATATCTAAAAGTGTATTAAAAAAAACTTTTTGCTTTATGCATATTGGATAATCTTTTGGGTCCTTATAATAGATACTCAAATATTTCTAATATATTCAGCATGGAACTTCACGTAACTCTTTGTACATCTGAAACCTCACATACTACTAATACATATTATTGAAATAAATGTTGGGGATTATTGTACATCCAGAGTATATACAAGTTTTGTGAAGAAAAATTTACATTTTCCCCTTTTTTTTTCAATCTATAATCCATTTATTCATGCAACTATGCAAGTAAGTAATTTGATTGACCTTCAAAGCTTGACTTTCTTGCCATATAAAATCTTGAGGTTTAGATGAATTCATTGGTATAATAGTTTATCTCCAAAATTGAGTTGGTTTTGTTGTGATTTGTGACATGAAATCACGTATGTTAATGAAGATTGATTTGATTGATAAATTAATTAATTGGCTAATTGATTTGATTGATTAGTTGATTGATTGGTTAATTGATTGGTTAATTGATTGATTGTATCATAGAAGGAAAGAAATGAATAATTTTATTCTGAATATATTTTCTGAGGGGCAAATTAGATATTTGCATAGGCCTTCTATTCTCCTATATTAGCAGCATGTAGGGTTGGATTAAGAGCATGAGATTGAGACCGAAATAGTTAATCCAAAAGTTGTCGTTGTTTTTCATTGTTCTCCTTCTCCAACAAAAGTTATAGTCTTCTAGAATTCTTTCCCTATCTCAATAAGGTTATTGATTCTTGTCATTTTGTTTATTTTTTGTGTAGATCCATTGTATGTAAACAAAATTTGTATTGTTGAATCAATAAAGAGGGTGGTTGGGTGAAATATCTTGTTTGCGTGTGTGATTTCATATCTGTGTTATTTTTCATTGAAATCACTTTTAAGTATTCGGGTGAATAAGATCCTGGTCGCTTTCGCAAAAGCGCAATTTTCCTAACAATTAGTATCAGAGCGAGATCATCGCAAAGCTTAGAGTGATTTCGGATTGAAAAAAAATCATTTTTCTTATGTCAGCCATGATTGCTTTTCCGAAGATGACTATTTTTAACGGAAGAAATTGGGGGATCTGGAAGCCTAAGATGGAGGATGTGCTTTACATCAATGATCTGATTGATCTGATTGATGGAGATGGGATGAAGCCCTCAGGTGTGGATGAAGGAACGTGGAAGAAGATGGATAAGAAGGCGATTGCTTTGATTCGACAATACCTTGATGATTCGGTATTCCATCATGTGGCTAATTGTGAATCCGCGAAGGATTTGTGGGATAAGTTGGTATCTTTGTATGAGTCGAGGAGTGCTACAAGTAAGGATTTTCTGGTTCGGAAGCTTGTTCAGCTGAGATTGGATGAGGAGAAGTCTGTTGCAGGTCACCTGAATAAATTTCAAGATGTGATCGATCAATTAGCAAATCTGAAGGTCAATTTTGATGATGAATTGCAGGTCTTTTGCTGATGAGTTCGCTTTCAGAAAGTTGGGAAACTTTGGTTGTTTCATTGAGTAACTCCAATGCTAGTGGAGTTATCTCTTTGGAAACGGTACGAAGCAGCCTTTTGAATGAAGAAATAAGGAGAAAAGGGTCGGGTTTGATCAGCTCGAGGTGAGGCTATGGTAGCAAAGGACTTGGGGAAAGATACAAGGAGGAAGAAGAAAGAGGCTAATGGTAAAGGTGTCATCATTTGTTACTATTGTAATAAGCAAGGTAACATACACAAAGATTGTCATGCTTATCAGAGGGATAAGAAGAAGGTTGCAGATGGTGATAGTAGTAGTGATGAGGCACAGGAAGGTCTTGCTGTAGGTTCCTTTAGTGATGTTTCTTGTGATGTCCTGTTTAGCGAATCCTTGGAAGATGGATTTGGGAGCCAGTTTTCACATTTGTAAGGATGTGAAGTGTTTTTCTTCTTATGAGAAGAATGTTGACGTGATTAGAACAACCAATGGAGTAGAGCTACCAGTTTTTGGTATTGGATCTATCCGGTTTCGTATGCATGATGGCATGGTGAGTGAAGTCTCTGGAGTTAGACATGTACCTGTGAGTTCGCATAACCTCATTTCTCTCGGTCAGTTGGATCGTCGTGGTTGCATTTATGATACTCAAGGTGGAGTTTTAAGAGTGAAGAAGGGTGGTCGTCTTGTGATGAGAGGTGTCTTAGAGGAGGGAAACATGTATAGATTGGTTGGTAAAGTTGTCAACTGTGGAAGGCGAGTGACGGTTGAAGAACCTAGTCCAACGTAAGGTGGAGAGGTTAATTTGGTCACTGCTAATGGTATAGACAGGGGTCTTCATGTTGATGATGCTCGAGGGATCTGGAGTGATCAAGGAAGGGGCTCGGATCAAGTGGTAGACGGGTGTCGATGTGGAAAATCCATATGGTGGACATCCTTGGGGTATTACAAGCACTTTTAGACCGTTAGTATTGCGTGGTGCATCTCGGGGGAGGGGGGATGCATGTTTTTGGCAGGCGGTGGGTTGTATTTGTAATGGTTTAATTAAGAGTAGGCGTCGTTGAAAGAGCTAGATGACTTATGTGTTGGAAGTTCGTTTGATGTGATGTTATTTCATATCAAGGTGGAGTGTTGTGATTTGTGACATGAAATCACATATGCTAATGAAGATTGATTTGATTAATTGATTGATTGATTAATTAACTGACTAATTGATTTGATTGATTGATTGTATCATAGAAGGAAAGAAATGAATAATTTTATTCTGAATATATTTCTGAGGGGCAAATTGGATATTTGCCTAGGCCTTCTATTCTCCTATATTAGCAGCATATAGGATTGGATTAAGAGCATGGGATTGAGACCGAAATAGTTAATCCAAAGGTTACCGTTGTTCTTCATTGTTCTCCTTCTCCAACAAAAGTTGTAGTCATCTAGAATTCTTTCCCTATCTCGATAAGGTTATTGATTCTTGTAATTTTGTTTATTTTTAGTTGTAGATCCATTGCATGTAAACAAAATTTGTATTATTGAATCAATAAAGAGGGTGGTTGGGTGGAATATCTTGTTTGCGCGTGTGATTTCATATCTGTATTATTTTTCATTGAAATCATCTTTAAGTATTTGGGTGAATAAGATCCTGGTCGCTTCCGCAAAGGCGCAAGTTTCCTAACAGGTTTGTGCCCTCAATGAACTTTAAATATTGTGTATCTGGGATAATGTAGTTTACTACCCTTACTAGTATATTTCATATTTTTTATTGTAGGCACTTTCATATTAATAATCTTGATCTATCAATGGAAAGCGTATTTTAATATAATTTAAGAGTATTGTTAATGCCATTCCAAAACGGTTAAGGGGGGGGTCACCTTTTGTTTTTTTTTATATAAATTTACTAAGGGGAGGATCATTTAACATAGCCCCCTCTTAACAATTTATAAAATACAGACTAAAATGTCCTTTTATTATTTTACCCTAATTACATTTTACTTTTACTATTCGTTAAACTCTAATCTTTTTCTTTTTCTCAGGGTAAACAATTAATCACCTTTTTTCATAGAGAAACCAATTTCTAACGAAATTTTCAACTTTAAAAAAAAAGACAACATGATTTTTACTCAAAAAAGCGAACGCTGTGTTGAGTTTTGTAACAACCCGGAAAATACGAGCCAATTTAAATTTTTTAAATTGGATATTTCAATGCAATTTAAATAATTGAAATAGAATATTTCAATAAAATAATGAATTAGAAATAGTGTGGCAGTTTGAAAATTTAAATTCAAGCTTTGACTGATTGTGCCGGGTGGAAAATATAACGGATTTTAGTGAAACCAAAAATATTTAAATCTGTTAATGAATATCTTTCTAACGAATCTGAAAAATCAAAATTTCATAACGGGAATCAAAAGTTATGGCCGAATGAATTTTCAGAAAGGTCGCTATTTAGAATATATAGCCTTTGAAAATAAATATTTTGCAAACGACCTCGGAATTCGACGAAACCACTTTTGTTGGGTCTGGGATGTCAAACTATTGCTAGGTTTCAAATTTCATAATTTTTGAAGCTAGTATGTGAGCGTGGCAAAAGAAAATGTGTTTGGTCAATTTCTATTAAATTGGATCGACCTGAAAATGGACATTTTGCATACGAGCTCAGAATTCGACGAAACTGGTTTTGTTGGGACCGTATCGTCAAAACAAAGCTAGATTTATTTTTCTGGAATTTTTCGATTCAGTTTGTGGCCCTGGCAAATTGAAATGTACGTTCAAATTGAATATAAATTGTTTTATACTTTAATTTGAAAAATAACTGACTGTAACAGTCGAATTGGCCAACGAAACATATCCCATTGTGTCCGAAATGGGGGTATTTAGCTAGGGGCGACAGTCGTTGGGTTGAAATTGGTGTACGTTGGCTAGGAAGGATATTATAGGGATTTAAAAATTAAATATATTAGAAAATATCTTTCATTTTCTCTCTCATCTCAAAAAAGTCGGTCAACCCCAGAAACGAACGGCGAAACCCGTTCAAACCTTTCCAGCTCGATCGCCGCCGCCACAGGCCATTTCGCCACCGCCCCCAGTTGGCATTTCCGATCGTCTTCCTCCCCTCTTCCAATCAACCCCAGCCTCGTCGGAAACCATCCCCTATCGACGTCGAATTTCGTCGAGGAAGTCCGCACCTTTCCGCCGCCGCCACGAACACCAGGGCCCACCGAGCTGCACCTCACCACCGTCGATAGGAAGCCTGTTTGAAGCTCTTCGACGTTGCAGCATCCGATCGTGACGAAACAACACGGATTGATTGAAAATTAAAAACCTAGTTTTGAAGGTTTGAAAAACATTCTGCTTTGAAATTTCTGAATTGAAAATAACACTTTTAAGTGTTGCAAAACTTTGAAAAATCATATCTTTATGGTGTGTTGACGAAATTCGATGAAACAGGAAACAGCGGGACCGCAAGGAAGCTCTCTACCACATAGAAGAGACCGCGGATTTTTCTGAGTCATCTACGATATTTAGCACTCCAAAAACCAAGGTGAGATATCTAAATCAAATGAAATTGAATAGAAATGTCATGTATAAAATATATAAACGAAATATAATTTATATGCGTGTTGTATACCATATATACATGCGTAGTATAAGTTGTATGAGCGAAGTATGAATTATACATGCATTGTTTAAATGATAGGTGTGTTGAAATGCAAGTGAAAAGAATATATATATATATATATATAAATACTCCCCTCGTCCACAAACCATGGGCGATATTTATTGTTGTGAATTGGTGTGAAAAATTGGGTGAAAAAATTCAAATGGTTGAATAATTGTTTGTGGTTGATGTTGTTTGGTTGTGGTTGAAAAATACCCATTGGTGATTGAAACAAATTGGAAATAATTGTGGAAATGAAATAAAACATGCCGCCTGCGTGCGAATTAGATGCATGAATCCCCATTGTCAAAAACCGCGAGGTTTTAAGGTAGAGCGATGAGCCGTACTAGGGACGGTGCCGGTTTTAACGACCCTGCCGTTATGCTGCCGAAATTTTGAATAATATTCATGTGTTAGAATTATTTTCATATGTTGAAATTATCTTCATGCGTTGAAATTAAAGTCATGTGTTGAAACTATATCCATGTGTGGAAATGCTCATGTGTTGAGAAGTGATGTGTGAAAATTAAATTCATGTGTGAATGAATAAAGTGTTTAAACAATAAAAATCACCTTTTTATAATATCTATGAGGTATGTAAAATATTCGCCTTATATATAAATAGTTTCAACAATAAAAATTTCATCTTTCTTATATGAACAAACTATATAAACTATATCCATGTGTGGAAATGCTCATGTGTTGAGAAGTGATGTATGAAAATTAAATTCATGTGTGAATGAATAAAGTGTTTAAACAATAAAAATCACCTTTTTATAATATCTATGAGGTATGTAAAATATTCGCCTTATATATAAATAGTTTCAACAACAAAAATTTCATCTTTCTTACATGAACAAACTATATAAACTATCCATGTGTGGAAATGCCCATGTGTTGAGAAGTGTGTGTGTTGGAAAAAAAAACATTCATGTGTTGAATAAAAGGTTGAACAATAAAAATTACATTTTTATTGAAACTACGAAGTGTTGAAAACATTCATGTGTTGAATAAATATTTTAGATGATGAAAATACCATTTTTATCATGAACGTGATTTGCTAAAGATATACTAGTGTTGAAATTAATATTTGAGAAGTGAATATTATTTTTAACATGTGAAGGAACTAAATGAAATAGTCATGTGTTGAAATATATTTTAGTTCGCCAAAAATACCATTTTTAATGAAATGTGAAGTGTTAAAAATACCCACTTGTTCAAATAAATATGCATGAGTTGAAATATTCATTAATTAGCTAATAATGTGATTTTTGCTTATGTATGCAACATTAGAATGAATGGTGACGTTAAACCAAAGTGAATCGAAAATGAAATTGAATAGAAAATGATAAGTGATGAAAATTGCATATATGTACATGCATATTTATTGAACAGGTTATAGCAAAGAGGCTAGAGAAGAGGAATAAAATTATGTGCCCGACAAATAGGTACATGTTTACAGTTTTGTTTGGGTGATGATTTTATGAGCCTATTGGCTAGCCGCTTGGCTTTTTCTTTTTCTTTTTGACATGAGACGCCTGTGTGGCTATTTGCGAATTTTCCCAGCCCCTCCCGTTCAAAGGAGGTTATGGCAAAATTTTCCAAAATTTAAAGGCGTTAGTGAAATATTTGAAGTGAAAACGATATTGAAATCGTCGAATGAACTATATTTATATAAATATAATTAAATTAAAACGAATCGTGGCCGTGCAGTTCGTATTTTGAAACCGTGAATTCAAATGACTAGTGCGGGAAATCCGACCGTTGGATTAACCTGAAACCGCAACCGTTGGGTTCGCCTTGGAAATATCTTTCCAACGACACCAACTTTGTGAAGATCCGACGGTTGGATTGTCTGAAATGTTTAATTCAAATCTGAAGAAAAACAACGCCAGAATCGATTATATTTATATATAAATATAATTAAATTAAATCGAATAACGACGCTGCAGTTTGTGTTTTAAAACCGTGATTTCAAACGACTAGTGTGGGAGATCCGACCGTCGGATTTTCCCAAAACTGGACCCGTTGGATTCGTTTTGAAATGATCTTTCTAATGATGTAAAATTTGTGAAGATCCAACGGTTAGATTTTCAGATATGTGTAAAACAAATTTAGTGAAAAACAACGCCAGTGCTTCGGCACGACCTGAAATGTCGTTTAATTAAATATGGCCGTTTTTAAATAAATAAAAATGGCGATATATCGTTGAAAAATATTATTGACGATATAGAATGGAAATAAACCGATTTTGCTTGGTTTGCTCGATATGTGATGGTTGAATGCATTTAACATGAAAACTATACTAAGGAACCGAAATGTGAATGTTGAGTGATTTAACCATGTGATGGAATGATTTGAAAATCTAAATATACGTGGATTATTTGAAAAGGCCGAGTTTATTCTCATTTCAAATAATCGATCGACGATGTGAAGTCGAAGAGTTAAAGACGGTTGAGGACCGACGATCTCCACATTGGATGGATGGGCGCTACTGATGCTCATGATTGGAGTAGCTACCTTGAAGGAGCTGAAGTAGTAGTCGTCCGGACATATTGTTAATCGTGCGGATATGCGAGGAATTGGTGCCTCCGGCTTCGTTCAAACCCAGAACGAACTTGTAAATGGACTGTGTGTCTGACATTGGATTTTGTTCTGTGCTGATTGATCTCTATTAAATATATATCTGTTTGGCGGCGGATAATTTATTCTCTTGCTTAACGCCCTTCTTTGAGACGTACGAGCTCAGAGGTTATATATAGATAGAAATCAGTCGCATGGAGTGGATTGCTTGTGTGGCACGCCTAAGTGGCATAGGATCAAGGCTTCTGTTGCAAAGCAAAGTCTTGTGGTTGATGATCAAAGCATGGTCTGTGTGACGTAGCTTTGTGTATAGCGTGGATTCGCGAGCCTCACACCTCGGTATGAGTCAAAAATGGGATAGTGACTGCAGGGAGAGCACGACGTTTCTTTCTAGCTAGGGTGGTGTCAGTGACCTACCAGCCCTGACATTTATATATACTTTTCACCTGTGTGGTTGTTGGAATGCGAGGCGCCTCGATTATAGGTCTGTAAGGACCGGGAAACGTGTGTTCAGGAATTGCCAATCCTCAAAAGTAAGAGAGGACCGGCCCTGAAGATCCAAGGATTGTTGTGTGCGGTCCTGGGACATTTGCTAGAGTGTCTCGAACGGGGAGGAGCTTGCCCCTTGCCTCGACTCATGATGGAATCCGATTTCCAATACGAAGTATGCGGATGTGATTGTATTACTAGTACGGTGACATAGTAGATGGTAGCTATGCCGCCTAGGATTGATATTTATGATTGAAATTGTTTTTGAAACATCTATGCACTAGTGATAATATCAAACACTTTCGTTTTGTACGTATGAAGCATTTTGGCCATTATAAGGTAAAAACTCTATCCTCCGGCTTGCGTTGCATTGTGTGATGGGACCTGAGTCTTATAATGGCTTCATTTTGATAAAAAGCATTGCGATGATTTAACCGTGTACTTTATTTTATGCACTAGCACTCATTGGAGTAAACCTGTTCCGCGAAAGTGGCGTGGTCCTTTGATTTGCCTTATTATTGTTGATTAGTGGGTTAAGTAGATTTCTCATACCAGTCCCATGATTGACTCGTAGTTTGTTTCACCTTGCAAACTCGGGTGCCCTTATTTTCACATGGGCAGCCTAGTTACAAGTAGCTGACATATTTTGGGGATGGCACCGCAGTGGAGGTGCGCTTTTGGCTTATGGCGAGGCTTGACTACATTGTGATGATTGTGACTTTTCCGCCATTATTGTATATGTATTATGATTCCGCCACAGGTGATGTAGACTGATGTTTAGTTTATGTACTCTTATGTATTATGATTCCGCCATTGGCAATGTTGACTGATTATGTATTATTATGCACTAAGTAGTATCCTGTACTGTGCTCTCTGATGTGGTGATCTATATATGATTCCGCTGTCATATTGTGTAAATTATTCTATTTCTTGTTTATGCTATTATCTGTACTCTGCTAATGATGATTAATGTGTTATATTCCAATGATTATCCTTAACACCGTGGTATGGAGTTTTGGGATCGTCACAGCTGGTATCAGAGCTTTGGTTAACCTTAGTTCTGGAGTCTAACACATTAAACACTTCGTCAGAATAGAATCAGTAGTATTCTAAGGCGAATAGCTCATTAGAGATAGGACTAGTAATGTCCTAGAATGCGCTAAGCATAATAGCAAAAACAATTTGATCAGTCCATCGTTATCTTTTCTTAAGTTCTTCTGCTTAACCATACAATAAATTATCATTTCTGTAGGCTGACTCTTTTCTTGCTTATACAGAACTTGAACAATAGCTACCCGAGCAGCCGCTGGTATAGGAGGCCGTGCTGGCCGTGGCAGAGGATGTGGTGAGGTCCCAGCAGAAGAAGGACCCTTGATACAACCCCCGGCCGCTCAATACTTCGAGTTGGACCGCGTAGCTAAGAGATACAAAAACCTAGGAGGCAAGACCTTCTTGGGAACTGGCACTGTAATAGAGGCTCTTGCATGGCTCAAAACATGCGAGAAAATACTGGAAGGTCTAAGGCTTGGAGACCAAGATAAAGCTATTATGGGTGCCTGGCTTATGCAAGAACAAGCTGAACTATGGTGGGAATCTCTCACCGCCGGGAATAGGGAAGTAGGTAGAACCTGGAATGGATTCAAAGAACTCTTCAAAGAGAAATATGTCCCAGAACAAGCCCTAGAACGAATGCACGATGACTTCGCCAACCTCCAGCAGGGGGATCTTTCGGTGCAGGATTATCTGAATAAATTTACACAGTTGTCCCCCTACGCTCCGGAGCTTGTCGCCACTGCAAAGACCAAGAATAAGAGGTTCATCCTCGGGCTGAAGCGACAGTATCATGATAGAGCAATGGCCCACGTCAAGCTGGAATTTAATGAATTGGTGGAAATGACGTGCAACTACGAAGACCTGAACCAAAGGCACGTGGAGAAGGATCGCGCTAAAAGCCAAGCTGGGAATAAGCGCAAGCCTGCTGCAAATCAAGGCGAGTCAAGTCAAGCGGCATCCTTGAATCCATAAGCCAGTAAGCCGCCAAGAGGAAACTGCTATAACTATGGCAAGGCGGGGCACTACTCAAATGTCTGCATAGCCCCGAAACGGCAGAGGACCAATTCTCAAGGTTCAAGCCAAGGCTCCCAGAACCCTCGCTCGTGCTTTAACTGTCGCAAGACTGATCATCTTGTTAGGGACTGTCCTTTACTGAAGAAGGCCGCAGTAGCTCATGTCTATGACGGGTCGAACCCGCCAGCTGCTTCCGATGGGGCAGGTAAACCCGACGTTTTGGGAGGTACCCTTACAATTAAAAATATTCCTGTTTCTGTATTGTTTGACACGGGTGCATCACGTAGTTTTATTGCTAGTAACACAGTGCACAAATTAAAGTTAAAACGAAGAAAGCTCAAAGAATCAGTTAAAGTTCATAATCCAATAGGGGGTTCTATTATTCTCAGTTCATATTGTAGAGTTCCCGTTTCTTATTCTTCCTACAAGTTTTCTTTTGATCTAATCATCATGGATTTTCCCGAATTTGATATCATTCTCGGGCTAGATTGGTTAACGGAATACAAAGCCGAGGTAAATTATGCGGAAAGAATAGTAAAAATTCGAACGAAGCTTGGATATATTACTGTACCATGTCATGGTTCGGATCCAGTTAGAAAAGAATTTTGGTCTGCGTTAGAAGTTTTCCCCACCTCCTTAGAAAAGATTCCTGTTGTTAGAAACTATGCAGATGTGTTTGAAGAAGGTAAAAACTTACCTCCGCAAAGAGAAATAGAATTCAGGATCGATCTAATTCCGAATGCCAGACCAGTGGTACATCCAATTCGAAGAATGGCCCCGAAAGAAAAAGAAGAGTTGGGCAGCCAAACTAGAGAATTGTTGTGGAAAGGTCTGATAAGACCAAGCTTTTCAGATTGGGGTGCAGCAGTAGTGTTTGTCCCGAAATCAGACGGTTCTTTAAGACTCTGTGTTGATTATCGGGATCTTAATAAACAGACACTAAAGAATAAATATCCTTTACCGCGAATCGATGATCTGTTAGACCAATTGAATGGAGCACGAGTATTTTCTCGAATGGACCTAGCTACAGGTTTTCACCAATTACGTATAGCAGAAGACTGTGTTCCTTTGACAGCCTTCAGGGGTCCTGATTTATTCTACGAATGGTTAGTAATGCCGTTCGGCTTGTGTAATGCCCCAGCATACTTCGTTGATCTAATGAATAGAGTGTTCCGTGGTGTTCCAAATAAATTTGTCCTCGTATTCATTGATGACATATTGATCTACTCCAAGTCAGAAAGCGAGCATGCAAAACTTTTAGAACAAGTGTTAGAAATTCTGAGAAGGAATATCTTGAAAGCTAAATTTTCTAAGTGTATCTTCTGGCAGGACGAAGTTAAGTTTCTAGGCCATGTTGTGTCAAAAGAAGGGATTGCTGTAGATCCAAGCAAAATTACAACGATTCAAGATTGGAAACAACCTATTACCCCCACCGAAGTTCGAAGTTTCCTTGGATTGGCCAGTTACTATCAGAAATTTGTTAAGGATTTTTCGAAGACATCTGGACCACTGACAAAGCTTACAAAGAAGCATGAAAAATTCAAGTGGACCCCAGAATGTGAGGAAGCTTTCCAAGAGCTGAAACAGAAATTGACAACTGCCCCAGTATTAACAATTATATATGGCAATCAGGACTTGACAGTTTGGACAGACGCTTCTATTAGAGGTCTTGGTGCAGTGTTAATGCAAAGAGGCCAAGTGGTCGCTTATGCTAGCCGTCAGCTGAAGCCGCATGAAAGAAACTACGCAACTCATGATCTTGAGTTGCTAGCCATCGTGTTTGCTTTGAGAATCTGGAGGCATTATTTACTGGGCGAGAAGTTCGAACTATTTACCGACCATCAATCATTGAAGTATCTCTTCGCTCAGAAAGATCTGAACTTGAGACAACAGCGATGGTTAGAATTCCTTGCAGCGTACGACTTTGAGATTTTGTACACTCCAGGAAAGGCCAATGTTGTAGCGGATGCGCTCAGCAGAAAGAATGTACTCATCGCTAGTCTTATTCTTACGACTTCGTTGATTGATAAAATATCTGCTCTCTAGGAAGATGATGAATTTGTTCAGAGGATCAAGGAGGGAATACAGAAAGGTGAACGCTCGAGCTTCCAGATTGATGGCAAGGGAGTTCTTAGGTTAAAAGGCAGAATTTGCCTCCCTAATATTTCAGAGCTTCGAAAGGAAGTCATGGATGAATGTCATAAGTCCAAACTGAGCATCCATCCCGGTGTGAGCAAAATGTATAATGACCTCAAACGCACCTTCTGGTGGAAGGCGATGAAAAGAGATATTTCTTTATATGTTAGCAGGTGCCCTACTTGTCAGTTAGTCAAGAGTGACCAACAAAAGCTAGCAGGATTGCTGCAACCGTTGGAAGTCCCAGGTTGGAAATGGGAATAGATTTCCATGGATTTCATAGATGGTTTGCCCCGAACTAAGAAAGGTAATGACAATATCTGGGTGATCGTAGATCGCTTCACGAAGACCGCCCATTTTATACCTGTCAAATCCAATAGAACGGCACAAAGTCTAGCACAGATTTACTTCAAAGAAATAGTTAAACTACATGGAGTGCCGCTCAGCATAGTTAGTGATAAAGATCCAATATTTACTAGCAAATTCTGGGAAGCATTCCAGACAGAATTGGGAACCAAGTTGAATCTGAGTACCGCTTATCACCCTCAGACAGATGGCCAAACGGAGCGGGTGAATAGGATTCTAGAAGATTTATTGCGGGCATGTATTATTGATTTTGGCGGGTCATGGGAAGATCACTTGCATCTGGCAGAATTCTCATATAACAATAGCTATCAAGCAAGTTTGCGAATGTCGCCATTTGAAGCATTATATGGCATACCGTGCAGATCTCCAGCATGTTGGGTAGAACCTGGCAACAGACTTGTCTTAGGACCCGATATGATTCGAGAAGCATCTGATAAAGTCGACTTCATCAAAAAGCGATTGAAAACCGCGCAAAGCCGACAGAAAAGTTATGCAGATTCTAGAAGAAGAGATTTGTCATTTACTGTGGGCGATTATGTTTATTTGAAAGTATCTCCGATGAGAGGAGTGATCCGATTCGGCAAAACTGGGAAGTTGGCACCGAGATTCATTGGTCCCTTTCCTATTCTTGAACGGATTGGAACTCTTGCTTATAGGGTTCAATTACCTGATTGGTTGCCTGGAGTGCATAATGTATTTCACGTATCTCAACTTAGAAGACATGTGCATGATCCAGATCTTGTTGTAGAAGAAGCAGCGCAACAGGATATAGACAAAACTCCAGAATTAGCAGTCAGAAGAGAGCCGATGAAGATCATTGGCAAAGAAACTAAAGAGCTGAGGAACAAGAAAGTTCACTTAGTTAAAGTTCAGTGGAGTAGTGATCCTAGAGACTGTACTTGGGAGACTGAGGAGAGCATTAAGCAAGCCTATCCCAAATGCAGAGTGGACATCTCTGACTAACTCCGGTGCAAGGTACCTTCACCATACTTTGCATTTACATTTTGTTCCCTACTTTACTGTTGTTTCCTTTTCGGGGACGAAAAGTCTTAAGTGGGGGAGATTGTAACAACCCGGAAAATACGAGCCAATTTAAAAATTTTAAATTGGATATTTCAATGCAATTTAAACAATTGAAATAGAATATTTCAATAAAATAGTGAATTAGAAATAGTGTGGCAGTTTGAAAATTTGAATTCAAGCTTTGACTGACTGTGCTGGGTGGAAAATATAATGGATTTTAGTGAAACCAAAAATATTTAAATCTGTTAATGAATATCTTTCTAACGAATCTGAAAAATCGAAATTTCATAACGGGAATCAAAAGTTATGGCCGAATGAATTTTCAGAAAGGTCGCTATATAGAATATATAGCCCTTGAAAATAAATATTTTGCAAACGACCTCGGAATTCGACGAAACCACTTTTGTTGGGTCCGGGATGTCAAACTATTGCTAGGTTTCAAATTTCATAATTTTTGAAGCTAGTATGTGAGCGTGGCAAAAGAAAATGTGTTTGGTCAATTTCTATTAAATTGGATCGACCTGAAAATGGACATTTTGCATACGAGCTCAGAATTCGACGAAACTGGTTTTGTTGGGACCGTATCATCAAAACAAAGCTAGATTTATTTTTCTGGAATTTTTCGATTTAGTTTGTGGCCCTGGCAAATTGAAATGTACGTTCAAATTGAATATAAAATGTTTTATACTTTAATTTGAAAAATAACTGACTGTAACAGTCGAATTGGCCAACGAAACATATCCCATTGTGTCCGGAATGGGGGTATTTAGCTAGGGGCGACAGTGTTGGGTTGAATTTGGTGTACGTTGGCTAGGAAGGATATTATAGGGATTTAAAAATTAAATATATTAGAAAATATCTTTCATTTTCTCTCTCATCTCAAAAAAGTCGGTCAACCCCAGAAACGAACGGCGAAACCCGTTCAAACCTTTCCAGCTCGATCGCCGCCGCCACAGGCCATTTCGCCACCGCCCCCAGTTGGCATTTCCGATCGTCTTCCTCCCCTCTTCCAATCAACCCCAGCCTCGTCGGAAACCATCCCCTATCGACGTCGAATTTCGTCGAGGAAGTCCGCACCTTTCCGCCGCCGCCACGAACACCAGGGCCCACCGAGCTGCACCTCACCACCGTCGATAGGAAGCCTGTTTGAAGCTCTTCGACGTTGCAGCATCCGATCGTGATGAAACAACACGGATTGATCGAAAATTAAAAACCTAGTTTTGAAGGTTTGAAAAACATTCTGCTTTGAAATTTCTGAATTGAAAATAACACTTTTAAGTGTTGCAAAACTTTGAAAAATCATATCTTTATGGTGTGTTGACGAAATTCGATGAAACAGGAAACAGCGGGACCGCAAGGAAGCTCTCTACCACATAGAAGAGACCGCGGATTTTTCTGAGTCATCTACGATTTTTAGCACTCCAAAAACCAAGGTGAGATATCTAAATCAAATGAAATTGAATAGAAATGTCATGTATAAAATATATAAATGAAATATAATTTATATGCGTGTTGTATACCACATATACATGCGTAGTATAAGTTGTATGAGCGAAGTATGAATTATACATGCATTGCTTAAATGATAGGTGTGTTGAAATGCAAGTGAAAAGAATATATATATATATATATATAAATACTCCCCTCGTCCACAAACCATGGGCGATATTTATTGTTGTGAATTGGTGTGAAAAATTGGGTGAAAAAATTCAAATGGTTGAATAATTGTTTGTGGTTGATGTTGTTTGGTTGTGGTTGAAAAATACCCATTGGTGATTGAAACAAATTGGAAATAATTGTGGAAATGAAATAAAACATGCCGCCTGCGTACGAATTAGATGCATGAATCCCCATTGTCAAAAACCGCGAGGTTTTAAGGTAGAGCGAGGAGCCGTACTAGGGACGGTGCCGGTTTTAACTACCCTGCCGTTATGCTGCCGAAATTTTGAATAATATTCATGTGTTAGAATTATTTTCATATGTTGAAATTATCTTCATGCGTTGAAATTAAAGTCATGTGTTGAAACTATATCCATGTGTGGAAATGCTCATGTGTTGAGAAGTGATGTGTGAAAATTAAATTCATGTGTGAATGAATAAAGTGTTTAAACAATAAAAATCACCTTTTTATAATATCTATGAGGTATGTAAAATATTCGCCTTATATATAAATAGTTTCAACAATAAAAATTTCATCTTTCTTATATGAACAAACTATATAAACTATATCCACGTGTGGAAATGCTCATGTGTTGAGAAGTGATGTGTGAAAATTAAATTCATGTGTGAATGAATAAAGTGTTTAAACAATAAAAATCACCTTTTTATAATATCTATGAGGTATGTAAAATATTCGCCTTATATATAAATAGTTTCAACAATAAAAATTTCATCTTTCTTATATGAACAAACTATATAAACTATATCCACGTGTGGAAATGCTCATGTGTTGAGAAGTGATGTGTGAAAATTTTATTCATGTGTGAATGAATAAAGTGTTTAAACAATAAAAATCACCTTTTTATAATATCTATGAGGTATGTAAAATATTCGCCTTATATATAAATAGTTTCAACAATAAAAATTTCATCTTTCTTATATGAACAAACTATATAAACTATATCCACGTGTGGAAATGCTCATGTGTTGAGAAGTGATGTGTGAAAATTAAATTCATGTGTGAATGAATAAAGTGTTTAAACAATAAAAATCACCTTTTTATAATATCTATGAGGTATGTAAAATATTCGCCTTATATATAAATAGTTTCAACAATAAAAATTTCATCTTTCTTATATGAACAAACTATATAAACTATCCATGTGTGGAAATGCTCATGTGTTGAGAAGTGTGTGTGTTGGAAAAAAAACATTCATGTGTTGAATAAAAGGTTGAACAATAAAAATTACATTTTTATTGAAACTACGAAGTGTTGAAAACATTCATGTGTTGAATAAATATTTTAGATGATGAAAATACCATTTTTATCATGGACGTGATTTGCTAAAGATATACTAGTGTTGAAATAAATATTTGTGAAGTGAATATTATTTTTAACATGTGAAGGAACTAAATGAAATAGTCATGTGTTGAAATATATTTTAGTTTGCCAAAAATACCATTTTTAATGAAATGTGAAGTGTTAAAAATACCCACTTGTTCAAATAAATATGCATGAGTTGAAATATTCATTAATTAGCTAATAATGTGATTTTTGCTTATGTATGCAACATTAGAATGAATGGTGACGTTAAACCAAAGTGAATCAAAAATGAAATTGAATAGAAAATGATAAGTGATGAAAATTGCATATATGCACATGCATATTTATTGAACAGGTTATAGCAAAGAGGCTAGAGAAGAGGAATAAAATTATGTGCCCGACAAATAGGTACATGTTTACAGTTTTGTTTGGGTGATGATTTTATGAGCCTATTGGCTAGCCGCTTGGCTTTTTCTTTTTCTTTTTGACATGAGACGCCCGTGTGGCTATTTGGGAATTTTCCCAGCCCCTCCCGTACAAAGGAGGTTATGGCGAAATTTTCCAAAATTTAAAGGCGTTAGTGAAATATTTGAAGTGAAAACGATATTGAAATCGTCGAATGAACTATATTTATATAAATATAATTAAATTAAAACGAATCGTGGCCGTGCAGTTCGTATTTTGAAACCGTGATTTCAAATGACTAGTGCGGGAAATCCGACCGTTGGATTCGCCCGAAACCGCAACCGTTGGGTTCGCCTTGGAAATATCTTTCCAACGGCACCAACTTTGTGAAGATCCGACGGTTGGATTGTCTGGAATGTTTAATTCAAATCTGAAGAAAAACAGCGCCAGAATCGATTATATTTATATATAAATATAAATATAATTAAATTAAATCGAATAATGACGCTGTAGTTCGTGTTTTAAAACCGTGATTTCAAACGACTAGTGTGGGAGATCCGACCGTCAGATTTTACCAAAACTGGACCCGTTGGATTCGTTTTGAAATGATCTTTCTAATGATGTAAAATTTGTGAAGATCCAACGGTTAGATTTTCAGATATGTGTAAAACAAATTTAGTGAAAAACAGCGCCAGTGCTTCGGCATGACCTGAAATGTCGTTTAATTAAATATGGCCGTTTTTAAATAAATAAAAATGGCGATATATCGTTGAAAAATATTATTGACGATATAGAATGGAAATAAACCGATTTTGCTTGGTTTGCTCGATATGTGATGGTTGAATGCATTTAACATGAAAACTATACTAAGGAACTGAAATGTGAATGTTGAGTGATTTAACCATGTGATGAAATGATTTGAAAATCTAAATATACGTGGATTATTTGAAAAGGCCAAGTTTATTCTCATTTCAAATAATCGATCGACGATGTGAAGTCGAAGAGTTGAAGACGGTTGAAGACCGATGATCTCCACATTGGATGGATGGGCGCTACTGATGCTCATGATTGGAGTAGCTACCTTGAAGGAGCTGAAGTAGTAGCCGTCCGGACATATTGTTGATCGTGCGGATATGCGAGGAATTGGTGCCTCCGGCTTCGTTCAAACCCAGAACGAACTTGTAAATGGACTGTGTGTCTGACATTGGATTTTGTTCTGTGCTGATTGATCTCTATTAAATATATATCTTTTTGGCGGCGGAGAATTTATTCTCTTGCTTAACGCCCTTCTCTGAGACGTACGAGCTCAGAGGTTATATATAGATAGAAATCAGTCGCATGGAGTGGATTGCCTGTGTGGCACGCCTAAGTGGCATAGGATCAAGGCTTCTATTGCAAAGCAAAGTCTTGTGGTTGATGATCAAAGCATGGTCTGTGTGGATTCGCGAGCCTCACACCTCGGTATGAGTCAAAAACGGGATAGTGACTGCAGGGAGAGCACGACGTTTCTTTCTAGCTAGGGTGGTGTCAGTGACCTACCAGCCCTGACATTTATATATATTTTTCACCTGTGTGGTTGTTGGAATGCGAGGCGCCTCGATTATAGGTCTGTAAGGACCGGGAAACGTGTGTTCAGGAATTGCCAATCCTCAAAAGTAAGAGAGGACCAGCCCTGAAGATCCAAGGATTGCTGTGTGCGGTCCTGGGACATTTGCTAGAGTGTCTCGAACGGAGAGGAGCTTGCCCCTTACCTCGACTCATGATGGAATCCAATTTCCAATACGAAATATGCAGATGTGATTGTATTACTAGTACGGTGACATAGTAGATGGTAGCTATGCCGCCTAGGATTGATATTTATGATTGAAATCGTTTTTGAAACATCTATGCACTAGTGATAATATCAAACACTTTCGTTTTGTACGTATGAAGCATTTTGGCCATTATAAGGTAAAAACTCTATCCTCCGGCTTGCGTTGCATTGTGTGATGGGACCTGAGTCTTATAATGGCTTCATTTTGATAAAAAGCATTGCGATGATTTAACCGTGTACTTTATTTTATGCACTAGCACTCATTGGAGTAAACCCGTTCCGCGAAAGTGGCATGGTCCTTTGATTTGCCTTATTATTGTTGATTAGTGGGTTAAGTAGATTTCTCATACCAGTCCCATGACTGACTCGTAGTTTGTTTCACCTTGCAAACTCGGGTGCCCTTATTTTCACACGGGCAGCCTAGTTACAGGTAGCTGACATATTTTGGGGATGGCACCGCAGTGGAGGTGCGCTTTTGGCTTATGGCGAGGCTTGACTACATTGTGATGATTGTGACTTTTCCGCCATTATTGTATATGTATTATGATTCTGCCACAGGCGATGTAGACTGATGTTTAGTTTATGTACTCTTATGTATTATGATTCCGCCATTGGCGATGTTGACTGATTATGTATTATTATGCACTAAGTAGTATCCTGTACTGTGCTCTCTGATGTGGTGATCTATATATGATTCCGCTGTCATATTGTGTAAATTATTCTATTTCTTGTTTATGCTATTATCTGTACTCTGCTAATGATGATTAATGTGTTATATTCCAATGATTATCCTTAACACCGTGGTACGGAGTTTTGGGATCGTCACAAGTTTGTTGAAGAAATCACCGAAAAGGTAACAATTTACCGAAAAAAACGAAGGCCCGTTTTCGGTTATCTATTTTCGGCATGTTATTCCCAATTTTGTACTGAATTTTAGTATATTCTTGTCGATTTTTACCATGTTTTGTGTATCTGAATGAAGGGTAAAATCGGGTTATTTTATTTATTTTTTCATCGTGTTTGGTCCTCCCTTAACAATTTAAATTTTAATGGAGTGAAAAATAAAATATGACCCCCCTTTATCCCTTTTTGGAGTGGCATTAACAATACTCTAATTTAAATATTAAATACATTAAATGGTCAGGATCTCTTTTACGTGAGGAGATATGATAAAAAGGATATTTTTGGAAGTCTTTTGAAGTTAATCCTGAATTTATATACGTGATCATGATTTTCCAAATAATATTTGTTATCCTTTGTTGTGATTTCAATCAATGCTAAATCATTTACCATTTTTTCCATCTACAATCAACCATGCATTGTACTGAAAAATTTATTACAAAAAGGTTTTCAAAATTTCCTTTGGTTTCCAAATTTATGAACCAATTATGCATAGGAAAATTCAAGCAAATACTACAATGAACCATCAAAATTTGCATATGCTACCATTTAAACCTTCATGGTTCGAAGTATTTAATATCATGAAAAGTTAACTCAAAAATTGGATTTAATTAGGATTATAGTAAGTTGATTGAAATCAAAAATTGGATCCATAACATTATTGTCGAATGATCATTAACCAGATGATCCTTATCAATTGCAGTTCATACCTTCAAGAACATGGATAAAATGGTTGCAAAATAAATTCAAGCCATTTGAGTATTTAATTGTTATGAGTATTTGGCATCCACTATTTATCCTCAAATTTTGGAATCTTTTTTCTCCTATTAAATGATCTTACATAACTATGAAGGTATTATTCAGTCTTGCTTTCTTAAAGTAAGAAAAAAAATCGGGTAAGTTAACATTGCATCCCCAAAGTTAAGTTATAATTAAATTTCTTGCCATAACTCGAGGATTAATTTTTTTTTTCCATTTTTTTTCAAAGTTATTTAGTATAATTTATCTTATCTTTTCTTCATTTAGGAGTTTATACACTTTCCCTTTTTAGGTATTTTATTCAGTTCCACTGTCTAATCGCCTTTACTAATAAGTGAACGGTAGGAAAATTAATTATCAAATGCTTTCCTAAATTCAAGCTTAAACCGATTTATATTCATGTGACTTTAGCATCCATCTTTGAATGTTTGAATTTATTTTGCTAAAGTTTTACAATTGGATGCAATACCATCTGATTTTTCTTTTCGTTATCAAATAGAATTACCTTTAATAATAACAGTTTGGATATTCGATATGATTTCTTCAATTTGGGTTAGTTTTTGTAGGTTATCCAAATATACTTTTGTCTAACTTACATGCTGCAAAATAGATTTTATGTTCCTAAACTTTTTTTTCTTCTCATTTGAAGACTAAGAATACTAACTATTTGCATATTTAAACTTGCATCGGTTGAGAGTTCTAAGGTATAACATTTGATGTCATGGAGTTTGACGATATAAAATTACACTTTTATTTTTGATACATTCTTTTTGTTGTTCTAATATATAGGTTCAAAGTAAAGATTTCGTTCGGTTGAATGAAAAGTTTGGTAGTTCGAATAGATTCCTTCAAACTATGGATAATTTGTACTTTGTATATTTATGCTCTAAATTTAGAGCAAGTAACTTAAATATATTTGTTAGGTTCGGTAAGAAAGCATGACGTACCATATTTCAACACTAATCAT
Source organism: Allium sativum (assembly GCA_030737875.1). Lineage (NCBI taxonomy): Eukaryota > Viridiplantae > Streptophyta > Magnoliopsida > Asparagales > Amaryllidaceae > Allium > Allium sativum. The sequence continues at coordinate 423,960,307 of CM060909.1, read as the reverse complement.
GATAAAATTCAACGCTAATCTCGAACTAATGATCAAATTATTTAAGCTAATCATATTTTATGCCAATGATTATGAGCTAAAAGTAGATTATGCACACCGTAACTTCTCAATGCGATTTAGAACCACCAAAATGAAATTCAACCATAAGTTAAATTTATTAAATGAAAAATGATAGTTCAGCCATCCTTGCTACTAATTATTAAAATACTATATCATTGGGGATATTTCTTTCCTTGATGATAAGATAATTTATCTATGTGAATGATGAGAGATCATTTTGGCTTCAAGGCGAAACTATGAACTTATTGTCTAATATGCCCAGATATACCTAACCTTCTTTAGTTTAAAGCTTAACCCGTTTACTTATATCATGAAAGTAATTTGTTAAATCATGTGTTTCCCCTTCATTTTCTAACATTTGGTATTTTTTTATTATTCCTTTATCATAAAAATATTTTTTACCCTTATCTATCAGGTCGCCTTCTCATGTTTCAAGCAGGTCGTCTCATGTATATGCGAAGTTAGGTTGTGTGCAACGATGTTGTGATTCAGAGTGGTGGATCGTTATTTATATGTTGAAGGTCATGTCGTTCAACGACCTAAGGAAGTAGATCGTTTCTTGCATAGCACGACATAAAGAAAGGCCGCATCAAATTAGGTCGTATGACGACCTAATAAGACGGGTCGCTAAAATGACCTGTGACGCCCCACGTCCATTAATGTCACTCATTAAGAGAATGCATTAAATTTCATGAAGCGTTATAGGTAAGCAGAAACAGAAACATTACAAGACAGATATAAAATAGAAGCAAAATTAAAAAACTTTTATTGATCATAAAGCATAATTTCGTGGTTCAAAATATCATAAGTCTGGAAATACATAAAAGCAGTACATCATCTTAAAATTTCCGTCTTGTACTTAAAATATCAAGAGTACAATAATAAAGAAAGCATAATTCCCCAAACAAAACATAGCCATAGTAGAAAGGATAGGAGCTCGAATAATACATATATGCAGCTCCAAGCAAAACCAAGCAGAATCCTGATCAAGCTGGAGTATTCCCACCTTAAGAACCTAGGGGGAAAACGGAAGAGAAAGAAGAGGAAACAAAATAGCTCAGACATAAAGTCTGGCGAGTCCGGTTACTTTTAGCATATAAATAAGTAAAAGTATCATGATGGGCATATAAAGTGGACAAGAGAGATAACATCATAAAAGGCAGGTATGATAAGGTAAACATGATAGAGTGTATATGCTTCTCTAATGATTACTCTGCACCGATACTAGTATAACCAGAATGAGATGATCCCAACAACTATAAGATGGTAGACTTAGGCGTAATTCCAGTGAGAGGTTTTCACCCCATACAATCAACAGGCAACCCAATGTTCCAGAGTTACACTTAGGATAATAACGGGCTCCTAAACATACCGGAGTCTAAGTGTACCCTAATTACTACCCTAATCGATCGGCTCCCTACTCTGTAGATACCCTGTGCTGGCCCCACAGTAGGATGTATCACTTCCTCAAGTGGCAACCCTTCGTTTTTATGATGTGCACAACCATATCTACAGATGTCACAGTCGTCTTATCCCCCTCTACCCGGACCATGCACGCACATGACCCTGGTCGGTTTGCGTCGCCCACACCGTCTTCCACGTTTGGATCTCTTACAATCAGCCCAGTAAGCTTGCCCCGACTTAGTCCTAGGGCGGAGTACCCGTTTGATACCGTTATATGGGTTACTGACTGAAACAGGTCCTACACACTAGATGATGCAAGCTCTCCCCTTTTCTTGCATTGCCACTAGGATTTCGACAGGTTATGCTTACCTAACGGTGTCTTTAATTACATAACCCCAACATTTCCACATGTTATGCTTACCTAACGGTGTCTTTAACTACATAGCCCCAACTAGTTAAGTTTTGTGGGCTATATATAAATATAAAATATTACCCACCCCACCTACATATACTTAACCCTTCCACTATTTCAGCCAAGTTTACTTAACCCCTACTCAAGTTAACATGTTCATACAATCCCCATGGATTCAACTAGGTTAAGTATTCCAATTCATTACCATGTCCATTTATGGTTATAATGTGCTAGACCTCCCTTATTAAGCCTACCACTTGTGGATGCTGGATAGTTGGTCGATTCTGGGTAGACTTCTTCCACAAGTCGGGCTTAACCTCGTGTCTTAGCATGTCTCGTATTTGTGCACCTAGACCCCTCACATTAGATCCACCACTTATGGTCGCTGGATATGTCGGGCTGTTCCGGGCTGACTTCCACCACAAGTGTAATCTAACCTCGTGTCTAGGTGCAGTTATAGTTTCTAATTACTATAATCCTAGGCATTTCAATTATTAACCAATTTTACCTATGTCGTTATAGGTTTTCATGCCCTTCTCCCAAGTTATGTTCATAATGAACCATATGCCCCAAATTCATGTTCATACATTATTTTCAGGTTATGCCCAAATCCCCAATTACAAGTTATGACCAATTTCAATGTTTTTCCCCTCGTTCCCTGTTTAACGCATTCGCATATTTCAGCGGCATGCCTAGGCTCAAAAGTATCCAAGCTATATAAAATAAAAAGGGAAAGATGAAGGGAAGATGACAGAAATGATCATACTAACTAGATTGACATATAATAGCCTAAACATATGGTGGCATAATGACAAGACATGCACATAGGAATAGTTCTGATGAACATATGATAATAGAACTGATTCAAACATAATAGGGATGTCATAACAAGCATGATAAGATCTAAGCAATGGTTTAGATATCCAACTAATAACAGATCCAATTTAACCACAAACATGATAGGGACAAGTATAAGGTGATCTAAACAGGGAAGCAGTGGCAGATCTGACATGATAAATAGGTGAAGGTTTAGATCTAAGTCATAATCAAGTCATAACATCGTAGATACACAGGTTATATCAGATCTGATTTGATTCAAATGGTCATAGGCATAGATCCAAGTTAATGTCATATCAAGTTATTCTTTTAATTATTTAGATCTAAAATTAACATGGACTCACAGTGTTTGGATCTAGAAAGAAACTTGATTGCTGAAGAAGAAAGAAACTGGATTTGATTTGTGTAGAGGCAGCATCTAGTTCTCCATTATTTTCAGTGCGAGAAAACTAGAGAAATGAGACCATATTTATAGCTGAACCCCCGAACCCTAACTGCCCAGATCTGCCGTCGGAGGGGAAGGGGGGGTAGACCCCCTTTATGGGGTCAACCCAGGGGTCGACACCCCTGGGCGGGAAATCTACCGCCCATGGAAATTTGAATTTCGAACTGGAATTTGATTTTTTGGATTTTAATTATATATATATATAATTCTCTTACGCATATACAAACTTCAAACCTTCATAACTTCTTCATACGGTGTCCGTTTTATGCAAACCAAGTGTATATCTTGACCAACATTTCGAGACGGACGCAATGGCGCAGTCCGTTTCCCTTAATTCTGAATATTAACTTAATTATTCTTTAATCTGTCCTCTTTAGTGTTGTTAAAATTACGGGGTGTTGCATTCTCACCTACTCAAAGGATTTGGTCCCCGAAATCTCCAATTTAAGAAGAATGTATATCCTACCATCCATCACCCATCTACTCATCCACCAATCACAGGCATCCATTGTCCATAAAGACTTATAATGCTTATATGAACATATGCAAAGGTGTGTGTATATGTCCTTATTCTAATGCAAATATTAGGTGGTCTACTGATTCATTCGACCTCCTTAATGCAATGTATGTTAGTGCCATGAATCCAACATGTATGCAACAATCCTATTATAGCATGTAAGTTCTATATGTGTGCACAATCATCCGTCCAAATGCAACATCCATATAATGATACATCCATTTCCATCCATTAGAAGAAAAAGATGCACACACATCCATATGTAGTATGAGAGTGATTGAGCCGATCTAGTGCCTAATGTGTGTGTATATGAATCCACAAGCAACCAGTAGCAAACACTTGCATCCACTTGCATCCATCGTACATAACATGTCTCAAAAACATGTTTACATCCATGGGATTCCTGCCTAAAGGTCGAAGATTCGATCGATAGGACATACTTAAATGATAGAAACAAGTATAAATAAAAACTTTGGAAAGGAAGTTAAGAACATACCCTCGAAAAGAAAAGGGTACAAAGCACGAATCTTGTCTTCGGTCTCCCAAGTCGCATCCTCTAGGTTATCTCCCCACCGAACTTTCATCAACTTGACTTCTCTATTGCGTATCTTCTTAACTTCTGATCCAAGAATACGAGTAGGAACTCGTCTGACTGTCGCCTCCCGTTCCACCTCTACTTCCTCCAATATACTCGGCTCAACTACTTCCGCGGTATCATGCAAGCACTTACGCAAATGAGAAACATTGAAAACATCATGAACGCCGAATAGTCTCTCTAGTAGCTTTACTCTAAAGGCCATTTGGCCAATCCTTTCTATTATGGGAAATGGCCCTACAAATCTTGGTGCCAATTTCCCTACAGATCCGAAGCGAACCACATTCCTCAACGGTGACACTTTAATAAAAACCATGTCTCCTACTTCAAATTCAATGTCAGTCCTTCTCTTTTCAGCGTAGGATTTTTTCCTATTTTGAGCGGTCTTCATTTGCCACCTAATAAGATCAATCTACTCGGACGTTTCTCTAATCATACCTGGTGTAATGACCCGCACTTTCAGCGGTATAATAATTAATTAATTTAATTATTTAAATAGTGGTTTAGAGAATTAAATGGTCGTTGAATTAAATAATGGTGAATATTTAATTAAAATAATAATTAAATAATATATTTAATTCAGAAATAATCAAAATTGGTGGAATTCATAATACGATGTGAACTGGATCATATATAAGCTATAATTTAGTTTGGAAATAATTTAGAATAACGAATATATTATTTGAACGACAGTTTGAACGTAGAATTTATAATATAATTAAAATCGAGCTCGAAATGGCGCTGCAGTTCGTAAATTGGCGATTCGAACTTCAACTGAATGTACAGGGTTCGTTTTAAATCGGATTTCGGTGAAACAAGAAACGTGTGGAGCTGGTGGAGTATATCTTTCTAGTGGAAGAGAAAAATCAGGATTTCGTCGTGTAGATTTTGAGATATGTCCAAATCAAATTTTAAAATAGTCGCTATCGAATCGTTTATCGACCGTAACGGTTTATTCGATATAACTAGAGATCGGGTTTGAATTTAGAAAAGGTTCTTTTGGGACATAACGATAATTTAATTTTTAGAATTTTACCGTAATTTTGAATTAAATAAATAAGCAACTTTTTTGGGAGTATTTTGCACCCTGTAGTCAACATTTTAAGGTTTCAAAATATGAGTTAATATACCGGTATTATTATATTTCCGGGATCGTGACACCTCACTAAGCACGATTGTACTCTTACTTCTGTCTGTAGCGGACCGACTTTTATCGTATTCAAAACATGTTCACAGATGAAGTAAAACAAATAATATAAGGGTTTCCTTCTATGCTAAGTTATACTACTGCCATCACTTCAAAACGCGATGACCCTGTAGGCTACGGTGAGCTATACGTGAAGGCTTATCAAATTTAAATGAACACCGCAGAGAAAACGCGCTCCATTCTCAACCATACACCGTATAATCAAATCACCGACTTCGTAGCCTATAAATAACCAATCCCTTAAAACCTAATTCGATCTCCTCCAAAGTCAAAATAACAATTCCGCCGCCTCCATTTTTCTTTTCTGGAAAAAAAGATTTCGCCACTTCATAAAATCCGAACAACTCGAAGAAAAATCCATAAATCGAAACGACTATATTTTCATGCTCCTGGCGTTCGTTCCTCCATCCCCATACCCTCTTTTCTCAGTTCGATGCTGTATGAGTTCGCGGTTCTGATTTTCAGCGAAGGGTTTGAGGGTGTTGGAGTTCGATATTTTCTAGGTAACGTCGCTAGAAGCTCGGCAGCAGTTTGAAGGGGACTTCGAAGAGGCAGTCGCCGGTGACTGAGGGACTGGGATCGTTGGGTTGTAGCAGGGTTCGAATGTGGTAGAAGTGCTGGTGATTGAATGGAGGGCGAGATGATTTACTGAAGATGATGCGGACGTGATGGTGAGGGGATGGAGCGAAGTGTTGAAGCAGTGGACTGTTGTGGACATGATGTTGTTGAAATAAAATACTGGGAGAACTGGGAGTATGCTGTATGGAGAAACATAGGTGATGGAGTTGACGTTGAATGATTGGATGTAGGAGGAGACGAGGGGGCTGTGAAGTCGGCATGGTTATGTGTTTCAATGGGGAGGAGCAGGTTTGTTATTTGAAGGAAGAAGGGAATCATGGAAAATGGCCGGTGCGTGTTTACTGGAGCATGAGCATTGGATTGGGGGAGAAGGACTTAAACGGGTTTGGAAGAATATGGTAATGGGCCCGAAAAAAAGGAAATTGACGAACCATAAGTTGCGTTGGGATTGTATGAACGGACACTACCCAATGAAGCTGACTGGGAGTGGATTGGAGCTCGTTTGGATTTATGGCGAAATAAATTGTTTGATTCAGATCAAATAACAGTTTATCGTTCTTTAACGATGAACTGCCAATGTGAGTAAAACTCACCAACTCTGAACAGTATATTTTTATAACATGTTCTTAGAATTGATAATTATCTGTTGATTGCTGTGTGGTGATTTGGTTGATTGAACTGCTAGTCAGTTAGTTGAATATATATATATATATATATAAACCATTAAATATATATATTGTTGTTGCTTATCAGAACATTTCATACTGAAATGAAGTTGATGTTAATTATATGGTTTAACATCTGTGATGCAGGGAAACAGGTTGGAGGGACCCAACTGGGTTCCTCAATATATAGAATACTATTTTGTTTCATATACTGTGATGTATGATGTGATATATAATATGTTATTGATTGTATATGGTTGGATGATATTGATCACTGTGATTGGGTATTTAAATACCATAAGGAATACTGGATATAGAAAGAGGAATTTTCAAGGAGTTATTGAAAATGAATTTATTTATAAAATCGAAGGATTTTATAAAAGGTATATTTATTAGAAAATAAATAGAATCGATTTAAAAATGTTAAAGGGGATAGGGTATGGTTTTTGTGTAATTGGAACTTGTTATACGTTGATTGAGTTGAGTAAATTTCAAAGTGTTGATCTGATGTTGGTTTCGTCCTTCGGGATTAACACTGAGAAATTTATTCACTTACCAATTTATAATAAGGATCTAATGAATAGAAGTGAAGTAATAAGGAAATATTTATTTAGGAAATAAATGAAGTTATAAAAGGAATTATTTATTTGTTAAATAAAATTGAAAGGAGTTAATCGATTTGAATTAATCAATTAGAGTTTATTGATTGGAGATAATCAAATTGAGTTGTCGAGTTAAGATAATCAAAGTGAGTTGTCAAGTTAAGATAATCAAAGTGAGTGTCAAGTTAAGTTAATCAAATTGAATTAGCGAGTTAAGTTAATCAAATTGAATTAGCGAGTTAAGTTAATCAAATTGAATTAGTGGGTTAAGTTAATAAGTTAAGCTAATCGAGTTGTGATTAATAAGTTAAGATAATCGAGTTGAGATTAATAAGTTAAAATGGTAAAAGTGAGTTAGTAAAAAGTGGGTTAATCAAATTAGAGTTAATCAAGTGTTAATAAATCGAATATAAGTATTCGAAGAGCGATAATCGAATATGTGTTATTAGAAGAAGGGTAATCGAATATAAGTTATTCGAAGAAGAGTTAATCGAATAATGATTAGTGATAAAATAAATTCAAAGAGATAAAGTTGATTGATGATTGATCGATCGAATTTCCATTTGGGAATAAGATCGTTGCTTGTACACCGACATGTTTTCATTTGATAGTTAAATCACCGACTATCAAAGTTTGACCATATTTACGTTGTTAATATGGAGAGACCGGTTGGATTCTTATCCAAAGAACCACTTTTTATTGGCATAAGCGTTGCAAATATGCCAAAGAAAATTGAAGACGGAGTAAAGTGCAAGGGCTGTTGTATAAGTCCTAGGTAGAGATTGCCTAGGATGGATGTACTGAATAGTGCCTTCGGTTTCGTTCAATCCCAGAACGAACGTAAATGGACGAATGTCTGACAAAGTATTTCCAATGATCGAATGGGTTGGTCTGTATAAATATATATGGTTGCAACGGATTTATTCCCTTAGCATAACATCCAGAATATTTGTGTAAACCAATAAATGATCAACGGATCTGATAATGTGGCATTCAAAGTGATCGTGTTATCAATGAATGGAAAGTAATCGTAACCTCTGGCCTCAACAACCAGGAAATGACAAAAATCGGGCAGGCAGCATGGCTAAGTCGGTCGCACCGAAGTAGGGTGTATAATCACCTATCTAGAGAATATTCATTTGCTTCTTTAATCTATCAATGTTGTCCCATATATATATACGGGAAACGGTTGCTGATCCCAACCGTTGGTGATGTACATTCGATACACTCAAGCGAAATGAGTGGTCGGTCATGTGTGGCTGAGTTGCAAGATGTTCTTGTTGAACTCCAGTGTATCGTTCCTAGAGTACACTGATCGGAAGGTGGTTCCATACCTTGTCATAGTTGGAAATCCATTACCCAATACGTGCTTGCGGTTTTGATTGTATACTATATATGTAGAACGTGAGATGAAAGCGTTTCTGCTAGATGATTATTATAGTTGTGGTTGATAGACATTATTATAATATCAAAAGGTTTTTGATATAAAGATATTTTGGATTCTCATAAGGGAAAAACCCGTTTCGTTATACGGCGTGGTCTTATGAGATATCGTTTACTTGTTCAAACTGTTTAAACTGTTTTACTCACACCAGTCCCATGACTGACCCGGAGTTTATTTGTTTTGTTTCCCTAAACTCTTGGGTGCCTAAATTTGTACGGGCAGTCAAGTAGTCGGGATTTTACAGATACACTTGGAGAGCTTGGAGCAGGAGGCTTCAAGATTCTATAGCTATTATTATTTCTGCTGTGTTGTAAGTGTTGTACTCTGATAAGTGCTATTGTATACATATAGTGTTTGTATTTCAAAAGTTATGTTATAGTTCATTCGTTCCTCTGTGAGATTCGTATTTATTCTGATGGTGATGTTCTTCTTCTTCTTCTTCTATTCTATAAGTTCTATCTTATCTATTCTCACCCTCTAACTTCTTTCTATTAATTTCCTGGTTTTCAGTACAATTTGGGGTTGGACTTGGGTTATTTGGTCAGCTCAAATTAAACCGAATTTTCGGGTCATTACATCTGGTCCAAGTAATAGCCTTTCTGTAGATTCCCACCAACAAGTTGGTGACCTACGGGGTCGTCCGTACAATGATTCGAAGGGTGCCATGCCAATGCTAGCTTGATAACTATTATTGTAGGCATACTCTACTAAACGAAGATGCTCTTCCCATGTCCCTCCGAAGTCTAGGATACACAACCTCAAAAGATCCTCTAGAACTCTGTTTACCCCTTCCGTCTGACCATCGGTCTAAGGATAATAAGCGGTGCTCCAACATAACTATGTACCCAATGCTTCTTGCAAACTCCTCCAAAATTTTCTGGTGAAAATGGGTCACGACCGCTTATGATGCTGAAAGGTACTCCATGAAGACGGACTATCTCAAGAACGTAAATTGCTGCCAACCATGTTGTCGTCCTTTTACTCTTAATTGGAATGAAATGAGCACTCTTAGTAAGTCTGTCTACTACAACCCAAATACTGGTATTGCCTTTCTTTGATCTAGGCAAACCATCTATGAAATCCATAGAGACGCTCTCCCACTTCCATTGTGGAACCTCCAATGGATGAAGTAAACCACCGGGCTTCTTTTGTTCAACTTTCACTTGCCGACAAACCAAACATTGAGAAACAAACTCTGCCACATCTTTCTTCATCCAAGCCCAAAAGAAATCCGTCTTCATATCTCTATACATCTTATCGCCACCTGGATGAATAGTCATCTTAGAATGATGGGCTTCCTCTAGGACTGTCTTTAACAAACTTCCAGTTTGGGGAACACAAAGCTTTCCATCTCATCGCAACCACCCTTTATCGTCTATGGAATATCTATTGAGGTGACTAGAAGTCTCCCCATTACTGATCCTATCCAAGATGTCTGAAATCTGTGAATCATCTCGCTTCGATGCTCCTATCTGATCCATAAGAGTAGGTCGTATCTCTAGCGATGCCACCAAACGAGGCAAAAACTCAGTGGAGGGTCTAAGGTCAAAAGTCGATATGAACTCCAAGCTTTTCCTCTCCACAAACAGAGGACTTAAGGCCATCCTCTGCCTACTCAGTGCATCTGCCACCACATTACCCTTGCCAAGGGTATAAGCAATCTCAAAATCATAAGAAGCTAGGAACTCCATCCACCTTTGTTGCCTTAGATTAAGATCTTTTTGTGAAAACAAGTACGTGAGAAATTTATGATCAGTGTACAATTCGAACTTCTCTACAAGCAAGTAATGACGCCACGTCTTAAGTGCGAATACTATGGTAGCTAGCTCTAAATCATGGGTAGGGTAGTTCTTCTCATGAACTCTTAGTTTCTTACCCCCATAACACACTACCTTTCCCTCTTGCATCAGAACCGCACCAAGTCCTGTACCATATGCATCAGTGTATACTGTAAATACTTTATTCCCGTCAGGCAAAGTCAAGACTAAGGCTGTTGTCAGAGCCCTCTTCAATCGTTGGAAAGCAACATCACAATCTATATCCCATGAAAACGCCAAATTCTTCTTTATCAGCCTAGTGAGTTGGGCTGATATCTTTGCGAAGTCCTTAATGAACTTCCTATAATAGCTTGCCAATCCAAGAAAGCTTCTCAACTCCGTTGCATTTTTCGAAATTTGCCAATCTTGAACTGCAACCACCTTTGCGGGATCTACTACTATCCCATCTTTGGAAACCACATGCCGTAAAAATCTCACCTCCTTTCTCCAAAAATGGCATTTGGAGAACTTTGCCTTAACCTGATTCGCATGGAGGGTTTTTAAAACTTCTCTCAAATGTTGGGCATGCTCTTCTTCGCTCTTTGGGAAGATCAAGATATCATCAACAAAGACCACGACAAATTTATTTAGAAACTCCCGAAACACCCTACTTATCAGATCAACAAAATAGGCAGGTGTATTCGTCAACCCAAAAGGCATAACGAGCCATTCAAAGAAACCATATGGAGTCCTAAAAACGGTTTGATCTATACTGTCCTCAGCCACCCTCAACTGATGAAACCCCGTGGCCAAGTCTAACTGAGAGAATACTGATGCACCAACAAGCTGGTCAAATAAGTCATCTATCCTTAGGAGTGGGTGTCTGTTCTTCTTAGTGAGTTTATTCAACTCCCTATAGTCTACACATAAGTGAAGCGAACCATTTGCCTTGGTCATGAATACCACCAGAGCACCATATTCATATATGCTTCGCCTAACAAATCCTTTCTCAAGTAGCTCCCCTACTTGCTTGCTAAGCTCCCTCCTTTCCCTTGGAGCTATATGGCGCACAGGTAATGCAACCGGCTTTGCATTGTCTACCAACTATATACAAAAATTGATCTCGTGCCTCAAAGGTAATCCCCATACCTTATCAAAAACATCAGGATAGTCACAGACTGCTGGTACAGATCGTAGATCATCGATAGATGCATCAAGAGACTCTAGAAACTAAGCATAACAGACCCTTGCGGGTCACAAGAAATCTCGAGGGTCCTCCCATGGAAATTCAAAATTCTAAAAACCCTCCTCTCACAATCTAGAATGGCACCATACATGGTTAGCCAATCCATCCCTAGAATCAAACCATATCCCATAAAACCGAGCACATATGCGTCGCACTCATATTCGACGCCTAACACAGATATTCTCAAACCCCGAAAAATCATGGAAAAATGAGCCGAACAACCAATGGGGTTTGAGACAACTACGGGATCCACTACCATACTAGTATTTAGGTGTAGAGACTCAACCACAGAATAAGATGTAAATGAATGCGAAGCACCAGAATCAAAAAGAGTTATAATAGGATGACTGGAAAGAGAAATCAAACCTTCCACGGAAACTTTCCTTCCTCTATCTGGAGCACTGGTCGCGAGAGCATGCACTACCCTACAGAAGCTCCTTCCCTTTGACCTTGTCCCTATTTCTTCGAGCACTCCTTAGCAAAGTGTCCGACCTCTTCACAGTGGAAACAAACGTTCTTCCTTCTTCTGTATTACTTGATCAAATGATCCAAGTGCTCAAGACATTTCTTCTTGCCTTTATTTGAACTTTATCTATGTTCCCTTCCTGGGCCATCATTTTTCTCATCCTTGGGTTGTGTTCCTTAGCCCTAACTCCCTTATTCTCCTTTTTACCATCCTTGTGTAACAAGCTAACAAGTCTCTCGAAAGTTGCCTCCATCGCCCGGAAATCCTTTCGAAACTCGAGAAAATTAGCCGTAGGTGAAACTACTGCGGCTACAGATGGAGGTTAGGCACTTCATTGCCCTTCGACATGTGTCGTGTTTTAACATGCCTATGGAACCATGCCGCATTGGGGACACCTTTCGGGAAGAATCGGTTCCCCAAACAAAAAAGGAATCATGCGGAGAATCGAGAGATATTACATATGGCTTTGTGGAATATGTTTTTTAAAACAGACTTTTCTTTTGAAAATGATTCCTTTTAAAACCTTTTTGAAAACAATTTTCAAAATGTTTTATCCGATCTGATAACCTTCAGCTCTGATACCAAGTGTGACACCCCACGTCCGTTAATGTCACTCATTAAGATAATGCATTAAGTTTCGTGAAGCGTTGTAGGTAAACAGAAACAGAAACATTATAAGACATATATAAAATAGCAACGAAATTAAAAACTTTTACTGATCATAAAGCATAACTTCGTGGTTCAAAACATCATAAGTCTAGAAATACATAAAAGCAGTACATCATCTTAAAATTTCTGTCTTGTACTTAAAATATTAGAGTACAATAATAAAGAAAGCATAATTCCCCAAACAAAACATAGACATTGTAGAAAGGATAGGAGCTCGAATAATACATCTATGCAGCTCCAAGCAAAACTAAGCAGAATCCTGATCAAGCTGGAGTATTCCCACCTTGAGAACCCGGGGGATATGGAAGAGAAAGAAGAGGCAACAAAATAGGTCAGACATAAGTCTGGCGAGTCCAGTTACTTTTAGCATATAAATAAGTAAAAGATCATGTCAGACATATAAAGTGGATAAGAGAGATAACATCATAAAAGGCAAGTATGATAAGGTAAACATGATAAAGTGTATACACTTCTCTAATGATTACTCTACACCAATACTAATATAAACAGAATGAGATGATCCCAACAACTATAAGTGGTAGACTTAGGCGTACTTTCAGTGAGAGGTTTTCACCCCATACAATCAACAGGCAACCCAACGTTCCAGAGTTACCCCTATGGATAATAACGGGCTCCTAAACATACCAGAGTCTAAGTGTACCCTAATTACTACCCTAATCGATCGGCTCCCTACTCCGTAGATACCCTGTGCTGGCCCCACAGTAGGATGTATCACTTCCTAAAGTGGCAACCCTTCGTTTTTATGATGTGCACAACCATATCTACAGGTGTCACGTTCATCTTATCCCCCTCTGCCCGGACCATGCACGCACATGACCCCGGTCGGTTTGTGCCGCCCACACTGTCCTCCACGTTTGGATCTCTTACAATCAACCCAGTAAGTGTTCCCAGACTCCGTCCTAGGGTGGAGTACTCGTTTGATATCGTTATATGGGTTACTGACTGAAACGGGTCTCACACACAAGATGATGCAAGCTCTCCCCTTTGTCTTGCATTCCCACTAGGATTTCCATAGGTTATGCTTGTCTTTAATTACATAACCCCAACATTTCCATAGGTTATGCTTACCCAATGGTGTATTTAATTACATAACCCCAACCGGTTAAGTTTTGTGGGCCTATATATAAATATTACCCACCCCAAGTAGATATACTTAACCCTTCCACTGTTTCAACCAAGTTTACTTAACCCCTACTCAAGTTAACATTTTCATACAGTCCCTATGGGTTCAACTAGGTTAAGTATTCCAATTAATTACCATGTCCATTTATGGTTATAATGTGCTAGACCTCCCACATTAAGCCTACCACTAGTGGATGATGGATATGCTGGTCGGTTCCGGGCAAACTTCTTCCATAAGTCGGGCTTAACCTCGTGTCTTAGCATGTCTCGTATTTGTGCACCTAGAACTCTCACATTAGGTCCACCACTTGTGGTCGCTGGATATGTCGGGCAGTTTCGGCCAGACTTTCACCAAAAGTGTAATCTAACCTCGTGTCTAGGCGCAGTTACAGTTTTTAATTACTATAATCCTAGGCATTTCAATTATTAACCAATTTTACCTATGTCATTATAGATTTTCATGCCTCTCTCCCAAGTTATGTTCATATTGAACCATATGCCCCAAATTCATGTTCATATATTTTATTCAGGTTATGCCCAAATTCCAATTACAAGTTATGCCCAATTTCAATGCTTTTCCCCTTGTTCCCCGTTTAACGCGTTCACATATTTCAGCGGCATGCCTATGCTCGAAAGTAGCCAGGCTATATAAAATAAAAAGGGAAAGATGAAGGGAAGATGAAAAAAATGATCATACTAACTAGATTGGCATATAGTGGCATAAACATATAGTGGCATAATGACAAGACATGCATATAGGAATAGATCTGATGAACATATGATAATAGAACTGCTTCTAACATAATAGGGATGTCATAACAGGCATGATAAGATCTAAATAATGGTTTAGATATCCAACTAGTAACAGATCCAATTTAACCACAAACATGATAGGGACAAGTATAAGGTGATTTAACCAGGGAAACAATGGCAGATCTGACATGATAAATATGTGAAGGTTTAGATCTAAGTCACAATCATGTCATAACATCATAGATACATAGGTTATAGCAGATCTGATTTGATTCAAATGGTCATAGACATAGATCCAAGTTAATGTCATATCAAGTTTTACTTTTAATTATTCAGATCTAAAATTAACATGGACTCACAGTGTTTGGATCTAGAAAGAAAGATTGTAGATACCAGATCTAAACTTGAATGACTTTATTGCTGAAGAAGAAAGAGACTGGATTTGATCTGGGCAGAGGCAACATTTAGTTCTCCATTATTTTCAGTGTGAGAAAACTACAGAAATGAGACCATATTTATAGCCAAACCCCAAACCCTAACTGCCTTGATCTACCGCAGGCGGTCGACCCCCCCTTGTGGGGTCGACCCATGGGTCGACACCCCCTTGATGGGTCGACCCAGGGGTCGACACCCCCTTGAAGGGATCGACACCCTTGGGCAGAAAATCTGCCGCCCACAGAAATTTGAATTTCAAATTGGAATTTGATTTTCTGGATTTTAATTATATGTATAATTCTCTTACGCATATACAAACTTCAAATCTTCATAACTTCTTCATACGGTGTGCGTTTTATGAAAACCAAGTGTCTATCTTGACCAGAATTTCGAGACGGACGCAATAATGCTGTCCGTTTCTATTAATTATGAATACTAAGTTAATTATTCTTTAATTTGTCATCCTTAGTGTTGTTAAAATTATGGGGTATTACATGACCCAAAAGCCTGCGCATGCCATTTTCAGCCTCTCCACCTCACTTCCACACCTATAAATACCCGATCATTTCCTCCATTCAAGGGACGGATTTCTCCAACCAAGAAGTGATGTCATTTTCATTCTCCAACATCCTAAACCATTCTCAAACTCTATTAAAGTTCTTTCAAGCTCTGATTCAACATCTCAATCATCATGAAATCGTCAAAGATCGTCTAAGTGCTCGATTACTGAAGATCCACTTCAAGAATCTCCGCTACTAAAGAGATCTAATCATTTCCATGGTAAAATCGAGAGAATCAAGAGATTAAAGAGAAGAAATAGAGAGAAATGTTGTAAAGAGAAAAGTACAAAGTTATAGAAAATGTGTACCTTTTAGTGTTGAGAATGATAATAAAACCCCTCTTCAAAGTGGATATAGGCCAGATCTAAGGCCGAACCACTATAAATCTCTTTTTTTTTCACTGTTTTTGTGTTTGTGGTTGCCCATAATCTAGATCTAAACTGTTTGAAGGTGTATACACTTTCCGGGGTGTTAGTGATCAATTTTCGACATTAACATTTTTAGCGCCCACCGTGGGGCCATATCCACATCCAAAGGTTAAATGCTTTGTGGGGAATGTCGAAGTTTGAAGCTTGTTTTTTACGATAGATTCGCCAAGTCTAAAACCTAGGCCAGTTGAGAGATTTTCTCCAAAGTTTAAAAGCTTGTGTAAGATAATGGCTCCACCGAAGAAAGCTGGACGTAAGTCCGTTAAAGGATGTTTAGATAATGTTGCCAATGAAGCTACTCCACAAATCAATCTCCTTGAAGTTGGCCAAAGTTCGGTAGGAGGAGCTGGCATAACTAGAGATGAGTTGGATGCAGTTGTCGCCAACTTGAATCAGCGGATGGAAGCTTCTAACAAGGCTATGATGGGTTATAATCAGGCTTTGATGGACAAGATGAATGCTCTTCTTACCGCTCAAGCCAATCCATCCACTCAAAGAGTCCATGTAGACCTTGAGGAGAATGCAAACTCATTAGCTTTTGATCGTAATCATAATGACAACATGGAGGATCTTGATGGTTGGTTGAGATAAAGACGAAGCTAATGTTGAAGATTCAAAGCCCAAGGCTAGAAATCATTCCGATCGAAATACTACTCGCATGGTTGCTAGTCCCGTCAAGGGGGCACCTCCCTATAGTGGAGGTAAACGACCTCGTCTTTTAACCGCAATTGCTCGCCAAGACGAGCATCCGACAAAGAGACTAAAGTCCACCCTGCGGAACAACACAACACTGAGGAGTATATCTCGGACATGATAAAACAAATCATGAAGGAGAGCTTGGCTCTCAATGACGATGAAAGGGAATAGGATTTTTCTCCCAGCAAAAATCTGTTCACCGAAAGGATCCATAAAGCAGAGTTCCTGAAAAGGTTCACTCCTCCTACTTTACCCCTACAATGAAATTGTTAATCCTAACTTCTTTCTGTTCAAGTATGAATGTCACATGAATGCAACAAAAGCGACAGACGAGATCAAATGTTTATACTTTCCTCTTTACTTGGAGGGTATGGTATCGTTGTGGTTCACAAAGTTGCCGCCTAAGTCTGTAGATTAGTTTGTTGACTTGACCAAGAAGTTCAAAGAACGGTTTAGGTTGTAAGCTATGAAGGCCAAAGATGTTATATCGTTATCATTAATAGAGAAAAATCCAGGGGAATCTGTTAAGGTTTACCTCAATCGGTTCAATGCTGCTTTGTCTAAAGTGGGGAATCCGGAGCCACGCATGATCCTCATGGCTCCAGTTAATGCTACAGATAAGAAGAGTGAGTTTGGAAGATGGATAAAGATGAAGGAACCAAATACACTCGAAATTTTTTATAAGAAGGCGGAGGAGTACATAAGGGTGGACGACGATCCTACTCCTAGCCATGATGGTGGCGAAAGCAGCGTTGTTGAAGCTCAAAAAAATGTCGATACTCAGATCAATCAAAAGAGCACTCAGGGGCAGAAGCGAGCCAATGATGAGAAAGCCAACAAGGTCAATAAGAAGTTTCGCCTTTTCGACTCATCAGAATTGACGCCTTTAACTGATGCCCCTGACAACATCTATTTCACAATGAAGGATGCAGAGGATTACCCCGAACAACAACAAATAAGGATAAGTTATCACGCAGCTAAGTTAAGGAAATTCTGTCGATTCCATAATCAGCCAGGTCATAACACCAACGAATGTAAGCATTTGAAGATGTTGATTGAAGAGCTGATTAGGAAAAATAGACTTTAGCAGTACGTAAAGAAGCCTCAAGCTCTGCTCCGGCTTCTCAAGGGCAAGGTACATCCACTGACCAATCAGGTCCAAGTAATTGAGCTCTAGTGCAGAGAAATCAAAGGCCTGTGATCAATACCATATCTGGAGGTCCTCATCCAGCCGAAGGAAGTTAGGAGGGATATTGAACGATATGCTGGAGCCCTGAAATATGTCCCAAAGAAGGATGGCGTCGGAGTAATCAAGGGAGATCAAGAGACTGCAAGGGAATGCTACCTTAGCGAACTGCATGAAGCCAAGAAAAAAGACAAGGGAAAGAATATGGAGGCTCCCCTCCACATTCAAGAGCCCGCCTTATAGCAATTAGGGCACGACCCCTGCACTGGAGAGCATAGTGGAGCTTACAAAGAGATGGATCCTCGTAAAGCCAGTGCAGGGGATGAATGAGCGGCACCAGCTAAAATCACTATTCCAATATCTGTTCATCCTAAAGATCTCGATCGAGTGCCGAAGATTGGGTCTCAGCTGTGCCAAAGGTTGCAAAAAGAATTGGTTATGTTTCTTAGAGCTAATCTCGACGTGTTTGCTTGGAGTCACTCAGACATGTGCGGCATATCCCCCGAAGTGGCGGTTCAAGCTTTGAACATCGACCCAAGCATCACACCAGTGAAGCGAAAAAGAAGGATTCAGGGCCCTGAAAGGTCAATGACTCTCAAAGAAGAAGTGGATAGACTTATGGAGAATCACTTTATTCGAGAGTCCACATATCCTGACTGGGTGTCGAATCATGTATTAGTGAAAAAGCCCAATGGCAAATGGCGAGTGTGCATCGACTATTCTGACCTTAATAAAGCGTGTCCCAAAGGCAGATTCCCGCTGCCTAAGATTGATCAGCTTGTTGATGCGACAACGTGGCATGAACTCTTATGTTTCATGGATGCCTACCCAGGCTATAATCAGATCATGATGCATGAGCCAGATCAAGATAACACGAGCTTCATCAAAGATGCTGGCTTATATTGTTACAAAGTAATGTCGTTCGGGTTAAAGAATGCCGGGGCGACTTACCAGCGTCTCGTCAACTCAATGTTCAAATCTCAGATTGACAAGACTATGGAGGTTTACATAGACGACATGTTGGTAAAGTCCAAAAGAGCAGATGATCACTTAGAGAATCTGGCCGAGATGTTTGATATCTTGAGAAAGTACGACATGAAGCTGAATTCTCTCAAATGTTCATTTGGTGTAACACACCGTAATTTTGAAGAACACTATAATGATTAACAAAAGAATACTTAATTAAATATTGGGAAATAAGTAAAACAGACTGCACCATTGCGTTCATCTCGGAATTCTACTTAAGATAGACTCCGAGTTTGAATAAAATGGACATCATATGAAGAAGATATTAAGGTTTGAAATTTATATACATATAAGCAATATAAATATAAATAAATCTCGTCTAGAAATCGAAAATCAAAGAGCGGGAAGAGGAGGGAATTCAGCCTGTTAAGAGTTGACCCCATGCCCCATGGGTATCGACCCTATAACGGGGGTGTCGACCCCTGGGTCGACCCTAGCCAGATTTGGGGCAGGTCCGTTTCTGTGTACGTGGACTCGTTTCTTGACCAAATTCATTGATATTAAGCTATATATAGGACCTCATTTCTATTGTTTTATTCACCAAAAACAATGGAGACAATGAGGTGATGCCCCAACACAGATTAAAATAGCATATTCTTCTGCAACAACAATTTATACATATTCAAGAATCTCTGCTACAACATCAACAATCAATTCTATGTTCTTAAGATCCAGTCATAGTGATTTCATGTTATTTTTAGATATAAACAATTAATAGTAATCTTGACATGTTTATAAGTTGGATCTAAAACTGTGCCTGTTAATAACCTGAATCATAACTAAACAGATCCGCCATTAACTTGTACACCTGATCCTCTGTTTAATTCTTGCATGCCTGTCTTTATTATGTCTATTCTGTCATTATGCCTATTTTGTCACCATATGCTTATTCTGTTAATATGCCTAATCATGTCACCATAGGGCTATCTTGTTAGTATGCTTATTTCTGTCATCATAAGCCTATCTTGTTATTATGCCTATTCTTGTTCTCTTCTCTCCCTCTTCCCCTTTTTATTTTTATTGCCAGGCTACCTTCGAGCTTAGGCCAATCGCTGCAATATGCGAGCGCATGAAATTGGGAACGGTTGAGAATGATAAATTTGGGGCATAACTTATATTAAAACATGATTGGGATTTGGGCATAATTTATACCTTGATCTAAAACTTTAATTTGGGGCATAACTTGTATTGTGAATCAGACTGGGATTTGGGGCATAATCTTGGATAAACATGAAAAAATTGGTTAATAATGAACATGCCTAGAATTACAGTAATTAGAAACTGTAACCGCACTTAGACACGAGGTTAGATTACACTTGTGGTAGAAGTCTGCACGGAACCTCCCGACAAATCCAACATCCATAAGTGATTAATTTAATGTGAGGGGTCTAGTGCGTAAATATACACGTAACGGTGCTAAGACACGAGGTTAAGTACGACGTGTGGTAGAAGTCTGCCTGGAACCGCCCGACATATCCAACATCCACAAGTGGTAGACTTAATGTGAGAGGTCTAGTCCATTAACACCCATAAGTGGAAATATGATAATAACTTGTTAACCTGTAATACTTAACCTGTTTAAATCTGTGGGGGTTACATGAACCTGTCAAATCGAGTAAAGGTTAAGTAAACTTGCTTGAATCAGTGGCGGTTAAGTTAATCTTGTTAAAACTATGGGGGCGGGTTATATATATATATAAACCCGACAAATTTAACCTGTTTTACATGTGAGGGTTATGCAACCATGTTAAACTGTTAGGCATAACTTGTCAAAATCCTAGTAGTGGGGATGCAAGGCTAGGGGAAGCTTGTATCATCTGTTGTGTGGGACCCGTTTCAATCAGTAACCCATCTTGGTATCAAACGGGGAACCCCGAACTAGGTCGGGGTCTGGGCACGCTTACTGAGCTGATTATAAGAGGTCGCTTGCGTGAGGTGTTGATGGTGCATTCCAATAGAGTTATCTGCGTGATTGGGTCCGGTTCTCTTGGGGGAATTAAGACGCTGTGACATCGGTAGATATGGCTGTGCATCTTGAAAATAACGGGGTTAGCATTTTAGGAAGTGATACATCCTAATGTGGGGCTAGCACAAGGTATCTACGGGACAGGGAGCCGATCGATTGGGGTAGTAATTAGGGTACATCTAGTCTTGCTTGTTTAGGGGCCCGTTATTATCGTTGGGGTAACATCTGTCATTTCTGTTAGGCTACCCATTGTTATTGTTGGGGGTAAAACCCGTCACTAGAAGTACACTTAACTCTATCGTCTTGTTATAGTTGGGATCATTCTGTTCTTGTTATACTAGTATTGGTGTAGAAAAAGTACTTGAGAAGCACAATATATTCTGTTTATCCTGCTCAGTCTGTTACACCTGCCTTATGATACTGTTATCTCTCTCATCCAGTTGTATGCATGTCATGATGCTTTTACTTATTTATATGCTAAAAGTAACGGGACACACCAGACTTTATGTTTGACCCATTTTTGTTTCCTCTTTTCTCTCTTCCGTCCCTCCCCAGGTTCTCAAGGTGGGAGTACTCAGTCTTGATTAGGATTCTCTCTTTCATTCTGCTTGGAGCTGCTTAGACGTACTGTTCTGATTTCCTGTTGTAGTGTCCCAAAATTCCGGTACAATTTGAGCTGACCAAATAACACAAGTCAAACCAAATTACACTAGAAACCAGAAAACTAATAGAAAGAAAACAGAGGGTGAGAATAGATAAGATAGAAACTTAGACTAGAAGAAGAAGAAGAAGAACATACAACATCAGCGTAACACGAATCTCACAGCGGAACGAACATCATATGATAGATAACATATCCTTGAAATAAAATCAGTATATATATACAGTAGCATTATCTGAGTATAATACTTACAACACAGCGGAATAAACAATAGCTATATAATCCTGAAGCCTTCTGCTCCAAGCTCCTTCTAGTGCATCTGTAAATCCTGACTACTTGACTGCTGGTACAAAATTGGGCACCCAAGAGTTTAGGGAAAACAAAACAAAATAAACTCCGGGTCAGTCATGGGACTGGTGTGAGTAAAACAATTTAAAACAATTTGAGCGATTAAACGATATCTTATAAGACCACGCCGTATAACGGAACGGGTTTTTCCCTTATGAAAATCCAAAATAGTCTTTATATCAAAATTCTTTTGATATTATATTAGTGTCTATCAATCACAATATAATAATCATCTAGCAGAAACGCTTTCATCTCACGTTCTACATACATAGTATACAATCAAAATCGCGAGCACTTATTGGATAATGGATTTCCAACTATGACAAGGTATGGAACCACCTTTCGATAGTGTACCTCTAGAGAGGAATACACTGGGTTCAACAAGAACATCTTGCAACCCGACCACACATGACCGACCACTCATTTCGCTTGAGTGTATCGAATGTATATCACCAACGGTTGGGATCAACAACCGTTTCCCGAATGGGACAACATCGAATAGATTAAAGAAGTAAATGAAACTCTAGATCAGGTGACAATACACCCTAATTGGAAGCAACCCACTTAGCCATGCTGCCTGCCCGATTTTTGTCATTTCCCGGTTGTGAGGCTAGAGGCCACGCTTATCTCTGACAGATCACACATTTATTCACTTTGAATGTCACATCGTCATACCCGCCAAATCAAAAATTGATTTCCCTAAAAATACAACGGGTATACAGCTAAGAGAAACGAATTCCTCCGCCACCAAACGTATACACGTTTGAAGAAATCAACTTACGCGATCTATTAAATATACTCTGTTAGACATTTTTCCATACAGGTCGTCCTAGGACTGGACAAACCGAAGGCACTATTAAGTAAATCCATCTTAGGAAATTTCTACCTAGGATTTGACAGAACGACCCTTGCATAAACTCTGTCTTCAATTTTCTTCATCATATTTAATTGCAATGCTAACGTCCATACAGAGTGGTTTTCAGATAATGAATCTGATCCTGGTCTCTCCGTATTGATAACGGAAAAATGGTCAAAAACTTCGATAGTCGGTGAGTTAACTATCAAAGAAAAACATGTGTGCAAACAACGATATTATTTCCAGATGGAAATTTTATCGATCAATCATCATTTAACATTTATCGCTTTAGCTCATTAATTTATTCATTTTCATCTCCTGTTTTCATATATTCAACATTTCTTATTTTCTAAATTTAGAAAATATACGTTATTAACATTGGAAAACATTTCCTTTTCTTATTTCCTATATCAGAAAACATTTCTAATTCTTATTTGAAAAATGTTTCTAAAAATCCTACATTTGAATTTAAACAGATGTTTAAATAAAACATCGCCATGCCAACTCAAAACATTACACTCATTAACTAAATTCACTTAACCAACCTTCACTATCGAACCTTAACCATTCCTTAGTTAAAAATGAAGTCAACCAAGTTGGGGTATAACTACCTCTCAGACCTTAACTGAACAACATTTCTTACTTCGAAATAGACAAGTTCACCTTTTACATCTTTAACAAACTTCCTTACGTAACTCTCGGATTCTATTTACAAATCCACTTCTTTTACAGAAATCGTTTGATTATAACTATAGTGTTATAATCCCATGCTTCCGAACTATAATAACTTAAATATAACTTTTATTTGTTAATTTGGATAAATAACAAACAACTAATTTATTAATAAATAAATAAATCTTGATTAAAAACGGAAAGTGAATAGTACTTTCCCGAATTTGATATAACCGATTTTCAACGTATAACTCTCTTCTTCGAATAATCTATATTCGATAACTCTTTCCTTCGAATAAACTATATTCGATGACTCTCTTCTTCGAATAAACCATATTCGATAACTCCTTTCGAATAAACTATATTCGATAACTCTTTTCAAATAAACTATATTCGATAACTATCTTCTTCGAATAAACTATATTCGATAACTCCTTCGAATAACCAATATTCGATTAACTCACTTCGAATAACCAATATTCGATAACCTCACTTCGAATAACTTATGTTCGATTAACTTACTTCGAATAACCAATATTCGATAACCTCACTTCGAATAACTAATATTCGATTAACTTACTTCGAATAACCAATATTCATAACCTCACTTCGAATAACCAATATTCGATAATCTCACTTCGAATAACTAATATTCGATTAACTTACTTCGAATAACCAATATTCGATAACCTCACTTCGAATAACTAATATTTGATTAACTTACTTCGAATAACTAATATTCGATTAACTTACTTCGAATAACCAATATTCGATAACCTCACTTCGAATAACTAATATTCGATTAACTTACTTCGAATAACTAATATTCGATTAACTCACTTCGAATAAACTATATTCGATTAACTCACTTCGAATAAACTATATTCGATTAACTCACTTCGAATAAAGTATATTCGATAATCTCTCTTCGAATAACTATATTCGATTTACTCTATTCAATTAACTCTATATATAATCCATTAAGTTTGATTTCGTATTTTAAAATAGTATCCCATATTAAAATTCTATTTATACTTCTATTTATAGAATTATTCATACGAAATCTACTTTTTTATTTCTAACACTTAAAATCTTGTTTATAATTCCCTTTATAAATGTTGAGTTCACATTCTATTTCAAATATCGGTGTTGAAACCGATTCTACTTCTCTATATAAGTTCTGACTTATATATTCCATTTATCACATGGTAAATGTTTTATTTAATTTATAAAACATTATTTATAAATTAATCTTCTCTATTTATCTATTAAAACAGATTTCTATTAAATATTTACTTTAAATCCTTATCATGTTATAACCGTGTGCGAAGCACAGGTCTAAACCTTCCTAATGTAAAATTCTCTTTTTATAAAATTCTATTCGTTTTATAAATATTTCCTTTTCTATTTGTTTCACAAATATTTCCTTTTATATTTGTTTTACAAATATTTCCTTTTATATTTGTTTTACAAATATTTCCTTTTTATATCCTATTTATTTTCCAAATAAATATCCCTTATAATATCTTATTTATTTTCTAAATAAATATTCCTTTTATAAAACTCTATGATTTTATAATTATTTCCTTTTCTAAAATCTTTTGATTTTATAAATAATTCCTTTTATAAAATCCTTTGATGTTATAAATATTTTCTTTACAAATCCTTTGATTTTATAAATAATTTCTTTTTATAAAATCCTTTGATTTTATAAATATTTCATTTTCAATAAACACCTTGAAAATTCCCTTTTTACATTCCAGTATCAGTTATGATATTTGAATTACCCAATAACAAGATCAGTGTCATCATAATCAATCACAGATTTTATATCACATCATATATCACAATATATGAAAACCAACAGTAATAATATTGAGGAATCCAGTTGGATCCCTCCAACCTATTTCCCTGCATCCATAGATGTTGAACAATATAATTAACATCACTTTCATTTCAACATGAAATATTCTGATCAACAGAATCCATATTTGATTAACGATATATATATATATATATATTTACTTATATATATATATCACTAGATCTATAATTTCAGCCAATCAATTATCAATTCAACCGAACAGTCAACACACAACAATCAGTCATCATTTATCAGTTCTAAATATACGTTATAAAAATATGAACTGGTAGAGTTGGTGAGTTTTACTCACATTGGAAAGTTATCGTTAAATAACGATTAACTATCTTTGATTCAGACGGTCAATTTATTTTGCTATAAATTGTCACGAGCTCCAATTCACTCCCAGTCAGTTTCATTGTGTAGCCACCGTCCATACGATCCCAACGGATCTTGTTTTGCTGAATTTCGTTCACTTATGAATTTGTTATGCTCAATACAAATTAATACTCTATTAAATTGAAATAAACTTTGAATTTAATTCCATATGGGCTTTACCCCCTTCTTCCCAAGCCTGGCCCAACTAGAAAACAAACCCGCCCGCTTCCTTACTTCTTCCTCCCAGTAAACAGACTTCCGCTCCTCTTCACGCATAACACCATAGTAGAACATTTGCTCCACCCATTCTTCTTCTCCATGCCACTAAACTCCAAACCAAACACACCATCAAACTCTCCACCTAAATCTCATCATAACCGCACCTTATTAACCGAACTCGATTGCAACCTTTGCATTCCATCGCTCAACTCAAAGTCTTGAGCCCCAGTAAAATATCGACACTTTTCAGTCACCATTTCACTCAAAAAATTGCAACGAGATGCTAAATCCCATCCAAAACCCCAATACAACCCTTAAATTCGAATCGATGCCTTGTACATCACAAATTCCTGAACCCTAGTTCTCACGTGAAAACACAGTGAATGAAATTCTGCGTTGAACTCAACATAAAACATATCAGTGCGAAGATCTCCTCACAGTGGATCCATAAACATATCTTAAGTGATTTATGGCATTTGATTTCTTTTTATATGGATTGTTGAAGATCGATTTGGTTTTACTGTAAACAGTAATGTAACGGCTTGTATTTTGCGTTGAGCAGATAATGAACGAATTAGGTTTAAGTGAGGAGGGTAGCGGTATATATAGCAAGATTTAAATATTTTTTTATATTAATTTTTATAGTATCGCTGCTTGTATTTGTCTTCTAAAAATCCGTATGATCACATACGATACCCAAAAATCATGAAAACGGGCATGCAACTACAGTTTGACATTACGGACCCAACAAAACTGGTTTCGTCGAATTCTTACTCCGTTTGCTCACACAGCGTATTTTTAACCATCAAAATATCGACTACTTTTCACATTAAAAATCCGTACGGCCACACACTGACTCCAAAAATCACGAAACTTGAAATCTAACAATAATTTAATGTTATGGATCCAACAAAATTAGTTTCGCCGAAAACAGAGGTCGTTTGCAAAACTGGCTATTTTTAAAGCTCTAAACAACCCCATTTAAATATTAATATATTTCAAAATTATTAAATTAAATATTTATAAATAAATATTACCGTATATATTCACACTAGAAAATCATACAACTCCATATCGAGTTTCATAACTCGACATTCCAAAGTTCTCAGTTATATTGATATTCGATTTATATTTAAATCCTTTTTAAAATATAAATAAATCGTTATAAATTATAAAGGAATTCCATAGCGACTTTTCTAAAATTTGATTTGGACATAACTCAAAATCTACACGACGAAATCTCGATTTTTATCTTCCATTAGAAAAATATACTTCACCAGCTCCGAACGTTTCTTGTTTCATAGAAATCCGATTTAATTCTATATATCCAATTGAAGTTCGAATCGCCAAATTATGAACTGCAGCGCCATTTCGAGCTCGATTATAATTATAATATAATTATACGTTCAATTGTTGTTTATATAATATATTCGTTAATATAATTCAGCTCTAAACTGAATTATATATTTTAAATTGTCCAGTTCACACAATATTGTCGATTCACTATTTCCGACGATTTCAGAATTTAAATATATTACTCTATTATTTAATTTAATTAAATATTCACTATTATTTAATTAAACAATGATTTATTTCCCTAAATCACTATTTAAATAATTAAATTAAGTAATTATAATACCGTAAAAATACAGGACATTACATTCTTCCCCCTTAAAATAATTTCGTCCTCGAAATTGCAAAGGTAGAAAACAAACTCTATTAACTGGGTTAAAATTATTTCTATACTTATTAACGTCAGTTTCAACTGAGCCAATTTAATTTCGATTAAAATATTAATTCATTCTTATCAAATGAAAATTTTCTAATATTCCGAAAATTTTCTAACACCTTAAATTTTCGAAAAATTTCGCCAGCACCTTCTTTGTACTAGTCATATGCTCAAACTCCAACTTGCCTCTCTAGGCCTTCTTCAACCCGAAAGAAAATCAAACAGCCAAGTGGCTTGCCAAATAGGCTCGTAAATCACCAAACTCATATATAATATAAACTGGTACCTTTTTGTCGGCATATCAATATATCATTTCCATGTGTTACCAATTCTGCATATACCAATGTCATCCTAATCATTCGGTTATACCCAAGCCAAATTCTGTTCTTAACTCAGATTCCATTTTCAATTCCAACTCTTAACTTACCAGTCAAATTCCATTTCGGATTATCTCTAATCTAATCTAATTCGATACTTTCTATCTCAATTCATTTTCCACTTAACTGGTTTTAATTCAATTTCTATTTCTATTTACTTTTACAAATTCTAGTTTAATTTGTTTTAATTCAAACAATCTTCGCCAGGGAATTTTAAATCACTTAACTTTTCAAAAACCAGATATCCCTTTTCAGGATTCAAAACAACTTGCTTTCCATAAAACAATTCAAAATGAATATCTTTGGTAGTAATCCATCACTTAGAACTCGAAAATGAACACCGATGATGGTTGACTTCATCATCGGAATTTATTTTCCAGTGATCGAAGTGAGTTCAATACTATATCACTTTCAAAACCATTTCTAACCATTTCCATTTTGAAATACATTTCAAAATATTATCACAATAATCATAAAACAATTCGAAATCTCCCAGGATTTTAAAATTTACGTATATATAATCCAAGTCCATTTATAAACACTTTTTCAACTTAAGGAATTATAATTCCAATTCTGATTTTCATTTCAGATTTAACTCATTTGATTTCATATATTACACTTATATGAATTCTGATTGGTTATTTACATAACCATTTAATTTATAATCTTACTCGATTATAATAACAACCAATATATTATAATCATTTCAATATAAATCCATTCTTTATATCAAAACATACTTTGGGTAAAATTATTTCATTTACCTTCTTTTCAAAACATACTATGTCGGTTCATCGTATTCAAGTGTTTAGAAACTCCTACCGATACAGTGGATCAAACTGATCGACCAGAACTCATAAACAACTCGACCAATAAATTTCCATAATATAAAACCAGTTTTATATCAAATAACAAATACGCGCTCATATATATACACTCAAACTCAATCTAGGGCATTACTAACCCCATATCTACTGAGTCATGCCACAGAGCCAAGGTAATAACTTAACCTTCAGCTCTGATACCAACTGTAGTGTCCCGAAATTCCGATACAATTTGAGCTGACCAAATAACACAAGTCCAACCCAAATTACACTAGAAACCAGAAAACTAATAGAAATAAAATAGAGGGTGAGAATAGATAAGATAGAAACTTAGACTAGAAGAAGAAGAAGAACATACAACATCATAGTAACACGAATCTCACAGCGGAACGAACAACATATAATAGATAACATATCCTTGAAATAAAATTAGTATATGTATACAGTAGCATTATCAGAGTACAACACTTATAGCACAGCGGAATAAACAATAGCTACATAATCCTAAATCCTCCTGCACCAAGCTCCTTCTAGTGCATCTGTAAATCCCGACTACTTGACTGCTCGTACAAAATTGGGCACCCAAGTGTTTAGGGAAAACAAAACAAAATAAACTCCGGGTCAGTCATGGGACTGGTGTGAGTAAAACAATTTAAAACAGTTTGATCAATTAAACGATATCTTATAAGACCATGTTGTATAACGGAACGGGTTTTTCTCTTATGAAAATCCAAAATAGTCTTTATACCAAAATTCTTTTGATATTATATTAGTGTCTATCAATCACAATATAATAATCATCTAGCAGAAATGCTTTCATCTCACGTTCTACATACATAGTATACAATCAAAATCGCGAGCACTTATTGGATAATGGATTTCCAACTATGACAAGGTATGGAACCACCTTCCGATAGTGTACCTCTAGATAGGAATACACTGGGTTCAACAAGAACATCTTGCAACCCGACCACACATGACCGACCACTCATTTCGCTTGAGTGTATCGAATGTATATCACCAACGGTTGGGATCAGCAACCGTTTCCCTAATGGGACAACAACGAATTGATTAAATAAGTAAATGAAACTCTAGATCAGGTGACAATACACCCTAATTGGAAGCAACCCACTTAGCCATGCTACCTGCCCGATTTTGGTCATTTCCCGGTTGTGAGGCTAGAGTCCACGCTTATCTCTGACAGATCACATATTTATTCACTTTGAATGTCACATCGTCATACCCGCCAAATCACAAATTGATTTCCCAAAAAATACAACGGGTATACAACTAAGAGAAACGAATTCCTCCGCCACCAAACGTATATACGTTTGAAGAGATCAACTTACTTCCATACATGTCGTCCTAGGACTGGACAAACCGAAGGCATTATTCTGTAAATCCATCTCATGCAATTTCTACCTAGGATTTGATAGAACGACCCTTGCATAAACTCCGTCTTCAATTTTCTTTATCATATTTGATCGTAATGCTAACGTCCATACAGAGTGGTTTTCAGATAATGAATCTGATCCCGGTCTCTCCGTATTGACAACGGAAAAATGGTCAAAAACTTCGATAGTCGGGGAGTTAACTATCAAAGAAAAACACGTGTGCAAACAACGATATTATTTCCAGATGGAAATTTTATCGATCAATCATCATTTAACATTTATCTCTTTAGTTCATTAATTTATTCATTTTCATCTCCTGTTTCCATATATTCAACATTTCTTATTTTCTAAATTTAGAAAATATACGTTATTAACATTGGAAAACATTTCCATTTCTTATTTCCTATATCAGGAAACATTTCTGATTCTTATGTGGAAAACGTTTCCAAAACTCCTACATTTGGAATTAAACAGATGTTTAAATAAAACATCGCCATGCCAACTCAAAACATTACACTCATTAACTAAATTCACTTAACCAACCTTCACTATCGAACCTTAACCATTCCTTAGTTAAAAATGGAGTCAATCAAGTTGGGGTATAACTACCTCTCATACCTTAACTGAACAACATTTCTAACTTCTAAATAGACAAGTTCACCTTTTACATCTTTGAAAACTTCCTTACGTAACTCTCGGATTCTATTTACGAATCCACTTCTTTTACAGAAATCATTTGATTATAACTATAGTGTTATAATCCCATGCTTCCGAACTATAATAACTTAAATATAACTTTTATTTGTTAATTTGGATAAATAACAAACAACTAATTTATTAATAAATAAGTAAATCTTGACTAAAAACGGAAAGTGAATAGTACTTTCCCGAATTTGATATAATCGTATTTCAACGTATAACTCTCTTCTTCGAATAATCTCTATTCGTTAACTCTTTCCTTCGAATAAACTATATTCGATAACTCTCTTCTTCGAATAAACTATATTCGATAACTCCTTTCGAATAAACTATATTCGATAACTCTTTTCGAATAAACTATATTCGATAACTCTCTTCTTCGAATAAACTGTAATAACTCGGAAATCTGAGGCAATTAAATTTTTTTATTTTGGCAATTTTGATGAATTTTGAACATTTAAAATGATTTATTTTAAATAATAATGACGAGAAATTTATTTTGAATAGAATTAGAACGTATATATTGATTTGAATCGATGTTAGAATATAAATAATTATTTTTAATTATAAATGGAATTGAAAATGGAGCGAAGTTTGAAAATTCGATTTCAAATTTCAAATGAATGTACAAGATTCAAAATAAACCGGATTTTGGTGAAACAAAAAATATTAGAATCTATTTGAAAATATCTTTCCAACGAATCCGAAAAATCAAAATTCCATAGCGGGGATAAAAAGTTATGCCCAGTTGAAAATTCAGAATAGTCGCTATGGAATTCTGGCCCTTAAAAATGGAAATTTTGCAAACGACCTCGATTTTCGACGAAACCACTTTTGTTGGATCCGGGATGTCTAGTTACTGCTAGATTCCAAAATTCGTAATTTTCTGAATCAATATGTGAGTGTGGCAAAGGAAAACATGTTTTGATAGTTTTTGTCAATTTCGATGACCAGAAAATGGCCATTTTTCAAATGGTCTCAGAATTTGACGAAATTAGTTTTGTTAGGACCGTATCGTCGATACGATGCTAGAAAATATTTGTCGAGAATTTTTAGAGTCAGTATGTGGCCCTGGTAAATTGAAATGCGAGTTAAAATTCAATATATAGATTTATATTTAGCTTTTGACGAAAACTGATCGAAACGATCGAATCAGCTTATGATACATATCCCATTGTGTTCAGAATTGGGGTACTTAGCTAGGGATGACAGTCGTTGGGTTTGATTTGGAGTTTATATACAAAACCCTACTTTTATGGAATAAAATATAATATAATTTTTATTTAAATTATCTCCTTTCTTTCCCAAGCCCTACCCCCTTTTCAAAACCCGTTCAGCCCAAATCAGAGGGAAATCACCGCCGCCCTCCCCAAATCACCATCGCCCACCCATCTCTGGCGCCAAACACCGCGCCTCCATCGTAGGCTCCCCCTCCACCTTCATCCGCACCTCCTCCACTCCCTTCCCCCTCGAACAGGCGAAACCCTTCATCCAAACAACACCACATCCGCCGCACCACATCGCAGCTCTGCCCACGCCCTCCTCCGCCACGCCTCAGGTGGCCACCCCTCCAGCTAACATCGATTCCCTCTCCCTCTCTTCCTCCTCTCTCGAATCTTGTTCTCCCTCCTTCTCTAACCAAAGACGGACGCAACCCTTACGCCTTCGGGCCCGCGCAGACCGCCACCGCCTGCTGCAACCCCCAGCGCCGCTTCCAGCCCCTCCCCCGAGCCTCCTCCAACCACCAGAGCGATAAAATGTGAGCTTTTCCTTTTTTATTTATTTTGTAATTAGTTTTTTTTCTATATACAAATCAGTTTTAGCTTTGTGATAAAGTCAACATTTTGTTATCTAAAGTTAACATTTTTGATTATAGAAAAGTTTATATTTTTAGTTAAGAAAAGCTTATATTTTTGTATAGAAAGCTTATGTTTTTTTTTATATATATGAAAGTTTATATTCTTATTTAGAAAAGATTATATTTTTAGTCATAAAAGGAAATGATTCTTAAGCGAAGGAAGATATGATTTTTCTATATGAAAAATATAATTTTCATTCAAACAAAAGTATGATTTTTATAGTGTATACATCGCTATAAAGATTGGATTTTTATTATATATAAAGCGATAAAAATATGATTTTTATTTATAAAGATCGAATGTTAAAAAGGTGATTTTTAACATGAACAGCGTGAAACGGATCTCATCGAAAACACGGCGAAGATATTCTACATATGAAGAGTCGCGGTGTTTGGTTAAGCTTATGGGTGAGAACTTCTCACTTTTAATTTATTTTCTAGTTGAAATATGTACTAGGATGCAGGCGGTGCTTAGCAGCACCCGACACCCGTCGTCCACAGACCATGGATGACTTGTTTGTTTGATTGATGTGTTGTGAAAATTGATTGTGTGATGTAGAATGAATAAATATTTTATAGTTAAAAATATAATTTTTAACGTGTATATAAAATAAATATTTATAAACAAATCGGACTATTTGTTTATATACACCCATTTGACTGATATTGATTGGGACAATAAATTTTACACATCGCCCAACTGCACAAATAAAACCTGTGCTTGATTGTTTGAAACCCCACACGGGTGTTGGGATGATATTTACGTACACTAATCCCAATTGTTTAGTTGTATGTCGATCAATCAGTTGATAGGCTGTTGTAAGCGTTGATTATTTATATTCGATGCTTATACAATTGAGTAGTGCACTCGGGATGATGGATGATTGTTTATCACTATTGATATATACATGTGTTGTATGGAAATCCATAGAAATAAAATCTACTGTAATTAATTGGGTCTCATTCCAGTTTTGAAAAAGAAATATTTGAAAAAGAAATATTTGAAATAAAAATATTTGAAATAAAATATTTGAAATAAAATATTTGAAATAGAAATATTTGAAATAGAAATATATAAAGCCGTGTCGATTAGATTTACGCCATTTTGACGTGAACGATATTTATATCGATTTTATTCATTTATATAATGAATATCGAAAAGGAAATGATTTCGAAATCTAATGTTTTGAAAATATTATCATTTATATGTTAATGATATGGAATATTCAATTTTGATTTGAAATTGAATATGAAGTTGAAACCGTTTTGAAAACGAATTTAAAACGATTTATAAAATACGTTTTGAAAGGAAATCGACGTAATATATATATATATATATATATATTATATAATGGCCTGAATAGAACGCGCCGTGCTGCAGTAGTTCGCGAATTTCGACCATTGACTTCGAATGGATATTACGGGAGATCCGACCGTCGGATTCTCCTAAAAACCGGAACCGTTGGGTTCATATCGAAAAGAGCTTTCTAACGAATGCAAGAAATTAGAAATCTAACGGTTGGATTTGGAATTATGTCCAAATCAAATTTGGAAAAGGTCGCTGTAAGTGCAGTTCGATGGCCGTTTGTGGAAATCGACTGTACGGGCCTTGATAAAATTATTAAAAATATTAATAATTGGTGTAAAATCATAATGAATGATTTAGAAAGAACTGGGATGAAAAATTCCATAGTTGAAAAGATAAAAATATATTTTTATCGAAATGAATTAGTTATGAACTAGAATTAAAATCCATTATTTTTAAATAAATAAATTGGATTGAGAATGGGTTTTAATATAACCAGAATTTCCAATATGTGAATTGGAAGGGATTTGAATCGAAATCGCCTTCGAAATAGTTCGATGTTGGATTTCGTGATTATACAGATATTGTTATGGGAATTTGAAAGATATATTTATATCGTTATTTCCAATATGATATTTGTTGGTTTCAGAGTTTGATATTGAATATAAGTCGATATATTTTCTATTCAGAGCCTTGTATTTAATATCAAATGGGATTTTTGGTTTGTCGTGAACATTATCTTTAATAATACTGTTCTTAAGCACAAATTGAGTTAGGAAAATTAGAAACTAACTGCAAATCGGTTAAGATGAATGGTTTCCTGGTTATTGATCTGATGTTGGTTTCGGCCTTCAAGGTTAATATTTAGGGAATTGTTCTCTTACTAATTTACGGTTAGAGACTGATAGAATGGGATGCATTTTGGGTTTATCGTGAACCGTGTTTTAAATGACATTGGTTCTTTAACCCAGTGAAAAACAGAATATGATTTTCCAAGTTATATAATCATCAATATTGACTTTTGGAAATTAAAACTGAATTAGAGTTTTAATGAACCTTTAATTAGATTGAAAAGTGAATTTGATAATTAAAATTATCAAATTCAAGAAATGATCGAGAATGGAGTACCACCAGTTTTACTCCAGACGATATTTAAATCTTTAATTAGATTTGAATGTGAAATGGTAATTGAATTTACCAATAACATCGTGGTGTTAGATATGAAGTATTACCAGTTTTACTTCATGGGATGAATAGGTAGGGGTTGGGAAATTTAACAAATGATTACTTCGATAAGGTTCGTTAATCCCGACTAGTTTGGATAAACCATAATTTGGTTTGAATTGATATTCAAAAGAAGATTAAAGAATAAATTTAAAGAATTTATCTTTGATAAAATTAATGGGAACCTTTCCCTAAGAATGTGAAATTTAGCAACTAACTGAAGATTAGTTAAGATGAATGGTTACCCATGGTATTGATCTGATGTTGGTTTCGACCTTCGGGGTTAATATTTAGGGAATGGTTCTCTTACTAATTTACGGTTAGTGACTGATGAATTGGAATGAGGCGTATGTTGTGTTTGTTTAGCACTTGTTTATATTATATGCGAGTTATTCGGAAAGACCGGGTTTATCCCATTCAGAATAACTGATACAACAATAAGTCGAAGATGAAGACGGTGGTTGAAGACCGGAGGTCTTCATATTGTTTGGATGATTCCTGATGATCTTGATTGGGCCGTACACCCAAATGGAGGGAATAAGTTGGTGATCGTCTGACGTACTTGGAGATCGATGGATATGCGAGCTACAAGGTGCCTCCGGTTTCGTTCAGACCTAGAACGGACTAGTAAATGGACTGTGTGTCTGACATTGGATATCATTCTGTGTGATTGATGGATATCGGTTGCATGAAGTGGTTTGCCTGTGTGGCATGCTGAGATGCAAATGATCAAGGCTTTTGTTGAAAAGCAAAGTCTTGTGGTTGATGATCAAAGCACGGCCTATGTGGCATCGCTTTGTGTAGCGTTAATTCGCGAGCCTCACACCCCGGTGTGAACCATAAACGGGAGAAGGATCCAGGGAGGACATGCGTTTCCTTCTAGCTAGAAGTGGCGTCAGTGGTTTTACACGCCCTGACGAGTTTGACTTATGTGGTTGTTGGAATGCGAGGTGCCTCGGATATATTGATCGATCCGGGACCGATGGAGTCATTGGATTCATTTACGCCCCATATGGTGGGGAAACGCAGTGTTCAGGCATTTTAATCCACATCGAGTGAACAACACCTGTGGCTCCTAAGGGACGATGCGTTCTGTTCCTAAGGCTCGGGCTAGAGAGTCTCGAAGCGGTAAGGACAAACCCTTGCCTTGGTTCACAGATGGAAATCCAACTTCCAATACGTGACAATTGCGGTTTTGATTGTAGAACTAGTATGGCGACTTGATATATGGTACCCATGCCGTCTATGTTTGATACTTATGATTGAAATTGTTTTGACACTATACACTTATAGTTATAATAAAAGATGAAATTTAGCGTATCAAGCATTATTTGGCTATTATAAGGTAAAACCCTATCCTCTGGCTTGTGTTGCATTGTGTGATGGGACCTGGGTCTTATAATAGCTTCATTGTTCTTTATTTAGCATTGCGCTGTTGTTTTATGCACTGGTATTCTTGGGAGGAAACCCGTTCCGTGTTATACGGCGGGGTCCCTTGATTTACCTAACTTTAAACTAAAGATTAATAAGTGTTTTAATTCTCACACCAGTCACATGACTGACCTGGAGTTTATTGTTTTAACCTAAACTCTGGGTGCCCCTATTTCCACACGGGCAGCTAGTAGTTTTAGTTTTGCAGATTTATATTCACAGGATCCTGGTTTACAGCTGGAATGATATTCGGAAAGCTCTGTATCCATATATCTCTTTCAGTTGTGTTTTGTATTATTTTCCGCTGCTATGTAATGTAATTTAAATCTCTGATATTTTATGATGTGTAATATTTATTCATACTCTGTATATTCTTGTAATCTGATGAAATTGTTGTAATATACAATGAAATGTTCTTCTGTTTGTGTTCCGGTGTGTCTTGTCCTCAAAGCAATCCGGGCTTTCCTTCACGGGGAAATTCGGGTCGTTTCATTTTGGTATCAGAGCTTTGGTTTACAAAGCTCGAGAACAAGACATTTTAGAACCGAACGAAAGAATTCAGCAGAGATTGGATTAGTAATATCCAATAAGAATGACTCGTTAGAGATGGGATCAGTAGCATCCTAGAATGAGTTGAAAGAGTGTTATTTTTAAAAATAAGATAGAAAACAAATTTTTGTTTTGAAAATTTAAGTCATTTTATACGTATTTGAATATTATTTTTATATTGATTTTGGACAATCAAGTATATGAAGATCTTTGATATACGCCTAGCTAGCGTGTATTCGAAGTCTCAAATATACTAGATAGATATAGAATCACACTCTAGTCGCCCGAAGATGACACTGATGATTGAGATCTCATCATCAGTATTTGTGTTCGAGTTTCGAAAGTGGAATATCTATATATTTCCAATTGACTGGTGTGAGTACCAAAACTAGATAGGGTTTATTTGTTGTGATTTGGCACCAAAAACATGATTTTTTGTATTTATATATATCAACATTATGAATTTGAAACGTTAATTCATTAATTGATTGATGGTTGTGTTGTATGATTATTTGTTAACCAATAAAACCATTATGTGAAAGAGCGGTACATATAACCAAATTGTATCAAATATTGAACTGAATTGAAAATGGTTCGAAATTGCATACATGTACATGCATATATATTGAACAGGTCATAGCAAGGAGGCTAGAGCAGAGGAATAAAATTGTTTGCCCGACAAATAGGTACATGTTTACTAATTTCTTGGGGTTTTTGATGATTTTATGAGCCGATTGGCTAGCCGCTTGGCTGTTTCTTTTTCTTTTTGGATTGGAAAGGCATGTACGGCAATTTCGGGATTTTCCCGGTGCTCCCGTGCAGGGGAGGTTATGGCCAAATTTTTCGAAAATTTAGGGTGTTAGCCAAATTTTTGAAAAATTTGAAAAGTTCTTAGAAATTGAAAAGTTGAAGAACTTAAGCCGTAATGAAAATAATGAAAGTTGAGTTGATTGGTAAAACAACTTTCAGCTTCGTTCCTTTTCGGGGACGAAAAGTTTTAAGTGGGGGAGATTGTAATAACCCGGAAATCTGAGCCAATTTAAAATTTTTATTTTGGCAATTTTGATGAATTTTGAACATTTAAAATGATTTATTTTAAATAATAACGACAAGAAATTTATTTTGAATAAAATTAGAACGTATATATTGATTTGAATCGACGTTAGAATATAATAATTATTTTTAATTATAAAAGGAATTGAAAATGGAGCGGTAGTTTGAAAATTCGATTTTAAATTTCAAATGAATGTACAAGATTCAAAATAAACCGGATTTTGGCGAAACAAAAAATATTAGAATCTATTTGAAAATATCTTTCCAACGAATCCGAAAAATCAAAATTCCATAGCGGGGATAAAAGGTTATGCCCAGTTGAAAATTCAGAATAGTCGCTATGGAATTCTGGCCCTTAAAAATGGAAATTTTGCAAACGACCTCGGTTTTCGACGAAACCACTTTTGTTAGATCCGGGATGTCTAGTTATTGCTAGATTCCAAAATTCGTAATTTTTTGAATCAATATGTGAGCGTGGCGAAGGAAAATGTGTTTTGATAGTTTTTGTCAATTTCGATCGACCAGAAAATGGCCCTTTTTCAAATGGTCTCAGAATTTGACGAAATTAGTTTTATTAGGACCGTATCATCGATACGAGGCTAGAAAATATTTTCCGGGAATTTTTAGAGTCAGTATGTGGCCCCGGTAAATTGAAATGCGAGTTCAAATTCAATATATAGATTTATATTTAGATTTTGACGAAAACTGATCGAAACGATCGAATCAGCTTACGATACATATCCCACGGAATGGGGGTAATTAGCAAGAGATGACAGTCGTTGGGTTTGATTCAGAGTTTATATACAAAACCCTACTTTTATGGAATAAAATGTAATATAATTTTTATTTAAATTTTCTCCTTTCTTTCCCAAGCCCTACCCCCTTTTCAAAACCCGTTCAGCCCAAATAAGAGGGAAATCACCGCCGCCCTCCCCAAATCACCATCGCCCACCCATCTACGGCGCCAAACACCGCGCCTCCATCGCAGGCTCCCCCTCCACCTTCATCCGCACCTCCTCCACTCCCTTCCCCCTCGAACAGGCGAAACCCTTCATCCAGACGACACCACATCCGCCGCACCACATCGCAGCTCCGCCCATGCCTTCCTCCGCCACGCCTCAGGTGGCCACCCCTCCAGCTAACGTCGATTCCCTCCCCCTCTCTTCCTCCTCTCTCGAATCTCGTTCTCCCTCCTTCTCTAACCAAAGACCGACGCAACCCTTGCGCCTCCGGGCCAGCGCAGACTGCCACCGCCTGCTGCAACCCCCAGCGCCGCTTCCAGCCCCTCCCCCGAGCCTCCTCTAACCACCAGAGCGATAAAATGTGAGCTTTTCCTTTTTTAATTATTTTGTAATTAGTTTTTTTTTCTATATACAAATCAGTTTTAGCTTTGTGATAAAGTCAACATTTTGTTATCTAAAGTTAACATTTTTGATTATAGAAAAGTTTATATTTTTAGTTAAGAAATGCTTATATTTTTGTATAGAAAGCTTATATTTTTTTTATATATGAAAGTTTATATTCTTATTTAGCAAAGATTATATTTTTAGTCATAAAAGGAAATGATTCTTAAGCGAAGGAAGATACGATTTTTCTATATGAAAAATATAATTTTCATTCAAACAAAAGTATGATTTTTATAGTGTATACATTGCTATAAAGATTGGATTTTTATTATATATATAGCGATAAAAATATGATTTTTATTTATAAAGATCGAATGTTAAAAAGGTGATTTTTAACATGAACAGCGTGAAACAGATCTCGTTGAAAACACGGCGAAGATATTCTACATATGAAGAGTCGCGGTGTTTGGTTAAGCTTATGGGTGAGAACTTCTCACTTTTAATTTATTTTCTAGTTGAAATATGTACTAGGATGCAGACGGTGCTTAGAAGCACCCGACACCCGTCGTCCACAGACCATGGATGACTTGTTTGTTTGATTGATGTATTGTGAAAATTGATTGTGTGATGTAGAATGAATAAATATTTTATAGTTAAAAATATATTTTTTAACGTGTATATAAAATAAATATTCATAAACAAATCAGATGATTTGTTTATATACACCCATTTGACTGATATTGATTGGGACGATAAATTTTACACATCGCCCAACTGCACAAATAAAACCTGTGTTTGATTGTTTGAAACCCCACACGGGTGTTGGGATGATATTGACGTACACTAATCCCAATTGTTTAGTAGTATGTCGATCGACTGGTTGACAAGCTGTTGTAAGCGTTGATTATTTATATTCGATGTTTATGCAATTGAGTAGTGCACTCTGGATGATGGATGATTGTTTATCATTATTGATATATACATGTGCTGTATGGAAATCCATAGAAATAAAATCTATGGTAATTGATTGGGCCTCATTCCAGTTTTGAAAAAGAAACATTTGAAATAAAAATATTTGAAATAGAAATACTTGAAATAGAAATATATAAAGCCATGTCGATTAGATTTACGCCATTTTGACGTGAACGATATTTATATCGATTTTATTCATTTGTATAATGAATATCGAAAAGGAAATAATTTTGAAATCTAATGTTTTGAAAATATTATCATTTATATGTTAATGATATGGAATATTCAATTTTGATTTGAAATTGAATATGAAGTTGAAACCGTTTCTAAAACGAATTTAAAACGATTTAGAAAATACGTTTTAAAAGGAAATCGACGTAATATATATAATATATATATTATATATATAAAATGGCCTGAATAGAACGCGCCGCACTGTGGTAGTTCGCGAATTTCAACCATTGATTTCGAATGGACATTACGGGAGATCCGACCGTTGGATTCTCCTAAAAACCGGAACCGTTGGGTTCATATCGAAAAGAGCTTTCTAACGAATGCAAGAAACTAGAAATCTAACGGTTGGATTTGGAATTATGTCCAAATCAAATTTGGAAAAGGTCGCTGTAAGTGCAGTTCGATGGCCGTTTGTGGAAATCGACTGTACGGGCCTTGATAAAATTATTACAAATGTTAATAATTGGTGTAAAATCATAATGAATGATTTAGAAAGAACTAGGATGAAAATTTCCATAGTTGAAAGGATAAAAATATATTTTTATCGAAATGAACTAGTTATGAACTAGAATTAAAATCCAATATTTTTAAATAAATAAATTGGATTGAGAATGGGTTTTAATATAACCAGAATTTCCAATATGTGAATTGGAAGGGATTTGAATCGAAATCGTCTTCGGAATAGTTCGATGTTGGATTTCGTGATTATACAGATATTGTTATGGGAATTTGAAAGATATATTTATATCGTTATTTCCAATATGATATTTGTTGGTTTCAAAATTTGATATTGAATATAAGCCGATATATTTTCTATTCAGAGCCTTGTATTTAATATCAAATGGGATTTTGGGTTTGTCTTGAACAGTATCTTTAATAATACTGTTCTTAAACCCAAATTGAGTTAGGAAAATTAGAAACTAACTGCAAATCGGTTAAGATGAATGGTTTCCTGGGTATTGATTTGATGTTGGTTTCGGCCTTCGGGGTTAATATTTAGGGAATTGTTCTCTTACTAATTTACGGTTAGATACTGATAGAATGGGATGTGTTTTGGGTTTATCGTGAACCGTGTTTTAAATGACATTGGTTCTTTAACCCAGTGAAAAACAGAATATGATTTTCCAAGTTATATAATCATTAATATTGATTTTTGGAAATTATAACTGAATTAGAGTTTTAATGAACCTTTAATTAGATTGAGAAGTGAATTTGATAATTAAAATTATCAAATTCAAGAAATGATCGAGAATGGAGTACCACCAGTTTTACTCCAGACGATAGTTAAATCTTTAATTAGATTTGAACATGAAATGGTAATTGAATTTACCGATAACACCGTGGTGTTAGATATGAAGTATTACCAGTTTTACTTCATGGGATGAATAGGTTGGGGTTGGGAAATTTAACAAATGATTACTTCGGTAAGGTTCGTTAATCCCGACTAGTTTGGATAAACCATAATTTGGTTTGAATTGATATTCAAAAGAAGATTAAAGAATAAATTTAAAGAAGTTATCTTTGATAAAATTAATGGGAACCTTTCCCTAAGAATGTGAAATTTAGCAACTAACTGAAGATTAGTTAAGATGAATGGTTTCCTGGGTATTTATCTGATGTTGGTTTCGGCCTTCGGGGTTAATATTTATGGAATGGTTCTCTTACTAATTTACGGTTAGTGACTAATGAATTGGAATGAGGCGTATGTTGTGTTTGTTTAGCACTTGTTTATAATATACACGAGTTATTCGGAAAGATCGGGTTTATCCCATTCTGAATAACTGATACAACAATAAGTCGAAGATGAAGACGGTGGTTGAAGACCGGAGGTCTTCACATAGTTTGGATGATTCCTGATGAT
This sequence comes from Allium sativum, assembly GCA_030737875.1. Lineage (NCBI taxonomy): Eukaryota > Viridiplantae > Streptophyta > Magnoliopsida > Asparagales > Amaryllidaceae > Allium > Allium sativum. The sequence continues at coordinate 423,917,357 of CM060909.1, read as the reverse complement.
CTTGATTGGGCCGTATACCCAAAAGGAGGGAATAAGTTGGTGATCGTCCAGACGTACTTGGAGATCGATGGATATGCGAGGTACAAGGTGCCTCCGGTTTCGTTCAGACCCAGAACGGACTAGTAAATGGACTGTTTGTCTGACATTGGATATCATTCTGTGTGATTGATGGATATCGTTTGCATGAAGTGGTTTGCCAGTGTGGCATGCTGAGATGCAAATGATCAAGGCTTTTGTTGAAAAGCAAAGTCTTGTGGTTGATGATCAAAGCACGACCTATGTGGCATCGCTTTGTGTAGCGTTAATTCGCGAGCCTCACACCCCGGTGTGAACCAGAAACGGGAGAAGGATCCAGGGAGGACATGCGTTTCCTTCTAGCTAGAAGTGGTGTTAGTGGTTTTACACGCCCTGACGAGTTTGACTTATGTGGTTGTTGGAATGTGAGGCGCCTCGGATATATCGGTCGATCCGGGACCGATGGAGTCATTGGACTCATTTACGCCCCATAGGGCGGGAAAACGCAGTGTTCAGGCATTTTAATCCACATCGAGTGGACCGGCCCTGTGGCTCCCAAGGGACGATGCATTCTGTTCCTGAGGCCCGGGCTAGAGAGTCTCGAAGCGGTAAGGACGATCCCTTGCCTTGGTTCACAGATGGAAATCCAACTTCCAATACGTGACAATTGCGGTTTTGATTGTAGAACTAGTATGGCGACATGATATATGGTACCCATGTCGTCTATGCTTGATACTTATGATTGAAATTGTTTTAAGACTATACACTTATAGAAATAATAAAAGATGAAATTTAGCGTATAAAGCATTCTTTGGCTATTATAAGGTAAAACCCTATCCTCTGGCTTGTGTTGCATTGTGTGATGGGACCTGGGTCTTATAATAGCATCATTGTTCTTTATTTAGCATTGCGCTGTTATTTTATGCACTGGTATTCTTGGGAGGAAACCCGTTCCGTGTTATACGGCGGGGTCCCTTGATTTACCTAACTTTAAAATAAAGATTAATAACTGTTTTAGTTCTCACACCAGTCACATGACTGACCTGGAGTTTATTGTTTTAACCTAAACTCTGGGTGCCCCTATTTCCACACGGGCAGCTAGTAGTTTTGGTTTTGCAGATTTATATTCATAGGATCCTGGTTTACAGCTGGAATGATATTCGAAAAGCTCTGTATCCGTATATCTCTTTCAGTTGTGTTTTGTATTATTTTCCGCTGCTATGTAATGTAATTTAAATCTCTGATATTTTATGATGTGTAATATTTATTCATACTGTATATTCTTATAATCTGATGAAATTGTTGTAATATACAATGAAATGTTCTTCTATTTGTGTTCCAATGTGTCTTGTCCTCAAAGCAGTCCGGGCTTTTCTTCATGGGGAAGTTCGGGTCGTTGCATAAACTATATTCGATAACTCCTTCGAATAACCAATATTCGATTAACTCACTTCGAATAACCAATATTCAATAACCTCACTTTGAATAACTAATATTCGATTAACTTACTTCGAATAACCAATATTCGATAACCTCACTTCGAATAACTAATATTCGATTAACTTACTTCGAATAACCAATATTCGATAACCTCACTTCGAATAACCAATATTCGATAACCTCACTTCGAATAACTAATATTCGATTAACGTACTTTGAATAACCAATATTCGATAACCTCACTTCGAATAACTAATATTCGATTAACTTACTTCGAATAACTAATATTCGATTAACTTACTTCGAATAACCAATATTCGATAACCTCACTTCGAATAACTAATATTCGATTAACTTACTTCGAATAACTAATATTCGATTAACTCACTTAGAATAAACTATATTCGATTAACTCACTTCGAATAAACTATATTCGATTAACTCACTTCGAATAAACTATATTCGATAATCTCTCTTCGAATAACTATATTCGATTTACTCTATTCAGTTAACTCTCTATACAATCCATTAAGTTTGATTTCGTATTTTAAAATAGTATCCCATTTCCAAATTCTATTTATACTTCTATTTGTAGATTATTCATACGAAATCTACTTTTTCATTTCTAACACTTAAAATCTCGTTTATAATTCCCTTTATAAGTGTTGAGTTCACATTCTATTTCAAATATCGGTGTTGAAACCGATTCTACTTCTCTATATAAGTTCTGACTTATATATTCCATTTATCACATGATAAATGTTTTATTTAATTTATAAAACATTATTTATAAATTAATCTTCTCCGTTTATCTGTTAAAACATATTTCTATTAAATATTTACTTTAAATCCTTATCATGTTATAACCGTGTGCGAAGCACGGGTCTAAACCTTTCTAATGTAAAATTCTCTTTTTATAAAATTCTACTCATTTTATAAATATTTCCTTTTCTATTTGTTTCACAAATATTTCCTTTTATATTTGTTTTACAAATATTTCCTTTTATATTTGTTTTACAAATATTTCCTTTTTATATCCTATTTATTTTCCAAATAAATATCCCTTATAATATCTTATTTATTTTCTAAATAAATATTCCTTTTATAAAACTCTTTGATTTTATAAATATTTCCTTTTCTAAAATCTTTTGATTTTATAAATAATTCCTTTTATAAAATCCTTTGATGTTATAAATATTTTCTTTACAAAATCCTTTGATTTTATAAATAATTTCTTTTTATAAAATCCTTTGATTTTATAAATATTTCATTTTCAATATACACCTTCAAAATTCCCTTTTTACATTCCATTATCACTTATGATATTTGAATTACCCAATAACAAGATCGGTGTCATCATAATCAATCACAGATCATATATCACAATATATGAAAACAAATAGTAATAATATTGAGGAATCCAGTTGTATCCCTCCAACCTGTTTCCCTGCATCCACTAATGTTAAACAATATAGTTAACATCACTTTCATTTCAACATGAAATATTCTGATCAACAGAATCCATATTTGATTAACGATATATATATATATATATATCACTAGATCTATAATTTCAACCAATCAATTTTCAATTCAACCAAACAGTCAACACACAGCAATCAGTCATCATTTATCAGTTCTAAATATACGTTATAAAAATTTGAACTGATAGAGTTGGTGAGTTTTACTCACATTGGACAGTTATCGTTAAATAACGATTAACTATTTTTGATTCAGACGGACAATTTATTTTGCTATAAATTGTCAATAAATTGTCACGAGCTCCAATTCACTCCCTGTCAGTTTCATTGTGTAGCCACCGTCCATACGATCCCAATGGATCTTGTTTTGCTGAATTTCGTTCACGTATGAATTTGTTATGCTCAATACAAATTAATACTCTATTAAATTGAAATAAACTTTGAACTTAATTCCATATGGGCCTTACCCCCTTCTTTCCAAACCTGGCCCAACTAGAAAACAAACCCGCCTGCTTCCTTACTTCTTCCTCCCAGTAAACAGACTTCCGCTCCTCTTCACACATAACACCATAGCCGAACATTTTCTCCACCCATTCTTCTTCTCCATGCCACTAAACTCCAAACCAAACACACCATCAAACTCTCCACCTAAATCTCATCACAACCGCACCTTGTTAACCGAACTCGATCACAACCTTTGCATTCTGTCGCTCAGCTCAAAGTCCTGAGCCCCAGTAAAACATCGACACATTTCAGTCCCCATTTCACTCAAAAAAATTGCAACGAGATGCTAAATCCCATCCAAAACCCCAATACAACCCTTAAATTCGAATCGATGCCTTGTACATCACAAATTCCTGAACCCTAGTTCTCACGTGAAAACACAGTGAACGAAATTCTGCGTTGAACCCAACATAAAACACATCAGCGCGAAGATCTCCTCACAGTGGATCCACAAACATATCTTAAGTGATTTATGTCATTTGATTTCTTTTTATATGGTTTTTTGAAGAACGATTTGGTTTTACTGTAAACAGTAATGTAGCGGCTTGTATTTTGCGTTGACCAGATTGTGAATGAATTAGGTTTAAGTGAGGAGGGTAGCGGTATATATAGCAAGATTTAAATATTTTTTTATATTTATTATTATATTAATTTTTATAGTACCGCTGCTTGTATTTGTCTTCTAAAAATCCGTATGATCACATACAATACAAAAATCATGAAAACGGGCATGCAGCTACAATTTGACATTACGGACCCAATGAAACTGGTTTCATTGAATTCCGACTCCGATTGCTCACACAACGTATTTTTAACCGTTAAAATATCGACTGTTTTTCATATTAAAAATCCGTACAGCAACACACTGACCCCAAAAATCACGAAACTTGAAATCTAACAATAATTTAATGTTACGGATCCAACAAAATTAGTTTCATCGAAAACGGAGATAGTTTGCAAAACTGGCTATTTTTAAAGCTCTAAACAACCCCATTTAAATATTAATATTTTTAAAAATAATTAAATTAAATATTTTTAAATAAATATTATCGTATATATTCACACTAGAAAATATACAACTCCATTTTGGGATTCATAACTCGATATTCCAAAGTTCTCAGTTATATTGATATTCGATTTATATTTAAATCCTTTTTAAAATATATATAGATCATTATAAATTATAAAGGAATTCCATAGCGACTTTTCTAAAATTTGATTTGGACATAACTCAAAATCTACACGACGAAATCTCAATTTTTCTCTTCCATTAGAAAAATTTACTTCACCAGCTCCGAACGTTTCTTGTTTCATAGAAATCCGATTTAAAATGGATTATGTATATCTAATTGAAGTTCGAATCGCCAAATTACGAACTGCAGCGCCATTTCGAGCTCGATTATAATTATAATATAATTATATGTTCAACTGTCATTTATATAATATATTCGTTAATATAATACAACTCTAAACTGAATTATATATTTTAAATTGTCCAGTTCACACAATATTGTCGATTCACTATTTCCGACGATTTCGGAATTTAAATATATTACTCTATTATTTAATTTAATTAAATATTCACTATTATTTAATTAAACAATGATTTATTTCCCTAAATCACTATTTAAATAATTAAATAAATTAATTATAATACCGTAATTTTACGGGACATTACACTTGTCTTCTCCTATATTGCCATATTTTGGGACTATGCTTTTTATATATTACTGTACTCCGATGATTTTAGTAACAAGACGGAAATTGTAATGGCTTTTATGTATTTCAGACTTATGATGTAACTGGGTTTTGGACTACGATGTTTTATGTTTAAGAAAGTTTTAAATTCCGCTGTTATTTTATATCTCTCTTGTAATGTCTCTATTTCTGTTTACCTATAACACTTCACGAAACTTAATGCATTCTGATAAAGAGTGACATTAACGGACGTGGGGTGTCACATTTGGTATCAGAGGTGAAGGTTACAAGATCAGATAAAAGATTTTGAAAATTGTTTTCAAAAAGGTTTTAAAAGAAAGCATTTTCAAAGGAAAACTCTGTTTTGAAAAACATATTCCTCAAAGCCATATGGAATATCTTTCGATTCTCTGTTTGAATCCCTTTTCTTTTCTTTTTCAGCATGTCTGGGGAATCGATTCTTCCCGAGGGCGTTATGATACTGGCTTGGTTCCGTAGGTATCTTGAGGCTACAGCGCCTGCCAGAGGCCAAGTAGACACCCCTTCCACAGTTGCAGCCGCTGTTCCTCCTCCTCCTCCTCCGCGAGCGGATAATTTCTCTAAGATATGCAAGGATCTGTGCTATGGGAGGAAAGCCATTCCGAGGAACTGACAGTTTTGTAGAAGCAAGGAATTGACTTAAAAAGACAGAGGATTTATTTGGGATTTTTAAGGTTGATGACCGTACTAAGATTCAGTTGGATGTTTGGCAGCTGAAAGATGAGGCTTCATTCTAGTGGGAAGTGACGCAAGCAGGGCGTCCGATTGAGACTTGGGATGATTTCCGATAGAGATTCGAAATGAAGTTTCTTTCTCAAGCGGCGACAAGTATGAAAATGGAAAGTTTTTGGCACTTAAGCAAGGGGGCATGTCTGTCAAAGAGTATGTCAATAAATTTAACCAATTAGTGAGGTTTGGTTTGGAGCTAGTGAATACCCCGTACAAGAAAGCCTTGAGGTTTGCTAGAGGATTGAATGAACCCCTTCATGGGTTCACTATGTCTCATATTCCGATGGGAGCAACTTTTGAGAAACTCATTGATATGACATTGATGCACAAAGAAGATAAAGGTGGAAAGAAAGAGGCTAAGATTGATGAAACACAAAACACGAAAGTGTGGTCCAAGAAAGAACAACAACAATAGCTAAAAAAGGGAGGAAAGAATGACAAAGCCCAAGATAAGAGGAAATGTAATAACTGTGGACGCGTGATCATTTGGTCAAAGACTGCAAAAGAAGGAAGAATGCTTATTTCCATTGTGGAGAAGTCGGACACCTTATTAAGGATTGCTCGAAGAAGCAAGGACAAGGCCAAAGGGAAGGATCTTCTGGAGGCAGAGTCATGCTCTCGTGGCCGGTGTGCCGGGTAGAGGTAGGAACGTTTCTGTTGAAGGTTTTATTTCTCTTACTAATCATCCTATTAGAACTCTTTTTGATTATTGCGCTTCACATTCTTTTCTATCTAATTCTGTGGTTGAGTCTCTACACCTTAGTACTAGTATGGTTTTGGATCTCGTTGTTGTCTCAAACCCATTTGGAGGTACGACTCATTTGTCTATGATTTTTCGGTGTTTGAGAATATCTGTGTTGGGCGTCGAGTTTGAGTGCGATGCATTTTAACTTGGTTTCATGGGCTATGGTTTGATTATAGGGATGGATTGGCTATCCATGTATGGTGCCATTCTGGACTGTGAGAGGTGGCTCGTTAGACTTTTGACTTGCCATGAGAGGAGCCTCGAGATTTTCTGTGACCCTAAGGGGTCTGTCATGCTTAGTTTCCTAGAGTCGCTTGATGCATCTATCGATAATTTACAATCTGTACAAGTAGTCTGTGAGTATCCAAATTTTTTTGAGGAGGTTCGGGGCTTACTTCCAAAGCGCGAGATTGATTTCCGTATATACTTGGTGGACAATGCAAAGCCAGTTGCATTACCTGTGTGCCATATGGCTCCGAGAGAAAGGAGGGATCTCAGCAAGCAAATAGGGGAGGTACTTGAAAAAGAGTTTATTAGCGAAGCAAATCTGAATGGGATGCTCCAATAGTATTCGCCACTAAGGTTGATGGTTCACTTCGCTTATGCGTGGATTATAGGGAGTTGAATAAGCTCACTAAGAAAAAAAGGCATCTACTCCCGAGGATAGATGATCTATTTGACCAACTTGTTGGTGCATCTGTCTTCTCCCAGTTAGACTTGGCCATGGGGTTTCATCAGTTGAGGGTGGCTGAGGACAATACAGACAAGACTACCTTTAGAAATCCATATGATTTTTTTCGAGTGGCTCATCATGCCTTTTGGGTTGACGAATGCACCCACCTATTTTGTGGATCTGATGAGTAGGGTGTTTCGAGAGTTCATAAATAAGTTTATTGCGGTCTTTATTGATGACATCTTGATTTTCTTGAAGAGCAAGGAAGAGCATGCCCGACACTTAACGGAGGTTTTGAAAACTCTGTGCGCACCAGCTTAAGGCGAAATTCTCCAAATGTCATTTTTGGAGAAAGGAAGTGAGATTTCTAGGGTATGTGGTCTCTAAGGATGGGATGCAGTAGATCCCGCAAAAGTAGTTGCAGTTCAAGATTGGCAGATCCTAAAGAATGCAACGGAGGTGAGGAGTTTTCTTGATTTAGCGGGATATTATAGGAAGTTCATTAAGGACTTATCAAAGATATCAGACCCACTCACCAGACTCACGAAGAAGATTTTGACATTTTCTTAGGGTATAGACTATGAGGATGCTTTTTAGCGATTGAAGAGGGCTCTGACAACAGCCCCAGTCTTGACTTTGTCTGATGGGAACAAGGTGTTCACAGTATACACTGATGCATGTGGTACAGGTCTTGGTGCGGTTCTGATGCAAGAGGGAAGGGTAGTATGTTATGGAGGTAAACAGTTAAGAGTTCATGAGAAGAACTACCCTACCCATGACCTATAGTTAGCTGCCATAGTATTCGCGCTAAAGACTTGGCATCATTATCTACTTGGAGAGAAGTTCGAGTTGTACACCGATCATACATCTCTCAAGTACTTGTTCTCGCAGAAGGATCTTAATCTAAGGCAACAAAGATGGATGGAGTTCCTAGCGTCCAATGACTTTGAGATTTCTTATACCTCTGGCAAGGGTAATGTGGTGGCGGACGCCCTAAGTAAGCAGAGGATGACCTTGAGTCCTCTATTTGTAGAGAGACAAAGCTTGGAGTTTATATCGACTTTTGATTTTAGATCCTCCACTGAGTTCAGGATTGGTTTATTGGCATCATTAGAGGTGCGACCTACTCTGTTGGATCAGATAGGAACTTCACATCGAGAGGACCCACAAATAGCAGATAACTTGGATAGGCTCAGTAGAGGGGAGACTTCCAGTCACCTCAGTAGATATTCCACGGATGATAGAGGGTGGTTGCGACGAGATGGAAGGCTTTGTGTTCCAAGAGTTGGGAGTTTGTTGAAGATAGTCCTTGAGGAAGCCTATCATCCTAGGATGACTATCCATCCAGGCAGTGATTAGATGTATAGAGATATGAAGGGGGGTTTCATTTGGGCTGGGATGAAGAAAGAAGTAGCGGAGTTTGTTTCGTGATGTTTGATCTTCCAGCAAGTCAAGGCTGAGCAAAGGAAGCTCGGTGGTTCACTTCATCCTTTGGAGGTTCCACAATGGAAGTGGGAGAGCGTCTCTATGTATTTCATTGATGGTTTTCCTAGATCGAGGAAAGACAACACCGGTATTTCGGTTATAGTTGACAGGCTAAGAGCGCTCATTTCATTCCTGTTAAGAGTAAGAGGACGACAACATGGTTGGCAGCAGTTTATCTTCATGATATAGTCCGTCTACATGGAGTACCTTCCAGTATTGTGAGTGATCGTGACCCCATTTTCACCAGTGAGTTTTAGAGGAGCTTGCAAGAGGCATTAGGTACACAGTTGTGTTTGAGCACCGTTTATCACCCTCAGACCGATGGAAAGACGGAGAAGGTGAATAGAGTTCTTGAGGTTCTTTTAAGACTGTGTATCATAGACTTCAGAGGGACTTGGAAAGAACATCTTCCTTTGGTAGAGTTCGCCTACAACAATAGTTATCAGGCTAGTATTGGCATGGAACATTTCGAGGCATTGTATGGACAATCCTGTAGATCACCGACTTATTGGTGGGAGTCTATAAAAAGGCTTCTACTTGGACCTGAGATGGTTAGAGAGACTTCAAAAAATATTGATCTTATTCGAAGGCGCATGAAGACAGCTTAGGACAGACAAAAGTCCTATGCAGATAAGAGAAGGACCGATATTGAGTTTGAAGTAGGAGACATGGTTTTCACCAAGGTATCACCTTTGAGGAATGTGGTTCGTTTTGGATCTGTAGGGAAATTAGCACCAAGATTTGTAGGGCCATTTCCCATAACAGAAAGAATTGGCCAAATGGCATATAGGTTAAAGCTACTAGAGAGACTGGCCGGTGTTCATGATGTTTTCCACGTTTCTCATTTACGGAAGTGCTTGCATGATACCGCAGAAGTAGTTGAGCCGAGTATGCTTGAGGAAGTAGAGGTGGAACGGGAGGTGACAGTTAGACGAGTTCCTACCCGTATTCTTGGATCGGAGGTTAAGAAGCTACGCAACCAAGAGTTCAAGATGATGAAAGTTCAATAGGGTGAAGACCCCAAAATTGCAACTTGGGAGACTGAAGACAAGATCCGCGCTTCGTACCCTTTTCGTTTCAAGGGTATGTTCCTAACTTCTTTTTTCAAAGCTTTTATTCGTACTTGTTTCTGTCATTTAAGTATATCCTATCGATTGAATCTTCAACCTTTAGGTAGGGAACCTGTAAAGACCCGCAACTTCCCCGTAAAGGAAAGCGTCGGATAGTTCGAGAACAAGCCACAACAGAACGCATACAGAAGAACATTTCATTGTATATAACAACAATGCATCAGATTACAAGAATATACAGAGTATAAAAGAATATTACACGGAAATATCAGAGATTTAAATCACATTTAAATACATAGCAGCGGAAAATAATACAATTACACAACTAGAATGAGATATACGGATACAAAGCTTTCCGGATATCGTTCCAGCTGTAAACCAGGATCCTGTGAATATAAATCTGCAAAACCAAAACTACTAGCTGCCCGTGTCAAAATAAGGGCACCCAGAGTTTAGGTTAAAACAATAAACTCCAGGTCAGTCATGTGACTGGTGTGAGAACTAAAACAGTTATTAATCTTTATTTTTAAATCATTAGGTAAATCAAGGGACCACGCCGTATAACACGGAACGGGTTTCCTCCCAAGAATACCAGTGCATAAAACAAACAGCGCAATGCTAAATAAAGAAAAATGAAGCTGTTATAAGACCCAGGTCCTATCACACAATGCAACGCAAGCCGGGGGATAGGGTTTTTACCTTATAACAGCCAAAGAATGCTTGATACGTTTAAAACAAATCATTTGATACTATTATAAGTGCATAGTGTATAAAACAACTTCAAATCATAAGTATCAATCATAGGCGGCATGAATGCCCCATACCACTATGTCGCCATATATAGGTTATACAATCAAAATCGCAAAGTCACGTATTTGGAAATTGGATTTCCATCTATGAACCGAGGCAAAAGATAGTCCTCAACCGATTCGAGACTGCCTAGTCCGAGTCTCAGGATCAGAGCTCGAGTGACCCTTGGATCGTCAGGGCCGGTCCACACGGAGTGGATTAAAATGCCTGAACATGCGTTTCTCCGCCCTATGGGGCGTAAACGAGCCAACTAAATGACTCCATCGGTTCGAGAACGACCGATCAATCCGAGGCGCCTCGCAACAGCAACAACCACATAAGTCAAACTCGTCAGGGCGTGTAAAACCACTGACGCCACTTCTAACTAGGAAGAAACGCATGCCCTCCCTGAGGTCCGTCTCCCGTTTTTGGTTCATACCTGGTGTGAAACACGCGAGGTAAACGTTACACAAAGCTACGCCACAAAGGCCGTGCTTTGATCATCACCACAAGACTTTGCTTTTCAACAGAAGCCTTGATCATTTGCATCTTAGCATGCCACACCGGCAAACCATCCTATGCAACCGATATCAGTCACACAGAATGAAATCCGATGTCAGACACACAGTCCATTTACAAGTCCGTTCTGGGTCTGAACGAAACCGGAGGCACCTAGTACCCCGCATATCCATCGATCTCCAAGTACGTCTGGACGATCACTAACTGTTTCCATCTTCTTGGGTGTACAGCCCAATCAAGATCATCAGTTATCACCCAAACGACGTGAAGACCTCCGGTCTTCGACCATCGTCTTCATCTTCGACTTATCGTCGTATCAGTTATTCAGAATGGGATAAACCCGGTCTTTCCGAATAACTCGCGTATATATTATAAAAGTGTTACACAAACACAACATACGCCTCATTCCAACTCATTAGTCATTAACCGTAAATTAATCAAGAGAATAATTCCCCAAATATTAACCCCGAAGGCCGAAACCAACATCAGATCAATATCCAGAAAACCATTCTACTTAGCTAACCGACAGTTAGTTTCTAAATTTCACGTTCAAATCTAATTAAAGATTTAACTATCGCCTGGAGCAAAACTGGTGATACTCCATTCTCGATCTTTTCAATCTAATTAAAGATTCATTAAAACTCCACTTAGTTTTAATCTGTGACTGGGTTAAAGAATCAGTGTCATTTAAAACACGGTTCACGATAAACCCAAAGTCACATCCCATTAATTATCGGGTTAAAGAACAAGTGTTATTTAAAACACTGTTCACGACAAACCCAAAAATCAATATCCATTCAATTCCAATTAAATATTATTTAATTGGTACACTTCATTAAATCTAAATAAAAAGATTTAATCTTTTCTCAACTGGGTTCAAGAGCAGTGTTAGTGAAGACACCATTCACGACAAACCCAAATCACATTCATTAATTATCGGGTTAAAGAACAAGTGTTATTTAAAACACTGTTCACGATAAACCCAAAAATCAATATCAATTCAATTCCAATTAAATATTATTTAATTGGTACACTTCATTAAATCTAAATAAAAAGATTTAATCTTTTCTCAACTGGGTTCAAGAATAGTGTTAGTGAAGACACCATTCACGACAAACCCAAATCACATTCGATATTCAATACAAGGCTCTGAATAGAAAATATATCGGCTTATATTCAATATCGAATTCTACGACTAACAAATGTCGTATTGGAAATAACGATATCAATATATATCTTTCAAATTTCCATAACAACACCTGTATAATCACGAATTCCAACATCGAAATATTCCGAAGACAATTTCGATTCAAATCCACTCCAATGCAATCATTGGAAATTTTGGTTATTTTTAAAACCCTTTTCGAATTCAATTTATTTATTTAAAAATAAATAGAATTATAATTCTAGTTCAAAACTAGTTCATTTCGATAAAAATCTATTTTTATCTTTTCAAATATGGAGTTTTTCATCCCAATTCTTTCTAAATCATTTCTTATGATTTTACACAAATTATTACTATTTTTAATAATTTTATCAAGGCCCGTACAGTCGATTTCCAACAATGGCCATCGAACTGCACTTACAGCGACCTTTTTCGAATTTGATTTGGACATAATTCCAAATCCAACCGTTAGATTTCAAATTTCTAACGTTCATTAGAAAGCTCTTTTCGATACGAACCCAACGGTTCCGGTTTTAGGAGAATCCGACGGTCGGATCTCCCGCAATGTCCGTTTGAAATAAATGGTCGAAATTCACGAACTGCCGCGGCGCGGCGCGTTCTATTCAGGCCATTATATTATATATATAATATATATAATATATACTTCGTCGATTCCTATTTAAAACGAATTATATAAATAGTTTTAAATTCGTTTCAAAAGCAATTTCAACCTCCTTTTCAATTCAAATCAAAATTGAATTCTTCTTTATAAATTCGTTTCAAAATTCATTTCTATTCAATTCAAATTTCAATTCAATTTGAATTCATTTCAATTCGTTTTCAATTCAATTCATTTCGAAATCGTTTTCAATTCAATTCATTTCGAAATCGTTTTCAATTCAATTCATTTCGAAATCGTTTTCAATTCAATTCAATTCGAAATCGTTTTCAATTCAATTCATTTCGAAATCGTTTTCAATTCAATTCAATTTCGAAATCGTTTTCAATTCAATTCATTTCGAAATCGTTTTCAATTCAATTCAATTTCGAAATCGTTTTCAATTCAATTCATTTCGAAATCGTTTTCAATTCAATTCTTTTCGAAATCGTTTTCAATTCAATTCATTTCGAAATCGTTTTTCAATTCAATTCAATTCGAAATCGTTTTCAATTCAATTCATTTCGAAATCGTTTTCAATTCAATTCAATTCGAAATCGTTTTCAATTCAATTCATTTCGAAATCGTTTTCAATTCAATTCAATTTCGAAATCGTTTTCAATTCAATTCATTTCGAAATCGTTTTCAATTCAATTCATTTCGAAATCGTTTTCAATTCAATTCATTTCGAAATCGTTTTCAATTCAATTCATTTCGAAATCGTTTTCAATTCAATTCATTTCGAAATCGTTTTCAATTCAATTCAATTCGAAATCGTTTTCAATTCAATTCATTTCGAAATCGTTTTCAATTCAATTCATTTCGAAATCGTTTTCAATTCAATTCATTTCGAAATCGTTTTCAATTCAATTCAATTCAAAATATTCGATTTCGAAATCACTTTTCAATATTCATTTTTAAGATGAATAAAATCGATATAAATATCGTTCTCGTCAAAATGGCGTCAATCTAATCAACACGGCTTCATAAATTTCTATTTTCAAATATTCTATTTCAAATATTTCTTTTTCCAAAATAGTTGTTATTATAAAAATATTTTGTTCAACACATGACCAATCTCAATGAATGAGTACTGTCAACACATGAACTTTTATTTTATAATATTCTTTATTTTTCAAATTGGAATGAGGCCCAATCAATTACCATATAAAATTAATTATATGGATTTTCATACAACACATGTATATAATAACATTGAAAATAATCAACCATCAACCAAAGTGCACTACACTGTAAAAGCATCAAATATAGATATTCAACGCTTATAACAGCCTGTCAATCAATCGATCGACATATTCAATCAATCAGGATGAGTGAACTTCAAATTTCATCCCAACACCCGTGTGGGGTTTCAAACAATCGAACACATATTTTATTTGTGCAGTTAGGCGATGTGTAAAATTTATCGACCCAATCAACGTCATTCAAATAGGTGTACATAAACAAACCGTCTGGTTTGTAAATGAATATTCTATTTTATTCACTTCACGTTAAAAATTATATTTTTAACGATAAAACATTTTATTTCAACTTATGAATTTCTATTCAATTCATTTATTCAATAAAATGATATTTTTATTTTTCTAACATATTTTAGAAAATTTCGGCGGCATAACGGCACGATACTAAAAACGGGATAAGGCCTAGCCTTGTCCCCGGTCTAGTGAAGGCCCACGCCATTCACTCATCAATCAAATCAATTTCATTTTGCAAACCACAAAATTTGGAGTAAGAGTCTAACCTAGTCTTACTCCTTCGCCTTATAACGGCGCACGTCTAATCCTAACCAATTTATCGATTCGATTTTTCACACCACAAACCACATTCAAACCAATATCTCAATCAATCACCAAACAATCCAAACAAACAAGTCCATGGTATGTGGACGGGTGTCGGGTGCTTCTAATAAGCACCGTCTGCATCCTAGTATATATATAACTAGAAAAGTAAATTTGAGTGAGAAGTTCTCACATATAGCTATCCTAGCTCCACGGCTCTTCATCTGCAGAAGTCTTCCTCGTTATCGCCTCTTCGTCATCTTCGTTGCCCGTAGTCACTATATATATAAAAATCGAATTTTTACTTCAAAGTTCAATATATAAAAATCGAATTTTTATTTCAAAGTTCAATATATAAAAATCGAATTTTTATTTCAAAGTTCAATATATAAAAATCGAATTTTTATTTCAAAGTTCAATATATAAAAATCGAATTTTTATTTCAAAGTTCAATATATAAAAATCGAATTTTTATTTCGATGTTCAATATATAAAAATCGAATTTTTATTTCGATGTTCAATATATAAAAATCATATTTTTATTTCAAAGTTCAATATATAAAAATCGATTTTTTATTTCAAAGTTCAATATATAAAAATCGATTTTTTATTTCGATGTTCAATATATAAAAATCATATTTTTATTTCAAAGTTCAATATATAAAAATCGATTTTTTATTTCAAAGTTCAATATATAAAAATCGATTTTTTATTTCGATGTTCAATATATAAAAATCATATTTTTATTTCTACCTCATTATAAAAACCCAATGCTAAATTTAATTTAAAACAATGTACATTTTTATATTTCTAAACAAAATATATTTTCCTAAACAAGGTATATATATATTTTGTCTTAGCAAAGTTTTTATATTTTTCTTTAACAAATTTATATATTTCTTAATCAATGCTATATACAAATTTAAAAACCAATTCTAATTTTATTTTCAAAAGAGTTCTAATTTTATTTCTAACCCAAAAAAAATCAGTTTTTATTTTTAACCAAAAATCAGTTTTTATTTTTAACTAAAAAATCAGTTTTTATTTCTTTTTACAAAATCATTTTTACTTTTATAAAAAATCAGTTTTACTTATATATAAAAAAAAAAAAAAATCAGTTTCAATCCTAATTAAATAGAACAGTTTTAAAATCATTAAAATAACAAAACAAAACAAAAATAAAAAAAAAAAAAAAACTTACATTTCTGCGAAGAGAGAGGGGGGGGGAATCAGTGGCTGTCGGCGGTGGAAAGATCGTCGGCTGGGGGGGCTTCGGTCCTCGTCAGGTGGTTCGACGAATTGGGGGGGGCGGCTGCAGTCGATTCAGGGGGGGGTTGCTTCGCGATAGGGGGGGGTGCTCTGGTGGCTCGCCGCGGCACTGGGGGGGTGGGGTTTCGATGGGGGAGCTGCGGTGGTCGCCGCCGCCTAGGGGCGCGACGAATTCCGCCTCCGTCTCCTTTTTTTTTTTTTTTTTTCCTTCCTGTAAAGTGAAATCGGGGGGGGGGGGGGGGGCAGAAGAAAGATAAAGGGGAGGGAATTTAAAAATATTATTTATTTATTTTTTTTTTTTTTTTTTTTTTTTTATTTAAAGTTGACTTTTACCCAGGACCACGAAACGAGGCCCAACGCCTGACGCCCATAGCGTTTCACCCCCATTCCGAACCCAATGGGATATGTATCGCAAGCTGATTCGATAGTTACAATCAGTTTCCGTTGAATCTACATTTAAATCTCTATATTGAATTTTAAACGTACATTTCAAATTACCGGGGTCACATGCTAACCCTAAAAATTCTCGAAAAATATTTTCTAGCTTCGTATTGACGATACGGTCTTAACAAAACTAGTTTCGTCGAATTCTGAGACCGTTGGAAAAATGGCCAATTTCCAGTCGATTAAAATCAACTGAAATGGTCAAAACACGTTTTCCTATGCCACGCTCACATATTGATTCGAAAAATTATGAAATTTGAAACCTAGCGATAACTTGACACTGCGGATCCAACAAAAGTGGTTTCGTCGAAATCCGAGGTCATTTGCAAAATGTCCATTTTTAAGGGCCTGAATTCCATAGCGACTATTCAGAATTTTCAACTGGACATAACTTTTGATTCCCGCTACTAACTTTTGATTTTTCGGATTCGTTGGAAAGATATTCACTATTAGATTCCATTATTTTTGGTTTCACTAAAATCCGGATTGTTTTGCACCCGGTACATTCAATTGAAGTTTGAAATCGAATTATCGAACTACCGCGCCATTTTCAATTCTATTTATAATTATATATAATTATTTATATTCTAACGACGACGCGTATAATATATACGTTCGAATTATATTCAAAATAAATTTATTGTCGATATTATTTAAAATAATTCATTTTAAATAATCAAAATTCGCTAAAATTGCCAAAATAAAATTTTCAAACTGGCCCAGATTTTCCGGGTTGTTACAATCTCCCCCACTTAAAACTTTTCGTCCCCGAAAAGGAACAAAGTCGAAAGTGGTTTGATTATTCAGCTCTACGTTCGATCTGGCTTCCATTCTCTAACTTTTCAGTTTCTGAGAATTTCCAAAACTTCAAAAATTTGGCTAACACCCTAAATTTTCGAAAAATTTCGCCATAACCTCCCCTGTACCGGGAGCATCGGGGAATTTCAAATAGCTTCCCCGGTCCTTCAGATCTCAAAAAGAAAAAGAAAAAGCCAAGCGGCTAGCCAATAGGCTCACAAAATCATCATCACCCAAACAAAACAGGAAATTATGTAGTAAACATGTACCTATTTGTCGGGCAAACAAATTTTATTCTCTGCTCTAGCCTCCTTGCTATGACCTGTTCAAAGATATATATGTATATGCAAGCAAATGCGACCAATTTTCAATATAGTTCAATATTTGATTCAATTAGGCTAATTGGCTAAAAATTAGCAAACAAATAAACAAACAACACAAACATCAATCAATTAGTGAATTAGAGTTTCAAATTCATAATTTTGATACATACTGAAAATCTTGTTTTTGATGCCAATTCACAACAATAGGCCCTATCTAATTTTGGTTCTCACACCAGTCCATAGGAAATATATAGAAAGCCCACTTTCGTCACTCGAACATAAATTCTAATGATGGAGCTCCATCATCAAAATCATCTCCAGGCGATTAGAGTGTAATTCTATATCTATCCAGTATATTAAAACTTCAAATACACGTTTGCAAGGCGTATATGCAAAATCTTTATATACTGGACTGTCCTAATCAATATAAATAAATAATCAAATACGAATAAGTGATTTAGATTTTCAAAACAAAAATTGTTTTCATTTGAAAAACATACCCTTCACACTCGTTCTAGGATACTACTGATCCTATCTCTAACGAGTCATTCTCATTGGATATTGCTAATCCAATATCTGACGAATTCTTTCGTATGTTTCTAATGTGTCTTGTTCTCTAGCTTTGTAAACCAAAGCTCTGATACCAACTGTAAAGACCCGCAACTTCCCCGTAAAGGAAAGCGTCGGATAGTTCGAGAACAAGCCACAACAGAACGCATACAGAAGAACATTTCATTGTATATAACAACAATGCATCAGATTACAAGAATATACAGAGTATAAAAGAATATTACACGGAAATATCAGAGATTTAAATCACATTTAAATACATAGCAGCGGAAAATAATACAATTACACAACTAGAATGAGATATACGGATACAAAGCTTTCCGGATATCGTTCCAGCTGTAAACCAGGATCCTGTGAATATAAATCTGCAAAACCAAAACTACTAGCTGCCCGTGTCAAAATAAGGGCACCCAGAGTTTAGGTTAAAACAATAAACTCCAGGTCAGTCATGTGACTGGTGTGAGAACTAAAACAGTTATTAATCTTTATTTTTAAATCATTAGGTAAATCAAGGGACCACGCCGTATAACACGGAACGGGTTTCCTCCCAAGAATACCAGTGCATAAAACAAACAGCGCAATGCTAAATAAAGAAAAATGAAGCTGTTATAAGACCCAGGTCCTATCACACAATGCAACGCAAGCCGGGGGATAGGGTTTTTACCTTATAACAGCCAAAGAATGCTTGATACGTTTAAAACAAATCATTTGATACTATTATAAGTGCATAGTGTATAAAACAACTTCAAATCATAAGTATCAATCATAGGCGGCATGAATGCCCCATACCACTATGTCGCCATATATAGGTTATACAATCAAAATCGCAAAGTCACGTATTTGGAAATTGGATTTCCATCTATGAACCGAGGCAAAAGATAGTCCTCAACCGATTCGAGACTGCCTAGTCCGAGTCTCAGGATCAGAGCTCGAGTGACCCTTGGATCGTCAGGGCCGGTCCACACGGAGTGGATTAAAATGCCTGAACATGCGTTTCTCCGCCCTATGGGGCGTAAACGAGCCAACTAAATGACTCCATCGGTTCGAGAACGACCGATCAATCCGAGGCGCCTCGCAACAGCAACAACCACATAAGTCAAACTCGTCAGGGCGTGTAAAACCACTGACGCCACTTCTAACTAGGAAGAAACGCATGCCCTCCCTGAGGTCCGTCTCCCGTTTTTGGTTCATACCTGGTGTGAAACACGCGAGGTAAACGTTACACAAAGCTACGCCACAAAGGCCGTGCTTTGATCATCACCACAAGACTTTGCTTTTCAACAGAAGCCTTGATCATTTGCATCTTAGCATGCCACACCGGCAAACCATCCTATGCAACCGATATCAGTCACACAGAATGAAATCCGATGTCAGACACACAGTCCATTTACAAGTCCGTTCTGGGTCTGAACGAAACCGGAGGCACCTAGTACCCCGCATATCCATCGATCTCCAAGTACGTCTGGACGATCACTAACTGTTTCCATCTTCTTGGGTGTACAGCCCAATCAAGATCATCAGTTATCACCCAAACGACGTGAAGACCTCCGGTCTTCGACCATCGTCTTCATCTTCGACTTATCGTCGTATCAGTTATTCAGAATGGGATAAACCCGGTCTTTCCGAATAACTCGCGTATATATTATAAAAGTGTTACACAAACACAACATACGCCTCATTCCAACTCATTAGTCATTAACCGTAAATTAATCAAGAGAATAATTCCCCAAATATTAACCCCGAAGGCCGAAACCAACATCAGATCAATATCCAGAAAACCATTCTACTTAGCTAACCGACAGTTAGTTTCTAAATTTCACGTTCAAATCTAATTAAAGATTTA
This sequence comes from Allium sativum, assembly GCA_030737875.1. Lineage (NCBI taxonomy): Eukaryota > Viridiplantae > Streptophyta > Magnoliopsida > Asparagales > Amaryllidaceae > Allium > Allium sativum. The sequence goes on along the minus strand of CM060909.1, from coordinate 423,897,301 downwards.
ACTATCGCCTGGAGCAAAACTGGTGATACTCCATTCTCGATCTTTTCAATCTAATTAAAGATTCATTAAAACTCCACTTAGTTTTAATCTGTGACTGGGTTAAAGAATCAGTGTCATTTAAAACACGGTTCACGATAAACCCAAAGTCACATCCCATTAATTATCGGGTTAAAGAACAAGTGTTATTTAAAACACTGTTCACGACAAACCCAAAAATCAATATCCATTCAATTCCAATTAAATATTATTTAATTGGTACACTTCATTAAATCTAAATAAAAAGATTTAATCTTTTCTCAACTGGGTTCAAGAGCAGTGTTAGTGAAGACACCATTCACGACAAACCCAAATCACATTCATTAATTATCGGGTTAAAGAACAAGTGTTATTTAAAACACTGTTCACGATAAACCCAAAAATCAATATCAATTCAATTCCAATTAAATATTATTTAATTGGTACACTTCATTAAATCTAAATAAAAAGATTTAATCTTTTCTCAACTGGGTTCAAGAATAGTGTTAGTGAAGACACCATTCACGACAAACCCAAATCACATTCGATATTCAATACAAGGCTCTGAATAGAAAATATATCGGCTTATATTCAATATCGAATTCTACGACTAACAAATGTCGTATTGGAAATAACGATATCAATATATATCTTTCAAATTTCCATAACAACACCTGTATAATCACGAATTCCAACATCGAAATATTCCGAAGACAATTTCGATTCAAATCCACTCCAATGCAATCATTGGAAATTTTGGTTATTTTTAAAACCCTTTTCGAATTCAATTTATTTATTTAAAAATAAATAGAATTATAATTCTAGTTCAAAACTAGTTCATTTCGATAAAAATCTATTTTTATCTTTTCAAATATGGAGTTTTTCATCCCAATTCTTTCTAAATCATTTCTTATGATTTTACACAAATTATTACTATTTTTAATAATTTTATCAAGGCCCGTACAGTCGATTTCCAACAATGGCCATCGAACTGCACTTACAGCGACCTTTTTCGAATTTGATTTGGACATAATTCCAAATCCAACCGTTAGATTTCAAATTTCTAACGTTCATTAGAAAGCTCTTTTCGATACGAACCCAACGGTTCCGGTTTTAGGAGAATCCGACGGTCGGATCTCCCGCAATGTCCGTTTGAAATAAATGGTCGAAATTCACGAACTGCCGCGGCGCGGCGCGTTCTATTCAGGCCATTATATTATATATATAATATATATAATATATACTTCGTCGATTCCTATTTAAAACGAATTATATAAATAGTTTTAAATTCGTTTCAAAAGCAATTTCAACCTCCTTTTCAATTCAAATCAAAATTGAATTCTTCTTTATAAATTCGTTTCAAAATTCATTTCTATTCAATTCAAATTTCAATTCAATTTGAATTCATTTCAATTCGTTTTCAATTCAATTCATTTCGAAATCGTTTTCAATTCAATTCATTTCGAAATCGTTTTCAATTCAATTCATTTCGAAATCGTTTTCAATTCAATTCAATTCGAAATCGTTTTCAATTCAATTCATTTCGAAATCGTTTTCAATTCAATTCAATTTCGAAATCGTTTTCAATTCAATTCATTTCGAAATCGTTTTCAATTCAATTCAATTTCGAAATCGTTTTCAATTCAATTCATTTCGAAATCGTTTTCAATTCAATTCTTTTCGAAATCGTTTTCAATTCAATTCATTTCGAAATCGTTTTTCAATTCAATTCAATTCGAAATCGTTTTCAATTCAATTCATTTCGAAATCGTTTTCAATTCAATTCAATTCGAAATCGTTTTCAATTCAATTCATTTCGAAATCGTTTTCAATTCAATTCAATTTCGAAATCGTTTTCAATTCAATTCATTTCGAAATCGTTTTCAATTCAATTCATTTCGAAATCGTTTTCAATTCAATTCATTTCGAAATCGTTTTCAATTCAATTCATTTCGAAATCGTTTTCAATTCAATTCATTTCGAAATCGTTTTCAATTCAATTCAATTCGAAATCGTTTTCAATTCAATTCATTTCGAAATCGTTTTCAATTCAATTCATTTCGAAATCGTTTTCAATTCAATTCATTTCGAAATCGTTTTCAATTCAATTCAATTCAAAATATTCGATTTCGAAATCACTTTTCAATATTCATTTTTAAGATGAATAAAATCGATATAAATATCGTTCTCGTCAAAATGGCGTCAATCTAATCAACACGGCTTCATAAATTTCTATTTTCAAATATTCTATTTCAAATATTTCTTTTTCCAAAATAGTTGTTATTATAAAAATATTTTGTTCAACACATGACCAATCTCAATGAATGAGTACTGTCAACACATGAACTTTTATTTTATAATATTCTTTATTTTTCAAATTGGAATGAGGCCCAATCAATTACCATATAAAATTAATTATATGGATTTTCATACAACACATGTATATAATAACATTGAAAATAATCAACCATCAACCAAAGTGCACTACACTGTAAAAGCATCAAATATAGATATTCAACGCTTATAACAGCCTGTCAATCAATCGATCGACATATTCAATCAATCAGGATGAGTGAACTTCAAATTTCATCCCAACACCCGTGTGGGGTTTCAAACAATCGAACACATATTTTATTTGTGCAGTTAGGCGATGTGTAAAATTTATCGACCCAATCAACGTCATTCAAATAGGTGTACATAAACAAACCGTCTGGTTTGTAAATGAATATTCTATTTTATTCACTTCACGTTAAAAATTATATTTTTAACGATAAAACATTTTATTTCAACTTATGAATTTCTATTCAATTCATTTATTCAATAAAATGATATTTTTATTTTTCTAACATATTTTAGAAAATTTCGGCGGCATAACGGCACGATACTAAAAACGGGATAAGGCCTAGCCTTGTCCCCGGTCTAGTGAAGGCCCACGCCATTCACTCATCAATCAAATCAATTTCATTTTGCAAACCACAAAATTTGGAGTAAGAGTCTAACCTAGTCTTACTCCTTCGCCTTATAACGGCGCACGTCTAATCCTAACCAATTTATCGATTCGATTTTTCACACCACAAACCACATTCAAACCAATATCTCAATCAATCACCAAACAATCCAAACAAACAAGTCCATGGTATGTGGACGGGTGTCGGGTGCTTCTAATAAGCACCGTCTGCATCCTAGTATATATATAACTAGAAAAGTAAATTTGAGTGAGAAGTTCTCACATATAGCTATCCTAGCTCCACGGCTCTTCATCTGCAGAAGTCTTCCTCGTTATCGCCTCTTCGTCATCTTCGTTGCCCGTAGTCACTATATATATAAAAATCGAATTTTTACTTCAAAGTTCAATATATAAAAATCGAATTTTTATTTCAAAGTTCAATATATAAAAATCGAATTTTTATTTCAAAGTTCAATATATAAAAATCGAATTTTTATTTCAAAGTTCAATATATAAAAATCGAATTTTTATTTCAAAGTTCAATATATAAAAATCGAATTTTTATTTCGATGTTCAATATATAAAAATCGAATTTTTATTTCGATGTTCAATATATAAAAATCATATTTTTATTTCAAAGTTCAATATATAAAAATCGATTTTTTATTTCAAAGTTCAATATATAAAAATCGATTTTTTATTTCGATGTTCAATATATAAAAATCATATTTTTATTTCAAAGTTCAATATATAAAAATCGATTTTTTTATTTCAAAGTTCAATATATAAAAATCGATTTTTTTATTTCGATGTTCAATATATAAAAATCATATTTTTATTTCTACCTCATTATAAAAACCCAATGCTAAATTTAATTTAAAACAATGTACATTTTTATATTTCTAAACAAAATATATTTTCCTAAACAAGGTATATATATATTTTGTCTTAGCAAAGTTTTTATATTTTTCTTTAACAAATTTATATATTTCTTAATCAATGCTATATACAAATTTAAAAACCAATTCTAATTTTATTTTCAAAAGAGTTCTAATTTTATTTCTAACCCAAAAAAAATCAGTTTTTATTTTTAACCAAAAATCAGTTTTTATTTTTAACTAAAAAATCAGTTTTTATTTCTTTTTACAAAATCATTTTTACTTTTATAAAAAATCAGTTTTACTTATATATAAAAAAAAAAAAAAATCAGTTTCAATCCTAATTAAATAGAACAGTTTTAAAATCATTAAAATAACAAAACAAAACAAAAATAAAAAAAAAAAAAAACTTACATTTCTGCGAAGAGAGAGGGGGGGGGAATCAGTGGCTGTCGGCGGTGGAAAGATCGTCGGCTGGGGGGGCTTCGGTCCTCGTCAGGTGGTTCGACGAATTGGGGGGGGCGGCTGCAGTCGATTCAGGGGGGGGTTGCTTCGCGATAGGGGGGGGTGCTCTGGTGGCTCGCCGCGGCACTGGGGGGGTGGGGTTTCGATGGGGGAGCTGCGGTGGTCGCCGCCGCCTAGGGGCGCGACGAATTCCGCCTCCGTCTCCTTTTTTTTTTTTTTTTTTCCTTCCTGTAAAGTGAAATCGGGGGGGGGGGGGGGGCAGAAGAAAGATAAAGGGGAGGGAATTTAAAAATATTATTTATTTTTTTATTTTTATTTTTTTTTTTTTTTTTATTTAAAGTTGACTTTTACCCAGGACCACGAAACGAGGCCCAACGCCTGACGCCCATAGCGTTTCACCCCCATTCCGAACCCAATGGGATATGTATCGCAAGCTGATTCGATAGTTACAATCAGTTTCCGTTGAATCTACATTTAAATCTCTATATTGAATTTTAAACGTACATTTCAAATTACCGGGGTCACATGCTAACCCTAAAAATTCTCGAAAAATATTTTCTAGCTTCGTATTGACGATACGGTCTTAACAAAACTAGTTTCGTCGAATTCTGAGACCGTTGGAAAAATGGCCAATTTCCAGTCGATTAAAATCAACTGAAATGGTCAAAACACGTTTTCCTATGCCACGCTCACATATTGATTCGAAAAATTATGAAATTTGAAACCTAGCGATAACTTGACACTGCGGATCCAACAAAAGTGGTTTCGTCGAAATCCGAGGTCATTTGCAAAATGTCCATTTTTAAGGGCCTGAATTCCATAGCGACTATTCAGAATTTTCAACTGGACATAACTTTTGATTCCCGCTACTAACTTTTGATTTTTCGGATTCGTTGGAAAGATATTCACTATTAGATTCCATTATTTTTGGTTTCACTAAAATCCGGATTGTTTTGCACCCGGTACATTCAATTGAAGTTTGAAATCGAATTATCGAACTACCGCGCCATTTTCAATTCTATTTATAATTATATATAATTATTTATATTCTAACGACGACGCGTATAATATATACGTTCGAATTATATTCAAAATAAATTTATTGTCGATATTATTTAAAATAATTCATTTTAAATAATCAAAATTCGCTAAAATTGCCAAAATAAAATTTTCAAACTGGCCCAGATTTTCCGGGTTGTTACAGAACCCATGGACGTAAACATGTATTTGAAGCATGTTATGTTTGATGGATGCAAGTGTTTGCTAGTGGTTGCATGTGGATACATGCACACACATATTAGGCACTAGATCGGCTCAATCACTCTCATACTGCATATGGATGCGTATGCATATTTTTCTTCTTTTAATGGATGAAAGTGGGTGTATCATCATGAGGATGTGCATTTGGATGAATGATTGTGCACAAATATAGAACTCACATGTTATACTAGGATTATTTGCATACATGTTGGATTCATGGCACTAACATACATTGCATTAAGGAGGTCGACTGAATCAGTAGACCGCCTAATCTTTCGCATTAGTATAGGGACATATACACACACCTTTGCATATGTTCATATAAGCATTAGAAATAATTTAAGGACACTGGATGCCTATGATTGGTAGATGAGTAGATGGATGATGGATGTTAGGATATACATTCTTCTTAATTTGGAGATTTCGGGGAGGTGTCCTTTAAGTAGGAAAGAATGTAACACCCCGTAATTTTAAAGAACACTATATTGATAAACTAAAGAATACTTAATTAAATATTGGGAATTAAGTAAAACGGACTACAACCATTGCGTTTGTCTCGGAATTCTGCTTAAGACAGACTCCGAGTTTGCGTAAAACGGACATCGTATGACGAAGATATTAAGGTTTGAAGTTTATATACATATAAGTAATATAAATATAAATAAATCATGTCCAGAAATCGAAATTCAAAGAGCGGGAAGAGGAGGGAATTCAGCCCGTTAGGAGTCGACCCCATGCTCCATGGGTGTTGACCCATGGGTCAACCCCATAACGGGGGTGTCGACCCCTGGGTCGAACCCGGGGTCAACCCAAGCCAGATCTGGGGCAGATCCATTTCTGTGTACGTGGGTTCATTTCTTGACCAGATTCATTGATATTTGGCTATATATAGGACCTTGTTTCTATTGTTTTATTCACCAAAAACAATGGAGACAACGTGATGCTGCCCCAACTCAGATTAAAATAGCTATTCTTCTGCAACAACAATTTATAGTATTCAAGAATCTCTGCTAAAACATCAACAGTCAATTCTCTGTTCTTTAGGTCCAGTCATAGTTAGTTCATGTTATTTTTAGATAAAAACAAGTGAATATTAGGCTCACATCCCTATTTTGAAACTTAATTAGGCTCACATCCGGTCATAAACTTATTATAAATTAGGTCCCTGTTTTCAAAACTTATAAAAAAATAATTAAAAAAATAAAAAAAATTCGTAAATTAGTAATAAAATAAATTATGCATTATACAAAAAATTCAGTTCAAAAAACAACAAAAATCATGTCAGAAAGAAGAAAACAGAAAAAACTGCAGTTAAATGCATAATATTATGCACCTTTTTGAGTTTATTGCATGCATATGTGCAATTATTACAGTTCTTACAGCGCCTAGATTTAACTGCATATTTTCAGTTCATTTTTATTTGCATCCAAATGTGCAAATATCTCAGAAAACATGCACACATGTGTGCAACATTTTTATAGGATAACACGTTAGCTAAAAGTAGGGACCTAATTTATATAAAAAAAAAAATTTAAAATTAAAACCCGCCCCTATTTTCTGAGTTCCGCCTTTTTTTTAAAAAAAAATGTGCGGTACTTCATAAAAAAAATATATTCTAAAATCTGGAAATAATTTCAGGATTCCACGGAAATAAAAAATATAGTTGCATACATTTATGCAATTATTACTGATAATTGCATATATGTATGCAACTTTTTCGTAAGCTGTGTTCGGTTTGGAAATCTGAAAATAAACCTGCACAAATGTGTGCAAGTATTTGAAATATTTGCACACATGTAAGCATGAATAAAAATCAACGAAGATGAATGTAGTGAAAAATAAGCACGGATGTATGCAGGAAAATGATATATCTGCACACTATTATGCATTTAACTGCAAATTTCATTTTTTTTTTCTGTTTTTTTGATTTTTGACGCCTTGTTTGATGGTTTTTTGTTCTGAATTTTTTAGCGTTTACATGTTTTATTTAAATACGAATTTACGTGATTTTTTTATATTTTTTTACATTTTTTTGATGAATTTTCAGAAAATAGGGACCTAATTTACAATAAGTTTATAACCGGTTTTTTTTATATTTTGAAACTTAATAGGGACCTCTAAAAAACGCACCCTAAAAACAATTAATATAAATCTTGACATGTTTATAAGTTGGATCTAAAATTGTGCTTGTTAATAACTTGAATCATAACTAAACAGATCTGCCATTACTTGTACACCCGATCCTCTATTTAGTTCTTGCATTCCTGTCTTTATTTTGTCTATTATGTCATTATGCCCATTTTTTCACCATATGCTTATTCTATTAATATGCCTAATTATGTCACCATAGGCCTATCCTATTAGTATGCTTATTTCTGTCATCATAAGCCTGTCTTGTTATTATGCCTATTCTTGTTCTCTTCTCTCCCTCTTTCCCTTTTTATTTTTATAGCCAGGCTACCTTCGAGCCTAGGCATATCGTTGAAATATGCGAGCGCACAAAATTGGGAACGGTTGGGAATGATAAACTTGGGGCATAACTTATATTAAAACATGATTAGGATTTGGGCATACTTTATACCTTGATCTAAAACTTTAATTTGGGGCATAACTTGTATTGTGAATCAGACTGGGATTTGGGGCATAATCTTGGATAAACAAGAAAAAATGGTTAATAATGAACATGCCTAGACTTACAGTAATTAGAAATTGTAACAGCACTTAGATACGAGGTTAGATTACACTTGTGGTAGAAGTGTGCCCGGAACCTCCCGACAAATCCAGCGTCCACAAATGGTTAATTTAATGTGAGGGGTCTAGTTCGTAAATATACATGTAACGGTGCTAAGACACGAGGTTAAGCCCGACTTGTAGTAGAAGTCTGCCCAAAATCGCCCGGCATATCCAGCATCCACAAGTGGTAGACTTAATGTGAGAGGTCTAGTCCATTAACAGGTATAAGTGGAAATATGATAATAACTTGTTAACCTGTAATACTTAACTTGTTTAAATCTGTCGGGGTTACATGAACCTATCATATTGAGTAAGGGTTAAGTAAACTTGCTTGAATCAGTGGGGGTTAAGTTAATCTTGTTAAAACTGTGGGGGCGGGATATATATATATATATATATATATATATATATATATATATATATATAAAAACTTGACAAACTTAACCTATTTTACATGTGGGGGTTATGCAACCTTGTTAAACTGTTAGGCATAACCTGTCAAAATCCTAGTAGTGGAAATGCAAGCCTAGGGGGAAGCTTGTACCATCTGTTGTGTGGGACCCGTTTCAGTCAGTAACTGTAACACCCCACCTCCGCTAGGGTCACTCACAAAGGGAATGCACTAGGTTTGGTGAAGCATTATCGAGGTAAACATGCACATAAATATTACAAGACAGAACATATATAAAACAGCGGAAGTAAAACAAACTTTCATTTCTTTATAAATAAGGTCTAAAGCCTTTTACATCAGAATACATCAAAACCTGTCTTGCAATAGTAAAGAAGCATAAACCATTTCATAAATTATTCCCCAAGTAAAACAGTAAAGCAGCCATAGCCAAGAAAAGTCCAAGCCATGCATGATGACCTTCAAGTAGAAGAAGTCCGAACTAAACAACAGTATTTCCTCCCTGAAAACCTGGGGGGGAAACGGAAGACAAAGAGGCGAAAGAAAACGGGGTCAGTCATAAAGACTGGTAAGTCCTATCTACTTCCAGCATAAAAACAGGTAAAGGTAACATGACATGCATAAACTGAAAGTAAACATAAGGATGATGACAAGATAGATAAACTAAACCAAGATAACAGGATGAACTACTGTATCAAGATAAACTAAGGTATCATGATAAACTACGGTGTCAAGATAAATCAAGGTATCACATCGTCAGGTTTCTAAGTATAATATCCCAAGGTATCTATCATGTATAACATTCCACGGTATCTATCATGTGTATTTGCTCCGCACCTTCCGTACTAGTATCCCAACCCGCGTCATGTGTTAACTATAAAATGTCCCTTGCCCAAAGTCATGAAATGGTCCATGTCAACCTAATATATCGGATATGTAGGTTTCCTCAACTCGTATGATTCTTTCCATGTATTAGTTCAGTCCTTTGCCGTACCTCGTGCGGGCTTTCTCACTACTTCAACGTAGTACCATTTTATCCTTGAAATCGTTTGGACTGTCATCTTTTATCTAGCTATGTTTCCTCATCATGGATTATCGCGTGTTCAACTAGGATTTATGCCACCTAGGACCACTAGGGATTATGCTACCTAATGAACGTTTTCGTATTTCGGTTTGGGTTCAAGCCACCTAGGGCCACTAGGGATTATGCTACCCGTCAACCACGCCCTTTTTCCCACGTATGTATCGTGAATCGTTTTTCATGTCTAGATGCACATGTGTCTCAATGTGCCATCCGAGTCTCGTGACAGGGCAAATCAAGAAATACGGGACTCGGTCGGGAGCTTTAAGTTATCTGCCGATGCAGATATCAAGGTCTGTTTTTCTACCGGTGGTTATGGTCCCACGTGACCCCTCCCTCAACTACAGAAAGGCAATCCAAGAAAATCATGCACAAGAACTATCAGTCCTGCCACCTATGCCCCACTTTCCTATTGGCCAACCTCACCCATAACTAGATAGCAAGTATATGGTCTGTTGGGAGTTCTCTACCTTTCCGCATAAGTACACGCTTGACTAAAGATGGTAGGTAGTCGACGACGTGCTATCACAGGACTAAACTAGATATCGACGACTCCACGCTAATCCATCCCAGTCTTTAGGTTGCCCGCACAGCAACCAAGGCATACCCTTGGTTCTTCTACCGCAGACCTTAACCTCTGTGAGCCCAGGCGGATCATCTACAGCCTCACAGAGGGATACCAAGAGTACCCTCACGTCCCCCGAAGCTACCACTTCGACACCCAGTTCGCTGGAGCCTTTATCTAAGTCAGATAAACATTCTCTCCTCCTCGTGTGTTTGTTTAAGCGATGACCTACCGTATCAGGTTACTCATATATTAATGAACTGGTCTAGTTTCCTTGACTAAGAATTATTACTTAGTTATCCTTAACTAAGGTTTATCACTTAGTTTCCTTTCCCGTTATCCTTGTTAACTACGATTTTCCCGCTTAGTCCCCCGAACTAGGGTTTCATTTAATGGGTTAAGTGTTGTCACTCACGTTCATGACTTAACCCGCCTACGAATCATGTCAAAATTGGCTAAGTATTCAAGTTCAGGACTTAGCCCTACAAACCATGTGTCAAGTTGGTTAAGTATATCAAGAAGTTCATGACTTAACCCTATCAAATCGTCATGTCAAGTTGGTTAAGTATATTCAAGCGATTCGTGACTTAACCCTATCAAATCGTCATGTCAAGTTGGTTAAGTATATTCAAGCGGTTCGTGACTTAATCCTATCAAATTATCATGTCAAGTTGGTTAAGTATATTCAAGCGGTTCGTGACTTAACCCTATCAAATTATCTTGCCAAATTGGTTAAGTGTAGGTTAACTTAACCCCATCGAGTCAAATTGGTTAAGTATCAGTTATCTTAGCCCCATTAAGTCATCGTGTATAATTGGTTAAGTATAGGTTACTTAACCCCATTAAATCATCAGGTTAGATTGGTTAAGTATTGGTTAACTTAACCTCATCAAATTATCAAGTTTAGATTGGTTAAGTGTTAGTTTAACTTAACCCTATCATATTATCGAGTCAGATTGGTTAAGTGTTGGTCGACTTAACCTTATCGAATTGTCGGGTCGGATTGGTTAAGCGTTGGTTAACTTAACCCCATCCACTAGTCATGTTTATAATGGTTAAGTATTTTCCCCTCGTGTGTTCACTTAACCTACCCATTCACGTCATATTGGTTAAGTGTCATTAGTCAAATTTACTTAACCTTATCATGTGGCATTAATTAAATTAATGCACCCCCAACCTCTCACATTAGACGTTGTTGTGGTTACTGGTTACGCCGGGCGGGTCCGGGCAGATTTACACCACAACCTAGTCTAACCTCGGGTTTCGAGCGCGATATGACCAACTACTCACATTGGGTCCTATTGTTTGTAGCTACTGGATTCGCCGGGCGGGTCCAGGCAGATTTATGCTACAAACTCAACCCAACCTCGAGTTGGCCACTTTCATGTTTTCCTACGTGTCATGTTCATGCCAATTTTAGGCCTCGATTAAGTCCATGTTTTTCTAAGTGTCATCCCACGTTTATTACCATTACATGTCACAAGTAATTTCACGTCAAATTCCTAGCAAATTCCAAGTTTACCTCAACTACCCAAAACGTATTCCCAACGCACATGAAAGCGAGTCAACATAGTAGGAATAATATGACAAAGATGGGTATAAGATGGCAAAGGTGAATCACAAGTCAAGCTTGGTGATTTTTGAGGTAAAGGTGTTCATCATAACTTGCATATAGCATATTGGCCTCAAACATGTATGATAACATAAAGGGATTGGCCTCAAACATGCATAATATCATAAGGGATTTGGCCTCATAAATGCATAATGTCATAAAGGGATTGGCCTCAAACATGCATAATGTCATAAAGGGATTAGCCTCAAACATGCATAAGCCTCAAGTCAAGTTCATGTAAATGTTTCACAAGTCAAAATGGTTCCTAAGGGTTCATGCTATCATTCCACAAGTAAAGATCCTAACTTGCATGATAAACTAAATCCAATGCAACATAAGTAGCATGATTTAGTCACTAAAAATAGCCCAAAGTCATAGGTTCAATAAAGGGGCAAAACTAGGTTCACATAGGCTAACATACTTGTGTTTCATCTCATTTTATTCCATGTCAACATTAGAACTACCGTTTAGATCTACAAGTAGCTAGAACTTACATAGCATGGCTAGAGATTTAGGAGCATGAATCGTCATAGAATTTGCGTAGCAACGTTGATCTACTTCCTTGATTTGATGTAGAAAGCTTGCTCCTTTGATTCGGATCTAGTTTGAATGCATAGGCTCTTGAAGTTGGAGATGGAGGCCATGATCAAGAGGGATTTGGGCAGAACTTCGTTGTTAGGATGGTTTGTAGTGAATTAGTCTAGGTCTTAGGGTGTTTTTATAGAGGTTAGGACTAGTTTAAGCCCTTAGATTAACCCTAGGATAGATCTGAACCGTCAAAATCCGTCACAGGCCCCCAAAACCACTCAAAACAGCAAGCAGGTGCACCCAGGCCGTCTGGGCTCGACCAGGCAGGTCGACCCCCAAGTCGACCCTGGGGTCGACTCCCCAGTCGACCTGGTCCCACCCAGGTCGACACCCAGGTCGACACCCAGGTCGACACCCTGGTCGACCTGGTCTGGGCGGGAGTTTTCCTGCTTCTGGGTTTCTTTGAAATCTGTTTCGTTTTCTGTTTTTTCGTGAAACTTCTCGAGGTCATATCTCGGTCATACGGACTCCAATTTACGAAATTTCAAACTCTATTTCGCGTATTTTTCCGAGGCGAACACAATGTCGCAACCCGTTTCTCTTGATTCAGGTTTTATAATTTAATTCTGCCTTGATTCTTTTCTTAACACGTTATTAAAATTCGGGTTGTTACATTCTCCCCTCCTTTATGGATTTCATCCCCGAAATTTCTAAGTTAGGAAGACCGTATCCTACCATCCATCATCCATCTACTCAAACCATCATCCATAGGCAAACATGGTCCTTAAAAGACTTCTAATGCTTTATGAACACATGCAGAAAATGTGTGTATATGCTCCTTAGCTAATGCTAATGATCAGGCCTGAATGATCTTCTAATGCAAGATATGTTTAGTGCCATGAATCCAACATGTATGCAAGTAGTCCTAGTCATATAAACACTATATGTGTGCACAAACATTCATCCACATGCAACATCCACCTGATAACATACTCAATTTCATCCATAAACAAGTACAAATACTCGTGCATATGCAATATGAAATGTGACTGAGCCGATCTAATATCTAATGCGTATTCACACATCCACGAGCAACCACTTGCAACCATTTGCAACCATATCAATCATAACATGTTTCAAATACATGTTTACATCCATAGGATTCTACCTAAGGTTCCCAAGACAGGATCGAGAGGATAAACAAGACAAACTCCTTATGGGGTTTGCAACAGAAATAGGATTGAAAATAGGACCGAGAGGATATCCATAAAAGATAGCATACGAGTAAGCTCTACAGGAAAACCAGGGATCAGGGATATACTCTTAAAAAAAGAGATATGATGCGCGTATCTAGTCTTTAATCTTCTAAGTCGCATTTCCTTGAGCTTAACTCCATTGTGCCTTGACCATCTTTTAACTTCATGGTTTCGTAGCTTCTTAATTCTTGTTTCCCAAAGTATGAGTTGGAACTCATTTCATTGTCGTCCCCCGTTCCACTTTCACTTATTCTCTTCTAGAATACTTGGCTCAAACATGACTGCGTACTCATGATCTCATGCAAGTTTTCCAAAATTCACTAATGAATCTTGGATCTCATTTACCCACTAGGAGGTATTCCACGCAGAAGAACTTTCCTTTGAAAGTAGACGAATGCCAACCTTGTTTCCAAGTGTACTTACTAGGGTAATTTCTATAACCCATTTTTGAGCGAAATGTACCATCCGCCTTATTGGCGAACGCTACTCGATCGGATTAGAAATTTCCGATAAATGCATCAAGAGATTCAAGGTAACTAATCATGACAGAACCCAAAAAGGTTATACGAAACTTCGAGGGTATTACCGAGGCAAGTCAAGAGTCTAACTACCCTCCTTTCCAAAACCGAGAATGGTACCCCTTACTGGATAACCACTTCATCCCTAGAATCCATCCATAGCCCAAACAAGTCATTCTCATATCCAAACAAGTCATGAATAAATGGACTGATTCCTCAACAAGATTTGAGGCAAAAATGGGATCCTCTACCATGCTAGTACGAAGGTGTAGAGACTCAACCATCGAAGCAGACTTAAATGATGCGGTGATCAAAACAAAGTCCTGACGGGATGATAGAAAAGAAAAGCTAAACCTTTAACAAGATCGTTACCATCTTTCCGAGGTACGCTAGAAATGAGAGCATATAATTGCCTTCTCGATGATCTTGTCCTCGTCCCATAATACTTAACTATCCGTCCCGTTTTATCATGCCAAAGATACTCTCTCGTCATGGGTTTTATTGTTCATCTTTTTCCCTCCTTTGTGGATTAAGCCATACCAATAAGTTGCTTATCCTTAAGCTCGTATCCTTTATCCTTGTTCTTACTATCCTTTCTTATAACGCGACAACAGGTCTCTCGAGAACTCCCTCCATCGTACGGAAAACACTTACATAGCTTGACCAGGATTAGTCGCAGTTAGAACTACTGTGACTACAGATGGAGGAAAGAAAGGAAAAGAGATTAAATCAAAGAAACAAGGATAGTGCTAATGGCTTTTTGGGGAATAGGCTTTTTTTCTTTAAAAACTTTTCTTGAAAAATGCTTCTTTGTAAACGGTTTTTCAAATAGTTTTCAGAAGGTTTTAAAAACTTTTGTCCAGTCTGGTAACCTTCTGCTCTGATACCAAATGTAATACCCCACCTCCGCTAGGGTCACTCACAAAGGGAATGCACTAGGTTTGGTGAAGCATTATCGAGGTAAACATGCACAGAAATATTACAAGACAGAACATATATAAAACAGCGGAAGTAAAACAAACTTTCATTTCTTTATAAATAAGGTCTAAAGCCTTTTACATCAGAATACATCAAAACCTGTCTTGCAATAGTAAAGAAGCATAAACCATTTCATAAATTATTCCCCAAGTAAAACAGTAAAGCAGCCATAGCCAAGAAAAGTACAAGCCATGCATGATGACCTTCAAGTAGAAGAAGTCCGAACTAAACAACAGTATTTCCTCCCTGAAAACCTGGGGGGGAAACGGAAGACAAAGAGGCGAAAGAAAACGGGGTCAGTCATAAAGACTGGTAAGTCCTATCTACTTCCAGCATAAAAACAGGTAAAGGTAACATGACATGCATAAACTGAAAGTAAACATAAGGATGATGACAAGATAGATAAACTAAACCAAGATAACAGGATGAACTACTGTATCAAGATAAACTAAGGTATCATGATAAACTACGGTGTCAAGATAAATCAAGGTATCACATCGTCAGGTTTCTAAGTATAATATCCCAAGGTATCTATCATGTATAACATTCCACGGTATCTATCATGTGTATTTGCTCTGCACCTTCCGTACTAGTATCCCAACCCACGTCATGTGGTAACTATAAAATGTCCCTTGCCCAAAGTCATGAAATGGTCCATGTCAACCTAATATATCAGATATGTAGGTTTCCTCAACTCGTATGATTCTTTCCATGTATTAGTTCAGTCCTTTGCCGTACCTCATGCGGGCTTTCTCACTACTTCAACGTAGTACCATTTTATCCTTGAAATCGTTTGGACTGTCATCTTTTATCTAGCTATGTTTCCTCATCATGGATTATCGCGTGTTCAACTAGGATTTATGCCACCTAGGACCACTAGGGATTATGCTACCTAATGAACGTTTTCGTATTTCGGTTTGGGTTCAAGCCACCTAGGGCCACTAGGGATTATGCTACCCGTCAACCACGCCCTTTTTCCCACGTATGTATCGTGAATCGTTTTTCATGTCTAGATGCACATGTGTCTCAATGTGCCATCCGAGTCCCGTGACAGGGCAAATCAAGAAATACGGGACTCGGTCGGGAGCTTTAAGTTATCTGCCGATGCGGATATCAAGGTCTGTTTTTCTACCAGTGGTTATGGTCCCACGTGACCCCTCCCTCAACTACTGAAAGGCAATCCAAGAAAATCATGCACAAGAACTATCACTCCTGCCACCTATGCCCCACTTTCCTATTGGCCAACCTCACCCATAACTAGATAGCAAGTATATGGTCTGTTGGGAGTTCTCTGCCTTTCCGCATACGTACACGCTTGACTAAAGATGGTAGGTAGTCGACGACGTGCTATCACAGGACTAAACTAGTTATCGACGACTCCACGCTAATCCATCCCAGTCTTTAGGTTGCCCGCACAGCAACCAAGGCATACCCTTGGTTCTTCTACCGCAGACCTTAACCTCTGTGAGCCCAGGCGGATCATCTGCAGCCTCACAGAGGGATACCAAGAGTACCCTCACGTCCCCCGAAGCTACCGCTTCGACACCCAGTTCGCTGGAGCCTTTATCTAAGTCAGATAAACATTTGCTCCTCCTCGTGTGTTTGTTTAAGCGATGACCTACCATATCAGGTTACTCATTTATTAATGAACTGGTCTAGTTTCCTTGACTAAGAATTATTACTTAGTTATCCTTAACTAAGGTTTATCACTTAGTTTCCTTTCCCGTTATCCTTGTTAACTACGATTTTCCCGCTTAGTCCCCCGAACTAGGGTTTCATTTAATGGGTTAAGTGTTGTCACTCACGTTCATGACTTAACCCGCCTACGAATCATGTCAAAATTGGCTAAGTATTCAAGTTCAGGACTTAGCCCTACAAACCATGTGTCAAGTTGGTTAAGTATATCAAGAAGTTCATGACTTAACCCTATCAAATCGTCATGTCAAGTTGGTTAAGTATATTCAAGCGGTTCGTGACTTAACCCTATCAAATTATCATGTCAAGTTGGTTAAGTATATTCAAGCGGTTCGTGACTTAACCCTATCAAATTATCTTTCCTAATTGGTTAAGTGTAGGTTAACTTAACCCCATCGAGTAAAATTGGTTAAGTATCAGTTATCTTAGCCCTATTAAGTCATCGTGTATAATTGGTTAAGTATAGGTTACTTAACCCCATTAAATCATCAGGTTAGATTGGTTAAGTATTGGTTAACTTAACCTCATCAAATTATCAAGTTTAGATTGGTTAAGTGTTAGTTTAACTTAACCCTATCATATTATCGAGTCGGATTGGTTAAGTGTTGGTCGACTTAACCTTATCGAATTGTCGGGTCGGATTGGTTAAGCGTTGGTTAACTTAACCCCATCCACTAGTCATGTTTATAATGGTTAAGTATTTTCCCCTCGTGTGTTCACTTAACCTACCCATTCACGTCATATTGGTTAAGTGTCATTAGTCAAATTTATTTAACCTTATCATGTGGCATTAAATAAATTAATGCACCCCCAACCTCTCACATTAGACGTTGTTGTGGTTACTGGTTACGCCGGGCGGGTCCGGGCAGATTTACACCACAACCTAGTCTAACCTCGGGTTTCGAGCGCGATATGACCAACTACTCACATTGGGTCCTATTGTTTGTAGCTACAGGATTCGCCGGGCGGGTTCGGGCAGATTTATGCTACAAACTCAACCCAACCTCGAGTTGGCCACTTTCATGTTTTCCTACGTGTCATGTTCATGCCAATTTTAGGCTCGATTAAGTCCATGTTTTTCTAAGTGTCATCCCACGTTTATTACCATTACACGTCACATGTAATTTCACGTCAAATTCCTAGCAAATTCCAAGTTTACCTCAACTACCCAAAACGTATTCCCAACGCACATGAAAGCGAGTCAACATAGTAGGAATAATATGACAAAGATGGGTATAAGATGGCAAAGGTGAATCACAAGTCAAGCATGGTGATTTTTGAGGTAAAGGTGTTCATCATAACTTGCATATAGCATATTGGCCTCAAACATGTATGATAACATAAAGGGATTGGCCTCAAACATGCATAATATCATAAGGGATTTGGCCTCAGAAATGCATAATGTCATAAAGGGATTGGCCTCAAACATGCATAATGTCATAAAGGGATTGGCCTCAAACATGCATAAGCCTCAAGTCAAGTTCATGTAAATGTTTCACAAGTCAAAATGGTTCCTAAGGGTTCATGCTATCATTCCACAAGTAAAGATCCTAACTTGCATGATAAACTAAATCCAATGCAACATAAGTAGCATGATTTAGTCACTAAAACATAGCCCAAAGTCATAGGTTCAATAAAGGGGCAAAACTAGGTTCACATAGGCTAACATACTTGTGCTTCATCTCATTTTATTCCATGTCAACATTAGAACTACCGTTTAGATCTACAAGTAGCTAGAACTAAAATAGCATGGCTAGAGATTTAGGAGCATGAATCGTCATAGAATTTGCGTAGCAATGTTGATCTACTTCCTTGATTTGATGTAGAAAGCTTGCTCCTTTGATTCGGATCTAGTTTGAATGCATAGGCTCTTGAAGTTGGAGATGGAGGCCATGATCAAGAGGGATTTGGGGCAGCACTTCGTTGTTAGGATGGTTTGTAGTGAATTAGGCTAGGTCTTAGGGTGTTTTTATAGAGGTTAGGACTAGTTTAGGCCCTTAGATTAACCCCAGGATAGATCTGAACCGTCAAAATCCGTCACAGGCCCCCAAAACCACTCAAAACAGCAAGCAGGTGCACCCAGGCCGTCTGGGCTCGACCAGGCAGGTCGACCCCCAGGTCGACCCTGGGGTCGACTCCCCAGTCGACCTGGTCCCACCCAGGTCGACACCCAGGTCGACTCCCTGGTCGACCTTGTCTGGGCGGGAGTTTTCCCGCTTCTGGGTTTCTTTGAAATCTGTTTCGTTTTCTGATTTTTCGTGAAACTTCTCGAGGTCATATCTCGGTCATACAGACTCCGATTTACGAAATTTCGGACTCTATTTTGCGTATTTTTCCGAGACGAACGAAATGGAGCAACCCGTTTCTCTTGATTCAGGTTTTATAATTTAATTCTGCCTTGATTCTTGTCTTAACATGTTATTAAAATTCGGGTTGTTACAGTAACCCATCTTGGTATCAAACGGGGAACCCCGAACTAGGTCGGGGTCTGGGCACGCTTACTAAGCTGATTATAAGAGGTCACTTGTGTGAGGGTGTTGATGGCGCATTCCAACGGAGTCATGTGCATGAATGGGTTCAGTTTTCTCGGGGAAATTAAGACATTATGACATCAGTAGATATGGCTGTGCATCTTGAAAATAATGGGGTTGTCATTTTAGGAAGTGATACATCCTACTGTGGGGCCAACATAGGGTATCTACGGGATATGGAGCCGATCGATTGGGGTAGTAATTAGGGTACATCTAGTCTTGCTTGTTTAGGGGCCCGTTATTATCGTTGGGGGTAACACCTGTCATTTCTGTTGGGCTACCTGTTATTATTGTTGGGGGTAAAACCAGTTACTAGAAGTATACCTAAGTCTATCATCTTGTTCTAGTTGGGATCATTCTGTTCTTGTTATACCTGTATTGGTGTAGAGAAAAGTACTTGAGAAGCGCACTATATTCTGTCATGTTTATTCTGTTTATCCTGCTCAGTCTGTTATACCTGCCTTATGATACTGCTATCTCTCTCATCCAATTATATACCTGTCATGGTGCTTTTACTTATTTATATGCTAAAAGTAACTGGACTAGCAAGACTTTGTGTCTGATCCATTTTTGTTTCCTCTTCTCTCTCTTCCGTTCCCCCTAGGTTCTCCGGGTGAGAATACTCAGGCTTGATTAGGATTCTCTCTTTCATTCTGCTTGTAGTTTCTTAGACGCACTGCTTTGATTAATTTCCTGTCTTCTCCGATATGGCTATATTTTGGGACTATGCTTTTTATACATTATTGTACTCTGATGATTTTAGTAACAAGATAGAAATCGTAATGGGTTTTCTGTATTTCAGACTAATGATGTAACTGAGTTTTTGGACTACCTTGTTTTCTGTTTAATAAAGTTTTAAATTCCGTTGTTATTTTATATATGTCTTGTGATGTTTCTGTATACCTACAACGCTTCACGAAACTTAATGCATTTCGATAAAGAGTGACATTAACGGACGTGGGGTGTCACAAGTCGCATCGGGGAATTTTTTTTGGTTATGGTTAATGCTTGGGGCATCGAAGCCAACCCTGCACAGATTTCAGCTTTAAGAGAGATGTGAGCTCCCAAAATGAAGAAAGAGCTACAAAGTTTGAATGGGATAGTTGCTGCACTAAGTCGCTTCATTTCGAAGGCAACAGATCGGTGTATTCCGCTTTTTGATGCTCTGAGAAAATGAAGGAAAGATATCCAGTGGACTCTAGAATGTCAAACAGCTTTCGAGGAGTTAGTCTAGCATATGGAAGCACCACCATTGTTGTCAAAGCCTAAAGATGGAGAAGATCTATTTTTATATCTGGCAGTTTCATCCCATGTCTTGGGCGTTGCATTGGTCAGATAGGATTCGAAGATTCAAAGGCCGATGAACTACATCCGCAAGAGGCTTACCGGGGCAGAACTGAACTATCCCAAGTTGGAGAAGCTCACATATTGTCTGCACATTGCCTCCAAAAAACTCAGGCTGTATTTGTAGGCTCATCCTATCAAGATACTCACAGATTAGCCGCTAAAACCTATTTTGTCCGGAAACTTCGGGAAGGTTATAGAAGTGGAACATTGAGCTCAATCAATATGATATCGCTTACCATCCGCGAAGGGCAATCAATGGACAAGCTTTAATAGACTTCATTGCTGAGTTTGTGGATAAGGGAGATGAGAAAGAAGAGACCATTGAAGTGATCACTCAGTGGAAGGTATTCATTGATGAGGCTATGAACGAAGATTGCTCAGGGGCAGGAGTAGTGCTAGAGACTCCTGAAGGACGTTCGATATGCTATGCCATGAGGTTAGAATTTCCATCAATGAATAACGAAGCGGAATATAAAGCTCTAATTGCTGGATTGAAGATTGCGAAAGAGTTACAATTGAAAGCCTTGCACATTTTCAGCGACTCATAGTTAGTGTTGTGCCAAGTTAAAAGGGAGTTTCAGTCTAAGGGAGGAAATTTGCCATCTTACTTATCAAAATCTTAGGATCTGCTCAACAACTTGGACTACTACACTATCTCGCATATTCCTTGAGAAGATAATTTGAAGGCTGGCTCACTTGCAAAGCTTTCCAGTACAGGAGATGCATAGCTGTTGGGATTAGTGCCAGTTGAAGTTCTCTCAAATCCCAGCACTGATGATAATGATGTAGATTGGATCATGGAAACTGTTGTAGAGCCAGATTCATGGATGACTCCAATCAAATATTATCTCCTCAAAGTTGTGCTCTCAGATGATCTGAAGAAGCGAAAGAAGCTGCTCCGAAAGCCTCCTATGTATCTCATCCAGGATTGTCGAATATATAGGCGAGGCTTCTCTATGCCTTTGCTCCATTGTGTTACAAAAGAGGAATATAAAGAATTCTTGGTGAAAATGCATGATGGAGAGTGTGGAGGTCATATAGGTGGTCAAACACTAGCCAAGAAAATGTTGTGATACAGTTACTTCTGGCCTGATGTGAACCAAGACTCTACAGCTTATATTAGGAGATCTGACAGATGCCAAAGATTCGCGAAGATCCCAAGAGCACCAACCACAGAATTGACTCAAATTGTCAGTCTGTGGCCATTTGCTGCCTGGGGCATTGATCTGATCGGGGCATTACCTACCGCGAAGTCCAGTTTCAATATGCCATTGTAGTTGTCGATTTCTTCACCAAGTGGGCTGAACCGGAGCCACTGGCAACTATCACCTCGAAGAAAGTGATCAACTTCGTGCTGAAGAACATCATTTGCAGGTTCAGTGTGCCACAGAAGATAATCACGGACAATGGGACGCAATTTGAAAGTGAAGAATTTGAGGAATTCTGTGCCAAGTACAAGATCAGAAAAAGCATTGCTACAGTGCCTATCCGCAGGCAAATAGGCAAGTGGAAGCTATGAATAAGATCATCAAATCAACAATCAAGAAGCGCCTCGAGAAAGCTAAAGGTGGTTGGGTCGACGAACTACCACTTGCAATATGGACGTACAAGAAAACTCATAAATCTGCTACTAGGCACACTCCTGTTTCCTTGGCATTTAGCTCAGAAGCAATGATTCTGGTAGAGCTAGAAGTCCTTACACACCACAAAATCCATTTCAACCAAGCAGAGAATGAAAAGCTACAGCTTGAAGCTCTTGATCAACTTGAGTAAAGGCGAGATGAGGCAGAACTCAGAGTTGCAGCCCATCAACGAAGGATTGCTAAACATTTCAACTCTAAAGTTAGATAAAGGACCTTTGAAGTCGGGGATCTTGTGCTAAAAAGAGTCATGACAGGAACTGGAGTCTTCGGGCCAAACTGGGAAGGGCCATACTTTATAAGCCAAAAGCTGATTGATGACACTTACAAAATGAAAACTGTTGATGGCACTCCAATTCCAAGAGCCCGGAATAACAATCATCTTCGTCGCTATTTTACACGATGTTATGTTCAAGTTTCTTGTGAAAAGTCTGTAAATATTTTTGCAAGCATTGTAACTGGACACTAGCTCTATGAATAAAATCATGCCTGCCTGAGTTAATCTCTTACTTGAAAAAATTTCGTTAATTAAAAATTTTCTTAAAGAAGATTTTATATTGCAGGTTATCTAACGAGCGCTTGCTTCTTCAAAATCCGACAAGGCGTGACGACCCCAACAACACTACTTCAAGCGTTGAGTGCTACAAATGTGAATATGCATAAATGCAAGGATGAAAAGCACCGCCTTTAAAAGTTATGAAAAAGAGTCGCGGTGAGTCCAACGGCAAAAGGATTTCAGTCCAGTTGTGATTGCTTACCACAGTTAAGCGCATCCGGCAAGGGGACTGATGTTCGCCCTGCGGAATGACGTAAACCCTGCAAAGTTCTGTCAATGGGGGCACCTCACCACAGTTGAGGTCACTACAACAAAAACACCATATTACAACTTTAATTTTACAACGGTGGTAAACGCACCGTTGTAATAAATGGTTTTTTTACAATGGTGGTAAAGACACCGTTGTAATAAATGGTTTTTTACAACGGTGGTAAAAGCACCGTTGTAATAAATGGTTTTTTACAACGGTGGTATTCCCTAAAGTTGTAATAAACATATTTTTAACAACTTTTTGTTTTGTTAGTTGTAATAGATGCCCATTACAAACTTCATGTTTATAATATCTATATTTAATAACTAATTATATTAATATTTAATAATAATTAATAATTAATAATAAACTTAGGAATCAGTAATATTTATTAAATAATTAATAGTTAATAAGTGGTAATTAATGTTTAATAGTTAATGTTAACTGCTTATTAATTAATATTTAGGTGACATATACATTATAAGCTTTTAATAGTTATTACTCGATTATAACTAAGTAGAAATAAGTAAAAGTTAAATAATAACTATTGTTAATATGAAATAATCCTAATTAATAATTAACATTTAATTAATAACTAATTAGTAAATAATAATTAATAATCAATAATAAGTAAACAAATAAATATTACTTAATTAATTAATAATTTACAAATAATTCATCTGTCTGGAGTTCACATGTATTTGCGTGTGAGGTTCAAGTATGTTTTTTTTAAGATGTACCAATTAGTTTATAATCTATGATGAACGTAATTTTTTAATTTAATAATTATTAACTAATAATAACTATAAAAAATAAATTTAATAAATAATCAATAAGTAACAAAATATTTAATAATTCAAAATTAATCACCATATTACAATTAACTAAATATTTGCAACGTTCGATAGACGACAATTGCAATAACAAATTTATAAAAATTGATTTTTCTCGACATTTGTAATAAAGGGTTTTTATAATTGGTTTTTCTTGATAATAACTTATACACGTCATTATTTATAATTTAATATTTAACATCAAATGTTTGATGATCAATATTTAACATTTAATATTTCATTTATAAGTAATATTTAATATGTAACATTAATAGGTAATAACTAATAACAAAAAGTAATATCTAATACTATTAATAAGTATATTTACCCTTATGATCCGTCGGCCCAACCAAACGTACCCGACCCGCCATCCCTTATAACCCTAATTCCATCGTAACCCCCTTCATTCACTCAAGCCGCCTCACAAATTTCTCAAAACCGAATTGATGAAAAACCCTAGATCCCCTTTTCTTCCTCCGTAACACGAGATAACCGACATCGCAACTACCCCTTCGACCTCCTCAATGATTCGCCATCAACCCTAAACCCCCACAGACCACCAGTTCGGCCATCGCCAGCCAACCCCCGAGCCTTCACGACGAGCGATCTCGAATTAAGCTAAGTTTCTCCTTTTTACTCGTTTTAAATTAGCTGTAATATTTTGTTTGTTTGATTTGGGTTAGATCTATATTTCGATTCATGTGATTTCAGAACCATGGGGCTCGTATTGGGTTAGATCTATAGTTCGACCATCAGATTGTCTGATTTCAGATATGATTTCGTATTGGGTGTGATACGAATTAAGCTTTGCACTGCTACGGTATGTCTATTTTGCTTTTTTCGATGGGTTCTTTGCTTGTTGAGTGGATTTTGGAATTGGTTTATTGAGTTATCGAGGAATTTGAGGAACTGTTAGTTGGTTGTTGGTTTTGAGGAAGTTTCGAAGGGTTTGTTGTGGTTCTATGGTTTTGCAGCCTTGTGGTTCTATGGTTTTGCTGCTTGGGATTATTGTGATCTGTTCTTGCAAGTTTTATTTTGGTTTGTCTGTGCATTTTGTGTTCTAATTCAAGGCACAGGAGGCTATTTTGCTTATAAACTTGATGAATATGCAAAAAAGCTTTGCTGCGGCATAGCTATGCAGTGATTGCACTGCAAAGCTTTGCCTAAGCTTGCAAAGCTTTGCCTAAGCTTGCAAAGCTTTGCCTAAGCTTGCAAAGCTTTGCCTAAGCTTTGCATTGCAAAGCTTTGCACTGCTATTTGCAGTGCAAAGCTTTGCTTTGCCAAAGCTTTGCTGCGGCAAAGCTTTGCTGTGCAAAAGCTTTGCCAAAGCTTTGCTGCGGCAAAGCTTTGCACTGCTATTTGCAGCGCAAAGCTTTGCTATGTAAAAGCTTTGCCAAAGCTTTGTTGCGGCAAAGCTTTGCAGTGCAAAGCTTGCCGCGGCAAAGCTTTGCACTGCTATTTACAGTGCAAAGCTTTGCTGCGGCAAAGCTTTGCACACTGTGCAAAGCTTTGCCAAAGCTTTGCTGCCGCAAAGCTTTGCTGTGCAAAGCTTTGCTGCAGCAAATCTTTGCACTGCAAGTAGCAGTGCAAAGCTTTGCCGCAGCAAGCTTTGCACTGCAAAGCTTTGCCGCGGCAAAGTGATTGCACTGCATGGCTTTGCCACGACAAAGCTTTTCAGTGCATTGTATATAAAAAAATGAATCATCCAACTTTACATGCATTGTATATAATGGTCAGGTTATTTACGTATATAATGGTTTGAATGCATTGTATTAGCTGTTTATTTTGTGCACTCACATTTTTCCAATTTTTGTTACATGCATAAATCTATACTGCAGCACTAACAGTTTGATAATTTCTTTCTTAGGAATGGATATTAAGGAGAAAAAGGAGCACAAGGAGATTAACAGGAGCAGAAGAAAGTTAGAACTGTTATAAAGTCTTTGTATCTTCAGTTTTGTCAATGTATTATGTAAAAAAAATGATGAGTTTGAAATTAATAATATATTGTTTTGGTTCATGGTTTAAGTTTGTTTGATATTTTCAGTTTTGTAGATAATATGTTCTGCAATGAATTCTTTTATTAGTAATATGTATATAATTTGTGGATATATTACAATTGTAAAATATAAAAATTGTAATAAAATGTAAAAATTAAAACAACAACGGTGCATAACTGTTGTAATAAACTTATTACAACAGTGGAAAAAAGTTGTAAAATATACATATTACAACGGTCTTGCAACAGTGCAGAAAAGTTGTAAAAGATATTAGGCTATTACAACTTCTTAAGACACGACGGTTTGCCCACCGTTGTAAAAACCCTATTACAACGGTGTTCCACTGTTGTAATAGGGTCATTTTGTTGTAGTGGGTAAAAGAACCTCTCGGTCCAACTGCGATCGCTTACCACAGTTAAGCGCATCCGGCCAGGGGACTGATGTTCGCCTTGCGGAATGATGCAATCCCTGCAAAGTTCTGCCAAGGGGGCACCTCACCATAGTTGAGGTAAAAGAACCTCTCGGTCCAACTGTTATCGCTTGCCACAGTCAGGTGCATTTGGCAAGGGGATCGACTTTTTCCATGCGGGTTAACACAACAACCAAAGTCCTTTGCATAGTAAAGGCAAAAATCCTTCGTGTAGTGAAGGTCACCTCTCTACAGTAGAGATGAAAAGTCCTTTGCGCAATGAAGGCAACCTCTCCACAGTAAAGGTAAAATACCTCTTCGGAGGCGCTCAATGAAGTCTCCAACGTTGGTTCAGTCGGCGGGAGAAGACGAATATTGAGTTATAAACCACTTCTCCAAGTAGAGGCACTCAGTGAAGTCTCCGATGTCAGAATCAATGAGCGGGAGTAGACGAATGTTGGGTAATAAAAGTCCTCTCCACAGTACAAGCTAAAAGTACTTCCCACAATGAAGGCTAAAGGCCTTTGTAACGACCTAGGGATTTTCGACACTGAAAATCGACACAAAACACCGTGTCGACATTCAAGCATCGAAAATACTAGAACGTTATGAGAAATAAATTAGAGGGTGAGCTAAGAAAAAAAGAAATATTAGAATAGAAGAATAAGAAGAACATCAGAACAAAATCTCACATCGGAACGAATAAAATATAATAGATCAAATCCCTTTATACAAAAAGAACAATATATACATACCAATCATCAGAGTACATCATATATCAGACACAACGAAGATAAACTCTAAATAACTAATGGTGAAGCCTCCTGCTTCCAGATCCTGAACTCCAAGCAGAACCTAACCTGTAAATACACTCGGTCTGACCCGAGCACATTTGAAGCAAAGCAAAATTCACCCGGATCAGTCTAGAATACTTTCAGTGGTAAATTCACAACAAACAACTTGCTTAACTTTAGAAATCCTTTTTGAAAGAAAGAATAATAGTAAGATCAACCCACACATAAACACGGACGATTTTTACCTTACTATAACCCAAGTTGTATTGAAATCATATCTATATCTTCTGATATTATGATAGTGTCTAAATACAAATAAATAGAATCTAGCGGAATGCTTGCATCTCACGCTCCACATATACAGTATACAATCAAAACCGCGGGCGCTTATTGGAGATTGGATTCCGACTATGACAAGGTATGGATCCACCTGTCGATAGTGTATCTCTAGAGACGAATACACTGGGTTCAATAAGAACGTCTTGCAACCCGGCCACACATGACCGACCACTCATTTCTCTTGAGTGTATCGAATATATTGTCACCTACAGTTGGGCCCACATAACCGTTATCCGAAGATACATAAATGAAAGAAGAACAAATATGAATATTCTCTAGATGGTGACAATACACCTTAATGGGAATGACCCACATAGCCATGTTGCCTGCCTGATTTTTGTCATTTCCCGGTTGTGAGGCTTGAGGTTATAATCTTATTTTGAACATCTGGCCACCATTCACTTTGAACGCCACATCGTCCATACACGTTAACCTAGGCCTGGACAACCGAAGGCACCCTCCTACAACATCCTAGGAATCACCCTAAAGATCAGTAGCGAGTAGTCCTTACAATCCACAGACTCCAACCACGACAGAATCATAGTTTATCTCTGGGAGCTAACCAGAGATTATAAGCAATACTTCCGCTTTATGAAGATCTATGGTCTTCAAATGCTCCATCTCGATCATTGTCTGATTTCTCCCATGATTACGTATTTGCTGGTCGGAATGGTTTTCGAATATAAATTCGATCCCGATTTTCCGCACCAACAATCGATAATTGGCCAGATTTGATAGTCGATTATTTAACTATCAAATAAACAAACATTCATCCATTAAATAAATTTACCGGTTCAGTGTTTAGCATCATTTGGCCTCTTTGATAATTAACAATGGTTAATTTAGACTTATATCTTCAATACTAGGAAAACGTTTCCCTTTTCTTATATAATATGAGAATATTCAATTATCGTCTCACTTCTACTCTATTAGTTCCTCATTATAAATCAGTAAGTGAATAAATTTCTAGGTACCAATCCCGAAATCCAAAACCAACATCAGATTGACACCTCAAAAGTGACTCAACTCAACCAACGTACAACAAGTCCTAACATCTTTTGAAACTATATCAAATACCTTCCTATATTTAATATATCTTATAAACATTTTAAATTAACTTTGATTTAAATATAGATCAAACACTATATAAAAACTTTATTAAAAACTCACTTCAAATCCATTTTGGTTATATATTAAATAAACCCCATCTCTTGTTCTAAAATACACGATTTTAGATTGACTACCTTATCTTAATTCGCCCAACCAATTTCAGTTCACTTTGGTTCTATTTCCATTTCATATCTTATACTTTTAACCTTTCATTTATTTCCTAAATCACTTCAAAGTTTACGATTCTATTAACTCATTTCCATAACTACAATTAATTACGATACTTCCAAATAAACTTGGTTTTCAAATATCTTTGTCACACCTTGGATTTTGGGAAATTCAATTATATAAAATTCCAAGAAGAATCCAATTAAACTTACTTATATATTTAATATACTTATGCTTCAAAACAGGGCTTTAAGGTTCAATAACTTCCATTAGTTAAATTCCAAAATCATTACTTCGATTAGTATTAAATATATTCAATATTTATAAACATGGTTTACTTCGTCATTAACCATTCCTGGTTATAACAAACTTGATAATCAATCACCATTCAAGTGGTTGGCTTATTCAATTTAATACAGCTAACTTGTTAATCCATTCCAATTGGTTCTTCCATTTTAAATTAATTAATAAGATAATTAATTTAATTTAATTCATCATCCTTTTTCTTTGATTATTATTAACTAAGTAATAATCGATCCCAATATAATCCCTATCTAATTGTTTCATAAAAACAATTAATTCCAATCACTAGTCGTCAGGTAAATATCTGCTCACATGTTTTAAGACCTATTAACGTATGGATTTACTTAATAAAACAAATTGTCAATCTCTTATAACTAAATAAATAAATAATAAATATAAATTTTCTTTAATAACTTTAATTCAAAATATTAGGTTTCAAATCTATTTTCGGTTATAAAATAAATTTATAACTCCATTTCTGTTGATTCACCGAACGGTGAATCAATATTTATATAACACCGGATTTTTAGGCCATCTTCTATCACTACTCAACCAATACCACCCATTGTTTTAAAACATCATATCAACGTTGAATTCAATTCAACGTCCAATATTCAATCAATATCATCATTTGGGGTAAACGGTTCTATATTTAAATAATAAACAACATATAATGTATTTAAGGAATCTGGTCGGATCCCTCCAACCTGTACGTCCCTGCATTATAGATAATAATATTCGATAAATATATATAAGAAATTATTTAAATTAAAATCATGCAATATGACAAATATAATTGTCGACAATCATTAACTAACCAATTAACCGAGGCCTGCAATCATCCAATCAACGATAAATTATTTTTATATGAATTTAACACATCATAGTATTTCAGAAAAGTATGAGAGTTAACTCACCTGTCTGTTTTCGATTTATGGTTCAGAATGATTTATATAATTTCAAACCAACGTTGAAATTATATAAAACTCCAGTTATTCAGATCCCACCAAATTGCCAGCGTAATGGTTGCCGATATGAATCCATCGTCACTTGTTTCCTCTCGATCTAATAACGTAGGGAACGAGTTATGGTTATAACAAATTTTAAATTTAAATTAAACGAATATATAATTAACTATATAATTAATTAAATCTAATTACCTTAATTAAATACTGATCCACGTCATTATGATAGATTCTTTTTTCACCCTTGCTCAAACCTGGTACTTCCATTTCAAGAAAAAACGCGATGTCATCGGAGCTCAACCGCGCCGCCGCTAGTGCTTCTGACAATGTTGTTTGAACAAGTAGCTCTATTTTCTATGTTCTTGGTATTTTCTTCTTCACGTTATTTCCTTTTGTTCTTGTTTTACACGAGGCCCAATCCCACCAAAATCCTCAGCCCATCATCTCCGCGTCAACTACTACTTCTACTTTCTTCTACACTCAAAAAAAGAGACAGCTGCTCCTTAACTGATATGAAACCAAACCGTACCGCTCTTCCATTTGCTAAACCCGCCACTTCCCCTGTTAGCGTTTCTGTTTTGCACGTCTCCTACCATGCACCGACCATCAACTACTGCTGCACCTCCACCGTGTTTTCCCCCATGTTCTTCACGGTTCCGCAACACAACATCAAAAGTTCCTCCTCACCAGCATCCGGTTGCCAACACCCGAACCATCCTCCGACTACGGCTATGCCACATCCGACAGTGGCCCACCTCGTCGCCAAAGAGGGTTGGTAGAACCCCGACCATTCCACAGTTTCGAGTTCACCAACATTGCGTCATAAACTCCATGCACACTAACCACCTGCATCCATCTGCCTCACCACATTCATCATCACATCATATAACCCATTGAATCCAACACCAACGTTCCTCTTTTCTGTAAACACCAACAGACCTACTTCCCCATCTCCACGTAAATCCGACCACTTATGGCTGCCATGACCTCCTCCCTTCATTTGTTTATTTTCTTCTTTAGCCCATGCATGGTCCAATACGATTAAAACCAAGCCCCTCCCTCAAATCCCCAACGCAATGCTCTAGTATCTCCCTATTCTCTCCGGACCGCAATCCCACATACACAGGAACTTCATGGTCATCCATCAATGGCCGCACCCTCGAACCTCAGAGTAGCGCCAACCTACTAACATTCCTCCAATCAACGCCAGTTCCCCCTGCTCCTTCCTGTCCCTTCACGCTTGAGCAGACCAACCCCTGGCCCGAGTCCCACTCTCTTTCCTCGTCTACTCGCATTCGCAGCAGTATATAACTGAGTCATTATGTTAAAACTTAACATATGTATCATTTTGTTGCTTGCGGTTTATTTTGAAACAGTGTGGAAAATCTTCATTATTTTGCAAAAGAAAAGGTTTGGCTTTAATTCGGGTTTGGGATTTAAACCTGCCGATGGTTTAAAGCTCGCTGGAAAAAGGATTTTGAAGAGGGGTTTTCAGCTAGTCTTCATTATATGGGTGACTATTTATAGATGAAGGAAGTTTGGGTATCACGGCATTGTAGTACAGGATAGGTGTGATTCTCAAAATATAGCTACTAGTAAATGTAGAGTGGATCGGTACTGTAATGGACATGTGATCGTCAGGGTGTGGTACGTGATAGTGAAAATACATATGTGTTAGCAAAACTGTGTTGTCACAATAGGTCATATAGGGTGTAAGTTGCTGTATTATCAGATGGGAAAGATGGGGGAGCTGTGAATTTTCCTTTTTAAGTAGAGTAGCTGTGTGACTTTATCTTTGAAGTTACAAGGCATAGGTGTAAAGGGCCTTAGGGTGTATGCCAAGTTCCTTAAGTATGAAGTGTTCCAAATTTTCTTTTTATTTGCAAAATATTTTGTCTTATTTCAGTTTTCCATGCGTTCAAGCATCTCATCTTTTTGTTGTAAAGTCAAAGCACACATGAGTTGTCTTGTTTTTGGGGGAGCTGCATAACATATGCCCGGGTTCAATGATGGAGAAAAGATATGGATGCTCTATTGTTTCATTTTTTAAACGTTAAGTCATATATATTTACTTTAATATGGCATTTAATTCTACCGTATTTTTCTTTGCTTACAGCTAACCGTAAAATATACGTACCGCCCCACACAAACTCCAAATACAATGAAAATGATTGCACTGTTACGTCTTAACGTTCCGGTCCCAATGAAATTAATTTCGTTGAAAACCATCTCCATTTGCACAACAATATTACTTTAATTTATCAGTTCACCTTTAAAACTCGTCTACCGACAAAACAACTCCGTTAGGCTCCAAACTGAAAATATAGCAATAATTAATTATACGCATTCCAATAAAAACTTGTTTCGAGTGTGTTTTAATTAATTTATAAATATATATATTCAAACTCCATTTTATGATAAATAAATTTGATATGCAATCCATTAATATCACTAAATCAACATTTAAACAGATTTAAATATTCGTAATTAACATTCAAAAATCTGGGACGTTACATTCTTTCCCCCTTAAAAGAATTTCGTCCCCGAAATTACAAGGTAAGAAGAATGCTCTGAATCCAGTTATTTTAAAATAAATATATTCTGAATTATTATCAAAATAAATGCAAACTCTTAAAATTTTCGAAAATCTCGATAGCACCTCCTTTGCATGGCTCGATCAGAACAACTGCAGCTTCCACTCTGGGACTCAACTTCTCCATAAGAAAACCAGAACCAAATGACTATCCAACTCAGGGGTATAAAATCAATCACCAACCAATAATATATTAAAGTTTACCTATTTGTCGGGCAACACAATTCCAATTTCGAGGCAAATCAACTAACAGCTCTGCTTCTTCCAACCTATACTTCAATATTTATAACGAGATCAACTCTCATGGCCTTCTAATACCTGTGCTTTCCTCAATTTATAATACAAATAACCATCCAAGATTAAATAATTAAGTTTCATTCATAACCGATCTTATTCCTAATTCATTATACTGAAATTTATTTCCTTGATTCCCATTTCATACAATTTCTTATTAACTGTTAATAAATTCTATTCAACCAAACTAACGTCCAATCAATCACAATACACAATTAACTTAATCATTCGATTTTAGTTTAATTTGTTCGGTTAAAATCAATTATTTAATTCCATTCAACCTGGCTAAATTTCTTTTCTAGATTCAATTAACTAGTCGGTTCAATTCTATTTCATAATTCAATTCGAATTCCAATCAAGTAAAACAACCAAACACCCAATATTACAATACTATAGAAAATTATTTCCTTTTTATACAAAAATATAATTTGGGCAAAATTATTTCATTTACCCACTTTACAAAACAATTTAAAAACAATTTTATATTCAAATTTCAAGTATGCACTCTCATATATGTATATTCAAACTCAATCTAGGGTATTACTAACCCCATCTCTATTGAGTTATTCCACAGAGCCATGGTTATTCCTAAACCATTAGCTCTGATACCACTAAAACAACCCGGGGATTCGAGTAGGCTTTTCAACCATCCTCTCCTCCCCCAAGGTAGAGGGCTATCCTCCCCCCGTGGCTTACAGAGCTACCCCATCACTTGTTTTACGACCAGCTTTTCGACTTCACAACCAACCCTCCCTTACTTTCGAGGGACATGTAGAGGTAAGAGTCTCCCGTCCTCCACCTAACGCGAAGTGAGAACCCTCTATCATGCGTACCCAGCTCACACAGCCAGCAACAAGGAATGGTTTTCGAATATAAATTCGATCCCGGTCTTTCCGCACCAACAATCGATAATTGGCCAGATTTGATAGTCGGTTATTTAACTATCAAATAAACAAACATTCATCCATAAAATAAATTTACTGGTTCAGTGTTCAGCATCATTTGGCCTCTTTGATAATTAACAATGGTTAATTTAGACTTATATCTTCAATACTAGGAAAACATTTCCCTTTTCTTATATAATATGAGCATATTTAATTATCGTCTCACTTCTACTCTATTAGTTCCTCATTATAAATCGGTAAGTGAATAAATTTCTAAGTACCAATCCCGAAAGCCGAAACCAACATCAGATTGACACCTCAAAAGTTACTCAACTCAACCAATGTACAACAAGTCCTAACATCTTTTGAAACTATATCAAATACCTTCCCATACTTAATATATCTTATAAACATTTTAAATTAACTTTGATTTAAATATAGATCAAACACTATATAAAAACTTTATTAAAAACTCAATTCAAATCCATTCTGGTTATATATTAAATAAACCCCATCTCTTGTTCTAAAATACACGATTTTAGATTGAATACATTATCTAATTCGCCCAACCAATTTCAGTTCACTTTGGTTCTATTTCCATTTCATATCTTCTACTTTTAACCTTTCATTTATTTCCTAAATCACTTCAAAGTTTACGATTCTATTAACTCGTTTCCATAACTGCAATTAATTATGATACTTCCAAATAAACTTGGTTTTCAAATATCTTTGTCACACCTTGGATTTTGGGAAATTCAATTATATAAAATTCCAATAAGAATCCAATTAAACTTACTTATATATTTAATATACTTATGCTTCAAAATAGGGATTTAGGGTTCAATAACTTCCATTAGTTAAATTCCAAAATCATTACTTCGATTAGTATTAAATATATAGAAATTGATTTCAATATTTATAAACATGGTTTACTTCGTCGTTAACCATTTCTGGTTATAACAAACTTGATAATCAATCACCATTCAAGTGGTTGACTTATTCAATTCAATACAGCTAACTTGTTAATCCATTCCAATTGGTTCTTCCATTTTAAATTAATTAATAAGATAATTAATTTAATTTAATTCATCCTTCTTTTTCTTTGATTATTATTAACTAAGTAATAATCGATCCCAATATAATCCCTATTTAATTGTTTCATAAAAACAATTAAGTCCAATCACTAGTCGTCAGGTAAATATCTGCTCACATGTTTTTAAGACCTATTAACGTGTGGATTTACTTAATAAAACAACTTGTCAATCTCTTATAACTAAATAAATAAATAATAAATATAAATTTCCTTTTAATAACTTTAATTCAAAATATTAGGTTTCAAATCTATTTTCGGTTATAAAATAAATTTATAACTCCATTTCTGTTGATTCACTGGACGGTGAATCAATATTTATATAACACCGGATTTTTAGGCCATCTGCTATACTCAACCAATACCGCCCATTGTTTTAAAATATCACATCAACATTGAATTCAATTCAACGTTCAATATTCAATCAATATCATAATTTGGGGTAAACAGTTCTATATTTAAATAATATAAACAACATATAATGTATTTGAGGAATCCGGTCGGATCCCTCCAACCTGTACGTCCCTGCATTACAGATAATAATATTTGGTAAATATATATAAGCAATTATTTAAATTAAAATCATGCAATACGACAAATATAATTGTCGACAATCATTAACTAACCAATCAACCAAGGCATGCAATCATCCAATCAATGATAAATTATTTTTTCTATGAATTTAACACATCATAGTATTCCAGAAAAGTGTGAGAGTTAACTCACCTGTCTGGTCTCGATTTATGGTTCAGAATGATTTATATAATTTCAAACCAACGTTGAAATTATATAAAACTCTAGTTATTCATATCCCATTAAATTGCCAGCGTAATGGTTACCGATATGAATCCATCATCACTTGTTTCCTCTCGATCTAATAACGTAGGGAATGAGTTATGGTTATAACAGATTTTAAATTTAAATTAAACGAATATATAATTAAGTATATAATTAAATAAATCTAATTACCTTAATTAAATACTGATCCACGTCATTAAGATAGATCCTTCGTTCACCCTTGCTCAAACCTGGTACTGCCATTTCAAGAAAAATGCGATATCATCGGAGCTCAACCGCGCTGCCACCAGTGGTTTTGACCATGTTGTCTGAACAAGTAGCTCTATTTTCTATTTTCTTGCTATTTGCTTCTTCACATTATTTCCTTTTGTTCTTGTTTTACACGAGGCCCAAGCCCACCAAAATCCTTAGCCCATCATCTCCGTGTCAACTACTACTTCTACGTTCTTCTACACTCAAAAAAAGAGACAGATGCTCCTTAACTGATATGAAACCAAACCGTACCGCTCTTTCATTTGCTAAGCCCGCCACTTCCCCTATTAGCGCTTCTGTTCTGCGCTTCTCCTACCACGCACCGACCATTAACTACTGTTGCACCTCCACTGTGTTTTCCTTACGTTCTTCACGGTTCCACAACACAACATCAAATGTTCCTCCTCACCAGCATCCAGTCGCCAACGCCCAAACCATCCTCCGACTATGGCTATGCCACATTCAACAGTGGCCCACCTCGTCGCCAGAGAGGGTTGGTAGAACCCCGACCATTCCACAGTTTCGAGTTCACCAACACCGCGTCATAAACTCCATGCACACTAACCACCTACATCCAACTGCCTCACCACGTTCATCATCACATCATATAACCCATTGAACCCAACACCAACGTTCCTCTTTTCTGTAAATACCAACATACCTACGTCCCCATCTCCATGTAAATACGACCACTTATGACTGCCATGACCTCCTCCCTTTGTAACAACTCGTCTTTTGAATAACAAGTTATAACATAAATCAAGGCAGAATTAAATAATAAAATCTGAATCAAGGGAAACGGGCTGTGCCATTGCGTTCGTCTCGGTAAAATACGCGAAATAGAGTCCGAGATTTCGAAAATCGGAGTCCGTATGACCCAGTTATGGCCCATAGAAGTTTTCAGAAAATTCAAGTTTAAAAACAGATTTCAAATTCAGCAGGGCAGGGTAGGCGGGAAAAGATCCCGCCACTCCCCAAGTCGACTGGGGAGTCGACTTGGGAGTCGACATACCCCAGGCTGTGTCGACTGCCCAGTCGACACCCCTGTCGA
The DNA here is from genome assembly GCA_030737875.1 of Allium sativum. Lineage (NCBI taxonomy): Eukaryota > Viridiplantae > Streptophyta > Magnoliopsida > Asparagales > Amaryllidaceae > Allium > Allium sativum. Next base: position 423,860,154 of record CM060909.1, on the reverse strand, counting down.
CTTGGGTGGTCGGCCAGTCTGGCCTGGGTGCACCTGACTTGTTTCTCAAGACATGTTTGGAGGCTAGTGACGTGAATTGATGGCCCAGATCTGAATTAGGGTTAATCCTATGGCCTAAACTAACCTAATCTTCTATAAAAGGACCCTAATACCTAGCCTAAATCATCATAAATCAATCCTACAACTAAACTGTGCCAAAATGTTTAATCATGGCCTCCACCCTCTTGTCATAGCCTCCATCTTCATTCATATGAGAATTCCTAAGCTTGTTTGAGAGTTTCAAAGCTTGATTCAAGGCCAAAGTTCAATCTTTCTTCATTAAAACAAGGATCTTTCTTCATATAATCAAAGGAGCTTCTTGGAGCTTGTATTCATTTGGGGTTTTTAGAGTTGCTAGTGGCTTCGTCTCAATCTTATTCTATTTTATAAGTCTTCATAGCATTGTAAGCCCTATTCTACTCTTAGATTCTAACTATGAAGTTAAATATGACATGTTGCAAGTTTGAGTTTGGGCCTAAGTATGATTTGTGCTTTGATTCTATCATGTTATGCATAAGATTTATTCTATGCATGTTTGTAAAGCTATCACCTTGACTTTATGCATAGAAAGCCATGAGCTTTGATTCTATCATGTTATGCATAGACTTATTCTATGCATGTTTGTAAAGCTACCACCTTGACTTGGTACATAAAAAGCTATGAGCTTTGGTTTGAAATGTTGCATAGAAGCAACATAGAAACTCTCATAACCCTTATGTTAGCTTGCATATGATGTTATATGCGAATCACTTGCTATCATCCCATGTTATTTATGACCATGTTTCATCTATTTTGCTAAAGTTGATATCATGCATGTTTTGAGGCCTATAATGCAATATGCAAGTTTATGAACACATTTGCCTCATATGCCACCATGTTTAACTTGTGGCCCAAACCTTATTAATTATGTCATGCTTCTAAGTTCCCTCTTTGAGATCTATTTTCGTTTATGCGAACTTACATGCGATGGGGTTACGTTATGGGTAAACTAAAATGACATAAAGATGTGACTTGAAAAGATGACATGAAATATGACATGTGATTATGCTTGAAACATGAACATGAACTTGGACATGACTACTAGAAAACGTGAGAATGGCCAACTCGAGGTTGGGTTGAGTTTGTAGCATAAATCTACCCAGAACCGACCGGCTTAACTAATGGCTACAAGCAATAGGACCCAATGTGAGTAGTTGGTCATGTCGCACTTGAAACCCGAGGTTAGACCAAGTTGTGGTGTAAAGCTACCCGGACCCGCCCTGCTTAACTAGTAACCACAACAAGGTCTAATGTGAGAGGTTGGGTGCATTAAATTAATTAATGCCACATGATAGGGTTAAGTCATGGACCACTTGAATACTTAACCAATTAAACACGATGGGTTGATGGGGTTAAGTCATGAACCTTGGGTACACTTAACCAACTTGATTGGGTAGGGTTAACCACGTTTAACCCGTTAGAAACCCTAGTTACGTGGTCCTTTTCACCAGTAACCCTCTTGATTGTATCATGATACCCTAGGGACTAGGCTAGGGTGGGGCACGATTACTGGGCTGACATGTAAGCGACCAAAACGACGGCTGAGTAGGTGCGCCGGTGTAGGTTCAGGCGGACTATGGTCGTGCACATAGTCCGGAGTTGAAAAAGCAGACACGGGCACCAGTAGGTTTAGACTGTGCGTGCTTGATTTGTGTCCGTGGTTGGCACCCTAGGGCCTGATACACCCTAGGGTGGACCTAGCACAGTTTGACTACACTTCGTGATTGGGCCGTATGACACCGACACTTGACGAGTTAGGCTTTTAGGGAGCCGATCGATTAGACCGTGTTCTTGGACCTTGATCTAGGTCATCTCGTGATATTGGGCCAAGATTGGGCCAAGGGATCATTTCTTGTTTATACTTGACACGGATTGGAATACTAGTACACACTTGGTGCAACTTAACCTCGTATATGCGATGCCACACTTGATCTATCTTGTTAACTTTTCACCATGACAGTTATCACCCTATGCTTCATCTCTGCTTTACATGTCCAGTTAACTTTATTAGTTTTTATACTAATAGTAGGTAGGACCTACCAGTCTTTTTGACTGACCCGTTATCTTTAGCCCCTTTTCTTCCGTTTCCCCCCCAGGTTTACAGGGTGGGAACACTGGTACCTAGCTGGATCTTTAGCTGCTTTTCTCGATAGCTCATGTACAGTTTGGACTTGAGCATGCTATGGCTTTATTCTACTTTGGGGATAGTTACTTTATGTTTTTTTTCCAGTTTTCAGTTTATGTTCTAGACTTTGTTTTGTGGGAAAATAATGACCAAGTACTTTGATGTAACTTGACTATGGTTTTGAAATGTTAGTTTTATCCGCTGCTTTACTTACTATGTTTTACTTATATGTTCTGTCTTGTGATATCTGCATGCATGTTTACCTCGTTTAACGCCCCTCCAAAGCTAGTGCACTTGCAAGAGTGGCATTGGCGGAGGTGGGGTGTTACATTTGGTATCAGAGCATAAGGTTTACAAGATTTGAGCAAAAGTGTTTTTAAAACTTACCTTTTTCTAAAACTATTTTCAAAACCACTTATGTATTTTCCAAGAAAATTCTAGTTTATTTTAAAAGGCTATTCCCCAAAAGCCATTAGCACTATCCTTTGTTTCCTCGTTCTTAATCTATCTTTTCCTTTTTCAGCATGGCCGATCTTAACCTTCCCGAGGGAGTGACCATTCCCGGATGGTTCCGGAGGTACTTGGAAGCTAGGGCCAACGATGCAGGCCCAGCAAATACCCCCACCGTAACTGAGGTTCCTCCTCCTCCTCCTCCTCAGCATCAACAAGCAAATTTCGCAAAGGTTTGCAAAGACTTTAAGGCGATGGGTGGCAAGAATTTTATTGGGACGGAGACTTTTGTGGAGGCGAGAAATTGGTTGAAAGAAACTGAAGATCTCTTCGCCATCTTTGATGTGGAAGACCGTAGAAAAGTTCTGTTGGCAGCGTGGCTATTGAAAGAAGAAGCTGCTTATTGGTGGGAGGTCACCAATGCTACTAGGCCTATAAAGACTTGGGCCGACTTTAGGACAAGGTTTGGGCTTAAGTTTCTATCATCTGCTGAGGCAAATTTGCAATTGGAGAAGTTTATATCTTTGAAGCAAGGGGACATGACAGTGAGGGAGTATGTGAATAAGTTTAACCAGCTTGCTCGATTCGGTTTGGACATGGTTAATACTCCCCAGAAGAAGGCTTTGCGCTTTGCACGAGGGTTGAATGAGCCATTACAAGGTTTAGCCCTGTCTCATATACCCATGGGGGCCACTTTTGAAGGCCTAGTGGACATGGCATTGCTTCAAGGAGACGATAAGAATGGCAAGAAAGAAGTCAAGCCTAATGAGACTCAAACCAAGAAGACGGACTCCAAGTGGGGAGGGAATCAGAGCAATCAGAACAACAAGAACAACAAGGGCAATAAGGCCAACAACAACAAGGCAAAGGACCCAAGAAAATGCAACTTCTGTGGGATTGTTGGGCACATAGCCAAAGATTGCAGAAAGAAGAAGAGGAAGTTGGGCGAATGCTTTCACTGTGGAGGGCCTGGACACCTTAGCAAGGATTGCCCCAAGAAGCAAGGACAAGGGCAAGGGCAGACTCAGCGTGCAGGACCTTCTGGAGGGCAAGTGCATGCTCTCAACACTGCTCCAGTTCAGGACCGAGGTAGTATTTCTGTAGAAAGCCTTGTTTATATTTCTGATTTTCCTGTTCGCACCTTATTTGATTCTGGCGCATCGCATACCTTTATTTCTGCTGACATTGTTGAAAGTTTGCACCTAAGTACTAGTCTAGTTGAGGATCCCGTTAGTGTTTCAAATCCAATTGGGGGTTCCGCCCATCTATCTATGATTTGTGTGGATTTGAAGATTTCTATCTTGACCGTAGAATTCACGTGTAATGCTTATGTTCTCGGATTCACGGGATACGGGTTGATTTTGGGCATGGATTGGTTGTCCAGTTATGGAGCCATTCTCGATTGTGAGCATAGGGTGGTGAGGCTCATGACTCGCCTCGGTAATACCCTAGAAATTTCTTGTAACCCTAGAGATCCCGTCATGTTATGTTATCTTGAATCTCTTGACTCGTCCATCAATGATCTGCAATCTGTAAGGGTGGTCCGAGAATATCCTGATGTCTTTGAAGAGGTTAAGGGGTTACCCCCTAAACGAGAGATAGATTTCCGCATTTATCTTGTTGATAATGCCAAGCCAGTTTCATTACCCGTTAGGCACATGGCCCCACGAGGAAGAAGAGAGCTCAGTAATAAAATCAAGGAGTTGCTTGAGAAGAATTTTATTAGGCGAAGCATTTCTGAATGGGGTGCTCCTGTGGTATTCGCTACTAAGGCGGATGGTTCGCTTCGTCCATGTGTTGATTATCGAGAGTTGAACAAGCTGACAAAGAATAATAGACACCCGTTACCGAGGATTGATGATCTCTTTGACCAGCTTGTTGGTGCTTCTGTTTTCTCTCAACTCAATCTAGCCACCGGATTCCATCAGCTTAGAGTGGTTGAGGATAGTATTGATAAGACTGCGTTTAGGACTCCAGATGGATTCTTTGAATGGCTTGTCATGCCGTTCGGTTTGACTAATGCACCCGCCTACTTCGTAGATTTGATGAGTAGGGTGTTCAGAGAGTTCCTTAACAAGTCTGTGGTTGTCTTCGTGGATGATATTCTGATCTTCTCAAAGGATGAGGAAGACCATGCTAGACATCTCAAGGAAGTGATGGACACGCTTAGAGCTCATCAGTTGAAAGCCAAGTTCTCCAAATGCCATTTCTGGAGAAGGGAAGTTCGGTTTCTTGGACATATAGTTTCTAAGCAAGGCATAGCGGTGGATCCCGCGAAAGTGGTTGCAGTTCAAGACTGGAAGACTCCTAGGAATGCAACCGAAGTAAGAAGCTTTCTCGGTCTGGCGGGCTACTATAGGAAGTTCATCAGGGACTTCGCTAAGATTTCAGCCCCTCTTACTAAGTTGACGAAGAAGAACTTAGTCTTTGCATGGGACTTAGAGTGTGAGCTTGCTTTTCAAAGGCTCAAGAGGGCCCTTACGACAGCTCCAGTTTTGGCATTACCTGATGGCGGTAAGATGTTTACCGTATACACCGATGCATGTGGCACGGGGTTAGGTGCTGTTCTGATGCAAGAAGGAAGAGTGATATGTTACGGGGGTAGGCAACTTAAAGTTCATGAGAAGAACTATCCCACTCATGATTTGGAGTTGGCGGCGATCGTCTTTGCACTCAAATCCTGGCGCCACTATCTTCTAGGCGAAAGGTTTGAGTTATATACTGATCACAAGTCGCTCAAGTACCTCTTCTCGCAGAAAGATCTGAATCTAAGGCAGCAAAGGTGGATGGAATTCTTGGCATCATATGACTTCGAGATAGCTTATACCCCTGGCAAGGGTAATGTTGTGGCAGATGCGCTAAGCTGAAGAAGGTTCACTTTGAGTCCCTTGTTTGTGGAGATGAAGAACCTAGAGTTCTTGGCAACCTTTGATTTCACAACGGCTATTGAGTCGTTGACTGGTTCGTTAGCATCCCTTGAGCTTAGACCTATACTTCTTGATCAAGTTGGGGCTTCACAGAGGGAAGACCCGCAGATAGTCGAGATCATGGACAAGTTGATTCGTGGTGAGACGTCTAGTCACCTGGCTAGATATACTATTGATGACAAGGGTTGGCTAAGGCGTGATGGAAGGCTATGCGTTCCACAAGTGGGAGACTTGGTGCATAAAGTTCTCGAAGAAGCGCATCACTCGAAGAAGACTATACATCCTGGAGGAGATAAGATGTATAGGGATATGAAGTGCATTTTCTTTTGGGCTGGAATGAAGAAGGATGTGGCAGAGTATGTTTCAAAGTGCATGGTGTGCCAACAAGTGAAAGCCGAGTCGAAGAAACCCGGTGGGCTATTACATCCATTGGAGGTCCCACAATGGAAGTGGGAAAGTATCTCTATGGATTTTGTGGATGGATTGCCTAGGTCAAGAAAAGGGAATACGAGCATATGGGTCATAGTTGACAGACTTACAAAGAGTGTTCATTTCATTCCAGTAAAGAGCAAGAGGACCGCATCATGGCTAGCATCTGTTTATCTTCAAGAGATAGTGCGATTGCATGGAGTTCCTTCTAGCATAGTTAGCGATCGTGACTCAATCTTCACTAGCCAGTTCTGGAATAGCTTGCAAGAAGCGATGGGTACGAGATTAAATCTATGTACAGCCTATCACCCCCAGACGGATGGCCAAACCGAAAGGGTGAATAAAGTGCTAGAAGATCTTTTGAGGCTTTGTGTGCTTGACTTTGGTGGTACTTGGGAAGACCACCTTCCTCTTGTAGAGTTTGCTTATAATAATAGCTATCAAGCTAGCATAGGGATGGCACCATTTGAAGCTTTGTATGGGAGGCCGTGTAGGTCACCATCTTGTTGGTGGGAGACAACGCATAGACTTATGCTTGGGCCCGATATGATACGGGACACCTCCGAGAAAGTTGAATTGGTGAGAAGACGGATGAAAGCGGCCCAAGACAGACAGAAATCCTATGCTGACAAGCGAAGGACAGATTTGGAATTTGAAGTTGGAGATATGGTTTTTGTGAAGGTTTCTCCTTTGCGTAATGTGGTTCGTTTTGGAGCAGTTGGGAAGCTGGCACCAAGGTTCGTAGGACCGTTCCCTATCATAGAAAGAATTGGGAAGATGGCTTATAAGGTGGAATTGCCCGAGAAGCTGGCCAGAGTGCATAATGTCTTTCATGTCTCGCATCTCCGAAAGTGCCTACATGAGTCCGCTGAGGTGGTTGAACCTAGTATTCTTGAAGACATTGAGGTAGAGAAAGAGGCAACCCTGAGGAGAGCCCCGATTCGTATCTTGGGAACGGAGATCAGGAAGCTAAGGAATCGAGAAGTCAAATTGGTGAAAGTTCAGTGGAGTGAAGCCGAAGAGGATGCAACTTGGGAAACCGAGGAGAAGATGCGTGGGATTTATCCATTTCTTTCTGAGGGTACATTCTCGATCTCTTTTCCTTTTTAGCATATCTTCCTTTTTGCTATCCATGTTTATCCTGTTTATCTTGTTATCTCGTTAACCTTTTCATGAGAACCTTAGGTAGAAACCCTTTGGATGAAACATGCATTTGAAACATGTTATGCTTGATGTTTGCAAGTGGTTGCAAGTGTTTGCAAGTGGATACTCGTGGATGCATGATACACATTAGGCACTAAGATCGGCTCACACACTTTCATATTGCATATGCATGAGTGCTTATACTTATTCATGGATGAAACTTGTTATGCTATCACGTGGATGCTGCATATGGATGAATGTTATGTGCACTCATATAGAGATTATAAATTATGTTAGGAATTTGCATACATATGGAAGCATTTCACTAACATACTTTGCATTAAGGAGGTTTACTGAATTAGTAACCGCCTGATTTTCGCATTAGATAAGTACATATACACACACCTTTGCATATAATCATACAACATTTAGAATTTGTTAAGGATATTGACTGCACGTGGATGATGTTTTGAGTAGATGGATGATGGATGGTAGGATACGTTCTTCCTAACTTAGAGATTTCGGGGACGAAATCCTTTAAGGTGGGGAGGATGTAACAACCCGTATTTTGAATAACAAGTTATAACATAAATCAAGGCAGAATTAAATGATAAAATCGGAATCAAGGGAAACGGGCTGTGCCATTGCGTTCGTCTCGGAAAAATACGCGAAATAGAGTCCGAGTTTTCGAAAATCGGAGTCCGTATGACCCAGTTATGGCCCATAGAAGTTTTCAGAAAATTCAAGTTTAAAAACAGATTTCAAATTCAGCAGGGCAGGGTAGGAGGGAAAAGATCCCGCCACTCCCCAAGTCGACAGGGGAGTCGACTTGGGAGTCGACATACCCCAGGCTGTGTCGACTGCCCAGTCGACACCCCTGTCGACTTGGGTGGTCGGCCAGTCTGGCCTGGGTGCACCTGACTTATTTCTCAAGACATGTTTGGAGGCTAGTGACGTGAATTGATGGCCCAGATCTGAATTAGGGTTAATCCTATGGCCTAAACTAACCTAATCTTCTATAAAAGGACCCTAATACCTAGCCTAAATCATCATAAATCAATCCTACAACTAAACTATGCCAAAATGTTTAATCATGGCCTCCACCCTCTTGTCATAGCCTCCATCTTCATTCATATGAGAGTTCCTAAGCTTGTTTGAGAGTTTCAAAGCTTGATTCATGGCCAAAGTTCAATCTTTCTTCATTAAAACAAGGATCTTTCTTCATATAATCAAAGGAGCTTCTTGGAGCTTGTATTCATTTGGGGTTTTTAGAGTTGCTAGTGGCTTCGTCTCAATCTTATTTTATTTTATAAGTCTTCATAGCATTGTAAGCCCTATTCTACTCTTAGATTCTAATATGAAGTTAAATATGACATGTTGCAAGTTTGAGTTTGGGCCTAAGTATGATTTGTGCTTTGATTCTATCATGTTATGCATAAGATTTATTCTATGCATGTTTGTAAAGATATCACCTTGACTTTGTGCATAGAAAGCCATGAGCTTTGATTCTATAATGTTATGCATAGACTTATTCTATGCATGTTTGTAAAGCTACCACCTTGACTTGGTACATAAAAAGCTATGAGCTTTGGTTTGAAATGTTGCATAGAAGCAACATAGAAACTCTCATAACCCTTATGTTAGCTTGCATATGATGTTATATGCGAATCACCTGCTATCATCCCATGTTATTTATGACCATGTTTCATCTATTTTGCTAAAGTTGATATCATGCATGTTTTGAGGCCTATAATGCAATATGCAAGTTTATGAACACATTTGCCTTATATGCCACCATGTTTAACTTGTGGCCCAAACCTTATTAATTATGTCATGCTTCTAAGTTCCCTCTTTGAGATCTATTTTTGTTTATGCGAACTTACATGCGATGGGATTACGTTATGGGTAAACTAAAATGACATAAAGATGTGACTTGAAAAGATGACATGAAATATGACATGTGATTATGCTTGAAACATGAACATGAACTTGGACATGACTACTAGAAAACATGAGAATGGCCAACTCGAGGTTGGGTTGAGTTTGTAGCATAAATCTACCCGGAATCGACCGGCTTAACTAGTGGCTACAAGCAATAGGACCCAATGTGAGTAGTTGGTCATGTCGCACTTGAAACCCGAGGTTAGACCAAGTTGTGGTGTAAAGCTACCCGGACCCGCCCGGCTTAACTAGTAACCACAACAAGGTCTAATGTGAGAGGTTGGGTGCATTAAATTAATTAATGCCACATGATAGGGTTAAGTCATGGACCACTTGAATACTTAACCAATTAAACACGATGGGTTGATGGGGTTAAGTCATGAACCTTGGGTACACTTAACCAACTTGATTGGGTAGGGTTAACCACGTTTAACCCGTTAGAAACCCAAGTTACGTGGTCCTTTTCACCAGTAACCCTCTTGATTGTATCATGATACCCTAGGGACTAGGCTAGGGTGGGGCACGATTACTGGGCTGACATGTAAGCTACCAAAACGACGGCTGAGTAGGTGCGCCGGTGTAGGTTCAGGCGGACTATGGTCGTGCACATAGTCCGGAGTTGAAAAAGCAGACACGGGCACCAGTAGGTTTAGACTGTGCGTGCTTGATTTGTGTCCGTGGTTGGCACCCTAGGGCCTGATACACCCTAGGGTGGACCTAGCACAGTTTGACTACACTTCGTGATTGGGCCGTATGACACCGACACTTGACGAGTTAGGCTTTTAGGGAGTCGATCGACTAGACCGTGTTCTTGGACCTTGATCTAGGTCATCTCGTGATATTGGGCCAAGATTGGGCCAAGGGATCATTTCTTGTTTATACTTGACATGGATTGGAATACTAGTACACACTTGGTGCAACTTAACCTCGTATATGCGATGCCACACTTGATCTATCTTGTTAACTTTTCACCATGACAGTTATCACCCTATGCTTCATCTCTGCTTTACATGTCCAGTTAACTTTATTAGTTTTTATACTAATAGTAGGTAGGACTTACCAGTCTTTTTGACTGACCCGTTTTCTTTCGCCCCTTTTCTTCCGTTTCCCCCCCCCAGGTTTACAGGGTGGGAACACTGGTACCTAGCTGGATCTTTAGCTGCTTTTCTGGATAGCTCATGTACGGTTTGGACTTGAGCATGCTATGGCTTTATTCTACTTTGGGGATAGTTACTTTATGTTTTTTTCCAGTTTTCGGTTTATGTTCTAGACTTTGTTTTGTGGGAAAAAAATGACCAAGTACTTTGATGTAACTTGACTATGGTTTTGAAATGTTAGTTTTATCCGCTGCTTTACTTACTCTGTTTTACTTATATGTTCTGTCTTGTGATATCTGCATGCATGTTTACCTCGTTTAACGCCCCTCCAAAGCTAGTGCACTTGCAAGAGTGGCATTGGCGGAGGTGGGGTGTTACACCCTTCATTTGTTTATTTTCTTCTTTAGCCCACGCATGGTCTAATACTATTAAAACTGAGCCCTTCCCTCAAATCCCCAACGCAATGCTCTAGTATCTCCCTGTTCTGTCCGAACCGCAAGCCCACATACACAACATGTAACAATTGGGAAAATCAAAACCAATTTAAAATTTTTATTTTAAGAAATTTGGACAGAAAATGTGTCAGAATTTAAATTTTCCATTTTTAAATAATAATAAAGCTATTAAAAATAGCCATTTTGCAAACGACCTCCGTTTCCGACGAAACCATTTTTGTTGGATCCGGAATGTCAAATTATTGCTAAGTTTAAATTTCCATAATTTTTGGAATTAATATGTGAGCGTGGTAAATTAAAATGTGTTTGATAATTTCTATTGAATGGATCGACCGTTAAAAAGGCCATTTTTCAAAAGGTCTCCAAATTGGACGAAATAAATTTTGTTAGGACCATATCATCAAAACATAGCTAGATTTATTTTTCGGGAATTTTTAGAGTCAGTATGTGGCCCCGATAAATTAAAATATACGATCAAATTAAATAATTAAATGGTTTATATTTTAATTTAAAGAAAAATGGACTGAAATGATCAAATGGGCTGATGATACCTAGTCCATTGTGTCCGGAATAGGGGTATTTGGCTAGGGGAGACATTCGCTGTAACAACCCGAAAATCTGAGCTAGTTTAAATTTTTTATTTTGGTAATTTTAGTGAATTTTTATTATTTAAAATAGATTATTTTAAATAATATCGACGAGAAATTTATTTTGAATAGAATTCAAACGTATATATTTATATAGTTCGTCGTTGGAATATAAATATTTATTTTAAATTATAAAAGGAATTGAAAATGGCGCGGTAGTTCGATAATTCGATTTCAAACTTCAAATGAATGTACTGGGTGCAAAATAAACCGGAATTTAGTGAAACCAAAAATAATAGAATCTGTTTGATAATATCTTTCCAACGAATCCAAAAAATCAAAATTTCATAACGAGAATCAAAAGATATGTTCAAATGAATTTTCAGAATAGTCGCTACGTAATTCTAGCCCTTAAAAATAGCCATTTTGCAAACGACCTCGGATTTTGACGAAACCACTTTTGTTGGATCCGTGATGCCTAGTTATTGCTATATTCCAATTTTCGTAATTTTTCGAATCAATATGTGAGCGTGGCAAAGGAAAATGCGTTTAACCAGTTTCAGTTGATTTTTCAAACGGTCTCAGAATTCGACGAAACCAGTTTGGTTAGGACCGTATCGTCAATACGAAGCTAGAAAATATTTTTCGGGAATTTTTCGAGCTAGTATGTGACCCCAGTTAATTGAAATGCGCGTTCAAAATCAATATATAGAGTTATATGTTGATTTTGACGAAAACTGATCGAAACAATCGAATCAGCCTACGATACATATCCCATTGTGTTCGGAATGGGGGTAAAACGCTATGGACGACAGGCGGTGGGTCTCGTTTAGAGGTCGAAATTAAAAGTTGCTTTTTGAAAAATAATAAAATAAAATAAAATAAAATCTCCTCCTCTCTCCCATATACCGTTCAGCCCCCCCTTCTTCTTCAAATAAAAATCGATGTTAAAATATATATAAAAAAAAGAGAGAAGGAGAAGAAGACGCGCAGCAGCGCCGCGCGAGGCACCGCTGGCAATCGTCGCCCCCCTCTCCGGTGCCGCTCCTCCCCCTCCTTCCCTCTCGCCGCTCACCTCGTCATCCGCCGCCTCCGTTCCGTCCTCGTTCCCCAAACTCGCCCAGCCCTAAAACAACCGCCTCCACCTCCTAGAACCCACCGCCGCGTCGACCTCCGCCCTACCCCGCTTGAGCAGTGTGCGCCACGCCACCTGACCACCAGAGCGACGCCCTCAGCACCCCTTCCCTCTCAGCCGCCTGCACCTTGTTTCGCCCCCCTCCACTGCAGCCAACAATCGAAGAAATCCCTCCCCTTTCGCTGAAGAAAAACGATGAGCATTTACTTTGTTTTGATTTTGTTCAAGTAAATAGTTTTAAAAATATATACTAGGAAAGAGGTTGGATTTTTTATAAGTGAATTTTTTTAGATTTTTACATATCGAAAACTGATTTTATTTTATAGGAAAACTTCAGTTTTTATTTATATTTATAACATGAAAAGATTCAGTATATATATATATTTTTAACAATAGAAAGATCGGATTTTTTATAAAGTAGTGATAATAAAAATATGAATTTTATATAGTGAGAATAAAGATGTGATTTTTATAGTGCATTCATCGATTTAAAACTATAATTTTTATATTATAAAAAGAATAAAAATATGATTTTTATATTATAGAAAGAATAAAAATATGATTTTTATATTATAGAAAGAATAAAAATATGATTTTTATATTATAGAAAGAATAAAAATATGATTTTTATGTTGGTAGAGTATTAAAAATATGATTTTTAATGTATAGAACATCATATTAAAGATGTGATTTTAATATGAACAGCGTGGAGAGGACTACGTTGGAAGTACGGGCAGATCCAGACTGTTCTGAATTTCAGAAATTTCTACGGCGGAGTGGAACCCTCGGTGAGAAATTCTCACCTTTTAATTTTATATTCTAGTTATATTATTACATATATACTAGGATGCAGACGGTGTTTAGTAGCACCCGACACCATTGTCCACAGACCATGGACTTGTTTGTTTGGCTGTGTAGTTGGTTAGATTATTTGATTTGATTTGGTTGTTTGGTGAATTGAAATTTATTTGATTGATGTGTGAATGGCGTGGGCCTTCACTAGACCGGGGATAAGGCTAGGCCTTGTCCCGTTTCTAGTATCGTGCCGTTATGCCGCCGAAATTTTCTAAAATAAGTTAGAAAAATAAAAATATCATTTTTATTTTGTAAATGAACTGAATAGAAATTCATGTGTTGAAATAAAATATTTTATCGTTAAAAATATATTTTTTAACGTGGAAGTGAATAAAATAAATATTTATAAACAAATCGGAGATTTGTTTATATACACTGATTTGATTGATATTGATTGGGACGATAAATTTTACACATCGCCCAACTGCACAAATAAAAACTGTGGTTGATTGATTGAAACCCCACACGGGTATTGGGATGAGATTTGACGTACACTAATCCCGATTGTTTAGTTGTATGTCAATCGATTGATTGACAGGCTGTATAAGCGTCGAATATTTATATTTAATGCTTATACAGAGTAGAATGCACTTTGGATGATGGTTGATTATTTATCGTTGCTATTATATACATGTGTTGTAGAAAATCCATATAGTTCACATTATATGGAAATTGATTGGGCCTCATTCTAATTTGGAAAATAAAGAATAGAAATATATATTCATGTGTTGAATAAAAACCGTGTTGATTAGATTGACGCCATTTTGACGTGAACGATATTTATATCGATTATATTCGTTTTTAAAATGAATATAGAAAAGGAAGTGATTTCAAAATCTGATATTTTGAAATGAATTGAAATTCGAATTAGATTGAAGTAAATTGAAATTCAAATTAGATTGAAGCGATTTGAAATTCGAATTAGATTGAAGTGAATTGAAATTCGAATTAAATTGAAATAGAGTTGAAATTGATTTGAAATGAATTTAAAACGAATTTATATTAGAGAATTCAATTTTGATTTGAATTTGAGATGGAAGTTAAAATCGTTTTGAATTGAAATCGATGAAATATATATTATATATATAATATAATGGCTTGAATAGAACGCGCCGCGCTGCGGCAGTTCGTGAATTTTGACCATTGACTTCGTATTGACGTTGCGGGAGATCCGACCGTTGGATTCTCCTAAAACCGGAACCGTTGGGTTCGTATCGAAAAGAGCTTTCTAATGAATGTGAGAAATTAGAAACTTAACGGTTGGATTTGGAATTATGTCCAAATCAATTTTGGAAAAGGTCGTTGTAAGTGCAGTTCGATGGCCGTTGATGGAAGTCGACTGTACGGGCCTTGATAAAATTATTAAAAATATTAATAATTTGTGTAAGATCATAAGAAATGATTTGTGAAGAATTGGGATGAAAAACTCCATATATGAAAAGATAAAAATAGATTTTTATCGAAATGAACTAGTTTTGAACAAGAAATATAATTCAATTATTTTTAGAAATAAATGAATTGGAATTGAAACGGTTGTGAAAATAACCAGAATTTCCAATATATGATTGGAAATGGATTTGAATCGAAATTGTCTTCGGGATATTTCGATGTGGGATTTTGAGATTATACAGATATTGTTATGGAAATTTGAAAGATATTTATATCGTTATTTCCAATACGATATTTGTTGGTCGTAGAATTTGATATTGAATATAAGCCGATATATTTTCTATTCAGAGCCTTGTATTTAATATCAAATGTGATTTGGGTTTGTCGTGAATAGCGTCTCCATTAACGCTGTTCTTAAACCCAGTTGTGAAAAAGATTAAATGTTTTTGTTTAGATTTAAAGAAGTGTACCAATTAAATAATATTTAATTGGAATTGAACTGGTATTGATTTTTGGGTTTATCGTGAACAGTGTTTTAAATAACACTTGTTCTTTAACCCGATAATTAATGAATGTGATTTTGGGTTTATTGTGGGCCGTGTTTTAAATGACATTGGTTCTTTAAACTAGTAAAAGATTAAAACTAAGTGGAGTTTTAATGAATCTTTAAATAGATTGAAAAGGAATTTGATAATTAAAATTATCAAATTCAAGGAATGATCGAGAATGGAGTACCACCAGTTTTACTCCAGTCGATAGTTAAATCTTTAATTAGATTTGAACGTGAAATGGTAATTGAATTTACCGATAACACCGTGGTGTTAGATATGAAGTATGACCAGTTTTACTTCATGGGATGAATAGGTTGGGATTGGGAAATAAAATAAATGATTACTTCGGTGTGGTTCGCTAATCCCGACTAGTGTGAATTGATATTCAAAAGAAGATTAAAGAATAAATTTAAAGAATTTATCTTTGATAAAATTAATGGGAACCTTTCCCTAATAATGTGAATATTTGAATAAAAGAATATTCTGAATTGGAATGAGGCGTATGTTGTGTTTGTGTAACACTTTTATAATATATACGCGAGTTATTCAGAAAGACCGGGTTTATCCCATTCCGAATAACTGGTTCGACGTGGTGTCGAAGATGAAGACGGTGGTTGAAGACCGGAAGTCTTCACATCGTTTGGGTGATTACTAATGATCTTGATTGGGCTGTACACCCAAGATGAGAGAATCAGTTGGTGATCGTCCAGACGTACTTGGAGATCGATGGATATGCGAGGAAAGTGCCTCCGGTTTCATTCAGACCCAGAACGGACTTGTAAATGGATTGTGTGTCTGACATTGGATTTCATTCTGTGTGACTGATATCGGTTGCATAGAGTGGTTTGCCTGTGTGGCATGCTAAGATGCAAATGATCAAGGCTTCTGCTAAAAAGCAGAGTCTTGTGGTTGATGATCAAAGCACGACCTTTGTGGCGTAGCTTTGTGTAACGTGAATTCGCGAGCCTCACACCCCGGTTATGAACCAAAAACAGGACGAGGACCTCAGGGAGGACATGTGTTTCTTTCTAGCTTGGGTGGTGTCAGTGACCTACCAGCCCTTACATTTATATACTTTTCACCTGTGTAGTTGTTGCTGTTGCGAGGCGCCTCGGTTATATCGGTTTCGGCCGATGCATTCTGGTCGGCAGACGGACCAGACTTACGCCCCAAAGGGCGGGGAAACGTAGTGTTCAGGCATAATAATCCACATCGGTGGACCGGCCCTGACGATCCAAGGGGCGATGCGTTCTGCTCCTGAGGCTCGGGCTAGAGAGTTTCGAATCGGTAGAGGACTATCTTTTGCCTCGGTTCATAGATGGAAATCCAATTTCCAAATACGTGACTTTGCGGTTTTGATTGTAGAGCCTAGTATGGCGACATGAAATATGGTACCCATGCCGTCTATGATTGATACTTATGATTGAAATTGTTTTAAACACTATACACTCATTATAGTATCAAATGATTTGTTTTAAACGTATCAAGCATGCTTTGGCTATTATAAGGGAAAACCCTATCCTCCGGCTTGCGTTGCATTGTGTGATGGGACATGGGTCTTATAATAGCTTCATTTTTCTTTATTTAGCATTGCGCTGTTGTTTTATGCACTGTTATTCTTGAGAGGAAACCCGTTCCATGTTATACGGCGTGGTCCCTTGATTTACCTAACTTTAAAATAAAGATTAATAACTGTTTTAGTTCTCACACCAGTCACATGACTGACCTGGAGTTTATTGTTTTAACCTAAACTCTGGGTGCCCCTATTTTGACACGGGCAGCTAGTAGTTTTGGTTTTGCAGTTTTATATCCACAGGAACCTGGTTTACAGCTGGAATGATGTTCGGAAAGCTTTGTATCCGTATATCTCCTTCAGTTGTATTTTGTATTATTTTCCGCTGCTATGTAATGTATTGTAATCTCTGATATTTTATAAGGTGTAATATTTGTTTTACCCTGTATATTCTTGTATTCTGATGGAATTGTTGTAATATACAATGAAATGTTCTTCCGTTTGTGTTATGATGTGGCTTGTTCTCGAATTATCCGCTCTTTCCTTAACGGGGAAGTTACGGGTTCTTACAGTTGGTATCAGAGCTTTGGTTTACAAAGCTCAGAGAACAAGACACATTAGAACCTTACGAAAGAATTCATCAGAAATTGGATTAGTAATATCCAATGAGAATGACTCGTTAGAGATGGGATCTGTAGTATCCTAGAACGAGTGTGAAGAGAATATTTTTAAAGTGAAAACAAATGTTGTTTGAAAATTTAAATCGTATTATACGTATTTGAATATTGATTTATATTGATTTGTAGAATCCAATATATATATATAAAGATTTTGCATATGCGTCTTGCAAACGTGTATTCGAAGTTTTAATATACTGGATAGTTATAGAATCATACTCTAGTTGCCCGGGGATAATTCTGGTAATGGGGCACCGTCGCCAGTATTTATTTTCGAGTAACGAAAGTGAGATTTCTATATTTCCATTAGGCTGGTGTGAGAACCAAAACTAGATAAGATACATTATTGTTCTGAATTGGCACCAAAATGTGATTTTTGACTATATATCAAAATTATGAATTTGAAACGTTAATTCATTAATTGATTGATGGTTGTGTTGTTTGATTATTGTTTGAATAATTAAATGTTGAACGTTTAGCCAAATTGATCAAATATTGTACTGTATTGTAAATTATTTGCAAATGCATGCATATACATGTACTTACATTGAACAGGTCATAGCAAGGAGGCTAGAGAAGAGGAATAAAATTGTTTGCCCGACAAATAGGTACATGTTTATTGTATTTCTTGAGTTTTGGGTGATTTTGTGAGCCGATTGACTAGCCGCTTGGCTTTTTCTTTTTCTTTTGGATTGAAGAAGGCCATGGGAGGCTATATGAAATATCCCGAAGTCCCCGGTGCAGGGGAGGTTATGGCGAAATTTTTCGAAAATTTAGGGTGTTAGCCAAATTTTTGAAAAATTTGAAAAGTTTTTAGAAACTGAAAAGTTGAAGAACTTAAGCCGTAGTCAAAATTATGAAAGTAGAGTTGATTAATCAAACCACTTTCGACTTTGTTCCTTTTCGGGGACGAAAAGTTTTAAGTGGGGGAGATTGTAACAACCCGAAAATCTGAGCTAGTTTAAAATTTTTATTTTGGCAATTTTAGTGAATTTTTATTATTTAAAATAGATTATTTTTAATAATATCGACGAGAAATTTATTTTGAATAGAATTCAAACGTATATATTTATATAGTTCGTCGTTGGAATATAAATATTTATTTTAAATTATAAAAGGAATTGAAAATGGCGCGGTAGTTCGATAATTCGATTTCAAACTTCAAATGAATGTACTGGGTGCAAAATAAACCGGAATTTAGTGAAACCAAAAATAATAGAATCTGTTTGATAATATCTTTCCAACAAATCCGAAAAATCAAAATTTCATAACGAGAATCAAAAGATATGTTCAAATGAATTTTCAGAATAGTCGCTATGGAATTCTGGCCCTTAAAAATAGCCATTTTGCAAACGACCTCGGATTTCGACGAAACCACTTTTGTTGGATCCGTGATGCCTAGTTATTGCTAGATTCCAATTTTCGTAATTTTTCGAATCAATATGTGAGCGTGGCAAAGGAAAATGCTTTTGACCAGTTTCAGTTGATTTTAATCGAATGGAAAACGACCATTTTTCAAACGGTCTCAGAATTCAACGAAACCAGTTTGGTTAGGACCGTATCATCAATACGAAGCTAGAAAATATTTTTCGAGCTAGTATGTGACCCCAGTAAATTGAAATGCGCGTTCAAAATCAATATATAGAGTTATATGTTGATTTTGACGAAAACTGATCGAAACGATCGAATCAGCCTACGATACATATCCCATTGTGTTCGGAATGGGGGTAAAACACTATGGATGACAGGCGGTGGGTCTCGTTTAGAGGTCGAAATTAAAAGTTGCTTTTTGAAAAATAATAAAATAAAATAAAATAAAATCTCCTCCTCTCTCCCATATACCGTTCAGCCCCCCCTTCTTCTTCAAATAAAAATCGATGTTAAAATATATATAAAAAAAAGGGAGAAGGAGAAGAAGACGCGCAGCAGCGCCGCGCGAGGCACCGCTGGCAATCGTCGCCCCCCTCTCCGGTGCCGCTCCTCCCCCTCCTTCCCTCTCGCCGCTCACCTCGTCACCCGCCGCCTCCGTTCCGTCCTCGTTCCCCAAACTCGCCCAGCCCTAAAACAACCGCCTCCACCTCCTAGAACCCACCGCCGCGTCGACCTCCGCCCTACCCCGCTTGAGCAGTGTGCGCCACGCCACCTGACCACCAGAGCGACGCCCTCAACACCCCTTCCCTCTCAGCCGCCTGCACCTTGTTTCGCCCCCTCCACTGCAGCCAACAATCGAAGAAATCCCTCCCCTTTCGCTGAAGAAAAACGGTGAGCATTTACTTTGTTTTGATTTTGTTCAAGTAAATAGTTTTAAAAATATATACTAGGAAAGAGGTTGGATTTTTTATAAGTGATTTTTTTTTAGATTTTTACATATCGAAAACTAATTTTATTTTATAGGAAAACTTCAGTTTTTATTTATATTTATAACATGAAAAGATTCAGTTTATATATATATTTTTAACAATAGAAAGATCGGATTTTTTATAAAGTAGTGATAATAAAAATATGAATTTTATATAGTGAGAATAAAGATGTGATTTTTATAGTGCATTCATCGATTTAAAACTATAATTTTTATATTATAGAAAGAATAAAAATATGATTTTTATATTATAGAAAGAATAAAAATATGATTTTTATATTATAAAAAGAATAAAAATATGATTTTTATACTATAGAAAGAATAAAAATATGATTTTTATATTATAGAAAGAATAAAAATATGATTTTTATGTTGGTAGAGTATTAAAAATATGATTTTTAATGTATAGAACATCATATTAAAGATGTGATTTTAATATGAACAACGTGGAGAGGACTACGTTGGAAGTACGGGCAGATCCAGACTGTTCTGAATTTCTGAAATTTCTACGGCGGAGTGGAACCCTCGGTGAGAAATTCTCACCTTTTAATTTTATATTCTAGTTATATTATTACATATATACTAGGATGCAGACGGTGTTTAGTAGCACCCGACACCATTGTCCACAGACCATGGACTTGTTTGTTTGGTTGTGTAGTTGGTTAGATTATTTGATTTGATTTGATTTGGTTGTTTGGTGAATTGAAATTGATTTGATTGATGTGTGAATGGCGTGGGCCTTCACTAGACCGGGGATAAGGCTAGGCCTTGTCCCGTTTCTAGTATCGTGCCGTTATGCCGCCGAAATTTTCTAAAATAAGTTAGAAAAATAAAAATATCATTTTTATTTTGTAAATGAACTAAATAGAAATTCATGTGTTGAAATAAAATATTTTATCGTTAAAAATATAATTTTTAACGTGGAAGTGAATAAAATAAATATTTATAAACAAATCGGAGATTTGTTTATATACACTGATTTGATTGATATTGATTGGGACGATAAAATTTACACATCGCCCAACTGCACAAATAAAAACTGTGGTTGATTGATTGAAACCCCACACGGGTATTGGGATGAGATTTGACGTACACTAATCCCGATTGTTTAGTTGTATGTCAATCGATTGATTGACAGGCTGTATAAGCGTCGAATATTTATATTTAATGCTTATACAGAGTAGAATGCACTTTGGATGATGGTTGATTATTAATCATTGCTATTATATACATGTGTTGTAGAAAATCCATATAGTTCACATTATATGGAAATTGATTGGGCCTCATTCTAATTTGGAAAATAAAGAATAGAAATACATATTCATGTGTTGAATAAAAACCGTGTTGATTAGATTGACGCCATTTTGACGTGAACGATATTTATATCGATTATATTCGTTTTTAAAACGAATATAGAAAAGGAAGTGATTTCAAAATCTGATATTTTGAAATGAATTGAAATTCGAATTAGATTGAAGTAAATTGAAATTCAAATTAGATTGAAGCGATTTGAAATTCGAATTAGATTGAAGTGAATTGAAATTCGAATTAAATTGAAATAGAGTTAAAATCGATTTGAAATGAATTTAAAACAAATTTATATTAGAGAATTCAATTTTGATTTGAATTTGAGATGGAAGTTAAAATCGTTTTGAATTGAAATCGACGAAATATATATTATATATATAATATAATGGCTTGAATAGAACGCGCCGCGCTGCGGCAGTTCGTGAATTTCGACCATTGACTTCGTATTGACGTTGCGGGAGATCCGACCGTTGGATTCTCCTAAAACCGGAACCGTTGGGTTCGTATCAAAAAGAGCTTTCTAATGAATATGAGAAATTAGAAATTTAACGGTTGGATTTGGAATTATGTCCAAATCAAATTTGGAAAAGGTCGCTGTAAGTGCTGTTCGATGGCCGTTGATGGAAGTCGACTGTACGGGCCTTGATAAAATTATTAAAAATATTAATAATTTGTGTAAGATCATAAGAAATGATTTGTGAAGAATTGGGATGAAAAACTCCATATTTGAAAAGATAAAAATAGATTTTTATCGAAATGAACTAGTTTTGAACTAGAAATATAATTCAATTATTTAGAAATAAATGAATTGGATTTGAAACGGTTGTGAAAATAACCAGAATTTCCAATATATGATTGGAAATGGATTTGAATCGAAATTGTCTTCAGGATATTTCGATGTGGGATTTTGAGATTATACAGATATTGTTATGGAAATTTGAAAGATATTTATATCGTTATTTCCAATACGATATTTGTTGGTCGTAGAATTTGATATTGAATATAAGCCGATATATTTTCTATTCAGAGCCTTGTATTTAATATCAAATGTGATTTGGGTTTGTCGTGAATAGCGTCTCCATTAACGCTGTTCTTAAACCCAGTTGTGAAAAAGATTAAATGTTTTTGTTTAGATTTAAAGAAGTGTACCAATTAAATAATATTTAATTGGAATTGAACTGGTATTGATTTTTGGGTTTATCGTGAACAGTGTTTTAAATAACACTTGTTCTTTAACCCGATAATTAATGAATGTGATTTTGGGTTTATTGTGGGCCGTGTTTTAAATGACATTGGTTCTTTAAACTAGTAAAAGATTAAAACTAAGTGGAGTTTTAATGAATCTTTAAATAGATTGAAAAGGAATTTGATAATTAAAATTATCAAATTCAAGGAATGATCGAGAATGGAGTACCACCAGTTTTACTCCAGTCGATAGTTAAATCTTTAATTAGATTTGAACGTGAAATGGTAATTGAATTTACCGATAACACCGTGGTGTTAGATATGAAGTATGACCAGTTTTACTTCATGGGATGAATAGGTTGGGATTGGGAAATAAAATAAATGATTACTTCGGTGTGGTTCGCTAATCCCGACTAGTGTGAATTGATATTCAAAAGAAGATTAAAGAATAAATTTAAAGAATTTATCTTTGATAAAATTAATGGGAACCTTTCCCTAATAATGTGAATATTTGAATAAAAGAATATTCTGAATTGGAATGAGGCGTATGTTGTGTTTGTATAAAACTTTTATAATATATACGCGAGTTATTCAGAAAGACCGGGTTTATCCCATTCCGAATAACTGGTTCGACGTGGTGTCGAAGATGAAGACGGTGGTTGAAGACCGGAAGTCTTCACATCGTTTGGGTGATTACTAATGATCTTGATTGGGCTGTACACCCAAGATGAGAGAATCAGTTGGTGATCGTCCAGACGTACTTGGAGATCGATGGATATGCGAGGAAAGTGCCTCCGGTTTCGTTCAGACCTAGAACGGACTTGTAAATGTACTGTGTGTCTGACATTGGATTTCATTCTGTGTGACTGATATTGGTTGCATAGAGTGGTTTGCCTGTGTGGCATGCTAAGATGCAAATGATCAAGGCTTCTGTTGAAAAGCAGAGTCTTGTGGTTGATGATCAAAGCACGGCCTTTGTGGCGTAGCTTTGTGTAACGTGAATTCACGAGCCTCACACCCCGGTTATGAACCAAAAACAGGACGAGGACCTCAGGGAGGACATGCGTTTCTTTCTAGCTAGGGTGGTGTCAGTGACCTACCAGCCCTGACATTTATATACTTTTCACCTGTGTGGTTGTTGCTGTTGCGAGGCGCCTCGGTTATATCGGTTTCGGCCGATGCATTCTGGTCGACAGACGGACCAGACTTACGCCCCAAAGGGCGGGGAAACGTAGTGTTCAGGCATAATAATCCACATCGGTGGACCGGCCCTGACGATCCAAGGGGCGATGCGTTCTGCCCCTGAGGCTCGGTGTAGAGAGTCTCGAATCGGTAGAGGACTATCTTTTGCCTCGGTTCATAGATGGAAATCCAATTTCCAAATACGTGACTTTGCGGTTTTGATTGTAGAGCCTAGTATGGCGACATGATATATGGTACCCATGCCGTCTATGATTGATACTTATGATTGAAATTGTTTTAAACACTATACACTCATTATAGTATCAAATGATTTGTTTTAAACGTATCAAGCATGCTTTGGCTATTATAAGGGAAAACCCTATCCTCCGGCTTGCGTTGCATTGTGTGATGGGACATGGGTCTTATAATAGCTTCATTTTTCTTTATTTAGCATTGCGCTGTTGTTTTATGCACTGGTATTCTTGGGAGGAAACCCGTTCCGTGTTATACGGCGTGGTCCCTTGATTTACCTAACTTTAAAATAAAGATTAATAACTGTTTTAGTTCTCACACCAGTCACATGACTGACCTGGAGTTTATTGTTTTAACCTAAACTCTGGGTGCCCCTATTATGACACGGGCAACTAGTAGTTTTGGTTTTGCAG
The DNA here is from genome assembly GCA_030737875.1 of Allium sativum. NCBI lineage: Eukaryota > Viridiplantae > Streptophyta > Magnoliopsida > Asparagales > Amaryllidaceae > Allium > Allium sativum. The sequence continues at coordinate 423,836,103 of CM060909.1, read as the reverse complement.
ATTTATATCCACAGGAACCTGGTTTACAGCTGGAATGATGTTCGGAAAGCTTTGTATCCGTATATCTCCTTCAGTTGTATTTTGTATTATTTTCCACTGCTATGTAATGTATTGTAATCTCTGATATTTTATAAGGTGTAATATTTGTTTTACCCTGTATATTCTTGTATTCTGATGGAATTGTTGTAATATACAATGAAATTATCTTCCGTTTGTGTTATGATGTGGCTTGTTCTCGAATTATCCGCTCTTTCCTTAACGGGGAAGTTACGGGTTCTTACATTCGCTGGGCTGGATATGGAGTTAATATGAGTTAACGGGCTTTTTAGTGATTAATGAATTAAATAATATTATATTATAAATATCTAAGATAATCAAAACCCTAATCCTATACAGAGCCGCCCCCACCCTATTCTCCAATGGCCAGAAACGCTCCTTCCTTCTTCCTCCATTAAATCCTTATCCACATAGTAAAATCCATTGATCCTTTAGACGATTTTGCAGTACTCTTTCCAATCTCCACATCCATACGGACAACGCTACCTATACTGGAGTATTTTGATCGCACCAGAGCCTCAAACCTAAGCCGTTCACGTCGCCACCGCACCACCCTGGGAGGATCGAACCCACCGCCGTGGGGCCCCCTCTGTGCGCCGCTCTCCCCTCTCCGTCGTGGCACCGTCCGATTGTCGCGAAGTTGAACGAGTGGATCGAAAGGTTTAACCCTATATTTGAACAAATACGAAAAGTAGCGGCTGTGTTTCTGATAGAAGAAGAAGGTGAAAATTTTAATTTAATTAATTTATTAATTTAAATTTACAATATTATTATCACAATAAAATTTATAACTTGTTCATACGTTATCAGAATCGCATGAAACAAGAATCAATTGGATTGTGGCGGAGTCTACTTCATTTTAGAAGCGACCAGGGAATTTTAGATCGATCTAATTTTTTTGAGGAATTCCAAAGAACTGTGAGATTTCTAATTTTTAAATTTAATTTAATTGATTGCGATGTGAAATTTATGTATATACGCTGTTAAAATTTGTATGTGTGTTGTACGAGATTTGAATTGGTTGATTTTGGTTGTGATGATCTATTGGATTGAATTAGGTAGAAAAAAAAATTGTCATGGTTATTTGTACAATATTTTTTTTATTGTATATATATAAATCATGAAAATTGTTATATAATAAAAATATTCTTTTTTATTGTATAGATAAATCATGAAAATTGTTAGAATTGTTATACAATAAAAATATTCTTTTTTATTGTATATATAAATCATGAAAATTATTAGAATTGTTATACAATAAAAATATTCTTTTTTATTGTATATATGAATCATGGAAATTGTTAAAATTGTTATACAAATAAAATTCTCTTTTTATTTGTATATATGTAAACATAGAAATTGTTGTACAAATAAAATTCTCTTTTTATTTGTACATATGTAAACATAGAAATTGTTATACAAATAAAATTCTCTTTTTATTTGTACATATGTAAACATAGGAATTGTTATAAAAATAAAATTCTCTTTTTATTTGTACATATGTAAACATAGAAATTGTTATACAAATAAAATTCTCTTTTTATTTGTACATATGTAAACATAGAATTGTTATACAAATAAAATTCCCTTTTTATTTGTACATATGTAAACATAGAAATTGTTATACAAATAAAATTCTCTTTTTAATTGTACATATGTAAACATAGAAATTGTTATACAAATAAAATTATCTTTTTAATTGTACATATGTAAACATAGAAATTGTTGTGTAAATAATATTCTCTTTTTATTTGTACATATGTAAACATAGAAATTGTTATACAAATAATATTCTCTTTTTATTTGTACATATGTAAACATAGAAATTGTTATACAAATAAAATTCTCTTTTTATTTGTACATATGTAAACATAGAAATTGTACATATGTAAACATAGAAATTGTTGTATAAATAATATTCTCTTTTTATTTGTACATATGTAAACATAGAAATTGTTATACAAATAAAATTCTCTTTTTATTTGTACATATGTAAACATAGAAATTGTTGTATAAATAAAATTCTCTTTTTATTTGTATATATGTAAACAAAGAAATTGTTATACAAATAAAATTCTCTTTTATTTGTAAATATGTGAAACATAGAATTTGTAGATAAAAAATTCCTTTTTATTGTAAATATGTGAAACATAGAATTTGTAGACAATAAAATTCCTTTTTATTGTAAATATGTGAAACATAGAATTTGTAGACAGTAAAATTCCTTTTCATTATAAATATGTAAACATAGAATTTGTAGACAATAAAATTCTCTTTTTATTTGTAAATATGTGAAACATAGAATTTCTAGACAATAAAATTCCTTTTTATTGTAAATATGTGAAACATAGAATTTGTAGACAATAAATTTCCTTTTTATTGTAAATATGTGAAGCATAGAATTTGTAGACAATAAAATTCCTTTTTATTGTAAATATGTTAACATAGAATTTGTAGACAATAAAATTCCTTTTTATTGTAAATATGTGAAACATAGAATTTGTATACAATAAAATTCCTTTTTATTGTAAATATGTGAAACATAGAATTTGTATACAATAAAATTCTTCCTTTTATTGTAAATATGTGAAACATAGAATTTGTTAGACAATAAAAATTCTTCCTTTTATTGTAAATATGTGAAACATAGAATTTGTTTATATAAATAAAATTCCCTTTTATTTGTATACATGGGTCACGGAAATTTTCATATTGGAAATAATTGTCTATACAATATAAATTTACCTTTTTATTTTATATATATGAATCACAAGTTTATCATATTTTAGGGAAAAATTGTTAAACATTAAAACTAACATCTTTAATGTATAAAAATGATTCATTTTTTTTAAAATGACATATTCATTAGATATTGTGTAGACAATAGAAAGGATATTTTTAATATATATTTAGTTACATTAAAAATGATTCACTTTTTAAAAATGACATATTCATTAGAAATTGTGTAGACATTAAAAAGGACATTTTTAATGTATATTTAGTTTCATTAAAAATGATTCATTAATATAATTGACATGTTCATTAGAAATTGTGTAGACATTAAAAAGGACATTTTTAATGTATATTTAGTTTCATTAAAAATGATTCACTATTAAAAATGACATGTTCATTAGAAATTGATTAGAGATTAAAAAGGACATTTTTAATGTATATTTAGTTTCATTAAAAATGATTCACTATTAAAAATGACATGTTCATTAGAAATTGTTTAGAGATCAAAAAGGACATTTTTAATGTTTATTTAGTTTCATTAAAAATGACATTTTACATGTTCATTTAGATAAAAAGAATAATATGTTAAAATAGGATTTCTAATCAAAAATGTTACATTTTACTTGTCCATTTAGATTAAAAAGAATGACATATTAAAATGGAACTTGTCATTAACATGTTAGCAAAGTAGGAAAATGTTTATATGTTAATATATATTTGGTTTGTTGAAAACATCACTTTTAACATGTTAGGGAAATCGTCGAACGATTTATATTTATATATATATTATATATAAATATAAATTAAAAATTAAACGAATCGCGCGCAGTAGTTCACGTTTTGGAATCATAACTCTAAACGATTATACCGAAAGGTCCGACCGTTGGATTTTTCCAAAACTGGAACCGTTAGGTTCGCTTTGGGAAGATCTTTCCAACTATATTAAATTTGTTAAAATCCAATGGTTAGATTTCGAGAAATGTGTAGTTCAAATTTGGATAAAAACAGCGCCTGGGCCACGTAACGACCTGAAACGTCGTTTGAATTAAATGGTCTATTTTTATATAAATAAAAATAGCGATAAATCGTTATAAAATAATATTAACGATATGAAATGATTTAAATTATATATATTTGAGAAATATTTGAAAAGACCGAGTTCAATCTCATTTCAAATAATTATACGACGATTTAAATCGAAGATATTGAAGGCGGTGTTTGAAGACCGACGATCTTCACATCGAATGGACGACTACTGATGCCTTTGATTGGAGTTCCTGCCTTGAAAGGGTTAAAGTGGTAGTTGTACGGATGTACTTGTTGATTGTCCGGATATGCGAGAACCTCTCTTTCGTATTGGACATACGGGACGAGGAATAAGGTGTCTCCGGTTTCGTTCAGACCCAGAACGGACTTGTAAATGGATGCGTGTCTGACATTGGATTTCATTCTATGTGAATTGATTTCTATTTAATATATATCTGTTTGGTGGCGGTGAATTTATTCTCTTGCTTAACACCCTTCTCTGAGACGTTCGAGCTTAGAGTTTATATGTTGATAGACATCAGTTGCATGGTGTGGATTGTCAGTGTGGCATGCCAAGATGCAAATGATCAAGGCTTTTGTTGAAAAGCAGAGCCTTGTGGTTCATGATCAAGTCACAGCTTTAATTAGCATAGCTTTGTGTATAGCGTTAGTTCCCAAGCCTCACACCCCGATATGAGTCAAAAAGGGATCGTGACTACAGGGAGAGCATGCGTTTCTTTCTAGCTAGAAGAGGTGTCATGATATGAAGCCTAGGCATTTTTACTTATGTGGATGATGGATTGCGAGGTACCTCGAGATATTGGTCGCTACTGGCCAAGTGATAGGTCCGATAGGACCGGGAAACATGTGTTCAGGCATAACCAATCCACTAAAGTATTTGTGGACCGACCCTGAAGATCCAATGGTTGCCCGTAAGTGTGATCCTGAGACATTTGCTAGAGTGTCTCGAATCGGTAAGGAGACCATCCCTAGCCTTGACTCATGATGGAAACCCAATTTCCAATACGACATTTCGGATTTGATTGTAAACCTATATATGGCGACATAGTATATGGTAGCTGTGCCGTCTAGGATTGATACATTTACTTTGAAAGTGTTTTAAACTGACTATACACTAATAATAATATCAATAATTATTATTTTATACGTATCAATCATGTTTGATCATTATAAGGTAAAACTCTATCCTCCGGTTTGCGTTGCATTGTGTGATGGGACTTGAGTCTTATAATGATTTCATTTTTCTAAAATGCATTGCGTGGTTTTTAAAAGATTTACTTATTTTATGCACTGGCAATCCAATGGAGTAAACCCGCTCCGCGTTAGCGGCGTGGTCCTGTGATTTGCCTTATTATTAGATAAGTTAGGCAAAGATTTCTCATACCAGTCCCATGACTGACTCATAGTTTGTTTTCACTTGCAAACTCTGGTGCCCTTGTTTTTACACGGGTAGCCAAGTGACAGGTAACAGGCTTATTTTGGATATGCACCGCAGCATGGTGTGCTCATGTGGCAGAAGAAGAAGAAGACTATCTTTATCTTTTATTTCTATTTTTGGACATTTAGACACCATTTTATCTATGTTGTACTTAATGATGTTCTAGACTTATCTCTACTTTGTTGGAACTTCTTATGTACTAAGTTGTATCCTGTGTCTGTGCGACTCTGATGTTAATGACATTTTTAATTCCGCTTCTATGATGATATTATCCTACGATTTCATGTGTTATGCTGTTATCTATAATTGGCTATTGTGATAATTGTGTTATATTCCAATGATTATCCTTGCTTCTGTGGCACGGGAGTTTAGGGTCATCACAGTTGGTATCAGAGCTTAGGTTAATCTTAGCTCCGGAGTATAACATATTTAAAACAATTCATCAAAATAAAATTAGCAGTATTCTAAGGCGAGTAGCTCATTAGAGATAGGATTAATAATGTCCTAGAATGAGCACAGCAGAATAGCACATCATAATCAGTCATTACATCATCATTTTTCCATATGTCCTTCCACTTTTACCATTCCTTAAAAATTATCATTTCTGTTGGTCTGACTCTTTCCTTGATGGTACAGAACTGACTGAGATGAGTACAAGGGCTAGATCTAGAGGTAGATGTGGAGCAAGCAGAGGCCAGGGAAGGGGTGAAATCCCCGCTGCTCAGGACCAGCCTAATCCAGAGGCTGTAGTGCCACCACCACCACCACCGCAACCTTTCGATCTAGATAAAGTGGAAAAGAAATTCAAGAATTTGGGAGGTGTTCCATTCACTAGCCATGAGACAGTGACAGAGGCTCAGGCTTGGCTTAAGACATGCGAGAAGATTTTTGCGGGCTTGGAACTAGAGGAACATCGGAAGAGATTTATGGCATCATGGCTGCTAAAGGACGAGGCTTTAATTTGGTGGGAGACAACTACGATTGGTGATATTGATGCTGATATGTCTTGGGCGAAGTTCAAGGAGCTCTTTAGTGAGAAGTTCATCCCTCGGCAAGAAGTAGAGCGCCTTCATGATGAATTTGCTAATATCCAACAAGGAGATCGGACTATTACTGAGTATGTCAGAAGATTCGACGAGCTTTCCCGATATGCAACTGAATTGATTTAGGATCCGCTCCAGAAAAATAAGAGGTACATTAATGGTCTTTCGAGGAAGTATCACAATAGGGTGACGGCACATATTGAGCTCCCGTTTGCTAAGGTGATTGAGATGGCTTGCAGATACGAGGAGATTGGCAAGAGAAATGCTCAGTAGAACCGAGAAAGAAATCAAGCTAATAACAAGAGGAAGCAGTCTGATAAGAAGCCAGAGGCGGGCAACTCTGCAGCAGCCAAGCCTCAAGAGAGTAAAAGGGCCAAGGTCAATTGCTTCAATTGCAAGAAACTCGGACACTACAATTATGAATGCAAAGCTCCAAAGAGGCCAAAGAGGAGAGAATTAGGGCCCGGTCAGAATCCTCGAAATGCTAACGAATGCTTCAATTGCCACAAGACGGGGCATTTTATTAGAAACTGTCCATTGCTGAAGAAATCCAAGGTGGCTCACGTATATGATGGAGCAAGTGCACCAGCTTCTTCCGAAGGAGCAGGTAAACCAGATGTCTTGGGAGGTACCCTTACTATTAAGAATATTCCTGTTACAGTATTGTTTGACACTGGTGCATCACGAAGTTTCATTTCTAGTGACACAATTAAAAAGTAAAATATGAAACCAAGAAATCTTAAAGAATCGATTAGTGTCCATAATCCGATAGGAGGTTCTCTTGTTCTCGGTTTATACTGTAGAGTGCCGATCTCTTATTCTTACTACCGGTTTTCTTTTGATCTAAGTGTCATGAATTTTTCTGAATTTGACATCATTCGTGGGCAGGATTGGTTAACAAAATATGACGTCGAAGTTTAATGTGCCGAAAGAATTGTCAAAGTTAAAACTAAGCTCGGAGATATATTTATACCACGCCACGACTCAGAAACTGATAGAAAGGAATTTTGGTCTTCTCTAGAAGTTACTCCCCCTTCTATTGAGAATATTTCTATAGTTAAAAATTATGAAGATGTGTTTGAAGAAGTTGATAGCTTACCTCCGCGAAGAGAAATTAACTTCAGCATCGACTTAGTTCCGAATGCATGGCCAGTTGTGCATGCTATTCGGAGAATGATGCTGAAGGAGAAAGAAGAATTGAGCAATCAAACTAAACAGCTTTTGTGGAAAGGTCTGATTAGGCCTAGTTTCTCAAATTGGGGTGCAGCAGTGGTGTTTGTTCCAAAGTCATACGGTACTCTTAGACTATGTGTGGATTACCGAGACCTCAATAAGCAGACACTAAAGAACAAATATCCATTGCCATGTATAGATGATTTACTAGATCGCTTGAATGGAGCGCAAGTGTTTTCCAGAATGGAACTAGCTACAGGTTTCCATCAATTGCGCATTGCTGAAGAGTGTGTTTCTTTGACAGCTTTCAGAGGTCCAGACTTATTCTATGAGTGGTTAGTAATGCCGTTTGGCTTATGTAACGCTCCTGTTTACTTTGTCGATCTGATGAACAGAGTATTCCGCGATGTCTTGAATAAATTTGTGCTGGTTTTCATTGACGACATCTTAATCTTCTCTCCACTACCGAGCATGAAAAGCATTTGAAAGAAGTTTTGGAAATTCTGAGAAAAAATGTATTAAAAGCCAAATTTTCTAAATGCATATTCTGGCAAGAAGAAGTAAACTTCCTCGGTCATGTCGTATTGAAGAAAGGAAGTTCTGTAGATCCAGGCAAGATTACAGCCATTCGAGATTGGAAGCAGCCTAGCACTCCTATAGAAGTCAGAAATTTTCTAGGATTGGTTGGCTATTATCGGAAATTCGTGAAAGATTTTTCAAAGCTATCATGTCCATTAACGAAGCTTACCAAGAAGCATACAAAGTTAAATTGGATGCCTGAGTGCGAGGCAGCTTCCCAAGAGCTGAAACTGAGGTTGACTACAGCTCCCGTGTTGACCATTATTGATGGCAATCAAGATTTGACAGTCTATACTGATGCTTCTATTGAAGGTGTTGGTGCGGTATTAATGCAAAGGGGCAAAGTAGTTGCTTATGCTAACCGTCAGTTGAAGCCGCATGAGAAGAGATATCCTACTCATGATCTTGAGTTGTTAGCCATCGTGTTTGCTTTGAAGATATGGAGGCACTATCTTTTGGGTGAGAAGTTTGAATTATATACAGATCATAAATCATTAAAGTATCTGTTCACCCAAAAGGACTTGAATTTGAGGCAGCAGCGTTGGTCAGAATTTCTTGCGGCATACGATCTTGATATTTTGTATACTCCAGGGAAACCCAATGTTGTAGCAGATGCGCTTAGCAGAAAGAATGCCATTATCGCAAATCTCATTATTATGTCTTCATTGATTGACAAAATCTCTGCTCTTCAAAAGGATGATGAACTTATTTAGAGGATTAGTAAAAGATTTCGGGAAGGCGAACCCTCGAGTTTCCAGATTGATAACAAAGGAGTTCTGAGGTTATTAGGCCGAATTTGTGTCCCGAATATTCCTAAGCTCAGAAGGGAAGTGATGGATGAATGTCACAAGTCCAAGCTTAGTATTCATCCAGGGGTGAGTAAGATGTATCATGACCTCAAGCGCACGTTCTGGTGGAGATCTATGAAAAGAGACATTTCCATATATGTTAGCAGGTGTTCTACTTGCCAATAAGTCAAAAGCGATCAACAGAAACTCACAGGATTGTTGCAACCACTGGAGGTTCCAAATTGGAAGTGGGATCAAATTTCCATGGATTTCTTTGATGGATTGCCCCGAACCAAGAGAGGCAATGAAAGTATATGGGTGATCATAGATCGTTTCATGAAGACCGCCCATTTTATTCATGTCCGATCTAATAGAACAGCTCGAAGTCTGGCGCAGATTTATTTTAGAGAAATTGTCGACTACATGGAGTTCCCAGTAGCATTGTTAGTGATCATGATCCGATAATCGCTAGTAAATTCTAGGAAGCATTCCAAGAGGAGCTGGGGACAAAGTTGAATCTGAGCACCGCTTATCATCCTCAAACAGATGGCCAGACTGAGAGGGTGAATCGTATTCTAGAAGACTTGTTGCGGGCATGTATTCCTGATTTTGGAGAGTCATGGGAAGATCACATGCATTTGGCTGAGTTTTCATATAATAACAGTTACCAAGCAAACTTACAAATGTCACCATTTGAAGCATTGTAGGCAGGCCATGTAGATCTCCCGCATTTTGGGTAGAACCAGGCAATCGGCTAGTATTGGGTCCCAACATGATTCGTGAAGCATCGGATAAAGTCGATTTCATTAAGAAGCGACTTCAGACAGCTCAGAGCCGACAGAAGAGCTATGCAGATTCAAGAAGAAGGGATGTAGAATTTTCTATTGGTGATTATGTGTACTTGAGAGTTTCCCCATTGAGAGGATTAGTTCGTTTCGGGAAAATTGGGAAGTTGGCACCCAGATTCATTGGTCCATTTCCTATTCTCGAACGAATTGGAACTCTTGCTTATAGGGTTCAGTTGCCTGACTAGATGCCAGGGGTACATGATGTATTTCACGTGTCTCAACTTCAAAAGCATGTACATGATCCGGAATTGATTGTGGAGGAAGTAGCACAATAAGACTTGGAGATTACCCCAAGCTTAGCAGTAAGGAGAGAGCCAGTGAAAATTATTGGCAAAGAGACCTGAGTTCTGAGAAACAAGGGGATCCATTTAGTCAATGTGCAATGGAGCGGAGATCCTAGAGACTGTACATGGGAGACCGAGGATAGCATTAAACAGGCTTATCCCAAGTGCAGAGTGGACATCTCTGATTAGCTCTTGTGATGAGGTACATTTACAATATTTTGCATTTTCCGTTTCGTTTCCTACTTTACTATTGTTTCCTTTTCGGGGACGAAAAGTTTTTAAGTGGGGGAGATTGTAACAACCGGGAAAATCAGAACCAATTTAAAATTTTTATTTTAAGAAATTTTGACAGAAAATGTGTCAGAATTTAAAATTTCCATTTTTAAATAATACTAAAGCTATTAAAAATAGCCATTTTACAAACGACCTCCGTTTTTGATGAAACCATTTTTATTGGATCCGGAATGTCAAATTATTGCAAAGTTTAAATTTCCATAATTTTTGGAATTAATATGTGGGCATGGTAAATTAAAATGTGTTTGATAATTTCTGTTGAATTCGATCGACCGTTAAAAAGACCATTTTTCAAACGGTCTCCAAATTCGACAAAATTAATTTTGTTAGGACCGTATAGTCAAAACATAGCTAGATTTATTTTTCGGGAATTTTTGGAGTCAGTATGCGGCCCCGGTAAATTAAAATATACGATCAAGTTAAATAATTAAATGGTTTATATTTTAATTTAAAGAAAAATGGGCTGAAATGATCAAATGGACTAATGAGAACTAGTCCATTGTGTCCGGAATAGGGGTATTTGGCTAGGGGAGACATTCGCTGGGCTGGATTTTGTAACAACCCGGAAAATCAGAACTAATTTAAAAAATTTATTTTAGCAATTTTAATGAATTTTGAATATTTAAAATGATCTATTTTAATTAATTACGACTAGAAATTTATTTTGAATACAATTAGAATGTATAAATTTATTTAAATCAAAATTAGAGTATAAATATTTATTTAAATTATAAAAGGAATTGAAAACGGCGCGGTAGTTTGAAAAATCGATTTCAAAATTCAAATGAATGTACAGGGTTCAAAGTAAACCGGATTTTGGTGAAACCAGAAATATTTGAATCTGTTTGAAAATATCTTTCCAGAGAATGAAAAAAATACCTGATTTCATAAAGGGAATAAAAAGTTATGTCCAATTGAAAATTCAGAATAGTCGCTATGTAATTTATATAATATATAGCCCTTGAAAATAGCGATTTTGCAACGACCTCCATTTTCGACGAGACCACTTTTGTTCGATCCAGAATGTCAAATTATTGCTAGATTCCAATTTTCATAATTTTTGGAATCAATATGTGAGCGTGGTGAATTTAAACGTGTTTGGTCAATTCAATTTGAATTTAGTCGACTAGAAAATGACCATTTTTCAAATGGTCTCCAAATTCGACGAAATTAGTTTTGTTAGGACCGTTTCGTCAAAACATAGCTAGATTTATTTTTTTGGAATTTTTGGAGCTCGTATGTGGGCCTGGTAAATTAAAATGTACGTTGAAATCAATTTTGAACATTATATTAATTTATATTTCAATTTTTGATGAAAACTGATCGTAACGGATGAATTGGCTTACGAAATATATCCAATTGCGTTCGGAATGGGAGTATTTGGTTAGAAACGACAATCGGTGGGTCCGATTTGGAGTTCGAATTAAAAAAGTTGCTTTATGGAAATAAATGAATAATATATGTACAATACTCTCCCTCCCCTTCTCTCTATACGGTCAAAATAAATAGAAAAAAAGAAGAAAATCCCGATCTCGTTCTCATTCTCATCCGCCCCCCACCCCCCACTTCGACGCCGCCGGAGGCTACCGCCGCCTCCCCTTGAATGGCACGCCCCCTCCAAACCGCCCTCTCCTCCTTCCTCTCCTCTCTTCCCTCCCTCTCCTCTTTAAACCGACGGAGCCACAAACCCCTCAACCCCCAAATCGAGACCACTGCCTCCTCTGGCCAACTGGGCCCCACGCCGACCACCTGAAGCCCCCATCCTCCAGCGAGCGCAAACAACCCCCCCTCCTCCGATTAACATAGTGGGTCTCTTTACTTTTTTTTATATATTAAAGTATTGTTTTTTAAATCCGATTTTTATTTAACACTGTAAAGTTAGGATTTTTATGCTAATCAAAATATGATTTTTATGCTAATAGAAAGTTATGATTTTTCATAATATACACTAATAATTCTTAGAGATATAAAAATACGATTTGTATATATGTATTAGCGATATAAAAATGAGATATATATAGCTTGATAAAAATTTGATTTATATATATATAATAACAAGATAAAGATATGATTTTTATTTACATAAAGCATAGATTTTTATTTACAGAAAAGTTTAGATTTTTAATTAGGAAAAAGGTACGATTTTTATATGAATGAAATCGATATAAACATATGATTTTCTTTATGATGTTAGCAAAATAAAAATATGATTTTTATATATGTTATAGCGAAATAAAAATTCGATTTTTAAATATATGATAGCTAGATAGAAATGTGATATATATATATATATATATTAGCGATATAAAAATGTGATTTTTAAAATATAAATATCGTTGATTAAAAATGTGATTTTTATTATGAACAGCGTGGAAAAGATTGTGTTGGAATTTCAGGCAAATCAAAACGGTTTAGAAATTCAAAAATAAAACTGGCGGAGTGGATCCCAAAGGTGAGAACCTCTCACTTTAATTTATTTTCTAGTTAAATATATATACTTGGATGTAGACGGTGCGTAAAAGCACCCGACACCTTTGTTTGAAACCATGTTTGTTTGGTTGATTGGATTATTTGGTTGAATTTGGTTTGGGAAATGAAATGAATTGATTAGAATTTGGTTTGTATATGGCGCGAGCCATTATTAGGCGAGGGATAAGGCTAGACCATATTCCGGCTCTAGTATCGCGCCGTTATGCTGCCGAAATTTTCTAAAAATATTAGAACAATAAAAATATCATTTTTATTGTATAAATGAACTGTATAAAATATTCATGAGATGAAATACATATTTTATAGTTAAAAATATAATTTTTAACGAGTATATGAATAAAATAAATATTCATTTACAAATCGGACGATTTGTTTATGTGCACACATTTGACTGATATTGATTGTGACGATATATTTTACACATCGCCCAACTGCACAGATAATAATCGGTGTGTATTGTTTGAAAACCCCACACGAGTATTGGGATGATATTGGACATACACTAATTCCCATTGTTTAGTTGTATGCCAATCGATGGGTTGATGGACTGTTGTAAGCGTTAATTATTTATACGAGCGTCACGGCACGCGCTTCGCGCGTGGTAACGGCACGCGCTCCGTGTGTGATGACAGTACGCGTTTTTTGTCAAATTTTGTGTATTTTACAAATATTATTTAGAACCTAAAAAGATAAAAAGAGTTAAAAGAAAATATAAATAAATTCGGAAGTATTTCTGCTTAAAGCTATTCCACCATTTTGTCTTAATATTAAGAAAAATGCCTAGAAAGTTAAGAAAGAGCAAACACATGTAGAGCGGTTACTTGCATGTGATAAATATTGTTTTGTATAAACTAAAATACGGAAGGTGCAACTGTGCTAAATCTGAATACATTTTATGATTTCCATCTTCGGTATGGAAGCAAAGTTGTAAAATTCATCCGTTAAATATTCAGACTACTGACCTATAGATCCAAATTAGTTGCATTGCTAATCAAGAAGATTCGAATAGCATTATTTATTTTCCTTGTTGGATACACATGCATGTGACGTATTTCCTTCCTCCTTATGCAAAGCTCTCCACTATAGAGTGATCCATCTAAACAAAAGAAGAGAAAACGACACATTTGTTATGCATGAGCATACAATATTAACATAGAGATCTCTATCTGTATATGGCAGAGAATGTTAACCAAGCTTGTGCCTACGTACCAGTATTCTACCCGATAAAGTTTTCACTTTCTCCATTTACCAAGCACGACACTTCCATATACTCTCTTCAGAATATCATTAGCCTTTAAAGACCTGCATACATCACCATTATTGAGTTCATTTCTCATATTTAAGTTAAAACAAAACAGTAACATTTAAGTTAATTTACAAAAGGTTGGTACCTATGTATTCTTAAATACTTTTTGGTGTTATTAAAAGTTGAATGTTTGTTAGTAAAAAATGGATATTTTTAAATATAGATATTACTGGCTGACAGCCTGACAGAAGTTTTTTTTTCCTTCCTCGAAAACGATATGAAATATAGATCATCTTCGTTCAATGTTCTATGTTTTTGTTGTAGTTACACATTGGTGGACTTGCATCTGGGCCAAGCCATCCCGTTTAGCCATTGAAGAACTTTTTGTGTCTTCTAACTCCATCGTGCCTAATAGTGATGTTGGCTTGTTGCACACGTAACTGAATGTAAAGTAATCATACGTGAGTTCTATAATGTTGTGACTTGCGAGTGACTAATGCATATGCATGTATTAAATATAACAATGGTAAAGTCAGTGTTAATTATGTAAGTGTGTAACAAATTGTATCATTTAGAAATCATATTACAAAAGAAAAAGAAAAACATATCTCATACCTTATTGCCTCATAATGAAGCAACCGAATAAGCTTTTAGTGAATGATAAAATAAAATGAAGTAACAATTGATAAGGGACATGCGTATTTATATTGATGCATTGGAAATATCTAGAAAGAAAAGGTATTTTGACCCAAGCGCATTTGATTTGTTCTCAAACCTACATGCAAGCCTAAGATATAGTACACGTTTGAAATTGAAATAAATTGTATGTTAAAAATGGAAGAAGATTTAATTAAAATGAGTATAGAAACAAACGTAAAAAGTAATGTTAATAGAATTATTAATGTGCACATTGATTACGCATTTAAAATTTGAACGCACGTCAAAAAACAGAAAGAATAAATAGAAAAGAATTAAAAAAAAAAGAAATAAATACGGAGAGGATATTTTTAGTATACTAAAAAAGGATGATAATAAAACATAATTAATGAGAGTAATAACATAATTTTGAAGGTTGATGTAAACATACATGTAGATAAATTTAAAATGAAAATGTATAGATATAAGTTAAAGAAATAATGTGCATCATAAATGGTATGAATTCAAGAAATAAAAGGGAGTTTGATTATGCTAATTAAGCAATGTTCTATTTTAAATTGGATATATGCATATTGATGGTACACGTTTGAAATTGAAATAAATTGTGCGTTAAAAATGGCAGAAGATTTAATTAAAATGAGTATAGAAACAAACGTAAAAAATAATGTTAGTAGAATTATTAATGCGCACGTTGATTACGCATTTAAAATTTGAATACAAAGAGGGTAATTTTGGTACTTCACGGTCGAACCAAAAATATGTATTTCCAAGAGAATTATTAATAAAGAAGATTTAATTAAAATGAGTATAGAAACAAACGTAAAAAATAATGTTAGTAGAATTATTAATGCGCACGTTGATTATGCATTTAAAATTTGAATACAAAGAGGGTAATTTTGGTACTTCACGGTCGGACCAAAAATATGTGTTTCCAAGAGAATTATTAATAAAGATTTAATGCTTATGCAGTTGTGTAATGCACTCTGGATGATGGTTGACTGTGTTTGGTTATTGTTGTGTACACGTGTGTATGAAATCCATATAAATAAAATTATATGGTAATTGACTATGTCTGATTCCAATTCGAAAAGAACGAATATTTTAAATTAATGAATAGTTTGAAATGACGAGTAATGAATATTTTAAAATAACTAATATTTTAAAATAATATTAAGTAATGGATCAAAATATGATTTTGATGTCCGTTTTGGGATGGACACGAAAATATTTAAATATATGAAGCCTTGTTGATTAGTTTAATGCCATTTAGACGTGAATTATATTTATATCGATTTTATTCATTTTTATAATGAATATCGAAATGGAAGTGATTTCAAAATCTAATGTTTTGAAAATATTATCATTCATATATTCAAGATATGGAATATTCAGTTTTGATTTAAAATTGAATATGAAGTTGAAATCATTTTTAAAACGAATTTAAAATGATTTATAAAATACATTTTAAACAGAAATCAACAAAAAAAAAAATTATATATATTAAATGGCCTGAATAGAACGCGCCGCGACCGTTCGCGAATTTCGACCATTGATTTCGAATGGACGTTACGGGAGATCAGACCGTCGGATTCTCCTAAAACCGAAACCGTTGGGTTCGTATCGAAAAGAGCTTTCCAACGAATATAAGAGATTTGAAATCTAACAGTTGGATTTGGAATTGTATCCAAATCAAATTTGGAAAAGGTCGCTGTAAGTGCAGTTCGATGACCGTTTATGGAAATCGACTGTACAAGCCTTGATAAAAATATCAATAATTTGTGTAGAATCATTATAAATGATTTGAAAAGAATTGGGATGAAAAATTCCATATTTGAAAAGATAAAAATATATTTTTATCGAAATGGACTAGTTATTAAGTAGAATTATAATCCAATTATTTTTAAATAAATAAATTGGATTTGTGAATGGTTTTAATATAACCAGAAATTTCCAATATAAGAATTGGAATGGATTGGAATTGAAATCCTCTTCGGGATATTTCGATGTTGGATTTCGTGATTATACAGATATTATTATGGAAATTTGAAAGATATATATATCGTTATTTCCAATACGATATTTGTTGATTTCAGAATTTGATATTGAATATAAGCCGATATAATTTCTATTCAGAGCCTTGTATTTAATATTAAATTGGATTTTGGGTTTGTCGTGAATGGTGTCTTTATTGACACTGTTCTTTAACCCAGTTGAGAAAAGATTAAATCTTTTTATTTAGATTTAAAGAAGTTTACCAATTAATTAATATTTAATTGGGATTGAATTGAAATTGGATTTTGGGTTTATCGTGAATGGTGTCTTAAAAAACACTGTTCTTAAACCCCATGTGAAAAGAATAAATCTTTTAATTAAGATTTGGAGAAGAATTACCAATTAATTAATATTTAATTGGAATTGGAATGGAATGTGAATTGGGTTTATTGTGAACTGTGTTTTAATGACATTCGTTCCTTAACCCGATTAACAGTGAAATAAGATTTGGAATTTATAAATCTTTTTATTAAGATTTAATGGGAATTTTCTAAAGTAAAGTTTTCCAATTTAATATATTAAATTGGAATTGAATGGGACTCGATTTGGTAATAATCGAAGTGAGCATCTGTGGAGGAAGACTGTTAATATATATGGAATTTAAAAGGCTTTGCCGTTATTCCATGTATATTATTAGTCGGATACGGAAATTGATATCGATTATGTATTGATCTGTTTTCCATGAAGATTCCATAATTAATGGAATGTGATTTTGGGTTTATCGTGAACTGTGTTTTAAATGGCAGTAGTTCTTTAACCCAGTTAAAGATAGGATTTATTTCCTAAGTTGAATAATCATTAGTATTGATTTTTAGGGAGATTAAAACTAAATGGAGTTTTAATGAATCTTTAATTAGATTCGAAAGTGAATATGATAATTTAAATTATCAAATTCAAGAAATGATCGAGAATGGAGTATCACCAGTTTTGCTCCATGCGATAGTTAAATCTTTAATTAGATTTAAACGTGAAATGGTAATTAATTTTTACCGATAACACTGTGGTGTTAGATGTGGAGTATTACCAGTTTTGCTCCATGGGATGAATAGGTTGGGATTGGAAAATAAAATAAATGATTACTCCGGTAAGGTTCATTAATCCCGACTAGTTTGGATAAACCTTAATTTGGTTTGAATTAATATCCAATGGAAGATTAAAGAATAAATTTAAAGAATTTATCTTTGATAAAATTAATGGGAACCTTTCCCAAATGATAAGAATATTTGAATAAAAGAATATTCTGGATTGGAATGAGGCGTATGTTGTGTTTGTGTAGCACTTGTTTATAAAATACGCGAGTTATTCGGAAAGACCAGGTTTATACCCATTCTGAATAACTGATTCGACGATATGTTGACGATGAAGATGGTGGTTAAAGACCGGAGGTCTTCACATCATTTGAATGATTACCGATGTCTTGATTGGGCTGTACACCCAAGACGAGGTAATAAGTGGTAATCGTCCAGACGTACTTAGAGATCGACCGGATATGCGAGGACCTCTCTCCTGTATTGGACATATGGGACGAGGAATAAGGTGCCTCCGGTTTCGTTCAGATCCGAAACGAACTAGTAAATGGATGTGTGTCTGACATTGGATTTCTTTCCGTGTTGATTGATCTCTATTAAATATATATCTATTTGGTGGCGGAGAATTTATTCTCTTGCTTAACACCCTCCTCTGAGACGTACGAGCTCATAGGTTATATATCAGTAGATATCAGTTGCATGGCGTGAACTGTCAGTGTGGCATGCTGAGATGCAAATTATCAAGGCTTCTATTGAAAAGCATAGTCTTGTGGTTGATGGTCAAAGCACTGCTTTAATATAGCATAGCTTTGTGTATAACATTAATTCGCGAGCTTTACACCCCGGTGTGAACCAGAAATGGGAGAGGACCTCAGGGAGGGCATGCGTTTCCTTCTAGCTAGGAGTGGTGTCATGGTATGGAGCCCAGACATTTTTACTTATGTGGATGATGGATAGCGAGGCACCTCGGTTATATCGGTCACTACGGGGTCGATGGATGGTTTGGTCGATATACTGACCAGTTTTACGCCCCATAGGGCGGGGAAACATATTGTTCAGGCATTTTAATCCACTCCGTGTGGACCGACCCTGACGATCCAAGGCTTGCCTGTGCGCTTGCCTGAGGCTCGGGCTAGAGAGTCTCGAAGCGGTAAGGACGATCCCTTGCCTTGGTTCACAGATGGAAATCCAACTTCTAATACGTGATTTTGCTGTTTTAATTGTATAACTAGTATGGCGACATGATATATGGTACCCATGCAGTCTAGTATTGATACATTTATATTTGAAGTTGTTTTATACACTATGCACTTATAATAGTATCAAATGATTTGTTTTAAATGTACCAAGCATGTTTGGCTATTATAAGGGAAAACCCTATCCTCCGGCTTGCGTTGCATTGTGTGATGGGACCTATGTCTTATAATAGCTTCATTTTTTCAAAAAGCATTGCGATGTTTTGTTATCTGCACTGGCATTCTTGGGAGGAAACCCATTTCGTGTTATATGGCGTGGTCCCTTGATTTACTTTATTTTAAAGTAAAGTTTTAAATAACCGTTTTAGTTCTCACACCAGTCACATGACTGACCTGGAGTTTATTATTTTAACCTAAACTCTGGGTGCCCCTATTTTCCACACGGGCAACTAGTAGTTTTGGTTTTGTAGATATTATATTCACAGGATCCTGGTTTACAGCTGGAGCTATATTCGGAACGCCGTGTATCCATGTATTTCTTTCAGTTGTGTTTTGTATTATTTTCCACTGCATTGTAATTTGTAAATCTCTGGTATTTATCAAATGTATATTATTTGTTCATACTCTGTATATTCTTGTACTCTGATGTAAATTGTTGTAATAGCAATGAAATGTTCTTTTGTTTGTGTTCTGATTTGTCGTGTTCTCAGACAATCCGTTCTTTCTCTTCTCTTCGGAGACCGGGGAAGTTCGGGTCGTTATATTTTGGTATCAGAGCTTTGGTTTACAGCGCTCGAGAACAAGGCACATTAGAACCAAATGAAAGAATTCATCAAAGATTGGATTAGTAACATCCAATGAGAATGACTCGTTAGAGATAGGATCAGTAGTATCCAAGAACGAGTGTGAAGAGTGTATTTTTGAAATAAAAACAAAAACAAAATTTGTTTTGAAATTTTAAATCTTATTATATGTATTTGAGTATTTTATTTTAAATTAAATTTGGACAATCGGGTATATGAAGATTTTGCATATACGCCTAGCTAGGGTGTATACGAAGTCTCAAATATACTGGATAGATATAGAATCACACTTTAGTCCCCCGGGGATAATTTTGATGATGAAGCTTCATCATCAGTGTTTATGTTCGAGTGCCGAAAGTGGGATTTCTATATATTTCCAATTGACTGGTGTGAGAACCAAAACATAGATAGGGTCTGTTGTTGTGACTTGGCACCAAAAATGGATTTTTATATATATAAAAGTTATGTGTTTGAAACGATAATCAACTAATTGATTGCTGGTTGTGTTGTTTGATTATTGGTTGATTAATTAAAATTTTGAACCATTAAGCTAAATTGAATCAAATGTTGAACTGAATTGAAAATTGATTGAAATTGCATGCATACACATGTATATACATTGAACAGGTCATGTCAAGGAGGCTAGAGAAGAGGAATAAAATTTATGCCCGACAAATAGGTACATGTTTTCTATTTCTTGGGTTTGGATGATTTTATGAGCCGATTGGCTAGCCTCTTGGCTTTTTCTTTTTCTTTTTGGATGATGAGGGCCCTGCGTGGCTAGTTGAGGTTTTAAATGTCTCCCCGTACAAAGGAGGTTATGGCGAAATTTTTCGAAAATTTAGGGTGTCAGCCAAATTTTTGAAGAATTGGAAAATTCTTAGAAACTGAAAAGTTGAAGAATGAAAGCCAGAAAGAAAGTTGAGTTGGTTAGCTAAACAACTTTCAGCTCCGTTCCTTTTCAAGGACGAAAAGATTTTAAGTGGGGGAGACTGTAACAACCCGGAAAATCAGAACCAATTTAAATTTTTTATTTTGGCAATTTTAATGAATTTTGAATATTTAAAATGATTTATTTTAAATAATTACGACTAGAAATTTATTTTGAATAGAATTAGAACGTATAAATTTATTTGACTCGAAATTAGAATATAAATATTTATTGTAATTATAAAAGGAATTGAAAACGACGCGTAGTTTGAAAATTCGATTTCAAATTTCAAATAAATGTACAGGGTTCAAAATAAACCGGATTTTGGCGAAACCAGAAATATTTGAATCTGTTTGAAAATATCTTTCCAACGAATGAAAAAAATCCATATTTCATAACGGGAATAAAAAGTTATGTCCAGTTGAAAATTCAGAATAGTCGCTATGGAATTTATATAATATATAGCCCTTAAAAATAGCGATTTTGCACACGACCTCCGTTTTCGACGAGACCACTTTTGTTGGATCCGGAATGTTAAATTACTGCTAGATTCCAATTTTCATAATTTTTGGAATCAATATGTGAGCGTGGTGAATTTAAACGTGTTTGGTCAATTCAGCTTGAATTTAATCGACTGGAAAATGACTGTTTTTCAAACGGCCTCCAAATTCGACGAAATTAGTTTTGTTAGGACCATATCATCAAAACATAGCTAGGTTTATTTTTCTGGAATTTTTGGAGCTTGTATGTGGCCCTGGTAAATTAAAATGTACGTTGAAATCAATTTTGAACATTATATTAATTTATATTTTAATTTTTGATGAAAACTGATTGTAACTATAGAATTGGCTTGCGAAACATATCCCATTGCGTTCGGAATGGGGGTATTTGGTTAGGGACGACAGTCGGTGGGTCCGATTTGGAGTTCGAATAAAAAAGTTACTTTATGGAATTAATTAATTAATTAATTAATTAATATATATACTGTACTCTTCCTCCCCTTCTCTCTATACGGTCAAAAGAAATAGAAAAAAAAGAAGAAAATCCCGATCTTTTCCGCGCCCCCTACTTCGACGCCGCCGGAGGCCACCGCCTCCTCCCCCTGAATGACGCGCCCCCTCCAAACCGCCCTCTCCTCCTTCCTCTCTTCCCTCCCTCTCCTCTTTAAACCGACGGAGCCACAACTCCCAATCGAGACCACCGCCGCCTCTGGCCAACTGGGCCCCACGCCGACCACCTGAAGCCCCCTTCCTCCAACGAGCGCAGACAACCCCCTTCCTCTGATTAACACAGTGAATCTCTTTACTTTTTTTAATATATTAAAGTATTGTTTTTAAAATCCGATTTTCATTTAATGCTATAAAGTTAGGATTTTTATGCTAATCAAAATATGATTTTTATGCTAATAGAAATTTATGATTTTTCACAAAATAATGTAATGATTTTTAGAGATATAAAAATACGATTTTTATATATGTATTAGCGATATAAATATGAGATTTATATACATATATATATAGCATGATAAAAAATTGATTTTTATATATATAATAACAAGATAAAGATATGATTTTTATTTACATAAAGCTTAGATTTTTATTTATAGAAAAGTTTAGATTTTTAATTAGGAAAAAGGTACGATTTTTATATGAATGAAATCGATATAAAAATATGATTTTTATTATGATGTTAGAAAAATAAAAATATGATTTTTACATATGTTATAGCGAAATAAAAATAAAATTTTTAAATATATGATAGCTAGATAGAAATGCGATATATATATATATATGCGATATAAAAATGTGATTTTTGAAATATAAATATCATTGATTAAAAATATGATTTTTAAATGTATAATCATCATAATAAAAATGTGATTTTTATTATGAACAGCGTGGAAAAGATTGTGTTGGAATTTCGGGCAAATCCAAACGGTTCAGAAATTCAGAAATAAAACTGGCAGAGTGGATCCTAAAGGTGAGAACCTCTCACTTTAATTTATTTTCTAGTTAAATATATATACTAGGATGCAGACGGTGCTTAGAAGCACCCAACACCTTTGTTTGAAACCATGTTTGTTTGGCTGTTTGGTTGATCGGATTATTTGGTTGAATTTGGTTTGAGAAATGAATGAATTGATTAGGATTTGGTTTGTATATGGCCCGAGCCATTATTAGGCGAGGGATAAGGCTAGACCTTATTCCAGTTCTTGTATCGCGCCGTTATGCTGCCAAAATTTTCTAAAAATATCAGAACAATAAAAATATCATTTTTATTGTATAAATGAACTGTATAAAATAGTCATGAGATGAAATAAATATTTTATAGTTAAAAATATAATTTTTAATGAGTATATGAATAAAATAAATATTCATTTACAAATCGGACGATTTGTTTATGTACACACATTTGACTGATATTGATTGGGACGATATATTTTACACATCGCCCAACTGCACAGATAATAATCAGTGTTTGTTGTTTGAAAATCCCACATGGGTATTGGGGTGATATTGGACATACACTAATCCCAATTGTTTAGTTGTATGTCAATCGATGGGTTGACGGACTGTTGTAAGCGTTAATTATTTATATTTAATGCTTACGCAGTTGTGTAATGCACTCTAGATAATGGTTGACTGTGTTTGGTTATGGTTGTGTACACGTGTGTATGAAATCCATATAAATAAAATTATATGGTAATTGACTGTGTCTGATTCCAATTCGGAAAGAACGAATATTTTAAATTACTGAATAGTTTGAAATGACGAGTAATGAATATTTTAAAATAACTAATATTTTAAAATAATGTTCAGTAATGGATCAAAATATGATTTTGATGTCCGTTTTGGGATGGACATGAAAATATTTAAATATATGAAGCCGTGTTGATTAGGTTAACGGCATTTAGATGTGAACAATATTTAACAACATGTTTTTATATAGGTAGCGATATAAAAATATGATTTTTATATAGGTAGCGATATAAAAATATGATTTTTATTGTTTGAATGGCATATAAAAATATGATTTTTATTGTTTGAATGGTCATATAAAAATATGATTTTTAATGGTCATATAAAAATAAGATTTTTAATCCTTGAATGGTAATATAAAAATTTGATTTTTATTGTTTGAATGGTAATATAAAAATATGATTTTTAAAATATATATAGCGTTGTTAAAAATATGATTTTTAATATAAGTCGCGTGAAACAGATCTCGTTGGAAACACGGTGAAGAATACAACGTGCGGAAACGAATCCAAATCCAAACCATCGTCCGCTAAAGTCTGACGGAGTGGAAACCAAATGTGAGAACTTCTCACTCTAATTTTGTTTATAGTTAAATATATACTAGGATGCAGACGGTGCTTAGTAGCACCCGACACTTTTGATTGAAACCATGGATGTTTGGTTGTTTATTTAGATTGATTCACTTGTTTGAATTTGGTTTGGGATGTGAATTGAATTAACTGGAATTGGTATGTGTATGGCGCTAGCCCTATTAGGCGAGGGATAAGGCTAGACCTTATTCCGGTTCTAGTATCGTGCCGTTATGCTACCGAAATTTTCTAAAAAATATTAGAACAATAAAAATATCATTTTTATTGTATAAATGAACTATATAAGATATTCATGTATTGAAGTAAATATTTTATCGTTAAAAATATAATTTTTAATGTGTATATGAATGTGAATAAATATTCATTTACAAATCGGACGATTTGTTTATGTACACTCATTTGACGGATATTGGTTGGGACGATAATTTTACACATCGCCCAACTGCACAAATAATATTCAATATTTGTTAGTTGAAACTCCACACGGGTATTGGGATGATATCTGACGTACACTAATCCCAATTGTTTAGTTTTATGTTAATTGATGGGTTGACGGACTGTTGTAAGCGTTAATTATTTATATTTGACGCTCATGCAGTTGTGTAGTGCACTCTGGATGATGGTTGATTGTTTATCATTGTTGTTATATACATGTGTTGTATGAAATCCATATAACTAACATTATATGGTAATTGATTATGTCTGATTCCAATTCAGAAGGCACGAATATTTTAAATAAAGAATATTTTAAAATAACGAATATTTTAAAATAATATTCTATAAAGGATTAGAAGGTGATTTTGATGTCCGATTTGGGATGGACACGAAAATATTTAAATATATGAAGCTGTGTTGATTAGATATGCGCCATTTAGATGCGAACGGTATTTATATCGATTTTATTCATTTTTATAATGAATATAAAAAAGGAAATGATTTCAAAATATGATATTTTGAAAATATTATCATTTATATATTATAATGATAAGGAAAATTCAATTTTGATTTAAAATTGAAAATGAAGTTGGAATTGTTTTAAAACGAATTTATAAACGATTTATAAAATACCTTTTAAATGGAAATCGACGAAATATATATATTATATATATTTAATGGCCTGAATAGAACAAGTCGTGCCGCGACCGTTCGCGAATTTCGACCATTGACTTCGAATTGATATTACGGGAGATCCGATCATCGGATTCTCCTAAAACCGGAACCATTGGGTTCGTATCGAAAAGAGCTTTCCAACGAATATAATAGATTTGAAATCTAATGGTTGGATTTGGAATTATGTCCAAATCAAATTTGGAAAAGGTCATTGTAAGTGCAGTTCGATGACCATTTATGTAAATCGACTGAAAGGGCCTTAATAAAATTATTAAAAATATTGATAATTTGTATAAAATCATAATAAATGATTTGGAAATAATGGGATGAAAAATTCCATATTTGAAAAGATAAAAATATATTTTTATCGAAATGAACTAGTTATCAACTAGAATTACAAACCAATTGTTTTTAAATAAATAAATTGGATTGAGAATGGGTTTTAATATCACAAGAATTTCCAATATATGAATTGGAGTGAATTTGAATGGAAATCATCTTCGGAATATTTCGATATTGGATTATGTGATTATACGGATATTGTTATGGAAATTCGGAAGATATATTTTATATCGTTATTTCCAATACGATATTTGTTGGTTTCAGAATTTGATATTGAATATAAGCCGATATAATGACTATTCAGAGCCTTGTATTTAATATCAAATGTGATTTTGGGTTTGTCGCGAATGGTGTCTTGATTAACACTGTTCCTTAAACCCAGTTGAGAGAAGAATAAATCTTTTAATTAAGATTTAGAGAAATTTACCAGTTAATTAATATTTAATTGGAATTGAATTAAGAATTGGATTTTTGGGTTTATCGTGAATGGTTTTTTAAATAACACTTGTTCTTTAACCCGATTAACAGTAAATATGATTTGGAAATTATAAATCTTTTTATTAAGATTTAACGGGGATTTTCCAAAGTAAAGTTTTCCAGTTTAATATATTAAATTGGAACTGAATGGAATTCGATTTGATAATAATCGAAGTGAGCTTCTGTGGAGGAAGACTGTTAATATATATGGAATTTAAAAGGCTTTGTCGTTATTCCATTTATATTATTAGTCGGATACAGAAATTGATAACAATTATATATATTGATCTATTTTCCGTGAAGATTCCATAATTAATGGAATGTGATTTGGGTTTATCATGAACTGTGTTTCAAATGACTTTAGTTCTTTAACCCAGTTAAAGACAGGATTACATGGCTAACATTGTATTTCGAACTATATGGTTGATCTCTGCTAAATATATATCTGTTTAGTGGCGGAGAATTTATTCTCTTGCTTAACAACCTTCTCTAAGACGTACGAGCTTAGAGGTTATATATCGGCCGAAATCAATAGTACGGTGTAGATTGTCGATGCGGCATGTTTGTGTTTCCAAAGTTAAATAATCATTAGTATTGATTTTTGGGAAGATTAAAACTAAGTGGAGTTTAAATGCATCCTTAATTAGATTGAAAAGAGAATGTGATAATTTAAATCATCAAATTCGGGAGATGATCGAGAATGGAGTAGTACCAGTTTTACTCCAAGTGATAGTTAAATCTTTAATTAGATTTGAACGTGAAATTGTGATTAAATCTACCGATAACATCGTGGTGTTAGATATGGAGTATTAACAGTTTTGCTCCATGGGATGAATAGGTTGGGATTGGGAAATAAAAGAAATGATTACTTCGGTTAGGTGCGCTAATCCCGACTAGTTGATAAACCTTAATTTGGTTTAGAAATGATATCCAAAGGAAGATTAAAGAATAAATTTAAAAGAATTTATCTTTGATAAAATTAACGGGAACCTTTCCCAAAGGATATGAATATTTAAATAAAGGAATATTCAGAATTGGAATAAGGCGTATGTTCTGTTTTATAGCACTTTGTTTTAATATACGCGAGTTATTCGGAAAGGTCGGGTTTATACCCATTATGAATGACTGGTTTGACGATAAGTCGATGATGAAGACGGTGGTTGAAGATCGGAGGTCTTCACATCGTTTGGATGATTACTGATGTCTTGATTGGGCTGTACACCCAAGACAAGGTAATAAGTGGCGATCATCCATACGTACTTGGAGATCGACAGGGTATGCGAGGACCTCTCTCCTGTATTGGACACGGGACGAAGAATAAGGTGCCTTCGATTTCGTTCAGACCCAGAACGAACTATTTAATGGATGTGTGTCTGACATTGGATTTTATTATGTGTTGATTGATCTCTATTAAATATATATCTGTTTGGTGGCGGAGAATTTATTCTCTTTCTTAACACCCTTCTCTGAGATGTTCGAGCTCAGAGGTTATATATCGATAGACATCAGTTGCATGGCGTGAATTGTCAGTGTGGCATGCTGAGATGCAAGTGATCAAGGCTTCTGTTGAAAAGCAGAGTCTTGTGGTTGATGATCAAAGCACGGCCTTAAAGGGCATAGCTTTGTGTATAGCATTAATTCGCGAGCCTCACACCTTGGTATGAGTCAAAATGGGATAAGGGACGCAGTGAGAACATGACTTTTCTTTTGAGCTATGGGTGGTTTCATGGTATGGAGCCTAGACATTTATATTTTTACCTATGTGGATGATGGATAGCGAGGAACCTCGGATATATCGGTTGCTACGGAGTCGATGGATAGGTCCAATAGGACCGAGAAATGTGTGTTTAGGAATAACCAATCCTCAAACGTAAGAGAGGACCGACACTGCAGGATCCAAGGGTTGCCCAGAGTGTGTAGTCCTAAGACATTTGCTAGAGTGTCTCGAAGCGGTGAGGAGCCATCCCTGGCCTCGACTCATAGATGGAATCCAATTTCCAATACATGCCATTTCGGTTTTGATTGTAGAGCCTAGTATGGAGACATGATATATGGTACCCATGTCGTCTATGATTGATACATTTATATTTGAAGTTGTTTTATACACTATGCACTTATAATAGTATCAAATGATTTTTGTTTTAAACGTACCAAGCATTTTTGGCTATTATAAGGGAAAACTCTATCCTCCGGCTTGCGTTGCACTGTTTATGAACTGGTAGTCTCGGGAGGAAACCCGTTACGTGTTATACGGCGTGGTCCCTTGATTTACCTTATTTCTAAAGTAAAGTTTTAAATAACTATTTTAGTTCTCAAACCATTCACATGACTGACTTGGAGTTTATTGTTTTAACCTAAACTCTGTGTAACGATACGCATTTTGCCCGACCTTAATCGATCGTTAGATCGACTAAAACCGTTCAAAATCCGCATACGTTAACTCTGGGTATACAACAACATCAGAACAATAACAGCAGACTTTTATAAACATTACAATAATGTTACATCAGAGTACAGAACATATCAGAGTACATTGAATAAAATTACAGCGGAAGATAAATTACAGTAAATTAAATATAATAAACAGTGGAAGGCTTCTATGCTCTGGACACAGCTTTAAGCTTCAATCCAGAATCCTGCTCGAGATAAGAACCTGTAGACAAACTACACGACAGCCCGTGTGGAGAAGAGGGCACACGAGTTTGCAAAGTGAAACAAACTACGAGTCAGTCATGGGACTGGTGTGAGAATTCTTAACTAATTAACTAATAACAATAAGGCAAATCCAAGGACCACGCCGCTAACGCAGAACGGGTTTTATTCCAAGGGATTGTCGGTGCATAAATTAAAGTAAATCGTTAAACAACGTAATGCTTTTTAGAAAAATGAAACCATCATAAGACTCAAGTCCCATCACATAATGCAACCCAAACCGGAGGATAGAGTTTTACCTTATAATGGTCAAAAATGCTTGATATGTTAAAAACGGATTTGATATTATTATTAGTGTATATATGTTTCAAAAACATTTCAAAGTAAATGTATCAATCCTAGGAAGCATAGCTACCATATACTATGCCTCCATACTAGTAATACAATCAAAACCATATGAGGTCGTATTGGAAATTGGGTTTCCATCATGAGTCAAGGCTAGGGAGGAGCTCCTTACCGATTCGAGACACTCTAGCTAATGTCTCAGGATCCCCCGCAGTGAACCCTTAAAAAGCTGCAGGGCCGGTCCACACATACAGCTTTGTGGATTAGTTATTCCTGAACACACGTTTCCCGATCCTATAGGACCTATCATCTGAGGCACCTCATTCCATCATCCACATAAGTAAAATATCAGCCAGTTTAAGCACTGACACTACTTCTAGCTAGAAAGAAACGTGCTGCTCTCCCTGCGTTCCCTTCTCCCGTTTTAGACTCCAACCGGGTTGTGAGGCTCGCGAAGTCATGCCATACACAAAGCTACGCCTAAACAGGCCATGCTTTGATCATCAACCACAAGGTCTGCTTCTCAACAAAAACCTTGATCATTGCATCTTGGTATGCCACACTGTCAATCCATATCATACTATTAATCCTTTGCCAAAATATACAAAAGGGTGTAAAGCAAGAGAATAAATTCTCCGCCACCAAGCATTCATACATTCGGCAGAAAATCAATAAGTACAATATATAAAGGAGTACACTGTCGGACACAACTTCTATTTATGAGTCCGTTCTGGGTCTGAACGAAACCGGAGGCACCTTATTTCTCGCATATCCGAATAATCAACAAGTACGTCTGGACGACCACCATTGTAGCCCCTTCAAGGTAGCTACTCCAATCATGGGCGTCAATGGTAACTCATCCATTCGACGTGAAGATCGTCGGTCTTGTACCATCTTCAACTCTTCGACTGTTAGTCGCCGTATTCATTGTTCAGAATGGGTTAAACCCGGTCTTTCCGAATAACTCGCGTGATTTAAAATTAGGTGCTATATATAAACCACATCAACTCCTCATTCCAATTCAGAATATCCTTTTAATAAAGTATTCACATTATTAGGGAAATGTTCCTATAAATTTTATCAAAGATAAATCTTTCAACTTATTCTTTAATCTCCCTTTATTCACCTTCAATCTAATTAAAGGTTTATTATAACCTTTATTAAGTTTTAGTCTTCTAAAATCATTGTTAAAAGACTAATCACTTTTCTGGAATTAATCTTATCTTTAATCCGGGTTTAAGAACTGACGTTATTTAAAACATAGTTACCCCATTTCAGGTTTCATTAATTCCCAATTTAATATATAATATTAGGCATCTCTTCTTTTAAAAAAAATTCATTTAATCTTAATTAAAAGATTAATTAATAACAAATCAAAATTTCACTATTGATTTGAGTTTCAAGAACTAATGCCCTTCAAAACATTGTTCACAAACAACCCATAATCAATTTCCTTTTTATTTCAATTATATTTAATAATTGGGAATCTCATTTAAATCTTAATAAAAAGATTTTCCTTTACTCAAATGGATTTAAGAATAATGTTATTTAAGACACTATTCACGACAACCCAAAATCTAACTTGATATTAAAAATATAAAGCTTTGAATGGGAATTATATCGATTATATTCAATATCAAATTCTAAAACCAACGGATAACATATCAGAAATAACGATATTAAATATCTTCCAAATTCCCAAAATAATATCTGTATAATCACAGAATTAATATTGAAATAGTCTGTAGATAATTTCCATTTAAATCCTATTCAATATACTCACTGGGAATTCTTAGTTGTATCAAAAACCATTTTAAATCCTTTTATTTATTTATAAAATAAATAAATCACTTATTTTGATAAAAATATCTTTTATCTTTATAGACTTGGAGATTTTTATCAAAACCCTTTTTGGATCATTTATTATGATTTCACATAATTTTTTCCGTATGTTTATGTATTTAAAACGTTTATAAATTCGTTTCTAAGACGATTCCAACTTTTATTCCAACTATAATCTAAAAATTGATTATTCTATATGTTATCCTTTTATAATAATATTATTTTCCAAAATAATAATTTTGAAATTTCTCTTTTAATATTCATTATAAAATGGATAAAATAAATCGATAAACTCGTTCGGGTTTTTAAAACGCGTTGCTATTTTTAAAACGGATTAAATAGCCCAACTCATTTTCTTATCCATTTGTATTTTATAATGGGCTAGACCTCTCACATTGAGCCTACGACTTGTGGATGCTGGATGTGCCGGTCGGTTCCGGGAAGACTTATTCCACAAGTTGGGCTTAACCTCGTGTCATGGCCGTTTCATATTTGTGCACTTGCACCTCTCACATTAGGTTCAACATTAGTGGTTGCTGGATATGCCGGTCGGGTCCGGGCAGACTTCCACCACAAATGTAACCTAACCTCGTGTCCAAGCACAATTATAATTTATAATTATAATTAATTTTTCCAAAACATATTATTTGAAATTATCCTTTCCATTAAGGAATCTTAATTTTAAGATATTCTTTATTTCTAAATATCTTGATTTCAAGTATCTTAACATAAATTGTAACTTTCCATATTATTATGATTTTATAATAACAACCTTTTCAAGATGTTCAATTTTGAAACCATATCTTTTTTTTTCTTTAACATCTTGACACCAAAGATGTAATCTTTTTAATTGAATCCTTTTATTGTAACTTTTAGACAATAAAGACGAAATCTTTCTAAATCAACGCCAATTAATTCCATTAATTGAATATAAAATAAAAACATTCCTTTAATTCAAAATTGATAACGTTTTGAAAACAAATATTCTTAATTTAACATATTGACAATTAAAATGGTAATCTTTTTAAATTCTAACTTTTTCTTTTTATTGTAACCTCTTAACAACAAAAATATAGTTTTTTTTATTCAAAACGTTAAAACCATCGTTCAATTTCATTAATTGAATATTAAATGAAAATATTCCTTTTTGATTCAAAATTGGAATGAGACCACACCATTACCATATAATTACAATATATATTCTATTCTTAATTACATAATAAAATGTAACTTTAATTTACAATATATATTCTTTTCTTATTCAATACATTGTAAATTGATTTTTCTCATTCCTTTCTTATTACATTGATAAAAATGTAAGTTTTCATTCTAATTTTAAATTACATTAATAGATATGTAAGTATTCATATCTTATTACATTGATAAAAGGTAAGTTTTCATTCTAATTTTAAATTACATTAATAGATATGTAAGTATTCATATCTTATTACATAAATAAAAATGTAAGTTTTCATCCTTCTAAATTGCATTAATAAAGATAATGTACTCTTTCATTTCATATCAATTACATTAAAATAATGTAAAATTCCATTTCCTTTCAATTACATTAATAATAATGTAAAATTTCAAATCATACATTTATTACATTAAAAATGTAAAATTTTCGTTTTTTTCTTTAATCAACATGAAATGGTAACAAATTAAATTCTAAATTGAAATGAGGCTTAACAGTTACCATATAATTTATTTATATGGATTTCATTTATAACATAAATTTCAGCAATAATGGTTACAATTCATATCACATCCAAATGACATCCAGAGTGCAATTGACAACTAATTCCAAGGAATACGTGTAGTTAGAATATATTCCAAGACCCGTGTGGGGTTTCAACCAACAAATAATTTTGTGCACTTGGGCAATGTGTAAAAATAATCATCCCAATCAACATCAACAAGTCAGTTAACTTGTTAATGGCAGTGTACATTATTCTAATTAACATAAATAATAAAACATTACTTTTACATGTTGAATATTTCAACTTCAAACATAACATGATAGGCATCCAAATCCACAATCCATTCAACAAACAATTACTTTCATCACCAATAATTAATTTACATTTATAAAAATATTTAACTATTCAAAAATTGAGTGAGAAAAAAAGTTCTCACCTTTGTCGGGCTTTAAATGACGGTTTGAGCCCAATTTTTGCCCAAAATTCAACTTGCTCCAAAATTGACAAAATTGGTGTCATCGCGAAGCTCTCAACGCGCTGATCGCGGAAAATCCTGTTTCGTGCGATTTCGAGTTCGTATCAAAAAGTTATGATTTTCTGAAGTTCGAACGAATTAAATGATTAATTTAATGGGTGCGTTTTTTACAGGTCCCTATTAAGTTTCAAAATATAAAAAAAACCCGGTGATAAAAAAAATAAAGAATACGTCCCTGTTTTTGAATTTCCGCTCAACAAATTCCTGATGTACCCTTACGCAGCTATCACTCCTATCATCTCGCTGAAAAAATCTCGCTCAAAAAAAAAAAAGATTACTCAATCTACCGCTCCTATCATCTCGCTCAAATCATGTCGGTAAAAAAAAAAAGAGTACTCAGTCGATCGCTCCTATCAACTGCTCAAATCCCTAAACCTACAATTCTA
Source organism: Allium sativum (assembly GCA_030737875.1). Taxonomy (NCBI): domain Eukaryota; kingdom Viridiplantae; phylum Streptophyta; class Magnoliopsida; order Asparagales; family Amaryllidaceae; genus Allium; species Allium sativum. The sequence goes on along the minus strand of CM060909.1, from coordinate 423,802,678 downwards.
CAAAACCGTAGATCACTCCAGAACCTATTTGTAGACATGTACGCAGTCCGATCGCTCTTCTATCTCGCTCAAAACCCAAATTCCACGACTTTGCAGAACTCTGGATCAATAAAAATCAAAAACGTCCTGTTTTGCTTTGCTGTCGACATATTCAAGTACAAGAAACAGCGAAAAAAGTTATTAAGCTAATTGTTTTTTTCGTTCTGTATGATTGTAAGCAAGTACGCTCATGAATTAAATGTTTGAATGCATTTATTTGTAATAGAAGCACGTTGGAATTTCAGAATTAAAACAATTCAGCAAAATAACAATAAAATCTGCATATTTATATGCATATATTATGGATATGTGCATACATATATACATATATTCTATATGATTTTTTTCTGATTGCTTGATAAAAAGATACATACAGATATGCACATTTGTGTAAATTTAGTTTATAAGATATCACACAGTTGTAGTTTTAAGAAGAAAAAAAAATGATTCCTAATTTATTTGAGTAATATTTGCATAATTTTGTGCAAGTTTGTAGAAAATGTGCATATATTTATGCAAGTATCATTAAAAATTCGACCGTATACATATTTAATGTATGCATTTTTGTAGAATTTATAAATGTTTTGTAGAATGGTTGAAAAATTTTCTTCAGTAAATATATGCAGATATTCATATTAATTGCATATTTGTATACTAAATTTTCATTAACTTAACAATATTAAATATAGAGGGTTAGAAAATTTGCATGAACTTGTGTAAACATTTAGAATACTTGCATAATATAATGCAAAATTTTGTTAAGTGAGTATATTATGCGATTAATGAATTCAGTTGCATATACATGTGCAGATATGCTACAAAAATGCATATGTACGTACAATTATTAAACTTATATGCATGTATTATAACAACTTGTGTATTTATATATGTCGTTGCTTCGGTGAGTTTTTCTTAAATCCTTATATAAATAAGTTTTGTAAGTTTAAATTTTTATTGCCATTACACGGTGAATTTTCAAGGTTTTTATGCTAATAAATCCTGTAAGTCTTTTGTCTCCGATTTTTTTTTTTTTTTTATGAAAAACCAAACAATTAGATACAAATATTACATAAAATTGCACACATTTATGCAACTAAGTGAAATAATTGCATAATAAGATATCACACAGTTGTAGTTTTAAGAAAAAAAAATGATTCCTAGTTTATTTGAGTAATATTTGCATAATTTTGTGCAAGTTAGAAGAAAATGTGCATATATTTATGCAAGTATCATTAAAAATTCGACCGTATACATATTTAATGTATGCATTTTTGTAGAATTTATAAATTTTTTGTAGAATGGTTAAAAAAAATTCTTCAGTAAATGTATGCAGATATTCATATTAATTGCATATTTGTATACTAAATTTTCATTAACTTAACAATATCAAATATAGAGGGTTAGAAAATTTGCATAAACTTGTGTAAACATTTAGAATACTTGCATAATATGATGCAAAATTTTGTTAAGTTAGTATATTATGCGATTAATGAATTCAGTTGCATATACATGTGCAGATATGCTACAAAAATGCATATGTACGTACAATTATTAAACTTATATGCATGTATTATAACCACTTGTGTATTTATATATGTCGTTGCTTCGGTGAGTTTTTCTTCAATTCTTATATAAATAAGTTTTGTAAGTTCAAATTTTTATTGCCATTACAAGGTGAATTTTCAGGGTTTTTATGCTAATAAATCATGTAAGTCTTTTGTCTCCGATTTTTTTTTTTTTTTTTTTTTTTTTAACGAAAAATCAAACAATTAGATACAAATATTACATAAAATTGCACACATTTATGCAACTAAGTGAAATAATTGCATACATATATAGAACTGTACTGAATAACTTGTACATACACTACAACAAAAAATAAGTACAGAACATTTACATGTACTACAACAAAAAATAAGTACAGAACGCTTCAATCTTTTGGAAAAAGATGGACAACAAAGCTTCAACGACACCACAGCACCAACATCCGCCGGAACACTGTTATACGAAAAAGAAAGTCAACATTAATAAGCTTAATGTGCAGTAATCAAATTACAAAAACAGCTTCAGATTAATATAAATACCTGCGTATAATTCAGCAAAATAAAAAATAATTTCTGCATATTTATATGCAAGTATTCTAGATAAATGCATAGAAATATGAATATATTTTTGAAATATCTGGTTTTTTAATTGTTTGATAAAAAATTGAATACAAATATGCATATATTAAGAATACATGCATATTTATCGGCAACTTTTTTACAGAATTGCTGGAAAATCCAGTAGTTCTAACAATAGTTTCATAAATTAAGGATGCAACACCTACACAAGCTCCACTAATCCTCCATTCACATATCTTCATCAGTTATAACAATATCTGCATTTTTTTATGCAAATATTAACAATTTATGCATAATCGTATGAAGAAATTCTGTGTGAAGTGAATATATGAAAAACCTATACACCAGTTATAACAATATCTGCATTTTTTTATGCAAATATTAACAATTTATGCATAATCGTATGCACCTATTCAGAATATAAAAACAATTGCATTCCCAAATTTAACAAATAAATTTGTACGCTCTGTAACAAATTTAAAACTTTATACATGATTAAATTATCAATCGTCAAGACTATATAATTAAAGAAGATCAAATTAACCAATTAACAAAGATCGAGCAAAAAAATGATACCCGTAGAAAATAAAAATTAATAAAAATTATAAATTACCTTGAAGAATAAACATTCATTACAGAAATCAACGATGGATCGAATTAAATCACTAAAATAATTCTGAGCGAATTAGATTTTAGATCGACGGAATGAAAAAAGATGAGAAAGATGATGCGCCGCCATTTTTCAGAATTATATGATTGTGGAAAGAACTAAACCCTAATACGTGTTCCGTGTTGTTTTAATTATGACGGTAATTAACGAAAAAGGGCATTAGTGGAAAAAAATAACCGCTATTTGAAAATAAGGATGAAATTTATATGTTTGAAACGAGGAGGATGTGGGTCTAATTAAGTTTAGTTTTAAGGATGTGAGCCTAATTTTAACTAATTTAATTATGGAAAATACCCAAAAATTCAACTTCCTCCAAATTAGACGAAATTAGTGTCCACGCGAAGGTCTCATCGCCGCGATCGCAGCGGATCTGAAATCATCAAATTTCGAGTTTGTATGAAAAAGTTATCACGTTATAAACATTAACAAATTAATTAATTAATAAATCAACCTTCTCCTCATTTTTCTGGTCAACGCCGCCTCTAGTCTACTATGACCGCCCGTTTCTCTCTCCTACGACCTCCGATTGACCTGAAACCACCGCCATTCTCTTCGTCTTCGAGAGGCGCACCCACGCTCCAAGCCGCCGCCGCCGTTGATGCTCCGATCATCGGAATTTCGCCAGAAAGCGAAATTCGCCTCGCGGGCCCCACAGGCCGCCACCCACCTCCGATCGACCTGAATTTTTTTGAGCATCTAGATCTCACATAGGCGAAGAACTTTCATGTTGGTGACTTCGCTCGGTTCTCGCTTGATTTGCCGGAATTTGTTGATTTACGTTTTGATCTCGCTGTTTTGGCCAGAATTTCGATTTTCAGATCATCTCGATTTTCGTGCAATTCTTTCGACTTTCAACTCCAAGCAGCAAAGTTGTTCGTTTATGTCTTGGCTACATTTTCTCCAACTGGGCCATCGCCTAATTCTCTACGGTTTGGCCGGAATTCACCAAAATCTGAAACTGACTTTTTGCAATCAAACTCAGATTTCGGCGAATCCGTGCGTCAATAGATCTTGGATTTTTCGTGGTAGGTAGAGGATGTCGAGGTTTTCAAAACCCAGAAAGGGTTTTGTCGGATTTTATTCTGATTTGGAGATATAAATTTTTCAGTTTCACGGACTTTTGTTCAAAGAAGTTTTTATTTTGATGAGGAGGCCATGGAAATGAAGATGAAGAAGATGGAGGCTAGGTTAAGTTTAGATTTTCAGAATTAGGTTATGGCTGGTCAATGAGATATTATATAGGGGTTACTTCAATTCAGCCCATATGTAATTTAGCCCATTTTAATTATAGCTTTAGTGTTATTATTAACATCCGTTTTGCAGTTTTAAAAACCGTACGACCACATACTGATTCCAAATTCGATGGAATTTGGATCACAGCTAATTCTAATCAATACGAACATATAGAAACTGGTTTCGTAAATTTTCGAGTCCGTATGAATTTTTAATGAATTTTTAAAGTAAAAAATTGTCCGTTTTCACTGAAAAATCAATTAGAATTATATATTAATTCTAAAAATTACCGAAAAATCATTTTTAGTTTTGTTTTGTCGATACGAACCCAACAAAATTAATTTTGTTCAATTTGGAGACCGTTTGCAAAATTTAAATTTTCAAGACGTATATATTTAACATTAAAAATAATTTTTTATACCAATAATTTCTAAAACTCAAAATATATAACTATTTACTGTTTTTCAATGCAGAAATGTCACTCTGAACTCAATGGAAGTGGTTTCGAGTCCAAATTCCTTCGTATGCAAAAAGTAGCATTTTTGACCTTTATATTTCATAGCGACCTTTCTAAATTTTAATATGGACATAACTTTTGATTCCCGCTATGAAATTTTGATTTTTCGGATTCGTTGGAAAGATATTTTTAAATAGATTCTAATATTTTTGGTTTCACTAAAATCCGTTAAATTTTACATCTTGTACGGTCAGTCAAAGTTCAAGTTTGACTTTTCAAACTACCGCGCTATTTCTAACTCCTTTTATAATTAAAATTAAATTATTCATTCTAACTTCGATTTAAATCAACTTTTAATCATTATTATTTTAAATAAATTATTTTAAATATCAAAACCCATTAAAATAACTTAAAATAAATTTTAAATTTTCCCCAAAATTCAGGGTTGTTACAGTCTCCCCCACTTAAAAACTTTTCGTCCTCGAAAAGGAACGATGCTAAAAGTCGTTTAATTAACCAACTCCACTTTTAATTTTAATCAATTTTAAGTTCAGTTCAATATTAACTTTGATTTAGTTAAATTTGTCATTCTTTTATATATTGGTTGAATTAATTATCATTCCAATATTTTAATTAGTCAAACTAATAATCAAACATCACAACCAGCAATAAATTAGGTGATTAACTTTTCAAATATATATAACTTTTATATATAGTCAAAAATCACATTTTTCGTGCAAATCACAGCAATAGACTATCTAGTTTTGGTTCTCACACCAGTCAATGGAAGTACATAGATATACCACTTTCGAAACTCGAACATAAATTCTGATGATGTTTCGAACCACCATCAGAACATCTCCGGGCGACTAAAGTGTGATTCTATATCTATCTAGTATATTTGAGGTTTCGAATACACGCTAGCTAGGAGTATATGCAAAATATCTTTATACTCGATTGTCCAAAATAATATATTCAAATACATAAAATAAGATTTTAAATTTTCAAAACTAAATTTGTTTACATTTTTAATTTAAAAATGAATACTCTTCACACTCGTTCTAGGATACTACTGATCCCATCTCTAACGAGTTATTCTTATTGGATATTACTAATCCAATCTCTGATGAGTCTTTTGTTCAGTTCTAACGAGTTTTACCCCAAAGATTTGAGCTAACCAGAGCTCTGATACCAACTGTAACGATACGCATTTTGCCCGACCTTAATCGATCGCTAGATCGACTAAAACCGTTCAAAATCCGCATACGTTAACTCTGGGTATACAACAACATCAGAACAATAACAGCATACTTTTATAAACATTACAATAATGTTACATCAGAGTACATAACATATCAAAGTACATTGAATAAAATTACAGCGGAAGATAAATTACAGTAAATTAAATATAATAAACAGCGGAAGGCTTCTATGCTCAGGACACAGCTTTAAGCTTCAATCCAGAATCCTACTCGAGATAAGAAACTGTAGACAAACTACTCGACTGCCCGTGTGGAGAAGAGGGCACCCGAGTTAGCAAAGTGAAACAAACTACGAGTCATTCATGGGGCTGGTGTGAGAATTCCTAACTAATTAACTAATAACAATAAGGCAAATCCAAGGACCACGCCGCTAACGCGGAACGGGTTTTATTCCAAGGGATTGTCGGTGCATAAATTAAAGTAAATCGTTAAACAACGTAATGCTTTTTAGAAAAATGAAACCATCATAAGACTCAAGTCCCATCACACAATGCAACGCAAACCGGAGGATAGAGTTTTACCTTATAATGGTCAAAAATGCTTGATACGTTAAAAATAGATTTGATAATATTATTAGTGTATATATGTTTCAAAAACATTTCAAAGTAAATGTATCAATCCTAGGAAGCATAGCTACCATATACTATGCCTCCATGCTAGTAATACAATCAAAACCGTATGAGGTCGTATTGGAAATTGGGTTTCCATCATGAGTCAAGGCTAGGGAGGAGCTCCTTACCGATTCGAGACACTCTAGCTAATGTCTCAGGATCCCCCGCAGTGAACCCTTGGAAAGCTGCAGGGCCGGTCCACACATACAGCTTTGTGGACTAGTTATTCCTGAACACACGTTTGCCGATCCTATAGGACCTATCATCCGAGGCGCCTCATTCCATCATCCACATAAGTAAAATATCAGCCAGTTTAAGCACTGACACTACTTCTAGCTAGAAAGAAACGTGCTGCTCTCCCTGCGTTCCCTTCTCCCGTTTTAGACTCCAACCGGGTTGTGAGGCTCGCGAAGTCACGCCATACACAAAGCTACGCCTAAACAGGCCATGCTTTGATCATCAACCACAAGGTCTGCTTCTCAACAAAAACCTTGATAATTGCATCTTGGTATGCCACACTGTCAATCCATATCATACTATTAATCCTTTGCCAAAATATACAAAAGGGTGTTAAGCAAGAGAATAAATTCTCCGCCACCAAGCATTCATACATTCGGCAGAAAATCAATAAGTACAATATATAAAGGAGTACACTGTCGGACACACCTTCCATTTATGAGTCCGTTCTGGGTCTGAACGAAACCGGAGGCACCTTATTCCTCGCATATCCGAATAATCAACAAGTACGTCTGGACGACCACCATTGTAGCCCCTTCAAGGTAGCTACTCCAATCATGGGCGTCAATGGTAACTCATCCATTCGACGTGAAGATCGTCGATCTTGTACCATCTTCAACTCTTCGACTGTTAGTCTTCGTATTCATTATTCAGAATGGGTTAAACCCGGTCTTTTCGAATAACTTGCGTGATTTAAAATTAGGTGCTATATATAAACCACATCAATGCCTCATTCTAATTCAGAATATCCTTTTAATAAAGTATTCACATTATTAGGGAAAGGTTCCCATAAATTTTATCAAAGATAAATCTTTCAACTTATTCTTTAATCTCCCTTTATTCACCTTCAATCTAATTAAAGGTTTATTTTAACCTTTATTAAGTTTTAGTCTTCTAAAATCATTGTTAAATGACTAATCACTTTTCTGGAAGTAATCTTATCTTTAATCCGGGTTTAAGAGTTGATGTTATTTAAAACATAGTTCACGAGAGACCCCATTTCAGGTTTCATTAATTCCCAATTTAATATATAATATTAGGCATCTCTTCTTTTAGAAAATTTTCATTTAATCTTAATTAAAAGATTAATTAATAACAAATCAAAATTTCACTATTGATTTGCGTTTCAAGAACTAATGCCCTTCAAAACATTGTTCACAAACAACCCATAATCAATTTCCTTTTTATTTCAATTATATTTAATAATTGGAAATCTCATTTAAATCTTAATAAAAAGATTTTCCTTTACTCAAATGGATTTAAGAATAATGTTATTTAAGACACTATTCACGACAACCCAAAATCTAACTTGATATTAAATATAAAGCTTTGAATGGGAATTATATCGATTATATTCAATACAAATTCTAAAACCAACGGATATCATATCAGAAATAACGATATTAAATATCTTCCAAATTCCCAAAATAATATTCGTATAATCACATAATTAATATTGAAATAGTCCGTAGATAATTTCCATTTAAATCCTATTCAATATACTCATTGGGAATTCTTAGTTGTATCAAAAACCATTTTAAATCCTTTTATTTATTTACAAAATAAATAAATCACTTATTTTGATAAAAATATCTTTTATCTTTATAACTTGGAGATTTTCATCGAAACCCTTTCTGGATCATTTATTATGATTTCACATAATTTTTTCCGTATGTTTACGTATTTTAAAACGTTTATAAATTCGTTTCCAAGACGATTCCAACTTTTATTCCAACTATAATCTAAAAATTGATTATTCTATATGTTATCCTTTTATAATAATATTATTTTCCAAAATAATAATTTTGAAATTTCTCTTTTAATATTCATTATAAAATGGATAAAATAAATCAATAAACTCGTTCGGGTTTTTAAAACACGTTGCTATTTTTAAAACGGATTAAATAGCCCAACTCATTTTCTTATCCATTTGTATTTTATAATGAGCTAGACCTCTCACATTAAGCCTACGACTTGTGGATGCTGGATGTGCCGGTCGGTTCTGGGCAGACTTATTCCACAAGTTGGGCTTAACCTCGTGTCATGGCCGTTTCGTATTTGTGCACTTGGACCTCTCACATTAGGTTCAACATTAGTGGCTGCTGGATATGCCGGTCGGGTCTGGGCAGACTTCCACCACAAATGTAACCTAACCTCGTGTCCAAGCACAATTATAATTTATAATTATAATTAATTTTTCCAAAACATATTATTTGAAATTATCCTTTCCATTAAGGAATCTTAATTTTAAGATATTCTTTATTTCTAAATATCTTGATTTCAAGTATCTTAACATAAATTGTAACTTTCCATATTATTATGATTTTATAATAACAACCTTTTAAAGACGTTCAATTTTGAAACCATATCTTTTTTTTCTTTAACATCTTGACACCAAAGATGTAATCTTTTTAATTGAATCCTTTTATTGTAACTTTTAGACAATAAAGACGTAATCTTTCTAAATCAACGTCAATTAATTCCATTAATTGAATATAAAATAAAAACATTCCTTTTATTCAAAATTGATAATGTTTTGAAAACAAATCTTCTTAATTTAACATATTGACAATTAAAAAGGTAATCTTTTTAGATTCTAACTTTTTCTTTTTATTGTAACCTCTTAACAACAAAAATATAGTTTTTTTTCTATTCAAAACGTTAAAACCATCGTTCAATTCCATTAATTGAATATCAAATGAAAATATTCCTTTTTGATTCAAAATTGGAATGAGACCACACCATCACCATATAATTACAATATATATTCTATTCTTAATTACATAATAAAATGTAACTTTAATTTACAATATATATTCTTTTCTTATTCAATACATTGTAAATGGATTTTTCTCATTCCTTTCTTATTACATTGATAGAAATGTAAGTTTTCATTCTAATTTTAAATTACATTAATAGATATGTAAGTATTCATATCTTATTACATTGATAAAAGGTAAGTTTTCATTCTAATTTTAAATTACATTAATAGATATGTAAGTATTCATATCTTATTACATAAATAAAAATGTAAGTTTTCATCCGTCTAAATTGCATTAATAAAGATAATGTACTCTTTCATTTCATATCAATTACATTAAAATAATGTAAAATTCCATTTCCTTTCAATTACATTAATAATAATGTAAAATTTCAAATCATACATTTATTACATTAAAAATGTAAAATTTTCGTTTTTTTTCTTTAATCAACATGAAATGGTAACAAATTAAATTCTAAATTGAAATGAGGCTTAACAGTTACCATATAATTTATTTATATGGATTTCATTCATAACATAAATTTCAGCAATAATGGTTACAATTCATATCACATCCAAATGACATCCAGAGTGCAATTGACAACTAATTCCAAGGAATACGTGTAGTTAGAATATATTCCAAGACCCATGTGGGGTTTCAACCAACAAATAATTTTGTGCACTTGGGCGATGCGTAAAAATAATCATCCCAATCAACATCAACAAGTCAGTTAACTTGTTAATGGCAGTGTACATTATTCTAATTAACATAAATAATAAAACATTACTTTTACATGCTGAATATTTCAACTTCAAACATAACATGACATGACATCCAAATCCACAATCCATTCAACAAACAATTACTTTCATCACCAATAATTAATTAACATTTATAAAAATATTTAACTATTCAAAAATTGAGTGAGAATAAGAGTTCTCACCTTTGTCGGGCTTTAAATGACGGTTTGAGCCCAATTTTTGCCCAAAATTCACTTGCTCTAAAATTGACAAAATTGGTGTCATCGCGAAGCTCTCGACGCGCTGATCGCGGCAAATCCTGTTTCATGCGATTTCGAGTCCGTATCAAAAAATTATGATTTTCTGAAGTTCGAACGAATTGAATAGTTATTTTAATTATGGAAAATACCCAAAAATTCAACTTCCTCCAAATTGGACGAATTTAGTGTCCACGCGAAGGTCTCATCGCCACGATCGCAGCGGATCTGAAATCATCAAATTTCGAGTTCGTATGAAAAAGTTATCACGTTATAAACATTAATAAATTAATTAATTAATAAATCAACCTTCTCCTCATTTTTCTGGTCAACGCCGCCTCTAGTCTACTTTGACCGCCCGTTTCTCTCTCCTACGACCTCCGATTGACCTGAAACCACCGCCATTCTCTTCGTCTTCGAGAGGCGCACCCACGCTCCAAGCCGCCGCCGCCGTTGATGCTCCGATCGCCGGAATTTTGCCAGAAAGCGAAATTCGCCTCGCGGGCCTCACAGGCCGCCACCTACCTCCGATCGACCTAAATTTTTTTGAGCATCTAGATCTCACGTAGACGAAGAACTTTCATGTTGGTGACTTCGCCCGGTTCTCGCTTGATTTGCCGGAATTTGTTGATTTACGTTTTGATCTCGCTGTTTTGGCCAGAATTTCGATTTTCAGATCATCTCGATTTTCGTGCAATTCTTTCGACTTTCAGGTGAAACTCCAAGCAGCAAAGTTGTTCGTTTATGTCTTGGCTACATTTTCTCCAACTGAGCCATCGCCTAATTCTCTACGGTTTGGCCGGAATTCACCAAAATCCGAAACTGGCTTTTTGCAATCAAACTCAGATTCCGGCGAATCCGTGCGTCACTAGGTCTTGGATTTTTCGTGGTAGGTAGAGGATGTCGATGTGTTCAAAACTCAGAAAGGGTTTGGTCGGATTTTGTTCTGATTTGGAGATATAAATTTTTCAGTTTCACGGACTTTTGTGCAAAGAAGTTTTTTTTTAGGAGGAGGCCATGGAAATGAAGATGAAGAAGATGGAGGCTAGGTTAAGTTTAGATTTTCAGAATTAGGTTATGGCTGGTCTATGAGATATTATATAGAGGTTACTTCAATTCAGCCCATATGTAATTTAGCCCATTTTAATTATAGCTTTAGTGTAATTATTAACATCCGTTTTGTAGTTTTAAAAATCGTACGACTACATACTGATTCCAAATTCGATGGAATTTGGATCACAGATAATTCTAATCAATACAAACCTATAGAAACTGGTTTCGTAAATTTTCGAGTCCGTATGAATTTTTAATGAATTTTTAAAGTCAAAAATTGTCCGTTTTCACTGAAAAATCAATTATAATTATATATTAATTCTAAAAATTACCGAAAAATCATTTTTAGTTTTGTTTTGACGATATGAACCCAATAAAATTAATTTTTTTCAATTTGGAGACCGTATGCAAAATTTAAATTTTCAAGACGTGTATATTTAACATTAAAAATAAATTTTTATACCAATAATTTCTGAAACTCAAAATATATAAGTGTTTACTCTTTTTCAATGTAAAAATGTCACTCTGAACTCAGTGGAAGTGGTTTCGAGTCCAAATTCCTTCGTATGCAAAAAGTAGCATTTTTGACCTTTATATTTCATAGCGACCTTTCTAAATTTTAATCTGGGCATAACTTTTGATTCCCGCTATGAAATTTCGATTTTTCGGATTCGTTGGAAAGATATTTTTAAATATATTCTAATATTTTTGATTTCACTAAAATCCGTTAAATTTTGCATCCTGTACGGTCAGTCAAAGTTCACAGTCAAAGTTCAAGTTTGACTTTTCAAACTACCGCGCTATTTCTAACTCCTTTTATAATTAAAATTAAATTATTCATTCTAACTTCGATTTAAATCAATTTTTATTCATTATTATTTTAAATAAATTATTTTAAATATCAAAACCCATTAAAATAACTTAAAATAAATTTTAAATTTTCCCCAAAATTCAGGGTTGTTACACTCTGGGTGCCCCTATTTTCTACACGGGCTGCTAGTAGTTGGGTTTCTGTAGATATTATATTCATAGGATCCCGGATTTACAGCTGGAACTATACTCGGAAAGCTCTGTATCAGTGTATTTCTTTTAGTTGTGTTATGTATTATTTTTCTGCTACAATGTAATTTTAAATCTCTGATATGTATCAAATGTATATTATTTATTCATACTGTTATATTCTTGTACTCTGATGTAATTGTTGTAATAAGCAATGAAATGGTCTTCTGTTTGCGTTCTGATTTGTCATGTTCTCAACTCAATCCGGGATTTCCTATAAGGGTGAGTTTGGGTTGTTTCAACATCCATCAACCAAATAACAACCATAGCACACAAACATTTAAACCCGACTTATATAAATATAAGTGGTATAAAACTGAGTGATTTGAACTCACCTTAAATTCAATCATTGCTAAAAACAGATTGGTTTAATAAATTGCAGCTGTACTCAGCTCTGTCCAAACCAACTGCAGAATATTACGTTCGTCGGTATAGTCCCAACATCACTTGTTTCATTGACTTCCGTCACCAGTCTACTCTAAGTATAACTGTTCATCTTCCCTTTTCGCTTCAGCAAACCGCACTACTATTTCCCTTTCCAACCCAGAACTCATCTGCTACTTCATCTTCTCAATCATACTGAAAAACCAATGCTTGAGCTCCACAGTTCCGTCACTTGGACTGCCAACCCACACCTGAGCTGATGCGTCTCCATTCCCTCTCATCCAAACCACACCTCTCGAGCCTTTTCCTGCACTTTATAACCCCACTGACCCCATCTCTCCCTCCTTACCGATGCAACACATATCTAAACTGCCACTACTTCCTCCCTTAAACCTTCCCATTACAGTTCGAAAGAGAATTCAGTAACCCCCATCAACCCAAACACTTGCCATGAAAACTCCCTCACATGCAGTGATTCATTCCCTCCGCCTAAAACAGTAAAACGCTGCCTCTTCTCTTCTCGATGTGCGACTGTATACACAAGCTTCCCATCTGATCTTGTTCTCTTCTCCAACGTCACCTCTTTTATACGTTCGAATCCAAACTTCTCTTCCATATTTCACCCTATAGCACTAAACACAGTAACTCATTCATCCCGCCATCACATACACCACTCCGACAGCCAACGCCATGCTTCGCCAAGGCCCCGCCACTTCGTCAGAACCCCACCTCCGATCTCGACTCCGAGCACTTTAGTTCCGACCAACATCGACGCTGCCTCTGATGAACCGGATCCCCACCGACTGCTGTGCCACATCATCATCGATCTCTAACACACTGCTCCACTGATCCATCTCAGTCCCCCATCTCGAACTTCTCGATTCCTTCCAGCTATCTCCAGTTCCAGCTGCGGCTCAGAACGACGATGAAGGAGCTTTTATATGGTTTTGTTTTAGAAGAGGAAGGGTTCAGTTATACATTTGCAAAAAGAAGTGTTAGTTTTCCTTGCGTGAAGAAATGCTTGGTTTTAGTTTCATATTCATAGAGAGTGTGCAGTTTTTATTCATTACTAGAAGCATGGAAAATAACAAATGGAGGAGGAGCGTTCTATATGGGAACGATACGTGGGTGGCAAGGTTTAGAGAGTAATAGGTATGCAGTGATATATGGTAGGGGTGAATTACGAGATAATACGTGGTTGGTAGTGTGGAAATGGTTTGGCAGGCAAGTAACGTAGAGTACGCCGTAGGGTATAGTGTAGGAACACACGTCTCATATATATGCTGAAAAGAAATACTAAGATAGGATAGGTAAGTATGGTTCAATACGGTAGCTGCGTTTTCTTTGTTAGGTAAACTGGCACATTTGTTTTTAATGCAGGATATCTAGGCATACTTGAAGGGTAAGACAAATGAGGTAGATATCGGTATATATGATTAACATGTAAAAATGTTTATTTTTATGTTCTATCTTATCTTTATTGTATAATAAATAAATTTTACATTGGGTATTTTTCGTATATTTTCACAGGTCATTCATAAATCCTCATGCAACACTAAAAGCAAGATATTACACAAGAAAAAGATCAACTTCGAAGATTTTATCTCATGTGCTTTTGAAGTCTAATAAGAGTCATATTTGGAAGAACTAATCAGATACAATCTGATTACCAATCAATTAGCCACATGGAAGATATACAAGATTTGAAGATGAAGAGTCCATGTTTGGAAGAATTAATTGCATGCAAATCTGATTACCAATCAATTAGCCACATGGAAGATTAGAAAGATATGGAAGATATTCACCATGATATGCTCAGATATTCTTAAAGATTATTTCCAAGACAAGCTTGGTCAAGAAAGGCATGAGATATGATAATAATTCTTAGGAAAATAGGCCCAGTTATTCATATATCTGATTAGGGCTTGGTCTATCCCACCTATAAATATACGTTATACTCATTGTAAATGTTCATGCCATTTTTTTTATTCTGTATTCTCATTTATGAATAACAATTTCTTCTTTATTTTTAGTTGATTGTCTTTTTCTTTCATAACAATTTGTGTGTCTACGCAATTAGTTTTGGTAGAACACATATTGTTATTTTCTTTTATTACTGCATGTTAGCAATTGACAGTTGATTAGATTCAACAGCAGCTCTACTTTTAATTTTCTGTTATTGTTCTAGTTGTTATTTCCTTTTTCTAGTAATTGGTTCCTTTCTTTTCAGTTGTTGAATTTGATATTGATCTGATTAGATTCGGATCAATAGTAAATTCAATACATTAATTCAAAAAAAAAAAACTTCTCCAGATTCTGCCTAACTCGCCTAAGAATAGATAAATAATAAGATTTAAAACACCTCCCTGTGAATCGACCTGCATATTACGCGACCTGTGCGCTTGCAGAATTTATTTTAAAATTTGTGATTTTCTATTTCATAGAAAATTGTCAAACAAGTTTTTGGCGCCGTTGCCGGGGAGGCAACAATTAAATTTTATTATTTATTTAATTTCTGATTCGTGTTAGTTTTTATTTTTATTTTTTATTTTTTCCTTTTATTTTCTTGTATATATATAAAAAAGAATTCTTGATTGGAAAGATTTGGTATCATTCTGATGCTATAATCTTCTAATTAAAAAAAAATTGCCACTTTTTATAGATTCTTTGCTTTCTTTTCAAGACCTTTCCATATTTTTTTTCTTTTCTTCCCCTTTTACATTGTACACAATCTGATCTCCTTTCTATAAAAAATATATATATCTTTCCATTTTTCTTTTAATTCTTTCCAGATTTCGTCCTCTTTCTCCTTTCTTTCTTTTATTTTCTTCCTTCTTACAAATTCATTTCTACTTTCAACAATTTTTTTAAAAAAAGTATTCCTTGGCAAATTTTCTTTGTTTCCTTTTCTCTGTGCATGTTCTTCCTTTTCCATCATCCGCAAATCTATACAAACCAAAAACCACGCAACAGTCCCTACCTGAACGTATCATACCACATCCTCTTACCAAAAATCAAGTCCACATCTTCCGCCATCATTCACAACTCATTCCCTACAACGCAAGAACCACTGTAATCACACAAAACCACCACATAACCCATCCTCAACTTCACCAGATTCAAAACCACAAATCACCACTTCACCCTCATCACAACTAGGATGCCTGATCCCTCCACCATCTTCTAAAACTGCTGATTCACGTACATTATCACTCCATCACCTGAGCATCTCAGGCCACAAAATTGTATACAAACCCCATCATCACACATCTCGCAACTAGGTCACGATCTTCCCCATACTTCAGCCAATCACACACCATCTTTTTCACAAACCCTCCTCCAATCTTAACACATCCTCCTCCATCACAGCAACAACCTTCTCCCACAATCTTGTCCAATCCGAGCCTCCACGTTAAACCCCTCTCCACCACAACTACAACCAAACATCTTCATCAACGTGCCCAAATCGGATTCACCCACCCTCTGCTCATATTCACGTTCTGCCAACATCCATCTTCTCCCTGAAACTCACTGTCCAGGACCACGAACTCCTCACCCATCTACAAGTTCAAACTGTCCAAAAAAAAAACCATAAACCGTTCACACATACCATACTCCAAAGCCCCTCCTCCTCCACTTCCATATCCCGCAACCACACCTACAGTAAGCATCCCGCATACCCTAGATCCAACAAACCTCACATCGTCACCATCAATTTCTCCATATCATCAAATACCCCAATTCAACCTCGTGTACACCTTCTGCCGAAACATCCCCCTTTCCATATAACTCCAACAGTCCAACCCAGTTCGCACCCGAATTAAACACGCTCCCCATCAGATCACGGTTCCACCAAGTCTTCTTCTTCTTCTTACCATACTCACAAACAAAATTCCACAACCCCGTACCACACAGTCCAATTCGCCACTGTCTCGATTTCAATTCCACCCCTCTACCCATTTTACAGCAACTCGAGACCGAAATCCCCAATCAGAAACCCAGAATCGACAAATCCGATTCGAAACTGTTGGTCTGAAAATACCCAAAGACCCGTCCGAAATCCCCAATCACGAACACCCGAAACCGACAGCCTCACCGCAAATTTCCGAAACCCAACTCCGATTTCAAACCCGGGAGTGCCCATTCAAAAAAAAAGGGGAGGCGATTTTGATCTCGTGAAAGCTGGTTGTGCGAGTTAATAATCAGCTGCTAATCTGCCATCTTTATTCCTAGGAGGGAAAGTGATTTTTTTTGTTTGGTTAATTTATTCAGAAACCCTTGAGCGTGGCCCTTATTTATTTCAGAAGTTGTTCTCCTTGCTGAGCCATAATTCCTACTTGTCTTGGTTTAACTGTAGTGGGTGGCATTGTTCTGTCGTGTGATATTGGTGAATGAGTGGCTTCACCATTTGAAGTGCCCTTTATTTTGAGGAAGCTCACAAGACTTTCTGCCTTGGGATTTTTTTTTCTTTGTTTTTGTTAGGTTTATTTTTTTATTTTGATAAGTTAGCTTCTTGTGTTGAGTCTAATTTTTTTTTTAGTCTAGTCGAGTTGTTAGTTTAGTTTCTTTTTCTTGCTTCCAATTTAGTTCTTTTCTCTTTTGTTTGTTTGTCGATTTCTAAAAAAAAAAAAGAGTTATTTCTCCAAAAAAACAAAA
This sequence comes from Allium sativum, assembly GCA_030737875.1. NCBI lineage: Eukaryota > Viridiplantae > Streptophyta > Magnoliopsida > Asparagales > Amaryllidaceae > Allium > Allium sativum. The sequence continues at coordinate 423,785,135 of CM060909.1, read as the reverse complement.
AAACAAATCAAAGACCCGAGCAAGAAAAGACGTTCAGTCGAAGCAAACAAAGGCCAAAGAAAATAAGAAGTCAAGCAACAAATTAAGAATTCAGATATCAACCAAACGAAGCACACAAGAATTTGAATTGTTGGAGCGGTTGCACACCAAGTGGGGTGTGAACACGCTAGCGCTACCCAATTGCACTGGACGGACTGCCGATCAAGGTGAGAATTTTCTAAACTCTACAGGTGCTCTGCTGCAAATAAAAAAAATATAGACATTGCTTGTAAAAACTTTCTGTAGGGGCAGCGACTTGCTTGTAAAATTCTTTTATTTCTGCAATTATTTGTGTTTGATTGTTGTTATTGGCTGCATTCTTAAATAAATTTAGTTACGAGCATTGCCTTTACAAACATAAGGTGAGGAGGTCATTACCTTTCCTTGGCTCCAAAAGAATTAAAATCTGTCATTTGCATCCTCCCTGGACTCAAATAAAAATTGATTAGACGTTGGCCTTAGAAGCAAAAACTCAAGCTCAATAGGACAAACGAATTGGTTTAAACATATTAGATTTAAAAATTTATTTTGCTGTGTGGAATTCGTTATATTCCTTTTGTAAAGGACGGTGATACGTATTACATCAGGAATTTTTCGACATTCTAGCAAATTAACCTTTTCAATCTATTTATTTAATTTAATTTGCAAAATATTTAACTGCAAAAGTGTATTTTGTGAAATTGATTTTCTCAAGGGTTTGATCGCGGATATATATTAGTTTAATTTATTGAACTTCTAGCAAAAGATGTTGCATACTACCCGTAAAACATTGGTCGTATCCCTTAGTATTTATACTATACGTGAACGACCATAAGACCCTCTTCCCCCTTCAAATCGAGATTATCAACTAATAAGATACACTTGTGTTCGTTATTTATTTTGATTAGGAGCTTCTTGTGTCAACCTTAAGTCTAGGATTTTCTTTGTTTGCATTCAACAACAATGAGTGAAAAAAGTGTTAGCCAAAACAATTCTCCTAGAGGTTCTCGAATCAACCAAAATTTTCCAAACGAGTTGGATCAAAATCGAGTAAATCCAAACTTTCCAAACTTTGGGGATCAAAATCGAGTAAATCCAAATTTTCAAAATCTCAATATCGAAATGGATAGACCCTTATCTCTTCGTGATCGATGTTATCCAACTAGGACCGTTCAACCCACTGTCATCGTGTTCCCACCAGCTGAAGGAAACAATTTTGAGCTTAAGCATTCTTTCATTCAAGGGGTACCAAAATTTACTGGGTCTGAAAATACTTATGAATTTCTAAGTGAATTTGAATTGTATGCGTCCACAACAAAAATGCAACAATTGTCTAATGAATCGATCAAGCTGAGGCTAATTCCATTTGCACTACTTGAAAGTGCTAAAAGATGGCTAAATTCTCTTCCAAAACATTCCATAAGAAGTTGGGATGAATTTATCACTGCATTCTTGAAAATGTTTTTCCCTTTCCATAAAACTCTCAAAATTCGAACCGAAATAAATCAATTTTATCAAAATGAGGGGGAAACATTTTCAAAATACCTTGAAAGATTCAACAAACTATTATATAGTTGTCCTCATCATGGAATTCTAAAAGATCACTTATGTCAAATTGCATATGAAGGGCTAAACTATCAGACTAGAACTCAATTAGAATCAATGTGTGGAGGAGACTTTATGTCTAAGACGGCCGATAAAGCTTGGAAATTCTTAGAAGATTATTCTGAAAAGGACATGCAATGGAAATCAATTCGTGTTCCCATTCGTACTTCTACTAGAGGAGTGCATGTCGTGGACCCAAGTCAAATTCCTTTAGAAAATCAAACTCCTCAAGTCGGAGAAGGGTTACCCCACTATTACTCTCAGGACCAAGCTAATGTTATAGCTCAAAATAATCCTTACTCATCCACGTACAATCCTGGTTGGAGGAACCACCCAAATTTTTCTTGGTCAAACCCCAATAATTCGGCTAACCCATCTCACGTGCAACCCTTTATTCCAAATCCGAATTATCAAGCTCTACCTCCAATTTCTCAAACATCTCAAGCTGAACCTCAATCCAAACAACCTTATAGGCACCCCAACTTTCAATCATCAAACCAATCCTCTCAACCTTCTCAACCGCCACAAGATATTGTGCGTTTAGAGAAACAATTTAACTCTCATGAAGCTAAAATGAACTCACACGATGCTAAACTCGACCAATTGATAAATATGAAAGAACTAATGAAAAATAATGAGAAAGGAAAGTTGCCTAGTCAACCTGAGGTGAATCCAAAATATAACTCTCGTGCTGTAAATTCTTGTGAGGACGAAAACCATAATCCAGTCAATGCTATTACAACCCTTCGATCTGGAAAGAGGATTGATAATAATGTGGGCAACCCTAGCGAACCTTCTAACTCGACCCCAATGCCAAATCTTGATGATCACCCATTGGCTTCGAATGCCAATTCTTCTAAACCTCCATTTTCCTCAAATGTTGGCAATCCCAACAGTACCTTTCCTAGTGTCGGCAACCCCGACCCACCTTCAAAAACTAATGTTGGCAATACCAACATTCCATCTTCTACAACCTTACCACCTTCTTTTTCCTTGGATAAACCTTCTTCTTCAAAAGATGAAACTGATCACAAAGTCGAAAAACCATTAGCTCCATTTCCCCATAGACTCAATAACAAGAAGAAGAAGGCAAATTTTAATATAAAATTTTGGAAATTTTCAAACCAGTCCGTGTGAACATTCCTCTTTTAGACACCATTGAACAAATTCCTCAATATGCTAAATGTCTTAAGGAATTGTGCACACAAAAACGTGCGACTAATGTCCCAAAAACCGCCTTTCTAACTGCGAATACAAGCTCTGTTCTTTCGAATCTTGCCCCAGTCAAGTACAAAGACCCTGGCTGCCCTACGATTGATTGCAAAATAGGAAGCACTCACATCTCTCATGCCCTACTCGATCTTGGTGCCAGTGTCAATCTTCTTCCTTATACTGTTTATCGTCAACTTGGATTAGGGGAGATTAAACCAACAAACATCACTCTTCAGCTAGTTGATCGATCTGTCAAAAAGCCATTGGGAATAATCGAAGACGTCTTGATATAGATCGAACAGTTTTACTTCCCTGTCGATTTCATAGTTTTAGAAACAGAGCCTGTCTCAAATCCCAAAGTTCAAATACCGTTGATTTTAGGATGGCCCTTCTTAGCAACCTCAAATGCTGTCATTAATTGTAGGAACGGTCAACTTCGACTTTCCTTCAGGCACCTAACCATTGAGCTAAACATCTTTAATCTCAACAAGCAACCTAGGGATTTTGAGACCGATGAAATCGACATGATTCAAACCACAGTCGATGAAACCTCTAATGACACTTCTGAAGCCTTGAAAATGTGTCTTGACCATTTCGACTCCGATTTCGATGAACTCGAATACATTTCTGAACTGAATGAATTTCTTGACTCCAATCCTTCGTCATCTGAATCTAACCAAGGAATGTTGACCAATGTTAACACTCAACAACATCCTAAGTTAGACCTCAAACCCTTGCCACAAGACCTTAAGTACGCATACTTAGACTCCTCAGAAACTTTTCCCGTAATCTTGGTCTCTGATCTTACCAAGGACCAAGAAGAAAAACTCTTAGAAATTTTGCGGGAAAATAAAGATGCTTTGGGGTGGGAACTGAGCGATATAAAAGGAATTAGCCCATCAATTGTAGAACATCACATACATTTAGTTGATGAGGCTAAACCCACCCGTGAAGCTCAAAGGCGATTAAACCCAAACATGAGAGAAGTGGTCAAGGAGGAGATAATCAAATGTCTAGACAATAACATCATTTATCCCATATCTGATAGTACCTGGGTGAGTCCGGTACAAGTTGTACCAAAGAAGTCAGGAGTCACAGTGATCAAAAATGAAAGTAATGAGCTCGTCCCAACAAAAATCAAAACAAAATGGCGTGTGTGTATTGACTATCGGAAGCTCAACTCAGCCACACGAAAAGACCATTTTCCCTTGCCTTTTATTGACCAAATGCTCGAACGCTTAGCGGGTCATGAGTACTATTGTTTTCTTGATGGATACTCTGGCTATAACCAAATCCCAGTTGCTTTAGAGGATCAACATAAGACCACCTTTACTTGTCCCTTTAGAACCTTTGCTTATCGTCGCATGCCCTTTGGTCTTTGCAATGCCCCCGCGACTTTCCAAAGGTGTATGATGAGTATTTTCTCTGATATGGTGGAAGAATTTTTGGAAATATTCATGGATGATTTTTCAATCTATGGATCATCTTTTTCCCAATGTCTCACTCATTTAGAACTCATCCTAAAACGTTGTAAGGAGAAATCACTCGTTCTTAATTGGGAAAAATGTCATTTCATGGTAAAAAGGGGGATAGTTCTAGGTCATGTCGTCTCAAAAGATGGCCTTGAAGTCGATAAATCCAAAATCGATTTGATTGCTAATCTACCTCCTCCTAAGTCTGTTAAGGACGTTCGTTCATTTCTTGGCCACGCGGGATTCTATAGAAGATTCATTAAGGATTTCTCGAAAATTTCAAAACCTCTCTCGAACTTACTTGCCAAAGACGTCAAGTTTGAATTTTCCAATGATTGCAAAACATATTTCGAAACTCTTAAGTCAATCTTGACCACAACTCCCATCATTCAACCCCCTGATTGGACTCAACCCTTCGAACTTATGTGTGACGCTTCTGATTTTGCGATTGGAGCCATCTTGGGTCAGTGAATCGATAAACTCCCTCGAGTTATTTATTATGCTAGCAGAACTTTAAGCGAGGCCCAACTAAATTACTCAACTACTAAAAAGGAATTTTTGGCAGTTGTCTTCGCTCTTGAAAAATTCAGACCATATCTCATAGGATCCAAAGTCATAGTTTACACTGACCATGTTGCCTTATGATATTTGCTTTCTAAAAAGGATGCCAAGGCCCGCTTGATTCGTTGGATCCTTCTTCTTCAAGAATTTGACATAGAAATACGAGATAAAAAGGGCTCTGAAAATGTTGTAGCTGATCATCTTTCTCGAATTGTGCACGAAAGTGTTGATGACACCCAAATCGATGACTACTTTCCCGACGAACAAATTCTTTCCATCTCGAACACCCCTTGGTACGCTGACATTGTGAATTATCTTGTCACACAACAAACACCCGCTGAATGGTCGAAACAAGATAGGCAAAAATTTCTCTCTAAAGTTCGAAACTTCTATTGGGACGACCCATATCTTTCAAATATTGCCCAGACCAAATCATTCGAAGGTGTGTACCGGATCATGAACACCAAAGTATTCTCTCTTTCTTACATGACCATGCTTGTGGCGGTCATTTTGGAGCAAGAAAAACTACTGCAAAGGTATTGCAAAGCGGTTTTTATTGGCCCACACTCTTTCGTGACGCTTTTGAATTTTGCTCTAAATGCGATCGATGTCAAAGAACGGGTCGAATCACTAAGCGAAACATGATGCCTCTCAACCCCATTTTAGTGATTGATTTATTCGATGTTTGGGGCATCGATTTCATGGGACCATTCCCTAACTAATTTGGGAATCTTTACATCTTTCTTGCGGTAAACTATGTCTCAAAATGGGTTGAAGCCATCCCGACCAAAACCAACGATAACAAGGTTGTTATCAAATTCCTCAAAGAAAACATCTTTTCACGCTTTGGCACACCTCGAGCTATCATTAGCGATAATGGCACTCACTTCTGTAATCGTGCTTTTGAGTCCTTGCTTAAGAAATACTCGATCACACACAAGCTGTCGACCCCTTACCATCCACAAACTAGTGGACAAGTGGAAGTTTCCAATAGACAAATCATACAAATTCTTGAGAAAACCGTGAATTCCAATAGAAAAGATTGGTCCTTAAAACTAATTGATGCACTATGGGCATTTCGCACTGCCTACAAAACCAATTTAGGGATGTCACCATATCGGTTAGTCTTTGGAAAGGCCTGTCACTTACCTCTTGAACTAGAACATCGTGCTCTTTGGGCAATTAAACTTTTGAATTTTGACTTAGAGAAGGCCGGGTCACATAGGAAGTTACAAATTTCAGAATTAGAGGAATTAAGGAATTAAGCATATGAAAATGCGAAAATCTATAAAGAAAGGACCAAAGCCCAACATGACAAAAACATACTTCGTAAGGAATTCAATGTAGGTCAAAAAGTTCTTTTGTACGACTCTAGACTTCACTTGTTTCTAGGAAAACTCAGATCTCGATGGACTGGACCTTATGTTGTGAAAACAGTATATCCTCATGGAGCAGTTGAAATTGAAAATCCTAAGGATGGAAAAATCTTCAAAGTAAACGGTCAACGACTGAAACCATTTTTGGAATTCGAGCAGTACGAAGACGATGACCTTCTCGATCTTCATGATCATCCACCGTAAATCAGGTGGTACACGTTCCTTTTCTTTTCTTTTATTTTTTTCCTTCCATTTTTGGTCTGCATACCCTAGACAGTTGGGACACTGTCTCATTCTAGTGTGGGGGAGTCAAGTCTGCATCACATCTCTTCAAAAAAAAAAAAAAAAAACCACACACACACACTCACACAGACACGACTCATTTTAGAGTGATACCACGAAATAATTTTACAACTTTTAGTCAGTTGATAGTATTTTTTTCTCTCAACTTAGATCGAGTAAGAAATATAATGAAAAGTTTAAATTTGAGGGATAAAAGTGTAACCGGTACATAGAGAGATTCTTAGGTGATGGCCATGAAATCTATTCTATATTGTAGACTTTGTTTAAATAAGTGGAGGACTTAAAATACTTATATTGGCTTTTCGAATCTTTAAAACTAAGTTGTGTTAAGTTGAATTCGCGTAACTCTCTTTTGCGCTTATAATAATAATAATAGTAATCCAAGGGTATCCAACATTGCTTGTATATCTAGCGTTGGTGTGCAAACCCACCAAGCTCTATCCGACATGTTGTTGACAAAGTCAGCGTTGGAATATCTTGGTCTCATTTTATGAGATTGGACACCTAAGGATTACCGACACGTTGTTGACAAAGTCAAAGTCGGTCTGCACAATCCGCCAAGCTCTTTACCCACTCTCCGTTAGTCCGCGAGGCAGTGCATGGGTGGTAAACCTTGGTCTTTTAAGTTAGGTGTATGTAATTAATCATAAATTTTAAAATTTTTATAGAATAGAGAATAAGAGATGATGCCTAAACACTTCTTGACCTTATTGATTTGACTAGCTATACACGAGGAAATAATAATACCACTTTACAAATTGTGCCAAGCAAACTAAGAATCTATTTCATGGCTGCATTATGTTATCGACCGAACTAACTGGCCAAACTGGAATTTAACATTTGAAAACTTGATTTATATTGGAAATTTGTGACAAGTTGAGGTATCTAAAATAAAATCAACTGACTAGAAATTGTAAATTTAATTTGTTGTACCACTTTTCAGAAACAAGTCGTGTTATTATTTTTTGTATATATCCATTGCATTCTTGTAGTTGCATCAGTTCCACACATACTGCATTTGGATTTTGTGGGTAGTATCCGCTGAAAACCCTCATGAGACACTACTCGTCCTACTAGGGACACCTAGAGGTTTAACGGCTTGTTGCATACGCTCAATGCAATCGTGTTTCCTACGAAAGTGTGACCTATCTAGTTTAGCTTTTCATTTTTCTTCTTTCTTTTCACTCGAGGACGAGTAAAAGATAAGTGTGGGGGTATTTGATTAACATGTAAAAGTGTTTATTTTTATGCTCTATCTTATCTTTATTGTATAATAAATAAATTTTACATTGGGTATTTTTCGTATATTTTCACAGGTCATTCATAAATCCTCATGCAACACTAAAAGCAAGATATTACACAAGAAAAAGATCAACTTCGAAGATTTTATCTCATGTGCTTTTGAAGTTTAATAAGAGTCATATTTGGAAGAACTAATCAGATACAATCTGATTACCAATCAATTAGCCACATGGAAGATATAGAAGATTTGAAGATGAAGAGTCCATGTTTGGAAGAATTAATTGCATGCAAATCTGATTATCAATCAATTAGCCACATGGAAGATTTGAAAGATATGGAAGATATTCACCATGATATGCTCAGATATTCTTAAAGATTATTTCCAAGACAAGCTTGGTCAAGAAAGGCATGAGATATGATAATAATTCTTAGGAAAATAGGCCCAGTTATTCATATATCTGATTAGGGCTTGGTCTATCCCACCTATAAATATACGTTATACTCATTGTAAATGTTCATGCCATTTTTTTTATTCTGTATTCTCATTTATGAATAACAAGTTCTTCTTTATTTTTAGTTGATTGTCTTTTTCTTTCATAACAATTTGTGTGTCTACGCAATTAGTTTTGGTAGAACACATATTGTTATTTTCTTTTATTACTGCATGTTAGCAATTAACTGTTGATTAGATTCAACAGCAGTTCTACTTTTAATTTTCTGTTATTGTTCTAGTTGTTATTTCCTTTTTCTAGTAATTGGTTCCTTTCTTTTCAGTTGTTGAATTTGATATTGATCTGATTAGATTCGGATCAATAGTAAATTCAATACATTAATTCAAAAAAAAAACATCTCCAGATTCTGCCTAACTCGCCTAAGAATAGATAAATAATAAGATTTAAAACACCTCCCTGTGAATCGACCTGCATATTACGCGACCTGTGCGCTTGCAGAATTTATTTTAAAATTTGCGATTTTCTATTTCATAGAAAATTGTCAAACAATATACATATCATTGAAGTCACGGTTTAAATATTTCACGGTTTAAATATTTACTTATGTATTGATACGGTTAATTTTATTCACATGTAACTAAAATAGACAAACTGCTATGTCTCAACGTTCCGATCTGACTGAAATTGATTTCGTTGAAAATGGACTTCGTTTGCACAACATCGTATATTTTATTGGTTCACTTTTAAATTTCACGTACCGATAAACAACTCCGGTTGATTCCAAACTAGAAATTTACCAATAATTTGTTGTACGTATCCCAATAAAACTTGTTTCATCGAAAACGGAGGTTGTTTGAAAAATAATCATTTGTAAGGCCAATATAATATATCGAACAATTTCCCGTGTGTGAAGCACGTGTCTCATTATAAGGTAAGCAACGCATTGATTTGAACTTTCTATTTCGTACGGTTATTCAATTTCATTGTCAATTGTCGTTGGGCATTTTATATTCATACCGATATACATGAATTTCAAATTGTAAATTACGGAATACCGCGATATTTGCGGGTTCTAATTATATATATAAATTATACGTTTGAATTGCGTTATACAAATGAATTATATATTATAAATCCATCTAAAATTCCAAATCGGTATTTAAAATAATAAAATATATTAAATATCTAGCTACGAGAAATGCGGGACGTTACAGTTTAGATGAGTGTGAATGTTGGATGTTTTATTTGTCACTTTGATTGTACTTGCTATTTATATATATTATTATAGATATATACAGATATATCTCTTATATATATTTGTCTTCTTATTTAGATGTTGAGTGGTTAGTAGGTACTGAAGGCAATTTGCTTGCTTCGGAGCTACTTGCGCATAAAAATTGCTTTTGCTTGCCTAAAACTAAGTTAAATCGCTAATAACGCAAACGAAAGGTACGTATATCGAATTATATATCGTATTTTGGCATTTTATATTGTTTCCCCATTTTTGGGATGCCTCATTACTGAGATGGGATGTATATTTGTGATATTATATATATTATTGTTTTCCAAACCAAACCGTACAAAGGAGACTCTACCGAAAACTTTCATTAATTTAGGACTTAGAAAATTTGAGTTTTCAAACATATATTAAGCTTTTGTGTAGATAATTGTTTATAAGTTGAATAAGAAACTATATGATTAAATATATATAAATTGACAACTTTCATACTACGCCTTTTTGAGGGCGAAAAGTTTTTAAGTGGGGGAGAATGTAACATCCAAAGATTTTGCGATAATTTATATTATTAAAGTTAATATGATTTTGGATATTATATGGTTGTAAATAATATTTAATGATTTAATTGTGAAATTCTATGTTGAAAACATAATTGAATTGTTTAAAATAATGAAATTCAACTTATTATTGCAATAATAACTTGCATTGATCGCAAATAAAATTACAATTTAGTTATTTCGATAGAGGTTGAAAGTTTTAATTGATATTATTATATTTTAATGGAATCGTTTTGGTGTAATTTATAATTGAAATAAAGTTTAAATTTGTAAATAATGAAAATTGAATTCACGATAAACGATTTTTGATTTTTTAGTTTACATGAATTTTATTTTGATTTGAATTGAATTTTTAAAGCTTTGAATTTAATTTATTAGTTAATAAAATTAACGAAAATGAATATTTTAATATATTAATGAATAGGTTAAAATTGTCATTTTGCAAACAATCTCAGAATTCGATGAAATTAATTTTTATTGGATCTGGAATTGTAAATTACTGTAAGGTCTAAAATTTCATGGCCATCGGAGTTATCGGTTGATCGTAAGAAATTAAAACATGTATAAATTTATATGTACAATTCAGTTAAATAATCAAGTTTTAGAAGAAGCCGCTAGCGACTTTGGAATTGGGCTTTGAAACCTATTCCATTGCGTTTGGAAGACGTCAAACCATATTGTTAGGCAGTAAGCGGGCCTGATTTGGAATCAGTCCGTATTTTGGCATAAATACACACAAAATGATGAATTTATTATTCAAATATTATCCCAAAACCCTAATACTATGTTGGCCGCTACTTATTTTTCAATGGCCACGAGTTTCATTTCTTTGATCCTTAATTTCTCCTAATCCATTCAATGAAATCGAGAAATTCCAGAACAAAAATCGTAGCGCTCCGCGAGATCTTTCCATTCATACGGATGATGATATCGATTTGTTCATGGATTCGCCAAAATCATGATATTGATATGAAATTTCAGTCTAATTTGAATATGAATTTGGAGGAAGATTAAAATGGGAATTCCATAATGATTGATAACTATTGTTTAAAAATGCGCTTATTATTTGGGAAGACCGGGATCAAATATATATTCAAAAATCATTCCAAGTAATAATACGATGTGATAAAGAAACTAAAGGCGTGGAAATGACAAATGAATACCGGGAATCTTTGGATTTATTTGGATTGACTGCTGATGTCTCGGTTCGGCTGATCACCCAATACGAGGTTATAAGTGGCACGAGGTCTGAAAACATTTAAGGATTTTGTTCCATTCAGACCCAAGATGGACTTGTATGGATTGTGTGTCTGACATTGTAATTGACTACGTAGCACTGATTTCTGTTAATATATATTGGATTGTGGCAATTAATTATTCCCCTCTCTAAGTTTTACGTGCTTAGAGGTTATGTATTGATAGAAATCAGTGACATGTTGTAAATTGACAATGTGGCATACTCAAGTTATGAAATGAGCTAGTGATGATCAAAGCTTGGTTTATTGAAGCATAGCATTGTGTATATTGTGACCACGACGAACCTCACACCTTGGATTGATGGTAAATTGGCGGTTAGGTTGTATACATACTTGTATTGAAACTCGAAAGCTTCGGCGGTAGATCTACTTTAAAACCTGGGGAAAATAAGGGTATGTTCGGTGTCCGTATCTGGATGTTAACCGGTGATTTACCTGGTTTTTGGTGTCCGTGTCTGGATGAAAACGGTGAGATGCACCGTGATCGTGTTCCCGATTGATCTTTCGTGTCAGGAACCATCATATTGGGACCCAACAACCAATACAAGCCTTTCGTTTTGTTTGTAAACTATGTATGTGGGAATAGCCACTATGCTTGCTAGGATTAATATATTTATTTGTAAGACGGTTTTCAACACTATGCACTAATAATAGTATTGAAAGATGATTTCCACGTATAATGGCATTTTTGGTTATCATAAGACAAAACTCGCCCATCTGGTGTGCGCTTGCATTATGTGATGCGGGACGAGCTTATGATAGCTTCATTTTTCCAAAATCATTCGAGAATTTTCCATAATACTTCTTTAGATTACTGTACCCATAACACCCATGTTATTTCGTATTTTAGTTTGACTATTATGTGAATGATTTAGTTCTGATCCGAGTGTTTGTTGTGTTTTCTTTTTATGCAATACACTCAGGTCAGATGAAGTTGCAGTTAGCGAAGATTACCTTGCCTTGGAGAACGAAGACGAAGATTTGGTATACATATTATATATATATATATATATATGATTCTTCCGCTGCACTTTGTTTCGGCTGCCTTGTTGTGTATATCTGTGTATGTGTAACTCTGATAATCGTTTTATATTATAGTCAAATATATATATATATTTTCAACTGCTTTTGAACTGTTATTTGTTTATTATATTTTGTCCTTCCACTGCGAGATTATGTATTTTTTTCTTCTTTTTCTTATATAAATCCCAATAACTATCTGTAATTTTGATTTGTTTAAGTCGACATCGAGGATCATTGTCAATTTGAACGGTAAAAAATCTCGGATGTTACATTTGGTATCATAGATTTGGTTTAGCGAAAACTTTGGTTCTATTTGGGATTAACTCATTAGAGATAGGGTAGTAATACTCTAGAATGAGTTTGAGCGTATATGAGAGAACGTACTTGTAATTTTGATATAAAATGATTTTGTATTGTGCTGGTTTGTTCCGTTGAGTATTTATGAACTCTGGTAGGTACTTGGGATGCCAAGGCATCGATATGGATTCCTAAACATTTGAATATGACTCATTGACATAATATTGTTTTGAATTATATTTTATATATATGTAGAATTATTTGAAAATCTATGAATTTTGATTTTTGTTGATGATAATATTATATTTTCATCATTTATCATTCGACTGATCAATAATTTAGACTATTGGTTATTGAATGGCTTAAGGAAAGGAAATATTGAAAATTAACTTGGTAATGAAATAAGAAGAAGTTAATATGAATTTGAGAATTTAATTTCGGGTGGTTTTGTAAAATTGATTTGTAAATGTTTTGAAATAATATAATTATATTTTAAAAGTGTTTCATATAGAAATTGTTTTCAAATGAATTTTTGAAAAAAAGTGTATACTCCCCTCTTGCCTTTGGAAGATGATTTCGGTGATGAGTGCACGCATCATCGACATATATTTTCAAGAGACTAAGTTGGGGAGACCGCTTAGAACTTTTATAATTTGTTGAGAAAAATTAATTTCACTTAAATCATTTATAGTTTTGTTGATACAAAAGGATATAATATATGAAATGTTTTGAAATGGAATCGAAGTTGAATTCTTAAGTTCTTGAATAGTTAATGACTTTCAAAATTTTGAAATTAACTGAATTTGAAGTTATAGAAATTTCTGAATTGTATAATAGGAAGATGAATCTAAGAAAGTTATAAAAATTTGAAAATGGAAACTCTTAAGGATTTGGAATAACGATTTGAAACGAATCGAAACCATTGAACTTATGTAATAATCAATTCCTTTCTCAAGCATATATAACTTACCTATTATATAAGAAGTTAAAATGTTATAACAATAAGCAATTGAAATATACAAGTATTGGTATAAATAATTAACGGTGAAATTTAACTGATAATTTATAATTATGAATGAAACTTAAGTATGAAATAAACGATATATATATATAGTTATGTTTGAAATTTAATTTAATTAACGAATAAAACGAATCAACGAAATAAGCTAATGAAGTGAATTGTTTGGTTATAAAGTATATGTATAGATAATGATGGTTGGACATTCGACGATTTAAGATAACCAATATTTATAAGTTTAATATGAATGTATAACTAGTTTTGTGAAAATATAATGAATACGTTTATAATTTATAAACTTAAACGAAGGATGAATGAGTTAATTTAATTTAAATAAAACGAGCTCGTCGCGTAGCTGCATTTCGTAATTTTCCGAATTGAAGTTTAAATGAATATACATAATCCAAAATAAGTTGGAATTATTTGAAACAGGAATCTTCCGGATCTACTGGATTATAGTTTTCTAATGAAAGAGAAAATTTTAATTTTCAACTTGTAAATTTCAAGTTATGTGTAAACCAAATTTTTAGAAAAATCCCGGTAGGGAAGTTCGCGATTTAAAACTAAAATATAAATAAAATGGATGTTTAGAATATAAATTCGAGAAAATAACAAACTCAACATCGGTTTTAAATTTTGTACCAATCGAGTTGAATAAAATTAACATATTAGTGTTATACACTTAGCTAATATTAGAATATGTTGAAAATTGGAATAACTGAATTTCAAATGCATATGAAATAGACTATGCTTAAAATAATGAACTAAATATTAACGTTTGGAAATGTGAATGATATACAATTGGAATAAACCAAATGGAATTATATAAATATATATTGACATTGAAATTTGTTATTTCGCTTATTTAGATGAGCGTGAATGTTGGATGTTTTATTTGTCACTTTGACTGTACTTGCTATTTATATATATTATTATATATATATATTTATTTATTTATTTATCTCTTATATATATATTTGTGTTCTTATTTAGATGTTGAGTGTTTAGTAGGTACTAAAGGCAGTTTGCTTGCTTTGGAGCTACTTGCGCATAAAAATTGCTTTTGCTTGCCTAAAAATAAGTTAAATCGCTAATAACGCAAATGAAAGGTACGTATATCGAATTATATATCGTATTTTGGCATTTTATATTGTTTCCTCATTTTTGGGATGCCTCATCACTGAGATGGGATGTATATTTGTGATATTATATATATTATTGTTTTCCAGACCAAACCGTACAAAGAAGATTCTACAGAAATTTTTCATGAATTTAGGACTTAGAAATTTTTGTGAAAATTTGAGTTTTCAAACATATATTAAGCTTTTGCATAGATAATTGTTTATAAATTGAATAAGAAATTATATGATTAAATATATATAAATCAACAACTTTCATACTACGCCTTTTTGAGGATGAAAAGTATTTAAGTGGGGGAGAATGTAACATCCAGAGATTTTGCGATAATCTATATTATTAAAGTTAATACGATTTTGGATATTATATAGTTGTAAATAATATTTAATGATTTAACTGTGAAATTCTATGTTGAAAACATAATTGAATTGTTTAAAATAACGAAATTCAGCTTATTATTGCAATAATAATTTGCATTGATCACAAATAAAATTACGATTTAGTTATTTCGATAAAGGTTGAAAGTTGGAATTGATATTAGTATATTTTAATGGAATCGTTTTGGTGTAATTTATAATTGAAATAAAGTTTAAATTTGTACATAATGAAAATTGAATTCAGATAAACGATTTTTGATTTTTAGTTTACATGAATTTTATTTTGATTTGAATTGAATTTATAAAGCTTTGAATTTAATTTATTGGTTAATAAACGAAAATGAATATTTTAATATATTAATGAATAGGTTTAAATTATCATTTTGCAAACAATCTCAAAATTCGATGAAATTAATTTTTATTGGATCTGGAATTGTAAAGTATTGTAAGGTCTAAAATTTCGTAGCCATCGAAGTTATCGTTTGATCGTAAGAAATTAAAATGTGTATAAATTTATATGTACAATTCAGTTAAATAATCAAGTTTTAGAAGAAGCTGCTAGAGACTTTGGAATTGGGCTCTGAAACCTATTCTGTTGCGTTCAAAAGACGTCAAAACATATTGTTAGGCAGTAAGCGGGTCTGATTTGGACTCAGTCCGAATTTTGGCTTAAACACATGCAAAATGATGAATTTATTATTAAAATATTATCCCAAAACCCAAATACTATGTTGGCCGCCACTTATTTTTCAATGGCCACGAGTTTCATTTCTTTGTTCCTTAATTTCTCCTAATCTGTTCAATGAAATCGAGAAATTCTAGAACAAAAATCGTAGCGCTCCGCAAGATCTTCCCATTCATACGGATGATGATATCAGTTTTTTCATGGATTCGCCAAAATCATGATATTGATATGAAATTTCAGTCTAATTCGAATATGAATTTGGAGGAAGATTAAAATGGGAATTCCGTAATGATCGATAACTATTGTTTAAAAATGCGCTTATTATTTGGGAAGACCGGGATCAAATATATATTCGAAAATCATTCCAAGTAATAATACGACGTGATAAAGAAACTAAAGGCATGGAAATGACAAATGAATACCAGGAATCTTTGGATTTATTTGGATTGACTGCTGATGTCTTGGTTCGGCTGATCACCCAATACGAGGTTATAAGTGGCACGAGGTCTGAAATCATTTAAGGATTTTTAGATTTTGTTCCGTTCAGACCCAAGATGGACTTGTATGGATTGTGTGTCTGACATTGTAACTGACTGCGTAGCACTGATTCCTGTTAATATATATCGAATTATGGCAATTAATTATTCCCGTTTCTAAGTTTTACGTGCTTAGAGGTTATGTATTGATAGAAATCAGTGACATGTTGTAAATTGACAATGTGGCATACTCAAGTTAAGAAATGAGCTAGCGATGATCAAAGCTTGGTTTATTGAAGCATAGCATTGTGTATATCGTGACCTCGACGAACCTCACACCTTGGATTGATGGTAAACTGACGGTTAGGTTATATACATATCTCTATTGAAACTCGAAAGCTTCGGCGGTATATCTACTTTGAAACCTAAGGAAAACAAGGGTACGTTCGGTGTCCGTGTCTGGATGTTAACCGGTGATTTTACTGGTGTTTGGTGTCCGTGTCTGGATGAAAACCGTAAGATGCACCATGATCGTTTTCCCGATTGATCTTTCGTGTCAGGAACCATCTTTCGTGTCCCGATTTGACTAATATGTGAATGATTTAGTTATGATCCGAGTGTTTGTTGTGTTTTCTTTTTATGCAATACGCTCGGGTGAGATGAAGTTGCAGTTAGCGAAGATTATCTTGCCTTGGAGTATGAAGACGAAGATTTGGTATACATCTATTATATATATGATTTTTCCGCTGCACTTTGTTTCGGCTGCCTTGTTGTGTATATCTGTGTATGTGTAACTCTGATAATCAATGTATATTATAGTCAAATATTTTTTTAACTGCTGTTGAACTGTTATTTATTTGTTATATTTTGTCCTTCTGCTGCGAGATTCTGTATTTGTTTTCTTCTTTCTTCTTTTTCTTATATAAATCCCAATGACTATCTGTATTTTTGATTTGTTTAAGTCGACATTGAGGATCATTGACGATTTGAATGGTCAAAAATTTCGGATGTTACATGTATAGCCAGGAAAAAAAGTGATTGAATCGACTATACATGGTATGCTCACCACCTCTGTTACAATCGCTTTCATGTGTATTTGTAAATAAACCCCATTATATTTTGCACTTCAAGTCTTCAACTGCTTCCTCTTAAGGTAAACACTTACATAAAAATCATGAACCTAATTATTTCCAATTTCAAATGAAAAATAGTCCAGTAACATATTAACAATTGCAAAGTAATTGAAAAATAACAATCACATAAGCCATTTATGCATCATATATTAGGATATATATGTTAGGTTTTTGGTGATACAACATTCCAATTTATGTAGATCTTGAATATATTTGAGTCTATATGGAACCATGACTCAAATTCATTGCCTATTTTATAGGTTTCCCAGATTTTTTGAAGATTGATTAATTGCATCTTTTAAAGATTTGGTAGATTTTATAGAGTGATTAGTTGCCGCTTTTATTACATTAGAAAAGGTAACAAATCATCTACATGGGAAGACTTATGGAATTATTCAATGGCTTCTTGAAGAAGATATTTTGTCAACACTATTATAAATGGTCATTACAATGTTCATTATATGCATATGGGAGAAAAGGTTTATTCTCTTTAGGTTTTAGGATTTGAGATATCTTCTCAATTTTACATTTTTATTGTGATCTTTTAGTGGTTTAATAAACGTTTTGTTTTAGTGGAAATTTTTTATCATTATTTTTCTTCACTTCTTATCTCTTCTAAATTCTAATTGTGTAGAAATCCTAAAACCCCTACAATTGGTATCAGAGCTGAAGGTTACAGATTGGGCCATATAGGCAAGGCAGTTCTCTCAAAAGATACTCGTAGGATGCAAGTCAAGGGGGAGACTGTTAGGATTGCCTCGCATGTTGTTAAGGAGAAATGATGGTTTGGATGCAAATGTCCTACATCACGAAATCAATTAGAGGAGGCAAGTACAAACATGAGCTGGTAGGCACATAACATCAGGGATTTCTTTTGTTACAAGGATGTGTGCCAACTCATATGCGTACGCCCTACACTGGAAGGAGGGGGACTTTGTTCCGACCGTCGTTACATAACAGTGGTATCGGAGCCTGCTACACAAAATTTTTGAAGAGAGTTTGATTATGGAGAAGATAAGTGTAGAAAAACTTAATGGTAGAAATTGGGGGTTATGGAAGGCAAATTGGAGGATTTTCTATATCTCAATGATCTTCACCAACCATTGGAGAACAAAGAAGAGAAACCTACTAATGTGTCTAAAGAAAAGTTGGAAACTTTAGATAAGAAGGCTGCAACGGCTATTCGTTGTTTTCTGGAGAATACGGTGTTTCATATTGTTGCTAGTGAAACATCTGCTTTTGGAATTTGGAAGAAATTTGAAGGAATCTATGCAAAAACTCTTCAACAAATAAGGCACTTCTAATGAGAAGACTGATAAATTTGAAGCTTAAAGAAGGTGGGTCGATTGGAGAGCTTGCCAATCGCTTCCAAGCAATTATAAATCAATTAGAAGTTGTCAATTATATTGTAGATTGTAACAACCCGGAAAATCAGAACCAATTTAAATTTTTTATTTTGGCAATTTTAATGAATTTTGAATATTTAAAATGATTTTTTTAAATAATAACGACTACAAATTTATTTTGAATAGAATTAGAACGTATATATTTATTTAAATCGAAATTAGAATATAAGTTTTTGTTTTTATTATAAAAGGAATTCGAAATGGCGCGGTAGTTTGAAATTTCGATTTCAAATTTCAAATGAATGTACCAGATTCAAAATAACCCGGATTTTAGTGAAACCAGAAATATTTGAATCTGTGTGAAAATATATTTCCAACGAATTGAAAAATCCAAATTTCATAGCGGGAATAAAAAGTTATGTTCAGTTGAAAATTCAGAATAGTCGCTATGGAATTTAGCCCTTAAAAATAGCGATTTTGCAAACGACCTCCGTTTCCGACGAGACCACTTTTGTTGGATTCAAAATGTCAAATTATTTCTAGATTCCAATTTTCATAATTTTTGGAATCAATATGTGAGCGTGGTGAATTTAAAAGTGTTTGGTCAATTCAGTTTGAATTTAATCGACTGGAAAATGACCGTTTTTCAAATGGTCTCCCAATTCGATGAAATTTGTTTTATTAGGACCGTATCGTCCAAACATAGCCAGATTTATTTTTCTGGATTTTTGGAGTCCGTATGTGGCCCTGGTAAAATAAAATGTGCGTTTGAATTTAAAATATAATGATTTATATTTTAAATTTAGTGGAAACTGATGGTAACATCCGAATTGGGTTGCGAAACATATCCCATTGTGTTCGGAATGTGGGTAATTAGCTAGGAACGACAGTCGTTGAGTTCGATTTGGGGTTCGGAAGAAAAGTCTACTTTTTAGAGGAAAAAATATAATAAATAAATTATACATTACCTCACCCCTCTCTCCCTCATTTCCTCCCGTCGTTCATTCAATAAGAAAAGAAAAAAAACGTGAAGTATCCATCACCTCCCTCTGCCTTTGCGCCTCACCAGCGACGCCTCCCCTCCTCCTCCTCTCCTCCTCCTCCTCCTCTTCCTCTCCTCTCTCTTCTCTTTAAATTCGAAACCCTAGGCCCCAATTCTCCCGAAACCGCCACCGTGGGCCCCTCCAGCGCCACCACCACTGGCTGCACCTCCCCCACACCCAATCAGGTCCTGCCGCGGTCCCTCAGGTCACCAGCTCCGGCCGTGGGCCCTTCCTCCTCAAAAAAACTCATTTTTCACAAAAACCCCGTTCTACAAAAAAAAAACTGTCACTATTTCGCCAATAACTCTCAAATAGTGCGCTTCTGGCCAAAACTCCAAAATAGCAAAATCGAAGAGCACGATTTTCTCTTCGATTTGGTATATGGAAGTCCTATTTTGGATTGTGGAGCTGTCCAGAAATCGCGTCCGAAGTCAACAGACCTGCTGCTGTTTTTCGCGATTTCCGGCGAATTGGTGCAGGTTTGGAAGAATGTCCACTAGGGAAAAGTTGTCCGAAATGGCACGTTTAGGCTAGATACAAAGTTTGGTAAAGATTGGAGGCCGTATGCAAATTCTAGAGCCAAAGAGGCGAATTCAAGTGCCAGAAAGCGACAAAATGGAGCGTGACGACAAAATCCGCCAATTAAAGAATGATGGAGTGGATCCCAAAGGTGAGAACTTCTCACTTTAATTTTATTTTCTAGTTAAAATATATACTAGGATGCAGACGGTGCTTAGTAGCACCCGACACCCGTCGTCCACAGACCATGGACGACTTATTCGATTATGTTGTGTTGTGGATATTGATTGTGATTGTGATGTGAAAGGAAAATAAAATATTCATGTGTTGAAATAAATATTTTATAGTTAAAAATATATTTTTTAACGTGTATATGAATAAAATAAATATTCATTTACAAATCGAACGATTTGTATTTATACACACATTTGACTGATATGGATTGGGACGATATATTTTACACATCGCCCAACTGCACAAATAAATCTGTGTTTGTTGTATGGAAACTCCACACAGATATTGAGATGATATTTGACGTACACTAATCCCAATTATTTAGTTGTATGTTGATCGATTGGTTGACAAACTGTTGTAAGCGTTGATTATTTATATTTAATGCTTATGCAGTTGTGTAATGCACTCTGGATGATGATTGACCGTATTTGATTGTTGTTGTATATTTGTGTTGTATGAAATCCATATAAATAAAATTATATGGTAATTGACCGTGTCTGATTCCAATTCGGAAAGAACGAATATTTTAAATTAACGAATTTTTTAAATTGACGAATATAGAATATTTTAAAATAACTAATATTTTAAAATAATATTCAGTAATGGATCAAAATACGATTTTGAGGTCCGATTTGGGATGGACACGAAAATATTTAAATATATAAAGCTGTGGTTATTAGATTAACGCCATTTAGACATGAACGATATTTATATCGATTTTATTCATTTTTATAATGAATATAAAAAAGGAGGTGATTTCAAAATCTAATGTTTTGAAAATATTATCATTTACATATTAATGATATAGAATATTCAATTTTGATTTAAAATTGAAAATGAAGTTGAAATCGTTTTTAAAACGAATTTAAAACGATTATAAAATACGTTTTAAATGGAAATCGAATAAATATATATTTAGTGGCCTGAATAGAACGCGCCGCGCTGCGGCAGTTCGCAAATTTCGACCATTGACTTCGAATGGACACTACGGGAGATCCGACCATTGGAGTCCCTAAAATCGGAACCGTTAGGTTCGTATCGAAAAGAGCTTTCCAACGAATATATGAGATTTGAAATATAACGATTGGATTTGGAATTATGTCCAAATAAAATTTGGAAAAGGTCGCAGTAAGTGTAGTTCGATGACCGTTTTTGAAAATCGACTGTACGGGCCTTGATAAAATTATTAATAATATCAATAATTTGTGTAAAATCATAATAAATGATTTAGAAAGAATTGGGATGAAAAATTCCATATTTGAAAAGATAAAAATATATTTTATCGAAATGAACTAGAATTATAATCCAATATTTTTAAATAAATAAATTGGATTTGAAATGGTTTTAAAAATAACCAGAATTACCAATATATGAATTGGAATGGATTTGAATCGAAATTATCTTCGGAATATTTCGATGTTGGATTTCGTGATTATACAGATATTGTTATGGAAATTTGAAAGATACATAAATATCGTTATTTCCAATTCGATATTTGTTGGTTGTAAAAATTTGATATTGAATATAAGCCGATATATTTTCTATTCAGAGCCTTGTATTTAATATTGAATTGGATTTGGGTTTGTCATGAATGGTGTCTTCATTAACACCGTTCTTAAACCTAGTGTGAAAAGAATAAATCTTTTAATTAAGATTTAAAGATGAATTACCAATTAATTAACATTTAACTGGAATTGAAAATGGAATGTGAATTGGGTTTATTGTGAACTGTGTTTTAACGACATTCGTTCTTTAACCCGATTCACAGTGAAATGTGATTGAGAATTTACAAATCTTTTCATTAAGATTTAACGGAAATTTCCCAAAGTAAAGTTTTCTAATTTAATATATTAAATTGGAATTGAATGGAATTCGATTTGATAATAATCGAAATGAGCTTCAAAGGAGGAAGACTGTTAATATATATGAAATTTAAAAGGCTTAGTCGTTATTCCATTTATATTATTAGTCAGATACAGAAATTGATATCGATTATATATTGATCGGTTTTCCGTGAAGATTCCATTTTTATGGAAGAGGATTTAGGTTTATTGTGAACCGTGTTTTAAACGACATTGGTTCTTTAACCCAGTTAAAGACAGGATTACATGTCTAACATTGTATTTCAAACTGTATGGTTGATCGTTGCTAAATATATATCTGTTTGGTAGCGGAGAATTTATTCTCTTGCTTAACACCCTTCTCTAAGACGTACGAGCTTAGAGGTTATATATTGGCAGAAGTCAATAGTACGGTGTAGATTGTCGATGCGACATGTTTGTGTTTCCAAAGTTAAATAATCATTAATATTGATTTTTAGGACGATTAAAACTAAGTGGAGTTTTAATGAATCTTTAATTAGATTGAAATGTGAATTGATAATTTAAATTATCAAATTTGGGAAATGATCGAGAATAGAGTAGCACCAGTTTTGCTCCAAGCGATAGTTAAATCTTTAATTAGATTTAAAAGGGAAATGGTGATTAATTTTACCGATAACACCGTGGTGTTAGTTATGGAGTAGTACCAGTTTTGCTCCATGGGATGAATAGGTTGGGATTGGGAAATTAAATAAATGATTACTTCGGTAAGATGCGTTAATCCCGACTAGTTTGGATATACCTTAATTTGGTTCGAATTGATCCAAAGGAAGATTAAAGAATAAATTTGAAGAATTTATCTTTGATAAAATTAATGGGAACATTTCCCAAAAGATATGAATATTTTAATAAAAGAATATTCTGGATTAGAATGAAGCATATGTTGTGTTTTTATAACACTTGTTTATTATATACACGGGTTATTCGGAAAGGCCGGGTTTATACCCATTCTGAATAACCGATTCGACGATAATTCGATGATGAAGACGGTGGTTGAAGGCCGGAGGTCTTCACATCATTTGGATGATTACTGATGTCTTGATTGGGTCGTACACCCAAGACAAGGTAATAAGTGGTGATCGTCCAGACGTACTTGGAGATCGACCGGATATGCGAGGACATCTCTCCTGTATTGGACATACGGGACGAGGAATAAGGTGCCTCCGGTTTCGTTCAGTCCCAGAACGAACTAGTAAAAGGATGTGTGTATGACATTGGATTTTATTCTGTGTTGATTGATCTCTACTAAATATATATCTGTTTGGCGGCGGAGAATTTATTCTCTTGCTTAACGCCCTTCTCTGAGACGTACGAGCTCAGAGGTTATATATCGACAGATATCAGTCGCATGGCATGAATTGCCTGTGTGGCATGCTGAGATGCAAATGATCAAGGCTTCTGTTGAAAAGCAGAGTCTTATGGTTGATGATCAAAGCATGACTTTAAAATAGCATAGCTTTGTGTATAGCGTTAATTCGCGAGCCTCACACCTCGGTATCAGTCAAAAACGGGATCGGACCGTTGGGAGAACATGACGTTTCTTTCTAGCTGTGGGTGGTGCCAGGGTTTTGCAAGCCCTGACATTTTTATATTTTTACCTATGTGGATGTTGGATTGCGAGGCGCCTCGGATATATCGGTCTCTACGGAGCCGATGGATATATGTCCGATAGGATCGGAAAACGTGTGTTCAGGAATTTCCAATCCTCAAACGTATGGGAGTACCGGCCCAACCGATCCAAGGGTTCGCTGCGGGGGATCCTTAGGCATTTGCTAGAGTGTCTTGAATCGGAGAGGAGCCATCCCTGGCCTCGACTCATGACGGAAATCCAATTTCCAATACGTGACATTTGGTTTTATTTGTAGAGCCTTGTATGGCGACATAGTGGGATGGGGCACTATGCCGTCTATGATTGATACATTTATATTTGAAGTTGTCTTCATACACTTTACACTATAATAGTATCAAAATGATTTGTTTTAAATGTACCGAGCATGTTTGGCTATTATAAGGTAAAACTCTATCCTCCGGCTCGCGTTGCATTGTGTGATGGGACCTGAGTCTTATAATAGCTTCATTTTTCCAAAAAGCATTGCGCTGTTTTGTTATATGCACTGGTATTCTTGGGAGGAAACCCGTTCCGTGTTATATGGCGTGGTTCCTTGATATATCTGATTTTAAAGTAAAGTTATAAATAACTGTTTTAGTTCTCACACTAGTCACATGACTTACCTGGAGTTTATTGTTTTAACCTAAACTCTGGATGCCCCTATTTTTCACATGGGCAGCTAGTAATTATGGTTTTGCAGATTTGTATCCACAGGATCCTGGTTTACAGCAGGAATGATATTCGGAAAGCTCTATATCCGTATATTCTTTTCAGTTGTGTTTTTGTATTATTTTCCGCTGCATTGTAACATGTAAATCTCCGATATTTATCAAATGTATATTATTTGTTCACACTCTGTATATTCTTGTACTCTGATGTAAATTGTTGTAATAAGCAATGAAATTTTCTTCTGTTTGTGTTCTGATTTGTCGTGTTCTCAACTCAATCCGGACTTTCCTTTACGGGGAAGTTTGGGTCGTGCCAGTTTGGTATCAGAGCTTTGGTTTACAGAGCTCGAGAACAAGTCATATTAGAACCGAATGAAAGAATTCACTAGAGATTGGATTAGTAATATCCAATAAGAATGACTCGTTAGAGATAGGATCAGTAGTTTCCTAGAACGAGTATGAAGAGTGTTTTTAAAATAAATATGAAAAAACAAAATTTTGTTTTGAAAATTTAATCTAATTATACGTATTCGAGTATATTATTTTATATTGAATTTGGACAATCAAGTATATAAAGATTTTGCATATACGCCTTGCAAACGTATATTCGAAGTTTTAATATACTAGATAGATATAGAATCACACTCTAGTCGCCCAGGGATGATTCTGGTGATTGTTGCAACATCATCAAAATTTATGTTCGAGTTTCGAAAGTGGGATATCTATATATTTCCAATTGACTGGTGTGAGAACCAAAACTAGATAGGGTTATTTGTTGTGATTTGGCATCAAAAATGGATTTTTATATATATAAAAGTTATGTGTTTGAAACAATAATCAACTAATTGATTACTGGTTGTGTTGTTTGATTATTGATTTGATTAATTAAAATTTTGAATCATTAAGCCAAATTGAATCAAATATTGTACTGAGTTGGAAATTGTTTAGAAATGCATACATGTATATATATACACATTGTTGAACAGGTTATGGATAACTGCTAAGAAGAGAAATAAAATTTTATGCCCGACGAATAGGTACGTGTTTACTATTTTTCTTTTTATTTTAAAAGGTTTATGAGCCTAAGGCTGGCCGCTTGATAATTTTTCTTTTTCTTTTAAAAGATTTATGAGCCTAAGGCTGGCCGCTTGGCAATTTTTCGTTTTCTTTTAAAAGGTTTATGAGCCTAAGGTTGGCCGCTTGACGTTCTCTTCTTCTTTTGGATTGGTGAGGGCCCTGCGTGGCGAGTTGCGGTTTTAAGTGTCTCCCCATACAAAAGAGGTTATGGTGAATTTTTTCAAAAATTTAGGGTGTTAGCCAAATTTTTGAAGAATTGGAATATTCTTAGAAACTGAAAAGTTGAAGAATGAAAGCCGAACTGAAAGTTGAGTTGATTAGGAAAACAACTTTCAGCTCCGTTCCTTTTCGAGGACGAAAAGATTTTATGTGGGGAAGATTGTAACAACCCGGAAAATCAGAACCAATTTAAAATTTTTATTTTAGCAATTTTAATGAATTTTGAACATTTAAAATGATTTATTTTAAATAATAACGACTAGAAATTTATTTTGAATATAATTAGAACGTATATATTTATTTAAATCGAAATTAGAATATAAATTTTTATTTTTATTATAAAAGGAATTGGAAATGGCGCGGTAGTTTGAAATTTCGATTTCAAATGAATGTACAGGATTAAAAATAAACCGGATTTTAGTGAAACCAGAAATATTTTAATTTATGTGAAAATATCTTTCCAACGAATGTGAAAAATCCAAATTTCATAGCGACAATAAAATGTTATGTCCAGTTGAAAATTCAAAATAGTCGCTACGGAATTTAGCCCTTAAAAATAGCGATTTTGCAAATGACCTCCGTTTTCGACGAGACCACTTTTGTTGGATCCAGAATGTCAAATTATTGCTAGATTCCAATTTTCATAATTTTTGGAATTAATACGTGAGCGTGGTGAATTTAAACGTGTTTGGTCAATTCAGTTTGAATTTAATCGACTGGAAAATGACCGTTTTTCAAACTATCACCAAATTCGAACAAATTAGTTTTGTTAGGACCGTATCATTAAAACATAGCCAGATTTATTTTTCTAGAATTTTTGGAGTCCGTATGTGGCCCTAGTAAAATAAAATGTGCGTTTGAATTTTAAATATAATGATTTATATTTTAAATTTAGTGAAAACTGATCGTAACAGCCGAATTTGGTTGTGAAACATATCCCATTGTGTTCGGAATGGGGGTAATTAGCTAGGGACGACAGTCGTTGGGTTCGATTTGGTGTTCAGAAGAAAAGTCAACTTTTTGGAGGAAAAAATATAATAATAAATTATATATTACCTCACCCCTCTCTCTCTCCCTCATTTCCTCCCGTCGTTCATTCAATAAGAAAAGAAAAAAAAACGCGAAGTTTCCATCGCCCATCGCCTCCCTCCGCCTCCGCGCCTCACCAGCGACGCCTCCCCTCCTCCTCTCCTACTCCTCCTCCTCTTCCTCTCCTCTCTCTTCTCTTTAAATTCGAAACCCTAGGCCCCAATTCTCCCCAAACCGCCATCGTGGGCCCCTCCAGCGCCTCCACCACTGGCTGCACCTCCCCCACACCCAATTAGGTCCTGCTGCCGCCCCTAAGGTCACCAGCTCTGGTCGTGGGCCCCTCCTCCTAAAAAACCCATTTTTCACAAAAATCCTGTTTTGCAAAAAACCCCTTGTCATTATTTCGCCAATAACTCTCAAACGGTGCGCTTCTGGCCAACAATCCACATAGCAAAATCGAAGAGCTTGATTTTCTTTTCGATTTGGTATATGGAAGTCCTATTTTGGATTGCGGAGCTGTTCGGAAATCGCGTCCGAAGAAAACGGACCTACTGCTGTTTTTCGCGGTTATCGGCGAATTGGTGCAGTTTTGGAAGAAAGTCCGCTAGGAAAAAGTTGTTCGGAATGGCGCGTTTAGGCTAGTGACAAAGTTCGGTGAAGATTGGAGGCCGTATGCAAATTCTAGAGCCAAAGAGGCGAATTCAAGTGCGAGAAAGCGACAAAACGGAGCACGTCGACAAAATCCGCCAATTAAAGAATGACGGAGTGGATCCCTGTAACAACCCGTATTTTTATAACATGTTAAAACAAGAAATCAAGGCAGAATTAAATTTTAAAATAAGAATCAGGGGAAATGGGTTGCGCCATTGCGTTCGTCTCGGAATTATGCATGAAATCGAGTCCGAGTTTTCGAAAATCGGAGTCCGTATGACCAAGATATGACCCTCCAAAGTTTCAGAAAATTTCAGAGTTCAAAACAGCTCGAATTCGAATTCAAATTTCGAATTCAAAACCCAGAACAGACTGGGCGGGAAATTTCCCGCCCAGGACCAGGTCGACTGGGTGGTCGACCCTAGAGTCGACCTGCCCAGGACCAGGTCGACCATAGAGTCGACCTGGGTGTCGACCTAGTACCCCGAACCCATTTTTGGGCCAGAATTCATTCTGATGTTTCTGGTTCGATTTCTGTCCGGATTCATTGCCCTGTCCCTATATAAACAGCCTCTAACCCTGGTCTCTCTACACAAATTCTCTCTGGCCTGATGCTGCTAGAATTCTGGTTGAAAAGATAGAGAAAAGGGGGCTATTTCTTCTTCGTCAAGACTACGTGTAGAGCTTTGCTAATTGGGGGATTTCTAGAGATTCTATATCGCCTCTTTTACTTTCTAATTCTCAAAACCGCGATCTGTAAGCCCCAATTACTTTTAGATTCAAACTTTAAACTTAATTTGGACATGTTGTAAATTGAAGTTGAACTCATGTATGATAATTATCTTGGATCTATTACTGTCTATCTTGGATCTATTAGTATTCACCTTGGATCTATTATTGCTCATCTTGAATCTTGACTTGTGGGAATATTGATATGAAATTGATTTGGAGCCTATTCATGTTGTAGAACTAGACCCCTCATGTTCATGACTATGATGTTGAATCAGTTATTATTGTAATTCACAAAGCCTAGGATTGTCATATGGACCTTGGATTTATATATATATATATATCATTTTGGATCTAAACTATGTGGACGTCGAAAGTGATTAGATTTGGTTCATCACCTTGTACCCATTATGTTGAACCTGACTAGTTGAACCTCTAGATTGTTAATGCGGATCATTATAAGTTGTTGATAAGAATTGTGACGTTACAAGTTATTTTGGATCTTGTCATGCTATTGTGACATCACAAATTTGGGCTAGGATTGTCAACCTAGGTCTTGTTTAATTATTGTGACATTACGAGCTGTCAATTTTGGTCATTATGACATCATAGAACTTGTAGGATATTGTGTCATCCCAATTATGATAGTTTGGTTAGAATTGCTAGAATTGTAAATTTGCCACAAGGTTGCCAAATTCATCAAGATCACTTGTACCCTCTTATATACAAGTTTATGTTTATGCTAAAGTTGAATCACCGTAGTCATCTTTTTCACTGTTATAATTAGGCTATTTAATAGCCTAAAGACCTTAGAACCATATACGAATGCGTTAGTTAGACAATGGGGGAAAAAGGGTAAATTGGCATAATTGATGCGATGTTTATATGATCTAAACATTGTCGTAACTAGGCATGAAAACTTGAACATGAACATGACGCTTAGAATGAACTTGAAAATGGCCAACTCGAGGTTGGGTTGAGTTTGCAGTGTAAATCTGCCCGAAACCGCCCGGCAAATCCAGTTAC
The DNA here is from genome assembly GCA_030737875.1 of Allium sativum. NCBI lineage: Eukaryota > Viridiplantae > Streptophyta > Magnoliopsida > Asparagales > Amaryllidaceae > Allium > Allium sativum. The sequence goes on along the minus strand of CM060909.1, from coordinate 423,755,668 downwards.
TGCAAACAATAGGATCCAATGTGGGTAGTTGGTCATATCGCGCTTGAAACCCGAGGTCAGACTGAGTTGTAGTGTAAATCTGCCCAGAACCGCCTGGCATATCCAGTGACCACAACAACAGGCCTGATGTGAGAGGTTGGGGTGCATTAATGAATTAATGCCACATGATAGGGTTAAGTCATGAACCGCTTGAATATACTTAACCAATTTGACACGATGATTTGGTAGGGTTAAGTCATGAACCGCTTGAATATACACAACCAACTTGACACATGATTCGTAGGGCTAAGTCATGAACTTGAACGACAACACTTAGCCAATTTGACATGACACGTAGTGGGTTAAGTCACGAACCTGAACGACAACACTTAACCAACTTGATATGCTAGACTGATGGGGTTAAGTCTCGAATTTAAATGACAACACTTAACCTACTAGACGGAAACCCTAGTTACACGGTCCATTTCAGTAGTAACCCACTAGATGTATCATGGTACCCTGGAACTAGGTAGGGTGGGGCACGATTACTGGGCTGATTGTAAGCGACCAGAACGACGGCTGTGTGGGTGCGCCAGTGTAGGTTCAGGCGGGCTATTGTCGTGCACGTGGTTTGGAGTTGAAAAAGCAGGCATTGGGCATCAGTAGGATTATCTGTGCATTCTTGATTCGTGTCGGTGGTTGGCACCATAGGGCTTGATACACCCTATGGTGGACCTAGCACAGGTGACTACATTCGTGATAGGGCCGTATGACACAAACACATGACGAGCTAGAACTTGTAGGGAGCCGATCGAGTAGTGGATCGTTCCGTTGGACCTAGTAATAGGTCATTCGTGATATTGGGCCAAGGGATCATTTCATGATTAATATAGACATGGGTTGGGATACTAGTACAGTTGGTGCAGCGAACCTTGAACATGCGATGCTATACTTGACCTATGCTTGACTCATCATGGTATCTTAGTCTATCTTATCCATCTTGACATCGTACTTATGTTTACTTCCAGTTTATACATGTCATGTTACCTTTACCTGTTTTTATGCTGAAAGTCACTTGGACTTACCAGTCTTTATGACTGACCCGTTTTCTTTCTCCTCCCCCCTAGGTTCTCAGGGAGGAAACTCTAGCACTTAGCTTGGATTTAGCTTGCTTTCTGTCAGCTCATGTACGGGTTAGTCTTGAGCTATGCTATGGCTGCACGTCTGCTATTTTTGGGGAATAATTTACTTTTTTTATTTTAAGTTTATGCTTCTTTATTTAGAACTTGATGTAATGGAATTAGGGAAACTTGTACTTTGGATATATGAGGTTTTGACTCCTTTCTTGAAAGTAATAAGATTTGGTTTTTAATTTCTTCCACTGTTTCATTTATGTTCTGTCTTGTGATATCTCTGTGTATGCTTACCTAGATAATGCTCCACCAAAACTAGTGCATTCCCTTTGTGAGTGACCCTAGCGGAGGTGGGGTGTTACATTTGGTATCAGAGCAGAAGCTTACCAGACTGGCTAAAACCTTTTAAAAACCTTCTGAAACTATTTTCAAAACCGTTTATAAAGAAGCATTTTTCAAGAAAAGTTTATTTTGAAAAGGCTATTCCCCAAAAGCCATTAGCACTTTTCTTTGTTTCCTCGTTTGAATCTCTATCTTTTCGTTTTTCAGCATGTCTGGGAATCTTAACTTTCCAGAGGGCGTGCCAATACCTGGCTGGTTCAAGAGGTACTTAGAGGCTAGGGCCAACGATGCAGGCCCAGCATATATTCCTCCTCCAGCTGCAGTGATTCCTCCTCCTCCTCCTCCTCCTCGTGGAAATGCTTTCGCAAAGACGTGTAGAGATTTCAAGGCTATGGGTGGAAAGGACTTCTATGGGACTGAATATTTTGTGGAAGCGAGGAACTGGCTGAAGGAGACCGAAGATTTGTTCGTCATCTTCGAAGTTGACGACAAGCAAAAGATACAGCTGGCAGTGTGGTTGCTTAAAGATGAAGCTACGTATTGGTGGGAGATTACCCATGCTGAGAGGCCAGTGGAAACTTGGGAAGACTTCCGGATGAGATTTAAGATGAAATTTCTCTCCCAAGCTGAAAGAAGCCTGGAGATGGAGAAGTTCCTAACTCTTAAGCAAGGAAGCATGACAGTCAGGGAGTACGTCAATCAGTTTAATCAGCTGGCCAGATTTGGGCTCGATTTAGTGAACACCCAACACAAGAAGGCTCTTCGCTTCGTCAGAGGTTTGAATGAGTCACTACACAGCCTTGCTATGACTCATGTACCCATGGGGGCGACCTTTGAGAGCTTGGTGGATATGGCCGTACTTCATGAAGAAGACGAGAATGGCAAGAAGGAGATCAAGGCGAATGATTCTCAAAACAAGAAGAAAGACTCCGAGAAAGGAGGCAAGAACAACAACAACAGTAATGACAACAAGACACATGAGAAAAGAAAATGCAACTTCTGTGGTATTGAGGGGCATATAGTCCAGGATTGTAGAAAGAAGAAGATGAAGATGGAAGCATGCTTTCAGTGTGGTGAAACTGGACATATCAGCAAGAACTGCCCTAAGAAGCAAGGGCAAGCCCCACAAGCAGGACCTTCTGGGGGTACATCTTTAACTTCTTCTCCTTGATGCTTTGTTTTATCTTGCTTATCTTCTCGATCCTATCTTGAGAACCTTAGGTAGAACCATATGGATGGAAACATGTATTTGAAACATGTTATGGTTGATGTTTGTAAATGGTTGCAAGTGGTCGCAAGTGGTTGCTCGTTGTTGCATAACACACATTAGGCACTAGATCGGCTCAGACACGTTTTCATATTGCATATGCATGAGTGTTTATACTTGTTTATGGATGAAACTGAATGTGTTATCATGTGGATGTTGCATATGGATGAATGTTTGTGCACACATATAGTGTTTATGTGACTAGGATTATTTGCATACATGTTGGATTCATGACACTAAACATATTTTGCATTAAGAAGATCAAACAGGCCTGATCATTTGCATTAGATAAGGAACATATACACACACTTTCTGCATATGTTCATATAGCATTAGAAATCTTTTAAGGACAATGGTTGCTTGTGGATGATGGTTGAGTAGATGGTTGATTGGATGATAGGATGCATTCTTCTTAACTTGAAGAATTCGGGGACGAAATCCTTTAAGGAGGGGAGAATGTAACAACCCGTATTTTTATAACATGTTAAAACAAGAAATCAAGGCAGAATTAAATTTTAAAATAATAATCAGGGGAAACGGGTCACGCCATTGCGTTCGTCTCGGAATTCTGCATGAAATCGAGTCCGAGTTTTCGAAAATCGGAGTCCGTATGACCAAGATATGGTCCTCCAAAGTTTCAGAAATTTTCAGAGTTCAAAATAGCTCGAATTCAAATTTCGAATTCAAAACCCAGAACAGACTGGGCGGGAAATTTCCCGCCCAGGACCAGGTCGACTGGGTGGTCGACCCTAGAGTCGACCTGCCCAGGACCTGGTCGACCATAGAGTCGACCTGGGTGTAGACCTGGGTGTCGACCTGGTACCCCAAACCCATTTTTGGGCCAGAATTCATTCTGATGTTTCTGGTTCGATTTTTATCCGGATTCATTGCCCTGACCCTATATAAACAGCCTCTAACCCTTGTCTCTCTACAAAAATTCTCTCTGGCCTGATGCTGCTAGAATTCTGGTTGAAAAGATAGAGAAAAGGGGGCTATTTCTTCTTCGTCAAGACTACGTGTAGAGCTTTGCTAATTGGGGGATTTCTAGAGATTCTATATCGCCTCTTTTACTTTCTAATTCTCAAAACTGCGATCTGTAAGCCCCAGTTACTTTTAGATTCAAACTTTAAACTTAATATGGACATGTTGTAAATTGAAGTTGAACTCATGTATGATAATTATCTTGGATCTATTACTGTCTATCTTGGATCTATTAGTATTCACCTTGGATCTATTATTGTTCATCTTGAATCTTGACTTGTGGGAATATTGATATGAAATTGATTTGGAGCCTATTCATGTTGTAGAACTAGACCCCTCATGTCCATGACTACGATGTTGAATCAGTTATTATTGTAATTCACAAAGCCTAGGATTGTCATATGGACCTTGGATTTATATATATATATATCATTTTGGATCTAAACTATGCGGACGTCGAAAGTGATTAGATTTGGTTCATCACCTTGTACCCATTATGTTGAACCTGACTAGTTGAACCTCTAGATTGTTAATGCAGATCATTATATCATTATAAGTTGTTGATAAGTATTGTGACGTTACAAGTTATTTTGGATCTTGTCATGCTATTGTGACATCACAAATTTGGGCTAGGATTGTCAACCTAGGTCTTGTTTAATTATTGTGACATTACGAGCTGTCAATTTTGGTCATTATGACATCGTAGAACTTGTAGGATATTGTGTCATCCCAATTATGATAGTTTGGTTAGAATTGCTAGAATTGTAAATTTGCCACAAGGTTGCCAAATTCATCAAGATCACTTGTACCCTCTTATATACAAGTTTATGTTTATGCTAAAGTTGAATCACCGTAGTCATCATTTACACCGTTATAATTAGGCTATTTAATAGCCTAAAGACCTTAGAACCATATACGAATGCGTTAGTTAGACAACGGGAAAAAAGGGTAAATTGGCATAATCGATGCGATGTTTATATGATCTGAACATTGTCGTAACTAGGCATGAAAACTTGAACATGAACATGACGCTTAAAATGAACTTGAAAATGGCCAACTTGAGGTAAGGTTGAGTTTGCAGTGTAAATCTGCCCGGAACCGCCCGGCAAATCCAGTTACTGCAAACAATAGGATCCAATGTGGGTAGTTGCTCATATCGCGCTTGAAACCCGAGGTCAGACTGAGTTGTGGTGTAAATCTGCCCGGAACCGCCCGGCATATCCAGTGACCACAACAACAGGTCTGATGTGAGAGGTTGGGGTGCATTAATGAATTAATGCCACATGATAGGGTTAAGTCATGAACCGCTTGAATATACTTAACCAATTTGACATGATGATTTGGTAGGGTTAAGTCATGAACCGCTTGAATATACGCAACCAACTTGACACATGATTCGTAGGGCTAAGTCATGAACTTGAACGATAACACTTAGCCAATTTGACATGACACGTAGCGGGTTAAGTCACGTTGAATGACAACACTTAACCAACTTGATATGCTAGACTGATGGGGTTAAGTCTCGAATTTAAATAACAACACTTAACCTACTAGACGGAAACCCTAGTTACGCGGTCCATTTCAGCAGTAACCCACTAGATGTATCATGGTACCCTGGAACTAGGTAGGGTGGGGCACGATTACTGGGCTGATTGTAAGCGACCAGAACGACGGCTGTGTGGGTGCGCCAGTGTAGGTTCAGACGGGCTATGGTCGTGCACGTGGTCCGGAGTTGAAAAAGCAGGCATTGGGCATCAGTAGGATTATCTGTGCATTCTTGATTCATGTCGGTGGTTGGCACCATAGGGCTTGATACACCCTATGGTGGACCTAGCATAGGTGACTACATTCGTGATAGGGCCGTATGACACATGACGAGCTAGAACTTGTAGGGAGCCGATCGAGTAGTGGATCGTTCCGTTGGACCTAGTAATAAGTCATTCATGATATTGGGCCAAGGGATCATTTCATGATTAATATAAGACATGGGTTGGGATACTAGTACAGTTGGTGCAGCGAACCTTGAACATGCGATGCTATACTTGACCTATGCTTGACTCATCATGGTATCTTAGTCTATCTTATCCATCTTGACATCGTACTTATGTTTACTTTCAGTTTATACATGTCATGTTACCTTTACCTGTTTTTATGCTGAAAGTCACTTGGACTTACCAGTCTTTATGACTGACCCGTTTTCTTTCGTCCCCCCCAGGTTCTCAGGGAGGAAACTCTAGCACTTAGCTTGGATTTAGCTTGCTTTCTGTCAGCTCATATACGGTTTGGTCTTGAGCTATGCTATGGCTGCACGTCTGCTATTTTTGGGGAATAATTTACTTTTGTTATTTTAAGTTTATGCTTCTTCATTTAGAACTTGATGTAATGGAATAAGGGCAACTTGTACTTTGGATATATGAGGTTTTGACTCCTTTCTTGAAAGTAATAAGATTTGGTTTTTAATTTCTTCCGCTGTTTCATTTATGTTCTGTCTTGTGATATCTCTGTGTATGCTTACCTAGATAATGCTCCACCAAAACTAGTGCATTCCCTTTGTGAGTGACCCTGGCGGAGGTGGGGTGTTACATTCCCAAAGGTGAGAACTTCTCACTTTAATTTTAGTTTCTAGTTAAAATATATACTAGGATGCAGACGATACTTAGCAGCGCCCGACACCCGTCTTCCACAGACCATGGACGACTTGTTCGATTATGTTGTGTTGTGGATATTGATTGTGATGTGAAAGGAAAATAAAATATTCATGTGTTGAAATAAATATTTTATAGCTAAAAATATAATTTTTAACGTGTATATGAATAAAATAAATATTCATTTACAAATCGGATGATTTGTATTTGTACACACATTTGACTGATATGGATTGGAACGTATATTTTACACATCGCCCAACTGCACAAATAAATATGTGTTTGTTGTTTGGAATCCCCACACGGGTATTGGAATGATATTTGACGTACACTAATCCCAATTATTTAGCTGTATGTCGATCGATTGGTTGACAAGCTGTTGTAAGCGTTGATTATTTATATTTAATGCTTATGCAGTTGTGTAATGCACTCTGGATGATGGTTGATTGTATTTGATTGTTGTTGTATACTTGTGTTGTATGAAATCCATATAAATAAAATTATATGGAAATTGACTGTGTCCGATTCCAATTCGGAAAGAACGAACATTTTAAATTAACGAATGTCTTAAATTGACGAATATAGAATATTTTAAAATAACTAATATTTTAAAATAATATTCAGTAATGGATCAAAATACGATTTTGATGTCCGATTTGGGATGGACACGAAAATATTTAAATATATAAAGCCGTGTTGATTAGATTAACGCCATTTAGACGTGAATGATATTTATATCGAATTTATTCATTTATATAATGAATATCGAAAAGGAGATGATTCCAAAATCTAGTGTTTTGAAAATATTATCATTTACATATTAATGATATAGAATATTCAATTTTGATTTAAAATTGAAAATGAAGTTGAAATCGTTTTTAAAACGAATTTAAAACGATTTGTAAAATACGTTTTAAATGGAAATCGATGAAACATATATAATATATATATTATATATATTTAATTGCCTGAATAGAACGCGCCACGTCGCGGCAGTTCGCTAATTTTGACCATTGACTTCGAATGGACATTAAGGGAGATCCGACCGTCGGATTCTCCTAAAACCAGAACCGTTAGGTTCGTACCGAAAAGAGCTTTCCAAAGAATATAAGAGATTTGAAATCTAACGGTTGGATTTGGAATTATGTCCAAATCAAATTTGGAAAAAGTCGTTGTAAGTGCAGTTCGATGACCGTTTTTAAAAATCGAATGTACGGGCCTTGATAAAATTATTAAGAATAACAATAATTTGTGTAAAATCATAATAAATGATTTGGAAAGAATTGGGATGAAAAATTCCATATTTGAAAAGATAAAAATAGATTTTATCGAAATGAACTAGTTATGAACTAGAATTATAATTCAATATTTTTAAATAAATAAATTGGATTTGAAATGGTTTTAAAAATAACCAGAATTTCCAATATATGAATTGGAATGGAATTGAATTGAAATTATCTTCGGAATATTTCGATGTTGGATTTCATGATTATTCCGATATTATTATGGAAATTTGAATGATATATAAATATCGTTATTTCCAATACGATATTTGTTGGTTGTAAAAATTTGATATTGAATATAACCCGATATATTTTCTATTCAGAGCCTTGTATTTAGTATTGAATTGGATTTGGGTTTGTCGTGAATGGTGTCTTCATTAAAACCGTTCTTAAACCCAGTGTGAAAAGAATAAATCTTTTAATTAAGATTTAAAGATGAATTACCAATTAATTAACATTTAATTGGAACTGAAAATGGAATGTGAATTGGGTTTATTATGAACTGTATTTTAACGACATTCGTTCTTTAACTCGATTTACAGTGAAATGTGATTGGGAATTTATAAATCTTTTCATTAAGATTTAACGAAAAATTTCCAAAGTAAAGTTTTCTAATTTAATATATTAAATTGGAATTGAATGGAATTCGATTTGATAATAATGAAATGAGCTTCTGTGGAGGAAAACTGTTAATATATATGAAATTTAAAAGGCTTAGTCGTTATTCCATTTATATTATTAGTCGGATACGGAAATTGATATCGATTATATATTGATCTGTTTTTTGTGAGGATTCCATTTTTATGGAAGAGGATTTGGGTTTATTGTGAACTGTGTTTTAAACGACATTGCTTCTTTAACCCAGTTAAAGACAGGATTACATGTCTAACATTGTATTTCGAACTATATGGTTGATCTCTGCTAAATATATATCTGTTTGGTGGAAGAGAATTTATTCTCTTGCATAACACCCTTCTCTAAGACGTACGAGCTTAGAGGTTATATATTGGCAGAAATCAATAGTAAGGTGTAAATTGTCGATGAGACATGTTTGTGTTTCCAAAGTTAAATAATCATTAATATTGATTTTTGGGACGATTAAAACTAAGTGGAGTTTTAATGAATCTTTAATTAGATTGAACTGTAAATTAATAATTTAAATTATCAAATTTGGGAAATGACCGAGAATAGAGTAGCACCAGTTTTGCTCCAAGCGATAGTTAAATCTTTAATTAGATTTGAACGGGAAATGGTAATTAATTTTACCGATAACGCCTTGGTGTTAGTTATCGAGTAGTACCAGTTTTGCTCCATGGGATGAATATGTTGGGATTGGAAAATTAAATAAATGATTACTTCTGTAAGATGCGTTAATCCCGACTAGTTTGGATAAACCTTAATTTTGTTCGAATTGATATCCAAAAGAAGATTAAAGAATAAATTTAAAGAATTTATCTTTGATAGAATTAATGGGAACCTTTCCCAAAAGATATGAATATTTGAATAAAAGAATATTCTGGATTGGAATGAGATGTATGTTGTGTTTTTATAACACTTGTTTATTATATACACGAGTTATTCGAAAAGGCCGAGTTTATACCCATTCTGAATAACTGATTTGACAATAAGTCGACCATGCAGACGGTAGTTGAAGACCGGAGGTCTTCACATCGTTTGGATGATTACTGATGTGTTGATTGGGTCGTACACCCAAGAAAAGGTAATAAGTGGTGATCGTCCAGACGTACTTGGAGATCGACCGGATATGCGAGGACCTCTCTCATGTATTGGACATACGGGACGAGGAATAAGGTGCCTCCGGTTTCGTTCAGACGCAGAACGAACTAGTAAAAGGATGTGTATATGACATTGGATTTTATTCTTTTTTGATTGATCTCTATTAAATATATATCTGTTTGGCGGCGGAGAATTCATTCTCTTGCTTAACGCCCTTCTTTGAGACGTATGAGCTCAAAGGTTATATATTGATAGATATCAGCCGCATGGCATGAATTGCCTGTGTGGCATGCTGAGATGTAAATGATCAAGGCTTCTATTGAAAAGCAGAGTCTTGTGGTTGATGATCAAAGCACGGCTTTAAAATAGCATAGCTTTGTGTATAGCGTTAATTCGCGAGCCTCACACCTCGGTATGAGTCAAAAACGGGATCAGACTATTGGGAAAACATGACGTTTCTTTCTAGCTGTGGGTGATGTCAGGGTTTTGCAAGCCCTGGCATTTTTATATTTTTACCTATGTAGTTGTTGGATTGTGAGGTGCCTCGGATATATCGGTCTCTACAGAGCCGATGGATATAGGTCCGATAGGACCGGGAAACGTGTGTTCAGGAATTGCCAATCCTCAAACGTAAGGGTGGACCGACCCAACTGATCCAAGGGTTCACTGCGAGGGATGCTGAGGCATTTGCTAGAGTGTCTTGAATCGGAGAGGAGCCATCCCTGGCCTCGACTCATGACGTAAATCCAATTTCCAATACGAGACATTCGGTTTTATTTGTAGAGCCTAGTACGACGACATAGTGGGATGGGGCACTATGCCATCTATGATTGGTACATTTATATTTGAAGTTGTCTTCATACACTTTACACTATAATAGTATCAAAATGATTTGTTTTAAACGTACCAAGCATGTTTGGCTATTATAAGGTAAAACTCTATCCTCTGGCTCGCGTTGCATTGTGTGATGGGACCTGAGACTTATTATAGCTTCATTTTTCCAAAAAGCATTGCGCTGTTTTGTTATATGCACTGGTATTCTTGGGAGGAAACCCGTTACATGTTATACGACATGGTCCCTTGATATATCTGATTTTAAAGTAAAGTTATAAATAACTATTTTAGTTCTCACACCAGTCACATGACTGACCTGGAGTTTATTGTTTTAACCTAAACTCTAGGTGCCCTTATTTTCCACACGGGCAGCTAGTAGTTTTGGTTTTGCAGATTTGTATTCACAGGATCCTGGTTTACAGCTGGAATGAAATTCGGAAAGCTTTGTATCCGTATATTCTTTTCAGTTGTGTTTTTGTATTATTTTCCGCTGCATTGTAACTTGTAAATCTCTGATATTTATCAAATGTGTATTATTTGTTCATACTCTGTATATTCTTGTACTCTGATGTAAATTGTTGTAATAAGCAATGAAATGATCTTCTGTTTGTGTTCTGATTTGTCGTGTTCTCAACTCAATCCGGACTTTCCTTTACGGGGAAGTTTGGGTCGTGTCAGTAGATGAGGAGACACAAGCTTTGATATTGATGAGTTCTTTACCAAAATGCTGGGAAACACTTGTTATTGCATTAAACAACTCAAATTCAGATGGAGTTGTTTCAATGGGATTAGTGGTTAGTAGTCTTCTTAATGAGGAGATGCGAAGGATGAATCTAATGGAAGATAAAGAGAAAACTGAAAATTCAATTGGAGAGGTACATTTTGCAAGGAGGAGCAATCGACCAAACAAAGAAAGGAGCCAAAATAGGCCAAATATGGAGAGGGATTTCATCTGTTATTATTGTGAAAAACATGGCCATCAACTTAGATTTTGCAACAAGCTTAAGAGGGACAAAGAAAGAATGAAAGCATTGGAAGAGGAAAAAGACAAACTTGATGAAGGCAATGGTGATGAGGTAAACTTTGGAATTAGTAATGATATTCAATATGTTGATGAAAGAAATGAAAATGGATGGGTGCTTGATACGGGTGCATGTTTCCATATATGCCGCCAAAAGGGAGCATTCACTGATTATAAGGAGAAAAATAGCAAAGTGGAAACTGCTAATTGAGGAGACTTACATGTTAAAGGGATAGGTTCAGTTAGGTTGAAGATGCACGATGGAAGGATGGTGAAGCTTACAGGAGTTAGGCATGTCTCGGAAATTACGAAGAACCTTGTTTCTGTAGGACAATTGGAGGCTAAAGTTTGTAATTTTGCAACTCGGGGTGGAATTACAAGAGTTTGGAAGGGTAATAAGGAGGTGCTACTTGCAACAAGGGAAAGTAATAATGTATACAAATTGCTTGGGAAAACGATGGAGAATGAAGAACTTCTCAAAGTAGTGGTGAAAATTCAAATTGTTTAAAATCAAAGTGGAGCCATCAACAAAAAGCTGTGAAGACCACATGGAGGCCATTGTGGTATTACAAACAGTCCTGGTTTATTGATGGCATGCATGTCTAATTTGGATATTGTTTTGAAGTTGGGTTCTAGGTGGAGTTTGGATGACATATATGGAATATAGTATCAAGGTGGAGATTGTTAGGTTTTTAGTGATACAACATTCCATATTTATGTAGATCTTGAATATATTTGAGTCTATATGAAATCATGACTCAAATTCATTGCCTATTTTATAGGTTTCCTACATCTTTTGAAGATTGATTAATTACATATTTTAAAGATTTGGTAGATTTTATGGAGTGATTAGTTGCCTCTTTTATTGCATTAGAAAAGGTAACAAATCATCTACATGGGAAGACTTGTGGAATTATTCAATGGTTTCTTGAAAAAGATATTTTGTCAACCCTAGTATAAATATTCATTACATTGTTTATTATATGCATATAGGAGAAATGGTTTATTCTTTTTAGGTTTTAGGATTTGAGATATCTTCTCAATTTTAGTTTTTTTATTGTAATCTTTTGGTGGTTTAATAAAAGTTTTGTTTTGGTGGAACAATTTTATCATTATTTTTCTTCACTTCTTGTTTCTTCTAAAATCTAATTGTGTAGAGATCCAAAAATCCCTACAATATATTATGTTTTTTTTGAATATATATAGTAGACAATTACTTTTATTTCATACGAGTATATATGCACGTCCGGGTGGACCTGAATTTGATTGTCGAGCCATATTGTATAGCATAGCTATTTAAAAAAATGACAATAAAATCGATGAAATTATCGCTTATCATATCAACACATTCAGATATAGCCAACGCACTTGAATTGCCTCATTAATTGGCTCAACGTACACGAAGCATCAGATACCTGATTAAACATTAATGTGCATCATGTAAGCCAGACTCTTTTTAGACAAAATATACAGAGTATTACACAAACACTAAAAATAATACAATTAATGGTCGCAATCCTGCTTTTGATTTACTGCCAGAGATAAGTAATCCAACAATATGCATGCATAAAATATTATCTCATAAAATCCATAATCTTTTTGGATAAAATATACAATATTTCTTCCAATCAAAATACAATTAATGTTAAAATCCTCTCATCAACATCTTACTCTTCTCTTCTTCTTTTTCTTCCAGAAATCCAAATTACGAAGACTAAATCAGGATGCAACAGCCTCAACACAAAGCACGTGTCAACCAGGGCACATTTGACGGTTTAACTGGCTTCAGCAAGAAATCCTATGCTCCCTCTTCCAAGCACCTGCATTAAACCAGAACCAACTAAAGTGCAAATGCATGTTTTCTCCACTGATTGTAGTAATTAGGCGTCTGAAAGCAGGGGGTTTAAGCTAAATGCATTAATAATAAATTTCATCTTATTGCCCAAAAAAAAAAAAAAAAAAAAAAAAAAAAAAAAAAAAAAAAAAATCAGACCACAAAGATTTAAGCTTAAATGTGTTTTCTAAATATTTTAGATACAAAATTACAGAACTAAATTATCAAATAAATATTGTATTATTTTGTATATACCTAACTAAATTATTCAGTCAGGTAAATATCCAGTCAGTGTTTGAAGAGACATAATTAGGGGTGGCAATTAGACCCGACCCAATAGACCTGGACCCGACCCGTCGGGTCTTGGCGGATTGGGTTTTGTTGGGTCTATACCATACATTTTCAAAATCTGGACCAGACCTGACCCATGCTTCGGGTCAGGTCGGTTCGGGGTTTTTTTTGGGTAACAACACTAAAAATACATATTTTAATGTATTTTGGTCGGGTCTTTCGGGTCGGGTCAATTCGGGTCGGGTTTTATCGGGTCTTTATTGTATTTTTCATCACCTAGACCCGACCCGAGACCCGTCGGGTTCGGTTCAGGTCCGGGTCGGGTCGGGTCGGTTTTTCGGTTCTCGATTCTAATTGCCAGCCTTAGACATAGTTATTTTTAAATAACATGTAAATTCCGACTTTTTAATAAGATATACTATTGCTCATCATCATGATATCTTAGCAAGAGTTAATGTTAATGGACCAACTAACTTAGTGAAATAATAAATGTAAGTTATGGGTCATGGCCTTGATGTCTAAACTTTTTCAAACAAAATGTAAATAGTAGGGTTGAATTTCATTAAGGCGTTTAACATACAGTAACATGCATACAAACCTCAACTGAGTTTATAGTGAAATGCAACATCCATTAACTCTACTTCAATACCCACCATTGCATAAACTTAATTTGTAAAGTGCAATAATTACGTGAAGTACCTTGTAGCTATAAGCAGCATTAGAAGTTTCAATGGAAATGTGAAGGCCAACAGCAAAGAGATTTCTGCACCAAGTGACAATAATAATCTAAGACTGGCCAAAGATGACAGTGCAATATGAAGATAACACCAGTGATTTGTCTTGCTAATCACTGCTCATGCTTTGGTTCAATGTTTCAAGCAACCAATCACAAATGTCATGTAGATTAATAAAATATTGTAATTGATTCTATGGTTCAACCTATAGAAAACTTGAATATAATTTTAACAGGCCCTTATTGATTTCCAATTTATTGTTGAATAATGAATACGTGGACATGATTTACAAATTTAGAACGTTAGAAAACAATCTACAAAAATTATCATATTTTAGATCTCTTCCTTTGTTTAGTAATTGCACTGTACTATATGCATGTATGTCTGATGCCAAAACGTTCCAATTAATTACCTTGATGACCAAAATCCCAAACAACCCATCCTCCATCCCTCGATCAGTTTGATAAACCTGATTCAAACTAAAGAGAAGCAATCATTAAGCATGTCACTAAGCAATCCATGTATTGCAGATATACCATTTTCCGATAATAAAGTATCAAGCATAACCTAAACTGTAATTGTGAATGCCTACAATTACCAATAGCGTCTTGATATGACTGCACATCAACATTCCTCCCTCTTCTCCTTACTTCACCACCAAATGCTTATTTTTTTCAGAATCTAACGCAACTGCTTAGGTTTGACTCTACAAAGTCCTTAAATACATCCTTCTACTAAAAAATGGATACAGTTATCAGTCTATAATATGCTAATTATAGCAGTGAGAAAATGGATACAGTTATCATTTTACAGTTTTCTCTTCTTCCTTTTGTCAGCTTTGTCTCGAACTATGGGCCTAAAACTTTTTTTGCCTAGGGCCTAGCTTTTGCCAGGGCCGACACTGCAGTGTAGATATAATGTACACAAAGGTAGCATTGTCCAAGCACGCTGAACTACACCCAAATCAGATAGAAAATTATTTATATTTCCATGTTTGTCATGATCTTAAAAACAGAGTAAGAAAAACCGCAAATACATCAATGTCATGTTGTATTACACCAAAGCATTTATATGTGCATAATAAGCAAAGGGGAAAGGGCATTATTTATATTTTGCAGAAACATATACTGAAGTAGTAAAACGTCACTGTTTTGTTCTAAGGATAAAAGCATGATGGAAATGCTAGGATAGAGCTTGAAAGAAATGCTTTCCTTGTGTTGCGTGAAATATAAATCCACATATAAAGGTTTTCTTTTCAATACATGAACCCTCATTGAAAGAAAGGTTTTCTTTGTGTTGCTTGAAATATAAATCCACATATAAAGGTATTCTTTGCGCTGCTTGAAATACAAATCCACATATTAGCTGCTGGAAAGAAACGTCACTGTTTTGGATTTTTATATAAAGGTTCCCTTGCGTTATATTTCATGATGTAAATAAAGTCAAATCCATATAAATTGCAGCAATGAAATGAAGTGAGATCAAAATATCTGCACACCAAAATAACACGTCACATATAAGGTGAATTGGTTTATCAATCAACAACATATCACATGATCAACAAAAAAATAATAATCAAACTGGCCACTAATAAATAAACTTGAAATAACCAATGTAGATGAATAGGCGGAGTTGTTACAAATGGAGCTGTCACCTTGAGCACCGTTTTAACTCTTTTGTGCTGCTGCCTCATCTTGAATCTTCATTGAGCTTTTGTTCCATGCTACAATTTTCATTTCTTGGAATTCTTGTATTGGTGATGTATCCTTTTGTAGTCAATCAGGCTTCAATACGTCTTTCTGGTGGCAATTTCCGATCTTCTGCTTTGCTAATTTTTTTGAGCTTTGTTTGTGCTCGTGCTTAGCTAATAACTTGTATGCATTTACTTTGTTTGGTAATAAAGTCCTAAATCACCTTTAAAAAATTGGGTCAATTGTAGTAAGTCTGATGATTAATCTTTCCTCCAAATACAACTTTTATGTATAACATGGATAAATTTCAACATAACAGATACAAAGGTGTAAGGAATCTCATGTCAATCTAACCCCAAAAAAAAGCATGTAACACTTCCAATAGAAAATAAAAGGGATTAAAAATTTAAGATGAAACACACAATAAAACATGGTCACAGCATTATCACCTGGACAGCAGCTTTTAAACATAACAAACCTCTATATCAATAAGCATGAAGTGATCCAGATCTCTATTCTGAGAGAAGAAGCACTACAACTTTCAGTTCTTTTCACTGCATATTTCCATTCAACAAAAAAAACTTTTCCAATTATTTTTTCTAAAAGAAATAGGCAATATATGATGCATTACTAAGATCTACACCATATTAACATATGGTCATCCCTATTTAAAATGGAGTCATTTAGGAATAAAATAATACTGTCACTGTTACTAAACAGATAAATATCAGGATTACATGACTCTAATCTATGTTTGCGTAATATTTTTCCATTCAGAGTCTGGTACACTTTGTTTCTGGATATTTAAGCATTTGCATGCATGAAGCATCATACTGTAAAGGCCAAAAAAAAAAAAAAAAAAAAAAAAAAAAAAACATCACAACTCTTTTCAGTCATCAAAAATTGAAATAGAACCGGAGGATCTATTGTGTACACAATCAAGATGTAAGTAATTAATGCTTACCCACTGTTTTCATTTTTATGATCTTGTCAAAACAGTAAACACACAAAAAGTACAGCAAAAAATTCTTCTTATCTATACAATAAAGTAAAAGTAAAAAATATGTTTATTTACATCATCTTATGGTCTGTGATCGATACAGTGCATAGCAACGTATAAATTTACTTAGCTAGAATGGTGGAAAATATGAAAGAAAATCCAAATATCAAAAGCTACAAAATTTGGAGTGAGATAATAAATTTTGACAGCGTGGTAGTTAGAATTAGTTTCAATGCTATTACTCACAGCTGGATTTTGGTTGTAATAAATGGTTTAATTTTTCGGCAGCAAAATGATAAATAGAATTAGAACACATTCAATAGTAATTTTCTCCCTGTGCGAGTGAATAATAATTGATGAAGAAACGATTAGGATTTCTTAGTATACATGGCAGTAAAGAGAAGGGATAACAATTTTACCATAACTGCCCGACTTGTTCATGTGGAAATTTATTTTGTACTGTCAATAAAACATAGACTAACCTCCAGTATATAAAGCAAGTCGAAATTTATTTTGTACTGTCAATAAAACATAGACTAACCTCCAGTATATAAAGCTTCAATTACGAAAAAGCCCAGCATGGTTTGCTTCTAGCTTTGGTCTCGTTTTCTATGCTCGGAGATCAGCTTTTCACCAGCCAAGCTTTAGTTCAACTCAGTCTAGGTTGATGCTTGCTTCGACCCATCATCGGTTCGGATTAATTATGTTTCAACTCCCAGTCATGCAATTTTGATAAGAGAGGGAGAAATGAATGGTAAATATTAAAATGGAAGTCAATTAGTCGGATCATTTTGGAAAAAAAGCCACTACTCAGAAGTAGATATTGCTAAAAGAAATCCAGTGAGTGACTTGCTCAAAATTGAAGGTCTGGTGTAAATAACGTACCCACCGTATGATTAAGATCCCAGCTTACTATCACACAAAATGTAAGAAAAAAAATCATTTTCTTATATACGAAAACTGAAAAATAACCGGGTGGTTAGAAACAGCAACTATAAATGGATAATATACATTGCATTTAAAAAAAGAAAAAGAAAAAAGAGAGACATATAAAAGCATGCATAAGTAATTAACCCTGAGGCAGTGTCACACATTAGTAATAAATATGTATAAAATGAAGCCATACTACCAATAGCAGTGATGACTCATCATTAATGGTAGGGACAGTGGCATTAGAAATATAATGTATAACTTGAAGGAGAGCATTATTACACACAAAGGCAAATCCCATTAGCAACGGAATGTTACTTCAAATTCTGAAGATGTACAGAGTATAAATGCTATAAACTACATAGCCTTTTCTGGTTGAAAACAATATCTTATATGAAGCACTATAAACTGCACATCCTTAGTTGTTGTTTAACTCATAGATAAATCAACTGTCAACTACATAGCCTTTTGTGGTAGAAAATATAATCTTATATAAAACACCATCAGGCATCAGCTACAGTCTTCTCTGGGTGCCTATATATGCAATGCAAGCTATATAGGCTTATTTGCTATTTATTCCATATATACAAAACAAATTAGCACTGACATAGCAACACTTAAAATTAGCTAATATGCTGAGCTGATAGTAACTGTAATGAAGGATAAACAGGGGAACTTTTTCAAAGCCATACCTTGGTACAACATGTTTGAAAAACTATGGCTGAATAAAAGTTTGTGAATCAATAAGATAAAGAGAAGATAAATATCATACCTGTATTTCATTGAAATTACACGATCCTGCCGACTTGCTCGCTTCCCCTCCCTAGTTATTAGAGTTGAGCTTAGGCCAAAATATGAAATTATGGACGGTGCTGAATTCGCAAATTCTATTAAAAAGACAAACAGTAAAATCAGAGCTTAAAGTCGAACAGTAACTGCAAATCTCCATTTGCAGTTGGAAAGGGAAAAAAATTTGTTGGAGCCAAATATTATCTTCAACAAACACAGGAAAAAAATACAAATATATATAAAAGTTGGAATAGGAAAGATGAAGAGAGTCATTAGTAAATAATATCACAGCTGTTAATATGTTATGCCACTTCTAATGTACCGCAGTAGACATTTTAAATGGGAAATGTTATTAATTTTCAATTTAGAAATAACAAACTTAATTTGAGGATGATGTGGAGCATACAAATAAACTTCCATTCTTTACTGAACAAATAAATATGTATTCGCCAATCTCATAGAGCTTCAAGGGTTGGAACCACTATGTTGTTAACAGCCCAAATTAACGTGAAATAGCAGGGGCATTTCAGATATTTCAAAAAGACGTCAAATTTACCTTATTAGTAGTAAAGATATGTTAGAAAAATAAAAAGTTTAATGGTAAATCGTTTTGAATGTTTCTTCAATACTCACTTCACCTTTCATTACAGCTATTATGAAGAGCCAAAATACAATATCCCCTAATCTTAATGGGAAACTTATAGTAGTAGAAGCAAAATCCATTCAAGAGAGTAACACATGTGGGGCTAGTTAACCCAAAAGTGAAAGTGAACAAAGAATTTAAGTATATCAATATTGGCACAAACACATAGAATAGGTGATTAATTAGTATAACACCTTTAAGCAAACTAAATCAACTAAGAACTAATTTAAATTAATGCTCTTAAACCAACTTTCTTTCTGCACTTCAAGTTTACTTAAGTTTGTTTGAATAGTGTATATACACAGAAATCGGAACGGAAAAAAAAATAGAAATGTTGGGAACATAGCATAATAACTTATTGAATGAAATAGGTAAAAAAATTAGCACAACCAAGTATAATAAAAAAAATTGGTTGTAATAGATAAATCATATATTAAAATTGATAAAACTGGAAAAAAGATAGCAGCATTTGTATAAATAAAGTTCTTTTACAGTTGATCTTATATTTTATAATATTTATAAATACAGATATGATTACATATACAAACAACATTAATATTTTTATGAGCTAAGAATTGAGAATAAGGATGAATACAGAGATGGAGAAGATAAAATCTTGTTATTAATTTTGTAAAAATGACTTGAACGAATGATTAGTTACAGCCTATGATACATATTTATACACAATAGTATGTAATGTTTGACTAGTAACGTTTTGTAATAAAGCAGAAATTAGAACAAAGCAAGGTGGGCTAAGCCAGTAAGAAATATAAAATAGTTGTTGATAAGATGTTAGCCGACATATCTTCATTATTTTCTCTAATATGCCCTCTCGAAACTAGGGTTTCCTGACACCCTAGTTTAGAAATCTGAAGATAAGTCCGTCAACTACATTGTCGAGAAAGCTTTTGATGACATTATTTGATAATATCCTCACTGGATCTACACGAATCCTCACTTGATGATTTCAAATTTGAGAGCTTTATCTCAGATTTGGGTGTAAATGGTTTCAGTTACTTGTCAGTTGAACCTCTGTCTTCTTTCCGGTTGCAGATGTCCCTTCTGAGATGATTCAAAGTTTCGAATCTGTGAATTTCAAATTTGGGTGCTTTGTCTTCAACAACATCCAGATCTGTCCTGAATTTGGTAAAATTCTTAACTGAAATTGCTTTTGTCAGAATATCTGCCCTTTGAAATACACTAGGTATATAGTTAACTTGTATTAATCCTTTCTGAACTAATTCTCTGACAAAGTGAATATCGATTTCAATATGCTTAGTTCTAGCATGTTGTATAGGATTTTCTGTCATGTAAACTGCACTTCTATTATTACACCATAAATAGGTTTAACATCTGTTTTGAGCTTGAGTTCTCCCAGTAATGACAATATCCATTTAATTTTAGCTGTAGCATTTGCTATGCTTCTATATTTTGCCTCTGTACTAGATCGTGAAATAGTAGGTTGCTTTTTAGCACCTAATGATATTAGACTTTGACCAAAATAGATACAGTATCCAGATGTTGATCGTTTATTATCTGGATCTGAATCCCAATCAGCATCTGCATAGCCTGTGATATTTAATTGTTGACTTACTTTCAATGTTAATCCAAAATTGATAGTTCCTTTGAGATAGCGTAGTATTCTCTTTACAGCTTTCCAGTGCAAAACCATAGGTTCCTGTATAAATTGTGAGACTTTATTAACACTGAAAGCAATATCTAGTCGTGTTATAGTTGCATATTGTAATGCTCCTACAACACTTTTATACTCAGTGACATTTGATATTGCTTCCCCTTTATATTTAGAATAATGTTGATTAGTAATCACTAGAGTTGGTTGGAGGGTTTCGCATCTATCATTTTGTCTTAACAAGTAACTCATTTATGTACTTTCTTTGGCATAAAATAATTTCTTTATCAAATCTATTTACCTCTATGCCAAGAAAGTAACTTAGATTACCCAAATCTTTAATTGAAAATTGCTAATTTAGATAATGTGTTAACTTGTTAATTTTTGAGGTATTGGTGCCAGTAATAATTAAATCATCTACATAAATTAATATGTAGGTTGTAAATGAGCTATTTATTTTAACAAACAGTGAATTATCTGATTTGGTAGGCTGATAACCTGTACACCCCGTAATTTTAAAATGGGACATAAGAGATAATTAAAGAATAAATAATTATTAAAAGAAAAATTAGTTGAAATGGGTTACGCCACTGCGTTCGTTTCGGAATTCTGCTTGGGATAGAGTCCGAGTTTGCGTAAAACGGATGACGTATGAAGAAGATATGGACGAACAAAGTTGGGCAGAAAAACCGGAAATAGCCCAGAATACACTGGCGCACTTATGAAGTGCGCCAATACAAAATTGCACTGGCGCACCGGCCAAGTGCGCCCATACCAAGGGATGTCCAGCAAAGCATTCTGGAGTGTTCTGTGATGACGTGTCTTGTTCTGATTTGCTGGATGATCTGTCTTCGAGCTGTGTGGCTCTGGTGACTCCTAGGTTAATCTAAAGGCTAGAATTAATCCTAGACATCTATATATACGTAGCTAAACCTAGACCCTAACCTCATAACCCTAAAACTATGGTGTCGTCATGCTGTTCGCCTACAAGCCAGCCTAGCCTCCATTCATCTACCCCAAACTAGAAAAGTAAATCCAAACTAGTGATCGATTAGAAGACCTTCAAATCAAACGTCTACATCAAAGGATAGCTTTCCAAATTCGGAAATCAGATCCCAGAAATCAAGATCCGTCCTTTTTCTGTAAGTACAGTTATTATTTAGATGTGAACACCTAATAAGAAATCATGAGTGTAATAACTGGATCTAGAACTGTGCCTATTTCTATTCGTGCCTATCCTTTTGTCAAATCTGAATTGCTTATGCCTATTAGACTGTTGTGACTGACATAATAAAGCCTATCATGCCTATTGGACTGTGGTGACTGACATAGTAAAACCTATCATGCCTATTGGACTGTTGTGACTGACATAGTTAAATCTATCATATGAGACTATTGGGACTGATACCATTGAACCTATCATGTTGTATTAAATTTGTGGTTCTTTTATGTATATAAGTTACATGCTAAGTTATGTTCATACATGTTATATGTTTAGATCCAAGCTAGTACACATGTTTAAGATCTATATAAGTTCATGCTTATACAATTAGATCTATGCTAGTTTGCATGTTAATTGGATCTAATTTAAATGCAAGATCACGTTTATGTGCTTAATTAAGTTTATGTCATTCTATCCCAAATTTATACTACGCATGTTGATCTATATTGTTTATGCATGTTGGAATGTTACATGTCCCTTTCTTTTCACTTTTGTTTATAAGTTAGGCTAATTTGCAAGCCTAACGTTCTACGTGAATTATGAGAACGAATAACGGAGGAGACGTTGGGGAAAAAATATTAAACTACATGCTATTGGCATAGATTGGCTCATAATCATGTAAATGATTAGTATCATGAAATGGTTGAATTTGTATACCAAGAATTATGAACATAATTTAGAGGGTAAATGGGTTATGGCTTGAAATGACAACACTTGTGGATAATTTGCATATGAACATAAATTGTAAATAAGTAAATTAATTAAAAGATGAATATGCCTAACCTGAGGTTAGATTGAGTTACTGTGTAAGACTGCCCGGAACCGTTCGGCACATCCAGCAACCGTAACAATATAGATCTAATATGAGAGGTTAGCGCATTAAGCCCAAAAAACCCGAGGTTAGATTGATTTGCGGTATAAGACTGCCCGGAACCGCCCGGAACATCCAGCGACCGCAACAATATAGATCTAATGTGAGAGGTTGGTGCTTTAATGAATGAATTAAAGCTAAGAAACAGACAGACTAAGAATGGTAGGGTTAAGTTAATTAAGGCAACACTTAACCAACACAACATGTTAAATTTACAGATGGGTGGGGTTAGGTTAATTTGAGAACGCTTAACCAATGTAACATGACAAGTGGTAGGGTTAAGTTAATACAAGAGGGCAACACTTAACCAATATAACATGATGAACGAATGGGGTTAAGTTAATGGAAACCACTTAACCAATATAACATGATGAACGAATGGGGTTAAGCTAAGGAGAAAACACTTAACCAATATAATATGATGAGTGAACAGGGTTAAGTTAACAGAAAACACTTAACCAATTACAACTTGATTGAATGAGAAGGGTTAAGTTAATAAGAAACACTTAACCAACATGACATGACATGTAGATGGGTTAAGTTAACTTGAATGGATGGATAACACTTAGCCAATTTGGGGGGTATACGAATAGACCCTAGGAAACCCTAGTAACGGGGACTCATTTCAGCAGTAACCCACATGGATGTATCACGGTACCCTGAGCTAGGCAAGGTGGGGCACGATTACTGGGCTGATTATAAGCGGTCAAAATAGCGGCAGGGGGGTGCAGCAGTGTAGTTCCGGTGGAGTATGGGCGTGCACGTGCTCCAGAGTGAAAAAACAGGCACTGGACATCAGTAGTATACACTGTGCATCTAGAATTTGTGTCGGGTTGCTATCATAGGGATTGATACACCTTATGGTGGGACCAGCATAGGGTATCTACACGCAAGAGAGGGACGACTGACACAGACACAAGGAAAGTTAATACAAGTAGGGAGCCGATCGATAGGGTAGTAAGGGTACATCTAACATCTTCATGGCAATTAGGCTGATTGAGGTAAGATCCTCATACTAGATGTACACCTGAAGGCTACCACAATTGCGGGGTTGGGATCACCATACTATATAACACAGGATACTAGTTGGGACACTAGTAGGAGATACAGATCCTTTTTCACAGGATACTAGTTGGGACACTAGTAGGGAATACGAATCGTTCATTAAAAGACACTAGTTAGGATGCTAGTTCGGTGGTGTAGAGAAAATGGGAAATCGGAGAAAGAACCAAAGCGCATTCAGTGTATCTTACCTTGTCATATCTAACAATCATCATTTGTTGTCATGCTATGCTTATTATCATGGTTATGTCTGGTATTCAGTTTATTCATGTCATGATCCTTTTACCTGTTTACATGCTGAATAATTACTGGACTTACCAGACTTATGTCTGAGCCGTTTTCTTTCGCCTTCTTTTCTTCCGTTCCCCCCCTCCCCCAGGTTCACATGGAGGGAATATCACCACTTAGCTCAGTTTTCTTTCCAAGCTCGAAGATAGACGATGTATTGCTTTGGACTCTCTTTTCCACCGCTATGGCTGGCTCATGCTTTATTGGGGAATATGATTGTCATTTTATGCTTCTTTATTTTGTTAAACAAGACAAATGCTTTGTTGTAATGGATAAGGGTGTTTTGGTGTTGGAAAACAATCTTCGTACAAGCTGTTTTACCAAGTTGCTATTTTATCAATGAAGTAAAGTTTTATATATTTTCCGCTGTTTAAAATTTTGTCTGTTTTGTAATTTATCTGTTCTATACACATATGATGCCCCACTGAAGTTAATGCATTCCATTTGTGAGTGACCTTAACGGAGGTGGGGTGTTACATGTGGTATTAGAGCTAAAGGTTACCAGAACAGATAAAGGATTTTGAAACCCGTTTTCAAAAGCATTTTGATAAAGAAGTAATTTCAAAAACATGTTTTAAAGAAGCGTTTTTGAAGAGAAAAGTATTGTTTTTAAAAAAGGCATATTCCCCAAAGCCATATGCACTATCTTTCGATTCTCTATTTGAATCTCTTCTTCCTTTCTTTTCACCATAGTTTCGTAGGCATACGGCACATGTCGAGGGCGAAGTAGTGCCCAACCTCCATCTGTAGCCACAGTATTTTCACCTACGGCTAATCTTCTTTCAAGCTTGGTAGTTTGCCATGCGATGGAGGTAGTTTCAAGAAACTTGTCAACAAGCTACACAAGTATAGTAAGGATAAGAATAAGGTAGTTTGGGCTAAGGAGCACAAGCCCAAGGATAAGAAGCTTTTTGATATGGCTTAATCCACACAGAAGGATAAACGTGAAAAGAGGCCAAAGTGGAAGAATCACAAACAAGGGATTGGAATATAAGATGGGTGGAAGAAATAATAGATCCCACGACAAGAGAAAATGTAACACCCCACCTCCGCTAGGGTCACTCACAAAGGGAATGCACTAGTTTTGGAGGAGCGTTATCGAGGTAAACAAACACAGAAATATTACAAGACAGAATATAGATAAAACAGCGGAAGAATCAAAAGATAAATTTCATTACTTTCAAAAAGAGTCAAAAACTTTTACAACTAATAGCCAAGGTCATTATTTTCCATTACAAAAAATCCTGTCTTGCATAAATAAAGAAGCATAATCTTAAAACAACAAAAGTAGCTTAATTCCCCAAAGGTAGCAAAAGTGCAGCCATAGCATAGCTCAAGATCAAAGCACACATAAGATGAACCGAAAGCAAGCGAAATCCAAGCTAAGTGCTAGAGTTTCCTCCCTGAGAACCTGGGGGGGGGGAAACGGAAGAAAAAGAGGCGAAAGAAAACGGGTCAGTCATAAAGACTGGTAAGTTCTAGTGACTTTCAGCATAAAAACAGATAAAGGTAACATGACATGTATAAACTAAAAGTAAACATAAGTATGATGTCAAGATGGATAAGATAGACTAAGATAACATGATAAATCAAGTATAGGTCAAGTATAGCATCGCATGTTCAAGGTTCGCTGCACGAACTGTACTAGTAGCCCAATCCATGTCAAGTATTAATCATGAAATGATCCCTTGGCCCAAAATCGTGAATGACCCATTACTAGGTCCAACAGAACGATCCACTAATCGATCGGCTCCCTACAAGTTCTAGCTCGTTGTGTTTCTATGTCATACGGCCCTATCACGAATGTAGTCACCTGTGCTAGGTCCACCATATGGTGTATCAAGCCCTAGGGTGCCAACCACCGACACGAATCAAGAATGCACAGATAAACCTACTGATGGCCAATGCCTGCTTTTTCAACTCCGGACCACGTGCACGACCATAGCCCGCCTGAACCTACATTGGCACACCCACACAGCCGTCGTTCTGGTCGCTTACAATCAGCCCAGTAATCGTGCCCCACCCTGCCTAGTTCCAGGGTACCATGATACATCTAGTGGGTTACTGCTGAAATGGACCGCGTAACTAGGGTTTACGTCTAGTAGGTTAAGTGTTGTCATTTAAATTCGAGACTTAACCCCATCAGTCTAGCATATCAAGTTGGCTAAGTGTTGTCATTTAAGTTCGTGACTTAGCCCTACCATTCACGTGTTAAGTTGGTTAGGTGTTGTCGTTCAAGTTCATAACCTAACCCTACCAATCATATTTCAAGTAGGTTAAGTGTTGTCTTTCATGTTCATGACTTAACCCTATCATGTTGCATTAATTCATTAATGCACCCCAACCTCTCACATCAGACCTGTTGTGGTGGTCACTGGATATGTCGGGCGGTTCCGGACAGATTTACACCACAACTCAGTCTGACCTTGGGTTTCAAGTGCGATATGACCAACTACCCAAATTGGATCCTATTGTTTGCAGTAACTGGATTTGTCGGGCGGTTCCGGGCAGAATTACACTGCAAACTCATCCCAACCTCGAGTTGGTCATTTTCAAGTTCAATCTAGTGTCATGTCCATGTTCAAATTTCATGTCAAGTTCGTGTCAAGTTTTCAAGGCAAGTTTCATGTACACATCCAGATTCAAGTTATAACAATGTTTAAGTTTTGCCTATTATCAAGTTCATAATTCATGTTCGTAACCAGTTCATGTTTTGCCTAATCTACCCAAATCGTATTCCCATCGCATGTAAACGTTAATCAATCTGAATTACAAGCAAATCTAAATCTAGAGATAAAGGGAATAACATCAAAACTATGATAGGCAAAAGGGACGAGCATAAAGCGATAAAAGGGATTACAAGACTAGCATGATATAACTTGAGATAATTGACTAAAAACATCGCAGGCATATAGATCTGATAACATTATGAACATGAAAAGGTTTGAATAATAATCTAGGTTCAAGAACATGGATAGATCTAACTTAATAGAAAAATCCCCAAAATCAAGATCCAAGGATAAATAAAATAGGTCTGAATAGAAAATCAAGCTTAGATCCAATTTCATATTCATAATCCTGGGCAATGACCTCATGGTTATGGATTATAAGCGATTAATTACAATAGTCATGGACAATTATCCAAAATAGTTCTAGGCAACTACCCTAAATAGTCATAGGCAATTAACCGCAATAGTTTCAAAGTCATGGTCATAGACAATAGTCTTATGTTCATAATCATAGGCAATAATTCATAGTCATGAGTCATAGGTAATTAGCCACAATTGTCCTTGTCATAGTCATAGGCAATAGTCTTATGTTCACAGTCATAGGCATAGGCATAGTCTTATGTTCACAGTCATAGGCATAGGCATAGTCTTATGTCCACAGTCATAGTCCTTGGTCATTAACAATAGTTTCAACGTCATAGGCATGATAATGTTATAGACATGAAAGAGTTTGATTTACAACGTGAATAGGCCCAAAGCAATATTCCCAAAGGTCAAGATCCAAGATGAATAAGAATAGATATGAATCAATTATCATACATAGGTCCAATCCCAATTTATAACATGTCCATATCAAGTTTATAGTTTTTATCTAAAAGGAACTTGAACTTACAGATCGTGGTCTAAGAAATTGAGATGCAGAAGTCAAGTCTAGAAATTAGTCATCGAATTGTTGAATCGTTGAATCTTGATTTGATTGTAGAAGCAAATCCCCCAATATGAAATTCCTAGTCGTAGTCTTCAAGAAATAGTCTTCATGTTTTTATTTTAATTTAATTTAGAGGAAGAAGAAGAAGCCATGATCATCAAGAGTTTGAGCAGCATAAGGTTAGAGAAGAATGGTGTAAAGAGAATGAGGCTAGGAGGCTATTTATATAGGGTTCGGCAGACGAATCTGGGCAGAAAACGAGGTCAAATACATCAGAATGCATCAGGTTCAGAAAATGGGTTCGGGAGGCAGGTCGACACTATGGTCGACCTGGTCAGGGGGGGTCGACACCCCAGTCGACCTGGTTGGGGGGTGGGGGTCGACTCCCCAGTCGACCTGGGTATATGGGCAGGAATTTTCCCGCCAGCCTTCTATGGGTTTGAATTTCGAATTTCTGGCTTTATTTTCGAGCTGTTTTATTTTATTTAAATTCCTGAAACTTCGGAGGGTCATATCTTGGTCATACGGACTCCGATTTCGAAAACTCGGACTTGATTTCATGCAGAATTCCGAGACGAACGCAATGGCGCAACCCATTTCCCCTGATTCTTATTTTAAAATTTAATTCTTCCTTGATTTCTTGTTGTAACATGTTATAAAAATACGGGTTGTTACATTCTCCCCTCCTTAAAGGATTTCGTCCCCGAAATCTCTAAGTTAGGAAGAATATATCCTATCATCCAATCAACCATCTACTCAACCATCATCCACAAGCAACCATTGTCCTTAAAAGGTTTCTAATGCTGTATGAACTTATGCAAGAGTGTGTGTATATGTTCCTTATCTAATGCAAATGATCAGGCCTGTTTGATCTTCTTAATGCAAAATATGTTTAGTGTCATGAATCCAACATGTATGCAAATAATCCTAGTCACATAAACACTATATGTGTGCACAAACATTCATCCATATGCAACATCCACATGATAACACATTCAATTTCATCCATAAACAAGTATAAACACTCATGCATATGCAATATGAAAACGTGTCTGAGCCGATCTAGTGCCTAATGTGTGTTATGCAACCACGAGCAACCACTTGCGACCACTTGCAACCATTTGCAAACATCAACCATAACATGTTTCAAATACATGTTTCCATCCATATGGTTCTACCTAAGGTTCTCAAGATAGGACCGAGAAGATAAGCAAGATAAAACAAAGCATCAAGGAGGAGAAGTTAAAGATGTATCCCTTAAAAGGTCCTGCTTGCTTGCCTTGCCCTTGCTTCTTAGGGCAGTCCTTGCTGACGTGTCCAATCTCACCACATTGAAAGCATGCTCTCATCTTCATCTTCTTCTTTCTACAATCCTGGACTATATGCACCTCAATACCACAGAAGTTGCATTTTCTTTTTTCACGTGTCTTGTTATCCTTATTGTTGTCGTTGTTATCGCCTCCCTTCTGGAAGTCTTTCTTCTCGTTCTGAGACTCATCCGCCTTAACTTTTTTCCTATCACTCATACCCTTCCTATGCAACATGTTAACAAGCCTCACAAAAACTATCTCCATCGTACGGAAAATCCTCCACGAAGCTAGAAAGAAGATTAGCCGTAGGTAAAACTACTGCGACTACAGATGAAGAAAAGAAAGGAAAAGATATTCAAACAAGGAAACAAAGGATAGTGCTAATGGCTTTTGGGGAATAGCCTTTTCAAAATAAACTTTTCATGAAAAATGCTTCTTCATAAACGGTTTTGACAATAATTTCAGAAGGTTTTTAAAAGCTTTTGCCCAGTCTGGTAACCTTCTGCTCTGATACTAAATGTAACACCCTACCTCCGCTAGGGTTACTCACAAAGGGAATGCACTAGTTTTGGAGGAGCGTTATCGAGGTAAACAAACACAGAAATATTACAAGACAGAACATAGATAAAACAACGGAAGAATCAAAAGATAAATTTCATTACTTTCAAAAAGAGTCAAAACCTTTTACAACTAATAGCCAAGGTCATTATTTTCCATTACAACAAATCCTGTCTTGCATAAATAAAGAAGCATAATCTTAAAACAACAAAAGTAGCTTAATTCCTTAAATGTAGCAAAAGTGCAGCCATAACATAGCTCAAGATCAAACCACACATGAGATGAACCGAAAGCAAGCGAAATCTAAGCTAAGTGTTAGAGTTTCTGTAATGACCCGCATTGGCAGAGGTATTATGATTATTTTATTTTATTTTATAAATGGTGGTTTAGTGAATTTAATGGCCGTGGAATTTAATTATGATGAATATTTAATTAAAATAATAAATTAAATAAGATATTTAATTCTGAATGGTCGAAATGACGATATGGTGTGAACCGGATCATCTGTGATATTTAATTCAGCTTGGAATTGAATTTGAATAACGAATATATTCAATCGTCGACAGTTGAACGTATAGTTTATAATATAATTAAAATAGAGCTCGAAATGGCGCTGCAGTTCGAAATTTGGCGATTTGAACTTCAACTGAGTGTACAGGATTCGTTTTAAGCCGGATTTCTGGGAAACAAGAAACGTGTGGAGCTGGTGGAGTATATCTTTCTAGTGGAAGAGAAAAATCAGGATTTCGTCGTGTAGATTTTGAGATATGTCCAAATCAAATTTCAGAAAAAGTCGCTATAGAATCGTTTATCGACCATAACTGTTTATTCGATATAACTGGAGATCGGGTTTGAATTTAGACAAGGTTCTTTTGGGAAATAGTGATAATTCAATTTTTAGAATTTTTCTATAATTTTTAATTAATTTAATAAGTGACTTTTTATTTGAAGCATTTTGCACCCCGAAATCAACATTTTGAAGTTTCAAAATATGAGTCCATCTACCGGTATTATTATATTTTTGGGATCGTGAGACATTGCTCGTCTCACTGGTGTTTTTATTTCTGTTCGTTGCAGCTTATATATGAACAGAATTATAAATAAGGTATTAACTCGTCACAATGGAAATAAGATGTGCTCACTTCACATCCATGCAACCATACAAGGCATTAAACAAAGCACGTCCTCCTCTAATTCTCTATCAAAACGTGGACGTCCTAAAATTCAAACAAGAAAATCCAAAACATGGACATCCTATACCATACACAATCAAACACTGACGTCCCTCTCTATTCAAGGCAGCATGGCCTTCCACGAGTACACCCTACGTCCAAAACTTAAGGGTTAAGTCTTCCAAATACTATAAATACATCAGGTTTTCATTGATCTTCGGTTTCAGTAATGCGAGCCGCCATGGTTGTTCTACAGTAAATATTGCAAAATCTTTTTGAAATAAAATCAAATAGCAATAAGGCACTGTCTCTCCCCCCGTTCTGTTATGTACGCATGATTCACTGTTGATGCCTGAAAGCCGATGCTGGGATCCCGTCGAGCTACATGTAGGGATGAAGAGGAGTGGGTCCGTGACTTACCTGGTTGCACGTTGGTCTGCTGTACGTAAGAGCAGCGGCGTGAAGTAACAGTGTATGGCGTGAATGGCAACAAGGTCGGAAGCTTCATTATTTTCTCGGTTCATCTATGGGTCCGCACCAAAAATATGGGGGGGGGGGGTCCTAGGCGTCGGTGTTCGAGGAAATGATAAGCTGAGGGTAGGAATGAGAGAGGTGAGGAGCTGTGTTCGTACGGGGAGAAGGGGTTAGGCTGGAAGGGGGTATTGACGTTGGTAGTATGAAATGGAGTTCATGGCGCTAGTATTGAGGGAGAATTGGCAATGGCTTGCTGAAGTTTAGATCGTGATTTTTGTTCTGTCGTGGAAGATGAGTTGAGCAGTTTTGAGCAGAGCGGGTCTGGAGGATCCTTGGGTCAAGATGGAGTTAAACGGGAATGGGCCGGCTTGGCAATGTTAAAGCCCATTTTCATAATATCCATGTTTTATTTTAATTCAAATTTGAAGAGTGATAGAGTATTTTTGGCTTAAGGGACTCACGGAAATTTGTTGGAGAAACAACAGGAGATGGATGAAATGGTAATGGAGAAGAAGGGTCATGAACGGGTCTGGGCTTTTACATTAGTGGATGGGCCGGAGTTAAAGAAGGTAAAAGCCCAATAAGAAAATAAAGTTAAGTTATTTTAAATTTAAACTAGTACGTTAACTTTATAAATGTGTAACTTCGTCATACGATATCAGAATCAGACGAAAACAAGATCCGACGAGATCGTATGGACGAGAGCAACACAATGAGACTGACCGGGAGTGAATCCGAGCCCATTACAATTTATGGCGAAATAAATTGTCCGACTGAATCAGATAACGCAAACCGTTATTTAATGGCTAACGCGTCAATGTGAGTAAAACTCACCAACTCTGAACAGTTTATAAATTCATGTTGTATTTTTAGAACTGTTAGATATTGGCTGATTGACTGTATGTTGACTGTTTGATTGAACTGCTAGTCAGTTAGTTAAATTTCTATATTGATTCTGTTTAACAGAATATATCATATAGAACTGAAAGTGATGTTATCTATATTGTTTAACATCTGTGATGTAGGGAGACAGGTTGGAGGAATCCAACTGGATTCCTCAACATTTATTTTTCTGTTTTCATATATTGTGACATATAATGTGTTATATAATCTGTTATGGATAATGGGTGTTGGAATGATGTTGATCATTTTTATTCGATATTTTAAATATCATAAAAGACCCTGGGATGTAAAAAGAATTATTTCAATGTATATTGAAATAAAGGGATTTTATAAAATCAACAGATTTAATAAAAGGAAATATTTCGAAAATAAATAAAAGGGAAAAATGTTTTAAAACGAATAGAGTTTTATAAAAGGGAAATCATTTGTAAACTGAAGAACTGTTACTAAAGGTAAATCTTTATAAATGAATAGTTTATTCGAATAGAATAAAGGAGTTAATCGATGTTAGTTTAATCGATTAGTGTTAAAGTAAAAGGAGTTAATCGATGTTAGTTTAATCGATTAGTGTTAAAGTAAAAGGAGTTAATCGATGTTAGTTTAATCGATTAGTGTTAAAGTAAAAGGAGTTAATCGATGTTAGTTTAATCGATTAGTGTTAAAGTTAAAGGAGTTAATCGATGTTAGTTTAATCGATTAGTGTTATAGTAAAAGGAGCTAATCGATGTTAGTTTAATCGATTAGTGTTAAAGTAAAAGGAGTTAATCGATGTTAGTTTAATCGATTAGTGTTAAAGTAAAAGGAGTTAATCGATGTTAGTTTAATCGATTAGTGTTAAAGTAAAAGGAGCTAATCGATGTTAGTTTAATCGATTAGAGTTAAAGCAAATGAGTTAATCGAATATAGTTATTCGAATAGAAAGTAAAAGGAATTATCGAATATAGTTTATTCGAAAGGAGTTAAGCGAAATGAGTAAATCAATAGCGTTAGTCAAATAGAGTAAATCCAATAGTGTTAGTCCAATAGAGTTAATTGAATAGGGTTAATCGAATAGAGTTAAGTGAAAAGAGTCAATCGAATATAGGTATTCGAAGAGGGTTAAGTAAGGAAGTTAGTAAAAGGAATAAGTGAACTTTGCCTATTTCAAAGTTAGAAATGTTGTTCAGTTAAGGTCTGAGAGGTAGTTCTACCCCAACTTGATTGGCTTCGTTTTTAACTATGAATTGTTAAGGTTCGGCAGTAAAGGAAATGGTTTGAGTTGGCATCGCGATGGTTTGTTTAAACATCTGTCTAAGTCCAATGAGGAAGCTTTGGAAATGTTTTCCAAATAAGAAACCCGAAATGTTTTCTAATAAAGAAGACAAGAAATGGAAATGTTTTCCATTGTTAATAACGTATAGTTTCTAAATTTAAAATAAGAAATGATTGAATATAGGGAAATAGGAGATGAAAAATGAAATAAAGAGATAAAAGTGGAATGATGTTTGATCGATATAAATTTCCATTTGGAAATAATATCGTTGTTTGCACACTTGTTTTATTCGATAGTTAAATCACAGACTATCGAAGTTTTGACCATTATAACGTTGTTAATATGGAGAGACCGGTTGGATTAATTTCCAAAGAACCACTCTGTATTGGCATAAGCGTTGCGAATCATATATGCCAAAGGAAATTGAAGACGGAGTATGCAAGGACTATCCTGTTTACAGAATAGTGCCTTCGGTTCATCCTGTTCCTGGGTGACTTGTATGGACGGATGTCTGACAGAGTATTTCCAGACGATCATGTATATTGATTTCTCCAACCATACCAAGAGTGGAAGCAAGGAAGGAAACTTCTTTTAGCTAACACATAATGTATGGTTGAGGACGTCAATCGGTGATTTGATGGATTTGATGATGTGGCATTCAAAGTGAATCTGTTGTGATGATAAAGCGTAGCTTCTAGCCTCATCATCCGGTAAATGACAGAAATCGGGCAGGCAGCATGGCTAAGTCAGTCGCACCGAAGTAGGGTGTATATTCACCTGATCTAGAGTTTCATTTACTTCTAAAAATCTATTGTTGATGCTGTCCCATTCGGGAAACGGTTGCTGATCCCAACCGTTGGTGATATACATTCGATACACTCAAGCGAAATGAGTGGTCGGTCATGTGTGGCCGGGTTGCAAGATGTTCTTGTTGAACCCAGTGTATTCCTCTCTAGAGGTACACGAGCGATAGGTGGTTCCATACCTTGTCATAGTTGGAAATCCATTACCCAATACGTGCTTGCGGTTTTGAGTTGTATACTATAAATGTAGAACGTGAGATGAAAGCGTTTCTGCTAGATGATTATATATACTGTGGTTGATAGGCATTATTATAATATCAAAAGGTTTTTGATATAAAGATAATTTGGATTCTCATAAGGGAAAAACCCGTTCCGTTATACGGCGTGGTCTTATGAGATATCGATTACCTGCTTGAACTGTTTTAAACTGTTTTACTCACACCAGTCCCATGACTGACCCGGAGTTTATTTTGTTGTTTTCCCTAAACTCTTGGGTGCCTAAATTTGTATGGGCAGTCAAGTAGTCGGGATTTACAGATATACAGGAAGAGCTTGGAGCAGGAGACTTCAGGATCATATAGCTATAGTTATTTCCGCTGTGTTGTAAGTGCTGTACTTTGATAATGATATGTATATTCAAGTACAGATTTGTATTTCAAAGTTATGTTATGAAATATATTTATTCGTGCCGCTGTGAGATTCGTGTTACTCTGATATTGTGTTCTTCTTCTTCTTCTATTCTAAGTTTCTATCTTATCTTTCCTCACCCTCTAATTTCTTTCACTAATTACCAGGATTTTTCGACGTTTTGGTTATCGACATCGAGCTTATGTCGATAACCAAAGTCGCTCAAAATCCGGGTCGTTACTGTTGGTATCAGGGCTTAGGTTAAGAATTACTTGGCTCTGTGGCGTGACTCGGTAGAGATAGGGTTAGTAATAGCCTAGATTGAGTTAAGTGTATTTATACAAGTGAATGTATTTGTATATGATATAAAAATAATTTTATATTGTGAAGATTTGTTGGTTGAGTTGTTTATGAGTTCTGGTCGATCAGTTTGATCCACTGTATCGGTAGGAGTTACTAAACACTTGAATACGATGAACCATCATGGTATGTTTTGAAAAGAGGGTAAACAAAATAGTTTACCCAACGTATATTTTGAATATATTGGATATACTGGTTGTTATTATAATCGAGTAAGATTATAAATTAAATGGTTATGTGAATAACCAATTAGAATTCATATAAGTGAAATGCGTGAATCAGATGAGTTAAAGCTGAAATTAAAACCAGAATTGAAGTTAAGACTCTGGAGAATTGGATAAGTGTTTGTAAATGGATTGGGATTAAAAACAAGGAAAATTTAAGATCCTGGGAGATTTTAAATTGTTTTACAAGCAGTGTGAATTATATTTTGAAATGGATTTCAAAGTGGAAAAGGTTAAAAATGGTTTTATAGTATTGAACTCACTTCGATCGCTGGAAAATAGATTCTGATGATGACAGCTACATCATCAGTATTCATTTTCGAGTTGTAAGTGACGAATTACTACCAAAGATACTGTTTTGAATTTGTTTTGGGAAAGACAAGTTGTGTTGAATTTCAAAATGGGATTTCAAATATAGAATTTGAATTTTTAAACAGATTTGAAATATTAACTTGTTTTAAAAGAAATAAAATGAGAAGTTCCTTTATAAACGAAGTTTATAAATAGTTCTTTTATAAACGAAGTTTATAAATGAAGTGAAAAGAATTATCATTGGATAATTCAGAACATAAAAATACAAGTGTGAAATTGAAAGGGAAACCTATTTTCCTAAGGTAGAAATATCGATTTCAAAAAGAATTGAAATCGAGACTTATGTAAAGAATGAATAAAGAAAGTTTAAAGGAATTTGAATAAAGGAAGTTCAAACATAGGATTTGAATATAGAAAATTCAAAGGGGATTTGAATAAAGAGAATTCAAATAGAAATTGAATATAGAAATTCAAAGGGAGTTTGAATATATGAAATTCAATGGAAGTGATATAGAATTTGAATATAGAAATTCAAATGGCGTTTGGATATAGAAAATATAAGAGATTTCAAATATAGGATTTGAATATCGAAAGTGAAATGAAATTTGAATAAAGAAGATTCAAATAGAATTGAAATTGAAATTTAAATATAGAAGATTCAAAGGGAATTGAAATGAAATAAAGAGAATTCAAATAGATTTGAATATAGAAATTCAAATGGAGTTTGAAAATAGATTTGAATAATGAAATTCATATATGGAATTTGAATAAGTGAATTGAAATGAAATTCAAATATAGAATTTGAATAAGAGAATCGAAATGGAATTTGAATATAGGAAATTGAAATGGAATTCAATTAGTTGATAAACAATTTAAAATATATTTGAACATGTTATACTCAAATATGAAGGTGAAATGGGCAAACCAGTAATTTGAAAATCACTTAACGAAATAAGTTAAAACGATTGGGTTAAGTTGGAATGAATTAGAAATGTATGGATATACATGAGACTGGCTTGGAACAAGGTATGAAGGTATATAAATAGAATGCTCGACGAGAAGGTATGTATTTAATTCATATATGAGATTTTATGCGCCGTATCGGCTAGCCGCTTGGCATTTTCTTTTTTTGGATTGGTGAGGGCCATGGGAGGCTATTTGAAATATCCCTATGTCATAATACAAAAGGAGGTTATGGCGGATTTTTCTGGATTGTAAGGAGTTAGAATATTTTTAAGATAATTTGATAATTAGAAATCAACGTATCGATATATATATAGAAGTCGATAAGGAGACGAACTTAGAAATAGAATAGTAAAATCAAAAAGGAAGACTAAGAATAAAATCTAGTCAGAATAGAAAGAGGAAGCGTATACATGTTTAAAAGTGAATAAGTAGTTGCATGGTATTGATTATTCGAGTAAGTAGTCATATCTGTTTTGACGTTATAAATGTTATTCAGTCAAGGTCTGAGAGGTAGTTATACCCCAACTTGATTGATTTCATTATTAACAAATAAATGGTAAGATTTCAGTCTCGAAGATCAATGTTGGATAAGAGTTAGTTGAATATAGTATTTGGGTTGTCGTAACGATGTTCTACACAACATCCGTTTTAACCCAAATAAAAGTAAGCTTGGAAATATAATATAGAATATTTCCTAAGTATAGAAATAAAGGAGATCGGAAAAGAGATAAGTAATCGGGATATTTTCCAATTATAACTAGCATATATTTTCTAAAGTTTAGAAAATAAAGGAAGGCGGTATATGGAAATGTTTTCCAAATAACAAAAAAGGGCCAATATGGTTATTGAAAATATTTGGTTAACAAATATTGATAAAGAAATAGAGAAGTGATTTAACTAATGGAATATTGATTAAGGGCTCAGTGAGATGTTCAAAAGGAAATTTTGATTTTTGAAAAGAGTAAACTGTTAAAAACTCCCTAGTAAAGACCGTTTGAATTAAAAACAAATTTAATAGAAATTTGTGAAAGAAAATTTGAATTAAAGTAAAATCAGTTAAGTGGTAACTGAAGTTAAATTGAAATCGAATAAGATTGGATTTGTGAAATTAGAATCCGAAATGGTATTGGATTGAGGAGTTAAGGAATTGAAAATCAAGAATTGAACTCGAGTTGAAATGATATTTGGCTTGGATATAAGCGAATGGTTGTATTGGGGATAAAACTGATTTGGAGTTGATTGGCATGGCATTAGTATATGCTGAATTGATAGCAGATGTGAGGGATATAACGATATGCCCGACAAAAAGGTACCAGTTTATTTTATATATTGGGTATGAGATTTCGATGAGCCGAATTGGCAAGCCGCTTGGCTGTTTGATTTTCTTTTGGGATGGAAATGGCCCAGAGAGGCAAGTGGTGGTTTGACGTATTGACCAGTACAAAGGAGGTGCCGGTGAAATTTTTCGAAGAGTTAAGGCGTTAGAAAATTTTCAGGATTTTTGAAAATTTTCGTTGATAAGAATTAATTAATAATTTAATTGAAATTAAATTGGTTCAGTTGAAACTGAAGATTTGAAGAGAACAAATACGTTCTAACCAGTCGATAGGGTCGTTCTCTACCTTTTAGCAATTTCGAGGACGAAATTATTTTAAGTGGGGAAGATTGTAATGACCCGCATTGGCAGAGGTATTATGATTATTTTATTTTATTTTATAAATGGTGGTTTAGTGAATTTAATGGCCGTGGAATTTAATTATGATGAATATTTAATTAAAATAATAAATTAAATAAGATATTTAATTCTGAATGGTCGAAATGACGATATGGTGTGAACCGGATCATCTATGATATTTAATTCAGCTTGGAATTGAATTTGAATAACGAATATATTCAATCGTCGACAGTTGAACGTATAGTTTATAATATAATTAAAATAGAGCTCGAAATGGCGCTGCAGTTCGAAATTTGGCGATTTGAACTTCAACTGAGTGTACAGGATTCGTTTTAAGCCGGATTTCTGGGAAACAAGAAACGTGTGGAGCTGGTGGAGTATATCTTTCTAGTGGAAGAGAAAAATCAGGATTTCGTCGTGTAGATTTTGAGATATGTCCAAATCAAATTTCAGAAAAAGTCGCTATAGAATCGTTTATCGACCATAACTGTTTATTCGATATAACTGGAGATCGGGTTTGAATTTAGACAAGGTTCTTTTGGGAAATAGTGATAATTCAATTTTTAGAATTTTTCTGTAATTTTTAATTAATTTAATAAGTGACTTTTTATTTGAAGCATTTTGCACCCCGAAATCAACATTTTGAAGTTTCAAAATATGAGTCCATCTACCGGTATTATTATATTTTTGGGATCGTGAGACATTGCTCGTCTCACTGGTGTTTTTATTTCTGTTCGTTGCAGCTTATATATGAACAGAATTATAAATAAGGTATTAACTCGTCACAATGGAAATAAGATGTGCTCACTTCACATCCATGCAACCATACAAGGCATTAAACAAAGCACGTGCTCCTCTAATTCTCTATCAAAACGTGGACGTCCTAAAATTCAAACAAGAAAATCCAAAACATGGACATCCTATACCATACACAATCAAACACTGACGTCCCTCTCTATTCAAGGCAGCATGGCCTTCCACGAGTACACCCTACGTCCAAAACTTAAGGGTTAAGTCTTCCAAATACTATAAATACATCAGGTTTTCATTGTTCTTCGGTTTCAGTAATGCGAGCCGCCATGGTTGTTCTACAGTAAATATTGCAAAATCTTTTTGAAATAAAATCAAATAGCAATAAGGCACTGTCTCTCCCCCCGTTCTGTTATGTACGCATGATTCACTGTTGATGCCTGAAAGCCGATGCTGGGATCCCTTCGAGCTGCATGTATGGATGAAGAGGAGTGGGTCCGTGACTTACCTGGTTGCACGTTGGTCTGCTGTATGTAAGAGCAGCGGCGTGAAGTAACAGTGTATGGCGTGAATGGCAACAAGGTCGGAAGCTTCATTATTTTCTCGGTTCATCTATGGGTCCGCACCAAAAATATGGGGGGGGGGGTCCTAGGCGTCGGTGTTCGAGGAAATGATAAGCAGGGTAGGAATGAGAGAGGTGAGGAGCTGTGTTCGTACGGGGAGAAGGGGTTAGGCTGGAAGGGGGTATTGACGTTGGTAGTATGAAATGGAGTTCATGGCGCTAGTATTGAGGGAGAATTGGCAATGGCTTGCTGAAGTTTAGATCGTGATTTTTGTTCTGTCGTGGAAGATGAGTTGAGCAGTTTTGAGCAGAGCGGGTCTGGAGGATCCTGGGTCAAGATGGAGTTAAACGGGAATGGGCCGGCTTGGCAAGGTTAAAGCCCATTTTCATAATATCCATGTTTTATTTTAATTCAAATTTGAAGAGTGATAGAGTATTTTTGGCTTAAGGGACTCACGGAAATTTGTTGGAGAAACAACAGGAGATGGATGAAATGGTAATGGAGAAGAAGGTTCATGAACGGGTCTGGGCTTTTACATTAGTGGATGGGCCGGAGTTAAAGAAGGTAAAAGCCCAATAAAAAAATAAAGTTAAGTTATTTTAAATTTAAACTAGTACGTTAACTTTATAAATGTGTAACTTCGTCATGCGATATCAGAATCAGACGAAAACAAGATCCGACGGGATCGTATGGACGAGAGCAACACAATGAGACAAACCGGGAGTGAATCCGAGCCCGTTACAATTTATGGCGAAATAAATTGTCCGACTGAATCAGATAACGCAAACCGTTAT
This sequence comes from Allium sativum, assembly GCA_030737875.1. NCBI lineage: Eukaryota > Viridiplantae > Streptophyta > Magnoliopsida > Asparagales > Amaryllidaceae > Allium > Allium sativum. The sequence continues at coordinate 423,715,061 of CM060909.1, read as the reverse complement.
TTAACGGCTAACGCGTCAATGTGAGTAAAACTCACCAACTCTGAACAGTTTATAAATTCATGTTGTATTTTTAGAACTGTTAGATATTGGCTGATTGACTGTATGTTGACTGTTTGATTGAACTGCTAGTCAGTTAGTTAAATTTCTATATTGATTCTGTTTAACAGAATATATCATATAGAACTAAAAGTGATGTTATCTATATTGTTTAACATCTGTGATGCAGGGAGACAGGTTGGAGGAATCCAGCTGGATTCCTCAACATTTATTTTTCTGTTTTCATATATTGTGACATATGATGTGTTATATAATCTGTTATGGATTATGGGTGTTGGAATGATGTTGATCATTTTTATTCGATATTTTAAATATCATAAAAGACCCTGGGATGTAAAAAGAATTATTTCAATGTATATTGGAATAAAGGGATTTTATAAAATCAACAGATTTAATAAAAGGAAATATTTCAAAAATAAATAAAAGGGAAAAATGTTTTAAAACGAATAGAGTTTTATAAAAGGGAAATCATTTGTAAAGTGAAGAACCGTTACTAAAGGTAAATCTTTATAAATGAATAGTTTATTCGAATAGAATAAAGGAGTTAATCGATGTTAGTTTAATCGATTAGTGTTAAAGTAAAAGGAGTTAATCGATGTTAGTTTAATCGATTAGTGTTAAAGTAAAAGGAGGTAATCGATGTTAGTTTAATCGATTAGTGTTAAAGTAAAAGGAGTTAATCGATGTTAGTTTAATCGATTAGTGTTAAAGTAAAAGGAGCTAATCGATGTTAGTTTAAGCGATTAGTGTTAAAGTAATAGGTGCTAATCGATGTTAGTTTAATCGATTAGTGTTAAAGTAAAAGGAGTTAATCGATGTTAGTTTAAGCGATTAGTGTTAAAGTAAATGGAGTTAATCGATGTTAGTTTAATCGATTAGTGTTAAAGTAAAAGGAGCTAATCGATGTTAGTTTAATCGATTAGAGTTAAAGAAATGAGTTAATCGAATATAGTTATTCGAATAGAAAGTAAAAGGAATTATCAAATATAGTTTATTCGAAAGGAGTTAAGCGAAATGAGTAAATCAATAGCGTTAGTCAAATAGAGTAAATCCAATAGTGTTAGTCCAATAGAGTTAATTGAATAGGGTTAATCGAATAGAGTTAAGTGAAAAGAGTCAATCGAATATAGCTATTCGAAGAGGGTTAAGTAAGGAAGTTAGTAAAAGGAATAAGTGAACTTTGCCTATTTCAAAGTTAGAAATGTTGTTCAGTTAAGGTCTGAGAGGTAGTTCTACCCCAACTTGATTGGCTTCGTTTTTAACTATGAATAGTTAAGGTTCGGCAGTAAAGGAAATGGTTTGAGTTGGCATCGCGATGGTTTGTTTAAACATCTGTCTAAGTCCAATGAGGAAGCTTTGGAAATGTTTTCCAAATAAGAAACCCGAAATTTTTTCTAATAAAGAAGACAAGAAATGGAAATGTTTTCCATTGTTAATAACGTATATTTTCAAAATTTAAAATAAGAAATGATTGAATATAGGGAAATAAGAGATGAAAAATGAAATAAAGAGATAAAAGCGGAATGATGTTTGATCGATATAAATTTCCATTTGGAAATAATATCGTTGTTTGCACACTTGTTTTATTCGATAGTTAAATCACAGACTATCGAAGTTTTGACCATTATAACGTTGTAAATATGGAGAGACCGGTTGGATTATTATCCAAAGAACCACTCTGTATTGGCATAAGCGTTGCGAATCATATATGCCAAAGGAAATTGAAGACGGAGTATGCAAGGACTATCCTGTTTACAGAATAGTGCCTTCGGTTCATCCTGTTCCTGGGTGACTTGTATGGACCGATGTCTGACAGAGTATTTCCAGACGATCATGTATATTGATTTCTCCAACCGTACCAAGAGTGGAAGCAAGGAAGGAAACTTCTTTTAGCTAACACATAATGTATGGTTGAGGACGTCAATTGGTGATTTGATGGATTTGATGATGTGGCATTCAAAGTGAATCTGTTGTGATGATAAAGCGTAGCTTCTAGCCTCATCATCCGGTAAATGATAGAAATCGGGCAGGCAGCATGGCTAAGTCGGTCGCACCGAAGTAGGGTGTATAATCACCTGATCTAGAGTTTCATTTACTTCTAAAAATCTATTGTTGTTGCTGTCCCATTCGGGAAACGGTTGCTGATCCCAACCGTTGGTGATATACATTCGATACACTCAAGCGAAATGAGTGGTCGGTCATGTGTGGCCGGGTTGCAAGATGTTCTTGTTGAACCCAGTGTATTCCTCTCTAGAGGTACACGAGCGATAGGTGGTTCCATATCTTGTCATAGTTGGAAATCCATTACCCAATACGTGCTTACGGTTTTGAGTTGTATACTATAAATGTAGAACGTGAGATGAAAGCGTTTCTGCTAGATGATTATATATACTGTGGTTGATAGGCATTATTATAATATCAAAAGGTTTTTGATATAAAGATAATTTGGATTCTCATAAGGGAAAAACCCGTTCCGTTATACGGCGTGGTCTTATGAGATATCGATTACCTGCTTGAACTGTTTTAAACTGTTTTACTCACACCAGTCCCATGACTGACCCGGAGTTTATTTTGTTGTTTTCCCTAAACTCTTGGGTGCCTAAATTTGTATGGGCAGTCAAGTAGTCGGGATTTACAGATATACAGGAAGAGCTTGGAGCAGGAGACTTCAGGATCATATAGCTATAGTTATTTCCGCTGTGTTGTAAGTGCTGTACTTTGATAATGATATGTATATTCAAGTACAGATTTGTATTTCAAAGTTATGTTATGAAATATATTTATTCGTGCCGCTGTGAGATTCGTGTTACTCTGATATTGTGTTCTTCTTCTTCTTCAATTCTATGTTTCTATCTTATCTTTCCTCACCCTCTAATTTCTTTCACTAATTACCAGAATTTTTCGACGTTTTGGTTATCGACATCGAGCTTATGTTGATAACCAAAGTCGCTCAAAATCCGGGTTGTTACAGTTTCCTCCCTGAGAACCTGGGGGGGGGGGAACGGAAGAAAAAGAGGCGAAAGAAAACGGGTCAGTCATAAAGACTGGTAAGTTCTAGTGACTTTCAGCATAAAAACAGATAAAGGTAGCATGACATGTATAAACTGAAAGTAAACATTAGTATGATGTAAAGATGGATAAGATAGACTAAGATAACATGATAAATCAAGTATAGGTCAAGTATAGCATCGCATGTTCAAGGTTCGCTGCACGAACTGTACTAGTAGCCCAACCCGTGTCAAGTATTAATCATGAAATGATCCCTTGGCCGAAAATCGTGAATGACCCATTACTAGGTCCAACGGAACGATCCACTAATCGATCGACTCTCTACAAGTTCTAGCTCGTTGTGTTTCTATGTCATACGGCCCTATCACGAATGTAGTCACCTGTGCTAGGTCCACCATAGGGTGTATCAAGCCCTAGGGTGCCAACCACCGACACGAATCAAGAATGCACAGATAAACCTACTGATGCCCAGTGCCTGCTTTTTCAACTCCGGACCACGTGAACGACCATAGCCCGCCTGAACCTACACTGGCGCACCCACACAGCCGTCGTTCTGGTCGCTTACAATCAGCCCAGTAATCGTGCCCCATACTGCCTAGTTCCAGGGTACCATGATACATCTAGTGGGTTACTGCTGAAATGGACCGCGTAACTAGGGTTTCCGTCTAGTAGGTTAAGTGTTGTCATTTAAATGCGAGACTTAACCCCATCAGTCTAGCATATCAAGTTGGCTAAGTGTTTTCATTTAAGTTCGTGGCATAGCCCTACCATTCACGTGTTAAGTTGGTTAGGTGTTGTCATTCAAGTTCATAACCTAACCCTACAAATCATGTTTCAAGTAGGTTAAGTGTTGCCTTTCATGTTCATGACTTAACCCTATCATGTTTCATTAATTCATTAATGCACCCCAACCTCTCACATCAGACCTGTTGTTGTGGTCACTGGATATGCCGGGCGGTTCCGGGTAGATTTACATCACAACTCAGTCTGACCTCGGGTTTCAAGCGCGATATGACCAACTATCCACATTGGATCCTATTGTTTGCAGTAACTGGATTTGCCGGGCGGTTCCGGGAATACTTACACTGCAAACTCATCCCAACCTCAAGTTGGCCATTTTCAAGTTCAATCTAGTGTCATGTCCATGTTCAAATTTCATGTCAAGTTCGTGTCAAGTTTTCAAGGCAAGTTTCATGTACACATCCAGATTCAAGTTATAACAATGTTTAAGTCTTGCCTATTATCAAGTTCATAATTTATGTTCGTAACCAGTTCATGTTTTGCCTAATCTACCCAAATCGTATTCCCATCGCATGTAAACGTTAATCGATCTAAATTACAAGCAAATCTAAATCTAGAGATAAAGGGAATAACATCAGAACTATGATAGGCAAAAGGGACGAGCATAAAGCGATAAAAGGGATTACAAGACTAGCATGATATAACTTGAGATAATTGACTAAAAATATCGCAGGCATATAGATCTGATAACATTATGAACATGAAAAGGTTTGAATAATAATCTAGGTTCAAGAACATGGATAGATCTAACTTAATAGAAAAATCCCCAAAATCAAGATCCAAGGATAAATAAAATAGGTCTGAATAGAAAATCAAGCTTAGATCCAATTTCATATTCATAATCCTAGGCAATAACCTCATGGTTATGGATCATAAGCGATTAATTACAATGTCAAGGACAATTATCCAAAATAGTTCTAGGCAACTACCCTAAATAGTCATAGGCAATTAACCACAATAGTTTCAAAGTCATGGTCATAGACAATAGTCTTATGTTCATAATCATAGGCAATAATTCATAGTCATGAGTCATAGGTAATTAGCCACAATTGTCCTTGTCATAGTCGTAGGCAACAGTCTTATGTTCACAGTCATAGGCATAGGCATAGTCTTATGTCCACAGTCATAGTCCTTGGTCATTAACAATAGTTTCAACGTCATAGGCATGATAATGTTATAGACATGAAAGAGTTTGATTTACAACGTGAATAGGCCCAAAGCAATATTCCCAAAGGTCAAGATCCAAGATGAACAAGAATAGATATGAATCAATTATCATACATAGGTCCAATCCCAATTTATAACATGTCCATATCAAGTTTATAGTTTTTATCTAAAAGTAACTTGAACTTACAGATCGTGGTCTAAGAAATTGAGATGCAGAAGTCAAGTCTAGAAATTAGTCATCGAATTGTTGAATCATTGAATCTTGATTTGATTGTAGAAGCAAATCCTCAATATGAAATTCCTAGCCGTAGTCTTCAAGAAATAGTCTTCGTGTTTTTATTTTAATTTAATTTAGAGGAAGAAGAAGAAGCCGTGATCATCAAGAGTTTGAGCAGCATAAGGTTAGAGAAGAATGGTGTAAAGAGAATGAGGCTAGGAGGCTGTTTATATAGGGTTAGGAAGACGAATCTGGGCAGAGAACGAGGTCAAATACATCAGAATGCATCAGGTTCAGAAAATGGGTTCGGGAGGCAGGTCGACCCCCAGCTCGACACTATGGTCGACCTGGTCAGGTGGGGTCGACTCCCCAGTCGACTCCCCAGTCAACCTGGTTGGGGGGGGGTCGACTCCCCAGTCGACCTGGGTATATGGGCGGGAATTTTCCCGCCAGCCTTCTCTGGATTTGAATTTCGAATTTTTGGCTTTATTTTCGAGCTGTTTTATTTTATTTAAATTCCTGAAACTTCGGAGGGTCATATCTTGGTCATACAGACTCCGATTTTCGAAAACTCGGACTCGATTTCATGCAGAATTCCGAGACGAACGCAATGGCCCAACCCGTTTCCCCTGATTCTTATTTTAAAATTTAATTCTGCCTTGATTTCTTGTTTTAACATGTTATAAAAATACAGTTTGTTACAGAAAATGTCTTTTCTGTGGTATAGCGGGTCATTTAATTGTATGAAGAAAATGATAGGTGGTTGTTTTCAGTATGGTGAAGCAGGGCGTCTTATCAAGGATTGCCAAAGGACAAGGACAAGGGCAAAGGACATAATCTTCTAGAGGGCGATTGCATGCTCTCACTGCTAGTGTACCTAAGAGAGGTAGGAACGTTTCTGTTGAAAGTTTAGTTTTTCTTTTCAATCATCCTGTTAGAACTTTGTTTGATTCAGGCGCTTCACATTCTTTTCTATCTGTTTCCATAGTTGAGTCTCTGCACCTTAGTACTTCTGTAGTAGAAGATCCCATTATTGTCTCAAATCTAATTGATGGTTCGGCTCATTTATCTATGATTTGTTTGGATTTGGGAATATCTATACTAAGCGTTGAGTTTAGATATAATGTTTACGTTTTTTGTTTCATGGGCTATGGGTTGATTCTAGGGATGGATTGGTTATCCAGTAATGGTGCCATTCTCGATTGGGAAAGGAGGGTAGTTAGACTTTTGACTCGCCTCGGTAATACCCTCGAAATCTCGTGTAACCCTACAGGTTCTGTCATGCTTAGTTACCTGGAATCTCTTGATGCATCTGTTGATAATTGGCAATCCGTTCAAGTAGTCCGTGAGTATCCTGATGTCTTTGATGAAGTGAAGGGTTTACCCCCAAAACATGAAATAGATTTCCGCATATACTTGGTTGATAACGCCAACCCAGTTGCATTACCAATACAATACATGGCTCCAAGGGAAAGGAAAGAGCTCAGCAAGCAAGTTAAAGAATTGCTTGAAAAAAGGTTCATAAGGCGGAGTATTTCTGAATGGGGTGCTCCAGTAGAGTTCGCTACTAAGGCGGATGGTTCTTCGCCTATGCGTGGATTATAGAGAATTAAACAAGATGACTAAGAAAAATAGGCACCCACTTCCAAGAATAGATGATTTGTTTGACTAACTTGTAGGTGCGTCTGTTTTCTCCCAACTAGATTTGGCTATAGGGTTTCATCAACTAAGAGCAGCTGAGGACAGTATATACAAGACTGCTTTTAGGACCCCTGACGGTTTCTTTGAGTGGCTCGTCATGCCTTTCGGTTGGACGAATGCACCCGCTTATTTTGTTGACTTGATGAGTAGGTTGTTTAGGGAGTTCCTTAATAAGTTATAGTAGTCTTCGTGGATGATATCTTGATTTTCTCAAAAAACGAGGGAAAACATGCTTTGCATTTAAGAGAAGTCATGGATACACTTCGAGCACATAAACTTAAGGCGAAGTTCTCCAAAATGTCATTTTTGGGAGAGAAGAAGTAAGGTTCTAGGACATGTGGCATCTAAAGAAGGGATAGCAATAGATCCCGCAAAAGTAGTTGCGGTGCAAGACTGGAAGGTCCCAAGGAATGCAACAGAAGTAAGAAGCTTTCTTGGACTAGTGGGCTAATATAGGAAGTTCATTAAGAACTTTGCGAAGGTATTAGCCCCACTTACTGGATTAACGAAGAAGAATCTAACCTTTTCTCGAGATATTGATTTTTGTTTTCGCTTTCCAACGATCGAAGAGGGATCTTACAACGACCCCAGTTTTGACTTTTACCGTACAGTAGTAAAAGGTTTACGGTATACACGCATGCATGCGGCACGGGACTAGGCGCCATTTTGATGTTAGAAGGAAGGGTTAGGTCGTAGCGAATGCCTTAAGAAGAAAAAGGTTGACTTCAAGTCCTCTTTATGTGAAAAGGAAAAGTTCAGAATACATATCAACCCTTGATTTTAAAACCTTCGGTTAAGTTAGTAGTTAGCATCGCTAGGAGTAAGACCTACGCTTTTGGATCAAATAGGGACTTCACAAAAAAAAGACTCTCAGATAGTTGACGCAATGATAAGTTAAGACAGCCAGAGCACAATGGAGTGAAGCTCAAGAAGATGCGACTTAGAAGAGTAGATACGCGCATCATACCGTTTTTGAGGGTATATCCTTGATCTCTCTTTTTTTGTAAAGTTTATTTGCATGCTAGTCTTTATCTTTTAAGTATATCCTCTCGGTCCTATCCTCGATCCTTAGGTAGAAGCCAATGGATGTAAACATGTGTTTGAGACATGTTATGTTTGGTGGATGCAAGTGGATGTAAGTGTTTGCTAGTGGTTGCTCGTGGATGCATATACACACACATAAGGCACTAGATCGACTCCGTCACTTCCATATTGCATATGCATGAGTGAATTTTATATATATGGATTGAAACTTGATGTGATATCATATGGATGATGCATTTGAATGTATGGTTGTGCACTCATATAGAAATGATATGTATCGATAGGGTTCTTTTGCATACATAATGGACGCATAACACTATCATGAATTGCATTAAGGAGGTCAACTGAATCAGTAGACTGCCTGATTTTGCATTTGGGTAAGGACATATACACACACTATGCATATGTTCATGAAAAGCATTAGAAACCTCTTTAAGGACAATGGATGCCAGTGATTGAATGGTTGAGTAGATGGATGTTGGATGGTAGGATATACATTCTTCTTAAACTTGAAGATTTCGGCGACGAAATCCTTTAAGTAGGGGGGAATGTAACACCCCGTAATTTTAAAATGGGACATAAGAGATAATTAAAGAATAATTAATTATTAAAAGAAAAAATTAGGTGAAACGGGTTACGCTATTGCGTTCGTCTCGGAATTCTGCTTGGGATAGAGTCCGAGTTTGTGTAAAATGGATGCCGTATGAAGAAGATATGGACGAACGAAGTTGGGCAGAAAAACCGGAAATAAGCCAGAATACACTGGCGCACTTGTGAAGTGCGCTAGTACAAAATTGCACTGGCGCACCTGCCAAGTGCGCCCATACCGAGGGCTGTCCAGCAAAGCATTCTGGAGTGTTCTGTGATGACGTGTCTTGTTCTGATTTGCTGGATGACCTGTCTTCGAGTTGTGTGGCTCTGGTGACTCCTAGGTTAATCTAAAGGCTAGAATTAATCCTAGACATCTATATATACGTAGCTAAACCTAGACCCTAACCTCATAACCCTAAACTATGGTGCCGTCATGTTGTTCGTCTACAAGCTAGCCTAGCCTCCATTCATCTACCCTAAACTAGAAAATTAAATCCAAACTAGTAATCGATTAGAAGAACTTCAAATCAAACGTCTACATCAGAGGATAGCTTTTCAAATTCAGAAATCAGATCCCAGAAATCAAGATCCGTCCTTTTCTGTAAGTACAGTTATTGTTTAGATGTGAACACCAAATAAGAAATCATGACTGTAATAACTGGATCTAGAACTATGTCTAATTCTATTCGTGCCTATCCTTTTGTCAACTCTGAATTTCTTATGCCTATTGGACTGTTGTGACTGACATAGTAAAGCCTATCATGCCTATTGGACTGTTGTGGACTGTTGTGACTGACATAGTAAATCCTTTCATGTCTATTGGATTGTTTTGACTGACATAGTAAAGCCTATCATGCCTATTGGACTGTTGTGACTGACATAGTAAAACCTATCATATGAGACTATTGGGACCGATACCATTGAACCTATCATGTTTGTATTAAATTTGTGGTTCTTTTATGTATGTAAGTTACATGCTAAGTTATGCTCATACATGTTATATGTTTAGATCCAAGCTAGTACCCATGTTTAAGATCTATATAAGTTCATGCTTATACAATTAGATCTATGCTAGTTCGCATGTTAATTGGATCTAATTTAAATGTAAGATCATGTTTATGTGCTTAATTAAGTTTATGTCGTTCTATCCCAAATTTATACTACGCATGTTGATCTATATTGTTTATGCCTATTGGAATGTTACATGTCCCTTTCTTTTCCCTTTTGGTTATAAGTTAGGCTAATTTGCGAGCCTAACGTTCTATGTGAATTATGCGAACGAAAAACGGGGGAGATGTTGGGGAAAAATATTAAACTACATGCTATTGGCATAGATTGGCTCATAATCATGTAAATGATTAGTAGCATGAAATGGTAGAATTTGTATACCTAGAATTATGAATATAATTTGGAGGGTAAATGGGGGCATGACTTGAAATGACAACACTTGTGGATAATTTGCATATGAACATAAATTTTAAATAAGTAAATTAATTAAAAGATGAGTATGCCTAACCCGAGGTTAGATTGAGTTACGGTGTAAGACTGCCCGGAACCGCCCGACACATCCAGCAACCGTAACAATATAGATCTAATGTGAGAGGTTAGCGCATTAAGCCTAAAAACCCCGAGGTTAGATTGAGTTGCGGTATAAGACTGCCCGGAACCGCCTGGCACATCCAGCGACCGCAACAATATAGATCTAATGTGAGAGGTTGGTGCTTTAATGAATGAATTAAAGCTAAGAAACAGACAGGCTAAGAATGGTAGGGTTAAGTTAATTAAGGCAACACTTAACCAATACAACATATTAAATTTACAGATGGGTGGGGTTAGGTTAATTTGAGAACACTTAACCAATGTAACATGACAAGTGGTAGGGTTAAGTTAATACAAGAGGACAACACTTAACCAATATAACATGATGAACGAATGGGGTTAAGCTAAGGAGAAAACAATTAACCAATATAATATGATGAGTGATCAGGGTTAAGTTAACAGAAAACACTTAACAAATTACAACATGATTGAATGAGAAGAGTTAAGTTAATAAGAAACACTTAACCAACATGACATGACGTGTAGATGGGTTAAGTTTACTTGAATGGATGGATAACACTAAGCCAATTTGGGGGGTATACGAATAAACCCTAGTAACGGGGACCCATTTCAGCAGTAACCCACATGGACGTATCAAGGTACCCTGAGCTAGGCAGGGTGGGGCACGATTACTGGGCTAATTATAAGCGGTCAAAATAGCGGCAGGGCGGTGCAGCAGTGTAGTTCCGACAGAGTATGGGCGTGCACGTGCTCCAGAGTGGAAAAGCAGGCACTGGGCATCAATAGTATACATTGTGCATCTAGAATTTGTGTCGGGTTGCTACCATAGGGATTGATACACCTTATGGTGGGACCAGCATAGGGTATCTACACGCAAGAAAGGGCCGACTGATACAGACACAAGGAAAGTTAATACAAGTAGGGAGCTGATCGATAGGGTAGTAAGGGTACATCTAACATCGTCATGGCAATTAGGCTGGTTTAGGTAAGATCCTCATACTAGATGTACATCTAAAGGCTACCACAATTGCGGGGTTGGGATCACCTTATTATATAACACAGGATACTAGTTGGGACACTAGTAGGGGATACAGATCCTTTTTCACAGGATACTAGTTGGGATACTAGTAGGGAATACGAATCGTTCATTAAAAGACACTAGTTAGGATGCTAGTTGGGTGGTGCAGAGAAAATGGGAAATCAGAGAAAGAACCAAAGCGCATTCAGCATTCAGTGTATCTTACCTTGTCATATCTAACGATCATCATTTGTTGTCATGCTATGCTTATTATCATGGTTATGTCTGGTATTCAGTTTATTCATGTCATGATCCATTTATCTGTTTACATGCTGAATAATCACTGGACTTACCAGACTTATGTCTGACCCGATTTCTTTTGCCTTCTTTTCTTCGGTTCCCCCCACCCTAGGTTCACAGGGAGGGAATATCACCCCTTAGCTCAGTCTTCTTTCCAAGCTCGAAGATAGACGATGTATTGCTTTGGACTCTCTTTTCCACTGCTATGGCTGGCTCATGCTTTACTGGGGAATATCATTGTCATTTTATGCTTCTTTATTTTGTTAAACAAGACAGATGCTTTGTTGTAATGGGTATGGGTGTTTTGATGTTGGAAAACAATCTTCGTACAAGCTGTTTTATCAATGAAGTAAAGTTTTATATATTTTCCGCTGTTTAAATTTTTGTCTATTTTGTAATTTATCTGTTCTATACACTTATGACGCTCCACTGAAGTTAATGCATTCCCTTTGCGAGTGACCTTAACGGTGGTAGGGTGTTACATAACCTAAATTTGTTTGTGTGTTTTTCAATCTATCAAACCAAACACGTGGGGGCTTGTTTTAACCCATAAATAGCTCTATTAAGCTTGCATACATAGTTATTGTTCTAGCTATAACCTTGTGGTTGTTTCATATATATTTTCTCTTCTAGAAAACCATTCAGAAATGCATTATTGACATCAAGATGTCTAATTTTCCATTTATTGCATAATGCAATTGTAAGGATCAGTCTTATAGTAGTAAGTTTCACTACAGGTGAAAATGTTTGATTAAAATCAAATCCAAATTCCTGTGTAAAACCTTTTGCTATAAGTCTGGTCTTGTATTTATTTATAGACCCATCTGGTTTCTTTTTAATCTATATGTCCATCTGCTACCTATTATATTTTTGTTAGAAAGTGGACATATGAGATCCCATGTATTACTAGAGAGAACCCGTGCTTCGCACACGGAAGTTAGCCAACCAACTCTGTGTAATCTTGTTTTGATATTTTCAATGATTTAGAGACTGAGGTGCTCATTTTTATGTAATTGAGAAATTAAGTATGTTTTTATTTAATTGAGAAATTAAGTATGGATGTGCAATAACATACGTTCGTTGACAAAATAGTATTAGTCAATCCGTGAATGTACGTCACCTTTAATTATTTTGAAAAGTAAGCAAGCAGGAGACAAAAGGGAAGTTATAACCTATGGGCTATAGCAAAAAGTTATGTAAGATAATGGAGAATTTCCATCATTTTCTCATTTTGGTCACTTAGCTCTGTTATAATTTTCCTTAATTTGAAATGATGGCGAGTGAACAATTTTTGAAGAAGCCTATATTAGAGAGTGCAATCCTTTTTTTGTTTGAAAAGTGGGTTGTAGGAAAACTAACAAAGCTACGTTTTTTCCCGTTCATCATCATACTTCTCTTTCAACTGACCATAGAAGGCGGAAGCAAAACAAACATTGCAGCTGGCAGTTTTTAAACTTATCAAGAATAAGAAAAATAAAAAGTCAACAGATTCTGAAGAGAAAGTACACCTCAAAGGATTTAATTTTTAAAAATGTCTTCATAGAAGTTTTAAGGGAAAAAATTATTTGCTTGCCAATGGGAATGAAAATACAGCTGAGATTTAGTTAGAATAGAACCAACACTATTTCCATATTCTAGGGAAGATTTAAGATATTTGCCGGCACCAAAACAAAATTAATCAAGTCATCAGTGAGGTAATAGAATAAGTTGTTCAATGTAATAAAAATAATAATTATTGATGATCATTGTTGGCTCGCTTTTTGACCAAGCCACCCAGGATCATTCATAAGAAGAAAGAACGAAACCGCATTCTCTAAGAACATGAAGGAATGGATTGCATCATCGTCTCGCCCGATATTGGATCGCCCACCATCGGATCACACACTATCGACTCGCCCATTCCATCAGCAGAACGAATCCGCTATGCGACTCGATCCGAACTTATGTTGTTGTCCAGAGCGAACCGATCCGATCCTCTGGTGCATGGCGAACCCTCTGACCCGTTCAAGCGCAAGCTAGTCTTCAGCGATCCGAATCGCACGGATCTAGCGACACGTGTCCCAAACCGTCATTTGGACCGATTCTCCCCATCTGCACGATCCGATTTTCAAGCAGATCGCGAAACCTGTCCACAACGGCTAATTTGACTATTTCCTCAACGGTGGCGATGCGATCCGATGTTCTCGGGATTTGTGCCACGTGTTACCACGACCCGCCTGACAAAATCAGCTATAAATAGCCCGGTGCTTGGCATTTTTTGGGATCTTTTTGGCAATATTGAGTACAAAATCCGCCATTGTTGTCAAACTACTGAAATATTGAGAGAAATTCTTTTTTGTATTAGCTTCCAAAGTATAATCAATAATATAAAAAGTGGACGTAGGCTCGTTAACGCCGAACCACTATAAATTCTGTGTGTTATTTTTCTTTTTTCTCATTCTTCAGTTGAAATTCTATAAGCTTCAGAACAATTTTGGTGTTAGGTCCAAATTTTGATCTAACATTTTGGTGCTTTCACTGAGAAAACGATCCTAAAGTTTCACTATTGACTTCTTTGAAGATTCCAGCGATTCGGATATCATGGCTGGAAAAAGATCTAAAGCTTCGTAGACCAACGAAACAATCGAAGAAAGTGTGCATGAGCTGGGCAACGAAGAATCTTTGGATCGCAGGGCGCAGGGGGCGAACCGATCCGATGAAGATACCACGCTCCGAGTCGATGAAAACGAAGCGATCCGGGCTGCTGAAGGGGTTGTTACCTGATCCCGAGGGAACGCCTCGCACCCTCCGCACACTGCCACCGCGAATCGACCTCAAGGGGGCGCTGCGAGCCGCCACCCACGAACCGCAGCGATCCGAATTGATGATCAGACCACAACTCGACCTGGAAAGGAGCCTATGGCTCGCGCCTATCGTCCTGGACCCTCTGCTCGGCCCGGCTCAAGCTCTTTGCGCATAAGAGAAGGTGATGACGATCAATATGATCCTGCTACTCCCGTTACTGAGGGGGATCTCTCTCGCTTTTCTGAAATGTGGGAGAGGTTGTTTGATGAATTGGCTGCCCAAAGGCAGGAAAGCTCAGTCCTGCGACAAAATCTGACTGCTATGGATAAAAGACTTGATGAGCTAGCAAGGCAAAGAACATCGCCGGTTCGTCCACTCACCCCAGTATATTCTTCTTCGTCTGAAGAATCGCCGAGACCTCCGCGACGACCGTATGAGAGAGCCGAAAACATAGAACAGCTTCGGTTCGGAACCCTACCATCACAAGAAGAAGAAGCGCTGGGGGCGGGGCCCTCAAACCGTAATGTGAATGATCAAGCTGCAGCTCCCAGGACTCGAGTTATGGACAGTCCTGTGCATAACAGACTACCTCAGCCTCGTCGCCGCACACATACTCATGATAATAGGGGGCAACGAAGCCCTATCCGAGCCCCGGATTTTGCGACCGGTCCCCGAAGAGAGATCAGAGAACCCCGCCGGGCCAGAGGCACTGACCCTGAACCTCCTTTGACCAGTGCAAATGTCGCAGCCAAGGTCCACCAGATTCTGGCAGATAGCCGTGGACAACGAAATGAAGATTGGGGGATCGACCGCAGTCACACCCCTTTCACTGATGATATTTTGGATGCGACTTTTCCAAGGCGTTTCAACATGCCACAAATGAACCGATACGCGGGAAGATCTGATCCTGTCCAGCATCTGATGAGATACTCTTGTCAATGACCGCTGCCGCAGCCTCTGACGCTGTTAAGTGCAAAGCGTTTCCCATATTCCTGGAGGATGTGGCTTTGTTATGGTTTACTCGTTTGCCGGCGAGATCGATTTCTAGCTTCAGGGAGTTGAGTGAGAAGTTCGTGGAAAAATTCCGTATCTACGCACAGAAGACAAAAAGTGTGATCGATTTGTTCCTTGTCAAGCAGCGACCAGGCGAGAGTTTAAGGGTGTACCTGGATCGTTTCAATTTGGCCGCTACTGAGGTTAAAGATCCCCATGAACCGACCGTTGTCGCAGCACTGATTGACGGAGTAGATAAGGATACTGAATTTGGGAGATACCTGGCAGGCAAACCGCCCCACACTAGAGAGTTATTCTACAAGAAAGTCAACGTACATTTACGCCGGGAAGAGGTATATGCTAACCGAAAAGCAAAAACAGCCAATAAGGAGGAAATCCAGAGCAATGTCGCCATTAAGCAGACAGGAGACAGCTCGGGGAAAGTTGAAGTAAATGTCGGAAATCAGAATCAGGGTGGTCGTCAGCCAGGTAACAACAATAATAATGGTAACGGTAACAACCGGAAGAGGAACCGAGGGAACGACTCCCAGAGAAGGACTCGTCCCAGGGCCTTTGAAAGTTATACACCAATAAATGATACTCTGGAAAACATTCATGGATGCGTATGAAGTCCTCCAGAATAAGAGGCCACCTCCCAGAGAGTCGACGGAGAAAGAGCGTGAAACAGGGAAGTTTTGCCTCTTTCATCAGATTCACGACCATTCGACGAATGAATGCCGTCACCTAAGAGATGTAGTCGAAAGGCTGCTTCGAGAAGGAAAGCTAGATGAATACAGAGTAACGCCCAGGGACAGGGGGCAAGCAGTGCAGGCCCCAAATCAGAACCAGAATCAACTTGCTGCTAGGCCGACTGCCCAGCAAAAGGGAAAGAACATTGTTATCAATACCGTAATCGGAGGACTTTATCTCGCCGGGCATAGTTCCAAGGCGTTGGATCAATACGTCAACACAGCCAAACAACACCTCGAGGTAGGGGAGTGTAGCAACCCTGAGGACAGTATCCCGGTGAAGCAGCAAAAGATGATGACCGATGATGTCGTCTTCCGAGAACGAGAAATCATTGGAGTCCATGCTCCGACAGAAGATCCATTTGTAATTACAGTATCTATTGGTCCAGCCACTGTCCATAAGGTTTTAGTGGACAACGGGAGTTCCGTCAATATTCTTTTCAAAAAGACCTTTGACCAGATGAATCTCGAAATAAAAGACTTGAAGCCCTGCCAAGGATGGATCCGTGGATTCAACGGAGCATCCACCGCTCCAATGGGTTATGTAGAGTTACCAGTTACACTTGGGGAAGGAGAACGCCAGAGAGTGAGAATCCTTCCCTTTGTGGTTTTGGATGTTGAATCGCCCTACAATGTCTTCTTGGGCCGACCGGCCCTCGCAAAGTTCAGAGCCTGTATAGCCCCCTGGTGCTTGTTATTGAAATTCCCCACAGAAGCTGGCATTGGTATCGTCAGAGGGGATCAAGTTGCTGCACGAGCATGTTATGTTGCTGAACTAAAGTTACTTCGCAATGGAGGGGATATTGAAACCAAGGGCGCTTCTCCCCCAACGGGGGCGGAGACCTTATAGCAACCAAAGAGGATAGCCGTTGGAGAGTCGCCCAGAGAGATGCCTGAGGATATAGATCCCAGAGAGGATCAAGAACCCGGGGGCAGAATGGCGACTCCCAACGAGACAACTGTGGATGTACCGATCGATGACAGTAACCCGGAGAAGGTCCTTAAGATTGGATCCCAGTTAAATCCGAATCTCGCTAAAGAATTGACTGATTTCTTAAAAAATAACTTGGATGTATTTGCTTGGACTCATGCAGACATGTGCGGGATATCCCCATCAATCATGAGCCATTCATTAAGCATTAACCCAAAACATCTTCCTGTAAAGCAAAAAAGGCGAATGTTGGGCCCGGAGAGGTCTGCTGCCTTGAAAGAAGAGGTCGGAAAGCTAAAGAGTAATGGATTTATCAGAGATTCAACCTACCCAGACTGGATTTCGAATCCAGTCCTAGTAAAGAAGGCCAACGGGAAGTGGCGAACGTGTATCGACTTCTCGGATTTGAACAAAGCCTGTCCAAAAGATAGTTTCCCGTTACCTCGGATTGACCAGTTGGTAGACTCGACGGCAGGTCATGAGCTTCTCTCATTTATGGATGCTTATTCAGGATACAACCAGATTCCGATGCATGTTCCAGACCAAGAACACACTAGTTTTATCACAGATCTGGGATTATATTGTTATGTGGTGATGCCCTTTGGCTTGAAGAATAATGCGCTACATATCAACGTTTGGTCAACAGAATGTTTTATAACCGGATCGGGAAAACCATGGAAGTAAACTTCGACGATATGTTGGTTAAGTCCAAGCAATCTTCCCAACACACTACTGACTTGGCAGAGATGTTCGGCATTCTTCGAAAGTACGGAATGAAACTCAACCCAACCAAATGTTCGTTCGGTGTTGCCTCTGGAAAATTCTTGGGATTCATCGTCAGTTCCCGTGGTATTGAGATTAATCCAGACCAGATCACGGTAATCAGAAACATTCAGGAACCCAGGCAGATTAGGGACGTGCAAAGCCTTGCCGGAAAAGTGGCCGCGCTAAGCAGATTTATCTCCAGGGCTACGGATAAGTGCATCCCATTCTTCGAATTAATAAAGCGAGGGAAACGCCACTTCAAATGGACACCTGACTGCGTAGAAGCGTTTCAGAATTTGCTCAGGCACTTGGAGAAACCTCCGATTTTATCTAAGCCAATAGATCACGAGGATTTATTCGTGTATTTGGCAGTGTCATCCCATGCGATCAGCTCAGCATTGGTAAGGGAAGAGGATAAGGTCCAAAGACCTGTGTATTATGTGAGCAAAAAATTGACAGCAGCAGAGCGTAATTATCCACGGATAGAGAAGTTGGCGTATAGTTTACTGATCGCCTCTAGAAAGCTTCGGCATTATTTTTAGGCACATCCTATCACCATATACACCGATCATCCACTCAAGCAAGTTCTACAGAGACCAGAGGCATCTGGAAGGTTACTCAAATGGAATATTGAGCTAAGTCAATGTGATTTGAACTTTCAGCCCAGACGGTCAATTCGGGGGCAAGTGATAGCCGACTTCATAGCAGAGTTCACTGTCCCTGAGGAAGATATAGCAAACGAGGAAGTTGATCCTTCAAAGTTACTTTTCGATCCCAATGCCTGGAGATTGTATACTGATGGCGCTAGGAACGATGAAAGATCCGGCGCTGGAATAGTGCTTGAAACCTCCGAGAAACGATTGATAACCTATGCAATCCGAATGGAGTTTCATGCCACTAACAACGATTCTGAATATGAAGCTCTGATAGCCGGATTAAAGATTGCAAAGGAACTAGAAGTCACAAAGCTGAACATTTTCTGCGACTCCAAGTTAGTTGTGAACCAAGTCACTGGAAGATTCCAAGCTAAAAGTGCAAGATTGATTTTATACTTAAAGAAAGTGAAAGAACTGCTGAATGATTTTGATCACTATAGCATATCTCATATTCCGCGGTCAGAGAATCAACAGGCAGACAAGTTGGCAAAGATGGCTAGTTCTGACGATCCTGAAGTGACTGGGCTAGCCCCCGTTGAAGTACTTCGGTCCCCTAGCATAGATCAGATGGAAATCGACCTAGTACTAGAGACGGAACCAGAAAGGGAGTCCTGGATGACCCCTCTAAAGAATTTCCTGATGGATGGAACGCTTCCGACCAAGAAAAGCAAGAGGCGTAAAGTAATTCGTAAAGCCGCCCGATACGTTCTGCAAGGCGGAGTTCTTTACAGACAAGGGTTTTCAATGCCCCTCCTTCGGTGTGTAGCCCACGATGACATCAAACGTGTGCTGCAAGAGGTCCACGAAGGCGAATGTGGCGACCACACTGGAGGGCAAACTTTGGCAAAAAAGGTGCTGCGGCATGGTTATTTCTGGCCTACCATAAACAAGGATGCAGCAAGATATGCACGACGGTGTGATGCGTGCCAGAGATTTTCAAAGATACCTAGAGCGCCTCCTAATCAGTTAAAAACGATGATGAGTCCATGGCCTTTCGCTATGTGGGGAATGGATATCATTGGAAGTCTCCCCATAGCAAGGGGCGGAGCAAAGTTCGCTATTGTGGCCGTAGATTATTTCACTAAGTGGGTCGAGGCCGAACCACTAACTACAATCACAACCAAACGAGTGATCAACTTTATCGTGAGAAACATCATCTGTCGATTTGGGATTCCAAAGATTGTAATAACAGAAAACGGAACTCAGTTCGATAGTGCTGAATTCAGAAACTTCTGCCAAAAATACCACATCGAGAATCGATACACCTCTGTGGCGCACCCACAATCGAACGGACAAGTCGAAGCGGCAAATAAAGTAATTAAGTCCATTCTGAAAAGAAGAATGAAGCGGGCTATAGCCATGTGGGCTGATGAATTGCCCTTAGCACTTTGGGCATACAGGACAACATATAAATCGGCAACAGGACATACCCCGTTCTCCCTTGCTTTTGGAACGGAAGCAGTCATCCCGGTTGAGATAAAGGTACCTTCTCATCGGGTGACTTATTATGATCCAATGACCAATAATGAATTGCTCCTTGAGTCCCTGGATATGATCGAAGAAAAGAGGGATGAAGCAGACCTGCGTGCCTTGAGATGCAAACAACAGGTCGCCCGATATTACAACAAAAAGGTTCGAGCCCGAACCTGGGAACCCGGAGACTTGGTTCTGAAACGTGTCTTCCCACCCCCAACTCATATGGCAGCGAAGTGGGAGGGACCGTACTCTATTATGAGCAAGCTTGATAATGGAACCTTCAAGCTAGCAACCGTAGATGGAAAGGAAATCCCCAGAGTGTGGAATGCCCAACATTTACGGCCATATTTAACATGAAAGTTTCAAACTTATTCTTTTGCTTTGATAAAAAACCATGTACAAGGCATGACTTGCCTAAAAATAGTCTGATTCCTTAAAGCAAAAGATTATAAAGTGGATGTAGGTCATGATTCGACCGAACCACTATAAAAATATTGTGTGTCATTTACCTTTATTGCATCTTTATTTATCTGCCTATTTATTTTTATGGAGATCAAAAGCACAATGCAGGAACCCGAAGTCTGTTGCCAACCGTTCCTCCCGTAGACTGTTTGGGGGAACTCAAAGCCTTGGCAAGAGCTCCAACTGCTTGTCCGACTGGTTTCAATCCTCGGAGCTTGGATTAAAGTATACACCTAGGACGAGTTTAACGAACATACATGATTGCAGGCTGCTTGATCCGTAACTCTAACTCTCCAGAGAGAAAGAGAGTATAAAAGCGTCTCCGATTGAGCGCTGAGAAAGAGCTCCTTCCCCGCTAAAGGATCGGGGAGCGAATGAATCGCTGAGCTCGAACTCTAACTCTCCAGAGAGAGAGAGAGAGTATAAAAGCGTCTCCGACTGAGCGCTGAGAAAGAGCTCCTTCCCCGCTAAAGGATCGGGGAGCGAATGAATCGCTGAGCTCGAACTCTAACTCTCCAGAGAGAGAGAGAGAGAGAGAGTATAAAAGCGTCTCCGACTGAGCGCTGAGAAAGAGCTCCTTCCCCGCTAAAGGATCGGGGAGCGAATGAATCGCTGAGCACGAACTCTAACTCTCCAGAGAGAGAGAGAGAGTATAAAAGCGTCTCCGACTGAGCGCTGAGAAAGAGCTCCTTCCCCGCTGAAGGATCGGGGAGCGAATGAATCGCTGAGCTCAAACTCTAACTCTCCAGAGAGAGAGAGAGTATAAAAGCGTCTCCGACTGAGCGCTGAGAAAGAGCTCCTTCCCCGCTGAAGGATCGGGGAGCGAATGAATCGCTGAGCTCGAACTCTGACTCTCCAGAGAGAGAGAGTATAAAAGCGTCTCCAATTGAGCGCTGAGAAAGAGCTCCTTCCCCGCTGAAGGATCGGGGAGCGAATGAATCGCTGAGCTCGAACTCTAACTCTCCAGAGAGAGAGAGAGAGAGAGAGAGAGAGTATAAAAGCGTCTCCGATTGAGCGCTGAGAAAGAGCTCCTTCCCCGCTGAGGGATCGGGGAGCGAATGAATCGCTGAGCTCGAACTCTAACTCTCCAGAAAGAGAGAGAATATAAAAGCATCTCCGGTTGAGCGCTGAGAAAGATCTCCTTCCCCGCTGAAGGATCGGGGACCGACTGAACTACTGAATTCAAACTCTAACCTTGACAACCGTCAGGAGAGTACAAAGAAATCTATAATTAAGCGCTGAGAAAGGTGTCAGGAATTCGGTGCCACAAGAACAATTATCCTATGAAATCTTCTAAGTCCCCCATATTCAGAAATAGGGGGCAGCCTGCCGACAAGGCTATCCGATTCTTAATAAACCCCCGTCAGGCGCTATGATAACAACTGATTGGGGGCACATATACTCATATACATATACTGAGCTTTAATACAGCAACGCAGCATGAAAATTTTCCTTTGGCTATCTGTTGTTTGACTGATTTGTAATTATTATTAGATGGCCTATAACTAAACATGGAAAGTTTATTTGAATACAAGTACGTAAGGATGCAAAAAAGAGATAAACTTTCATTTATATACTGTGAATCAACAAAGTGAAAAGCAGCCTAGAAAAGAAGGTGAGGGCCAGTCTCACAATTACACTTCCTGGCCAGTGGAAAACCTAAAGACAAAATATCAACAAACAACAAACATCCTATTTACGCTTTGGCCTCTTCTCTTGCTTCTGCCTCTCCAGCCTCTCCTTGTCGGCTTCAGATGGATCCCCTTTCTTCCTCTTCCGCTTGTCTATGAGGGGAAAATCCGACTCCTCTGAAGTCTCCTCTTCCACCTCTTTTCTCTTGCTTCTACCAGAAAGGGAAGCCGGGAAGTCGTCGGGGTTTGCAAAGTGAAGCTGTCGGCTGATGGATTTGGGCTGGATCTTCACAATCATCCCAGTTTTGGGATCGAATTCTGCAAGAGGGACTACGTCCAAAGCCTCATCTCCCACCTTCTTCGAAGCCAACTCTTTCTCCTGTCTGGCTTTTCGGCTGGCCAAGGTTTCCTCGTCATCATCGTCGGCCTTTTTGGCGCCGATAATGTCTTCTTCGTCATCTACATGGCGACCATCCATATCTTTCAAGGCTTCGATGGTCTCGGCATCTTTGGGTACATCAGTGCTAGGTGCCGGGATGCTTTTTTCTGCTGTTGTGACCTCGGCCTGCTTTGGTACATCAATACCAGCACCTGGCAAGACAGCTTCCTTCTCCACTTCCTTTTCTTTTTCAACACCCCTGTCCACGGGCTCGCCACCTGTATCAGGAGGAACGCACATTACTAATTCAATTGGTTGTTCTACCAGACGACGATAATTCACAATTGCTTTGACAAATTGTGGGGAAAAGAGAGAGATACCTTCAGCAGATGCTCCCTCTTGAGTAGTTGCAGAGGCTCCGATGATCAAGGGAGTTCGACCCAAAGGGATTAATGGATCATCGGGATGGTATTCCTCAACCCCGGAGGTCTTGGGCTCCACAGCCGAACTCGAGCCCTCATCAGCTTTGCCTTTACCCTTAGCCAGGGCTCTCTCCTTTTCCATCTCCGCCAGAATCAGGCGACGACCCTCTGCCAGGTCCTCAGGCTCATTGTCTCTTAGGATGCTCTTCATCAATTCATCCTCATCGATTTCTTCGACCCCCAATCCATGTTTTTCGCCCTCCACAATGGCATCCCATAAATTGGCCAAAGTAACATGGTAATCCGGGATCCACGAGATATTGCGAGTCTTGAGAACCTGACCAAGGAAATCGAAAATCATCTCTTCAAACCCCTCGATCTCTGTAACACCCCACGTCCATTAATGTCACTCACAAAGGGAATGCATTAACTTCCATGGAGGTTTTAAGTGAATATAGAACAGTAAAATTACAACAAGACAGATATAAAATAGTACTTGGAAATTCAAAAACTTTATTTCATTATAGCAGAAGTCAAAACATGTTTGATTACATCATAACACCATATTCAATGTCAAGTACAATATCTATCTTGATAAAACAAGTACATAATCCCATTACACGAATAGCCATTAAAAAGAAAGATAACAAGCTGGACTTTACTTCAGCAGTCCAAGCTTTCCAGAAGATAAGCGATCCAACTAGACTCCACTAGAACTTGGCCCAACCTGCGGACCTGAAGGGAGAAAAAGGATGGAAAAGAGGGGGTCAGACATAAAGTCTGGTGAATATGATAATTCTACAATACTATTACCAAAATAACTGGACTAAGGCATAAGCTGGAAAACAAGAAAATGTCTATGAAGAGCAGATTAAGGACATAGACAATCGCTAAAGGCAACGTTATAGGCGCTCCTAAATACTAAAGGATAAACACTATACTGCACCACACCAGTCACCCTAAAGATTCATCCCACTTAGCTTCACTTAGAAACTTTCCCAATGGCTTTACGTACCCCTAGCTGACTACATAGGTGCCGCCTGCCCCTATCTCCACTAGGTGTACCCTACTTCCCATTATTCGATCGGCTCCCTAACTCGTAGATACCCGTGCTGGCCCCACAGTGGGGTGTATCACTCCCCTAAAGTGGCAACCTGATACAACGGACATGCACGGCTTATACCTACACGATGCAACAACGTCTTACCTACCAGCCCGGGTCCACACACGCATATGAAACCCGTTGGACTTGCGTTGCCACCGCTCCCTGTTTTGGCCTCTTATAGTCAAACCCAGTATGCGTGTCCCGTCCTCGACTTGGGTTGAGCCCACAAAGATACGTTTTGGGATACTGGTTGAAATGGGCCCCCACTATTTACCACAAGCATTCCACCTAAGCTTGTCCCCATTAGTCCATCCCACTTAACCCACTTAGTCATGTTCATTTACATGTGTGTTTGGTTAAGTCTAATCGTATTTCAAATGCCTCTAAAGGCAACCACCAGATTCCTCATGCCACCCAAGGCACCTACTTAACCCCCATGTCCCACCTTACATGATTATCTGGTTAAGTATTTCTTAGTTCATTAAGGCCATAACCTCATAAAGACCTCTCACATTAGACTGGCATTTATGGCAGCTGGATTTGCCGGGCGGGTCCGGGCAGTCTTACACCATAAAAGAGTCTAACCTCGTGTCTTTACAACTGTTATGCTTTAGTTTGGGCCTAGGACCTCTCACATTGGGCCGACATTTGTGACTACTGGATTTGCCGGGCGGGTCCGGGCAGGTTTACATCACAAACGGGTCCAACCTCGTGTCCTAAGCATTGATTATTAATAATAATCCACTTTCCCCCAATTTTAATAATTCCCTACTTGAATTATTAATTACTTCCAATTTTTAACAATGTCCATAATTGACTCAATTATGGACATCCATTCATGGTATGCAAAATCTTACAAAATTGCACCCAATTTATTAATTCCTAATATTACCCCTACCCCACGTTTGAACGTTTATTCGCAAAATATATGTTAGACTCGAATAGCCTAACTCATAGCATAAAAGAGATTATCATAATAACAACATGTATATGTGACCAAATGAATCATAATAAGGGGTGAAACTTGCATATGTCCAACTTGCATAGATTATACATGTCATGGACCTAAAGGTGTCAACTTGTTCAAAATTCACCTAATATAATCTCAATCAATTTTCATAAACTTACATATGAACATGTGTGAATCAACATCATCTAATTTTTTAACAACATGGTTTTATATGGGTACACCTAACTCAATAGGCAAATTCCCACAATCAAGTTTTATTTAATTATAGTTTCAAGTTTATGGGTACACCTAACCTAATAGGCAAATTCCCATAAACAGGATCCATTTAAATTAAGAAAAAAAAACATAACTTTAAGCATGATCCAACAACATCATGATTTTTCAACATAATATAGCATGATTTATAACATGGCATAGTATGATAGTATAACATAGCTTGACATGATTCTCAACATAGCACGACATAGCATAAGAGAATTTACAACATAGCATGACATAGCATATATAATTTACATCATACGACAACATAATAACATAATAAGAGATCCACAATATATAGAATTTACAATTACAAATCACATCACTTTCTTGTGATCCATTCATAACTGAGTCAAATTAGTTTGTAATAGTCTTGTGAGAATCATCATACTCACCAACAAAAGAAGAGAATTAGAGAGAGAGTTCTTTGGTTTGATTTGTTTTGTTGAGAAGAATTTAGTTGTAGTAGATTAGGCTTCCTCTTCTTTGTTTGTGACGGCTATGCTGAACTCCATGGCAGCAGCATGACGGTAGCTTCTCTAATTTTACAAGTGATTTAGGTCTAGGGTCTACCCACTTATTTATAGATTTTAGAATGCGTTTAGGCCATTAGATTTAACCTAGAAATAACCGCAGCCGTCCAGACAAGATGGGGTTTATCTTGTTGACTCAGCAATGAGTCAGAAGTGACTCAGCAAACACTCAGCATATTAATAAACTTCTATTCATGTCATAAATATATATATATTTTCTACAGTGTACATATCAGATACATCCCCCTTTACTTATTATTGTTTTTATATACACATTAGATACATCCCCTCTCTCACACACTTATTAATATTTTTATATTCATATTAGATACATCCCCTCTTCTACACACTTATTAATATTTTAGCAACTTTAGTGTTAATAGAAAATTCGGGGTGTTACATTCTCCCCTCCTTTTAGGATTTCGTCCCCGAAATCTTCAAGTCTGGAAGAATGTATATCCTACCATCCAAACGTCCATCTACTCATTCATCATACACAGGCATCCATTGTCCTTACAGACTTCTAATGCTTTCATGATCATATGCAAGTGTGTGTACATGTCCTTACCTAATGCGAAATCAGGCGGTCTACTGATTCAGTTGACCTCCTTAATGCAAATTATGTAAGTGTCATGAATCCATTGTGTATGCAAAAGATCCTAATTGCTTACATACTACTTCTATATGCGTGCACACCCATTCAACCGAATGCAGCATCCATATGATGGTACAACCATTATACATCCATTATACTAAATACATCCATATATATGCAATATGCAATATGAAGTGACTGAGCCGATCTAGTGCCTAAAGTGTGTGTATATATGCATCCACGAGCAACCACTAGCAAACACTTGCATCCATTTTGCATCCATCATACATAACATGTCTCAAACACATGTTTCAACCATAGGATTATCCTAACTAAAGGTCAAAGATACTAATGAGAGGACATACTAAAGATAAGATAAGATAAGCTAAGCGATAAAGGAGAAATTAAAAGACATACCCTCAAAAAGAAAAGGGTACAACGAACGCATCTTCTCTTCTGTCTCCCAAGTTGCGTTGCTCTCATCATCTCCCCATTGCACTTTAACCAGTCTGACCTCTCGATTCCTCAACTTTTTGATCTCCGACCCAAGAATGCATGTAGGAGCTCGTCTAATTGTTGCATCACGCTCTATTTCCACCTCTTTAAGCAAGCTCGGTTCTACCACCTCCGCGGTCTTGTGCAAACACTTCCTCAAATGTGATACATGGAATACGTCGTGTACTCCACTAAGTTTCTCAGGCAACTCCACCCTATATGCCCTCTTCCCAATCCTGTTTTTTTACAGGAAACGGCCCTACAAACCTTGGTGCTAATTTCCCCACGGACCCAAAGCGAACAACATTCTGTAACGGAGATACTTTGATAAAAACCATGTCCCCAATGTCAAACTCAAGATCTGTCCTCCTCTTATCAGCATACGATTTCTGCCTATCTTGTGCTGCTTTCATCCTCCTTCGAATCAACTCAATCTTCTCCGAGGTTTCCCTAACCATATCGGGCCCAAGTAGGATTTTATCGGTAGATTCCCACCAACATGTAGGCGAACGGCAAGGCCTTCCATAAAGAGCTTCGAAAGGTGCCATGCCAATACTAGACTGAAAGCTATTATTATATGCGAATTCTACTAACGGAAGGTGCTCTTCCCATGTACCCCCAAAGTCTAGGATACAAAGCCTTAAAAGATCCTCTAGAATGCGATTCACCCTCTCGGTCTGGCCGTCTGTCTGAGGATGATATGCGGTGCTCAAACATAGCTGAGTCCCTACCGCCTCTTGTAAACTCTTCCAAAATTCGCTAGTAAAGATGGGGTCACGGTCGCTTACTATACTAGAAGGAATACCGTGCAAACGAACTATCTCCTTAATGTATACAGAAGCCAACCACGGAGCAGTCCTCTTACTTTTCACGGGAATAAAATGGGCGCTTTTAGTAAGTCTATCTACTATAACCCAAATCCCCGTGTTACCCTTCCTTGATCTTGGTAATCCATCCACAAAATCCATTGAGATGATTTCCCATTTCCATAGTGGAACTTCTAATGGGTGAAGCAACCCACCGGGTTTCTTTTGTTCTGCTTTAACTCGTTGGCGCACCAAGCATCTAGCGACGTACTCGGCCACATCCTTTTTCATACCGGCCCAAAAGAAAACCCGCTTCATATCTTTGTACATCTTATCCCCGCCGGGATGAATGGTCATTTTTGAGCGATGAGCATCATCAAGAATGGCCTTCCTTAAGTCTTCGTCTTGTGGTACACAAAGTCTATTATCCCTTCGTAACCAACCCTTATCGTCTAGGGTATACCTACGAAGATGGCTTGACGACTCCCCCCTTTTGAGCTTTTCTACTATCTCAACCAACTGTGGGTCGTCTCGCTGTGCCTCACCAACCCGTCCTAGAAGTGTAGGTCTAACCTCCAAGGATGCTAACAGACCGGGTACTAAGTCAACGGAGGGTCTAAAGTCAAACATAGAGATGAATTCTAAGCTTTGTCGTTCAACAAACAACGGACTCAAGGACAACCTTTTCCTACTTAAGGCGTCTGCCACCACGTTACCCTTGCCCGGGGTATATGCTATTTCAAAATCGTAGGAGGCTAAGAATTCCATCCACCGTTGCTGCCTTAAATTCAAATCCTTCTGAGAGAATAAGTATTTTAATGATTTGTGGTCAGTGAACAGTTCGAATTTCTCACCAAGAAGATAGTGACGCCAAGACTTAAGCGCGAAAACAATTGCGGCTAGCTCTAAGTCATGCGTGGGGTAATTCTTTTCATGAACCCTCAACTGCCTTCCACCATAGGCTATTACTCTTCCCTCTTGCATGAGGACCGCGCCAAGTCCCGTCCCACAAGCATCAGTATAGATGGTAAACGGTTTATTCCCGTCTGGCAGCACTAAGACTGGGGCTGAAGTTAAGGCTCTCTTTAAACGTTGGAACGCATCATCGCAATCTTTGTCCCACGTAAAAACCAGGTTCTTCTTCGTTAACCGTGTTAATGGAGCTGATATTTTTGCGAAGTCTTTGATAAACTTCCTATAATAGCCAGCCAACCCCAAGAAACTTCTTACTTCGGTTGCATTTTTAGGGACCTTCCAATCTTGGATGGCCACCACCTTTGCGGGATCCACTGCTATCCCTTCTTTGGAAACCACGTGCCCTAAGAACCGTACTTCCTTCCTCCAGAAGTGACACTTAGAAAATTTTGCCTTAAGGTTATGCGCTCGAAGGGTTTCCAACACTTCCCTAAGATGTAGGGAGTGCTCTTCTTTATTCTTAGAAAAGACTAAGATGTCATCCACAAAGACTACCACGAATTTGTTAAGGTATTCCCTAAACACCCTACTCATCAAATCAACAAAATATGCAGGGGCGTTTGTCAAACCAAAGGGCATCACTAGCCATTCATAGAATCCGTCAGGAGTCCTAAAAGCAGTCTTATCTATACTATCCTCAGCCACTCTCAGTTGATGAAAGCCAGTGGCTAAGTCCAACTGCGAAAACACTGAGGCGCCAACTAACTGATCAAAGAGATCGTCAATCCTCGGCAGTGGGTGTCGGTTCTTTTTAGTAAGCTTGTTTAGTTCTCTATAGTCCATACAAAGTCTAAGAGACCCATCCGCCTTTGTGGCAAAAACTACTGGAGCACCCCACTCCGATATACTACGTCTTATGAACCCCTTCTCAAGCAACTCCTTTACTTGCTTATTGAGTTCCCTCCTTTCACGAGGAGCCATGTGGCGCACTGGCAAAGATACGGGTTTAGCATCATCCACAAGATAAATTCGAAAGTCTATCTCCCGCTTTGGAGGTAAGCCCTTCACCTCCTCAAACACATCCGGATATTCCCGGACCACTTCTACCGATCGCAGGTTCTCTACAGACGCGTCAAGCGATTCAAGATAACTTAGCATAACGGAATTTATGGGATTACAAAAGATGTCGAGAGCATTACCAAGGCGAGTCACAAGCCTAACTACTCTCCTTTCACAATCAAGAATGGCCCTATTTCTAGACAACCAATCCATTCCTAAAATTAGCCCATAGCCCGTGATGCCCAATACATAAGCATCACATCTAAATTCAACGCTAAGTATAGAGATTTTCAAATCCAAACATATCATGGTCAAATGAGCCGAACCCCCAATTGGATTTGAAACGACCAAGGGATCCTCTACTAAACTGGTGTTCAAGTGCAGTGATTCAACTAATGATGCAGAGATAAACGAATAAGATGCGCCAGAATCGAATAAGGTACGGACAGGATGATCAAACAGAAAAACTAAGCTTTCAACAGAAATTGTTCTACCTCTTTCTTGCAGCGGTGGGGCCGCAATAGCCTGAACTTGCCCCCTTGCCTGCCCTGGTGCCATAAGAGCCTGCACCTGTCCTCCCGAGGTAGACCCTGCCCTCTGCCCCTTCTTTGGACAGTCCTTCACTAAATGTCCCGCATCTCCACAATGAAAACAACCAGTCTTCTTTTTCTTTCTACAATCTTTGCTGAGATGGCCAGGCGTCCCACAATTGAAGCATTTCTTCTTCCCTTTGCCATTATTGTTTTTACCACCCTTCTTATTTTGTTGTTGGGGTTTCTTCTGATCCCCTTTCTTTTCAACTGCCTTATCCTCATGCATAAGTGCCATTTATACTAGCTTTTCAAAGGTGGCTCCCATAGGGATGTGGGTCATAGCCAACCCTTGCAACGATTCATTCAAGCCTCTAACGAACCTCAAAGCTTTCTTCTCTGGCGTGTTCACCAACTCCAAGCCAAACCTTGCTAACTGATTAAATTTATTGACATATTCCTTTACTGATGAGCTCCCTTGCTTTAGTGCCAGGAATTTTTCCATATTTAAGTTCTCCTCTGCCCTTGAAAGAAACTTTGCCTCAAACCTTCGTCTGAAATCCGCCCATGAATCAACTGGACGTTCCCCGTTAGTGACCTCCCACCAAAACGAGGCTTCTCCCTTCATTAACCAAGCTGCTAAACGGACTTTCCTTTCGTCCTCCACTTCAAAGATATCAAGTAATTCCTCAGTCTCCTTAAGCCAATCTCTGGCCTCCACGAACGTCTCTGACCCTTGAAAAGTCTTTCCACCCATAGCCTTAAACTCCTTGCACGTCTTTGCAAAAGTGTCAACACGAGGAGGAGGAGGAGGATTTGCTGGACCCGCGGTGGCCCTGGCCTCAAGATATTGACGAAACCAACCGGGTATATGAACACCCTCTGGAATGTTGAGATCTTCAGCCATGCTGAAACGAAAAAGGAAAGATTCAAAATAGAGGACTCGAAAGATAAAGATATGGCTATTCGGGATTGTGTTTTTCATAAAAACTTTCTTCTTAAATTTACTCATTAAAACATATTTTTGAAAACACTTCTTTCAAAAATACTTTAGAAAAAATAGTTTTCTAAAAATTTTATCTGTTCTGGTAACCTTAAGCTCTGATACCACGTGTAACACCCCACGTCCATTAATGTCACTCACAAAGGGAATGCATTAACTTCCATGGAGGTTTTAAGTGAATATAGAACAGTAAAATTACAACAAGACAGATATAAAATAGTACTTGGAAATTCAAAAACTTTATTTCATTATAGCAGAAGTCAAAACATGTTTGATTACATCATAACACCATATTCAATGTCAAGTACAATATCTATCTTGATAAAACAAGTACATAATCCCATTACACGAATAGCCATTAAAAAGAAAGATAACAAGCTGGACTTTACTTCAGCAGTCCAAGCTTTCCAGAAGATAAGCGATCCAACTAGACTCCACTAGAACTTGGCCCAACCTGCGGACCTGAAGGGAGAAAAAGGATGGAAAAGAGGGGGTCAGACATAAAGTCTGGTGAATATGATAATTCTACAATACTATTACCAAAATAACTGGACTAAGGCATAAGCTGGAAAACAAGAAAATGTCTATGAAGAGCAGATTAAGGACATAGACAATCGCTAAAGGCAACGTTATAGGCGCTCCTAAATACTAAAGGATAAACACTATACTGCACCACACCAGTCACCCTAAAGATTCATCCCACTTAGCTTCACTTAGAAACTTTCCCAATGGCTTTACGTACCCCTAGCTGACTACATAGGTGCCGCCTGCCCCTATCTCCACTAGGTGTACCCTACTTCCCATTATTCGATCGGCTCCCTAACTCGTAGATACCCGTGCTGGCCCCACAGTGGGGTGTATCACTCCCCTAAAGTGGCAACCTGATACAACGGACATGCACGGCTTATACCTACACGATGCAACAACATCTTACCTACCAGCCCGGGTCCACACACGCATATGAAACCCGTTGGACTTGCGTTGCCACCGCTCCCTGTTTTGGCCTCTTATAGTCAAACCCAGTATGCGTGTCCCGTCCTCGACTTGGGTTGAGCCCACAAAGATACGTTTTGGGATACTGGTTGAAATGGGCCCCCACTATTTACCACAAGCATTCCACCTAAGCTTGTCCCCATTAGTCCATCCCACTTAACCCACTTAGTCATGTTCATTTACATGTGTGTTTGGTTAAGTCTAATCGTATTTCAAATGCCTCTAAAGGCAACCACCAGATTCCTCATGCCACCCAAGGCACCTACTTAACCCCCATGTCCCACCTTACATGATTATCTGGTTAAGTATTTCTTAGTTCATTAAGGCCATAACCTCATAAAGACCTCTCACACTAGACTGGCATTTATGGCAGCTGGATTTGCCGGGCGGGTCCGGGCAGTCTTACACCATAAAAGAGTCTAACCTCGTGTCTTTACAACTGTTATGCTTTAGTTTGGGCCTAGGACCTCTCACATTGGGCCGACATTTGTGACTACTGGATTTGCCGGGCGGGTCCGGGCAGGTTTACATCACAAACGGGTCCAACCTCGTGTCCTAAGCATTGATTATTAATAATAATCCACTTTCCCCCAATTTTAATAATTCCCTACTTGAATTATTAATTACTTCCAATTTTTAACAATGTCCATAATTGACTCAATTATGGACATCCATTCATGGTATGCAAAATCTTACAAAATTGCACCCAATTTATTAATTCCTAATATTACCCCTACCCCACGTTTGAACGTTTATTCACAAAATATATGTTAGACTCGAATAGCCTAACTCATAGCATAAAAGAGATTATCATAATAACAACATGTATATGTGACCAAATGAATCATAATAAGGGGTGAAACTTGCATATGTCCAACTTGCATAGATTATACATGTCATGGACCTAAAGGTGTCAACTTGTTCAAAATTCACCTAATATAATCTCAATCAATTTTCATAAACTTACATATGAACATGTGTGAATCAACATCATCTAATTTTTTAACAACATGGTTTTATATGGGTACACCTAACTCAATAGGCAAATTCCCACAATCAAGTTTTATTTAATTATAGTTTCAAGTTTATGGGTACACCTAACCTAATAGGCAAATTCCCATAAACAAGATCCATTTAAATTAAGAAAAAAAAACATAACTTTAAGCATGATCCAACAACATCATGATTTTTCAACATAATATAGCATGATTTATAACATGGCATAGTATGATAGTATAACATAGCTTGACATGATTCTCAACATAGCACGACATAGCATAAGAGAATTTACAACATAGCATGACATAGCATATATAATTTACATCATACGACAACATAATAACATAATAAGAGATCCACAATATATAGAATTTACAATTACAAATCACATCACTTTCTTGTGATCCATTCATAACTGAGTCAAATTAGTTTGTAATAGTCTTGTGAGAATCATCATACTCACCAACAAAAGAAGAGAATTAGAGAGAGAGTTCTTTGGTTTGATTTGTTTTGTTGAGAAGAATTTAGTTGTAGTAGATTAGGCTTCCTCTTCTTTGTTTGTGACGGCTATGCTGAACTCCATGGCAGCAGCATGACGGTAGCTTCTCTAATTTTACAAGTGATTTAGGTCTAGGGTCTACCCACTTATTTATAGATTTTAGAATGCGTTTAGGCCATTAGATTTAACCTAGAAATAACCGCAGCCGTCCAGACAAGATGGGGTTTATCTTGTTGACTCAGCAATGAGTCAGAAGTGACTCAGCAAACACTCAGCATATTAATAAACTTCTATTCATGTCATAAATATATATATATTTTCTACAGTGTACATATCAGTTACATCCCCCTTTACTTATTATTGTTTTTATATACACATTAGATACATCCCCTCTCTCACACACTTATTAATATTTTTATATTCATATTAGATACATCCCCTCTTCTACACACTTATTAATATTTTAGCAACTTTAGTGTTAATAGAAAATTCGGGGTGTTACAATCTCTTTCTCTCTTTCGAGGAGCTTGTTGTTAGAAGCAGTGGCCAATTCAATGGCACTTTCAACGTTCTTTTCGGCGAGGGCTGCCCTTCTCTCCGCATCCGAGACCTGGTCATTCAAAATCACCTTTTCTGCTTTAGCCAGAGCCAAACTTTCTTTTAAACTCGCTTTTTCTGCCTCCCAAGCAGCCTTCTCAGCTTCAAAATGGCCTTGTGCTGTTTTCAACTCGATGTTGGCTATTTTGAGATCTTCAACCTCCTTCTTTAAGGCCATTTTCTCTTGGCTATTGGAGTCCAGTTCTGAATGAAAGCGCTGCTTGGCATTCTCTAATTCAGTCTTATAATTTTCAACGTCCCTCCGTGCTAAAGCAAGCTGGGACTGAGCATCTTCCAGGTCCTTCTCCAATTTTGTCCTAGCCCTTTCGTTATTTTCAAGTTTCGCTTTAGACCTGTGTGCTTCTATTTCGAGTGTTCGGATGACTTCCGAAAGGTTAACTGCGTGTTTTTTCATCATCTCATATTGCCTGGCTGCATGCTGGATGTGCCCGATAACTTCATTATCCCAATTTTTAGGGACCGGTTCCAAGGCAGGAACAAACACCATCCTGTCAAAGAACATGCCTGGAAATTGTTCCCGCAGCTTTTCCAGCCTACCTTGGATCTCGGGACCATGGACGTAATCCCGTGACCCGGGGGCAGCTAACTCTGGTTGGCTGGTGGGGACAATGTCACTTCTCTCCTTCTCAGTCTCTTTGGATGAATCTTTGTCCCTATCTTTAGATTCGTGATGCCTTTTGGACGACCGGCTGTGGGAAGGTGCACTCTTTGGAGGAGTTAACTCTTTTGGAAGTTTCTTTCCCCCTGTCGGAATTGTCGGATGACTTGATGGCCTGGTAGAGGTTGATTTTGGTGGAGATCGAGGTTGCGAGGAACTCGGCCTATGAGAAGGACCACGAGAGCGCTCAGTATCCGGACGAAGGCTGGGTGTGCCCTCGCGAAGAGAACGATACGAGTAAGATTTCCTATGGGACATCATTCCTGCAAAAAAAGAGAAGAGCATATTAAAACTTTGAATACCCACGATATAAGAGTGCAGGGTCAGATAGTGTGTGTGATGTGTGTATCCCATATAATTCCCCCTAACAGACCCGGGCCTGAAGACAGGCTCATCTGACCAGTTTCTCGTCCTCTAGTTGGAGCGATCGCCTCTTCAGAAGCAGGGAAGAAAGGCCCCTCTCCGAAGTCCTTCTCCGTATATACATCATCCGGTAGAGGGATTTTATTCAGCTCGTCAAATAGCTGTTCTTCTGTCAAATCCCCGAGAGCAACGGTTTCAATTGGAGCAGATGCAGGAATTTCCTTGGACATGTCACCGCGGACCTCATCCCCTCTGTATATGTTCATGTCCTCATCGTCTTGTATGACTATTGGAGAAGGACTCTTACGGAATTTAGTTGTTTCTATTGCTTGCGAAGTTCCCTCTCCCTCCGTTGGGGGCACATACTTATAAGGTATGCCGCCAGTACCAAGTCCAAATCTTCTATCCAGAAGACGATGATTATGAAGATTGTCGTCCGTAATGCATTTTTTGATCCTTAGAAAGTCGGATCTGCTTTGTAAAAGAATGGACAACCGGTTGTTGTATAGTGGACCCTCTATTTTCGGGAAGACATGATCTGTTAAAGACAAAGAAAAAAAAGGGGGAAGAATGTTAATGCCTAGACTTCTTGAACAAGATATTCGATTAGAAGCTTAAAGTTTACTTGATTTGAGCCATCTTCGTGAGCATCCGGTCTGTCTCCTTATGTAAAACCAATCAGATTTAGGGTCCCCTATATTGCTATACCCATCGTACAGAACCTTCCTATTCGCCACTGATTCAAAGAAAGAGAAATTTGGAGTTGCCGAAGAACGGTGCTTGAAAAGAAAGAAGAATGTCAAATCTCTGAATTTAAGTTCAGCATGTAGGATCTCCGCATACGCAACGTATAGGGTGTATAAAGATGCGTAGGCGTTCGGATGAAGTTGCATCGGAGCAATACCCAGTATTCTTAAAGTTTCAATGGCAATTGGAGGGAACGGAGGAATAGCTCCTACCAAGCACATGGTCCGACTAATTGCCATATATCCTTCCGGAGCTAGGTGGGGTCTATCTTCGCTTCCGGGTGTCAAGACTTCATCCCAAGGAATTCCGTGTCTCAAGCAGATTCTCTTAAGCTTTATATCGTCGAGCTTAGATGCTAAAGAATCAGAGAATTTATCTATTCCGAGCGCGCCGGGAATCTCGTCGGGAGCTCGTTCGTCTATCTCGGACTCTGCGCTAGATGAAGTACTTTCGGACGGATCTGATTCCGTGGCCTCGTACTCAGATCCAGTATCTTCACCTCCAGGATTAATGGGAGGAATTTCCGGGTTGTATTGCTCAGGAATCTCGGATTCCGTTTCTGTTGCGGATCTTGAAGAAGAATGATCATTCGACATGGCTGCTAGGACGAGAAAATATGAACAATAAGATTAACACTACCCGTCCCCCGTGTGTGCAAGTGTCGGTGTGTGTGCTTGTGTGTGCGCATTAAAAATAAAGCGTGAAAGCAATCAAGATCATCAAAAAATTGGTCGTCATATGCAGCCAAATTGTGTGGTCATTTAGTCCAGAAAGTCCAACGTCAAGGCTCTATCCTAACTGTTCAGAATTTTATGGTGACAAGGCGTTGATTAAAGTTTGAAATTTCTCTGCATCGTCAGCTATGATTCGGATCGCAAGGCAGAGGGATCGCCCCTTTTTGGATCGCAAGACAGAGGGATCGCCCCCATCGGATCGCAGGCCAAAGGGATCGCTCCTTCACGAACCGTTGCAACCCCCACGATACGCGCCTTTACTGCCACCATGATCTTTCGTCTCGC
The DNA here is from genome assembly GCA_030737875.1 of Allium sativum. NCBI lineage: Eukaryota > Viridiplantae > Streptophyta > Magnoliopsida > Asparagales > Amaryllidaceae > Allium > Allium sativum. Next base: position 423,678,183 of record CM060909.1, on the reverse strand, counting down.
CTTCATTTTCTCCTCTCCTTGCCCACGATCCGAACCGGCCTTCCCTCTTCTTCTTCCTCCTTCGTTTTCCTCCTCTCCCTTCATCCTCGAACTCCGAGCTCTACGTTAGTCAGCCATGGCTGATGTTTTCTTCAGAAAAGCGCAAATTTCCATCGTTTCTCCCTCAAATCAGTCAAGAAAATTCATGAAAGAGCGGCGTTCACAAATAAGAATGCTTTTTGTGGAGTTACCTTTCTAAAAATTGAGGGAATGCTTGGATTTTCGAGAGTTGGAAAATTTGGGTTCGTTCTTCGATGGTGCAGGCGAAACGATACGGCATAAGGAAAAAAGAAGGAAAGTGAAGAGGGGAGGGTCGGCTTATATAGGCAAAGAGGGCGACCGTTTGTCTCCCCTTCTTTGTCCTATTCGATCCACGAAAGACCAATGGGCCGCGAACCAAAAGCCCACCACGACTCGAGGGGGAGCCCGCTTCGTTCCGAGGTCCAAGTGCACACCCAAGAACGGAACGAACGTCTCGCTGACAGATCGCGACTCGAGCCCGCAATATGAATCGATAAATTCAGAAATGAGGATTCTGAGAAAATCCCAGAAAGAGAAGAGTTTTGTGACCCGCGATTCGATGGGAAGATACGATTTTATAGCTTCGAAGCATGTTCCATCATTGATAAAACTTACTTCGAGGGGGCAAAATGTTGGCTCGCTTTTTGACCAAGCCACCCAGGATCATTCATAAGAAGAAAGCACGAAACCGCATTCTCTAAGAACATGAAGGAATGGATTGCATCATCGTCTCGCCCGATATTGGATCGCCCACCATCGGATCGCACACTATCGACTCGCCCATTCCATCAGCAGAACGAATCCGCTATGCGACTCGATCCGAACTTATGTTGTTGTCCAGAGCGAACCGATCCGATCCTCTGGTGCATGGCGAACCCTCTGACTCGTTCAAGCGCAAGCTAGTCTTCAGCGATCCGAATCGCACGGATCTAGCGACACGTGTCCCTAACCGTCATTTGGACCGACTCTCCCCATCTGCACGATCCGATTTTCAAGCAAATCGCGACACCTGTCCACAACGGCTAATTTGACTATTTCCTCAACGGTGGCGATGCGATCCGATGTTCTCGGGATTTGTGCCACATGTTATCACGACCCGCCTGACAAAATAAGCTATAAATAGCCCGGAGCTTGGCATTTTTTGGGATCTTTTTGGCAATATTGAGTACAAAATCCGCCATTGTTGTCAAACTACTGAAATATTGAGAGAAATTCTTGATTGTATTAGCTTCCAAAGTATAATCAATAATATAAAAAGTGGACGTAGGCTCGTTAACGCCGAACCACTATAAATTCTGTGTGTTATTTTTCTTTTTTCTCATTCTTCAGTTGAAATTCTATAAGCTTCAGAACAATTTTGGTGTTAGGTCCAAATTTTGATCTAACAATCATATTACACATAGTACAACGTATTGACCTATCTGTGTAAAAATACTAAAAATGCAATACATACGTCGTACACAAAAAGAGAAAACCCTCCCGACATTCATCATTGAAGTTTGCTTCTCTTGGCTTTACTTTCAAATGAAAAATTGATATAAAATAACATAAAGATGAAGCACCACCCCACTTTTCACCCATAAGTTCCACTTATTCAACTGTTCTAAATAGCCACTTACTCAACTATATGTCCAACAACATCTTTCGAACCTTGGAAGTAGGCAAAATTTTCTGCTTTAGCATAGACAAAAAGGAGAATAACATTACACGCACCTCATATAAAGTGTTATCTTATCTTTGGATGGTTATTACCAATTTAAATGTTGAAATGGCTGCACTATGACCTTACATGAATAAAATATTTGACATTATTCATTGACTTCCATCAATATTTTTGTGGGCTTGTAAATTAGCAAACATGTTACGCTACGGTGAAGGATTATGCCAAGATGAATTTCAAAATGATTTTGAATGAGAGAAAAGCCAGTTGAGTTTCTCTAAGCATATAACTGTAAATTAATGTAGGAGACAAAATAAAATACCAATTCTATGTTTTAATTTAATAAATGACTTTGGATCAGAACAGCGTTTTCAATAACAAACTAAAATAGAGAAAAATAATATGATTTGGTACCAAATTTTTCTTTTAATCGACACACGTAAATTTAAAACTCATCTCGTATAACAAAATGAGAAAAATATCCAAAACCCAAGAGCAGAGATGCAAGCAAAGTGGTGTCTGCTTCCAAAAACAGTTCATTTAATTTTGATCAAAATAATTGTTTGTATTATGTGGACTTTAATATGAAACATGGTTGATATTTACTATTTTATTAAGATAGTAATCACAAAAGCATAACTCTACTGAAAAGGAATTCTATTGACATACTCACCATGTTTCCAACATTAGTTTTGAAACAATGAATAAATTTTCTATTTATCTTTTAAGGTATACTATTTTTACGTGGGAAGATTGAAATACAATATCCATCCACAATCTGCAAATATACATATTCATTTTCCAATATATTCAAAACCAAATTTTGATACATGTCAATAAATCTTAGTAGCATTTAACTTTATTCATTACCAAGCTTGGTACCAAACATTTAGGTAGGTCTGGATAAGAATTCATTTAAGGATGCATGCTTTTTTGGGGAATCTGTTAGAAAAGGTGGACAAAATAATACCCCCTCCGGTTCATAATATAAGTCGTTTTAGAAATTTGCACGGGTAAAGAAAAATTCAAATGCTTCTTTTTGGTGGGTTGAATCTATTTTTCATGCAAAATTAAGTTACTTTCTCTATTTCCAAGTACAAAAAAGTAGTAGTTGCGGTTTTATAAGGAGCTGCCTACTCACATGAATCAATAGAAGCACTTCATGGAAAATCAATAAAGTAGATACAATTTATTACTGGTAAAAACGTCTTATATTTTGAAAAACAAAAAACTTCATAAAACGTCCTATAATATGAACTGGAGTGAATACCGCACATCTACATAAATACTGATTATATTAAAAAATTTACAAATTAGCTCAGAAATCAATGATGTATCTTTTTATTCCTAGTGTTGTATTATTTAAATAATGGTTGTAGTTTATCTAGTATGAATAAGCAATGTAAATAGTTACATGTCAGCTTTGTTGAGTAAAATTGGTTCACCAAACATAATGTGGTTTTCTAAGTAACGATTATAAAATGGCTAGGTATGCACCTTTTCCTTTGGAATCCTTGAGAATACCATAAATTTCAGCATTGGACCTAACCGTCACAACAGAAATTTTGTGAAGAATAAAAAAAAATACGAAGGTGCATGAATAATGGTCAATATCACAACACCCTCCTTAATGTTAATCAATTTATCTCTAATGATGATGACAAATAATGAATGTAGAAGCATGAAAAGAATGCAAAGTACATTATACATATTAATAATGAGTCACCAGCATTCTTTTCAAGTTGAGAAACCTAATGAAACTTTCAGTGTTATATTTAAATATATGTGGTAATTTGACCACTGAATCGTCATTCCCAATGTCATCTGTGGATAATAAACTAGTTTAAAGTTGAACTTATAACAAATAAAGCTTAATGCATCACGTGTTAAGCATGATATCATGTCTAGATAAGGGTTGTGCATATAGTAAAATAGTGGAATGCATATATTATGGGTTAAAGTATGTTGGGCAATATTTAAACTTCTTTGATAGATTATTCAGTGCCTACAAATCAAAGTAAATGAGCTACAGTCAAATATGTATTCGATTCTTATGGGTCCCTAAATCTTCACTTATTTTTTAACAGTAATATTAAATATAGCACAATGTAGCGGACAGTAATAAACAACGTAATAAATGATAAAGTTTATCTGAACATGACAGCAGATAATAAACATGTTAAAAATGAAATGCTTAAATGTATAACCCCCATGCAATTCATAAGCTTTATCATCTCTTTCAACTTCAAATATTTTGGTACTTTGCACTGACTGATCGTAGTTCCTACGTCAAAATAAATTTTATTAGTCTATCGAAGTTGCCATCATTCACTATATAATAAACTGTGCTACGCACACTGGTGTATTAAGTGTGGCTTGTGCGGAGCGAACATGTGACACAGGTATTGGTCTAAATGTTTAAGCATGGCGGGAAAGAATAATTCTACCTCATTTTTTAGTTAGCATTATATGAAGGATTCTTGATTTGAGCTTATGGAAGTGGTTATATTTGACGAACCAATCAAACATTTAGTAAAACTTTTTATCCAGAAAGAATTAAAATCAATATGCAATTGGGGGTAGGATAAAGAACAAAGCTTAAACCTCTGAAAGAAATTAGAGAATATAATAATCCAAACATGCAACATGCAATTTCACAAAAGTTATGTAATATATGCTTATCTTATACGTTTCATGGTAAACTGAGGTAAAAATTGGCAAAATATGATGTACGAAGCATTTTTTGGAACATTATTTTTTTAATTGAACATACAATATGGAAGCCAACACGTTAGAACAAAACTGAGATCTTTAGCTTCAAATGAAATTAAATCGTTGATGGCAACATCAATGAACACGCAAACTATTAATAAAAGATCAAAACAACCAAATTTGGCAACATAGCTTGCACAGCTGAACAAAAATTAGTTAAAAAGTAGTAAGTTGACATAAAATAAACATAAATAAAGATGGAAGGCACTTTGTTTTTTCTTATACTATTGTATCCATAGGATAATGTGCATGGAAGATATAATTATGTTAATTACTTTTTTTTGCCAAATTGAAGGCAATTCACTACTACATAAAGCAGTTCCACTGCAGGTTAAATACACTAACCGATCACCATTCTTGAGTTCCTTTCTTATCGGTTGTGTTGTACTTTTGCCATCTCCAGTACCTATTTGCATAAAAGAAATCGACGGTTAGAGAATGAAGATTTACTTTCTCAAAGGTAGAAAATTATCACTGCAAAAGCTTTGAACCTCATTTTTGGAAAAAGTAAACAACCCGTAAAACGTAAATTGAGTACAAATCGTAGTTAACTTTTTCCCCTTGAATCTCAGATCTCCCCAGAATGATACACAATAATTTAACTTTTTTACCACATGTTCAGTCAATTCTGCAATAGAATTTGTAAACTAATAACGTGTCAGTGGTTTGTTTATTCACTAAGTGAGTCCCCAAAGTTGGTAACAGTACAGTTTAGTGTGTCCCAACTTCAAACAATCTCACTCAAGAATTCAATTTTCAATATATAATTACTTCGTGTTGCAAATTATATCAGTGCACAAAGAAGATTAATTTGTTTTTATAAATATCAGTTAATGTAGGTCACCTGCATTAATATGTAACATTAAGATAACTTCTACTAAATAATAGTTTACCCATGCCGCAGGAGGAATGGTTCTAGATTTGGTCTGAAAAATCCCTTCCCTGCCTCTGTCATGGAAGCTTGTAGTAACGAAAAAGAAGAACACAGAGACAATATTTGGACCTTCGCGTACATATTAAATTATGAAAAGTTATTGATGTATGAACTATCAAATGTAAGTGCCATATATTAAGAATTGATGGACCAGCTCTCTATACACCATCCATTTTTTGATGCACAAATATATAGTTCCTCCGGCGTAGAGCAAAAGCAATCTATTTACAAATTTTCACACATTAGCGTGATAAGTACCGCAAAACATTGACCTGAAAACACCAAGTATAAAAGAAGAATTACGATATTATGGTTAAAAAGATTAGTCCTTTTAGATAATACTAACATTTTCATCTTTGAAAAGCATATACATGTAGTTCGTTCTTAAAGCTTATAGTAACCAAGGTCCCGTAATTAGACCAGATTGTCTAAAAAAAACCATTTTTAGCCATCATACAAACATTGTTTGCAAAACGCATGCTTACCAAATGTGCATATGTAATAAAAAAAGCAATTTCATTGAAAGCATATTAAATAAGGTAGGTGTTGCTACCTATGCAGGCCTTTGTCGGAAATTTTAGCGAACAAATTGTAACATAGCCCTGTCAAACACTAAAAAGACATCGAGAAAAATTCATTAATTGGATTTCACTTAGCTAATTATTAGTAGAATAGTCCTACTTCAGAAAAATTAAATCCCTTCCTGAGTATCAATTGACTATCATTGTTTGAGATTACAATTAACCTCCTAGTTAATTAGAAGGAGATACAAAATTAATGACACATTGACATGGATCTTAAGTAAATGATTTGCATGACCAAGGTGTTAGGTTTGGAGTGTAGATGATTAAGAGAAACGTAATTTAATCGTCTTCAAGTTTTAGGCCAATTCAATTGAATTTCTTAAATAGACCTTACTTTATATTATATAATATATGCAGGTCTTTGAATTGTACTTTAAATGCTTCTATCATTTAGAAAGTGATTAAAGAAGTTATTTTTTTGGATAAAGGAAAATCATCTACTTTTTTCTCTATTTATCATTCTAATGAAAATGTGAAACAGTGTCCAAACATTGAAATGGATCTAGAGTAGTCTAAAAGTATAGTAGCAGGATCAAAGTGAAACAGTATCAAAATCTTGTAATTATAATCTTTATTTGTTTTGAAATGGACAGTCTTTAGCCTGACAATGTAGGGAATATATTTTCAGGTTTACAAATGGACATTGCAGCTTATTGAAAGACGAATGTTTCCTTTCCAAAATAACATTATTATTATGTTAATAACATATATTTATGCAATGGTCCTTCAACCCATAGTAAGCTTGCAACATAATCATTATTATTGTTCTAATGGACAACAAACTAAAAATGGATCTGGTAGAAACTGTATTTATGAAGAGAAATTAGTCACCATTCTATGAAGGGAAGCTTATAGCATAAGACTGCATAAAAGCAGCGCACCATGAGAGTAGAGTGCCCTGAATATATGCATAAGCTTAAATTTCATAAAAACAGGATGTTATAAAAAAAAACCTCATACTATCCTCTCGACAGGGACAAACTATTTTTCCGATATGACACTGTAAATGCATGAATAAAAATCGTGTACGCTCAATTAATAACCTTTTAATATGTATAAGTATGTCCTTTTATGTCTTAAAAAAAAATACTCTAACATGACAGTCCAAAATGTTAGCACAGTTGATCGCATATAGATGTAAGTAAGAAATTTGAAAAGTTCATAAATATCAAACTTGCACGTATTGCGACGACAATGGAAGAACAACCATCGAAGGCAAGCTCCAAATCTAGAAATTGAAATCCATACTGGAACACATGTTTTTAAATGTAAAACGACCACGGATATTGGGATCGTTCTCTGGTTAAGGTATTCAAGCATGTCAAAAAAACTAAAACCGTGTAACAAATAAAATAACTAAACGAAAAATAGTACTATAACTGCTTATTTTAGACTTTCATGGTTAAAAAAAGGGTTTTTACACCTGCACTAACAAACAACCCATATGAAAATAATGCTTACCAAACATCGGGCCTCCAAGTCTGATTAAGTGCATCCAAACAACCCATGCCCGTACTGAAAGCAAACATGAAAAAAGAAACAAATTAGACTACTGTTAGAATCTAAACCACGAACCCTGACTTTCTAAACATCATCTTCATATAAAGCTTCATAATCAATAATACTCATGTCAATTATACATGATTTTCAAATAACAGTAGGTAATATCATTAAAAAAAAGTAACGCACCTCCATTAGTTAGTTCTTCATCACCAATCCATTTTCAAGTATTAGTTCTGATTTGGAAGGTGGAACAAATAGAACAGAGAAATAACAACACAACATAAATTTTGTGGAACATTTACCATCATTGGTGTATAAATCGAGGCAGGCGAACCATGAACCCCCTGGTGTTCATCGTTGGACTGAGACTGGAAAGAACCCGCCTCCTTCTGAAAGTGGCAGCTGAATGATAGGCGACGGATAAAATTGAAGGGTTTTGTAGTTAATGTAAGACAGGAAAAGCCACCAAAGATCCTTTGAAATTGAAAAACTTCGTAGGATTGACATGGCAGGGTTTGCAGCATGAAGACAGTTGAGCTTCGGGAAACTTTGCATCTTCCTAATTAGGGATTGGAAAAAAAATGGGTATTTAGGTTGAAAAAATGGGGGTTTAGGGCTGAATGAAAACCGATAAATCATGAAGTGGGAACTTCGGAAAGGAAGAGAAAAGGCGTTTAAGGGAGAGGACATGAGGCCGGAACGTGGAAAGAGCAAAAGGAAAATGGAGCGACTTGGTGAAAATGGTACGCAAATGCTGAAGTGCGCGACGTTTCAGCTTAAGATACCTCACAATGCTTGTGCGCTCTCCATTTCCAACCCAGCAATTATAATATAGTATAGATTCTTGATGAGTGCATTATACTCATCATCTGCTTTCCAGTTTTTATTTTTAATAGTCTGTTCAAAAGAAACCGGTTCTTCATAACTAGATTGAACAGTGAACACTTTTGGTTTGAAAATACCACTTTTTGATCGAGTAATCATTGGATGACCAGGATAGGTTTGAGGCTCATTGGGTGGTGAGATGTCATTATCTTCAGATTCCGATGAATATTCAGATCTAGTTGATTGCCCATCTGAATTATTGTTTGAATTTTGATCATCTGGTTGTACAGGTGTTTGAGAGGCGTGGCTGAGTTGTTGAGAGTGATCATGACTTGCTGTTTGTGATTGCCCAGAACCAGCAGCCCCATCACCATTACTTTGCTGCCATAATTCATCACATTCTGTTAATGCAGGTATAGATGTTCTGGCATTGATAACTTTTGCTGTAGTCTTTATTTCCTTGTTTTTGAATGGAAACACCTTTTCATTGAAAATAACATGTCTGCTAATGTATATTCTTCCTGTGCTGTCAATACACCTATACCCTTTTTGATTAGTAGGATATCCAATAAAAGTACATGGCTTTGACCTGAAATCAAATTTGTTAGAATTATATGGTCTTAAGTAAGGATAACACAGACAACCAAAGGTTTTTAGTGTGTTATAATCTGGCTTGACATTGTACAATTTTTCAAAAGTTGTAAGATCCTTCAATACTTTAGTCGGTTGTCTATTAATTAAATAAACTAAAGTATTGAAGGCCTCTAGCCAGAATTTTAAGGGGAGTTTAGCTTGAGCTAACAATGTTAAACCAATTTCAACTAAATGTCCATGTTTTCTTTCAATCAACCCTTTCTGCTGAGATGTATAAGGACAAGTTGTTCTATGAACAATACCATTCTTCAAAAAATAATTACTCAGACAATTAAACTCACTACCTCCATCTGATTGCAAAATTTTTACATGAGTATTAATTTGTTTCTAAACCATGGTGATAAAATTAATTATAGCATTATGAGTATCAAATTTGATTTCAAAAATAAATCCACATAAATCTAGTATATGCATCAATGAAAGATATATAGTACTTATAACCAAAATCTGAACTGATAGGAGCAGGTCCCCATAAATCTGTAGCAACAAGTTGCAATGGCTCGTTATATTCAATATTTGAATCAATAAATGGAAGTTTATGACTTTTTCCCATTTGGTGGTATTCACATATATAATGCAAATCAATAGGTTCATGCATTATATTATTTTCAGATAAGATTTTCATCACAATTCTAGTACTTGGGTGCCCAAGTTTACAGGGCCAAGGATCAAAAATATTTTTTCTGCTTTCAACATTACTCATTTCATTCATGTTACAATAGTTTTCTCCCTTATTAATACTGTTGCATTTAACAGTGTTGAACTTGTACAGTCCTCTCTCCATTTTACCCTACAAAATAATTTACTTAGTCAGGATGTCTTTAATTAAGCCGTACTTAAGGTAAATTCAAAGATTACATCATTTCTTGAGCAAATTGTGGTACAATAATTAAATTCTTTTTGATCCTTGGTACTCTTAATAGTTTATGTAAAATAATTGCTTTTTTCCTTTAAAACAAGCACTGCCAACATGACATATATTTATACACTTACCAATGCCCATGGAAATATATTGTTTACCTTTTATACTCCTTTCCACCAAGATTTAAGTTGTCTAGATTATGAATGAGATGATGTGTTGCTCCTGAGTCAGGGTACCAGTTGTCATCCAGAATAGTTTCGAGTTTTGCCACATCATTCTGACTATTATTTCTGTTAGTGTTTTCATTGCTGTTGCACTTGATTGAGCTTGTGCCATGTTAACATTAGGGTTGTTGTTTATTCTTTGACCCTGATTTGCTGCGTAGATTGATTTGAATCTGAAATAGCAATTCATTGCTGTGTGACCAATTTTCTCACAAATTTGGCATTTTGGTCTATTGTTGTTGTTCCATCTGCCTCTTCCTTTGGCTCTTCTTGCACCACCACCTCTCTAGTATGACTGATCATTTCTTATATTACCTTAGTTTTTTTTGTCTTTGAATGCAGTTCCAACATTGGCTGTGTAATCGGTTTCTTGAGTTCTTTTTGCATTGATTCTTGCTTCATGAGATAATGGTATACTATTGGCTTCATCTATTGGTGGTAAAGCCTTTTGAGAAGTGATAACAGCCACAACAGCTTCATAATCATTGTTTAATCCATTAACTACGTAAAGAACTTGATCTGAATTTGGTACCCTATTGCCAGTAGCATTTAGTAGATCACACAGTTTCTTTACTCTCGAAATATATTCCCTCGTAGATAGATCAATTATCTTGATACTTTGTAGTTGGATTTTATAATGCAAAACCTTTGCAGATGATTGACTATTGAATTCTTTTTCAACAGTTGTCCATATTTCATTTGATGAATTACATCCAACCACTTGTGGTAGTAAACTTGCACTAATAGATGATAAGAGCCAAGAACTTATAAGCCTATCTTGCCTATGATATTTTACATAATTTTTTATTAGGCACAGTTTTATTTTCTTGATCAGTTATGTATACCCTTCAAGGCCATATCCTTGTATAGCTGTTTCTACTTGTAATTTCCAAAGAAGATAATTATCCTCTTCTAGAAGAACTGTTATTAATCGACTTTGTGGACTAATAACAGTTTTAATCAATTGTTGTACAGGAGTATTTGGGTCAATTGGATCTGAACTAGATGATACAGAGAATGAATGGTCAACCATTGTGGTACCAAATGATGATCACAATCAAAAAACAAGATGCAACAACAAAAGATGCCGTGACTGTTCAGATTTAAAGATTGTCACATGAATAGGTAAGTAGCAGCCGAATTCTTGATTCAATGATGAGTCTCTTCTTCAATGAACTATACTCTGAGAAGGATTCAGGCGTGGCTCTGCTTGTTTTTGTGATTTTATTTGATTTCTTTAACTATCTCCTGGAGAATTTGTGTTGTTGCGAAGAAAATATTGCACACTGATTGATGTAGCCCAATCTTGTTGCTTTCTTGATTGCTGGCACGACAGTTAATCGAATGATGCTCTGTTTTCTTCCTCAAATGATGAGTTCTATGAACTCTAATGAGAAATACTCAGATGATGAGAATTCTCTAATGAGTATTTAATTCGAAAACACAATCGCGGCGGAGAGATTCAACTCAACTATATTGTCGCTAGGCTTATATGATGCTCTGATACCAAATTGAGAATAAGGATGAATACAGAGATGGAGAAGATAAACTTTTGTTATTGTTTTTGTGAAAATGACTTGAACGAATGATTTGTTACAGCCTACGATACATATTTATACACAATAGTTTGTAATGCTTGACTAATAACGTTTTGTAATAAAGCAGAAATTAGAACAAAGCAAGGTGGGCTAGGCCCAACCCATTTACAGAGTAAGAAATACAAAATAGTTGCTAATCAGATGTTAGCCGACATATCTTCATTGTTTTCTATAATATTAATACTCCAATTCCTCCAAAACAAAGAAACTTACAACCAAAACAAAGAAACTTACAACCAAAACAAAGAAACTTACAACCAAAACAAAGAAACTTACAACCAGTAATTTGCATCAGCTTCAACATCATCTACCATATTTCATCATTAATAGGCACACCACCAACATCAGAAGGGATTGGAACCATTCCTCCGCGAGAAATCATTCATCCATTCATGTTTGTAGGAGTAAAGCTCATATGTAATGCTGCTTCCTCCCAATAACTGGGTTTTACAAACACAGATCATTTAGAATTAGAAGATTTGTTAGAGTTAGACGAAACGACATCTCCATCGTTAATACTCCAATTAAATATTAATATGCTTAATCAAAGAATTCTACAAAAGTTGGTCTAAGTCCAATGACTTACGCCTCAAATTATTATTCCCTATTTTGGTACTATATATCATTAGAGCTACTCAATAGTGATGGTTGCCAACATATCTATATGATATCATATGATTTGGTCGTGGTTAAATTTTTTATCTATTGCACTTCCTATGATTTATTTTTTTTGGTAGAAGAACTGGTATGAATGAAGATAGACCATCACATGATGGAATCATACTAATTGTAGAAGCTGTGTAATTACAGATTTACATGAAGTTGCAAACAACAAAACCCCTTGACCATGGCATACTATAAGAGGTGTAGATTTGATTACAACAGCAACTCAAGATTCAGGAAAGAAACCAAATATCAATTGGAACCATTCTGCACTGTACATAGCAAGCAACATAAAAGTAAATGCATATTTTTTTTTCAATTGACTAAACAAATGTATATGTGAGTATATTCAACAAATAATGGAACCCGAACTCGAAACGTAAACTGAAATTCCTAAATTTTACGTATTTGATTGGAATATATAAAATTACATAATAACAAAATCGAGATTGCTGCCCTTGATAAACTCTTCATTAGCCCAATACTTAGAATTGTACATCTGAAAGATTGCAAAGATTGGCAAAAAAAAAATCCCAGGTTTTCTCCAACGTCATTGATAACATGTTGGTTCATGTAACATATGTTACCTAATGTAACTACTGCCAATGTCATGTCGTTAAGCTCAAAGATAAAACTATATCAAAACCTTTTGTTATGCTACAGTTTTCCCAAAAATACAATTTTATTAATGAAAATAACTGCAATGTTGCTTATAGGCTTCAAATTTCATATAGCCTTAACTTGGTCCATATTACAATATAAAATACTTTTTTAAGGTATCTATTGATTTCTAAAAACATTCATGTTTAGACAAACTATTTTTGCGCTTAATACCTTTAAATAATCAATATATGAATCCACCTTACATTAAGCCGTATAAAAATTAAAAATACAGAAATGAAACAAATAAAGTATTAATTGTGATGACTAATTTATATTGTAAGCTTTAACTTCACTTAAAATTCTATTTGAGCAATTTAAACTTTGTGAAACAACTTTTGCCTTTTTATTAAATTTGAGATTTAAAAATATTGATGATGAGGAATTGAGGAAGCATTGTATGAATTAGAAAATTTTCTAGAAAATGACAAAGAGCAAGATTTTTATGGCAAAGATTATTCTTCGAGTTTCGACAACTAAAAGGAATCCTACCATTGAAAATGACCAAATCAGTTGATATTCTAATTTTCTTGTGGTTATATAGAGATGTAAGTGAATTTCTTAATGTTTGGGTTGCTTATAGAATTTTGTTGACTATTCCAATGATCGTTGCTATGGCTGAAAGAAGTTTCTCAAAATTAAAGTTGATAAAAACATATCTTCGAAGTACTTCGCAAGAGAGATTAAGTGGATTAGCTATTATTTCAATTGAAAATGAGTACCTGGATAAACTTAACTATGAGAAGATTATAGAGCAGTTTACTTTAAAGAATGCAAGAAGAATTTGCTTTCGTTGGTTTTTTTGGGGTTTGATATTGTGTTGACATTATAATATTTTGACATGTAAACTAATGATTTAGTTTAGCAATATTTTGTAATCAACGTTACATTTTATAATTATATTTTCATGTGATTTTATGGAAATATTGAAATAGAAATTCTTCATGAATGATAAAAATAGAAATCGTTCATGAATATTTTCATGTGATTTTATGGAAATATTAAACATTTTGATGAAGTATCAGCAGTAGCTTATTTATTATTATGATAGAAATAGAAATTGTTCATGAATATGTTCACGGTAAAATTGGGGCAACGAAAATGTAAAAAGCAGTTGTTCGTCTTGGGCAATAAACTTCTTTGGAACGACCCTAGTTTTGATCATTTATGTTAATTTCTTTAAATCAACTGTACAGTAAGGTCAGCTATCTACCTACCGTTACTTTTGTTGGAAAATTATATTACATTTTTTACTTGCTTACAAAATGACCATCCATATATATAGCGGTCTACATGACACTTCAAATAGACATAACTTTAATAGACACCTTTTGATGAACTGACATGATCCTTGATTAACATGAAATAACACAAACTTTAACATATTGCATGGACACTTTAAATGCATGGACAACTATTAACTAAACAAAAGTTTTCAAATTATGTTTCCAACACTTCCTCTTAATTTAAAATTTTCTTTCTTACTTCTTTTGGGTTGAGTGTCTCAAGTTCCATTGGTTTAATCTTCTCTCCAATCAAACTTTTTTCTTTCTCATCTTCATGGTTTGCTTCAGCTTCCAAATCGCTCTTTATGAATTTGCATTAAGACGTTTCAATTTTTTCAAGTAGCGAACTCAGCCTTTTGTTTTTAACAGAAACATTTCTACCATAGCCAAATAGAAAATCTCAAACAACTGGCAATTGCCCCTTCCTCTTAATGAAATGAGATATATTTGCACTACTGAGTCCAGTCTTGACATTTCTACTCACAAGTTCCAGTGACTCCATTTTTTCATTAGAAAAATTCTTAGAGTTGGATAATTCTACAACATTGTCAATATTATCTTTTATGGAATCAAGCTTTTGATCAACATTTTGAGCCTTGCTAGACTCTACATATGTCTTTTCTTCAGCTTTGCTGTTATTCGGCATGTTTACAAGCTCGATTTTTTCATCATTTTTCGGCTCTTCAACTTCAATATTTTTCGCATTTTCTTCTTCGTTCTCTTTCATTTCCTCGTCTTCTTCTATGTCCTCGTCTTCTTGTGGATTTTCTATCATAGTCTTATTTTCTTGAGTTATTATCATTTCATAACCTACAAAGTGATTTTCTAGGATTTGTCAAGCTTCATGTGCTGCTTTTGCACTTGTAATGCACGGAAGATTTGATCGACTCACTCCTTTGTACATAAAGGACAAGACTTTTGTATCCTTTATCTTTTTCACTTTATGTTTTTTTTTCTTTGCATTTGTAATTGTAGCTACCTCCTCTGCAGTATGAGGAGTATACCCTTCTTCAACTATATCCCATAAATCTTCTGATATAAGGAAAGTCCTCATGAAAGCTTTCCAAAACTCATAGTCTTTTTCAAGGAGGATAGGAACACCTTGTTGATTAAAGGGGAAACCAAGCTCTTGATTGTTCGTAGGTGCTATTGATGGATGTAGAAAGGGAAAATAAACCATGGGTGGCTTTGATACCACAAATATGTTGGGTTTTGATGATAAGAAAAACAAGATTAAAGTAATTGGGAGAATATGATGAAACTTGAATAGATAGATTTCTTGTTTTCTTTCATATTTCAAATGATAGAAATACAATAGCTATATGTAAGATTGCTACTGCAGATACCAAAGAGACACTTTGACTAGAGATGAATTACATTAAAGCTGATTCATGAATCTCATAAAGTGCTTTGACCATCACTTCATTTTTCCAAGAGTAGGTAAGTAGTTGAATGTCACTTTGGATACAAATTATCCATTCAACACCTCTTCTTAATTTGCATTCCGAAAGTGATCTCGAAAATGCGCAAGTGTCTCAGAACTCACAGCTTTCGTAAAGCTGTCTGCAAGTTGCTTCTTGGTGCCCACAAACTTCAATTGGATTTCTTAATTGGCCACAAGTTGCCTGATGTAGTGATGACGAATTTTGATACGTTTCGACCATGCATGAAAAACTGGGTACTTTGTCATCGCAAAGGCCGACATGTTATCGCAAAAGATCGAAGTTCCACTGTCTTGTTGCTTCTCCACATCAACAAGAATTTTTCTTAACCACACCGCTTCACAAGCTGCTTTATTCACGGCAATATATTCCGCTTCGCTTGATGAAAGTGGGACTGTTAATTGTTTTTTTGATGACCAAGAAATGATACAAGTGCGAACCCGTGCTTCGCACACGGGTTGGTGCAAATAGTTTATAATTAAAGATACGAAGTGCAGTTGAAAAGCACTCTCGTCCACTAAATATGTAGTAGAAGGCTACTTGAACTCTTAATGAATAGCAATGCATTTATTTATTGAATAAAACATGCAAAAAAATGTATGTTATTATTCGCAATTTGTTGCAACCAATGTCTTATTTATTGTATTTCTTTAAAGTAATAGGTAAGAGAGTAGTTGTTCCGATTTGTATAACTTTCTTATTCTTACTCATTAGCGAATCATCTATCGTGCATATACAACAAAGTTATGCGTAGGGAAAACAAAATTCAATTCGGACATCATGTTCTTAGGTTTAAATTAGGCTACTGGGCAAACATGGCTGTATTTACAATGTCCAAAATAAAGCTGGACTTTGTAATTTTATACTGAAGCCTAAATACAACTTAGACTGAGAACTTTTATTTCAAGCATTAAACAAAATAAGATGAATTAATAATATAATTCAGTATGTTGAACAATTGTTCATGGATATGCTTTTGAAAAGTAATTGAACTATATGTCAATAACACATACGCTGGATAGTTTTTATGTAAAAATAAAATCCGACTAAATGCTTGTTGATTTTAAAAACAGCTGAAGATACCTCGTCTTTTGTAAACTTGCTTACAATTGAGTATGGATTATGAATAATAATACTTCAATTGAACCATGGTATACCTTCACGCATGAGAACCACATGAGAATCACAGTAGCAGCAATGCATAAATGTAATACATGTTATTATAACACAACATATGAAAATCATTTATTACATTGATAAATAACATGTTGAAAACTGAAAAAAAAGGCATTTGGTTTAGGTCAAAGCATAAGACAGTCCAAGTAGTACAACCTCCTTTATTTGTGTTTAGCAACCAAATCAAACAAAAAGAGAGTTTTCTGAATAGAAGACTATTTGCACTTCTCGTCCTTCCTGTTCAACAAAGATCCGAAATACATCAGAATATTTACGTAAGCTTAGTGGGTAAATAGTAGTTAATTTTGATAGGATGAGCAGCGCACAGCATAGAAGATAAACACTTGATAATAAAAACAATGCCACAGTCAGTATATATCCCATAGTTTCAACTGAAATTTTGATTGTAAAAACAGTTCTCTACTCCAATGATTTTGTAATTTACAATTCTTCATGGGGATTATGGTTTACCAATATGTATCATATAAAAGTTATCTCAGGTTTTAGCTAATGTTTAGTTTTACTTACGAAACTTTCATTTGAATCATTTCAGACCCTTTCCATAATTTTTAATAATGAAATGATTTTTCTAATAAATCAGATTATAAATCAAGACCAATCATAAATACAATTGATGCAGCAGAAATGCGATAAGTGGACAATGTAAGGTTCATATGAGCAAAAAATGTGCATATACGATACTGTCATCAATCATATTTTCATGCATTTAGATAAAACAACAGAAAGGCAGTCAATCCAAACAAAGGTAATCTCCTTCCACCCTTCATATGTAAGGTTAAAACTCAAATCTAAGGTAGATGAAAAACAATATATATGTCTATAAATGCTGACAGTGGAGGACAACAGGAAATTTTATCAACAAACACTAAAGTTATTAGAAGCAGTTTTGTAATACTTGTGAGTGATGTCCTGTCAGGTACTATCACGGTCCATATGAAATTGAAATATCACTTAAACCAAATATTTAGCATTATGAATTATTCCCATGAAGACATGGACCTATTGAATAAGAATCACATTAAACAACAGCTAGAAGCACAACTCCTTTAAATGATTTCATGCAAGGAGGTAGATCGATATCTATATAAAAATGAATGACGATGCAAGACAACTCATAGACGGAAGGCTTTTAAAAGGGAATAAAATTGAACAATGGCATATTTATGAAATTGAAATCTTCAAGGAAAAAAAAAATCAAGTGAGCAAGTGCTTATTTTGGTTTTTGGAGATGTCACTGCAATAAGTAACATGCATATTAAATCATTTTTGATTTAAAAGGCCTTTTGCACTGAATAAATTTAAGTAACATG
The DNA here is from genome assembly GCA_030737875.1 of Allium sativum. Lineage (NCBI taxonomy): Eukaryota > Viridiplantae > Streptophyta > Magnoliopsida > Asparagales > Amaryllidaceae > Allium > Allium sativum. Next base: position 423,659,949 of record CM060909.1, on the reverse strand, counting down.
CATACTATAATATGTCCATTTATAAGTCAACATATGATAAATAGATATAACTTTTTAGTTGGAAAATGTAGTGAATGCATTGATTGAAGCAAGCCATGACATGGTAATCACGTTACCATTCATATAATTATGAATATTTTACAATTCGAAAATTATCTTGCAATTAATTGTTTTATTGTAATATCTTAATGAACTTATATGAAGATAATAGATGAATCATCCACTACACTTAGGAGAGGTATAAAGATAAAATGAGTAGGTGTAATGTTGAAGTAAAAGTTAATTCAACGCATCTTTCCCTGTATTAATTACCATGTAGAAAAAAAATTCATCCCTCTTTTATGCTTGATGTTTTTTTTCATTTACGTCTACCTTATATGCAACATTTAAATATATTATATTTGTACCATGGTTCGAAGTCCCGCCCAGCACGCCATATTTCTGTCCATTCGGGTTCGGTTCCGGCGATGGTCGGGCCGGAATTCGAATGATAATCCAGTTCCGGTAGTTAAACCCTAAAAAAAAAATCTTAATTAGTCGAGAGGAAAAAGGAAGAGATGGAGAAAGAAGCGGCAGTTGATGGAGAAAGAAGCGGCATAAGAAGAAGAAAGAAGAGGCAATTCTGGAGTACGGTTTTTTTTGAAGAAAAGCAGGTGTTATAATTTTTATTTGGATCATGCCCATATTTGGGCTTCGTTTCACTTGTTTCATGTGTAGTAAGGAATATCTAATTAATTTATGTATATCGGTTACAACTTGCATTAGCCATTCATGTGCTGGATTAATTTGTAATTATAATTAAGTATAAACTATTGGTGGTATAAATTTTGTTTAATATTATGGGCTGTATAATTCATAATTAGTGGCTGCAAATGTTTGCTTAGCATATTTATTAAAATTATTATTGAATACCGATTAGCTATTTACAAAAGAGTGCGGGAACGTAATTGAAGCGGAATTTTCGAAACCATCAAAATCAAACAGAAAATTTAAAATTTTCGGATGATTATAATAATCTAAGTACATATAAAAGAAAATATCACGGTTCAAAGTTTCGCCTGATGGTCGGAATCCCATCATTTTGGTCCGGAATTAGCAAATGGGAAATAAACTGGAATTGCCGGAATTTTAAATTTTCTACGTGACCGGAACCGGAAACTGAGATTTCGAACCTTGATTTGTACAATTAATTTGTTACGTATATCAATGAATATATGTGCTAATAAATACAACAATTAGTTTTAGATTTGATTATGTGCATGGTAAATAACATTTAAAGTTTGACTTTTTTTTTACTCCACTGGTATTCATCAACGTATCCTAAGGTATCTTAGCAATAAATAACCTCACTGTACTCATTAACTCGATATGATAATAAAATTATCTTGAGTTGTGTACTTAGCTTTTTAAATTGAAGCTTGGATTAAGAGTTAATTTCAGTCCACTTATTAAGCTCATACTTTATGACCAAAATTAAATATCTTTTTTATTGATTTATCTGACCATACCCATTATGTTATAATGATCTAAACGTGTCTATTATAGTTAGTTTAGAAGAAGAAAAACTACAATTCTTTTATTGTATCATTTAGAGCTGGGGTCCTTTCTTGTTAATCTACGTTCGTCATTATGCTAAATTTGAGAACCGCATATTTAGTGTAATCATTGATGGATATCTACTCTCTATAACATGTTTATTTTTTGGAGGAATGACGATATATATTAAATACTGAGGAGGATGTTTTCACTAAACTTCCCTATGTTTTTCGTGTGAAACTGGATATGGCATTAATTTCTTTTCATAATAAGATACTAATTTCCACTAACACCTTATTGAATGGAAATTTCGCATTCAATGATACCACTATAGAAAAGTGGCCCGTAATAGGAAAGTGGGTCATCCATTATTAGCCTATTTTAAGGTATGATCCAAAAAGGACCACTCCATTCAATTTATTTATTCTTTCCTTAAATTTATTTTATTCGTCCCCTCATTCTACAAATTGAAGGACAACCTCCTTCGGTCTATTTTCTACTTATCCACCGCATATTTTGTTTGTTTTCCAGATTATTGAGGTATCCAAGTTAACTTCATTTGTTTTAGGTAGACCAACAAAATATTTGCATTTAAATTAAAAACTTAAATAATATAACAATAATTTTGTATAGTATATATTGTAATAAACCATAATATGTCAATAACTAATATTGTTTATAAAAAGCAAGAGATATCACACTTAAATTTAAAATTTAAGATAGATGGTATAGTTATTAGCTAGCCTCGTGTCCAGAGTATTCAAAATAAATGAAACATTTGTAGGTATAGGAATAATTAACTAAATCAGATCAAAGTTTCCACCATAAACAACATGGAAGCATATTCCCTGTTTTTACTATTATTTTTGAAAGTAAAAGGATAAACTAACCTACATTACAAAATTTTCATAATATTTGAATGAGAGAGGATAAGGTCTTACACGTTATAAAATCATAGACGATGAAAGAAAGAAAAAATTATATAGCTGCAACATCATTCTTCAGTTAAAAGTGACTTCAAAAATTAAGTGTATCAAGGTTTTTATGATTCGATCTCATCAAAAGTGAGCTGCGGCCATGCATCATTCCATCAGAATGATGATACTATCTCGTTGCTCCATAATTTGTGTAGGAATATAAAATAAAATCTATATTCTTCAAATCTAGCAATAAAGGTTTGTGTAGTAGGTAGTTTATTATTACGATATATGAGGAAAATGTTTGTGATATGGTTATGATAAGCAAGCTATTATAGCATGATGTCTTTAATTTTTTTTATTAATGCTTAAAAATTTCTTTTTTTGTGATGATAGTGGACAATCATGAAAACTCAGCAATTAATGACTTCTTATACACAGAATAAGATATAATACACATAATTCTAGCATCAATTATCATCTGAATATAGAAAAGCAACAAAATATAGTGTTAATACTATTTATGAAATTTAATTCAGAGGAAGTGATGAGAATAAAATAATTATGATCAAATGATGTTGTTAGCGGACGCTTAAAATCAAAGGATCTAGACATCGATGTTATTATATCAAATTAGTAAAAAGTCAAAGACTTTGTTTATCATTATTATCTGATTATTTTATTAACATCTAAATCTAGCAAAAAAGAAAAGAAAAATAATAACCCAAATGCTCGTTGCTTTATTGGATATATCTAAAATAGTACATACAGTATCTTTTCTCCTATAGTTTATTAGTCAACAGACTTATTGACTATAATCATCGTTATAAACTTATAATGGAAACTTTATTGACTATATATTGTAATAAACCATAATATGTCAGCAATTAATATTGGTTATAAAAAGCATGTGATATCACACTTAATTTAAAAATCAAGATATATGGTATAATTATTGGCTAGTCTTATATCTAGAATAGACAAAACAAATGAAATATTTGCAGGTGTCGGATTAATTTACTAAATCAAATCTAAATTTTCCACTATAAACAACATAGAAGCATGATTGTTGTTTTTTTACCTTTATTTTAAATAGAAAAAGGATAAATCAACGTATATTACAAATCTTTCATGATATTTAAATGAAAGAGGATAAGGTCTTACACGTTATAAAATCGTAAATGAAAAAAAAATAGAATAATAAAATGATTTCAAAAATTAAGTGTATCCATTTTTTTCTTATTCAGCCTCGTCAAGCTTGAGGCCGCAACCATGCATCATTCATCAGTAGAGGATGCCATCTGGTTGCTCCATAATTTATGTAAGAATAATAAAATAAAAGGTATATTCTTCAGATCCAGCAATAAATATCGCACACGGATGTTGCAAAATAAATGTAGTGTAAGGATCATATCCGAATACATAAGCAAAATCAAATAACAGTAAGCAACAAACAAATTGAAGCGTTAAATTCAATGCAATTTTAAATAGGATGCTAATCAAGTGCTAAATTCAACACTTTAAATGCATTCACGAATGCAAACATTACCCAGAATCATGTTAAAAAACAATTGAAAGCCATACAACGTTGTATGTCATTGATATTTTATTTTTTTTGATAAAAATGTAAGATAAATAAAAATAGTCATGCACATCACATGCAATCCTCGTATTAGTTTTACAATTTATGTTTAGTAAAGCTAGTTAATCAATATAACATAAGTTATCATTTAAACAACATAGCAAACAATGCTCTTACATATGGACATAGCAACACTTAAGCAACATGGTATTTGAAAATCCAAATATCATATGGACATATTTGTGCGTTCAAATTATTTTAGACTAAAACAATTAGCCAAATGATTGAGGATATTAAGTACACTGCAAGGGATAGTAATGAAATATTAAATCCAGCAAACTATATACACCAGTAATTGTTGGCAACAATGAAGAAACCATCACATCTAAAATAACTAATAATTTGGTGAGAATAACCTGCTGACGTTAAACAAACAATGCTTACACAGTTGTCTGTTGACATGCGGTAGTAGGATAGAGAGTAGAACAATGGAACAAAAACATTAAAAAATGACTAAAATAAGCTATATCAAATGCAGTGGATTGTTGAAAATTTCCTTGGTTTGACTTCTGTTATTTCCTATGTATGTTATTGTAAAAATGCCTGTGAATTTATCCAAAGAGCAGATGTCTCAAGTCATTAAAATTTAATAGGCAATAAGGTGAAGAATAGTATAGAACTAAGAGCAATGTGCATAAACTATCTTACTGGCCGATCAGAAATTAATATTTAAACAGAGCCATGTTTTTGTCATACTGTATAATCATAGCAGGAAATCCAGTATTCTATATCTATAGCTTATTGCCATGAAAATATTTTTTGAAGTGCAATAAAGACAGTTTGATCATGAAAAAATTCATTTGGTACATTCTGCACACGGGCATTTAACAAAGTGTTAGTGTGTATAGTAGATGAAAAAGACAACCAAATGGGCATTTAATTTTAGTCAAGTATTCTGGTAAATATGCAAATTGGAAATGTACTCATATAAAAAAGGTGAATAATCAGATAGCCCCTCTGCAAACATAAATAAATGCATATGTAACATATGCATGAATAAATGCATATGCAAGATACATAGATAATGGATAGATTACCTACGGTTACATGTTGCCAGTAAATAAGCCAGTAATATGAGGCGATGAGTAATGGTATTGGAGCAGCATGCATGTGGCTCATTTCATGATCATTCCTCGCATCATAATCCTACCCATCATAAAACAAACAATTAGCCTGCTTTAAACTATGGAGTATTCATCTTGATTAGAAGAATTCTCCCATATATGTAGCCAAATCATTAGAAACCCTTTCCGGCATCGGTTGTTGTCAATTAACTACATTTACATATCCAAGCTAGATCACTTAACTTAGTAGATCTAACTTTGTTTGATTATTATTTTGTACGTTATGCTCTAGTTACTGAAAAACATATCTAATGACTTAAAACAATTATCATTAAAAAAATGGAATAGTGAAATTAATGTTAGAAAGCCAAAAACTGGGTATATAATGTATTATCTATGGTTGGGACATTATAAGGGAGGTGCATACAATATGACTAAATATATAACAATGTTACAGATATTTGTGCATACTATGCTTTATTTTATGTCCCCAACATGCTTACATTATGCTTTCATGAAAGACAAAGAATAAAGATAAAATGAGGATGATTACTATTTCCCATTATAAATACTGAATAGTATGCACCAGCAATTGGTTAATTAAAAAAAATAGTAAAAGCGTAGAGTTGGAGTATAAATTCGTTAATGGATGGTACATGCATTCAAAACAAAATTTCAAACACAGATAGTTTCGCATGTAACATCATAGCATTAGATAGTAGTAATTTGGGGAGTAATAAAAGGTATATACCATCAAAAATATAATAGAATAACTAAGCAGTTGTCTTACACATGAGTATGCAGTAGAAAAAACCTTAATCAATTAACCTTCAATTGGCCATTACAACCCTATTTTGAGTTAGGGAAAAAAATACAAATTCCTTGCTTATATGATCTGATGTGGCAAAGTCAATTGATCTGAAGTGGAAAATGAATTGTATACTAAAAATAATCAAGCTATGGATACTTTGACCAACCTAAAGCAACTATATAAATATGAAATGAAGACAAACCTCAGATTACAAATTCCTTGTATACTTTGATTAGACCTTCAATGTCAGTTAATCATAACTGCAAGCGGGTTATAGTCCTAAAAGGAAGGCTAAACTTTAGTGCAAATGCTCGAATAATTCCCGCATATGATTCAATGTTTTGCAATGCTTATACTTTAAAATTTGTCCACGAAGATCCATCCACCAAGATATAAGGCTGATCTTGCGTTTAAAACAACAATTGATCGATGCATACAAACTTCTCATTTTATATTGCTTCATTCCTAAGTTGATTTATAGTTTTGTGTGAATAATAGAATGAACGAACTTGTAAGCACCTCAGCGTAAAAGGGATAGTCAAATTCTCTCTATTAGTTTATTTCCATCTTAAATAGTACATACTAAAATATAGTGTGAAATAATTCAAATTTATATCGTGTGGTCATACCTTTTGTGGTTCTATAGTTAATAACTTGCTGTTTAAATTTAATAATCATAGTAAAAGATACGTGCAGGTCATTAAAAATAAAGAAAATAATAAATACACAGTGAAAGAATGATTGCATTTATGAACTATCCACATACGAAAAATACTTGCAACTAAATTTTACCACAACCAAAAGGGAAACTAATAATCATCATCAATTAATAACAAATCGAAATTCAAAAGTGACAGACATACCGATGCTTATAAATAGATCAGTCATAGTTGTATTGGCATTTGCGTTGCTTATAAAAGCATTGCAAGGTTTGGCATTCAATACATGTCTAAATTATCCATGGTATTTTAATATATGTTTGAAATATGCATAGAAATATATTTGTACCTCAGAAGCATATATACCATCAAAATTGCTACTCTGAATTAATAAACATAACTCTACCTGCCATCGTCTACATCATAACTGTAATAAATATTGATGAATATTTAAATACACAGCTATGAAAATTATCCAAATAAGCAGCCGTAATGTACTGTAATAAATATTTGTACATAGCACATTCACTTGTACAAAGACTATTGCACTATCATTTGGACACAACAGTTGGAACAACATACGAATAAAGTATAACTGGACGTGGAATCAATTCAGTAATATGTTTGATTCAAACAAACACAAGAGCATGTATTTCAAATTTTTTGTTTGAATGTTCTGCAAATTATGTGATGGCCAAATAAAACATTGAGAATAATCTTAAACTATATACTGTGACATTCAGATGTTCAGTAATAATTAATTGATATTCGCAGTTTGGTAGGTTAAAAAAAACCTGCTATCAGAATGAAGAGTGTAAGAATGAAACATTGGCACAAACTTTAACCCGAAGTAACGCTCCTGCGTAGGCTTTTGAACCTACCACAGTCAACTTCAAAGCCGTTGAAATATATTTTCATGCCTACCAATTAAACAGTTCATTTATGAATACCATGAAGTCTAAGTGAATTTTACATATAAAATATGTAGCGACCCGGGGAAAAAGAACGACAATCGGGTTCTCGACAACAATACATAAACTCGTATCACTTGCCAAAACCCAAGTATCGAACCCCCAGATTGTCATGTTTACACACTTACTTGATAATAATCCAGGTTATTAACAATAACCAATTCAACTATCTCTTTAGACTATAGTTAATCGAAGATTAACTAATATCCAACACTATTTGATAACTTTAATAAATATCTAACCAACATTTATTTCCTTTGACCATTCTACTTGCAAATGGTGGATTTACCAACCATACACATTAGTTAACTATTAACTGAAATTCCAATTGTCATTTCCCCTTTTCTTAATTAATTAACTTAATTAATTAAAGTCACTCTTTTTTTATTTGTCGAAACCTTCATTTTCCCTTTTTACTAATCTATGGAAAATTCTTGACTTTCCATTTCTCACTGATCTAGTCCATTTATCTAAATATTCTTAATAGCTCGCTTTAATATATTAAATTTTAAATTTCCAATTTAAATACACGCATACAATAATTAAATAACTTTAATTCGGTTATAAATAAATTATAACCTTGAAACCCGTTAATTTCTCTGACGGTAGAACATCGTTAAAACCCTATGACTGGACCATTGCTGCCCATTTCCTTAGTCAACACAAACAGTTGATTTTAACCACAACAACGGTGGTATATATCCCACTATCAACATTCAAAACGGTTTTAGTGTCAGTCGATGTGAACAATCCATATATATGCACGACAAATAAATATACAGTTTATTTGAGGAATCCGGTCGGATCCCTCCAACCTGTCCTTCTCTGCATCACAGATGTCAGTTGATAACAATATGCGAATTAAACAATTTGCAGAATATAATTAACTGCAACCATCAACCAACAACAAGCAACTTGCATCCATCGCATCCAATCAGCCAATTTAAACCGTTAACTGTAAATATAATTTATCGTGACTTTACCACATCACAGTATTTCAGAAGGTGTGAGAATTAACTCACCTGGATTGGTTCGTCGATATATCAGCCCAATTCAGTCGAATTAAACTACGTTTAATTCATTTGGAAAAAATCCAGCTGTTGCCTGCCTTGCTTAGTCCTCATCCATCGTGTCGTACTCGTCTTCAGGATTTCGGTGTTTTTCGTTTCGTCTGAATCTGATTTCGTGAGCGTTCGAAATCAGTATTTAAAGTTTTATAAAACCTTAACTAAGCAAACTTTAAATAAAAATAAAAATTGGGCCTCGCTTACCTTGTCCAGCCCAGGCCGAAATGAACCCAGCCCATCATTAACCAACCCGACCCGCACCATTCTCTTATAACCCTAAAATATCGGCCACGCTTTTCATTCTCCAAACCCTAAAATCAAAATCTCAAACTTCAGCCGCCACGAGAAAATGGAAACCGAAACCCTCCCATGGTCGTCGACCGATTCTCCTCCACCCTTCCTACCTCGCCTCGGCCTTGTTCAAGTTCTCCGACCACCCACGAAGACGAGAAGAGTGAAACCGAAGACCGAACCCAAGCTAAGTATATATATATATATATTTTTTTTTTTCATATTAAATTCCTGTTTTGATTTCCTTTCGGTTTTACCTTTCGCTCGTGTTCATCTGGTCTGTTCTGAGGACATGCGTATTTATACTTGCGGTTTTACTGAGATTTTGAATCATAGATTTCCTAGACTCAGTTGTTACCTAGATTTTAGGCGTTTACCTTTGCTGTGAGATTTGCGGTTTGATAATCCATGTCAGTTATGCTATAAGATCGCTCTGTTGATGGAACCCATGATAGCCGTATGGTAGATGAATCAAACTGTCCCTATATAAATTTTGATTCAGTAGTTTAGCTTGTCCTGTCTTTTTCGTATGTACTGTTTGTGTACACTATCACATTCGATTAAGATTTTAAATGGTGATATTAAAATGAGACAGCTAAAGGTTTGTACAGAAATTTCTGAATCGGTATATATATAAATCTGTTTTGATTCTGTAAATTTATTGTATAAATTTTAGTTGTTTCCTACTTCTGATTTCTAGCTATAGTTACTGTTTACAATGGAGGCATCATGTATTGTCATCCTATTCAACTTATAGCCCCTATAGTTGTGTATCCTATCGTTCTTGAGTTGTTGCATCACTATTTCTTATCTGTTGTTACACTGTTGATTCACAGTCTCACTTTTTCTTCTTTACAACTGGAAATCTATTTACCTATTAGCTACTTATAGCTGTTACTTTCTCCTTCCTTTACAGGACGGACTGCATGTGATGACAGTGGTGATGGCTGCGCCTAAAGGGAAGAATTTTGTCGGCGTGCAAATTTCATTTCACATTAATGAAACAAGACATGAAGATGTAGAGGGTAGGGATGGACAACTAAAAGGATGGAAAGAAATATAGGCGGCACATGTTTTTGGCAGTGGTAGTACATATACAATTTTTTTTTTTTTTCCGATAGTTGTAAATCTGTACAGTAAAATTTGAAATAAAATTTGTTAAATGTCGGCTTGGCCAAAAAGTTTGTTCTGTAGTATCTACATGTGAAGAACTGTTCTCTTTTCTTTTCTTTGTTTATTTGGCATGTTACTTTACTTTGTCATTAAATAGTTTTCCCATTCTATGTTGCTGGTAATACTTTTGGAAGTGTACATGGATCTTAGTTTGATGTTGTTTTTCTCTTCTGGCTTGGGGCTTTGGCAAATTTTCTTCATCTATTTTCTTTTTGAAAGTGTACGGCAAGTGGTATTGTCGCTGAAAATTTCGAACTATCGCATCGTTTTCGAGCTCGTTTTAATTATATTATAAATATAACGTTTGAACACAAATTTAAATATTAAAATCAATAAATATTCTAATTAAAATATTTAAAAAAAAAATTAAATATTCAAATTAAAATGGCCAAAAATCCGGGTTGTTACATTCTTACCCCCTTAAAATAATTTCGTCCCCGAAATTGCTAAGTAGAAGAAATGTCGTCTATTATTGTCTTTTCAAAAATAATAAAATTGAAAACTCGAATTTATTTTCAAACTGACCCTATTGGTTTTAAAACCAATTCAATTCAAATAAAAGGATTTCTCTCTAAAATTTCCAAAAAATTTCTAACTTCTTAAATTTTAGAAAAATTTCGGCAGAGTCTCCCCTGTACGGAGGGACATCTGCAATATCGCAGGATCAAGAAATATGTATACATCGACTCTCATGGTCGGAAAATTCAAAATCCAAACTCAAAATCCAAACAAAATCCAAAACTTCATATTTTCGTAAGCGTACCTTTTGGCGAGCGTTATTATGCAATAAGCGATATATTTATTCGAGCCTGCTTATTTGATTTTGCCACTCTACTCAACTGGATTCAAATAACTCCAGATTTTCTCCTTTGGTTGGGTTTAAAGCCGAACTGGCACTTTACACCTGTTCTCAACTCAAACAAACTTATCAGTTATCAACAAATGTCAATTATGTTCGATACATCCATATCATTCCACACCAACCAATTATATACACAGTTCAACCCACACGAGATTATAATTATTTATATCACTTCGCTTATTTCTTAAATTATCCATTCAGATCTGTCAAATTTGGATTGATTACCCAACTTGTTTATTTCATATTTGGTTTTTCAACCAAGTCTATCTATTTCAAGTTCAGGTTATATTCAAACAATCAACCATGCACCACAACATATCATACAACCAATATTAACCAATCAAGATGATTGCCCATACTATAATAACTTTTACCTTTATTTTATTATAAAATAAAATTGGGCAAAAATAATCATTAAAAATAATTTTATATCAAATCACAAATACGCTCTCTCGTATATCTGCTCAAACTCAATCTAGGGTACTGCTAACCCCATCTCTATTGAGTCACACCACAGAGCCAAGGTTAATCATTAAACCAATAGCTCTGATACCACTGTAGCGACCCGGGGAAAAAGAACGACAATCGGGTTCTCGACAACAATACATAAACTCGTATCACTTGCCAAAACCCAAGTATCGAACCCCCAGATTGTCATGTTTACACACTTACTTGATAATAATCCAGGTTATTAACAATAACCAATTCAACTATCTCTTTAGACTATAGTTAATCGAAGATTAACTAATATCCAACACTATTTGATAACTTTAATAAATATCTAACCAACATTTATTTCCTTTGACCATTCTACTTGCAAATGGTGGATTTACCAACCATACACATTAGTTAACTATTAACTGAAATTCCAATTGTCATTTCCCCTTTTCTTAATTAATTAACTTAATTAATTAAAGTCACTCTTTTTTTATTTGTCGAAACCTTCATTTTCCCTTTTTACTAATCTATGGAAAATTCTTGACTTTCCATTTCTCACTGATCTAGTCCATTTATCTAAATATTCTTAATAGCTCGCTTTAATATATTAAATTTTAAATTTCCAATTTAAATACACGCATACAATAATTAAATAACTTTAATTCGGTTATAAATAAATTATAACCTTGAAACCCGTTAATTTCTCTGACGGTAGAACATCGTTAAAACCCTATGACTGGACCATTGCTGCCCATTTCCTTAGTCAACACAAACAGTTGATTTTAACCACAACAACGGTGGTATATATCCCACTATCAACATTCAAAACGGTTTTAGTGTCAGTCGATGTGAACAATCCATATATATGCACGACAAATAAATATACAGTTTATTTGAGGAATCCGGTCGGATCCCTCCAACCTGTCCTTCTCTGCATCACAGATGTCAGTTGATAACAATATGCGAATTAAACAATTTGCAGAATATAATTAACTGCAACCATCAACCAACAACAAGCAACTTGCATCCATCGCATCCAATCAGCCAATTTAAACCGTTAACTGTAAATATAATTTATCGTGACTTTACCACATCACAGTATTTCAGAAGGTGTGAGAATTAACTCACCTGGATTGGTTCGTCGATATATCAGCCCAATTCAGTCGAATTAAACTACGTTTAATTCATTTGGAAAAAATCCAGCTGTTGCCTGCCTTGCTTAGTCCTCATCCATCGTGTCGTACTCGTCTTCAGGATTTCGGTGTTTTTCGTTTCGTCTGAATCTGATTTCGTGAGCGTTCGAAATCAGTATTTAAAGTTTTATAAAACCTTAACTAAGCAAACTTTAAATAAAAATAAAAATTGGGCCTCGCTTACCTTGTCCAGCCCAGGCCGAAATGAACCCAGCCCATCATTAACCAACCCGACCCGCACCATTCTCTTATAACCCTAAAATATCGGCCACGCTTTTCATTCTCCAAACCCTAAAATCAAAATCTCAAACTTCAGCCGCCACGAGAAAATGGAAACCGAAACCCTCCCATGGTCGTCGACCGATTCTCCTCCACCCTTCCTACCTCGCCTCGGCCTTGTTCAAGTTCTCCGACCACCCACGAAGACGAGAAGAGTGAAACCAAAGACCGAACCCAAGCTAAGTATATATTTTTTTTTCTTTTTTTTTTTCATATTAAATTCCTGTTTTGATTTCCTTTCGGTTTTACCTTTCGCTCGTGTTCATCTGGTCTGTTCTGAGGACATGCGTATTTATACTTGCGGTTTTACTGAGATTTTGAATCATAGATTTCCTAGACTCAGTTGTTACCTAGATTTTAGGCGTTTACCTTTGCTGTGAGATTTGCGGTTTGATAATCCATGTCAGTTATGCTATAAGATCGCTCTGTTGATGGAACCCATGATAGCCGTATGGTAGATGAATCAAACTGTCCCTATATAAATTTTGATTCAGTAGTTTAGCTTGTCCTGTCTTTTTCGTATGTACTGTTTGTGTACACTATCACATTCGATTAAGATTTTAAATGGTGATATTAAAATGAGACAGCTAAAGGTTTGTACAGAAATTTCTGAATCGGTATATATATAAATCTGTTTTGATTCTGTAAATTTATTGTATAAATTTTAGTTGTTTCCTACTTCTGATTTCTAGCTATAGTTACTGTTTACAATGGAGGCATCATGTATTGTCATCCTATTCAACTTATAGCCCCTATAGTTGTGTATCCTATCGTTCTTGAGTTGTTGCATCACTATTTCTTATCTGTTGTTACACTGTTGATTCACAGTCTCACTTTTTCTTCTTTACAACTGGAAATCTATTTACCTATTAGCTACTTATAGCTGTTACTTTCTCCTTCCTTTACAGGACGGACTGCATGTGATGACAGTGGTGATGGCTGCGCCTAAAGGGAAGAATTTTGTCGGCGTGCAAATTTCATTTCACATTAATGAAACAAGACATGAAGATGTAGAGGGTAGGGATGGACAACTAAAAGGATGGAAAGAAATATAGGCGGCACATGTTTTTGGCAGTGGTAGTACATATACAATTTTTTTTTTTTCCGATAGTTGTAAATCTGTACAGTAAAATTTGAAATAAAATTTGTTAAATGTCGGCTTGGCCAAAAAGTTTGTTCTGTAGTATCTACATGTGAAGAATTGTTCTCTTTTCTTTTCTTTGTTTATTTGGCATGTTACTTTACTTTGTCATTAAATAGTTTTCCCATTCTATGTTGCTGGTAATACTTTTGGAAGTGTACATGGATCTTAGTTTGATGTTGTTTTTCTCTTCTGGCTTGGGGCTTTGGCAAATTTTCTTCATCTATTTTCTTTTTGAAAGTGTACGGCAAGTGGTATTGTCGCTGAAAATTTCGAACTATCGCATCGTTTTCGAGCTCGTTTTAATTATATTATAAATATAACGTTTGAACACAAATTTAAATATTAAAATCAATAAATATTCTAATTAAAATATTTAAAAAAAAATTAAATATTCAAATTAAAATGGCCAAAAATCCGGGTTGTTACAAAATAATATAAAGGCTGAAGTTATGATAAAAAGGTTTACGAAAGTACAGGACAACAAAAGTTCAATGGTAATGTAATAACATGGTGCCTGGTGTCAACTATTATTATAATTACTATTAAAACCCATTATTTGTCCAAACAACTTATCCTTTCTTGGTTTTCAACTAATTATTTGTTCCTCCAAAATCTTGTCTTTCTACATATAAATTATATTTTAGAAATAATTAGTTCCCTTGGTATCAGCTCACCAAGATAAAAAAAATTAGTGTGGAATTTTTAAACAATTTTACACATAAAAAGTAAAATACTTTTTGTTAAAATTCTTTAGTAGTGGGTGAAGAAATCATCAACAAAGGTAGCTTCTTTGAGCTGATGAAAATTGAGTGCATGTTATAATGGTGGACATGTAAATTACACGGTTTTTCATATTAAATACAGTTAGTTTCAGGCTTTTACATTGCCCCGATCTTATGATAAGACCATAGCGCAAGACCAATGTTTCACAGATGTTGAAAATGAACGTATACATCGATAATTGTCAATAAAAGTTATTTTCCACTATTGTATTAACAAAAGGGACAAAATATTACATCGGTTTAAATTCTCAATAACATAAATGAAACCCATCTTATAATAAAATTTGTCTGTCTAATTAACAATATTTTGGACTTTAATACATTTGCAAACAAATTTAATACAATATTATCGTCTTTCTAAGTTCGCACTTACAAATGGAGTGACTGGATCAGAAAATGTTCAATTCATTGCCAGTTGGTGAACCTCACTATAAAATAATGAGCCAATATTTCTACAATAACAAAAAAGAAAACAAAACCCATGCAAGTTCAAACATCTAAGCAATACCAATATAATTGACGTTCATAAAAAAGGGATTTAAAAAAAAATAGGAATGATGTTGGTCAACTAATAAAGGTAGGGCATACGGAATCAACGAACAGAAAAGGCTGGCCGACGAAGTCACTGCCAGCAAGGTCAAGATAATTGCCAACAAAGATCGATGGCAAAAGACAAAAAATCCTTGAATTTACCACAAAGAACAACCATCGGAAGAAACCTAACCACAACGATCAACTGGGTCCTTTTCGAATTTCAATTTGAATATATAGCCCACTATTAGGTAGAAAGAGAGGTGCGTACGAAATTGAAGGACAATTATTTAATTTGTGCATAAAATAACTGTAAACCAAAAATAACTATAAGTAAGAGAGAGATGATAATCAAACCTAGGAGAAGGGCTCCATTGAGGTTTGAAGGCGAAGATCGTCTAATTGGCAGTGGCAAAAGTCGATTTAGCAGAAATCAGAGTCGAAAGAAAGGGGAGCGATGGTGGTAGGAAGGAAAAACAACCGTAGATAGGAAATGACCTGGTTATGAATGGAAGAAAGAGGAGAAATACATAGCGATGGGCAAAGAAATAAATAATTTGGAGACGCTTCACTTCTCAATAAGCGAGAATGGCTCTAAGCGCTTCTAGCGTAACTCAGTAATTATAATATAGTATAGATTTGATCCTATAGGGAAAACAAAACCAAATGTACTTTTGCGATAGTCAACTGATCCAACCCAATCACTATCGGTGTAACCAATACGCTCCTTTTCTTCATATACTTAATCCCAAATTTCCTCGTTTCTTGAAGATAGCGCAGAATTCGCTTCGCAGCCGCAAGATGTCAATTCATCAAAAGATGTCTATTAATGTAGTGTCTATTTGAAGTGTCATGCAGACTACTATATATATGGGTGGTCATTTTGTAAGCATGTAAGGAAAAAAGTAAGTAAAAAATATAATTTTCCAACAACTTTTACTCTTAGTTTCATGTTTGATAATTTCATAACTCGGTTAATCGGCCAGGGTTGATGATAACCACGATATCAACCACAATAACATGCCTCCCTACCCAACATTGTCTTTCTGCAACTTAGATGTGATAGAATCATCACATGTATTTACAGTCTGACTGCATGATTTTACACGTAGTACCAAGTAAACGTAGAACTGATCTTGGATAACTGCAAATTTTGAACCTACCGACTGGATTAGACAACTTTCAATAAATACATAGCTTAAAATTATCAAAACACATTGACTTGTGTAATAATACCATGGATACTTTATAACCACTTAGTTAATTTAACAAAAAATTGTTTTAGTTTGATGCCTATATGATAATTTATCCACTATATACGAACGTACATGTCGTGTTGATTCACGTGTTTTAGTTTTGATGCCTATATGATAATTTATCCTTCTTAATTCAGTTTCCAACGTTTCACATGATTTGCACCTGTTTTGTTAACGATTTTTTTCTGATTGCACATGATTTTCTCATCTTCACATGTTTTATACCATACCTTTTTTCTACTACTCTATACCACAAATTTCAATATTGTAGATTTTTTTACAAATTATAGTCATATTTTCCACTCAAACCGGTTGGGTGTATGTTTTTTAAAGTGTTATATATATATATATATATATTTTTTTTTTTTTTGTAATTAGAAATGTCGATAGACTGTG
This sequence comes from Allium sativum, assembly GCA_030737875.1. NCBI lineage: Eukaryota > Viridiplantae > Streptophyta > Magnoliopsida > Asparagales > Amaryllidaceae > Allium > Allium sativum. The sequence continues at coordinate 423,642,937 of CM060909.1, read as the reverse complement.
AATTCTAAAGAAAGATGGAATTCATAAGCTTGTCGCTTGGTTGTTGTCTTTTATTTCTACATTTATTTCATCACTTATGTGCACTTGAACACATTTTTTTTTTGAATCTATTCAGAGGTAAAACCGACAGGAGTCGTAAAACCCTCTAGTGCACCTAGCCCAGTCCGCGAGCACTAAATAAATGACCGATCTTAGCGGATGCAGATGGTAAGCTCCTATGACTTTCTGGATTTCGAACCCGTGTGTCGCTTTTACTACGATGCAAAGTACGTAACCGTTAGGCTAATGCTGCAGACCATTTTTCACCCCTCTTTTTTTTCCCATGAAGGTTGGATAATCCAATAAAGGTTATGTAGAACCAAAGGTCTAATCAAGGATATCATGATTTATCCCTATTTATTATAGTCATAATGCTGGAATATTTCGACAATTATGTGGCGGCTCGGAAATTTCGACAATTGAATCTTGACACTAACCCATCTTTTGTCCAAAACTCAAGTACCAAAAACCCCAGAAGGCTAGAAGAAAGAAGTTAGAGGGTGAGATAAGAAAAAAAGAATATTAGAATAGAAGAATAAGAAGAACCAACACAACACAGAGTCTCACATCGCAGCGGAGCAAAATATAATTATAGAAATAACTTTTATTGAGAGCTTGAAATAATACTTACAACATCAGAGTACATCCATACATCTGGACAGTTATAATAGTCTGTCCTCATATATATAACACACAGCAGAAAAATAACGGTATAACAGCATACGTCTGAACTCCTTCAGCTTGTCTTTGGATTTCACAGCATCCGATAACCTGAACCTGTACAACCCGGTCTAACCCGAGCATTTACAAAACACCGGGTCAGTCTGGTGAACCAGAGTGAGAAAAACTCGCTAAGTTTATAATATCATCCATATTAATTTTAAAGTCAAAAATTCTTTTGAGCGAAAGGATAATAGTAAGACCATCCCACACATAAACACGGATGGTTTTTACCTTACTATAACCCAAAACATTTGAAATCAATATCTTATTCTGATATTATAATAGTGTCTAAATATAAATAAATATCAATTTAGCGGAATGCTTGCATCTTACGCTCCACATATATAGTATACAAACAAAACTGCGGGTGCTTATTGGAGATTGGATTCCGACTATGACAAGGTATGGAACACCCTGCCGATAGTGTATCTCTAGAGGGAAATACACTGGGTTCAACAAGAACGTCTTGCAACCCGGCCACACATGACCGACCACTCATTTCTCTTGAGTGTATCGAATGTATATCACCAACGGTTGGGCTCAAACCACCGTTTCTCGAAAGGGACATCATCGAAATAGATTAAAGAATGAAATTGATTTTCTCTAGATAGGTGATTATACACCCTAATGGGAGCGACCCACATAGCCATGCTGCATGCCCAATTTTTGTCATTTCCCGGTTGTGAGGCTTAAGGTTATAACCGACTTTTGGAACATATGGCACCATTCACTTTGAATGTTATATCGTCAAATCCGCCAGATATCACTAATTGACGTCCACAAAAATACACTAGTCGTTAAGCTAAGAGAAGGTGTCTTCTCCGCCTCAACAGATATACGTTTGAGGAAATCAATTTACGCGATTCCGTTGGAAATACTCTGTCAAACACTCGTCTATACAAGTTGTCCTGGGACTGGACAACCGAAGGCACCCTTCTACCACATCCTTGAATTACCCTATGGGTCAGTAGCGAGTAGTCCTTGCAATCCGTAGATTTCAATTACGACAGAATCACTGTCAAATACCTCAAGGTATCAGCTAGAGAAATCCAACAATAGTTCTTTCATTCATGAAGATATACAGTCTTCAATAGCTCCATCTCAACCAGTATCAGATATCTTCTTCGTTTACGAATTCATTGGTTCGGAATGGTTTTCAAATATCAATTCGATCCCGGTCTTTCCGTACCAATACGTTGGGTAAGATTTTGATAGTCGATTATTTAACTATCAAAATATACAATCAATAAAATAAATCCAATTGTTCAGTTTACAGCGTCACTTGGCCATTAAAAATAGTATATCAATCAAAATAATTTATCAGCTTTAATATATTAATATTCTCAAATCATTTATTTATATACATAGAAAAATATCTTAAAATCCTATTCAATGTTTCTTGTTAAATATCCTTTCAAACATTTGTTACAACAATATTTTTTTCTATAATTGGAAATCCGATTCAACTTATCCTTTTAAACAATAATTACGATATTTCCTTTGTTTCGTCATTTGAACACCATAATCGTCACTTCCATTTTTAGAATAAACTCATTCCAAATCCCATCTCCTTACTTTTTGAAAATATTGTTATTTTTTAACAAATCTCCTTTTATTTCACTTACTATGGATATATCACTTCATATTCTCAAGCCTCCTTTATTCCCTTTTATTTTCGAATCCCATTATATATATATATATATGTATATGTATATGTACATATATATCAAAATCTTCCAATAACATTAACCTATCACTTCTCATAATAAATCGCTTTTAACACCTTCCCCACTACAACTAATATCATCCTCCAACAATCCTGCAGTTGTTCAAGTTGGGGTATTTTAATTACCTTTCAAACCTTGATCAACAACATTCTTATCTTGAGATAGATGTCAGTTGCAATACCCAAAACCGATATTAATTCTCAATATCAAACAAAGCTCATTTTAATTCTATCTGGATGAAACATCATCCTTTATTTAAAACCACGGATCTATACTTCATCTTTATACTTCACTCATTTAACTACTCTAATTCACACTTGGGTTTTCGTTTGATTTCCATTTCCTATCTCCACCAGTTCTTAACCGTAAATCAGTAAGAAATCAATCCCCTTAATATCAACCCCGAAGGTCGAAACCAACATCAGATCAATATTCAGAAAACCATCTATCTCAACCGATCTCCAGTTAAATTCTATTTCTTTAATTTCATATCCCCGCTTTTACTTCATTTAAAAAAACCCATTTCTAATAACTCTTTACAATAATATTCACTAAACTCGGGTTTTTACTTCAACAAAATATTGGATTTCATAAATCCAGTTAAATAGAATCTCAAATAAGAATTCGCTTTAAATCGCAAATTTTAAACTTAACTTAATATATCATTAATATGATTTTCTTTAAAATATAACTTTATTATAAATAAGCCTTCTCGTTTCATAATCCTAAATTAATACCTTCTAAAATCTCATGATTTACCCCTTCGATTATTATTAAGTAAATATCAACATTTACAAAAATGTTTTTACTTAACTATTAAATGAATAAATTAATTTAACAAATCCATTTCAGTTACTATAGTTGACTTAGTCTACTCTATGTATGGTTAACTCGTTAACCAGATCTTACTTCATCTTTCCATTTAAATTAATTACAAATTAAATTAATTTAAATAATCCCATTTGATCATTATAATAATCAAATCAATATAATCTTATTTTAAATTGTTTCTTAAAACAATTAACCTCGGTTATTAAAATCACATTAATTCATGCTTACTTGCTTATCAATTTTATAAATATAAGAATTTACTTTGTAAATCATTTGATAATTAAAATGAGACACGTGCTTCGCACACGGATAAATTTTGGGTATAAAAATAGTGATTGGCGATTATAATAATCAACATATATGTGGTTTGTCTATTTCCTTTTATAAACTTCCTTTGAAATAATATATTTAAAAATCTATATTCAAATATAAATAAATTTCATAACTTCATTTCTATCAATTTACCTAACGGTAAATCTGTCTTTCTAAACCAGTTTGTATTTTGGCCATCTGCTATAAATTCCTCAACCAGTATCCCTTATTGGTTAATAACCAAACAAATATTGAATTTGTGTTTAACAATCAATAACCAGTTCAATAATCCAATCACATGGGTTCAACAGTTCATATAATGATCATATGAAAATAAACAATAAATTTGACTGAAAACGTTCAACTAATAACATCCATTCAAACATCCAATTTAATTCAGTACGTTTATATTATTATAAACGTAACCAACAAGGTAAGTTACCTCTATTGGAAATCATCGGTAAAAATAACGGTGTTATTTCAATTAAATTAAACAGCGTTTAATTTAAATCAATGATATAGCGGTATTCAACCATATCCAAATAATCATCAAATCAAATAATAATTAGCGACCATTGCATTCAAATAATAAACCCAACTTATATAAATATAAATGGGAGAACTGAGTGAGTTTAACTCACCTGGATTTGCATTTGACGTTTGAACGGTTCGTTTTAATAAAATTAAACTTGCGTTTAATTTAATTAAAAATTTCAAGCTATGTTCATCTCCGTCCGTTCCAGCTCCACAACATTACGCTTGGCATACGGTTCCATCGTCCCTTGGTTGGTCTGATCCTGTGCTTGTATAATAATAGTACACAAATTATAAATATCGGTTGAATTTTGAATTAATTAATTTTTTATCTAATTAAAATATGGTAATGTTAATTATGTATTATATAAATTATGTCAACACTAGTTTAGACGCATTATCCTTTTTCTTCCTCACGTGCTGCTCTTCGTTCTCTTCTTGTCGTTCAGTAAATTTCTATATGCATTCCCGTCTGATCCTTCGTTCCATATGATTCCAGTACCAAGATTAAACTACACACGCGCCCTTCAGCTCATTGCTTTATTTGGTACATGACCCAGACCCGTTCTTTCTCACTATTCTTGTCTTCCCTTTCCTTTTCTTTGATTGCTCATCATTCAAGTTTTGCTAACCCTCTTCACATATATCTCCACCTTCACGCTACTTCTCTTCTCCAATGTAATGCAACTTCAGGAACCAAAACCCGTACATGTCTCCACTTAATCCCATACACTTACACTTGTTTCGTTTGTTTCAAAACCTTTTTTTCTTTCTTTTTTCCTTCTATTTTTTTTAGGGCCCGAAAGCCCATTCATTCCCGGCCCATTCCCCAATTCCGCACGCAACATATGCTTCTTCCCCAATAATGAGCAATTTCAGCAGCTCATTCCGCCCCTGTATCTTTCTACTTCCCTTTAAACTGCTACATCCGAACACCCCATTTCTATTTCGATCCAAAGTATCCCATGCGTCAGCCTCCTCACTACCATGCACATTTCCATTCCCACTTCCAACGAGAATAGCCCACCTACGTACTGCTTTCTCCGACTTCGACGCCACCCGAGATCACCTCAAGACATAGCACCTCAGTAAAGCTTCCTGACATGAAAAAAAACTCCTTCCTTAAACCCATCTTCAACGTGACAAGCCCAAACCGCCGTGGACCCGTCCGATACAGTAAGTCTTCCCTGTTTTAAAACATCCAGAAGCTTTTGAAGCCTCAACCCACCTTCTACTTGTTTTCTTCTCGCTGAAACCTCCTGTGCACACACCCATGTACGCATTTCATAACACCATGAAACAAATGTCGAAACTTTAAATAAAAAGTTCCAAATTACTCTCCTCCCCAAGCTCGTCATGCCGATGTCAAGTATCGCTGCTCCGATGGCTCCTGCTTAGCCCGTCGTCGAGCTTCCCTCTTCCAGGTCCGACGCTTTTTGGTTTCAGATTTCGCCAAACTCCCCTACTCGAAACCTCTTACCACCAGTAACTTGCTTGTGATAACAAACCCGTTTAACTCTTTTCCTATCAACTGCTAATGGTGCTAATCCTATTTTCGAGTATGGGAAAACGATGTCGAGCTTTGTAAAAATGATTCTAGCGTGAAGGGATTTATCTTAAGGATTTCAGTATATCGGTTTTACATTTCTTTTTTTTTCTATGGAGTATTTTGTTTGTTTAAATTTTTTTGAAGTCATGGATTTTTTTTTGTTACACTAGTTTCTTCCCCTGTATTTATAGAGTGAGAACCGTGTCCACCACGGTTAGAAAGTTTGGAATGCATACAAATTGTTTTGGCAAGCACGACATTTAGTTTGGCGCCCACGTATGTCTGTAGAGTAGCTGTGTTCCTACTCCCCATAGCTGTTTATATATTTCTTTTCATTATCAGGTGATGAAAGGGAAAACTTGGGTGACAACTCATTAAACGAGGGAGGACATTAGTTGTGTAGGGTAGACAAAAATAAGTACTGTGCCTTTTTCGTTTGTAGACTTGCAGTTGAATTGTCAAGAAAAAGTAGTTAAAAGAAGAAAAGAAAATGACCGGTGAAATGAGAGGGTAGGGCATAGGTAGCTGTTTTGCCATAACTGTGTATTTTCGAGTACTATGTTGCATTAGATTAGGTATGCTTCAATCATTTCCATTTTATACACAGCTTTGCGTGGTTTCAAGTGAACATGGTGTGCATGTTCTTAGTACATGTGGTGTGAGTAACTAGGTCACTTTATAAGGCAGTGCGTGTTTTTGTTCATTTTACAGAGGAGGCAATGGTTTTGGTTTCTCCCTACTGTCTTGCGTGAGGGAATGAATATAAAGTGGCGGAGAGTGGAAATGAGTTTAAAGTGTTCTGTGTTGATAAATATAAAACATGTATATTTTTGAACGTGCATAAATTAAGATAAGAAACCATTTTAATTAAATTAAACCACTGCTTCATATGAGAAAATTAAAAGTAGATTTCAAAAATGAGTGAACTTAGGTTGCGCTTTTATGCGGTTAAGTATTATATCGTTAAATTCCATTATTTACGTTGAGCGTTCTCTGTACATACCCCCATATATGAACTCCATACGCAATGAAAAAGGGACGCGCTGCTATGTCTTGGTGTTATGGTCCCAATAAAACTCGTTTTATTGAAAACCGACTCCGTGTGTGCAAAGATATTATTCAAAATTCAATATTGTGAACTACCGCGGCATTTTGAGTTTGTTTTATATTGAATATTGATAAACATTTTAATCGCCATTAAAATAAATGAGTTCAATATTAATATCCATTAATATTAAAATATAATATTTAAAACAAATTTAAAATATTCAGAGAAAAATCCAGGTCGTTACATTCTTCCCCCTTTAAGAGAATTTCGTCCCCGAAATTGCAAAGTAAGAAGAATGATTCAAACCCAATTATTTCCAAAATAATTATATTAAAATATTATAAAATATATTTCTAAGTTTAAGGTTTTCGACAAAAAAAATTTGCCAACACTTCCTTTGTATTGTTCGATCCAACAACTACAACTCGCCAATATGGGCCTCACATCGTTCAAAGAAAATAAAAGCAAAGCGGCTACCCAACTCAGGGGTTTAAAATCAATTACCCAATCAGTATAGTAAGGTTTACCTATTTGTTTGGCAATCAATACTCTAACCATGAAGCACGACAACTAACCACCCTTTATCTTCCAATCCTGCACTTAACTCAATGTCCAATGTCAATAACAGATACAGGTTAAATCATTTCAACTTCATTTCACATTGATTCTTTTCAAATTCATTATATTGAAATTTATTTCTAGTTTTTAGTTCATTCAACTATGCATGAATTTTATACAATCAGTCTAACATTCAACCAACACAAACGACAATTAACATTACCAAACCATTCCATATTTAACTTAGTTTTAAGTTAAATTTCTGACTTATTCAATTCCATTTTCAAATTCTTATTCACAAATTTTATATTTCAAATTCTCTTTTGGTTTTATTAAACCATTCAAATTTATAATTCAATTTGAATTGCCATTCAAATTAATCAAACACACCAATATCTCAATAATAAGAGAAAATTATTTCCTTTATATATGAAAATATATTTTGGGCAAAATTATTTCATTTACCCACTTTATAAAAGAATATTGTATCAATTTGTCAATTCAACTAGAACCGATCAAACACAATACAAAACATTTGTATATAAATTTACAAATACGCTCTCTCATATACACACACAACTCAATCTAGGGTATTACTAACCCTATTTTCATCGAATTATACCACAGAGCCAAGGTTATTCGTAAACCAATGCTCTGGTACCAACTGTAGCGACCCGGAAATTTCTACACTTGAATCTTAACACTAACCCATCTTTTGTCCAAAACTCAAGTACCGAAAACCCCCAGAAGGCTAGAAGAAAGAAGTTAGAGGGTGAGATAAGAAAGAAAGAATATTAGAATAGAAGAATAAGAAGAACCAACACAACACAGAGTCTCACATCGCAGCAAAACAAAATATAATTATAGAAATAATTTTTATTGAGAGCTTGAAATAATACTTACAACATCAGAGTACATCCATACATCTGGACAGTTATAATAGTCTGTCCTCATATATATAACACACAGCGGAAAAATAATGGTATAACAACATACGTCTGAACTCGTTTAGCTTGTCTTTGGATTTCACAGCATCCGATAACCTAAACCTGTACAACCCGGTCTAACCCGAGCATTTACAAAACACCGGGTCAGTCTGGTGAACCTGAGTGAGAAAAACTCGCTAAGTTTATAATATCATCCATATTAATTTTAAAGTCAAAAATTCTTTTGAGCGAAAGGATAATAGTAAGACCAGCCCACACATAAACACGGATGGTTTTTACCTTACTATAACCCAAAAAATTTGAAATCAATATCTTATTCTGATATTATAATAGTGTCTAAATACAAATAAATATCAATTTAGCGGAACGCTTGCATCTCACGCTCCACATATATAGTATACAAACAAAACAGCAGGTGCTTATTGGAGATTGGATTCCGACTATGACAAGGTATGGAACCACCTACCGATGTGTATCTCTAGAGGGGAATACACTGGGTTCAACAAGAACGTCTTGCAACCCGGCCACACATGACCGACCACTCATTTCACCTGACTGTATCGAATGTATATCACCAACGGTTGGGCTCAGACCACCGTTTCCCGAAAGGGACAACATCGAAATAGATTAAAGAATGAAATGGATTTTCTCCAGATAGGTTATTATACACCCTAATGGGAGCGACCCACATAGCCATGCTGCCTGCCCGATTTTTGTCATTTCCCGGTTGTGAGGCTTGAGGTTATAACCGACTTTTGGAACATCTGGCACCATTCACTTTGAATGTTACATCGTCAGATCCGCCAGATATCACTAATTGATATCCACAAAAATACACTAGTCGTTAAGCTAAGAGAAGGTGTAACACCCCAAGTCCGTTAATGTCACTCACAAAGGGAATGCATTAACTTCCATGAAGCATTATAAGTAAACAGAACAGAATATTACAAGATAGATACCTAAAGTAGTGCTTGAAAAATTTATAACTTTATTACAGCAGAAACAGAATTAAGTTTGGTTACATCTTTCAAAACCACAATATCGGAATTCAAGTACAAAAATACCAGTCTTGTACAAAAGCCTTCAGAATGCATAATTTTTAAAGCCATAATTCCCAACATAAACTTCCATGAAAAGATTGAGTCAAAGCCAAGCAATACTTCAAACACTTCAAGCAGAGAGAATCTGAATCAAGCTCCTATGTTTCTACCCTAAGCACCTAGGGGGGAACGGAAAGAAAAGAGGCGAAACAAACTAGGTCAGACATAAGTCTGGTGAGTCCAGTGACTTCCAGCATATAAACAGATAATAGTATCATGACATGAAAATAAAACTGGATGAGAGATAACAGGGACAAGAATAACAGGTATAAACAGGGTAAACGGAACAAAATAACCTAGACAAAGCTATGCTTCTTACTTTTTACTTCTCTGCACTAATACTAGTATAACAAAACTAGGTGTTATCCTAATGTCTAAACAGAAAACAGAATGATCTCTTCAAAAACACGATGCTAGAAATAGGCCTTTATCACCCTAACAGAGATGGACGGTATAGAAACAGAATGTTAGTAATGGGCCTTTACTACCCGAACAGAGACAGACGACACATAATGCTACTAATGGGCCTTTACCACCCGAACAGAGACAGAAACAGAATAATCACTACGGAAACAGAATATTATAATTATGTGTACACTAGTAATGGGCCTTTACCACCCCAACAGACGGTACCACACAGAAACAGACAGGTGTTACCACCCCAACAGAAATAGACGGTACCTTAATAGAAACAGACATAACTAAGTGTACCCTAAATTCTACCCTAAGCGATCGGCTCCCTAATACATAAATCCCATGTGCCGGCCCCCACAGAAGGGTGTATCACTCCCTAAAGTGGCAACCTATAGACACAGACCTATTTACAGATGTCACGGTGTCTAACATCATCAGAGCAGACCGGATCCATGCACGCACATGACCCAGTTGGAATGCGCCATCAACACCCCTTGCCATTATCAGAGTGAACCTCTTACAATTAGTTCAGTGAGCGTGCCCTGGACCCCTACCTAGTGTTTGGTCATAGTTTTGATACAAGAAAGGGTTACTGACTAATATGGGCCCCAAACAACAGATGACACAAGTAATTACCCCTCCTAACCTTGTGTCCCTAGACTAACATATTTCAGATTAACTTGCTTACATATTTCAGATGTACAATGTCCAGATTAACTAGTTCTCATATCAGACATACAGGTTAACAAGTTTTCAGACTAATGGATCAGTTATACAGATTAACAGACTTACAGATTGTTTCACCTAACCTTGTATTGGGCCTACAGATTTTCAAACGGGTTTATTAGACTTATCAGTCCAGTTGTTTTAACCCTATCCACCCAACACGTTTTAGGTATCACATTTATCTTAGATTTGCATTAGTTAAATATTAATGCACAGACCTCTCACATTAGGTCGGTAGCTTGTGGCCGTTGGATTTGCCGTGTGGTTCCGGGCAGACTTCTGCCACAAGCCAGACCTAACCTCATGTCTAAGCATCTTTATGCCTACGACCTCTCACATTAAACTGACAGTTTGCGGTTGCTGGTTAAGCCGGTTGGGTCCGGGCAGGCTTCTACCGCAAACAAAGTCTAACCTCGTGTCTCAGTATTCTTATTTTAGCTAAAGTATTCATTCACAGATTATGCCAATATCAGACTAATTATGCCAATTCAACCAATTAACTTCTTTACAAGTTACAGCAGATTATCCAAAGTTCTATTAACATGTTTTGCTCAATTTTAGATCCAGCCTACATATTCCCATACCCTAAATTACCGTATTCAGTTTCAACAGATTTAGGAGATTAGACAATTTAACAGATTTAATCATCCCTTAAAATTCCATTGACATACCTCGCTTAATCATAAAATTAAGCCTAATTTTACATGCCCAAATTTTGGCCATAATTCACAATATGACATATGCCCCAAATTTTAGTTAAATTTACACAATATAGAATATTCTCCGAAAATCCCAAATCATGATATACACTACGAATTATGCCAAATTATAGCCTTTTATTTCAGCATATGTCAAATGTCCAAAAATCCCCATTTAGGCGAGTTCAAGTTTAATACTTATCCCTATTTTAATATAGGTTTTCAAGCCTAAGTCACATATCCTTTTCTTCCAAGTCATAGATCGTCATATAAAATATGCCCTAAATCTAGATCTTAAATTACAACATGTATTATGTCCTCAAAATCAGATCTTGAATTATAACATACATTATGTCCCCAAATTACAAGTCATATGTTGTCATACAATAATTCTCCTTCTTCCATATCATAAAGCGTCATATATAGTATGCCTAGATCTAGATCTTAAATTACAACTTATGTTGTGTTCTCAATTTAGTCACAAATCAGTTATGTCCAATTATGCATCATTCAATATTTTCCCCAAATTTAGCGTTCGCGTGTCAATCTCTTATGATATTTGGATCAGGCTCATTGTAGCCTGACTATAGAATAGAAGGAAGGAAGAGATACAGAATAGTTACAATAAGATAGATCTACATAGAAAAACATATCTGATAAACAAGAATAAGATAGATCGACACAGAAAAACAGATCTGATAAACAGGAATATGCATAATCTCCAATTCATATTTATAACCATGTCAAGATCATAATTAAATTTCATATCTGAAAATAACTGTACTCACCTTGGTTGGATTCTAATAGAAAAAGGGTTGTAGTTGTTCTCTTTTAATCCTATTCAGGTTGGAAGAAGAAGAAGCACTAGTTCTAGCTTAGGTTTTAGCAGAGTAGCGACGCCATTGATTTATTTTAATACGAATTGAGGTAGAATAGCATTACAATGGTTTTGTGTGGAGAGGAAATGGTGTTTGGGGGTGTTTAAATAGCTCAGGAGCAACGTATCTAGTCAGAACGGGTGTCAAAATGCAGAAAACTGAATCTTCCCTCGGATCTGGAAAAGGGGGGAGGTCGACCCCAAGGTTGACCCCATGGTCGACCTATGTGGCCAGGTCGACCCCTAGGTCGACCCCCTGGTCGACCTGGGTCCTGGGCGGGAAATTTCCTGCCTAGCCCAGGTGTGTGATTTGAATTCGAATTTTGAATTTCGAACTGAGCTGTTTAAATTTTCTAAAAACTTCTGAAGGCCATAACTTCTTCATACGGAGTCCGATTTACGCAAACTCGGACTCTATCTCAAGCAGAATTCCGAGACGAACGCAATGGCATAATCCATTTTCCTTAATTCTTCTTTTAAAAATTAAGTATACTTTGTTTTGTTACTTTTATATTCACAGAAAATACGGGGTGTTACACTCTCCCCTCCTTAAAGGATTTCGTCCCCGAAATCTTCAAGTTAAGAAGAATGTGTCCTACCATCCAATCAAACATCTACTCAACCATCATCCACAAGCATCCATTGTCCTTAGAAAACTTCTAATGTATTATGAACATATGCAAAAATGTGTGTATATGTCTCTTATCTAATGCAAAGATCAGGTGGTATGCTGATTCAGTTGACCTCCTCAATGCGAATTATGTTAGTGCCATGAGCCCAATTATGTATGCAAGAAATCCTATTTGATACATATAATTTCTATATGAGTGCATAACCATTCATCCAAATGCAACATCCATGTGATGAGTCAATCATTTTGCATCCGCAAAAATTTGAAAAATGCACACACATCCATATGCAGTATGAGAGTGTTTTTGAGCCGATCTAGTGCCTAGTGTGTGTATATGCATCCACGAGCAACCACTAGCAACCACTTACATCCACTTGCAACCATCAAACATAACATGTCTCAAACACATGTTTACACCCATTAGTTTCTACCTAAAGGTCGAAGACTCGATCGATAGGATACAGCCGAGTGATAGAAACAAGTACAATTAAAACAAAAGCTTTGTTCCCATTAGGCATCGGTTTAAGAGAATAACTCCCTAAGTATCAACCCCGAAGACCGAAATCAACATCAGATTGAAACTCAGAGAATTACTCCTATTAAACAAATGTCAAACTGGAAATCTACTTCATGCTTTGAGTAAAAACCCCTAGCCTTATCAGAAATATTCAAATACGTACAGACTACTGGTACAGATCAGATTATCTAATGATTCTTAGGAAACTAAGCATGATAAAACCCTACCATATCCCACAAAACCCAGAATGTATGCGTCATAGTCAACTTAACGCCCAACACAGGTACCCTCAAACCCCAACTTATCACAAACAGATGAGTCGTAACCCTTATGGGGTTTGAGACCATAGCGGGATCAGAAACAAGACTAGTATTAAAGTGCAGAGTCTCAATTATGGAATCAAAATGCCAGAATCAAAGAGAGTTTTAACTCAATAATCAAATAAGGAAATTAATCTTTCTACAAAAAATTTCCTATCTCTATCCAATCCACCAGCCACGAGAGCATTCGCCTGCCCTCCGGAAGTAGGTTCTGCCCTCTGCCCTTGCCCTCGTTTCTTGGGGCAGTCCCTAGTGAAGTGTTCCATTTATCCACAGTTGAAGCAAGCGCCCTTCCTCTTTCTGCAATCCTTGTTCAGATGGGTCAAGCTTCCACAAGTAAAGCACTTTTTCTCCTTCTTATGTTCAGACTTTTCATCCTTCTTTTGTGTTTCCATTTTGGGCCATGCCTTCTTGTTTTGTGGTCCTTTGAGCTTTTCCTCTTTCTTCTCACTTTTGGCTTCCTCTTCATGCATTAACACCATGTCAACCAATTTCTCGAAGGTAGCCCCCATAACAATGTGGGTCATAGCCAACCCGTGTAGTGGTTCATTCAAACCTTTAACGAATCTCAGGGCCCTCTTATCAGGTGTGTTTACCAAGTCTAAGCCGAATCTCGCCAACTGATTGAACTTGTTGACGTACTCCTTTACTGATAAATTCCCTTGCTTCAATTCTAAGAACCTCTCCATGTATAAATTCTCTTCTGCTCGTGAGAGAAATTTCATCTCGAACCTATGCCTGAAATCCCTCCATGTCTCCACTAGACGCTCTCCATTCGTGACCTCCCACCAAAACGAGGCTTCGTCCTTCATTAACCAAGCAGCAAATTGGACCTTCCTTCCATCTTCTATCTCGAAGATACCAAACAAATCTTCCACCTCCTTAAGCCAATTTCGAGCTTCAACAAACGTCTCTGACCCATGAAAAGGTTTCCCGCCCATTGCCTTGAAGTCCTTACATATCTTCGAAAAAGTATCAACGCGGGGAGGAGGAACGTCTGCTGGGCCTGCGGCGGCGGCCCTAGACTCCAGATACCTTCTGAACCAAGGTGGTATCGGTATGCCCTCGGGTATCTCGGGTACCCCAGACATGCTGAAAAGAAAAAGGGAAGAGATTCAAAACGGAGAATCGAAAGATAGATATATGGCTTTTGGGGATTATATTTTTCAAAATAAACTCTACTTTTGAAAATACTTTCTTTTCAAAACCTTTATTTGAAAATAGTTTTCAAAAACTTTTTATCAAATCTGGTAACCTTCAGCTCTGATACCAAGTGTAACACCCCATGTCCGTTAATGTCACTCACAAAGGGAATGCATTAACTTCCATGAAGCATTATAAGTAAACCGAACAGAATATTACAAGACAGATACCTAAAGTAGTACTTGAAAATTTTATAACTTTATTACAGCAGAAATAGAAATAAGTTTGGTTACATCTTTCAAAACCACAATATCAGAATTCAAGTACATATATATCAGTCTTGTACAAAAGCCTTCAGAATGCATAATTTTTAAAGCCATAATCCCCAACATAAACTACCATGAAAAGATAGAGTCAAAGCCAAGCAATACTTCAAACACTTCAAGCAGAGAGAATCTGAATCAAGCTCCTATGTTTCTACCCTGAGCACCTTGGGGGGGGGGGGAACGGAAAGAAAAGAGGCAAAACAAACAAGGTCAGACATAAATCTAGTGAGTCCGGTGACTTCCAGCATATAAACAGATAATAGTATCATGACATGAAAATAAAACCTGATGAGAGATAACACAAACAAGAATAACAGGTATAAACAGGGTAAACGGAACAGAACAGAATAACCTAGACAAAGCTATGCTTCTTACTTTTTACTTCTCTACACTAATAATAGTATAACAGAATTAGGTGTTGTCCTAATGTCTAAACAGAAAACAGAATGATCTCTTCAGAAACACGATGCTAGAAATGGGCCTTTATCACCCTAACATAGACAGACGGTACAAAAACAAAATGTTAGTAATGGGCCTTTACTAGCCGAACAGAGACAGACGGTACAGAAACAGAATGCTAGTAATGGGCCTTTACCACCCGAACAGAGACAGAATAATCCCTAAGGAAACAGAATATTAGAATTAAGTGTACACTAGTAATAGGCCTTTACCACCCCAACATACGGTACCACATAGAAACAGACAGGTGTTACCACCCCAACATAAACAGACGGTACCCCAACAGAAACAGACAGAACTAAGTGTACCCTAAATTCTAACCCAAGCGATCGGCTCCGTAATAATAAATACCCTGTGTCGGCCCCATAGAAGGGTGTATCACTCACTAAAGTGGCAACCTATAGACATAGACCTATTTACAGATGTCACAGTGTCTTACATCCTCAGAGCAGACCGGATCCATGCACGCACATGACCCAGTTGGAATGCGCCATCAAAACCCCTCGCCATTATCAGAGTGAACCTCTTACAATTAGTTCAGTAAGCGTGCCCTGGACCCCTACCTATTGTTGGGTCATAGTATTATACCAGAAAGGGTTACTGACTAATATGGGCCCCAAACAACAGATGACACAAGTAATTACCCCTCCTAACCTTGTGTCCCCAGACTAACAGATTTCATATTAACTTGCTTATAGATTTCAGATGTACAAA
Source organism: Allium sativum (assembly GCA_030737875.1). Classification (NCBI taxonomy): domain Eukaryota; kingdom Viridiplantae; phylum Streptophyta; class Magnoliopsida; order Asparagales; family Amaryllidaceae; genus Allium; species Allium sativum. The sequence continues at coordinate 423,626,744 of CM060909.1, read as the reverse complement.
GTCCAGATTAACTAGTTCTCAGATCAGACATACAGGTTAACAAGTTTTCAGACTATTGGATCAATTATACAGATTAACAGACTTACAGATTATTTCACCTAACCTTGTATTGGGCCTACAGATTTTCAAATGGGTTTATTAGACTCATCAGTCCAGTTGTTTTAACCTTATCCACCCAACACGTTTTAGGTATCACATTTATCTTAGATTTGCATTAATTAAATATTAATGCACAAACCTCTCACATTAGGTCGGTAGCTTGTGGCCATTGGATGTGCCGGGCGGTTCCGGGCAGACTTCTGCCACAAGCCAGACCTAACCTCATGTCTAAGCATCTTTATGCCTACGACCTCTCACATTAGATTGATAGTTTGCGGTTGTTGGTTAAGCCGGTTGGGTCCGGGCAGGCTTCTACCGCAAACAGAGTCTAACCTCGTGTCTCAGCATTCTTATTTTTGCTAAAGTATTCATTCACAGATTATGCCAATATCAGACTAATTACGCCAATTCAACCAATTAACTTCTTTACAAGTTACAGCAGATTATCCAAAGTTCTATTAACATGTTTTGCTCAATTTTAGATCGAGCCTACAGATTCCCGTACCCCAAACTGCCGTATTCAGTTTCAACAGATTTAGCAGATTAGACAATTTAACAGATTTAATCATCCCTTAAAATTCCATTGACATACCTCGCTTTATCATAAAATTAAGCCTAATTTTACATGCCCAAATTTTGGCCATAATTCACAATATAACATATGCCCCAAATTTTGGTTAAATTTACACAGTATAAAATATTCTCCAAAAACCCCAAATCATGATATACACTACGAATTATGCCAAATTATAGCCTTTTATTTCAGCGTATGTCAAATGTCCGAAAATCCCCATTTAGGCAAGTTCACGTTTAATAGTTATCCCTATTTTAATATATGTTTTTCAAGTCTAAGTCACATATCCTTTTCTTCCAAGTCATAGATCGTCATATAAAATATGCCCCAAATCTAGATCTTAAATTACAACATGTATTATGTCCTCAAAATCAGATCTTGAATTATAACAGACATTATGTCCCCAAATTATAGGTCATATGTTGTCATACAATAATTCTCCTTCTTCCAAATCATAAACCGTCATATATAGTATGCCTAGATCTAGATCTTAAATTACAACTTATGTTGTGTTCTCAATTTAGTCACAAATCAGTTATGTCTAATTATGCATCATTCAGTATTTTCCCAAAATTTAGCGTTCGCGTGTCAATCTCTTATGAGATTTGGCTTAGGCTCGTGATAGCCTGGCTATAGAACAGAAGGAAGGAAGAGATATAGAATAGTTACAATAAGATAGATCTACATAGAAAAACACATCTGATAAACAAGAATAAGATAGATCATCACAAAAAAACAGATATGATAAACAGGAATATGCATAATCTCCAATTCAGATTTATAACCATGTAAAGATCATAATTAAATTTCATATCTGAAAATAACTGTAATCACCTTGGTTGGATTCTAAAAGAAAAAGGGTTGTAGTTGTTCTCTTTTAATCCTATTCAGATTGGAAGAAGAAGAAGCACTAGTTCTAGCTTAGGTTTCAGCAGAGTAGCGACGCCACTGATTTATTTTAATATGAATTGAGGTAGCATAACATTACAATGGTTTGGTGTGGAGAGGAAGTGGAATTTGGGGGTGTTTAAATAGCTCAGGAGCAACGAATCTGGTCAGAACGGGCGTCTAAATGTAGAAAATTGAATATGTACTTGGATCTGGAAAAGGGGGAGGTCGACCCCATGGTCGACCTATGTAGCCAGGTCGACCCCCTGGTCGACCTGTGTCCTGGGCAGGAAATTTCCCGCCCAACCCGGGTGTGTGATTTGAATTCGAATTTTGAATTTCGAACTGAGTTGTTTAAATTTTCTGAAAACTTCTGAGGGCCATAACTTCTTCATACGGAGTCCGATTTACGCAAACTCGGACTCTATCTCAAGCAGAATTCCGAGACGAACGCAATGGCGTAATCCATTTTCCTTAATTCTTCTTTTAAAAATTAAGTATAATTTTTTTATTACTTTTATATTCACAGAAAATACGGGGCGTTACTGTAGGTGTCTTCTCCGCCTCAACAGATATACGTTTGAGGAAATCAACATACGTGATTCCTTTGGAAATACTCTGTCAAACAATCGTCTATATAAGTTGTCCTTGGACTGGAAAAACCGAAGGCACCCTCCTACCGCATCCTTGAATTACCCTATGGATCAGTAGCGAGTAGTCGTTGCAATCCGTAGATTTCAATTACGACAGAATCATTGTCAAATACCTCTAGGGATCAGCTAGAGAAATCCAACAATAGTTCTTTCATTCATGAAGATATACGGTCTTCAATAGCTCCATCTCAACCAGTATCAGATATCTTCTTCATTTACGAATTCATTAGTTCGGAATGGTTTTCGAAAATCAATTCGATCCCGGTCTTTCCGTACCAATACGTTGGGTAAGATTTTGATAGTCGGTTATTTAACTATCAAAATATACAATCAATAAAATAAATCGAATTGTTCAGTTTACAGCGTCATTTGGCCATTAAAAATAGTATATCAATCAAAATAATGTATCAGCTTTAATATATTAATATTCTCAAATCATTTATTTATATACATAGAAAAATATCTTAATATCCTATTCGATGAAACGACCCGAAATCCCCCTTACGGGAAATCACGGATTGAGTTGAGAATAAGCCACATCAGAATGCAAAACAGAAGAACATTTCATTGTTAATTACAACAATTTCATCAGATTACAAGAATATACAGAGTAAGAATCAATATTACACATCATAAAATATCGGAGATTACAATACAGTACATAGCAGCAGAAAATAATACAAAACACAACTGAAGGAGATATACAGATACAAAGCTTTCCGAATGTCATTCCAGCTGTAAACCAGGTTCCTGTGAAGATAAATCTGCAAACCAAAACTACTAGCTGCCCGTGTCGAAAATAAGGGCACCCAGAGTTTAGGTTAAAACAATAAACTCCCGGTCAGTCATGTGACTGGTGTGAGAACTAAAACAGTTATTAATCTTTATTTTAAAGTTAGGTAAATCAAGGGACCACGCCATATAACACGGAACGGGTTTACTCCCAAGAATACCAGTGCATAAAACAACAGCGCAATGCGAAATAAAGAACAATGAAGCTATTATAAGACCCAGGTCCCATCACACAATGCAACACAAACCGGAGGATAGAGTTTTACCTTATAATAGCCAAAGATTGCTTGATACGCTAAATTTCATCTTTTATTATTACTATAAGTGCATAGTGTCAAAACAATTTCAATCATAAGTATCAATCATAGACGGCATGGGTACCATATATCATGTCGCCATACTAGTTCTACAATTAAAACCGCAAAATGTCGTATTTGGAAGTTGGATTTCCATCTATGAACCGAGGCCAGGGATCGTCCTCACCGCTTCGAGACAATCTAGCCTACCATGTCTTAGGATCAGAGCTCGAGTGACCCTTGGATCGTCAGGGCCGGTCCACTCAATGTGGATTAAACTTAAACCCTGAGCACTACGTTCCCCCGCCCTATGGGGCGAAAATGAGCCAAATGACTCCATCGGACCCGGATCGTCTGATCTAACTGAGGCGCCTCTCAATCCATCATCCACATAAGTAAAATGTCAGGCCGTGTAAACACTGACACCACTCCTATCTAGAAGGAAACACATGCCCTCCCTGAGGTCCTCTCCCGTTTCTGGTTCACAACCGGGGTGTGAGGCTCGCGAATTAACGCTACACAAAGCTATGCCACAAAGGCCATGCTTTGATCATCAACTACAAGATTCTGCTTTTCAACAGAAGCCTTGATCATTTGCATCTTAGCACGCTACACAGGCAAACCACTCCATGCAACTGATATCCATCAATCACATAGAATGATATCCAATGTCAGACACACAGTCCATTTACAAGTCCGTTCTAGGTCTGAACGAAACCGGAGGCATCTTGTACCTCGCATATCCATCGATCTCCAAGTACGTCTGGACGATCACCAACTGATTTCCTCCTCTTGGGTGTATAGCCCAATCAAGATCATCAGTAATTATCCAAACGATGTGAAGACCTCCGGTCTTCGACCACCGTCTTCATCCTTGACACATCGTCGAATCAGTTATTCAGAATGGGATAAACCCGGTCTTTCTGAAGAACTCACGTATATAATAAACAAGTGTTACACAAACACAACATACGCCTCATTCTAATTCAGAATATTCTTTTATTTAAATATTCACATCTATATGGAAAGGTTCCCATTAATTTTATCAAAGATAAATTCTTTTGAATTTATTCTTTAATCTTCTTTTGGATTTCAATTCAAACCAAATTATGGTTTATCCAAACTAGTTGGGATTAACGAACCTTACCGAAGTAATCATTTGTTTTAATTTCCCAATCCCAACCTATTCATCCCATGAAGTAAAACTGGTAATACTTCAAATCTGACACCACGGTGTTATCGGTAAATTCAATTACCATTTCACGTTCAAATCTAATTAAAGATTTAACTATCGTCTGGAGTAAAACTGGTGGTACTCCATTCTTGATCATTTCTTGAATTTTATAATTTTAATTATCAGATTCACTTTTCAATCGAATTAAAGATTCATTAAAACTCCACTTGGTTTTAATCTTCCCAAAAATCAATATTAATGATTGTTTAACTTGGGAAAATCATATCCTCTCTTTAACTGGGTTAAAGAACCAATGTCATTTAAAACACGGTTCACTATAAACCCAAAATCACATTCCATTAACGATGGAATCTTCATGGAAAACAAATCGATACATATAATCGATATAAACTTCCATATCCGACTAATAATATAAATGGAATAACGACACGCCTTTTAAATTCCAGATATATTAGCAGTCTTCCTCCACAAAAATTCACTTCGATTTTTACCAAATTGAATTCCATTCCATTCCATTTTATTTTATTAAATTGGGTATAACTTTACTTTGTAAAATCTCCTTTAAATCTTATCAAAAAGATTTATAAATTCCAAATCCCATTTCACTGTAAATCGGGTTAAAGAACGAATGTCGTTAAAACACAGTTCACGATAAACCCAATCCACATTCCATTAATTATCGGGTTAAAGAACAAGTGTTATTTAAAACAACGTTCACGATAAACCCAAAAATCAATTCTAATTCAATTCCAATTAAATACCATTTAATTGGTATACTTCATTAAATCTATAAAAAAAGATTTAATCTTTTTCTCAAGTGGGTTTAAGAAAAGTGTTAATGAAGACACCATTCACGACAAACCCAAATCCTATTTGATATTAAATACAAGGCTCTTAATAGAAAATATACCGGCTTATATTCAATATCAAATTCTACGACCAACAAATATCGTGTTGGAAATAATGATATAAATATATCTTTCAAATTTCCATAACAATATCTGTATAATCACTAAATACAACATCGAAATATTCCGAAGACAATTTCGATTCAAATCCATTTCAATTATATATTGGAAATTCTGGTTATTTCTAAAACCATTTCAAATCCAATCTATTTATTTTAAAAATAAATGGATTTTAATTCAAGTTCAAAACTAGTTCATTTCGATAAAAATCTGTTTTTATCTTTTCAAATATGGGGTTTTTCATCCCAATTCTTTCCAAATCATTTCTTATGATTTTACACTAATTATTGATATTTTTAATAATTTTGTTAAGGCCATACAGTCGATTTCCATCAACGGCCATTGAATTGCACTTACAACGACCTTTTCCAAATTTGATTTGGACATAACTCCAAATCCAACCGTTAGATTTCTAATTTCTCATATTCGTTAGAAAGCTCTTTTTGATACGAACCCAACGGTTCTGATTTTAGCAGAATCCGACGGTCGGATCTCCCGCAACGTCAATTCGAAGTCAATGGTCGAAATTCGCGAACTGCCGCAGCGCGGCGTGTTCTATTCAGGCCATTATATATATAATATATATATATATTATATATATATATATATATTATATATATATTATATATATATTTCGTCGATTTCCTTTTAAAACGTATTTTATAAATCGTTTTAAATTCGTTTTCAAAACGATTTCAACTTCCATCTCAAATTCAAATCAAAATTGAATTTTCCAATATAAATTCGTTTTAAATTCCTTTCAAATCGGTTTCAATTCAATTTCAACTGTTTTAAATTCAATTCAAAACGATTTCAATTCTATTTCAATTTAATTCGAATTTCAATTCATTTCAATTTAATTCGAATTTCAATTCTTTTCAATTTAATTCGAATTTCAAATCATTTCAATTTAATTCGAATTTCAATTCTTTTCAATTTAATTCGAATTTCAATTCTTTTCAAAATATCAGATTTTGAAATCACTTTCGATATTCATTGTAAAATGAATAAAATCGACCAAATTCCCGTTCGTGTTAAAATGGCGTTTAACTACTTAACACGGCTTCACATTTCAATATTCACTAAATATTATTTTAAAATATTCGATAATTCTGAACTGGAATCAGACACAGTCAATTACCATATAATGTTGATTATATGGATTTCACACAACAAAGGTGTATAACAACAATGGAAACAGCAATCCATCATCCAGAGTGCATTCTACACTGCATAAGCATCAAATATAAATATTTAACGCTTATAGCAGCCTGTCAATCAATCGATCGACATACATCTAATTATTAGGATTAGTGTACGCCCAATTTCATCCCAATACCCGTGTGTGGTTTCAAACAATCAAACACAGGTATTATTCGTGCAGTTGGGCGATGTGTAAAATTTATCGTCCCAATTAATATCAGTCAAATGTGTGTATATAAACAAATCGTCCGATTTGTTTATAAATATTTATTTTATATACAAGTTAAAAATTATATTTTTAACTGTAAAATATTTATTCATTCCCATCACACAATCAATTATCACAACACTAACCAAACAAACAAGCCGTCCATGGTCTGTGGACGACGGGTGTCGGGTGCTGCTAAGCACCATCTGCATCCTAGTATATATTTTAACTAGAAAACAAGAATTAAAGTGAGAAGTTCTCACAAAGAGCTAAACCAAACGCCATGACTCTTCATATGTAGGAAGTCTTTGCCGCGCTCGCCCTTTTGTCATTTTCATTGTCCGTAGCCACTACATATATAAAAATCACATTTTTATATTGTTTCTATGTATATAAAAATCACATTTTTATAATCACTCTATATGGATAAAAATCACATTTTTATACCGCTACTATATAGATAAAAATTCTATTTTTATAACTGTGTTCATATAATAAAGATCATACATTTTTATCGCTTCTTTATATATAAAAATTATATTTTTATATTTCTACTTCCTTTATAAAGATCGAATTTTTATTTTTCTACATATATAAAAATCACAATTTTATATTCTCTATTATATAAAAATCATATTTTTAATTCGCTACCTATATAAAAATCACATTTTTGTATTCTCTATTATATAAAAATCATATTTTTAATTCGCTACCTATCTAAAAATCACATTTTTATATTCTCTATTATATAAAAAAAACAAATCTTTTTATTTTGTTATGCATAATAAAATCAACTCTTTGTTTATTTGAAAATCTTGCCTTTCTATATTTCTCAAAATCAAGTCTCTTATATTTTTGAAATCAAATCTTTCATAACATTAAAAATCAATCCTTTCATAACATTAAAAATCAATTCTTTTCTATAAATAAAATCGAATCTTTACTATGTCATTCTATAAACAAAAATCAAATTTTTACTATGTCATTCTTATGATAAAAATCTCTTCTTTATATCGTTGTTCATCTAAATAAAGATCAAATCTTTATATGTCCAAAATATAAACAAAAATCATATTTTTATTTGTAAAAACCCATTTTTTTATATACATAAATAAATAAAAATCGAAAGAGAACACTCACTGATTTCTGATTGAGAGAGGAGAGCGTCAGGTGCTTGCAGGTGTTCGCGACATCGGTGGCGGGCCCTACAATGGCTGGGCGACGGTTTTTGGCGAGCTGGGAGGGGTTGGGATCGAATTGGAAGCAGTGGGAGGTAGAGGAGGAAGCCCAGTCAGGTGGCGGGCGAGGTGGGCCCTGTTAGGTGGCGGGCGCGGTGGGTTTCTGGCCTTGGAGGGTTTTGTGTTCGAATAGGGTGCTCGAGTGGAGGGAGGAAGAGGGAGATTCGAGGGAGGAGGAGAACGTGGGGCGCAGGAGTTGGGAGGTTGCGGTGGAGGTGACTGCGACGACGGGGCGGGCTTCAGTGGTCTTCGATCGCGCTTTTTTTCTTTCTTTTTCTCTAAAAACTGACGGCAAATAATGAGGTAGAGAGAAAGGGGAGGAAAAGGTAATATGTAATGACCCGGATTTTTTTGCGACTTTGATTATTGCCATAAACACGATGACGACTAACCAAACATCGAAAAATCCCGGTAATTAATGAAAGAAATTAGAGGGTGAGGATAGATAAGATAGAAACTTAGAATAGAAGAAGAAAAGAAGAACTTACATCATCAGAGTAACACGAATCTCACAGCGGAATGAATAACATATAATATATAACATAACTTTGAAATATAACAGTTATATATACAATAGCACTTTATCAGAATACGGCACTTACAACAACAGCGGAAATACAATAGCTATAAAATCTTGAAGCCTCCTGCTCCAAGCTCTCCATGTATATCTGTAAATCCCGACTACTTGACTGCCCGTACAAAATTAGGCACCCAAGAGTTTAGGGAAAACAACAAAATAAACTCCGGGTTAGTCATGGGATTGGTGTGAGTAAAACAGTTTAAACAGGTATATGATATCTCATAAGACCACGCCGTGAATACGGAACGGGTTTTTCCCTTATGAGAATCCAACATCTTTGACAAGCAATACCATCCTGATATTATAATAATGTCTAAGTACAAATAGATATCAATCAAGCAGAAACGCTTTCATCTCACGTTCTACATATATAGTATACAATCAAAATCGCAAGCACGTATTGGATAATGGGTTTCCAACTATGACAAGGTATGGAACCACCTTCTGCTAGTGTACCTCTAGAGAGGAATACACTGGGTTCAACAAGAACATCTTGTAACCCGGCCACACATGACCGACCACTCATTTCGCTGAGTGTATCGAATGTATATCACCAACGGTTGGGATCAACAACCGTTTCCCGAATGGGACAGCATCAACAATAGATTTTTAGAAATAAATGAAACTCTAGATCAGGTGATTATACACTCTAATAGGTGCGACCTACATAGCCATGCTACCTTCCCGATTTTTGTCATTTACCGGTTGATGAGGCTTGAGGTTACGCTTCATCATCACATCAGATTCACTTCGAATGCCACATTGTCAGATCCGTCGAAAATCACTAATTGACGTCTACAACAGTACATTACGTGTTAGCTAAAGAAGTTTCCTTCTCCGCTTCCACTCTTGGTACGGTTGAAGAAATCAATGTACGTGACCTTTTTGGAAATACTCTGTCAGACATTCATCTTCATGCACTTAAAATGTCACATCGTCATACCCGCCAAATCACAAATTGACTTATCCAAAAATAACATGGGTATACAGCTAAGAGAAACGAATTCCTCCACCACCAAACGTATATACGTTTGAAGAGATCAACTTACGCGATCCATTGGATATACTCTGTCAGACCTTCGTCCATACAAGTTGTCCCAGGACTGGACAAACCGAAGGCACTATTCAGTATATCCATCTTAGTCACTGTTATCTAAGACTTATACAACAGCCCTTGCACTTTACTCCGTCTTCAATTATCTTTGGCATAAATGATTCGCAACGCTTATCCCAATACAGAGTGGTTCTTTGGATAATAATCCAACCGGTCTCTCCATATTAACAACTTTAAAATGGTCAAAACTTCGATAGTCTGTGAGTTAACTATCAAAGAAAAACAAGTGTGCAAACAATGATATTATTTCCAGATGGAAATAATATCAATCAAACATCATTTAACTTTATTAACTCTTAAATTTATCCTATCATTAATTTATTCTTTTCCTTATAAATAACATTTCATTTTCTAATTCATATTTTCAATTTCAAATCTTTGATTTCATTCTGATTCTGGTTTGGAAAACATTTCCAAATACTCCTTTATTTTGATTTAAATGGATGTTTAAATCCACATTGTGATGACGACCCAAACCATTATACTCATTAACAAATTCCACTTAACTCCTTTCACTTTCGAACCTTAACCATTTCTAAATTAAAAACGAAGTCAATCAAGTTGGGGGTATAATTACCTCTCAGACCTTAACTGAACGACATCTTTAACCTCGAAATAAGATAAGTTTCCCCTTCCTAAATCTTTAACACTTCCTTAAGTAATTATCTTTCGAATATCTCTATTTGATAACTCCTCCCTTCGAATAACTATATTCGATACTCTCTCTTACAAATAAATAGATTCGATTAACTCCTTTACTTCTATTCGAATAAACTAGATTCGATTAACTCCTTTAATTCTACTCGAATAAACTATATTCGATAACTCTACCCTTTGAATAATTATATTCGATTAACTTACCTCGAATAACCAATGTTCGGTTACTCTTCTCTCGAATACACTATATTCGATAACTCTACTTCGAATAAGTGATATTCGATAACTCTACTCGATTAACTCCATTTGAATAACTCTAATTAGTTAACTCTAACTCTATCTGGTCAACCCTAACTGGTAAATTCTAACTGATTAACTCTAACTGGTTAATTCTAACTGATTAACTATAACTGGTTAATTCAAACTCAAATCGATTTATTCTAACTCTAATCGATCATTTCTAACTCTAATTGATTTCTCTTATTCGAATAACTCCTATTTGATAACGTTTATTCATTTATAAAGATTTACTTTTGGTAACGGTCCTTCACTTTATAAATGTTCTCTTTAATAATGTTACTTCACTTATACAAGTGTTGTGTACCCATTCTATTTAAAACTATCGGTGTTAAAACCAATATCTCTTCTTTATATAAGTTCAGACCTATATATTCTATTTATCGAATGATAAATATTTATTTAATTTATAAACTGTTATTTATAAATTAATCCTTTCTATTTATCTGTTAAAAACAGATTTCCATTTTTCTATTCATCTTCTAAATATTCTTTTGATTCTATTCTATTTATTTATCAAATAAATATTCCTTGATTTAATCCTATTCATTTAACAAATAAATATTCCTTTCCTTCTATTTGTAACTGTTTTACAAATATCTCCTTTTAAATCCTATTCGTAAATGTTTTACAAATACTTTCTTTTAAATCTCTATTCTATTTGTAAGTGGTTTACAAATATTTCCTTTCTATTTATTTGACAAATATTTTCCTTTATATTTGTTTTACCAATATTTTCCTTTCTATTTGATTTACAAATATATTTCTTCTATATTTGATTTACCAAATATATTCCTTTCTATTTTTGATTTACCAAATATATTTCTTTCTATTTTTGATTTACCAAATATATTTCTTTTCACAAAAGACCTTTTTATTTATATATATAAAATCGTTTTGATTTTATATAATAAATTTATTTCAAAATAAACTTTGAAAATCCCTTTTCTACATTCTGATATTTCTTATGGTATTTAACACACCATATAACAACGATAAATATCATCCAAACATATATAATCAACGTCAGATTATATATCACATTGTATATCACAATATATAAATCACAGTAAAATAAATGTTGAGGAATCCAGTTGGATTCCTCCAATCTGTTTCCCTGCATCACACATGTTAAACAATATAGATAACATCACTTTCAGTCCATATGCTATATTCTGTTAAATAGAATCAAATATAGAAATTCAACTACCTGACTAGCAGTTCAATCAAACAGTCAACACACAGTCAATCAGACAATATTTAACAGTTCTAAAAATGCAACATGAATTTATAAACTGTTTAGAGTTAGTGAGATTTACTCACATTGGCGCGTTAACCGTTATATAATCGGTTTGCGTTATTTGATTTAGTCGGATAATTTATTCTGCCATAAATTGTAACGAGCTCGGATTCACTCCCAGTCAGCTCCATGGTATAGCCACCGTCCATATGATCCCAATGGATCCGACCGTTCGAAATTCTGATTAAGTATGACAAAGATATTCATTATACAAGTTGTACACATTACGATTATTATTTAAATTATAAATTAATTAAACTAATCCTAATCACCTCTTAATCCCATATTAACTTTGATACCACTCCTCATTATTTTCTTCCTCCAGGAACAACTTCTTTCTCATTCTCCTCCAAGCGCCATAACCGATGGTTTTCCCTTGATCATTCGAACACCTCCACTTCATTAAAAATCAAATTAACTTCACCAAAATTCTTCTCATTAAAATCACTCTCCACCCGGCACCATTTTTCCAAACTCGACGCCCTCCCTCGAGTCGCATGTACCAGTTTCCAGCGGCCAATCCAACAGACATCGACACTTATAATTTTTATAAAACCCCAGAAAATCGAGCAAGCTGCTATCTTTGCTCCTGAATCCGAATATACACTCTAAACCTAAGATCATTGCTTTAAATTCCCTAATTCATGGACCCTAGCCGCTGAGTTTAAAAGTAGCGCTCCAGAAATGTGAATCGCACCAAGTGAAAACTGTACTGGATTGAAGCCCACCCTCATACGATCCCAAATATCCATGTATTATGATTTATCATTTTATTTTTGTTTTATTTGATTTTTTTGAAGATGGAAACTTTACTGTAAAAATCATATGCGGTGATATATAAGTGTGTTGGTGGTTGGTGGTGTTTGTGGCAGAGAAAAGTGGATGGTGTGGCCTTCATTTGGTCCACAAAATGTTAGGATATTTTTATTATTTGATTTTTATATTTTATTTATATTCGTTTATGCTTCCTAAAATCCATGTGGTCACGCATGATACCCAAAAATCACGAAACTGGACGTGTAGCTAGAGTTCGACATTACGGTCCCAACGAAACTGGTTTCGTCGAATTCCGACTTCGTTTGCAAAAGTGGCTATTTTCAAAGCTCTAAATAGCCTATTTAAATATATAAATATATTTAAATAAAATTAAATTAAATATTTAAAATTAAATATTCTCGTCTATATTCACGGAGGATTACAATATAGCTCTAGAATATTCCTATATGAATTTACAACTCGATATTCACTTCTGGGTCAACCCGACATTCGATTTGTATTGAAATTCCTTTTTAAAATATAAATAATTCCTTTATAAATTATAAAGGAGTTCCACAGCGACTTTTCTAAAATTTGATTTGGACGTATCTCAAAATTTAAACAATGAAATCCCGATTTTTCTCTTCCCCTAGAAAGATATACTCCACCAGCTCCACACGTTTCTTGTTTCATAGAAATCCGGCTTAAAACGAATCTTGTACATTCAGTTGAAGTTCAAATCGCCGAATAGCGAACTACGGCGCCATTTCGAGCTCTATTTTAATTATATTATAATTCTATGTTCAAACTGTCGTTTATATAATATATTCGTTATTCAAATTAAATTCCAAGCTAAATTAAATATCACAGATGATCCAGTTAACACCATATCGCCATTTCAGCCAATTCTGATTATTTCAGAATTAAATATATTATTTAATTTATTATTTTAATTAAATATTCACCATTATTTAATTCCATGACCAATAAATTCTTTTAATTACTTTTTAAATAATTAAATAAATTAATTATAATACCTCTGCCAATGCGGGTCATTACATAATATATATATATATATCTTAATTTAATTTAATTTCCAAAAAGGTTAAATTTACTTACGAACTCCAAACGAGGTCCAATGATTGTCGTCCCTAGCTAATTACCCCCATTTCGAACACAATGGGATATGTTTCGTAAGCCAATTCAGAAGTTTTGATCAGTTTCCATTAAATTTAAAATATAAATCTGTATATTGAATTTTAACGCACTTTTCAATTTACCGGGGGCACATATGGACCCCAAAAATTCCAGAAAAAATATTTCTAGCTTCGTATTGATGATACGGTTCTAATAAAACTAATTTCGTCAAATTCCGAGACCGTTTGAAAAATGGCCATTTTCCAGTCGATTAAAATCAACTAAAACTGGTCAAATGCATTTTCCTTTGCCACGCTCACATATTGATTCAGAAAATTATGAATTTTGAAACCTAGCAATAACTTGACATCGTGGAACCAACAAAAGTGGTTTCTTCGAAAACTGAGGTCGTTTGCAAAATTTTCATTTTTAAGGGCCAAAATTCCATAGCGACTATTCTGAATTTTCAATTGGACATAACTTTTTATTCCCGCTATGAAATTTCAATTTTTCGGATTCATTGGAAAGATATTCTCAAATAGATTATAATATTTTTGGTTTCGCTAAAATCCGGTTTATTTTGAATCCTGTACATTCATTTGAACTTTGAAATCGAATTTTCAAACTATCGCTCCATTTTCAATTCCTTTTATAATTATAAATAAATATTTATATTCTAACGATGACTTATACAAATATATACGTTCTATTTCTATTCAAAATAAATTTCTCATCGCTATTATTTAAAATAATTTATTTTAGATATTCAAAATTCACTAAAATTGCCAAAATAAAAATTTCAAATTGGCTCAGATTTCCGGGTTATTACATTCCATATTTCTTGTTAAATATCCTTTCAAACGTTTGTTACAACAATATTTTTTTCTATAATTGGAAATCCGATTCAACTTATCCTTTTAAACAATAATTACGATATTTCCTTTGTTTCGTCACACCATAATCGTCACTTCCATTTTTAGAATAAACTAATTCCATATCGCATCTCCTTACTTTTTGAAAATATTGTTATATTTTAACAAATCTCCTTTTATTTCACTTACTATGGATATATCACTTCATATTCTCAAGCCTCCTTTATTCCCTTTTATTTTCGAATCCCATTATATATATATATATATATGCATATTTGTATATATATATATCAAAATCTTCCAATAACATTACCCTATCATTTCTCATAATAAATCACTTTTAACACCTTCCCCCACTACAACGAATATCATCCTCCGACAATCCTGCAGTTGTTCAAGTTGGGGTATTTTAATTACCTCTCAGACCTTGATCAACAACATTCTTATCTTGAGGTAGATGTCAGTTGCAAAACCCAAAACCAATATTAATTCTCAATATCAAACAAAGCCCATTTTAATTCTATCTTGATGAAACATCATCCTTTATTTAAAACCGCGGATCTATACTTCATCTTTATACTTCACTCTTTTAACTACTCTAATTCACACTTGGGTTTTCGTTTGATTTCCATTTCCTATCTCCACCAGTTCTTAACCGTAAATCAGTTGAAATCAATCCCCTAAATATCAACCCCGAAGGTCGAAACCAACATCAGAACAATATTCAGAAAACCATCTACCTCAACCGTTCTCCAGTTAAATACTAATTCTTTAGTTTCATATCCCCGCTTTTACTTACATTTCAAAAACCCCATTTCTAATAACTCTTTACAATAATATTCACTAAACTCGGGTTTTTACTTCGACAAAATCTTGGATTTCATAAATCCAGTTAAATAGAATCTCAAATAAGAATTCGCTTTAACTCCCAAATTTTAAACTTAACTTAATATATCATTAATATGATTTTCTTTAAAATATAACTTTACTATAAATAAGTCTTCTCGTTTCATAATCCTAAATTAATACCTTCTAAAATCTCATGATTTACCCCTTCGATTATTATTAAGTAAATATCAACATTTACAAAAATGTTTTTACTAAACTATTAAATGAATAAATTAATTTAACAAATCCATTTCAGTTACTAGAGTTGACTTAGTCTACTCTAAGTATGATTAACTCATTAACCAGATCTTAGTTCATCTTCCATTTAAATTAATTACAAATTAAATTAATTTAAATAATCCCATTTGATTATTATAATAATCAAATCAATATAATCTTATTTTAAATTGTTTCTTAAAACAATTAACTACAGTTATTAAAATCACATTAATTCATGCTTACTTGCTTATTAATTTTATAAATATAAGAATTTACTTTGTAAATCATTTGATAATTAAAATGAGACACGTGCTTCGCACACCCATAGATTTTGGGTATAAAAATAGTGATTGGCAATTAAAACAATCAACATATGTGTGGTTGTTCTATTTCCTTTTATAAACTTCCTATGAAATAATATATTTAAAAATCTATATTTAGATATAAATAAATTTCAAAACTTCATTTCTATCACTTTACCTAACGGAAAATCTGTCTTTCTAAACCAGTTTGTATTTTGGCCATCTGCTATAAATTCCTCAACCAGTATCCCTTATTGGTTAATAACCAAACAAATATTGAATTTGTGTTTAACAATCAATTACCAGTTCTATAATCCAATCATATGGGTTCAAAAGTTCATATAATGATCATATGAAAATAAACAATAAATTTGACTGAAAACGGTCAACTAATAACATCCATTCAAACATCCAATTTAATTCAGTACGTTTATATTATTATAAATGTAACCAACAAGGTAAGTTACCTCTATTGGAAATCATCGATAAAAATAACGGTGTTATTTCAATTAAATTAAACAACGTTTAATTTAAATCAACGATATAGCAGTATTCAACCATATCCAAACAATCATCAAATCAACCAATAATTAGCAACCATAGCATTCAAATAATAAACCCAACTTATATAAATATAAATGGGAGAACTGAGTGAGTTTAACTCACCTGGATTTGCATTTGACGTTTGAACGGTTCATTTTAACAAAATTAAACTTGCGTTTAATTTAATTAAAAATTTCTAGCTATGTCCGTCTCCGTCCGTTCCAACTCCACAACATTACGCTTGGGATACGGTTCCATCGTCCCTTGGTTGGTATGATCCTGTGCATGTATAATAATATTACACAAATTATAAGTATCGGTTGAATTTTGAATTAATTAATTTTTTATCTAATTAAAATATGGTAATGTTAATTATGTATTATATAAATTATGTCAACACTAGTTTAGGCGCGTTACCCTTTTTCTTCCTCACGTGCGGCTCTTCGTTCTCTTCTTGTCGTTCAGTAAATATCTATTTGCATTTCCGACTGATCCTTCGTTCCATATGATTCCAGTACTAAGATTAAATAGCGCACGCGCCCTTCAACTCATTGCTTTATTTGGTACATGACCCAAACCCGTTCTTTCTCACTATTCTTGTCTTCCCTTTCCTTTTCTTTGATTGCTCATCATTCAAGTTTTGCCAACCCTCTTCACATATATCTCTACCTTCACGCTACTTCTCTTCTCCAATGTAATGCAACTTCAGGAACCAAAACCCGTACATGTCTCCACTTAATCCCATACACTTACACTTGTTTCGTTTGTTTCAAAACCTTTTTTCTTCTTTTTTTCCTTCTAATTTTTTAGGGCCCGAAAGCCCATTCATTCCCGGCCCATTCCCCAATTCTGCACGCAACATATGCTTCTTCCCCAACAAAGAACAACTTCAGCAGCTCATTCCGCCCTTGTATCTTTCTACTTCCCTTTAAACTGCTACATCCGAACACCCTATTTCTATTTCAATCCAAAGTATCCCATGCGTCAGCCTCCTCACTACCGTGCACATTTCCATTCCCACTTCCAACGAGAACAGCCCACCTACGTATTGCTTTCTCCGACTTCGACGCCACCCGAGATCACCTCAAGACATAGCACCTCAGTAAAGCTTCCTGCCATGAATAACAACTCCATCCTTAAACCCATCTTCAACGTGATAGGCCCAAACCGCCATGGACCCATCCGCTACACACCTTCTACTTGTTTTCTTCTCGCTGAAACCTCCTGTGCACACACCCGTGTACGCATTTCATAACGCCATGAAACAAATGCCGAAACTTAAAAAAAAAAGTTCCAAATTACTCTCCTCCCCAAGCTCGTCATGCCGATGTCAACTATCGCTGCTCCGATGGCTTCCTGCTTAGTTCGTCGTCGAGCTTCCCTCCTCCACGTCCGACGCTTTTCGGTTTCAGATTTCGCCAAACTCCCCTACTCCAATCCTCTTACCACCAGTAACTTGCTTGTGATGACAAACCCATCTAACTCTTCTCCTATCAACTGCTAATGGTGCTAATCCTATTTTCGACTACGGGAAAACGACGTTGAGATTTGTAAAAATGATCCTAGCGTGAAGGGATTTGTCTTAAGGATCTCAGTATATCGGTTTTACATTTCTTTTTTTCTTTTCAGTGGAGTATTTTGTTTGTTTAAAATTTTTGAAGTCATGGATTTCTTTTTGTTACACTGGTTTCTTCCCCTGTATATATAGAGTGAGAACCGTGGCCACCACGGTTAGAAAGTTTGGAATGCACGCAAATTGTTTTGGCAAGCACGACATTTAGTTTGGCGCCCACGTATGTCTGTAGAGTAGCTGTGTTCCTACTCCCTATAGCTGTTTAGATATTTCTTTTCATTATCAGATGATGAAAGGGATAGCTTGGGTGACAACTCATTAAACGAGGGAGGACCTTAGTTGTGTAGGGTAGACATAAATAAGTACTGTGCCTTTTTCATTTGTAGACTTGCAGTTGAATTGTCAAGAAAAAGTAGTGAAAAGAAGAAAAGAAAATGACCGGTGAAATGAGAGGGTAGGGCATAGGTAGTTATTTTGCCATAACTGTGTATTTCTGTGTACTATGTTGCATTAGATTAGGTAGGCTTCAATTATTTCCATTTTATACACAGTTGTGCGTGGTTTCAAATGAACATGGTGTGCATGTTCTTAGTACATGTGGTGTGAGTAACTAGGTCACTTTATAAGGCAGTGTGTGTTTTTGTTCATTTTACAGAGGAGGCTATGGTTTTGTTTTGTCCCTACTGTCTTGCGTGAGGAAATGAATATAAAGTGGCGGAGAGTGGAAATGATTTTAAAGTGTTCTGTGTTGATAAATATAAAACATGTATATTTTTGAACGTGCATAAATTAAGATAAGAAACCATTTTAATTAAATTAAACCACTGCTTCATATGAGCAAATTAAAAGTAGATTTCAAAAATGAGTGAACTTAGGTTGCGCTTTTATGTGGTTAAGTATTATATCGTTAAATTCCGTTATTTACGTTGAGCGTTCTCTGTACATACCCCCATATATGAACTCCATACGCAACGAAAAAGGGACGCACTGCTATGTCTTGGTGTTATGGTCCCAATAAAACTCGTTTTATTGAAAACCGACTCCGTGTGTGCAAAGACATTATTCAAAATTCAATATTACGAACTACCGCGGCATTTTGAGCTTGTTTTATATTAAATATTGATAAACATTTTAATCGCCATTAAAATAAACGAGTTCAATATTAATATTCATTAATATTAAAATATAATATTTAAAATAAATTTAAAATATTCAGAGAAAAATCCGGGTCGTTACAAATTGGGTCACATATGTAAAATAAAACGTGTTGTGCTATTTTGCTGTAAAGCCTAATTAAAGTGATTTAATTTTAGATTAGAATTATAAGGCTTAAAGCTTAACTTACCATGGGCCTAATGTCTAGATAACGGGTCATTTTTTAATTTGTTGAAGGACCGAATTATAAAATGCCAACTCTATAAATAAGGGGTTATGGTCCTCGAATTACACAAGCCTTAGCAACTCTCTAACCTCTTCTATGGAGAGCTAATTTTAGATCTAGGATTTGTGTCAATTTGGAAGATCAAACCAACTTCTCCGTGGCAACCGATTATAGATTCAGGTATTGCAATAATTAATTACAGGGTTTGGGTACGCTTCCGCTACTTGTTATTTATGTTTGTCCTCAATTAAATCAATATGGGTTACATGTTCGGATCTAGGGTTTCATGATTGAATATTGAAAATATATATAGAAATCCTAAAAAGTGGTATCAGAGCAACCCATTGT
Organism: Allium sativum; assembly: GCA_030737875.1. Lineage (NCBI taxonomy): Eukaryota > Viridiplantae > Streptophyta > Magnoliopsida > Asparagales > Amaryllidaceae > Allium > Allium sativum. Next base: position 423,606,663 of record CM060909.1, on the reverse strand, counting down.
TGAGTTGATTGAGAATTTTTTTTGATAAAGTATAGAGTGCAGATTCATTAAAAAAAATTGTTTTTTTATGAATCTAAAAAGTATAGCCTTTCAGCTTTGATTTGTTTTCATTAAATTGAAGTTAAGAGTCTCATTTCATACGATTCATATGCGTGATCCGGATTTAGGTATAATATCAGTTTTTGAAAGGTTAAGTTTTTATGAATGGGTCAGAATAATTTAATTTAAACGAAGTGTATTTGTCAGTAAAGGTAGCCGGACTGTTAATCATAACATATATATGAATTAGTGTAGCAATGCCAGATTTTTTTTAATGAGGCATGTGCTTATTCAATTTTTTTACTTTTTTACGTTTGAAGTACTGTACTTATCGCATGGTCACTCCAAAATTTTATTTAACATCTTTACTAATAATCGGAATAGGTTTGGTGTCACACTTTTTTGGTATACACCTAAACCGATGAAAATGCCCTTTACTTAATTTGTATCATACATTTAACTCACCCGTAGATAAGTATTCAAACGTTAATTATAATTTTAATGTAACGTATATTACTTATAATCTGCGTACATCAATAATAATTGTAACGTATATTAATTATCATTAATTCTTTGACCATTTCTCTTCTTCTATGTATATATTTTTAATATCATTAGTTTCTATAATTAAATTCTGATACATATATCAATTCCGCAAATTTGTTTCTACTTAATTATATTTTCAAATTTGAAATCCAAATGTTTATATCTTTTACTAATAATCGGAATACGTTTGGTGTCACACTTTTTTTGTATACACCTGAACTGACGAAAATGGTAACAACCTGTATTTTTAGAACCATTTTAAAATTTTGATTTAAGCTATTTCAATGAATATGCGAATATAAATTGGTTATTTTTTCTAAATAAAATTTGAGAAGGATTTTAAAATTAGATTTTATATTTTGTTTTACTTAAAATAAACTCAGTAAATTATTAAACTGATTTATAAGCTTTATTTTTAAAATTTTGAAAATTAGATTTTGAAAATCAATACATAGCCCTTAAAAAAGTAAAATTTTGCATATGATCTCCGAATTGGACGAAATAAATTTTTCTGGATTTATAATGATAAATCATTGTTGAGTTCCAAAATGCGCATCGAACGGAATTAGTATGTGGCCGTGCGAGGCTAAGCCATTTGTTCAAAAACAGGCAGTCATTTTACAAAGGAACATTATTGATACGACCTCGGAATTCTATTCTACATTTTTTTGGGATTCGTATCGCCAAATAATGCTTAAATCCAAAAGGCCATGATTTTTGGATTAGCCTTTTGGGCGGGCAAGAAGAAAAGGTGCGCTAAATTCGCATTTTTGAACAATATCTGAGCATCTTTGAAAATTTTAACGGAAGGTCAAACGAACTCGGAATTCGACGAAACTTGTCTCGTTAGACTCGTCTTGACATCCACTATCTCGCATCCAAAATCTGCGGCAATTGGAGATCGTTTGCGTTTGGACGATCGAATGGAAAAAAAGCAATTATCTTCCCTTTCTCTCTTCACTTTTCTCTTCCTCCTCTTTCTTACTCTTTCCCTTTTAATGGGGAGCTCCACCCCATCTCGCCGCTCCTCCTCCCTCCTACAGCCGCTCCTCCTCCCTCCTCCAGCCGCCGACAACCCTCTCCTCCTCCTCCTCTTCCTCCTCTCCTCTCTCTCCTCTTTCCTCTTCAAAATTTCAAAACACTTCTCCAAACCCTACTCCTCCGGCCACCACCACCACCTCCTGCGGCCCACTGCCACCACCAGTGGCTTCCCCACATCCAATCAGGTCCGTCGCCGCCCCCCTCAGCCCAGCTCCGACCGTGGGCCCCATTTCACCCAAAACCTCATTTTCTGCAAAATTCCCGTTTTGCAAATAACCTCCTGTCACTATTTTGCCAATAACTCTCAAGACGTGTGTTTCTAGCCAAAACTCCACAGTACCAAATTCGAAGATCTCAATTTTCTCTTCGATTTGAGTATATGGAAGTCCTATTTTGGAAAACACGTCCGAAAATCACGGATCTGATGATGTTTTTCTCGATTACCGGCGAATTGGTGCAGTTTTGGAAGAAAGTCCACTAGGCAAAAGTTGTCCGGAATGGCACGTTGAGGCTAGTGACAAAGTTCGATGAAGATTTGAGGCCGTATGCAAATTCTAGAGCCAAAGAGGCGAATTCAAGTGCGGGGAACGACAAAAGCAAGCGCAGCGACAAGAATTTCTACATTAGAAGAATCGCGACGAATTGGTTTAGCTTCTGGGTGAGAAATTCTCACTCTAATTTTGTTTACAGTTAAATATATACTAGGATGTAGACGGTGCTTAGTAGCACCCGACACCTTTGATTGAAACCAGGTTGTTTGTTTGATTGATTTATTTGTTTGAATTTGGTTTGGGATGTGAATGGAATTGATTGTAATTGGTTTGTGTATGGCGCGAGCCATGTATTAGGCGAGGGATAAGGCTAGACCTTATTCCGGTTCTAGTATCGCACCGTTATGTTGCCAAAATTTTCTGAAAAAAAAAGTTAGAACAATAAAAATATCATTTTTATTGTATAAATGAACTAAATAAAATATCCATGTGTTAAAATAAATATTTTATCGTTAAAAATAATAATTTTTAACGTGTATATGAACGAAAATAAATATTCATTTACAAATCGGACGATTTGTTTATGTACACACATTTAACTGATATTGATTGGGACGATAAATTTTACACGTCGTCCAACTGCACAAATAATATTCAGTATTTATTGGTTGAAAACCCCACACGGGTATTGGGATGATATTTGCCATACACTAATCCCAATTGTTTAGCTGTATGTCAATCGATTGGCTGACAGACTATTGTAAGCGTTAATTATTTATATTTAATGCTTATACGGTTATAAAATGCACTCTGGATGATGTTTGATGGTTAAATAATTATTTATCATTATTGTGAATACATGCGATGTATGAATTCCATATAACTGAAATTATATGGTAATTGATTGAGTCGCATTCCGATTCAGGAATAAAGAATATTTTAAAATAAAGAATATTTTAAAATAATGTATCCTTTAAAATAAAGAATATTTTAAAATAATATTCAGTGAAGAATAAAATTATGATTTTGATGTCTGATTTTGGATAGGCACAAAAATATAAAAATATGAAGCCGAGTTATGTAAAAACGCCATTTTAACCCGAACGGGTTTATCGATCGATTTTATTCATTTTATAATGAATATCGAAGAGAAGTGGTTTCAAAATTTAATATTTTGAAAATATTATCATTTTAATATGATAAAGATTTAAAATATTCAATTTTGATATAAAATTGAAAATGAAGTTGGAACCGTTTTAAAATGAAATAGTAAATGATTTATACAGAATACGATTTAAATGGAAATCAACGAAATATATAAAATATATATATTGTATATATTTAATGGCCTGAATAGAACGCGCCGCGCAGCGACAATTCACGAATTTTGACCATTAACTTCAAAATTGATATAACGGGAGATCAGACTGTCGGATTCTCCTAAAACCTGAACCATTGGGTTCATATCGAAAAGATCTTTCCAATGAATATAAGAGATTTGAAATCTAACGGTTAGATTTGGAGATATGTCCAAATCAATTTCAGAAAAGGTCGATATGGATGTAGTTCGGTGGCCGTCATTGGAAACCGACTGCACGGGCGATAATAAAATTATTAAAAATATGGAGAAATTATGTAAAATCATAATAAATGATTTGGAAAGAATTAGGATGAAAAATTCCAATTTTAAAAAGATAAAAATATATTTTTATCGAAAGGAACTAGTTATTAACTAGAATAATAATCTCATGGGTTTTAAATAAAATAAATTGGATTTGAAAATGGTTTTAAAGCAACCACAATTTTCCAAAGAATAAACTAGAATGGATTCAGAATGGAAATAATCTTCGGATTATTTCGATATTGGATTCCGTGATTATACGGATATTGTTGAGGAATTTGGAAGATATATATATCGTTATTCCCAATATGATATTTGTAGGTTTCAGAATTTGATATTGAATATAAGCCAATATAATTTTATATTCAAAGCCTTATATGTAATATCAAATGGGATTTTTGGTTTGTCGTGAACGGTATCATTAATAACACTGTTCTTAAACCCAGTTTAGAAAATAATAAATCTTTCATAAAGGTTTAGGAAATTTTACCAATTAATTAATATTTAATTGGATTGAAATTGGATGTTGGGTTTGTCGTGAATGGTGTCTTCAATAACACTGTTCCTAAACCCAGTTGAGAAAAGAATAAATCTTTTAATTTAGATTTAGAGAAGTTTACCAATTAATTAATATTTAATTGGAATTGAATTGAAATTGGATTTTTGGTTTTATCGTGAACGTTGTTTTAAATAACATTTGTTCTTTAACCTAACTGACAGTGAAGATATGATTTGGAATTTATAAATCTTTTTATTAAGATTTAATGGAAATTTTCCAAAGTAAAGTTTTCCAATTTAATATACTAAATTGGAATTGAATGGAATTCGTTTTAGTAATAATCGAGATGAGATTCTGTGGATGAAGACTGCTACTATATATGAAATTTAAAAGGCCTTGCCACTATTCAATTTATATTATTAGTCTGATACGGGAATTTATATCGATTATACATTGTTATGATTTCCGTGTAGATTCCATTTTGATGGAATATGATTTTGGGTTTATCATGAACTGTGTTTTAAATGACATTGGTTCTTTAGCCCAGTTAAAGATAGGATTTATTTCCTAAATTTGAATGATCATTAAATAATGATTGTTGGAGATTATAACTAAGTGGAGTTTTAATGAATCTTTAATTAGATTGAAATGTTGATGCGGTAATTAAATTTGTCAAATTTGAGAAGTGTTCGAAAATGGAGTATCACTAGTTTTACTTCATGCCGTAGTTAAATCTTTAATTAGATTTGAACGAGAAATGGTAATTGAATTTACTGATAACACAGTGGTGTTAGATATGGAGTACTACCAGTTTTACTCCATGGGATGAATAGGTTGGGATGGGATAATAAAATGAATGATTACTTCGGTAAGGCGTTAATCCCGACTAGTTTGATAATCCTTAATTTGGTTTAAACTGTGAAAAGATGCTGTAAAGTCTTTTGTAGTGATTTCCAAAGAAATGGATTAAACATTGTGTTTAAAAGTGATAATCTTTGATAAAATTAATGGGAACTTTTCCCTAAAAATGTAAATATTTGAATGAAAGAATATTCTGAATCGGAATGAGGCGTATGATGTGTTTCTATAGCACTTGATTATAAAATTGGCGAGTTATTCGAAAAGACCATGTTTAACCCATTCTGAATAATGAATACGACGATTAACAGTCAAAGAGATTGAAGACGGTGCAAGACCGACGATCTTCACATCGAATGGATGGGTTGCTATTGATGCCCATGATTGGAGTAGCTACCTTGAAGGGGCTACAGCAGTAGCCATCCGGACCTATTTGTTGATTGCTCGGATATGTGAGGGCCTCTCTCCTGTATTGGACATACAAGACGAGGAATAAGGTGCTTCCGGTTTCGTTCAGACCTAGAACGGACTTGTAAATGGATGGTATGTCTGACGTTGTATTCCTTTATGCTGTATTCGTTGATCTTTGCTAAATATATATCTGTTTGGTGGCAGAGAATTTATTCTCTTGCTTAACACCTTTCTCTGAGACGTACGAGCTTATAGGTTATATATTGGCAGAAATCAATGGTATGGATTGACAATGTGACATGCTGAGATGCATGGATCAAGGCTTTTGTTGAAAAGAAAAGCCTTGTGGATGATGATCAAAGCATGGCTTTAATTAGCATAGCTTTGTGTAGCGTTACTTCGCGAGCCTTACACACCGGTATAATGGTGAACTCATGGTCATGTCAATATGCTTTCGATATGAGGATGGATTCGGTCGACCGAGATGAGCTGAGTGTGGTCCCTCCACGCTCAGAGGCATAGGGCACACTCCCCGATTCCCAGATGGATAGAGTAGGCGGCGTTTTCTCATGCACGGGACATAAGTCGTAGAGATACTCGATATCCTGGATATAGTATGGATGTGCATTACGGCGTTTTCTCATGCTTGGGACGTAAGTCGTGGAGAATTGCACTACGCAATAGATCTTTCGAATCAGGAGCCATCATGCTGGAAATCCAACTTTCGAATACGAGCTTTGCAGTTTTAATTGTAAACCTATATATGGCGACATAGTGGATGGGGCGCTCATGCCATCTATGATTGACACATTTACTTTCGAAATTGATTTCTTCACTATACACTTACAATTATAATAAAAGACAAATTTCGTGTACCAAGCATATTTGGCTATTATAAGGTAAAATTCTATCCTTCGGCTTGCGTTGCATTGTATGATGGGACCTGAGTCTTATAATAGCTTCATTTTTCTTTAATTAGCATTGCGCTGTTTATCTATGCACTGGTATTCTTGGGGGTAAACCGTTTCCGTGTTATACAACATAGTCCCTTGATTTACCTAACGTTAAAATTAAATTAATAACTGTTTTAGTTCTCACACCAGTCCCATGACTGACTTGGAGTTTATTGTTCCTTCCTAAACTATGGGTGCCCATATTTTCCGCACGGGCAGTCAGTAGTTTTGGTTTTGCAGATTTCTATTTAACAGGATCTTGGATTACAGCTGGATCTAAATTCGGAAAGCTTTGTATCCGTATATCTCTTTCAGTTGTGCCAATTGTTATTTTCTGCTATGCATTATACTTATGTATTATTTTCCGCTGCTATGTAATTTTTTTAAATTCTCTAATACTGTATTTCCAATGTCTAATAATTATTCATACTCTGGAATATTCTTGTACTCTGATGTAATTGTTGTAATAGCAATGAAATGTTCTATTGTTTATGTTCTCATGCGTCGTGTTCTCAACTCAATTCGAGCTTTCCCGAAAGGGGGACTTTGGGTCGTTTCAGCGTGGTATCAGAGCTTTGGTTTACAGAGCTTGAGAACAAGACACATTAGAACCAAACAAAAGAATTCATCAGAGATAGGATTAGTAGCATCCTATAAGAATGACTCGTTAAAGATATGATCAGTAGCATCCTAGAATGAGTTGAGTATTATTTATATATAAAAAACAAATTTAGTTTTGAAAATTATACCTTATTATACATATTTGACTATTTTATTTTATATTAAATTTGGACAATCGAGTATATGAAGATTTTGCATACACGCCTAGCTAGCGTGTAACGACCCAGGGATTTTGCGATCCTGGTTATCGATATAAACTCAATGTCGACTACTTAAGCATCGGAAACACCGGATAGTCCATGAAAGAAATTAGAGGGTGAGAATAGATAAGATAGAAACTTAGAATAGAAGAAAAAGAAGAACATACAACATCAGAGTAAACACGAATCTCACAGCGGAACGAACAATATATAATAGATACATATCTTTGAAATAAAATCAGTATATGTATACAGTAACATTATCAGAGTATAACACTTACAACACAGCGGAAATAAACAATAGCTATATATTCCTGAAGCCTCCTACTCCAAGCTCTCCAAGTATATCTGTAAAATCCTGACTACTTGACTGCCTGTACAAAATTGGGCACCCAAGAGTTTAGGGAAAACAAAACAAAATAAACTCTGGGTCAGTCATGGGATTGGTGTGAGTAAAATAGTTTAAATCAGTTTGAGCAATTAAACGATATCTCATAAGACCACACCGTATAACGAAACAGTTTTTCCCTTATGAGAATCCAAAATAGTCTTTATATGAAAATTCTTTTGATATTATGATAGTGTCTATCAACCACAATATATTAATCATCTAGCAGAAATGCTTTCAGCTCACATTCTTCATATATAGTATACAATCAAAACCTTGAGCACTTATTGGATAATGGATTACCAACTATGACAAGGTATGGAACCACCTTCCGATAGTGTACCTCTAGAGAGGAATACACTGGGTTCAACAAGAACATCTTGCAACCCGGCCACACATGACCGACCACTCATTTCGCTTGAGTGTATCGAATGTATATCACCAACGGTTGGGATCAACAACCTTTTCTCGAATGGGACAACATCGAATAGATTAAAGAATGAAATGAATATTCTAGACAGGTGATAATACACCCTAATGGAAGCAACCCACATAGCCATGTTGCCTGCCCGATTTTTGTCATTTCTTGGTTGTGAGGCTAGAGGCCACGCTTATCTCTGACAGATCACACAATTATTCACTTTGAATGTCACATCGTCATACATGCCAAATCAAAAATTGATTTCCCCAAAAAATACAATGGGTATACAGCTAAGAGAAACGAATTCCTCCGCCACCAAACGTGCATACGTTTGAAGAGATCAACTTACGTGATCCATTAAATATACTCTGTCAGACATTCTTCCATACAGGTTGTCCTGTGACTGGACAAACCGAAGGCACTATTATGTAAATCCATCTTAGGCAATTTCTACTTAGGATTTGGCAAAACAACCCTTGCACAAACTCCGTCTTCAATTATCTGCATCATATTTGATCGCCACGCTAATGCCATACAGAGTGGTTTTCAGCTAATGAATCTGATCCCGGTCTCTCCGTATTGACGACGGAAAAATGGTCAAAAAACGTCGATAGTTGGTGAGTTAACTATCAAAGAAAAACACGTGTGCAAACAATGATATTATTTCCAGATGGAAATTTTATCGATCAATCAACATTGAACATTTATCTCTTTAGTTCATTAATTTATTCATTTTTTTTCATTTCCTGTTTCCATATATTCAACATTTCTTATTTTCTAAATTTAGAAAATATATGTTATTAACATTGGAAAACATTTCCATTTCTTGTTTTCTATATTAGAAAACATTTCTGATTCTTATTTGGAAAACATTTCCAAAACTCCTACACTTGGTTTTAAACAGATGTCTAAATAAAACATCGCTATGCCAACTCAAAACATTACACTCATTAACTGAATTTACTTAACCAACCTTCACTATCGAACCTTAACTATTCCTTAGTTAAAAACAAAGCCAATCAAGATTGGTGAAAATATAATGATATTTCAAAGTAAAGATATGACATTTATAATGGTTTTATTCTAAAAGGATAAGTATGGTATTCAAATAACGAAGCCAAAAGGGATGTCGTAACGATTGTTTTACGAATGATAAGTTGAATCGGTTTTCCAATTATAGAAAATAAATGATGGTTTGAAATGGTAGTTAACGGGAAATTTGATGTGATTTAAAAGTTCTGTTTCTAAAAATATATTTAAGAATATTAATATGTTAAAGCTTATACATTATTTTGGTATTACAACCAAGATACTAATTTAAATGGCCAAGTGATGCTATATACTGGACAATTGGATTTATTTATTTTTATGATTATTCAATTTGATAGTTAAATAACCAACTATCAAAATCAGACCCAGCGCGTATTGGTACGGAAAGATCGGAATCGAATTTATATTCGAAGACCATTGCGACTAATAAATATGAATATCTCGAAGATGCTGATCAAGATGGAGAAATTGAAGACCGTAAATATTCATGAGTAGAGGGACTACTGCTGAATTTCTCTGGCTGATCCCTAGAGATATAAATTTGATAGTGATCCTGTCATGATTGGAATCTACAGATTGTAAGGACTACTCGCTACTGATCCGTGGGGTGATTCCTATATTGGATGCAGTAGGAGAGTACCTTCGGTTCATCATGTTCCTGGATGACTTGTATGGACGAATTCTGACAGAAATTTCCTAAAAACCATGTATGTTGATTTTTACAAATATACCAAGTTGGTGGCGAAGAGGGGCACTTCTTTTAAACTTAGAGTATATTTGTGGATGTCGATTAGTGATTTGAAGGATTTGACAATGTGGCATTCAAAGTGAATGGTGGAGTGCTATCAGAAAAAAGTAATTTAAACCTCAAGCCTCATAACCGGGAAATGACAAAAATCGGGCAGGCAGCATGGCTATGTGGGTCGCTCCTATTAGGGTGTATTATCACCTATCTAGAGAAATTCCTTTTTCTTATTTAATGTATTTCAATGTTGTCCCTTTTCGGGAAACGTGGTTTGAGCCCAATCACTGGTGATATACATTCGATACACTCAAGCGAAATGAGTGGTCGGTCATGTGTGGGCCGGGTTGCAAGACGTTCTTGTTGAACCCATTGTATTCCCCTCTAGACATGCTCTATAGGCAGGTGTCTCCACACCTTGTCATAGTCGGAATCCAATCTCCAATAAGCTCTTGCAGTTTGGATTACATACTATATATGTAGAGCGTGAGATGCAAGCGTTCTGCTATATTGTTATTTATTTGTATTTAGACATTATTATAATATCAGATGAGTATTGATTTCAAATATTTTTGGGTTATTGTAAGGTAAAAGACGTCCGTATTTATGTGTGGATTTGGTCTTACGATTATCCTTTTCTTTTAAAAGAATTTTAACTTTAAAATCAAGTCGGATGATGTTATAAACATAGCGAGTTTGTCTCACTCTGGTTCACTAGACTGACCCAGTTTTTGTAATGCTCGGGTTAGACCGGGTTGTACAGGTTCAGGTTATTGAATGCCGTGAAGTCCAAAAACGAGCTGAAGGAGTCCAGACGTACGATGTATACCGTTATTATTCCGCTATGTTATATATACATACATACATACATATATATATATATATATATATATATATATATATATATATATATATGAGCACATGCTATTATAACTGTCCATATATATTGATGTACTCTAACGTTGTTAGTATTATTTCAACCTCTCAATAAAAGTTATTTCTGTATTATATTTCGTTCCACTGCGATGTGAGACTCTGTGTTGTGTTAGTTTTTCTTCTACTATTCTAATATTTCTTTCTTTCTTATCTCACCCTCTTATTTCTTTCTCCTAGCTCTCTGGGTTTTTGATACTTGGGTTGGACAGGGGATATATAAATGTCCGGATTTGAGTGTTGAAATTCCTGGGATGCTACAGTTGGTATCAAAGCAATGGTTTAGGAATAACCTTGGCTCTGTCGTGTAACTCGATAAAGATGAGGTTAGTAACACCCTAGATTGAGTTGGGTATATATATGGGAGAGCGTATTTGTAGATTTTATATACAAATGTTTTGTATTGTGTTGTTTGATCGGTTCAACTTGAACTGGCAATTGACGCAATATTGTTTTGTAAAGAGAGTAAATGGAATAATTTTTCCAAAATATATTTTTGTATAGAAAGAAAATAATTTTATCGAATTATTTGTATGGATTTGTTGATTGATTTGAATGGGAATTCGAATGAGATTGTAAATTTGAATGGTTAAATAAAACCAAAAGAGAATTTAAAATATAAAATTTGTCAATAAGAATTTAAATATGGAATTAAATACGTTGAAATTTAACTTGGAATGTTTTGGTTATGTTAATTGTCGATTGTTCGTTGGTTGAATAAATAAAATCATGCAATGTTTAATGGATTGAAAACTAAGAAATAAATTCCAGTATAACTAATTCGAATAGAATCGCATGTAAAATAAAACTAAATAATTGGAACTAGTATTTGTTGTTTGCATTGTATTTTGAGTTAGTCCAGGTTGAAAGGAGAAAAAAGAGCTGTCAGTTGCATTGCTTTGTGATTAGCGTTTTGTTGCCCGACAAATAGGTAAACCTTAGTATATTGAGTGGGTGATTGATTTTTATACCCCTGAGTTGGGTAGCCACTTGGCTTTTATTTTCTTTTGATCGTTGTGTGGCCCAGAGTGGCGAGTTGTAGTTGTTTGAAACGAACAGTACAGAGGAGGTGCTGGCGAATTTTTCGTAAAGCTTTAAATATAGAAATTATTTTTGATAATACTTCAAATAATTATTTTGAAAATAATAGGGTTCAGACCATTCTTTTACTTAGTAATTTCGGGGACGAAATTCTTTTAAGGGGGTGTAACGACCCATGTTTTCGCGATCCTGAGTAATCGCATAAACTCAATGTCGACTATCCAAGCATCGGAAAATACCGAATAGTCCATGAAAGAAATTAGAGGATGAGGATAGATAAGATAGAAACTTAGAATAGAAGAAGAAGAACATACAACATCAGAGTAAACACGAATCTCACAACGGAATGAACAATATATAATAAATACATATCTTTGAAATAAAACCATTATATGTATACAGTAACATTATCAGAGTATAACACTTACAACACAGCGGAAATAAACATTAGCTATATATTCCTGAAGCCTCCTGCACCAAGCTCTCCAAGTATATCTGTAAAATCCTGACTACTTGACTGCCGGTACAAAATTGGGCACCCAACAGTTTAGGGAAAACAAAACAAAATAAACTCTGGGTCAGTCATGGTATTGGTGTGAGTAAAATAGTATAAAACAGTTTGAGCAATTAAACGATATCTCATAAGACCATGCCGTATAACGGAACGGGTTTTTCCCTTATGAGAATCTAAAATAGTCTTTATATCAAAATTCTTTTGATATTATGATAGTGTCTATCAACCACAATATAATAATCATCTAGCAGAAATGCTTTCATCTCACGTTCTACATATATAGTATACAATCAAAACTGCGAGCACTTATTGGATAATGGATTACCAACTATGACAACGTATGGAATCACCTTCCGATAGTGAACCTCTAAAGAGGAATACACTGGGTTCAACAAGAACATCTTGCAACCCGACCACACATGATCGACCACTCATTTCACTTGAGTGTATCGAATGTATATCACCAACGGTTGGGATCATCAACCGCTTCCCGAATGGGACAGCATCGAATAAATTAAAGAATGAAATGAATATCTCTAGATAGGTGATAATACACCCTAATGGAAGCAACCCACATAGCCATGCTGTCTGCCCGATTTTTGTCATTTACCGGTTGTGAGGCTAGAGGCCACGCTTATCTCTGACAGATCACACAATTATTCACTTTGAATGTCACATCGTCATACCCGCCAAATCACAAATTGATTTCCCCAAAAAATACAATGGGTATACAGCTAAGAGAAACAAATTCCTCCACCACCAAACGTGCATACGTTTGAAGAGATCAACTTACGTGATCCATTAAATATACTCTGTTAGACATTCTTCCATACAGGTTGTCCTGGGACTGGACAAACCAAAGGCACTATTTTGTAAATCCATCTTAGGAAATTTCTACCCAGGATTTGACAGAACGAACCATGCACAAACTCCATCTTCAATTATCTTCATCATATTTGATTCGCAACGCTAATGCCATACAGAGTGGTTTTCAGATAATATATCAGATCCCGGTCTCTCCGTATTGACAATGGAAATGGTCAAAATCTTTGATAGTCGGTGATTTAACTATCAAAGGAAAACATGTGTACAAACAACGATATCATTTCCACATGGAAATTCTATCGATTAATCATCAACCAACATTTATTCATTTCCCCATTTCTCATTTCCACATATTCATCAAATCCTTATTTCTATTTTTAGAAAATATACATTATTAACTTGGGAAAATGTTTCCATTTCTGATTCACGCATCACTATCTTCTCACATGTATCAGTCTCTAACTGTAAACTAGTAAGAGAGCAACCCCGATGAAACCAACATAAGATCAATACACGGACAGTTGTTCAACTCAACTAATTTCTAGTTAGTTTCTAATTCCTTTAACTCCATTTTAATTCCTAATTGAAAACCCCAAATTCCCTTATAATATTTTATTTGCAAAATATTTACATTGACCTATTTTTCACATAGAATGTGAATAATATTTCTTTATATAATCAAAACAGTTTGATTCCGTATTTAAAAACAATATCTCAAACCCTAATTCTATTTATATTTTTATTTTTACAATTATTCATATAAATCTCCTTTTTATTTCCATCACTTAAATCTCATTAAAATTCCCTTTTTAAATACCAAGTTCAAATTCCATTTCAAATATCGGTGTTGAAACGGATTTTACTTCTCTATATAAATTCAGATTTTATATATCTAATTTATCCAATGATAAATATTTTACTTAATTTATAAAACATTATTTATACATTAGTCTTCTTACTTTATCTGTTAAAATCGATTTCTATTAAATATTCACTTTAAATTCATATCATGTTATACCCGTGTGCGAAGCACGGGTCTAAACCTTCCTAGTATAAAATTCTCTTTTTATACAATTCTATTCATTTTTCAAGTATTCCCTTTTATAATCTATTTATTTATCAAATAAACCCCTTTTGATAATTCTATTTATTTATCAAATAATCCTCTTTTGATAATTCTATTTATTTATAAAATAATTCTTTTTATAAAATCTTTTGATTTTATATATATTTCCTTTTCATTATAACATTGAAAATTCTCTTTTTATATTTCAGTATTTCTTATGGTATTTAAAATACCAAATAACAATGATCAATATCATCCTAACACACATCATTAACAACAGATTATATATCACATCATATCACCATATATGAAAAACAGTAAAATAAATGTTGAGGAATCCAGTTGGATTCCTTCAACCGGTTTCCCTGCATCCACAGATGTTAAACAATATAATAACATCGATTTCATTTCGATATGAAATATTCTGATAAACAGAATCGATATTTGATTAATGATTTATATATATATCGTTATCCATAATTTCAACCAATACATCAACAATTCAACCAAACAATCATCACACAGCAATAAATTATCATTTATCATTACTAGATTATATTTATAAAAATATAAATTGTACAGAGTTAGTGAGATTTACTCACATTGGACGATCATCGTTAAATAACGATAATTGTCGGTTGGTTCAGACAAACAATTTATTTTGCTATAAATTGTAACGAGCTCAACTCACTTCCGGTCAGTTCCATTATGTAGTCGCCGTCCATACGATCCCAACGGATCTGGTTTTGCTAAATTTTGATATCGTATAAGCTAGATACAATAATCTCAGGTTAATGCACATTTTAAATGTATAATTAAACTAATTATATTCTTGTTTAGGCTTTACCATTCCTTCGTTAGCCCATTAAAGCTCACCCGGCCCACTAGTACGTAACTCTATCTTCCCCAATACGTTGTTTCGAACTCCTGGAAATCGCTCCGCTCCTCTTTCAACAATAAACGCACCATTTCTCCAAACTTCATCCATCAATCTCCATATCATTCAACCGAAATTAAAAAAAAATACCATAGTTTCTTCCTTCAAAATCTCTGCAAACCCGCACCAGTCCCGTACATCTCGATCACCCTTCTTCCACGCGATGAACATTTCTGGTTCACGCCTCAGTACATACGTGCGAACAAAATATGCCCAATATTCCTCAAGAACTTCACAAATCCTAAAACCAACACCACCATTGAACTCTCCTCTTCGAGCTCTCCAACCTCATTATCATATTACACCACTCGAGGTCCAAAATGTCAGATGCGACTTCTAGTCCTCCTGAAAACCCATGACATCAAACTGCACCGATGATCCCCCATTTTGCCCAATCACCTCGCCTCGACTTACTCAACAACTCGCCCTCCTTCCCATGGTCTAACGACCACCGTAGCACCGAGAAAGTCATGCCCTAGGCGTGCTGCCCTAAACCCATGCTCCAGATAAAATTGTCGAGCCCAACATAAGGCATACCAAATCGAAGAGGACAACTTCCTGATCTTATATAAATTCATCCCATGATTTATTGATTTTTATTTTATTAGTTTTGATTTTTCAAAACTTTTCTTTCGTTGGTTTTGTTTTCCCTAAAGCGGAGGAATTTCATTTGACCAAGAGGAAAAGTTGTGTAGGGTTTTAGAGAATGTTAGAGTATTTATAGGAAGATAAAAGGAATTTTATATTTATTATTTTATTTATTTTTATTGAACTGCTTCTTGTCTTTATCATTAAAAATCCGTGTGATCACACACGGTATCCAAAAATCCTGAAAATGGACATGCAGCTATAGTCCCACATTACGGACCCAACGAAACAGGTTTTGTCGAATTCCGACTTCGTTTGCTCACACAGCATATTTTTAACCGTCAAAATATCGACTATTTTTCACATTAAAAATCCGTACGACCACATACTGACTCCAAAAATCACGAAAATTGAAATCTAACAATAATTTAATATTACAAATCCAACAAAATTAGTTTCGTCGAAAACGGAGGTCGTTTGCAAAAACGGCTATTTTTACAGTTCAAAATAAACCAATTTAAATATTAATGTATTTAAAAATAATTCAATTTAATATTAATAAATTAATATTGTCGTATATATTCACACTAGAATATCGTACAGCTCCAATTGGATTTATAACTTGATATTCAAATCCCGGTTGAATCGATATTCAATTTATATTGAAAAATCCTTTTATAATATAAATAAATCGTTATAATTTATAAAGGAATTCCATAGCGACTTTTCGAAATTTTGATTTGGACATAACTCAAAATCTACATGACGAAATCCCGATTTTTCTCTTCCATTAGAAAAATATATTTCCCCAGCTCCGAACGTTTCTTGTTTCACAGAAATCCAGCTTAAAACAGATTTTGTATATTCATTTAAAGTTCAAATCGCCAAATTATGAACTACCGCGCCATTTCAAGCTCGATTTTAATTATAATATAATTATACGTTCAAACTTCGTTTATATAATATATTCGTGAATATAATTCAACTCTAAACCGAATTTTATATTATAAATAATCCAATTCACACAATATTGCCATTTCAGCTAATTCTGATTATTTCAGAATTAAATATATTATTCAATTATTATATTAATTAAATATTCACTATTATTTAATTTAAACCATATAAATCTATAAATTACTATTTAAATAATTAAACTAATTAATTATTTTATCGTTGAAAATACGGGTCGTTACGTTCTTCCCCCCTTAAATAATTTCGTCCTCGAAATTGCTGAGGCAGAAAACTAACCCTATTAATTGGTTAAAAATTATCTGTTTACTTCTAAATTTCAGTTTCAACTGAACCAATAAATTTCAGTTAAAATATTAATTAATTCTTATCAACGAAAATTTTCAAATATCCTGAAAATTTTCTAACACCTGAAATTTTCGAAAAATTTCGCCAGCACCTCCTTTATACTGGTCAATTGGTACAACTACAACTCGCCTCTCTAGGCCTTCTCCAACCCAAAAGAAAATCTAACAGCCAAGCGGCTTGCCAATTCAGCTCATAAAATCTCATACCCAATATGAAATATAAACTTGTACCTTTTTGTTGGACATATCAACTTTATCACTTTCACCTGTTACCAATCCAACATATACCAATGTCATCTCAACCAATTTCCAATCAATATCTGTTCAACACAGCTATTCGCTTATATCCAAACCAAATTCCTTTTCAACACAAGTTTCATTCTTGATTCCAAACT
Source organism: Allium sativum (assembly GCA_030737875.1). NCBI lineage: Eukaryota > Viridiplantae > Streptophyta > Magnoliopsida > Asparagales > Amaryllidaceae > Allium > Allium sativum. Next base: position 423,589,164 of record CM060909.1, on the reverse strand, counting down.
CATAATCCATTAATCGAGTTCCATTTCAAATTCCTATCTCCCAATACAATTGTATTCGATATCATTCTAATCTAATTCAATTCCAATTACCACTTAACTGATTTCAATTCAATTCCAGCTCGGTTTCACAAATTTCTATTTAAATTTGTTTTTAATTTGAACAATCTCTTCCTGGGAGTTTTAAACAGCTTACCTTTTCCAAAACAAAAATCAAATATTCGCTTTTGAAATTAAAACAACTTGTTTTCTCAAAAACAATTCAAAAAACAAAAATTTTGGTAATAATCTGTCACTTACAAACTCGAAAATGAACACGGATGATGTCATGATCATCATCGGAATCTATTTTCCAGCGATCAAAGTGAGTTCAATACTATCTCACTTTCAAAACTCATATTCAAACATTTCTATTTTGAAATCAGTTCAAAATATCCTTCACAATGTTTGAAAACATTTCCAAAATCTCCCAGGATTTTAGAATTGTCATATATTTAATTCAACTCCATTTACAAACACCTTTCCAAATTTCCTATGTTTCAATTTCAGTTCTGATTTAAATTCAAATCTAATTCATTTCGATTTAATATATTTCACTTATATGAATTCTAATTGGTTATTTATAACCATTTCAATTATAATCAACCAACACATCCAATATACCATATTTCCAATATATATATATATCTTCTTTATATCAAAATATATTTGGGTAAAATTATTTTGTTTTACCCTCTTTTCAAAACATACCGTGTCGGTTCATCGTATTCAAGTGTTTATAAACTCCTAACAATATAGTGGATCAAACTGATCGATCAGAACCCATAAACAACTCAGCCAATAAATCACCACAATATAAAACCATTTTTATATCAAATAACAAATAAGCACTCATTTATACACTCAAACTCAATCTAAAGCATTACTAACCCCATCTCTACTGAGTCACGCCACAGAGTCAAGGTAATTACTTAATCTTCAGCTCTGATACCACTGTAACGACTTGGGGATTTTGCAATCCTGGTTATCGACATAAACTCAATGTCGACTACCCAAGCATCGGAAACACCGGATAGTCCATGATAGAAATTAGAGGGTGAGAATAGATAAGATAGAAACTTAGAATAGAAGAAGAAGAAGAACATACAACATTAGAGTAAATACGAATCTCACAGTGGAACGAACAACATATAATAAATACATAATTTTGAAATAAAATCAGTATATGTATACAGTAACAGTATCAGAGTATAACACTTACAACACAGCGGAAATAACTATAGCTATATAATCCTGAAGCCTCCTGCTCCAAGCTCTCCAAGTATATCTGAAAAATCCTGACTACTTGACTGCCCGTACAAAATTGGGCACCCAAGAGTTTAGGGAAAACAAAACAAAACAAATTCTGGGTCAGTCATGGGACTGGTGTGACTAAAACAGTTTAAAACAGTTTGAGCAATTAAACGATATCTCATAAGACCATGCCGTATAACGGAATGGGTTTTTCCCTTATGATAATCCAAAATAGTCTTTATATCAAAATTCTTTTGATATTATGATAGTGTCTATCAACCACAATATAATAATCATCTAGCAGAAACGCTTTCATCTCACGTTCTACATATATAGTATACAATCAAAACCGCGACCACTTATTAGATAATGGATTACCAACTATGACAAGGTATGGAACCACCTTCCGATAGTGTACCTCTAGAGAGGAATACACTGGGTTCAAAAAGAACATCTTGCAACCCGGCCACACATGACCGACCACTCATTTCGCTTGAGTGTATCGAATGTATATCACCAACGGTTGGGATCAGCAACCGTTTCCTGAATGGGACAACATCGAATAGATTAAAGAATGAAATGAATATCTCTAGATAGGTGATAATACACCCTAATAGAAACAACCCACATAGCCATGCTGCCTGCCCGATTTTTGTCATTTCCCGGTTGTGAGGCTAGAGGCCACGCTTATCTCTGACAGATCACACAATTATTCACTTTGATTGTCACATCGTCATACCCGCCAAATCACAAATTTATTTCCCCAAAAATACAACGGGTATACAACTAAGAGAAACGAATTCCTCCGCCACCAAACGTACATATGTTTGAAGAGATCAACTTACATGATCCATTAAATATACTCTGTCAGACATTCTTCCATACAGGTTGTCCTGGGACTGGACAAACCGAAAGCACTATTCTATAAATCCGTCTTAGGAAATTTCTACCTAGGATTTGACAGAACGACCCTTGCACAAACTCCATCTTCAATTATCTTCATCATATTTTATTCGCAACGCTAATGCCATTCAGAGTGGTTTTCAGATAATATATCTGATCCCGGTCTCTCCGTATTGACAACGGAAATGGACAAAATCTTTGATAGTCGGGGATTTAACTATCAAAGGAAAACATGTGTACAAACAACGATATTATTTCCAGATGGAAATTCTATCGATCAATCATCAATCAACATTTATTCATTTCTCCATTTCTCGTTTCCACATATTCATCAAATCCTTATTTTCTAATTTTAGAAAATATACGTTATTAACTTTGGAAAACGTTTCCATTTCTGATTCACGCATTACTATCTTCTCACATGTATTAGTCTATAACTGTAAACTAGTAAGAGAGCAACCCCCTACGTATTAACTCTGAAGGCCGAAACCAACATCAGATCTATACACAAACAGCTGTTCAACTCAACTAATTTCCAGTTAGTTTCTAATTCCTTTAACTCCATTTTAGTTCCTAATTCAAAACCCCAAATTCCCTTATAATATTTTATTTGCAAAATATTTACTTTGATCTATTTTTCACATAGAATGTGAATAATATTTCTTTATATAATCAAAAACAGTTTGATTCCATATTTAAAAACAATATCTCGAACCCAAATTCTATTTATATTTTTATTTGTACAATTATTCATATAAATATCGTTTTTATTTCCAACACTTAAATCTCATTCAAATTCCCTTTTTAAATACTTAGTTCAAATTCCATTTCAAATATCGGTGTTGAAACCGATTTTACTTCTCTATATAAATTCAGATTTTATATATCCAATTTATCCAATGATACGTATTTTACTTAATTTATAAAACATTATTTATACATTAATCTTCTTACTTTATCTGTTAAAACAAATATCTATTAAATATTCACTTTAAATTCATATCATGTTATACCAGTGTGCGAAGTACGGGTCTAAACCTTCCTAGTATAAAATTCTCTTTTTATACAATTCTATTCATTTTTCAAGTATTTCTTTTATAATCTACTTATTTATCAAATAAATCCCTTTTGATAATTCTATTTATTTATTAAATAATCCCTTTTTGATAATTCTATTTATTTATAAAATACTTCTTTTTATTAAATCCTTTGATTTTATATATATTTCCTTTTCAATATAACATTGAAAATTCTCTTTTTATATTCCAGTATTTCATATGGTATTTAAAATACCAAATAACAATGATCAATATCATTCTAACACACATCATCAACAACATATTATATATCACATCATATATCACCATATATGAAAAACAGTAAAATAAATGTTGAGGAATCCAGTTGGATTCCTCCGACCTGTTTCCCTGCATCCATAGATGTTAAACAATACAATAACATCGATTTCATTTTGATATGAAATATTCTGATAAACATAATCAATATTTGATTAATGATTTATATATATATCGTTATCTATAATTTCAACCAATACATTAGCAATTCAACCAAACAATCATCACACAGCAGTCAGTTATCATTTATCATTACTAGATTATATTTGTAAAAATATAAATTTTACAGAGTTTGTGAGATTTACTCACATTGGACAATCATCGTTAAATAACGATAACTGTCGGTTGGTTCAAACAGACAATTTATTTTGCTATAAATTGTAACGAGCTCCAATTCACTTCCGGTCAGTTCCATTGTGTAGCCGCCGTCCATACGATCCCAACGGATCTTGTTTTACTAAATTTCGATATCGTATGAGCTAGATAGAATAATTTCAGGTTAATGCACATTTTAAATATATAATTAAACTAATTATATTCTTGTTTAGGCTTTACCATTCCTTCGTTAGCCCATTAAAGCTCACCCGGCCCAATAGTACATAACTCCATCTTCCCCAATACGTTGTTTCGAACTCCTGGAAATCGCTGCGCTCCTCTTTCAACAATACACGCACCATTTCCCCAACCTTCATCCATCAATCTCCATCATCATTCAACCGAAATTAAAACAAAAATTACCATAGTTTCTTCCTTCAAAATCTCTACAAACCCGCACCAGTCCCGTACATCTCGATCACCTTTCTTCCACGCGATGAACGTTTCTGGTTCACGCCTCAACACATACATGCGAACAAAATATGCCTAATATTCCTCAAAAACTTCACTAATCCTAAAACCAACACACACCATTGAACTCTCCACTTCGAGCTCTCCAACCTCATTATCATATTACACCACTCGAGATCCCAAAATGTCAGATGCGACTTCGAGTCCTCCTAAAAACCCACGACATTAAACTGCATCGATGATCCCCCATTTTGCCCAATCATCTCGCCTCGACTTACTCATCAACTCGCCCTCCTTCCCATGGTCCAACGACCACCGTAGCATCGAAAAAGTCATGCCCTAGGTGTGCTGCCCTAAACCCATGCTCCAGATAAAACTGTCGAGCCCAACATAAGGCACACCAAATCGAAGAGGACAGCTTCCCGATGTCATATAAATTCATCCCATGATTTATTGATTTTTCAAAACTTTGCTTTCGTTGGTTTTGTTTTCCCTGAAGCGGCGGAATTTCATTTGACCAAGAGGAAAAGTTGTGTAGGGTTTAGAGAATGTTAGAGTATTTATAGGAAGATAAAAGGAATTTTATATTTATTATTTTACTTATTTATATTGAACTATTGCTTGTCTTTATCATTAAAAATCCGTGTGATCACACATGGTATCCAAAAATCATGGAAATGGGCATGCAGCTACAGTTCCACAATACGGACCTAACGAAACTGGTTTCGTCGAATTCCGACTTCGTTTGCTCACACAACATATTTTTAACCGTCAAAATATCGCTCGTTTTTCACATTAAAAATCCGTAAGACCACATACTAACTGCAAAGATCACAAAAATTAAAATCTAATAATAATTTAATATTACGGATCCTACAAAATTAGTTTCGTCGAAAACGGAGGTCATTTGCAAAAACGGCTATTTTTACAACTCAAAATAAACCAATTTAAATATTAATATATTTAAAAACAATTCAATTTAATATTAATAAATTAATATTATCGTATATATTCGCACTAGAATATCATACAGCTCCAATTGGATTTATAACTCGATATTCAAATCTCGGTTGAATCGATATTCAATTTATATTGAAAAATCATTTTATAATATAAATAAATCGTTTTAATTTATAAAAGAATTCCATAATGACTTTTCAAAATTTTGATTTGGACATAACTCAAAATCTACACGACGAAATCCCGATTTTTCTCTTTCATTAGAAAAATATACTTCCCCAGCTCCGAACGTTTCTTGTTTCACAGAAAATCCGGCTTAAAACAGATTCTGTATATTCGTTTAAACTTCAAATCGCCAAATTACGAACTGCCGCGCCATTTCAAGCTCGATTTTAATTATAGTATGATTATACGTTCAAACTTCGTTTATATAATATATTCGTGAATATAATTCAACTCTAAACTGAGTTATATATTATATACAATCCAATTCACACAATATTGCCATTTCATCTAATTCTGATTATTTCAGAATTAAATATATTATTTAATTATTATGTAAATTAAATATTCACTATTATTTAATTTAAACCATTTAAATCTATAAATTACTATTTAAATAAATAAATAAATTATTATATCGCTAAAAATACAGGTTGTTACATAGCGTGTATACGAAGTCTCAAATAAACTGGGTAGATATCGAATCACACTCTAGTCGCACGGAGATGATTCTGATGATTGAGGCCTCATCATCAGTGTTTATGTTCGAGTATCGAAAGTGAGATATCTATATATTTCCAATTGACCGGTGTGAGAACCAAAACCTTAATTAGAATTTATTGTTTGTGATTTGACAAACAAAATATGATTTTTGAGTATATAAAAGCTATATATGTTTGAAAAGTTAATCAACTAATTAATTGGTGGTTGTGATGTTTGATTATTTGTTTAACTAATAAAAATATTGGAATGATAATTAATTTAACCAATATGAGAATAAATGATAAATTTAACCAAATAGAATCAGGTATTTAACTAAATTGAAAATTTCTTCGAATTGCATATATGTACATATGTATATAATGAACAGGTCATAGCATGGAAGCTAAGAAGAGGAATAAAATTGTATGCCCGACAAATAGGTACATATTTACTGTATTTATTGGGGTTTGATGATTTTATGAGCTGATTGGATTTTTCTTTTGGATTGATGAGGGCCCTGTGAGGCAAGTTGTGGTTTTGCCGATAGGGCTGTACAAAGGAGGTTATGGCGAAATTTTTCGAAAATATAGGGTGTTAGCCAAATTTTTGAGAAATTAGAAAATTCTTAGAAACTGAAAAGTTGAAGAATGAAAGCCAGAATGAAAGTTGAGTTGGTTAGTTAAACAATTTTTAGCTCCGTTCCTTTTCGAGGACGAAAAGATTTTAAGTGGGGGAGATTGTAACAACCCGTATTTTCAGAACCAATTTAAAATTTTGATTTAAGCTATTTCAATGAATATGCGAATATAAATTGATTATTTTTGCTAAATAAAATTTGAGAACAATTTTAAAATAAGTTTTTACATGTTATTTGACTTAAAAAAAACTCAGTAAATTATTAAATTGATTTATAAGCTTTATTTTTTGAATTTTGAAAATTAGATTTGGAAAATCAATACATAGACCTTAAAAAAGTGAAATTTAGCATATGAGCTCACAATTCGACGAAGTAAATTTTTCTGGATTTATAATGATAAATCATTGTTGAGTTCCAAAATGCGCATCGAACGGAGTTGTTATGTGGCCGTGTGAGGCGAAAACATTTGTTCAAAAATAGGCAGTCATTTTACAAAGGAATATTATTGATGCGACCTCGGAATTCGATTCTACTTTTTTTTTCCGGATTCGTATCGCCAAATAATGCTTAAATCCAAAAGGCCATGATTTTTGAAGTAGCCGTTTGGGCGGGCAAGAAGAAAATGTGCGCTAAAATCGCATTTTTGAACAATTCTAAGCATCTTTGAGAATTTTAACGGAAGATCAAACGAACTCGGAATTCAACAAAACTTGCCTCGTTGGACTCGTCTTGACGTCTACTATCTCGTATCCAAAATCCGCGGCAATTCGAGATCGTTTGCGTTCGGACGATTGGATGGAAAAAAATAAAAGCACTTATATGCCCTTTCTCTCTTCACTCTTCACTTTTCTCTTCCTCCTCTTTCTTCCTCTTTCTCTTTTAATGGGGATCTCCACCCCCATGCCGCCGCTCCTCCCTCTTCCAGCCGCCGACAGCTCTCTTCTCCTCTCCTCCTCCTCTTCCTCCTCTCCTCTCTCTCCTCTTTCCCTCTTCCAAATTCCAAAACCCATCTCCAAACCCTTCTCCTCCGGCCATCACCTCCCGTGCCCCACCATACCACCTCCCGCACCTCACCGCCACCACCAACGGTCTCCCCACGTCCAATCAGGTCCCCCCTCCCAGCCCAGCTCCGGCCGTAGGCCCCATTTCACCCAAAAACCCATTTTCTCCAAAATTTCCGTTTTGCAAATAACCCCCTTTCACTATTTGGCCAATAACTCTCAAACCGTGCGTTTCTAGCCAAAACTCCATAGTACCAAAGTCTAAGATCTTGTTTTTCTCTTCGATTTGAGTATAAGGGAGTCCTATTTTGAATTGCGGAGCTGTCCGAAAAAAGTGTCCGAAGATCGCGGATTTGCTTCTGTTTTTCGCGATTCCCGGCAAATTGGTGTAGCTTTGGAAGAAAGTCTAGTAGAAAAAAGTTGTCCGGAATGACACGTTTAGGTTAGTGACAAAGTTTGGTGAAGATTGGAGGCCGTATGCAAATTCTAGAGCCAAAGAGGAAAATTCAAGTACGGGGAACGACAAAAGCGAGCGCGGCGACAAGAATTTTCTACATTAGAAGAATCGCGACGAATTGGTTTAGCTTCTGGGTGAGAACTTCTCACTCTAATTTTGTTTACAGTTAAATATATACTAGGATGCAGACGATGCTTAGTAGCTTCCGACACCTTTTATTGAAACCATGGATGTTTGGTTGTTTGTTTAATTAATTTATTTGTTTGAATTTGGGATGTGAATGGAATTGATTGGAGTTGGTTTGTGTATGGCGCGAGCCATGTATTAGGCGAGGGATAAGGCTAGACCTTATTCCGGTTCTAGTATCGCGCCGTTATGCTGCCAAAATTTTCTTGAAAAAAATGTTAGAACAATAAAAATATCATTTTTATTGTATAAATGAAATAAATAAAATATCCATGTGTTGAAATAAATATTTTATCGTTAAAAATATAATTTTTAGTGTGTATATGAATGAAAATAAATATTCATTTACAAATCGAACGATTTGTTTATGCACACACATTTAACTGATATTGATCTGGACGATAAATTTTACACGTCGTCCAACTGCACAAATAATATTCTATATTTGTTGGTTAAAACCCCACATGGGTATTGGGATGATATTTGACATACACTAATCCCAATTGTTTAGCTGTATGTCAATCGATTGGTTGACAGACTGTTGTAAGCGTTATTTATTTATATTTAATGCTTATACGGTTATAAAATGCACTCTGGATAATGTTTGATGGTCAAATGATTATTTATCATTATTGTGAATACATGCGATGTATGAAATCCATATAACTGAAATTATATGGTAATTGATTGAGTCGCATTCCGATTTAAAAAAATATATTTCAAAATAAAGAATCTTTTAAAATAAAGAATATTTTAAAATAACGAATATTTTAAAATAATGTTCGGTGAAAAATAAAATTATGATTTTGATGTCTGATTTTGGATAGGCAAAAAAATATAAAAAAATGTGAAGCCAAGTTAAGTAGTAAACGCCATTTTAACCCGAACGGGTTTATCTATCGATTTTATTCATTTTATAATGAATATCGAAGAGAAGTGATTTCAAAATTTAATATTTTGAAAATATTATCATTTTAATATGATAAAAGATATAAAATATTCAATTTTGATATAAAATTGAAAATGAAGTTGAAACCGTTTTAAAATGAAATATTAAACGATTTATATAAAATACGATTTAAATGGAAATCGATGAAATATATATAATATATATATTTAATGGCCTGAATAGAACGCGCCGCGCAACGACCGTCCGCGAATTTCGACCATTAACTTCAAATTGTTGTAACGGGAGATCCGACTGTCGGATTCTCCTAAAAACGGAACCGTTGGGTTCGTATCGAAAAGAGCTTTCCAATGAATATAAGAGATTTGAAATCTAATGGTTAGATTTGGAGATATGTCCAAATCAATTTCAAAAAAGGTCGCTATGGATGTAGATCGGTGGCCGTCATTGGAAACCGACTATACGGGCGATAATAAAATTATTGAAAATATGGAAAAATTATGTAAAATCATAATAAATGATTTGGAAAGAATTTGGATGAAAAATTCCTGTTTTAAAAAGATAAAAATATATTTTTATCGAAATGAACTAGTTATTAACTAGAATAATAATCTCATGGGTTTTAAATAAAATAAATTGGATTTGAAAATGGTTTTAAAATAACCAGAATTTTCCAACGAATAAATTGGAATGGATTCAGAATGGAAATAATCTTCGAAATATTTCAATATTGGATTCTGTGATTATACAGATATTATTGAGGAATTTTAAAGATATATATTTCGTTATACCTAATACGATATTTGTAGGTTTTAGAATTTGATATTGAATATAAGCCGATATAATTTCTATTCAGAGCCTTGTATTTAATATCAAATGGGATTTTGGGTTTGTCGTGAATAGTGTCTTTAATAACACTGTCATTAAACCCAGTTTAGAAAATAATAAATCTTTTAATTAAGATTTAGGAAAATTTACCAATTAATTAATATTTAATTGTATTGAAATTGGATTTGGGTTTGTCGCGAATGGTGTCTTCAATAACACTGTTCCTAAACCCAGTTGAGAAAAGAATAAATCTTTTAATTAAGATAATTGAATTGAAATTGGATTTTTGGGTTTATCATGAGTGGTGTTTTAAATAACATTTGTTCTTTAACCCAACTAACAATGTAGATATGATTTGGAATTTATAAATATTTTTATTCAGATTTAATGGAAATTTTCCAAAGTAAAGTTTTCCAATTTAATATATTAAATTGGAATTGAATGGAATTCGTTTTGGTAATAATCGAGGTGAGCTTCTGTGGATGAAGACCGCTACTATATATGGAATTTAAAAGGCCTTGCCGCTATTCCATTTATATTATTAGTCTGATATGGGAATTTATATCTACATTGTTATGATTTCTGTGTAGATTCCATTTTGATGGAAGATGATTTTGGGTTTATCGTGAACTGTGTTTTAAATGACATTGGTTCTTTAGCCCAGTTAAAGATAGGATTTATTTCCTAAATTTGAGTAATCATTAAATAATGATTTTTGGAAATTATAACTAAGTGGAGTTTTAATGAATCTTTAATTAAATTGAAATTGTAACACCCCACACCCGTTATGGTCACTCACTAAGGGAATGCCATAACATCGGTGGAGTATTTTAAGTGAATATAGAACAGAAAAATTACAACAAGACAGATATAAGTAATACTTGAAAATTTTAAAACATCATTTCATTGGAGCGGACAGTCAAACATGTTTGGTTAAATCACAAAACCATAATAAGAGTCAAGTACAAAATATCCATCCTGATAAATAAAAGTACATAATCCCAATACATGAACTGGTAGCCATAAAAGAAGGGTAAGCTGAGCTCTACACCTATGGTCCAAGCTCCGAAAGAGAATAAAGCAGCCTGATCAAAGCCCACTCGTACTGGGCCCACTCTGATAACCTGAGGGTTGGGAAAAAAAGATAAAAACAACGGGGTCAGACATAAGTCTGAGCGAGTCCTATAACTTTAACAATACAATCATTAAAGTAACCAGAGAAGACATAAGCTTGATATACGGTATCGTCTGGGGATGAATGGCTACACTAAGCAGCTTGGTAGACTTAGGATAAACTAAGATAACCGTAAAGATGCATTTTCCCACCCAAGGATAATTCCTAGGTTTCACCACCCCAAATCTACCCTCCCAAGGGTAATTCCTACACTACACCACACCAGTTCTACCCACCCAAGGGTAATTCCTATTAAAGGTTGATCCCACTAAGTGTTCTTAGTAATTTTACCCAGTAGTTTCTTGTACTCCTAGCTGACTACCTAGGTGCCGTCTGCCCCTATCTTCACTAGGTGTACCCACTACTCCCAAGCGATCGGCTCCCTACGTAGATATCCGTGCTGGCCCCACAATGGGGTGTATCACTCCCCAAAGTGGCTAGCCCGATACAACAAATGGTGCACGGGTTATATCTACACGATGCAACAATGTCTTACCTACCATCCCGGGTCCACACACGCAGATGAAACCCGTTGGACTCGCGTTGCCACCGCTACCCCGGTTTGGCCTCTTATAGTCAAGCCCAATATGCGTGTCCCGTCACTCGACTAGAGTCGAGCCCACTAAGATACGTTGGGATATTGGTTGAAATGGGCCCCCACAAGCTACCACCTAAGCTTGTTATTTTATCTAGTGTATCCCACTTAACCCCTTTTTTTATAATCGTGCCCACCTACATGTTAAGGTTTGGTTAAGTCATCTAATCATATTTCAATTGCCACTTAAGGCACCCACTAGATTTCCACATGCCACCCAAAGCACTTACTTAACCCTTTACCCATGTTTAATTACATGTTCCACCTTGGCTAAGTATTCTAATCGTATTTTCTATTGCCACCCAAGGCAACCCACTAGATTTCCACATGCCACCCAAGGCACCCACTTAACCCCTCATGTCCCTCTACATGCTAATATGGTTAAGTGTTTCTTAATTAAGTAAGATCATGACCTCATAAAGACCTCTCACATTAGACCATCTTTTATGACTGCTGGATATGCCGGTTGGTTCCGGGCAGACTTCTGTCATAAAAAGGTCTAACCTCGTGTCTTTACTTTAATCACGTATTTAATTTATGACTAAGACCTCTCACATTGGGCCAATCATTTGTAGCTGCTGCATGGCCGGTCGGTTCCGAGCAGACTTCCGCTACAAAAGGGTCCAACCTCGTGTCTTAGTTGATTAATTACACCTAATTAATCACCCCCATAATTTGAATTAATTATGCCTAATTAATTACACATTTTTAAGAATATGGGTAGACCTAACTTAATAGGTAAATTCCCAATTCCATAGTATGGGTAGACCTAACTTAATAGGTAAATTCCCAACCTCATAATATGGGTAGACCTAACTCAATAGGTAAATTCCCAATTATGTCCATTTAATTTGTGGTATGCTTAATCATACCCATTTCGCATCATTTTATTAACATGCATTTTAACCCCATCGTTCCCCACGTAATTCGTTCTCATAACATGACATAAAAAGGGAAGATTCATCACAAATGTCATGGGTTTAACCAACATAGCATATAGCTTTATCATGGGTTCAAAAGGTGTCAACTTGCATATATGAACATACATTAAACCCAACTAGCATTTAACCCAGACTTGCCTCATGCATATCATAAAAGAGACAAACTTGCATATGAACTTGCACATAAACTTGCATATGAACTTGCACATAAACTTGCATGTGAACTTGCACATAAACTTGCATATGAACTTGCACATAAACTTGCATGTGAACTTGCACATAAACTTGCATGTGAACTTGCACATAAACTTGCATGTGAACTTGCATAACATGTCATACATAGTGGCAAACTCGCATATGTTATGCATATCATAAAAAGGGACAAACTTGCATATGAACTTGCATCATAATAGGGTAAACATGCATATGTATGCATAGCATACAAAGGTGTCATCTTGCATATGTATGCATCTTGTTTAAAAAGGGTAAACTTGCATGTCATAATGTATGCATAAAACTAAACACTTAGCATGCATAAAATCAATTACTTAGCATGCATAAGACCAAACACTTAGCATGCATAAAATCAAATACTTAGCATGCATAAAATCAATTACTTAGCATGCATAAGACCAAACACTTAGCATGCATAAAATCAAATACTTAGCATGCATAAAATCAAATACTTAGCATGCATAAAATTAAATACTTAGCATGCATAAAATCCACCACTTAACTTGCATAAACCCATATACTTAACTTGCATAAACCCACATACTTAACTTGCATGAACATAGGGTTAACATTAAACATAGATTAGCAAGCCAACATCATATCATATGACTTAAAACCCACAAATCCGCATACAAAACCGCATGATCTCATCATATCTCATCTACTTAATTTAGCAATTGGTTATTAAAGTGATAGAAACTCACCAAACCAAGATTAGCAAACTTATGAAGTAGAACTAGTTGCTATACAAGAAGAAAATGATGATTAGAGGTTGATTAGCTTGCAACTTTCTTCATAAACTAGTGGAGGCTCCTCTCAAGTTTGATTTTGGCGGCATGATGGCATCATTTCTATTTTTAGTAGCGATTAGGCTTGCATTAGGGTGTATTTATAGGATTAGGGTGTGTTTTAGACCATAGGATTAACCCTAGGTTAGATTAGGTCCGTCAGATTTAGGAAGTTTCCAGAAACCAGCCCCAAAGCCTAACCCAAACTCAACTAGGTGCACCAGGCCAGCATCAGCCGACAGGGCAAGTCGACAGCCAAGTCGACAGGCATGTCGACAGGCAAGTCGACAGCCCTGTCGACAGCAATGTCGACCAGGCTGGGCGGGAGTTTTCCCGCCTGGGCCCATTTCTGCATGTTTCGAAATTTGAACCTGAATTTTTAAACCTGTTTTGAACTTTGAATTTTCTGCAAACTTCATCGGGCCGTAACTGGGCCATACGGACTCCGATTCTCGAAAACTCGGACTCTATTTCGCGTATTTTTCCGAGACGAACGCAATGATGCAGCCCGTTTCCCCCAATTCTCACATTTGAGATTATTTATTCTGCAATTAGTGAACTTTAGCATTAACTGAAATACGTGGTGTTACATTCTCCCCTCCTTAAAGGATTTCGTCCCCGAAATCTCTAAGCTAAGGAGAATGCATATCCTACCATCCAAACAACCATCTACTCAATCCATCAAACACGAGCATCCATTGTCCTTAAAACAATTTCTAATGATGTATGAGCATATGCAAAAAGTGTGTGTATATGTTCCCTATCTAAGGTATGAACATATGCAAACCATGATAGTGCCATGCATCCAATATGTATGCGAAAGAACCCTATCGACACATACTATTTCTACATGAGTGCACAATCATTCACCAAAATGCATCATCCATATGATAGCACAACCATTATACATCCATAAATATAGCTACCTACACACAATTATATGCAATATGCAATATGAAGTGACTGAGCCGATCTTGTGTCTAGAGTGTGTGTATATGCATCCACGAGCAACCACTAGCAACCACTTGCATCCACACGCATCCATCAAACATAACATGTCTCAAACACATGTTTCAACTATAGATTTACCCTATCTAAAGGTCAAAGGTACTAATGAGAGGACATACTAAAGATAAGATAAGCACTAGACAAACGATAAAGGAGACGTTTAAAGGACATACCCTCAAAAAGGAATGGGTATAACGAACGCACCTTCGCTTCTGTCTCCCAAGTAGCATTGCTCTCACCTTCTCCCCTTTCCATTTTGACTAGTCGAACCTCTCTGTTTCTCAACTTCCCAATCCCTGACCCAAGGATGCGGGTAGGAGCTCGTCGAATAATCACATCACACTCTACCTTTACTTCTTTAAGCAAGCTCGGCTCTACCGCCTCTGTGGTCTCATGTAGGCACTTCCTCAAATGTGACACATGGAATACGTCATGTTTCCTATGCAACCGAACTATTTCTCGAATATAAACTTGAAGCTAGACATGGAACAGTCCTCTTGCTCTTCACGGGTATGAAATGGGCACACTTAGTAAGTCTATCTACCACAACCCAAATCCCCGTATTACCCTTCCTTGATTTCGGTAATCCATCGAGACACTATCCCACTTCCATAGCGGAACCTCCAATGGGTGAGGCACCCCACCGGGTTTCTTCTGCTCCGCTTTTATTTGTTAGCCACATCTTTCTTCATACCGGCCCAAAAGAAAACTCGCTTCATGCCTTGGTATATCCTGTCCCTATCGGGATGAATGGTCATCTTCGACCGATGTGCATCATCAAGTATAGCCTTCCTCAAACCCTCGTCTTGCGGTACACCAAGTCTACCGTCTCTACGCAACCACCCCTTATCATCTAGGGGGTACCTACTCAAATGGCTGGACGACTCCCCATCCCCCATGAGCTTCTCTACTCACTCAACCAACTGTGGGTCGTCCCGCTGTGCTCCGCCAACATACCCCAAAAGAGTAGGCCTAACCTCCAAGGAGGCTAGCAAACCGGGTACAAAGTCAACGGAAGGTCTAAAGTCAAACATAGAAATAAACTCTAAGCTCCGTCGTTCCACGAACAATGAACTCCGGGACAACCTTTTACGGCGTCCGCTACCACGTTACCCTCGCCATTGGTATACGCTATCTTAAACTCATAGGAAGCTAAGAATCCCATCCGCTTTTGCTGTCCTAAGACTATGCGCTCGAAGAGTCTCCAACACTTCCCTAAGATGTAGGGCATGCTCTTCTCCACTTTTAGAGAAAACCAGGGTATTACCCCATCCAAAATCATCACAACTGTCCATCTCTCACGCAGACCACCCTAGTCGAATTCGACATCCCCAAAATGCAAGCCCCAAAGGCCTAAACCAATATCAGACAAACACCCAAGGGATACCTCCTTCGAATTCAGACGACCTACGTGAGCTGATACTAGTAAAAACGGCGAAATAATCAAGCCTTTTTCCAATTCTGGATGTCCTCGCCAGTCTCGCTCCAAAACCACCGTTTATCCCATAACTGGCTTTGCTCAACCTATTGAGCATATACGAAAACTTATTTCGCTCCTAGAAAAGACCAAAATGTCATTTACAAAGACCATCACGAACTTATTCAGGTACTCCCTGAATACCCTTCTCATCAAATCAACAAAGTATGTCGGGGCGTTCGTCAACCCAAATGGCATCACCAGCCACTCATAGAAACCATCCGGAGTCCTAAAGGCAGTCTTGTCTATGCTATCCTCAGCCACCATCAACTGATGAAACCCCGTGGCTAAGTCCAATTGAGAAAATACTGAAGCGCCAACCAACTGATCGAAAAGATCATCAATTCTCGGCAATGGGTGTCTATTCTTCTTTGTGAGCTTATTTAATTCTCTTTAGCCTACACAAAGTCTGAGGAACCCATCCGCCTTCGTGGCAAAAACTACTGGAGCACCCCACTCCGATATAATTCGTCTTATGAACCCCTTCTCAAGAAAATCGCCAACTTGCTTATGGAGTTCCCTCCTCTCACGAGGAGCCATGTGGCACACTGGCCAAGATACTGGTTTGGCATTGTCTACCAGATATATTCGGAAGTCAATCTCCCGCTCCGGAGGTAAGCCCTTTACCTCCTCAAAACACGTCCGAGTATTCCCGGACCACTCTAACAGATCGCAAACTCTCGACCGACGTGTCAAGCGATTCTAGATAACTTAGCATAACAAATTCCATGGGATTACAAGAGATCTCGAGAGTGTTACCCAAGCGGGTCATAAGCCTAACAACTCTCCTTCCACAATAAGAACGGCACCATTACTGGATAACCAGTCCATGCCCAAATCTAACCCATAGCCTGTGAAGCCCAAAAAGCATCACATCTAAACTCAATGCTAAGTATAGAAAATTTCAAACCCAAACACATCATGGAGCCCCAATTGGGTTTGAAACAACTAAGGGATCACCTACTAAACTGGTGTCTAAGTGCAGTGACTCAACTAATAAGGATGAGATAAACGAATTCAATGCGTCAAAATCAAATAAAGTACGGACAGGATGATCAAACAGGAAAACTAAACTTTCTACGGAAATAGTTCTACCTCTTTCTCGAATCGGTCGAGCTGCGAGAGCCTGAACTTGCCCCCTTGCCTGAGCTGGTGCCACAAGAGCTTGCACCTGTCCTCCTGAGGTAGACCCCGACCTCCGCCCTTTCTTAGGACAGTCTTTCACCAGATGTCCTGCTTCGTCACAATGGAAGCAGCCAGTCTTCTTCTTCTTGCGACAATCCTTGTTTAGGTGGCCTAGTGTTCCACAATTGAAGCACTTCTTCTTTCCCTTGCCACCGTTGCCTTTCCCACCCTTGTTTTGCTGTTGCTGTTGAGGTTCCTTCTGATCTCCTTTCTTCTTGGGTGCTTTATTAGTATTGGGACCCTTCTCTTCCTCATGCATAAGTGCCATGTCCACTAGCTCCTCAAAAGTGGCCCCCATAGGGATGTGAGGCATAGCCAATCCGTGCATCGGTTCGTTCAAGCCTTTAACGAACCTCAAAGCCTTCTCTTCCGGTGTGTTTACCAAGTCTATATTGAACTTCGCTAACTGATTAAACTTGTTAACATATTCTTTCACCGACAAGTTCCCTTGCTTTAAGTTCAAGAACCTTTCCACGTGCATATTTTCTTCCGCTTTTGAGAGAAACTTTGCCTCAAACCTTTGCCTGAAATCCACCCAAGAGTCAACAGGGCGTTCTCCATTAGTGACCTCCCACCAGAACGAGGCCTCTCCTTCCATTAACCAACCGGCTAACTTGACTTTCTTTCCCTCTTCCACTTCCAAGATTTCCATCAATTCTTCCGTCTCATTAAGCCAATCCCTAGCTCCCACAAAAGGTTTCCCTCCCATAGCCTTAAACTTCTTACAGGTTTTAGCAAAAGTATCCGTGCGAGGAGGAACGGGTGCAACGGGTGGAGGAGGAACATTTGCTGGTCCTACAGCGGTGACCCTAGCCTCTAACAACCTCCTATACCATACTGGTACCGCTACACCGTCCGGAAGATAAAGATCTTCAGCCATGCTGAGACGGAAAAAGGAAAGATTCAAAACGGAGAATTTGAAAGATAAAGATATGGCTATCGGGGATTATGCTTTTCTTTCAAAAACTTTTCTCTTTAAAGACATGTTTTTGAAAATATCTTTTCCAAAAATGTTTTTAGAAAAATAGTTTTCCAAAATTTTTAACTGTTCTGGTAACCTTTGCTCTGATACCACGTGTAACACCCCACACCCGTTATGGTCACTCACTAAGGGAATGCCATAACATCGGTGGAGTATTTTAAGTGAATATTCAGAAAAATTACAACAAGACAGATATAAGTAATACTTGAAAATTTTAAAACATCATTTCATTGGAGCGGAGAGTCAAACATGTTTGGTTACATCACAAAACCATAATAAGAGTCAAGTACAAAATATCCATCCTGATAAATAAAAGTACATAATCCCAATACATGAACTGGTAGCCATAAAAGAAGGGTAAGCTGAGCTCTACACCTATGGTCCAAGTTCCGAAAGAGAATAAAGCAGCCTGATCAAAGCCCACTCGTACTGGGCCCACTCTGATAACCTGAGGGTTGGGAAAAAAAGATAAAAACAACGGGGTCAGACATAAGTCTGAGCGAGTCCTATAACTTTAACAATACAATCATTAAAGTAACCAGAGAAGACATAAGCTTGATATACGGTATCGTCTGGGGATGAATGGCTACACTAAGCAGCTTGGTAGACTTAGGATAAACTAAGATAACCGTAAAGACGCATTTTCCCACCCAAGGATAATTCCTAGGTTTCACCACCCCAAATCTACCCTCCCAAGGGTAATTCCTACACTGCACCACACCAGTTCTACCAACCCAAGGGTAATTCCTATTAAAGGTTGATCCCACTAAGTGTACTTAGTAATTTTACCCAGTAGTTTCTTGTACTCCTAGCTGACTACCTAGGTGCCGTCTGCCCCTATCTTCACTAGGTGTACCCACTACTCCCAAGCGATCGGCTCCCTACGTAGATATCCGTGCTGGCCCCACAATGGGGTGTATCACTCCCCAAAGTGGCTAGCCCGATACAACAAATGGTGCACGGGTTATATCTACACGATGCAACAACGTCTTACCTACCATCCCGGGTCCACACACGCAGATGAAACCCGTTGGACTCGCGTTGCCACCGCTACCCCGGTTTGGCCTCTTATAGTCAAGCCCAATATGCGTGTCCCGTCACTCGACTAGAGTCGAGCCCACTAAGATACGTTGGGATATTGGTTGAAATGGGCCCCCACAAGCTACCACCTAAGCTTGTTATTTTATCTAGTGTATCCCACTTAACCCCTTTTTTTTATAATCGTGCCCACCTACATGTTAAGGTTTGGTTAAGTCATCTAATCATATTTCAATTGCCACTTAAGGCACCCACTAGATTTCCACATGCCACCCAAAGCACTTACTTAACCCTTTACCCATGTTTAATTACATGTTCCACCTTGGCTAAGTATTCTAATCGTATTTTCTATTGCCACCCAAGGCAACCCACTAGATTTCCACATGCCACCCAAGGCACCCACTTAACCCCTCATGTCCCTCTACATGCTAATATGGTTAAGTGTTTCTTAATTAATTAAGATCATGACCTCATAAAGACCTCTCACATTAGACCATCTTTTATGACTGCTGGATATGCCGGTTGGTTCCGGGCAGACTTCTGTCATAAAAAGGTCTAACCTCGTGTCTTTACTTTAATCACGTACTTAATTTATGACTAAGACCTCTCACATTGGGCCAATCATTTGTAGCTGCTGGATGGCCGGTCGGTTCCGGGCAGACTTCCGCTACAAAAGGGTCCAACCTCGTGTCTTAGTTGATTAATTACACCTAATTAATCACCCCCATAATTTGAATTAATTATGCCTAATTAATTACACATTTTTAAGAATATGGGTAGACCTAACTTAATAGGTAAATTCCCAATTCCATAGTATGGGTAGACCTAACTTAATAGGTAAATTCCCAACCTCATAATATGGGTAGACCTAACTCAATAGGTAAATTCCCAATTATGTCCATTTAATTTGTGGTATGCTTAATCATACCCATTTCGCATCATTTTATTAACATGCATTTTAACCCCATCGTTCCCCACGTAATTCGTTCTCATAACATGACATAAAAAGGGAAGATTCATCACAAATGTCATGGGTTTAACCAACATAGCATATAGCTTTATCATGGGTTCAAAAGGTTTCAACTTGCATATATGAACATACATTAAACCCAACTAGCATTTAACCCAGACTTGCCTCATGCATATCATAAAAGAGACAAACTTGCATATGAACTTGCACATAAACTTGCATATGAACTTGCACATAAACTTGCATGTGAACTTGCACATAAACTTGCATATGAACTTGCACATAAACTTGCATGTGAACTTGCACATAAACTTGCATGTGAACTTGCACATAAACTTGCATGTGAACTTGCACATAAACTTGCATGTGAACTTGCATAACATGTCATACATAGTGGCAAACTCGCATATGTTATGCATATCATAAAAAGGGACAAACTTGCATATGAACTTGCATCATAATAGGGTAAACATGCATATGTATGCATAGCATACAAAGGTGTCATCTTGCATATGTATGCATCTTGTTTAAAAAGGGTAAACTTGCATGTCATAATGTATGCATAAAACTAAACACTTAGCATGCATAAAATCAATTACTTAGCATGCATAAGACCAAACACTTAGCATGCATAAAATCAAATACTTAGCATGCATAAAATCAATTACTTAGCATGCATAAGACCAAACACTTAGCATGCATAAAATCAAATACTTAGCATGCATAAAATCAAATACTTAGCATGCATAAAATTAAATACTTAGCATGCATAAAATCCACCACTTAACTTGCATAAACCCATATACTTAACTTGCATAAACCCACATACTTAACTTGCATGAACATAGGGTTAACATTAAACATAGATTAGCAAGCCAACATCATATCATATGACTTAAAACCCACAAATCCGCATACAAAACCGCATGATCTCATCATATCTCATCTACTTAATTTAGCAATTGGTTAAAGTGATAGAAACTCACCAAAACCAAGATTAGCAAACTTATGAAGTAGAACTAGTTGCTATACAAGAAGAAAATGATGATTAGAGGTTGATTAGCTTGCAACTTTCTTCATAAACTAGTGGAGGCTCCTCTCAAGTTTGATTTTGGCGGCATGATGGCATCATTTCTATTTTTAGTAGGGATTAGGCTTGCATTAGGGTGTATTTATAGGATTAGGGTGTGTTTTAGACCATAGGATTAACCCTAGGTTAGATTAGGTCCGTCAGATTTAGGAAGTTTCCAGAAACCAGCCCCAAAGCCTAACCCAAACTCAACTAGGTGCACCAGGCCAGCATCAGCCGACAGGGCAAGTCGACAGCCCTGTCGATAGCCAAGTCGACAGGCATGTCGACAGGCAAGTCGACAGCCCTGTCGACAACAATGTCGACCAGGCTGGGCGGGAGTTTTCCCGCCTGGGCCCATTTCTGCATGTTTCGAAATTTGAACCTGAATTTTTAAACCTGTTTTGAACTTTGAATTTTCTGCAAACTTCATCGGGCCATAACTGGGCCATACGGACTCCGATTCTCGAAAACTCGGACTCTATTTTGCGTATTTTTCCGAGACGAACGCAATGACGCAGCCCGTTTCCCCCAATTCTCACATTTGAGATTATTTATTCTGCAATTAGTGAACTTTAGCATTAACTGAAATACGGGGTGTTACAGAAATGTTAAGGCGGTAATTAAAATTTTCAAATTTGAGAAGTGTTCGAAAATGGAGTATCACCAGTTTTACTTCATGCGATAGTTAAATCTTTAATTAGATTTGAACGAGAAATGGTAATTGAATTTACCGATAACACGGTGGTGTTAGATATGGAGTACTACCAGTTTTACTCCATGTGATGAATAGGTTTCTATGGGATAATAAAAAGAATGATTACTTCGGTAAGGCGTTAATCCAGACTAGTTTGATAAACCTTAATTTGGTTTAAATTGTGAAAAGGTACTATAAAGTCTTCTGAAATGATTTCCAAAGAAATGGATTAAACAGTGTGTTTAAAAGTGATAATCTTTGATAAAATTAATGGGAACTTTTCCCTAAAAATGTAAATATTTGAATAAAAGAATATTCTGAATTGGAATGAGGCGTATGATATGTTTTTATAACACTTGATTATAAAATACGCGAGTTATTCGGAAAGACCGGGTTTAACCCATTATGAATAATGAAAACGACGACTAACAGTCGAAGAGATTGAAGACGGTGCAAGACCGACGATCTTCACATCGAATGGATGGGTTGCTACTGATGCCTATGATTGGAGTAGCTACCTTGAAAGGCCTACAGTGGTAGCCGTCCGGACGTATTTGTTGATTGTTCGGATATGTCAGGGCCTCTGTCCTGTATTGGACATAGGAGACGAGGAATAAGGTGCCTCCGGTTTCGTTCAGACCCAAAACGGACTTGTAAATGGTTGGTATGTCTGACATTGTATTCCTTTATGCTGTATTCGTTGATCTTTGCTAAATATATATCTTTTTGGTGGTAGAGAATTTATTCTCTTGCTTAACACCTTTCTCTGAGACGTACAAGCTTAGAGGTTATATATTGGTAGAAATCAATGGTATGGTATGGATTGACAATGTGACATGCTGAGATGCATGGATCAAGGCTTTTGTTGAAAAGAAAAGCCTTGTGGATGATGATCAAAGCATAGCTTTAATTAGCATAGCTTTGTGTAGCATTACTTCGCGAGCCTCACACACTGGTATGATGGTGAACTGATGGTCAGGTTAATATGCTTTCGATATGAGGATGGATTCGGTCGACCGAGATGAGTTGAGTGTGGTTGCTCCACGCTCAAAGGGATAGGGCACACTCCTCGATTCCTAGATGGATAGAGTAAGCTGTGTTTTCTCATGCACGGGACGTAAGTCGCGGAGATACTCGATATCCTGGATATAGTGCGGATGTGCATTATGCCATCTTCTCACGCTTAGGACGTAAGTCATGGAGAATTGCACTATGCGATAGACCTTTCGAATCAGGAGCCATCATGATGGAAATCCAACTTTCCAATATGTGCTTTGCGGTTTTAATTGTAAACCTATATATGACGACATAGTGGAATGGAGCGCTCATGCCGTCTATGATTGATATATTTACTTTCGAAATTGATTTCTACACTATACACTTATAATAATAATAAAAGAGAAATTTCGCGTACCAAGCATATTTGGCCATAATAAGGTAAAACTCTATCCTCCGGCTTGCGTTGCATTGTGTGATGGGACCTGAGTCTTATAATAGCTTCATTTTTCTTTAATTAGCCTTGCGCTGTTTATTTATGCACTGGTATTCTTAGGGGTAAACCTGTTCTGTGTTATACGGCGTGGTCCCTTGATTTACCTAACCTTAAAATCAAATTAATAACTGTTTTAGATCTCACACCAGTCCCATGACTGACCTGGAGTTTATTATTCCTTCCTAAACTGTGGGTGCCCATATTTTCCACACGGGCAGTCAGTAGTTTTGGGTTTGCAGATTTCTATTTAACAGGATCCTGGACCACAGTTGGAGCTATATTCGGAAAGCTTTGTATCCGTATATCTCTTTCAGTTTTGTCAGTTGTTATTTTCCGCTACGGATTATACTTATGTATTATTTTTCGCTGCTATGTACTTTTTTTAAAATCTCTAGTACTGTATTTCCAATGTGTAATAATTATTCATACTCTGGAATATTCCTGTACTCTCATGTAATTGTTGTAATAGCAATGAAATGTTCTATTGTTTGTGTTCTGATGCATCGTGTTCTCACCTCAATCCGGGCTTTCCCAAAAGGGGGAGTTTGGGTCGTTTCAAAAATGCCCTTTACTTAATTTGTATCATACATTTAACTCACCCACAGATAAGTATTCAAACGTTAATTATAATTTTAATGTAACGTATATTACTTATAATCCGCGTCCATCAATTATAATTGTAACATATATTAATTATCATTAATTATTTGACCATTTCTCTTCTTCTATATATATATATATATATTTAATATCATTCGTTTCTATAATTAAATTCTGATACATATATCAATTCCGCAAATTTGTTTCTACTTAGTTATATTTTCAAATTTGAAATCCAAATGTCTATATGTTTACTTATTTTCTGCTTTATATAGCTTTTTTTAATTTATTTCCTACTTTACTTTATATAATATGTATACACCATTTTTTAATCACTTTATTTAGAAGCAGTAAATTCCTTGAAATTCGCTTACGTTAATTATCATTAATTCTTTGTCCATTTCTCTTCTTTATGTATATATTTTTCATATCATTTATTTCTATAATTAATTTCTGATACATATATCAGTTTCGCAAATTTGTTTCTACTTAATTATATTTTCCAATTTGAAATCCAAATGTTTATATGTTTACATATTTTCTGCTTTAACTTTATTTCCTCTTTGACTTTATAAAATACGTATACGCCATCTTTTTAATCGCTTTATTTAGAAGCAGTCAATCCTTTGAAATTTGCATACTTTAATTATCATTAATTCTTTGACCATTTCTCTTCTTATAAGTATATATTTTTAATATCATTCATTTCTATAATTAATTTCTGATACATATATCAATTTCGCAAATCCGTTTCTACTTAATTATATTTCATATTTGAAATCCAAATGTTTATATGTTTACTTATTTTCTACTTTATGTGGCTTTTTTTAAACTTTATTTCCCACTTTACTTTATATAATACGTATATGCCATTTTTAATCACTTTATTTAGAACAGTCAATCCCTTGAAATTTGCGTACCTTAATTATAATTGTAATGTACATTAATTGTAAATAATATTTTAACCATTCTCTTTTTATGTGTATATATTTTAATCACTTTATCTAAAAGCAGTCAACCCCTTGAAATCCGCGTATATCAATTATAATTGTAACATATATTAATTATCATTAATTCTTTAACCACTTTTCTTCCTATATGTAGTATATATTTTTAATATCATTCATTTCTATAATTAATTTCTCATAGGTATATCATGCCCCAAAATCCCCTCAAACATCTTCCTCCTCTCAGTAAATAGGATGCCATGTTTTATCCCTTTCAGATAAATCAAGTTCTTCTCCACTTCGACCTTTCCAGGCATATTTACCAGTTTATGCAATTTCATATCTAAACTACCTCTACCACATCAATAAATTGTAAGTTTATTCTTTATTCTCTGCAAAGTTGTTTTTTTAGCATATCTTTACTCTCTGCAAAGTTGTTTTTTTAGCATACTAGAAAGAACACATCGTGCCATGGTCACGCGCGAAGCGCGTGCCATCACCACGCGCGAAGCGCATGCCTATACGCTCGTAAATACATACTTGGATTCATGCATTGAAGTATTCAAGCATGCATCAACGTGATCTTTCTTAATTGATTTAGTCATCCTACTGCGCAATAATAGTAAAATATTTGTGAAAGGTTCAAGCTAGATAATTTTTTTCCCTCTTTCTAGTATTAATTATTACTACCTTTGTTACATTAACTATTGTACGAATTCAGCAAGCATTGCATTCCCATCTGAAGTTACATTTCCTACCCTATAGTAGCAATTACAATATGCCTTTCATATAGTTTATTTATAATGATCCATAATATCCATATTTTAGCCCAATGCTTTTCATATAGTTTATTACTATATATGTGTACAGCGATGATGGATACAAGTTGATATTCGTTGTTGGCACTTCGCTGCTACTATTCGTTATAGATTAATTTTGGGAGTAGTAGACGCACTAATGGAATCAATAAGGAAACAATACTATCTTCATATGATACTACGAATGTGATAAAGTATTTTTTAATCCAACAAGTTCGGTCTTTGCTGATTTTTATTTTTATTTTAAGGATTTCCGGCATTCTTATTAACAGCGTGTTGTTCCAGATTCGGTAGAGCAAATCAATTTATGAATTATAAATGCTGATTAATCAATCATTGTATGAATAACTTTTCATGTGAAAATTGTTTTCTTGACTGGGTCTATGCATCTTATATGGCCTGTCATTCAGTCATGTTGTGATGCGGTTACCATTTTGTAATTTTGAAGTGCCATATAAGCTAAAGTTTTTTTTGAGAAGTGTTTTATAACACTCAAAACATATTGTATATATACTAAGAACAAAATTCAAATATAATTTTGGTGTCTCTTTATAACCATAAATATCCTACATATATAGTGAATTAACTGAAATAATATGTCACCAAAGTGACCTCTATATTTTGGTGGTTCATGAAAATGTTTAATATTTGTGTGTAGTTGTTCATGCGAGTATTAGCTAGCCCAAAGGAAGACTAATATTTGGCCGAATCGCTTACACATGTGTGATGATAAATACGTGAAAATTATAAGGTTTTTCGAGTGAATAATTAATCGGCCCAAAGGAAGATTGTTATTTGACTTGAATTTATTGTTAGTGTTTGATCATTACAACAAGAGTACCACTTACAGTTAATATTACTGTTCAAAGACTTGATATTAATATGTACTAGGTATCTTGAAAAGAGGCCTACCAATTATTTGAATTTACTATGGTTGATATTTGACTATGAGCATATGCGGTCAATATTTATTTATTAGATCATTTTTCTGATAATTTGACTAAAGTGTCTGCCAAGCTTTAGAATACTCTCATCTTATTTTGGGATAACTATAAGGATTTGTAAGGGAGCATATAGTTTGTTCTTGACTTTATAGATTTAACTCTTGTAATCAGGAGGGTTACATCCAGTCCTACTACAGTTAGATATTCTTATAATGTTATGAAGAATATTGAAAGGTGGTATAATTTAAAAAGGCAAGAGTTAAAGAATCTTTAAGTAAATATTTCAGAAGCTTTTCAAGGATGGACTATATGTAACGATACCTATTTTGTGATAGGTTATCTACTGAAAATGGAAACGATTTTGTGAAAACAATAAGCGGAAACTAACACTCTTTATGGTGCTTCATTCAATAAATTCAAAGTAAAAGAAATAAAAATGAGTACTATATGGAGAAATATCGCTTTAAAAGTTAAAGTCACACAAGATATTACTATTTTTATTATTTTGCTATTATCGTTTTAAGATTAATATTATTTTAAGAATAAAATGTCATCTTATTGGGATAATTTAACGCTTTGATAATTAATAGAGAGATTGAAGTTTTTTTTAAGATTCAGAGTACTCCTTTGATATACATTTTTTTGTATCAGTAAAGATGAAGAAGTCGCTAAGGATTAGAAGAAAAGAAATAACATACGGATATATTTATAGTTATTTCTTTAATGGGATATACAGACATATAAAGTTATTATTGAGATTTAAGTCAAACTATTTGAATTTATTTGATATTTTTATGTTGTCATTTAGACATATTTCGATTTTATATTTCTAATATGAACATATTAGGTTATTATTGTTCATCAAGAAATAGTAATGCTAATTTATGAACAAATTCAATTTTTTTTTGTAATTGAAGCTTTTAATGTCTGATATATAAGTTATGGCTACTTATGCTAAAATTGCTTGTGTAATGATATCTCAAATTTTGTTTTGGTGACTAGTATAATTATTTGTTTCAGTTTACTAAGGAATTATAGGCTGAGATAGCATAAAGATAGAAAATACTTTATTGGTATTCTGAGCGATTTAAAGTTTATATTTTTTTATGAACCCACACTAAGAAAAAGTTTTAAAGCGGGAAATGCAATAATTTTTTGAGGATGTTGAGTTTGGGAGAGAAATAAAGTAATATCATTGTCTTTAAAGAGAATCATTATCTTTGATTCAACTATAGTTGCTTCTTCGCTTAAAGTTTAAGATTCGTTTCCTTTTATTAAGAAGAAGTAAATTAAGAACCATAATAAGACGATGTTAAAGATAATTTTTCTTTAAGCTAAGGATACTGCTTCAAGAAAACAAACTTAACAACCTCAAAAATGCAAGGCCACTAAGTAAATCCACCTAAATGGGAAGAAATGCTATTTCAGATTATTATGTAGTATTTCTTCATAAATATAAATAATGGATTGATAAAGATGATGCTATGGACTTACATCAGTCCATGTAAAGTACTAATTTAAAATGTGGATATAATATAAATCTATATGGATAATAAAGTTTGAAATTTCCCTCTAACTCAAGTAATAAGATCATTGGTTATGAATAACTATTCAAAGCCAAAGGGATCAAGTGAGCAATATTGAATTTTATAAGGCACTTTTATTGAAATCACTATTATTAAAAGTAAATTTTATTTTCTTTTAAGAATTTTTCATTTTGGACTTAGAAAACGATTCTTTAGAATCGATCACTTTGGAGCTTGCTTCATTTTGTACTTTTGAGCATTATTTGATGGAGATTAAAGTTATGTTTCTCAATGGAGACATTGGTGAAACTTTTTATGAAACTTATTTATGAATTAGTCTTTTGTATTTGGGATTCAAACACACCATTATTGTTCACAGGGTGATATTTGGATTATTACAAAAGGATTAGGAAGATAAATGCTTAAAATATTAGGTATGTAAACTGCGATTCAGTTGATTTTCTTTTACCAAAATAGATAAATGCCACCATCCTTGAAACGAAAGAAATGCAAAAGATTTCTCATGCATTTGCCCTGTGAATTCTAATGCATACTAATGTACATACACATATGGATATGCGTGTAAGTCAAAATGATTATGAGATATCTTTAAGGAATAAAATAAAGGATCATATGCTCATAGATAAAAGATCAGATTGGTTGGAGAACATAAAGAATTAGATCCAAATATTTCGGATGTCATTACTATAAAAGATCCACTTTAGGAAATGATAATATATTTTTTGCGTGAAACTATATAAGGAAAAGTGTTATTTAAACACTTATAGCTTTCATCACTTTGAAAATATCGTCTTCGGTTAATTTAAAGACATCCAACTACGGAAAATAATGAAATATTGTCGCAAGACTCCAGTTATTGATAAAGGATTAAAGACCAAGTAATATTGTGACAATAAAGAATATAGTATTTTCCAATAAGGGAAGAGTGCAAAATATATTGTAATTCATAGAGCATATTTAGACAAACTCCATTATGGCGGATCCACTTACCAAAATATTATCACCTAAGGTCTTTCATGAGCATATAGCTCAATTGGTGTAACTTTTGTGTAAGGATATTTTAGTTCATTGTATTTTGAATTATCGTATGACTCGTTGCTCTATGTTTCAGTTACAAATATATGTATATCAAGTTCTTTTTCTGATCAGAAATAAAGTAATGAATATTTCTTTGCACTCAGGTTGTTTAAATATTAAATGTTTTGATCTCACTAAAGAAGGACTAGTTGGAAATAGACATAGATAGATCAAATTTCATGTAATTTCCATGCTACACATCCATGATTGATCTATGTCATTTGATTGTGTTGATATATGTGACCATTGATGGGTTTAGTTACGATAAATGTAACGAATGCCGCTTTAATCCTTTGTCAACACAATTAACGGACGAGATTGTTTCAGATACACCATATGTTATAAATAGCAAATTTTGGAGTTCATAAAGTAAACACATTTTAAGGTTATTTCATATGTGGCCCAGGGGGAGATTGTTGGAATATTTCGAGAATTGGGTCACATATGTAAAATAAAATGTGTTGTGCTATTTTGGTGTGAAGCCTAATTAAAGTGATCTAATTTTAGATTAGAATTAAAAGGCTTAAAGCTTAACTTATCATGGGCCTAATGTGTAGATACCGGGGCATTTTTTAATTTGTTGAAGGGCCGAATTACAAAATGTCAACTCTATAAATAAGGGGTTATGGTCCCTGAATTACACAAGCCTTAGCAACTCTTTTACCGCTTCTATGGAGAGCTAATTTCAGATCTAGGGTTTGTGTCAATTTGGAAGATCAAACCAACTTCTCCGTGGTAACCGATTATAGATTCAGGTATTGCAATAATTAACTACGGGGTTCAGGTACGCTTCCACTGCTTGTTATTTATGTTTGTTCTCAATTAAATCAATATGGGTTACATGTTTGGATCAAGGGTTTCGTGAGTGAATATTGCTAATATATATATATATATATGTATATATATATATATATATATATATATATATATATATAGAGAGAGAGAGAGAAATCCTAACTCATGATTCTTTATTGTACATTATACTGGCTTTTGTACAATATTTTTGTCTACTTATTGTAATAATGTGATTGCGGCTGCCAATAGGGTGGCAATTATTAATCCAGTCATTGAAGTTAAGGCTGGAATACCCAAATAGATGAATTATTCCACCTTTAAAATGTTAGTGCTTCAGCTTATACATTGTCTAATCAATATTAGTTGTTTTGATTGCTCTTTTTTTTTGTTTACTACGCTTTAGAATTTTGATTCATACAGTTACTCAATTGAGAACATCCAGCTTTTACTTAACTGATAGCTGCACTATCGATGGACCATTGTTATTGGCTTTGAATGTAT
Source organism: Allium sativum (assembly GCA_030737875.1). NCBI lineage: Eukaryota > Viridiplantae > Streptophyta > Magnoliopsida > Asparagales > Amaryllidaceae > Allium > Allium sativum. Next base: position 423,558,270 of record CM060909.1, on the reverse strand, counting down.
ATTATTATATTGATGTAATATGTTGATGCTATCGTATATATGCAGATTGGGATAGGTTCATTACAAAGGAAATTTTTGTCATTCAACTCCCCATTATACAACCACAGTTGATTATTACTACAACAGAAAGAAGTTATTGATAACTGCCACATAATCGTTAATGGTACATGCTGTAAACATATTTTACAATTTGTCAGTTGGAAATACTTCATATTTCATTTCACATTAGTTCTTTTTGGAATTTAATTATGGTATCATCCATGTTCAATATATTAAATCAGGTTTTCACGCTCAAATCTCATGTTCTCCTTTTACCCAACCGCATGTGCCACGTACATTTCAACCACAATTTCTTTTCTACCAACCATTCACTTGAGGTGGTAGATCCAATTGATACGTTATTTTATCATGATAAATTGTTGCAATCTCCTCTGCTACATCTCGACAAGTATGATGGCGACAAAGGAGTTGAACTCCACTTGTTTTTCCATGATAACTGTTAACATCAAAATTGTTAACACCAAAATTCGCACTGGCAAAATATAAAAAAAACGGAAGTATCAGAGTCGAAGGAACATAAGGCTCCAGATAGCGAAACCAGGATCATAAAGAAAAGAGAAAATCTAAGTAGCTGCCGAAAGTAGAGTCTGAAAGCCGACAGCAAACCGAAAACAGATACCCGCAACTAAAAATATTCAGAGCACAACAATATCAGTTCAATATCGATAGCAGAAGGTTGAAAGTAGTAGTGGAGATTCCGAAAGGACAGGAAAGGAGGAAGCTTAGAACAGATAGGAAAGTGGAAGACACCGCAAGACAACGCCGACGCTGAAGGGAACACAGAGAAGAAGCTCTGAAAGCATTTCTCATGATACCGAAAGCTAGTGGTAAAAGGTTGCTGAAAGGCATATGGTCCAAGACCTAGCAGAAGAAGAAGAGAGACCGCAAGGTCGGTACCAGTATGAGAGGAAAATACCGGCAAAGGAAAATATTCACCGGAGGGGTAGTAAACCCACAACCCTGAAAGCATACCACATAGTACCATAAGCAAACAAAAGTGGGCAACCGAAGGCATATAAACCGGAAGCCTAGCGCCACTGAAGGAAAGCGCTATATCAGACAAGAGAAGGCAAAGGGATGCCAGCACAACCTTGCTCAATACCGACACTAACATTGGAAGAAAGTTTCTAAGTCATTCGAAAGGGGTCACGGATGAAACTGTCACCAGATCAAGACCGAGACCAAGGGTTGCCGAAGAGAGAAGGAGAGCTATTCAAACCGTCACCAAGAGACAACTTGGAAGTCACCGTAAAACATTCTGAGAGCGTGCTATTACAAAGTCAGGCTCTCGGATATTGGAATTTGAGTATTAAAGAAGGAAGGCAACATATCCAACTCCAGGGCATATAATAAGCACAGAAGCAGACAGAACCCAATGGTCCCAGAGCCGAAAGCCTATCATCGGAAAACATATCGGAAGCATATGCGCAACACACTGAGGATTTGCAATCGAGACCAAGAGATTATCGGTGAAGCTCCGAAAGGTATATCAACAGAACCACTTCTGGAAGCCCGAGACTGATATTCCGAAGGAAAGAAGTCATCAATGAAGACATTCAATAAGAAGAAAGGCGGCCGAAACCTTTATGCCGAAACCAAAAGTCACAAGAGCGGCCGAAACCCTATTTCTAAATTCGAAGAAGCTTCTGCTGGGCTCGTAACAGAAAGGGGCCCAATTTGCCTATAAATAAGACCCTGAGGGTCTCATTTTAGGGGACTTTTCCTCATTTTACAATCTTCCTCTCATTTCTAAGAGAGATAACCCTAATTTGTAAATCAATTTGGGGATTTCTTATGTAACCTCCTCCATGAATAAATCATCAAAACCCTTAAAGTGGATGTAGGTTCAATCCGAACTGAACCACTATAAATTGTTGTGTTCTTTACAATTTTACATATTCTATAGTATATTATTGTGCTATGTTAGTTAACTCTTCACAACTCAACCCTTTCAACGGGTGCCAAGCTACTTTATGTTTTCCCCTCAGCAAGAGCTTCATACGCAAGCCTTATCCTTGAACATAAGTCTCCTAAACACCTTATGCTTTCTTCTCAACGAAAGCCTTCTCGCTCAGACCTTAGATCACTAAATAACCCTTCCGCAAGTTGTTTGCTTCCTAACTTGCGCCGTGCATAGGGAATCCTCATCCCAAGCTTGTTGTTGGTCCTTAAGTCATGTAAGCGTGACACTCATCCCTTGAGGGAAGAGTAACTAATCTTTGGGATTGAGACCTTGATATCTAGAAAATGGTGAACTAACTCGAGCTTATGGGAACTAAATAATTTCATTCTTCCCTTAGGTCCATTTCCATGGACCTATCTCCGGTGTTGACGAAAAATATCGTTAACATTTTGGCGCTATAAGGAGGGTCTGAACCTCTGATCCATATTCCTACCTTTAACCCTTTAGGTAACCTTGCCTTGTTTCTAGCTGTGCTGTTCCGTCCTGGGTTGGACTAAGCTTTGAAGAAGCAAGATTATAGATAAAGAGTTTCAATAAAGAGTATATGAAGATCGATCAACCCCTTGAAGCATCGTTGATCCAAGCTATTTAAAGAGTAGTGTAACCTTGAATCTCCAATCTTATTTCCTATACTTTCACCCTGTTGTTAATCTTCATTTCTCTCACCTCGTCCCTATCCTAAACCTTCCGTCATAAGGCGTTCACCCTTATTTCCCTTTCCATCGTAAGAGGAACTCCCAATACCCATTGAAAATGGTTAGACCAAGAAAAAACCATAAGCAAGATTTCAGTGCATCATTTACCCTAGAAGATGGTATACTTCCAGACTTTAAATTAGCAGGTTTGCAAACGGGGGAACCATCAATCCTAATGAAAGGAGCGAGTTTTGAGTTGGAGGTATTGCATTTATCTTCACAAATTGATATTGCAAGAATGATAATTGAAGAGAATATAATCAAAAGGTCTTCCGAAGCAGATACTTACGTAATAGAGTCAAGGACAATAGAACCTCGAGGACTTAATACTCAAGTTAGTACTACACCAAGCCTGCAGGACATTCCAGATATGCAAGGAAGCAACCAATTATTAAAAGAAGTAGACGGTTTGAAAGAAATCGAGAGTCCCATGTTTCCAGAAGATAGGAATCTACAAGGAATTGCCTTCTCTAATGAAATAAAAACGTCTAGAGCTTCATTTGATATCAAAATGCCACTACTTCTATATGATGGAACTACATACCCTGAAAACTACCTTTGTGTCTTCGAAAACTACATGGATTTATATAACACCCCCGAAACCCTCCGTTGCAAAATCTTTCTAACAACGCTTCGTGGAGAGGCTATCAAATGGTGCAAACATTACCATGGCCCAATCATCACCAATTGGAAACAACTATCTACTACGTTTAGTACAGAATTACATGTGTGGAAGGATCCAAAAATTAGCATTTATGATTTAGCCACCATTGAACAGAGATCGGAGGAATCACTCGATGGCTATCTAAAGAGGTTTCATATCGAGTCGCTTAAAGTGGAAGGAACAACGGACAGAGAAAAGCTAATAGCTATGCATTCATGGTTGCTTGTACCAACACCTTTCTAGAAGGAACTTATATTAAACGAGTGCGAAAGTTTGAGTGATTTTTATTCTAGAGCTGACAAATTCACCCGTATGGAAAGGATACTCGGCATAAGGAATTGCTTGGGGAAAAAATCAAACAGTAAAAGAGTGTGATTCTGATTCCTTTGTAGTCAACTCTCAAAAGTCAGATGAAGGGGAGGACTATTGTTCTTATCATAAGACAAAAGGGCATCAACCAGCCAATGTCGTGGTGTGACATATGGGATCCAAACCAAAAGGTAAAAAGATATTTTTTGAGAGGAATTGAAAGATGATCAGCAGGAAAAATGGTCGGGAACACTCCAGTAAAGGCTTAGAATCTAACAATAAGTTTTATGTTTCATTTTCCTTCTTTCATTATTCATTACACTTTGTATCCTGCTTATAATCAAACAAATATTAATACAAGTTCAAGTGTCTTCACAGGTAAAAACCAAACCCTGTTCAAGCTTGTGCATGCAACAAAAGCTCAAAGGGAGCGCATTCTATCTATATACCGTCCCGCAAAAGGGAACAAAAGCTCAAAAGGGAGCACTTAGGGAACACAATGCATGAATAAATACGCGACAAAGTTATCAATCAATGACAAGCTTCGAGGGTTGCTGTCCAGAAACATGCAACAAAGGAATTATTAAGCACCCATCATAGCTCGGCTCAAATAAGATTCCTCTAAATCTTATCTCCACTATTTATGAATTTTATGAACTTTGTCAAGCATGTTTAATTGACATACTTAAATATTTCTATGAAAGGTGTGGAACCTACCCTTGATAAATAATATCAGTAAATCCTTCGGGAGGAAAGGCACAACAAACAAAGCTTCCCCAAGGAGAATCTACGTCAACAAAGCTTCCAGAGGGAGAAGCTACATCAACAAAGCTTCCAGAGAGAGAAGCTACGTCAACAAAGCTTCTAGGGAGAGAAGCTACATCAAAACACAACCTCCCTGAAGAGGAGCACCAAACAAAGCTTCCAGAGAGAGAAGCTACATCAAAACATAACCTCTCAGAAGAGGAGCGTCAAACAAAGCTTCCGGAGAGAGAAGCCACAATAAACACAACCTCCCGGACGAGGAGCGATAAACAAAATCCTTTAGAGGGTAGCATCAAAAGCTTCCAAGAAGAGAAGAAACATCTCCTACAATGGAATGCCTTTCAAGTAGGGCTACAATGCTTGCATCTCCAGCAATGGAGTGCCCTATAGGGGGGCCTAAATATACCTGCATCTCCGGTTAGCGGAGTTGCCCCTTAAGTGGGGTTAGTTATGCATCTACCCATAATGGGACCTATGTCGCTCTCTTAGAGAGTGTTCATTCATTTTCATAATCCTGGGGGTTAGGAGTAAGACAAACGTTAGACACCCAATAGCGAAATAATCAAACGGAACTTCTCGCTGAACGGTCGATAACTGGATGACCTAACGGAATTTCTCGATGAACGATTATGGATTTAGATGGTCAAACGGAACTACCTGCTGAACGAACAAACAATCGAAAGATTGGATGATTCAATGGAACTACCTGTTGAATGGCCAAATGATGAAGCAATTGAACGGAACTACTTCTGAAGGGTCAAATGGTTTGAGACTAAATGGAACTACTGCTAAATGACTATTTGGTTCAGGACATGATTAATGAAAGTAGTCCTCTACATATGCATCCAAGAAGTTATCCCTCGGTTTACTTATGACTCTTTCATTTATGTGGTTTCTCTGAATAAACTTCTGAGGAACCCAAGATAATTTATGGTTGCTTGATCACTCTCAATAATGTTTGGATAGGTTGACACCATACACATATGAAATTATTGGATGATCTGTGATGACTTTCATTTAACCGAGTATGAGTCTCGGGCTTTCTATATGATTTTGGATTTATGCTTAACCAAGTGTAAGTCATGGGGTTTTCATATAATTTTTGGCTTTAATTTACCTGAGTGTGAGTCTTGGGCTTTCAATATGATTCTGGATTTATGCTCCCGAGTGTGAGTCTCGGGATTTCTATATGATTTTCTGATTTGTGCTTACCCAAGTTTGAGTCTTGGGGTTTCCATGTGATTTTCTGATCTATGCTAACCAGAGTGTGAGTCTCGGGGTTCCATACGATTATCTGACTTTCTGATCTACCCGAGTGTGAGTCTCGGGGTTTCTATATGAATCTATACTTTCTGTTTACCCGAGCATGAGTTTCAGGAGTCCTATTTCTAATTACCTGAGTATGAGTCTCGAGGTTTCTATGAGAATTTATGATTTGCATTTATCCCAACATGAGTCTCAGGATTTCTGATTCCTATTTACCCAAGCTAGAGTCCTGGGATTTCTACTAATTGCAGATACAACTTTCTAAATACTAATTTTCTATTTATGAATTTTCATTTTCCTATTATGTTAAAAAAATTGAATTCTTGTTGCATGGGTTCAAGTCTGAGCCTTAAACCTATTTCCTTGGTATTTCCAAATTGGTATTCTAGATTTACAATGCATTCAGAAGGTAAAATCTTCAGACCTGCATTATTCTAATAATCAAGTTTAATTGAAAATTTTCTATGTTAGTTTTCAGAGAGAATGTAGATTACCTCTGTCATCCTCGCATATGGGGTTTGAATACCATTGTTTTTTCAAGGTAAAGGTTCCTAAGATAGAGCACAAGCAGGTACTATGGACTTCCCGTCCAAAGCCATCTAATAAGGATTAAAATCACACAACACTTTATATAGGAAGTTTTCTAAAACTCTTGACATATTTTCCCTTAATTTTTGCCACTATAAATTATGGTCAGAATTATGCTAGACATCTCATTGATAAATACAAGCATTGTGCGAGTTATGTCACCTCTGTTGACACTTTATGTATGTTAATATAGAATTTCTAGTTCTCTATTTAGAAGCATCCAAATATAGACTGTGGGTTTGCTACCTCACTTTTCTTGATAGCAAAATGTCTACATCAAAATATTAGGCTTCCCTTTTTAATAAAGATCATATTTCCACTCATATCACTACTTCAAAGTCATACGAAACTAATGCTTAAACCTTTCTAATGCTTCTTAAGTTATAGAAGAAACGATACAAGAATCACAGGGTTTGTCCTAAAGAACAAAAGCTTATTTATTCGGATGGGGGGGAGGGCTAAATGTAAACACCAAAATTCGCACTGGCAAAATATAAAGAAGCGGAAGTGTCATAGCCGAAGGAACAAAAGGCTCCAGACAACAAAACCATGATCATAAAGAAAATGTAAAATCTAAGGAGCTGCCGGAAGCAGAGCCCGAAAGCCAACAGCAATCCAAAAGCAAATACCGTCATCCAGAAAGATTCAGAGCACAACAATATCAGTTCAATATCGATAGAAGAAGGTTGAAAGTAGTAATGAAGATTCCGAAAGGACATGAAAGGAGGTAGCTTAGAACCGATACGAAAGAGGAAGATACTGGCAAGACAACGCTGACACTGAAGGGAACACAGAGAAGCAGCACTGAAATCATTTCACGTGATACTGGAAGTTAGAGGTAAGAGGTTGCCGAAAGGTATATGGTCCAAGACCTCGCCGCAGAAGAAGAGAAACTACAAGGTCGGTACCAGTATGAGTGGAAAATACCGGCAGAGGAATATATTCACTGGAGGGATAGTAAAGGCACATCCTCGAAAGCATACCACATAGTACCATAAGCATACAAAAGTGGGCAACCGAAGGCATATAAACCGGAAACCTAGATCCACTGAAGGAAAGTGCTAAATCAGACAAGAGAAGGCAAAGGGATGCCAACACAACCTAGCTCAATACCGACACTAACATTGGAATAAATTTTATAAGTCATTTAAAAGGGGTCAGGGATGAAACTGTCATCAGATCAAGACCGAGACCAAGGGTTTCCGGAGAGAGAAAGGAGAGCTATTCAAACTATCACCAGGAGACAACTTGGAAGTCACCGTAAAACATACCGAGAGCATGTTGTTACAAAGTCAGGCTCTCAGATACCGGAAGCCGAGCATTAAAGAAGGAAGGCAACAAATCTAGCTATAGGGCATATAATAAAGCATAGAAGCAGATCGAACCCAATGGTCACAGAGCCGATAGCCTATCATCGGAAAGCATATCAGAAGCATATGCGCAACACACTGAGGATTTGCAACCGAGACCAAGAGCTTATCGGTGAAGCTCCGAAAGGTATATCAGTGGAACCACTCCCGAAAGCCCGAGACTGATATTCTTAAGGCAAGAAGACAACAATGAAGACATTCGATAAGAAGAAAAGTGGTCGAATCTTTTCTGCCGAAACCAATAGTCATAACAGCGGCCGAAACCCTGTTTCTACATCCGAAAGAGGCTTCTGCTGGGCTCACAATAGAAGAGGGCCCAATTTTCCTATAAATAAGACCCTAAGGGTCTCATTTTCAGGGACTTTTCCTCATTCCACAATTTTCCTCTCATTCTAAGAGAGCTAACCCTAATTTGTAAATCAATTTGGGGATTTCTTATGTAACCTCCTCCATGAATAAAATCATCAAAGCCCTTAAAGTGGATGTAGGTTCAATATGAACTGAACCACTATATATTGTTGTGTTCTTTACTATTTTACATATTCTATAGTTTATTATCATGTTATGTTGGTTGACGCTTCACAACTCAACCTTTTCAACGGGTGCCAAGCTACTTTATGCTTTCCCCTCAGTATGAGCTTCATACGCAAGCCTCATCCTTGAACATAGGTCTCCTAAACACCTTATGCTTTCTTCTCAACGAAAGCCTTCTCGCTTAAACCTTACCTACAACCTTAGATCCCTAAATAACCCTTCTGCAAGTTGTTTGCTTCCTAACTTATGATGTGCTTAGAGAACCCTCATCCTAAGGTAACTGTTGGTCCTTAAGTAGTGTAAGCGTGATACTCATGCCTTGAGGAAAGAGTAACTAATCTTCGGGCTTAAGACCTTGATATCTAGGAAACGGTGAACTAACTCGAGCTTGTGGGATAATCCCATTCTTCCCTTAGGTCCATTTCCATAGACCTATCCCCGGTGTTGACGAAAAATATCGTTGACAGTAACAATAGTTAGTTAGTTGTATTATGAAGTGACATGAAAATATTGCTAAACAAATTATATTTTTTATAACCGTTACATTACATTAACTATATAGTTTCTTAATTATTCGGATTAAATAATTTTATGATTATCTTCAATTAATTAATTATTCTTGTAGCATTATCCTTCAAAATAAAATGATAAACGCTAATGGATGAAAAAATATCTCATATTATTTGAGCTTAATACGTCTTTCTTATAATATCTTATTTCTCATTTGATATTTCTATTATGTTTCATATTATTTAAAATTTGTTTAAAATGGATGATATCTACAGATGGAGAAGACATCGAATTTACATTACAAATTACTATATTTTACTATTTAACTTAGTAATTTTTTAGTTCAAAATCAAATAACATTTTCGATATATAGGGAAACCAAAAATATATGTATAGAATAATTTTTTTCTTCTGAAATTGGATATTGCGTATACAAGTTTATGTAGTATATAACTGTTAACCGGCCTTTTGGCTCGGCTACCAAAAGCAGTTCAAGCCCACACAACTCGGCCCAACGCTTGGATAAACAACCCAGAAGCATTGTTGAATCACTCAGGATTCAAGCCCATATGGATTTGTGCAAGTATAGTCATCGCCACTCGTCAAAACTGCTTCAATCCACTTGACCTAAGTGCTTCGGGGTCGGTATTTACCATCCTTCACAATTTCATATCCCAAAGCCTCTATACCAAAACCATATCCCTAAAACACAACTCCAGGGTCGGCACAAACTCCTCCATGACACTTCATACCCCGCTTCACTCCCCTGCATTTCGTATCCCCACTATTTCAAGGCCAATTTCGTATCCACCCTCCATCCATCATTTCGTATTCCAACTTACATTTACATTTCTTATCCCCGAAGTTTGAATCCCCAACACAACTCTAAGGTCGAACCAAGTGATGGGATCAATGTAAGCACAGTGATTCTTGGATATGAAACCACGGAGAATATTCTCATATACGAAGGGACGGAGCCCACTCCTAGATACGGGATCACTAAGCGTTGAAACCATGGAGAACATTCTCAGATACGAAGTGATAGAGCTCAATCCTAGTTATGGGATCACTAAGCGTTCATGAGATACGAAGTCAATGAAGTAAAGGAGCTCCAAAGAAGCAGAGCAAGAAAAGCCCAAGTACCGGGTTCGGTACCGATCCCCGGATCAGAACCGACCCTGTGGTATAAATTGTGGGCGTAGGTCTCACATCCCACCTGCTCCTACCTACTTCACTTCTTTCGGCTCTCCTATAAATACCTTCCAACTTGCAACATAGAAAGGGTTGGCTCCATGCTCTTTGAACATTTAGAGGAGAAGATTAGCTTCCTCGAATCTCTCAAGCACACTCCATCACTCCGGGAAAAATAAATAAAATACTTTTTGGACACTTGGACCATTTTGGGCTGCATAGGCATTTCAGGATGAAGAGTTCCATCTCCATTTTGGACACACTAGGACCTTGTTTCCATCATGGCCTTTGTAGTTGCAAGGAACTATTGTTCCCACCATTGTAAACTTGACAAGAGAACTTAATAAAAGAGCAAAGCCTTTAAAGTGGACATAGGTTCTCATGAACCATAGCACTATAAATACTCTGATTTACTTTCCTGTATAATTTTCATTCTGGTCATTTAGTTTGATTATCTTGGAACTCTTTGGGTGTTGTTCTGTCTTTTTCTCATCAACATTTTGTTGCTTTCATTGAGAGTTGAACTCAGGACTTCGCGTTTCCTACCGTTCGTTCACCGAGACTCGAAGTGCTACTTAGGTCTTCCTAGACTTATCTACCGAGTCCGCCGATAATTGTGATCAAAGGGAAGACGATTATGTTTGGACCTTCCACAGTTGATAACAACTTTGAAAATCCTCCTCCTCATCCATCCATTGAAATTCCGACCAATGTGGATTTAACTACCACTTCTAATCCCAAGGCTCTTGTTATGAACGCAATTTGTCAAAACCATAAGAAAATTAGGAGAAACGCAAAGAAGCCTAGGCAAACAAATCGAGTAAAATCTTGAATTGACGCAACAACTTCAACAACATGCTCAACGAGACATCCTTCGTCTTTAAGAAAAAAGGGTTGCCCAGCCTCCCTCGAGTCACGTCTCCTCGAGCTCCATTCCCATTTTTCTCTGCAATAACCATCTTCAAAATCGGAAAACAAGCCATGGTGGTGCCATAATCACTGTTAGAGAGGGAATGCGTCATTCCGGCCGTTCCCGGTTTGGGCCTAAACTGAACCAGGGGACTGGTCCTCGACCCCTCGCTATGCAACATCGACCTCCCATAATACGAACATGGTGCCCATGCCTCTAACGACAAACCAGGACCAAGTTCCTTCTTACCGATCTCCGCAAATTCAAGGAACCGAGGTCGAAGATTCTTTAGATGAAGACGACATTCGTTCGAGAAGATGTCCAAGGCTGCGCACTCCTGAGTCGGATCACGATAGCTGGAATCCAGTAGGGATCCTAACTCTTGTTCTCGCCAACCTGATCCGCAACATCATGAAAGAATCTTGGGGGCATGTCACCGACGATTGGGAAGCCAATGCAAGACATGGCCCCTTCACTAAAGATGCGCTCAATGCTGAATGGCCCAAATACTTCAATATGCCGCAGGTAGAGGCTTACTAGAGGGAATTAGTCTCGTAAGACTTCATAAACCGCTATAAATCGCCTGTGGATTCTTCTCACGCCACAGACGACGTGAAGTGCAAGTGATTTCTAAAATTTCTAGAAGGCGTACCTTTTTTATGGTTCTCTCGACTCCTGCTAAGAACTATCTCAAACTTCGATCAACTTGCCAGGGACTTGATAAAGCAACTCGGGATGCACATCACGAAGGCACCGAGAAAATTCTAAAGAGCTACCTCGAGAGATTTGATAATGCGTTGGCGGATGTTGAAGAATCGGACCTTCGCACTGTCCTATTCCAACTTGTTAAAGGCGTACTTCCTGATTTTTAATTTGGAGCATGGACTGACGAGAGGTAACCAGAGACTTTGGAAATCTTCTACGAGAACGACAACCATTTCCTGTGTCAAGAAGAAACACAAAGGAAACGAACTCCTAGTCACGACGATCTATTTCGAGATGAAGTCAAAAGCTCTAATGACTCTAGTCCCAATGCTCCAAATAAACCTGCATGATGGAAGCGGTAGAGGTAGTCACGATAAGAAGAGAAAACGTCACAGACTTCAATCCTCCGGAAACTACACTAGACTCAACGATTCCCTCGGAAACATCTACCTCGAAACCTGCAAAATTTTGCATTACAGGAAGCCAAAGCCTAGGGGTCCGTCGGACTAGGCGAGAGAATCCGAAAAGTACTCCATGTTCCACAGCGTTCACGGACACGACACAAACGAATGCCACCACTTGAAGAACAACATCAAAAATCTCGTCCATAACGGAACGCTTGAGCGATATACACAAGGTATGTTATATGAAATTCTCGAGCTGCCCAATGCTTTACAAAGAATTTTGGCGATCTAGGACTTTGTCTAACAACTATATCCTCCAGAATCCGCCTTCCGACCCAGTAAGATTGCAGCAAAAATAAGTTGTTTAGGCATCAATGCCGCACCGTACGTCTTGTCTTGCTTAAGTTACACCTCGTATAAACTTGTATTTATTTCCAGAAGTGGTTTTATTGTATGTCTTAATTTCGGCAAGTTGCTTGAGTTGTGATAGAACTGACTTGCTTGTAATCCTTGTATGAGGTTCCAAAACATTAGCCTCAATCTTCGAGATTCATCCAAGGATCACCAGAGTACTGCTACCATAAATGTAGTTAAACAAACTCAACCACACTTACCTTCGAGATCGGGGGCAAGTACCTAAAGTTCGTAGACTTAACACGACCTACCTACGCTCTGGCATACCCAGAAGTAAGCTTATTGGTGCTATTTCACTCAAACTTCACACGACTTGAGTTTTACAAGAGTGAAGTTTCGACCAACCCGAATCTAAGTGCGACGCCGAGTCACACTGCACGGGTACAACTTCTAGAAAGTGTAGCAGTACTCGAGCACTTAGAACAACCATCTCCATCGATGTTGTGGTCTCTAAAGTAATCGTTGAAGAAATCTATTTGCGAACTACCCCCAACCTTGTCCCCCTCATCGAAGACGGAACGAGAGTAAAAAGCAAAACCTCTTCTCCAACGAACACCTCCTCTTTGCTATTGTCATGTCCTTTTGCCTCCACTTGAGCTCCAACCACCTGATAGATAGCTGGGGGAACATCGGAAGCACCACCGAGGCACATCCAGAAGCAGGCCGGGGGGCACCAATCCTCCACCAGTTCTCGCAACCGTCTCCATCGACGCAGTGGTCATAGAGGTTATCGTCGGAGAAACCGATTTGCTAATCACTCTCAAACTTGTCTCGCTTATCATAGATGAAACAAGAATAAGAAGCAATCCCTCTTCTCTAGCAAACACCTCCTCTTCGCTGTCGTGACGACCTTCCGCCTCCACCTGAGCTCCGACCACTCCTCAGTCAGCTAGGCTGAAGCTGTAGATGAAATTCTTGAATGCATATAAGCTGTTGTTGAAGGAAATAGGCTAAGTCAATCTAAGCTGGGGCAGCATCTCGTTGTCTCCATTGTTTTTTATATGTAAAAACAATAGAAATGGGGTCCTATTTATAGCCTAAAGCCAACGAACCAAGCCAACTAATCAATCCACGTTCAGCCAGAAGAATTCGTCCGGATCTGCACTGGGTCGACCCACCCCGACCTGTGTCGACCCATGGGTCGACCCAAACACCATGTCAACCCATGGGTCGACCCAGCCGAGTCTCCGATCGACCCCAAATGGGTCCATTTCGCCCCAGATTATTTTCCTGCTTCGCTGTTTGAATTTTATTTGAACTGTGAATTGGTTTGTATATATATATATATATTATTCTCTTATACGTATACAAACTTCTAAGCTAAATAACTTCCTCATACGATGTCCGTTTTACGCAAAATCGGAGTCTATCTTAAGCAGAATTCCGAAACGAATGCAATGATGTAGTCGGTTTTACTTTGTTTCCAATATTTAATTAAGTATTCTTTTGTTTTTCATTATAATGTTCTTTAAAATTACGAGGTGTTACACTGATTTTTGTCATTTTTGTCATTTTAGTGATTGTTGTGAATTTAGTGATTTTGTGAATTCATTAATTCTTGTGGTTTATGTGATTTATGAAGTTTTAGAGATTTCCGACTCTTCCATCTTGTGTTAAGCGATTACTTGGGTTAATATCCAAATAGTAGAGTTTGGGTAACTCGTGCTAAAAGTAATATCTAAGTCTGTGTTCGTGTTCTCTTGTGTTTCTCGCTTAGTAATTGTCTGGAATTATATAGAGTAGATGGTTATCTTAAGTATAAGGTATTCCTTTTTAATGGAAGGAATTACCACATCTGCATTTTGATAGGGAATGCAGAATGTGGATCTTAAGGCAAAACAAACATTAGACAGGCGGTGAATAGTGTTTATAAGGAACTTATGAAAATATTAAACTTAACTTATCTACTATATGAATCACACAATGATTATCACACCCGAGATGATCACAAACACAAAATCACAGCCGTAGAAATGGATAAATATAGAATGCAGAAAAGGAAAGAACATACTGGACTTTATACTGGTTTGGATTACTCCTATGTCCAGACCCATGCAACGCTGGATTGCGCAGAGTTTTATTATTATTAATATCCAAGTACAACCCCTTGATTTTACGACTATAAGGTTAACACTGCTCCAGTTATCCTTGATTTCACGACTATAAGGTTAACACCGCTCCATTTCCTTGATTTCAGGGCTACAAGGAACACACCCTTTCCCAAATAATTACAACATCCCTAGAACTCTTCAATAGCACTTCGAAATTGATAGTAGTAGATAGAGATTGAGAAAAGAAGAAGTTTGATATAACTTGAGTAGAAATTGGCAAAGTATAAGTGTAGAAATCAAGAAAATAATGTATATTAATGGTGGTAAGTAAAGGGGTGAAGATGGAGAAGAAAGAATAATTAAAAATTCGAAATCAACCCCTTTTTATAGTGTCCCAAAGGCTGCTACATTTCTGAAATGTTTCAAATAGTGAAAAGACACTTCCTTTGAAAATTGAAAATCTGACAATTATATGCCGACATGTCTAATTATGTATGTCGACATATGTATAATATTTTGATTTTTCAAACTATTTTTCAAGTGTTTATATATATATATATATTATTCTAGAACTTCTTGAATCAAAACTTAGTAATTTAAATGAATATTCTAAAGTGTAAAATCATATGGAAACATAATAATATACTATATAAACATATTTATAAAGTTATAAGATTTAAAAACTATAAAATTGTATATATTATAAACTTATATATATATATATATATTAAAAATTTATAAACATATATGTTTGAAATCATAAGTAAGGTAATAGTTTGAAATTATTTAGAAAAATAATTTGAATTTAGGATTTGTATTTTGAAAATAAAATTTGAAAATCAGAATTTGAACCTGGAGTGCTATTTAGAGTCTTACATATAAACTAGACTCAATTACTATATTTTTCTTGAGCTCTTTGAAATCTCGATATCTTGATAACTCATGCGTCTTGACTCTCTTTTGAATCCTAAATCTCCTGACACTTTAAAATTGTACAGTCTTCAGTGTTTAAATCCTGTATACAAACCCTACATATATATATTCTAGATAGAGATGTTAGTATATATTTTATAATCAATTAATAATGATAATTGAAATAAGGTTGTTGTCATCAAAACTCCATTCTCCAATAATCTCCCCCTTTTTTATGATGAAACCTTGATTTATAAAATATTCATACATGTTCATACCTGTTGATACTTTTTGATCCGGTTCTACGAATACCCCCCTTCGCCATGAATCCTACATACTTCTCCTTAAAATAAGCCTAACTCATCCTTATTTTATAATTTCTCCCCCTTTGTCATTAACAAAAAGAACCTCTAAACACACTTCTCCTAAATATATACCATTAATAACCTATATCAATCTATCTAAGGTTATAATTCTTAATTCTATACTAGTATACATGACTACACCTAAATTCATGCCTATATTATCCTAATTCTAAAATTATAAACAAATCTAACAATTCAAGTGTTACATTTAATATTTACAAATATTTCAATCCATACATATACAAATTTCAAATCCAATCCAAACCAAGCAATATTAACAAACAAGTTCAAACAAATTCAAATCAAACAAACCAATCAAACAAATCGTACCAAACAATTAAAATATCTCTTGGAACTTCCACCCATCCGTCTCTTTCAAAGATTGGATCCTTCTTGATGATTTCCCAATCTTCATTTTCTTTTGTGGGTGGTGCTTTAGCGAGGTGGTTGTCTTCGTCTTTGAAAAAAGAAGATTTTAGCCAACGAATGACATCAAAAGTTCTTCTATTGATGTTCAACCATCTTTATTTGACTCAATTTGAGATGACGCTAGTTACAAAGTATTATAGATAGGATATTCTTGAATGAATTTAATGTTTCTTCAAGATTCTCACTCAAATTGTGAATAAGATTTGCCATAATTTGATATTATAGAAAAGGAATGATTAGAGAAGAAGGAGAAAGTTCATATATTTTTTTCAGAAATGAAATGAGAAAATGAAGAAGAAAATTTGAAATAAGAAGTTTAAATAGATGTTGTAACTACCTTTTGTTGGGAATTAATTTTAAAAAATCTAGCAGTTATATGTCGACATGTCGAAAACTGTATGTCGACATATGTCCATTTTTTTTATTTTTCTGATTTTTTGTTATAATATATATATATATATATATTGATACATTTAATTACTCTAATGCACTTAATGAACAAATACCTAATTCTCTTTTAAATTTTGTAAATGTTGCTTTGTTTAATGGTTTTGTTAAATTATATGCTATTTGTTTTTCTGTTTCTATGAATTCGAGTGAAATTTTTTCTTTACTTATTTTATCTCTTAGAAAATGTTGTCGTATATCAATATGTTTAGTTCTTGAATGATGAGTTGGATTTTTAGATATATTTGTAACGCTTGTATTATCGCAGTATATTGGTGATTTATTTATATTTAATCCAAAATCTTTTAAAGATTGTTGCATATATATTACTTGTGAACAACCCAAAGCAGCAGATATATATTCTGCTTCAGTTGTTAACAAAGATACTGTATTTTGCATTTTACTAAACCAGGAAATTAGCGAATGTCCTAAGAAATGACATGTTCCACTCGTGCTTTTACGATCGGATTTACATTCCGCTTAATCAACGTTACAATAAGAAATTAAATCAAATGAATCATTTTTAGGATAGAATAATGCAATGTCTAATGTATGTTTTACACATCTTTAGATACGTTTTACGGCTTTTGAATGATTTTCTTTAGGTTGTGATTGATATCTTGCACTGAGACATACACTATGCACTATATCTGGTCTACTAACAGTTATATATAATAATGAACCTATCATACCTCTATATAACTTATGATCAACGTCTTTTGTACTTAAGGCTATATTAGTTTCCATTGGTTTTGGTCTCCCATTAGTAGTTGTTAAATTATATTTATTAATTAAATATTTTGCGTATTTTTCTTGATTAATAAATACTCCATTCTTTATTTGACTTATTTGTAATCCTAAGAAGAATGTTAGTTCTCCTATATGACTCATCGTCAACATATATTTGTACTAATTGTACATCGTTTTTATTTCTTTTAAAGAAAAGTGTATTATCTATTTTGCAAATTTATAAGTTAGATTGTAATAGATATTTTCTTAATCTATCATACCAAACTCTAGGAGCTTGTTTTAATCCATATAGAGCTTTGTTTAATTTATATACGTGATCTGGAAAATTTTCATCTTCGAAAAGAGGTGGTTGCTCTACATATATGTCTTCTTTAGCATATACGTTTAGAAAAGCACTTTTAACATCCATTTAATATGATTTGAAATTATTATGATTAGCAAAGGCTAATAATATCCTAATTGCTTCTAAACTTGCTACGGGGGCAAACGTTTCATCATAATTTATTCCCTCTTCTTGAGTATATATAACCTTGGGCTACTAATTGTACCTTATTTATTATGACCTCAGCATGTTCATTCATTTTATTTTTATAAACCCATTTAGTTTTAATTACAGATTTATCCTTTGGTCTAGGGTTAAGTTCCCATACATCATTATAGGTAAATTGATTCAATTCTTCTTGCATAGCAAGGATCCATAAATCATCATATGATGCTTCCTTTGGATTCTTAGGTTCAATAGTTGAAATAAAAGCTGAATTACTCATATTATTTAATTGGTTTCTAGTTCTAACAACACATTCAATATCTCCTAAGATGTTTTCTACAGGATGATCTCTTAATAATCTAATTCTTTTATTTGGTTGATTTTTTTCACTATTTGTTTCATTAATCTCATTTTCACATGCATCTTCATTGTGTTGTGTTATATTTATATAATTTTTGTCAAAGGATACATTTAAGGTTTCTTCTAGTATTAGTTCCCAAAAAAACTCTATATGCTTTACTTCTATCTGAGTATCCAATAAATTTTCCTTTATCAGATTCAGAATCAAATTTGTCAAAGTTTTATTTAGTATTAAGAATAAAACATTTACTTACAAATATTTCAAAATATGATACATTTGGTTTCTTCCTATACAAAAGTTTATAAGGTGTTTTATGAGCTAGGGGTCGTATTAAAATTCTATTTAATATATAGTAAGTTGTTGCAACTGCCTCAGCCCAAAAATTCCTCGGTAAATTACTATCTGATAACTTGGTTCTCGCACACTCTTGAATTGATTTATTTTTACATTCAACTACTCCGTTTTGTTTAGGGGTACTTAGGAAAAAAAATTATGGGTTATCCCCTTTTTATTACAAAATTTTTATTTTCGAACTCTCCACTGTGGTCACTACGTATCGTTTCATTTTTAAAGATAATAAATTTTGAATTCTTTTAGTAAAGGTTTTAAACTGATGAAAAGCTTGACTTTTATTTTTAAGAAATAATGTCCAAGTGAATCTGGAGAAATCATCAATTATTACATAAACATATCCATTATGATTTATTGATTGAGTTTGGGACAAACCAAAAAGATCCATGTGATGTAGTTCTAATGGTTTTGAGGTTGTAATTTCCTCTTTTGATTTAAATGAACTCCTTTTCAATTTTCCGAAATGACGAGCGTCACATAAATTATTTACCTTAAATTTCATTTTGGGTAATCCCTTTATTGAATCTAACTTTGAAATCCTAGATATATGTTTGAAAGCTATATGCCCAAATCTCTTATGCCAAATCTAAGGGTCGTTTGTATTAGCCATAAGACATAGGTTATCATAAGAAATTTTCATACTTAATATATAGATATTTTTCTTTCTATCTCCCTTGAATATTACTTTTGAATTCCTATCTTCTATAAAGGATTTATCTTTTTCAAAATTGATTTTATAGCCTTTATCACAAAGTTTACTTATACTTAGTAGGTTATGTTTTAAATTCCTAACTAATAAAAAATTAGAAATAGTAGGATTTCCAGAAATTCCGACATTGCCGATGCCAACTATATATCCTTTAGAGTTATCACTGAAGTTGACCATTCCTCCCTCTTCATGTAATAGATTATTCAATAATTCTGAATTTCCCATCATATGTCTTGAATATCCACTGCTCAATATCCATTTGTCTATTAGAATTTGAATTTTCAACATCCATGTAACACATCTTTCCAGAATTTGAATTTCCAATAGCCATGTAACACACCTTTCCATGTATTGGACAACAATTCAGTAAATCACTTGATTTTTTAACATAATTGGATGCATACCCTTCTAAAATTGATGCAATGCATGAATTAAAATTAGTGTTATGAATCTTTTCAAGATTTGCCATTTAATATTTTCAAAAATCAGATTATGAGCTTTTCGAATACCTATGCTCCGATACCAATTTTAGGGAATGCAGATCTTAAGGCAAAACAAAAACTAGGGGGGTGAATAGTGTTTATAAGTAACTTATGAAAATCTTAAACTTTATTGATCTACTATATGATTTACACAATGATTATCACACCAGAGATGATCACAAACACAGAATCTATCACAAACAGATAAATAGGTAAATATAAAATGCAGAAAAGGAAAGAACACACCGAATTTTATACGGGTTCGGTTAACTCCTACGTCCAGTCGCACATAACACTGGATTGCACAGAGTTTTATTATTATCAATATCCAAGTACAACCCCTTGATTTCACGGCTACAAGGTTAACACCACTCCAAACACCCTTGATTTCACAGTTGCAAGATTAACACTGCTCCCTTTCATTTATTTCAGAGTTACAAGGAACACACCATTTCCCAAACAATCCCCGAATAATTACAACAGCCCTAGAAATATTCAATAGCACTTCCAAATTGGTAGTAGTAGATAGAGATTGAGAAAAGAAGAAGTTTGATATAATTTGAATAGAAATCGACAAAGTATAAGAGTAGAAATCAAGAAAATAATGTATATGAAGCGACCCGAAATCCCCGATCTTCGAAGAGATGGAAAAGCACGGATTGCATGAGAACATGACGCATCAGAACGCAGAACAATAGAACTTTTCATTGCTATTACAACAATTTACATCAGAGTACAAGAATATCAGAGCACGAATAAATATTACACAGTGGAAAAATAATATCAGAGAATAAATTTACATAGCATCGGAAATAAAAATGTATAAATACAATGCACATCAGAAATACATCAACTACCACAACTGAAAGAAATACACAGATACAATGCTTTTCAAATATAGCTCCAACTGTAAATCAGGATCCTATTAAATAGAAATCTGCAAAATCAAAACTACTAGCTTCCCATGTGGAAAATATAGGCACCCAGAGTTTAGGTAGAAACAATAATCTCCAGGTTAGTCATGGGACTGGTGTGAGAACTAAAAACAGTTATTCAACTTTTACTTTAAATAGGGTAAATCATGGGACCACGCCGTATGTCACAGAATGGGTTTACTCCCATGACTACTCTAAAATAAAATAATTTATAAACAATGCAATACTTTTTGAAAAATGAAGCTATTATATGACTCAAGTCCCATCACACAATGCAACGCAAGACGAAGGATAGAGTTTTACCTTATAATAGCCAAACATGTTTGATACGATTTAGAACAAATCATTTTGGGATTACTATAAGTACATAGTGTCAAAACAAGTTCGAATATAAATGTATCAAACATAGACGACATAGTTACTCATCCTACTATGTCGCCATACAGGTTTACAATTAAAGCCGCACAATGTCCTACTGGAAATTGGATTCCATCTATGAGTCGAGGCAAGGGATCTTCCTCACCGATTTCAAGACACTCTAGCACCTTCCCCATGACTCAAGACACTGGTGAGCCCTTGGTTAGCATCAGGGTCGTTCCTCTCTTACTTTTGAGAATTGGTTATTCTTGAACAATACGTTTCCCAGTCCTATCAGACCTATCTCTGAGCCTTTTAGTCGGCTCAATATCCGAGCTGCCACGCAATCCATCGTTCACATAAGTAAAAATGTCTGGGCTCCATACCATGACATCTCCCATAGCTAAAAAGAAACGCATGTCCTTCCTAAGGTCCTCGTCCCGTTTTTGACTCATACCGAGGTGTAAGGCTCGCGAATTAACGCTATACACAAAGCTATGCTACTTAATGCTATGCTTTGATCATCATCCATAAGGCCTTCTTTTCAACAAAAGCCTTGATCATTTGCATCTTCGCATGCCACATTGTCAATCCATACCATTGATTTCTGTAGATATATAACCCCTAAGCTCGTACGTCTCAGAGAAGAGTGTTAAGCAAGAGAATAAATTCTCCGCCACCAAACAAATATATATTTAGCAGAGATCAATAAATATAACACACCATACAATGTCAGACATAATCCATTTACAAGTCCGTTCTAGGTCTGATCGAAATCGGAGGCACCTTATTCCTCGTCCCGTATGTCCAATACAAGAGAGAGGTCGTCGCATATCCGGTCGATCTCAAAATACGTTTGGATGATCACCACTTGTAACCTTGTCTTGGGGGATCAGTCCAATCAAGATATCAGCAATCATCCATTCGATGTGAAGATCTCCGGTCTTTAACCACCGTCTTCATATCTTTGACTTTTAGTCGTCATAACAGTTATTCAGAATTGGTTAAACCCGGTCTTTCCGAATAACTCGCGCATCTTATAACCATGTGATATATATACCAATAACACACATCTCATTCCAATCCAGAATACTCTTTTATTCACATATTCATTATCTTTGGGGAAAGGTTCCCATTAATTTTACCAAAGATAAATTCTTTTAAACTTATAGTTTAATCTTCTTTTGAAATCATTTCAAAAGATTTTATTTAATCTTTTCACAATTAAAACCAGATTAAGGTTTATCAAACTAGTCGGATTATCGAGCCTTAGCGAAGTAATCATTTATTTTATTATTCCCAATCCCAACCTATTCATCCCATGAAGCAAAACTGGTGGTACTCCATATTTAACACCCGTAGTGTTATTGACAATTTTTAATTACCATTTATCATTTCAAATCTAATTAAAGATTTAACTATCACATGGAGTAAAACTGGTAGTACTCCATCTCGATCATTTCTCGTGTTTGATAAATTTAATTTTTTTAATTTTTTATGTTTCAGTCTAATTAAAGATTCACTAAAACTCTTGTTCAGTTTTAATCTCAAAAATCATTAATTTATGATTATCCAACTTTTCGAAATTTATCTCGCCTTTACTTGGGTTAAAGAACAAATGTCATTTAAAACACCGCTCACAATAAACCCAAAATTCCTTTTCCATTAATATGGAATCATAACGGAAACCTGAACAATTTATAATCGATATAAATTTCCATATCTGACCAATATTATAAGTCGAATAACGGCAAGACCTTTTAAATTCCATAAATAATAAACGCCTTCCTTCACAGAAACCCATCTCGATTATTATTAATCGAATTCCATTCAATTCCAATTTAATTAAATAAACTGGAAAACTTCATTAAACCTTAAGTAAAATATTTATTCCATTCATAACAGGGTTTAAGAACGGTATTAATAAAGATCCCATTCACAATAAACCCAAATCCAATTTATCATTTCTAAAAATCATTGGATTATTATTCTAGTTATTAACTAGTTCGTTCGGATAAAAATATATTTTATCTATTCAAATATGGAATTTTTCATCCTACATCTTTCCAAATCATTTATCATGTTATTAAATAATTTACTCATATTTTTACTTATTTTAATAAGGCCTTTACAGTCGATTTCCAGTATCGGTCACCAAACTGCATCCATAGCGTCCTTTTCCAAAACTGATTTGGACATATTTTAAAATCTAACCATTCAAATTCAATTCTCATATATTAGTTGGAAAGATCTTTTCGATACAAACCCAATGGATCTTTTCGATTCAAACCCAACGGTTCCGGTTTTAGGAGAATACGACAGTCGGATCTCCCGTTATGTCAACTCGAAATTCATGGTTGAAATTCACGAACGCTCGTTGTGCGATACGCTCTATTCAAACCATTTTAATATATATCGTCGATTTCTATTTAAAAACATGTTTTATAAAACGTTCATACATTCCTTTTAAAAACGATTTCACTTCCATTAGCAATTTAAAATAAGCTTGAACATTGCATTTCGTTATGATATCAAATTGATAATATTTACAAAATGTTATATTTTGAAATTCAATCTTCTCGATATTCATTTTTTAAAATGAATAAAATCGATATAAAATCCGTTCGAGTTAAAATAGCATTTTCTACTTAACTTGGCTTCATATATTTTTATATTTTCATGTCCATCCAAAATCAAACATCAAAATCAACTTCCAAATTTTCACTGAATATTACATTATAAAAATTTTCATGTTTATTCCGGATTCGAATAAGATTTCAACCAATATCCATGTAAATAAACTTATATGGATTACATTCATTATTTACAACCAACGATAGTTGCGAACAACTATCAAAGTCCAAAACGACAAGGGAGATGTGTGAGTCAAATATCATCCCAAGACCCGTGTGGGTTTTTAACCAATACAATTAATTAATAAATCATTACCCATATATAATGCACACACCGTAGTCATAAATAAATAAATAAATACTCAACTATCAAATTCCATTTAAGGCACCACAAGTGTCCATCCACGGAGCATGAAATGCGAGTGTCACATATTCATACAATGCTTCAAATGCAAATGATTTGTGAAGAGTTCATGTGTTGAACTCCAAAAAGGATATTATAACCACATGATGCAATTTCTAACTTGCAAATTAAAATTCATAACTAACAAACTAACTACTCTAATATACTAATTTATTTTAGAGCTCTCACCCAAGCTATACCAATCGTCACAACACTTATAATGTAGATTTTCATGTCGTGCGCTCGCCATTTGTTGTTCTCCGCACTCGAGTTCACCTTTTTGGCTCTACAGTTTGCATACGACCTCCAATTTTCACCAAACTTTGTCACTAGCACAAAAACATCATTTCGGACAACCTTTGCCTAGTGGACTTTCTTCCAAAAATGCACCAATTCGCCAAAATCGCAAATGTTTGCATCAGGTCAACGGACTTTGGATGCGTTTTCCGAGCAGCTCCGAACTTCAAAATTCGATTTTGATATGTCAAAATTGTAGAGAAAAACGAGATCTACAACTTTGGCCTTGTGGAGTCTCGGCCAGAAATGCACAGATTGAAAATTATTGAGGAAAGAAGGACAGGGGGTTATTTGCAAAACGGGATTTTTGGGGAAAGAGGGTTTTTTGGCCACGGTGGGGCCAATGGCTAGAGGTGGGTGGCTGGTGGCAGCGTAGGGGGGTCTAACGTGGCTGGGGTGGTGGTTGGTGGTGACGAAGAGGGTGGTTGGTGGTGTTCGGTGATTTAGGGCTAGTGTTAGGGTTAGGATCTGTACTAAAAGAGGAGGAGAAGGAGAGGAGGATGAGAGTGTTGCCGGATGGAGGAGGGGGCGGCTGAGAGAAGGAGGGGTGCGGCAGCCATGGGGATGGAGAGGTGCCCATTTTTGAAGAAAGGAGGAAGGAAGGAGGAAAAATGAAGAAGAAAATGGAAGAGAAGTGAGTTTATCTCTTTTTCCATCCGATCGACCGACTGCAAACGATCTCCGTTTGCCACAAATTTCGGACACGAGATAATACACGTCAAAACAAGTCCAACGAATCAACTTTCGTCGATTCCGAGTTTGTTTGACCTTCCATTTAATTTCTTAAATAGGCACAAATAATGTTTAACAAATGTGATTTTAGCGTACATTTTCTTCTTGAATGCCCACACGCTAACTCCAAAAATTATGGCCTTTTGGATTTAACCGTTATTTGACGATATAAATCCGAAAAAGATGGAATCGAATTCCGAGATCGTCTCAATAATGTTTCTTTCTAAACTGATCGCCTATTTTTGAACAAATGGTTTTTCTTCGCATGACCACATAATGAGTCCGTTTGGTGCGAATTTTGAAACCCAACTATAATTTGTCATTATGAATCCAACAAAATTGGACTCATCAAATTCTGAGCTTCCTAGCAAAATTTCACTTTTTAAGGGCTATGCGATGATTTTAAAAATCGAATTTTTAAATTTTCAAATACGAATCTTATAAATCAATTTATAATATTACTGGGTTTTTTTAAGTCAAATAAAATATAAAAACTAATTTTAAAGTTATTCTAAAATTTTATTTAGCAAAAATAACCCATTTATATTCACATATTCCTTAAAATACCTCAAATTAAATTTTAATATTGGTTCTAAAAATACACAAAGCTATGCTACTTAAGGTCGAGCTTTGATCATCATCCACAAGGCCCTGCTTTTCAACAAAAGCCTTTGATCATTTGCATCTTAGCATGCCACATTGTCAATCCAGACCGTACCATACCATTGATTTCTGCAAATATATAACCTCTAAGCTCGTATGTCTCAGAGAAGGGTGTTAAGCAAGAGAATAAATTTTCCGCTACAAACAGATATATATTTAGCAGAGACCAATAATTATAACACACCATACAATGTCAGACATAATCCATTTACAAGTCCGTTCTGGGTCTGACCGAAATCGGAGGCACCTTATTCCTCGTTCCGTATGTCCAATACAAGAGAGAGGTCCTCGCATATCCGATCGATCTCAAAATACGTTTGGTTGATCACCACTTGTTACCTTGTCTCGGAGGATCAGACCAATCAAGACATCAGCAATCATCCCAAGACCCGTGTGGGAAAAATGAAGTAGAAAATGGAAGAGAAGTGATTTTATCTATTTTTCCATTCGATCGCCTGACTGCAAACGATCTCCGTTTGCCATGAATTGCGGACGCAAGATTGTATACGTCAAGGCGAGTCCAACGAATCAACTTTTGTCGAATTCCGAGTTCGTTTGACCTTCCGTTTAATTTCTCAAACAAGCTCAAATAATGTTCAATAAATGCGATTTTAGTGTACATTTTCTTCTTGCATGCCCACACGCTAACTCCAAAAATTATGGCTTTTTGGATTTAACTACTATTTGACGATACTAATCCAAAAGAAAACGGAATCGAATTCCGAGATCGTCTCAATAATGTTCCTTTATAAATTGATCGCCTGTTTTTAAACAAATGGTTTTGCTTCACATAGCCAAATACTGAGTCTGTTTGGCGCGAATTTTGAAACCTAACAATAATTTGTCATTATGAATCCAACAAAATTGGTCTTGTCGAATTCTGAGCTTTCTAGCAAAATTTCACCTTTTAAGGGCTATGAGATGTTTTAAAAATCGAATTTTTAAAATTTTCAAATACAAAGCTTATAAATCAATTTAATAATTTTACTGGTTTTTTAAAGTCAAATAAAATATAAAAGCTAATTTTAAAATTATTCTCAAATTTTATTTAGCAAAAATAACCAACTTATATTCATATATTCCTTAAAATAGCTCAATTAAATTTTAAAATTGGTTCTGAAAATACAGGTTGTTACAGTATATTAATGGTGGTAAGTAAAGGGGTGAAGATGGAGAAGAAAGAATAACTAAAAATTCAAAATTAGCCCCTTTTTATAGTGTTCCAAAGGTTGCAATGTTTCAAATAGTGAAAATACACTTCCTTTGAAAATTGAAAATCTGACAGTTATATGTCGACATGTCTAATTATGTATGTCGACATATGTATAATATCTTGATTTTTCAAACTATTTTTCAAGTGTTTAAACATATATATATATGTGTATATATATTTCTCTAGAATTTCTTGAATCAAAACTTGTAATTTAAATGAATATTCTAAAGTGTAAAATCATATGGAAACATAATAATATATTATATAAACATATTTATAAAGTTATAAGATTTAAAAACTATAAAATTATATATATTATAAACTTATATATATTAAAACTTTATAAACATATATGTTTGAAATCATAAGTAAGATAATAGTTTGAAATGATTTAGAAAAATAATTTGAAATCAGGATTTGTATTTAGAAAACAGAATTTGAAAATCAGAATTTGAACCTGGAGTGCTATTCAGAGTCTTACATGTAAACTAGACTCAATTACTATATTTTCTTGAGCTCTTTGAAATCTCAATATCTTGATCACTCAGGAGTCTTGAATCTCTTTTGAATCCTGACAGTCTTTAGTATTTAAATCCTATATACAAACCTTACATATACATATATGTATATATTCTAGATCGAGATGTTAGTAAATATTTGATAATCGATTAATAATGATAATTAAAATAAGGTTTTTTCTGATCAAAACTCCATTCTCCAACACATTTTATATAGATATGTGATTATGGGATTCCTTGTCTTATGAAAAGGAATCTATGATTATTTGATGTTTTATCTCATCTATCATCATACTGATATGTTTAAGCTAGATTTGTAACACCCCGTAATTCTGTTAGTATTAATATTCACAAATTAAAGAATAACTTATCTCAGACGTGAGAATGGTGGGAAACGGGTTGCGCCATTGTGTTCGTCTCGGAATTCTGGTTGAAATAGAGTCCGAGTTTGTGTGAATTGGACTTCGTATGAAGAAGTTATGGCCATCGGAAGTTTCAGAAAATTCAAAACAGATTTCGGAAAATTTAAAATTCAAAATTCGGAGCCAAACAGGCTAGGCGGGAAATTTCCGCCCAGCACAGGTCGACTGGGGTGTCGACTGGGGAGTCGACACGCCCAGGACCAGGTCGACTGCCCAGTCGACTTGGGTGTCGACCTGGTCAGGTCGGCTAGGGTTTGGCTGAGCCCAATCTTGAGCTGCTGATGTGTCTTTAGGGCTGAGTTGGCAAATTTAACGGTTCAGGTTAGTTCTGAATTGATCTGACGGTCTAAATAAGCCCTAAACTCTATAAATACCTAGGTAGTCTCTCACTCTAATTCACATGAAAAATAAAGTAGCCACTGTCATGCCGTCGCCATGGAACTCAGTCTAGCCGCCGCCAACTAAGAAGGAAGAAAGCTAATCAAAACCCTAATTCTACTCAACTCTAAAGCAATTTAAGACTCTCTTTCTTCTCAAATTGTGAGTATGATGATGTTAACAAGATTATTGTTAAACTAACTCGATTAAGTCATGAATGGATTATAAGTGAATGATGTGGATTGTCATATATGTTGTTGTAAATCTTATGCTATCATGTATGTTACAAATCCTATGCTATGTGATGATGATATCCTATATGTTGTAAGTCATGCTATGATGATATTGTATAGGTTGTAGTTTTCTATGCTAAATTGAGATGAATCATACATGTTATAAAGTCATGATGTTATTGTCTATGCTAGTTAGTTCATGTTAATCAAATCATAATGTTTGGCTATGTTGATCTATATGACAAACCATGTATGCAAGTTAGATTGATTAGTAAAAGTTATGAACATATGCCATGACATCTATTTAGATCTAGAATTATGACATCTAGAATTATGCTATGACATATGTGAAATTCTATGTTAGTTCACACCATTATTATGTTGCATAAAACCCCATATGCAAGTTTACACATGAATTTGGGTTATGATCATATCATGTAAATTGTGACATTTAACAAGTTGACACCTTTAGATCCTTAACATGTGTAGTTTATGCAAGTTTCACCCCTATTATGATTAAATTAATTTTAATTGTCTATATGTTGTGATAATTTATTTTTGTGCTATAAGTTAGACTATTCGAGTCTAACGTATATTCTGCGTTGAATAAGCGAACGTATAAACGTGGGGTAGGGGTAATATTAAGGATTTAATAACAAGATGTTTGGGTGCAATTGATATGATTTTGCATGACATGAATGGATGGCTATAATTGAGTCAATTATGGACATCATTAAAAGTGGACTTAATTAATAATTTGAATGGGGAATTATTAAAACTGGGGTAAAAGATTATAAGTGTTAATCAATGCTTAGGACACGAGGTTGGACTCATTTATGACGTAAATCTGCCCGGACCTGCCCGGCAAATCCAGTGGTCACAAATGTCAGCCCAATGTGAGAGGTCCTAGGCCTAAACTAAAGCATAATAGTTGTAAAGACACGAGGTTAGACTCTTTTATGGTATAAGACTGCCCGGACCCGCCTGGCAAATCCAGCTGCTATAAATGCCAGTCTAATGTGAGAGGTCTTTATGAGGTTATGACCTGAATGAATTAAGAAATACTTAACCAGATAAACATGTAAGGTGGGACATGGGGGTTAAGTAGGTGCCTTGGGTGGCATGAGGAATCTAGTGGGTGCCCTTAGTGGCATGTGAAATACGAGTAGTAAGACTTAACCAAACACACATGTAAATGAACATGACTAAGAGGGTTAAGTGGGATATACTAATGGTGACAAGCTTAGGTGGGTAGCTTGTGGGGGCCCATTTCAACCAATATCCCAAACGTATCTTTGCGGGCTCGACCCAAGTCGAGGACGGGACACGCATACTGGGTTTGACTATAAGAGGTCAAAACGGGGTAGCGGTGGCAACACGAGTCCAACGGGTTTCATATGCGTGTGTGGACCCGGGCTGGTAGGTAAGACGTTGTTGCATCGTGTAGGTATAAGCCGTGCATTCTCAATTTGTATCGGGTTGCCACTTTAGGGAAGTGATACACCCCACCGTAGGGCCAGCACGGGTATCTACGAGTAGGGAGCCAATCGAAAGTGGGTAGTGGGGTACACCTAGTGGAGATAGGGGCAGACGACACCTATGTAGTCAGCTAGGGGTACGCAAGGCTATTTATAAAGTTTCCGTGTGAAGCAAGTGGGATCAACCTTTAGGGTGACTGGTGCGGTGCAGTGTAGTAATGTGCGGTGCAGTGTAGTAATGTGCGGTGCAGTCTAGTAATGTGCAGTGCAGTGTAGTAATCATTCGTTAGTAATTAGGTGTGCCTTTAACGTTTTCTTTCACGTTATCTTTATCTGCTCATTCCATACCTAATAGTTCATAGACATTTACTTGTCTTCCAGCTTATGCCTTAGTCTAGTTATTTTGATAATAGTATTGTTAGAATTATCATACTCGCCAGACTTTATGTCTGACCCCCTCCATTTCTATCCTTTTTCCCCCTCCAGGTCCTCAGGTTGGGCCCAGCTCTAGTGGAGTCTGATTGGATTGCTTTATCTCTCTTTGAAAGCTTGGACCGTTGAAGTAAAGTCCAGCTTGTTATCCTCTTTAATGGCTATTTATGTAATGGGGTTATGTATTTTGTTTTATGAAGATGGATATTGTACTTGACTCTGATTTATGGTTTTATGATGTAACAAACATGTTTAATTTCCGCTGCAACAAAATGAAGTTTTAGATTTCCAAGTACTACTTATTATCTGTCTTGTTGTAATTTTTCTGTTCTATATTCACTTAAAACCTCCATGGAAGTTAACGCATTCCCATAGTGAGTGACATTAATGGACGTGGGGTGTTACACGTGGTATCAGAGCTTAAGGTTACCAGAACAGATAAATTTTTTAGAAAAACTATTTTTCTAAAGTATTTTTGGAAGAAGTATTTTCAAAAACATGTCTTAATGAGTAATTTAAAGAGGAAAGTTTTTATGAAAAACATAATCCCCAATAGCCATATATCTTTATCTTTCGAATTCTCCATTTTGAATCTTTCCTTTTTCGTTTCAGCATCGCTGTAACACCCCACGTTCATTAATGTCACTCACAAAGGGAATGCATTAACTTCTATGGAGGTTTTAGGTGAATATAGAACAGTAAAATTTCAACAAGAAAGATATAAAATAGTACTTGGAAATTTAAAAACTTTATTTCAATTGCAGCAGAAGTCAAAACATGTTTGATTACATCATAACACCATAATCAAAGTCAAGTACAATATCTATCTTGATAAAACAAGTACATAATCCCATTACATAAATAGCCATTAAAAAGAAAGATAACAAGCTGGACTTTACTTCAGCAGTCCAAGCTTTCCAAGAGATAAGCAATCCAATCAGACTCCACTGGAACTTGGCCCAACCTGAGGACCTAAAGGGAGAAAAAGATGAAAAAGAGGGGGGGTCAGACATAAAGTCTGGCGCGTATGATAATTCTACAATACTATTATCAAAATAACTGGACTAAGGCATAAGCTGGAAAACAAGGAAATGTCTATGAAAGAGCAGATTAAGGACATAGACAATCACTAAAGGAAACGTTATAGGCGCTCCTAAATACTAAAGGATAAACACTATACTGCACCACACCAGTCACCCTAAAGATTGATTCCACTTAGCTTCACTTAGAAACTTTCTTAATGGCTTTACGTACTCCTAGCTGACTACATAGGTGCCGCCTGCCCCTATCTCCACTAGGTGTACCCCACTTTCCATTTTTCGATCGGCTCCCTACTCGTAGATACCCGTGCTGGCCCCATAGTGGGGTGTATCATTCCCCTAAAGTGGAAACCCGATATAACGGAGATGCACGGCTTATACCTACACGATGCAACAACGTCTTACCTACCAGCCCGGGTCCACACACGCATATGAAACCCGTTGGACTTGCGTTGCCACCGCTCCCTGTTTTGGCCTCTTATAGTCAAACCCAGTATGCGTGTCCGTCCTCGACTTGGGTCGAGCCCACAAAGATACGTTTTGGGATACTGGTTGAAATGGGCCCCCATTATTTCCCATAAGCATTCCACCTAAGCTTGTCCCATTAGTCCATCCACTTAACCCACTTAGTCATGTTCATTTACATGTGTATTTGGTTAAGTCTAATCGTATTTCAAATGCCTCTAAAGGCAACCACTAGATTCCTCATGCCACCCAAGGCACCTACTTAACCCCCATGTCCCACCTTACATGATTATCTGGCTAAGTATTTCTTAATTCATTAAGGCCATAACCTCATAAAGACCTCTCACATTAGACTGGCATTTATGGCAGCTGGATTTGCCGGGCGGGTCCGGGCAGTCTTACACCATAAAAGAGTCTAACCTCGTGTCTTTACAACTGTTATGCTTTAGTTTGGGCCTAGGACCTCTCACATTGGGCCGACATTTGTGACTACTGGATTTGCCGGGCGGGTCCGGGCAGGTTTACGTCACAAACGGGTCCAACCTCGTGTCCTAAGCATTGATTATTATTAATAATCCACTTTCCCCAATTTTAATAATTCCCTACTTGAATTATTAATTAATTCCAAATTTTACAATGTCCATAATTGACTCAATTATGGACATCCATTTAAGGCATGCAAAACCATATCAATTGCACCCCAATTTATTAATTTCCTAATATTACCCCTACCCCACGTTTGAACGTTTATTCGCAAAATGTATGCTAGACCCTATTAGTCTAACTCATAGCATAAAAGAAAATATTCACAACAACAACATATATATGTGACTAAATAAATCATAACAAGGGGTAAAACTTGCATACATTACAACTTGCATAAGGTTATACATGTCATGGATCTAAGGGTGTCAACTTATTCATAATTCACATAATATGATTTTGATCAAATTTCATAAACTTGTATAGGACATGTGTGAATCAACATCATTAACAATATGGTTTTATATGGGTACACCTAACTCAATAGGCAAATTCCCAAAAATAAAAATTCATTTAATCATAGATTCATGTATATGGGTACGCCTAACTTAATAGGCAAATTCCCATATTCAAGATCCAATTAATTTGTAGATTCATGTATATGGGTACACCTAACCCAATAGGCTAATTCCCATAATCAAGATCTATTATAAAAAAACATAAACTTTAAACATGATCCAATTCGCATAAATACTAACATCATGATTTTACAACTTGTATGATTCAACACAACTTAACATGACATCATTATCATATAACATAAGTATTTCAACATATGTGATAATATGAGATCTACAACATATATAAGATTTACAACATAGCATATCATAATTTGCAACATAGCATGATATGATTTACAACCTAGCATAGCATGATTAATCACATGTGACATAGCATAGGATTATTTACAACATAATCACTACAACATAACAACATATATATGATAACATAATAGCATAACAAGAGATCCACAACATAATTTACAAATACATAACAATTCATATCACTTTCTTGTGATCCATTCATAACTTAATCAAATTATTTTATAATAATATTGTGAGATTCATCATACTCACAATTTTAAAGAAGAGAAATAGAAAGAGAGAGAGCTTTTGATTTGATTTGAGTAGATTTAGTTTGTAGATTAGGCCTTCTTCTTCTTTAGTTTGTGACGGCTATGCTGAACTCCATGGCAACGACATGTCGGTAGCTCTCCAATTTTTCAAGTGATTTAGGGTTAGAGTCTACCTACTTATTTATAGATGTTAGGATTCATTTAGGCCATTAGATTTAACCTAGAAATAACCGTAGCCATTCAGACCAGATGGGGTTTATCTTATTGACTCAGCAATGAGTCAGAAGTGACTCAGCAAACACTCAGCAAATTAATAAACTTCTATTCATGTTTACATTAACTGCCCATATATATATATAAATATATATATATATACACACGCACCTATTCATGAATTCAAATTAATCCATAATTAACTTATGACCATTTCTACACATTAATTTTCCAATTAATGTCTTAATTCCACTTTTCGCCTTTTAAGGCAATTCACATATCTCAAATTTGTTATATGCCTTTTTAAGGCTATTTCGTGCAAATTCTCAATATTAATTCTTTTAATTTGTGAATATTAGTATTAACAGAAATACGGGGTGTTACATTGGCTGAAGATCTTAACCTTCCGGAGGGTGTAACGATACCAGGATGGTATAGGAGGTTATTAGAGGCTAGGGCCGCTGCAGGTCCAGCCAATGTTCCTCCACCGCCAGTTGCACCTGCTCCTTCTCCTCCTCCTCCCCCTCCTCGCACTGATACTTTTGCAAAGACATGCAAGGAATTTAAGGCTATGGGTGGAAAACCTTTTCAAAGTTCAAAAACGTTTGTGGAAGCCAGGGACTAGCTTAAGGAGGTGGAAGAATTGCTTGATATCTTTGAAGTAGAAGACGGAAGGAAAGTCCGATTAGTAGCTTGGCTAATGAAGGGAGAGGCCTCGTTTTGGTGGGAGGTCACTAATGGGGAGCGTCCTGTTGATTCTTGGGCGGATTTCAGACGTAGGTTTGAGGCAAAGTTTCTCTCAAGGACAGATGAGAATCTATATATGGAAAGGTTCTTGAATGTGAAGCAAGGAAGCTCATCAGTGAAAGAATATGTTAACAAATTTAATCAGTTAGCAAGGTTTGGCTTGGACTTAGTGAATACGCCGGAGAAGAAGGCTCTGAGGTTCGTTAATGGATTGAATGAACCATTGCAAGGGTTGGCTATGACCCACATCCCTATGGGGGCCACCTTTGAGAAGCTAGTAGACATGGCACTCATGCACGAGGAGAAAGGCGCTAATGCTAATAAGGCGCCTGAGAAGAAAGGGGATCAGAAGAAACCACAACAGCAACAACAGAACAAGGGTGGAAAAGGCAACAATGGCAAGGGAAAGAAGAAATGCTTTTACTGTGGAACCCTAGGCCATCTCAGCAAGGATTGCCGAAAGAAAAATAAGACTGGTTGTTTTCACTGTGGCAATGCGGGACATCTAGTGAAGGACTGCCCAAAGAAGGGGAAGAGGGCAGGGACTACCTCGGAAGGACAGGGGCAGGCTCTTATGGCACCAGGGCAGGCAAGGGGACAAGTTCAGGCTCTCGCGGTCCCACCGCTGCAAGAACGAGGTAGAACCATTTATGTTGAAAGCTTAGTTTTTCTGTTTGATCATCCTGTCCGTACCTTATTCGATTCGGGTGCATTGCATTCGTTTATCTCTACATCATTAGTTGAATCACTGCACTTAAACACCAGTTTAGTAGAGGATCCCTTAGTAGTTTCGAATCCAATTGGGGGCTCAGCTCATTTGTCCATGATGTGTTTGGATTTGAAAATTTCTATACTTAGCGTTGAGTTTAGATGTGATGCTTATGTGTTGGGCTTCACGGGCTATGGGCTAATTTTAGGAATGGATTGGTTATCCAGAAATGGGGCCGTTCTTGATTGTGAAAGGAGAGTAGTTAGGCTCATGACTCGCCTTGGCAACACTCTCGAAATTTTTTGTAATCCCATAAATTCTGTTATGCTAAGTTATTTAGAATCGCTTGACGCGTCTGAGGAAAATCTACGATCTGTTAGAGTGGTCCGAGAATACTCGGATGTGTTTGAGGAGGTGAAGGGCTTGCCTCCGAAGCGGGAGATAGATTTTCGAATATATCTTATGGATAATGCGAAACCAGTATCTTTGCCAGTACGCCACATGGCTCCTCGTGAAAGGAGGGAACTCGATAAGCAAGTGAAGGAGTTGCTTGAGAAGGGGTTCATAAGACGAAGTATATCGGAGTGGGGTGCTCCAGTAGTATTTGCCACGAAGGCGGATGGGTCCCTTAGACTTTGTGTGGACTATAGAGAACTTAATAAACTCACTAAGAAGAACAGACACCCACTGCCGAGGATTGACGATCTCTTTGATCAGTTAGTTGGCGCCCCAGTGTTTTCACAGTTGGACTTAGCCACTGGTTTCCATCAGTTGAGAGTGGCTGAGGATAGCATTGACAAGACCGCCTTTAGGACTCCGGACGGTTTCTATGAATGGCTAGTGATGCCCTTCGGTTTGACAAACGCCCCCGCATACTTTGTTGATCTGATGAGTAGGGTGTTTAGGGAGTACCTTAACAAATTCGTGGTAGTCTCTGTAGATGACATCTTGATCTTTTCTAAGGATGAAGAAGAGCATGCCCTAACTCTTAGGGAAGTGTTGGAGACCCTACGAGCGCATAATCTTAAAGCTAAATTTTCTAAGTGTCACTTCTGGAGGAAGGAAGTATGGTTCTTAGGGCACGTGGTTTCCAAAGAAGGGATAACAGTGGATCCCGCGAAGGTAGTGGCCATCCAAGATTGGAAGGTCCCTAAAAATGCTACCGAAGTGAGAAGTTTCTTGGGGTTGGCTGGCTACTATAGGAAGTTTATCAAAGACTTCGCAAAGATATCAGCTCCATTAACACGCTTGACGAAGAAGAACCTAGTCTTCGCGTGGGACGTAGATTGTGATGATGCGTTCCAACGTTTGAAGAGAGATTTGACCTCAGCTCCAGTCTTAGTGCTGCCAGACGGGAGTAAGCCATTTACTATTTATACCGATGCTTGTGGGACAGGTCTAGGCGCAGTCTTAATGCAAGAGGGTAGGGTAATAGCCTAGGTGGAAGGCAGTTGATTAGGGAGACTTACTTGGGCCCGATATGATTAGGGAGACTTCGGAGAAGATCGACTTGATTCGAAGGAGGATGAAAGCAGCGCAAGATAGACAGAAATCTTATGCGGACAAGAGAAGGTCAGATCTTGAGTTTGATGTTGGGGACATGGTCTTTATCAAAGTGTCTCCATTACGGAACGTTGTTCGCTTTGGGTCCGTTGGGAAATTAGCACCAAGGTTTGTAGGGCCTTTTCCTATTAAGGAGAAGATTGGACAGATGGCGTATAGAGTGGAGTTGCCCGAGAGACCTAGTGGTGTACACAACGTATTCCATGTGTCACATTTGAGGAAGTGCCTACACGAGACCGCGGAGGTGGTAGAGCCGAGCTTGCTTAGAGAGGTGGAGATAGAACGTGATGCTACGATTCGACGAGCTCCTACATGCATTCTTGGGTCAGAGATCAAGAAGTTGAGGAATCGAGAGGTCAGACTAGTCAAAGTACAATGGGGAGATGATGAGAGCAACGCTACTTGGGAGACAGAAGAGAATATGCGTTCACGATACCCTTTCCTTTTCGAGGGTATGTCCTTTAATTTCTCCTTTATCGCTTATCTTGTACTTATCTTGCCTTTAGGGTATCCTCTCGCTAGTATCCTTGACCTTTAGATAGGGTAATCCTATGGTTGAAACATGTGTTTGAGACATGTTATGTATGATGGATGCTTGTGGACGCAAGTGTTTGCTAGTGGTTGCTCGTGGATACATATACACACACTTTAGGCACTAGATCGGCTCAGTCACTTCATATTGCATATTGCATATAAATGTGTGTACACGGTTAATTTAATGGATGTATAATGGTTGTGCTATCATATGGATACTGCATTTTGGTGAATGATTGTGCACATATGTAGAGATAATATGTATCGATAGGTTTCTTTCGCATACATAATGGACGCATGGCACTATCATGGTTTGCATTAAGGAGGTCAACTGAATCAGTAGACCGCCTGATTTTGCATTAGATAAGGATCATATACACACACTTCTTGCATATGTTCATACAGCATTAGAAGCTTTAAGGACAATGGATGCCTGTGTTTGATGGTTGAGTAGATGGCTGTTTGGATGTTAGGATATACATTCTTCTTGACTTGAAGATTTCGGGGTCGAAATCCTTTAAGGAGGGGAGAATGTAACACCCCGTAATTCTGTTAGTATAAATATTCACAAATTAAAGAATAACTTATCTCATACGTGAGAATTATGGGAAACGGGTTGCGCCATTGTGTTCGTCTCGGAATTCTGGTTGAAATAGAGTCCGAGGTTGCGTGAATTGGACTTCGTATGAAGAAGTTATGGCCATTGGAAGTTTCAGAAAATTCGAAACAGATTTCGGAAAATTTAAAATTCAAAATTCGGAGTCAAACGGGCTAGGCGGGAAATTCCCGCCCGGCACAGGTCGACTGGGGTGTCGACTGGGGAGTCGACACGCCCAGGACCAGGTCGACTGCCCAGTCGACTTGGGTGTCGACCTGGTCAGTTCGGCTAGGGTTTGGCTGAGCCCAATCTTGAGCTGCTGATGTGTCTTTAGGGCTGAGTTGGCAAATTTAACGGTTCAGGTTAGTTCTAAATTGATCTGACGGTCTAAATAAACCCTAAACTCTATAAATACCTAGGTAGTCTCTCACTCTAATTCACATGAAAAATAAAGTAGCCACCGTCATGCCGTCGCCATGGAACTCAGTCTAGCCGTCGCCAACTAAGAAGGAAGAAAGCTAATCAAAACCCTAATTCTACTCAACTCTAAAGCAATTCAAGACTCTCTTTCTTCTCTAATTGTGAGTATGATGATCTTAACAAGATTATTGTTAAACTAACTCGATTAAGTCATGAATGGATTATAAGTGAATGATGTGGATTGTCATATATGCTGTTGTAAATCTTATGCTATCATGTATGTTATAAATCTTATGCTATGTGATGATGATATCCTATATGTTGTAAGTCATGCTATGATGATATTGTATAGGTTGTAGTTTTCTATGCTAAATTGAGATGAATCATACATGTTATAAAGTCATGATGTTATTTTCTATGCTAGTTAGTTCATGTTAATCAAATCATAATGTTTGGCTATGTTGATCTATATGACAAACCATGTATGCAAGTTAGATTGATTAGTAAAAGTTATGAACATATGCCATAACATCTATTTAGATCTAGAATTATGACATCTAGAATTATGCTATGACATATGCGAAATTCTATGTTAGTTCACACCATCATTATGTTGCATAAAACCCTATATGCAAGTTTACACATGAATTTGGGTTATGATCATATCATGTAAATTGTGACATTTAACAAGTTGACACCTTTAGATCCTTAACATGTGTAGTTTATGCAAGTTTCACCCCTATTATGATTAAATTCATTTTAATTGTCTATATGTTGTGATAATTTATTTTTGTTCTATAAGTTAGACTATTCGAGTCTAACGTATATTCTGCGTTGAATAAGCGAACGTGTAAACGTGGGGTAGGGGTAATATTAAGGATTTAATATTAAGAAGTTTGGGTGCAATTGATATGATTTTGCATGACATGAATGGATGGCTATAATTGAGTCAATTATGGACATCATTAAAAGTGGACTTAATTAATAATTTGAATAGGGAATTATTAAAACTGGGGTAAAATATTATAAGTGTAAATCAATGCTTAGGACACGAGGTTGGACTCGTTTGTGACGTAAATCTGCCCGGACCCGCCCGACAAATCCAGTGGTCACAAATGTCAGCCCAATGTGAGAGGTCCTAGGCCTAAACTAAAGCATAACAGTTGTAAAGACACGAGGTTAGACTCTTTTATGGTATAAGACTGCCCGGACCCGCCCGGCAAATCCAGCTGCCATAAATGCCAGTCTAATGTGAGAGGTCTTTATGAGGTTATGGCCTGAATGAATTAAGAAATACTTAACCAGATAAACATGTAAGGTGGGACATGGGGGTTAACTAGGTGCCTTGGGTGGCATGAGGAATCTAGTGTGTGCCCTTAGTGGCATGTGAAATACGAGTAGTAAGACTTAACCAAACACACATGTAAATGAACATGACTAAGAGGGTTAAGTGGGATATACTAATGGTGACAAGCTTAGGTGGGTAGCTTGTGGGGGCCCATTTCAACCAGTATCCCAAACGTTTCTTTGTGGGCTAGACCCAAGTCGAGGACGGGACATGCATACTGGGTTTGACTATAAGAGGCCAAAACGGGGTAGCGGTGGCAATGCGAGTCCAACGGGTTTCATATGCGTGTGTGGACCCGGGCTGGTAGGTAAGACGTTGTTGCATCGTGTAGGTATAAGCCGTGCATTATCAAGTTGTATCGGGTTGCCACTTTAGGGGAGTGATACACCCCACTATGGGGCCAGTACGGGTATCTACGAGTAGGGAGCCGATCGAAAGTGGGTAGTGGGGTACACCTAGTGGAGATAGGGGCAGACGACACCTATGTAGTCAGCTAGGGGTACGCAAGGCTATTTATAAAGTTTCTGTGTGAAGCAAGTGGGATCAACCTTTAGGGTGACTGGTGCGGTGCAGTGTAGTAATGTGCGGTGCAGTGTAGTAATGTGCAGTGTAGTAATCATTCGTTAGTAATTAGGTGTGCCTTTAACATTATCTTTCATGTTATCTTTATCTGCTCATTCCATACCTAATAGTTCATAGACATTTACTTGTCTTCCAGCTTATGCCTTAGTCTAGTTATTTTGATAATAGTATTGTTAGAATTATCATACTTGCCAGACTTTATGTCTGACCCCCTCCATTTCTATCCTTTTTCCCCCTCCAGGTCCTCAGGTTGGGCCCAACTCTAGTGGAGTTTGATTGGATTGCTTTATCTCTCTTGGAAAGCTTGGACCGTTGAAGTAAAGCCCATCTTGTTATCCTCTTTAATGGCTATTTATGTAATGGGGTTATGTATTTTGTTTTATGAAGATGGATATTGTACTTGACTCTGATTTATGGTTTTATGATGTAACAAACATGTTTAATTTCCGCTGCAATAAAATGAAGTTTTAGATTTCCAAGTACTACTTATTTTTTTTTGAAAAACGCAATAATGTGTGGTCTTCCTATAGGAAGAGAGCACACATATATATATAAATAAAAAGGGAAACAGAACAGTATACAATATCCAATCTCAGACCCAATACAAAAATGCCAAAAGGAAGTAAGGAATAATAGATAGATGAGTTCCGGCAAGGCCACCACCCATCATACCACAATATCGAGTTCCGGCAAGGCCACCACCCGGTATTGGGTATATCTATTACCTTACAATATGGCAATCTAAATAATAGACAATGGGGCTAACCATTCCCCTACCACCACACCACATCAATAATGAATACATATAAAACTAAACAAGCAATAAATCTCAATCCAGTCAGCACTCCCATAGTCTCATAAGCTCCCAAGCTAAGTCCATAACCTGTAACCTGAAATACTAAGAAAAATTATCAGTAACAAACAAGTATATATGAGTATATACCTATACCTATATATGTATGTATAAATATGCATATTAGTATAAATAATTACACTTATATGTATATTAACATGCATATATATATAATCATATATACCATAAAAGAAGGAGAAAGCGGAATAACATGTATGGTAAGTACTAATAACTAGCAAGGCCAGCAAAGACGAAATCTATTTAATCTAAAATATCTAGAAACTCTAATAAACAAACTCAGATTAGATCCGACCTTAAGCAAAAAACAGCCAAATCGTAAACAACCAAAAAACTTATAATATGAATTAGACATCCAATCCAGACTAAATTTCACAATACTAATTATTAAGTTATCAGAAGAGTCAGAATTAAAATGAAAAAATCTCTGATTTCTTTCTAACCAAATAAACCACCCCGAAATTACTATTAAGGAATCCAATATATATCTCTGCCTAGTATTAAACCTTAATCTAATACAATTCCAATATTCTGTACAATCATTTAAAACATTGAAACCGACAAATGTAAATTTTTTTAGAATCGTGTTAAAAATATAAAATGTGCAATTACAAGAAAAGAACAAATGATCAACGTGTTCCTCACCAATTTGACAAAAACTACATTTGCTATCAAATATGATATTCTTCCTTTTCAATTGCTCAATCGTATTAAGCTTCTTGTGAATGATTAACCACATAAGAAACTTGGCTTTGGGGGGAGCATTTGACTTCCATAAAAATTTAAAAGGATATGTAGAAACTCCAGAAAAATTAATAAAATTATACATTGAATTGACCGTGTAGACTGATTTCTTATCTAAACTCCAACTCAAAGAATCCCCATGCTCATCCAAGTTATACAGATCTAACTTTGCTTTAAGTAGAGCTAATTGTCTTAACAAGTCTTCTTCTAAAATGTTATCAAAGGAAAACACCCACGGTGGGTGAAGATCCACCCTATAAACATCTATAATACATGCATTCTTAAAATTACAATTAACATAAAGTTCATTGAATTCAATTTTTAGTGGCACCCTAGAGATCCAAGGATCATGCCAAAAGTAAGTAAGGTCCCCTGAGTGAACTATTACTTTACAACCTAATTTGAAAAAAGGAAAGCAATACAGAACAGATTTCCAAAAATGTGATAGTCTATTTTCCCATACACTACTATTCCCCACGATAAACTCCCCTCTAGAGTAATAGGATTTAATTACAACGGACTTCGATGATGCCTTAATGGCAGGACTTCTAAATTTCCATAACCACTTGGCAAGCATGGATGAATTAAAATTGTATAAATTTAAAATACCCAAACCCCCGTCTTTTTTAGGCTTACAACACGTGTCCCAGTTTACTAAACAATTGTGAACTCGACCTAAGGAAGAACCATTCCAAAGAAAGTTATGTCTAATCCTATCGATCTTCTCTATGACCCATAATGGAAATCGATGCACAGCCATCCAATATGATGGAATAGCCAAAAGTACCGAATTGACTAAAACTAATCTACCTGCTCTCGACAGGAATCTGTTATTCCAACTAAGTAGTCTATTATTAATCTTATCAATGATCACTAACCAATCTTCTTTTTTAAGCTTCGAAGGTCTAATCTTAAACCCTAGATAATCAAAAGGGAATTTCATAATGGAGCAGTTTAGGGTGTCGGCTACCGATGCCTCCACCTTATTAACATCATTAAAAACCATTACCGCACTTTTGTCAAAATTAATCCTAAGACCAGATAGCATTTCAAAACAGTAAAGTATAAATTTAAGGGTAATTATGTGCTTAGGCAAGTGGGAAGAGAATAATAAAGTATCATCTGCAAATTGGAGAATAGATAATTCATTATTAAATTCCTCATTCCCAACACTACCTAGAAACCCTAGTCTACTCGCTCTTTTAATAATTCTAGAGAAGACATCCACCGCTAAATTGAACAGAAAAGGCGATAAGGGGTCTCCTTGTCTAAGACCCCTCTTGGATTGATTATTCTTTCCCACTACCCCATTAACAACTATATTCGAACAACCAGATCTTAACAATAATAAGATCCAGTTGGTCCATTTTACACTAAATCCTCTAGCAAGACATAGTTCACATATGAAATCCCAGTCTATAGAGTCAAACACCTTTTCGAAATCTAACTTTAAAATGGCACAAGTAATGTTATTCTTGCAACAGACATTGATGTATTCATGTACTGCTGCCACACCATCAACTATATTTCTACCTTTAATGAATGCAGTTTGAGAACAATCTATAAGATCATTCATCCTAGAACTAAGCCTGTTAGCTAAAAGTTTAGATATAATCTTAACGGAAACATTAATAAGAGAGATTGGTCTGAAGTCCTTTAGAGAATTTGCACCCTCTC
The DNA here is from genome assembly GCA_030737875.1 of Allium sativum. Classification (NCBI taxonomy): domain Eukaryota; kingdom Viridiplantae; phylum Streptophyta; class Magnoliopsida; order Asparagales; family Amaryllidaceae; genus Allium; species Allium sativum. The sequence goes on along the minus strand of CM060909.1, from coordinate 423,514,755 downwards.
TCTTATGAATAAGGATGACATTTGCGCAGTTGAAACTACCTAAACGAAGTTCACCGTTATAAAATTCATTAAATAAATTTATTATGTCTGGCTTTAAGACTTCCCAAAATTGCTTATAAAAATTAACAGAAAATCCATCTGGACCCGGAGCTTTGTCACTAGGCATATCACATATTGCCTTCCAAATCTCCTGCTCAGAAAAAGGTTCGTCTAAACTATCAAGATTAGTCCTACCTTCATATGGATATAACTCACTCCATCTAACGTTAGTTCTCCTCTTAATCTTAGAACCAAATATCTGCTTATAGTACCTAGTGAAAGCTTCATTTAAATCTTTTTGCATATTCAACTCTACATTATCAACAATTATAGAATGAATCATATTATCCCGTCTCCTCTTATTCGCTACACTATGGAAAAACTTAGTGTTATTATCCCCTTCCTTAATCCATTGTATACGTGATCTTTGCCTCCACATTACCTCTTCTTTTTCTAAAATCAGTTTGAGATCTTTTTTAAGATTACAGTATTTATCCTTTTCAGCTAGATTAAGATGCCTTGACTCACTAATTTTATCCAAATCCAACAATCCACACATAATCTTGTCCTTCTTAATTCTCACATTACCAAATACAAATTTATTCCAACGCTTTAGAAAGAATCTCAATTTACCTAACTTAGCAACAAAAATCTTAGCACTATTACCACTATATACATTATTAAAATAGAATAAAGACCTCCACTTTATCGAAACTAGATTTATGAAACTAGGATCAAGTAACCACATCTTCTCAAATTTGAAATTGTTACTAATAGTTAAGTTCGAATCACAAGTAAGGACGATTGGACAATGATCAGAGTGTAAGAAAGGTAGCCCCTTGACTCTACAAATCGAAAATCTATCTTCTACCTCCGAATTAATTAAAAATCTGTCTAATAATGCAAAGGAGGGACTATCACGAACATTCGACCAAGTGAACAATCTATTATCCATATGAATCTCTATCAAATTATTATCTAAAATAAACTCGTTGAATTCCTCCATATCAGAGAAATCCCCTTCACGGGGTAACCTCTCACCTAGGAATCTAGTAACGTTGAAATCGCCCCCTACAATCCAAAGATTGGGGGAATGATTTCTGAAATTAGAGATTTCATCCCACAAAATTCTCCTCTCTATCTTAGAATGAGGTCCATACACATTGGATATGCACAAAGTAGAATCATCACAAAGGGAAGCTAATATGACGTGTAAAGAATGCATCTTTATAGACTCTTGCACGAGTCTATATTGGCTCTCTTTCCAACCAATCATGAGTCCACCAGCAGTACCAACTGCCGGTAGACACACCCAGTTACGGAAAGTGGACCCACCTAATCTAAGATAAAAACTAAAGTCCGGACGTTCAATTTTTGTCTCTTGTAGTAAGATAATATCGATATGGTTATCTCTAAAGAAAGTTCTAACTTTAGCACATTTTTTAGGTTCATTTAGTCCTCTAACGTTCCAACTAACAATCCTCATTTATTCAAAGATGAAACCCTTTCTAATTCTCTACTTCTAATATAATCAGAATCAAGTTCAATATCTGTGAAAATAAATGCTGTATCACTGGCTAGCTGAAAAAGTTGGCTAGTCGACATATTATTCAACGCATATGGAGAATAAGCACTGCCATAAACAGGAGTCATACCTGAGCCCCGTGTCGACCTGCTACTACTAGCATCCGAAACCGGAGACCTACCTCTAAATGGAGAGGTGCTAGATCTGATCCTAGCACTACGGCGAACCAATCCAGAACAAGGAATAACTCTTCTACGCCTCCCCCTTCTAGGCGAAGAGGAGGAACAATCTGAACTCTGACATGTGACCTCGTTTGGCTTCAACAGGACATCACCCCTCAAGAAACCAGTATTATTATCTTCACCAATTGATGAGCAGGGTTTGCCAGCAACACTTAACAGTCGTAAAAGAATATCCTCCCAATTGAATAAATAAGGACTCGGCCTCAAAGAGTGCAACATCATTCCGCCTGTGCTAATAACCACCGTGAATACACTACTAAATTGACAGTCCCAAACTGAAAAAGCCATAACCTCAGCCTCAATGCCAACCAGACGTGTTACTGTACCGTCCAACCTCTTCCCTTCGAAACCCACCTGATCATCCCATCTATTCATCTCTACCACCTTAGTGATAGCCCGAACACCACAACTCGCCTCATGATCCACTTCCAGACAAACTTTCTTTAGCCTTTTGAACCGAGATCCACTCTCCCTCAAATAATCCAACTTCAGACCATCATCACTGTCAGTAGCAACCGTAACCTCACACGTTGATACCAACCCCTCCTCATCAACATCCACTGCCAATGCATCAAAGCTATTCGAAAGAGTAACATCATTTGCCACTGACCATAAAATCTCTTTAGATTTCCCTATAGTGTTAACAGCCTCGCTTATCGAATCCACCTCATGACCTACCTCGTCTATGTCTAAAACATCCCCCTCTATCAACACATTAATAGTCTTGTCAAGCTTGTATCCATTACATTCCTCAGCAGTCAATGAAACATTATCCAGGCCCATGCAATTCATTACAGCAGGATCCAACATCAAAGGATCACAACAATAAAACCGCTGCAAATCAACATCATGCAGCATATCACTTTCAAAACAATTCACCTCATTCACTACTATATTTGCAAGCTTATCCGTAACCTCCACAGACTTCAGATTATTCCTTAAACCGCCAAATCTCGAAAAATCACAATCAGTAGCATTATGATACTCCTTATCACTGAATTCACTTATAATGGCAGAATGTAAGGCATCAAAGTGTTCAAGAATTCTGTCTAACATCCTAACAGCCGCCATGATTCTGCTCGGTAACTGATCAGAGAGAAATCTTCGTACCTTAACCAGATTTAAGCTAAATGCAAAAGCGTGTTCTTTTCTATTTAACGGCATTGGCAACGGGGGATAAACCTTGGCTTCATCACCCCTCTTTTCCCACAAGATTCCATCCACCATCCCTTCTAAGTTCCATCCCAACAACAACAATAGATAGGCACTATCATTTAAACAACTAGGAGAGTCCAGAGAAAGCAGGTCTAAAAGCTCAATTATATTTTGGCATATTCTCGAACAGTTAATGTGCATCAGTTCTAATGTCGATTTTCCAGCAAAACTCAATGAATAACTAGTCTTTTTATGCCCGATTCCGCCACATTTAAAGCATCTCAGCCCATTTCTACAATTACTCGCCCTATGATTCAATTCGTCACAGCGAAAACAAACACTAGATCCCAAATTTTTTCCAAATTGAAATTGATTAGCCTTAGACGGATTCCAATTTGGCATATTAAGCGTGGGTTTCCGCGCAATATCAGCATAAGAGCAATTAAGATTTGAAAATGAATGCTGTGGAAGACTCACTGATTGCTGCGGAAGACTTACAGAACAATTAAGCGAGGCCTCACTCTGCCTAAAGGTCAAATTGAGTCTCCCCCCATTCATGTTAGTCATATTTTTGATCAAATCCGGAGACGAATTATTGAAAATACCAGAAATACCATGATAAATTCCTGTTGATTTGCCACCGAATATCAACACATCACCTGATTCAAGAATTATGTTCCTGACAGGGCTTCTTCCTTCTCTATACACGAACTCAGCTAAGTCTCCTATCGAAATCGAGACAATTGGAAGGCCAAGAGACAGACTTTCCTTGCTTTCATCATTATCCTGGTGCATTCCCAATTTCCTATCACTATTGTAGTAATTAATAATACAAACGTCAGGGATTATGGGTGGAAGTTCATCCGGTGTTCGTCCATTTTCAACTAATTTCTTATGTGCAAAAACCATAGAATCACGGACCAATTTGTTGAATTCAACAGGGATTTTTGGGGGAATAGAACCATCATTGTTCCTCATATCTTCGTATAATCTGGTTTGAGGATTCCAGTTTTTTCCCAAGCACATCAAGAACAGATTCATCATTGCGCCATTTTCGAAAACTGGTCTGTAGAATCCACCATCTCCTTTACCAAGTTCTTGAATTCTTTTAACAATCTGAACTTGCTCATCAAGGCCAATAAAATTCTTTAATAGGATCAACCCAGAACTTAGAACATGTGCATTCTTTAGCCGATTTAACCCCAAAACACTTATCGAATCCGATAAAGGTTTCCTTCGATAATCCGATAAAGGTTTCCTTCGATACACCGATGACCCACAGTTCCTTACGAGATGATCGCTCGCACCACACCCAGAACAACGTTTCTGAAACCTAATGGAGACCAAGTCTGGACGAGAGGTAAATTTCGTTTTTTTCCCCTTCACGTACAGATTACTCGATTGAGATTGATTTGAATAAGAACCATTTAAAGAGATAGAAGAAAGAGACGCCCGAGATCTATTCAAGAATATAGATGAAGAGAGTTCCGCCATTTTTCTTTCAGAGATCGAAAAAGCTGTTGAAATAAAAGTTTTTCCAAGTACTACTTATTATCTGTCTTGTTGTAATTTTTCTGTTCTATATTCACTTAAAACCTCCATGGAAGTTAATGCATTCCCATAATGAGTGACATTAATGGACGGGGGGTGTTACAAGATTGATCCGTGTATGTAATACTCGGGTCAGACTGAGTTGTTTCTGATTATAGCTTACTAGTGATTCGTGGTTAGTTGGACTATCTATCTTGAGTCTGTTTCCTAGTTGTATTCGAGTATTTGAGTCAATTTGTATTTATTCTTTTAGAAATGATGTATTTGTATATGGTTTTGTATAACCATTCGAGTTTATAGCACATTTATATGTTGTATTCTGCTGTTGTAATATTACACGTTCTGTCCTGTGATAGGTTATTTCTGCAGTTATATGTAATGCGTTCTAAATATGATCCTTAGCCATCGTAGCTATACATTAGATGAATTGAGTACACCGATCCATTCTAGATAAGAAAAAAATTCTACACCCAATCGACGTATTCGACAACCATTTAATGTAGTACTACGGAAGATCGCTCCTAACAAGCCCTATTTTTCGCTCTAATAGACATTGTTACTCAGTATCGCTCTTTATTAGGGTGGTTCTCGGGGTAGGGCGTCACACTACCAATCTCATATTTGAAATTGTAAATATAATACCTACCCTGCTTTGGAAAACCAATTGGTAGATAAATTTTACTTTAGAGATAGTTGTATTCTAGCACCGACCAATGATTTTATTGAGGAGATTAATTCGTATGTTGTTAACATGATTGGTGGATGCATGGTTATTTACTTTAGTGTAGATTCAATTACCCCAATGTCTGACAAGGTAGAGGTCCAGCACATGTTGTACCCCAGTAGTAGTTTATTGACACCACTTTTTGTAGCGTCAACGTGACATGAATGCCCTATTGGTGGAAATAAGGGGACCCCATATGGGGTTTTCTGATTTCCCCCAATAGGGCCCGAGTGTTTGGTGACACCACTAAAAGTGGTGTCAACAAACACGGACTCTGTTGTACCCTACCATATTTTTAAACACACTGAAAATTTCTGGTCTTTCAAATCACGAGCTGCGATTAAGGTGAAGTGACAATAATGTCATTTAAAAGTTTGAATCGAAATCTTAGTTCATGCAATGGTACTAGATTAATTATTTGTAACGACCCACATTCTACGTATCAAAGGATCATAAAATATTTATTTTTCATATGAGGTCGTATGGTCGTGTAACTCTGGGGAACGACTATTAGGGTCATTTCCCATGTTCACGATTTTTGCCGATTTTTAAACGACCGTTTTCCCCCTGGAGAATCTTGTTTCGCCTATAACTTTTGATTGATAAGGAGTTTTGACCTGAAATCACTTCCATTGGATCTGGATGATGGTTTACCTCTCCGTAGAGTGGTCACATTTGTCAAACGGACTTATCGTTTGGGAGATATGGCTAAAATAAGGTTTGGAAGGTGAAAAATAGCTTAACCGGGCCTAATTAGGGTGATTAGCAGCTAGGCCCATAACCCATTCCAGGATTAGGGTTATAGGGAGGCTGAAATCAGTTAGGAAACAATTTATTTTTCATTTTCTCAGCCGCCACTTACCTCTCTTCAACCCTAACAATGGCCTCCACCTTCTAAATCGCTTCCAAATCACCTTTTTGTCACTAATTAAGCAAATCAACGCCATATCAAGGCAAATCAATACCAAATCATAGTTGGAGCTGCTGTGTTGCATAGTAATTCGACCTACAACAGTATAGTTTCAGATCTAAAGTTTTATTTGTGGCTAAGGTGAGTGATTTGCATTGTTTTTCACTAATTACGGCTAATTAGGGGTGATTAGTGTTAATTAGCGAAATTATGCATGATAAAATTTTGGAAAAACATGTAAAAATTCTTAAATATTATTTTAGGGCTCTGATAAAAATTTGGGTTAATTTGGACATGTTTTGCATACCATATGGATAAATCATGATTAAGGGGATTAAGGGGAAAACATGGGTTTTGGGTATGTTTGATCCATATAAGCACGTTAAAATTGTTGTTTTGGTGTTTATGGTCGATTTCCTATGTTGCTATTGCTGTTTGGAATGTTTTGTGATTGTTTAGTGAAGTTAGATTGGTTGAAAACGCCGTCGTATGGCGTAAAATGCTCGTTGGAAAAGCTACAAAAATTTGGTCAGTAACCCGTTTGTGAGGCACCCCAGCGACCCGGCCCGCTCGTGACGTATGCATCACGACCTGAACCGTGGGCCACCTACCCTTCACGAGATGAATCACGAACCGACCTGATGGAACTCGCCATGAAGCAAGTCACGACCCGTGTTGGAACACCACGAGCCAGAGCAGGAAGCCACGGACTGGACCACGAGCCGTCAGGCGAGTGTTGCCACGAAACGACCCGATAGTCATGATCCATTACGAACCAGAAGCCATCACGAGCTGAGGACAGGAGGGCGAGCCACGAACCGATGACCAGGGGGATCACGAGCCGATTTTCAAGCCTGGACAACGAATGAACCAAAAGGAAACTTAAGTGCGAACGGGATAATGACCAAAACCCGGGATGCAAAGGTAGTCCAAATAGGAAGTCGTTACTCAGGATCCAAATGGGAACCAACGAGCTAACTTCATGAGTTGGACTTTGCTGCGGGACGTGTGCAAAAGGGTTATCGATGTGTATAGCTTTGACTCACCACTGAGGGACGAATATTGGCTATGGATCAGTGTAGTGGAGTTGTCATGACTCTATGGGTCAAAGTGATCGTAGAAGGGCTATGAGCCAATGTAGTGGAGTTGTTATGACTTGATGGGGCAGAGTGGACATAGCAAAGTGTTAGTGGTTACGGATCAGTGCAGTGGAGCCGTCATGACTCCATAGGGCAGAGTGATCGTAACAAAGAATTTGGTAATCAAAGTGGTGGATATCGTATGCTTTACGCACTGAGTGAGAGATGTGAGGATGATTGCCATGTTTGATGTTTGCTATCACCATGACATGCACACCCCTTCCCCATTATTTTCACACCATGTGTTAGTGTCACCTTAGAGTATTGTACATACTGTTATGCTAACTCTTTGGTTGCAGGTCCAGGTTCAGGTTTGGTTATGTATACCTGTTATTGTTCTGTTTTTGCTGCTTATCGCTCATACCAGACTTTTGTCTGACCCAGAGTTTTATGTCTCTTCTTATTACTCTGGGTGCTCTTAAACAGGCAGACTAGAGACACGTTAATTGGTATGCACGAGTAGCTATACCGGAGACGAGCAGGAGGATCCCACGTATGTTATATAGATATATTCTCCCTGTGTTGTTGCTGGTCACTACTTTGGGCATTAGTAGTGTACATTCCTATTTTAATTAGAGACAGTTTAAAAGTTGTAATAATGATGGTCTGGATCATAAGCTGTATTTTGAATTTTCCCCTGCTATAATGATTTAGCTTTCAGCTTATGCACTGTCTCGCCTGTTTTATATCAAGTTATATTTTTATTATATTTTGTTCCATGCGTTGTGAGATATACTACAGGTTCTTTGATGATTCATCGTCTTTCTTTCTTTTCTTTTGACGTCCGTCCCGTGCTGGTTGGGCATCGACACAACATATTTCATTGGAAATGTCGGCTGGTGCGGGGAGGGCTGTCACACTTGGTATCAGAGCTCTAGGTTGCGTATTTAACCTAGGGAAAGACACCAGGGAGAGATAGTACGTATATGAGAGTGCGTATTTGTGATATTTTGGTTTTCAAAGCAATATATATATATATATACTATTAGTATATCTAAGGATGAGGTCGCACTGCACTGGCACTACTGAAGAGATGGTTAATTATTTTCTCCTTACATATTGAACGATGAGACGATATACGAGGAATACTATTTCAGGAGCCAATAATTGGAATGCTCCTGATATGAGGACGATGTTCACTGACTTCATGAGAGAGATGCTTAGAGATGTCCAGAGGGCAACTCCTAACGCTGCAAATTGTCGTGGTGCAGCGGTGCAGGCGCCTAGGGCCGATTTTGCCAAGCTCTGTAAGGACTACACTAGTCTTGGTGGGAAGCCGTTCCACGGAACGGAATCGGCTACAGAAGTTCAGGATTGGCTTGATAGTTGTGAGCGTATCTTCGAGGATCTAGGAATCGAAAACGCAATGAAGAGAAAGCTAGCATCCCGCCAGCTGCAAGGATGGGCTATGAATTGGTGGAATGCTATTAAAGCATCTACTCCTGAGGATCAAGTTACTTGGGATTAGTTTAAGACCCGATTTAGTGATAAGTTTATCCCAGCTGCCCAGAAGTCAGAGTTGTTTAGGAAGTTCTTGGAGCTTAAACGGAATGGTAGGGCAGTCTCGGAGTATATTGTTGAGTTCGATACCTTATCGAAGTATGGATTATCTTTTGTCGATTACTCCCGAGAAGAAGAATGAGAAGTTCATAACATGCTTAGATCAGTACTTGGGGGAAAGGCTTATAAACCATATTGATGAGACTTTTGAATCGATTGTTGGGAAAGCATTGAGATCAGGGAGCCTTTATCCTAAGCCCAAGACTGAAGTCGCTGTTGCATCTGTAGAGGGGCCAAAGCCGCAGGCAAGCGATGGAGGTAAGAATAATTCTTTGAATAAAAGGAAGCAGAATCAAACTAAGGATGGTCAGAAAAAGAATAAGAAAGATGTTGAGTGCTTTAGCTGTGGCAAGAAGGGCCATTATGCTAAAGAATGCCGAGCAAAGCCAGCGGATAGGAAGTGCTTCAACTACAGTCAAGTGGGACATCACAAGGAAAAATGTCCACAACCTCCTAAAGAGAAGCAGATTGTGAAAGCATATGCTATTAATGTTGTTCCCTCTTCATCGAATGCCCCAATTGTGGCGGAGAAAGGAAAGAATGTTGTCATTCAAGGTATGCTTTCTGTTTATGATATTGCTGTTCGAGTGTTGTTTGATACTGGGGCTTCCCGTTCCTTCATATCTAGTGACCTAGTAGATAAGTTGGGATTAGAACCTTAGATAGTCGATTGACCATTAGTGGTGAGGAACCAGATTGGTGGTTCGACCAGCCTTAGCATGATTTGTCGAAATTTGGTCTTATCGAGCCATGGATGTATGTTTGCTTGTGATTTCTTTGTTTTGGTCTTTACTGGGCTTGGCATTATTTTGAAAGTCGATTAGCTCCAAAGGTACGAGGTGGTGGTAGACTGTGAGGGATTTTCGGTGACTATTAGGGCGAATGATGGGCGAAGGGTAGTGTTTGGTGGCCTACCTAGTGATGAGGTGATGACTAGTTTTCTAAATTCCCTAGACGTTCCGCAGGACGAGTTATCAGGGGTTCCCATTGCTGGCCAGTATCCAGATATCTTCGAGGAAGTGACCGGACTTCCACCACACTGAGAGATTGAGTTCCGTATTGACTTAGTGAAAGACGCCAGACCTATAGTGATGCCACTTTGTCGTATGGCACCAAGGGAGCAGTGAGAGCTCGGGGTGCAAGTAAGCGATCTTTTGAATAAGGGATTTATCCGAAGAAGTGTCTCCGAGTGAGGAGCACCAGTCGTATATGCCACTAAGGCAGATGGTTCCCTTCGTTTATGTGTGGACTATCGCTAGTTGAATAAAGTGACTAGGAAGAATAAGTATCCTCTTCCACGGATAGATGATTTGTTTTATCAACTAGAAGGAGCAAGAGTGTTCTCCCTGTTGTACCTCGTGGCATGATTTCATCAACTTCGAGTAGCAGCTGAGAGTATTCCCAAAACAACCTTTCAGACGCCGTCTGGATTTTTTGAGTGGTTGGTCATGCCATTCGGGTTGACCAATGCACCAACATATTATGTGGATCTTATGAATAGGGTATTCAGGGATCAATTGAATAAGTTTGTTCTTGTGTTCGTGGATGATATCTTGGTTTACTTGAGGACAGAGGAAGAACACAAGGAACATTTTAGGACAATGATGGAGGTGTTAAGGAAATATCAACTGAAAGCAAAATTTTCAAAGTGTCACTTCTGGAGGAGGGAAGTGAGGTTCTTGGTCCATGTTGTTTCAAAGAATGGTATAGACGTAGATCCTGCGAAGGTGGCTACGGTACAAGATTGGTCTACGCCCAAGAATGCAACAGACGTGAGAAGTTTCTTGGGGTTAGCTATATATTATCGTAAGTTTATCCAAGACTTCTCCAAGATAGTGGCATCGTTAACTTAGTTGACTAAGAAGAATCAAGCTTTCGTCTGGGATGAAAGGTGTGAAAATGCATTCAAGAGTCTAAAGGAAAAGTTGACGCGTGCGCCAGTTTTAGTTATTCCTAAAGGGAATGAAGAGATGACAGTATACACGGATGCCTGTGGTATCGGACTAGGTGCTGTATTGATGCAAGGAGGAAGAGTCGTAGCTTATGCTAGTCGGCAACTGAAACCGCATGAGAAAAGATATCCTACCCATGATTTGGAATAGGCAGCGATCGTGTTCACATTGAAGATGTGGAGACACTATCTCTTGGGAGGAAGATTCGAGTTGTTTACCGATCATAAGTCATTAAAGTATCTTTTCTCTCAGAAGGATCTAAATCTCCGACCGTAAAGATGGTTAGAATTCTTGGCTTCCTATGATTTCGATATCGCATATACACTAGGAAAGGACAATGCGGTAGCTGATGCATTGAGTAGAAGACATGCCAGTTTAGGGGCTATGTTTCTGGAATGGAAGCAGTTGGAGTATATCGCTGGGTATGATTTCAGACCGAAGTACGAATTGGATCCAGAAATGTTAGCAAGTTTGACGATCAGACCCACTTTAATTGAGCGGATTGGTTCCAGTCAGAGGGGCGATCCTAACCTATTGGAAATCATCTCCAAGTTAGAGATGGGTATCGACGAGGAGATGAACAAGTATGGGTTGGGTCAAAATGGATGGTTCAGAAAGAATGGGAGATTAGTTGTACCCAATGTTAATGGATTGAGAGATGAAGTGCTTAGAAAATGTCATCGCTCAAAACTAACTATACATCCCAGTGGTAATAAAATGTAATGAGACATGAAGCAGACCTACTACTGGGAAGGGATGAAAAGAGATGTTGGGAAGTTTATATCCAAATGCATGAATTGCCATCTAGTTAAGGCCGAGCAAAAGAAGCCTAGTGGTTTGTTGCAACCATTAGAAATTCCAGAATGGAAATGAGAACAAGTCTCAATGGATGTCATTGATGGGTTATCAAGGACTAGATCAGGCCACGATAGTATTTGGGTGATTGAGGACCGATTGACCTAGAGTGCAAGGTTTATACCTGTCAAGTCGAATAGGACGGCAGCTAAGTTAGCAGAACTATATATGAAGTGGGTAGTGAGATTCCATGGAGTACCCAAAAGCATTGTGAGTGACCGAGATCCGTTGTTTACTAGTGGATTTTGGAAGAGCTTACAAGAGGCTCTAGGGTCAGAATTACATCTCAGCATGGCGTATCATCCTCAAACCGATGGTCAGACCGAGAGGGTGAATCGTTCATTGGAGGATCTCTTGAAAGCTTGTATATTGGATTTTGGAGGATCATGGGATGACCATTTGCATCTGGTTGAATTCACATATAATAATAGTTATCAGTCTAGTATTAGTATGGCTCCATTTGAAGCTTTGTACGGAAGACCGTGCAACTCACCATCCTGTTGGTTGGAAACTGGTGAGAAATTTGTGCTTGAACCGGACGTGATAAGAGAAACCTCAAGATAAGATCAAAGTTATCCAACAGCAAATGTAGGCTCCCCAAGATATGCAGAAGAGTTATGCTGATAAGAGGCGAAGAGATTTAAGATTCTCCGTTGGTGACTTGGTGTTTGTCAAGATTTCTTCGTTAAAGAGCGTGATTCGATTTGGTAGGAGAGGCAAGTTAACACCAAGATTTGTTGGTCCATTCCCAGTCCTCGAAAAAGTCGGGAAATTAGCATATAAAGTTGAATTACCTGACAAGATGGCGGGAGTTCACAATGTATTTCATGTTTCCCAATTAAGGAAGTTTGTGCACGACCCCGATATGACTATTTCACCGGAACAGTTGGATGACATCGAAGTAGAACCCAAGGTAGTTGGGAACCGCAGACCGATCCGTATTATCGAGTACGATATGAAGCAATTTCAAAGGAAGGCGGTGAAACTGGTCAAGGTTTAGTGACTGTACTCGGGAAACAAAGGAGAGTATAAGGAAAACATATCCAGAACTCTTTACCTGATAAGATTTCAACGACCATTTAGTTATCCTCTTGTTAGTAAACCGTATGCTAGGATAGGCTTGTTATGTTGCTATGTATGTTTGATTGTTACAAATGATTGATAGGCATGCAGGACCCATTGTTGTTTCTTAATTAAGGAATTTTAGGGGCGAAATTTCTTGGGGGGTGGGGGGGGGGAGAATGTAACGACCCACATTCTACGTATCAGAGGATCGCAGAATATTTTTTTTCATATGAGGTCGTATGGTCGTGTAACTTTGGGGAACGACTATTAGGGTCATTTCCCATGTTCATGATTTTTGCCGATTTTTAAATGACCGTTTTACCCCTAGTGAATATTGTTTCGCCTACAACTTTTGATTGGTAAGGAGTTTTGAGCTGAAACCACTTCCATTGGATCTGGATGATGGTTTACCTTTCCGTAGAGTGGTCACATTTGTCAAACGGACTTATCGTTTGGGAGATATGGCTGAAATAAGGTTTGGAAGGTGAAAAACAGCTTAACTGGGCCTAATTAGGGTGATTAGCAGCTAGGCCCATAACCCATTTCGGGATTAGGGTTATGGGGAGGCTGAAATCAGTTAGGAAACGATTTAGTTTTCATTTTCTCAGCCGCCACTTACCTCCCTTAAACCCTAACATTGGCCTCCACCTTCTAAATCACTTCCAAATCACCTTTTGTCACTAATTGAGCAAATCAACGCCAAATCAAGGCAAATCAACACCAAATAAGAGTTGGAACTTCTGTGTTGCATTGGAATTCGACCCATAACAGTAGATTTTCAGAACTAAAGTTTTATTTATGGCTAAGGTGAGTGATTTGCATTGTTTTTCACTAATTACGGCTAATTAGGGGTGATTAGTGTTAATTAGTGAATTATGCATGATAAAATTCCAGAAAAATATGTAAAAATTCTTAAATATTATTTTAGGGCTCTGATAAAAATTTGGGCTAATTTGGACATGTTTTGCTAATCATATGGTTTAATCATGATTAAGGGGATTAATGGAAAAACATGGGTTTTGGGTATGTTTGATCCATATAAGCATGTTAAAATTATTGTTTTGGTGTTTATGGTCGATTCCCTACGTTTCTATTGCTGTTTGGAATGTTTTGTGATTGTTTAGTGAAGTTAGATTGGTTGAAAACGCCGTCGTATGGCGTAAATTGCTCGCTGGAAAAGCTGCAGGAATTTGGTCAGTAGCCCGTTCGTGAGACAACCCAGCGACCTGACCCGCTCGTGACATATGCATCACGACCCGAACCGTGGGCCACCTACCCTTCACGAGCTTAAGCACGAACCGACCTGATGGAACTCGCCATGAAGCAAGTCACGAAACGTATTGGAAAACCACGAGCTAGAGCAAGAAGCCATGGACTGGACCACGAGACCACGAGCCGTCAGGGGAGTGTTACCACGAACCGACCCGATGGTCATGATCCATCACGAACCAGAAGTCATCATGAGCCCAGGACAGGAGGGCGAGCCACGAACCGATGACCAGAGGGGTCACAAGCCGATCTTCGAGCCTGGACAGCGAATGAACCGAAAGGAAACTGAAGTACGAATGGGATAATGACCAAAACCCGAGATGCAAAGGTAGTCCTGTTGAGTCAAGGAATTTTGATTTATGCTAAAGTAGTATGCAATGATCGATAAAAAGACGACGTTCATTTATCTAAGAAGATAAGGAGCTTCATATGGTATTGGTCATTAGAATTTGATTATTTGGTATGGTAATAGTGTTCACTTATGTTAAAATCTATCCTCAAATAATCAAAGTTTATATATACACTTATGTATAAGTATGCACATAAATTGTGCAAACTGGGCAATACCGGTCGACCGCCCAAAACAGACCGGTCGACCGTTTTTACCCAGTTTGCACAATGAACGTGCACACATATACATGTAACGTATATATATTTAAATACCAGTCTACTGGTCCATTTTGACCTGTCGACCGTTTTTACACAGAAGCAACTTTTTGAATAGTCACTTCCATTCCTCCATGAGTTGCTTCTGCTTCCTTTCATCAATGATCATTTCTATTGGTTGTGACTCTTTACCAAAGGTTACAACTCCTTATCTTCTATAAATACACTTTGAAATCATCAAATTAAATCACCAATTCTTTCTATTTATTCTCTTTATTGTTGATTCCACTATTGCAATTTCAAAGCACTTAAACACTCATATTCTTCACAATATCGTTCTTGAATCCTAGAATTTATATATTATTCTTTTGATTCAAACACGATATCATCTTCCAAATCTTCATAAATACAAATTCTATTTGAGGATAAGATTATAAGAAGTTGTACAAGAATTGACAAATTCGTGTTATTTAGAACACACATTGTCAAATTACAAGTCTACTCGTCTTGTTTGAAGTCCTCCGTGTTGTAAGAGGCAAGTTGTGAAGTCCTCGTGTTGATAGAGGCGTGAAATCCCGTTCGGATGCTCGGGTGTTGTGAACCTGTTTCCTCCGGGTTAAGTGAGGTTATTGATTAGTGAAATTCCAGATAGAAGTCTGGGACTGGACGTAGGATGGTACTCCGGACCAATATAAAAATCTGTGGTGTGGTTTTTCCTTTTACTGCATTTACTTATATGTGATACTGCTTCTATGATATTTCATTCTGTTTTATATTTACTTGCATAACTATTGCATTAAACAAGTAGTTGTGTGTTATTCCATATTACACGATCCAAGTGTACTTTATACTTGGCAAGTACACGCACACGCACTTTTCAATTGGTATCAGAGCAAGGTTATCTTATAACTGTAACACAGTTATTTGATATTTCTTGTAATATGGCAAATAACCCTAGTTCTAGCACTCAAAACACCACTTACACGGAAGGTCAGTCAACACAAAGACCTCCATTCTTCAATGGTCTTAATTATAGTTATTGGGCAACACGTATGTCATTTTACATGCAGCCAACTAGTTACGATGCTTGGAATGGTACACAAAAAGAAATAGTGAATCCAACAACTGAGTATTCAGAATGGACACCGGTTGAGAAAACGGCAGCAGCCGTAAATGCAAAAGCAATAAATATTTTGTTTTGTGCATTAGATCAAAATGAATATAATCGTGTTAGTATCTGCACAACTGCCTATCAAATTTGGCAAATGCTAAAAACCACTCATGAAGGTACTAACAAGGTTAAACAAGCCAAAATAGCCATGCTGAAAAGTCAGTTTCAAAATTTCAAAATGAAGTCAAATGAGACTATCAATGATATGTATTCACGATTTCAAACTATTCATCATGCACTTATTGGCTTAGGACAAAAATATTCATATTTTGATGTTGTCTCGACAGTGCTACATTCTCTGACTAGTGAATGGGAAGGAAAAGTATTAGCAATTGAAGAAGCTAATGACCTTTCTGTCATGAAGCCAGATGAATTGATAGGAAATTTAATGTCCTATGAAGCTAATTTGCAGGCTAGAAAAGAACAGAAAGAAGAAAAGAAAATTGTAGCATTTCATGCTGAGAAGGATGAAAATGAATCAGAATCTAAAGAAGAAGGCAAACATCGAAAAGCTAGTCGATATAATAAAAGAAAAACTGTTTCAAATAAACCTTCATCATCAGCTATAGAATGTTTCAACTATCATAAAAATGGGCACATGCACAAAGATTGTCCGGAGCAAAAGAAGAAGTCAGAAAATGACAAGTTCAAACACAAGAAGGACAAATCCAAGAAACGAGCTTTCCCAGTTACATGGGATGACTCGGACTCATCTTCATCAAAAAGTGAAGTGATTCAGAAGATGAACAAGCAAATGTTTGTTTCATGGCAGCAGAAGATGAGGTACAAATTCCTTCATTTGATGAAGTTTTTGATATTAATGTTGAATTAATAGTTAGATTCAAAGATACGAAACGACAATGCAAACAAGCCAAAGCAGATTTAAGTAGAGCAGAATTTGAACGTGATATGCTAAAAGACGAGAAGAAAATATTAGAAGAGGAACTTGAAAAAGCTCAAGAATCATCATCTAATATTGATTCTCAATTATCTATTTTGAGTCAAGAAATTGAAACTCAAAAAGAGAAAAATGATGCTCTTACTACTGAAAATCATGAGCTTAAGGCAAAAGTCAAAATTCTAGACCTAGAAAAAGCTAGTTTAGAAACTAAGTTAGACGACATTACTCAGAATGTTTCTAACTTCAACAAAGGTCGAAAAAATTTGACAAAAATTATTGAAAATTCACAATCTGCTACAAATAAACAAGGTTTGGGATATAAGAAACAAGATACCAAGAAGCATTTTGGTAATAAAAGAAAGAAAAATGTACAAAAAACTAAAGATAAGAAAAATCTTAGTTTATTATTGTAACGACCCGGAATTTTGGGTCCAATTTAAAAATTTTATTTTAGAAATTTTAATGAATTTTAATATTTAAAATTATTTATTTTAATAATAACAACTAAAATAAAAAAATTAAAAAATAAATGTCCATTACTATAGGAAATGTATTTACATTGGATTTTGCATTCTAGATATGTGTACAAATAAATATTAACATTTATTAAATGTCCATTACTATAGGAAATGTATTTACATTATGATTGAAAGTAGAATTAGATGCAAAATAAAAACATTCTTTTTATGTGCTATGTTAAAATTAGATATGTGTACAAATAAATATTAACATTTATTTGTCATGTTAAAGATTAAGATTTGTGAACGAATAAATATCCACATTTATTTGTTACATTAAAGATTGGAATGGTGTACAAATAAAAATATTCAATTTATTTGTTAAAATAGAAAATTTTGTACAAATAAAAATACTCATTTGTATTTTGTTATGAAACATATAATTGTTAGAATTATGAGACGATAAAAATAATCTTTTTATCGTAACTCATGAAACATAGAATTATTAGAATTGTCATGATTATATAAAATGCCATTTATGTTAGAATTGAAATGTCAGTTATGTTAGATTAGAAATACTAGAATAACATGTCACTTCATGTTTTGTTTACTAAAAAGACATTTTTTTTCCCTATGTCAGTAGAATAAAAAGAGAAACATGTTACACTTGTTTTGTTATCTAAATAGACTTCTTAGCATGTTCAGTTAGGATAAATAGAAATTTATGTTAATATATGGTTTGCCGTTTAAAATGACATTTTTAATATGTCTAGTTAGATAAAAAGAATTAAGTTATTAATATAAATCATAATGGGCAGGTTATAAATATAATTTGTAAAAGAGAACCACGTGTATATTTGTATTCTCTTTATTCCTATCCATCCAATTAAATTCCTTTGTAACAATTGTATTAACGGGCCTTTTTGAAATATAAGAATTAAATAGTTTTATTAATATATATACCCCTAGTATATACGGTCAAAACCTAACCCTATTCTCTCATGAACCAGCCGCCACTCCAAACCAAAACAAAGGTTATGAAAATTTTGATTTTTATTATTTATTTAATTTGGAAAATTGATTATAAATTCATACGAACTCTTAATCTGAAAATTTAAGAACCGGTAGAACCATATCGACGTAGGCGAGGCTTAGAAACTGATTTGGACTGATTCGGAGCGATTATGGATTGTAAATCTAAATTAGAACAAAGGTGAGATTCTTTATTTTATAATTTATGAAATTAAATTATCTTTCTTGTGTTATTGATGTTTGTATGTACATGAATATGGATTGGTGATGATTGATTGATATTGGTGATGGATGTTTATGTAGTTATTGGCAGTTCTGTTCATGTATACGTTGTGAATGTCATTGATTGTGGAATGAATATTGATAGGTAAACTTGTGTAAATAAAGTTCATTCTTTATTTCTATATTCTTGAGAATTTATATTTAAATTTAAATTTATAATTTCTATTGTTGTTTCAGAAAAATGGGTGTTATTTAGATTTGCAATTTTGTACCAAAATTTCATTTTTTTTCATGTTTTACATGAAAACAGGAATTTCATACAAAATCGTTGGACTAAATAAATATTTTATTTTATTGAACTACATGGAAATGAATTTTTAATTAAAATATTGATTTTTGATAAAAATAATATTTTAATCGATTTTGTCAAAATTTGGGCTTTTATGCAAAATTGTCTTTTTTTGGACAAAAAGAACAAATTTTTGTTTTCTTATTCTTTCTGAAAATAAAGATAACATCTTTATTAACATGGAATTTTAGAAAATAAGATTGGTTTTTAGAATTGTTTATATAATTTATATTTTCAATATAAATTATAATTTTTAACGTTTCAGGCACGTGCAGTTCATGTTTTGAGTTTCAAACTTTGAATGACTATAACGGAAGATCCAACCGTTGGATTTTTCCAAAACTGGATCCGTTGGATCCGCTTTGGAAAAATCTTTCCACCAATACCAAGTTTGAAATTTTTCAACGGTTAGATCTTGAGTTATGTGTAATTCAATTTTTGGAATAACAGCGCTATAACTACACTTGACCTGTAACGTCGTTTTAATGAAACGAATAATTATAAAAATAAAGTTTGGATCCTTATTTTTGAAGAA
Organism: Allium sativum; assembly: GCA_030737875.1. Lineage (NCBI taxonomy): Eukaryota > Viridiplantae > Streptophyta > Magnoliopsida > Asparagales > Amaryllidaceae > Allium > Allium sativum. The sequence continues at coordinate 423,495,495 of CM060909.1, read as the reverse complement.
TAAAGTTTTGATTTATTTGGACTAAAATGAAAAATTTGATCTTTATTTTTAATAAATAAAGTTTTGGTTTTTATTTTTATTTTGAAAATAAAATAAGGTTTTTGTGAACATGAATTTGTTTGGACTAAAATGAATGAAAGTGACGTTCTTTACTTTTAAAAGGACTAGAATGATAAAGTGTTATTCTTTATTTTGGAAAAAAAATTAAATTGAATAAATTTATTCTTTATTTACGAATGGATTAAAAAGGAAATACTTAAAACATGGACCGATTACATTAAATTGAAATGATACAAAAGGGAGTTTTATTCTAAATCGGTTCCATTCAAAAGAATGTAATTAATACCTATTAGGTGAACATCGTTAATTGGTTATACCATTTATGTCATAATTTAATGCACTTGTATACACTGCCATTTACAAGCGACCTTGGCTTGTTTATGTGAGTGAACGATAAATTTTTACACATCGTCCAGAAGCACAGTTTATTTTATAATATGTGAATTGTGTTGGCTGAAACCCCACACGGGTTAAGGGTTGACATTTGAATACACGTCACCCTTGGAATAATTAGAAATGCACTTTGGATGGATGTTTGAAATTGTGATATAATTAATGTTTGATTTGCCGTATAATTAATTTATATGGAAATAGTGGGTCTCATTCCAACTTTGAGTTAAATAAATAAATATTCAATTAATGCAATTAATTGGTAATTAAATTTAGGAATTGTGTATTTACTGTTTTAAAGTATAGAATAAAAGCTTTTGAATGAATGTAATAAATTCCCTTTTTTTATTTCAATAAATGAAATTAATTGGCAATTGAAGTAAGGGATGATGTATTCGCTATTTAAAAAGGAAATGATAAAGAAGTTTTGAATTGATCATATTTCATTCCAGTTTTGAATGAAGGAAATTAATTTCCATTTATTACTCAATTAACGAAATTAATTGACGATTGAATTGAGAAGATCAAATCTTATTTATTTGGAAAGTTACTAAACAAATCCTAGAAATGGGTAAATTACCTTCCAACTTTAATAAGAAGATTTGAAGTTAAAAGATACCGTTTTATGTTAACATTTAAATTGGGAAATTGATTACATTTTAATGTTGAAAGGGAAGTTTTTAATATCACCATTGAAACCGTTTTTTTTTTTGAAAATAATTATTATTATAATATCATAATAATATGGAAAGTTAATATGTATTGAAATGGAATAATAAAGTTTTATATGAAAGAATATTTCAAGTAAGGAATGATATTAAGTAGTCGGATATTTTAAAATATAAAATATTTTAAAATAATATTCTTGGATAATATTTATAATTAAAAATTATAATTATATTTGGACACGAGGTTAGGTCACGTTTATGGTGGAAGTCTGCCCGGACCCAACCGGCATATCCAGCAGCCATAAATGTTGGGCCTAATGTGAGAGGTCCAAGTATACATATATGAATTGGGTTTTGACTCGAGGTTAAGCCCAACTGTGGAATAAGTCTGCCCGGACCCAACCGGCATATCCAGCATCCACAAGTTGTAGGTTTAATGTGAGAAGTCTGGCCCAGTATGAAATTGAAATATAATAACGAGTTGGGCTTTTTAGTCCGTTTTAAAATGATAATGCCATTTTAACCGGTATGAAATATCTTATTCATTTGAAAATGAATATTGAAAGAGAAAGCATTTCAAAATAAATGTATTAATCCTAGGAAGCATAGGTACCATATATTATGCCTCCGTACTAGTAATACAATCAAATTCGTCGGTTCGTATTGGAAATTTGGATTTCCATCATGAGTCCAGGCTAGGGAGGAGCTCCTTACCGATTCGAGACACTCTAGTTAATGCCCCAGGATCCCCCGCAGTGAACCCTTGGAAATGGCAGGGCCGGTCCTCACATACCGCTTAGAGGATTAGTTATTCCTAAGCACACGTTCCCCGGTCCTATAGGACCTATCCGAGGCGCCTCGTTTCATCATCCACATATGTAAAATGACTACTAACTAGAAAGAAACGTGCCACTTTCCCTGCGTTCCCTTCCCCCGTTTTAGACTCTACCGGTTTGTGAGGCTTACGAAGTAACGATATAGTCTTCATCCACAAGGCCTGCTTTTCAACAAAGCCTTGATCATCTTCATCTTGGCATGCCACATCGTCAATCCATACCGTACCATTGATCACCCATCAATATATAAATGGGGTGTTAAGTAAAGAATGAATTCTCCACCACCAACATTTATATATTGACAGAAAATCAATATCATGACATTAAGCGGAGTACGACGTCAGACACGCAATCCATTTATAACTTATGCTCTGGGTCTGAGCGAAAGTCAATCCGTACAAATCAACACTACGTCCGGACGGACGCCCTCTTAGCCCCTTCAAGGTAGCTACTCCCTTCATGGGCCTCAATAGCATCAACATCCATTCGATGTGAAGATTGTCGGTCTTGTCACCGTCTTCAATCATTCGACTATTCATCGTCGTATTCATTATTCAGAATGGGTTGGACCCGGACTTTCTGAATAACTCGCGTTGATTTAAAAACATAAATTGATAATATTCAACCAACGCCTCATTCCAATTCCGAATATTCCTTAAAAATATTCAATTTCTTAGGGATAGGTTCCCATAAATATTATCAAAGATAAATCTTTAATATTTATTCTTTAATCTCTATTTATCCATATTAAACCAAATTAAGGTTTATTCAAACTAATCGGAATTTTACGCTTTACCGAAATTACCAATTTATTAATCCCAATTAGTCTCCGGTAAACTTAATTACCTTTTCCGTTTAAATCTAATTAAAGATTTAATTAACGCTTGGAGTTAAACTGGTGGAACTCCATTACCGTTTATTTCCTTAATTCAATAATTTACTTAATTCCCCTTTTTAAAATCTTATTAAAGATTTTATTCAAAACCTTATTTAGATTTTACTTTCAAAAATCATTATTAAATGATTATTCAATAGTTAGGGAATTAATGCTGTCATAAATCTAGGTTAAAGAATAAATGTTATTCAAAACATAATTCACAATAAACCCAAATTCCCATTTCTGTTATTTCCAATTTAATAAATTAAATTAGGAAATTTCGTTCAAATCTTAATTAAAAGATTTATATTCATTTCACTATTCATTGAGGGTTTAAGAATTAATGTTATTCAAACATTAATCAACCAAAATCAATTTGATATTAAATATAAGACTTTAAATAAAAATTAGAACGACTCAAATTCAATATAAAATTCCAAAACGAACGGCAATCATTTCGGAAATAGCGATAATAAGTATCTTCCAAATTCCCAAAATAATAACCGTTTTATTTACGGAAATTAATATTGAAATAATCCGTACTTAATTTCCACTCAAGCCCATTTCAAATATTCATTGAAATTACGTGGTTATGATAAAACCACTTTTACTTCCTGTTATTTATTTAAAAAAATAAATAAATCCCCTTTCCCAAAATATTATTTATTTTGAAATTTAACTCTTTCAATATTCATTTTCAAATGAATAAGATATTTCATACCGGTTAAAATGGCATTATCATTTTAAAACGGACTAAAAAGCCCAACTCGTTATTATATTTCAATTTCATACTGGGCCAGACTTCTCACATTAAACCTACAACTTGTGGATGCTGGATATGCCGGTTGGGTCCGGGCAGACTTATTCCACAGTTGGGCTTAACCTCGAGTCAAAACCCAATTCATATATGTATACTTGGACCTCTCACATTAGGCCCAACATTTATGGCTGCTGGATATGCCGGTTGGGTCCGGGCAGACTTCCACCATAAACGTGACCTAACCTCGTGTCCAAATATAATTATAATTTTTAATTATAAATATTATCCAAGAATATTATTTTAAAATATTTTATATTTTAAAATATCCGACTACTTAATATCATTCCTTACTTGAAATATTCTTTCATATAAAACTTTATTATTCCATTTCAATACATATTAACTTTCCATATTATTATGATATTATAATAATAATTATTTTCAAAAAAAAAAAAAAACTGTTTCAATGGTGATATTAAAAACTTCCCTTTCAACATTAAAATGTAATCAATTTCCCAATTTAAATGTTAACATAAAACGGTATCTTTTAACTTCAAATCTTCTTATTAAAGTTGGAAGGTAATTTACCCATTTCTAGGATTTGTTTTGTAACTTTCCAAATAAATAAGATTTGATCTTCTCAATTCAATCGTCAATTAATTTCGTTAATTGAGTAATAAATGGAAATTAATTTCCTTCATTCAAAACTGGAATGAAATATGATCAATTCAAAACTTCTTTATCATTTCCTTTTTAAATAGCGAATACATCATCCCTTACTTCAATTGCCAATTAATTTCATTTATTGAAATTAAAAAAAAGGGAATTTATTACATTCATTCAAAAGCTTTTATTCTATACTTTAAAACAGTAAATACACAATTCCTAAATTTAATTACCAATTAATTGCATTAATTGAATATTTATTTATTTAACTCAAAGTTGGAATGAGACCCACTATTTCCATATAAATTAATTATACGGCAAATCAAACATTAATTATATCACAATTTCAAACATCCATCCAAAGTGCATTTCTAATTATTCCAAGGGTGACGTGTATTCAAATGTCAACCCTTAACCCGTGTGGGGTTTCAGCCAACACAATTCACATATTATAAAATAAACTGTGGTTCTGGACGATGTGTAAAAATTTATCGTCCACTCACATAAACAAGCCAAGGTCGCTTGTAAATGGCAGTGTATACAAGTGCATTAAATTATGACATAAATGGTATAACCAATTAACGATGTTCACCTAATAGGTATTAATTACATTCTTTTGAATGGAACCGATTTAGAATAAAACTCCCTTTTGTATCATTTCAATTTAATGTAATCGGTCCATGTTTTAAGTATTTCCTTTTTAATCCATTCATAAATAAAGAATAAATTTATTCAATTTAATTTTTTTTCCAAAATAAAGAATAACACTTTATCATTCTAGTCCATTTAAAAGTAAAGAACGTCACTTTCATTCATTTTAGTCCAAACAAATTCATGTTCACAAAAACCTTATTTTATTTTCAAAATAAAAATAAAAACCAAAACTTTATTTATTAAAAATAAAGATCAAAATTTTCATTTTAGTCCAAATAAATCAAAACTTTATTCTTCAAAAATAAGAATCCAAACTTTATTTTTATAATTATTCGTTTCATTAAAACGACGTTACAGGTCAAGTGTAGTTATAGCGCTGTTATTCCAAAAATTGAATTACACATAACTCAAGATCTAACCGTTGAAAAATTTCAAACTTGGTATTGGTGGAAAGATTTTTCCAAAGCGGATCCAACGGATCCAGTTTTGGAAAAATCCAACGGTTGGATCTTCCGTTATAGTCATTCAAAGTTTGAAACTCAAAACATGAACTGCACGTGCCTGAAACGTTAAAAATTATAATTTATATTGAAAATATAAATTATATAAACAATTCTAAAAACCAATCTTATTTTCTAAAATTCCATGTTAATAAAGATGTTATCTTTATTTTCAGAAAGAATAAGAAAACAAAAATTTGTTCTTTTTGTCCAAAAAAAGACAATTTTGCATAAAAGCCCAAATTTTGACAAAATCGATTAAAATATTATTTTTATCAAAAATCAACATTTTAATTAAAAATTCATTTCCATGTAGTTCAATAAAATAAAATATTTATTTAGTCCAACGATTTTGTATAAAATTCCTGTTTTCATGTAAAACATGAAAAAAATGAAATTTTGGTACAAAATTGCAAATCTAAATAACACCCATTTTTCTGAAACAACAATAGAAATTATAAATTTAAATTTAAATATAAATTCTCAAGAATATAGAAATAAAGAATGAACTTTATTTACACAAGTTTACCTATCAATATTCATTCCACAATCAATGACATTCACAACGTATACATGAACAGAACTGCCAATAACTACATAAACATCCATCACCAATATCAATCATTCATCACCAATCCATATTCATGTACATACAAACATCAATAACACAAGAAAGATAATTTAATTTCATAAATTATAAAATAAATAATCTCACCTTTGTTCTAATTTAGATTTACAATCCATAATCACTCCGAATCAGTCCAAATCAGTTTCTAAGCCTCGCCTACGTCGATATGGTTCTACCGGTTCTGAAATTTTCAGATTAAGAGTTCGTATGAATTTATAATCAATTTTCCAAATTAAATAAATAATAAAAATCAAAATTTTCATAACCTTTGTTTTGGTTTGGAGTGGCGGCTGGTTCATGAGAGAATAGGGTTAGGTTTTGACCGTATATACTAGGGGTATATATATTAATAAAACTATTTAATTCTTATATTTCAAAAAGGCCTGTTAATACAATTGTTACAAAGGAATTTAATTGGATGGATAGGAATAAAGAGAATACAAATATACACGTGGTTCTCTTTTACAAATTATATTTATAACCTGCCCATTATGATTTATATTAATAACTTAATTCTTTTTATCTAACTAGACATATTAAAAATGTCATTTTAAATGGCAAACCATATATTAACATAAATTTCTATTTATCCTAACTGAACATGCTAAGAAGTCTATTTAGATAACAAAACAAGTGTAACATGTTTCTCTTTTTATTCTACTGACATAGGGAAAAAAAATGTCTTTTTAGTAAACAAAACATGAAGTGACATGTTATTCTAGTATTTCTAATCTAACATAACTGACATTTCAATTCTAACATAAATGGCATTTTATATAATCATGACAATTCTAATAATTCTATGTTTCATGAGTTACGATAAAAAGATTATTTTTATCGTCTCATAATTCTAACAATTATATGTTTCATAACAAAATACAAATGAGTATTTTTATTTGTACAAAATTTTCTATTTTAACAAATAAATTGAATATTTTTATTCGTACACCATTCCAATCTTTAATGTAACAAATAAATGTGGATATTTATTCGTTCACAAATCTTAATCTTTAACATGACAAATAAATGTTAATATTTATTTGTACACATATCTAATTTTAACATAGCACATAAAAAGAATGTTTTTATTTTGCATCTAATTCTACTTTCAATCATAACAATTTCCTATTAAACAAATGAGAAATTTTGTTTTTCTCTCTTTCCTATTTAACACAATGATTATTTTGTTTCACTCTCTTTCTAAATCAACAAAACATGGTAATTTGGTTTTACAACAAAACACACATGAGATATTTATCTCAACTATACAAACATGATGTTTATTTTCAACTATACAAACATGAGGTGTTCATAAACATCTAGGATGCAAAATCCAATGTAAATACATTTCCTATAGTAATGGACATTTATTTTTTTATTTTTTTATTTTAGTTGTTATTATTAAAATAAATAATTTTAAATATTAAAATTCATTAAAATTTCTAAAATAAAAATTTTAAATTGGACCCAAAATTCCGGGTCGTTACAGTCTCCCCCACTTAAAATCTTTTCGTCCTCGAAAAGGAACGAAGCTGAAAGTGTTTAATTTATTAACTCATCTTCCCTTCTTTTATTCATTTCAATAATTTTATTAGTTGATTAGCTTACAAATATATAACCTTTATATATATTCAAAAATCATATTTTCTAAAATAGATTATATATATTATTAAAAATACGTTAATGAGTATTCTTATTGGATATTACTAATCCAACCTCTGATGAGTCTTCTGTTCCGTTCTAATGAGTTGTACCCCAAAGATTTGAGCTAACCAGAGCTCTGATACCAACTGTAAAGACCCGGGTTTCGCCCGTCCTTAATCGACCGCAAGATCGACCAAGACCGTTCAAATCCCGAATACTTTAACTTTGGGAATACAACAATCATCAGAACAAAACAGCAAACTTTTATAAACAGTACAAAATGTTTACATCAGCGTACAAAATATCAGAGTACATCGAATTATATTACAGCGAAAGATAAATTTACATTAAATTTTAAAACATTGCAGCGGAAGGAAATCTAAACTATGGACACAGCTTTAAGCTTCAATCCAGAATCCTGCTTGAAAAGAGAACCTGTAGATAAATACTCGGCTGCCCGTGTGGAAGAGAGGGCACCCAAGTTTGCAAAAAGGTGGAAACAAACATGGGTCAGTCGTGGGACTGGTGTGAGAATTCTTAAATAACTTAACTCATACTAATAAGGCAAATCCAAAGACCACGCCGCTAACGCGGAACGGGTTGTACCAATGGATTGCCGTGCATAACTACAATGTCAGTACAGATAAATAAAACGTAACACAACGCAATCTCTTTTTGAAAAATGGAACCACCATAAGACTCAGGTCCCATCACACAATGCAACGCACACCAAGAGGATAGAGTTTTACCTTATGGTGGTTAAACATGCTAAATACGCCAAATACGAAACTAATACTATTATTAGTGTATATATTATGCCTCCGTACTAGTAATACAATCAAATTCGTCGGTTCGTATTGGAAATTTGGATTTCCATCATGAGTCCAGGCTAGGGAGGAGCTCCTTACCGATTCGAGACACTCTAGTTAATGCCCCAGGATCCCCCGCAGTGAACCCTTGGAAATGGCAGGGCCGGTCCTCACATACAGCTTAGAGGATTAGTTATTCCTAAGCACACGTTCCCCGGTCCTATAGGACCTATCCGAGGCGCCTCGTTTCATCATCCACATACGTAAAATGACTACTAACTAGAAAGAAACGTGCCACTTTCCCTGCGTTCCCTTCCCCCGTTTTAGACTCTACCGGTTTGTGAGGCTTACGAAGTAACGATATAGTCTTCATCCACAAGGCCTGCTTTTCAACAAAGCCTTGATCATCTTCATCTTGGCATGCCACATCGTCAATCCATACCGTACCATTGATCACCCATCAATATATAAATGGGGTGTTAAGTAAAGAATGAATTCTCCACCACCAACATTTATATATTGACAGAAAATCAATATCATGACATTAAGCGGAGTACGACGTCAGACACGCAATCCATTTATAACTTATGCTCTGGGTCTGAGCGAAAGTCAATCCGTACAAATCAACACTACGTCCGGACGGACGCCCTCTCAGCCCCTTCAAGGTAGCTACTCCCTTCATGGGCCTCAATAGCATCAACATCCATTCGATGTGAAGATTGTCGGTCTTGTCACCGTCTTCAATCATTCGACTATTCATCGTCGTATTCATTATTCAGAATGGGTTGGACCCGGACTTTCTGAATAACTCGCGTTGATTTAAAAACATAAATTGATAAAATTCAACCAACGCCTCATTCCAATTCCGAATATTCCTTAAAAATATTCAATTTCTTAGGGATAGGTTCCCATAAATTTTATCAAAGATAAATCTTTAATATTTATTCTTTAATCTCTATTTATCCATATTAAACCAAATTAAGGTTTATTCAAACTAATCGGAATTTTACGCTTTACCGAAATTACCAATTTATTAATCCCAATTAGTCTCCGGTAAACTTAATTACCTTTTCCGTTTAAATCAAATTAAAGATTTAATTAACGCTTGGAGTTAAACTGGTGGAACTCCATTACCGTTTATTTCCTTAATTCAATAATTTACTTAATTCCCCTTTTTAAAATCTTATTAAAGATTTTATTCAAAACCTTATTTAGATTTTACTTTCAAAAATCATTATTAAATGATTATTCAATAGTTAGGGAATTAATGATGTCATAAATCTAGGTTAAAGAATAAATGTTATTTAAAACATAATTCACAATAAATCCAAATTCACATTTCTGTTATTTCCAATTTAATAAATTAAATTAGGAAATTTCGTTCAAATCTTAATTAAAAGATTTATATTCATTTCACTATTCATTGAGGGTTTAAGAATTAATGTTATTCAAACATTAATCAACCAAAATCAATTTGATATTAAATATAAGACTTTAAATAAAAATTAGAACGACTCAAATTCAATATCAAATTCCAAAACCAACGGCAATCATTTCGAAAATAGCGATAATAAGTATCTTCCAAATTCCCAAAATAATAACCGTTTTATTTACGGAAATTAATATTGAAATAATCCGTACTTAATTTCCACTCAAGCCTATTTCAAATATTCATTGAAATTACGTGGTTATGATAAAACCACTTTTACTTCCTGTTATTTATTTAAAAAAATAAATAAATCCCCTTTCCCAAAATATTATTTATTTTGAAATTTAACTCTTTCAATATTCATTTTCAAATGAATAAGATATTTCATACCGGTTAAAATGGCATTATCATTTTAAAACGGACTAAAAAGCCCAACTCGTTATTATATTTCAATTTCATACTGGGCCAGACTTCTCACATTAAACCTACAACTTGTGGATGCTGGATATGCCGGTTGGGTCCGGGCAGACTTATTCCACAGTTGGGCTTAACCTCGAGTCAAAACCCAATTCATATATGTATACTTGGACCTCTCACATTAGGCCCAACATTTATGGCTGCTGGATATGCCGGTTGGGTCCGGGCAGACTTCCACCATAAACGTGACCTAACCTCGTGTCCAAATATAATTATAATTTTTAATTATAAATATTATCCAAGAATATTATTTTAAAATATTTTATATTTTAAAATATCCGACTACTTAATATCATTCCTTACTTGAAATATTCTTTCATATAAAACTTTATTATTCCATTTCAATACATATTAACTTTCCATATTATTATGATATTATAATAATAATTATTTTCAAAAAAAAAAAACGGTTTCAATGGTGATATTAAAAACTTCCCTTTCAACATTAAAATGTAATCAATTTCCCAATTTAAATGTTAACATAAAACGGTATCTTTTAACTTCAAATCTTCTTATTAAAGTTGGAAGGTAATTTACCCATTTCTAGGATTTGTTTTGTAACTTTCCAAATAAATAAGATTTGATCTTCTCAATTCAATCGTCAATTAATTTCGTTAATTGAGTAATAAATGGAAATTAATTTCCTTCATTCAAAACTGGAATGAAATATGATCAATTCAAAACTTCTTTATCATTTCCTTTTTAAATAGCGAATACATCATCCCTTACTTCAATTGCCAATTAATTTCATTTATTGAAATTAAAAAAAAAGGGAATTTATTACATTCATTCAAAGGCTTTTATTCTATACTTTAAAACAGTAAATACACAATTCCTAAATTTAATTACCAATTAATTGCATTAATTGAATATTTATTTATTTAACTCAAAGTTGGAATGAGACCCACTATTTCCATATAAATTAATTATACGGCAAATCAAACATTAATTATATCACAATTTCAAACATCCATCCAAAGTGCATTTCTAATTATTCCAAGGGTGACGTGTATTCAAATGTCAACCCTTAACCCGTGTGGGGTTTCAGCCAACACAATTCACATATTATAAAATAAACTGTGGTTCTGGACGATGTGTAAAAATTTATCGTCCACTCACATAAACAAGCCAAGGTCGCTTGTAAATGGCAGTGTATACAAGTGCATTAAATTATGACATAAATGGTATAACCAATTAACGATGTTCACCTAATAGGTATTAATTACATTCTTTTGAATGGAACCGATTTAGAATAAAACTCCCTTTTGTATCATTTCAATTTAATGTAATCGGTCCATGTTTTAAGTATTTCCTTTTTAATCCATTCATAAATAAAGAATAAATTTATTCAATTTAATTTTTTTTCCAAAATAAAGAATAACACTTTATCATTCTAGTCCTTTTAAAAGTAAAGAACGTCACTTTCATTCATTTTAGTCCAAACAAATTCATGTTCACAAAAACCTTATTTTATTTTCAAAATAAAAATAAAAACCAAAACTTTATTTATTAAAAATAAAGATCAAATTTTTCATTTTTGTCCAAATAAATCAAAACTTTATTCTTCAAAAATAAGGATCCAAACTTTATTTTTATAATTATTCGTTTCATTAAAACGACGTTACAGGTCAAGTGTAGTTATAGCGCTGTTATTCCAAAAATTGAATTACACATAACTCAAGATCTAACCGTTGAAAAATTTCAAACTTGGTATTGGTGGAAAGATTTTTCCAAAGCGGATCCAACGGATCCAGTTTTGGAAAAATCCAACGGTTGGATCTTCCGTTATAGTCATTCAAAGTTTGAAACTCAAAACATGAACTGCACGTGCCTGAAACGTTAAAAATTATAATTTATATTGAAAATATAAATTATATAAACAATTCTAAAAACCAATCTTATTTTCTAAAATTCCATGTTAATAAAGATGTTATCTTTATTTTCAGAAAGAATAAGAAAACAAAAATTTGTTCTTTTTGTCCAAAAAAAGACAATTTTGCATAAAAGCCCAAATTTTGACAAAATCGATTAAAATATTATTTTTATCAAAAATCAACATTTTAATTAAAAATTCATTTCCATGTAGTTCAATAAAATAAAATATTTATTTAGTCCAACGATTTTGTATAAAATTCCTGTTTTCATGTAAAACATGAAAAAAATGAAATTTTGGTACAAAATTGCAAATCTAAATAACACCCATTTTTCTGAAACAACAATAGAAATTATAAATTTAAATTTAAATATAAATTCTCAAGAATATAGAAATAAAGAATGAACTTTATTTACACAAGTTTACCTATCAATATTCATTCCACAATCAATGACATTCACAACGTATACATGAACATAACTGCCAATAACTACATAAACGTCCATCACCAATATCAATCATTCATCACCAATCCATATTCATGTACATACAAACATCAATAACACAAGAAAGATAATTTAATTTAATAAATTATAAAATAAAGAATCTCACCTTTGTTCTAATTTAGATTTACAATCCATAATCGCTCCGAATCAGTCCAAATCAGTTTCTAAGCCTCGCCTACGTCGATATGGTTCTACCGGTTCTGAAATTTTCAGATTAAGAGTTCGTATGAATTTATAATCAATTTTCCAAATTAAATAAATAATAAAAATCAAAATTTTCATAACCTTTGTTTTGGTTTGGAGTGGCGGCTGGTTCATGAGAGAATAGGGTTAGGTTTTGACCGTATATACTAGGGGTATATATATTAATAAAACTATTTAATTCTTATATTTCAAAAAGGCCCGTTAATACAATTGTTACAAAGGAATTTAATTGGATGGATAGGAATAAAGAGAATACAAATATACACGTGGTTCTCTTTTACAAATTATATTTATAACCTGCCCATTATGATTTATATTAATAACTTAATTCTTTTTATCTAACTAGACATATTAAAAATGTCATTTTAAATGGCAAACCATATATTAACATAAATTTCTATTTATCCTAACTGAACATGCTAAGAAGTCTATTTAGATAACAAAACAAGTGTAACATGTTTCTCTTTTTATTCTACTGACATAGGGAAAAAAAATGTCTTTTTAGTAAACAAAACATGAAGTGACATGTTATTCTAGTATTTCTAATCTAACATAACTGACATTTCAATTCTAACATAAATGGCATTTTATATAATCATGACAATTCTAATAATTCTATGTTTCATGAGTTACGATAAAAAGATTATTTTTATCGTCTCATAATTCTAACAATTATATGTTTCATAACAAAATACAAATGAGTATTTTTATTTGTACAAAATTTTCTATTTTAACAAATAAATTGAATATTTTTATTTGTACACCATTCCAATCTTTAATGTAACAAATAAATGTGGATATTTATTCGTTCACAAATCTTAATCTTTAACATGACAAATAAATGTTAATATTTATTTGTACACATATCTAATTTTAACATAGCACATAAAAAGAATGTTTTTATTTTGCATCTAATTCTACTTTCAATCATAACAATTTCCTATTAAACAAATGAGAAATTTTGTTTTTCTCTCTTTCCTATTTAACACAATGATTATTTTGTTTCACTCTCTTTCTAAATCAACAAAACATGGTAATTTGGTTTTACAACAAAACACACATGAGATATTTATCTCAACTATACAAACATGATGTTTATTTTCAACTATACAAACATGAGGTGTTCATAAACATCTAGGATGCAAAATCCAATGTAAATACATTTCCTATAGTAATGGACATTTATTTTTTTATTTTTTTATTTTAGTTGTTATTATTAAAATAAATAATTTTAAATATTAAAATTCATTAAAATTTCTAAAATAAAATTTTTAAATTGGACCCAAAATTCCGGGTCGTTACAGTCTCCCCCACTTAAAATCTTTTCGTCCTCGAAAAGGAACGAAGCTGAAAGTGTTTAATTTATTAACTCATCTTCCCTTCTTTTATTCATTTCAATAATTTTATTAGTTGATTAGCTTACAAATATATAACCTTTATATATATATTCAAAAATCATATTTTCTAAAATAGATTATATATATTATTAAAAATACGTTAATGAGTATTCTTATTGGATATTACTAATCCAACCTCTGATGAGTCTTCTGTTCCATTCTAATGAGTTGTACCCCAAAGATTTGAGCTAACCAGAGCTCTGATACCAACTGTAAAGACCCGGGTTTCGCCCGTCCTTAATCGACCGCAAGATCGACCAAGACCGTTCAAATCCCGAATACTTTAACTTTGGGAATACAACAATCATCAGAACAAAACAGCAAACTTTTATAAACAGTACAAAATGTTTACATCAGAGTACAAAATATCAGAGTACATCGAATTATATTACAGCGAAAGATAAATTTACATTAAATTTTAAAACATTGCAGCGGAAGGAAATCTAAACTATGGACACAGCTTTAAGCTTCAATCCAGAATCCTGCTTGAAAAGAGAACCTATAGATAAATACTCGGCTGCCCGTGTGGAAGAGAGGGCACCCAAGTTTGCAAAAAGGTGGAAACAAATATGGGTCAGTCGTGGGACTGGTGTGAGAATTCTTAAATAACTTAACTCATACTAATAAGGCAAATCCAAAGACCACGCCGCTAACGCGGAACGGGTTGTACCAATGGATTGCCGTGCATAACTACAATGTCAGTACAGATAAATAAAATGTAACACAACGCAATGTCTTTTTGAAAAATGGAACCACCATAAGACTCAGGTCCCATCACACAATGCAACGCACACCAAGAGGATAGAGTTTTACCTTATGGTGGTTAAACATGCTAAATACGCCAAATACGAAAATAATACTATTATTAGTGTATATATTATGCCTCCGTACTAGTAATACAATCAAATTCGTCGGTTCGTATTGGAAATTTGGATTTCCATCATGAGTCCAGGCTAGGGAGGAGCTCCTTACCGATTCGAGACACTCTAGTTAATGCCCCAGGATCCCCCGCAGTGAACCCTTGGAAATGGCAGGGCCGGTCCTCACATACAGCTTAGAGGATTAGTTATTCCTAAGCACACGTTCCCCGGTCCTATAGGACCTATCCGAGGCGCCTCGTTTCATCATCCACATACGTAAAATGACTACTAACTAGAAAGAAACGTGCCACTTTCCCTGCGTTCCCTTCCCCCGTTTTAGACTCTACCGGTTTGTGAGGCTTACGAAGTAACGATATAGTCTTCATCCACAAGGCCTGCTTTTCAACAAAGCCTTGATCATCTTCATCTTGGCATGCCACATCGTCAATCCATACCGTACCATTGATCACCCATCAATATATAAATGGGGTGTTAAGTAAAGAATGAATTCTCCACCACCAACATTTATATATTGACAGAAAATCAATATCATGACATTAAGCGGAGTACGACGTCAGACACGCAATCCATTTATAACTTATGCTCTGGGTCTGAGCGAAAGTCAATCCGTACAAATCAACACTACGTCCGGACGGACGCCCTCTCAGCCCCTTCAAGGTAGCTACTCCCTTCATGGGCCTCAATAGCATCAACATCCATTCGATGTGAAGATTGTCGGTCTTGTCACCGTCTTCAATCATTCGACTATTCATCGTCGTATTCATTATTCAGAATGGGTTGGACCCGGACTTTCTGAATAACTCGCGTTGATTTAAAAACATAAATTGATAAAATTCAACCAACGCCTCATTCCAATTCAGAATATTCCTTAAAAATATTCAATTTCTTAGGGATAGGTTCCCATAAATTTTATCAAAGATAAATCTTTAATATTTATTCTTTAATCTCTATTTATCCATATTAAACCAAATTAAGGTTTATTCAAACTAATCGGAATTTTACGCTTTACCGAAATTACCAATTTATTAATCCCAATTAGTCTCCGGTAAACTTAATTACCTTTTCCGTTTAAATCTAATTAAAGATTTAATTAACGCTTGGAGTTAAACTGGTGGAACTCCATTACCGTTTATTTCCTTAATTCAATAATTTACTTAATTCCCCTTTTTAAAATCTTATTAAAGATTTTATTCAAAACCTTATTTAGATTTTACTTTCAAAAATCATTATTAAATGATTATTCAATAGTTAGGGAATTAATGCTGTCATAAATCTAGGTTAAAGAATAAATGTTATTTAAAACATAATTCACAATAAACCCAAATTCACATTTCTGTTATTTCCAATTTAATAAATTAAATTAGGAAATTTCGTTCAAATCTTAATTAAAAGATTTATATTCATTTCACTATTCATTGAGGGTTTAAGAATTAATGTTATTCAAACATTAATCAACCAAAATCAATTTGATATTAAATATAAGACTTTAAATAAAAATTAGAACGACTCAAATTCAATATCAAATTCCAAAACCAACGGCAATCATTTCGAAAATAGCGATAATAAGTATCTTCCAAATTCCCAAAATAATAACCGTTTTATTTACGGAAATTAATATTGAAATAATCCGTACTTAATTTCCACTCAAGCCTATTTCAAATATTCATTGAAATTACGTGGTTATGATAAAACCACTTTTACTTCCTGTTATTTATTTAAAAAAATAAATAAATCCCCTTTCCCAAAATATTATTTATTTTGAAATTTAACTCTTTCAATATTCATTTTCAAATGAATAAGATATTTCATACCGGTTAAAATGGCATTATCATTTTAAAACGGACTAAAAAGCCCAACTCGTTATTATATTTCAATTTCATACTGGGCCAGACTTCTCACATTAAACCTACAACTTGTGGATGCTGGATATGCCGGTTGGGTCCGGGCAGACTTATTCCACAGTTGGGCTTAACCTCGAGTCAAAACCCAATTCATATATGTATACTTGGACCTCTCACATTAGGCCCAACATTTATGGCTGCTGGATATGCCGGTTGGGTCCGGGCAGACTTCCACCATAAACGTGACCTAACCTCGTGTCCAAATATAATTATAATTTTTAATTATAAATATTATCCAAGAATATTATTTTAAAATATTTTATATTTTAAAATATCCGACTACTTAATATCATTCCTTACTTGAAATATTCTTTCATATAAAACTTTATTATTCCATTTCAATACATATTAACTTTCCATATTATTATGATATTATAATAATAATTATTTTCAAAAAAAAAAAAAACGGTTTCAATGGTGATATTAAAAACTTCCCTTTCAACATTAAAATGTAATCAATTTCCCAATTTAAATGTTAACATAAAACGGTATCTTTTAACTTCAAATCTTCTTATTAAAGTTGGAAGGTAATTTACCCATTTCTAAGATTTGTTTTGTAACTTTCCAAATAAATAAGATTTGATCTTCTCAATTCAATCGTCAATTAATTTCGTTAATTGAGTAATAAATGGAAATTAATTTCCTTCATTCAAAACTGGAATGAAATATGATCAATTCAAAACTTCTTTATCATTTCCTTTTTAAATAGCGAATACATCATCCCTTACTTCAATTGCCAATTAATTTCATTTATTGAAATTAAAAAAGAGGGAATTTATTACATTCATTCAAAAGCTTTTATTCTATACTTTAAAACAGTAAATACACAATTCCTAAATTTAATTACCAATTAATTGCATTAATTGAATATTTATTTATTTAACTCAAAGTTGGAATGAGACCCACTATTTCCATATAAATTAATTATACGGCAAATCAAACATTAATTATATCACAATTTCAAACATCCATCCAAAGTGCATTTCTAATTATTCCAAGGGTGACGTGTATTCAAATGTCAACCCTTAACCCGTGTGGGGTTTCAGCCAACACAATTCACATATTATAAAATAAACTGTGGTTCTGGACGATGTGTAAAAATTTATCGTCCACTCACATAAACAAGCCAAGGTCGCTTGTAAATGGCAGTGTATACAAGTGCATTAAATTATGACATAAATGGTATAACCAATTAACGATGTTCACCTAATAGGTATTAATTACATTCTTTTGAATGGAACCGATTTAGAATAAAACTCCCTTTTGTATCATTTCAATTTAATGTAATCGGTCCATGTTTTAAGTATTTCCTTTTTAATCCATTCATAAATAAAGAATAAATTTATTCAATTTAATTTTTTTTCCAAAATAAAGAATAACACTTTATCATTCTAGTCCTTTTAAAAGTAAAGAACGTCACTTTCATTCATTTTAGTCCAAACAAATTCATGTTCACAAAAACCTTATTTTATTTTCAAAATAAAAATAAAAACCAAAACTTTATTTATTAAAAATAAAGATCAAATTTTTCATTTTAGTCCAAATAAATCAAAACTTTATTCTTAAAAAATAAGGATCCAAACTTTATTTTTATAATTATTCGTTTCATTAAAACGACGTTACAGGTCAAGTGTAGTTATAGCGCTGTTATTCCAAAAATTGAATTACACATAACTCAAGATCTAACCGTTGAAAAATTTCAAACTTGGTATTGGTGGAAAGATTTTTCCAAAGCGGATCCAACGGATCCAGTTTTGGAAAAATCCAACGGTTGGATCTTCCGTTATAGTCATTCAAAGTTTGAAACTCAAAACATGAACTGCACGTGCCTGAAACGTTAAAAATTATAATTTATATTGAAAATATAAATTATATAAACAATTCTAAAAACCAATCTTATTTTCTAAAATTCCATGTTAATAAAGATGTTATCTTTATTTTCAGAAAGAATAAGAAAACAAAAATTTGTTCTTTTTGTCCAAAAAAAGACAATTTTGCATAAAAGCCCAAATTTTGACAAAATCGATTAAAATATTATTTTTATCAAAAATCAACATTTTAATTAAAAATTCATTTCCATGTAGTTCAATAAAATAAAATATTTATTTAGTCCAACGATTTTGTATAAAATTCCTGTTTTTATGTAAAACATGAAAAAAAATGAAATTTTGGTACAAAATTGCAAATAACACCCATTTTTCTGAAACAACAATAGAAATTATAAATTTAAATTTAAATATAAATTCTCAAGAATATAGAAATAAAGAATGAACTTTATTTACACAAGTTTACCTATCAATATTCATTCCACAATCAATGACATTCACAACGTATACATGAACAGAACTGCCAATAACTACATAAACATCCATCACCAATATCAATCATTCATCACCAATCCATATTCATGTACATACAAACATCAATAACACAAGAAAGATAATTTAATTTCATAAATTATAAAATAAAGAATCTCACCTTTGTTCTAATTTAGATTTACAATCCATAATCGCTCCGAATCAGTCCAAATCAGTTTCTAAGCCTCGCCTACGTCGATATGGTTCTACCGGTTCTGAAATTTTCAGATTAAGAGTTCGTATGAATTTATAATCAATTTTCCAAATTAAATAAATAATAAAAATCAAAATTTTCATAACCTTTGTTTTGGTTTGGAGTGGCGGCTGGTTCATGAGAGAATAGGGTTAGGTTTTGACCGTATATACTAGGGGTATATATATTAATAAAACTATTTAATTCTTATATTTCAAAAAGGCCCGTTAATACAATTGTTACAAAGGAATTTAATTGGATGGATAGGAATAAAGAGAATACAAATATACACGTGGTTCTCTTTTACAAATTATATTTATAACCTGCCCATTATGATTTATATTAATAACTTAATGCTTTTTATCTAACTAGACATATTAAAAATGTCATTTTAAATGGCAAACCATATATTAACATAAATTTCTATTTATCCTAACTGAACATGCTAAGAAGTCTATTTAGATAACAAAACAAGTGTAACATGTTTCTCTTTTTATTCTACTGACATAGGGAAAAAAATGTCTTTTTAGTAAACAAAACATGAAGTGACATGTTATTCTAGTATTTCTAATCTAACATAACTGACATTTCAATTCTAACATAAATGGCATTTTATATAATCATGACAATTCTAATAATTCTATGTTTCATGAGTTACGATAAAAAGATTATTTTTATCGTCTCATAATTCTAACAATTATATGTTTCATAACAAAATACAAATGAGTATTTTTATTTGTACAAAATTTTCTATTTTAACAAATAAATTGAATATTTTTATTTGTACACCATTCCAATCTTTAATGTAACAAATAAATGTGGATATTTATTCGTTCACAAATCTTAATCTTTAACATGACAAATAAATGTTAATATTTATTTGTACACATATCTAATTTTAACATAGCACATAAAAAGAATGTTTTTATTTTGCATCTAATTCTACTTTCAATCATAACAATTTCCTATTAAACAAATGAGAAATTTTGTTTTTCTCTCTTTCCTATTTAACACAATGATTATTTTGTTTCACTCTCTTTCTAAATCAACAAAACATGGTAATTTGGTTTTACAACAAAACACACATGAGATATTTATCTCAACTATACAAACATGATGTTTATTTTCAACTATACAAACATGAGGTGTTCATAAACATCTAGGATGCAAAATCCAATGTAAATACATTTCCTATAGTAATGGACATTTATTTTTTTATTTTTTTATTTTAGTTGTTATTATTAAAATAAATAATTTTAAATATTAAAATTCATTAAAATTTCTAAAATAAAAATTTTAAATTGGACCCAAAATTCCGGGTCGTTACAATTATATTCCAAACCAAAGCCGGTTGTGAAATTTCAAAAGAAAAATGTCAAGACTATCAAAATATTGGTTCCTAAAACAAATAACAATTTGATTAGGAACAAATACATTCAGAATTTTTTGAATACTGTGCATCATAATTCCAATTATTTATATAAAGGGGATACCGAACTCGTATAGGTTTGGAATCCTAAGACCTAACTCTTAGGAACCTATAAAAAGGTGGGTACCATGAACTTAATTTTATTTTTTGCAGGTCGTACTTAAGAAAAGAGGAAAGTGGATATTGAATAGTGGTTGCTCGAAGCATATGACTAGAGACAAGAACTTATTGACAAATATCAGTTATTCAGATGGTTGCTCCATCACTTTTGGAGATAATTCATAAGGCTATATCATCGGCAAAGGCGATGTGAGCAATTGCGGTACATCTAACTTACCTCTTATTACTAATGTCATGCTAGTTAAAAGTTTGAAACATAACTTACTTAGTATTAGTAAGTTATGTGACAAGGGCTTTATCATTTCCTTTTCTGATAACAAGTGTAGTATCTTAGATAAAGATCATATGTTAGTTTTCAAATGATATAGAGACAGAAATATTTATATTCTGAATATGAATGTCAATCATAATTCAGATATGTGTCTTGTAGCAAATGATAATGATCCATGGCTATGGCACAAATGCTTCAGTCATATAAACTTCAGAACTATCGACAAGCTAGCCAAAAACGATCTGGTTAGAGGACTACCCAAAATGAGTTTTACAGTTAACAACATTTGTGATGCATGTCAATTAGGAAAATTGACTAAATCATCATTTAAATCCAAGAAAGTCATATCAACATTACAACCACTTGAGCTACAACATATGGATTTATTCGGACCAACACATGTTCAGTTGATAAATCATAATCGATATTTGTTTGTAATTGTTGATGATTTCTCTCGTTATACTTGGGTGATTTTTTTGAAAAACAAAAGTGACACTTTCGATCATTTCAAATCTTTCATCAAGAAAATTCAAAAATCAAAAGGGCTTAAGGTTAAGAATATAAGAAGTGATCATGGCAGAGAATTAAAAAGCAATGAATTTGAATATTTTTGTACAAAGAAAGGTATATATCATAAATTTTCATTTCCTAGAAATCCATAACAAAACGGAGTTGTAGAACGGAAAAATTAGACTTTACAAGAATGTGCAAGAACATTATTAAATGGATCCACTTTACCAAAACATTTTTGGGCAGAAGTTGTTGCAACTGCGTGTTATGTTTCGAATCGTGTATCCATTCGACCTCTCACCAAGAATACATCTTATGAGTTATTTAATCAAAGAAAGCCAAATACCTCATACTTCAAAGTTTTTGGTTCTAAGTGCTTAATTTTAAATACAAAAGACCATCTTGGAAAATTTGATCCAAAATCCGATGAAGGAATATTTGTTGGATATTCGGAACGAAGCAAAGCCTACATTTATTTAATAAAAGAACTAAAACTATTGAAGAATCACTTCATGTTTCATTCGATGAATTCTATAAGCCATCTCATAATATAACAGGTGATGACGATATTATAGTCACTGAAAATCCAATCGTCACAAATGCTGATTCTAACTCAGAAATTATTGAGAATATTCCTCAACCAGTTGTGATACCCTCTCCACCAAGATTACGATCTCCACCTAGGATACTAAGAGATCATCCGGTTAAAAATGTAATTGGAGAAGTAACATCACAAATTAGAACAAGAAGTCAACTCAACCAAATGGGTCATGTTGCTTTTCTTTCAAATATCGAACCTAAGAATCTAAAAGAAGCCGCTACTGATGATTACTGGATCATTGCCATGCAGGAAGAACTAAATCAGTTCGAGCGCAATGATGTCTAGGAACTTGTTTCCAGACCAACTGATCAGTCAGTTATTGGTACGAAATGGGTCTATAAGAATAAGGTCGATGAACAAAGAAATATAACCAGAAATAAAGCAAGATTAGTAGCACAAGGATATAATCAGGAAGAATGTATCGATTACGAAGAAACTTTTGCACCAGTTGCACGACTAGATGCTATCAGAATCTTGTTATCCTTTTCTTGTCATCATAATTTCAAACTCTATCAGATGGATGTCAAAAGTGCTTTTCTAAATGGATTTATCAAAGAGAATGTATATATCAAACAACCTCCCTTGTTCGTACATGAAAAACATCCGGATTACGTATATAAACTTAAGAAGGCTTTGTACGGTTTAAAACAAGCACCTCGTGTTTGGTATGAACGATTACGCAGCTATCTTACTGATTCAGGATTTCAAATTGATAAAGTCGATCAGACTTTATTCATTAAACATTCTCAAAAAGATATATTGGTTATCCAGATATATGTAGACGATATTATCTTTGGTTCAACAAACGACAAACTTTGCAAAGAGTTTGCAAATATTATGACCAAAGAATTTGAAATGTCTAATATGGGAGAACTATCATATTTTCTTGGTCTTCAAATCAAACAACTCTCTAACGGTATTTTTATTAATCAAGAAAAATACTGTAGAAATCTTATCAAATGCTTCGGTTTAGAAAATACATCTGGTAAACCTACTCCTACGAGTACAACTACACATATTGAAAAAGATGAACATGGTAAGAATGTTGACCAGAAGTTATATCGAAGTATGATTTGTTCTATTCTTTGTCTTACCGCAAGTCGTCTCGATATAATGATGAGTGTTTGTCTATGTGCACGATTTCAAGCAAATCCTAAGGAATCACATTTACGAGCAGTAAAACGTATAATACGTTATCTTAATAATACCAAAGACTTTGGTCTTTTCTACCCAAAAGATTGTCCATTCGAATTAGTATCCTATGGTGATGCTGATTTCGGAGGCTCTCGTACGGATAGAAAGAGTACAAGTGGTACGTGCCATTTTATTGGAAAATCACTTGTCTCTTGGTTTAGTAAGAAACAAAATTGCATTTCACTATCGACCTGTGAAGCTGAGTATATATCAGCAGCTCTTACTTGTACTCAAGTACTATATATGCAAAAAACACTTCGGGATTTTGATATTCATTTATCAAACTCCATTATACATTGTGATAACACAAGTGCATTAACTTATCAAAAAATCCAGGTAATCATTCTCACACAAAGCACATTGACATTCGACATCATTTCTTGAGAGATAATATTGAAAAAGGAAACATATGTCTTGAATATGTCCAGACTGAACATCAACTAGTGGACATTTTTACTAAGCCTCTACTTGAATCAAGTTTTATTTCTTTACGTAGAGAGCTTGGTTTAATCTTTAGAACTGAACTTGATATGTAAATTCTTAAGTTATATACATATGAATTGTCAAGTTCTTTTCTTAACCGGTGCTTTTACTTTTCATATTTTTTAGCTATTAAGTAGCTATCGCTATTTTTTGTAAAGAATTATGAGCTATCCATTTTTTCTACGGTATATATTCCTTGAACCTTTTTAACCACTACTCTCTATATATACAAACCTATATATATGTGTATCACTCATTCTCCTTTTTGCATCCCCTTACTCAGACTCTATGTTATTCTTAACCGAGTTCAAATATTTCAAAATGGCTCATATCTGCGACGAATGTGCACAATGGTCACACATTTCGATCACCAGTTCTGAACCGGAGGAATACTATTCCCCAGAAACACCAAAAAGTAGACCAAAATGTACTCATACTCCCGGAAATACACCAAAATCTAAACGTGCAAAGAAAGCATTGTTTTGCTCTCCACGAACTAGAGAAAAGATAAATGAGATTCACCACTACCAGAAACATCAAATGGACCTCCAGCGACAACTACATTACAAGCAAAAACTTACTTTCGATCGTTTATCTCTCTTAGAACGCATGGCTTCATTTTTCTGTAGTACGGACAAACATGGAGTTCATGAACCTATGCCACATGATCCTTATTCCTCTAGGAGTCCAAACTCCTGGGATCGTAACTACAATCATAATTAAGGCGCGAAATGGTCGCCATGGACACCTCGAATCAACGAGATTAAGGAAGACTAAACCGAGCATAATTCTGGAACATCTCATTAATTTTTTGTTTTCATAAACTTTATGCATTTATTTCAGTCTTTTCTATGCTTATAACATATATGTACTTTTTTTTTGAAATGATTTCAATATTTTTTAAGACCGTTCGAAATATAAGAAGTTCAGATTGTTCGAAACTAGAAAGAAGAGCAAAAAAATCAAGAAAAATAATCATTTGGAACACCAGTCGACCGGTTGATATGGACCAGTCGACCGTTTTGCTCTCGGGTTAAAAACGGTCGACCGTCCATCTCCAACCAGTCGACCGGTCCTATACGATATTGTTTTTAAAAAAGGTTTCCTGAACCAGTCAACCGGTCAATTACAACCAGTCGACCGCTTTTCTCTCGGGTTGAAAACGGTCGACCGGTGATAATTTACCAGTCGACCGGTTTTCGTCTGAAGGGTTTTTAAATACACCCGCACAGTCATTTTTCAACCCATCTCTTCTTTTTTACCTTTTCAAACTCCTAAACCTCTCTAGCCCTAGAACTCAAAATTTCCTTTTTCCAAATCAATTTCATGGCTCTTCCACAAAAGAAGATGAAGAAAGCTTCCACCTCTTCTTCCGAACTCCAACCAATAGATAGTTCGATCAAGAAATGGCTTGTTGATCCGGTTACTATCACGAGATGGAATCAAATGAAGGATTTCAAAATTCATCCCGGTTCGTATATCAAATTCCCTGATTTCTCCAACTACAAAGTTCGTCAATTAGTTAGAAATGCTCATATTGAATCTCTAATTGGTTTCGAATATTATGATCCAGCTTTTCTACGCTAATCTTAGTCTCGATAAATACAAACCGGAAAACCGTAATTACTGTCTTTGGTCGGTTGTATGTGGGCAACAAGTTTTTATTTCTTGCGATAGGATGGCAAGAGTGCTTGGTTCGGACTTTGGCAGAGAAAAATTTTCGAGTACCTTTTGTACTGTTCATATCCGTAATCAAATAAATTATGAATTCATCGAGGATGATAAGGACAACACAAAATCGATAAATTTGCGTCCTATGGCTAGAGTTCTTCACCATACTTTAATGCATTCTCTTTTACCTCGAATTGGGAATTTTGACGCTGTTTACAAAGAGAATTTCAAAGCTTTATATGCAATTTATGGTGGAATTCGTATAAACTGAATTGAAATGATCTTCAGTGAAATTTTACAAGTCAATGAGTTGGATAAGCTGCATCTCTTCTACAACGAATATATTATGCAACTCTTAAGTGACCGTGGCATCAATCCACCTCAGTCACCTATTACACGGCCAAAGTGCATAAACAAAGCTTCAATCAAACGTATGAAACTTCCTGAACTATATTTTAATATAATGCCTTTCGAACAATGGAAAGAACAAGGCCACCAAGGAACCTCCTCTCGACCTTCTCGTCCAAAACCCGAAGACATGAAACTTCTACACTCGACTTCCTCCACCAAAGAAAGTCTTGAAACTCTCGCTCAAAATCAATTCCTACTTGAAGCTTGACTTAAGCGTATGGACACAAAGATGGATAAGTGTTTTAATAAACTTAATTCGTTCTTCTCGTTTACATGGGAGGCAATATCTTGTGGAGCTTCCTCTTCTTCCATACAAGCACAGGACCCCGGTAAACGTCCATCTCCTCCATCCTTTACTTGGACATCTTCAGAGGAGGGCACTAACTCTGACAATAGTCATGGACGAGGTCGTGGAAAATCTCAAATGCTTGATGTAGAAGAAGAAAAAGAAGGCGAGGAAACGAAATCCGAGTAGCTAGTTTCTTTTATTGTTTTATGAACTTATGCTTTTGGTATTTTCTAGAATTTATCCGACACTTGTACCTAAATGGTGTCGTTGTTTTATTTTGAACTTAGACCTATTGATGTTTGTACTCTATGCTCTATGTTATGTGTATGGTATTTTAAATCTCTGCTTGTATCATTTACATTGTTTATCTGCTTATTTCATTCCTTTTTGTCGATGACAAAGGGGGAGAAGTATGGTAAGTGTGGTACTAACATTATATGCAGGAACAATAGTTATTATACAGGCACAAATTCAGGGGGAGATTATATACAGGGGGAGATTCAGACATATATTGTCATCAATCAAAAAGGGGGAGAATGTTGAGTCAAGGAATTTTGATTTATGCCAAAGTAATGTGCAATGATCGACAAAAAGACGACGTTCATTGATCTAAGAAGATAAGGAGCTTCATATGGTATTGGTCATTAGAATTTGATTATTTGGTATGGTAATAGTGTTCACTTATGTTAAAATCTATCCTCAAATAATCAAAGTTTTTATATATATACACTTATGTAAATGTATGCACATAAATTGTGCAAACTGGGCAATACCGGTCGACCGCCCAAAACAGACCGGTCGACCATTTTTACCCAGTTTGCACAATGAACGTGAACACATATACATATGACGTATATATGTATTTAAATTCCAGTCTACTGGTCCATTTTGACCTGTCGACCGTTTTTACACAGAAGCAACTTTTTGAATAGTCACTTCCATTCCTCCATGAGTTGCTTCTCCTTCCTTTCATTAATGATCATTTCTATTGGTTGTGACTCTTTACCAAATGTTACAACTACTTATCGTCTATAAATACACTTTGAAATCATCAAATCAAATCACCAATTCTTTCTATCTATTCTCTTTATTGTTGGTTTCACTATTGCAATTTCAAAGCACTCAAACGCTCATATTCTTCACAATATCGTTCTTGAATCCTAGAATTTATATATTATTCTTTTGATTCAAACACGATATCATCTTCCAAATCTTCACAAATACAAATTCTATTTGAGGATAAGATTATAGGAAGGTTGTACAAGAATTGACAAATTCGTGTTATTTAGAACACACACTGTCAAATTACAAGTCTACTCGTCTTGTTTGAAGTCCTCCGTGTTGTAAGAGGCAAGTTGTGAAGTCCTCGTGTTGATAGAGGCGTGAAATCCCGTTCGGCTGCTCGGGTGTTGTGAACCTGTTTCCTCCGGGTTAAGTGAGGTTGTTGATTAGTGAAATTCCAGATAGAAATCAGGGACTGGACGTAGGACGGTGCTCCGAACCAGTATAAAAATCTTTGGTGTGATTTTTCCTTTTATTGCATTTACTTATCTGTGATACTGCTTCTGTGATATTTCATTATGTTTTATATTTACTTGCATAACTATTGCATTAGACAAGTAGTTGTGTGTTAATCCATATTACACGATCCAAGTGTACTTTATACTTGGCAAGTACACGCACACGCACTTTTCAAGTCCAAATAAGAAGTCGTTACTCAGGATCCAGATGGGAACCAACGAATTAACTTCATGAGTTAGACTTTGCTGCGGGACGTGTGCAAAGGGGTTATCGATGTCTATAACTTTGACTCACTACTGAGAGATGGATATTGGCTATGGATCAGTGCAGTGGAGTTGTCATGACTCCATGGGGTAAAGTGATCATAGCAGGGCTATGAGCCAGTGCAGTGGAGTTGTTATGACACCATGGGGCAGAGTGGACATAGCAAAGTATTAGTGGTTACGGATCAGTGCAGTGGAGACGTCATGACTCCATGGGGCAGAGTGATTGTAACAAAGAATTAGGTGATCAAGGTGGTGGATATCGTATGCTTTATGCACTGAGTGAGAGATGTGAGGATGATTGCTATGTTTGATGTTTGCTATCACTATGACATGCATACCCCCTCCCCATTATTTTCACACGATGTGTTAGTGTCACCTTAGAATATTGTACATACTGTTGTGCTAACTCTTTGGTTGCAGGTCCAGGTTCTGGTATGGTTATATATACCTGTTATTGTTCTGTTTTTGCTGCTTATCGTTCATACTAGACTTTTGTCTGCTCCAGAGCTTTATATCTCTTCTTATTACTCTGGGTGCTCTTAAACGGGCAGACTAGAGATAAGTTAGGTGCTATGCACGAGTAGCTGTACTGGAGACGAGCATGAGGCTTCCACGTATGTTATATAGATATACTCTCCCTGTGTTGTTGCTGGTCACTACTTTGGGCATTAGTAGTGTACCTTCCTATTTTACTTTAAAGATAGTTTAAAAGTTGTAATAATGATGGTCTGGATCATAAGCTGTATTTTGAATTTTCTACTGCTATGATGGTTTAGCTTTCAGCTTATGCACTGTCTCGCCTGTTTTATATCAAGTTATGTTATTATTATATTTTGTTCCATGCGCTGTGAGATATACTACAGGTTCTTTGATGATTCATCGTCTTTCTTTCTTTTCTTTTGACGACCGTCCCGTGCTGGTTGGGCATCGACACAGCGCGTTTCATTGGAAATGTCGGCTGGTGCGGGGCCGGCCATCACATTATTACTCAACTATCCCAAAAAGCTATTGAAGCCAAAATCATGACAGGGAATAATGTGGGTAGGAAAGTGTTGTTGTCACGCATAATTTTTTCCTCAACTTGTACAAAATGGCCATTTATTCTACGTCATCGATAGTTCCCCGTGAGAGTTTGTTTTGCCAGAACTGTTAACAGAAGTCAAGAACAAACTTTGGATCATGTTGGATTTTACCTTCCTAAACCCGTCTTCACACCCGGACAACTATAGTTGGAGACTTTGAGAATGACATCAGTGTTAGATTTTAAAGTATTGCTTGGAGCTACAAGACTTGTTTTCATAAGTACACACAAAATATTGTCTAAGGGTGGTTTTCAAAAATATATTGAGTATGTACTACCTTGAGTACAAGTCTGATTCTCAATGACATATAAAACGGTCTTGTATTACTTGCTATCTTGATCTTTTTATTGCTTCAACTCGAACGTAGGCAGTAGGGAAGCAGACTATTCCAAAAATTGATCATTTATGAAGTAGTGATGTTATAATGTGGTTGTCTACCGTGAGGTATGTGTATATATTTATATGTATATAAAGTTGCCTATTTTACCCCCATTTTGACATTTTTTTTAACAATTTAATTGCAATTTATAAGAATTTGAAAGTAATTTTAACTAAACATTACTTTCTTCCCATCCTAGTGGGAAGGATAAGAACAAAAAACAAAACAGTTACTGTACATGAAGACCATATGTTGCATGGATTAAACCAATCGTAATTTTGATGCTGCTATCGAAAACAGTTCCATTTTATCATCTTCCCTTACATACCATGTATAGACCATATTCATGTAGCTGTTTACAAATCGAAATGATATTTTTAAAATAGCGTATGCTGAAATATTTCATTATGTAACATTGAATACTTCATTAATAAGTTCTTTGGCCTCATAATTGTTTGCTGATTACGTACTTTCATCAACTGTAGGATGATTGTAATACAATAAACCATGTTGGTACGTCTTGCTAAATTCATGATGCAGTCATACTTTGGACTTTCTCCCTTGTGCTTTTTGCATGATACAAAACTGTTCTAACTGAAATACGTACAAAGATTGTTCTGAACATGGACGGCTTGAGCATTTCACAAAAGTATGTATATATTACTTTGATATCAGTTTTTATTTTTATAGTAGAACAATGACTGACTTTTCAGTTTTCATGTTTTTGTTTGTAAACTTTGTTATTATTGTTGGATAACAATTATGTTTATCTTTGTACTCTACTCCGTTTAAACTTATATTTCTAAATATAATACTGCGAATATAATATGTTTTAGTATCACTTCTAAGTGTACGAATCTTTTATAGTTTAGCTTATGTTCACATTATTAGTTACAATAAGGGTATTTTTTCGTTTTGGCCCTTTTTTATCTCAATAATAGTCCTGTTTTACAAAAAAATACAAAAATAGCCCACTTCTGGCCAACTTAGCACTGAGTTGGCTAGATTGTACTGGCGCAATCCAGAAATACCCTGGTACACGTGTACAATTCGAAATGTACTGGCGCAATCCCAGATTGCGCCAATTTTTGAAAGAAAAAATGCACCGGGGCGCAATTTAGGATTGCGCCCCAGTGCATATAAATAATAAATGACTAACTTTACCCTTTACATGACCCATTCACCAATCCTCTACAAAATAACCCATAACCTAGAATAAAAAGTTTAGATTCTTCATTGTTATTCAACAAAACAAGAATCTTTCTTTGTGAATCTGTATGTAGAATACACGAGGTTAGCTGTTGTTAGATTATCAAAAGGTATGGATTTGTTTTTCTAGTTTATTTTGTTTTCCATTTAACAATCTAAGTTCCTTTTGTCCTGTGTACTACTTAGAATGGCTCCAAGTTATATCGCTATTGTATGCTACTATGATGGGGATTTGGTAATTGATGAACATAAATGTGGAACATATAATGGTGGGTTTTGTAAAATGGCAAAAGTTTTAAAAAGGTCAATTTTCTTACAATTGAAAACGACTATCTGTAAAGCTACTAAAATTAAGTCAGATGAGTTTGACTTTGAATTACTTTGCAATTGGCCGACCGATTCCGGAGCTAAGGCAATAAAAATTCGAGATGACGACGACGTTGAAATTATGTTGTCCACCGTGTCAAAATCTATAGAATTATGTGTTTTAAAAGAGAGAAGAGTGTCGGAAGAAACATGTAACCCCAGTCGTAGTGGCTCCTGCAACCTACTGTCTGTATCCGCCTACTAGAGTACCTTATTATTTGCAACAACAAATTTGTTTTGGGTATAATCCGTTCGTGAATTTTCAACAAGTATCGCAACCCGTCTATCCATATCCGATGCAAGATATTGTCGCCAGTATTAGTCAATGGTAAGTCAAACTTAAGAATTCTGCTATTGCACAATATTACCATTGTTTTATGTTTGATAATATAAAATTATTTTATATCTTTCAGTTGTGTTCCGAATTACTTCCCGACACAAACTACCGCTGGACCGTAAACATGTTATCTTTCTTCTCCCATGCTGCCAACGCCCTCCGAATTGTATCACATGAGCCAACAGAAAGTTATTTGTGTTATTGATATAAGAATATGTTACGTATAAAAATTTACTCAAAATTTCCCGCTTGCGTACTACAGTTATCCAACACAAGCTACCGAAGCAGAATCAAACTTAGAACCAAATATTCTTGACG
This sequence comes from Allium sativum, assembly GCA_030737875.1. Taxonomy (NCBI): domain Eukaryota; kingdom Viridiplantae; phylum Streptophyta; class Magnoliopsida; order Asparagales; family Amaryllidaceae; genus Allium; species Allium sativum. The sequence goes on along the minus strand of CM060909.1, from coordinate 423,463,328 downwards.
TCAATATGGAAATAGACGAACTGGACATTGGAGAGGTAAATCCAAATCCTTCACTTGATAGCATGATCTTTGTTAGCATTTTTGATAATGATACGACATGGGTTGATGTAATGCAAGTAAATAATGCTACTTTAAATTATGATTTTGGAGTCGAAGACAATGCTCCCGAAGATAGTGATGATGAGGAGCCGGAGTTCGAGATACCATTAGATGATGATTTGTGCAATGCACAATTGTTGGCTAGATCCGTTGTTGCTGATATGGAATTCATCAATGAAATTTTCTCATCGTCTTGTGTTCAGAATGGTTTCAAAGTCGGTATGATGTTTGAGCGCAAAAGTAAGTTCCTTGTTCAACTAAGTGAATGGTCAATTTTGCATGCAGTTTAGTTTAAGCCGATTCACTCTAACAAAAAAAATACACGACTATTTGCAACATTGATCCCAACTGCCCATGGAGAATACATGCTATTGACTCTAAAAAATTGCAAAAAAGCTGGTGGATTATTAAAAAGAACACAGCTGAACATAGTTGCGTAAATCCAATAGTGAACTCCAATCTCAAGCAAGCGACGTCCACGTTCTTTATTTCGAAAATAATGCCATTTGTGAAATCAGATTTGAGTATTACTGCTGGTGTAACACCCCGTATTTTCTGTGAACATAAAAGTAACAAAATAAAGTATACTTAATTTTTAAAGGAAGAAATAAGGGAAATGGGTTACGCCATTGCGTACGCCTCGGAATTCTGCTTGGGATAGAGTCCGAGTTTGCGTAAATCGGACTCCGTATGAAGAGTTATGGCCTTCAGAAGTTTCAGAAAATTTAAATTAATTAAAACAGCTCAGTTCTAAATTTAAAATTCGAATTCAAACGCAGAACAGGGTGGGCGGGATTTTTCCCGCCTAGGGGCCAGGTCGACCTGGGGGTCGACCTACCCTATACAAGTCGACCATGGGGTCGACCTCCCCCCTCCCCCCCACCCTTACAGGTCGACCTGTTTCAGATCCGAGGCAGATTCGGATTTTTGTATCTGGACTTGTTTTCTGGACAGATTCTTTGGGTCCTAAGCTATTTAAACACCCCCAAACCCCACTTTCTCTCCACACAAACCATTGTAACACTATGCTACCTCAGTTCTAATTAAAATAAATCAAAGGCATCTCTACTCTGCTGAAACCTAAGCTAGAACTAGTGCTTCTTCTTCTTCCAATCTGAATAGGATTAAAAGAGAACAAATACAACCCTTTTTCTTTTAGAATTCAACCAAGGTGAGTACAGTTATTTTCAGATATGAAATTTAATTATGATCTTGACATGGTTTGTAGTGACCCGAAAATCCAGTCCAATTTGAGCTGACTAAATAACACAAGTCCAACCCCAAATTGCACTAGAAATTCAAGAAACTAATAGAAAGAAGATAGAGGGTGAGGATAGATAAGATAGAAACTTAGAATAGAAGAAGAAGACAACAACAACAACAACACTAGAGTAACACGAATCTCACAGCGGAACGAATAAAATATAACATAACTTTTGAAATACAAAGTTATAACTGTTTATACATACCATTTTCAGAGTACAACATATAACATCACAGCGGAATAAATAATAGCTATCGACTGCTGAAGCCTCCTGCTCCAAGCTCTCCAAGTGCATCTGTAAATCCCGACTACTTGACTGCCCGTACAAATTTAGGCACCCAAGAGTTTAGGGAAGACAAAACAAATAAACTCCGGGTCAGTCATGTGACTGGTGTGAGTAAACTCAAATCAATTAAACAGGTATATGATATCTCATAAGACCACGCCGTGAATACGGAACGGGTTTTTCCCTTATGAGAATCCAAACATCTTTGAAAAGCAATATCATTCTGATATTATGATAATGTCTAAATACAAATAGATATCAGTCTAGTAGAAACGCTTGCATCTCACGTTCTACATATATAGTATACAATCAAAACCGCAGGTGCGTATTGGATGATTGGGTTTCCAACTATGACAAGGTATGGAACCACCTTCCGATCAGTGTACTCTAGGAACGATACACTGGAGTTCAACAAGAACATCTTGCAACTCAGCCACACATGACCGACCACTCATTTCGCTTGAGTGTATCGAATGTACATCACCAACGGTTGGGATCAGCAACCGTTCCCGTATATATAAATATGGGACAGCATTGATAGATTTAAGAAGCAAATGAATATTCTCTAGATAGGTGATTATACACCCTACTTCGGTGCGACCGACTTAGCCATGCTGCCTGCCCGATTTCTGTCATTTACCGGATGTGAGGCTAGAAGCTATGCTTACTTTCCATTCATTTATAACACGATCACTTTGAATGCCACATTATCAGATCCGTTAATCATTTAGTTGGATCTGCACAAATAGATTCTGGATATTATGCGAAGGGAATAAATCCGTTGGCCACCATATATATTTGTACAGTCCAACCCATTCGATCATTGGAAATACTCTGTCAGACATTCGTCCATATACGTTCGTTCTGGGACTGAACGAAACCGAAGGCACTATTCTGTAAACAGGACAGCCCTTGCATAACACCGTCTTCAATTAGCTTCATCGTATTTAATCACAACGTTTTTGTCAATATGGAGTGGTTCTTCGGATAATAATCCAACCGGTCTCTCCATATTTACAACGTAAAATGGTCAAAACTTGATATTCTGTGATTTAACTATCAAATGAAAACATGTCGGTGTACAAACAACGATCTTAATTCCAAATGGAATTATCGATCCAATCATCAATCATATATATATATATATATATATATATATATATATCCTTATTTTCTAAAATTAGAAAATATACGTTATTTATATTGGAAAACATTTCCAATCCTCATTCACGTATTGCTACCATTCCACAACTATTAGTCCCTAACTGTAAACTAGTAAGAGAACAATTCTCTAAGTATAAATCCCGAAGGCCGAAACCAACATCAGATCGATACTCAGAAAACTATTCAACTTACAAATCTCTAGTCAGTTTCTAATTTTTGTTTAACTTCACTTCTTAATTTCTATATTCGATTAACCCCTTTTGATAAACTACGTTTGATTAACTCCTTTTGATAAACTACGTTTTCCGTTACAACTATTTCCTTTTTTATAGCGTTTACTTACCGTTACAAATATTTCCTATTTAGAACTTCTATTTACCGTTACAAATATTTCCTATTTACAACTTCTGTTTACTGTTACAAATATTTCCTATTTACAACGGTTTATTTATCTTCTAAATAAATATTTCTTATTTCTATTTATTTTCTAAATAAATATTCTCCTTTTCAATTCTATTTATTTTCTAAATAAATATCCCTTTTATAAAACTCTATTTGTTTTATAAATACTTCCTTTTATGAAACCGTGTTTGTTTTATAAATAATTTCCTTTTATAAAACCGTGTTCGTTTTATAAATAATTTCCTTTTATAAAATCCTGTGATTTTTATAAAATTCCTTTATTTCAATATACATTGAAATATTCCTTTTTACAACTCAGGGTTTCTTATGATATTCAAAATATCAAACAACGATGATCAATATCGTTCTAACATCCATAATCAATAACAGATTATAAATCACAATATATGAAAACAGTAAAATAATTATTGAGGAACCCAGTCGGATTCCTCCAACCTGTCTCCCTGCATCCACAGATGTTACACAGTATAATATATATCATATTTCATTTTGAAATGAAATATCCTGCTGTACAAAACCATATTTGATTAACAGTACATAGATTAACTATAACTACGTTTTCAATCAAATCTATTTAACAGTCCAGTTTAACAATCAATATACAGCAGTCAATAAATAAAGTACAATTTATATTAAAATACAAATTGAGGAGAGTTAGTGAGTTTTACTCACTTTGGCACGTTAACCGTTTAAATAACGGTTTGCGTTATTGATTTCGACGGACAATTTATTTCGCCATAAATTGTAATGAGCTCCAATCCATTTCAGACTTCACGGTTTGTAGTGTATTCCGATGAAGTTCTAACGAACCTTATTTCGTCCAGTTCTGATACAAGAACACCCACCAAATTCCTTCCACTCCAATTTGCACTTTTGAACACTACTAGCACCCTGCACTTCACAAGCAACCGGAAACTTGCGTCCTCCCTTAAGTCCATTCATCTTTTCTGTTTTCATGATCCATACCGTTTGCCTTCCTCCTCAAACAAGCAAACTTCTTCAAGTGTAAACCCTGTTAAAGGCTACAGCAATGAGAAACTACATCTCCTTCCTTCAGTAACTGTTAACCCATGACAAAAACAAACTCCATCCTTGCCATTCGTTCTTTTTCACGCAAGTACAAGCAGTTCCACCATTTAAACTCATTCGTTCTTCATACTTCACAAACCAAACCCTTCACCGTATGTTTTAAAACGTGACACCCCTACTACCTACATTCTCCCCTTTACTTCCGTACCCAACCCCAATACAACTTCAGATCCAACTTGAATAAAGCACCACTACCTTTTCACTTCACGTCCCATTTATTTCTTCCTCTATTTCACGAAGTACACAACGAAGCCCACTGTTAGACCCCTCTACTCCATTCTATTATTCCCGTAAAACCATACTACAACCTTCTTCCACTAACTAACAGCATAACCAAGGCCAGCACTAAACTCTCCATCCATCAATGCACCTGTATGGTTACACTACCAATAAACCAAGACAACTTCTGCTACTGTTATGAAACCGCACTCATCCACTAAAGAAACCCACGACTTCCTTCAACATCGTGCTGACCCACGCTCATCCTATTCCTGTACATCACTGTTCCCATTAAAAAAAAGCCCAAATCAATTATCAACGTTAAACTCCTCAACCCAACAGTAAAAAGAAACCCACTGCTCCTTCACTTTGAATCCTCACTCGCACCTTCGTTCTTCCCCCGAACACACACACAAAACCCATCTAGCAACTCCATACGCCTTCCGCTTCTACCACCACTCCTTCATTAACAAAAAACTCATCACGTCCCTTCCATCGATGATCGTAACAGGGCTCCACCATCGGTTAACTTCACGCGCCCATCTTTCCAGGCACCGTAACCTCAACTCGATGACACCAGTAAATCGCGAATCCCCTTTTCTTCCTGTAGCCCAACCCATAAACTCGCGACATCATCTATGTTCGAATCCCCCAAAACAAAATTGCATGTCACAAAATCATACTCAAATGAAAAGGGGCGACCCCGTAACCCATATATATGATTTTTACTTGAATTCTTTTAATTTTCTGAAGGCTGGATTACCACGTTTTGAAGAAAAGAGGAGCGGCCGTTGTTTTGACCGTGAAGAGAGGGTTTTAATTTAGATTTAGAAATGTGTTGAGTGTTATTATATAGGGTTTAAGTTGAAGACGTGGCCTACTTTTGTTCTTGTAATTAGTTAGGATATTTTGATAGAATATTTTTAGAAAAATCATTTAAGCCACTATCTAATTTTATAAATTTATATACTTACGTAATGCTACAGACAGAAATATAGATACCGTTGTATCGAGCTCAGTGCCACGATCCCGAAAATATAATAATATCGGTAGGTCAACTCATATTGTGAAACCCAAAAATATTGATTACAGGGTGCAAAACACTTCAAATAAAAAGTTGCTTATTTAATTAATTAAAAATTACTATAAAATTCTAAAAATTAAAATATCACTATGTCTCAAAAGAACCATGTCTAAATTCACAACCGATATCTAGTTATATCAAATAAACCGTTACGGTCGATAAACGATTCTATAGCGACTATTTTTAAAATTTGATTTGGACATATCTCAAAATCTACACGACGAAATCACGATTTTTCTCTTCCACTTGAAAGATATACTCCACCAGCTCCGTGCGCCTCTTGTTTCACAGAAATCCGATTTAAAACGAATCATGTACATTCAGTTGAAGTTCGAATCGCCAAATTACGAACTGCAACGCCATTTCAAGCTCGATTTTAATTATAATATAATTATACGTTCTAACATCGTCGATTAAATAATATATTCGTTATTTAAATAATTAAATAAGTTAATTATTACACTGTCAAATATACGGGTCATTACATTCTTCCCCACTTAAAATAATTTCGTCCTCGAAATTGCTAAGGTAGTGGACGACCCTATCTATTGGAATTCCTAAGATTTGTTTACCCCTTATTTCTGCTTTCAACTGAACCAATTAATATTGACTAAAATATTAATTCCTTCCGACTAATCAAAATTTTCAAAAATTCTGAAAATTTTCTAACGCTTAAATTTTTCGGAAAATTTCGCCATAACCTCCTTTGTACAGCCCTATCGGTAAAACTCCAACTCGCCTCTCTAGGCCTTCTCCAACCCAAAAGAAAAATCGAAATGCCAAGCGGCTTGCCAAATCGGCTCATAAATTCCAACTTATATGAAATATAAACTTGTACCTTTTTGCTGACCATATCATTATACCATTCCCATTGGTTATCAACTTTGCATATACCATGCCATTCCAATCAAACTCCAATCAGTTTAATCTCATCTAAATCATTTGGTTATATCCAAGTCAAATTCCACTTCAAGTTCCATTCTTGATTCTTAATTCTTATATCGTAAATCAACTTACTCGATATCCTTCCAATATAATTCCATATTATATTTAACCTTGCCTAAGTTTGATTCATATTTATTTATTCACTTTTACTATTTTAATCCATTTAACTTCATAAGTTAAATTCAAATTCCAGATTTAAATTCCTGGGCTCATTTCAAATCAATTTGAAATCATACTACCAATTCAAAACCTTAGAATTTCTAAACAACTAGTTTTCCTCAAACAATTCAAAAACAAAATCTTTGGTAGTAATCCATTACTTAGCAACTCGAAAATGAACACTGATGATGTGGCCACACTCATCAGGGTTATTTCCCAGTATATCGAAGTGAGTTTAATACTATAACACTTTCAATTTGAAAACATTTTCAAAATCTCCCAGGAACTTAAAATTTCCCTATTTTAATTCCTAATCCTGATTTAAATTCAGATTTAATTCATCTTATTTCATATACTTTACTTATATGAATTCTGATTGGTTATTTATAACCATTTCACGTTCTATAATCTTATTTGATTATAATAACAACCAATACAACCAATCATACTATGTTAATTTCAAGACATATCATGTTGGTTCATCGTATTCGAATGTTTAGAAACCCCTATCGATATTGTGGTGCCCCACTATCGACCAAAATTCATAAACCACTCAACCAATAAAGCTCCACAATATAAAAAAAAATTTTATATCAATTAACAAATACGTTCACTCGTATATATACACTCAATCTCAGTCTAGGATATTACTAATCCCATCTCTACTGAGTTACGCCACAGAGCCAAGGTAATACATAACTTAAGCTCTGATACCAACTGTAGTGACCCGAAAATCCAGTCCAATTTGAGCTGACTAAATAACACAAGTCCAACCCCAAATTGCACTAGAAATTCAAGAAACTAATAGAAAGAAGATAGAGGGTGAGGATAGATAAGATAGAAACTTAGAATAGAAGAAGAAGACAACAACAACAACACCAGAGTAACACGAATCTCACAGCGGAACGAATAAAATATAACATAACTTTTGAAATACAAAGTTATAACTGTTTATACATACCATTTTCAGAGTACAACATATAACATCACAGCGGAATAAATAATAGCTATCGACTGCTGAAGCCTCCTGCTCCAAGCTCTCCAAGTGCATCTGTAAATCCCGACTACTTGACTGCCCGTACAAATTTAGGCACCCAAGAGTTTAGGGAAGACAAAACAAATAAACTCCGGGTCAGTCATGTGACTGGTGTGAGTAAACTCAAATCATTTAAACAGGTATATGATATCTCATAAGACCACGCCGTGAATACGGAACGGGTTTTTCCCTTATGAGAATCCAAACATCTTTGAAAAGCAATATCATTCTGATATTATGATAATGTCTAAATACAAATAGATATCAGTCTAGTAGAAACGCTTGCATCTCACGTTCTACATATATAGTATACAATCAAAACCGCAGGTGCATATTGGATGATTGGGTTTCCAACTATGACAAGGTATGGAACCACCTTCCGATCAGTGTACTCTAGGAACGATACACTGGAGTTCAACAAGAACATCTTGCAACTCAGCCACACATGACCGACCACTCATTTCGCTTGAGTGTATCGAATGTACATCACCAACGGTTAGGATCAGCAACCGTTCCCGTATATATATATGGGAAAGCATTGATAGATTTAAGAAGCAAATGAATATTCTCTAGATAGGTGATTATACACCCTACTTCGGTGCGATCGACTTAGCCATGCTGCCTGCCCGATTTCTGTCATTTACCGGATGTGAGGCTAGAAGCTATGCTTACTTTCCATTCATTTATAACACGATCACTTTGAATGCCACATTATCAGATCCGTTAATCATTTAGTTGGATCTGCACAAATAGATTCTGGATATTATGCGAAGGGAATAAATCTGTTGGCCACCATATATATTTGTACAGTCCAACCCATTCGATCATTGGAAATACTCTGTCAGACATTCGTCCATATACGTTCGTTCTGGGACTGAACGAAACCGAAAGCACTATTCTGTAAACAGGACAGCCCTTGCATAACACCGTCTTCAATTAGCTTCATCGTATTTAATCACAATGCTTATTTCAATATGGAGTGGTTCTTCGGATAATAATCCAACCGGTCTCTCCATATTTACAACGTAAAATGGTCAAAACTTGATAGTCTGTGATTTAACTATCAAATGAAAACATGTCGGTGTACAAACAACGATCTTAGTTCCAAATGGAATTATCGATCCAATCATCAATCATATATATATATATATATATATATATATATATATTTCCTTATTTTCTAAAATTAGAAAATATACGTTATTTATATTGGAAAACATTTCCAATCCTCATTCACGTATTGCTACCATTCCACAACTATTAGTCCCTAACTGTAAACTAGTAAGAGAACAATTCTCTAAGTATAAATCCCGAAGGCCGAAACCAACATCAGATCGATACTCAGAAAACTATTCAACTTAAATATCTCTAGTCAGTTTCTAATTTTTGTTTAACTTCACTTCTTAATTTCTATATTCGATTAACCCCTTTTGATAAACTACGTTTGATTAACTCCTTTTGATGAACTACGTTTTCTGTTACAACTATTTCCTTTTTTATAGCGTTTACTTACCGTTACAAATATTTCCTATTTAGAACTTCTATTTAACGTTACAAATATTTCCTATTTACAACTTCTGTTTACCGTTACAAATATTTCCTATTTACAACAGTTTATTTATCTTCTAAATAAATATTTCTTATTTCTATTTATTTTCTAAATAAATATTCTCCTTTTCAATTCTATTTATTTTCTAAATAAATATCCCTTTTATAAAACTCTATTTGTTTTATAAATACTTCCTTTTATGAAACCGTGTTTGTTTTATAAATAATTTCCTTTTATAAAACCGTGTTCGTTTTATAAATAATTTCGTTTTATAAAATCCTGTGATTTTTATAAAATTCCTTTATTTCAATATACATTGAAATATTCCTTTTTACAACTTAGGGTTTCTTATGATATTCAAAATATCAAACAACGATGATCAATATCGTTCTAACATCCATAATCAATAACAGATTATAAATCACAATATATATATCACAATATATGAAAACAGTAAAATAATTGTTGAGGAACCCAGTCGGATTCCTCCAACCTGTCTCCCTGCATCCACAGATGTTACACAGTATAATATATATCATATTTCATTTTGAAATGAAATATCCTGCTGTACAAAACCATATTTGATTAACAGTACATAGATTAACTATAACTACGTTTTCAATCAAATCTATTTAACAGTCCAGTTTAACAATCAATATACAGCAGTCAATAAATAAAGTACAATTTATATTAAAATACAAATTGAGGAGAGTTAGTGAGTTTTACTCACTTTGGCGCGTTAACCGTTTAAATAACAGTTTGCGTTATTGATTTCGACGGACAATTTATTTCGCCATAAATTGTAATGAGCTCCAATCCATTTCAGACTTCACGGTTTGTAGTGTATTCCGATGCAGTTCTAACGAACCCTATTTCGTCCAGTTCTGATACAAGAACACCCACCAAATTCCTTCCACTCCAATTTGCACTTTTGAACACTACTAGCACCCTGCTCTTCACAAGCAACCGGAAACTTGCGTCCTCCCTTAAGTCCATTCACCTTTTCTGTTTTCATGATCCATACCGTTTGCCTTCCTCCTCAAACAAGCAAACTTCTTCAAGTGTAAACCCTGTTAAAGGCTACAGCAATGAGAAACTACATCTCCTTCCTTCAGTAACTGTTAACCCATGACAAAAACAAACTCCATCCTTGCCATTCGTTCTTTTTCACGCAAGTACAAGCAGTTCCACCATTTAAACTCATTCGTTCTTCATACTTCACAAACCAAACCCTTCACCGTATGTTTTAAAACGTGACACCCCTACTACCTACATTCTCCCCTTTACTTCCGTACCCAACCACAATACAACTTCAGATCCAACTTGAATAAAGCACCACTACCTTTTCACTTCACGTCCCATTTATTTCTTCCTCTATTTCACGAAGTACACAACGAAGCCCATTGTTAGACCCCTCTACTCCATTCTATTATTCCCGTAAAACCATACTACAACCTTCTTCCACTAACTAACAGCATAACCAAGGCCAGCACTAAACTCTCCATCCATCAATGCACCTGTATGGTTACACTACCAATAAACCAAGACAACTTCTGCTACTGTTATGAAACCGCACTCATCCACTAAAGAAACCCACGGCTTCCTTCAACATCGTGCTGACCCACGCTCATCCTATTCCTGTACATCACTATTCCCATTAAAACAAAGCCCAAACCAATTATCAACGTTAAACTCCTCAACCCAACAGTAAAAAGAAACCCACTGCTCCTTCACTTTGAATCCTCACTCGCACCTTCGTTCTTCCCCCGAACACACACACAAAACCCATCCAGCAACTCCATAAGCCTTCCGCTTCTACCACCACTCCTTCATCAACAAAAAACTCATCGCGTCCCTTCCATCGATGATCGTAACAGGACTCCACCATCGGTTAACTTCACGCGCCCATCTTTCCAGGCACCGTAACCTCAACTCGATGACACCAGTAAATCGCGAATCCCCTTTTCTTCCTGTAGCCCAACCCATAAACTCGCGACATCATCTATGTTCGAATCCCCCAAAACAAAATTGCATGTCACAAAATCATACTCAAATGATAAGGGGCGATCCCGTAACCCATATATATGATTTTTACTTGAATTCTTTTAATTTTCTGAAGGCTGGATTATCACGTTTTGAAGAAAAGAGGAGCGGCCGTTGTTTTGACCGTGAAGAGAGGGTTTTAATTTAGGTTTAGAAATGTGTTGAGTGTTATTATATAGGGTTTAAGTTGAAGACGTGGCCTACTTTTGTTCTTGTAATTAGTTAGGATATTTTGATAGAATATTTTTAGAAAAATCATTTAAGCCACTATCTAATTTTATAAATTTATATACTTACGTAATGCTATAGACAGAAATACAGATACTGTTGTATCGAGCTCAGTGCCACGATCCCGAAAATATAATAATATTGGTAGGTCAACTCATATTGTGAAACCCAAAAATATTGATTACAGGGTGCAAAACACTTCAAATAAAAAGTTGCTTATTTAATTAATTAAAAATTACTATAAAATTCTAAAAATTAAAATATCACTATGTCTCAAAAGAACCATGTCTAAATTCACAACCGATATCTAGTTATATCAAATAAACCGTTATGGTCGATAAACGATTCTATAGCGACTATTTTTAAAATTTGATTTGGACATATCTCAAAATCTACACGACGAAATCACGATTTTTCTCTTCCACTTGAAAGATATACTCCACCAGCTCCGTGCGTCTCTTTTTTCATAGAAATCCGATTTAAAACGAATCATGTACATTCAGTTGAAGTTCGAATCGCCAAATTACGAACTGCAACGCCATTTCAAGCTCGATTTTAATTATAATATAATTATACGTTCTAACATCGTCAATTAAATAATATATTCGTTATTTAAATAATTAAATAAGTTAATTATTACACTGTCAAATATCCGGGTCATTACATGGTTATAAATCTGAATTTGAGATTCTGCATATTCTTGTTTATCAGATCTGGTTTTCTATGTAGATCTATCTTATTAATATTATAGTAAATATTCAGTATCTCTTCCTTCCTTCTGTTCTATAGCCAGGCTACCACGAGCCTGAGCCAAATCTCATAAGAGATTGATGCACGAACGCTAAATTTGGAAAAATAGTGAATGATGCATAATTAGACATGACTGATTTGTGACTGATTTGAGAAAAGAACATATACTGTAATTTAAGATCTAGATCTGGACATACTATATATGATAGTCTGTGATTTGGAAGAAGGAGAATTATTGTGTATATGACTTGGGGCATATGTTATATTGTGAATTATGACCATAATTTAGGCATGTAAAATTAGGCTTAATTTTATGATTAGGCGAGGTATGTTGATGGAATTTTAAGGGATGATTAAATCTGTTAAATTGCCTAATGTGCTAAATCTGTTGAAACTGAAAACGGTAATTTGGGGTATGAAAATCTGTAGGCTCAATCTAAAATTGAGAAAAACAAGTTAATAGAACTTTGAATAATCTGCTGTAACTTGTAAAGAAGCTTAATTTGTTGAATTGGAAAAATTAGTCTGATATTGGCATAATCTATGAATGAATACTTTAGCTAAAAATAAGAATGTTGAGACACGAGGTTAGACTTTGTTTGTGGTAGAAGCCTGCCCGGACCCAACCGGCTTAACCAGCAACCTCAAACTGTCAGTCTAATGTGAGAGGTCGTAGGCATAACTAATAGATGCTTAGAAACGAGGTTAGGTCTGGCTTGCGGTAGAAGTCTGCCCGGAACCGCCCGACACATCCAGCGGCCACAAGCTACCGACCGAATATGAGCGGTCTATGCATTAGTAATTAATTAATGCAAATCTAGGATAAATATGATGCCTAAAACGTGTTGGGTGGATAAGGTTAAATCAACTAGGCGGATGAATCTGATAAACCCATTTTTAAAATCTGTAGGCCCAATACAAGGTTAGGCGAAACAATCTGTAAGTCTGTTAATCTGTATATCTGATCCGTTAGTCTGAAAACTTGTTAACCTGTATGTCTGATCTGAGAACTAGTTAATCTTAACTTCATACATCTGAAATCTATAAGCAAGTTAATCTGAAATCTGTTAGTCTGGGGACACAAGGTTAGGAGGGGTAATTACTTGTGTCATCTGTTGTGTGGGACTCATATTAGTCAGTAACCCTTTTCTGGTATCAAAACTATCACCGAACACTGGGAGGGGTCCGGGCACGCTTACTGAACTAATTGTAAGAGGTTCACTCTGATAATGGCGAGGGGTGTTGATGGCACATTCCAACCGGGTCATGTGCGTGCATGGATCCGGTCTGCTCTGAGGATGTAAGACACCGTAACATCTGTAAATAGGTCTGTGTCTACAGGTTGCCACTTTAGGGAATGATACACCCTTCTATGGGGCCGGCACAGGGTATTTATGTATTAGGGAGCCGATCGCTTGGGGTAGAATTTAGGGTACGCCTAGTTCTGTTTGTTTCTGTTGGTGTACCGTCTGTCTCTGTTGGGGTGGTAAAGGCCCATTATTAGCATTCTACTTCTGTACCTTCTATCTCTGTTGGGGTGGTAAATGCCCATTACTAACATTCTGTTTCTGTAGAGATTATTCTATTTCCGTTTCTGTTTCAGTTTAGACATTATGGTAACACCTAATCCTGTTGTACTAAGTATTATGCAGAGAAGTAAGATATAGGTAAGAAGCACATCTTGGTCTATATCATTTTGTTTCTTCTGTTTAACTTAAGCATACCTGCTGCTCTTGTTGCTGTAATCTCTCATCCAGCTTTATTTATGTGTAATGATACTACTATCTGTTTATATGCTGAAAGCCACTGGACTCGCCAGACTTTATGTTTGACCTCATTTGTTTTCGCCTCGTTTTCTTTCCGTTCCCCCCCCAAGGTGCTCAGGGTGGAAACATAGGAGCTTGATTCAAATTCTCTCTGCTTGAAGTGCTTGAAGTATTGCTTGGCTTTGACTTTACCTTCTTATGGCAGTTTATGTTGAGGATTATGGTTTTAAAATTATGCATTCTAAAGGATTTTGGTATAAGACTGATACTTGTGTACTTGGGTTTTTCTATTGTGATTTTGAAGGATGTAACCAAATTTATTTATGTTTCTGTTGTAATAAAGGTATAAAATTTTCAAGTACTACTTTACATATCTGTCTTGTAATATTCTGTTCTGTTTACTTATAATGCTTCGTGGAAGTAAATGCATTCACTTTGTGAATGATATTAACGGACATGGGGTGTTACACTTGGTATCAGAGCTGAAGGTTACCATATTTTATTAAAAGTTTTTGAAAATTATTTTAAAAAAGGTTTTAAAATGGAACTATTTTCAAAAGTAAAGTTTATTTTGAAAAACATAATCCCTAAACGCCATATATCTTTCCTTCGATTCTCTGTTTTGAATCTCTTCCTTTTTCTTTTCAGCATGTCTGGGGTACTCGAGATACCCGAGGGCATACCGATACCAACCTGGTTCAGAAGGTATCTGGAGGCTAGGGTCGCCGCCGCAGGCCCAGCAGACGTTCCTCCTCCCCCAGGTGCAGCCGCTCCTCCCCCTCCCTCTCCCCGCATCGATACTTTTTCGAAGATATGCAAAGACTTTCGGGCAATGGGCGGGAAACCTTTTCACGGGTCAGAGGCGTTTGTGCTCGAAATTGGCTTAAGGAGGTGGAAGATTTGTTTGGTATCTTCGAGATAGAAGATGGAAGGAAGGTCCAATTAGCTGCTTGGTTAATGAAGGACGAAGCCTCGTTCTGGTGGGAGGTCACAAATGGAGAGCGAGTAGTGGAGACTTGGATGGATTTCAGGCATAGGTTCGAGATGAAATTTGTCTCACGAGCAGAAGAGAATTTATACATGGAGAGGTTCTTGGCGTTGAAGCAGGGGAATTTATTAGTGAAAGAGTACGTCAACAAGTTTAGTCAGTTGGCGAGATTCGGCTTAGACTTGGTGAACACTCCTGATAAGAAGACCCTGAGATTCATTAAAGGTTTGAATGAGCCGCTACACGGGTTGGCTATGACCCACATTCCTATGGGGGCTACCTTCGAGAAATTGGTTGACATGGTATTGATGCATGAAGAGGAAGCCAAAAGTGAGAAAAAAGAGGAAAAGCTCAAAGGATCACAGAACAAGAAAGCGTGGCCAAAAAGGAAACACAAAAGAAGGATGAAAAGTCTGAAGATAAGAAGGAGAAAAAGTGCTTTACTTGTGGAAGCTTGACTCATCTGAACAAGGATTGCAGAAAGAGGAAGGGCACTTGCTTCAACTGTGGTGAGATGGGACACTTCACTAGGGACTGCCCGATGAAACGAGGGCAAGGGCAGAGGACAGGACCTACTTCTGAAGGGCAGGTGAATGCTCTCGTGGCTGGTGGATAGGATAGAGATAGGAAAATTTCTGTAGAAGGTTTAATTTCCTTATCTAATTATTGAGTTAAAACTCTTTTTGATACTGGCATTTTGATTCTGTAATTGAGACTCTGCACTTTAATACTAGTCTTGTTTCTGATCTCGCTATAGTCTCAAACCCCATAAGGGTTACGACTCATCTGTTTGTGATAGGTTGGGGTTTGAGGGTACATGTGTTCGGCGTTAAGTTGACTATGACGCATACATTCTGGGTTTTGTGGGATATGGTGGGGTTTTATCATGCTTAGTTCCTAAGAATCATTTGATAATCTGATCTGTACTAGTAGTCTGTAAGTATCTGAATATTTCTGAAAAGGATAGGGTTTTTTACTCGAAGCGTGAAGTAGATTTCCAGTTTTGACATTGTTTAATGGGAGTAATTCTCTGAGTGTCAATCTTATGTTGATTTCGGTCTTCGGGTTGATACTTAGGGATTTATTCTCTTAACCGATGTATAATGGGAACAGAACTTTTGTTTTAATTGTACTTGCTTCTATCACTCGGCTGTATCCTATCGATCGAGTCTTCGACCTATAGGTTGAAACTAATGGGTGTAAACATGTGTTTGAGACATGTTATGTTTGATGGTTGCAAGTGGATGCAAGTGGTTGCTCGTGGATGCATATACACACACTAGGCACTATATCGGCTCAAAAGCACTCTCATACTACATATGGATGTGTGTGCATTTTTCAATTTTTGTGGATGCAAAATGATTGACTCATCACATGGATGTTGCATTTGGATGAATGGTTATGCACTCATACAGAAATGATGTGTATCAAATAGGATTTCTTGCATACATAATTGGACTCATGGCACTAACATAATTTGCATTGAGGAGGTCAACTGAATCAATAGACCGCCTGATCTTTGCATTGGATAAGAGACATATAAACACACTTTTGCATATGTTCATACAACATTAGGAGTTTTCTAAGGACAATGGATGCTTGTGGATGATGGTTAAGTGGATGGGTGATTGATGGTTGGACACATTCTTCTTAACTTGAAGATTTCGGGGACGAAATCCTTTAAGGAGGGGAGAATGTAACACCCCGTATTTTCTATGAACATAAAAGTAACAAAACAAAGTATACTTAATTTTTAAAAGAAGAATTAAGGGAAACGGGTTATGCCATTGCATTCGTCTCGGAATTCTGCTTGAGAAAGAGTCCGAGTTTGCGTAAATCGGACTCCGTATGAAGAAGTTATGGCCTTTAGAAGTTTCAGAAAATTTAAATTAATTAAAACATCTCAGTTCTAAATTCAAAACTCGAATTCAAACGCAGAACAAGGTGGGCGGGATTTTTCCCGCCCAGGGGCCAGGTCGACCTAGGGGTCGACCTACCCTATACAGGTCGACCATGGGGTCGACCTATAGGTCGACCTATAGGTCGACCTACCCTATACAGGTCGACCATGGGGTCGACCTCCCCCCCTTACAGGTCGACCTGTTTCAGATCCGAGGCAGATTCGGATTTTTGTATCTGGACTTGTTTTCTGGACAGATTCTTTGGCTCCTAAGCTATTTAAACACCCCCAAACCCCACTTTCTCTCCACACCAAACCATCGTAACACTATGCTGCCTCAATTCTTATTAAAATAAATCAATGGCGTCTCTACTCTGCTGAAACCTAAGCTAGAACTAGTGCTTCTTCTTCTTTCAATCTGAATAGGATTAAAAGAGAACAACTACAACCCTTTTTCTTTTATAATCCAACCAAGGTGAGTACAGTTATTTTCAGATATGAAATTTAATTATGATCTTGACAAGGTTATAAATCTGAATTTGAGATTATGCATATTCTTGTTTATCAGATCTGTTTTTCTGTGTAGTTCTATCTTATTAATATTGTAGTAACTATCCAGTATCTCTTCCTTCCTTCTGTTCTATAGCCAGACTACCACGATCCTGAGCCAAATCTCATAAGAGATTGACGCACGAACGCTAAATTTGGAAAAATAGTGAATGATGCATAATTAGACATGACTGATTTGTGACTGATTTGAGAAAAGAACATATGTTGTAATTTAAGATCTAGATCTGGGCATACTATATATGATAGTCTGTGATTTGGAAGAAGAAGAATTATTGTGTATATGACTTAGGCGCAAAGATCTATATTATAATAGGATAACTATTAAATGTGAATACGCCTAAATGGGGATTTTGGATATTTGGCATACGCTAAAATCAAAGGCTATAATTTGGCATAATTCGTATTGTATATCATGATTTGGGATTTTTGGAGAATATTCTGTACTGTGTAAATTTAACTAAAATTTGGGGCATATGTTATATTGTGAATTATGACCATAATTTGGGCATGTAAAATTAGGCTTAATTTTATGATTAGGCGAGGTACGCCAATGGAATTTTAGGGGATGATTAAATCTGTTAAATGGCCTAATCTGCTAAATATGTTGAAACTGAAAACGGTAATTTGGGGTATGAAAATCTATAGGCTCAATCTAAAATTGAGCAAAACAAGTTAATAGATCTTTGAATAATCTGCTGTAACTTGTAAAGAAGTTTAATTTGTTGAATTGGAAAAATTAGTCTGATATTGGCATAATCTGTGAATGAATACTTTAGCTAAAAATAAGAATGCTGAGATACGAGGTTAGACTCTGTTTGCGGTGGAAGCCTACCCGGACCCAACCGGCTTAACCAGCAACCGCAAACTGTTAGTCTAATGTGAGAGGTCGTAGGCATAACTAATAGATACTTAGACACGAGGTTAGGTCTGGCTTACGGCAGAAGTCTGCCCGGAACCGCCCGGCACATCCAGCGGCTACAAGCTACCGACCTAATGTGAGAGGTCTGTGCATTAGTAATTAATTATTGCAGATTTAGGATAAATATGATGCCTAAAAAGTGTTGGGTGGATAAGGTTAAATCAACTGGGCGGATGAATCTCATAAACCCGTTTCGTAAATCTGTAGGCCCAATACAAGGTTAGATGAAACAATCTGTAAGTATGTTAATCTGTATATCTGATCCATTAGTCTGAAAACTTGTTAACCTGTATGTCTGATCCGAGAACTAGTTAATCTTAACTTCGTACATCTGAAATCTGTAAGCAAGTTAATCTGAAATCTGTTAGTCTGGGGACACAAGGTTAGGAGGGGTAATTACTTGTGTCATCTGTTGTGTGGGACCCATATTAGTCAGTAACCCTTTTCTGGTATCAAAACCATGACCCAACACTAGGAGGGGTCCGGGAATGATTACTGAACTAATTGTAAGAGGTTCACTCTGATAATGGCGAGGGGTGTTGATGGCGCATTCCAACCGGGTCATGTGCGTGCATGGATCCGGTCTGCTCTGAGGATGTAAGACACCGTAATATCTGTAAATAGGTCTGTGTCTATATATTCCCACTTTAGGGAATGATACACCCTTCTATGGGGCCGGCACAAGGTATTTATGTATTAAGTATCCGATCGCTTGGGGTGGAATTTAGGGTACTCCTAGTTCTGTTTGTTTCTGTTGGTGTACCATTTGTCTCTGTTGGGGTAGTAAAGGCCCATTAGTTGGGGTGGTAAAGGCCCATTATTAGCATTTTGTTTTTGTACCTTTTGTGTCTATTGGGGTGGTAAAGGCCCATTACTAGCATTCTGTTTCTGTAGAGATGATTCTGTTTCCATTTCTGTTTCATCTTAGACATTAGGGTAACACCTAATCCTACTATACTAAGTATTAATGCACAGAAGTAAGATATTGGTATGAAGCATATCTTGATCTATATCATTCTGTTTAACTTAAGCATACATGCTACTCCTATCATCCATCTTTATTTACATGTCATGATACTACTATCTGTTTGTATGCTGAAAGTCACTGGACTCGCCAGACTTTATGTCTGACCTCATTTGTTTTCGCCTCTTTTTCTTTCCGTCCCCCCCCCCCCCCAAGGTGCTCAGGGTGGAAACATAAGAGCCCTATTCAGATTCTCTCTGCTTGAAGTATTGCTCGGCTTTGACTCTACCTTCTTATGGCAGTTTATGTTGGGGATTATGGTTTTAAAATTATGCATTCTGAAGGATTTTGGTATAAGACTGATACTTGTGTACTTGGGTTTTTGGTATTGTGATTTTGAAGGATGTAACCAAACTTATTTTTGTTTCTGCTGTAATAAAGTTAAAAAAAAATTCAAGTACTACTTTACGTATCTATCTTGTAATATTCTGTTCTGTTTACCTATATTGCTTCATGGAAGTTAATGCATTCCCTTTGTGAATGACATTAACGGACATGGGGTGTTTCAGCTGGCACAGTGCAAGTGTTAATAGAGGAACAACTATTTATAAAAATTGGTTACGTTAAAATATAGAGGGTATTAAGCAAAGCAATTGAACGTATGTGTGGTGACTGGGAGGAGTCGTACTCCACCCTATGACAGTATTTTGATGAACTGGTCAAAGCTAATTCGGGAAATGTTGGGCATGTAGTAACTGAACAATGTGGTGTATTCGAAAGAGCATTTTGGGAATTTGGGACTTGCATTGAAGGATTTGTACATTGTCGACCTTTGCTTTGCAATGACGACACACATTTATATGGTAAGTACAAAGGTATATTACTAGTTGCAACTGCAGTAGATGGGAGTGATCAACTACACCCGTTGGCTTATGGGATTGCTGAGTTCGATTCGACCAATAGTTGGGGTTGGTTTTTTGCGTGTATGTGAACATTCATCCATAGTATTAACAATCGACCTATCACTTTCATTTTCGATAGAATGAAAGGGATACCGATAACCTTGGAGAATCATTCGAGATACCGTCACAAACATAGATATTGCGCAAGGCATCTAAAAGCCAATTTCCAAGCTGCTGGATATAAAGATAAAATGTTGACCGGTTTATTTTATGCTGCAGCATGTGCTTCAGAGGTGATTGAATATCAACGAATTCGTGACAAAATTAAAATAACCAATGTTGAAGCACATAATTGGATTGAGCGTAGTTTGCGGGGAAAGAAAGAGTGCTGGGCTTTGTTTAAGGATGCCGGTGGAAGATTTCATGTCATGATGACAAGTGCTTCTGAAAGCTTTAATGATGTACTTAAAGGTGCACTATCATTGCCAGTCAAAGCTTTAGTTGCTCGCACGCTTTTTCGTTCGGTAGATTATTCTTATAAACGAAGAGATTTTGGTATGTCAGCGACGCCACAGTTAACCCCAAGATGGGAAGCAAAGATAGTTGAATGGGCAAGTGAAGCAAGACGTTGTCGCATTGTCCAATATAGTGGAAGCGAGTGGGGAGTGATAATGCATTTTGGTAATGAGTACAAGGTGCTAATCGATGGAAACACATGTTCTTATACATGTAGTACCTTCCATGCGAACATGTAATGGCAACTTGTTCAAACGTAGCCAATGGTGCTAATCGATTTCATCATGACTTTGCTTCAAAGTGGTATACGATCCAGATTTATGACGCAGCTTACAAACCAGAATTTCATCCTGTTCTAGATAAACGTTACTGGGGTGAATTTGAAGGACCGGTTGTATTGCCGCCAACAGTGCGTAGGGCACATGTGAGACCTAAATCAACAAGAATTAAATAACCATGGATGAAATGCGGGTTCCTAAAACGAATAGATGCAGTAAGTGCGGAGTTATAAGTCATAAAAGAAGTCGTTGTAATTCAGTAAATTAGGCTTTAGTATTGTAGTTTATGTTTGAAAGACTAGTATTATTGTTGTTTGTAGAAGAATTTATTTCGTACACTGATGTCAATTTGAAATGAACATATATTCATCACCTTCGTTCGTACATTCAAGCAATACATACATTGATTAATACATTGTTGCAAACTACATTAGCATTTGAGATACATTGATACATGCCACAAGTCCAAACTACTCATTGGGATATCGTGGGAGCTTGGACTCTAATGTTGGAGAATGGAGTTTTGATGACAACAACCTTATTTCAATATTAATTGATTATAAAATATATACTAACACTTTTATCTAGAATATATATATATATACATACATATGCAGGATTTATATATAGGAATTAATACTAAAGACTGTACAGTTTAAAGATATCAAAGATCCAAAATTCAAAGAAGATTCAAGACTCATGACTAATCAAGATTTCAAGAGTTCAAGATCTCAAGATATATATGGTAATAGAGTCTAATTTATGTAAGACTCTGAATAGCACTCCTGGTTCAAATTCAAATTCAAATTCTTTTTTTTTTTCTTTCAAAATTTTATTTTCAAATTCTATCTTCAATCTTTATTCTCTATTCTTACTTTTAATTTTAAATTCAAGTTTTAGAGTTTATAAGTTTATATTATTTATATGCTTTTATATCTTTATATTTATATAGTTTTAAACTTTATAATTTTATAAATATATGTATATAAGTTATATTTATGTCTTCATATGGTTTTATACTTTATAATATTTATTTATAACACTATGTTTTAATTCAAGAATTTCCAGAATTATATATATATATATATATATCAAAACACTTGAAAATTGCTCAAAAATTCAATTTTGAACTATGATATGTCGACATACATGATTGGGCATGTCGATATATAACTTTCATATTTTTTTATTTTCAAAGGAAGTGTCTTTTCACTATTTATAACGCTCCACAAGCGTTGCAACCTTTCAAATCTTATAAATAGGGGTTGATTTGGAATTTTTTCATCATTCTTCTTCTCCGTCTTTATCCCTTTCTCTACACCATTATTATTTCTTATTTTTATGATTTCTACACTTATACTCTACTGAATTCAATTATATTTATATAAAAATTCTTCTCTTCTCACTCTCTACTCATTACTCTCTGAATCAAAGTGCTATCGAAGAGTTATGGTGTGACGACCGCCCATAACCCCCGTACTATACAAGGGGAATAATGCGCTGAAGGATGTGCCAGGCAGTCATGGACGATCATCAGAGTAGGTAAACACAAGTGTAAACTGTCGTAAACTCACAGTGCAAGGATAAAATATAATAGAAACATATACAACAGGTAAAGATAGTGAAGCAGAAAACACTAAACTTTCATGACAACTAGAAAGTATTCTCATACGCATGGATAACAACATTAGTGTTTGTACAATTTGCCTCACTACAAAACTCATAGAAATAGCACACAGCGGAAACAAATACTAAATAGCAGTAAAGATAGTACGCCAGCCTCCTGCTCGCCTCCGAACAGCAACACCGTCCTCACTTAAGCTACCTGATACCTGCTACTTAGTCTGCCCATCCAACAATCGGATGAACAGCCCAAGGTAATAAGAGGAAACATAAAACCTTGAGTCAGACAACAGTCTTAGTGAGCGATAAAACAGCTAACAAACTTCAACAATAAAGTATATGAGAAGGGATAGATAAGCATACTAATCTACCCACAACAACAGAGAAGAACTCAACCTTATCTCCCCCACATCGGACGGTCATAGCCTTTACTATAAACAATTCAATCATTCATCCAAGGAAACCAGAACACCCATTCAATCACGGAAAGCACTCATAACATCCAGATTATATAAGTCTCACATAGAACAACCAATCATCCATGACTGACTCTGACTATCACCGCAAATCCTGCTTTGAAACCACCATTAATCATATGACGGCCAACCTTGCCATATGTCAAGGGCTAATGGTAACCCCAGTTCTAGCATAAACTCCATATGTCCAACCTTGACAATGTCCAACCTTGACAACTAGGCCTTTCAACGATACCCAAGGTACTCGACCTACAACCGGTCTTTTGGGTGCCGCCATCGTACCCCTGCTTTGAGCCTATTAGAACTTACGACAACGATAATCTCTCAGCCTTCAATATCTCTAGTCATCCAACCTTGATGGCTATTTACTGCTCAAGCGACCTTCTTGAGCAACCATTATCCACCAACTCACGACCTTTGAGTTGTCTGCCTATTCGTTGCTTTTCACCGATCAATGAACATATCACATCACTTCGAACATCCCCTTTTGGATTCTCGTCGAAGTCACCACCATCGTTGAACCAACCAACATCTCTATAAGGTTCAAAGCAATCCATAACATTAATTCAACACTTCCTAACTTCCCAATTGAACTCACTTTGAAGTCACATCATCACCGGAAGTGTCCGACTAGAAATAGCTGACCAGAAATGGCAAAAATGGCTGACCAGGAATGGCTGTCCAGAATAGCCCGACCCGAGCCACTTTGGTCTGACCCGACCCCTCCTAAATGGGAAGACACGACCCCTCATAAATGGGAAGACCCCTCCTGAATGGGAAGACCCAACCCCTCATGAATGGGAAGACCCGACCCCTCCTAAATGGGAAGACCCCTCTTGAATGGGAAGACCCCTCCTGAATGGGAAGACCCCGCTTGAATGGGAAGACCCCTCCTGAATGGGTAGACGCCTCCTATATGGGAAGACCCCTCTTGAATGGGAAGACTTGACCCCCTCCTAAATGGGAAGACCCCTCTTGAATGGGAAGACCCGACCCCCTCCTGAATGGGAAGACCCGACCCCTCATGAATGGGAAAGACCCGACCCCTCATGAATGGGAAGACCCAAGCCCTCGTGAATGGGAAGACCCCTCCTGAATGGGAAGACCCAACCCCTTATGCATGGGAAGACCCGACCCAAAACCTGCACTTCTCCAATTCTACTCCGATTTCGACCAAAACTTCTCCAAATGACGAATCCAACGAAACCGACTCAACCAAAATCATCAAACACAATCAGAAACATATCATAACATTTCTAACCACATGAATATGCCGATTACCACAAAAATGATGTAAATCTCACCAAAAACCATTAAAATGAACATATGATCAAAATGAGAGATCTAACTTACATAAACATATGAAATGACATGGAATTAACCGGTTAAACTTGCTAAATTAGATCATAGGGTAATCTATACGAAAATGAACTCACCAATGCATGGATCAAAGGAAAAACACTCGAATTTGATGAAAAACATGATCTACTACCCATACACTTTATTGAATCCATGTGAGAGATGTAATACACTCACCGATTCTCCAAAACAAGCTAAAATGATAGAATTATGAATCCGAATAGCGAGCAATTCAATCCAAACTCCTCTAACCGATGAATTCACCTTTGAAATGATATAGATCTAGGCTCCAATGGTGTAGATCTATGATTTCCCCCCTTAGATTTAGATTTTTAATAGTGGAAAGGTGTTAGAGGAAGAAGGAGATCAATGCCTCCAAATGAGAGAATGGGAAAGTAACACTTTTCCCTCCACTCTCATCCCCTATTTATAGGATTCCACCAGCCCACTAATGGGCCTCCTCCACTCAGCCCATTAGGCTCTCCAAACCTGAACAGCCAACTGAAAAACATTAAAATAGCGATTTCTCCCTAACCGCTGATTCCAGATCCTTAATGTAACCACTCTACGGAAAGGCAAACATCAATTCCTTTCCAATGGCATAGGTCTCACCTTCTGATTCGACCTGAGTTGAAAGTTATGCCCTGTACAAGACTAACAAGGGAAAAATGGTCACAAACAAAATCGGTAAAAATTATGGACATGTCTCACATCCCCATAAGCAACATATTAAAAGATGAGAATGATCCAACCCTCAGGGAATAAAATAAAAATATTTTATGATCTTCAGATACGTAAAAATGCGGGTTGTTACATATAGGGCTGTTGTAATTGTTTAGGAAGCGTTTGGGAAACGGTGTTTCCTTATAGCCGTGAAATCAAGGAACCAGAGCGATGTTAACCTTGTAACCGTGAAATCAAGGGGGTTTGGAATCGGTGTTAACCTTATAGTCGTGAAATCAAGGGGTTGTACTTGGATATTGATATAGTAATAAAACTCTGTGCAATCTAGCGTTGCGTGGGACTGAACGTAGGAGTAATCTGAACCAGTATAAAATCCGGCGTGTCCTTTCCTTTTTTGCATTTTATTTTTGTTTATCTTTGTGTTTGAATTTGTGTCTGTGATTATCTTTGTGGTGTCTGATTCATATAGTTGATCATATTAGTTTTAGATTTTGACGAATTTCTCAAAAACACTGTTCACCCCCCTTTAGTGTTAGTTTTGCCTTAACGATCCATTCCGCAATCCCTAACAATTGGTATTAGAGAAAGATCTTTCAAAAAATTCATAATCTGATTTTTGAAAAATAGTTATAATGATAACCAACACTGGTAATCGTAACATTTTTTTATAGAAGGTCAGTCCACTGTTAGACCACCACTATTCAATGGTAGTAATTATTCATATTGGGCATGTAGAATGAAAATATATTTATAATCAGTAGGATTAGACACATGGAATAGTACACAAAATGAGTTTATTGAACCCACAACTGCTTTTGCACAATGGAGAAATGAACAAATGGCTGATGCACAAAGAAATTCTAAAGCCATAAATATGTTATTTTATTCATTAGATAGGAATGAGTTTAATAGAGTGTTAGTATGTAAAACTGCTTATGAAATTTGGAGAATTTTATAAGTTACTCATGAAGGAACTAATAAAGTTAAACAAACAAAGATATCAATGTTAGTTAATCAGTTTGAGTTATTCAAAATGAACGAGAATATGTCTATCTCCGATATGTATTGCAAATTTCAAGAGATAGTGCATTCGTTAACAGCACTTGGAAAAACTTATTCTGAACAAGACCAAGTCAGAAAAATATTGAATTCATTAACTCTAGAATGGGATCAGAAAATAGTAGTGATTAATGAAGTTAATAATGTCAGTGTAATGGAGATTGAGGAGTTAATTGGAAATCCGATGTCTTTTGAAGTCCAATTACGGAAAAGAAAGGAAAAAAAGCCAACTGAGAAGAAATCCATTGCATTTAAAGCAACAACAAATAACTTTGACTCGAGTAGTGAAGATGATGAAGAAACAACCCTTATGACAAAACATTTTAGAAAATTTCTGAAATATAGAAGGAAAAATTATTCTCAAAATAATAATCAAGGAAGTTCAAGAAGAAATGATGATCGATGTTATAACTGCAACAAACCAGGCCATGTAAGGAGAATGTGTCCATATCCAAATAAATCAACTTAACAAATGGACAATAGTAACTCATCAAAGAAGAGAAATAAAGCATATGTAGCAACGTTAAACGATTAAGATTCATCATCAAGTGATGAAGAGCCAGAATATGGAAATTCAAATATGTTCTTCGTGGTAATTCAAAATTTAGAAAAATTCAAAGAAAAGGATCTAAAAACCGGGTATGCCTTAATTAACTTTTAAATTTTATTTGGTTGAATGGTTGTTTTGTTTTCCTTGTTTGTTTTGAATTTAAAAAATTAAACTTCAAAATCCAAGCTTTTAATTTAAAACTCAAATTTGAATTTTGAATTTTGAAGTTAAAAATAATAATAAAAAAATATTTAATAAAAAAATTAAAAATAATTTTTTTGGATGTTTGCTAGAATTAGAATTATTTCAGGAAATTGTTAAACCTGAAATATGTATTGCAAATTTAAATCACAAGTCACAAAAACAAAATGTTCTTTGAAAATGAACACATATGTCCATATGTCGACATATCTGCTTGTAATTTGAAATTCAAATTTTGAATTTCAAAGGTTTAGGTAGCGTTTGGTTTATTTTGTGTTTTGAGTTTTTAGTTTTCGGCGTTAGTATGAAAACTAGAAAGATTTGAAGTATAGCGGAGGTGACGAATAAAAGACGGAGGGAGTGATGGAGAGGGACCGTGGGATGGTGGATACGTGATTTTGTTATCGTTCTTCCATTGTTTCTTAAAACATTGAAAATAATAAAAAGTTGTTTTTAGTTTTGTGTGTTAACTTCGTTTTGTAAAACGGTCATTTTTCACGATATGTATGCGTCGTCGGTACTTCTATATGTGCGAAAACTCAAAATTAAAAAATGTAAACCAAACGCTACCTTAAACTTTCAAGCTTCCCTCCAACTTTTCACCAACTTCCAAGGTCTGAAAAGGTGTCATTGATTTTTGAAAAGGTGTGTCTATTCAATTCATATCCATTCAATTTCTATATACACATCTATTCTCTTTACCTTTTCATTCACGATTAAAAACATATTCTTCATATCTATACTCTTAAAAACAATCATTTCAATGGTTTCCTCAAGTTCATCTCATAAATTGAAGTTAACCAAAACCATCAAAGGTTATCTTTATAATGACAAAGAATCTATCAAAACCTATGTTAACTATGTAGCAAATGTAAAAGTTAATATGGGTGTTTTTGCCGTCATTGGAGACTTTCCTTCCTATGATCTTATCTCTCTTTTCAACCACAACGAAGTCTTGAGTCTAATTGAATCTCGGGATAATGACAAAGTGTGTTATATTAAGCTTGTCAAGATGTTTCTAATGCGAATCTTAATCGTGGATTTTACGAATGTAACGAAGATCGAATTTGAAGTAGCGTCAAAGGCATGCAAATTGTTCTTGATGCCGAAATCTTGGGCACTATCTTAAATTGTAGAAGCACGGGCTCGGATTTTTCGGATTTAAAAATCGATGAAACGGATTTAGAGACTTATCACGACATATTTGACAGCGATGCTCAAATGGATTTCAAAAATCGCTTTTTCTATCCAAAACAAGAATTGTCAACCTTCTCCTTTGACATACTATCACTGCCCGCTCCGGAAACTTTAACTACCCAACACTTAAGGTCCAAAAGGCTCTCTTTGCTATTATTGGTGTGACACCTCGCATCCGTTAATGTCATTCTTTATTAGAATGTGTTAAGTTTCATGAAGCGTTATAGGTAAACAGAAACAGAAACATCACAAGACAGATTTAAAATAACAGCGGAGGTTAAAACTTTATTAAACAGAAATCATCGTGGTCCGAAAACCAATTACATCACAAGTCTGAAATACAGAAAACCCATTACATACAGATGGTAGACTTAGATGTACTTCTAGTGACGGGTTTGACCCCAAAAAATAATAATAGGCAGCCCAATAGAAATGACAGGTGTTACCGCCAATGATAATAATGGGCTTCTAAACAAGCAAGACTAGATGTACCCTAATTACTACCTCAATCGAACGACTCCCTACCCGGTAGGTACCCTGTGATGGCCCTATAGTAGGATGTATCACTTCCTAAAGTGGCAACCCATTTATTTTCGAGAGGCACGACCATCTACTGATGTCACAACGTCTTAATTTTCCCGAGCAAGCCGAGCCCATACACGCACATGACTCCGTTGGATCCCGCGCTGTCATCACCTCCACCTATATAAACCTCTTATAATCGACTTAGTAAGCGTGCCCCGACCCCGACCCCGACCTAGTTCGGGGTTACCCATTTGATACCAAGATGGGTTACTGACTGATATGGGTCCCACACAATAGATGATACAAGCTACCCCCTGGGCTCGCATCCCCACTACTAGGATTTTGATAGATTATACCTAACAGTTTAACAAGGTTGCATAACCCCTACATGTAATACAGGTTAAGTTTGTCGGGCTTATATAACCCTCCATAGATTTAACAAGATTAACTTAACCTCACTGATTCAAGCAAGTTTACTTAACCCCTACTCAATTTGACAGGTTCATGTAACCACCACGGATTTAAACAGGTTAAGTATAAAAAGTTAATAGATTATTCACATTGACTTCTTTTTAAGTTACCAAGTTCCTCTTGCTTATTAATTTCATATACATATAACTTAATCCATTTAAGTTTATTAAGAAGCCCATAACATGTTATTCTCTAAACTGTAATTAACGAAAGTAATCTACAATCTCTTATCCCCGGATTGTAATTAATGAAAGTAATCTATAATCCCTTTATGTTATTCACTATCGGATTCCATAGTTACAATAACATGTTTTACTTAATATGTAATTAAGTATGCTTTATCTCAATTCACCTCTTTTCTGTTTAACACATCACTACAACCTGTTATAATTTCCACTCGTCCCTAGGACAAGCCAACATATTATATAACATTATCATTACTGTAACTAATTAGAATAGGTTATTATCATTCCCCGTTCATGTACGTTAATGCACCAGACCTCTCACATTAAGTTGACCACTTGTGGATGCTAGATATGCCGGGCGGTTCCGGGCGGACTTCTACCATAAGCTGGACTTAACCTCGTGCCTTAGCATGGTTACACTTAATTTTTAAAAGAAGAAATGGGTGAAACGGGTTACTCCATTGTGTTCGTCTCGAAATTATGCTTGAGATAGAGTCCGAGTTTGCGTGAATCGGACTCCGTATGAAGAAGTTATGGAGGTTAGAAGATTTCTAGTATAAGCAGAAATTAAATTAAATAATCAATTCAGTTCGAAATTCAAAAACTCAAAAATCGGTTGAGTGGGAAATCTCCCGCTCAGGGGTGTCGACCCCCCCCAAGGGTGTCGACATGGGAGTCGACCCCCCTATAGGGGTGTCGACATGGGTGTCGACCCCCTTGTAGGGGTCGACCCCTGCCAACTGTGCTGGACAGTGACGATTTTCTGAGTCATAGGGCTGCGTGGCAACTTTTGATTAGCCTGATGACGCATTCTCTTGGACTATACGGCTTTGATGACTCCTAGGTTTATCTAAAGGCCCATATTAATCCTAAACTTCTATATAATCACCCCAAACCTCAACCCTAGACCTCATAACCCTATTCTATGAAGCCGTCATGTTGTCCATGTCTAAGCTAGCCTAGCCTCCATCTTCTCCAAACTAGAAATAAAGTTAGAAAGTTCCAAACCAAATCCAAACTAGAGAATCAAACGTCTACATCAAGGGTTAAGTTTAACAAATTTAGAAATCAGATCCCAAAATACAAGAACCGTTCTTTTTCTGTAAGTTCAGTTATTATTCAGATTTGAACACCTAATAGAAATCATGACTGTAATAATCGGATCTAGAACTATGCCTAATTCTGATTCATGCTTATCCTTTTGTCAAATCTGAATTGCCTATGCCTATGAGACTATTGTGATTGATATAATGAAACATATCATGCCTATGAGACTATTGTGGTTGACATAATGGAACCTGTCATGCCTATAAGACTGTTGTAATTGATATGATGGAACCTATCATGTTGTACATCCTATGCCTATGAGACTATTGTGATTGATATAATGGAACCTATCATGTTGTACATCAAAATTATTGATTCTCTTAAGTCCAATTCTATCTAATTTTTATACCTATGGTGTAAATTGCTTAGCTTGCCCAACCTTATTGTTAATGTACAACATGCCTATTGGAAACATGATTCTTGAATTTGGGTACACCTTTACATGCCTGTTTTTCCTTATGTCAATTCTTATGCTCCTTCTATATTTTTCCCCTTTTTATTTTCTTTTATGAATACTAGGTTCATTCAGAACATAGATTGAATCTCGTTGTATGAGCGAAAAAACGCGGGAAAATTGGATATAATTTATTTGAGTAAATTTTGGGCATAACAAGTGAATGCGGCATAAAACTTGTAATGACTACACTGGGGAAATATTGACATAAAAAGACCTAAACTTGGACACATATGACAAATATGTAAATTTGGCTAAAGATAGTCATGCCTAACCCGAGGTTAGACTGAGTTGCGGTGTAAGACTGCCCGGAACCACCCGGCGCATCCAGCGACCGCAACAATATAGATCTAATGTGAGAGGTTAGCGCATTAAGCCAAAAAACCCAAGGTTAGATTGAATTGCGGTGTAAGACTGCCCGGAACCGCCCGACACATCCAGCGACCGCAACAATATAGATCTAACATGAGAGGTTGTTGCTTTAATGAATGAATTAAAGCTAAGGGACGGACATGCTAAAAATGGTAGGGTTAATTTAATTAAGGCAACACTTAACCGATACAACATGCTAATTAAATAGATGGGTGGGGTTAGGTTAATTTGAGAACACTTAACCGTTATAACATGTTGATTAGGAAACCCTAGTAACGGGGACCAATTTCAGCAGTAACCCACATAGATGTATCACGGTACCATGAAGTAGGCAGGGTGGGGCACGATTACTGGGCTGATTATAAGTGGTCAAAATAGCGGCGGGTGGTGCAGCAGTGTAGGTTCCGGCGGAGTATCGGAGTGCACGTACTCCGAAGTGGAAAAAGCAGGCACTGGGCATCAGTAGTATACACTGTGCATATTGAATTTTGTGTCGGGTTGCCACCATAGGAATTGATACACCCCATGGCGGGACCAGCACATGTATCTACAATCAAGCGGGGCCGAATGACACAGGTAATAATTGCATGCGAGTAGAAGCCAATCGGAAAAGGGATCACTTTGTTATGGACACATGATGGTAGTTGAAACATTCGTTAGTAGGTGCAAAGAAATGGAAATGAGTGCGGTAGTATATTCAGTTTATCTTGCCTTATCTTATGTTATCTTATTGCTATGGTATTGTCCTATGTTCAGTTTATTCATGCCACGATCCTTTTACCTGTTTACATGCTGAATAATCACTGTACTTACCAGGCTTATATCTGACCCGTTTTCTTTCACCTTCTTTTCTTCCATTCCCCCCCTCCCCCGGTCCAGAGGGAGGGAATACTTTAGCTTAGTGCAGACCTTTTCCAGCTTGAAGAGAGTAGATGTATTACGTGGATTCTCTTTTCTTGGGCTATGGCTGTGGTTACACTTTTATTGGGGATTTATGCTGCTTTACTACTGTTTTATGCTTCTTTATGTACTTGGAGTTTTAAATCAAGACAGATGTTTTATTGTAATAATTTAGAAGTTTAGTTTTGAGAAGTTTGGTTTTGAGACAATGCTTGTAATGTTTTGACTAAACCACGCTATTTATGAAATGATTTCAGTTTTCCGCTGTTTATATGTCTGTCTTGTAAATTATCTGTGCCTTTTACCTAAAATGCTTCACCAAAGTTAATGCATTCCCTTTGTGAGTGACCTTAACGGAGGTGGGGTGTTTCACAAATAAAAAGGGAAGGAGGGAGAGAGGAGAACAGAGATAGGCATAATAACAAAACAAGCATATGATGATAAAATTGGGCATAATAACAGAATAAGCATATGGTGACAGGAATAGGCATATGAGGACTGAACAGTAAATCAAGTGTACATGTGATAGCAGATTTGTTTTAGGTATGAATCAAATTCTTAATAGGCATAGGTTTAAATCCTGATTTATAAACATGCCAAGATTACTTGTTAAATGTTTATATCTAAAAATAATATGAATTCAAAGAGACTGGATCTAAAGAACAGAGAACAATAAGCTGAAGCAGTAGAAGGTATTCTTGAATGTGTATAGGTTTTTGTTGAAGGAAATAGGCTAAATTAATCTAAGTTGGTCCAGCATATCATTGTCTCCATTGTTTTTTATGTGTAAAAACAATAGAAATGGGGTCCTATTTATAGCCAAAGGCTAACGAACCAAGCCCCAAAACAAGTTCACGTTCAAAAAGTGAATTCTGCCCAAATTTGTATAAAAGTCGACTCCCCGCCTTTTGGTGTCAACCCCAAGGTCGACTCCAAACACCCTAAATCAACCACGGGGTCGACCTTGCTCGATTCCGCTCCTGGCCTTCCCACTTCGCTGTTTTGAATTATTTTGAAAATTTTGATTTGTTTGTATATATATAATTCTCTTGTGCGTATACAAACTTTTAGGCTTAATGACTTCTTCATACAATGTCTGTTTCACGCAAACTCAGAGTCTACCTTAAGCAAAATTCCGAGACGAACGTAATGGCACAGTCCATTTTACCTAATTCCCAATATTTAATTAAGTATTCTTTAGTTTATCATTATAATGTTCTTTAAAATTTTGGGGTGTTACATTCTCCCTTACTTAAAGGATTTCGTCCCCGAAATCTTTAAGTTAAGAAGAAGGTATATCCTAACATCCATCATCCATTTACTCATCCAACATTCACAGGCATCCATTGTCCTTAAAATATTTCTAATGCTTATATGAACATATGAAAATGTGTGTGTGTATATGTCCCTATACTAATGCGAAAGATCAGGTGGTCTACTGATTCAGTTGACCTTCTTAATGCAATGTATGTTAGTGTCATGAATCCAACATGTATGCAAACAATCCTAGTATATCATGTGAACTTTATATGTGTGCACAATCATCTATCCAAATGCAATCATTCATATGATGATACA
Source organism: Allium sativum (assembly GCA_030737875.1). Lineage (NCBI taxonomy): Eukaryota > Viridiplantae > Streptophyta > Magnoliopsida > Asparagales > Amaryllidaceae > Allium > Allium sativum. Next base: position 423,429,446 of record CM060909.1, on the reverse strand, counting down.
CCCATTTCCATCCATAAAAGAAGAAAAATGCACACACATCCATAAGCAGTATGAGAGTGATTGCGCTGATATAGTGCCTAATATGTGTGTATATGCATCCATGAGCAACCACTAGCAAACACTTTCATCCACTAAACATAACATATCTCAAACACATGTTTACATCCAACTGTTCCGTATCTAAAGGTTGAAGATTCGATCGATAGGATATACCTAAATGACAGAAGCAAGTACAAATAAAATCTTTGGAAAAAGAAGTTTAGAACATACCCTTGAAAAGAAAAGGGTATGAAGTGCGAATCTTGTTTTCGGTGTCCCAAGTTGCATCCTCATGGTCATCTTCCCACTGAACTTTCATTAACATGACCTCTCGGTTGTGTAGCTTCTTAACCTCTGATCCAAGAATACGGGTAGAAACTCGTCTAACTATCGCCTCCCATTCCACCTCTACTTCCTCAAGCATACTCGGTTCAACTACTTCTGTTGTATTGTGCAAACATTTTCACAAATGAACATATGCTAATCTCTCTGGCAGCTTTACCCTATAATCCATTTGACCTATTCATTCCATTATGGGAAATGGTCTTACAAACCTTGGCGCCAGTTTCCCTACAGATCTAAAGCGAACCACATTAGTCAAAGGCGATACTTTGATGAAAACCATGTCCCCTACCTCAAGCTCAATATCGGTCCTTTCCTTATCTACGTATGACTTCTGGCTTCCCTTAGCTGTCTTCATGCGCCTACGGATAAGATCAATCTTTTCTGAAGTTTCTCTAATCATCTCAGGTCCAAGTAGAAGCCTATTCCGCTGTCTCAATTTGAGATCCTTCTGCGAGAATAGATACTTGTGTGACTTATGGTCCATGTATAACTCGAACCTCCCTCCGAGCAGATATTGCCGCCAAGTCTTAAGCGCGAATACTATAGCAGCTAATTCCAAAACATGGGTATGGCAGTTCTTCTTGTGAACATACTACCCTTCCCTCTTGCATCAGAACCGTACCAAGCCCTGTACCACATGCATCAGTGTATACTGTGACACTTTTTCTCATCAGGTAAAGTCAAGACTGGGGCTATTGTCAGAGCCCTCTTCAACTGTTGAAAAGCATCCCCATAGTCTATAACCCAAGAAAATGTCATATTCTTCTTCATCAGTCTGTTGAGTGGGGCTGATATCTTTGCGAAGTCCTTAATGAACTTCCTGTAATAGCCCGCTAAACTAGGAAAACTCCTCACCTCCATTCCATTCTTTAAAATCTGCCAATCTTGAACTGCAACTACTTTCGCGGGATCTATTGCTATCCCATCTTTAGAGACCACTTGACCTAGAAATCTCACTTCCCTTCTCCAAAAATGACATTTGGAGAATTTTGCCTTAAGCTGGTGCGCTCGGAGAGTCTTCAAAACCTCTTTTAAATGTAGGACAAGCTCTTCCTCACTATTTGAGAAAATCAAGATGTCATCGACAAAGACCACAACGAACTTATTTAGAAGCTCTCGAAACACCCTAGCCATCAGACCCACAAAATAGACTGGTTCATTTGTCAACCCAAAAGGCATGATGAGCCACCCGAAGAAACCATCTGGAGCTCTAAAGGTAGTCTGGTCTATACTGTCCTCGACCACCCTCAACTGATGAAACCCCGTGGCCAAGTCTAACTGGGAGAAAACGGATGCACCAACAAGCTGGTCAAACAGATCATCTATCCTCGGAAGTGGGTGCCTATTTTTCTTAGTGATCTTATTCAACTCCCTGTAATCCACACATAAGCGAAGCGAACCATCCGCCTTATTGCCGATACTACTGAAGCACCCCATTTAGAAATGCTTTGCCTAATAAACCCTTTCTTAAGTAGCTACCCTACTTGCTTGCTGAGCTCACTCCTTTCTCTTGGAGCCTTATAACACACAGGCATTGCAACTGGATTTGCAATGTCCACACCAAGTATGTACGGAAATCAATCTCACGCCTCGGAGGTAAGCCTCGAACCTCCTCAAAAACATCAGGATACTCACAGACTACTGATACAGATCGTAAATCATCGATAGACACATCAAGTGATTCAAGAAAACTAAGCATGACAGACCCCTTAAGGTCACAAGAAATCTTTAGAGTCCTCTCATGGCAAGTCAAAAATCTAACGACCCTCCTCTCACAGTCTACATTGGCACCATACATGGCTAGCCAGTCCATCCCTAGAATCAAACCATAGCCCATGAAACCAAGCATGTATGCGTCGCACTCAAACTCAATGCCTAACACAGATATTCTCAAACCTCGACAAACATAGACAAATGAATCGTACCTCCAATGGGGTTTGAGACAACAACGGGATCCAAAACTATACTAGTACTAAGGTGTAGAGACTCAATCACAGAATCAGGTACAAAAGAATGCGAAGCGCCAGAATCAAAAAGAGTTCTAATAGGATGATTGGAAAGAGAAATCAAACCTTCTACAGAAACTTTCCTACCTCTATCCGGTACACCGTCCACGACAGCGTGCATCTGCCCTCTAGAAGATCCTGCCCTTTGGCTCTGTCCTTGCTTCTTCGAGCACTCCCTAGTGTAGTGTCCGACTTTTCCACAGTTGAAACAAGTGTTATTCTGTCTTCTGCATTGCTTAACCAAACGACCCAAGTGCACATGACATTTCTTCTTGCCTTTATTTGAACTTTATCTATGTTCCCTTCCCGAGCTACCATTTTTCTCATCCTTGGGTTATGCTCCTTAGCCCTAACTCTCTTATTCTCCTTTTTACGACCCTTGTGTAACATGCTAACAAGTCTCTCGAAAGCTGCCTCCATCGCACGGAAATCCTTACTAAGCTTGAGATAAAATTAGCCGTAGGTGAAATTACTACGGCTACCGATGGAGGTTAGGAACTTCCTTGCCCTTTGGAATGTGTCATAGTTTTAACATGCCTACGGAATCATGCCGCAATGGGACACCGTTCGGGAATAATTGTTTCCCCAGACATGCTGAAAAGAAAAAAGGAAATGGGATTCCAACGGAGAATCGAGTGATATTTTATATCTCTCTAGGGAATCTGTTTTTCAAAAACAGACTTTTCTTTGTAAATGCTTTCTTTTAAAACCTTTTTGAGAACAATTTTCAAAACCTTTTTCTCCGATCTGGTAACCTTCAACTCTGATACCAAGTGTGACAAACTAGGTCCATTAATGTCACTCTTTATCAAATGCATTAAGTTTCGTGAAGCGTTATAGGTAAACAGAAATAGAAACACCACAAGACAGATATCAAACAAAAGCGGAATTTAAAACTTTGTTAAACAAAAATCATCGTGGTCCAAAACCCAGTTACATCATAAGTCTGAAATACAGAAAACCCATTACATCAATTTAAAACTTCTATCTTATACTAAAATCATCAAAGTACAAGAATATATAAAAAGCATGGTCCCCAAAATATAGCCATATCAGAAAAGACAAAAAATCAAGGCAGTACATCTAAGCAGCTCCAAGCAGAATGAAAGAGAGAATCCAAATCAAGCCTGAGTATTCCCACCCTGAGAACCTGGGGAGGGGGGAGGAACGGAAGAGAGAGAAGAGGAAACAAAATTGGTCAAACATAAAGTCTTGCAAGTCCAGTTACTTTTAGCATATAAATAAGTAAAAGCATCATGACAGGCATATAAACTGGATGGGGGAGATAACAGTATCATAAGACAGGTATAATAGAATGAGCAGGATAAGCAGGATAAACAGAACATAATAGGTTACACTTCTCTAATAATTTTTCTCTGCACCAGCACTAGTATAATGGAAACAAGATGATCCATACAGAAACAGATGGTAGACTTAGGTGTACTTCTCGTGACTGGTTTTACCCCCGACAATAATAATAGACAGCCCAATAGAAATGACAGGTGTTACCCCCAACGGTAATAATGAGGTTTCTAAACAAGCAAGACTAGATGTACCCTAATTACTACCCCAACCGATCGACTCCCTACCATGTTGATATTCTGTGCTGGCCCCACAATAGGATGTATCACTTCCTAAAGTGGAAACCCATTAATTTTCGAGAGACACGGCCATCTACTGATGTCACAACGTCTTAATTTTCCCGAGCAAAACGGATCCATGCACACACATGACTCTTGTTGATCCCGCGCTGTCATGACCTCCACCTATATGAACCTCTTACAATCAACTCAATAAGTGTGCCCTGACCCCGGCCTAGTTCGGGGTTCCCCGTTTGATACCAAGATGGGTTACTGACTGATACGGGTCCAACACGGCAGATGATACAAGCTACTCTCTGGGCTTGCATCCCCACTGCTAGGATTTTGACAGGTTATGCCTAACAGTTTAACAAGGTTGCATAACCCCAACATGTAATATATGTTAAGTTTGTCGGGCTTATATAACCCCTTATAAATTTAACAAGATTAACTTAACCCTCATTGATTCAAGCAACTTTACTTAACCCCTACTCAATTTGACAGGTTCATGTAACCCCTATGGATTTAAGCAGATTTAGTATAACAAGTTAGCAGGTTATTCCCATTCACATTGACTTCTTTTCAAGTTACCAAGTTCCTCTTGCTTATTAATTTCGTATACATATAACTTAATCCATTCAAGTTTATTAATAATACCATAACATGTTATTCTCTAGATTGTAATTAACAAAAGTAATGTACAATCCCTTTATATTATTCATTGTCTGATTCCATAGTTACAATAACATGTTTTACATAATATGTAATTAATTATACTTCATCTCAATTTACCTGTTTTTTATTTAACACGTCACTACAACTTGTCGTTGTTTACTTATTAATTTAGTTCTCTTAACTAAGGTTCACTAATAACTTTCCTTTCCTATTATGATAACTTATATTATAATTTCTACTCGTCCCTAGGAAAAGCCTGCCTACTATACAACATTCTCATTACTGTAATTAATTATAACTGGTTATTATCATTCCTCGTTCATGTATGTTAATGCACCAGACCTCTCACATTAAGATGACCACTTGTGGATGCTGGATATGTCGGGCGGTTCCGGGCGTACTTATACCAATAGCTGGACGTAACCTCATGTCTTAGCATCGTTACATGTATATTTACGCACTAGACCCCTCATATTAAATTAACCACTTGTGGATGTTGGATTTGCCGGGCAGTTCCGGGCAGGCTTCTACCACAAGTGTAATCTAACCACGTGTCTAAGTGCGGCTACAGTTTCTGTTTACTGTAAATCTAGGCATATTCATTCTTAAACAATTATTGATGATCATCGTTGCTTTTTCAATTACGGTATTAAGTTTCAATAGATTTCAGCAGATTAGCCATTTTAACAGATTAAACATCTCCACAAATTACCGTAGGTTACTTATAGTTTTATTATCATGTTCTGCTAAATCTTAAATTAAGCCTACAGATTTATGTGCCCCAAATTACGGTCATAATTCATAATATTACATTTTCCCCTAAGTTTTAGTCAAATTGTACAGTATAGGTTATGCCCCAAAAACCCCAGTCATCATTCATAAAACGAGTTATGCCCAAATTAAAGTTTTAGATCAATGTATAGATTATGCCCCCAAATCCCAGTCATGCTTTACAATACAAGTTATGCCCCAGTTTATTATTCCCAACCATTCCCAATTTCGTTCGTTCGCATATTTCGGCGATAGGCCTAGGCTCGAAGGTAGCCTCGCAATAAAAATAAAAAGGGAAGGAGGGAGAGAAGAGAACCGATATAGGCATAATAACAAAACAAGCGTATGATGATAAAATTTGGCATAATAATAGAATAGGCATATGGTGAATGTTAAAGATATTTTTCGTCAACACCGGAGATGGGTCGATTGGGGCGGATCTAAAGGAGAAAATCGTAGATTGGCTACTTCATGGGTTAAATCGGGTTACCACCCTAGATGTTGAGTCAGAGAGGTATGGGTTTGCCAAAGACGATAAAAATGGATTCGAACTCAAGGGATGAAGCATGTTTTACTATTCGAAGACATGTTGAGATGGAAATCCAGGCTTTATCTGATAAAGGAACAGTAAACTGCAATAGTGATGATCAGAAAATGAAAATATACACTTACAGAGCAATTTTCTTATAATAGACTCCTTTTTATTCAATTTTCGCTGGGAGTACATGAATGTCATAGGGAGGATCCCTCCATTGATCTCATTGCTTAAGCTAATTTTTAGAGTACTGTTAAGGAAGAAATAATTCATCCCTAAATGTGACCTCTAGGGCCTTATTTATAGTGGTTTAGGGCTCCTTCTGTTGATGGGCTATTGGGCCCGTAGGGGTCCTTGCCGGTGGCTTTATTCTTAGTTTCGGGTGCTTGACCTTCGGCCCCTTTTGATGCATCGTTATGGTCTTTATATGGTAATTGAATTTTTGGAAGTAGCTCCTAAATGTTGGCTTGTGGACATAAGCTTACAGATGTAGTCTTTCGATTTTATTGCAAATACTTAGAGGGGCTTGACCTCGTGGTGTATGTTGATAACTGCATGTTTGAAACCGCTGCGTGTTTCGGTACTAGGTAGCCTAGCACGGGTAGCCTATATCCCTGCACGGGTCTCGGTTAGCCCCCCGATGGGGCCTTTGTTGTAGCCTGTATTCTTTGAGGGTGGTTTCTGGGGTTACTTTTGTTTATTCATGGATGTGGCCTTTCGGTTTTTGTGTTGCAGATGCTACGGAAGCGGGTTCAAGGGGATCCCCACGTTCTCTTGGTTTAGTACCTACGATGCTCTTGCCTTCAGGTGTTCTGGTATTTAGGTGGATCATTTTCGAAGATTCTTTTGAGCTTCATCCAACGAGATTATTTCTTTTAGCTTTCTTGGTTTTGGATTAGGGTGTCTCCTTACACGGAGTCTTTCGTCGAGCCGATACTGTCGAAAGAATCTTGTTGGATTGACCCTGGAGGATAGATCCTGTCAATTACACCCCATAGTTTTTTACAATCTATTCCCCTAGGGGGAGGGAAAGGGTTTCGGTTGATGCGGCTTTTCGGATTATTTCTTCCTGCTCTTTCCCTTCTTAGTATTTGGCCCCACTTTCTATTGAGTCTCATGCGGGCTTTATGTCATCCGGCACCCCTTCACCACCAGCTCAATTCACTATTGATATTTGGTAGTAAAATTTGCCCCCCCCCCTTCGTGTAAGGGTGTTTTTGACTTTTCAAGTCAAACTCCTTGTCTTTTTCGAAGCGTCATATCAAAGTCATGTGATCTTCCTTGTCAGGGAAACGTTGACTGGTCCTCGTTTGTGTAGTGTGGATTTGGGTAAATATCCTTGCACAATTACCACTGCTTCTTCTTCACGTTTTACCTGCAATATTAATTTCTCGAACCATATTATTTGTTCACTGAAGATCTGAAGCTTATCGTAGGAAACTCATTGCTTAAACCTTTGGTAAGTGTTCCTATTAATTTTTTTTAAAACCGAGGGGTTGAATTGTTTTGCTCAAATTCGTTTAGGGTTTTTCATATAGGGTACAAATTGTTCGTATCTTAATAACCTGAGAGGCAACTCATGGCAATCCGTCCATACGCCTTTTCCCCCAAATATAAATTCTAGGGTTTGGGACACGTAATTGCATTAAAGCATTTTTTTTCAATTAATACTGGAATGGTGTGCAGGATTTATCACAACATTCATTATTTCGACTACTCAAAACGTTATCACTTCTGAATGTTCTAATGAGTGGGATATATAAATTTTATATGTTCACGAAATTATATCACCTGGCAGCGTTATGTCTAATAAGTGGAGTTCCGGTTTATCATCCGTTGATGCTTGTGATCTTTCTCGAAGGGGGAAGTCTCTTCTCTTGAAGTAATCGTTGATCGCTTCTCAAGATGATCTAAATTCCATTCTTGCCAGCTTTTGAATGGACAATGTGGAGGCCATTCCTGCTTCTTACCTTGATGACATCATGCATCCTCCTGAAGGATACTTTGTCTACTCAGCTGTACATATCTGGCATGGAGGCTTCTTTCCTTTCCCTCCTTTTGTGTTTCGACTTCTGCAGGATTTGGGAGTCATGCCCACTCAATTTCTACCAAGCACTTACACATTACTCTTATGCCTGTAAGTACTTGTTCTGGAATTGGGTCGGTTTCTCTTACTTCGAACCTCGCTCATCATTTGATGCGCTTTTCAAGGGGTGCTAGCTTTCCCCTATTCCGTGCTACCCCTTTGCGGAAGATTGTTAGCGACGGTGCGGGCAAGGTTATGTCTTGGAAAGATCAATTCTTCTTTATTAAATGTCCTACCGGCATTTCTGGCCAATCTGCTGATCGTAGTAAGCCCTATTAACCCTTCATAGGTGGTTATTTTCCCATTTGTAATGTATCTTTAGTTCCCTTTTTTCAGATTTTTCTTCTGAGGGAGTGTCCTTAACCGAGAGCGAATCTTGCGTATCTAAGCATATTCTGAAATTACTTGAAAAGCCGCCAAGTCGGTCCACTCTATTAACCAAGGACAAGCTGCATCTTTATAACCTTCTTCCTTATGGATAGAAGATATTAGGGCGTCCACCTGTCCGTCTTCCCGGTACTAAATGTTATTGGCATGTTCAGAGGTGTTCACTCCTTCACCTCCTTTATTTCTAGGTATGTTTTGTTGATTCGACAGTTTCTTTGTGGAAATCCTTTTGATACTAACGTTTCACGCTCTCGATTTTTTCCCGACCTTTCGTTTGACTAGGAGCTTCGGTTTCGGAAGCCCCTATTCTTACTAATGCCTTGATCCGGATTACCGCAGCTGCTCTTAAGAGGCTGGCCGAATTTTTTGCTGGTCCATCAGCTAAGAGATTGAAGCTCGATACTTCTACCTCCGTGGTTTCCAGCAGCGTCTTCGGTAGGGAAGTAAGAAGTGGTGTCTTCTCACGACTTCTTCCAAGCACATTCGGAGTGGGTGTAAGTGTTGCGCCACATACTTATGCTTCTCAGACCAGCAGTTCTTCGAGGCTCCTTGATCCTCCGTCGTATTTTACTGATCTTGTGAAACTTACTCTTTCTTGACCTGAATTTTCTAATATTCCATTGCCTTCCACTTCTTCCGACATAATGGGTTTTTATCGGCATTTGATTGCTCGACAACTTAAGGTACAACATTTTCTTTTTACTCTGAGCTTTCCACTTACCGCAACTATATGTAAATGCTTCTAATTTCCCAGGTTATTAAGAAATGGCATTTGTCTAAGCTTATTCCTTCTTCCTCCGTTACTGATATTACTCGGCTCCGAGAGGCTAATGTAGTTTTGTGCGGTGAGTGGTTGAAGGCTTCCTTGGAACATATTGAGTTAGCCTTGGAGAAGAGAGGCCGACTAGGGACATAATTCCTGACAAGATGTTGTCTTTAGAGCACCAGACGGCGGAGTATGTGGTTACCCATGTTGATAAGCTTCGGAAGAAGGACGAAAAGCTTTCTTGTGCCGCCCAGATAATTTATGCAGCCATGGACAGGATTTCTGATTTCTTGCGAGTCCACCTTCCACAGATTAAATCCGATTGCTATGAAGATGCCATATTTCTTCTCCTTACCGATAACCTTTAAAATCTTTCCAAACTCCGAACTACCTGCATTCCCTTCTTCATCCGGGATCGGGTTATAGAGAGGATTAAGTTGGGTGAGGAAGGAATCAAGGTGTCGTAAAGGAGTGATCCTGCAATTGAGGACCTTTATCCATTAACCATCTTTCGGATGATTTAGGCAAGAAGAGGGAGGCTCCCGCTCGTAACAACAAGGAGAATGGGGGAATCAGTCCAAGGGTTGGCGACTATCTAGGCGAGCATATTATGCTCAATTATGAATCGCCATTTCCTAGAGAAGGTGGTCCCTCTGGTTTTCCGGGAGGGAAGAAAGCTGTTGGTCGTGGAGTCCCCTTCCCTCGGGTATAATTCTTACTCTGGACGTGTTTTTCTCTTTTCCTGGATGCTTGTCTTCGAATAGTTTCCTGTCATTATAATAAACAAGAGAAAAACCGTTTTCCTTCCTAAAGTTGAGTTATGTAACGAAAAGTTAAACCATTTTTATGTTGGGCAGGTGGTACACTTGCATACTTAATTCCGCAACCTATGCAACACTTGTATGGGGTTCTCCTTCGTTATTTACAAGGGATAATATGATTGTTTGCATTATGACAGAGTTTAGTTTATTATGAGGAGGCATTACGCACGATTTGTAGACTGAGAAAAGAGTTTCGTGCGACGCATATCCATGCTTTTAAGGAAATGTGTCTCCTCGAGGGACTTGAGTGTATTTACACTGCATTTCCTCATCTCTCCTTTAAATTTTGGAGTGGGGATCATGAAGCTATATTAAAGAGTTTTAGTATTAAACATGCTGAGGCACTATGTAAACAGTAAATGTACGAAGAAGTGATATTTTCATAATTCGCCTTTCTGTCTATATGTCATAGTTGGTAGGCTCCAAGTTTAACCCATGCATAGGTGTATAAGAAAGAAGAGGGGTATGACCTTCGAAAATTTGAAAATAAAATAAAATTGTAATCACTTTCCTATACGTCTGTGGACAGGTTGATCAACGCGAGATTATTTCCTCCCAGGGAGGAACGTCACCGACGAGAGAGATTCCTCTCATGTCTCATGAAAGGGAGATCTTACATCAGAATTTATCCATCCAACACTTGACTGAGAGGATGAATGCTTTGAAAGGATAGCTAGAATAGTGGGATAGGACTACTCTGGGATTGAAAACATACATAAAGGCTAAACCCTTTATTGAGTTCGAGGATGAACTAAGGAGTCTTCGTCAATGTGTCGTCGACTTGGAAATTGATTTAAACAATGTTACTACAAAGTGCGAGACGTGGGAACATTGTTTTGAGAACATTCCTATAATGACGGGGTCTTCGCCCCTTAGCTTTGCGACTGCTCGTAAAGCTCTCGCTCTTCAGAAGTGTTATTACTTGAATAACCCTCCTCCGGGGTTAAAGGAAACAATTATTTCTGAGTGGTGTAAAAGAGTGGTGGCTGAGACGAAAGGAATCTATGATACTAAGTAATCAAGGATTCTCACGAACGGGTCGTCAGATATGTCGACCAAATCAGACATTTGCAAGAAGAAAATCATGACTTGCATATAAACGTTTTTGAATTGGAAAAGGAAAATAAGTCCCTCAGGGCAATGTGTAGGCCTTACAATAGAGCCTTGAAGCTTCAGATTAAACCTTCCGATCACTTAGGCGAGACGAGCAGGAAAGTACAAATACTTAACAAGCTACTAGGCGTTGCACTTAGTCATGCCATCGACCCTCCTTTGCCTGAGGATGGAGAGGGCCTAGACATTGAGTGACATCTTGTAATGGTGACACATAATTTTTGCTCATAATCAGGGTATTGAGAATGTAATCTTTTGTTGAATAGATTTGTGTATTGACAATGTTTAGTATGTAAATAACTGTTCGTACGAAACATGAATGATAATTGCTTGCATGATGAATGAACTAAGAGGTTTACTTTGAGTAAGAGAAAATACAATCCTTTTTTATCTGGCCAGGTTTCCAACGATGAGCTTTTCGTCAACTTCTAAATTTCATGGATCCTCTTTCGTTGGCACACCTATGGTTGTTTCGATTTGAGATAATTGCCCTGGAGGTCTTCGGACCATTCATCCTGACGGTCGGAACCTTCTCCACTACGTAGAAAGAGTTTCTTCAACCCAGATTCAGATGTCAATATGTAGAAGGCTTGCATCCCCTCTGGCATTTGTGCAGAGTTGAATCGATCCGGATTCGGGTATCAATAGCAGTAGACCGGAACCTCCTCTGGTATTTGTGAAACCCGGAATAAACCCAGATTTGGGTGTTAATAATAGTAGACCGGAACCTCCTACGGTATTTGCAAAATGCCGAAAAAACCTAGATTCGGATGCTAATAATAGTAGACTGGAACCTCCTTTGGAATTTGCGAAACGGCGAATGAACCCAGATTCGGGTATTGATGATAGTAGACCGGAATCCCCTCTGGTATTTGTGAAACGCTGAATCAACCCAGATTCGGCTATTGATGATAGTAGACCGGAACCTTATTCGGTATTTTTGAAACGCCGAATCAACCCAGATTTGGGTATTGGTGATATTAGACCAGAACCTCCTCCGGTATTTGTGAAATGCCAAATCAACCTAGATTCGGGTATTGATGATAGTAGACCGGAACCTCCTCCGATATTTGTGAAATGCCGAATCAACCCAGATTTGGGGATTGATGATAGTAGTCCGGAACCTCCTCTGGTATTTGATTTTTGAAGCAGAAGTTGTACGTACTTCTTGAGCCACTCCTTGGGCTTCTAGTGTCAAAGCAGATGATGTACGTGCTTTGTTGGCCACTCTCTAGGCATGTGCGTCTGGAGCGCTTGGCTAGCTTATCCACAAGCAGGGCCCAAGGACTTACCCGACCTCCCTCCAGAAGGCGCCTTATCCTGACCATCATAGGCTATTATAAGGGCTTAGAAACTTAGACGGGGCCCTCCTATGAATAGAACTAAGGTTTACTCTTTTGTTGCTTTATACGGGCTATCGTAGACACTAATAGAGGCTTATACGCCACCCCCTCCAAGGGTGCCCTATCCTGACTTTCGTAGGTGATGGTAGGGGTTTGCGTTCCCTTCTACTGGTAATGCGGAACATAAGCATAGGTAAGAAGTGCTCTTCTGCGAGCAGAGGTGGGGCGTGCTTAGTTCTAGCAGAGGCAGGGCGTACTCTTCTGCGAGCAGAGGCAGAGCGTGCTAATTTTAGATGCACCACCATGACCATTTCTGGTGTGAAATGGCGGCTTACGCTTTCGATGCTTTAACCCTACCCCCTCTGGTTTGGGCATGGAGAAAGACTAACACACCATCCCCCTCCGGGGGATGCCTTGCCCGGGATAATTTAGTGCTAGCAAGGGTTTTTCTTCTCTTTATCCATTTGTTGTTTAAGCCTTCCTTCGTCATTTTGTTTGTAGAGTTTTTTTCCTTTGCAACAGGGGGAGTTATCCTTTTCTTACTGTTTCAAGAGGGTGTCAACGACATAACCTCCTATGCTTTCTTCACATAGCTTTGTAATTTTCCTTGGTTTAAGAATTTGATGATCATCCCCTCCAGAACTCTGCAGTGGTTTGTTTCGTGTCCGTTTACCATATGGTAGTAGCAATACGATCCTTCTCTCTTAGCTTTGTTCTTGAGTTTCTTCTTGGGCGACGGCCAAAAGTTTAACTCATTTCTAGTTAGGAAATAGATACCCTCAATCGATATAGTGAGCATGTAACCCTTTGGTAACCTTGACTCGAAATTCTCCTTCTGCTGCTGCAGGCCTTTTTGCTACTTAATTTTGTCATTCCTTCCTTGTCTTTACACTTCCTTTTGACATGGGGGTATATCTCTTTCAGATTTTTTGTCGGCCCGAGGGATGTGAGTTTTCTCAAGGCTTTGTTCGAATATGTTTCTCTAGCCTTTGTGAGAATGGCTTCTTTGGCGAGGAGAAAAGAGTTGTACCTCTCTGTCGAGGGTTGGTAAAGGGAAAAAATCGGTGTTGGTCCTATGTGGAAGGGGTTAATGCTCCATCGATCAAGGTCATAAGGTTCTACGTCCTTCTCCTTCTCTTGGATATGGAGGGTTTCTAATTTGAACCTTTCGATCTCCCATGGCTCGTCAATACTTACCCCGGTCATGGGAAATCTGCCGGCAACTGGTGGAGGTTTATTAATCCATAATGTTCGCCTCTTCAAGGTTCAGTCCAATCCGAGACGAAACAACATAGGTGGATATGTGGCTGTTAACCATAAGGTCGGAGGTTCAGGCCCTCCTTCTAACGCCAAAATGTTAACTATATTTTTCGTTAACACCGGAGACGGGTAGACTGGGCAGATCTAAAGGAGGAAATGGTAAATTGGGTACTTCATGGGTTAAATCGGGTTACCACCCTAAATGTTGAGTCGGAGATGTATGGTTTTGCCAAAGGCGATCAGAATGGATTTGAACTCAAGGGATGATGCATGTTTTACTATTCGAAGACATGTTGAGATGGAAATCCAGGCTTTATCTGAAAAAGGAAAAGTAAACCACAATAGTGATGACCAGAAATGACAATATACACTTACAGAGCAATTTTCTTGTAATAGACTTCTTTTTATTCAATTTTCACTAGGAGTACATGAATGTCATAGGGAGGATCCCTCCATTGATCTCATTGCTTAAGCTAATTTTAAGAGTACAAGTGTTAAGGAAGAAAAAATTCATTCCTAAATGTGACCTCTAGCGCCTTATTTATTGTGATTCAAGGCTCCTTCTGTTGATGGGCAATTGGGGCCGTAGGGGTCTTTGCCGGTGGCTTTATTCTTGGTTTCGGGTGCTTGACCTTCGGCCACATTTGATGCATCGGTTATGGTCTTTAGATGATACTTGAATTCTTGAAAGCAGCTCCAAAATGTAGGCTTGCGGACATAAGCTTTCGGATGTAGGCTTTCGGCTTTATTGCGAATACTTAGAGGGGCTTGACCTCGTGGTGTATGTCGATAACTGCAGGTTTGAAACCATTGCGAGTTTCAGTACTAGGTAGCATTGCACGGGTAGTCTGTATCCCTGCTCGGGTCTCGGTTAACCCCCCGGTGGGGCCTTTGTTGTAGCCTGTATTCTTGGAGGGTGGTTTCTAGTGTCACTTTCGTTTATTCATGGATGTAGCCTTTCGGTATTTGTGTTGCATATGCTCCGGAAAAGGGTTCAGGGGGATCCCCACGTTCTCTTGGTTTAGTACCTTGGATGCTTTCGCCTTCAGGTGTTCCAGTATTTAAGTGGATCATTTCCGAAGATTCTTTTGAGCTTCATCCAACGAGTTTATTGCTTTTGGCTTTCTTGGTTTTGGATTAGGGTGGCTCCTTACACGGAGTCTTTCATCAAACCGATACTGTCGAAAGGATCTTGTTGGATTGACCCTGGTGGATAGATCCTATCAGTTACACCCCATAGTTTTTTACGATCTCTTCCCCTAGGGGGAGGGAAAGGGTTTCAGTTGATGCGGCTTTTTGGATTATTTCTTACTACTCTTTCCCTTCTTAGTATTTGGCCCCACTTTCTATTGAGCCTCATGCGAGCTTTCGGTCATCCGACACCCCTTCACCACCAGCTCACTTTACTGTTGATATTTGATAGTAACAGTGACATAAATAGGCATAGTAGAAATAGGTATATGGGGACTGAACAGTACATGAGGTGTACATGTGATTGTAGATATGTTTTAGGCAAGAATCAGATTCTTAATAGGCATATGTTTAGATCCAGATTTATAAACATGTCAATATTACTTGTTAAACTTTTATATCTAAAAATAACACGAACTCACAAAGACTGGATCTAAAGAACAGAGAACAATAAGCTGAAGTTGTAGAAGGAATTCTTGAATGCGTATAGGTTGTTGTTGAAGGAAATAGGCTAACTTGATCTAAGTTGGGGCAACGTCTCGTTGGCTCCATTGTTTTTAATGTATAAAAACAATAAAAATGGGGTCCTATTTATAGCCTAAATCCAACGAACAAAGCCACAAAACAAGTCCACATTCAAAAAGTGAATTCTGCCCAGATCTGTATAGGGATCGACCCCCCTTTTGGTGTTGACCCCAGGGTTGACCAATGGGTCGACCCCAAACACCCTGGGTCGACCCGACCGGGTCTCGGGTGGACCACTATAACGGATCAATTCCTCCCCTGGCCTTCCCGCTTCGCTATTTTGAATTATTTTGAAATTTTTGATTTGTTTGTATATATATGATTCTCTTTTGCGTATACAAACTTCTAGGTTTAATAACTTCTTCATACAATGTTTGTTTCATGCAAACTCAGAGTCTATCTTAAGCAAAATTCCGAGACGAACGCAATGGCATAGTCTGTTTTACCTAATTTCCAATATTTAATTAAGTATTATTTAGTTTATCATTATAATCTTCTTTAAAATTTCGGGGTGTTACAATTGGTGGCTATGATATCAATTGGGCCGACATGATCTTAAGAGAATTCAAGCCCATAGAAACTTCATCAAGAGAGAACAATCTTTACTATGGAATTTATCTCACCCGCATTTTCAAATACTTTGGAGTTGATCTTCAAAGAGAAAATTTTGTGCCAAAAAAGGTGTTTGACTCATCAAACATATATCTCATGCAAATTTCTCTCACTTTCCAACCATATGAGACATTCGAAGCCAAACAAACTCAAATGCAACAAGAACAAGCACCAATGGAAGTCGAAGAAGAAGAAACTTCTTTAGAATGTGTTGAGTGTCCCATCAACACTAGAACCATTTCCAAAGACATGATTATTCAAAATCAAGTGATAATGTTGAAGAAACATTGAATTCCTTCAAGAACATTCTCTCTATAGTTCTACAAAACCAGCATCATCTTGAACTAAGCCAAATAAAGATGTTTGAACAGCAGGAGAAGCATTTTGATGGAATTCGATGGCTAATCTCCTCTCTTTTCAGAGATGAAGATAACAATCTCGATAAGGCAACACCCACCAAAGAAGATGAAGATTGGGAGGTCATCAAGAAGAATCCAATCTTTGGAGAAGACGGACGGGTAGAAACCCCAAGAAACGTTTGATTGTTTGGTATGATTTGATTGGTTTGATTTGTTTGAATTTGTTTGATTTGGATTAATTGATTTAGAACTTGTATATATTAAACATATGGTGTGGTGTGCTTAATTTGGTTGGTATATATGACATAATACATATGTAATTATAATACTTTGATACTAAGTATTGATTATTGTATAATCATAAATTTAGAGGGAGTATTTTATGATTATAGGATAAATAGATTTAAGATTAAGGGGAAGTACTTTACTTTAGTATATGAACTATTTGGATAATTATAGGATTTAGGGGGAGTAGTTTTAGAATTTCTTTTTGATAATGCCAAAGGGGAAGAAATTATAAAATACAGACATAGTTTATAGGATTCATATAGACATGGGGAGTATTAGAAGGATCATCATCAATAGGTATGAACATGTATGATATTTTATAAACTAAGGTTGTCATCATCAAAAGGGAGAGATTTATATATAGGAATTAATACTGAAGACTGTACAATTTAAAGATATTAGAGATTCAAAATTCAGAGAAGGTTCAAGACTCATGACTAATCAAGATTTCCCGAGTTCAAGATCTCAAGATATATATAGTAATAGAGTCTAGTTTATGTAAGACTCTGAATAGCACTCCAGGTTCAAATTCAAATTTAAATTCTTTTTTTCACACTCTGATTTTCTAATTTTCTAGTTCTATTTTTCAAATTTTCTAATTCTATTTTCAAATTCTATCTTTAATCTTTATTCTCTATTCTTACTTTTTATTTTAAATTCAAGTTTTAGAGTTCATAAGTTTATATATATATTTATACACTTTTATATCTTTATATTTATATAGTTTTAAACTTTATAATTTTATAAATATATGTATATAAGTTATATTTATGTTTTCATATGGTTTTATACTTTATAATATTTGTTTATAACACTATGTTTTAATTCAAGAATTTCTAGAATTGTATATATATCGGAACACTTGAAAAATGCTCAAAAATTCAATTTTGAACTATGATATGTCGACATACATAATTGGGCATATCGACATATAACTGTCATATTTTTTATTTTCAAAGGAAGTATCTTTTAACAATTTGTAACATTTCAGAAGCGTTGCAACCTTTCAAATCTTATAAATAGGGGTTGATTTTGAATTTTTTCATCATTCTTCTTTCTCCGTCTTCATCCCCTTTCTCAACACCAATATTATTTCTTATTTTTATGATTTGTACACTTATACTCTGCCGAGTTAAATTCTATTTATATAAAACTTCTTCTCTTCTCACTCTCTACTCATTAGTCTTCGAATCAAAGTGCTACTGAAGAGTTATAGGGTTGTTGTAATTATTTGGGAAGTGTTTGGGAAACGGTGCTTCCTTGTAGCCGTGAAATCAAGGAACCGGGGCGGTGTTAACCTTATCACCGTGAAATCAAGGGGTTGTACTTGGATAATGATATAGTAATAAAACTCTGTGCAATCCAACATTACGTGGGACTGGCGTAGGAGTAATCCGAACTAGTATAAAATCTGGTGTGTTCTTTCCTTTTCTGCATTTTATTTCTGTTTATCTTTGTGTTTGTTTATTAATTTGTATTTGTGATAATCTTTGTGGTGTGTGACTTATATAGTAGATCATATTAGTTTTAGATTTTGTTGAATTCACTATTCACCCCCCTCTAGTGTTAATTTTTCCTTAACGATCCATTCCGCAATCCCTAACATCTAAGTTCAAGTTAAGTAGTTTCAAATGGAAAATTTCCTTTTTCAAACGTAATTTTTGTTCTGCCATCTCCTTTTTTAGTCGTTCATTCTCATCCTGCATCTCTAAAGAATACTCATGTCCTCTTCGGCACATCGGAGAATCAACCCACTCGCTATAGTTACAAACTCGGAAGATGTTCGGATACAGGAGGCTCATATCATAGCAACTACATTTGTAGATTCTACTCCTTGTACTAACGCTTCTATTTTTGTTCACAATCGCGCAGTAGTCTGATCTGCAATAATAAAATTTCTTGATACTGGCTCCCCGATTGCTAGTGCTTGGCCTCGATGAATATATTTACCTCCATCCACCGTGACAAAATATTTTTGTGGCGCACTAGGGAGATGATCTGGGAATTCAGCCAATTCAGACATTTCCGTTTCGGGGCAAATTTCTTTACCCGGTCGATGAACAATTGGTGACATTGGAACTTGTGGTGGAGGATCAACATCCCTCATGCTCTCATACGATCCTGACTCCAAACTTTCCCAATACTTAATTAAAGTGTTGTCGTCAATCTCCTATTGATCCATCCTACCAAATGATGAAATAAAATTAGGGGGGACATTCAATGTATGGAAATAGGGAAAAATGTAAGTACCTTTGACTTTGAGCTAAATCCTACTAAAGAGAACAAGTGCACCAACCCATGCTATCTAATTTTTGAGTGAAAGTGAAAATGGATTATTGGGTTGTTCTTTGTGAAATATTCTGGTTAAGTAGGAGGATGGAAAAGTAGGTGAAAATGGGTTATTGGGTTGTTCTTTTTGAAAGATTTTGGTAAAGTTGAAGAATGGAAAATTAGGTTAAAATGGATTTACAAATGCGAGTTAAAAGTGGGAGCCTGTGCACGCGGCGCAATCATAGATTGCACCCTATGTTTTTAAATCGGGAGAAACATATCAGGAAGAAAATAAGCTTTTTGTTTACTTACAGGCGCAATCCAGGATTGCGCTTGTAAGTAAACAGATAGCTGACTTCTCCTTAATAATTTGTGGTGCAATCACGGATTGCGCCAGTGTACACGTGTATCGGTGCAGTCATGGATTGCTCCAGTACATTCTGGCTAACTCAGCACTGAGTTGGCTAGAAGTTGGCTATTTTTGCAATTTTTCGTAAAACAGGGCTATTAGTGAGATTTAAAAAAGGGGCCAAAACGAAAAAATACCCGTTACAATAATGCCTCTCCACTGAGTACATCGCATGTGAGTTATACGCTTTTTCTATCAAGTTGTCATTTCATATGAAATTTTCAGCGCTGGTTGATATATAAGACACATTTACATAGGAATTCCCAACATCATGTTTGCTTCAATGTTATTAATAATATTATTTTTAAATCGGTAACTATTTGAAAATAAACGTTGACATTATCCATGAAACAAGTGAATTTGAGATAGTACAAACATTAAACATTATTTAATTCTTCTTTGCAGGCTTAAGTTGGACTCTATCATGTGATATATAACATCTATAAATATTAGAATGCAACAATGTAGAGAAAAGCTTTGATTTATTATGTGATAATTATATTCAAAATTCTGTGCAGATAACCATATTTATATAAGTTGAGAATAACTACATTACATGTCTCTGCTTTTGACTTAAGAAAGTAGATCCACGTGAATCTCGAATATGAATCAACAAATGATATGTAGTAATTAAATTTATAATTAGAGTTGATTGCGGCAGGACCCCATAGATCAACTTCTACCATTTCCAGTGGTTTGCTATAAGTAGTTTGAGAGTTTGAAAATGGCAGTTTGTGACATTTACCCATTTGGCAAGCAGAGCATATATAAGAATGAGATATTATTTTAAATCAATATTATTACTTCTTAGAACATATCTTACAGTATTCAAACTTGGATAACCCGATTTACATTGCCATAAATCTGGTACATTTGATTTAATGTCATTGCTAACATTAGTAAAATTACACATGGTCTTCTATTATGATTCATATTATTCTTCACCAGGTTGAAAGTGTATATACCATTGTGCATATCACCCTGCAATAAAATTTCCTTGTTGGTCAAGTCTTTTACAAGACAGTGATTAGGAAACAATTCAAAGTAGACATGATTATCTTTAGCAATTTTTGTGATACACTAATCAAATTTTTCTTTATTATGGGTACTCTAAGTAAGTTGTTTAAGTATAACTTTCCTTTTCCATTAATAGTGTCAGTGTGTGAGATATTAATGGGCGTCCCGTTACCTAAGTGTTACTACCAAAATTAACTCTGAAATAGGCTAACGGTGAAGGGGTAATCGGACGAACGCAAGCACATAGGAATCCTCTAAAAGCAAGATCCAAACACTAGAAAGAATTCAAAAGCTACAGATATCTTACAAGGCCTATTCGGTAGGGTCTATACGGCAGGATGTATCCAGCAGGAGGGTTCTATAGCAAAAGGTCATCTATGTCAGCAACTAAGAAAGAGGAAGGCAGGAACTTCGCTAATCAAAACCCAGAAAGACGGTAAGGTTGTTGGTAATAACCTGCTTAATACTGATACATCAAAAGGTGAAGTGTGATGACCCCAAATCCCGTTCTCACGAAGACAAGGGTTATCTTTGGAATATAACACAAAAACATATAATAGCAGAACAGAATTAAATAAATACACCAGATAATGAACAATAGAATATACTGGATAAAAGTAATCATCAGAGTTACACAGTATACAGGATCTTACTTAGTACAAATACAGTTCAGCTATACATAAATTTCTACAGCGGAAATAAAAAAAATATGTACAATAGGAGCTGAACAACATAAAAAGAGATAAATGATAGAATCCATCTTCAGCTCCAGCTATCCAGAAAGAACCAGCTAAACCTGAATACAAGGCTGCCCGTGTAGAAAAAGGGGCACCCGAGTTTGAAAGTGAAACAAACTACGAGTCAGTCATGGGACTGGTATGAGAAATCCACTCAACACATATATAATTGGCTAATCACAGGACCACGCCACTTTCGTGGAACGGGTTTACTCCATTGGATTGCCAGTGCTTTAAAACAAATCTTTCTTTTAAACATCGCTATGCTTTTTATAAAAATGAAGCCATTATAAGACTCAGTTCCCATCACATAATGCAACGCAAACCGGAGGATAGAGTTTTTACCTTATAATGGCCAAATATGCTTGATACGAATAAAACAAAGGCATTTGATATTATTGCTAGTGTTTATATGTTTTGAAAACAATTTCAAATCATAACTATCAATCATAGACGGCATTAATGCCCCATACCACTATGTCGCCATATATAGGTATACAATCAAAACCGCACGGTGTCGTATTTGGAAATTGGATTTCTATCATGAACCAAGGCAAAAGATAGTCCTTACCGAATTCGAGACGCTCTAGCCCGCCCCTCAGGATCAGAGCTCGAGTGACCCTTGGATCGTCAGGGCCGGTCCACCGATGTGGATTAAAATTCCTGAACACTGCGTTTCCCCGCCCTTTGGGGCGTAAACGAGCCAACGAATGACTCCATCGGACTCGAATTGTCCGATCAAACCGAGGCGCCTCGCAACAGCAACAACCACATAGGTGAAAAGTATATAAATGTCAGGGCTGGTAGGTCACTGACACCACCCTAGCTAGAAAGAAACGCATGCCCTCCCTGAGGTCCTTCTCCCGTTTTAGGTTCATACCGGGGTGTGAGGCTCGCGAATTCACGTTATACACAAAGCTACGCCACACAGGCGGTGCTTTGATCATCACCACAAGGCTTTGCTTTTCAACAGGAGCCCTGATCACTGCATCTTAGCATGCCACACAGGCAATTCATGCCATGCGACTAATGTCCATCGATATACAACCTCTGAGCTCGTGCGTCTCAGAGAAGGGCGTTAAGCAAAAGAATAAATTCTTCGCCGCCAAACAGATGTATATTTAATAGAGATCAATCAACACAGAATAAAATCCAATGTCAGACACACAGTCCATCTACAAGTCCGTCCTGGGTCTGAACGAAACCGGAGGCACTAAATACCTCGCAAACCCTTCGATCACCACGTACGTCTGGACGATCACCACTCATTATCCATATTTCGGGATGCCTCCCAATCAGGACCTCGGTTACCATCCAAACGAGGTGAAGATCTCCGGTCTTCGACCATCGTCTTCATCTTCGACTTTCAATCGTCGGTCAATTATTTGAAATGAGAATTAACTCGGCCTTCTCAAATAATTCACGTATATTTAAAATTTCAAATCAATTTACTTCAATGGTTAAATTATTTGACAACGCCAATCTTGTTCTTTAATGTAATTTTCACACCAAACACATTCAACCATCAAAAGCCACATAAATCGAGCAAATTCAGTTTATTTCAATTCCATATCGCTTATGATATTTTATAACTATTTATCGCTATTTTTATTTATTTTAAAATAGCTAATTTATTCAAAACGACGCTTCGGGCCATAAAGCGGCCGTGGCGCTGTTTTTCTTCAGATTTGATTTACACATATCTGAAAATCTAACCGTTGGATCTTCACAAAATTTACATCATTAGAAAGGTCTTTTCAAATCGAATCTAACGGTTCCAGTTTCGGGAAAATCCGACGGTCGGATCTTCCGGTACAATCGTGTGACGGCCTTGAATTTCGCTCGATCCGAATCAGTCGTTAAACCGATCTAGACCGTTCGAAACCCCTGATCGTTTGAGAACAGGACAAAACAGAACGCAGACGAAAGAACATTTCATTGTTATTACAACAATTCCATCGGATACAAGAATATACAGAGTATAAATGAATAAATTACATTCGATAAATATCAGAGATTACAATAAATTACATAGCAGTGGAAAATAATACAAAGCACAACTGAAGGTGATATACGGATACAGAGCTTTCCAGATATCATTCCAGCTGTAAACCAGGATCCTGTGAATATAAATCTGCAAAACCAAAACTACTAGCTGCCCGTGCGGAAAATAGGGGCACCCAGAGTTTAGGTTAAAACAATAAACTCCAGGTCAGTCATGTGACTGGTGTGAGAACTAAAACAGTTATTAAAACTTCATTTTTAAAGATAGTAATTCAAGGGACGACGCCGTATAACACGGAACGGGTTTCCTCCCAAGAATACCAGTGCATAGAATAAACAACACAATGCTTTTTCGAAAAATGAAGCTATTATAAGACCCAGGTCCCATCACACATTGCAACGCAAGCCGGAGGATAGGGTTTTCCCTTATAATAGCCAAACATGCTTGGTACGTTTAAAACAAATCATTTGATACTATAATAAGTGTATAGTGTCAAAACAATTTCAATCATAAATATAAATCATAGGCGGCATAGCTACCATCTACTATGTCGCCATACTAGTTCTACAATTAAAACCGAATTACACGTATTGGAAATTGTATTCCGTCATGAGTCGAGGCAAGGGGCAAGCTCCTCTCCGCGTTTGAGACACTCTAGCAAATGTCTCGGGGCTACGCACTCTGGGCAACCCCGGATGCGGCTGGGCCGGTCCTCACTTACGTTAGAGGATTGGCAATTCCTGAACACACGTTTCCCGGTCCTTACAGACCTATAATCGAGGCGCCTCATTCCAACAACCAAAAAGGTGAAAAGTATATAAATGTCAGGGCTGGTAAGTCACTGACACCACCAAAGCTAGAAAGAAACGTCGTGCTCTCCCAGCGGTCCGTATCCCGTTTTTAACTCATACCGAGGTGTGAGGCTCGCGAATTCACGTTATACACAAAGCTGCCACGTAGGCGTGCTTTGATCATCAACCACAAGACTTTTCTTTTCAACAGAAGCCTTGATCATTGCATCTTAGCGTGCCACATAGGCAGTTCATGCCATGCGATTGATATCTATCGATATACAACCTCTGAGCTCGTACGTCTCAGAGAAGGGCGTTAAGCAAAAGAATAAATTCTCCGCCGCCAAACAGATGTATATTTAACAGAAATCAATCAACACAGAATAAAATCCAATGTCGGACACACAATCCATTTACTAGTCCGTTCTGGGTCTGAACGAAACCGGAGGCACTTTCCTCGCATATCCATCCATCTCCAAGTACGTCTGGACGACCACCAACTATTTCCATCCTCTTGGGTGTACAGCCCAATCAGGATCGTCAGTAATTATCCCTACGATGTGAAGACTTCCGGTCTTCGACCACCGTCTTCATCTTCGACTTATCGTCGAATCGGTTATTCAGAATGGGTATAAACCCGGCCTTTCCGAACAACCCGCGTATATTAAAAACAAATGTTACACAAACACAACATACGCCTCATTCCAATTCATTAGTCACTAACCGCAAATTAGCAAGAGAACAATTTCCCAAACATTAACCCCGAAGGCCGAAACCAACATCAGATCAATACCCAGGAAACCATTCTTCTTAGCCAACCTACAGCTAGTTTCTAAATTCCACATTCTTAGGGAAAGGTTCCCAATAATTTTATCCAAGATAAATTCTTTAAAATTTATCCTGTAATCTTCCTTTGGATGTCATTTAAAACCAAATTATTGTTTTTCCAACTAGTCGAGATTAGCGAACCGTAACGAAGTAATTACTTATTTTATTTCCCAATCCCAACCTATTCATCCCATGAAGCAAAACTGGTAATACTCCATATCTAACACCGTGGTGTTATTGGTAAAATTAATTACCATTTCACGTTCAAATCTAATTAAAGATTTAACTATCGCTTTGGAGCAAAACTGGTAATACTCCATTCCCGCTTATTTCTAAATTTGATAATTTAGATTATAGA
The DNA here is from genome assembly GCA_030737875.1 of Allium sativum. Classification (NCBI taxonomy): domain Eukaryota; kingdom Viridiplantae; phylum Streptophyta; class Magnoliopsida; order Asparagales; family Amaryllidaceae; genus Allium; species Allium sativum. The sequence continues at coordinate 423,404,328 of CM060909.1, read as the reverse complement.
TTCACATTTCAATCTAATTGCAGATTCGTTAGAACTCCTTTTACTGGGTTAAAGAACTAGGTGTTATTTAAAACACAGTTCACGACAAACCCAAATCACATTCTATTTGTTATCGGGTTAAAGAACTAGTGTTATTTAAAACACCGTTCACGATGAACCCACAAATCAATTCTAGTTCAATTTAAATCAAATATATTAGGATTTCCGATTATTTAAAACCCCTTTTTAAATTTAATTTATTTATTTAAAAACAAATCGGGTTTTAAATTTAGTTCAAACTAGTTCATTTTGATAAAATCTATTTTTATCTTTTCAAATATGGAGTTTTTCACCCCAATTTTTCCCAAATCATTTCTTATGATTTTACACAAAAATTACTATTTTTAATAATTTTACCAAGGCCTGTACAGTCAATTTCCATCAACGGCCATCGAACTGCACTTACAGCGACCTTCTTCGAATTTGATTTGGACGTATCTCCAAATCCAACCGTTAGATTTCAAATTTCTAATATTCGTTAGAAAGATCTTTTCGATACGAACCCAACGGTTCCGGTTTTAGGAGAACCCGACGGTCGGATCTCCCGTAATGTCTGTTTGAAATAAATGGTCGAAATTCACGAACTGCTGCGGCGCGGCGCATTCTAATCAGGCCATTATATTATATATATAATATATATAATATATATTTCGTCGATTCTATTTAAAACGAATTATATAAATAGTTTAGAATTCGTTTCAAAAACATTTCTACTTCCATCTCAATTCAAATCAAAATTGAATTCTTCCTTATAAATTCGTTTTAAAATTCATTCCTATTCAATTCAATTTGAATTCATTTCAATTCGTTTTCAATTCAATTCGAATTCGTTTTCTATTCAATTCAATTCAAATTGGTTTTCTATTCGATTCAATTCAAATTGGTTTTCTATTCAATTCGATTCAAATTGGTTTTTCTATTTGATTCAAATTCGTTATATATTTGATTCAAATTCGTTATATATTCAATTGAAATCAAATTCGTTATATATTCAATTGAAATCAAATTCGTTATATATCCAATTGAAATCAAATTCGCTATATATCCAATTGAAATCAAATTCGCTTTCTATTCAATTCATTTCGAAATCATTTTATATTCTATTCATTTCGAAATCGTTTTATATTCTATTCATTTCGAAATCGTTTTATATTCTGTTCATTTCGAAATCGTTTTCAATTCAATTCAAAATGAGTAAATCGATATAAATATCGTTCACGTCAAAATGGCGTCAGTCTAATCAACACGGCTTAATATATTTTCATTTTCAAATATACTATTTCAAATATTTCTTTTTCAAATATTTCTATTTCAAATATTTCTTTTTCAAGTATTTCTATTTCAAATATTTCGTTTTCAAATATTTCCATTTCAAATATTTCGTTCAACACATGACTAATCTCAATGGATGAGTACTGTCAACACATGAACATTTATTTTATATTGATAAAGATGTAAATTTTATTAAAAAAAAATATTTTGTTCAACACATGACTAATCTCAACGGATGAGTACAGTCAACACATGAACATTTATTTTATATTGATAAAGATGTAAATTTTATTATAAAAAATATTTTGTTCAACACATGACTAATCTCAACGGATGAGTACAGTCAACACATGAACATTTATTTTATATTGATAAAGATGTAAATTTTATTATAAAAAAATATTTTGTTCAACACATGACTAATCTCAACGGATGAGTACAGTCAACACATGAACATTTATTTTATATTGATAAAGATGTAAATTTTATTATAAAAAAATATTTTGTTCAACACATGACTAATCTCAACGGATGAGTACAGTCAACACATGAACATTTATTTTATATTGATAAAGATGTAAATTTTATTATAAAAAAATATTTTGTTCAACACATGTATATAATAGCATTGAAAGATAATCAACCATCAACCAAAGTGCACTACACTGTATAAGCATCAAATATAGATATCTAACGCTTATAACAGCCTGTCAATCAATCGATCGACATATTTAATCAATCAGGATGAGTGAACTTCAAATTTCATCCCAACACCCGTGTGGGGTTTCAAACAATCAAACATAGATTTTAGTTGTGCAGTTGGGCGATGTGTAAAATTTATCGACCTAATCAATGTCCTTCAAATAGGTGTACATAAACAAACCGTCCGGTTTGTAAATGAATATTTTATTTTATTCACTTTCACTATATTCATATTCACGTTAAAAATTATATTTTTAACGATACAACATTTTATTTTAACATATGAATTTTTATTCAGTTCACTTACATAATAAAAATGATATTTTTATTTTTCTAACATATTTTAGAAAATTTCGGCGGCATAACGGCACGATACTAGAAACGGGACGAGGCCTAGCCTTATCCCTGGTCTAGTGAAGGCCCACGCCTTTCACACATCAATCAAATCAATTTCATTTCACCAAACAATTCAATTCAAACCAAATAATCTAACTAATTTTTGCAATCAAACAAACAAGTCCATGGTCTGTGGACGATTGTGTCGGGTGCTACTAAGCACCGTCTGCATCCTAGTATATATATATAACTAGAAAAGAAATTGAAGAGTGAGAAATTCTCACCAATAGCTATCCAACTTCACGGCACTTCTTTTAGAGAAGTCTTCGTCGTCATCGCATCCTTTTTCATCTTCGTTGCCCGTAGCCACTACATATATAAAAATCACACATTTTTATATTTTGATGTCTTTAAAATAAAAATCACATTTTTATTTGTTCACTTTCAAATTGAAAAATCATATTTTTACAATCGCTTCATACATTTAAAAATCGAATTTTCACTTCGCTATTCAGTATATAAAAATCGAATTTTTACCTTGTTATTCAATATATAAAAATCGAATTTTTACTATGCTATTCAATATAAAAATCGAATTTTTATACCGCTACTTATATAGATAAAATTCCGTCCTTTATGTAAATAAAAATCATATTTTTATTCCTTCTTCATATATATTTTCGACGCTCCATTCTATATAAAAATTATATTTTCATATTCCTACTTCTTATATTTTCGATGCAGCGGCGGCTCTCCCCCCGTCGATCTCGTCTCCGTTTCCCCTTCTTCTTTTTTCCAATCGAACTGAAGTGAAAAAAGGGGGGGCCAGCGGTTTATAAGGAGAAGAGGGTTTTCCTCTTTTTTATTTAATTAATTTTCAAAAAGTTGACTTTTACATACGACCTCGAAACGAGGCCCACCGCCTGTCGTCCATAGCGTTTTACCCCCATTCCGAACACAATGGGATATGTATCGTAAGCTGATTTGATCGTTTGAATCAGTTTCCGTTTAATTTACATTTAAATCACTATATTGAATTTTAAACGTACATTTCAAATTACTGGGGTCACATACTAACTCGAAAAATTCTAGAAAAATATTTTCTAGCTTCGTATTGACGATACGGTCCTAACAAAACTAGTTTCGTTGAATTCTGAGACCGTTTGAAAAATGGCCAATTTCCAGTCGATTAAAATCAACTGAAACTGGTCAAACGCGTTTTCCTTTGCCACGCTCACATATTGATTCGAAAAATTATGAAATTTGGAATCTAACAATAATTTGACACTGCGGATCCAACAAAAGTGGTTTCGTCGAAATCCGAGGTCGTTTGCAAAATTCCCATTTTTAAGGGTCTGAATTCCAAAGCGACTATTCAGAATTTTCAATTGGACATATCTTTTGATTCCCGCTATGAAATTTTGATTTTTCGGATTCGTTGGAAAGATATTATCAATTAGATCCTAATGTTTTTGGTTTCACTAAAATCCGGATTGTTTTGCACCCGGTACGTTCAATTGAAGTTTGAAATCGAATTATCGAACTACCGCGCCATTTTCAATTCTATTATAATTATATATATAATTATTTATATTCTAACGACGACGTATATAATATACACTGTAACACCCCACCTCCGCTAGGGTCACTCTTTCGGGGGCACTAGCTTCTGGGGGGCGTTAGAACTGGGTAAGCATGCATAATGATATATCAAGGCAGAACAAGAACATAAATGTATATATATAAAACAGAGTAAGTGAGAATAAAACAGCGGAATATCTCAAACCATCTCAAAACAAGTCTAGTACATCATAAAGTCATCTGCCAAAATAAACATGTCTAGTACAACATAAACAGAAATACTGAAATACATAGTGTTATCCCCAAAATAAAGATGATAAACCATAGCGAGCTCAATGTCCAGACATACATGAGCTATCCAGCAAACAAGCAAGCGATCCAAGCTAAGCACCGCTGTTCCCTCCCTGAGAACCTTGGGGGGGGGGGGGGGGGGAAACGGAAGAAAAGAAGCGAAAGAAAACAGGTCAGTCAAAAAGACTGGTAAGCCCTACTACGATCAGTCTATAAACTAATAAAGCTAACATCATGATTAAAACTGAGATGAACATACTGGCAATAGATAAAGGTGTCATCACATTTAAGCTTTGCACCACAGTGTACTAGCAAACTAACATAACAGGTATTGATCCCTCAGCCCAAACTTTGGCCCAATTGCATGAGGTGACCTTAATACAAGGTCCAGCCCAATGGTCTAGTCGATCGGCTCCCTATAAACCTAACACGTCAAGTGTTGGTGTCCATACGGCCCACATATGTTTGTAGTCAGACTGTGCTGGGTCCACCTTCGGGTGTATCAAGCCCTCGGGTGTCAACCCCAGACACCTAAGCAATAATGCACAATCTAAACCTACTGGTACCCGTGCCTCGAGTTTGTCCAACACCGGACTACGTGCACGTCCGTAGCCCGCCTGGACCCGCACCGCTGTACCACTCAGCCGTCGCTTTGGTCGCTTACATCAGTCCAGTAATCGTGCCCCGCCCTAGCCTAGCCTCTAGGGTAGTGAATGATACCAAACTGGGATTACTGCTGGAACAGACCACGTTGCTAGGGTTTTCTAAGAGGGTTAAGTGTGGTTTAACCCCTCACTAATCATGGATTAAATTAGTTAAGTGTAACCAACAGTTCACCACTTAACCCCATTTAATCCCTCGTATCCCCAAAATTGGTTAAGTATTAGTGGGCCATGACTTAACCCTAATCATGAGGCATTAATTAATTTAATTGTGCCTTAACCTCTCACATTAGACTTTGTTGCGGTTACTAGTTAAGCCGGGCGGGTCCGGGTAGCTTTACACCACAACTTGGTCTAACCTCGGGTCCAAGGTACACATGACCAACTTCTCACATTGGGTCCTATTGTTTGTAGCAACTAGTTAAGCCGGTCGGTTCCGGGTAGGTTTACGCTACAAACTCAACCCAACCTCGAGTTGGCCACACTTATGTTTTCTAAGTGTCATGTCCACTTTATTTTCAAAACATAATTACAAGTTTAACAAATACTTGGGTAGACCTAACTTAATAGGTAAATTCCCAATCTTATATTTTCATGTATTTTAAGTTTTACCCAAACCCCCCCCCCCCCCCCAACGTCATTCTATCGCTTACATATTCGTCATAACGCATAAAGGATAGAAAGAGGGAACTTGGCACAACATACATGATAAATCTTACATATCATAATAAACATGCATAACATGTTAGACTTGCATAACTTAGTGTAGTAAACTTGCATAAACATGCATAACTTGTTAAACTTGCAAATCATGGCATAGTGAACTTGCATAAACATGCATAACTTGTTAAACTTGCAAATCATGGCCTAGCGAACTTGCATAAACATGCATAACTTGTTAAACTTGCAAATCATGGCCCAGCGAACTTGCATAAACATGCATAACTTGTTAAACTTGCAAATCATGGCCTAGCGAACTTGCATAAACATGCATAACTTATTAAACATGCATAAATCCCAACTTTCATCACATATTAACTTTAGAGTTTCTAAAATGAAGGTAAGAGGGCTTACAAATATTATGAAGACACAAATCTACTAATAAAGATTGAGAAGCCCTTTATGCAAGCATATAAAAACCCAAAACAAAGCTCCAATTAACAAAAATCCCAAAAACTCTAGCTTAGCAATTAAAGCTTGCAACTTGATGATGTATGCAAGCTAATGATCATTAATACAACTTAGAAATGCTTGTATGAACATCAAAACCTTCATAGGAATGATTTTTTTGAAGAGGGTGGAGGCTAGGGTTTTTAGGTGGAGGCCATTTGAGAATTCAATTTGACATAGTTTGGTTGCTAGAATGAATAATAATGATTTAGGGTAGGATTAGGGTCTTATTTATAGAAGATTAAAGTGTTTTTAGCCCTAGGATTAACCCTAGGTTAGTTTAGGTCCGTCAGATTTCAGAATTCTCTAGAACCAAGCCACAAGACCAGACCAAGACCCAAAATGGTGCGCCAGGCAAAACTGCCCGGCCACCCTGTGTCGACAGGGCTGTCGACAGGGCAGTCGACACCCTTAGACCCCTGTCGACATGCCTGTCGACATGGGGGTCTTGGCGGGAGTTTTCCCGCCTGACGCCAGTTAGCCCTAATCCTTGTTTTTAATTTAAAATTTAAATCTGTTTTTAACATGGAAATTTCTGAAAACTTCAATGGGCCTTAACTGGGTCATACGGACTCCGAGTTTCGAAAACTCGGACCCTATTTCGCGTATTTTTCCGAGACGAACGCAATGGCGTAGCCCGTTTCCCTTGATTCTGATTTTAGAATTAATTTTTGCCTCGATTTATGTTATAACAGGTTGTTAAAAATACGGGTTGTTACATTCTCCCCTCCTTAAAGGATTTCGTCCCCGAAATCTTCAAGTTAGGAAGAACGTATCCTACCATCCAATCATCCATCTACTCAAAGCATCATCCACGAGCAATCATTGTCCTTAAAAGATTCTAAATGCTGTATGAACATATGCAAAAGTGTGTGTATATGTACTTATCTAATGCAAAGATCAATGCAAAATATGCTAGTGAAATGTATCCATATGTATGAGAATCCCTAACATAATGTATAATATCTACATGCGTGCTCAATCATACATTCATATGCAACATCCATGTGATGGCATACAAATTTCATCCAAGAATAAGCATAAACACTCATGCACATGCAATATGAGGAGTGTGTGAGCCGATCTAGTGCCTAATGTGTATCATGCATCCACGAGTAACCACTTGCAAACACTTGCAACCACTTGCAACCATCAAACATAACATGTCTCAAACACATGTTTCATCCAAAGGGTTTCTACCTAAGGTTCTCATGACAAGATTAGCACGATAACTAGATAAACATGGATAGCAAAGAGGAAGATATGCTAAAAAAGGAAAGAGATTGAGAGTGTACCCTCAAAAAGGAATGGATAAAGCCCTCGCATCTTCTCCTCGGTTTCCCAAGTTGTGTCTTCTTCGGCTTCACCCCATTGAACCTTCACCAACTTGACCTCTCGATTCCTTAGCTTCTTGGTCTCCGTCCCCAAGATACGAATCGGAGCTCTCCTCAAAGTTGCCTCTTTCTCTACTTCCACGTCTTCAAGAATGCTAGGTTCAACCACCTCAGCGAACTCATGTAGGCACTTTCGGAGATGCGAGACATGAAAGACATTATGCACTCCGGACAGCTTCTCGGGCAATTGCACTTTATAAGCCATCTTCCCAATTCTCTCTATGATAGGGAAGGGTCCAACAAATCTCGGTGCTAACTTCCCAACAGCTCCAAATCGGACCACATTCCGCAAAGGAGAAACCTTTACGAAAACCATATCCCCAACATCAAACTCCAAATCGGATCTTCGCTTATCAGCATAGGATTTCTGTCGGTCTTGGGCCGCTTTCATCCGTCTTCTAATCAACTCGACCTTCTCGGATGTATCTCTAATCATGTCAGGTCCAAGTATAAGCTTATCTGTAGTCTCCCACCAACATGTGGGTGACTTGCACGGTCTCCCATATAAAGCCTCAAATGGTGCCATCTCTATGCTTGCCTGATAACTGTTATTATATGCAAACTCAACAAGAGGAAGATGGTCTTCCCAAGTACCACCAAAATCCAGAATGCAAATCCTCAACAAGTCCTCAAGTACCCTATTCACCCTTTCTGTCTGACCGTCCGTTTGTGGGTGATAGGCCGTACTCAGGTTCAACCTCGTGCCCATAGCTTCCTGCAAACTGTTCCAGAACTGACTAGTAAAGATGGGGTCTCGGTCACTGACTATGCTGGAAGGGACTCCATGTAGTCGTACTATCTCATGAAGATATACTGATGCTAGTCCAGATGCGGTCCTTTTGCTCTTCACCGGAATGAAATGAGCACTCTTCGTAAGCCTATCTACAATGACCCAAATGCTCGTATTCCCTTTCCTTGACCTTGGAAGCCCATCAATAAAGTCCATAGAAATACTCTCCTACTTCCATAGCGGGACCTCTAGAGGATGCAATAGCCCACCGGGCTTCTTCGACTCGGCTTTTACTCTCTGACAAACAACACATCTAGAGACAAACCCTGCCACATCCTTCTTCATTCCAGGCCAGAAGAAAATGCGCTTCATATCCTTATACATCTTATCTCCACCCGGATGTATAGTCAACTTGGAGCGATGTGCTTCATCAAGAACTTTCCTCACCAAGTCTTCTACCATCGGAACACAAAGCCTTCCGTCTCTCCTCAGCCAACCCTTATCATCTATAGAATATCGAGCAAGGTGACTAGATGTCCCCCCTCGAATTAGCTTATCCATGATCTCAATTATCTGAGGGTCTTCCTTCTGCGAAGCCCCAACTTGTTCTAGAAGGGTAGGCCTGAGCTCAAGAGATGCTAAAGAACCGGTCATCGACTCAACTGTCAAAGAAAAATCAAAGGTTGCCAAGAACTCTAAATTCTTCATCTCAACAAATAGAGGACTTAGTGTCAACCTTTTTCTACTCAACGCATCCGCTACAACATTCCCCTTGCCAGGGGTATAGGCTATATCAAAATCATAGGACGCCAAGAATTCCATCCATCTTTGCTGCCTCAAGTTCAGATCCTTCTGCGAAAAGAGATAGTTCAAAGACTTATGATCAGTATACAGCTCAAATCTCTCTCCCAGAAGATAATGACGCCAAGCCTTGAGTGCATATACTATCGCTGCCAGCTCTAGATCATGAGTGGGATAATTCTTCTCATGCACCTTAAGTTGCCTACCACCAAAACATATAACTCTGCCCTCTTGCATCAGAACGGCGCCCAATCCCGTGCCACAAGCATCAGTGTACACGGTAAACATCTTACCACCATCGGGTAAAGCTAGAACTGGTGCTGAGGTAAGGGCTCTCTTGAGTCTCTGAAAAGCAAGCTCACAGTCCATATCCCAAGCAAAAACTAAGTGCTTCTTCGTCAACTTAGTAAGAGGAGCGGATATCTTCGCGAAGTCCTTGATGAACTTCCGGTAAAAACCCGCAAGACCTAGAAAACTTCTCACCTCGGTTGCATTCCTTGGAGTCTTCCAATCCTGAACTGCAACCACCTTAGCGGGATCCACCGCTAAGCCTTGCTTGGATACGATATGCCCAAGGAATCTAACTTCCCCTCTCCAAAAGTGACACTTGGAGAACTTGGCCTTTAACTGATGCGCTCTAAGCGTATCCATCACCTCTACAAGATGCCTCGCGTGCTCTTCTTCATCCTTGGAGAAGATCAGAATATCATCCACAAAGACCACGACAAACTTGTTCAAGAACTCTTGAAACACCCTACTCATCAAGTCCACGAAATACGCGGGTGCATTCGTCAAACCGAACGGCATAACAAGCCATTCAAAGAATCCATCTGGAGTTCTGAATGCAGTCTTGTCTATACTATCTTCAGCCACTCTGAGCTGATGAAATCCAGTAGCAAGATCAAGCTGAGAGAAAACAGAAGCACCAACAAGCTGGTCAAAGAGATCATCGATCCTCGGTAACGGGTGTCTGTTCTTCTTAGTCAGCTTATTCAATTCTCTATATTCCACACAGAGTCGAAGAGAACCATCTGCCTTAGTAGCAAACACCACAGGCGCTCCCCATTCGGATATATTTCGTCTGATGAAGTTCTTCTCAAGTAACTCCTTTACTTGCTTGCTGAGCTCCCGTCTCTCACGCGGAGCCATGTGCCGAACGGGCAAAGAAATAGGCTTAGCATTATCCACCAGATAAATGCGAAAATCAATCTCTCGTTTAGGGGGCAACCCCTTAACTTCTTCAAAAACATCTGGATAATCTCGGACCACCCTTACAGACTGAAGGGCTTCCTCTGACGAGTCGAGAGATTCAAGATAGCACAACATGACGGGATCCTTCGGATTGCATGAAATCTCTAAGGTGTTGCCAAGGCGAGTCACAAGCCTCACAACCCTATGCTCACAATCAAGAATGGCTCCATGTCTAGTCAGCCAATCCATGCCCAAAATCAATCTGTATCCCCTGAAACCAAGGACATACGCACTACACAAGAACTCTACACTGAGTATAGAGATCCTTAGATCCTCACATATCATAGATAGATAAGCAGAACCCCCAATGGGATTCGAAACACAAACGGGATCATCCACTAAGCTAGTACTAAGGTGCAAACTATCAACAAGATCAGATGAAATAAAGCTATGTGATGCACCAGAATCAAACAAGGTACGAACTGGAAGATCGGAAACATAAACAAGGTTCTCAACAGAAACACTACCTCGATCGGGAACTGGAGCGGTATTGAGAGCATGAACTTGCCCTCCTGAAGGTCCAGCCTGTCCTTTCTTTTTCGGGCATTCCTTGCTGAAGTGTCCAGTCTCACCACAGGAAAAACATCCACCACTAAGCTTCCTTTTCTTCTTCCTACAATCCTTAGCAAAGTGTCCAGGCGCACCACAGTAATTGCACTTTCCCTTGCCTTTGTTGTTGTTCCCCTTCTTGTTCTTGCTCTGATTCCCTTGACTGCTTTGACCACCTTGATTGCCTTTACCTTGAGAATCAGCCTTCTTTGCTTGAGTATCACTCGACTTGACCTCTTTCTTTCCATCTCCCTGAAGTAGAGCCATATCGACCAAACTCTCAAAAGTAGCCCTATGCGGAATATGTGACATCGCCAAGCCCTGCAGCGGCTCATTCAGCCCTCTAGCAAATCGAAGAGCCTTCTTCTCAGGAGTGTTCACCATATCCAAACCAAAACGGGCCAGCTGATTAAACTTGTTCACATACTCCTTGACAGACATATCACCTTGCTTTAATGCAATGAACTTCTCCATCTGTAAATTCGCCTCAGCAGAAGATAGAAACTTGGCCACAAATCTAGCCCTCAAATCGGCCCAAGTCTCGACAGGCCTCGTCCCATTGGTGACCTCCCACCAATAGGCTGCTTCGTCCTTCAAAAGCCACACTGTCAATAAGATCTTCCTTTCGTCATCAATCCGAAAGACAGCAAACAAGTCCTCAGTGTCTTTCAGCCAATTCCTTGCTTCAACAAAAGACTCCGTGCCTAGGAAATTCTTGCCTCCCATCGCCTTGAAGTCTTTACAAACCTTCGTGAACTCAACCTGAGGATGCTGAGGGGGAGGAGGAGGAAGAGGAGCCTCAGCAACTGGAGGAGGAGGAACATTAACTACTGGAGGAGGGGGAACAGGAACCACCGGAGGAGGGACATTAGGGGGAGGATTCTCAACTACAGGAGGAGGAGTGGGAGTAGGGTTTGCGGGGCCGGCTGCCGCCCTAGCTTCTAGAAGTCTCCTATACCAGAGTGGTACGTTTACTCCATCCGGGATGGCAAGATCCTCAGCCATACTGAAACGAAGGATAAGATAAGATTAGGTCAAGGGAACGAAGGATAACGCTAATGGCTTTTTGGGGAATAGCCTTTTAAAATACTAGACTTTTCTTTGGAAAATACTTTATACTTGTTTTGAATATAGTTTTTCAAAAGTCTTTTAAAAACTTTTTGTTCTTTCTTGTAAACCATATGCTCTGATACCAAATTTGTAACACCCCACCTCCGCTAGGGTCACTCTTTCGGGGGCACTAGCTTCTGGGGGGCGTTAGAACTGGGTAAGCATGCATAATGATATATCAAGGCAGAACAAGAACATAAATGTATATATATAAAACAGAGTAAGTGAGAATAAAACAACGGAATATCTCAAACCATCTCAAAACAAGTCTAGTACATCATAAAGTCATCTGCCAAAATAAACATGTCTAGTACAACATAAACAGAAATACTGAAATACATAGTGCTATCCCCAAAATAAAGATGATAAACCATAGCGAGCTCAATGTCCAGACATACATGAGCTATCCAGCGAACAAGCAAGCGACCCAAGCTAAGCACCGCTGTTCCCTCCCTGAGAACCTGGGGGGAAAACGGAAGAAAAGAAGCGAAAGAAAACAGGTCAGTCAAAAAGACTGGTAAGCCCTACTACGATCAGTCTATAAACTAATAAAGCTAACATCATGATGGAAACTGAGATGAACATACTGGCAATAGATAAAGGTGTCATCACATTTAAGCTTTGCACCACAGTGTACTAGCAAACTAACATAACAGGTATTGATCCCTCAGCCCAAACTTTGGCCCAATTGCATGAGGTGACCTTAATACAAGGTCCAGCCCAACGGTCTAGTCGATCGGCTCCCTATAAACCTAACACGTCAAGTGTTGGTGTCCATACAGCCCACATATGGTTGTAGTCAGACTGTGTTGTGTCCACCTTCGGGTGTATCAAGCCCTCGGGTGTCAACCCCAGACACCTAAGCAATAATGCACAGTCTAAACCTACTAGTACCCGTGCCTCGAGTTTGTCCAACACCGGACTACGTGCACATCCGTAGCCCGCCTGGACCCACACCGTTGTACCACTCAGCCGTCGCTTTGGTCGCTTACATCAGTCCAGTAATCGTGCCCCGCCCTAGCCTAGCCTCTAGGGTAGTGAATGATACCAAACTGGGATTACTGCTGGAACAGACCACGTTGCTAGGGTTTTCTAAGAGGGTTAAGTGTTGTTTAACCCCTCACTAATCATGGATTAAATTAGTTAAGTGTAACCAACAGTTCACCACTTAACCCCATTTAATCCCTCGTATCCCCAAAATTGGTTAAGTATTAGTGGGCCATGACTTAACCCTAATCATGAGGCATTAATTAATTTAATTGTGCCTTAACCTCTCACATTAGACTTTGTTGCGGTTACTAGTTAAGTCGGGCGGGTCCGGGTAGCTTTACACCACAACTTGGTCTAACCTCGGGTCCAAGGTACACATGACCAACTTCTCACATTGGGTCCTATTGTTTGTAGCAACTAGTTAAGCCGGTCGGTTCCGGGTAGGTTTACGCTACAAACTCAACCCAACCTCGAGTTGGCCACACTTATGTTTTCTAAGTGTCATGTCCACTTTATTTTCAAAACATAATTACAAGTTTAACAAATACTTGGGTAGACCTAACTTAATAGGTAAATTCCCAAGGGGTAGACCTAACTTAATAGGTAAATTCCCAATCTTATATTTTCATGTATTTTAAGTTTTACCCAAAAAAAAACCCCCCAACGTCATTCTATCGCTTACATATTCGTCATAACGCATAAAGGATAGAAAGAGGGAACTTGGCACAACATACATGATAAATCTTACATATCATAATAAACATGCATAACATGTTAGACTTGCATAACTTAGTGTAGTAAACTTGCATAAACATGCATAACTTGTTAAACTTGCAAATCATGGCATAGTGAACTTGCATAAACATGCATAACTTGTTAAACTTGCAAATCATGGCCTAGCGAACTTGCATAAACATGCATAACTTGTTAAACTTGCAAATCATGGCCTAGCGAACTTGCATAAACATGCATAACTTGTTAAACTTGCAAATCATGGCCTAGCGAACTTGCATAAACATGCATAACTTATTAAACATGCATAAATCCCAACTTTCATCACATATTAACTTTAGAGTTTCTAAAATGAAGGTAAGAGGGCTTACAAATATTATGAAGACACAAATCTACTAATAAAGATTGAGAAGCCCTTTATGCAAGCATATAAAAACCCAAAACAAAGCTCCAATTAACAAAAATCCCAAAAACTCTAGCTTAGCAATTAAAGCTTGCAACTTGATGATGTATGCAAGCTAATGATCATTCATACAACTTAGAAATGCTTGTATGAACATCAAAACCTTCATAGGAATGATTTTTTTGAAGAGGGTGGAGGCTAGGGTTTTTAGGTGGAGGCCATTTGAGAATTCAATTTGACACAGTTTGGTTGCTAGAATGAATAATAATGATTTAGGGTAGGATTAGGGTCTTATTTATAGAAGATTAAAGTGTTTTTAGCCCTAGGATTAACCCTAGGTTAGTTTAGGTCCGTCAGATTTCGGAATTCTCTGGAACCAAGCCACAAGACCAGACCAAGACCCAAAATGGTGCGCCAGGCAAAACTGCCCGGCCACCCTGTGTCGACAGGGCTGTCGACAGGGCAGTCGACACCCTTAGACCCCTGTCGACATGCCTGTCGACATGGGGGTCTTGGCGGGAGTTTTCCCGCCTGACGCTAGTTAGCCCTAATCCTTGTTTTTAATTTAAAATTTAAATCTGTTTTTAACATGGAAATTTCTGAAAACTTCAATGGGCCTTAACTGGGTCATACGGACTCCAATTTTCGAAAACTCGGACCCTATTTCGCGTATTTTTCCGAGACGAACGCAATGGCGTAGCCCGTTTCCCTTGATTCTGATTTTAGAATTAATTTCTGCCTCGATTTATGTTATAACAGGTTGTTAAAAATACGGGTTGTTACATACACGCTCTATTCTATTTAAAATAAATTTTCTCGTCGATTTTATCTAAAATAATTCATTTTAAATAATCAAAATTCGCTAAAATTGCCAAAATAAAAATTTTAAACTGGCCCAGATTTTCGGGTTGTTACAATCTCCCCCACTTAAAACTTTTCGTCCCCGAAAAGGAACAAAGTCGAAAGTGGTTTGATTAATTAACTCTACGTTCGATCTGGCTTCCTTTCTCCAACTTTTCAGTTTCTTTCAAATTTTCAAAAATTTGGCTAACACCCTAAATTTTCGAAAAATTTCGCCATAACCTCCCCTGCACCGGGAGCATCGGGGAATTTCAAATAGCTTCCCCGGTCCTTCTAATCTCAAAAAGAAAAAGAAAAAGCCAAGCGGCTAGCCAATAGGCTCATAAAATCATCATCACCCAAACAAAACAGTAAATTATGTAGTAAACATGTACCTATTTGTCGGGCAAACAAATTTTATTCTCTGCTCTAGCCTCCTTGCTATGACCTGTTCAATGTAAGTATATGTATACGCAAGCAAATGCGACCAATTTCCAATACAATTCAATATTTGGTTCAGTTAGGCATACTGGTTCAAAATTATCAAACAAATAAACAAACAACACAAACATCAATCAATTAGTGGATTTAACGTTTAAAATTCATAATCTTGATATATATACAAAAATCATGTTTTTGATGCCAATTCACAACAATGTGTTCTAGCTATATAAGTTTTGGTTCTCACACCAGTCTGATGGAAATATATCGATATCACACCTTCGTCACTCGAACATGAATACTAATGACGACCAGTCAATCATCAGAATCATCTTCGGGCCACTAGAGTATGATTCTATATCTATCCAATATATTAAAACTTCGAATATACGTTCATGACGCGTATATGCAAAACCTTTATATACTGGGTTGTCCAAATTCAAAATAAATAAATAATCAAATACGTATAAAACGATTTAAATTTTCAAAACAAAATTGTTTCTTTTTTGCAAAATATACTCTTCACACTCGTTCTAGGATACTACTGATCCTATCTCTAACGAGTCATTCTAATTGGATATTACTAATCCAATATCTGATGAATTCTTTCGTATGGTTCTAATGTGCCTTATTCTCGAGCTCTGTAAACCAAAGCTCTGATACCAAATGTGACGGCCTTGAATTTCGCTCGATCCGAATCAGTCGTTAAACCGATCTAGACCGTTCGAAACCCCTGATCGTTTGAGAACAGGACAAAACAGAACGCAGACGAAAGAACATTTCATTGTTATTACAACAATTCCATCAGATACAAGAATATACAGAGTATAAATGAATAAATTACATTTGATAAATATCAGAGATTACAATAAATTACATAGCAGCGGAAAATAATACAAAGCACAACTGAAGGTGATATACGGATACAGAGCTTTCCGGATATCATTCCAGCTGTAAACCAGGATCCTGTGAATATAAATCTGCAAAACCAAAACTACTAGCTGCTCGTGCGGAAAATAGGGGCACCCAGAGTTTAGGTTAAAACAATAAACTCCAGGTCAGTCATGTGACTGGTGTGAGAACTAAAACAGTTATTAAAACTTCATTTTTAAAGATAGTAATTCAAGGGAACACGCCGTATAACACGGAACGGGTTTCCTCCCAAGAATACCAGTGCATAGAATAAACAACGCAATGCTTTTTCGAAAAATGAAGCTATTATAAGACCCAGGTCCCATCACACAATGCAACGCAAGCCGGAGGATAGGGTTTTCCCTTATAATAGCCAAACATGCTTGGTACGTTTAAAACAAATCATTTGATACTATAATAAGTGTATAGTGTCAAAACAATTTCAATCATAAATATAAATCATAGGCGGCATAGCTACCATCTACTATGTCGCCATACTAGTTCTACAATTAAAACCGAATTACACGTATTGGAAATTGGATTCCGTCATGAGTCGAGGCAAGGGGCAAGCTCCTCTCCGCGTTCGAGACACTCTAGCAAATGTCTCGGGGCTACGCACTCTGGGCAACCCCGGATGCGGCTGGGCCGGTCCTCACTTACGTTAGAGGATTGGCAATTCCTGAACACACGTTTCCTGGTCCTTACAGATCTATAATCGAGGCGCCTCATTCCAACAACCACAAAGGTGAAAAGTATATAAATTTCAGGGCTGGTAAGTCACTGACACCACCAAAGCTAGAAAGAAACGTCGTGCTCTCCCAGCGGTCCGTATCCCGTTTTTAACTCATACCGAGGTGTGAGGCTCGCGAATTCACGTTATACACAAAGCTGCCACGTAGGCGTGCTTTGATCATCAACCACAAGACTTTGCTTTTCAACAGAAGCCTTGATCATTGCATCTTAGCGTGCCACACAGGCAGTTCATGCCATGCGATTGATATCTATCGATATACAACCTCTGAGCTCGTACGTCTCAGAGAAGGGCGTTAAGCAAAAGAATAAATTCTCCGCCGCCAAATAGATGTATATTTAACAGAAATCAATCAACACAGAATAAAATCCAATGTCAGACACGCAATCCATTTACTAGTCCGTTCTGGGTCTGAACGAAACCGGAGGCACTTTCCTCGCATATCCATCCATCTCCAAGTACGTCTGGACGACCACCAACTATTTCCATCCTCTTGGGTGTACAGCCCAATCAGGATCGTCAGTAATTATCCCTACGATGTGAAGACTTCCGGTCTTCGACCACCGTCTTCATCTTCGACTTATCGTCGAATCGGTTATTTAGAATGGGTATAAACCCGGCCTTTCCGAACAACCCGCGTATATTAAAAACAAATGTTACACAAACACAACATACGCCTCATTCCAATTCATTAGTCACTAACCGCAAATTAGCAAGAGAACAATTTCCCAAACATTAACCCCGAAGGCCGAAACCAACATCAGATCAATACCCAGGAAACCATTCTTCTTAGCCAACCTACAGCTAGTTTCTAAATTCCACATTCTTAGGGAAAGGTTCCCATTAATTTTATCCAAGATAAATTCTTTAAAATTTATCCTGTAATCTTCCTTTGGATGTCATTTAAAACCAAATTATGGTTTTTCCAACTAGTCGAGATTAGCGAACCGTAACGAAGTAATTATTTATTTTATTTCCCAATCCCAACCTATTCATCCCATGAAGCAAAACTGGTAATACTCCATATCTAACACCGTGGTGTTATTGGTAAAATTAATTACCATTTCACGTTCAAATCTAATTAAAGATTTAACTATCGCTTTGGAGCAAAACTGGTAATACTCCATTCCCGCTTATTTCTAAATTTGATAATTTAGATTATAGATTCACATTTCAATCTAATTGCAGATTCGTTAGAACTCCTTTTACTGGGTTAAAGAACTAGGTGTTATTTGAAACACAGTTCACGACAAACCCAAATCACATTCTATTTGTTATCGGGTTAAAGAACTAGTGTTATTTAAAACACCGTTCACGATGAACCCACAAATCAATTCTAGTTCAATTTAAATCAAATATATTAGGATTTCCGATTATTTAAAACCCCTTTTTAAATTTAATTAATTTATTTAAAAACAAATCGGGTTTTAAATTTAGTTCAAACTAGTTCATTTTGATAAAATCTATTTTTATCTTTTCAAATATGGAGTTTTTCACCCCAATTTTTCCCAAATCATTTCTTATGATTTTACACAAATTATTACTATTTTTAATAATTTTACCAAGGCCTGTACAGTCGATTTCCATCAACGGCCATCGAACTGCACTTACAGCGACCTTTTTCGAATTTGATTTGGACGTATCTCCAAATCCAACCGTTAGATTTCAAATTTCTAATATTCGTTAGAAAGATCTTTTCGATACGAACCCAACGGTTCCGGTTTTAGGAGAACCCGACGGTCGGATCTCCCGTAATGTCTGTTTGAAATAAATGGTCGAAATTCACGAACTGCTGCGGCGCGGCGCGTTCTAATCAGGCCATTATATTATATATATAATATATATAATATATATTTCGTCGATTCTATTTAAAACGAATTATATAAATAGTTTTGAATTCGTTTCAAAAACATTTCTACTTCCATCTCAATTCAAATCAAAATTGAATTCTTCCTTATAAATTCGTTTTAAAATTCATTCCTATTCAATTCAATTTGAATTCATTTCAATTCGTTTTCAATTCAAATTCGTTTTCTATTCAATTCAATTCAAATTGGTTTTCTATTCGATTCAATTCAAATTGGTTTTCTATTCAATTCGATTCAAATTGGTTTTTCTATTTGATTCAAATTCGTTATATATTTGATTCAAATTCGTTATATATTCAATTGAAATCAAATTCGTTATATATTCAATTGAAATCAAATTCGTTATATATCCAATTGAAATCAAATTCGCTATATATCCAATTGAAATCAAATTCGCTTTCTATTCAATTCATTTCGAAATCGTTTTATATTCTATTCATTTCGAAATCGTTTTATATTCTATTCATTTCGAAATCGTTTTATATTCTATTCATTTCGAAATCGTTTTCAATTCAATTCAAAATGAGTAAAATCGATATAAATATCGTTCACGTCAAAATGGCGTTAATCTAATCAACACGGCTTAATATATTTTCATTTTCAAATATTCTATTTCAAATATTTCTTTTTCAAATATTTCTATTTCAAATATTTCTTTTTCAAGTATTTCTATTTCAAATATTTCGTTTTCAAATATTTCTATTTCAAATATTTCGTTCAACACATGACTAATCTCAATGGATGAGTACTGTCAACACATGAACATTTATTTTATATTGATAAAGATGTAAATTTTATTAAAAAAAATATTTTGTTCAACACATGACTAATCTCAACGGATGAGTACAGTCAACACATGAACATTTATTTTATATTGATAAAGATGTAAATTTAATTATAAAAAAATATTTTGTTCAACACATGACTAATCTCAATGGATGAGTACAGTCAACACATGAACATTTATTTTATATTGATAAAGATGTAAATTTTATTATAAAAAAATATTTTGTTCAACACATGACTAATCTCAACGGATGAGTACAGTCAACACATGAACATTTATTTTATATTGATAAAGATGTAAATTTTATTATAAAAAAATATTTTGTTCAACACATGACTAATCTCAACGGATGAGTACAGTCAACACATGAACATTTATTTTATATTGATAAAGATGTAAATTTTATTATAAAAAAATATTTTGTTCAACACATGTATATAATAGCATTGAAAGATAATCAACCATCAACCAAAGTGCACTACACTGTATAAGCATCAAATATAGATATCTAACGCTTATAACAGCCTGTCAATCAATCGATCGACATATTTAATCAATCAGGATGAGTGAACTTCAAATTTCATCCCAACACCCGTGTGGGGTTTCAAACAATCAAACATAGATTTTAGTTGTGCAGTTGGGCGATGTGTAAAATTTATCGACCCAATCAATGTCCTTCAAATAGGTGTACATAAACAAACCGTCCGGTTTGTAAATGAATATTTTATTTTATTCACTTTCACTATATTCATATTCACGTTAAAAATTATATTTTTAACGATACAACATTTTATTTTAACATATGAATTTTTATTCAGTTCACCTACACAATAAAAATGATATTTTTATTTTTCTAACATATTTTAGAAAATTTCGGCGGCATAACGGCACGATACTAGAAACGGGACGAGGCCTAGCCTTATCCCCGGTCTAGTGAAGGCCCACGCCTTTCACACATCAATCAAATCAATTTCATTTCACCAAACAATTCAATTCAAACCAAATAATCTAACTAATTTTTGCAATCAAACAAACAAGTCCATGGTCTGTGGACGATTGTGTCGGGTGCTACTAAGCACCGTCTGCATCCTAGTATATATATATAACTAGAAAAGAAATTGAAGAGTGAGAAATTCTCACCAATAGCTATCCAACTTCACGGCACTTCTTTTAGAGAAGTCTTCGTCGTCATCGCATCCTTTTTCATCTTCGTTGCCCGTAGCCACTACATATATAAAAATCACACATTTTTATATTTTGATGTCTTTAAAATAAAAATCACATTTTTATTTGTTCACTTTCAAATTGAAAAATCATATTTTTACAATCGCTTCATACATTTAAAAATCGAATTTTCACTTCGCTATTCAGTATATAAAAATCGAATTTTTACCTTGTTATTCAATATATAAAAATCGAATTTTTACTATGCTATTCAATATAAAAATCGAATTTTTATACCGCTACTTATATAGATAAAATTCCGTCCTTTATGTAAATAAAAATCATATTTTTATTCCTTCTTCATATATATTTTCGACGCTCCATTCTATATAAAAATTATATTTTCATATTCCTACTTCTTATATAAAGATCGAATTTTTATTCGCTGTTCAAATAAATAAAAATCGAATTTTTATTTCAAATTCATATATATAAAAAATCAAATTTTTATTTCGCTGTTCAATATATAAAAATCGAATTTTTATTCCGCTACTATATAAAAAGATTTCGCCTTTCTATAATATAAAAATTATATTTTCCTCGAAGTAAAAATCATATTTTTACTTCACTACTCATCTCAAAATATCGTCTTTTCATATCTTAGAATATTGTCTTTTCATTTTCAAAAATCTAATCTTTTATAGTTTAAAAAAAAATCACCTCTTTTATATTTTAAAAATCACGTCTTTTGCCTTTTTACGTATAAAGATCTCGCCTTTTTAAACTTATAGATGTCACCTTTTCAAAAATAATTTTATTAAGCTATATATATTAAAGGTTATATTTTTATCAAGCTTTACAGTTTAAAAAAAAAATCCTAACTTTACAGTTTTAAAATCAATAAGTAAAATCAGTTTTTAAAGTAAAATAAAAAAAATCAGTTTTAAAGTAAATAAAAAAAATCAAGGAACTTACAGAGGGGGGGGGGACTGTCGCGTGGTCGGCGCCGCGGTGGGGGGGGCTCCGATGGTGGACTGCGGCGAGGGGGGGTCTGATGCGAGGTTAGGGGGAGGTCGCGGTAGGGGGGGTCTGGTGGGGCTTCAGGCGTCGATCGAAGAGTGGGGGGTGGGGGTATCTGCGGCGCGATGTCGATTGGGGGGGAGGCGATGCAGCAGCGGCTCTCCCCCCGTCGATCTCGTCTCCGTTTCCCTTTTTTTTTCCAATCGAACTGAAGTGAAAAAAGGGGGGGCAGCGGTTTATAAGGAGAAGAGGGTTTTCCTTTTTTTTATTTAATTAATTAATTTTCAAAAAGTTGACTTTTACATACGACCTCGAAACGAGGCCCACCGCCTGTCGTCCATAGCGTTTTACCCCCATTCCGAACACAATGGGATATGTATCGTAAGCTGATTTGATCGTTTGAATCAGTTTCCGTTTAATTTACATTTAAATCACTATATTGAATTTTAAACGTACATTTCAAATTACTGGGGTCACATACTAACTCGAAAAATTCTAGAAAAATATTTTCTAGCTTCGTATTGACGATACGGTCCTAACAAAACTAGTTTCGTTGAATTCTGAGACCGTTTGAAAAATGGCCAATTTCCAGTCGATTAAAATCAACTGAAAACTGGTCAAACGCGTTTTCCTTTGCCACGCTCACATATTGATTCGAAAAATTATGAAATTTGGAATCTAACAATAATTTGACACTGCGGATCCAACAAAAGTGGTTTCGTCGAAATCCGAGGTCGTTTGCAAAATTCCCATTTTTAAGGGCCTGAATTCCATAGCGACTATTCAGAATTTTCAATTGGACATATCTTTTGATTCCCGCTATGAAATTTTGATTTTTCGGATTCGTTGGAAAGATATTATCAATTAGGTCCTAATGTTTTTGGTTTCACTAAAATCCGGATTGTTTTGCACCCGGTACGTTCAATTGAAGTTTGAAATCGAATTATCGAACTACCGCGCCATTTTCAATTCTATTATAATTATATATATAATTATTTATATTCTAACGACGACGTATATAATATACACGCTCTATTCTATTTAAAATAAATTTTCTCGTCGATTTTATCTAAAATAATTCATTTTAAATAATCAAAATTCGCTAAAATTGCCAAAATAAAAATTTTAAACTGGCCCAGATTTTCGGGTTGTTACAATCTCCCCCACTTAAAACTTTTCGTCCCCGAAAAGGAACAAAGTCGAAAGTGGTTTGATTAATCAACTCTACGTTCGATCTGGCTTCCTTTCTCCAACTTTTCAGTTTCTGAGAATTTTCAAATTTTCAAAAATTTGGCTAACACCCTAAATTTTCGAAAAATTTCGCCATAACCTCCCCTGCACCGGGAGCATCGGGGAATTTCAAATAGCTTCCCCGGTCCTTCTAATCTCAAAAAGAAAAAGAAAAAGCCAAGCGGCTAGCCAATAGGCTCATAAAATCATCATCACCCAAACAAAACAGTAAATTATGTAGTAAACATGTACCTATTTGTCGGGCAAACAAATTTTATTCTCTGCTCTAGCCTCCTTGCTATGACCTGTTCAATGTAAGTATATGTATACGCAAGCAAATGCGACCAATTTCCAATACAATTCAATATTTGGTTCAATTAGGCATACTGGTTCAAAATTATCAAACAAATAAACAAACAACACAAACATCAATCAATTAGTGGATTTAACGTTTAAAATTCATAATCTTGATATATATACAAAAATCATGTTTTTGATGCCAATTCACAACAATGTGTTCTAGCTATATAAGTTTTGGTTCTCACACCAGTCTGATGGAAATATATCGATATCACACCTTCGTCACTCGAACATGAATACTAATGACGACCAGTCAATCATCAGAATCATCTTCGGGCCACTAGAGTATGATTCTATATCTATCCAATATATTAAAACTTCGAATATATGTTAATGACGCGTATATGCAAAACCTTTATATACTGGGTTGTCCAAATTCAAAATAAATAAATAATCAAATACGTATAAAACGATTTAAATTTTCAAAACAAAATTGTTTCTTTTTTGCAAAATATACTCTTCACACTCGTTCTAGGATACTACTGATCCTATCTCTAACGAGTCATTCTAATTGGATATTACTAATCCAATATCTGATGAATTCTTTCGTATGGTTCTAATGTGCCTTATTCTCGAGCTCTGTAAACCAAAGCTCTGATACCAAATGTGACGGCCTTGAATTTCGCTCGATCCGAATCAGTCGTTAAACCGATCTAGACCGTTCGAAACCCCTGATCGTTTGAGAACAGGACAAAACAGAATGCAGACGAAAGAACATTTCATTGTTATTACAACAATTCCATCAGATACAAGAATATACAGAGTATAAATGAATAAATTACATTCGATAAATATCAGAGATTACAATAAATTACATAGCAGCGGAAAATAATACAAAGCACAAATGAAGGTGATATACGGATACAGAGCTTTCCGGATATCATTCCAGCTGTAAACCAGGATCCTGTGAATATAAATCTGCAAAACCAAAACTACTAGCTGCTCGTGCGGAAAATAGGGGCACCCAGAGTTTAGGTTAAAACAATAAACTCCAGGTCAGTCATGTGACTGGTGTGAGAACTAAAACAGTTATTAAAACTTCATTTTTAAAGATAGTAATTCAAGGGACCACGCCGTATAACACGGAACGGGTTTCCTCCCAAGAATACCAGTGCATAGAATAAACAACGCAATGCTTTTTCGAAAAATGAAGCTATTATAAGACCCAGGTCCCATCACACAATGAAACGCAAGCCGGAGGATAGGGTTTTCCCTTATAATAGCCAAACATGCTTAGTACGTTTAAAACAAATCATTTGATACTATAATAAGTGTATAGTGTCAAAACAATTTCAATCATAAACATAAATCATAGGCGGCATAGCTACCATCTACTATGTCGCCATACTAGTTCTACAATTAAAACCGAATTACACGTATTGGAAATTGGATTCCGTCATGAGTCGAGGCAAGGGGCAAGCTCCTCTCCGCGTTCGAGACACTCTAGCAAATGTCTCGGGGCTACGCACTCTGGGCAACCCCGGATGCGGCTGGGCCGGTCCTCACTTACGTTAGAGGATTGGCAATTCTTGAACACACGTTTCCCGGTCCTTACAGACCTATAATCGAGGCGCCTCATTCCAACAACCACAAAGGTGAAAAGTATATAAATGTCAGGGCTGGTAAGTCACTGACACCACCAAAGCTAGAAAGAAACGTTGTGCTCTCCCAGCGGTCCGTATCCCGTTTTTAACTCATACCGAGGTGTGAGGCTCGCGAATTCACGTTATACACAAAGCTGCCACGTAGGCGTGCTTTGATCATCAACCACAAGACTTTGCTTTTCAACAGAAGCCTTGATCATTGCATCTTAGCGTGCCACACAGGCAGTTCATGCCATGCGATTGATATCTATCGATATACAACCTCTGAGCTCGTACGTCTCAGAGAAGGGCGTTAAGCAAAAGAATAAATTCTCCGCCGCCAAACAGATGTATATTTAACAGAAATCAATCAACACAGAATAAAATCCAATGTCAGACACACAATCCATTTACTAGTCCGTTATAGGTCTGAACGAAACCGGAGGCACTTTCCTCGCATATCCATCCATCTCCAAGTACGTCTGGACGACCACCAACTATTTCCATCCTCTTGGGTGTACAGCCCAATCAGGATCGTCAGTAATTATCCCTACGATGTGAAGATTTCCGGTCTTCGACCACCATCTTCATCTTCGACTTATCGAAGAATCGGTTATTCAGAATGGGTATAAACCCGGCCTTTCCGAACAACCCGCGTATATTAAAAACAAATGTTACACAAACACAACATACGCCTCATTCCAATTCATTAGTCACTAACCGCAAATTAGCAAGAGAACAATTTCCCAAACATTAACCCCGAAGGCCGAAACCAACATCAGATCAATACCCAGGAAACCATTCTTCTTAGCCAACCTACAGCTAGTTTCTAAATTCTACATTCTTAGGGAAAGGTTCCCATTAATTTTATCCAAGATAAATTCTTTAAAATTTATCCTGTAATCTTCCTTTGGATGTCATTTAAAACCAAATTATGGTTTTTCCAACTAGTCGAGATTAGCGAACCGTAACGAAGTAATTATTTATTTTATTTCCCAATCCCAACCTATTCATCCCATGAAGCAAAACTGGTAAAACTCCATATCTAACACCGTGGTGTTATTGGTAAAATTAATTACCATTTCACGTTCAAATCTAATTAAAGATTTAACTATCGCTTTGGAGCAAAACTGGTAATACTCCATTCCCGCTTATTTCTAAATTTGATAATTTAGATTATAGATTCACATTTCAATCTAATTGCAGATTCGTTAGAACTCCTTTTACTGGGTTAAAGAACTAGGTGTTATTTAAAACACAGTTCACGACAAACCCAAATCACATTCTATTTGTTATCGGGTTAAAGAACTAGTGTTATTTAAAACACCGTTCACGATGAACCCACAAATCAATTCTAGTTCAATTTAAATCAAATATATTAGGATTTCCGATTATTTAAAACCCCTTTTTAAATTTAATTTATTTATTTAAAAACAAATCGGGTTTTAAATTTAGTTCAAACTAGTTCATTTTGATAAAATCTATTTTTATCTTTTCAAATATGGAGTTTTTCACCCCAATTTTTCCCAAATCATTTCTTATGATTTTACACAAATTATTACTATTTTTAATAATTTTACCAAGGCCTGTACAGTTGATTTCCATCAACGGCCATCGAACTGCACTTACAGCGACCTTTTTCGAATTTGATTTGGACGTATCTCCAAATCCAACCGTTAGATTTCTAATATTCGTTAGAAAGCTCTTTTCGATACGAACCCAACGGTTCCGGTTTTAGGAGAACCCGACGGTCGGATCTCCCGTAATGTCCGTTTGAAATAAATGGTCGAAATTCACGAACTGCTGCGGCGCGGCGCGTTCTAATCAGGCCATTATATTATATATATAATATATATAATATATATTTCGTCGATTCTATTTAAAACGAATTATATAAATAGTTTTGAATTCGTTTCAAAAACATTTCTACTTCCATCTCAATTCAAATCAAAATTGAATTCTTCCTTATAAGTTCGTTTTAAAATTCATTCCTATTCAATTCAATTTGAATTCATTTCAATTCGTTTTCAATTCAATTCGAATTCGTTTTCTATTCAATTCAATTCAAATTGGTTTTCTATTCGATTCAATTCAAATTGGTTTTCTATTCAATTCGATTCAATTTGGTTTTTCTATTTGATTCAAATTCGTTATATATTTGATTCAAATTCGTTATATATTCAATTGAAATCAAATTCGTTATATATTCAATTGAAATCAAATTCGTTATATATCCAATTGAAATCAAATTCGCTATATATCCAATTGAAATCAAATTCGCTTTCTATTCAATTCAATTCGAAATCGTTTTATATTCTATTCATTTCGAAATCGTTTTATATTCTATTCATTTCGAAATCGTTTTATATTCTATTCATTTCGAAATTGTTTTCAATTCAATTCAAAATGAGTAAAATCGATATAAATATCGTTCATGTCAAAATGGCGTCAATCTAATCAACACGGCTTAATATATTTTCATTTTCAAATATTCTATTTCAAATATTTCTTTTTCAAATATTTCTATTTCAAATATTTCTTTTTCAAGTATTTCTATTTCAAATATTTCGTTTTCAAATATTTCTATTTCAAATATTTCGTTCAACACATGACTAATCTCAATGGATGAGTACTGTCAACACATGAACATTTATTTTATATTGATAAAGATGTAAATTTTATTAAAAAAAAATATTTTGTTCAACACATGACTAATCTCAACGGATGAGTACAGTCAACACATGAACATTTATTTTATATTGATAAAGATGTAAATTTTATTATAAAAAAATATTTTGTTCAACACATGACTAATCTCAACGGATGAGTACAATCAACACATGAACATTTATTTTATATTGATAAAGATGTAAATTTTATTATAAAAAAATATTTTGTTCAACACATGACTAATCTCAACGGATGAGTACAGTCAACACATGAACATTTATTTTATATTGATAAAGATGTAAATTTTATTATAAAAAAATATTTTGTTCAACACATGACTAATCTCAACGGATGAGTACAGTCAACACATGAACATTTATTTTATATTGATAAAGATGTAAATTTTATTATAAAAAAATATTTTGTTCAACACATGTATATAATAGCATTGAAAGATAATCAACCATCAACCAAAGTGCACTACACTGTATAAGCATCAAATATAGATATCTAACGCTTATAACAGCCTGTCAATCAATCGATCGACATATTTAATCAATCAGGATGAGTGAACTTCAAATTTCATCCCAACACCCGTGTGGGGTTTCCAACAATCAAACATAGATTTTAGTTGTGCAGTTGGGCGATGTGTAAAATATATCGACCCAATCAATGTCCTTCAAATAGGTGTACATAAACAAACCGTCTGGTTTGTAAATGAATATTTTATTTTATTCACTTTCACTATATTCATATTCACGTTAAAAATTATATTTTTAACGATACAACATTTTATTTTAACATATGAATTTTTATTCAGTTCACTTACACAATAAAAATGATATTTTTATTTTTCTAACATATTTTAGAAAATTTCGGCGGCATAACGGCACGATACTAGAAATGGGACTAGGCCTAGCCTTATCCCCGGTCTAGTGAAGGCCCACGCCTTTCACACATCAATCAAATCAATTTCATTTCACCAAACAATTCAATTCAAACCAAATAATCTAACTAATTTTTGCAATCAAACAAACAAGTCCATGGTCTGTGGACGATTGTGTCGGGTGCTACTAAGCACCGTCTGCATCCTAGTATATATATATAACTAGAAAAGAAATTGAAGAGTGAGAAATTCTCACCAATAGCTATCCAACTTCACGGCACTTCTTTTAGAGAAGTCTTCGTCGTCATCGCATCCTTTTTCATCTTCGTTGCCCGTAGCCACTACATATATAAAAATCACACATTTTTATATTTTGATGTCTTTAAAATAAAAATCACATTTTTATTTGTTCACTTTCAAATTGAAAAATCATATTTTTACAATCGCTTCATACATTTAAAAATCGAATTTTCACTTCGCTATTCAGTATATAAAAATCGAATTTTTACCTTGTTATTCAATATATAAAAATCGAATTTTTACTATGCTATTCAATATAAAAATCGAATTTTTATACCGCTACTTATATAGATAAAAATTCCGTCCTTTATGTAAATAAAAATCATATTTTTATTCCTTCTTCATATATATTTTCGACGCTCCATTCTATATAAAAATTATATTTTCATATTCCTACTTCTTATATAAAGATCGAATTTTTATTCGCTGTTCAAATAAATAAAAATCGGATTTTTATTTCAAATTCATATATATAAAAAATCAAATTTTTATTTCGCTGTTCAATATATAAAAATCGAATTTTTATTCCGCTACTATATAAAAAGATTTCGCCTTTCTATAATATAAAAATTATATTTTCCTCGAAGTAAAAATCATATTTTTACTTCACTACTCATCTCAAAATATCGTCTTTTCATATCTAAGAATATTGTCTTTTCATTTTCAAAAATCTAATCTTTTATAGTTTAAAAAAAAATCACCTCTTTTATATTTTAAAAATCACGTCTTTTGCCTTTTTACATATAAAGATCTCGCCTTTTTAAACTTATAGATGTCGCCTTTTCAAAAATAATTTTATTAAGCTATATATATTAAAGGTTATATTTTTATCAAGCTTTACAGTTTAAAAAAAAATCCTAACTTTACAGTTTTAAAATCAATAAGTAAAATCAGTTTTTAAAGTAAAATAAAAAAAAAATCAGTTTTAAAGTAAATAAAAAAAAATCAAGGAACTTACAGAGGGGGGGGGACTGTCGCGTGGTCGGCGCCGCGGTGGGGGGGGGCTCCGATGGTGGACTGCGGCGAGGGGGGGTCTGATGCGAGGTTAGGGGGAGGTCGCGATAGGGGGGGGTCTGGTGGGGCTTCAGGCGTCGATCGAAGAGTGGGGGGGTGGGGGTATCTGCGGCGCGATGTCGATTGGGGGTGGAGGCGATGCAGCGGCGGCTCTCCCCCCGTCGATCTCGTCTCCGTTTCCCCTTTTTTTTTTCAATAGAACTGAAGTGAAAAAAGGGGGGGCCAGCGGTTTATAAGGAGAAGAGGGTTTTCCTTTTTTTATTTAATTAATTAATTTTCAAAAAGTTGACTTTTACATACGACCTCGAAACGAGGCCCACCGCCTGTCGTCCATAGCGTTATACCCCCATTCCGAACACAATGGGATATGTATCGTAAGCTGATTTGATCGTTTGAATCAGTTTCTGTTTAATTTACATTTAAATCACTATATTGAATTTTAAACGTACATTTCAAATTACTGGGGTCACATATAACTCAAAAACTTCTAAAAAAAATATTTTCTAGCTTCGTATTGACGATACGGTCCTAACAAAACTAGTTTCGTTGAATTCTGAGACCGTTTGAAAAATGGCCAATTTCCAGTCGATTAAAATCAACTGAAACTGGTCAAACGCGTTTTCCTTTGCCACGCTCACATATTGATTCGAAAAATTATGAAATTTGGAATCTAACAATAATTTGACACTGCGGATCCAACAAAAGTGGTTTCGTCGAAATCCGAGGTCGTTTGCAAAATTCCCATTTTTAAGGGCCTGAATTCCATAGCGACTATTCAGAATTTTCAATTGGACATATCTTTTGATTCCCGCTATGAAATTTTGATTTTTCGGATTCGTTGGAAAGATATTATCAATTAGATCCTAATGTTTTTGTTTTCACTAAAATCCGGATTGTTTTGCACCCGGTACGTTCAATTGAAGTTTGAAATCGAATTATCGAACTACCGCGCCATTTTCAATTCTATTATAATTATATATATAATTATTTATATTCTAACGACGACGTATATAATATACACGCTCTATTCTATTTAAAATAAATTTTCTCGTCGATTTTATCTAAAATAATTCATTTTAAATAATCAAAATTCGCTAAAATAAAAATTTTAAACTGGCCCAGATTTTCGGGTTGTTACAAATCGTTTGAATTTTCGATTTCAAAATACGAACTGCAGCGTCGTCATTCGATTAAATATATAATTATATTTATATATTTATATAAATATAATCGCTTCTGGCGCTGTTTTTCATCAGATTTGAATTAAACATTCCAGACGATCCAACCATTGGATTTTTGCAAGGTTGGTGCCGTTGGGAAGATATTTCCAAGGCGAACCCGACGGTTGAGATTTCGGGAAAATCCAATGGTCGGATTCCCCGCACTAGTTGTTTGAAATCACGGTTATAAAATGCGAACTGCATGGCCACGTTTTGTTTTAATTTTATTTATATTTATATAATTATATAAATATAGTTCATTCAACAATTTCAATATCGTTTTCACTTCAAATATTTCACTAACGCCTTAAAATTTTGGAAAATTTCGCCATAACCTCCCCTGCACCGGGAGCATCGGGAAATCGCAAATAGCTTTCCCGGTCCTTCTAATCTCAAAAAGAAAAAGAAAAGGCCAAGCGGCTAGCCAACAGGCTCATAAAATCATCACCCAAACAAAACAGTAAATGTGTACCTATTTGTCGGGCACAAAATTTTATTCCTCTTCTCTAGCCCCTTTGATATAACCTGTTCAATGAATATGCATGTACATATATATATACAGTTCTTATCATTTATCATTTTCTATTCAACTTCATATTTGATTTCTATTTGGTTTAAAAACACTATTCATTCTAATGTTACATACATAGGTGCAAATCATTTCATTAGCTAATTAATGAATATTTCAACTCATATATGTTTATTTTGAACAATTGGCTATTTTTAACACTTCACATTTCAACGATTCATGCATACAATAAAAATGTGATTTTTATTGTAAAACAATTCATTTCAAAACACTATTTTTCTATATAGTTCATATAGGTGACAAAAATAGGATTTTTATCATAAAACAATTTCTTTTAAAACGAGATTATTTTACACAGTTCATATAGTCGATAAAAGGTGATTTTTTTATTATCAAACAATTTATTTCAAAATATGAATACCATTCAACACATGAATTTTTAATCAACGAATGAATATCAATTCAACACATGAAGGTTTTCTATTCAATGAATAAATACAGTTTAAGCAGATGAAAATAATTCAAACACACGAATATTATTCAAAATTTCGGCAGCATAACGGCAGGGTAGTTAAAACCGGGACCGTCCCTAGTACGGCTCCTCGCTCTACCTTAAAACCTCGCGGTTTTTGACAATGGGGATCATGCATCTAGTTCGCACGCAGGCGGCATGTATATATTTATTTCATTTCCACAAACTAATCCTATGTGGTTTCAACCAAATATTTCTCAACCACAAACGGGTATTTTTCAACCACAATCAAATCAATATCAACCACAAACAATCCCAAACAATCATTCGTTATCAATCAATTTTCACAACAATTTCAATCAATAAATATCGTCCATGGTTTGTGGACGAGGGGCGTATATATGTATATATATATATATATATATATATATATATATATATATAGCAATTCACTTTTATTTCAACACATACATATATATATATGGTTAGAAAAAGAAATTGAAGAGTGAGAAATTCTCACCAATAGCTATCCAATACCACGACTCTTCCTTTATAGAAATCTTCGCCAATCTCGCCTTTTGTCGCTTTCGTTGCCCGTATTCTCTACATATGTAAAAATCGAATTTTTACTATGCTATTCAATATATAAAAATCGAATTTTTTCTTCGTTATTCCATATATAAAAAATCATATTTTTATTATGCTTCGATGTTCAATATATAAAAATCATATCTTACATCTTCTACTTAATAAAAATTCCGTCTTTTCTATTTTAAAGATCTGATCTATTCTATTCTAAAAATCTGATCTTTCTATCCAAGTTCAAATCTTTTTCTTTTTAAAGTTCAAGTCTTTTTCTTTTTAAAGTTTAAATCTTTTTCTTTTTATATCTTAAAATAAAATCAGTTTTTAAACCTTTTAAAAATCAGTTTTTAAACCTTTTAAAAATCAGTTTTTAAACCTTTTAAAAATCAGTTTTTCAAAATTAAAATAAAAATAAAATAACAACAACTTACTGTAATCTGCGAAGAAGGGGGGGTCGTCAGGGCGGAGCTGGCCAGCGGTCGGAGGTGGGTCAGAGGCGGTGGCTTCAATGGTCTCGAACTGGGGGGGCTCGCGAATTGGGGCGTCGCGATGGCTTCAGGGGGGGTGGCGATGTCACTGGCGGGATCTACGGACGAGGGGGAGGGGGATGCGGTGAGCGAGGTGGGGGCGACGACGTGAGGGGTTCCGTCGATCTCGATTTAGGGCTTAGGTTTTCTTTTCTTTTTCGAACGGTAGAAAGAAAGTGAGGAGAGAGAGAGAGAGTAAAGGATTTATATAAATATTTATTATTTTTAATTTCAAAAAGTTGACCTTTTTATTCGACCCCTAAACGAGGCCCACCGCCTGTCGTCCATAGCGTTTTACCCCCATTCCGAACACAATGGGATATGTATCGCAAGCTGATTTGATCGTTACAATCAGTTTCCGTTGAATTTACATTTAAATCACTATATTGAATTTTAAACGTACATTTCAAATTACCGGGGTCACATACTAACTCTAAAAATTCCAGAAAAATATTTTCTAGCTTCGTATTGACGATACGGTCCTAACAAAACTAGTTTCGTCGAATTCTGAGACCGTTTGAAAAATGGCCAATTTCCAGTCGATTAAAATCAACTGAAACTGGTCAAACACGTTTTCTTTTGCCACGCTCACATATTGATTCGAAAAATTATGAAATTTGAAACCTAGTAATAACTTGACACTGCGGATCCAACAAAAGTGGTTTCGTCGAAATCCGAGGTCGTTTGCAAAATGTCTATTTTTAAGGGCCTGAATTCCATAGCGACTATTCAGAATTTTCAACTGGACATATCTTTTGATTCCCGCTATGAAATTTCGATTGGTCGGATTCGTTAGAAAGATATTACCAATTAGATCCTAATGTTTTTGGTTTCACTAAAATCCGGATTGTTTTGCACCCGATACAGTCCGACAAAGTTTGAATTCAATTTTCGAAACTACAGCGCCATTTCAGGCCTTGTTTATAATTATAATTAATTCTATTCGTTTTCAATTGTCGATTCAAACTCAGTTTTCATCGCCATTATTTAAAATATTTATTTTAAATATTTAAAATCCATTATTTTAGCCAATTTAAAAATTTTAAATTGGTTCAGATTTTCTGGGTCGTTACATGAAGGCATCAAGGATATCAAGCCGAAAGCACGTAGGAGCTATTCGGAACCAGATTCTGAAACATCCACTGCATAAACACTGAAAGGCCACATTGATAAACAACAAACAAATCACCAGGAGCTACCTTTCGGAAGACCAGGCTATACCCGAAGGCTCCACCGAAAGGCAAACCGGAACTCTAAAAGAGATACCGGCTATCCATACTAACCTGCTCGGTACCAATAGGGGCTCCTAACTGACAACTATCTACATACATCAAGAGGGCAAGCTCCTCAAATATTCATGAGAAAACCGGAAGCCTACACCTGGAAGCCCCAAACTGGGAGCACAAATGTCTTCCGAAAGCCATTTACATCGACAAACCCATATCAATCTCCAAGAAGCCCCAACTGATCGGGACCCTCACCCGAAAGCTACAATCAGCACCACCAAGGCAGCCGGGAGCTAAACGTCCGAGACAAAGGAGAAAAGAGGTCAATAGAGGCTTTTGTAAGCCCAATGGCCCAACCGCAGAAGGGGCTCTGAATTCTCTATAAATATAACCCTAAGGGTCACATTTTAGGGACAATTTTCTCATTCTTATTCTTGTATTCTTTTTTCTATAGAGTAAACCCTAATTCTTAGATCGATCTGGGGATTTATTCTATTCTATTCATGTATTCTAAATCAAAGATCAATAAAATGTGAATCAATACTTAGAGTATCTCTTTATTGCTTTGTCATGTGATTTCTCAGTCATTGTTGCTGCAATTTACCGTTTGCTTCCTGCATATCTATGAACCTATACTCAAACCTTTCCGCAAGCCAGGTGAAATACACCCTTTCTACAAATTTAGACTCGTCTACAAGCACAGTGCAAATTCCTTTCTACAAACTGTTAAGTCATTCGCTAAGGGTTCCGCTTAGGAATCCTTCATCTCAAGATAACCGTTGGTTCGTGAATCACTTAAGCATGATACTCACCCTATTGACGGAAGAGTAACTATTCTTTTGGATTCTAGAACTTGATATCTAGGAGATGGTGAACTAACTCAAACTTGTAAAGGCTAAACAACCTATTTTTCCCCTAAATCCACTTCCATAGACCTATCTCTAGTGTTAACAGAAAATATCATTAACATTTTGGCGCTAGAAGGAGGGCTTGAACCTCCGATCCTTTGGTTAACCTTACCTTATATCTACCTATGTTGTTCCGTCCGGGATTGGACTAAGGCTTTGAAGAAGCAAAGTTATGGGTAGGAGGTCCCAACAAGAGTCGTCTGAATCTCGAATGGATAGGTCAAAAATCACTGACCCAAGAGTGACAGAAGAACAAAGGCTGAGAGTGTAAGCCTTGCAGATAATGAAGAGGAACAGGGAAATAGAACAATATGCTTTCTACGCTTTGGAAATAGCCTTTCCCACATAGGACAAACCTTAACACCTCCTCCAAGTGGCTCTACATCAAAGGATATTAACATTTTCTCTCACATAAGGAGAACTCTCCACAAGCAAATTAGAGGAATGGTGTTTGAACAAGAAACAATGGATGATTTTGACCACCTCACCAATAATGGTCTGAATAGATAGCACCTCAATCTCAGTATATCATGGAAAGTAGAAACAAAAATATAGGTGAAACAAAAAACTGGATTGCAAAAGGGTTAAGTCTCAGCAGCAAGAAGAAGGGCTTATGCCAGGATTATGTAACACCCCGAATTTTTAATGACATTAAAGAGGATAAATTAAAGAATAATTAATTTAATATTAAGAATTAAGGGAAACAGACTACGTCATTACGTCCGTCTCGAAATTCTGCTCAGGATAGACACCTAGTTTACATAAAACAGATAACATAGGAAGAAGTTACGGATGATAAAAGTTTGACAATCAAACCAGGTATAACTGGCGCACTTCACAAGTGCGCCAAGGCAATTTTACACTGGCGCACCTGTAAAGTGCGCCCAGAATAGTTTTTGGGTATTGGGCCTTTTTCAAGTGGGTGGCGACCCATGACCCAATTCCTTTAGGGCTGAGGTGGCATCCGAATTCTGTAACCTAGCAGCTATAAATATACCTCAATTCCTTTATTTTCTTCACAAAGAAACAACGACGTCCAGAATCTACCGGTGTGTGAATTGAACTGGATCCCTTATCTTCTTCTATCAACTTTGCAAATCAAATCCATAAATCCAAGATCCATTCTTTCTCTATTCTCTAAACCTAACGCTGTGAGTTTCTAGTTATTTTTAGATTTAAATGAATAGAAGTAAACTATAAACGACTGTGATTTGGATATGTTGTGGACCTTGAATTTATGCTATAGTTAGATGTTATACTATGTCATGATAGTTCTAATTCTCTAGATCTGATGAAATTAAGGGTATTCTATTATGTTGCCTTTGTGGATCTTGACTTGTAACTATGTTGTGGCGACTGTAAATCTATTAATTTTGACAGTTGCAACATTGGTTAGAACTAATTCTGTATGTAAATCACCTTTCATATTGCGATAGACTTAGATATGTTGTAAGTTGGACATATTTAGATCTAAACATGTTAATATGTCATTCTAATGGAATTAGATCTATTTTAACCTCTAGATCTGAATTATGTGATCTAATTTATCATCTTGTGTTATCATGTTAGATCTATTTTAACCCCTAGATCTGAATTATGTGATCAAATTTATCACCATGCGTTATCATGTTAGATCTAAACTAATTGGACATCTAAATTGCTAATTTAGATCTTACTATGCTTATTGCGACATCATAGTTATGTTAGAATCAATTGACTGCCACCAGTTCATTAGTTTTATGTCCACTCTGGTATGATGTTACTTACAAGCCCATGCCAGTATGTGTGTTCACATTATCATGCTAAGTTTATGTTTATGTCGGGATGATCACTTTTGTTACATTCCTATTGTTTTTCCCTTTTATCGTTTATGACTAGGCTATTATCTAGCCTAGGAATGCCGCCAATTTAAGAGTGCGCTAGTTAAGGAATGGGGGAAAAAGGGTTAATGTTGGCATAATTTGAGTATGAACATTTATGGAAATATAATTCAAATTATTGGGTAAAATGGGTATTAACACCTATAAAAGGAAAAGTTTAATTAATTGATTAATTAAATAAAAATGGAATGTTTAGTAATTACAATTAGGAATTGTAATTGTACTTATGTCACGAGGTTAGGTTGCATTAGTAGTTGAAGTCTGCCCGGACCCGGCCGACATATCCAACAGCCACTAATGTTGAACCTAATGTGGGAGCTCTAAGTACGTAAATAAGAATCGGGCTATGACATGAGGTTAGGCCAAACTGTGTAATAAGTCTGCCTAGACCCGACCGGCATATCCAGCATCCACATGTTGTAGGCCTAATGTGGGAGGTCTAGCACATTATAAACCATAAATGGAGATGGTAAAGAATTGGACTACTTAACCTAAGTGAATCCATATGGATTGTATGAACTTAAATTTAAGTTGGGGGTTAAGTAAACTTAATTGAACAAAAGGGGGGTTAAGTAAATCTAAAGGGGGAGGGTAATATTCACATATAGGCCCACAAACTTAACTCGTTAAGGTTATGTAATTAAAGACACCTAGTGGTATACATAACTGGAGGAAATAATAAAGTTATGTAATTAAAGACACCCTTTAGGGTAAGCATAACTGGTAGAAATAAATAAGGCTATATAATTAAAGACACCTAGTGGTATACATGGTCAGTGAAAACCTAGTGGGGGATACAAGAAAAAGGGGAGAGCCGTATCATATTGTGTGGGACCCATTTCAGTCAGTAAATCGGAGTAGGTATCAAACAAAGTACTCCGTACTAGGCGGAGAAAGGGCATGCTTACTAACTGATTGTAAGAGATCCAAATGTGGAGGATGGTGTAGGCGGCACAAACCGACCGGGCCATGTGCGTGCATGAGCCAGGCAGAGGGGGATAAGATAACCATGACACTTGTAGATATGGTTATGCACATTATTACAACGAGGGGTTGCCACTTTAGGAAGTGATACCTCCTACTGTGGGACCAGCACAAAGTATCTAAGAGTGTTAGGGAGACAATCAATCAAGGTAGTAGTTTGGATACATTTGGACGTATTCCTAAGTCTACCACCTTATAGTTGAAGGGATCATCTCTTTCTGGATATACTAGTAACAGTGCAGAGTAATCATTAGAAGCACATACACCTTATCATGTCTACCTTGTCACACCTGCCATTTATGTAGTGATCTATCTTATCCACTTTACATGCCTATCAAGTTACTTTTATTTATTTACTGGCTAAAAGTAACTAGACTAGCCATACTTTATGTCTGACCCTTTGTGTTTCTCCTTTTTTCTTCCGTTCCCCCCTCCCCCAAAGGTTCTCAGGGAGGAAACACTCATGCTTGACCGTGATTCTGCTTATTTTGCTGGAGCTGCTGATATGTATGGCTCAAGCTCCTATCCTTGTTGCTATGGCTATATTTTGTTCTTGGGGAATTTTATTTCTTTTATGTACTCTGATGTTTCTGAAGTACAAGACAGTGGTTTTTTTGTTGTAATGGGCTTTTATATTTCAGACAAATGATGTTTTGGACCATGGTATCTTATGATTAATAAAGTTGTTTTATTCCGCTGCAAAATTTTATATCTGTCTTGTAATATTCTATGTCTATTTACCTAAAACGCTTCACGAAATTTAATGCATTCCCTTAGCGAGTGACATTAACGGACATGTGGTTTCACACTTGGTATCAGAGCTGAAGGTTACCAGATTAGATAAAAGTTTTTGAAAATTATTTTCAAAATGATTTTTAAAAGAAAATATTTTCAAAAAGAAAAGTCTATTTTGAAAAACATTCCCCAAAAAGCCATATGTAATACCCTTCGGTTCTTTGTCTAAATCTCTTCCTTTT
This sequence comes from Allium sativum, assembly GCA_030737875.1. Taxonomy (NCBI): domain Eukaryota; kingdom Viridiplantae; phylum Streptophyta; class Magnoliopsida; order Asparagales; family Amaryllidaceae; genus Allium; species Allium sativum. Next base: position 423,365,181 of record CM060909.1, on the reverse strand, counting down.
TCTTTTCAGCATGTTTAGGGAACAAAACATTCCTAATATCCCAGACGGCGTGACAATACTCGAATGGTTCCATAGGTATTTGGAGGCCACGACGCCTACCGAAGGCCAAGGAAATGTTCCTCCCCCAACTGCACCAGTCATTCCTCCTCCCCCTCCAAGAGAAGATAACTTCGCCAAGATCTGCAAAGACTTCCTTGCTATGGGAGGGAAGCCATTCCATGGGAAAGAAACAATCATAGAAGCTCGGAATTGGCTCAAGGAGACCGAGGACTTGTTCGTAATCTTTGAAGTAGAGGATAGAAGGAAGATTCAGTTAGTTTCCTGGCTATTGAAGGACGAAGCCTCATTTTGGTGGGAATTCACCCAAGTTAGACATCCTATGGAAACTTGGGAAGATTTTAGACAAAGATTTGAAATGAAATTTCTTTACCAAGCTGAGAAAAGCATGCAGATGGAGAGGTTCTTAGCACTCAAACAAGGAAACTTGACGGTGAAATAATATGTGAACTAATTCAACCAGCTAGCAAGGTTCGGGTTAAAGTTGGTAGATACACCGCACAAAAAGGCTTTGCAATTTGCTAAAGGGCTGAACGAACCCCTGCATAGGTTAGCCATGTCTCATATTCCAATGGGGGACAATTTTGAAAAGCTTGTCGATATGGCACTAATGCATGAGGAGGACAAAGGAGAAAAGAAGGAGGTAAAGGCTGAGGGGACATCGCAAAATAGGAAGGTGTGGCCCAAGATGGGGCAGCAACAACAGCAGAAGAAAGGAGGGAAGGATGACAAAGGCAAAGATAAGAGAAAATGTCACAGTTGTGGGAAATAAGGTCACTTGATCGAAGACTGTAAGAGGAGGAAGAACAACTGCTTCAACCGTGGAGAAGTCGGACATTTCGTTAAGGAGTGCCCGAAGAAACAGAGATCACATGGACAAGGTCAAAGGATAGGGACTTCTGGAGGGCAGGTGCATGCTCTCGCAATCAGTGCTCCTGATAGAGGTAGAAAAATTTCCGTGGAAGGTTTAATTTCTCTTTCAAACCACCTTTTTAGAACACTTTTTGATTCTGGTGCTTCACACTCATTTATATCAAGTTTTGTAGTTGAATCTCTGCACTTAATTACTAGTATGGTAGTGGATCCCGTAGTTGTTTCAAACCCCATTGGTGGTTCAACTCATTTATCTATGATTTGTCGGGGTTTGAAAATATCTGTGTTAGGCGTTGAGTTTGAATGCGACGCGTATGTGCTCGGGTTTATGGGCTATGGGTTGATTCTAGGAATGGATTGGCTTACCACGTATGGTGCCATTCTGGATTGTGAGGAAAGGGTTGTTAGGCTTCTGACTTGTCATGGGAGGACCCTCGAGATTTATTGTGACCCACAAGGTTCGGTTATGCTTCGTTTCCTAGAGTCTCTTGATGCATCTATCGATGACTTGGAATCTGTTCCAGTAGTCCGATATTATTTAGATGTTTTTGATGAGGTTCGGGGTTTACCTCCGAGGCGCGAGATCGACTTTATTATATATTTGGTGGACAATGCAAAGCTAGTTGCATTGCCAGTGCGCCACATGGCTCCAAGGGAAAGGAGAGAGCTGAGTAAGCAAGTAGGGGAGCTACTTGAGAAAGAGTTTACCAGACGAAGTATATCTGAATGGGGTGCTCCAGTGGCATTCGTGACTAAGGCGGATGGTTCACTTCGTTTGTGTGTTGACTATAGAGAGTTAAATAAACCCACTAAGAAAAATAGGCACCTGCTTCCGAGGATTGATGATTTATTTGATCAGCTTGTTGTTGCCTCAATATTTTCTCAGTTAGACTTGGCCACGGGGTTTCATCAGTTGAGAGTGGATGAGGATAGCATTGATAAGACTGCCTTTAAGACTGCGGACGATTTCTTTGAATGGTTAGTTATGCCTTTTGGGCTGACGAATGCACCGACCTATTTTGTCAATCTGTTGAGTAGGGTGTTTCGGGAGTTCCTAAATAAATTTGTAGTAGTCTTTGTCGATGATATTTTGATCTTCTCCAAAAGCGAAGAAGAGCATGCCCAACATTTGAGAGAAGTTTTGAAAACTCTCCGTGACCATCATCTTAAAGCAAAATTCTCCAAATTCCATTTTTGGAGAAAAAAGGTGAGATTCTTAGGGCATGTGGTCTCCAAAGAAGGGATAGCTGTAGATCCCGCGAAGGTGGTTGCAGTGCAGGATTGGAAGATTCCTAAAAATGCAACCGAGGTGAGAAGCTTTCTTGGGTTGGCAGGTTATTATAGGAAGTTCATTAAGGACTTCGCAAAGATATCAGCCCCACTCACCAGGCTGACGAAGAAGAACTTGGCATTTTCATGGGATATAGATTATGATGTTGCTTTCCAACGACTAAAGAGGGCTCTGACAACGGCCCTAGTCTTGACCTTGCCTGACTGGAATAAGGTGTTTATTGTTTACACTGATGAGTGTGGTACATGGCTTGGTGCGATTCTAATGCAAGAAGGGAAAGTAGTCTATTATGGGGGTAGACAGTTGAGAGTTAATGAAAAGAACTACCCCACCCATGATCTAGAACTAGCTGCCATAGTATTTGCGTTAAAGACATGACGTCACTATCTATTTGGAGAGAAATTCGAGTTATACACCGATTATAAATCTTTCAAGTATTTGTTCTCGCAGAAGGATCTCAATTTAAGGCAACAGCGGTGGATGGAGTTCCTAGCTTCATATGATTATAAGATTTCTTATACCCCTGGTAAGTGTAATGTGGTGGCTGATGCACTAAGTAGGCAGAGTATGGCCTTAAGTCCTCTGTTCGTGGAGAGGAAGAGCTTGGAGTTCATCTCAACTTTTGATTTTAAACTCCCCATCGAGATTTTGCCTGATTTGTTTGCATCCTTGGAGATACGACCGACTCTTATGGATCAGATAGGAGCTTCGCAACAAGGTGACCCACAAATTATAGACATCATGGATAAGCTCCGAAAAGGGGAGACTTCTAGTTACCTCAGTCGATGTACCATAGATGAAAAGGGGTGGTTGCGACGAGATGGAAGGCTTTGTGTTCCTCAAACATGAAGCTTGATAAAGGCAGTCCTAGAAGAAGCCCACCGTTCTAAGATTACCTTTCATCCAGGCGGTGATAAGATGTACAGGACATTAAGAGGGTTTTCTTTTGGGCTGGGATGAAGAAAGATGTGGCCGAATTTGTTACCCAATGTTTAGCTTGCCAGCAAGTCAAAGCTGAGCAAAAGAAGCCCGGTGGATTACTTCATCCATTGGAGGTTCCACAGTGGAAATGGGAGAGCATCTCTATGGGTTTCATAGATGATTTGCCTAGATCGAAGAAAGGTAACACCAATATCTAGGTTGTGGTGGATAGACTCACTAAGAGTGCTCACTTATTCCTGTTAAGAGTAAGAGGATGGCATCATGGTTAGCAACAATTTATGTGCGTGAGATAGTTTGTCTGCATGGAGTACCTTCCAGCATCGTAAGCGATCGTAACCCCATCTTCACCAGCGAATTTTAGAGGAGCCTGCAAGAGGCATTAGGTACATAGTTGTGTTTGAGCACCCCTTATCATCCTCAGACCGATGGGCAGACGCAGAGGGTGAACAGAATTCTAGAGGATCTTTTGAGGCTATGTATTCTAGACTTCGGAGGGACTTGGGAAGAGCACCTTCCTTTAGTAGAGTTTGCCTATAACAACAACTATCAGGCCAGCATCGGCATGGCACCCTTCGAAGCATTGTACGGATGACCCTGTAGATCACCAACTTGTTGGTGGGAATCTACAGAAAGATTATTACTTAGACCAGATATGGTTAGAGAAATTTCCGAAAAGATTGACATTATTCGACGGCGGATGAAGACAGCTCAAGGTAGGAAGAAATCCTATGTAGACAAGAGAAGGACTGACATCGAATTTGAAGTAGGAGACTTAGTTTTTATCAAAGTATCACCTTGGAGGAATGTGGTTCACTTCGGATCGGTAGGGAAGTTGGCACCTAGGTTTGTGGGACCATTTCCCATAACTGAGAGGACTGGCCAAATGGCCTACAGAATAAAGCTCCCAGAAAGTCTATCCGGTGTTCATGATGTTTTCCACGTTTCTCATCTGCAGAAATGTTTACATCACACCGCGGAATTTGTTGAGCCTAGTAGAAGTGGAACGGGAGGCGACAGTCAGACGAGTTCCTTCCCGTATTCTTGGATCAGAAGTTAGGAAGCTACACAATAAAGAGATAAAGTTGCTAAGGATTCGGTGGGGAGATAACCCGGAGGATGCGACTTGGGAAACCTAAGACAAGATTCGAGCTTCGTACTCTTTCCTTTTCGAGGGTATGTTCTTAACTCCTTTTTCCAAAGTTTTATCTGTGCTTGTTTCTATCATTTGAGTATATCCTATCCATATTATTTTCGACCTTTAGATAGGAATCCTATGGATGTAAACATGTGTTTGAGACATGTTATGTTTGATGGATGCAAGTGGATGCAAGTGTTAAATCGTGGCTGCCTGTGGATGCATATACACACATTAGGCACTAGATCGGCTCAATCACTCTCATACTGCATATGGATGTGTATACCTTTTCTTTTCTTTCATGGATGGAAATGGATGTACTAGTATATGGATGTTGCATTTGGACGAATGAGTGTGCACACATATAGAACTTAGATGTTATAATAGGATTATTTGCATACATGGTGGATTCATGGCACTAACATACATTGCAAAGGAGGTTAACTGAATCAGTAGACCGTCTGATCTTCGCATTAGTATTAGGACATATACACACACCTTTGCATATACTCATATAAGCATTAGAAATCTTTAAGGACAATGGATGCCAGTGTTTGGTGGATGAGTGGATGGTAGGATACATTCTTTTCAACTTAGAGATTTCGGGGACGAAATCCTTTGAGTAGGGGAGAATGTAACACCCCGAATTTTTAACGATGTTAAAGAGGATAAATTAAATAATAATTAATTTAATATTAAGAATTAAGGGAAACGGACTACATCATTACGTCCGTCTCGAAATTCTGGTCAGGATAGACACCTAGTTTACGTAAAACAGATAACATAGGAAGAAGTTACGGACGATAAAAGTTTGACAATTAAACTAGGTATAACTGGTGCACTTCACAAGTGCGCCAAGGCAATTTTACATTGGCGCACCTGTAAAGTGCGCCCAACATAGTTTTTGGGTATTCGATCCTTTTTCAAGTGGATGGCGACACATGACCCAATTCCTTTAAGGCTGAGGTGGCATCCGAATTCTGTAACCTAGCAGCTATAAATATACCTCAATTCCTTTGTTTTCTTTAAAAGAAACAACGACGGCCAGACTCTGCCGGTGTGTGAATTGAACTGGATCCCTTATCTTCTTCTATCAACTTTGCAAATCAAATCTAGAAATCCAAGATCCATTCTTTCTCTATTCTCTAAACCTTACACTGTGATTTTCTAATTATTTTTAGGTTTAAATGAATAGAAGTGAACTATGAAAGACTGTGAATTAGATACTTTGTAAACCTTGAATCTATGTTATTGTTAGATCTTATACTATGTCATGATAGATCTAATTTTCTAGATCTGATGAAATTGTGGTTATTCTATTATGTTGCCTTTGTGGATCTTGACTTGTAAGTATGTTGTGGTGAATGTAAATCTATTGATTTTGACAGTTATAACATTGGTTAGATCTAATTCTGTATGTAAATCACCTTTCATATTGTGATCAACTTAGATATGTTGTAAGTTGGGCATATTTAGATCTAAACATGCTATTATGTCATTCTAATGGTGTTAGATCTATTTTAACCTCTAGATCTGAATTATGTGATCTAATTTATCATCTTGTGTTATCATGTTAGATCTATTTTAACCTCTAGATCTGAATTATGTGATCTAATTTATCACAATGTGTTATCATGTTAGATCTAAACTAATTGGACATTTAAATTGCTAATTTAGATCTTATTATGCTTATTGTGACATCATAGTTATGTTAGAATCAATTGACTGCCACCAGTTCATCAGTTTTATGTCCACCCTGTTGTGATGTTAATTACATGTCCATGCCCGTATGTATGTTCACATTATCATGCTAAGTTTATGTTTATGTTTATGCCAAGATGATCACTTTTGTTACATTCCTATTGTTTTCCCCTTTTATCGTTTATGACTAGACTATATCTAGCCTAGGCATGCCGCCAATTTATGAGTGCGCTAGTTAAGGAACAAAGGAAAAAGGGTTAATATTGACATACTTTGAATATGAACATTTTTGACATATAATTCAAATTATTGGGTAAAATGGGTATTAACACCTATAAAAGGAAAGGTTTAATTAATTGATTAATTAAATATAAATGGAATGTTTAGTAATTACAATTAGGAATTGTAATTGTACTTATGACATGAGGTTAGGTTGCATTAGTGGTGGAAGGCTGCCCGGACCCGACCAACATATCCAGCAGCCACTAATGTTGAGCCTAATGTGGGAGGTCTAAGTACGTAAATACGAATCGGGCTATGACACGAGGTTAGGCCCAACTGTGGAATAAGTCTGCCCGGACCCGACCGGCATATCCAGCATCCACATGTTGTAGGCCTAATGTGGGAGGTCTAGTCCATTATAAACCGTGAATGGACATGGTAAAGAATTGGACTACTTAACCTAAGTTAATCCATATGGATTGTATGAACTTAAATTTAAGTTGGGGGTTAAGTAAACTTGGTTGAACAAAAGGGGTGGGTTAAGTAAACCTGAAGAGGGGGTGGGTAATATTCACATATAGGCCTACAAACTTAACTCGTTAAGGTGATGTAATTAAAGACACCTAGTGGTATACATAACCGGAGGAAATAATAAAGTTATGTAATTAAAGACACCCTTTAGGGTAAGCATAACTGGTAAAAATAAATAAGGCTATGTAATTAAAGACACCTAGTAGCATACATAGTCAGTGAAAACCTAGTGGGGGATAAAAGACAAAGGGGAGAGCTTGTATCATATTGTGTAGGACCCGTTTCAGTCAGTAACCCGGAGTAGGTATCAAACAAAGTACTCCGTACTAGGCGGAGAAGGCACACGCTTACTAACTGATTGTAAGAGATCCAAACGTGGAGGACGGTGTGGGAGGCGCAAACCGACCGGGCCATGTGCGTGCATGAACCAGGCATAGGGGGATAAGATGATCGTGACACCTGTAGATATGGTTGTGCACATTATTACGACGAGGGGTTGCCACTTTAGGAAGTGATACCTCCTACTGTGGGGAAAACACAAGGTATCTACGAGGGTTAGGGAGCCGATCGATCGGGGTGGTAGTTAGGATACATTTGGACGTATACCTAAGTCTACTACCTTATAGTTGAAGGGATCATCTCTTTCTGGATATACTAGTAACAGTGCAGAGTAATCATTAGAAGCATATACACCTTATCCTGTCTACCTTGACACACCTGCCATTTATGTAGTGATCTCTCTTATCCACTATATATGCCTATCATGTTACTTTTATTCATTTACTGGCTAAAAGTAACTAGACTCGCCAGACTTTATGTTTGACCCTTTTTGTTTCTCCTTCTTTCTTCCGTTCCCCCCAGGTTCTCAGGGAGGAAACACTCAGGCTTGACCGTGATTCTGCTTATTTTGCTGGAGCTGCTGATATGTATTGCTCAAGCTCCTATCCTTATTACTATGGCTATATTTTGTTCTTGGAAAATTTTATTTCTTTTATGTACTATGGTATTTCTGAAGTACAAGACAGTGGTTTTTATGTTGTGATGGGCTTTTATATTTCAGACAAATGATGTTTTGGACCATAGTATCTTATGATAATAAAGTTGTTTTCTTCTGCTGCAAAATTTTATATCTGTCTTGTAATATTCTATGTCTGTTTACCTAAAACGCTTCACAAAACTTAATGCATTCCCTTAGTGAGTGACAATAACGGACGTAGGGTGTCACAGTTTACCCAAGGGATACTACTTTACCACTTTGATGGAAAATATCTACTTCCTAACCAAACACTAACTCAACTATTGGTCGTTCACAAAGAAAAAAACCCAAATATGAAAGGAATTCAGGAGGACCCCACTGTCATTACCACATGATGAATGGACATGAAACTAACCACTGCAGAATCCTTGAGGAAATGGTCATCAAATTCATCAACCAAGGCCAATTACAAGAGTTTATAAAAAGGTCATATTAAGTTCAATACAATTTCCTTAGGGAAAGGATTATGAAACACAACCAAGGGTACAGAAAATCTTTCTTTCAAAGCTTAAAGAAACCCAAGATGGGCCAAACCACGAATGGATCAAATCCCTTGTCATCGCTAAATTGGTCAGGGCAAGGCATCCCCTGAAGGGGGGTGTTGTGTTAGTCTTTTTCCATGCCCAAATCAAAGGGGGCTAAGTTAAAGATTCAAAAGTGTAAGCCTCCGTTTCACACCAGAAATGGTCGTGATGGAGCATCTAAAATTAGCACGCCCTGCCTCTGCTCGTAGAAGAGTACGGCCTGCCTCTGCTATGAACTAAGAACGTCCTACCTCTGCTCGCAGAAGATCACGTCCTACCTCTGCTTATGTTCCGCGTTACCCGCAGAAGGGAACGCCAACCCCTATCATCGCATACAATGGTCAGTATAGGGCACCCCTCGGAGGGGGTGGTGTGTAAGCCTCTATCAATACCTACGATGGTCAGTATAAAGCATCAAATGAGTAGTCTTAATTCCGTGTCTACAATGGCCCATTTTAAGTTTCAATGACCTTGTCATCGCCTACGATGGTCAGGATAAGACGCCTCCTGGAGGGAGGTCGGGTAAGTCCTTGGGCCCTGCTTGTGGATAAGCTAGCCAAGTGCACCGGACGCACAGGCCCAGAGAGTGGCCAACAAAGCATGTACATCCTCTGCTTTGATATCAAAAGCCCAGAGAGTGGCTCAAGAAGAACGTACAACCTCTACTTCACAAATCAAATCCCAGGGGGATACGAAAACATTAATGCCAGAAGTGGATTTCTGGTACTCAATCTCTAATTACTTGAACAAAGGTTGGTTTGGGTCTTCTATATTAATACCCGAATCTAGGTTGATTTGGCTCTCGACGAAGATTGGAAGAGGATTTTCGGTCTCCTACTTTAATAACTTGAATCTGGGTTGGATCAAATCTTCACAAATACCGGAAGTGGAATCCCGGTCATATCTTAAGACCGAATCTGGGTTGATTCGACTTTCAGCCAAGGCCAGAAGCGGGTTTCTGGTCTCCTATCTTGATACCCAAGCCTGGATTAACTCAAGTGCCAGTCATAACCAGAGGTATATTTCTGGTTTGACCATGGATATTCGAGTCTGGGTTGATCCAAAAATCTAAATTTAAACAAGAAGGAGCTATTCAACCTTCTCATTAATCCCAATCTGGCTTGGAATCACATTTCCACTATTACTAGATGAAAACTCATGGCCTTCTCGCTCGCTCAGGGAAGTTCCTTAGAACTTTTAAAATTGATATATTATTGTTTTTGATTTGAATAAAAGTCACATATTAAGTAATGTACTCCCCACATGTGAAACCTTTTCTTTAAGCAATATTATAAATTGTTCGAGAGATAGAACCACGCGGTTACTGATATTTAATACACTTTTGTAAAATGCTCCTTGTTTATTAGACAAGGAGGAAATTAAAGAATGATGAATCGCAGTATGTAAAAGTCCTTCAATCTTTCGCCTCTTTTCTATAACCACGCACGAATCGTCCAAGGGTTTAGGATGCAACTTCAAAGCTCGGTTGAAAGCCTTTCCCGTTTCACGAAAAGTTCTGTTTTCCTTCTTCAAGTCAAAAGCATTTTTACGTAAAGCTTGTTTCTCCTTTTGTAATTGCTTAATTTTGGAAGTATAAATATCAATATGACGAAAATTATCCCCATGACATTTCCTGTCATGAAAACCTTTCACGTTGGCCTTAGTCTTTCTAAGCCACCTAGCAATGAGGGTGTGATCTAGTCCAAGGGGAAGATCCCTTATCTCAAGCTCTGGGGACTCGAATTCCATTGAGGCTTGCAAAAATCCTGGAGTGGAGGTTTCAAGAGTACATCCAAAGATAGATTTCCATTCTTTGCATTTTTTAATAACTCGTCACGTTCTAACTCTAAATCAACGACTAGACGATGGAGTTCATCCTTTTCTTTATCGAAATCAATAAAAGGATTTGTCTTTATATCCCTCTTCACCTCGAGGATGATTTTATCCTTTTGCTTTATCTGAGTCTCCAATATACCTATTTGTTCTTTCAGGCGTCACACAAGTAGTTCCCAAAACAAGGCAGATCTGTCAACATTATTATTAGGAGAGTCCCTCAGAAAGTCTCCTGGATGCCGAGTAAATGGAACGCCCTTATCAACGGAAAAGGAAACGTCTTCAAGTAAATTTTCCTGTTTATATAAACAATGAGCTACCGCTTGTAGAATCAATTTTCTGAAAATAAACATCAATATTAAACCATAGAACTACCTACAAAAAGAAAGAGAAAGAAGGTGAATACAAATGCAATTCATGTCCATGCAAATTAACATCAACTACAAGGGGTGTAATAAATTAATTCTTCTCTCCAATGCTCCCTTTGTTCATGTTACATATTAATTTCACATGATGAGCCCTAAGTTTCTTTAATATCATCTCCCTATCATCCCTCAGGAGTTAAAAGATAGTAGAGGATACTTCATATAGATAAGCTTAAGTTCTCTTAAAAAGCGTTCTCTGCCGTATTTATAGGAGGACTTTGTAAGAAGTTCCCTCCTCATCCTAGAGAGAGAGTGAAGGTCGCCCTTGGAAACAGGATAATCAGTGAAAACAAGATTTTTTTATCACTATAAGAATAAGTCATTAAGGATTGTTCCTACAAGTAAAGAGGAAGCTCAAGAATAAAAGTTCATACCTGAGGGATAGAGGAAACCGTTTGCATTATCTATTCCTTCTCAGCAGGTTCTGGGAGAACGACTTCTTCAGCAAACCCACCATCTCCACATGAAGTAACTGAAACATGTGATGATTAGGCATTCGCGAGGCCTAAGGAGTCACTTACAAACACAGGAAATATACCTTCCTCCCTGCTGTCCTAATCATGTCCACACTTAGGGTCGGGATTATTGTTATGGTCACCTATATCCTCACCACCAATACGCAAAGTCGAATCTTCGTCATAACCATGCAACGAATAAGCGGGAAGCTCTTCAACAAATAAAAGATCCTCAACCCTCACCTTGTTCCCTTTAGAAACCTCAATATCTTGTCTGGCCATCCTAATTCGTCCCAAAATTCTGCTTTGAAGGGATGGATGGATGGAAGGAAAATCCATGTCCGAAAACTTGCCACAATTATCGCGATAGGCCAAAGAGAGAGCCTTTTCATAATATTATGCCACCACGTCTAGAAAGATGTACCCTCAAAAACAAGGAAATCCTGTCCCGAGTTTCATAAATTATCCATTTAGCATTAGAAAGTGTTGCCTCCTTTGTTCTCAACCTCCCTACATGTTCTACCAATATATCCGACTGCTCATGCTTAAGGGCCGAAACTTTAGCAGCTAAGGAACTGTTGCCGGCTCTTTCCCTCTCAAGAGACACTCTCAACTAACCACATGCTTCCTCGTTGTTGCTCTTCGCTAAAGTTAAGTCACGGATCTTAGACTCTAACGCAGCCTTCTCTTCGAGCTCTTTCGTCTCAAGAGATAGTGAAGCCTCCATAGCCTTAGAAATGTACCGACCTTTGGATATCTGAAAAAGAACAACATAATGTTAACCCTTATGTGAGGCCAACAAATGAAGAATTTAGGAGAACAAGAGTATGAACCAAAAGTTTTCGCTTAACAAGGTGAAGACAAAAACCAGACCAATCCATAAAAGCAAACCCTGGTATATCCGAAACATCAACAGAAGGTAAGACAGATCTAACAATACCAGCAAAGTCTGAAGCTAGTAAAGGAGGGTTTAGGGGGTCATATTGTTGATAAGAAGGGGAGAGTGGCTCACACTCTCTCAAATCCGAAACTCCTTGAGAGTCGGGTCTTAAAAAGCCAGCAACAAAATCACTTCCTGCGATTTTCACTGAAGAAGAACACATGTTAGGAGATTTTCCAAGAAAAGGGGCAAGGGGACTAGATAACAATTGGCTACCAGGCAACTCAACGGTTTCATCACCAAAAAGACGGGAGATAAAATTTGCCTTTTTATATCTCTTGGTAGAACCACTGCTAGCAGCTGAAGCTACCCTCTTTTTAGACAAAGACTTAAGATAGGTGGGAGCAGTTGGAGAAATATGTGAATCATCCCCTAGAAAAACTGAATGCAAGAGAGAAGGTTGTCCTAGGAAATTTTGTCCTACAGGTAAAAGGGCATGTTTGCGAAGAGATTTCAAAGATACCAGAATGGAATGCTGCCTCAATTCATCATGAACTCCACCCATGGCATCAACAACTTGAAGCTCCTTCCCCCCAAGCTTCACCTCGTTGAGGACAGAAGCTGGAAAGAAATAGCGATAAAAAAGAGAGAGAAGAATTGTCTACCAAGATCAGTAAAAGTTCCAGATACACCAAAAGGACACCTAATGAAGAAAAATTGATCCCCCCAGTTGCTAGGCTCAATAATAAGATCACTAACCCATTTCCTTATGGGATTTGGCTAAAGGATAAGGGGTTTCGAACCCTCTGTTAAACGAAGAAGAGATTGCAGGGCATTGATGTTAAGAGAAGTTCGACATGTCACTAACGCCAGGGGTTTCAAAGCATAAAAGAAGAGTATACACATTCGGAGAAAACTGAATGAGAGCAAATTTCAAGTAGCGCAGAAGCTTAAGCACAATTTCCAGGAAGGGGAAGAAGCCCCCATGTTGCATCTGAGTCACGGTATAGGCGAAATACCCTTTTGGCGGATGATGGATAGTGTCTTATGGCAAAGCAGGAATGGCGTCGGTTCCGACCATACCAAAACCACGACAAATAGCGTCTACCTCCCCCTGAGTATTGACAGACGAACGTTGGGATATGGATACCTCCTTTAAACCAAGCCTAATAGATTTTCTCAACCTGGAGTCATCAATTTGTGGACTCCCGGACATAGTCCTACCAGGTGATATCGTAACATAAACATGTGTTTTAATCTCATTTCCATTCGATAAGTGCATACAAACTACATATAGGAAAACAAATGATATAGAGTTTTTTTAACCCATTAAACAATAATATTGACTACAAAGATCGATATCAACAATTTAGATTGCCTTTTATCAACAAACTAGTTATCTATACAAAACCTTGCTTCCCAGATCCCGATAATGATTGGGGAGAGACACAATTTATTAAAATCGCCATTTAGGCATTATCCCAAATGATTATCGGGAGTTTAATCTGCACTAGGGCCGTCGAACCCCAATTCACGGCATAATCCAAATCAACAATTAAGATTAAAGCGAGAATACTTATGATTAGTTAAGTCTGAAACCTTGAAGAGTAGCGTGGTAAATTTCGATGAACAGTAACCTCGTTTGTGCAAAATGTTATGCAGGAATAAAGATGAAAAGGAAAGAAGATTTATTTTGGCAAGAGATCACTTTTTTGATCTCTGTTGCACATCTAAAATCAAATCAATAAGCATGATTCATGCTGGAAAAGCGAAAAGTCAGGAACCCTGCGTGATCAATACCTTACAGCCTCTTAGACTAGAAAAGCTTGACTTGAAAAGTCGAAAATACCCCTTTACTGGGGGGATGTTACTACCAAAATTAACTCCGAAACAGGCTGACGGTGAAGTAATCGGATGGACGCAAGCACATAGGAATCCTCCAAAAGCAAAAGCCAAACCCTAGAAAGAATTCAAAAGCTACAGATATCCGACTGGGCCTATCTAGTAGGGTCTATTCGGCAGGATGTATCAAGCAGGGGGGTTTATAGCGAAAGGCCATCTACGTCAGAAACTAATAAAGAAGGAGTCAGGAGCTCCGCTAATTAAAACCCAAAAAGACGGAAGGGCTTCCGATACTAACCTTCTTAAAACCGATACATCAAAAGGCGAAGGCATCAAGGATATCAAACCGAAAGCACGTAGGAGCTATTCGGGACCAGCTTCTGAAACATCCACTGCATAAACACCGAAAGGCCACATTGATGAACAACAAACAAATCACCAAGAGCTACCTTCCGGAAGACCAGGCTATACCCGAAGGCTCCACCGAAAGGCAAACCGGAACTCTAAAAGAGAAACCGACTATCCATACTAACCTGCTCGGTACCAACAGGAGCTCCTAACCGACAACTATCTACATACATCATGAGGGCAAGCTCCTCAAATATTCAAGAGAAAACCGGAAGCCTACACCTGGAAGCCCCAAACCAGGAGCACGAATGTCTTCCAAAATCCATTTACATCGACAAACCCATATCATTCTCGAAGAAGCCCCAATTGACCGGGACCCTCGCTCCGGAAGCTATAATCAGCACCGCAAAGGCGGCCGTGAGCTGAATGTACGAGACCAAGGAGAAAAACGGCCGATAGAGGCTTCTACAAGCCCAATGGCCCAACAATAGAAGGCCCCCACATTCTCAAAAAATAAGACCCAAAGGTCACATTTTGGGGATGATTTTCTCATTATTATTCTTGTATTCTTTTTCTCTAGAGTAAACCCTAATTCTTAGATTGATTTGGAGATTTCTTATATTCTTATTCATGTATTCTAAATCAAAGATCAATTAAGTGTGAATCAATACTTAGAGTATCTCTTTATGGCTTTGTCATGTGATTTCTCAGTCATTGTTTCTGCAATTTACCGTTCGCTTCCTTCATATGTATGAACCTATACCCAAACCTTTCGGCAGGCCAGGTAAAATAGCCCCTTTCTACAAATTTAGACCCTTCCGCAAGCACAGTGCAGACTCCCTTTCTACAATCCGTTAAGTCATTCACTAAGGGTTGCGCTTAGGAATCCTTCATTCCAATATAACTGTTGGTTCTTGAATCACTTAAGCGTGATACTCACTCCATTGAGGGAAGAGTAACTATTCTTTTGGATTCTACACCTTGATATCTAGGAGACAGTGAACTAACTCAAACTTGTGAAGGCTAAACAACCTGTTTTCCCCCTAGGTCCACTTCCGTAGATCTATCTTCAGTTTGACAAAAAATATTGTTAACACTAAGTAAATAGGCCATGTACCTTTGTACTCCCTATTTCCTAAGTTCTGAACATTCAAATTGCCGGTGATGTGATTTGAAGCACTTGAGTCATGAAACCATTCTTCATTTTGTATGTCATCAGATCTGGTAAGTGTATCATCAATTGACTTCTTGTTGTTAAGCCATGCTTCTTGCTTCATAATTTGTGAGGGCAACATTGACACTAAGGTAGTTGTTTCTTGACTGCTACTCCCTTGTTGATAGACAGTGAAGTTCTAATCGAATCTGAAATAACAGTTGCTAGCAACATGACCAAATTTTTCACAAATTTGGCATCTAATTCTTTGAGTTGTTCCACCTTCCTCTTCCTCTACCTCTGTTATTTGAGTTTCCTCTCTGACTGGTTTGATTATTTTGAAGTTTTGAGCCTTCTCTTGATTTTTGTTCTTTGATGTAGTGGTGTAATTGACTGAGAATTCTATTCGAAGCTTCTTGGCATCCACTCTGCCTTCATGTGAAATCAAATATGAGTGTACATGTTATAGTGGGGGTGTACTTTCTTGAGAGGAGAGAAGTTTGACAATCGACTCATATTCATCATCCAAACCGTTCAGGATTGTTAGCACTTGCTCTTCATCTGACACTCTGTAACCAACAACTTTAAGTAAGTCACATAAAGTTTTAATTTTGGTCAAATAATTCCTTATGGCCATAGAGTCCTTTGATATGGTGTTCAATTGCCATGTGTAACACCCCACACCCGCTAAGGTCACTCACTAAGGGAATGCCTTAACTTTGGTGGAGTATTTTAAGTGAATATAGAACAGAAAAATTACAACAAGACAGATATAAATAATACTTGTTAACTAAAACATCATTTCATTGCAGCAGAAGGTAAACATGTTTGGTTACAAAACCATAAAACAAGAGTCAAGTACTAAATATCCATCCTGATAAAAACATAAGTACATAATCCCACTACATAACTAATAGCCATAATAGAAAAGATAAGCTGAGCTTTACATCAACGGTCCAAGCTCCAAAAGATAGATAAAGAAATCTGATCAAAGCCCACTAGTGCTAGGCCCAACCTTAGGACCTGAGGGGGAAAAAGATAAAAACAACGGGGTCAGACATAAGTCTGAGCGAGTCCTATAACTTTAACAATACAATCATTAAAGTAATTAGGGTATGATATAAACTTGGTACGGTAATGACTGGGGATAAATGACTGCACTAAGCAGCCAACTAGACATAAGATGAACTAAGATATCGTTAAAGACGCATCTACCCACCCAAGGGTAATTACTACACTGCACCACACCAGTCATTCCTACTCAAAGGTTGGTCCCACCCATGGACTTAGAAAATATAACTAGTAGTTTCGTGTACCCCTAGCTGACCACATAGGTGCCGTCTGCCCCTATCTCCACTAGGTGTACCCACTACTCCCCAAGCGATCGGCTCCCTAACGTAGATACCCGTGCTGGCCCCATAGTGGGGTGTATCACTCCCCAAAGTGGCAACCCGATACAATCAACGGTGCACGGCTTATACCTACACGATGCAACAACGTCTTACCAACCAGCCCGGGTCCACACACGCATATGAAACCCGTTGGACTTGCGTTGCCACCGCTAACCCGTTTTGGCCTCTTATAGTCAAACCCAGTACGCGTGTCCCGTCCTCGACATGGGTCGAGCCCACAAAGATACATATGGGTTACTGGTTGAAATGGGCCCCCACAAGCTACCCACCTAAGCTTGTCCCTTTTCTAGTGCATCCCACTTAACCCTTTAATCATGTTTAATTACATGTTTCCACTTGGTTAAGTCTTCTAATCGTATTTTCTATTGCCACCCAAGGCAACCCACTAGATTTCCACATGCCACCCAAGGCACTTACTTGATTTCCACATGCCACCCAAGGCACCCACTTAACCCCTCATGCCCCACTACATGCTTATCTGGTTAAGTGTTTCTTAATTGATTAAGAACGTAACTTTTGTAAAGACCTCTCACATTAGACTGTCTTTTATGGCAGCTGGATTTGCCGGTCGGGTCCGGGCAGCCTTACGCCATAACAGAGTCTAACCTCGTGTCTTTACACTTGTCACGTATTTAGTTTATGCCTAAGACCTCTCACATTGGGCCAATCATTTGTAGCCGTTGGATTTGCCGGTCGGGTCCGGGCAGTCTTATGCTACAAAAGGGTCCAACCTCGTGTCTTAGTCGATTAATTACACCTAATTAATCACCCCCATATTTTGAATAAATTTTCCCTGATTAATTCCAACTTAATGATATACATAATTGACTCAATTATGTCCATCCACTTATGGTATGCAACTTCATACCAATTTCACCACAATTTTGTTAACATGAATATTAACCCCATCGTTCCTCACGTAATACGCTCACATGACATACTTAATAAGGGAAGATTCATCACAAATACAATTTGTTCAACTTAGCATAACATTAGCATCAACATGGGTTTTAAAGGTGTCAACTTGCATATATGACCATAGCATCAAACCCAACTAGCATAAATAATCAACCCAAGCTTGCATGAATCACATATGTCATAAAGAGGGTAACTTGCATAAATGTTCATGTCGTAGACCTATCATAAAGGGATAAACTTGCATACATGTCATAGGTCTGAAAAGGGAAGAACTTGCATATGTTACTCATATCATAAAAAGGGGTAAACATGCATATATATGCATGACATACAAAGGGGTAAACTTGCATATGTATGCATATCATACAAAGGTGTAAACTTGCACATGTTACTTGCATATAATCAAACACCAAACTTGCATAACATGTCATATATGAACTTGCATATAATCAAACACCAAACTTGCATAACATGTCATATATGAAATTGCATATAATCAAACACCAAACATGCATAACATGTCATATATGATCTTGCATATAATCAAACACCAAACTTGCATAACATGGTGTCATAATGGACCAATGTTTATCATAGTGATTTGCATAACTAGCATCATGAACATATAGCATAAAACTTGCATAACTAGCATCATGAACATATAGCATAAAACTTGCATAACTAACATCATGAGCACATAGCATATGATAACATAACTTGCATTGATCCACATTCATAACCATAACCTCATTACATCCTATCATAATTAGTTTAGCAATTGCTTGCTAAAGGCATAGAAACTCACAACTTGTTGATTAGCACTCCTATGAAGAAGATTAAGTTGCTAGAGTTGATTAGAAGTTGATTTGAGAAGCTATCTTCTTCTAAAATGTGATGGAGGCTCCTTCTAATTGCATTTTGACGGCATGACGGCCTTGTATCTATTTTTAGTATGAATTAGGGTAGTCTTAGGGTGTATTTATAGATTTAGGATGTAGTTTAGGCCATAGGATTAACCCTAGTTTAGATCTAAACCATCAAAAATCGTCACAGGTCAGCTAAACAGACCAATGAACCAGAACAGGTGCACCAGGCCAGCCAGGGTCAAACCAGAAAGCTGTGCAGGTTTCTGGCTCGACACGGGCGCACTTCCCAAGTGCGCCAGTGTATTTTTGTGCTGGCGCACTTCACAAGTGCGCCAGTGCATTCTAGCTTGTTTTCGGTTTTTCTACCTAACTTCGTTCGTCCATATCTTCTTCATACGGACTCCGATTTTCGAAAACTCGGACTCTATTTCGCGTATTTTTTCGAGACGAGCACAATGGCGCAACCCGTTTCCCCTAATTCCCACATCTGTGATTAGTTATTCTTTAATTTGTGAATCTTAATATTAACTGAAATTCGGGGTGTTACATTCTCCCCTACTTAAAGGATTTCGTCCCCGAAATCTCTAAGTCCAGAAGAACGTATCCTACCATCCAAACAACCATCTACTAAACCATCAAACACTGGCATCCATTGTCCTTAAAGTTTCTAATGCTGTATGAACATATGCAAAAAGTGTGTGTATATGTTCCCTGTCTAATGCAAAATCTGGCGGTCTACTGATTCAGTTGACCTCCTTAATGCAAACCATGATAGTGCCATGCATCCAATATGTATGCGAAAGAACCCTATCTGCACATACTATTTCTACATGTGTGCACAACCATACACCAAAATGCATCATCCATATGATAACACAACCATTATACATCCATTAATATAGCTACCTACACACAATTATATGCAATATGCAATACGAAGTGACTGAGCCGATCTAGTGTCTAAAGTGTGTGTATATGCATCCACGAGCAACCACTAGCAAACACTTGCATCCACACGCATCCATTAATCATAACATGTCTCAAACACATGTTTCAACCATAGGTTCACCCTATCTAAAGGTCAAAGGTACTAATGAGGGGACATACTAAAGATAAGATAAGAACTAGACAAACGATAAAGGAGAAATTAAAAGACATACCCTCAAAAAGGAATGGGTACAGTGAACGCATCTTCGCTTCTGTCTCCCAAGTAGCGTTGCTCTCATCATCTCCCCATTGCACTTTGACTAGTTGAACCTCTCTATTTCTCAACTTCCTAGTCTCTGACCCTAGGATGCGAGTAGGAGCTCGTCGAATCGTCGCATCACGCTCTACCTCCACTTCTCTAAGCAAGCTCGGCTCTACCACCTCTGCGGTCTCATGTAGGCACTTCCTCAAATGTGACACATGGAATACGTCATGTACACCACTAAGTCTCTCGGGCAAATCCACTCTATATGCCATCTGTCCAATCCTTTCCTTAATAGGAAACAGTCCTACAAACCTTGGTGCTAATTTTCCAACGGACCCAAAGCGAACAACATTCCGTAATGGAGATACTTTGACAAAGACCATGTCCCCAACATCAAACTCAAGATCCGTTCTCCTCTTATCCGCATAAGATTTCTATCTGTCTTGCGCTGCTTTCATCCTTCTTCGAATCAAATCAATCTTTTCTGAAGTTTCTCTAACCATATCGGGCCCAAGCAAGATCTTATCCGTAGATTCCCACCAACATGTAGGTGACTGACAAGGCCTTCCATAAAGAGCTTCGAATGGAGCCATACCAATACTAGACTGAAAGCTGTTATTATACGCGAACTCCACCAATGGAAGATGCTCTTCCCATGTACCTCCAAAATCTAAGATACATAGCCTCAAAAGGTCTTCTAGAATACGATTCACCCTCTCGGTCTGGCCGTCCGTCTGAGGATGATATGCGGTGCTCAAACACAACTGAGTCCCTACTGCCTCTTGCAAACTCTTCCAAAACTCGCTAGTGAAGATAGGATCTCGATCGCTCACTATGCTAGAAGGTACACCATGCAACCGAAATATCTCTCGAAGGTAAACTGAAGCTAGCCATGGAGCAGTCCTCTTACTCTTCACGGGTATGAAATGGGCGCTCTTAGTAAGCCTGTCTACCACAACCCAAATTCCCGTATTACCCTTCCTCGATCTCGGTAACCCATCGATAAAATCCATCGAGACGCTATCCCACTTCCATTGCGGAACTTCCAATGGGTGAAGCAACCCACCGGGTTTCTTTTGCTCTGCTTTCACTTGTTGGCACACCAAGCATCTGGGGACATACTCGGCCACATCTTTCTTCATACCGGCCCAAAAGAAAACTCGCTTCATGTCTTGGTACATCTTGTCCCCACCGGGATGAATGGTGATCTTCGAACGATGCGCATCATCAAGAATAGCCTTCCTCAAACCCTCGTCTTGCGGTACACAAAGTCTACCGTCTCTACGCAAGCACCCCTTATCGTCTAGGGTGTACCTACTCAAATGGCTGGACGACTCCCCCCTTATGAGCTTCTCTACTAACTCAACCAACTGTGGGTCGTCCCGCTGTGCCTCGCCAATCCGTCCCAAAAGAGTAGGTCTGACCTCTAAGGATGCTAGCAAACCGGGTACAAAGTCAACGGAAGGTTAGAAGTCCAACATCGAGATAAATTCCAAGCTTCGTCGTTCCACGAACAATGGACTCAAGGACAACCTTTTTCTGCTTAAGGCGTCTGCCACCACGTTACCCTTGCCAGGGGTATATGCTATCTCAAAATCATAGGATGCTAAGAACTCCATCCACCTTTGTTGCCTTAAGTTCAAATCCTTTTGAGAAAACAAGTACTTCAATGATTTGTGGTCAGTGAACAATTCGAACCTCTCGCCAAGAAGATAATGGCGCCAAGTCTTAAGCGCAAAAATAATAGCGGCCAACTCTAGATCATGTGTAGGGTAATTTTTCTCATGCTTTCTCAACTGCCTTCCTCCATAGGCTATTACCCTTCCCTCTTGCATTAAGACTGCGTCTAGTCCTGTCCCACAAGCATCGGTATAAACAACAAATGGCTTACTCCCATCTGGAAACACTAAGACTGGAGCTGTGGTTAAAGCTCTCTTTAACTGTTGGAACGCATCATCACAATCTACGTCCCATGTGAAAACTAGATTCTTCTTCGTCAATCGAGTTAATGGGGCTGATATCTTCGCGAAGTCCTTGATAAACTTCCTATAGTAGCCAGCCAACCCCAAGAAACTCCTCACCTCGGTAGCATTCTTCGAAACCTTCCAATCTTGGATGGACACTACCTTCGCGGGATCCACAACTATCCCTTCTTTGGAGACCACGTGCCCTAAGAACCGCACCTCCTTCCTCCAAAAGTGACATTTAGAGAATTTAGCCTTAAGACTATGCGCTCGAAGAGTCTCCAACACTCCCCTAAGATGTAGGTCATGCTCTTCTTCACTCTTAGAAAAGACCAAGATGTCACCACAAAGACCACCACGAACTTATTAAGGTACTCCCTGAACACCCTACTCATCAAATCAACAAAGTATGCAGGGGCGTTCGTCAAACCAAAGGGCATCACCAGCCACTTATAGAAACCATCCGGAGTCCTAAAGGCAGTCTTCTCTATAATATCCTCAGCCACTCTCAACTGATGAAACCCCGTGGCTAAGTCCAACTACGAAAACACTGAGGCGCCAACCAACTGATCAAAGAGATCATTGATCCTCGACAATGGGTGTCTATTCTTCTTTGTAAGTTTGTTGAGTTCTCTATAGTCTACACAAAGTCTGATGGACCCATCCGCCTTCGTGGCAAAAACCACTGGAGCACCCCACTCCGATATACTTCGTCTTATGAACCCCTTCTCAAGCAACTCCCCTACTTGCTTATTGAGTTCCCTCCTCTCACGAGGAGCCATGTGGCGCACTGGCAAAGATACTGGTTTAGCATTGTCTACCAGATATATTCGGAAGTCTATCTCCCGCTTCGGAGGTAAGCCCTTCACCTCCTCAAACACATCCGAGTATTCACGGACCACTCTAACAGATCGCAAACTCTCGACTGAAGCGTCAAGCGATTCAAGATAACTTAACATAACAGAATTCATGGGATTACAAGAGATCTCGAGAGTGTTACCCAAGCGGGTCATGAGCCTAACAACTCTCCTTTCACAATCAAGAACGGCACCATTACTGGATAACCAGTCCATGCCCAAAATTAACCCATAGCCCGTGAAGCCCAAAACAAAAGCATCACATCTAAACTCAACGCTAAGTATAGAAATCTTCAAACCCAAACATATCATGGACAAATAAGTGGAGCCCCCAATTGGGTTTGAAACAACCAAGGGATAATCTACTAGACTGGTGTCTAAGTGCAGTGACTCAACTAATGATGATGAGATAAACGAATGCGATGCGCCAGAGTCGAATAAAGTACGGACAGGATGATCAAACAGAAAAACCAGACTTTCAACGGAAATAATTCTACCTCTTTCCTGGATCGGTGGAACCGCGAGAGCCTGAACTTGCCCCCTTGCCTGACTTGGTGCCATAAGAGCCTGCACCTGTCCTCCTGAGGTAGGTCCCGTCCTCTGCCCCTTCTTAGGGCAGTCTTTCACTAGATGCCCTGCTTTTCCACATTGGAAGCAGCCAGTCTTCTTCTTCTTCCGACAATCTTTGCTGAGGTGGCCTGGTGTCCCACAGTTGAAGCACTTCTTCTTTCCCTTTCCACCGTTGCCTTTCCCACCCTTGTTTTGTTGTTGCTGTCGAGGTCTCTTCTGATCTCCTTTCTTCTTGGGTGCCTTATTAGCATTGGGACCCTTCTCTTCCTCATGTATAAGTGCCATGTCTACTAGCTTCTCAAAGATGGCCCCCATAGGGATGTGAGTCATAGCCAATCCATGCATCGGTTCATTCAAGCCTTTAACGAACCCCAGAGCCTTCTTCTCCGGTGTATTCACCATGTCTATGCCAAACCTTGCCAACTGATTAAACTTGTTGACATATTCCTTCACTGATAGGTTTCCTTGCTTTAAAGTCAAGAACCTTTCCATATACAGATTTTCTTCCACCCTTGAGAGAAACTTTGCCACAAACCTTTGCCTGAAATCCGCCCAAGAGTCAACAGGGTGCTCTCCATTAGTGACCTCCCACTAGAACGAGGCCTCTCCCTTCATTAACCAAGCAGCTAACTTGACTTTCTTTCCTTCTTCCATCTCAAAGATGTCTATCAACTCTTCCGTCTCCTTAAGCCAATCCCTAGCTTCCACAAAAGTTTCTGATCCTTGAAAAGGTTTCCCTCCCATTGCCTTAAATTCCTTGCAAGTCTTAGCAAAAGTATCCGCGTGAGGAGGAGGAGGGGGAGGAAGATCGGGTGCAACTGGTGGTGGAGGAACATTTGCTGGACCCGCAGCGGTGGCCCTAGCCTCCATCAATCTCCTATACCATACTGGTATCGCTACACCCTCCGGAAAGTTAAGATCTTCAGCCATGCTGAAACGAAAAAGGAAAGATTCAAAACGGAGAATTCGAAAGATAAAGATATGGCTATTAGGGATTATGCTTTTCTTTCAAAAACTTTTCTCTTAAAAGACATGTTTTTGAAAATACTTCTTCCAAAAATGTTTTTAGAAAAATAGTTTTTCTAAAAAAATTATCTGTTCTGGTAACCTTCAGCTCTGATACCACGTGTAACACCCCACACCCGCTAAGGTCACTCACTAAGGGAATGCCTTAACTTTGGTGGAGTATTTTAAGTGAATATAGAACAGAAAAATTACAACAAGACAGATATAAATAATACTTGTTAACTAAAACGTCATTTCATTGCAGCAGAAGGTAAACATGTTTGGTTACAAAACCATAAAACAAGAGTCAAGTACTAAATATCCATCCTGATAAAAACATAAGTACATAATCCCACTACATAACTAATAGCCATAATA
The DNA here is from genome assembly GCA_030737875.1 of Allium sativum. NCBI lineage: Eukaryota > Viridiplantae > Streptophyta > Magnoliopsida > Asparagales > Amaryllidaceae > Allium > Allium sativum. Next base: position 423,340,771 of record CM060909.1, on the reverse strand, counting down.
GAAAAGATAAGCTGAGCTTTACATCAACGTTCCAAGCTCCAAAAGATAGATAAAGAAATCTGATCAAAGCCCACTAGTGCTAGGCCCAACCTGAGGACCTGAGGGGAAAAAAGATAAAAACAACGGGGTCAGACATAAGTCTGAGCGAGTCCTATAACTTTAACAATACAATCATTAAAGTAATTAGGGTATGATATAAACTTGGTATGGTAATGACTGGGGATAAATGACTACACTAAGCAGCCAACTAAACATAGGATGAACTAAGATATCGGTAAAGACGCATCTACCCACCTAAGGGTAATTACTACACTGCACCACACCAGTCATTCCTACTCAAAGGTTGGTCCCACCCATGGACTTAGAAAATATAACTAGTAGTTTCGTGTATCCCTAGCTGACCACATAGGTGTCGTCTGCCCCTATCTCCACTAGGTGTACCCACTACTCCCCAAGCGATCGGCTCCCTAACGTAGATACCCGTGCTGGCCCCACAGTGGGGTGTATCACTCCCCAAAGTGGCAACCCGATACAATCAACGGTGCACGGCTTATACCTACACGATGCAACAACGTCTTACCTACCAGCCCAGGTCCACACACGCATATGAAACCCGTTGGACTTGCGTTGCCACCGCTAACCCGTTTTGGCCTCTTATAGTCAAACCCAGTATGCGTGTCCCGTCCTCGACATGGGTCGAGCCCACAAAGATACATATGGGTTACTGGTTGAAATGGGCCCCCACAAGCTACCCACCTAAGCTTGTCCCTTTTCTAGTGCATCCCACTTAACCCTTTAATCATGTTTAATTACATGTTTCCACTTGGTTAAGTCTTCTAATCGTATTTTCTATTGCCACCCAAGGCAACCCACTAGATTTCCACATGCCACCCAAGGCACTTACTTGATTTCCACATGCCACCCAAGGCACCCACTTAACCCCTCATGCCCCACTACATGCTTATCTGGTTAAGTGTTTCTTAATTGATTAAGAACGTAACCTTTGTAAAGACCTCTCACATTAGACTGTCTTTTATGGCAGCTGGATTTGCCAGTCGGGTCCGGGCAGCCTTACGCCATAACAGAGTCTAACCTCGTGTCTTTACACTTGTCACGTATTTAGTTTATGCCTAAGACCTCTCACATTGGGCCAATCATTTGTAGCCGCTGGATTTGCCGGTCGGGTCCGGGCAGTCTTATGCTACAAAAGGGTCCAACCTCGTGTCTTAGTCGATTAATTACACCTAATTAATCACCCCCATATTTTAAATAAATTTTCCCTGATTAATTCCAACTTAATGATGTACATAATTGACTCAATTATGTCCATCCACTTATGGTATGCAACTTCATACCAATTTCACCACAATTTTGTTAACATGAATATTAACCCCATCGTTCCCCACGTAATACGCTCACATGACATACTTAATAAGGGAAGATTCATCACAAATACAATGGTTTCAACTTAGCATAACATTAGCATCAACATGGGTTTTAAAGGTGTCAACTTGCATATATGACCATAACATCAAACCCAACTAGCATAAATAATCAACCCAAACTTGCATGAATCACATATGTCATAAAGAGGGTAACTTGCATAGATGTTCATGTCATAGACCTATCATAAAGGGATAAACTTGCATACATGTCATAAGTCTAAAAGGGGATGAACTTGCATATGTTACTCATATCATAAAAAGGGGTAAACATGCATATATATGCATGACATACAAAGGGGTAAACTTGCATATGTATGCATATCATATAAACTTGCACATGTTACTTGCATATAATCAAACACCAAACTTGCATAACATGTCATATATGAACTTGCATATAATCAAACACCAAACTTGCATAACATGTCATATATGAAATTGCATATAATCAAACACCAAACTTGCATAACATGTCATATATGATCTTGCATATAATCAAACACCAAACTCATGGTGTCATAATGGACCAATGTTTATCATAGTGATTTGCATAACTAGCATCATGAACATATAGCATAAAACTTGCATAACTAGCATCATGAACATATAGCATAAAACTTGCATAACTAACAACATGAGCACATAACATATGATAACATAACTTGCATTGATCCACATTCATAACCATAACCTCATTACATCCTATCATAATTAGTTTAGCAATTGCTTGCTAAAGGCATAGAAACTCACAACTTGTTGATTAGCACTCCTATGAAGAAGATTAAGTTGCTAGAGTTGATTAGAAGTTGATTTGAGAAGCTATCTTCTTCTAAAATGTGATGGAGGCGCCTTCTAATTGCATTTTGACGGCATGACGGCCTTGTATCTATTTTTAGTATGAATTAGGGTAGTCTTAGGGTGTATTTATAGATTTAGGATGTAGTTTAGGCCATAGGATTAACCCTAGTTTAGATCTAAACCATCAAAAATCGTCACAGGTCAGCAGAACAGACCAGAGAACCAAAACAGGTGCACCAGGCCAGCCAGGGTCAAACCAGAAAGCTGTGCAGGTTTCTGGCTCGACACGGGCGCACTTCCCAAGTGCGCCAGTGTATTTTTGTGCTGGCGCACTTCACAAGTGCGCCAGTGCATTCTGGCTTGTTTTCGGTTTTTCTGCCTAACTTCGTTCGTCCATATCTTCTTCATACGGACTCCGATTTTCGAAAACTTGGACTCTATTTCGCGTATTTTTCCGAGACGAACGCAATAGCGCAACCCGTTTCCCCTAATTCCCACATCTGGGATTAGTTATTCTTTAATTTGTGGATGTTAATATTAACTGAAATTCGGGGTGTTACACCATGCGTAATGCATAATTTGAGCAGCAGATTGCTTATTTAATAATTGTTCCTTAATATCCCAGATTTCTTGGGCACTTTTGTACCTTATGAGTTAGGGTAAAAGTGTGTACTGATCCATGAGAATAGCCAAGAACAAAGTAAATTGTCTTGCCTTTTGTAGTGCATATATTCTTTATTAATCAGCAAGTTTCCACTCGAATCAGTACACATTTTTGCTAGAATAGATAGAGTTCCATTGATATATGCCTCTAACCCATATCCAGTAAGAGTCGTGTTAACCTGAAACTTCCATAGCAGATTGATTTTTCCATCCAATTATATAGAGAACGTATGAATTTTTGGGTTGATGATGTTCCTTGACTTTAATCCATTGTTTCGAATATTATCTGCAGACTGTGATACATTGTCTCTTGCTGGTGTGGTGCTTGATACCGTAGCATCATTTGTGGGCCATGTTAATGGTGGGAAGGAATGATCAAATGAAGCAAATGCTAATAATCTGCTGGTGTGATGCAACCAGGTTTTTTTTTTGGCTAAAATCATCCTGGATGGCACAACCAATTTTAAACGAACAGATATCTTGAAAATAATAATCAAGAACCACTTTGATCGAGAAGAAGGTATCTCCTCAATTATGAAAGAAAAACTGAGTGGAGAAACAACCACCAACATATTTGTGGAGAAAACTTTAAGAAGATGACGATGTTGTTAGGCGAGATTGGGCTCTGATACCATATTACAAAGAATGCAACAATGTAGAGAAAAGCTTTGATTTATTATGTGATAATTGTAATCATAATTCTGTACAGATGGCCGACATTTATATAGTTTGAGAATAACTGTATTACATGTCTCTAATTTGACTTAAGAAAGTATATCCATATGAATCTTGAATATAAATCAACAAATGATACGTAGTAATTAAATTTATAATCATAGTTGATTGTAAATATGTTGAAATGTGCTCTTTACCACTCAAAGACAATGTCCATTATTCAGGTATTTGCATTTATACCATTTCAAATTTCAGTGATGCAATTTCATTGACACTTTGTGGACTGTATGGAATATTATCTCCATACCAGCTGGAAGTGATAACTTAAATGACAAAAAATGTTCAAATTACCTACTTTAGTATTTTCCTTTCACAACTTATACCTCTTTCAATTGCTGTGACGACCACCGTACACTACCAATACCCAAGAAATGCATTGTGGTAGTGTTTGGCCAATGCAAGGCGATCATCGAGCTTGGAATAATAAGAATAACTCAAAACCTACCATCTATCTCACAGCGCACGAAAAAAATAATAATATTAACGTAGGATTGTTATAAAACAAGCGAGACAGTATAAGTTGAAATGAACCATAAACATCAGGTAAACGCATATCACAACATAGTAACAAATAGTCAAATACAGACTATCTCCAAAATACCTTCTCTATACAAAATGCACTACTATGCCCAAAGTGGGGATAAATAGAAATGAACCGGGATAAGTGTATGTGTGTGTATATATAATACGTGGAAGCCTCGTGCTCGTCTCTGGACAGCTACTCGAGCACACCAATCTATCTCTGGTCTGCTTATTTAAGAGCATGCAGATTAATAAGAAGCAATGCATGAAACCCCAAGTAAGACAAAATCTGGTGTGATAGATGGTAATCTCAATCACTAAATTGGGTAATAACATTGGTATGAAGAATCATACCTAAACGATCCCTCCATCCAAATAGCCAGCACATATGATCATGTACTCTACCCTAATTAGCGAGTAAGAACGTTATTTACTTATCTTAACCACCAAAAAATATATTAGATCTGGACTAGAGAAGATTTATCTTGGATCCCAAGGTGGTTTAGCAGCTCTTGTCTTGTTTTGATGTTGATTTGGCTTGATCTTCGCTGAAGATGGTTGTTTGGCTAATTAAAAAGTGGTTTTAGTGTTGATTTGAGAGGTGAAGACCATTAAAGGGTGTAAGGACTATTTTAGGAGTGGTGAAATGATTAGGAGAAGGTTCTCCTATCTCTTCAACCTCCACAAATCACCAAATCCGAAATGGACTGTGGGCCCTACCTGCTAATGACTTAATCTGCCCCATTAATACATCCTAACCGTATCTCGGTCGTTCCTTCCAAACGGCAAGTCTGTTTGCTTAATGTGACCACTATATGGGATGGGAAATCACCATTTGAATCCAATGGAAGTGGTTTCAAGTCTAGATTTTTTACCAATCAAAAATTATGGGCGAAACAAGATTTGCCAAGGATAAAAATGGTCACATTAAAATTCGACAAAAATAACGAAGATAGGAAATAACCCTATTAGTCATTTTCAAAAACTATATAGTCATACAGACTCATACATAAATAATATAAACATTCTACGGCTCTCCTATACATTGAATACGGGTCATTACAATATTAATATGAACTTTGAATGAGCATAGGAAAAAAATACAAACCCGAAATGGTGTTGGGGACTACTATGGGAGTGGTGAAATGATTACGAGAAGGTTCTCCTATCTCTTCAGCCCCCACAAGTCACCAAACCCGAAATTGGCTGTGGGCCCCACCTGCAATGACATTATCAGCCCAATTAAGTCATCCCAACCTTATTTCAATCATTCCTCCCAAACAGCAAGTCTGTTTTCTTAATGTAGCCACTCTACGGAATGTGAAACCATCATCTAAATCCAATGGAATTAGTTTCAAATCTAAATTCTTTACCAATCAAAAGTTATGGGCGAAACAAGATTCTTTAAGGGTAAAATAATCACATTAAAATTCGACAAAAATAGTGAAGAAATGAAATGAAATGACTATATTAGTTATTTTCCAAATTTATACAGTCATACAACCTCATATGTAAATAATATAAATATTATACGATCCGTGATATATATACACACACACACACACACAAGTGCGCACCCGTGCTTCGCACACGGAGATGCGAAGATAATGTTAATTTATAGCAAGCATGTTAGGACTAATTTATAACGGAAAGTTGAATGAAATATACACGGAAACAGTAGCCAAAGTCACATACAATGAAATTAAAGTTAATTATGAACATTGGAGTACCAAAATATTATTGTTGGAAAAGTATATTATAAGTCACATAATAATGCCAAATCTATGTTTCCTAAAGCATGGGGACATGTTGTAGGTATCTCGATATTTAATAATGCAACATATAGTTAATATGAAAATAGCATATTTTCCAAACAGAAGGTATAGCACTTCATGGCTGTTACAACTGTTCAAACTTCAAACAGGTGACCTTATTGAACCGTATTCGTTTCATTTCATGGAAATTTAGACAACGTGGAATACTATATTGCATTTTAAGCATAACGAAACAAAATTGACAATTACTTCTTCCCTCGATTACTGTGATGTTTGCTAGAACATGCGAAGGGAAGGTATAAAAACATGACTGAAATAAACATAGGTGGAGTAAAATATTATATCAGAATCAAATACGTAGAAGAAAAAATGTTTATTACAATTACATGAACGGGTATTGTGCAATATCCAATAAAGCAGGACTGATTAACAGTAAAATAAACTTTGCTAAATTCAACAATCAAAAACCTTAAGGACTATTATGAACAGAGTTAAAATGACACCAAAGCAGCAGCCATATAGGAAAACGCTGCAGATAGAAAGTAAGCAAGTAGCATCAATCATATTCCATGTAGGCAACTCTTGCCGTTTGAGCTGTTTTGCACATGAAATTAGGCAAAGACGGTGCTTATGAACATAGATTTTAGGCATTTATTACATGATTTTAGAGAATTTTAGAATAAATGGAAAATTAGTTTGTCAGCAACTTTGTGAAATCAACTTAGCCTTAAATCAATTGAATAAATGAAAAAATGCCTAATTTATTTTGCTATATTAGGGATGATAATTGAATATGATGGCTTGTAATTGTGTAGATGCGCCCAATTGGAATAAAACACCAAACTTGCATGAGGGTAGGATCAGTGGGAAAAATTAGGCACTTGTCTGTCAGCCGAAGTAAAACAGATATGCACATCTCCTGCAAAACCATATCGAAATACTTAAATTCAACTAAGGTATATGTCGAATTAATTATATAAATTTTGCAGCAAACAATGAAATTCAGCTATGGAAACAACATACAGAACTCAAATAGGCGGTACTCTTCCATCCAAGTTTATTAAGGATGGACACACAGCCCAAAAAAGAAACTAACTCAAATATTTTATTGCCTATAAATAAAAGGGAAAGACTTCGGTTAACACCACTTCTTTTAGTATCTCCATCTGTCTAGCCTCTTTTGCATATTGTTAAGAAATAATTTAAGGTGAGAAAAAAGGAATAATGCAAGGAAGCACGGTTAATGTCAATCTATTTATTAATTTTAAAATGTGTAAAAGCATATAGTAGAGTTTCCAAATAAACCAATTTCAATAATTCAAATATTCATTTAATATTTGAAAATTAACATTGCTGGTTTCTCATTGTTCAATTTCTCACTTTCTAGGATAAATAAATCATGGTTTTGACAATGAGATAGAGAAAGAAACTTTCTGGCCTAAAAGATACTAAAGTATGAAATGGATAAATAGTTCGTGGGAACAAATTCATCTTGCGACTAACTCACTTGTAATTTTCCCCCTTACCCATACCAATTTCCAACTTGAAAATGAAGAGCAGCAGGAGATATTGTTCACGGGGATTGTTAATGACACCCCTGTTTTGGTTAAGGGGTGACATTTTGTTAAGGGCACACCACTGTTTTAAAAAGTGTTAAGGGGCAACACCACGTCTACTTTTCAATCCCCAAAATAACCTCGTGTCCTTCAAACTTCAACCCCACTCACGAAATACAAAGCCCGCGCTTTATTTCTCAAAAAATCCTGCAGTGCTCAAAATAAGGGTTCCCAAATCGCGTTTCGTTCTCAAAATTAGGGTTCTGCAGTGCTCTCACGCTAGGGTTTGCCATTAAAGATGGTTCGATTCAAGCATACTACGAGGAAGACGAAGGAATCTGTTGCCAAGAAGAAAACCGTGGAAAAGAGGTATGTTTGTACTAGATTAATGGTAATTTCAGTTGGTATTAGCACATGTATGCTTGGTATTACCAATTGTGAGCAATGGGTTTGCGTGTGGAGGGGTTTGGTGGGGAAGAAGGGCTAAACATTGGGAAATTTTGTTGGATTTGCAGAGAATACGGTTGGGAGGGTACGGTTTTGGGTGGGTAAATCCTCTGGAATAGGAAAGCTTGTCCCTTTTAGTATTTGACTTGTTGTCACCGTTTTTATAATTCAAAATCAGCTTTTGTTTTCCATATATAAGTTTCATTTGTTCAATTTGTTTTAAACTTTGGTTTCGGTTTGTGTTGTCCGATTATAGGTGTTAAAAATGGTTGATTGATGTCGACTTATGGTTGAAAAAGGGTTCTATGGTTTGTGAGTATTAAAATACTTAGTAAAGCTTGTCCTTTATAATATTTGGCAAGTTGATTGATGTCGACTTAGGGTTAGTTGTTGTTGAAATTTAGATTACACATTCGGTTTTACTTGTTGTTTACATGGTGGCTCTTTACCTTCTTATAGTATTAAAGTAGGTTATATTGTTGTCGTACTTTGTTGACGGCGTATAACTAAATTGTTTACGTGATTGATTGCAGGAAACCGACTTCGTCTACGTCCGCTCGTCTACCGCCTACTGCTTCAAATAGGAAGAAACGTGCTGAAGAACAACGCAAATTGGAAGAGAAAAAGAATAAGAAAGCAGTAGAAGCTGAAGCGAATAACTCTGAGCAAAGTTCAAGTGAAAAAGAAGAGTCCAACGACCGTAGTACTTCCGATGGAGGCGAAAAAAGTAGTGATCATAGCGGCCATGACAGAAAAGAGGAGGGCAACACAAGTGGTAGTGATCATGAACGAGACGATGACAGAGAAGAGGGTGAAAAAGGTGGTACTGATGAGGAACAAGACGATGACACAATAGAGGGCAACAAAGCTGGTGAAGAACGTGAAGAAGACGACGACAGAGAAGAGGGCAACAGGGGAGGTAGTGAGCATGAAGAAGATGTTGTTGGAGAAGATAGCGACGGAGATGATAGTGAGCGTGATGAAGGAGGTGATGGAGTTGAGGAGAAAGCAGATGAAGAAGGTGACAAATCTGAGTCTGAATATAGTGGCCGTGAAAGTGGTAGCGAGGAACATGATAGTGAGGAAGGCAGGGTAGGAGAGGAAGAGGTTGAAGAGGTTGAACATGTGGAAAAGAGAAAACGTACAATTAAAGGCAAACGAAAGCGGAAAGAAATAGAATCATCCACCACTGAAGATGAACGGACACTGTTGTTTGCATTCAAACATCACATTGCTCATGAAATATGGAAATCTACTGTAAGTTTTTCATATGTTTTTTCTAAGATTTTATTTATACTTGTGACTACGCGTGAATTGTTATCTTTTATTAGACTGTAATATATATATATATATATATATATATATATGTGTGTGTGTGTGCATACCATATAGAAACCTCGAGGAGAAGTAAGACTGGTGAGAGTCCATACTCATGTTGGCACGCAACGATTGTGGGATTATAGAAAAGAATGTTCATTTGTTAAAGAGGTTGTAGTTAAGTCGAGATTCCATAAGCTAGCGCTACATGCTCACGAGACTTTAGACAAAGTCCTAATCAATGCATTCGTCGAAAGATTTTATCCGGAGACAAACACATTTCACCTTCCATTTGGTGAGTTGGGGATAACCCTTGATGAAGTAGTGCACATAACTGGCCTTCCGTTGGAAGGAAGAGCAGTTACTGGTTCTCTTGGTGGCTCGAGGGGTATAGGTGTCGAAGATGTGTACAAACTACTTGAAGATTGCCTTGGTGTTGACAGACCAACTGCTATACAAGTGTTAGCAGGCGATAAAAAAATTAAATTTGAATGGTTACGAAGTCAGTTTGAGGGTTCGAGGGAGGCTGTAATAACCCGGAAAATCTGGGCCAGTTTAAAATTTTTATTTTGGCAATTTTAGCGAGTTTTGACTATTTAAAATGAATTATTTTAAATAATATCGACGAGAAATTTATTTTGAATATAATTTGAACGTATATATTTATACGCGTCGTCGTTAGAATATAAATATTTATATATAATTATAAATAGAATTGAAAATGGCGCGGTAGTTCGATAATTCGATTTCAAACTTCAATTGAATGTACCGGGTGCAAAACAATCCGGATTTTAGTGAAACCAAAAATGATAGGATCTAATTGATAATATCTTTCTATCGAATCCGAAAAATCAAAATTTCGTAGCGGGAATCAAAAGATATGTCCAGTTGAAAATTCTGAATAGTCGCTATGGAATTCAGGCCCTTAAAAATGGACATTTTGCAAATTACCTCGGATTTCGACGAAACCAGTTTTGTTGGGTCCGTGATGTCAAATTATTGCTATGTTTCAAATTTCATAATTTTTCGAATCAATATGTGAGCGTGGAAAAGGAAAATGCGTTTGACCATTTTCAGTGGATTTTAATCGACTGGAAATTGGCCATTTCTCAAACGGTCTCAGAATTTGACGAAACTAGTTTTGTTAGGACCGTATCGTCAATACGAAGCTAGAGAATATTTTTCGAGAATTTTTAGAGTTAGTATGTGACCCCGGTAATTTGAAATGTACGTTTAAAATTCAATATAGTGATTTAAATGTAAATGTAACGGAAACTGATTGAAACGATTGAATCAGTTTGCGGTACATATCCCATTGTGTTCAGAATGAGGGTAATTAGCTAGGGACGATAGTCGGTGGGTTCAATTTCGAGTTGAAATTAAAAAGTTACTTTATGAGGATTTAAAATAAAAATTAAATAAACTAAATATATATAAACCTTCTCCTTACCTTTCAGATCTGAAAAAAAAAAAAAAGAGATGCAGACGATCGAAATCGCGACGCGCTCCCCCTCCTCCGCCTGCGCGCCGTCGCGGGTCCCTTCCCTCCACAGGCGATCGCCGTTCGCCAGCATTCCCAGCCTCCGCCCCCTCTCCGATCAGTCGGTCTTGCCCCTCGACCGCGAACCCTAGCCCCCTGAAAGCCATAACCTGTCGCCCCCTTTACTAGCTGCCTCCGCCATCATCGAAGTCCCCTGCCGCCGAGCCTGGCCATCGCCCCCTTCGCTGGTATTTTTATTTTACTTTTATTTTCTTATTTTATTTTATTTTATTTTTCGTTTTCATTAAAATACAGAAAAAAGAATAAAAAGAAAACTGAAATTTTTATATATGTTTTTAAAGAGAAAACTGAAATTTTTATATATGTTTTTAAAGAGAAAACTGAAATTTTTATATATGTTTTTAAAATATAAAACTGAAATTAAAATTGATTTAATATATATATATATATAAATGGCATTGATTTTTCAATTATGAATGGCATTGATTTTTCAATTATGAATGGCATTGATTTTTCAATTATGAATGGCATAGATTTTTTCAAATGAAATTAGCGTTGTTTTTAAAATGAATTAGCATTAGAAAAATATGATTTTTATATATTGAACTTCGAAATAAAAATATGATTTTTATATATTGAACTTCGAAATAAAAATATGATTTTTATATATTGAACTTCGAAATAAAAATATGATTTTTATATATTGAACTTCGAAATAAAAATATGATTTTTATATATTGAACTTCGAAATAAAAATATGATTTTTATATATTGAACATCGAAGTAAAAATATGATTTTTATATATTGAACATCGAAGTAAAAATATGATTTTTATATATTGAACATCGAAGTAAAAATATGATTTTTATATATTGAACATCGAAGTAAAAATATGATTTTTATATATTGAATAGCATAGTAAAAATTCAATTTTTATATATGTAGTGAAAGCGGACAACGAAAGCGACAAAAGGCGAGTTGGCGAAGATTTCCTGCATTAGAAGTGCCGTGGAGCTAGGATAGCTATGAGTGAGAATTTCTCACTCTTCAATTTCTATTTCTAGTCATATATATATACTAGGATGCAGACGGTGCTTAGTAGCACCCGACACAATCATCCACAGACCATGGACTTGTTTGTTTGGTTGCATAGATTAGTTATATGATTTGATTTGAATTTGGTGGTTTGGTGATTTTGATTGATGTGTGAATGGCGTGGGCCTTCACTAGACCGGGGATAAGGCTAGGCCTTGTCCCGTTTCTAGTATCGTGCCGTTATGCCGCCGAAATTTTCTAAAATAAGTTAGATAAATAAAAATATCATTTTATTTAAAGAATGAACTGAATAGAAATTCATATGTTGGAATAAAATGTTTTGTCGTTAAAAATATAATTTTTAACGTGAATGTGAATAAATAAATATTCATTTGCAAACCAGACGGTTTGTTTATGTACACCTATTTGAAGGACATTGATTGGGTCGATAAATTTTACACATCGTCCAACTGCACAAATAAGATATGTGTTTGATTGTTTGAAACCCCACACAGGTGTTAGGATGAAATTTGCAGTTCACTCATCCTGATTGATTAAATATGTCGATCGATTGATTGACAGGCTGTTATAAGCGTTAGATATCTATATTTGATGCTTATACAGTGTAGTGCACTTTGGTTGATGGTTGATTATTTTTCAATGCTATTATATACATGTGTTGTAGAAAATCCATATAATTAACATTATATGGTAATTGATTGGGCCTCATTCCAGTTTTGAAAAAGAAATATTTGAAAAAGAAATTTTGAAATAGAATATTTGAAAATAGGAATATATGAAGCCGTATTGATTAGATTGACGCCATTTTGACGTGAACGATATATATATCGATTTTATTCATTTTATAATGAATATCGAAAGTGATTTCAAAATCTGAAATTTTGAAAAGAAATGAATTCGAATTGAAATTGAATAGAAATGAATTTTAAAACGAATTTATAAAGAAGAATTCAATTTTGATTTGAATTGAAAAGGAAGTTGAAACTGCTTTTGAAACGAATTTTAAAACTATTTATATAATTTGTTTTAAATAGAAATCGACGAAATATATATTATATATATAATATAATGGCCTAAATAGAACGCGCCGCGCCGCGGCAGTTCGTGAATTTCGACCATTTATTTCAAACGGACATTACGGGAGATCCGACCGTCGGATTCTCCTAAAACCGGAACCGTTGGGTTCGTATCGAAAAGAGCTTTCTAATGAATATTAGAAATTTGAAATCTAACGGTTGGATTTGGAATTATGTCCAAATCAAATTTGAAAAAGGTCGCTGTAAGTGCAGTTCGATGGCCATTGATGGAAATCGACTGTACGGGCCTTGATAAAATTATTAAAAATAGTAATAATTTGTGTAAAATCATAAGAAATGATTTGTGAAGAATTGGGATGAAAAACTCCATATTTGAAAAGATAAAAATAGATTTTTATCGAAATGAACTAGTTTTGAACTAGAAATATAATTCTATTTATTTTTATATAAATAAATTGAATTTGAAATGGTTTTGAAAATAACCAGAATTTCCAATGATTGCATTGGAGTGGATTTGAATCGAAATTGTCTTCGGAATATTTCGATGTTGGAATTCGTGATTATACAGATGTTGTTATGGAAATTTGAAAGATATATATTTATATCGTTATTTCCAATACGACATTTGTTAGTCGTAGAATTTGATATTGAATATAAGCCGGTATATTTTCTATTCAGAGCCTTGTATTGAATATCAAATGTGATTTGGGTTTGTCGTGAATGGTGTCTTCACTAACACTGTTCTTGAACCCAGTTGAGAAAAGATTAAATCTCTTTAATTAGATTTAATGAAGTGTACCAATTAAATGATATTTAATTGGAATTGAATTGGTATTGATTTTTGGGTTTATCGTGAACAGTGTTTTAAATAACACTCGTTCTTTAACCCGATAATCAATGGAATGTGACTTTGGGTTTATCGTGAACTGTGTCTTAAATGACACTGATTCTTTAACCCAGTCAAAGATTAAAACTAAGTGGAGTTTTAATGAATCTTTAATTAGATTGAAAAGATCGAGAATGGAGTATCACCAGTTTTACTCCAGGCGATAGTTGAATCTTTAATTAGATTTGAACGTGAAATGGTAATTGAATTTACCGATAACACCGTGGTGTTAGATATGAAGTATAACCAGTTTTACTTCATGGGATGAATAGGTTGGGATTGGGAAATAAAATAAATGATTTCTTCGGTGTGGTTCGCTAATCCCGACTAGTTTGAATTGATATTCAAAGGAGATTAAAGAATAAATTTAAAGAATTTATCTTGGATAAAATTAATGGGAACTTTTCCCAAAGTATAGGAATATTTGAATAAAAGAATATTCTGAATTGGAATGAGGCGTATGTTGTGTTTGTGTAACACTTTTATAATATATACGCGAGTTATTCAGAAAGACCGGGTTTATCCCATTCTGAATAACTGATTCGACGTGGTGTCGAAGATGAAGACGATGGTCGAAGACCGGAAGTCTCCATGTCGTTTGGGTGATTACTGATGATCTTGATTGGGCTGTACACCCAAGAGGATGGAAACAGTTAGGGATCGTCCAGACGTACTTGGAGATCGATGGATATGCGGGGTACTAGGTGCCTCCGGTTTCGTTCAGACCCAGAACGGACTTGTAAATGGACTGTGTGTCTGACATTGGATTTTAGTCCGTGCGATTGATTTCTATTAAATATATATCTGCTTGGCGGCGGAGAATTTATTCTCTTGCTTAACGCCCTTCTCTGAGACGTACGAGCTCAGGGGTTATATATTGATGGATATCAAACGCATGGAGTGAAGTGCCTGTGTGGTATGCCTAAGTGGCAATTGATCGAGGCTTCTGTTGAAAAGCAAAGTCTTGTGGTGATGATCAAAGCACAGCCTGTGTGGCACAGCTTTGTGTAACGTGAATTCGCGAGTTTCACACCCGGTATGAACCAAAAACGGGAGACGGACCTCAGGGAGGGCCTGCGTTTCCTCCTAGCTAGAAGTGGCGTCAGTGGTTTTACACGCCCTGACGAGTTTGACTTATGTGGTTGTTGCTGTTGCGAGGCGCCTCGGTTTGATCGGACGATCCGGGTCCGATGGAGTCATTCGTTGGCTCATTTACGCCCCCAAAGGGCGGGGAAACGCAGTGTTCAGGCATTTTAATCCACATCGGTGGACCGGCCCTGACGATCCAAGGGTCACTCGAGCTCTGATCCTGAGACTCGGGCTAGGCAGTCTCGAATCGGTTGAGGACTATCTTTTGCCTCGGTTCATAGATGGAAACCCAATTTCCAGATACGTGACTTTTGCGGTTTTATTTGTAGAGCCTAGTATGGCGACATAGTGGGATGGGGCACTTATGCCGCCTATGATTGATACTTATGATTTGAAGTTGTTTTATATACTATGCACTTATAATAGTATCAAATGATTTGTTTTCAACGTATCAAGCATTCTTGGCTATTATAAGGTAAAAACCCTATCCTCCGGCTTGCGTTGCATTGTGTGATGGGAACTGGGTCTTATAATAGCTTCATTTTTCTTTATTTAGCATTGCGCTGTTTGTTTTATGCACTGGTATTCTTGGGAGGAAACCCGTTCCGTGTTATACGGCGTGGTCCCTTGATCTACCTAACTTTAAAAACAAAGATTAAAAACTGTTTTAGTTCTCACACCAGTCACATGACTGACCTGGAGTTTATTGTTTTAACCTAAACTCTGGGTGCCCCTATTTTGACACGGGCAGCTAGTAGTTTTGGTTTTGCAGATTTATATTCACAGGATCCTGGTTTACAGCTGGAACGATATCCGGAAAGCTTTGTATCCGTATATCTCATTCTAGTTGTGTATTGTGTTATTTTCCGCTGCTATGTATTTAAATGTAATTTAAATCTCTGATATTTCTGTGTAATATTCATTCATACTCTGTATATTCTTGTAATCTGATGCATTGTTGTAATATACAGTGAAATGTTCTTCCGTATGCATTCTGATTTGTCTTGTTCTCAAACGATAGGGCGTTTCGAACGGCCTGGATCGGTTTAGCGACTGGTTCGGACCGAGCGAAATTCCTTCTCGTCACAGTTGGTATCAGAGCTTTGGTTTGCAAAGCTAGAGAACAAGACACATTAGAACCGTACGAAAGAATTCATCAGATATTGGATTAGTAATATCCAATGAGAATGACTCGTTAGAGATGGGATCAGTAGTATCCTAGAACGAGTGTGAAGAGTATATTTTTCTAATGAAAACAAGTCTATTTTGCAAATTTAAATCAATTATTCGTATTTGATTATCTTTTTATATTGATTAGGACAATCCAAAATATAAAGATTTTGCGTATGCGCCTAGCTAGCGTGTATTCGAAGTTTTGATATATTGGATAGATATAGAATTACACTCTAATCGCCCGGAGATGATTTTGATGATGGAGCTCCATCATTAGAATTGATATTCGAGTGACGAACGTGTAATATCTATATACCTCCTATTGACTGGTGTGAGAACCAAAATTAGATAGGGCCTATTGTTGTGATTTGGCATCAAAAATCTGATTTTTGACTATGTATCAAAGTAATCAATTTGAAAACTCTAATCCACTAATTGATTGATGATTGTGTTGTTTGTTTAATTGTTTGATAATTTGGAACCATTATGCCTAATAGCAACAAATATTGAACTGTATTGAAAATTGGTCGCAATTGCTTGCATATACATATACTTACATTGAACAGGTCTAGCAAGGAGGCTAGAGCAGAGAATAAAATTTGTTTGCCCGACAAATAGGTACATGTTTACTACATAATTTACTGTTTTGTTTGGGTGATGATGATTTTATGAGCCTATTGGCTAGCCGCTTGGCTTTTTCTTTTTCTTTTTGAGATCTGAAGGACCGGGGAAGCTATTTGAAATTCCCCGATGCTCCCGGTGCAGGGGAGGTTATGGCGAAATTTTTCGAAAATTTAGGGTGTTAGCCAAATTTTTGAAATTTTGAAAATTCTCAGAAACTGAAAAGTTGGAGAATGGAAGCCAGATCGAGCGTAGAGTTGAATAATCAAACCACTTTCGACTTTGTTCCTTTTCGGGGACGAAAAGTTTTAAGTGGGGGAGATTGTAATAACCCGGAAAATCTGGGCCAGTTTAAAATTTTTATTTTGGCAATTTTAGCGAGTTTTGACTATTTAAAATGAATTATTTTAAATAATATCGACGAGAAATTTATTTTGAATATAATTTGAACGTATATATTTATACGCGTCGTCGTTAGAATATAAATATTTATATATAATTATAAATAGAATTGAAAATGGCGCGGTAGTTCGATAATTCGATTTCAAACTTCAATTGAATGTACCGGGTGCAAAACAATCCGGATTTTAGTGAAACCAAAAATGATAGGATCTAATTGATAATATCTTTCTATCGAATCCGAAAAATCAAAATTTCGTAGCGGGAATCAAAAGATATGTCCAGTTGAAAATTCTGAATAGTCGCTATGGAATTCAGGCCCTTAAAAATGGACATTTTGCAAATGACCTCGGATTTCGACGAAACCAGTTTTGTTGGGTCCGTGATGTCAAATTATTGCTAGGTTTCAAATTTCATAATTTTTCGAATCAATATGTGAGCGTGGCAAAGGAAAATGCGTTTGACCATTTTCAGTGGATTTTAATCGACTGGAAATTGGCCATTTCTCAAACGGTCTCAGAATTTGACGAAACTAGTTTTGTTAGGACCGTATCGTCAATACGAAGCTAGAGAATATTTTTCGAGAATTTTTAGAGTTAGTATGTGACCCCGGTAATTTGAAATGTACGTTTAAAATTCAATATAGTGATTTAAATGTAAATGTAACGGAAACTGATTGAAACGATTGAATCAGTTTGCGGTACATATCCCATTGTGTTCGGAATGGGGGTAATTAGCTAGGGACGACAGTCGGTGGGTTCAATTTCGAGTTGAAATTAAAAAGTTACTTTATGAGGATTTAAAATAAAAATTAAATAAACTAAATATATAAACCTTCTCCTTTCTCTCTCCTTACCTTTCAGATCTGAAAAAAAAAAAAAAGAGAGACGCAGACGATCGAAATCGCGACGCGCTCCCCCTCCTCCGCCTGCGCGCCGTCGCGGGTCCCTTCCCTCCACAGGCGATCGCCGTTCGCCAGCATTCCCAGCCTCCGCCCCCTCTCCGATCAGTCGGTCTTGCCCCTCGACCGCGAACCCTAGCCCCCTGAAAGCCATAACCTGTCGCCCCCTTTACTAGCTGCCTCCGCCATCATCGAAGTCCCCTGCCGCCGAGCCTGGCCATCGCCCCCTTCGCTGGTATTTTTATTTTACTTTTATTTTCTTATTTTATTTTATTTTATTTTATTTTTCGTTTTCATTAAAATACAGAAAAAAGAATAAAAAGAAAACTGAAATTTTTATATATGTTTTTAAAGAGAAAACTGAAATTTTTATATATGTTTTTAAAATATAAAACTGAAATTAAAATTGATTTAAAATATATATATATATATATAAATGGCATTGATTTTTCAATTATGAATGGCATTGATTTTTCAATTATGAATGGCATTGATTTTTCAATTATGAATGGCATTGATTTTTCAATTATGAATGGCATAGATTTTTTCAAATGAAATTAGCGTTGTTTTTAAAATGAATTAGCATTAGAAAAATATGATTTTTATATATTGAACTTCGAAATAAAAATATGATTTTTATATATTGAACATCGAAGTAAAAATATGATTTTTATATATTGAACATCGAAGTAAAAATATGATTTTTATATATTGAACATCGAAGTAAAAATATGATTTTTATATATTGAACATCGAAGTAAAAATATGATTTTTATATATTGAATAGCATAGTAAAAATTCAATTTTTATATATGTAGTGAAAGCGGACAACGAAAGCGACAAAAGGCGAGTTGGCGAAGATTTCCTGCATTAGAAGTGCCGTGGAGCTAGGATAGCTATGAGTGAGAATTTCTCACTCTTCAATTTCTATTTCTAGTCATATATATATACTAGGATGCAGACGGTGCTTAGTAGCACCCGACACAATCGTCCACAGACCATGGACTTGTTTGTTTGGTTGCATAGATTAGTTATATGATTTGATTTGAATTTGGTGGTTTGGTGATTTTGATTGATGTGTGAATGGCGTGGGCCTTCACTAGACCGGGGATAAGGCTAGGCCTTGTCCCGTTTCTAGTATCGTGCCGTTATGCCGCCGAAATTTTCTAAAATAAGTTAGATAAATAAAAATATCATTTTATTTAAAGAATGAACTGAATAAAATTCATATGTTGGAATAAAATGTTTTGTCGTTAAAAATATAATTTTTAACGTGAATGTGAATAAATAAATATTCATTTGCAAACCAGACGATTTGTTTATGTACACCTATTTGAAGGACATTGATTGGGTCGATAAATTTTACACATCGTCCAACTGCACAAATAAGATATGTGTTTGATTGTTTGAAACCCCACACGGGTGTTAGGATGAAATTTGCAGTTCACTCATCCTGATTGATTAAATATGTCGATCGATTGATTGACAGGCTGTTATAAGCGTTAGATATCTATATTTGATGCTTATACAGTGTAGTGCACTTTGGTTGATGGTTGATTATTTTTCAATGCTATTATATACATGTGTTGTAGAAAATCCATATAATTAACATTATATGGTAATTGATTGGGCCTCATTCCAGTTTTGAAAAAGAAATATTTGAAAAAGAAATTTTGAAATAGAATATTTGAAAATAGGAATATATGAAGCCGTATTGATTAGATTGACGCCATTTTGACGTGAACGATATATATATCGATTTTATTCATTTTATAATGAATATCGAAAGTGATTTCAAAATCTGAAATTTTGAAAAGAAATGAATTCGAATTGAAATTGAATAGAAATGAATTTTAAAACGAATTTATAAAGAAGAATTCAATTTTGATTTGAATTGAAAAGGAAGTTGAAACTGCTTTTGAAACGAATTTTAAAACTATTTATATAATTCGTTTTAAATAGAAATCGACGAAATATAAATTATATATATTATATATATAATATAATGGCCTAGATAGAACGCGCCGCGCCGCGGCAGTTCGTGAATTTCGACCATTTATTTCAAACGGACATTACGGGAGATCCGACCGTCGGATTCTCCTAAAACCGGAACCGTTGGGTTCGTATCGAAAAGAGCTTTCTAATGAATATTAGAAATTTGAAATCTAACGGTTGGATTTGGAATTATGTCCAAATCAAATTTGAAAAAGGTCGCTGTAAGTGCAGTTCGATGGCCATTGATGGAAATCGACTGTACGGGCCTTGATAAAATTATTAAAAATAGTAATAATTTGTGTAAAATCATAAGAAATGATTTGTGAAGAATTGGGATGAAAAACTCCATATTTGAAAAGATAAAAATAGATTTTTATCGAAATGAACTAGTTTTGAACTAGAAATATAATTCTATTTATTTTTATATAAATAAATTGAATTTGAAATGGTTTTGAAAATAACCAGAATTTCCAATGATTGCATTGGAGTGGATTTGAATCGAAATTGTCTTCGGAATATTTCGATGTTGGAATTCGTGATTATACAGATGTTGTTATGGAAATTTGAAAGATATATATTTATATCGTTATTTCCAATACGACATTTGTTAGTCGTAGAATTTGATATTGAATATAAGCCGGTATATTTTCTATTCAGAGCCTTGTATTGAATATCAAATGTGATTTGGGTTTGTCGTGAATGGTGTCTTCACTAACACTGTTCTTGAACCCAGTTGAGAAAAGATTAAATCTCTTTAATTAGATTTAATGAAGTGTACCAATTAAATGATATTTAATTGGAATTGAATTGGTATTGATTTTTGGGTTTATCGTGAACAGTGTTTTAAATAACACTCGTTCTTTAACCCGATAATCAATGGAATGTGAC
Source organism: Allium sativum (assembly GCA_030737875.1). NCBI lineage: Eukaryota > Viridiplantae > Streptophyta > Magnoliopsida > Asparagales > Amaryllidaceae > Allium > Allium sativum. Next base: position 423,319,966 of record CM060909.1, on the reverse strand, counting down.
TTTGGGTTTATCGTGAACTGTGTCTTAAATGACACTGATTCTTTAACCCAGTCAAAGATTAAAACTAAGTGGAGTTTTAATGAATCTTTAATTAGATTGAAAAGATCGAGAATGGAGTATCACCAGTTTTACTCCAGGCGATAGTTGAATCTTTAATTAGATTTGAACGTGAAATGGTAATTGAATTTACCGATAACACCGTGGTGTTAGATATGAAGTATAACCAGTTTTACTTCATGGGATGAATAGGTTGGGATTGGGAAATAAAATAAATGATTTCTTCGGTGTGGTTCGCTAATCCCGACTAGTTTGAATTGATATTCAAAGGAGATTAAAGAATAAATTTAAAGAATTTATCTTGGATAAAATTAATGGGAACTTTTCCCAAAGTATAGGAATATTTGAATAAAAGAATATTCTGAATTGGAATGAGGCGTATGTTGTGTTTGTGTAACACTTTTATAATATATACGCGAGTTATTCAGAAAGACCGGGTTTATCCCATTCTGAATAACTGATTCGACGTGGTGTCGAAGATGAAGACGATGGTCGAAGACCGGAAGTCTCCATGTCGTTTGGTTGATTACTGATGATCTTGATTGGGCTGTACACCCAAGAGGATGGAAACAGTTAGGGATCGTCCAGACGTACTTGGAGATCGATGGATATGCGGGGTACTAGGTGCCTCCGGTTTCGTTCAGACCCAGAACGGACTTGTAAATGGACTGTGTGTCTGACATTGGATTTTAGTCCGTGCGATTGATTTCTATTAAATATATATCTGCTTGGCGGCGGAGAATTTATTCTCTTGCTTAACGCCCTTCTCTGAGACGTACGAGCTCAGGGGTTATATATTGATGGATATCAAACGCATGGAGTGAAGTGCCTGTGTGACATGCCTAAGTGGCAATTGATCGAGGCTTCTGTTGAAAAGCAAAGTCTTGTGGTGATGATCAAAGCACAGCCTGTGTGGCACAGCTTTGTGTAACGTGAATTCGCGAGTTTCACACCCGGTATGAACCAAAAACGGGAGACGGACCTCAGGGAGGGCCTGCGTTTCCTCCTAGCTAGAAGTGGCGTCAGTGGTTTTACATGCCCTGACGAGTTTGACTTATGTGGTTGTTGCTGTTGCGAGGTGCCTCGGTTTGATCGGACGATCCGGGTCCGATGGAGTCATTCGTTGGCTCATTTACGCCCCAAAGGGCGGGGAAACGCAGTGTTCAGGCATTTTAATCCACATCGGTGGACCGGCCCTGACGATCCAAGGGTCACTCGAGCTCTGATCCTGAGACTCGGGCTAGGCAGTCTCGAATCGGTTGAGGACTATCTTTTGCCTCGGTTCATAGATGGAAACCCAATTTCCAGATACGTGACTTTTGCGGTTTTATTTGTAGAGCCTAGTATGGCGACATAGTGGGATGGGGCACTTATGCCGCCTATGATTGATACTTATGATTTGAAGTTGTTTTATATACTATGCACTTATAATAGTATCAAATGATTTGTTTTCAACGTATCAAGCATTCTTGGCTATTATAAGGTAAAAACCCTATCCTCCGGCTTGCGTTGCATTGTGTGATGGGAACTGGGTCTTATAATAGCTTCATTTTTCTTTATTTAGCATTGCGCTGTTTGTTTTATGCACTGGTATTCTTGGGAGGAAACCCGTTCCGTGTTATACGGCGTGGTCCCTTGATCTACCTAACTTTAAAAACAAAGATTAAAAACTGTTTTAGTTCTTACACCAGTCACATGACTGACCTGGAGTTTATTGTTTTAACCTAAACTCTGGGTGCCCCTATTTTGACACGGGCAGCTAGTAGTTTTGGTTTTGCAGATTTATATTCACAGGATCCTGGTTTACAGCTGGAACGATATCCGGAAAGCTTTGTATCCGTATATCTCATTCTAGTTGTGTATTGTGTTATTTTCCGCTGCTATGTATTTAAATGTAATTTAAATCTCTGATATTTCTGTGTAATATTCATTTATACTCTGTATATTCTTGTAATCTGATGCATTGTTGTAATATACAGTGAAATGTTCTTCCGTATGCATTCTGATTTGTCTTGTTCTCAAACGATAGGGCGTTTCGAACGGCCTGGATCGGTTTAGCGACTGGTTCGGACCGAGCGAAATTCCTTCTCGTCACAGAGGCCGATAGTGAAGAACGAAAGATGCATTGTGCGATAGCATATCTTTTGTACACAATTGGCAGTTTAGTTTGTTGTGACAAGTCCGGAAATAAAGTGTCAGTTCATTTTCTGCAGTGTTTGAAGAATTTAGACGAGGTGGGTTCATATTCATGGGCCACTGCATGTTTGAGTTGGTTATTACGTAATCTTGCCGTAACAACTCGATCTGATGTTCATCAAATGACTGGTTGCATGACGTTACTACAGGTATATTCAAAGAATTTTTTTGATACCATTGTATTGTAACTATAGGTGAATAGTGTAGTCTAATTATATGCGTGTACATGATGCACCGTAATGCAGGTTTGGATATATGAGCATTTCCCAGTTCTTCGTCGACATAATCGTGTTATTGGTATACCCGAAGGAGAAATTAGAGCCGCGTTTTACTTTGCAAAGAACAAGAGTTCGCAGTTAGCATCTGATTTAGTTACAGTACGAGAAAGGATTGATGACTGGAAGTGCAATGAAATTATATGGGATTGCTTTAGAGATAAACGTGATGTGTATCCATTTCATGAGTGTTCGTTGTATAACGGACCTGTCATTTGTTTTGAAACCGAAGAATTGTACCTACCCCAAAGATTTCTACGCCAGTTTGGAATTGTTCAACCCATCCCAACCAATCCCTTCACGCTTAACAAGAAGAAGTACATGTCGTCTAGTAAATCTTTCAAAGCCGCTTACTTTAATGTTGGGGATTTTATATGGGCTGAATGGGCAAATCACATGCTGAATGAAAGTATAACGTCTAAAGAAGTGGTTAACCCCTGGGACTGTGAGGACAACTATATACAGTGGTATCAGCAAGCTTCACATCCGATTATTGCAAATCCATCAAGAAGAATAACCGAGCCTGCGAATGAAACCGGGGAGAAGTCGCTACCCATCCGTGTTGTAAGTTTGTTGTATTTGCTAATTGAAAATAATGTTATTGATTGTTTTTTGTACTAAAGTAGACTTGAATTTCAGAAACGTCGACTTGGACTAGTTGCTGATACAATCCGTTCATGTGGACGTGGTAAGGCAGTCGTTACAGCTTTGCAAATGATAGAGCATTTAGAGGACCCAGAACCGTCTGCTCTGTATGGAGAGAACATGGTAGCTGATGAAGGAGATAAGATTGTTGAGGGTACGACAAGTCGAGGTAAACGAAAGAAAGGGAAGAGGAGTGCTACCAAGAAGAAAGGCGGAGCAAGGAAAAAATAGTTTAACTTGGTAGCATTACGTATTATTTTGGTTAACAGTATGTAACAGTTATAAGACTTGGTGGTTTGGTTGGTGACTTTATGTTTGTGACTTATTTATGTCTTTTGGTTGGTGACTTGCTTTTGGCAATACAGTATGAAGGGTACTTTGAAAGGAAGGTTAATGTATGAAATGGTTTGTGAGTATGTTTGTGTTTATTTCTATGTTTGAAGATGCATGTACAAGTTTCAATTTTTTTGTATGATCGACGATGCATGTGAAAGTTTGAAGTATTTGTATGATCAAAGATGCATGTACAAGTTTCATTTTGTCGATGCACAAAAAACTGGATTATATGTATGAAATAATCAACCTTATAGTTAAACATTGGGAATGGCTTTCCGTTTTTAAGACACAAAAACGGTACGTGATCACCGAACAATCATTTAAAAGACCTATAATTTGCTAAACGGTTACAAAAATCCGTTCTACTAACAAAAATTCGGTCATCCAAAACCAAAATATTACAGGTTAGAATAGAAATATGCAGACGGTTCGTGCTTACCGTTTTAATTGATTAAAATCGGCGTGCTCAAACTGAAATATCTCAGGTTATGATAATGTTACCTAAATATGTGCAGACGGAGATAAGTGACCGTTTTACAGTTAGAAACTCGGTGGTACCAATCCGAAATATTTCAGGTTATGATATTGATAACTAAATATGTACAGACGGCAATAAGTGACCGTTTTATAGTTAGAAAATCGGTGGTACCAATCCGAAATATCTCAGGTTATGATAATGTTAAATGAATATGTGCAGACGACAGGAGGTGACCGTTTTATGTATACAAAACCGGTGATCTAAGACCGAAATATCTCTGATTCTGCTATTGTCAAAATTCAGTATCTCGGTATTCACATTATCAGAAGTGTCACAAAACTTTAAATACAATAGCTCACAAGGGTAACCCACATATGCCAGAAAATATAACATTTGCATTAATACTTCAAAATACTGTTACATTAGCACTGAACTACGAACATATGCAATAATAGTTCAAAATACTGTTACATTAGCATTGAACTACGAACATATGCAATAATACTTCAAAATACTGTTACATTAGCACTGAACTACGAACATATGCAATAATAGTCCAAAATACTGATACATCAGCACTGAACTACGAGCATATGCCATAATACTTCAAAATACTGTTACATTAGCAGTGAACTACGAACATATGCAAGTATTCGACATTAACTTAACACAACAACCGTTTTATCTTCGGCAACATGTCCATCTTCTGAATCATCGAAGCGAGAAATTCTCTCCGCATATGTGTTGACCCAATCCTGCGTATTGATGTTGTAAATTCGGTAAAAGAACGAGAACGGAGGTGTATTTGGTAAAGGCGACTCGTACTTCAAAGTAACACCAACAAAATGCGAGTTGTCTACGAATCCCATTACGACCATCCTATCCCGGTTTAACAAGGTTAATTGTATTGTTGACGGAACAAACAAGTAACTCATTTGCATACTAAGCAAGACAACAGCGGTACCAAATGTTTCTGCAATTATAAATCCGGATTCCGGCATTTGCATCCAACCATTTACCCCCACTGAGTTATCGCCTTGTATCCTTCTTTTCAATTCTACGAAGCCATCTTCATCCCACATGCTTTTGTACATATCCGATTGAGTTATTAAATTATCAACCATGGCCTCACGTACGAACTTACAAGGATTATCTGGTCTTCGATTGTAAAGATTTAGTTGTTTAACCACCACCCAATATCCACAATTACCATCAGCAGGCATGTCGTCTATACGAGTTATATACGGTCGCATACACTTGGGCATTTGCAATAAGAATTTTTCATCAATTTGACTGGTTTTAGATGCATTTTGTTTTACTCCAAGTTTCTTCAAACAACGACTAACTGGAGTAAGTTTTAGGCTGCAAGATAATGCGGCGTCAACATGCTCAAAGTAAGAAGGATCTCGTTTAGTCGACTTTTCCTTTTTAGATGGTCTTCCTTTTCTTATAGTCGCCATGGGAGGTTTTTTAATGTTCGTAGTAGGCGGGAAGGCTAACAATTTCATACCTTGCTGAATATCAATCCTCACATTATCAGTAGCCTCGTCATACCTACGTTTCAATGCATGAAATTCAGGCAAGTCCATAAAATCAAGAGTGGACCGATTCGGTGTAGGCGGAATACATGACAACTGTTTCCAATAACAGTCTATAGCACTGAGGGGTATGAAGCCGTCTGAATGTCTAAAGTCTACTAGCATATGTGCGCAAGGTAGACCGTTAACTTTCCATAAAATACAACCGCAAGTTTGAATACTCGTGCCTCCTTTTGGAATACTACATAGTTCGGTTTGCAATAAATCAAGCGCCTTATGAGAAACAAATCCCAACACCTCTTTAAACATTGCCTCATCTCGAAATCTATGAAGTGACTTTGATGAACTCGTTTCGAACGCATGTTCGATTGCAACTAATTCATTCTCACAGCATAGATGAGCGCTAGTCCAACACTGAACAAAACTACCTGCAGCTGAATCAAAATACAATTTGAGACGATGGTGCGCACTTTCAACTACACTGGTTGACACATTATCAAAGTGTTTTACTTCATTTGTCCAAGCTAACACAAACATCTCCTTATACTTGTTCAACCAGTTCTTCAACATATAGTTCAACGACTTTTTTTGCTTCACCCGCCATGCTTCACGAAATGAATTTAGGTTCCGATGGAACTCTTCTTCGGACAGTGAACTAATGACATTGCTCCAACCCTCCCAAAATAACTCGTACTCTCTTTTTCCTTCCTCATCTTCTACTACGGTCTCTCTATCCCCAATCATTACCCGTTTCTTCTTTATGAAATTTGGTTTGCAATTTGCTTGAATGTTTTTTGAAATATGCCACGCACAAAGAATGTGACGAGCTGCTGGAAAAACAGTGGCCACTGCATTGCTAAGAGCAATTTCCGCATCCGTTATGATAACACTTGGAAATTCTTTTTCTCGATAACATTTTCTAACACACTCCAACGCCCAAATATATGATTCAGTGGTCTCCCGACTAATAAAAGCTAGGGCAACAGTGAATGATGCACCCGTCGAAGTTTGCGACACCATATGAAAACATGGCAACTTGTACTTATTTGTCTTGAAAGTGCAATCCAAAAACAAAATTTGATAAAAACATTGCGCAAGCAGAACACATTTTGGATGACTGAAGAACAAGTCAGTAACTTTATTTGTCTTATCATCGACTCTATGATGAACAGAATAGTGGTGACTACAAGCTAACTTCATAAACTGTTGCATAATAGATCTACCTTCTGTATGATGAAGTTTAAGCTTCACTTTAGCATTGTACACATTTCTGATCGTAGACTTATTTCCTGGGTTGCCAAGTTTAAGAGCAGTTAGAATATTCCGTGGCCTAACCCCACTATTTGCCATTGTTTCAACGTTCTTTACTTCATTGTCTTTTAATCGCGCAACATACGGATGCCCGGTTAAAACAACAGGAAGACTGTGATTGTGGCATCCGTTTATAACTTTCAAACTCCATTTTCCATCATCTTGACAGTGTGCTCTTAATTCAAATGGACAACCACATTTTCTACTTCCCGATCTACGCCTTTTCTTTTCAGTTTTCGTTACATGCTGCTTACCCTTATGATCAATGTACCTTCCACTTCTTTCACAAGCAAGCAGCATCCATGAGCCTTTCCCATTACCTAAGAGATTTTTGGTTTTGCTTCTTTTGATAACAATGACACAATTCGTATCAAGTCCACGATCCGTGTACCATTTACGTACGTCCTCTTTGGAATCGAACAACTGCATCAACAAACAGGATATTACGATCAGAGTAAAATACTTAATTTGTAAATCATAAATCAAGTTTCAAACCTTCTCGGTGGTGAAATGGGAAGTTAAATTGGGGTACGCGCAACACAATATTCCCGCTTCCTCATGTGAATGATCGTTGCTGTCACCATTTTCTGACAGAAAAACCTTATCATTAACATTGTCATCCACGGTATCATAAGACTCCTCGTTAACTGAACAATCCTCATTCCCGTATACGTCGTTTAGGAGAGCAATTGCATCAAACTGTAAAAAAGCTGAGTATTATTCACACCACAAAGAAATAACGATATCAAATATTCATACAAATAAACTAAAAAGGGTCTCGCCCTGTCGATTAAATAACAATTGTTTGGTACAAAACATGCATGGTAACATTAGTACCACAAAATCGTGTACACGGTTGTGTAATACCGAGAAAAATTAATAAATACGGTGGCTATTTTACAGATTTTCTATCTCTGTAACGAACTGTAATTCGTACGTGATAAAACCGGTCATACTATACCGTGTTTTCATACTTAAAACGGTCATTACTTGCGTAACTTCATACTGATTGGTCCGTCAAGACCGAATTTTTCATCCGTGGCCTTCTTCAATTCCGTAGGTGTTAACGCAAAAATAATTATCAAACCTTGTCATTAGCAGATCGGTCTTCATCATCTTCGTATAATTCACGTTTTTGTGTGCAATTTACCTCATCTTCGTCATCTATCTCATAATTAGGGTTTATGGCAGTCATGAATATTCTTTTCCTTGATCCCCAACTCATAATCAGCCATGAATTTTCTTTTTCACGATGGAATTGTTTACAGGTGGGTTATAGTTTGTACGTTAAATAACTTTATGGGGAAGGGCAATTTTGTCTTGAAACAATAAATTGTTAAGGGGGGTTTAGTGTTCAAGGTGTACCCCTTAACAAAAATTCAAAAATTAAATGTTGTGACACCCCTTAACCGAATCGGGGGTGTCATTAACAATCCCCTTGTTCACTACTATTAGGAAAGAGAACATACTCTTGAGTCCTATTTTCATTATATCAAAATATTCTTCCTGATATGTTTTCCTTCAAAATGTTATTCATCTTTCTCGTCTGCATGAATATATACTCCGAATGATCGATACTACTAATCCTATTTACAACAAAATACCTTATTACTTGTCTTAAACTAAAATAGTAAACGAATAATAAAACATAATAGTTGATTCTCTGCATCTAACAAAAAGGAAATGTAAGCAGTCAGCTCCCTTTGTGTTGAAGGGCGGAACTCTGGAACGGTGGAACTCAGGAACGGCGGAACTCTGAGAGCGGCAGAACTCTGAGAGCGGCAGAACTCCGGAACAGCGGATCTGGACAAGACTTTTGAACGGCGGAACTTTAGTAGAAAGGCAGAACTTTAGCAAAATTTGGGATTCTCGGTGGCAAACTTTGGGATTCTCGGATCCACAATACTCCACAATCCAAGTCAGCAAACTTTGGGATTCTCCGTGGCAAACTTTGGCAATTCATTCGTAGCTCAGTGGAAGGCTTTGGGATTCTAGGCTGGGAACTTCGGATTTGGACAGTTTGAGGTCTGAGAACGATGGTCTGAGAACGTTTGAGGTCTGAGAACAATACAAAGGGAGCGATGGTTTGAGGTCTGTGAAATCGAACAATACAAAGAGTGAACGTCGATGGAGTGCTGGACGGATTAGGACATGCGGATCTGAACGTTGATGATGAACTTCGGATTTGGACGGATTAGGACGATGGTTTGTGAACGATGGTCTGAGAACTTCAGATTTGGGGAACTTCGGATTCTCGGTTTGAGGTCTGAGAACGTTCGAGGAGTGCTATATATAGGCAAAAGCCCTTAACCCTTAACCCTTAACAAGATACATTGAAAAGTGGAGGCTGATAGAAGTCAAAGCCCTTAACCCTAAAATAACACAAGAAGCCTTTATATATAGGCAAAACATAAAGCAAAAGACTATATTGTCCTTTTGTAGAATATTAGTTAAGCTAACGTGCTCAACCTATATTTTGATGCTGATACATGTGCTACCATTTACAGCACTTAATCGTACTAACACCAAAACCACATTTAAACTTTAAACCACAACAATAAAATCAAGTAAGTGGTATAAAACTCCTTATAATTGTACTGAACTGACTTGAAATGTTATTCCAGTATACTCAAGACAATAACCACTTGACTAAACCGACTCAGTTAGTTGAGTGGAACAACTCTATTACGTATGCTCCTATGAATTGCTGTAGAAACAGAAGCTCCGATACCAGTTTGTAGAATTGAGAAAAGGAGGAAAATAGATGATTTTATTTAGAGGAAGAAATACTTCTTATAATTTTCTTTTGTTTCAACTTCAATCTTTCTTACAATCCGACTTCAGGTTCTTCGACTTCCTCTTCATTCTCTCCTTTATAATCTTTTGCATACACCTCTTTTAATAATTCCCACGAATCTTTCGCGGTTTTCTCTCCATTAATATGATACCATGCTTCTTTATCAACGTTCTCACTCAGCACCATAAAAGCTTGAAGATCTTTCCTTCTCAAGCTTGTAAACGCCCCACTCTCTTTCTTCGTCATGTTTTTAATGTCTTTTGGCCACTCATAGCCACTCTCAACAATCTTCCATAACCCTTTGGAGATCAACTCTTCCTTTTTTTTCTGTTACTTCATCTTTCATAATTTTCCTTTGTAAGAACGAACGACATAAAGAATAGAAATCTCATTAATTCGACCTAGCTCCGATACCAATTTGAAGAAACTGAAAGAATTATTATAGAGAAGGAGGAGGAGGATACACGACAAATTTTTTCTTTTTTACAATTCAACTTTCTTTACAACATTTTTTCTTGCCTCACTTTTTCCTCTCTATCTCACTTCACATATAAAATGACCACCCCTATTTATATAGTGGTCTACGTGATCTTACAACTCCAATAGACACCTATTTATTAATTGACATAACACTTAACGAACAGACACATCATTAATTGACTTGACCCTTTACCAATAAACATTACTTAGACACAAACTTTAACATGACTCTTAAAACATAAAAGACACATCACTAAATAACATGACACTTGACTCATAAAAGACACATGACTCTTCATTTTTTATCATTTTCCACTAACATATTTAAAGTGTACCCAACAATTGCCACATAACTTCACTCAGTGCCTTCAGTACAACTAACATGGTAACTTTCAATTTAAACCCATAGTTGTGTGTTAGAGAAAACCAAAACTGTCCATAATTACAACATAGACTAAAGCATATCTGCACAAAGAAAGGTTTTTAGGCAGAACATATATTTATTAATTTTAAATTGGGGTCCTCTGTACACTGTACATAATAGCAGGAGATTACTTGCTTTAATTCACAAACACAATATTCTCAAAATAAAATTTAAGGAATATACACTTCACGTTAGTGCATTATTGATAATAGATCATGTTAAACATGCAGTCTGTTTCGGTTGGATTACACGTCCAAATGTCATTCAAGTATTTGACAACCACTATCAACTAATTCGTCACACGTACAACAGTTAGTATAGACATTAAAATAGAAATTCACTTTTTTACACTTAGGTTAATTTGTCGAAAACTACATGCATGTGCTGTACAGTCACGTCTGCAAACATACCAACCCATGTTCCCTGCCAACGATACCCCATATCACACATCCTATGAAACGAATTTTTTAATTTGTATGAACTTTTACTTGCCTTCGCCTATTAAGAGCATCTTCAATGTATTAAACATGTAATGTCTAATTTAATGTGACGAGCCGCCATACACCACCGGTGCACATAACTAAAAATTTGCACAGTATAAGCACTCAATAAATGTAAAGTTTACCATCAAGAGAAAGAAATATTAGAAAGGAAGAGAAAGAGGAAAGAAAAGAAGGAGATGGAAGAGAAGAGAAAGGAGAGAACAAAATATAAATACAATCACAAACTTGTCATATATCCCACGACGCGTCAGATAATATATAATAATAAAATCCCAAATATTAAACATGCAAGACAGTAATAACTATATAAATCAGATAATCAAAATATATAGGCTCATACATTTATATATTACAATAATAGATTTTGTACAAGAGATCAACGAGCACTACCAATAAATTGTCTCAAACAAGAACACATAACACAGTTAAGGCTCAATAGTGTTACACAGCGAAATAAATAGATATAATACACGTATAAATATATAAATGGTCGCCTATTGCAAATCCACCTGCGCAGCTCCAAGACAATAGTAGTACATATCACCTGGTCTGCTCATCAACATCGTCGATGAGCACCCAAGGTAGTAAGATGGAAATAAAACCTTGGATCAGACAAAAGACTGGTGTGAGTGATAAACAATCTCAAAGTACTGTAAATTCGTAATAATATATATGACTCGAAGGGTATTGAGAATCGTACGTGCCCTTCCCCTTCATCTACATAGTTAGCACATAATAATCGATATATGATATACTGTGATAAACATCATATAAAATTGGTGTGATATATGTCTAAGTACTGAGTGGTAATAAATAAGCAAACAACTTAGCATCCATCAACCACCCTCACATTCACTCACTCATTGCGTAAAGTATATGACATCCAATACTTTGATCACCCAATCAATCAATACACTAGCAGGCCTCATCGCATGAGATCCACCCTGACTATCACTACACCCCACTGCATGAACTGTAGTCGATAACCCTAACCAGTCCACACGGCATTGGCTCTGGGGTCCAGGACCATCGGTCCACACCACATTGACTCTAATCATCCTTGCGCCTGTAATGTCCGGGATTTTTTTGACCAACTTTGTAATCTATAAATCTTAGATTATGCTGAAAATTTAATTCGATTAAATAAGATTGAATTTGAATATTTTAGATAATCATTAGTTTAAGATTTCTATGTGTGTATTTTAACTTGTGATTTATATGTATACACAGATAAATGGTGTTTTAACATTTTTATTTGCATTTAAAACTTGTTTTAATTTATGAAGAAAAATACAATTGCTTAAGTAAAAGTACATTTTGATATTTGAGAGAATATAAATTAATCTTTTATATGAACTTTATTATGTGTATATATGTATATATGTATGTATGTATGTGTGTGTGAGTATACATATATGTGTAAATCAAGATATATAGTAACTTTTGTTTTATACTTAATATTTTATTTACTTCACATATATACATAAAAGTGATATGTCAATTAGTGGATTAGAACATGTAATTTAAATGAAAGCAAATCAAACTCAATGAATAAAAATATTGTTTTGTACATCATTTTGCCATGTTTAGTCCTTGTTTTACACTAGTTCATGGTATATTCAAATCAGATCTTTCTAACATAGCTTGATTGCTTAGAAATAAAGCATATCTATTAGTAGCTAGGAATCTTAGCTTGGGATACTAGAATCTAAACATTTAATGAAAACATGTGCTGTGCACCATGAATTGGATTGAAAATAGTAAATATAGGAGCATTTTTAATTAGCTTGAAATACTTAATGACCAAGTATGCACTAAGATGAATCATGCACATGTATTTGTTTCCAAAATCTAGACTCGGTTGTATCTTTTCTAGCATCTAATGTGAAGCATTATCAACATTTCCTTTTCAATTAACCAAGAAAAGCCAACCTCTAACATCTCTTTAAATCATAGAATGTAGACAGCATATAACATTCCTTTTTAGCCTACACACTAGGTTGCACTCGTGTTAGCTCCTTCTACAAAAATACATGTGCATTTGTACTTCATCCTTGGCCTGACCAGATACCACCTGAAATTTGCCATTGAATGTAATAAACCTTCACCACACTTCTTTTCAATCAAACTGGAAGCAACAATACCCCTTAAAATTTCCTCTATTCTACCTGTTTAAAGCCTGAGCTAGGCCACATCTGATCACTTGTTCTCAGCTATAAATTCACACACACACTAGCACATTTGCAAGCCTGAAATGGAATGGCTGCACTCTCTAACAAAAAGCAGGACAAAACCTGGAAACAATGACAGTATAAATGTGGGCAAACATTTCCATCTAAATCTATTTCAAGTAGCATATGCATGATGCTAGTATTTATATGCTTGTATGCTTTGAGTGTATGAATGAAGTTGATTCAAATCTGTATGTAAACAAAGAAGATAAAACCTGGAAATGGCAGAGCAGATATTTGTGAGTAAACAAACCTTTTTGTTTTCCGTTTCTAGGCATCGTTCAGGTCAATTTTAGACAACATATTAGATACTATATACATGAGTTTATGTGATAAAGTAGGAATGGTTGTTAAACAGTAATACTGAAAATTTGTTGATATGTGTTATATTGCTGGAAACTAAAGGACAATGTATTTTGTAAACAAACTGAATTATAAACCCCAGTAACTTATATAAATCTATAGCTAGTTTCTAATATGTGGTATCATTTAATTTCTACATGAATATCGCTTGGTTATTATACTTGTAGTATGTTCTAAAATCATGACAACTCAAACATCATAGCATATTTTTAGATATTAATATATACAATGTAAGGAGTTCTAAATCTCAAAAATTCATTCACCATAAATAATCAATTTTGGCACTTGAATGGACTTATGTGTAAATCACGAATTTTAAGAGTAAAATTAGGATTTTTAATATTGGGGATATTAAGGGTTTTTGGTTTCATCTAAAAATGGTATTTTGGGGCTTTCTGGCGATTCCTTTGATCGGAGGATGGGAAATTTGTTCAAGAGAAGCATGGGTGATCAATAATCATAGGAAAAATATCCAAGAATCTTTCTATAGCTCAAATCATAGGATTGGTTTCGATTTTGGTTTTGTGTACTGTTGGGATGGCATGAATTAGACGTCGAACTGTGCAGTAATATGAGCATCGAGTGGGACCAGTTTGGTGTGGGAGGAAGTGTCTGGTGTTGGCTTCAAACTGGTGAAGTTCAGGCTCGATCAAACCACGGTGGCTGCGTGATGGGGAGTGAAGGTGATCGGGGTTTATTTTTTGGTTTTTATGGCGATAGGGTTAAACATTCAAGTCGAGGCACAGTTGATCGAAGGATAAACGAAGAGTGGTAATGAGATCCATAGGTGGGGTTGCGTTTGCGTGGGTTGTCTCGGGGAATGCAGGTCGGTTATGTGGTGTGTGCACGTACACCGATGCATAGCTGTGCACTTAATACTAAAAGAAGAAAACTAAAGGGGAAGAAGGAGCTGGGTGGTTACAACTTACACGAGAGAACTAGTTTGTTCACACTTATTTAACTGATGTTATGTTCACACCACTAACGGTGTTAGTGGTGTGGGGCTGAGATTAAATAGGTGGAATTCAGGGGTCAATCATAGTCCTACACCACTAACACCGTTAGTGGTGTTATGTTCACATCTGTTAAAAAGATGTGAACAAACTCCTACTGCTTACACGAATGGCATGTGTTTGTGATGGTGTTGGTACTGGAAAGTTATGGATGGGATAAGATGTGGAAAAAGCAAGTGTGAATGGGTACCAAGCAAGAGCAATAGGGCAGGAAAATGCACAGGATCAGGAAGAAAAAAAGAAAAGGAAAAAGGGGCTTAGGCCTGGCATATGGGCTTTGGGCCTGAGGAGAGTAACAAATTATAAAAAGAAATATAAAAAGAGTGGTGGGCTTGAGATGTGGGTTGCGGCTGTTATAACGTATAAAAAGAAAATTTAAATTAAAGAGAAAGGAAAGTGTAGAATGAAAAGAAATGGAGAATAAAGTTAAGGAAGATAAGAAATAAGATTTGTTAGGAAATATAATAAAATAATTTCTTTAAAATAAATAAAAATCTAATATTCAAGATATATATAAATATATATCTAAAAAGAAATAGAAGGAAGTAATGTTAAACTGAAGTCTAGAATGGAGAAGATAATAGACGATCGAACAATGTTAGTAATAGACTGAGTTTTATGTCGTTAGGATCAATAATTCTTTTTATTTTAAATTAATAAATAGAATTAATTTATTTCTTTCCAAATTAATTAATATAATTAAATACGGATCTACCTATTTCTAAAACCCAGATAATTCGTTCAAGTCGTATTAGTTGAATGGTAATCGACGTTGTGCCAAAATAAATGGATGATGGCTGATCATTAAAAATATTGTGTTGTGATGGACTAAATTATTTGACATGAAGTGTATTAAACCGACTTAGGTCGATAAATATAATTTAAATCAAGAAACGACTTCAAAGTTGACTTAACGACCATTATACTAAATATTAAAATTTAAAGGAATGTGAATTTATATATTAACTAGATAATAGAATTGAACCGGTACTGGTAATTATAAAATCGAGGTGATGTGATAAGCGAGTCCAGAAAGGATAATATTCATAGTCCGAAGTGAATAACTTTAGAAGCAATTTGCAAACGAGAATGGTTGTAAGGGATATCGGTAAAAGAAAATTGGTAAGTCCGGTACTGATAAGATGTTGAAGTTCAGAAAATAAATGGGATATAGGGATGAATCAAAAAGAGATTTTGAATTGATAATCTATGAAGTTGAAGTCACGAAATTGTCGTTCACTTTTCATTTTAATAAATATTTAAATTTAATTATATATTGAATTATTTATTCCTTTATAGAAATAAAATAATAGTTATATTATAAGTCATATATATTGAAGTATGGATTATAACAATATTGTTATAACCAATAAAAAGAAATATGATTCGAAAACTAAGTTAAATCCTAGATGGATATGATTTGAAAACAATTATTTTCCAAGATCAACTGACTTATGAACGACGTATTAGTTGTTGAATTGTTAAATTGTGATAAACAAGATCTATTGTGATGGTTGATCTGTTGATTTGATTGATTTTAGTACTGTGGTATGACTCCATGAACTTGTTTAGTTAAAATAAACATTTACCCATCTCATTTAGATTTTATCAAACTACTGTTGAAATATGGAATTTAATATGTTAAATAATTTCAGTAGATAATCCTGGTAACCAATATAAACATTGATATTCTTTTGAATATGATAACTTGATTCCTTTAAGTATTACTTAGCCCTAAAAGATATTAACATTCATCAATTCAAAGAGACCGAGATTGGTTTTCTAAACAAAATCCAAATACCACTTTTTTCGACCTAGGCGTTGTTTAATTTGAAGTCAAGTTGAAGACCATTGAAGACGGAGTTTATGCAAGGGATGTTCTGTTAATACTAGGTATAAATTACCTAAGATGGATTCACAGAATAGTGCCTTCGGTTTGTCCAGTCGTAGGACAAATTGTATGGACGAATGTTTGACATAGTATGCCCAACAGATCATACGATTAATCTCTTCAAACTATGTATGGTGGCAGAGGAATTCATTTCTCTTAGCTTTATACCCGTGGTATTAGGGAAATCAATTGGTGATTTGACAGGTTTGATGATGTGGTTTTCAAAATAAATGAAGATGTGTTGTTCTAAAAGGTAAGTTATAGCCTCAAATTTCACAACCGGGAAATGACAAAAATCGAGCAGGTAGCATGGCTAAGTGGGTCGCTCCCAATTATGGTGTATTATCACCATCTAGAGAATATTATTTTGTTACTTCTTTCACTTCTTTATCTCCCAGGAAACGGTGGTTGGCCAACCGTTGGTGATAATATATTCGATACACTCAAAAGAAATGAGTGGTCGGTCATGTGTGGTCGGGTTGCAAGATGTTCTTGTTGAACCCAACGTATTCCTCTCTAGAGATACACTATCAGAAGGTGGTTCCATACCTTGTCATAGTTGGAAATCCTTTATTCCTAAGCACCAAGCGGTTTATGTTTGTATACTATGTAGTGGAACATGAGATGCAAGCATTTCAATAGATTCTAAATTATATTTTGAAAACCCTAGACACTGTCATAATATCTGATTTCGATAAACAAATTGGTTGGTTATCATAAGGAAAAACTTGTTCTGTGTTTATGTGCGGCGTGGTCTTATGACATACCTTTTATTTCCCAAACTGTTTTTTAAATCGTTTACTCACACCAGTCCCATGACTGACCCAAATTTGTACGGGGAATCAAGTAGTTCAGGATTTTACATATACTCTTGAAGGAGGTTAGAGTAGGAGGCTTCAACGATGGATATATAGAGTTTATTTCTGTTGTGTTGTATATATGTTTTTCTTTGATGATGTATGTAAGTTCAAATGCAGTTTGTAATTTCAATGTTATGTTATTTAATATATTTTATTCATTCCGCTATGAGATTGTATTTACTCTGGTTCTGCTATGTTCTTCGTTTTCTTCTATTCTAAATTTTCTATCTTATCTCTTCTCATCCTCTAATTTCTTTCTTCGACATCTGGGTTTTAGTATTCTTTGGGTTGGACTTGTGTTGTATTTGGTCGACTCAAAGGGTACCGAAATTCGGGTCAGTACAGCGCCACCCTCTTTAAGGTGTACCGACGTCACGAATACCAATAAACCGCTTTGCACACATTCTCTGTAGTAGAATCCATCAATAGACTGGCCAAAAGACTTCCATCATCAATATGGGAACTATCCCCGACGGTCATCGTATGTCATAGGATATCATCATGTGTCTCCCATCTCTCTCACTCCGATAGTCAGCTCAATATGACTTAACGTTGCCTTTTTTCTACAACTCGAACCGATCCAATGCACCATCCTCGCTCCCCATCCTGGAATCATCATCATCGAATGACGAATCACTGCATAGAAGCATCACATCCTCATCTCAAGCCAAAGCCACTAATTGGAGAGACATCATATCAAAACCACTATCGAACGAACCATGATATCCTGCTCCTCGAAATTGCATTGTCGTCGATGTAAAATTGACCGAAGTGGCTAATAACAACAGTAATCAATATCGACAATTTCGTAGTACTCGATAACGACTACTCGGATCACCTATTTAACCAAAATTGGTTAAATATGCATCCAAGGAAAACATTCGACATTTGTTACGAAATCAATCTCGTCACCAAGTCCAACCCATCGCTAAGTCCAGCTAATCACCAAGTCCATCTCCAGATCATCCGCCATCATGCTGTCTTTCCCCAGTCACCCAAGTCAGGTTCGATCTAGTCGAGCCGAATCCAGATCGACATAATCGATCTAGGCTTGGTCACCTGTATCTGGATCAACATAGTCGATCCAGACTTCTTTGCTCTAACCAAATTTTCAGATTTACAGTCGAGCTCCAACATTGTTCTGTAACAGCCCGCATTTTACTTATCAGAGGATCATAAATTTTCTTTTTATTTAATTCCTTGAGGGTTGGATCATTCTCATATTTTGAAATGTTGTTTATGGGGATGTAAGACATGTCCATAATTTTTACCTATTTTAATTATGACCATTTCCCACTGTCTGTTTTGTACATGGAATAACTTTTGACTAGGATCGAACCAAGTGCTGAGATTGACTTCATTGGAAAGGAAATGATGTTTCCAATTCCGTAGAGTGGTCACATTAAAGATTTGGTTCAGCGTTTTGGGAGGAATCGTTGTTTTTGTGTTGCACATTTTCTGTTCAGGTTTTATAAGCCATAATGGGCTAATTTGGAGTGGCCCATTAGTGGGCTGGTGGAAGGCTATATATAGGGGTTAGAGGCATGGATAATATTTTACTTTCTTCATTCTCTCATTTGGTTGAACTC
The DNA here is from genome assembly GCA_030737875.1 of Allium sativum. NCBI lineage: Eukaryota > Viridiplantae > Streptophyta > Magnoliopsida > Asparagales > Amaryllidaceae > Allium > Allium sativum. The sequence continues at coordinate 423,300,979 of CM060909.1, read as the reverse complement.
GTGACCCTCCTTGCTCAATCAAATACACCTTTCCACCATTAAAATTCTAGATCTACATGTGAAGACTGAAGATCTAAATCAAGTGGTTTGGGGTTCATTATTCGCTGTTCGAATTGAGAATTTAGTGAATTCGAGTTATTTCGAAGGATTGTTGAGTGATAAGCATCTCTCACACAGATTCAATCAAGTATATGGGTTGTTTGACCCTACTTTCATCATTTTAAGTTGTTTTCACCTAGATCAACATAATGGTAAGTATGTTTTCATTTAAACCACCATAGGATTTAATCTAGCAACTTAAAACTAGTAATTCTTATAATTAATTCATATGTTTTTGCAAGTTTAGATCCATTGTTTTGTTTATGCATTGATTTATCATGATTGGGTGAATTATATATGATTATTGATAAAGAATTGTCATTTTGATGTTGTTAATGATTTCATAGAGTGTTGATTATTGAATTGGATGATTTGGATGAGTTACTTGAATCGATGTTGTCGTTTGGTGATGATTAGGTCAAAGTTGGAGCTATTTTGGTCAGATCTGGAGTCGGGTCATTTTTCTTTGATCGTTGATGATGTGGCATGGAGCTTGGGTCGTGTGTTATGTTGCTCAAGAAATGGATGAGACAAAGGCCCCAGGTCATTAATTTCATTTCGCACGAGGTCCAGGTCATTGGGGAGCTAGGTCAAGTCTGGGAAAGCAAGATGGAAGGTGGGTCGGTCTGGAAAATGGCTTCGGGTCGTACGATTGTCAGGTCGTTGGGAGGTCAGATCGTGGGAGCCTAAAAAAGGTGGGTTACTGAAGCATTGGGTCGTAAAGACCTTAGGTCATAGACAGTTAGGTCGTTGGTGACATGGCAGAAGGCGGGGCATCGAAGCATAGCCAAGTCGGTTAGTGCCTAGGTCGTTATGGCTTGGGTCGTGCGAGGCAAGCACGTAGGAAGCATAGGAAGAACGACCTGAGTGGGTCAGGTCGTTGGGAGACCTAAGAGTTTAGGTCGTCGGAAGGACCTAGTGAAGTCAGGTCGTGAACGACCTAAGGAAATACAACAGCGTTTGTAAACGCTGTGAATGGAGGTTTAAACGTGGTTGTTTGTTTTTCGTAGCGGGAAGTGCAGACTTGCTATGAATTGGAATATTGAGCAAATAGTGTATGTTTTGGGTCAATGATGGTTGTGACTTGAAGTGAATTCAAGTAGGAATGTTCAAAGTGTTTTGGAGCGTTCGTTGATCATCATAGTGCAACAAAACGTGAAGACGACTCAAGGTGGTGAGTTCGTAGATAATAATTGCTCGAGAAGGTTGCTTGAGCTATGACTCAAAGTGATGAGTTGATGGATAATGGTTGCTTGAGAAGGTTACTTGAGCTATAAATAGCCGTCAGGAAGGACGACTAGAGATATTGAAGGCTGAGAGAATATCGTTATTGTAGGTTCTAGCTGGCTCAAAGCAAGGGTAAAATAGGGGTGCCTAAAAGATTGGAAGGTCGTTGATCGAGTACCCTAGATATCGTTGAAAGGCCTTGATACATATTAGTGAAAGGCGTATGGAGTTTTTGTTAGAACCGGGGTTACCATTAGCCCTTGACCTATGGAAAGGTTAGCCGTCATATGATTAACGATGGTTTCGAAGCAGGATAGGAGGTGATCTCCAGAGTCATGAATGTTGGTTGTTTTGCGTGTACCGTCTCACGTAAGTTTTCTGACGTCGAAGGAGATGTTTCTTAGGTGCTTGTCTGATGTTGGTTTAGGCCTTCGGGGCTTGTGCTTGAGGGATGTTGATCTCGATTAGGATGGTTTACGTGAGATATAACTAGTTGCTATGATTGCTATTGTATGGTTAATTCTGATTGCCATGAATGTACTGATGTTTTTAGATGCTTGTTGTAAAGGATATCACTTTCAGATATGGGGAAGGCAGGTTTGGGTTCTTCTTTGGTGTTTTGGTAGATTGGTTGGTTAATCTGCCTATTCCAATATACTTTATTGATAATGTTAGATAGCCGTTTTATCGCTCACTAAGACTATTGTCGACTCAAGGTTTAATGTTTCCCTCTTATTACCTTGGGCTGTTCATCTGGTTTTGGATGGGCAGACTAAGTAGAAGGTTACAGGCAGCAGAGCTTAGTGAGGTGAGGATGCAGAGCGATGACGAGCAGTAGGCTTGGGTATTAGTTTTCCTATTATACATATTGGATGTTTCCATTGTTATGATGATGTCTACTCTGAGTGTTGTAGTGATGCATATTTGTACAGAAGCTTATGTTGTAATCCAAAGATGTACGGATATTCTTTCTAGTAGTTATGAAAGCTTAAGTTTTCTCTCAGATATGCTTCACTATTATAGCCTATTGTATATGTGCATTATATGACAGGTTCCGCTTGTGTTATCTTACTCTGATGATCGTCCACAGCTACCTGACTTACCTTTCAGCGCATCATTTCCCTTGTTTAAGTGCATGAGTTGTGGTCGGTCGTCACATTTGGTATCAGAGCTCTAGTTATCGATTTTAACCAAAGTTCAAAGACGTAATAATGTTTGAGAGACGTACTTGTAGATTTCTGATGAATGTATACTATATATTAGTGTATAGTGTAATAGCGTTTGAACTCCATTAGAAGTTTTCTCGTTCATGGGTAATCATTCTATTTACAAATTTAGAATGAGTCATCGACCGTCGAGACATGCTGTTGGGGAGGAGACTATTCCTGGAGGAGGAAATGGCGGTATATCAGACTACCCAGCTATGTTCGAGGCCATGATGGAAGCGATCATGAGAAAGGCTCCGGCTCTAGATACAGCCGTAGTAGATATAAGAGTTCAAGTGCAGGTGCCTAGAGCTGTGGATTTCATGAAGCTAAGCAAGGACTTCACATCTCTGGGAGGAAAACCATTTAATGGAGAAAAGCCAACTGAAGAGGTTCAAAGGTGGTTGGATGCCTGTGTACGGCTTTTTGGAGTCTGGAAATAGATGATGCCATGAAGAGGAAGCTTGCATCGAGAAAATTGCAAGGCAAAGCCATGGATTGGTGGAACTCTATCACTTTGGAGACTCTGGAAGATGAGATCACATGGGAACAGTTCCGAGTCAAGTTTGAGACAAAGTTTATTTCGACCGCTCAAAAATCAGTTCTGTTCAAAAAGTTTTTGGAGTTGAAGCAGAATGATCGACCGGTGTTGGAGTATGTTTCTGATTTTGAGGCCTGGTCCAAGTATGCTCGTTCGTATATTGACTCTCCTTATCAGAAGAATTAGAATTTTGTAATGGGTTTGGATAACTGTATTGGGAGACCTTGTTTGATCATCTGGATGACCCGTATGAGAAGATAGTGGAAAAAGCCGTGAGACATGAAAGCTTGTTTCCCAAACGAGAAGAAGCTATTTTTGTTGCAATCAAGGAAGCCAAGAAACAACAGCAGGGTGGTAAAAACAACAAGAAGAGGAAGCAACAACAGGAGAAAGGCAAGGATGGAAAGAAGAAACCTAGAAGTGAGGTGGTTTGCTATAACTACGAACCGAAGGGCCATTTTTCTAATGAATGTAAGAATCCTAAAGCTGAAAAGAAGTGTTTCAAGTATGGAAAACCTGGGCATGATAAGAAGGATTGTCCGGAGCTAGTGAAAAGGAAGCAGATAGTGAAGGATTATGCTTTGGAAGTTGTGCCATCTTCTTCAAGGATCTTACTACAGAGGAGAAGGGGAAGGGTATCATCGTCCTAGGTACTATTTTCATTAGAGGTGTTTCAGTTCGTGTGCTGTTTGATACTGGAGCATCGCATTCTTTCATTTATCATGAGCTTGTGTGCCGTTTGGGTTTGGAACCAGAGATTTGTGATAGACCCTTGGTTGTGACTAATCCGGTTGGGGGTTCGTCCAGCCTTTGTATGCTCTGTCGTGGTCTTGTGTTATCGATTCGTGGTTGCTCCTTTGTGTGTGATTGCTTTGTTTTGAACTTCACTAGGTTTGGGATCATATTGGGTATGGATTGGCTCAAGAGGTACAGCAAGAGTGAATTGCGAGAAGCTTAAGGTGAGAGTTGAGGATGTGGAAGGGCGAAGGGTTTTGATTCGAGTAAGCCCAAAGATGGTGTCTTCATGAGCTTTTTATATTCTCTTGTGATTCCACAGGAAGACATTTCATCTGTGCTGACTGCTACTAAGTTTGGTGATGTCTTTGAAGAGGTCAAAGGTTTTCCGCTGCATCGCGGGATTGAGTTTAGAATCGATTTGGTCGAGGGTGCTAGACCTATCGTTATGCCTCTTAGGCGGATGGTGCCTAAGGCTTAGTGGGAGTTAGAGGTGCAAGTTCGTGACCTTTTGGGAAAAGGATTCATTTGGAGAAGTGTTTACGAATGGGGTGCACCATTTGTGTTTGCAACCAAGGCTGACGGATCATTCAGACCGTGTATGGATTATCGTGAGCTGAACAAGGTGACCAAGAAGAACAAGTATCCGTTGCCGAGGATATATGACTTCTTCGATCAGCTTCACGAAGCCAAAGTGTTTTCTCCCATGCATTTGGAAACGGAATTTCACCAGTTGAGGGTGGCAAAGGATAGTGTGTCGGGGACTGTGTGTGAATCTTATGAATAGAGTTTTCAGAGATCAATTGAACAAGTTCGTTCTTGTGTTCGTGGATGATATTCTGGTTTACTCCCGGAATAAGAAAGAGCATAAGATGTATTTGCGAGTCGTTTTGGAAATCTTGCAAAAGCATCAGTTGAAGGCTAAGTTTTCGAAGTGTCACGTCTGGAAGAGCGAAGTGAGGTTCTTAGGCCATATTGTTTCCGGAAATGAGATAGCGGTTGACCCCGCTAAAGTGGCAGCAATCCAGGACTTGGATAGACCTAAGAATGTGCAGACATGAGAAGTTTCCTTGGATTGGCATGTTATTACCGACGGTTTGTTAAGGATTTCTCCAAGATAGCTGCACTATTGATAGGATTGACGAAGAAGAACCAAGTGTTCACATGGGATGCGAAGTGTGAGAAAGCTTTTGGAATCCTGAAAGAGAGACTGACGAGTGCTCCTGTTTTGACCATTCCGAGTGGGAATGAAGAAATGGTGGTATTCACTGATGCATGTGGTACTGGACTTGGAGCAGTGCTGATGTAGAAGGATAAAGTTGTGGCCTACGCAAGTCGACAGCTAAAGCCGCATGAAAGGAATTATCCAACTCAAGATTTGGAGTTGGCAGCGATTGTGTTTTCTCTGAAGATGTGGAGACATTGCCTGTTGGGAGTTCTATTCGAGTTGTTTACGGATTTCAAGTCATTGAAGTATCTTTTCTCCCAAAAGGATTTGAATCTTCGGCAGCAAAGGTGGTTAGAGATTCTGGCATTGCCTGATTTTGGTATAGCCTATACTCCTGTTAGAGTTAACGCAGTGGCGGATGCGTTGAGTCAAATACACGCAAGTTTAGGAGCGATGTTTTCAGAGTGGACACACCTCGAGTACTTGGCAAGATTTGATTTTAGAACATGGTTTGAGTTGGAACCTGAATTGTTGGCAAGCTTATCGATAAGACCTACTGTCATTGAAAGGATTGGAGAGAGCCAAAAGTGCAATGCAAAGCTTGTCGAGATTATACAGAGGATGGAACTTAAGGATAAAGAATTCGAGATCGATCAAGAAGGTGGGTTTCGAAACAAAGGACGCCTAGTTGTTCCTCATATCGACGGATTAAGAGATGAGGTTCTGAGGGAATGTCATCACTCGAAGTTGACGATTCATCTTGCTGGTAACAAGATATGAGGATATGAAACGAGCTTCTATTGGGAAGGGATGAGAAGGGATGTTGGAGAGTTCATTTCCAAGTGTATAAACTGTCAGTTAGTGAAAGCTGAACAGAAGAAGTCAAGTGGATTTCTGCAGCCATTAGAAGTTCCTACGTGGAAGTGGGAGCATATATCGATGGATTTTGTCGATGGACTGGCTAGAACCAGGGCAGGAAACGAAGGAATTTGGGTCATTGTGGATCGTTTGACCAAAAGTGCAAGGTTTATTCCTGTCAAGTCGACTAAGACAACATCAAAGTTGGCTGAGCTTTATATTAAATGGATAGTTCGATTCCATGGTATCCCGAAGAGCATAGTGAGTGATCGAGATCCATTGTTCACAAGTGTATTTTGGAAGAGTTTGCAAGAGACTTTGGGAACCGAGTTGTGTTTAAGTATGGCTTATCATCCCCAAACTGATTGTCAAACTGAGAGAGTCAACCGAGTTTTGGAGGATATCTTAAGAGCTTGTGTATTGGATTTCGGGGGATCGTGGGAAGACATCTACATTTAGTTGAGTATGCATATAGTAATAGCTACCAGTCGAGCATTGGGATGGCACCATACGAGGCGTTGTATGGCAGACCGTGTAATTCTCTGGCTTGTTGGTTAGAGACTGGAGATAAGTTGATACTTGAGCCAGAGATGATAAGAGAGACCTCAGATTGTATCGAGATCGTTCGACAACGAATGAAAGCAGCCCAAGACCGTCAAAAGATTTACACCAATAAACTTCGAAAGAATTTGGAATTCGACGTTGGTAATATGGTTTTCATGAGGATTTCGCCGTTGAAGAATGTTATTCAGTTCGGAACCAAATGAAAGTTGGCTCCAAGGTTTGTTGGACCATTTCCGATAGTCGAGCGGATTGGAAAGCTCGCGTATAGATTGGATTTACCTAAGAAGTTGTCGAGTGTGCAAAATATTTTCCATGTGTCATTTCTACGAAAGTGTATGCATGATTCGAATATGGTGGTATCTTCGGAACATTACAAAGACCTAAAAGTCGAGACCGTAGTTACGAAACCTCGTAAGCCACTTCGCGTTGTGGGGAATAACACAAAACAACTTAGGAGGAAAATGGTTAAGCTAGTCAAGGTACAATGGAGTGAGAATGATGACAATTGTACGTAGGAGACAGAAGAGACTATGAAGACGACCCATCTAGAACACTTCGTCGGTATGACCCATAAGGGTTGTGTCATTCTTACCCCGTTGTAACTTGTACTATTGTTGATGATAGAATTCCACTTGCTAGGATAAGGCTATGGATACGTGGTTTGATGAACGCACGTTTGGATGGTAAATTGGATGCTTATGGATGATAGGCATGCGGAATTGTTTTGGTTGCTTGGGATTTTGGGGGCAAAATTCCTAAGGGGGAGAATGTAACAACCAACATTTTATGTATTGGAGGATCGTAAAATATTTTTTTATTTAATTCCCTGAGGGTTGGGTCATTCTCATATTTTGAAATGTTGTTTATGGGGATGTGAGGCATGGCCATAATTTTTACCAATTTTAATTATAACCATTTTCCCCCTGTCAGTTTTGTATAGGGAATAACTTTTGACTGGGATGGAATCAGGTGCTGTGATTGACTTAATTAGAAAGGAAATGTTGTTTCCAATTCCGTAGAGTGGCCACATTAAAGATTTGGTTCAGCGGTTTGGGAATAATCGCTATTTTAGTGTTGCACATTTTCTGTTCAGGTTTTATAAGCCATAGTGGGCTGATTTGGAGTGGCCCATTAGTGGGCTGGTGGGAGGCTATAAATTAGGGGTTAAAGGCATGGAGAATACTTTACTTTCTTCATTCTCTCATTTGGTTCAGCTCATGACCCTCCTTGCTCAATCAAATACTCCTTTCCATCGTTAAAATTCTAAATCTACACGTGAAGATTGAAGATCTACATCAAGTGAAGGAAGATCACATCAAATCAAGAGGTTTGGAGTTCATTCTTCGCTGTTCGGATTGAGAATTTAGTGAATTCAAGTTAATTCGAAGGATTGGTGAGTGATAAGCATCTCTCACACGGATTCAATCAAGTATATGGGTTGTTTGACCCTATTTTCATCATTTTAAGTTGTTTTCACCTAGATCTACATCATGGTAAGTATATTTTCATTTGAATCACCATAGGATTTATTCTAGCAACTTAAAACTGGTAATTCTTATGATTAATTCATATGTTTATGCAAGTTTAGATCCATTGTTTTGTTTATGCATTGATTTATCATGATTTGGTGAATTCTATATGATTATTGATGAAGATTGTCATTTTGATGTTGTTTTTAATTTCATAGAGTGTTGATTGTTGAATTGGATGTTTTGATGAGTTGTTTGAATCGATGTTGTCATTTGGTGATGATTAGGTCAAGGTTGGAGCTATTTTGGTCAGATCAGAAGTCGGGTCTTTTTTCTTAGGTCGTTAATGACGTGGCATAAAGCTTGCGTTGTGTGTCTTATTGCTCAAGAAATAGATGAGAATAAGGCCCCATGTCATTAATTTCAGGTCGCACGAGGTCCAAGTCGTTGGGGGAGCTAGGTCACGTCTGGGGAAAGCAAGAAGGAAGGCTGGTTGGTCTGGGAACATTGCTTCGGGTCGTACGATTGCCATGTTGTTGGGAGGTCAGGTCGTGGGAGCCTCAAAAAGGCGGGTTGCTGAAGCATTGGGTCGTGAAGACCTTAGGTTGTGGAAAGTTAGGTCGTTGTTGACATGGCAGAAGGCGGGGAGTCGAAGCGTAGCCAAGTCGGTTAATGTCTAAGTCGTTATGGCTTGGGTCGTTGGAGGCATGCACATAGGAAGCGTGGGCAGAACGACCTAAGTAGGTCAGGTTGTTGGGAGACCCAAGAGTTTAGGTCGCTGGAATGACCTACTAAAGTCAGGTCGTGAATGACCTAAGGAGATACAACATTTATAAACGCTGTGAATGGAGGTTTAAATGTGGTGGTTTGTTTTTCATAGCGGGAAGTCTGGGAATGCTATGAATTGGAATATCGACTAAATAGTGTATGTTTTGGGTCAATGATGGTTGTGACTTCAAAGTGAATTCAAGTAGGAATGTTCGAAGTGTTGTGGTGTGTTCATTGATCGTCGTAATGTAACGAACGTGAAGACGGACCAAAGTGGTGAGTTCGTAGATAATAGTTGCTCAAGAAGGTTGCCTGAGATATGACTCAAAGTGATGAGTTGATGAATAATGGTTGCTTAAGAAAGTTGCTTGAGTTATAAATAGCCATCAAGAAGGACGATTAGAGATATTGAAGGCTGAGAGATTATCGTCATCGTAGGTTCTAGTTGGCTCAAAGCAAGGGTATAATAGGGGCACCTAAAAGACTGGAAGATTGCTGGTCGAGTACCCTGGGTACCATTGAAAGGCCTTGATACGTATCAGTGAAAGACATATGGAGTTTTTGATAGAACCGGGGTTACCATTAGCCCTTGATGTATGGCAAGGTTGGCCGCCATACGATTAACGATGGTTTCGAAGAAGGATAGGCGGTGATATCCAGAGTCATGAATGTTGGTTGTTTTGCTTGTACTATCTCACTAAGTTGTCTGACGTCGAAGGAGATGTTTCTTGGGTGCTTGTCTGATGTTGGTTTAGGCCTTCGTGGCTTATTCTTGAGGGATGTTGATTTCGATTAGGATGGTTTACGTGAGATATAGCTGGTTGCTATGATTGCTATTGTTTGGTTACTTCTGATTGCCATGAATGTACCTTTTTTTCAAATGCTTGTTGTAAAGGCTATCACTGTCAAATGTGTGGAAGACATGTTTCGGCTCTTCTCTGGTGTTTTGGTAGATTGGTTGGTTAATCTGCCTATTCTCATATACATTATTAATGATGTTAGATAGCTGTTTTATCGCTCACTAAGACTATTGTCGACTCAAGGTTTAATGTTTCCCTCTTATTGCCTTGGGCTGTTCATCTGGTTTTGGATGGGCACACTGAATAGAAGGTCACATGTAGCAGAGCTTAGTGAGGCGGGGATACAGAGCGATGACGAGCAGGAGGCTTGCATATTAGTTTCGCTGTTATACATATTGGATGTTTCCGTTGTTATGATGATGTCTACTCTGAGTGTTGTATTGAGGCAAATTTGTACAGACACTCATGTTGTAATCCAAAGATGTATGAATATTCTTTCTAGTTGTTATGAAACTCAAATTTTTACTCAGATATGCTTCACTATTATAGCATGTTGTATATATTCTACTATATTTTATCCTTGCGCCGTGCGTTGTACGACAGGTTCTCCTTGTGTTATCTTACTCTGATAATCTTCCACAGCTACCTGGCACACCTTTCAATGCATCATTTCCCTTGTTTAAGTATAGGGGTTGTAAGTGGTCGTCACATGTTCTATCTTCGAATCCATCGTTGAGTTCCGATGCTGCTCTGTCGTTGAATCCGGCGTCGAGTTCCAATGCTGTTGGGTAGTCAGATCCATTCAAGAGTTATCAAACTCCATCGAAATTTACGTCATCCATTCGAGTTTACCATCCTTGCACGCTCAATCAATACACACTCACTTGTGAGTTCGATCGATAAGCACCAAACCCTTATGAATGAGATTTTACTAGTACTAGATCGCCTACGAATGACGTTTTTAATCTATACTAAGCAAACAATTCAACCAGTAGTCATCCAAATTACTAAACTATAAAAAAGCATCCATATAGTGATATTAAATCAAATAAAACATCTATGTGGCAAATAATGTGAAACATATGTACGGATAGTATAAATCTAGCTATATGGTCAAAACAGTGCGCAATTGCACAAGAATGAGTAAATAGCCTGCAAAATAGCGTGCAACTGGATAAAATGTCATAATCATGATCAAAAATATCTAATTCACTTTTGATATCTTTATTTATCATTTACTAGGTTAAACTGTCATAAATATCACATTTTATGATTAACAAGTCATTTAAAGTGTCCAATTTCCACTATACGAACATTTAAAGTCCAGTGGGAGATAATATCACCCACCTTAAGCAAATCAGTCTAAACAAGCTCTAAAATGTAGAGCTCGTCAGTACGAGTCCATAGGAAGTAACAATGTCTAATTTTGACCTCGTACGTGTAAGTTGTGCAATTTATGAGTTTCCACATTATTTAATTAAACGAGCATTAACCAAATAATCATAATTTAATCGCCTTGTTTTAAGATCTAACTCATCTCTCCCAATTAGCAAACCTATACACGTAGCTGCATATCATCATCGTGCACCTCCTCTGATGATACAAAGTTCTGATCATCGAAATTCCAATCCGAGCCACTGAACTTCTCACCTCCAACTGGACTTGCTGGCACCAAAAACTTCACCTCCGATACGGTTCCTGTGGTACAAGTTTAGTCGGAATCCGAGACTGTTGCCCGAAAAGATAATTTTACGTGTATTTCAAGACAGTTTTGACCCTAAAATCTCCTGATCTTGAAGTATGTAATAAACCATACCAATTCAACGGAACTAGTCTCGTGTCCTGATTTGATCGTTTGTGAAAAAGAACCTTTTGGAACCGTCAATCAAATAATCAACGATCAATATTTAAATAAAATACTTAAATAAAATATTTAAATATCTAACGTTAAAATACAAGTCGTTATATTTAATTTATGTTTCCACAATGTCAATCAATGTAATTGAGACAACACTTTAAAGAAAGAAAAGAAAACCCTCCAATGCAAATTGTTATTTAAACAATATTTTAACATCTCTAGCCGATCAAGTTGTGACATATTTCAATTAGTTATATTTAATTAATTTTTATTGGTTTCACATTTTTCAAATACAATGTCCACAACTAGACATTAGACCATCTCAAATGTATTGAACATGTATTGTCTAATTTAATCTATGTGTCCACAATGTTAAACCAATGTTAGTAGTTAACACTTAAAAAAAAGATCACTCCAATGCAAATGTTATTTAAATAATAACTTGACACATGTAGCTAATCAAATTATGACAAATAATATATTTATTTTAATTAGTTATACTTAATTTATTATGATTGGTTTCACATTGTGAAATACAATGTCTACAACTAGACATTGGAATTGACAACATCTTCAATTTTGTTTGCCACATCATATCAACAACCTATTACACATTAACATTGGAGATAAAATTTCATTTTAGATTATTAAATTCTTATGTGTAATGTATTTAACAAGACAACCGCAATAACATTGAAGATGCTCTTGTGATTAACAATGTCTTTTGTACTGTGTGCCACATCAGATTAACATTCTATTTTACATTAACATTGAAGATAAAATTTCACTTGAAATTGTCAAGCGTTTTGTGTAATGTATTTAACATGACAATCACAATAGCATTGAAGATGTTTTAAGTATAATACTATTCTTCTAACCCACCATATCTGCAAACACAAAGCTTCTATGACCAATAAACATAAGTGCTAACTGGCAGCTTTTGTCAGAGCTGGTTTACGGTACCAACTGGATCACCTTTTCGAGTGAGAGTGGCAAGACAGTGGAAGATGGTCACTCAAGGAACAAATGAAGCATATGCCATCAACATGAAATTCCAAGATTATGAGGTAAATTTTGTTAAACAACTGTCTATGTATGCTTCTGTTCTATGATTTGTCTTCTGTTCCATGATTTGTATAACTGTTGCACACATACTGACACCACCACATAGCTGACAATACGGTATCTTTTGAATTTAACTGAAGGGAAGAAAAAATGAGTCAACGTTCTAAAAACACATTTTGCATAAATTTGAATCGGTCTCTAATGAACCATGTATCTATGGTGTAAAAATATTTAATGTGCAATACCTTAATGAAACATATAGAACTATTAACGATAACTGGATAATAGTTATACAGAATGATAATCAAGTTGTCACGATTACCGATACAATGGACAAAATACCAAGTTTCAAATTTGATTTTATCAACGATGCTATTTTGCTGGATATACTGTATCAGATATACTATAATGACCCGCTCTTCCGGCTGCGTTGAGTCGTTAATTAAACCAACTCAAATAGTTCGAAACAGTAGATTGTTAATTGCTATGGGGATAAAAATAAATCATCATAGAATCACTAACATAGAATAAGAAAAATAAATATTATACAATGATACAAAATCTTTAATTTGTACAAGATATCATTTTATAGAAATAAATACAAATACAGCGGAAGACTAAATATAGAATCTCACTAGTACATAAATAAATGACAAAAGTGGAAGAAAATGGAATATGAAATGATAAAGAAAGGCTTCAAGTGAATCTCAAGCTCCAACGGGCAAACCTCAAAAGCTGAAATACCCAGGTTGACCAGAGCATAATGCAAAAATAAAAGAACTGAACCAGGACTAACATTCTTATATAAGTGAATCAAATCAAGTGAAATATTCAACGAAATGCAAATAACTTAAAGGATGTTTAGGATTCCAACTTTTAAGGTTTCATGAAACTAATAGATATAACATAATACGCTAAAATAACATTGTCTATGGTAGATATACTATTGAAAATAGCGTAAGCAGTATTACTATATTACCCTTACACGGTTTATAAGCATTTAGTCCATATAGGTACCATAAGCCCACCGTGAACTAGTGGCATCAAAGGGCACTCCATAGAAAATAACACAAACCAATATCATAAGGGCTTCACACCAAGGTAATACCCGACAGTAGAATTCTACCAAAATGAGGCCACCGACTGGTGGTAACACATAGCTGCAACTACCGCCGACCTTGAACAACAATCCTGTAATTAAAGGTTGCACCCAAATCAATCACAAAGAAATAAAGATGGCATCAAAGAAGTGTGTCCGATAGGAGGAGCAACCTCACTTGGCATGGGTATAACTCATGTTTTAGTCATTTTAATTATAATCAGAAGTTCATGACTATCCATCATCGTTCTTTTTCTTAAATCTAGCAACCGTACGTCATACCATCCTACTTCGTTTTGGATTCTTCACCACATGGACAACTGTTAAAGTGATATCAGTATTGGCAGAGAGTATGACAATAACCACTCCTATCTCTTTAACAGCCAAACACTTATTTCACACTGTGGTCATCAAATTTGAAATCATATACAAGTATCATAAATCAAGTAACTTCAAGTATTAATTTAATTTTTTACTCAAAATAGTTCATTATTTGTTTCAAGTTTCGAATTTCAAATCTTTACTATCAAAATTTTCTTATCAAAATATTGCAAGTTTAAGTTTCTATTTTGCAAATATCACTTATTGCTCAAAATTTTGGTTTTAAATCACTTCGGACCTATTAACTCAAATTGGACTTAGATTTTATTTGAAATAGAAAAATAGATTTGAAATAGTTAAATTTATAGTAGTTACGATATTTATATATATTCTAATATAAAATAGATTTTATTGAGATGGTTTAAATAAAATATTTTTAAAGTTTAGTAGAGAAACAGTTTAACTAAATATTTATAAAATAGTTATGAAAAAAATACTAGCTAAGGAATTTTTTAAGTAAATTATTTTGATTTAATTAGTAATAACCTAAGTATTTTAATAACTAATACAATCTAAATCAACAATTCGTATTTCAAAATTCGATTTGTTGTCCAACTCAGATTTCAAATTTGATTCAAATTAAGTTTCATTTCACTGGAACAAATTTTCAATTATTAGTTTATAATATAATTACATTTCTAACCACCTACTATAACTTTGTTTTATAAATTGAATTCTAAGATCATTTTATGACATTATATTTAAAACCATCATTCATAGTTTACTTGTTAAGTAAATCTCTTAAGTCACATTTTTAATTTTTAAACTTATTACTTTAATAATATAATCCTATCTTAGTTTAAAGTTAATAAAAATCAATCTTTCAATTTGCTTCAGCTCACAAGAATCAATTCTTTAACATTTAATTTTTTCTTTTAACTTATTAAATTAAATTTTTATTTTTTGAAGCAAAAAGGTAGTGAATCATCCGATTCATGCCTTCTATTAGATTAAATTTTTATATCAATAAAATATATTAAATTAAGCCTTTAAGACAATTCTTAAAAACTAACCAATCCTTTATATTCAGTCAAACGGCTTAAATTTACTTTATGTAACAATTAAGTTATATTATACTAACTCACCTTTAGTTTATCCAACAGAAATATAGTTTAAATTTAATACTAACTTCAAATATTAACTTTCATAATTTATTTTTAAACACCATTTCATTAATTCAAATTTCTTAACTAATAATTTTAAATAAAATTTATTTCAAATATTAATCTAAACTCAATATTTAAATTATATTTCAAAATCAATTTATTAAAATTGATACATACTGATAACATTTCAGAAAATAGTTTTTTATTGACTACGACGTCCATAAATAATTTTCTATCATATGGTCAAGTGAATTAGGTATATATCATTTCAACATGTTTATTTGAATTTCTGATATATATCATTTCAAACTGAGTACTAATTCAATTTATTTTTATTTCCCAAATCTATACAGTCGTTCGGGTATGTATTATGTCAACCCATAGTGATTTTTCCTAAACCTACAGGGAACTTGCAATGTGAGAAAAATATAAAACATAGTAGAGCACACATCACAACGATATCGTGTCATAAATATCAATTAGTGTGTGTGTCACACATGCACAAGTTCATATAATACATCGTGAATTTTCTGAAGTAATATCATAGCATTTCATTTAACATCTCAAAAATTCACTTAAATAATGGACGTTAGTCGTGAGTGAGAAAACTCATTTTTGTGCAAGAAGACAAATATGAACCCAACACCGAAGCTTGAAACGAGACTCGATATCCAAACAACGAACACACCTCAAATTGATTTATGCATGTTTACACATACATATGTGTATATATATGTGCATAAATATAATTGAAAATTTCTTATCATGGTACACAGAATAGAAATTGAAACCCATAATGGGCTAAGGCAAAATACTGATGCACAGAGGCGGTTTTCATCCCAACAAAACACAACTCAACACATATAGCATCACTTTTCAATACAGCAAGGCCAAAGTCGAAGTCTGTATATATATGAATCAAAATTATTTCGTACATACCCAATGAAATGAATTTTCTTTGTGTGAGGAGATCAAGCATGAGGCTCACATCAATTATCAGATTCACAAAGCGAACTAGGGTAAGGATTATCAAATCAAAAAAGAAAAATCTTACTTTGCTCTTTGTTTACACTCATTTTTCCAAAGAAGAAAGGAACAAAGGGGAGGGCTGGGGGCTGCATTCGAGTTTGCTTGGCACTAGAGAGAGACAGTGCCGCAATTTGTGTGCAAAGGTTGGAGGCTTGGCAGATCGGGTTTGGGAAGCTCTAGTATAAGGCGACAGTAAAGTAGGAAAATGGTTGTCGTTTCGGATAGGAAGGTGGATTGCACATTGGAATCAATCACTTGAGAAAGGATGGCGGGGTATGATGATGGTGGTGCGTGCAGATGTTGCCTATGGAGGGAGGGGTTTTGAATCGCCATGACTGGTGGAGTGAGGAAGCGATTTAGGGATTTCATCATTTTCCATTTTTTCCTCTTAATTGACATGAAGATCACGAATCGAGACATCCAAAAGCAATAGAGGAAGATGAAGTTAAGTAGCAGAAATAAAAGCTGCTCATTTTGAAGAACAATGAAATACGCACGTAGATGCGTGAGTGATGCAGACATCCGTGAATACCTAGCATTTGCTCAGATGTTGCAACAGTCGAGATTGTTTGGAAGTGAATTCCTCTTCTCTAAGAGATTAGAACCTGTTGCTTCTGCCGCCACTGCTGCTTCAGACCCATTTAGCACTTTTGTTTCAGCTATCGCCGTTGACGGTAATGATTTATACAGTTGAAGCTTAAGATTTGTATGCTTGAACCTTTTTTTTAAGTGTTTACATATATAACATCTCTGTTTGGATAGATTTACACATATCACGTTCCTGTTTAGACAGAGAGATAAGTACATAATTATTGTCATTCCATAACAATGAATACTGATTTGTTTTAGTTTCTTTTGCCTTTTTTTTGCAAGAAAAAAATGTACATAAATTGATTTTTCTAATTTCTTTTTGAACCATGTCCTTTAAAGTTTAAAGCTTATGTGGATTATTCTTAACAAAATCCATCAAGTTTCTTAAGCCAAATTTATATATTCACAATCAACATCCTCATATGTTTTTAAAATCCATAATTTTAATTATTCTTCTTAAAATTCAATAACTGTTTCAAATATAGTAAATTAAACCTTCACACTAATAAGCCATGAAATAAGATTAATATATTATGGAATATCATGATTGTTAATTAAAGAATATTTCCACGCCGTATAAATTTATAAATTTAACTTCATTTATTTACAAGTACATAGATCTTAATTTTCAAAAATTAAAGTACATAGATCTTACTTGTCTAGATTTCTCTTATTTATCAACTTTAATTTTCAAGCACATCCTCTTTCAAGTACTGTTAAGTTTAATGCTTGCTTAGTTTTCACTTACTTAATCCACTTAATGTTTATAAGCTTAATATTTATAAATATTTCGAACAAAGCCCTTTTTTCAATTTAATATTGATATAAGGCAAATTTTTATAAAGTTCTACCAATACTCTTATAGTGTAACTTCCGAATTTTTAGCCATTTAATATTGAATATTTAAATTTATTTTAAATATTGATTTGGAATAATAAATGAATTTTTATATTGAGTTTATTGTTTTGATAATTGATATATGATTTAATATCAGATATATCGAATTATCGTAATGCGGAATAATAATAACTAAATTCGAAGTTGAAAACTAAATATAAACAATTCAGTTGATCAACATAAATTCTATCTGAATATCAGTGATAATAATTTATTATCAATGAATCTTGTTGTTCTGAATCGAATTATATTTTAATCCATTTAATTTTTTTTCTTTCTATATGATTAAATTAGGCTTCAAAACTTGTTTCAATGTGTCCAAATTAGTGGTATAACCCTAGGGATGCCGGTTACTACGTCTAAAATAGAGTTCAGAAACATAAGATATTTTAAATCACATCAATTTAACTATAAGTATATAAAATAAAATAAAAAAGGGGGTCGACCAATATTCCATCAATCTATATTTTCAGTCACCTCTTCTTTAATTTCGCGTATGAAATATCTCAATTCTTTGATAAGAAGGAGACATAAATTAAATGGCTTAATACTTCTATTTTCCCCCATCGCTCTATATATTCAAGTCTTCCCCTTCGTTTGTTTTTCTTCTCAGTCAATCGCAAAAACTGATTCACCGATAAAAAAAATTGAAATCGAATCCGTGCCTGAAGGGATTCAAAATTGAATTCGAGATGCTGCACGCGATGAAAGTCCTGGGGGGTCGATTTTGAGATGGCCCGACTAGGGTTCGATCGAGGTGGAAAAGGCGGTGTCGACGGTGGGGTTCTGAGTGGTGCGGTAGTAGGGAAATCGACCCTTTTTATGAGTCGCGGTCAATATAGGGTTCAGACTAGGTTCTAAGGGTGCAGTGTCATTGGAAGAGAGTCGCCATGATTTTGATGGTGATGCTGACAGTGAACTACAGGTGGAGGAGTTGAGGGTATTGGAAGAAGGGATTGGGAAGGAATAACAACTGACGTCGGTTTTCGGTGATGATCTTGTGTAACGACCTGGATTTTTTTATCATTCAAATTGACAATAAACCACACATGTCGAACCAACGAATCGCAAATGCAAGTAGTTATTGGGAAAAGAAGAAAAAGAAGAAAGAAGAGAAAACAAATAACAGAGTTCTCACAGCGGAAGGATAACATATAATAAACAACTAATCGTTAAAAGCATTTGAAATATATACATTTGGCTATAACATACAATGATTATCAGAGTTACACATATACAGATTTACATAACATGACAGCGGAAACAAAATGCAGTGGAAAATACATATGTATAATAGACATATATACCGAATTTTCGTCTTCGATCTCCAAGGCCAATAAATCTTCGCTAACTGCAACTTCTACTGACCCGAGTGTATTGCATAAAAAGAAAACACAACAAACACTCGGATCAGCACTAAATCATTCTCATATTAGTCAAATCAAAATAAGAAATAACTTGAGTATCAAGGGTGTAGTAACTCAAGAGATGTTACAGGATTTTCAATCTCTCAAGGATCCGATAAACTAATACATACATAGTATAATACGCTGTTATTGTAATGTCTATTCAGTAAAGTAAACATAATGAAAATAGCATAAGCGGGATTACATTTTTACCTTTACACCGTTTATAATACCGTAGTCTATACAGTACCGTAAACCCACTGTAACCAATGGCATCAGAGGGCACTCCATAGGTACGATACAAATCAAAATTGTATGGGGCTCGATAAGGATAAATATGACAAGGATCTCGAGGCAATGCCCAGGGTAGGATTCTACCAATTGCACTCCCGACCGATGGTAACGCATAGCAGCCACTACCGCCCACCTTGGATCATACTCCCATATCAAAAGGGCACAAATCATCATCATAGTCATAGAAATAGTATCGGAGAAGTGTGTCCGATCAAAGGTGCTACCTCAATTAGTCATGGTATAGCTCCTATTTTAGTCATTTCAATTATGACCCGAAGATCAAGGCTATATTCGTTATCGTTCATCTTCTTCAATCCAATAATTGCCTCCAAGTCATCATATTTCATTCTGAATACGTCATAACGTTCGCAGTTGTTAAAGTGGTATCGACATTGATAGAGAGTATGCCATTTGCCGACTCCAGTCTCTTTAACAACCAACGTTTATATTTTCCACATCGGCCGGTTCTTTTACTTTTCACAAAGGTTCTCTTTCATATCAAAATATCATATTTTGTTCGAACCTAATTTATATTCAAATAGAATATAATTTCATATCAAGATATCCCAATCATTCCCAAAACTGATTATATTCTAAACTAGAATATATTTTTATATCGTTATATTATACTCATATAATATTTCAATTCGATCTATATTCATGTAGAATATACCTCATCTCAAAAGATTATAGTTATTTCAAATCGATTTATTTTCGAAATCCATTCATATACAAATAGAATATATATATTTTTCCATATCAACTCATTTTAATCATTTGGAAATCCCATTTATATTCAAGTGGAATATAATCTACCTTGAACTATTATAATCATTTAAAATCGATTCATATTCGAAATAGAACATAACTTCATATCAAAACTCCATTTGAATCATGGTTTAAATCAAAACAATTTCCATTTAGGAAGAAGTCACAATCATTTAATATTACTATAAAAATAGATACTTATAAAATAGAACTTATATATAAATTTACTTATAAAATAATTAGAGTAAAATAAGACAGTTTAAATCACCATGTGTATATATATATAAATTAAAAGTTTTACTAAATAGTTTAAATAATAAAATATAAGGAAAAATTTGTTTAACAAAATAGTATTTAAGTTACAAAATTTTACTAAATAACCTTTTAAGAAAAGGGATATAATATATTCGTAAAACAGGCGATATACATATATAGTTTTATAAAATAAAGTTTAAACCATGATTATTTCTTCTTCCAACATCCAACATCTGAAATCGATATTCCAGTTTCGATGGAGTTCATTTACTTCCCGTATCTTGTTTCAGACATCGTCTAAATCAAACGTTCGATTTAAAGAATTCAAATTTCATATTCACATTGAGTTAAACAACCCCGAGTACTCTCGATTACCCTTATTCAAAAAGTTAAATTAAATGAGAATTTATTATATTCAACCTACACCATAAATTTGAATAATTCCAAATCATACTCAAATCTCAATTTACGAATTTCCAATTTGTTTTGGAATAATTTCCTTAACCATTTCAATAAACATTCAAAGTTCAGTCTTTAAGGAAAATAGATTTATCGAGTATCGGCACATAATCTTTAAATGAAATTCCGAACCAATAACATTTTCAATATTTAAAATCATTTAACCAACCGATGTCTGTATATAATTATCTATCCAATGGCCAAGTGATTTTAATTTCTGATATTTCAAGGATGGATGTATATCATTTCAATCCAAATCAGGGTCACAGATATTTATCATTTCAACTTATGTTCTTAATTTATTTTAAATCGATAAACCACGGGTTTATTAGATGCCCGTAACATCAAGGGTGAAAAAAAGGGATTCATCGTCAAATGAACATACAACATCCATATCTGAATAAAAGGACTTTTTAGGCAATATCAATTCAGTTATCAACCAATGCATCCATTTCAACCATTTATTAAACGATAAACATTAAATCATTTCACTGGTTAACAAGTGTCGGGATTTCTAACTAGAAATTTAAATTAAATATAAATAACTAATTATCTACTTTCATTTGCATGTTAACACACTTGCATGTCAAATTTTTAAGCAACCAATCATCAATCAAACATAACCATGCAATCAAACTTATTTCACAATTTTATTTAATAAATATGGGAATAATTTAGTCAGTCGTGAGTGACAAAATCACTCACCTTTGGGTCTTTAGTTGATCGAACGTCAAACTAAAGCCCAAAATTTCACTATCTCCAAACGCAGCCAAACCCATCTCAGATCGTCCGCAATCTCGCCACGATCCCAACGCAACAAACCGCGTCCAAATCCGACTCCGTATGCAAAAGATACGTGCATTAGAACAATGACATACACTTGTATATATATAGTAAATAAATAAACGCTCACCCACTCATATAACGCCACGTTAGCCCCCCTTCAACCCTGTTTCCCGCTCCTCCTTTCCCTGCTACAGTAACGGCGAAAAGAACCCATCCAAGACCGCGGCTTTGACCGCAAATTGCCATCAATTCTGGCCATGAGACCGACCAAGACCACCACCAACGTGAAGCTCACCTCGCGTCGCACCTCCCCTCCAGAATCGACGGTCTCCGGTGGCCTCCTCCTCCCGGTAGACGCAGTGAACAAAAAGGGTTTTTAGCCCTTCGATGACCAAATTCCGGCAATCCAATCACTTCCAGACATTGTCGCTACCACCGTTGGGTTCGTATGGCTCTCCTCTACAAAACCCATAAGCCAATTTCTCCAATTGAATCCAAAATCAAAAATCCCTAAATCGAATGCTAAGGTTTCGAATTTCAGAGGTTTAACCATCAATTTCCGGCAACTTCAGGCACTAGATGTCGAAACTAATCATACCTGCAGCTTCGTATCATTGAGAGCTTCGATTTGATATATAATATGATAGTGTAACAACCCGGAAAATCCGAATCAATTTAAAAATGGGTACTTTTGGCACAGGTCCTTATTAAATTTCAAAATTAGGCTCACATCCGGTCATAAACTTATTGTAAATTTAGTCCCTATTTTTCGAAAATTCATAAAAAATATATAAAAAAATCACGATAATTCGTATTTAAATTAAACATGTACTCGCCCAAAAATTCAGATCATAATAGAATCAAAACATGCATCAAAATCAAAAAAATACAGAAAACAACGAAAAATGCAGTAATTTGCATCAAATCATGCACATATTTGGAATACTTGCATTCATCTGTGCAAGTATTTCTCAGTTATATTTTTACATGCAATACTTGCATACATGTGTGCAAGTATTTAAAATAGTTGCATACATGTATGCAAGTTTCTGCACACATTTTATTTTCACATGTAAATACTTGCATACATGTGTGCAAGTATTTCAAATAGTTGCACACATGTATGCAAGTTTCTGCATACATTTTCAACTAAAACAGCTTCAGAAATACTTGCATACATGTATGCAACTATTGGCAAAAGTTGCATACATGTATGCAACTATTTGCAAGTTTTAAATTCACACCACATCCCTGTAATGTTTTCTCTGTAAACCCGCCCCCTATTTTAGCTGCCGCCTGGAATCTTCCGCCTGCCACTTTCCATACCTCCGCCTCTTTCGTTTTCTGTCCAAATTTTCAGGCGCTATCACTTAAAAAAAAAAAATTCTAAAATCTATAAATATTCTCGGAAGTCCACAGAAATTAAAAAAAAAAGTTGCATAAATGTATGCAACTTTTACGAATAGTTGCATACATTTATGCAACTATTCGAATACACATGCATATATTTATGCACGCCTGTTTGAAAAATTGCATACATGTATGTAGTTTTTCTATATAACTGCATACATGTGTGCATATATGTCAAAATATATGCAAACGTGAATAAGTTGCACGTAGGTATGCAGTTTTTAAATAAATGCATCAGCAGATGCATGTTTTAACAATATGTGCATACATGTATGCATTTATACTGCAGTTTTGACGCAGATTTGAAATAAATGCATACATGTATGCAACTAATCGATTTATATGCATGTTTTGATGCAATTTACTGCATTTCGTTGATTTTCTGTATTTCATGATTTTGACGTTGTTTTTAATGTTTTTTTGATCTGATTTTTTTCACGATTAATTGTTTTAATTAAATACGAATTTACATGGTTTTTTAATATATTTTTTGTATTTTTTTGATGAATTTTCAAAAAATAGGGACTAAATTTACAATAAGTTTATGACCGGGGGTGAGCCTAATTAAGTTCCGTTTTAGGGATGTGTGCCTAATATTCACTTTAAAAATTTTATTTTGGCTATTTCAGTGAATTTTAAATAGTTAAAATAATTTATTTTAAATAATAACGATTAAAAATTTATTTTAATCAAATCTAGAACAAATATATTCATTTTGATTTCTAAAGAAATCAAAAATAGTACGGTAGTTTGAAAAGTCAAACCTTTACTTTGACCGAATGTACCGGATTCAACATTTAACGGATTTTAGTGAAACCAAAAATATCTAAATCTGTTTGAAAATATCTTTCCAACGAATCCGAAAAATCGAAATTTCAAAGCGGAAATCAAAAGATATGGCCAGTTGAATATTCAGAATGGTCGCTATAGTATAATTATAGCCTATATAAAAGGCCGTTTTTAAAATGACCTCCGTTTTCGACGAAACCACTTTTGTTGGATTCAGAATGTCAAATTATTGTTAGGTTTTAATTTTCAGAATTTTTCGAATTAATATGTGAGCGTGGCAAACGAAAATGTGTTTTGTCAATTTCAGTCAAATCTGATCGACTTAAAAATAGCCATTTTTCGAACAGTCTCAGAATTCGACGAAATTAATTTTGTTAGGACCGTATCGTCAAAACAAAGTCAGAAATAATTTTTCTAGATTTTTCTGATTTCGTATGTGGCCCCGGTGAATTTAAATATACGACCAAATTAATTATTTAAATGATTTAAATAATAAATTAAAGATTTCAGGCCACAGACAGTCGTTTGGGCTGATGAGGCCTAGCCCATTGGATTCGTAACGGGGGCTATTGGCTGGGGTCAACTCCGGTTGGACTAAAATTGGATTAATTTAAGATGTATGGTTTTATTTGTAAAAATTACATTAGAATATTATAAAAATAGTGGAAATTCATTTAAAACCCTAAACCCATCGTGTAGCCGCCGCCATCTACATTTTTCATGGCTGAAAACTTCCTAACTTCAACCACTAATATCCACCGATCCTCTCAATAAAACTCCTCACTCCAGTTCAAGCTTTTGAAGAGATTTTCTTGCTCTTCATTTTCAAACGGCTTGATCGATCTCTGGTGGCCCGAACTCCGAGGACCAGACCCCTAAACCCGCGCCAAAGACCACCGCCGCCCTCCCCTAGGCTCGACCGAGCCGCACGCGAGTGGGCTCCCTGGTGCGCCGCTTGTAGCTCTTCGATGCGCCGCCTTCTGATCGTCCTCTGGTGCTGCAGATCGGAAGCAAAGTTCTACCCTAGTTCTGAAGTAATTGGGTTAACTAACGACCTATTTCTGGTTTGAGGAAGAAGGTATAAATCCTTAAATAAATAAATTAATTTCTTATATTTAAATATTATCAATCTAAATTTAACCATAACTAATTCATATGAACTCAGAATAACGCGATTTCTGAAGCGTTGCAATCGTAGAGACAAGATCTACATTCCTAGACTGAAAAGGGACAATTTCGAGCTGTTTGAATTTTAGACCAGTTTGCGACACGACTGTGAGGTTTCTCTTTTTTTTATATAATTTATTTATTTATTTAATTTATTTGCTATGTATCTATTGTATGTATATGTCATAGATCTTCTATGATGTGATTGTGAATAATGTGTTTGTTGTTGGTGATGTATAAACACAGATCTGTATGTGTTCAATAAAAAAATACATTTTGTAAT
The DNA here is from genome assembly GCA_030737875.1 of Allium sativum. Taxonomy (NCBI): domain Eukaryota; kingdom Viridiplantae; phylum Streptophyta; class Magnoliopsida; order Asparagales; family Amaryllidaceae; genus Allium; species Allium sativum. Next base: position 423,275,902 of record CM060909.1, on the reverse strand, counting down.
GTTATTGATTTGGAATAGAATTGCCATTTCAATAAATAAACCATTTTGTAATGTTATTGATTTGGAATAGAATTGCCATTTCAATAAATAAACCATTTTGTAATGTTATTGATTTGGAATAGAATTGCCATTTCAATAAAATAAATCATTTGTAATGTTATTGATTTGGAATAGAATTTCCATTTCAAAAAAAAAATCATTTTGTTATGTTGTTGAATTGCATTAGATTTTCAATTCAACATGAAAACATTATTTGGATTATTTTTTTTGAACTGAATTAAATTGTCAATTCAATTTAAAATTATTATTTTGATCATATTTGTTGAATTGAATTAGACTGTCAATTCAATATTAAAAATATCTTTTAACATTTTTGATTATTGAAATAGAATTATCAATTTAACATAAAACATTATTTTATCATTTTTGTCTACATCATTGAATTGAGAAAAAGGTTATTCTTTTATTTGCATTCCTCGATGCAAATAAACATTGTATTAAAAAGTTGTTCTTTTATTTGCATTCCTCGATGCAAATAAACATTGTATTAAAAAGTGGTTATTTTATTTGCATTCCTTGATGCAAATATTCATTGAATAAAAAGGATGTTCTTTTATTTGCATTCTTTGATGCAAAAATACATTGAAATAAAAGTTATACTTTTATTTGCATTCTTTGATATAGATAAAATGTTGAAATTGGTAGTTTAATTTTTAATTACATTTCTTGATGCAAGTAAAACATAGTTTAGAAGGGTTATACTTTTATTTGTAATTTAAATATAAGTTAGAAACATGATTTGTTAAAATTACATTTTTGTTTGCAATTTAAGATGCAAACAAAACATTAGAAATAAAATTGCATTTTTGTTCGCAATTTTAGATGTAAACAAAACATTAGAAATAAAATTGCATTTTTGTTTGCAATTTTAGATGCAAACAAAACACGAGAAATAAAATTACATTTTTGTTTGCAATTTTAGATGCAAACAAAACATTAGAAATAAAATTTCATTTTTGTTTGCAATTTTAGATGCAAACAAAACATTAGAAATAAAATTGCATTTTTGTTTGCAATTTTAGATGCAAACAAAACATTAGAAATAAAATTGCATTTTTGTTTGCAATTTTAGATGCAAACAAAGCAGTAGAAGTAAAATTACATTTTTGTTTGAAATTTTAGATGTAAACATAAACATTAGAACGAATATTACATCTTAATTTTGTATATTGGATAGAAATAAAAATATGATTTAAAAGGTTACATTTTTGTTTGTAAATTAAGTTGCAAACAAAACATTTGATAAATATTACATTTTTATTTGCATATTTAGATGCAAATAAACAACGTAGAAAAAGATTACATTTTTATTTGCATATTTAGATGCAAATAAATATGTAGAAAAGATTACATTTTTATTTGCATATATAGATGCAAATAAACATGTAGAAAAAGATTTCATTTTTATTTGCATATTTAGATGCAAATAAACAATGTAGAAAAAGATTTCATTTTTATTTGCATATTTAGATGCAAAATCAACACCGTAGGAGGAAGTTGCATTTTTTGTTTACAAAAATGGTTTTACATTTTAGATGTAAATAAGGACATGAATTAAAGAGTTACATTTTTACTTGAAATTTTGATATAAATGAAAAGCATAGAAATAAAAGTCATGTTTTTATTTACATTCTAGATGTAAATAAAAGAATAGATTAGTGTCGCATTTTATTTACATTTTAGATGTAAATAAAAGCTGGTATTTTAAGAGTCACATTTTTATTGACATTACGTATGAAATAAAAGAATTGATCTAAATGTTGAAATGGTTATTGTCACTTTAATTGCAACAAAAATAGTAGGAATCGCCAAATGATTTATATTTATATTTATATATAAATATAAATTAAAATTTAACGAATCGCGCGCGGTAATTCGCGTTTCGGCAATCGTAACTTTAAACAATTATACCGTAAGATCCAACCATCGGATTTTCCCAAAACTGGAACCGTTAGGACCGTTTTGGGAAGATCTTTCCGATGATATAAACTTTACAAAAATCCAACGGTTAGATTTCAAGATAAGTGTAAATCAAATATTGGGAAAAACAGCGCCAGGGTCGCCCATTGACCCGAAGCGTCGTTTAATTATATTGAGCTATTTTTAAATAAATAAAAATAGCGAAAAATCGTTATAAATTAATATTAGAGATATTAAATTGTTTGAATGATAATAATTCGAAAAATTATTTGAAAAGACCGAGTTCAACTCATTTCAAATAATTTTACGGCGATGTAAAATCAAAGATATCGAAGACGGCGATTGAAGACCGGCGATCTTCACGTCGAAAGGATAACTACTGATGCATGGCATTGGGTAGCTACCAATAAAGGGTTATAGTGGTAGTTGTCCGGACACACTTGTTGATATTCCGGATACGCGAGCACTTAGGTGACTCCGGTTTCGTTCAGATCCAGAACGGACTTGTAAATGGATGCTTGTCCGACATTGAATTTCGTGCCATGTAATTTAATTGATATGTATTAATATATTTCTATGGTGGCGGAGGATTCATCCTTTTGCTATACACCCTTCTTTGAGACGCACGAGCTCGAAGGTTATATATTGGTAGTTATCGATCGCATGGTATGGGCTGTCAATGTGACATGACAAGATGCTATTGATCGAGGCTTTTGTTGAAAAGTAGTGCCTTGTGGATGATGATCAAAGCATAGCCTATTTAGGCATAGCTTTGTGTATTTCGTTACCTCACGAACCTCACACCCCGGTAGAGTCAAAAACGGGACAAGGGAACGCAGGGAGTGCACACGTTTCTTTCTAGCTAGAAGTGGTGTTTGGGTTTTTACACGGCCCGACATTTTACTTATGTGGTTGATGGAATGAGGTGCCTCGGATATTTTTATTTGTCGCCAATGGCCAATTTATAGGTCCAATAGGATCGGGGAGCGTGTGTTCAGGAATTGCCAATCCACTAACGTTATTTGTGGACCGACCCTGCTGTATCCAAGGGTTGCCCGTAGGTGTGATCCTGAGACATTGGTAGAGTGTCTCGAATCGGTCAGGAGATCGTTCCTAGCCTTGACTTATGATGGAAACCAACCTCCAATATGACATTACGGTCTTGATTGTAAATCTATATATGGCGACATAGTAGGATGGGGTACTATGCCGTCTAGGAATAATACTTTTACTTTGAAGTATTTTAAAACATATTAGACACTAATAATAATATTACAAATGTTATTTTCCTCGTATCAAGCATTTTTGATCATTATAAGGTAAAACTCTATCCTTCGTTTGCATTGCATTGCGTGATGGGACTTGAGTCTTATAATGATTTCATTTTCTAAAAAGCATCGCGTTATTTTTGACTTAAAATTTATAAAACCATATGCATTGGCAATCCACTGGAATTAAATCCGTTCCGCGATAGCGGCGTGGTCCAGTGATTAGCCATATTATTAGTTTAGTTAGATTTCTCATACCAGTCCCATGACTGACTCAAAGTTTGTTTCACTTTGCAAACTCGGGTGCCCTCTTTCCACACGGGCAGCCAATTGACAGGTTTCAGGTAGGGATGTTTTCTGGATTCAGGCTTGCTGCTGAAGATGTTGGAAGACCTTTTCTTTTATCTTTTTGAGTTTTTGAAACAGTAATTCGATATTGATGTATTTTGGAAGATTGAGACTTTATTTCCTTTCCCTGTTTAGACAACCGTTTTTGCTAAGTGTATCCTGTACTGCGTACTCTGATGTTCTGTGGTGATGTTTGTGATGACATTTCATTTCCGCTGCAATGGTTTATATGTTCTGCTATGTAACTGTGATCTGTTATTGTTTTATTTATGTTATACTCCTATGATTATCCTTACTTTCGTTCTACGTAAGTTTGGGTTGTCACATTTGGTATCAGAGCTAAATTTTAATCTTAGCTAAAGAGTATGACATTTTTAGAACAATACGTCTAAAAAGAATCAGTAGTATTCTAAGACGTGTAGCTCATTAGAGATTGGATTAGTAATGTCCTATAATGAGCACAACAGAATAGCACATATTAATCAGTCATTACATCATTATCATGTCATCATATGTCTCCATTTAAAAAAAAATCTTTCCTTAGAAAATTATCATTTCTCTTGGTTTGAGTCTTTCCTTGATGATACAGACTGATTGAGAAATGAGTACTAGAGCACGAGGCAGAGGTGGGGCAAGAGGACCCGCCCGAGACGAGACTCCTACAGCCCAAGAATAGGAACATGCCACTCCAGAAGTCGAGACACCTCCACCTCCCCTACGTGCATTTGATCTTGACAAAGTGGCTAAGAAAATAAAGAATCTAGGAAGTGTGCATTATACAGGCCAAAAGATGGTGACGGAGTCACAAGCATGGCTTAAGACGATGGAAAAGATTTTGGGAGGATTAGAGCTCGAGGACCACAGAAAGCGATATATGGCAACTTGGTTTCTGAAAGGCCAGGCCCAAATTTGGTGGGAAATAGCTATGGTTGGGGGTAACGAGGCCGACGTGACTTGGGAGAAATTCAAGGAGCTATTCAATGAGAAGTTCATTCCACCCCACGAAGTCGAGCGCCTTCACGATGAGTTCACCCACCTCCAACAAGGGAGCATGACCATTTCGGAGTATGTAAAGAAATTTGATGAGCTTTCCAGATACGCCCCAGAATTAATCCAAGACCCGCTACAGAAAAATAAAAGGTTTATCAATGGTTTGGCAAGGAGGTACAATAACAGGGTGACTGCACACATCGAGCGCCCATTTGCTAAGGTAATCGAGATGGCCTGCAGATTTGAAGAGATTGATCAGAAGGGTTCCCAACAAGAGAAAGAAAAGAATCAAGCCAACAAGAAGAAGAAGGAGTCGGACAAGAAAACTGATGCGAGCAGCTCTTCCACCACCAACCCCCAGGATAAGAAGAAGAGAAACAGATCTAAAGTCAAGTGCTTCAATTGCCATAGGATAGGGCATTTTGAGTACGAGTGCCGAGCTCCGAAGAGGCCCAAAAGGAATGAGTCTGGACCGAGTCAGAGCAGTGGACAGAATCCCCGTGGCCCAAAGGAATGCTTTAACTGCCACAAGACTGGACATTTATCAGAAATTGCCCTCTGCTCAAGAAATCTGAAGTGGCACATGTTTATGATGGAGCGGCTGCACTGACTTCTTCTGAGGGAGCAGGTAAATCCGATGTTTTAGGAGGCACCCTTAACATTAAGAATATTCCTATTACAGTTTTGTTTGACACTTGTGCATCTAGAAGTTTCATATCTGTTGACACTATTAAGAAGCTTAAATTGAAACCAAGAAAACTTAAGGAATCGATTAGAGCCCATAGCCCGATAGGAGGTTCACTTATGCTCGTTCAGTATTGTAGAGTGCCTGTTTCTTATTCTCACTTTCAGTTCCCTTTTGACTTGATCTTTATGAGCTTTTCTGGATATGATATCATACTTGGGCTAGATTGGCTAAAAAAGTATGAGGCTGAGTCACTATTTGCTGAAAGAGTAGTCAGAATTAAAACCAAATTCATAAATTCGATGACTATACCATGCCATGGCTCAGCCACAGATAGGAAAGAATTATGGTCTTCTCTAGAAGTCACCCCTACTTCTATTGAGGATATTCCTATCGTCAGAGACTATGCGGATGTGTTCGAAGAAGTAGACAGCTTACCTCCGCGTAGAGAAATCGATTTCAGAATTGACTTAGTCCTTAATGCAAGGCCCGTCGTGCATCCCATTCGGAGAATGTTGCCAAAAGAAAGAGAAGAGCTGAGCAATCAAACCAAGCCGCTTTTGTGGAAGGGTCTGATCAGACCTAGCTTCTCAAGCTAGGGTGCAGTAGTGGTTTTCGTCCCAAAGTCAGACGGTACCCTCAGGCTATGTGTGGACTACCGTGATCTAAATAAGCAGACTCTAAAAAATAAATACCCACTGCCCCGCATTGATGATCTGCTTGACCGCTTGAACGGAGCACGAGTATTCTCTAGGATGGACCTAGCTACAGGTTTCCACCAATTACGCATTGCCGAAGAATGTGTGCCTTTGACAGCTTTCAGAGGACCAGATATATTTTATGAATGGCTAGTAATGCCCTTCGGTCTATGCAATGCTCCAGCAAACTTCTTATATCTGATGAATAGAGTCTTCAGAGATGTTCTAAATAAATTTGTGCTGGTGTTCATCGACGATATTCTCATCTTCTCTAAGTCCACTGCTGAACACGAAAAACATCTGAAGGAAGTCTTGGAGATTTTGCGTAGAAATGTGCTGAAAGCCAAATTCTCCAAATGCATATTCTGGCAAGAAGAGGTGAAATTCCTCGGCCATGTTGTATCTAAGGAAGGCATCTCTGTAGATCCAGGAAAGATCTCGGCCATCAAAGATTGGAAGCTGCCTACTACGCCCATTGAAGTCAGAAGTTTCTTAGGTCTGGCTGGTTATTATCGGAAATTCGTTAAGGATTTCTCGAGAGTATCTTGTCCGTTGATGAAGCTGACTAAGAAACATACCAAGTTTAAATGGACACCTGAATGTGAGGCAGCTTTCCAAGAGCTGAAACGGAAATTGATCACTGCTCCTGTATTGACCATTATTGATGGCAATCAAGATTTGAAAGTCTGGACTGATGCTTCTAGAGAAGGTAATCCTTTTCATCTAAATAAACATGTCAGAAATGACATTTTTCTAATGTCAAATCTTATTTTAACATGTTATTCTTTTCTCTATTTAAGGTATTGGTGCAGTGCTAATGCAAAGAGACAAGGTTGTCGCATATGCTAGCCGCCAATTAAAACCACATGAGAAGAATTATGCCACTCATGACCTTGAGCTAATGGCCATAGTATTTGCTCTAAAGATATGGCGGCACAATCTCTTGGGCGAGAAATTCGAGATTTATACAGATCACAAATCCTTGAAGCATCTATTCACCCAAAGAGATTTAAACATGAGGCAGCAGCGTTGGGTTGAATTCCTTGCACCCTATGACCTGGTCATCTTATATACTCTAGGAAAAGCCAATGTGATGGCAGATGCTCTCAGCAGGAAGAATATGGCCGACACCAAACTTATCCTTACCAATCTCATTATTACCACTACTTTGATCGATAAGATCTCTGCTCTCCAGAAAGGTGATAGATTTATTCAGATGATCAGCGAGCAAGTCCAAAAGGGAGAAGCGCCAAGCTTCCAAATAGACAGCAAAGGGACCCTCAGACTGCAAGGGCGGATATGCGTGCTAGATATCCCCGAGCTAAAAAAGGAAGTTATTGATGAATGCCACAAGTCTAAACTCAGCATCCATCCTGGAGTAAGCAAGATGTACCATGATCTTAAGCGCACTTTTTGGTGGAAGGCGATGAAGAGAGACATCTCTATCTATGTTGCTAGATGTCTCACCTGCCAGCAAGTCAAAAGCGATCAGCAAAAGCTAGCAGGGTTGTTGCAACCGCTAGATGTTCCAGGTTGGAAGTGGGACCAAATCTCTGTGGACTTTATTGATGGCTTGCCCCGCACTAGAAAAGGAAACGACAGTATATGGGTGATTGTAGATCGCTTCACAAAGACTGCCCATTTCATCCCTGTCAAATCCAATAGGACAGCTCGAAGTTTGGCACAACTTTATTTCAGAGAGATTGTCAGACTGCATGGAATTCCCAGTGGCATTGTCAGTGACCGCAATCCGATATTTTCCAGCAAATTCTGGGAGGCTTTCCAAGAAGAGCTAGGGACTAAGCTGAATATGAGCACCGCTTATCACCCTCAGACAGATGGCCAGACTGAGAGGGTGAAACGCATATTGGAAGACTTGTTGCGGGCATGCATTCTAGACTTTGGTGGGTCATGGGAAGATCATTTGCACTTGGTCGAATTCTCTTATAATAACAACTACCAAGCAAGCCTGCAGATGTCGCCATTTGAAGCATTATATGGCAGGCCATGCAGATCTCCCGCATGTTGGGTGGAACCCGGCAATCAATTAGTACTGGGACCCGACATGATCCGTGAAGCAGCAGAGAAAGTTGACTTTATTAAGAAGCGATTGCTGGCTGCTCAAAGCCAACAGAAGAGCTATGCAGACTCGCGAAGAAGGGATTTAGAATTCTCTGTCGGTGATCTTGTTTACTTGAAGGTTTCCCCACTGAGAGGTGTAGTCCGATTTGGGAAGACTGGGAAATTGGCGCCGAGATTCATTGGTCCATTTCCTATTCTCGAAAGGATTGGAACCCTCGCCTATAGAGTGCAGTTGCCTGACTGGTTGCCAGGGGTCCACAATGTATTTCATGTGTCCTAACTCCGAAAGCATGTTCATGATCCAGATTTAGTTGTGGATGAAGCAGCAAAACGAGATTTGGAGATTACCCCGGCTCTAGCAGTGAGAAGGGAGCTAGCGAAGATTGTGGGCAAAGAAACCCGAGTGCTGAGGAATAAGAGGATCCACCTAGTCAAAGTGCAGTGGAGCGGGGATCCTAGAGACTGTACATGGAAGACTGAGGATAACATCAAACAGGCTTATCTCGAGTGCAGATGGGACATCTTTGAGTAGCTTTTGTGTTGAGGTACATTTACAATACCTTGCATTTTTCATTTTGTTTCCTATTTTACCATTATTTCCTTTTCGAGGACGAAAAGATTTTAAGTGGGGGAGATTGTAACAACCCGGAAAATCCGAACCAATTTAAATTTTTTATTTTGGCTATTTCAGTGAATTTTGAATATTTAAAATAATAACTATTAAACATTTATTTTAATCTAAGCTAGAACAAATATATTCATTTTGATTTCTAAAGAAATAAAAAATAGTACGGTAGTTTGAAAAGTCAAACCTGTACTTTGACCGAATGTACTAGATTCAAAATTTAACGGATTTTAGTGAAACCAAAAATATCTAAATCTGTTTGAAAATATCTTTCCAACAAATATGAAAAATCAAAATTTCATAGCGGGAATCAAAAGATATGGCCAGTTGAATATTCAGAATGGTCGCTATAGTATAATTATAGCCCGTATAAAAGGCCATTTTTCAAATGACCTCCGTTTTCGACGAAACCACTTTTGTTGGATTTGGAATGTCAAATTATTGCTAGGTTTCAATTTTTAGAATTTTTCGAATTAATATGTGAGCGTGGCAAACGAAAATGTGTTTTGTCAATTTCAGTCAAATTTGATCGACTTAAAAATAGCCATTTTTCGAACAATCTCAGAATTCAACGAAATTAATTATCTTAGGACCGTATCGTCAAAACAAAGTCAAAAATAATTTCGTTGGATTTTTCTGAGTTCGTATGTGGCCTCGGTGAATTTAAATATACGACCAAATTAATTATTTAAATGATTTAAATAATGAATTAAAGATTTCAGGCCATAGACAGTCGTTTGGGCTGACGAGGCCTAGCCCATTGGATCCGGAACGGGGGCTATTGGCTGGGATCAACTCTTGTTGGACTAAAATCAGATTAATTTAAGATGTATGGTTTTATTTGTAAAAATTACATTAAAATATTATAAAAATAGTGGAAATTCATTTCAAACCCTAAACCCATCGTGTAGCCGCCGCCATCTACATTTTTCATGGCTGAAAACTTCCTAACTTCAACCACTAATATCCACCGATCCTCTCAATAAAACTCTTCACTCCAGTTCAAGCTTTTGAAGAGATTTTCTTGCTCTTCATTTTCATACGGTTTGATCGATCTCTGGTGGCCCGAACTCCGAGGACCAGACCCCTAAACCCGCGCCAAAGACCACCACCGCCCTCCCCCTAGGCTCGACCGAGCTGCTCGTGAGTGGGCCCCCTGGTGCGCCCCTTGTAGCTCTTCGACGTGCCACCTTCTGATCGTCCTCTGGTGCTGCAGATCGGAAGCAAAGTTCTACCCTAGTTCTGAAGTAATTGGGTTAACTAACGGCCGATTTCTGGTTTGAGGAAGAAGGTATAAATCCTTGAATAAATTAATTAATTTATTACATTTAAATATTATCAATCTAAATTTAACCATAACTAATTCATATGAACTCAGAATAACGCGATTTCTGAAGTGTTGCAATCGTAGAGACAAGATCTACATTCATAGACTGAAAAGGGACAATTTCGAGCTGTTTGGATTTTAGACCAGTTTGCGACACGATTTTGGGATTTCTCTTTTTTTTATATAATTAATTAATTAATTTAATTTATTTGCTATGTAACTATTGTATGTATATATCTTAGATCTGCTGTGATGTGATTGTGAATGGTTTATTTGTTGTTGGTGATGTATAAACACAGAACTGTATGTGTTCAATAAAATAAACCATTTTGTAATGTTATTGATTTGGAATAGAATTGCCATTTCAATAAATAAACCATTTTGTAATGTTATTGATTTGGAATAGACTTGCCATTTCAATAAACAAACCATTTTGTAATTTTATTGATTTGGAATAGAATTGCCATTTCAATAAAATAAATCATTTGTAATGTTATTGATTTGGAATAGAATTGCCATTTCAAAATAAATAAATTATTTTGTTATGTTGTTGAATTGCATTAGATTTTCAATTCAACATGAAAACATTATTTGGATTATTTTTTTTGAACTGAATTAAATTGTCAATTCAATTTAAAATTATTACTTTGATCATATTTGTTGAATTGAATTAGACTGTCAATTCAATATTAATAATATCTTTTAACATTTTTGAGCATTGAAATATAATTATCAATTTAACATAAAACATTATTTTATCATTTTTATTGTATTGAAATAGAATTGTCAATACAATTGAAAATAAATCATTTTTGTCTACATCATTGAATTGAGAAAAAGGTTATTCTTTTATTTGCATTCCTCGATGCAAATAAACATTGTATTAAAAAGTTGTTCTTTTATTTGCATTCCTCGATGCAAATAAACATTGTATTAAAAAGCGGTTCTTTTATTTGCATTCCTTGATGCAAATATTCATTGAATAAAAAGGATGTTCTTTTATTTGCATTCTTTGATGCCAAAATACATTGAAATAAAAGTTATACTTTTATTTGCATTCTTTGATATAGATAAAATGTTGAAATTGGTAGTTTAATTTTTAATTGCATTTCTTGATGCAAATAAAACATAGTTTAGATGGGTTATACTTTTATTTGTAATCTAAATATAAGTTAGAAACATGATTTGTTAAAATTACATTTTTGTTTGCAATTTTAGATGTAAACAAAACATTAGAAATAAAATTGCATTTTTGTTTGCAATTTTAGATGCAAACAAAACATTAGAAATAAAATTGCAATTTTGTTTGCAATTTTAGATGCAAACAAAGCATTAGAAGTAAAATTACATTTTTGTTTGAAATTTTAGATGTAAACATAAACATTAGAACGAATATTACATCTTTATTTTGTATATTGGATAGAAATAAAAATATGATTTAAAAGGTTACATTTTTGTTTGTAAATTAAGTTGCAAACAAAACATTTGATAAAGATTACATTTTTATTTGCATATTTAGATGCAAATAAACAACGTAGAAAAAGATTACATTTTTATTTGCATATTTAGATGCAAATAAACATGTAGAAAAAGATTACATTTTTATTTGCATATTTAGATGCAAATAAACGTGTAGAAAAAGATTCCATTTTTATTTTCATATTTAGATGCAAATAAACAATGTAGAAAAAGATTTCATTTTTATTTGCATATTTAGATGCAAAATCAACACCGTAGGAGGAAGTTGCATTTTTTGTTTACAAAATTGGTTTTACATTTTAGATGTAAATAAGGACATGAATTAAAGAGTTACATTTTTACTTGAAATTTTGATATAAATGAAAAGCATAGAAATAAAAGTCATGTTTTTATTTACATTCTAGATGTAAATAAAAGAATAGATTAGTGTCACATTTTATTTACATTTTAGATGTAAATAAAAGCTGGTATTTTAAGAGTCACATTTTTATTGACATTACGTATGAAATAAAAGAATTGATCTAAATGTTGAAATGGTTATTGTCACTTTAATTGCAACAAAAATAGTAGGAATAGCCAAATGATTTAGATTTATATTTATATATAAATATAAATTAAAATTTAACGAATCGCGCGCGGTATTTCGCGTTTCAGCAATCGTAACTTTAAACAATTATACCGTAAGATCCAAACGTCGGATTTTCCCAAAACTGGAACCGTTAGGACCGTTTTGGGAAGATCTTTCCGATGATATAAACTTTATCAAAATCCAACGGTTAGATTTCAAGATAAGTGTAAATCAAATATTGGGAAAAACAGCGCTAGGGCCGCCCATTGACCCGAAGCGTCGTTTAATTATATTGAGCTATTTTTAAATAAATAAAAATAGTGAAAAATCGTTATAAATTAATATTAGCGATATTAAATTGTTTGAATGATAATAATTCGAAAAATTATTTGAAAAGACCGAGTTCAACTCATTTCAAATAATTTTACGGCGATGTAAAATCAAAGATATCGAAGACGGCGATTGAAGACCGGCGATCTTCACGTCGAAAGGATAACTACTGATGCCTGGCATTGGCTAGCTGCCAATAAAGGGTTATAGTGGTAGTTGTCCGGACACACTTGTTGATCTTCCGGATACGCGAGCACTTAGGTGACTCCGGTTTCGTTCAGACCCAGAACGGACTTGTAAATGGATGCTTGTCCGACATTGAATTTCGTGCCATGTAATTTAATTGATATCTATTAATATATTTCTGAGGTAGCGGAGGATTCATCCTTTTGTTATATACCCTTCTTTGAGACGCACGAGCTCGAAGGTTATATATTGGTAGTTATCGATCGCATGGTGTGGACTGTCAATGTGACATGACAAGATGCTATTGATCGAGGCTTTTGTTGAAAAGCAGAGCCTTGTGGATGATGATCAAAGCATAGCCTATTTAGGCATAGCTTTGTGTATTTCGGTACCTCACGAACCTCACACCCCGGTAGAGTCAAAAACGGGACAAGGGAACGCAGGGAGTGCACACGTTTCTTTCTAGCTAGAAGTGGTGTTTGGGATTTTACACGGCCCGACATTTTGCTTATGTGGTTGATGGAATGAGGCGCCTCAGATATTTTTATTGGTCGCCAATGGGCAATTTATAGGTCCAACAGGATCGGCGAGCGTGTGTTCAGGAATTGCTAATCTACTAACGTTATTTGTGGACCGGCCCTGCTGTATCCAAGGGTTGCCCGTAGGTGTGATCCTGATACATTGCTAGAGTGTCTCGAATCGGTCAGGAGATCGTTCCTAGCCTTGACTCATGATGGAAACCGACCTCCAATACGACATTACGGTCTTGATTGTAAAACTATATATGGCGACATAGTAGGATGGGGTACTATGCCGTCTAGGATTAATACTTTTACTTTGAAGTATTTTAAAACATATTAGACACTAATAATAATATTAAAAATGTTATTTTCCACGTATCAAGCATTTTTGATCATTATAAGGTAAAACTCTATCCTCCGTTTGCGTTGCATTGTGTGATGGGACTTGAGTCTTATAATGATTTCATTTTCTAAAAAGCATCGCGTTATTTTTGACTTAAAATTTATAAAACCATACGCACTGGCAATCTAATGGAATTAAACCCGTTCCGCGATAGCAGCGTGGTCCAGTGATTAGACATATTATTAGTTTAGTTAGATTTCTCATACCAGTCCCATGACTGACTCGTAGTTTGTTTCACCTTGCAAACTCGGGTGCCCTCTTTCCACACGGGAAGCCAATTGACAGGTTTCAGGTAGGGATGTTTTCTGGATTCAAGCTTGCTGCTGAAGATGTTGGAAGACCTTTTCTTTTATCTTTTTGAGACAGTGATTGGATATTGATGTATTTTGGAAGATTGAGACTTTATTTCCTTTCCCTGTTTAGACAACTGTTTTTGCTAAGTGTATCCTGTACTGCGTACTCTGATGTTCTGTAGTGATGTTTGTGATGGCATTTCATTTCCGCTGCAATGGTTTATATGTTCTGCTATGTAACTGTGATCTGTTATTGTTTTAATTATGTTATACTCCTATGATTATCCTTACTTTCGTTCTACGGAAGTTTGGGTTGTCACAGATAGGGTTTGTGGAGATTTGAAATTTTAAGTTTTTGATCTAGGGTTTAGCATTTGTTTCTGCCATTGGAGAAAGAAATCGGCAGATAGAAGATATACGTGGATGAGAAATGGGCTGATGAGGTGGAGAGAATTCTATTTATATATATGTATAGAAGGCCCAATAGAAGAAACAAACAATTATCCGATTACATTGATTCTTTAATGATTTATTCCGTACGATCAAATTACAAGTCCGATCGTAATGAAATTTGAAACCCTATAATAATTTACTGTTCTAGATCCGATGAAACTGGTTTCGTCGAATTCTGAGATGGTCGCCAAAACCGTTAGATTCCACAGTTAATTAATTAATAAAATATTCAAAAATTTGTTTAACTGTTTAATTAAATTTTAATATTCATTAAATTCCATTTTAACCCAATTATAACTTAAATAAATCTTATAAGTCGATTTCATAAATTTTAAGTTCCCAAATTCAATTATTTACAAATTTAATATCTGAATTCTAATTATATTTTAAATAACTCAATTCTATTCAGCATAAACTAAATTAAAATTTCACTTATACTAAAACATAAAAATTTACTTCTAATCAACTTTATAACTAGATTCCAAGTATTTAAATGTCTAAATTTGATAAATGACAATGTAAAGTCTAAATTTCAGTTATAGGCCAAATAACTCATATTTATTCAGTTATCCTAATAATAATTTAAAATCCAACATTTTATGATATAAGCTAGATAAGAATCTTATATATATGTTCAATTCAAATAATTATTATTATCAAACTCAACAAAATTACATTTTAACCATTATTGTTCAATTTAATTATACCAAATGTAAATTTTAAATGTATGCAAAATTATGGGTTGTTACATTCTTCCCCACTTAAAATCTTTTCGTCCTAAAAAAGAGAACGAAATAGGTATTGAACAAAATCAAACTTTCAAATCCATATTTATTAAATAGCATTTATAAAATAAGTTATGCAGTTGTAAAATCTCATAAATTTTCTAACTTCCGAAATCATAGAAATTTCGGCAGCATCTCCTTTGTACGGAGAGGTCCGAAAAATCACAACATATACGTAAATCCAAATATACATCTCATCACTCGATTAGGCATCCCAAAATTGGGGAAAACAACATATATAAAACCACAAAACCATGTATCACAAATACGTACCTCTTTTAGCATTATATTTGCAATTTATTTACCTTAGCGCTTTAGTATTTATCGCAAACGAGCTCCAAACGTAGTGCTAATCCATGCTCCATGTTAAAATACTAAAATATACGTGAGAGTCAAACATATGTACAATATCTAGCAAATGTATACAACATACATAACATAAATTCATCGTTTCAACTACAAAACCACAATATCCGTAATAGGCAAGCGAACAAATCATCGGTTATCACCCTATAAATGATGGAATTTAACTGAAACAGGGCAAGAGTTGTTGCATTTGTTTCAGGCTTTTCGAATTGTCCGGATTCGTCGAATTCGGATAATTCATTCCAAAGTTATGACTGTTTTAGTGACAGTGAACGCTTCAGCCCATACACTGAAAAATGCAGGCTTGAGTTGTTCAACCCAGTTTTCAACCCTTTAAACATTAAAATCCTTCAAAGCATATTGAAGAAAAGTTTTAGTTCAGATCCTGAGCTTTCCGAATTGTACTCGCACATTAAAATCCGATGCTCCGATAGGAAGTTATGGTCAAAACAATATCCATATACGCTTTAGGTTTAATTTTCTACGCGTTGAACTACGACTAATTCTTGGATTTTAACCTAGTAAACTTGAAAATTAGACAAGGCACTATTAATAGAAGTTTTAGCTCAGTTTCTAAGTTTTCCAAAAAGTCCGTAATCGTCGAATTCCGATTATCCTATCAAAAGTTATGGCTATTTTACTTCAGCTCATCTAATATTTCAGGTTTTCGCATAAACATCGATATATTTTATTTGGGGTTTTAAACCTTTCGGATTCCAAAAACTTTAGCAACGCTTAACCATCTAAAATGGGTTATCGCTCCATTAAGAACATAATACTATTTACCCTTTTAATACTTAAACGTATTCATGTTCGTTAATTTATATTAAATGAATTTCATTCCATTTACTTATGCTCCTTTCAATTCACCCTTTTCATTTGCTTTCATTCATCCATTCAATCATTTACATTCACTTCATTATCCGAGAAATGGATTCTGAAACACCCCACCTCCGTTAGGGTCACTCTCAAAGGGAATGCCCTAATTTTGGTGGAGGTTTATAAGTACAAGTCACAGATATACAAGACAGATATAATAACAAAGCCTCAAATTTGCATGAATTTCAATTAACTACATACATGTAGCTTTAATATAGATTACACAATTTGCGCAACATTCCAAACGTTTATTTGCATAGAACTACCGCATGTAGTTCTTTATAATGAATAACAAAATTTTGCACAAATATAAATTACTTCCATTGCCACAATTCAAGCATACACATCAACACAGTTGTTTATTATACCAAAGTAATACTCTACTTACAATGGTTTGATGAATTCTCTAGTTTAGGGATTGAAGACGCAAATTCCTTTGTTGAATTGATTAGCTTTAGGTTGCTTGAATTGCTTTAGGCCTTAGAACTTCCTCCCTAATCCTCTCTTTAGTTGGCGGCTATGCTTTGTCGTTCCTCAGCAACATGGCGGCTATGTTCTTAATTTTTAATGAATAGATTAGGGTTTAGTCTAGGGTTGTTTATATAGAGGTTAGGAACTAATTAGGACCCTTGATGTTGCTAGGTTAGATCATAGCCATTCATTAGGAAGAGAGACCAATAAAAACCCGCCACCTAGCCCTAATGACAAAGCAGACCACAGAAATTCGACCAAACACAGACCTGGCCAGCCAGGTTGACTGGGCTCGACCAGGTCGACACCCCTGTCGACAGGGCTGTCGACAGCCCTGTCGACATGGGTAGCACAGGTCGACAGCCCAGTCGACCTGGGTGGCTAGGCGGGTGTTTTATCCGCCTGGCCCACTGGGCCCCATTTCAAAATTATTATTTTATTCTGTTTGAATTTTAAATTTAATTCAAAACTTCCGAAGGCCATATCTTCTTCATACGGACTCCGTTTTTCGAAAACTCGGACTCTATTTCGCGTATTTTTCCGAGACGAACGCAATGGCGTATCCCGTTTCCCTTAGTTCTTTGATTTGAATTTGATTATACTTTAATTCATGAATTTCACAGTTATAGAATTTTCGGGGTGTTACATTCTCCCCCACTTAAAAGGATTTCGTCCCCGAAATCTTCAAGTGTAGGAAAACGTATATCCTAACATCCAATCATCCATCTACTCATCCATCAAACACGAGTATCCATTGTCCTTAAAAGACTTCTAATGCTTCATGATCATATGCAAAGTGTGTGTGTATACATGTACTTATCTAATGCAAAATCAGTCGGTCTACTGATTCAGTTGACCTCCTTAATGCGAATTATGTAAGTGCCATGCATCCATTATGTATGCAAAATTTTCCTATTCTTGATTCTACATGAGTGCACAATCATTCAATACAAATGCAACATCCACATGACAACACATTATAGTTCAGCCACATATGAATACAAACATATATGCATATGCAATATGAAGTGACTGAGCCGATCTAAAACCTAGATTGTGTGTGTATATGCAACCACGAGCAACCACTAGCAGTCACTTGCAACCACTTGCAACCATTCATACATAACATGTTTCAACTACATGTTTTCATCCAAAAAGATTCTACCTAAAAGATACGGTCGAGGAAATATACCTAAAAAGATAGATAGATAAAAGCGCAACTTAAGGAAAAGGAAAGATCAAGGATGTACCCTCGAACAGAAAAGGGTAGGCTGTACGGATTCTAGCTTCAGTTTCCCAAGTCGCGTCTCCCTCGGCGTCGCTCCACTGAACTTTGACGAGCTTGACTTCGCGGTTGCGTAGCTTCTTCACTTCCGTTCCTAAGATGCGGGTTGGAACTCTTCTTATGGTTGCTTCGCGTTCCACTTCGGCCTCTTCGAGGATGTTTGGCTCTACCACTTCAGCTGACTCATGCAGACATTTTCGGAGATGTGAAACGTGAAAAACGTTGTGGACTCCAGCCAACTTCTCGGGTAGCTCTAATCTATAAGCCATTTTCCCAATTTTCTCGATAATAGGGAATGGCCCTACGAATCTTGGCGCTAGCTTCCCTGTGGTTCCAAAACGAACAACGTTCCTTAGCGGTGATACCTTGAGAAAAACTCTGTCTCCAACTTCAAATTCAAGGTCGGTTCTTCTCCTGTCGGCATAGGACTTTTGTCTGTCTTGGGCCATCTTCATCCTTCTTCGTATTACATCTACCTTCTCTGAGGTCTCTCGGATCATATCTGGTCCAAGCACGAGCTTATCCGTGGACTCCCACCAACAAGTGGGCGATCGGCACGGTCTTCCGTATAAAGCTTCGAAGGGCGCCATTCCTATGGTTGCTTGATAGCTGTTGTTGTAGGCAAATTCCACCAAAGGAAGGTGGTCTTCCCATGTCCCTCCGAAGTCGAGGACGCATAACCTTAAAAGGTCTTCCAAAACTCTGTTCACTCTCTCTGTTTGGCCGTCGGTTTGGGGATGATAGGCCGTGCTCAAGCATAACTGCGTTCCTACTGCTTCTTGCAGACTCCGCCAAAACTCGCTGGTGAAGATGGGGTCTCGGTCACTAACAATGCTAGATGGTATTCCATGGAGTCGCACGATTTCCTTAAGGTAAAGTGATGCTAGGGATGAGGCGGTTCTTTTACTTTTGACAGGTAAAAAGTGGGCGCTTTTAGTAAGCCTATCCACTATTACCCAAATGCTAGTGTTGCCTCTCCTAGACCTAGGCAGCCCATCGATGAAGTCCATTGAGATGCTATCCCACTTCCACTGTGGGACCTCCAGAGGATGTAGCAGTCCGCCAGGCTTTTTCTGTTCCGCCTTAACCTGTTGGCACACCATACACTTAGAAACGAATTCTGCTACGTCCTTTTTCATGCCGTTCCAGAAGAAAGTCCTTTTTATGTCTTTGTACATTTTATCTCCGCCTGGGTGTATCGTCATCTTGGAGTGATGTGCTTCCTCGAGAACCTTCTTTATTAAATCGTTTGTCTGTGGGACGCATAGTCTTCCATCTCGCCTTAGTACACCCTTATCGTCAATGGAGTATCTGTTGAGGTGACTTGAAGTCTCACCCCTAATTAGCCTATCAATTATTTCCACAAGCTGAGGGTCTTCGCGTTGTGCTGCCCCTACTGAATCTACTAAAATTGGGCGCACTTCGAGAGATGCAAGCAAGCCCGGTACGAAATCGGAGGAAGGCCTAAAGTCGAAGCTGGCTATAAACTCTAGGCTTTGTCTTTCAACAAACAACGGGCTTAGGGTCAATTTCTTTCGGCTCAACGCGTCTGCCACTACGTTGCCTTTGCCCGGAGTATAGGAGATTTCGAAATCGTACGAGGCAAGAAATTCCATCCATCTTTGTTGCCTCAAGTTAAGATCCTTCTGCGAGAAAAGATATTTCAACGATTTATGGTCAGTGTAAAGTTCGAACTTCTCACCTAGGAGATAGTGTCGCCAAGACTTGAGTGCAAAGACGATGGCGGCTAGCTCAAGATCGTGGGTTGGGTAGTTCCTTTCATGCACCTTTAACTGTCTCCCGCCATAAGCTACCACCCTTCCTTCTTGCATTAAGACGGCGCCTAGCCCTGTCCCACATGCATCCGTATACACAGTGAACATCTTGCTCCCATCTGGCAGCGTCAAAACTGGGGCTGTTGTAAGAGCCCTTTTCAGCCGTTGGAAAGCAAACTCGCAATCCAAGTCCCAATTGAATACTAGATTCTTCTTAGTCAATTTCGTGAGCGGAGCTGAGATTTTCGCAAAATCCCTTATGAATTTTCGATAGAAACCTGCTAGTCCTAGAAAGCTTCGGACCTCAGTTGCATTCCTTGGTGTCTTCCAATCTTGTACCGCCACTACCTTAGCAGGGTCCACCGCTAACCCTTGTTTGGATACTATGTGCCCAAGGAACCTCACCTCTTCTCTCCAAAAGTGGCATTTGGAGAACTTGGCTTTTAGTTGATGGACTCGCAAAGTTTCCATGATTGCCCTTAAGTGCTGAGCATGTTCCTCTTCACTCTTTGAGAAGATAAGGATATCATCTACGAAGACCACTACGAATTTGTTGAGGAAATCTCTAAATACCCTACTCATCAGGTCCACGAAGTAAGCAGGTGCATTTGTCAAGCCGAAAGGCATGACAAGCCATTCAAAGAAACCGTCTGGGGTTCTGAAAGCCGTTTTATCGATGCTATCTTCAGCCACCCTTAGCTGATGAAAACCGGTTGCTAAATCGAGTTGGGAGAAAACAGACGCTCCTACAAGCTGGTCAAATAAATCGTCAATTCTAGGGAGAGGGTGCCTATTCTTTTTCGTTAGCTTGTTGAGCTCCCTATAGTCAACACATAGACGGAGTGAACCATCCGCCTTTGTAGCGAACACCACTGGAGCGCCCCATTCTGAAATGCTCCTCCTAATGAACCCCTTCTCTAGAAGCTCTTTAATCTGTTTACTGAGCTCTTTCCTTTCTCGTGGAGCCATATGTCTAACGGGCAACGCGACGGGCTTTGCATTATCTACAAGATATATGCGGAAGTCTATCTCCCGCTTCGGAGGCAAGCCCTTCACCTCTTCAAAGACATCCGGATATTCCCGGACCACTCTAACTGATTTCAAATTTTCAACGGAGGCATCTAGCGATTCAAGATAACTAAGCATAACCGCATACGAGGGATTACAAGAAATTTCCAAAGTATTACCGAGCTGGGTTAGGAGCCTAACAACCCTTTTCTCACAATCAAGGATGGCCCCATTACTGGATAGCCAATCCATACCCAAAATCAAACCATACCCCGAAAAGCCCAAAACAAAGGCACTACATTCAAATTCTACACTTAGAATAGAAATTTTCAAATCCAGACAGATCATAGACAAATGAGCTGGGCCCCCAATTGGGTTTGAAACAATTAAGGGGTCCTCTACCATACTAGTTTTTAGGTGCAGAGATTCTACTAAAGCAGACGAGATAAAGGAGTGTGATGCGCCAGAATCAAATAAAGTGCGAACGGGGTGATCATAAAGATAAACTACACTTTCTACAGAAGTATTTGTACCTCGCTGTTGCAATGGTGGCGCTTCTAGCACATGAACCTGTGCCCCTGGGGTGGATCCAGCCCCCTGCCCCTGCCCTCGTTTCCTTGGGCAGTCCTTAGCCCTGTGGCCTGTCTGACCGCATGAAAAGCACCCACCATTTTCCTTGGCCTTCTTTTTCCGGCAGTCCTTTACTAAGTGCCCCACTTTGCCACAGAAATTGCACTTCCTCTTCTCCTTGTTGCCTTTCCCTCCTTTCTTGAAGTCTGTCTTCTTAGGCTGCAAACCCTCTTTCTTCCCTTGAGAGCTTTCTGCCTTGGTCTCCTTCTTGCCCTTGTCCTCTTCGTTCAGCAATGCCATTTGCACCAATCTTTCATACGTGGCTCCCATGGGTATATGGGTCATGGCCAAACTATGTAATGGCTCATTTAACCCCTTGACGAAACGGAGAGCCTTCTTATGAGGGGTGTTGACTAGGTCAAGCCCAAACCTAGCCAGCTCATCAAACTGATTCACATACTCTCTAACAGTCTTGTCTCCTTGCTTAAGGAATAAGAATTTTTCCAACTGCAAACTTCTTTCTGCATCTGAGAGAAACTTAGTCTCAAATCTTGCCCTAAAGTCCTCCCATGTATCCACTGGTCTTTCAGCATTGGTGACTTCCCACCAGTAGGAAGCCTCGCCCTTCAATAGCCACACTGCCAACTGTACTTTTTGCCTATCTTCTACCTCAAAGATGATGAATAGGTCTTCGGTTTCTTTTAGCCAATTCCTAGCTGCTACGAAGGACTCAGTTCCATGGAAATCCCTTCCTCCCATAGCTTTAAAATCTTTACATATCTTAGCGAATGTGTTTCCCCGTGGAGGAGGTGGAGGAAAAAGTACTGCTGCGGCTGGATGATTCCCTTCAGCTGGAGGAGGAGGAACGGTAGGACCTGGCTGAGTGGCCCTAGCTTCTAAGAAACGTCTAAACCAACCAGGTATGGGCACCCCTTCAGGCAAGTTAAGTTCTTGGGACATGCTGAAACAAAAAGGATAGATTCAAAACGAAGGATAAGAGATAATACCTATGGCTTCGGGGAGTGGACTTTGCCTTTTTTTTAAAATAAAATAATATTTTTCTTTTAAAAATGCTTCTTTAAATTTCCTTTTTGAAAATAAATTTTCAAAACTTTTTATCTTATCTGGTAAACCTATGCTCTGATACCAAGTGAAACACCCCACCTCCGTTAGGGTCACTCTCAAAGGGAATGCCCTAATTTTGGTGGAGGTTTATAAGTACAAGTCACAGATATACAAGACAGATATAATAACAAAGCCTCAAATTTGCATGAATTTCAATTAACTACATACATGTAGCTTTAATATAGATTACACAATTTGCGCAACATTCCAAACGTTTATTTGCATAGAACTACCGCATGTAGTTCTTTATAATGAATAACAAAATTTTGCACAAATATAAATTACTTCCATTGCCACAATTCAAGCATACACATCAACACAGTTGTTTATTATACCAAAGTAATACTCTACTTACAATGGTTTGATGAATTCTCTAGTTTAGGGATTGAAGACGCAAATTCCTTTGTTGAATTGATTAGCTTTAGGTTGCTTGAATTGCTTTAGGCCTTAGAACTTCCTCCCTAATCCTCTCTTTAGTTGGCGGCTATGCTTTGTCGTTCCTCAGCAACATGGCGGCTATGTTCTTAATTTTTAATGAATAGATTAGGGTTTAGTCTAGGGTTGTTTATATAGAGGTTAGGAACTAATTAGGACCCTTGATGTTGCTAGGTTAGATCATAGCCATTCATTAGGAAGAGAGACCAATAAAAACCCGCCACCTAGCCCTAATGACAAAGCAGACCACAGAAATTCGACCAAACACAGACCTGGCCAGCCAGGTTGACTGGGCTCGACCAGGTCGACACCCCTGTCGACAGGGCTGTCGACAGCCCTGTCGACATGGGTAGCCCAGGTCGACAGCCCAGTCGACCTGGGTGGCTAGGCGGGTGTTTTATCCGCCTGGCCCACTGGGCCCCATTTCAAAATTATTATTTTATTCTGTTTGAATTTTAAATTTAATTCAAAACTTCCGAAGGCCATATCTTCTTCATACGGACTCCGTTTTTCGAAAACTCAGACTCTATTTCGCGTATTTTTCCGAGACGAACGCAATGGCGTATCCCGTTTCCCTTAGTTCTTTGATTTGAATTTGATTATACTTTAATTCATGAATTTCACAGTTATAGAATTTTCGGGGTGTTACAGATTCGTATTCAATTGCTTACTCCATTCTGATACACTTCCTATTCCTTTCTCGTTTCATTCCAAGCATTTAATTTCGACTAAACATGAATTCATTCTAACCTTTTTTTTCCCAACTATCTTGAGTATGATAACCCTTTAATTCGTTAACAAGGGTTAACTTTGCCAAATTTCATGACTTATTCCCTTCCTAGTACTTAATTCTCAATCGATTTTATACGGTCTTCTAACCCAACTGTTATCGATTCAATTCACTTGACTCGACTAAATTTAACCTTATTTCATATTTCATTCGCCAATTCTATCTACATCCATTTCCATTGCCGATGATTACATTCCAAAATAGACTTTAAAATTCACTTTCATGTCTATTTAAATCAAGCAAATTGGTCCATTTACTAAATCATCATGTTGTTAGTAGGAATTCGAATCAAGATCATTTATCTTCGTTTCATTCTTTTATATTTAATTTTGAATCGACTCCAACCAATTTCCCTTAAGTTTGCTTTTAGTTTATTAACTTAAATTAAGTCACATTTTGATCCAAATTCCAATTTACATTTCACTTACCCTATTCAAAATTTCTATTTATTCAAATTTCAATGGTTTTACTTTTTTACTAGGTTTCAAATTTCCGACTCCAAAATTCTGGTAAATCTTTAACGCTTTACAATGGTTATCTCTTCATTAGTCATATAGTAGATTTTTATATTGAATTTGGTTTCAATTTATCCTTATCTCTTTCATTCATATCGAATTACTCTCCATTTTCTTCGTTTATATTTAATTGCTTGTTTCATTTTATTAATATTCCCTTATTATTCATTCAACCCTTTAATTCCTTTCATTTTTTTACTCGCAATTCACATTTTATTAACAACTTAAGTTCCTTAAATTACTTTCTCGAACTAACTTGAAATATTCATTAAATACCCAAGTCATAAGTTGTTACCTCTCTTATTTTCACAACTAAATCTTCTATTCCATTTTGGTCGACTTTAGTTGAATTTCATTTCATATTTAATTTAAATTTTCTCTAACCCTCTTATCGAGCAAACTTAGAATTTCATTAACTTATTATCGCCCGTGCTTAAGCATTTCAACGACTACTTCTGTAACAACCCAGAAAATCAGAACCAATTTTAAATTTTTATTTTGGCAATTTTAATGAATTTTGAATATTTAAAATGAATTGTTTTGAATCGATGTTGGAATATAAATATTTACTTTTAATATTAAAAGGAGTTAGAAATAGCGCGGTAGTTTGAAAATTCAACTTTGAACTTTGACTGAATGCACATGATTCAAAATAAACCGGATTTTAGTGAAACCAAAAATATTTAAATATGTTTAAGAATATCTTTCTAACGAATCTAAAAAATCGAAATTTCATAGCGGGAATCAAATGTTACGGCCAAATGAATTTTCAGAATGGTTGCTATGGAAAAAATATAGCCCGTAAAAATTGACATTTTGCAAACGACCTCCGTTTTCGACGAAACCACTTTTGTTGGATCCGGAATGTCAAATTATTGCTAGATTCCAATTTTCATAATTTTTGGAATTAATATGTGAGCGTGGCAAAGGAAAACGTGTTTGGTTAATTTCAGTCAATTTGGATCGACCAGAAAATGGCCATTTTTCAAATGGTCTCCAAATTCGATGAAACTAGTTTTGTTAGGACCATATCATCAATACGAAGCTAGATATAATTTTTCTGTAATTTTTAGAATCAGTACGTGGCCTCGGTAAATTAAAATGTACGTTCAAATCCTTATTTGAATGTTTTATATTTTAATTTGAAGAGAAACTGACTGAAACAGTCGAACGGGCTTACGAAACATATTCCATTATGTTTGGAATGGGGGTATTTAGCTAGGGGCGACAGTCGTTGGGTTTGGATTGGAGTTCGTATGGAGCGAGGGGCATTTTCAGATTTAAAAGAAATTAAAAATTAATTATAAAATCCTGGCCAATAGAATTTCTCCTTCCATAACCGCGTTGACCAAAAATTCCCGCTCCTCTCTCTGTCGAACGACGGAACAGCCTCCTTCCCTTCTCTCTTCATTTCTGGCAAATCCACGCACCAAAATCGTATGCTCCTTTGGAACTTTTTGAAGAGCTCTTCTTCCTCTACAAATCCATACCTGTTGCGCCTCGTATGGTGGCATGAATCTCGAGCATCGACGTCTGGAAGTGGCCGCGTTTCGACCGTCAGATCTCCCTCCATCGTGGATCGAAGTGGGCCCTCCCCCAGGCGCGGGTGCGCGACTCCAAGCCCGTCGACGTGGTGAAGGCTGATCGTAACATCGTGCTTCGCATTGCCGGAAAAATTCGACCCTAGTTTTGAAGAACGGATGGAAGGTAACGGCTTTATTTATTTTAACTATTTTCAACATTTAAAACCGTTGCAAACTATGATTTTAAAATAAAAATCATATCTTTTTCGTTTGTGGTCAAAATCCAGTTAAACAAGAGACATTGGACTCGTGGCGACGTCTTCTACGTTCTAGAAGAGACCGGAGAATTTTTGGAGCTTCCTACAATTTTTGGAGGAGTGGAACCCAATATGAGATTTCTAAATTCAAATTTGAATGGAATGGCGATGTATAAATTATATAAGTGATGTATAAGTTATATAAGCGTTGTACACCTCATGTATAGGCATTGTATAAATTATATGTGCGATGTATAAGTTATATATACGTTGTAAAAATCATATGTGCATTAAATGAAATTGAAATGGAAATATATACGTTTATATATACATATACATATATATGTATATATATACACTCCCCTCGTCCACAGACCATAGACGATATATATTGGTTCTGATTGTTTGGATTTTGGTTGACGTGAAATTTGGTTGATAAATGCGAATGGTTGATAACAGTTGTTTGTGGTTGAAACAAAATTGGAATTGTTTGTGGAAAAATTAAATGTGATATGAAAATGATTGAAATGATTAGATCATTAGGATAAGCCCCTTAGGGAATGTCGTGAGGCCTAAGGTAGTGCGAAGAGCCATACTCGGGATGGTGTCGGTTTTAAACCCCCTGCCGTTATGCTGCCGAAATTTTCTGTAATATTCATGTGTTTGAATTATATTCGTATGTTGAAATATATTCAAGTGTTGATAAACTGTTCATGTTTGAAATAAATTGTTTTAACAAAAAAAAATCACATTTTTATTATATATAAGAATCGCTAAAAATATCCATGTTTGAAATTAAATGTTTTAACAATAAAAATCACATTTTTATTATATATACGAATCGCTAAAAATATCCATGTTTGAAATAAATTATTTTAACAACAAAAATCACATTTTTATTATATATATGAAGTGTTAAAAATAGTCATGTGTTGAAATAAATATTTGTTGGTTAAAAATATTATTTTTATCACGTATATGAAATGAAAATAGTTTGGAAATCGAAGAACAGATTATATTTATGTATATATATATAAATATAATTAAAATAAAACGAATAACGACGCTGCAGTTCGCGTTTTGAAATCTTGATTTTAAACGATTATTACGGGAGATCCGACCGTCGGATTTTCCCGAAACCGTTGGTTCCGCTTTGAAAATATCTTTCCAACGATATCAAATTTGTAAAGATCCAACGGTTAGATAATGTGAAATGTTTAATTCAAATATGAATAAAAGCAGCGCCAGAACGGATTATACATACATACATACATACATATATATATATATATAATTAAAATAAAATGAATAACGACGCTGCAGTTCGTGTTTTGAAATCGTAACTTTAAACGATTGTACCAGGAGATCCGACCGTCGGATTTTCCCAAAACAGAAACCGTTGGGTCCACTTTGAAAAGATCTTCCCAACGATATAAATTTTGTAAAGATCCAACAGTTAGATTTTCAGATATGTGTAAATCGAATCTGAAGAAAAACAACGCCATGGCATCGTTGTGGCCGGAAGCACCGTTTAAATAAATGGGCTATTTTTTAATAAATAAAAATAGCGATAAATCATTATAAAATATTATAAACGATATGGAATGGAAATAAACCTAATTTACTCGGTTTATTGGATATTTGATGGTTGAATGTGTTTGACATGAAAATTATATTAATGAACTGAATTATGGATGTCAAATAATTTAACCATAGAAATGAATTGATTTGAATTCTAAATATACGTGAATTATTTGAAGAGGCCGAGTTAAATCGAAATTTCAAATAATTGGTCGACGGTTAGAAGTCGAAGATACGAAGACGGTGCAAGACCGATGATCTTCACATCGAATGGATGGCTACTGATGCCTTTGATGAGAGTTGTTGCCTTGAAGAAGTTACAGTGTTGGTTGTCTGGATGTACTTGTTGATCGTTCGGATGTGCGAGGACCTCTCTCCTGTATTGGACATATGGGACGAGGAATAAGGTGCCCTCGGTTTCGTTCAGACCCAGAACCGACTTGTAAATGGATGTGTGTCTGACGTTGTAGATGACAACGTGGCATACAAAGATGCTGTGATCAAGGATTTTGTTGAAAAGCAGGGCCTTGTGGTTGATGATCAAAGCAGGGCTTTAATATAGCTAGCTTTGTGTATAGCGTTGATTCGCGGGCCTCACACCCCGGTATGAACCAAAAACGGGAGAGGACATCAGGGAGGACATGCGTTTCCTTCTAGCTAGGAGTGGTGTCTGGGTTTTACATGCCGGACGTTTTACTTATGTGGATGATGGATAGCGAGGCACCTCGGTTATATCGGTCTCTGCGGAGCTGATGGATGGTTTGGTAGATATACCAGCCAGTTTGACGCCCCATAGGGCGGGGAAACGCAGTGTTCAGGCATTTTAATCCACTCCGTGTGGACCGGCCCTGACGATCCAATGGTCACTCGAGCTCTGATCCTAAGACACGGGCTAGAGCATCTTGAAGCGGTAAGGACGATCCCTTGCCTTGGTTCATGACGGAAATCCAATTTCCAAATACGACATCGTGCAATTTTGATTGTAAACCTATATATGGCGAAATGATATATGGTACCCATGCCGTCTATGATTGATACTTATGATTGAAATTGTTTTTGAAACATATAAAACTAGTAATAATATCAAATGCTTTTGTTTTATACGTATCGAGCATATTTTGGCCATTATAAGGTAAAACTCTATCCTCAGGCTTGCGTTGCATTGTGTAATGGGACCTGAGTCTTATAATGGCTTCATTTTTGTAAAAAGCATTGCGATGTTTAAATGATTTACTTGCTTTAAGCACTGGCAATCCAATGGAGTAAACCCGTTCCGCGTTAGCGACGTGGTCCTGTGATTGGCCTTGTTGTAAAATAAGTTAAGTATAATTCTCATACCAGTCCCATGACTGACTCGTAGTTTGTTTCACTTGCAAACTCGGGTGCCCTATTTTCTACACGGGCATCCTTGTATTCAGGTTTTAGCAGGCTCTCTCTCTGGATAGCTATGGAGCTGAAGAGGGATTCTATCACTTCTATTTATGATGTTCAGCTCTTGTTATGTATATTATGTTCGATTCCGCTGTAGACATTTTATATAAAGCTGAAACTGTATTTTGTACTAAGTATGATCCTGTTATACTGTGTAACTCTGATGATTATATATATCCAGTGTATTCTATTGTACATTATCTGGTGTAATGATATATTTATGTTCTGCTGTTATTTGTTTATGTGTTATATTCCAAAGATTACCCTTGCCACCGTGGAACGGGGGTTTGGGGTCATCACACGTGGTATCAGAGCTCTGGTTAAGCTTAGTTCTGGAATATAACATATTAACGAAATCATCATAAATAGAACCAGTAGTGTTCTAAGACGGATAACTCATTTCAGATAGGATCAGTAATATCCTAGAATGAGTGTAGCAGAATAAAATACACCCCAATAGACACATTTACATTCAAGTATTTGTCTCTATGCTTTAAAATATCTCTTCTGTTGGCCTGACACTTTGTCTGCTATTTGCAGACATCGTAGAAAATGAGTGGCATAAGTAGAAGAGGTAGGTCAGAACCAGATATTGAAGTTCTATTACAGAAGTATCGAAATCTGGGTGGAGTACCGTTCTTGGGCAAAGAATCCATCATTGAAACACAAGCATGGATGCACTCTACTAAGAAATTTTTTGAAGGTTCAAAGCTGAGAGATGATCAGAAAAGATTACTGGCATCTTGGGCACTCAAAGACGAAGCTTTAATCTGGTGGGAAACAGTTGTTAAGGATAGTCCTGAAGGTAATATTACCTGGGATAGATTTAAAGAAATTTTCAATGAAAGATTTATTCCTCCAGAAGCAACTGATCGGCTATACGATGAATTCTACTATCTGATACAAGGAGATATGACCATTCCGGAATATCATAAAAGATTCAATGAACTTTCTCGTTTTGCCCCGCTTCTAATTCAAAATCCTAAGAGGAATAATCTGAGGTTTATTAACGGGCTCCAAACAAAGTACCAGAGTAGTGTAACTGCACATGTGAAGCTTCCTTTTTCTGAAATGATATACATGGCTTATCAGTATGAGGATCTTGATAAGCAAGGCCTTTTGGAGGACAACGAAAAGGAAGTCAGTTCTAGCAACAAAAGGAAATTTGAAACTGATAGCCCAGAGACAAGTACACTGCCTGAGGCAAATACGAAGTCTGAGTTTAGTAAGAATCCTAGAGTTAATAGGAAAAAGGTTAAATTTGAGAAAGAACCAGTAATAACTGCCACCTGCTCTAACTGTAATCAAAAAGGGCATTTGGCGATAAATTGCGGACCCTTAAAGAAGCGATTAAAGAGTGGATTTAAATCCAAGAATAAGTTTCAAGAGAATAGAAAATGCAATCAATACCATCAGACTGGTCATCTTTCAAAGGTTTGCCGGTTATTAGAGAAATCCAAAATAGTACATGTAAATGAAGTGGCAGAGGTTCCTGCACCCTTAGTCAGTCAAGCAAGGCCAGATGTTTTAGAAGGCACGCTTAATGTCAAAAATATTCCAGTTAAAGTACTGTTTGATACGGGCGTCTCACGAAGTTTTATTTCGACTAAGGTGGTAAAGAAATTGGATTTGAAACTGAAAAAGCTCAAAGAACCCATCACTGTCCATAACCCGATTGGGGGTTCCCTCGATCTTAGTTGGATTTGTGGGGTGCCTGTTTCTTTTTCCTGTCATCGATTCCCTACCATCTCGATCGTCATGAATTTTACATAATTTGATCTTATTTTGGGATTGGATTGGTTAACCAAATATGAAGCTGAGGTTAAATGCGCCGATAGAGTCGTAAGGGCAAAGATTAAATCAGGGAATAACATTACCATCCCAGGCGAAGGTCCGAATTCGGATAGAAAAGACTTTTGGTCAGCTCTTGATGTTTCTCCTGCTCAAATAGAAAATGCACCTGTTGTCACAGAGAATATTCCGGTCCACATAGAAAATATTCCTGTCGTCAAGAACTATGCGGATGTGTTTGAAGAAGTTGTTAGCTTACCTCCGCGTAGAGAAATTGATTTTAAAATCGCTTTAATTCTGAATGCAAGGCCAGTAGTGCACACTATTCGAAGAATGGCCTTGATGGAAAAAGAAGAATTAGACAATCAAACTCGACAGCTTGTATGGAAGGGTCTGATCAGGCCTAGTTTCTCTGATTGGGGAGAAGCAGTGGTGTTTGTCCCAAAGTCAGACGGTACTCTCCGACTATGCGTGGATTATTGTGACTTGAATAAGTAGACATTAAATAATATATACCCATTGCCGCGTATTGATGATTTGTTGGACCGATTGAATGGCGCACAAGTATTTTCATAAATGGACCTAGCTATAGGTTTCCATCAGCTTCGTATTACCGAAGAGTGTGTTCCTTTGATAGCATTCAGAGGTCGAGACTTATTCTACGAGTGGTTAGTAATGCCGTTCGGGTTATGTAACGCTCCAGCTTATTTTGTCGATCTAATGAATAGAGTATTCAGAGAAGTATTGAATAAATTCGTACTGGTCTTCATTGATGACATATTGATCTTCTCTAAGTCAGAGAGCGAGCACGCAAAATATTTGGAACAAGTGTTAGAGATTCTGAAAAAGAATGTTTTAAAGGCAAAAAATTTCAAATGTATATTTTGGCAAGAAGAAGTCAAGTTCATTGGTCACGTCGTGCCAAAGGAAGGAATTTCTGAAATCCAAGTAAAATCACTGCTATTCAGGATTGGAAACAGACTAGTACTCCCACAGAAGTCCGAAGTTTTCTGGGATTGGCTAGTTATTATCGGAAATTAGTTAAGGATTTTTCGAAGCTATCTAGTCCATTAACGCAGCTTACTAAGAAGCACGCCAGATTTAAATGGACTCCAGAATGTGAGACATCTTTCCAAGAGCTGAAGTTAAGATTGACGACTGCTCCAGTATTAATGATTATCGATGGCAATCAGGATTTGACGGTCTGGACGGATGCTTCTATTGGAGGTCTTGGTGCGATATTAATGTAGAGAAGCCAAGTAGTCGCTTATGCTAGCCGTCAGTTGAAGCCGCATGAGAAGAATTAAGAAACTTACGATCTTGAATTGTTAGCCATCATGTTTGCTATGAAAATATGGAGGCACTATCTATTGGGTGAGAAATTTAAATTATATACAGATCATCAGTCCTTGAAGTAATTGTTCACCCAGAAAGACTTGAATTTAAGACAGCAGCGTTGGCTAGAATTTCTTGCAGCATATGATCTAGAAACTCTGTATACGCCGTGAAAAGCCAATGTGGTAGCGGATGCGCTTAGCAGAAAAACCGCAATCGCCAATCTTATAGAGTGTCTAGGGTTGGGCCAGGAGGTCTCTTAACGCCTTCTTTTTTCTTCCCATCGGAGTTATTTCACAAAGACTTGCCATGGTAGGGGAGAAGGGGGAACAAGCACACTTGAAGAGCGCAGTACAACGGAGAGTTGTATGCTGCGTTCGGGAAAGATGAATCGCTCCCAAAAAAGAATCTATTGATTCTCTCCCAATTGGTTGGATCATAAGTGCGATTATTTACTTCACGAGCGAGGTCTCTGGTTCAAGTCCAGGATGGCCCAGCTGCGCCAGGGAAAAGAATAGAAGAAGCATCTGACTCTTTCATGCATACTCCACTTGGCTCGGGGGGATATAGCTTAGTTGGTAGAGCTCTGCTCTTGCAATTGGGTCGTTGCGATTACGGGTTGGATGTCTAATTGTCCAGGCGGCAATGATAGTATCTTGTACCTGAACCGGTGGCTCACTTTTTCTAAGTAATGGGGAAGAGGACCGAAACATGCCACTGAAAGACTCTACTGAGACAAAAAGAATCACGCCTTCATTGATTGATAAAATATCCGCTCTTCAGAAGGATGATCACTTCATTCAGAAGATCAGAGAGAGAATTCAAAAAGGCGAGCCCTCGAGTTTTCAGATTGATAATGATGGGATTTTGAGGTTAAAAGGTCGAATTTGTGTTCCAAACATTTCGGAACTCCGGAGAGAAGTACTGGATGAGTGTCACAAATCCAAACTTAGTATCCATCCAGAAATGAGTAAAATGTATAATGATATCAAACGCACTTTCTGGTGGAAATCTATGAGAAGAGACATTTCTTTATACGTAAGCAAGTGTTCTACTTATCAGTAAGTTAAAAGCGATCAACAGAAACTCGCCGGATTGTTGAAACCGTTGGAAATTCCAAATTGGAAGTGGGAACAGATTTCTGTGGATTTCATAGATGGCTTACCCATAACCAAGAAAGGAAATGACAATATATGGGTGATCGTAGATCGTTTCACGAAGACAGCCCATTTTATACCTGTCAGATCGAATAGAACGGCCCAAAGTCTGGCACAGATTTATTTTAAAGAAATTGTTAAACTGCATGGAGTTCCTATGAGTATCGTTAGTGATTGAGACCAGATTTTTGCTAGTAAATTCTGGGAAGCATTCCAAGCAGAATTGGGAACAAAATTGAATATGAGCACCTCATATCATCCTCAAACAGATGGTCAAACTGAGAAGGTGAACCATATACTAGAAGATTTATTGCGGGAATGTGTTATTGATTTTGGTGGATCGTGGGAAGACCATATGCATTTGGTCGAGTTCTCATACAACAACAGCTATCAAGCAAGCCTGAAAATGTCACCATTCGAAGCATTGTATGGTAGACCGTGTAGATCTCCCGCATGTTGGGTAGAACCTGGTAACAAACTTGTATTGGGACCCGATATGATTCGCGAAGCTTTAGACAAAGTCAATTTCATTAAGAAGCGAATACAAACATATCAAAGCCGACGGAAGAGCTATGCAGAATCGAGAAGAAGAGATTTAACATTTGCTGTTGGTGACTATGTGTATCTACGAGTTTCTCCGATGAGAGGAGTAGTCCGATTTGGCAAAACAGGGAAGTTGGCGCCCAGATTTATTGGTCCATTTCCTGTGCTCGAACGGATTGGAACTCTCGCTTATAGAGTTCAATTGCTTGATTGGTTGCCTGGAGTACATGACGTGTTTCACGTGTCTCAACTTCGAAAGCATGTGCATGATCCAGACTTGGTCGTGGAAGAAGCCGCGCAACAAGATTTGGAAATTACTACAGAATTGGCAGTGAGGAGAGAGCCGATAAAGATTATTGGCAAAGAAACTAAAGAGCTGAGGAACAAGAAGGTTCACACAGTCAAAGTGAAATGGAGTGGAGATCCGCGAGACTTTACTTGGGAAACTAAGGAGAGCATTAAGCAAGCTTATCCCAATTGCAGAGTGGATATCTCTGATTAACTCTGGTGCAAAATACATTTACAGTATTTTGCATTTCCATATTGTTTTCTACTTTGCTGTTGTTTCCTTTTCATGAATGTAAAACTTTTAATTATATAGCCTAATCTTAGCAAATATGATTTTAAAAGAGTATATAAATTAATTATTAAATTTTTGAAAAGTTAATCAACAAATTGATTGCTAGTTATGTTGTGTGATTGTTAGTTTAATTAATAACATTGGAATAATAAAACCAACATGAGAATGAAGGGTAAATTATGAAAATTGAATCAAATATTGAACTAATTTGAAAATTGATTGAAATACATGCATGTACATTATATATGTTTGAACAGGTAAATAGATTTGCTGTTGAGTAAAGAATTTATTTGCGTGCCCGACAAATAGGTAAACTTTAATGAGTTGGATGCGCAATTTTATTTATATATCAACTCCTGTGAATGCCATTGGATGCAGAGTGCTGGTTGTTCTGTGTGAACTTATAAACGTCGCCATAGGATAGTAACAATTAATTTTGGACTACACTACATGGTATACTGCGTGAAGATAGCATACTCTATCATGTACCACATAAGCATTTGGAGCTTGTGTGACGAGGTTGAAGATTTACCATACAAGCGAGAGGCTTGTATGGCGATGACTATATTACAGGTTAAACAGAAGACTGATATGGACTATATAAAATGTAACGGTAAACTGCCAGATTAATAAAAACCCCACACGGGTCTGGAGATGACAATAATCATGTTTCTCTAGTCATTAAGGCACAAAAACCATTTATAGGGTGACAAGAATTTATTCTTTGGAGTTATGATCTATACACACTCCCCTATGGGCACCGGAATATATCATTATAAATATGTGTATGCTTTTTAGGATTTATTGGGTGCCTAATACGGCCTAATAAATTTCCAAACCCCTCCCTGTACAAAGGAGGCTATGGGGAAATTTTTCGAAAATTTAGGGTGTTAGCCAAATTTTTGAAGAACTAGAAAATTCTTAGAAACTGAAAAGTTAAAGACTGAAAGCCAGAATGAAAGTTGAGTTGGTTAGTTAATCAACTTTTAGCTCCGTTCCTTTTCGAGGACGAAAAGATTTTAAGTGGGGGAGATTGTAACAACCCGGAAAATCAGAACCAATTAAAAATTTTTATTTTGGCAATTTCAATGAATTTTGAATATTTAAAATGAATTATTTTAAATAATAATGACAAGAAATTTATTTTGAATAGAATTAGAACATATACATTTATTTGAATCGATGTTGGAATATAAATATTTACTTTTAATTTTAAAAGGAGTTAGAAATAGCGCTGCAGTTTGAAAATTCAACTTTGAACTTTGACTGAATGCACAAGATTCAAAATAAACCGGATTTTAGTGAAACAAAAAATATTTAATTCTGTTTAAGAATATCTTTCTAATGAATCTGAAAAATCAAAATTTGATAGCGGGAATCAAAAGTTATGGCCAAATGAATTTTCAGAAAGGTCGCTATGGAAAAAATATAGCCCGTAAAAATAGACATTTTGCAAACGACCTCCGTTTTCGATGAAACCAGTTTTGTTGGATCCGGAATGTCAAATTATTGCTAAATTCCAATTTTCATAATTTTTGGAATTAATATGTGAGCGTGGCAAAGGAAAACGTGTTTGGTTAATTTCAGTCAATTTGGATCGACCAGAAAATGTCCATTTTTCAAACAGTCTCCAAATTCGACGAAATTAGTTTTGTTATGACCATATTATCAATACAAAGCTAGATATAAATTTTTTGTAATTTTTAGAATCCGTATGTGGCCCCGGTAAATTAAAACGTACGTTCAAATCCTTATTTGAATGTTTTATATTTTAATTTGAAGAGAAACTGACTGAAACAGTCGAACGGGCTTGCGAAACATATTCCAATGTGTTCGGAATGGGGGTATTTAGCTAAGGGCGATAGTCGTTGGGTTTGGATTGGAGTTCGTATGGAGCGAGCGGTATTTTCGGATTTAAAAGAAATTAAAAATTAATTATAAAATCCTGGCCAATAGAATTTCTCCTTCCATAACCGCGTTGACCAAAAATTCCCGCTTCTCTCTCTGTCGAACGACAGAACAGCCTCCTCCCCTTCTCTCTTTATTTCTGGCAAATCCACGCACCAAAATCGTATGCTCCTTTGGAACTTTTTAAAGAGCTCTTCTTCCTCTACAAATCCATACCTGTTGCGCCTCGTATGGTGGCATGAATCTCGAGCATCGACGTCTGGAAGTGGCCGCGTTTCGACCGTCAGATCTCCCTCCATCGTGGATCGAAGTGGGCCCTCCCCCAGGCGCGGGTGCGCGACTCCAAGCCCGTCGACGTGGTGAAGGCTGATCGTAACATCGTGCTTCGCATTGCCGGAAAAATTCGACCCTAGTTTTGAAGAACGGATGGAAGGTAACGGCTTTATTTATTTTAACTATTTTCAACATTTAAAACCGTTGCAAACTATGATTTTAAAATAAAAATCATATCTTTTTCGTTTGTGGTCGAAATCCAGTTAAACAAGAGACATTGGACTCGTGGCGACGTCTTCTACGTTCTAGACGAGACCGGAGAATTTTTGGAGCTTCCTACAATTTTTGGAGGAGTGGAACCCAATATGAGATTTCTAAATTCAAATTTGAATGGAATGGCGATGTATAAATTATATAAGTGATGTATAAGTTATATAAGCGTTGTACACCTCATGTATAGGCATTGTATAAATTATATGTGCGATGTATAAGTTATATATACGTTGTAAAAATCATATGTGCATTAAATGAAATTGAAATGGAAATATATACGTTTATATATACATATACATATATATGTATATATATACACTCCCCTCGTCCACAGACCATAGACGATATATATTGGTTCTGATTGTTTGGATTTTGGTTGACGTGAAATTTGGTTGATAAATGCGAATGGTTGATAACAGTTGTTTGTGGTTGAAACAAAATTGGAATTGTTTGTGGAAAAATTAAATGTGATATGAAAATTATTGAAATGATTAGATCATTAGGATAAGCCCCTTAGGGAATGTCGTGAGGCCTAAGGTAGTGCGAAGAGCCATACTCGGGATGGTGTCGGTTTTAAACCCCCTGCCGTTATGCTGCCGAAATTTTCTGTAATATTCATGTGTTTGAATTATATTCGTATGTTGAAATATATTCAAGTGTTGATAAACTGTTCATGTTTGAAATAAATTGTTTTAACAAAAAAAATCACATTTTTATTATATATAAGAATCGCTAAAAATATCCATGTTTGAAATTAAATGTTTTAACAATAAAAATCACATTTTTATTATATATACGAATCGCTAAAAATATCCATGTTTGAAATAAATTATTTTAACAATAAAAATCACATTTTTATTATATATATGAAGTGTTAAAAATAGTCATGTGTTGAAATAAATATTTGTTGGTTAAAATATTCTAGAAAAGTCCGGAGAATTTTTGGAGCTTCCTACAATTTTTGGAGGAGTGGAACCCAATGTGAGATTTCTAAATTCAAATTTGAATGGAATGGCGATGTATAAATTATATAAGCGATGTATAAGTTATATAAGCGTTGTACACCTCATGTATAAGCGTTGTATAAATTATATGTGCGATGTATAAGTTATATATACGTTGTAAAAATCATATGTGCGTTGAATGAAATTGAAATGGACATATATACGTTTATATATACATACATATATATATCTATATACTCCCCTCGTCCACAGACTATGGACGATACATATTGGTTGCGATTGTTTGGATTTTGGTTGACGTGAAATTTGGTTGATAAATGAGAATGGTTGATAATGGTTGTTTGTGGTTGAAACAAAATTGGAAATGTTTGTGGAAAAATTCAATGTGATATGTGTAACACCCCGTATTTTCTGTGAACATTAAAGTAACGAATTAAAGAATACTTAATTTTAAAAATGGAAATTAGGGGAAACGGGTTTCGCCATTGCGTTCGTCTCGGAATTCTGCTTGAGATAGAGTCCCAGTTTGCGTGAATTGGACTCCGTATGAAGAAGTTATGGAGTTCAGAAGATTTCAAGTTTAAACGGGAATTAAATATAAATAATAATTAAATCAGAAAGCAGTTCGAATTTCAAAATTTCGAGAGAAGTGGCTGGGCGGGAAAATTCCCGCCCATAGGGGTCGACTCCCTCCAAGGGGGTCGACATAGGTGTCGACCCCCCAAAAGGGGTGTCGACCCCCTGTAGGTGTCGACCCCCTCGGCCTGATCTGAACTGTTTTGTCCAGTGATGTTTTCTGAGTCATTAGGGCATATGTGGCGACTTCCGGTTGGCTCTGTTTGGTCTGGATGGCTCTGATTTCTCCTAGGATGATCTAATGGCTCTCATTAATCTAAACTTCTATATAAACAACCCCAACCCTTAACCCTAAAACCTCATAAAATTGCTCTCTGAAGCCGTCATGCTGTCCATGCCAAACTAGCGTAGCCTCCATTTTTCTCTGAACTAAAAATCAAGTTAGGAAGTCCCAAATCAAATCAAAACTAGAGAATCAGTAGTCTACATCAAAGGATAGCTTTTCAGTTTCAGAAATTAGATCCCAAAAAACAAGATTTGTCCTTTTGTTTGTAAGTTCAGTTATTCTTTAGATTTGAACTAATAAAAGTCACGACTTGTAATAAAGAGAAACTAGAACTGTGCCTAGTTGTAAGATAATCGTATTCTGATTCTGAAATTACTTATGCCTACGAGGCTATTGTAATTGATACAATCTATCATGTTGTATCTTAATTTGGTGATGAATCTATCATGTTGTATCTTAATTTCGTGATGAATCTATCATGTTA
This sequence comes from Allium sativum, assembly GCA_030737875.1. Classification (NCBI taxonomy): domain Eukaryota; kingdom Viridiplantae; phylum Streptophyta; class Magnoliopsida; order Asparagales; family Amaryllidaceae; genus Allium; species Allium sativum. The sequence continues at coordinate 423,236,699 of CM060909.1, read as the reverse complement.
TATCTTAATTTGGTGATGAACCTATCATGTTGTTTACCAATTTGGTGATGAACCTATCATGTTGTATCTTAATTTGGTGATGAACCTATCATGTTGTATATAGATTTGGTGATTCTTTTATGATATGTTATATGCAAGTTCATAAGCTAAGTCATGTCCATATAGGCTTATATGTCTAGATCTACATGCTTAGATGTTAAGATCTATGTTAATTTGATCCAACTCAAATGCAAGTTCACATTTACATGATTAATTAAATTTGTGTAGTACTATGCCAAATTTATATCACACATGCTTAGTTGATCTATACTGTTTTATGCCGTTAGAATGTTACATGTCCCTTTTGCTTTTCCCTTTTTTTATGAGTTAGGTTAAATTTGCGAGCCTAACGTTCTATGTAATTTATGCGAACGAATAACGGGGGATACGTTGGAAAAAATATTAAATTATATGCTATTGGCATAGGTTGGCTCATAATCATGTAAATGATTAATGGCATAAAATGGTATAATTTGTACACCTAAGAATTATGGACATAATTTAGTGGGTGAATGGGACATGACTTGAGTTGACAACATTGGTGGATAATTTACATATAAACATAAATGGTAAATATGTAAATTAATGAAAAGATGAATATGCCTAACCCGAGGTTAGATTGAGTTACGGTGTAAGACTGCCCGGAACCTCCCGGCACATCCAGCAACCGTAACAATACAGATCTAATGTGAGAGGTTAGCGCATTAAGCCCAAAAACCCGAGGTTAGATTGAATTGCGGTGTAAGACTGCCCAGAACTGCCCGACACATCCAGCGACCGCAACAATATAAATCTAATGTGAGAGGTTGGTGCTTTAATGAATGAACTAAAGCTAAGGCAGGCTAAGAATGGTAGGGTTAAGTTAATTAAGGCAACACTTAACCAATACAACATGTTAACTAAACTAATGGGTGGGGTTAGGTTAATTTGAGAACACTTAACCATTTTATCATGTTGATTAGGAAACCCTAGTAACGGGGACCCATTTTAGCAGTAACCCACATAGATGTATCATGGTACCCTGAACTAGGCAGGGTGGGGCACGATTACTAGGCTGATTATAAGCGGTCAAAATAACGACGGTGGTGTAGCAGTGTAGGTTCCAACGGAGTATGGGCGTGCACGTACTCCGACATGGACAAATCAGGCACTGGGCATCAGTAGTTATACACTGTGCATCTTGAATTGTGTCGGGTTGCCACCATAGGAATTGATACACCCCATGGTAGGACAAGCACAGGCATCTACAATCAAGCGGGGTCGAATGACACAAGCCATAAATGCATGCGAGTAGAAGCCGATTGATAGAAGGATCATTTCATCATGAAAACATGGTGCTAGTTGAAACACTTGTTAGTAGGTGCAGAGAAATAGGAATGAGTGCGATAGCATATTCAGTTTTATTGTTATCTTATTTCTAGAGTATTGTCCTAGGTTCAGTTTATTCATGTCATGATCCTTTTACCTATTTACATGCTAAATAATCACTGGACTTACCAGGCTTATGTCTAACCCGTTTTCTTTCGTCTTCTTGTCTTTCGTTCCCCTAGGTCCGTAGGAAGGGAATACTTCAACTTAGTCCAGACCTTTTCCAGCTTGAAGGGAGTAGACGTATTGCTTGGATTCTCTTTACTTGGTCTATGACTGTGGTTACACTCTTAATTGGGGATTTATGCTGCTTTATTATTGTTTATACTTCTTTATGTTTTAGTCAAGACAGAGGCTTTATTGTAATGATTTTGGAAGTTGGTTTTTAAGACAGTTGTTGTAATGTTTTGACTGGACCACGTGCTTATGAAACAAATTTAGTCTTTCCGCTATTTATATTGTCTGTCTTGTAAATTACCTGTACCTTTTACCTATAATACTCCACCAAAGTTAATGCATTCCCTTTGTGAGTGACCTTAACGGAGGTGGGGTGTTTACACTTCGTATCAGAACAAAGGTTTACCAGATCAGACAAAAGTTTTTGAAAACTATTTTTCAAAAAGAAGTTTATAGAAGCATTTTTGAGAAAAATGGTGTTTTATTTTAAAAAGCATAATCCCCAAAGCCATATGCACTGTCTTTCTATCTTTTGTTTTGAATCTTTTCTTTTCGTTTCAGCATGTCTGAGGATCTTAATCTTCCTGAGGGCATGCCGGTACCTGGTTGGTTCAGAAGGTACCTGGAGGCTAGGGCTAATGACGTAGGCCCAGTAGACGTTCCTCCTCCCCCAGTTGCAGTTGTTCCTCCTTCTCCTCCTCGTGCAAATGCTTTCTCAAAGATATGTAGAGACTATCAAGCCATGGGTGGAAGGAACTTTAATGGGACTGAGTCATTTGTGGAAGCAAGAAATTGGCTTAAGGAAACAGAAGATTTGTTTGTTATCTTCGAAGTGGACGATAGGCAGAAGATACAATTGGCCGTGTGGTTACTTAAGGACGAAGCCTCTTATTGGTGGGAAGTTACTAATGCTGAGAGACCAGTTGAAACTTGGTGTAATGACCCGGGTTTTCGGTCAACTAATTTTAAATATTTAAATTGATTTTAAATATTGAATTGAGAATATAAATCAATTTTTATACTGAGTTATCGATTTAATATCGAAATACGATTTAATTTAGAATAAATCGAATTTATCATAATATAGAAATAATTGAATTCGAAATTCAATACTGAAGCGAGACGATTCAGAGATGATCAATAAAATTCTATTAGAATAAAACGATAATAATATTAATTTATTATCGAGGAAATTAATTGTTCTGAAATTAATTTATATCGATTTAAATTAATATCTCCTCCATATGATCGAATTGGACTTCGTGACCTATCCCAGTGTGTTCAGAATAGTGGTGAAACCCTAGGAACGACCGTTGTTGGGTTCAGAAAGGAGTTCAGTATCACGGGTTGTTTTAATTAGAATTGTATTGGTTCAAACTAAAAATATAAATAATATAAATGTTACTAATTCTTTTTCCTGGTCACAAAAGAAACACCCAAGCCTAAAACAAAACGGTTTAAATTGGCCACGCAATCCATTTTTTAGCCGTACCTTCCTCTTTAAAAACCACAGCCATCTCATTCCAGTTCCTCAATCAAAATCGAACTAAATCGTTCGTTGTTCGAATCATTCAAAAACCCTATGGCTTTTGGTGCGCGCGATGTTCTGGGGCCACTGCTTATCTTTCCGTCAAGCTAGGGCTATCTCGTCTGAATTTGGGAAGGGGGGAGAGTGGTCAGATGAAAGGTTGTGGTGCGTCTTTGGATGGTGCGATCAACATTAGGGGAGCCATTCGAAGTCGCATCAAGCAAAGGGTGAGACTCGACGTCGACTAGATCAGAATTAGGGTTATAGGGCGATTTCGAATTGGGAGTTTGATTGCGTCTTTGGTTTGTAGAACATGGGATGTGAAGGGAACTCGCGTATAGGAGAGGTGGGAGGCGATGTATCGAATTGCTGAAAGTGATGTGTTTTGAGTGATGGAGTTCGGCCTTTCTTTTCTGTTAGTTGCATGCTTGGGATTAGAGACGATTGATAAAAAAGGGAACTCGAGCTATTGTTGTTTGAAGGTGATGAGGCAGAAGGTGTGGCTATCGGTTTGGATAAGGCAGAGTTTTTGTGGATTGTTGTGCAAAGACAATGCTCGACGCAGTACTGGTTTTAGTATGCCGAAGTAGGGGAGTTCAACATTGATAGTTGATGGTACTCCGATGAGTAGTGGCTACATGTAAAGGGAAGGAAGTTCAGATTATTTCAGGGAGGCAAGTTACTGTGTATTCAATTCATAGAAGAAGTTTTTCGATAAGGGTAATCAACTTAATTCCATTATTTATGAATTACAATTACAATTTAATTCATGTCAAAATTAAATGTAATAATTCACTTGATTTAGGTCCAAATCAAATGTGATTTGTCGCGTCTGATTCATAGCAACAACAGTTACATTTTTGAAAGTGGATTAGAATGAGTTGGAGCCAGTGAAGATTTTCGGTTAGATTAAACGTATGTTTAATTTAATCGAAAACAAATCGATATTTCGACAGAATAAAATCACGATGAGTAAATCTCACTCACCTCTTTATTTGGAATTATTTTTATTCGTTAAAAATAATTGTTTGTTGCTTGTTTGAATGCTTTCTGGTTGTTTTAAATATACTAGTTATTTAGGGTTGACTATTATATATATATATATATATATATATATATATTGGTATGGTGGCTGGATGATTCCCGCAGTCTCATTAGTGGATGCCCGTGGTATCATTAGCGGATGATTTCCCTATGCGTCCCACAATATATATAGTGGATGACCTTCATACCGCGATATCCTGCCTCGAAGCAGGATGGGTATTATTTATGTTGACTAACGTCTGTGGATGCAGGAAAGCAGGTTGGAGGAATCCAACTAGATTCCTCAAAAATATTATTGTTGTTGTTTCACATATATTATCATATATGATGTGTTAAAATTCCTGTGATTTGTAATGGGGTGTTTTGATTGTTTGAAATAGAACTGGGTTTGAATGTTGATTTATAAAAATATCGTGAAAGAGATTTTAAAAAGGAAAAATTCTATTTTCTAAAATAGAATTTGAATTAGAATGGGCTAAAAATATTTACTTGTTCTGAAAATAAATAAAACAAGTATTGATTTTATAAACGATGTTTATAAATTAAATAATACAGGAAATTGAAGTGAATTTATAAATGGGGTTTATAAATAAAATTGATTGATTTTCATTGGATAATCAGATAATTGAAATGAAATTATAAACAGTGTTTATAAATAAAGTGGAAAAATTATCATTTGATAATTTGAATATTTAAATTCAAATGTGAATTTAAAAATAGAAATGGGGAAATCGTTTTAAGAAATAAACGAGGGAATTTATTCTGATGTTCAGAATATAAATTGAACAAAAATAAATCTGCAACGACTTATGATTTTGAATTCGATCAATTCGAATTTATTCAAATAGAATTTGAATATAGAAAATTCAAAGAGAATTGAAATGGAATTTGAATAAAGAAAATTCAAATTGAATTGAATATAGAAATTCAAATGGAATTTGAGTATAGAAAATTCAAAGAGAATTGAAATGGAATTTGAATAAAGAAAATTCAAATAGAATTGAATATAGAAATTTAAATGGAATTTGAATATAGAAAATTCAAAGAGAATTGAAATTGAATTTGAATAAAGAAAATTCAAATAGAATTGAATATAGAAATTCAAATGGAATTTGAATATAGAAAATTCAAAGAGAATTGAAATGGAATTTGAATAAAGAAAATTCAAATAGAATTGAATATAGAAATTGAAATGGAATTTGAATATAGAAAATTCAAAGAGAATTGAAATGGAATTTGAATATAGAAAATTCAAAGAGAATTGAAATAGAATTTGAATATAAAGAATTTGAATAGAATTTGAATAAAGAAATTTCAAAGAGAATAGAAAATAGAATTTGAAAATAGAAAGTTGAAATCATTTCGAAATGAGAACGACGAAATATATTTCAGAATGCGGATTTTTAAACAGAGTAGAAAATAAATCCAAAGGGTTTATAATTTGTAAAAGGAATTGGAATTTAATATAGAAGATCGAAGTATAAATAAATATATTACCGAGTTAGGAAGAATCGACAATTTTAGAAAATCGGAAATATGATGTTGAATTGGGAAACTGATTTGATATATATTAAAAATATATCAGAATGGAGTTAAATTTATTATAAACGAAGTTTAAACGTTTAAATATATAAATATAATTAAAACGAACTCGCCGCAGCGCTGCAGTTCGTAAATTGGCGATTCGAACTTCAATTGAGTATACAGAACTCAATTGAAGTCGGAATTATTTGAAACAAGAATCGTCAGGACCGATTTGATAATAGTTTTCTAATGGAAGAGAAAAATCTGGATTTCGTCTTATAGATTTTGTGTTATGTCAAAATCAAATTTTCAGAAAAGCAGCGCCATAATCGTTTAAAAACCATGACGATTTATTTAAATTTATAGAAGGATTTTAAGCAAATAAAATCCGAATCTTCATTAGAAAAATCTGGACTTGAGTTATAAAATAAATGTGAACTCAAGAGAAGTAAATGAAATGATTTTTTTGAAACAATAATCATATCTTTGATTATTGAATAGAATTAACTAAGTAGAAGAGAAATTAGTTAATCAAGTTTTGAATCGAATTAAGACTTTGAAAAGTGCATTGGATTTGTAAATGTATATTCGAAATCGAATATGGAACTTGAATTTAAAATGGAATTCAATTAGTTTATAAACAAGTTAAACAAGTTAATCTTATATTTGAACATATTATATTCAAATACAAAGAAGATATAGGCAAACGGTGAATTAGCAATTAGTTAATGGAATTTTGAATTGAAGTTGAACTTTGAAAGGTAAATGGGATTTAAAAATTTATTCTCGGAATTGAATATGAAATATAAGTGAAATGGAATTCAATTAGTTTATAAGAAAGTTGAAATTATATTTGAACATGTCATGTTCAAATAAAAAAGGGAAATAGGCAAAGAGTTGATTAGCGAATTAATTAATGAATTGAGTTAGAACGACTATATTGAATTGAGATGAATTGATAATAGATGTATATAGGTTAAGCAGGTTTGGAATGAAGTATATGAAGATAAATATAATTTGAATGCTCGACAAAAAGGTATGTACTTCAATTGAATATGAGATTTTATGCGCTGTATCGGCTAGCCGCTTGGCTTTTTCTTTTTCTTTTTGAATGGAGAGGCCTGTGTGGCAAGGTTTGACTTTTTCCAATAACCCCATACAAAGGAGGTTATGGCGAATTTTTCCAAAAATTTAAGGAGTTAGAACATTTTTAAGATAATTTGATAGTTAGAAATCAACGTATCGATATATATAATTCGATAAGGAAACGAACTTAAAAATAGAATATTATAAACAAAAAGGAAATCTATAAATTAGATTGGTTAAAAATAGAAAGAGAAGCGTATACGTGTTTTAGAAATGGAAAATTGGTTTAATATGGTGTTGATTATTCGAGTTAGCGGTCTTGTCTGTTTTGAAGTTAATGATGATTTCAGTCAAGGTCTGAGAGGTAATTATACCCCAACTTGATTGATTTCATTATTAGCTGATAAATAGCAAGATTCAGTCTTGAAGAGAAATGTTTAAAGAGATTTAGTCCAATGCAGTATTTTGGGTTGTTGTGATGATGTTTTACATAACATTCGTTTTAACCCGAAGAAGTGAAAGTTTGGAAATATAATAATAAATATTTCCTAAGTATAGAAATGAATGGTCGTGAAAGAGATTAGTAATTGGAATATTTTCCAATTATTAATAGAAGATATTTTCTAAATATAGAAAATAAAAGAAGGCGATATATGGAAATGTTTTCCAAAGAACGTAAGAGACCGAGATGATAATTGAAAATATTTGGTTAACAAATATTGACAAGGTAATGGAGAAGTGATATAATTAATAAAATATTAATTAAGGGGCCCAGCGATTGTTTGATGTTTTGAATGGATGTCTGTTTTTCTTCGACAGTTAAATAACCGACTATCGAAGTGTTTGCCAATATCGTTGTCAATATGGAGAGACCGATTGGATTATTATCCGAGAACCACTCCATATTGGCAGTAGCGTTGCGAATCAGATTATATAAAGATAATCGAAGACGGAGTAGAGTGCATGTGCTTTTTCTAGTAATGGAAATTGTGCCTTCGGTTTCGTTCAATCCCAGAACGAACGTATATGGACGAATGTCTGACAAAGTATTTCCAATGATCGAATATGTTGGTATGTATAAATATATGTGGTGGCAACGGATTTATTCCCTTAGCATAATATCCAGAATATATTTGTGTAAACCAAATTAGTGATTAACGGATCTGACAATGTGACATTTAAAGTAATTGTGTTATCAATGAGAGAAGTAACCGTAGCCTCAGGCCTCAACAACCGGGAAATGACAAAAATCTGGCAGGCAGCATGGCTATGTGGGTAGCTTCCATTAGGGTGTATCGTCACCTATCTAGAGATTCGTTTAATTCCTTATTCTATTCGATGCTGTCCCATTTGGGAAAACGGTTGCTGATCCCAATCGTTGGTGATATACATTCGATACACTCAAGCGAAATGAGTGGTCGGTCATGTGTGGCCGGGTTGCAAGATGTTCTTATTGAACCCAGTGTATTCTCCTCTAGAGATACACTATTGGAAGGTGGTTCCATACCTTGTCATAGTTGGAAATTCGTTGCCCAATAAGTGCTTGCGGTTTTGATTGTATATTATATATGTGGAACGTGAGATGCAAACGTTCCACTAGATTGTTATTTAATTGATTTAGACACTATTATAATATCAAAAGAGTTTTGATATAAAGATTATCCTTTTCTTTCAAAGGGATTTTGAAAGTTAAGTCAAGTGTTTGGATTCTCATAAGGGAAAAACCCGTTCCGTGTTATACGGTGTGGTCTTATGAGATATCATTTAGCTTCTGAAACTGTTTTAAACTGTTTACTCATACCAGTCCCATGACTGACCCGGAGTTACTTTGTTTTGTTTTACCTAAACTCTTGGGTGCCTAAATTTGTACGGGCAGTCAAGTAGTTCAGGATTTTACATATTTATCTGAAGGAGCTTGGAGCAGGAGGCTTCAGTGTTAGTTATATAGAGTTGTGTTCCGCTGTGTTGTTGGTGTTGTACTCTGATAATGATATGTGTACACAGTACAAATTTTGTATTTCAAAAGTTATGATATATTATATTTTATTCCGCTGCGATGTGAGATTCTGTGTTGTTGTTTCTGTTCTTCTTCTACCTTTTTCTTCTAAAAAAATGATTCGTATTTTCTGTGATATTTGGGTTAGATGTGTGATGTAGGTAGTCAACCCAGATAGTACGGATTTGCGGTCCATTACACTTAGGAGGATTTCAGAATGAGATTTGAAATGAAGTTCCTCTCGCAAGCTGATCGAAGCCTACAAATGGAGAAGTTCTTAGCTCTTAAACAGGGAAGCCTATCAGTTAGGGAATACGTCAACCAATTCAACCAGCTGGCTAGATTCAGATTGGAGTTAGTGAACACTTCACATAAGAAAGCTCTCTGTTTCGTTAAAGGGTTGAACGAGCCACTGCACAGCCTAGCTATGACCCATATACCTATGGGTGCGACTTATGAGAGACTAGTGGACATGGCACTGTTACAGGAGGAAGATAAGGATGGCAAGAAAGAGATAAAGGCGGAAGTACCTCAAGACAAGAAAGTGGAGGGATCACAGAACAAGAAGACGGATTCCAAGAAGGGCGGGAAAAATAACAAACCCCGTGATAAGAGGAAGTGTAATTTTTATGGCATACCTGGACATCTGATCAAGGACTGCATAAAGAAGAAGAGGAAGATGGGTGGTTGTTTTCAGTGCGGCGAGACAGGACACATGGCTAAGGACTACCCAAGAAAGAAAGGGTATGGGCAGAGGGATGGATCTACTACTGGAGGGAAGGTTCACTCTCTCATAGCACCTCCGCAAGAACGAGGTAGAAATATTTCTGTTGAGAGTTTAGTTTATCTTTTTGATCATCCTGTTCGTACTCTCTTTGATTCTGGCGCATTGCACTCTTTTATATCCACTGCTTTAGTTGAATCTCTGCACCTAGACACTAGTATAGTAGAGGATCCCTTGGTTGTTTCAAATCCAATTGGAGGTTCGTCTTATTTATCAATGATTTGTTTGGATTTGGAAATTTCTATACTAAGCGTTGGGTTTAAGTGTAATGCCTATGTTTTGGGCTTCACGGGCTATGGGTTGATTCTAGGCATGGATTGGCTATCCAGTAATGGTGTTGTCCTCAATTGTGAAAAGAGAGTGGTTAGACTAATGAATCGCCTCGGTAACACTCTCAAAATCTCTTGTAATCCCATGAACTCTGTTATGCTTAGCTACCTAGAATCTCTTGATGCGTATGTTGAAAACCTGCAATCTGTTAGAGTAGTCTGTGAATACTCGGATATCTTTGAAGAGGTGAAGAGTTTACCTGCGAAGCGAGAGATAGACTTCCGCATATACCTTGTTGATAATGCAAAACCCGTTGCTCTACCCGTTAGACACATGGCTCCAAGGGAAAGGAAAGATCTCAGCAAGCAAGTTAAAGAGTTGCTTGAAAAGGGGTTTATAAGGCGGAGTATTTCTGAATGGGGTGCTCTAGTGGTGTTTGCAACCAAAGCAGATGGATCACTTCGCCTATGCGTTGACTATAGGGAGCTAAACAAGCTGACTAAGAAGAATAGGCACCCACTTCCAAGAATAGACGTCTTGTTCGATCAGCTTGTAGGTGCATCGGTTTTCTCCCAACTAGATCTGGCGATCGGGTTTCATCAGCTAAGAGTGGCTGAGGACAGCATTGATAAGACTGCATTCAGGACCCCGGATGGTTTCTTTGAACGGCTTGTCATGCCTTTCGGCTTGACAAACGCACCTGCCTATTTCGTTGACTTGATGAGTCGGGTGTTCAGGGAGTTCCTTAATAAATTTGTAGTGGTCTTCGTGGACGACATTTTAATCTTCTCGAAAAATGAGGAAGAGCATGCTTTGCATTTAAGGGAAGTCATGGATACTCTTCGTGCACATCAGCTGAAAGCAAAATTCTCCAAATGCCATTTTTGGAGAGAAGAAGTAAGGTTTCTTGGACATGTGGTGTCCAAAGAGGGGATAGCTGTTGATCCGACAAAGGTAGTTGCAGTGCAAGATTGGAAGATTCCACGGAATGCAACCGAAGTACGAAGCTTTCTCGGACTAGCGGGCTTTTACAGAAAGTTCATTAAGGACTTCGCGAAGATCTCAGCCCCACTTACTAGGCTGACGAAGAAGAACCTAACTTTTGCTTGGGATTTGGATTGCGATGTTGCTTTCCAACGACTGAAAAGAGCTCTAACAACGGCCCCAGTTCTGACATTGCCTGATGGGAGTAAGATGTTTACTGTATATACTGACGCGTGTAGGACAGAATTGGGCGCTGCCTTAATGCAAGAGGGCAAAGTAGTTTGTTATGGAGGAAGGTAGTTGAAGGTACATGAGAAAAACTACCCAACTCATGATTTAGAACTAGCTGCCATTGTTTTCGCTCTTAAGTCATGGCGTCATTACCTACTAGGAGAAAGGTTTGAATTGTTTACTGACCATAAATCGTTAAAGTACCTTTTTTCACAGAAAGATCTTAACTTAAAACAACAAAGGTGGATGGAATTTCTGGCCTCATACGATTTTGAGATTTCTTATACCCCTGCCAAGGGCAATGTGGTGGCAGACGCCTTGAGTAGGAAAAAGCTGACCTTAAGCCCTCTCTTTGTAGAAAGGAAAATTTTGGAGTACATAGCAAACTTCGACTTTAGACCCTCCTTTGAATTTGTACCTGGTTTGTTAGCAACACTAGAGGCGCGGCCTACGCTTCTGGACTCAATAGGAACCGCACAACGTGAAGACCCTCATCTAGTTGATGTGATGGATAAGCTAATGAGAGGTGAGACTTCTAGTCACCTCAATAGATACTCCATCGATGACAAGGGTTGGTTGAGATGGGATGGAAGACTATGCGTCCCACAAGCAAGAGATTTGGTGAAAACCGTTCTCGAAAAAGCACACCATTCTAAATTGACTATACTCCCTGGTGGGGACAAGATGTATAAAGACATAAAAAGGGTTTTCTTCTGGAATGGCACGAAGAAGGATGTAGCTGAGTTTGTCTCTAAATGCTTGATATGCCAGCAAGTCAAAGCGGAGCAGAAGAAGCCTGGTGGTCTGCTTCATCCTCTAGAAGTCCCACAGTGGAAATGGGATAGCATTTCGATGGACTTTATTGATGGGTTGCCTAGGTCAAGAAGGGGCAATACCAGTATTTGGGTAACAGTGGACAGGCTCACTGAAAGCGCTCACTTTATACCCGTTAATAGTAGGAGGACTGCCTCATCATTAGCATCCATTTATCTTAAAGAGGTGATTCGACTGCATGGAATACCCTCTAGCATAGTAAGTGATCGAGATCCTATCTTTACAAACGAGTTTTGGAAGAGTTAGCAGGAAGCTATAGGCACACAGCTATGCTTAAGCACGGCCTATCACCCTCAAACCGGTGGTCAGACGGAAAGGGTGAACAGAGTATTAGAAGACCTCTTGATATTGTGCATTCTTGATTTTTGAGGGACATGGGAGGATCATCTTCCTTTGGTGGAGTTCTCCTACAACAATAGCTACCAAGCCACCATGGCACCATTCGAGGCTTTATATGGAAGACCATGCCGATCACCAACTTGTTGGTGGGAGTCTACAGAAAAGCTCGTACATGGGCCAGACATGATTAGAGAAACTTCAGAGAAGGTGGACTTGATACGAAGACGAATGAAGACTGCAAAAGATAGACATAAGTCCTACGCTGATAAAAGATGGACCGACCTTGAGTTTCAGGTTGGAGACAGGGTTTTCCTTAAAGTATCTCCTTTGAGGAATTTCATTCGCTTTGGGTCTGTAGGAAAGTTGGCACCAAGATTTGTAGGGCCATTTCCTACCATTGTGAGGATTGGGAAGATGGCTCATAGAGTAGAGCTGCCCGAAAGACTGGTTGGAGTTCGTAATGTTTTTCATGTCTCTCATCTTCGAAAGTGCTTACATGAGTCTACGGAAGTTGTGGATCCAAACATACTAGAGAAAGTAGAAGCGTAACGACCCAACTTTCGAACACATCGGAAGTCGAGCCATTAATAAAAAAAGAGAATAGATAGAAGATAAAAATCACAGAACATCAGAATCCCACAGCGGAATTTTCACAAAAGATAATACTATAAAATATTACACAGCGGAATATATTACATCAGAACATACTGAACTAGTGATACAATCCATTCATAGTACATCAGTACATATCATAGATGATCAACTGACAGACTTAATTATACAGTAGATAGATGGACCAGCACACAGCAAAATCTTCATTCTAGCTTCAAAAGTTTATACAAATCCTCACTCACTTGTCTATTCATAACAAGCGTTATGAATACCCAAGAGTTTAAGGGAAAAAACACAGAAAAATAAACTCCGGGTCAGTCAGGGGACTGGTATGAGTAAACAGTTTTAAAATAAATAAAAATACCTCATAAGACCACGCCGTAAATACGGAATGGGTTTTTACCTTATGAGATCAAAACACTTTGTATACTTGAAATCAGATATTATCATAGTGTCTAGGTGTTTCACAAATAATTTAGAATCTAGAAGAATGCTTGCATATCACATTCTCCTATATAGTATACAAATAAAAACCGCTTGGCGCTTAGGGAAATTGGATTTCCAAGTATGACAAGGTATGGGACCACCTTCTGCTGATGTATCTCTAGAGGCAAATACACCTGGGTTCAACAAGAACGTCTTGCAACCCGGCCCTCACATGACCGACCACTCATTTCTCTTGAGTGTATCGAGTGTATATCACCAATGGTTGTGTAGGGAAACCATTCCCGAATGGGAAGAATCGATAGATTAAGAAACAAAAGGAATTTCTCTAGATAGGTGATGCTACACCCTAATGGGAGCGACCTACATAGCCATGCTGCCTGCCCAATTTTTGTCATTTCCTGGTTGTGAGGCTTGAGGCCAGAACTTACGTCATCATCACTGGTTTATTTCTCTGAATGCCACATCATCAAACCCGTCAAATCACAAATTGACCTCGCCAAAACCACGGGTATAAAGCTAAGAGAAACGAATTCCTCCGCCACCAAACAAAGTTTTGAAGAGACCAACTTACACGATCTGTTAGGTATACTTTGTCAGACATTCGTCCATACAAGTTGTCCTGGGACTGGACAAACCGAAGGCACTATTCAAAAATAGTCCTTGTATCACGCCGTCTTAAATTAAAAAAAAAAATCTCTGACGCGCGGCGTATAATCAAATCAAAGTGAAATATTTTATTTCGGCCTCTTTGAAATGATTAACGAACATTTTTCTTTTTAAATTATAAATCTAACAAAATTATAATCTAATCTGCATATATAAATCCATTCAAACTAAACAATATAAAATTATCTAGTATTTTGATCATCTTTTCAAAACGGCCAATTTTAGTGTGTGCGTCGCACACGGTCTTTCTTTCCGTTTTTTTCGTCACTTTTAAAAATAAATACTTACATTTCTTTCTAGAAAAATTTATTTCTCATGATCACTCTTTGATTTAATTGTCCATAAACGAGTTAAATTTATGATCTATAATCTATTTGACAGATTTTACACTTTGTATCGTTTTTACCAAATTTTCTTTTGATCTCTTTTACTCAATTTAGTTCTTCTTCTTCTTCTATATACCAAATAAGATTTCCCTTTTAATTTATTTATCTAAACACGATAAAATATGATTTATAATTCTTAAAAATACAGAACTGTCCATGATCAGTTTCTTATATCAGGAAATTTCGACTACAGTTTAAACTGACCAATCTATTGTATATGTTGCATACGGTTCTTTTACCTTGTTTATATTTAAAATCTAAACATTTTATTAGAAATAAAATTCTAACTTAAATTATAAACAAAATTTATAATTTAATAAAATCTACAGCTTCTGTGCTGACTTCTCGTCTTCTGTCAAAACTCTATCTGATCCTTTACACTTGATCGATTACTTTTTGTTTGACTTTACAGTTTGAATACTTCGTTAGAAAATCATTTCTAATTCCCATTTTAAATTAAATTTATAATTAAATTTAAAATTTCAGTTTCTGTATTTAAATTTCAAATCTTTTGACAAAAAATGTATATTAAATCCTGATTCACTCATTTCTCCTCTTGTTTAAATTAAATTTCAACTTCTGTATTTAAATTTCAGTTTTCGACCAAAACTGTATTTAAAACCCTGATTTACTTCTCTTCTTGTTAATTAAATAAAAATTCTATTTTATTTAAATATTTGTTTTCTCTTTTTATTTTTATTTTCTAAAACCCCTTTTTAATTTAAAACCTCGTTTTGAAACTCATTTATTAGCATATTTACTAAACTACCAGTTTGCCAAAGTGCCAGGCTCCAAAAACCATGATTTTGCTTCAAAACCCCTAGCCGCACTCACGTTCCTCTCTTCTACCAAAGTACCCCTTGGTACTTATCACTTTACCAAGTACCACCCTCCCAAGACTCTTGCCACACTCATCCGTTCATTCAGAAATCCCATGCCCAACCAAAGTACCACTTTCTTCTTCCCATTTCCCTTACCAGTGCACAGCCCGTTCATGGTGCACGTGTACATCAACTCTGGCCACCGTGGCTTCACCACAACCGTCCCCGCAAACCATGATTCACCCCCCATCGCCATTTCTACACTCAGATCCGACCACCATCAGTTCTACAGTGATTTCACCCTTTCACTTCATCTTCACCCAAAAACTCGATCCAGGAAAAAACCACGCTGCTACCTCCTCCGCCCACCAGAACATGTCCAACTTCGGCCGTGACAAGATGACGACCCACGCTGCTGATTCCCCCAGGCGCGCAACCTCCCCGTGTCCCTATCATGGTGCAGTTCCGTCGAGACTTCTAGTACAAAAAAAAGCCCAAAACCCTATTTTCTTCGATTTCACAAAATCTATACATTTAAAAATTCGTTTTGCATTTTTCCCCGAACCCTTGAACCCAGATGAAGCTCCTCCATCACCCACGTGACCTCCCGTGATTTAGATGATTGGAATTTTCCCAAAACCCAATTCTGATCATCTTCGAATTCCCGATTATATATGCTATTAAAAATCAGGAGACTACTTTCTAAAATCATTATTTTGTTACCTTATCATGATTATGTATTCAAATCTGGTTTTTAAATGGTTTGAAAATCCATTTTGAAATTGTGAAACAGTAAGCTTCCTGTTATTCCTGTTTTTAAAAACTGTAAAGGGTTTGTCCAAGTTTGTTTCATTTTAAACACTTGGATGACTATGTAAAAGGTTTTTAAAAAAAAATATGCATCATACCCTTAATACCTGAACCTATGTTGACTGATCTATCTAAAATTTTAGAGCTTTCAAACAACATACAGGGTCTGGTAAACCATCAGGAAATAACCCTCTTTATCACTTTGTTCTTAAGTTTTGATTTAACAATCAATAATTCCTACCCCATACAAACAAGCAAACCATACAAGGTATATAATTTGAACAAGCACACCACAAAAATTCAAGTCCGACTTTATCATTCAAACAGCAGGAAAAAAAATGCAGGAAATCAAAACAGAAAATTAAGAGGCAGTTTGACTCAGTTTTAAGCTCAAAACCCTTAGGCTTTCTTTCCTCCTTACTGATCAAACTAGAAAGGCTTGTGTTGTGTAGGAAATGAGTGTGTTGATAGCCTTATTTATAGTGGTAAAAACAATAAAATATGTTGCAAAAGAAATCAGTTTTAGATTTTGAAAAGTGACAATTTGAAAGACAATTTAGAAAATCTCCTCTCTTGCCAAATCTAAGCATCACTACCCAAAAATCACATGGCCTATGTCAGCCAACCTTCACCCCTAAAATCCCTTGCCTATGACCTTCCCTTTTCCCCCATTGGTCCTCATGAAACATCCCTTAAATGCAAATGATCTCATCCATGTTCTTCAAAATCTTTCTTGGTTTTCAAACAAATTGAAATATCATTTTTGTACCCTTAAAAATCAGTTTTCCTTTGGGTTTCTCAACCAAGATCTCACATGATATTTTTGATTTAACAACAAAATATAAAATACATTTGCCTTGCAAGGTTAGCAAAAATCTGAAAAACTCTTGCACCAAAAAGGATCTTGGCATGATGATTTTGTCATGAGAACATCTTGAAGGATCCCTATGTTACACAAAGGTCTAGTGTAGGTGTATATGCAAGGATTTGCAAGTCCTTATGCACATGGGTTTTTGACAAAACAAGCTTTTTGAAAAATGCAAAAAAAAGAAATGACAATTTTCAGAAAATTCATGGGAAAAAGAAAAGGATTAAAAACTGAAAATATATGATACAAAAATGATTTTCCATATGCCCAAATATCTCTTTAGATTCTCTTTTCAAGCTCATCACTAGTGTAGGTGTTATCTACACATATATATAAATGAAAATATGCTTGCACAATGAATGGTATTTTCATGTTTCATGTGATCTTGAACTTTGTTTTTAAACTTGCTTTGCCAAGAAGGAAATGAGGATTTCATGGTTTGATTACGTACTTGTGAACATGAATCTTGCTTTGATCTTGCTTTGATAACAAAGATAGGTTTTGGCATGCTTTAAATTCAAGTGTCATAGGATTTCAAATTCAAGTATTTGAAAAAACTAATTTCTAAAATACTTTGAAAAAAAATGTAAAATAAAATGGCATTAAAACTTGCGATTAAAAAGTGTTATCTTCATACACATGTGTAAAAATCAATTTAAACAAGCGCTATCGACTACATGCTATCACACCGGATTATATAAGAAATAGGTTTTGGTAAATGTTGTGCAACATACATATGTAAATGCTATTATACATACATAAAAGAAAGAATGAAATTTAAATCTTTGACATGTTAAAATATTTAAAGTCTTGATTTTTAAATTGTATTTGTAAACACATACTCACAATCTCTCAATATCCGTGTCAGTGATACGTGTAAATTCCGGGTCATTACATTCTACCCCCTTATAAAAACTTCGTCCTCGAAATTTGTAAGTAGTAGATCAGAGTTATCGACTTATATATATAATAAACACACATCAGCTATTTTCCAATTCATAACCAAAAATATCTGTCCAAATCCCCTTTCTAGCTCATCAGTCAGTTTACTTAACTCCGTTAAGTATTACCCCTACAATCTTCGTTCACTTAGTTAATCATCTCCATTTCGGGATTCACTGATTTTATTTTATTCACAAATCAACCAATTCCCCATGCCTGAGTTCATATCTCATTTAATACTTAAGTTCAGCCTTAATCCAAGAAATCCAAATTTTAATTCAATTAAAATTCTAACTCTATTTCCAGTATCAATATGATTGGATATTATTCTAATTTAATCTAACCATATTTAATTTATCTTGAGGCTAACCCTAGTTAATTAACTCCTTTTGTCCTGCCGGACTGGTACAACTTCCCCCACTGTTTTTACTTGATCCTGGGATCCAGTATTACGAACAGTAGTAGTGGATGACCCTCTAGCTCGACCCCTTCGTCCTCGGTTACTCATTTTAATTACCTGAATGTAGCAGGTCATCATTCCCGACTTGATTGGATATAACTAACTTAGGTATACCATCCAAGTTGATTTATTTTAAATTCATTTTAAATTTTATATAAAAATACGCTCTCTCACGCTCACCCAAAGCCTAGGTAATCAGTAACCTAAGCTCTGATACCAACTGTAACGACCCAACTTTCGAACACATCGGAAGTCGTGCCATTAATAAGAAATGAGAATAGATAGAAGATAAAAATCACAGAACATCAGAATCTCACAGCGGAATTTTCACAAAAGATAATACTTTAAAATATTACACAGCGGAATATATTACATCAGAACATACTGAACTAGTGATACAATCCATTCATAGTACATCAGTACATATCATAGATGATCAACTGACAGACTTAATTATACAGTAGATAGATGGACCAGCACACAACAAAATCTTCATTCCAGCTTCACAAGTTTATCCAAATCCTCATTCACTTGTCTATTCATAACAAGCGTTATGAATACCCAAGAGTTTAAGGGAAAAACACAGAAAAATAAACTCCGGGTCAGTCAGGGGACTGGTATGAGTAAACAGTTTTAAAACAAATAAAAATACCTCATAAGACCATGCCGTAAATACGGAACAGGTTTTTACCTTATGAGATCAAAACACTTTGTATACTTGAAATCGTATATTATCATAGATTCTTGGTGTTTCACAAATAATTTAGAATCTAGAAGAAAGCTTGCATCTCACATTCTCCAATATAGTACACAAATAAAAACCGCTTGGCGCTTAGGGAAATTGGATTTCCAAGTATGACAAGGTATGGGACCACCTTCCGCTGATATATCTCTAGAGGAAAATACACCTGGATTCAACAAGAACGTCTTGCAACCCGACCCTCACATGACCGACCACTCATTTCTCTAGAGTGTATCGAGTGTATATCACCAATGGTTGTGTACGGCAACCATTCCCGAATGGGCAGAATCGATAGATTAAGAAACAAAAGGAATTTCTCTAGATAGGTGATGCTACACCTTAATGGGAGCGACCCACATAGCCATGCTGCCTGCCCGATTTTTGTCATTTTCTGGGTGTGAGGCTTGAGGCCAGAACTTACGTCATCATCACTGGTTTATTTCTCTGAATGCCACATCGTCAAACCCGTCAAATCACAAATTGACCTCGCTAAAACCACGGGTATAAAGCTAAGAGAAATGAATTCCTCCGCCACCAAACAAAGTTTTGAAGAGACCAACTTACGCGATCTGTTAGGTATACTTTGTCAGACATTCGTCCATACAAGTTGTCCTGGGACTGGACAAAACGAAGGCACTATTCAAAAATAGTCCTTGTATCACGCCGTCTTAAATTTAAAAAAAAATCTCTGACGCGCGGCGTATAATCAAATCAAAGTGAAATATTTTATTTCGGCCTCTTTGAAATGATTAACGAACATTTTTCTTTTTAAATTATAAATCTAACAAAATTATAATCTAATCTGCATATATAAATCCAGTCAAACTAAACAGTATAAGATTATCTAGTATTTTGATCATCTTTTCAAAACGGCCAATTTTAGTGTGTGCGTCGCACACGGTCTTTCTTTCCGTTTTGTTCGTCACTTTTAAAAATAAATACTTACATTTTTTTCCAGAAAAATTTATTTCTCATGATCACTCTTTGATTTAATTGTCCATAAACGAGTTAAATTTATGATCTATAATCTATTTTACAGATTTTACACTTTGTATCGTTTTTGCCAAATTTTCTTTTGATCTCTTTTACTCAATTTAGTTCTTCTTCTTCTTCTATATACCAAATAAGATTTCTCTTTTAATTTATTTATCTAAACACGATAAAATATGATTTATAATTCTTAAAAATACAGAACTGTCCATGATCAGTTTCTTATATCAGGAAATTTCGACTATAGTTTAAACTGACCAATCTATCGTATATGTTGCATACGGTTCTTTTACCTTGTTTATATTTAAAATCAAATCATTTTATTAGAAATAAAATTCTAACTTAAATTATAAAAAAAAAATTATAATTTAATAAAATCTACACCTTCTGTGCTGACTTCTCGTCTTCTGTCAAAACTCTATCTGATCCTGTACACTTGATCGATTACTTTTTGTTTGACTTTACAGTTTGAATACTTCGTTAGAAAATCATTTCTAATTCCCATTTTAAATTAAATTTATAATTAAATTTAAAATTTCAGTTTTTGTATTTAAATTTCAAATCTTTTGACAAAAACTGTATATTAAATCCTGATTCACTCATTTCTCCTCTTGTTTAAATTAAATTTCAACTTCTGTATTTAAATTTCAGTTTTCGACCAAAACTGTATTTAAAACCCTGATTTATTTCTCTTCTTGTTAATTAAATAAAAATTCTATTTTATTTAAATATTTGTTTTCTCTTTTTATTTTTATTTTCTAAAACCCTTTTTTAATTTAAAACCTCATTTTGAAACTCATTTATTAGCATATTTACTAAACTACCAGTTTGCTAAAGTGTCAGGCTCCAAAAACCATGATTTTGCTTCAAAACCCCTGGCCGCACTCACGTTCCTCTCTTCTACCAAAGTACCCCTTGGTACTTATCACTTTACCAAGTACCACCCTCCCAAGAGTCTTGCCACACTCATCCGTTCATTCAGAAATCCCATGCCCAACCAAAGTACCACTTTCTTCTTCCCATTTCCCTTACCAGTGCACAGCCCGTTCATGGTGCACGTGCACATCAACTCCGACCACCGTGACTTCACCACAACCGTCCCTGCAAACCACGATTCACCCCCCATCGCCATTTCTACACTCAGATCCGACCATCATCAGTTCTACAGTGATTTCACCCTTCCACTTCATCTTCACCCAAAAACTCGATCCAGGAAAAACCCACGCTGCTACCTCCTCCGCCCACCAGAACATGTCCAACTTCAGCCATGACAAGATGATGACCCACGCTGCTGATTCCCCAAGGCGTGCAACCTCCCCGTGTCCCCATTGTGGTGTAGTTCCGTCGAGACTTCTAGTACAAAAAAAATGCCCAAAACCCTATTTTCTTCGATTTCACGAAATCAATACATTTGAAAATTCATTTTGCATTTTTCCTCGAACCCTTGAACCCAGATGAAGCTCCTCCATCACCCATGTGACCTCCCGTGATTTAGATGATCGGAATTTTCCCAAAACCCCAATTCTTATCATCTTCGAGTTCCCGATTATATATGCTATTAAAAATCAGGAGACCGCTTTCTAAAATCATTATTTTGTTACCTTATCATGATTATGTACTCAAATCTGGTTTTTAAATGGTTTGAAAATCCATTTTGAAATTGTGAAACAGTAAGCTTCCTGTTATTCCTGTTTTTAAAAATAGTAAAGGTTTGTCCAAGTTTGTTTCATTTTAAAAACTTGGATGACTATGTAAAAGGTTTTTAAAAAAAATATGCATCATACCCTTAATACCTGAACCTATGTTGACTGATCTATCTAAAATTTTAGAGCTTTCAAACAACATACAGGGTCTGGTAAACCATCAGGTAATAACCCTCTTTATCACTTTGTTCTTAAGTTTTGATTTAACAATCAATAATTCCTACCCCATACAAACAAGCAAACCATACAAGGTATATAATTTGAACAAGCACACCACAAAAATTCAAGTCCGACTTTATCATTCAAACAGCAGGAAAAAAATATGCAGGAAATCAAAACAGAAAATTAAGAGGCAGTTTTACTCACTTTTAAGCTTAAAACCCTTAGGCTTTCTTTCCTCCTTACTGATCAAATTAGAAAGGCTTGTGTTGTGTAGGAAATGAGTGTGTTGATGGCCTTATTTATAGTGGTAAAAACAGTAAAATATGTTGCAAAAGAAATCAGTTTTAGATTTTGAAAGGTGACAATTTGAAAGACAATTTAGAAAATCTCCTCTCTCTTGCCAAATCTAAGCATCACTACCCGAAAATCACATGGCCTATGTCAGCCAACCTTCACCCCTAAAACCCCTTGCCTATGACCTTCCCTTTTCCCCCATTGGTCCTTATGAAACATCCCTTAAATGCAAATGATCTCATCCATGTTCTTCAAAATCTTTCTTGGTTTTCAAAAAAATTGAAATATCATTTTTGTACCCTTAAAAATCAGTTTTCCTTTGGGTTTCTCAACCAAGATCTCACATGATATTTTTGATTTAACAACAAAATATAAAATACATTTGCCTTGCAAGGTTAGCAAAAATCTGAAAAACTCTTGCACCAAAAAGGATCTTGGCATGATGATTTTGTCATGAGAACATCTTGAAGGATCCCTATGTTACACAAAGGTCTAGTGTAGGTGTATATGCAAGGATTTGCAAGTCCTTATGCACACGGGTTTTTGACAAAACAAGCTTTTTGAAAAATGCAAAAAAAAAAGAAATGACAATTTTCAGAAAATTCATGGGAAAAAGAAAAGGATTAAAAACTGAAAATATATGATACAAAAATGATTTGCCATGTGCCCAAATATCTCTTTAGATTCTCTTTTCAAGCTCATCACTAGTGTAGGTGTTATCTACACATATATATAAATGAAAATATGCTTGCACAAAGAATGGTATTTTCATGTTTCATGTGATCTTGAACTTTGTTTTTAAACTTCCTTTGCCAAGAAGGAAATGAGGCTTTCATGGTTTGATTACGTACTTGTGAACATGAATCTTGCTTTGATCTTGCTTTGATAACAAAGATAGGTTTTGGCATGCTTTAAATTCAAGTGTCATAGGATTTCAAATTCAAGTATTTGCAAAAACTAATTTCTAAAATACTTTGAAAAAAAATGTAAAATAAAATGGCACTAAAACTTGCTGTTAAAAAGTGTTATCTTCATACATATGTGTAAAAATCAATTTAAACAAGCGCTATCGACTACATGCTATCACACCGGATTATATAAGAAATGGGTTTTGGTAAATGCTGTGCAACATACATATGTAAATGCTATTATACATACATAAAAGAAAAAATGAAATTTAAATCTTTGACATGTTAAAATATTTTAAAGTCTTGATTTTTAAATCGTATTTGTAAACACATACTCACAATCTCTCAATATCCGTGTCAGTGATACGTGTAAATACCGGGTCATTACAAGAAGTGGAACGAGAAGTGACGGTGGGGAGAGTTCCAACTCGTATCTTAGGGACAGAAGTCAAAAAGCTACGCAACCGTGAATTCAAGCTTGTTAAAATTCAATGGGGTGACACTGAGGAAGATGCGACTTGGGAGAATGAGGACAAGATACGCGCAGCCTGCCCTTTTCTTTTTGTGGGTACATCCTTGATCTCTTTTCCATAAGTTTATGCATGCTTATATCTATCTTTTAAGTATATCTCCTCGGTCCTATTCTTGACCCTTAGGTTGAATCCAATGGATGTAAACATGTAATTGAAACATGTTATGGTTGATGGTAGCAAGTGGTTGCTAGTGGTTACTCGTGGATGCATATATATATACACACACACACTAGGTACTAGATCGGCTCAGTCGCTTTCATATTGCATATGCATATATGTATTTGTATATGGATTGAAACTTGAAGTGTTATCATATGGATGTTGCATTTGTATGAATGATTGTGCACTCATGTTGGAAGAATGATTTGGAATAATTGCATACATAATGGACTCATGGCACTATCATGATTTGCATTAAGGAGGTCAACTGAATCAGTAGACCGCCTGATTTTGCATTAGATAAGGACATATACACACACTATGCATATAGTCATGAAAGCATTAGAAATATGTTTAAGGACAATGGATGCCTGTGTTTGATGATTGAGTAGATGGATGATTGGATGGTAGGATATACATTCTTCTTGACTTGAAGATTTCGGGGACGAAATCCTTTAAGGAGGGGAGAATGTAACACCCCGTATTTTTTGTGAACATTATAGTAACAAATTAAAGAATACTTAATTTTAAAAATGGAAATTAGGGGAAACAGGTTTCGCCATTGCGTTCGTCTCGGAATTCTGCTTGAGATAGAGTCCGAGTTTGCGTGAATCGGACTCCGTATGAAGAAGTTATGGAGTTCAGAAGATTTCAAGTTTAAACGGAAATTAAATATAAATAATAATTAAATCAAAAAGCAGTTCGAATTTCAAAATTCTGAGAGCAGCGGCTGGGCAAGAAAATTCCTGCTCATAAGGGTCGACTCCCCCAGGGGGGGTCGACAAAGGTGTCGACCCCCCAAGAGGGGTGTCGACCCCCCTCCCACCCGTAGGGGTCGACCCCCTCGGCCAGATCTGGACTGTTTTGTCCAGTGACGTTTTCTGAGTCATTAGGGCATATGTGGCGACTTCTGGTTGGCTCTGTTTGGTCTGGATGGCTCTGATTTCTCCTAGGATGATCTAACGGCTTTCTTTAATCTAAACTTCTATATAAACAACCCCAACCCTCAACCCTAAAACCTCATAAAATTGCTCTCTGAAGCCGTCATGCCGTTCATGGCCAAACTAGCGTAGCCTCCATTTTTCTCTGAACTAAAAATCAAGTTAGGAAGTCCCAAATTAAATCAAAACTAGAGAATCAGTAGTCTACATCAAATGATAGCTTTTCAGTTTCAGAAATCAGATCCCAGAAAACAAGATTTGTCCTTTTGTTTGTAAGTTCAGTTATTCTTTAGATTTGAACGAATAAAAGTCATGACTTATAATAAAGAGAAACTAGAACTGTGCTTAGTTGTAAGATAATCGTATTCTGATTCTGAAATTACTTATGCCTACGAGGCTATTGTGATTGATACAATCTATCATGTTGTATCTTAATTTGGTGTTGAATCTACCATGTTGTATCTTAATTTGGTGATGAATCTATCATGTTGTATCTTAATTTAGTGATGAACCTATCATGTTGTATACCAATTTGGTGATGAACCTATCATGTTGTATATTAATTTGGTGATGAACCTATCATGTTGTATATAGATTTGGTGATTCTTTTATGATATGTTATATGCAAGTTCATAAGCTAAGTCATGTTCATATAGGCTTATATATCTAGATCTACATGCTTAGATGTTTAGATCTATGTTAATTTGATCCAACTCAAATGCAAGTTCACATTTACATGCTTAATTAAATTTGTGTAGTACTATGCCAAATTTATATCACACATGCTTAGTTGATCTATACTGTTTTATGCCGTTGGAATGTTACATGTCCCTTTTGCTTTTCCCTTTTGTTATGAGTTAGGCTAAATTTGCGAGCCTAACGTTCTATGTAATTTATGCGAACGAATAACGGGGGATACATTGGGAAAAATATTAAATTATATGCTATTGGCATAGGTTGGCTCATAATCATGTAAATGATTAATGGCATAAAATGTTATAATTTGTATACCTAAGAATTATGGACATAATTTAGTGGGTGAATGGGACATGACTTGAGTTGAAAACATTGGTGGATAATTTACATATAAACATAAATGGTAAATATGTAAATTAATGAAAAGACGAATATGCCTAACCCGAGGTTAGATTGAGTTACAGTGTAAGGCTGCCCGGAACCGCCCGACACATCCAGCAACCGTAACAATACAGATCTAATGTGAGAGGTTAGCGCATTAAGCCCAAAAACCCGAGGTTAGATTGAGTTGCGGTGTAAGACTGCCCGGAACCGCCCGGCACATCAAGCGACCGCAACAATATAAATCTAATGTGAGAGGTTGGTGCTTTAATGAATGAATTAAAGCTAAGGCAGGCTAAGAATGGTAGGGTTAAGTTAATTAAGGCAACACTTAACCAATACAACATGTTAACTAAACTGATGGGTGGGGTTAGGTTAATTTGAGAACACTTAACCATTTTAACATGTTGATTAGGAAACCCTAGTAACGGGGACCCATTTCAGCAGTAACCCACATAGATGTATCTTGGTACCCTGAACTAGGGCATGTTGGGCACGATTACTAGGTTGATTACAAGTGGTCAAAATAACAGCGGTGGTGCAACAGTGTAGGTTCCAACGGAGTATGGGCGTGCACGTACTCCGACATGGACAAATCAGGCACTGGGCATTAGTAGTTATACACTGTGCATCTTGA
Source organism: Allium sativum (assembly GCA_030737875.1). Lineage (NCBI taxonomy): Eukaryota > Viridiplantae > Streptophyta > Magnoliopsida > Asparagales > Amaryllidaceae > Allium > Allium sativum. The sequence continues at coordinate 423,210,337 of CM060909.1, read as the reverse complement.
ATTGTGTCGGGTTGCCACCATAGGAATTGATACACCCCATGGTGGGACACGCACAAGTATCTACAGTCAAGCGGGGTCGAATGACACAAGCCATAAATGCATGCGAGTAGAAGTCGATCAATAGAGGGATCATTTCATCATGAATACATGGTGCTAGTTGAAACATTTGTTAGTAGGTGCAGGGAAATAGGAATGAGTGCGATAGCGTATTCAGTTTTATTGTTATCTTATTTCTAGAGTATTGTCCTAGGTTCAGTTTATTCATGTCATGATCCTTTTACCTGTTTACATGCTAAATAATCACTGGACTTATCAGGCTTATATCTGACCCGTTTTCTTTCGTCTTCTTGTCTTCAATGCCCCCCCTCCCCAGGTCCGCAGGGAGGGAATACTTCAACTTAGTCCATACCTTTTCCAGCTTGAAGAGAGTAGATGTATTGCTTGGATTCTCTTTACTTGGGCTATGACTGTGGTTACACTCTTAATTGGGGATTTATGCTGCTTCATTATTGTTTATGCTTCTTTATGTTTTAGTCAAGACAGTGGCTTTATTGTAATGATTTTGGAAGTTGGTTTTTAAGACAGTTGTTGTAATGTTTTGACTGGACCACGTGCTTATGAAATAAAATTTAGTCTTTCCGCTGTTTATATTGTCTATCTTGTAAATTACCTGTACCTTTTACCTATAATAATCCACCAAAGTTAATGCCTTCCCTTTTTGAGTGACCTTAACGGAGGTGGGGTGTTTACAATATGAAAATGATTGAAATGATTAGATCATTAGAATAAGCCCCTTAGGGAATGCCCTGAGGCCTAAGGTAGTGCGAGGAGCCGTACTCGGGACGGTGCCGGTTTTAAACCCACTGCCGTTATGTTGCCGAAATTTTCTGTAATATTCATGTGTTTGAATTATATTCATATGTTGAAATATATTCAAGTGTTGATAAACTGTTCATGTTTGAAATAAATTGTTTTAACAATAAAAATCACATTTTTATTATATATATGAATCGCTAAAAATATCCATGTTTGAAATTAAATGTTTTAACAATAAAAATCACATATTTATTATATATATGAATCGCTAAAAATATCCATGTTTGAAATAAATTATTTTAACAATAAAAATCACATTTTTATTATATATATGAAGTGTTAAAAATAGTCATGTGTTGAAATAAATATTTGTTGGTTAAAAATATTATTTTTATCACGTATATGAAATGAAAATAGTTTGGAAATCGAAGAACAGATTATATTTATGTATATATATATATATAAATATAATTAAAATAAAACGAATAACGACGCTGCAGTTCGCGTGTTGAAATCGTGATTTTAAACGATTATTACAGGAGATCCGATTGTCGGATTTTCCCGAAACCGAAACCGTTGGGTCCTCTTTGAAAATATCTTTCCAACGATACCAAATTTGTAAAGATCCAACGGTTAGATTGTGTGAAATTTTTAATTCAAATCTGAATAAAAACAGCGCCAGAATGGATTATATATATATATATATATATAAATATAATTAAAATAAAATGAATAACAACGCTGCAGCTCGTGTTTTGAAATCGTAACTTTAAACGATTGTACGGGAAGATCCGACCGTCGGATTTTCCCATAACTGAAACCGTTGGGTCTGCTTTGAAAAGATCTTTCCAACGATATAAATTTTGTAACGATCCAACGGTTAGATTTTCAAATATGTGTAAATCAAATCTAAAGAAAAACAACGCCATGGCCGCGTTATGGCCGGAAGCGTCGTTTAAATAAATGGCCTATTTTTTTAGTAAATAAAAATAGCGATAAATAGTTATAAAATATTATAAACGATATGGAATGGAAATAAACCGAATTTACTCGGTTTATTGGATATTCGATGGTTGAATGTATTTGACATGAAAATTATATTAATGAACTGAATTATGGATGTTAAATAATTTAATCATGGAAATGAATTGATTTGAATTATAAATATACGTGAATTATTTGAAGAGGCCGAGTTAAATCTCATTTCAAATAATTGGTCGACGATTAGAAGTCGAAGATATGAAGACAGTGCAAGACCGATGATCTTCACATCGAATGGATGGCTACTGATGCCTTTGATGGGAGTTAGTGCACTGAAGGGGTTACAGTGGTGGTTGTACGGACGTACTTGTTGATCGTTCGGATGTGCAAGGACCTCTCTCCTGTATTGGACATATGGGACGAGGAATAAGGTGCCTCTAGTTTCATTCAGACCCAGAACGAACTTGTAAATGGATGTGTGTCTGACGTTGTAGATGACAACGTGGCATACAAAGATGCTGTGATCAAGGCTTTTGTTGAAAAGCAGGGCCTTGTGGTTGATGGTTAAAGCAGGGCTTTAATATAGCTAGCTTTGTGTATAGCATTGATTCGCGGGCCTCACACCCCGGTATGAACCAGAAACGGGAGAGGACATCGGGGAGGACATGCGTTTACTTCTAGCTAGGAGTGGTGTCTGGGTTTTACACGCCCGGATGTTTTACTTATGTAGATGATGGATAGCGAGGCTCCTCGGTTATATCGGTCTCTGCGGAGCCGATGGATGGTTTGGTAGATATACCGACCAGTTTGACGCCCCATAGGGCGGGGAAACACAGTGTTCAGGCATTTTAATCCACTTCGTGTGGACCGGCCCTGACAATCCAAGGGTCACTCGAGCTCTGATCCTGAGACACGGGCTAGAGCGTCTCGCAGCGGTAAGGATGATCCTTTGCCTTGGTTCATGATGGAAATCCAATTTCCAAATACAACATAGTGCGGTTTTGATTGTAAACTAATATATGGCGACATGATATATGGTACCCATGTCGTCTATGATTGATACTTATGATTGAAATTGTTTTTGAAACATATAAACACTAGTAATAATATCAAATGCTTTTGTTTTATATGTATCAAGCATATTTTGGCAATTATAAGGTAAAACTCTATCCTCCGGTTTGCGTTGCATTGTGTGATGGGTCCTGAGTCTTATAATGGCTTCATTTTTGTAAAAAGCATTGCGATGTTGAAATGATTTACTTATTTTAAGCACTGGCAATCCAATGGAGTAAACCCGTTCCACATTAGCGGCATGGTCCTGTGATTGGCCTTATTGTAAAATAAGTTAAGTAGAATTCTCATACCAGTCCCATTACTGACTCGTAGTTTGTTTCACTTGCAAACTCGGGTGCCCTATTTTCTACATGGGCAGCCTTGTGTTCAGGTTTTAACAGGCTCTCTCTAGATAGCTATGGATCTGAAGAGGGATTTTATCACTTCTATTTATGCTGTTCAGCTCTTATTATGTATATTATGTTCGATTCCGCTGTAGGCATTTTATATAAAGCTGAAACTGTATTTTGTACTAAGTATGATCCTGTTATACTGTGTAACTCTGATGATTATATATATCCAGTGTATTTTGTTGTACATTATCTGGTGTAACAATATATTTATGTTCTTCTGTTATTTGTTTATGTGTTATATTCCAAAGATTACCCTTGCCACCGTGGAACGGGGGTTTGGGGTCATCACAACTTCTCTTTCTTAATACTTAATTCCATTTCATTTCATGATTTCAAAATCTAAAATTTAATGAATCGAGTTACCTTAATATTTAAATCCATATTATTAGTTAAGATAAACTTAAATACTTTAATTCCAGGTTTATAAACCATGTTTGGAATAACAAATATGTTTATACCATTTTATAGAAACCATACCCATATAAAAATTTAAATCCAAAACTTTAATTAACAAAGAACGTAGGAATTTGATTCTAGTTTGATTTTGAATTCAACTTTAAACGACATATACAAATAATCTTATATAAAATTTATACTATAGGAAATTAAATCCAAAATCCTTTGTCAACACGTTATAATAATCATTGAGTGGTCTCTCCCCCACTCAGACTCTTCAAAATAAACATCGATAATGCGTGCACTCATTACCGAAGTCATTTCTGAGGTCCAAGAAGGGATCACACTCATTTCATTTAAAATCTTTTGAAAACTACGTCGAGAACTATTTCTCGTAATACAACATTATTTCAAAACTTTGGCAAAACTATTTTCAAAAGCCTCGGAATCGAGTTCTCAAGTTCGTTCCTATTTTATATGCAAACATATTTTGCGACCAATTATATACCAAAGATTTCATTTCCAAATTTCTTTAAAATGTTTAAATTTTCCATTAGATTTATTATTAAATCAACCATAATGGATAATTGCTTAATATTATTACCTTCTAACGACCAATGCATATACACTAAAACCAATAATAATATATATGATATATTTAAAATATAATCGAAAACCATATTATGTCGGTCCATTCTGCCCGATCATTTAGAAATTCCTATCGATTTCATGGCGTCCCATATATCGACCAGAATCCATAAATATTCAACAGAACAAATACACACTCTCATATATCACTCAAACTCATTCTAGGATATTACTAATCCTATCTCTAATGAGTTAATTCCCAAACAGAGCCAAGACTATCGCTAACCAATGCTCTGATACCAACTATAACGACCTGGATTTTTTTTATCATTCAAATCGACAATAAACCACACATGTCGACCAAAAGAATCGCAAATGCAGGTAGTTATTGGGAAAAGAAGAAAAAGAAGAAAGAAGAGAAAACAAATAACAGAGTTCTCACAGCGGAAGGATAACATATAATAAATAACTATTCGTTAAAAGCATTTGAAATATATACATTTGGCTGTAACATACAATGATTATCAGAGTTACGCATATACAGATTTACATATCATGGCAGCGGAAACAAAATGCAACGGAAAATACATATGTATAATAGACATATATACCGAATCTTCGTCTTCGATCTCCAAGGCCAAGAAATCTTCGCTAACTGCAACTTCTACCGACCTAAGCGTATTGCATATAAAGAAAACACAACAAACACTCAGATCAGCACTAAATCATTCTCATATTAGTCAAATCAAAATACGAAATAACTTGAGTGTCAAGGGTGCAGTAACTCAAGAGATGTTACGGGATTTTCCATCTTTCAAGGATCCGTTAAACTAATACATACATAGTATAATACGCTATTATTTTAATGTCTATTCAGTAAATTAAACATAATGAAAATAGCGTAAGCGAGATTACATTTTTACCCTTACACCGTTTATAATACCGTAGTCTATACATTACCGTAAACCCACCGTAACCGATGGCATCAGAGGGCACTCCACAGGTATGATACAAATCAAAATCATATGGGGCTCGATAAGGATAAATATGACAAGGCATTCGAGGCAATCCCCAGGGCAGGATTCTACCAATTGGACTCCCGGACCGGTGGTAACACATAGCAGCCACTACCGCCCACCTCGGATCACACTCCCATATCAAAAGAGCACAAATCATCATCATAGTCATAGAAATAGTATTGGAGAAGTGTGTCCGATCAAAGGTGGTACCTCAATTAGTCACGGTATAGCTTCTGTTTTAGTCATTTCAATTATGACTCGAAGGTCAAGGCTATATTCTTTATCGTTCATCTTCTTCAATCCAACAATTGCCTCCAAGTCATCATATTTCATTCTGGATACTTCATACCATTCACAGTTGTTAAAGTGGTATCGACACTGACAGAGAGTATGCCATTTGCTGACTCTGGTCTCTTTAACAACCAATGTTTATATTTTCCACATCGGCCGGGTCTTTTACTTTTCACAAAGGTTCGCTTTCGTATCAAAATATCATATTTTGTTCGAACCCTATTTATATTCAAATTGAATATACAAGATATCCCAATCATTCCCAAAATCGATTATATTCTAAACTAGAATATATTTTTATATCATTATATTATACTCATATAATATTTCAAATCGATCTATATTCACGTAGAATATACCTCATCTCAAAAGATTATAGTTATTTCAAATCGATTTACATTCGAAATCCATTCATATACAAATAGAATATATATATTTTCCATATCAACTCATTTCAATCATTTGGAAATCCCATTTATATTCAAGTGGAATATAATCTACCTTGAACTATTATAATCATTTAAAATCAATTCATATTCGAAATAGAACATAACTTCATATCAAAACTCCATTTGAATCATGGTTTAAATCAAAACAATTTCCATTTAGGAAGAAGTCACAATCATTTAATATTACTATAAAAATAGAAACTTATAAAATAGAACTTATATATAAATTACTTATAAAATAATTAGAGTAAAATAAGATAGTTTAAATCAATATGTATATATATAAATTAAAAGTTTTACTAAATAGTTTAAATAATAAAATATAAGGAAAAATTTGTTTAACAAAATAGTATTTAAGTTACAAAATTTTACTAAATAACCTTTTAAGAAAAGGGGTATAATATATTCGTAAAACAGGCGATATATATATATAGTTTTATAAAATAAAGTTTAAACCATGATTGTAATGTCCCGTATTTTTACGGTATTGTAATTAATTAATTTAATTATTTAAATTGTGATCCAGAGAATTAAATGGATATTTTATTAAATAATATTGAATATTTAATTAATATAAATAATATAATAATAAATTTAATTTCTGAAATAGTCAGAAATAGTAGAATTCACAATATGGTGTGAATTGGGCAATTCAAAATATATAATTCAGTTTAAAATTGAATTACGATAATGAATATATTTAATTAATGATGGTTGAACGTATAAATTGTAACACCCGTAAATTCTATAAATTAAAGTATAATTAATTCTAATGAAAGAATTAAGGGAAACAGGTTACGCCGTTGCGTTCGTCTCAAAATTCTTCTTGAGATAGATTCCGAATTTGCGTGAATCGGACTCCGTATGAAGGAGTTATGACCTTCGGAAGTTTAAGAATCAAATTTAAATTTAAAACAGCTCAGTTTCGGATTCAAAATTTCGAAATTCAAACTCAAAACTGGGCTGGGCGGGAAAATTCCCGCCCAGTAACCAGGTCGACCCTAGGGTCGACTGGGCAGTCGGCCTGGTCCCCCCCAGGTCGACCATGCAGTCGACCTGCCTGGTCGACCTGGCTGGCTGGGTCTGGCTCTGGCTCGAATTTTTTTGGCCCGGTGTGTCATTAGGGATGACATGTCACCTCTTGATTGGCTCTTTGGACTTTTTGTGGTCTGGATTCCTCCTGTCTTCATCTGACGGCTCAAAACAATTTAAAACTCTATAAATACACCCTAAGTCTCAACTGAAATTCACACAAAAAAATAAGAAAGGAGTCGTCATGCTGCTAGGAAGGAATTGAGCGTAGCCATCAAGGGAGAGGAGCTTAGAGGCGAATCAATTTAAGAAGAAAACTAAAAGCTTAATCAAATCATTCAACGCAACTTCGCTACCCAAAGGAGAGCATCTCCAAATCAGAATAACAGAAATCAGAAAACAAGAATTCATCACACGTTGTAAGTATAGTGATCTTACAGAATATGAATAAAAATTGTGATGTGATTCGATGTAAATGAAAATAGAATTGTGTTATTGTATAATGATGTAAATTCTGTATTTTGTGATGATTCTATAATGATTTGTGTATTGATAATTGTGGCATAAACTGATCGATGCAAGTCTATTGGACAGTTGTATATGAATATAATAACACTTGCAAGTTTGTGGCAAAAACTAGGATTTGATTCCTTTATGTTCATATGATAACATGGACTATATACATCCTTTAAGTCTAAATTAAGACTTATGTAAACATGTTTTAGATTTCCTTCATGATCCAAAAACCTATGTATATATTTCATGATTCATTGCAAGTATAATTGGATCTATGTTAAGCATCGTTTGGGTTACATAAACTATGCAAGTTTCATGTTAATTTAAAGATAGTTTACACCTTTGGGTTATGTCAAAAGTGGACATTTTATAAACATGTAACATGCTAGTTTGGTGTTTGACATTATGCCTAGTTATATATGTTTAAACTCACATCTAGCCAAGTCAAAAGTTATGCCATTTCATGTGACACCTATTCAGTTATATGCCTATTTGAATGCAAGTTCACATGACCTAATGTTTATGTTAGTTAAATCGCTAATTTGCAAGTTCATGCGGTACACACCTTTATGTATTGGAAAATATTACATGTTCTTGATTTTCCCCTTTTCTCACGTTTATAAAGTTGGGCTGAATTGTTTCGAGCCCAACGTTAGTTATAACGTTGCGAACGTACAAACGGGGGTAATAACGTGGGTGTAAAATATGATAAAAATATAAGTGTTGGCATGTTTGGCACATGCCAATGACTATGACATTTTAGCGGTATGAATTGTTATACCCAAAAATAAAGAACATGACATTTACAAATTAAATTGAATGGTGAAATGTAAATTTAGAAAATACGACATGTTTAACCCGAGGTTGGATTGAGTTGTGACGTAAATCTGCCCGGACCCGCCCGGCTGTCTAGTAGTCACAACAATACCTATCCAATGTGGGCGGTTAAACATTGAGCCCAATAAGGACCCGAGGTTAGACTGAGCTACGGTGTAAACCTGCTCGGAACCAACCGGTACATCCAGTAACCGTAGCAATATCTGTCTAATGTGAGTGGTCGGTGCTCCAAGAGGCTAAGGACAGATGGTAGGGTTAAGTCAACTGAAAACACTTAACCAAATTCAACATGTTAACAAGAATTGATGGGTGAGGTTAGGTATATACAGACACTTAACCACTTAACATGTTTGACTAGAAAACCCTAGTAACGAGGGACCCGTTTCAGCAGTAACCCAATTTAGGTATCATGTTACCCTGAAACTAGGCAAGGTGGGGCACGATTACTGGGCTAATTGTAAGCGGTCAAATAACGACAATGTTAGGTGCACAGTGTAGGTTCTAACGGGGTGCGGTCGTGCACGCACTCCGGAGCAGACAAATAGGGCACTGGGGGCACCAGTAGTATAACCTATGTCTTCTAGTAATTGTGTCGGGGCCGCCACCATGGGTCTTGATACACCCCATGGTGGGACCAGCATAGGTATCTACACTTCTTGGGGGAGCCGTAAGACACATGTGCGTGTAGGAGCCGATCTTTAGAAAATAAAAAAGGATCACTTCACTCTCAGCATGGGGTGCTAGTAGGATAGATTCTAGTAGATGCAGAGATATAGTGTGGGTTCGATAGTATATTCGATTCTGGACTACACTCACTTAGTTATAATACTATCCTGTTTTTCAGTTTATATCTATCATACCCTTTTCTTATTCACATACTGAAGAGTCACTAGATTTACTCAGGCTTTATGTCTGACTCTATTTTCTTTTCGTCTTCTTTTTTTTCGTTCACCCCCAGGTCCACAGGGAGGAAACAACCCAGCTTAGTCAGACTCTTTGCAAGCTTCAAGACAGTAGATGTACGGTTTGGATCTCTTTTGCTTGGATCATGGCTTTGGATATCACTATGGGGATTTTTGCTACCTTGTTTATGTTTTATGCTTCTTTAACAATCAAGACAGTTATGAGAATGTAATGTTCTGGGAAGTGATTATGAGACAATTATGGAAATGTTTTGTAAGAACACGTATTTGATGCAATAAAAGTCTGTTGTTTTCCGTTGTTTAAAATATGTGTATTTATATCTGTCTTGTGTTTATCTGTGACTTATACTTATAAACCTCCACCAAAATTAGGGCATTCCCTTTGTGAGTGACCCTAACGGAGGTGGGGTGTTTCACTTGGTATCAGAGCATAGGTTCACCATATAAGATAAAAGATTTTGAAAATGTTTTCAAAAGAAAGTTTAAAGAAGCATTTTTTTTAGAAAAAGTGTTATATTTTAAAAAGGCATAATCCCCCGAAGCCATGTACACTATCTCTCTATCATTCGTTTTGAATCTTTCCTTTCTGTTTCAGCATGTCTGGAGACCTTAACCTTCCTGAAGGAGTACCAATACCCGGCTGGTTTACGAGGTACTTAGAAGCTAGGGCCAATGGAGCGGGCCCGGCGGACATTCCCCCTCCAGTAGCAGCGGTTCCTCCTCCTCCTGCTCCTCCTCGTGGAAATGCCTACGCAAAAACATGTAGAGACTTCAAGGCTATGGGTGGAAAAGACTTTTATGGGACATAATCCTTTGTAGGGGCAAGAAACTGGCTAAAGGAGACCGAGGATCTGTTTGTCATCTTCGTAGTTGATGACAGGCAAAAGATATAGCTAGCAGTGTGGTTACTTAAAGATGAAGCCTCCTATTGGTGGGAGATCACTAATGCTCAGAGGGCAGTAGAAACATGGGAAGATTTCAGGACAAGATTTGAGTTGAAATTCCTCTCCCAAGCTGAAAGAAGCCTGCAAATGGAGAAGTTCCTAACTCTGAAACAGGGAAGTATGATAATCAGGGAGTACGTCAATCAATTTAATCAGCTGGCCAGGTTTGGGCTAGACTTAGTAAACACCCAACACAAGAAGGCGCTTCACTTCGTCAAAGGTTTGAATGAGCCTCTACACAACCTGGCGATGACCCATGTATCCACAGGAGCGTCTTATGAAAGCTTAGTGGACATGGCATTGCTACACGAGGAAGACAACGGCAAGAAAGAGACTAAAGTGGAAGAAAAGAAAGAGGGTTTACAGCCTAAGAAAACAGACTTCAAGAAAGGAGGGAAGAACAAAAAGTCCCGTGAGAAGAGAAAGTGCCATTTCTGTGGCATTGTTGGACATATAGAGAAAGACTGCCGAAAGAAGAAGGCGAAGATGGGTGGCTGCTTCCATTGCGGAGAGACTGGGCACCAAGCTAAGGATTGCCCAAAGAAGAAAGGGCAGGGACAGAAAGCCGGACCCACTTTAGGGGGTCAGGTTCATGCACTAGTGGCACCTCTGCAGGAACGAGGTAGTAATATTTCTGTAGAAGGTGTAGTCTATCTTTATGATCATCCAGTTTGCACACTTTTTGATTCGGGCGCATCACACTCCTTTATTTCATCTGCTTTAGTAGAATCTCTGCATCTAGACACTAGTATGGTAGAGGACCCCTTAGTAGTTTCAAATCCAATTGGGGGCTCCGCTTACTTGTCAATGGTTTGTTTGGGTTTGAAAATCTCTATTCTCAGCATTGAGTTTAGTTGTAATGCCTTTGTTTTGGGCTTCTCGGCATATGGTTTGATCTTAGGCATGGACAGGTTATCCAGTAACGGTGCCATTCTTGATTGTGAGGAAAGAGTAGTTAGGCTCTTGACTCGGCTTGGTAACACTCTAGAAATTTTGTGTAATCCCTTGAATGCTGTTATGCTCAGTTATCTAGAGTCGCTTGATGCTTCTGATGAGAATTTACAATCGGTTAGAGTAGTCCGGGAATATCCGGATGTCTTTGAGGAGGTGAAAGGCTTACCTCCGAGGCGGGAAATAGACTTCCGAATATATCTTGTGGATAACGCAAAACCCGTAGCTTTACCTGTCAGACACATGGCTCCAAAGGAGAGAAAGGAGCTCAGTAAACAGGTTAAAGAACTTCTCGAAAAGGGGTTCATTAGACGGAGCATTTCAGAATGGGGTGCTCCAGTGGTGTTCGCAACCAAAGCGGACGGTTCGCTTCGCCTTTGCGTCGACTATAGGGAGTTAAATAAATGGACCAAGAAAAATAGGCACCCTCTTCCCCGAATCGACGATTTGTTTAATCAGCTTGTAGGTGCATCGGTTTTCTCCCAACTTGATCTAGCAACCGGGTTCCATCAGCTAAGAGTAGCTGAAGGTAGCATTGATAAAACGGCGTTTAGAACCCCAGACGGTTTCTTCGAGTGGCTTGTCATGCCTTTCGGCTTGACAAACGCACCTGCTTATTTCATAGACCTAATGAGCAGGGTATTCAGAGAATTCCTCAATAAATTCGTGGTGGTCTTCGTAGATGATATCTTGATCTTCTCAAGGAATGAGGAAGAACATGCTCAGCATCTGAAAGAAATCATGGAAACTCTTCGAGTTCATCAGCTAAAAGCAAAATTCTCCAAGTGCCACTTTTGGAGGAAAGAAGTAAGATTTCTTGGGCATATAGTGTCCAAAGAAGGGTTGGCTGTGGACCCCGCGAAAGTTGTGGTAGTGCAAGATTGGAAGACACCAAGAAATGCAACCGAAGTCCGAAGCTTTCTTGGGCTAGCCGGTTTCTACCGAAAATTCATTAGGGATTTCGCGAAAATCTTAGCCCCACTCACAAGGCTAACAAGAAAGAATCTAGCATTTGCTTGGGATTTGGACTACGACGTTGCTTTCCAACGCCTAAAAAGGGCTCTTACAACAGCCCCAGTTCTAACTCTGCCTGACGGAAGCAAATTGTTCGCAGTATACACAAATGCATGTGGAACGGGACTAGGCGCCGTTCTAATGCAAGAAGGAAGGGTAGTAGCTTATGGGGGAAGACAACTGAAAGTTCATGAAAAGAACTACCCAACCCACGATCTTGAGTTGGCCGCCATCGTCTTTGCACTTAAGTCTTGGCGCCATTATCTCCTAGGTGAGAAGTTTGAATTATACACTAACCATAAATCATTGAAATATCTCTTCTCGCAGAAGGATCTTAACTTGAGGCAGCAAAGGTCGATGGAGTTTCTTACCTCGTATGATTTTGAAATTTCCTATACTCCCGGCAAAGGCAACGTAGTGGCAGACGCGTTGAGCCGAAAGAAACTAACCCTGAGCCCGCTCTTTGTAGAAAGGCAAAGCTTGGAGTACATAGCCAGTTTTAACTTTAGGCCCTCCTACGATTTTGTACCGGGTTTGCTAGCATCTCTCGAAGTACGCCCGACTCTCATGGACTCAATAGGGGCTGCACAACGTGAAGACCCTCAGCTTATTGATGTGATTGATAAACTTATTAGGGGCGAGACTTCTAGTCACCTCAATAGGTACTCTATCGATGATAAAGGCTGGCTGAGACGCGATCGAAGATTATGCGTCCCATAAGCAAGGGAGTTGGTAAAGAAGGTTCTTGAGGAGGCACATCATTCCAAGAAGACAATACACCCAGGCGGAGATAAAATGTACAAGGACATAAAGAGAGTTTTCTTTTGGAGCGGCATGAAGAAGAACGTGGCAGATTTTGTTTCTAAATGTATAATATGCCAACAGGTCAAGGCGGAACAGAAAAAGCCTGGAGGACTGCTTCACCCCTTAGAGGTCCCACAGTGGAAGTGGGATAGTATTTCAATGGACTTCATTGATGGACTGCTTAGGTCAAGAAGAGGCAATACTAGCATTTGGGTAATAGTGGATAGGCTTACTAAAAGCGCCCACTTTTTACCTGTCAAGAGTAGAAGGACTGCCTCATCTCTAGCATCTCTTTGTCTCAAGGAGATAGTTCGACTCCATGGGATACCTTCCAGCATTGTTAGTGACCGAGACCCTATCTTCACGAGCGAGTTTTGGCGGATTCTGCAAGAAGCTGTGGGCACACAGTTATGTTTGAGCACGGCCTATCACCCCCAAACCGATGGCCAGACAGAAAGGGTGAATAGAGTTTTAGAGGATCTTTTGAGACTTTGCATTCTTGACTTTGGAGGGACATGGGAGGATCATCTTCCTTTAGTAGAATTCGCCTACAACAACAGCTCCCAAGCCACCATCGGTATGGCGCCCTTTGAAGCATTGTATGGAAGACCGTGCAAATCGCCAACTTGTTGGTGGGAGTCTACAGATAAACTTATACTTGGGCCAGAAATGATTCGAGAGACTTCAGAGAAAGTAGACTTGATACGGAGAAGGATGAAGACAGCCCAGGACAGACAAAAATCTTACGCAGATAAGAGAAGGACCGACCTTGAGTTCGAGGTTGGGGACAAGGTTTTCCTTAAGGTATCTCCTTTAAGGAACGTCGTTCGCTTTGGATCCACTGGGAAGCTAGCACCCAGATTTGTAGGGTCGTTTCCTATCATCGAGAAGATTGGGAAAATGGCCTATAGATTAGAGCTACCCGAGAGACTGGCCGGAGTTCACAATGTCTTTCATGTTTCTCACCTTCGGAAGTGTTTACATGAGTCTGCGGAAGTGGTGGAGCCTAGCATTCTAGAAGAAGCCGAAGTGGAACGTGAAGCAACTATAAGGAGAATTCCAACTCGCATCTTAGGAACTGAAGTGAAAAAGCTACGCAATCGCGAAGTCAAGCTCGTCAAAGTTCAGTGGAGCGATGTCGAGGAAGACGCGACTTGGGAAACTGAGGACAGAATACGCGCTGCCTATCCTTTTCTTTTTGAGGGTACATCTTTGATCTCTCTTTTTCCTTAAGTTATGCTTTATCTATCTTTTTAGGTATATCTCCTCGGTCCTTTTTCCTAAATCCTTAGGTAGAAAACAAATGGATGCAAACATGTATTTGAAAACATGTTATGGATGATGGCTGCAAGTGATTGCAAGTGATTGCTAGTGGTTGCTCGTGGATGCATATAAACACACACGCTAGGTTTTAGATCGGCTCAGTCACTTCATATTTGCATATGCATATATGTATTCTCACTTGTACATGGTTGAAACTTGATACGTTGCCATATGGTTGTCGCATTTGTATGGATAGTTGTGCACTCATATAAAATTATGAGTAGGAAAAAAAATTGCATACATAATGGATTCATAACACTTACATGATTCGCATTAAGGAGGTCAACTGAATCAGTAGACCGCCTGATTTCTGCATTAGATAAGGACATGTACACACACCGTGCATATAATCATGGAGCATTAGAAATCTTTAAGGACAATGGACACCTGTGTTTGTTTGTTGAGTAGATGGACGATTGGATGATAGGATATACATTCTTCCTAACTTGAAGATTACATGGACGAAATCCTTTTAAGAGGGGGAGAATGTAACACCCAGTAAATTCTATAAATTAAAGTATAATTAATTCTAATGAAAGAATTAAGAGAAACGGGTTACGCCGTTGCATTCGTCTCGAAATTCTGCTTGAGATAGAGTCCGAGTTTGCGTGAATCGGACTCCGTATGAAGGAGTTATGACCTTCGGGAGTTTCAGAATCAAATTTAAATTTAAAACAGCTCAGTTTCGGATTCAAAACTTCGAAATTCAAACTCAAAATTGGGCTGGGCGGGAAAATTCCCGCCCAGTAACCAGGTCGACCCTAGGGTCGACTGGGCAGTCGACCTGGTCCCCCCCAGGTCGACCATGCAGTCGACCTGGTGTCAACCTGTCAGTCGACCTACCTGGTCGACCTGGCTGGCTGGGTCTGGCTCTGGCTCGAATTTTTGTGGCCCGGTGTGTCATTAGGGCTGACATGTCACCTCTTGATTGGCTCTTTGGACTTTGTGTGGTCTGGATTCCTCCTGTCTTCATTTGACGGCTCAAAACAATTTAAAACTCTATAAATACACCCTAAGTCTCAACTGAAATTCACACGAAAAAATAAGAAAGGAGTTGTCATGCTGCTGGGAAGGAATTGAGCGTAGCCGTCAAGGGAGAGGAGCTTAGAGGCGAATCAATTTAAGAAGAAAACTAAAAGCTTAATCAAATCATTCAATGCAACTTCGCTACCCAAAGGAGAGCATCTCCAAATCAGAATAACAGAAATCAGAAAACAAGAATTCATCACACGTTGTAAGTATAGTGATCTTTCAGAATATGAATAAAAATTGTGATGTGATTCGATGTAAACGAAAATAGAATTGTGTTATTGTATAATGATGTAAATTCTGTATTTTGTGATGATTCTGTAATGATTTGTGTATTGATAATTGTGGCATAAACTGATCGATGCAAGTCTATTGGACAGTTGTATATGAATATAATAACACTTGCAAGTTTGTGGCAAAAACTAGGATTTGATTCCTTTATGTTCATATGATAACATGGACTATATACATCCTTTAAGTCTAAATTAAGACTTATGTAAACATGTTTTAGATTTCCTTCATGATCCAAAAACCAATGTATATATTTCATGATTCATTGCAAGTATAATTGGATCTATGTTAAGCATCGTTTGGGTTACATAAACTATGCAAGTTTCATGTTAATTTAAAGACAGTTTACACCTTTGGGTTATGTCAAAAATGGACATTTTATAAACATGTAACATGCTAGTTTGGTGTTTGACATTATGCCTAGTTATATATGTTTAAACTCACATCTAGCCAAGTCAAAAGTTATGCCATTTCATGTGACACCTATTCAGTTATATGCCTATTTGAATGCAAGTTCACATGACCCAATGTTTATGTTAGTTAAATCGCTAATTTGCAAGTTCATGCGCTACGCACCTTTATGTATTGGAAAATATTACATGTTCTTGATTTTTCCCTTTTCTCACGTTTATAAAGTTGGGCTGAATTGTGTTAAGCCCAACGTTAGTTATAACGTTGCGAACGTACAAACGGGGGTAATAACGTTGTGTGTAAAATATGATAAAAATATAAATGTTGGCATGTTTGGCACATGCCAACGACTACGACATTTTAGCGGTATGAATTGTTATACCCAAAAATAAAGAACATGACATTTACATATTAAATTGATTAGTGAAATGTAAATTTAGAAAATACGACATGTTTAACCCGAGGTTGGATTGAGTTATGACGTAAATCTGCCCGGACCCGCTCGGCTGTCCAGTAGTCACAACAATACCTATCCAATGTGGGCGGTTAAACATTGAGCCCAATAAGGACCCGAGGTTAGACTGAGCTACGATGTAAACCTGTCCGGAACCAACCGGCACATCCAGTAACCGTAGCAATATCTGTCTAATGTGAGTGGTCGGTGCTCCTAGAGGCTAAGGACAGATGGTAGGGTTAAGTCAACTGAAAACACTTAATCAAATTCAACATGTTAACAAGAATTGATGGGTGAGGTTAGGTATATACAGACACTTAACCACTTAACATGTTTGACTAGAAAACCCTAGTAACGAGGGACCCGTTTCAGTAGTAACCCAATTTAGGTATCATGGTACCCTGAAACTAGGCAGGGTGGGGAACGATTACTGGGCTGATTGTAAGCGGTCAAATAACGGCAATGTTAGGTGCACAGTGTAGGTTCTAACGGGGTGCGGTCGTGCACGCACTCCGGAGCAGACAAACAGGGCACTGGGGACACCATTAGTATAACCTATGTCTTCTAGTAATTGTGTCGGGGCCGCCACCATGGGTCTTGATACACCCCATGGTGGGACCAGCATAGGTATCTACACTTCTTGGGGGAGCCGTAAGACACATGTGCGTGTAGGAGCCGATCTTTAGAAAATCAAAAAGGATCACTTCACCCTCAACATGAGGTGCCAGTAGAATAGATTCTAGTAGATGCAGAGATATAGTGTGGGTTCGATAGTATATTCGATTCTGGACTACACTCACTTAGTTATGATACTATCCTGTTTTTCAGTTTATATCTATCATACCCTTTTCTTATTCACATACTGAAGAGTCACTAGATTTACTCAGGCTTTATGTTTGACTCTATTTTCTTTTCGTCTTCTTTTCTTTCGTTCCCCCCCAGGTCCACAGGGAGGAAACAACCCAGCTTAATCAGACTCTTTGCAAGCTTCAAGACAGTAGATGTACGGTTTGGATCTCTTTTGCTTGGATCATGGCTTTGGATATCACTATGGGGATTTTTGCTACCTTGTTTATGTTTTATGCTTCTTTAACAATCAAGACAATTATGAGAATGTAATGTTTTGGGAAGTGATTATGAGACAATTATGGAAATGTTTTGTAAGAACACGTATTTGATGCAATAAAAGTCTATTGTTTTCCGTTGTTTAAAATATGTGTATTTATATCTGTCTTGTGTTTATCTGTGACTTATACTTATAAACCTCCACCAAAATTAGGGCATTCCCTTTGTGAGTGACCCTATCGGAGGTGGGGTGTTTCATAAATTATATTATAATTACAATCGAGCTTGAAATGGCGCGGCAGTTCGTAATTTGGCGATTCGAACTTTAAACGAATATACAGAATCCGTTTTAAGCCGGATTTCTATGAAACAAGAAACGTTCGGAGCTGATGAAGTATATTTTTCTAATGGAAGAGAAAAATCAGGATTTCGTCGTGTAGATTTTGATTTATGTCCAAATCAAATTTTCGAAAAGTCGCTATGGAATTCCTTTATAATTTATGTAACAACCCGGAAATTCTTAGCCAATTTAAATTTTTTATTTTGGCAATTTTAATGAATTTTGAATATTTAAAATGAATTATTTTAAATAATAACGACGAAAAATTTATTTTGAATAGAATTAGAACGTATATATTTGTTTAGATCGTCATTATATTATAAATATTTATTTTTAATTATATAGGGAATTGAAAATGGCGCGGTAGTTCGATAATTCGATTTCAAAGTTCAAATGAATGTACAGGATTCAAAATAAACCGGATTTTAGCGAAACCAAAAATATTAGAATCTATTTGAGAATACTTTCCAACGAATCCGAAAAATCAAAATTTCATAGCGGGAATAAAAAGATATGTCCAGTTGAAAATTCAGAATAGTCGCTATGGAATTCTGGCTCTTAAAAATGGAAATTTTGCAAACGACCTCGGTTTTCGATGAAACCACTTTTGTTGGATTCGTGATGTCAAGTTATTGCTAGGTTTCAAAATTCGTAATTTTCTGATTCGATATGTGAGTGTGGCAAAGCAAAACGCGTTTGACCAGTTTTAGTTGATTTTAATCGACTGGAAAATGGCCATTTTTCAAACGGTCTCGGAATTTGACGAAATTAGTTTTGTCAGAACCGTATCGTCAATAGGAAGCTAGAAAATATTTTTTGGGAATTTTTAGAGTTAGTATGTGGCCCTGGTAAATTGAAATGCACGTTCAAATTCAATATATAGATTTATATTTTGATTTTGGCGAAAACTGATCGAAACGATCGAATCAGCTTACGATACGTATCCCATTGTGTTCGAAATGGGGGTAATTAGCTAGGGACGACAGGCGGTGGGTCTCGTTTCGAGGTCGAAATAAAAAGTTGCTTTTTGAAATTAATTAAATAAAATAAAATAATATATAATCCCTTCCCCCTCGTTTCTCTCCCCCTCTCCTCTCGTTTTCTAATCGACAGAAAAAAAGAGAAACCTAATCGACTACAGTGCCGCCCCCCCCCTCTACCACCACCACCGCCGCACGATGCTACCCTCCCCCACGTCGACCACTCCTCCTCCCCTTCATCGCGAGTCCTTCCTCCTTCCCCTCTGAATCCCCAAAACCCGATCCCCTTTTACCTGAAACCGCCGACCGCCGCACCCATGTCCCCCGCCACCTTGTCCTCCGCCTGCGACGCACCAGCAGCCCGCGCCCTCCTCCTCCGCCACCCTGGGTCAGCCATGGACCCCCTTTCTCCATAGAAAATAAAACCCAGTAAGATTTATTCATTTTTATTATTTTATTTTATTTTATTTATTCATTTTAATCAGTTTGTTTATAATATTTCATTGTTGTAAATTAATATGTGATTTTTATAAAGTAATAGAATTTATAAAAATAGGAAAGCTAGGATTTTTACAGTGAAAAGATTTGATCTTTTTATTTGAAAAGCTATAATTTTTAAACTAGAAAAGAAGTGATTTTTTTTTATTAAATAAAAATATGATTTTTATATTTTATATATAATAAAAATATGATTTTTATATTTTATAGACAATAAAAATATGATTTTTATATGGTAGAGATTACAAAAATATGATTTTTTTATATGTAGTGAATCAAAAATATGATCCTTATTATATGAACACTGGTACAAAAATAGAATTTTTATCTATATAGTAGCGGTATAAAAATAGAATTTTTATCTATATAGTAGCGGTATAAAAATGTGATTTTTATCCATATAGAGTAGTTATAAAAATGTGATTTTTATAGCGATGATATAAAAATTCGATCTTTATATATGGAGTAGGAATATAAAAATATAATTTTTATATAGAAAGAAGCATTGTAAAAATATATGAAGTAGAAATAAAAATATGATTTTTATTTATTGGAATGAAGCAATAAAAATATAATTTTTGTTATGAACAGCGTGAAACATTGTGTGATGGAACTGGTGGAGAGCAAATGCAAATCTGAAATGCTCAGAAATAACGAATGGAGGAGTGGAACCCTCGGTGAGAACTTGTAACAACCCGAAAATCTGGGCCAGTTTAAAATTTTTATTTTGGCAATTTTTGCGAATTTTGATTATTTAAAATGAATTATTTTAAATAATATCGACGAGAAATTTATTTTGAATATAATTTGAACGTATACATTATATACGTCGTCGTTAGAATATATAATAATTATATATAATTATAAAAGGAATTGAAAATGGCGCGGTAGTTCGAAAATTCGATTTCTAATTTCAAATGAATATACAGAATTCAATATAAGTCAGAATTGAACGAAACAAGAAATATTTGAATCTGTATAACTATATCTTTGTAACGAAGTTAACAAACTGAGATTTCATTTTAGGAATGATAAGATATGTCCAGTTTAAAATTAGAAATAGTCGCTGTGGAATTTATATATATTTTTATATATATATAAGGCCCTTAAAAATAGCAATTTTGCAAACGACCTCGGATTTCGACGAAACCAGTTTTGTTGGGTCCGTGATGTTAAGTTATTGCTAGATTCCAAATTTCATAATTTTTCGAATCGATATCTGAGCGTGGCAAAGGAAAACGCGTTTGACCAGTTTCAGTTGATTTTAATCGACTGGGAAATGGCCATTTTTCAAACGTTCTCAGAATTCGACGAAACTAGTTTTGTTAGGACCGTATCGTCAATACGAAGCTAGAAAATATTTTTCTGCAATTTATAGAGTTAATATGTGACCCCGGTAATTTGAAATGTACGTTTAAAATTCAATATAGTGATTTAAATGTAAATTAAACGGAAATTGATTGAAACGATCAAATCAGCCAACGATACATATCCCATTGTGTTCGGAATGGGGGTAAAACGCTATGGACGACAGGCGGTGGACCTCGTTTAGAGGTCGTATGAAAAAGTCAACTTTTTGAATTTGAAAATTGAAATTAAATTAAAAATATATATTCACCCTTAACTCTTCTCTCTCCTCTCACTTCAGTCGATTCAGAAATAAAAAAAATAAAAAAAACCCCGATGGAGTCTGAAGCCGCCACTCCTCCACGACGCACCTCCCATCGCATCCGCCGCCGCCTATTGCATCGCACCCCTTCCTCCTCCAGCTACCAGCAACCGCGGCCTCCCTCTCTCTTCCTTCTCCGATGAAGCAAGCCCTAAACCGAGCCCCAAATCAGCCCCGTCCGCCGCCGCCATGAGCCCAGTTCGCCTGCGCCGCCCCCTTGGACCACGCGCCACCAGATTTCCCCCCCCCCCCCGACCACTCGACAGCGCCCCCTGTAAGTTTTTTTTATTTTATTTATTTTATTTTTATTTTATTTAAAACATAAAGGAAAACTGTTTTTTTATTTATGTTAAAACTGTTTTTTTATTTATGTTAAAACTGTTTTTTTATTTATGTTAAAACTGTTTCTTTATTTATGTTAAAACTGTTTTTTATATTTATGTTAAAACTGTTTTTTTATTTATGTTAAAATTGTGTTTTTTTATTTTAGTATAAAACTGAATTTTATTTTAGTATAAAACTGATTTATAAAGAAAATGAAAACTGATTTTATTTTAAGGTTTAATATGGGAAAAAGGTTTTAACTTTAAAATAGGAAAAGGTTAACTTTAAAAGGAAAAAGATTTGATCTTTATTAGAAAAAAAAAGGGAAAACTTTTTATTAGAAAAGGCGAAGTCTATATTTTTGAAATGGAATTTTTATCTATATGGCATCGCAATAAAAATTCGATTTTTATATATTGAACTTTGAACTAAAAATTCGATTTTTATATATTGAACTTCGATAGAGAAATCAGATTTTTATATATTGAATAGCATAGTAAAAATTCGATTTTTACATATGTAGTGAAAGCGGACAACGAAAGCGACAAAAGGCGGGTTGGCGAAGATTTCCTGCATTAGAAGTGCCGTGGAGCTAGGATAGCTATCTGTGAGAACTTCTCACTCTTCAATTTAAATTTCTAGTTATATATATATATATACTAGGATGCAGACGGTGTTTAGTAGCACCCGACACAATCGTCCACAGACCATGGACTTGTTTGTTTGGCTGTTTGGTAATTGATTGCGATATTGGTTTGAATGTGGTTTGTGGTGTGAAAAATCGAATCGATAAATTGGTTAGGATTAGACGTGCGCCGTTATAAGGCGAAGGAGTAAGGCTAGGTTAGACCCTTACTCCAAATTTTGTGGTTTGCATAACGAAAGTGAATTTGATTGATGTGTGAATGGCGTGGGCCTTCACTAGACCGGGGATTAGGCTAGGCCTTGTCCCGTTTCTAGTATCGTGCCGTTATGCCGCCGAAATTTTCTAAAATATGTTAGAAAAATAAAATATCATTTTATTGTGTAAACGAATTGAATGGAAATTCATAGGTTGAAATAAAATGTTTTATCGTTAAAAGTATAATTTTTAACGTGAAGTGAATGAAATAAAATATTCATCTATAAACCGAACGGTTTGTTTATGTACACCTATTTGAATGACATTGATTGGGACGATAAAATTTTACACATCGCCCAACTGCACGAATAAAAATCTGTGTTTGATTGTTTGAAACCCCACACGGGTGTTAGGATGAAATATGCAGTTCACTCATCCTGATTGATTAAATATGTCGATCGATTGATTGACAGGCTGTTATAAGCGTTAGATATTTATATTTGATGCTTATACAGTGTAGTGCACTTTGGTTGATGGTTGATTATTTTTCAATGATATTATATACATGTGATGTATGAAAATCCATATAATTAATTTTATATGGTAACTGATTGGGCCTCATTCCAATTTGAAAAATAAAGAATATTATAAAATAAAAGTTCATGTGTTGACAGTACTCATTCATTAAGATTGGTCATGTGTTGAACGAAATATTTTAGTAATAAAATTTACATCTTTATCAATATAAAATAAAAGTTCATGTGTTGACAGTACTCATTCATTGAGATTGGTCATGTGTTGAACGAAATATTTTGATAATAACAACTATTTTGAAAATAGAAATTTATGAAGCCGTGTTGATTAGATTGACGCCATTTTGACGTGAACGATATTTATATCGATTTTATTGATTATCGAAATGAAATGAATTGAAAACGATTTCGAAATGAATTGAATTGAAAACGATTTCGAAATGAATTGAATTGAAAACGATTTCGAAATGAATTGAATTGAAAACGATTTCGAAATGAAATGAATTGAAAACGATTTCGAAATGAATTGAAAACGATTTCGAAATGAATTGAATTGAAAACGATTTCGAAATGAATTGAATTGAAAACGATTTTGAAATGAATTGAATTGAAAACGATTTCGAAATGAATTGAATTGAAAACGAATTCAAATTGAATCGAAAGTGAATTGAAATGAATTCAAATTGAATTGAAATTTGAATTGAATAGAAATGAATTTTAAAACGAATTTATAAAGAAGAATTCAATTTTGATTTGAACTGAAAAGAAAGTTGAAATAGCTTTTGAAACGATTTTAAAACTATTTATATAATTCGTTTTAAATAGAAATCGACGATATATATATTATATATATTATATATATAATATAATGGCCTGAATAGAACGCGCCGCGCCGCGGCAGTTCGCGAATTTCGACCATTTATTTCAAACGGACATTACGGGAGATCCGACCGTCGGATTCTCCTAAAACCGGAACCGTTGGGTTCGTATCGAAAAGAGCTTTCTAACGAATATTAGAAATTTTAAATCTAACGGCTGGATTTGGAGATACGTCCAAATCAAATTCGAAAAAGGTCGCTGTAAGTGCAGTTCGATGGCCATTGTTGGAAATCGACTGTACGGGCCTTGATAAAATTATTAAAAATAGTAATAATTTGTGTAAAATCATAAGAAATGATTTGTGAAGATTTGGGATGAAAAACTCCATATTTGAAAAGATAAAAATAGACTTTTATCGAAATGAACTAGTTTTGAACTAGAAATATAATTCTATTTATTTTTAAATAAATAAATTGAATTTGAAAAGGGTTTTAAAAATAACCAGAATTTCCAATGATTGCATTGGAGTGGATTTGAATCGAAATTGTCTTCGGAATATTTCGATGTTGGAATTCGTGATTATACAGATGTTGTTATGGAAATTTGAAAGATATATATTTATATCGTTGTTTCCAATACGACATTTGTTAGTCGTAGAATTCGATATTGAATATAAGCCGATATATTTTCTATTCAGAGCCTTGTATTGAATATCGAATGTGATTTGGGTTTGTCGTGAATGTTGTCTTCACTAACACTGTTCTTGAACCCAGTTGAGAAAAGATTAAATCTTTTTATTTAGATTTAATGAAGTTTACCAATTAAATAATATTCAATTGGAATAGAATCGATATTGATTTTTGGGTTTATCGTGGACAGTGTTTTAAATAACACTCGTTCTTTAACCCGATGATTAATGAATGTGATTTTGGGTTTATCGTGAACCGTGTTTTTAAATGACACTGATTCTTTAACCCAGTCAAAGATTAAAACTAAGTGGAGTTTTAATGAATCTTTAATTAGATTGAAATAATCGAAATGGAGTATCACCAGTTTTGCTCCAGGCGTTAGTTAAATCTTTAATTAGATTTGAACGCGAAATGGTAATTGAATTTACCGATAACACCGTGGTGTTAGATATGAAGTATTACCAGTTTTACTTCATGGGATGAATAGGTTGGGATTGGGAAATTAAAATAAATGATTACTTCGGTAAGGTTCGCTAATCCCGACTAGTTTGAATTGAGATTCAAAAATAGAATAAAGAATAAATTCAAGGAATTTATCTTGGATAAAATTAATGGGAACATTTCCCTATGAATGTGAAATTTAGAAACTAACTGTCGGTTGGCCAAGCAGAATGGTTTTCTGGATATTGATCTGATGTTGGTTTCGGCCTTCGGGGTTAATATTTGGGGAATTATTCTCTTGATTAATTTACGGTTAGTGACTGTTGAATTGGAATGAGGCGTATGTTGTGTTTGTGTAACACTTTTATAATATATACGCGAGTTATTCGGAAAGACCGGGTTTATCCCATTCTGAATAACTGATACGACGATAAGTCGAAGATGAAGACGATGGTCGAAGACCGGAGGTCTTCACGTCGTTTGGGTGATAACTGATGATCTTGATTGGGCTGTACACCCAAGAAGATGGAAACAGTTAGTGATCGTCCAGACGTACTTGGAGATCGATGGATATGCGGGGTACTAGGTGCCTCTGGTTTCGTTCAGACCCAGAACGGACTTGTAAATGGACTGTGTGTCTGACATCGGATTTCATTTTGTGTGACTGATATCGGTTGCATAGGATGGTTTGCCTGTGTGGCATGCTAATATGCAAATGATCAAGGCTTCTGTTGAAAAGCAAAGTCTTGTGGTGATGATCAAAGCACGGCCTTTGTGGCGTAGCTTTGTGTAACGTTTACCTCGCGTGTTTCACACCCGGTATGAACCAAAAACGGGAGACGGACCTCAGGGAGGACTTCCGTTTCTTTCTAGCTAGAAGTGGCGTCAGTGGTTTTACACGCCCTGACGAGTTTGACTTATGTGGTTTTTGCGGTTGCGAGGCGCCTCGGTTATATCGGTTTCGGCCGATGCATTCTGGTCGGCTGACGGACCAGACTTACACCCCATAGGGTGGGGAGACGTAGTGTTCAGGCATAATAATCCACTCCGTGTGGACCGGACCTGACGATCCAAGGGTCACTCGAGCTCTGATCCTGAGGGGCGGGCTAGAGCGTCTCGAATCGGTTGAGGACTATCTTTTGCCTCGGTTCATAGATGGAAATCCAATTTCCAAATACGTGACATTTGCGGTTTTAGTTGTAATCCTATATATGGCGACATAGTGGGATGGGGCGCTCATGCCGCCTATGATTGATACTTATGATTTGAAGTTGTTTTATACACTATGCACTTATAATAGTATCAAATGATTTGTTTTAAACGTATCCAGCATTCTTTGGCTGTTATAAGGGAAAACCCTATCCCCCGGCTTGCGTTTGCATTGTGTGATAGGACCTGGGTCTTATTACAGCTTCATTTTTCTTTATTTAGCATTGCGCTGTTTGTTTTATGCACTGGTATTCTTGGGAGGAAACCCGTTCCGTGTTATACGGCGTGGTCCCTTGATTTACCTAGCTTTAAAATAAAGATTAATAACTGTTTTAGTTCTCATACCAGTCACATGACTGACCTGGAGTTTATTGTTTTAACCTAAACTCTGGGTGCCCCTATTTTCGACACGGGCAGCTAGTAGTTTTGGTTTTGCAGATTTATATTCACAGGATCCTGGTTTACAGCTGGAACGATATCCGGGAAGCTTTGTATCCGTATATCTCATTCTAGTTGTGTATTGAATTATTTTCCGCTGCTATGTATTTAAATGTAATTTAAATCTCTGATATTTCTGTGTAATATTCTTTTATACTCTGTATATTCTTGAAATCTGATGCATTGTTGTAATATACAATGAAATGTTCTTCTGTATGCGTTCTGTTTTGTCGTGTTCTCAAAACGATAGGGCGTTTCGAACGGCCTGGATCGGTTTAGCGACTGGTTCGGACCGAGCGAAATTCCTTGCCGTCACAGTTGGTATCAGAGCTTTGGTTTACAAAGCAGAGAACAAGGCACATTAGAACCATACGAAAGAATTCATCAGATATTGGGTTAGTAATATCCAATTAGAATGACTCGTTAGAGATGGGATCAGTAGTATCCTAGGACGAGTGTGAAGAGTAGATTTTTGAAAGTGAAAACAAATTTTTGTTTTGAAAATTTAAATCAATTATTCGTATTTGATTATCTATTTATATTGAGTTGGACAGTCCAGTATATATGGATTTTGCGTATACGTCTGATCCGCGTGTATTCGAAGTTTTAATATACTGGATAGATATAGAATCATACTCTAGTGGCCCGAAGATGATTCTGATGATTGACTAGTCGTCATTAGTATTCATGTTCGAGTAACGAAGGTGTGATATCTATATATTTCCTATTGACTGGTGTGAGAACCAAAATTAGATAGGGCCTATTGTTGTGATTTGGCATCAAAAATCTGATTTTTGACTATATATCAAAATTATGAATTTGAAACGTTAATCCACTAATTGATTGATGTTTGTGTTGTTTGTTTAATTGTTTGATAATTTTGAACCATTATGCCTAACTGAATCAAATATTGACTTGTATTGAAATTTGGTCGCATTTGCTTGCATATACATGTATATCATTGAACAGGTCATAGCATTGAACAGGTCATAGCAAGGAGGCTAGAGCCGAGAATAAAATTTGTTTGCCCGACAAATAGGTACATGTTTACTACATAATTTCATGTTTTGTTTGGGTGATGATGATTTTATGAGCCTATTGGCTAGCCGCTTGGCTTTTTCTTTTTCTTTTTGAGATCTGAAGGACCGGGGAAGCTATT
The DNA here is from genome assembly GCA_030737875.1 of Allium sativum. Lineage (NCBI taxonomy): Eukaryota > Viridiplantae > Streptophyta > Magnoliopsida > Asparagales > Amaryllidaceae > Allium > Allium sativum. Next base: position 423,182,797 of record CM060909.1, on the reverse strand, counting down.
TGAAATTCCCCGATGCTCCCGGTGCAGGGGAGGTTATGGCGAAATTTTTCGAAAATTTAGGGAGTTAGCCAAATTTTTGAAATTTTGAAAATTCTCAGAAACTAAAGAGTTAGAGAATGGAAGCCAGATCGAACATAGTGTTGAATAATCAAACCACTTTCGACTTTGTTCCTTTTCGGGGACGAAAAGTTTTAAGTGGGGGAGATTGTAACAACCCGAAAATCTGGGCCAGTTTAAAATTTTTATTTTGGCAATTTTTGTGAATTTTGATTATTTAAAATGAATTATTTTAAATAATATCGACGAGAAATTTATTTTGAATATAATTTGAACGTATACATTATATACGTCGTCGTTAGAATATATAATAATTATATATAATTATAAAAGGAATTGAAAATGGCGCGGTAGTTCGAAAATTCGATTTCTAATTTCAAATGAATATACAGAATTCAATATAAGTTAGAATTGAACGAAACAAGAAATATTTGAATCTGTATAACTATATCTTTGTAACGAAGTTAACAAACTGAGATTTCATTTTAGGAATGATAAGATATGTCCAGTTTAAAATTAGAAATAGTCGCTGTGGAATTTATATATATTTATATATATATATAAGGCCCTTAAAAATAGCAATTTTGCAAACGACCTCGGATTTCGACGAAACCAGTTTTGTTAGGTCCGTGATGTTAAGTTATTGCTAGATTCCAAATTTCATAATTTTTCGAATCGATATGTGAGCGTGGCAAAGGAAAACGCGTTTGACCAGTTTCAGTTGATTTTAATCGACTGGGAAATGGCCATTTTTCAAACGTTCTCAGAATTCGACGAAACTAGTTTTGTTAGGACCGTATCGTCAATACGAAGCTAGAAAATATTTTTCTGCAATTTATAGAGTTAATATGTGACCCCGGTAATTTGAAATGTACGTTTAAAATTCAATATAGTGATTTAAATGTAAATTAAACGGAAATTGATTGAAACGATCAAATCAGCCAACGATACATATCCCATTGTGTTCGGAATGAGGGTAAAACGCTATGGACGACAGGCGGTGGACCTCGTTTAGAGGTCGTATGAAAAAGTCAACTTTTTGAATTTGAAAATTGAAATTAAATTAAAAATATATATTCACCCTTAACTCTTCTCTCTCCTCTCACTTCAGTCGATTCAGAAATAAAAAAAAATAAAAAAAAAACCCCGATGGAGTCTGAAGCCGCCACTCCTCCACGACGCACCTCCCATCGCATCCGCCGCCGCCTATTGCATCGCACCCCTTCCTCCTCCAGCTACCAGCAACCGCAGCCTCCCTCTCTCTTCCTTCTCCGATGAAGCAAGCCCTAAACCGAGCCCCAAATCAGCCCCGTCCGCCGCCGCCATGAGCCCAGTTCGCCTGCGCCGCCCCCTTGGACCACGCGCCACCAGATTTCCCCCCCCCCCGACCACTCGACAGCGCCCCCTGTAAGTTTTTTTATTTTATTTATTTTATTTTTATTTTATTTAAAACATAAAGGAAAACTGTTTTTTTATTTATGTTAAAACTGTTTTTTTATTTATGTTAAAACTGTTTTTTTATTTATGTTAAAACTGTTTTTTTATTTATGTTAAAACTGTTTTTTATATTTATGTTAAAACTGTTTTTTTATTTATGTTAAAATTGTGTTTTTTTATTTTAGTATAAAACTGAATTTTATTTTAGTATAAAACTGATTTATAAAGAAAATGAAAACTGATTTTATTTTAAGGTTTAATATGGGAAAAAGGTTTTAACTTTAAAATAGGAAAAGGTTAACTTTAAAAGGAAAAAGATTTGATCTTTATTAGAAAAAAAAAGGGAAAACTTTTTATTAGAAAAGGCGAAGTCTATATTTTTGAAATGGAATTTTTATCTATATGGCATCGCAATAAAAATTCGATTTTTATATATTGAACTTTGAACTAAAAATTCGATTTTTATATATTGAACTTCGATAGAAAAATCAGATTTTTATATATTGAATAGCATAGTAAAAATTCGATTTTTACATATGTAGTGAAAGCGGACAACGAAAGCGACAAAAGGCGGGTTGGCGAAGATTTCCTGCATTAGAAGTGCCGTGGAGCTAGGATAGCTATCTGTGAGAACTTCTCACTCTTCAATTTAAATTTCTAGTTATATATATATACTAGGATGCAGACGGTGTTTAGTAGCACCCGACACAATCGTCCACAGACCATGGACTTGTTTGTTTGGCTGTTTGGTAATTGATTGCGATATTGGTTTGAATGTGGTTTGTGGTGTGAAAAATCGAATCGATAAATTGGTTAGGATTAGACGTGCGCCGTTATAAGGCGAAGGAGTAAGGCTAGGTTAGACCCTTACTCCAAATTTTGTGGTTTGCATAACGAAAGTGAATTTGATTGATGTGTGAATGGCGTGGGCCTTCACTAGACCGGGGATTAGGCTAGGCCTTGTCCCGTTTCTAGTATCGTGCCGTTATGCCGCCGAAATTTTCTAAAATATGTTAGAAAAATAAAATATCATTTTATTTTGTAAATGAATTGAATGGAAATTCATAGGTTGAAATAAAATGTTTTATCGTTAAAAGTATAATTTTTAACGTGAAGTGAATGAAATAAAATATTCATCTATAAACCGAACGGTTTGTTTATGTACACCTATTTGAATGACATTGATTGGGACGATAAAATTTTACACATCGCCCAACTGCACGAATAAAAATCTGTGTTTGATTGTTTGAAACCCCACACGGGTGTTAGGATGAAATATGCAGTTCACTCATCCTGATTGATTAAATATGTCGATCGATTGATTGACAGGCTGTTATAAGCGTTAGATATTTATATTTGATGCTTATACAGTGTAGTGCACTTTGGTTGATGGTTGATTATTTTTCAATGATATTATATACATGTGATGTATGAAAATCCATATAATTAATTTTATATGGTAACTGATTGGGCCTCATTCCAATTTGAAAAATAAAGAATATTATAAAATAAAAGTTCATGTGTTGACAGTACTCATTCATTGAGATTGGTCATGTGTTGAACGAAATATTTTAGTAATAAAATTTACATCTTTATCAATATAAAATAAAAGTTCATGTGTTGACAGTACTCATTCATTGAGATTGGTCATGTGTTGAACGAAATATTTTGATAATAACAACTATTTTGAAAATAGAAATTTATGAAGCCGTGTTGATTAGATTGACGCCATTTTGACGTGAACGATATTTATATCGATTTTATTGATTATCGAAATGAAATGAATTGAAAACGATTTCGAAATGAATTGAATTGAAAACGATTTCGAAATGAATTGAATTGAAAACGATTTCGAAATGAATTGAATTGAAAACGATTTCAAAATGAAATGAATTGAAAACGATTTCGAAATGAATTGAATTGAAAACGATTTCGAAATGAATTGAATTGAAAACGATTTCGAAATGAATTGAATTGAAAACGATTTCGAACGATTTCGAAATGAATTGAATTGAAAACAATTTCGAAATGAATTGAATTGAAAACGATTTCGAAATGAATTGAATTGAAAACGAATTCAAATTGAATCGAAAGTGAATTGAAATGAATTCAAATTGAATTGAAATTTGAATTGAATAGAAATGAATTTTAAAACGAATTTATAAAGAAGAATTCAATTTTGATTTGAACTGAAAAGAAAGTTGAAATAGCTTTTGAAACGATTTTAAAACTATTTATATAATTCGTTTTAAATAGAAATCGACGATATATATATTATATATATTATATATATAATATAATGGCCTGAATAGAACGCGCCGCGCCGCGGCAGTTCGCGAATTTCGACCATTTATTTCAAACGGACATTACGGGAGATCCGACCGTCGGATTCTCCTAAAACCGGAACCGTTGGGTTCGTATCGAAAAGAGCTTTCTAACGAATATTAGAAATTTGAAATCTAACGGTTGGATTTGGAGATACGTCCAAATCAAATTCGAAAAAGGTCGCTGTAAGTGCAGTTCGATGGCCATTGTTGGAAATCGACTGTACGGGCCTTGATAAAATTATTAAAAATAGTAATAATTTGTGTAAAATCATAAGAAATGATTTGTGAAGATTTGGGATGAAAAAATCCATATTTGAAAAGATAAAAATAGACTTTTATCGAAATGAACTAGTTTTGAACTAGAAATATAATTCTATTTATTTTTAAATAAATAAATTGAATTTGAAAAGGGTTTTAAAAATAACCAGAATTTCCAATGATTGCATTGGAGTGGATTTGAATCGAAATTGTCTTCGGAATATTTCGATGTTGGAATTCGTGATTATACAGATGTTGTTATGGAAATTTGAAAGATATATATTTATATCGTTGTTTCCAATACGACATTTGTTAGTCGTAGAATTCGATATTGAATATAAGCCGATATATTTTCTATTCAGAGCCTTGTATTGAATATCGAATGTGATTTGGGTTTGTCGTGAATGGTGTCTTCACTAACACTGTTCTTGAACCCAGTTGAGAAAAGATTAAATCTTTTTATTTAGATTTAATGAAGTTTACCAATTAAATAATATTCAATTGGAATAGAATCGATATTGATTTTTGGGTTTATCGTGGACAGTGTTTTAAATAACACTCGTTCTTTAACCCGATGATTAATGAATGTGATTTTGGGTTTATCGTGAACCGTGTTTTTAAATGACACTGATTCTTTAACCCAGTCAAAGATTAAAACTAAGTGGAGTTTTAATGAATCTTTAATTAGATTGAAATAATCGAAATGGAGTATCACCAGTTTTGCTCCAGGCGTTAGTTAAATCTTTAATTAGATTTGAACGCGAAATGGTAATTGAATTTACCGATAACACCGTGGTGTTAGATATGAAGTATTACCAGTTTTACTTCATGGGATGAATAGGTTGGGATTGGGAAATTAAAATAAATGATTACTTCGGTAAGGTTCGCTAATCCCGACTAGTTTGAATTGAGATTCAAAAATAGAATAAAGAATAAATTCAAGGAATTTATCTTGGATAAAATTAATGGGAACATTTCCCTATGAATGTGAAATTTAGAAACTAACTGTCGGTTGGCCAAGCAGAATGGTTTTCTGGATATTGATCTGATGTTGGTTTCGGCCTTCGGGGTTAATATTTGGGGAATTATTCTCTTGATTAATTTACGGTTAGTGACTGTTGAATTGGAATGAGGCGTATGTTGTGTTTGTGTAACACTTTTATAATATAAACGCGAGTTATTCGGAAAGACCGGGTTTATCCCATTCTGAATAACTGATACGACGATAAGTCGAAGATGAAGACGATGGTCGAAGACCGGAGGTCTTCACGTCGTTTGGGTGATAACTCATGATCTTGATTGGGCTGCACACCCAAGAAGATGGAAACAGTTAGTGATCGTCCAGACGTACTTGGAGATCGATGGATATGCGGGGTACTAGGTGCCTCCGGTTTCGTTCAGACCCAGAACGGACTTGTAAATGGACTGTGTGTCTGACATCGGATTTCATTCTGTGTGACTGATATCGGTTGCATAGGATGGTTTGCCTGTGTGGCATGCTAATATGCAAATGATCAAGGCTTCTGTTGAAAAGAAAAGTCTTGTGGTGATGATCAAAGCACGGCCTTTGTGGCGTAGCTTTGTGTAACGTTTACCTCGCGTGTTTCACACCCGGTATGAACCAAAAACGGGAGACGGACCTCAGGGAGGACTTGCGTTTCTTTCTAGCTAGAAGTGGCGTCAGTGGTTTTACACGCCCTGACGAGTTTGACTTATGTGGTTGTTGCGGTTGCGAGGCGCCTCGGTTATATCGGTTTCGGCCGATGCATTCTGGTCGGCTGACGGACCAGACTTACACCCCATAGGGTGGGGAGACGTAGTGTTCAGGCATAATAATCCACTCCGTGTGGACCGGCCCTGACGATCCAAGGGTCACTCGAGCTCTGATCCTGAGGGGCGGGCTAGAGCGTCTCGAATCGGTTGAGGACTATCTTTTGCCTCGGTTCATAGATGGAAATCCAATTTCCAAATACGTGACATTTGCGGTTTTAGTTGTAATCCTATATATGGCGACATAGTGGGATGGGGCGCTCATGCCGCCTATGATTGATACTTATGATTTGAAGTTGTTTTATACACTATGCACTTATAATAGTATCAAATGATTTGTTTTAAACGTATCCAGCATTCTTTGGCTGTTATAAGGGAAAACCCTATCCCCCGGCTTGCGTTTGCATTGTGTGATAGGACCTGGGTCTTATAACAGCTTCATTTTTCTTTATTTAGCATTGCGCTGTTTGTTTTATGCACTGGTATTCTTGGGAGGAAACCCGTTCCGTGTTATACGGCGTGGTCCCTTGATTTACCTAGCTTTAAAATAAAGATTAATAACTGTTTTAGTTCTCATACCAGTCACATGACTGACCTGGAGTTTATTGTTTTAACCTAAACTCTGGGTGCCCCTATTTTCGACACGGGCAGCTAGTAGTTTTGGTTTTGCAGATTTATATTCACAGGATCCTGGTTTACAGCTGGAACGATATCCGGGAAGCTTTGTATCCGTATATCTCATTCTAGTTGTGTATTGAATTATTTTCCGCTGCTATGTATTTAAATGTAATTTAAATCTCTGATATTTCTGTGTAATATTCTTTTATACTCTGTATATTCTTGAAATCTGATGCATTGTTGTAATATACAATGAAATGTTCTTCTGTATGCGTTCTGTTTTGTCGTGTTCTCAAAACGATAGGGCGTTTCGAACGGCCTGGATCGGTTTAGCGACTGGTTCGGACCGAGCGAAATTCCTTGCCGTCACAGAACTTCTCACTTTAAATTTTCTTTTCTAGTTAAAATATATACTAGGATGCAGACGGTGCTTAGCAGCACCCGACACCCGTCGTCCACAGACCATGGATGGCTTGTATGTTTGATTGTTTGTTGTGGTGAAAATTGATTGTGTGTGTTGTGAGATGAAATAAAATATTTGTATTGTTAAAAATATTTTATCATTAAAAATATAATTTTTAACGGGTATGTGAATAAAATAAATATTTATAAACAAATCGAACGATTTGTTTATATACACTGATTTGACTGATATTGATTGGGGCGATAAATTTTACACATCGCCCAACTGCACAAATAAAAATCTGTGTTTGTTGATTTGAAACCCCACACGGGTATTGGGATGATATATGACATATACTAATCCCAATAATTAGTTGTATGTCGATCGATTGATTGACAGGCTGTTATAAGCATTAGATATCTATATTTGATGCTTATACAGTGTAGTGCACTTTGGATGATGGTTGATTATTTATCACTGCTATTATATACATGTGTTGTATGGAATCCATATAATTAACATTATATGGTAATTGATTGGGCCTCATTCCAATTGGGCAATAAAGAATATTATAAAAGAAAATTCATGTGTTGAATAGAATAAATAGTCATGTGTTGGCAATACTCATGTGTTGAGAATATTCATGTGTTGAACGAAATATTTTATACAATAAAATTCACATTTTTATTGTAAGTAAGAATTAATAAATATTCATGTGTTGAATAAAGAAATATATATATTCATGTGTTGAAGAAAATATTCATTTGTTGAATAGAATAACGAAGTTATTGAAATATATAAAGCCGTGTTGATTAGAGATGCGCCATTTTGATGCGAACGATATTTATATCGATTATATTCGTTTTTATAATGAATGTAGAAAAGGAAGTGATTTCAAAATATAACGTTTTGAAAATATTATCATTTATATATTAATGATACGAAATATTCAATTTTGATTTAAAATTGAATATGAAGTTGAAATTGTTTTGAAAACGAATTTAAACGAATTATAAAATACGTTTAGAATTGAAATTGACGAAATATATATAATATATAATATATATTAAATGGCCTGAATAGAATGCGTCGCGCTGCGGCAGTTCGCGAATTTCGACCATTGACTTCGAATTGACGTTACGGGAGATCCGACCATCGGATTCTCCTGAAAACGGAACCGTTGGGTTCGTATCAAAAAGAGCTTTCCAATGAATAGTAGAAATTTGAAATCTAACGGTTGGATTTGGAATTATGTCCAAATCAAATTTGGAAAAGGTCGGTGTAAGTGCAGTTCGACGACCGTTATTGGAAATCGACTGTACGGGCCTTGATAAAATTATTAAAAATATCTATAATTTGTGTAAAATCATAATATATGAATTGGAAAGAACCGGGGTGAAAAATCCCATATTTAAAAGGATAAAAAATATATTTTTATCGAAATGAACTAGTTTTGAACTAGAATTATAATTCAATTATTTTTAAAAATAAATAAATTGGATTTGAAATGGTTTTAAAAATAATCAGAATTTCCAATATACGAATTGGAATGGATTTGAATCGAAATTATCTTCGGAATATTTCGATGTTGGATTTCGTGATTATACAGATATGGTTGTGGAAATTTGAAAGATATATTTATATCGTTATTTCCAATACGATATTTGTTGGTTTCAGAATTTGATATTGAATATAAGCCGATATATTTTCCATTCAGAGCCTTGTATTTAATATCAAATGGGATTTTTTGTTCGTCGTGAATGGTGTCTTAAATAACACTGTTCTTGAACCAAGTTTAGAAAAGAATAAATCTTTTAATTAAGATTTAGTGAAATTGTCCAGTTAATTGGTATTTAATTGGAATTGAATTTAAATTGGTTTTTGGGTTTATCGTGAGCGGTGTTTTGAATAACACCTGTTCTTTAACCTGATTAACAATGGGATGTGATTTTGGGTTTATCGTGAGCCGTGTTTTAAATGGCATCGGTTCTTTAACCCAGTTAAAGATTAAAACTAAGTGGAGTTTTAATGAATCTTTAATTAGATTGAAATGATCGAGAATGGAGTATCACCAGTTTTGCTCCAAAGCGATAGTTAAATCTTTAATTAGATTTGAACATGAAATGGTAATTGATATTTACCGATAACACCGCGGTGTTAGATATGGAGTATTACATGTTTTGCTCCATGGGATGAATAGGTTGGGATTGGGAAATAAAATAAATAATTACTTCGGTGTGGTTCGCTAATCCCGACTAGTTGGAAAACCATAATATGGTTTGAAATGATATCCAAAGGAAGATTAAAGAATAAATTTAAAAGAATTTATCTTTGATAAAATTAGTGGGAACCTATTCCCTAATGATGTGAATATTTGAATAAAAGAATATTTTGAATTGGAATGAGGTGTATGTTGTGTTTGTGTAACATTTGTTTATTATATACGCGGGTTATTCGGAAAGGCCGGGTTTATACCCATTCTGAATAACCGATTCGACGATATGTCGAAGGTGAAGACGGTGGTTGAAGACCAGAGGTCTTCACATCGTTTGGATGATTCCTGACGATCTTGATTGGGCTGTACACCCAAGATGAGGGAATCAGTTGGTGAACGTCCAGACGTACTTGGAGATCGATGGATATGTGAGGAAAGTGCCTCCGGTTTCGTTCAGACCCAGAACGAACTCGTAAATGGATTGTGTGTCTGACATTGGATTTTGTTCTGTGCTGATTGATCTCTATTAAATATATATCTATTTGGTGGCGGAGAATTTATTCTCTTGCTTAACGCCCTTCTCTGAGACGTTCGAGATCAGAGGTTATATATCGATAGAAATCAGTTTCATGGAGTGAATTGCCTATGTGGCATGCCTAAGTGGCAAACGATCAAGGCTTCTGTTGAAAAGCAAAGTCTTGTGGTTGATGATCAAAGCACGGCCTATGTGGCACAACTTTGTGTATAGCGTTAATTCGCGAGCCTCACACCTCGGTATGAGTCAAAAAGGGATAAGGACCCAAGGAGTGCACGACGTTTCTTTCTAGCTATGGGTGATGTCAGTGACTTACCAGCCCTGACATTTATATACTTTTTTCTTGTGTGGTTGTTGGATGCGAGGCGCCTCGAATATATGGTCGATAACTGGCACTATGTGAGCCGACGTACAGACCATTATATAGGTCCTATAGGACTGGGAAACGTGTGTTCAGGAATAATTAATCCTCAAAAGTAGGATAGGACCGGCCTTGGAGGTTCCAGGGATCGCTGTGTGTGGTCATGAGACATTTGCTAGAGTGTGTCGAATTGGAGAGGAGCTTGCCCCTTGCCTCGACTCATGATAGAAATCCAATTTCCAATACGACCTTTGCGGTTTTATTGTAGAGCCTAGTATGGCGACATGATAGATGGTACCCATGCCGCCTAGGATTGATATTTATGATTGAAATTGTTTTGACACTATACACTTATAATAGTATCAAATGATTTGTTTTAAACGTACCAAGCATGTTTGGCTATTATAAGGGAAAACCCTATCCTCCGGCTTGCGTTGCATTGTGTGATGGGACCTGGGTCTTATAATAGCTTCATTTTTCCAAAAAGCATTGCGCTGTTTTGTTATATGCACTAGTATTCCTGGGAGGAAACCCGTTCCGTGTTATACGGCATGGTCCCTTGAATTACTCTCCTTTAAAATAAAGATTAATAACTGTTTTAGTTCTCACACCAGTCACACGACTGACCTGAAGTTTATTGTTTTAACCTAAACTCTGGGTGCCCCTATTTTCGACACGGGCAGCTAGTAATTTTGGTTTTGCAGATTTATATTCACAGGTACCTGGTTTACAGCTGGAATGATATCCGGAAAGTTCTGTATCTGTATATCACCTTCAGTTGTGTTTTGTATTATTTTCCGCTGCTATGTAATTTATTGTAATCTCTGATATTTATCGAGTGTATAATATTCATTTATACTCTGTATAATCCTGTATCTGATGGAATTGTTGTAATTAACAATGAAATGTTCTTCTGTTTGTGTTCTGATGTGGCTTGTCCTCAACTCAATCCGTGCTTTCCTTCACGGGGAAGTTCGGATCGTTATAATTTATAACGATTTATTTATATTATAAATGGATTTTTCAATATAAATTGAATATCGATTCAACCGGGATTTGAGTACCAAGTTATAAATCCAATTTGAGCAGTATGATATTATATTGTGAATATATATGATAATATAAATTTATTTATATTTAATTTAATTTTTTTAAATATATAAATATTTAAAAGGGTTTATTTAGAGCTTTAAAATTAGCCAGTTTTGCAAACGACCTCCGTTTTCAATGAAACTAATTTTGTTGGATCCGCAATATTAAATTATTGTTAGATTTCAATTTTTGTGATTTTTGAAGTCAGTATGTGGCCATACGGGATTTTATTGTGAAAAACAGTCGATAATTGGACCTTCAAAAATACGCTGCATGAGTAAACTAAGTCGGAATTCGATGAAACAAGTTTCGTTGGGTCCGTAATGTCGAACTGTAGCTACATGTCCATTTTTATCAAATTTGTATATCGTATGTGATCATACGTATTTTAAATAATAAATACAAGTAGTAGTACAAAATAAATTAATATAATATTCGAATAAAAAATTATTTTACTATTCTATATGTACAACTACATCCTTATCTAACCTAAACATTTTCTTCTCTGGTCAACATTTTTGTAGCCGCCAGGAAGTTTCTTCCTCAAAGCAAAACCGTAACTTTGAAATTCATATAAAAATTCGATTCTTTTCTAAAAATCAAGAGATGTATATAGATGAGATCCTCTTGAGTTATTCTTCATTTCTATATGTGTTTGGGGGAGTTCGATGCTACATTTGTTTGCTATTATTTGTACGGCTTGTAGCTAGGGCTTGAGAGATGGTAAGATTGAGGGCTTGATTCGAAGAATGGTGTTTGGTTTTGTGTTTAGGAGGTTGAGTTGCATCAATGTTGAGATTTTGGGAATGTACAAGTACAAAAAGTGACGCGTGCATTTCCTGTAGTGCGGATTTTGGAGCTGAGAGCATAATTACATCGAGGAGTGCGAGGTGTTGTCTTTGGCCTTGGCGAGGAGGAGATTGAGGTGAGAAGAACAATGGTAGTATGATTTTCAATTTTCGGTGAAGAATTGAGGGTGGATGGAGTTCGAATATCACGGAAATGGCCCTGAGTTATGTACGGGAGGATGCATGATATACTTGGGAAAGAAGGGTTTATCACGTGGGCTTGGGTGGAAGGAAATTGGGTCGGGGTACTTTGGTATGGGCCAAACTCAATTAAAATTTAGTTTAATCCATTTTAAATACCTGTATAACTTGTAAATTAAGTATCTCGACCATACTCTATCAGAATTGCGAACGGTCAGATCCGTTGGGATCGTATGGATAGTGGCTACACAATGGAACTGACTGGGAGTGAATTGGAGCTCAGAACAATTTATTGCAAAATAAATTGTCCGTCTGAATTAAAGATAGTTAATAGTTATTTAATGATAACTGTCCAATGTGAGTAAATCTCAACAACTCTATCAGTTCATATTTTTAGAACTGATAAATGATAATTGATTGCTGTGTGTTGATTGTTTGGTCGAATTGTTGATGTATTGGTTGAAATTATAGATAACGATATATATATATATATATCATTAATCAAATATTGATTCTGTTTATCAGAATATTTCATATCGAAATGAAATCGATGTTATTATATTGTTTAACATCTATGGATGCAGGGAAAAAGGTCGGAGGAATCCAACTGGATTCCTCAACATTTATTTTATTGTTTTTCATATATGGTGATATATGATGTGATATATAATCTGTTGTTGATGATGTGTGTTAGAATGAGATTGATCATTGTTATTTGGTATTTTAAATACCATAAGAAATACTGGAATATAAAAAGGGATTTTTCAATGTTATGGTGAAAAAGAAATATATATAAAATCAAAGGATTTTATAAAAACAGGTATTTATAAAAATCAAAGGATTTTATAAAAAGAAATATTTTTAAAATGAATAGAATTTCACAAAAGGAATTATTTATATAATAAATAAGATTTTATAAAAGTAAATATTTGGGAAATAAATATAGAGAAATTGGAAAGGAAAGATTTGTAAAAACATTTACAAATAGAAATGGAAAGGAAATATTTGTATAACATTTACAAATAGAATTGAAAAGGAAATATTTATTAGTTAAATAAATAGAATTGAAAAGGAAATATTTATTGGTTAAATAAATAGAATTGAAAAAGAAATATTTATTGGTTAAATAAATAGAATTGAAAGAAATATTTATTTGTTAAATAAATAGAATTGAAGAGGAAATATTTATGTAGAAAATAAATTTGGGAATGGGATACTATCTTGAAATACGAAGTCAAACTTAACGGAGTTAATCGATTAGAGTTAATCGAGTTAGAGTTAATCGATTAGAGTTAATCGAATTAGAATTAATCGATTAGAGTTAATCGAGTTAGAGTTAATTGAAAGGAGTTAATCGAATTAGAATTAATCGATTAGAGTTAATCGAGTTAGAGTTAATTGAAAGGAGTTAATCGAGTTAGAGTTAATCGATTAGAGTTAATCGAGTTAGAGTTAATCGATTAGAGTTAATCGAATTAGAGTAAATCGATTAGAGGTAATCGAGTTAGAATTAATTGAATAGAGTTAATTGAACAAGAGTTAGCCGAATACTAGTTATTCGAATAGAGTTAATTGAACTAGAGTTAGTCGAATTAGAGTTATTCGAATATAGTTTATTCAAAAGGAGTTAATCGAATATAGTTTGTTCGAAAGGAGTTAATCGAATATAGTTTATTCGAAAGGTAGTTTATTCGAAAGGAGTTAATCAAATATAGTTTATTCGAAAGGAGTTAATCGAATATAGTTTATTCGAAAGGTGTTAATCGAATATAGTTTATTCGAAAGGAGTTAATCGAATATAGTTTATTCGAAAGGAGTTATCGAATATAGTTTATTCGAAAAGGAGTTATCGAATAGAGATTATTCGAAAGAGTGTTATACGTTGAAATTCGATTATATCGAATTCGGGAAAGTTCACTTTCTGTTTTAATCAAGATTTATTTATTTATTTATAAATTGCCTATTTAGTTATTTAGTTAAATTAAGGAATAAAAGTTATATTTTGAAGATAGATATTTCAGAAGTAGGGATTATAACGCTATAGTTATAATCAGTGTTTTCAATAAAGAAGTGGATTCGTAAATAGAATCCGAGAGTTACGTAAGGAAGTTTGTTAAAGATTTACAAGGTGAACTTTGTCTATTTCGAGGTTAGAAATGTTGTTCAGTTAAGGTCTGAGAGGTAGTTATACCCCAACTTGATTGACTACATTTTTAACTAAGGAATGGTTAAGGTTCGATAGTGAAGGTTGGTTAAGTAAATTTAGTTAATGAGTGTAATGTTTTGAGTTGGCATGACGATGTTTTATTTAAACATCTGTTTAAATCCAATTGTAGGAGTTTTGGAAATGTTTTCCAAATAAGAATCAGAAATGTTTTCAAATGTAGAAAACAAGAAGTGGAAATGTTTTCCAATGTTAATAACGTATATTTTCTAAATTTAGAAAATAAGAAATGTTGAATATATGAAAACAGGAGATGAAAAAAATGAATAAATTAATGAACTAAAGAGATAAATGTTAAATGATGATTGATTGATATAATTTCCATCCGGAAATAATATAATTGTTTGCACATGTGTTTTTCTTTGATAGTTAACTCACTGACTATCGAAGTTTTTGACCATTTTTCCATCGTCAATACGGAGAGACCGGGATCAGAGTCATTATCTGAAAATCACTCTGTATGGGCATTAGCGTTGCGATCAAATATGATAAAGATAATTGAAGACGGGGTTTTTGCAAGGGTTGTTCTGTCAAATCCTAGGTAGAAATTTCCTAAGATGGATTTATAGAATAGTGCCTTCGGTTTGTCTAGTCCCAGGACAACCTGTACGGAAGAATGTCTAACAGTGTATATTTAATGGATCACATAAGTTGATCTCTTCAAACGTATGTACATTTGGTGGCGGAGGAATTCGTTTCTCTTAGCTGTATACCCGTTTTATTTTTGGGGAAATCAATTTGTGATTTGGCGGGTATGACGATGTGACATTCAAAGTGAATAATTGTGTGATCTGTCAGAGATATGCGTGGCCTCTAGCCTCACAACCGGGAAATGACAAAAATCGGGCAGGAAGTATGGCTAAGTGGTTGACTGCCAATTAGGGTGTATTATCACCTATCTAGAGATATTCATTTCATTCTTTAATCTATTTGATGCTGTCCCATTCGGGAAACGGTTGCTGATCCCAACCGTTGGTGATATACATTCGATACACTCAAGCGAAATGAGTGGTCGGTCATGTGTGGTCGGGATGCAAGATGTTCTTGTTGAACCCAGTGTATTCCTCTCTAGAGGTGCACTGTAACACCCCACGTCCGTTAGTGTCACTCACAAAGGGAATGCACTAAAATCTGTGGAGCATTTTGGGTAAAAGATGCAGATAAATTACAAGACAGACAAATTATTAAACAGTGGAAAATAGAACTTTGCTTTATTGATAATTTAGTCTGTACAAGATTCTTTTACAATATCAGAGTATCATCTGTCTTTATAAAATAAAGAAGCATGAAAATACATTTATATATATATTCCCCAATGTAGCAAGAGCCAACCATAGCATCTGGAAGAGAATCCAAAGACAACTTCGTCAAATCTTCAAGCTGGGAAAGAGCAACGGTCCAGTCTAATCCTGAGTTATACTATTCCCTCCTCAACTACCTGGGGGGGGGGGGGGAACGGAAGAAAAGAAGACGAAAGAAAAACAGAGTCAGACATAAAGCCTGAGTAAGTTCAGTAACTTCTAGCATGTGAACATGGAAAAACAAAACGACATGAATTAACTGAATACAAGATTACACCATGACGATAAGGTCAACAAGATTAGACAAGGTAGTCACAAGATATGCTAAGATGACTGGATACGCTCTAATACTTTCGCAGCTTCGCTATTTCTTTGTTATACTGGTTTCTATATCTCTGCACCACCTAACTAGTGTTCAACTAGTAACGACAACGTGATCCCAACCCCTGTAGTTTCCATTGTCTTCAGGCATACATTTATTGTTTATTACCTAGATCTAGTCTAGTGTTTTCTATCAAGTGCTTCTTAGATTTAACTATAGTTTTACGCTATCTGCTGAACGCTTTTCGAGTTCAGGGTTTATGCCACCTAGTCCAACTAGGGATTACGCTACCTGTCGAACAATGCCCCCAAGTCTAGGACACACTACCTAGAGTGGTATATGCTCCTAGGCTTCCCCACGCATGTATCGCGAATCGTTATCGCTTGTCTAGATGCACATGTCCTGTAATGTGCGATCCGAGTCCTGTGACAGGGCAAATCAAGGAATACAGAACTCGGTCGGGAGCTTTCGGATATCTGCCGATGCAGATGCTAAGGTCTGTTTTTATTCCAGTGGCTATGGTCCCACTTGACCCCTCCCTCAACTAATGAAAGGCACACCTTGTAAAATGAGAACTATACGCCGGCCCCCGGTGCCCCACTATCCTATGGCCATCCGCAACCATAACTAGATAGCAAGTATATGGTCTTTTGGAGTTCTCCGCCTTTCCGCTTCACGTATCTCGATTGACTCAAGATGGATGGTAGACGACGAGTTGCTATCACAGGGCTACCGTCTTCTCGCCGAATCACGCTGGTCCATCCTAGTCTTTAGGTTGCCACATATATATATTGCAACTAAGGCATACCCTCGGTTCTTCTAACGCAGACCTTAACCTCTGTGAGCCCAGGATGATCATCTGCAGCCTCACAGAGGGATACCAAGAGTACCCTCACGTCCCCTCGAAGCCTCGGGCTTCGTAACCCAATTCGTTGGAGCCTTCTTAAAACCATATGGATGTCCGCTCCTTCGTGTTATACTAAGAATTACTACTTAGTTCTACTAACTAAGGTTTACCACTTAGTTTCCAAATTCCTTGTTTTCTTAACTAAGTTTTACTACTTAGTCCCTTTTTCAACTGAGGTTTACTATTTAGTTTTCTTTCTCGCCAGGTTGGGTTGGTTAAGTGTCTTTAGTCGATTGAAGCTATCTTAACCCTCTTCCCTTATCCTATTACACTGGTTAAGTGTTATCCCTTTATGCTTTTTACTTAACCCTATTCATTTATCATATTATGATGGTTAAGCATTCAAGTTTACTTAGCCCTATGGTCTAGTCCAGCTAACATATTAATTTGGCTAAGTGTATTACTTAACCCCAACCTCTGTCTAATTAACATGTTAAATTGGCTAAGTGTATTAACTTTACTTAACCCCACCTTTTAGTCCAGTCAACATGTTAATTTGGCTAAGTATTCCCATGGACTTAACCCTCCCATTCTAGCTTTAACTGTGCTAAGTTGGTTAAGTGTTCCTTAACCTTCCCATTCTAGATTTAATTAATAAATTAAAGCCGCAACCTCTCACATTAGACAAATATTGCTGCGGTTACTGGATGTGCCGGTCGGTTCCGGGCAGGTTTACACCGCAACTCAGTCTAACCTCGGGTTAGGCATATTCATGTTTTCTAAGTTCAAAAGGGTTTTTGATTAATTTCCAAATCTGGTTTTGAAAACAACCATCCCGTCCTTCGGATCAGTTAGGGATAGCCAGGGAGGGCAGGAAACTTGTATTTTCCAAACCCAAGCCTAGACACTATCCTCTCTGTCACCCTAGAACCTTCTGGTCTATGTGTTATAAAAAGGGGTGTTATCAAAATACTTTTCTTTTGTTTATAAATTGTTAACAATTTATTTCAAAAGCCCATTTCCCCTTTTTAGACAAATTTGGCCTATATTTATTTGTCAAGCCTACTAGTATACTTATATTCTAGGCCCAAGTCCTAACCCAACATGCAGTTTAGGCCATTTCCTATTTCATTGCCGAAACTAGATTAAATATCCTAGTTTATAATTTATGGCCAAAATTTAACCAAGTTACATATTTTGTGGTAAATGAACAATTTAACATTTATGACGAATTCTATAAGTAAATTACTCCTAATTTACTGATTTCATTACTACTCTTTTAATGTACATTGTCACATTTATTATTATGGCCCATTCTCTCTTATTTATCATATTTATACTTTTTGGTATGTAAATTATACCAAGTTTAGTGTTGCTAACCATAATTTATTCTAAACATGACAATTGCTCACAATTATGAATAAATTCAAAATTGTGCTAATATACTTATTCCAAATCAACCTTAATTAACCCAATCTTGGTTTAACATCCTAATTCACAATTTATGGCAAAACTAGAATTATTTTTCTAGTTTACATTTTATGCCTAAAATTTAGCTTACTTACTAACGCTAAATTTAATATGTCAAAATCACATATTCCCTAATCCATGTCAAATTTCCCCGTTTTCATTTTAATATGCATGTCATAATACATATTCCAAATTATGCCAATTTCCAAGTTTACAACTACGTTCATATTCATTTCCATGTTTTTCCCCAAATCGCATTCCCACCATTCGAATAATCGTGATTCAACCTAGATTATAAATAAATCTAGATTCGTAGATAAAAAGGGAATGAATCAAAATGACAAGAAGGAATAATTGGCATAAAAAGGTTTGGATAACAATGTAGGTTCAAGAATATGGGTAGACCTAACTAAATAGGTAAATTCCCACTGTCTTAAAACCAAAGAATGGGCAAAATAGGTTCAAGAACGTGGGTAGACCTAACTTAATAGGTAAATTCCCACTGTCTTAAAACCAAAGAAAAACCAAGGAACAGGTAGAATAAATAATTGGGTTTATACCCAACTTCTCAATCACAAAACTAAAGCAATATTTTCCTAATCATAAATCATGGGTGTCAAAATCACAGTTGTCCTCATTATGTCACAAGTAATAGTTTATGTCCAAATCAAAGGTATAGGCCTAGTCAAGGAAATAATCCTTGTAGTCACAGTCACAGTCATAGGAAATGTCCATAGTCATATGCGATGTTCATAGTCCAAAAGGAAAATAATTCCCATAAGTCATTGTCATAGGCAATGTTTATATGTCCCAAAATCAAAGGCTTATGTCATAGTCCAAAGGCATATGCTTTCAAAGGCCACAGTTCTATAGTCATAGTCACGGTTACAGTCTTATTTGTCCTCGAATCGTAACAGTTCTTAATTCATTCCAAGAGTATAAACACAGATTCGAAGAGAGAGAGAGAGATTTGGCATATTCCTTTATTCCTTTAATTTCATGTCACGAATAAAACAAAATATTCAGATCTAGAAATAACCAACTTACAGAAAATAGATCTAGAAAAGAAGGAAAGCATGGCTATGATTTGTGCGTCGTTGCTTGAAACTTGTTTGAGCTAGCCTTTGAATTCTTCACTTGAAACTTTGATTTGAATCCCTCCTTAAAAGTCTTTTAGCAGCATCTCCTCGTCTTGAATCATATTTTATTTTATTTATTTAAGAAAATTTAGAGGAAGGGAAGAAGCCATGAATCTTAGTAGCATAAGGATAGAAGAGAATTGGTGCAAAGAGAATGAAGACTAGGGCTGTATATATAGCTGCTCAAGACCTTATCGTACACGCAGCGCTGAGTCAGCATTGAACCTAGTTAAGAAAATAGTCCAGGTACGTAGATGAATCTAGCCAAACCTTATCATACACGCAGTGCTGAGTCAGCATTGGGTCCCATAAGCTATTTTGGCGTAAAAGTTTGATTTTCAAACTTTTGAATTTCTGGAATTTATTTAACTGTTTTATTCACATGAAATATTCTTATATGTATACAATTCCTCTAACGACCATTTTACGCGTATATATATACGCACAACTTTCATTTTATTTTCAAAATTCAAATGATGTTGCCATATTTCATTGACTGTAGCCTTATCTTGAATTTTATCTTTCGTATACATATATTTTTGTATATATATATATATATTTATATTTCTCATATGTATATATATATATTTTCTTTATTTCCTTATACGTACGTTCTTATCCTTTCAAATTTTGAATTTGTATACGTACATATATTTGCATGTTTAGTTGGCCCTCTCTAAAACAATGATAAAAAATTATGCCGCCGCCGGGGTTCGAACCCCCGACCTCCATGCTACCAATCCAATGCCTTAACCAACTGAGCTACAGAGGCTTTTGTTAATAAGTCTTAGAACAATAATAATTATTGTTCTCTCCTTACTTCTCTTTTTCATGTTAGTTACAATACTTAAATTAAACAACTGCATGGATCTTTTTCTTTTAATTTTTCTTTTAAAAATTAATTATACTTTAATTTGAGAATCTTAATGTCACAGAATTACGGGGTGTTACATTCTCCCCCACTTAAAAGGATTTCGTCCCCGAAATCTTCAAGTTAGGAAGAATGTGTCCTACCATCCAATCACCCATCTACTCAACCATTCAATCACAGGCATTCATTGTCCTTAAAAGATTTCTAATGCTTTCATGTTCATATGCATAGTGTGTGTATATGTCTCTATCTAATGCAAAATCAGGCGGTCTACTGATTCAGTTGACCTCCTTAATGCAAATCATGTTAGTGCCATGCGTCCAATCATGCATGCAAACATCCGTAGTCATGGAAATACTACATGCGTGCACAGCCATTCATCCATATGCAACGTCCATATGATATCATATCAAGTTCAACTTATAAACAAATGCATATATGTAAATGCAATATGAGAGCGTCCGAACTTGATCTAGTGCCTAATACGTATGCATATGCATCCACGAGCAACCATTTGCAACCATTCAACCATAACATGTTTCAAATACATGTTTACATCCATTGGCTTCTACCTAAGGATCGCATATACGACCTAGAGGATATACTTTGGAAAGAGAGAAACAACTACGCGTAAAGCTCCTAAACAGAGAAATCAAGGATGCACCCTTAAGGAAAAAGGGCATGTTGCTAGTATCTAGCCTTCTTGAGCTTTACTCCACCGTATCTTAACCAATTTATCTTCACGATTGTGAAGTTCCTAATCTCCATTTCCAAAATAAACAGATGTCAATCACGGCGCCAAGTATATGTACTAAGATGATTAGAGGCCTCCCTCTTAGCTTATCCATCACGCCATAACTATGAGAGTCAAAAGATCACTCCGTACTTTTTAGAGTACCTACCACAACTATTCATCTTTCACGCAAACCATCCAAACCGAACTCGACATTCCTCAAGTACAAGCCCCAAAGGCCTAAACCAATATCAGACAAGCATCCAAGGAATATCTTCTCCGAATTTAGACGATCTACGTGAGATGATATAAGCAAACTCGATAGCTATCCTCAAATCCCTACTAACCAAAAACTGGTTGGACCACCAATTGGATTTGAGACTCTAGTGGGATCTTTCTACTATACAAGTACCATGGTGCAGAGACCCAACTATGGAAGTGGATATGAACAAATGCGAAGTGCTAAATCCGAACAGAAAAACTAGATTCTTCCAACAGAAACCTTTACCACCTATCTCCTAGGTACGCTCAGCATGTACTTTCCCTTCTGAAAATCTTGTCCTTTGTCCTTAATTATATGCCCTATCATACCATAGTAAAGATACTTCCTCTTTTATAATTTTCTTCCTCCTTCGTGAGCTAAACCTACATCCATGATTTCCTCATCCTGGGATTGTGCTCCCTTTTGCCAAACTCCTCACCTTTTTCTGTGTATAACCATGTTGGCAAATCCCTCGAAAGCTGCTTCCATCATACCGAAGACCCTACTAAGCTTGAAAGAAGACTGGCCGTAAGTGAAACAACTACGGCTATAGATGGAAGTCGGGCACTACTTCGCCCTTCGATGAGGTTATCTCCCAGAAAGCCAGGAGCCCCAGAGACTCAAGAAAGAAGGAGACAAGAATTCAAACAGAGGAAGAGGAGACAATGCGTATGGCTTTGGGGAATATGCCTTTAAAACAAATCCTTTCTTTTAAAAATGCTACTTTAAAAACCTTTTGAATTTTTTTTTTCAATTCTTTTATCTGATCCGGTAACCTTCAGCTCTGATACCACGTGTAACACCCCACATCCGTTAGTGTCACTCACAAAGGGAATGCACTAAGTTCTGTGGAGCATTTTGGGTAAAAGATGCAGATAAATTACAAGACAGACAAATTATTAAACAGTGGAAAATAGAACTTTGCTTTATTGATAATTTAGTCTGTACAAGATTCTTTTACAATATCAGAGTATCATCTATCTTTATAAAATAAAGAAGCATGAAAATACATTTATATATATATTCCCCAATGTAGCAAGAGCCAACCATAGCATCTGGAAGAGAATCCAAAGACAACTTCGTCAAATCTTCAAGCTGGGAAAGAGCAACGGTCCAGTCTAATCCTGAGTTATACTATTCCCTCCTAACTACCTGGGGGGGGGGGGAAACGGAAGAAAAGAAGACGAAAGAAAAACAGAGTCAGACATAAAGCCTGAGTAAGTTCAGTAACTTCTAGCATGTGAACATGGAAAAACAAAACGACATGAATTAACTGAATACAAGATTACACCATGACGATAAGGTCAACAAGATTAGACAAGGTAGTCACAAGATATGCTAAGATGACTGGATACGCTCTAATACTTTCGCAGCTTCGCTATTTCTTTGTTATACTGGTTTCTATATCTCTGCACCACCTAACTAGTGTTCAACTAGTAACGACAACGTGATCCCAACCCCTGTAGTTTCCATTGTCTTCAGGCATACATTTATTGTTTATTACCTAGATCTAGTCTAGTGTTTTCTATCAAGTGCTTCTTAGATTTAACTATAGTTTTACGCTATCTGCTGAACGCTTTTCGAGTTCAGGGTTTATGCCACCTAGTCCAACTAGGGATTACGCTACCTGTCGAACAATGCCCCCAAGTCTAGGACACACTACCTAGAGTGGTATATGCTCCTAGGCTTCCCCACGCATGTATCGCGAATCGTTATCGCTTGTCTAGATGCACATGTCCTGTAATGTGCGATCCGAGTCCTGTGACAGGGCAAATCAAGGAATACAGAACTCGGTCGGGAGCTTTCGGATATCTGCCGATGCAGATGCTAAGGTCTGTTTTTATTCTAGTGGCTATGGTCCCACTTGACCCCTCCCTCAACTAATGAAAGGCACACCTTGTAAAATGAGAACTATACGCCGGCCCCCGGTGCCCCACTATCCTATGGCCATCCGCAACCATAACTAGATAGCAAGTATATGGTCTTTTGGAGTTCTCCGCCTTTCCGCTTCACGTATCTCGATTGACTCAAGATGGATGGTAGACGACGAGTTGCTATCACAGGGCTACCGTCTTCTCGCCGAATCACGCTGGTCCATCCTAGTCTTTAGGTTGCCACATATATATATTGCAACCAAGGCATACCCTCGGTTCTTCTAACGCAGACCTTAACCTCTGTGAGCCCAGGATGATCATCTGCAGCCTCACAGAGGGATACCAAGAGTACCCTCACGTCCCCTCGAAGCCTCGGGCTTCGTAACCCAATTCGTTGGAGCCTTCTTAAAACCATATGGATGTCCGCTCCTTCGTGTTATACTAAGAATTACTACTTAGTTCTACTAACTAAGGTTTACCACTTAGTTTCCAAATTCCTTGTTTTCTTAACTAAGTTTTACTACTTAGTCCCTTTTTCAACTGAGGTTTACTATTTAGTTTTCTTTCTCGCCAGGTTGGGTTGGTTAAGTGTCTTTAGTCGATTGAAGCTATCTTAACCCTCTTCCCTTATCCTATTACACTGGTTAAGTGTTATCCCTTTATGCTTTTTACTTAACCCTATTCATTTATCATATTCTGATGGTTAAGCATTCAAGTTTACTTAACCCTATGGTCTAGTCCAGCTAACATATTAATTTGGCTAAGTGTATTACTTAACCCCAACCTCTGTCTAATTAACATGTTAAATTGGCTAAGTGTATTAACTTTACTTAACCCCACCTTTTAATCTAGTCAACATGTTAATTTGGCTAAGTATTCCCATGGACTTAACCCTCCCATTCTAGCTTTAACTGTGCTAAGTTGGTTAAGTGTTCCTTAACCTTCCCATTCTAGCTTTAATTAATAAATTAAAGCCGCAACCTCTCACATTAGACAAATATTGCTGCGGTTACTGGATGTGCCGGTCGGTTCCGGGCAGGTTTACACCGCAACTCAGTCTAACCTCGGGTTAGGCATATTCATGTTTTCTAAGTTCAAAAGGGTTTTTGATTAATTTCCAAATCTGGTTTTGAAAACAACCATCCCGTCCTTCGGATCAGTTAGGGATAGCCAGGGAGGGCAGGAAACTTGTATTTTCCAAACCCAAGCCTAGACACTATCCTCTCTATCACCCTAGAACCTTCTGGTCTATGTGTTATAAAAAGGGGTGTTATCAAAATACTTTTCTTTTGTTTATAAATTGTTAACAATTTATTTCAAAAGCCCATTTCCCCTTTTTAGACAAATTTGGCCTATATTTATTTGTCAAGCCTACTAGTATACTTATATTCTAGGCCCAAGTCCTAACCCAACATGCAGTTTAGGCCATTTCCTATTTCATTGCCGAAACTAGATTAAATATCCTAGTTTATAATTTATGGCCAAAATTTAACCAAGTTACATATTTTGTGGTAAATGAACAATTTAACATTTATGACGAATTCTATAAGTAAATTACTCCTAATTTACTGATTTCATTACTACTCTTTTAATGTACATTGTCACATTTATTATTATGGCCCATTCTCTCTTATTTATCATATTTATACTTTTTGGTATGTAAATTATACCAAGTTTAGTGTCGCTAACCATAATTTATTCTAAACATGACAATTGCTCACAATTATGAATAAATTCAAAATTGTGCTAATATACTTATTCCAAATCAACCTTAATTAACCCAATCTTGGTTTAACATCCTAATTCACAATTTATGGCAAAACTAGAATTATTTTTCTAGTTTACATTTTATGCCTAAAATTTAGCTTACTTACTAATGCTAAATTTAATATGTCAAAATCACATATTCCCTAATCCATGTCAAATTTCCCCGTTTTCATTTTAATATGCATGTCATAATACATATTCCAAATTATGCCAATTTCCAAGTTTACAACTACGTTCATATTCATTTCCATGTTTTTCCCCAAATCGCATTCCCACCGTTCGAATAATCGTGATTCAACCTAGATTATAAATAAATCTAGATTCGTAGATAAAAAGGGAATGAATCAAGATGACAAGAAGGAATAATTGGCATAAAAAGGTTTGGATAACAATGTAGGTTCAAGAATATGGGTAGACCTAACTAAATAGGTAAATTCCCACTGTCTTAAAACCAAAGAATGGGCAAAATAGGTTCAAGAACGTGGGTAGACCTAACTTAATAGGTAAATTCCCACTGTCTTAAAACCAAAGAAAAACCAAGGAACAGGTAGAATAAATAATTGGGTTTATACCCAACTTCTCAATCACAAAACTAAAGCAATATTTTCCTAATCATAAATCATGGGTGTCAAAATCACAGTTGTCCTCATTATGTCATAAGTAATAGTTTATGTCCAAATCAAAGGTATAGGCCTAGTCAAGGAAATAATCCTTGTAGTCACAGTCACAGTCATAGGAAATGTCCATAGTCATATGCGATGTTCATAGTCCAAAAGGAAAATAATTCCCATAAGTCATTGTCATAGGCAATGTTTATATGTCCCAAAATCAAAGGCTTATGTCATAGTCCAAAGGCATATGCTTTCAAAGGCCACAGTTCTATAGTCATAGTCACGGTTACAGTCTTATTTGTCCTCGAATCGTAACAGTTCTTAATTCATTCCAAGAGTATAAACACAGATTCGAAGAGAGAGAGAGAGATTTGGCATATTCCTTTATTCCTTTAATTTCATGTCACGAATAAAACAAAATATTCAGATCTAGAAATAACCAACTTACAGAAAATAGATCTAGAAAAGAAGGAAAGCATGGCTATAATTTGTGCGTCGTTGCTTGAAACTTGTTTGAGCTAGCCTTTGAATTCTTCACTTGAAACTTTGATTTGAATCCCTCCTTAAAAGTCTTTTAGCAGCATCTCCTCGTCTTGAATCATATTTTATTTTATTTATTTAAGAAAATTTGGAGGAGGGGAAGAAGCCATGAATCTTAGCAGCATAAGGATAGAAGAGAATTGGTGCAAAGAGAATGAAGACTAGGGCTGTTTATATAGCTGCTCAAGACCTTATCGTACACGCAGCGCTGAGTCAGCATTGAACCTAGTTAAGAAAATAGTCCAGGTACGTAGATGAATCTAGCCAAACCTTATCATACACGCAGTGCTGAGTCAGCATTGGGTCCCACAAGCTATTTTGGCGTAAAGTTTGATTTTCAAACTTTTGAATTTCTGGAATTTATTTAACTGTTTTATTCACATGAAATATTCTTATATGTATACAATTCCTCTAACGACCATTTTACGCGTATATATATACGCACAACTTTCATTTTATTTTCAAAATTCAAATGATGTTGCCATATTTCATTGACTGTAGCCTTATCTTGAATTTTATCTTTCGTATACATATATTTTTGTATATATATATATATTTATATTTCTCATATGTATATATATATATTTTCTTTATTTCCTTATACGTACGTTCTTATCCTTTCAAATTTTGAATTTGTATACGTACATATATTTGCATGTTTAGTTGGCCCTCTCTAAAACAATGATAAAAAATTATGCCGCCGCCGGGGTTCGAACCCCCGACCTCCATGCTACCAATCCAATGCCTTAACCAACTGAGCTACAGAGGCTTTTGTTAATAAGTCTTAGAACAATAATAATTATTGTTCTCTCCTTACTTCTCTTTTTCATGTTAGTTACAATACTTAAATTAAACAACTGCATGGATCTTTTTCTTTTAATTTTTCTTTTAAAAATTAATTATACTTTAATTTGAGAATCTTAATGTCACAGAATTACGGGGTGTTACATTCTCCCCCAGTTAAAAGGATTTCGTCCCCGAAATCTTCAAGTTAGGAAGAATGTGTCCTACCATCCAATCACCCATCTACTCAACCATTCAATCACAGGCATTCATTGTCCTTAAAAGATTTCTAATGCTTTCATGTTCATATGCATAGTGTGTGTATATGTCTCTATCTAATGCAAAATCAGGCGGTCTACTGATTCAGTTGACCTCCTTAATGCAAATCATGTTAGTGCCATGCGTCCAATCATGCATGCAAACATCCGTAGTCATGGAAATACTACATGCGTGCACAGCCATTCATCCATATGCAACGTCCATATGATATCATATCAAGTTCAACTTATAAACAAATGCATATATGTAAATGCAATATGAGAGCGTCCGAACTTGATCTAGTGCCTAATACGTATGCATATGCATCCACGAGCAACCATTCAACCATAACATGTTTCAAATACATGTTTACATCCATTGGCTTCTACCTAAGGATCGCATATACGACCTAGAGGATATACTTTGGAAAGAGAGAAACAACTACGCGTAAAGCTCCTAAACAGAGAAATCAAGGATGCACCCTTAAGGAAAAAGGGCATGTTGCTAGTATCTAGCCTTCTTGAGCTTTACTCCACCGTATCTTAACCAATTTATCTTCACGATTGTGAAGTTCCTAATCTCCATTTCCAAAATAAACAGATGTCAATCACGGCGCCAAGTATATGTACTAAGATGATTAGAGGCCTCCCTCTTAGCTTATCCATCACGCCATAACTATGAGAGTCAAAAGATCACTCCGTACTTTTTAGAGTACCTACCACAACTATTCATCTTTCAGGCAAACCATCCAAACCGAACTCGACATTCCTCAAGTACAAGCCCCAAAGGCCTAAACCAATATCAGACAAGCATCCAAGGAATATCTTCTCCGAATTTAGATGATCTACGTGAGATGATATAAGCAAACTCGATAGCTATCCTCAAATCCCTACTAACCAAAAACTGGTCGGACCACCAATTGGATTTGAGACTCTAGTGGGATCTTTCTACTATACAAGTACTATGGTGCAGAGACCCAACTATGGAAGTGGATATGAACAAATGCGAAGTGCTAAATCCGAACAGAAAAACTAGATTCTTCCAACAGAAACCTTTACCACCTATCTCCTAGGTACGCTCAGCATGTACTTTCCCTTCTGAAAATCTTGTCCTTTGTCCTTAATTATATGCCCTATCATACCATAGTAAAGATACTTCCTCTTTTATAATTTTCTTCCTCCTTCGTGAGCTAAACCTACATCCATGATTTCCTCATCCTGGGATTGTGCTCCCTTTTGCCAAACTCCTCACCTTTTTCTGTGTATAACCATGTTGGCAAATCCCTCGAAAGCTGCTTCCATCATACCGAAGACCCTACTAAGCTTGAAAGAAGACTGGCCGTAAGTGAAACAACTACGGCTATAGATGGAAGTCGGGCACTACTTCGCCCTTCGATGAGGTTATCTCCCAGAAAGCCAGGAGCCCCAGAGACTCAAGAAAGAAGGAGACAAGAATTCAAACAGAGGAAGAGGAGACAATGCGTATGGCTTTGGGGAATATGCCTTTAAAACAAATCCTTTCTTTTAAAAATGCTACTTTAAAAACATTTTGAAAATATTTTTTTTTTCAATTCTTTTATCTGATCCGGTAACCTTCAGCTCTGATACCACGTGTAACACCCCACGTCCGTTAGTGTCACTCACAAAGGGAATGCACTAAGTTCTGTGGAGCATTTTGGGTAAAAGATGCAGATAAATTACAAGACAGACAAATTATTAAACAGTGGAAAATAGAACTTTGCTTTATTGATAATTTAGTCTGTACAAGATTCTTTTACAATATCAGAGTATCATCTATCTTTATAAAATAAAGAAGCATGAAAATACATTTATATATATATTCCCCAATGTAGCAAGAGCCAACCATAGCATCTGGAAGAGAATCCAAAGACAACTTCGTCAAATCTTCAAGCTGGGAAAGAGCAACGGTCCAGTCTAATCCTGAGTTATACTATTCCCTCCTCAACTACCTGGGGGGGGGGGAAACGGAAGAAAAGAAGACGAAAGAAAAACAGAGTCAGACATAAAGCCTGAGTAAGTTCAGTAACTTCTAGCATGTGAACATGGAAAAACAAAACGACATGAATTAACTGAATACAAGATTACACCATGACGATAAGGTCAACAAGATTAGACAAGGTAGTCACAAGATATGCTAAGATGACTGGATACGCTCTAATACTTTCGCAGCTTCGCTATTTCTTTGTTATACTGGTTTCTATATCTCTGCACCACCTAACTAGTGTTCAACTAGTAACGACAACGTGATCCCAACCCCTGTAGTTTCCATTGTCTTCAGGCATACATTTATTGTTTATTACCTAGATCTAGTCTAGTGTTTTCTATCAAGTGCTTCTTAGATTTAACTATAGTTTTACGCTATCTGCTGAACGCTTTTCGAGTTCAGGGTTTATGCCACCTAGTCCAACTAGGGATTACGCTACCTGTCGAACAATGCCCCCAAGTCTAGGACACACTACCTAGAGTGGTATATGCTCCTAGGCTTCCCCACGCATGTATCGCGAATCGTTATCGCTTGTCTAGATGCACATGTCCTGTAATGTGCGATCCGAGTCCTGTGACAGGGCAAATCAAGGAATACAGAACTCGGTCGAGAGCTTTCGGATATCTGCCGATGCAGATGCTAAGGTCTGTTTTTATTCCAGTGGCTATGGTCCCACTTGACCCCTCCCTCAACTAATGAAAGGCACACCTTGTAAAATGAGAACTATACGCCGGCCCCCGGTGCCCCACTATCCTATGGCCATCCGCAACCATAACTAGATAGCAAGTATATGGTCTTTTGGAGTTCTCCGCCTTTCCGCTTCACGTATCTCGATTGACTCAAGATGGATGGTAGACGACGAGTTGCTATCACAGGGCTACCGTCTTCTCGCCGAATCACGCTGGTCCATCCTAGTCTTTAGGTTGCCACATATATATATTGCAACCAAGGCATACCCTCGGTTCTTCTAACGCAGACCTTAACCTCTGTGAGCCCAGGATGATCATCTGCAGCCTCACAGAGGGATACCAAGAGTACCCTCACGTCCCCTCGAAGCCTCGGGCTTCGTAACCCAATTCGTTGGAGCCTTCTTAAAACCATATGGATGTCCGCTCCTTCGTGTTATACTAAGAATTACTACTTAGTTCTACTAACTAAGGTTTACCACTTAGTTTCCAAATTCCTTGTTTTCTTAACTAAGTTTTACTACTTAGTCCCTTTTTCAACTGAGGTTTACTATTTAGTTTTCTTTCTCGCCAGGTTGGGTTGGTTAAGTGTCTTTAGTCGATTGAAGCTATCTTAACCCTCTTCCCTTATCCTATTACACTGGTTAAGTGTTATCCCTTTATGCTTTTTACTTAACCCTATTCATTTATCATATTCTGATGGTTAAGCATTCAAGTTTACTTAACCCTATGGTCTAGTCCAGCTAACATATTAATTTGGCTAAGTGTATTACTTAACCCCAACCTCTGTCTAATTAACATGTTAAATTGGATAAGTGTATTAACTTTACTTAACCCCACCTTTTAGTCTAGTCAACATGTTAATTTGGCTAAGTATTCCCATGGACTTAACCCTCCCATTCTAGCTTTAACTGTGCTAAGTTGGTTAAGTGTTCCTTAACCTTCCCATTCTAGCTTTAATTAATAAATTAAAGCCGCAACCTCTCACATTAGACAAATATTGCTGCGGTTACTGGATGTGCCGGTCGGTTCCGGGCAGGTTTACACCGCAACTCAGTCTAACCTCGGGTTAGGCATATTCATGTTTTCTAAGTTCAAAAGGGTTTTTGATTAATTTCCAAATCTGGTTTTGAAAACAACCATCCCGTCATTCGGATCAGTTAGGGATAGCCAGGGAGGGCAGGAAACTTGTATTTTCCAAACCCAAGCCTAGACACTATCCTCTCTATCACCCTAGAACCTTCTGGTCTATGTGTTATAAAAAGGGGTGTTATCAAAATACTTTTCTTTTGTTTATAAATTGTTAACAATTTATTTCAAAAGCCCATTTCCCCTTTTTAGACAAATTTGGCCTATATTTATTTGTCAAGCCTACTAGTATACTTATATTCTAGGCCCAAGTCCTAACCCAACATGCAGTTTAGGCCATTTCCTATTTCATTGCCGAAACTAGATTAAATATCCTAGTTTATAATTTATGGCCAAAATTTAACCAAGTTACATATTTTGTGGTAAATGAACAATTTAACATTTATGACGAATTCTATAAGTAAATTACTCCTAATTTACCGATTTCATTACTACTCTTTTAATGTACATTGTCACATTTATTATTATGGCCCATTCTCTCTTATTTATCATATTTATACTTTTTGGTATGTAAATTATACCAAGTTTAGTGTCGCTAACCATAATTTATTCTAAACATGACAATTGCTCACAATTATGAATAAATTCAAAATTGTGCTAATATACTTATTCCAAATCAACCTTAATTAACCCAATCTTGGTTTAACATCCTAATTCAAAATTTATGGCAAAACTAGAATTATTTTTCTAGTTTACATTTTATGCCTAAAATTTAGCTTACTTACTAACGCTAAATTTAATATGTCAAAATCACATATTCCCTAATCCATGTCAAATTTCCCCGTTTTCATTTTAATATGCATGTCATAATACATATTCCAAATTATGCCAATTTCCAAGTTTACAACTACGTTCATATTCATTTCCATGTTTTTCCCCAAATCGCATTCCCACCGTTCGAATAATCGTGATTCAACCTAGATTATAAATAAATCTAGATTCGTAGATAAAAAGGGAATGAATCAAAATGACAAGAAGGAATAATTGGCATAAAAAGGTTTGGATAACAATGTAGGTTCAAGAATATGGGTAGACCTAACTAAATAGGTAAATTCCCACTGTCTTAAAACCAAAGAATGGGCAAAATAGGTTCAAGAACGTGAGTAGACCTAACTTAATAGGTAAATTCCCACTGTCTTAAAACCAAAGAAAAACCAAGGAACAGGTAGAATAAATAATTGGGTTTATACCCAACTTCTCAATCACAAAACTAAAGCAATATTTTCCTAATCATAAATCATGGGTGTCAAAATCACAGTTGTCCTCATTATGTCATAAGTAATAGTTTATGTCCAAATCAAAGGTATAGGCCTAGTCAAGGAAATAATCCTTGTAGTCACAGTCACAGTCATAGGAAATGTCCATAGTCATATGCGATGTTCATAGTCCAAAAGGAAAATAATTCCCATAAGTCATTGTCATAGGCAATGTTTATATGTCCCAAAATCAAAGGCTTATGTCATAGTCCAAAGGCATATGCTTTCAAAGGCCACAGTTCTATAGTCATAGTCACGGTTACAGTCTTATTTGTCCTCGAATCGTAACAGTTCTTAATTCATTCCAAGAGTATAAACACAGATTCGAAGAGAGAGAGAGAGATTTGGCATATTCCTTTATTCCTTTAATTTCATGTCACGAATAAAACAAAATATTCAGATCTAGAAATAACCAACTTACAGAAAATAGATCTAGAAAAGAAGGAAAGCATGGCTATGATTTGTGCGTCGTTGCTTGAAACTTGTTTGAGCTAGCCTTTGAATTCTTCACTTGAAACTTTGATTTGAATCCCTCCTTAAAAGTCTTTTAGCAGCATCTCCTCGTCTTGAATCATATTTTATTTTATTTATTTAAGAAAATTTAGAGGAGGGGAAGAAGCCATGAATCTTAGCAGCATAAGGATAGAAGATAATTGGTGCAAAGAGAATGAAGACTAGGGCTGTTTATATAGCTGCTCAAGACCTTATCGTACACGCAGCGCTGAGTCAGCATTGAACCTAGTTAAGAAAATAGTCCAGGTACGTAGATGAATCTAGCCAAACCTTATCATACACGCAGTGCTGAGTCAGCATTGGGTCCCACAAGCTATTTTGGCGTAAAAGTTTGATTTTCAAACTTTTGAATTTCTGGAATTTATTTAACTGTTTTATTCACATGAAATATTCTTATATGTATACAATTCCTCTAACGACCATTTTACGCGTATATATATACGCACAACTTTCATTTTATTTTCAAAATTCAAATGATGTTGCCATATTTCTACTAGATGATTATTATATTGTGGTTGATATACACTATCATAATATCAAAGAATTTTGATATAAAGACTATTTTGGATTCTCATAAGGGAAAAACCTCTTCCGTTATACGGCGTGGTCTTATGAGATATCGTTTAATTACTCAACTGTTTATAAATTGTTTTATTCACACCAGTCCCATGACTGACCCAAAGTTTATTTTGTTTTGTTTCCCTAAACTCTTGGGTGCCCAATTTTGTACGGGCAGTCAAGTAGTCAGGATTTTTTAGATATACTTGGAGAGCTTGGAGCAGGAGGCTTCAGGAATATGTAGCTATTGTTTATTTCTGCTGTGTTGTAAGTGTTATACTCTGATAATGTTACTGTATACATATACTGATTTTATTTCAAAGTTATGTATCTATTATATATTGTTCGTTCCGCTTTGAGATTCGTGTTTACTCTGATGTTGTATGTTCTTCTTCTTCTTCTTCTATTCTAAGTTTCTATCTTATCTATTATCACCCTCTAATTTCTTTCATAGACTATCCGGTGTTTCCGAAGCTTGGGTAGTCGACATTGAGTTTATGTCGATAACTAGGATCACGAAATCCCTGGGTCGTTACAATGGTATCAGAGCTGAAGGTTAAGTAATTACCTTGGCTCTATGGCGTGACTCAGTAGAGATGGGGTTAGTAATGCCCTAGATTGAGTTGAGTGTATATATACGATAGAGCTTATTTGTAGATTTTATAAAAATGGTTTTGTATTGTGAAGATTTATCGGTTGAGTTGTTTATGAATTCTGGTCGATCAGTTTGATCCACTGTATCGGTATGAGTTTCTAAACACTTGAATACGATGAACCGACATGATATGTTTTGAAAAGGGTAAATGAAATAATTTTATCGAAATTATATTTTGATATAAAGGATTTATATTGGAATTATTATAATATATTGGATATATTGGTTGTTATTATAATCGAGTAAGATTATATGGTTATGTAAATAACCGATCAGAATTCATATAAGTGAAATATATGAAAGCAGATGAATTAAATATGAATTTAAATCGGAATTGAAATTAAAAGATTAGAAATTTGGAAAGGTGTTTGTAGATGGATTTGGATTAAGTATATGAGAATTTTAAAATCTTGGGAGATTTTAAATTGTTTTACAAGCACTGTGATTGGTATTTTGAAATGTATTTCAAAATAGAAGTGTTTAGAAATGTTTTTGAAAGTAATATAGTATTGAACTCACTTCGATGGCTGGGAAATAACCCTGATGATGAATCGTGACATCATTAGTGTTCATTCCGAGTTCTAAGTGACGGATTACTACCAAAAATATTGATTTCGAATTGTTTTGGCAAAACAAGTTGTTTTAAATCCTGAAATGGAAAGTTCGACTCTTGAGAAAAGCAAAGCTGTTTAAAACTCCCAGGAAGAGACTGTTTGAATTAGAAACAAATTTAAATAAAAATTTATGGAAATAAATTGGAATTGAATTGAAAACCAATTAAGTGGAAATTGAATTGGATTAGAATGATATCGAGAAAATTGGATTTGTGACATAGGAATCCGAAATGATATTGGATTGATGAGTTAAGAATTTGAAAATCGAGAATGGTACTTTGATTTAAAATTGAATTTGGCCGGGATAAGCGAATGGTTGTGTTGGAGATAAAAGTGATTTGAGTTTGACTGGGATTACATTTGTATATGTTGAATTAGTAGCAGACATGAAAGATGGAATGATATGCCTGACAAAAAGGTACAAGTTTAAATTCTAATTGGGTATGAGATTTTGATGAGCCGATTTGGCAAGCCGCTTGGCTATTTGATTTTCTTTTGGGTTGGCGACGGCCTAGAGAGGCAAATTGTAGTTGTACCGATTGAGCCGTACAAAGGAGGTGCTGGCGAAATTTTTCGAAAAGTTAAGGTGTTAGAAAATTTTGAGGAGTTTTGAAAATTTTCGTTAGTAAGAATAAATAAATATTTAATTGAAATTAAATTGGTTCAGTTGAAACTGAAGTTAATAAAATAAACAAATAATTTTTAACCAGTTAATAGGGTTTGTTTTCTACCTTAGCAATTTCGAGGACGAAATTATTTTAAGGCGGGAAGAATGTAATGTCCCGTATTTTTACGGTATTATAATTAATTAATTTAATTATTTAAATTGTGATCCAGAGAATTAAATGGATATTTAATTAAATAATATATAATATTTAATTAATATAAATAATAGAATAATATATTTAATTTTTGAAATAGTCAGAAATAGTAGAATTCACAATATGGTGTGAATTGGGCAATTCAAAATATATAATTCAGTTTAAAATTGAATTACGATAACGAATATATTTAATTAATGATGGTTGAACGTATAAATTATATTATAATTATAATCGAGGTTGAAATGGTGCGGCAGTTCGTAATTTGGCGATTCGAACTTTAAACGAATATACAGAATCCGTTTTAAGCTGGATTTCTGTGAAACAAGAAACGTTCGGAGCTAGTGACATATATTTTTCTAATGGAAGAGAAAAATCAGGATTTCATCGTGTAGATTTTGATTTATGTCCAAATCAAATTTTCGAAAAGTCGCTATGGAATTCCTTTATAATTTATAACGATTTATTTATATTATAAATGGATTTTTCAATATAAATTGAATATCGATTCAACCGGGATTTGAGTACCAAGTTATAAATCCAATTGGAGCTGTATGATATTCTATTGTGAATATATACGATAATAAAAATATTATTTATATTTAATTTTATTATTTTTAAATATATAAATATTTAAAGGGTTTATTTAGAGCTTTAAAAATAGACAATTTTGCAAATGACCTCCGTTTTCGACGAATCTAATTTTGTTGGATCCGCAATATTAAGTTATTATTAGATTTCAATTTTCGTGATTTTTGAAGTCAGTATGTGGCCGTACGGGATTTTAAATTGAAAAACAATCGATAATTGGACCTTTAAAAATACGCTGTGTGAGCAAACTAAGTCGGAATGCGATGAAACAAGTTTCGCTGGGTCCGTAATGTCGAACTGTAGCTGCATGTCCATTTTTATCAAATTTGGATATCGCACGTGATCATACGCATTTTAAATAATAAATACAAGTAGTAGTACAAAATAAATTAATATAATATTCGAATAAAAAATTATTTAAACTATCCTATATATACCACTACATCCTTATCTAAACTAAACATTTGCTTCTCTGGTCAACACGTTTGTAGCCGCCAGGAAGTTTCTTCCTCAAAGCAAAACCGTAACTTTGAAATTAATATAAAAATTCGATTCTTTTCTGAAAATCACAAGATGTATATAGATGGGATCCTCTTGGGTTACTCTTCATTTCTATATGTGTTTGGGGGAGTTCAACGCTACGTTTGTTCGCTGTTATTTGTATGGCGTGTAGCTAGGGCTTGAGAGATGGTAAGATTGAGGGCTTGATTCGAAGAATGGTGTTTGGTTTTGTGTTTAGGAGGTTGAGTTGCATTGATGTTGAGATTTTGGGAATGTACGAGTACAAAAAGTGACGCGTGCATTTCCTGTAGCGCGGATTTTGGAGCTGAGAGCATAATTACATCGAGGAGTGCGAGGTGTTGTCTTTGGCCTTGGCGAGGAGAAGATTGAGGTGAGAAGAACAATGGTAGTATGATTTTCAATTTTCGGTGAAGAATTGAGGGAGGATGGAGTTCGAATATCACGGAAATGGCCATGAGTTATGTACGGGAGGATGCGTGATATACTTGGGGAAGAAGGGTTTATCACGTGGGCTTGGGTGGAAGGAAATTGGGCCGGGGTACTTTGGTATGGGCCAAACTCAATTAAAATTTAGTTTAATCCATTTTAAATACCTGTATAACTTGTAAATTAAGTATCTTGACCATACTCTATCAGAATTTTGAACGGTCAAATCCTTTGGGATCGTATGGACGGTGGCTACATAATGGAACTGACTGGGAGTGAATTGGAGCTCAGTACAATTTATTGCAAAATAAATTTTCCGTCTGAATCAAAGATAGTTAATCGTTATTTAACGATAACTGTCCAATGTGAGTAAACCTCACCAACTCTATCAGTTCATATTTTTATAATGTATTTTTAGAACTGATAAATGATAATTGATTGTTGTGTGTTGATTGTTTGGTTGAATTGCTGATGTATTGGTTGAAATTATAGATAACGATATATATATATATATATATATATATATATATTGTCAATCAAATATTGATTCTGTATATCAGAATATTTCATATCGAAATGAAATCGATGTTATTATATTGTTTAGCATCTGTGGATGCAGGGAAACAGGTCGGAGGAATCCAACTGGATTCCTCAACATTTATTTTATTGTTTTTCATATATGGTGATATATGATGTGATATATAATCTGTTGTTGATGATGTGTGTTAGAATGATATTGATCATTGTTATTTGGTATTTTAAATACCATAAGAAATACTGGAATATAAAAAGGGAATTTTCAATGTTACAATGAAAAAGAAATATATATAAAATCAAAGGATTTTATAAAATGAAATATTTTTAAAATGAATAGAACTTTATAAAAGGAATTATTAATGTAATAAATAATATTTTATAAAAGGAAATATTTTCGAGAAATAAATATAGAGAAATTGGAAAGGAAAGATTTGCAAAAATATTTACATATAGAATTGGAAAGGAAATATTTGTATAACATTTACAAATAGAATTGAAAACGAAATATTTATTGGTTAAATAAATAGAATTGAAAAGGAAATATTTATTGGTTAAATAAATAGAATTGAAACGAAATATTTATTTGTTAAATAAATAGAATTGAAAAGGAAATATTTATGTAGAAAATAAATAGAGTTATAAAAGGGATTTTTAAATAAGATTTAAGTGTTAGAAATAAAAAGGAGATTTCGTATGAATAATTCTATAAATAGATGTATAAATAGAATTTGGGAATGGGATACTATTTTTAAATACGAAGTCAAACTTAATGGAGTTAATCGATTAGAGTTAATCGAGTTAGAGTTAATCGATTAGAGTTAATCGAATTAGAATTAATCGATTAGAGTTAATCGAGTTAGAGTTAATTGAAAGGAGTTAATCGAATTAGAGTTAATTGAAAGGAGTTAATCGAGTTAGAGTTAACCGATCAGAGTTAATCGAGTTAGAGTTAATCGATTAGAGTTATTGAATTAGAGTTAATCGATTAGAGGTACTCGAGTTGGAGTTAATTGAATAGAGTTAATCGAACAAGAGTTAGTCGAATATTAGTTATTGGAATAGAGTTAATTGAATTAGAGTTAGTCGGATTAGAGTTATTCGAATATAGTTTATCCGAAAGGAGTTAACCGAATATAGTTTATTCGAAAGGAGTTAATCGAATATAGTTTATTCGAAAGGTAGTTTATTCGAAAGGAGTTAATCGAATATAGTTTATTCGAAAGGAGTTAATCGAATATAGTTTATTCGAAAGGAGTTATCGAATATAGTTTATTCGAAAAGGAGTTATCGAATAGAGATTATTCGAAAAAGAGTTATACGTTGAAATTCGATTATATCGAATTCGGGAAAGTTCACTTTCTGTTTTAATCAAGATTTATTTATTTAGTTATAAATTTCCTATTTAGTTATTTAGTTATATTAAGGAATAAAAGTTATATTTTGAAGATAGATATTTCAGAAGTAGGGATTATAACGCTATAGTTATAATCAGTGTTTTCAATAAAGAAGTGGATTCGTAAATAGAATCCGAGAGTTACGTAAGGAAGTTTGTTAAAGATTTAAAAGTGAAATTTGTCTAATTCGAGGTTAGAAATGTTGTTCAGTTAAGGTCTGAGAGGTAGTTATACCCCAACTTGATTGTCTACATTTTTAACTAAGGAATGGTTAAGAACATCTCCAACGGTTGGAGAATTCAGCCCCTTAATCATGAATTGGGGTAAAAAATCTACCCAACAAACGTTACGCGACGTAACATTCAGCGGAATGTTACGGGACCAATTCAGAATGCTGAATTGGTCCGGCGAGCCGATAAAATCAGCTCGCCATCTCCCCCCCCCCAAAATCCCCAACGGCTAACTCATCCCAACGGCAATATCCGCCTCGATTTTGATTACCAACGGCCATAAAACGGTTAAAACTTTTCTGACGGCCATATTTTCAGTTATAAAAGCATCCCATTCGAATTCTTTCTTCATCACAACATATTCATAACTTCTTTCTACATCTCTTTACTCCACACAAAGTCTTGCTATATAATGAATTCCCCATTTGGAGTTTTTTCACATCCGACGATTGATGGAAGCCAGTTCTCACAAGGCAACACGAGCAATATATTTGAAACTCCATTGAGTAGGCAAGGAACCA
Organism: Allium sativum; assembly: GCA_030737875.1. Lineage (NCBI taxonomy): Eukaryota > Viridiplantae > Streptophyta > Magnoliopsida > Asparagales > Amaryllidaceae > Allium > Allium sativum. The sequence continues at coordinate 423,143,256 of CM060909.1, read as the reverse complement.
GTCCGTGGACTGACGAAGAAGGCATTTGTCTATGCAACATATATTGTCATTTCACACAAGATTCTGCAACGGGGAACGACCAAACAGCCCTTGCGTTTTGGAAAAAAGTGGAAAAAGCCTTCGTTCAGAAGCATCCAGAATGCCAAAGGACGTTATCGGCGATCCAAGGCCGTTTTGGGAAAATAAGCCGTCAAACCCAATATTACGAGTCACAAGTGTACAAACTAAAGATAGCGAATCCAAGCGGCATGGGAGGGGAAGATAATCTGGTATGTTTGTATTTGTACGTACTTTTTTTGTGGTTGTTAGCATGTTAATTGATACATTTTCTTTTGGTAAGTAGAAACGACTAGCAAACGAGGAGTTCAAGAAGCTTTTTCGTAGAGAAAATGGGACGAAAAGGCCACACTATTACCAGTTTATGCATTGTTATGATCTGCTTACTTGTCAACCGAAGTGGAACTCAGAACTTGCCAAGAGTCTCCGCGATGTTCAAAGTGCTAGCAAGGGCAAGAAAAAAAGTTCAAAATCGGGGTATTCTTCTAGTCCAAGCGGCTTAGGTGCCAATATTTCTCAATGTGTAGGGGAAAACCTACTTGCTGAGTTCAATGCCACGAATGACGAAGATTTTAGACCTGAGGGAGCCAAAGCGGCGAAAAGAAGGGGCAAAATGTAACAACCCGGAAATGCGAGCCAGTTTAAAATTTTTATTTTGGCAATTTTATTGAATTTTAAATATTTAAAATGAATTATTTTAAATAATATCGACGAGAAATTTATTTTGAATATAATTCGAACGTATATATTTATATAGATCGTCGTTAGAATATAAATATTTATTTTAAATTATAAAAGGAATTGAAAATGGAGCGGTAGTTCGATAATTCGATTTCAAACTTCAAATGAATGTACCGAGTTCAAAATAAACCGGAATTTAGCGAAACTAAAAATAATAGAACCTAATTGATAATATCTTTCCAACGAATCCGAAAAATCAAAATTTCATAGCGGGAATCAAAAGATATGGCCAAATGAAAATTCAGAATAGTCGCTATTGAATTCTGGCCCTTAAAAATAGCCATTTTTCAAACGACCTCGGATTTCGACGAAACCAATTTTGTTGGATCCGTGATGTCAAGTTATTGCTAGGTTTCAAATTTCATAATTTTTCGAATCAATATGTGAGCGTGGCAAAGGAAAACGCGTTTGACCAGTTTCAGTTGATTTTAATCGACTGGAAAATGGTCATTTTTCAAACGATCTCAGAATTCGATGAAACTAGTTTTGTTAGGACCGTATCGTCAATACGAAGCTAGAAAATATTTTTCTGGAATTTTTCGAGTCAGTATGTGACCCCAATAAATTGAAATGTACGTTAAAAATTCAATATAATGATTTGAATCTAAATTTAACGGAAACTGGTCGTAACGATCAAATTGGCCTTCGTGACGCATCCCATTGTGTTCGGAATGGGGGTAAAACGCTAGGGACGACAGGCGGTGGGTTTCGTTTCGAGTTCGAAAATAAAGGTTACTTTTTGGAAAAGATTAAATAAATAAAATAATTAAATATCTCCCTCCCCATTAGTCAACCCCCTTATCTCCTCAGCCCCCCCCCCCCGTTAATTTCAAAATTGAAAAAAAAAGAAAAGAAAACCTAAAATCTAAAACCCGACGCCCCTCCCCGCGCCCACCACCGCCCTTCTCCCCACCTGCTCCGTCACCTCCTCCTTCTCCCTACGCAACTCCTCCTTCTCCACCATCTCTTCCTCCCCTCCTCCACAGCTCGAGCCTCTTCCCCCTCGTTTCAGAAATCGCGCAGCCCCCCCCTCAATCGAAGCACCCTCCTCCCGTCGCTCCACCGATTCCGCACCTCCAGCCGCCCCCCTGTGCTCCGCCGCGCTCAGCCGTTCGCCACCTCCGACGAACTTCGACAACCACCCCCTTCGTTGAAGAAAAAAAACAGTACGTTTTTATTATTTTAACTCTATTTCAATTTGACTTGTTTATTCATCTTCTATGTGATTAGCTTTAAAGAAAAAATCAGTTTTTATTTATAGGAAAGGTGAAGTATTTTTATTTATAGAAAGATGATATTTTTAAATTGAAAAGGGTTTAATTTTTATAATCAAAGAAGTGATTTTTATACATATACAAGGTTAAAAATATGATTTTTATACTATAGAAAGAATAAAAATGTAATTTTTATAAAGTAGAATTATAAAAATACGATTTATATTTATTTATATTATGTAGATAGTAAAGACGAAATCTTTATATTAGAAAAGACGAAATCTTTATATTAGAAAAGGCGAAATCTTTATATGAAGAATAACGTGATAAAAATATAATCTTTATTATATGAACACCGAAGTAAAAATAGAATTTTTATCTATATAGTAGCGGTATAAAAATTTGATCTTTATACAATAGAAGATATAAAAATACTATTTTTATATAAGTAGTGTATTGAAAATAGAATTTCTATATAATAGAGAATATAAAAATATTATCTTTATATACGTAGCGAAATAAAAATCTATTTTTTATTATATATGTAGTGAAGTAAAAATGTGATTTTTATAACGATAAATAAAAATTCAATCTTTATATAAGAAGTAGAAATATAAAAATATAATTTTTATATTGAAATAAGCGTTGTAAAAATATATAAAGTCGAAATAAAAATATGATTTTATTTATTGAAATGAAGCAATAAAAAATATAATTCTTATATTTGAACAACGTGAAAAGAACTGCGTTGGGAATTTCATCAAATTCAGATGATTCAGCAGTTTAAAAGCAAAGCACGGCGGAGTGGATCCCTCTGTGAGAACTTCTCACCTTTTAAATTTTCTTTTTCTAGTTATATTATTATATATACTTGGATGCAGACGGTGTTTAGTAGCACCCGACACCCGTCGTCCACAGACCATGGACGGCTTGTATGCTTGTTTGCTTTGTTTGATTTTGATGTGTAGTTGATTGTGTGATGTGAAATGGAATAAAATATTTATATAGAAAATAAATATTGTATAGTTAAAAATAGAATTTTTAACGTGTATATAAAATGAAATAAATAGTTATAAACAAATCGGACGATTTGTTTATATACACATATTTGACTGATATTGATTGGGACGATAAATTTTACACATCGCCCAACTGCACAAATAAAATCAGTGTTTGTTGATGTGAAACCCAACACGGGTATTGGGATGATATTTGGCGTACACTAATCCCAATTATTTTGTTGAATGTCGATCGATTGGTCGACAGACTGTTTAAGCGTTAATTATTTATATTTAATGCTTATACAGTTGTGTTGTGCACTTTGGATGATGGTTGATTATTTATCGTTGTTATTATATACATGTGTTGTATGGAATCCATATATTAACATTATATGGTAATTGATTGGGCCTCATTCCAATTGAGAAAATAAAGAATATTATAAAATAAAATAGTTGTGTTGACAGTACTCATTTGTTGAGATTAGTCAAGTGTTGAAAGAAATATAGATTCATGTGTTGAATAGAATAAATATTCATTTGTTGAATAGAATAAAGAAGTCTTGGAAAAATATAAAGCCGTGTTGATTAGAGATGCGTTATTTTGATGCGAACGATATTTTTATCGATTTTATTCGTTTTATAATGAATATTGAAAAGTGATTTCATAATCGAATATTTTGAATTGAACAGAATTGAAATTGAATTGAAATCAATTAAAATGAATTCGAATTGAAATTGAATTAAAAGGAATTCGAATTGAAATTGAATTAAAAGGAATTCGAATTGAAATTGAATTAAAAGGAATTCGAATTGAAATCAATTAAAAGGAATTCGAATTGAAATTGAATAAAAATGAATTTGAATTGAAATCAATTAAAAGGAATTTGAATTGAAATTGAATTAAAATGAATTTGAATTGAAATCAATTAAAAGGAATTCGAATTGAAATTGAATTAAAATGAATTCGAATTGAAATTGAATTAAAATGAATTCGAATTGAAATTGAATTAGAATGAATCAGAATTGAAATTGAATTAGAATGAATTCGAATTGAAATTGAATTAAAATGAATTCAAATTCAAATGAATTCGAATTGAATGTAAACGAATTTATAATGGAAAATTCACCTTTGATTTGAAATTGAATATGATGTTGAAATTGTTTTTGAAATGAATTTAAAACGATTTATAAAATTTGTTTCGAATAGAAATCGACGAAATATATATTATATATATATAATATAATGGCCTGAATAGAACGCGCCGCGCTGCGGCAGTTCGCGAATTTCGACCATTGACTTCATGCGGACATTGCAGGAGATCCGATCGTCGGATTCTCCTAAAACCGGAACCGTTGGGTTCGTATCGAAAAGAGCTTTCCAATGAATATTAGGAATTTGAAATCTAACGGTTAGATTTGGAGATACGTCCAAATCAAATTTAGAAAAGGTCGCTGTAAGTGCAGTTCGACGACCGTTATTGGAAATCGACTGTACAGGCCTTGATAAAATTATTAAAAATATCTATAATTTGTATAAAATCAAAATATATGAATTGGAAAGAACTGGGATGAAAAATTCCCTATTTGAAAGGATAAAAATATATTTTTATCAAAATGAACTAGTTTTGAACTAGAATTAAAATCCAATATTTTTAAATAAATAAATTGGGTTTGAAGTGGTTTTAAAAATAATCAGAATTTGATATTAAATATGAGCCGATATATTTTCCATTCAGAGTCTTGTATTTAATATCAAATGTGATTTGGGTTTATCGTGAACTGTGTTTTTAAATGGCACTAATTCTTTAACCCAGTAAAAGGAGTTTTAATGAATCTTTAATTAGATTTAAATGTGAATTGATAATTTAAATTATCGGATTTGGAAAGTGATCGAGAATGGAGTATCGCCAGTTTTGCTCCGAGCGATAGTAAATCTTTAATTAGATTTAAACGTGAAATGGTAATTAAATTTACCGGTAACACCGTGGTGTTAGTTATGGAGTAATAACAGTTTTGCTCCATGGGATGAATAGGTTGGGACTGGGAAATAAAATAAATAATTACTTCGGTTTGGTTCGTTAATCCCGACTAGTTTGAAATGATATTCAAAGGAAGATTAAAGAATAAATGTTAAAGAATTTATCTTTGATAAAATTAATGGGAACCTATTCCCTAATGATGTGTATTTCTGAATAAAAGAATATTCTGAATTGGAATGAGGCGTATGTTGTGTTTGTGTAACATTTGTTTATTATGTACGTGGGTTATTCAGAAAGGCCGGGTTTATACCCTTTCTGAATAACCGATTCGACGATATGTCGAAGATGAAGACGGTGGTTGAAGACCGGAAGTCTTCACATCGTTTGGGTGATTACTGATGATCTTGATTGGGCTGTACACCCAAGATGAGGGAATCAGTTGGTGATCGTCCAGACGTACTTGGAGATCGATGGATATGCGAGGAAAGTGCCTCCGGTTTCGTTCAGACCCAGAACGAACTTGTAAATGGATTGTGTGTCTGACATTGGATTTTATTCTGTGTTGATTGATCTCTATTAAATATACATCTGTTTGGCGGTGGAGAATTTATTCTCATGCTTAACGCCCTTCTCTGAGACGTATGAGCTCAGAGGTTGTATATCGATGGACATCAGTCGCATGGAGTGAATTGCCAGTGTGGCACGCGTAAGTGGCAAATGATCAAGGCTTCTGTTGAAAAGCAAAGTCTTGTGGTTGATGATCAAAGCACGACCTGTGTGGCGCAGCTTTGTGTATAACGTGAATTCGCGAGCCTCACACCCCGGTATGAGTCAAAAACGGGATACGGACTGCAGGGAGAGCACGACGTTTCTTTCTAGCTATGTGTGGTGTCAGTGACCTACCAGCCCTGACATTTATATACTTTTCACCTGTGTGGTTGTTGGATGAGGCGCCTCGATATTAGGTCTGTTAGGACCGGGAAACGTGTGTTCAGGAATTGCCAATCCTCAAAAGTAAGAGAGGACCGGCCCTGAAGATCCAAGGATCATAGTGGGGTCCTGAGACATTTGCTAGAGTGTCTCGAATCGGAGAGGAGCTTGCCCCTTGCCTCGACTCATGATGGAATCCAATTTCCAATACGAAATTGTGGATGTGATTGTATTACTAGTATGGCGACATGATAGATGGTACCCATGCCGCCTAGGATTGATATTTATGATTGAATTTGCTTTTGAAACATATATGCACTAGTAATAATATCAAACACTTTGGTTTTATACGTACCAAGCATGTTTGGCTATTATAAGGGAAAACCCTATCCTCCGGTTTGCGTTGCATTGTGTGATGGGACCTGGGTCTTATAATAGCTTCATTTTTCCAAAAAGCATTGCGTTGTTTATTCTATGCACTGGTATTCTTGGGAGGAAACCCGTTCCGTGTTATACGGCGTGGTCCCTTGATTTACCGAACTTTAAAATAAGAATTAATAACTGTTTTAGTTCTCACACCAGTCACATGACTGACCTGGAGTTTATTGTTTTAACCTAAACTCTGGGTGCCCTTATTTTGACATGGGCAGCTAGTAGTTTTGGTTTTGCAGATTTATATCCACAAGAACCTGATTTACAGCTGGAATGATGTTCGGAAAGCTTTGTATCCATATATCTCCTTCAGTTGTATTTTGTATTATTTTCCGCTGCTACGTAATTATTGTAATCTCTGATATTTATTGAATGTATTTTATCCAATTATACTCTGTATATCTTTGTACCTGATGGAATTGTTGTAATAGCAATGAAATGTTCTTCTGTCTGTGTTCTGATTTGTCCTGTTCTCATACGATCAGGGGTTTCGAACGGTCTTGGTCGGTTTAACGACCGATTCGGATCGAGCGAAATTCCTTGCCGTCACACAAAACAACGGTTGAGCTTGAATCAAAAGTGAACGCCTGACACGAAGAACATAGTCGTAGAGCGGAAAAAAGACTTGTAGAAGCTAGGGAAAGAATAGAAGTTTTGAAAAGGATTGCTGATCTGGAAGAGAAAAAACTTCAAATTCTTTCGGAGGACTTAGCGTATAAGAAAGAGCACGATGCGTATAAGAAACAGCAAGATGCGTATAAGAAAGAACAAGAGGAGAACGCTATCATGGACAAAGATCTGGATGGAATGTCTGATTTGGAAAAGGAATTTTGGATGGGGATGAAACGTCGTATTATAACGTCAAGGTTTATGCAATTGATGTAGTAACGTATTAGTAGTTGCTCGTATTAGTAGGTGCTCGTATTATGTTGTTGTAGTAACGTTGTATTTCCTTCTGTAGCAATCGCTTTCTTAATAATGAAATGTGTGCTTTATATATTTTGTTATTGCGTAAACAATTACAGGAAATTCAGACTTTCTATCAAACGATTATCTAATAAAAGAAAGAGACAACAAGAAGTAAACGAAAAATCATTGGGTTAGCCAACTACAACGTAGTTCAAACGCCTCATGGACAAAAAAATCGGTGCCGTACTCTACAAGGTAACGAGAATCAAAAGTTGCCCTATTCGTTTTAAATATGTTTTCGTCTTTGCCTAGCTGTGTGTTTTCGGGGTTGTGTTTCAGATTTACTAACTTCATCTACTTGTGTATTTGGAATGAATCCACCCACTTTCTCCTCCTGGTTGTTCCGTTCGAACTCATCAAACATTTTATTCATAAGTTCATCACTAATCTCCCCATCGTCCATTAAAGCTACACGAAAAATAAAACGTGCACTCCGATATAAAGAAGTACTTGAACCCGTAGAAAAAAATTAAATAAGTGGTTTCTCACCTTAATGTCTTGGTTGATTTAGAAAGCACAAATAATGGTCATGGTTGAGAGACGGAGAATGAACTATTTAAACAAGTGGAGGTGATTATTGATAAAGCACTGTCATCATTACTCGAGCTGTAGCATCGAGACATTTGACATGACTACACCATGACCTCAACAGTTGAGTAGATTTGACTCTGCCGTACAACAGTTGGTGGTACCAATCGATGCAACCTTTAAAAACCTTCCATGTGAACTGCTTTAAAAAAGCAAAACACAAAATCCGGAAACTGGTCAATCTTTATGACCACTTAGTCCTCCTCCTTTAAATCCAGCACTCTCGATGACTAAGGCTGGCATATTATTTCTTTTATCTCCCTACCACTTTTCTAGTAGTTCAACATGTCTGGTTGGGAATACGATGATGAAACCATGGTCCAAATGTATGAGCAGTACGGAAGAAATAAGCAACCAGTTGAGTTTGTGCCTGAAACGCAATTGGATGATCAAGTGCAAGCTGGAGAAGTGGAGACCGAGCTTTTCAGTGCCACGCAACCGAACGTTGCCATCCAACGCATTGGACCTCTTCAGAAAACCCACACTGCTCGGTTAAGGGAAGTAATTGCTCGGGAGAACCCAGATAGGTCAAGCTCCAGCATGACGGGTCGTTCAGTACTCTGCTACTGCGGAGTAGAATGTAATGTGGTTGTTTCTAAAAGTCAAAGCAACGCAGGTCGGCGCTTTTATGGTTGCAAATCGTACATTACTGCACTTAATCGACACGGAGTGGAACATTGTAATTTTTTCTCATGGATCGATCCACCAATGACGGAGAGTGGTGTCGCGTACGCTCTAGAGATGCAAGCAGAGGTGGGTCGCCTAGAAAGGGTGAATGTTGCAGCAAAGGCTGAAATGTTGTATGGGTTCCCCCGTAATACCAGAAACTAGGGTCTAGCTGTATCGTAGTTGTATGTCTTATTTCCCTATATTTTGTGTAACATTATGTGGCACTATATCGTATGTTGTGTCGGATTTCCACTACATGAATGTATCTTTATATTTTTCTATATTGAAAGCAGTTTGTATTCTAGTTAAAAAGGTATTGAATTTAGTTTTGACTGCAAAATAGGTAAAGACTCGGAAAGGAGTTAATAATTAGGGTCGAGCTCATCCACTATTATGGACCTCTTCACCACGGATTTCTGTCAACTTTCACACAACTTATCTCCCTCAACACACAAAGGAGTTAATAATTAGGGTCCTTATTATAACTTGTGCATTAGTACTCCCTATTGCTTTGGAAACCGCATCATGTAAAACAAAGTAGAACCAGTGTCTGTTCACATCATGACAGTAAGAAAAAGAGATTCCCTACAGTATTACGTCAGGCGAAACAGAGACCGGTACCATCATGATTTTTTTTATTGGTTTGTACAATCCTTGACTATATATCTCAACGCAATTTACTCACATAATACCTCACTCAAACAACTTCGTTCTCATTCTACTACTTACTCACTCGAAAATGCCTTCTTAGCCCTCAGAAACTGACTTTGATGAACAGACGTACGAACAGATGAGACTTCATGTGCTCGAAGACGAATTCGAGTTTCTAATCCAAATTACACCCCAGGATGAACCATCACATGAACAGGGGAACGTCCAACATCTACAAGAAGTTCAAGTGCCATATGTTCAACTAGCAAACGAACAGACTCTCGCTCAACCACAACAAGAATCAGAGTTCTACCGAGTACCACCGCATGAACATGAAGGTGAATCTTATCCTGTACTTTGCTACTGCGGTCATGCGGTCGAAGTTGTGGTTCGTGTAGAAGGCGACAATATAGGTCGGCGCATGCAGAAATGTCGATTCTATCCAAATGGATGCAGCTACATGGAATGGATTGACGAGCCGTTGTGCCCAAGGGGAATAGTATATGCAAACCATCTCGAACGAGAGATTAGGCGTCTCGAAAATATTGTTCAAGAGTTGCGACTGAACGCAATGCGACTCCCTTGAAATTGAATGTGTTCTTTTAATGTTTGCGTTGATGTTGTAGTAGGCATGTACTATTATTCGGTGTTGTATCTGTAACGGCCGGTTGTATCTGTATGGTTATTGTTATGCGAAAACCCCCTAGTTGAATCATTGTAATCTTTCCTATATAAAAATTCCATGTTCTATATATTCAAAATATAATCTTCAAAATATAATCTTCCTACTAATAAAAATTAATAATTAGATAAAAATAAAAACAAAAAATTTAACCAAATGAACACACACATTTCCCTCCCCCTCCCCCCCTCCAACCATGTGTGGGCGCGGGGGCTCGCGAGCCGATTTTATCAGCTCGCGAGCTGGCGGGCCGATAAAATCGGCTCGCGCCTGTTGGGAGATATCAAAGATATCTCCCAACATGTTACGGGTCGTAACGTTATGACCCGTAACACTGTTGGAGTTGCTCTAAGGTTTAATAGTGAGTTGGTTAAGTAAATTTAGTTAATGAGTGTAATGTTTTGAGTTGGCCCGGCGATGTTTTATTTAAAGATCTGTTTTAAATCCAATTGTAGGAGTTTTGGAAATGTTTTCCAAATAAGAATCAGAAATGTTTTCTAATATAGAAAACAAGAAATGGAAATGTTTTCCAATGTTAATAACGTATATTTTCTAAATTTAGAGAATAAGAAATGTTGAATATATGGAAACAGGAAATGAAAAAAATGATAAATTAATGAACTAAAGAGATAAATGTTAAATGATGATTGATCGATACAATTTCCATCTGGAAATAATATCATTGTTTGCACACGTGTTTTTCTTTGATAGTTAACTCACCGACTATCAAAGTTTTTGACCATTTTCCCGTCGTCAATACGGAGAGACCGGGATCAGATTCATTATCTGAAAATCACTCTGTATGGGCGTTAGCCTTACGATCAAATATGATGAAGATAATTGAAGACGGAGTTTGTGCAAGGGTCGTTCTGTCAAATCCTAGGTAGAAATTCCTAAGATGGATATATAGAATAGTGCCTTCGGTGTGTCCAGTCCCAGGACAACCTATATGGAAGAATGTCTGACAGAGTATATTTAGTGGATAATGTAAGTTGATCTCTTCAAATGTATGTACATTTGGTGGCGGAGGAATTTGTTTCTCTTAGCTGTATACCCGTTGTATTTTTGGGGAAATCAATTTGTGATTTGGCGGGTATGACGATGTGACATTAAAAGTGAATAATTGTGTGATCTGTCAGAGATAAGCGTGGACTCTAGCCTCACAACCGGGAAATGACAAAAATCGGGCAGGCAGCATGGCTAAGTGGTTGGCTGCCAATTAGGGTGTATTATTACCTATCTAGAGATATTAATTTCATTCTTTAATCTATTCGATGCTGTCCCATTCGGGAAACGGTTGCTGATCCCAACCGTTGGTGATATATATTCGATACACTCAAGCGAAATGAGTGGTCGGTCATGTGTGGCCGAGTTGCAAGATGTTATTGTTGAACCCAGTGTATTCCTCTCTAGAGGTACACTATCGAAAGGTAGTTTCATACCTTGTCATAGTTAGTAATCCATTATCCAATAAGTGCTCGCGGTTTTGATTGTATACTATATATGTAGAACGTGAGATGAAAGTGTTTCTGCTAGATGATTATCATATTGTGGTTGATAGACACTATCATAATATCAAAGAATTTTGATAAAGACTATTTTGGATTCTCATAAAGGAAAAACCCGTTCCGTTATACGGGGTGATCTTATGAGATATCGTTTAATTACTCAACTGTTTTTAAATTTTTTTACTCACACCAGTCCCATGACTGACCCGGATTTTATTTTGTTTTGTTTTCCCTAAACTCTTGGGTTCCCAATTTTTTACGGGCAGTCAAGTAGTCAGGATTTTTCAATATACTTGGAGAGCTTGGAGCAGGAGGCTTCAGGAATATATAGCTATTGTTTATTTTCACTGTGTTGTAAGTGTTATACTCTGATAATGTTACTGTATACATATACTGGTTTTATTTCAAAGTTATGTATCTATTATATATTGTTCGTTCCGCTGTGAGATTCGTGTTTACTCTAATGTTGTATCTTCTTCTTCTTCTTCTTCTATTCTAAATTTCTATCTTATCTATTCTCACCCTCTAATTTCTTTCATGGACTATCTAGTGTTTCCGATGCTTGGGTAGTCAAGATTGAGTTTATGTCGATAACCAGGATCGTGAAATCCCTGGGTCGTTACAATGATTATTTCTTCTTCCAACATCCAACATCTGAAATCGATATTCCAGTTTTGATGGAGTTCATTTACTTCCCGTATCTTGTTTCAGACATCGTCTAAATCAAACGTTCGATTTAAAGAATTCAAATTTCATATTCACATCGAGTTAAACAACTCTGAGTACTCTTGATTACCCTTATTCAAAATTTTAAATTAAATGAGAATTTATTATATTCACCCTTATTCAGGGATGGATGTATATCATTTCAATCCATATCAAGGTCACAGATATTTATCATTTCAACCTGTGTTCTTAATTTATTTTAAATTGATAAACCCCGGGTTTATTAGATGCCTGTAACATCAAGGGTGAAAAAAATTGGGATTCATTGTCAAATGAACTTACAACATCCATATCTATATAAAAGGACATTTCAGGCAATATCAATTCAGTAATCAACCAATGCATCCATTACAACCATTTATTAAATGGTAAACATTAAATCATTTCACTAGTTAACAAGTGTCGGGATTTCTAACTAGAAATTTAAATTAAATATAAATAACTAATTATCGACTTTCATTTCCATGTTAACACACTTGCATGTCAAATTTTTAAGCAACCAATCATCAATCAAACACAACCATGTAATCAAGCTAATTTCACAATTTAATAAATATGGGAATAATTTAGTTAGTCGTGAGTGAGAAAATCACTCACCTTTGGGTATTTAGTTGATCGAACATCAAACCAAAGCCCAAAATTTCATGGTCTCCAAATGCAGCCAAACAAATCTCAGATTGTCCGCAATCTCGCCACGATCCCAACGCAACAGACCGCGTCCAAATCCGACTCCGTATGCAAAAGATACTTGCATTAGAACAATGACATACACTTGTATATATATAATAAATAAATAAACCCTCACCCACTCATATAATGCCACGTCAGCCCCCCTTCAACCCTATTTCCCGCTCCTTTCCCTGCTATAGTAACGGTGAAAAGAACCTATCCAAGACCCTGGTTTTGACTGCAAATTGCCATCAATTCTGGCCACCAGACCGAACAAGACCACCACCAACGTGAAGCTCACCTCGCGGTGCACCTCCCCTCCAGAATCGACGGTCTACGGTGGCCTCCTCCTCCTCCCGGTAGACGCGGTGAACGAAAAGGGTTTTTAGCCCTTCAATGACCAAATTCCGGCAACCCAATCACTTCCAGACATTTTCGCTACCACAGTTGGGTTCGTATGGCTCTCCTCTACAAAACCCATAAGCCAATTTCTCCAATTGAATCCAAAATCAAAAACTCCTAAATCGAATGCTAAGGTTTCAAATTTTAGATATTTGACCATCAATTTCCGGAAACTTCAGGCACTGAATGTCGAAACTAATCATACCCGCAGCTTTGTATCATTGAGAGCTTCGATTTGGTATATAATATGATAGGGTTTGTGGAGATTTGAAATTTTAAGTTTTGATCTAGGGTTTAGCATTTGTTTCTGCCGTTAGAGAAAGAAATCGGCAGATAGAAAATATATGTGGATGAGAAATGGGATGATGAGGTGGAGAGAATTCTATTTATATATATGTATAGAAGGTCCGATAGAAGAAACAAACAATTATCCGATTACATTGATTCTTTAATGATTTATTCCGTACGATCAAATTACAAGTCCAATCGTAACGAAATTTGAAACTCTATAATAATTTACTGTTACAGATCCAATGAAACTGGTTTCGTCGGATTTTGAGATGGTCGCCAAAATCGTTAAATTCCACAGTTAGTTAATTAATAAAATATTCAAAAATTCGTTTAACTGTTTAATTAAATTTAAATATTCATTAAATTCCATTTTAACCCAATTATAACTTAAATAAATCTTATAAATCGATTTAATAAATTTTAAGTTCCCAAATTCAATTATTTACAAATTTAATATCTGAATTCTAATTATATTTTAAACAACTCAATTCTATTCAGCATAAACTAAATTAAAATTTCACTTATACTAAAACACAAAAATTTACTTCTAATCAACTTTATAATTAGATTCCAAGTATTTAAATTTCTAAATTTGATAAATGATAATGTATTGTCTAAATTTCAGTTATAGGCCAAATAACTCAAATTTATTCAATTATCCTAATAATAATTAAAAATCCAACATTTTATGATATAAGCTAGATAAGAATCTTATATATATGTTCAATTCAAATAATTATTATTATCAAACTCAATAAATTTACATTTTAACCATTATTGTTCAATTTAATTATACCAAACGTAAATTTTAAATGTATGCAAAATTATGGGTTGTTACATCTGGGGTCACGACATTCGCTGTTAACGGGTGCAGTAAGTCACAGTGAAGGGAAAAGGGGAATGCAGAATCGATGGTGATGGTGTTGACTACAGTGATCAACCGAAAGTGGGTTTTGAAACATTGAGAGGGGAATGTCGTGGGGTTAAAGTGATCGGATTTCAGATATTGCAGCAGCTTGTTATAGGAGATGAAAATATAATATGTCTATGATGTGTTTGGTGAAATGTCAAAGAGGGTTTGGAGTAGTTTATTCTACGTTATTTGCAGTTTCTGGAACTGTTATAGATATGCGGCGTGGTTAGTCGAATAATTGGCAAGGCGATAAGGTAATGTTTTCATAAAATTTTAAATATACATAAAATGATCAATTCATTTATTAATTTTAAGTTTTTTAGTTAAATAAATAATAGTTAATCGATAAATAAAAATAAAATCATTGTAGGTATGAAATAAATGCATTCGAGATGATTTAGGTTGGTTCATTAGCCGCGCGATGCTGAATTAAATGGATATTCAACGCAAATAAAATCAAGGTGAGTAAACCCACTCCCTGGTTCGATTATTATTTATTATAATCAAATTTTTATATAATACAAATATTTATAGATGTTTATTGGTGGATTGGTTGCATTGCTGTTTATTTATAAATTGTGGTTATTACATATATATTAGTTATTTAGGCTTGGTGGTTGTGGGTATTATTTATATGTTGGATATTTCCCGTAGTATCATTAGCGGATGCCCGCAGTATCATTAGCAGATGATCCTATCGCCCTACGATATATGAGCGGATGACCTTCTTGTAACACCCCGCCTCCGCTAGGGTCACTCACAAAGGAATGCACTAGCTTTAGAGGGGTATTATTGGTAAACATGCACAGAAATATCACAAGACAGAACATATAAAATAGCGGAAGTAAAATCGAACTTTCATAAACATTTATAATTAAGGTCTAAAGCCTTTTACATCAGAGTACATCAAAACCTGTCTTGCAATAGTAAAGAAGCATAAAGACTTTTTCATAAATTATTCCCCAAGTAAAGACAGTAAAGTAGCCATAGCCAAGAAAAGTCCAAGCCATCCATGATGACCTTCAAGCAGAAGAAGTCCAAACTAAACAGCAGTATTTCCTCCCTGTAACCTGGGGGGGAAACGGAAGAAAAGAGGCGAAACAAAACGGGTCAGTCAAAAAGACTGAGTAAGCCCTATCTACTATTAGTATAAAAACTAGTAAAGTTAACTGACATGAGAAGCTGAGATGAACATAAGCATGATAACAAGATAGATAAGCTAAATCAAAATAACAGGATGAACTACTGAACTCAGGTGAACTAAGGTGTCATGATAAATTACGATGTCAAGATAAAACAAGGTATCACATCGTCAGGTTTCTATCAAGTATAATATCACAAGATATCTATCACGTATAACGTCCCATGGTATCTATCCTGTACATCTGCTCTGCACCTACCGTACTAGTATCCCAACTGTATCACGTGTTATCCGTGAATGACCCTTACTCAAAAGTCGTGTAGTGGTCCATGTCAACCTAATATATCGCATATATAGGTTACTCAACTCGTATGTTTTATTCCATGTAAATGTTCAGTCCCTTGCCGTAGGCCATACGGGCTTTCCCATGAGATTCTATATTACTTTACATAGTTCCATGATCCTTAAGATCGGTTTGGACTGTTACCCTAAACCTAGCTAGGGTCTTCCAACATGAATTAGCGTCTGTACAACTAGGACTTATGCTACCTAGGGCTACTAGGGATTACGCTTACCTATTGCACGTTTTCGTATCTCGGTTTGGGTTCAACCACCTAGGGCCACTAGGGATTACGCTAACCGTCAACCGCGCCCTTTTTCCCACGCATTCATCGTGCCATCCGAGTCCTGTCACAGGGCAGACCAGGAAATACAGGACTCGGTCGGGAGCTTACGATTTATCTGCCGATGCAGATGCTAAGGTCTGTTTTTTCTATACGTGGCTATGGTCCCACGCGACCCCTCCCTCAACTAGCGAAAGACAAGACAGGATAAATCCTGTACGAGAACACACTACTGGCCAACCCCCAATCCGAGCCTTACCGCACCCATAATTAGATAGCAATTATGGTCTATTGGGTGTTCTCTGCCTTTCCATACGTACACGCTTGACCAAAGATGGAAGGTAGCCTGACGAAAAATGCTATCTAGGGTACGACCGTGTTTCGTCGACTATACCCTATCCATCCCCGTCTTTAGGTCGCTCGTATAGCAACCAAGGCATACTCTTGGTTCTTCTAACGCAGACCTTAACCTCTCATGAGCCTAGTATAATTACCTGGCAGCCCACAGAGGGATCCCAAGAATATCCTCACGTTCCCCGAAGCCGCTGCTTCGTTACCCAGTTCGCTGGAGCCTTTATCTAAATCAGATACTTGCTCCTATTCGTATACTTAAACGATGACCTACCGTATCAGGTTACTCATCTATCTATGAACTGGTCTAAATTTCCTTGACTAAGAATCATTACTTAGTTATCCTTCAACCAAGGTTTACGACTTAGCCTTATTCCCGTTATCCTTGTTAATTACGGTTACCCACCTAATTCTCCGAATCAGGGTTTACATAATAGATTAAGTGTCACTTAAGTTCATGACTTAATCCCGTCTACAAATCATGTCAAAATTGGCTAAGTATCCAAGTTCAAGGCTTAACCCGTCTACAAATCATGTCAAAATTGGCTAAGTATCCAAGTTCAAGGCTTAACCCGTCTACAAATCATGTCAAAATTGGCTAAGTATCCAAGTCCAAGACTTAACCCTACAAACCATGCTCAAGTTGGTTAAGTATATATTAACTTGACCCTATGAAATTACTTAGTCAAACCGGTCAAGTGTATTCAAGCGATTCATGACTTAGCCTTATCATGTTTTCACGTTATATTGGTTAAGTATGGGTTAACTTAACCTCAATAAATTCACGAGTTAGATTGGTTAAGCATAGATCACTTAACCACATCAAATTAACGAGTTAGATTGGTTAAGTTTAGGTCACTTAACCTCTTCAAATTAACGGGTGAGATTGGTTAAGTATAGGTCACTTAACCACTTCAAATCATCGTGTTAGATTAGTTAAGTATTTAACTTAACCCCATTAAACTACCAAGTGGGATTAATTAAATCTAGGCTAACTTAACCCCATCCGATTATCATGTTTAGACTAGTTGAGTCTAATCTTAACCCCATCCATTAACTGTATCTTTTGGTTAAGTGTCATTAAGAAAACTTACTTAACCTTACCAAATTATCGTGTTGGATTGATTAAGTGTTGGTTAACTTAATCCCCGTCCACTAGTCGTATAAAAATGGTTAAGTGTCATTAGGCAAATCAAGTTACTTAACCTACCCAACCTTGTCATGTTTTGTTAAGTATCATTAGCCTAATCCAATTACTTAACCCATTTGTCCATGTCATATTTGGTTAAGAGTCATTAATCAAATTAACTTAACCCTATCATGTGGCATTAATTTCTTAATGCACCCCAACCTCTCACATTAGACTTTGTTGTGGTTACTAGTTAAGCCGGTCGGTTCCGGGTAGCTTTACACCACAACTTGGTCTAACCTTGGGTTCAAGCACAACATGACCAACTTCTCACATTGGGTCCTATTGTTTGCAACTACTAGTTAGGCCGGTCGGTTCCGGGTAGCTTTATGTTGCAAACTCAACCCAACCTCGAGTTGGCCACTTTCATGTTTAGTCTAGTGTCATGTTCATATTCAAGTTTTCAAGCAATTGGGTAGACCTAACTTAATAGGTAAATTCCCAATGGGTAGACCTAACTTAATAGGTAAATTCCCAAGCTTATGTTTTTATGCATACTTACATGTCACTTCCATGTTATATTTCAAGTCATGTTTTCAAGTATAAACACATGTCATATTTAACGTTACACGTTGTCATGTTTATACCCATTTACCCAAATCATGTTCATATCATTATGTTTTCCCATAATGTGACCCCAACGCTTTTTAAACTCGCATATACGTTCGCAACAACGTAATGGATTAAAAGAAGAGACTTGGCAAAGGCATGACAAAAATGGATATTAAGCCACAAGTTAATCATGGTGGCAAATGAGGCACAAATGTGTTCATTAGCTTGCATGTTACATTCTTAAGCCTCAAAAACATGCATAAACCCAAACTTGGCACATAAGCGAATCATGGTGACAAAAGACATGGAATGATGACTAGAAACTCGCATATATCATCATATAAGGGTTATGACTTCATATGCAAGTTGACAAAAAAAGGGTATGAAGGTTCTCATGTTGCATAATGCAACATTTCAACATAAAGGTTGTAGCTTTTAGCTCATAAGATCAAGATAATGACTTCATAAACTTGCATGACATGATAGCATGTATCATTCTCAATGATCAAACCCAAACTTGCAACATGAACATTTAACTTCATAGTTAATATCTAAGAGTAGGAAAAGGGCTTACATTGCTTTGAAGGCCTAAATCGATTAAACTAAAGCTTGTGAGGAAGCCTATGCATGCCATCACCCAAAAACCCAAAGATGGATGCCCCAAATCAACAAAAACACCATCTTTATGAACAAAGATCAAAGCTTTTGCCTTGAAATCAACTTGAGAGGCTCTCATACTAACATAGGGACTCTCTAACACTCTCATGATCATGAAACCTTTCATAGAAATGAAGTGGAGGCTAGGATAGTTGAGTGGAGGCCATGAGAGTGGAAATTTTGCCATAGTTTAGTTGCATGAATGAATGATGAGGATTTAGGATAGGTTAGGGCCTTATTTATAGATTAGGCAAGTGTTTTAGGCCATAGGATTAAACCTAGATTCAATCCAAGTCATCAAAGCATGTCTTGGGGAAGAAGTCAAGTGTAGGAACCATCTAGGGCCTTTAGATTAAAGATGAACCATGAGAACCATCCAAATGCAAAATCTGCATTTGAGCGAATCGGCCCACGGGTTGACAGCCAAACACCCTGGATTAACCCCTAGTCGACCCAGCGAGCTCGGGTCGACCTCAAAAATCGGCCGGTTCGGTTATTCCCCTCTCCCAATTCGCTGTTTTGAACATTTTTGCATATTTATTTATTTAATTTTCAATTATATATCAATATATATATATATTTCTCTGCGCAACCCATTTCACTTAATTAAGTATACTTTAATTTGGGAATTTTTCGTGAAGCTTCGCGAGGCCATATCTTGGTCATACGGACTCCGATTTTCGAAAACTCGGACTCTATTTCGCGTATTTTTCCGAGACGAACGCAATGGCATAGCCCGTTTCACTTGATTCAGAATTTAAAATTAAATTCTGCCTTGATTCTCGTCTTTAATCATGTTATCGAAATACGGGTTGTTACATTCTCCCCACCTTTTAGGATTTCGTCCCCGAAATCTCCAAGTTAGGAAGAACATATCCTACCATCCATCATCCATCTACTCAAAACATCATCCACGAGCAACCATTGTCCTTAGATGATTTCTAATGCTGTATGAATATATGCAAGACGTGTGTGTACATGTTCCTTAGCTAATGCTAATGATCAGGCCTGAATAATCTTTCTAATGCAAAATATGTATAGTGCCATGAATCCAACATGTATGCAAATAGTCCTAGTCATATAGATACTATACGCGTGCACAATCATTCATTCATATGCAACAACCGCATGATAATACATTCGATTTCATCCATAAACAAGTATAAATACTCGTGCATATGCAATATGAAATGTGACCGAGTCGAGCTAGTATCTAATGTGTATTCGCGCATCCACGAGCAACCACTTGCAACCATATCAATCGTAACATGTTTCAAATACATGTTTACATCCATAGGGTTCTACCTAGAATTCCCTGAAACAGGGTCGAGAAGATAAACAGGACAAACTCCTTACAGGGTTTGTAACGGAGAATAGGACCGAGAGGATGTCCACAAAAGATAGCCTACAAGTAAGCTCTACAGAAAACAGGGATCAAGGATATACTCCCAAAAAGAGATATCATGCGCGTATCTAGTCTTTGACCATCAAAGTCGTATTTCCTTGAGCTTAATTCCATTGTGCCTTGACCGTCCTTTAACTTCGCGATTTCGTAGCTTCTTATTTCCTGTTTCCATAACATGAGCTGAAACTCATTTCTTCGTCGCCTCTCGTTCCACTTGCACTTATCCTTTTCCTAAAATACTTGACGCAAACATGACTGCGTACTCATGATCTCATGCAAGCTTTCCAAAATTCACTAATGAATCTCGGACCTCGTACCACAAGGTATTCCACATAGAAGAACTTTCTCTTGAAAGTAAACAGATGCCAACCAGGTTATCAAGTGCACTTACTACGGTGATTTCTATAACCCATGCATAAGTGAAATAAACCATCCGTTTTATCGGCGAATACCACTCGATTGGGCTTCCAATTTCCCATAAAGGCATCAAGGGATTCTAAGTAACTAACCATGACCGAACCCAAAAGGTTACACGAGACTTCGAGGGTATTACCAAGGCTAGTCAAGAGTCTAACTACCCTCCTATCAAAACCGAGAGTGGCACCCCTTACTGGATAACCACTTCATCCCTAGAATCCATCCATAGCTTATAAACATAAGCATTATTTCCAAACTCAACACTTGGCATAGACATTCCCAAATCCAAACAAGTCATGTATAAATGGACTGATTCTCCAATAGGACTTTGAGACAAAAATGGGATTCTCTATTACGCTAGTACTTAAGGTGCAGTGACTCAACTATCGAAGCAGACTTAAATGATACGATGATCAAAACAAAGTCCTAACGGGATGATAGAGAAGAAAAGCTAAACCTTTAACAAGATCGTCACCCTCCTTCCGAGGTACCCTAGAAATGAGAGCATACTGCTGCCCTCCCGATGATCTTGTCCTTTTCCCATAATACTTAACTATCCGTCCCGTTTTACCATGCCAAAGGTACTCTCTCGTCATGGGTTTCATTGTTCATCCTTCTCTCTCGTCCTGGGCTGAGCCATACTAACAAGTTGCTCATCCTTAAGCTCGTATCCTTTATCCTCTTCCTCACTATCCTTTCTTATAACGCGGCCACTGGTCTCTCGAGAACCACCTCCATCGTAAGGAAAACACTTTCGTAGATAGAAAAGACTAGTCGCAGTTAAAACCACTGTGACTACAGATGGAGGAAAGAAAGGAAAAGAGATTCAATTAAGGAAACAAGGATAGTGCTAATGGCCTTTAGGGAATAGCCTTTTTCTTTTAAAAGAAAATTTTCTTGAAAAATGCTTCTTTATAAACGATTTTCAAATAGTTTTCAGAAGGTCTTTAAAAACTTTTGCCCAGTCTGGTAACCTTCTGCTCTGATACCACGTGTAACACCCCGCCTCCGCTAGGGTCACTCACAAAGGAATGCACTAGCTTTAGAGGGGTATTATTGGTAAACATGCACAGAAATATCACAAGACAGAACATATAAAATAGCGGAAGTAAAATCGAACTTTCATAAACATTTATAATTAAGGTCTAAAGCCTTTTACATCAGAGTACATCAAAACCTGTCTTGCAATAGTAAAGAAGCATAAAGACTTTTTCATAAATTATTCCCCAAGTAAAGACAGTAAAGTAGCCATAGCCAAGAAAAGTCCAAGCCATCCATGATGACCTTCAAGCAGAAGAAGTCCAAACTAAACAGCAGTATTTCCTCCCTGTAACCTGGGGGGGGGGGGGGGGAAACGGAAGAAAAGAGGCGAAACAAAACGGGTCAGTCAAAAAGACTGAGTAAGCCCTATCTACTATTAGTATAAAAACTAGTAAAGTTAACTGACATGAGAAGCTGAGATGAACATAAGCATGATAACAAGATAGATAAGCTAAATCAAAATAACAGGATGAACTACGGAACTCAGGTGAACTAAGGTGTCATGATAAATTACGATGTCAAGAAAAAACAAGGTATCACATCGTCAGGTTTCTATCAAGTATAATATCACAAGATATCTATCACGTATAACGTCCCATGGTATCTATCCTGTACATCTGCTCTGTACCTACCGTACTAGTATCCCAACTGTATCACGTGTTATCCGTGAATGACCCTTACTCAAAAGTCGTGTAGTGGTCCATGTCAACCTAATATATTGCATATATAGGTTACTCAACTCGTATGTTTTATTCCATGTAAATGTTCAGTCCCTTGCCGTAGGCCATACGGGCTTTCCCATGAGATTCTATATTACTTTACATAGTTCCATGATCCTTAAGATCGGTTTGGACTGTTACCCTAAACCTAGCTAGGGTCTTCCAACATGAATTAGCGTCTGTACAACTAGGACTTATGCTACCTAGGGCTACTAGGGATTACGCTTACCTATTGCACGTTTTCGTATCTCGGTTTGGGTTCAACCACCTAGGGCCACTAGGGATTACGCTAACCGCCAACCGCACCCTTTTTCCCACGCATTCATCGTGAATCGTTTTTCCATGACTGTATGCACATGTATCACATCGTGCCATCCGAGTCCTGTCACAGGGCAGACCAGGAAATACAGGACTCGGTCGGGAGCTTACGATTTATCTGCCGATGCAGATGCTAAGGTCTGTTTTTTCTATACGTGGCTATGGTCCCACGCGACCCCTCCCTCAACTAGCGAAAGACAAGACAGGATAAATCCTGTACGAGAACACACTACTGGCCAACCCCCAATCCGAGCCTTACCGCACCCATAATTAGATAGCAATTATGGCCTATTGGGTGTTCTCTGCCTTTCCGTACGTACACGCTTGACCAAAGATGGAAGGTAGCCTGACGAAAAATGCTATCTAGGGTACGACCGTGTTTCGTCGACTATACCCTATCCATCCCCGTCTTTAGGTCGCTCGTATAGCAACCAAGGCATACTCTTGGTTCTTCTAACGCAGACCTTAACCTCTCATGAGCCTAGTATAATTACCTGGCAGCCCACAGAGGGATCCCAAGAATATCCTCACGTTCCCCGAAGCCGCTGCTTCGTTACCCAGTTCGCTGGAGCCTTTATCTAAATCAGATACTTGCTCCTATTCGTATACTTAAACGATGACCTACCGTATCAGGTTACTCATCTATCTATGAACTGGTCTAAATTTCCTTGACTAAGAATCATTACTTAGTTATCCTTCAACCAAGGTTTACGACTTAGCCTTATTCCCGTTATCCTTGTTAATTACGGTTACCCACCTAATTCTCCGAATCAGGGTTTACATAATAGATTAAGTGTCACTTAAGTTCATGACTTAATCCCGTCTACAAATCATGTCAAAATTGGCTAAGTATCCAAGTTCAAGGCTTAACCCGTCTACAAATCATGTCAAAATTGGCTAAGTATCCAACTTCAAGGCTTAACCCGTCTACAAATCATGTCAAAATTGGCCAAGTATCCAAGTCCAAGACTTAACCCTACAAACCATGCTCAAGTTGGTTAAGTATATATTAACTTGACCCTATGAAATTACTTAGTCAAACCGGTCAAGTGTATTCAAGCGATTCATGACTTAGCCTTATCATGTTTTCACGTTATATTGGTTAAGTATGGGTTAACTTAACCTCAATAAATTCACGAGTTAGATTGGTTAAGCATAGATCACTTAACCACATCAAATTAACGAGTTAGATTGGTTAAGTTTAGGTCACTTAACCTCTTCAAATTAACGGGTGAGATTGGTTAAGTATAGGTCACTTAACCACTTCAAATCATCGTGTTAGATTAGTTAAGTATTTAACTTAACCCCATTAAACTACCAAGTGGGATTAATTAAGTCTAGGCTAACTTAACCCCATCCGATTATCATGTTTAGACTAGTTGAGTCTAATCTTAACCCCATCCATTAACTGTATCTTTTGGTTAAGTGTCATTAAGAAAACTTACTTAACCTTACCAAATTATCGTGTTGGATTGATTAAGTGTTGGTTAACTTAATCCCCGTCCACTAGTCGTATAAAAATGGTAAAGTGTCATTAGGCAAATCAAGTTACTTAACCTACCCAACCTTGTCATGTTTTGTTAAGTATCATTAGCCTAATCCAATTACTTAACCCATTTGTCCATGTCATATTTGGTTAAGAGTCATTAATCAAATTAACTTAACCCTATCATGTGGCATTAATTTCTTAATGCACCCCAACCTCTCACATTAGACTTTGTTGTGGTTACTAGTTAAGCCGGTCGGTTCCGGGTAGCTTTACACCACAACTTGGTCTAACCTTGGGTTCAAGCACAACATGACCAACTTCTCACATTGGGTCCTATTGTTTGCAACTACTAGTTAGGCCGGTCGGTTCCGGGTAGCTTTATGTTGCAAACTCAACCCAACCTCGAGTTGGCCACTTTCATGTTTAGTCTAGTGTCGTGTTCATATTCAAGTTTTCAAGCAATTGGGTAGACCTAACTTAATAGGTAAATTCCCAATGGGTAGACCTAACTTAATAGGTAAATTCCCAAGCTTATGTTTTTATGCATACTTACATGTCACTTCCATGTTATATTTCAAGTCATGTTTTCAAGTATAAACACATGTCATATTTAACGTTACACGTTGTCATGTTTATACCCATTTACCCAAATCATGTTCATATCATTATGTTTTCCCATAATGTGACCCCAACGCTTTTTAAACTCGCATATACGTTCGCAACAACGTAATGGATTAAAAGAAGAGACTTGGCAAAGGCATGACAAAAATGGATATTAAGCCACAAGTTAATCATGGTGGCAAATGAGGCACAAATGTGTTCATTAGCTTGCATGTTACATTCTTAAGCCTCAAAAACATGCATAAACCCAAACTTGGCACATAAGCGAATCATGGTGACAAAAGACATGGAATGATGACTAGAAACTCGCATATATCATCATATAAGGGTTATGACTTCATATGCAAGTTGACAAAAAAAGGGTATGAAGGTTCTCATGTTGCATAATGCAACATTTCAACATAAAGGTTGTAGCTTTTAGCTCATAAGATCAAGATAATGACTTCATAAACTTGCATGACATGATAGCATGTATCATTCTCAATGATCAAACCCAAACTTGCAACATGAACATTTAACTTCATAGTTAATATCTAAGAGTAGGAAAAGGGCTTACATTGCTTTGAAGGCCTAAATCGATTAAACTAAAGCTTGTGAGGAAGCCTATGCATGCCATCACCCAAAAACCCAAAGATGGATGCCCCAAATCAACAAAAACACCATCTTTATGAACAAAGATCAAAGCTTTTGCCTTGAAATCAACTTGAGAGGCTCTCATACTAACATAGGGACTCTCTAACACTCTCATGATCATGAAACCTTTCATAGAAATGAAGTGGAGGCTAGGATAGTTGAGTGGAGGCCATGAGAGTGGAAATTTTGCCATAGTTTAGTTGCATGAATGAATAATGAGGATTTAGGATAGGTTAGGGCCTTATTTATAGATTAGGCAAGTGTTTTAGGCCATAGGATTAAACCTAGATTCAATCCAAGCCATCAAAGCATGTCTTGGGGAAGAAGTCAAGTGTAGGAACCATCTAGGGCCTTTAGATTAAAGATGAACCATGAGAACCATCCAAATGCAAAATCTGCATTTGAGCGAATCGGCCCACGGGTTGACAGCCAAACACCCTGGATTAACCCCTAGTCGACCCAGCGAGCTCGGGTCGACCTCAAAAATCGGCCGGTTCGGTTATTCCCCTCTCCCAATTCGCTGTTTTGAACATTTTTGCATATTTATTTATTTAATTTTCAATTATATATATATATATATATCAATATATATATATATTTCTCTGCGCAACCCATTTCACTTAATTAAGTATACTTTAATTTGGGAATTTTTCGTGAAACTTCGCGAGGCCATATCTTGGTCATACGGACTCCGATTTTCGAAAACTCGGACTCTATTTCGCGTATTTTTCCGAGACGAACGCAATGGCATAGCCCGTTTCACTTGATTCAGAATTTAAAATTAAATTCTGCCTTGATTCTCGTCTTTAATCATGTTATCGAAATACGGGTTGTTACATTCTCCCCACCTTTTAGGATTTCGTCCCCGAAATCTCCAAGTTAGGAAGAACATATCCTACCATCCATCATCCATCTACTCAAAACATCATCCACGAGCAACCATTGTCCTTAGATGATTTCTAATGCTGTATGAATATATGCAAGACGTGTGTGTACATGTTCCTTAGCTAATGCTAATGATCAGGCCTGAATAATCTTTCTAATGCAAAATATGTATAGTGCCATGAATCCAACATGTATGCAAATAGTCCTAGTCATATAGATACTATACGCGTGCACAATCATTCATTCATATGCAACAACCGCATGATAATACATTCGATTTCATCCATAAACAAGTATAAATACTCGTGCATATGCAATATGAAATGTGACCGAGTCGAGCTAGTATCTAATGTGTATTCGCGCATCCACGAGCAACCACTTGCAACCATATCAATCGTAACATGTTTCAAATACATGTTTACATCCATAGGGTTCTACCTAGAATTCCCTGAAACAGGGTCGAGAAGATAAACAGGACAAACTCCTTACAGGGTTTGTAACGGAGAATAGGACCGAGAGGATGTCCACAAAAGATAGCCTACAAGTAAGCTCTACAGAAAACAGGGATCAAGGATATACTCCCAAAAAGAGATATCATGCGCGTATCTAGTCTTTGACCATCAAAGTCGTATTTCCTTGAGCTTAATTCCATTGTGCCTTGACCGTCCTTTAACTTCGCGATTTCGTAGCTTCTTATTTCCTGTTTCCATAACATGAGCTGAAACTCATTTCTTCGTCGCCTCTCGTTCCACTTGCACTTATCCTTTTCCTAAAATACTTGACGCAAACATGACTGCGTACTCATGATCTCATGCAAGCTTTCCAAAATTCACTAATGAATCTCGGACCTCGTACCACAAGGTATTCCACATAGAAGAACTTTCTCTTGAAAGTAAACAGATGCCAACCAGGTTATCAAGTGCACTTACTACGGTGATTTCTATAACCCATGCATAAGTGAAATAAACCATCCGTTTTATCGGCGAATACCACTCGATTGGGCTTCCAATTTCCCATAAAGGCATCAAGGGATTCTAAGTAACTAACCATGACCGAACCCAAAAGGTTACACGAGACTTCGAGGGTATTACCAAGGCTAGTCAAGAGTCTAACTACCCTCCTATCAAAACCGAGAGTGGCACCCCTTACTGGATAACCACTTCATCCCTAGAATCCATCCATAGCTTATAAACATAAGCATTATTTCCAAACTCAACACTTGGCATAGACATTCCCAAATCCAAACAAGTCATGTATAAATGGACTGATTCTCCAATAGGACTTTGAGACAAAAATGGGATTCTCTATTACGCTAGTACTTAAGGTGCAGTGACTCAACTATCGAAGCAGACTTAAATGATACGATGATCAAAACAAAGTCCTAACGGGATGATAGAGAAGAAAAGCTAAACCTTTAACAAGATCGTCACCCTCCTTCCGAGGTACCCTAGAAATGAGAGCATACTGCTGCCCTCCCGATGATCTTGTCCTTTTCCCATAATACTTAACTATCCGTCCCGTTTTACCATGCCAAAGGTACTCTCTCGTCATGGGTTTCATTGTTCATCCTTCTCTCTCGTCCTGGGCTGAGCCATACTAACAAGTTGCTCATCCTTAAGCTCGTATCCTTTATCCTCTTCCTCACTATCCTTTCTTATAACGCGGCCACTGGTCTCTCGAGAACCACCTCCATCGTAAGGAAAACACTTTCGTAGATAGAAAAGACTAGTCGCAGTTAAAACCACTGTGACTACAGATGGAGGAAAGAAAGGAAAAGAGATTCAATTAAGGAAACAAGGATAGTGCTAATGGCCTTTAGGGAATAGCCTTTTTCTTTTAAAAGAAAATTTTCTTGAAAAATGCTTCTTTATAAACGATTTTCAAATAGTTTTCAGAAGGTCTTTAAAAACTTTTGCCCAGTCTGGTAACCTTCTGCTCTGATACCACGTGTAACACCCCGCCTCCGCTAGGGTCACTCACAAAGGAATGCACTAGCTTTAGAGGGGTATTATTGGTAAACATGCACAGAAATATCACAAGACAGAACATATAAAATAGCGGAAGTAAAATCGAACTTTCATAAACATTTATAATTAAGGTCTAAAGCCTTTTACATCAGAGTACATCAAAACCTGTCTTGCAATAGTAAAGAAGCATAAAGACTTTTTCATAAATTATTCCCCAAGTAAAGACAGTAAAGTAGCCATAGCCAAGAAAAGTCCAAGCCATCCATGATGACCTTCAAGCAGAAGAAGTCCAAACTAAACAGCAGTATTTCCTCCCTGTAACCTGGGGGGGAAACGGAAGAAAAGAGGCGAAACAAAACGGGTCAGTCAAAAAGACTGAGTAAGCCCTATCTACTATTAGTATAAAAACTAGTAAAGTTAACTGACATGAGAAGCTGAGATGAACATAAGCATGATAACAAGATAGATAAGCTAAATCAAAATAACAGGATGAACTACTGAACTCAGGTGAACTAAGGTGTCATGATAAATTACGATGTCAAGATAAAACAAGGTATCACATCGTCAGGTTTCTATCAAGTATAATATCACAAGATATCTATCACGTATAACGTCCCATTGTATCTATCCTGTACATCTGCTCTGCACCTACCGTACTAGTATCCCAACTGTATCACGTGTTATCCGTGAATGACCCTTACTCAAAAGTCGTGTAGTGGTCCATGTCAACCTAATATATCGCATATATAGGTTACTCAACTCGTATGTTTTATTCCATGTAAATGTTCAGTCCCTTGCCGTAGGCCATACGGGCTTTCCCATGAGATTCTATATTACTTTACATAGTTCCATGATCCTTAAGATCGGTTTGGACTGTTACCCTAAACCTAGCTAGGGTCTTCCAACATGAATTAGCGTCTGTACAACTAGGACTTATGCTACCTAGGGCTACTAGGGATTACGCTTACCTATTGCACGTTTTCGTATCTCGGTTTGGGTTCAACCACCTAGGGCCACTAGGGATTACGCTAACCGCCAACCGCGCCCTTTTTCCCACGCATTCATCGTGAATCGTTTTTCCATGACTGTATGCACATGTATCACAACGTGCCATCCGAGTCCTGTCACAGGGCAGACCAGGAAATATAGGACTCGGTCGGGAGCTTACGATTTATCTGCCGATGCAGATGCTAAGGTCTGTTTTTTCTATACGTGGCTATGGTCCCACGCGACCCCTCCCTCAACTAGCGAAAGACAAGACAGGATAAATCCTGTACGAGAACACACTACTGGCCAACCCCCAATCCGAGCTTTACCGCACCCATAATTAGATAGCAATTATGGTCTATTGGGTGTTCTCTGCCTTTCCGTACGTACACGCTTGACCAAAGATGGAAGGTAGCCTGACGAAAAATGCTATCTAGGGTACGACCGTGTTTCGTCGACTATACCCTATCCATCCCCGTCTTTAGGTCGCTCGTATAGCAACCAAGGCATACTCTTGGTTCTTCTAACGCAGACCTTAACCTCTCATGAGCTTAGTATAATTACCTGGCAGCCCACAGAGGGATCCCAAGAATATCCTCACGTTCCCCGAAGCCGCTGCTTCGTTACCCAGTTCGCTGGAGCCTTTATCTAAATCAGATACTTGCTCCTATTCGTATACTTAAACGATGACCTACCGTATCAGGTTACTCATCTATCTATGAACTGGTCTAAATTTCCTTGACTAAGAATCATTACTTAGTTATCCTTCAACCAAGGTTTACGACTTAGCCTTATTCCCGTTATCCTTGTTAATTACGGTTACCCACCTAATTCTCCGAATCAGGGTTTACATAATAGATTAAGTGTCACTTAAGTTCATGACTTAATCCCGTCTACAAATCATGTCAAAATTGGCTAAGTATCCAAGTTCAAGGCTTAACCCGTCTACAAATCATGTCAAAATTGGCTAAGTATCCAAGTTCAAGGTTTAACCCGTCTACAAATCATGTCAAAATTGGCTAAGTATCCAAGTCCAAGACTTAACCCTACAAACCATGCTCAAGTTGGTTAAGTATATATTAACTTGACCCTATGAAATTACTTAGTCAAACTGGTCAAGTGTATTCAAGCGATTCATGACTTAGCCTTATCATGTTTTCACGTTATATTGGTTAAGTATGGGTTAACTTAACCTCAATAAATTCACGAGTTAGATTGGTTAAGCATAGATCACTTAACCACATCAAATTAACGAGTTAGATTGGTTAAGTTTAGGTCACTTAACCTCTTCATATTAACGGGTGAGATTGGTTAAGTATAGGTCACTTAACCACTTCAAATCATCGTGTTAGATTAGTTAAGTATTTAACTTAACCCCATTAAACTACCAAGTGGGATTAATTAAGTCTAGGCTAACTTAACCCCATCCGATTATCATGTTTAGACTAGTTGAGTCTAATCTTAACCCCATCCATTAACTGTATCTTTTGGTTAAGTGTCATTAAGAAAACTTACTTAACCTTACCAAATTATCGTGTTGGATTGATTAAGTGTTGGTTAACTTAATCCCCGTCCACTAGTCGTATAAAAATGGTTAAGTGTCATTAGGCAAATCAAGTTACTTAACCTACCCAACCTTGTCATGTTTTGTTAAGTATCATTAGCCTAATCCAATTACTTAACCCATTTGTCCATGTCATATTTGGTTAAGAGTCATTAATCAAATTAACTTAACCCTATCATGTGGCATTAATTTCTTAATGCACCCCAACCTCTCACATTAGACTTTGTTGTGGTTACTAGTTAAGCCGGTCGGTTCCGGGTAGCTTTACACCACAACTTGGTCTAACCTTGAGTTCAAGCACAAC
Source organism: Allium sativum (assembly GCA_030737875.1). Taxonomy (NCBI): domain Eukaryota; kingdom Viridiplantae; phylum Streptophyta; class Magnoliopsida; order Asparagales; family Amaryllidaceae; genus Allium; species Allium sativum. The sequence goes on along the minus strand of CM060909.1, from coordinate 423,111,971 downwards.
ATGACCAACTTCTCACATTGGGTCCTATTGTTTGCAACTACTAGTTAGGCCGGTCGGTTCCGGGTAGCTTTATGTTGCAAACTCAACCCAACCTCGAGTTGGCCACTTTCATGTTTAGTCTAGTGTCATGTTCATATTCAAGTTTTCAAGCAATTGGGTAGACCTAACTTAATAGGTAAATTCCCAATGGGTAGACCTAACTTAATAGGTAAATTCCCAAGCTTATGTTTTTATGCATACTTACATGTCACTTCCATGTTATATTTCAAGTCATGTTTTCAAGTATAAACACATGTCATATTTAACGTTACACGTTGTCATGTTTATACCCATTTACCCAAATCATGTTCATATCATTATGTTTTCCCATAATGTGACCCCAACGCTTTTTAAACTCGCATATACGTTCGCAACAACGTAATGGATTAAAAGAAGAGACTTGGCAAAGGCATGACAAAAATGGATATTAAGCCACAAGTTAATCATGGTGGCAAATGAGGCACAAATGTGTTCATTAGCTTGCATGTTACATTCTTAAGCCTCAAAAACATGCATAAACCCAAACTTGGCACATAAGCGAATCATGGTGACAAAAGACATGGAATGATGACTAGAAACTCGCATATATCATCATATAAGGGTTATGACTTCATATGCAAGTTGACAAAAAAAGGGTATGAAGGTTCTCATGTTGCATAATGCAACATTTCAACATAAAGGTTGTAGCTTTTAGCTCATAAGATCAAGATAATGACTTCATAAACTTGCATGACATGATAGCATGTATCATTCTCAATGATCAAACCCAAACTTGCAACATGAACATTTAACTTCATAGTTAATATCTAAGAGTAGGAAAAGGGCTTACATTGCTTTGAAGGCCTAAATCGATTAAACTAAAGCTTGTGAGGAAGCCTATGCATGCCATCACCCAAAAACCCAAAGATGGATGCCCCAAATCAACAAAAACACCATCTTTATGAACAAAGATCAAAGCTTTTGCCTTGAAATCAACTTGAGAGGCTCTCATACTAACATAGGGACTCTCTAACACTCTCATGATCATGAAACCTTTCATAGAAATGAAGTGGAGGCTAGGATAGTTGAGTGGAGGCCATGAGAGTGGAAATTTTGCCATAGTTTAGTTGCATGAATGAATAATGAGGATTTAGGATAGGTTAGGGCCTTATTTATAGATTAGGCAAGTGTTTTAGGCCATAGGATTAAACCTAGATTCAATCCAAGCCATCAAAGCATGTCTTGGGGAAGAAGTCAAGTGTAGGAACCATCTAGGGCCTTTAGATTAAAGATGAACCATGAGAACCATCCAAATGCAAAATCTGCATTTGAGCGAATCGGCCCACGGGTTGACAGCCAAACACCCTGGATTAACCCCTAGTCGACCCAGCGAGCTCGGGTCGACCTCAAAAATCGGCCGGTTCGGTTATTCCCCTCTCCCAATTCGCTGTTTTGAACATTTTTGCATATTTATTTATTTAATTTTCAATTATATATATATATATATATATATATCAATATATATATATATTTCTCTGCGCAACCCATTTCACTTAATTAAGTATACTTTAATTTGGGAATTTTTCGTGAAACTTCGCGAGGCCATATCTTGGTCATACGGACTCCGATTTTCGAAAACTCGGACTCTATTTCGCGTATTTTTCCGAGACGAACGCAATGGCATAGCCCGTTTCACTTGATTCAGAATTTAAAATTAAATTCTGCCTTGATTCTCGTCTTTAATCATGTTATCGAAATACGGGTTGTTACACTTCTATACCACGATATCCTGCCTTGAAGTAGGAACAATATTATTTATTTTGTTTGACATCTGTGGATGCAGAAAACAGGTTGGAGGGATCCAACTGGATTCCTCGAAATTTACAATTGTTTGTTTCTACATATATTATCATATATGATGTGTTTGAAAATCTGTGATTGGAAATTGTGTGTTTGGATGTTTGAATATCACTGGCCCTAGATACTGATATTTAAAAATATTATAGAAAGGGAATTTTAGATTTAAAAAGGAAAATTTAATTTTTGAAATAGAAATGGAATTTCAAATGGGTTAGGAATTATTTACTTGCTTAAATAATAAAAACAAGTAATTAAATTTATAAATGATGTTTATAAATAGAAAGAAATATTATCATTTGATAATATCAGATTTTAATTTCAAATATGAATTTAAAGAAGGAAAAATTATTTTTCGAAGTGGAAATTTGATTTCAAATGGAATATGAAATAGAAACTTGTTTTGAATATTTAATACAAGAAGTGTAATGTATAAACGATATTTATAAATAAAAGAGGGAAATTATCGTTGGAAAATTTATAAATTTAAGTTCAAGTATGAATTTAAAAAGGGGATTGGGAATCACTAAAAAGGAAAAACGATAGATTTATTCTGATGTTTGGAATATGAATTGAATTGGAATAATCTGTACGGATTTATAATTAAAATTCGACTATGTCATGTTTATATAAATAATTAATTCCAAAAAAGATATTGGAGTTATATTAAATAGGAATTTAAATTTGAATATGGAAATAGTTGTGCTAAGTTGATATATATAAGTTATACTAATAAAATATTCCAAAATGAGAATAGAGTTTCAAATAGATTATTAATATGGAAGTTTGTTTAATATAAATAAGGAAGTTAAATTATAACAATGTTCATAAATATAATGGAGTGATTTTCATTTGATAAATTCGGAAATAGATTTTTCCAAATATAAGAGACGACATTTAGCAATCATATTTTTAAATGAGATAGAAAAGGAGATTTTTCTGATAAGTAATGTCAATTTTTATTACAGACTCTTATCTGTCTCAAGATAAGAACGTTGTCAATCAAGGTCTGAGAGGTAAATTAAATACTCCAACTTGAACGACTTCACTATTTCCAAGGGACGATACTAGTTTGTAACGGTAACGGATGTTGAATTAATTGATTATTCCCATAAAAGGAATTTATAATTGGAATTCGATGATATGGAATTTTATAAATAAATTGAATATAGAAATTTGAGTTTTAAATAAATTCATAACTGAGTTATGAATATGGAATAAAATAATCGACGAGTTTGAATACTCTGAATTGTTAAGTTAGTTTTGGATAATGGGTTCAATTTATTGAAAATGGAGTTGGAATTATTTTATAATGAAGTTTTTAAACATTTTTATTTAAATTTAATTAAAAAGAACTCGCCGAAGCGTGGTAGTTTGTAATTTTGCGTTTTGAACTTCAATTGAGTATATAGAACTCGATATAAGTCGGAATTTGATGAAACAACAAACCCCTAGACCTATGGAACGATAGTTTTCTAATGGAAGATAAAAAACTAAGTTTCGTCTTATTGATTTTGAGTTATGTTAAAATCAAATTTTCAGAAAAACAACGCCATAATCGTTTTAAAACCGTAATGGTTTATTTAATTAAATAAAAGGACTTTAAGTGAATAAAAATCTGAATTTCCATTAGTAAAATCCGGATTTGAGCTATAAATTAAATATGCACTCAGGTCGAGTAAATGGATCGATTTTTGAAACAAAAATCAAAATTTTAATTTTTAAATGACGTTAACTAATTTCTATGGAAATTAATAAATAGCGTTTTGGATCGAACTTAATTCTTTTAAGTGAACTGAATTTGTTAACTAAAATTGAAAATTTGAATATGAAACTTGAATTAGAATTTGGAAGCGAGCAAGGAATTTGAGTTTTATTTGTGTATAATTGAAAAATAATATTTGAACGTGATATATTCAAATTAATAGCAGATTAAGCAAAGAAGGTATTTAGAGACTAATTAACGAATGGAAGGCAATTAAAGAAAAAGTGTTGGTTTGATTTGAAGCAAATTGGGAATGGATATATATATGTGTGTGAAATAGGTATGGAATGAGGAGAATGAAGATTATAATTTAAGTGCCAGACAAAAAGGTACATGTTTAAATTTCCGTATGAGATTTTATGAGCTTACTGGGAAAGCCCTTGGCATTTTGATTTTATTTTTGAATAGAAAGGGCTTAAAGAGGCAAGTTGGGGTTTGAGCTATTGATCGGTACTGTAACAACCCGAATTCTGACAGATCATTTTTTTTTTCAAAAATCGAATCCATTGAAATTCATGTTGGTTGGCTGGCATCCTGCAGAAAATACAGAAATATAAAATATATCAGAGCTCAGAAAATTCCTCACAGCGAAATGGATAAAATATAATATAACCAAAATATAGCCTTACCGTAGTAATAATACTACCTAACCAGTATCCAAAGCTATCATATCTCTGCCACAAAGTCTAACCTGCGAGTATGTTATGAGGAGGGGGTCAGAACACAAGTTCTGGCGACTAGATTTAAACTACACATTTTGGATAATCCTACATATATCGTTCAGTTACATTTTCTTGTTTAGTAGGTTACTTGGGTTAACAACACTCAAGGCTTACGCACACGTCGTACTCATCAACTTCCCAATGGATGGACCTAATACAGTATATATGTAGTTACCCCCAATATTAAGGTACACCCCAGTACCCCACTCGCACGAACTCCCCTGTAATGCCTCAGAAATATACGCAGTCCCTTATCCTACGCCTGAGTGACGTACGGATCTTTATATAACAATGCTACGTTCCGCATAGATTTTCCATCGCCATGCTACGTGAACGTACGGACTGCCACCTTTGATCGAATCAGATCACAGAGTAATGCCCTATGAGTCTATGATACACAACCCAGAGCAGACATGCATGTATCTAGACTTTCCCATGCACATATTGTTAATCGTACTCGATGTCTTAACCGCACATATCCTCTATTGTGCACCAAGTCCCATGGTAGGCCTGTACAAGAAACACGGAACTCGGTCGGGAGCTTTTCAGATATCTGTATACATAGATGCTAAGGTCTACATTTTCAGTGGCTATGTCCCCACCTGACCCCTCCCTCAACTAGTGAAAGATGAACAAGGTTGAGAACTAGTGACCTGGCCCAAGAGCAAACAACAAATCCTAATTGGCATGTCCCTCACCCATAACCTTGATAATAAAAGGTCTATGGTCTGTTGGTTTAGCTCTCTGTCTTTCCGCATCACGTATCACATATCAAGCTGATTGTCGATGGTCGGTACCCGACGACTTGCTATCAACTGATGGTTAGACCTGTCAGTACTCAAGAGTGGTCGTAACCCAGCCTAGTCAGGCAACGGGATCGTCGAATCACCTATGCCACCCTACAGTCTTCTCATTGCCCAATATCATGGCAATCAAGTCATACTCACCGGGTAGAAACACGCAAACCTAACCTCTATGAGCACAGTAGAACGCTGTCACAACACAGAGGAGTACTAGGAGTTCCCTCCACATCCCAGGAAGCTGCGTGCTTCCCCTTCCAGTCTTTCAGAGCCAGTAGAACAACAGGCGGAACAAGAAGAATAATCAGATGGATGTGAACTCCCCACGTGTCCCATAACACCAAGATGATCTATCACGTTGGGTTATTCACCTTCATACGTACGAACTGGTCCAAGCGCCTCAGGTTAACGGGTTATTAGACCTTATGTCTAATCATTTAATTACGCGCTTACTCTTCCCTTTCATATTTCCATTCAACTTGGTTATTCCGAGTCATATTGACTTCTAATTCAAGTTACCAAGTTCCTCTTGCTTATTAATTTCAGTTATAACCTAATCTATTTAAGTTTATTAATAAGCCCATAACATTTTATTTTTATCAGTAGGTTTCAGATTCTCAAGTTTACAGATAACATGTTCTTCTTGTTAGCAGGATTCAGATTCTCATATTTGTAAATCACTTAATTTATAATTAAGTACAACTTATCTTATTACATATAAGTTATCTCAATTCACATGTTTTACATTTAACATGTCACTTTTTATTTATGATTAAATATAACTTACTTTATCCCATATATTCATCTTGTTCTTTCTCATTTAATCATAATTCCATCTTACATGTCACTACAACTTGTCGTTGTTTACTTAGTTCGCTTAACTATAGTTTATTAATAAGTTTCTTTTTCATTTATCATAACTTATGTTATAACTTTCACTTGTCCCTAGGACAAGCCTACCTATTATATAACATTCTCATTAATGTAATTAATAATAATAGTATATTATCATTCCTCGTTCATTCCAGTCCGTTTACTGTTGTAATCTTCATTCATTCCCATTAATTACAATCAATGTCTTTTATATCTATCCTGTTATTTACATATATTTATATATATGTTTATGCACTGGACCTCTCACATTAAGCCTACCACTTGTGGATGTTGGATTTGCCGGGCGGTTCTGGGCAAGCTTCTACCACAAGTTGACTTAACCTCGTATCTTAGCACCGTTATATGTATATTTACGTACTATACCTCGCACATTAAATTATCAACTTGGCTTCCTTCCTCTCTCTCCAATGGAGAGGGAGGAAAGGGCGATCCATCTGAAAATGAAACCGCTATCGCGGTTTCAAGCCATTCTTCACTGCAACTTTAGCGAAGTTCACCATTTCTTTGATTTGCTTCCGAAATTACTACCTACATCTTATTATATCCCATCTTGCTTCCCAATTTCAAACCAGATCTACATCTTCAACACACTTTGATATATCCGCAAAAGGACGATTCCTAAATCCAATTTCGCTATCTTCTCCCTCCTCACAAATCGCAAATGAAATTCGAACTTGCTTTGAATACTGCGTATCAAGCCACCAGGGTTGTAGGGTTCTGGCATGCTCCGGCGCAACTGACGTCACTTATGTTCCAAGTTCCCATAACCGATCCTATTTGCTATTACGAAATTTAGGTCGAGTTCTCTACCGCCTACATAGGTCAATGCAAATATTTGGGGCATGGTTAAGATTTACTTATTTGGTTGATTAGACTACAAGCGAAATTAGTTTCAAAGGAGTTGTTGTTCGTTAAACAACAAGTCTATTATTTAGGAGATTAAGTTGCATGATTCCAGTATATACATGAACTATTAATTAACTCAAAATAAGAGTTTTGGGATTCAAATCTCGATTTTGAATTGATTGCTACTGGACTTGTCAGCTAAAGTTTCCTAGAGCTACAAAACTCTATATTTTTAAGGCTTCTCGGATCCAATATTGAAGCAGTTTTGTCAAGTTGCATGCGGTTTTACAGCTGCTATTATATGGGTTAATAGATCATGGTATCTAGAGTTCAGTACAGTTGAAAGCGGACATCATGGGGATAATGTTTTGGGATTTGTTTAATGGTAATTAAATAATACTGCTATCAAATTTGTTTGTTCAATCCTGTTCATCCAAAAGCATGATATTTGATTATAGTTAGGTTTCCATCGATTCTACAATATCATCACTATTCAATTTCATATCTGATTTTGTAATCATGTGAACCCTATTAGTGGTTTCAAAAACAAATTCTGAAGTTTTTTATAGAGATGATTGAACATGACAGTGAGGTTGTTTGCATTGAAACTCAACATGATGCTTTTAAAACTGCAATGGCTTTTACTACAAATCCTTTTTCAAATGGGTAAAATGTTTGGTACAGTTACATATATAGCTGCATAATGGCAGAGAGTGGCAGCAACTGATAAAGCAAGACGAAGCAGTTTTATTTTTGGAAGTTCTATGAGATGTTTGGTTGGGATTTAGTTAAGTATTTCTCATGTTTTCTATCTGTTTTCAACAAACTTTTCATCGTTATATGTAATAGTATTATCTAATATGCTAGAGGTATTCCATCCAGAATACGTGGGGATACTTTATCTATATAACTGCCTGTGATGGAGACTTGTGATTAGTAACAAAGTAACGGAATGGTGGCAAACTGTTTTAATCTCTGCCACTCGAAGAAAAGACTCAAAGGATTAGAAGTGCAGCAGATCGCACTTTTTATGGAGTTGGTAAACTCATCATGGGTTCAAAACTCTCTTTTAGGATTTAAATTAGTACTTCGTATGTATTTTATTTTATGCTTTTCGGTTTGTATTTAGGTTAGTATGCTAACCTTATTATGTACCTTTCTAGTTGTTCATAAAAGTGAAACAATTTCAAATAAAAAAATAAAAAAATAACAACTTGTGGACGCTGAATTTGCCATGCGGTTCTGGGCAGACTTCTACCACAAGTTGAATTTTAACCTCGTGTCTAAGTGCGGTTACAGTTTTCTATTTACTGTAAATTTTCCATATAATTTAGGCATTCTTCCAAATTTTTACTGCAATTCTGCTTTTTTCATGTCATACTTAATATCATATTAAGTCCATTATCTGATTATAATGTCGCACATTCATTCTAACATGTAATTAACTCTATTTTAACATGTACTCATTTAATCATGAAATTATTCGAATCTAACAAATTAACATGAAATTATTCGAATCTAACAAATTAACATGTAATTATCCTAATTCTTACAGTTATGGGTTCAAGTACATAATATGACATAGATTAACATGTAAGTAAAACATGTATATGTACAACCGTGATCGTTTCTACATATTTTAACAAGTTTATACATTTCCATATATTAACATTTCAACCTATTAATCATTTCAACATATTAACCGTTCTAGCAGATTTACATTTCAACAAATCAATCATTCTCGCAGATTTACATTGCATATTAACAGGGAATGTCAAACGATAAATATACCATTATTGAAAAGGTATATTTTAAATTCACTCACCTAATTGCTTTCCAAATCATGAATCTGGTCCAGATTTAGCATTCTGTGGTTTTCCTAATTGAATTTAGAACCTAAACAACCATGGGTCCACAATTATCAATTAAAAGAAATAAGGGAAAAAAGAGGAGAAAATCAAATTGACCAGATCCAAGAATTTACCTTACTTCGAATAGAATTCTGAACACCTTCTTTATTAATATACATCCTTTTCCTCTAGATCTTGAATTAAAATTTTCCTAAACTAATTATTCTATTTTTCTAAAGAGATTTGAGGAGGAAGAAGAATGAAAGAGCTTAGGCGGCTTCATAGAAAATGTATGATTTAGGCTAGGCTCTGCTAATCTATCTATAGGTGTTCAGGATCTTATCGTACACGCAGCGCTGAGTCAGCAATGACCATGGCTAAGAAAACAGTCCAGATTTATTAACGAATATTGCTAGATCTAGGGTGGGGTCGACCACCATGTGTGCGTGTCGACCTTAGGGTCGACCCCCTGTGTTGGTGTCGACCCCAGGGTCGACCACCCGGGTCCCGCGAGCCTTTTGTGGGAAGATGTTTACCTTTTTGACCTTTTTGATTTTTAAATGTTTGATTAGTATCCCGTTATACTTTCTTTGATTTATCTAAATACTATATTTACATATAATCTTATTATATGTATACAAAACTTCAAATGCCATTTTATATGTATATATATATACGCACAACTTTTATTTGGATTTCAAAATTCAAATGGTATTATGTCGTTATTTAATTCTTACCATATTTCTTTAATTCCAGCCTTATTTTGAACTTTTCTCTTGTATGTATGTATGTGTGTGTGTGTATATGTATATATATTTCTGCACATATATACGCATATATTTTCATATACATATGTAGACATATTTTTCTATACTTCCTTATATGTATAATTTTCCTTATATGTGTGTTTATACATATTTTCTCTTTAGAACATGTGTTATTTTAGCCGTTGCCTTAAAACAAAAATATAGTGCATACGGGGATCGAACCTTGCACCACTCACTTGAAAACCACATTCTCTAACCAACTGGACTACTTAGGCTTTTGTTAACAAGGCTTAGGACAATGGTGGTCATTGCCCTTTTCTTGTTCCTCCTTTTCATGTTTGTTACAATATTTTATTTATACATTGCATGTAACCTTATCAATTTGCATGCATCTTTTTCTTTCACTTTGTTTTATTATTAATGCATAATATTTGTAAATCAGTGCATGCAACATAATTACACTGCATACAACTAATTTCTTCTTTCTTTTAACGCATGCGTTGCATTTTTATTTACATTAATCTTTTTCTTCTTTTTCAATGCATGTATTTATTACATGCAATCATATATTATCATTACCTTAATCTTTTTGTATATATTTATGTCAATATATATATATATATATATATACATATGCACTATTAAATATTTAATTGTCATAAAATGTGGGGTGTTACGTTCTTCCACTCTTAGGAAATTTCATCCCCGAAATTTGATAAGGGTAAAAATCAAATAACCCCTCGTGTAACAACCCGGAAAATCAGAACCAATTTAAATTTTTTATTTTAACAATTTTTATGGATTTTAAATATTTTAAATAATAACGACTAAAAATTTATTTTAATCGAAGTTAAAACGAATAAATTTAATTTAATTATGAAAGGAGTTTGAAATGGCGTGGCAGTTCGAAAATTCGATTTCTAATTTCAATTTAATATACAGAATTCATTTTAAATCAGAATTGGACGAAACAAGAAATATTTAAATCTGTTTGACAATATCTTTCTAAAGAATGTAAGAAACTGAGATTTCACTTTATAATTTGTAAGTTATGTCTAGTTTAAAATTCAGAAAAGTTGCTATAGAATTTATATAGATTTTAATATAATATATGGCCCTTAAAAATAGCCATTTTACAAACGACCTCCGTTTTCGACGAACCCACTTTTGTTGGAACCAGAATGTAAAATTATTACTAGATTCCAATTTTCATTATTTTTAGAATTAATATGTGAGCGTGGAAAAAGAAAACGTGTTTTGTCAATTTTAGTCAAATTAGATCGACTAGAAAGGGGCCATTTTTCAAACGGTCACCAAATTCGACAAAATTAGTTTTGTTAGGACCGTATCGTCAAAACATAACTAGAAATAATTTTTCTGGAATTTTTAGAGTCAGTATGTGGCCCTGGTAAATTAAAATGTATGTTTAAATTAAATATAAATAGATTTATATTTTAATTTTGATAAAAACTGTTTGTAACAGCCGAAATGGGTTGCGAAACATATTCCATTATGTCCGGAATATGGGTATTTAGCTAGGGACGACAGTCATTGCGTTGGAATTGGAGTTCGTATCAACAAGTGAGTATTTTTGAAATTAATGGAATTAAATAAATAAAATAAAAATAAAAATACGGTATAAATACACTTAGAATACGCAAACCCTAATCTAAAATGTAAAGCTGCCGTTCTCTTTAATACATGGCTGAAATCAATCAAATTTTAAATGATAAGAGCTTCCAATCCTCTTTGAATTTTGTAACAACCCGGAAATTCTGAGCCAGTATAAAATTTTTATTTTGGCAATTTTAGCGAATTTTGAATATTTAAAATGGATTATTTTAAATAACAACGACGAAAAATTTATTTTGAATAGAATTCGAACGAATATGTTTATATAGCGCGTCGGTAGAATATAAATTATTATTTATAATTATAAAAGGAATTGAAAATGGCGTGGTAGTTCGATAATTCAATTTCAAACTTCAAATGAATGTACAGGATTCAAAATAAACCGGAATTTAGCGAAACCAAAAATAATAGAATCTATTTGAGAATATCTTTCCAACGAATCCGAAAAATCAAAATTTCATTACGGGAATCAAAAGTTATGGCCAAATGAATTTTCAGAATAGTCGCTGTGGAATTCTGGCCCTTAAAAATAGCCATTTTGCAAACGCAAACGACCTCGGATTTCGATGAAACCACTTTTGTTGGATCCGGGATGTAAAGTTATTGCTAGATTCCAATTTTCATAATTTTTCGAATCAATATGTGAGCATGGCAAAGGAAAACGCGTTTGACCAGTTTCAGTCGATTTTAATCGACTGGAAAATAGCGATTTTTCATACGGTCTCAGAATTTGACGAAACTAGTTTTGTTAGGACCGTATCGTCAATACGAAGCTAGAAAATATTTTTCTGGAATTTTTCGAGTCCGTATGTGACCCCGGTAATTTGAAATGTACGTTTAAAATTCAGTATAATGATTTAAATGTAAATTTGACGAAAACTGATCGAAACAGCCGAATTGGCCTACGATATATATCCCATTGTGTTCGGAATGGGGGTAATTAGCTAGTGACGACAGTCGGTGGGTTTGATTTCGAGGTCAAAATAAAAAGGTACCTTTTTGAAATTAAAAATTATAAAATAAATTATAATATATACACCCCTCTCTCTCTCTTACCTCACTCAGTCAAAAACGAAATGGAAAAAGAAAAAAACCATTGACCCAAATCGCCCCCCTTGGATTTCGTGCGCCGCCCACGCTCAGCCCTCCCCTTCACCGACGATCGTCCTCCACCACCCTCTGACCTCGCACCCCTCTCCTCCTCTATTCTCTCTCCTCACGAGCCCTTCCGCCGCTCAACTCGAACCCCAAATCGCACAGCCTTCCAAACCGCACCTTCCTCCCACCGCGCCACCTCGATCCGCTGCCCACCTCCATCCCCGAATCCCTGACGCGACAGCCCTCGCGAGCACGAGACCCAAACAACCCCGCAACCCACTGTCGCCACCACCAGACACCAAACCCGACGCCACCTGAACCCTCCTCCGCCGCCTGAAGACACCCACCGCCATCGTGAGCAGTCACACCCCCCTGCAATGAGAAAAAAAGGTAAATAACATTTTAATTTTCAGTTTTATTTACATAGGAATTTTCAGTTTTATTTTAAATGAATTCTCAGATTTTTTTATAATATAGAAAGGTTAAAAAAAAAATTATAATATAGAAAGGTTAAAAATATTTTTTTTATAATATAGAAAGGTTAAAAATATAATTTTTATAATATAGGGAGGGTAAAAATATAATTTTTATATAATATAGATAATAAAAATTCGATCTTTATTATGTAGGAGATATAAAAATATGATTTTTATATTGTATAGATAATAAAAATTTGATTTTTATATGATGTATAGAATAAAAATATAATTTTTATAAGGTAGAAGTATTAAAAATATGATTTTTTATAATGAAGAATAATAAAAATATTATCTTTGTGTAGTAGAGATAATATGAAAATATAATTTTCATATTATAGAAAGGTTAAAAATATAATTTTTATATAGAATCAAGCGTTGTAAAAATATATATGAAGTTGAAATATAATTTTTATTTATTAGAATGAAGTGATAAAAATATAATTTTTATTATAAACAGCGTGAAAAGAACGGCTTTGGAATTTCAACCGATCCAGACGGTTCAGCAGTTCAACAGCAAAGCACGGCTGAGTGGAACCCTCTATGAGAACTTCTCCCCTTTTAATTTATTTTTCTAGTTATAAAATATATACTAGGATGCAAACGATGCTTAGTAGCACCCGACACCATTGTCCACAGACCATGGACTTGTTTGTTTGGTTGTGTAGTTAGTTAGATTATTTGATTTGATTTGGTTGTTTGGTGAATTGAAATTGGTTTGATTGATGTGTGTATGGCGTGGGCCATCACTAGACCGGGGATAAGGCTAGGCCTTGTCCCGTTTCTAGTATCGTGCCGTTATGCCGCCGAAATTTTCAAAAATAAGTTAGAAAAATAAAAATATCATTTTTATTTTGTAAATGAACTGAATAGAAATTCATGTGTTAAAATAAAATATTTTATCGTTAGAAATATAATTTTTAACGTGTGTGTGAATAAAATAAAATATTCATTTACAAACCAGACGGTTTGTTTATGAACACTGATTTGACTGATATTGATTGGGACGATAAATTTTACACATCGCCCAACTGCACAAATAATATTCAGTGTTTGTTGATGTGAAACCCCACACGGGTATTGGGATGATATTTAACGTACACTAGTCCCAATGTTATAGTTGTTTGTTGATCGATAGGTTGACAAACAAGTGGTGTTGTGCACTTTGGATGATGGTTGATTATTTATTGTTGCTATTATACACATGTGTTGTGTGGAATCCATATAATTAACCTTATATGGTAATTGATTGGGCCTCATTCCAATTGGGAAAATAAAGAATATTATAAAATAAAAATTCATGTGTTGACCGTACTCATTCGTTGAGACTAGTCAGGTGTTGAACGAAATATTTTAACAATAAAAATTAACATCTTTATCAAAAATTTATAAAATATATTATATAACAAAAATAGTTGTGTTGACAGAACTCATTTGTTGAGATTAGTCAAGTGCTAAAAGAAATATAGATTCATGTGTTGAATAGAATAAATATTCATTTGTTGAATAGAATAACGAAGTGATTGAAATATATAAAGCCGTGATGATTAGTGATGTGCCATTTAGACGCGAACGATATTTATATCGATTTTATTCATTTTTATAATGAATATTGAAAAGAGATTTAAAAATCGAATAATTAGAGAATGAATTCGAATTGAATAGGAATGAATTCAAATTGAATTAAATTGAAATTGGATTGAAACGAATTTGAATTTGAATTGAATTGAAACGAATTTGAATTCGAATTAAATAAAATTGAAATGAATTCGAATTGAATTGAAATCAAATTGATTTGAAATTGAAGATGAAGTTGAAATTATTTTTGAAACGAATTTAGAACTATTTATAAAATCCGTTTTAAATAGAAATCGACGAAATATATATTATATATATTATATATATAATATAATGGCCTGAATGGAACGCGCCGCGCTGCGGCAGTTCGTGAATTTCGACCACTGACTTCGAATGGATATTATGGGAGATCCGACCGTCGGATCCTCCTAAAACCGGAACCGTTGGGTTCGTATCGAAAAGAGCTTTCTAACGAATGTGAGAAATTAGAAGTCTAACGGTTGGATTTGGAGTTATGTCCCAATCAAATTTGAAAAAGGTCGCTGTAAGTGCAGTTCGATGACCGTTGATGGAAATCGACTGTACGGGCCTTGATAAAATTATTAAAAATATTAATAATTAATGTAAAATCATAAGAAATGATTTGGAAAGAATTGGGATGAAAAACTCCATATTTGAAAAGATAAAAATAGATTTTTATCGAAATGAACTAGTTTTGAACTAGAATTAGAATTCATTTATTTTTGAAATAAATAAAGTGGATTTGAAATGGTTTTGAAATATAACCAGAATTTCCAATATATGATTGGAAATGGATTTGAATCGAAATTGTCTTCGGAATATTTCGATGTGGGATTTTGTGATTATACAGATATTGTTATGGAAATTTGAATGATATATTTATATCGTTATTTCCAATACGATATTTGTTGGTCGTAGAATTTGATATTGAATATAGGCCGATATATTTTCTATTTAGAGCCTTGTATTTAATATCAAATGTGATTTGGGTTTGTCGTGAATGGTGTCTTCATTAACACTGTTCTTAAACCCAGTTGAGAAAAAGATTAAATCTTTTTATTTAGATTTAATGAAGTGTACCAATTAAATTATATTTAATTGGAATTGATTTTTGGGTTTATTGCGAACAGTGTTTTAAAATAACACTTGTTCTTTAACATGATAATGAATGGAATGTGATTATGGGTTTATTGTGAACCGTGTTTTAAATGACATTGGTTCTTTAACCCAGTTAAAGATTAAAACTAAGTGGAGTTTTAATGAATCTTTAAATAGATTGAAAAGTGAAATTGGATAATTAAAATTATCAAATTCAAGGAATAATCGAGAATGGAGTACCACCAGTTTTACTCCAGACGATAGTTAAATCTTTAATTAGATTTAAACGTGAAATGGTAATTGAATTTACCGATAACACCGTGGTGTTAGATTTGAAGTATTACCAGTTTTACTTCATGGGATGAATAGGTTGGGATTGGGAAATAAAATAAATGATTACTTCGGAGTGGTTCGCTAATCCCGACTAGTTTGAATTGATATTCAAAAGAAGATTAAAGAATAAATTTAAAGAATTTATCTTTGATAAAATTAATCGGAACCTTTCCCAAAGAATAGGAATATTTGAATAAAAGAATATTCTGAATTGGAATGAGGCGTATGTTGTGTTTGTGTAACACGTGTTTATTATATACGCGAGTCATTCAGAAAGACCGGGTTTATCCCATTCTGAATAACTGATACGACGAGAAGTCGAAGATGAAGACGGTGGTCGAAGACCGGAAGTCTTCACATCGTTTGGATAATTACTGACGATCCTGATTGGGCTGTACACCCAAGAGGAGGGAAATAGTTGGTGGTCGTCCAGACGTACTTGGAGATCGATGGATACGCGAGGAAAGTGCCTCCGGTTTCGTTCAGACCCAGAACGAACTTGTAAATGGACTGTGTGTCTGACATCGGATTTCATTCTGTGTGATTGATATCGGTTGCATAGCGTGAAATGCCTGTGTGGCATGCTAAGATGCAAATGATCAAGGCTTCTATTGAAAAGCAGAGTCTTGTGGTTGATGATCAAAGCACGGCCTTTGTGGCGTAGCTTTGTGTAACGTGAATTCGCGAGCCTCACACCCCGGTTGTGAACCAGAAACGGGAGAGGACCTCAGGGAGGGCATGCGTTTCCTTCTAGCTAGGGTGGTGTCAGTGACCTACCAGCCCTGACATTTATATACTTTTCACCTGTGTGGTTGTTGCTGTTGCGAGGCGCCTCGGTTATATCGGATGATCTGGGTCCGATGGAGTCATTCGTTGGCTCATTTACGCCCCAAAGGGCGGGGAAACGCAGTGTTCAGGAATTTTAATCCACATCGGTGGACCGGCCCTGTCGCTCCAAGGGCCCACCTGAGTCTGGGTCCTGAGACATGGGCTAGATTGTCTCGAATCGGTAGAGGACGATCCCTTGCCTCGGTTCATAGATGGAAATCCAATTTCCAAATACGTGACATTTGCGGTTTTGATTGTAAACCTATATATGGCGACATGATATATGGTACCCATGCCGTCTATGATTGATACTTATGATTTGAAATTGTTTTAAACACTATGCACTTCTTATAGTATCAAATGATTTGTTTTAAACGTATCAAGCATGCTTTGGCTATTATAAGGGAAAACCCTATCCTCCGGCTTGCGTTGCATTGTGTGATGGGACCTGGGTCTTATAATAGCTTCATTGTTCTTTATTTAGCATTGCGCTGTTGTTTTATGCACTGGTATTCTTGGGAGGAAACCCGTTCCGTGTTATACGGCGTGGTCCCTTGATTTACCTAACTTTAAAATAAAGATTAATAACTGTTTTAGTTCTCACACCAGTCACATGACTGACCTGGAGTTTATTGTTTTAACCTAAACTCTGGGTGCCCTTATTTTGACACGGGCAGCTAGTAGTTTTGGTTTTGCAGAATTATATCCACAGGAACCTGGTTTACAGTTGGAACGATATCCGGAAAGCTTTGTATCCGTATATCTCATTCAGTTGTATTTTGTATTATTTTCCGCTGCTATGTAATATATTGTAATCTCTGATATTTTATAATGTGTAATATTTATTCATTACTCTGTACATTCTTGTATTCTGATGAATTGTTGTAATAAGCAATGAAATGTTCTTCTGTTTGTGTTCTGATGTGGTTTGTTCTCAATTCTATCCGGCCTTTCCTTACCGGGGAAATTCGGGTCGTTTCATTTTGGTATCAGAGCTTTGGTTTACAAAGCTCGGAGAACAAGACACATTAGAACCGTACGAAAGAATTCATCAGAGATTGGATTAGTAATATCCAATGGGAATGACTCGTTAGAGATAGGATCAGTAGTATCCTAGAACGAGTGTGAAGAGTATATTTTTAAAATGAAAACGAATTTTGTATTGAAATTTTAAATCAATTATACGTATTTGATTATTTATTTATATTGATTTGGACAATCAAGTATATAGAGATTTTAATATACGTCTGATCCACGTGTATTGAAGCCTCAAATATATTTGATAGATATAGAATTACACTCTAGTCGCCCGAAGATGATTCTGATGATGTCGCGGCATCATCAGCATTTATATTCGAGTTTCGAAGGTGTGGTGTCCATATACTTCCATTAGACTGGTGTGAGAACCAAAATTTGATAGGGCTTATTGTTGTGAATTGCACCAAAAATGTGATTGTTGAATATATATCAAAAGTTATGAGTTTGAAATGATAATCAACTAATTGATTGATGGTTGTGTTGTTTGATTATTGTTTCAATAATTAAATGTTGAACCTTTAACCAAATTGGTCAAATATTGAACTGTATTGAAAATTGGTTGCAATTGCATGCATGTACATGTATATCCATTGAACAGGTCATAGCAAGGAGGCTAGAGAAGAGGAATAAAATTATTTGCCCGACAAATAGGTACATGTTTATTGTATTTCTTGAGTTTTGGGTGATTTTGTGAGCTGATTGGCTAGTCGCTTGGCTTTTTCTTTTTCTTTTGGATTGAAGAAGACAATGGGAGGCTATATGAAATATCCCGAAGTCCCCGGTGCAGGGGAGGTTATGGCAAAAAAAATCGAAAATTTAGGGTGTTAGCCAAATTTTTGAAGAATTTGAAAAGTTCTTAGAAACTGAAAAGCTGAAGAACTTAAGCCGTAATGAAAATTTAGAAAGTTGAGTTGGTTTTTAAAACAACTTCCGGCTTCGTTCCTTTTCGAGGACGAAATTTTTTAAGTGGGGGAGATTGTAACAACCCGGAAATTCTGAGCTAGTTTAAAATTTTTATTTTGGCAATTTTAGCGAATTTTGAATATTTAAAATGGATTATTTTAAATAACAACGACGAAAAATTTATTTTGAATAGAATTCGAACTAATATGTTTATATAGCGCGTCGGTAGAATATAAATTATTATTTATAATTATAAAAGGAATTGAAAATGGCGTGGTAGTTCGATAATTCGATTTCAAACTTCAAATGAATGTACAGGATTCAAAATAAACCGGAATTTAGCGAAACCAAAAATAATAGAATCTATTTGAGAATATCTTTAAAACGAATCCGAAAAATCAAAATTTCATAACGGGAATCAAAAGTTATGGCCAAATGAATTTTCAGAATAGTCGCTATGGAATTCTGGCCCTTAAAAATAGCCATTTTGCAAACGACATCGGATTTCGACGAAACCACTTTTGTTGGATCCGGGATGTAAAGTTATTGCTAGATTCCAATTTTCGTAATTTTTCGAATCAATATGTGAGTGTGGCAAAGGAAAACGCGTTTGACCAGTTTCAGTCGATTTTAATCGACTGGAAAATAGCCATTTTTCATACGGTCTCAGAATTTTACGAAACTAGTTTTGTTAGGACCGTATCATCAATACGAAGCTAGAAAATATTTTTCTGGAATTTTTCGAGTCCGTATGTGACCCCGGTAATTTGAAATGTACGTTTAAAATTCAATATAATGATTTAAATGTAAATTTGACGAAAACTGATCGAAACAGCCGAATTGGCCTACGATATATATCCCATTGTGTTCGGAATGGGGGTAATTAGCTAGTGACGACAGTCGGTGGGTTTGATTTCGAGTTCAAAATAAAAAGGTACCTTTTTGAAATTAAAAATTATAAAATAAATTATAATATATACCCCCCTCTCTCTCTCTCTTACCTCACTCAGTCAAAAACGAAATGGAAAAAGAAAAAAACCATTGACCCAAATCGCCCCCCCCCCTTGGATTTCGTGCGCCGCCCACGCTCAGCCCTTTCCTTCACCGGCGATCGTCCTCCACCACCCTCTGACCTCGCGCCCCTCTCCTCCTTTATTCTCTCTCCTCACGCGCCCTTCCGCCGCTCAACTCGAACCCCAAATCGCACAGCCTTCCAAACCGCACCTTCCTCCCACCGCGCCACCTCGATCCGTTGCCCACCTCCATCCCCGAATCCCTGACGCGATAGCCCTCGCGAGCACGAGACCCAAACAACCCCGCAACCCACTGTCGCCACCACCAGACACCAAA
The DNA here is from genome assembly GCA_030737875.1 of Allium sativum. Taxonomy (NCBI): domain Eukaryota; kingdom Viridiplantae; phylum Streptophyta; class Magnoliopsida; order Asparagales; family Amaryllidaceae; genus Allium; species Allium sativum. The sequence goes on along the minus strand of CM060909.1, from coordinate 423,092,097 downwards.
CCCGACGCCACCTGAACCCTCCTCCGCCGCCTGAAGACACCCACCGCCATCGTGAGCAGTCACACCCCCCTGCAATGAGAAAAAAAGGTAAATAACATTTTAATTTTCAGTTTTGTTTATATAGGAATTTTCAGTTTTATTTTAAATGAATTCTCAGATTTTTTATAATATAGAAAGGTTAATTTTTTTATATATAATATAGAAAGGTTAAATTTTTTTTTTATATAATATAGAAAGGTTAAAAATATAATTTTTATAATATAGGGAGGTTAAAAATATAAATTTTATATAATATAGATAATAAAAATTCGATCTTTATTATGTAGGAGATATAAAAATATGATTTTTATATTATATAGATAATAAAAATTTGATTTTTATATGATGTATAGAATAAAAATATAATTTTTATAAGGTAGAAGTATTAAAAATATGATTTTTTATAATGAAGAATAATAAAAATATTATCTTTGTGTAGTAGAGATAATATGAAAATATAATTTTCATATTATAGAAAGGTTAAAAATATAATTTTTATATAGAATCAAGCGTTGTAAAAATATATATGAAGTTGAAATATAATTTTTATTTATTAGAATGAAGTGATAAAAATATAATTTTTATTATAAACAGTGTAACGTCCCGCATTTTGAGCGGTTTAAATTTGATTATTTAGATCAGTTTAAATATTGAATTCTGAATATAAGTGGATTTATATTTTAATTAAAACGAAGTTGAACGTATATAAATATATATTAATTATAATCGGGCTCAGAACGACCCTGCAGTTCGTAATTTAACGTTCTGAACTTCAACTGAGTGTACCGGACTCGTTTTGAATCGGATTTCTTAGAAACGAGAAACGTCGGAATCTGTTGAACTGTATCTTTCTAATAGAAGTGAAAAATCAGGATTTCGTCGTATATACTACAAGATATGTCCAAATCAAATACTCAAAAAGTCGCTGTAGAAGCGTATATCGACCGTAACGATTATTTGAATATAACTTGATATCGGTTGCAAATCGGGACAGGGTTCTTTTGAGGCGCAGCAATAATTTAATTTTTAGGATTTTACTGTAATTTTTAAATAATTAAATATGCAACTTTTTATTTGGAGTATTTCGGACCCTGTATCGGTATTTCGGGATTTCAAAATATAAGTTAATCTACCGGTTTTATTATATTTTTGGGACCGGGACACCTCGTTGAGCACGACTGTATTTTTATTTCGGTCGATAACAGTCCCTAAACAATATATTTTATAATATGACACGACACCCTAAAATATCTACACAACAAAACAAAACGTAAAATCATATTACTTAAGAATCCCGCAAAAACCCATTACTCTACGTGAAGCCGCATGTCTAACCTAAAGCTAAAACAAGAAAATATCCCTAAATTCACGGCATCATTTCTAGGACTAGCACGTCCACCTATTGCTTACATTCAACGCAACTCTCCATTTATATAAAAGCAGCCCTGTTCTTCTTCTACCAACACACAGCAAAAACAACTCATACTCACCGATCTGAAATCCATAAAACTCATTTCTTAATGGAATTAAACCTCGTTCGATCCAATGAAAACGCTGCGAGCTCACTCATCACACCAGTAAGGAAAGTGAAGGGAACAACCAAGCATCAGGCCCTTTCGTCATCTTCAAGTAGGAAGAGACTGACGCACTACATGAAGCAGAAGGGGATGGCGTAAAGTAATTATGGCGCGAGTTTAAGTCAATGATGGGGTACGGCTGTGAAACCATGAAGATGAAGTAGTGTATTTTTGGGTAATATGGACATGAAACGGTGAAGCAGGGTTTGCGTTCTAGTCACAAGAGTTTCACGTGGAGGATGATGTATTATAATTTCAGGCGAAAGTGGATATATGCAGGCGGGTCTGCATGGAAAGTCGGTTTAAATGGGAGGAATAACGGTATTCAAACACAAGGACACGTGTGGTGAGGAGAAAATGAAGCAAACGAGTGGAAGGGAGGACGCCGTACAGGAACATACAATTTTTGTGGGAAATTTAGTGAAAACCGGGGTGGCTCGGCAGTTTTACAAGTAGGAAAGAAGAAGAGATCTGAAGTGGTTCGGATGAGGGTTTCAATGCAGGAAATAGTGGAAGAAGCAGGAGGTTGTTGGACCTTTACTGAAGGCGAGAAAGCAATGATGAAGGAGAATTGGGGTACATCGGAGGTAGTCGTTTCTGGTGAATAGAAGAGGGCGCATGAAAAAGTTTGAAGTAGTGTTCAAATCATACAGGCGCTGATCAAGTATATGTTCTGAATAGAAGAAAGAAGTTAAGTGGTGCCAGGCAAGTAGATTGAAGGTGACAAATGAAATGGGGTACCATGTTTTTCCTGTGCGTACATTTTTTTAGTGGTATTGTCTTGATGAAGAAGGGCAGATGTGGATCTTTGTGAGGAGATGGTTTGGCAAACGGTAAAGTCTGGCGAAATGGTAGAAAGGAGAGCACATGGGATGATCGAGGAGGTGTAAGCAAGGCTGAACAACTTGATAATAATATTCGGGTTGATAATGGAATGGTTGCACGCCACGGTGGAGGAACTGTACACCAGTGGGTCCGGAAGTCAACCGAGATAGAAGAAGCTTATAGACGCCTAATCATGATTAACGGAATTGATAAAACAAGTGGCGTTGGAACCGTAACGGAGCATGTTACGTAATGAAATTGGTTTGGAGCTCGTGGACTTTTAGGCAGAATTGAGCGTCTGGTTTAACCAACTGACGCAAATCGTTATTTAACGGTTAACGCGCAAAGGTGAGTAAATTCACTAACTCTGATCTATTTTAATTATATTTTAATGTTGTTTGAATGCTGTGTGATGGTTGATTAGGTAGATTACAGTTAATTTGGTTGAATATTATATATCGTTACATATGTACACATCACCGGTTAGACACTGATTCCATCGATTAGAATATCGCCTAGTATAGAGTTAGCGTAAATTGTGTTGACTGACATCTGTGGATGCGGAAACCGGTTGGAAGAATCCGACCGGATTCCTCAATATTTGTATGTACTGTTTGTTGTATAGTATTTATATATACGACCTGAACCTAAATAACATTATTAGGAATTATAGTCTGATAGGCTAGTTAATATTTAGTTTTAAACCAACAAATTATAATAGGATATGTAATCAGTATTTAGTTATAAACTTGATATTGATTTAATAAGAACCTGACTTAGAAACAGAGTTTATCAAATGAAATGTGAATATGGCAGCGTAATGCAGTAGTTATAAAAGAGAATATAGCAGCGTATTTCAGTAGCTATAAAAGAGAATACAACAGCGTATTGCAGTAGTTATAAAAGAGAATATAGAAGCGTATTGCATTAGTTATAAAGGAAAATATAGCAGCATTAGTTAAAATATAACGGTTTTAAAGTAAGTCGATAAGTTATAATGTTTTAAAAAGATATACTGAGCATGATAAGGAAGGTGATATAGTTTTAAAGAAATTAGAACCCGTTGTACGTTGGTTGAGTTGAGTAACTTTCGAGGCGTCAATCTGATGTTGGTTTCGGCCTTCGGGATTGATACTTAGAAATTTATTCACTTACCGATTTATAACGAGGAACTAATAGAGTAGAAATGAAGGGAAGTAAGGAAGAGTTTATAGAAATATGGGAAACTAGAAAGTTAGTATTAAATAAAAGGGCCAGTGTTTGTGAATGGATGTTTGTTTTTACTTCGATAATTAAATAACCAACTATCGAAGTATTTTGACCATCGTGTCAATACGGAGAGACCGGTTGGATTTATTATCCGAAAACCACTCCGTATAGGCGTAAGCGCTGCGAATTATATTTAAGTAAAATTGAAGACGGAGTTAAACACAAGGGTCGTCCAGTTCCAGAAAAGATGCTATCTGTTTGTCCAGTCCCAGGACAACTTGTATGGACGAGTGTCTGACAGAGTATTTCCAACGGTCACGCCGTTGATTTTTACAAATATACCAAGTTGGTGGGGAGAAGGTAACTTCTCTTTATTCTACACCCAGTGTGCATTTGTGTAATCAATATGTGATTTCGGATTTGACGATGTGGCATTCAAAGTGAATGGTGACCAGATGTTCTAAAGATAGACGTAGCCTCTAGCCTCACAACCAGGAAGCAACAAAAGTTGGGCTAGGCAGCATGGCTAGTTGGGTCATACCCAAGCAGGGTGTATTATCACCGATCTAGAGAAAATTCATATTTATACTTCTTTTCGATTCTGTATCTTCGGATGACGGTTGGATGGCCTACAACCGTGGTGGCAATATATTCGCGACACTCAAGCTAAATGAGTGAGCGGTCATGTGTGGCCGGGTTGCAAGACGTTCTTGTTGAACCCTGAGTGTATCCCCTCTAGAGACACTAATCAAAAGGTGCTCCCATACCTTGTCTGTTGAAATCCATTCTCCAATAAGCGCCCTGCGGTTTATGATTTTATACTATATATATGTGGTGCGTGAGATGCAAGCGTTCTGCTACTTGTATAATTATTTGTTTAGACATTATCATAATATCACTGGTTTTTATATCAAGAATACTTTGGGTTATAGTAAGGTAAAAGCCGTCCATGTTTATGTGTGGGCCGGTCTTACTATTATCTTCTTATTTGAAAAGGATTTTCAAAGTAAAACAGTATGGTTGGAATTTACTCACACCAGTCCCATGACTGACCCAGAGTTTATTTTGTTTGTGTTTTCCCTAAACTCTTGGGTGCCCAAAATTTGTACGGGCAGTCAAGTGTTTCAGGCTTTGCAGATTCACTTGGAGGAGTTAAAAGCAGGAGACTCCACTATTAGTTATTAGAGATTATTTCCGCTGTGATGTATACCATGTATTATACTCTAAATGGTATGTATATATACAAATTCAGATTTGTATTTCAAAGTTATGTTATATAATACATTTATTTTATTCCGCTGTGAGTTTCGTGTTTACTCTGATTCTGTTCAGTTGTGATCTTCTTCTTCTTCTTCTATTCTATTAGTTCTATCTTTTCTTTCTCACCCTCTAAATTCTTCTATAAATGTCCCGGTATTTTCGATGCTTGAATAGTCAACAGTGTGTTTTTATGTTGATTTTCTGGGTCGAAAATCCCAGACATTACAGTTGGTATCTGAGCATAAGGTTAAGTGATTACCTTGGCTTTGTGGCGTGATTCAATAGAGATGTAGTTAGTAATACTCTAGATTGAGTTTGAGTGTATATATATGAGCGCGTATTTGTAAATTAATATAAAACTGTTTTATATTGTGTTGACTGGTCAGTCGAGTGGTTTATAAATTCTGGTCGAAACAGTAATGCAAACTGAGTCGATAGGTGTTTCTAAACTCTTGAACAGAGTAATTCGACACAGTATGTTTTGAAAGGAGGATAAATAAAATAATTTTACCCCAAAATATATTTTGATATAAAAAGAAGTATATATCTTGATATAATATATTGGATGTGTGATCCTTATTATGATCGAATAAGATTTATAATTTTGTCGGTTATATAAATAACCAATCGAAATATTATATAATATGAAAAATCAGATGAACTGAATCTGAAATTAAAAACAAAATTGGAATTAAAACTCTAGGAACTTGGAAAAGAGTTAAAATTGAATTTGAATTAAATATATGGAATTTTAAGATCCTGGGTGAATTCAAAGATGTTTTTCCAAGCATTTTGAAAAGAATATTTTGATGAAATTTCAAAATAAATTGTTTAAAAATGTGTTTTGAAAATAATACAGTATTGAACTCACTTCGATGGTTGGAAAATAAATTCCGATGATGATCGCGACATTATCGGTGTTCATTTTCGAGCTGGTAAGTGACGGATTACTACCAAAGATTTTGTTTTGTATTGTTTTAAGAAACAAATGTCAGAAATTCAAATGTTTTGAATTGTTATGTATATATGATTTCAACTGATTGGAAATAAAAACCCAAGGATTTAAATTCTGAAATTTAAATAAATTAAACTGGTAAGGGTAAATAAATAATTCAAAATTTAACTAAAATAGGTTAAATAAAGATTGTGAAAGCAAAAAGGAATTTAACTGAAACCAGCTAAGTGGAAATTGAATTGGTTGAAAAATAATATGGAAATAAAATTAGATTGGACCAGAAATAATCTGGAATGGAATTGGATTAGGGGTAAGAGGTTGGAATCGAGAATGGAACTTTAATTTTGAAATGGATTTGGGCTTGTCTATAAGCGAAAGATTGGAGTTGATGATAAGTTGATTGGAGATCAATATTGGGATGCATGGGTAGATGCTGATTGGATAGCAAATGGAAGTGGCAGAGTTAAATGCCCAACAAAAGGCACATGTTTATATATGAGCATGAGTTTTTATGAGTCTGTTAGCAAGCCGCTTGGCAGTTTTATTTTCTTATGAATTGGAGGATGCCGAGAGAGGGCGAAGTGTAGTAGTGCCAATTGAGCCATGCAGAGTAGATGCTGACGGAATATCACGGAAGTTTAAAATGTTAGAAAATTTTCAGAGTTATTGGAAATATTCGTTAGTAAAAAGAGAATTAATATTTAATTAATCAGTTCAGTTGAAACTGAAGTTATGAAGTAAACCAAAAAGATTTTTAACCTGTGTATAACAGAGATTGTAGCATTTTCCATATCTTAGCAATTTCGAGGACGAAATTATTTTAAGGGGGAAGGACTGTAACGTCCCGCATTTTGAGCGGTTTAAATTTGAATATTTAAATCAGTTTAAATATTGAATTCTGAATATAAGTGGATTTATATTTTAATTAAAACGAAGTTGAACGTATATAAATATATACTAATTATAATCGGGCTCAGAACGACCCTACAGTTCGTAATTTAACGTTCTGAACTTCAACTGAGTGTACCGGACTCGTTGTGAATCGGATTTCTTCGAAACGAGAAACGTCGGAATCTGTTGAACAGTATCTTTCTAATAGAAGTGAAAAATCAGGATTTCGTCGTATATACTACAAGATATGTCCAAATCAAATACTCAAAAAGTCGTTGTAGAAGCGTATATCGACCGTAATGGTTATTTGAATATAACTTGATATCGGTTGCAAATCGGGACAGGGTTCTTTTGAGGCGCAGCGATAGTTTAATTTTTAGGATTTTACTCTAATTTTTAAATAATTAAATATGCAACTTTTTATTTGGAGTATTTCGCACCCTGTATCGGTATTTCGGGATTTCAAAATATAAGTTAATCTACCGGTTTTATTATATTTTTGGGACCGGGACACCTCGTTGAGCACGACTGTATTTTTATTTCGGTCGATAACAGTCCCAAAACAATATATTTTATTATATGACACGACACCCTAAAATATCTACACAACAAAACAAAACGTAAAATCATATTACTTAAGAATCCTGCAAAAACCCATTACTCTACGTGAAGCCGCATGTCTAACCTAAAGCTAAAACAATAAAATATCCCTAAATTCTCGGCATCATTTCTGGGACTAGCACGTCCACCTATTGCTTACATTCAACGCAACTCTCCATTTATATAAAAGCAGCCCTGTTCTTCTTCTACCAACACACAGCAAAAACAACTCATACTCACCGATCTGAAATCCATAAAACTCATTTCTTAATGGAATTAAACCTCGTTCGATCCAATGAAAACGCTGCGAGCTCACTCATCACACCAGTAAGGAAAGTGAAGGGAACAACCAAGCATCAGGCCCTTTCGTCATCTTCAAGTAGGAAGAGACTGACGCACTACATGAAGCAGAAGGGGATGGCGTAAAGTAATTATGGCGCGAGTTTAAGTCAATGATGGGGTATGGCTGTGAAACCATGAAGATGAAGTAGTGTATTTTTGGGTAATATGGACAGGAAACGGTGAAGCAGGGTTTGCGTTCTAGTCACAAGAGTTTCACGTGGAGGATGATGTATTATAATTTCAGGCGGAAGTGGATATATGCAGCGGGTCTGCATGGCAAGTCGGTTTAAATGGGAGGAATAACGGTATTCAAACACAAGGACACGTGTGGTGAGGAGAAAATGAAGCAAACGAGTGGAAGGGAGGACGCCGTACTGGAACATACAATTTTTGTGGGAAATTTAGTGAAAACCGGGGTAGCTCGGCAGTTTTACAAGTAGGATAGAAGAAGAGATCTGAAGTGGTTCGGATGAGGGTTTCAATGCAGGAAATAGTGGAAGAAGCAGGAGGTTGTTGGACCTTTACTGAAGGCGAGAAAGCAATGATGAAGGAGAATTGGGGTACATCGGAGGTAGTCGTTTCTGGTGAATAGAAGAGGGCGCATGAAAAAGTTTGAAGTAGTGTTCAAATCATACAGGCACTGATCAAGTATATGTTCTGAATAGAAGAAAGAAGTTAAGTGGTGCCAGGCAAGTAGATTGAAGGTGACAAATGAAATGGGGTACCATGTTTTTCCTGTGCGTACATTTTTTTAGTGGTATTGTCTTGATGAAGAAGGGCAGATGTGGATCTTTGTGAGGAGATGGTTTGGCAAATGGTGAAGTCTGGCGAAATGGTAGAAAGGAGAGCACATGGGATGATTGAGGAGGTGTAAGCAAGGCTGAACAACTTGATAATAATATTCGGGTTGATAATGGAATGGTTGCACGCCACGGTGGAGGAACTGTACACCAGTGGGTCCGGAAGTCAACCGAGATAGAAGAAGCTTATAGACGCCTAATCATGATTAACGGAATTGTTAAAACAAGTGGCGTTGGAACCGTAACGGAGCATGTTACGTAATGAAATTGGTTTGGAGCTCGTGGACTTTTAGGCAGAATTGAACGTCTGGTTTAACCAACTGACGCAAATCGTTATTTAACGGTTAACGCGCAAAGGTGAGTAAATTCACTAACTCTGATCTATTTTAATTATATTTTAATGTTGTTTGAATGCTGTGTGATGGTCGATTAGGTAGATTACAGTTAATTTGGTTGAATATTATATATCGTTACATATGTACACATCACCGGTTAGACATTGATTCCATCGATTAGAATATCGCCTAGTATAGAGTTAGTGTAAATTGTGTTGACTGACATCTGTGGATGCGGAAACCGGTTGGAAGAATCCGACCGGATTCCACAATATTTGTATGTACTATTTGTTGTATAGTATTTATATATACGACCTGAACCTAAATAACATTATTAGGAATTATAGTCTGATAGGCTAGTTAATATTTAGTTTTAAACCAACAAATTATAATAGGATATGTAATCAGTATTTAGTTATAAACTTGATATTGATTTAATAAGAACCTGACTTAGAAACAGAGTTTATCAAATGAAATGTGAATATGGCAGCGTATTGCAGTAGTTATAAAAGAGAATATAGCAGCGTATTTCAGTAGCTATAAAAGAGAATACAACAGCGTATTGCAGTAGTTATAAAAGAGAATATAGCAGCGTATTGCATTAGTTATAAAGGAAAAGATAGCAGCATTAGTTAAAATATAACGGTTTTAAAGTAAGTAGATAAGTTATAATGTTTTAAAAAGATATACTGAGCATGATAAGGAAGGTGATATAGTTTTAAAGAAATTAGAACCCGTTGTACGTTGGTTGAGTTGAGTAACTTTCGAGGCGTCAATCTGATGTTGGTTTCGGCCTTCGGGATTGATACTTAGAAATTTATTCACTTACCGATTTATAACGAGAAACTAATAGAGTAGAAATGAAGGGAAGTAAGGAAGAGTTTATAGAAATATGGGAAACTAGAAAGTTAGTATTAAATAAAAGGGCCAGTATTTGTGAATGGATGTTTGTTTTTACTTCGATAATTAAATAACCGACTATCGAAGTATTTTGACCATCGTGTCAATACGGAGAGACCGGTTGGATTTATTATCCGAAAACCACTCCGTATAGGCATAAGCGCTGCGAATTATATTTAAGTAAAATTGAAGACGGAGTTAAACGCAAGGGTCGTCCAGTTCCAGAAAAGATGCTATCTGTTTGTCCAGTCCCAGGACAACTTGTATGGACGAGTGTCTGACAGAGTATTTCCAACGGTCACGCCGTTGATTTTTACAAATATACCAAGTTGGTGGGGAGAAGGTAACTTCTCTTTATTCTACACCCAGTGTGCATTTGTGTAATCAATATGTGATTACGGATTTGACGATGTGGCATTCAAAGTGAATGGTGATCAGATGTTCTAAAGATAGACGTAGCCTCTAGCCTCACAACCAGGAAGTAACAAAAGTTGGGCTAGGCAGCATGGCTAGTTGGGTCATACCCAAGCAGGGTGTATTGTCACCGATCTAGAGAAAATTCATATTTATACTTATTTTCGATTCTGTATCTTCGGATGACGGTTGGATGGCCTACAACCGTGGTGGCAATATATTCGCGACACTCAAGCTAAATGAGTGAGCGGTCATGTGTGGCCGGGTTGCAAGACGTTCTTGTTGAACCCTGAGTGTATCCCCTCTAGAGTACACTAATCAAAAGGTTCTCCCATATCTTGTCTGTTGAAATCCATTTTCCAATAAGCGCCCTGCGGTTTATGATTTTATACTATATATATGTGGAGCGTGAGATGCAAGCGTTCTGCTACTTGTATAATTATTTGTTTAGACATTATCATAATATCACTGGTTTTTTATATCAAGAATACTTTGGGTTATATTAAGGTAAAAGCCGTCCATGTTTATGTGTGGGCCGGTCTTACTATTATCTTCTTATTTGAAAAGGATTTTCAAAGTAAAACAGTATGGTTGAATTTACTCACACCAGTCCCATGACTGACCCAGAGTTCATTTTGTTTGTGTTTTCCCTAAACTCTTGGGTGCCCAAAATTTGTACGGGTAGTCAAGTGTTTCAGGCTTTGCAGATTCACTTGGAGGAGTTAAAAGCAGGAGGATCCACTATTAGTTATTAGAGATTATTTCCGCTGTGATGTATACCATGTATTATACTCTGAATGGTATGTATATATACAAATTCAGATTTGTATTTCAAAGTTATGTTATATAATACATTTATTTTATTCCGCTGTGAGTTTCGTGTTTACTCTGATTCTGTTCAGTTGTGATCTTCTTCTTCTTCTATTCTATTAGTTCTATCTTTTCTTTCTCACCCTCTAAATTCTTCTATAAATGTCCCGGTATTTTCGATGCTTGAATAGTCAACAGTGTGTTTTTATGTTGATTTTCTGGGTCGAAAATCCCAGACGTTACAAACAGCGTGAAAAGAACGGCTTTGGAATTTCAACCGATCCAGACGGTTTAGCAGTTAAACAGCAAAGCACGGCGGAGTGGAACCCTCTATGAGAACTTCTCACCTTTTAATTTATTTTTCTAGTTATAAAATATATACTAGGATGCAGACGATGCTTAGTAGCACCCGACACCATTGTCCACAGACCATGGACTTGTTTGTTTTATTGTGTAGTTAGTTAGATTATTTGATTTGATTTGGTTGTTTGGTGAATTGAAATTGGTTTGATTGATGTGTGTATGGCATGGGCCATCACTAGACCGGGGATAAGGTTAGGCCTTGTCCCGTTTCTAGTATCGTGCCGTTATGCCGCCGAAATTTTCAAAAATAAGTTAGAAAAATAAAAATATCATTTTTATTTTGTAAATGAACTGAATAGAAATTCATGTGTTAAAATAAAATATTTTATCGTTAGAAATATAATTTTTAACGTGTGTGTGAATAAAATAAAATATTCATTTACAAACCAGACGGTTTGTTTATGAACACTGATTTGACTGATATTGATTGGGACGATAAATTTTACACATCGCCCAACTGCACAAATAATATTCAGTGTTTGTTGATGTGAAACCCCACACGGTATTGGGTTGATATTTAACGTACACTAGTCCCAATTGTATAGTTGTTTGTTGATCGATAGGTTGACAAACAAGTGGTGTTGTGCACTTTGGATGATGGTTGATTATTTATTGTTGCTATTATACACATGTGTTGTGTGGAATCCATATAATTAACCTTATATGGTAATTGATTGGGCCTCATTCCAATTGGGAAAATAAAGAATATTATAAAATAAAAATTCATGTGTTGACCGTACTCATTCGTTGAGATTAGTCAGGTGTTGAACGAAATATTTTAACAATAAAAATTAACATCTTTATCAAAATTTTATAAAATATATTATATAACAAAAATAGTTGTGTTGACAGTACTCATTTGTTGAGATTAGTCAAGTGTTAAAAGAAATATAGATTCATGTGTAGAATAGAATAAATATTCATTTGTTGAATAGAATAACGAAGTGATTGAAATATATAAAGCCGTGATGATTAGTGATGCGCCATTTAGACGCGAACGATATTTATATCGATTTTATTCATTTTTATAATGAATATTGAAAAGAGATTTAAAAATCGAATATTTAGAGAATGAATTCGAATTGAATAGGAATGAATTCAAATTGAATTAAATTGAAATTGAATTGAAACGAATTTGAATTTGAATTGAATTGAAACGAATTTGAATTCAAATTAAATAAAATTGAAATGAATTCGAATTGAATTGAAATCAAATTGATTTGAAATTGAAGATGAAGTTGAAATTATTTCTGAAATGAATTTAGAACAATTTATAAAATTCGTTTTAAATAGAAATCGATGAAATATATATTATATATATTATATATATAATATAATGGCTTGAATGGAACGCGCCGCGCTGCGGCAGTTCGTGAATTTCGACCATTGACTTCGAACAGATATTACGGGAGATCCGACCGTCGGATCCTCCTAAAACCGGAACCATTGGGTTCGTATCGAAAAGAGCTTTCTAACGAATGTGAGAAATTAGAAATCTAACGGTTGGATTTGGATCTATAGTCCAAATCAAATTTTAAAAAGGTCGTTGTAAGTGCAGTTCGATGACCGTTGATGGAAATCGACTGTACGGGCCTTGATAAAATTATTAAAAATATTAATAATTAATGTAAAATCATAAGAAATGATTTGGAAAGAATTGGGATGAAAAACTCCATATTTGAAAAGATAAAAATAGATTTTTATCGAAATGAACTAGTTTTGAACTAGAATTAGAATTCATTTATTTTTGAAATAAATAAAGTGGATTTGAAATGGTTTTGAAATATAACCAGAATTTCCAATATATGATTGGAAATGGATTTGAATCGAAATTGTCTTCAGAATATTTCGATGTGGGATTTTGTGATTATACAGATATTGTTATGGAAATTTGAAAGATATATTTATATCGTTATTTCCAATACGATATTTGTTGGTCGTAGAATTTGATATTGAATATAGGCCGATATATTTTCTATTTAGAGCCTTGTATTTAATATCAAATGTGATTTGGGTTTGTCGTGAATGGTGTCTTCATTAGCACTGTTCTTAAACCCAGTTGAGAAAAAGATTAAATCTTTTTATTTAGATTTAATGAAGTGTACCAATTAAATAATATTTAATTGGAATTGAATTGGAATTGATTTTTGGGTTTATTGTGAACAGTGTTTTAAAATAACACTTGTTCTTTAACCTGATAATTAATGGAAAGTGATTATGGGTTTATTGTGAACCGTGTTTTAAATGACATTGGTTCTTTAACCCAGTTAAAGATTAAAACTAAGTGGAGTTTTAATGAATCTTTAAATAGATTGAAAAGTGAAATTGGATAATTAAAATTATCAAATTCAAGGAATAATCGAGAATGGAGTACAACCAGTTTTACTCCAGACGATAGTTAAATCTTTAATTAGATTTAAACGTGAAATGGTAATTGAATTTACCGATAACACCGTGATGTTATATTTGAAGTATTACCAGTTTTACTTCATGGGATGAATAGGTTGGGATTGGGAAAAAAAATAAATGATTACTTCGGAGTGGTTCGCTAATCCCGACTAGTTTGAATTGATATTCAAAAGAAGATTAAAGAATAAATTTAAAGAATTTATCTTTGATAAAATTAATGGGAACCTTTCCCAAAGAATAGGAATATTTGAATAAAAGAATATTCTGAATTGGAATGAGGCGTATGTTGTGTTTGTGTAACACGTGTTTATTATATACGCGAGTCATTCAGAAAGACCGGGTTTATCCCATTCTGAATAACTGATACGACGAGAAGTCGAAGATGAAGACGGTGGTCGAAGACCGGAAGTCTTCACATCGTTTGGATAATTACTAACGATCCTGATTAGGCTGTACAACCAAGAGGAGGGAAATAGTTGGTGGTCGTCCAGACGTACTTGGAGATCGATGGATACGCGAGGAAAGTGCCTCCGGTTTCGTTCAGACCCAGAACGAACTTGTAAATGGAATGTGTGTCTGACATCGGATTTCATTCTGTGTGATTGATATCGGTTGCATAGCGTGAATTGCCTGTGTGGCATGCTAAGATGCAAATGATCAAGGCTTCTGTTGAAAAGCAGAGTCTTGTGGTTGATGATCAAAGCACGGCCTTTGTGGCGTAGCTTTGTGTAACATGAATTCGCGAGCCTCACACCCCGGTTGTGAACCAGAAACGGGAGAGGACCTCAGGGAGGGCATGCGTTTCCTTCTAGCTAGGGTGGTGTCAGTGACCTACCAGCCCTGACATTTATATACTTTTCACCTGTGTGGTTGTTGCTGTTGCGAGGCGCCTCGGTTATATCGGACGATCCGGGTCCGATGGAGTCATTCGTTGGCTCATTTACGCCCCAAAGGGCGGGGAAACGCAGTGTTCAGGAATTTTAATCCACATCGGTGGACCGACCCTGTCGCTCCAAGGGCCCACCTGAGTCTGGGTCCTGAGACATGGGCTAGATTGTCTCGAATCGGTAGAGGACGATCCCTTGCCTCGGTTCATAGATGGAAATCAAATTTCCAAATACGTGACATTTGCGGTTTTGATTGTAAACCTATATATGGCGACATGATATATGGTACCCATGCCGTCTATGATTGATACTTATAATTTGAAATTGTTTTAAACACTATGCACTTCTTATAGTATCAAATGATTTGTTTTGAACGTATCAAGCATGCTTTGGCTATTATAAGGGAAAACCCTATCCTCCGGCTTGCGTTGCATTGTGTGATGGGACCTGGGTCTTATAATAGCTTCATTGTTCTTTATTTAGCATTGCGCTGTTGTTTTGTGCACTGGTATTCTTGGGAGGAAACCCGTTCCGTGTTATACGGCGTGGTCCCTTGATTTACCTAACTTTAAAATAAAGATTAATATCTGTTTTAGTTCTCACACCAGTCACATGACTGACCTGGAGTTTATTGTTTTAACCTAAACTCTGGGTGACCTTATTTTGACACGGGCAGCTAGTAGTTTTGGTTTTGCAGATTTATATCCACAGGAACCTGGTTTACAGCTGGAACGATATCCGGAAAGCTTTGTATCCGTATATCTCATTCAGTTGTATTTTGTATTATTTTCCGCTGCTATGTAATATATTGTAATCTCTGATATTTTATAATGTGTAATATTTATTCATTACTCTGTACATTCTTGTATTCTGATGAATTGTTGTAATAAGCAATGAAATGTTCTTCTGTTTGTGTTCTGATGTGGTTTGTTCTCAATTCTATCCGGCCTTTCCTTACCGGGGAAGTTCGGGTCGTTTCAAATTTTGATCCGACTTCAAAATGAATTCAAAGAACTCTTCGAGAGCTTCGATTTCATATGGCGATGATGGTATTTCGTCAAGTCTTTAGTCCGAATTTCTGGCTCGAACCAGTGGCGTTCGCACGCGAACTGTGGAGGGTGGGGACTACCGAACGGGGTGATAATCAGGGCGATGGAGGACATGGTCGAGGCGGTCAGCGTGGTGGACTTGGATCGTGGTTCGATGCTCCAGGAAGGTGCGGTTGGTGGATTCTCCGTTGATGCGGGATGGGTTTTCTCACGCAGGTAGAAGACGATGAAGAAGACAGTAACAAAGGATAATGGCCTGGGTTAATTTTCTTAACCATGTAATTAGTACATTAATTAAAATATAATTGTTTTATTTAATTGTTTAAAAATAAAAATTAAGGCTGTAAATTTTGTCCGAATGTCCGACGTCCGTTCGTGTCCGTGACCGAAATACGTCCGTCCGAGTCCGTCCGATTTTCATTTAGGACACAAGTTAGGACAACAAGATTTGTACGAGAAAAAATCATGTCCGGTCCGGGCTCGTCCGAATTCGTCCGAATTACTTGAAATTCGGCGTATAGTTGAGAGAAAATCTAGTAAAATGTACAAAATGTGATATAAATAGCCATGTCCGATCGAGTCCGACCGAGTCCGATCATGTCCGTGTCCGATCTATTTTATTTAGGACACGAATTAGGACAACGAAATTTGTCCGAGAAAAAATTTGGTGCCCGTGTTTGGTCCGATTTTTTTTTTGGACAGAAACTGAACACACCTCCGTCCGGTCCGGTCCGACCGATTTACACCCCTAATAAAAATAGATTTGTTTTACAAATAAAAATAGATTTGCTTTGAAATAAACAATATTTTTGTAAATGAAACATGTAGTGTTTTGTAAATAAAATAAACAGTGTTATTGTAAATGAAACATATAGTGTTTTTGTAAATTAAACATACAATGTTTTTGGTAAATAAATTATACAATGTTTTAAAATAGAATTTGCAATGTTTTAAAATAAAATTTACATTGCTTATAAAAATATAAAGAAAATTTGTTTTTATAAAGAATAAAAAGATCATTGTTTTACAAATAAAAGATTGTTGTTTTACGAATAAAAAGATCGTTGTTTTGAAAAACGAGCATTGTTTTGAAATTAAAAACGCTTATTGCTTTGAATTGAAAAATAAACATTGTTTTGAAAAATGAAATATACATTGTTTCAAAAAGTAAAATTAACATTGTTTATCAACATCATTTTGTAACGAAAATCAACATTGTTTTGTAAAACAAAGAAAAACATTGTTCTGTAAAGACATTGTTCATAAAATAAAAAATTTGCATTGTTTTTAAAATAGAAATAGCAATATAAAATATGATTTTTACCATATATATAGAACAGCATAAAAAATATGATTTTTAATACAAACTGTGTGACATAGACTACTATGGAACTGAATGGAAGTAGAACGGAATCCGAATCGTCCGCTAAAGTCGTACGGAGTGGAAAACAAAGGTGAGAACTCCTCACTAAAATTTTTACACTGTTATTTATTTATTTTCATACCTGAAAAATATATAGAATTGCTAGAGTAGATTTTTATCAGTTTAATCATTATAAACTGTATACTGTGCCTGTTAGATTACTTTTCTCGTCCACAAACCATGGACAATTTAAATTGACTGTATTGTGTGTTGGTTGTGTTGTTGAAATGTTTAACACATTAAAAATGTTAACATTAATGTGATAGTGAAAATAGATTATAAATATTCAATTATAATTTGAACAGTGAAAATTGGTTAAATTTTTTAACCAATAATTTATTAAAATAAACTGTTGTTTGAAAACCCCACATGGGTATTGGGATGATATTTGGTATGCGCTAGTCTCGATATTTATTTGTAAGTCAATCGATGGATTGACAGCCTGTGATGAGCGTTAATTATTTATTTTAATGCT
Source organism: Allium sativum (assembly GCA_030737875.1). Lineage (NCBI taxonomy): Eukaryota > Viridiplantae > Streptophyta > Magnoliopsida > Asparagales > Amaryllidaceae > Allium > Allium sativum. Next base: position 423,074,534 of record CM060909.1, on the reverse strand, counting down.
CACACGGTTGTAAATTTCACTCTGGTTGTGAATAGACTGTTTGTGGATTATTTATCATTATTGTGCACACATGCGATGTATGAAATCCATATAATTGAAAATTATATGGTAATTGATTGAGTCGCATTCCGATTCAGAATATAAAGAATATTTTGAAATAATAAAAATTACATTTTTATTGAATGTACAAAATATGACAAATATTCATATAAGTAATGAAAATTGAATAAAACAACATTTTAAAATGTAAAAAGACATTTTTTATAATAAAAAGGACATTTTTGAAATAAAGAACATTTTTAGAATAAAATAACATTTTTAATGAAAGGAATCATTTATATGTAAAAGATACATTTTTATGTTAAAGAAAATTTATATATAAAAGACCATTCTTACGTAAATAATACATTTTTATGTTAAAGAAAATTTGTATATATAAGACCATTCTTATGTAAAAGGGTATATTTTAGAATAAAAATAACATTTTAATGTAAAAAGAGCATTTTAGAATAAAATAACATTATAATTTAAAAGGGTACATTTTAGAATCAAATAACATTTTAGAATGAAATAGTACATTTTAGAATAAAATAACATTTAAGAATTAAAAAGGACATTTTAGAATTAAAATTAACATCTTTGTTGAAATGAAATAGTCAAAACAAATGTAACATTTTTTGTTTAATAGATTTGTGTTAAAACAAAAATAATAGTTTTGTTAAATAGATTTGTGTTAAAACAAAAATGTCAATTTTGTTGAATTAGATTATTGTAAATAAAATGAAGTTATCATTTTAATTCATTTTGTTAAAATAGAATTGTTAACAAAATGAAGTTGTCGCTTTTTAGTCAATTTGTTGAAATAGAATTGTCGACAAAATATAAGAATCATTTAAAAAAAAATCATTTTAATGTAATCAAACATTTTCAATGTAAATAATGTAAAGAAACATTTTGTATAAAGAATCATTTTTATATTAAAGAACCATTTTTAATGTTAAAGAAATATTTTGTGTAAAAGAATCACTTTTAATTGTAAAGAAACATTTTTAATGGAAAAGAACATTTCAATGTAAATAACATTTTAATGTAAAGGAATATCTTAAAATAAAGAATATTTTAAAATAAAGAATATTTTAAAATAAAGATTATTTTAAAATACCGAATATTTTAAAATAATATTAAGTGAAGAATAAAATCATGATTTAGATGTCCGTTTTTAGATGAACACAAAAAAACGAAAATATGAAGCCGAATTAAGTAGCAAACGCCATTTTAACCCGAACGGGTTTATCGATCGATTTTAATTCATTTTATAATGAATGTTGAAAAGAAATGATTTTTAAATATAATATTTTGGAAATATTATCATTATAATATGATAAAGACATAGAATATTCAGTGTTGATTTAAAATTGAAAAATGAAGTTGGAATCATTTTAAAACGAGTTTATAAACAATTTATAAATACGATTTAAATGGAAATCGATGATATATATAATATATATTATATATATTTAAATGGCCTAAATGGAACGCGCCGCGCTGCGACCATTCGCGAGTTCCGACCATTAACTTCAAATTGATATAATGGGAGATCCGAACCGTCGGATTCTCCTAAAATCAAAACCGTTGGGTTCGTATCGAAATGAGCTTTCCAATGAATGTAAGATATTTGAAATCTAACGGTTAGATTTGGAGATATGTCCAAATCAATTTCAGGAAAGGTCGCTATGGACGCAGTTCGGTGGCCATTATTGGAAACCGACTGTACGGGCGATAATAAAATTATTAAAAATATGGAAAAATTATGTAAAGTCATAATAAATGATTTGGAAAGATTTTTGATGAAAATTCCAGTTTTAAAAAGATAAAAATATATTTTTATCGAAATGAACTGTTAAATGAACTAGTTATTAACTAGTATAATAATTTAATTATTTTTGGAAATAAATAAATTGGGTTTTAAAATGGTTTTAAAATAACCAAAATTTTCCAATATATATATATAAATATATATTGAAATGGATTTGAATGGAAACTGACTTCGGAATATTTCGATATTGGATTCCTTTATCATATGAATATTGTGAGGAATTTGGAAGATATATATATATATATATATATATATATATATATATATATATATATATATCGTTATTCCCAATACAATATATGTTGGTTTCAGAATTTGATATTGAATATAAGCCGATATAATTCCTATTTGGAACATTATATTTATTGTCAAATTGGATTTTGGGTTTGTCATGAATGGTGTCTTTAATAACACTGTTCTTAAACCCCGTATGAAAAGAATCAATCTTTTAATTAAGATTTTTAGTTTTTCCAATTATATTTTGTAATTAGAATAAAATTAAATGTGAATTAAGTTTATAGTGAACTGTGTTTTTAAACGACATTCGTTCTTTAACCCGATTTAGTGTGAAAATATAATTTGGAATTTATAAATCGTTTATTAAGGTTTAAATAGAAAATTTTTCCAAAGTAAAGTTTTCCAATTTAATATATTGGAATGGAATGGAATTCGATTCAGTAATATTCGAGAGGAGCTTCTGTGAATGAAGACTGTTACTATAAATGGAATTTAAAAGGCGTAGCCGCTATTCCATTTATATTATTAGTCTGACACGGGAGTTTATATCGATTATATACTATTGTGATTTCCGTGTAGATTCTACTTTGATGGAAGATGATTTTGGGTTTATCGCGAACAATGCTTTTAAATAACATTTGTTCTTTAACCCAGTTAAAGATAAGATTAATTTCTTAAATTTGAATAATCATTTAGTAATGATTTTTGACATTAAAACTAAACTAGAGTTTTAATGAATCATAATTTGGTTTAGAATTGGCAAAAGATAAAATAAAATCTTTTGAAATGGGTATCCAAAGAATAAATTAAAAAGAATTTATCTTTGATAAAATTAATGGGGATATTTCCCTAATAATGTGAATATTTTATTAAAAGAATATTCTGAATTGGAATGAAGCGTATGATGTGTTTTTTAGCACTTGTTTATAAAATACGCGTGTTATTCGGAAAGACCGGGTTTAACCCATTCTGAATAATTACTACGACGATCAAGAGTCAAAGATGAAGACGGTGGTTGAAGACCGGAGTTATTCACATCGTTTGGGTAATTACTGATGTCTTGATTGGGCCATACACCCAAGACAAGGTAATAAGTGGTGATCGTCCAAACGTACTTGGAGATCGATGGATATGCGAGGAATAAGGTGCCTCCGGTTTCGTTCAAACCCAGAACGGACTTGTAAATGGATGGTATGTCTGACGTTGTATTCCTTTATGCTGTATTCGTTGATCTCTGCTAAATATGTATCTGTTTGGTGGCAGAGAATTTATTCTCTTGCTTAATACCCTTCTTTGAGACTAGAGATTATATATTGGCAGAAATCAATGGTGTGATATGGATTGACAATGTGGCATGCTAAGATGCAAATGATCAAGGCTTTTGTTGAAAAGCAGAGCCTTGTGGATGATGATCAAAGCACAGCTTTAATTAGCATAGCTTTGTGTATAGCGTTACTTCGCGAGCTTCACACCCCGGTATGAACTAAAAACGGGATGAGGACTGTAGGGAAATGGACATATGTTAGTTTCTAGCTAGGAGTAACGTCATGGTATAGAGCCCAGACTGTTTACTCACGTGGATGTTGCTTATTACTTGATGGATAGAGAGGCGCCTCGGATATATATATATATATATATATATATATATATATATATATATATATATATATATATATATATTGGCCACTACGGGAACGATAGATGTTCTGGTCGACATTACTGACTAGATTATTTTATGCCCCATAGCGCAGGCTAATATATAGTTTACGGTATTGCCAATCATCGACGGATGACCAGCCCTGTTGATAACCACAGGTGCAGTCGTGGCTGTATCCTGAGACTCGGGCTAGAGAGTCTCGAATCGGTGGAGATAATCCCTTGCCTTGGTTCATAAATGGAAACCCAATCTCCAATACGTGATATTCGGTTTTAGTTGTAAATATATATACAGCGACGTAATATAATGGTACCTACGCAGCCTATGATTGATACATTTATATTCGAAGTTGATTTCTTCACTTATAGTAATAATAAAAGATGAAATTTCATGTATCAAGCATTTTTGGCTATTATAAGGGAAAACTCTATCCTACGACTGCGTTCATTGTGTGATGGGACCTGAGTCTTATAATAGCTTCATTTTTCCACAAAGCATTGCGTTGATTTATTTTAAACTAACTTTAAAATCATGTTAATAATTGTTTTAGTTCTCACATGATTGACATAGAAATGTGTTTATTTTATGCTCTTATATCTTATCATTTGTATATAAATAAATATTACTTGGGTATTGTTTTGTTACTTTTACAGATATTCCAACCCAGCCCGCATGCAACCAGAAAAGTAGAGAAATAGAGATGAAATTGATATATATTTTCATTTTGAAGAATTGTAGATGAAGATCTCACATCTAGTTGCTGTTGGACAAGAAAAGGATCGATAAAAAGGCTTTGCACATCACAAATCAATGAAGAAGTGTCAAGGAAGCAAAAGGAAAAGAGAAAAGGCCCAAATTTGCTTTATTTATCTAAGGCCCATTTATGTTTCTTATTGTAAACTCTCTTGTGATTTCCCTAAGGCCCATTTATCATTATATTAGGGTTAGGGTTAGGGTTTGGCTATCTACCCTATATATACCCTTGTAATATCATTGTAGCCACCATCCTATATCTCATTCTATTATCTTCTTCATTAATAAAACTCATTTTTCTTTTTATTTTATGCAATTTTCTATTTCTTAGCAATTAGTGTTGTCTACACGATTAGATTCGGTAGAACACTATTTGTATTTTGCATTTCTTTTCATTAGTGATTGACCGTCTGATTAGATTCGGCGGTAATCCTAATTTTATTTCCTGTTGTTATTTATATTCTACACTTTTATTTTCTGTATTTTAATCGCGTTCATAGGTTAAATTGGGTTTGATTAGATTTGAATCTGATTCATAGTTTCATTGCTTTTCCATTGAAATTGTGATTTGATCGTCGGTTCAGTTAGATCTGTTCTGAATCAAATTACAGTTTTAATTTTGTTTTGTTTTATTTTCAAAATCAACCTCCAAAGTTTTGTCTAACTCGCCCAAGAGATTAGATAAATAATTTGATTTAATTCACCTCCCTGTGTTCGACCTGTATGCTACGCACCTGTATGCTTGCAGAATTTAATTTAAATATCGTGCTTTTCTAATTCATAGATTAGCGACGATCAAGTTTTTGGCGTCGTTGCCGGGGAGGGTACTTGTCTGTAATTTGCGTTTTGGGTTATAAGTGGGAACGTGGTTTGGTTTTGTGTAGAAACTAGACTGCTGATTTGTTTGTTCATTTTTATTTCTACTTTTGCCATGTTACGACCTTTATGAGTGAGTTAGTGGTTTTTATTTTAAGTTAAGTTTACGTTTTTTTTTTACTTTTGCCTTGAGTCTAGTTTCTTTCTCCATTAGAGCAAAGTTTTTATCTTCTTTTTAGTTTTTTTTTTCAGGTTTGACTTTTATTTTTATTTTAGCTAAGTTAGTTTTTTTTCTAGGTCTTAGTCAGTTGGTAGATTGCAGTTTTCGTTTCAATTGTTTTATTAGTTTTCTTTTCTTTTCAAAAATAAAAATAAAATCATCAAAGGTCAAGGCAAAGAAAGGCGTTCAAGCAACAAATAGGAATTCAAAGATCAAACGAATTGCAAACACTAGGATTGGAACCACTAACACTGCTCAATTGGTCTGAACTAACTGCCATACCCCACGGTAATATTTTTCTAAACTCTACAGGTGCTGAAGCTGCTTTGAAAATATAGAAATTGCTTGTAAAAATCTTCTGCAGGGGCAGTGGCTTGCTTGTAAAATATTTTAATTTTCTGTTATTATTCTGTGACTGTTCTGTGGCTGATATTTCTGAATCTGTGTGTGAGAAACGAATTTCCACAACTAAATCATCACTCTTGTCGTTTTTCAATTCTGAAACGTGACTAGATATTTCAAAATAATATAATTGAAAAGTGGTGTTTTGTGAAGTTGACTGTCTCGTATAATTGGATCGCGGATATATAGTAGTTCAATTTATTGAACTATTAGCAAAAGAGGTTGCATACTACCCGTAAAACATTGGTCGTATCCCTTAGTATTTATACTATACGTGAACGGCCATAAGACCCTCTTCCCCCTTCCAATTGAGTCAGTTAATTAATAGAGCACAGCTTAGTATTTTAGATTATTTTGGAGCGAGAATAATTTCTGTCTTACCGTGACTTTTTTAAAATGTCTGATTCAAAAAAATCTCTGAGGGAAATGTGGGATAATAATCGGAGTAGATGCCCTCTTGAAGAGTATGAATTTGAATTACAACTCATGAAACAAGATTTTCCAAAATTTTGTGAGCCCAATGTCAACAATTTTCAAAATTTTCCAACTGACCAACATTTTCAAAATCATAGATATAATCGAAACGACGATTTCATTTTCAATAACTTCGATTATGGGCCACATCCACATCAAAACGGTTTTGAATCGCAACGTACTTTTGATCAACATCAATATGGGGTTGGAAACCAATTCGAAAATAATTTTGAAAATGATTTTCAAATCGATCAAAATTTTCAAAACTACAACCCATATCCACATCTTGAGAATGACCGAAATTGGAATTTTCCCACCAATTTTAACAATTTTGGTTACGAACCTAATTTTCAAAATCAAAATGATTTCCAATCTCAATTTCAATTTTCTGAAAATTCAAACTATTTTGAAAATCAAGAAACCCAAAGCGAGAGCTCTCAAATCAACGATCGTCTTAACATTCTTAGAGAGAGGGAAGAAAGACTAAATAAAAAGGCTGATGAACTTCTTTGTTTATTGACATCTTTGAAAGAACAACGAGAGCAACAAAATCAAATTCAATGCGATGAACCAGGAAATAATCCATTCTTTACTGATATTGAAAATTTTCAGATTACAACTTTAGAAATTGAGAATAACAATCTAAATGAAGTTGTTCACAATTCAGTAAATGATTTGGACTTCGATTCTTTTCAGGAAAAAGATTTAAGCTCAGATTTTGATCTTCCTCTTTCAGGCTGTGAGAAAATTGAAATTCTAGGAATTGAACAGAATGAAAATGTTGAATTTTTCAACTCAAAATTGGAAAAGGATTTTAATGAACATGAATTTTTTGGATTGAATGAGGATGAGTTGCCAAATGAGGAAGAAGTAGATTCACGTCACGAGTTCGAAAATTTTAACTTTGAGAAAACTTCCAACGAATTTGAAGTTATCAGTGTCGAAAATACGTTGTCAGTTAATGATGAGAAATGTGATCACATAGTCTTGAACAACACTCAGATTTCAAATTTCACTAAATTTATATACGATCACAAATTGTTGAACAATTACACTGATAAATTTGTTGAGCACATGAATTACTTTTGGAATGTTGGTTTGATGAAAAAACTTCATGTTAGGACGGCCCTGAACATTCATTTACTGGACTATAAATCGAGGTATAAAGATGAGATGGTTTTCAAAAACCTTTGCTTATTAGAAAACATGCCTAGACATAGTGGGAATGGGACTCATAGGGCAAGAACCAAGTGTGGGGGGAAAAGTTGGTGGAATTCTTTGCATCGCATGCATCGCAAACACATTTATCATTGTACATATGATCCTTTCTTACATATAGTTAAATTGCATTTCGTTTTACAAATCATTTTACATTTAATCCATCTTTGGGTTCTATCTCTCACATTTAGGAAACGTGTTTACAGTGTGGACACTGTTTTTTCCAAGTGTGTGGGGAGTCTGCATTTCATTCATCTTCATTTTTCTTTATTTTCTTTATTTTCATTTTCAGCCATTTAAATAGGACCATCATACATTTTAGATTGTAGTAACATACCATAAATTTTTTTTTTTGGAAAATACGACTCATTTTCAATTGATACAACGAAATAAGTTTACAATTTTTAGCCAGTTGATAGTATTTTTTTCTCTCAGCCAAGTTCGAATTTGAAATATAATGAAAAGTTTAATTTTGAGGGATAATAGTGTAACCGGTACATAGGGAGATTCTTAGGTGATGGCCATGAAATCTATTCTATATTGTAGACTTTGTTTAAATAAGTGGAGGACTTAAAATACTTATAATGGCTTGTCAAACCTTTAAAACTAAGTTGTGTTAAGTTGAATTCGCGTAACTCTCTTTTTGTGCTTATAAATTCAATAATAATAATAATAATCCAAGGGTATCCAACATTGCTTGTATATCGAGCGTTGGTGTGCAAACCCGCCAAGCTCTATCCGACATGTTGTTGACAAAGTCAGCGTTGGAATATCTTGGTCTCATTTTATGGGATTGGACACCTAAGGATTACCGACACGTTGTTGACAAAGTCAAAGTCGGCCTGCACAATCCGCCAAGCTCTTTACCCAGTCTCCGTTAGTCCGCGAGGTAGTGCATGGGTGGTAAACCTTGGTCTTCTAAGTTAGGTGTATGTACTTAATCATAAATTTTAAAAAAAATTATAGAATAAAGAATAAGCGATGATGCCCAAACACTTCTTGACCTTATTGATTTGACTAGCCATACATGAGAAAATTAGAATACCACTTTGCAAACTGTGCCAAGCAAACTAAGAATTTATTTCATGGCTGCACTATGTTATCGACCGAACTAACTGGCCAAACTGGAATTTAACATTTGAAAACTTGATTTATATTGAAAATTTGTGACAAGTTGAGGTATTTAAAGTACAATCAACTGATTAGAAACTGTTAACTTAATTTGTTGTACCACTTTCCTGAAACAAGTCGTGTTTTCAATTTTTGTTTTCATTTTTTTGTTTTTATTTTGCATATGTCCATTGCATTCATGTAGTTTCATTAGAATCATAGCATACTGCATTTGGATTTTGTGGGTAGTATCCGCTGAAAACCCTCACGAGACACCACTCGTCCTACTAGGGACACCTAGAGGTTTAACGGCTTGTTGCATACGCTCAATGCAATCGTGTTTCCTACGAAAGTGCGACCTATCTAGTTAGTTTTTCATTTCTTGTTTTACTCGAGGACGAGTAAAAGATAAGTGTGGGTGTATTTGATTGACATAGAAATGTGTTTATTTTATGCTCTTATATCTTATCTTTTGTATATAAATAAATATTACTTGGTTATTGTTTTGTTACTTTTACAGATATTCCAACCCAGCCTGCATGCAACCAGAAAAGTAGAGAAATAGAGATGAAATTGATATATATTTACATTTTGAAGAATTGTAGATGAAGATCTCACATCTAGTTGCTGTTGGACAAGAAAAGGATTGATAAAAAGGCTTTGCACATCACAAATCAATGAAGAAGTGTCAAGGAAGCAAAAGGAAAAGAGAAAAGGCCCAAATTTGCTTTATTTATCTAAGGCCCATTTATGTTTCTTATTGTAAACTCTCTTGTGATTTCCCTAAGGCCCATTTATCATTATATTAGGGTTAGGGTTAGGGTTTGGCTATCTACCCTATATATACCCTTGTAATATCATTGTAGCCACCATCCTATATCTCATTCTATTCTCTTCTTCATTAATAAAACTCGTTTTTCTTTTTATTTTATGCAATTTTCTATTTCTTAGCAATTAGTGTTGTCCACACGATTAGATTCGGTAGAACACTATTTGTATTTTGCATTTCTTTTCATTAGTGATTGACCGTCTGATTAGATTCGGCGGTAATCCTAATTTTATTTACTGTTGTTATTTATATTCTGCACTTTTATTTTCTGTATTTTAATCGCGTTCATAGGTTAAATTGGGTTTGATTAGATTTGAATCTGATTCACAGTTTCATTGCTTTTCCATTGAAATTGTGATTTGATCGTCGGTTCAGTTAGATCTGTTCTGAATCAAATTACAGTTTTAATTTTGTTTGTTTTATTTTCAAAATCAACCTCCAAAGTTTTGTCTAACTCGCCCAAGAGATTAGATAAATAATTTGATTTAATTCACCTCCCTGTGTTCGACCTGTATGCTACGCACCTGTATGCTTGCAGAATTTAATTTAAATATCGCGCTTTTCTAATTCATAGATTAGCGACGATCATCACACCAGTCCAATGACTGACCCAGAGTTTATTGTTTTTACCAAAACTCTGGGTGCCCATATCTTCCACACGGGCAGCTAGTAGTTTTGGTTTTGCAGATATTATATTCATAGGATCCTGGTTTACGGCTGAAGTGATATTCGGAAAGCTCTGTATCCGTGTATTTCTTTCAGTTGTGTTTTGTATATTTTTTTTGGGTGCTATTTAAATGTAATTTAAATCTCTGCTATTGTATTTATCAAATGTAAAATATTTATTCATACTTTGTTATATTCTTGTACTCTAATGTAATTGTTGTAATAGCAATGAAAATGTCCTTCCGTTTGTGTTCTGATGAGTATTGTTCTCAACACAATCCGGGCTTTCCTTTACGGGGAAGTTTGGGTCGTTTCATTTGGTATCAGAGCTTTGGTTTACAGAGCTCGAGTACAAGACACATTAGAACCGAACAAAAGAATTCATCAGAGATTGGATTAGTAATATCCAATAAGAATGACTAGTTAGAGATGGGATCAGTAGTATCCTAAAACGGGTGTGAAGAGTATTAGTTTATAAAATAAAAATCAAAACAAACTTTGTTTTGAAAATTTAAACCTTATTATTCGTATTTGAATATTATATTTTAAATCGATTTGGACAATCGAGTATATGAATATTTTGCATATACGCCTAGCTAGCGTGTATTCGAAATCTCAAATATAATGGATAGATATAGAATCACTATCTAGTCGCCTGGGGATAATTCTGATGATTGATGCGTCATCATCAATAATTATGTTCGAGTTTCGAAAGTGGTATATCTATATATTTCCATTGACTGGTGTGAGAACCAAAACTAGATAGGGTTTATTGTTGTGATTTGCACTGAAATATGATTTTTGACTATATATAAAAAGTTATATATATTTGAAAAGTTAATCACCTAATTGATTGCTGGTTGTGATGTTTGATAATTAGTTTAACTAATTAAAATATTGAAATGATAATTAATTTAACCAATGTGAGAAAGAATGATAAATTTAGATAAATCAAATTTAATATTGAACTGAATTGAAAATTGATTTGAATGGAAAGTTGAGTTGATTAATTAAACAACTTTCAGCTCTGATCCTTTTCGAGGACAAAAAGATTTTAAGTGAGGGAGATTGTAACAACCCGGGAAATCAGAACCAATTTAAAATTTTAATTTTTACAATTTTTATGGATTTTAAATATTTAAAATAATTTATTTTAAATAATAACAATTAAATTTTATTTTAATGAAAGTTAAAACGAATAAATTTAATTTAATTATGAAAGGAGTTTGAAATGGCGCAGCAGTTCGAAAATTTGATTTCTAATTTCAATTTAATATACAGAATTCATTTTAAATCAGAATTGGATGGAACAAGAAATATTTAAATCTGTTTGACAATATCTTTTTAACGATTGTAAGAAACTGAGATTTCACTTTATAATTTGTAAGTTATGTTCAGTTTAAAATTCAGAAAAGTCACTATAGAATTTATATAGATTTTAATATAATATATGGCCCTTAAAAATAGCCATTTTACAAATGACCTCTGTTTTCGACAAAACCACTTTTGTTGGAACCAGAATGTCAAATTATTGCTAGATTCCAATTTTCATAATTTTTAGAATTAATATGTGCGCATGGCAAAAGAAAACGTGTTTTGTCAATTTAAGTCAAATTAGATCAACCCGAAAGTGGTCATTTTTCAAACGATCACCAAATTCAACGAAATTAGTTTTGTTAGGACCGTATCGTCAAAACATAACTAGAAATATTTTTTCTGGAATTTTTAGAGTCAGTATGTGGCCCTGGTAAATTAAAATGTACGTTTAAATTAAATATAAATTAATTTATATTTTAATTTTGATAAAAACTGATTGTAACAGCCGAATTGGGTTTCAAAACATATTCCATTGTGTCCGGAATGGGGGTATTTAGCTAGGGCGACAGTCGTTGCGTTGGAATTGGAGTTCGTATCAACAAGTGAGTATTTTTGTAATTAATGGAATTAAATAAATAAAATAAAAATAAAAATACGGTAGAAATACACCTAGAATACGCAAACCCTAATCTAAAATGCACAGTCGCTGGTCTCTTTAATACATGGCTGAAATCAATCAAATTTTAAACAATAAGAGCTTCCAATCCTCTTTGAATTTTGATCCGACTTCAAAATGAATTCAAAGAACTCTTCAAGAGCTTCGATTTCATATGGCGATGATGGTATTTCGTCAAGTCTTTGGTCCGAATTTCTGGCTCGAACCAGTGGCGTTCGCATGCGAACTGTGGAGGGTGGGGATCACCGAACGGGGTGATAATCAGGGCGGCGGAGGAAGTGGTCGAGGCGGTCAGCGTGGTGAACTTGGATCGTAGGTCCGATGCTACAGGAGGGTGCGATTGGTGGATTCTCCGATGATGCGGGATGGGTTTTCTCACGCAGGTAGAAGACGATGAAGAAGACAGTAACAAAGATAACGACCTGGGTTAATTTTCTTAACCATGTAATTAGTACATTAATTAAAATATAATTGTTTTATTTAATTGTTTAAAAATAAAAATAGATTTGTTTTACAAATAAAAATAGATTTGTTTTGAAATAAATAATGTTTTTGTAAATGAAACATACAGTGTTTTTGTAAATAAAATAAATAGTGTTTTTGTAAATGAAACATACAGTGATTTTGTAAATGAAACGTACGATGTTTTTGGTAAATAAAATATACAATGTTTTAAAATAAAATTTACATTGTTTATAAAAATATAAAGAAAATTTGTTTTTATAAAGAATAAAAAGATCGTTGTTTTACAAATAAAAGATCGTTGTTTTACGAATAAAAAGTTCGTTGTTTTGAAAAACGAGCATTGTTTTGAAATTAAAAACGATTATTGCTTTGAATTGAAAAATAAACATTGTTTTGAAAAATGAAATATACATTGTTTCGAAAAGTAAAATTAACATTGTTTGTCAACATCATTTTGTAATGAAAATCAACATTGTTTCGTAAAACAAAGAAAAACATTGTTCTATAAGGACATTGTTCATAAAATATAAAATTCACATTATTTTTAAAATAGAAATAGCAATATAAAATATAATTTTTACCATATATATAGGACAACATAAAAAAATATGATTTTTAATACAAACTATGTGACACAGAATACTATGGAACTGAATGGAAGTAAAACGGAATCCGAATCGTCCGCTAAAGTCGTACGGAGTGGAAAACGAAGGTGAGAACTCCTCACTAAAATTTCTGCACTGTTATTTATTTATTTATTTATTTTCATACCTGGAAAATATATAGAATTGCTAGAGTAGATTTTTATCAGTTTAATCATTATAAACTGTATACTGTGCCTGTTACATCACTTTTCTCGTCCACAAACCATGGACGATTTATATTGACTGTAATGCGTGTTGTTTGTGTTGTTGAAATGTTTAGCACATTAAAAATGTTAATATTAATGTGATAGTGGAATTAGATTATAAATATTCATTTATAATTTGAACAGTGAAAATTGGTTAAATTTCTTAACCAATAATTTATTTAAATAAACTGTTGTTTGATAACCCTACACGGGTATTGGGATGATATTTGGTATACGCTAGTCCCAATAATTATTTTTATGTCAATCGATGGATTGACAGCCTGTGATGAGCGTTAATTATTTATTTTAATGCTCACACGGTTGTAAATTTCACTCTGGTTGTGAATGGACTGTTTGTGGATTATTTATCATTATTGTGCACACAGGCGATGTATGAAATCCATATAATTGAAAATTATATGGTAATTGATTGAGTCGCATTCCGATTCAGAATATAAAGAATATTTTAAAATAATAAAAATTACATTTTTATTGAATGTACAAAATATGAAAAATATTCATATAAGTAATGAAAATTGAATAAAACAACATTTTATAATGTAAAAAGACATTTTTATTATAAAAGACATTTTTTATAATTAAAAGGACATTTTTGGAATAAAGAACAATTTTAGAATAAAATAACATTTTTACTAAAAGGAATCATTTATATGTAAAAGGTACATTTTTATGTTAAAGAAAATTTATACATAAAAGACCATTCTTATGTAAATAATACGTTTTTATGTTAAAGAAAATTTATATATAAAAGACCATTCTTATGTAAAAGGGTATATTTTAGAATAAAAATAACATTTTAATGTAAAAAGAGAAATTTTAGAATAAAATAACATTATAATGTAAAAGGATACTGTTAGACCAAAAATTGGGCCTAACACCCAAATGAAGATCGCAGGTCACAAAAATGCAGAAAAGAGTAAATAAAGAGGAGACACACAAAGTTTTTATAGTGGTTCGGCTGTAGATGTAGCCTACGTCCACTTTATAATCTTATTGTTATACTGACAGATTACAAGAATCAGTTATATGTAGACACACAATCCGTGTGTTAATTGTATTGAAGAGAGAAGAATTTGAGTGTATGAAGGTGCAAAGTCCCTGCACTTTAGTAATGGTGGAAGCAGTGAAGAAGAATGGCCAAAAGATCCTTGAAAATGCCTTCAAATGGGGTATTTATAGCCGTTTCCTGAAGGTGGTTCATGGGACACATGGCACGCATCCTAAAAATCTCGAAATGTGGTGGAAAACGTCCAGATATCATCTTCAAATCGTCATGTGACATGTGTAATAAGATCCATGCAAGTTGGAGTAAAAATAGCCTTGAGAATAGGTCAGAACAAGCTGCGCAGGAGCAGGTGCGGAGATCGGTTCGTGGTGGGGTGCGTGGCACACGATCCAGGATAATAGGAGCAAGATGTGGCGTGAGAATAGGTCAAAACAGTGTGCTTATCTGCAGGCTCGGTGGTCGGATCGTGGTGATAGGATCGGATCGCGGATCAAGGGTGCGCACCACGAACGGGACGTGGTTGGAGGTAGCGAGCAGGGTGATGACGGGTCGGATCGTGGTGCATGAGGGGCGATCCGATCGAGCTGATAAGAGCGATCCGACTTGGTGCTCACGAACCAGAGGGGGCGATCCGAGCCTATGATGCTTCGTCAGGAAATTGCTAGTTTACACCAGTTTACGGAAACGGGCATAACTTTCAAACCGTAAGTCCGATTGAGCCAAACCGAAGCTCAAACTGAAGCTAACTCAGAGATCTACAAATGTTATAAAGCTCAGCTCCGTAATCGCTGTTTTCGGGCCCAAAAGAGGTCGTCTGATAGGAGTTTCGGGCCTGTTTATGTTGAGGACGTGATTTTGACCAAATCTCTTAATGTCTTCTGACGTTGTTTCCATCGCTCGAGCATGTTATCATTCAGGAATTCCATGTGTGACAGCTTTTGCCAAAAAATGTGTCAACACGTTTGCCCCCCAGAACATATCTTGCTGGTTGAAGGAAGATGTGTTCTGGATAATCTGTAAGAAGATAAAACAAACAATGCTAGAATATTTCCTAGATGGCCTTACCGGAGTAAACCATCCAAGGAGATGTTAGAGGGGTTCCAAGACGGCCTTACGGGAGTAAGACGACCAAGGAAATGCCATGAAAGTTCTAGGACGGCCTTACCGGAGTAAGACGATCACGGAAAAGAAACGAAGGTTCCAAGACGGCCTTACCGGAGTAAGACGACCAAGGAAAAGCACATGAAGGTTCCAAGACGGCCCTACCGGAGTAAGACGACCAAGGAAAAGCAAATGAAGGTTCCAAGACGGCCTTACCGGAGTAAGACGACCAAGGAAAAGCACAGGAAGGTTCCAAGACGGCCTTACCGGAGTAAGACGACCAAGGAAAAGCACATGAAGGTTTGTTTATACTGGACGGATCCAGTTAGGAGCCGGAGCTCATGTGCACACTGGACGGATCCAGTTGGGAGCCGGAGCTCAATGCTTATTGCTAATTCATGAAAATGCAGCAGTCGTTTACCGGACACGGCTGGAGACCACAAGTAGGTTCCGTGCGTGTGGGCTGATGTGACGGCTCTTATAACATGCAGGGAAAACAAAGGAGGGCGAGAAGTCGCCTAAAAACCTAAAAACATGAACTATGAACCGGAGTTCAGCAAACTGAAGAGATCCGCTGAGTGGGATCAGCGAATGATAATCCCGCGATTGCTCGATCCAGGATCGTTCCCTCTCCGGGGAATAGGTGGTGGCAACGCAGGTGTAGGCGTTGTTGGTTGAGTGACATATTCGGGTAGCTCTCCTCGTCTTACCCGATCCTCAATAAGATCTCGCAAATGTCTGCAGTCATCAGTGTTGTGACCGTCTATGTCATGAAATATGCAATGTCTGCCAGAATTGCGTTGTGCTAGCGTCGGCTCCCTCTTGGGAGGTCTCGGATAGGAGGCAGCACCTCCTGTATCCATGTATATGTTGCTCAGTGTATCATTCAGTTCAGTGTATTTGTCGTATCTGGACCCTCTCCGGGGTGGAGCATTACGATCATTTGTAGCAGGGGTCTTTCCTTTACCCTTGTCATTGCCTTTTCCAGGATTGGGCGGTTCTCCATCTCCGAGCATGTTGACTTCGAGGGTTTTCTTCTCAGAAGTTGCGTCTTCTTCCCGCAGAAATCTATCTGCTTCAAGGTAGAATTCGCCGAGATTTCGTGGTGGATCTCGGTACAAAGATTTCTTGAATTCCGTGTTATCTAGAACGCCGGATACCGCAGCCATCAGTACCATCGATGGTTCAGGACGATCAACTGATGCTGCTGCAACGTTAAATCTTTCCAGGAATGAACGCAGAGTTTCTCTGGGCCTCTGCTTGATTGTGGTGAGTGACATGACGTTCTTGGGTCGTGCGATGTGGACACGAAATTGTTCAATGAAGCGTGCGACCAACATGTTCCAACTGCTGATCGATTCTGTTTCCAGCTGCCGAATCCACATGGCGGCTATGTCAGTTAGAAAGAGGGGAAAACATTTAGCCATGACGTTTTCTGATGCCGATTGAACTTCCATATGCCGTTTGTAACGCATCAGATGCACGGTAGGATCTGTCCTGCCGTTGTAGGGCTCCAGTTGTGGAAATTTGAAATCTGGGGGATTGCGTGAATTCCTGATTTCCTGAGTGAACGGATTGTGATTGACGTCGTCCACGTCATTCTGATAGGTGCGGCCTCTCGAGAGGCATTGAATGAGATCTGCTAGTCGGTTTCCTTCAAAAAGTTGTTGCAAATTGCCAAAATCAGAGCTGGTGCCCCCAACGTTGAATGCAGAAGAAGATGGAAGTTGGTGAGCTATCGCCTGGGGATCGCGGTTCGCGGATCGTGGATCGAGGGGAGCGACCCGACCCGGTTCGAGGGGGACGGTTCGCGAGGTAGGTTCGTGAAGTCCAGCTCGTGAGGCCGTATCGTGGAGTAGGGGGACGATCCGACTGGGTCCAGGAGGTAGATCACGAACTATTTGTTGTTGCGCAGGAGGGAGCGAGTTGTTGGGATCGGTTCGTGAGCCTAGCAGTGTTCCACGATCCGAGTCGCGGTGCAGAGGTGTATCACGAGACAAGTTCTGTTGTTGAATGGGGGGTTGCCCCCGAGTCCATCTGTGATGCGAGTCGTGGTAAGCCCGATCTGAGGGTTTCGTGAAGAGGGCGATCCGACCCGATTCTGGTCAATTGCTGGAGCAACTTCTGCATTGTTTCCAGCGAGCTGAAAGTTGCCCGGCCTTCTATCCATCCGAGCGAAGAATTGGTTGATCATTTCCTGTTGTTTTTGGAGGAGATCGTCCTGCCTTTCCATCTGGGTCCTCAATTCAGCGAGAACTCCATCCATCTCGTCTCTAGTCAGGTATGCTGATGGGTCTTCATGAGAGGAAGCTTCCTGGCTTGCCTCGTTCCTTGTGACTTCAGCGTCATCGGCATGAGAAGAAGTTCTAGTCTTCTTCCTTTTGTTCGCCATTGAGTTTCCTTTCAAGCTAGAATTTGAAGTTTTTGTGTGCCCCCCTTCCTGGCGTGCCAAAATGTTAGACCAAAAATTGGGCCTAACACCCAAATGCAGATCGCAGGTCACAAAAATGCAGAAAAGAGTAAATAAAGAGGAGACACACAAAGTTTTTATAGTGGTTCGGCTGTAGATGTAGCCTACGTCCACTTTATAATCTTATTGTTATACTGACAGATTACAAGAATCAGTTATATGTAGACACACAATCCGTGTGTTAATTGTATTGAAGAGAGAAGAATTTGAGTGTATGAAGGTGCAAAGTCCCTGCACTTTAGTAATGGTGGAAGCAGTGAAGAAGAATGGCCAAAAGATCCTTGAAAATGCCTTCAAATGGGGTATTTATAGCCGTTTCCTGAAGGTGGTTCATGGGACACATGGCACGCATCCCAAAAATCTCGAAATATGGTGGAAAACGTCCAGATATCATCTTCAAATCGTCTTGTGACATGTGTAATAAGATCCATGCAAGTTGGAGTAAAAATAGCCTTGAGAATAGGTCAGAACAAGCTGCGCAGGAGCAGGTGCGGAGATCGGTTCGTGGTGGGGTGCGTGGCACACGATCCAGGATAATAGGAGCAAGATGTGGCATGAGAATAGGTCAAAACAGTGTGCTTATCTGCAGGCTCGGTGGTCGGATCGTGGTGATAGGATCGGATCGCGGATCAAGGGTGCGCACCACGAACGGGACGTGGTTGGAGGTAGCGAGCAGGGTGATGACGGGTCGGATCATGGTGCATGAGGGGCGATCCGATCGAGCTGATAAGAGCGATCCGACTTGGTGCTCACGAACCAGAGGGGGCGATCCGAGCCTATGATGCTTCGTCAGGAAATTGCCAGTTTACACCAGTTTACGGAAACGGGCATAACTTTCAAACCGTAAGTCCGATTGAGCCAAACCGAAGCTCAAACTGAAGCTAACTCAGAGATCTACAAATTTTACGGAGCTCAGCTCCGTAATCGCTGTTTTCGGGCCCAAAAGAGGTCGTCTGATAGGAGTTTCGGGCCTGTTTATGTTGAGGACGTGATTTTGACCAAATCTCTTAATGTCTTCTGACGTTGTTTCCATCGCTCGAGCATGTTATCATTCAGGAATTCCATGTGTGACAGCTTTTGCCAAAAAATGTGTCAACACGTTTGCCCCCCAGAACATATCTTGCTGGTTGAAGGAAGATGTGTTCTGGATAATCTGTAAGAAGATAAAACAAACAATGCTAGAATATTTCCTAGATGGCCTTACCGGAGTAAACCATCCAAGGAGATGTTAGAGGGGTTCCAAGACGGCCTTACGGGAGTAAGACGACCAAGGAAATGCCATGAAAGTTCTAGGACGGCCTTACCGGAGTAAGACGACCACGGAAAAGAAACGAAGGTTCCAAGACGGCCTTACCGGAGTAAGACGACCAAGGAAAAGCACATGAAGGTTCCAAGACGGCCCTACCGGAGTAAGACGACCAAGGAAAAGCACATGAAGGTTCCAAGACGGCCTTACCGGAGTAAGACGACCAAGGAAAAGCACAGGAAGGTTCCAAGACGGCCTTACCGGAGTAAGACGACCAAGGTAAAGCACATGAAGGTTTGTTTATACTGGACGGATCCAGTTAGGAGCCGGAGCTCATGTGCACACTGGACGGATCCAGTTGGGAGCCGGAGCTCAATGCTTATTGCTAATTCATGAAAATGCAGCAGTCGTTTACCGGACACGGCTGGAGACCACAAGTAGGTTCCGTGCGTGTGGGCTGATGTGACGGCTCTTATAACATGCAGGGAAAACAAAGGAGGGCGAGAAGTCGCCTAAAAACCTAAAAACATGAACTGTGAACCGGAGTTCAGCAAACTGAAGAGATCCGCTGAGTGGGATCAGCGAATGATAATCCCGCGATTGCTCGATCCAGGATCGTTCCCTCTCTGGGGAATAGGTGGTGGCAACGCAGGTGTAGGCGTTGTTGGTTGAGTGACATATTCGGGTAGCTCTCCTCG
This sequence comes from Allium sativum, assembly GCA_030737875.1. Lineage (NCBI taxonomy): Eukaryota > Viridiplantae > Streptophyta > Magnoliopsida > Asparagales > Amaryllidaceae > Allium > Allium sativum. Next base: position 423,054,426 of record CM060909.1, on the reverse strand, counting down.
TCTTACCCGATCCTCAATAAGATCTCGCAAATGTCTGCAGTCATCAGTGTTGTGACCGTCTATGTCATGAAATATGCAATGTCTGCCAGAATTGCGTTGTGCTAGCGTCGGCTCCCTCTTGGGAGGTCTCGGATAGGAGGCAGCACCTCCTGTATCCATGTATATGTTGCTCAGTGTATCATTCAGTTCAGTGTATTTGTCGTATCTGGACCCTCTCCGGGGTGGAGCATTACGATCATTTGTAGCAGGGGTCTTTCCTTTACCCTTGTCATTGCCTTTTCCAGGATTGGGCGGTTCTCCATCTCCGAGCATGTTGACTTCGAGGGTTTTCTTCTCGGAAGTTGCGTCTTCTTCCCGCAGAAATCTATCTGCTTCAAGGTAGAATTCGCCGAGATTTCGTGGTGGATCTCGGTACAAAGATTTCTTGAATTCCGTGTTATCTAGAACGCCGGATATCGCAGCCATCAGTACCATCGATGGTTCAGGACGATCAACTGATGCTGCTGCAACGTTAAATCTTTCCAGGAATGAACGCAGAGTTTCTCTGGGCCTCTGCTTGATTGTGGTGAGTGACATGACGTTCTTGGGTCGTGCGATGTGGACACGAAATTGTTCAATGAAGCGTGCGACCAACATGTTCCAACTGCTGATCGATTCTGTTTCCAGCTGCCGAATCCACATGGCGGCTATGTCAGTTAGAAAGAGGGGAAAACATTTAGCCATGACGTTTTCTGATGCCGATTGAACTTCCATATGCCGTTTGTAACGCATCAGATGCACGGTAGGATCTGTCCTGCCGTTGTAGGGCTCCAGTTGTGGAAGTTTGAAATCTGGGGGATTGCGTGAATTCCTGATTTCCTGAGTGAACGGATTGTGATTGACGTCGTCCACGTCATTCTGATAGGTGCGGCCTCTCGAGAGGCGTTGAATGAGATCTGCTAGTCGGTTTCCTTCAAAAAGTTGTTGCAAATTGCCAAAATCAGAGCTGGTGCCCCCAACGTTGAATGCAGAAGAAGATGGAAGTTGGTGAGCTATCGCCTGGGGATCGCGGGTCGTGGATCGAGGGGAGCGACCCGACCCGGTTCGAGGGGGACGGTTCGCGAGGTAGGTTCGTGAAGTCCAGCTCGTGAGGCCGGATCGTGGAGTAGGGGGACGATCCGACTGGGTCCAGGAGGTAGATCACGAACTGTTTGTTGTTGCGCAGGAGGGAGCGAGTTGTTGGGATCGGTTCGTGAGCCTAGCAGTGTTCCACGATCCGAGTCGCGGTGCAGAGGTGTATCACGAGACAAGTTCTGTTGTTGAATGGGGTGTTGCCCCCGAGTCCATCTGTGATGCGAGTCGTGGTAAGCCCGATCTGAGGGTTTCGTGAAGAGGGCGATCCGACCCGATTCTGGTCAATTGCTGGAGCAACTTCTGCATTGTTTCCAGCGAGCTGAAAGTTGCCCGGCCTTCTATCCATCCGAGCGAAGAATTGGTTGATCATTTCCTGTTGTTTTTGGAGGAGATCGTCCTGCCTTTCCATCTGGGTCCTCAATTCAGCGAGAACTCCATCCATCTCATCTCTAGTCAGGTATGCTGATGGGTCTTCATGAGAGGAAGCTTCCTGGCTTGCCTCGTTCCTTGTGCCTTCAGCGTCATCGGCATGAGAAGAAGTTCTAGTCTTCTTCCTTTTGTTCGCCATTGAGTTTCCTTTCAAGCTAGAATTTGAAGTTTTTGTGTGCCCCCCTTCCTGGCGCGCCAAAATGTTAGACCAAAAATTGGGCCTAACACCCAAATGCAGATCGCAGGTCACAAAAATGCAGAAAAGAGTAAATAAAGAGGAGACACACAAAGTTTTTATAGTGGTTCGGCTGTAGATGTAGCCTACGTCCACTTTATAATCTTATTGTTATACTGACAGATTACAAGAATCAGTTATATGTAGACACACAATCCGTGTGTTAATTGTATTGAAGAGAGAAGAATTTGAGTGTATGAAGGTGCAAAGTCCCTGCACTTTAGTAATGGTGGAAGCAGTGAAGAAGAATGGCCAAAAGATCCTTGAAAATGCCTTCAAATGGGGTATTTATAGCCGTTTCCTGAAGGTGGTTCATGGGACACATGGCACGCATCCCAAAAATCTCGAAATGTGGTGGAAAACGTCCAGATATCATCTTCAAATCGTCATGTGACATGTGTAATAAGATCCATGCAAGTTGGAGTAAAAATAGCCTTGAGAATAGGTCAGAACAAGCTGCGCAGGAGCAGGTGCGGAGATCGGTTCATGGTGGGGTGCGTGGCACACGATCCAGGATAATAGGAGCAAGATGTGGCGTGAGAATAGGTCAAAATAGTGTGCTTATCTGCAGGCTCGGTGGTCGGATCGTGGTGATAGGATCGGATCGCGGATCAAGGGTGCGCACCACGAACGGGACGTGGTTGGAGGTAGCGAGCAGGGTGATGACGGGTCGGATCGTGGTGCATGAGGGGCGATCCGATCGAACTGATAAGAGCGATCCGACTTGGTGCTCACGAACCAGAGGGGGCGATCCGAGCCTATGATGCTTCGTCGGGAAATTGCCAGTTTACACCAGTTTACGGAAACGGGCATAACTTTCAAACCGTAAGTCCGATTGAGCCAAACCGAAGCTCAAACTGAAGCTAACTCAGAGATCTACAAATGTTACGGAGCTCAGCTCCGTAATCGCTGTTTTCGGGCCCAAAAGAGGTCGTCTGATAGGAGTTTCGGGCCTGTTTATGTTGAGGACGTGATTTTGACCAAATCTCTTAATGTCTTCTGACGTTGTTTCCATCGCTCGAGCATGTTATCATTCAGGAATTCCATGTGTGACAGCTTTTGCCAAAAAATGTGTCAACACGTTTGCCCCCCAGAACATATCTTGCTGGTTGAAGGAAGATGTGTTCTGGATAATCTGTAAGAAGATAAAACAAACAATGCTAGAATATTTCCTAGATGGCCTTACCGGAGTAAACCATCCAAGGAGATGTTAGAGGGGTTCCAAGACGGCCTTACGGGAGTAAGACGACCAAGGAAATGCCATGAAAGTTCTAGGACGGCCTTACCGGAGTAAGACGACCACGGAAAAGAAACAAAGGTTCCAAGACGGCCTTACCGGAGTAAGACGACCAAGGAAAAGCACATGAAGGTTCCAAGACGGCCCTACCGGAGTAAGACGACCAAGGAAAAGCAAATGAAGGTTCCAAGACGGCCTTACCGGAGTAAGACGACCAAGTAAAAGCACAGGAAGGTTCCAAGACGGCCTTACCGGAGTAAGACGACCAAGGAAAAGCACATGAAGGTTTGTTTATACTGGACGGATCCAGTTAGGAGCCGGAGCTCATGTGCACACTGGACGGATCCAGTTGGGAGCCGGAGCTCAATGCTTATTGCTAATTCATGAAAATGCAGCAGTCGTTTACCGGACACGGCTGGAGACCACAAGTAGGTTCCGTGCGTGTGGGCTGATGTGACGGCTCTTATAACATGCAGGGAAAACAAAGGAGGGCGAGAAGTCGCCTAAAAACCTAAAAACATGAACTGTGAACCGGAGTTCAGCAAACTGAAGAGATCCGCTGAGTGGGATCAGCGAATGATAATCCCGCGATTGCTCGATCCAGGATCGTTCCCTCTCTGGGGAATAGGTGGTGGCAACGCAGGTGTAGGCGTTGTTGGTTGAGTGACATATTCGGGTAGCTCTCCTCGTCTTACCCGATCCTCAATAAGATCTCGCAAATGTCTGCAGTCATCAGTGTTGTGACCGTCTATGTCATGAAATATGCAATGTCTGCCAGAATTGCGTTGTGCTAGCGTCGGCTCCCTCTTGGGAGGTCTCGGATAGGAGGCAGCACCTCCTGTATCCATGTATATGTTGCTCAGTGTATCATTCAGTTCAGTGTATTTGTCGTATCTGGACCCTCTCCGGGGTGGAGCATTACGATCATTTGTAGCAGGGGTCTTTCCTTTACCCTTGTCATTGCCTTTTCCAGGATTGGGCGGTTCTCCATCTCCGAGCATGTTGACTTCGAGGGTTTTCTTCTCGGAAGTTGCGTCTTCTTCCCGCAGAAATCTATCTGCTTCAAGGTAGAATTCGCCAAGATTTCGTGGTGGATCTCGGTACAAAGATTTCTTGAATTCCGTGTTATCTAGAACGCCGGATACCGCAGCCATCAGTACCATCGATGGTTCAGGACGATCAACTGATGCTGCTGCAACGTTAAATCTTTCCAGGAATGAACGCAGAGTTTCTCTGGGCCTCTGCTTGATTGTGGTGAGTGACATGACGTTCTTGGGTCGTGCGATGTGGACACAAAATTGTTCAATGAAGCGTGCGACCAACATGTTCCAACTGCTGATCGATTCTGTTTCCAGCTGCCGAATCCACATGGCGGCTATGTCAGTCAGAAAGAGGGGAAAACATTTAGCCATGACGTTTTCTGATGCCGATTGAACTTCCATATGCCGTTTGTAACGCATCAGATGCACGGTAGGATCTGTCCTGCCGTTGTAGGGCTCCAGTTGTGGAAGTTTGAAATCTGGGGGATTGCGTGAATTCCTGATTTCCTGAGTGAACGGATTGTGATTGACGTCGTCCACGTCATTCTGATAGGTGCGGCCTCTCGAGAGGCGTTGAATGAGATCTGCTAGTCGGTTTCCTTCAAAAAGTTGTTGCAAATTGCCAAAATCAGAGCTGGTGCCCCCAGCGTTGAATGCAGAAGAAGATGGAAGTTGGTGAGCTATCGCCTGGGGATCGCGGTTCGCGGATCGTGGATCGAGGGGAGCGACCCAACCCGGTTCGAGGGGGACGGTTCGCGAGGTAGGTTCGTGAAGTCCAGCTCGTGAGGCCGGATCGTGGAGTAGGGGGACGATCCGACTGGGTCCAGGAGGTAGATCACGAACTGTTTGTTGTTGCGCAGGAGGGAGCGAGTTGTTGGGATCGGTTCGTGAGCCTAGCAGTGTTCCACGATCCGAGTCGCGGTGCAGAGGTGTATCACGAGAAAAGTTCTGTTGTTGAATGGGGGGTTGCCCCCGAGTCCATCTGTGATGCGAGTCGTGGTAAGCCCGATCTGAGGGTTTCGTGAAGAGGGCGATCCGACCCGATTCTGGTCAATTGCTGGAGCAACTTCTGCATTGTTTCCAGCGAGCTGAATGTTGCCCGGCCTTCTATCCATCCGAGCGAAGAATTGGTTGATCATTTCCTGTTGTTTTTGGAGGAGATCGTCCTGCCTTTCCATCTGGGTCCTCAATTCAGCGAGAACTCCATCCATCTCGTCTCTAGTCAGGTATGCTGATGGGTCTTCATGAGAGGAAGCTTCCTGGCTTGCCTCGTTCCTTGTGCCTTCAGCGTCATCGGCATGAGAAGAAGTTCTAGTCTTCTTCCTTTTGTTCGCCATTGAGTTTCCTTTCAAGCTAGAATTTGAAGTTTTTGTGTGCCCCCGTTCCTGGCGCGCCAAAATGTTAGACCAAAAATTGGGCCTAACACCCAAATGCAGATCGCAGGTCACAAAAATGCAGAAAAGAGTAAATAAAGAGGAGACACACAAAGTTTTTATAGTGGTTCGGCTGTAGATGTAGCCTACGTCCACTTTATAATCTTATTGTTATACTGACAGATTACAAGAATCAGTTATATGTAGACACACAATCCGTGTGTTAATTGTATTGAAGAGAGAAGAATTTGAGTGTATGAAGGTGCAAAGTCCCTGCACTTTAGTAATGGTGGAAGCAGTGAAAAAGAATGGCCAAAAGATCCTTGAAAATGCCTTCAAATGGGGTATTTATAGCCGTTTCCTGAAGGTGGTTCATGGGACACATGGCACGCATCCCAAAAATCTCGAAATGTGGTGGAAAACGTCCAGATATCATCTTCAAATCGTCATGTGACATGTGTAATAAGATCCATGCAAGTTGGAGTAAAAATAGCCTTGAGAATAGGTCAGAACAAGCTGCGCAGGAGCAGGTGCGGAGATCGGTTCATGGTGGGGTGCGTGGCACACGATCCAGGATAATAGGAGCAAGATGTGGCGTGAGAATAGGTCAAAACAGTGTGCTTATCTGCAGGCTCGGTGGTCGGATCGTGGTGATAGGATCGGATCGCGGATCAAGGGTGCGCACCACGAACGGGACGTGGTTGGAGGTAGCGAGCAGGGTGATGACGGGTCGGATCGTGGTGCATGAGGGGCGATCCGATCGAGCTGATAAGAGCGATCCGACTTGGTGCTCACAAACCAGAGGGGGCGATCCGAGCCTATGATGCTTCGTCAGGAAATTGCCAGTTTACACCAGTTTACGGAAACGGGCATAACTTTCAAACCGTAAGTCCGATTGAGCCAAACCGAAGCTCAAACTGAAGCTAACTCAGAGATCTACAAATGTTATAGAGCTCAGCTCCGTAATCGCTGTTTTCGGGCCCAAAAGAGGTCGTCTGATAGGAGTTTCGGGCCTGTTTATGTTGAGGACGTGATTTTGACCAAATCTCTTATGTCTTCTGACGTTGTTTCCATCGCTCGAGCATGTTATCATTCAGGAATTCCATGTGTGACAGCTTTTGCCAAAAAATGTGTCAACACGTTTGCCCCCCAGAACATATCTTGCTGGTTGAAGGAAGATGTGTTCTGGATAATCTGTAAGAAGATAAAACAAACAATGCTAGAATATTTCCTAGATGGCCTTACCAGAGTAAACCATCCAAGGAGATGTTAGAGGGGTTCCAAGACGGCCTTACGGGAGTAAGACGACCAAGGAAATGCCATGAAAGTTCTACGACGGCCTTACCAGAGTAAGACGACCACGGAAAAGAAACGAAGGTTCCAAGACGGCCTTACCGGAGTAAGACGACCAAGGAAAAGCACATGAAGGTTCCAAGACGGCCCTACCGGAGTAAGACGACCAAGGAAAAGCACATGAAGGTTCCAAGACGGCCTTACCGGAGTAAGACGACCAAGGAAAAGCACAGGAAGGTTCCAAGACGGCCTTACCGGAGTAAGACGACCAAGGAAAAGCACATGAAGGTTTGTTTATACTGGACGGATCCAGTTAGGAGCCGGAGCTCATGTGCACACTGGACGGATCCAGTTGGGAGCCGGAGCTCAATGCTTATTGCTGATTCATGAAAATGCAGCAGTCGTTTGCCGGACACGGCTGGAGACCACAAGTAGGTTCCGTGCGTGTGGGCTGATGTGACGGCTCTTATAACATGCAGGGAAAACAAAGGAGGGCGAGAAGTCGCCTAAAAACCTAAAAACATGAACTGTGAACCGGAGTTCAGCAAACTGAGGAGATCCGCTGAGTGGGATCAGCGAATGATAATCCCGCGATTGCTCGATCCAGGATCGTTCCCTCTCTGGGGAATAGGTGGTGGCAACGCAGGTGTAGGCGTTGTTGGTTGAGTGACATATTCGGGTAGCTCTCCTCGTCTTACCCGATCCTCAATAAGATCTCGCAAATGTCTGCAGTCATCAGTGTTGTGACCGTCTATGTCATGAAATATGCAATGTCTGCCAGAATTGCGTTGTGCTAGCGTCGGCTCCCTCTTGGGAGGTCTCGGATAGGAGGCAGCACCTCCTGTATCCATGTATATGTTGCTCAGTGTATCATTCAGTTCAGTGTATTTGTCGTATCTGGACCCTCTCCGGGGTGGAGCATTACGATCATTTGTAGCAGGGGTCTTTCCTTTACCCTTGTCTTTGCCTTTTCCAGGATTGGGCGGTTCTCCATCTCCGAGCATGTTGACTTCGAGGGTTTTCTTCTCGGAAGTTGCGTCTTCTTCCCGCAGAAATCTATCTGCTTCAAGGTAGAATTCGCCGAGATTTCGTGGTGGATCTCGGTACAAAGATTTCTTGAATTCCGTGTTATCTAGAACGCCGGATACCGCAGCCATCAGTACCATCGATGGTTCAGGACGATCAACTGATGCTGCTGCAACGTTAAATCTTTCCAGGAATGAACGCAGAGTTTCTCTGGGCCTCTGCTTGATTGTGGTGAGTGACATGACGTTCTTGGGTCATGCGATGTGGACACGAAATTGTTCAATGAAGCGTGCGACCAACATGTTCCAACTGCTGATCGATTCTGTTTCCAGCTGCCGAATCCACATGGCGGCTATGTCAGTCAGAAAGAGGGGAAAACATTTAGCCATGACGTTTTCTGATGCCGATTGAACTTCCATATGCCGTTTGTAACGCATCAGATGCACGGTAGGATCTGTCCTGCCGTTGTAGGGCTCCAGTTGTGGAAGTTTGAAATCTGGGGGATTGCGTGAATTCCTGATTTCCTGAGTGAACGGATTGTGATTGACGTCGTCCACGTCATTCTGATAGGTGCGGCCTCTCGAGAGGCGTTGAATGAGATCTGCTAGTCGGTTTCCTTCAAAAAGTTGTTGCAAATTGCCAAAATCAGAGCTGGTGCCCCCAGCGTTGAATGCAGAAGAAGATGGAAGTTGGTGAGCTATCGCCTGGGGATCGCGGTTCGCGGATCGTGGATCGAGGGGAGCGACCCAACCCGGTTCGAGGGGGACGGTTCGCGAGGTAGGTTCGTGAAGTCCAGCTCGTGAGGCCGGATCGTGGAGTAGGGGGACGATCCGACTGGGTCCAGGAGGTAGATCACGAACTGTTTGTTGTTGCGCAGGAGGGAGCGAGTTGTTGGGATCGGTTCGTGAGCCTAGCAGTGTTCCACGATCCGAGTCGCGGTGCAGAGGTGTATCACGAGAAAAGTTCTGTTGTTGAATGGGGGGTTGCCCCCGAGTCCATCTGTGATGCGAGTCGTGGTAAGCCCGATCTGAGGGTTTCGTGAAGAGGGCGATCCGACCCGATTCTGGTCAATTGCTGGAGCAACTTCTGCATTGTTTCCAGCGAGCTGAATGTTGCCCGGCCTTCTATCCATCCGAGCGAAGAATTGGTTGATCATTTCCTGTTGTTTTTGGAGGAGATCGTCCTGCCTTTCCATCTGGGTCCTCAATTCAGCGAGAACTCCATCCATCTCGTCTCTAGTCAGGTATGCTGATGGGTCTTCATGAGAGGAAGCTTCCTGGCTTGCCTCGTTCCTTGTGCCTTCAGCGTCATCGGCATGAGAAGAAGTTCTAGTCTTCTTCCTTTTGTTCGCCATTGAGTTTCCTTTCAAGCTAGAATTTGAAGTTTTTGTGTGCCCCCGTTCCTGGCGCGCCAAAATGTTAGACCAAAAATTGGGCCTAACACCCAAATGCAGATCGCAGGTCACAAAAATGCAGAAAAGAGTAAATAAAGAGGAGACACACAAAGTTTTTATAGTGGTTCGGCTGTAGATGTAGCCTACGTCCACTTTATAATCTTATTGTTATACTGACAGATTACAAGAATCAGTTATATGTAGACACACAATCCGTGTGTTAATTGTATTAAAGAGAGAAGAATTTGAGTGTATGAAGGTGCAAAGTCCCTGCACTTTAGTAATGGTGGAAGCAGTGAAAAAGAATGGCCAAAAGATCCTTGAAAATGCCTTCAAATGGGGTATTTATAGCCGTTTCCTGAAGGTGGTTCATGGGACACATGGCACGCATCCCAAAAATCTCGAAATGTGGTGGAAAACGTCCAGATATCATCTTCAAATCGTCATGTGACATGTGTAATAAGATCCATGCAAGTTGGAGTAAAAATAGCCTTGAGAATAGGTCAGAACAAGCTGCGCAGGAGCAGGTGCGGAGATCGGTTCATGGTGGGGTGCGTGGCACACGATCCAGGATAATAGGAGCAAGATGTGGCGTGAGAATAGGTCAAAACAGTGTGCTTATCTGCAGGCTCGGTGGTCGGATCGTGGTGATAGGATCGGATCGCGGATCAAGGGTGCGCACCACGAACGGGACGTGGTTGGAGGTAGCGAGCAGGGTGATGACGGGTCGGATCGTGGTGCATGAGGGGCGATCCGATCGAGCTGATAAGAGCGATCCGACTTGGTGCTCACGAACCAGAGGGGGCGATCCGAGCCTATGATGCTTCGTCAGGAAATTGCCAGTTTACACCAGTTTACGGAAACGGGCATAACTTTCAAACCGTAAGTCCGATTGAGCCAAACCGAAGCTCAAACTGAAGCTAACTCAGAGATCTACAAATGTTATAGAGCTCAGCTCCGTAATCGCTGTTTTCGGGCCCAAAAGAGGTCGTCTGATAGGAGTTTCGGGCCTGTTTATGTTGAGGACGTGATTTTGACCAAATCTCTTATGTCTTCTGACGTTGTTTCCATCGCTCGAGCATGTTATCATTCAGGAATTCCATGTGTGACAGCTTTTGCCAAAAAATGTGTCAACACGTTTGCCCCCCAGAACATATCTTGCTGGTTGAAGGAAGATGTGTTCTGGATAATCTGTAAGAAGATAAAACAAACAATGCTAGAATATTTCCTAGATGGCCTTACCAGAGTAAACCATCCAAGGAGATGTTAGAGGGGTTCCAAGACGGCCTTACGGGAGTAAGACGACCAAGGAAATGCCATGAAAGTTCTACGACGGCCTTACCGGAGTAAGACGACCACGGAAAAGAAACGAAGGTTCCAAGACGGCCTTACCGGAGTAAGACGACCAAGGAAAAGCACATGAAGGTTCCAAGACGGCCCTACCGGAGTAAGACGACCAAGGAAAAGCACATGAAGGTTCCAAGACGGCCTTACCGGAGTAAGACGACCAAGGAAAAGCACAGGAAGGTTCCAAGACGGCCTTACCGGAGTAAGACGACCAAGGAAAAGCACATGAAGGTTTGTTTATACTGGACGGATCCAGTTAGGAGCCGGAGCTCATGTGCACACTGGACGGATCCAGTTGGGAGCCGGAGCTCAATGCTTATTGCTAATTCATGAAAATGCAGCAGTCGTTTGCCGGACACGGCTGGAGACCACAAGTAGGTTCCGTGCGTGTGGGCTGATGTGACGGCTCTTATAACATGCAGGGAAAACAAAGGAGGGCGAGAAGTCGCCTAAAAACCTAAAAACATGAACTGTGAACCGGAGTTCAGCAAACTGAGGAGATCCGCTGAGTGGGATCAGCGAATGATAATCCCGCGATTGCTCGATCCAGGATCGTTCCCTCTCTGGGGAATAGGTGGTGGCAACGCAGGTGTAGGCGTTGTTGGTTGAGTGACATATTCGGGTAGCTCTCCTCGTCTTACCCGATCCTCAATAAGATCTCGCAAATGTCTGCAGTCATCAGTGTTGTGACCGTCTATGTCATGAAATATGCAATGTCTGCCAGAATTGCGTTGTGCTAGCGTCGGCTCCCTCTTGGGAGGTCTCGGATAGGAGGCAGCACCTCCTGTATCCATGTATATGTTGCTCAGTGTATCATTCAGTTCAGTGTATTTGTCGTATCTGGACCCTCTCCGGGGTGGAGCATTACGATCATTTGTAGCAGGGGTCTTTCCTTTACCCTTGTCTTTGCCTTTTCCAGGATTGGGCGGTTCTCCATCTCCGAGCATGTTGACTTCGAGGGTTTTCTTCTCGGAAGTTGCGTCTTCTTCCCGCAGAAATCTATCTGCTTCAAGGTAGAATTCGCCGAGATTTCGTGGTGGATCTCGGTACAAAGATTTCTTGAATTCCGTGTTATCTAGAACGCCGGATACCGCAGCCATCAGTACCATCGATGGTTCAGGACGATCAACTGATGCTGCTGCAACGTTAAATCTTTCCAGGAATGAACGCAGAGTTTCTCTGGGCCTCTGCTTGATTGTGGTGAGTGACATGACGTTCTTGGGTCATGCGATGTGGACACGAAATTGTTCAATGAAGCGTGCGACCAACATGTTCCAACTGCTGATCGATTCTGTTTCCAGCTGCCGAATCCACATGGCGGCTATGTCAGTCAGAAAGAGGGGAAAACATTTAGCCATGACGTTTTCTGATGCCGATTGAACTTCCATATGCCGTTTGTAACGCATCAGATGCACGGTAGGATCTGTCCTGCCGTTGTAGGGCTCCAGTTGTGGAAGTTTGAAATCTGGGGGATTGCGTGAATTCCTGATTTCCTGAGTGAACGGATTGTGATTGACGTCGTCCACGTCATTCTGATAGGTGCGGCCTCTCGAGAGGCGTTGAATGAGATCTACTAGTCGGTTTCCTTCAAAAAGTTGTTGCAAATTGCCAAAATCAGAGCTGGTGCCCCCAGCGTTGAATGCAGAAGAAGATGGAAGTTGGTGAGCTATCGCCTGGGGATCGCGGTTCGCGGATCGTGGATCGAGGGGAGCGACCCGGTTCGAGGGGGACGGTTCGCGAGGTAGGTTCGTGAAGTCCAGCTCGTGAGGCCGGATCGTGGAGTAGGGGGACGATCCGACTGGGTCCAGGAGGTAGATCACGAACTGTTTGTTGTTGCGCAGGAGGGAGCGAGTTGTTGGGATCGGTTCGTGAGCCTAGCAGTGTTCCACGATCCGAGTCGCGGTGCAGAGGTGTATCACGAGACAAGTTCTATTGTTGAATGGGGGGTTGCCCCCGAGTCCATCTGTGTTGCGAGTCGTGGTAAGCCAGATCTGAGGGTTTCGTGAAGAGGGCGATCCGACCCGATTCTGGTCAATTGATGGAGCAACTTCTGCATTGTTTCCAGCGAGCTGAATGTTGCCCGGCCTTCTATCCATCCGAGCGAAGAATTGGTTGATCATTTCCTGTTGTTTTTGGAGGAGATCGTCCTGCCTTTCCATCTGGGTCCTCAATTCAGCGAGAACTCCATCCATCTCGTCTCTAGTCAGGTATGCTGATGGGTCTTCATGAGAGGAAGCTTCCTGGCTTGCCTCGTTCCTTGTGCCTTCAGCGTCATCGGCATGAGAAGAAGTTCTAGTCTTCTTCCTTTTGTTCGCCATTGAGTTTCCTTTCAAGCTAGAATTTGAAGTTTTTGTGTGCCCCCCTTCCTGGCGCGCCAAAATGTTAGACCAAAAATTGGGCCTAACACCCAAATGCAGATCGCAGGTCACAAAAATGCAGAAAAGAGTAAATAAAGAGGAGACACACAAAGTTTTTATAGTGGTTCGGCTGTAGATGTAGCCTACGTCCACTTTATAATCTTATTGTTATACTGACAGATTACAAGAATCAGTTATATGTAGACACACAATCCGTGTGTTAATTGTATTGAAGAGAGAAGAATTTGAGTGTATGAAGGTGCAAAGTCCCTGCACTTTAGTAATGGTGGAAGCAGTGAAGAAGAATGGCCAAAAGATCCTTGAAAATGCCTTCAAATGGGGTATTTATAGCCGTTTCCTGAAGGTGGTTCATGGGACACATGGCACGCATCCCAAAAATCTCGAAATGTGGTGGAAAACGTCCAGATATCATCTTCAAATCGTCATGTGACATGTGTAATAAGATCCATGCAAGTTGGAGTAAAAATAGCCTTGAGAATAGGTCAGAACAAGCTGCGCAGGAGCAGGTGCGGAGATCGGTTCGTGGTGGGGTGCGTGGCACACGATCCAGGATAATAGGAGCAAGATGTGGCGTGAGAATAGGTCAAAACAGTGTGCTTATCTGCAGGCTCGGTGGTCGGATCGTGGTGATAGGATCGGATCGCGGATCAAGGGTGCGCACCACGAACGGGACGTGGTTGGAGGTAGCGAGCAGGGTGATGACGGGTCGGATCGTGGTGCATGAGGGGCGATCCGATCGAGCTGATAAGAGCGATCCGACTTGGTGCTCACGAACCTGAGGGGGCGATCCGAGCCTATGATGCTTCGTCAGGAAATTGCCAGTTTACACCAGTTTACGGAAACGGGCATAACTTTCAAACCGTAAGTCCGATTGAGCCAAACCGAAGCTCAAACTGAAGCTAACTCAGAGATCTACAAATGTTATAGAGCTCAGCTCCGTAATCGCTGTTTTCGGGCCCAAAAGAGGTCGTCTGATAGGAGTTTCGGGCCTGTTTATGTTGAGGACGTGATTTTGACCAAATCTCTTAATGTCTTCTGACGTTGTTTCCATCGCTCGAGCATGTTATCATTCAGGAATTCCATGTGTGACAGCTTTTGCCAAAAAATGTGTCAACACGTTTGCCCCCCAGAACATATCTTGCAGGTTGAAGGAAGATGTGTTCTGGATAATCTGTAAGAAGATAAAACAAACAATGCTAGAATATTTCCTAGATGGCCTTACCGGAGTAAACCATCCAAGGAGATGTTAGAGGGGTTCCAAGACGGACTTACGGGAGTAAGACGACCAAGGAAATGCCATGAAAGTTCTAGGACGGCCTTACCGGAGTAAGACGACCACGAAAAAGAAACGAAGGTTCCAAGACGGCCTTACCGGAGTAAGACGACCAAGGAAAAGCACATGAAGGTTCCAAGACGGCCCTACCGGAGTAAGACGACCAAGGAAAAGCACATGAAGGTTCCAAGACGGCCTTACCGGAGTAAGACGACCAAGGAAAAGCACAGGAAGGTTCCAAGACGGCCTTACCGGAGTAAGACGACCAAGGAAAAGCACATGAAGGTTTGTTTATACTGGACGGATCCAGTTAGGAGCCGGAGCTCATGTGCACACTGGACGGATCCAGTTGGGAGCCGGAGCTCAATGCTTATTGCTAATTCATGAAAATGCAGCAGTCGTTTACCGGACACGGCTGGAGACCACAAGTAGGTTCCGTGCATGTGGGCTGATGTGACGGCTCTTATAACATGCAGGGAAAACAAAGGAGGGCGAGAAGTCGCCTAAAAACCTAAAAACATGAACTGTGAACCGGAGTTCAGCAAACTGAAGAGATCCGCTGAGTGGGATCAGCGAATGATAATCCCGTGATTGCTCGATCCAGGATCGTTCCCTCTCTGGGGAATAGGTGGTGGCAACGCAGGTGTAGGCGTTGTTGGTTGAGTGACATATTCGGGTAGCTCTCCTCGTCTTACACGATCCTCAATAAGATCTCGCAAATGTCTGCAGTCATCAGTGTTGTGACCGTCTATGTCATGAAATATGCAATGTCTGCCAGAATTGCGTTGTGCTAGCGTCGGCTCCCTCTTGGGAGGTCTCGGATAGGAGGCAACACCTCCTGTATCCATGTATATGTTGCTCAGTGTATCATTCAGTTCAGTGTATTTGTCGTATCTGGACCCTCTCCGGGGTGGAGCATTACGATCATTTGTAGCAGGGGTCTTTCCTTTACCCTTGTCATTGCCTTTTCCAGGATTGGGCGGTTCTCCATCTCCGAGCATGTTGACTTCGAGGGTTTTCTTCTCGGAAGTTGCGTCTTCTTCCCGCAGAAATCTATCTGCTTCAAGGTAGAATTCGCCGAGATTTCGTGGTGGATCTCGGTACAAAGATTTCTTGAATTCCGTGTTATCTAGAACGCCGGATACCGCAGCCATCAGTACCATCGATGGTTCAGGACGATCAACTGATGCTGCTGCAACGTTAAATCTTTCCAGGAATGAACGCAGAGTTTCTCTGGGCCTCTGCTTGATTGTGGTGAGTGACATGACGTTCTTGGGTCGTGCGATGTGGACACGAAATTGTTCAATGAAGCGTGCGACCAACATGTTCCAACTGCTGATTGATTCTGTTTCCAGCTGCCGAATCCACATGGCGGCTATGTCAGTCAGAAAGAGGGGAAAACATTTAGCCATGACGTTTTCTGATGCCGATTGAACTTCCATATGCCGTTTGTAACGCATCAGATGCACGGTAGGATCTGTCCTGCCGTTGTAGGGCTCCAGTTGTGGAAGTTTGAAATCTGGGGGATTGCGTGAATTCCTGATTTCCTGAGTGAACGGATTGTGATTGACGTCGTCCACGTCATTCTGATAGGTGCGGCCTCTCGAGAGGCGTTGAATGAGATCTGCTAGTCGGTTTCCTTCAAAAAGTTGTTGCAAATTGCCAAAATCAGAGCTGGTGCCCCCAGCGTTGAATGCAGAAGAAGATGGAAGTTGGTGAGCTATCGCCTGGGGATCGCGGTTCGCGGATCGTGGATCGAGGGGAGCGACCCGACCCGGTTCGAGGGGGACGGTTCGCGAGGTAGGTTCGTGAAGTCCAGCTCGTGAGGCCGGATCATGGAGTAGGGGGACGATCCGACTGGGTCCAGGAGGTAGATCACGAACTGTTTGTTGTTGCGCAGGAGGGAGCGAGTTGTTGGGATCGGTTCGTGAGCCTAGCAGTGTTCCACGATCCGAGTCGCGGTGCAGAGGTGTATCACGAGACAAGTTCTGTTGTTGAATGGGGGGTTGCCCCCGAGTCCATCTGTGATGCGAGTCGTGGTAAGCCCGATCTGAGGGTTTCGTGAAGAGGGCGATCCGACCCGATTCTGGTCAATTGCTGGAGCAACTTCTGCATTGTTTCCAGCGAGCTGAATGTTGCCCGGCCTTCTATCCATCCGAGCGAAGAATTGGTTGATCATTTCCTGTTGTTTTTGGAGGAGATCGTCCTGCCTTTCCATCTGGGTCCTCAATTCAGCAAGAACTCCATCCATCTCGTCTCTAGTCAGGTATGCTGATGGGTCTTCATGAGAGGAAGCTTCCTGGCTTGCCTCTTTCCTTGTGCCTTCAGCATGAGAAGAAGTTCTAGTCTTCTTCCTTTTGTTCGCCATTGAGTTTCCTTTCAAGCTAGAATTTGAAGTTTTTGTGTGCCCCCCTTCCTGGCGCGCCAAAATGTTAGACCAAAAATTGGGCCTAACACCCAAATGCAGATCGCAGGTCACAAAAATGCAGAAAAGAGTAAATAAAGAGGAGACACACAAAGTTTTTATAGTGGTTCGGCTGTAGATGTAGCCTACGTCCACTTTATAATCTTATTGTTATACTGACAGATTACAAGAATCAGTTATATGTAGACACACAATCCGTGTGTTAATTGTATTGAAGAGAGAAGAATTTGAGTGTATGAAGGTGCAAAGTCCCTGCACTTTAGTAATGGTGGAAGCAGTGAAGAAGAATGGCCAAAAGATCCTTGAAAATGCCTTCAAATGGGGTATTTATAGCCGTTTCCTGAAGGTGGTTCATGGGACACATGGCACGCATCCCAAAAATCTCGAAATGTGGTGGAAAACGTCCAGATATCATCTTCAAATCGTCATGTGACATGTGTAATAAGATCCACGCAAGTTGGAGTAAAAATAGCCTTGAGAATAGGTTAGAACAAGCTGCGCAGGAGCAGGTGCGGAGATCGGTTCGTGGTGGGGTGCGTGGCACACGATCCAGGATAATAGGAGCAAGATATGGCGTGAGAATAGGTCAAAACAGTGTGCTTATCTGCAGGCTCGGTGGTCGGATCGTGGTGATAGGATCGGATCGCGGATCAAGGGTGCGCACCACGAACGTGACGTGGTTGGAGGTAGCGAGCAGGGTGATGACGGGTCGGATCGTGGTGCATGAGGGGCGATCCGATCGAGCTGATAAGAGCGATCCGACTTGGTGCTCACGAACCAGAGGGGGCGATCCGAGCCTATGATGCTTCGTCAGGAAATTGCCAGTTTACACCAGTTTACGGAAACGGGCATAACTTTCAAACCGTAAGTCCGATTGAGCCAAACCGAAGCTCAAACTGAAGCTAACTCAGAGATCTACAAATGTTATAGAGCACAGCTCCGTAATCGCTGTTTTCGGGCCCAAAAGAGGTCGTCTGATAGGAGTTTCGGGCCTGTTTATGTTGAGGACGTGATTTTGACCAAATCTCTTAATGTCTTCTGACGTTGTTTCCATCGCTCGAGCATGTTATCATTCAGGAATTCCATGTCTGACAGCTTTTGCCAAAAAATGTGTCAACACGTTTGCCCCCCAGAACATATCTTGCTGGTTGAAGGAAGATGTGTTCTGGATAATCTGTAAGAAGATAAAACAAACAATGCTAGAATATTTCCTAGATGGCCTTACCGGAGTAAACCATCCAAGGAGATGTTAGAGGGGTTCCAAGACGGCCTTACGGGAGTAAGACGACCAAGGAAATGCCATGAAAGTTCTAGGACGGCCTTACCGGAGTAAGACGACCACGGAAAAGAAACGAAGGTTCCAAGACGGCCTTACCGGAGTAAGACGACCAAGGAAAAGCACATGAAGGTTCCAAGACGGCCCTACCGGAGTAAGACGACCAAGGAAAAGCACATGAAGGTTCCAAGACGGCCTTACCGGAGTAAGACGACCAAGGAAAAGCACAGGAAGGTTCCAAGACGGCCTTACCGGAGTAAGACGACCAAGGAAAAGCACATGAAGGTTTGTTTATACTGGACGGATCCAGTTAGGAGCCGAAGCTCATGTGCACACTGGACGGATCCAGTTGGGAGCCGGAGCTCAATGCTTATTGCTAATTCATGAAAATGCAGCAGTCGTTTGCCGGACACGGCTGGAGACCACAAGTAGGTTCCGTGCGTGTGGGCTGATGTGACGGCTCTTATAACATGCAGGGAAAACAAAGGAGGGCGAGAAGTCGCCTAAAAACCTAAAAACATGAACTGTGAACCGGAGTTCAGCAAACTGAAGAGATCCGCTGAGTGGGATCAGCGAATGATAATCCCGCGATTGCTCGATCCAGGATCGTTCCCTCTCTGGGGAATAGGTGGTGGCAACGCAGGTGTAGGCGTTGTTGGTTGAGTGACATATTCGGGTAGCTCTCCTCGTCTTACCCGATCCTCAATAAGATCTCGCAAATGTCTGCAGTCATCAGTGTTGTGACCGTCTATGTCATGAAATATGCAATGTCTGCCAGAATTGCGTTGTGCTAGCGTCGGCTCCCTCTTGGGAGGTCTCGGATAGGAGGCAGCACCTCCTGTATCCATGTATATGTTGCTCAGTGTATCATTCAGTTCAGTGTATTTGTCGTATCTGGACCCTCTCCGGGGTGGAGCATTACGATCATTTGTAGCAGGGGTCTTTCCTTTACCCTTGTCATTGCCTTTTCCAGGATTGGGCGGTTCTCCATCTCCGAGCATGTTGACTTCGAGGGTTTTCTTCTCGGAAGTTGCGTCTTCTTCCCGCAGAAATCTATCTGCTTCAAGGTAGAATTCGCCGAGATTTCGTGGTGGATCTCGGTACAAAGATTTCTTGAATTCCGTGTTATCTAGAACGCCGGATACCGCAGCCATCAGTACCATCGATGGTTCAGGACGATCAACTGATGCTGCTGCAACGTTAAATCTTTCCAGGAATGAACGCAGAGTTTCTCTGGGCCTCTGCTTGATTGTGGTGAGTGACATGACGTTCTTGGGTCGTGCGATGTGGACACGAAATTGTTCAATGAAGCGTGCGACCAACATGTTCCAACTGCTGATCGATTCTGTTTCCAGCTGCCGAATCCACATGGCGGCTATGTCAGTCAGAAAGAGGGGTAAACATTTAGCCATGACGTTTTCTGATGCCGATTGAACTTCCATATGCCGTTTGTAACGCATCAGATGCACGGTAGGATCTGTCCTGCCGTTGTAGGGCTCCAGTTGTGGAAGTTTGAAATCTGGGGGATTGCGTGAATTCCTGATTTCCTGAGTGAACGGATTGTGATTGACGTCGTCCACGTCATTCTGATAGGTGCGGCCTCTCGAGAGGCATTGAATGAGATCTGCTAGTCGGTTTCCTTCAAAAAGTTGTTGCAAATTGCCAAAATCAGAGCTGGTGCCCCCAGCGTTGAATGCAGAAGAAGATGGAAGTTGGTGAGCTATCGCCTGTGGATCGCGGTTCGCGGATCGTGGATCGAGGGGAGCGACCCGACTCGGTTCGAGGGGGACGGTTCGCGAGGTAGGTTCGTGAAGTCCAGCTCGTGAGGCCGGATCGTGGAGTAGGGGGACGATCCGACTGGGTCCAGGAGGTAGATCACGAACTGTTTGTTGTTGCGCAGGAGGGAGCGAGTTGTTGGGATCGGTTCGTGAGCCTAGCAGTGTTCCACGATCCGAGTCGCGGTGCAGAGGTGTATCACGAGACAAGTTCTGTTGTTGAATGGGGGGTTGCCCCCGAGTCCATCTGTGATGCGAGTCGTGGTAAGCCCGATCTGAGGGTTTCGTGAAGAGAGCGATCCGACCCGATTCTGGTCAATTGCTGGAGCAACTTCTGCATTCTTTCCAGCGAGCTGAATGTTGCCCGGCCTTCTATCCATCCGAGCGAAGAATTGGTTGATCATTTCCTGTTGTTTTTGGAGGAGATCGTCCTGCCTTTCCATCTGGGTCCTCAATTCAGCGAGAACTCCATCCATCTCGTCTCTAGTCAGGTATGCTGATGGGTCTTCATGAGAGGAAGCTTCCTGGCTTGCCTCGTTCCTTGTGCCTTCAGCGTCATCGGCATGAGAAGAAGTTCCAGTCTTCTTCCTTTTGTTCGCCATTGAGTTTCCTTTCAAGCTAGAATTTGAAGTTTTTGTGTGCCCCCCTTCCTGGCGCGCCAAAATGTTAGACCAAAAATTGGGCCTAACACCCAAATGCAGATCGCAGGTCACAAAAATGCAGAAAAGAGTAAATAAAGAGGAGACACACAAAGTTTTTATAGTGGTTCGGCTGTAGATGTAGCCTACGTCCACTTTATAATCTTATTGTTATACTGACAGATTACAAGAATCAGTTATATGTAGACACACAATCCGTGTGTTAATTGTATTGAAGAGAGAAGAATTTGAGTGTATGAAGGTGCAAAGTCCCTGCACTTTAGTAATGGTGGAAGCAGTGAAGAAGAATGGCCAAAAGATCCTTGAAAATGCCTTCAAATGGGGTATTTATAGCCGTTTCCTGAAGGTGGTTCATGGGACACATGGCACGCCTCCCAAAAATCTCGAAATGTGGTGGAAAACGTCCAGATATCATCTTCAAATCGTCATGTGTCATGTGTAATAAGATCCATGCAAGTTGGAGTAAAAATAGCCTTGAGAATAGGTCAGAACAAGCTGCGCAGGAGCAGGTGCGGAGATCGGTTCGTGGTGGGGTGCGTGGCACACGATCCAGGATAATAGGAGCAAGATGTGGCGTGAGAATAGGTCAAAACAGTGTGCTTATCTGCAGGCTCGGTGGTCGGATCGTGGTGATAGGATCGGATCGCGGATCAAGGGTGCGCACCACGAACGGGACGTGGTTGGAGGTAGCGAGCAGGGTGATGACGGGTCGGATCGTGGTGCATGAGGGGCGATCCGATCGAGCTGATAAGAGCGATCCGACTTGGTGCTCACGAACCAGAGGGGGCGATCCGAGCCTATGATGCTTCGTCAGGAAATTGCCAGTTTACACCAGTTTACGGAAACGGGCATAACTTTCAAACCGTAAGTCTGATTGAGCCAAACCGAAGCTCAAACTGAAGCTAACTCAGAGATCTACAAAGGTTATAGAGCTCAACTTCGTAATCGCTGTTTTCGGGCCCAAAAGAGGTCGTCTGATAGGAGTTTCGGGCCTGTTTATGTTGAGGACGTGATTTTGACCAAATCTCTTAATGTCTTCTGACGTTGTTTCCATCGCTCGAGCATGTTATCATTCAGGAATTCCATGTGTGACAGCTTTTGCCAAAAAATGTGTCAACACGTTTGCCCCCCAGAACATATCTTGCTGGTTGAAGGAAGATGTGTTCTGGATAATCTGTAAGAAGATAAAACAAACAATGCTAGAATATTTCCTAGATGGCCTTACCGGAGTAAACCATCCGAGGAGATGTTAGAGGGGTTCCAAGACGGCCTTACGGGAGTAAGACGACCAAGGAAATGCCATGAAAGTTCTAGGACGACCTTACCGGAGTAAGACGACCACGGAAAAGAAACGAAGGTTCCAAGACGGCCTTACCGGAGTAAGACGACCAAGGAAAAGCACATGAAGGTTCCAAGATGGCCCTACCGGAGTAAGACGACCAAGGAAAAGCACATGAAGGTTCCAAGACGGCCTTACCGGAGTAAGACGACCAAGGAAAAGCACAGGAAGGTTCCAAGACGGCCTTACCGGAGTAAGACGACCAAGGAAAAGCACATGAAGGTTTGTTTATACTGGACGGATCCAGTTAGGAGCCGGAGCTCATGTGCACACTAGACGGATCCAGTTGGGAGCCGGAGCTCAATGCTTATTGCTAATTCATGAAAATGCAGCAGTTGTTTGTCGGACACGGCTGTAGACCACAAGTAGGTTCCGTGCGTGTGGGCTGATGTGACGGCTCTTATAACATGCTGGGAAAACAAAGGAGGGCGAGAAGTCGCCTAAAAACCTAAAAACATGAACTGTGAACCGGAGTTCAGCAAACTGAAGAGATCCGCTGAGTGGGATCAGCGAATGATAATCCCGCGATTGCTCGATCCAGGATCGTTCCCTCTCTGGGGAATAGGTGGTGGCAACGCAGGTGTAGGCGTTGTTGGTTGAGTGACATATTCGGGTAGCTCTCCTCGTCTTACCCGATCCTCAATAAGATCTCGCAAATGTCTGCAGTCATCAGTGTTGTGACCGTCTATGTCATGAAATATGCAATGTCTGCCAGAATTGCGTTGTGCTAGCGTCGGCTCCCTCTTGGGAGGTCTCGGATAGGAGGCAGCACCTCCTGTATCCATGTATATGTTGCTCAGTGTATCATTCAGTTCAGTGTATTTGTCGTATCTGGACCCTCTCCGGGGTGGAGCATTACGATCATTTGTAGCAGGGGTCTTTCCTTTACCCTTGTCATTGCCTTTTCCAGGATTGGGCGGTTCTCCATCTCCGAGCATGTTGACTTCGAGGGTTTTCTTCTCGGAAGTTGCGTCTTCTTCCCGCAGAAATCTATCTGCTTCAAGGTAGAATTCGCCGAGATTTCGTGGTGGATCTCGGTACAAAGATTTCTTGAATTCCGTGTTATCTAGAACGCCGGATACTGCAGCCATCAGTACCATCGATGGTTCAGGACGATCAACTGATGCTGCTGCAACGTTAAATCTTTCCAGGAATGAACGCAGAGTTTCTCTGGGCCTCTGCTTGATTGTGGTGAGTGACATGACGTTCTTGGGTCGTGCGATGTGGACACGAAATTGTTCAATGAAGCGTGCGACCAACATGTTCCAGCTGCTGATCGATTCTGTTTCCAACTGCCGAATCCACATGGCGGCTATGTCAGTCAGAAAGAGGGGAAAACATTTAGCCATGACGTTTTCTGATGCCGATTGAACTTCCATATGCCGTTTGTAACGCATCAGATGCACGGTAGGATCTGTCCTGCCGTTGTAGGGCTCCAGTTGCGGAAGTTTGAAATCTGGGGGATTGCGTGAATTCCTGATTTCCTGAGTGAACGGATTGTGATTGACGTCGTCCACGTCATTCTGATAGGTGCGGCCTCTCGAGAGGCGTTGAATGAGATCTGCTAGTCGGTTTCCTTCAAAAAGTTGTTGCAAATTGCCAAAATCAGAGCTGGTGCCCCCAACGTTGAATGCAGAAGAAGATGGAAGTTGGTGAGCTATCGCCTGGGGATCGCGGTTCGCGGATCGTGGATCGAGGGGAGCGACCCGACCTGGTTCGAGGGGGACGGTTCGCGAGGTAGGTTCGTGAAGTCCAGCTCGTGAGGCCGGATCGTGGAGTAGGGGGACGATCCGACTGGGTCCAGGAGGTAGATCACGAACTGTTTGTTGTTGCGCAGGAGGGAGCGAGTTGTTGGGATCGGTTCGTGAGCCTAGCAGTGTTCCACGATCCGAGTCGCGGTGCAGAGGTGTATCATGAGACAAGTTCTGTTGTTGAATGGGGGGTTGCCCCCGAGTCCATCTGTGATGCGAGTCGTGGTAAGCCCGATCTGAGGGTTTCGTGAAGAGGGCGATCCGACCCGATTCTGGTCAATTGCTGGAGCAACTTCTGCATTGTTTCCAGCGAGCTGAATGTTGCCCGGCCTACTATCCATCCGAGCGAAGAATTGGTTGATCATTTCCTGTTGTTTTTGGAGGAGATCGTCCTGCCTTTCCATCTGGGTCCTCAATTCGGCGAGAACTCCATCCATCTCGTCTCTAGTCAGGTATGCTGATGGGTCTTCATGAGAGGAAGCTTCCTGGCTTGCCTCGTTCCTTGTGCCTTCAGCGTCATCGGCATGAGAAGAAGTTCCAGTCTTCTTCCTTTTGTTCGCCATTGAGTTTCCTTTCAAGCTAGAATTTGAAGTTTTTGTGTGCCCCCCTTCCTGGCGCGCCAAAATGTTAGACCAAAAATTGGGCCTAACACCCAAATGCAGATCGCAGGTCACAAAAATGCAGAAAAGAGTAAATAAAGAGGAGACACACAAAGTTTTTATAGTGGTTCGGCTGTAGATGTAGCCTACGTCCACTTTATAATCTTATTGTTATACTGACAGATTACAAGAATCAGTTATATGTAGACACACAATCCGTGTGTTAATTGTATTGAAGAGAGAAGAATTTGAGTGTATGAAGGTGCAAAGTCCCTGCACTTTAGTAATGGTGGAAGCAGTGAAGAAGAATGGCCAAAAGATCCTTGAAAATGCCTTCAAATGGGGTATTTATAGCCGTTTCCTGAAGGTGGTTCATGGGACACATGGCACGCATCCCAAAAATCTCGAAATGTGGTGGAAAACGTCCAGA
This sequence comes from Allium sativum, assembly GCA_030737875.1. Classification (NCBI taxonomy): domain Eukaryota; kingdom Viridiplantae; phylum Streptophyta; class Magnoliopsida; order Asparagales; family Amaryllidaceae; genus Allium; species Allium sativum. Next base: position 423,030,035 of record CM060909.1, on the reverse strand, counting down.
TATCATCTTCAAATCGTCATGTGACATGTGTAATAAGATCCATGCAAGTTGGAGTAAAAATAGCCTTGAGAATAGGTCAGAACAAGCTGCGCAGGAGCAGGTGCGGAGATCGGTTCGTGGTGGGGTGCGTGGCACACGATCCAGGATAATAGGAGCAAGATGTGGCGTGAGAATAGGTCAAAACAGTGTGCTTATCTGCAGGCTCGGTGGTCGGATCGTGGTGATAGGATCGGATCGCGGATCAAGGGTGCGCACCACGAACGGGACGTGGTTGGAGGTAGCGAGCAGGGTGATGACGGGTCGGATCGTGGTGCATGAGGGGCGATCCGATCGAGCTAATAAGAGCGATCCGACTTGGTGCTCACGAACCAGAGGGGGCGATCCGAGCCTATGATGCTTCGTCAGGAAATTGCCAGTTTACACCAGTTTACGGAAACGGGCATAACTTTCAAACCGTAAGTCCGATTGAGCCAAACCGAAGCTCAAACTGAAGCTAACTCAGAGATCTACAAAGGTTATAGAGCTCAACTCCGTAATCGCTGTTTTCGGGCCCAAAAGAGGTCGTCTGATAGGAGTTTCGGGCCTGTTTATGTTGAGTACGTGATTTTGACCAAATCTCTTAATGTCTTCTGACGTTGTTTCCATCGCTCGAGCATGTTATCATTCAGGAATTCCATGTGTGACAGCTTTTGCCAAAAAATGTGTCAACACGTTTGCCCCCCACAACATATCTTGCTGGTTGAAGGAAGATGTGTTCTGGATAATCTGTAAGAAGATAAAACAAACAATGCTAGAATATTTCCTAGATGGCCTTACCGGAGTAAACCATCCGAGGAGATGTTAGAGGGGTTCCAAGACGGCCTTACGGGAGTAAGACGACCAAGGAAATGCCATGAAAGTTCTAGGACGACCTTACCGGAGTAAGACGACCACGGAAAAGAAACGAAGGTTCCAAGACGGCCTTACCGGAGTAAGACGACCAAGGAAAAGCACATGAAGGTTCCAAGATGGCCCTACCGGAGTAAGACGACCAAGGAAAAGCACATGAAGGTTCCAAGACGGCCTTACCGGAGTAAGACGACCAAGGAAAAGCACAGGAAGGTTCCAAGACGGCCTTACCGGAGTAAGACGACCAAGGAAAAGCACATGAAGGTTTGTTTATACTGGACGGATCCAGTTAGGAGCCGGAGCTCATGTGCACACTGGACGGATCCAGTTGGGAGCCGGAGCTCAATGCTTATTGCTAATTCATGAAAATGCAGCAGTTGTTTGTCGGACACGGCTGGAGACCACAAGTAGGTTCCGTGCGTGTGGGCTGATGTGACGGCTCTTATAACATGCAGGGAAAACAAAGGAGGGCGGGAAGTCGCCTAAAAACCTAAAAACATGAACTGTGAACCGGAGTTCAGCAAACTGAAGAGATCCGCTGAGTGGGATCAGCGAATGATAATCCCGCGATTGCTCGATCCAGGATCGTTCCCTCTCTGGGGAATAGGTGGTGGCAACGCAGGTGTAGGCGTTGTTGGTTGAGTGACATATTCGGGTAGCTCTCCTCGTCTTACCCGATCCTCAATAAGATCTCGCAAATGTCTGCAGTCATCAGTGTTGTGACCGTCTATGTCATGAAATATGCAATGTCTGCCAGAATTGCGTTGTGCTAGCGTCGGCTCCCTCTTGGGAGGTCTCGGATAGGAGGCAGCACCTCCTGTATCCATGTATATGTTGCTCAGTGTATCATTCAGTTCAGTGTATTTGTCGTATCTGGACCCTCTCCGGGGTGGAGCATTACGATCATTTGTAGCAGGGGTCTTTCCATTACCCTTGTCATTGCCTTTTCCAGGATTGGGCGGTTCTCCATCTCCGAGCATGTTGACTTCGAGGGTTTTCTTCTCGGAAGTTGCGTCTTCTTCCCGCAGAAATCTATCTGCTTCAAGGTAGAATTCGCCGAGATTTCGTGGTGGATCTCGGTACAAAGATTTCTTGAATTCCGTGTTATCTAGAACGCCGGATACTGCAGCCATCAGTACCATCGATGGTTCAGGACGATCAACTGATGCTGCTGCAACGTTAAATCTTTCCAGGAATGAATGCAGAGTTTCTCTGGGCCTCTGCTTGATTGTGGTGAGTGACATGACGTTCTTGGGTCGTGCGATGTGGACACGAAATTGTTCAATGAAGCGTGCGACCAACATGTTCCAGCTGCTGATCGATTCTGTTTCCAACTGCCGAATCCACATGGCGGCTATGTCAGTCAGAAAGAGGGGAAAACATTTAGCCATGACGTTTTCTGATGCCGATTGAACTTCCATATGCCGTTTGTAACGCATCAGATGCACGGTAGGATCTGTCCTGCCGTTGTAGGGCTCCAGTTGCGGAAGTTTGAAATCTGGGGGATTGCGTGAATTCCTGATTTCCTGAGTGAACGGATTGTGATTGACGTCGTCCACGTCATTCTGATAGGTGCGGCCTCTCGAGAGGCGTTGAATGAGATCTGCTAGTCGGTTTCCTTCAAAAAGTTGTTGCAAATTGCCAAAATCAGAGCTGGTGCCCCCAACGTTGAATGCAGAAGAAGATGGAAGTTGGTGAGCTATCGCCTGGGGATCGCGGTTCGCGGATCGTGGATCGAGGGGAGCGACCCGACCCGGTTCGAGGGGGACGGTTCGCGAGGTAGGTTCGTGAAGTCCAGCTCGTGAGGCCGGATCGTGGAGTAGGGGGACGATCCGACTGGGTCCAGGAGGTAGATCACGAACTGTTTGTTGTTGCGCAGGAGGGAGCGAGTTGTTGGGATCGGTTCGTGAGCCTAGCAGTGTTCCACGATCCGAGTCGCGGTGCAGAGGTGTATCACGAGACAAGTTCTGTTGTTGAATGGGGGGTTGCCCCCGAGTCCATCTGTGATGCGAGTCGTGGTAAGCCCGATCTGAGGGTTTCGTGAAGAGGGCGATCCGACCCGATTCTGGTCAATTGCTGGAGCAACTTCTGCATTGTTTCCAGCGAGCTGAATGTTGCCCGGCCTACTATCCATCCGAGCGAAGAATTGGTTGATCATTTCCTGTTGTTTTTGGAGGAGATCGTCCTGCCTTTCCATCTGGGTCCTCAATTCAGCGAGAACTCCATCCATCTCGTCTCTAGTCAGGTATGCTGATGGGTCTTCATGAGAGGAAGCTTCCTGGCTTGCCTCGTTCCTTGTGCCTTCAGCGTTATCGGCATGAGAAGAAGTTCCAGTCTTCTTCCTTTTGTTCGCCATTGAGTTTCCTTTCAAGCTAGAATTTGAAGTTTTTGTGTGCCCCCCTTCCTGGCGCGCCAAAATGTTAGACCAAAAATTGGGCCTAACACCCAAATGCAGATCGCAGGTCACAAAAATGCAGAAAAGAGTAAATAAAGAGGAGACACACAAAGTTTTTATAGTGGTTTGGCTGTAGATGTAGCCTACGTCCACTTTATAATCTTATTGTTATACTGACAGATTACAAGAATCAGTTATATGTAGACACACAATCCGTGTGTTAATTGTATTGAAGAGAGAAGAATTTGAGTGTATGAAGGTGCAAAGTCCCTGCACTTTAGTAATGGTGGAAGCAGTGAAGAAGAATGGCCAAAAGATCCTTGAAAATGCCTTCAAATGGGGTATTTATAGCCGTTTCCTGAAGGTGGTTCATGGGACACATGGCACGCATCCCAAAAATCTCGAAATGTGGTGGAAAACGTCCAGATATCATCTTCAAATCGTCATGTGACATGTGTAATAAGATCCATGCAAGTTGGAGTAAAAATAGCCTTGAGAATAGGTCAGAACAAGCTGCGCAGGAGCAGGTGCGGAGATCGGTTCGTGGTGGGGTGCGTGGCACACGATCCAGGATAATAGGAGCAAGATGTGGCGTGAGAATAGGTCAAAACAGTGTGCTTATCTGCAGGCTCGGTGGTCGGATCGTGGTGATAGGATCGGATCGCGGATCAAGGGTGCGCACCACGAACGGGACGTGGTTGGAGGTAGCGAGCAGGGTGATGACGGGTCGGATCGTGGTGCATGAGGGGCGATCCGATCGAGCTGATAAGAGCGATCCGACTTGGTGCTCACGAACCAGAGGGGGCGATCCGAGCCTATGATGCTTCGTCAGGAAATTGCCAGTTTACACCAGTTTACGGAAACGGGCATAACTTTCAAACCGTAAGTCCGATTGAGCCAAACCGAAGCTCAAACTGAAGCTAACTCAGAGATCTACAAATGTTATAGAGCTCAGCTCCGTAATCGCTGTTTTCGGGCCCAAAAGAGGTCGTCTGATAGGAGTTTCGGGCCTGTTTATGTTGAGGACGTGATTTTGACCAAATCTCTTAATGTCTTCTGACGTTGTTTCCATCGCTCGAGCATGTTATCATTCAGGAATTCCATGTGTGACAGCTTTTGCCAAAAAATGTGTCAACACGTTTGCCCCCCAGAACATATCTTGCTGGTTGAAGGAAGATGTGTTCTGGATAATCTGTAAGAAGATAAAACAAACAATGCTAGAATATTTCCTAGATGGCCTTACCGGAGTAAACCATCCGAGGAGATGTTAGAGGGGTTCCAAGACGGCCTTACGGGAGTAAGACGACCAAGGAAATGCCATGAAAGTTCTAGGACGGCCTTACCGGAGTAAGACGACCACGGAAAAGAAACGAAGGTTCCAAGACGGCCTTACCGGAGTAAGACGACCAAGGAAAAGCACATGAAGGTTCCAAGACGGCCCTACCGGAGTAAGACGACCAAGGAAAAGCACATGAAGGTTCCAAGACGGCCTTACCGGAGTAAGACGACCAAGGAAAAGCACAGGAAGGTTCCAAGACGGCCTTACCGGAGTAAGACGACCAAGGTAAAGCACATGAAGGTTTGTTTATACTGGACGGATCCAGTTAGGAGCCGGAGCTCATGTGCACACTGGACGGATCCAGTTGGGAGCCGGAGCTCAATGCTTATTGCTAATTCATTAAAATGCAGCAGTCGTTTGCCGGACACGGCTGGAGACCACAAGTAGGTTCCGTGCGTGTGGGCTGATGTGACGGCTCTTATAACATGCAGGGAAAACAAAGGAGGGCGAGAAGTCGCCTAAAAACCTAAAAACATGAACTGTGAACCGGAGTTCAGCAAACTGAAGAGATCCGCTGAGTGGGATCAGCGAATGATAATCCCGCGATTGCTCGATCCAGGATCGTTCCCTCTCTGGGGAATAGGTGGTGGCAACGCAGGTGTAGGCGTTGTTGGTTGAGTGACATATTCGGGTAGCTCTCCTCGTCTTACCCGATCCTCAATAAGATCTCGCAAATGTCTGCAGTCATCAGTGTTGTGACCGTCTATGTCATGAAATATGCAATGTCTGCCAGAATTGCGTTGTGCTAGCGTCGGCTCCCTCTTGGGAGGTCTCGGATATGAGGCAGCACCTCCTGTATCCATGTATATGTTGCTCAGTATATCATTCAGTTCAGTGTATTTGTCGTATCTGGACCCTCTCCGGGGTGGAGCATTACGATCATTTGTAGCAGGGGTCTTTCCTTTACCCTTGTCATTGCCTTTTCCAGGATTGGGCGGTTCTCCATCTCCGAGCATGTTGACTTCGAGGGTTTTCTTCTCGAAAGTTGCGTCTTCTTCCCGCAGAAATCTATCTGCTTCAAGGTAGAATTCGCCGAGATTTCGTGGTGGATCTCGGTACAAAGATTTCTTGAATTCCGTGTTATCTAGAACGCCGGATACCGCAGCCATCAGTACCATCGATGGTTCAGGACGATCAACTGATGGTGCTGCAACGTTAAATCTTTCCAGGAATGAACGCAGAGTTTCTCTGGGCCTCTGCTTGATTGTGGTGAGTGACATGACGTTCTTGGGTCGTGCGATGTGGACACGAAATTGTTCAATGAAGCGTGCGACCAACATGTTCCAACTGCTGATCGATTCTGTTTCCAACTGCCGAATGCACATGGCGGCTATGTCAGTCAGAAAGAGGGGAAAACATTTAGCCATGACGTTTTCTGATGCCGATTGAACTTCCATATGCCGTTTGTAACGCATCAGATGCACGGTAGGATCTGTCCTGCCGTTGTAGGGCTCCAGTTGTGGAAGTTTGAAATCTGGGGGATTGCGTGAATTCCTGATTTCCTGAGTGAACGGATTGTGATTGACGTCGTCCACGTCATTCTGATAGGTGCGGCCTCTCGAGAGGCGTTGAATGAGATCTGCTAGTCGGTTTCCTTCAAAAAGTTGTTGCAAATTGCCCAAATCAGAGCTGGTGCCCCCAGCGTTGAATGCAGAAGAAGATGGAAGTTGGTGAGCTATCGCCTGGGGATCGCGGTTCGCGGATCGTGGATCGAGGGGAGCGACCCGACCCGGTTCGAGGGGGACGGTTCGCGAGGTAGGTTCGTGAAGTCCAGCTCGTGAGGCCGGATCGTGGAGTAGGGGGACGATCCGACTGGGTCCAGGAGGTAGATCACGAACTGTTTGTTGTTGCGCAGGAGGGAGCGAGTTGTTGGGATCGGTTCGTGAGCCTAGCAGTGTTCCACGATCCGAGTCGCGGTGCAGAGGTGTATCACGAGACAAGTTCTGTTGTTGAATGGGGGGTTGCCCCCGAGTCCATCTGTGATGCGAGTCGTGGTAAGCCCGATCTGAGGGTTTCGTGAAGAGGGCGATCCGACCCGATTCTGGTCAATTGCTGGAGCAACTTCTGCATTGTTTCCAGCGAGCTGAATGTTGCCCGGCCTTCTATCCATCCGAGCGAAGAATTGGTTGATCATTTCCTGTTGTTTTTGGAGGAGATCGTCCTGCCTTTCCATCTGGGTCCTCAATTCAGCGAGAACTCCATCCATCTCGTCTCTAGTCAGGTATGCTGATGGGTCTTCATGAGAGGAAGCTTCCTGGCTTGCCTCGTTCCTTGTGCCTTCAGCGTCATCGGCATGAGAAGAAGTTCCAGTCTTCTTCCTTTTGTTCGCCATTGAGTTTCCTTTCAAGCTAGAATTTGAAGTTTTTGTGTGCCCCCCTTCCTGGCGCGCCAAAATGTTAGACCAAAAATTGGGCCTAACACCCAAATGCAGATCGCAGGTCACAAAAATGCAGAAAAGAGTAAATAAAGAGGAGACACACAAAGTTTTTATAGTGGTTCGGCTGTAGATGTAGCCTACGTCCACTTTATAATCTTATTGTTATACTGACAGATTACAAGAATCAGTTATATGTAGACACACAATCCGTGTGTTAATTGTATTGAAGAGAGAAGAATTTGAGTGTATGAAGGTGCAAAGTCCCTGCACTTTAGTAATGGTGGAAGCAGTGAAGAAGAATGGCCAAAAGATCCTTGAAAATGCCTTCAAATGGGGTATTTATAGCCGTTTCCTGAAGGTGGTTCATGGGACACATGGCACGCATCCCAAAAATCTCGAAATGTGGTGGAAAACGTCCAGATATCATCTTCAAATCGTCATGTGACATGTGTAATAAGATCCATGCAAGTTGGAGTAAAAACAGCCTTGAGAATAGGTCAGAACAAGCTGCGCAGGAGCAGGTGCGGAGATCGGTTCGTGGTGGGGTGCGTGGCACACGATCCAGGATAATAGGAGCAAGATGTGGCGTGAGAATAGGTCAAAACAGTGTGCTTATCTGCAGGCTCGGTGGTCGGATCGTGGTGATAGGATCGGATCGCGGATCAAGGGTGCGCACCACGAACGGGACGTGGTTGGAGGTAGCGAGCAGGGTGATGACGGGTCGGATCGTGGTGCATGAGGGGCGATTTGATCGAGCTGATAAGAGCGATCCGACTTGGTGCTCACGAACCAGAGGGGGCGATCCGAGCCTATGATGCTTCGTCAGGAAATTGCCAGTTTACACCAGTTTACGGAAACGGGCATAACTTTCAAACTGTAAGTCCGATTGAGCCAAACCGAAGCTCAAACTGAAGCTAACTCAGAGATCTACAAATGTTATAGAACTCAGCTCCGTAATCGCTGTTTTCGGGCCTAAAAGAGGTCGTCTGATAGGAGTTTCGGGCCTGTTTATGTTGAGGACGTGATTTTGACCAAATCTCTTAATGTCTTCTGACGTTGTTTCCATCGCTCGAGCATGTTATCATTCAGGAATTCCATGTGTGACAGCTTTTGCCAAAAAATGTGTCAACACGTTTGCCCCCCAGAACATATCTTGCTGGTTGAAGGAAGATGTGTTCTGGATAATCTGTAAGAAGATAAAAAAAACAATGCTAGAATATTTCCTAGATGGCCTTACCGGAGTAAACCATCCGAGGAGATGTTAGAGGGGTTCCAAGACGGCCTTACGGGAGTAAGACGACCAAGGAAATGCCATGAAAGTTCTAGGACGGCCTTACCGGAGTAAGGCGACCACGGAAAAGAAACGAAGGTTCCAAGACGGCCTTACCGGAGTAAGACGACCAAGGAAAAGCACATGAAGGTTCCAAGACGGCCCTACCGGAGTAAGACGACCAAGGAAAAGCACATGAAGGTTCCAAGACGGCCTTACCGGAGTAAGACGACCAAGGAAAAGCACAGGAAGGTTCCAAGACGGCCTTACCGGAGTAAGACGACCAAGGAAAAGCACATGAAGGTTTGTTTATACTGGACGGATCCAGTTAGGAGCCGAAGCTCATGTGCACACTGGACGGATCCAGTTGGGAGCCGGAGCTCAATGCTTATTGCTAATTCATGAAAATGCAGCAGTCGTTTGCCGGACACGGCTGGAGACCACAAGTAGGTTCCGTGCGTGTGGGCTGATGTGACGACTCTTATAACATGCAGGGAAAACAAAGGAGGGCGAGAAGCCGCCTAAAAACCTAAAAACATGAACTGTGAACCGGAGTTCAGCAAACTGAAGAGATCCGCTGAGTGGGATCAGCGAATGATAATCCCGCGATTGCTCGATCCAGGATCGTTCCCTCTCTGGGGAATAGGTGGTGGCAACGCAGGTGTAGGCGTTGTTGGTTGAGTGACATATTCGGGTGGCTCTCCTCGTCTTACCCGATCCTCAATAAGATCTCGCAAATGTCTGCAGTCATCAGTGTTGTGACCGTCTATGTCATGAAATATGCAATGTCTGCCAGAATTGCGTTGTGCTAGCGTCGGCTCCCTCTTGGGAGGTCTCGGATAGGAGGCAGCACCTCCTGTATCCATGTATATGTTGCTCAGTGTATCATTCAGTTCAGTGTATTTGTCGTATCTGGACCCTCTCCGGGGTGGAGCATTACGATCATTTGTAGCAGGGGTCTTTCCTTTACCCTTGTCATTGCCTTTTCCAGGATTGGGCGGTTCTCCATCTCCGAGCATGTTGACTTCGAGGGTTTTCTTCTCGGAAGTTGCGTCTTCTTCCCGCAGAAATCTATCTGCTTCAAGGTAGAATTCGCCGAGATTTCGTGGTGGATCTCGGTACAAAGATTTCTTGAATTCCGTGTTATCTAGAACGCCGGATACCGCAGCCATCAGTACCATCGATGGTTCAGGACGATCAACTGATGCTGCTGCAACGTTAAATCTTTCCAGGAATGAACGCAGAGTTTCTCTGGGCCTCTGCTTGATTGTGGTGAGTGACATGACGTTCTTGGGTCGTGCGATGTGGACACGAAATTGTTCAATGAAGCGTGCGACCAACATGTTCCAACTGCTGATCGATTCTGTTTCCAGCTGCCGAATCCACATGGCGGCTATGTCAGTCAGAAAGAGGGGAAAACATTTAGCCATGACGTTTTCTGATGCCGATTGAACTTCCATATGCCGTTTGTAACGCATCAGATGCACGGTAGGATCTGTCCTGCCGTTGTAGGGCTCCAGTTGTGGAAGTTTGAAATCTGGGGGATTGCGTGAATTCCTGATTTCCTGAGTGAACGGATTGTGATTGACGTCGTCCACGTCATTCTGATAGGTGCGGCCTCTCGAGAGGCGTTGAATGAGATCTGCTAGTCGGTTTCCTTCAAAAAGTTGTTGCAAATTGCCAAAATCAGAGCTGGTTCCCCCAGCGTTGAATGCAGAAGAAGATGGAAGTTGGTGAGCTATCGCCTGGGGATCGCGGATCGTGGATCGAGGGGAGCGACCCGACCCGGTTCGAGGGGGACGGTTCGCGAGGTAGGTTCGTGAAGTCCAGCTCGTGAGGCCGGATCGTGGAGTAGGGGGACGTTCCGACTGGGTCCAGGAGGTAGATCACGAACTGTTTGTTGTTGCGCAGGAGGGTGCGAGTTGTTGGGATCGGTTCGTGAGCCTAGCAGTGTTCCACGATCCGAGTCGCGGTGCAGAGGTGTATCACGAGACAAGTTCTGTTGTTGAATGGGGGGTTGCCCCCGAGTCCATCTGTGATGCGAGTCGTGGTAAGCCCGATCTGAGGGTTTCGTGAAGAGAGCGATCCGACCCGATTCTGGTCAATTGCTGGAGCAACTTCTGCATTCTTTCCAGCGAGCTGAATGTTGCCCGGCCTTCTATCCATCCGAGCGAAGAATTGGTTGATCATTTCCTGTTGTTTTTGGAGGAGATCGTCCTGCCTTTCCATCTGGGTCCTCAATTCAGCGAGAACTCCATCCATCTCGTCTCTAGTCAGGTATGCTGATGGGTCTTCATGAGAGGAAGCTTCCTGGCTTGCCTCGTTCCTTGTGCCTTCAGCGTCATCGGCATGAGAAGAAGTTCCAGTCTTCTTCCTTTTGTTCGCCATTGAGTTTCCTTTCAAGCTAGAATTTGAAGTTTTTGTGTGCCCCCCTTCCTGGCGCGCCAAAATGTTAGACCAAAAATTGGGCCTAACACCCAAATGCAGATCGCAGGTCACAAAAATGCAGAAAAGAGTAAATAAAGAGGAGACACACAAAGTTTTTATAGTGGTTCGGCTGTAGATGTAGCCTACGTCCACTTTATAATCTTATTGTTATACTGACAGATTACAAGAATCAGTTATATGTAGACACACAATCCGTGTGTTAATTGTATTGAAGAGAGAAGAATTTGAGTGTATGAAGGTGCAAAGTCCCTGCACTTTAGTAATGGTGGAAGCAGTGAAGAAGAATGGCCAAAAGATCCTTGAAAATGCCTTCAAATGGGGTATTTATAGCCGTTTCCTGAAGGTGGTTCATGGGACACATGGCACGCATCCCAAAAATCTCGAAATGTGGTGGAAAACGTCCAGATATCATCTTCAAATCGTCATGTGACATGTGTAATAAGATCCATGCAAGTTGGAGTAAAAATAGCCTTGAGAATAGGTCAGAACAAGCTGCGCAGGAGCAGGTGCGGAGATCGGTTCGTGGTGGGGTGCGTGGCACACGATCCAGGATAATAGGAGCAAGATGTGGCGTGAGAATAGGTCAAAACAGTGTGCTTATCTGCAGGCTCGGTGGTCGGATCGTGGTGATAGAATCGGATCGCGGATCAAGGGTGCGCACCACGAACGGGACGTGGTTGGAGGTAGCGAGCAGGGTGATGACGGGTCGGATCGTGGTGCATGAGGGGCGATCCGATCGAGCTGATAAGAGCGATCCGACTTGGTGCTCACGAACCAGAGGGGGCGATCCGAGCCTATGATGCTTCGTCAGGAAATTGCCAGTTTACACCAGTTTACGGAAACGGGCATAACTTTCAAACCGTAAGTCCGATTGAGCCAAACCGAAGCTCAAACTGAAGCTAACTCAGAGATCTACAAATGCTATAGAGCTCAGCTCCGTAATCGCTGTTTTCGGGCCCAAAAGAGGTCGTCTGATAGGAGTTTCGGGCCTGTTTATGTTGAGGACGTGATTTTGACCAAATCTCTTAATGTCTTCTGACGTTGTTTCCATCGCTCGAGCATGTTATCATTCAGGAATTCCATGTGTGACAGCTTTTGCCAAAAAATGTGTCAACACGTTTGCCCCCCAGAACATATCTTGCTGGTTGAAGGAAGATGTGTTCTGGATAATCTGTAAGAAGATAAAACAAACAATGCTAGAATATTTCCTAGATGGCCTTACCGGAGTAAACCATCCGAGGAGATGTTAGAGGGGTTCCAAGACGGCCTTACGGGAGTAAGACGACCAAGGAAATGCCATGAAAGTTCTAGGACAGCCTTACCGGAGTAAGACGACCACGGAAAAGAAACGAAGGTTCCAAGACGGCCTTACCGGAGTAAGACGACCAAGGAAAAGCACATGAAGGTTCCAAGACGGCCCTACCGGAGTAAGACGACCAAGGAAAAGCACATGAAGGTTCCAAGACGGCCTTACCGGAGTAAGACGACCAAGGAAAAGCACAGGAAGGTTCCAAGACGGCCTTACCGGAGTAAGACGAACAAGGAAAAGCACATGAAGGTTTGTTTATACTGGACGGATCCAGTTAGGAGCCGGAGCTCATGTGCACACTGGACGGATCCAGTTGGGAGCCGGAGCTCAATGCTTATTGCTAATTCATGAAAATGCAGCAGTCGTTTGCCGGACACGGCTGGAGACCACAAGTAGGTTCCGTGCGTGTGGGCTGATGTGACGGCTCTTATAACATGCAGGGAAAACAAAGGAGGGCGAGAAGTCGCCTAAAAACCTAAAAACATGAACTGTGAACCGGAGTTCAGCAAACTGAAGAGATCCGCTGAGTGGGATCAGCGAATGATAATCCCGCGATTGCTCGATCCAGGATCGTTCCCTCTCTGGGGAATAGGTGGTGGCAACGTAGGTGTAGGCGTTGTTGGTTGAGTGACATATTCGGGTAGCTCTCCTCGTCTTACCCGATCCTCAATAAGATCTCGCAAATGTCTGCAGTCATCAGTGTTGTGACCGTCTATGTCATGAAATATGCAATGTCTGCCAGAATTGCGTTGTGCTAGCGTCGGCTCCCTCTTGGGAGGTCTCGGATAGGAGGCAGCACCTCCTGTATCCATGTATATGTTGCTTAGTGTATCATTCAGTTCAGTGTATTTGTCGTATCTGGACCCTCTCCGGGGTGGAGCATTACGATCATTTGTAGCAGGGGTCTTTCCTTTACCCTTGTCATTGCCTTTTCCAGGATTGGGCGGTTCTCCATCTCCGAGCATGTTGACTTCGAGGGTTTTCTTCTCGGAAGTTGCGTCTTCTTCCCGCAGAAATCTATCTGCTTCAAGGTAGAATTCGCAGAGATTTCGTGGTGGATCTCGGTACAAAGATTTCTTGAATTCCGTGTTATCTAGAACACCGGATACTGCAGCCATCAGTACCATCGATGGTTCAGGACGATCAACTGATGCTGCTGCAACGTTAAATCTTTCCAGGAATGAACGCAGAGTTTCTCTGGGCCTCTGCTTGATTGTGGTGAGTGACATGACGTTCTTGGGTCGTGCGATGTGGACACGAAATTGTTCAATGAAGCGTGCGACCAACATGTTCCAACTGCTGATCGATTCTGTTTCCAACTGCCGAATCCACATGGCGGCTATGTCAGTCAGAAAGAGGGGAAAACATTTATCCATGACGTTTTCTGATGCCGATTGAACTTCCATATGCCGTTTGTAACGCATCAGATGCACGGTAGGATCTGTCCTGCCGTTGTAGGGCTCCAGTTGTGGAAGTTTGAAATCTGGGGGATTGCGTGAATTCCTGATTTCCTGAGTGAACGGATTGTGATTGACGTCGTCCACGTCATTCTGATAGGTGCGGCCTCTCGAGAGGCGTTGAATGAGATCTGCTAGTCGGTTTCCTTCAAAAAGTTGTTGCAAATTGCCAAAATCAGAGCTGGTGCCCCCAGCGTTGAATGCAGAAGAAGATGGAAGTTGGTGAGCTATCGCCTGGGGATCGCGGTTCGCGGATCGTGGATCGAGGGGAGCGACCCGACCCGGTTCGAGGGGGACGGTTCGCGAGGTAGGTTCGTGAAGTCCAGCTCGTGAGGCCGGATCGTGGAGTAGGGGGAAGATCCGACTGGGTCCAGGAGGTAGATCACGAACTGTTTGTTGTCGCGCAGGAGGGATTGAGTTGTTGGGATCGGTTCGTGAGCTTAGCAGTGTTCCACGATCCGAGTCGCGGTGCAGAGGTGTATCACGAGACAAGTTCTGTTGTTGAATGGGGGGTTGCCCCCGAGTCCATCTGTGATGCGAGTCGTGGTAAGCCCGATCTGAGGGTTTCGTGAAGAGGGCGATCCGACCCGATTCTGGTCAATTGCTGGAGCAACTTCTGCATTGTTTCCAGCGAGCTGAATGTTGCCCGGCCTTCTATCCATCCGAGCGAAGAATTTGTTGATCATTTCCTGTTGTTTTTGGAGGAGATCGTCCTGCCTTTCCATCTGGGTCCTCAATTCAGCGAGAACTCCATCCATCTCGTCTCTAGTCAGGTATGCTGATGGGTCTTCATGAGAGGAAGCTTCCTGGCTTGCCTCGTTCCTTGTGCCTTCAGCGTCATCGGCATGAGAAGAAGTTCCAGTCTTCTTCCTTTTGTTCGCCATTGAGTTTCCTTTCAAGCTAGAATTTGAAGTTTTTGTGTGCCCCCCTTCCTGGCGCGCCAAAATGTTAGACCAAAAATTGGGCCTAACACCCAAATGCAGATCGCAGGTCACAAAAATGCAGAAAAGAGTAAATAAAGAGGAGACACACAAAGTTTTTATAGTGGTTCGGCTGTAGATGTAGCCTACGTCCACTTTATAATCTTATTGTTATACTGACAGATTACAAGAATCAGTTATATGTAGACACACAATCCGTGTGTTAATTGTATTGAAGAGAGAAGAATTTGAGTGTATGAAGGTGCAAAGTCCCTGCACTTTAGTAATGGTGGAAGCAGTGAAGAAGAATGGCCAAAAGATCCTTGAAAATGCCTTCAAATGGGGTATTTATAGCCGTTTCCTGAAGGTGGTTCATGGGACACATGGCACGCATCCCAAAAATCTCGAAATATGGTGGAAAACGTCCAGATATCATCTTCAAATCGTCATGTGACATGTGTAATAAGATCCACGCAAGTTGGAGTAAAAATAGCCTTGAGAATAGGTTAGAACAAGCTGCGCAGGGGCAGGTGCGGAGATCGGTTCGTGGTGGGGTGCGTGGCACACGATCCAGGATAATAGGAGCAAGATGTGGCGTGAGAATAGGTCAAAACAGTGTGCTTATCTGCAGGCTCGGTGGTCGGATCGTGGTGATAGGATCGGATCGCGGATCAAGGGTGCGCACCACGAACGGGACGTGGTTGGAGGTAGCGAGCAGGGTGATGACGGGTCGGATCGTGGTGCATGAGGGGCGATTCGATCGAGCTGATAAGAGCGATCCGACTTGGTGCTCACGAACCAGAGGGGGCGATCCGAGCCTATGATGCTTCGTCAGGAAATTGCCAGTTTACACCAGTTTACGGAAACGGGCATAACTTTCAAACTGTAAGTCCGATTGAGCCAAACCGAAGCTCAAACTGAAGCTAACTCAGAGATCTACAAATGTTATAGAACTCAGCTCCGTAATCGCTGTTTTCGGGCCTAAAAGAGGTCGTCTGATAGGAGTTTCGGGCCTGTTTATGTTGAGGACGTGATTTTGACCAAATCTCTTAATGTCTTCTGACGTTGTTTCCATCGCTCGAGCATGTTATCATTCAGGAATTCCATGTGTGACAGCTTTTGCCAAAAAATGTGTCAACACGTTTGCCCCCCAGAACATATCTTGCTGGTTGAAGGAAGATGTGTTCTGGATAATCTGTAAGAAGATAAAACAAACAATGCTAGAATATTTCCTAGATGGCCTTACCGGAGTAAACCATCCGAGGAGATGTTAGAGGGGTTCCAAGACGGCCTTACGGGAGTAAGACGACCAAGGAAATGCCATGAAAGTTCTAGGACGGCCTTACCGGAGTAAGACGACCACGGAAAAGAAACGAAGGTTCCAAGACGGCCTTACCGGAGTAAGACGACCAAGGAAAAGCACATGAAGGTTCCTAGACGGCCCTACCGGAGTAAGACGACCAAGGAAAAGCACATGAAGGTTCCAAGACGGCCTTACCGGAGTAAGACGACCAAGGAAAAGCACAGGAAGGTTCCAAGACGGCCTTACCGGAGTAAGACGAACAAGGAAAAGCACATGAAGGTTTGTTTATACTGGACGGATCCAGTTAGGAGCCGGAGCTCATGTGCACACTGGACGGATCCAGTTGGGAGCCGGAGCTCAATGCTTATTGCTAATTCATGAAAATGCAGCAGTCATTTGCCGGACACGGCTGGAGACCACAAGTAGGTTCCGTGCGTGTGGGCTGATGTGACGGCTCTTATAACATGCAGGGAAAACAAAGGAGGGCGAGAAGTCGCCTAAAAACCTAAAAACATGAACTGTGAACCGGAGTTCAGCAAACTGAAGAGATCCGCTGAGTGGGATCAGCGAATGATAATCCCGCGATTGCTCGATCCAGGATCGTTCCCTCTCTGGGGAATAGGTGGTGGCAACGCAGGTGTAGGCGTTGTTGGTTGAGTGACATATTCGGGTAGCTCTCCTCGTCTTACCCGATCCTCAATAAGATCTCGCAAATGTCTGCAGTCATCAGTGTTGTGACCGTCTATGTCATGAAATATGCAATGTCTGCCAGAATTGCGTTGTGCTAGCGTCGGCTCCCTCTTGGGAGGTCTCGGATAGGAGGCAGCACCTCCTGTATCCATGTATATGTTGCTCAGTGTATCATTCAGTTCAGTGTATTTGTCGTATCTGGACCCTCTCCGGGGTGGAGCATTACGATCATTTGTAGCAGGGGTCTTTCCTTTACCCTTGTCATTGCCTTTTCCAGGATTGGGCGGTTCTCCATCTCCGAGCATGTTGACTTCGAGGGTTTTCTTCTCGGAAGTTGCGTCTTCTTCCCGCAGAAATCTATCTGCTTCAAGGTAGAATTCGCCGAGATTTCGTGGTGGATCTCGGTACAAAGATTTCTTGAATTCCGTGTTATCTAGAACGCCGGATACCGCAGCCATCAGTACCATCGATGGTTCAGGACGATCAACTGATGCTGCTGCAACGTTAAATCTTTCCAGGAATGAACGCAGAGTTTCTCTGGGCCTCTGCTTGATTGTGGTGAGTGACATGACGTTCTTGGGTCGTGCGATGTGGACACGAAATTGTTCAATGAAGCGTGCGACCAACATGTTCCAACTGCTGATCGATTCTGTTTCCAGCTGCCGAATCCACATGGCGGCTATGTCAGTCAGAAAGAGGGGAAAACATTTAGCCATGACGTTTTCTGATGCCGATTGAACTTCCATATGCCGTTTGTAACGCATCAGATGCACGGTAGGATCTGTCCTGCCGTTGTAGGGCTCCAGTTGTGGAAGTTTGAAATCTGGGGGATTGCGTGAATTCCTGATTTCCTGAGTGAACGGATTGTGATTGACGTCGTCCACGTCATTCTGATAGGTGCGGCCTCTCGAGAGGCGTTGAATGAGATCTGCTAGTCGATTTCCTTCAAAAAGTTGTTGCAAATTGCCAAAATCAGAGCTGGTGCCCCCAGCGTTGAATGCAGAAGAAGATGGAAGTTGGTGAGCTATCGCCTGGGGATCGCGGTTCGCGGATCGTGGATCGAGGGGAGCGACCCGACCCGGTTCGAGGGGGACGGTTCGCGAGGTAGGTTCGTGAAGTCCAGCTCGTGAGGCCGGATCGTGGAGTAGGGGGACGATCCGACTGGGTCCAGGAGGTAGATCACGAACTGTTTGTTGTTGCGCGGGAGGGAGAGAGTTGTTGGGATCGGTTCGTGAGCCTAGCAGTGTTCCACGATCCGAGTCGCGGTGCAGAGGTGTATCACGAGACAAGTTCTGTTGTTGAATGGGGGGGTTGCCCCCGAGTCCATCTGTGATGCGAGTCGTGGTAAGCCCGATCTGAGGGTTTCGTGAAGAGGGCGATCCGACCCGATTCTGGTCAATTGCTGGAGCAACTTCTGCATTGTTTCCAGCGAGCTGAATGTTGCCCGGCCTTCCATCCATCCGAGCGAAGAATTGGTTGATCATTTCCTGTTGTTTTTGGAGGAGATCGTCCTGCCTTTCCATCTAGGTCCTCAATTCAGCGAGAACTCCATCCATCTCGTCTCTAGTCAGGTATGCTGATGGGTCTTCATGAGAGGAAGCTTCCTGGCTTGCCTCGTTCCTTGTGCCTTCAGCGTCATCGGCATGAGAAGAAGTTCCAGTCTTCTTCCTTTTGTTCGCCATTGAGTTTCCTTTCAAGCTAGAATTTGAAGTTTTTGTGTGCCCCCCTTCCTGGCGCGCCAAAATGTTAGACCAAAAATTGGGCCTAACACCCAAATGCAGATCGCAGGTCACAAAAATGCAGAAAAGAGTAAATAAAGAGGAGACACACAAAGTTTTTATAGTGGTTCGGCTGTAGATGTAGCCTACGTCCACTTTATAATCTTATTGTTATACTGACAGATTACAAGAATCATTTATATGTAGACACACAATCCGTGTGTTAATTGTATTGAAGAGAGAAGAATTTGAGTGTATGAAGGTGCAAAGTCCCTGCACTTTAGTAATGGTGGAAGCAGTGAAGAAGAATGGCCAAAAGATCCTTGAAAATGCCTTCAAATGGGGTATTTATAGCCGTTTCCTGAAGGTGGTTCATGGGACACATGGCACGCATCCCAAAAATCTCGAAATGTGGTGGAAAACGTCCAGATATCATCTTCAAATCGTCATGTGACATGTGTAATAAGATCCATGCAAGTTGGAGTAAAAATAGCCTTGAGAATAGGTCAGAACAAGCTGTGCAGGAGCAGGTGCGGAGATCGGTTCGTGGTGGGGTGCGTGGCACACGATCCAGGATAATAGGAGCAAGATGTGGCGTGAGAATAGGTCAAAACAGTGTGCTTATCTGCAGGCTCGGTGGTCGGATCGTGGTGATAGGATCGGATCGCGGATCAAGGGTGCGCACCACGAACGGGACGTGGTTGGAGGTAGCGAGCAGGGTGATGACGGGTCGGATCGTGGTGCATGAGGGGCGATCCGATCGAGCTGATAAGAGCGATCCGACTTGGTGCTCACGAACCAGAGGGGGCGATCCGAGCCTATGATGCTTCGTCAGGAAATTGCCAGTTTACACCAGTTTACGGAAACGGGCATAACTTTCAAACCGTAAGTCCGATTGAGCCAAACCGAAGCTCAAACTGAAGCTAACTCAGAGATCTACAAATGTTATAGAGCTCAGCTCCGTAATCGCTGTTTTCGGGCCCAAAAGAGGTCGTCTGATAGGAGTTTCGGGCCTGTTTATGTTGAGGACGTGATTTTGACCAAATCTCTTAATGTCTTCTGACGTTGTTTCCATCGCTCGAGCATGTTATCATTCAGGAATTCCATGTGTGACAGCTTTTGCCAAAAAATGTGTCAACACGTTTGCCCCCCAGAATATATCTTGCTGGTTGAAGGAAGATGTGTTCTGGATAATCTGTAAGAAGATAAAACAAACAATGCTAGAATATTTCCTAGATGGCCTTACCGGAGTAAACCATCCGAGGAGATGTTAGAGGGGTTCCAAGACGGCCTTACGGGAGTAAGACGACCAAGGAAATGCCATGAAAGTTCTAGGACGGCCTTACCGGAGTAAGACGACCACGGAAAAGAAACGAAGGTTCCAAGACGGCCTTACCGGAGTAAGACGACCAAGGAAAAGCACATGAAGGTTCCAAGACGGCCCTACCGGAGTAAGACGACCAAGGAAAAGCACATGAAGGTTCCAAGACGGCCTTACCGGAGTAAGACGACCAAAGAAAAGCACAGGAAGGTTCCAAGACGGCCTTACCGGAGTAAGACGACCAAGGAAAAGCACATGAAGGTTTGTTTATACTGGACGGATCCAGTTAGGAGCCGGAGCTCATGTGCACACTGGACGGATCCAGTTGGGAGCCGGAGCTCAATGCTTATTGCTAATTCATGAAAATGCAGCAGTCGTTTGCCGGACACGGCTGGAGACCACAAGTAGGTTCCGTGCGTGTGGGCTGATGTGACGGCTCTTATAACATGCAGGGAAAACAAAGGAGGGCGAGAAGTCGCCTAAAAACCTAAAAACATGAACTGTGAACCGGAGTTCAGCAAACTGAAGAGATCCGCTGAGTGGGATCAGCGAATGATAATCCCGCGATTGCTCGATCCAGGATCGTTCCCTCTCTGGGGAATAGGTGGTGGCAACGCAGGTGTAGGCGTTGTTGGTTGAGTGACATATTCGGGTAGCTCTCCTCGTCTTACCCGATCCTCAATAAGATCTCGCAAATGTCTGCAGTCATCGGTGTTGTGACCGTCTATGTCATGAAATATGCAATGTCTGCCAGAATTGCGTTGTGCTAGCGTCGGCTCCCTCTTGGGAGGTCTCGGATAGGAGGCAGCACCTCCTGTATCCATGTATATGTTGCTCAGTGTATCATTCAGTTCAGTGTATTTGTCGTATCTGGACCCTCTCCGGGGTGGAGCATTACGATCATTTGTAGCAGGGGTCTTTCCTTTACCCTTGTCATTTCCTTTTCCAGGATTGGGCGGTTCTCCATCTCCGAGCATGTTGACTTCGAGGGTTTTCTTCTCGGAAGTTGCGTCTTCTTCCCGCAGAAATCTATCTGCTTCAAGGTAGAATTCGCCGAGATTTCGTGGTGGATCTCGGTACAAAGATTTCTTGAATTCCGTGTTATCTAGAACGCCGGATACCGCAGCCATCAGTACCATCGATGGTTCAGGACGATCAACTGATGCTGCTGCAACGTTAAATCTTTCCAGGAATGAACGCAGAGTTTCTCTGGGCCTCTGCTTGATTGTGGTGAGTGACATGACGTTCTTGGGTCGTGCGATGTGGACACAAAATTGTTCAATGAAGCGTGCGACCAACATGTTCCAACTGCTGATCGATTCTGTTTCCAGCTGCCGAATCCACATGGCGGCTATGTCAGTCAGAAAGAGGGGAAAACATTTAGCCATGACGTTTTCTGATGCCGATTGAACTTCCATATGCCGTTTGTAACGCATCAGATGCACGGTAGGATCTGTCCTGCCGTTGTAGGGATCCAGTTGTGGAAGTTTGAAATCTGGGGGATTGCGTGAATTCCTGATTTCCTGAGTGAACGGATTGTGATTGACGTCGTCCACGCCATTCTGATAGGTGCGGCCTCTCGAGAGGCGTTGAATGAGATCTGCTAGTCGATTTCCTTCAAAAAGTTGTTGCAAATTGCCAAAATCAGAGCTGGTGCCCCCAGCGTTGAATGCAGAAGAAGATGGAAGTTGGTGAGCTATCGCCTGGGGATCGCGGTTCGCGGATCGTGGATCGAGGGGAGCGACCCGACCCGGTTCGAGGGGGACGGTTCGCGAGGTAGGTTCGTGAAGTCCAGCTCGTGAGGCCGGATCGTGGAGTAGGGGGACGATCCGACTGGGTCCAGGAGGTAGATCACGAACTGTTTGTTGTTGCGCAGGAGGGAGCGAGTTGTTGGGATCGGTTCGTGAGCCTAGCAGTGTTCCACGATCCGAGTCGCGGTGCAGAGGTGTATCACGAGACAAGTTCTGTTGTTGAATGGGGGGGTTGCCCCCGAGTCCATCTGTGATGCGAGTCGTGGTAAGCCCGATCTGAGGGTTTCGTGAAGAGGGCGATCCGACCCGATTCTGGTCAATTGCTGGAGCAACTTCTGCATTGTTTCCAGCGAGTTGAATGTTGCCCGGCCTTCCATCCATCCGAGCGAAGAATTGGTTGATCATTTCCTGTTGTTTTTGGAGGAGATCGTCCTGCCTTTCCATCTGGGTCCTCAATTCAGCGAGAACTCCATCCATCTCGTCTCTAGTCAGGTATGCTGATGGGTCTTCATGAGAGGAAGCTTCCTGGCTTGCCTCGTTCCTTGTGCCTTCAGCGTCATCGGCATGAGAAGAAGTTCCAGTCTTCTTCCTTTTGTTCTCCATTGAGTTTCCTTTCAAGCTAGAATTTGAAGTTTTTGTGTGCCCCCCTTCCTGGCGCGCCAAAATGTTAGACCAAAAATTGGGCCTAACACTCAAATGCAGATCGCAGGTCACAAAAATGCAGAAAAGAGTAAATAAAGAGGAGACACACAAAGTTTTTATAGTGGTTCGGCTGTAGATGTAGCCTACGTCCACTTTATAATCTTATTGTTATACTGACAGATTACAAGAATCAGTTATATGTAGACACACAATCCGTGTGTTAATTGTATTGAAGAGAGAAGAATTTGAGTGTATGAAGGTGCAAAGTCCCTGCACTTTAGTAATGGTGGAAGCAGTGAAGAAGAATGGCCAAAAGATCCTTGAAAATGCCTTCAAATGGGGTATTTATAGCCGTTTCCTGAAGGTGGTTCATGGGACACATGGCACGCATCCCAAAAATCTCGAAATGTGGTGGAAAACGTCCAGATATCATCTTCAAATCGTCATGTGACATGTGTAATAAGATCCATGCAAGTTGGAGTAAAAATAGCCTTGAGAATAGGTCAGAACAAGCTGCGCAGGAGCAGGTGCGGAGATCGGTTCGTGGTGGGGTGCGTGGCACACGATCCAGGATAATAGGAGCAAGATGTGGCATGAGAATAGGTCAAAACAGTGTGCTTATCTGCAGGCTCGGTGGTCGGATCGTGGTGATAGGATCGGATCGCGGATCAAGGGTGCGCACCACGAACGGGACGTGGTTGGAGGTAGCGAGCAGGGTGATGACGGGTCGGATCGTGGTGCATGAGGGGCGATCCGATCGAGCTGATAAGAGCGATCCGACTTGGTGCTCACGAACCAGAGGGGGCGATCCGAGCCTATGATGCTTCGTCAGGAAATTGCCAGTTTACACCAGTTTACGGAAACGGGCATAACTTTCAAACCGTAAGTCCGATTGAGCCAAACCGAAGCTCAAACTGAAGCTAACTCAGAGATCTACAAATGTTATAGAGCTCAGCTCCGTAATCGCTGTTTTCGGGCCCAAAAGAGGTCGTCTGATAGGAGTTTCGGGCCTGTTTATGTTGAGGACGTGATTTTGACCAAATCTCTTAATGTCTTCTAACGTTGTTTCCATCGCTCGAGCATGTTATCATTCAGGAATTCCATGTGTGACAGCTTTTGCCAAAAAATGTGTCAACAGATACATTTTAGAATCAAATAACATTTTAGAATGAAATAGTACATTTTAGAATAAAATAACATTTTAGAATTAAAAAGGACATTTTAGAATTAAAATTAACATCTTTGTTGAAATGAAATAGTCAAAACAAATATAACATTTTTTGTTTAATAGATTTGTGTTAAAACAAAAATAATAGTTTTTTTAAATAGATTTGTGTTAAAACAAAAATGTCAATTTCGTTGAATTAGATTATTGTAAATAAAATGAAGTTATCATTTTAATTCATTTTGTTAAAATAGAATTGTTAACAAAATGAAGTTGTCGCTTTTTAGTCAATTTGTTGAAATAGAATTGTCGACAAAATATAAGAATCATTTTAAAAAAAAATCATTTTAATGTAATCAAACATTTTCAATGTAAATAATGTAAAGAAATATTTTGTGTAAAGAATCATTTTTATATTAAAGAACATTTTTAATGTTAAAGAAACAGTTTATGTAAAAGAATCACTTTTAATTGTAAAGAAACATTTTTAATGGAAAAGAACATTTCAATGTAAAGAACATTTTAATGTAAAGGAATATCTTAAAATAAAGAATATTTTAAAATAAAGAATGTTTTAAAATACCGAATATTTTAAAATAATATTCAGTGAAGAATGAAATCATGATTTCGATGTCCGTTTTTAGATGAACAAAAAAAATACGAAAATATGAAGCCGAATTAAGTAGCAAACGCCATTTTAACCTGAACGGGTTTATCGATCGATTTTAATTCATTTTATAATGAATGTTGAAAAGAAATGATTTTTAAATATAATATTTTGAAAATATTATCATTTTAATATGATAAAGACATAGAATATTCAATGTTGATTTAAAATTGAAAAATGAAGTTGGAATCGTTTCAAAATGAGTTTATAAACAATTTATAAATACGATTTAAATTGAAATCGACGATATATATAATATATATTTAAATGGCTTGAATGGAACGCGCTGCGCTGCGACCGTTCGCGAATTCCGACCATTAACTTCAAATTGATATAACGGGAGATCCGACCGTCGGATTCTCCTAAAACCAGAACCGTTGGGTTCGTATCGAAAAGAGCTTTCCAATGAATGTAAGGGATTAGAAATCTAATGGTTAGATTTGGAGATATGTCCAAATCAATTTCTGGAAAGGTTGCTATGGATGCAGTTCGGTGGCCGTTATTGGAAACTGACTGTACGGGCGATAATAAAATTATTAAAAATATGGAAAAATTATGTAAAATCATAATAAATGATTTGGAAAGATTTTTGATGAAAATTCCAGTTTTAAAAAGATAAAGATATATTTTTATCGAAATGAACTGTTAAATGAACTAGTATAATAATTTAATTATTTTTGGAAATAAATAAATTGGGTTTGAAAATGGTTTTAAAATAACCAAAATTTTCCAATATATATATTTATATATATTGAAATGGATTTGAATGGAAACTGACTTCAGAATATTTCGATATTGGATTCTGTTATCATATGAATATTTGTGAGGAATTTGGAAGATATATATATATATATATATATATATATATATATCGTTATTCCCAATACAATATTTGTTGGTTTCAGAATTTGATATTGAATATAACCTGATATAATTCCTATTCAGAACCTTATATTTAATGTCAAATTGGATTTTGGGTTTGTCGTGAATGGTGTCTTTAATAACACTGTTCTTAAACCCCGTATGAAAAGAATCAAACTTTTAATTAAGATTTTTATATTTTTCAATTATATTTTGTAATTGGAATAAAATGAAATGGGAATTGGGTTTATTGTGAACTGTGTTTTTAAACGACATTAGTTCTTTAACTCGATTTACAATGAAAATATAATTTGGAATTTATGAATCTTTTATTAAGATTTAACTAGAAATTTTTTCCAAAGTAAAGTTTTCCAATTTAATATATTGGAATTGAATGGAATTCGATTCGGTAATATTCGAGATGAGCTTCTGTGAATGAAGACCATTACTATAAATGGAATTTAAAAGGAGTAGCCGCTATTCCATTTATATTATTAGTCTGACACGGGAGTTTATATCGATTATATACTATTGTGATTTCCGTGTAGATTCCACTTTGATGGAAGATGATTTTGGGTTTATCGCGAACAATGCTTTTAAATAACATTTGTTCTTTAACCCAGTTAAAGATAAGATTAATTTCTTAAATTTGAATAATCATTTAGTAATGATTTTTGACATTAAAACTAAACTAGAGTTTTAATGAATCTTAATTTGGTTTAGAATTGGCAAAAGATAAAATAAAATCTTTTGAAATGGATATCCAAAGAATAAATTTAAAAGAATTTATCTTTGATAAAATTAATGGGAATATTTCCCTAATAATGTGAATATTTTATTAAAAGGATATTCTGAATTGGAATGAGGCGTATGATGTGTTTTTATAGCACTTGTTTATAAAATACGTGTGTTATTCGGAAAGACCGGTTTTAACCCATTCTGAATAATTACTACGACGATCAAGAGTCAAAGATGAAGATGGTGGTTGAAGACCGGAGTTCTTCGCATCGTTTGGGTGTTTACTGATGTCTTGATTGGGCCGTACACCCAAGACAAGGTAATAAGTGGTGATCGTCCAAACGTACTTGGAGATCGATGGATATGCGAGGAATAAGGTGCCTCCGGTTTCGTTCAGACCCAGAACGGACTTGTAAATGGATGGTATGTCTGACGTTGTATTCCTTTATGCTGTATTTGTTGATCTCTGCTAAATATGTATCTGTTTGGTGGCGGAGAATTTATTCTCTTGCTTAACACCCTTCTCTGAGACTAGAGGTTATATATTGGCAGAAATCAACGGTGTGGTATGGATTGACAATGTGACATGCTAAGATGCAAATGATCAAGGCTTTTGTTGAAAAACAGAGCCTTGTGGATGATGATCAAAGCACAGCTTTAATTAGCATAGCTTTGTGTATAGTGTTACTTCGCGAGCTTCACACCCCGGTTTGAACTAAAAACGGGATGAGAACTGCAAGGAAATGGACATATGTTAGTTTCTAGCTAGGAGTAACGTCATGGTATGGAGCCCAGACTGTTTACTCATGTGGATGTTGCTTATTACTTGATGGATAGAGAGGCACCTCGGATATATATATATATATATATATATATATATATATATATATATATATCGGCCACTACGGGACCGATTGATGTTCTGGTCGACATTACTAACCAGATTATTTTATGCCCCATAGGGCAGGCTAACATATAGTTTACGGTATTGCCAATCATCGACGGATGACCGGCCCTGTTGATAACCGCAGGTGCAGTCGCGGCTATATCCTGAGACTCGGGCTAGAGAGTCTCGAATCGGTGGGGATAATCCCTTGCCTCGGTTCATAGATGGAAACCCAATCTCCAATACGCGATATTCAGTTTTAGTTGTAAATATATATACGGTGACGTAATATAATGGTACCTACACCGCCTATGATTGATACATTTATATTCGAAGTTGATTTCTTCACTTATAGTAATAATAAAAGATGAAATTTCATGTATCAACCATTTTTGGCTATTATAAGGGAAAACTCTATCCTCCGACTGCGTTCATTGTGTGATGGGACCTGAGTCTTATAATAGCTTCATTTTTCCAAAAAGCATTGCGTTGATTTATTTTAAACTAACTTTAAAATCAAGTTGATAACTGTTTTAGTTCTCACACCAGTCCCATGACTGACCTAGAGTTTATTGTTTTAACCAAAACTCTAGGCACCCATATTTTCCACATGGGAAGCTAATAATTTTGGTTTTGCAGATATTATATTCACAGGATCCTGGTTTACGGCTGAAGCGATATCCGAAAAGCTCTGTATCCATGTATTTCTTTCAGTTGTGTTTTGTATATTTTTTTTGCTGCTATTTAAATATAATTTAAATCTCTATTATTGTATTTATCAAATGTAAAATATTTATTCATACTTTGTTATATTCTTGTACTCTGATGTAATTGTTGTAATAGCAATGAAAATGTTCTTCCGTTTGTGTTCTGATGAGTATTGTTCTCAAAACAATCCGGGCTTTCCTTTACGGGGAAGTTTGGGTCATTTCACCTCGCATAATATTCATCTATCATGTGTGCATCCAATTTTTTTTGCAAACATTGTGCGCTTGTGCAAAGTGTAATTCAACATACTAATACAGGTATGCCTAAGCCGTACCTATTATATGTTTGCAAAATTTTCAAAAAGCCTTTAAAAACATGATGCTCACATCCTAAATATACTAGAAATTCTACATGAATGCAATATTTTGAAAATCAAAATACCTTTTTATCCAAATTTTCCCATACTCTTGTAGAGCAAGAGGTTAGTTCATCCAATTTTTGCATCCAAAACCCTACCAAGCAACTTTATTTTTTGAATTTCAGAAAAATCTAGTTTCCTAAATTCCATTTCTTATGTTACAAAAAGGTGAAAACAAAAAAATTCACACCTCTCGTTTTTCTTTTTCGACCTTTTTCCAACCGTACCTGGATTTTATGAAACTATTTATAAATATTTCCTATTTTCCTATCCAAGTACTTCCCACATAAGAAAATTTTCTTTGTTACAGATTTTCTTTTTCAACTTATCTTGGAAAATTTTACTCTTATTCATCTTTTCTCAGAATTTTCCATCTTTCTTTAACTGTCATGTTTGTTGCTTTACTGAATTTGTTGTTCCCTTTTTAGTTGTGTCATTACTCTTTTCTTATTTAACTTAATCCTCTGATTTAAGTTTAGTTTTCAAATAAGCCTTCTAGTCCTTCAACTAAAACAGGAAAACAAACTTTCTATACAGCTACTACTAAGGGCCAAAAATCTCAAGACTTTGTCCACCTCAGAAAAATTCAAACAACAGGATGTAAATAATTACTTGCCCTCTACTATCTAGTAGTCACCACTAGTCCTAGCTGTTTACCAGCAGTCATTTTTAAGCAACACCCTAGGCTTTTCAATGCTTACGCATTTTACGGGAACTTACCATTATTCTAAAACAAGATAATTCTCGCTATCTACTTCATAGCCTCAAAACTTTTTCCCGTCTTTCCTAGGCACTAATCCTTACCTACTCCATGATTTTCAAAAATGTGGTTTGCCTTCCTCATTTTACTTTCCTTCCAAAAATCAAAAGTGTAAAAACTTTATTTTTCTCACCAAAACTTATTTTTGCCAAACCTAAAAAAACAAGTCATCTCAAAAAAATGAAAATCATCATTTTTTTTTCAAATCACAAAAACTGGAGTAGATAAGGGCAACTATTTCTCTTATAACTTATTCTTGCCTATAAGGCCAGTTCAGTTACTTCCTATAAGGTACAAACATCTACTCTATTCTTAATTTCTTATTTTGTCCACCCAACAATATTTTCTTGTTAAAACAATTTATTAAAAATGATTGTCAAAAGAATAGAGATTTCAATTCTTTCTTTATCGAAAATTCCAGTTTCGACAAAATGCAACATTTTCTATGTTTTGCTTTTTAATCCTTTCATGCAATATAACAAGAAAACTAGCGAGCAATGCATGCTCTATAATATGCATCTTTTACTGAGAGAAATTTATTTTAGACAAAATTTTCGCAAGAAATTCCTATTTATAAAATATACCCCATTTTACTTCAAAAACCAATATGTACTTCTTTACATATTTTAAAAGATAACTTTTAAGATTAAAACTTGAAAATACCACAAACCATCCCCCAAAAGCTTTTACAATTTCAAGTTCTTAAAAGTTAACAATCAGGTTAGACTCAAAGGGGGTTCCTCTATGGATCTAGGTATATATATATATATATATATATATATATATATATATATATATTTTAAAAATACAAATATGTTTAATCACTATCTATACAGGAATCCTAAACCTAGGCTCTGATACAAGATGTAACAACCCGAATTCCGATAGACCGATTTTTTTCAAAATTCAAATCCATCGAAAATCGTGTTGATTGCTCTGGTATCCTGCAGAAAAGACAGAGATATAAAATATATCAGAGCTCAGAAAATATCTCACAGTGGAATGGATGAAATATAATATAACCAAAATATAACCTTACCGTAGTAATAATACTACCTAACCAGTATCCAAAGCTATCATATCTCTACCATAAAGTCTAACATGCGAGTATGTTATGAGGAGGGGGTCAGAACACAAGTTCTGGTGACTGGATTTAAGCTACACATTTTGGATAATCCTACATATACCGTTCAGTTACATTTTCTTGTTTATTAGGTTACTTGGGTTAACAACACTCAAGGCTTACACACACGTCGTACCCATCAACTTCCCAATGGATGAACCTAATACAATATATATGTAGTTACCCCCAATATTAAGGTACACCCCATAATACCCCACTCGCACGGTCTCCACTGTAATGCCTCCGAAATATACACAGTCCCTCATCCTACGCCTGAGTGACGTACGAATCTTTATATAACAATGCTACATTTCACATAGATCCGCCATCATCATGCTACGTAAACGTACGGACTGCGACCTTTGATCGAATCAGATCACAGAGTAATGCCCTATGAGTCTACGATACACCACCCAAAGCAGACATGCATGTATCTAGACTTTCCCACATATGTATGTTCAATCATACTCGATGTCTTAATCGAACACATCCTCTATTGTGCACCAAGTCGCGTGGCAGGGTTGTACAAGAAACACAGAACTTTGTCGGGAGCTTTCAGACATCTGTATACACAGATGCTAAGGTCTGCATTTTAAGTGGCTGTAGTCCACCTGACCCCTCCCTCAACTAGTGAAAGACGAACAAGGTTGAGAACTAGTGACCTGGCCCAAGAGCAAACAACAAACAACAAATCCTAATTGGCCTATCCTTCATCAATAGCCTTGATAGCAAAAGGTCTATGGTCTGTTGGTTTAGCTCTCCGTCTTTCTGCATCACGCATCACGTATCAAGCTGACTGTCGATGGTAGGTACCCTACGTCTTACTATCAACTGATGGTTAGACCTGTCAGTACTCAAGAGTGGTTGTAACCTAGCCTAGTCAGGCAACGGGATCGTCGAATCACCTATGCCACCCTATAGTCTTCTGATTGCCAACTATCGTGGAAATTAAGGCATACTCACCAAGTAGGAATGCGCAGACCTAACCTCTGTGAGCATAGTAGAATGTTGTCACACCACAGAGGACTACCAGGAGTACCCTCCACATCCCAGGAAGCCGCCTGCTTCCCCTTCTAGTCCTTCAGAGCCAGTAGAATATCAACAGAAAAACAGGCAGAATAAGAAGAAGAATCAGATGGACGTGCGCTCTCCTCGGGTCCCATGATACCACGATGACCTACCCCCAATGGGTTATTTACCTTCAGACATACGGACTGGTGCAAGCGCCTCAGGTTAATGTGTTATTAGACCTGATGTCTAATAATTTAATTACGCGCTTGCTCTTCCCTTTCAGATTTCTATTCAACTTGGTTATTCCCAGTCACATTGACTTCTAATTCAAGTTACCAAGTTCCTCTTGCTTATTAATTTCAGTTATAACTTAAGCTATTTAAGTTTATTAATAAGCCCATAACATGTTACTCTTATCAGTAGATTTCAGATTCTCAAGTTTATAGATAACATGTTCTTCTTGTTAGTAGGATTCAGATTCTCAGATTTGTAAATCGCTTAATTTGTAATTAAGCACAACTTATGGCATTTCATAAGTTTTTCCCCTTTTCTCTACTTATTACAAACAATAGGTTTCAGGTTTCCAATTTACAGATTTCTTAATTTACAATCAAGTACAACTTATCTTATTACATAAGTTATCTCAATTCACATGTTTTCTGTTTAACATGTCAATTTTTATTTATGACTAAATATAACTTAATTTATCCCTTATATTCACCTTGTTCTTTCTCATTTAATCATAATTCCATCTTACATGTCACTACAACTTGTCGTTGTTTACTTATTGACTTAGTTCTCTTAACTATGGTTTACTAATAAGTTTCCTTTCCGTTTATCATAACTTATGCTATAACTTTCACTTGTCCCTAGGACAAGCCTACCTATTATATAACATTCTCATTAATGTACTTAATTATAATAGGTTATTATCAATCCCCGTTCATTCCAATCCTTTTAATGTTGTAATCTTCATTCATTCCCATTAATTACAGCTAATGTCTTTTATATCTATCCTATTATTTACATACATTTATATATATGTTTATGCACTAGACCTCTCACATTAAGCCTACCACTTGTGGATGCTGGATTTGCCAGGCGGTTCTGGGAAGACTTCTACCACAAGTTGACTTAACCTCGTGTCTTAGCACCATTACATGTATATTTACGCACTAGACCTCCCACATTAAATCAACAACTTGTGGATGCTGGATTTGTCGGGCGGTTCAGGGCAGACTATCTACCATAAGTTGAATTTAATCTCATGTCTAAGTGCGGTTACTATTTTTAAATTTTTCATATAATTTAGGCGTATTCATTCTTCCAATTTTTTACTGTAATTCTATTTTTTTATGTCATACTCAATATCATATTAAGTCCATTATCTGATTATCATGTTGCATATTCTTTCTAACATGTAATTAATTCTATTTTAATATGTAATCATTTAATCATGTAATTATTCCAATCTAATAAATTAACATGTGATTATTCCAATCTAGGAAATTAACATGTAATTCTTCCAATCTAACAAATTAACATGTAATTATCCCAATTCTTACAATTAAGGGTTCAAGTACATAACATGACATAGATTAACATGTAATTAGAACATGTATATATATACAACAGTGATCATTTCTACATATTTTAACAAGTTTATACATTTTCGTATATTAACATTTCAACCTATTAATCATTTCAACATACTAACATATTAACCGTTCTAGTAGATTTACATTTCAACAGATTAATCATTCTAGCGGATTTACATTGCATATTAACGGGTGTAACACCCCACGTCCATTAATGTCACTCACTAGGCGAATGCGTTAACTTTCATGGAGTATTATAAGAGTATAGAACAGAACATTCACAAGACAGATATATAAAATGGTACTTTAAATTTTATACTTTATTCATTACAGCGGAAAAACAAAACATGTCTGGTTACAACATCAAAACCACATATTAAAACCAAGTACACAAATATCCATCTTGAACATAACTATTATTTGAGTACATTAAAGCAAAACCGTAATCCCACTCCAAATAGCCATAATGAAAAAGAGATAAAGCTGAGCATTACTCTCAACACTTCCAAGCACTTCAAGAAGAAAGAAATCCAAGTCGGGCTCCGCTAATCCCACCCTGAGGACCTGGGGGGGAGAAAAGGAAAGAAAAGAGGCGAAACAAAAAGGTCAGACATAAAGTATGACGAGTCCAGTTATTTTTAGCAAGAAAATAAGTAAAGCATAATGACAGAAATAAACTGGCTGAAAGATATAACCGTGACATAAGATAAAGCAGGATAACAGGATGATATAAAGGAATGTCTAGTGCGCTTCCCAGATTTCTTACTTAATTTAATTCTCTACACCACTTACTAGTATAACAGGATTAGGTGTTACCCTAATGTCTAAACCAAAACAGAAACGGAAACAGAATGATCCCTACAGAAACAGAATGCTAGTAGTGGGCCTTTACCACCCCAACAGAGAGAGACGGTACAGAAACAGAAGCAAAAACAGAATCAGAGACAAAAACAGAATAATCCCTATGGAAATAGAATGTTAGAATCAGGTATACACTAGTGATGGGCCTTTACCACCCCAACAGACGGTACCACACAGAAACAGACAGGTGTTACCACCCCAACTGAAACAGACGGTACCCCAACAGAAGCAGAAAAAACTAGATGTACCCTAAATTCTACCCCAAGCGATCGACTCCCTAATACATAAATACCTTGTGTCGGCTCCACGGAAGGGTGTATCACACTCTAAAGTGGCAACCTACAGAAAGACACAGACCTATTTACAGATGTCACGGCGTCTTAACTTCCCCAGAGCAGACTGGATCCATGCACGCATATGACCCGATTGGAATGCGCCATCAACACCCCTCGCCATTATCAGAATGAACCTCTTATAATTAGTTCAGTAAGCATGCCCAAACCCCTACCTAGTGTTGGGTCGTAGTTTGATACAAGAAAGGGTTACTGACTAATATGGGTCCCACACAACAGATGATACAAGTAATTACCCCTCCTAACCTTGTGTCCCCCGACTAACAGATTTCAGATTTACTTGCTTACAGATTTCAGATTAACAAGTTTTCAGATCATACATACAAATTAATAGGTTTACAGATTAACAGATCAGATGTACGGATTAACAAACTTACAGATTAATACGTTTCACTTAACCTTGCGTTAAGCCTACAAATTTACGAAACGGGTTTATCAGATTCATCCGCTCAGTTGACTTAACCCCATCCACTTATCAAATCAATATGTATTATTGGTTAAACTTTCCTTAACCCTATGCACTTGTTCATGTAATATTGGTTAAGTTTTCATCTTACACAGGTTAACTTAACCCCACCCAACTAACATGTTTTAGGTATCATATTCATCTTTAATCAGCATTAATTAGTTATTAATGCACAGACCTCTCACATTAAGTCGATAGCTTGTGGCCGCTGGATGTGCCGGGCGATTTCGGGCAGACTTCTGCCACAAGCCAGACTTAACCTCGTGTCTAAGCATCTTTTAGTTATGCCTATGACCTCTCACATTAGACTGACAGTTTGCGGTTGCTGGTTAGGCCGGTTGGTTCCGGGCAGGCTTCTACCGCAAACGGAGTCTAACCTCGTGTCTCAGCATGCTTATCTTAGCCAATTTATTCATTTTCCATTTATGCCAATTTCAGGCTAATTATGTCAATTACCCAAAATCCCCAATTTCTTATCATGCCCAACAATTAACATATATTATGCCAATTTTAACATTTGTCATGTCCAAATCAACCCAATTATATTATGCCAAATTTCCCAACGTTCCCTAAATTTATCGTTCGTACGTTCATCTCTATGAGATTTGGCCTAGGCTCGCAGTAGCCCGAATATAAAAACCAAAAAGGGAAGAAGGAAGGGACAACTGGACAAGATAAAGAACAGGCATAATAATAACAATAAAATAGGCATAAGTATGAACTGATCATAAAGATGTGATAAAACTGGCACTTAAGAACCGCAGATCTGATGTATAGGCTAAGATAGAATTGTTTAGATCTAATCTTATTATAAGATATGATAAAACTGATGATAATATCACAGATCTGTTGTATAGGCTAAGATAGAATTGATTAGATCCAATCTTACTATCATGTATTATTCCCAAATCCAGTTTACAACATGTCAGAATTACTTTAGCATTATTTTAATCTAAAAATAATCAGTGAACTCACAAAGAATGGATTAAGGAAGAGATTTAGGCGTTGTTATTGTTGTAGATCCGATCCCCTTTTACATAATTCCCTTACTTTGATTTGCTAAAGAAAAAGCTCTCTACTTTGATTTAGGTTGAAGGAGAAAGGCTAGACTGATTTTAATTTATGCAGCATGGTGGTATCATGAATTTGTGTAATGAAAATAGGTTTAGATTTAGGTGTGTTTATATAGGGGTATTAGATGAATAAAGGCCTTTAGATCTGACTAGGATTCATCTAAACCATTCAGATTAAAAAGACACATCACTCAGCCAACCAGAAGAGGCCACGTCAGCCCTAAAACTCAAAAATCGTCATTTAACCAATAAAAATGCGCCATGTGTGCAACATGATGCGCAACAGCAGGAGTGTTGACACCCACATGTCATATATATATATATATATTTATTTATTTATTTCTAACTATCTTTCCATTTAACCCTTTTCACACTAAACCACTTTTTTTTTATTGAACTGCGTTAACACTAGGCCACTTTTTAGCCATTCCCCTAAAACAAAAATATGGCACTGGCGGGGATTGAACTCAGAACCTCTTGCGTACAAGTCACATGTACTAACCAAATTAGCTACTAAGTCTCTTGCTAACAAGACTTAGGACAATGCTACGCATTATTCTCGTATTCCTCTTTTTCATGTTTTGCTGCAATATTTAATTTAAAGATATCTTCTTCATTTTAAATCAGTTTTCTACAAACTATAGGTCTAAATTGACTAGAAAATCGCCACGAACCCAATGACGCTGATTTCATGACCAAATTCTGGAGGCTTTTCAAATTCTCCTTTTTATTTCTTTTTTAAATGTTCGCATGCATTTCTTCGCATTTCATGTATTGCATGTAATTTCTTTTATTTATCTTTTTCTTCATTTCACTGCATTAACTTATTACATGCAATTTTATTGTCATTATTTATCTTCTCTCTCAAATATATCTATGCATACAATATATATACATATTGCGGGGTGTTACAACGGGGAATGTCAAACGATAAATATACCATTATCAAAAAGGTATATTTTAAGTCCACTCACCTAATTGCTTTCCAAATCATGAATCTGATCCAGATATAGCATTTCATGGTTCTCCTAACTGAATTTAAAACCTAAACAACCATGGATCCACAATTTTCAACTAAAAGAAAAAAGGGAAGAACGAGGAGAAAATTAAATTGACTTGATCCAAGAATTTACCTTACTTTGAATAGAATTCTGAACACCTTTATTAATATACATCTTTTTCCTCAAGATCTTCCATCAGAATTTTCCTAAACTAATTATTATATTTTTCTAAAGAGATTTGAGGAGGAAGAATAATGGAAGAGCTTAGGCGACTTCTCAGAAAATGTGAAATTTAGGCTAGGCTCCACTAGTCTATTTATATGTGTTCAGGATCTTATCGTACACGCAGCGCTGAGTCAGCAACGAACATGGTTAAGAAAACAGTTCAAATTCGTTAGTGAATATAGCTAGATCTATGGTGTGGTCGACCCCGGGGTCGACCCCCATGTATGTGTGTTGACCCTAGGGTCAACCAACCCTATGTTGGTATCGACCCCCTGGGTCCCGCGAGCCTTTTCTGGGTAGATGTTTCCCGTTTTGACGTTTTTGATTTTTAAATGTTTGATTAGTATCCCGTTATACTTTCTTTGATTTATCTAAATATTATATTTACATATAATCATCTTATACGTATACAAAACTTCAAATGCCCATTTTATACATACATAAATACACACAACGTTTAATTTGATTTCAAAATTCAAACGGTGTTATGCCGTTATTTAATTCTTACCATATTTCTTTGATTGCATCTGTACTTTGAACTTTTCTCTTGTATATATATAATTCTACACATATATACGCATATATTTTCATATACATATATACATATATTACTTATATGTATAATTTTCCTTATATGTGTGTTTATACATATTTTCTCTTTAGAACATGTGTTATTTTAGTCGTTGCCTTGAAACAAAAATATAGTGCCGGTGGGGATCGAACCTTGCACCTCTCACTTGAAAACCACATGTTCTAACCAATTGGACTACTTATACTTTTGTTAACAAGGATTAGAACAATGGTGGTCATTGTTCTTTTCTTATTCATCCTTTCCATGTTTGCTATAATATTTTATTCAAACCATTTCATGTAACCTTATCAATTTGCATGCATCATTTTCGTTTACTTTTCTTTTATTATTAATGCATAATATTTTTAAATCAATGCATGCAACATAATTACACTGCATACAACTAATTTCTTCTTTTTTTAACGCATGTGTTGCATTTTTATTTACATCAATCTTTTTCTTCTTTTTTGATGCATGTATTTATTACATGGAATCATATATTATCACTATTTTATTATTCTTTTATATATTTATGTCAATGCATATATATATATATATGCATATATGCACTATTAAATATTTAATTGTCATAAAATGCGGGTTGTTACAGGTACTGTAACAGCCCGCATTTTATGTATCAAAGGATCATAAAATATTTTTATTTTATTCCTTGAAGGTTGAATCATTCTCATATTTTAATATGTTGCTTATGGGGATGTGTGACATGTCAATAAATTTTACCAATTTTGTTTGTGGCCATTTTACCGCTGTCAGTCTTGTATAGGGCATTACTTTTGACTCGAATTGAATCGGGTGTTGAAACCTGTGCCATTGGAAAGAAATGATGTTTCCTTTCCGTAGAGTGGTCACATTAAAGATTTGGCTCAGCGGTTTGGGAGGAATCACTGTTTTAAGGTTTTATAGTTGGTTGTTCAGGTTTGGTATGCCATAATGGGCTGATTTAGTGGGGCCCATTAGTGGGTTGGTGGGAGGCTATAAATAGGGGGTAGGAGGCATGGAGAATAGTTTACTTTCTCCATTCTCTCATTTGGAGGACCTTGTGATCCTCCATTTCTCCATTCTCCTACACCTTTCCACCTTTAAAATTAGAGATCTACATTAGAGAATCGAAGATCTGCATCGTTGGAAGCTAGATCTACATCATTCCAAGGGAGAGATCATCAAATTGAAGAGTTTGGATCAAATTCTTCGCTGTCCGTAATCATATTTCAATCATTTTGGGTTGTTTTAGAAAATTGGAGAGTGATATGCATCTCTCACACGGATTCAAGCAAGTATATGAGTTGTATGCACATATTTTCATCATATCATGTTTGCGGTTGAATTGGATGAATTAGTTGAGTAGATTACGTCGATATTGTCGTTTGGAAAAGTTTTGGTCAAAATTGGACTTGTATTGGGGCTATATAGGAAGGTGGTCGGTCGGTCTCAGGTCGGTTGGTCGAGGAGTAGGGAGTCGATCGGTCTCTGGTCAGTCGGTTTGGTTGGTCGAGGGGCAGGGGGTCGATCGGTCTTTGGTCGGTCGGTCTGGTCGGTTGAGGAGTAGGGGGCGGTCAGTTTGGATTTTTGCACGAATGTATCGATCTGTGTATTGCTTGGATGGATCGGTCGGCATGAGGGTTAATGGATCAGTCACACCAGGAGGTCGGTAGAAGTGCCCAAACCCATGCTGCAACGTAGTGCGGTCTAAACGCTGTGGTTGGTGGCACGAACGCTGTGGTTTATGTCATAGCAAACGGACGTAACACTATGAATTGTGTTGAATCATATATCGATGTTATTTGGTTCAGTGATGTTGTGACTTCGAGGAGAATTCAAGTGTGAATATTCGAAGTGTTGAATGTGTTCGTTGATTAGTATGGAACAACGAATGAGATGACAACTCAAAGGTTGTGAGTTGGTGGATAATGGTTACTTGAGATGGTTGCTTGAGCAATGAAAAGTCGTCGGTTTGGATGACTAAAGATGCGAAGGCCGAGAAGTTATCATTGTCGTAAGTTCTAACAGGCTCAAAGAAAGGGCACAATGGGGACCCCAAAAGACTGGAAGGTTGTTGGTCGAGTAC
Organism: Allium sativum; assembly: GCA_030737875.1. NCBI lineage: Eukaryota > Viridiplantae > Streptophyta > Magnoliopsida > Asparagales > Amaryllidaceae > Allium > Allium sativum. The sequence goes on along the minus strand of CM060909.1, from coordinate 422,991,636 downwards.
CCTGGGTATCATTGAAAGGCCTAGTCATCAAGGTTGGACAAACATATGTATCGTTGAAAGATGTATGGAGTTTATGCTAGAACCGTGGTTACCATTAGCCCTTTGACATATGGTAAGGTTGGCCGTCATACGATTAACGATAGTTTCGAAGCAGGATTGGCGGTGTTAGCCAGAGTCTTTCATGGTTGATTAGTTGCCTTGTTTGTACCGTCTCACGTAAATTATCCAATTGTGACACCCCACGTCCGTTAATGTCACTCACTAAGGGAATGCATTAAGTTTCGTGAAGCGTTTTAGGCAAACAGACATAGAATATTACAAGACAGATATAAAATTTTGCAACGAATAAAACAACTTTATTAATCATAAGATACTGTAACACCCCACATCCAATAATGTCAGTCTCAAAGGGAATGCATTAACTTTCATGGAGCATTTTTAGTGTATAGAACAGAATATAACAAGACAGATACATATATTGGTACTTGAAAATTTTAAAACAACTTTTATTGCAGTGGAGAAATAGTTTGATTACAACAACTTCATAAACCAACAGTAAAACCAAGTACACTTAATATCCATCTTGACAAATTGTTTTCTGAGTACATAAAGTAAAAAGCATAACCCCAACACAAGTAGCCATAAAAGAGATGAGCTAAACTTTACTTTCAGCAATCCAAGCACTTCCAAAAGAGAGAGAAAGAAACCCAAGATCAAGCTCCACTAGTACTAGTCCCACCCTAAGAACCTAGAGGGGAAAAGGAAGAAAAGAGGAGAAAACAAGGGGGTCAGACATAAAGTCTGGCGAGTATAATAACTTTAACAAAACAGGTAAAACAAGGAATGACTGTGAAACAAGTGGGCATGACAAAGCAAACAAGAGGAATATTCTGGCGTTAATCTCGTTCCTAGTCACTATAGGATAATTACTATACTGCACCATTACTAGTCACCCCAAAAGTTGATCCCGCCTACAGAACATAATAATGATAATGGTAGTTTCGTGTACCCCTAGTTCCCTTCATAGGTGCCGCCTGCCCCTATCTCCACTAGTTGTACCCACTACCCCCATGCGATCGGCTCCCTAACTCATATATATACCCGTGCTGGTCCCACAGTGGGGTGTATCACTCCTTAAAGTGGCAACCCGATACCACTAAAGATGCACGACTTATATCTACACAATGCAACAACGTCTTACCTACCAGCCCGGGCCCACGCACGCACATGACCCCGTTGGACTTGCGTTGCCACCGCTAACCCGTTTTGACCTCTTACAATCAAACCCAGTAAGCGTGTCCCGTCCTCGATCTAACTCGAGCTCACAAAGATACTTAATGGGTTACTGGTTTGAAAAGGGCCCCCATACTTGACACAAGCTTTCCACCTATGCCTGGTCCCCACTAGAATTTCCTACTTAACCTCTTATTATTCATGTCTTCTTACATGTTCTCAACTTAGTTAAGTGTTTCTAATCGTATTTCACATGCCACCCAGGCCACCCACTTAACCCCCATGTCCCACCACATGCTTATCTGGTTAAGTGTTACTTAATTCATTAGAACCGTAACCTTGTAATGACCTCCCACATTAGACTACCGTTTGTGGTTGCTGGATTTGCCGGAGGGTCCGGGCAGTCTTATACCACAAACGAGCCTAACCTCGTGTCTTTACAATTGTTACGCAATTAATTTGTGCCTTTGACCTCTCACATTAGACTACCGTTTGTGGTTGTTGGATTTGTCGGGCGGGTCCGGGCGGGTCAGGGCTGTCTTATACCACAAACGAGTCTAACCTCGTGTCTTAGGCGGTTAATTATTAAAAATAATTATTTAACTCCAAATTGGATTAATATCCCTATTCAAATTTTTCAATAAATTCCAAATTAATTTATGTCCATAATTGTCACCTAAGTTATGTCCATAAATTCCAGGTATACAAATTATACCAATTAATGTCTCAAATTAACTATATGCCTTAAAGGCCATTTTATGCCAATTCACAATTATGTATATTTAATATTTTCCCATTGTCCCCAAGCTATTCGTATGTTTTAATATGACATATGTTAGACTTGTAAATAGTCTAACTTATAAAAAGAAAAGCAACATCACAACTTGCGTAACGCATAAAATAGATCTAAGAATCATGACATAAGTTTGCATAGTCAATAACTGGCATAGGCAACACATAAATTTGCATAAACTATCATGGATCTAAATATAAATCTAAACATGTAATCGTGAACTTGCATATATGGATATGGTTTTCCTATAACTTGCATATGAATTTCATTCAAACTAGCATATGATTCACATACAAAACTAGCATAGGCAATGGTCAAATAGAACATAAATTTGCATAACTATGCACTGCCATGGATCTAAATATAGATCTAAACATAAAGATGTGAACTTGCATATGGATCTAAACATGTAAATTAATGTCACATGTTTTGCATATAAACTAGCATATGTATATACTTGATTCACATATGTTTTAACATCACAAACTTGCATAAGATTCACATATGTTTTAACATCACATGATTCAATAGTCACATTCTCATAATCCCAATTATAACTTATCACAATTAAATTAATTAATTATTTTGTGAAAGAAATTATACTCACAAACAAAAGAATAGTCTTGTTTTTCTGGGATCTGTATTCTGAAACTGAATTGCTCGCCTTTGGTGTAGACTAATTGTTTTTCTAATTTAGATTAGATTTGATTTTGATTCCTGCTTCTATCTTGCTTTTGAGTTGAAAGAGAACGGCGACTACTCTAGGTTCCCCATTGACGGCATGGCGGCTCTTGATATGAATTAGTGTGATTTTAGGTTGAGTGTTAGGTTGCTTTTATAGACTTTTAATTAATTAAGAGTCGTCGGATTAACCTAGAAGCAATCAAGTCCATCCAGACAAGATAGAATAACACCTCAGCCCTAATGACTCAGCAGTGAGTCAAAACATCGTCACCTTTCAGAACTTCCCGGGGGGGTAGGTCGACCCCTAGGTCGACCCCCTGGTCGACCTGTATAGGGAGGTCGACCCCTTGGTCGACTCCCTGGTCGACCTGGCCTTGGCCGGGAATTTTCCCGCCAGCCAGCTTCTGTGTTATGAATTTTGAATTTCAAATTTTCTGAACCTGAGCTGTTTTTAATTTATTTAAATTCTGAAACCTCGGAAGGCCATAACTTCTTCATACAGAGTTCGATTGTAACACCCCGTAAATTCTATAACATTAAGTTTCACAGATTAAAGTATAATTAATTCTAAAAGAAAGAATTAAGGGAAACGGGTTTCACCGTTGCGACCGTCTCGGAATTCTTCTTAAGATAGAGTCCGAGTTTGCACAAATCGGACTCCGTATGAAGGAGTTATGACCTCCGGAAGTTGTAGAATTCAATTTAAAATTCAAACAGTTCAAAAATCAGTTCAAATTCGATTCAAAATTCAAAAACTGACCCAAACTGGGCTGGGCGGGAAAATTCCCGCCCAGGACCTAGGTCGACCAGGGGGTCGACCTAGGGGTCGACCTGGGTGACCAGGTCGACCACATGGTCGACCTGGGGGTCGACCTGTCCAGTCGACCTGGTCAGGTCCTGACTGGCCTGGTCGGGTTTTGGTCGAATTTCTGAGCTCTAATGTGTCACTAGGGCTGACGTGTCACATTTTGGTTGGCTCCTCTCGAAGTGAATGGCCCAGATTCGTCTGTGATCATCTGACGGCTCAAATCAATTTGAAATTCTATATAAACAACTCAAGTCACCAACCTAAATTCACATAAAAATTAGAGACGGAGCCGCCATGCTGTCGGGAGGAAACTAGGAGGAGCCTCCACTTGTTGAAAAGCTAAGAGACGAACGAATCTAATTCATATTTAAAATCAACAACGTTTATCTACTTAAAGGAACACATCTCAATTTCAGAACTCAGAATCCAGAATTCAAGTTCGTCGATCGTTGTAAGTCTAGTTATGTTTGAGATGTGAATGGAAATAGAACGTGATTTGATATGGATTGGAAATTGGAATCGTACTATGTTGTATAACGTTAACAATGTAAATTTATATATGTATGTTGCGGTGATTTCATTGGAATGTTTGTGGATTAATTTAGTTGATGATTCAAATGAAATGCAAGTTGTATAGTTCATGTTACAATCTACACCTATATGTTTATGAGATTAATATAGGTTGTATGTGTTATGTCCAAGTTATGATTCATATATGTATTTTATGCTAAAACCTCTATGTCTACATGATTAAGTTTATATACATGTTCATATATTCACATGTTTGTGATTGAGTTGCAAGTTCATAATTGGATCCATGCCAAGATCTACTTTAATACATGTTTCATGTTATAATTGGACATATGATTTGATCTAGTGTGATAAAAATTATACATACTTTATGGACATGTCATATTCTTGTCATATGCTAGTTATGTTCGATGTTATGCCTAGATCTAAATAGGTTTAGACCTATGTTTATGCAAGTTTTAGGTTGTAAGCTCCTATCACATATGTGACCAAATGCAAGTTCTACATGTTTAGGTGTACATATTAAACCTATAACATTTATGATGACTGTTTTGCAAGTTCACCCCTATTATGTTTATAATGACTATGCCAAAATGCCATGTTCACACCTATGACATTTATGATGATCATTTTGCAAGTTCACCCCTATTATGTTCATATTTACTATGCCAAAAATGCCATGTTTACACCTATGACATGTTTATGATAATGGATTCCATTATGCAAATTTTGTACGCTAAATTAGGCTAAGTTTTTAGCCTAATACTATATGTCAAAAATCATGCGAATGGAAAATTAGGCTAAGATTGTTAGCCTAATATTTAGACGAATAACGTTGGGTAAAATTGGTAATCATAGGAAAACTTGACATAAATGGGTGAAAAATCCCCTAGGTAATTTATGGCATAAAACGGTATAAATTATATACCTAAAAATGATGAACTTGGAAAGTGGGCCATATCATTTAATGGTTAACAAATTTACATATAACTAGTAAAAGAGACAAATATGTAAATTTAGAAAATACGAGTATGCTTAACCCGAGGTTGGATTGAGTTGTGATGTAAACCTGCCCGGACCCGCCCGGTTTTCCAGTAATCACAACGATACCTATCCAATGTGGGTGGTTAAGGCATTGAGCCCAATAAGGACCCGAGGTTAGACTGAGTTACGGTGTAAACCTGCCCGGAACCGACCGGCACATCTAGTAACCGTAACAATATCTTTCTAATGTGAGTGGTCGGTGTTTGAAAAAGTCTAAGGACAGACAAGTCCGGATGGTGAGTTAAGTTAACTAAAACACTTAACCTAATTCAATATGTTAACTAAACTGATGGGTGGGGTTAGGTTAATACAGACACTTAACCACTTAACATGTTTGACTAGAAAACCCTAGTAACGAGGGACCCGTTTCAGCAGTAACCCAAATTAGGTATCATGGTACCTTGAAACTAGACAGGGTAGGGCACGATTACTAGGCTGATTGTAAGCGGTCAAAAGCGACGGCAGTTGGTGCACAATGTGGGTTCTAACGGAGTGCGGGCGTGCACACACTCCGGAGCAGACAAACAGGGCACTCGGGCATCAGTAGTATAACCTATGTATTCTAGTATTGTGTCGGGCCGCCACCATAGGTCTTGATACACCCCATGGTGGGACCAACATAGGTATCTACAAATCATTGGGGGTCGTATGACACATATGATTATACGAGTAGGAGCCGATCTTTAGAAAAAGGGGATCACTTCACCCTCGGCATGGGGTGCCAGTCAGAATAAGTTCAAGTAGGTGTAGAGATATAGAATGAGGTGCGATAGTATATTCGGTTCTAAACTACTTTACCTTAGTTTATGATATTTTCCCATTTCCAGTTTATTCATGCCATGCTCTTTTTCTAATTCACATACTGAAGAGTCACTAGACTTACCAGGCTTTATGTCTGACCCTGTTTTCTTTCCTCTTCCTTTCTTCCGTCCCCCCCCCCCCCCCAGGTCCACAGGGAGGAAACAATCCAGCTTAGTCAGACTCTTTGCAAGCTTCAAGATAGTAGGTGTATGGTTTGGACTCTCTATCATTGGCTATGGTTTTTGGACACACTCTATGGGGATTTATGCAGTTTTAAATTATGTTTTATGCTTCTTTATTCAATAATCAAGACAGAAATGTTGTTGTAACGTTTTGGAGGTTATTGTAAAACAATTATGGAAATGTTTTTGTATAAACACGTATTTATGAAATAAAAGTCTATTTGTTTTCTGCTGCTTATATATATGTGTGTACATTTGTCTTGTGCTTTATCTGTGACTTTTACCTATAAACCTCCACCAAAGTTAAGGCATTCCCTTTGTGAGTGACCTTAATGGAGGTGGGGTGTTTCACTTGGTATCAGAGCATAGGTTTACCAGATAAGATAAAAGTTTTTGAAATTATTTTCAAAAGAGGAGTTTAAAGAAGCATTTTTCAAGAAAAAGTGTTGTTATTTTAAAAGGCATAATCCCCCAAAAGCCGTATGCACTATCTCTCTATCCTTTGTTTTGAATCTTTCCTTTTTGTTTCAGCATGTCTGGAGATCTTAACCTTCCAGAAGGAGTACCGGTACCCGGCTGGTTCAGGAGGTACCTAGAGGCTAGGGCTAATGGCGCGGGCCCAACAGACATTCCTCCTCCAGTAGCAGCGGTTCCTCCTCCTCCTCCTCCTCGTGGAAATGCTTTTGCAAAGACATGTAGAGACTTCAAGGCTATGGGTTGAAAGGACTTTTATGGAACTGAATCCTTTGTAGTAGCAAGAAACTGGCTAAAGGAGACCGAGGATCTATTTGTCATCTTCGAAGTTGACGACAGGCAAAAGATACAGCTAGTAACGTGGTTGCTTAAAGATGAAGCTTCTTATTGGTGGGAGATCACCAATGTTGAGAGACCATTGGAAACATGAGAAGATTTTAGGATGAGGTTTGAAATGAAATTCCTTTCCCAAGCTGAAAGAAGCCTGCAAATGGAGAAGTTCCTAACTCTTAAACAAGGAAGTATGACGATCAGGGAGTACGTCAATCAGTTTAATCAGCTGGCCAGATTTGGGCTGGACTTTGTAAACACCCAACACAAGAAGGCTCTTCGCTTCGTCAAAGGTTTGAATGAGCCTCTACACAGCCTTGCTATGACCCATGTATCCATGGGAGCGACTTATGAAAGCTTGGTGGACATGGCATTGCTACACGAGGAAGACAAGGGAAAGAAAGAGGCAAAGGTGGAAGAAAAGAAAGAGGGTTTACAGGCTAAGAAAACAGAATTCAAGAAAGGCGGGAAGAACAATAAGTCCCGTGAGAAGAGAAAGTGTAATTTATATGGCATTGTTGGACATATAGTGAAAGACTGTAGAAAGAAGAAGGCGAAGATGAGTGGTGGTTGCTTCCATTGCGGGGAGACTGGACACTTGGCTAAGGACTGCCCAAAGAAGCGAGGGCAGGGACAGAGGATTGGACCCACTTCAGGGGGACAGGTTCATGCACTGGTGGAACCTCCACAGGAACGAGGTAGTAATATTTCTGTAGAAAGTGTAGTTTATCTTTATGATCATCCAGTTCACACACTCTTTTATTCTGGCGCATCACACTCCTTTATTTCATCTGCTTTAGTAGAATCTCTGCACCTAGACACTAGTATGGTAGAGGATCCCTTGGATGTTTCAAACCCAATTGGGGGCTCAACTTATTTGTCAATGGTTTGTTTGGGTTTGAAAATCTCTATTCTAAGTGTTGAATTTAGATGTAGTGCCTTTTTTCTGGGTTTATCGGGATATGGATTGATCTTAGGCATGGACTGGTTATCCAGTAACGGTGCCATTCTTGATTGTGAGAAAAGAATGGTTAGACTCTTGACTCGGCTCGGTAACACTCTAGAAATTTCTTGTAATCCCTTGAATGCTATTATTCTTAGTTATCTAGAGTCGCTTGATGCTTCTGTTGAGAATTTGCAGTCGGTTAGAGTGGTCCGGGAATATCTGGATGCCTTTGAGGAGGTGAAGGGCTTACCTCCAAGGCGGGAAATAGACTTCCGCATATATCTTGTTGATAATGCAAAGCCCGTAGCTTTACCTGTCAGACACATGGCTCCAAGGGAGAGAAAGGAGCTCAGTAAGCAGGTTAAAGAGCTTCTCGAGAAGGGTTCATTAGACGGAGCATTTCGGAATGGGGTGCTCCAGTGGTGTTCGCAACCAAAGCGAACGGTTCGCTTCGCCTTTGCGTTGACTATAGGGAGTTAAACAAATTGACCAAAAATAATAGGCACCCTCTTCCCAGAATCTATGATTTGTTTGATCAGCTTGTAGGTGCGTCGGTTTTCTCCCAACTTGATCTGGCTACTGGGTTCCATCAACTAAGAGTAGCTGAAGATAGCATTGATAAAACAGTGTTCAGAACCCCAGACGGTTTCTTCGAGTGGCTTGTCATGCCTTTCGGCTTGACAAACGCACCCGCTTATTTCGTAGACCTAATGAGCAGGGTGTTCAGAGAATTCCTCAACAAATTTGTGGTTGTCTTCGTAGACGATATTTTGATCTTCTCAAAGAATGAGGAAGAGCATGCTCAGCATTTAAAAGAAATCATGGATACTCTCCGTGCACATCAACTAAAAGCAAAATTTTCTAAGTGACACTTTTGGAGAGAAGAAGTAAGATTTCTTGGGCATGTCGTGTCCAAAGAAGGGTTGGCCGTGGACCCCGCGAAAGTAGTTGCGGTGCAAGATTGGAAGGCACCAAGGAACGCAACCGAAGTCCGAAGTTTTCTAGGGCTAGCAGGTTTCTACCGTAAGTTCATCAGAGACTTTGCAAAAATCTCAGCTCCTCTCACAAGGCTAACAAAGAAGAATCTTGCGTTCGCTTGGGACTTGGACTGTGATATTGCTTTCCAACGCTTAAAAAGGGCTCTTACAACAGCCCCAGTTCTAACTTTGCCTGACGGAAGCAAAATGTTCACAGTATACATGGATGCATGTGGAACGGGAATAGGCGTTGTTCTAATGCAAGAAGGTAGGGTAGTAGCTTATGGTGGAAGACAATTGAAAGTTAATGAAAAGAACTACCTAACCCACGATCTTGAGTTGGCCGCCATCGTCTTTGCACTTAAGTCTTGGAGCCATTATCTCCTAGGTGAGAAGTTCGAATTATACACTGACCATAAATCTTTGAAGTATCTTTTCTCGCAGAAAGATCTTAACTTAAGGCAACAAAGATGGATGGAGTTTCTCACCTCGTATGATTTCGAGATTTCCTATACTCCTGGCAAGGGTAATGTAGTAGCAGATGCCTTAAGCAGAAAGAAGTTGACTCTAAGCTCTCTTTGTAGAAAGGCAAAGCTTGGAGTATATAGCCAGTTTTAACTTTAGGCCCTCCTCTGATTTAGTACCGGGTTTGTTAGCATCTCTCGAAGTACGCCCTACTCTCTTGGACTCAATAGGGACTGCACAACGTGAAGACCCTCAGCTTTTTGATGTGATTGATAAACTTGTTAGGGGTGAGACTTCTAGTCACCTCAATAGATACACCATCGATGATAAGGGTTGGCTAAGGCGGGATGGAAGGCTATGCGTCCCACAAGAAAGGGAGTTGATAAAGAAGGTTCTCGAGGAAGCACATCATTCCAAGATGACTATACACCCTGGCGGAGATAAGATGTACAAGGATATAAAAAGAACTTTCTTTTGGAGTGGCATGAAGAAGGACGTGGCAGATTTCGTTTCTAAGTGCATGACCTGCCAACGGGTCAAGGCGGAACAGAAGAAGTCTGGAGGACTGCTTCATCATCTAGAGGTCCCACAGTGGAAGTGGGATAGCATTTCAATGGACTTCATTGATGGGCTGCCTAGGTCAAGAAGGGGCAATACTAGCATTTGGGTAATAGTGGACAGGCTCACAAAAAGTGCCCACTTTTTACCTGTCAAGAGTAGAAGGACCGCCTCATCTCTAGCATCTCTTTATCTTAAAGAGATAGTTTGACTCCATGGGATACCCTCCAGCATTGTTAGTGACCGGGACCCTATCTTTACAAGCGAGTTTTGGCGGAGTATGCAAGAAGCTGTAGGCACACAGTTATGCTTGAGCACGGCCTATCACCCCCAAACCGACGACCAGATGGAAAGGGTGAATATAGTTTTAGAGGATCTTTTGAGACTTTGCGTTCTTGACTTTGGAGGGACATGGGAGGATCATCTTCCTTTAGTGGAATTCGCCTACAACAATAGCTACCAAGCTACCATAGGCATGGCACCCTTCGAGGCCTTGTATGGAAGACCGTGCCAATCACCAACTTGTTGGTGGGAGTCTACAGATAAGCTTATACTTGGGCCAGACATGATTAGAGAGACTTCAGAGAAAGTGGACCTAATACGAAGAAGGATGAAGACGACCCAAGATAGACAGAAATCCTATGCTGACAAAAGAAGGACCGACCTTGAGTTTGAGGTTGGGGACAAGGTTTTCCTTAAGGTATCTCCTTTAAGGAATGTCGTTCGCTTTGGATCCACAGGAAAGCTAGCACCAAGATTTGTAGGGCCATTCCCTATCATCGAGAAGATTGGGAAGATGGCTTATAGAGTAGAGTTGCCCGAAAGGTTGGCTGGAGTCCACAATGTCTTTCACGTTTCTCACCTACGAAAGTGTTTACATGAGTCTGCGGAAGTGGTGGAGCCAAGCATTCTAGAAGAAGTCGAGGTAGAACGGGAAGCAACTGTGAGGAAAGTTCCTACTCGAATATTGGGAACTGAAATCAAAAAGCTACGCAACCGTGAAGTCAAGCTCGTTAAAGTTCAATGGAACGATGCCGAGGAAGACGCGACTTGGGAAACTGAGGACAGAATACGCGCTGCCTACCCTTTTCTTTTTGAGGGTACATCTTTGATCTCTCTTTTTCCTTAAGTTATGCTTGTATCTATCTTTTTAGGTATACCTTCTCGGTCCTTTTCCTAACTCCTTAGGTAGAAAACTAATGGATGCAAACATGTATTTGAAAACATGTTATGGATGATGGCTGCAAGTGGTTGCTGGTGATTGCTAGTGGTTGCTCGTGGATGCATATATACACACACACCCTAGGTTTTAGATCGGCTTAGTCACTTCATATTGCATATGCATATATGTATTCATATTTGTATGTGGTTGAAACTTGATATGTTGTCATATGGATGTCGCATTTGTATGAATAGTTGCGCACTCATGTAGAATTATGAGTAGGAAAAATTTGCGTACATAATGGATTCATGACGCTTACATGATTCGCATTAAGGAGGTCAACTGAATCAGTAGACCGCCTGATTTTTGCATTAGATAAGGACATGTACACACACTATGCATATGATCATGAAGCATTAGAAGTCTTTTAAGGACAATGGACGCCTGTGTTTGTTGGTTGAGTAGATGGACGATTGGATGATAGGATATACATTCTTCCTAACTTGAAGATTTCGAGGACGAAATCCTTTTAAGAGGGGGAGAATGTAACACCCCGTAAATTCTATAACATTAAGTTTCACAGATTAAAGTATAATTAATTCTAAATGAAAGAATTAAGGGAAACGGGTTTCGCCGTTGCGATCATCTCGGAATTCTGCTTAAGATAGAGTCCAAATTTGCACAAATCGGACTCCGTATGAAGGAGTTATGACCTCCGGAAGTTGCAGAATTCAATTTAAAATTCAAACAGTTCAAAAATCAGTTCAAATTCGATTCAAAATTCAAAAACTGACCTAAACTGGGCTGGGCGGGAAAATTCCCGCCCAGGACCCAGGTCTACCAGGGGGTCGGCTTGGGGGTCGACCTGGGTGACCAGGTCGACCACATGGTCGACCTGGTCAGGTCCTGACTGGCCTGGTCGGGTTTTGGTCTAATTTCTGAGCTCTGGTGTGTCACTAGGGCTGACGTGTCACATTTTGGTTGGCTCCTCTCGAAGTGAATGGCCCAGATTCGTCTGTGATCATCTGACGGCTCAAATCAATTTGAAATTCTATATAAACAACTCAAGTCACCAACCTAAATTCACATAAAAATTAGAGACGGAGCCGCCATGCTATCGGGAGGAAACTAGGAGGAGCCTCCACTTGTTGAAAAGCTATGAGACGAACGAATTTAATTCATATTTAAAATCAACAACGTTTATCTACCCAAAGGAACGCATCTCAATTTCAGAACTCAAAATCCAGAATTCAAGTTCGTCGATCGTTGTAAGTCTAGTTACGTTTGAGATGTGAATGGAAATAAAACGTGATTTGATATGGATTGGAAATTGGAATCATACTATGTTGTATAATGTTAATAATGTAAATTTATATATGTATGTTGCGGTGATTTCACTGGAATGTTTGTGGATTAATTTAGTTGATGATTCAAATGAAATGCAAGTTGTATAGTTCATGTTACAATCTACACCTATACGTTTATGAGATTAATATAGGTTGTATGTGTTATGTCCAAGTTATGATTCATGTATGTATTTTATGCTAAAACCTCTATGCCTACATGATTAAGTTTATATACATGTTCATATATTCACATGTTTGTGATTGAGTTGCAAGTTCATAATTGGATCCATGCCAAGATCCACTTTAATACATGTTTCATGTTATAATTGGACATATGATTTGATCTAGTGTGATAAAAATTATACATACTTTATGGACATGTCATATTCTTGTCATATGCTAGTTATGTTCGATATTATGCCTAGATCTAAATAGGTTTAGACCTATGTTTATGCAAGTTTTAGGTTGTAAACTCCTATCACATATGTGACCAAATGCTAGTTCTACATGTTTAGGTGTACATATTAAACCTATAACATTTATGATGACTGTTTGGCAAGTTCACCCCCTATTATGTTCATAATGACTATGCCAAAATGCCAAGTTCACACCTATGACATTCATGATGATCATTTTGCAAGTTCACCCCTATTATGTTCATATTTACTATGCCAAAAATGCCAAGTTTACACCTATGACAAGTTTATGATAATGGATTCCTTTGTGCAAATTTTGTACGCTAAATTAGGCTAAGTTTTTAGCCTAATACTATATGTCAAAAATCATGCGAACGGAAAATTAGGTTAAGATTGTTAGCCTAATATTTAGACGGGGTAACGTTGGGTAAAATTGGTAATCATAGGAAAACTTGACATAAATGGGTGAAAAATCCCCTAGGTAATTTATGGCATAAAACGGTATAAATTAGATACCTAAAAATGATGAACTTGGAAAGTGGGCCATAACATTTAATGGTTAACAAATTTACATATAACTAGTAAAAGAGACAAATATGTAAATTTAGAAAATACCAGTATGCTTAACCCGAAATTGGATTGAGTTGTGATGTAAACCTGCCCGGACCCGCCCGACTGTCCAGTAATCACAACGATACCTATCCAATGTGGGTGGTTAAGGCATTGAGCCCAATAAGGACCCGAGGTTAGACTGAGTTACGGTGTAAACCTTCCCGGAACCGACCGGCACATCTAGTAACCGTAACAATATCTGTCTAATGTGAGTGGTCGGTGCTTGAAAAAGGCTAAGGACAGACAAGTCAGGATGGTAGGGTTAAGTTAACTAAAACACTTAACCAAATTCAACATGTTAACTAAACTGATGGGTGGGGTTAGGTTAATACAGACACATAACCACTTAACATGTTTACTAGAAAACCCTAGTAACGAGGGACCCGTTTTAGCATTAACCCAAATTAGGTATCATGGTATCCTGAAACTAGGCAGGGTGGTGCACGATTACTGGGCTGATTGTAAGCGGTCAAAAGTGACGGCGGTTGGTGCACAGTGTGGGTTCTAACGGAGTGCGGGCGTGCACACACTCCGGAGCAGACAAACAGGGTACTGGGGCATCAGTAGTATAACCTATGTATTCTAGAATTGTGTCGAGCCGCCACCATGGGTCTTGATACACCCCATGGTGGGACCAACATAGGTATCTACAAATCATTGGGGGCCGTATGACACATATGATTATGCGAGTAGGAGCCGATCTTTAGAAAAAGGGGATCACTTCACCCTCAGCATGGGGTGCCAGTCAGAATAAGTTCAAGTAGGTGCAGAGATATAGAATGGGGTGCGATAGTATATTCGGTTCTAAACTACTTTACCTTAGTTTATGATATTTTCCCATTTCCAGTTTATTCCTGCCATGATCTTTTTCTTATTCACATACTGAAGAGCCACTAGACTTACCAGGCTTTATGTCTGACCCTGTTTTCTTTCGTCTTCCTTTCTTCCGTTCCCCCCCCCCCAAAGTCCACAGGGAGGAAACAATCCAGCTTAGTCAGACTCTTTGCAAGCTTAAAGATAGTAGGTGTATCGTTTGGACTCTCTTTCATTGGTTATGGTTTTTGGACACACTCTATGGGGATTTATGCAGTTTTAAATTATGTTTTATGCTTCTTTATTCAATAATCAAGACAGAAATGTTGTTGTAACGTTTTGGAGGTTACTGTAAAACAATTATGGAAATGTTTTTGTATAAACACGTATTTATGAAATAAAAGTCTGTTTGTTTTCCGCTGCTTATATATATGTGTTTACATCTGTCTTGTGCTTTATCTGTGACTTTTACTGATAAACCTCCACCAAAGTTAAGGCATTCCCTTTGTGAGTGACCTTAATGGAGGTGGGGTGTTTCATCGATTCATGCAAACTCGGACTCTATCTTAAGCAAAATTCCGAGACGAACGCAATGGCACAAGCCGTTTCCCTTAATTCCCACATTTGAAATTAAGTATTCCTTAATTCGTTAATTTTAATATTTAAAATGACGGGGTGTTACATTCTCCCCTCCTTAAAGATTTCGCCCCCGAAATCTCCAAGTTAAGGAGAATGCATATCCTAACATCCAATCATCCATCTACTCAACCATCAAACACAGGCATCCATTGTCCTTACAAGATTTCTAATGCCGTATGAACATATGCAAAAAGTGTGTGTATATGTTCCTCGTCTAATGCAAAATCAGGAGGTTTACTGATTCAGCTGACCTCCTTAATGCAAATCATGATAGTGCCATGCGTCCATTATGTATGCGAAAGAATCCTAACGATATATATTACTTCTACATGTGTGCATAACCATTCGTCAAAATGCAGCATCCATATGATAGCACAACCATTATACATCCATTAATTTAGATATGCACACACATTTATATGCAACATGAAGGTGATTGAGCCGATCTAGTGCCTAAGGTGTGTACATGCATCCACGAGCAACCACTAGCAACCACTTGCATCCATTTGCATCCACCAAACATAACATGTCTCAAACACATGTTTGCAACCATAGGTTTCTTCCTAACTGAAGATCGAAGATGTCGTCGCAAAGATAATACTAAATGATAGGATAAGTATCAACAAAGCGGTAGAAAAAGGAGAAGTTAAAAACATACCCTCAAAAAGGAAAGGGTACAGCGTACGCATCTTGTCTTCCGTCTCCCAAGTCGCGTCTCTTTGATCATCTCCCCATTGCACTTTAACCAACTTGACCTCTTTGTTGCATAGCTTTTTGACCTCCGATCCGAGAATGCGTGTAGTAGCTCGTCTAACTGTGGCATTGCGCTTTACTTCCACTTCTTTGAGCGTGCTCGGCTCCACCACTTCCGCCGTATCATGTAAACACTTACGCAAATGCAAAACGTGAAACACGTCATGAACACCACTGAGCTTTTCTGGCAACTCTACTTTATACGCCATCTGCCCAATCCTTTCTGTAATTGGAAAGGGTCCTACGAAACTCGGTGCCAACTTCCCTACTGATCCAAAACGGACTATGTTTCTCAACGATGACACCTTAATAAAAACCATGTCCTTAATATTGAACTCAAGATCGGTTCGTCTCTTATCAGCATATGATTCTGTCGGTCCTACGCCATCTTCATCGCCGTCGAATCAGATCTATCTTCTCCGAAGTCTCCCTAATCATGTCGGGTCCAAGCAAAACTTTGTCCGTGGATACCCACCAACAAGTAGGTGATCGGCATGGTCGCCCATAAAGAGCCTCAAAAGGTGCCATGCCAATGCTAGCCTGAAAACTATTATTATAGGAGAACTCCACTAATGGAAGATGTTCTTCCCATGTTCCTCCAAAGTCTAGGATGCATAGCCTCAGAAGGTCTTCCAGAATCCGATTTACTCTCTCGGTCTGGCCATCTATCTGAGGGTGATAAGCGGTACTTAAGCATAATTGTGTTCCAACCGCCTCCTGTAAGCTTTTCCAAATTTCGCTTGTGAAAATGGGTTCTCTGTCGCTCACAATGCTAGAGGGTGTGCCGTGCAGACGAACTATCTCCCAAAGGTAAACAGATGCTAACCATGCGGCGGTCCTCCTACTTTTAACGGGAATAAAATGGGCACTTTTGGTAAGTCTGTCTATAATTACCCAAATCCCCGTATTACCCTTCCTTGATCTTGGTAACCCATCAACAAAATCCATGGAAACACTTTCCCATTTCCACAGCGGAATCTCTAAAGGGTGGAGCAAACCTCCAGGCTTCTTTTGCTCCGCCTTGACTTGCTGGCACACTAAGCATCTAGAAACGAACTCAGCCACGTCCTTCTTCATTCCGGCCCAAAAGAAAACTCGCTTCATATCCCTATACATCTTGTCACCACCGGGATGTATGGTCATCTTAGAGCAATGTGAGTCTTCAAGAATTGCCTTTTTCAAACTCTCGTCTTGTGGTACCCAAAGTCTCCCATCTCTACGCAGCCAGCATCTCTCATTTATATCATATCTATTAAGATGACTCGAAGACTCCCCTCCTATAAGCTTGCCTACTATCTCAACCAACTATGGGTCATCTCGATGTGCCTCTCCAACTCGACCCAAAAGTGTAGGTTGCACCTCTAACGATGCCAACAATCCGAGTACATAATCGACAGAGGGTCTGAAGTCAAAGGTAGATATATACTCCAAACTCTGCCTCTGTACAAACAAAGGACTTAAAGTCAACTTCTTTCTACTTAAGGCGTCAGCTACAACGTTACCCTTGCCAGGGGTATATGTGATCTCGAAATCGTAGGATGCTAAAAACTCCATCGACCTTTGTGGCCTCAAGTTTAGATCTTTCTGAGAGAATAAGTACTTTGGCGACTTATGGTCTGTATACAACTCAAACCTCTCGCTAAGAAAATAATGATGCCATGACTTAAGCGCAAAAACTATGGTAGCTAACTCTAAGTCGTGGGTAGGGTAATTTTTCTCGTGGGCTTTCAACTGCCTTCCACCATAGCATATCACCCTTCCCTCTTGCATTAAAACTGCGCCAAGCCCTATCCCGCAAGCATCGGTATATACTGTGAATGGCTTACTCCCGTCTGGCAAAACTAAAACTGGAGCTGTCGTCAAAGCCCTCTTCAGACGTTGGAAAGCATCGTCACAGTCAACATCCCAAGCAAAAGTCAAGTTCTTCTTCGTTAACCGAGTAAGTGGGGCTGATATCCTCGCGAAGTCCTTAATGAACTTCCTATAATAACCAGCCAGCCCTAAAAAGCTTCTTATTTCCGTTGCGTTCTTAGGAATTTTCCAATCTTGGATTACCACCATTTTTGCGGGATCCACAGCTATCCCTTCCTTAGAGACCACGTGTCCTAAGAACCTCACTTCTTTTCTCCAAAAATGGCACTTGGAGAACTTAGCTTTAAGTTGATGTGCTCATAGGGTCTCTAAGACTTCCCTAAGATGTAGGGCATGCTCTTCTTCATTTCTAGAGAAAATCAGGATATCGTCCACAAAGACTACCACAAACTTGTTTAGAAACTCCCTAAACACCCTACTCATTAAGTCAACAAAGTATGCGGGTGCATTCGTCAAACCAAAAGGCATGACGAGCCACTCGAAGAAACCGTTAGGTGTTCTAAATGTAGTCTTATCTATGTTGTCTTCAGCCACCCTTAGCTGATGAAACCCTGTAGCTAAATCCAGTTGCGAGAAAACCGAAGCACCCACCAACTGATCGAATAAATCATCTATCCTCGGCAATGGGTGCCTGTTCTTCTTTGTGAGCTTATTCAGCTCTCTATAGTCCACGCACAACCTAAGTGAACCATCAGCTTTCGTAGAAAAAATGACTAGAGCACCCCACTCCGAAATACTTCTTCTTATGAACTCCTTCTCAAGCAACTCTTTCACTTGCTTACTGAGTTCTCTTCTCTCTCTCGGAGCCATGTGGCGCACTAATAATGCAACTGGATTTGCATTATCCACTAAGTATATTCGAAAGTCTATCTCACGCCTCGGGGGTAAACCTCGAACTTCATCGAAGACGTCACTATATTCACGGACCACACGAACAGATTCCAAATCATCATTGGATGCGTCAAGGGATTCTAGGTAGCTAAGCATTACTGGACCTCTACGGTCACAAGAAATATCGAGGGTCTTTCCACAACGAGTCAACAATCTAACTATCCTTCTTTCACAATCTGGGATGGCACCATATCTAGCTAGCCAATCCATGCCTAGAATCAAGCCGTGGCCCATGAAGACAAGAACGAAGGCGTTGCACTCAAACCCAACGCCCAAGATAGACACTCTCAAATCCCGACAAATCATTGAAAGATGAGCCGAACCGCCAATAGGATTTGAGACTACTATGGGATCCGTAACTAGACTAGTATTTAGGTGCAGTGTTTCAACTAACGAAGCAGATACAAACGAGTGTGAAGCGCCAGAGTCAAACAAAGTACGAACAAGATGATCAAACAGAAAAACTAAACTTTCAACGGAAATGTTTCTACCTCTCTCCTGTCCTGGTGCCATGAGAGCATGAACCTGCCCTCTTGCCTGTCCTAGTGCCATGAGAGCCTGAATCTACCCTCCAGAAGTGGACCTTGTCCTTTGCCCTTGCCCCTGTTTCCTCGGGCAGTCTTTGATTAGATGTCCTGCCTCTCCACAGTGGAAGCAGCCAGTCTTCTTCTTTTTCCTACAGTCTTTGCTCATATGGCCTGGTGTCCCACAATTTAAGCACCTTTTCTTTCCTTTGCTATTGTTATCCTTACCATCTTTCTTGTTTTGCTGTTGTGATTTCTTTTGATCCCCTTTCCTCTCTGGTGCCTTATTAACATTAGCACCTTTCTCCTCTTCATGCATAAGCGCCATGTCAACCAATCTCTCAAAGGTAGCCCCCATCGGAATGTGTGTCATAGCCAACCATGTAGCGGCTCATTCAAACCTTTAACGAACCTCAGGGCCTTCTTCTCAGGTGTGTTCACCAAGTCTAAGCCAAATCTCGCCAACTGATTGAACTTGTTGACGTACTCCTTTACAAACAAATTTCCTTGCTTCAATGCTAAGAACCTCTCCATACATAAATTCTCTTCTGCTCATGAGAGAAATTTCATCTCGAACCTACGCCTGAAATCCATCCATGTCTCTACTGGACGCTCTCCATTCGTGACCTCCCACCAAAACGAGGCTTTGTCCTTCATTAACCAAGCAGCGAATTGGACCTTCCTTCCATCTTCTATCTCGAAGATACCAAACAGATCTTCCACCTCCTTAAGCCAATTTCGAGCTTCAACAAACGTCTTTGATCCGTGAAAAGGTTTCCCGCCCATTGCCCGAAAATCTTTGCATATCTTTGAAAAAGTATCAATACGAGGTGGGGAAGGAGGAGGAGAGACTGCAGTTGGGGGAGGAGGAACATTTTCTGGGCCTGCGGCAGTGGTCCTAGCTTCCAGATACCTTCTAAACCAGCCTGGTATCGGTATGCCCTCGGGTATCTCAGGTTCCCCAGACATGCTGAAAAAGAAAAAGGAAGAGATTCAAAACGGATAATCGAAGGAAAGATATATGGCTCTTGGGGGTTATGTTTTTAAAACAAACTTTTCTCTTGAAAATACTCTCCTTAAAACATATTTTTGAAAATATTTCCTTATAAAACGCTTTTGAAAAATAGTTTTTTTCAAAATCTTATATCTGTTTTGGTAACCTTCAGCTCTGATACCACATGTAACACCCCATGTCCATTAATGTCACTCTCAAAGGGAATGCATTAACTTTCATGGAGCATTTTTAGTGTATAGAACAGAATATAACAAGACAAATACATATATTGGTACTTGAAAATTTTTAAACAACTTTTATTGCAGCGGAGAAATAGTTTGATTACAACAACTTCATAAACCAACAGTAAAACCAAGTACACTTAATATCCATCTTGACAAATTGTTTTCTGAGTACATAAAGTAAAAAGCATAACCCCAACACAAGTAGCCATAAAAGAGATGAGCTGAACTTTACTTTCAGCAATCCAAGCACTTCCAAAAGAGAGAGAAAGAAATCCAAGATCAAGCAACACTAGTACTAGTCCCACCCTGAGAACCTGGGGGGAGGAAGAAAAGAGGCGAAAACAAGGGGGTCAGACATAAAGTCTGGCGAGTATAATAACTTTAACAATATAATTATTAAAGTAATTAGGATAAGGCATAAAAAGGTAAAACAAGGAATGACTGTGAAACAAGTGGGCATGACAAAGCAAACAAGAGGAATATTCTAGCGTTAATCTCGTTCCTAGTCACTATAGGATAATTACTATACTGCACCATTACTAGTCACCCTAAAAGTTGATCCCGCCTACAGAACATAATAATGATAATGGTAGTTTCGTGTACCCCTAGTTGCCTTCATAGGTGCCGCCTGCCCTTATCAACACTAGTTGTACCCACTACCCCCATGCGATCGGCTCCTTAACTCGTAGATACCCGTGCTGGTCCCATAGTGGGGTGTATCACTCCCCAAAGTGGCAACCCGAAACCACTAAAGATGCACGGCTTAAATCTACAAGATTCAACAACGTCTTACCTACCAGCTCGGTCCCACGCACGCACATGACCCCGTTGGACTTCCGTTGCCACCGCTAACCCGTTTTGAGCTCTTACAATCAAACCCAGTAAGTGTGTCCCGTCCTCGATCTAACTCGAGCTCACAAAGATACTTAATGGGTTACTGGTTTGAAAAGGGTCCCCATACTTGACACAAGCTTTCCACCTATGCTTGGTCCCCACTAGAATTTCCCACTTAACCCCTTCTTATTCATGTCTTCTTACATGTTTTCAACTTGGTTAAGTGTTTCTAATCGTATTTCACATGCCACCCAAGCCACCCACTTAACCCCCATGTCCCACCACATGTTTATCTGGTTAAGTGTTACTTAATTCATTAGAACCGTAATCTTGTAAAGACCTCCCACATTAGACTACCGTTTGCGGTTGCTGGATTTGTCGGGCGGGTCCGGGCAGTCTTATACCACAAACAAGCCTAACCTCGTGTCTTTACAATTGTTACACATTTAATTTGTGCCTTTGACCTCTAACATTAGACTACCGTTTGTGGTTGCTGGATTTGCCGAGCGGGTCCAGGCAGTCTTATACCACAAACGAGTCTAACCTCGTGTCTTAGGCGGTGAATTATTACACATAATTATTTAACCCCAAATTGGATTAATATCCCTATTCAAATTTTTCAATAAATTCCAAATTAATTTATGTCCATAATTGTCACCTAAGTTATGTCCATAAATTCCAGGTATACAAATTATACCAATTAATGTCTCAAATTAACTATATGCCTTTAAGGCTATTTTCTGCCAATTCACAATTATGTATATTTAATATTTTCCCATTGTCCCCACGCTATTTGTACGTTTTAATATGACATATGTTAGACTCGCAAATAGTCTAACTTATAAAAAGAAAAGCAACATCACAACTTGCATAACGCATAAAATAGATCTAAGAATCATGACATAAGTTTGCATAGTCAATAACTTGCATAGGCAACACATAAATTTGCATAAACTATCATGGATCTAAATATAGATCTAAACATGTAATCGTGAACTTGCATATATGGATATGGTTTTCCTATAACTTGCATATGAATTTCATTCAAACTAGCATATGATTCACATACAAAACTAGCATAGGCAATGGGCATATAGAACATAAATTTGCATAACTGTGTACTACCACGGATCTAAATATAGATCTAAACATAAAGATGTGAACTTGCATATGGATCTAAACATGTAAATTAATGTCACATGTTTTGCATATAAACTAGCATATGTATATACTTGATTCACATATGTTTTAACATCACAAACTTGCATAAGATTCACATATGTTTTAACATCACATGATTCAATAGTCACATTCTCATAATCCCAATTATAACTTATCACAATTAAATTAATTAATTATTTTGTGAAAGAAATTATACTCACAAACAAAAGAATAGTCTTGTTTTTCTGGGATCTGTATTTTGAAACTGAATTTCTCGCCTTTGATGTAGACTAATTGTTATTCTAATTTAGATTTGATTTGATTTTGATCCTTGCTTCTATCTTGCTTTTGAGTTGAAAGAGAACGGCGGCTACTCTTGGTTCCCCATTGACGGCATAGCGGCTCTTGATATGAATTAGTGTGATTTTAGGTTGAGGGTTAGGTTGCTTTTATAGATTTTTAATTAATTAAGAGTCGTCGGATTAACCTAGAAGCAATCAAGACTATCCAGACAAGATATAATAACACCTCAGCCCTAATGACTCAGCAGTGAGTCAAAACATCGTCACGTTTCAGATCTGCCCGGGGGGGAGGGGGTAGGTCGACCCCCTGGTCGACCTGGCCTTGGGCGGGAATTTTCCCACCCAGCCCGCTTCTGTGTTTTGAATTTTGAATTTCAAATTTTCTGAACCTGAGCTGTTTTTAATTTATTTAAATTCTGAAACTTCGGAAGGCCATAACTTCTTCATACGGAGTCTGATTCACGCAAACTCGGACTCTATCTCAAGCAGAATTCCGAGACGAACGCAATGGCGCAACCCGTTTCCCTTAATTCCCACGTTTGAAATTAAGTATTCCTTAATTCGGTAATTTTAATATTTAAAATCACGGGGTGTTACAGATACCGTGGTCCAAAACATCATTTATCTTAAATATAAAAGCCCATTACAACATAAAAACCACTGTCTTGTACTTCAGAAATATCAACGTACATAAAAGAAATAAAATTCCCCAAGAACAAAATATAGCCCTAGCAACAAGGATAGGAGATTGAGCCATACATATCAGCAGCTCCAGCAAAATAAGCAGAATCACGGTCAAGCCTGAGTGTTTCCTCCCTAAGAACCTGGGGGAGGGGGGAACAGAAGAAAGAAGGCGAAACAAAAAAGATCAGACATAAAGTCTGGCGAGTCTAGTTACTTTTAGCTAGTAAATAAATAAAAGTAACATGATAGGCATATAAAGTGGATAAGAGAGATCACTGCATAAATGACAGGTGTGACAAGGTAGACATGATAAGGTGTATATGCTTCTAATGATTACTCTGCACTGTTACTAGTATATCTAGAAAGAGATGATCCCTTCAACTATAAGGTGGTAGACTTAGGTATACATACAAATGTATCCTAACTACTACCCTGATCGATCGGCTCCCTAACCCTCGTAAATACCTTGTGCTGGCCACACAGTAGGAGGTATCACTTCCTAAAGTGGCAACCCCTTGTTGTAATGATGTACACAACCATATCTACAGGTGTCATGGTCGTCTTATCCCCCTCTGCCCAGCTCATGCACGCACATGGTCCGGTTGGTTTGTGCCGCCCACACCGTCCTCTATGTTTGGATCTCTTACAATCAGTCAGCAAGCGTGCCCTTCTCCGCCTAGTATGGAGTACTTTGTTTGATACCTACTCCGGGTTACTGACTGAAATGGGTCCCACACAATATGATACAAGCTCTCCCCTTTGTCTTGTATCCCCCACTAGGTTTTCACTGACTATGTATACCACTAGGTGTCTTTAATTACATAGCCTTATTTATTTTTTCTCGTTATGCTTACCCTAAAGGGTGTCTTTAATTACATAACTTTATTATTTACTTTGGTTATGTATACCACTAGGTAACCTTAACGGGTTAAGTTTGTGGGTCTATATGTGAATATTACCCACCCCCCTTCAGATTTACTTAACCCACCCCTTTTGTTCAACCAAGTTTACTTAACCCCCAACTTAAATTTAAGTTCATACAATCCCTATGGATTAACATAGGTTAAGTAGTCCAATTCTTTACCATGTCCATTTATGGTTTATAATGGGCTAGACCTCCCACATTAGGTGTAACACCCCACCACTGCTAGGGTCACTCACAAAGGGAATGCACTAGTTTTGGTGGAGCATTATCTAGGTAAACATACACAGAGATATCACAAGACAGAACATAAATAAAGCAGCGGTAGAAATAAGAACCAAATTTCATTACTTTCGTGGAAAGAGTCAAAACCTCATATATCCAAAGTACAAATTATTCCATTACATCAAGTTCTAAATAAAGAAGCATAAACTCAAAATAACAATAGTAAATTATTCCCCAAAATAGTAGTAGTGCAGCCATAGCATAGCTCAAGACCAAACCGTACATGAGCTGTCAGAAAGCAAGCTAGATCCAAGCTAAGAGCTAGAGTTTCCTCCCTGAGAACCTTGGGTGGGGGAAAGGGGCGAAAGAAAAAGGGGCGAAAGAAAAAGGCTCAGTCGTAAAGACTGGTAAGCCCCAGTGACTTTCAGTATATAAACTAGTAAAGGTAACATGACATGTGAAAACTGGAATTAAACATAAGGATAATAACAGGATAGGTATGATAACTGAGATAACAAGATAAGTCAAGTCTAGCATCGCATATTCCAGATTCGCTGCACCAACTGTACTAGTATTTTTACCCGTGTCAAGTATTAACCATGAAATGATCCCTTGGCCCAATATCATGAAATGACCCATTACGGGGTCCTACAGTACGATCTACTAATCGATCAGCTCCCTGCAAGATTCTAGCTCGCTATGTGTCTGTGTCATACGGCCCTATCATGAAATGTAGTCACTTGTGCTAGGTCCACCATAGGGTGTATCAAGTCCTAGGGTGCCAACCATCGACACGAATCAAGCACGCACAGTGTAAACCTACGGGTGCCTAATGCCTGCTTTTTCAACTACAGACTACGTGCACGACCATAGTCCGCCTGAACCTACAATGGCGCACCAACTCAGCCGTCGTTCTGGTCGCTTACAATCAGCCCAGTAATCGTGCCCCACCCTGCCTAGTCCCAGGGTATCGTGATACTTCTAAGTGGGTTACTGCTGAAAAGGACCGCGTAACTAGGGTTTCTAATGGGTTAAGTGTTGTCATTTAAATTCGTGACTTAACCCTATCCAATCCTGTATCAAGTTGGTTAAGTATATTCAAGTGGTTCATGACTTAACCCTATCCAAATCCTGTATCAAGTTGGTTAAGTATATTCAAGTGGTTCATGACTTAACCCTATCATGTGGCATTAATTCATTAATGCACCCAACCTCTCACATTAGACAAATTGTTGTGGTCACTGGATTTTGCCGGGCGGTTCCAGGTAGGTTTACACCACAACATAGTCTAACCTCGGGTTTTACGTGCAATATGACCAACTACCCACATTGGATCCTATTGTTTGCAGTAACTGGATTTGTCGGGCGGTTCCGGGCAGATTTACACTGCAAACTCAACCCAACCTCGAGTTGGCCATTTTCAAGTTTATCTAAGTGTCATGTCCATGTTCAAGTTTTCAAGTATAATTTCATGTCAAGTTTTCATGTCATGTCATGTCAAATTCATAGCCAATTCAAGTTTTCCTAAACTACCCAAAACGTATTCCCATCACGTAAATTCGAATCGATACAATTAAATCTAATTAGAGAATAACATAAAAGGAACGGGCATAAGGTGGCAAAGGTGATTACAAGTCAAGCATGGTACAATTTGAGATAAATGATTACAACAATATTGGCAAATGATATAGTGGTCTCAAATATCAAATCTAGCAAAATAGAGTGATAGTCATGGTAGCAGTCGATATAAGATAATAACCCCAAACTTGTGAACAACAACTAATCCAACATCGTAGGCATGTTAATCATCATGGACATGAGGGGTTTAGGTTTACAACATGAATAGTTCCCAAGTCAATTTCATAGCAATTTACCCAAAAGTCAAGATTCAAGATGAACGGTACTAGGTTCAAGGTGGGTAATAATAATAGATCCAATATGAACAATAATAGATCCAAGGTGAACAAAAGTAGATCCAAAATATACAATGATAGATTCAAGATATACAATGATAAATCCAGGATAATCGTCACTTAGGTTCAATTACAATTTACAACATGTCCATATTAAATTTAAAGTTTAGATCTAAAAGTAACTGGGGCTTACAGATCGTGGTTTGAGAATTAGAGAATAAAAGAGGCGACGTAGAATCGCTAGAAATCCCCCAAATCAGCAAATTCTCTAAACGTAGTCTCGTCGTAGAAGAAGTCCCTTTCTCTAACTTTTCAACCAGAATTCGAGCATCATAAGGCCAGAGAGAAAATGTGTAGAGAGAAGGGAGCTAGGGGGGTTGTTTATATAGGGTCAGACCAACGAATTTAGACTGAAATCGAACCAGGTACATCAGGATGAATTCTGACCCAAAAGTGGGTTCAGGGTACCAGGTCGACCCCCAGGTCGACACTATGGTCGACCTGGTCCTGGGCAGGTCGACTACATGGTCGACCACCTAGTCGACCAGGTCCTGGGCGGGAAATTTCCCGCCCAGTCTGTTCTGGGTTTGAATTTCGAATTATGAATTCGAATTCGAGCTGTTTTGAACTCTGAAAATTTCTGAAACTTTGGAGGGCCATAACTTGGTCATACGGACTCCGATTTTCAAAAATTCGTACTCGTTTCCAAGCAGAATTTCGAGACGAACGTAATGGCGTACCCCGTTTCCCTTGATTCTTACCTTGAAAATTAATTCTGCCTTGATTTATAGTTATCACACTTTATTAAAATACGGGTTGTTACATTCTCCCCTCCTTAAAGGATTTCGTCCCCGAAATCTCTAAGTTAGGAAGTATGTCCTACCATCCAATCATCCATCTACTCAAAACATCATCCACAGGCAACCATTGTCCTTAAAGGATTTCTAATGCTTTATGAACATATACAGTAAGTTTGTGTATATGCACTTATCTAATGCAAAAGATCAGGCGGCTACTGATTCAGTAAACCTCCTTAATGCGAAATATGTTAGTGTAATGAGTCCAATATGTATGCAAATTCGTAACATAATTTAAAATCTCTACATGAGTGCACATAACATTCATTCATATGCAACATCCAGGTGATAGCATAACAAGTTTCATCCATGTACAAGTGTAAGCACTCATGCATATGCAACATGAGAATGTGACTGAGCCGATCTAGTGCCTAATGTGTGTCATGCATCCACTAGGAGTCACTTGCAAACACTTGCAACCATTTGCAAACATCAACCATAACATGTTTCAATCACATGTTTACATCCATATGGTTCTACCTAAGGTTCTCAAGATAAGACCGAGAAGATAACAAGACAAACATAGGTAGTAAAAGCATGATAAGAAAGATTTTCAAGCTTATAGGATAAAGAGATTGAGAATGTACCCTAAAAAAAAATGGGTAAAGCGCGCGTATCTTCTTCTCGGTTTCCGAAGTTGTGTCTTCTTGGGCTTCACTCCACTGTACTTTAACTAGCTTGACTTCTCGATTCCTTAGCTTCTTGATCTCCGTTCCTAAGATACGAATCGGAACATTCCTCAATGTTGCTTCTTTTTCCACTTCTACGCCTTCAAGGATGCTTGGCTCAACCACTTCGGCTGATTCATGTAAGCACTTTCGGAGATGCGAGACATGAAAGACATTGTGTACTCCGGTCAGCCTCTCGGGTAATTCTACCTTATAGGCCATCTGCCCAATCCTCTCAGTGATAGGGAACGGTCCTACGAATCTTGGTGCTAGCTTTCCAACTGCTCCAAAACGAACCACATTGCGTAAAGGAGAAACTTTTATAAAGACCATATCTCCGACTTCGAACTCTAGGTCTGTCCTTCTCTTGTCCGCATAAGATTTCTGTCTATCTTGGGCTGCTTTCACCCGTCTTCGTATCAACTCAACCTTCTCAGAAGTGTCCCTTATCATGTCTGGCCCAAGTATAAGTCTGTCTGTCGTCTCCCACCAACAAGTTGGTGACTTGCATGGTCTTCCATACAGGGCTTCGAACGGTGCCATTCCGATGCTAGCTTGGTAACTATAGTTATATGCAAACTCCACGAGAGGGAGATGGTCTTCCCAAGTACCACCAAAGTCAAGAATGCATAGCCTCAGAAGATCCTCTAGTACCCTATTTACCCTTTCGGTTTGTCCATCCGTTTGTGGGTGATAGGCCGTACTTAAATTCAGTCATGTACACATTGCTTCTTGTAGACTATTCCAGAACTGGCTAGTGAAAATCGGATCACGATCACTTACTATACTAGAAGGAACCCCATGCAATCATACTATCTCTCTAAGGTAAACAGACGCTAGCCATGATGCGGTCCTCTTGCTTTTCACCGGAATGGAGTGGGCACTTTTCATGAGTCTATCAACTATGACCCATATGCTAGTATTTCCCTTCCTTGACCTAGGCAGCCCATCAACGAAATCCATCGAGATACTTTCCCATTTCCATTGCGGAATCTCCAAAGGATGTAATAGCCTACCGGGCTTCTTCGACTCGGCCTTTACTTGTTGGCACACCATGCACTTCGAGACGAACTCCGCCACGTCCTTTTTCATTCCAGCCCAAAAGAAAATGCGTTTCATATCCCTGTACATCTTATCCCCTCCGGGATGTATGGTCATCTTCGAGTGATGCACCTCCTCGAGAACTTTCCTTACTAAGTCTCCTACTTGTGGGACACATAGTCTTCCATCACGCCTTAGCCATCCCTTGTCATCTATGGCATACCTACCGAGGTGACTTGACGTCTCACCCCTAATCAGCTTGTCCATAATTTCGACTATCTGTGGGTCTTCGTTCTGTGAAGTCCTTACTTGATCTAGAAGTGTAGGTCTTAACTCAAGAGATGCTAACGTAACAGTCAATGACTCAACAGCAGGTGTAAAATCAAAGGTTGCTATAAACTGTAGACTTTTCCTTTCAATAAACAAGGGGCTCAAGGTCAACCTTTTCCTACTTAGCGCATCTGCCACCATGTTACCCTTGCAAGGGGTATAAGCTATATCGAAGTCATATGATGCCAAGAATTCCATCCACCGCTGTTGTCTCAGATTCAAATCTTTCTGCGAGAAGAGGTACTTAAGCGATTTGTGGTCGGTATACAGCTCGAACCTCTCCCCTAGAAGATAATGGCGCCAAGATTTAAGTGCAAAAACGATCGCCGCTAACTCCAAGTCATGTGAGGGATAGTTCTTCTCATGAACTTTAAGTTGTCTACCCCCATAGCATATCACTTTCCCTTCTTGCATTAGGACAGCGCCTAATCCCGTGCCACACGCATCTGTGTATACCGTAAACATCTTACCACCATCGGGTAATGCCAAAACTGGAGCTGTGGTAAGGGCTCTTTTAAGCCTTTGAAAAGCGACGTCACATTCTATGTCCCATGCAAAAGCTAGGTTCTTCTTCGTTAATTTAGTAAGAGGAGCTGAAATCTTAGCGAAGTCCTTAATGAACTACCTATAAAAGCCTGCTAAACCGAGAAAGCTTCTCACCTCCGTTGCGTTCTTAGGAATTTTCCAGTCTTGCACCGCAACTACCTTTGCGGGGTCCACAGCTATACCTTGCTTAGAAAATACATGCCCAAGAAATCGAACATCTTTTCTCCAAAAATTGCATTTGGAGAACTTAGCCTTTAACTGGTGTGCTCTAAGCGTATCCATGACTTCCTTGAGGTGTCTAGCATGCTCTTCTTCATCCTTTGAGAAGATTAAAATATCATCCACGAAAACCACCACAAACTTGTTAAGGAACTCCCGAAACACCCTACTCATCAAATCTACAAAGTACGCGGGTGCATTCGTTAACCCAAACGGCATGACGAGCCATTCAAAGAACCTATCTGGAGTCCTAAACGCAGTTTTGTCAATGCTATCCTCAGCCACCCTGAGCTGATGGAATCTAGTGGCTAGATCGAGTTGAGAGAAAACAGACGCTCCCATAAGCTGGTCAAAAAGATCGTCGATTCTTGGTAGTGGGTGCCTATTTTTCTTTGTCAGCTTGTTTAACTCACGATAATCTATGCACAGACGAAGCGAACCATCTGCCTTAGTAGCGAATACCACCGGAGCACCCCATTCAGAAATGCTTCGCCTTATGAAATTTTTCTCTAGCAACTCCTTGACTTGTTTACTGAGCTCTCTTCTTTCTCGCGGGGCCATGTGCCTAATGGGCAAGGAAACCGGCTTGGCATTATCAACAAGATAAATTCGGAAGTCTATCTCGCGTTTAGGGGGTAACCCCTTCACCTCATCAAAGACATCAGGATATTCTCGGACCACCCTTACGGATTGCAAATTGTCGATGGACGAGTCAAGAGATTCAAGATAACATAACATGACCGGACCCTTAGGGATACAAGAAATTTCAAGGGTATTACCAAGGCGAGTCGTGAGCCTCACTACCCTTCGTTCACAATCAAGAATGGGTCCATAATTGGACAGCCAATCCATACCTAAGATCAAACTGTATCCCATAAATCCGAGAACATAAGCATTACATGTAACACCCCACCTCCGCCAGGGTCACTCTTGCAAGTACACTGGCTTTGGAGGGGTGTTGGACAAGGTAAACATGCACAAGTATATCACGAGACAGAACATATAAGTAAATAGAGTAAATAAAGCAGCGGATAAAATTACTATTTCAAAACCATAGTCAAGTTACATCAAAGTACTTAGTCATCATTTTCCAACAAAACAAAGTCTAGAAAAGATAAACTGAAAAATACATAAGTAACTTATTCCCCAAAGATAACAGTGGTGTAGCCATGGCAAAGCTCAAGTCCAAACCGTACATGAGCTATCTGAAAAGCAAGCCAAAGATCCAAGCTAGGTGCTAGTGTTCCCACCCTGAGAACCTTGGGGGGGGGGGGAAACGGAAGAAAAGAGGCGAAAGAAAAAGGGTCAGTCATAAAGACTGGTAAGTCCTACCTACTATTAGTATAAAAACTAATGAAGTTAACTGAATATGAGAAACTGAGATTAAACATAAGCATGATAATTAAACTGGAAAGTGAGTAGATAACAAGATAGATCAAGTGTGGCATCACATATACAAGGTTAAGTTTTTGCACCAAAAGTGTACTAGTATTCCAACCCATGTCAAGTATAAACAAGAAATGATCCCTTGGCCCAATACCATGAGATGATCCAAATCAAGGTCCAACTATACGATCTAGTCGATCGGCTCCCTATAAGCCTAACTCGTCGTGTATCGGTGTCATACGGCTCAGTCACAAATGTAGTTAACTGTGCAAGGTCCACCATAGGGTGTATCCAGCCCTAAGGTGTTAACCACTGACACAAAAACAAGCACGCACAGTCTAAACCTACGGGTGTCCATGTTTAACTCCGGACTCATGTGCACGACCATGGCCTACCAGAACTTAACTGGCACACTTTTATAGCCGTATCTTTTTGGTCTCTTACAATCAGCCAAGTAATCGTGCCCCACCCTAGCCTAGTCCCAGGGTATCCATGATACTCCCTAGTGGGTTACTGCTGAAAAGGACCTCGCAACTAGGATTTCAAAGGGTTAAATGTGGTTAACCCTGTCCTAACCATGTATTGAGTTGGTTAAGTGTGTCCAAGAAACCCATGACTTAACCCTATCAATACATCGTGTTCAACTGGTTAAGTATATTCAAGTGGTTCATGACTTAACCCTACCATGTGGCATTAATTAACTTAATGCACCTCAACCTCTCACATTAGACCTTGTTGTGGTTACTAGTTAAGCCGGGCGGGTCCGGGTAGCTTTACACCACAACCTAGTCTAACCTCGGGTTTTAAGCGCGACATGACCAACTACTCACATTGGGTCCTATTGTTTGTAGCTACTAGTTAAGCCGGTCGGTTCCGGGTAGATTTATGCTACAAACTCAACCCAACCTCGAGTTGGCCACTCTCATGTTTTCTAAGTGTCATGTCCATGTTCATGTTTTCAAGCATAAACACATGTCAACGTTCATGTCATATTTCAAGTCATGTTTCATGTCATATTCATGTTTACCCAAACTACCCAAACGTACCCCCAACGCACATGAAAGCGAAGCAACATAATAGATCAAATTAGGGGAACAACATGACAAAAATGGCATATGGTGGCAAAGTCTATCACAAGTTAAACATGGTGATATTTGAGGCAAAGGTGTTCAACATACTAGCATATAACATTATTGGCCTCAAAACATGTATGATAGCATAAAGGTGGTTTGGCCTCAAACATGACAACAACATAAAGGTGATTTGGCCTCCAACATGACAACAACTATCATAGGTGACAATCCTAACTTGTGCATAGCAAATAAGTCTAAATGTCATCATATGCATGTTAAGGGACATGAGGGGTTAAGGTTTGTTAACATGCATAAGCCATAATCCATTTCATAGCATTTTTCCCAAAAGTCAACATGAACGGTACTAGGTTCATGATAGGTAAACATTAGGTCCACAAACATAGATCAAGAGGGACAAGAATAGATCTATGCATAATGATAGATCAAAGTCAAGTATCACACTTAAGCCCAATATCAACTTGCAACATGTCACATTAAGTTCATAGTTTAAATCTAAGAGTAGAATAGGGCTTACAAAAACATGGCTATGAAGACTAGAACAAAACAAGATTGAGACGAAGCCACACTAGAGATCCCCAAATAAATAAGCTTCAAGTTGTCTTGAGAAATAAGAAGAAGATCCTTGCTTTGATGAAGAAAGGTTGCTCTTTTGATGAAGAAAGATTGCACTTTGGCCTTGGATTTAGTTTTGAATACTAAAGCTCATATGAATGAAGGTGGAGGCCATGATTAGGGAGCATTTTGGCAGCACTTAGTTGTAGGATTGATTTGTGTGGGTTTAGGCTAGGTCTAAGGGTCTTTTTATAGAAGCTAGGACTAGTTTAGGCTATAGGATTAACCCTAGTTTAGATCTGAGCCATCAAATCTCGTCACCAGCCAACAAAACAGGACCCAAGAGCCAAAACAGGTGCACCAGGCCAACCTGGCCGATAGGGGAGGTCGACCCCCAGGTCGACCCCCAGGTCGACCCCCAGGTCGACTCCCAGGTCGACCTGGTCTAGGGCAGGTCGACCCCCAGTCGACCTGGGCTGGGCGGGAAATTTTCCCGCCCAGTCTGTTTTGAACTCTGGATTTTCTGAAAACTTCGTCGGGCCATAATTGGGTCATACGGACTCCGATTTTCGAAAACTCGGACTCTATTTCGCATATTTTTCCGAGATGAACGCAATGGCACAGCCCGTTTCCCTTGATTCAGAATTTAGAATTTAATTCTGCCTTGATTTATGTTATAACAAGTTATTCAAAATACGGGTCGTTACATTCTCCCCTCCTTAAAGGATTTCGTCCCCGAAATCTTCAAGTTAGGAAGAACGCATCCTACCATCCATCATCCATCTACTCAAAGCATCATCCACGAGCAGTCATTGTCCTTAAAAAGAATTCTAAATGCTGTATGAACATATGCAAAAAGTGTGTGTACATGTACTTATCTAATGCAAAAAATCAGGCGGTTACTGATTCAGTAAACCTCCTTAATGAAAAGTATGTCAGTGAAATGAGTCCATATGTATGCAAATTCCTAACATGATTTGTAATCTCTACATGAGTGCACATAACATTCATTCATATGCAACATCCATGTGATAGCATAACAAGTTTCATCCATGAATAAGCATAAGCACTCATGCATATGCAACATGAAAGTGTGTGAGCCGATCTAGTGCCTAACGTGTATCATGCATCCACGAGTAACTACTTGCAACCACTTGCAAACATCAAGCATAACATGTTTCAAATACATGTTTCATCCAAAGGGTTTCTACCTAAGGTTCTCATGACAAGATTAACGAAATAACAAGATAAACATGGATAGCAAAAGAAAGATATGCTAACTAGGAAAAGAGATCGAGAATGTACCCTAAAAAAGAAATGGGTGAAGCGCTCTCATCTTCTCCTCGGTTTCCCAAGTTGCGTCTTCTTCGGCTTCACTCCACTGAACCTTTACTAACTTGACTTCTCGATTCCTAAGCTTCTTGATCTCCGTTCCCAAGATACGAGTCGGAGCTCGCCTCAAGGTTGCCTCTTTCTTTACCTCCACGTCTTCAAGGATGCTAGGCTCAACCACTTCGGCTGACTCATGCAGGCACTTCCGGAGATGCGAGACATGAAAGACATTGTGCACTCCGGCCAGCTTCTCAGGCAATTCCACCTTATAAGCCATCTTCCCAATCCTCTCAATGATAGGGAAGGGTCCTACGAACCTTGGCGCTAGCTTCCCAACTGCTCCAAAACGAACCACACTATGCAAAGGAGAAACCTTTATAAAAACCATGTCTCCAACTTCAAATTCCAAATCTGTCCTTCGCTTGTCTGCATAGGATTTCTGTCTATCTTGGGCCGCTTTCATCCGTCTTTGAATCAACTCAACCTTCTCGGATGTGTCGCTTATCATGTCGGGCCCAAGTATAAGCTTATCCGTGGTCTCCCACCAACAAGTTGGTGACTTGCACGGTCTTCCATATAAGGCTTCAAATGGTGCCATTCCTATGCTTGCCTAGTAGCTGTTATTATAAGCAAACTCCACTAGAGGAAGATGATCTTCCCAAGTACCACCAAATTCAAGAATGCATAGCCTCAACAGATCTTCTAGTACCCTATTCACCCTTTCGGTCTGACCATCCGTTTGTGGGTGATAGGCCATACTTAGATTCAATCGCGTACCCATCGCTTCTTGCAAACTGTTCCAAAACTAGCTAGTGAAAATTGGGTCACGATTGCTAACTATGCTAGAAGGAACTCCATGCAATCGCACTACCTCTCGAAGATAAACATATGCTAGCCATGATGCGGTCCTCTTGCTCTTCACTGGAATGAAATGAGCACTCTTCGTGAGTCTATCAACTATGACCCATATGCTAGTATTCCCCTTCCTTGACCTAGGCAATCCATCCACAAAATCCATAGAGACACTTTCCCACTTCCATTGCGGGACCTCCAACGGATGTAATAGCCCACCGGGTTTCTTCGACTCGGCTTTCACTTGTTGGCACACCATGCACCTTGAAACAAACTCGGCCACGTCCTTCTTCATTCCGGCCCAAAAGAAAATGCGCTTCATATCCCTATACATCTTATCCCCTCCAGGATGTATAGTCATTTTCGAGTGATGTGCTTCATCTAGAACTTTATGCACTAAGTCTCCCACTTGTGGGACACATAGTCTTCCATCGCGCCTTAGCCACCCCTTGTCATCAATAGTATATCTAGCGAGGTGACTTGACGTCTCTCCACGAATCAACTTGTCCATGATTTCGACTATCTGTGGGTCTTCCTTCTGCGAAGTCCCTACTTGATCAAGAAGTGTAGGTCTAAGCTCAAGAGATGCTAGCGAACCAGTCATCGACTCAACAGAAAGTGTAAAATCAAAGGTTGCTAAGAACTCTAGATTCTTTATCTCAACGAATAAAGGGCTCAAAGTCAACCTTTTCCTACTTAGCGCATCTGCCACAACATTACCCTTGCCAGGGGTATAAGCTATATCAAAGTCATAAGATGCCAAGAATTCCATCCACCTCTGTTGCCTTAGATTCAAATCTTTTTGCGAAAAGAGATACTTGAGCGACTTGTGATCGGTATATAACTCGAACCGTTCACCTAGAAGATAATGGCGCCACGATTTAAGTGCAAAGACGATCGCCGCCAACTCCAAATCATGTGTGGGATAGTTCTTCTCATGAACTTTAAGTTGTCTACCCCCATAACATATCACTCTTCCTTCTTGCATCAGGACATCACCTAATCCCGTGCCACATGCATCGGTGTACACGGTAAACATCTTACCCCCATCGGGTAATGCCAGAACTGGAGCTGTGGTAAGGGCTCTCTTAAGCCTTTGAAAAGCAAGCTCACACTCTAAGTCCCATGCAAAGACTAAGTTCTTCCTCTTTAACTTAGTAAGAGGGGCTGAAATCTTAGCGAAGTCCTTAATGAACTTCCTATAATAGCCTGCCAGACCGAGAAAGCTTCTTACTTCAGTTGCATTCTTAGGAGCTTTCCAGTCTTGAACCGCAACCACTTTCGCGGGATCCACAGCTATGCCTTGCTTAGAAACTATATGTCCAAGAAACCGAACTTCCCTTCTCCAAAAATGGCATTTGGAGAACTTGGCTTTCAACTGATGAGCTCTAAGCGTATCTATCACTTCCTTGAGATGTGCAGCATGCTCTTCCTCGTCCTTTGAGAAGATCAGAATGTCATCCATGAAAACAACCACAAACTTGTTAAGGAACTCCCGAAACACCCTACTCATCAAATCCACAAAGTAGGCGGGTGCATTAGTCAAACCGAACGGCATGACGAGCCATTCAAAGAATCCATCTGGAGTCCTAAACGCAGTCTTGTCAATACTATCCTCAGCTACTCTAAGCTAATGGAATTCGGTGGCTAGATCGAGTTGAGAGAAAACAGAAGCACCTACAAGCTGGTTAAAAAGATCATCGATTCTCGGTAGCGGGTGCCTATTTTTCTTGGTCAGCTTGTTTAACTCACGATAATCAACACATAGACGAAGCGAACCATCCGCCTTAGTAGCGAATACCACAGGAGCACCCCATTCAGAAATGCTTCGCCTAATAAAATTCTTCTCAAGCAACTCCTTGACTTGCTTACTAAGCTCTCTTCTTTCTCGCGGGGCCATGTGCCTAATGGGCAATGAAACTGGCTTGGCATTATCCACCAGATAAATGCGGAAATCTATCTCGCGTTTAGGGGGCAACCCCTTAACCTCATCAAAGACATCAGGATATTCTCGGACCACCCTCACAGATTGAAGATTATCAATGGACGAGTCGAGGGATTCAAGATAACATAACATGACGGGACCCATAGGGTTACAAGAAATTTCTAGGGTATTACCGAGGCGAGTCATGAGCCTCACTACCCTATGCTCACAATCAAGAATGGATCCATAACTGGACAACCAATCCATGCCCAAAATCGATCCGTATCCCATAAACCCGAGAACATAAGCATTGCACATGAATTCTACACTCAAGATAGAAATCTTCAAATCCATACAAATCACAGATAAATGGGCGGAACCCCCAATTGGATTTGAAACACTAACGGGATCATCAACTAGACTAGTACTTAGGTGCAAACTTTCAACAAGATTAGAAGAAATAAAACTATGCGATGCGCCAGAATCGAATAAGGTACGAACAGGAAAATCAGAAATGTAAACAAGGCTTTCTACAGAAATACTACCTCGATCAAGAATTGGAGCGGTGTTGAGAGCATGCACTTGCCCTCCAGAAGGTCCTGCTCGCTGAGTCTGTCCTTGCCCCTGTCCTTGTTTCTTAGGGAAATCCTTGCTATAGTGTCCAGACTCTCCACAATGAAAGCATTCGCCCAACTTCCTCTTCTTCTTCCTACAGTCTTTGGCTATGTGCCCAGTAATCCCACAGAAGTTGCATTTCCTTGTCTCCTTTGTCTTGTTGTTGTCGTTGCCCTTGTTTCCCTTCTTGTTGTTCTTGTTGTTCTGGTTGTTCTGGTTGCTCTGATTGCCTCCCAACTTGGAGTCCACCTTCTTGGTTTGTGTCTCATTAGGCTTAACTTCTTTCTTGCCATTCTTATCGTCTCCTTGAAGCAAGGCCATATCCACTAAGCTCTCAAAAGTGGCCCCCATGGGTATATGAGACATGGCCAAACCTTGCAATGGCTCATTCAATCCTCGAGCAAAGCGTAGAGCCTTCTTCTGAGGTGTGTTAACCATGTCTAAACCAAATCGAGCAAGCTGGTTAAACTTATTCACGTACTCCTTAACAGTCATGTCCCCTTGCTTCAAAAACATAAACCTCTCCATTTGCAGATTCTCTTCGGCAGATGATAGAAACTTAAGCCCAAACCTCATTCTAAAGTCGGCCCAAGTCTCTATAGGCCTAGTAGCGTTGGTGACTTCCCACCAATATGCAGCTTCCTCTTTCAATAACCATACAGCCAACAGAACTTTCCTACGGTCTTCTATATCAAAGATAGCAAAAAGGTCTTCAGTTTCCTTCAACCAATTCCTTGCCTCAACAAAAGTCTCCGTCCCGACAAAACTTTTGCCACCCATCGCCTTAAAGTCCTTGCAAATCTTCGCGAAATCCACTTGTGGATGCTGAGGAGGATGAGGAGGAACCTCAGCTACGGGAGGAGGAGGAATGTTCGCGGGGTCGGCTTCATTTGCCCTTGCCTCCATGAACCTTCTAAACCAAATAGGGACTGCTACGCCCTCTGGAATGGCAAAATTATCGGCCATACTGAAACGAAGAAAAAGATTGATTGAGAACGAGGAAACAAAGGATAATGCTAATGGCTTTTGGGGAATAGCCTTTAAAATAAACTAGACTTTTCTTGGAAAATACTTCTTTATAATTGGCCTTGAAAATAGTTTTTCAAAAGGTAAGTTTTAAAAACCTTTTGCTCAAATCTCGTAAAACTTATGCTCTGATACCAAATGTAACACCCCACCTCCGCCAGGGTCACTCTTGCAAGTACGCTGGCTTTGGAGGGGCGTCAAACGAGGTAAACATGCATGAAGATATCACGAGACAGAACATATAAGTAAACAGAGTAAATAAAGCAGCGGATAAAATTACTATTTCAAAACCATAGTCAAGTTACATCAAAGTACTTAGTCATCATTTTCCAATAAAACAAAGTCTAGAAAACATAAACTGAAAAATACATAAGTAACTTATTCCCCAAAGATAACAGTGGTGTAGCCATGGCAAAGCTTAAGTCCAAACCGTACATGAGCTATCTGAAAAGCAAGCCAAAGATCCAAGCTAGGTGCTAGTGTTCCCACCCTGAGAACCTGGGGGGGGGGGGGGAACGGAAGAAAAGAGGCAAAAGAAAAAGGGTCAGTCATAAAGACTGGTAAGTCCTACCTACTATTAGTATAAAAACTAATGAAGTTAACTGAATATGAGAAACTGAGATTAAACATAAGCATGATAATTAAACTGGCAAGTGAGTAGATAACAAGATAGATCAAGTGTGGCATCGCATATACAAGGTTAAGTTTTTGCACCAAAAGTGTACTAGTATTCCAACCCATGTCAAGTATAAACAAGAAATGATCCCTTGGCCCAATACCATGAGATGATCCAAATCAAGGTCCAACTATACGATCTAGTCGATCGGCTCCCTATAAGCCTAACTCGTCGTGTATCGGTGTCATACGGCTCAGTCACAAATGTAGTTAACTGTGCAAGGTCCACCATAGGGTGTATCCAGCCCTAAGGTGTTAACCACTGACACAAAAACAATCACGCACAGTCTAAACCTACGGGTGTCCATGTTCAACTCCGGACTCATGTGCACGACCATGGCCCGCCTGAACTTAACTGGCACACCTTTATAGCCGTCTCTTTTTGGTCTCTTACAATCAGCCAAGTAATCGTGCCCCACCCTAGCCTAGTCCCAGGGTATCCATGATACTCCCTAGTGGGTTACTGCTGAAAAGGACCTCGCAACTAGGATTTCAAAGGGTTAAATGTGGTTAACCCTGTCCTAACCATGTATTGAGTTGGTTAAGTGTGTCCAAGAAACCCATGACTTAACCCTATCAATACATCGTGTTCAACTGGTTAAGTATATTCAAGTGGTTCATGACTTAACCCTACCATGTGGCATTAATTAACTTAATGCACCTCAACCTCTCACATTAGACCTTGTTGTGGTTACTAGTTAAGCCGGGCGGGTCTGGATAGCTTTACACCACAACCTAGTCTAACCTCGGGTTTTAAGCGCGACATGACCAACTACTCACATTGGGTCCTATTGTTTGTAGCTACTAGTTAAGCCGGTCGGTTCCGGGTAGATTTATGCTACAAACTCAACCCAACCTCGAGTTGGCCACTCTCATGTTTTCTAAGTGTCATGTCCATGTTCATGTTTTCAAGCATAAACACATGTCAACGTTCATGTCATATTTCAAGTCATGTTTCATGTCATATTCATGTTTACCCAAACTACCCAAACGTACCCCCAACGCACATGAAAGCGAAGCAACATAATAGATCAAATTAGGGGAACAACATGACAAAGATGGCATATGGTGGCAAAGTCTATCACAAGTTAAACATGGTGATATTTGAGGCAAAGGTGTTCAACATACTAGCATATAACATTATTGGCCTCAAAACATGTATGATAGCATAAAGGTGGTTTGGCCTCAAACATGACAACAACATAAAGGTGATTTGGCCTCCAACATGACAACAACTATCATAGGTGACAATCCTAACTTGTGCATAGCAAATAAGTCTAAATGTCATCATATGCATGTTAAGGGACATGAGGGGTTAAGGTTTGTTAACATGCATAAGCCATAATCCATTTCATAGCATTTTTCCCAAAAGTCAACATGAACGGTACTAGGTTCATGAAAGGTAAACATTAGGTCCACAAACATAGATCAAGAGGGACAAGAATAGATCTATGCATAATGATAGATCAAAGTCAAGTATCACACTTAAGCCCAATACCAACTTGCAACATGTCACATTAAGTTCATAGTTTAAATCTAAGAGTAGAATAGGGCTTACAAAAACGTGGCTATGAAGACTAGAACAAAACAAGATTGAGACGAAGCCACACTAGAGATCCCCAAATAAATAAGCTTCAAGTTGCCTTGAGAAATAAGAAGAAGATCCTTGCTTTGATGAAGAAAGGTTGCTCTTTTGATGAAGAAAGATTGCACTTTGGCCTTGGATTTAGTTTTGAATACTAAAGCTCATATGAATAAAGGTGGAGGCCATGATTAGGGAGCATTTTGGCAGCACTTAGTTGTAGGATTGATTTGTGTGGGTTTAGGCTAGGTCTAAGGGTCTTTTTATAGAAGCTAGGACTAGTTTAGGCTATAGGATTAACCCTAGTTTAGATCTGAGCCATCAAATCTCGTCACCAGCCAACAAAACAGGACCCAAGAGCCAAAACAGGTGCACCAGGCCAACCTGGCCGACAGGGGAGGTCGACCCCCAGGTTGACTACCCAGTCGACCTGGGCTGGGCGGGAAATTTTCCCGCCCAGTCTGTTTTGAACTCTGGATTTTCTGGAAACTTCGTCGGGCCATAACTGGGTCATACGGACTCCGATTTTCGAAAACTCGGACTCTATTTCGCGTATTTTTCCGAGACGAACGCAATGGCACAGCCCATTTCCCTTGATTCAGATTTTAGAATTTAATTCTGCCTTGATTTATGTTATAACAAGTTATTCAAAATACGGGTCGTTACATTACACGTGAATTCTACGCTTAAGATAGAAATCCTCAAATCCACACAGATCATAGATAAATGAGCGGAGCCCCCAATTGGATTTGAAACCATAGCGGGATCCTCAGCTAGACTAGTACTTAGGTGCAGATTTTCAACAACATCAGAAGAAGTAAAGGTATGCGATGCGCCAGAGTCAAATAAGGTTCGAACAAGAAAGTCAGAAATGTAAACAAGGCTTTCTATGGAAATATTACTACCTCGGTCAAGAGCTGGAGTGGTGTTGAGAGCATGCAACTGCCCTCCAGAAGGTCCTGCTCGCTGGGTCTGCCCTTGCCCCTGTCCTTGCTTCTTAGGGCAATCCTTGCTGATGTGTCCAGTATCCTCACAATGAAAGCATTCACCCAACTTTCTCTTCTTCTTTCTACAGTCTTTAGCCAGATGTCCCGTAATACCACAAAAGTTGCACTTCCTTGTCTCACGTGGTTTGTTAGCATTGTTGTTGTTGTCCTTGTTATTCTTGTTATTCTTGTTGCCTCCCTTCTTGAAGTCAGCTTTCTTATTCTGAGTCTCTTTAGGCTTAACCTCCTTTTTGCTATTCTTGTCTTCCTCATGAAGTAGAGCCATATACACCAAGCTTTCAAAGGTCGCCCCCATGGGTATATGAGTTAAGGCCAAACTGTGTAGTGGCTCATTCAATCCTCGAGCAAAGCGCACAGCCCTTTTCTGGGCCGTGTTAACCAAGTCCAAACTGAACCGAGCAAGCTGATCAAACTTATTCACGTACTCCCTAACAGACATGTCCCCTTGCTTGAGTGCTAGGAACCTCTCCATCTAAAGGTTCTCTTCTGCTGACGATAAGAATTTAAGCCCAAACCTCTCTCTAAAGTCTGCCCAAGTCTCAACTGGTCTGGTAGCATTGGTGACTTCCCAGCAAAATGCAGCTTCCTCTTTCAACAACCATGCTGCTAACTGAACTTTCCTATGGTCCTCCACATCAAAGATAACGAACAAGTCTTCAGTCTCCTTTAGCCAGTTTCGTGCCTCAACGAAGGTTTCAGTTCCAACGAAGGTCTTGCCGCCCATTGCTTTAAAGTCTTTGCATATTTTGGCAAAGGCGGTACCAGGAGGAAGAGGAACCGCGGCCACTGGGGGAGGAGGAGGAGGGATGTCTGCCGGGCCCGTGCCATTGGCCCTAGCTTCTAAGTACCTTCGGAACCATCCAGGTATGGGTACTCCCTCAGGAAGGTTAAGATCAGCCATGATGAAAAGTGAAAAGAAAAGATTCAAACGAGGAAACAAAGGAAAGTGCTAATGGCTTTTGGGGAATAGCCTTTTTAAACATAGAACTTTTTTTAAAAAATGCTTCTTTATATACGGTTTTTGAAAATAGTTTTAGAAGGTTTTTAAAACTTTTGCCCAGTCTGGTAACCTTCTGCTCTGATACCAAATGTAACACCCCACCTCTGCTAGGGTCACTCACAAAGGGAATGCACTAGTTTTGGTGGAGCATTATCTAGGTAAACATACACAGAGATATCACAAGACAGAACATAAATAAAGCAGCGGTAGAAATAAGAACCAAATTTCATTACGTTCGTGGAAAGAGTTAAAACCTCATATATCCAAAGTACAAATTATTCCATTACATCAAGTTCTAAATAAAGAAGCATAAACTCAAAATAACAATAGTAAATTATTCCCCAAAATAGCAGTAGTGCAGCCATAGCATAGCTCAAGACCAAACCGTACATGAGCTGTCAGAAAGAAAGCTAGATCCAAGCTAAGAGCTAGAGTTTCCTCCCTAAGAACCTGGGGGGGAACGAAAGAAAAAGGGGCGAAATAAAAAGGGTCAGTCGTAAAGACTGGTAAGCCCTAGTGAC
Source organism: Allium sativum (assembly GCA_030737875.1). Lineage (NCBI taxonomy): Eukaryota > Viridiplantae > Streptophyta > Magnoliopsida > Asparagales > Amaryllidaceae > Allium > Allium sativum. The sequence goes on along the minus strand of CM060909.1, from coordinate 422,948,275 downwards.
TTTCAGTATATAAACTAGTAAAGGTAACATGACATGTGAAAACTGGAATTAAACATAAGGATAATAACTGGATATGTATGATAACTGAGATAACAAGATAAGTCAAGTCTAGCATCGCATATTCCAGATTCGCTGCACCAACTGTACTAGTATTTTTACCCATGTCAAGTATTAACCATGAAATGATCCCTTGGCCCAATATCACGAAATGACCCATTACGGGGTCCTACAGTACGATCTACTAATCGATCGGCTCCCTACAAGATTCTAGCTCGCCATGTGTCTGTGTCATACGGCCCTATCATGAAATGTAGTCACCTGTGCTAAGTCCACCATAGGGTGTATCAAGTCCTTGGATGCCAACCATCGACACGAATCAAGCACGCACAGTGTAAACCTACGGGTGCCCAGTGCCTGCTTTTTCAACTCCGGACTACGTGCACGACCATAGTCCGCCTGAACCTACAATGGCACACCAACTCAGCCGTCGTTCTGGTCGCTTACAATCAGCCCAGTAATCGTGCCCCACCCTGCCTAGTCCCAGGGTATCGTGATACTTCTAAGTGGGTTACTGCTGAAAACGACCGCATAACTAGGGTTTCTAATGGGTTAAGTGTTGTCATTTAAATTCGTGACTTAACCCTATCCAATCCTGTATCAAGTTGGTTAAGTATATTCAAGTGGTTCATGACTTAACCCTATCCAAATCCTGTATCAAGTTGGTTAAGTATATTCTAGTGATTAATGAATTAACCCTATCATGTGGCATTAATTCATTAATGCACCCAACCTCTCACATTAGACTAATTGTTGTGGTCACTGGATTTTGCTGGGAAGTTCCGGGAAGGTTTACACCACAACATAGTCTAACCTCGGGTTTTACGTGCAATATGACCAACTACCCACATTGGATCCTATTGTTTGCAGTAACTGGATTTGCCGGGCGGTTCCGGGCAGATTTACACTGCAAACTCAACCCAACCTCGAGTTGGACATTTTCAAGTTTATCTAAGTGTCATGTCCATGTTCAAGTTTTCAAGTATAATTTCATGTCAAGTTTTCATGTCATGTCATGTCAAATCATGTCAAATTCATAGCCAATTGAAGTTTGCCTAAACTACCCAAAACGTATTCCCATCGCACGTAAATTCTAATCGATACAATTAAATCTAATTAAGGAATAACATAAAAGGAACGGGCATAAGGTGGCAAAGGTGATTACAAGTCAAGCATGGTACAATTTGAGATAAATGATTACAACAATATTGGCATATGATATAGTGGTCTCAAATATCAAATCTAGCAAAATATAGAGTGATAGTCATGGTAGCAGTCGATATAAGATAATAACTCCAAACTTGTGAACAACAACTAATCCAACATCATAGGCATGTTAATCATCATGGACATGAGGGGTTTAGGTTTAAAACATGAATAGTTCCCAAATCAATTTCATAGCAATTTACCCAAAAGTCAAGATTCAAGATGAACGGTACTAGGTTTAAGGTGGGTAATAATAATAGATCCAATATGAACAATAATAGATCCAAGGTGAACAAAAGTAGATCCAAAATATACAATGATAGATTCAAGATATACAATGATAAATCCAGGATAATCGTCACTTAGGTTCAATTACAATTTACAACATGTCCATATTAAATTTAAAGTTTAGATCTAAAAGTAACTGGGGCTTACAGATCGTGGTTTGAGAATTAGAGAATAAAAGAGGCGACGTAGAATCACTAGAAATCCCCCGAAGCAGCAAATTCTCTAAACGTAGTCTCGTCGTAGAAGAAGAAGTCCCTTTCTCTAACTTTTCAACCAGAATTTGAGCAGCATAAGGCCAGAGAGAAAATGTGTAGAGAGAAGGGAGCTAGGGGGTTGTTTGTATAGGGTCAGACCAATGAATTTAGACTGAAATCGAACCAGGTACATCAGGAAGAATTCTGACCCAAAAGTGGGTTTAGGGTACCAGGTCGACCCCTAGGTCGACACTATGGTCGACCTGGTCCTGGTCAGGTCAACTACATGGTCGACCACCCAGTCGACCTGGTCCTGGGCTGGAAATTTCCCGCCCAGTCTATTCTGGGTTTGAATTTCGAATTTTGAATTCGAATTCGAGCTGTTTTGAACTCTGAAATTTTTTAAAACTTTGGAGGGCCATAACTTGGTCATACGGACTTCGATTTTCGAAAATTCGGACTCGTTTCCAAGCAGAATTTCGAGACGAACGTAATGGCGTACCCCGTTGCCCTTGATTCTTACCTTGAAAATTAATTCAGCCTTGATTTATAGTTATCACACTTTATTAAGATACGGGTTGTTACATTAGGCCTACAACGTGTGGATGCTGGATATGCCAGTCGGGTCCGGGCAGACTTATTCCACAATTAGGCCTAACTTTGTGTCATAGCCCGATTCGCATTTACGTACTTACACTTCCCACATTATGTTCAACATTAGTGGTTGCTGGATATGCCGGTTGAGTCCGGGAAGACTTCCACCACTAATGCAACCTAACCTCGTGTCATAAGTACAATTACAATTCCTAATTGTAATTACTAAACATTCCATTTTCAATTAATTAAACATTTCCTTTTATAGGTGTTAATACCCATTTTACCCAATAATCTGAATTATATGTCCAAAAATGTTCATATTCAAATTATGCCAATATCAACCCTTTTTACCCCATTCCTTAACTAGCGCACTCATAAATTGGCAGCATGCCTAGGCTAGATAATGGCCTAGTCATAAACGACAAAAGGGAAAAACAATAGGAATGTCACAAAAGTGATCATCTTGGCATAACATAAACTTAGCATGATAATGTGAACATACATACTGGCATGGACATGTAATTAACATCATAACAGGTGGACATAAAACCGATGAACTAGTGGCAGTCAATTGATTTTAACATAACTACGATGTCGCAATAAGCATAGTAAGATCGAAATTAGCAATTTAGATGTCCAATTAGTTTAGATCTAACATGGTAACACATGGTGATAAATTAGATCACATAATTCAGATCTAGAGGTTAAAATAGATCTAACATGATAACACAAGATGATAAATTAGATCACATAATTCTGATCTAGAGGTTAAAATAGATCTAACACCATTAGAATGACATAATAACATGTTTAGATTTAAATATGTCCAACTTACAACATATCTAAGTTGATCGCAATATGAAAGGTGATTTACATACAGAATTAGATCTAACCAATGTTGCAACTGTCAAAATTAATAGATTTACATTCACCACAACATAGTTACAAGTCAAGATCCACAAAGGCAACATAATAGAATAACCACAATTGCATCAGATCTAGAGAATTAGATCTATCATGACATAGTATAAGATCTAACAATAGCATAGATTCAAGGTTTACAACGTATCTAAATCACAATCTTTCATAGTTTACTTCTATTCATTTAAACCTAAAAATAACTAGAAACTCACCGCGTTAGGTTTAGAGAATAGAGAAAGAATGGATCTTGGATTTCTGGATTTTATTTGCAAAGTTGATTGAAGAAGATAAGGGATCCAGTTCAATTCACACACCAGCAGAGTCTGACCGCCATTGTTTCTTTGTGAAGAAAACAAAGGAATATAGGTATATTTATAACTGCTAGGTTACAGAATTCGGATGTCACCTTAGCACTAAAGCAATTGAGTCATGGGTTCGCCACTCACTTGAAAAGGGCCCGAATACCCAAAAACTCCTATGGGCGCACTTTACAGGTGAGCCAGTGAAAATTGCCTTGGCGCACTTGTGAAGTGCGCTAGTTATATCTTATTTGATCGTCAAACTTTTATCGTCCGTAACTTCTTCATACGTTATCCGTTTTACGCAAACCAGGTGTCTATCTTGACCAGAATTTCGAGATGGACGCAATGACGTAATTCGTTTCCCTTAATTCTGGATATTAAGTTAATTATTCTTTAATTTATTCTCTTTAATGTCGTTAAAAATTTGGGTTGTTACACCAACATCGAAGGAGATTTTCTTGGTGCTTGTCTGATATTGATTTAAGCCTCTGGGGCTTATGCTTGAGGGATATTAAATTCGATTAGGATGGTTTACGTGAGATACATATAATCTGGATGTTATGAGTGCTAGTGGTGTTTGCTTCTGATTGCCATGAATGAATGGTTGTTTTGGTTTCCATGAATGAATGGTTGAAGAGTTTGATGTAAAAGCTATCACTATCCGATGTGGGGCAGAAAGGGTTGAGTTCTTCTCTGGTGTATGGGTAGATTAGTATGTTTACCTATCAATTCTCATATACTTTGTTGATGATGTTAGATAGTGGTTTTATCGCTCATCAAGACTGTTGTCTGACTCAAGGTTTTATGTTTCCGTCTTATTACCTTGGGTTGTTCATCCGGTTGTGGATGGACAGACTGAGTAGCAGGTGACAGGTTATAGTTTGGTGAGACGACGATGCTGATCGATGTCGAGCTGGAGCCTTACGTACCATATTTATTACTATATAGTGTTTTCTGTTTCCGCTGTTTGAGTTGCTCTATGAGTGTTGTAGTGAGGCTTTATGTACAGATTTTGATAATTCCTATGATGTATGGATAATCTTTCAGGATGTTGTGAAAATTTCAAAAGTTTTTTATATGATGCTTCACTATTCTTACCTGTTGTATATGTTCTACTATATTTTGTCCTTGCGCTGTGAGTTCTACGATAGGTCTTCTTGTGCTTCTTACCTTGATGATCGTCCACAGCTGCCTGGCACGTCTTTCAACGTGTTATTCCTCTTGTTTAGTGCAGGGTTTGTGGGCGGTTGTCACAAGTACAATGGAGGTGCTGGTGAAATTTTTAGGAAATTTAAGGAGTTAGAATATTTTTAAGAAAATTTGATAACTAAAAATCAATGTATCGATATGTATATAATTCGATAAGGAAACAAACTTAGAATAAAATATTAGAAAGGGCCAGGGATTGGTTGATGGATGTTTTGTTTTTCTTTGATAATTAAATCACCGGCAATCAAAGATTTTTGACCATCGTTGTCAATACGGAGAGACCGATTGGATTTATTATCGAAAACCACTCCGTATAGGCATAGGCATTGCGAATTATATTATTTGAAGATAATCAAAGACGGAGTAAATTGCAATGACTGTTCTGTTTGTCCAGGCCCAGGACAACCAGTGTGAACAAATGTCTGACAGAGTATTCTGAACGAATCACATAAGACGATCTTTTCAAGATATTACGTCTGGTGGCGGAGAAATTCGTTTTTCTTTTCTTTTTATACCCGTAATATTTATGGGTAGATCAACTAGTGATTTGACGGGTTTGACCATGTGGCATTCAAAGTGTATGGCAGCCAGATGTTCTAAAAAGGTATACGTAGCCTCAGGCCTCACAACTGGGAAATGACAAAAATTGGGCAGGCAGCATGGCTAGTTGGGTCACACCCAAGAAGGGTATATTTGTCACCGATCTAGAGAAATAGTTCAATTATTTGTTCTTCTTTCGATTATGTATCTTACGGATTACAGTTGGACGACCGACAACCATGGGTGACAATATATTCGCTACACTCAAGCTAAATGAGTGGGCGGTCATGTGTGGTCGGGTTGCAAGATGTTCTTGCCGAACCCCAGTGTATCCCCTCTAGAGTATACTGATCGGGAGGTGGTCCCATACCTTGTCATAGTTGGAATCCAATCTCTAATAAGCGCCCTGCGGGTTTTGATTTTATACTATGTATGTAGAGCGTGAGATGCAAGTGTTCTACTATTTGGTTATTTATTAGATTAGACATTATTATAATATCACTGGATTTTGGTATCAAAATATTTTGGGTTATAGTAAGGTAAAAGCCGCCCATGTTTATGTGTGGGCTAGTCTTACTATTATCCTTTTCTTTTAAAAGGTTACCAAAGTAAAACAATATGGTTGGAGTTTACTCACACCAGTCCCATGAATCACCTAGAGTTTATTTTGTTTATTTTCCCCTAAATTCTTGGGTGCCCAAATTTGTACGGGCAGTCAAGCGTTTCAGGATTTTACAGATACACTTAGAGGAGCTTGAAGTAGGAGGTTTCACTGATAATTATTTAGAGTTATTCCTGCTGTATCAAATGTTGTATTGTACTCTGATAATGGTATGTATATATGATACAAAACAGATTTGTATTACAAAGTTATGATATATAATATTATATTTTTTTAGTTTCTGTGACACCCCACGTCCGTTAATGTCACTCTTTAACAGAATGCATTAAGTTTTGTGAAGCGTTATAGGTAAATAGAAAAGAAACTCACAAGACAGATAAAATAGTAGCGGAAATTTAAAACTTTATTTCCTAATAGAAAACATCGTGGTCTCAGAATCCAGTTACAACATCATACTAAAATACTGGAACAAAATACATCAAATAAAAGCATCTGTCTTGTACTAAAAACCATCATAGTACAGAAGTAAAAATCCATAGTCCCCATAAGTAGCCATAACAAGTAGACAAGAAATCAAAGCAGTACATCGAAGAAATTCAAAAATCCAAGCAGAAACAGAAGAGAGAATCCTAATCATGCCTGAGCACTCCCACCCTGAGAACCTAGGGGGAAAGGAAGAGAGAGAAAAGGAAACAAAACGGGTCAGACATAAAAGTCTAGTGAGTCCAGTTACTTTTAGCATATAAATAAGTAAAAGCATCATGGCAAGCATATAAACGGGATGAGAGATAACAGTATCATGTACAGGTATGAACATGATAAGCAGAATAAACTGAACAAAATACGCCTCTCAAATACTTTTCTCTGCAACAATACAAGTATATCAGATATGATCCCAACAGAAACATATGATAGACTTAGGCGTACTTCTAGTAACGGGTTTTACCCCAAATAGTAATAATAGGTACCCTAACAGAAATAACGGATGTTATCCCAACCAGAAACCACGGAAACCTAGACAGGCAGGACTCGATGTACCCTAATTACTATCCCTAATCGATCGACTCCCTATCCCATAAATACTCTGTGTCGGTCCTACAGTAGGATGTATCACTTCCTAAAGTGGCAACCCACTGAAAGACACAGCCATATCTACTGGTGCTATAGTGGATTATTATCCCTAATCAATCCGGAACCATGCACGCACATGACTCCGTCGGAACGCACTATCAGAACACCTCCACCTAAATCAACCTCTTGCAATCAGCTCAGTAAGCGTGCCCTTGCCCCTACCAAGTTCGGGGTCCCTCTTTGATACCAGAATGGGTTACTGACTGATACGGGTCCTACGCAACAGATAACACAAGCCACCCCCTAGGCTTGTATCCCTAACTACTAGGATTTTGACAGGTTATGCATAACAGATTAACTAGCTCGCATAACCCCAAAATATATAACAGGTTAAGTTTATCGGGTTTGTATAACCCTCCATAGATTTGATATATTTACTTAACCCCCACAGATTCAAACAAGTTTACTTAACCCTTACTATTTAACAGGTTCATATAACCCCCGAATAAACCCCTTCTCAAGTAGCTCCCCTACTTACTTGCTGAGCTCCCTCCTTTCTCTAGGATCCATATGACACACAGGCAATGCAACTGGCTTCGGATTATCTACTAAGTATATTCAGAAATCAATCTCGTGCCTCGGAGGTAAGCCCCTAACCTCCTCACAAACATCCAAATACTCACAGACTACTAGTATAGATTGCAAATCATATTGATAGTTGCGTCAAGTGATTCTAGGAAACTAAGCATGACAGACCCCTTTGGGTCACAAGAAAACTCAAGAGTCCTTCCTCGACAAGTCAAAAGTCTAACGACCCTCCTCTCACTGTCTAGAATGGCACCATACATGGCTAGCCAATCCATCCCTAGAATCAAACCATAGCCATAAAACCAAACACATATGCGTCGCACTCAAAATCCACGCCCAACACGGACATCCTCAAACCCCGACAAACCATAGACAGATGAGCCGTGCCCCCAATGGGGTTTGAGACAACAATGGGATCTGAAACCGTACTAGTACTAAGGTGCAGAGACTCAACCATAGAATCAGATATAAAAGAATGTGAAGCGCCAGAATAAAAAAGAGTCCTAATAGGATGATCGGAAAGAGAAATCAAACCTTTAACAGAAACTTCCTACCTTTGTCCGGTACATTGGACTCGAGAGCATGCACCTGCCCTCCAGAAGATCCGGCCCTTTGGCTCTGTCCTTGCTTCTTCGGGCACTCCCTTGAATAGTGTCCGACCCCGCCACAGTGGAAACAAGCATTCTTCCTCTTTCGCCAATCTTTGACCAAATAATCCACGTTCCCACAACCATAACATTTCTTCTTGCCTTGAGCTTTGTCATTTTTCCGCCTTTCTTTTGTTGTTGTTCTTTCTTGGGCCACACTTTCTTGCTTTGTGTTTCTTCAGTCTTAGCCTCCTTTTTCTCATCTTTACCATCTTCGTTCATTAATGCCATATCAACCAGCTTTTCAAAAGTATCCACATCGAAATATGAGACAATGACAATCCTTGGAGAGGTTCATTCAATCCTCTCGCGAACCTCAAACCTTTCTTGGGTGGGGTATTCACCAATTCTAGCCCAAACCTTGCCAACTGATTGAACTTATTGATATATTCTTTAACAGACATGCTTCCTTGCTTAAGTGCCAGAAACCTTTCCATTTGCATACTCTCTTCTGCCTAAGGAAGAAACTTCATCTCAAATCTCTATTGGAAATCATCCTAAGTCTCAGCTGGATGCCCTACTTGCGTCACTTACCACCAGAATATAGCCTCGTCCTTCAGCTGGCAGGCGGTAAACTGAATCTTCCTACGGTCGTCAACCTCAAAAATCCCAAATAATTCCTCCATCTCTTTTAGCCAATTCCGTGCTTCCATAAAGCTCTTAGTTCCACAAAATGGATTTCCTCCCATAGCACAGAAATCATTGCATATCTTGGAAAAATTATCCGCTCGTGGAGGAGGGGAACAACCGTTGCAGCTGGGGGAGGGGCGTTTGCTTGGCCTCCGGCAGGTGCCGTAACCTCAAGATATCTATGGAATCAAGCCGGTATATGAACGCCTTTGGGAATATTAAGTTCCACAGACATGCTAAAACGAAAAGGAAAAAGGGATTCAAACAGAGAATCGAAAGATATTTTATATGGCTTTGGGGAATATGCTTTCCAAAAACAGACTTTTCTTTTGAAAATACTTCCTTTTGAAAACAGTTTTCAAAACCTTTTATCTGATCTTGTAACCATCAGCTCCGATACCAAATGTGACACCCCACATTCGTTAATGTCACTCTTTAACAGAATGCATAAGTTTTGTGAAGCGTTATAGGTAAACAAAACAGAATCTCACAAGACAGATATATAAAATAGCAACGGAAACTTAAAACTTTATTTTCCAATAAAAAACATCGTGGTCTCAAAATCCAATTACAACATCATATTGGAATACTGGAATAAAATATATCAAATAAAAGCATCTGCCTTGTACTAAAAACCATCAGAGTACAGAAGTAAAAAGCCATAGTCCCCATAAGTAGCCATATCAAGTAGACAATAAATCAAAGCAGTACATAGAAGCAATTCCAAAATCCAAGCAAAATAGAAGAGAAAATCCTAATAAAGCCTGAGCACTCCCACCCTGAGAACCTGGGGAGAAGGAAGAGAGAAAGAGAAAAGGAAACGAAACGGGTCAGACATAAAGTCTGGCGAGTCCAGTTACTTTTAGCATATAAATAAGTAAAAGCATCATGACAGACATATAAACGGGATGAGATAAACAGTACCATGTACAGGTATGAACAGGATAAGCAAAATGAATTGAACAAATTACGCTTCTCAAATACTTTTCTCTCCACCAATACTAGTATATCAGATATGATCCCAACAGAAACATATGGTAGACTTAGGCTTACTTCTAGTTACGGGTTTTACCCCCAAATAGTAATAACAAGTACCCTAACAAAAATAACAAGTGTTACCCCAACCAAAAACCACGGGCATCAAAACAGGCAGGACTAGATGTACCCTAATTACTACCCCTAATAGATCAGCTCCCTATCCCGTAAATACCCTATGTCGGCCCCACACTAGGATGTATCACTTCTTGAAGTGGCAACCCCTCGAAAGACACAGCCATATCTACTAGTGTTAGAGTGGGTTATTATCCCTAATCAATCCAGAACCATTGACACACATGACTCCGTCGGAATGCGCTATCAGAACACCTCCACCTAGATAAACCTCTTACAATCAGCTCAGTAAGCGTTCCCCGACCCCTACCTAGTTAAAGGTCCCTCTTTGATACCAGAATGGGTTATTGAATGATACGGGTCCCACGCAACAAATGACACAAGCCACCCCCTAGGCTTGTATCCCCAACTACTAGGATTTTGATAGGTTATGCCTAACAGATTAGCTATCCCGCATAACCCCAACATATAAATAGATTAAGTTTATCTCGTTCGTATACCCCCCCCCCCTCAGATTTAATATATTTACTTAACCCCCACAGATTCAAACAAGTTTACTTAACCCCCACCATTTAATAGGTTCATATAACCCCCACTGATTTACATAGGTTAATTATTACAAGTTAACAGGTTCATATAACCCCCCACAGATCTAAACAGGTTTCACTTATTGTTTACAGTTTCATTACATGTTTCGCTTAATCAATAAATTAAGCCTACTGATTTATATGCCCCAACCATCAAGTCATAACCCACAGTATAAGATATGCCCCAAGTTTTAGTCTTACATCATAGTATAGGTTATGCCCCCAAATCCCAGTCATGATTCATAATACAAGATATTCCCCAATTTATCTTTCCCAACCATTCCCAATTTCGTTCGTTCGAATATTTCAGCGATAAGCCTAGGCTCGAAGGTAGCCTAAGCTGTAAAAATAAAAAGGGAAAGAGGGAGAGAAGAGAACAGAAATAGGCATAATAACATAATAGACATACGATAACTGAAATAGGCATATCAAAAATAGGCATATAAGAACTGAACAGTAGATCAGTTGTATAGAGGAATGCATGTAATGACAGATCTGTTTAGGTGTGAATCTGATTCTTAACAGGCATAGGTTTAGATCTAGATTTATAAACATGTCAAGATTACTTTTTATATGTTTATATCTAAAAATAACATGAACTCATGGAGATTGGATCTAAAGAATAGAGAATAACAAGCAGATGTTGCAGAAGAATTTCTTGTATATGAATAGGCTGTTATTGAAGAAAATATGCTAGTTCAATCCAAGCTGGGGAAGCACCTCGTTGTCTCCATTATTTTTGATGTATAAAAACAATAGAAATGGGGTCCTATATATAGCCTAAAGTCATGAACCTAGACCAGAAAAACGTCTACGTTCAGCAAAAGAATTCTCCCAGATCTATATTGGGTCGACCCACCCTGACCGGGTCGATCCACTCCCCTGGGTGGAACCATAGGTCGACCCAGCCGGGTCTTGGGTCGACCCCAATGGGTCGGTCCAGATTCACCACTTCGCTCTGTTTTGAATAATTTTGAATTTTGAATTTGAATTTATATATATGATTCCCTTATATGTATGACTTCTAAGCTTAATAACTCCCTCATACGATGTCCATTTTATCCAAACTCGGAGTCTATCTATCTTAAGCAGAATTCCAAGACGAACACAATGGTATGGTCCATTTTACTTGATTCCTAATATTTAATTATGTACTCTTTAGTTTATTGTTATAGTGTCATTTAAAATTACGGGGTGTTAAAGTTCCGCTGTGAGATTTTTATGTTTCTTTAGTTATTCTTCTGTCTATTTCTATTTCTTTAAACCTAATGACTCATATTTCCATATTATTTGGGTTGGACGTGTGTTGTTTAGTCAACTTAGATAGTACGTATTTGCGGGCCGTTACATATAGGTATCTCATTAGAATTTTAATATATTTACTCAAAATCAATTTATATTTCATACTATTACAACTTAGAATAAAATTTAAAATTTCAGACTATTATACTTATGAATTTAAACTTATATTACATTTATTTGGAAAGTATTATTATTTCCACAATCATTATAAATTCAATAATTTTTTTCTTTTTGAATTATCGTATTTCAAGTCTACTTGTATATACTCTCTTAATATAACTTTTATAAGTTCGCAACAAATAACCTCTTCGTATTTCTTTTAAAAGTGTCATTTATTAAGAGTTTTCAATTTATTCTCAAGAATATTTTTTATACTATAGGACTTTTTGTTTATTTACATAACAATACAACCGAATGTTTAATACCTTTGTTATTATTCACACAAATTTTATTTTAATGTTTCTTGCACTGTTTATTTAGTTTGATCTAAGCTAAGTTTGGAATACAGGCTAGGAGTTGAGTTACCAGACGAATCTAATTACTAAGAATCTACAAAGGGGAAAGACTTTAATTAAAATAAATTGGAGAATATTTAGGATTTTGAAAGCTAGTGATTCTAAAGTTCCTAAGGCGAATTCGGAATGAAGATCGAAGTTTAGACTTAGAAATTCCTAACCTAAGGGAAACCTAACAAAAGAAAATGAATTTAAAGAAAGAAGACTCTTAAATTTGGCTCGATTTTAAAATATATATTAATATTATAATCCTTTTAAAACCATTTCTACTTTTAAAACACTCTCTCTCAAGACTGATTCTAGTGATGATTTCACTCATTCTAGCGTGTCGCTATCCTATCTCTAATGAGTTTCAACCCCATAAGCTAATATATATATATATATAACTAAAGCTCTAATACCAAACCTATAAAGACCTACTCTTCCGACCGCTTTGAGTCAATAATAAAACTAACTCAAATCGTTCGAAACGACAGATTGTTAATTGCTACGAGGTTAAAAATTAATCATTACAGACACAAAATAAGAAGAATATCTCATAGTGGAATAAATATTATACAATAATACAAAACCCTTAATATATATAAGATCTCCGAGTATAGAAATAAATACAGATAGAGTGGAAGACTGAATATAGAATCTCCCAAGTACATGAATAAATGACAGAAATAGAAATAAATGGAATATGAAGTTATAGATAGAAAGCTAAAACTCCGCCGAATCTCAAGCTCCAACTGATAAACCTCTAAAGCTGGAATACTTAGGCCGACCCAAGCATAATGCAAAAAAAAAAAACAATCGAGTCGGGACAAAGTGAATCAACTCAAGTGAAATGTTCAACGAAATGCAAATAACTTGATGTATGTTTGAGACTCCATCTTTTAAGGATCATGGAACCAATACATATAATATACTATGTTATTATAATAGTGTTTACTGTAAATATACTATAGAAAACAAGGTAAGTTGAATTAGCATATTACCTTTACATCGTTTATAAGCATTGTAGTCCATATAGTTACCGTAAACTAGTGGCATCACGTGGCACTACATAGAAAACAGCACAAATCAAAATCGTAGGGGTCTCGATCATGATAATATGACAAGACACCAAGGCAATACCCCATGGTAGGATTATACTGTATTGCAGCCCCCAAGTGGTGGTAACGCATAGCCGCAACTACCATCCGCCTTAAACAACACTCTCCTAATTAATCAAAGGTGCACCCAAATTAACCTTCTATGTCTCTTATTTCTGTTATTGTTTCTATGAGGCTGCATAATTGATTTTATTATTATGTTCCATTGGTATCTAAATAGAAAAATACAAGATCCTAATAAAATAATAACGCCTCTGCTAAAATTATATATATATATATATATATTTCACTACATATATAAGTATTATACCTATGTCGACTAGATATTATTTCTATAAGACTTGTGACCTATTCATTTCAACAAAACTCGGTCTAACTGTTTCCAATACTTTTAAATAGGGAAAACGTTATGTAATCCCAACAACTATATTGAAACAAAATCAATCCACAACATGGTGCTATCTTTCCTGTCCATTCTATTAGTCATTGGTTTTATTTGAAGAAGCATGATATTTTTGTACCAGATGTGAAAGAATGCCAAAGAAACCGTTGATGAGGTAAGGTCTAACACCATTTCTTCTATGTGAAATGCCAACCTAACCATTATTGTGAAATATATGTATCCTTGGATACCATTGAAATGTCAATATACTGGATTCCACAATGTCGACAACTGTCATGGCTTTTGACAAGGAAGTTTGAAGGACTTAGAGGACAAAAAGTTGATGACATGCTTTACATATACAAACCTATAAAATAAAAGTTTTTTCCAACACTTTCCTTCTAACTCTAGCATTTAAAATAAACACTGTTTTGTCCAACAAATTTTGTTTCGTAAACAATACGATAAACCCACTTTACTCTATTACCTACGCAACCTATGTTATATTTATATGGACCAATTTAATCTTCGTTAGCCTATTCCCATTAATGCTTACGGGGCATTGTGTTTGTTCATACACTATACACTTAATTTTCAAATTCTCTCTTTTTCTGTCTGTTTTCTTTCACCATTTGTAGATTGTAGTGCTATCTCCATAGTCTACTTGCATAGTTTTTGTAACGCCCCAGATTTTTCGACCATTTTAATTTGAATATTTAAAACGGTTTAAATATCGATTTGGTAATATTAATGAATTTTATCGATATATTAAGACCTTAAAATTGTTTTCTATTCAAACGACCCCCGTTTTCGATGAAACAAATTTTATTGGAATGCGTACAATTCATTATTTATATATTTCCAGTTTGGAGCAAATTGGAGTTGTTTTTCCGGTAGGCGAAATTTTAAAGGGTGAACCGATAAATTTAAATGATGCTATTTTTACAAACAAGGTCTGTTTTCAAAGGAATTATTTTTATTGGGTTCGTATCATCAAGACGTAGTAGTATAATTTATTTTCATTGTGGTTGGAGTTTGTAAATATTGATATGAATATTGAATGCTCAACGAAAGTCGACGGAAAAATTAAATAACCGTGAAAATATAACCTTACCAAATCAAATACATACACTATAATTCATGTGAAGCCTAAACTATCAGACAGAACCCGCTAGGTTATTTTCCATTGCCTATCCCATGAATTGTCCTTGTCATGAATTAATGAAAACAGCACGGCTATAGCCTACCCAGTACCCATCTATAGGTATGCAACGCACAACTAAAATAAAGAAATATGTGTAACAATGTATGTATATATATATTAATTACTTTCTATGCAAGCTTCTAAACTTTTCCGTGGTAGCCACGATTTTTCAATTCCTTTACTTGTACGCCACACAAAAATAATTCCTTCTTTCCCACGCTGTCGTCTGTATATATATTCAGCCCGACATGTTTCAAACAACCCATACCTTCGCTCCACCCTAAAGTAATACCAGAGTTTTTCTTCTGCAAACTTATAACTGAACCTAAACTTATAAGAAAAAGAGAGAGAGACGAGAAGTAGAAGGCGTTGGGTGATGAGGTCCAAACGCAGCCAATTGCTAGAGATCGGTGCATGCTACTAGAAAGTCGGACGGTAGTCGGTGGATGGGCCTGTTTTGGTTTAACATGAAGTATAGTATTAGTGGGTATCACGAGCAAAATGTTTTGAAAAGAAAAAAGAAACGAAAGATATATGGTGTGTGAATGGATAAAATAGAGCAGTGAGTGCATGCTGCGGGTGTTCCGGCTCGCATGCAAGGACAGAGAAGCTTCACCAGTTTTGAAAATGAAGTGGCAAACTAAAATATGAAAATGGGAGGGCGATTTCACTGTACATGGAGAGGGTACTTGTGTGGGCTTTGAAAAAATGGACGTGCAGGCGTGGTGTCATTGGGGAAAGCTGGAAACTAAATGCAGTGGGGTTGGATTGCAGTTGCCTAGGGAGAATTATGGAGGACGCGTTTGCAATTAAGAGTGTGTACAGTTGGAGCCGTGTGTATGTTACATGGCAAGGTGCAGCTGTGTTATAACGGGCTGGAAGGATTTAAGTGCATGGAAGTGCGAAGCTTTCCCATGAAGACAGTAGGATGGACACGCATGATGAGTGAACAATGAAGTGTTTTAAGAAAGTGGGAAAGAAATGTTTGGTGAAGGAGGACGTAACTGTATTTGAGACGTGGTGGATATTTTGGTTTGAATGTAAGAAAGTAAGGCTGTGGAGTCGGATGTATGACAGTATGGAGGCTAAGCGTTGGAGGCAGGTGGAAGGTCCATGAGTACTGTGTATGCCAGGGGAAAGTTCATCGTGAGTCAGGTGGTGTCAGACTGGCGAGGGGTTAAACGCGGTGGTGCATGATGACTGGGCGGCGCGGGTTACTAGTGTCAGTGGAATGGAAGCTTCGATGATAAGAAACATGAGAATGAAGTGGAGTAACGTGGTGCAGTTTTTGTGTTGAGGGGAGTTCGCGCAAGAAAGCCAGTGAGGTATATCCCGATAAATCTTTTATACACATACCCAAATACAAATCAACGTGCATAATTTCGAGTATTAGTTGGGCCTAACAGTGACTAAGCCTTGTAAGTAGATTTAAGTCGGCCCTCTAACAAGTTAAAGTTGGTTGTTTTCAAAGAAATGGATCAGCTTGATTTATTTTCAACCTTTAAGAAAGTAGGGCAGTTCAATTTAAAGCAAAACAGTGTCGGCCTGATCAATTCTAATTAGAGTAACTAAGTTAATATATATATAATAATAGTTGGTACAAAATGATTTAAGATCGACTTACATGATTTAGATTTAAAAATGCTTACCACTTTATGATAGTGACTGACCATTTTGGAAATGTGCCCAATTATAGGGGTTAAGTAGCCTGACTTTTATATAACAAAATTAACGTTAAATTTAATTAATTAAAGGTTTAGTAAAATTAATTTAAACCCATATAAAATTTATAAGGTGCTCTTGCGTTGCCAGAATTCGGGAAGACTGAAGATGTTGAAACTGCATCGATGAGCGTAACCGGTTGAGGACAAACGGAAATCCAGGTGAGTTCAACTCACTCAGTTTATCCCATTTATATTTTATATAAGCCGGTTTTTTTATTTTGTGTGCAATGATTGCTCATGTTTGCTGATTGAATGACTATTTGCACATATGTTGAATATTTTAAATATTCACTGATCAAATTAAACGGTTGTTTAATTTAATCAAATTAAATCCTTATTTTAACGATTAGATTCCAAACGAGTTAACTTACCTTGTTGGTTAGGTTTATGATAATATAAACGTATTAAATAAATAATTGATTGCTTGATTGGATGAAATTAATTGATTGTTGATGGTTATCAGTTAAACTGTTTATTTCTATTTACTGTGATAAATATATTATCGTAACCCATTTTGATGCAGAGAAGGACAGGTTGGAGGAATCCAACCGGATTCCTCAAATATATTGTTATATTATATGAACTGTTAACTAGTATGATTGAATGATTGTTAATCGTTGAATTAAAATTCAACAATTGTTCGTTATTAACCAATGGGTGATATTGGTTGAGTAGTTGGCGACGGTTGGCCTAAAATGAATCATTTTATAATCATTGATTTACAATCAGGAAAATCGATGGAGATAAGGTTATTAAATTTTATTTATAACCAAAACGAATTTTGAAATCTATTTTATATAGATTATTTGAATAATAAATTATTAAGTGAAATCAATAATTATTTTTATTCAGTAATTATAAACTGAATATATAAAGCAAATTCTTATGTTGGTGAGTTTTATAAGCAAATGAGTAAGGGTTATCCAAAGAGTTAAGGTTTGGATTAATCATTTCGAGTTAATTATTAAATGGAATTATTTAATTTAATTATATTGTTAATTGAATTAAATAGAATTCTTTTTAAATTGATTTTATAAATTTAATTTAAAGAAGGGACTAATGGAATTGATTAACGGATAACCAGATTTTGAGATAACTAAGTTAACTGCTGGAACGAGAATTGGTTATATAAAAACAATTATTAGATTATAAATTATCATTAAAGTTAATTATAAAAAATACCCTTTAAAGAGAAATTAACTATTTCATTAATAGTTAATGATAAGGTAAGCTTTTTAATATAAAGGGGTTAAGGTTAATATCAGGAATTGATTTGGTAACCGAAACATGATTACTGGAGTCGAATAGGGTATTAAGCCTTTTTTATAATTGAAAGGATTTTCAATAAGTTACATGTGTTTATGAGTTATATTCTGGATTTAATTCCTAAAAGTAATTCTATAAAAAGGGAAGGTTTTTAAAACCAGGTTCTAAATCAAGCGGAAGTCAATAAATTGATTTTGATTAGAAAAGATCCAACGATAAGATCTGGAAACAAATGTTGTAAACATGAAATGTATTTTACTGAAAACAAACTAAGTTAAGTGGTAAATAAAGGGATGTTATCGTAAATGGAAGTGTTGGAATAATTATTGAAATTGGAGATTTCGTTGATAAACTTCTATTTATTCCGACGATAAGAATGTTATCGTCTCAAGGTCTGAGAGGTAAATAAAATACCCCAACTTGTAACGACTTCATGATTATCCAAGGATGATATTAGTTTAGAAATGAGGATAGTGGAAGTGATTAAAATAAGTATTTCCGTAAAGAATATCATGAACGATAATTCAAAGGATTATAAGTTTTCTAGGAATAAGTGAATGAGTATAATTTATTTTCTATTCTATGATCTTTAACCAACAGGAAGGGTATATGACTGTATTGTTTAAATCCAAAAGTTTTGTTATCTTTTATAAACGAACAACTAAAGTGTGTGCGTTGCACACGGTAATTTATTCACTTGTGACTATCCTTTATAAATGAACAATTAAAGCGTGTGCGTCGCGCACGGTATTTTACTCCGTTTGTCAGTTTGTTTATACGACATTTATTTGCAATTTATAACCTTTGTCACACTTTTAAATTATCGTTTTATTTATAAGTCTATGAAATTCTATACTTATGTGAATTAAAAATATGTTTGAACGCAAAATTTCAAATGTTAAGCACCATTACTTGTATGAATATAACAAGATAAAATATACAAATAAGATTTTCTACTTATATTGTCCATTTTCTTTTTCAGAAAATATCATTGATTATATTTGGAGAATAACTCCGAAATCATTTACTTCGTTAATTTGAATTAAACCTATTCAAACATATTATAAGTTGAATAAAAATTGGAAAGGCGGTAATCCAAATGTCGATAGTTTTTAGAAATCAAATTAACGACTGTTTAACTAAAGAGGCCAACTGACGATGTATACTGGACCAGTGAATCCATTTTATTCTCTATGGATGATGGTTGTTTATTCTGATAGATAAAACACCGACTATCCAAATCTAGTCAAGTCGATTTGTTGGTATGGAATGACCGGGATCGTATTTATATTCGAAAACCATTCCGACCAACAAATACGTAACGTTGAAGATGCCGGTGAAGATGGAGCAATTGAAGACCGTGGATCTTCATAAGCGGAAGGATTACTTATCGAATATTCTCTGGATTGCAACCAGAGGTTGTCTGACGTGATTCGGTCGTGAGTGGGATTTTGGAGATTGCAAGGACTACTCGCTACTGATCCTTTGGATGCGGTAGGAGAGTGCCTTCGGTTCATCCTGTTCCTGGATGACTTGTATGGACGAGTGTCTGATAGAGTATTTCCAAATGGTCACGTACATCGATTTCTTCAAATGTGCCCAGTGTATTTTTGAGATGGTCAATTAGTGATTAAACGGATCTGACGATGTGGCATTCAAAGTGAATGATGACCAAATGATCAAGAAGACGATTCTAACCTCAAGCCACATCAACTGGGAAATGACAAAAATCGGGCAGGCAGCATGGCTATGTGGGTCGCTCTCATTAGGGTGTATAATCACCTATCTAGAGAAATTCCTTTTGCTTCTTTAATCTATCGATGCTGTCCCTTTTTGGGAAACAGTGGTTTGAGCCCAACCGTTGGTGATATACATTCGATACACTCAAGCGATATGAGTGGTCGGTCATGTGTGGCCGGGTTGCAATACGTTCTTGTTGAACCCAGTGTATTCCCCTCTTGAGATACACTATCGGCAGGTGGTTCCATACCTTGTCATAGTAGGAATCCAATCTCCAATAAGCTCCCACGGTTTTGATTGTATACTATATATGTGGAGCGTGAGATGCAAGCGTTCCGCTAGATTGCTATTTATTTGTATTTAGACATTATTATAATATCAGATGATATATGATTTCAAAATGTTTTGGGTTATAGTAAGGTAAAAACCATCCGTATTTTTGTGTGGATTTGGTTTTACTATTATCCTTTTCTTCCAAAAAGATTTTTGAACTTTAAAATCAAGTTGGATGATTCCCCTTAAACTATGCGAGTTTTTCTCACCCTGGTTCACCAGACTGACCCGGTATTTGAAATGCTCGGGTTAGACCGGGTTGTACAGGTTCAGGTTATTGGATATTACGAAGTTCAGAAGACGTGCTGGAGGAATTCAGATGTAGGATTTTACCTAGAATATTCCGTTGTGTGCTGTATTTGAGGACAGGTTGTTATAACTGTCCAGATGTGTGTTGTACTCTGATGTATGTATATTGTTTTTAGTTTATAATAAAGATATTTATGTATTATATTTTATTCCGCTACGATATGAGACTCTGTGTTGTGTTGGCTCTTCGTTTTCTCCTATTCTATATTACTTTTTCTTTCCTCATCCTCTAACCTCTTTCTAATAACGTTCCGTTGTTTTCGGCATTTGGAAGGTCGACATAAGATACGGTAAATGTATTTATGTTGATTTTCGGGACCGAAATTTCTCGGGTCGTTACAGTGGTATCAGAGCTATTGGTTGAGTAGTAACCTTGGCTCTGTGGCGTAACTCAACAGAGATAGGGTTAGTAATACCCTAGATTGAGTTTGTATATATATATACGAGAGAGCGTATTTGTAGATTTTATATAAAAATGTTTTGTGTTGCGTTGATTGATCGGTTCAAGTGTTGGAAAACCATATTGAACTGGTATTTGACACAGTATTGTTTTATAAAAAGGATAAATTAAATAATTTTGCCTAAATTATACATTTTATAGAAAAAGGAAATAAATTTCTATAGTATAGTAAAATTGGTTGTATTGTTTAATTGGAATTCAAATTTGGATTATGAGGATTATGAAATTGTATTGAATTGATGGTTTAATCGAATTGGGTATGAAAACGAAACTTAGCGTGGTTAAGTGAATTAATTTAAGATGGAATTCAAGTGGAATTGAATAAAGTAAATTTGAGATTTGGAAATCGAATGGATGATAATGGAAAATTCATCGAATATTAATCGAGTATGTTCAACCAAAGTGAATTCAAATCAGTAAGTATCAATATTGGATATAATTCAAATGATTTGGTTGTTTTCTACTTGGATGTTGAGTTGGTTGGATAAAATTCATCAAACAGATCAATAAAGAAGTTGAATCAATTGAAAATAAATTTCCAGTATAATAAATTGGAAATAAAATCAGTTATGAAATGAAATTGAGTTATTTAACCATGGATTGATACTGGCATTATGAGTTGAGATAAGTGCAGATTTCAAAAGGCTATGGAATTGATTTGGTTATACATATTGAAGTACCAATTGGAAAACGAAGAGGAGTTGGCTGATTGATTTGAAATTGAAATAGAATTTCCCGACAAACAGATAAACCTTGATATATTGATTGGAGTGATTCATTTTATACCCCTGGGTTGGGTAGCCACTTGGCATTTATTTTCTTTTGATTGATGTGAGGCCGGAGTGGCGAGTTGTAGTTGTTCTGATTGAGCCGTGCAGAGGAGGTGCTGGCGAAATTTTCGGAAAAATTTTAAGGGTTTGAATTTGTTTTGATGGTACCGCAAAATAATTATTTTGAAATTAATTAGTTTTGGAGCATTCTTCTTACCTTGTAATTTCGGGGACGAAATTCTTTTAAGGGGGAAAGAATGTAACGTCCCAGATTTTTCGACCATTTTAATTCGAATATTTAAAACGGTTTAAATATCGATTTGGTAATATTAATGAATTTTATCGATATATTAAAACCTTAAAACTGTTTTCTATTCAAACGACCCCCGTTTTCGACGAAACAAATTTTATTGGAATGCGTGCAATTCATTATTTCTATATTTCCAGTTTGGAGCAAATTGGAGTTGTTTTTCCGGTAGGCGAAATTTTAAAGGGTGAACCGATAAATTTAAATGATGCTGTTTTTACAAACAAGGTCCATTTTCAACGGAATTAGTTTTATTTGGTTCTTATCATCAAGACGTAGCAGTCTAATTTATTTTCATTGCGGTTGGAGTTTGTAAATATTGATATGAATATTGAATGCTCAACGACAGTCGACGGAAAAATTAAGTAACCGTGAAAATATAACCTTACCAAATCAAATACATACGCTATAAGTCATGTGAATCCTAAACTATCAGACAAAACCCGCTAGGTTATTTTCCATTGCCTACCCCATGAATTGTCCTTATCATGAATTAATGAAAACAGCTCGTCTATAGCCTACCCAGTACCCATCTATAGGTATGCAGCGCACAACTAAAATAAAGAAATATGTGTAACAATGTATGTATATATATATTAATTACTTTCTATGCAAGCTTCTAAATTTTTCCGTGGCAGCCACGATTTGTCAATTCCTTTACTTGTACGCCACACAAAAATAATTCCTTCTTTCCCACGTTGTCGTCTGTATATATATATATATATATATATATATATATATATATATATATATATATATATTCAGCTCGGCTTGTTTCAAACAACCCAAACCTTCGCTCCACCCTAAAGTAATACCAGAGTTATTCTTCCGCAAACTTATAACTGAACCCAAACATATAAGAAAAAGAGAGAGAGACGAGAAGTAGAAGGCGTTGGGTGATGGGGTCCAAACGCAGCCAAATGCTGGAGATCGGTGCGTGCAACTAGAAAGTCGGACGGCAGTCGGTCGATGGGCCTGTTTTGGTTTAACATGAAGTACAGTATCAGTGGGTATCTCGAGCAAAATGTTTTGAAAAGAAAAAAGAAACGAAAGATTTATGGTGCGTGAATGGAGAAAATAGAGCAGTGAGTGCATGCTGCGGGTGTTCCGGGGGTTGCTCGCATGCAAGGACAGAGAAGCTTCACTAGTTTTGAAAATGAAGTGGCGAACTAAAATATGAAAAGGGGAGGGCGGTTTCACTGTACATGGAGAGGGTACTTGCGTGGGCTTTGAGAAAATGGACGTGCAGGCGTGGTGTCATTGGGGAAAGCTGGAAACTAAATGCAGTGGGGTTGGATTGCAGTTGCCTAGGGAGAATTATAGACTTGGCATTTGCAATTGAGAGTGTGTTCAGTTGGAGCTGTGTGTATGTTACATGGCAAGGTGCAGCTGTGTTATAACGGGCTGGAAGGATTTAAGTGCATGGAAGTGCGAAGCTTTCCCATGATGACAGTAGGATATTTTGGTTTTGAATGTAAGACTGTGGAGTCGGATGTATGACAGTATGGAGGCTAAGCGTTGGAGGCAGGTGGAAGGTCCGTGAGTATTGTGTATGCCAGGGGAAAGTTCATCGTGAGTCTGGTGGGGTCAGAGCGGCGAGGGGATAAACGCAGTGGTGCATGATGACTGGGCGGCGCAGGTTGCTAGGTTCGGTGGAATGGAAGCTTCGATGATCAGAAACGTGAGAATGAAGTGGAGTAACGTTGTGCAGTTTTGTGTTGAGGGGAGTTCGACGCAAGAAAGCCAGTGAGGTATATCCCGATAAATCTTTTATACACATACCCAAATACAAATCAACGTGCATAATTTCAAGTATTAGTTGGGCCTAACAGTGACCAAGCCTTGTAAGTAGATTTAAGACAGCCCTCTAACAAGTTAAAGTTGGTTGTTTTCAAAGAAATGGATCAGCTTGATTTAGTGTCAACCTTTAAGAAAGTATGGCAGTTCAATTTAAAGCAAAACAGTGTCGGCCTGATCAATTCTAAATAGAGTAACTAAGTTAATATATATATATATATATATATATATATATATCATAATAGTTGGTACAAAATGATTTAAGATCTGTCTAATAGCTTTGTTAAACAATGTCACCAACTCAGGACTTACATGATTTAGATTTAAAAATGCCTACCTCTTTATGATAGTGACTGACCATTTTGGAAATGTGCCCAAATATAGGTGTTACGTAGCCCGACTTTTATATAACAA
Source organism: Allium sativum (assembly GCA_030737875.1). NCBI lineage: Eukaryota > Viridiplantae > Streptophyta > Magnoliopsida > Asparagales > Amaryllidaceae > Allium > Allium sativum. The sequence goes on along the minus strand of CM060909.1, from coordinate 422,924,083 downwards.
AATTAACGTTAAATTTAATTAATTAAAGGTTTAGTAAAATTAATTTAAACCCGTATAAAATTTATAAGGTGCTCTTGCATTGTCAGAATTCAGGAAGACCGAAGATGTTGAAACTGCATCGATGAGCGTAACCGGTTGAGGACAAACGGAAATCCAGGTGAGTTCAACTCACTCAGTTTATCCCGTTTATATTTTATATAAACCTGTTTTTTTATTTTGTGTGCAATGATTGCTCATGTTTGTTGATTGAATGACTGTTTGCACATATGTTGAATATTTTAAATATTCACTGATCAAATTAAACGGTTGTTTAATTTAATCAAATTAAATCGTTATTTTAACGATTAGATTCCAAACGAGGTAACTTACCTTATTGGTTACGTTTATGATTATATAAATGTATTAAATAAATAATTGATTGGATGTTATTAATTGATTGTTGATGGATATTAGTTAAACTGTTTATTTCTATTTACTGTGATAAATATATTATCGTAACCCATTTTGATGCAGAGAAGGACAGGTTGGAGGAATCCAATCGGATTCCTCAAATATATTGTTATATTATATGAACAGTTAACCAGTATGATTGAATGATTGTTAATCGTTGAATCAAAATTCAATAATTGTTCGTTATCAACCAATGGGTGATATTGGTTGAGTAGTTAGCGACGGTTGTCCTAAAATGAATCATTTTATAATCATTGATTTACAGTCAGGAAAATCGATGGAGGTAGGATTATAAAAATTTATTTATAACCAAAACAAATTTTGAAATCTATTTTATATAGATTATTTGAATAATAAATTATTAAGGGAAATCAGTAATTATTTTTATCCAGTAATTATAAACTAAATATATAAAGCAAATTCTTATGTTGGTGAGTTTTATAAGCAGATGAGTAAGGGTTATCCAAAGAGTTGAGGTTTGGATTAATCATTTCGAGTTAATTATTAAATGGAATTATTTAATTTAATTAGATTTTTAATTGAATTAAATAGAATTCTTTTTAAGTTGATTTTATAAATTTAATTTAAAGAAGGGACTAATGGAATTGATTAACGGATTAACCTGATTTTGGGATAACTAAGTCAACTGCTGGAACGAGAATTGGTTATATAAAAACAATTATTAGATTATAAATTATCATTAAAGTTAATTATAAAAAAATACGCTTTAAAGAGAAATTAACTATTTCATTAATAGTTAATGATAAGGTAAGCTTTTTAATATAAAGGGTTTAAGGTTAATATCAGGAATTGATTTGGTAACCGGAACATGATTAATGGAGTCGAATAGGGTATTAAGCCTTTGTTATAATTGAAAGGATTTTCAATAAGTACATGTGTTTATGAGTTATATTCTCGATTTAATTCCTAAAAGTAATTCTATAAAAAGGGAAGGTTTTTAAAACCAAGTTCTAAATAAAGCGGAAGTTAATAAATTGATTTTGATTAGAAAAGATCCAACGATAAGATCTGGAAACAAATGTTGTAAACATGAAATGTATTTTAGTGAAAACAAACTAAGGTAAGTGGTAAATAAAGGGATGTTATCGTAAATGGAAGTGTTGGAATAATTATTGAAATTGGAGATTTCATTGATAAACTTCTATTTATTCCGAAGATAAGAATGTTGTCGTCTCAAGGTCTGAGAGGTAAATAAAATACCCCAAGTTGTAACGACTTCATTATTATCCAAGGATGATATTAGTTTAGAAACGAGGATAGTGGAAGTGATTAAAATAAGTATTTCCGTAAAGAATATCATGAACGATAATTCGAAGGATTATAAGTTTTCTGCGAATAAGTGAATGAGTATAATTTATTTTCTATTCTATGATCTTTAACCAACAGGAAGGGTATATGACTGTATTGTTTAAACCCAAAGTTTTTGTTATCTTTTATAAACGAACAACTAAAGTGTGTGCGTCGCACACGGTAATTTATTCAGTTGTGACTGTCCTTTGTAAATGAACAATTAAACGTGTGCTCGCGCATGGTATTTTACTCCATTTGTCAGTTGGTTTATACGACATTTATTTGCAATTTACAAACCTTGTCACACTTTGTAAATTATCGTTTTATTTATAAGTTTATGAAATTTGATACTTATGAGAATTAAAAATATGTTTGAACGCTAAATTTAAAATGTTAAGCACCATTACTTGTATGAATATAAGAAGATAAAATATACAAATAAGATTTTCAACTTATATTGTCCATTTTCTATTTCAGAAAATATCATTGATTATATTTGGAGAATAACTCCGAAATCATTTACTTCGTTAATTTGAATTAAACCTATTCAAACATAATATAAGTTGAATAAAAATTGGAAAGGCGGTAATCCAAATGTCGAAAGTTTTTAGAAATCAAATTAACGACTGTTTAACTAAAGAGGCCAACTGACGCTGTATACTAGACCAGAGAATCCATTTTATTCTCTATGGATGATGGTTTTTTATTCTGATAGTTAAAACACCGACTATCAAAATTTGACCAAGTCGATTTGTTGGTATGGAAATACCGGGATCGAATTTATATTCGAAAACCATTCCGACCAACAAATACGTAACGCTGAAGATGCCGGTGAAGATGGAGCAATTGAAGACGGTGGATCTTCATAAGAAGAAGGATTACTTCTCGAATATTCTCTGGATTGCAACCAGAGGTTGTCTGATGTGATTCGGTCGTGAGTGGGATTTTGCGGATTACAAGGACTACTCGCTACTGATCCTTTGGATGTGGTAGGAGAGTGTCTTCGGTTCATCCTGTTCCTGGAAGACTTGTATGGATGAGTGTTTGACAGAGTATTTCCAAATGGTTACGTACATTGATTTCTTCAAATGTGCCCAATGTATTTTTGAGATGGTCAATTAGTGAGTAAATGGATCTGACGATGTGGCATTCAAAGTGAATGACGACCAAATGATCAAGAAGACAATTCTAACCGCAAGCCTCATCAACCAGGAAATGACAAAAATCGGGTAGGCATCATGGCTATGTGGGTCGCTCCCATTAGGGTGTATAATCACCTATCTAGAGATATTCCTTTTTCTTCTTTAATCTATCGATGTTGTCCCTTTTTGAGAAACGGTGGTTTGAGCCCAACCGTTGGTGATATACATTCGATACACTCAAGCGAAATGAGTGGTCGGTCATGTGTGGCCAGGTTGCAAGACGTTCTTGTTGAACCCAGTGTATTCCCCTCTAGAGATATATTATTGGCAGGTGGTTCCATACCTTGTCATAGTAGGAATCCAATCTACAATAACCGCCCTCGGTTTTGATTGAATACTATATATGTGGAGCGTGAGATGCAGGCGTTCCACTAGATTGCTATTTATTTGTATTTAGACACTATTATAATATCAGATGATATATATGATTTTAAAATGTTTTGTGTTATAATAAGGTAAAAACCATCCGTATTTTTGTGTGGATTTGGTCTTACTATTATCCTTTTCTTCCAAAAAGATTTTAGAACTTTAAAATCAAGTTGGATGATTCCCCTTAAACTGTGCGAGCTTTTCTCACTCTGGTTCACCAGAATGACCCGGTATTTGAAATGCTCGGGTTAGACCGGGTTGTACAGGTTCAGGTTATTGGATATTACGAAGTTCAGAAGACCTACTGGAGGAATTCAGACGTATGATTTTACCTAGAATATTCCGCTGTGTGCTGTATTGGAGGACAGGTTGTTATAACTGTCCAGATGTGTCTACTGTACTCTGATGTATGTAAGTATATTGCTTTTAGTTTTCAATAAAGATATTTATGTATTATATATTTTTTCGCTACGATGTGAGACTCTGTGTTGTGTTGGTTTTTCTTCTTCTTCTATTCTATATTTCTTTCTTTCCTCATCCTCTAACCTCTTTCTAATAACGTTCCGTTGTTTTCGGCGTTTGGAAGGTCGACATAAGATACGGTAAATGTATTTAAGTTGATTTTCGAGACCGAAAATTCTCGGGTCGTTACAGTTTCTTTTTCTTTGACACACATAATTAAGCTATGACCTATAGGAAAATGGAGCTTAGAAAGTGGAAAAGATCTTCCAACAAATATCTGGCACTCAAGCAGTGTTTGAGTTTTAACCGAATCATTTTCTGATGAATTATTTGGATTGAGTAATGTTAGGCTTTCCGAAGAAGAGTCGGTCAAATTATTCGAATCAGTTGAAAATACTTGAATTTAGGGGCATTACTGTAATTATACAAGGATATAACGGTTGAAATCACGTAAATCATGCGGTTGTGAAAGATTTGCAGTATACGACAAAGTTTCTTTTGGATAAAATAGAATTTTCGATTTGGATTCTACGCTTACCACCAGAAAAATAACAAAGCAACTGGCTCATTTCCATGTCTTCCTCTCTCTGAGAAAACTCATTGGTTTTCTGCTTTTTCTTCTGATACTTTTATCCAGTTCGATTTAAATTGCTCTTCTGTTCTATTTACTTGTAGCTCGTGTTCTCTAGCCTTGCTCGGCCGATTAGCTTTTGCCCTAATTTATAGGTTATGTATTCTAGAGATATTGCTAGTGATTTTGTGTTTTGCGACCCATTCCTCAAGTTATGTCCTTCATTAGATGCGATTTATGCTTCTATTGTGGTCGTTGCTAAAGGTCCATTGTCCATTTCCATCACTGTCATCTCGTCTATTGAAATCTGGTTTAAGTTCACTGAGCTCCTTTGTTGAGCTCTCGCGTTTCAGCTTTTTGGATACTACTGGGTGTTTCTTGGAGTTTTCTCCATTATATTCCAATGAATTGGTAACCAAAATCTCCCCGCGTGGGAGTATTTTTTTGTTCATCATTGCCAGAGAATAGAGGCATGCTTCACTTCCCTGAAAGCGATCGAGCCAAAGGGGAGTTCATCACCAGTTTTGAGCCTTTATTAAGATAAAGGGGCTTGCTAGCCTCGCCCATTGCTTTAGTGTTTGGATTTTTGGTAGGTTCTCTGATTTGTGGTGGTCATTTTGGTTCTGATTTATGTGTGTTATTGTTTGGAAGCTTGGTCGGTGATTGGGAGTTGATCACCCCAGCCCGCTTCTCCCTGTTCTCACTCCCTTCGATGTTTGTTCGACAGTGCGTGGCCGAACGAGGGAGCTCATAAGCAGTAATCTGGTTCTCGACGACGTCGACGGGATTCTCAACGTTTAAAGAGAGCTAACAAGGCCTCCCCACCACCCACTCTCTCGTGTCCCACTGCTATAGTAGTAGTCTCTATGGCTGGTTCATTAGCTGGCAAGCAGGCTCCTCCTACTGTTGTCATTTCCAATGCCATCGCTGTTTTAGGAGATGATCTATCCTTAGATGTGAATGAGGTTTCTTCCCCTTCACCATTGGGGTCATCATCCTCTCGAGACAATATGGATGGGTATTGGTTGAATGCTTGTGAGGTGCAGGCTCCGAGGAGTGCGACTGTTAACTGCTCCAGTTTGTAGCCCCTCACATTGGTGGTAAATTTGGCTATTACGGTTATGCCTGTTGTGGATTCGATTAGTTTGGCTTCGGTCGCTCGATTGGTTTACAGCCTGTGTTCTCAAGTTTGGGTAATTTCTCCTTTTTCTTGCTTTGTTACTTTATCTTGGGATTTAATCGTATTCTCTTGGTCCTTAGGTGGTCTTGTGTGTGTTGCCTTGAGCCATGACATGCATTCGTGTGTGGTCTTTATCACTATGTTATCATCAGATGACGAACATTTGATGGGTTATTTGTTTGTTTCTAGCAGTGGATTTGTTTGCTCCGGCTGCCTGGATGATGTCTCCACTGCTAGTCATTGTAACTTTCCTATTTTGCTTGATTATGTCTATCCCTATATGGTCGACCCTGTTGAACCTTTCAGTTCAGATGCTAATCTTTGTTTTATATGGCATCCCATTTGGGATTTGTCTCTTGGTCTTGGCTATTTCGAGACCAAGATTATGGCTCGATTTGGCCACTTTGTTATGTTGGCTTCTTTTCGATTATGTCGACTCTCGTTTGCCTTATTGTATATCGGCTTAGTCAAGTTTTGTTTCATCTTTTATTTAGACTTATCGGCGGAGGTTTTTGTGGACACCGAGATAGTTGATTTGTTGAGTCGCAACGCTCTATGTCATTGGCGATTCTATGGCTTTGGTTTTCCTGTTTTTTCTGGCTTTTTAGGCGTCTTTTCATGGTGTTGTCAGCGAGGGATGGATGGCCTTCAAGTTGTAGACATAAAGTGGTTCATATTTTGGGCCACTATACGACCTACCCGGGAGATTACCTCTCTATGTTTGCAACTCCATGTGTCGTCAGTCGATGCTTCGGTTATTGGTCTTTACCTATTATGCGGGGCTGTCAATCTGATGACAGCTCAGCATTAGCAAAGAGCACACATGAGCTGGTGTTGCTTCATTTGAGCGAAACTACATTGCTCCGTCTCTTAGCGTTTCAGTTGTCCAGTGTGTCCATCCACTCCAACTGTCAGTCCCTTGTTTTCTGCCTCTTCTTCTCTTCCCCTTCTTATTAAGGATGAGATAGCGATCATTAACGATAAACTATCTCGCCTTACTGAGAATTCCTGTCCTTCCCGGTCTTGTTCGTCATCTCCTTTTGTGCCTAATCAGATTTTTGGGGCACCACTAGGATTCCTCGATATTGGACAAGCAACGAATCGATCTTATTCCCTTCCTCTCCGTTCGGTACGTCGTAGAACGCGATCGTCTACTCGCACTCCCCGCGCCATTCACACGTGCTTTATAACAGTGTCCGAGCAGATCATTCGATCTACTCGACACACTCTTTATCTTATCTAATTTTTCTGTTGTTTTCTCTTTCTTCTGTGGTTGTTCTTTCGCTTTTATTGTTCAGATTCTCTCCTGGATGTCGAATTTCTTATTTTGGAACATTCGTGGTATTGGTAACGATGCATCTATGTATAGGCTCAAATGCATCATTAGAAAGCATTCGGCTTGTCTGGTGGCACTTCTGGAGCTATTCATGGGGTCAGAGGAGGTCACCAAGTCTGTTCTCTACCTTGGCTTTGGTGGTGCCTTAGCCAACTTATCTGACGAGATTTGGATCCTCTGGTCTAAAGAATCATGGTCCATCTTCTTTTTGACTCGGTTCAGCTTCTCTTTGTGGCTTGTTCTTCTTTCTCCTCTTCCTTCCTTTTTTCCGCGGTTTACGCTAAGTGTGATCGGATAGAGCGTTTGGACCTTTGGTCTGACATTCTCGCTCTATCCGATCTGGGTTTTGGTGTTTCGGTTTTAGGCGACGACTTTAATGGGGTCGCCTTTCAGGCCGAGAAGCAGGGTGGCTCTGCTATTAACCATGCGACGGTTGTGGTCTTCAACTCTTTCATCATCAGCTCTGGTGTCTCGGAGGTTTCCTTTGTTGGTTCAGCTTTTACTTGGAGTAATAACCAGGAAGGGCCTAACTAGATTCTCTTTAGACTTGATAGAGTTTTAAGTTCCGACGGATGGTTCAATCTTCCTTTCACCTTTTCCATATCTCATCTGCACCATACTTTCTCGGATCATGCTTCGATGATACTACGCTGCCTTCCCCTCTCACTTCTGGTCCTTCTACTTTTCGCTTCTAGAGTATGTAGAGATGTCACCACACTTTACACCAGGTTGTGGAAGACTCCTAGAACTCTCCTTACCTTAGTTCATTCCTAATCTGTAGAGAGTTGTCTAATGTTTCAGAGATCCGTTAACTCTCCTACCTGGTAGCCTTGCTTCTTTGGGATCGACATTCTGCCGTTCATTAGGCTCTAAAGGATCATTTGATCATAATTCAGTGACTATCAAGAATGTGATGGAAAAGAGAAATGAGGTCATGGAATATATGAAACATGATATTTAATTGTTAGCAGGTATAATGCTGAATGCACATGATCTTTATTTTAGGAATTATAAGGTCGATATCACAACTTGCCTTTTCTATTAAACTGAAGCATCTCAAGACTTGACTAATGGATTGGAACGTGAAGGTTTCCAAGAATATCTTCAACCATTTAGGGCGGTTGAAGAGAATCTTATCTTAGCAGAATCCTCTTTTGATGAGGATCCTTCTCTAGCTAATAAGGAAACATGGGTGCTTTCTCAGCCGACCTTCTTATCGGAGCCCCGTTTTGAGAATGACTTCCTTCGCCAAAAGGCAAGGATCAAGTGGATCATCAAAGGAGATATAGACTCCAAATTTTTTCATTCTTCTATTCGTAAGAAGAATAAAATTCTATCAGTTCATCAGATTCAGCGCCTAAATCTCTCTTTGGCCTCCACTATGAAGGAGATTAAACGGACTATCTTGTCTCACTTCCATTCTTTTATTGGTGCTCCTTCTGTGATCATATCTAATCCGTCCCTTTTAGCTTTTATCCCAAGGTTAGTCTTACCGTCTGACAGCACTGAGTTTGCCACTCCTCCTTTCTCGAAGGAAGTCCGGGTTCGCGTCTTCGTTCTCAGCAAGGACAGTGCTTGTGGACCAGATGGCTTCAACGACATGTTCTAAAGAAGTGTTTGGCCGATCATTCAGGCGGATTTTTTCTTACCATTCAGTTTTTCTTCTCTAGTGGAGCTCTCCCTAAGGGAAGGACTTCAACCAATTTGGTCCTTATCCCAAAATGTGAAAATCCTCGCTTGTGTGCAGATTTTCGTCCGATCAGCTTATGTAACTTTTCTAACAAGGTTATCTCTAAGGTGTTAACATCTCGTCTAGCACCTTTTCTAGAGCGTATTATCATTTCCTCTCAGATTGGGTTCGTAAAAGAACGCTTGATCACTGACGACGTCCTTTTAGTCCAGGAGTTGATTTCCCATATTGATCGTAAGATCAAGGTTCTAATGTGGTCGTCAAGCTGGACATGCTAAAGCTTTTGACCGTATGTCTTGATTCTTCATCGTTAAGGTTATAAGGGATTTCGGCTCTCCGAAATCCTTTATCGATATTATATAGAGGCTCATTTCCAACTGTTGATTCTCCGTTTCCATCAACGGATCAACAAACGGGTTTTTCAAGTTCGGAAGTAGTCTACGTTAGGGAGACCTCCTTTTGCCGACTTTATCGTCATTACCGTAGAGGCTTTTGTGCAAGAACTGCATTCTCTTACGATAGCGGGCCAGATTCAGAGGTTGTCGTCTCATTTCTTCCTTATCTTTTGTGGACGACATCATACTTTTTACTAATGGTAACCGTCGGTCCGTTCGTCGCCTTCTTAACTTCATTCACCAGTACGAGAGGTGTTCGGGCCAACTCGTTAACTCAATTGAAAGTTTTTTTGTCCCTGTGAAAGATTTGTTACCGGTTAGGCCTTCTTGGATCGAAACCTTCATCGGGTTCAAGGCTGCCTCCTCCCTTTGTCTTACCTCGGGATTGTCCTATACATAGGAAGGAAGCTCAACGCTGTTTTTGATCCTCTGACTGACAAAGCCAAGGGTAAGATTATTAGGTGGAACACGACTCTCCTCTCTCAGGAATGAAGACTGATTCTTATAAAGTCGGTTCTTGACTCTATAGGATCGCATGTCTTTGCTGCTACGACTCCTATTTCCTCCATCCGTTCTTATCGATCCTTGGCATCGTCCTTTTTCTGGGGTAAAAAGGACAATGCCAATCGTCATCACTGGATTTATTAGGACATCGTTTGTCATTCCAAAAGTGAAGGAGGTCTAGGTCTTCGAAATCCAGAAGATATCTGTATGGGCTTTGGTTACAAGTTGTGGGTACGGTTTGGAGCGAACGATTCCCTCTCGGCTAGTTTTCTCCTCGCTAAGTACTACATACTTTAGGTCACAAATTTCAGCGATGTCCCTTCCTACAATAGAGAGACGAGGAAACAGATGCAATTCGTGAAGTCCTTCTCTGACTCACATAGAGGTGGGTTTGGTTGAGATGGCTGGCCTTTCTCAATTAGGGCGGCGTGGAGTGCGGCGAGAACCCCTTCTCCAACGCTCATTGTTTTATCTTTCATCTGGGGTGTCCGACTCCCTCTGAAAGTTTCTTTTTTTTATGTGAAGAACTCTTCATGAATGTTTACCACTAGACGAGAATCCTCAGAGGATTGGCATCCCGCTTGTGCCCCGTTGCAGATATTGTAAAGCCAGTGACTTGGAGTCCAGTGCTAAATTGTTTTTCATCGGCTCTTATGCCAGATCTATTTGGAACTACTTCGAGAACTTGGTCAGTCTCTGAAGTAATACCACTTCCCTTGTAGTTTTACTGAGGAACTGGTGGACCGACAACGCAGGAAAATCTGCCCGCTCTACTCTTTTTCGTCTGATTTCTTATCTAATCTACTTGCATATTTAGTGCTCGCGAAATTAGGACATTTTCGAGGAGTCTCCTATGGACCCTCCCACCATCATACAGATGGTAAGAAATGATGTGTTCATTGCCTTCCGTGGTATGCCTTTTAAGAGAGCTTTTGGCTCCCGCTCTATGCGGTTGGCTCGCACCTTTGACATTACATCTAGTCCTCCATCTTCGCGTGCAACGATTGGTTGATTCTTTTGCTTGTTTTCTCCCTCTTCCTACAACTTCCACCCTTTTTTATGTCTTATGTTGCTTTCTATTCGTGCATGTCTTGGATTCATAAGTTCTTATGGGCTTGGATGGGTAGACGGAGGTGGTGCTCAAGCTTACAGAAGGCTGACTTTGTCAGATGTATTTTTAAAGCCTCACCGATGACGCATGTGCTTTGGGATCCCTTCGGGTGGCGCATGTGCAGTCTCTCGTTGATCCAGACTAGTTGTTCTTTTGCAGTTCATGGTCTATGTTTCTCATTAACGTTGTCTGTTTTTCTTCCTCTTCTTGGGTTCAATTTTCAATCTTTATCCTTTTCTCGGTTGCTCTCGCTTCTCAGGAGTTGGATTTTTTTTTTTGGGCACATATGTTAAATGTACATTGCTATTATAATTAAGCTATAAACAATAAATGATATTTACAATTTAATGAGGGGCTAAATTGTAAATATAAAATAACTGATTTTATCAGTTAATAAAAAGGCGCTGGGTCCCCGAGAATACGTACACTTCTCATTTTCTTTCTTCCCCATCCGAAAGAAATATTGGGAAAAAAGGACGTTATTCTTGGAAGATCACAATTTCTTTCAAATTGAATCAATTGATTCCGGTATGCTTCCGCAATCTCTGTTTGTTTATGGTTTTGATTTCTCTTGAATTAATTAGGGTTAGGGCTGAATTGAAAATTATTTCCAATAATTGGTATCAGAGCAACCCTAGATTAATTCTTGAGAATTTTCTCGGGCTTTCGATTTTGATTCTGAGATCAACGGGTTTCATTTCGGTCCAGAGATGAATATCGTATATGGCATCGTTTTAAATCATGGCATCACTGTCATTAAATATATTGTGACTGCACTGTCATTTAATGGATTTATGTGACATGGAAACCTTAAGGATTTGTCCTTTTGCAATAGATTCTGGTACTCTGTTGTGCGGGAACCCATGTTCTGTATCATGGAATCCATTTATTTGTTTTTTTTATCGCACTGCAACGTCAGTTTAAAATCGAGTGAAACTTTTTATGTGATGGATTCCGTGTAAAATCTAAGTACTGGAATAGGATTTTGTTCACATCCTTTTTAGGATGTAAACAAAACACTCCACCCTGATTGGTGGAAATCAGAGGGATCCATATGGACCCCCTTGATTTCCACCAATGGAGACCGAGTGTTTTGTTCACATCCCTTAAAAGATGTGAACAAAATCGCACTCATGTGCACTGCTAAGTGTTCAAGTTGAAACCTTTTTTTAATGTTATTTATTATGTCAGATTATTAAGGTTTTGTCCTTTTGTATTGGAATTTGGGATTCCATCCTACGGTGCTCTTTGATTATAAAATAAAAGAAAGATGAATTGTCAGGTTCATAAAATAATGTAGAAGTTGGGAACTATATACATGGGTGCTACAGACAAAATAAATCAAAGTGCAGTAGCCATCTAATAGTCCCATGGTGCAATAAACAATTCCTTTTTCGTAATATCCGTATCCACTCAGCATGTCCAAATTGTGTCTAAATGAACGTTGCATAGTTGATTAATAATCTACCTGGGCATGCTATCATCTGGGGTAGTCTAGTATTGATTATCTAAGTGCAAGTATCATATCGTCAGTACATTAGTATCAGCATAACATTGTGTATGCACAAACTTGAATAAGGGGAAGTTCATTTAAGTATGTAGATTAATATTGTATATCCAAGATGGCTTGAATTGCATGCATTTGTTGATATTTGGTACATGCCGATGTAGTGCCTCTTGCATTTTAATGGCCTTTTATTGGAAGTAAAAGCCACTTTTGTAAAGCATGATGCCTTTTATCCGACATTGGTATTTTTGCTGTTGCATGGAATTAACGATGTCTGTCTCGTTTAATTCAAGCCTTTGAATAAAATATTGTGTCACTAATGACAGACAATATGCAGTATAAAACCACAAATTTAAATGCATAAAGTTATGGTCCTGTAAGGTAACTGTTAATTAAATATAGTATGTAACATTTTAAGGATCAAATATATTGTATTTAAAGTTGTATGTATCCAAATATGGTTTATGTGGAAATTTGATATTTTAATGGATTAATTGAAACAAAATATCGCCAAAGCGATCACTTTTGTGTAGATTAACCTAAATAAAATATCAAAATAATTATGTGTATGTAGTTCATGCATTTATTAACGAGTCCAAAGGTGAATTAATACTTGGCCAAATTTCATACATACATGTGGTGAAAAATGTGTGACAATTATAAGTTATTCTATGTAAGCAATATGACAGTCCAAAGATTGCATATTGTTTGACATAATTTATTGTCAACGTTTGATTGCTACAACAAGAGTACCGCTTACAGTTAATATTACTGTCCAAAGACTTGATATTAATGATGTGTTTGGTATCTTGAGATGGAATTAACCAATATTTGAATTTATTGTTTTATATGGATTCCGCTGTTGCTGCTGCATCCGCTAATCTTAATTTGGTACCGGTCCTTAATGGAAATAACTTTAAGGACTAGAGGGAGAACATATTAATTATTCTTGACTGCATGGATCTTGACCTTGCATTAAGGAAGGATCAATATGTTTCTCTTACAGATGCTAGTACCTCCGAGGAAAGGAGGATTTTTTGAGAAATGAGACCGTTCAAATCGCATGAGTCCAATGATCATCGAACACGTCATACCTGAGGCTTTTAGGGGTGTGGTATCCTAAGAGATCATCGATGCTACAACTTTCCCTGTTGAAATTGAGAAACGCTTTGCAAAAAAGCGATAAGGTGGAAATAATTACTCTTTTAAAGAAAATTATTTCCATGAAGTTCAAGGACAAGGAAAATATAAAGAAGTACATTATGGAAATGTCTCGCCTTGCTTCGAAATTGAAGGAACTAAATCTTTGGCTTTCGGATGAATTGCTTGTACGCATATAGTGCTTATCTCTCTTTCACCACAATTCAGTCAATTCAAGGTCACTTATAATCGTCTGAAAGAGACAGTGCAGAGTGGACAGATTTATATAGAGCATATTGGAACAAACTCCATGATAGCAGATCCGCTCACAAAAGGTTTACCACCCAAGGTATTTCATGAGCACAATGCTCATGTGGGTGTTGTGCTGTTAGATAATATCATGGTTTAGTGAGAGTTTGTATTTTATATGCTTTATATTTACCCTAAGACATTTATGTATTCGGTTTTCTGATCAGAAGTAAAGTATACAGTTCATTCACTCTGCTTACTATTTTGATTCTGACCTCACTTAAGTTTAAGGAGGACCAACTGAAATATATACGTGTTTGATTCACATTACATGTGATTTCCATGCTACGTATTCAGGATTGATTTATGTCATTTAATTATATATATGTATGTGACAATTAATGGGTTTAGTCATGATTAATATGGCAAAAACCACTATGATCCTAAGTAAATATGGTTAATGGACGAGATTGTTAAAGATTACCTTTATTTAATAGCAAATTTTGAGCTCATAATGTTGTATGTTTATAAGTAAACGTATGTTGCCCAAGTGTGAGATTGTTGGGTTAAATTGAATCAAATTGTACCAGTTCTTACTGTGGTACGAATTGAAAAACTGTTGTTTGTTTTATGATTTCGTTGTCTGACTTGACACCGGTTATTTTTCCATTTAACTACTGCTAAGTTTCCATAATATTACGGACGTGTTCTGGCCACCGTCTTGCCTTGCGGTAAACTACTGCTTCATTTTATTCTAACTACTATATTTATACGACATAGTATTTTCCTTGTACAGTTTCATGCATACCCTATAATATATAGGAACAAATCATTACAATCAGACATATAACAACTTATGAATAACATTAAATTGCAACAACCAAAAACATGTTTTAAGGGAACAAATAGATTTAATAATAAATGACCACACACAGTATGGCTACTTGAACTGTTGTTTTCCTTGATTTAGAGAATGACAACCTCAACCTCCAACGATTATAATGCCTGTGGAATCTAATCAACTAGTATTTGAAATTGTGTACTTTGATGTTTCTAATGTTTCAATCTCTCTAAGCTAGGATACTAATGTAGACCCCTTAGCCGAGCTGAGCTGTTGAGAATAGTGGAATGAAGATTATGGTCATTATATATACAACTTCAACTGCCATTATGTACCCGTGATTGTGAATATTTAGGAAAGAAAGAAAACTCAATATGTTTTGCTGTAAGGTCGGTGTATGAACTATGAATTATGGGTTTTTTTTTTTTTAAAATATGTGTTGCACTCATACCATTTTCTGACCAGTGCTTGAGCTCAGATAAAAATTCAGAAGGCATGAGAGGTTTTGGCTATAAAAATTCAATTTAAATTGGGATATCCTATGATGTCCAAACACTGATAGCTGCAAATAAAGATATGCGCAGCGAATGCATCAATATGCAATCAGAGGAAGTATAAATGGAGAAATGAAAATAAATATGGATTGGAAGCGAAATTATGCCTCTGGCATATACAGATTTTGTTTTCATACAACCACATTCCACTGTTAGCCTATATAAATAAGAGAACTTTAAAGAAGAAAAATTATCAAATGCAACAACTACGAACAACGGAGAAAAGCTTCATTGGATAATTTTCCTAACAAAATCGTCATTCGATCAAACAAGCTTCTCTTATTAATCGACATCACAACAACAGTCATACTTTGACATCGTCTAAGCCACCTTCAGTTGCTAAGCACTGAATGCCACAAGCTGCAGATAGAAAGGAGATCATCATTGCCAGATCTCAGTTCTACTCAAGCAAATTAAAAGAATAGCAGCACCATCCTCGGATTAAAAAAGAGGCAATTATTTGCAGTAATATGAATAAGCCTATAAAACATATAAAACCAACTCAACTATGTTTAAACACATACATAGAAGTTACAGCTTAGCAGAAATTTAAGCAGCCATACCTTTTTTGCAGTAATTCTCCCGTAGGTAGTAAATAATGAGGCGGTCTTTTGATTACTACATAAATATTTTTGACATGTATTTGTACTATCACTAACAATTGTAACCTCGTAGGTATAAATAGCCATTGGCACAAGATTCATATTCTGCCGCAGTGCCACTTCAGTTCACTACAAAGTACAAAGTGAAATCAGATAATTAATTGAATTCCAAAACCATTTCAAAACAACGAATTCATACCGTTACAGCAAAGGAATGGTAATCTGAACAACTGAAGACCCCAACAATCATCAATCTCTGCTGGAGTCATCTACTCCACTTCAGCCAGATAATCATCAATCTCTGCTGGGTTCAGTACCCTGAATTTTCTGTCATCATTGTACCGCTTCGCAAGAAATGTTTTCTTCACTGCCTATTCTCCAAATAATATGGCCTTGATCTTAGTTTGTGCACAAATTTTCGGTTGCCTCAACCATCTACCAGAATAGCAAAGAAGCTACATACCTTAAAACTTGGTTGGATATTCGAGTTGATCATTGAATCTACATTTTCGAGTGATAATCTACATTTTCCAGTCATATTACAACCTTCATCGTCCTTTTCATTTTCAAACATTTCAGAGCGTGCACCATCCGAATCGCTATCATTTTCCTCAGCATTGCCAGCATTTTCGTATCCATTGATCATTCTTGAAGATTAGCCACTGTTTGCTACATATTTTCAATGAGCATGTGTGCAGCTGTGCTCGGAATTCATGACCAATAAATTCTATCAATTCAATCACAGTGTTCGAAATCACGACCTCGCCCCCTCTTGCAGTACCCATTCATATATCATTTGCAAAGTCGGCTAGTCGAAGGATGATTTAGTTCAGCATTTGCGGCATAAGCATTTGCCTTTGGTTGAAATCTATTGGGGACGAGGTGGTGGTGCAACCCAAGCAGGATTTGGTGCTTTTCATTCAATAAGCCTTCTTGAATTTGCAATTCGGACTTTGTACCGTTCATGGAATGTAATTCACTCAATGTTATCGGGTTAAACATTGAATCTCACTGCTACCATCATCATTGTTATTATCATCTTCATCAATCTCAAACAAAAGTATTCTCCATTTTGAATTTATCAAAGATATCATGACAATGCGATAGTTTCCGTCCCTCTAAAAGACTACCTGTACATATAAAGTTCAATTACATATTACTAAATATAAAAGGAAACACTAGTGAACTATTCATGTTAACAGGAAGTGACCGATTTAACCAGTAGAGAATTATGTGTAAGATAGGACTTACAAAACCTAAATACATGAGTAGAAGAGAAAACCTAAAAACACCGAACTTTTATCGACTCTAAATCAATTGAAGCGGTGATTTTAATTAAAATCACAAATGAATTTCTTGAAAATAAAATAAAATACAAACAACTCAATGAAATAAAAAAATATAATAATTTGACATGCATTAGTTTTAGTTCAGCTAATAGTCTAAGAAAAACATATCTACAAAGATGGTAGGATATTAATTTTTACATTCGCTTAAAAGATTGATTGATTAAGGTAATCACTTGACTATATGATTGTTTTCAATGAACCATCATATATACAAATGATGCATCAAAGTAATTTACTATAAACCCTAAACACATAAATTTTACCTATCTTTATAAATTAGCTTGGTATATTATATATGCATTTAACTTTTATTTTTCAAAATAAAAGTTTTAAGAATGTATCAATGAAGATAATCTAATCTTTTTTTTTTGTGATCTTTACATGTAATATTAATAAATAATTTTAGCTGACATATGACATTTATTCATGAACCAACATTTATACAAACATATCTAACAAATTACTTTATTACAAATTAGAGTCAAAAATAATATAATTACAGACCGCTTGTTATGACAACTGAATAGGTAAGGTTTCGTTTCATTCACCTAGAAATGATATATGCTGCAGAAAAAAAAGATATGCATAAAATAGTATGCAACTAGTGCTCACAAGTGGATCAACGTTTAATAAGTCACATAAATAGAACGTATGCTATATATAAGATATGTCAGTTATATAAGTCACAAAAAAGATATACATAAAAAATGTTAGCTATATATATATATATATATATATATATATATATATATATATATATATATATATATATAGGGATAGGATCAGGGAGCCCCCTAAATTTCAGCCCCCCATTTGCACCCCAATTTTAGCCACATATTTATGTTTAAAGAAAGTGAGTGGGAGTTGAGAGAATGAGTGGAAGAAGAGATGGAAGAAATTTGTGGTGGAAAAATGGTAGGCTAAAGGGGTGTTAAGTTTTTGGTGTGCCATTGAACCTGCCCCCCCCCCCCCCCCCCCACACACACACACACACATATATATATATATATATATATATATGAAATCCTAAAAGCAGCAAATCCATCATATTTGATTTTATTATGTGTCAAAATTTGTAGAATAAGATTAAAAAATATAATGTTTTTGAAATAAAGAAGCACTAAAATATATATTAAATATTGTTCCCATGGGAAATATGGTTTAAGCATGGTGAAATTGTATAATTTGACATTTATTCATGGAAACTAGGTTCCATCCCTTATTACCAGATTTAGTACGCGAAAACCCATTCTTAAAAATATGCATTAACTTTCACCCTTGTTTAAGTTTTCATTAAAAAAAAAAATCATTTTTTTAATATTAAATTTGAACATTTTTTATGATCTACTAAACATTTTGTTTAATGCAATCAATTGCAAACGACTCTATAAATACCTGTAGAATTCTATGCAAATTTATCTGTTTAATCGTACACAAATATCCTAAACTTAAAAAATATGAGGTTTTTTCTTTTATATAACTTGTTTTCAAGAAGGGAAGTTCATGTTATTCATTTTATACTCGGTGAATAACTATCGTGTAAATACATTACTTGTAACTTATAAATGGCTCATTATACAAACATATAGTTATTTCATTCGAGATATTTTCAAAATGAACTTGAAAAAGCAATTCAATATGCATATTTTATAATTATGAAAAGAAATTATGCCTTTCGCTGATATTATGGATATTATACTAATTATAAAGGTATCATAATATTTAAATGTAATTTGAATAACTACGCGTATTTGAAACATATACATAAAAAATCAAACTGACATAGCTTACGCACGTTTATATTGCTAGTACGAATGTTTATCCATTATATGTATATAAAATAAAAAAGGACTACTCGTATCGCTAACGAGTTAGCGTGTTTTCAATCCCGCTAAACAACGTTTTCACTATTATAGGAAAAACAAGCCTTGAAAAGTCAAATTAGTTTAACCATTCAAAATTTTGTTCGGATTGACGAGTAGCATAATGAGTGAGTCCCTAAAAATATTGTATCAAGTGTAATGTAGTGAAAAATAAAAATTAGTAACCATCAATAATCGACAACCTTCTATGTCCTTTTTGTATCAATGGAAAAAATGGTATAAAAGTAAACATAAAGTCATTAGCAAAAAATTACATCCTAAAATCACCAAATAGACAATGAAGCCTTCAATTACAAAGAAAAAGAGCTGATAGCAATATAAATAGTGGAAAGAATCACCTAAAGCAATCAAAGTGCAACACAATCCAAGAAACATAAGTATAGAAAAATCAAATCATATGTAATAAACAAAAGGCACTACATTGTTAATGAATCACATGAACTAAATAATGAATCACCAAAATTGCTTGAGGCGAAAAAATTTATTATATATACACATGTGTATGTATTTGTATATCATTCAATAACAATTGTTTTTTCTATGGTTTTACTATAATGTCGAAGAGAGAGAAACAAGTATTATTCAAATTAGAATGTGTGATGAAAATCAACAGGCTAGAGGAGTGCAGTAAAATAGAGCTACCATTGAATGCTCTTATCTTATGTACATATACATACATATATCCGTAAAAGTACGCAATTATTTATGGTAAGAAGCATCTTGATTTTCTTAGATTATCAAACTTTCAACATCATAAATTACTGTAGTCCAACCAGATTTCCACTTCGTGTTTTCCATAATCAAAAGTTATGAATAACTCACTTAGCTGATTATAAAAAATCTTATGCACAACGCTCCAAAATATGAAAATAACCAATATTTTCTACAACCAAATCACATGCACACCAAAAGCAAAACTATCCATCAATCTTCTTTGACTCTTCTACAATCTCTCAAGTATTTCATTGATGTTAACAACAAAATTAACCATTTTCCCTCCCTTATATAAAATGATGGAAGAGATTAGTTCTTGATGCAGACAGAAATTTAAATAAAGGCTTATTGTTGTTCATTTATTACTTAATAAAAATCATATTTTCTCAAGACTTTAAGGAAATAAAATTTCCTTAAACAACGTGATTTCTCAAAGTTTATAAGCTTTACTTGGTAATCCATGCCTTAAAAAAATTAAACTAAGCATATAAATAGCTACCAAAAAGACTTGCTTGTGAAATTGTGAATATATAATTAAAGTACACTTCGCATATAAATAAGATTTGCTTGGACCATTAAAAAGAATAATAAATATAATTATAGAATAGACAATAAGCAATATGAATAATTAAAATTTCTTAAATCTCTCTATTATAGTGCAAAGTAATAGAAATGCAAACTCTTCGTTTTTTGTCAATAGATCAAACCGTAATTGGGAAATCTATTTGAAAAACTAAAAAAGTTGGATAATATTCTTAGTTTTCCACAAGTTAGTGACAACTGTAAGTCTAAAAAAATAAAAAAATCTTTGGTCGTTAAGTCAATGAACCAAGCGTGAAAAGCTGATAGCTAAAGATCGATTGAAGTAGCAGACACATCCATTCTTAAGATAATATTCCTAGAAAAGTTAATATTTTCCTAATGCTCCCAGCAAATATTACTAGCACGTCAATTTTTGAAAAGAATTCGAAGTCTAAGAAGTTGAATTACATAATAACACTTAGATCTAAATAAAGAACGTGCATTTAACAAAAAAAATAAAAATTAAGAGCAAAGAAAAAGCATACCTAAAAGATCAAAAATCCTAATTTTGAAGTAGACGAAATCGCAGCATAAGCCCTTCGATCGCTCAAGTTTTGTTCAAAGAAGAGAGAAGCATAAACAATGCAAATCTATTAATGTAAAGAGAGAAAAGAAATCTATTTGCTAGGGAATACGAGGAGAGGATTGATTCCACAAGTGAATATAAAGACGATAAGGAATGAAACTTATGGGTTTAGAAGAGGGGTTATTGTCGAAACACCAATACTATGCATTTAAATGGAGAAAAGAACACAAATAATCCAATGGTTAATGCACTTTCTCAAAGTATTTTAGACAACATCTAATATAAAAATTAAATGGTTACATGAAATAATACCGTAGTCATTTTACCAATTTACATTCATAAAAAATCTTTACTAGTTTAGAGAGAGAGATTGCCTTTTGTAGATTCACGAATTTTTTGAGAGAAATTATCTTTTACAAGGAGATCTTGAAAAATTGCATTTTACTAGTTCGTACAATCACGAATTTATAGTCATTTTACTAGTTTGAAAAATTGCCCGTTCAATGAACTCGCACTTTATCACCGGTTTAAACCTCTAGAAGCAACTCAAACTCCATCAAATTTTTAGATCAATGTGGATAGATCCTACCGATAAGTTATTCTTCTTTACAATTCTTATGATTCTCCACTATTTCTTTATGAATCTTTTTCCATCAATCAATTTTTTTACTTTTGATTTCGTTTGATTTTTTTATTTATGTTGTTATTGAATATAATTATGAGAAATTACAAAGCGGATCGATAGATGATGGGATGTATATATTAATAAAATATTATTTAGTAGCTTATTATCTACGATCGTCCGCAGCAGTAACCTAGCGGTTACAGACTTACGGCATGATAACCGTGGCGTGGGTTTGAAACCTAGATTAAGATGCTAAGAGCTTACCATGTGCATACGCTAAGATCAACCACTTATGTGATGCTCGAAGACCAGAATAGGTGCACTAAGGAGGGTTTTACGACTCCGGTCGGTTTCCCTCCTAAACAAATTCAAAAAAAAATTTGATTTATCTACGATATGTCTATGGTTATTTAAAGGGAACCTGGTGCACAAGGTAAAATCCTAAATTGATGTTTGTTTAATCTATTTCATAAGATATTATTATAACTTATTTAATATAAAATATTCTCTCTTTTTGACTACAAATTATTTCACGCTCTGCTTATCAAACATAACAAGCAATCTTTTGGAAAAAAAAGGAGATATACAGCTTTTATTTTTTTAACTTCCTTTGAACTGAAAAATATTGCTACTAGACAAAAAGAGAATTGACATGAGTAAAAAATTTCTGATTTTTATGAGCCAATAGTAAGGTTCTTGCATCGACCCTTAGGTGTGCATATGTCGATATTCAGTGATGAAACAATATTTGATAGTGGTCTAAACACAAAGTGGAGTGGTATATAGTTTCCAAAAAACAATACTTTATTTTATCTAGCTTGACTAACAAGATGCAAGGAAACCAGCATAAACCAATATTTCAGTGTTCAATGGCTCAATGCTTCCATACTAGCTTCATCAACTCAGATATAAGTTGTAGTGATGTGCATTGAAATATGTCACGTTAGATATGTGTAATGATGTGCACTGAAATAAACATAAGTTTTTTTCCTACTCTGTTATAGGATTAAAAAAAGGGAAAAGGGTTGGAAAAGAAATTCCCAAAGTTGTATAGATGACATTTGCAGAATAACAAGCTATAGTGTTAGAGTAATAGGAGATGGAGAAGGTTCCACTCACAAGATTTGGTAGGGCGAGTTATGTAGATAAAAATTTTGCCCTCCCTTTTTTGATGGATTTTGTAACGACCCAGATTTTTAAACAGTTTATTTTAAATATTTAGTATGGTTTTAAATATTGAATTCATAATATAAATGAATTTTATATTGGATTTGTCAATTCAATTATCGATATATGATTTAATATCAAATATATTTAATTATCATAATAGTAACAATTGAATTCCCAGTGTAACACTAAATCGAAACAATACAGCCGATTAATAGAAATTCTGTATTGAACTAGAACGATAATAATTATTTATTATCGATAAATTTAATTGTTTGAAATCAATTTATATTTTAAATTGAATTTAGTTTTAATCGTTAATTTAAGTTGTTATCTCTTCTATATAATCAAATTTAATTTCAGAATTTGTTCCGTAGAGCTCAGAATAACGATATAATCTGAGAGCGTCAGTCGTTACGATTAAAATCGGTTTAGGACTTCGAATTGAGAGACCGCAAGATATTTTAGTTATTTAATTCAGAAAAATCAAATTTAAATAAAATCACATCATTTCAGCTAACTTATGATTAACGAAGCCGACCTAACCATTTGAGGCTGCAGGCCTAAGTTTTCTCGAGCACAAATTCCTGCTCCCCAACTTCGTAGCAAGCAAACATCAATTTAATGGCTATGTACTTCGGTTCCTTCCTCATGCCTATATAATCACGAGAACCTTTCCCTTTTCTTCCCAGATATTTTCGCACTGCTATTTCTTCAGAGGAAATTAAATTGAACCCAACCCTTCTCAAAAACCTCGAACCCCAAAATCACGTTCAATACCAAATGGAAATCCACAAAGTCGGATTCGTCATAACCAGGAAAGCAGGGGACACCGCGAATCCCTGAAAGCTGTGAGATGCTCGCGAATTACGAGTGATGGAGGGGTGCGATTGGGTACTCAGGAGGGGTTACGGGTTCTGTCGAAGTCGCGATTTGGGTCTAGGAGTTCAACTGTTTACAGGAGGATTTAAGGGGGTGCGACGCTTGGATTTAGGGCATTGATTGGAGTATCGCGATTTAGAGTTCAAACTAGGGCATCGCCGATGATGATGTCGCGGAAGTCGAGGTCGGTTTGGTTTGCGTTTCGAAGGGGCAACTGGAGTTAGCGAACGGAAGGGAGGTGTTATCGCGATGGGTTATTCGCAGTGAAGCTTCATGGGGGCGATGCAGAACTGGAGGTCGATTCTTGTTCCAGGCGTGAATTTGGGGGTGAAGATGGGTTTATTTGAGTTCGACGTGGTGTCTGGGTGGGTTTACGGCGGGTAGCAGGGAGTAAAGGCCATGAGTATAAGGTGATACAGTGAAGGGAAAAGAGAATGACTGGGAGTTGTTCGACAAAATGCCGAAATGGGAATCGCAGTTTTTGGGCTGATGTAAATTTGGAAATACTCAGAATTTACTTCATGGATTTAATCGAGTATTCGAAAAGTAACAAGGTATATATTTTTACCTAGTTTATTTATGTTCATTAGGTTTAAAATTACCGTTAGATAAAATATATAGAAAATTTATTTATTCGTCTGAATAGTAATTTAAATAAAAAGTGTTAAATCGTTAAATTAAAATAAATCATCGTAGGTATAAAGTCATTCGAAATGTTGTGTAAATTCGTAAAGGAGGCGATATGGAATTTTAACTGGATATTCTGCAATGGAAATCCCGGTGAGTAAATCTCACTCACCTTTTATTTATAATTATTTTTATTTCGTTAAAAATAATTGTTTGTTGCTTGTGTGAATGCTTTCTGCTTGTTTTATATATATTAGTTATTTAGGCTATATATATATATATTGGGTTGATTGATTGGTTGGATTCCCGCAGTCTCATTAGCGGATGCCCGCGGTACCATAGCGGATGATTACCCTATACGCCCCACGCTATGATTAGTGGATGACCTTCTATACCGCGATATTCTGCCACGAAGCAGAATTGGTATTATTTATGTGCTAACATCTGTGGATGCAGGAAAACAGGTTGGAGGAATCCAACTGGATTCCTCAAAAATATATTATCTGTTTGTTTGTTGTTTGGTTGATTTCATATATATATTCATATATGATGTGTTAAAAACCAAATGATTGAAAATTGGGTGATTTGATTGTTTTAAATATCACTGGGCCAATTAAAAGGATATTTGAGATTTGTAAAGGGGAAATTCTATTTTTAAATAGAATTTGAATTTTAATAGAAATAAAAATATAAACTTGTTTTTGAAAAATAAAACAAGTAGTTTCTTTATAAACGAAGTTTATAAATAGTTCTTTTATAACGAAGTTATAAATGAAGTGAAAAGAATTATCACTTGATAATTCAGAAATAGAAATACAAGTGCGAAATTGGAGTTTGAAATGGAATTTCAAAATAGAATGTGAAACGAAATTTTTAAATATATAACTCAAATGAAATTTGAGTATAACATTTGAATAGTAGAATTAGAAAAGGAATTTAAATATTTGAATTTTTAAAGGAGATTGAATATTAGAAATTCAAATAGAAGTTCAAATAAAATTTGAATTCAAAGGAATTCGAATAAGAAATTCAAATAGAGATTTGAATGTAGAATTTCAAAATAGAATTTGAAATATAGTATTTCAAAGAAGAATTCAAATGTGAAATTTGAATAGAGATTTGAATGGAATTTAAATATGAAATTTGAAAAGAGATTTGAATAGAAATTCAAGTATAAAATTTGAACAGGGAATTGAATATAAAAATTCAAATAGAGATTTGAATGTAGAATTTCAAAATAGAATTTGAAATAAAACTTTGAAATAAGATTTTCAAAATAGAACTGGAATATAGAGGTGCAAATGGAAATTGAAACATTTAGAATTTCAAATAAAAATTTAAATGGAGTTGAATATCTAAATTCAAGTATGAATTTCAAATATAGAAATTCAAAAAGGAGTTGAATTAAAGTGCGAATTCGAATAAATAATTTGAAATGGAATCCGAATAAAGGATTTCAAATGGAATTTGAATACAGGATTTAAAAATATGGAATTTGAAATGTAAGATTCAAATGGAATTTGAAATATATATGAATATATATAAATGGAGTTGAATTCATTTTAACGAAGTTTAAAAGTTTATATATATAAATATAATTAAAACGAACTCGCCACAGCGCTGCAGTTCGTGAAATAGCGATTCGAACTTCAATTGAGTATACAGAGCGCAATTGAAGTCGAAATTCTTTGAAACAAGAAACGTCAGGACCGGTTTGATAATAGTTTTCTAATGAAAGAGAAAAATCTGAATTTCGTCATATAGATTTTGAGTTATGTCAAAATCAAATTTTCAGAAAAACAGCGCCAGAACCAATTGAAAACCGTAATGGTGTATTTAAATGAATAAAAGGATTTTTATAAATAAAAATCCGAATTTCCATCTAGACTGGAGATATAAAATAAATATGAACTCCAGTGGAGTAATGAGTTGATTTTTGAAACGGAAATCAGATTTTTGATTTATTGAATACAGTTAACTAATTCGAATAGAAATTAGTTAATGGGATTTCGAATGAATATTGAGCTTTAAATAAGTGAATTCGATTTGAGAATTTATATTCGGAATAGAAAAGAGAACTAGAATTGGAATTGAAATTCAATTTGGTCGTGAGCGAGTTAAATATTTTATTTGAACATGTTATGTTCAAACAAAGAAGTGAAATAGGCAAAATGACTAATTAAAAGAATAAATGGGCGGAACTGAATGCAAAAGATTAGATAGTGTTGAATTAAATTGAAAACAGGTGAACAGGTGTTAAACAGATATGGGATGGAGTATACGAAGATTTTTATTTATGTGCCCGACAAAAGGTACATGTTTAATTCATATATGGGTTTTATGCGCCGTATCGGCAAGCCGCTTGGCTTTTCCTTTTTCTTTTTGATTGAGGAAGATACCGGGATGCTATTTGAAATTTCCCGATGCTCCCGATGCAGGGGAGGTTATGGCGAATTTTTCCGGGAATTTAAGGAGTTAGAATATTTTTAAGAAATTTGACAATTAGAAATCTATATATCGATATATATATAGAATTCGATAAGGAAACGAAATCAAAAATAGCGTAAAGGGCCAATATGGTTATTGAAATATTTGGGTAACAAATATTGATAAGGAAATGGAAAAGAGATTTAATTAATGAAATATTAATTAAAGGGCTCAGTGATTTGTTTGATATGTTTGGATGTACACTTATTTTTATTCGATAGTTAAATCACAGACTATCGAAGTTTTGACCATCGTTGTCAATATGGAGAGACCGGTTGGATTATTATCCGAAGAACCACTCCGTATCGGCATAAGCGTTGCGAACCAAGTATGCTGAATATATTGAAGACGGAGTAAAGTGCAAGGGCTTTTCTATTTATAGAAATAGTGCCTTCGGTTTCGTTCAATCCCAGAACGAACGTAAATGGACGAATGTCTGACAGAGTATTTCCAATGATCAAATGGGTTGGTCTGTATGAATATATATGGTTGCAACGGATTTATCCCTTAGCATAATATCCAGAATATTTGTGCAAATCAATTAGTGATTAACGGATCTGACAATGTGGCATTCAAAGTGATTGTGCTGACAATGAATGGTAAGTATGCGTAGCCTCAGGCCTCAACAACCGGGAAAGGACAAAAATCGGGCAGGCAGCATGGCTATGTGGGTCGCACCCATTAGGGTGTATAATCACCTATCTAGAGAAATTCCTTTTGTTTCTAAATCTATCGATTCTGCCCATTCGGGAAACGGTGGTTTGAGCCCAACCGTTGGTGATATACATTCGATACACTCAAGCGAAATGAGTGGTCGGTCATGTGTGGGCCGGGTTGCAAGATGTTCTTGTTGAACCCAGGTGTATTCGCCTCTAGAGATACATCATCGGAAGGTGGTTCCATACCTTGTCATGTTGGAAATCCAATCTCCAATAAGCGCCATGCGGGTTTTGATTTTATATTATATATGTGGAGCGTGAGATGCAAGCGTTCTGCTATTTGGTTATTTATTTGATGTAGACATTATTATAATATCATTGGATTTGATATCAAAGTGTTTTGGGTTATAGTAAGGTAAAAACCGTCCATGTTTATGTGTGGGCTGGTCTTACTATTATCTTTTCTTTCGAAAGGATTTATAAAGTTAAACAAGTGGTTGGAGTTTACTCACACCAGTCCCATGACTGACCCAGAGTTTATTTTGTTTTGTTTTCCCTAAACTCTTGGGTGCCCAAATTTGTACGGACAGTCAAGTGTTCAGGCTTTTACAGATACACTTGGAGGAGCTTGAAGCAGGAGGCTTCAACGTTAGTTATTTAGAGTTACTTCCGCTGAATCAAATGTTATGTGTACTCTGATGGTGGTATGTATATATGTACAAAACAGATTTGTATTTCAAAAGTTATGTTATATAATATATTTTATTCATTCCGTTGTGAGTTTGTGATCTTCGTTTTTCTTCTATTCTAATATTTCTTTCTTTCTATTTCTCATCCTCTAACTTCTTCCTAAAAATGATTCGTATTTCTGGGTTATTTGGGTTGGACGTGTGGTGTTTTTAGTCAACTCAGATAGCTCGGATTTGCGGGCCATTACAGATTTTGTACTAACTTGAAGAATAGTTAAATTACAATACTATGTTATTTTAAAATTATAATTTATATATATAATCTTTAGTGAGTAATCATTGGTTGATTGAACATTGGAACTTAAAATATTGTACTAGAATAACACATATTTTCTCATAAAATTATTCCTACCTATTCGCTTTTGTTGTAATTTTTTTGTTAATATAACGGTGTCAAGTATGAAATATGTTGGGTATGCAGGTATGTAGATATTTTACTTTGTAAAGAGATAATATAGTCCGCAATTGCTTAGAATCGTGAGGCAGCTCAATGTGGCATTGATTATTTTAATGAGGAAAATACTACCCAATCAGTTGCTATAGAAACCTAAAGGCATTCACAAGGTAAAGAATACTTATATTACAAGTTTTTTTTTTACTTTAGTATTAAAGGTAAGTGATGTAGACTAATGTAGAGAAGGAGTTAAATTTATATATAATTTGCTTGATATTTCGATATTTGTCTATATTGCTATATTTGAATATATTTGTTTAAAATCTTGCAACTTATATCTAAAAGAACTAGATGCATTTTTTCTCCAAGTCATTATTAGCAAAATGAGAAGCGAGAAGCGTGTAGTTTGTTAGCTATTCTTCCTTACATCTTCTGCATATAGATGGAAGTAGATGTTCTTACCATAAAAGTCTTAACTGCATATCTCTAAATCTACACCATCCAACTATCTAAAGGAGATAACAAAAGACATTGATAACTCCTTGCTGGCAGCTTTCAAAATGAGATGTCACTCGGTTTGTTCAATGCTTGCTTCACCTGATTTCACTGAATTGTATTTTATTAAAAAAAATTACTTGGTAGTTGTTTTCTTAATTGAAGAAAATGTGGATATTAGTAACTAAAGGTTACCTAAAAAAATTCATTTTGGTTTACTTCTTGAAGTTAAGTAAATTCTATGGTCTAATTTGTGTTTGAGTACATGAATACCATAAACCACTGATGGTTTAAATAAAACTTCCACCTATATTAGATTTGTTTTCGTGTGCAGCTTATAAATAAAATATTAGTTATGTTGAGAATTTAATATGTTTGATCCCTGCCCCTATGAAGTGTTCATATTTTGAACATATGCATTGTTCAACAGTGAGTTGATTTTCCATTTGTTATTTCAATAATAAATAGCCTTTTCCTTTGAAAAGTAAGATTTAGTCAAAATACAATTGATTTGTAACTGCGATCAATCAAAGTACTCAACCTCATTGTACAAGAGACTATAATCAAGTCATTAGCAAAATAATATTACTAAAACAAGTAATATGTTATTTTGTAGGTTGCATTTTAGTAACTTACACATATGTGTTTTTAATAACCGAGACACTTTTCACTCATGTTATTCTCATTTATTTGCATGCCAACCATTTTAGTACACACAACCACTTTTGAAATAAGCGTGTCTTTTCAATATTCAATTAAGAATTGAGAATCATAATTTTATTTTAGTTGTGACAAGAGTATGTATCAGAGCTGCAAAAAGCATAAATCAAGGAAGAGGTAAGGGATGTGGATCTAATTTTGACATGGTATGGTAGATTTAGGTAACCAAGGTTTCAAATCTCGAAAATCTCGGCCAAGATCTCGGCCGAGATTTCGTTTTCGAGATCAAGTGATTCGAAGCAGCAAATGTCGGTCATATCTCATTTGAGCCGAGATCTCTGTCGAGATCTATTAACGAGATCTTGGCCGAAACCGTTGTATTTTGAATTTTAACTTTATAACGAGTTGGGTCTATAATATTTTCTTTATTTCTAGGCTTATATTTGTTGTGTTATCTAAATAACAAACTAAAAGCTTCCTATTTTATTTCTAACCATGATGTCCTGCACCTATACAATAAGAATATGCATGTACAATTAGAACATGCAACCATGCATATGTTCAAACAAGACATCACCCTTTGTGTGTTCCAAGCATTGTCCTACACTTGTACAAACAAGAAAAATGTTATTTTTATGAATGTTTAGTCACAGACTCATTAACATTATTTTATTATATAAAACAAGAAATTAATTAGTAATTTCTTAACTATGCAATTCTATTTTAACTTATTTGGTTGTATATATTTCTAAATGACTGCAGAGTCATTCCAAAAAAAAAATACTTATTTCCAAATGATTGCAGATTGCATATATTTCTTAACTACGTAAGTTTATTATACATCTCTTCATCTGATTGTTATGTTATACATTATGTCCAAAAATTCTATTTATTTATTACCCTTGTATAGTCTAGAAGGTTTTTCAAGCTACAAATCATTAACAACCAGTGTACTCTTAGTGAAAATCAAGTAAGTTAAACATTTTTTTTGTAATTAGCTTTTATAAATTAGTTGCATACTTGAATGTAAACTAATGTTGAAAATATTAAGTAGTTCAAGATCATTTCGAGATGTACTTTATGATCCGAGACATAATTCCGGGATGAACAACGATATACATTTATCTCGTCTGAGATCTCACCCAATACGAGATTGGGTTCCAAAAAATATCAAAACGAAACGTGACTGAATTCCGAGATTTAAAACCTTGTAGATAACATTATTTTATAATCTGCATGGTTCATGTTGTTGTTTGTGTCCGACGAATCGAGCGTAAACCCCACTAAACTGCTCGGTTTGACCTAATCGTTGTGGGAGAGACGTTCGCGTCTGAGGCTTCCAATGTATTGATGCGAACATCACTCCCACATACTTTCCCTTCCATCCTTTTGTTCTCACTCGTATCTATCTTCTTCATCATCTCATCCAACTCTTTTATTTTGTGCTTTCTTCACAACAAATGGCAGATCCAAGTTCACGAAGTGATGATTCTAATGTTAAAGATTTGTAAGAAATCAAGTTTGTTAGACTGTATTATGCCACAAGATGAACTCAATTTAATAGGATTCCAGAACAGATCCAGTCATCACCATGACATTACTCATTCTTTTGAAATTGTGTAGGAGCTATTGATGATATACATGTAATGGCTCATGTTCCTCACGAAGATATGCAATTTGTAGGACGTTGTAACTACCCAGATTTTTCGGTCATTTGGATTTGATTATTTAAATTGGTTTTAAATATTATATTATAAATATTAATGAATTTATATATAGGATTTATTATTGAATGGAGTTTGAACGTATAAATTTATATTTAATTTAAAACAAACTCGCAGTGGCATGATAGTTCGTAATATTGAGTTTTGAATTCGATTGGATACACAAGATTCAATATAAGTTGGAATTCTGTGAAATAGGAAACATTAGAATCTAGTTGATTATAATTTTCTAATTAAAGAGAAAAATCAAGATCACATATTATAGAGTGTATGAGATGTCCAAATCAAATTTTCAGAAAGTCGCTACGGAATCGTTTATAAACCATAGTGTTTATTTAATAAATTTAAAAAGGGATTTAATATAATTTGGATATCATTTTCACTCGGAAATGTTAATGTTAAGTTATAAATCCATATTGGTTTAATTTGAAGTTATATATATATATTTGATTTGGTTATATTTGATAATAATAATTTATTCAGTTAAATTGTTCTAGAATTTAATTATATTTTATCAATATTATATAAGCCTTAGAAATAGCTATTTTCCAAACGATCTCCGGTTTCAATGAAACAAATTTTATTGAAATACGTATAACTAGTTATTGTAAGATTTTCGGTTTGGAGTCAATCATAGTTTTTTATGAGCAGGCGATATTTAAATGTGAACCGATGAATAAATTGAAATTAAAATAATTCTATTTTGCAAACGAAGTCGGCTTTCAACGAAATTAATTTCATTGGATTTGAAACATCAATATATAGCGGTTCGTGCATTTTTGTTACGTTTGAAATCCGTGTGCGGCGGTGCATATATTTAACGTGTTACGTAAATAGCTGTATAATTTAATTAACCATGTAAAAATAATATAATGTATATATTACTTCCACCCTAAGTAAATTAAAACTATACATGACTACCCTAACATTGCTTAAGCCTTAAGGAATGAAAACTAGCCTACCCCAACATTTGATTTCAAACTGCATCTACCATATCCCGTACATTCAGACCAAAAATAGGATATAGTACCTACCATATTTCTTCATTGCTAAGCAAGTCGAACCTACTATATATTTTCATCACATACGTCAAACCACACACAACTACCCTACCCTATTAGAAATTCACATAGCTACTTCGTACCCCTCTATAACATGCCACCCAAACATTTCTTCTGCTATAAATACAAAGCCTCCTCTCAATTTAGTTTCGTTTTTAGTAAGCATGAAGAGAACCGACCTCAATGCGAGAAACAAAATTTATCTTCACGTCCACTTCGTATAACCGATGGTCCTAACTAAAGAAGCGAAGAGGAAGATAAGTGCTCGCGAATGGCAGTGGTGACCGGGTTTCCGACATCGAGAAAGTGGTGCAGTTCGGAGTTGTTAATGGCGTGAGTTTACAGTGTACTGGAAAGAGGTGAGGGTCTAGGAGGGACGAGGTCAGGCCAGAGAGGTAGAGGAAGGTTGGGTGTAGGTACATATGGAGATGGACGGCACGCCGATGGTCGAGGCGAAAGTTGATCGAAGTCTAGCATGGGTGTTTGGTGCAGCAGTAAAGTGAAGGCGCGATGTCAGATGGGAGAAGAAGAAATGGGAGTGACAATCACAAATAAAAGATGACGTGGGTAAAGGAGCAGGTAGAAGATAATACAAATGTGGTTAATCGAATATTGAAGTATGCCTAACCTTATATTAGTCTGCCTAATCACGTTTAACTGGGTTATATAATATTGGCGTTAAGATAATATAATTATCTACAATATATCGTATTGACATTTACAACATATGAATGTGTGTGTGAAAGGGTTATATAACCTAGTTATATTACGGATAGTTAAAGAATGGGTATTTATCTAATCATATTGGCATAACCATTTATTTTGAATTAATCTAGTTGGATCCTAATAATAATATGGGTTATACTGATAATTAACTTTAAACCTGGATATATTCTAGAATGTTCAGAGTACAATGCGTAGGAATCAACTTATTGATTTATACAACCCAACTATATTACATAGCCAGTTTAATAACGTGTTCAAAGGAATTAAATATAACATGTTAGAAATAAAAGGAGCAGGTGGAGAGAAAGTTTCACGTGCCTAATCTAAGTAAATCAGGGGTCGATAATTACATATTAGATTAGTATGAATAAAGTTAATCAAGACATTAATTAATAAATTTAAATAGTGTGACCTTATAATTTATATAACATGTGCATATATTAATAGAATGGAACAAACCAAACGGCATTGAGATCGTATCAACGAGCACTTTAGGGTGAAGCCAGTTTGGATGGAGATGGAAGCAGTTGAGGTTGTTAATTAAATTAAACACATGTTTAATTTAATTAAAAAAGAACCATTTAAAAGATGAATGGAGTCCAAGGTGAGTTTACTCACTCAGTTAGTTCCACTTATGTTTTATATAAGTCGGGTTTAATATTTGTGTGCTAAGGTAACCAATTGAGGTAACCTACCTTGTTGGTCATGTTTATAATAATATAAACGCACAAATTTAATAATTGGATGCTTGTATTGCTGTTATTAGTTGATTGTTTAAATTTATTAGTTAAACTGATTATTTTAGTCTGTTGTGATGGAAATATATTATCGTATTGAATGAATGGTTTATTTGAGGTAACCTATTTGGATGCAGGGAAAACAGGTTGGAGGAATCCAGCTGGATTCCTCAAATTTATGGTTTATTTTCATATCATCAGTATATGAATCGTTTAACTAATCTAATCAAATGCTTGATTTGGTTAGTGGTTATTGAATTAAAATTCAATGGTTGTTATGTTATTAACCAATGGGCAGTATTAGTTATGTAATTGCAGTAGATGGTCCTAAAAATCCATCATTTTATAAACATCGGTTTACTGTCAGGTGAACTGATAGAAATGAAGTTATGAATTTATTTTATAACTAAAAATATATTTTGAATAAAAGGTTTATAAAAAGAAAATCAATTACTTTATTATTTATAAGTAATTATAAACAAATTTTATAAGTCAATTT
This sequence comes from Allium sativum, assembly GCA_030737875.1. Classification (NCBI taxonomy): domain Eukaryota; kingdom Viridiplantae; phylum Streptophyta; class Magnoliopsida; order Asparagales; family Amaryllidaceae; genus Allium; species Allium sativum. The sequence goes on along the minus strand of CM060909.1, from coordinate 422,890,063 downwards.
CTTGTATTTAAACAAGATTTATAAGCAAGTAATTCAGAATTAACCTAGGAATTAATAGTCGGGATTAATTGTTTTGAAGAAAGAATTAAGAAAATTATTTAAATTAATTGTTAACTAATTTGAATGGGACGACTAATTGGAACTGGTTAACATGTTAACCATAGTTCTAGTTGACCAGGTCAACTGTTTTACCTGGAATTGATTACTAAATAAATTTATTCACATTTAAATTGATAATGGATAGTTGTGACAAGTATTAGTCGTAATCTAATACGATCTCTCAAGAGATTTAACGATCTTTTTAATTAGTTGATTTTAAAGACAATTATTCAATTATTAATTATTTAATGAAGTAAATTTTTATTATATTAACCTTTAAGGAAGATTAATTATTAGATTACGATTAATGTTGAAGTAAACTATTTTATAGTATTGAAATGGATTATTATTTAATAATCGTAGTAATGATGTTATGATTAGGATTAAATTTACTGGAGTTAATGGAGTCTTAAGACCTGTTTATGATTGAAGGGAATTATAAGTCAAATTTAGTAATAGTAATAGAAGACAAGTTAAAATGAATTCTTATTAAGAATTCTATCGATTTGATTTATATAAAAGCCATGTTGATTTGTATAAAAGCAATGTTGAGCAAAGTATAAAGCCTAGTTGAGAATGGATTAATGTGGTAAATGATTTCAAGAATCGAAACAAGTTTATAGATTGATTATAAACTTAAGGAAGACTAAATGGAATTGAAAAGCCATAAAGCGATAAACTATAGAGCGGAGTTGAAATAAGAACTTAAATGGATTTGAAATTGGTGATGCGAGTTAGTTCAATAATTCGATTTAAATTCGAATAATTTATATATGAAAGGAAGTTTTGTTGAAATAAAATCGAGATAAGTTTGAGACAAATTATTTTTTGCCAGTGCAGTTTGAGATAAGTTTATAAGGTGTTTAAAAATGATTTTATTTATAATAAAAGCAAGACTCGTATATATAATATTGAAAGGATGTTTAATGATAATAGTTATGGTCTTAAATTGAGTAAATGTATTTAAGGTTTGAATTAAGGGGTTTCAAAAGAAAGAGTAGGGTTTTAAATCCCATACTTTATCGAATAAAATATGGAAAATTTCCGTGATATTTACTAAAGGTTGGGTTTTCGTTAACAAACTTTTATTTATTCTGATGGTAAGAATGTTTTTAATTCAAGGTTTGAGAGATAAATAAAATATCCTAACTTGAACGACTTCACGATTATCCAAAGGATAATACTAGTTTGTGTAACGAGGGTAGATTAGGATAACAAATATATTATTTCCATTAATAAGCGTTATAATCATTAAATTTAAATTTTATAAGCTGAATTAAATAGTTTTGAGCATATTCTTATTTTGAAATAAGAAGTAAAGTGCTATGTTCTAAATATTGGAAGATATAAAAGTTTTGATTAAAACTGGTAAATTAAAGAGGCCAAGTGAAGTTGTATACTAAACCAGTGGATACAATTTATTTTTATGAATGAATAATTGTTTATTTGATAGTTAAATAACCGACTATCAAATCTGGCCTAATACGATTGTTGGTACGGAAAGACTGAGATCAAAAATTATATTCGAAAACCATTCTGAACTAGCGAATACGTGGAAGATGATGATTGAAGATGGAGCAGTTGAAGACCGGTAATCTTCATGAGCAGAAGAACTACTTGTTGAATTTCTAAGGGTAGCTCCCAATGATATTTTTACTTGTGATTCTACATGATTGGAATCTGCGGATTGCAAGGACTACTTGCTGCTGATCCTTGGGATGACTCATATATAGTATGCGATAGGAGGGTACCTTCGGTTCATCCTGTATCCTAGATGACTCGTATGGATGAATGTCCGACATAGTATTTCTTAAGATTCACATACGTTGGTTTTACAAATATACCAAGTATGGTGGCATAGAAGGAAAATTATTTCAGCATTAACACTCAGAGTATATTTGTGGACGTCAATTAGTGATTTGATGGATCTGACGGTATGACATTCAAAGTAAATGATCGTGTGATATTCTCAAAAGGGTAATAATAACCTCAAGCCTCATCAACCGGGAAATGATAAAAATCGAGTAGTGTAACAATATGGAAAATCAGAACCAATTTAAAATTTTTAATTTGGCTATTTTAATGAATTTTGAATATTTAAAATAATTTATTTTAAATAGTAACGACTAAAAATTCTTTTGGACCGAAGTTATAGTGAATATATTTATTTTAATTATAAAACAAGGCCTGAAATGGCGCGGTAGTTTGAAAATTTGAATTTGAACTTTGACTGACTGTACAGGATGCAAAATAAAACGGATTTCAGTGAAACCAAAAATATTTAAATCTGTTTAAGAATATCTTTCTAACGAATCTGAAAAATCGAAATTTCATTGCAGAATCAAAAGTTATGGCCAAATGAATTTTTAGAAAGGTCGCTATGGAATTAATATAGCCCTTGAAAATAGACATTTTGCAAACGACCTCCGTTTTCAACGAAACCTCTTTTGTTGGATTCGGAATGTCAAATTATTACTAGATTCCAGTTTTCAAATTTTTTGGAATTAATATGTGAGCGTGGCAAAAGAAAACGTGTTCGGTTAATTTCAGTCAATTTGGATCGACTAGAAAATAGCCATTTTTCAAACGATCTCCAAATTCGATGAAATCAGTTTTGTTGGGACCGTATCGTCCAAACATAGCCAGATTTATTTTTCAGGAATTTTTAGAATCAGTATGTGGCTCCGGCAAATAAAAATGTACGTGAAAATCCATATTTGAATATTTTATATTTTAATTTGAAGAAAAACTGACTGAAACAGTTGAATGGGCCTGCGAAACATATTCCATTGTGTCTGGAATGGGGGTATTTAGTTAGGGATGACAGTCGTTGGGTTTGAATTGGAGTTCGTATGGAGAAAAGGGTATTTTTGGATTTAATTTAATTAAAAATTAAAATATAATTCCCTGGCCAATCATATTTTTCATCACTTTTCAAAATTTCCCTAACCCTTGTAACCGACGGGGGCTCCCCCTTCCTACCTTCTCTCCTGTTTTTCTCCTCAATCATTCAACGAAATGAAGTGGCTCTTTGGAGGTTTTTGAAGATCGAAGTCCCCTCTTCAAATCCGTGTAAGTCTCGCCCTCCCTCGCCTTGTGAACATTGAGAATCGGGCCCCCCAACCTACTTCGCATCGACCGAATTTTTGCCCCCACCGCCGCATCGAGTTGGGTCCCACCACCATCAACCTGCGCACCGTTCATAGCTCTTCCACGTGGCGTATGCTGATCGTCACGAAGTTCAATGGTTTGGTCACAAAATCATGACCTAGTTTTGAACGTGGAACTGAGGTATACGGTTTTGGTTATTTAAACTGTTAACAACATTTAAAAGCATTGCGAATGTTGATTTTAGAATAAAAATAATATCTTTCTCGTTTGTTGTTGAAATCCAGTGAAACAAGAGACACCGGGACCGTGAGGACGTCTTCTACATTCTAGAAGAGACCAGAGAAATTTTGGAGCTTCCTACAATTTTTGGAGGAGTGGAACCCAATGTGAGATTTCTAAATTTAAATTTGAACGGAATGGCGATGTATAAATTATATGATCGATGTATAAGTTATATAAGCGTTGTACACCTCATGTATAAGCATTGCATACATTATATGTGCGATGTATAAGTTATATATACGTTGTAAAAATCATTTGTGCATTGAATGGAGCTGAAATGAAATTGAAATATATTTATATACGTATATATATATATACTCCCCTCGTCCACAGACCATGGACGATATATATTGGTTGTGATTGTTTGGATTTTGGTTGACGAGAAATTTGGTTGATAAATACGAATCGTTGATAATGGTTGTTTGTGGTTGAAAACAAAATTGGAATTGTTTGTTGAAAAATTCATTGTGATATGAAAATGATTGAAATGATTAGATCATTAGGATAAGCCCCTTAGGGAACGCCGCGAGGCGTAAGGTAGTGCGAGGAGCCGTACTCGGGACGGTGCCGGTTTTAAACCCCCTACCGTTATGCTGTCGAAATTTTCTGAAATATTCATGTGTTTGATTTATATTCGTGTGTTGAAATATATTCATGTGTTGGAAAAATATTCATATGACGAACAAATTGTTTTAACGATAAAAAGCACATTTTCAACATGTATATGAAGTATATAAAATATTCATGTTTGAAATAAATTGTTTTAACAATAAAAAATCACATTTTTATTATATATACGAATCGCTAAAAATATTCATGTTTGAAATAAATCGTTTTAACGGTAAAAATCACAATTTTATTATATATACGAATCGCTAAAAATATTCATGTTTGAAATAAATTGTTTTAACAATAAAAATCACAATATTATATATACGAATCGCTAAAAATATTCATGTTTGAAATAAATTGTTTTAACAACAAAAATCACATTTTTAGATATATATGAAGTGTTAAAAATAGTCATATGTTGAAATAAATAATTGTTGGGTAAAAATATTATTTTTAACACATATATGAAATGAAAATGGTTTGGAAATCGAAGAACGGATTATATATATATAACTAAAATAAAACGAGTAACGACGCTGCAGTTCGTGTTTTGAAATCGTAACTTTAAGCGACTGTACCGGGAGATCCGAACGTCGGATTTTCCCGAAACCGAAACCGTTGGGTCCACTTTGAAAATATCTTTCCAACGATACCAAATTTGTAAAGATCCAACGGTTAGATTGTGTGAAATGCTTAATTCAAGTCTGAATAAAAACAGCGCCAGAATGGATTATATATATATATATATATATATAATTAAAACAAAACGAACAACGACGCTGCAGTTCGTAATCTGAAATCGTAACGTTAAACGATTGTACCGGGAGATCCGACTGTTGGATTTTCCTGAAACTAGAACCGTTGGATCCGTTTTGAAAAAATCTTTCCAATGGTAGAAAATTTGTAAAGATCCAACGGTTAGATTTTCAAATATGTGTAAATCAAATCTGAAGAAAAACAGCGCCCTGGTCGCGTTATGGCCTGAAGCGTTGTTTAAATAAATGGGCTATTTTTAAATAAATAAAAATAGCGATAAATCGTTATAAAATATTATAAATGATATAGAATGGAAATAAACCGAATTTACTCAGTTTATTGGATATTTGATAGTTGAATGTGTTTGACATGAAAATTATCTTAATGAACTGAATTATGGATGTCGAATAATTTAACCATAGAAATGGATAGATTTGAATTCTAAATATACGTGAATTATTTGAAAAGGCCGAGTTAAATCTCATTTCAAATAATTGGTCGACGATTAGAAATCGATGATGAAGACGGTGGTTGAAGATCGGAGGTCTTCACATCGTTTGGATGATTACTGATGTCTTGATTGGGAGGCACGCCAAGACAAGGTAATAATTGGTGGTCGTCCAGATGTACTTGGAGATCGACCGGATGTGCGAGGGCCTCTCTCCTGTATTGGACATATGGGACGTGAATAAGGTGCCTCCGGTTTCGTTCAGACCCGGAACAGACTTGTAAATGGATGTGTGTCTGATGTTGTAGATTGACAACGTGGCATGTAGAGATGCTGTGATCAAGGCTTTTGTTGGAAAGCAGAGTCTTGTGGTTGATGATCAAAGCATGGCTTTAATATAGCTAGCTTTGTGTATGGTGTTGATTCGCGGGCCTCATAGCCTGGTATGAACCAGAAACGGGAGAGGACATCAGGGAGGACATGCGTTTCCTTCTAGCTAGGAGTGGTATCTGGGTTTTACATGCCCGGACGTTTTACTTATGTGTATGATGGATAGCGAGGCGCCTCGGTTATTTTGGTCTCTGCGGAGCCGATGGATGGTTTGGTGAATATACCGGTCAGTTTGACGCCCCATAGGGCGGGGAAACGTAGTGTTCAGGCATTTTAATCCACTTCGTATGGACCGACCCTGACGATCCAAGGGTCGATGCATTATGATCCTGAGACACGGGCTAGAGCGTCTCGAAGCAGTAAAGACGATCCCTTGCCTTGATTCATGACGGAAATCTAATTTCCAAGTACGACATCGTGCACTTTTGATTGTAAACCTATACATGGCAACATAGTGGTATGGGGCACTTATGTCGCCTATGATTGATACTTATGATTGAAATTGTTTGTAATAATATTAAATGCTTTTGTTTTATACGTAACAAGCATATTTTGGCCATTATAAGGTAAAACTCTATCCTCTAGTTTGCGTTGCATTATGTGATGGGACCTGAGTCTTATAATGGCTTCATTTTTGTAAAAAGCATTGCGATGTTTACATGATTTACTTGTTTTAAGCACTGGCAATCCAATGGAGTAAACCTGTTCCGCGTTAGCGGCATAGTCCTATGATTGGCCTTATTATAAAATAAGTTAAGTAGATTACTCATACCAGTCCCATGACTGACTCATAGTTTGTTTCACTTGCAAACTAGGGTGCCCTATTTTCTACACGGGCAGCCTTGTATTCAGGTTTAGCAGGCTCTCTCTGGATAGCTATGGAGCTGAAGATGGATTTTATCACTTCTTTTATGCTGTTCAGCTCCTGTTATGTATATTATGTTTGATTCCGCTGTAGACATTTTATATAAAGCTGAAACTAGTATGTTGTACTAAGTGTGATCCTGTATACTGTGTAACTCTGATGATTATGTTTATCCAGTGTATTTTGTTGTACATTATCTGGTGTAATGATATATTTTTGTTCTGCTGTTATTTGTTTATGTGTTATATTCCAAAGATTACCCTTGCCACCGTGGAACTGGGGTATGGGGGTCGTCACAAGCAGGCAACATAACTATGTTGGTCGCTCCCATTAGGTTGTATTATCACCTGATCTAGAGAAAATTCATTTGCTTCTTTATTCTATCACTGCTGTATTCTTCATTGACGATGGTTTGAGCCCAACCGTCGGTGATATACATCCAGAACACTCAATGAAATGTGTGGCCGATCATGTAGGCCAGGTTGCAAGACGTTCTTACTAAACCCAGCGTATTCCTCTCTAGAGATACACTATCGGAAGGTGGTTACATACCTTGTCATAGTGGGAATCAAAACTACAATAGGGGCCTGTAGTTTTTTTTTATAGATTATGTATGTAGAGCGTGAGATGCAAGTGTTCTGCAAGATGGTTATTTATTTGTTTTGGATACTATTGTAATATCAAAATAAGCTATGATTTCAAAATGTTTTGAGTTATCGTAAGGTAAACACCGTCTGTATTTATGTGTGGATTGGTCTTACGATTATCCTTTTCTTTCAAAAGGAGATTTTTAACTTAAATCAGTTAGATGATGTAACAACCCGGAAAATCTGAGCCAGTTTAAAATTTTTAATTCGGCTATTTTAGTGGATTTTTAATATTTAAAATAAATTATTTTAAATAATAATGATGAAAAGTGTGTTTGAATTGATGTTTGAAAATAAATATAATTATCTTTAATTATAAACAAGGCCTGAAATGGCGCGGCAGTTTCAAAATTTGAATTCGAACTTTGACTGACTGTACCGGGTGCAAAATAAAACGGATTTTAGTGAAACCAAAAATATTTAAACTGTTTATGAATATCTTTCTAACGAATCTGAAAAATCGAAGTTTCATAGTGGGATTCAAAAGTTATGGCCAAATGAATTTTCAGAAAGGTCGCTATAGAGAATATATAGCCCTTGAAAATAGACATTTTGCAAATGACCTCAGAATTCGACGAAACCACTTTTGTTGGATCCGGGATGTCAAATTATTGCTAGGTTTCAAATTCCATAATTTTTGAAGTTAATATGTGAGCGTGGCAAAGGAAAATGCGTTTGGTCAATTTCTGTTAAATTGGATCAACCAGAATATGGCCATTTTTCAAACGGTCTCAGAATTCTACGAAACTAGTTTTGTTGGGACCGTATCGTCAAAACATAGCTAGATTTATTTTTGGGGAATTTTCAGAATCAGTATGCGGCTCCGGCAAATTGAAATGTACGTTCAAATCAAATATTGAATGTTTTATACTTTAATTTGAAGAATAACTGACTGTAACAGTCGAATTGGCCTACGAAACATATCCCATTGTGTTCAGGATGGAGGTATTTAGCTAGGGGCGACAGTCGTTGGGTTTGGATTGGAGTTCGTATGGAGAAACTAGTATTTTTGAATTTAAGTAAATTAAAAATAATAATAAACCCCTAGGGCCAATAAGAATTAGCCTCACTCCATCGTTATTTTTCAAACCCGCTCTCTCTCCTCTTTGACCGACGACTCACAGTACTCCCACCTTCCCGTCCACTTTCTGACCGCCACAGTCACCGTTAGCCTCCGCTACCACCCAAACTTTGAAGCTCTCTCCTCCCTCTTCAAATCAACACAAACTACCACACCCCTTGTCGCTCCAATCGAGAGAACCACCTCGCTGAACCTCCGTTCTTTGAAATGCCGCCCCGCCAAAGTCTGACCACCGAACTGCACACCACCACCACGCGCCTAAGCGCGATTCGAAGCTCTTCGAGGCGTCAAAACCCGATTGAGTCCAGGTGCAGCGGATTGAAAGTAATTTCGAAACCTAGTTTCGAAGGTTCAAAGAAAGGTATCGGCTTTGGTATATTTAAACTGAAAATAACACTTTTAAGTGTTGCAAACTTTGAAAAATCATATCTTTATCGTGTGTTAACGAACTTCGATGAAACAGGAGACATCGAGACCGTGATGACGCTCTCTACATACTAGAAGTGTCCGGGGATTTTTCTGAGCTCGCTAGGATTTTTAGAAAAGCGACAAACCAATGTGAGATTTCTGAACTGAAATGTGAATGGAAACGAGTTGTATAAGTTATATAAGCGAAGGGTAAATTATATACGCATTGTATACCTCATGTACATGTGTTGTATAAGTTATATAAGCATGTATAAATTATACAAGCATTGTATGAAACATATATGCATTGAAAATGTGTTGAAATGAAAGTGAAATACTTATATATATATATATATATATATATATATATATATATATATATATATATATAAACACACACTCCCCTCATCCACAAACCATGGACGATATTTATTGATTGTGAATTTGCATGAAAAATTTGGTGAAAAATGGAAATGGTTGATGGGATTGTTTGTGATTGATATTGTTTGATTGTGGTTGAAAAATACCCGTTTGTGGTTGAAACAAAATTTAGAATAGATTGTGGAAAAAAAAAACATACTCGCCTGCGTGCGAACTAGATGTATGAAATCCCCATTGTCAAAAACCGCGAGGTTTTAAGGTAGAGCGAGGAGCCGTACTCGGGACGGTGCTGGTTTTAAATACCCTGCCGTTATGCTGCCGAAATTTTCAATAATACTCATGTGTTAGAATAATTTTCATGTGTTGAAATTAATTCCATATGTTGAAACCAAATTCATGTGTTGAATAAATTCTTTGAATGATAAAAATAACATTTTATCACATATATAGACTATATAAAATATTCGTGTTTTAAATAAATTGTTTTAACCATAAAAATCACATTTTTATTTTATATATAAACTATAGAAATCATTCATGTGTTGAATAAAGGACTAGAACGATAAAAATCATATTTTTATCGTATATGTGAAGTCGATAACATTCAAGTGTTGAGTATATGAATTGAACAATAAAATTAACACCTTTATTGTGAGTATGAAGTGCTAAAAACATTCATGTGTTGAATAAATATTTTTACGATAAAAATATCATTTTTATCATGTATACGACTCGCTAAAAATATACAAGTGTTAAAATAAATATTTGTTTGCTATGGATATTATTTTTAACATGTATATGAACTAAATAAAGTAGTCATGCGTTGAAATATATTTTTATTCCCTAAAAATATCATTTTTGTACGAAGAATGAAGTGTTAAAAATAACCACTTGTTCAAATAAATATTTGAGGGTTGAAAATATTATTTTTAACATGTGTAGGAAGTGTTAAAAATAACCATGTATAGAAATAAACCTTTGTTCGCTAGAAATATTATTTTTAGCTTAGATGTGCATATATATATACATGTGTTGAACAGGAAAAATGGATTAGCTGCTGAGTAAAGAATTTATTTGTGTGCCCAACAAATAGGTAAGCCTTAATGAGTTGGTCACGCAATTTTATTATTATATCAACTCCTATGAATGTCATTGGATGCGGAGTGCTGGTTATTCTGTGTGTAATTATAAAATGTCGCCATAAGATAGTAATAATAAATTTTGAACTACACTACCTGGCATACTGCAAGAAGATAGAATACTTCATCATATACCACATTAGCATTTGGAGCTGATGTGAAGAGGTTGAAGATGTACCATACAAGCAAGAGGCTTGTATGGTGATGACTATATTGTACAGGTTGAACTGATGACTGATATGGACTATATAGAATGTAACGATAAATTGCCAGATTAATAAAAACCCCACACGGGTCTGGAGTTGACAATAAACACGTCTCTCTAGTTGATAAGGCACAAAAACCATTTATAGGGTGATGAGAATTTATTCTCTAGAGTTATGATCTATACACACTCCCCTGTGGACGCTAGAATATATCACTATAAATATGTGCTTGCTTTTTAGGATTTATTGGGTGCCTAATACGGCCCAATAAATTTCCAAACCCCTTCCCGTACAAAGGAGATTATGGCGAAATTTTTCGAAATTTAAGAGCGTTAGTGAAATATTTGAAGTGAAAACGATATTGAAATCGTCGAATGAATTATATTTATATATATATATATATATAAATATAAATTAAATAAATCGAATCAAGCCCCTGCATTTCGCGTTTTGAAATCGTAATTTCAAACGATTGTACCGAAAGATCCGGCCATCGGATTTTGACGAAACTAGAACCGTTAGGTTCGCTTTTGAGAGATCTTTCCAACGATTTAAACTTTGTTAAGATCCAACGGTTAGACTTTCAGATATGTGTAAAACAAATTTGAAGAAAAACGGTGCCAGTGCCACGGCACGACCTGAGACGTCGTTTAATAAAATAGAGCCATTTTTAAATAAATAAAAATGGCAAGATATCGTTATCAAATATTATTGACGATATGGAGTGGAAATAAACCAATTTTACTTGGTTTCCCTGATATTTGATGGTTGAATTTGTTTGACATGAAAATTATACTAAAGAACTGAAATGTGAATGTCGAATAATTTAACCGTGGAAAGAATTGATTTGAATTCTAAATATACGTGAATTATTTGAAAAGGCCGAGTTAACCCTCATTTCAAATAATTGATCGACGATTAGAAGTTGAAGAGATGGAGACGGTTTGAGACCGACGATCTTCACCTTGGATGGATGGGCGCTACTGATTCTCATGATTGGAGTAGCTACCTTGAATGGGCTGAAGTGGTAGCCGTCCGGACGTATTTGTTGATTGTACAGATATGCGAGGAATACGGTGCCTCCGGTTTCGTTCAAACCCAGAACGAACTTGTAAATGGATGTGTGTCTGACAATGGATTTTGTTCTATGCTGATTGATCTCTATTAAATATATATCTGTTTGGCGGCGGAGAATTTATTCTCTTGCTTAACGCCCTTCTCTGAAACGTACGAGCTTAGAGGTTATATATCGATAGAAATCAGTCGCATGGAGTGAATTGCCTGTGTGGCATGCTTAAGTGGCAGATGATCAAGGCTTCTGTTGCAAAGCAAAGTCTTGTGGTTGAAGATCAAAGCACGGCCTAGGTGGCATAGCTTTGTGTATAACGTGAATTCGCGAGCCTCACACCTCGGTATGAGTTAAAAACGAGATAAGGACCGCTGGGAGAACACGACGTTTCTTTCTAGCTACAGTGGTGTCAGTGACTTACCAGCCCTGACATTTATATTATTTTCACCTATGTGGTTGTTGGAATGCGAGGCGCCTCGATTATAGGTCTGTAAGAACCGGGAAACGTGTGCTCAGGAATAACTAATCCTCAAACATAAGAGGGGACCGGTCCAGCCGATTCCAAGGGTTACCCAGAGTGTGTAGTCCTGAGGCATTTGCTAGAGTGTCTCGAAGCGGAGAGGAGCTTGCCCCTTGCCTTGACTCATGATGGAATCCAATTTCCAATACGAAATTACGGATTTGATTGCAAAACTAGTATGGCGACATAGTAGATGGTAGCTATGCCGCCTATGATTGATATTTATGATTGAATTTTCTTTTGAAACATATATGCACTAGTAATAATATCAAACACTTTTGTTTTATATGTACCAAGCATTTCTTGGCTATTATAAGGTAAAACTCTATCCTCCGGCTTGCGTTGCATTGTATGATGGGACCTGAGTCTTATAATGGCTTCATTTTTATAAAAAGCATTACGATTATTAAATGAAAAGTGGCGTGGTCCTATGATTTGCCTAATTATTGTTCTTTAAGTGGTTAAGTAGATTTCTCATACTAGTCCCATGACTGACTCGTAGTTTGTTTTCACTTTGCAAACTCGGGTGCCCTTATTTTCACACGGGCAGCCCAGTTAACAGGTAGCAGGTTATATTTTGGCTTTGCACTGCAGCACAGAGTGCGCTTTTGGCTTGTATGGCGAGGCTTGACTTCTCAGTGTTTTGGCTATTGATATTCCGCCATTGTTATCTATGTATATGATTCCGCTTATGGCGATGTAGACTGACATCTCTTTTATGTACCCTTTATGTATATGTACCGCTTATGGCGATGTAGACTGATCATTTACTCTTATGCACTAAGTTGTATCCTACACTGTGCTCTCTGATGTTTATTACATGTTTATGATTCTGCTGTCATATTGATGTAAATTATTCTATTTTCTGTTTTTTGCTATTAACTGTACTCTGCTAATGATGATTAATGTGTTATATTCCAAAGATTATCCTTAACACCGTCGTACAGGGTTTTGAGATCGTCACAGATGATACCTATAAACTTAGTGAGTTTTCTCATGCTGGTTCACCAGACTGATCCGTGGCATTTGCAGTGGTCGGTTCAGACCGAGTTTTGCAGGTTCAGGTTATCGAATGCTGTGAAGGCCAAAAATGTATTGGAGGAGTTCACACGTATTTATATCTATTTCCACTGTGTGTTGTACACACTGTTTCAAATCTCGTAAATATCGCCCGAGATCTCCTCCGAGATCTCGTTTTGGGCTGCTTCCGAAACGAAACAACAAATATCACTCTAAATCTCCTTTCGAATATATCACACGAGATATTGCAATATCGAACGATATATCCACCGAGACGAAATATTGGAATATCGACTAAGATCTTAGTTTTTTTGGTTAAAATTTAATTTGTGCCTGAACTAGAACTATAATTAAAAAACTTAAATCTAGCCATATCAATCTTTTGTTTTTTTACATTTTGCATGTTAAATGACTATATTGTATGTTCGTATATGCTTTACAATGCCTATGATTTTCATATTCGTCTTTTTACATACATGTTACTTATGAAATTATGTATTTTATGGTCTATTTATGCTGAGTTTTTTAATGTTTTGGATCCTTTTAATGTTTCCTGTCTAACAATATTTTTGTTTTAAGCATATTACGATTTAGAGTATGAATGATCTTTCGCAAAATAAAGAATAATAAAGTTATTTTTCATTTTAAGTTTAAGTTATTATGTTTTTGATGGCATTCATAAAAATCGTTTTTTTTAGTATCATTTTTAACATATCATGTACCCCGAGATTGTTTCGATATGAACTTTCAGACCCGGGATGAAAATCCGAGACGAACTCCCGAGTTAGACTCAGCTCGTCCGAGATCTCCCCGTTACGAGACCGAGTCTATAAAATCCCCAAGACGGAACGCGGCCGATATCCGAGATTTAAAACCTTGGTTGTATATGAGGACTGGCTATTATAACTGTCCAGATGCACTGATGTCGACTGTACTCTGATGATTGTAAGTATTATTTCAAGCTCTCAATAAAGATTTATTTCTATATTATATTTTTTTTCCATTGCGATGTGAGACTCTGATTTTGATGTGTTGTTATTCTTCTTCTTTCTTCTATTCTAATCTTTCTTTCTTATATTTTTCTCACCCTCTAATTTCTTTTTATTAACTATTTGGTGTTTTCGATACTTGGGTTTTGGCACGTAATACGAATTTATTTATTATTGTCAAAATTCGAGCGTCTCGCTAGGTCATTATAGTGGTATCAAATCCTATGGTTTAGTAATAACCGTGGCTCTGTGGCGTAACTCGATAGAGATGGAGTTAGTAGTAGATTGAGTTTGAGTGCATATATGAGAGAGCGTATTTGTAGATTTATATAAAAATGATTTGTATTGTGTTGTTTGATCAGTTCAAGTGTTTGGGGATCCTATCGAACTAACAATTGACACAATATTGTTTTGAAAAGAGGGTAAATGAAATAATTTTTCCAAATTATTTTTTTTCGTATAAAAAAATAATTTTATCAAATTATCGAGGTATTAGTTTGTTTGATTAATTTTAATGATTCAAATGGAATTATGAATTTAAATGGTTTAATATAACCAAAAGGATTTCACATAAGATTTGTGATAATAATTTTAAAAGGAAATTTAACTTGAGCTAAAAAATAGTCAAGTTAGTAGAGAGAATTGTTTCGGTTGAAGTTTTGATGTGCACATAAATGTGTACATTTATATTCACACATTTATTCTTATTTTAGTTAAATAAATGAACATTTTTGGGTATTTTATATGATCAAACCATGGTTTAAATGTTTTCAAATCATCATTAATTTGGGAGGTTTAACGGTATCTAATTTGTGATTCCATTTACTTATTCCTTGTAGTTGTCTCTTGTCGGAATCTAAGAGAAAAAATGATGTATGCACATGAAGATATAAAGAAAAGCATGCATATGCATAAGAGGAGGGAAATAAATAATTCATTCTATGGAAAGTGGAGGATCCCACCTCTCAACTAACTCACTTACTCTTAAGGCTTCATATTAGAGACTAATGCACTAAATGGATAAGGCAAAAAGGGCCTCATGCATTATACATGATTGACTAGTGACTAAAGGCAAAATTAGAAGCTTCATGAAGAGGGAATTTTGGGGAACTCCCTAGAAGAGTGATCAGGGTTTTAGGGTTTTAGATCGTTTATATATACCCCCATGTTTCATGTAATTTGGATCGTCTTTTTATCTCATGAAAGTGCAAGTTTCTCAAATTAACAAAAATGGCTTCCAAGCCTCTTTCTTTTATGTCATTTTTATGCATACTTTAATGTTCATTTCCATGTTTTTCTTTTGTTGTTTATAGATTAGATTTACATATTGAAATTAGTATAGTTTAAATTTCATGCAAGTAGAATAGTTTATTTTATTCTTGTTATTTAGTTCTCTCAATCTTTTTGTTTTTGTTTATGTTGAAATTTACATTTTTTAGCATAATTACATATATTAGAAGCTAAACCTCTTCAATTTAGGGGAAATGAGGCTCTCTTGATTACATAGATGCATCATATTTTGATTTTTATGATATCTTTCTATGCTTAATGGAATGGTTGAAGTAGTAATTACATTGTTGTTTGAGTTTTGATTTTGATAGTCTATGTTGTTGACAACACATAGGCTATGCTTAGTCAACTTAAACACAAGATTGTCTCTTCATCTACATATGAATATAGTAAATAAAATGTGATTAAAATTCAATCTTGATACTCTATGTTACTAAATTAATAGTAAATAGAGTATACTAAAAGTAAATTTTAGTTTCAAGTTTTGTTGTCATTTCACGAAAGTATAATTATGGATTAGAGAGAGTATTAAAGTTTGACAGTTTAAATGTGTTAACTAAAAACACAATTAGGTCGTGCTTATCATAAATACACTAACTAATTACACAAAAGATCAATACAGAGATCATGAAATCATTGTATGTTGATTTATGTGGTCATGAGGGTGAAGTTGCTTCTAAATTGCTCTTATTTCATTTGTTAACTTTCAACTTGTTCTCTTTGTTAGTTTTATAATTTTTAGTTAACCAAAATCTCAAGTGGTATAATTCGACTGAATATAAAATAGAATTATTTTCTTTCTCCGTGGATCGACCCGTATTCACCACGTACTACAAGTGTACGTCGTGCGCTTGCGGTTTTATACACTTCGCTACGGATTTCTAATCAATAGATTATTCGTCGTCGAACAAGTTTTTGGGGATTGTAATCTAATTTTAGTTTTGCTCTTCGAATTAAATTTTATTTTGTGTTAAAAAAAATTGTGTGTTTGTATCTTGTACATTTTGTATGTTTTGTGTTTATGCCTTAGTTGCATGTCTTAAAAAAACTATGTTTTCCATTTTACTGTGTCAACACTTTGCATACACACTTTGCAGTTCTGTTTTTCACAAAAAAGCAGTACAGATTCTTTTGTCAACATTTCACAATTCTTCATTATAATCACTGTTCTATTTCTCCACTGTTACATTTTTTTTACATTGTTACCAATTTTCATAGTTCTATTCATTACAATTACCCCATTCACAACCTGCTTGCCAACCACCACAAACAAACTTCTCATTCAAAACCTATTCATTTCAACAAACTCCACAAACCGGCTACCTCTCCAGCAAAAGCAATTTACAAACTCTTCACTCCGCAAATAGTTTCAACCAAGTCAAACCACAGTCCACTTCACCAAAACAAATTCAATTGCTAAACCAAACTCACCCTAGCCCATGTCCACCACCACCTTCAACTGCTTGCAATTCCCCGTTATATCCACACTTCACAAAACTACAACAATACTTTGCAGCCTAACGCAATCATCCCACAAACCAATTCATCCTACCATCATGTTCACCATATATTCATCATATTCGTCCCATATACCGGTTCATCCCACTAACATCTCACAAACCATTTCCAGAAAACAGCAGACTCCACCTTATACTGCCTCAAACTCCTGCATTTGCAAACCAAGTCACCTTCAATTGTCGATCAAACCCGTGACCGTCAGCCTCTTTCCCTTGCTCTGTTCTCCGCCACTTTAGTGCCATTACCAGACCATCTTAGTGAACTCCTTGCCCAACCACACCCTTGCTGTCGACTTCCAACCGCACATCAATATTGTGCCTTCTCAAACTTCCAACACTCCATAATTAACCACATCTCTGTTCAACTACAACCGAGCTTCATCCACACACTACTTTTAACCCATCAACGCCACTCCAACGAATGCAAACAGAACCTGTCAAATTTCCGCAAGTCACCACTCCTTCACTTCAATCTCCCAATTTCAACTTTCATGAACAAACGAAACAAAAATGCTCAATATTGCACTAGAAAAACAATAATATAAATTTGTTGACATAACGATACTCTGAACATTTATTATTAAACTCTCATTCAATTTCACATTGCTCAATCCCAAAAAGAGAAGAAAAAAATAAAAACAGAATAACTTTTCTTTATTGCAGTTTGAAACACATAAGAAATGAAACTTACTTCTTTAATTTGGGTTAATAAACACCATATTGTCTTCTATATATATAATAGCTTTCTACTTTCAAGGAATCATACATAAAAGATACACATTGACAATGGAAGAGTACAAATTAAGCCTTGGTTTTAGCAATTGGAAACCATGAACATTGGAACCATGACAATAAGAACAGGCCCATGTTCAACTTCATATGCTCTTTCCTCCTAAAGCAAAAGGAGAAACTGACATCAAACCACATGAACACGAGAGGAAAAGATCAAAGAATTTTGCTTTAGATGATTACAAAGCAAAGGAAAGCGATGAAGGTGTTGGCTGCTTGAAGAAAATTTTCAAGATCACAACACTCTTACTGCTGTAAATATTCCTTTTCTTCTTCTATTTCTGCATTGAAACAACACCAACGATTATCATCATAAAATTAATATTACATCAATGAGATCATTTCTATTTTATTTTTTCTCTAACAGATAGAGAAACGTGAGTTAGCAGGCAAGCTGAATCTGAAGCCAAGGCAAGTAGAAGTTTGGTTTCAAAACAAAAGAGCCAGGTTAATTTATATTATTGTATATTTATATCGTATTAGAATTATGTCAGATTATTTATCTATTTGTTTGTTTAAATCTGTTTACGCTACAGAAATAAGCAAAAGAAGGCAGAAAGGGATTTTGAGCAGCTAAAGAAATGGTGTGAGACGCTTAAGGAGGAGAACCAAATGCTGAAGAAGGAACTCCATGAACTTAAGCTTAAAAAGGCAGAATAGTAGAAAATTTGAACTTCTTTTATTTTAATTTTGGCTCTGGTTAGACAAAGTATAGCACGTTATTAATTTTATTTAATACACATTAATATGATCCTTCATTACTGGTTATATCTATATCGAAATAATCGATCCGGGCTTAGTCACCTATATCCGTATCGACATAGTCGATCCAAACTTGGTCACTTGGCCGATTTGGATCGACATAGTCGATCCAGGATTGGTTGAACTGACTCTAGATCAACATAGTCAATTCAGACTTGGTTGAACCGAAATCCACTCCGCCTTGGATTTGTTTACTCTAACCCTATCTTCAGATCTGCAACCGAGCTCCAATGTTGTTCTATCGTCGAATCCGTCGTCCAGTTCCAATGCTACTCTGTCGTTGAATCGATCGTTGAGTTCCAATGCTACTCGGTGGTCAGATCCATCCAAGCGTGAAGCTCCATCAAAAATTTACCTCATTTGTTCAAGTTTATCATCCTTGTGTGCTTAATCGGTACACACCCACTTGTGCGTTCGAGCGATAAGCACCAAACCTTTACGAATGAGATTTTTCTAGTACTAGACCGCCTACAAACGGCATTTTTAATTTATACTAAGCAAACAATTCAACCATGCAACCAATAGTCATCCAAATTCCTAAACTTGCAAACAAGTGTCTATATAGTGATAATAAATCAAATGAAACATCTCTATGGCAAATAAAGTGAAATATATGTCTATATAGTCTA
Organism: Allium sativum; assembly: GCA_030737875.1. Lineage (NCBI taxonomy): Eukaryota > Viridiplantae > Streptophyta > Magnoliopsida > Asparagales > Amaryllidaceae > Allium > Allium sativum. The sequence goes on along the minus strand of CM060909.1, from coordinate 422,871,053 downwards.
AATCTAGCTATATGGTTAAAACAATGCGTAATAGCGCAAAAAATAGCGGGCAACTGGGTAAAATGTCATAATCATGATCAAAACTATCTAAATCACTTTTAGTATCTTTATTTATCATTTACTAGGTTAAACTATCCTAAATATCACGTTTTAAAATTAATAAATCATTAAAAACGTCCAATTATACTATACGAACAATTAAAGTCAAGTAAGAGATAATATCACTCATCTTAGCCAAATCAGTCCAAACCAGCTCTAAAATTTAGAGCTCGTCAATTCGAGTTCATAGGAATAAACAATGTCTAATTTCAACATCGTAGGAAAAGGTTAAGCAAGTTATCAGTTTCCATATTATTTAATTAATTACATGAGCATTAACCAAATAATCATACTTTAAGTGTGGTGCTAAGGGCACCCCAAAATACTCTTCCTAATATTGCTATTAGAAAATACCACAAGAATTTTCATTACACTCTTCTTAATACCATACATAAAAATAGGGCTACCGCACCACCGTTACCTTATTTCCCTCTCGTCTTTTTTTGTTCCTCTTTCATTCCATCCTGAAACCCTAAATATTCAATCGATCGATCAACGATAACGACGCCAACAATGCCGAGGAAGAAGAATGTGTGCCTAAATATACAAAAGCTGTGAATAAGGTTTGAATTAAGCAAACTAGAAGGGAAAGTGAGAGACTAGGGTTTCAAATAGTAAGAATTTGAATTTTCCCGCAGGAAAGAAGTTATAGACAACGATATTCTTGATTTGAGTTTTTAGACTAGGGCCTACTATGTCAATTAGTTTGGCAAATACTTGTTCAGTGAGAGAACAGAATGAAAGGGTAATTTGGTATTAAGAAGCATACAAAATTTAATGAGATTTATTTTTTTAATTGCGGTATTAGGAAGAGTATTTTGGGGTGCCCTTAGCACCACACTACTTTAATTACCTTATTATAAAAACTAACTCATCTCTCCCAATATAACGACCCAAACTTCCCCGGTCTCCGAAGAGAAGAGAAAGAACAGATTGCTTTGAGGATAAGACGAATCAGAACACAAACTGAAGAACATTTCATTGCTTATTACAACAATTTCATCAGAATACAAGAATATACAGAGTATGAATAAATATTACACATTTACGAAATATTAGAGGTTTACAAGTTACAATGCAGCGAAAAATAATACAAAACACAACTGAAAAGAATATACGGATACAGAGCTTTCCGAATATCACTCCAGCTGTAAACCAGGATCCTGTGAATATAAATCTGCAAAACCAAAAACTACTAGTTGCCCGTGTGGAAAATAGGGGCACCTAGAGTTTAGGTTAAAACAATAAACTCCAGGTCAGTCATGTGACTGGTATGAGAATAAAACAGTTATTTAAAACTTCATTTTAAAATCAGATATATCAAGGGACCACGCCGTATAACACGGAGCAGGTTTCCTCCCAAGAATACCAGTGCATATAACAAAATAGCGCTATGATTTTTGGGGAAATGAGGCTATTATAAGACCCAGGTCCCATCACACAATGCAACGCGAGCCAGAGGATAGGGTTTTCCCTTATAATAGCCAAACATGCTTCGTTCGTTAAAACAAATCATTTGATACTATTATAAGTGCATAGTGTATAAAACAGCTTCGAATATAAATGTATCAATCCTAGGAGGCATGGGTACCATATATCATGTCGCCAATACTAGGCTCTACAATCAAAACCGCAAAGTCACGTATTGAAAGTTGGATTTCCATCTGTGAACCAAGGCAAGGGATTGTCCTTACCGCTTCGAGACTGTCTAGCCCGAGCCTCAGGATCAGAGCTCGAGTGACCCTTGGATCGTCAGGGCCGGTCCGCACGAAGTGGATTAAAATGCCAGAACACTGCGTTTCCCTGCCATATGGGGCGTAAATCCGGTCTGTATAAAGACCATCCATCGGCTCCGCAGAGACCGAAATAACCGAGGCGCCTCGCTATCCATCATCCACATAAGTAAAATGTAAGGGCTAGTAAAATGTAGACACCTCTCCTAGCTAGAAGGAAATGCATGCCCTTCCTGAGGTCCTCTCTCTTTTCTTGTTCACACCAGGGTGCAAGGCTCACGAATTAACGGTACACAAAGCTATGCTATATTAAAGCCGTGCTTTGATCGTCAACCACAAGACTCTGCTTTTCAACAGAAGCCTTGATCATTTGCATCTCAGCATGTGTAACACCCCACGTCCGTTAATGTCACTCAAAAAGGGAATGCATTAAGTTTCATGGAGCATTATGAGTAAACAGAATATTACAAGATAGATACATAAAGTAGTACTTGAAAATTTTATAACTTTATTGCAGCGGAAACAAAAATAAAGTTGGGTTACATCTTCAAATATCAAAACCAAGTACATAATATCAATCTTGTACAAAAGCCTTCAGAGTGCATAATTTTAAGGCCATAATCCCCAACAAAAATGCCTTAAATAGGTAGAATCAAAGGCAAGCAGTTCTTCAAGAACTTCTAGTACCTCAAGCAGAGAGAAATCTGAATGAAACTTGAATATTTCCTCCCTGAATACCGGGGGGGGGGGGGGAACGGAAGAAAAGAGGCGAAAACAAACGAGGTCAGACATAAAGTCTGGCAAGTCCAATAACTTTAACAATATAATTATTAAAGTAATATGACAAGACATAAACTAGAAAATAAGGAATGACAGTGAAACAAGCAGGCATGACCAGGTAACCAAGATGAATAAGACAACGTTAATTGCGCTTCTAATCACTATAGGATAAATACTACACTGCACCAATACTAGTCACTCTATGAGTTGATCCCGCCTACTGAACATAATAATCATAATAATGATAATGGTAGTCTCGTGTACCCCTAGCTGTCTTCATAGGTGTCGTCTGCTCCTATCTCCACTAATTGTACCCACTACCCTCCCCATTCTAATTACAACATTTATTCATAATATGGTAGTCGTACTCCTAGCTATCTTCATAGGTGCCGCCTGCTCCTATCTCCGCTAGTCGTACCCACTACCTTCCCCATTCGATCGGCTCGCTAACTCGTAGATACCCATGCTGGTCCCACGGTAGGGTGTATCACTCCCTAAAGTGGCAACCCGATATGACTGAAATGCACGGCTTATACCTACACGATGCAACAACGTCTTACCTACCAGCCCGGGCCCACACACGCACATGACCCCGTTGGACTTGCGTTGCCACCGCAAACCCGTTTTAACCTCTTACAATCAAATCCAGTAAGCGTGTTCCGTCCTCGACCTAGATCGAGCTCACTTGGATACTAAATGGGTTACTGGTTGAAAAGGGTCCCCACATTTGACACAAGCTTTCCACCTATGCTTGGTCCCTACTAGGATTTCCCACTTAACCCCCTCTTATTCATGTCTTCTTACATGTTTCAACTTCATTAAGTGTTTATAATTATATCCCACAAGTCACCCTTGTTTCCCACTTATCCAATCAACATGTATTATTGGTTAAGTTTGTCTTAACCCTATCCACTTATCAGATCAATATATATATATATATATTATTGGTTAAGCTAGTCTTAACCCTACCCACTTATCAGATTGATATTATTGGTTAAGCTAGTCTTAACCCTACCACTTATCAAATTAATATATATTATTGGTTAAGCTGGTCTTAACCCTAACCACTTATCAGATTAATATATACATTATTGGTTAAGCTGGTCTTAACCCTACCCACTTATCAGATTAATATATATTATTGGTTAAGCTGGTCTTAACCCTACCCACTTATTAGATTAATATATATTATTGGTTAAGCTGGTCTTAACCCTACCCACTTAACATGTTTTATGTATCATATATATATATATATATATACACATATTTATATATATTGTATAACATGTTTTACTTAATTTATGATTAAGTACATCTTAGTTCGCAGATATATTAGTTAAGAGAATAACTCCCTAAGTATCAACCTCGAAGACCGAAATCAACATCAGATCGATAGTCAGAGAATTACTCAACCAATATTCTGTTTGTCATTCATACTCGTCTTTGATCAGCATTAACTAATTATTAATGCACAGACCTCTCACATTAAGTCGATTGCTTGTGGCCGCTGGATATGCTGGGCGGTTCCGCGCAGACATCCACCACAAGCCAGACTTAACCTCGTGTCTAATCATCTTTTAATTATGCCTATGACCTCTCACATTAGACTGCCGTTTGCGGTTGCTGGATGTACCGGGCGGGTCTGGGCAGTCTTATACCACAAACAAGTCTAACCTCGTGTCTTAGGCATTTACTACGCATTTAATTTATACCTTTGACCTCTCACATTAGACTACCATTTGTGGTTGCTGGATATGCTGGGCGGGTCCGTGCAGTCTTATACCACAAACGAGTCTAACCTCGTGTCTTAGGCATTTGTTATTACACATAATTATTTAACCCCAATTTGAATTAATATCCTTATTTCAAATTGTCAATAATTTCCAATTTAATTTATGTCCATAATTGTCACCTAAATTATGTCCATAATTTGTAGGCATATAAATTATGCCAATTAATGTCTAAAATTAATTATATGCTTTTAAGCCATTTTATGTCAATTTCACAACTTCAATATTTAATATTTTTCCAATATCCCCACGTCGTTCGTACGTGTAATTCATGAAATATGTTAGACTCGCAAATAGTATAACTCATAAGAAGAAAAGGAACATCACAACTTGCATAACACATAAAATGGATCTAACTAGCATATAAGAATAGTCTAGCATGGATCAAAACTTGCATGATTATAATTCATATTAACATAAATTTGCATAATCAATAACTTACATAGGCAATAGGCATAATTTGCATAAACTACAAATTGGCATGGATCAAATTATATAAGATATGATTTGCATAGATCTATACACATAAAGGTGAACTTGCATATATGAACATGGTTTTCGCATAAACTTGCATATGATCTAGATACCAACTTGTATTAAACTTGCATATGTAATTTAGACATGTAAACTAAGATTTACATATAAGCTTACATATGATTCGCGTACAAACTTGCATATGATTTACCTCCAAACTTACATATAAACTAATGTCATAAAAAAAATGAATCAAATTAAACATATGTGATTAGACATATGAAATGGATCCACCAACATAAGTTAACAAAAACTGGCATATGAACCAACATCATGAATCTTTGTACATAAGACAACAACTAGCGTATATTCACAAAATAGACAATATCATATCAATCAATGATTCAACAGGCACATTCTTATAACCCAAATTATAACTCATCATAATTAATTTATTAATTATTTTGTGAAAGAAATTGTACTCACAAAGAACGGATTAGAAAAGAGGATAAATTCGTTCGTCGTTTGTTCTACAATCTTGTCTCACAATTCCTTAGCTTTAAGAAGAAGGTGATCTGTTCCAGCAGCAACATGGTGGCTAAGAGACTAATTTAGTTTAGGTTTAGAGCTTGAGTCTATGCATGCTTATATGGAAGTCTAGATTAATTCTAGCCTTTAGATAGTAGGTTTTTAATCCGCATCCTACACCTAGTGCTGAGTCAGCATATGTATTTTATATATATTAATAACCTTCTATTTTTCTTCCCTAAAATTAATATGAATTGAACTTAAACATCTAATTGCATGTTTTCTTCGATTAGCGTATTCTTCTTAATTGATGTCAATTAACATAGAATAACAATTTTACTATATTCCTCAAATTAACATATTCTGCTTAATGTTAATTGACATAAGTGACAAATTAGCATAAGCATTTATACAAATTAAGATAATTATATGGTTTCCTAACAATATCCTATTAACATGTTTACAATTTGATGTCAAATAACATGCTTTTACAAATGAACATAAATGCCCAATTAACATATTTTCTTTAATTAATATCAATTAATATGAATGACGAATTAGCACAAACACATATATAAACTAAGGTCAATTACATGTTTTTCAATCAATGACATATGAACACACATCTACAAATTAATTTCAATCTATTCATGTTTACCTATTCATAAATTCTAATATTGACAACTAATGCAAATTGATTGCTTACCTATTTTTAAAAGTGGAAATCGAGTATATAATTTAGTTCCCCTTTTTTTCTGCTTTCCTCGTAACATACAAAGTCAATGCATAATGAAGTTACCTACATACATATATATCTATTTATACATGCATAAATCTTTCCTTCCCAAATAAATTGACTGTATTTATCTTCTTCTTCTTCTTTTTACTGCATGCATCCACACATTTCCTTCCGCTTTTTTTGTATTAATTGCATTAATTTTTCTTTTACTGTAGCCTAATTAATTCGCATGCATTTTTTTCAATGCACATTTTTAAACTTGTACCTTCTTAACATAATTGCATATATATATATATATATATATATATTCATTTTTTTTATTTTTCTTCATTAATTAATCCTTTAATTAATTATCTTTACGGTATAGTATATCTAATTTTGGGGTGTTACATTTTCCCCTACTTAAAGGATTTCGTCCCCGAAATCTTCAAGTTAAGAAGAATGTTACCATCCTACCAACCACAACCATCTACTCATCCATTATACACAAGCATCCATTGTCCTTAGAACAAGTATAATGCATGTATGAACATATGCATAAGTGTGTTTATATGTTCCTATATCCTAATGCAGAAATCAGGCGATCCACTGATTCAGTTGACCTCCTTAATGCAATATATGTTTGTGCCATGTATCCAATATGTATGCAAAAGAATCCTAATGATACATATAAATTCTATATGTGTGCACAACCACCACCAATATGCAACATCCATGTGATGGGCCAACCATATTGCATCCATAAAAAAAATTGCTCACATCCATATGCAATATGTAAGCGATTGAGCCGATCTATTGCCTAATGTGTGTGTAAATGCATCCATGAGCAACCACTAGAAAACACTTGCATCCATCAAACATAACATGTCTCAAACACATGTTTACAACCATAGGATGTTTCCTAACTAAAGACCGAGGATATAATCGAGATGACATACTAAACGATAGAACAAGTATAAACAAAGCGATAGAAAAAGGAGAAGTTAAGAATATACCCTCCAAAAGGAAAGGGTACAGCGCACGCATCTTGTCTTCCGTCTTCCAAGTCGCGTCTCCTTGATCATCTTCCCATTGGAATTTAACCACTTGACCTCTCGGTTGCGTAACTTTTTGACCTCCAATCCAAGGATGCATGTAGGAGCTCATCTAATCGTGGCATCTTGCTCCATTTCCACTTCTCTAAGCGTGCTCGGCTCCACTACTTCCGCCGTATCATGTAAACACTTCCTCAAATGCGACACATGAAACACGTCATAAACATTACTAAGCTAGTTGCCTCTTCTCATGTCCTTCCAAAATCTAGGATACATAACCTCAAAAGATCTTCGAGGACTCTATTCACCCCTTCATGTCCGTCCATCCGTCTGTGGATGATAAGCGATGCTCGTACTTACCGTCTTTTGCATATCACCTTTTCCTCTCGCATCGAAAACTGTTCCAAGCCCTGTCCCGCAAGCACCGATATATACTGTAAACTGTTTGCTCCCATCTAGCAATGTCAAAACTGGAGCTGTCGTCTAATCCCTCTTCAAACGTTGGAAAGCATCGTCATAGTCAACATCCCAAGCAAAAGTCAAGTTCTTCCTTGTTAACCGAGTAAGTGGGGCTGATATCTTTGCGAAGTCCTTAATGAACTTCCTATAATAGCCCGCCAGCTCTAGAAAGCTTCTTACTTCCGTTGCGTTTCTAGGATCCTTCCAATCTTGGATTGCCACCACCTTTGCGGGATCCACAGCTATCCCTTCCTTAGAGACCATGTGTCCTAAGGACCTCACTTCTCTTCTCCCTCTCGGAGCCATGTGTCGTACTTGTAATGCAACTGGCTTTGCATTATCTACTAAGTATATACGAAAGTCTATCTCACGCCTCGGGGGTAAACCCCGAACTTCATCTAAGACGTCACCATACTCATGGACCACACGAACAGATTCGAAATCATCGTTGGACGCATTAAGAGATTCTAGGTAGCTAAGCGTCACTGAACCCCTAGGGTCACAAGAAATATCGAGGTTCTTTCCACAACGAGTCAACGATCTAACTACCCTTCTTACACAGTCTAGGATGACACCGTATCTGGCTAGCCAATCCATGCCTAGAATCAAGCCATAGCCCATGAAGTCAAGAACGTAGGCGTTGCATTCAAACCCAACGCCCAAGATAGACACTCTCAAATCCCGACACACAATAAATAAATGAGCCGAACCACCAATAGGATTTGAGACTACCATGGGATCCCTAACTAGACTAGTATTTAGGTGCAGTGTTTTAACTAATGAAGCAGATACAGACTAATGTGAAGCGCCAAAATTAAACAAAGTTCGAACAGGATGATCAAAAAGGAAAACCAAATTTCAACCGAGATGTTTCTACCTCTACCAGGTATACCAGCCGTAAGGGAACGCATCTGCCCTCAAAAAGATCTTGTACTTTGTCCTTACCCTTGCCCTTGCCTCTTTGGAAAATCCTAATAAGATGTCCTGTCTCTCCGTAATGATAACAACTAGTCTTCTTCTTCTCTAAGTCGTCAGGTATTTCACAAGTGTGACACTTCCTTTTCTCTTGTCCCTCTTGTTATCCTTACCGCCTTTCTTTGGATCTACTTTCTTATCGTGTGTCCTATCCATGTCTCTCCTGCACATTCTCCATTCGTAACCTTCCACCCAAATGAAGCTTCACCCTTCATTAACCAAGCAGCTGGTTGAACCTTCCTCCCATCGTCTACCTCAAAGGTACCAACAAGTCCTCCACTTCCTTCTAGCTTTGACAAACGTCTCAGTCCCATGAAGCGGATTTCCGCCCATCGTACGGAAGTTCATACATATCTCAAAAAAAGCACCTATACGCGGAGGAAGAGATTCAAAAAGGAAAGAGGAAGAGATCTAAAACGGAGAATCCAAAGGAAGATATATGGCTTTTGGGGATTATGTTTTTCAAAATAAACTTTCCTTTTGAAAATACTTCCTTTTAAAACCTTTTTGAGAATAGTTTTCAAAAAAACTTTTATCTAATCTGGTAACCTTCAGCTCTGATACCAAGTGTAACACCCCACGTCCGTTAATGTCACTCACAAAGGGAATGCATAAAGTTTCGTGGAGCATTATGAGTAAACAGAACAAAATATTACAAGACAGATACATAAAGTAGTAATTGAAAAATTTATAACTTTATTGCAGTGGAAACAAAAATAAAGTTAGGCTACATCTTCAAATATCAAAACCAAGTACATAATATCATTCTTGTACAAAAGCCTTCAGAGTGCATAATTTTAAAGCCATAATCCCCAATAAAAACCTCTTAAATAGGTAGAATCAAAGCCAAGCAGTTATTCAAGAACTTCTAGTACCTCAAGCAGACATAAATCCGAATCAAACTTGAATATTTCCTCCCTGAAAACCTGGGGAGGGGGGGGGGAAGCGGAAGAAAAGAGGCGAAAACAAACGAGGTCAGACATAAAGTCTGGCGAGTCCAATAACTTTAACAATATAATTATTAAAGTAATATGACAAGACATAAACTGGAAAATAAGGAATGACTGTGAAACAAGCAGGCATGACGTGGTAAGCAAGATGAATAAGACAACGTTAATTGCGCTTCTAATCACTATAGGTTAAATACTACACTACACCAATACTATCACTCTAAGAGTTGATCCCGCCTACTGAACATAATAATCATAATAATGATAATGGTAGTCTCGTGTACCCCTAGCTGTCTTCATAGGTGCCGTCTGCACCTATCTCCACTAGTTGTACCCACTACCCTCCCTATTCTAATTACAACATTTATTCATAATATGGTAGTCGTACTCCTAGCTATCTTCATAAGTGCCGCCTGCTTCTATCTCCGCTAGTCGTACCCACTACCTTCCCCATTCGATCGGCTCGCTAACTCGTAGATACCTGTGCTGGTCCCACAGTAGGGTGTATCTCTCCCTAAAGTGGCAACCCGATATAACTGAAATGCACGACTTATACCTACACGATGCAACAACGTCTTACCGACTAGCCCGGGCCCACGCACGCACATGACCCCGTTAGACTTGCTTTGCCACCGCTAACCCGTTTTGACCTCTTACAATCAAATCCAGTAAGCGTGTCATGTCCTCGACGTAGATCGAGCTCACTTGGATAATAAATGGGTTACTGGTTGAAAAGGGTCCCTACACATGACACAAGCTTTCCACCTATGCTTGGTCCCCACTAGGATTTCCCACTTAACACCCTCTTATTCATGTCTTCTGACATGTTTCAACTTGGTTAAGTGTTTATAATTATTTCCCACATGTCACCCATGTTTCCCACTTATCAAATCAACATGTATTATTGGTTAAGTTTGTCTTAACCCTATCCACTTATCAGATCAATATAAATATTATTGGTTAAGCTGGTCTTAACCCTACCCACTTATCAGATTAATATATACTATTGGTTAAGCTGGTCTTAACCCTACCACTTATCAAATTAATATATATTATTTGTTAAGATGGTCTTAACCCTAACCACTTATCAGATTAATATATATATTACTGGTTAAGCTAGTCTTACCCCTACCTACTTATCAGATTAATATATATTATTGGTTAAGCCGGTCTTAACCCTACCCACTAATTAGATTAATATATTATTGGTTAAGCTGGTCTTAACCCTACCCACTTAACATGTTTTATGTATCATATATATATTCATATATATATATATATATATATATCGTAAAACATGTTTTACTTACTTTATGATTAAGTACATCTTAGTTCACATATATATTGGTTAAGAGAATAACTCCCTAAGTATCAACCCCGAAGATAGAAATCAACATCAGATCGATACTCAGAGAATTACACAACTCAACCAATAGTCTGTTTGTCATTCATACTCGTCTTTGATCAGTATTAATTAATTGTTAATGCACAGACCTCTCACATTAAGTCGATTGCTTGTGGCCGCTGGATATGCCGGCCGGTTTTGGGCAGACTTCCACCACAAGCCAGACTTAACCTCGTGTCTATGCATCTTTTAATTATGCTTACGACCTCTCACATTAGACTGCCGTTTGCGGTTGCTGGATGTGTCGTGCGGGTCCGGGCAGTCTTATACCACAAACAAGTCTAACCTCGTGTCTTAGGCATTTACTACGCATTTAATTTATACCTTTGACCTCTCACATTAGACTACCATTTGTGGTTGCTGGATATGCCGGGCGGGTCCGGGCAGTCTTATACCACAAACGAGTCTAACCTCGTGTCTTAGGCATTCATTATTACACATAATTATTTAACCCCAATTTGAATTAATATCCTTATTTCAAATTGTCAATAATTTCCAATTTAATCTATGTCCATAATTGTCACCTAAATTATGTCCATAATTTGTTGGCATATAAATTATGCCAATTAATGTCTAAAATTAATTATATGCTTTTAAGCCATTTTATGTCAATTTCACTACTTCAATATTTAATATTTTCCCAATTTCCCCACATCGTTCGTACGTGTAATTCATGAAATATGTTAGACTCGCAAATAGTCTAACTCATAAGAAGAAAAGGAAAATCACAACTTGCATAACACATAAAATGGATCCAACTAGCATATAAGAATAGTCTAGCATGGATCAAAACTTGCATGATTATAATTCATATTAACATAAATTTGCATAATCAATAACTTACATAGGCAATAGGCATAATTTGCATAAACTACAAACTGGCATGGAACAAATTATATAAGATATGATTTGCAAAGATCTATACACATAAAGGTGAACTTGCATATATGAACATGGTTTTTGCATAAACTTGCATATGATCTACATACCAACTTGTATTAAACTTGCATATGTAATTTAGACATGTAAACTAAGATTTACATATAAGCTTACATATGATTCGCGTACAAACTTGCATATGATTTACCTCCAAACTTACATATAAACTAATGTCATAAAAAAATTAATCAAATTAAACATATGTGATTATACATATGAAATGGATCCACCAACATAAGTTAACAAAAACTGGCATATGAACCAACATCATGAATCTTTGTACATAAGACAACAACTAGCGTATATTCACAAAACAGACAATATCATATCGATCAATGATTCAGCAGGCACAATCTTATAACCCAAATTATAACTCATCATAATTAATTTATTAATTATTTTGTGAAAGAAATTGTACTCACAAAGAATGGATTAGAAAAGAGAATAAATTCGTTCGTCGTTTGTTCTACAATCTTGTCTCACAATTCCTTAGCTTTAAGAAGAAGGTGATCTGTTCCAGAAGCAGCATGGTGGCTAAGAGACTAATTTAGTTTAGATTTAGAGCTTGAGTCTATGTATGCTTATATAGAAGTTTAGATTAATTCTAGCCTTTAGATATTAGGTTTTTAATCCGCATCGTACACCTAGTGCTGAGTCAGCAAATGTATTTTATATATATTAATAACCTTTTAATTTTCTTCCCTTAAATTAATATGAATTGAACTTAAACATTTAATTGCATGTTTTCTTCGATTAGCGTATTCTTCTTAATTGTTGTCGATTAACATAGAATAACAATTTTACTATATTCCTCAAATTAACATATTCTGCTTAATGTTAATTGACATAAGTGACAAATTAGCATAAGCATTTATACAAATTAAGATAATTACATGGTTTCCTAACAATACCCTATTAACATGTTTACAATTTGGTGTCAAATAACATGCTTTTACAAATGAACATAAATGCCCAATTAACATATTTTCTTTAATTAATATCAATTAATATGAATGACAAATTAGCACAAACACATATATAAACTAAGGTCAATTACATGTTTTTCAATCAATGACATATTAACACACATCTACAAATTAATTTCAATCTATTCATGTTTACATATTCTTCCTTCACTATATACATTAATTGCCCATATATATATATATATATATATATATATATATATATATATATATATATATATGCACCTATTCATAAATTCTAATATAGAGGACAAATGCAAATTGATTGCTTACCTATTTTAAAAAGTCGAAATCGAGCATATAATTTAATTCCCTTTTTATTTCTACTTTCCTCATAACATACAAAGTCAATGCATAATGAAGTTACCTACGTACATATATATCTATTTATACATGCATAAATCTTTCCTTCCCAAATAAATTGATTATATTTATCTTCTTTTCTTTCTTTTTACTGCATGCATCCACACATTTCCTTTCGCTTTTTTGGATTAATTGCATTAATTTTTCTTTTACTGTAGCCTAATTAATTCGCATGCATTTTTTTCAATGTACATTTTTAAACTTGTATGTTCTTAACATAATTGCATATATATATATTCAATTTTTTTATTTTTCTTCATTAGCTAATCCTTTAATTAATTATCTTTACGGTATAGTATATCTAATTTCGAGGTGTTACATTCTCCCCTACTTAAAGGATTTCGTCCCCGAAATCTTCAAGTTAAGAAGAATGTTACCATCCTACCAACCACAACCATCTACTCATCCATTATACACAAGTATCCATTGTCCTTAGAAGAATTTTAACGCTTGTATGAACGTATGCATAAGTGTGTGTATATGTTCCTATATCCTAATGCAGAAATCAGGCGATCCACTGATTCAGTTGACCTACTTAATGCAATATATGTTTGTGCCATGTATCCAATATGTATGCAAAAGAATCCTAATGATACATATAAATACTATATCTGTGCACAACCACCACCAATATGCAACATCCATGTGATGAGCCAACCATATTGCATCCATAAAAAAAATTGCACACATCCATATGCAATATGTAAGTGATTGAGCCGATATAGTGCCTAATGTGTGTGTAAATGCATCCACGAGCAACCACTAGAAAACACTTGCATCCATCAAACATAACATGTCTCAAACACATGTTTACAACCATAGGATTGTTCCTAACTAAAGATCGAAGATATAATCGAGAGGACATACTAAACGACAGAACAAGTATAAACAAAGCAATAGAAAAAGTAGAAGTTAAGAATATACCCTCCAAAAGGAAAGGGTACAGCGCACGCATCTTGTTTTCCGTCTTCCAAGTCGCGTCTCCTTGATCATCTTCCCATTGGAATTTAACCACTTGACCTCTCGGTTGCATAACTTCTTGACCTCCGATCCAAGGATGCTTGTAAGAGCTCATCTAATCGTGGCATCTTGCTCCATTTCCACTTCTCTAAGCGTGCTCGGCTCCACTACTTCCGCTGTATCATGTAAACACTTCCTCAAATGCGACACATGAAACACGTCATGAACATTACTAAGCTAGTTGCCTCTTCTCATGTCCCTCCAAAATCTATGATACATAACCTCAAAAGATCTTCAAGGACTCTATTCACCCCTTCCTGTCCGTCCATCCGTCTATGGACGATAAGCGATGCTCGTACTTACCGCCTTTTGCATATCACATTTTCCTCTTACATCGAAAACTGCTCCTAGCCCTGTCCCGCAAGCACCGATATATACTGTAAATGGTTTGCTCCCATCTAGCAAAGTCAAAACTGGAGCTGTCGTCAAAGCCCTCTTCAAACATTGGAAAGCATCGTCACAGTCAACATCCCAAACAAAAGTCAAGTTCTTTTTCGTTAACCGAGTAAGTGGGGCTGATATCTTTGCGAAGTCCTTAATGAACTTCCTATAATAGCTCGCCAGCCCTAGAAAGCTTCTTTCTTCCGTTACATTTCTAGGATCCTTCCAATCTTGGATTGCCACCACCTTTGCGGGATCCACAGCTATCCCTTCCTTAGAGACCATGTGTCCTAAGGACCTCACTTATCTTCTCCCTCTCGGAGCCATGTGCCATACTGGTTATGCAACTGGCTTTGCATTATCTACTAAGTATATACGAAAGTCTATCTCACACCTCGAGGGTAAACCCCGAACTTCATCTTAGACGTCACCATACTCACGGACCACACGAACAGATTCCAAATCATCGTTGGATGCGTTAAGAGATTCTAGGTAGCTAAGCGTCACTGAACCCCTAGGGTCACAAGAAATATCAAGGTTCTTTCAACGATGAGTCAACGATCTAACTACCCTTCTTACACAATCTAGGATGGCACCGTATCTGGCTAGCCAATCCATGCCTAGAATCAAGCCATAGCCCATGAAGTCAAGAACGTAGGCGTTGCATTCAAACCCAATGCCCAAGATAGACACTCTCAAATCCCGACACACCATAAATAAATGAGTCAAACCACCGATAGGATTTGAGACTACCATGGGATTCCTAACTAGACTAGTATTTAGGTGCAGTGTTTCAACTAACGAAGCAGCTAAAACTAATGTGAAGCACCAAAATCAAACAAGGTTCGAACAGGATGATCAAAAAGGAAAACCAAATTTCAACCGAGATGTTTCTACCTCTACCAGGTATACCAACCGTGAGGGAACACATCTTCCCTCCAAAAGATCTTGTACTTTGTCCTTACCCTTGCCCTTGCCTCTTTGGAAAATCCTAATAAGATGTCCTGTCTCTCCGTAATGATAACAACTAGTCTTCTTCTTCTCTAAGTAGTCAGGTATTTCACAAGTGTGACACTTCCTTTTCTCTTGTCCCCCTTGTTATCCTTACCGCCTTTCTTTGGATCTACTTTCTTATCGTGTGTCCTATCCATGTCTCTCCTGCACATTCTCCACTCGTAACCTTCCACCAAAATGAAGCTTCACCCTTCATTAACCAAGCAGCTGGTTGAACCTTCCTCCCATCATCTACCTCAAAGGTACCAACAAGTCCTCCACTTCCTTCTAGCTTTGACAAACGTCTCAGTCCCATGAAGCAGATTTCCTCCCATTGTACGGAAGTTCATACATATCTTAGAAAAAGCGTCTATACGCGGAGGAAGAGATTCAAAACGGAAAGAGGAAGAGATCCAAAACGGAGAATCGGAAGGAAGATATATGGCTTTTGGGGATTATGTTTTTCAAAATAAACATTCCTTTTGAAAATACTTCCTTTTAAAACCTTTTTGAGAATAGTTTTCAAAAAAACTTTTATCTAATCTGGTAACCTTCAGCTCTGATACCAAATGTAACACCCCACGTCCGTTAATGTCACTCACAATGGGAATGCATTAAGTTTCATGGAGCATTATGAGTAAACAGAACAGAATATTACAAGACAGATACATAAAGTAGTACTTGAAAATTTTATAACTTTATTGCAGTGGAAACAAAAATAAAGTTGGGTTATATCTTCAAATATCAAAACCAAGTACATAATATCATTCTTGTACAAAAGCCTTCAGAGTGCATAATTTTAAAGCCATAATCCCCAACAAAAACACCTTAAATGGGTAGAATCAAAGCCAAGCAGTTCTTCAAGAACTTCTAGTACCTCAAGCAGACGTAAATCCGAATCAAACTTGAATATTTCCTCCCTGAAAACCTTTGGGGGGGGGGGGGAAACGGAAGAAAAGAGGCGAAAACAAACGAGGTCAGACATAAAGTCTGGCAAGTCCTATAACTTTAACAATATAATTATTAAAGTAATATGACAAGACATAAACTGGAAAATAAGGAATGACTGTGAAACAAGCAGGCATGACCAGGTAAGTAAGACGAATAAGACAACGTTAATTGCGCTTCTAAGCACTATAGGATAAATACTACACTGCACCAATACTAGTCACTCTAAGAGTTGATCCCGCCTACTGAACATAATAATCATAATAATGATAATGGTAGTCTCGTGTACCCCTAGCTGTCTTCATAGGTGTCGTCTGCTCCTATCTCCACTAGTTGTACCTACTACCCTCCCCATTCTGATTACAACATTTATTCATAAAAAGGTAGCCGTACTCCTAGCTGTCTTCATAGGTGCCGCATGCTCCTATCTCCGCTAGTCGTACCCACTACCTTCCCCATTCGATCGGCTCCCTAACTCGTAGATACCCGTGCTGGTCCCATAGTAGGGTGTATCACTCCCTAAAGTGGCAACCCGATATGACTGAAATGCACGGATTATACCTACACGATGCAACAACGTCTTACCTACCAGCCCGGGCCCACGCACGCATATGACCACGTTGGACATGCGTTGCCACCGCTAACCCGTTGTAACACCCCGTAATTCTGTAACATTAAGTTTCACAAATTAAGTATAATTAATTCTAAATAAAAGGATTAAGGGAAACGGGTTACACCATTGCGTTCTCCTTGGAATTCTGCTAGAGATAGAGTCCGATTTTGCGTAAATCGGACTCCGTATGAAGGAGTTATGACCTCCGGAAATTTCAGAATTCAATTTAAAATTCAAACAGTTCAAAATTAAGTTTAAAATTCGAAAACAGACCCAAACTGGGTTGGGTGGGAAAATTCCCGCCCATGACCCAGGTTGACCAGGGGGTCGACCTGGGTACCCAGGTCGACCATGTGGTCGACCTGGGGGTCGACCTGCCCAGTCGGCCTGGTCAGGTCTTGGCTGGCCTGGTCGGGTTCTGGTCTAATTTCTGAGTCTTGGTGTGTCACTAGGGCTGACTTGTCACCTCCTGATTGGCTCCTCTTGGTGTGTATGGTCTGGATTCACTCTATGATCATCTGACGGCTCAAATCAATCTGAAATTCTATAAATACAACCTAAGACTTAACCTAAATTCACACAAAAAAATAGAGCTAGAGTCGGCATGCTGCCGGGAGGAAACTAAGAGTAGCCGCCAGTTGGAGAAAGCTTAGAGACGAGCAAAACTAAAGTAAAAGCAAGATTCAAACAACGTTTATCTAACCAAAGGAAAGCATTGCAAATTCAGAACTCAGAAACCAGAAAATCAAGATCGTCGTTTGTTGTAAGTATAGTTATTTTTCCGATGGGAATAAAATTAAGACTTGATTCGATGTAAAGTGGAAATGGAATTTTACTATTGTATAACGACGATGCTAATTCATATCTGTGTATTGCAATGATTGTATTGTGAATGGTATTGGGATGTTTGTGGTATAATTGACTTGATGTTGGTCCTGTTGTACATTTAGAATGAAGGCAACATCACATACAAGTATATGGTTAATGTTAGGATTTACACCTATACGTTTATATGTTTAACATAGATCGTATACATTTTTCTAAGTCCAAGTTAAGACTTATATACACATGTTCTATGTTAAGACCATTATGCCTACATGATTAAACCACATGTATATGTTCTTATGTTCCTTGCAAGTTTTTAATTGGGTCCATGCCAAGTACCATTTAGTTTCACACGATTATTACAAGTTTCATGTTATAATAGGATACATGACTTGAACTAGTTCACACTTTTGGGTTAATGTCAAAAATAGACATTTTTATGGACACGTAATAACTTTGTCACATGCTAGTTTGTGTTTGAAGTTATGCCTAGATAAAAATATGGTTAGGCTTATGTTTTATGCAAGTCTAAATTTTTCCATTTCATGTGACACCTATTTAATTAGATTCTTATTTGAATGCAAGTTCACATGACAAGTTGAAACCCATGTTAATTAGATCGCAAAGTTGCAAGTTCATATGTCACACACCCTTTATGTCATTTAGAATATTTCATGTTCTTGGCTTTCCCTTCTATGCTTATAAGTTGGGCTGAAATATCTAGCCCAACATTCATTATAATCTTGCGAACGTACAAACAGGGGAATATCGTTGGGTTTAAAACATGAAAATATATGTATTGGTATGATTAGCACATGCCAACAAATTGGTGACATTTAAATGGTATTAATTTCTATACCAAAAATGGTGAACTTGAAAATGGGCCATAACATTTAATTGTTAACACATTTACATATAAAGAACAAATATGTAAATCTAGAAAATACGAATGTGCTTAACCCGAGGTTGGATTGAGTTGTGATGTTAACCTGCCCGGAACCGCCCCGTTGTCCAGTAATCACAACAATACCTATCCAATGTGGGAGGTTAAGGAACTAAGCCCAATAAGGACCCGAGGTTAGACTGAGTTGCGGTGTAAACCTGCCCGGAACCGACCGGTTGTCCAGTAACTGCAACAATACCTCTCTAATGTGAGTGGTCAGTGCTTTAATGAATAAATTAAAGCTAAGTTATGATTAGTAGGGTTAAGTTAACTAAAATACTTAACCAACTCAACATGTTAACAAAAACTGATGGGTGGGGTTAGGTTAATACAGACACTTAACCACTTAACATGTTTGACTAGAAAACCCTAGTAATGGGGACCAATTTCAGCAGTAACCCAATTAGGTATCATGGTACCCTGAAACTAGGCAGGATGGGGCACGATTACTGGGCTGATTATAAGCGGTCAAAAGCGACGGTGGTTGGTGCAGCAGTGTAGGTTGTAACGGAGTGCGGGCGTGCACACACTTCGGAGTAGACAAACAGGGCACTGGGCATCAGTAGTATAACCTATGTATTCTAGAATTGTGTCGGGCCGCCACCATGGGACTTGATACACCCCATGGTGGGACCATCATAGTTATCTACAATCAATTGGGGGCCGTATGACACATATGATTATGCGAGTAGGAGCCGATCTTTAGAAAAAGGGGATCACTTCACCCTGATCATGGGGTGCCAGTCAGAACAAGTACAAGTAGGTGCAGAGTAATGGTGTGGGGTGCGATAGTATATTCGGTTCTAAACTACTTTATCTTAGTTTATGATACTTTCCTATTTCCAGTTTATTCCTGTCATGCTCTTTTTCTTATTCACATACTGAAGAGTCACTAGACTTACCAGGCTTTATGTCTGACTCTGTTTTTCTTTTGTCTTCTTTTCTTCCGTTCCCCGCCAGGTCCACAGGGAGGAAACAATCCAGCTTAGTCACACTCTTTGCAAGCTTCAAGACAGTAGATGTATGGTTTGGACTCTCTTTCCTTGGCTATGGCTTTTGGACACATTCTATGGGGACTTACGTAATTTTAATTTTGTTTTATTCTTCTTTATTTAATAATCAAGACAGAAAATGATGATGTAATGTTTAGGAAGTATTGTGAGACAATTATGGAAATGTTTTGTATGAACACATATTTATGAAATGAAAGTCTGTTTGTTTTCCGCTGCTTACACATATGTGTTTATATCTGTCTTGTTTTTTATCTGTGACTTTTACCTATAAACCTCCACCAAAGTTAAGGAATTCCCTTGGTGAGTGACCTTAACGGAGGTGGGGTGTTTCACTTGGTATCAGCGCACAGGTTTAACAGATTAGATAAAGGTTTTTTGAAATTATTTTCAAAAAGAAGTTTAAAGAAGCATTTTTTTGAAAAAGCGTTGTTTAATAAAAGGTATAATTCCCCAAAGCCATATGCACTATCTCTCTATCCTTTTGTCTTGAATCTTTCCTTTTTGTTTTAGCATGTCTGGAGATCTTAACCTTCCAGAAGGAGTACCGATACCTGGCTGGTTCCGAAGGTACCTAGAAGCTAGGGCCAATGATGCGGGCCTAGCAGACATTCCCCCTCCCCCTTTGGCAGCGGTTCCTCCTCCTCCTCCTTGTGGAAATTCTTTCGCAAAAACGTGTAGAGACTTCAAGGCTATGGGTGGGAAGGACTTTTATGGAACTGAATACTTTGTGGTAGCAAGGAATTGGCTGAAAGAGACCAATGATTTGTTCATCATCTTCGAAGTTGACGACAGGCACAATATACAGCTAGCAGTGTGGTTGCTTAGAGATGAAGCTTCTTATTAGTGGGAGGTCACCAATGCTGAGAGACCAGTGGAAACCTGGGAAGATTTTAGGATGAGATTTGAGATGAAATTCCTCTCCCAAGCTGAAAGGAGCCTGCAGATGGAGAAGTTCCTAACTCTTAAGCAAGGAAGCATGACGATCAAGGAGTATGTCAATCAGTTTAATCAGCTGGCCAGATTTGGGATGGATTTAATAAACACCCAACACAAGAAGGCTCTTCGCTTCGTCAAAGGTCTGAATGAGCCTCTACACATCCTTGCTATGACCTATGTTCCCCTGGGGGCAACCTATGAGAGCTTGGTGGACATGGCGCTACTACATGAGGAAGATAAAGGCAAGAAAGAGGAAAAAGTGGAAGTGCCTCAAGAAAAGAAAGAAGGTTTACAGGCTAAGAAAATAGACTTCAAGAAGGGCGGGAAGAACAACAAATCCTGTGAAAAGAGAAGGTGTAATTTCTATGGCATTGTCGGACATATAGTGAAAGACTACAGAAAGAAGAAGGCAAAGATGAATGGTGGTTGTTTCCATTGCGGCGAGACTGGACACATGGCTAAGCACAGCCCAAAGAAGGGAGGGCAAGGACAGAGGACTGGATCCACTTTAGGGGGACAGGTTCACGCGCTGGTGGCACCTCTGCAGGAACGAGGTAGAAATATCTCTATAGAAAGCTTAGTTTATCTATATGATCATCCAGTTCGCACTCTCTTTGATTCTGGCACATCACACTCCTTTATTTCATCTGCTTTAGTAGAATCTCTGCACCTAGACACTAGTATGATAGAAGATCCCTTGGTTGTTTCAAATCCAATTGGGGGTTCAGCTTATTTGTCAATGATTTTTTTTGGATTTGAAAATCTCTATTCTAAGCGTTGAGTTTAGATGCAGTGCCTTTGTTTTGGGTTTCTCGGGATATGGATTGATCATAGGCATGGACTGGTTATCCAGTAACGGTGCCATTCTTGATTGTGAGAAGAGAGTGGTTAAACTCTTGACTCGGCTTGGTAACACTCTAGAAATTTCTTATAATCCCTTGAATGCTGTTATGCTTAGTTATCTACAGTTGCTTGATTCTTCTGTTGAGAATTTGCAGTCAGTTAGAGTAGTTCGTGAATATCCGGATGTCTTTGAAGAGGTGAAGGGCTTACCTCCAAGGCGAGAAATAGAATTCCGCATATATCTTGTTGATAATGCAAAGCCCGTAGCTTCACCGGTTAGACACATGGCTCCAAGGGAGAGAAAGGAGCTCAGTAAGAAGGTTAAAGAGCTTCTCGAGAAGGGGTTCATTAGACGGAGCATTTCTGAATGGGGTGCTCCAGTGGTGTTCGCAACCAAAGCGAACAGTTCGCTTCGCCTATGCATTGACTATAGGGATCTAAACAAGCTGACCAAGAAGAATAGGCACCCTCTTCCCCGAATCGACGATTTGTTTGATCAGCTTGTAGGTGCGTCGGTTTTCTCCCAACTTGATATGGCTACCGGGTTTCATCAGCTCAGAGTGGCTGAAGATAGCATTGATAAGACGGCGTTCAGAACCCCAGATGGTTTCTTCGAGTGGCTTGTCATGCCTTTCGGCTTGACAAACGCACCCGCTTATTTCGTAAACCTAATGAGCAGGGTGTTCAGAGAGTTCCTCAACAAGTTTGTGGTTGTCTTCGTAGACGATATTTTGATCTTCTCAAAGAATAAGGAAGAACATGCTCAGCATTTAAAAGAAATCATGGATACTCTCCGTGCACATCAGCTAAAAGCCAAATTTTCCAAGTGCCACTTTTGGAGAGAAGAAGTAAGGTTTCTTGGGCATGTAGTGTCCAAAGAGGGGCTGGCCGTGGACCCCACGAAAGAAGTGGCAGTGCAAGATTGGAAGGCACCAAGGAACGCAACCGAAGTCCGAAGTTCTCTTAGACTAGCAGGCTTTTACCGAAAGTTCGTCAGAGACTTTGCAAAAATCTCAGCTCCTCTTACAAGGCTGACGAAAAAGAGTTTGACATTCGCTTTGGACTTGGATTGCGAGTTTGCTTTCCAACGCTTGAAAAGGGCTCTTACAACAGCCCCAGTTCTAACTTTGCCTGACGGAAGCAAGATGTTCACAGTATACACGGATGCATGTGGTACGGGACTAGGCGTTGTTCTAATGCAAGAAGGGAGGGTAGTAGCTTATGGTGGAAGATAATTGAAAGTTCATGAAAAGAACTACCCAACCCACGATCTTGAGTTGGCCGCCATCGTCTTTGCACTTAAGTCTTGGCGCCATTATCTCGTAGGTGAGAAGTTCGAATTATACACTGACCATAAATCGTTGAAGTATCTTTTCTCGCAGAAAGATCTTAACTTGAGGCAACAAAGATGGATGGAGTTTCTTGCCTCGTATGATTTCGAGATTTCCTACACTCCTAGCAAGGGCAATGTAGTAGCAGACGCCTTGAGTAGAAAGAAGCTGACACTAAGCCCTCTCTTTGTAGAAGCTTGGAGTATATAGCCAGATTTAACTTTAGGCCCTCCTCTGATTTTGTACCGGGTTTGTTAGCATCTCTTGAAGTGCGCCCTACTCTTTTGGACTCAATAGGGACTGCACAACGTGAAGACCCTCTGCTTGTTAATGTGATTGATAAGCTTATTAGGGGTGAGACTTCTAGTCACCTCAATAGATACACCATCGATCATAAGGGTTGGCTGAGGCGGGATGGAAGACTATGCGTCCCACAAGCAAGGGAGTTGATAAAGAAGGTTCTCGAGGAAGCACATCATTCCAAGATGACTATATACCCTGGCGGAGACAAGATGTACAAGGACGTAAAGAGAGTTTTCTTTTGGAGTGGCATGAATAAGGACGTGGCAGATTTCGTTTCTAAGTGCATGATATGCCAACAAGTCAAGGCGAAGCAGAAGAAGCCTGGTGGTCTGCTCCATCCTCTAGAGGTCCGACAATGGAAGTGGGATAGCATTTCAATGGACTTCATTGATGGGCTGCCTAGGTCAAGAAGGGGCAATACTAGCATTTGGGTAATAGTGGACAGACTCACAAAAAGTGCCCACTTTTTACCTGTCAAGAGTAGAAGGACTGCCTCATCTCTAGCGTCTCTTTATCTTAAAGAGATAGTTAGACTCCATGGAATACCCTCCAACATTGTTAGTGACTGAGACCCTATCTTTACAAGCGAGTTTTAGCGGAGTCTGCAAGAAGCTGTAGGCACACAGTTATGTTTGAGCACGGCCTATCACCCCCAAACCGATGGCCAGACGGAAAGGGTGAACAGATTTTTAGAGGATCTTTTGAGACTCGGCGTTCTTGACTTTGGAGGGACATGGGAGGATCATCTTCCTTTAGTGGAATTCGCCTACAACAACAGCTACCAAGCCACCATAGGCATGGCACCCTTCGAAGCCTTGTATGGAAGACCGTGCCGATCACCAACTTGTTGGTGGGAGTCTATAGATAAGCTTATACTTGGGCCAGACATGATTAGAGAGACTTCAGAGAAAGTGGACTTAATACGAAGAAGGATGAAGACGGCCCAAGATAGACAGAAGTCCTACGCCGACAAAAGAAGGACAGACCTTGAGTTTGAGGTTGGGGACAGGGTTTTCCTTAAGGTATCTCCTTTAAGGAACGTCGTTCGCTTTGGATCCGCAGGAAAGATAGCACCAAGATTTGTAGGGTCGTTCCCTTTCATCGAGAAGATTGGGAAGATGGCTTATAGAGTAGAGCTGCCCGAAAGGTTGGCTGGAGTCCACAATGTCTTTCATGTTTCTCACCTACGAAAGTGTTTACATGAGTCTGCGGAAGTGGTGGAGCCAAGCATTCTAGAAGAAGTTGAGTTAGAACGAGAAGCAACTGTGAGGAAAGTTCCAACTCGTATCTTGGGAACTGAAATCAAAAGAATACACAACCGTGAAGTCAAGCTCATTAAAGTTCAATGGAGTGACGCCGAGGAAGACGCGACTTGGGAAACTGAGGACAGAATACGCGCGGCCTACCCTTTTCTTTTTGAGGGTACATCTTTGATCTCTCTTTTTCCTTAAGTTATGCTTGTATCTATCTTTTTAGGTATATCTTCTCGGTCCTTTTCCTAACTCCTTAGGTAGAAAACTAATGGATGCAAACATGTATTTGAAAACATGTTATGGATGATGGCTGTAAGTGGTTGCTAGTGATTGCTAGTGGTTGCTCGTGGATGCATATACACACACACCCTAGGTTTTAGATCGGCTTAGTCACTTCGTATTGCATATGCATATATGTATTCATATTTGTATATAGCTGAAACTTGATGTGTTGTCACATGGATGTCGCATTTATATGAATGGTTGCGCACTCATGTAGAATTATGAGTAGGAAAAAATTTGCATACATAATGGATTCATGACATTTACATGATTTGCATTAAGGAGGTCAACTGAATCAGTAGACCGCCTAATTTTTTTACATTAGATAAGGACATATACACACACTATGCATATGATCATGAAGCATTAAATGTCTTTTGAGGACAATGGACGCTTGTGTATGATGGTTGAGTAGATGGACGATTGGATGGTAGGATATACATTCTTCCTTACTTGAAGATTTCGGGGACGAAATCCTTTTAAGAGGGGGAGAATGTAACACCCCGTAATTCTGTAATATTAAGTTTCACAAATTAAAGTATAATTAATTCTAAATAAAAGGATTAAGGGAAATGGGTTATGCCATTGCGTTCGTCTCGGAATTCTGCTTGAGATAGTGTTCGAGTTTGCGTAAATCGGACTCCGTATGAAGGAGTTATGACCTCCGGAAGTTTCAGAATTCAATTTAAAATTCAAACAGTTTAAAATTCGAAAACAGACCCAAACTGGGCTGGGCGAGAAAATTCCTGCCTAGGACCCAGGTCGAATAGGGGGTCGACCTTGGTACCCAGGTCGACCATGTGGTCGACCTGGGGGGCGACCTGCCCAGTCGACCTGGTCAGGTCTTGGCTGGCTTGGTCGGGTTCTGGTCGAATTTCTGAGTCTTGGTGTGTCACTAGGGCTGACTTGTCACCTCCTGATTGGATCCTCTTGGTGTGTATGGTCTGGATTCACTCTATGATCATCTAACGGCTCAAATCAATCTGAAATTCTATAAAAACAACCTAAGACTCAACCTAAATTCACACAAAAAAATAGAGCTAGAGCAGTCATGCTGCCGGGAGGAAACTAAGAGTAGCCTTCAGTTGGAGAAAGCTTAGAGACGAGCAAAACTAAAGTAAAAACAAGATTCAAACAACGTTTATCTACCCAAAGGAAATCATTGCAAATTCAGAACTCAGAAACCAGAAAATCAAGATCGTCGTTTGTTGTAAGTATAGTGATTTTTCCGATGGGAATAAAATTAAGACTTGATTCTATGTAAAGTGGAAATGGAATTTTACTATTGTATAACGACGATGCTAATTCATATCTGTGTATTGCAATGATTGTATTGTGAATGGTATTGGGATGTTTGTGGTATAATTGACTTGATGTTGGTCCTGTTGTACATTTAGAATGAAGGCAACATCACATACAAGTATATGGTTAATGTTAGGATTTACACCTATATGTTTATATATTTAACATAGATCGTATACATTTTTCTAAGTCCAAGTTAAGACTTATATACACATGTTCTATGTTAAGACCATTATGCTTACATAATTAAACCCCAAGTATATGTTCTTATGTCCCTTGCAAGTTTGTAATTGGGTCCATGCCAAGTACCATTTAGTTTCACACGATTATTACAAGTTTCATGTTATAATAGGATACATGATTTGATCTAGTTCACACTTTTGGGTTAATGTCAAAAATAGACATTTTTATGGACATGTAATAACTTTGTCACATGCTAGTTTGTGTTTGAAGTTATGCCTAGATAAAAATACGGATAGGCTTATGTTTTATGCAAGTCTAAATTTTGCCATTTCATGTGACTCCTATTTAATTAGATTCTTATTTGAATGCAAGTTTACATGACAAGTTGAAACCCATGTTAATTAGATCGCAAAGTTGCAAGTTCATATGTCACACACCCTTTATGTTATTTAGAATATTTCATGTTCTTGGCTTTCCCTTCTATGCTTATAAGTTGGGCTGAAATATCTAGCCCAACATTCATTACAATCTTGCGAACGTACAAACGGGGGAATATCGTTGGGATTAAAACATGAAAATATATGTATTGGCATGATTGGCACATGCCAATAAATTGGTGACATTTAAATGGTATTAATTTCTATACCAAAAATGATGAACTTGAAAATGGGCCATAACATTTAATTGTAAACACATTTACATATAAAGAACAAATATGTAAATCTAGAAAATACGAATGTGCCTAACCTGAGGTTGGATTGAGTTGTGATGTTAACCCGCCCGGACCCGCCCGGTTGTCTAGTAATCATAACAATACCTATCCAATGTGGGAGGTTAAGGCACTAAGCCTAATAAGGACCCGAGGTTAGACTGAGTTACGGTGTAAACCTGCCCGGAACCGACCGGCTGTCTAGTAACCGCAATAATACCTATCTAATGTGAGTGGTCGGTGCTTTAATGAATAAATTAAAGCTAAGTTAGGATTGGTAGGGTTAAGTTAACTAAAACACTTAACTAACTCAACATGTTAACAAAAACTGATGGGTGGGGTTAGGTTAATACAGACATTTAAGCACTTAACATGTTTGACTAGAAAACCCTAATAACGGGGACCCATTTCAGCAGTAACCTAATTAGGTATCATGGTACCCTGAAACTAGGCAGGGTGGGGCACGATTACTGGGCTGATTATAAGCGGTCAAAAGCAAAGCCGGTTGGTGCAGCATTGTAGGTTCTAACGGAGTGCGAGCATGCACACACTTCGGAGTAGACAAACAGGGCACTGGGCATCAGTAGTATAACCTATGTATTCTAGAATTGTGTCGGGCCGCCACCATGGGACTTGATACACCCAATGGTGGGACCAGCATAGGTATCTATAATCAATTGGGGGCCGTATGACACATATGATTATGCGAGTAGGAGCCGATCTTTAGAAAAAGGGGATCACTTCACCCTGATCATGGGGTGCCAGTCAGAACAAGTACAAGTAGGTGCAGAATAATAGTGTGGGTGCGATAGTATATTCGGTTCTAAACTACTTTATCTTTGTTTATGATACTTTCCTATTTCCAGTTTATTCCTGTCATGCTCTTTTTCTTATTCACATACTGAAGAGTCACTAGACTTACCAGGCTTTATGTCTGACTCTGTTTTTCTTTCGTCTTCTTTTCTTTCGTTCCCCGCCAGGTCCACAGGGAGGAAACAATCCAGCTTAGTCACACTCTTTGCAAGCTTCAAGACAATAGATGTATGGTTTGGACTCTCTTTCCTTGGCTATGGCTTTTGGACACATTCTATGGGGACTTACGCAATTTTAATTATGTTTTATGCTTCTTTATTTAATAATCAAGACAGAAAATGATGATGTAATGCTTTGGAAGTATTGTGAGACAATTATGGAAATGTTTTGTATGAACACGTATTTATGAAATGAAAGTCTGTTTGTTTTCCGCTGCTTACACATATGTGTTTATATCTGTCTTGTGTTTTATCTGTGACTTTTACCTTTAAACCTCCACCAAAGTTAAGGCATTCCCTTGGTGAGTGACCTTAACATAGGTGGGGTGTTTCACTAGGTATCAGAGCACAGGTTTACCATATTAGATAAAGTTTTTTTGAAATTATTTTCAAAATGAAGTTTAAAGAAGCATTTTTTTGAAAAAGCGTTTTTTGTAAAAGGCATAATTTCCCAAAGCCATATGCACTATCTCTCTATCCTTTTGTCTTGAATCTTTCCTTTTTGTTTTAGCATGTCTGGAGATCTTAACCTTCCAGAAGGAGTACCGATACCTAGCTGGTTCCGAAGGTACCTAGAACCTAGGGCCAATGATGCGGGCCCAACGGACATTCCTCCTCCCCCTGTGGCAGCGGTTCCTCCTCCTCCTCCTCCTTGTGGAAATTCTTTCGCAAAAACGTGTAGAGACTTCAAGGCTATGGGTGGGAAGGACTTTTATGGAACCGAATCCTTTGTGGTAGCAAGGAACTGGCTGAAAGAGACCGAAGATTTGTTCATCATCTTCGGAGTTGATGACAGGCAAATGATACAGCTAGCAGTGTGGTTACTTAAAGATGAAGCTTCCTATTGGTGGGAGGTCACCAATGCTGAGAGACCAGTGGAAACCTGGGATGATTTCAGGATGAGATTTGAGATGAAATTCCTCTCCCAAGCTAAAAGGAGCCTGTAGATGGAGAAGTTCCTAACTCTTAAGCAAGGAAGCATGACGATCAAGGAGTATGTCAATCAGTTACTCAGCTGGCCAGATTTGGGATGGATTTAGTAAACACCCAACACAAGAAGGCTCTTCGCTTCGTCAAAGGTCTGAATGAGCCTCTACACATCCTTGCTATGACCCATGTTCCCATGGGGGCAACTTATGAGAGCTTGATGGACACGGCGCTACTACACGAGGAAGATAAAGGCAAGAAAGAGGCAAAAGTGGAAGTGTCTCAAGAAAAGAAAGAAGGTTTACAGGCTAAGAAAACAGACTTCAAGAAGGGCAGGAAGAACAACAAATCCTGTGAAAAGAGAAGGTGTAATTTCTGTGGCATTGTCGGACATATAGTGAAAGACTGCAGAAAGAAGAAGGCAAAGATGAATGG
This sequence comes from Allium sativum, assembly GCA_030737875.1. Lineage (NCBI taxonomy): Eukaryota > Viridiplantae > Streptophyta > Magnoliopsida > Asparagales > Amaryllidaceae > Allium > Allium sativum. Next base: position 422,841,528 of record CM060909.1, on the reverse strand, counting down.
TGGTTGTTTCCATTGCGGCGAGACTGGACACATGGCTAAGGACTGCCCAAAGAAGAGAGGGCATGGACAGAGGACTGGATCCACTTCAGGGGGATAGGTTCACGCGCTGGTGGCACCTCCGCAGGAACGAGGTAGAAATATCTCTGTAGAAAGCTTAGTTTATCTATATGATCATCCAATTCGCACTCTCTTTGATTCTGGCGCATCACACTCCTTTATTTCATCTGCTTTAGTAGAATCTTTGCACCTAGACACTAGTATGATAGAAGATCCCTTGGTTGTTTCAAATCCAATTGGGGGCTCAGTTTATTTGTCAATGTTTTGTTTGGATTTGAAAATCTCTATTCTAAGCATTGAGTTTAGATGTAGTGCCTTTGTTTTGGGTTTCTCGGGATATGGATTGATCTTAGGCATGGACTGGTTATCCAGTAATGGTGCCATTCTTGATTGTGAGAAGAGAGTGGTTAAACTCTTGACTCGGCTCCGTAACACTCTAGAAATTTCTTGTAATCCCTTAAATGCTGTTATGCTTAGTTATCTAGAGTCGCTTGATGCTTCTGTTGAGAATTTGCAGTCAGTTAGAGTGGTTCGTGAATATCCGGATGTCTTTGAAGAGGTGAAGGGCTTACCTCCGAGGCGGGAAATAGACTTCCGCATATATCTTGTTGATAATGCAAAGCCCGTAGCTTTACCGGTTAGACACATGGCTCCAAGGAAGAGAAAGGAGCTTAGTAAGCAGGTTAAAGAGCTTCTCGAGAAGGGGTACATTAGACGGAGCATTTCTGAATGTGGTGCTCTAGTGGTGTCCGCAACCAAAGCGGACGGTTCGCTTCGCCTATGCGTTGATTATAGGGAACAAAACAAGCTGACCAAGAAGAATAGGCATCCTCTTCCCAGAATCGACGATTTGTTTGATCAGCTTGTAGGTGTGTCGGTTTTCTCCCAACTTGATCTGGCTACCGGGTTTCATCAGCTCAGAGTGGTTGAAGATAGCATTGATAAGACGGCATTCAGAACCACAAATGGTTTCTTCGAGTGGCTTGTCATGCCTTTTGGCTTGACAAATGCACCCGCTTATTTTGTAGACCTAATGAGCAGGGTGTTCAGAGAGTTCCTCAAAAAGTTTGTGGTTGTCTTCGTAGATGATATTTTGATCTTCTCAAAGAATGAGGAAGAACATGCTCAGCCTTTAAAAGAAATCATGGATACTCTCCGTGCACATCAACTAAAAGCAAAATTTTCCAAGTGCCACTTTTGGAGAGAAGAAGTAAGGTTTCTTGGGCATGTAGTGTCCAAAGAGGGGTTGGTCGTGGACCCCGCGAAAGTAGTGGCGGTGCAAGATTGGAAGGCACCAAGGAACGCAACCAAAGTCCGAAGTTTTCTTGGACTAGTAGGCTTTTACCGAAAGTTCATCAGAGACTTTGCAAAAATCGCAGCTCCTCTTACAAGGCTGACGAATAAGAACTTGACTTTCGCTTTGGACTTGAATTGCGAGTTTGCTTTCCAACGCTTGAAAAGGGCTCTTACAAGAGCCTCAGTTCTAACTTTGCCTGACGGAAGCAAGATGTTCACATCATACACGGATGCATGTGGTACGGGACTAGGCGTTGTTCTAACGCAAGAAGGGAGGGTAGTAGCTTATGGTGGAAGACAATTGAAAGTTCATGAAAAGAACTACCCAACCCACGATCTTGAGTTGACCGCCATCGTCTTTGCACTTAAGTCTTGGCGCCATTACCTCGTAGGTGAGAAGTTCGAATTATACACTGACAATAAATCGTTGAAGTATCTTTTCTCGCAGAAAGGTCTTAACTTGAGGCAACAAAGATGGATGGAGTTTCTTGCCTCGTATGATTTCGAGATTTCATACACTCCTGGCAAGGGCAATGTAGTAGCAGACGCCTTGAGTAGAAATAAGCTGACACTAAGCCCTCTCTTTGTAGAATGGCAAAGCTTGGAGTATATAGCCAGTTTTAACTTTAGGCCCTCCTCTGATTTTGTACCGGGTTTGTTAGCATCTCTTGAAGTGCGCCCTACTCTTTTGGACTCAATAGGGACTGCACAACGTGAAGACCCTCAACTTGTTGATGTGATTGACAAGCATATTAGGGGTGAGACTTCTAGTCACCTTAGTAGATACACCATCGATGATAAGGGTTGGCTGAGGCGGGATGGAAGACTATGCGTCCCACAAGCAAGGGAGTTGATAAAGAAGGTTCTCGAGGAAGCGCATCATTCCAAGATGACTATACACCCTGGCGGAGACAAGATCTACAAGGACGTAAAGAGAGTTTTCTTTTGGAGTGGCATGAAGAAGGACGTGGCAGATTTCGTTTCTAAGTGCATGATATGCCAACAAGTCAAGGCGAAGCAGAAGAAGCCTGGTGGTCTGCTCCACCCTCTAGAGGTCCCATAATGGAAGTGAGATAGCAATTCAATGGATTTCATTGATGGGCTGCCTAGGTCAAGAAGGGGCAGTACTAGCATTTGGGTAATAGTGGACTGGCTCACAAAAAGCGCCCACTTTTTACCTGTCAAGAGTAGAATGACTGCCTCATCTCTAGCGTCTCTTTATCTTAAAGAGATAGTTCGACTCCATGGAATGCCCTCCAACATTGTTAGTGACCGAGACCCTAGCTTTACAAGTGAGTTTTGGCGGAGTCTGCAAGAAGCTGTAGGCACACAGTTATGCTTGAGCACGGCCTATCACCCCCAAACCGATGGCCAGACGAAAAGGGTGAACAGAGTTTTAGAGGATCTTTTGAGACTCTGCGTTCTTGACTTTGGAGGGACATGGGAGGATCATCTTCCTTTAGTGGAATTCGCCTACAACAACAGCTACCAAGCCACCATAGGCATGGCACCCTTCGAAGCCTTGTATGGAAGACTGTGCTAATCACCAACTTGTTGGTGGGAGTCTACAGATAATCTTATACTTGAGCCAGACATGATTAGAGAGACTTCAGAGAAAGTGGACTTAATACGAAGAAGGATGAAGACGGCCCAAGATAGACAGAAGTCCTACGCCGACAAAAGAAGGACCATCCTTGAGTTTGAGGTTGGGGACAGGGTTTTCCTTAAGGTATCTCCTTTAAGGAACGTCGTTCGCTTTGGATCCGCAAGAAAGCTAGCACCAAGATTTGTAGGGTCGTTCCCTATCATCGAGAAGATTGGAAAGATGGCTTATAGAGTAGAGCTGCCCGAAAGGTTGGCTGGAGTCCACAATGTCTTTCATATTTCTCACCTACGAAAGTGTTTACATGAGTCTGCGGAAGTGGTGGAGCCAAGCATTCTAGAAGAAGTTGAGTTAGAACAAGAAGCAACTGTGAGGAAAGTTCCAACTCGTATCTTGGGAACTGAAATCAAAAAGCTACGCAACCGTGAAGTCAAGCTCGTTAAAGTTCAATGGAGCGACGCCGAGGAAGACGCGACTTGGGAAACTGAGGACAGAATACGTGCGGCCTACCCTTTTCTTTTTGAGGGCACATCTTTGATCTCTCTTTTTCCTTAAGTTATGCTTGTACCTATCTTTTTAGGTATATCTTCTCGGTCCTTTTCCTAACTCCTTAGGTAGAAAACTAACGGTGCAAACATGTATTTGAAAACATGTTATGGATGATGGCTGCAAGTGGTTGCTAGTGATTGCTCGTGGATGCATATGCACACACACCCTAGGTTTTAGATCGGCTCAGTCACTTCATATTGCATATGCATATTTGTATTCATATTTGTATATGGCTGAAACTTGATGTGTTGTTACATGGATGTCGCATTTATATGAATGGTTGCGCACTCATGTAGAATTATGAGTAGGGAAAAATTTGCATACATAATGGATTCATGACACTTACATGATTAGCATTAAGGAGGTCAACTGAATCAGTAGACCGCCTAATTTTTTTGCATTAGATAAGGACATATACACACACTATGCATATGATCATGAAGCATTAAATGTCTTTCGAGGACAATGGACGCTTGTGTATGATGGTTGAGTAGATGGACGATTGGATGGTAGGATATACATTCTTCCTTACTTGAAGATTTCGGGGACGAAATCCTTTTAAGAGGGGGAGTATGTAACACCCCGTAATTATGTAACATTAAGTTTCACAAATTAAAGTATAATTAATTCTAAATAAAAGGATTGAGGGAAACAGGTTACGCCATTGCGTTCGTCTCGGAATTCTGCTTGAGATAGAGTCCGAGTTTGCGTAAATCAGACTCCGTATGAAGGAGTTATGACCTCTAGAAGTTTCAGAATTCAATTTAAAATTCAAACAGTTCAAAATTCAGTTTAAAATTCGAAAACAGACCCAAACTGGGCTGGGCGAGAAAATTCCCGCCCAGGACCCAGGTCGACCAGGGGGTCGACCTTGGTACCCAGGTTGACCATGTGGTCGACCTGGGGGTCGACCTGCCCAGTCGACCTGGTCAGGTCTTGGCTGGCGTGGTCGGGTTCTGGTCGAATTTCTGAGTCTTGGTGTGTCTCTAGGGCTGACTTGTCACCTCCTGATTGGCTCCTCTTGGTGTGTATGGTATGGATTCACTCTATGATCATCTAACGGCTCAAATCAATCTGAAATTCTATAAATACAACCTAAGACTCAACCTAAATTCACACAAAAAATAGAGCTAGAGCCGTCATGCTGCCGGGAGGAAACTAAGAGTAGCCGTCAGTTGGAGAAAGCTTAGAGACGAGCAAAACTAAAGTAAAAACAAGATTCAAACAACGTTTATCTACCCAAAGGAAAGCAATGCAAATTCAGAACTCAGAAACCAGAAAATCAAGATCGTTGTTTGTTGTAAGTATAGTGATTTTTCTGATGGGAATAAAATTAAGACTTGATTCGATGTAAAGTGGAAATGGAATTTTACTATTGTATAACGACGATGCTAATTCATATCTGTGTATTGCAATGATTGTATTGTGAATGGTATTGGGATATTTGTGGTATAATTGACTTGATGTTGGTCCTGTTGTACATTTAGAATGAAGGCAACATCACATACAAGTATATGGTTAATGTTAGGATTTACACCTATATGTTTATATGTTTAACAAAGATCGTATACATTTTTCTAAGTCCAAGTTAAGACTTATATACACATGTTCTATGTTAAGACCATTATGCCTACATGATTAAACCCCGTGTATATGTTATTATGTTCCTTGCAAGTTTTTAATTGGGTCCACGCCAAGTACCATTTAGTTTCACGCGATTATTACAAGTTTCATGTTATAATAGGATACATGATTTGATCTAGTTCACACTTTTGAGTTAATGTCAAAAATAGACATTTTTATGGACATGTACTAACTTTGTCACATGCTAGTTTGTGTTTGAAGTTATGCCTAGATAAAAATATGGTTAGGATTGTTTTAGGCAAGTCTAAATTTTGCCATTTCATGTGACACCTATTTAATTAGATTCTTATTTGAATGCAAGTTCACATGACAAGTTGAAACCCATGTTAATTAGATCGCAAAGTTGCAAGTTCATATGTTACAGACCCTTTATGTTATTTAGAATATTTCATGTTCTTGGCTTTCCCTTCTATGCTTATAAGTTGGGGTTGAATATCTAGCCCAACATTCATTATAATCTTGCGGACGTACAAACGGGGGAATATCGTTGGGATTAAAACATGAAAATATATGTATTGGCATGATTGGCACATGCCAATAAATTGGTGACATTTAAATGGTATTAATTTCTATACCAAAAATGATGAACTTGAAAATGGGCCATAACATTTAATTGTTAACACATTTACATATAAAGAACAAATATGTAAATATAGAAAATACGAATGTGCTTAACCCTAGGTTGGATTGAGTTGTGATGTAAACTTTCCCGGACCCGCCCGGTTGTCCAGTAATCACAACAATACCTATCCAATGTGGGAGGTTAAGGCACTAAGCCCAATAAGGACCCGAGGTTAGACTGAGTTGCGGTGTAAACTTGCCCGGAACCGACCGGCTGCCCAGTAACCGCAACAATACCTGTCTAATGTGAGTGGTCGGTGCTTTAATGAATAAATTAAAGCTAAGTTAGGATTGGTAGGGTTAAGTTAACTAAAACACTTAACCAACTCAACATGTTAACAAAAACTGATGGGTGGGGTTAGGTTAATACAGACACTTAACCACTTAACATGTTTGACTAGAAAACCCTAATAACGGGGACCCATTTCAGCAGTAACCCAATTAAGTATCATGGTAACCTGAAACTAGGCAGGGTGAAGCACGATTACTGGGCTGATTATAAGCGGTCAAAAGCGATGGCGGTTGGTGCAGCAGTGTAGGTTCTAACGGAGTGCGGGCGTGCACACACTTCGGAGCAGACAAACAGGGCACTGGGCATCAGTAGTATAACCTATGTATTCTAGAATTGTGTCGGGCCGCCACCATGGGACTTGATACACCCCATGGTGGGACCAGCATAGGTATCTAGAATCAATTGGGGGCCGTATTACACATATGATTATGTGAGTAGGAGCCGATCTTTAGAAAAAGGGGATCACTTCACCCTGATCATGGGGTGCCAGTCAGAACAAGTACAAGTTGGTGCAGAGTTATTGTGTGGGGTGCGATAGTATATTCGGTTCTAAACTACTTTATCTTAGTTTATAATACTTTCTTATTTCCAGTTTATTCCTCTCATGCTCTTTTTCTTATTCACATACTGAAGAGTCACTAGACTTACCAGGCTTTATGTCTGACTCTGTTTTTCTTTCGTCTTCTTTTCTTCCGTTCCCCCCCCCCAGGTCCACAGGGAGGAAACAATCCAGCTTAGTCACACTCTTTGCAAGCTTCAAGACAGTAGATGTATGGTTTGGACTCTCTTTCCTTGGCTATGGCTTTTGGACACATTCTATGGGGACTTACGCAAATTTAATTATGTTTTATGCTTCTTTATTTAATAATCAAGACAGAAAATGATGATGTAATGTTTTGGAAGTATTGTGAGACAATTATGGAAATGTTTTGTATGAACACGTATTTATGAAATGAAAGTCTGTTTGTTTTCCGCTGCTTACACATATGTGTTTATATCTGTCTTGTGTTTTATCTGTGACTTTTACCTATAAACCTCCACCAAAGTTAAGGCATTCCCTTATTGAGTGACCTTAACGGAGGTGGGGTGTTTAACCCGTTTTGACCTCTTACAATCTAATCCAGTAAGCGTGTCCCGTCCTCGACCTAGATCGAGCTCACTTTGATACTATATGGGTTACTGGTTGAAAAGGGTCCCATACTTGACACAAGCTTTCCACCTATGCTTGGTCCCCACTAGGATTTCCCCATCAACCCCCTCTTATTCATGTCTTCTTACATGTTTCAACTTGGTTAAGTGTGTATAATTATATCCCACATGTCACCCATGTTTCCCACTTATCAAATCAACATGTATTATTGGTTAAGTTTGTCTTAACCCACTCCACTTATCAGATCAATATATATATATATATTATTGGCTAAGCTGGTCTTAACCCTACCCACTTATCAGATTAATATATATTATTGGTTAAGTTGGTCTTAACCCTACCACTTATCAAATTAATATATATTATTGGTTAAGCTGGTCTTAACCCTAACTACTTATCAGATTAATATATATATATATTATTGGTTAAGCTGGTCTTAACCCTACCCACTTATCAGATTAATATATATTATTGGTTAAGCCGGTCTTAACCCTACCCACTTATTAGATTAATATATATTATTTGTTAAACTGGTCATAACCCTACCCACTTAACATGTTTTATGTATCATATATATATACATACATATATATATATACATATATATATATCGTATAACATGTTTTACTTAATTTATGATGAAGTACATCGTAGTTCACAGATATATTGGTTAAGAGAATAACTCCCTAAGTATCAACCCTGCAGACCGAAATCAACATCGGATCGATACTCAGAGAATTACTCAACTCAACCAATCTTCTTTTTGTCATTCATACTCATCTTTGATCGCATTAATTAATTATTAATGCACAGACCTCTCACATTATGTCGATTGCTTGTGGCCACTGGATATGCCGGGCGGTTCCGGGCAGACTTCCACCACAAGCCAGACTTAACCTCGTGTCTAAGCGTCTTTTAATTATGCCTATGACCTCTCACATTAGACTGTCGTTTGCGGTTGCTGGATGTGCCGGGCGGGTTCGGGCAGTCTTATACCACAAACAAGTCTAACCTCGTGTCTTAGGCATTTACTACACATTTAATTTATACCTTTGACCTCTCACATTAGACTACCATTTGTGGTTGCTGGATATGCCGGGCGTGTCCGGACAGTCTTATACCACAAAGGAGTCTAACCTCGTGTCTTAGGCATTTATTATTACACATAATTATTTAACCCCAATTTGAATTAATATCCTTATTTCAAATTGTCAATAATTTCCAATTTAATCTATGTCCATAATTGTCACCTAAATTATGTCCATAATTTCTAGGCATATAAATTATGCCAATTAATGTCTAAAATTAATTATATGCTTTTAAGCCATTTTATGTCAATTTCACAACTTCAATATTTTATATTTTCCCAATATCCCCACGTCGTTCATATGTGTAACTCATGAAATATGTTAGACTCGCAAATAGTCTAACTCATAAGAAGAAAAGAAACATCACAACTTGCATAACACATAAAATGGATCTAACTAGCATATAAGAATAGTCTAGCATGGATCAAAACTTGCATGATTGTAATTCATATTAACATAAATTTGCATAATCGATAACTTACATAGGAAATACGCATAATTTTCATAAACTACAAACTGGCATGGATCAAATTATATAAGATATGATTTGCATAGATCTATACACATAAAGGTGAACTTGCATATATGAACATGGTTTTCGCATAAACTTGCATATGATCTACATACCAACTTGTATTAAACTTGCATATGTAATTTAGACATGTAAACTAAGATTTACATATAAGCTTACATATGATTCGCGTACAAACTTGCATATGATTTACCTCCAAACTTACATATAAACTAATGTCATAAAAAAATGAATCAAATTAAACATATGTGAGTAGACATATGAAATGGATCCACCAACATAAGGTAACAAAAATTGGCATATGAACCAACATCATGAATCTTTGTACATAAGACAACAACTAATGTATATTCACAAAATAGACAATATCATATCGATTAATGATTCAACAGGCACAATCTTATAACCCAAACTATAACTCATAATAATTAATTTATTAATTATTTTGTGAAAGAAATTGTACTCACAAAGAACGGATTAGAAAAGAGAATAAATTCGTTCGTCGTTTTTTCTACAATCTTGTCTCATAATTCCTTAGCTTTAAGAAGAAGGTGATCTGTTCCAGCAGCAGCATGGTGGCTAAGGGACTAATTTAGTTTAGGTTTAGAGCTTGAGTCTATGTATGCTTATATAGAAGTTTAGATTAATTCTAGCCTTTAGATATTAGGTTTTTAATCCGCATCGTACACCTAGTGTTGAGTCAGCAAATGTATTATATATATATTAATAACCTTCTATTTTTCTTCCCTTAAATTAATATGAATTGAAATTAAACATCTAATTGCATATTTTTTTCAATTAGCGTATTCTTCTTAATTGATGTCAGTTAACATTGAATAACAATTTTACTATATTCCTCAAATTAACATATTCTGCTTAATGTTAATTGACATAAGTGACAAATTAGCATAAGCATTTATACAAATTAAGATAATTACATGGTTTCCTAACAATACCCTATTAACATGTTTACAATTTGATGTCAAATAACATGCTTTTACAAATGAACATAAATGCCCAATTAACATATTTTCTTTAATTAATATCAATTAATATGAATGACAAATTAGCACAAACACATATATAAACTAAGGTCAATTACATGTTTTTCAATCAATTCCATATTAACACACATCTATAAATTAATTTCAATCTATTCATGTTTACATATTCTTCCTTACTGTATACATTAATTTCCCATATATATATGTATATATATATATATATATATGCGCACCTATTCATAAATTCTAATATTGACAACTAATGCAAATTGATTGCTTACCTATTTTAAAAAGTGGAAATCGAGTATAATTTAATTCCCATTTTTTTCTACTTTCCTCGTAACATACAAAGTCAATGCATAATGAAGTTACCTACATACATATATATCTATTTATACATGCATAAATCTTTCCTTCCGCTTTTTTTATTTTGTATTAATTGCATTAATTTTTCTTTTACTGCAGCCTAATTAATTCACATGCATTTTTTTCAGTGCACATTTTTAAACTTGTACCTTCTTAACATAATTGCATATATATATATATATTCATTTTTTTTATTTTTCTTCATTAATTAATCCTTTAATTAATTATCTTTACGGTATAGTATATATAATTACGGGGTGTTACAGTATGCCACACAGGCAATTCACGCTATGCAACCGATGTCTATCAATCACACAGAATGAAATCCGATGTCAGACACACATCCATTTACAAGTTCATTCTGGGTCTGAACGAAACCGGATGCACCTTATTTCTCATCCTATATGTCCAATATAGGAGAGAGGTCCTCGCATGTCTGGTCGATCTCCAAGTACGTCTGGACGATCACCACATATTACCTTGTCTTGGGTGTATAGCCCAATCAAGACATCAGTAATCATCCAAATGATGTGAAGACCTCTGATCTTCGACCACCGTCTTCATCCTCGACATATCGTCGAATCAGTTATTCAGAATGGGATAAACCCGGTCTTCCCAAACAACTCGTGTATATAATAAACAAGTGCTATAAAAACACAACATACGCCTTATTCCAATCCAAAATATTCCTTTATTCGAATATTCTTATACTTTGGGAAAGGTTCCCATTAATTTTATCAAAGATAAATTCTTTAAATTTACTCTTTAATCTTCCTTTGGATATCAATTCAAACCATTTTAATGTTTTCCAAACTAGTCGGGATTAGCGAACCTTACCGAAGTAATCATTTGTTTAATTTCCCAATCCCAACCTATTCATCCCATGAAGTAAAACTAGTAGTACTTCATATCTAACACCACGGTGTTATCGGTAAAATTAATTTCCATTTCGCATTCAAATCTAATTAAAGATTTAACTATCGCCTGGACTAAAACTGGTGGTACTCCATTCTCGATCATTTCTTGAATTTGATAATTTTAGTTATCAAATTCACCCTTCAATCTAGTTAAAGATTCATTAAAAATATGATTCAGTTTTAATTTTCAAAAATCATTACTTAATGATTATTCAAAGTTAAGAAATAAATTTTATCTTTCACTAGGTTAAAGAACTAATGTCATTTAAAATACAACTCCTGATAAACCTAAAATCACATTCCATTAACAATGGAGTCTTCAAGGAAAATAGATCAATATATATAATCGATATGAACTTCCATATCCAACCGATAATATAAATGGAATAACGGCCAAGCCTTTTAAATTCCATATATATTAACAGTCTTTCTCTACAGAAGCTCACTTCGATTATTACCAAATCGAATTCCATTAAATTCCAATTTAATATGTTAAATTGGAAAACTTTACTTTGGAAAATCTCCTTTAAATCTTAACAAAAGATTTATAAATTCCAAATCACATTTCACTGTAAATCGGGTTAAAGAACGAATGTCGCTAAAAACATATTTCACGATAAACCCAATTCACATTCCATTTTATTCCAATTATTAAATATAATTGGAAACTCTAACAATCTTAATTAAAAGATTTATTCTCTTCACCTGGGGTTCAAGAACAGTGTTACTGAAGACACCGTTCACGACAAACCCAAAATCCCATTTGATATTAAATACAAGACTCTGAATAGAAAATATATCGGCTTATATTCAATATCAAATTCTACGACCCACAAATATCGTATTGGAAATAACGTTATAAATTTATCTTTCAAATTTCCATAACAATATCTGTATAATCACGAAATCCAACATCGAAATATTCCAAAGACAATTTCGATTCAAGTCCATTCCAATTTATATATTGGAAGTTCTGGTTATTTTTAAAATCATTTCAAAAATCCAATTTATTTATTTAAAAGTTATTGGATTTTAAATCTAGTTAATAACTAGTTCATTTGGATAAAAATATATTTTTACCTTCTCAAATATAGAATTTTTCATCCCAATTCTTTCCAATCATTTCTTATGATTTTACGCTTATTGATATTTTTAATAATATTATCAAGGCCCGTATAGTCGATTTCCATAAACGGCCATCGAACTGATCTTACAACGACCTTTTCCAAATTTGATTTGGACATAATTCCATGTCCAACCATTAGATTTCAAATCTCCAATATTCGTTAGAAAGCTCTTTTCAATACGAACCCAACGGTTCCAGTTTTAGGAGAATCCGACGATCGGATCTCCTGAAATGTTCATTCGAAGTCAATGGTCGAAATTCGCGATCTGCCGCAACGCGGCGCGTTCTATTCAGGCCATTATATATATATATATATATGAAATATATTTCGTCAATTTCCAATTAAAACGTATTTTATAAATTGTTTTAAATTCGTTTTCAAAACAATTTCAACTTCATATTCAATTTCCAATCAAAATTGAATATTCCATATCATTCGATATATATATAAAAGATAGTATTTTCAAAATATTATATTTTGAAATCACTTCCTTTTCGATATTCCTTTTAAATATGAATAAAATCGGTATAAATACTGTTTGCGTCAAAATGGCGCACATCTAATCAACACGGCTTTATATTTTTAAATATATTTGTGTCTATCCCAAATCGGACATCAAAATTAGATTTTGATCCTTTACTGAATATTATTTGAAAATATTCATTATTTTAAAATCTTCGTTATTTTAAAATTTTCAATCGTTCAAAATTGGAATCAGACACAGTCAATAACCATATAATGTTATTTATATGGATTTCACACAACAAATGTGTATAACAACAATAATAAACAATCAACCATCATACAGAGTGCATTCTACACTGTATAAACATTAAATATAAACATTCAACGCTTACACAGCTTGTCAACCAATTGATTGACATGCAACTAAATATTGGGATTAGTGTATGTCCAATATCATCCCAATACCCATGTGGGGTTTCAATCAACAAATAATGAATTTTATTTGTGCAGTTGGGCGATGTGTAAAATTTATCGTCCCAATCAATATCAGTCAAATCGGTGTACATAAACAAATCGTCTGATTTGTAAATGAATATTTATTTTATTCATATACACGTTAAAAATTATATCTTTAACAATAAAATATTTATTAAATTCATTTACACTATAAAAATAATATTTTTATTGTTCTAACATATTTTAGAAAATTTTGGCGGCATAACGGGACGATATCAAAATCGGGTAATGTCTAGCATTACCCCTCTCCTGATATTGGCTCGCGCCATACGTACATAACAATTCTAATCAATTCATTTCACCCAAACAACCAAATTCAACCAAACAATCTAATCAACCAAACCACACACTCAAACAAGTCGTCCATGGTCTATGGACGATGGGGAACAGTTCATATATGCTGTTATAAAATAAATAACTGTATAAGAAAATTTCAGTGAGGAGTTCTCACCTTTGGGATCCACCCCGTAATTCATTAATTCTGAACAGTTTGGATTCTACTCCTTTTCCGCTCGTCGTGTCCTTCATCGTGTTTTCAACGAAATCTGTTTAACACCGTTTATGTTAAAAATCCCATTCTTAACTCATTTTTATATCGCTTATATATATATATATATAGCTCATTCTTTTTATTTTTAAAAATCGCTTCTATATATTTTTAAAAATCGTATCTCTTCATTTCTAAAGATTGTATCTTTCCACCATAAAAAAATATAATCTTTTCATTGTCAAAAATATAATCTTTTCATTGTCAAAAATATAATCTTTTCATTGTTAAAAATGTAATCTTTTCATTCTCAAAAATATAATCTTTTCGTTGTAAAAAATATATTCTTTTCTGTAACGACCCGGATTTTGAGCGACTTTGGTTATCGACGTAAGCTCGACGTCGATAACCAAAACATCGAAAAATCCCGGTAGTTATTGAAAGAAATTAGAAGGGGAGAATAGATAAGATAGAAACTTAGAATAGAAGAAGAAGAACACAACATCAGAGTAACACGAACCTCACAGCGGAACGAATAACATATAATAGATAACATAACTTTGAAATATAACAGTTATGTATACAATAGCACTTATCAGAGTACAGCACTTACAACACAGCGGAAATAACTATAGCTATATGATCTTGAAGCCTCCTGCTCCACGCTCTTCCAGTATATCTGTAAAACCCGACTACTTGACTGCCCGTACAAATTTAGGCACCCAAGAGTTTAAGGAAAACAACAAATAAACTCCGGGTCAGTCATGGGACTGGTGTGAGTAAAACAGTTTAAAACAGGTATATGAACAAGTAAACGATATCTCATAAGACCACACCGCATAACGGAACGGGTTTTTCCCTTATGAGAATCCAAAATATCTTTATATCAAAAACCTTTTGATATTAATATAATGTCTATGTACAAATAGATATCAACTAGCAGAAACGCTTTCATCTCACGTTCTACATATATAGTATACAATCAAAATCGCAAGCACGTACTGGATAATGGATCCCCAACTATGACAAGGTATGGAATCACCTTCCGATCAGTGTACTCTAGGAACGATACACTGGAGTTCAACAAGAACATCTTGCAACTCAGCCACACATGACCGACCACTCATTTCGCTTGAGTGTATCGAATGTACATCACCAACGGTTGGGATCAGCAACCGTTCCCGTATATATATATATATGGGACAGCATTGATAGATTAAAGAAACAAATGAATATTCACTAGATAGGTGATTATACACCCTACTTCGGTGCGACCGACTTAGCCATGCTGCCTGCCCGATTTCTGTCATTTACCGGTTGATGAGGCTAGAAGCTACGCTTTATCATCACATCAGATTCACTTCGAATGCCACATTGTCAGATCCATCGAAAATCACTAATTGATGTCTACAACAATACATTACGTGTCAGCCTAAAAGAAGTTTCCTTCTCCGCTTCCACTCTTGGTATAGTTGAAGAGATCAATGTACGTGACCGTCTGGAAATACTATGTCAGACATCCATCTTCATTCACTTAGAAATGTCACATCGTCATACCCGCCAAATCACAAATTGACTTATCCAAAAATAACATGGGTATACAGCTAAGAGAAACGAATTCCTCCGCCACCAAACGTGAATACGTTTGAACAGATCAACTTACGCGATCCATTGGATATACTCTGTCAGACCTTCGTCCATACAAGTTGTCCTGGGACTGGACAAACCGAAGGCACTATTCTGTAAACAGGATAGCCCTTGCATTTTACTCCGTCTTCAATTATCTTTGGCATATATGATTCGCGACGCTTATGCCAATACAGAGTGGTTCTTTGGATAAAAATCCAACCGGTCTCTCCATATGAACAACGTTAAAATGGTCAAAACTTCGATAGTCTGTGAGTTAACTATCAAAGAAAAACAAGTGTGCAAACAACGATATTATTTCCAGATGGAAATTATATCAAACAAAACATCATTTAACATTTATCTCTTTAGTTCATTTTACATCTCCTGTTTCCCTATATTCAACATTTGCTATTTTCTATATTGAGAAAATATATGTTATCAACACTGGAAACATTTCCATTCCTTGTTTTCTGTATTTAGAAAACATTTCTGATTCTTGTTTGGAAAACATTTCCAAAACACCTTTACGATCAACCTTACCATTTCTTAGTTAAGAAGGAAGTCACTCAAGTTGGGGTATAATTACCTCTCAGACCTTAACTGAACAACGTTATAACTTCGAAATGGTCAAAGTTTATCTTTTAATCTTTAACAACTTCTTTACGGCTTTCTCGGATTCAATTTTACTAATCCACTTCTATATTTAAAACATTGGTTATAACGATAACGTTATAATCCCTACTTTCGAATTATCTAATTTTAATTATAACTTCCATTCTTATTAGTGAATAATTTACCTAACACTTATTTATTTATAAATAAATAAATCTCTATTTAAACACTGGAAAGTATAAGTACTTTCACGAATTCGATATAATCGAATTTACCGATTAACTCTCTTCGAGAAATCTCTATTTGATTAACTCTTCTTCGAATAACCTATATTCGATTAACTCCTTCTCGAATAAACGATATTCGATAATCTCTCTTTGAATAACTAATATTCGATAACTCTTCCTTTTCAAATATCTCATATTTGAAAATCTTACTTCGATTAAACTATAATCGATAACTCCATTCGATGAAACTAACATCGATAACTCCTTTCGATGAAACTAACATCGATAACTCCTTTTGATGAAACTAACATCGATAACTCCTTTCGATGAAACTAACATCGATTTATTTAACTCGACGAACTTAACTCGACTAACTTAACTCAACTAACTTAACTTGACTCGACTAACTCGACTTACTTGGTTCGACCAATTCGATTCGATTAACTAGGCTCGACTAACTTGACTAACTTAACTCGACTTACTTGGTTCGACCAATTCGATTCGATTAACTAGGCTCGACTAACTTGACTAACTTAACTCGACTTACTTGGTTCGACCAATTCAATTCGATTAACTAGGCTCGACTAACTTGACTAACTTAACTCGACTTACTTGGTTCGACCAATTCGATTCGATTAACTAGGCTCGACTAACTTGACTAACTTAACTCGACTTACTTGGTTCGACCAATTCGATTCGATTAACTAGGCTCGACTAACTTGTTTGATTGATCTGGTTTAACTAACTCATTTAACAAATCTGGTTTAACTAACTCATTTAACAAATCTGGTTTAACTAACTTAATCAAATTCACTTTCATTACTCGACTAATTCACTTTGGTTTAACCTAACCAATTCAATTTGATTACTCTTAACTTGCTAATTCCATTTGATCAACTCCTTATTTATTTTCCAATAAATATTCCTTTTATAAAATCTTTTGATTTTATAAATAAATTCCCTTTTTAATAATTCTATTTATTCCCTTAAATAAATAATCCCTTTACAAATTCTATTTATTTATGTCTAAATAAATATCTCTTTTTAATCTTTATTTATTTCCTTAAATAAATAAATTCTTTTACTTTTATTCATCCCCTAAATAAATAAATAATCCATTTAATCTATTTGTAAATGTTCTACAAATATTCCCTATTTATCTCTATTCGATTTGCAAATGGTTTACAAATATTTCTCCTTCTATTTATTTTACAAGTATTCCCTTTATATTTGTTTTAACCAATATATTTCTTTTATATTTGATTTACAAATATAATTCCTTTATATTTGATATACAAATATAATTCCTTTGTATTTCTATTTATAAATATTCCATTTATAAATAAATCCCTTTTATAAAATCTTCGTTGATTTTATAAATCTTTTCTCTTTTATAAAATCCTTTGATTTTATAAATAAATTCTTTTTCAATATAACATTGAAAATTTCCTATGGTATTTAAACAACCAAATGTCAATGATCAATATTATCCAAACATATAAAATCAATAACAGATTATATATCACATTATATATCACAATATATAAATCACAGTAAAATAACTGTTGAGGAATCCAGTTGGATTCCTCCAACCTGTTTCCCTGCATCACAGATGTTAAACAATATAGATAACATCACTTTCAGTTCCATATGATATATTCTGTTAAACAGAATCAATATATAACTATTTAACTGTTTATATATATATATATATATATATATATATATATATATATATATAATATTCACTAACTGACTAGCAGTTCAATCAATCAACCAACACACAACAATCAACAGATGATTAACAGTTCTAAAAATACATTATAAAATATAATTGTTCAGAGTTGGTGAGTTTTACTCACATTGGACTGTTATCGTTAAAAACGATTAACTGTCTTTGATTCAGACGGACAATTTATTTCGCCATAAATTGTAACGAGCTCGGATTCACTCCCAGTCGGTCTCATTTCGTTGCTCCCGTCCATACGATCCCAATGCCACTTGTTTCGCTGATTTTCGACCCCGTTTGACGAAGTTATGAATTTACGAACTTAGAACTATTTAAAATAAAATAAACTTTAAATTTGAATTTCATTTTGGGCCTTCACTTTTTATCCCGGCCCAACACGTTCGAATAATCCCAGACCCAAACCCGCACCTTTCTTCCTCAAATCATAACCCGTCGCCTGCTCCTTAATCCCCAAACCATGGCCGATCATCCAACCCTTCAACCACCCATATTACTTCACGAAAATCCAAGCTAGAACCTTCCATGAACTCCTCTCCACCAACTCGTCCCTCCCATATACACAACACAGAACTCGAACTCCAGACTCTGATCCCGTCGTCGAGCCTATTACCGGAGCTCACCGAACTCCACAATCGTCGAACCTCCTCAGAAATGCACACCAGGTTTGGATTTCGACGCTGAATCCAAAAACCAACTTCAAAAGATTCATAGCTTCCTGTATTTTGCAAAAGTTGGAACCCTAGCTGTTTAAAGACCTTCGCTGGAATTTTGGGCGACCCCAAAACATGATCGAACTCCTCAAATGGATATATGTGGTGGCAAATCTTCTTAGGAATCCAAATATACAAGATTTGAGATTTTTAGACTTTGATTTCTATTTCTTTTTATTTTCTTACCATTTTCTTTGCTGTAGAAAGCAAATGTCGGCCACTATGTTTTTGACCGTAGAATTAGGTTTTAGTGGAAGTTGTGGTGTATTTATAGTGTCAACAAAATATCTAGATATTTTATAAAGGGAATATTCCCGGTATATTCTTCTATATATTTTTATTTTGCTTTTCTAAAAATTCTCGTCACTACATACGATAACCAAAATTCATGAAAATGGTCGCGTAGCTACTGTTTGACATTACAGTCCCAACGAAACTGGTTTCGTCGAATTCCGACTCCGTTTTCTCACACAGCATATTTTTAATCATCAAAATACTGACTGTTCTTCACTCTAAAAATCTGTACGGCCACATAGTGACTCTAAAAATCACGAAACTTGACATCTAGCAACTATTTGATATTGCGGATCCAACAAAACTGGTTTCGTCGAATTCCGACTTCGTTTGCAAAAGTGGCTATTTTTAACGCTTTGAATAGCCCATTTAAATATATAAATATATTTAAATAAATTTAAATATTAATAATTTAATATTATCGTATATCTTCACATATGATATCGTACAGCTCCAGACTATCATATCAGAATTTACATTTTGATATTTCGTATTTTTAGATTTATCGATATTCAATTTATATCGAAAACCCTTTTATAACGTAAATAAAGCGTTGCAAAATATAAAGGAATTCTACAGCGACTTTTCTGAAATTTGATTTGGACATATCTAAAAATCTATACGACGAAATCTCGATTTTTCTCTTTCACTAGAAAGATATACTCCACCAGCTCCACACGTTTCTTGTTTCACAGAAATCCGGCTTAAAACGAATCCTGTACATTCAGTTGAAGTTCAAATCGCCAAATAGCGAACTACAGCGCCATTTCAAACTTGATTTTAATTATAATAAAATTATACGTTCAAACTGTCGTCGATTCAATATAATCGTTATTATATTTCGTATCGAAACTACACAAAATCTCGTATGCTATTCAATTCCCATGATATTGTGAATCTCACTATTTCAGACTATTTTGACATTATAATATATTATTATATTATAATTATTAATTAAATATTCAATATTATTTAATTAAACGATCATTAACTTCTCTAAATCACCAATTATATAATTAAGTAAATTAATTATATATCTCTAAAAATGCGGGTCATTACATTCTTCCCCACTTAAAAAAAATTTCGTCCTCGAAATTGCTAAGTTAGAGGACGACCCTACCTATTGGAATTCCTAAGATTTGTTTACCCCTTATTTCTGATTTTAACTGAACCAATTAATATCGACTAAAATATTTATTCCTTCCGACTAACTAAAATTTTCAAAAATTCTAAAAAATTTCTAACACTTTAAATTTTCGGAAAATTTCGCCAGCACCTCCTTTGTACTGGTCAATAGCTCAAACTCCAACTCGCCTCTCTGGGCCTTCTTCAACCCAAAAGAAAATCAAACAGCCAAGCGGCTTGCCAATTCGGCTCATAAATTCCAAACTCATATAAAATATAAACTTGTACCTTTTTGTTGGGCATATCATTATATCCCTATCATCTGTTATCAACTCGGCATATACAAATGCCATCCCAATCAACTCCAACCTGATCTCAAATCAATTTATCTTTAACAAAACCATTCGCTTATACCTAAGTCGAATTTCATTTCAAACTCAAGCACTATTCTTGATTTCAAATCCATAACTCACCAGTCCAATATAATTTAATATTATCTCAAATCAAGTCTAATTCTACTTGACACTAATCTATTTCAAATGATTTTCACTTACTGGCATTTAATTCAATCCCAATTCTATTGGATTTTTTCAAATTTTACTTTAATTTGTTTAAATTCAAACAACCTTTTCTTCCTGGATGTTTTTAAACAGTTTACCTCTTTCAAAAATCAAGTTTTCCTTTTTGAAATTCAACACAACTTGTTTTCCCAAAACAAATTCAAAACAAAATCCTTGGTAGTAATCCGTCACTTACATACTCAAAAATGAACACCGATGATGTCATGATCAACATCGGAATCTATTTTCCAGCTACCGAAGTGAGTTCAATACTATAGCACTTTCAAAACCCTTTTTTTTTAAACATTTCCAACTTGAAATCAATTCAAAATATCCTTTTACAATGTTGTAAACATATTTAAAATCACCCAGGATCTTAAATTCACATATATTAAATCCAGATTCATTTACAAGCACCTTTCCCATTTCTGGGATTTTAAATTCCAATTCTGATCTAAATTCAGATTTAATTCATTTCAATTTCATATAATTCACTTGTATAAATTCTGATTGGTCATATATAACCATTTCACGTTTTATAATCTTATTGGATTATAATTACTACCAACACATCATATATATGATAATATATCACATATCCATACTGTGTCGGTCCATCGTATTCAAGTGTTTATTTACTCCTACCGATACAGTGGATCAAACTGATCGACCAGAACTCATAAACAACTCAGCCAATGAATCTCCACAATATAAAACAAATTTTTATATCAAATACAAATACGTTGACTCGTATATATATACACTCAACTCAATCTAGGGTATTACTAACCCTATCTCTACCGAGTCACGCCACAGAGCCAAGGTAATTCTTAACTTAAGCTCTGATACCAACTGTAACGACCCGGATTTTGAGCGACTTTGGTTATCGACGTAAGCTCGACGTCGATAACCAAAACATCGAAAAATCCCGGTAGTTATTGAAAGAAATTAGAAGGTGAGAATAGATAAGATAGAAACTTAGAATAGAAGAAGAAGAAGAAGAACACAACATCAGAGTAACACGAACCTCACAGCGGAACGAATAACATATAATAGATAACATAACTTTGAAATATAACAGTTATGTATACAATAGCACTTATCAGAGTACAGCACTTACAACACAGCGGAAATAACTATAGCTATATGATCTTGAAGCCTCCTGCTCCACGCTCTTCCAGTATATCTGTAAAACCCGACTACTTGACTGCCCGTACAAATTTAGGCACCCAAGAGTTTAGGGAAAACAACAAATAAACTCCGGGTCAGTCATGGGACTGGTGTGAGTAAAACAGTTTAAAACAGGTATATGAACAAGTAAACGATATCTCATAAGACCACACCGCATAACGGAACGGGTTTTTCCCTTATGAGAATCCAAAATATCTTTATATCAAAAACCTTTTGATATTAATATAATGTCTATGTACAAATAGATATCAACTAGCAGAAACGCTTTCATCTCACGTTCTACATATATAGTATACAATCAAAATCGCAAGCACGTACTGGATAATGGATCCCCAACTATGACAAGGTATGGAATCACCTTCTGATCAGTGTACTCTAGGAACGATACACTGGAGTTCAACAAGAACATCTTGCAACTCAGCCACACATGACCGACCACTCATTTCGCTTGAGTGTATCGAATGTACATCACCAACGGTTGGGATCAGCAACCGTTCCCGTATATATATATATGGGACAGCATTGATAGATTAAAGAAACAAATGAATATTCACTAGATAGGTGATTATACACCCTACTTCGGTGCGACCGACTTAGCCATGCTGCCTGCCCGATTTCTGTCATTTACCGGTTGATGAGGCTAGAAGCTACGCTTTATCATCACATCAGATTCACTTCGAATGCCACATTGTCAGATCCATCGAAAATCACTAATTGATGTCTACAACCATACATTACGTGTCAGCCTAAAAGAAGTTTCCTTCTCCGCTTCCACTCTTGGTATAGTTGAAGAGATCAATGTACGTGACCGTCTGGAAATACTATGTCAGACATCCATCTTCATTCACTTAGAAATGTCACATCGTCATACCCGCCAAATCACAAATTGACTTATCCAAAAATAACATGGGTATACAGCTAAGAGAAACGAATTCCTCCGCCACCAAACGTGAATACGTTTGAACAGATCAACTTACGCGATCCATTGGATATACTCTGTCAGACCTTCGTCCATACAAGTTGTCCTGGGACTGGACAAACCGAAGGCACTATTCTGTAAACAGGATAGCCCTTGCATTTTACTCCGTCTTCAATTATCTTTGGCATATATGATTCGCGACGCTTATGCCAATACAGAGTGGTTCTTTGGATAAAAATCCAACCGGTCTCTCCATATGAACAACGTTAAAATGGTCAAAACTTCGATAGTCTGTGAGTTAACTATCAAAGAAAAACAAGTGTGCAAACAACGATATTATTTCCAGATGGAAATTATATCAAACAAAACATCATTTAACATTTATCTCTTTAGTTCATTTTACATCTCCTGTTTCCCTATATTCAACATTTGCTATTTTCTATATTGAGAAAATATATGTTATCAACACTGGAAACATTTCCATTCCTTGTTTTCTGTATTTAGAAAACATTTCTGATTCTTGTTTGGAAAACATTTCCAAAACACCTTTACGATCAACCTTACCATTTCTTAGTTAAGAAGGAAGTCACTCAAGTTGGGGTATAATTACCTCTCAGACCTTAACTGAACAACGTTATAACTTCGAAATGGTCAAAGTTTATCTTTTAATCTTTAACAACTTCTTTACGGCTTTCTCGGATTCAATTTTACTAATCCACTTCTATATTTAAAACATTGGTTATAACGATAACGTTATAATCCCTACTTTCGAATTATCTAATTTTAATTATAACTTCCATTCTTATTAGTGAATAATTTACCTAACACTTATTTATTTATAAATAAATAAATCTCTATTTAAACACTGGAAAGTATAAGTACTTTCACGAATTCGATATAATCGAATTTACCGATTAACTCTCTTCGAGAAATCTCTATTTGATTAACTCTTCTTCGAATAACCTATATTCGGTTAACTCCTTCTCGAATAAACGATATTCGATAATCTCTCTTTGAATAACTAATATTCGATAACTCTTCCTTTTCAAATATCTCATATTTGAAAATCTTACTTCGATTAAACTATAATCGATAACTCCATTCGATGAAACTAACATCGATAACTCCTTTCGATGAAACTAACATCGATAACTCCTTTTGATGAAACTAACATCGATAACTCCTTTCGATGAAACTAACATCGATTTATTTAACTCGACGAACTTAACTCGACTAACTTAACTCAACTAACTTAACTTGACTCGACTAACTCGACTTACTTGGTTCGACCAATTCGATTCGATTAACTAGGCTCGACTAACTTGACTAACTTAACTCGACTTACTTGGTTCGACCAATTCGATTCGATTAACTAGGCTCGACTAACTTGACTAACTTAACTCGACTTACTTGGTTCGACCAATTCAATTCGATTAACTAGGCTCGACTAACTTGACTAACTTAACTCGACTTACTTGGTTCGACCAATTCGATTCGATTAACTAGGCTCGACTAACTTGACTAACTTAACTCGACTTACTTGGTTCGACCAATTCGATTCGATTAACTAGGCTCGACTAACTTGTTTGACTGATCTGGTTTAACTAACTCATTTAACAAATCTGGTTTAACTAACTCATTTAACAAATCTGGTTTAACTAACTTAATCAAATTCACTTTCATTACTCGACTAATTCACTTTGGTTTAACCTAACCAATTCAATTTGATTACTCTTAACTTGCTAATTCCATTTGATCAACTCCTTATTTATTTTCCAATAAATATTCCTTTTATAAAATCTTTTGATTTTATAAATAAATTCCCTTTTTAATAATTCTATTTATTCCCTTAAATAAATAATCCCTTTACAAATTCTATTTATTTATGTCTAAATAAATATCTCTTTTTAATCTTTATTTATTTCCTTAAATAAATAAATTCTTTTACTTTTATTCATCCCCTAAATAAATAAATAATCCATTTAATCTATTTGTAAATGTTCTACAAATATTCCCTATTTATCTCTATTCGATTTGCAAATGGTTTACAAATATTTCTCCTTCTATTTATTTTACAAGTATTCCCTTTATATTTGTTTTAACCAATATATTTCTTTTATATTTGATTTACAAATATAATTCCTTTATATTTGATATACAAATATAATTCCTTTGTATTTCTATTTATAAATATTCCATTTATAAATAAATCCCTTTTATAAAATCTTCGTTGATTTTATAAATCTTTTCTCTTTTATAAAATCCTTTGATTTTATAAATAAATTCTTTTTCAATATAACATTGAAAATTTCCTATGGTATTTAAACAACCAAATGTCAATGATCAATATTATCCAAACATATAAAATCAATAACAGATTATATATCACATTATATATCACAATATATAAATCACAGTAAAATAACTGTTGAGGAATCCAGTTGGATTCCTCCAACCTGTTTCCCTGCATCACAGATGTTAAACAATATAGATAACATCACTTTCAGTTCCATATGATATATTCTGTTAAACAGAATCAATATATAACTATTTAACTGTTTATATATATATATATATAATATTCACTAACTGACTAGCAGTTCAATCAATCAACCAACACACAACAATCAACAGATGATTAACAGTTCTAAAAATACATTATAAAATATAATTGTTCAGAGTTGGTGAGTTTTACTCACATTGGACTGTTATCGTTAAAAACGATTAACTGTCTTTGATTCAGACGGACAATTTATTTCGCCATAAATTGTAACGAGCTCGGATTCACTCCCAGTCGGTCTCATTTCGTTGCTCCCGTCCATACGATCCCAATGCCACTTGTTTCGCTGATTTTCGACCCCGTTTGACGAAGTTATGAATTTACGAACTTAGAACTATTTAAAATAAAATAAACTTTAAATTTGAATTTCATTTTGGGCCTTCACTTTTTATCCCGGCCCAACACGTTCGAATAATCCCAGACCCAAACCCGCACCTTTCTTCCTCAAATCATAACCCGTCGCCTGCTCCTTAATCCCCAAACCATGGCCGATCATCCAACCCTTCAACCACCCATATTACTTCACGAAAATCCAAGCTAGAACCTTCCATGAACTCCTCTCCACCAACTCGTCCCTCCCATATACACAACACAGAACTCGAACTCCAGACTCTGATCCCGTCGTCGAGCCTATTACCGGAGCTCACCGAACTCCACAATCGTCGAACCTCCTCAGAAATGCACACCAGGTTTGGATTTCGACGCTGAATCCAAAAACCAACTTCAAAAGATTCATAGCTTCCTGTATTTTGCAAAAGTTCGAACCCTAGCTGTTTAAAGACCTTCGCTGGAATTTTGGGCGACCCCAAAACATGATCGAACTCCTCCAAATGGATATATGTGGTGGCAAATCTTCTTAGGAATCCAAATATACAAGATTTGAGATTTTTAGACTTTGATTTCTATTTCTTTTTATTTTCTTACCATTTTCTTTGCTGTAGAAAGCAAATGTCGGCCACTATGTTTTTGACCGTAGAATTAGGTTTTAGTGGAAGTTGTGGTGTATTTATAGTGTCAACAAAATATCTAGATATTTTATAAAGGGAATATTCCCGGTATATTCTTCTATATATTTTTATTTTGCTTTTCTAAAAATTCTCGTCACTACATACGATAACCAAAATTCATGAAAATGGTCGCGTAGCTACTGTTTGACATTACAGTCCCAACGAAACTGGTTTCGTCGAATTCCGACTCCGTTTTCTCACACAGCATATTTTTAATCATCAAAATACTGACTGTTCTTCACTCTAAAAATCTGTACGGCCACATAGTGACTCTAAAAATCACGAAACTTGACATCTAGCAACTATTTGATATTGCGGATCCAACAAAACTGGTTTCGTCGAATTCCGACTTCGTTTGCAAAAGTGGCTATTTTTAACGCTTTGAATAGCCTATTTAAATATATAAATATATTTAAATAAATTTAAATATTAATAATTTAATATTATCGTATATCTTCACATATGATATCGTACAGCTCCAGACTATCATATCAGAATTTACATTTTGATATTTCGTATTTTTAGATTTATCGATATTCAATTTATATCGAAAACCCTTTTATAACGTAAATAAAGCGTTGCAAAATATAAAGGAATTCTACAGCGACTTTTCTGAAATTTGATTTGGACATATCTAAAAATCTATACGACGAAATCTCGATTTTTCTCTTTCACTAGAAAGATATACTCCACCAGCTCCACACGTTTCTTGTTTCACAGAAATCCGGCTTAAAACGAATCCTGTACATTCAGTTGAAGTTCAAATCGCCAAATAGCGAACTGCAGCGCCATTTCAAACTTGATTTTAATTATAATAAAATTATACGTTCAAACTGTCGTCGATTCAATATAATCGTTATTATATTTCGAATCGAAACTCTACAAAATCTCGTATGCTATTCAATTCCCATGATATTGTGAATCTCACTATTTCAGACTATTTTGACATTATAATATATTATTATATTATAATTATTAATTAAATATTCAATATTATTTAATTAAACGATCATTAACTTCTCTAAATCACCAATTATATAATTAAGTAAATTAATTATATATCTCTAAAAATGCGGGTCATTACATTTTCATTGTCAAAAATATAATCTTTTCATTGTCAAAAATATAATCTTTTCATTATGAACACACTATAAAAATCCCATTTTTATTTTGTTCATATATAAATAAGAAAATCACATTTTTATTCGATGTCCTCATAAATAAAAATCATATTTTTATCAATGTTATTTTTATATAAAAATCACGTTTTTATAACTATGCCATTTATTTTAAAACTGATTTTATGTATGCTATTATGTATTTTAAAAATTGATTATACTTGCTATTATATATTTTAAAAACTAATTTTTTTTCTATTTTCAAAAACAATGTCATTAAAAAAAACTGAAATTTAAAAAAACATGGTTATTTGTATATATAAAAAAAGAAAAGAAATAAGAAAAGCTCACTGTTATATTTTCATTGTCTGTCGCCTTTAGGAAATCGCGCATCCTAGGGTTGCCTTTGCTGCCGCCTTCAGTTGACAGGACCGTCTGCTCCCTCGACGCGGCTAGGCGCGCGCCACTTCCTCCGGGAGTTCGAGCCATCTCGACGGTCTCTGGTGCGTTGGAGGAGCAATTTTGGGGGCGGTTTACTCGAGGTAGGGGAGGAGTGAGGGAGAGCAACGACGAGAAGAGGGGGATGGCCTTGGGAGAGGGCGGTGGACTTGGTGACGACGGGGAAGGGGAGCGACGGTAGCTGGGTGGGGTGGGATCGGTTTTTGAGCGGTGGTTTTTTTCGTTCCAGATCTGAATGAGAGAGAGAGAGAGAGTGGAGGGTGTGTTGACCAAGTAAATATATGTATTTAATTTATTATATTTTTCTCTAAAAAGTTCCTTTTTCATTTTAACCCCAAATCGAACCCATCGACTGTCGCCCCTAGCTAATTACCCCCATTCCGAACACAATGGAATATGTTTCATAAGCCAATTCGACTGTTATGATCAGTTTTCGTCGAAATTAAAATATAAATCAATATATATTTAATTTGAACGCACATTTCAATTTACCAGGGCCACATACTGATTCTAAAAATTCCAGAAAAATAAATCTGGCTATGTTTTCGTGATACGGTCCTAACAAAACTAATTTCATCGAATTTGGAGACCGTTTGAAAAATGGCCATTTTCTTATCGATCCAGATTGACTAAAACCGACAAAACAGGTTTTCTTTTGCCACGCTCACATATTGATTCCAAAAATTATGAATTTTGGAATATAGAAATAACTTGACATCCCGGATCCAACAAAAGTGGTTTCGTCGAAAACGGAGGTCGTTTGCAAAATCGCTATTTTTAAGGGTTATATTTCCATAGCGACTATTTTGAATTTTCAACTGGAAATAACTTTTTATTCCCGCTATGAAATTTTGATTTTTCAGTTTCGTTGGAAAGATATTTGCAAATAGATTCAAATATTTTTTGTTTCACCAAAATCCGGTTTATTTTGAATCATGTACATTCATTTGAAATTTGAAATCGAATTTTCAAACTACCGTGCCATTTCCAATTCCTTTTATAATTAAAATAAATATTTATATTTTAACTTCGGTTCAAATAAATATATATGTTCTATTTCTATTCAAAATAAATTTCTCGTTGTTATTATTTAATATAAATCATTTCAAATATTCAAAATTCATTAAAATTGCCAAAATAAAATTTTTAAATTGGTCCTGATTTTCCGGGTTGTTACAATCTCCACCACTTAAAATCTTTTCGTCCTCGAAAAGGAACGGAGCTGAAAGTTGTTTAACTAACCAACTCAACTTTCATTATTTCCATTATGGCTTAAAAGTTTCAACTTTTCAGTTTCTAAGAACTTTTCAAATTTTTCAAAAATTTGGCAACACCCTAAATTTTCGAAAAAATTCACCATAATCTCCCTTGTACGGGAGCACCGGGAAAATCCCCAAACCGCCACACAGGCCTCTCCAATCAAAATGAAATAGAAACAGCCAAGCGGCTAGCCAATCGGCTCATGAAATCATCCAAACCCAATAAACTAGTAAACATGTACCTATTTGTCGGGCATACAATTTTATTCCTCTTCTCTAGCCTCCTTGTTATGACCTCTTCACACATATATATGTACATGTATGCATTTGCAATCAATTTCCAATTCAGTTCAATATTTGATATAATTTGGTTATATTTACCTTTCTTTCACATAATGGTTTATTAGATAACAAACAATCATACAACACAACCATCAATCAGTTAGTGAATTAACATTTCAAATTCATAATTTTGACATATAAACAGAAAATCATGTTTTTTGATTACAATAATGTATTCTAACTATATTTTGGTCCTCACACCAGTCAATTGGAAATATATAAATATCCCACTTTCGAAACTCGAACATAAATGCTGATGGTGTCATGACAATAATCAGTACCATCTCCGGGCGACTAGAGTGTGATTCTATATCTATCCAGTATATTTGAGGCTTCGTATACACGTGGATCAGACGTATATTCAAAATCTCCATATACTTTATTGTCCAAATTCAATTTAAAATAAATATTCAAATACGAATAATTAAATTTAATTTTCAAAACTAAATTCGTTTTCCTTTTTTTTTTAAATAACACTCTTCAGACTCATTCTAAGATACTGCTGATCCCATCTCTAACGAGTCATTCTCATTGGATATTGCTAATCCAATCTCTGATGAATTCTTTCGTTTGGTTCTAATGTGTCTTGTTCTCCGAGCTCTGTAAACCAAAGCTCTGATACCCCCTATAACGACCCGAACTTTCCGGTCTCCGAAGAGATGAGAAAGAACGGATTGCTTTGAGGACAAGACGAATCAGAAAACAAACCGAAGAACATTTCATTGCTTATTACAACAATTTCATCAGAATACAAGAATATACAGAGTATGAATAAATATTACACATTTACGAAATATCAGAGGTTTACAAGTTACAATGCAACGGAAATTAATACAAAACACAACTGAAAAGAATATACGGATACAGAGCTTTCTGAAAATCACTCCAGCTGTAAACCAGGATCCTGTGAATATAAATCTGCAAAACCAAAAACTACTAGCTGCTCGTGTGGAAAATAGGGGCACCCAGAGTTTAGGTTAAAAAATAAACTCCAGGTCAGTCATGTGACTGGTGTGAGAACAAAACAGTTATTTAAAACTTCACTTTAAAATCAGATATATCAAGGGACCACGCTATATAACACGGAACGGGTTTCCACCCAAGAATATCAGTGCATATAACAAAACAGCGCTACGATTTTTGGAAACATGAGGCTATTATAAGACCCAGGTCCCATCACACAATGCAATGTAAGCCGGAGGATAGGGTTTTCCCTTATAATAGCCAAACATTCTTGGCACGTTAAAACAAATCATTTGAAACTATTATAAGTGCATATGTATAAAACAGCTTCAAATATAAATGTATCAATCCTAGGCGGCATGGTACCATATATCATGTCGCCAATACTAGGCTTTACAATCAAAACCGCAAAGTCACATATTGGAAGTTGAATTTCCATCTGTGAACCAAGGCAAGGGATCGTCCTTACCGCTTCGAGACTATCTAGCCCGAGCCTCAGGATTAGAGCTCGAGTGACCCTTGGATCGTCAGGGTCGGTCCACACGGAGTGGATTAAAATGCCTGAACATTGCGTTTCCCCGCCCTATGGGGCGTAAATCTGGTATGTATAAAGACCATCCATCGGCTCCGTAGAGACCGAAATAACCGAGGCGCCTCGCTATCCATTATCCACATAAGTAAAATGTCAGGGCTAGTAAAACGCTGACACCACTCCTAGCTAGAAGGAAACACATGCCCTCCCTGAGGTCCTCTCCCGTTTCTGGTTCACACCGGGGTGCGAGGCTCACGAATTAACGCTACACAAAGCTATGCTATATTAAAGTCGTGCTTTGTTCGTCAACCACAAGACTCTGCTTTTCAACAGAAGCCTTGATCATTTGCATCTCAACATGCCACATAGGAAATTCACGTTATGCAACCGATGTCTATCAATCACACAGAATGAAATCCGATGTCAGACACACATCCATTTAAAAGTTCATTCTGGGTCTGAACGAAACCGGAGGCACCTTATTCCTCGTCCCGTATGTCCAATGCAGGAGAGAGGTCCTCGCATATCTGGTCGATCTCCAAGTACGTATGGACGATCACCACTTATTACCTTATCTTGGGTGTACAGCCCAATCAAGAAATCAGTAATCATCCAAACAATGTGAACACCTCCGATCTTCAACCACCGTCTTCATCCTCGACATATCGTCGCATCAGTTATTCAGAATGGGATAAACCCGGTCTTCCTGAATAACTTGCGTATATAATAAACAAGTGCTATAAAAACACAACATACGTCTTATTCCAATCCAGAATATTCCTTTATTCAAATATTCCAATGCTTTGGGAAAGGTTCCTATTAATTTTATCAAAGATAAATTCTTTAAATTTACTCTTTAATCTTCCTTTGGATATCAATTCAAACCATTTTAAGGTTTTCCAAACTAGTCGGGATTAGCAAACCTTACCGAAGTAATCATTTGTTTAATTTCCCAGTCCCAACCTATTCATCCCATGAAGTAAAACTGGTAGTACTTCATATCTAACACCACGGTGTTATCGGTAAAACTAATTACCATTTCGCGTTCAAATCAAATTAAAGATTTAACTATCGCCTGAAGTAAAACTAGTGGTACTTCATTCTCGATCATTTCTTGAATTTGATAATTTTAGTTATCAAATTCACCCTTCAATCAGGTTAAAGATTCATTAAAACTCTGATTCAGTTTTAATTTTCAAAAATCATTACTTAATGATTATTCAAAGTAAAGAAATAAATTTTATCTTTCACTGCGTTAAAGAACTAATGTCATTTAAAACACAGCTCCTGATAAACCCAAAATCACATTCCATTAACAATGGAATCTTCATGGAAAACAGATCAATATATATAATCGATATGAACTTCCATATCCAACCGATAATATAAATAGAATAACGGCCAAGCCTTTTAAATTCCATATATATTAACAGTCTTCCTCTACAGAAGCTCACTTCGATTATTACCAAATCGAATTCCATTCAATTCCAATTTAATATGTTAAATTGGAAAACTTTACTTTGGAAAATCTCCTTTAAATCTTAACAAAATTTTTATAAATTCCAAATCACATTTCACTACAAATCGGGTTAAAGAACGAGTGTCGCTAAAAACACATTTCACGATAAACCCAATTCACATTCCATTTTATTCCAATTATTAAACATAATTGGAAACTCTAACAATCTTAATTAAAAGATTTATTCTCTTCACCTAGGGTTCAAGAACAGTGTTACTAAAGACACCGTTCATGATAAACCCAAAACCCCATTTGATATTAAATACAAGACTCTGAATAGAAAATATATCGACTTATATTAAATATCAAATTCTACGACCAACAAGTATTGTATTGGAAATAATGATATAAATATATCTTTCAAATTTCCATAACAATATCTGTATAATCACGAAATCCAACATCGAAATATTCCGAAGACAAATTCGATTCAAATCCATTCCAATTTATATAATGGAAGTTCTGGTTATTTTTAAAACCATTTCAAAAAAACAATTTATTTTATTTAAAAGTTATTGGATTTCAAATCTAGTTAATAACTAGTTCATTTGGATAAAAAAAAATATTTTTACCTTTTCAAATATATTTTTTCATCCTAATTCTTTCCAAATCATTTCTTATGATTCTACACTAATTATTGATATTTTTAATAATTTTATCAAGGCCCGTACAGTCGATTTCCATAAATGGCCATCGAACTGTACTTATAGCGACCTTTTCCAAATTTTATTTGGATATAATTCCAAATCCAACCGTTAGATTTCAAATCTCTAATATTCGTTAGAAAGCTCTTTTCGCTACGAACCAAAGGTTTCGGTTTTAGGAGAATCCGACGGTCGGATCTCCCGAAACGTCCATTCGAAGTCAATGGTCGAAATTCTCGAACTACCACAGCGCGGCGCGTTCTATTCAGGCCATTATATATATATATATATATATATATATATATATATATATGTATGTATATATATATCGATTTCTATTTAAAACATATTTTATAAATCGTTTTAAATTCGTTTTCAAAACGATTTCAACTTCATATTCAATTTCCAATCAAAATTGAATATTCCATGTCATCGATATCTGTATAAATAATAATATTTTCAAAATATTATATTTTGAAATCACTTCCTTTTCGATATTCCTTTTAAATAAGAACAAAATCGGTATAAATATCGTTCTTGTCAAAATGGCGCACATCTAATCAACACAACTTTATATTTTTAAATATATTCGTGCCCATCCCAAATCGGACATCAAAATCAGATTTTGATCCTTTATTGAATATTATTTTAAAATATTCATTATTTTAAAATATTCGTTATTTTAAAATATTCATTCGTTCTGAATTGGAATCAAACATAGACAATTACCATATAATGTTATTTGTTTGGATTTCACACAACAAATGTGTATAACAACAATAATAAACAAACAACCATCATCCAGAGTGCATTCTACACTGTATAAGCATTAAATATAAGCATTCAACGCTTACACAGCTTGTCAACCAATCGATTGACATACTACTAAATATTGGGATTAGTGTATGTCCAATATCATCCCAATACCCGTGTGGGGTTTCAATCAACAAATAATGAATTTTATTTGTGCAGTTGGGCGATGTGTAAAATTTATCGTCCCAATCCATACCAGTCAAGTGGGTGTACATAATCAAATCATCTGGTTTGTAAATGAATATTTATTTTATTCATATACACGTTAAAAATTATATTTTTAACAATAAAATATTTATTAAATTCATTTACACAATAAAAATAATATTTTTATTGTTCTAACATATTTTAGAAAATTTTGGCGCCATAACGGCGCGATATGAAAATCGGGTAATGTCTAGCATTACCCCTCTCCTGATATTGGCTCGCGCCATACACACATAACAATTCTAATCAATTCATTTCACCCAAACAACCAAATTCAACCAAACCACACACTCAAACTAGTCGTCCATGGTCTGTGGACGACGGGGAACAGTTCATATATGCAGTCATAAAATAAATAACTGTATAAAAAAATTCAGTGAGGAGTTCTCACCTTTGGGATCCACTTCGTCATTCTTTAATTATGAATGGTTTGGATTCTACTCCTGTTCTGCTCGTTGTGTCCTTCACTGTGTTTTCAACGAAATCTGTTTAACACCGTTTATGTTAAAAATCCCATTTTTAACTCATTTTTATATAGCTTTTATATATATAAAAATCTCATTCTTTTTATTTTTTAAAATCGCTTCTATATATTTTTAAAAATCGTATCTCTTCATTTCTAAAGATTGTATCTTTTCATTGTAAAAAAATATAATCCTTTCATTGTCAAAAATATAATCTTTTCATTGTCAAAAATATAATCTTTTCATTGTCAAAAATATAATCTTTTCATTGTCAAAAATATAATCTTTTAATTGTCAAAAATATAATCTTTTCATTATCAAAAATATAATCTTTTCATTGTCAAATATATAATCTTTTCATTATGAACACACTATAAAAATCCCATTTTGATTTTGTTCATATATAAATAAGAAAATCACATTTTTATTCGATGTCCTTATAGTTAAAAATCATATTTTTATCAACGTTATTTATATATAAAAATCACGTTTTTATAACTATGTTATTTATTTTAAAACTGATTTTATGTTTGCTATTGTATATTTTAAAAACTGATTATACTTGCTATTATATATTTTAAAAACTGATTTTTTCTATTTTCAAAAACATTGTCATTAAAAAAACTGAAACTAAAAAAAAAGTTATTTGTATATATAAAAAAAGAAAAGAAATAAGAAAAGCTCACTGTTATATTTTCATTGTCTGTCGCCTTCAAGAAATCGCGCATCCTAGGGTTGCCTTTGTTGCCGCCTTCAGTTGACAGGACCGCCTGCTCCCTCGACGCGGCTAGGCGCGCGCCACTTCCTCCTGGCGTTTGGGCCATCTCAACGGTCTCTGGTGCGTTGGAGGAGCAGTTTTGGGGGCGATTTACTCAAGTTAGGGGAGGAGTGAGGGAGAACGACGACGAGAAGAGGGGGATGGCCTTGGGAGAGGGCGGTGGACTTGGTGACGACGGGGAAGGGGAGCGACGGTAG
The DNA here is from genome assembly GCA_030737875.1 of Allium sativum. Taxonomy (NCBI): domain Eukaryota; kingdom Viridiplantae; phylum Streptophyta; class Magnoliopsida; order Asparagales; family Amaryllidaceae; genus Allium; species Allium sativum. Next base: position 422,805,935 of record CM060909.1, on the reverse strand, counting down.
CTGGGTGGAGCGGGAGCGGTTTTTTGAGTAGTGGTTTTTTTTTCGTTCCAGATCTGAATGAGAGAGAGAGAGAGAGTGGAGGGTGTGTTGACCAAGTATATATATATATTTAATTTATTATATTTTTCTCTAAAAAGTTCCTTTTTTCATTTTAACCCCAAATCGAACCCACCGACTGTCGCCCCTAGCTAATTACCCCCATTCCGAACACAGTGGGATATATTTCATAAGGCAATTCGAATATTACAATCAGTTTTCGTCGAAATTGACATATAAATCAATATATATTTAATTTGAACGCACATTTCAATTTACCGGGGCCACATACTGATTCTAAAAATTACAGAAAAATAAATATGGCTATGTTTTCACGATACGGTCCTACCAAAACTGATTTCATCGAATTTGGAGACCGTTTGAAAAATGGCCATTTTCTGGTCGATCCAGATTGACTAAAACTGACAAAACACGTTTTCTTTTGCCACGCTCACATATTAATTCCAAAAATTATGAATTTTTTAATGTAGCAATAAATTGACATTCCGGATCCAACAAAAGTGGTTTCGTCGAAAACGGAGGTCGTTTGCAAAATCGCTATCTTTAAGGGCTATATTTCCACAGCGACTATTCTGAATTTTCAACTGGACATAACTTTTTATTCCCGCTATGAAATTTTGATTTTTTAGATTCGTTGGAAAGATATTTGCAAATAGATTTAAATATTTTTGGTTTCACCAAAATCCGGTTTATTTTGAATCCTGTACATTCATTGAAATTTGAAATCGAATTTTCAAACTACCGCGTCATTTCCAATTCCATTTATAATTAAAATAAATATTTATATTCTAACTTCGATTCAAATAAATATATATGTTCTATTTCTATTCAAAATAAATTTTTCATTGTTATTATTTAATATAAATCATTGTAAATATTCAAATTCATTAAAATTGCCAAAATAAAAATTTTAAATTGGTCTTGATTTTCCGGGTTGTTACACCCAATTAGCCAACGTGTACACGCAGCTGCATATCACCATAGTGCACCTCCTATGATGATATGGAGTTCCAATCATCAAAACTCCAATCTGATCGCACCAATGTTGATACAATGCATCTCCGACCACCCTATATAAAACCCAACAGTGCCATGTCCAACCTTCGTTGCCATTAACCCATGCGACACTGATCATGTCCAAAGCCTATCGAATGCCTCCCATTCATGCCCATCACGACCCCGAACCCAAATACGATTACCACGTCACACAATGCTGCCTCCAGGCCACTAAAATCGAAATCCTAATTTCGAAGCAATGTCGATGATTGTCACCGGATGCTCCAAAAATTGGATCGAAGATAAAGCTCGACCTCACAATCCCAACAATCTTTGAATCAAGATTTTTCATTTAGTATTTCATTTTAATTTTCAAAGAGGCGTCAATGTTTAAAGAAAATGGTGATGGAACAGTTATCTCCAAAGAGAAAGGGATTTATGCTTTTCACTGTAGATCGAGAAAATAATTTTAGTATTTTAACTCGTTTAATTTCTAAATTCTCATTATAAAGGAAACATGCGTTTTTGTGCGCCACGATCAAATGATTTATCTAATCACTACGAAACTCGATGGAGTATATCACTATAGCGGTACGGTTCCAATGGTACAAGTTTCGTTGCAATCTGAGGTTGTTTCCCGAAACGATAATTTTATTTATATTTAGGGATGGTTTTGACCCTGAAATCCCTCGATCTAGAAGTACAGTGATCCTTATATTTTTTATTAAGTAATGAACTATACTAACTCAACGGAACTAGTCTTGAATCCCAATTTGATCGTTTGTGAAAAATCATCCGTCAATCGAATAATTAACAATCAATATTCAAATAAAATATTTAAATATATAACTATTAAAATAGGGTCATTACATTTAATCTATGTGTCCACAATGCCAATCAATGTAACTGAATTCTTAACAAACTATGAAAAGATGAGCCTTTTTTTTCTTCTTATGTAAGAATTGAAAAGATTGGAGAAAGGAGGGAGAAAAGGATAGAAGATGTTGGGTTTAAATAACCAAGTCTTTGATTGATGTAACATGTAAGATAGAAAAGTAAATAAATGCATAATTTGAAAATATGACAAAATGACTCAGATAAGATAGAATATTAGTACTCAGTGGAAGGTGATTAACTAATTAGTGATGTTATATACTACGAGATATTCAAAATTATCCAAAAGTTGCTTTGCACATTTATCATGCATGTTAATGATCTCAGTAAGGTTCATGATCCTTTGGTAATTTCATTTCCACTCATTTGTTTGCTTCAATTTTTTATTTGATCATTAATCATAATTGATGTCAGTGAAGTAATTGTGATGAAGTTTAATCAATTCATGTGTCAAACTGGCATACATATATATCTAATAATGACCAAGTTTTAGACAAGACTTAAATTCTAACACGGGAAATAATCATCTTCATTAGCATAAAATTAAATGAACAACACATGAAATAACACATGTAGAAAAATTAACATGCCAATACTTCCAATCGAATATTCGGGCATGGCGCTAACCAAAATTCATTTGTTTTCGTTTTTGTAAGAGCACATTATGTGATCCCAGCATCTATAGTGAAACTAAATTAATCCATCGCATGAAGTTATCTTTCCTGCGTAATTTATAGGTTGCTGGTTTGATTTGAAGGAGCACAATATTTGGGTACAAAATGTGAAAGTGCCTTAGAAACTATTGACAAGGTAAGATCTAACACCATTTATTCTATGTTAAATGCCAATCTAACCACTGCTCTGGAGACTGGAATATATGTATCCTTAAATAAAATTTAAATGTCGATATAATGGGTTCCACAATGTCGACAACTGTCATAACTTTTGCCATGGAAGTTTGAAGGACTTATGGGACAAAAAGTTGATGGCATGCTTTCCATATACGAATCTGTGAAGTAAAAGTTTTTTTTTCAACAGTTTATTTCTATTTTTAGTATTAAAAATGAATACTGTTTTGTCCAACAAAATTTGTTTTATAAACCCACTTTACTCTATTACCTACGCAACCTACGTCAATTTTATATGGACGATTTTAAACTTTGGTAGCCTATCCCCATTTCCGCTTAAGGAGCATTATGCTTGTGCGTACACTGTGCACTTATTTTCCTAGTTCTCCCTTTTCTATTTGTTTCTTCCACTATACATAGAGCTGTCTCCATAGTCTACTAGCATATATTGTTTTCTTTAACACACATAAGCTGTGACCTATCGAAAAATGGAGCTCATAATCTTTTTGTAATAAATAATCCTGATTCTATGCTCACTGCAAGAAAAATAACAAAACAATTGGTTTTTTTTAACCTGCTGATGTTCCATGTCAAGTTAGTTCAATCCTTCAACGTTATCTTATTCTAATTGTAATGAACATTATGACATTACAAGCTTACTTTCACAATGATATCCATAGTTAACTACTCCTAGCCAACATGTATCTACTTTGACTCGCATTCAAGGTAACATGGAGATAGCTTTCAGACAGGCTCGGAAGAAAAAGGAAAGAAATTTGTTTGTGAGGTTAGGCCAGTTGACACGCTTTTTGATCAAAGCTGTCGCACGTCAGGATTTTAGTTAGTCATGCACTCAGGCATTGGGAATGTCGTTAGAAAACACAATGTGATTTGGTTGAAGTCGCGACGTGTTCGGAAAAGGATTGGAAATGACATTGATTCATAAAATTGTCGTCGATGGACTTAGAAAAACCGGCATAGTGAAAATACATGATCGACACGGCCCGATCGTGTCAAAATAGTTGAGCGCGTCGATCTGATCACGTAGCAAAACTCATTGTGGAGAAATATACGGATTTTAGTAAAATCGCGTTTCACACGTCCAAAAACAGCCGATCAGAATGCCACGATCACGAAAAATGGCTAACGCGACTCACGATGCGATCAAACTTGGCAAAATCAGCATTTGCCAAAAAACTGTATCGCGCACTCAAAAACAGCTGATCGGCATGGCACGATAACGTAAAATGGCGTGTGCGACTCATGACATCAAAATCTGGCATTAGTCAAACAACAGTGCCGCGCACTCAAAAACAGCTGATCGACATGGCATGATCAAGAAAAATGGCCTGCGCGAGTCACGACATCAAAATCTAGCATTTAGCAAAATATAGTATGGCAAACTCAAAAATAACCGACCGGCATGGCACGATCACGAAAAATAGCTTGCGCGAATCACAATGTCAAAATTTGGTAAATTCGCAAAAACTGATTCGACACATCGAAAATGCCTAATTGGCATGGGAAAAATCATGAAAAACCATGGTAAAAACCTTGGCTGATCACTCTGGCAAATTTGGTAAATCTGGTAAACTTGGTAAATTTGACATGCTTAAAATCGATGGATCAACACGTGAAAATGGCTAGGATCAGGGTATTGCACTCGGGGCAGATCAACTAGAAAATTTAGCTCAAAAACATGGTTTGGCAAATTTGGATAAGATCTAGCAAAAATCGCATCCCAAAAAGTGATGCAATTTTCCCTGATCGCATCAGGGGATGCAATGATTTTCATGCACGCACACAGGGATACAGTGCAAAATTCTTGGCATAGGAAGTGGATCGGGCAAATGCGGATCAACTCGATACGATGCGATTTTTTCTTGATCGCATCACGAGATTTTGGATTTGGCACGGATGCGATGCAAGGAAAATGATGCGATTTCTAGAATACGATCTGGAGCTTTGCGAATCCCAGAAAAGTGCCAGTTCACATTTTTTTTGTTGTTTTTGCCGTGTCAATCACCTATTTTTGGCTGATCGACAAGCGTTTTCACCAGATTTTCAAATTTTCATGTTTTTTGGCAAACCCTCGCCAGAAAAGTGGTAGATCACTTTTTTTTTGGATTTTTACCGTGTCGATCATTTGTTTTTGCCTGATCGACACGCTTTTTCAGCAGTTTTTCCAAATTTCACGCTTTTTGGCCAAAACACTGATTTTGATGACGCGATTTTTTGAAGTGCACTATGCGATTTTTCATACCCGACCAAGGGATGTGATGCGATTTTTTGGATATGGGTTTTTAGGATGTTTTTTTTTGTGATGTGGTACCTACATCTCACCTACTCCTACCTAACCCATTCACCTGTAAATTCCCCCAATCTTGGCATTCATATGGATGTTTTTGCTTTGGATTTTTGGACTTCTTGAAGCTCTTAAGCATAATTAATGGCTTCCATCTTCTTCTTCATGATTATTTGACATAGCTTGGACAACTAAAATGTTGCACAAACATTTTCGATCAACTTTTGGACATTCACAAGGACTTTTTCACTGCTTTTGGACTGTTTTGGACATTTCTTGGACATAAGCTACCTTTGAACCAAGTCAATATGTTTTTCACTCAACGAGGAAGAAGAAGGGCATTTTGGTCGATGTTTAGAATTAACAAACATTTTGTTGTTCTATTATACGCTTTGTACTCAAGTGTTGTCCGAACTAGTACAACTTTCTAATCAGCAATTATATGATGAATGATTACTGTAAAGTAGACGTAGGCGTCAGTGCCGAACCACTATAAAAATCTGTGTTCTCCATTACTTTACTATATCTTTGGATTATTGTGTTCATACCACACATACATTGATGTTTGGCGTGTGCTGAATAAAGCGAAAATTGCTCAAGTCAACACTTTGGCGTACCAGGAAGGGGGCACACAACTTTGAATTCTGCTTCGGATTGAATTCTTGGATTTGTCTTCGGGTTTCAACTTCGCCTTCAGTTTTCGATTTCGACTCAGTTACTCGCTTTTCATCATGGTTAAGCGCAAGAAGCTCGACGCTATCATTGAAGATCAAGGTACAGAAGGAGAAGGAAGTCAAGAACTCTCTTCTACTAGAGTTCCACTGAATTACGTCATTCGTGAAGATGTTGATGAAATGATTAAGAACCTACCTCTGGATTTGAACGTTCAACTCGATCGACATGAAGACGCTTTCAATAACTTTCTTGCTCAGATTGAGGATATGATAAGAAGTGTTTCGAGGCTGACTGGTCAGGCAGATATTGTTGGAACTAGTATCTATGTTCCTCAACCATGTCTCGAGACTTAGGGGAACCCCGCAAACTAATCTGCAGTCTGACGCCGCTCCTAGGAACGGTGTTGGTCCCACTACACATGGGGGTACCCTTAACCTCGATGCCGCTCCAACCCATGACGCTTTAGTCACCCAAGTCGCGAGCTCCGCTGTTGGAAATGTTTTTCACACATATTTGGATGGAAATGCTCCCACGGTTCTGGGAGTCTGGACTATGCCCGACGTGGCTCCTCAGGTTGGAATTCAACAGGATATTCTTCTCAATCAACCAATTCCTAATTTGGACTTAAACACTTGGGGAACCAACGTCTCTTTGGATAATCTTAACCAGTTGCTTGCTTTTGGTAATGGATCTCAAATCATAGATGTTATTCGTCGATTCACTCGAGGCAGTGTCTCTTCATTTGACTTTGATTGTGTGACTCGTAGTCCGTTCTATTTGGAAATAAGGAATACTTGTAACCCACCGGATTTTAAACTACCGGTATTGGAACCTTATGATTGTCGCAAGGATTGGACTACCCACTTAATGTGGTAGATCAGCCATATGGAAGTTATCTCTGCTTTGGAGAGCGTCGTGGAGATGTGTTTCCCACTTAACAGATATTGTAGTTATATGGTTCAAGCAGCTAGAGACGGACTCCATCATTCTCGGGATGCTTTGGTTAGTCAGTTTGTGGAACACTTCAGAGTCAGCGTCGCTCGTCCAAAAAGTGTATTAACTCGTACTGGCATCAAGAAGAAGTCCACCGATCCTCTGTGCAAATTCTTGAAACGGTTTAATGTTGTGGTGGCCTCGGTAGATAGGTCGATCTGTCTATGGTGCTGATGGCCGCAGTATCAGGTGTTTTGGATAAATCTGACTTTAAGACTTCACTACACCGGGACCTGCCATGGGATCTCATAGAATTCTATTTTGAACCTGAAAGATTCCTTCTAGAAGAGGATGCGAGAACAAAAAAGGTACTCGAGGCTAATGCGGTTAAGGATGAGAAGTCATTTGACTGTAGAAAGAGAAAAGATTCTGGTAAAGCTAAGGATCTCAGTACAAGTGGACCTTCTTCAGGGAATGCTCGAAACATGGATTAGAGGCAACCTTAGTTCCCGTCTTACACGGGGCTTACTCACACTCTCAAGGGGATTATCTTATAAGTTCACCCTACTATTACTTTTAGAAAGCCTCCCGCAAGGGAGTCGACTCAGAGAGAAGGAGACACTGGTCGACGTTGCATATTCCTTGACCATGATGGTCATGATACCAACAAATGTTCACATCTCAAGGATATGATCGAAGAACGTGTCAGATGTGGAGAGTTGGCACGGTTTGTTCGGACTTGGGATGTGGTGCCACGATAGGCACAACCCCCTCAAAGGAATCAACATAGGTTTGGGACTAACAATCATCCCAACAACATTTTTATCAACTAAACCCCTTACTGGCTTTGATGTCTTAGATGCAAGTCTCCTTAACATCAGTATCTTGTGGCTTGTGGCTTTTGATCATTCGGCTTTGTGGATATTTGGTCTTGGCTATCGTGGTGTCTCGATTTTTGTTCTTGTGGATCTTGGATTTGGTGCTTAAGAATTCCTGGCTTTGGTCTTCTCTAGATTTTTGGATTTTGGCTTTCGGTGCTTGGGCTTTGGTTTTCTTCGATTTCTTGGCTTCGGACTCTATGGCTCTTCAATAATGGGCTCCTCGCTCATGGGCTTCTTATTTTTTTCTTTCCGGCTTTCAGATCTCTTTAGACTCATGGTATCGGCTCTCTCGGATTTCTTTGGATTATGGATATTCGGGCTATGTCCCATGTTTTTGGCTTTAAGGACTTCGGTCCTCTGAATGTATCCTCTTTTGGTCATTTTGGATTGTAAGACGGTTGAGTTGGCATACCCATGTACGAGGGCTATTATAATCACTAGGCATGCTCTTTGTTCGATAACACACCATCACCCCCTTGGTTATTAATGTAAAGTTTACATTTCCCGACTTTGTATATTGAATGACTATGTTTGCCTAACCATGTGATGGGAACAAACAAGTTCCCAGGTGTAACAACCCGGATTTTCAGAACCAATTTAAATTTTTTTTGTCTATTTAATTGGATTTTGAATATTTAAATTGATTTATTTTAAATAATAACGACAAAATTTATTTAAATTCGAGTTAGAACATATAAATTTAATTTAATTATAAATAGAGTTTGAAATGGCGTGGTGGTTTGAAAATTCGATTTCTAACTTTGAATGAATATACGGAATTCGATATAAATCGGATTTCAGTAAAATAATAAATATTTGAATCTGTTTAATTATATCTTTCAAACAAATGTGATTTTTTTTAAATTCCATAATATAAATTGAAAGTTATGGCGAGTGTAAAATTTAAAATAGTCGCTATGGAATTTATATATATTTTAATATAATATATAGCCCTTAAAAATAGCCATTTTGCAAACGACCTCCGATTTTGACGAAACCACTTTTGTTGGATTTGGAATGTCAATTTATTGCTAGGTTTCAAATTTCATAATTTTTGGAATTAATATGTGAGTGTAGTAAATTAAAACGTGTTTGGCAGTTTCACTTTGAATTTAATCACTGAAAAATAATCATTTTTCAAACGATCTCCAAATTCAACGAAATTAGTTTTGTTAGGACCGTGTCATCAAATCATAGCTTGAGTTATTTTTCTGTAATTTTTGGAGTTAGTATGTGGCCTCAGTAAATTAAAATGTACGTTTAAAATTCAATATATTGATTTATATTTTAATTTAAAGAAAAACTGATCAAAATAGTTGAATTGACTTACGAAACAAGTATTACGCTAGGGGCGACTGTCGTTGGGTTTGAATTGGAGTTCGGGAGTTAAACAAGTATTTTTGGAATTAAATAATAAAATAAAATATTTATATAAACACTTGGACAACCTTAACCCCCCTCATTCATTTCTGGTCGCAGCTTCTCTTCTAAAACGAACGCATGAAAACTTCTGAATTAAATTCTTCTAATAATCCCAATCTACACCAAATTAAATCAGGGTCCTAAAGCTAATATGGTAGAGGGAAGTAAGATCTTTATTCTTAACGGGTGTGATGGATTTTAATGCCGTGTGCTGGCCTAAATTTGGGCTCAAAGCCGCTTCGTTCGCAGCAAATTCTGGGAGAGGGGAGGTGTTCGAATTGGGCACGGTGGCTGGAGGTGGTGGAGCACTGCAAGGTGGTCATCGTGGTATATCCTGATGGGGGTCCAGCATTGGGGTTTTGGCATGGCGACGGTGAACAAATTTGGGCGTTGGGTTCAGTTATACAGCAGAAGACGATGAAGAAGACGGGGTTAAGGAGGGATTAGTGGAATATAAAATGTAATTAAGTTCTTTTATTCATTAATTTAATTATTGATTAACGTACTGATAGATAAACATCTATATCTACTTCATACGAGATCAAAATCCGATGAAACAAGTTGCAATGCGTTCGTATCAGCAAACACTACATTTCAAAACTGACCGGGTCCAAAACGGAGCATGTTGGAATTTGAGGCGAATTAAATCCGAACAAAACAGAAATTCAGAAATAAAAGAATGGAGGAGTGGAAACGAATATGAGAACTCCTTCTCGCTCAAATTATTTTACAGTTAAATATATCCTAGGTTGCAGACGGGGCTTAGTAGCTCCTGACACTATTTACTACACAAACCATGGACGATTTGTTTAGATTGATTGTGGTTGTGAAATTGACTGTATTGTGGCTGTAAATATTCATGTGATTGAATAAAATGTTTAATCATTAAAAATATCATTTTTTGATGTGTAATAAAACTATATAAAAAATAGTCATGTGTTGAAATAAATATTCGTTTACAAATCAGACGATTTGTTTATGTACACCCATTTAACTGACATTGACTGGGATGATAAATTTTACACATCGTCCAACTACACAAATAATAAAATATATGTTTGTTGATTGAAACCCCACACGGGTATTGGGATGATATTTGACATACACTAATCCCAATTGTTTAGCTATATGTCAATCGATGGGTTGACAGACTATATAAGCGTTATTTATTTATTTTAATGCATATACAGTGGTAAAATGCACTCTTGATGTTGTATGAATTTTTGATGATTGTTTATCATTATCGTTGCATACATGCGATGTATGAAATCCATATAACTGAAATTACATGGTAATCGATTGAGTCTGATTCTAATTCAGAATTAACAAATATTTTTAAATAATGTCCAGTGTATAATCAAAATCAGATATTTTGAAAATATTATCATTTTGATATTATAATGATAAGAAATATTCAGTTTTGATTTGAAAATTGAAATGAAGTGGAAATCGTTTTAAAATAAATTTAAAACGAATTTATTAAGAAATATTCAATTTTGATTTGAAAATTGAAATGAAGTAGAAATCGTTTTAAAATGAGTTTAAAACGAATTTATTAAGAAATATTCGATTTTGATTTGAAAATTGAAATGAAGTGGAAATCGTTTTAAAATGAACTTATAAACAAATTTATAAATACATTTTGAAGGAAATATATATTATACATATTATATTATATATATATATTATTATATATATATATATATTAATGGCTTGAATAGAATGCGCTGCGCTGCCCTTTCGCGAATTTCAACCATTAACATCGAACGGACATTACGGGAGATCCGACCGTCGGATTCCCCTAAAACCGAAAATGTTGGGTTCGTATCGAAAAGAGATTTCCAATGAATATAAGAGATTTGAAATCTAACGGTTGGATTTGGCGATATGTCCAAATCAAATTTGGAAACGGTCGCTATGAATGCAGTTCGGTGGCCGTTATTGGAAACAGACTGTACGGGCCTTGATAAAATTATTAATAATTTTTGTAAAACCATAACAAATGATTTGGAAAGAATTTGGATGAAAATTCCAAGTTTGTAAAGATAAAAATATATTTTTATCAAAATGAACTAATAAATAACTAGAATGATAATCCAATGTTATTAAATAAATAAATTGGATTCGAGAATGGTTTTAATCTAACCAGAATTTTCCAATGTATAAATTGGAATGGATTTGAATAGAATTCATCTTCGGAATATCTCGATATTGGATTATGTGACTATACGGATACTGTGGAGGAATTTGGAAGATAGATATATATGGTTATTCCCCATACGATATGTGTTGGTTTCAGAATTTGATACTGAATATAAACCGGTATAATTTCTGTTCAGAGCCTTATATTTAATATCAAATTGTATTTTGGGTTTGTCGTGAATGGTGTCTTTAGTAACATTGTTCTTAAACCCCATGGTGAAAAGAATAAACCTTTTAATCACGATTATTAGAGTTTCAAGTTACATTTAGTAATTGGAATAAAATGGAAAGTGAATTTGGGTTTATTGTGAATTGTGTTTTAAACGACATTCGTTCTTTAACCCTATTAACAGTGAAATGTGATTTGGAAGTTAGAAATCTTATTATTAAGATTTAATGGGAATTTTCCAAAGTAAAGTTTTTTTCCAATTTAGTAAAATAAATTGGAATGGAATGGAATTCGATTTAGTAATAATCGAAGTGAGCTTCTGTGGAGGAAGACTGTTACTGTATATGTAATTTAAAAGGCATTGTCGTTATTCCATTTATATTACTGGTTGGATACACAAATTTATATCGATTATATATATTGATCTGTTTTCCGTGAAGATTCCATAATTAACGGAATGTGATTATGGTTTATCGTGAACTATGTTTTAAATGACATTGGTTCTTTAACCCAGTAAAAGACAGGATTTATTTCCTAAATTTGAATAATCATTAAGTAAAGATTTCTGAGATTAAAACTGAATTAGAGTTTTAATGATTCTTTTATTAGATTGAAATGGGAATGTGATAATTTAAATTATCAAATTTGTGAAATGATCGAGAATGGAGTATCACCAGTTTTGCTCCAAGCGATAGTTAAATCTTTAAATAGATTTGAACGAGTAATGGTAATTAATTTTTCAATAACACCATGGTGTTAGATATGGAGTGCTACCAGTTTTGCTCCATGGGATGAATAGGTGGGGATTGGGAAATAAAATAAATGATTACTTCGGTGTGGTTTGCTAATCCTGACTAGTTTGGAAAACCTTAATTTGGTTTAAATTGTGAAAAGAATATTTTAATAAAAGAATATTCTGGATTGGAATTAGGCGTATGTTGTGATTTTATAGCACTTGTTTATAAGATATGCGAGTTATTTGGAAAGACCGGGTTTATCCCATTTTGAATAATTGATACGACGATGAAGACGGTGGTTGAAGACCGGAGATCTTCACAGCATTTGGATGATAACTGATGTCTTGATTGGGAGGCATCCCAAGACAAGGTAATAAGTGGTGATCATCTAGACGTACTTAGAGACGGCCGGATATGCGAGGGCCTCTCTCCTGTATTGGATATATGGGATGAGGAGTAAGGTGCCTCCAGTTTCGTTCAGACCCAAAACGGACATGTAAATGGATGGTATGTCTAACATTGTTTTCCTTTATACTGTATTCGTTGATCTCTGCTAAATATATATCTGTTTGGTGGCAGAGAATTTATTCTCATGCTTAACACCCTTCTCTGAGACGTACGAGCTTAGAGGTTATATATTGGTGGAAACCAACGGTACGGTATAGAGTGACAGTGTGGCATACTAAGTGGCATGTGCTCTATGCTTTTGTTGAAAAGCATAGCCTTGTGGTTAATGATCAAAGCATGGATTTAAACAGCATAGCTTCGTGTATAGCGTTAATTCGCAAACCTCACACATTGGTGTGAACTAGAAACGGGAGAGGACCTCAAGGAGTACATGCGTTTCTTTCTAGTTAGAAGTTGTATCATGGTATGGATCCCATACATTTTACTTATATGGATGATCGAAAGCGAGGCGCCTCAGATATATCGGTCACTACGGGGCCGATGGATGTTATGTCGATATACTAACTAGATTTACGCCCCATAGGGCGGGAAAACGTATTGTTCAGGAATTATAATCCACTATTGTAAGTGTGGACCGGCCCTGTCCCTCCAGGTGCAGTTGCGACTTATCCTGAGGCTCGGGCTAGAGAGTCAAAAATTCGGTAAGGACGATCCTTTGCCTTGGTTCATGATGGAAATCCAACTTCCAATACGACATCATGCGGTTTTAATTGTAGAACTTGTATGCCGACATGATATATGGTAACCATGTCGTCTTTGATTGATATATTTATATTTGAAGTTGTTTTTAATAGTATCAAATGATTTGTTTTTAAACGTATCAAGCATGTTCGGCTATTATAAGGGAAAACTCTATCCTCCGGCTTGCGTTGCATTGTGTGATGGGACCTGAGTCTTATAATAGCTTCATTTTTTGAAAAGCATTGAGCTGTTTATAAATTGTTTTATGCACTGATATTGATTGGGAGAAAACCCGTTCCGTGTTATACGGCATGGTCCCTTGATTTACTTTATTTTAAAGTAAAGTTTTAAATAGTTGTTTTAGTTCTCACACCAGTCCCATGACTGACTCGGAGTTTATTGTTTTAACCTAAAATCTGGTTTCCCCTATTTTCCATACGGGAAACTAGTAGTTTTGGTTTTGCAGATTACTTTTTTACGGGATCCTGGTGTACAGCTGGAGCTATATTCGGAACGCTCTGTATCCGTGTATCTCTTTCAGTTGTGTTTGTTAATGTATTTCCTCCACGCATGTATTAATTTTCCACTGCTTTGTAATTTTAAATCTTCGATATTTTTCTACTGTATATTATTTATTTATACTCGGATATCTTGTACTCTGATGTAAATTGTTGTAATATCAATGAAATGTTCTTCTATTTGTGTTCTGATTTGTCCTGTTCTCAACTTAATACGGGCTTTCCCAATAGGGGAAGTTTGGGTCGTAACATCTTGGTATCAGAGCTTTGGTTTACAGAGCTTGAGAACAAGGCACATTAGAACCAATCGAAAGAATTCATCAGAGATTGGATTAGTAATATCCAATAGGAATGACTCGTTAGAGATAGGATCAGTAGTATCCTAGAACGAGTGTGAAGAGTGTTATTTTTAAAATCAAATTTAGTTTTAAAATTTTATATCAATTATTCGTATTTGAATATTTTATAATTGATTTTGACAATCGAGTATATGAAGATTTTGCATATACACCTTGCAAACGTGTATACATAGCCTCAGATATACTGGATAGATATATAATCACACTCTAGTCGCTCGGGGATAATCTGATAATAATGCATCATTATCAGTATTTATGTTCGAGTTTTGTAATGACCCGCATTTCTGACCGTTGAATAATTAATTTATTTAATTATTTAAATATCGTTTTGGCGATATCGATAACTGGAATTAAAATAATGTTGAATATTTAATGATAATTATAATATAATAATATATTATAATGTCGAAATAGTCAAAATAGCTGAATTCACAATACAGTGTGAATTGGATTATATATAAGGTATAATTCAGTTTGGAATTGAATTTGAATAACGAATATATTTTATAAACAGCAGTTTGAACGTGGAATTTTAATATAATTATAATCGAGCTCGAAATGGCGCAGCAGTTCGCTATTTGGCGATTCAAACTTCAACTGAATGTACAGAGTTCGTTTTAAATCGGATTTCTGTGAAACAAGAAACGCACGGAGCTGGTGGAGTATATCTTTCTAGTGGAAGAGAAAATTCAGGATTTCGTCATGTAGATTTTGAGATATGTCCAAATCAAATTTTAAAATAGTCGCTATAGATTCGTTTATCGACCGTAATGGGTTATTCGATATAACTAGAGATAGGGTTTGAATTTAGATAAGGTTCTTTTGGGAAATAGTGATAAAATAATTTTTAGAATTTTATTGTAATTTTTAATAAATTAAATAAGCAACTTTTTATTTGGAGTGTCTTGCACCCTGTATCAGCGATTTTGGAGTTTCACAAAATGAGTTGAACTACCGATATTTTTATATTTCTGGGACCGTGGCACATTGGTGATCACAACAGTATTTTTATTTTTGTAGATAGCAGTCTGTTAACGGACGTATATACATATATATAAGGGAAAGGATTAACCGCTACGTTGTGCTTGCCAACCTCAGAATCAATAAAAGAAATCCGATAAAGGCACCTCACTTCACATTAACAATTGTACTTCCATTTCTCTATATACAGTAGTACTTAGCTACGAAGTAAAGTAAAATATAAAATATATAATAGACTTTGGTATATTTCAGTGGACATGTGATGCCTATACCATGTTTCGGACAAGACCATTCACGCCTGTACCTCTTCGACAAGCAACATGAATTGTTAAATCAAAACTTTGCCGTGCCTTAACAACGAAGGATAGAAATATATATTAATATACTTACTTTGGCAACTAAGGAATCATAACACTGCATGTGTATATGTGAGACAGAGTGTTTATTCTCTTTGGCTTCAGAAACATGCGAATAAGAATAAAATCGTATAATTTAATAGCTAAGGATCAATCTAGGTTGCGTGGACTAGGAATGAAGACCCACCGTGTTAAATACTATACCCATCCTATCGTATGACGTGGACAACATCCATCCACTTAAGCTAAAATGTTAAACCGTTATAAATATCCCCTAACACTCCTTCTAACCTAATTCTTATCTGCTCAAGGAAAAATTCTGTAGCCGCCACATTATTTTCTCCCCTCAAAGGAAAATCGCGAGCTCAAACGAAAATTGTGAGCTTCATAAAAATCGAAATCAATTGAATCAAAAGCGAGTTCGCCTACTTCCTCAAACCATCTTGTTGCTCTCGGTTTTCCTCTGAAACACGAGGCATTTGCTGCAGCTTTAACAGGGAGGACTGCTTGAGTTCGTGAGTGGTCGGCAAGTTTTAGTTCGAAGTTGAAGTAGTATTTGCATTGAAAGTTGGGGGGGTTACGTATTCAGTTTTGTTGCGAGGTGGGGTGTTTACTTTGGGTGTTGGTACATGGGGAGGTACTATTTATTTTGTGGAGGGTTGTGTCGATCATTTCTGGGGATCTCGAGCTGGGCTTGGGGTTTATGGGTTAGTCAGGGAGTAGGCAGCTTTCAGGTGCTGGAGCTATCGGGTGCGGGAAGATGGGATGTTTGAGAAGTTGTTTTGCTGAAGGAGGAATGTGAGGGCGTGAGGGGTCTGTATTGCAGTGGTGAGTGTTGGAAGGGGAAATGGTGTCCGTTATTTAGTGGAGGTGTGGTTTTTGTCTGAGACAGTGAAAACAATGGGGAAGCACAAAATTTGGAAATGGGGGAGACGAGATATTGCGGATGAGTTTTGTTGGGCTTGTTCAATTTGCGTAAGGCCCGGATAAAAGAAAACGAAAGCAAAGGGGGTGGTGAAACGATTCCGAACAGGGTATTTTGATAAGTGATTGAACGATGTTCAAACGCGGTGAAGAACCAACTGTTGTTATGTGAAGAATAGTTGGCAAAGTAAAAGTGGGGACTGGAGGTTTTAGTCAACTTGTTTTGCAACAGAGAGAAGCATACAAGTTGGGTATTCGAACGAAGTAAAGAAGATGTAAATCGGGCGGATTTTCACATTTACAACAGTAGGCCAGTTCTTTGAAAACCGATAACCCACATGGCAGAAGTATGAAGAATTTAACGAAACGAGATTTGCCGAAATCAAAGTGAAGAACACAACCGTATGGAACTGACTGGGAGCGAATCGAAGCTCGTTACAAATTATGATGAAATAAATTGTAGGATCAGAATCGACATTCGCAAACCGTTATTTAACGATTAACGCGCAACAGTGAGTAAAACTCACTAACTCTCCTCAATTTGTATTTTAATATAAATTGTACTTTATTTATTGACTTCTGTAGATTGATTGTTAAACTGGACTGTTAAATAGATTTGATTGAAAACGTAGTTATAGTTAGTCTATGTACTGTTAATCAAATATGGTTCTATACAATAGGATATTTCATTTCAAAATGAAATATGATGAATATTATACTGTGTAACATCTGTGGATGCAGGGAGACAGGTTGGAGGAATCCGACTGGGTTCCTCAACAATTATTTTACTGTTTTCATATATTGTGATATATGTTATGATTTATAATCTTTTATTGATTATGGATGGTAGAACGATATTGATCATCGTTGTTTGATATTTTGAATATCATAAGAAACCCTGAGTTGTAAAAAGGAATATTTCAATATATATTGAAATAAAGGAATTTTATAAAATCACAGGATTTTATAAAAGGAAATCATTTATAAAACGAACACGGTTTTATAAAAGGAAGTATTTATAAAACAAATAGAGTTTTATAAAAGGGATATTTATTTAGAAAATAAATAGAATTGAAAAGGAGAATATTTATTTAGAAAATAAATAGAATAAAGGAATATTTATTTAGAAGATAAATAAAACGTTATAAATAGGAAATATTTGTAACGGTAAATAGAAGTTATAAATAAGAAATATTTGTAACGGTAATTAGAAGTTATAAAAAAAAGGGATAGTTGTAACGGAAAATAAACGTTATAAAAAGGAAATTGACAAGATATAAAAGAGATAATCGAATAGAGTTAAATCGAATTTAGTATTCGAAGGAGCTAATCGAATTTAGTTATTTGAAAGGAGTTGATTGAATATTAGTTATTCAATTAGAGATAATCAAATAAAGTTAATCGATTAAAGATAATCAAATAAAACTTAATCGAATTAATTGAAGTATGTTAATCGACTATTAGTTAGTCGAATGTTAGTTAAGCAAATAAGAGTTAATCGACTATTAGTTAGTCGAATGTTAGTTAAGCAAATAAGAGTTAATCGACTATTAGTTAGTCGAAGGTTAGTTAATCGAATATGGTATTCGATGTTAGTTAATCGAATATGGTATTCGATGTTAGTTAATCGAATATGGTATTCGATGTTAGTAAATCGAATATGTTATTTGAAGTTAGTAAATCAAATATGGTATTCGAAGTTAGTTAATCGAATATGTTATTCGAAAGGGGTTAGTCGAGTCGAGTTAGTCAATAGAGTTAATCGATTTGAGTTAACTAGTTAGAGTTAATCAGTTATAATTAATCGGTTAGAGTAATCAGTTAGAGTTAACCAATAAGAATAAATCAGTTAGAGTTAATCCAAAGGAGTTAGTCGAACATTAGTTATTCGAATAGAGTTAAACGGAGTTAAATAGAGTTAGTCGAATATAGTTTATTCGAATAGAGTTAAAGGAAAGGAGTTCTCGATTATAGTTTAATCGAAGGGAGTTATCGGATTTAGTTTAATCGAAAGGAGATTATCGAATATATCGTATTCGAAAGAAAAAGATCGAATATAGTTTATTCGAAAGAGAGAGATTTCGAATATAAGTTATTCGAAGAGAGATAATCGAATATAGGTTATTCGAAGAAGAGCTAATCAAATAGAGATTTACTCGGAAGAAAATTACAAGTCGAATTCAATTATATCGAATTCAGGAAAGTAATATTTACTTTCCGGTTTTTAAATCAAGAGTATACACTAATAAATTAGGGTTAGGTTTAATTATTCGAATTAAAGAATAAAGGTTATAAGTGAAGTTAGATATTGTGAAAGTAGGGATTATAACGTTATCGTTATAATCAAATGTTTCAATAAAGAAGTGGATTCGTAAATTGAATCCGAGAGTTACGTGAAGAAGTTGTTAAAGGTTTAAAAGATAAACTGTTACTATTTCGAAGTTATAACGTTGTTCAGTTAAGGTCTGAGAGGTAATTATACCCCAACTTGATTGACTTCCTTCTTAACTAAGGAATGGTAAGGTTTGATAGTGAATGATGGTTAAGTGAATTCAGTAAATGGTTTGAGTTGGCATAGCGATGTTTAATTAAAACATCTGTTTAAATTCAATAAAAGAACTTTGGAAATGTTTTCCAAATAAGAAATCAGAAATGTTTTCTAATATAGGAAACAGGAAATGGAAATGTTTTCCATTGTTAATAAAGTATATTTTCTAAAATTAGAAAATAAGAAATTTAGAATATAGGGAAAACAGGAGGTAAGTAAATGAATGAACCAAAAAGATAAATGTTAAATGATGATTGGTTGATATAATTTCCGTCTGGAAATAATATCGTTGTTTGCACACGAGTTTTTCTTTGATAGTTAAATCACAGACTATCAATGTTTTGAACATTTTAACGCTGTTAATATGGAGAGACCGGTTGGATTATTATCCAAAGAACCACTCTGTATTGGCATAAGCGTTGCGAATCATATATGCTGAATATATTGAAGACGGAGTAAAGTGCAAGGGCTGTTGTATAAATCTTAGATAACAATGGACTAAGATGGATGTACTGAATAGTGCCTTCGGTTTCGTTCAGTCCCAGAACGAACGTAAATGGACGAATGTCTGACAAAGTATTTCCAATGATCGAATGGGTTGGTCTGTATAAATATATATGGTTGCAACGGATTTATCCCTTAGCATAACATCCAGGGTATTTGTATAAACCAACTAATGATTTACGGATCTGATAATGTGGCATTCAAAGTGATCGTGTTATAAATGAATGGAAAGTAAGCGTAGCTTCTAGCCTCACATCCGGTAAATGACAGAAATCAAGCAGGCAGCATGGCTAAGTCGGTCGCACCGAAGTAGGGTGTATAATCACCTATCTAGAGAATATTCATTTGCTTCTTTTAATCTATCAATGCTGTCCCATATATATACGGGAAACGGTTGTTGATCCCGACCGTTGGTGATGTACATTCGACACACTCAAGCGAAATGAGTGGTCGGTCATGTGTGGCTGAGTTGCAAGATGTTCTTGTTGAACTCCGGTGTATCGTTCCTAGAGTACACTGATCGGAAGGTGGTTCCATACCTTGTCATAGTTGGAAATCCATTACCCAATACGTGCTTGCGGTTTTGATTGTATACTATATATGTAGAACGTGAGATGAAAGCGTTTCTGCTAGACTGATAACTATTTGTATTTAGACATTATTATAATATCAGAATGATATTGCTTTTCAAAGTTGTTTGGATTCTCATAAGGGAAAAACCCGTTCCGTTATAAGGCGTGGTCTTATGAGATATCGTTTACTTATTCAAACTGTTTTAAAACTGTTTACTCATACCAGTCCCATGACTGACCCGGAGTTTACTTTGTTGTTTTCCCTAAACTCTTAGGTGCCTAAATTTGTACGGGCAGTCAAGTAGTTGGGATTTTACAGATACACTTGGAGAGCTTGGAGCAGGAGGCTTCAGGATTCTATAGCTATTATTATTTCCGCTGTTGTTGTAAGTGTTGTACTCTGATAAGTGCTATTGTATATATAACTGTTTGTAATTTCAAAAGTTATGTTATATTTTATTCGTTCCGCTGTGAGATTCGTGTTTACTCTGATGATGATGTTCTTCTTCTTCTATTCTATAAGTTCTACCTTATCTATCCTCACCCTCTATCTTCTTTCTATTAGTTTCTTGAATTTCAAGTGCAATTTGGGGTTGGACTTGTGTTATTTAGTCAGCTCAAATTGGACCGGATTTTCGGGTCACTACATTTGGTATCAGAGCATTGGTTTAGTTAATACCATGGCTCTGTGGCGTAATTCAGTAGAGATGGGATTAGTAATATCCTAGACTGAGTTTGAGTGTATATATACGAGTGCGTATTTGTTAGTTAATATAAAGTGGTTTATATTGTGGAGACTCATTGGTTGAGTGGCTTATAAATTCTGGTCGATCAGTTTGATCCACTGTATCGGTAGGAGTTTTATAAACACTTGAACACGATGAATCGACATGGTATGTTTTGAAATTAACATAGTATAATTGGTTGTGTTGGTTGTTATTATAATCGAATGAGGTTATAAGAAGTGAAATGGTTATGTAAATAACTGATCAAAATTCATATAAGTAAAATATATGAAATAAGATGAAGTAAATCTGAATTTAAATCAGATTTGGAATTTAAAATAAGGAAATTTTAAGTTCCTGGGAGATTTTGAAAGTG
Source organism: Allium sativum (assembly GCA_030737875.1). NCBI lineage: Eukaryota > Viridiplantae > Streptophyta > Magnoliopsida > Asparagales > Amaryllidaceae > Allium > Allium sativum. Next base: position 422,784,804 of record CM060909.1, on the reverse strand, counting down.
TTTTTCAAACTGAAAGTGATATAGTATTGAACTCACCTGGATTGCTGGGAAATAGATTCCGATGATGGATCGATACATCATCGGTGTTCATTTTCGAGTTTCTAAAGTGACGGATTACTACCAAAGATTTTGTTTTGAAATTGTTTTGCAAAAACAAGTTATTCAGGAATTCGAAGGATTTTGAATTGTTATTATGATTTCAAGTGATTTGAATAAACACAGGGATTTGAAATTTGAAATCTAAATTTAACTTATGAAGTTAAATGGGTTAAAATAGTGAAAGTGAATAATAAATTTGAATTTAACTTGAACTAAGTTAAATTAAAACAGGATTGGATAATAGAATAATCTGAATGAAATTAAGTTGATAAACCAAGAGTTGAAATTGGATATTGGAGTTTAAATGAAATTCGACTTGAGTATAAGCGAATGGTTTGAGTTGAGGATATAAACTAATCGAGGTTAGATTAGTATGACATTGGTATATGCAGGGTGTTAATCGATGGAAATGATATAATGCTAGGCCCGACAAAAAGGTACAAGTTTATATTTCATATGAGTTTGAGATTTTGATGAGCCGAATTGGCAAGCCGCTTGGCTGTTTGATTTTCTTTTGGGTTGGAGAAGGCCTAGAGAGGCGAGTTGGAGTTTTACCGATAGGGCTGTACAAAGGAGGTTATGGCGAAATTTTTCGAAAAGTTAAGGTGTTAGAAAATTTTCAGAATTTTTGAAAATTTAGCAAGTTGGAATGAATTAATATTTTAGTCGATATTAATTGGTTCAATTGAAACCGAAGATAAGAGGTAAACGGATATATTTTTACCCAGTAGATAGGGTCGTCCACTACCTTAGCAATTTCGAGGACGAAATTATTTTAAGGGGGAAAGATTGTAATGACCCGCATTTCTGACCGTTGAATAATTAATTTATTTAATTATTTAAATATCGTTTTGGCGATATCGATAACTGGAATTAAAATAATGTTGAATATTTAATTGATAATTATAATATAATAATATATTATAATGTCGAAATAGTCAAAATAGCTGAATTCACAATACAGTGTGAATTGGATTATATATTAGGTATAATTCAGTTTGGAATTGAATTTGAATAACGAATATATTTTATAAACAGCAGTTTGAACGTGGAATTTTAATATAATTATAATCGAGCTCGAAATGGCGCTGCAGTTCGCTATTTGGCGATTCAAACTTCAACTGAATGTATAGAGTTCGTTTTAAATCGTATTTCTGTGAAACAAGAAACGCATGGAGCTAGTGGAGTATATCTTTCTAGTGGAAGAGAAAAATCAGGATTTCGTCGTGTAGATTTTGAGATATGTCCAAATCAAATTTTAAAAAAGTCGCTATAGATTCGTTTATCGACCGTAATGGGTTATTCGATATAACTAGAGATAGGGTTTGAATTTAGACAAGGTTCTTTTGGGAAATAGTGATAAAATAATTTTTAGAATTTTACTGTAATTTTTAATAAATTAAATAAGCAACTTTTTATTTGGAGTGTTTTGCACCCTGTATCAGCGATTTTGGAGTTTCACAAAATGAGTTGAACTACCGATATTTTTATATTTCTGGGACCGTGGCACATTGGTGATCACAACAGTGTTTTTATTTTTGTATATAGCAGTCCGTTAACGAACGTATATACATATATATAAGGGAAAGGATTAACCGCTACGTTGTGCTTGCCAACCTCAGAATCAATAAAAGAAATCCGATAAAGGCACCTCACTTCACATTAACAATTGTACTTCCATTTCTCTATATACAGCAGTACTTAGCTACGAAGTAAAGTAAAATATAAAATATATAATAGACTTTGGTATATTTCAGTGGACATGTGATGCCTATACCATGTTTCGGACAAGACCATTCACGCCTGTACCTCTTCGACAAGCAACATGAATTGTTAAATCAAAATTTTGCCGTGCCTTAACAACGAAGGATAGAAATATATATTAATATACTTACTTTGGCAACTAAGGAATCATAACACTACATGTGTATATGTGAGACAGAGTGTTTATTCTCTTTGGCTTCAGAAACATGCGGATAAGAATAAAATCGTATAATTTAATAGCTAAGGATCAATCTAGGTTGCGTGGACTAGGAATGAAGACCCGCCGTGTTAAATACTATACCCATCCTATCGTATGACGTGGACAACATCCATCCACTTAAGCTAAAATGTTAAACCGTTATAAATATCCCCTAACACTCCTTCTAACCTAATTCTTATCTGCTCAAGGAAAAATTCTGTAGCCGCCACATTCTTTTCTCCCCTCAAAGGAAAATCGCGAGCTCAAACGAAAATTGTGAGCTTCATAAAAATCGAAATCAATTGAATCAAAAGCGAGTTCGCCTACTTCCTCAAACCAACTTGTTGCTCTCGGCTTTCCTCTGAAACACGAGGCATTTGCTGCAGCTTTAACAAGGAGGACAGCTTGAGTTCGTGAGTGGTCGGCAAGTTTTAGTTCGAAGTTGAAGTAGTATTTGCATTGAAAGTTGGGGGGGTTACGTATTCAGTTTTGTTGCGAGGTGGGGTGTTTACTTTGGGCGTTGGTACATGGGGAGGTACTATTTATTTTGTGGAGGGTTGTGTCGATAATTTTTGGGGATCTCGAGCTGGGCTTGGAGTTTATGGGTTAGTCAGGGAGTAGGCAGCTTTCAGGTGCTGGAGCTATCGGGTGCGGGAAGATGGGATGTTTGAGAAGTTGTTTTGCTGAAGGAGGAATGTGAGGGCGTGAGGGGTCTGTATTGCAGTGGTGAGTGTTGGAAGGGGAAATGGTGTCCGTTATTTAGTGGAGGTGTGGTTTTTGTCTGAGACAGTGAAAACAATGGGGAAGCACAAAATTTGGAAATGGGGGAGACGAGATATTGCGGACGAGTTTTGTTGGGCTGGTTCAATTTGCGTGAGGCCCGGATAAAAGAAAACGAAAGCAAAGGGGGTGGTGAAACGATTCCGAACAGGGTATTTTGATAAGTGATTGAACGATGTTCAAACGCGGTGAAGAACCAACTGTTGTTATGTGAAGAATAGTTGGCAAAGTAAAAGTGGGGACTGGAGGTTTTAGTCAACTTGTTTTGCAACAGAGAGAAGCATACAAGTTGGGTATTCGAACGAAGTAAAGAAGCTGTAAATCGGGCGGATTTTCACATTTACAACAGTGGGCCAGTTCTTTGAAAACCGATAACCCACATGGCAGAAGTATGAAGAATTTAACGAAACGAGATTTGCCGAAATCAAAGTGAAGAACACAACCGTATGGAACTGACTGAGAGCGAATCGAAGCTCGTTACAAATTATGATGAAATAAATTGTAGGATCAGAATCGACATTCGCAAACCGTTATTTAACGATTAACGCGCAACAGTGAGTAAAACTCACTAACTCTCCTCAATTTGTATTTTAATATAAATTGTACTTTATTTATTGACTGCTGTAGATTGATTGTTAAACTGGACTGTTAAATAGATTTGATTGAAAACGTAGTTATAGTTAGTCTATGTACTGTTAATCAAATATGGTTCTGTACAACAGGATATTTCATTTCAAAATGAAATATGATGTATATTATACTGTGTAACATCTGTGGATGCAGGGAGACAGGTTGGAGGAATCCGACTGGGTTCCTCAACAATTATTTTACTGTTTTCATATATTGTGATATATGTTGTGATTTATAATCTTTTATTGATTATGGATGTTAGAACGATATTGATCATCGTTGTTTGATATTTTGAATATCATAAGAAACCCTGAGTTGTAAAAAGGAATATTTCAATATATATTGAAATAAAGGAATTTTATAAAATCACAGGATTTTATAAAAGGAAATCATTTATAAAACGAACACGGTTTTATAAAAGGAAGTATTTATAAAACAAATAGAGTTTTATAAAAGGGATATTTATTTAGAAAATAAATAGAATTGAAAAGGAGAATATTTATTTAGAAAATAAATAGAATAAAGGAATATTAATTTAGAAGATAAATAAAACGTTATGAATAGGAAATATTTGTAATGGTAAATAGAAGTTATAAATAGGAAATATTTGTAACGGTAATTAGAAGTTATAAAAAAAGGGATAGTTGTAACGGAAAATAAACGTTATAAAAAGGAAATTGACAAGATATAAAAGAGATAATCGAATAGAGTTAAATCGAATTTAGTATTCGAAGGAGCTAATCGAATTTAGTTATTTGAAAGGAGTTAATTGAATATTAGTTATTCAATTAGAGATAATCAAATAAAGTTAATCGATTAAAGATAATCAAATAAAAGTTAATCGAATTAATCGAAGTAAGTTAATCGACTATTAGTTAGTCGAATGTTAGTTAAGCAAATAAGAGTTAATCGACTATTAGTTAGTCGAATGTTAGTTAAGCAAATAAGAGTTAATCGACTATTAGTTAGTCGAAGCTTAGTTAATCGAATATGGTATTCGATGTTAGTTAATCGAATATGGTATTCAATGTTAGTTAATCGAATATGGTATTCGATGTTAGTAAATCAAATATGTTATTTGAAGTTAGTAAATCAAATATGGTATTCGAAGTTAGTTAATCGAATATGTTATTCGAAATGGGTTAGTCGAGTTAGTCAATAGAGTTAATCGATTTGAGTTAACTAGTTAGAGTTAATCAGTTAGAATTAATCGGTTAGAGTAATCAGTTAGAGTTAACCAATTAGAATAAATCAGTTAGAGTTAATCCAAAGGAGTTAGTCGAACATTAGTTATTCGAATAGAGTTAAACGGAGTTAAATAGAGTTAGTCGAATATAGTTTATTCGAATAGAGTTAAAGGAAAGGAGTTCTTGATTACAGTTTAATCGAAGGGAGTTATCGATTTTAGTTTAATCGAAAGGAGATTATCGAATATATCGTATTCGAAAGAAAAAGATCGAATATAGTTTATTCGAAAGTGAGAGATTTCGAATATAAGTTATTCGAAGAGAGATAATCGAATATAGGTTATTCGAAGAAGAGCTAATCAAATAGAGATTTACTCGGAAGAGAATTACAAGTCGAATTCAATTATATCGAATTCGGGAAAGTAATATTTACTTTCCGGTTTTTAAATCAAGAGTATACACTAATAAATTTGGGTTAGGTTTAATTATTCGAATTAAAGAATAAAGGTTATAAGTGAAGTTAGATATTGTGAAGTAGGGATTATAACGTTATCGTTATAATCAAATGTTTCAATAAAGAAGTGGATTCGTAAATTGAATCCGAGAGTTACGTGAAGAAGTTGTTAAAGGTTTAAAAGATAAACTGTTACTATTTCGAAGTTATAACGTTGTTCAGTTAAGGTCTGAGAGGTAATTATACCCCAACTTGATTGACTTCCTTCTTAACTAAGGAATGGTAAGGTTTGATAGTGAATGATGGTTAAGTGAATTCAGTAAATGGTTTGAGTTGGCATAGCGATGTTTAATTAAAACATCTGTTTAAATCCAATAAAAGAACTTTGGAAATGTTTTCCAAATAAGAAATCAGAAATGTTTTCTAATATAGGAAACAGGAAATGGAAATGTTTTCCATTGTTAATAAAGTATATTTTCTAAAATTAGAAAATAAGAAATTTAGAATATAGGGAAAACAGGAGGTAAGTAAATGAATGAACCAAAAAGATAAATGTTAGATGATGATTGGTTGATATATTTTCCGTCTGGAAATAATATCGTTGTTTGCACACGAGTTTTTCTTTGATAGTTAAATCACAGACTATCAATGTTTTGACCATTTTAACGTTGTTAATATGGAGAGACCGGTTGGATTATTATCCAAAGAACCACTCTGTATTGGCATAAGCGTTGCGAATCATATATGCTGAATATATTGAAGACGGAGTAAAGTGCAAGGGCTGTTGTATAAATCTTAGATAACAATGGACTAAGATGGATGTACTGAATAGTGCCTTCGGTTTCGTTCAGTCCCAGAACGAACGTAAATGGACGAATGTCTGACAAAGTATTTCCAATGATCGAATGGGTTGGTCTGTATAAATATATATGGTTGCAACGGATTTATCCCTTAGCATAACATCCAGGGTATTTGTATAAACCAACTAATGATTTACGGATCTGATAATGTGTCATTCAAAGTGATCGTGTTATAAATGAATGGAAAGTAAGCGTAGCTTCTAGCCTCACATCCGGTAAATGACAGAAATCAGGCAGGCAGCATGGCTAAGTCGGTCGCACCGAAGTAGGGTGTATAATCACCTATCTAGAGAATATTCATTTGCTTCTTTTAATCTATCAATGCTGTCCCATATATATACGGGAAACGGTTGCTGATCCCGACCGTTGGTGATGTACATTCGATACACTCAAGCGAAATGAGTGGTCGATCATGTGTGGCTGAGTTGCAAGATGTTCTTGTTGAACTCCGGTGTATCGTTCCTAGAGTACACTGATCGGAAGGTGGTTCCATACCTTGTCATAGTTGGAAATCCATTACCCAATACGTGCTTGCGGTTTTGATTGTATACTATATATGTTGAATGTGAGATGAAAGCGTTTCTGCTAGACTGATAACTATTTGTATTTAGACATTATTATAATATCAGAATGATATTGCTTTTCAAAGTTGTTTGGATTCTCATAAGGGAAAAACCCGTTCCGTTATAAGGCGTGGTCTTATGAGATATCGTTTACTTATTCAAACTGTTTTAAAACTGTTTACTCATACCAGTCCCATGACTGACCCGGAGTTTACTTTGTTGTTTTCCCTAAACTCTTGGGTGCCTAAATTTGTACGGGCAGTCAAGTAGTTGGGATTTTACAGATAAATTTGGAGAGCTTGGAGCAGGAGGCTTCAGGATTCTATAGCTATTATTATTTCCGCTGTTGTTGTAAGTATTATACACTGATAAGTGCTATTGTATATATAACTGTTTGTAATTTCAAAAGTTATGTTTTATTTTATTCGTTCCGCTATGAGATTCGTGTTTACTCTGATGATGATGTTCTTCTTCTTCTATTCTATAAGTTCTACCTTATCTATCCTCACCCTCTATCTTCTTTCTATTAGTTTCTTGAATTTCAAGTGCAATTTGGGGTTGGACTTGTGTTATTTAGTCAGCTCAAATTGGACCGGATTTTCGGGTCACTACAAGTTTCGAAAGTGGGATATCTATATGATTCCAATTGACTGGTGTGAGAACCAAAACCTTAGATAGGGTTATTATTGTGATTTGGCATTAAAAATGTGATTTTGAGTAGGTATAAAATTATAGATTTGAAACGTTAATCAACTAATTGATTGTTGATTGTTGGTTGTGATGTTTGATTATTTGTTAACTAATAAAACCAATATGACAATGGAAAGTAAATTTAGCCAAATTGAATCCAATATTGAACAGAATTGAAAATTGATTGAAATTGCACACATGCACATGTATATGTATGAACAGGTCATAGCAGGGAAGCTAAGAAGGAGAATAAAATTGTATGCCTGACAAATAGGTACACATTTACTGTATTGATTGGGTTTTGATGATTTTATGAGCCGACTGGCTTATTGTTTTGCTTTTACTTTTTCTTTTGGATTGATGAGGGCCTTGTGACGCAAGTTGCAGTTTTACCGATCACCCCGTACAAAGGAGGTTATGGAGAAATATTTCAAAAATTTAGGGTGTTAGCCAAACTTTTGAAAAATTAGAAATTTTTTAGAAACTGAAAAGGTTAAGAATGAAAGCCCGAATGAAAGTTGAGTTGGTTAGTTAAACAATTTTCAGCTCCGTTCCTTTTCGAGAATGAAAAGATTTTAAGTGGGGGAGATTGTAACAACTCGGATTTTCAGAACCAATTTAAATTTTTTATTTTGGCTATTTTAATGGATTTTGAATATTTAAAATGATTTATTTTAAATAATAATGACTAAAAATTTATTTAAATTAGAGTTAGAACGTATAAATTTATTTTAATTATAAATAGAGTTTGAAATGGCGGGGTAGTTTGAAAATTCTATTTCTTACTTTGAATGAATATACAGCATTCAATATAAATCAGATTTCAGTAAAATAAGAAATATTTGAATCTGCTTAATTACATCTTTCTAATGAATGTGAAAAATTTAAATTTCAAAGTATAAATTGAAAGTTATGGCCAGTTTAAAATTTAAAATAGTCACTATGGAATTTATATATATTTTAATATAATAAATGGCCCTTAAAAATAGCCATTTTGCAAACGACCTCCGTTTTCAATGAAACCACTTTTGTTGGATCCGGAATGTCAAATTATTGCTAGGTTTCAAATTTCATAATTTTTTGAATTAATATGTGAGCTTAGTAAATTAAAACGTGTTTGCCAGTTCAGTTTGAATTTAATCGACTGAAAAATGGTCATTTTTCAAACAGTCTCCAAATTCGACAAGATTAGTTTTGTTAGGACCGTATCATCAAAACATAGCTAGATTTATTTTTCTGTAATTTTTGGAGTCAGTATGTGGCCCCAGTAAATTAAAATGTATGTTTAAAATTTAATATATTGATTTATATTTTAATTTAAAGAAAAACTGATCGAAATAGTCGATTTGGCTTACGAAACATATCCCGTTGTGTTCGAAATGGGGTATTATGCTAGGGGTGACTGTCGTTGGGTTTGAATTGGAGTTCGGTAGTTAAACAAGTATTTTTGGAACTAAATAAAAAAAATTATATAAACACTTGGATAACCCTAACCCCCCTCATTCATTTCAGCCCTCATTCATTTCAGGCCGCCGCTTCTTTTCTACAACGAACACACGAAAAATTCTGAATCTAATTCTTCAATTAACCCCAATCTACACCAAATTAAATCAGGGTCCTAAAGCGAATATGTTAGAGGGAAGTAAGATCTTTATTCTTAATGGGTATGACGGATTTTAATGCCGTGTGCTGGCCTAAATTTGGGCTCAATGCCGCTTCGTTCGCAGCAAATTCTGGGAGAGGGGAGGCATTCGAATTGGGCACGGTGGCTGGAGGGTGGTGGAGCACTTCAAGGTGGTCGTTGTGGTATATCCTTATGGGGGGCTGGCGTTGGGGTTTTGGCACGACGACGATGAACAAATTTGGGCGTTGGGTTCGGTTGTACAGCATAAGACGATGAAGAAGACGGGGTTAAGGAGGGATTAGTGGAATATAAAATGTAACTAAGTTTTTTAAATTATTTATTTAATTGTTGATTAATGTATTGATGGATAAACGTGTATATCTATTTCATACGAGATCCAAATCCGATGAAACAAGTTGCAATGCGTTCGTATCAGCGAACACTACATTTCACAATTGACCAGGTCCAAAACGGAGCACGTTGGACTTTGAGGCAAATTTAAATCCGAACAAAACAGAAATTCAGAAAAAAAAAAGAATGGAGGAGTGGAAACAAATGTGAGAACTCCTTCTCACTCAAATTATTTTACAGTTAAATATATCCTAGGTTGCAGACGGGGCTTAGTAGCTCCTGACACTATTTATTGTACAAACCGTGGATGATTTGTTTGGATTGGTTGTGGTTGTAAAATTGACTGTATTGTGGTTGTAAATATTCATATGATTGAATAAAATGTTTAATCATTAAAAATATCATTTTTAATGTGTAATAAAACCATATAAAAAATAGTCATGTGTTGAAATAAATATTCATTTATAAATTAGACGATTTGTTTATGTACACCCATTTAACTGACATTGATTGGGACGATAAATTTTACATATCGCCCAACTACACAAATAATAAAATCTGTTTTTGTAGATTGAAACCCCACACGGGTATTGGGATGATATTTAACGTACACTAACCCCAATTGTTTAGTTGTATGTCAATCGATGGGTTGACAGACTGTATAAGCGTTATTTATTTATTTTAATGTTTATACAGTAGTAAAATGCACTTTGGATGTTGTATGAATTTTTGATGATTGTTTATCATTATCCGCGATGTATGAAATCCATATAACTAAAATTATATGGTAATCGATTGAGTCGGATTCCAATTCAGAATTAACGAATATTTTTAAATAATGTCCAGTGTATGATCAAAATCAGATATTTTGAAAATATTATCATTTTAGTATTATAATGATAAGAACTATTCAATTTTGATTTGAAAATTGAAATGAAGTGGAAATCGTTTTAAAATGAATTTATTAAGAAATATTCAATTTCGATTAGAAAATTGAAATGAAGTAGAAATCATTTTAAAATGAATTTAAAACGAATTTATTAAGAAATATTCGATTTTGATTTGAAAATTGAAATGAAGTTGAAATCGTTTTAAAATGAATTTATAAACGAATTTGTAAAAGACGTTTTGAAGGAAATATTATATATATATATATATTAATGGCTTGAATAAAACGCGTCGCACTGCGATCGTTCGCGAATTTCAACCATTAACTTCGAGTGGACATTACGGGAGATCCGACCGTCAGGTTCTCCTGAAATTGGAACCGTTGGGTTCGTATCGAAAAGATATTCCCAATGAATATAATAGTTTTGAAATCTAACGTTTGGATTTGGATATACGTCCAAATAAAATTTGAAAAAGGTCGCTATGAATGCAGTTCGGTGGCCGTTATTGGAAACCGACTGTACGAGCCTTGATAAAATTATTAAAAATATTAATAATTTGTGTAAAATCATAACAAATGATTTGGAAAGAATTGGGATGAAAAATTCCACGTTTGTAAAGATAAAAATATATTTTTATCAAAATGAACTAGTTAATAACTAGAATGATAATCCAAAGTTTTTAAATAAATAAATTGGATTTGAGAATGGTTTTAATCTAACCAGAATTTTCCAATGTATAAATTGGAATGGATTTGAATAGAAATCATCTTTAGAATATTTCGATATTGGATTCCGTGATTATACGGATATTGTGGAGGAATTTGGAAGATAGATATATATATATCGTTATTCCCCATACGATATGTGTTTGTTTCAAAATTTGATATTGAATATAAGCCGATATAATTTCTGTTCAGAGCCTTATATTTAATATCGAATTGGATTTTGGTTTTGTCGTGAATGGTGTCTTCAGTAACACTATTCTTAAACCTCGTGGTGAAAAGAATAAATCTTTTAATCAAGATTATTAGAGTTTCCAGTTATACTTAGTAATTGGAATAAAATGGAAAGTGAATTTGGGTTTATTGTGAACTGTGTTTTAAACGACATTCTTTCTTTAATCCAATTAACAGTGAAATGTGATTTGGAAGTTATAAATCTTTTTATTAAGATTTAATGGGAATTTTCCAATGTAAAGTTTTTTTCCAATTTAATAAAATAAATTGGAATGGAATGGAATTCGATTTGGTAATAATCGAAGTGAGCTTCTGTGGAGGAAGACTGTTACTATATATGGAATTTAAAAGGCTTTGTCGTTATTCCATTTATATTACTGGTTGGATACGGAAATTTATATCGATTATATATATTGATCTATTTTCCATGTAGATTCCATAATTAATGGAATGTGATTTTGGATTTATCGTGAACTGTATTTTAAATGACATTGGTTCTTTAACCTAGTTAATGACAGGATTTATTTCCTAAATTTGAATAATCATTAAGTAATTATTTTTGAGATTAAAACTGAATTAGAGTTTTAATGAATCTTTAATTAGACTGAAATGGGAATGTGATAATTTAAATTATCAAATTTGTTAAATGATAGAGAATAGAGTATCACCAGTTTTGCTCGAAGCGATAGTTAAATCTTTAAATAGATTTGAACAAGAAATGGTTATTAATTTTTCCGATAACACTGTGGTGTTAGATATGGAGTGCTGCCAGTTTTTCTCCATGGGATGAATAGGTGAGGGTTGGGAAATAAAATAAATGATTACTTCGGTGTGGTTCGCTATTCCCGACTAGTTTGGAAAACCTTAATTTGGTTTAAATTGTGAAAAGAATATTTGAATAAAAGAATATTATGGATTGGAATGAGACATATGTTGTGTTTTTATAGCACTTGTTTATAAGGTACGCGAGTTATTCGAAAAGACCGAGTTTATCCCATTCTGAATAATTGATACGACGCTAAGTAGACGATGAAGACAGTGGTTGAAGACCGATGATCTTCACATCGTTTGGATGATTACTGATGTCTTGATTGGGTGGCATCCTAAGACAAGGTAATAAGTGGTGATCGTCCAGACGTACTTGGAGATCGATCGGATATGCGACGGCCTCTCTCCTGTATTAGACATATGGGACGAGGAATAAGGTGCCTCCGGTTTCGTTCAAACCCAGACCGAACTTGCAAAAGGATGATATGTCTGACATTGTATTCCTTTATACTGTATTCGTTGATATCTACTAAATATATATTTGTTTGGTAGAGGAGAATTTATTCTCTTGCTTAACACCCTTCTCTAAGACGTACGAGCTTAGAGGTTATATATTGGTGGAAACCAGTGGTACGATATGGATTGATAGTGTGGCTTGCTTATGAAGTATGAAACCGACGACAGGATTGAAAACTATAATAAGCGTCTGGTTGTCTTGGCCCCTTGACATACTTTGACAAGATTGTCTTGATTTGTGGCAAGTATAAGATCTTTAGCGTCTGGCCGGCGGATCATGCTCATTTGTCTACGAGGTCGTCCTATCAACACAATCCCTTTGGATATTTCGATTACACGGGTGGACTTGTTAGTGACGCGGCAAGGTTAATTCACTCGTGGATTTGGATCGTCCTGCCACTTCGATCCCTCTAGATATTGGAATAAATCGAGTGTACTTGTTAGTGGCATGACAAGGTTATTCACTCATGGTTAGGGATTATATGGATTATACAGATTGTCTGGTTATCTAGCTATCTGGTTACTGGATATTTTAGATTAATGGACTTCGTGTTCTCTCGATTCCCTGGATATGGCTTATTCTGGATTTTTGGCTTTTGCACCCTCGTGATCCTCATTCTGGATGTTCTGGCTGTTATGGTTATCTCTAAACGATCTAAAATGATCATTGGTTTTCATTGGATTTTCGGCTTTTTGGTTTTTTGGTTAATGAATAATACGATCCCGAGCGATCATAGATTTTTGGATTATTAGCTTTGGATTTCTGGACTAATACGATCCGGCACGATCGTAGCTCTTTGGTGTTTTGATTATAAATGTTCACTTTGGACTTCTCCTAGCTTTGGATTTCTGGTCTTCTCGCAAAATACATCTTCCTCCGACATGCAAGACATGTTTTGCGAGGCAAAAAATTGACATGTTTTTTGGTCAAAGTCACACGTCAGGATTTTGGTTAGTGACGCGCTCAAGCGTCGGGAACGTCGTCAGAAAATACAAAGTGATTTATTCGAAGTCGCGACGTGTTCAGAAAAGAATCGAAAATGACATTGATTTGTAAGTACGTCGTCGATGGACTTAGAAAAACTGATGCAGTGAAAATGCGTGTTCGACAAAGTCTGTTCATCTCAAAATGGATGAGTGTGTAAGTCCGAGCACATGGCAAAACTCGTCTTGGAAAAATATGTGGATTTCGGCGAAACTGCATTTCGCGCATCCAAAAACAACTGATCGGCATGACACGATATGATAAATGGCTTGCGCGACTCGTGGCGCCATCAAACTTGGTAAAATCGGCATTTGCCTGAAAATTGTGTCGTGAACACAAAACAGTTGATCGGCATGATATGAACATGATTGGTTGCGCGACTCACGACATCAAAATCTAGCATTTAGCGAAAAACAGTGTCATGCACTAAAAAACAGCTGATCGGCATGACACGATCACAAAAAATGGCTGTCGACTCAGGACATCAAAATCTAGCATTTGGCAAAAAATAGCGTCGCGCACTCAAAAACAGCTGATCGACATGGCACAATCATGAAAAATAGCTTACGCAACTCACGACGTCAAAATCTGGTAAATTAGCGAAAATTGATTCGGCACATCAAAAATGCATGACCAACATAGGAAAATCACGAAAAAACATGGTCAAAACCATGGCTAAACACTCTAGAAAATTTGGTGAATTTGGTAAACTTGCTAAATTTGGCATGCTCAAAATCTATGGATCAACACGTGAAAATGGCAAGGATCAGCGTGTTGCACTCGGGCAGATCAGCAAGAAAATTTGGTTTGAAAAATTTGGATAGGATTTGGCAAAAACCACAACCTAAAAAAGTGATGCGCTTTTCCTTGACCGCATCAGGGGATGCGATGATTTTCATGGCACGCACATAATGATACAGTACAAAATTCTTGGCACAGGAAGTGGATTGGTCAAAGGCGGATCAGCTGGATACGATGCGATTTTTTGCTTGATCACATCACAGGATTTTGGATTTGGCACGGGTGCAATGCGAGGAAAATGATGCGATTTCTGGGATGCGATCTGGAGTTTGGCCAATCCCAGAAACATGCCAGATCACGTTCTTTTTTTTGGGTTTTTACCGTGTCGATTACCTATTTTTGGTTGATCGACAAGCGTTTTTACCAAATTTTCTAGTTTTCATGTTTTTTTAGCAAAACCTTGCCAGGAAAGTGGCAGATCATGTTTTTTTTGGATTTTTTGCCTGTCGGTCACTTGATTTGCCTAATAGACATTCATTTTATGTAGTTTTTCCAGATTTCACGATATTTGCTCAAAACACAAATTTTTCGGCTTTGATTTTTGTGATGCGATTTATCGTATGCAACCAAGGGATGTGATGCGATATTTTGGCTGTGGGTTTGTAGGATGCGATTTTTTCTTATGTGGTCTTCAAATCTCACCTACTTCTACCTAACCACTCACCTATAAATACCCTCAAGCTTGACATTCATATTGATCCTTTTGGCTTGAATTTTTGGACTTCTTAAGCTCTTAAGCACCACTAAAGGCTTTCATCTTCATCCCCATGACTATTGGACATAGCTTGGACTACTAAAACCTTGCACAAATGTTTCCCATCAACTTTTGGACATTCACAAGGACATTTTCACTGCTTTTGGGCTATTTTGAACATTTTTGGATATTTCTTGGATTTTTTTGACTTTGAAGCTATTTTCTGGATGCTACTGACCAAGTCAACATATTTTTCAATAAACGATGAAGAAGAAGAAGAAGGGCATTTTGGTCAAGGTTTAGAATTAACAAAGATTTTGTTGTTTTATTGTAACACTTTGTACTCAAGTATCGTTCGAACTTGTACAACTTTGTAATATGCAATTATATGATTAATGATTACTATAAAGTGGACGTAGGCGTTAGTGCTGAACCACTATAAAAATATGTGTTCTTCTGCATTACTTTACTATATGTTTGGAATATCGCATTCATACCACACATACATAGAGGGTCGGCGTGTGCTGAAGAAAGCGACAATTCTGTTGGGAATGGGTCCCTTCCTATGTGAAAAAACTCATATTTAATTAATTAGAGCAATAAGTGTAGCTACGGTATTTCGTGCTTTTATTTGAATAGGTGACTATTTGACCTTTGGTGTGCCTTGGTATTTGCATCTTGTTGGGAATATTAACCTTATTAATTATGGTGGTTGAATGGAGACTTCAAGGTGCCTCTTTGGTGACTATATATACATCCATTTTTGGGTAGCAAATACAACAACAACAACAAAACTTTGTCAGTTTCTCCAAGACTTTGTGGGTTGCTTCTAGTACTTTGAGATTGCCCTTTGCTGGAGTGTTTTTGTGAGATCTCTCAGCTTTTCTAAGCTCTATTTCCCAGTGATATTTTTCACTTTTCTCGCTTTTGTTTTGATGCTATTATTGCTAGCTATTTTTGGATAATTTGTGTATCCACTTTGTAACTTGGATTTGGATTTGTGTATTACTCCATTATCATAGTAAGAGAAGTTTGGGAGGACCCCCGTCATTGGTCCCGTGGTCGTTACTCTTCACATCGAAGAGGTTTTCCACGTTAAAAATTCGTGTGTTCTTACTTTATTATTATCTCTTGTTCCGTTGATTATTTGCATTAATCATTGGTGATTGTGATGCATTTTGCTGGATTTGTCAATGTCATTCATAACAAACTGGTATCATAGCAAGGTTGGTTAATTTGTAATATCCCCTGATGAATTCTAGTAATATCAACACTAGTAGAATGATTAGTTTGAATGGAGCTAACTATCATATTTGGAAGAGAAAAATGAGAGACATGTTGTATGTCAAAAGTTGGCATTTACCTGTGTTTAGTGATGAAAACCAGAAGGTAAAACTGATGAACAGTGGCAATTTGAACATGAACTGGTGTGTGGATTCATTCGTCAGTGGGTTGATGATAATGTTTTGAATCATATAAATGATGATGTTCATGCAATATCACTATGGAAAAAACTTGAATCCCTTTATGCTAATAAGTTTGGAAATAATAAGTTGTACCTTATCAAGCAATTGATGGGCTTGAGGTACAATTCAAGCAATTCACTTTCTGATCACCTGAATGATTTTCATTGCATTATTCAATAATTACCAGCTATGGATATAAATTTTGATGATGAAATTCAGGGACTTTTGTTACTTGGCACTCTTCCTGATTAATGGGACACTTTCAGAATGACACTTTGCAACTCAGCACCACATGGCAAAGTTACACCGGATATCGCCAAAGTTGGTATTTTGAATGAGGAGATGAGGAAGAAATCTCATGGTGTGTCTTATTTTCATCCGAGGAAGCATATGTTGTTGAAAACAGAGGAAGAAGCAAGAGTAAAGCTCCAGTTTCCAGAGACAAAAGCAGAAGCAAATCTCGTGGAAGATACACAAATATGAAGTGCCATTATTGTGATAAATCCGGTCACACAAAGAAATATTGCTACAAGTGGAAAAGAGACAATAAGGGTTGTAAAGGCATGGAAGATAACAAGCAAGATCAAAAAGATTGCAGTAATGATGATAGAACTGCTACTGCAACTGGCACTGATCTTATCATTGTACATGATGAGAGCTATGTGAACCTTGCTAAATATGTGTCAAGTTGGGTCATTGACAGTGGAGCATCACTACATGTGACATCACGAAAGGAATTCTTCACATCTTATACACCTGGTGACTTTGGGGTGTTGAAGATGGGTAATGATGGTGTGGCCCAGGTTGTGGGCATTGGAGATGTACGTTTGGTGACCAACATTGGAGAAAAATTAATGCTTAAAAATGTAAGACATGTTCCTTAAATTCGATTAAGCTTGATCTCTACTGGAAAACTCGATGATGATGGGTACTGCAACACTTTTCATTGTGGTCAAAGGAAGCTTACTAAAGGAAACATGGTGCTAGCTCGTGGGAAGAAGCACACAAGCCTGTACTTGCTGCAAGCCTCAATTCCCACTGTTTCTGTAAATGTGGAAAATAACGATCTTGCAAAATTGTGGCATAGAAGACTTGGTCATGTAAATGAAAAGGGGCTAAGTTGTTTGATGAAGAAAAATGCACTACCTGATTTAAAATGTGTAAAATTGGACAAATGTTCTCATTGTTTTGCAGGAAAGCAGAATCGGGTCTCGTTTAAGAGACATCCTCCTTCAAGAAAATCAGGTTTGCTTGATCTTGTTCATTCTGATGTTTGTGGTCCGTTAAAAGTTAAGACCTTTAGTGGAGCACTTTACTTTGTTATTTTTATTGATGACTATTCAAAGAAATTGTGGACATATGCTTTAAAAACAAAAGATCAGGTACTTGATGTTTTTAAGCAGCTTCAAGCCTTGGTTGAAAGGCAATCTGGTAAAAAGCTAAAGTGTTTACATTTTGACAATGGTGGTGAGTACATCGGTCCACTTGATGAATATTGTAAGGCTCAAGGTATTCGGCATCAGTTTACACCAAAGAAGACTCCACAGCTGAATGGTGTAGCAGAGAGAATGAATAGGACTTTGTTAGAGAGAATGAGGTGCATGCTTTCAGAGGCTAAGTTCCCAAAACACTTTTAGTGTGAAGCTTTATTTATAGCTACACATGTGATTAATTTGTTTCCTTGTTTTTCTTTGAATGGTGATGTTCCAGATAAGGTTTGGCTTGGCAAGGAGGTTTCTTACAGTCATTTACGCGTCTTTGGATGTAAGGCATTTGTGCATGTGCCTAATGATGAAAGATCGAAGTTGGATTCCAAGACTCGCCAATGCATCTTTGTGGGATATGGTTTTAACAAGTTTAGCTATAGGTTTTATGATCCTATAGAGAAGAAATTGATTCGTAGCAAGGATGCACACTTTGTTGAAGACCAAACAATTGAAGAAATTCAGAAATCACAAGAAACTGCATCTCGTAGTGGCTATGATCTGGTTGATTTAGATCTCCCTCCATTGACTCCTGCAACTCCAACAATTCCTGCACCAACTCCAACTGAGCATGTACAACAAAATGACAATGAAGGTCATGTACTTGAGGAAGATGATCCCCATGATGAAGATGCTGAAATTGATCATCATGCTTCTCCTGAAACTCAAAAAACCTTTGTAAGGCGATCTACCGGGGATCGATGCCCTTCCACTAGGTATCCTTCTTCCGAGTATGTTCTCTTAACCAACGGAGGAGAACCTGAGACCTTTAAAGAAGCTATAGACAGCGATGATAAGCAACTTTGGTTGGATGCAATGAAAGAAGAGATGAAGTCCTTGCATGATAACAACACTTTTGATCTAGTGAAACTACCAAAGGGAAAGAAGGCTTTGAAGAATCGTTGGGTTTACAAGCTGAAGCAAGATGAAAATGCAAAGACGCTTCTGTACAAAACAAAACATGTAATAAAAGGATGCAACCAAAGAAAGGGAATTGACTTTGAAGAGATATTTGCACCGGTTGTCAAGATGTCTTCCACCAGAGTTGTTTTGGGTCTTCCTGCTAGTTTGAATTTAGAAGTTGAGCAGTTGGATGTGAAGACCGCTTTTCTTCATGGTGACCTTGAAGAAGACATTTACATGGAACAAACAGAGGGCTTCAAAGTTAAAGAGAAGGAAGAATATGTGTGCAAATTGAAGAAGAGTTTGTATGGTTTAAAACAAGCTCCAAGGCAATGGTATCGCAAATTTGACTCTTTTATGGGGGGGCAAGGCTACAAAAAGACATATAATGATCATTGTGTTTTCTTGAAGAAATTTGTTAACGGTGATTTTATCATTTTGCTACTTTATGTTGATGACATGCTTATTGTAGGGCAAAATGTAGAACGGGTTGCTAGTTTGAAGCAATAGTTGAGCAAGACTTTCTCCATGAAGGAACTTGGTCTGGCGAAGAACATTTTAGAAATGAGAATTATTCGTGATCGCAAGGCTCGAAAGTTATGGCTATCACAAGAAGCATATATTCAGAGAGTGATTGAAAGGTTCAATATGGAGAAAGCAACACCTGTGAGTACTCCACTTCCTATGCATTTTAAGTTGTGTTCTCAACAGTGTCCTTCCACAACAGAAGAGAAGGAGAAGATGACGCATGTTCCTTATGTTTCTACCGTGGTTAGTCTGATGTATGCAATGATTTGCAATCGTCCTGATATAGCTCACGCTGTAGGTTTGTTTAGTAGATTTCTTTCTAATCCAGGTAAAGAGCATTGGACTGTTGTGAAGTGGATTATGAGATACTTACAGGGTACTGCTGATATGAAGCTTTATTTTGGGAATGACAAACTTTGTCTTGTTGATTATTCAGATTCGATATTGACTTGAGAAAATCTACTTCGGGTTATTTGGTCACTTTTGCAGGGGGAGCAGTGTCTTGGCAATCTGGCTACAAAAATGTGTGGCTTTGTCTACTACTGAGTCGGAGTTTATTGCAGCGACAGAGGCATGTAAGGAGTTGTTGTGGATGAAGCAATTTGTTCGTCATCTTGGATTTACACAAAAGAGGTATGTGTTGTGTTGTGATAATCAAAGTGCAATCCATCTTGCTAATAATCCCATTTTCGTGCAAAATCGAAGCATATTGATGTGAGATATCATTGGATACGTGATGTTCTTGATGATAAGTTAATTGAGCTTGAGAAAATTTATACCAACGACAATGGTTCCAACATGATGACTAAAGCTTTGGCAAAAGACAAATTTGAGACTTGTCGTTCAATTGCCGGAATGGCAACCACCTCCACATAGTAACCAATATCATAGTAAGGGTACTACTCCATTATCATAGTAACCAATATCAATGTAAGGGTACTACTCCATTATCATAGTAAGAGAAGTTTGGGAGGACCCCGTCATTGGTCCCGTGGTTTTTACTCTTCACATCGAAGAGTTTTTCCACGTTAAAAATTCGTGTGTTCTTACTTTATTATTATCTCTTGTTCTGTTGACAATTTGCAATAATCATTGGTGATTGTGATGCATTTTGCTGGATTTGTCTGTCATTCATAACAAATTCCCCACGTCAACAAGGCCTATTTTTCTAATCACGTGTTTTGTATTGACCACAGATAAAACATTACACTACAATGTTTAATTGATTTTTAGGATGATGAATCTATTAAAGAATTGGTTGCATTAGATCTGAATCATCTTAAAAAGATGTCTAGGAGAGAGATTGTTATTCATGTAAGAACATATCTTATTTTTATTTTATTTTTGCTGTTTTAATCCTTTTTGTTTAACATTTACGTGTATAACGGTTAATCCATAAACTGTGAATATATAAACATCTGCAGTTCATGTCTATGTTTCCCATTAATGTTGTCTGTTTTTCTTTCTTTCCTTGGGTTCAATTTTCAATCATTATCCTTTTCTCGGTTGCTCTCGCTTCTCAGGATGTGCAGGCTGAACATCCTATGCCTACTTCTCGTGCACTGAAAACTTGGAAGAAGAGACAGAAAAAACTAATTTCTACTCACATCCTGCTTGCGTCCTTTTCAATTCCTTCAACTATTTTTTGAAATTGTATTTATGAACGCAGTTGAATCAAATTGTACCAGTTCTTACTGCGGTACGAATTGAAAAACTGTTGTTTGTTTTATGATTTCGTTGTCTGACTTGACATTTGGTTATTTCGCCATTTAACTACTGCTGAGTTTCCATAATATTACGGACATGTTCTGGCCACCGTCTTGCCTTGCGGTAAACTACTGCTTCATTTTATTCTAACTACTATATTTATATGACATAGTATTTTCCTTGTACAGTTTCATGTATACCTTATAATATATAGGAACAAAATCATTACAATCAGACATATAACAACTTATGAATAACATTAAATTGCAACAACCAAAAACATGTTTTAAGGGAACAAATAGGTTTAATAATAAATGACCATACACAGTATGGCTACTTGAACTGCTATTTTCCTTGATTTAGAGCATGACAACCTCAACCTCCAACGATTACAATGCATGTGGAATCTAATTAACTAGTATTTGAAATTGTGTACTTTGATGTTTCTAATGTTTCAATCTCTCTAAGCTAGGATACTAATGTAGACCCCTTTGCTGAGCTGAGCTGTTGAGAATAGTGGAATGAAGATTATGGTCATTATATGTACAACTTCAACTGCGAATATTGTGTACCTGTGATTGCGAATATTTAGGAAAGAAAGAAAACTCAATATGTTTTGCTGTAAGGTCAGTGTACGAACTATGAATTATGGTTTTTTTTTTAAGTATGTGTTGCAACACTCATACCATTTTCTGACCAGTGCTTGAGCTCAGTTAAAAATTCGGAAGGCAAGAGAGGTTTTGGCTATAAAAATTCAATTTAAATTGGGATATCCACTGATGTCCAAACACTGATAGCTGCAAATAAAGATATGCACAGCGAATGCATCAATATGCAATCAGAGGAAGTATAAATGGAGAAATGAAAATAAATATGGATTGGAAGCGAAATTATGCCTCTGGCATATACAGATTTTGTTTTCATACAACCACATTCCACTGTTAGCCTATATAAATAAGAGAACTTTAAAGAAGAAAAATTATCAGATGCGACAACAACGAACAACGGAGAAAAGCGTCATTGGATAATTTTCCTAACAAAATCTTCATTCGATCAAACAAGCTTCTCTTATTAATCGACATCACAACAACAACAGTCATACTTTGACATCGTCTTAGCGGCGTTCAGTCGCTAAGCACTGAACGCCACAAGCTGCAGATAGAAAGGACATCACCATTGCCAAATCTCAGTTCAACTCATGCAAATTAAAAGAACAGCAGCACCATCCCCGGATTCAAAAAGAGGCAATTATTTGCAGTAACATGAATAAGCCTATAAAACATATGAAACCAACTCAACTATGTTTAAACCATACATAGAAGTTACAGATTAGCACAAATTTAAGCAGCCATACCTTCTTTGCTGTAATTCTCCCGTAGGTAGTATATAATGAGGCGGTCTTTTGATTACTACATAAATATTTTTGACATGCATGTATCGTACTATCACTATCAATTGTAACCTCGTAGGTATCAGTAGCCATTGGCACAAGATTCATATTCTTCCGTAGTGCCACTTCAGTTCACTACAAAGTACAAAGTGAAATCAGATAATTAATTGAATTCCAAAACCATTTCAAAACAACGAATTCATACCGTTACAGCAAAGGAATGGTAATCTGAACAACTGAAGACCCCAACAATCATCAATCTCCGCTGGAGTCATCTACTCCACTTCAGCCAGATAATCATCAATCTCTGCTGGGTTCAGTACCTTGAATTTTCTGTCATCATTGTACCGCTTCGCAAGAAATGTTTTCTTCTCTGCCTCTTCTCCAAATAATATGGTCTTGATCTTAGTTTGTGCACAAATTTTCGGTTACCTCAACCATCTACCAGAATAGCAAAGAAGCTGCATACGTTAAAACTTGGTTGGACATTCGGGTTGATCAATGAATCTACATTTTCGAGTGATATTCTACATTTTCTAGTCACATTACAACCTCCATCGTCCTTTTCATTTTCAGACATTTCAGAGCGTGCACCAACTAAATCGCTATCATTTTCTTCAACATTGCCAGCATTTTCGTATCCATTGATCTTTCTTGGAGATTAGCCACAGTTTGCTGCATATTTTCAATGAGCATGTGTGCAGCTGTGCTCGGAAAATTCACGACCAATAAACTCTATCGATTCAATCACGGTGTACGAAATCGCAACCTCTCCCCCTCTTGCAGTACCCATTTATATAACATTTGCAAAGTCAACTAGTCGAAGGATGATTTAGTTCAGCATTTACGACATAAGCATTTGCCTTTGGTTGAAATCTATTGGGCAGATGAGAACGAGATGATGGGGCAACCCAAGCAGGATTTGGTGCTTTTCATTCAATAAACCTTCTTGAATTTGCATTTCGGACTTTGTACCGTTCATGGAATGTAATTCACTCATTGTTATCGGGTTAAACATTGAATCTCACTGCTGTCATCATCATTGTTATCATCATCTTCATCAATCTCAAACAACAGTATTCTCCATTTTGAACTTATCAAAGTTATCACTGTCAGATAGTTTCCGTCCCTATTAAAGACTACGTACATATAAAGTTCAAGTACAAACTACTAAATATAAAAAGAAATACTAGTGAACTATTCATGTTAACAGGAAGTGATCGATTTAAGAAGTAGGGAATTATGTGTAAGGTAGGACTTACAGAACCTAAATACATGAGCAGAGGAGAAAACCAAAAAACATCAAACTTTTATCGACTCTAAATCAATTGAAGCAGTGATTTTAATTAAAATCACAAATGAATTTCTTGATAATAAAAAAATACAAACAGCTCAATGAAATAAAATAAAAAAATAATTTGACATGCATTAGTTTTATTTGAGCTAATAGTCTAAGAAAAACATATCTACAAAGATGGTAGGATATTAATTTTTACATTCTCTTAAAAGATTGATTGATTAAGGTAATCACTTGACTATTTGATTGTTTTCAATGAACCATCATGTATACAAATGATGCAAAAAAGTAATTTACTATGAAACCTAAACACATAAATTTTACCCGTCTTTATAAATTAGCTTGGTGAATTATATATGCATTTAACTTTTATTTTTCAAAATAAAAGTTTTAAGAACGTATCAATGAAGATAATATAATCATTTTTTTTGTGATCTTTACATGGAATATTAATAAATAATTTTAGCTGACATATGACATTTATTCATGAATCAACATTTATACAAACATATCTAACAAATTACTTTATTACAAATTAGAGTCAAAAATAATATAATTACAAGCCGCTTGCTATGACAACTGAATAGGTAAGGTTTCGTTTCATTCACCTAGAAATGATATACGCTGCAGAAAAAAAGATACGCATAAAATAGTATGCAACTAGTGCTCACAAGTGGATCAACGTTTAATAAGGCACATAAATAGGACGTATGCTATATATAAGATATGTCAGTTATATAAGTCACAAAAGATATGTCAGCTATATATATATATATATATATATATATATATATATATATATATATATATATATATATGTAAGAAGTTACAAAAAAGATATACATAGGATATGTTAGTTATACATACATACACACACACACACATATATATATATGGGTGCCATTGAACGCTCGCCTATATGAGGAGCGTTCAATGTCACCCCAAATAGTGAGCACCCCATTTGGCCCCTATATAAACCAAGCATTTATATTAGAATAAGTGAGTGAGAGGTGAGAGAATGAGTGGAGGGAGAGAGAAACGTGATATGTGGTGGAAATCAGGGGGCATTTAGGGGTGCTACACTATTTGGGGTGTCATTGAACGCTCGTCTGTATATATATATATATATATATATATATATATGTATATGTATATATATATAAAATCCTAAAAGCAGCAAATCCATCATATTTGATTTTATTATGTGTCAAAATTTGTAGAATAAGATTAAAAAATATAGTGTTCTTGAAATAAAGAAGCACTGAAAATATATATTAAATATTGTTCCCATGGGAAATATGGTTTAAGCATGGTGAAATTGTATAATTTGACATTTATTCGGGGAAACTAGGTTCCATCCTTATTATCAGATTTAGTACGCGAAAACCCATTCTTAAAAATATGCATTAACTTTCACCCTTGTTTAAGTTTTCATTTAAAAAAAAACAATTCTTTAATATTAAATTTGAACATTTTTTATGATCTACTAAACATTTTTTTTAATGCAATCAGTTGCAAACGATTCTATAAATACCTGTAGAATTCTATGCAAAAATATATGCACAAATATCCTAAAACTAAAAAATATGATGTTTTTTCTTTTATATAACTTGTTTTCAAGAAGGGAAGTTCATGTTATTCATTTTATACTCGGTGAATAACTATCGTGTAAATCCATTACTTGTAACTTATAAATGGCTCATTATACAAACATATAGTTATTTCATTCGAGACATTTTCAAAATGAACTTGAAAAAGCAATTCAATATGTATATTTTATAATTATGAAAAGAAATTATGCCTTTCGCCGATATTATGGATATTATACTAATTGTAAAGGTATCATAATATTTAAATGTAGTTTGAATAACTACACGTATTTGAAACATATACATAAAAAATCAAACTGACATAGCTTATGTACGTTTATATTGCCAGTACGAATGTTCATCCATTATATGTATATAAAATAAAAAAGGACTACTCGTATCGCTAACGAGTTAGCGTGTTTTCAATCCCACTAAACAACGTTTTCACTATTATAGGAAAAACAAGCCTTGAATAGTCAGATTAGTTTAACCATTCAAAATTCTGTTCGGATTGACGAGTAGCATAATGAGTGAGTCCCAACAAATATTGTATCAAATGTAATGTCGTGAAAAATAAAAATTAGTAACCATCAATAATCGACAACCCTCTATGTCCTTTTTGTATCAATGGAAAGAAAATGTGTAACGACCCGGGAAAAGACGACCTTGGTTATCCGATACATAACACCTATCGAACAATCAAAAGTCGAAATTTACCAGATAGTCCAAGAATGAAATTAGAGGGTAAGGATAGATAAGATAGAAAATTAGAACAGAAGAAGAAGAAGAACACAACAACATCAGAGTAACACGAATCTCACAGCGGAACGAATAAAATATAATATGCAACATAACTTGAAATCAAAAGCAGTATATGTATATAATACCATTATCAGAGTACAACACTTACAATACAGCGGAATAAACAATAGCTACATAAGTCCTGAAGCCTCCTGCTCCAAGCTCTCCAAGTATATCTGTAAAATCCTGACTACTTGACTGCCCGTACAAATTTGGGCACCCAAGAGTTTAGGGAAAACAAAACAAAATAAAACTCTGGGTCAGTCATGGGACTGGTGTGAGTAAACTCCAATCATTTGGTTTAACTTTTCAAAATCCTTTTCAACAGAAAAGATAATCGTAAGACCAATCCACTCATAAATACGGATGGCTTTTACCTTACGATAACCCAAAACACTTTGGAAATCATATATTATCTGATATTATAATAATGTCTAATCACAAGTAATTAAAATCTAGTAGAACGCTTGCATCTCACGCTCTACATATATAATATATATACAATCAAACTCGCAGGCACTTATTGGAGATTGTATTCCAATTTGACAAGGTATGGGACCACCTTCCGAATGTGTATCTCTAGAGGCAAATACACTGGGTTCAACAAGAACATCTTGCAACCCGGCCCACACATGACCGACCACTCATTTCGCTTGAGTGTATCGAATGTATATCACCAACGGTTGGGATCAGCAACCGCCTCCCGAAATGGGACAGCATCGATAGATTTAAGAACAAAAGGAATTTCTCTAGATAGGTGATCATACACCCTACTTCGGAGCGACCGACTTAGCCATGCTGCCTGCCCGATTTTTGTCCTTTCCTGGTTGATGAGGCTTGAGGTCATAACGTATCTTTTGACAGATCACACCTCCCTTTACTTTGAATGCCACATCGTCATACCCGCCAAATCACAAATTGATTTCCCCAAAAATACCACGGGTATAAAGCTAAGAGAAACGAATTCCTCCGCCACCAAACGTAAGTACGTTTGAAGAGGTCAACTTACGCGATCTTTTGAATATACTCTGTCAGACATTCTTCCATTCACGTTTGTCCTGGGACTGGACAAACCGAAGGCACTATTCTGTAAACAGGATAGCCCTTGCACAACTCCGTCTTCAATATATTCAGCATACTTGATTCGCAACGCTTATGCCAATACGGAGTGGTTCTCTGGATAATAATCCAACCGGTCTCTCCATATTAACAACGTAAAATGGTCAAAACTTTGATAGTCGGTGAGTTAACTATCAAACGAAAACATGTCGGTGTGCAAACAACGATATTATTTCTCGAAGGAAATTCTATCGAACAATCATCATTTCATTCATTCGTTCATTTCCCTATTCCTGTTGTTTAATGTTCCTTATTCACTATATTTAGAGAATATATATCATTATCATTGGAAAACATTTCCATCTCTTGTTTCTATATTCAGAAAACAATTCTGCTTCTCATTTGGAAAACATTTCCAAATCTCTTTCATTTGATTAAACAGATGTTTGAATAAACATCACTATGCCAAATCTCCTTCATTTGGTTTCCACTTAACCACTTTTCACCATCGAATCTTAACCATTTCTTAGTTAAAACGAAGTCAATCAAGTTGGGGTATAGTTACCTCTCAGACCTTAACTGAACAACATTTCTAACTTCGAAATAGGCAAAGTTCATCTTTCTAAATCTTTAACACTTCTTTACGACATTCTCGGATTTTATTTACAAATCCGCTTCTCGTACGGAAAACACTTGATTATAACAATGGTGTTATAATCCCCTACATCCGAAATATAATGACTTTATAAATACTTTGATTTTCTAACTCGAATAAATAACAAACTAAATTATTAACTCATACTCGGTTAACTCTAAGTTGTAACTCTTACTCAATTTACTCTTATTCTATTTAACTCTTACTGGACTAACCCTTGTTCAGATAACTCGGTCTGATTTACTCATTTTGACCCACTTACTTGATCAGTTCAACTGGACTAACTTAGCTTAATTCACTTGACGAAATTACTTTTATCGATTAACTAATATTTGACTTGACACCATTCGCTCGACTCTAGATTGCAGCGATCACAATGGTTACGCCTGATTCCCTCAGGAAACATCCGTCCGCCTTAGGCTATCTGCAGCCCTGCGAATTACGCTAGCAGTCGTGCTCACTGGTAGCTTATCTTAAATGACTACTTCTGTTTAACTCTATCTCGAATAACTAAATTCGAGCAAATCTAATTGAATAACTAATATTCCATCATCCCTCATTCGATTACTAGATTTGGATAACTCTAGTTCGATTAGACTCTAATCGATTAACTCTAACCGATTAACTCTAATTGGTTAACTCTAACTAAATAACTCTAGCTGTTTAACTCTAACGGTTTAACTTCCCTGTTTAACTCTATTGAATCAACCCTATTGGATTAACCCCTTTTCGAACAACTAATGTTCGATAAATTCCCTTTCGAATAAACTGATATTCGATAACTTCACTTCGAATAACTCTTATTCGATAAATTCTCCTTTGTCCTTATTCAGTTTCAAACATCCGTGTGGAGATCGATTTTTACTTCTCTATATAAGTCTTGACTTACATACTCTATTTATCCAAAGATAAATAACTAAATTAATTTATAAAACTTTATTTATAAATTAACCTTCTCACTTTATCTGTTAAAACAGATCTTTCTTAAAAGTTCACTTTGAATTCATATTCTGTTTACCCGTGTGCGAAGCACGGGCCTAAATTCTTCCTAGTGTAAAATTCTCCTTTATTACACTTTTATCCATTTTCAAGTACTTCAATATTCTATTTATTTTCTAAATAAATAATTCTTTTTTTATAACTCAGTTTATTTCTCTAGATAAATATTTCCTTTTAGTCTATTTGTAAATGTTTTACAAATATTTTCTTTTCTATTTTATTTGTAAATGTCTTACAAACAATTCCCCCTCTCTATTTGTTTTACAAATATTTTCCCTTTATTGCTTTGATTTCTATAAAATGATTTCTTTTATAAAACCCCTTTTTCCTTTCATATATAAAATATGCTGATTTTATATAAAAAATCTATTTTCAAAATATACTTTGGAAATCTCCCTTTTTACTTTCTCGTATCACTTATGGTGTAAAAATATCAAATCAAACTGATCGGTCATCATCCAAACACACAGAATCAATAACGGGGAATATAACACATCATATATCAAAATATATGAAAAGCGGTAAATAAATGTTGAGGAACCCAGTTGGGTCCCTCCAGCCTGTTCCCCTGGATCCACAGATGTCAGTCAACATATATAGCATGAAGGTAAAATATGCTGATAACCAGAATCAATATTTCGATACGATTTATATATATCGTTATCGATGTTTTAAATCAACTGACTAGCAGTTCAACCAAACCGCCAACACACAGCAATTCAACCAATATTTGTCAATTCTAAAAATGCATTATAAAAATATAAATTGTTCAGAGTTAGTGAGATTTACTCACCTTAGTCGGTTTATCGTTAAATAACGATAACCGTTGTTGACTTGATTCAGACGTTAAATTCCACTGTAAATCCAAACGAGTCCCAATTAACTCTCAGTCAGTTTCATGGCGTAGCCACCGTCCATACGATCTCAACGGATCTGACCGTTCGTGATTCTGATATCATATGATCAAGATATGATATTCAGAAGTTAATACACTTTTAAATTAAAATAACTTAATTCTAATTAAATCAATGGGCCTTCACCTTTGTTTTCTTTTCTTGGCCCATACGTGGATACCCAATCCTCTTCATACCCCTTCTTCCCCAACTGTCGATCCCCAGGAACCCAAACACAGTACATTTCCAAATTTTCAAACCCCCAACCGCACATTACTTCCTCAACGATTTCGCGTACCAATACCACCATTGATATCCCCTTTGTCTCCACTGTGTCTTCCACCCAAGAGCGCCACATCCGAACTCGAGTACCCATTTCCGTCGAACTGCTCATACACCAGGTTCCGACGTCCCCTTGAACCGAATCCACCCAAAACGCTCTGCTAGGTGCGGTTCAATCCCATAAACAAGAATTAAATGCCGAATCTTCACACTATCCTTTGTAATTCCCAAATCTTGGAACCCTAGAACCCGCTGAGACACCCAGTGACTGAAAAAAAAACTGTCGAACTCAATGAAATTCGCACCAGCGTGAAGAGAATTGAAGCAGGAGTTCAAAGATGCTTGTTTTGCAATTAAAGGAATTTTATTTGATTTTTATTTGATTTACGAAGTGGAAGTTTCACTGTTTGAAGAAAAAGGATTGTGGCGGCGCGATTCTGACTGTGAGAAAAATGTATTTAGGGTTAGGTTGATTGAGGGTATTATATAGGTAGATTTTTTATATTTTTTATTCGATTATTTATTTTATTTTTAAGCAAACACTGTTTTATTTTGTCCTCTAAAATTCCTATGATCACATACGTTCCCCAAAAATCATGAAAATTGACATGCAGCTAGAGTTTGACATTACGGTCCCAACGAAACTGGTTTCGTCAAATTCCGCCTCCGTTTGCTCACACAGCGTATTTTTAACCGTCAAAATACTGAATGTTTTTCACTCTAAAAATCCGTACGGCCACATACTAACTCTAAAAATCACGAAACTGGAAATCTAACAACTATTTGATATTGCGGATCCAACAAAACTGGTTTCGTCGAAAACGGAGGTCGTATGAAAAACTGGCTATTTTTAAAGTCCAAAATAGCCCTTTTAAATATATAAATATATTTAAAAACAATTAAATTTAATATTTAAAAATAAATATTATCGTATATATTCACATATGATGTACCATAGCTCTAAAATATCATATCAGCATCTATAACTCGATATTCAAATTCTAGTGTAAACTCAATATTCACATTATATAGAAAACCCTTTTATAACGTATATAAAGCGTCGCAAATTATAAAAGAATTCCATAGCGACTATTTTAAAATTTGATTTGGACATAAAACAAAATCTACACGATGAAATCCAGATTTTTCTCTTCCACTAGGAAGATATACTCCACCAGCTCCACACGTTTCTTGTTTCACAGAAATCCGAGTTAAAACGAACCCTGTATATCCAATTGAAGTTCGAATCGCCAAATAACGAACTGCAGCGCCATTTCGAGCTATATTATAATTATAATATAAATTATACGTTCAAATGGCGTTTATAAATATATTCTTGGAAATAATCCAATATAAACTGAATTATATATATATTTTATATTGCCCATTCACACAATACTGTGAATTCCACTATTTCTGACTATTTCCGAAATAAATATATTATTCCCTTATTTAATTCAATTAAATATTCACTATAATTCAATTCAACGACCCTTTAATTCTCTAAATCACTATTCAAATAATTAAATAAATTAATTATTCTGTTGCTGAAAATGCGGGTCGTTACATTCTTCCCCCCTTAAAATAATTTCGTCCTCGAAATTGCTAAGGTAGAGAACACCCCTATTAACTAGTTTCGAATTATTCATTTACTTCTTTAATTTCAGTTTCAACTGAATTTATTTATTTCAATTAAATTGTTACTTCATTTCTATAAACGAAAATTTTCAAAACTCCTGAAAATTTTCTAACACCCGAAATTTCCAAAAAATTTCGCCAGCACCTCCTTTGTATCGGGAGCATCGGGAAAATCCCCAAACCGCCACACAGGCCTCTCCAACCCAAAAGAAAATCAAACAGCCAAGCGGCTTGCCAATTCGGCTCATCAAAATCTCATCAAACTCATATGAATATAAATGTGTACCTTTTGTCGGGCATTCCTTATATTACTTCCATCTACTGCCAATCCAACATATGCAACTGTCATCCCAGTCAACTCAAATCACTTTTATCTTCAACACACCCATTCGCTTATCCAAGCAAAATTCCAACCAAACTGCAATTTCAATCTCAATTCAAATATCTTACTCAACCATCCATTTCTATCCCAGATTATCTCTAATCCAGTCCAATTCTACTTGGTACCATTCTATTTCAATTCAACTCAATTTCCACTGAACTGCCTTCAATTCAATTTCAAATTTGCTTTCACAAATTTCTATTTAATTTGTGTTTATTTCAATAATCTGTACCTGGGAATTTCAAATAGCTTTGCCTTTTCCAAAAATCAAATATCCCTTTGGAATATCAAAACAACTCGGTTTCTCAAAATAATTCAAAAACAAAATTTTTGGTAGTAATCTGTCACTTGCAAACTCGAAAATGAACACCGATGATGTCCGGATCAACAACGGAATTTATTTTCCAGCTATCGAAGTGAGTTCAATACTATGTCACTTTCAAAACCATTTCTAAACACTTTCATTTTGAAATTCATTTCAAAATATCCCTTTTTAATGCTTGTAACAAATTCAAAATCTCCCAGGATTTTAAAATTCACATATATTCAATTTAATTCCATTTACAACGCTTATTCAAATTTTAGCAATTTTAATTCCAATTCTGAACTTAAATTCAGATTTAATTCATCTGATTTCATATATTTCACTTTTATGAATTTTGATTTGTTATTTACATAACCATTCCACATTTTATAATCTTATTCGATTATAATCACAAACAACACATTCAATATACTATAATAATTTCAAATATCTACACTTTGCTTATATCAAAATATAATTTGGGTAAAATCATTTCATTTACCCTTTTTCAAAACATACTGTGTCGGTTCATCGTATTCAAGCGTTTAGTAACCCCTATCGATACAGTGGATCAAACTGATCGACCAGAATTCATAAACAACTCAACCAATAAATCTCCACAATATAAACCATTTTATATCAAATAACAAATACGTTCACTCGTATATATACACTCAAACTCAGTCTAGGGTATTACTAACCCCATCTCTACTGAATCACGCCACAGAGCCAAGGTAATACTTAACCTTCAGCTCTGATACCACTGTAACGACCCGGGAAAAGACGACCTTGGTTATCCGATACATAACACCTATCGAACAATCAAAAGTCGAAATTTACCAGATAGTCCAAGAATGAAATTAGAGGGTAAGGATAGATAAGATAGAAAATTAGAACAGAAGAAGAAGAAGAACACAACAACATCAGAGTAACACGAATCTCACAGCGGAACGAATAAAATATAATATGCAACATAACTTGAAATCAAAAGCAGTATATGTATATAATACCATTATCAGAGTACAACACTTACAATACAGCGGAATAAACAATAGCTACATAAGTCCTGAAGCCTCCTGCTCCAAGCTCTCCAAGTATATCTGTAAAATCCTGACTACTTGACTGCCCGTACAAATTTGGGCACCCAAGAGTTTAGGGAAAACAAAACAAAATAAAACTCTGGGTCAGTCATGGGACTGGTGTGAGTAAACTCCAATCATTTGGTTTAACTTTTCAAAATCCTTTTCAAAAGAAAAGATAATCGTAAGACCAATCCACTCATAAATACGGATGGCTTTTACCTTACGATAACCCAAAACACTTTGGAAATCATATATTATCTGATATTATAATAATGTCTAATCACAAGTAATTAAAATCTAGTAGAACGCTTGCATCTCACGCTCTACATATATAATATATATACAATCAAACTCGCAGGCACTTATTGGAGATTGTATTCCAATTTGACAAGGTATGGGACCACCTTCCGAATGTGTATCTCTAGAGGCAAATACACTGGGTTCAACAAGAACATCTTGCAACCCGGCCCACACATGACCGACCACTCATTTCGCTTGAGTGTATCGAATGTATATCACCAACGGTTGGGATCAGCAACCGCCTCCCGAAATGGGACAGCATCGATAGATTTAAGAACAAAAGGAATTTCTCTAGATAGGTGATCATACACCCTACTTCGGAGCGACCGACTTAGCCATGCTGCCTGCCCGATTTTTGTCCTTTCCTGGTTGATGAGGCTTGAGGTCATAACGTATCTTTTGACAGATCACACCTCCCTTTACTTTGAATGCCACATCGTCATACCCGCCAAATCACAAATTGATTTCCCCAAAAATACCACGGGTATAAAGCTAAGAGAAACGAATTCCTCCGCCACCAAACGTAAGTACGTTTGAAGAGGTCAACTTACGCGATCTTTTGAATATACTCTGTCAGACATTCTTCCATTCACGTTTGTCCTGGGACTGGACAAACCGAAGGCACTATTCTGTAAACAGGATAGCCCTTGCACAACTCCGTCTTCAATATATTCAGCATACTTGATTCGCAACGCTTATGCCAATACGGAGTGGTTCTCTGGATAATAATCCAACCGGTCTCTCCATATTAACAACGTAAAATGGTCAAAACTTTGATAGTCGGTGAGTTAACTATCAAACGAAAACATGTCGGTGTGCAAACAACGATATTATTTCTCGAAGGAAATTCTATCGAACAATCATCATTTCATTCATTCGTTCATTTCCCTATTCCTGTTGTTTAATGTTCCTTATTCACTATATTTAGAGAATATATATCATTATCATTGGAAAACATTTCCATCTCTTGTTTCTATATTCAGAAAACAATTCTGCTTCTCATTTGGAAAACATTTCCAAATCTCTTTCATTTGATTAAACAGATGTTTGAATAAACATCACTATGCCAAATCTCCTTCATTTGGTTTCCACTTAACCACTTTTCACCATCGAATCTTAACCATTTCTTAGTTAAAACGAAGTCAATCAAGTTGGGGTATAGTTACCTCTCAGACCTTAACTGAACAACATTTCTAACTTCGAAATAGGCAAAGTTCATCTTTCTAAATCTTTAACACTTCTTTACGACATTCTCGGATTTTATTTACAAATCCGCTTCTCGTACGGAAAACACTTGATTATAACAATGGTGTTATAATCCCCTACATCCGAAATATAATGACTTTATAAATACTTTGATTTTCTAACTCGAATAAATAACAAACTAAATTATTAACTCATACTCGGTTAACTCTAAGTTGTAACTCTTACTCAATTTACTCTTATTCTATTTAACTCTTACTGGACTAACCCTTGTTCAGATAACTCGGTCTGATTTACTCATTTTGACCCACTTACTTGATCAGTTCAACTGGACTAACTTAGCTTAATTCACTTGACGAAATTACTTTTATCGATTAACTAATATTTGACTTGACACCATTCGCTCGACTCTAGATTGCAGCGATCACAATGGTTACGCCTGATTCCCTCAGGAAACATCCGTCCGCCTTAGGCTATCTGCAGCCCTGCGAATTACGCTAGCAGTCGTGCTCACTGGTAGCTTATCTTAAATGACTACTTCTGTTTAACTCTATCTCGAATAACTAAATTCGAGCAAATCTAATTGAATAACTAATATTCCATCATCCCTCGTTCGATTACTAGATTTGGATAACTCTAGTTCGATTAGACTCTAATCGATTAACTCTAACCGATTAACTCTAATTGGTTAACTCTAACTAAATAACTCTAGCTGTTTAACTCTAACGGTTTAACTTCCCTGTTTAACTCTATTGAATCAACCCTATTGGATTAACCCCTTTTCGAACAACTAATGTTCGATAAATTCCCTTTCGAATAAACTGATATTCGATAACTTCACTTCGAATAACTCTTATTCGATAAATTCTCCTTTGTCCTTATTCAGTTTCAAACATCCGTGTGGAGATCGATTTTTACTTCTCTATATAAGTCTTGACTTACATACTCTATTTATCCAAAGATAAATAACTAAATTAATTTATAAAACTTTATATATAAATTAACCTTCTCACTTTATCTGTTAAAACAGATCTTTCTTAAAAGTTCACTTTGAATTCATATTCTGTTTACCCGTGTGCGAAGCACGGGCCTAAATTCTTCCTAGTGTAAAATTCTCCTTTATTACACTTTTATCCATTTTCAAGTACTTCAATATTCTATTTATTTTCTAAATAAATAATTCCTTTTTTATAACTCAGTTTATTTCTCTAGATAAATATTTCCTTTTAGTCTATTTGTAAATGTTTTACAAATATTTTCTTTTCTATTTTATTTGTAAATGTCTTACAAACAATTCCCCCTCTCTATTTGTTTTACAAATATTTTCCCTTTATTGCTTTGATTTCTATAAAATGATTTCTTTTATAAAACCCCTTTTTCCTTTCATATATAAAATATGCTGATTTTATATAAAAAATCTATTTTCAAAATATACTTTGGAAATCTCCCTTTTTACTTTCTCGTATCACTTATGGTGTAAAAATATCAAATCAAACTGATCGGTCATCATCCAAACACACAGAATCAATAACGGGGAATATAACACATCATATATCAAAATATATGAAAAGCGGTAAATAAATGTTGAGGAACCCAGTTGGGTCCCTCCAGCCTGTTCCCCTGCATCCACAGATGTCAGTCAACATATATAGCATGAAGGTAAAATATGCTGATAACCAGAATCAATATTTCGATACGATTTATATATATCGTTATCGATGTTTTAAATCAACTGACTAGCAGTTCAACCAAACCGCCAACACACAGCAATTCAACCAATATTTGTCAATTCTAAAAATGCATTATAAAAATATAAATTGTTCAGAGTTAGTGAGATTTACTCACCTTAGTCGGTTTATCGTTAAATAACGATAACCGTTGTTGACTTGATTCAGACGTTAAATTCCACTGTAAATCCAAACGAGTCCCAATTAACTCTCAGTCAGTTTCATGGCGTAGCCACCGTCCATACGATCTCAACGGATCTGACCGTTCGTGATTCTGATATCATATGATCAAGATATGATATTCAGAAGTTAATACACTTTTAAATTAAAATAACTTAATTCTAATTAAATCAATGGGCCTTCACCTTTGTTTTCTTTCTCTTGGCCCATACGTGGATACCCAATCCTCTTCATACCCCTTCTTCCCCAACTGTCGATCCCCAGGAACCCAAACACAGTACATTTCCAAATTTTCAAACCCCCAACCGCACATTACTTCCTCAACGATTTCGCGTACCAATACCACCATTGATATCCCCTTTGTCTCCTCTGTGTCTTCCACCCAAGAGCGCCACATCCGAACTCGAGTACCCATTTCCGTCGAACTGCTCATACACCAGGTTCCGACGTCCCCTTGAACCGAATCCACCCAAAACGCTCTGCTAGGTGCGGTTCAATCCCACAAACAAGAATTAAATGCCGAATCTTCACACTATCCTTTGTAATTCCCAAATCTTGGAACCCTAGAACCCGCTGAGACACCCAGTGACTGAAAAAAAAACTGTCGAACTCAATGAAATTCGCACCAGCGTGAAGAGAATTGAAGCAGGAGTTCAAAGATGCTTGTTTTGCAATTAAAGGAATTTTTTTTGATTTTTATTTGATTTACGAAGTGGAAGTTTCACTGTTTGAAGAAAAAGGATTGTGGCGGCGCGATTCTGACTGTGAGAAAAATGTATTTAGGGTTAGGTTGATTGAGGGTATTATATAGGTAGATTTTTTATATTTTTTATTCGATTATTTATTTTATTTTTAAGCAAACACTGTTTTATTTTGTCCTCTAAAATTCCTATGATCACATACGATCCCCAAAAATCATGAAAATTGACATGCAGCTAGAGTTTGACATTACGGTCCCAACGAAACTGGTTTCGTCAAATTCCGCCTCCGTTTGCTCACACAGCGTATTTTTAACCGTCAAAATACTGAATGTTTTTCACTCTAAAAATCCGTACGGCCACATACTAACTCTAAAAATCACGAAACTGGAAATCTAACAACTATTTGATATTGCGGATCCAACAAAACTGGTTTCGTCGAAAACGGAGGTCGTATGAAAAACTGGCTATTTTTAAAGTCCAAAATAGCCCTTTTAAATATATAAATATATTTAAAAACAATTAAATTTAATATTTAAAAATAAATATTATCGTATATATTCACATATGATGTACCATAGCTCTAAAATATCATATCAGC
The DNA here is from genome assembly GCA_030737875.1 of Allium sativum. Classification (NCBI taxonomy): domain Eukaryota; kingdom Viridiplantae; phylum Streptophyta; class Magnoliopsida; order Asparagales; family Amaryllidaceae; genus Allium; species Allium sativum. Next base: position 422,746,825 of record CM060909.1, on the reverse strand, counting down.
ATCTATAACTCGATATTCAAATTCTAGTGTAAACTCAATATTCACATTATATAGAAAACCCTTTTATAACGTATATAAAGCGTCGCAAATTATAAAAGAATTCCATAGCGACTATTTAAAATTTGATTTGGACATAAAACAAAATCTACACGATGAAATCCAGATTTTTCTCTTCCACTAGGAAGATATACTCCACCAGCTCCACACGTTTCTTGTTTCACAGAAATCCGAGTTAAAACGAACCCTGTATATCAAATTGAAGTTCGAATCGCCAAATAACGAACTGCAGCGCCATTTCGAGCTATATTATAATTATAATATAAATTATACGTTCAAATGGCGTTTATAAATATATTCTTGGAAATAATCCAATATAAACTGAATTATATATATATTTTATATTGCCCATTCACACAATACTGTGAATTCCACTATTTCTGACTATTTCCGAAATAAATATATTATTCCCTTATTTAATTCAATTAAATATTCACTATAATTCAATTCAACGACCCTTTAATTCTCTAAATCACTATTCAAATAATTAAATAAATTAATTATTCTGTTGCTGAAAATGCGGGTCGTTACAAAATGTTACAAAAGTAAACATAAAATCATTAGCAAAAAATTACAACCTAAAATCACCAAATAGACAGTGAAGCCTTCAATTACAAAGAAAAAGAGCTGATAGCAATATAAAGTGGAAAGAATCACCTAAAGCAATCAAAGTGCAACACAATCCAAGAAACATAAGTATAGAAAAATCAAATCATATGTAATAAACAAAAGGCACTACATTGTTAATGAATCACATGAACTAAATAATGAATCACCAAAATTGCTTGAGGCGAAAAAAATTATTATATATACACATGTGTATGTATTTGTATACCATTCAATAACAATTGTTTTTTCTATGGTTTTACTATGATGTCGAAGAGAGAGAAACAATTATTATTCAAATTAGATTGTGTGATGAAAATCAACAGGCTATTGGAGTGCAGTAAAATAGAGCTAACATTGAATGCTCTTATCTTATGTACATATACATACATATATCCGTAAAATTACGCAATTATTTATGGTAAGAAACATCTTGATTTTCTTAGATTGTCAAACCTTCAACATTTTAAATTACTGTAGTCCAACCAGATTTCCACTTCGTGTTTTCCATAATCAAAAGTTATGAATAACTCACTTAGCTGATTATAAAAAATCTTATGCACAACGCTCCAAAATACGAAAATAACCAATATTTTCTACAACCAAATCACATGCACACCAAAAGCAAAACTATCCATCAATCTTCTTTGACTCTTCTACAATTTCTCAAATATTTCATTGATGTTAACAACAAAATTAACCATTTTCCCTGCCTTATATAAAATGATGGAAGAGATTAGTTCTTGATGCAGACAGAAATTTAAATAAAGGCTTATTGTTGTTCATTTATTACTTAATAAAAATATATTTTCTCAAAACTTTAAGGAAATAAAATTTCCTTAAACAACGTGATTTCTCAAAGTTTATAAGCTTTACTTGGTAATCCATGCCTTGAAAAAATTTAAACTAAGCATATAAATAGCTACCAAACAGACTTGCTTGTGAAATTATGAATATATAATTAAAGTACACTTTGCATATAAACTAAGCATATAAATAAGATTTTCTTGGACCATTAAAAAGAATAATAAATATAATTATAGAATAGACAATAAGCAATAAGAATAATTAAAATTTCTTAAATCTCTCTATTATAGTGCAAAGTAATAGAAAAGCAAACTCTTCGTTTTTTTTCAATAGATCAAACCGTAATTAGGAAATCTATTTGAAAAATTAAAAAAGTTGGATAATATTCTTTATTTTTCACAAGTTAGTGACAACTGTAAGTATAAAAAAAAAATCTTTGGTCGTTAAGTCAATGAACCAAACGTGAAAAGCTGATAGCTAAAGATCGATCGAAGTAGCAGACACAACCATTCTTAAGATAATATTCCTAGAAAAGTTAATATTTTCCTAATGCTCCCAGCAAATATTACTAGCACGTCAATTTTTGAAAAGAATTCGAATTCTAAGAAGTTGAATTACATAATAACACTTAGATCTAAATAAAGAACATGCATTTAACAGAAAAAATAAAAAGTAAGAGCAAAAAAAAGCATACCTAAAAGATCGAAAATCCTAATTTTGAAGTAGACGAAATCGCAGCATAAGCCCTTCGATTGCTCAAGTTTAGTTCAAAGAATAGAGAAGCATAAACAATGTAAACCTATTAATGTAAAGAGAGAAAAGAAATCTATTTGCTAGGGAATACGAGGAGACGATTGATTCCACAAGTGAATATAAAGACGATAAGGAATGAAACTTATGGGTTTAGAAGAGGGGTTATTTTCGAAACTCCAATACTATGCATTTAAATGGTGAAAAGAACACAAATAATCCAATGGTTAATGCACTTTATCAGAGTATTTTAGACAACATCTAATATAAACATTAAATGGTTACATGAAATAATACCGTAGTCATTTTACCAATTTACATTCATAAAAAATCTTTACTAGTTTAGAGAGAGAGATTGCCTTTTGTAGATTCACGAATTTTTAGAGAGAAATTATCTTTTACAAGGAGATCTTGAAAATTTGCATTTTACTAGTTCGTACAATCACGAATTTATAGTCATTTTACTAGTTTGAAAAATTGCCCGTTCAATGAACTCGCACTTTATCACCGGTTTAAACCTCTAGAAGCAATTCAAACTCCATCAAATTTTTAGATCAATGTGGATAGATCCTACCGATAAGTTATTCTTCTTTACAATTCTTATGATTCTCCACTATTTCTTTATGAATCTTTTTCCATCAATCAATTTTTTTACTTTTGATTTCGTTTGATTTTTTTATTTATGTTGTTATTAAATATAATTATGAGAAATTACAAAGTGGATCGATAGATGATGGGATGTAGATATTTATAAAATATTATTTAGTAGCTTATTATCTACGATCGTCCGCAGCAGTAGCCTAGCGGTTACAGACTTACAGCATGATAACAGTGGTGTGGGTTTGAAACCCAGAATGGCATGCTAAGAGCTTTCTATGTGCACGCTAAGATCAACCACTTATGTGATGCTCGCAGACCAGAATAGGTGCATTAAGGAGGGTTTTACGACTCCGGTGGTTTCCCTCCTAAACAAATTCAAAAAAAAAATGGTTTATCTACGATATGTCTATGGTTATTTAAAGGGAACCTGGTGCACAAGGTAAAATCCTAAATTGATGTTTGTTTAATCTATTTCATAAGATATTGTTATAACTTATTTAATATAAAATATTCTCTCTTTTTGACTACAAATTATTTCATGCTCTTCTTATCAAACATAACAAGTAGTCTTTTGAAAAAAATGGAGATATACAACTTTTATTTTTGTAACTTCCTTTGAACTGAAAAAGATTGCTACTAGACAAAAAGAGCGTTGACATGAGTAAAAAATACTTCTGATTTTTATGAGCCAATAGTAAGATTTTTGCATCGACCCTTAGGTGTGCATATGTCGATATTCAGTGATGAAACAATATTTGATAGTGGTCTAAACACAAAGTGGTATGGTATATAGTTTCCGAAAAACAATACTTTATTTTATCTACCTTGACTAACAAGATGCCGGAACCAACATAAACCAATATTTCAGTGTTCAATGGCTCAATGCTTCCATACTAGCTTCATCACCTTAGATAAAAGTTGTAATGATGTGCATTGAAATATGTCACGTCAGATATGTGTAATGATGTGCACTGAAATATACATAAGTCTTTTTCCTACTCTGTTATAGGATAAAAAAGGGAAAAGGGTTGGAAAAGAAATTACCAAAGTTGTATAGAAGACATTTGTAGAATAACAAGCTATAGTGTTAGAGTAATAGGAGATGGAGAAGGTTCCACTCACAAGATTTGGTAGGGCGAGTTATGTAGATAAAAAATTAGCCCTCCCTTTTTTGATGAATTTTGTACTAACTTGAAGAATAGTTAAATTACAATACTATGTTATTTTAAAATTATAATTTTTATATATAATCTTTAGTGAGTAATCATTGGTTGATTAAACATTGGAACTTAAAATATTGCCCTATCAGCTTGTGTAATTTCTCGAACAAGGTCATCTCAAAGGTTCTAACCATTAGGCTAGCTCCATTTCTTGATCGTGTCATCTCTTCTTCTCAGGCTGGGTTTGTAAAAGGACGTTTGATCACTGACAACGTCCTTTTAGCCCAGGAACTGATCTCTCAGATCGATAGGAAGGTTAGAGGCTCCAATGTGATCGTTAAGCTAGATATGGCTAAAGCGTACGATCGCATGTCTTGGTTCTTCATCATCAAGGTTCTAAGGGCCTTCGGCTTCCCAGAATCTCTTATCGACGTTGTGTGGAGGCTTATCTCAAACTGTTGGTTTTCCGTTTTCATAAACGGAACTGCTACCGATTTCTTCAGTTCTGGGAGAGGTCTTCGTCAGGGAGACCCTCTCTCACCTACGATTTTCGTCCTAGCTGCTGAGGCTTTGGTTCGAGGTTTTCACTCGCTAACCATAACAGGGAAAATTCATAGATTCGGCATCCCTAGGGGATGCCCTCTTATCGCTTCCTTGTCCTTCGCTGACGACATCATCATTTTTACTAATGGTGGTCGTCATTCGATTCGTGGCCTTTTGGGCCTTATTCGGCAGTACGAGAGATGCTCGGGTCAGCTCGTAAACTCGACTAAAAGCCGCTTCGTGTCCGCTAAAGACCTGTCAGCTGTCAGATCTTCCTGGATAGAGACAACTACAGGCTTTAAGGAGGCTTCTCTTCCGCTTCCTTACCTAGGTATTGTTCTATACCGAGGTAGGAAGCTCAACGCCATTTTCGATCCCTTAACTGATAAAGTTAGGGGAAAGATATTAAGATGGAACACCTCGCTCATCTCTCAGGCTGACAGACTGGTTCTTATCAAATCTGTCCTAGATTCTACGGGATCTCATATCTTTGCTGCTATACTCCCACTGCTTCCTTCTTCCGCTCTTACCGTTCTCTGGTTTCTACGTTCTTTTGGGGAACCAACATCACTGCTCGTCGTCATCACTAGGTCTCTTGGGACACCATTTGTCGCTCCAAAAGTGAGGGAGGTCTGGGCCTCCGCAACCCACAGGACATTTGCAAGGCCTTTGCCTGCAATTTGTGGGCGAGATTTGATGCTAACAATTCCCTTTGGGCGTCGTTCCTCCACTCCAAGTACCGACGGCTTTCTAGCATGAATTACATCGGGGTTCTGTCTATCGCAAGTGAGACGTGGAAATGGATGCAATCCGTGAAGGCCTTATCGGATTCGCATGGGGGTGGTTCTTCTTGGGATGGCAGTCCTCTCTCGATCAAGGCGTCGTGGAACTCAGTGAGAGTGCCCGGCCCATGCCTCTTATCTTCTCCTTCGTTTGGAATACCCGTATTCCCACGAAAGTTTCTTTGTTTATGTGGAAAACCTTACATAACGACTTACCAATACATGAGAACCTTCAAAGAATCGGCATTCCTATCGTTTCCAGATGCAGGTGCTGCAGAGCTGGATGTTCTGAGTCCTCTTTCCATCTGTTGTTCTCTGGGTCTTGCGCAAGGGCTGTCTGGAATTACTTCGGAAATCTGATGGGTTGCCGGGGTAATGCCACCTCGATTGAAGAATCATTGAGATTCTGGTCGGACGACATCTCAGGTAAATCACTTCGATCAACCCTTCTTCATCTGACACCTTGTCTAATCTGCTGGCACTTATGGTGTTCACAGAATAAGGCGGTTTTTGATGAAGTGGCAATGGACCCTCCGAGCATCATCCGGAAGGTTAGGACTGATGTGTTTCTGGATTTTCGTGGTCGGCCTTACAGGGGCATCATTAGCTCCCACTCTAGAAGGTTGGCTATTACCTTTGACATTACGAAGGTTGCAACCACGCCGAGGGCAGATATTGGTTGACTTATACTTTACTTTGCCTTGGTCTGTTCCCTTTATATATGTCACCCCATCCTCTACCTTATGCCCCCCAGATCTTATGTCGTTTGCTAGTTGTGCAGGCCCTCTATTACAGGATCCTGGAGTTGAGCCATTGGGAGCTGGAAGGTGATCTCATCTCTTCATGGTTGGAGCGTTTGATGAGCAGGTACAGCCGGAGCATTGGGAGTCAGGTGGTTCTTCTTTTGTCACTGGAGGATCCATCCTACTAGGAGTTGTCTGAGCATCAGGACCTACTGCCTTTGGTCTATCTACGCCTTGGTGTTTGGCTTGCTACCGCCTTCGGAGCTTTCGTGGTCTTTCGGCGTTGAGGCTTATGATGCTGCTACTTTCGCCTTCACTGGTGTTCTGGCAGGCGCATGCCAGTCCTCTCCGTTTCTTTTGTGTGTTCTTTTTTTTGTATCTTCTGTTTGTGAGTGTACGTTTCTCTTCTTTTTGCAGGAAACATTTTTGTGCGCTGTTAGAGGATGGCTAGATCCTCCCCTTTTGTTATATATATATATTATTTTCCTTAAAAATATATATATATATATATATATATATATATAGTCCTAGAATAACACATATTTTCTCGTAAAATTATTCCTATCTATTTGCTTTTGTTGTAATTTTTTTGTTAATATAATGTTGTCAAGTATGAAATATGTTGGGTATGTAGGTATGTAGATATTTTACTTTGTAAAGAGATAATATAGTCCGCAATTGCTTAGATCGTAAGGCAGCTCAATGTGGCATTGATTATTTTAATGAGGAAAATACTACCCAATCAGTTGCTATAGTAACCTAAAGGCATTCACAAGGTAAAGAATACTTATATTACAAGTTTTTTTACTTTAGTATTAAAGGTAAGTGATGTAGACTAATGTAGAGAAGGAGTTAAATTTATATATAATTTTCTTGATATTTCGATATTTGTCTATATTGCTTTATTTGAATATAGTTTGCTTAAAATATTGCAACTTATATCTAAAAGAACTAGATGCATTTTTTCTCCAAGTCATTGTTAGCAAAATGAGAAGCGAGAAGCGTGTAGTTTGTTAACTATTCTTCCTTACATCTTCTGCATATAGATGGAGGTAGATGTTCTTACCATAAAAGTCTTAAATGCATTTCTCTAAATCTGCACCATCCAACTATCTAAAGGAGATAACAAAAGACATTGATAACTCCTTGCTGGCAGCTTTCAAAATGAGATGTCACTCAGTTTGTTCAATGTTTGCTTCACCTGATTTCACTGAATTGTATTTTATTAAAAAAATTACTTGGTAATTGTTTGCTTAATTGAAGAAAATGTGGATATTAGTAACTAAAGATTGCCTAAAAAATTTAATTTTGGTTTACTTCTTGAAGTTAAGTAAAGTGTTTGAGTACACGAATACCATAAACCACTGATGGTTTAAATAAAACTTCCACCTATATTAGATTTGTTTTCGTGTGCAGCTTATAAATATAATATTAGTTATGTTGAGAATTCAATATGTTTGATCCCTACCCCTATGAAGTGTTCATATTTTGAACATATGCATTGTTCAACAGTGAGTTGATTTTCAGTTTGTTATTTCAATAATAAATAGCGTTTTCCTTTGAAAAGTAAGATTTAGTCAAAATACAATTGATTTGTAACTGCGATCAATCAAAGTACTCAACCTCATTGTACAAGAGACTATAATCAAGTCATTAATAATATAACTAAAACAAGTAATATGTTATTTTGTAGGTTGCATTTTAGTAACTTACACATATGTGTTTTTAATAACCGAGACACTTTTCACTCATGTTATTCTCATTTATTTGCATGCCAACCATTTTAGTACACACAACCATTTCTGAAATAAGTGTGTCTTTTCAATACTCAATTCAGAAATGAGAATCATAATTTTATTTTAGTTGTGACAAGAATATGTATTAGAGCTGCAAAAAGCATAAATCAAGGAAGAGGCAAGGGATGTTGATCTAATTTTGACATGGTATGGTAGATTTAGGTAACCAAGGTTTCAAATCTCGGAAATCTCGGCCGAGATCTCGTTTTCAAGATCAAGCGATTCGAAATAGCAAATGTCGGTCATATCTCATTTGAATCGAGATCTCGGTCGAGATCTGTTAATGTGATCTCGGCCGAAACCGTTGTATTTTGAATTTTAACTTTAAAATGAGCTGGGTCTATAATATTTTCTTTATTTCTAGGCTTATATTTGCTGTGTTATTTAAATAACAAACTAAAAGCTTCCTATTTTATTTCTAACCATGATGTCCTGCACCTATACAATAAGAATATGCATGTACAATTAGAACATGTAGCCATGCATATGTACAAACAAGACATCACCCTTTGCGCATTCCAAGCGTTGTCCTACACTTGTACAAACAAGAAAAATGTCATTTTTATGAATGTTTAGTCACAGACTCATTGACACTGTTTTATTATATAAAACAAGAAATTATTTAGTAATTTCTTAACTATGCAATTCTATTTTAACTTATTTGGTTGTATATATTTGTAAATGACTGTAAAGTCATTCCAAAAAAAAAAAATTATTTCCAAATGATTGTAGATTGTATATATTTCTTAACTATGTAAGTTTATTATACATCTCTTCATCTGATTGTGATGTTATACATTATGTTTAAAAATTCTTTTTATTTATTACCCTTGTATAGTCTAGAAGGTTTTTCAAGCTACAAATCATTAACAACCAATGTTTCTTGGTGAAAATCAAGTAAGTTAAACAATTTTTTTGTAATTAGCATTTATAAATTAGTTGCATACTTGAATGTAAACTAATGTTGAAAATATTAAGTAGTTCGAGATCATTTCGAGATGTACTTTATGATCCGAGACATAATTCCGAGATGAACACCGATATACATTTATCTCGTCTGAGATCTCACCCAATACGAGATTGGGTTCCAAAAAATATCAAAACGAAATGTGACTGAAATCCGAGATTTAAAACCTTGTAGGTAACATTACTTTTCTAATCTGCATGGTTCATGTTGTTGTCTGTGTCCGACGAATCAAGCGTAAGCCCCAGTAAACTGCCCGGTTTGACCTAATCACTGTGGGAGAGACGTTCGCGTCTGAGGCTTCCAATGTATTGATGCGAAAATCACTCCCACATACTTTCCCTTCCATGCTTTTTTTCTTACCTGTCTCTATCTTCTTCATCATCTCATCCAACTCTTTTCTTTTGTGCTTTCTTCACAACAAATGGCAGATGCAAGTTCACGAAGTGATGATTCTGATGTTAAAGATTTGTAAGAAATCAAGTTTGTTAGACTGTATTATACCACAAGATGAACTCAATTTAATAGGATTCCAGAACTGATCCATTCATCACCATGACATTACTCATTCTTTTGAAATTGTGTAGGAGCTATTGATGATATACATGTAATGGCTCATGTTCCTCACGAAGATATGCAATTTGTAGGAAGTTGTAACGACCCAGATTTTTCGGTCATTTGGATTTGATTATTTAAATTGGTTTTAAATATTATATTATAAATATTAATGAATTTATATATAGGACTTATTATTGAAAGGAGTTTGAATGTAACGTCCTGCCCTTTTGACCTCCTTAAATCGGTAAATAACCCTAACTTAAAACGTCCGAAACGACGGATCGTTATTTAGCTTATAGAGTTTAAAATAGAATCAACACAGAAATACAGAATAAGTAAATAACACGGTATTGAACAGTAAAGTAAACCTTTATATATTAATCAGGATTCTTTTTATATACAAGAATTTACTATATAGCGGAATTTTAAAATATCACTTGAATACAAAAAAAATACTGTTTAAAAGCATCAGAGCGCGCCATCTCTTGGAATCCCCAGCTTTGACAGTCTTTAGATCCTAAGCAGAAATCTTTAAAATCTGTAACACTCAGGTCTGACCCAAGCGTTCCATACAAAAACATAAAACACTCGAGTCAGGATTAATCATAGTTCAAGTAAAATGATTCCAATATAAACTAAAATACATAGTTAATCCTATAATCCACTAACTTTCGAGTACATCGAACTCATGATAACTATCGGAATATATCACGGCAACCTGGGACGAACCATTTGAAACAACATATGGATTTATATATACGTATGTCGATGACGTACATATACACATACAATGGAGTATATATATACATACGTGTACATCGGCCACCATATATATATATATATATATATATATATATATATATATATATATATATATATATATATTGAAAACATATATACATTAATATCCGAGAATCAAGTGTAACATCTGTGTGTATCAGTTTTTAAGTCAGGGACGGACAGTCACAGAAGCCTGCACATGCACACGAGTAACCATACACGTGTGCACTGCCCCAGTATTTCTGCAACCACAAAGAACAAATACACTAAGTTCAAAGGGTATCCACGAATATTACAGCAAAATAGGGACATACCGCACGTTCAAGTGCATCAGCGGCAGTTTGGCAAATGAATCATGACAGTTTTGGGCAATTGGATCATGACAGTTTTTGGCCATCATGTCACGTCGGTTTTGGTAAACATATTATGTCAGTTTTGGCCATCATGAGCAACTAGCCGGCTGTATGAAGGGTGACGGTAGGCAATATTGCTAAATGTATAGACCCAGTGATTTTAAGTTTACCAAATGAGGCAGTAACAAGGCAGCAAGGTGCAAACACACATAGAAAAGATATTTAAAACTATATATTTTAACATAGCAGCAAATTATTTAAGCAATCTCACTCATGTGTATGTATTGATGACCCATTTCCTAACTTGGTCTCTACTGCTGCTTGAACTTCCTTATTTCTTTTAGTTACATGTATTTTACTTTCTACACAAACAAATTATTAATGAATTTGAAATATTCAGACGAATCTTAAAATTTGCAATATTTAGTGACAAGTTATCAACCTTGATTTGTAATATCTTGTGATCGATTTCTCACAGTACAAGCAACTGCACCTAAGATGCATAGGACTCAGCAACAAGTAATGGAAGTATGCAAACATAAGATAAAACAGTCAACACAGCAGATTATGAAGTCATCTTAAAAACCTGAGAATAGCAGATAAAATGGGTCTCAATACTACACATGGTAGTAGCTATTCTAGTTTAAGTCAAACATTTTTATGTCCACATTCAACTTGTCAGGACAACAGTATTCAGTTGCTTGTATATAACTGATGGTAGTGTGTCCATAGCTGTGAAAGTTTCAAAGGTAGATCTACCCGAAAAATTATCAAACATATAACATCGGTTTTTGGGCAACACATAACATTAGTTTTGGGGCAACACATAACATCAGTTTTCAACTTTGTTATCCTTCCAGATAGAAAGGACATCACCATTGCCAAATCTCAGTTCAACTCAAGCAAATTAAAAGAACAGCAGCACCATCCCCGGATTCAAAAAGAGGCAATTATTTGCAGTAACATGAATAAGCCTATAAAACATATAAAACCAACTCAACTATGTTTAAACACATACAAGAATATTGTAATTTTGTCCTCAATAACTTTTTGAATATGGCTGATTCGGTAGCCTGAATACTAATGTTAGTACTTTGTGTCTGAACACATTAAGAACGACCTTTTTGAGTGTTTATAGAAAATTTTGTGAGCATTGTTGAAGGAGGTATCTTGCAATTTGGAGCCATGCAAAATCAATTGATAAACTTAAAGGCGTTTTTGCAAAGGTTGAGAACTTAAATAAGGTAGCTTAATCATTATGCACAATGTTTACAATTTTCATTTAAGCTGCATGAACTCTGCTAAGTAATTTCCACAACATGTGCTCTCTCCTTGCTTGTCACAGCGTAAACTTTGTTTATGTCACAAAGCAAGAGGTGAAATGCTTAACTGCATTCTTTTCATACTGATACATCCCCTTTATTTGTCCGATAAAAGAAGTGACGAGAACTACATCTACATGTATCTTCTAATGTTGGCAAACTATATTTAATAAATTATGTTTTACTTTATTTCTGTTCATTTCATCTCTTCTTAGCTTTTGTTCAATTTTGTGTTGTTGCAACCATATAGATTATGAAAAAACAAGTAGTATTACATTATTCTTAAGTTATGCTGGGGGAAAATATAAAATAGCAGGGCATTATTTCAAAACCTAGCTCCATTTTTCATCACATTCTACATTTAGAGCATTAATGTTACAATATTTCAGTTTCATATTCAAATTTTGGTCAAATAACGTAGAGCATTTCAGTAAACACATTTTGATTACAATTATACAAGAAAATTGGTGAAATGGTAAATGTAAGACAAAGGTCTAAGAAAAAATAGGTATGCAGGGTTTGTTCCGATAAAATATAAAACTTCTTCCATTTAGGAACAATGATTACATTGTTTTTTTGTAAGCTACACATTACATTAAATCTTTTGAAAAAGAAAAGGACATTCCAATTTATTAAAGCTGTAGGCTAAATTTCAAACTTACTTTATTCTTCAATTGTTCCATCAAGTTGAGAGAAATAAATTGTCAATTTTATGAATTTGGCAAACAAATAGAGGCTATTAGTGTTCAAAGAATATGAATCAATGGAAATCCTTTTATATGCACTTTGATAACTTCATTTTTCAACAAGACTGTTTATCATATCGAGGGACTCATCATCGAGTTTGATAGATGGCGAGCTGCTGACCAGAAGTTGAAAACTGACAGTCAGGATTGATCTGGGCACGGTTGGAATGATGGGCTTAGAGCTTGAAGTGGCTACTGAGGTGGATGCCATGCCTGTGTGAGGTGGACGTCCATCTGGAAGGATAGCAAAGCCTGAAGGAACGATGGCGACGTTGGACATGTCTTCTCCGCTCATGGCTATGTTTATGGCTTGCAGGTTTATTGGAGAGTGCACCAGGACTGATCTAGATGCATCCGTACAATATTCTTGCAGCATTAGCAACACATAACATCAGTTTTCAACACATAACAATCGTCTTAGCGGCGTTCAGTCGCTAAGCACTGAACGCCACAAGCTGCAGATAGAAAGGACATCACCATTGCCAAATCTCAGTTCAACTCAAGCAAATTTAAAGAACAGCAGCACCATCCCCGGATTCAAAAAGAGGCAATTATTTGCAGTAACATGAATAAGCCTATAAAACATATAAAACCAACTCAACTATGTTTAAACACATACATAGAAGTTACAGATTAGCACAAATTTAAGCAGCCATACCTTCTTTGCAGTAATTCTCCCGTAGGTAGTATATAATGAGGCGGTCTTTTGATTACTACATAAATATTTTTGACATGTACCGTACTATCACTATCAATTGTAACCTCGTAGGTATCAGTAGCCATTGGCACAAGATTCATATTCTTCCGCAGTGCCACTTCAGTTCACTACAAAGTACAAAGTGAAATCAGATAATTAATTGAATTCGAAAACCATTTCAAAACAACGAATTCATACCGTTACAGCAAAGGAATGGTAGTCTGAACAACTGAAGACCCCAACAATCATCAATCTCCGCTGGAGTCATCTACTCCACTTCAGCCAGATAATCATCAATCTCTGCTGGGTTCAGTACCCTGAATTTTCTGTCATCATTGTACCGCTTCGCAAGAAATGTTTTCTTCTCTGCCTCTTCTCCATATAATATGGTCTTGATCTTAGTTTGTGCACAAATTTTCGGTTACCTCAACCATCTACCAGAATAGCAAAGAAGCTGCATACCTTAAAACTTGGTTGGATATTCGGGTTGATCAATGAATCTACATTTTCGAGTGATATTCTACATTTTCTAGTCACATTACAACCTCCATCGTCCTTTTCATTTTCAGACATTTGAGAGCGTGCACCATCTGAATCGCTATCATTTTCTTCAGCATTGTCAGCATTTTCGTATCCATTGATCTTTCTTGGAGATTAGCCACAGTTTGCTGCATATTTTCAATGAGCATGTGTGCAGCTGTGCTCGGAAAATTCACGACCAATAAACTCTATCGATTCAATCACGGTGTACGAAATCGCAACCTCTCCACCTCTTGCAGTACCCATTTATATAACATTTGCAAAGTCAACTAGTCGAAGGATGATTTAGTTCAGCATTTGCGGCATAAGCATTTGCCTTTGGTTGAAATCTATTGGGCAGATGAGAACGAGGTGGTGGTGCAACCCAAGCAATATTTGGTGCTTTTCATTCAATAAACCTTCTTGAATTTGCATTTCGGACTTTGTACCGTTCATGGAATGTAATTCACTCAATGTTATCGGGTTAAACATTGAATCTCACTGCTGTCATCATCATTGTTATTATCATCTTCATCAATCTCAAACAAAAGTATTCTCCATTTTGAACTTATCAAAGTTATCATGACAATGCGATAGTTTCCGTCCCTCTAAAAGACTACCTGTACATATAAAGTTCAATTACATATTACTAAATATAAAAGGAAACACTAGTGAACTATTCATGTTAACAGGAAGTGACCGATTTAAGCAGTAGAGAATTATGTGTAAGATAGGACTTACAAAACCTAAATACATGAGTAGAAGAGAAAACCTAAAAACACCGAACTTTTATCGACTCTAAATCAATTGAAGCGGTGATTTTAATTAAAATCACAAATGAATTTCTTGAAAATAAAATAAAATACAAACAGCTCAATGAAATAAAAAAATAAAATAATTTGACATGCATTAGTTTTAGTTCAGCTAATAGTCTAAGAAAAACATATCTACAAAGATGGTAGGATATTAATTTTTACATTCGCTTAAAAGATTGATTGATTAAGGTAATCACTTGACTATATGATTGTTTTCAATGAACCATCATATATACAAATGATGCATCAAAGTAATTTACTATGAACCCTAAACACATAAATTTTACCTGTCTTTATAAATTAGCTTGGTATATTATATATGCATTTAACTTTTATTTTTCAAAATAAAAGTTTTAAGAACGTATCAATGAAGATAATCTAATCTTTTTTTTTTGTGATCTTTACATGAATATTAATAAATAATTTTAGCTGACATATGACATTTATTCATGAACCAACATTTATACAAACATATCTAACAAATTACTTTATTACAAATTAGAGTCAAAAATAATATAATTACAGACCGCTTGTTATGACAACTGAATAGGTAAGGTTTCGTTTCATTCACCTAGAAATGATATATGCTGCAAAAAAAAAGATATGCATAAAATAGTATGCAACTAGTGCTCACAAGTGGATCAACGTTTAATAAGTCACATAAATAGAACGTATGCTATATATAAGATATGTCAGTTATATAAGTCACAAAAAAGATATACATAAAATATGTTAGCTATATATATATATATATATATATATATATATATATATATATATATATAGGGATAGAATCAGGGAGCCCCCTAAATTTCAGCCCCTCATTTGCACTTCAATTCTAGCCACATATTTATGTTTAAAGAAAGTGAGTGGAAGTTGAGAGAATGAGTGGAAGAAGAGATGGAGGAAATTTGTGGTGGAAAAGTGGTAGGCTAAAGGGGTGTTAAGTTTTTGGTGTGCCATTGAACCTGCCCCCCCCCCTTACACACACACACAAAAACACACACACACACACACACACACACATATATATATATATATATATATATATATATATATATATGAAATCCTAAAAGCAGCAAATCCATCATATTTGATTTTATTATGTGTCAAAATTTGTAGAATAAGATTAAAAAATATAGTGTTTTTGAAATAAAGAAGCACTAAAATATATATTAAATATTGTTCCCATGGGAAATATGGTTTAAGCATGGTGAAATTGTATAATTTGACATTTATTCATGGAAACTAGGTTCCATCCCTTATTACCAGATTTAGTACGCGAAAACCCATTCTTAAAAATATGCATTAACTTTCACCCTTGTTTAAGTTTTCATTAAAAAAAAAATTCATTTTTTTAATATTAAATTTGAACATTTTTTATGATCTACTAAACATTTTCTTTAATGCAATCAATTGCAAACGACTCTATAAATACCTGTAGAATTCTATGCAAAAATATCTGTTTAATCGTACACAAATATCCTAAACTTAAAAAATATGAGGTTTTTTCTTTTATATAACTTGTTTTCAAGAAGGGAAGTTCATGTTATTCATTTTATACTCGGTGAATAACTATCGTGTAAATACATTACTTGTAACTTATAAATGGCTCATTATACAAGCATATAGTTATTTCATTCGAGATATTTTCAAAATGAACTTGAAAAAGCAATTCAATATGCATATTTTATAATTATGAAAAGAAATTATGCCTTTCGCTGATATTATGGATATTATACTAATTATAAAGGTATCATAATATTTAAATGTAGTTTGAATAACTACACGTATTTGAAACATATACATAAAAAATCAAACTGACATAGCTTACGCACGTTTATATTGCCAGTACGAATGTTTATCCATTATATGTATATAAAATAAAAAAGGACTACTCGTATCGCTAACGAGTTAGCGTGTTTTCAATCCCGCTAAACAACGTTTTCACTATTATAGGAAAAACAAGCCTTGAATAGTCAAATTAGTTTAACCATTCAAAATTTTGTTCGGATTGACGAGTAGCATAATGAGTGAGTCCCAACAAACATTGTATCAAGTGTAATGTAGTGAAAAATAAAAATTAGTAACCATCAATAATCGACAACCTTCTATGTCCTTTTTGTATCAATGGAAAAAAATGTTATAAAAGTAAGCATAAAGTCATTAGCAAAAAATTACAACCTAAAATCACCAAATAGACAATGAAGCCTTCAATTACAAAGAAAAAGAGCTGATAGCAATATAAATAGTGGAAAGAATCACCTAAAGCAATCAAAGTGCAACACAATCCAAGAAACATAAGTATAGAAAAATCAAATCATATGTAATAAACAAAAGGCACTACATTGTTAATGAATCACATGAACTAAATAATGAATCACCAAAATTGCTTGAGGCGAAAAAATTTATTATATATACACATGTGTATGTATTTGTATATCATTCAATAACAATTGTTTTTTCTATGGTTTTACTATGATGTCGAAGAGAGAGAAACAAGTATTGTTCAAATTAGAATGTGTGATGAAAATAAACAGGCTAGAGGAGTGCAGTAAAATAGAGCTACCATTGAATGCTCTTATCTTATGTACATATACATACATATATCCGTAAAAGTACGCAATTATTTATGGTAAGAAGCATCTTGATTTTCTTATATTATCAAACTTTCAACATCATAAATTACTGTAGTCCAACCAGATTTCCACTTCGTGTTTTCCATAATCAAAAGTTATGAGTAACTCACTTAGCTGATTATAAAAAATCTTATGCACAACGCTCCAAAATATGAAAATAACCAATATTTTCTATAACCAAATCACATGCACACCAAAAGCAAAACAATCCATCAATCTTCTTTGACTCTTCTACAATTTCTCAAGTATTTCATTGATGTTAACAACAAAATTAACCATTTTCCCTCCCTTATATAAAATGATGGAAGAGATTAGTTCTTGATGCAGACAGAAATTTAAATAAAGGCTTATTGTTGTTCATTTATTACTTAATAAAAATCATATTTTCTCAAGACTTTAAGGAAATAAAATTTCCTTAAACAACGTGATTTCTCAAAGTTTATAAGCTTTACTTGGTAATCCATGCCTTAAAAAATTTAAACTAAGCATATAAATAGCTACCAAAAAGACTTGCTTGTGAAATTATGAATATATAATTAAAGTACACTTCGCATATAAATAAGATTTGCTTGGACCATTAAAAAGAATAATAAATATAATTATAGAATAGACAATAAGCAATATGAATAATTAAAATTTCTTAAATCTCTCTATTATAGTGCAAAGTAATAGAAATGCAAACTCTTCGTTTTTTGTCAATAGATCAAACCGTAATTGGGAAATCTATTTGAAAAACTAAAAAAGTTGGATAATATTCTTAGTTTTCCACAAGTTAGTGACAACTGTAAGTCTAAAAAAATAAAAAAATCTTTGGTCGTTAAGTCAATGAACCAAACGTGAAAAGCTGATAGCTAAAGATCGATCGAAGTAGCAGACACATCCATTCTTAAGATAATATTCCTAGAAAAGTTAATATTTTCCTAATGCTCCCAGCAAATATTACTAGCACGTCAATTTTTGAAAAGAATTCGAAGTCTAAGAAGTTGAATTACATAATAACACTTAGATCTAAATAAAGAACGTGCATTTAACAAAAAAAATAAAAATTAAGAGCAAAGAAAAAGCATACCTAAAAGATCAAAAATCCTAATTTTGAAGTAGACGAAATCGCAGCATAAGCCCTTCGATCGCTCAAGTTTAGTTCAAAGAAGAGAGAAGCATAAACAATGCAAATCTATTAATGTAAAGAGAGAAAAGAAATCTATTTGCTAGGGAATACGAGGAGAGGATTGATTCCACAAGTGAATATAAAGACGATAAGGAATGAAACTTATGGGTTTAGAAGAGGGGTTATTGTCGAAACACCAATACTATGCATTTAAATGGAGAAAAGAACACAAATAATCCAATGGTTAATGCACTTTCTCAAAGTATTTTAGACAACATCTAATATAAAAATTAAATGGTTACATGAAATAATACCGTAGTCATTTTACCAATTTACATTCATAAAAAATCTTTACTAGTTTAGAGAGAGAGATTGCCTTTTGTAGATTCACGAATTTTTAGAGAGAAATTATCTTTTACAAGGAGATCTTGAAAAATTGCATTTTACTAGTTCGTACAATCACGAATTTATAGTCATTTTACTAGTTTGAAAAATTGCCCGTTCAATGAACTCGCACTTTATCACCGGTTTAAACCTCTAGAAGCAACTCAAACTCCATCAAATTTTTAGATCAATGTGGATAGATCCTACCGATAAGTTATTCTTCTTTACAATTCTTATGATTCTCCACTATTTCTTTATGAATCTTTTTCCATCAATCAATTTTTTTACTTTTGATTTTTTTATTTATGTTGTTATTGAATATAATTATGAGAAATTACAAAGCGGATCGATAGAGGATGGGATGTATATATTAATAAAATATTATTTAGTAGCTTATTATCTACGATCGTCCGCAGCAGTAACCTAGCGGTTACAGACTTACGGCATGATAACCGTGGCGTGGGTTTGAAATCTAGATTAAGATGCTAAGAGCTTACCATGTGCATACGCTAAGATCAACCACTTATGTGATGCTCGAAGACCAGAATAGGTGCACTAAGGAGGGTTTTACGACTCCGGTCGGTTTCCCTCCTAAACAAATTCAAAAAAAAATTTGATTTATCTACGATATGTCTATGGTTATTTAAAGGGAACCTGGTGCACAAGGTAAAATCCTAAATTGATGTTTGTTTAATCTATTTCATAAGATATTATTATAACTTATTTAATATAAAATATTCTCTCTTTTTGACTACAAATTATTTCACGCTCTGCTTATCAAACATAACAAGCAATCTTTTGGAAAAAAAAGGAGATATACAGCTTTTATTTTTTTAACTTCCTTTGAACTGAAAAATATTGCTACTAGACAAAAAGAGAATTGACATGAGTAAAAAATTTCTGATTTTTATGAGCCAATAGTAAGGTTCTTGCATCGACCCTTAGGTGTGCATATGTCGATATTCAGTGTTGAAACAATATTTGATAGTGGTCTAAACACAAAGTGGAGTGGTATATAGTTTCCAAAAAACAATACTTTATTTTATCTAGCTTGACTAACAAGATGCAAGGAAACCAGCATAAACCAATATTTCAGTGTTCAATGGCTCAATGCTTCCATACTAGCTTCATCAACTCAGATATAAGTTGTAGTGATGTGCATTGAAATATGTCACGTTAGATATGTGTAATGATGTGCACTGAAATAAACATAAGTTTTTTTCCTACTCTGTTATAGGATAAAAAAAAAGGGAAAAGGGTTGGAAAAGAAATTCCCAAAGTTGTATAGATGACATTTGCAGAATAACAAGCTATAGTGTTAGAGTAATAGGAGATGGAGAAGGTTCCACTTACAAGATTTGGTAGGGCGAGTTATGTAGATAAAAATTTTGCCCTCCCTTTTTTGATGGATTTTGTACTAACTTGAAGAATAGTTAAATTACAATACTATATTATTTTAAAACTATAATTTATATATATAATCTTTAGTGAGTAATCATTGGTTGATTGAACATTGGAACTTAAAATATTGTACTAGAATAACACATATTTTCTCATAAAATTATTCCTACCTATTCGCTTTTGTTGTAATTTTTTTGTTAATATAACGGTGTCAAGTATGAAATATGTTGGGTATACAGGTATGTAGATATTTTACTTTGTAAAGAGATAATATAGTCCGCAATTGCTTAGAATCGTGAGGCAGCTCAATGTGGCATTGATTATTTTAATGAGGAAAATACTACCCAATCAGTTGCTATAGAAACCTAAAGGCATTCACAAGGTAAAGAATACTTATATTACAAGTTTTTTTACTTTAGTATTAAAGGTAAGTGATGTAGACTAATGTAGAGAAGGAGTTAAATTTATATATAATTTGCTTGATATTTCGATATTTGTCTATATTGCTTTATTTGAATATAGTTTGTTTAAAATCTTGCAACTTATATCTAAAAGAACTAGATGCATTTTTTCTCCAAGTCATTATTAGCAAAATGAGAAGCGAGAAGCGTGTAGTTTGTTAGCTATTCTTCCTTACATCTTCTGCATATAGATGGAAGTAGATGTTCTTACCATAAAAGTCTTAACTGCATATCTCTAAATCTAGACCATCCAACTATCTAAAGGAGATAACAAAAGACATTGATAACTCCTTGCTGGCAGCTTTCAAAATGAGATGTCACTCAGTTTGTTCAATGTTTGCTTCACCTGATTTCACTGAATTGTATTTTATTAAAAAAAATTACTTGGTAGTTGTTTGCTTAATTGAAGAAAATGTGGATATTAGTATCTAAAGGTTACCTAAAAAAAATTCATTTTGGTTTACTTCTTGAAGTTAAGTAAATTCTATGGTCTAATTTGTGTTTGAGTACATGAATACCATAAACCACTGATGGTTTAAATAAAACTTCCACCTATATTAGATTTGTTTTCGTGTGCAGCTTATAAATAAAATATTAGTTATGTTGAGAATTTAATATGTTTGATCCCTGCCCCTATGAAGTGTTCATATTTTGAACATATGCATTGTTCAACAGTGAGTTGATTTTCAATTTTTTATTTCAATAATAAATAGCCTTTTCCTTTGAAAAGTAAGATTTAGTCAAAATACAATTGATTTGTAACTGCGATCAATCAAAGTACTCAACCTCATTGTACAAGAGACTATAATCAAGTCATTAGCAAAATAATATTACTAAAACAAGTAATATGATATTTTGTAGGTTGCATTTTAGTAACTTACACATATGTGTCTTTAATAACCGAGACACTTTTCACTCATGTTATTCTCATTTATTTGCATGCCAACCATTTTAGTACACACAACCACTTTTGAAATAAGTGTGTCTTTTCAATACTCAATTAAGAATTGAGAATCATAATTTTATTTTAGTTGTGACAAGAGTATGTATCAGAGCTGCAAAAAGCATAAATCAAGGAAGAGGTAAGAGATGTGGATCTAATTTTGACATGGTATGGTAGATTTAGGTAACCAAGGTTTCAAATCTCGAAAATCTCGGCCAAGATCTCGGTCGAGATCTCGTTTTCGAGATCAAGTGATTCGAAGCAGCAAATGTCGGTCATATCTCATTTGAGCCGAGATCTCGGTCGAGATCTATTAACGAGATCTCGGCCGAAACCATTGTATTTTGAATTTTAACTTTATAACGAGTTGGGTCTAAAATATTTTCTTTATTTCTAGGCTTATATTTGTTGTGTTATCTAAATAACAAACTAAAAGCTTCCTATTTTATTTCTAACCATGATGTCCTGCACCTATACAATAAGAATATGCATGTATAATTAGAACATGCAACCATGCATATGTACAAACAAGACATCACCCTTTGTGCGTTCCAAGCGTTGTCCTACACTTGTACAAACAAGAAAAATGTTATTTTAATGAATGTTTAGTCACAGACTCATTAACACTATTTTATTATATAAAACAAGAAATTAATTAGTAATTTCTTAACTATGCAATTCTATTTTAACTTATTTGGTTGTATATATTTCTAAATGACTGCAGAGTCATTCCAAAAAAAAAATACTTATTTCCAAATGATTGCATATATTTCTTAACTATGTAAGTTTATTATAAATCTCTTCATCTGACTGTTATGTTATACATTATGTCCAAAAATTCTATTTATTTATTACCCTTGTATAGTCTAGAAGGTTTTTCAAGCTACAAATCATTAACAACCAGTTTACTCTTAGTGAAAATCAAGTAAGTTAAACATTTTTTTTGTAATTAGCATTTATAAATTAGTTGCATACTTGAATGTAAACTAATGTTGAAAATATTAAGTAGTTCAAGATCATTTCGAGATGTACTTTATGATCCGAGACATAATTCCGGGATGAACACCGATATACATTTATCTCGTCTGAGATCTCACCCAATACGAGATTGGGTTCCAAAAAATATCAAAACGAAACGTGACTGAATTCCGAGATTTAAAACCTTGTAGATAACATTACTTTTCTAATCTTCATGGTTCATGTTGTTGTTTGTGTCCGACGAATCGAGCGTAAACCCCACTAAACTGCTCGGTTTGACCTAATCGTTGTGGGAGAGACGTTCGCGTCTGAGGCTTCCAATGTATTGATGCGAACATCACTCCCACATACTTTCCCTTCCATCCTTTTGTTCTCACTCGTATCTATCTTCTTCATCATCTCATCCAACTCTTTTATTTTGTGCTTTCTTCACAATAAATGGCAGATCCAAGTTCACGAAGTGATGATTCTAATGTTAAAGATTTGTAAGAAATCAAGTTTGTTAGACTGTATTATGCCACAAGATGAACTCAATTTAATAGGATTCCAGAACAGATCCAGTCATCACCATGACATTACTCATTCTTTTGAAAGTGTGTAGGAGCTATTGATGATATACATGTAATGGCTCATGTTCCTCACGAAGATATGCAATTTGTAGGACGTTGTAACTACCCAGATTTTTCGATCATTTGGATTTGATTATTTAAATTGGTTTTAAATATTATATTATAAATATTAATGAATTTATATATAGGATTAATTATTGAATGGAGTTTGAACGTATAAATTTATATTTAATTTAAAACAAACTCGAAGTGGCACGATAGTTCGTAATATTGAGTTTTGAATTCGATTGTATACACAAGATTCAATATAAGTTGGAATTCTGTGAAATAGGAAACATTAGAATCTAGTTGATTATAATTTTCTAATTAAAGAGAAAAATCAAGATCTCATATTATAGAGTGTATGATATGTCCAAATCAAATTTTCAGAAAGTCGCTACGGAATCGTTTATAAACCATAGTGTTTATTTAATAAATTTAAAAAGGGATTTTATATAATTTGGATATCATTTTGACTCAGAAATGTTAATGTTAAGTTATAAATCCATATTGGTTTAATTTGAAGTTATATATATATATATATATATATTTGATTTGGTTATATTTGATAATAATAATTTATTCAGTTAAATTATTCTAGAATTTAATTATATTTTATCAATATTATATAAGCCTTAGAAATAGCTATTTTCCTAACGATCTCCGGTTTCAATGAAACAAATTTTATTGAAATACGTATAACTAGTTATTGTAAGATTTCCGGTTTGGAGTCAATCATAGTTTTTTATGAGCAGGCGATATTTAAATGTGAACCGATGAATAAATTGAAATTAAAATAACTCTATTTTGCAAATGAAGTCGTCTTTCAACGAAATTAATTTCATTGTATTTGAAACATCAATATATAGCGGTTCGTGCATTTTTGTTACGTTTGAAATCCGTGTGCGGTGGTGCATATATTTAACGTGTTACGTAAATAGCTGTATAATTTAATTAACCATGTAAAAATAATATAATGTATATATTACTTCCACCCTAAGTAAATTAAAACTATACATGACTACCCTAACATTGCTTAAGCCTTAAGGAATGAAAACTAGCCTACCCCAACATTTGATTTCAAACTGCATCTACCCTATCCCATACATTCAGACCAAAAATAGGATATAGTACCTACCATATTTCTTCATTGCTAAGCAAGTCGAACCTACCCTATATTTTCATCACATACGTCGAACCACACACAACTACCCTACCCTATTAGAAATTCACATAGCTACTTCGTACCCCTCTATAACATGCCACCCAAGCATTTCTTCTGCTATAAATACAAAGCCTCCTCTCAATTTAGTTTCGTTTTTAGTAAGCATGAAGAGAACCGACCTCAATGCGAGAAACAAAATTTATCTTCACGTCCACTTCGTATAACCGATGGTCCTAACTAAAGAAGCGAAGAGGAAGATAAGTGCTCGCGAATGGCAGTGGTGACCGGGTTTCCGACATCGAGAAAGTGGTGCAGTTCGGAGTTGTTAATGGCGTGAGTTTACAGTGTACTGGAAAGAGGAGAGGGTCTAGGAGGGACGAGGTCAGGCCAGAGAGGTAGAGGAAGGTTGGGTGTAGGTACATATGGAGTTGGACGGCACACCGATGGTCGAGGCGAAAGTTGATCGATGTCTAGCATGGGTGTTTGGTGCAGCAGTAAAGTGAAGGCGCGATGTCAGATGGGAGAAGAAGAAATGGGAGTGACAATCACAAATAAAAGATGATGTGGGTAAAGGAGCAGGTAGAAGATAATACAAATGTGGTTAATCGAATATTGAAATATGCCTAACCTTATATTAGTCTGCCTAATCACGTTTAACTGGGTTATATAATATTGGCGTTAAGATAATATAATTATCTGCAATATATCCTATTGACATTTACAACATATGAATGTGTGTGTGAAAGGGTTATATAAACCAGTTATATTACGGATGGTTAAAGAATGGGTATTTATCTAATCATATTGGCATAACCATTTATTTTGAATTAATCTAGTTGGATCCTAATAATAATATGGGTTATACTGATAATTAACTTTAAACCTGGATATATTCTAGAATGTTCAGAGTACAATGCGTAGGAATCAACTTATTGATTTATACAACCCAACTATTTTACATAGCCAGTTTAATAACGTGTTCCAAGGAATTAAATATAACATGTTAGAAATAAAAGGAGCAGGTGGAGAGAAAGTTTCACGTGCCTAATCTAAGTAAATCAGGGGTAGATAATTACATATTAGATTAGTATGAATAAAGTTAATCAAGACATTAATTAATAAATTTAAATAGTGTGACCTTATAATTTATATAACATGTGCATATATTAATAGAATGGAACAAACCAAACGGCATTGAGACCGTATCAACGAGCACTTTAGTGTGAAGCCAGTTTGGACGGAGATGGAAGCAGTTGAGGTTTTTAATTAAATTAAACACATGTTTAATTTAATTAAAAAAGAACCATTTAAAAGATGAATGGAGTCCAAGGTGAGTTTACTCACTCCGTTAGTTCCACTTATGTTTTATATAAGTCGGGTTTAATATTTGTGTGCTAAGGTAACCAATTGAGGTAACCTACCTTGTTGGTCATGTTTATAATAATATAAACGCACAAATTTAATAATTGGATGCTTGTATTGCTGTTATTAGTTGATTGTTTAAATTTATTAGTTAAACTGATTATTTTAGTCTATTGTGATGGAAATATATTATCGTATTGAATGAATGGTTTATTTGAGGTAACCTATTTGGATGCAGGGAAAACAGGTTAGAGGAATCCAGCTGGATTCCTCAAATTTATGGTTTATTTTCATATCATCAGTATATGAATTGTTTAACTAATCTAATCAAATGCTTGATTTGGTTAGTGGTTATTGAATTAAAATTCAATGGTTGTTATGTTATTAACCAATGGGCAGTATTAGTTATGTAATTGCAGTAGATGGTCCTAAAAATCCATCATTTTATAAACATCGGTTTACTGTCAGGTGAACTGATAGAAATGAAGTTATGAATTTATTTTATAACTAAAAATATATTTTGAAATCTATTTATATAATTTATTTTGAATAAAAGGTTTATAAAAAGAAAATCAATTACTTTATTATTTATAAGTAATTATAAACAAATTTTATAAGCCAATTTCTTGTATTTAAACAAGATTTATAAGCAAGTAATTCAGAATTAACCTAGGAATTAATAGTCGGGATTAATTGTTTTGAAGAAAGAATTAAGCAAATTATTTAAATTAATTGTTAACTAATTTGAATGGGACGACTAATTGGAACTGGTTAACAAGTTAACCATAGTTCTAGTTGACCAGGTCAACTGTTTTACCTGGAATTGATTACTAAATGAATTTATTCACATTTAAATTGATAATGGATAGTTGTGACAAGTATTTGTCGTAATCTAATACGAGCTCTCAAGAGATTTAACGATCTTTTTAATTAGTTGATTTTAAAGACGATTATTCAATTATTAATTATTTAATGAAGTAAATTTTTATTATATTAACCTTTAAGGAAGATTAATTATTAGATTACGATTAATGTTGAAGTAAACTATTTTATAGTATTGAAATGGATTATTATTTAATAATCGTAGTAATGATGTTATGATTAGGATTAAATTTACTGGAGTTAATGGAGTCTTAAGACCTGTTTATGATTGAAGGGAATTATAAGTCAAATTTAGTAATAGTAATAGAAGTCAAGTTAAAATGAATTCTTGTTAAGAATTCTATCGATTTGATTTATATAAAAGCCATGTTGATTTGTATAAAAGCAATGTTGAGCAAAGTATAAAGCCTAGTTGAGAATGGATTAATGTGGTAAATGATTTCAAGAACCGAAACAAGTTTATAGATTGATTATAAACTTAAGGAAGACTAAATGGAATTGAAAAGCCATAAAGCGATAAACAATAGAGCGGAGTTGAAATAAGAACTTAAATGGATTTGAAATTGGTGATGCGAGTTAATTCAATAATTCGATTTAAATTCGAATAATTTATATATGAAAGGAAGTTTTGTTGAAATAAAATCGAGATAAGTTTGAGATAAATTATTTTTTGGCAGTGCAGTTTGAGATAAGTTTATAAGGTGTTTAAAAATGATTTTATTTATAATAAAAGCAAGACTCGTATATATAATATTGAAAGTATGTTTAATGATAATAGTTATGGTCTTAAATTGAGTAAATGTATTTAAGGTTTGAATTAAGGGGTTTCAAAAGAAAGAGTAGGGTTTTAAATCCCATACTTTATCGAATAAAATATGGAAAATTTCCGTGATATTTACTAATGGTTGGGTTTTCGTTAACAAACTTTTATTTATTCTGATGGTAAGAATGTTTTTAATTCAAGGTTTGAGAGATAAATAAAATATCCTAACTTGAACAACTTCACGATTATCCAAAGGATAATACTAGTTTGTGTAACGAGGGTAGATTAGGATAACAAATATATTATTTCCATTAATAAGCGTTATAATCATTAAATTTAAATTTTATAAGCTGAATTAAATAGTTTTGAGCATATTCTTATTTTGAAATAAGAAGTAAAGTGCTATGTTCTAAATATTGGAAGATATAAAAGTTTTGATTAAAACTGGTAAATTAAAGAGGCCAAGTGAAGTTGTATACTAAACCAGTGGATACAATTTATTTTTATGAATGAATAATTGTTTATTTGGTAGTTAAATAACCGACTATCAAATCTGGCCTAATACGATTGTTGGTACGGAAAGACTGAGATCAAAAATTATATTGGAAAACCATTCTGAACTAGCGAATACGTGGAAGATGATGATTGAAGATGGAGCAGTTGAAGACCGTTAATCTTCATGAGCAGAAGAACTACTTGTTGAATTTCTAAGGGTAGCTCCCAATGATATTTTTACTTGTGATTCTACATGATTGGAATCTACGGATTGCAAGGACTACTTGCTGCTGATCCTTGGGATGACTCCTATATAGTATGCGATAGGAGGGTACCTTCGGTTCATCCTGTATCCCAGATGACTCGTATGGATGAATGTCCGACATAGTATTTCTTAACAGTCACATACGTTGGCTTTACAAATATACCAAGTATGGTGGCATAGAAGGAAAATTATTTCAGCATTAACACTCAGAGTATATTTGTGGACGTCAATTAGTGATTTCATGGATCTGACGGTATGACATTCAAAGTAAATGATCGTGTGATATTCTTAAAAAGGTAATAATAACCTCAAGCCTCATCAACCGGGAAATGATAAAAATCGAGCAGTGTAACAATATGGAAAATCAGAACCAATTTAAAAATTTTAATTTGGCTATTTTAATGAATTTTGAATATTTAAAATAATTTATTTTAAATAATAACGACTAAAAATTCTTTTGGACCGAAGTTATAGTGAATATATTTATTTTTATTATAAAACAAGGCCTGAAATGGCGCGGTAGTTTGAAAATTTGAATTCGAACTTTGACTGACTGTACATGATGCAAAATAAAACGAATTTTAGTGAAACCAAAAATATTTAAATCTGTTTAAGAATATCTTTCTAACGAATCTGAAAAATCGAAATTTCATTGCGGAATCAAAAGTTATGGCCAAATGAATTTTTAGAAAGGTCGCTATGGAATTAATATAGCCCTTGAAAATAGACATTTTGCAAACGACCTCCGTTTTCGACGAAACCTCTTTTGTTGGATCCGGAATGTCAAATTATTACTAGATTCCAGTTTTCATAATTTTTGGAATTAATATGTGAGCGTGGCAAAAGAAAACGTGTTCGGTTAATTTCAGTCAATTTGGATCGACTAG
Organism: Allium sativum; assembly: GCA_030737875.1. Classification (NCBI taxonomy): domain Eukaryota; kingdom Viridiplantae; phylum Streptophyta; class Magnoliopsida; order Asparagales; family Amaryllidaceae; genus Allium; species Allium sativum. The sequence goes on along the minus strand of CM060909.1, from coordinate 422,717,886 downwards.
AAAATAGCCATTTTTCAAACGGTCTCCAAATTCGACGAAATCAGTTTTGTTGGGACCGTATCGTCCAAACATAGCCAGATTTATTTTTCAGGAATTTTTAGAATCAGTATGTGGCTCCGGCAAATAAAAATGTACGTGAAAATCCATATTTGAATATTTTATATTTTAATTTGAAGAAAAACTGACTGAAACAGTTGAATGGGCTGCGAAACATATTCCATTGTGTCTGGAATGGGGGTATTTAGTTAGGGATGACAGTCGTTGGGTTTGAATTGGAGTTCGTTTGGAGAAAAGGGTATTTTTGGATTTAATTTAATTAAAAATTAAAATATAATTCCCTGGCCAATCATATTGTTCATCACTTTTCAAAATATCCCTAACCCTTGTAACCGACGGGGGCTCCCCCTTCCTACCTTCTCTCCTCTTTTTCTCCTCAATCATTCAACGAAATGAAGTGGCTCTTTGGAGGTTTTTGAAGATCGAAGTCCCCTCTTCAAATCCGTGTAAGCCTCGCCCTCCCTCGCCTTGTGTACATTGAGAATCGGGCCCCCCAACCTACTTCGCGTCGACCGAATTTTTGCCCCCACCGCCGCATCGAGTTGGGTCCCACCACCATCAACCTGCGCACCGTTCATAGCTCTTCCACGTGGCGTATGCTGATCGTCACGAAGTTCAATGGTTTGGTCACAAAATCATGACCTAGTTTTGAACGTGGAACTGAGGTATACAGTTTTGGTTATTTAAACTGTTAACAACATTTAAAAGCGTTGCGAATGTTGATTTTAGAATAAAAATAATATCTTTCTCGTTTGTTGTTGAAATCCAGTGAAACAAGAGACACCGGGACCGTGAGGACGTCTTCTACATTCTAGAAGAGACCGGAGAATTTTTGGAGCTTCCTACAATTTTTGGAGGAGTGGAACCCAATGTGAGATTTCTAAATTCAAATTTGAACGGAATGGCGATGTATAAATTATATGATCGATGTATAAGTTATATAAGCGTTGTACACCTCATGTATAAGCATTGTATAAATTATATGTGCGATGTATAAGTTATATATACGTTGTAAAAATCATTTGTGCGTTGAATGGAGCTGAAATGAAATTGAAATATATTTATATACGTATATATATACTCCCCTCGTCCACAGACCATGGACGATATATATTGGTTGTGATTGTTTGGATTTTGGTTGACGGGAAATTTGGTTGATAAATACGAATCGTTGATAATGGTTGTTTGTGGTTGAAAACAAAATTGGAATTGTTTGTGGAAAAATTCATTGTGATATGAAAATGATTGAAATGATTAGATCATTAGGATAAGCCCCTTAGGGAACGCCGCGAGGCGTAAGGTAGTGCGAGGAGCCGTACTTGGGACAGTGCCGGTTTTAAACCCCCTACCATTATGCTGTCGAAATTTTCTGAAATATTCATGTGTTTGATTCATATTCATGTGTTGAAATATATTCATGTGTTGGAAAAATATTCATATGACGAATAAATTGTTTTAACGATAAAAATCACATTTTTATCATGTATATGAAGTATATAAAATATTCATGTTTGAAATAAATTGTTTTAACAATAAAAAATCACATTTTTATTATATATACGAATCGCTAAAAATATTCATGTTTGAAATAAATCGTTTTAACGATAAAAATCACAATTTTATTATATATACGAATCGCTAAAAATATTCGTGTTTGAAATAAATTGTTTTAACAATAAAAATCACAATATTATATATATGAATCGCTAAAAAAATTCATGTTTGAAATAAATTGTTTTAACAATAAAAATCGCATTTTTAGATATATATGAAGTGTTAAAAATAGTCATATGTTGAAATAAATAATTGTTGGGTAAAAATATTATTTTTAACACATATATGAAATGAAAATGGTTTGGAAATCGAAGAACGGATTATATATATATAACTAAAATAAAACGAGTAACGACACTGCAGTTCGTGTTTTGAAATCGTAACTTTAAGCGACTGTACTGGGAGATCCGACCGTCGGATTTTCCCGAAACCGAAACCGTTGGGTCCACTTTGAAAATATCTTTCCAACGATACCAAATTTGTAAAGATCCAACGGTTAGATTGTGTGAAATGTTTAATTCAAGTCTGAATAAAAACAGCACCAGGATGGATTATATATATATATATATATAATTAAAACAAAAACGAATAACGACGCTGCAGTTCGTATTCTGAAATCGTAACTTTAAACGATTGTACCGGGAGATCCGACTGTTGGATTTTCCTGAAACTAGAATAGTTGGATCCGTTTTGAAAAAATCTTTCCAATGGTATAAAATTTGTAAAGATCCAACGGTTAGATTTTCAGATATGTGTAAATCAAATCTGAAGAAAAACAGCGCCATGGTCGCGTTATGGCCTGAAGCGTTGTTTAAAAAAATGGGGTATTTTTAAATAAATAAAAATAGCGATAAATCGTTATAAAATATTATAAATGATATAGAATGGAAATAAACCGAATTTACTCAGTTTATTGGATATTGATAGTTGAATGTGTTTGACATGAAAATTATCTTAATGAACTGAATTATGGATGTCGAATAATTTAACCATAGAAATGGATAGATTTGAATTCTAAATATATGTGAATTATTTGAAAAGGCCGAGTTAAATCTCATTTCAAATAATTGGTCGACGATTAGAAATCGATGATGAAGACGGTGGTTGAAGACCGGAGGTCTTCACATCGTTTGGATGATTGCTGATGTCTTGATTGGGAGGCACGCCAAGACAAGGTAATAATTGGTGGTCGTCCAGACATACTTGGAGATCGACCGGATGTGCGAGGGCCTCTCTCCTGTATTGGACATATGGGACGTGAATAAGGTGCCTCCGGTTTCGTTCAGACCCAGAACAGACTTGTAAATGGATGTGTGTCTGATGTTGTAGATTGACAACGTGGCATGCAGAGATGCTGTGATCAAGGCTTTTGTTGGAAAGCAGAGTCTTGTGGTTGATGATCAAAGCATGGCTTTAATATAGCTAGCTTTGTGTATGGCGTTGATTCGCGGGCCTCACAGCCTGGTATGAACCAGAAACGGGAGAGGACATCAGGGAGGACATGCGTTTCCTTCTAGCTAGGAGTGGTATCTGGGTTTTACACGCCCGGACGTTTTACTTATGTGTATGATGGATAGCGAGGCGCCTCGGTTATTTTGGTCTCTGCGGAGCCGATGGATGGTTTGGTGGATATACCGGTCAGTTTGACGCCCCATAGGGCGGGGAAACGTAGTGTTCAGGCATTTTAATCCACTTCGTATGGACCGACCCTGACGATCCAAGGGTCGATGCATTATGATCCTAAGACACGGGCTAGAGCATCTCGAAGCAGTAAAGACGATCCCTTGCCTTGATTCATGACGGAAATCTAATTTCCAAATACGACATCGTGCACTTTTGATTGTAAACCTATACATGGCAACATAGTGGTATGGGGCACTTATGTCGTCTATGATTGATACTTATGATTGAAATTGTTTGTAATAATATTAAATGCTTTTGTTTTATACGTAACAAGCATATTTTGGCCATTATAAGGTAAAACTCTATCCTCTAGTTTGCGTTGCATTATGTGATGGGACCTGAGTGTGATCCTGTATACTGTGTAACTCTGATGATTATGTAGACATTTTATATAAAGCTGAAACTAGTATGTTGTACTAAGTGTGATCCTGTATACTGTGTAACTCTGATGATTATGTTTATCTAGTGTATTTTGTTGTACATTATCTGGTGTAATGATATATTTCTGTTCTGCTGTTATTTGTTTATGTGTTATATTCCAAAGATTACCCTTGCCACCGTGGAACGGGGGTATGGGGGTCGTCACAAGCAGGCAACATAACTATGTTGGTCGCTCCCATTAGGTTGTATTATCACCTAATCTAGAGAAAATTCATTTGCTTCTTTATTCTATCACTGCTGTATTCTTCATTGATGATGGTTTGAGCCCAACCGTCGGTGATATACATCCAGAACACTCAATGAAATGTGTAGCCGATCATGTAGGCCAGGTTGCAAGACGTTCTTACTAAACCCAGCGTATTCCTCTCTAGAGATACACTATCGGAAGGTGGTTACATACCTTGTCATAGTGGGAATCAAAACTACAATAAGGGCATGTAGTTTTTGTTAATAGATTATGTACGTAGAGCGTGAGATGCAAGTGTTCTGCAAGATGGTTATTTATTTGTTTTGGATACTATTGTAATATCAAAATAAGCTACGATTTCAAAATGTTTTGAGTTATCGTAAGGTAAACACCGTCTGTATTTATGTGTGGATTGGTCTTACGATTATCCTTTTATTTCAAAAGGAGATTTTTAACTTAAATCAGTTAGATGATGTAACAACCCGGAAAATCTGAGCCAATTTAAAATTTTTAATTCGGCTATTTTAGTGGATTTTTAATATTTAAAATAAATTATTTTAAATAATAATGATGAAAAGTGTGTTTGAATTGATGTTTGAAAATAAATATAATTATCTTTAATTATTAACAAGGCCTGAAATGGCGCGGCAGTTTCAAAATTTGAATTCGAACTTTGACTGACTGTACCGGGTGCAAAATAAAACGGATTTTAGTGAAACCAAAAATATTTAAATCTATTTATGAATATCTTTCTAACGAATCTGAAAAATCGAAGTTTCATAGTGGGATTCAAAAGTTATGGCCAAATGAATTTTCAGAAAGGTCGCTATAGAGAATATATAGCCCTTGAAAATAGACATTTTGCAAATGACCTCAGAATTTGACAAAACCACTTTTGTTGGATCCGGAATGTCAAATTATTGCTAGGTTTCAAATTCCATAATTTTTGAAGTTAATATGTGAGCGTGGCAAGGGAAAATGCGTTTGGTCAATTTCTGTTAAATTGGATCGACCAGAATATGGCCATTTTTCAAACGGTCTCAGAATTCGACGAAACTAGTTTTGTTGGACCGTATCGTCAAAACATAGCTAGATTTATTTTTGGGGAATTTTTAGAATTAGTATGTGGCCCCGGCAAATTGAAATGTACGTTCAAATCAAATATGAATGTTTTATACTTTAATTTGAAGAATAACTGACTGTAACAGTCGAATTGGCCTACGAAACATATCCCATTGTGTTCGGGATGGCGTTATTTAGCTAGGGGCGACAGTCGTTGGGTTTGGATTGGAGTTCGTATGGAGAAACTGGTATTTTTGAATTTAAATAAATTAAAAATAATTATAAACCCCTAGGGCCAATAAGAATTAGCCTCACTCCATCGTTATTTTTCAAACCCGCTCTCTCTCCTCTTTGACCGACGACTCACAGTACTCCCACCTTCCCGTCCACTTTCCGACCGCCACAGTCACCGTTAGCCTCCGCTACCACCCAAACTTTGAAGCTCTCTCCTCCCTCTTCAAATCAACACAAACTACCACACCCCTCGTCACTCCAATCGAGAGAACCACCTCGCTGAACCTCCGTTCTTTGAAACGCCGCCCTGCCAAAGTCTGACCACCGAACTGCACACTACCACCACGCGCCTAAGCGCGATTCGAAGCTCTTCGAGGCGTCAAAACCCGATTGAGTCCAGGTGCAGCGGATTGAAAGTAATTTCGAAACCTAGTTTCGAAGGTTCAAAGAAAGGTATCGGCTTTGGTATATTTAAACTGAAAATAACACTTTTAAGTGTTGCAAACTTTTAAAAATCGTATCTTTATCGTGTGTTAACGAAATTCGATGAAACAGGAGACATCGAGACCGTGATGACGCTCTCTACATACTAGAAGTGTCCGGGGATTTTTCTGAGCTCGCTAGGATTTTTAGAAAAGCGACAAACCAATGTGAGATTTCTGAACTGAAATGTGAATGGAAACGAGTTGTATAAGTTATATAAGCGAAGTGTAAATTATATAAGCATTGTATACCTCATGTACATGTGTTGTATAAGTTATATAAGCATGTATAAATTATACAAGCATTGTATGAAACATATATGCATTGAAAATGTGTTGAAATGTAAGTGAAATACTTAAATATATATAAATATATATATATACACACTCCCCTCATCCACAAACCATGGACGATATTTATTGATTGTGAATTTGCGTGAAAAATTTGGTGAAAAATAGGAATGGTTGATGGGATTGTTTGTGGTTGATATTGTTTGATTGTGGCTGAAAAATACCATTGTGGTTGAAAAATACCCGTTTGTGGTTGAAACAAAATTTAGAATAGATTGTGGAAAAGAAAAACATACTCGCCTGCGTGCGAACTAGATGTATGAAATCCCCATTGTCAAAAACCGCGAGTTTTTAAGGTAGAGCGAGGAGCCGTACTCGGGACGGTGCCGGTTTTAAATACCCTTCCGTTATGCTGCCGAAATTTTCAATAATACTCATGTGTTAGAATTATTTTCATGTATTGAAATTAATTTCATATGTTGAAACCAAATTCATGTGTTGAATAGAAATTCATGTGTTGAATAAATTCTTTGAATGATAAAAATAACATTTTATCACATATATAGACTATATAAAATATTCGTGTTTTAAATAAATTGTTTTAACCATAAAAATCACATTTTTATTTTATATATAAACTATACAAATCATTCATGTGTTGAATAAAGGACTAGAACGATAAAAATCATATTTTTATCGTATATGTGAAGTCGATAACATTCAAGTGTTGAGTATATGAATTGAACAATAAAATTAACACCTTTATTGTGAGTATGAAGTGCTAAAAACATTCATGTGTTGAATAAATATTTTTACGATAAAAATATCATTTTTATCATGTATACGACTCGCCAAAAATATACAAGTGTTAAAATAAATATTTGTTTGCTATGGATATCATTTTTAACATGTATATGAACTAAATAAAGTAGTCATGCGTTGAAATATATTTTTATTCACTAAAAATATCATTTTTGTACGAAGAATGAAGTGTTAAAAATAACCACTTGTTCAAATAAATATTTAAGGGTTGAAAATATTATTTTTAACATGTGTAGGAAGTGTTAAAAATAACCATGTATAGAAATAAACCTTTGTTCGCTAGAAATATTATTTTTAGCTTAGATGTGCATATATATATATATACATGTGTTGAACAGGAAAAATGGATTAGTTGCTGAGTAAAGAATTTATTTGCGTGCCATTTATAGGGTGATAAGGCACAAAAAACACGTCACTCTAGTTGATAAGGCACAAAAACCATTTATAGGGTGATGAGAATTTATTCTCTGGAGTTATGATCTATACACACTCTCCTGTGCACGCTAGAATATATCACTATAAATATGTGCTTGCTTTTTAGGATTTATTGGGAGCCTAATACGGCCCAATAAATTTCCAAACCCCTTCTAATACAAAGGAGGTTATAGCAAAAAAATTCGAAATTTAAGAGCGTTAGTGAAATATTTGAAGTGAAAACGATATTGAAATCGTCGAATGAATTATATTTGTATATATATAAATTAAATAAATCGAATCGAGCCCCTGTAGTTCGCATTTTGAAATCGTAATTTAAAACGATTATACCGAAAGATCCGGCCATCGGATTTTGACGAAACTAGAACCGTTAGGTTCGCTTTTGAGAGATCTTTCCAACGATATAAACTTTGTTAAGATCCAACGGTTAGATTTTCAGATATGTGTAAAACAAATTTGAAGAAAAACGGTGCCAGTGCCACGACACGACCTGAGATGTCGTTTAATAAAATAAAGCCATTTTTAAATAAATAAAAATGGCGAGATATCGTTATCAAATATTATTGACGATATGGAGTGGAAATAAACCAATTTTACTTAGTTTGCCTGATATTTGATGGTTGAATTTGTTTGACATGAAAATTATACTAAAGAACTGAAATGTGAATGTCGAATAATTTAACCGACGATCTTCACCTCGGATGGATGGGCGCTACTGATGCTCATGATTGGAGTAGCTACCTTGAATGGGCTGAAGTGGTAGCCGTCCGGACGTATTAGTTGATTGTACGGATATGCATGGAATACGGTGCCTCCGGTTTCGTTCAGACCCAGAACGAACTTGTAAATGGATGCGTGTCTGAAATTGGATTTTGTTCTATGCTGGTTGATCTCTATTAAATATATATCTGTTTGGCGGCGGAGAATTTATTCTCTTGCTTAACGCCCTTCTCTGAAACGTACGAGCTCAGAGGTTATATATCGATAGAAATCAGTCGCATGGAGTGAATTGCCTGTGTGGCATGCCTAAGTGGCAGATGATCAAGGCTTCTGTTGCAAAGCAAAGTCTTGTGGTTGATGATCAAAGCACGGCCTACGTGGCATAGCTTTGTGTATAACGTGAATTCGCGAGCCTCACACCTCGGTATGAGTTAAAAACGGGATAAGGACCGCTGGGAGAACACGGCGTTTCTTTCTAGTTACGGTGGTGTCAGTGACTTACCAGCCCTGACATTTATATTATTTTCACCTGTGTGGTTGTTCGAATGCGAGGCGCCTCGATTATAGATCTGTAAGGACCGGGAAACGTGTGTTCAGGAATAACTAATCCTCAAACGTAAGAGAGGACCGGCCCAACCGATTCCAAGGGTTACCCAGAGTGTGTAGTCCTGAGGCATTTGCTAAAGTGTCTCGAAGCGGAGAGGAGCTTGCCCCTTGTCTCGACTCATGATGGAATCCAATTTCCAATACGAAATTACGGATTTGATTGTAGAACTAGTATGGTGACATAATAGATGGTAGCTATGTCGCCTATGATTGATATTTATGATTGAATTTTCTTTTGAAACATATATGCACAAGTAATAATATCAAACACTTTTGTTTTATACGTATCAAGCATTTCTTGGCCATTATAAGGTAAAACTCTATCCTTCGGCATGCGTTGCATTGTGTGATGGGACCTGAGTCTTATAATGGCTTCATTTTTATAAAAGGCATTGCGATTATTAAATGATTTACTTTATTTCTTGCACTGGCAATCACTGGAGTGAACCCGTTCCGCGAAAGTGGTGTGGTCCTATGATTTGCCTAATTATTGTTGTTTATGTGGTTAAGTTGATTTCTCATACCAGTCCCATGACTGACTCGTAGTTTGTTTTCACTTTGCAAACTCGGGTGCCCTTATTTTCACACGGGCAAGCTAGTTGACAGGTAGCAGGTTATATTTTGGCTTTGCACTTCAGCACAGAGTGCGCTTTTGGCTTGTATGGCGAGGCTTGACTTCTCAGTATTTTGGCTATTGATATTCTGCCATTATTATCTATGTATATGATTCCGCTTATGGCGATGTAGACTGACATCTCTTTTATGTACCCTTTATGTATATGTACCGCTTATGACAATGTAGACTGATCATTTACTCTTATGCACTAAGTTGTATCCTACACTGTGCTCTCTGATGTTTATTACATGTTTATGATTACGCTGTCATACTGATGTAAATTATTCTATTTTCTGTTTTTGCTATTAACTGTACTCTGCTAATGATGATTAATGTGTTATATTCCAATGATTATCCTTAACACTGTCGTACGGGGTTTTGAGATCGTCACAGGTGGTATCAGAGCTTTGGTTAATCTTAGTTCTGGAATTTAACACATTAAACACCTCATCAGAATAGAATCAGTAGTGTTCTAAGGCGAGTAGCTCATTAGAGATAGGATTAGTAATGTCCTAGAATGAGCTAAGCAGAGTAGCAAAAATAATTTGATCAGTACATCGTTGTCATTCCTTATGTTCTTCTGCTTTACCATATATTAAAAATATCATTTCTGTGAGCTTGACTCTTTTCTTGCTTATACAGAATTTGACTAGATGGCTACCTGAGAAGCAGCAGCTAGAGGAGGCCGAGGTAGAGGACGAGGGAATATCCCTGTTGTAGAAGAGCCCTTGATACAAGCACCAGTTCCTCAGCCATTCGACCTAGACCGAGTGGCGAAGAGGTACAAGAACCTTGGGGGAAAAACCTTTTCAGGCACTGGCACAGTGATAGAAGCCTTGGCATGGTTGAAAACTTGTGAAAAGATCTTAGGTGGCTTGAGGCTTGGAACCCATGATAAGGCATTTATGGGTGCATGACTTTTACAAGAAGAGGCAGAATTATGGTGGGATGCCATCACCGCTGAGGATGAGGAAGATGCAGTGAGGACTTGGGATGAGTTCAAGACATTGTTTAAGGGGAAGTTCATCCCCGAGCAAGCGATGGAGCGTATGCATGATGAATTTTCCAACCTCGAGCAGGGAGATCGCTCCATTCAAGACTACCTTAACAAGTTCACACAGCTAGCTCGTTATGCACCAGAGCTTATCCTGACCGCAAAGGCAAAGAACAAAAGGTTCATACATGGGCTTAAGCGTAAGTATCAGGATAGAGCCATGAGCCACATCAAACTTCCATTTGCAGAAATGGTGGAAATGGCCTGCAACTATGAAGACTTGGACGAGAGGAACCTCGGTATAGACCGCGCCAAAAGTTAGGCTGGAAACAAACGCAAAGCTTCTGGGAACCAGCCTGAGTCCAGCAACGCAGAAGCCGCTAATCAGCAAGCTAGTAAGCCACCCAAAGGAAGCTGTTTTATTTGCGGGAAGATGGGCCATTACTTAAATGTGTGCACGGCTCCAAAGCGGCAGAAGACAAACCTACAAAGCACAAGTCAGAACCCCCACAACTCCTTTGAATGCTACAACTACCACCAGAAGGGGCACATCAGCAGAAATTGACCTTTGAAGAAGAACGCTCAAGTTTCTCATGTTTATGACGAGGTGAACCCGCCGGCTGCTTCAGATGGAGCAGGTAAACCCGATGTCTTGGGAGGTACCCTTACAATAAAAAATATTCCTGTTTCTGTACTTTATGACACTGGCGCATCACAAAGTTTTATTGCAAGTAACACTGTTAGCAAGTTAAGGTTAAAACAAAGAAAACTTAAAGAATCAGTTAGAGTTCACAATCCGATAGGAGGTTCTATTATTCTCAGTTCATATTGTAAAGTACCTGCTTCTTTTTCTCGATACCGGTTTCATTTTAATCTAATCGTTATGGATTTTCCTGAGTTTGATATCATTCTCGGATTAGATTGGTTAACGAAGTACGAGGCCGAAATAGATTGTGCTGAAAGGGTCATTAAATTTAAAACCAGGCTTGGATATATCACTGTACCATGCCATGGCTCAAATCCAGATAGAAAAGCATTTTGGTCGGTGCTAGAAGTTATTCCCACTTCCTTAGAAAAGATTTCAGTTGTTAAAAACTATGCGGGTGTGTTTGAAGAAGTCGAAAACTTACCTCCGCAAAGAGAAATTGAATTCAGAATTGATCTAATTCCGAATGCCAGACCAGTGGTACATGCAATTCGAAGAATGACTCCAAAGGAAAAAAAAGAATTGGGCGACCAAACTAGACAACTACTGTGGAAAGGTCTGATCAGGCCGAGCTTTTCTAATTGGGGTGCAGCAGTAGTGTTTGTCCCGAAATCAGATGGTACCCTCTGACTATGTGTTGATTACCGAGATCTCAACAAGCAGACACTGAAGAATAAATATCCGTTGCCCCGCATCGATGATTTGTTAGATCAATTGAATGGAGCGCGAGTATTCTCCAGAATGGACCTAGCTATAGGTTTCCACCAATTACGTATAGCCGAAGACTATGTTCCTTTGACAGCTTTCAGAGGCCCAGACATATTTTATGAATGGTTAGTAATGACGTTCGGCTTATGTAACACTCCAGCATACTTCGTCGATTTAATGAACAGAGTGTTCCGTGGTGTCTTGAATAAATTTGTTTTGGTATTCATCGATGATATTTTAATCTACTCCAAGTCAGAAAGCGAGCATGAAAAACATTTAGAACAAGTGTTGGGAATTCTGAGAAAGAACGTCTTCAAAGCTAAATTTTCTAAATGTATCTTCTGGCAAGATGAAGTGAAGTTCCTTGGCCATGTTGTGTCAAAGGAAGGAATTTCTGTGGATCCAAGCAAAATTATAGCAATTCAAGACTGGAAACAGCCTACCACCCCCACAGAAGTTTGAAGTTTTTTTGGATTAGCTAGTTATTATCGAAAATTCGTTAAGGATTTTTCGAAGATATCAGGTCCATTAACAAAGCTTACAAAGAAGCACAAGAGATTTAATTGGACCTCCGATTGTGAAGAAGCTTTCCAGGAACTGAAATCAAAATTGACAACCGCTCCAGCATTAACCATTATCGATGGCAATCAGGATTTGACGGTATGGACTGATGCTTCTATTAGAGGTCTTGGTGCAGTATTAATGCAAAGAGGCCAAGTAGTCGCTTATGCAAGCCGTCAGCTGAAACCGCATGAGAAGAATTATGTAACTCATGATCTTGAGTTGCTAGCCATCGTTTTTGCCTTGAAAATCTGGAGACATTACTTATTGGGTGAGAAATTCGAATTATATACAGACCATCAATCATTGAAGTATTTGTTCACCCAGAAAGATCTGAACTTGAGACAACAGCGTTGGCTAGAATTTCTCGCAGCATGTGATCTAGATATTCTGTATACTCTGGGGAAAGCCAACGTTGTAGCTGATGCGCTCAGCAGAAAAAATGAAATCATCGCCAGTCTTATCGTTACGTCTTCATTGATTGACAAGATTTCCATCCTCCAGAAAGAAGATGAATTTATTCAAAGAATCGGTCAGAAAATCAAGAAAGGAGAACCCTCGAGTTTCTAGATTGATAACCAAGGGGTTCTGAGGTTGAAAGGCCGAATTTGCATCCCCAATATTGCGGAGCTCCGAAGAGAAGTGATGGACAAATGTCACAAGTCCAAACTAAGTATCCATCCGGGTGTGAGCAAAATGTATAATGACCTCAAACGCACATTCTGGTGGAGGGCAATGAAAAGGGACATTACTATATATGTTACCAGGTGCCCCACTTGTCAACTAGTCAAAAGCGATCAACAGAAACTAGCTGGATTATTACAACCATTGGAAATCCCAGGTTGGAAGTGGGAACATATTTCCATGGATTTCATAGATGGTTTTCCCCGAAGCAAGAAGGGAAATGACAGTATTTGGGTGATCGTAGATCGCTTCACGAAGACCGCCCATTTTATACTTGTCAGATCCAATTGGACCGCTCAAAGTCTAGCACAGATATATTTCAAAGAAATTGTTAAGCTACATGGAGTGCCGATCAGCATAGTCAGTGATAGGGATCCATTATTTACTAGCAAATTCTGGGAGGCATTTCAAGTAGAACTGGGGACAAAACTAAACCTAAGCACCGCATATCATCCTCAGACAGATGGTCAAACTGAGAGGGTGAACCGAATTTTAGAAGATTTACGGTGGGCTTGTATTATTGATTTTGGCGGGTCATGGGAAGATCACTTGCATTTGGTGGAATTCTCATACAACAACAGTTATCAGGCAAGCTTAAAAATGTCGCCATTTGAAGCGTTATACGGTAGACCGTCCAGATCTCCCGCATGTTGGGTGGAGTCTGGAAACCGACTTGTATTGGGCCCCGATATGATTCGAGAAGCTTCAGACAAAGTCGATTTCAACAAGAAACGATTACAAACTGTCCAAAGCCAACAGAAAAGTTATGCAGATTCTAGAAGATGAGATTTAGCATTTGCTGTTGGTGATTATGTTTATTTGAGAGTTTCTCCGATAAGGGGAGTAATCAGGTTCAGTAAAACTGGGAAGTTGGCACCCAGATTTATTGGTCCCTTTCCTGTACTTGAACGAATTGGAACTCTTGATTATAGGGTTCAATTACATGATTGGTTGCCTGGGGTGCATAATGTATTTCACATATCGCAACTCAGAAAGCATGTGCATGATCCAGATCTAATTGTAGAAGAAGCAGCACAACAGGACTTGGAAATTACTCCAGAATTGGCAGTCAGAAGAGAGCCGATGAAGATCATCGGCAAAGAAACTAAAGAGCTGAGGAACAAGAAGGTTCACTTAGTTAAAGTACAGTGGAGTAGTGATCCTAGAGACCGTACTTGGGAAACTGAGGAGAGCATTAAGCAATCCTATCCCAATTACAGAGTGGAAATCTCTGACTAACTCTGGTGTAAGGTACATTTACAATACTTTACATTTCCGTGTTGTTTCCTACTGTACTGTTGTTTCCTTTTCGGGGACGAAAAGTTTTAAGTGGGGGAGATTGTAACAACCCGGAAAATCTAAGCTAGTTTAAATTTTTTAATTCGGCTATTTTAGTGGATTTTTAATATTTAAAATAAATTATTTTAAATAATAATGATGAAAAGTGTGTTTGAATCGATGTTTGAAAATAAATATAATTATCTTTAATTATAAACAAGGCCTGAAATGGTGCGGTAGTTTCAAAATTTGAATTCGAACTTTGACTGACTATACCGGGTGCAAAATAAAACGGATTTTAGTAAAACCAAAAATATTTAAATCTGTTTATGAATATCTTTCTAACGAATCTGAAAAATCAAAGTTTCATAGCGGGAATCAAAAGTTATGGCCAAATGAATTTTCAGAAAGGTCGCTATAGAGAATATATAGCCCTTGAAAACAGACATTTTGCAAACGACCTCAGAATTCGACAAAACCACCTTTGTTGGATCCGGGATGTCAAATTATTGCAAGGTTTCAAATTCCATAATTTTTGAAGTTAATATGTGAGCATGGCAAGGGAAAATGCGTTTGGTCAATTTTTGTTAAATTGGATCGACCAGAATATGGCCATTTTTCAAACGGTCTCAGAATTCGACGAAACTAGTTTTGTTGGGACCGTATCGTCAAAACATAGCTAGATTTATTTTTGGGGAATTTTTAGAATTAGTATGTGGCCCTGGCAAATTGAAATGTACGTTCAAATCAAATATTGAATGTTTTATACTTTAATTTGAAGAATAACTGACTGTAACAGTCGAATTGGCATACGAAACATATCCCATTGTGTTCGTGATGGGGTATTTAGCTAGGGGCGACAGTCATTGGGTTTGGATTGGAGCTCGTATGGAGAAACTGGTATTTTTGAATTTAAATAAATTAAAAATAATTATAAACCCCTAGGGCCAATAGGAATTAGCCTCACTCCATCGTTATTTTTCAAACCCGCTCTCTCTCCTCTTTGACCAACGACGCACATTACTCCCACCTTCCCGTCCACTTCCCGACCGCCATAGTCACCGTTAGCCTCCGCCACCACCCAAACTTTGAAGCTCTCTCCTCCCTCTTCAAATCAACACCAACTACCACACCCCTCGTCGCTCCAATTGAGAGAACCACCTCACTGAACCTCCGTTCTTTGAAGCGCCGCCCCGCCAAAGTCTGACCATCGAACTGCACACCACCACCACGCGCCTGAGCGCGATTCGAAGCTCTTCGATGCGTCAAAACCCGATTGAGTCCAGGTGCAGTGGATTGAAAGTAATTTCGAAACCTAGTTTCGAAGGTTCAAAGAAAGGTATCGGCTTTGGTATATTTAAACTGAAAATAACCCTTTTAAGTGTTGCAAACTTTGAAAAATCGTATCTTTATCGTGTGTTAACGAAATTCGATGAAACAGGAGACATCGAGACCGTGACGACGCTCTCTACATACTAGAAGTGTCCGGGGATTTTTCTGAGATCGCTAGGATTTTTAGAAAAGCGACAAACCAATGTGAGATTTCTGAACTGAAATGTGAATGGAAACGAGTTGTATAAGTTATATAAGCGAAGTGTAAATTATATACGCATTGTATAGGTACATGTGTTGTATAAGTAATATAAGCGATGTATAAATTATACAAGCATTGTATGAAACATATATGCATTGAAAATGTGTTGAAATGAAAGTGAAATACTTATATATATATATATATACACCCCTCGTCCACAAACCATGGACAATATTTATTGATTGTGAATTTGCATGAAAAATTTGGTGAAAAATGCGAATGGTTGATGGGATTGTTCGTGGTTGATATTGTTTGATTGTGGTTGAAAAATACCATCGTGGTTGAAAAATACCCGTTTGTGGTTGAAACAAAATTTAGAATAGATTGTGGAAAAGAAAAACATACTCGCCTGCGAGCGAACTAGATGTATGAAATCCCCAATGTCAAAAACCATGAGGTTTTAAGGTAGAGCGAGGAGCCGTACTCGGGACGGTGCCGGTTTTAATTACCCTGCCGTTATGCTGCTGAAATTTTCAATAATGTTCATGTGTTAGAATTATTTTCATGTGTTGAAATTATTTTCATATGTTGAAACCAAATTCATGTGTTGAATAAATTTTTTGAATGATAAAAATAACATTTTATCACATATATAGACTATATAAAATATTCGTGTTTTAAATAAATTGTTTTAACCATAAAAATCACATTTTTATTTTATATATAAACTATAGAAATCATTCATATGTTGAATAAAGGACTAGAACGATAAAAATCATATTTTTATCGTATATGTGAAGTCGATAACATTCAAGTGTTGAGTATATGAATTGAACAATAAAATTAACACCTTTATTGTGAGTATGAAGTGCAAAAAACATTCATGTGTTGAACAAATATTTTTGACGATAAAAATATCATTTTTATCATGTATACGACTCGCTAAAAATATACAAGTGTTAAAATAAATATTTTTTTGCTATGGATATTATTTTTAACATGTATATAAACTAAATAAAGTAGTCATGCGTTGAAATATATTTTTATTCGCTAAAAATATCATTTTTATACGAAGAATAAAGTGTTAAAAATAACCACTTGTTCAAATAAATATTTGAGGGTTGAAAATATTATTTTTAACAAGTGTAGGAAGTGATAAAAATAACCATGTATAGAAATAAACCTTTGTTCGCTAGATATATTATTTTTAGCTTAGATGTGCATATATATATACATGTGTTGAACAGGAAAAATGGATTAGCTGCTGAGTAAAGAATTTATTTGCGTGCCCAACAAATAGGTAAGCCTTAATGAGTTGGCCGCGCAATTTTATTATTATATCAACTCCTATGAATGCCATTGGATGCGGAGTGCTGGTTGTTCTGTGTGTAATTATAAAACTTCGCCATAAGATAGTAACAATAAATTTTGAACTACACTACCTGGCATACTGCAAGAAGATAGAATACTTCATCATATACCACATTAGCATTTGGAGCTGATGTGACGAGGTTGAAGATGTACCATACAAGCAAGAGGCTTGTATGGTGATGACTATATTGTACAGGTTGAACTGATGACTGATATGGACTATATAGAATGTAACGATAAATTGCCAGATTAATAAAAACCCCACACGGGTCTGGAGTTGACAATAAACATGTCTCTCTAGTTGATAAGGCACAAAAACCATTTATAGGGTGATGAGAATTTATTCTCTGGAGTTATGATCTATACACACTCCCCTGTGGACACTAGAATATATCACTATAAATATGTGCTTGCTTTTTAGGATTTATTGGGTGCCTAATACGGTCCAATAAATTTCCAAACCCCTTCCCGTACAAAGGAGATTATGGCGAAATTTTTCGAAATTTAAGAGCGTTAGTGAAATATTTGAAGTGAAAACGATATTGAAATCGTCGAATGAATTATATTTATATATATATATATATAAATTAAATAAATCGAATCAAGCCGCTGCAGTTCGCGTTTTGAAATCGTAATTTCAAACGATTGTACCGAAAGATCCGGCCATCGGATTTTGACGAAACTAGAACCGTTAGGTTCGCTTTTGAGAGATCTTTCCAACGATATAAACTTTGTTAAGATCCAACGGTTAGATTTTCAGATATGTGTAAAACAAATTTGAAGAAAAACGGTGCCAGTGCCACGGCACGACCTGAGACGTCGTTTAATAAAATAGAGCCATTTTTAAATAAATAAAAATGGCGAGATATCATTATCAAATATTATTGACGATATGGAGTGGAAATAAACCAATTTTACTTGGTTTGCCTGATATTTGATGGTTGAATTTGTTTGACATGAAAATTATACTAAAGAACTGAAATGTGAATGTCGAATAATTTAACCGTGGAAAGAATTGATTTGAATTCTAAATATACGTGAATTATTTGAAAAGGCCGAGTTAACCCTCATTTCAAATAATTGATCGACGATTAGAAGTTGAAGAGATGGAGACGGTTTGAGACCGACAATCTTCACCTCGGATGGATGGGCGCTACTGATGCTCATGATTGGAGTAGCTACCTTGAATGGGCTGAAGTGGTAGCCGTCCGGACGTATTTGTTGATTGTACGGATATGCGAGGAATACGGTGCCTCCGGTTTCGTTCAAACCCAGAACGAACTTGTAAATGGATGTGTGTCTGACATTGGATTTTGTTCTATGCTGATTGATCTCTATTAAACATATATCTGTTTGGCGGCGGAGAATTTATTCTCTTGCTTAACGCCCTTCTCTGAAATGTACGAGCTTAGAGGTTATATATCGATAGAAATCAGTCGCATGGAGTGAATTGCCTGTGTGGCATGCTTAAGTGGCAGATGATCAAGGCTTCTGTTGCAAAGCAAAGTCTTGTGGTTGAAGATCAAAGCACGGCCTAGGTGGCATAGCTTTGTGTATAACGTGAATTCGCGAGCCTCACACCTCGGTATGAGTTAAAAACGGGATAAGGACCGCTGGGAGAACACGACGTTTCTTTCTAGCTACAGTGGTATCAGTGACTTACCAGCCCTGACATTTATATTATTTTCACCTGTGTGGTTGTTGGAATGCGAGGCGCCTTGATTATAGGTCTGTAAGGACCGGGAAACGTGTGCTCAGGAATAACTAATACTCAAACGTAAGAGAGGACCGGTCCAGCCTATTCCAAGGGTTACCCAGAGTGTGTAGTCCTGAGGCATTTGCTAGAGTGTCTCGAAGCGGAGAGGAGCTTGCCCCTTGCCTTGACTCATGATGGAATCCAATTTCCAATACAAAATTACGGATTTGATTGCAGAACTAGTATGGCGACATAGTAGATGGTAGCTATGCCGCCTATGATTGATATTTATGATTGAATTTGCTTTTGAAACATATATGCACTAGTAATAATATCAAACACTTTTGTTTTATATGTACCAAGCATTTCTTGGCCATTATAAGGTAAAACTCTATCCTCCGGCTTGCGTTGCATTGTATGATGGTACCTGAGTCTTATAATGGCTTCATTTTTATAAAAAGCATTGCGATTATTAAATGAAAAGTGGCGTGGTCCTATGATTTGACTAATTATTGTTTTTTAAGTGGTTAAGTAGATTTCTCATACCAGTCCCATGACTGACTCGTAGTTTGTTTTCACTTTGCAAACTCGGGTGCCCTTATTTTCACACGGGCAGCTCAGTTAACAGGTAGCAGGTTATATTTTGGCTTTGCACTGCAGCACAGAGTGCGCTTTTGGCTTGTATGGCGAGGCTTGACTTCTCAGTATTTTGGCTATTGATATTCCGCCATTATTATCTATGTATATGATTCCGCTTATGGCGATGTAGACTGACATCTCTTTTATGTACCCTTTATGTATATGTACCGCTTATGGCGATGTAGACTGATCATTTACTCTTATGCACTAAGTTGTATCCTACACTGTGCTCTCTGATGTTTATTACATGTTTACGATTCTGCTGTCATATTGATGTAAATTATTCTATTTTCTGTTTTTTCTATTAACTGTACTCTGCTAATGATGATTAATGTGTTATATTCCAATGATTATCCTTAACACCGTCGTACAGGGTTTTGAGATCTTCAAAGATGATACCTATAAACTTAGTGAGTTTTCTCATGCTGGTTCACCAGACTGATCCGTGGCATTTACAGTGGTCGGTTCAGACCGAGTATTGCATGTTCAGGTTATCGAATGCTGTGAAGGCCAAAAATGTATTGGAGGAGTTCACACGTATTTATATCTATTTCCACTGTGTGTTGTACACACTGTTTCAAATCTCGTAAATATCGCCCGAGATCTCCTCCGAGATCTCGTTTTGGGCTCCTTCCGAAACGAAACAACAAATATCACTCTAAATCTCCTTTCGAATATATCACACGAGATATTGCAATATCGAACGATATATCCACCGAGACGAAATATTGGAATATCGTCCGAGATCTTAGTTTTTTTGGTTAAAATTTAATTTGTACCTGAACTAGAACTATAATTAAAAAACTTAAATCTAGCCATATCAATCTTTTGTTTCTTTACATTTTGCATGTTAAATGACTATATTGTATGTTCGTATATGCTTTACAATGCTTATGATTTTCATATTCGTCTTTTTACATACATGTTACTTATGAAATTATGTATTTTATGGTCTATTTATGCTGAATTTTTTAATGTTTTGGATCCTTTTAATGTTTCCTGTCTAACAATATTCTTGTTTTAAGCATATTACGATTTAGAGTATGAATGATCTTTCGCAAAATAAAGAATAATAAAGTTATTTTGCATTTTAAGTTTAAGTTATTATGTTTTTGATGGCATTCATAAAAATCGTTTTGTTAAAATATCATTTTTAACATATCATGTACCCCGAGATTGTTCCGATATGAACTTTCAGACCCGGGATGAAAATCCGAGACGAACTCCCGAGTTAGACTCAGCTCGTCCGAGATCTCCCCGTTACGAGACCGAGTCTATAAAATCCCCAAGACGGAACACGACCGATATCCGAGATTTAAAACCTTGGTTGTATATGAGGACTGGCTGTTATAACTGTCCAGATGCACTGATGTCGATTGTACTCTGATGATTGTAAGTATTATTTCAAGCTCTCAATAAAGATTTATTTCTATATTATATTTTTTTTCCATTGCGATGTGAGACTCTGATTTTGATGTGTTGTTATTCTTCTTCTTTCTTCTATTCTAATCTTTCTTTCTTATATTTTTCTCACCCTCTAATTTCTTTTTATTAACTATTTGGTGTTTTCGATACTTGGGTTTTGGCACGTAATACGAATTTATGTATTATTGTCAAAATTCGAGCGTCTCGCTAGGTCGTTATAGTGGTATCAAATCCTATGGTTTAGTAATAACCGTGGCTCTGTGGCGTAACTCGATAGAGATGGAGTTAGTAGTAGATTGAGTTTGAGTGCATATATGAGAGAGCGTATTTGTAGATTTATATAAAAATGATTTGTATTGTGTTGTTTGATCAGTTCAAGTGTTTGGGGATCCTATCGAACTAATAATTGACACAATATTGTTTTGTAAAGAGGGTAAATGAAATAATTTTTTCCAAATTATTTTTTTTCGTATAAAAAATAATTTTATCAAATTATCGAGGTATCAGTTTGTTTGATTAATTTTAATGATTCAAATGGAATTATGAATTTAAATGGTTTAATATAACCAAAAGGATTTCACATAAGATTTGTGATAATAATTTTAAAAGGAAATTTAACTTGAGCTAAAAAAAAGTCAAGTTAGTAAAGAGAATTGTTTCGGTTGAAGTTTTGATGTGCACATAAATGTGTACATTTATATTCACACATTTATTCTTATTTTAGTTAAATAAATGAACATTTTTGGGTATTTTATATGATCAAACCATGGTTTAAATGTTTTCGAATCATCATTAATTTGGGAGGTTTAACGGTAAATTGTGCATGATCTAATTTGTGATTCCATTTACTTATTCCTTGTAGTTGTCTCTTGTCGGAATCTAAGAGAAAAAATGATGTATGCACATGAAGATATAAAGAAAAGCATGCATATACATAAGAGGAGGGAAAGAAATAATTCATACTATGGAAAGTGGAGGATCCCACCTCTCAACTAACTCACTTACTCTTAAGGCTTCATATTAGAGACTAATGCACTAAATGGATAAGGCAAAAAGGGCCTCATGCATTCTACATGATTGACTAGTGACTAAAGACAAAATTAGAAGCTTCATGAAGAGGGCATTTTGGGGAACTCCCTAGAAGAGTGATCAGGGTTTTAGGGTTTTAGATCGTTTATATATACCCCCATGTTTCATGTAATTTGGATCCTCTTTTTATCTCATGAAGGTGCAAGTTTCTCAAATTAACAAAAATGGCTTCCAAGCCTCTTTCTTTTATGTCATTTTTATGCATACTTTAATGTTCATTTCCATGTTTTTCTTTTGTTGTTTATAGATTAGATTTACATATTGAAATTAGTATAGTTTAAATTTCATGCAAGTAGAATAGTTTATTTTATTCTTGTTATTTAGTTCTCTCAATCTTTTTGTTTTTGTTTATGTTGAAATTTACATTTTTTAGCATAATTACATATATTAGAAGCTAAACCTCTTCAATTTAGGGGCAATGAAGCTCTCTTGATTACATAGATGCAACATATTTTGATTTTTATGATATCTTTCTATGCTTAATGGAATGGTTGAAGTAGTAATTACATTGTTGTTTGAGTTTTGATTTTGATAGTCTATGTTGTAGACAACACATAGGCTATGCTTAGTCAACATAAACACAAGATTGTCTCTTCATCTACATATGAATATAGTAAATAAAATGTGATTAAAATTCAATCTTGATACTCTATGTTACTAAATTAATAGTAAATAGAGTATACTGAAAGTAAATTTTAGTTTCAACTTTTGTTGTCATTTCACGAAAGTATAATTATGGATTAGAGAGTGTATTAAAGTTTGACAGTTTAAATGTGTTAACTAAAAACACAATTAGGTCGTGCTTATCATAAATACACTAACTAATTACACAAAAGATCAATACAGAGATCATGAAATCATTGTATGTTGATTTATGTGGTCATGAGGGTGAAGTTGCTTCTAAATTGCTCTTATTTCATTTGTTAACTTTCAACTTGTTCTCTTTGTTAGTTTTATAATTTTTAGTTAACCAAAATCTCAAGTGGTATAATTCGACTGAATATAAAATAGAATTATTTTCTTTCTCCATGGATCGACCCGTATTCACCACGTACTACAAGTGTACGTCGTGCGCTTGCGGTTTTATACACTTCGCGACGGATTTCTAATCAATAGATTATTCGTCGTCGAACAAGTTTTTGGGGATTGTAATCTAATTTTAGTTTTGCTCTTCGAATTAAATTTTATTTTGTGTTAAAAAAAATTGTGTGTTTGTATCTTGTACATTTTGTATGTTTTGTGTTTGTTATGCCTTAGTTGCATGTCTTAAAAAAACTATGTTTTCCATTTTACTATGTCAACACTTTGCATACACACTTTGCATTTTTTATAATCACTGTTCTATTTCTCCACTGTTACATTTTTTTGTCAACATTTCACAATTCTTCATTATAATCACTGTTCTATTTCTCCACTGTTACAATTTTTTTACATTGTTACCAATTTTCATAGTTCTATTCATTACAATTACCCCATTCACAACCTACTAGCCAACCACCACAAACAAACTTCTCATTCAAAACCTATTCATTTCAACAAACTCCACAAACCGGCTACCTCTCCAGCAAAAGCAATTTACAAACTCTTCACTCCACAAGTAGTTTCAGCCAAGTCAAACCACAGTCCACTTCACCAAAACAAATTCAATTGCTAAACCAAACTCACCCTAGCCCATGTCCACCACCACCTTCAACTGCTTGCAATTCCCCGTTATATCCATACTTCACAAAACTGCAACAATACTTTGCAGCCTAACGCAATCATCCCAGAAACCAATTCATCCTACCATCATGTTCACCATATATTCATCATATTCGTCCCACATACCAATTCATCCCACGAACATCTCACAAACCATTTCCAGAAAACAGCAGACTCCACCTTATACTGCCTCAAACTCCTGCATTTGCAAACCAAGTAACCTTCAATTGTCGATCAAACCCGTGACCGTCAGCCTCTTTCCCTTGCTCTGTTCTCCGCCATTTTAGTGCCCTTACCAGACCATCTCAGTGAACTCCTTGCCCAACCACACCCTTGCTGTCAACTTCCAACCGCACATCAATATTGTGCCTTCTCAAACTTCCAACACTCCATAATTAACCACGTCTCTGTTCAACTGCAACCGAGCTTCATCCACACACTGCTTTTAACCCATCAACGCCACTCCAACGAATGCAAACAGAACCTGTCAAATTGCCGCAAGTCACCACTCCTTCACTTCAATCTCCCAATTTCAACTTTCATGAACAAATGAAACAAAAATGCTCAATATTTCACCAGAAAAACAATAATATAAATTTGCTGACATAACGATACTCTGAACGTTTATTATTAAACTCTCATTCAATTTCACATTGCTCAATCCCAAAAAGAGAAGAAAAAAATAAAAACATAATAACTTTTCTTTATTGCAGTTTGAAACACATAAGAAATGAAACTTACTTCTTTAATTTGGGTTAATAAACACCATATTGTCTTCTATATATATAATAGCTTTCTGCTTTCAAGGAATCATACATAAAAGATACACATTGACAATGGAAGAGTACAAATTAAGCCTTGGTTTTAGCAATTGGAAACCATGAACATTGGAACCATGACAATAAGAACAGGCCCATGTTCAACTTCATATGCTCTTTCCTCCTAAAGCAAAAGGAGAAACTGACATCAAACCACATGAACACGAGAGGAAAAGATCAAAGAATTTTTCTTCAGATGATTACAAAACAAAGGTCAGCGATGAAGGTGTTGGCTGCTTGAAGAAAATTTTCAAGATCACAACACTCTTACTGCTGTAAATATTCCTTTTCTTCTTCTATTTCTGCATTGAAACAACACCAACGATTATCATCATAAAATTAATATTACATCAATGAGATCATTTCTATTTTATTTTTTCTCTAACAGATAGAGAAACGTGAGTTAGCAGGCAAGCTGAATCTGAAGCCAAGGCAAGTAGAAGTTTGGTTTCAAAACAAAAGAGCCAGGTTAATTTATATTATTGTATATTTATATCGTATTAGAATTATGTCAGATTATTTATCTATTTGTTTGTTTAAATCTGTTTACGCTACAGAAATAAGCAAAAGAAGGCAGAAAGGGATTTTGAGCAGCTAAAGAAATGGTGTGAGACGCTTAAGGAGGAGAACCAAATGCTGAAGAAGGAACTCCATGAACTTAAGCTTAAAAAGGCAGAATAGTAGAAAATTTGAACTTCTTTTATTTTAATTTTGGCTCTGGTTAGACAAAGTTTAGCACATTATTAATTTTATTTAATACACATTAATATGATCCTTCATTACTGGTTATATCTGTATCGACATAATCGATCCGGGCTTAGTCACCTATATCCGTATCGACATAGTCGATCCAAACTTGATCACTTGGCCGATTTGGATCGACATAGTCGATCCAGGATTGGTCGAACCGACTCTAGATCAACATAGTCAATTCAGACTTGGTTGAACCGAAATCCACTCCGCCTTGGACTTGTTTACTCTAACCCTATCTTCAGATCTGCAACCGAGCTCCAATGTTGTTTTATCGTCGAATCCATCGTCCAGTTCCAATGCTACTCTGTCGTTGAATCGATCGTTGAGTTCCAATGCTACTCGGTGGTCAGATCCATCCAAGCGTGAAGCTCCATCAAAAATTTACCTCATTTGTTCAAGTTTATCATCCTTGTGTGCTTAATCGGTACACACCCACTTGTGCGTTCGAGCGATAAGCACCAAACTTTTACGAATGAGATTTTTCTAGTACTAGATCGCCTACAAACGGCGTTTTTAATTTATACTAAGCAAACAATTCAACCATGCAACCAATAGTCATCCAAATTCCTAAACTTGCAAACAAGTGTCTATATAGTGATAATAAATCAAATAAAACATCTCTATGGCAAATAAAGTGAAATATATGTCTATATAGTCTAAATCTAGCTATATGGTTAAAACAATGCGTAGTAGCGCAAAAAATAGCGGGCAACTGGGTAAAATGTCATAATCATGATCAAAACTATCTAAATCACTTTTAGTATCTTTATTTATCATTTACTAGGTTAAACTATCCTAAATATCACGTTTTAAAATTAATAAATCATTAAAAACGTCCAATTATACTAACAATTAAAGTCAAGTAAGAGATAATATCACTCATCTTAGCCAAATCAGTCCAAACCAGCTCTAAAATTTAGAGCTCGTCAATTCGAGTTCATAGGAATAAACAATGTCTAATTTCAACATCGTAGGAAAAGGTTAAGCAAGATATCAGTTTCCATATTATTTAATTAATTACATGAGCATTAACCAAATAATCATACTTTAAGTGTGGTGCTAAGGGCACCCCAAAATACTCTTCCTAATATCGCTACTAGAAAATACCACAAGAATTTTCATTACACTCTTCTTAATACCATACATAAAAAATAGGGCTACCGCACCACCGTTACCTTATTTCCCTGTCGTCTTTTTTTTTGTTCCTCTTTCATTCCATCCTGAAACCCTAAATCTTCAATCGATCGATCAACGATAACGACGCCAACAATGCCGAGGAAGAAGAATGTGTGCCTAAATATACAAAAGCTGTGAATAAGGTTTGAATTAAGCAAACTAGAAGGGAAAGTGAGAGACTAGGGTTTCAAATAGTAAGAATTTGAATTTTCCCGCAGGAAAGAAGTTATAGAAAACGATATTCTTGATTAGAGTTTTTAGACTAGGGCTTACTATGTCAATTAGTTTGGCAAATACTTGTTCAGTGAGAGAACAGAATGAAAGGGT
This sequence comes from Allium sativum, assembly GCA_030737875.1. NCBI lineage: Eukaryota > Viridiplantae > Streptophyta > Magnoliopsida > Asparagales > Amaryllidaceae > Allium > Allium sativum. The sequence goes on along the minus strand of CM060909.1, from coordinate 422,691,236 downwards.
AATTTGGTATTAAGAAGCATACAAATTTTAATGAGATTTATTTTTTAATTGCGGTATTAGGAAGAGTATTTCGGGGTGCCCTTAGCACCACACTACTTTAATTACCTTATTATAAAAACTAACTCATCTCTCCCAATATAACGACCCAAACTTCCCCGGTCTCCGAAGAGAAGAGAAAGAACGGATTTCCCCGGTCTCCGAATATAAGACGAATCAGAACACAAACTGAAGAACATTTCATTGCTTATTACAACAATTTCATCAGAATACAAGAATATGCAGAGTATGAATAAATATTACATATTTATGAAATATTAGAGGTTTACAAGTTACAATGCAGCGAAAAATAATACAAAACACAACTGAAAAGAATATACGGATACAGAGCTTTCCGAATATCACTCCAGCTGTAAACCAGGATCCTGTGAATATAAATCTGCAAAACCAAAAACTACTAGTTGCCTGTGTGGAAAATAGGGGCACCTAGAGTTTAGGTTAAAACAATAAACTCCAGGTCAGTCATGTGACTGGTATGAGAATAAAACAGTTATTTAAAACTTCATTTTAAAATCAGATATATCAAGGGACCACGCCGTATAACACGGAGCAGGTTTCCTCCCAAGAATACCGGTGCATATAACAAAATAGCGCTATGATTTTTGGGAAAATGAGGCTATTATAAGACCCAGGTCCCATCACACAATGCAACGCAAGCCGGAGGATAGGGTTATCCCTTATAATAGCCAAACATGCTTGGTTCGTTAAAACAAATCATTTGATACTATTATAAGTGCATAGTGTATAAAACAGCTTCGAATATAAATGTATCAATCCTAGGTGGCATGGGTACCATATATCATGTCGCCAATACTAGGCTCTACAATCAAAACCGCAAAGTCACGTATTGAAAGTTGGATTTCCATCTGTGAACCAAGGCAAGGGATCGTCCTTATCGCTTCGAGACTGTATAGCCCGATCCTCAGGATCAGAGCTCGAGTGACCCTTGGATCGTCAGGGCCGGTCCACACAGAGTGGATTAAAATGCCAGAACACTGCGTTTCCCTGCCCTATGGGGCGTAAATCCGGTCTGTATAAAGACCATCCATTGGCTCCGTAGAGACCGAAATAACCGAGCCGCCTCGCTATCCATCATCCACATAAGTAAAATGTCAGGGCTAGTAAAACGCAGACACCACTCCTAGCTAGAAGGAAATGCATGCCCTCCCTGAGTTCCTCTCTCTTTTCTGGTTCACACCGGGGTGCAAGGCTCGCGAATTAACGGTACACAAAGCTATGCTATATTAAAGCCGTGCTTTGATCGTCAACCACAAGACTCTGCTTTTCAACAGAAGCCTTGATCATTTGCATCTCAGCATGGGTAACACCCCACGTCCGTTAATGTCACTCACAAAGGGAATGCATTAAGTTTCGTGGAGCATTATGAGTAAACAGAACAGAATATTACAAGATAGATACATAAAGTAGTACTTGAAAATTTTATAACTTTATTGCAGCGGAAACAAAAATAAAGTTGGGTTACATCTTCAAATATTAAAACCAAGTACATAATATCAGTCTTGTATAAAAGCCTTCATAGTGCATAATTTTAAGGCCATAATCCCCAACAAAAATGCCTTAAATAGGTAGAATCAAAGGCAAGCAGTTCTTCAAGAACTTCTAGTACCTCAAGCAGAGAGAAATCTGAATCAAACTTGAATATTTCCTCCCTGAATACCGGGGGGGAACGGAAGAAAAGAGGCGAAAACAAACGAGGTCAGACATAAAGTCTGGCAAGTCTAATAACTTTAACAATATAATTATTAAAGTAATATGACAAGACATAAACTGGAAAATAAGGAATGACTGTGAAACAAGCAGGCATGACCAGGTAACCAAGATGAATAAAACAACATTAATTGCGCTTCTAATCACTATAGGATAAATACTACACTGCACCAATACTAGTCACTCTAAGAGTTGATCCCGCCTACTGAACATAATAATCATAATAATGATAATGGTAGTCTCGTGTACCCCTAGCTGTCTTCATAGGTGCCGTCTGCTCCTATCTCCACTAATTGTACCCACTACCCTCCCTATTCTAATTACAACATTTATTCATAATATGGTAGTCGTACTCCTAGCTATCTTCATAGGTGCCGCTTGCTCCTATCTCCGCTAGTCGTACCCACTACCTTCCCCATTCGATCGGCTCGCTAACTCGTAGATACCCATGCTGGTCCCACAGTAGGGTGTATCACACCCTAAAGTGGCAACCCGATATGACTGAAATGCACGGCTTATACCTACACGATGCAACAACGTCTTACCTACCAGCCCGGGCCCACACACGCACATGACCCCGTTGGACTTGCGTTGCCACCGCAAACCCGTTTTAACCTCTTACAATCAAATCCAGTAAGCGTGTCCTGTCCTCGACCTAGATCGAGCTCACTTGGATACTAAATGGGTTACTGGTTGAAAAGGGTCCCCACATTTGACACAAGCTTTCCACCTATGCTTGGTCCCTACTAGGATTTCCCACTTAACCCCCTCTTATTCATGTCTTCTTACACGTTTCAACTTCGTTAAGTGTTTATAATTATATCCCACATGTCACCCTTGTTTCCCACTTATCAAATCAACATGTATTATTGGTTAAGTTTGTCTTAACCCTATCCACTTATCAGATCAATATATATATATATATATATATTACTGGTTAAGCTAGTCTTAACCCTACCCACTTATCAGATTGATATATATTATTGGTTATGCTAGTCTTAACCCTACCACTTATCAAATTAATATACATTATTGGTTAAGCTGGTCTTAACCCTAACCACTTATCAGAATAATATATATATTATTGGTTAAGCTGGTCTTAACCCTACCCACTTATCAGATTAATATATATTATTGGTTAAGCTGGTCTTAACCCTACCCACTTATTAGATTAATATATATTATTGGTTAAGCTGGTCTTAACCCTACCCACTTAACATGTTTTATGTATCATATATATATATATATATATATATATATATATATATATATATATATATCGTATAACATGTTTTACTTAATTTATGATTAAGTACATCTTAGTTCGCAGATATATTAGTTAAGAGAATAACTCCCTAAGTATCAACCTCGAAGATCGAAATCAACATCAGATCGATAGTCAGAGAATTACTCAACTCAACCAATATTCTGTTTGTCATTCATACTCGTCTTTGATCAACATTAATTTATTATTAATGCACAGACCTCTCACATTATGTCGATTGCTTGTGGCCGCTGGATATGCTGGGCGGTTCCGCGCAGACTTCCACCACAAGCCAGACTTAACCTCGTGTCTAATCATCTTTTAATTATGCCTATGACCTCTCACATTAGACTGCCGTTTGCGGTTGCTGGATGTGCCGGGCGGGTCTGGGCAGTCTTATACCACAAACAAGTCTAACCTCGTGTCTTAGGCATTTACTACGCATTTAATTTATAACTTTGACCTCTCACATTAGACTACCATTTGTGGTTGCTGGATATGCTGGGCGGGTCCGTGCAGTCTTATACCACAAACGAGTCTAACCTCGTGTCTTAGGCATTTGTTATTACACATAATTATTTAACCCCAATTTGAATTAATATCCTTATTTCAAATTGTCAATAATTTCCAATTTAATCTATGTCCATAATTGTCACCTAAATTATGTCCATAATTTGTAGGCATATAAATTATGCCAATTAATGTCTAAGATTAATTATATGCTTTTAAGCCATTTTATGTCAATTTCACAACTTCAATATTTAATATTTTTCCAATATCCCCACGTCGTTCGTACGTGTAATTCATGAAATATGTTAGACTCGTAAATAGTCTAACTCATAAGAAGAAAAGGAACATCACAACTTGCATAACACATAAAATGGATCTAACTAGCATATAAGAATAGTCTAGCATGGATCAAAACTTGCATGATTATAATTCATATTAACATAAATTTGCATAATCAATAACTTACATAGGCAATAGGCATAATTTGCATAAACTACAAACTGGCATGGATCAAATTATATAAGATATGATTTGGATAGATCTATACACATAAAGGTGAACTTGCATATATGAACATGGTTTTCGCATAAACTTGCATATGATCTACATACCAACTTGTATTAAACTAGCATATGTAATTTAGACATGTAAACTAAGATTTACATATAAGCTTACATATGATTCACGTACAAACTTGCATATGATTTACCTCCAAACTTACATATAAACTAATGTCATAAAAAAATTGAATCAAATTAAACATATGTGATTAGACATATGAAATGGATCCACCAACATAAGTTAACAAAAACTGGCATATGAACCAACATCATGAATCTTTGTACATAAGACAACAACTAGCGTATATTCACAAAATAGACAATATCATATCGATCAATGATTCAACAGGCAAATTCTTATAACCCAAATTATAACTCATCATAATTAATTTATTAATTATTTTGTGAAAGAAATTGTACTCACAAAGAACGGATTAGAAAAGAGGATAAATTCGTTCGTCGTTTGTTCTACAATCTTGTCTCACAATTCCTTAGCTTTAAGAAGAAGGTGATCTGTTCCAGCAGCAACATGGTGGCTAAGAGACTAATTTAGTTTAGGTTTAGAGCTTGAGTCTATGCATGCTTATATAGAAGTTTAGATTAATTCTAGCTTTTAGATAGTAGGTTTTTAATCTGCATCCTACACCTAGTGCTGAGTCAGCAAATGTATTTAATATATATTAATAACCTTCTATTTTTCTTCCCTAAAATTAATATGAATTGAACTTAAACATCTAATTGCATGTTTTCTTCGATTGGCGTATTCTTCTTAATTGATGTCAATTAACATAGAATAACAATTTTACTATATTCCTCAAATTAACATATTCTGCTTAATGTTAATTGACATAAGTGACAAATTAGCATTTATACAAATTAAGATAATTACATGGTTTCATAACAATACCATATTAACATGTTTACAATTTGATGTCAAATAACATGCTTTTACAAACGAACATAAATGCCCAATTAACATATTTTCTTTAATTAATATCAATTAATATGAATGACAAATTAGCACAAACACATATATAAACTAAGGTCAATTACATGTTTTTCAATCAATGACATACGAACACACATCTACTAATTAATTTCAATCTATTCATGTTTACCTATTCATAAATTCTAATATTGACAACTAATGCAAATTGATTGCTTACCTATTTTAAAAAGTGGAAATCGAGTATATAATTTAGTTCCCCTTTTTTTTCTGCTTTCCTCGTAACATACAAAGTCAATGCATAATGAAGTTACCTACATACATATATATCTATTTATACATGCATAAATCTTTCTTTCCTAAATAAATTGACTGTATTTATCTTTATTTTTATTGCATGCATCCACACATTTCCTTCCGCTTTTTTTGTATTAATTGCATTAATTTTTCTTTTACTGTAGCCTAATTAATTCACATGCATTTTTTTCAATGCACATTTTTAAACTTGTACCTTCTTAACATAATTGCATATATATATATATATATATTCATTTTTTTATTTTTCTTCATTAATTAATCCTTTAATTAATTATCTTTACGGTATAGTATATCTAATTTCGGGGTGTTACATTCTCCCCTACTTAAAGGATTTCGTCCCCGAAATCTTCAAGTTAAGAAGAATGTTACCATCCTACCAACCACAACCATCTACTCATCCATTATACACAAGCGTCCATTGTCCTTAGAACAATTCTAATGCCTGTATGAACATATGCATAAGTGTGTGTATATGTTCCTATATCCTAATGCAGAAATCAGGCGATCCACTGATTCAGTTGACCTCCTTAATGCAATATATGTTTGTGCCATGTATCCAATATGTATGCAAAAGAATCCTAACGATACATATAAATTCTATATGTGTGCACAACCACCACCAATATGCAACATCCATGTGATGAGCCAACCATATTGCATCCATAAAAAAAATTGCACACATCCATATGCAATATGTAAGCGATTGAGCCGATCTATTGCCTAATGTGTGTGTAAATGCATCCATGAGCAACCACTAGAAAACACTTGCATCCACTTGCATCCATCAAACATAACATGTCTCAAACACATGTTTACGACCATAGGATTTTTCCTAACTAAAGATCGAAGATATAATCGAGAGGACATACTAAACGATAGAACAAGTATAAACAAAGCGATAGAAAAAGGAGAAGTTAAGAATATACCCTCCAAAAGGAGAGGGTACAGCGCACACATCTTGTCTTCCGTCTTCCAAGTCGCGTCTCCTTGATCATCTTCCCATTGGAATTTAACCACTTGACCTCTCGGTTGCATAACTTCTTGACCTCCGATCCAAGGATGCATGTAGGAGCTCATCTAATCATGGCATCTTGCTCCATTTCCACTTCTCTAAGCGTGCTCGGCTCCACTACTTCCGCCATATCATGTAAACACTTCCTCAAATGCGACACATGAAACACGTCATGAACATTACTAAGCTAGTTGCCTCTTCTCATGTCCCTCCAAAATCTAGGATACATAACCTCAAAAGATCTTCAAGGACTCTATTCACCCCTTCATGTCCATCCATCCGTCCGTGGACGATAAGCGATGCTCGTACTAACCGTCTTTTGCATAACCTTTTCCTCTTGCATCGAAAACTGCTCCAAGCCCTGTCCCGCAAGCACCGATATATACTGTAAACGGTTTGCTCCCATCTAGCAATGTCAAAACTGGAGCTGTCGTCAAAGCCCTCTTCAAACATTGGAAAGCATCGTCACAATCAACATCCCAAGCAAAAGTCAAGTTCTTCCTTGTTAACCGAGTAAGTGGGGCTGATATCTTTGCGAAGTCCTTAATGAACTTCCTATAATAGCCCGCCAGCTCTAGAAAGCTTCTTACTTCCGTTGCGTTTCTAGGATCCTTCCAATCTTGGATTGCCACCACCTTTGCGGGATCCACAACTATCCCTTCCTTAGAGACCATGTGTCCTAAGGACCTCACTTCTCTTCTCCCTCTCGGAGCCATGTGTCGTACTAGTAATGCAACTGGCTTTGCGTTATCTACTAAGTATATACGAAAGTCTATCTCACGCCTCGGGGGTAAACCCCGAACTTCATCTAAGACGTCACCATACTCACGGACCACACGAACAGATTCGAAATCATCGTTGGACGCGTTAAGAGATTCTAGGTAGCTAAGCGTCACTGAACCCCTAGGGTCACAAGAAATATCAAGGTTCTTTCCACAATGAGTCAACGATCTAACTACCCTTCTTACACAGTCTAGGATGGCACCGTATCTGGCTAGCCAATCCATGCCTAGAATCAAGCCATAGCCCATGAAGTCAAGAACGTAGGCGTTGCATTCAAACCCAACGCCCAAGATAGACACTCTCAAATGCCGACACACAATAAAAAAATGAGCCGAACCACCAATAGGATTTGAGACTACCATGGGATCCCTAACTAGACTAGTATTTAGGTGCAGTGTTTCAACTAACGAAGCAGATACCGACTAATGTGAAGCGCCAAAATTAAACAAAGTTCAAACAGGATGATCAAAAAGGAAAACTAAATTTCAACCGAGATGTTTCTACCTCTACCAGGTATACCAGCCGTGAGGGAACGCATCTGCCCTCAAAAAGATCTTGTACTTTGTCCTTACCCTTGCCCTCGCCTCTTTGGAAAATCCTAATAAGATGTCCTGTCTCTCCGTAATGATAACAACTAGTCTTCTTTAAGTGGTCAGGTATTTCACAAGTGTGACACTTCCTTTTCTCTTGTCCCTCTTGTTATCCTTACCGCCTTTCTTTGGATCTACTTTCTTATCGTGTGTCCTATCCATGTCTCTCCTGCACATTCTCCATTCGTAACCTTCCACCAAAATGAAGCTTCACCCTTCATTAACCAAGCAGCTGGTTGAACCTTCCTCCCATCGTCTACCTCAAAGGTACCAAGAAGTCCTCCACTTCCTTCTAGCTTTGACAAACGTCTCAGTCCCATGAAGCGGATTTCCGCCCATCGTACGGAAGTTCATACATATCTCAAAAAAAGCGCCTATACGCGGAGGAAGAGATTCAAAAAGGAAAGAGGAAGAGATCTAAAACGGAGAATCGAAAGGAAGATATATGGCTTTTGGGGATTATGTTTTTCAAAATAAACTTTCCTTTTGAAAATACTTCCTTTTAAAACCTTTTTGAGAATAGTTTTCAAAAAAACTTTTATCTAATCTGGTAACCTTCAGCTCTGATACCAAGTGTAGCACCCCACGTCCGTTAATGTCACTCACAAAGGGAATGCAATAAGTTTCGTGGAGCATTATGAGTAAACAGAACAAAATATTACAAGACAGATACATAAAGTAGTAATTGAAAAATTTATAACTTTATTGCAGCGGAAACAAAAATAAAGTTAGGCTACATCTTCAAATATCAAAACCAAGTACATAATATCATTCTTGTACAAAAGCCTTCAGAGTGCATAATTTTAAAGCCATAATCCCCAACAAAAACCTCTTAAATAGGTAGAATCAAAGCCAAGCAGTTATTCAAGAACTTCTAGTACCTCAAGCAGACATAAATCCGAATCAAACTTGAATATTTCCTCCCTGAAAACCTGGGGAGGGGGGGGGGGAAAGCGGAAGAAAAGAGGCGAAAACAAACGAGGTCAGACATAAAGTCTGGCGAGTCCAATAACTTTAATAATATAATTATTAAAGTAATATGACAAGACATAAACTGGAAAATAAGGAATGACTGTGAAACAAGCAGGCATGACGAGGTAAGCAAGATGAATAAGACAACGTTAATTGCGCTTCTAATCACTATAGGTTAAATACTACACTACACCAATACTAGTCACTCTAAGAGTTGATCCCGCCTACTGAACATAATAATCATAATAATGATAATGGTAGTCTCGTGTACCCCTAGCTGTCTTCATAGGTACCGTCTGCACCTATCTCCACTAGTTGTACCCACTACCCTCCCTATTCTAATTACAACATTTATTCATAATATGGTAGTCGTACTCCTAGCTATCTTCATAGGTGCCGCTTGCTCCTATCTCCGCTAGTCGTACCCACTACCTTCCCCATTCGATCGGCTCGCTAACTCGTAGATACCCGTGCTGGTCCCACAGTAGGGTGTATCACTCCCTAAAGTGGCAACCCGATATGACTGAATTGCACGGCTTATACCAACACGATGCAACAACTTCTTACCCACTAGCCCGGGCCCACGCACGCACATGACCCCGTCGGACTTGCTTTGCCACCGCTAACCCGTTCTGACCTCTTACAATCAAATCCAGTAAGCGTGTCCCGTCCTCGACCTAGATCGAGCTCACTTGGATAATAAATGGGTTACTGGTTGAAAAGGGTCCCTACACTTGACACAGGCTTTCCACCTATGCTTGGTCCCCACTAGGATTTTCCACTTAACACCCTCTTATTCATGTCTTCTTACATGTTTCAACTTGGTTAAGTGTTTATAATTATATCCCACATGTCACCCATGTTTCCCAGTTATCAAATCAACATGTATTATTGGTTAAGTTTGTCTTAACCCTATCCACTTATCAGATCAATATAAATATTATTGGTTAAGCTGGTCTTAACCCTACCCACTTATCAGATTAATATATACTATTGGTTAAGCTGGTCTTAAACCTACCACTTATCAAATTAATATATATTATTGGTTAAGCTGGTCTTAACCCTAACCACTTATCAGATTAATATATATATTACTGGTTAAGCTGGTCTTAACCCTACCCACTTATCATATTAATATATATTATTGGTTAAGCTGGTCTTAACCCTACCCACTAATTAGATTAATATATTATTGGTTAAGCTGGTCTTAACCCTACCCACTTAACATGTTTTATGTATCATATATATATTCATATATATATATATATATATATATATCGTAAAACATGTTTTACTTACTTTATGATTAAGTACATCTTAGTTCACATATATATTGGTTAAGAGAATAACTCCCTAAGTATCAACCCCGAAGACCGAAATCAACATCAGATCGATACTCAGAGAATTACTCAACTCAACCAATATTCTGTTTGTCATTCATACTCGTCTTTGATCAATATTAATTAATTATTAATGCACAGACCTCTCACATTAAGTCGATTGCTTGTGGCCGCTGGATATGCCGGCCGGTTCTGGGCAGACTTCCACCACAAGCCAGACTTAACCTCGTGTCTATGCATCTTTTAATTATGCCTACGACCTCTCACATTAGACTGCCGTTTGCGGTTGCTGGATGTGCCATGCGGGTCCGGGCGGTCTTATACCACAAACAAGTCTAACCTTGTGTCTTAGGCATTTACTACGCTTTTAATTTCTACCTTTGACCTCTCACATTAGACTACCATTTGTGGTTGCTGGATATGCCGGGCGGGTCCGGGCAGTCTTATACCACAAACGAGTCTAACCTCGTGTCTTAGGCATTCATTATTACACATAATTATTTAACCCCAATTTGAATTAATATCCTTATTTCAAATTGTCAATAATTTCCAATTTAATCTATGTCCATAATTGTCACCTAAATTATGTCCATAATTTGTAGGCATATAAATTATGCCAATTAATGTCTAAAATTAATTATATGCTTTTAAGCCATTTTATGTCAATTTCACTACTTCAATATTTAATATTTTCCCAATATCCCCACGTCGTTCGTACGTGTAATTCATGAAATATGTTAGACTCGCAAATAGTCTAACTTATAAGAAGAAAAGGAACATCACAACTTGCATAACACATAAAATGGATCTAACTAGCATATAAGAATAGTCTAGCATGGATCAAAACTTGCATGATTTTAATTCATATTAACATAAATTTGCATAATCAATAACTTACATAGGCAATAGGCATAATTTGCATAAACTACAAACTAGCATGGAACAAATTATATAAGATATGATTTGCATAGATCTATACACATAAAGGTGAACTTGCATATATGAACATGGTTTTCGCATAAACTTGCATATGATCTACATACCAACTTGTATTAAACTTGCATATGTAATTTAGACATGTAAACTAAGATTTACATATAAGCTTACATATGATTCGCGTACAAACTTGCATATGATTTACCTCCAAACTTACATATAAACTAATGTCATAAAAAAATTAATCAAATTAAACATATGTGATTAGACATATGAAATGGATCCACCAACATAAGTTTAAAAAAACTGGACTGGCATATGAACCAACATCTTTAATCTTTGTACATAAGACAACAACTAGCGTATATTCACAAAACAGACAATATCATATCGATCAATGATTCAGCAGGCACAATCTTATAACCCAAATTATAACTCATCATAATTAATTTATTAATTATTTTGTGAAAGAAATTGTACTCACAAAGAATGGATTAGAAAAGAGAATAAATTCGTTCGTCGTTTGTTCTACAATCTTGTCTCACAATTCCTTAGCTTTAAGAAAAGGTGATCTGTTCCAGCAACAGCATGGTGGCTAAGAGACTAATTTAGTTTAGGTTTAGAGCTTGAGTCAATGTATGCTTATATAGAAGTTTAGATTAATTCTAGTCTTTAGATATTAGGTTTTTAATCCGCATCGTACACCTAGTGCTGAGTCAGCAAATGTATTTTATATATATTAATAACCTTCTATTTTTCTTCCCTTAAATTAATATGAATTGAACTTAAACATCTAATTGCATGTTTTCTTCGATTAGCGTATTCTTCTTAATTGTTGTCAATTAACATAGAATAACAATTTTACTATATTCCTCAAATTAACATATTCTGCTTAATGTTAATTGACATAAGTGACAGATTAACATAAGCATTTATACAAATTAAGATAATTACATGGTTTCCTAACAATACCCTATTAACATGTTTACAATTTGATGTCAAATAACATGCTTTTACAAATGAACATAAATGCCCAATTAACATATTTTCTTTAATTAATATCAATTAATATGAGTGACAAATTAGCACAAACACATATATAAACTAAGGTCAATTACATGTTTTTCAATCAATGACATATTAACACACATCTACAAATTAATTTCAATCTAATTGTGTTTACATATTCTTCCTTCACTATATACATTAATTGCCCATATATATATATATATATATATATATATATATATATATATATATATATATATATGCACCTATTCATAAATTCTAATATAGAGGACTAATGCAAATTGATTGCTTAAAAATTGGAAATCGAGCATATAATTTAATTCCCTTTTTATTTCTACTTTCCTCGTAACATACAAAGTCAATGCATAATGAAGTTACCTACATACATATATATCTATTTATACATGCATAAATCTTTCCTTCCCAAATAAATTGATTGTATTTATCTTCTTCTTCTTTTCTTTCTTTTTACTGCATGCATCCACACATTTCCTTCAGCTATTTTGGATTAATTGCATTAATTTTTCTTTTACTGTAGCCTAATTAATTCGCATGCATTTTTTTCAATGCACATTTTTAAACTTGTATGTTCTTAACGTAATTGCATATATATATATATATATTCAATTTTTTTATTTTTCTTCATTAGTTAATCCTTTAATTAATTATCTTTACAGTATAGTATATCTAATTTCGAGGTGTTACATTCTCCCCTACTTAAAGGATTTCGTCCCCGAAATCTTCAAGTTAAGAAGAATGTTACCATCCTACCAACCACAACCATCTACTCATCCATTATACACAAGTATCCATTGTCCTTAGAAGAATTTTAATGCCTGTATGAACATATGCATAAGTGTGTGTATATGTTCCTATATCCTAATGCAGAAATCAGGCGATCCACTGATTCAGTTGACCTACTTAATGCAATATATGTTTGTGCCATGTATCCAATATGTATGCAAAAGAATCCTAATGATACATATAAATACTATATTTGTGCACAACCACCACCAATATGCAACATCCATGTGATGAGCCAACCATATTGCATCCATAAAAAAAATTGCACACATCCATATGCAATATGTAAGTGATTGAGCCGATCTAGTGCCTAATGTGTGTGTAAATGCATCCACGAGCAACCACTAGAAAACACTTGCATCCATCAAACATAACATGTCTCAAACACATGTTTACAACCATAGGATTGTTCCTAACTAAAGATCGAAGATATAATCGAGAGGACATACTAAACGACAGAACAAGTATAAACAAAGCAATAGAAAAAGAAGAAGTTAGGAATATACCCTCCAAAAGGAAAGGATACAACGCACGCATCTTGTCTTCCGTCTTCCAAGTCGCGTCTCCTTGATCATCTTCCCATTGGAATTTAACCACTTGACCTCTCGGTTGCATAACTTCTTGACCTCCAATCCAAGGATGCATGTAAGAGCTCATCTAATCGTGGCATCTTGCTCCATTTCCACTTCTCTAAGCGTGCTCGGCTCCACTACTTCCGCCGTATCATGTAAACACTTCCTCATATGCGACACATGAAACACGTCATGAACATTACTAAGCTAGTTGCCTCTTCTCATGTCCCTCCAAAATCTATGATACATAACCTCAAAAGATCTTCAAGGACTCTATTCACCCCTTCCTGTCCGTCCATCCGTCTATGGACGATAAGCGATGCTCGTACTTACCGCCTTTTGCATATCACCTTTTCCTCTTACATCGAAAACTGCTCCAAGCCCTGTCCCGCAAGCACCGATATATACTGTAAATGGTTTTCTTCCATCTAGCAAAGTCAAAACTGGAGCTGTCGTCAAAGCCCTCTTCAAACATTGGAAAGCATCGTCACAGTCAACATCCCAAGCAAAAGTCAAGTTCTTTTTCGTTAACCGAGTAAGTGGGGCTGATATCTTTGCGAAGTCCTTAATGAACTTCCTATAATAGCCCTCCAGCCCTAGAAAGCTTCTTACTTCCGTTACGTTTCTAGGATCCTTCCAATCTTGGATTGCCACCACCTTTGCGGGATCCACAGCTATCCCTACCTTAGAGACCATGTGTCCTAAGGACCTCACTTCTCTTCTCCCTCTCGGAGCCATGTGCCATACTGGTAATGCAACTGGCTTTGCATTATCTACTAAGTATATACGAAAGTCTATCTCACACCTCGGGGGTAAACCCCGAACTTCATCTTAGACGTCACCATACTCACGGACCACACGAACAGATTCCAAATCATCGTTGGATGCGTTAAGAGATTCTAGGTAGCTAAGCGTCACTGAACCCCTAGGGTCACAAGAAATATCAAGGTTCTTTCCACGATGAGTCAACGATCTAACTACCCTTCTTACACAGTCTAGGATGGCATCGTATCTGGCTAGCCAATCCATGCCTAGAATCAAGCCATAGCCCATGAAGTCAAGAACGTATGCGTTGCATTCATACCCAATGCCCAAGATAGACACTCTCAAATCCCGACACACCATAAATAAATGAGTCGAACCACCGATAGGATTTGAGACTACCATGGGATTCCTAACTAGACTAGTATTTAGGTGTAGTGTTTCAACTAACGAAGCAGCTACAAACTAATGTGAAGCACCAAAATCAAACAAAGTTCGAACAGGATGATCAAAAAGGAAAACCAAATTTCAACCGAGATGTTTCTACCTCTACCAGGTATACCAGCCGTGAGGGAACACATCTGCCCTCCAAAAGATCTTGTACTTTGTCCTTACCCTTGCCCTTGCCTCTTTGGAAAATCCTAATAAGATGTCCTGTCTCTCCGTAATGATAACAACTAGTCTTCTTCTTTAAGTAGTTAGGTATTTCACAAGTGTGACACTTCCTTTTCTCTTGTTCCCCTTGTTATCCTTACCGCCTTTCTTTGGATCTACTTTCTTATCGTGTGTCCTATCCATGTCTCTCCTGCACATTCTCCACTCGTTACCTTCCACCAAAATGAAGCTTCACCCTTCATTAACCAAGCAGCTGGTTGAACCTTCCTCACATCATCTACCTCAAAGGTACCAACAAGTCCTCCACTTCCTTCTAGCTTTGACAAACGTCTCAGTCCCATGAAGCGGATTTCCGCCCATCGTACGGAAGTTCATACATATCTTAGAAAAAGCGTCTATATGCGGAGGAAGAGATTCAAAAAGGAAAGAGGAAGAGATCCAAAACGGAGAATCGGAAGGAAGATATATGGCTTTTGGGGATTATGTTTTTCAAAATAAACTTTCCTTTTGAAAATACTTCCTTTTAAAACCTTTTTGAGAATAGTTTTCAAAAAAACTTTTATCTAATCTGGTAACCTTCAGCTCTGATACCAAATGTAACACCCCACGTCCGTTAATGTCACTCACAAAGGGAATGCATTAAGTTTCGTGGAGCATTATGAGTAAACAGAACAGAATATTACAAGATAGATACATAAAGTAGTACTTGAAAAATTTATAACTTTATTGCAGTGGAAACAAAAATAAAGTTGGGTTAAATCTTCAAATATCAAAACCAAGTACATAATATCATTCTTGTACAAAAGCCTTCAGAGTGCATAATTTTAAAGCCATAATCCCCAACAAAAACACCTTAAATAGGTAGAATCAAAGCCAAGCAGTTCTTCAAGAACTTCTAGTACCTCAAGCAGACATAAATCCGAATCAAACTTGAATATTTCCTCCCTGAAAACCTTGGGGGGGGGGGGGAAACGGAAGAAAAGAGGCGAAAACAAACGAGGTCAGACATAAAGTCTGGCGAGTCCAATAACTTTAACAATATAATTATTAAAGTAATATGACAAGACATAAACAGGAAAATAAGGAATGACTGTGAAACAAGCAGGCATGACCAGGTAAGCAAGATGAATAAGACAACGTTAATTGCGCTTCTAAGCACTATAGGATAAATACTACAGTGCACCGATACTAGTTACTCTAAGAGTTGATCCCGCCTACTGAACATAATAATCATAATAATGATAATGGTAGTCTCATGTACCCCTAGCTGTCTTCATAGGTGTCGTCTTCTCCTATCTCCACTAGTTGTACCCACTACCCTCCCCATTCTGATTACAACATTTATTCATAATAAGGTAGCCGTACTCCTAGCTGTCTTCATAGGTGCCGCCTGCTCCTATCTCCGCTAGTCGTACCCACTACCTTCCCCATTCGATCGGCTCCTTAACTCGTAGATACCCGTGCTGGTCCCACAGTAGGGTGTATCACTCCCTAAAGTGGCAACCCGATATGACTGAAATGCACGGATTATACCTACACGATGCAACAACGTCTTACCTACCAGCCCGGGCCCACGCACGCATATGACCCCGTTGGACTTGCGTTGCCACCGCTAACCCGTTGTAACACCCCGTAATTCTGTAACATTAAGTTTCACAAATTAAAGTATAATTAATTCTAAATAAAAGGATTAAGGGAAACGGGTTACACCATTGCGTTCGCCTTGGAATTCTGCTAGAGATAGAGTCCGATTTTGCATAAATCGGTCTCCGTATGAAGGAGTTATGACCTCCGGAAGTTTCAGAATTCAATTTAAAATTCAAACAGTTCAAAATTAAGTTTAAAATTCGAAAGCAGACCCAAACTGGGCTGGGTGGGAAAATTCCCGCCCAGGACCCAGGTTTACCAGGGGGTCGACCTGGGTACCCAGGTCGACCATGTGGTCGACCTGCCCAGTCGACCTGGTCAGGTCTTGGCTGGCCTGGTCGGGTTCTGGTCTAATTTCTGAGTCTTGGTGTGTCACTAGGGTTGACTTTGTCACCTCCTAATTGGCTCCTCTTGGTGTGTATGGTCTGGATTCACTCTGTGATCATCTGACGGCTCAAATCAATCTGAAATTCTATAAATACAACCTAAGACTCAACCTAAATTCACACAAAAAAATAGAGCTAGAGCTGTCATGCTGCCGGGAGGAAACTAAGAGTAGCCTTCAGTTGGAGAAAGCTTAGAGACGAGCAAAACTAAAGTAAAAACAAGATTCAAACAACGTTTATCTTCCCAAAGGAAAGCATTGCAAATTCAGAACTCAGAAACCAGAAAATCAAGATGTTGTAAGTATAGTTGTTTTTCCGATGGGAATAAAATTAAGACTTGATTCGATGTAAAGTGGAAATGGAATTTTACTATTGTATAACGACGATGCTAATTCATATCTGTGTATTGCAATGATTGTATTGTTAATGGTATTGGGATGTTTGTGGTATAATTGACTTGATGTTGGTCCTGTTGTACATTTAGAATGAAGGCAACATCACATACAAGTATATGGTTAATGTTAGGATTTACACCTATATGTTTATATATTTAACATAGATCGTATACATTTTTCTAAGTCCGAGTTAAGACTTATATACACATGTTCTATGTTAAGACCATTATGCCTACATGATTAAACCCCATGTATATGTTCTTATGTTCCTTTCAAGTTTGTAATTGGGTCCATGCCAAGTACCATTTAGTTTC
Organism: Allium sativum; assembly: GCA_030737875.1. Taxonomy (NCBI): domain Eukaryota; kingdom Viridiplantae; phylum Streptophyta; class Magnoliopsida; order Asparagales; family Amaryllidaceae; genus Allium; species Allium sativum. The sequence continues at coordinate 422,673,696 of CM060909.1, read as the reverse complement.
ACACGATTATTACAAGTTTCATGTTATAATAGGATACATAATTTGATCTAGTTCACACTTTTGGGTTAATGTCAAAAATAGACATTTTTATGGACATGTAATAACTTTGTCACATGCAAGTTTGTGTTTGAAGTTATGCCTAGATAAAAATATGGTTAGGCTTATGTTTTATGACAAGTTCACATGACAAGTTGAAACCCATGTTAATTAGATCGCAAAGTTGCAAGTTCATATGTCACACACCCTTTATGTTATTTAGAATATTTCATGTTCTTGGCTTTCCCTTCTATGCTTATAAGTTGGGCTGAAATATCTAGCCCAACATTCATTATAATCTTGCGAACGTACAAACGGGGGAATATCGTTGGGATTAAAACATGAAAATATATGTATTGGCATGATTGGCACATGCCAATAAATTGGTGACATTTAAATGGTATTAATTTCTATACCAAAAATGATGAACTTGAAAATGGGCCATAACATTTAATTGTTAACACATTTACATATAAAGAACAAATATGTAAATCTAGAAAATACGAATGTGCTTAACCCGAGGTTGGATTGAGTTGTGATGTTATCCTGCCCGGACCCGCCCGGTTGTCTAGCAATCACAACAATACCTATCCAATGTGGGAGGTTAAGGCACTAAGCCCAATAAGGACCCGAGGTTAGACTGAGTTACGGTGTAAACCTGCCCGGAACCGACCGGCTGTCCAGTAACCGCAACAATACCTATCTAATGTGAGTGGTCGGTGCTTTAATGAATAAATTAAAGCTAAGTTAGGATTGGTAGAGTTAAGTTAACTAAAACACTTAACTAACTCAACATGTTTACAAAAACGGATGGGTGGGGTTAGGTTAATACAAACATTTAACCACTTAACATGTTTGACTAGAAAACCCTATTGACGGGGACCCATTTCAGCAGTAACCCAATTAGGTATCATGGTACCCTGAAACTAGGCAGGGTCGGGCACGATTACTGGGCTGATTATAAGCGGTCAAAAGCGAAGGCGGTTTGTGCAGCATTGTAGGTTCTAACGGAGTGCGGGCATGCACACACTTCGGAGTAGACAAACAGGGCACTGGGCATCAGTAGTATAACCTATGTGTTCTAGAATTGTGTCGGGCCGCCACCATGGGACTTGATACACCCCATGGTGGGACCAGCATAGGTATCTACAATCAATTGGGGGCCGTATGACACATATGATTATGCGAGTAGGAGCCGATCTTTAGAAAAAGGGGATCACTTCACCCTGATCATGGGGTGCCAATCAGAACAAGTACAAGTAGGTGCAGAGTAATAGTGTGGGGTGCGATAGTATATTCGGTTCTAAACTACTTTATCTTAGTTTATGATACTTTCCTATTTCCAGTTTATTCCTGTCATGCTCTTTTTCTTATTCACATACTGAAGAGTCACTAGACTTACCAGGCTTTATGTCTGACTCTGTTTTTCTTTCGTCTTCTTTTCTTCTGTTCCCCCTAGGTCCACAGGGAGGAAACAATCCAGCTTAGTCACACTCTTTGCAAGCTTCAAGACAGTAGATGTATGGTTTGGACTCTCTTTCCTTGGCTATGGCTTTTGGACACATTCTATGGGGACTTACGCAATTTTAATTATGTTTTATGCTTCTTTATTTAATAATCAAGACAGAAAATGATGATGTAATGTTTTGGAAGTATTGTGAGACAATTATGGAAATGTTTTGTATGAACACGTATTTATGAAATGAAAGACTGTTTGTTTTCCGCTGCTTACACATATGTGTTTATATCTGTCTTGTGTTTTATCTGTGACTTTTACCTATAAACCTCCACCAAAGTTAAGGCATTCCCTTGGTGAGTGACCTTAACATAGGTGGGGTGTTTCACTAGGTATCAGAGCATAGGTTTACCATATTAGATAAAGTTTTTTTGAAATTATTTTCAAAATGAAGTTTAAAGAAGCATTTTTTTGAAAAAGCGTTGTTTAATAAAAGGCATAATTCCCCAAAGCCATATGCACTATCTCTCTATCCTTTTGTCTTGAATCTTTCCTTTTTGTTTTAGCATGTCTGGAGATCTTAAACTTCCAGAAGCAGTACCGATACCTGGCTGGTTCTGAAGGTACCTAGAAGCTAGGGCCAATGATGCGGGCCCAGCGGACATTCCTCCTCCCCTTGTGGCAGCGGTTCCTCCTCCTCCTCCTTATGGAAATTCTTTCGCAAAAACATGTAGAGACTTCAAGGCTATGGGTGGGAAGGACTTTTATGGAACCGAATCCTTTGTGGTAGCAAGGAACTGGCTGAAAGAGACCGAAGATTTGTTCATCATCTTCGAAGTTGATGACAGGCAACAGATACAGCTAGCAGTGTGGTTGCTTAAAGATGAAGCTTCCTATTGGTGGGAGGTCACCAATGCTGAGAGACCAGTGGAAACCTGGGAAGATTTCAGGATGAGATTTGAGATGAAATTCCTCTCCCAAGCTAAAAGGAGCCTGTAGATGGAGAAGTTCCTAACTCTTAAGCAAGGAAGCATGACGATCAAGGAGTATGTCAATCAGTTTAATCAGCTGGCCAGATTTGGGATGGATTTAGTAAACACCCAACACAAGAAGGCTCTTCGCTTCGTCAAAGGTCTGAATGAGCCTCTACACATCCTTGCTATGACCCATGTTCCCATGGGGGCAACTTATGAGAGCTTGATGGACATGGCGCTACTACACGAGGAAGATAAAGGCAAGAAAAAGGCAAAAGTGGAAGTGTCTCAAGAAAAGAAAGAAGGTTTATAGGCTAAGAAAACAGACTTCAAGAAGGGCAGGAAGAACAACAAATCCTGTGAAAAGAGAAGGTGTAATTTCTGTGGCATTGTCGGACATATAGTGAAAGACTGCAGAAAGAAGAAGGCAAAGATGAATGGTGGTTGTTTCCATTGCGGCGAGACTGGACACATGGCTAAGGACTGCCCAAAGAAGAGAGGGCAGGGACAGAGGACTGGATCCACTTCAGGGGGATAGGTTCACGCGCTGGTGGCACCTCCACAGGAACGAGGTAGAAATATCTCTGTAGAAAGCTTAGTTTATCTATATGATCATCCAGTTCGTACTCTCTTTGATTCTGGCGCATCACACTCCTTTATTTCATCTGCTTTAGTAGAATCTTTGCACCTAGACACTAGTATGATAGAAGATCCCTTGGTTGTTTCAAATCCAATTGGGGGCTCAGCTTATTTGTCAATGTTTTGTTTGGATTTGAAAATCTCTATTCTAAGCATTGAGTTTAGATGTAGTGCCTTTGTTTTGTGTTTCTCGGGATATGGATTGATCTTAGGCATGGACGGGTTATCCAGTAACGGTTCCATTCTTGATTGTGAGAAGAGAGTGGTTAAACTCTTGACTCGGCTCCGTAACACTCTAGAAATTTCTTGTAATCCCTTAAATGCTGTTATGCTTAGTTATCTAGAGTCGCTTGATGCTTCTGTTGAGAATTTGCAGTCAGTTAGAGTGGTTCGTGAATATCCGGATGTCTTTGAAGAGGTGAAGGGCTTACCTCCAAGGCGGGAAATAGACTTCCGCATATATCTTGTCGATAATGCAAAGCCCGTAGCTTTACCGGTTAGACACATGGCTCCAAGGGAGAGATAGGAGCTTAGTAAGCAGGTTAAAGAGCTTCTCGAGAAGGGGTACATTAGACGGAGCATTTCTGAATGGGGTGCTCTAGTGGTGTCCGCAACCAAAGCGTACGGTTCGCTTCGCCTATGCGTTGATTATAGGGAGCAAAACAAGCTGACCAAGAAGAATAGGTACCCTCTTCCCAGAATCGACGATTTGTTTGATCAGCTTGTAGGTGTGTCGGTTTTCTCCCAACTTGATCTGGCTACCGGGTTTCATCGGCTCAGAGTTGTTGAAGATAGCATTGATAAGACGGCATTCAGAACCACAGATGGTTTCTTCGAGTGGCTTGTCATGCCTTTTGGCTTGACAAACGCACCCGCTTATTTCCTAGACCTAATGAGCAGGGTGTTCAGAGAGTTCCTCAACAAGTTTGTGGTTGTCTTCGTAGATGATATTTTGATCTTCTCAAAGAATGAGGAAGAACATGCTCAGCCTTTAAAAGAAATCATGGATACTCTCCGTGCACATCAGCTTTAAGCCAAATTTTCCAAGTGCCACTTTTGGAGAGAAGAAGTAAGGTTTCTTGGGCATGTAGTGTCCAAAGAGGGGTTGGCCGTGGACCCCGCGAAAGTAGTGGCGGTGCAAGATTGGAAGGCACCAAGTAACGCAACCGAAGTCCAAAGTTTTCTTGGACTAGCAGGCTTTTACCGAAAGTTAATCAGAGACTTTGCAAAAATCGCAGCTCCTCTTACAAGGCTGACGAAGAAGAACTTGACTTTCGCTTTGGACTTGGATTGCGAGTTTGCTTTCCAACGCTTGAAAATGGCTCTTACAAGAGCCCCAGTTCTAACTTTTCCTGACGGAAGCAAGATGTTCACAGTATACACGGATGCATGTGGTATGGGACTAGGCGTTGTTCTAATGCAAGAAGGGAGGGTAGTAGCTTATGGTGGAAGACAATTGAAAGTTCATGAAAAGAACTACCCAACCCACGATATTGAGTTGGCCGCCATCGTCTTTGCACTTAAGTCTTGGCGCCATTACCTCGTAGGTGAGAAGTTCGAATTATACACTGACAATAAATCGCTGAAGTATCTTTTCTCGCAGAAAGATCTTAACTTAGGGCAACAAAGATGGATGGAGTTTCTTGCCTCGTATGATTTCGAGATTTGCTACACTCCTGGCAAGGGTAATGTAGTAGCAGACGCCTTGAGTATAAAGAAGCTGACACTAAGCCCTCTCTTTGTAGAAAGGCAAAGCTTGGAGTATATAGCCAGTTTTAACTTTAGGCCCTCCTCTGATTTTGTACCGGGTTTGTTAGCATCTCTTGAAGTGCGCCCTACTCTTTTGGACTTAATAGGGACTGCACAACGTGAAGACCCTCAGCTTGTAGATGTGAGCTTATTAGGGGTGAGACTTCTAGTCACCTTAGTAGATACACCATCGATGATAAGGGTTGGCTGAGGCAGGATGGAAGACTATGCATCCCACAAGCAAGGGAGTTGATAAAGAAGGTTCTCGAGGAAGCGCATCATTCCAAGATGACTATACACCCTGGCGGAGACAAGATCTACAAGGACGTAAAGAGAGTTTTCTTTTGGAGTGGCATGAAGAAGGACGTGGCAGATTTCGTTTCTAAGTGCATGATATGCCAACAAGTCAAGGCGAAGCAGAAGAAGCCTGGTGGTTTGCTCCACCCTCTAGAGGTCCCACAATGGAAGTGGGATAGCATTTCAATGGACTTCATTGATGGGCTGCCTAGGTCAAGAAGGGTCAATACTAACATTTGGGTAATAGTGGACTGGCTCACAAAAAGCGCCCACTTTTTACCTGTCAAGAGTAGAATGACTGCCTCATCTCTAGCGTCTCTTTATCTTAAAGAGATAGTTCGACTCCGTGGAATACCCTCCAACATTGTTAGTGACCGAGACCCTATCTTTACAAGTGAGTTTTGGCGGAGTCTGCAAGAATCTGTAGGCACAAAGTTATGCTTGAGCATGGCCTATCACCCCCAAACCGATGGCCAGACGAAAAGGGTGAACAGAGTTTTAGAGGATCTTTTGAGACTCTGCGTTCTTGACTTTGGAGGGACATGGGAGGATCATCTTCCTTTAGTGGAATTCGCCTACAACAACAGCTACCAAGCCACCATAGGCATGGCACCCTTCGAAGCCTTGTATGGAAGACTGTGTCGATCACCAACTTGTTGGTCGGAGTCCACAGATAATCTTATACTTGGGCCAGACATGATTAGAGAGACTTCAGAGAAAGTGGACTTAATACGAAGAAGGATGAAGACGGCCCAAGATAGACAGAAGTCCTACGCCGACAAAAGAAGGACCGACCTTGAGTTTGAGGTTGGGGACAGGGTTTTCCTTAAGGTATCCCCTTTAAGGAACGTCGTTCGCTTTGGATCCGCAAGAAAGCTAGCACCAAGATTTGTAGGGTCATTCCCTATCATCGAGAAGATTGGAAAGATGGCTTATAGAGTAGAGCTGCCCGAAAGGTTGGCTGGAGTCCACAATGTCTTTCATATTTCTCACCTATGAAAGTGTTTACATGAGTCTGCGGAAGTGGTGGAGCCAAGCATTCTAGAAGAAGTTGAGTTAGAACGAGAAGCAACTGTGAGAAAAGTTCCAACTCATATCTTGGGAACTGAAATCAAAAAGCTACGCAACCGTGAAGTTAAGCTCGTTAAAGTTCAATGGAGCGACGCCGAGGAAGACGCGACTTGGGAAACTGAGGACAGAATACGCACGGCCTACCCTTTTCTTTTTGAGGGTACATCTTTGATCTCTCTTTTTCCTTAAGTTATGCTTGTATCTATCTTTTTAGGTATATCTTCTCGGTCCTTTTCCTAACTCCCTAGGTAGAAAACTAATGGTGCAAACATGTATTTGAAAACATGTTATGGATGATGGCTGCAAGTGGTTGCTAGTGATTGCTCGTGGATGCATATACACACACACCCTAGGTTTTAGATCGGCTCAGTCACTTCATATTGCATATGCATATATGTATTCATATTTGTATATGGCTGAAACTTGATGTGTTGTCACATGGATGTCGCATTTATATGAATGGTTGCGCACTCATGTAGAATTATGAGTAGGGAAAAATTTGCATACATAATGGATTCATGACACTTACATGATTTGCATTATGGAGGTCAACTGAATCAGTATACCGCCTAATTTTTTTGCATTAGATAAGGACATATACACACACTATGCATATGATCATGAAGCATTAAATGTCTTTTGAGGACAATGGACGCTTGTGTATGATGGTTGAGTAAATGGACGATTGGATTGTAGGATATACATTCTTCCTTACTTGAAGATTTCGGGGATGAAATCCTTTTAAGAGGGGGAGAATGTAACACCCCATAATTATGTAACATTAAGTTTCACAAATAAAAGTATAATTAATTCTAAATAAAAGGATTAAGGGAAACGGGTTACGCCATTGCGTTCGTCTCGGAATTCTGCTTGAGATAGAGTCCGAGTTTGCGTAAATCAGACTCCGTATGAAAGAGTTATGACCTCCGGAAGTTTCAGAATTCAATTTAAAATTCAAACAGTTCAAAATTCAGTTTAAAATTCGAAAACAGACCCAAACTGGGCTGGGCGAGAAAATTCCCGCCCAGGACCCAGGTCGACCAGGGGGTCGACCTAGGGGTCGACCTTGGTACCCAGGTCGACCATGTGGTCGACCTGGGGGTCGATTTGCCCAGTCGACCTGGTCAGGTCTCGGCTGGCCTGGTCGGGTTCTGGTCGAATTTCTGAGTCTTGGTGTGTCACTAGGGCTGACTTGTCACCTCCTGATTGGCTCCTCTTGGTGTGTATGGTATGGATTCACTCTATGATCATCTAACGGCTCAAATCAATCTGAAATTCTATAAATACAACCTAAGACTCAACCTAAATTCACACAAAAAAATAGAGCTAGAGCCGTCATGCTGCCAGGAGGAAACTAAGAGTAGCCGTCAGTTGGAGAAAGCTTAGAGACGAGCAAAACTAAAGTAAAAACAAGATTCAAACAACGTTTATCTACCCAAAGGAAAGCATTGCAAATTCAGAACTCAGAAACCAGAAAATCAAGATCGTTGTTTGTTGTAAGTATAGTGATTTTTCCGATGGCAATAAAATTAAGACTTGATTCGATGTAAAGTGGAAATGTAATTTTACTATTGTATAACGACGATGCTAATTCATATCTGTGTATTGCAATGATTGTATTGTGAATGGTATTGGGATATTTGTGGTATAATTGATTTGATGTTGGTCCTGTTGTACATTTAGAATGAAGGCAACATCACATACAAGTATATGGTTAATGTTAGGATTTACACCATATGTTTATATGTTTAACATAGATCGTATACATTTTTCTAAGTCCAAGTTAAGACTTATATACACATGTTCTATGTTAAGACCATTATGCCTACATGATTAAACCCCATGTATATGTTCTTATGTTCCTTGCAAGTTTTTAATTGGGTCCATGCCAAGTACCATTTAGTTTCACACGATTATTACAAGTTTCATGTTATAATAGGATACATGATTCAATCTAGTTCACACTTTTGGGTTAATGTCAAAAATAGACATTTTTATGGACATGTACTAACTTTGTCACATGCTAGTTTGTGTTTGAAGTTATGCCTAGATAAAAATATGGTTAGGCTTATGTTTTATGCAAGTCTAAATTTTGCCATTTCATGTGACACCTATTTAATTAGATTCTTATTTGAATGCAAGTTCACATGACAAGTTGAAACCCATGTTAATTAGATCGCAAAGTTGCAAGTTCATATGTCACACACCCTTTATGTTATTTAGAATATTTCATGTTCTTGGCTTTCCCTTCTATGCTTATAAGTTGGGCTGAAATATCTAGCCCAACATTCATTATAATCTTGTGGACATACAAACGGGGGAATATCGTTGGGATTAAAACATGAAAATATATGTATTGGCATGATTGGCACATGCCAATAAATTGGTGACATTTAAATGGTATTAATTTCTATACCAAAAATGATGAACTTGAAAATGGGCCATAACATTTAATTGTTAACACATTTACATATAAAGAACAAATATGTAAATCTAGAAAATACGAATGTGCTTAACCCGAGGTTGGATTAAGTTGAGATGTAAACCTGCCCGGACTCGCCTGGTTGTCCAGTAATCACAACAATACCTATCCAATGTGGGAGGTTAAGGCACTAAGCCCAATAAGGACCCGAGGTTTGACTGAGTTGCGGTGTAAACCTACCCGGAACCGACCGGCTGCCCAGTAACTGCAACAATACCTGTCTAATGTGAGTGGTCGGTGCTTTAATGAATAAATTAAAGCTAAGTTAGGATTGGTAGGGTTAAGTTAACTAAAACACTTAACCAACTCAACATGTTAACAAAAACTGATGGGTGGGGTTAGGTTAATAAAGACACTTAACCACTTAACATGTTTGACTAGAAAACCCTAGTAACGGGGACCCATTTCAGCAGTAACCCAATTAGATATCATGTTACCCTGAAACTAGGCAGGGTGAGGCACAATTACTGGGCTGATTATAAGCGGTCAAAAGCGACGGCGGTTGGTGCAGCAATGTAGGTTCTAACGGAGTGCGAGCGTGCACACACTTCGGAGCAGACAAACAGGGCACTGGGCATCAGTAGTATAACCTATGTATTCTAGAATTGTTTCGGGCCGCCACCATGGGACTTGATACACCCCATGGTGGGACCACCATAGGTATCTACAATCAATTGGGGGGCGTATGACACATATGATTATGCGAGTAGGAGCCGATCTTTAGAAAAAAGGGATCACTTCACCCTGATCATGGGGTGCCAGTCAGAACAAGTACAAGTAGGTGCAGAGTTATAGTGTGGGGTGCGATAGTATATTCGGTTCTAAACTACTTTATCTTAGTTTATAATACTTTCCTATTTCCAGTTTATTCCTGTCATGCTCTTTTTCTTAATCACATACTGAAGAGTCACTAGACTTACCAGGCTTTATGTCTGACTCTGTTTTTCTTTCATCTTCTTTTCTTCCGTTCCCCCCCAGGTCCACAGGGAGGAAACAATCCAGCTTAGTCACACTCTTTGCAAGCTTCAAGACAGTAGATGTATGGTTTGGACTCTCTTTCCTTGGCTATGGATTTTGGACACATTCTATGGGGACTTACACAAATTTAATTATGTTTTATGCTTCTTTATTTAATAATCAAGACAGAAAATGATGATGTAATGTTTTGGAAGTATTGTGAGACAATTATGGAAATGTTTTGTATGAACACGTATTTATGAAATGAAAGTCTGTTTGTTTTCCGCTACTTACACATATGTGTTTATATCTGTCTTGTGTTTTATCTATGACTTTTAACTATAAACCTCCACCAAAGTTAAGGCATTCCCTTATTGAGTGACCTTAACGGAGGTGGGGTGTTTAACCCGTTTTGACCTCTTACAATCAAATCCAGTAAGCGTGTCCCGTCCTCGACCTAGATCGAGCTCACTTGGATATATATGGGTTACTGGTTGAAAAGGGTCCCCATACTTGACACAAGCTTTCCACCTATGCTTGGTCCCCACTAGGATTTCCTCCTCAACCCCCTCTTATTCATGTCTTCTTACATGTTTCAACTTGGTTAAGTGTTTATAATTATATCCCACATGTCACCCATGTTTCCCACTTATCAAATCAACATGTATTATTGGTTAAGTTTGTCTTAACCCACTCCACTTATCAGATCAATATATATATATATATATTATTGGTTAAGCTGGTCTTAACTGTAAGGACCCATAACTTCCCCGTGAAGGAAAGAGCGGATACTTTGAGAACAACACACAAATGAACGCAGACGGAAGAACATTTCATTGTTATTACAACAATTCCATCAGAATACAAGAATATACAGAGTATAATTGAATAAATTACATTCGATAAATATCAGAGATTACAATAAATTACATAGCAGCGGAAAATAATACAAAGCACAACTGAAGGTGATATACGGATACAGAGCTTTCCGGATATCATTCCAGCTGTAAACCAGGATCCTGTGAATATAAATCTGCAAAACCAAAACTACTAGCTGCCCGTGCGGAAAATAGGGGCACCCAGAGTTTAGGTTAAAACAATAAACTCCAGGTCAGTCATGTGACTGGTGTGAGAACTAAAACAGTTATTAAAACTTTACTTTAAAAGAGAGTAATTCAAGGGACCACGCCGTATAACACGGAACGGGTTTCCTCCCAAGAATACCAGTGCATAGAATAAACAACGCAATGCTTTTTCGAAATATGAAGCTATTATAAGACCCAGGTCCCATCACACAATGCAACACAAGCCGGAGGATAGGGTTTTCCCTTATAATAGCCAAACATGCTTGGTACGTTTAAAACAAATCATTTGATACTATGATAAGTGTATAGTGTCAACACAGTTTCAATCATAAATATCAATCATAGGCGGCATAACTACCATCTACTATGTCGCCATACTAGTTCTACAATTAAAACTGAAATACACGTATTGGAAATTGGATTCCGTCATGAGTCGAGGCAAGGGGCAAGCTCCTCTCCGCGTTCGAGACACTCTAGCAAATGCCTCAGGGTTACGCACTCTGGGCAACCCCGGATCCTCCAAGGCCGGTCCTCACTTACGTTAGAGGATTGGCAATTCCTGAACACACGTTTCCCGGTCCTTACAGACCTATAATTGAGGCGCCTCGCATTCCAACAACCACATAGGTGAAAAGTATATGAATGTCAGGGCTGGTAAGTCACTGACACCACCATAGCTAGAAAGAAACGTCATGCACTCCTTGGGTCCTTATCCCGCTTTTGACTCATACCGAGGTGTGAGGCTCGCGAATACACGCTATACACAAAGCTACGCCACAAAGGCCGTGCTTTGATCATCAACCACAAGACTTTGCTTTTCAACAGAAGCCTTGATCCATGCAACTCAGCATGCCACACAGGCAATTCATGCCATGCGATTGATATCTATCGATATATAACCTCTAAGCTCGTACGTCTCGGAGAAGGGCGTTAAGCAATAGAATAAATTCTCCGCCGCCAAACAGATATATATTTAATAGAAATCAATCAACATGGAATAAAATCCAATGTCAGACACACAATCCATTTACAAGTCCGTTCTGGGTCTGAATGGAACCGGAGGCACTTTCCTCGCATATCCATCCATCTCCAAGTACGTCTGGATGACCACCAACTATTTCCATCCTCTTGGGTGTACAGCCCAATCAGGATCGTCAGTAATTATCCAAACGATGTGAAGACTTCTGGTCTTCAACAACCGTCTTCATCTTCGACATATCGTCGAATCGGTTATTCAGAATGGGTCTAAACCCGGCCTTTCCGAACAACCCGCGTATATTAGAAACAAATGTTACACAAACACAACATACGCCTCATTCCAATTCTGAATATTCTGTTATTTAAATATTCACATCTTTTGGGAAAGGTTCCCATTAATTTTATCCAAGATAAATTCTTTAAAATTTATCCTTTAATCTTCCTTTGGATGTCATTTCAAACCAGATTATGGTTTTCTAAACTAGTCGAGATTAGCGAACCACACCGAAGTAATTATTTATTTTATTTCCCAATCCCAACCTACTCATCCCATGAAGCAAAACTGATAATACTCCATATTTAACACCACAGTGTTATCGGTAAAATTAATTACCATTTCACGTTAAAATCTAATTAAAGATTTAACTATCGCTTTGTAGCAAAACTGGCGATACTCCATTCTCGCTCATTTCTAAATTTGATAATTTAGATTATAGATTCACATTTCAACCTAATTGCAGATTCGTTAAAACTCCTTTTACTAGGTTAAAGAACTAGGTGTTATTTAAAACACAGTTCACGACAAACCCAAATCACATTCTAATTATCGTCGGGTTAAAGAACTAGTGTTGTTTAAAATATAGTTCACGATAAACCCACAAATCAATTCTAGTTCAATTCAAATGAAATATATTAGGAATTCCGATTATTTAAAACCCCTTTTTAAATCTAATTTATTTATTTAAAAAAAATTCGGGTTTTAAATTGAGTTCAAGCTAGTTCATTTTGATATGAATCTATTTTCATCTTTTCAAATATGGATTTTTTTCATCCCAATTTTTTCCAAATCATTTCTTATGATTCTACACAAATTATTGATATTTTTAATATTTTTATCAAGGCCCGTACAGTCGATTTCCAACAATGGCCATCGAACTGCACTTATAGCGACCTTTTTCAAATTTGATTTGGACGTATCTCCAAAACCAACCGTTAGATTTTGAATTTCTAATATTCATTAGAAAGCCCTTTTCGATACGAACCCAACGGTTCCGGTTTTAGGAGAATCCGACGGTCGGATCTCCCGTAATGTCCGTTTGAAATAAATGGTCGAAATTCACGAACTGCCGCGGCGCGGCACGTTCTATTCAGGCCATTATATTATATATATAAAATATATTTCATCGATTTCTATTTAAAACGAATTATATAAATAGTTTTAAATTCGTTTCAAAAGCAATTTCAACTTCCATTTTAATTCAAATCAAAATTGAATTCTTCTTTATAAATTCGTTTTAAAATTCATTTCTATTCAATTTAAATTTCAATTCAATTTGAATTCATTTCAATTCGCTTTCAATTCAATTTGAATTCGTTTTCAATTCAATTCAATTCCAAAGTCGTTTTCTATTCGATTCAATTCAAATTGGTTTTCTATTCGATTCAATTCAAATTGGTTTTCTATTCGATTCAATTCAAATTGGTTTTCTATTCGATTCAATTCAAATTGGTTTTCTATTCGATTCAATTCAAATTGGTTTTCTATTCGATTCAATTCAAATTGGTTTTCTATTCGATTCAATTCAAATTGGTTTTCTATTCGATTCAATTCAAATTGGTTTTCTATTCGATTCAATTCAAATTGGTTTTCTATTCGAATCAAATTCGTTATATATTCCATCAAATCAAATTCGTTTTCTATTCAAATCAATTCGAAATCGTTATCAATTCAATTCATTTCGAAATCGTTTTCAATTCAATTCATTTCGAAATCGTTTTCAATTCAATTCATTTCGAAATCGTTTTCAATTCAATTCATTTCGAAATCGTTTTCAATTCAATTCATTTCGAAACCGTTTTCAATTCAATTCATTTCGAAATCGTTTTCAATTCAATTCATTTCGAAATCGTTTTCAATTCAATTCATTTCGAAATCGTTTTCAATTTAATTCATTTCGAGATCGTTTTCAATTCAATTCATTTCGAAATCGTTTCCAATTCAATTCATTTCGAAATGAATAAAATCGATATAAATATCGTTCACGTCAAAATGGCGTCAATCTAATCAACACGGCTTAATGTATTTCTATTTTCAAATATTCTATTTCAAATATTTCCTATTATCTAAATATTTGCTATTATCAAAATATTTCATTCAACACATGACTAATCTCAACGGATGAGTACAGTCAACACATGAACCTTTACTTTATATTGATAAAGATGTAAATTTTATTATTAAAATATTTCGTTCAACACATGACTGATCTCAACGGATGAGTACAGTCAACACATGAACATTTATATTATATTGATAAAGATGTAAATTTTATTATAAAAATATTTCGTTCAACACATGACTGATCTCAACGGATGAGTACAGTCAACACATGAACATTTATATTATATTGATAAAGATGTAAATTTTATTATAAAAATATTTCGTTCAACACATGACTGATCTCAACGGATGAGTACAGTCAACACATGAACATTTATATTATATTGATAAAGATGTAAATTTTATTATAAAAATATTTCGTTCAACACATGACTGATCTCAACGGATGAGTACAGTCAACACATGAACATTTATATTATATTGATAAAGATGTAAATTTTATTATAAAAATATTTCGTTCAACACATGACTGATCTCAACGGATGAGTACAGTCAACACATGAACATTTACTTTATAATATTCTTTATCTTCTAAATTGGAATGAGGCCCAATCAATCACCATATAAAATTAATTATATGGATTTTCATACAACACATGTATATAATAGCATTGAAAAATAATCAACCATCAACCAAAGTGCACTACACTGTATAAGCATCAAATATAGATATCTAACGCTTATAATAGCCTGTCAATCAATCGATCGACATATTTAATCAATCAGGATGAGTGAACTTCAAATTTCATCCCAACACCCGTGTGGGGTTTCAAATCAACAAACACAGATTTTATTTGTGCAGTTGGGAGATGTGTAAAATTTATCGTCCCAATCAATGTCCTTCAAATAGGTGTACATAAACAAACCGTCCGGTTTGTAAATGAATATTTTATTTTATTCACATTCACGTTAAAAATTATATTTTTAACGATAAAACATTTTATTTTAACACATGAATTTCTATTCAGTTCATTCTTTAAATAAAATGATATTTTTATTTTTCTAACTTATTTTAGAAAATTTCGGCCGCATAACGGCACGATACTAGAAACGGGACGAGGCCTAGCCTTATCCCCGGTCTAGTGAAGGCCCACGCCATTCACACATCTCTTAAATCCATTCCATTTCACCAAACAATTCAAATTTCAGTCAAATAATCTAACTATTTTTTGCAATCAAACAAACAAGTCCATGGTCTGTGGACGATTGTGTCGGGTGCTACTAAGCACCGTCTGCATCCTAGTATATATATATAACTAGAAAAGAAATTGAAGAGTGAGAAATTCTCACAGAAAGCTATCCAATCATCTTGACTCTTCTTTGATAGAAATCTTCATCCTCTCTCCTTTTATCACTTTCGTCGCCCGTAGCCACTACATATATACAAATCACACATTTTTATATTTTGATGTCTTTAAAATAAAAATTACATTTTTATTTGTTCACTTTCAATTTAAAAATCATATTTTTTTACTTCTCTATTCAATATATAAAAATCGAATTTTTATTATACTATTCAATATAGATAAAAATTCCATTTCCAAAAATATAGATTTCGCCTTTATAAAAATAAAGATTTCATCCTTTCAAAAATAAAGATTTCGCCTTTATAAAAATATGAAAAATCTCGCCTTTTATATATGAAAAATCTCGCCTTTTATATATGAAAAATCTCGCCTTTTATATAACATAAAAATCGTAACTTTACTTGTTTTAAAAGTTAATCTTTTTCAGTTTTTAACTAAGCAAAACAAAACAAAATAATAATAATAATGATAATTCAGTTTTGAAACAACCTAAACATCAATTTTAAACCATCATAACACTTACAGCGTTGTCCAATCGGAAGGAGGGGGGAAGAGTTGAACGGCGGCGGAAGCAAGGGGCTGGGCGATGGCAACTGCGGTGGTCGGCGCTGCTGAAGGGGGCTTGGCGGTGGCGGCTATCGTAGGCGGAGGCCGGGGCTGTGGGTGTCGGGGTGTTGCACGTCGGT
This sequence comes from Allium sativum, assembly GCA_030737875.1. Classification (NCBI taxonomy): domain Eukaryota; kingdom Viridiplantae; phylum Streptophyta; class Magnoliopsida; order Asparagales; family Amaryllidaceae; genus Allium; species Allium sativum. The sequence continues at coordinate 422,657,578 of CM060909.1, read as the reverse complement.
TTCAGAGGAGGGGATGGGTGTTCGCGGTTGAGGTGGTCTGGATTCGGGGGAAGGCGGCGCTAGGGTTTGTGGTCCATCTCGATGTGGAGGCTGTGTCGATGAGCGAAGGGCAGCGGGCGGAGGATGCAGGCGCGAGAGGGGAGGGGAAGAGCAGGGCGTAGCGTCGGGGTGGGGCCCATCGGAGCGGCGACTGGATCTGAGGCGCGAGGGCAAAAGTGGGGCGGCGGGGTTTTGAAATTTTCAATTTAGGTTAGGAAAAGAAACGGGGGGGCTGAGGCAAGAGAGGGGTTTATTTATATATATTTTTATTGTTTTATTGGTTTTTTTTTCATTGCAAAAAGCAACCTTTTATTTCGAACTCGAAATCCAACCCACCAACTGTCGTCCCTAGCTAATTACCCCCATTCCGAACACAATGGGATATGTATCGCAAGCTGCTTTGATCGTTTCGATTAGTTTTCGTTGAATTTACATTTAAATCACTATATTGAATTTTAAACGTACATTTCAAATTACCGGGGTCGCATACGAACTTTAAAAATTCTAGAAAAATATTTTCTAGCATCGTATTGACGATACGGTCCTAACAAAACTAGTTTCGTTGAATTCTGAGACCGTTAGAAAAATGGCAATTTTCCAGTCGATTAAAATCAACTGAAACTAGTCAAACGCGTTTTCCTTTGCCACGCTCACATATTGATTCGAAAAATTATGAAATTTGAAACCTAGCAATAATTTAACATCACGGACCCAACAAAAGTGGTTTCGTCGAAATCCGAGGTTGTTTGCAAAATTTCCATTTTTAAAGGCCTGAATTCCATAACGACTATTCAGAATTTTCAACTGGACATATCTTTTGATTCCCGCTATGAAATTTCGATTTTTCGGATTCGTTGGAAAGATATTATCAATTCGATCCTAATGTTTTTGGTTTCACTAAAATCCGGATTGTTTTGCACCCGGTACATTCAATTGAAGTTTGAAATCGAATTATCGAACTACTGCGCCATTTTCAATTCTATTTATAATTATATATAAATGTTTATATTCTAACGACGACGCGTATAAATATATACGTTCTAAATATATTCAAAATGAATTTTCGTCGATATTATTTAATATAATCTATTTTAAATATTCAAAATTCGCTAAAATTGCCAAAATAAAAATTTTAAACTGGCTCAGAATTTCCGGGTTATTACAACCTCCCCCACTTAAAACTTTTCGTCCCCGAAAAGGAACAAAGTCGAAAGTGGTTTGATTAATCAGCTCTACGTTCGATCTGGCTTCCATTCTCCAACTTTTCAGTTTCTGAGAATTTTCAAATTTTCAAAAATTTGGCTAACACCCTAAATTTTTGAAAAATTTCGCCATAACCTCCCCTGCACCGGGAGCCACGGGAAAATCCCTAAATTGCCATACAGGCCTTCTGATCTCAAAAAGAAAAAGAAAAAGCCAAGCGGCTAGCCAATAGGCTCATAAAATCATCATCACCCAAACAAAACAGTAAATTATGTAGTAAACATGTACCTATTTGTCGGGCAAACAAATTTTATTCTTCGGCTCTAGCCTCCTTGCTATGACCTGTTCAATGATATACATGTATATGCAAGCAAATGCAACTAATTTTCAATACAATTCAATATTTGATGCTATTAGGCATAAATGGTTAAAAATTAGCAAACAAATAGACAAACAACACAAACATCAATCAATTAGTGGATTAGAGTTTTCAAATTCATAAATTTGATATATATACAAAAAATCATGTTTTTGATGCCAATTCACAACAAGGTGTTCTAGCTATATCAGTTTTGGTTCTCACACCAGTCTAATGGAAATATATAGAAATCACACCTTCGAAACACGAACATAATTATTGATGATGCCATGGTCATTATCAACATCATCTCCGGGCGACTAGAGTGTAATTCTATATCTATCCGGTATATTAAAACTTCGAATATACGTTCATGACGCGTATATGCAAAATCTTTATATAGCGGATTGTCCATATGCAAAATAAATAAATATTCAAATACGTATAAAATGGTTTAAATTTTCAAAACAAAATTGTTTCATTTGAAAAATATACTCTTCACACTCGTTCTAGGATACTACTGATCCTATCTCTAACGAGTCATTCTAATTGGATATTTCTAATCCAATATCTGATGAATTCTTTCATATGGTTCTAATGTGTCTTGTTCTCGAGCTCTGTAAACCAAAGCTCTGATACCACTGTAAGGACCCGTAACTTCCCCGTGAAGGAAAGAGCGGATACTTTGAGAATAACACACAAATGAACGCAGACGGAAGAACATTTCATTGTTATTACAACAATTCCACCAGAATACAAGAATATACAGAGTATAATTGAATAAATTACATTCGATAAATATCAGAGATTACAATAAATTACATAGTAGCGGAAAATAATACAAAGCACAACTGAAGGTGATATACGGATACAGAGCTTTCCGGATATCATTCCAGCTGTAAACCAGGATCCTGTGAATATAAATCTGGAAAACCAAAACTACTAGCTGCCCGTGCGGAAAATAGGGGCACCCAGAGTTTAGGTTAAAACAATAAACTCCAGGTCAGTCATGTGACTGGTGTGAGAACTAAAACAGTTATTAAAACTTTACTTTAAAAGAGAGTAATTCAAGGGACCACGCCGTATAACACGGAACGGGTTTCCTCCCAAGAATACCAGTGCATAGAATAAACAACGCAATGCTTTTTCGAAAAATGAAGCTATTATAAGACCCAGGTCCCATCACACAATGCAACGCAAGCCGGAGGATAGGGTTTTCCCTTATAATAGCCAAACATGCTTGGTACGTTTAAAACAAATCATTTGATACTATGATAAGTGTATAGTGTCAACACAGTTTCAATCATAAATATCAATCATAGGCGGCATAGCTACCATCTACTATGTCTCCATACTAGTTCTACAATTAAAACCGAATTACACGTATTGGAAATTGGATTCCGTCATGAGTCGAGGCAAGGGGCAAGCTCCTCTCCGCGTTCGAGACACTCTAGCAAATGCCTCAGGGTTACGCACTCTGGGCAACCCCGGATCCTCCAAGGCCGGTCCTCACTTACGTTAGAGGATTGGCAATTCCTGAACACACGTTTCCCGGCCCTTACAGACCTATAATCGAGGCGCCTCGCATTCCAACAACCACATAGGTGAAAAGTATATGAATGTCAGGGCTGGTAAGTCACTGACACCAACATAGCTAGAAAGAAACGTCATGCACTCCTTGGGTCCTTATCCCGTTTTTGACTCATACCGAGGTGTGAGGCTCGCGAATACACGCTATACACAAAGCTACGCCACAAAGGCCGTGCTTTGATCATCAACCACAAGACTTTGCTTTTCAACAGAAGCCTTGATCCATGCAACTCAGCATGCCACACAGGCAATTCATGCCATGCGATTGATATCTATCGATATATAACCTCTAAGCTCGTACGTCTCAGAGAAGGGCGTTAAGCAAGAGAATAAATTCTCCGCCGCCAAACAGATATATATTTAATAGAAATCAATCAACATGGAATAAAATCCAATGTCAGACACACAATCCATTTACAAGTCCGTTCTGGGTCTGAACGGAACCGGAGGCACTTTCCTCGCATATCCATCCATCTCCAAGTACGTCTGGACGACCACCAACTATTTCCATCCTCTTGGGTGTACAGCCCAATCAGGATCGTCGGTAATTATCCAAACGATGTGAAGACTTCCGGTCTTCAACCACCGTCTTCATCTTCGACATATCGTCGAATCGGTTATTCAGAATGGGTCTAAACCCGGCCTTTCCGAACAACCCGCGTATATTAGAAACAAATGTTACACAAACACAACATACGCCTCATTCCAATTCCGAATATTCTTTTATTTAAATATTCACATCTTTTGGGAAAGGTTCCCATTAATTTTATCCAAGATAAATTCTTTAAAATTTATCCTTTCATCTTCCTTTGGATGTCATTTCAAACCAGATTATGGTTTTCTAAACTAGTCGAGATTAGCGAACCACACCGAAGTAATTATTTATTTTATTTCCCAATCCCAACCTATTCATCCCATGAAGCAAAACTGGTAATACTCCATATTTAACACCACAGTGTTATCGGTAAAATTAATTACCATTTCACGTTCAAATCTAATTAAAGATTTAACTATCGCTTTGGAGCAAAACTGGCGATACTCCATTTTCGCTCATTTCTAAATTTGATAATTTAGATTATAGATTCATATTTCAACCTAATTGCAGATTCGTTAAAACTCCTTTTACTGGGTTAAAGAACTAGGTGTTATTTAAAACACAGTTCACGACAAACCCAAATCACATTCTAATTATCGTCGGGTTAAAGAACTAGTGTTGTTTAAAATACAGTTCACGATAAACCCACAAATCAATTCTAGTTCAATTCAAATCAAATATATTAGGAATTCCGATTATTTAAAACCCCTTTTTAAATCTAATTTATTTATTAAAAAAAATCGGGTTTTAAATTGAGTTCAAGCTAGTTCATTTTGATATGAATCTATTTTCATCTTTTCAAATATGGATTTTTTTCATCCCAATTTTTCCCAAATCATTTCTTATGATTTTACACAAATTATTGATATTTTTAATAATTTTATCAAGGCCCGTACAGTCGATTTCCAACAATGGCCATCGAACTCCACCTATAGCGACCTTTTTCAAATTTGATTTGGACGTATCTCCAAATCCAACCGTTAGATTTTGAATTTCTAATATTCATTAGAAAGCCCTTTTCGATACGAACCCAACGGTTCTGGTTTTAGGAGAATCCGACGGTCGGATCTCCCGTAATGTCCGTTTGAAATAAATGGTCGAAATTCACGAACTGCCGCGGCGCGGCGCGTTCTATTCAGGCCATTATATTATATATATAATATATATTTCGTCGATTTCTATTTAAAACGAATTATATAAATAGTTTTAAATTCGTTTCAAAAGCAATTTCAACTTCCATTTTAATTCAAATCAAAATTGAATTATTCTTTATAAATTCGTTTTAAAATTCATTTCTATTCAATTCAAATTTCAATTCAATTTGAATTCATTTCAATTCGCTTTCAATTCAATTTGAATTCGTTTTCAATTCAATTCAATTCCAAAGTCGTTTTCTATTCGATTCAATTCAAATTGGTTTTCTATTCGATTCAATTCAAATTGGTTTTCTATTCGATTCAATTCAAATTGGTTTTCTATTCGATTCAATTCAAATTGGTTTTCTATTCGATTCAATTCAAATTGGTTTTCTATTCGATTCAATTCAAATTGGTTTTCTATTCGATTCAATTCAAATTGGTTTTCTATTCGAATCAAATTCATTATATATTCCATCAAATCAAATTCGTTTTCTATTCAAATCAATTCGAAATCGTTTTCAATTCAATTCATTTCGAAATCGTTTTCAATTCAATTCATTTCGAAATCGTTTTCAATTCAATTCATTTCGAAATCGTTTTCAATTCAATTCATTTTGAAATCGTTTTCAATTCAATTCATTTCGAAATCGTTTTCAATTCAATTCATTTCGAAATCGTTTTCAATTCAATTCATTTCGAAATCGTTTTCAATTCAATTCATTTCGAAATCGTTTTCAATTCAATTCATTTCGAAATCGTTTTCAATTCAATTCATTTCGAAATCGTTTTCAATTCAATTCATTTCGAAATCGTTTCCAATTCAATTCATTTCGAAATGAATAAAATCGATATAAATATCGTTCACGTCAAAATGGCGTCAATCTAATCAACACGGCTGAATGTATTTCTATTTTCAAATATTCTATTTCAAATATTTCCTATTATCTAAATATTTGCTATTATCAAAATATTTCGTTCAACACATGACTAATCTCAACGGATGAGTACAGTCAACACATGAACCTTTACTTTATATTGATAAAGATGTAAATTTTTTTATTAAAATATTTCGTTCAACACATGACTGATCTCAACGGATGAGTACAGTCAACACATGAACATTTATATTATATTGATAAAGATGTAAATTTTATTATAAAAATATTTCGTTCAACACATGACTGATCTCAACGAATGATACAGTCAACACATGAACATTTATATTATATTGATAAAGATGTAAATTTTATTATAAAAATATTTCGTTCAACACATGACTGATCTCAACGGATGAGTACAATCAACACATGAACATTTATATTATATTGATAAAGATGTAAATTTTATTATAAAAATATTTCGTTCAACACATGACTGATCTCAATGGATGAGTACAGTCAACACATGAACATTTATATTATATTGATAAATATGTAAATTTTATTATAAAAATATTTCGTTCAACACATGACTGATCTCAACGGATGAGTACAGTCAACACATGAACATTTACTTTATAATATTCTTTATCTTATAAATTGGAATGAGGCCCAATCAATCACCATATAAAATTAATTATATGGATTTTCATACAACACATGTATATAATAGCATTGAAAAATAATCAACCATCAACCAAAGTGCACTACACTGTATAAGCATCAAATATAGATATCTAACGCTTATAACAGCCTGTCAATCAATCGATCGACATATTTAATCAATCAGGATGAGTGAACTTCAAATTTCATCCCAACACCCGTGTGGGGTTTCAAATCAACATACACAGATTTTATTTGTGCAGTTGGGAGATGTGTAAAATTTATCGTCCCAATCAATGTCCTTCAAATAGGTGTACATAAACAAACCGTCCGGTTTGTAAATGAATATTTTATTTTATTCACATTCACGTTAAAAATTATATTTTTAACGATAAAACATTTTATTTTAACACATGAATTTCTATTCGGTTCATTCTTTAAATAAAATGATATTTTTATTTTTCTAACTTATTTTAGAAAATTTCGGCGGCATAACGGCACGATACTAGAAACGGGACGAGGCCTAGCCTTATCCCCGGTCTAGTGAAGGCCCACGCCATTCTCACATCAATCAAATCCATTCCATTTCACCAAACAATTCAAATTTCAGTCAAATAATCTAACTAATTTTTGCAATCAAACAAACAAGTCCATGGTCTGTGGACGATTGTGTCGGGTGCTACTAAGCACCGTCTGCATCCTAGTATATATATATAACTAGAAAAGAAATTGAAGAGTGAGAAATTCTCATTGAAAGCTATCCAATCATCTTGACTCTTCTTTGATAGAAATCTTCATCCTCTCTCCTTTTATCACTTTCGTCGCCCGTAGCCACTACATATATACAAATCACACATTTTTATATTTTGATGTCTTTAAAATAAAAATCACATTTTTATTTGTTCACTTTCAATTTAAAAATCATATTTTTTTACTTCTCTATTCAATATATAAAAATCAAATTTTTATTATATTATTCAATATAGATAAAAATTCCATTTCCAAAAATATAGATTTCGCCTTTATAAAAATAAAGATTTCATCCTTTCAAAAATAAAGATTTCGCCTTTATAAAAATATGAAAAATCTCGCCTTTTATATATGAAAAATCTCGCCTTTTATATATGAAAAATCTCGCCTTTTATATATGAAAAATCTCGCCTTTTATATAACATAAAAATCGTAACTTTACTTGTTTTAAAAGTTAATCTTTCTCAGTTTTTAACTAAGCAAAACAAAATAATAACGATAATGATAATTCAGTTTTGAAACAACCTAAACATCAATTTTAAACCATCATAACACTTACAGCGTTGTCCAATCGGAAGGAGGGGGGAAGAGTTGAACGGCGGTGGAAGCAAGGGGCTGGGCGATGGCAACTGCGGTGGTCGGCGCTGCTGAAGGGGGCTTGGCGCTGGCGGCTATCGCAGGCGGAGGCCGGGGCTGTGGGTGTCGGGGTGTTGCACGTCGGTTTCAGAGGAGGGGATGGGTGGTCGCGGTTGAGGTGGTCTGGATTCGGGGGAAGGCGGTGCTAGGGTTTGTGGTCCATCTCGATGTGGAGGCTGCGTCGATGAGCGAAGGGCAGCGGGCGGAGGATGCAGGCGCGAGAGGGGAGGGGAAGAGCAGGGCGTAGCGTCGGGGTGGGGCCCATCGGAGCAGCGACTGGATCTGAGGCGCGAGGGCAAAAGTGGGGCGGTGGGGTTTTGAAATTTTCAATTTAGGTTAGGAAAAGAAACGGGGGGCTGAGGCAAGAGAGGGGTTTATTTATATATTTTTTATTGTTTTATTGGTTTTTTTTTTCATTGCAAAAAGCAACCTTTTATTTCGAACTCGAAATCCAACCCACCGACTGTCGTCCCTAGCTAATTACCCCCATTCCGAATACAATGGGATATGTATCGCAAGCTGCTTTGATCGTTTCGATTAGTTTCCGTTGAATTTACATTTAAATCACTATATTGAGTTTTAAACGTACATTTCAAATTACCGGAGTCGCATACGAACTTTAAAAATTCTAGAAAAATATTTTCTAGCTTCGTATTTACGATACGGTCCTAACAAAACTAGTTTCGTCGAATTCTGAGACCGTTAGAAAAATGGCCATTTTCCAGTCGATTAAAATCAACTGAAACTGGTCAAACGCGTTTTCCTTTGCCACGCTCACATATTGATTCGAAAAATTATGAAATTTGAAACCTAGCAATAATTTAACATCACGGACCCAACAAAAGTGGTTTCGTCGAAAACCGAGGTTGTTTGCAAAATTTCCATTTTTAAAGGCCTGAATTCCATAGCGACAATTCAGAATTTTCAACTGGACATATCTTTTGATTCCCGCTATGAAATTTCGATTTTTCGGATTCGTTGGAAAGATATTATCAATTCGATCCTAATGTTTTTGGTTTCACTAAAATCCGGATTGTTTTGCACCCGGTACATTCAATTGAAGTTTGAAATCGAATTATCGAACTACCGCGCCATTTTCAATTCTATTTATAATTATATATAAATATTTATATTCTAACGACGACGCGTATAAATATATACGTTCTAAATATATTCAAAATGAATTTTCGTCGATATTATTTAATATAATCTATTTTAAATATTCAAAATTCGCTAAAATTGCCAAAATAAAAATTTTAAACTGGCTCAGAATTTCCGGGTTATTACATTAACCCTACCCACTTAATAGATTAATATATATTATTGGTTAAGTTAGTCTTAACCCTACCACTTATCAAATTAATATATATTATTGGTTAAGCTGGTCTTAACCCTAACTACTTATCAGATTAATATAGATATTATTGGTTAAGCTGGTCTTAACCCTACCCACTTATCAGATTAATATATATTATTGGTTAAGCTGGTCTTAACCCTACCCACTTATTAGATTAATATATATTATTTGTTAAGCGGGTCTTAACCCTACCCACTTAACATGTTTTATGTATCATATATATATATATATATATATACATACATATATATATATATATATCGTATAACATGTTTTACTTAATTTATGATTAAGTACATCGTAGTTCACAAATATATTGGTTAAGAGAATAACTCCCTAAGTATCAACCTTGCAGACCGAAATCAACATCAGATCGATACTCAGAGAATTACTCAACTCAACCAATCTTCTTTTTGTCATTCATACTCATCTTTGATTGCATTAATTAATTATTAATGCACAGACCTCTCACATTATGTCGATTGCTTGTGGCCGCTGGATATGCCGGGCGGTTCCGGGCAGACTTCCACCACAAGCCAGACTTAACCTCGTGTCTAAGCATCTTTTAATTATGCCTATGACCTCTCACATTTGACTGTCGTTTGCGGTTGTTGGATGTGCCGGGCGGGTTCGGGCAGTCTTATACCACAAACAAGTCTAACCTCGTGTCTTAGGCATTTACTACACATTTAATTTATACCTTAGACCTCTCACATTAGACTACCATTTGTGGTTGCTGGATATGCCGGGCGTGTCCGGACAGTCTTATACCACAAAGGAGTCTAACCTCGTGCCTTAGGCATTTATTATTACACATAATCATTTAACCCAATTTGAATTAATATCCTTATTTCAAATTGTAAATAATTTCCAATTTAATCTATGTCCATAATTGTCACCTAAATTATGTCCATAATTTCTAGGCATATAAATTATGCCAATTAATGTCTAAAATTAATTATATGCTTTTAAGCCATTTTATGTCAATTTCACAACTTCAATATTTAATATTTTCCCAATATCCCCACGTCGTTCATACGTGTAACTCATGAAATATGTTAGACTCGCAAATAGTCTAACTCATGAGAAGAAAAGAAACATCACAACTTGCATAACACATAAAATGGATCTAACTAGCATATAAGAATAGTCTAGCATGGATCAAAACTTGCATGATTATAATTCATATTAACATAAATTTGCATAATCGATACCTTACATAGGCAATACACATAATTTTCATAAACTACAAACTTGCATGGATCAAATTATATAAGATATGATTTGCATAGATCTATACACATAAAGGTGAACTTGCATATATGAACATGGTTTTCGCATAAACTTGCATATGATCTACATACCAACTTGTATTAAACTTGCATATGTAATTTAGACATGTAAACTAAGATTTACATATAAGCTTACATATGATTCGCGTACAAACTTGCATATGATTTACCTCCAAACTTACATATAAACTAATGTCATAAAAAAATGAATCAAATTAAACATATGTGATTAGACATATGAAATGGATCCACCAACATAAGGTAACAAAAATTGGCATATGAACCAACATCATGAATCTTTGTACATAAGACAACAACTAACGTATATTCACAAAATAGACAATATCATATCGATTAATGATTCAACAGGCACAATCTTACAACCCAAACTATAACTCATCATAATTAATTTATTAATTATTTTGTGAAAGAAATTGTACTCACAAAGAACGGATTAAAAAAGAGAATAAATTCGTTCGTCGTTTGTTCTACAATCTTGTCTCATAATTCCTTAGCTTTAAGAAGAAGGTGATCTGTTCCAGCAGCAGCATGGTGGCTAAGAGACTAATTTAGTTTAGGTTTAGAGCTTGAGTCTATGTATGCTTATATAGAAGTTTAGATTAATTCTATCCTTTAGATATTAGGTTTTTAATCCGCATCGTACACCTAGTGCTGAGTCAGCAAATGTATTATATATATATTAATAACCTTCTATTTTTCTTCCCTTAAATTAATATGAATTGAACTTAAACATCTAATTGCATGTTTTTTTCGATTAGCGTATTCTTCTTAATTGATGTCAATTAACATTGAATAACAATTTTACTATATTCCTCAAATTAACATATTCTGCTTAATGTTAATTGACATAAGTGACAAATTAGCATAAGCATTTATACAAATTAAGATAATTACATGGTTTCCTAACAATACCCTATTAACATGTTTACAATTTGATGTCAAATAACATGCTTTTACAAATGAACATAAATGCCCAATTAACATATTTTCTTTGATTAATATCAATTAATATGAATGACAAATTAGCACAAACACATATATAAACTAAGGTCAATTACATGTTTTTCAATCAATGCCATATTAACACACATCTACAAATTAATTTCAATCTATTCATGTTTACATATTCTTCCTTACTGTATACATTAATTTCCCATATATATATATATATATATATATATATATATATATATATGCGCACCTATTCATAAATTCTAATATTGACAACTAATGCAAATTGATTGCTTACCTATTTTAAAAAGTGGAAATCGAGTATAATTTAATTCCCCTTTTTTTCTACTTTCCTCGTAACATACAAAGTCAATGCATAATGAAGTTACCTACGTACATATATATCTATTTATACATGCATAAATCTTTCCTTTTGCTTTTTTTGTATTAATTGCATTAATTTTTCTTTTACTGCAGCCTAATTAATTCGCATGCATTTTTTTCAATGCACATTTTTAAACTTGTACCTTCTTAACATAATTGCATATATATATATATATATTCATTTTTTTATTTTTCTTCATTAATTAATCCTTTAATTAATTATCTTTACGGTATAGTATATCTAATTTCGGGGTGTTACAGTATGCCACACAGGCAATTCACGCTATGCAACCGATGTCTATCAATCACATAGAATGAAATCCGATGTCAGACACACATCCATTTACAAGTTCGTTCTGGGTATGAACGAAACCGGATGCACCTTATTCCTCATCCCATATGTCCAATATAGGAGAGAGGTCCTCGCATATCTGGTCGATCTCCAAGTACGTCTGGACGATCACCACATATTACCTTGTCTTGGGTGTATAGCCCAATCAAGACATCAGTAATCATCCAAACGATGTGAAGACCTCCGGTCTTCGACCACCGTCTTCATCCTCGACATATCATCGAATCAGTTATTCAGAATGGGATAAACCCGGTCTTCCCAAACAACTCGTGTATATAATAAACAAGTGCTATAAAACACAACATACGCCTTATTCCAATCCAAAATATTCCTTTATTCGAATATTCTTATACTTTGGGAAAGGTTCCCATTAATTTTATCAAAGATAAATTCTTTAAATTTACTCTTTATTCTTCCTTTGGATATCAATTCAAACCATTTTAAGGTTTTCCAAACTAGTCAGGATTAGCGAACCTTACCGAAGTAATCATTTGTTTAATTTCCCAATCCCAACCTATTCATCCCATGAAGTAAAACTGGTAGTACTTCATATCTAACACCACGGTGTTATCGGTAAAATTAATTTCCATTTCGCATTCAAATCTAATTAAAGATTTAATTATCGCCTGGACTAAAACTGGTGGTACTCCATTCTCGATCATTTCTTGAATTTGATAATTTTAGTTATCAAATTCACCCTTTAATCTAGTTAAAGATTCATTAAAACTCTGATTCAGTTTTAATTTTCAAAAATCATTACTTAATGATTATTCAAAGTTAAGAAATAAATTTTATCTTTCACTGGGTTAAAGAACTAATGTCATTTAAAATACAGCTCCTGATAAATCCAAAATCACATTCCATTAACAATGGAATCTTGAAGGAAAATAGATCAATATATATAATCGATATGAACTTCCATATCCAACCGATAATATAAATGGAATAACGGCCAAGTCTTTTAAATTCCATATATATTAACAGTCTTTCTCTACAGAAGCTCACTTCGATTATTACCAAATCGAATTCCATTCAATTCCAATTTAATATAATAAATTGGAAAACTTTACTTTGGAAAATGTCCTTTAAATCTTAACAAAAGATTTATAAATTCCAAATCACATTTCACTGTAAATCGGGTTAAAGAACGAATGTCGCTAAAAACATATTTCACGATAAACCCAATTCACATTCCATTTTATTCCAATTATTAAATATAATTGGAAACTCTAACAATCTTAATTAAAATATTTATTCTCTTCACCTGGGGTTCAAGAACAGTGTTACTGAAGACACCGTTCACGACAAACCCAAAATCCCATTTGATATTAAATACAAGACTCTGAATAGAAAATATATCGGCTTATATTCAATATCAAATTCTACGACCCACAAATATCGTATTGGAAATAACGATATAAATATATCTTTCAAATTTCCATAACAATATCTGTATAATCACGAAATCCAACATCGAAATATTCCAAAGACAATTTCGATTCAAGTCCATTCCAATTTATATATTGGAAGTTCTGGTTATTTTTAAAATCATTTCAAAAATCCAATTTATTTATTTAAAAGTTATTGGATTTTAAATCTAGTTAATAACTAGTTCATTTGGATAAAAATATATTTTTACCTTCTCAAATATGGAATTTTTCATCCCAATTCTTTCCAATCATTTCTTATGATTTTACGCTTATTGATATTTTTAATAATATTATCAAGGCCCGTATAGTCGATTTCCATAAACGGCCATCGAACTAAACTTACAACAACCTTTTCCAAATTTGATTTGGACATAATTCCATGTCCAACCATTAGATTTCAAATCTGTAATATTCGTTAGAAAGCTCTTTTCGATACGAACCCAACGGTTCTAGTTTTAGGAGAATCCGACGATCGGATCTCCTGAAATGTCCATTCGAAGTCAATGGTCGAAATTCGCGAACTGCCGCAACGCGACGCGTTCTATTCAGGCCATTATATATATATATATATATATATATATATATATATATATATATATATATATATATTCATCGATTTCCAGTTAAAACGTATTTTATAAATCGTTTTAAATTCGTTTTCAAAACCATTTCATCTTCATATTCAATTTCCAACCAAAATTGAATATTCCATATCATTCGATATATATATAAAAGATAGTATTTTCAAAATATTATATTTTGAAATCACTTCCTTTTCGATATTCCTTTTAAATATGAATAAAATCGGCATAAATATTGTTTGCGTCAAAATGGCGCACATCTAATCAACACGGCTTTATATTTTTAAATATATTCGTGTCTATCCTAAATCGGACATCAAAATCAGATTTTGATCCTTTACTGAATATTATTTGAAAATATTCATTATTTTAAAATATTCGTTATTTTAAAATTTTCATTCGTTCTAAATTGGAATCAGACACAGTCAATTACCATATAATGTTATTTATATGGATTTCACACAACAAATGTGTATAACAACAATAATAAACAATCAACCATCATCCAGAGTGCATTCTACACTGTATAAGCATTAAATATAAACATTCAACGCTTACACAGCTTGTCAACCAATTGATTGACATGCAACTAAATATTGGGATTAGTGTATGTCCAATATCATCCCAATACCCGTGTGGGGTTTCAATCAACAAATAATGAATTTTATTTGTGCAGTTGGGCGATGTGTAAAATTTATTGTCCCAATCCATATCAGTCAAATCGGTGTACATAAACAAATCATCTGATTTGTAAATGAATATTTATTTTATTCATATACACATTAAAAATTATATCTTTAACAATAAAATATTTATTAAATTCATTGACACAATAAAAATAATATTTTTATTGTTCTAACATATTTTAGAAAATTTTGGCGGCATAACGGGACGATATCAAAATCGGGTAATGTCTAGCATTACCCCTCTCCTGATATTGGCTCGCGCCATACGCACATAACAATTCTAATCAATTCATTTCACCCAAACAACCAAATTCAACCAAACAATCTAATCAACCAAACCACACACTCAAACAAGTCGTCCATGGTCTATGGACGATGGGGAACAGTTCATATATGCTGTTATAAAATAAATAACTGTATAAGAAAATTTCAGTGCGGAGTTCTCACCTTTGGGATCCACCCCGTAATTCTTTAATTTTGAACGGTTTGGATTCTACTCCTTTTCCGCTCGTTGTGTCCTTCACCGTGTTTTCAACGAAATCTGTTTAACACTGTTTATGTTAAAAATCCCATTCTTAACTCATTTTTATATCGCTTATATATATATATATATCTCATTCTTTTTATTTTTAAAAATCGCTTCTATATATTTTTAAAAATCGTATCTCTTCATTTCTAAAGATTGTATCTTTTCACCATAAAAAAATATAATCTTTTCATTGTCAAAAATATAATCTTATCATTGTCAAAAATATAATCTTTTCATTGTTAAAAATGTAATCTTTTCATTCTCAAAAATATAATCTTTTCGTTGTAAAAAATATAATCTTTTCATTGTCAAAAATATAATCTTTTCATTGTCAAAAATATAATCTTTTCATTATGAACACACTATAAAAATCCCATTTTTATTTTGTTCATATATAAATATGAAAATCACATTTTTATTCGATGTCCTTATAGATAAAAATCATATTTTTATCAATGTTATTTTTATATAAAAATCACGTTTTTATAACTATGCCATTTATTTTAAAACTGATTTTATGTATGCTATTATGTATTTTAAAAACTGATTATACTTGCTATTATATATTTTAAAAACTAATTTTTTTCTATTTTCAAAAACAATGTCATTAAAAAAACTGAAATTTAAAAAAACATGGTTATTTGTATATATAAAAAAAGAAAAGAAATAAGAAAAGCTCACTGTTATATTTTCATTGTCTGTCGCCTTTAGGAAATCGCGCATCCTAGGGTTGCCTTTGCTGCCGCCTTCAGTTGACAATACCGTCTGCTCCCTCGACGCGGCTAGGCACGCGCCACTTCCTCCGGGCGTTCGAGCCATCTCGACGGTCTCTGGTGCGTTGGAGGAGCAGTTTTGGGGGCGGTTAACTCGAGTTACGGGAGGAGTGAGGGAGAGCGACGAGGAGAAGAGGGGGATGCCCTTGGGAGAGGGCGGTGGACTTGGTGACGACGGGGAAGGGGAGCGACGGTAGCTGGGTGGGGTGGGATCGGTTTTTGAGCGGTGGTTTTTTTCGTTCCAGATCTGAATGAGAGAGAGAGAGTGGAGGGTGTGTTGACCAAGTAAATATATGTATTTAATTTATTATATATTTCTCTAAAAAGTTCCTTTTTCATTTTAACCCCAAATCGAACCCATCGACTGTCGCCCCTAGCTAATTACCCCCATTCCGAACACAATGGGATATGTTTCGTAAGCCAATTCGACTGTTACGATCAGTTTTCGTCGAAATTAAAATATAAATCAATATATATTTAATTTGAATGCACATTTCAATTTACCGGGGCCACATACTGATTCTAAAAATTCCAGAAAAATAAATCTGGCTATGTTTTCATGATACGGTCCTAACAAAACAAATTTCATCGAATTTGGAGACCGTTTGAAAAATGGCCATTTTCTTATCGATCCAAATTGACTAAAACCGACAAAACAGGTTTTCTTTTGCCACGCTCACATATTGATTCCAAAAATTATGAATTTTGGAATATAGAAATAACTTGAAATCCCGGATCCAACAAAAGTGGTTTCGTCGAAAACGGAGGTCGTTTGCAAAATCGCTATTTTTAAGGGTTATATTTCCATAGCGACTATTTTGAATTTTCAACTGGACATAACTTTTTATTCCCGCTATGAAATTTTGATTTTTCAGTTTCGTTGGAAAGATATTTGCAAATAGATTCAAATATTTTTTGTTTCACCAAAATCCGGTTTATTTTGAATCCTGTACATTCATTTGAAATTTGAAATCGAATTTTCAAACTACCGTGCCATTTCCAATTCCTTTTATAATTAAAATAAATATTTATATTTTAACTTCGATTCAAATAAATATATACGTTCTATTTCTATTCAAAATAAATTTCTCGTTGTTATTATTTAATATAAATCATTTTAAATATTCAAAATTCATTAAAATTGCCAAAATAAAATTTTTAAATTGGTCCTGATTTTCCGGGTTGTTACAATCTCCACCACTTAAAATCTTTTCGTCCTCGAAAAGGAACAGAGCTGAAAGTTGTTTAACTAACCAACTCAACTTTCATTATTTCCATTATGGCTTAAAAGTTTCAACTTTTAAGTTTCGAAGAACTTTTCAAATTTTTCAAAAATTTGGCAACACCCTAAATTTTCGAAAAAATTCACCATAATCTTCTTTGTACGGGAGCACCGGGAAAATCCCCAAACCGCCACACAGGCCTCTCCAATCAAAAAGAAATAGAAACAGCCAAGCGGCTAGCCAATCGGCTCATGAAATCATCCCAACCCAATAAACTAGTAAACATGTACCTATTTGTCGGGCATACAATTTTATTCCTCTTCTCTAGCCTCCTTGTTATGACCTGTTCACACATATATATGTACATGTATGCATTTGCAATCAATTTCCAATTCAGTTCAATATTTGATATAATTTGGTTATATTTACCTTTCTTTCACATAATGGTTTATTAGATAACAAACAATCATGCAACACAACCATCAATCAGTTAGTGAATTAACGTTTCAAATTCATAATTTTGACATATATACAGAAAATCATGTTTTTTGATTACAATAATGTATTCTAACTATATTTTGGTCCTCACACCAGTCAATTGGAAATATATAAATATCCCACTTTCGAAACTCGAACATAAATGCTGATGGTGTCATGACAATCATCAGTACCATCTCCGGGCGACTAGAGTGTGATTCTATATCTATCCAGTATATTTGAGGCTTCGTATACACGTGGATCAGACGTATATTCAAAATCTCCATATACTTTATTGTCCAAATTCAATTTAAAATAAATATTCAAATACGAATAATTGAATTTAATTTTCAAAACTAAATCCGCTTTCCTTTTTTTTTTAAATAACACTCTTCAGACTCATTCTAAGATACTGCTGATCCCATCTCTAACGAGTCATTCTCATTGGATATTGCTAATCCAATCTCTGATGAATTCTTTCGTTTGGTTCTAATGTGTCTTGTTCTCCGAGCTCTGTAAACCAAAGCTCTGATACCCCCTATAACGACCCGAACTTTCCGGTCTCCGAAGAGATGAGAAAGAACGGATTGCTTTGAGGACAAGACGAATCAGAACACAAACAGAAGAACATTTCATTGCTTATTACAACAATTTCATCAGAATACAAGAATATACAGAGTATGAATAAATATTACACATTTACGAAATATCAGAGGTTTACAAGTTACAATGCAACGGAAATTAATACAAAACACAACTAAAAAGAATATACGGATACAGAGCTTTCTGTATATCACTCCAGCTGTAAACCAGGATCCTGTGAATATAAATCTACAAAACCAAAAACTACTAGCTGCCCGTGTGGAAAATAGGGGCACCCAGAGTTTAGATTAAAACAATAAACTCCAGGTCAGTCATGTGACTGGTGTGAGAACAAAACAGTTATTTAAAACTTCACTTTAAAATCAGATATATCAAGGGACCACGCTATATAACACGGAACGGGTTTCCACCCAAGAATACCAGTGCATATAACAAAACAGCGCTATGATTTTTGGAAACATGAGGCTATTATAAGACCCAGGTCCCATCACACAATGCAATGTAAGCCGGAGGATAGGGTTTTCCCTTATAATAGCCAAATATTCTTGGCACGTTAAAACAAATCATTTGATACTATTATAAGTGCATATGTATAAAACAGCTTCAAATATAAATGTATCAATCGTAGGCGGCATGGTACCATATATCATGTCGCCAATACTAGGCTCTACAATCAGAACCGCAAAGTCACATATTGGAAGTTGAATTTCCATCTGTGAACCAAGGCAAGGGATCGTCCTTACCGTTTCGAGACTGTCTAGCCCGAGCCTCAGGATTAGAGATCGAGTGACCCTTGGATCGTCAGGGTCGGTCCACACGGAGTGGATTAAAATGCCTGAACATTGCGTTTCCCCGCCCTATGGGGCGTAAATCTGGTCTGTATAAAGACCATCCATCGGCTCCGTAGAGACCGAAATAACCGAGGCGCCTCGCTATCCATCATTCACATAAGTAAAATGTCAGGGCTAGTAAAACGCTAACACCACTCCTAGCTAGAAGGAAACGCATGCCCTCCCAGAGGTCCTCTCCCGTTTCTGGTTCACACCGGGGTGCGAGGCTCGCGAATTAACGCTACACAAAGCTATGCTATATTAAAGCCGTTCTTTGATCGTCAACCACAAGACCCTGCTTTTCAACAGAAGCCTTGATCATTTGCATCTCAGCATGCCATATAGGCAATTCACGCTACGCAACCGATGTCTATCAATCACACAGAATGAAATCCGATGTCAGACACACATCCATTTACAAGTTCGTTCTGGGTCTGAACGAAACGGGAGGCACCTTATTCCTCGTCCCATATGTCCAATGCAGGAGAGAGGTCCTCGCATATCTGGTCAATCTCCAAGTACGTAGGACGATCACCACTTATTACCTTATCTTGGATGTACATCCCAATCAAGACATCAGTAATGATCCAAACAATGTGAACACCTCCGATCTTCGACCACCGTATTCATCCTCGACATATCGTCGAATCAGTTATTCAAAACGGGATAAACCCGGTCTTCCTGAATAACTCGCGTATATAATAAACAAGTGCTATAAAAACACAACATACGTCTTATTCCAATCCAGAATATTCCTTTATTCAAATATTCCTATGCTTTGGGAAAGGTTCCTATTAATTTTATCAAAGATAAATTCTTTAAATTTACTCTTTAATCTTCCTTTGGATATCAATTCAAACCATTTTAAGGTTTTCCAAACTAATCGGGATTAGCAAACCTTACCGAAGTAATCATTTGTTTAATTTCCCAATCCCAACCTATTCATCCCATGAAGTAAAACTGGTAGTACTTCATATCTAACACCACGGTGTTATCGGTAAAATTAATTACCATTTCGCGTTCAAATCAAATTAAAGATTTAACTATCGCCTGAAGTAAAACTAGTGGTACTTCATTCTCGATCATTTCTTGAATTTGATAATTTTAGTTATCAAATTCACCCTTCAATCTGGTTAAAGATTCATTAAAACTCTGATTCAGTTTTAATTTTCAAAAATCATTACTTAATGATTATTCAAAGTAAAGAAATAAATTTTATCTTTCACTGCGTTAAAGAACTAATGTCATTTAAAACACAGCTCCTGATAAACCCAAAATCACATTCCATTAACAATGGAATCTTCACGGAAAACAGATCAATATTTATAATCGATATGAACTTCCATATCCAACCGATAATATAAATGGAATAACGGCCAAGCCTTTTAAATTCCATATACATTAACAGTCTTCCTCTACAGAAGCTCACTTCGATTATTACCAAATCGAATTCCATTCAATTCCAATTTAATATGTTAAATTGAAAAACTTTACTTTGGAAAATCTCCTTTAAATCTTAACAAATATTTATAAATTCCAAATCACATTTCACTGCAAATCGGGTTAAAGAACGAATGTTGCTAAAAACACATTTCACGATAAACCCAATTCACATTCCATTTTATTCCAATTATTAAACATAATTGGAAACTCTAACAATCTTAATTAAAAGATTTATTCTCTTCACCTAGGGTTCAAGAACAGTGTTACTAAAGACACCGTTCACGATAAACCCAAAACCCCATTTGATATTAAATACAAGACTCTGAATAGAAAATATATTTGTAAAGGCCCGCAAATCCGTGCTACCTGAGTCGACTAAATACACCACACGTCCAACCCAAATAACACAGAAATACGACTCATTATTAGGAAGAAGTTAGAAGATGAGAAATAGGAAGAAAGAAATATTAGAATAGAAGAAAAACGAAGATCACAACTCACAGCGGAACGAATAAAATATATTATATAACATAACTTTTGAAATACAAATCAGTAACTTTATATACATACCATCATCAGAGCACAACAGTCATTTCTGGAACAGTTATAAACACCTGTTTCCAGATACAAACAAGGTCCACAGCGGAATATATGATAGCCTATAGCTAACCGGTGAAGCCTCCTGCTTCCAGCTCCTTCAAATGAATCTGTGAAATCCCGACTACTTGACTGCCCGTATAAATTTGGGCACCCAAGAGTTTAGGAAAAACAAAACAAACAAACTCTGGGTCAGTCATGGGACTGGTGTGAGTAAACTCCAACCACTTGTTTAACTTTCAACAATCCTTTTCGAAAGAAAAGATAATAGTAAGACCAGCCCACACATAAACACGGACGGTTTTTACCTTACTATAACCCAAAACACTTTGATATCAAATCCAATGATATTATAATAATGTCTACATCAAGTAAATAACCAAATAGCAGAACGCTTGCATCTCACGCTCCACATATATAGTATATAATCAAAAACCGCATGGCGCTTATTGGAGATTGGATTTCCAACATGACAAGGTATGGGACCACCTTCCGATGATGTATCTCTAGAGACGAATACACCTGGGTTCAACAAGAACGTCTTGCAACCCGGCCCACACATGACCGACCACTCATTTCGCTTGAGTGTATCGAATGTATATCACCAACGGTTGGACTCAAACCACCGTTTCCCGAATGGGCAGAATCGATAGATTTAGAAACAAAAGGAATTTCTCTAGATAGGTGATTATACACCCTAATGGGTGCGACCCACATAGCCATGCTGCCTGCCCGATTTTTGTCCTTTCCCGGTTGTTGAGGCCTGAGGCTACGCATACTTACCATTCATTTGATAACACAATCACTTTGAATGCCACATTGTCAGATCCGTTAATCACTAGTTGAGTTTGCACAAATATTCTGGATATTATGCTAAGGGATAAATCCGTTGCAACCATATATATTCATACAGACCAACCCATTTGATCATTGGAAATACTTTGTCAGACATTCGTCCATTTACGTTCGTTCTGGGATTGAACGAAACCGAAGGCACTATTTCTATAAATAGAAAAGCCCTTGCACTTCACTCCGTCTTCAATATATTCAGCATACTTGGTTCGCAACGCTTATGCCGATACGGAGTGGTTCTTCGGATAATAATCCAACCGGTCTCTCCATATTGACAACGATGGTCAAAAACTTCGATAGTCTGTGATTTAACTATCGAATAAAAAAAACAGTGTTCATCCAACATATCAAACAAATCACTGGGCTCTTTAATTAATATTTCATTAATTAAATCACTTTTCCATTTCCTCTATCAATATTTGTTATCCAAATGTTTTCAATAACCATATTGGCCCTTTACGCTATTTTTGATTTCGTTTCCTTATCGAATTCTATATATATCGATATATAGATTTCTAATTGTCAAATTTCTTAAAAATATTCTAACTCCTTAAATTCCCGGAAAAATTCGCCATAACCTCCCCTGTATCGGGAGCATCGGGAAATTTCAAATAGCATCCCGGTATCTTCCAATCTCAAAAAGAAAAAGAAAAAGCCAAGCGGCTTGCCGATACGGCGCATAAATCTCATATATGAATTAAACATGTACCTTTTTGTCGAGCACATACATTTAAATCTTCATATACTTTATATCAAACCTGCTTACACATGTTCACCTGTTTTCAATTCAATTCAACACTATCTAATCGTTTGAATTCAGTTTCGCCATTTTATCTTTTAAATCGGCCATTTTGCCTATTTTACTCCTTTGTTTGAACATAGCATGTTCAAACAAAATGTTTAACTCGTTTATAACCAAATTGAATTTCAATTTCAATTCTAGTTTCCTAGTTGATTTCGAATATAAATTTTCAAATCGAATTTACTTATTCAAACCCCAATATCCATTCGAAATCTCATTAACTAATTTCTACTCAATTTAGTTAATTCTATTCAAAGTCAAAAATCTGATTTCTGTTTCAAAATCAAATTCATTACTTCACTTGAGTTCACATATATTTTATAACTCAAATCTGAAATTTTCTAAATAGAAATTCGGATTTTATTTGCTTAAAATCCTTTTATAATATTAAATAAACTATTATGGTTTTAAAACGATTCTGGCGCTGCTTTTCTGAAAATTTGATTTTGACATATCTCAAAATCTATACGACGAAATTCAGATTTTTCTCCTTCATTAGAAAACTATTATCAAATCGGTCCTGACGTTTCTTGTTTCGAAGAATTTCGACTTCAATTTCGTTCGATATATTCAATTGAAGTTCGAATCGCTATTTTACGAACTGCAGCGCTGCGGCGAGTTCGTTTTAATTATATTTATATATAAACTTTTAAACTTCGTTAAATGAATTCAACTCCCTTCTAATATATATATATATATATATATAGATATATATATTCCAAATTCCATTTGAATCTTTACATTTCAAAACCCATAGTTTTAAATCCTATATTCAAATCCCATTTGAAATCCTTTATTCGAATTCCATTTCAAATTCTTTATTCGAATTCCATTTCAAATTCTTTATTCGAATTCCCACTTCAATTCAACTCCTTTTTGAATTTCTATATTTGAAATTCATACTTGAATTTAGATATTCAACTCCATTTTGAATTCCCTTTTTAAATTCCAATCTCACCCTTTTATTTGAATTCTATATTCAAAATTCCATAGTTTAAAACCCATTTGAATTTCATGTTCAAATCCCATAGATTAAATTCTATTTGAATTCAATTTGAATCCCTTATATTCAAATTTCATTTTCCATTTCCATTTGAATTCTAATATTCAAATTCATTTCCAACACCATTTGAATTCTAATATTCAAACTTTATTTTTTTCCACCATTTGAATTTCTTCACTCAAATCCATTTGAATTCCCTTGAATTCAAATTCCATTTCAAAACCATTTGGATTTCCTATTTTGAAATCCTATTTGAAATTCTATTTCCAATTCTACTTTGAAAATCCTATTTCAAGGTTTATTTCAAATTCTATTTTGAAATCTCATATTCAAATTTCTATTCGAATTTCTTTATTGAAATTCCATGTTCAAAATTCAATACTCGAATTTCCATTTCAAATCTCTATTCAAATTTCATATTTGAATTCCAATTCAAATCTCTATTCAAATTTCACATTTGAATTCTTCTTTGGAATACTATATTTCAAATTCTATTCAATTTTACATTGAAATCTCTAATTGAAT
Organism: Allium sativum; assembly: GCA_030737875.1. NCBI lineage: Eukaryota > Viridiplantae > Streptophyta > Magnoliopsida > Asparagales > Amaryllidaceae > Allium > Allium sativum. Next base: position 422,633,016 of record CM060909.1, on the reverse strand, counting down.
TTCTAATATTCAATCTCCTTTTAAAATTCAAACATTTAAACTCCTTTTAAAAAAATCAGATGTTATACTCAAATTTCCTTTGAGTTATATATTTAAAATTTCCTTTTCACATCTTATTTTGAAATTTCATTTCGAATCCCAATTTCACGCTTGTATTTCTATTTCTGAATTATCAAGTGATAATTCTTTTCACTTCATTTATAACTTCGTTATAAAAGAACTATTTCTAAACTTCGTTTAAAAAGAAACTACTTGTTTTATTTTTAAAACAAGTTTATATTTTTATTCCATTTAAAATTCGAATTCTATTTAAAAATAGAATTTTTCCTTTTTAAATCTCAAATATCCTTCCACGGTAGTTTTAAATATCATTACTTAAGCCCAGTGATGTTTAAACACACAAAGCAACGAATTATTTATTTTTCTAACACATCATATATAACAATATATATGCAAACAAATAAATAAACAGATAATATATTTTTGAGGAATCCAGTTGGATTCCTCCAACCTGTTTTCCTGCATCCACAGATGTTAGCACATAAATAATACCCATTCTGCTTCGTGGCAGAATATCGCGGTATAGAAGGTCATCCACTAATCATAGCGTGGGGCGTATAGGGTAATCATCCGCTATGAAACTGCGGGCATCCGCTAATGAGACTGCGGGAATCCAACCAATCAATCAACCCAATATATATATATATATAGCCTAAATAACTAATATATATAAAACAACCAGAAAGCATTTACACAAGCAACAAACAATTATTTTTAATGAAATAAAAATATTTTAAAGGTGAGTGAGATTTACTCACCGTGATTTTATTTGCGATGAATCCCCGGTTGAATTCCATCTCATCACGACTATAGATCTTTCCGAATAAATCTACTTTGGACCTACGATTTATTTTATTTAATTGTCGATTAAACATTTACTAAATTTAAATACTTACTAAAATAGATAAACTATTCTATGATTATCAGATTTTAATTTAACGATTAAACGACTCTTAACATAAATAATTTAATTATTCAATGAATTTAAACTCGGTAAAATATATACCTTATCGCTATTGCAAATACTCGATCAATCCACAAGGTCTATGCCCGAACAGTTCCAAGACTACATCAGCCCTTTAAAATTATGCTCCATCTTTACGGCATTCTGTCGAACATCATTGGTTCAATCCCAATTCATCTTCCAATAACACAGACTAACTTCTCTACAAGCCTGAACTTCATCTCATTACTGTCCAGACCATGCTCCCAATTTAGAACACATCACTTGCTGTAAAATCACCTGACATTGTCTTCTCCCGTTTGAAATTCCCAAATTCCCAGTGCCATCAACTCGAGAACGGCCTCCCTCCTGAACGCAACCCCCACCACAATCCCGTCGCGATTACTCCCAAAGCATCACATAGCCCCTTTTCTATGCGAGTTCAGATCGATGTCACCAATACCACTCGCGACTCCCCTTCTAATCAACTTCGAGTTTTGGTTTCGACTTCGGGTATCACCACGGTCTCCGTTCACGATTCATTGACGTTGACTCGGCTTTCCGATTTGATACGTACCGCGATCCCCTTTTTTTTTTTTTTTTTTTTTTTTTATTGATGCTCGAACGGGAATAGATGAAAAGAGGTAAAGGATGTATATCGATTTCAGAATGATGGCCTAAATTTATAGGAGCGAGAGGAGACATTAACGTACTGAAGTCATTAAATCATGTTTCCTGGATATTGAAGACATAAAGCAGTTTTTACAGCTCGAGGAAGGAGATGAGCTGTGCGATTTTATTTCTTAGGTCTGCGTTGGTACAAAAACAAGGCTTACGTAATGTAGAAGGATATAGGTCGGCTGATTGAATAAATATTCATCTGATTTGATTTTTATAAAATATAATATTCTAAAATATCTCTTGGTTCATACTTAAAATTATGAACTGCTTTTTAATCGTATCGACCGTCATTCTTAGTGTTATTCGTTACCCTGAACTCCACGGAACGAGTTTTTTTTTTTTTTTGAAATTAAGTTCGACTGTATAGAAGAGAACAATTTAAATTAACGAAATTAAATTTAAATTTGATTTAAAATATAGATAGATTTCAACATTTAATTTCATCGATAATAAATTATCATCGTTTTAATTCAACATAGAATTTATTATTAATTGACCGAAGTGTTTCGATTCAGTTTTAACTTCTGAATTTAATTATATTATGTTTTCGTATAACGACTATTCAATATATTCGAATTAAATCGTATATTGATTATTTAATCGATAATTCAATATAAAAATTCTTTTATATTATCAACACAAAATTAAATATTTAAAATTAATCGTTCAAAAACCTGGGTCGTTACAATATTGACTTATATTAAATATCAAATTCTACGACCAACAAGTATTGTATTGGAAATAATGATATAAATATATCTTTCAAATTTCCATAACAATATCTGTATAATCACGAAATCCAACATCGAAATATTCCGAAGACAAATTCGATTCAAATCCATTCCAATTTATATAATGGAAGTTCTGGTTATTTTTAAAACCATTTCAAAAAAACAATTTATTTTATTTAAAAGTTATTGGATTTCAAATCTAGTTAATAACTAGTTCATTTGGATAAAAAAATATTTTTACCTTCTCAAATATAGAATTTTTCATCCTAATTCTTTCCAAATCATTTCTTATGATTCTACACTAATTATTGATATTTTTAATAATTTTATCAAGGCCCGTATAGTCGATTTCCATAAATGGCCATCGAACTGTACTTATAGCGACCTTTTCCAAATTTTATTTGGATATAATTCCAAATCCAACCGTTAGATTTCAAATCTCTAATATTCGTTAGAAATCTCTTTTCGCTACGAACCCAAAGGTTTCGGTTTTAGGAGAATCTGACGGTCGGATCTCCTGAAATGCCCATTCGAAGTCAATGGTCGAAATTCTCGAACTACCGCAGCGCGGCGCGTTCTATTCAAGCCATATATATATATATATATATATATATCGATTTCCATTTAAAACATATTTTATAAATTGTTTTAAATTCGTTTTCAAAACGATTTCAACTTCATATTCAATTTCCAATCAAAATTGAATATTCCATGTCATCGATATCTATATAAATAATAATATTTTCAAAATATTGTATTTTGAAATCACTTCCTTTTCGATATTCCTTTTAAATAAGAACAAAATCGGCATAAATATCGTTCATGTCAAAATGGCGCACATCTAATCAACACGACTTTATGTTTTTAAATATATTCGTGTCCATCCCAAATCGGACATCAAAATCAGATTTTGATCCTTTATTGAATATTATTTTAAAATATTCATTATTTTAAAATATTCATTCGTTCTGAATTGGAATCAGACATAGACAATTACCATATAATGTTATTTGTTTGGATTTCACACAACAAATGTGTATAACAACAATAATAAACAAACAACCATCATCCTGAGTGCATTCTACACTGTATAAGCATTAACTATAAACATTCAACGCTTTCACAGCTTGTCAACCAATCGATTGACATACTACTAAATATTGGGATTAGTGTATGTCCAATATCATCCCAATACCCGTGTGGGGTTTCAATCAACAAATAATGAATTTTATTTGTGCAGTTGGGCGATGTGTAAAATTTATCGTCCCAATCCATATCAGTCAAGTGGGTGTACATAATCAAATCGTCTGGTTTGTAAATGAATATTTATTTTATTCATATACACGTTAAAAATTATATTTTTAACAATAAAATATTTATTAAATTCATTTACACAATAAAAATAATATTTTTATTGTTCTAACATATTTTAGAAAATTTTGGCGCCATAACGGCGCGATATGAAAATCGAGTAATGTCCAGCATTACCCCTCTCCTGATATTGGCTCGCGCCACACACACATAACAATTCTAATCAATTCATTTCACCCAAACAACCAAATTCAACCAAATAATCTAATCAACCAAACCACACACTCAAACTAGTCGTCCATGGTCTGTGGACGACGGAGAACAGTTCATATATGCAGTCATAAAAAAAATAACTGTATAAAAAAATTCAGTGAGGAGTTCTCACCTTTGGGATCCACTTCGTCATTCTTTAATTATGAACGGTTTGGATTCTACTCTCTTTCTGCTCGTTGTGTCCTTCACTGTGTTTTCAACGAAATCTGTTTAACACCGTTTATGTTAAAAATCCCATTTTTAACTCATTTTTATATCGCTTTTATATATATAAAAATCTCATTCTTTTTATTTTTTAAAATCGCTTCTATATATTTTTAAAAATCATATCTCTTCATTTCTAAAGATTGTATCTTTTCATTGTAAAAAAAATATAATCCTTTCATTGTCAAAAATATAATCTTTTCATTGTCAAAAATATAATCTTTTCATTATCAAAAATATAATCTTTTCATTGTCAAAAATTTAATCTTTTAATTGTCAAAAATATAATCTTTTCATTATCAAAAATATAATCTTTTCATTGTCAAATATATAATCTTTTCATTATGAACACACTATAAAAATCCCATTTTGATTTTGTTCATATATAAATAAGAAAATCACATTTTTATTCGATGTCCTTATAGATAAAAATCATATTTTTATCAATGTTATTTATATATAAAAATCACGTTTTTATAACTATGTTATTTATTTTAAAACTGATTTTATGTTTGCTATTGTATATTTTAAAAACTGATTATACTTGCTATTATATATTTTAAAAACTGATTTTTTTCTATTTTCAAAAACATTGTCATTAAAAAAACTGAAACTAAAAAAAAGTTATTTGTATATATAAAAAAAGAAAAGAAATAAGAAAAGCTCACTGTTATATTTTCATTGTCTGTCGCCTTCAAGAAATCGCGCATCCTAGGGTTGCCTTTGTTGCCGCCTTCAGTTGACAGGACCGCATGCTCCCTCGACGCGGCTAGGCGCGCGCCACTTCCTCCTGGCGTTTGGGCCATCTCAACGGTCTCTGGTGCGTTGGAGGAGCAGTTTTGGGGGCGATTTACTCAGGTTAGGGGAGGAGTGAGGGGGAGCGACGACGAGAAGAGGGGGATGGCCTTGGGAGAGGGCGGTGGACTTGGTGACGACGGGGAAGGGGAGCGACGGTAGCTGGGTGGAGCGGGAGCGGTTTTTTGAGTAGTGGTTTTTTTTTCGTTCTAGATCTGAATGAGAGAGAGAGAGAGAGTGGAGGGTGTGTTGACTAAGTAAATATATATATATATTTAATTTATTATATTTTTCTCTAAAGAGTTCCTTTTTTCATTTTAACCCCAAATCGAACCCACCGACTGTCGCCCCTAGCTAATTACCCCCATTCCAAACACAATGGGATATATTTCATAAGCCAATTCGACTGTTATGATCAGTTTTCATCGAAATTAACATATAAATCAATATATATTTAATTTGAACGCACATTTCAATTTACCGGGGCCACATACTAATTCTAAAAATTCCAGAAAAATAAATATGGATATGTTTTCACGATACGGTCCTAACAAAACTGATTTCATCGAATTTGGAGACCGTTTGAAAAATGGCCATTTTCTGGTCGATCCAGATTGACTAAAACTGACAAAACACGTTTTCTTTTGCCACGCCCACATATTAATTCCAAAAATTATGAATTTTGGAATGTAGCAATTAATTGACATTTCGGATCCAACAAAAGTTGTTTCGTCGAAAACGGAGGTCGTTTGCAAAATCGCTATTTTTAAGGGCTATATTTCCACAGCGACTATTCTGAATTTTCAGCTAGACATAACTTTTTATTCCCTCTATGAAATTTTGATTTTTTAGATTCGTTGGAAAGATATTTGCAAATAGATTCAAATATTTTTGGTTTCACCAAAATCCGGTTTATTTTGAATCATGTACATTCATTTGAAATTTGAAATCGAATTTTCAAACTACCGCGCCATTTCCAATTCCTTTTATAATTAAAATAAATATTTATATTCTAACTTCGATTCAAATAAATATATACGTTCTATTTCTATTCAAAATAAATTTTTCATTGTTATTATTTAATATAAATCATTGTAAATATTCAAATTCATTAAAATTGCCAAAATAAAAATTTTAAATTGGTCTTGATTTTCCAGGTTGTTACACCCAATTAGCCAACGTGTACACGCAGCTGCATATCACCATAGTGCACCTCCTATGATGATATGGAGTTCCAATCATCAAAACTCCAATCTGATCACACCAATGTTGATACAATGCATCTCCGACCACCCTATATAAAACCCGATAGTGCCATGTCCAACCTTCGTTGCCATTAACCCATGCGACACTGATCATGTCCAAATCCTATCGAACGCCTCCCATTCATGCCCATCACGACCCCGAACCCAAATACGATTACCACGTCACACAATGCTGCCTCCAGGCCACTAAAATCGAAACCTTAATTTCGAAGCAAGGTCGATGATTGTCACCGGATGCTCCAAAAATTGGATCGAAGATAAAGCTCGACCTCACAATCCCAACAATCTATGAATCAAGATTTTTCATTTAGTATTTCATTTTAATTTTCAAAGATGCGTCAATGTTTAAAGAAAATGGTGATGGAACAGTTGTCTCCAAAGAGAAAGGGATTTATGCTTTTCACTGTAGATCGAGAAAATAATTTTAGTATTTTAACTCATTTAATTTCTAAATTCTCATTATAAAGGAAACGTGCGTTTTTGTGCGCCACGATCAAATGACTTATCTAATCACTACAAAAATCGATGGAGTATATCACTATAGCGGTACGGTTCCAGTGGTACAAGTTTCGTTGGAATCTGAGGTTGTTTCCCGAAACGATAATTTTATTTGTATTTAGGGATGGTTTTGACCCTGAAATCCCTCGATCTAGAAGTATAGTGATCCTTATATTTTTTATTAAGTAATGAACTATACTAACTCAATGGAACTAGTCTTGAATCCCAATTTGATCGTTTGTGAAAAATCACCTTTTGGATCCGTCAATCGAACAATCAACAATCAATATTCAAATAAAATATTTAAATATATAACTATTAAAATAGGGTCGTTACATTTAATCTATGTGTCCACAATGCCAATCAATGTAACTGAATTCTTAACAAACTATGAAAAGATGAGCCTTTTTTTCTTCTTATGTAAGAATTGAAAAGATTGGAGAAAGGGGGGAGAAAAGGATAGAAGATGTTGGGTTTAAATAACCAAGTCTTTGATTGATGTAACATGTAAGATAGAAAAGTAAATAAATGCATAATTTGAAAATATGACAAAACGACTCAGATAAGATAGAATATTAGTACTCAGTGGAAGGTGATTAACTAATTAGTGAAGTTATATACTATGAGATATTCAAAATTATCCAAAAGTTGCTTAGCACATTTATCATGCATGTTAATGATCTCAGTAAGGTTCATGATCCTTTGGTAATTTCATTTCCACTCATTTGTTTGCTTCAATTTTTTATTTGATCATTAATCATAATTGATGTCAGTGAAGTAATTGTGATGAAGTTTAATCAATTCATGTGTCAAACTGGCATACATATATATCTAATAATGACCAAGTTTTAGACAAGACTTAAATTCTAACATGGGAAATAATCATCTTCATTAGCATAAAATTAAATGAACAACACATGAAATAACACATGTAGAAAAATTAACATGCCAATACTTCCAATCGAATATTCGGGCATGGCGCTAACCAAAATTCATTTGTTTTCGTTTTCGTAAGAGCACATTATGTGATCCCAGCATCTATAGTGAAACTAAATTAATCCATCGCATGAAGTTATCTTTCCTGCGTAATTTATAGGTTGCTGGTTTGATTTGAAGGAGCACAATATTTCGGTAAAAAATGTGAAAGTGCCTTAGAAACTATTGACGAGGTAAGATCTAACACCATTTATTCTATGTTAAATGCCAATCTAACCACTGCTCTGGAGACTGGAATATATGTATCCTTAAATACAATTTAAATGTCGATATAATGGGTTCCACAATGTCGACAACTATCATAACTTTTTCCATGGAAGTTTGAAGGACTTATGGGACAAAAAGTTGATGGCATGCTTTCCATATACGAATCTGTGAAGTAAAAGTTTTTTTTTCAACAATTTATTTCTATTTTTAGTATTAAAAATGAATACTGTTTTGTCCAACAAAATTTGTTTTATAAACCCACTTTACTCTATTACCTACGCAACCTACGTCAATTTTATATGGACGATTTTAAACTTTGGTAGCCTATCCCCATTTCCGCTTAAGGAGCATTGTGCTTGTGCGTACACTGTGCACTTATTTTCCTAGGTCTCCCTTTTCTATTTGTTTCTTCCACTATACATAGAGCTGTCTCCATAGTCTACTAGCATATATTGTTTTCTTTAACACACATAAGCTGTGACCTATCGAAAAATGGAGCTCATAATCTTTTTGTAATAAATAATCCTGATTCTATGCTCACCGCCAGAAAAATAACAAAACAACTGGTTTTTTTTAACCTGCTGATGTTCCATGTCAAGTTAGTTCAATCCTTCAACGTTATCTTATTCTAATTGTAATGAACATTATGACATTACAAGCTTACTTTCACAATGATATCCATAGTTAACTACTCCTAGCCAACATGTATCTACTTTGACTCGCATTCAAGGTAACATGGAGACAGCTTTCAGACAGGCTCTGAAGAAAAAGGAAAGAAATTTGTTTTTGAGGTTAGGCCAGTTGACACGCTTTTTGATCAAAGCTGTCGCACGTCAGGATTTTAGTTAGTCATGCACTCAAGCATTGGGAATGTCGTTAGAAAACACAATGTGATTTGGTCGAAGTCGCGACGTGTTCGGAAAAGGATTGGAAATGACACTGATTCATAAAATCGTCGTCGATGGACTTAGAAAAACCGGCATAGTGAAAATACATGATTGACACGGCCCGATCATGTCAAAATAGTTGAGCGCGTCGATCTGATCACGTGGCAAAACTCATTGTGGAGAAATATACGGATTTTAGTAAAATCGCGTTTCACACGTACAAAAACAGCTGATCAGAATGCCACGATCACGAAAAATGGGTTACGCGACTCACGATGCGATCAAACTTGGCAAAATCAGCATTTGCCAAAAAACTGTATCGCGCACTCAAAAACAGCTGATCGGCATGGCACGATAACGTAAAATGGCGTGCGCGACTCATGACATCAAAATCTGACATTAGTCAAACAACAGTGCCGCGCACTCAAAAACAGCAGATCGACATGGCACGATCAAGAAAAATGGCCTGCGCGAGTCACAACATCAAAATCTAGCATTTAGCAAAAAATAGTGTCGCGAACTCGAAAATAGCCGACCAGCATGGCACGATCACGAAAAATAGCTTGCGCGAATCACAACGTCAAAATTTGGTAAATTCGCAAAAATGGATTCGACACATCGAAAATGCCTAATTGGCTTGGGAAAAATCATGAAAAACCATGGTAAAAACCTTGGCTGATCACTCTGGCAAATTTGGTGAATCTGGTAAACTTGGTAAATTTGACATGCTTAAAATCGATGGATCAACACGTGAAAATGGCTAGGATCAGGGTATTGCACTCGGGGCAGATCAACTAGAAAATTTAGCTCAAAAAAATGGTTTGGCAAATTTGGATAAGATCTAGCAAAAATCGCATCCCAAAAAGTGATGCAATTTTCCCTGATCGCACCAGGGGATGCAATGATTTTCATGCACGCACACAGGGATACAGTTCAAAATTCTTGGCATAGGAAGTGGATCGGGCAAATGCGGATCAACTCGATACGATGCGATTTTTTCTTGATCGCATCACGAGATTTTGGATTTGGCACGGATGCGATGCGAGGAAAATGATGCGATTTCTAGAATGCGATCTGGAGCTTTGCGAATCCCAGAAAAGTGCCAGTTCACGTTTTTTTTGTTGTTTTTACCGTGTCAATCACCTATTTTTGGCTGATCGACAAGCGTTTTCACCAGATTTTCAAATTTTCATGTTTTTTGGCAAACCCTCGCCAGGAAAGTGGTAGATCACAATTTTTTTTGGATTTTTTCCGTGTCGATCATTTGTTTTTGCCTGGTCGACACGCTTTTTCAGCAGTTTTTCCAAATTTCACGCTTTTTGGCCAAAACACTGATTTGTCGACTCTGATTTTGATGACGCGATTTTTTGAAGTGCACTATGCGATTTTTCATACACGGCCAAGGGATGTGATGCGATTTTTTGGATATGGGTTTTTAGGATGTTATTTTTTGTGATGTGGTCCCTAAATCTCGCCTACTCCTACCTAACCCATTCACTTGTAAATTCCCCCAATCTTGGCATTCATATGGATGTTTTTGATTTGGATTTTTGGACTTCTTGAAGCTCTTAAACACAATTAATGGCTTCCATCTTCTTCTTCATAATTATTTGACATAGCTTGGACAACTAAAATGTTGCACAAACATTTTCGATCAACTTTTGGACATTCACAAGGACTTTTTCACTGCTTTTGGACTGTTTTGGACATTTCTTGGACATAAGCTACCTTTGAACCAAGTCAATATGTTTTTCACTCAACGAGGAAGAAGAAGGGCATTTTGGTCGATGTTTAGAATTAACAAACATTTTGTTGTTCTATTGTACGCTTTGTACTCAAGTATTGTCCGAACTAGTACAACTTTCGAATCAGCAATTATATGATGAATGATTACTATAAAGTAGACGTAGGCGTTAGTGCCGAACCACTATAAAAACCTGTGTTCTCCATTACTTTAATATATCTTTGGATTATTGTGTTCATACCACACATACATTGATGTTTGGCGTGTGCTGAATAAAGCGACAATTGCTCACGTCAACACTTTGGCGTACCAGGAAGGGGGCACACAACTTCGAATTCTGCTTCGGATTGAATTCTTGGATTTGTCTTCGGGTTTCAACTTCGCCTTCAGTTTTCGATTTCGACTCAGTTACTCGCTTTTCATCATGGTTAAGCGCAAGAAGCTCGACGCTATCATTGAAGATCAAGGTACAGAAGGAGAAGGAAGTCAAGAACTCTCTTCTACTAGAGTTCCACTGAATTACGTCATTCATGAAGATGTTGATGAAATGATTAAGAACCTACCTCTGGATTTGAACGTTCAACTCGATCGACATGAAGACGCTTTCAATAACTTTCTTGCTCAGATTGAGGATATGATAAGAAGTGCTTCGAGGCTGACTGGTCAGGCGGATATTGTTGGAACTAGTATCTATGTTCCTCAACCTATGTCTCGAGACTTAGGGGAACCCCGCAAACTAATCTACAGGCTAACGCCGCTCCTTGGAACGGTGTTGGTCCCACTACACATGGGGGTACCCTTAACCTCGATGCCGCTCCAACCCATGACGCTTTAGTCGCCCAAGTCGCGAGCTCCGCTGTTGGAAATGTTTTTCACACATCTTTGGATGGAAATGATCCCACGGTTCTGGGAGTCTGGACTATGCACGACGTGGCTCCTCAGGTTGGAATTCAACATGATATTCTTCTCAATCAACCAATTCCTAATTTGGACTTAAACACTTGGGGAACCAACGTCTCTTTGGATAATCTTAACCAGTTGCTTGCTTTTGGTAATGGATCTCAAATCGTAGATGTTATTCATCGATTCACTCGAGGCAGTGTCTCTTCATTTGACTTTGATTGTGTGACTCGTAGTCCGTTCTATTTGGAAATAAGGAATACTTGTAACCCACCGGATTTTAAACTACCGGTATTGGAACCTTATGATTGTCGCAAGGATTGGACTACCCACTTAATGCGGTAGATCAGCCATATGGAAGTTATCTCTGCTTTGGAGAGCGTCGTGGAGATGTGTTTCCCACTTAACAGATATTGTAGTTATATGATTCAAGCAGCTAGAGACGGACTCCATCATTCTCGGGATGCTTTGGTTAGTCAGTTTGTGGAACAATTCAGAGTCAACGTCGCTCGTCCAAAAAGTGTGTTAACTCGTACTGGCATCAAGAAGAAGTCCACCGATCCTCTGTGCAAATTCTTGAAATGGTTTAATGTTGCGGTGGCCTCGGTAGATAGGCCGATCTGTCTATGGTGCTGACGGTCGCAGTATCATGTGTTTTGGATAAATCTGACTTTAAGACTTCACTACACCGGGACCTGCCGTGGGATCTCATAGAATTCTATTTTGAACCTGAAAGATTCCTTCTAGAAGAGGATGCGAGAACAAAAAAGGTTCTCGAGGCTAATGCGGTTAAGGATGAGAAGTCATTTGACTGTAGAAAGAGAAAAGATTCTGGTAAAGCTAAGGATCTCAGTACAAGTGGACCTTCTTCGGGGAATGCTCGAAACATTGATTAGAGGCAACCTTAGTTCCCATCTTACACGGGGCTTACTCACACTCTCAAGGGGATTATCCTAGAAGTTCACCCTACTATTACTTTTAGAAAGCCTCCCGCAAGGGAGTCGACTCAGAGAGAAAGAGACACTGGTCGACGTTGCATATTCCTTGACCATGATGGTCATGATACCAACAAATGTTCACATCTCAAGGATATGATCGAAGAACGTGTCAGATGTGGAGAGTTGGCACGATTTGTTCGGACTTGGGATGTGGTGCCACGATAGGCACAACCCCCTCAAAGGAATCAACATAGGTTTGGGACTAACAATCGTCCCAACAGCATTTTTATCAACTAAACCCCTTACTGGCTTTGATGTCTTGGATGTAAGTCTCCTTAACATCAGTATCTTGTGGCTTGTGGCTTTTGATCATTCAGCTTTGTGGATATTTGGTCTTGGCTATCGTGGTGTCTCGATTTTTGTTCTTGTGGATCTTGGATTTGGTGCTTAAGAATTCCTGGCTTTGGTCTTCTCTAGATTTTTGGATTCTGGCTTTCGGTGCTTGGGCTTTGGTTTTCTTCGATTTCTTGGCTTCGGACTCTATGGCTCTTCAATAATGGGCTCCTTGCTCATGGGCTTCTTATTTTTTTCTTTCCGGCTTTCAGATCTCTTTAGACTCATGGTATCGGCTCTCTCGGATTTCTTTGGATTATGGATATTCGGGCTATGTCCCATGGTTTTGGCTTTAAGGACTTCGGTCCTCTGAATGTATCCTCTTTTGGTCATTTTGGATTGTAAGACGGTTGAGTTGGCATACCCATGTACGAGGGCTATTATAATCACTAGGCATGCTCTTTGTTGGATAACACACCATCACCCCCTTGGTTATTAATGTAAAGTTTGCATTTCCCGACTTTGGATATTGAATGACTATGTTTGCTTACCCATGTGACGGGAACAAACAAGTTCCCAGGTGTAACAACCCAGATTTTCAGAACCAATTTAATTTTTTTTTGCTATTTAATTGGATTTTGAATATTTAAATTGATTTATTTTAAATAATAACGACAAAATTTATTTAAATTAGAGTTAGAACATATAAATTTAATTTAATTATAAATAGAGTTTGAAATGGCGTGGTGGTTTGAAAATTCGATTTCTAACTTTGAATGAATATACGGAATTCGATATAAATCGGATTTCAGTAAAATAATAAATATTTGAATCTGTTTAATTATATCTTTCAAACAAATGTGAATTTTCTTAAATTCCATAATATAAATTGAAAGTTATGGCGAGTTTAAAATTTAAAATAGTCGCTATGGAATTTATATATATTTTAATATAATATATAGCCCTTAAAAATAGCCATTTTGCAAATGACCTCCGATTTCGATGAAACCACTTTTGTTGGATTTGGAATGTCAATTTATTGCTAGGTTTCAAATTTCATAATTTTTGGAATTAATATGTGAGTGTAGTAAATTAAAACGTGTTTGGCAGTTTCACTTTGAATTTAATCGACTGAAAAATAGTCATTTTTCAAACGATCTCCAAATTCAACGAAATTAGTTTTGTTAGGACCATGTCATCAAAACATAGCTTGAGTTATTTTTCTGTAATTTTTGGAGTTAGTATGTGGCCCCAGTAAATTAAAATGTACGTTTAAAATTCAATATATTGATTTATATTTTAATTTAAAGAAAAACTGATCAAAGTAGTTGAATTGACTTACGAAACAAGTATTACGCTAGGGACGATTGTCGTTGGGTTTGAATTGGAGTTCGGGAGTTAAACAAGTATTTTTGGAATTAAATAATAAAATAAAATATTTATATAAACACTTGGACAACCCTAACCCCCCTCATTCATTTCTGGTCGTCGCTTCTCTTCTAAAACGAACCGATGAAAACTTCTGAATTAAATTCTTCTATTAATCCCAATCTACACCAAATTAAATCAGGGTCCTAAAGCGAATATGGTAGAGGGAAGTAAGATCTTTATTCTTAACGGGTGTGATGGATTTTAATGTCGTGTGCTGGCCTAAATTTGGGCTCAAAGCCGCTTCGCTCGCAGCAAATTCTGGGAGAGGGGAGGTGTTCGAATTGGGCACGGTGGCTGGAGGTGGTAGAGCACTGCAAGGTGGTCGTCGTGGTATATCCTGATGGGGGTCCAGCATTGGGGTTTTGGCATGGCGACGGTGAACAAATTTGGGCATTGGGTTCGGTTATACAGCAGAAGACGATGAAGAAGACGGGGTTAAGGAGGGATTAGTGGAATATAAAATGTAATTAAGTTCTTTTATTCATTAATTTAATTATTGATTAATGTACTGATAGATAAACATCTATATCTACTTCATACGAGATCAAAATCCGATGAAACAAGTTGCAATGCGTTCGTATCAGCAAACACTACATTTCAGAACTGACCGGGTCCAAAACGGAGCATGTTGGAATTTGAGGCGAATTAAATCCGAACAAAACAGAAATTCAGAAATAAAAGAATGGAGGAGTGGAAACGAATGTGAGAACTCCTTCTCACTCAAATTATTTTACAGTTAAATATATCCTAGGTTGTAGACGGGGCTTAGTAGCTCCTGACACTATTTACTATACAAACCATGGATGATTTGTTTAGATTGATTGTGGTTGTGAAATTGACTGTATTGTGGTTGTAAATATTCATGTGATTGAATAAAATGTTTAATCATTAAAAATATCATTTTTTGATGTGTAATAAAACTATATAAAAAATAGTCATGTGTTGAAATAAATATTCGTTTACAAATCAGACGATTTGTTTATGTATACCCATTTAACTAACATTGACTGGGACGATAAATTTTACACATCGTCCAACTACACAAATAATAAAATCTATGTTTGTTGATTGAAACCCCACACGGGTATTGGGATGATATTTGACATACACTAATCCCAATTGTTTAGCTATATGTCAATCGATGGGTTGACAGACTATATAAGCGTTATTTATTTATTTTAATGCTTATACAGTGGTAAAATGCACTCTTGATGTTGTATGAATTTTTTATGATTGTTTATCATTATCGTTGCATACATGCGATGTATGAAATCCATATAACTGAAATTACATGGTAATCGATTGAGTCTGATTCTAATTCAGAATTAACAAATATTTTTAAATAATGTCCAGTGTATAATCAAAATCAGATATTTTGAAAATATTATCATTTTGATATTATAATGATAAGAAATATTTAGTTTTGATTTGAAAATTGAAATGAAGTGGAAATTGTTTTAAAATAAATTTAAAACGAATTTATTAAGAAATATTCAATTTTGATTTGAAAATTGAAATGAAGTAGAAATCGTTTTAAAATGAGTTTAAAACGAATTTATTAAGAAATATTCGATTTTGATTTGAAAATTGAAATGAAGTGGAAATCGTTTTAAAATGAACTTATAAACAAATTTATAAAATACATTTTGAAGGAAATATATATTATATTATATATACATATATATTATATTATATATACATATATATTTTATTATATATATATATATATATATTAATGGCTTGAATAGAACGCGCTGCGCTGCCCTTTCG
This sequence comes from Allium sativum, assembly GCA_030737875.1. NCBI lineage: Eukaryota > Viridiplantae > Streptophyta > Magnoliopsida > Asparagales > Amaryllidaceae > Allium > Allium sativum. The sequence continues at coordinate 422,617,049 of CM060909.1, read as the reverse complement.
CGAATTTCAACCATTAACATCGAACGGACATTACGGGAGATCCGACCGTCGGATTCCCCTAAAACCAAAAATGTTGGGTTCGTATCGAAAAGAGATTTCCAATGAATATAATAGATTTGAAATCTAACGGTTGGATTTGGCGATATGTCCAAATCAAATTTGGAAACGGTCGCTATGAATGCAGTTCGGTGGCCGTTATTGGAAACAGACTGTACGGGACTTGATAAAATTATTAATAATTTTTGTAAAATCATAACAAATGATTTGGAAAGAATTTGGATGAAAATTCCACGTTTGTAAAGATAAAAATATATTTTTATCAAAATGAACTAATTAATAACTAGAATGATAATCCAATGTTATTAAATAAATAAATTGGATTCGAGAATGGTTTTAATCTAACCAGAATTTTCCAATGTATAAATTGGAATGGATTTGAATAGAATTCATCTTCGGAATATCTCGATATTGGATTATGTGACTATACGGTTACTGTGGACGAATTTGGAAGATAGATATATATGGTTATTCCCCATACGATATGTGTTGGTTTCAGAATTTGATACTGAATATAAACCGGTATAATTTCTGTTCAGAGCCTTATATTTAATATCAAATTGTATTTTGGGTTTGTCGTGAATGGTGTCTTTAGTAACACTGTTCTTAAACCCCATGGTGAAAAGAATAAACCTTTTAATCACGATTATTAGTGTTTCAAGTTACATTTAGTAATTGGAATAAAATGGAAAGTGAATTTGGGTTTATTGTGAATTGTGTTTTAAACGACATTCGTTCTTTAACCCAATTAACAGTGAAATGTGATTTGGAAGTTATAAATCTTTTTATTAAAATTTAATGGGAATTTTCCAAAGTAAAGTTTTTTTTTCCAATTTAATAAAATAATTTGGAATGGAATGGAATTCGATTTAGTAATAATCGAAGTGAGCTTCTGTGGAGGAAGACTATTACTGTTTATGGAATTTAAAAGGCTTTGTCGTTATTCCATTTATATTACTGGTTGGATACACAAATTTATATCGATTATATATATTGATCTGTTTTCCGTGAAGATTCCATAATTAACGGAATGTGATTTTGGTTTATCGTGAACTATGTTTTAAATGACATTGGTTCTTTAACCCAGTAAAAGACAGGATTTATTTCCTAAATTTGAATAATCATTAAGTAACGATTTCTGAGATTAAAACTGAATTAGAGTTTTAATGAATCTTTTATTAGATTGAAATGGGAATGTGATAATTTAAATTATCAAATTTGTGAAATGATCGAGAATGGAGTATCACCAGTTTTGCTCCAAGCGATAGTTAAATCTTTAAATAGATTTGAACGAGTAATGTTAATTAATTTTTCGATAACACCATGGTGTTAGATATGGAGTGCTACCAGTTTTGCTCCATGGGATGAATAGGTGGGGATTGGGAAATAAAATAAATGATTACTTCGGTGTGGTTTGCTAATCCTGACTAGTTTGGAAAACCTTAATTTGGTTTAAATTGTGAAAAGAATATTTTAATAAAAGAATATTCTGGATTGGAATTAGGTGTATGTTGTGTTTTTATAGCACTTGTTTATAAGATACGCGAGTTATTTGGAAAGACCGGGTTTATCCCATTCTGAATAATTGATACGACAATGAAGACGGTGGTTGAAGACCGGAGATCTTCACAGCATTTGGATGATAACTGATGTCTTGATTGGGAGGCATCCCAAGACAAGGTAATAAGTGGTGATCATCTAGACGTACTTAGAGACGGCCGGATATGCGAGGGCCTCTCTCCTGTATTGGATATATGAGACGAGGAGTAAGGTGCCTCCAGTTTCGTTCAGACCCAAAACGGACATACAAATGGATGGTATGTCTGACATTGTTTTCCTTTGTACTGTATTCGTTGATCTCTGCTAAATATATATCTGTTTGGTGGCAGAGAATTTATTCTCATGCTTAACACCCTTCTCTGAGACGTACGAGCTTAGAGGTTATATATTGGTGGAAACCAACGGTACGGTATAGAGTGACAGTGTGGCATACTAAGTGGCATGTGCTCTAGGCTTTTGTTGAAAAGCATAGCCTTGTGGTTAATGATCAAAGCATGGATTTAAACAGCATAGCTTTGTGTATAGCGTTAATTCACAAACCTCTCACATTGGTGTGAACTAGAAATGGGAGAGGACCTCAGGGAGTACATGCGTTTCTTTCTAGTTAGGAGTTGTGTCATGGTATGGATCCCATACATTTTACTTATATGGATGATCGAAAGCGAGGCGCCTCAGATATATCGGTCACTACGGGGCCGATGGATGTTATGTCGATATACTGACTAGATTTACGCCCCATAGGGCGGGGAAACGTATTGTTCAGGAATTATAATCCACTATTGTAAGTGTGGACCGGCCCTGTCCCTCCAGGTGCAGTTACGACTTATCCTGAGGCTCGGGCTAGAGAGTCACAAATTCGGTAAGGACGATCCTTTGCCTTGGTTCATGATGGAAATCCAACTTCCAATATGACATCATGCGGTTTTAATTGTAGAACTAGTATGGCGACATGATATATGGTAACCATGTCATCTGTGATTGATATATTTATATTTGAAGTTGTTTTTAACACTATGTACTTATAATAGTATCAAATGATTTGTTTTTAAACGTATCAAGCATGTTCGGCTATTATAAGGGAAAACTCTATCCTCCGGCTTGCGTTGCATTGTGTGATGGGACCTGAGTCTTATAATAGCTTCATTTTTTGAAAAGCATTGAGCTGTTTATAAATTGTTTTATGCACTGATATTGATTGGGAGAAAACCCGTTCCGTGTTATACGGCATGGTCCCTTGATTTACTTTATTTTAAAGTAAAGTTTTAAATAGCTGTTTTAGTTCTCACACCAGTCCCATGACTGACTCGGAGTTTATTGTTTTAACCTAAAATCTGGGTTCCCCTATTTTCCATACGGGCAGCTAGTAGTTTTGGTTTTGCAGAATTCTTTTTTACGGGATCCTGGTGTACAACAGGAGCTATATTCAGAACGCTCTGTATCCGTGTATCTCTTTCAGTTGTGTTTGTTAATGTATTTCCTCCACGCATGTATTAATTTTCCACTGCTTTGTAATTTTAAATCTCCGATATTTTTCTACTGTATATTATTTATTTATACTCGGATATCTTGTACTCTGATGTAAATTGTTGTAATATCAATGAAATGTTCTTCTATTTGTGTTCTGATTTGTCCTGTTCTCAACTCAATACGGGCTTTCCCAATAGGGGAAGTTTGGGTCGTAACATCTTGGTATCAGAGCTTTGGTTTAAAGAGCTTGAGAACAAGGCACATTAGAACCAATCGAAAGAATTCATCAGAGATTGGATTAGTAATATCCAATAGGAGTGACTCGTTAGAGATAGGATCAGTAGTATCCTAGAACGAGTGTGAAGAGTGTTATTTTTAAAATCAAATTTAATTTTAAAATTTTATATCAATTATTCGTATTTGAATATTTTATTTTATAATTGATTTTGACCATCGAGTATATGAAGATTTTGCATATACGCCTTGCAAACGTGTATACATAGCCTCAGATATACTGGATAGATATAGAATCACACTCTAGTCGCTCGGGGATAATCTGATAATAATGCATCATTATCAGTATTTATGTTCGAGTTTCGAAAGTGGGATATCTATATGATTCCAATTGACTGGTGTGAGAACCAAAACCTTAGACAGGGTTATTATTGTGATTTGGCATTAAAAATGTGATTTTTGAGTAGGTATAAAATTATAGATTTGAAACATTAATCAACTAATTGATTGTTGATTGTTGGTTGTGATGTTTGATTATTTGTTAACTAATAAAACCAATATGACAATGGAAAGTAAATTTATCCAAATTGAATCCAATATTGAACAGAATTGAAAATTGATTGAAATTGCACACATGTATATGTATGAACAGGTCATAGCAGGGAAGCTAAGAAGGAGAATAAAATTGTATGCCTGACAAATAGGTACACATTTACTGTATTGATTGGGTTTTGATGATTTTATGAGCCGATTGGCTTATTGTTTTGCTTTTACTTTTTCTTTTGGATTGATGAGGGCCTTGTGATGCAAGTTGCGGTTTTACCGATCACCCCGTACAAAGGAGGTTATGGCGAAATATTTCGAAAATTTAGGGTGTTAGCCAAACTTTTGAAAAATTAGAAAATTTTTAGAAACTGAAAAGTTGAAGAATGAAAGCCCGAATGAAAGTTGAGTTGGTTAGTTAAACAACTTTCAGCTCCGTTCCTTTTCGAGAATGAAAAGATTTTAAGTGGGGGAGATTGTAACAACTCGGATTTTCAGAACCAATTTATAAAAATTTTACTTTGGCAATTTTAATGGATTTTGAATATTTAAAATGATTTATTTTAAATAATAACGACTAAAAATTTATTTAAATTAGAGTTAGAACGTATAAATTTATTTTAATTATAAATAGAGTTTGAAATGGCGCGGTAGTTTGAAAATTCGGTTTCTTACTTTGAATGAATATACATAATTCAATATAAATCAGATTTCAGTAAAATAAGAAATATTTGAATCTGCTTAATTAAATCTTTCTAATGAATGTGAAAATTTTAAATTTCATAGTATAAATTGAAAGTTATGGCCAGTTTAAAATTTAAAATAGTCACTATGGAATTTATATATATTTTAATATAATAAATGGCCCTTAAAAATAGCCATTTTTCAAACGACCTCCGTTTTCAATGAAACCACTTTTGTTGGATCTGGAATGTCAAATTATTGCTAGGTTTCAAATTTCATAATTTTTTGAATTAATATGTGAGCGTAGTAAATTAAAACGTGTTTGCCAGTTTAGTTTGAATTTAATCGACTGAAAAATGGACATTTTTCAAATGGTCTCCAAATTCGATGAGATTAGTTTTGTTAGGACCGTATCATCAAAACATAGCTAGATTTATTTTTCTATAATTTTTGGAGTCAGTATGTGGCACCAGTAAATTAAAATGTATGTTTAAAATTTAATATATTGATTTATATTTTAATTTAAAGAAAAACTGATCGAAATAGTCGATTTGGCTTACGAAACATATCCCGTTGTGTTCGAAATGGGGGTATTATGCTAGGGGTGACTGTCGTTGGGTTTGAATTGGAGTTCGGTAGTTAAACAAGTATTTTTGGAATTAAAAAAAAATAAATATAAACACTTGGATAACCCTAACCCCCCTCATTCATTTCAGCCCTCATTCATTTCAGGCCGCCACTTCTTTTCTAAAACGAACACACGAAAAATTCTGAATCTAATTCTTCAATTAACCCCAATCTACACCAAATTAAATCAGGGTCCTAAAGCGAATATGTTAGAGGGAAGTAAGATCTTTATTCTTAATGGGTATGACGGATTTTAATGCCGTGTGCTGGCCTAAATTTGGGCTCAATGCCGCTTCGTTCGCAGCAAAATCTGGGAGAGGGGAGGCATTCGAATTGGGCACGGTGGCTGGAGGGTGGTGGAGCACTTCAAGGTGGTCGTTGTGGTATATCCTTATGGGGGTCCGGCGTTGGGGTTTTGGCACGGCGACGGTGAACAAATTTGGGCGTTGGGTTCGATTGTACAGCAGAAGACGATGAAGAAGACGGGGTTAAGGAGGGATTAGTGGAATATAAAATGTAACTAAGTTTTTTAAATTATTTATTTAATTATTGATTAATGTATTGATGGATAAACGTGTACATCTATTTCATACGAGATCCAAATCCGATGAAACAAGTTGCAATGCGTTCGTATCAGCGAACACTACATTTCACAATTGACCAGGTCCAAAACGGAGCACGTTGGACTTTGAGGCAAATTTAAATCCGAACAAAACAGAAATTCAGAAGAAAAAAAAGAATGGAGGAGTGGAAACGAATGTGAGAACTCCTTCTCACTCAAATTATTTTACAGTTAAATATATCCTAGGTTGCAGACGGGGCTTAGTAGCTCCTGACACTATTTATTGTACAAACCATAGATGATTTGTTTGGATTGATTGTGGTTGTAAAATTGACTGTATTGTGGTTGTAAATATTCATATGATTGAATAAAATGTTTAATCATTAAAAATATCATTTTTAATGTGTAATAAAACTATATAAAAAATAGTCATGTGTTGAAATAAATATTCATTTATAAATCAGACGATTTGTTTATGTACACCCATTTAACTGACATTGATTGGGACGATAAATTTTACATATCGCCCAACTTCACAAATAATAAAATCTGTGTTTGTTGATTGAAACCCCACACGGGTATTGGGATGATATTTAACGTACACTAACCCCAATTGTTTAGTTGTATGTCAATCGATGGGTTGACAGACTGTATAAGCGTTATTTATTTATTTTAATGTTTATACTGTAGTAAAATGCACTTTGGATGTTGTATGAATTTTTGATGATTGTTTATCATTATCCGCGATGTATGAAATCCATATAACTGAAATTATATGGTAATCGATTGAGTCTGATTCCAATTCAGAATTAACGAATATTTTTAAATAATGTCCAGTGTATAATCAAAATCGGATATTTTGAAAATATTATCATTTTAGTATTATAATGATAAGAACTATTTAATTTTGATTTGAAAATTGAAATGAAGTGGAAATCATTTTAAAATGAATTTATTAAGAAATATTCAATTTCGATTAGAAAATTGAAATGAAGTAGAAATCATTTTAAAATGAATTTAAAACGAATTTATTAAGAAATATTCGATTTTGATTTGAAAATTGAAATGAAGTTGAAATCGTTTAAAATGAATTTATAAACGAATCTGTAAAAGACGTTTTGAAGGAAATATTATATATATATATATATATATTAATGGCTTGAATAGAACGCGCCGCACTGCGATCGTTCGCGAATTTCAACCATTAACTTCGAGTGGACATTACGGGAGATCCGACCGTCAGGTTCTCCTAAAACTGGAACCGTTGGGTTCGTATCGAAAAGATATTTCCAACGAATATAATAGTTTTGAAATCTAACGTTTGGATTTGGATATACGTCCTAATCAAATTTGAAAAAGGTCGCTATGAATGCAGTTCGGTGGCCGTTATTGGAAACCGACTGTACGAGCCTTGATAAAATTATTAAAAATATTAATAATTTGTGTAAAATCATAACAAATGATTTGGAAAGAATTGGGATGAAAAATTCCACGTTTGTAAAGATAAAAATATATTTTTATCAAAATGAACTAGTTAATAACTAGAATGATAATCCAACGTTTTTAAATAAATAAATTGGATTTGAGAATGGTTTTAATCTAACCAGAATTTTCCAACGTATAAATTGGAATGGATTTGAATAGAAATCATCTTTAGAATATTTCGATATAGGATTCCGTGATTATACGGATATTGCGGAGGAATTTGGAAGATAGATATATATATCGTTATTCCCCATACGATATGTGTTTGTTTCAAAATTTGATATTGAATATAAGCCGATATAATTTCTGTTCAGAGCCTTATATTTAATATCGAATTGGATTTTGGTTTTGTCGTGAATGGTGTCTTCAGTAACACTATTCTTAAACCTCGTGGTGAAAAGAATAAATCTTTTAATTAAGATTATTAGAGTTTCCAGTTATACTTAGTAATTGGAATAAAATGGAAAGTGAATTTGGGTTTATTGTGAACGGTGTTTTAAACGACATTGTTTCTTTAATCCAATTAACAGTGAAATGTGATTTGGAAGTTATAAATCTTTTTATTAAGATTTAATGGGAATTTTCCAATGTAAAGTTTTTTTCCAATTTAATAAAATAAATTGGAATGGAATGGAATTCGATTTGGTAATAATCGAAGTGAGCTTCTGTGGAGGAAGACTGTTACTATATATGGAATTTAAAAGGCTTTGCCGTTATTCCATTTATATTACTGGTTGGATACGGAAATTTATATCGATTATATATATTGATCTATTTTCCATGTAGATTCCATAATTAATGGAATGTGATTTTGGATTTATCGTGAACTGTATTTTAAATGACATTGGTTCTTTAACCTAGTTAATGACAGGATTTATTTCCTAAATTTGAATAATCATTAAGTAATTATTTTTGAGATTAAAACTGAATTAGAGTTTTAATGAATCTTTAATTAGAATGAAAGGGGAATGTGATAATTTAAATTACCAAATTTGTTAAATGATAGAGAATAGAGTATCACTAGTTTGGCCAATCCCAGAAACATGCCAGATCACGTTCTTTTTTAGGGTTTTTACCGTGTCGATTACCTATTTTTGGCCGATCGACAAGCGTTTTTACCAAATTTTCTAGTTTTCATGTTTTTTTAGCAAAACCTTGCCAGGAAAGTGGCAGATCATGTTTTTTTTGGATTTTTTGCCTGTCGGTCACTTGTTTTGCCTAATAGACATTCATTTTATGTAGTTTTTCCAGATTTCACGATATTTGCTCAAAACACAAATTTTTCGGCTTTGATTTTTGTGATGCGATTTATCGTATGCAACCAAGGGATGTGATGCGATATTTTGGCTGTGGGTTTGTAGGATGCGATTTTTTCTTATGTGGTCTTCAAATCTCACCTACTTCTACCTAACCACTCACCTATAAATACCCTCAAGCTTGACATTCATATTGATCCTTTTGGCTTGAATTTTTGGACTTCTTAAGCTCTTAAGCACCATTAATGGCTTTCATCTTCATCTCCATGACTATTGGACATAGCTTGGACCACTAAAACCTTGCACAAACGTTTCCCACCAACTTTTGGACATTCACAAGGACATTTTCACTGCTTTTGGGCTATTTTGAACATTTTTGGATATTTCTTGGATTTTTTTGACTTTGAAGCTATTATCTGGATGCTACTGACCAAGTCAACATATTTTTCAATAAACGATGAAGAAGAAGAAGAAGGGCATTTTGGTCAAGGTTTAGAATTAACAAAGATTTTGTTGTTTTATTGTAACGCTTTGTACTCAAGTATCGTTCGAACTTGTACAACTTTGTAATATGCAATTATATGATTAATGATTACTATAAAGTGGACGTAGGCGTTAGTGCCGAACCACTATAAAAATTTGTGTTCTTCTGCATCACTTTACTATATGTTTGGATTATCGCATTCATACCACACATACATAGAGGGTCGGCGTGTGCTGAAGAAAGCGACAATTCTGTTGGGAATGGGTCCCTTCCTATGTGAAAAAACTCATATTTAATTAATTAGAGCAATAAGTGTAGCTATGGTATTTCGTGCTTTTATTTGAATAGGTGACTATTTGACCTTTGGTGTGCCTTGGTATTTGCATCTTGTTGGGAATATTAACCTTATTAATTATGGTGGTTGAATGGAGACTTCAAGGTGCCTCTTTGGTGACTATATATACATCCATTTTTGGGTAGCAAATACAACAACAACAAAACTTTGTCAGTTTCTCCAAGACTTTGTGGGTTGCTTCTAGTACTTTGAGATGGCCCTTTGCTGGAGTGTTTTTGTGAGATCTCTCAGCTTTTCTAAGCTCTATTTCCCAGTGATATTTTTCACTTTTCTCGCTTTTGTTTTGATGCTGTTATTGCTAGCTATTGTTGGATAATTTGTGTATCCACTTTGTAACTTGGATTTGGATTTGTGTACTACTCCGTTATCATAGTAAGAGAAGTTTGGGAGGACCCCCGTTATTGGTCCCGTGGTCGTTACTCTTCACATCGAAGAGGTTTTCCACGTTAAAAATTCGTGTGTTCTTACTTTATTATTATCTCTTGTTCCGTTGATTATTTGCATTAATCATTGGTGATTGTGATGCATTTTGCTGGATTTGTCAATGTCATTCATAACAAACTGGTATCAGAGCAAGGTTGGTTAATTTGTAATATCCCCTGATGAATTCTAGTAATATCAACACTAGTAGAATGATTAGTTTGAATGGAGCTAACTATCATATTTGGAAGAGAAAAATGAGAGACTTGTTGTATGTCAAAATTTGGCATTTACCTGTGTTTAGTGATGAAAACCAGAAGGTAAAACTGATGAACAGTGGCAATTTGAACATGAACAGGTGTGTGGATTCATTCGTCAGTGGGTTGATGATAATGTTTTGAATCATATAAATGATGATGTTCATGCAATATCACTATGGCAAAAACTTGAATCCCTTTATGCTAATAAGTTTGGAAATAATAAGTTGTACCTTATCAAGCAATTAATGGGCTTGAGGTACAATTCAAGCAATTCACTTTCTGATCACCTGAATGATTTTCATTGCATTATTCAATAATTACCAGCTATGGATATAAATTTTGATGATGAAATTCAGGGACTTTTGTTACTTGGCACTCTTCCTGATTCATGGGACACTTTCAGAATGACACTTTGCAACTCAGCACCACATGGAAAAGTTACACCGGATATTGCCAAAGTTGGTATTTTGAATGAGGAGATGAGGAAGAAATCTCATGGTGTGTCTTATTTTCATCCGAGGAAGCATATGTTGCTGAAAACAGAGGAAGAAGCAAGAGTAAAGCTCCAGTTTCCAGAGACAAAAGCAGAAGCAAATCTCGTGGAAGATACGCAAATATGAAGTGCCATTATTGTGATAAATCCGGTCACGTAAAGAAATATTGCTACAAGTGGAAAAGAGAAAATAAGGGTTGTAAAGGCATGGAAGATAAGAAGCAAGATCAAAAAGATTGCAGTAATGATGATAGAGCTGCTACTGCAACTGGCACTGATCTTATCATTGTACATGATGAGAGCTATGTGAACCTTGCTAAATATGAGTCAAGTTGGGTCATTGACAGTGGAGCATCACTACATGTGACATCATGAAAGGAATTCTTCACATCTTATACACCTGGTGACTTTGGGGTGTTGAAGATGGGTAATGATGGTGTGGCCCAGGTTGTGGGCATTGGAGATGTATGTTTGGTGACCAACATTGGAGCAAAATTAATGCTTAAAAATGTAAGACATGTTCTTGAAATTCGATTAAGCTTGATCTCTACTGGAAAACTCGATGATGATGGGTACTGCAACACTTTTCATTGTGGTCAATGGAAGCTTACTAAAGGAAACATGGTGCTAGCTCGTGGGAAGAAGCACACAAGCCTGTACTTGCTGCAAGCCTCAATTCCCACTGTTTCTGTAAATGTGGAAAATGACGATCTTGCAAAATTGTGGCACGTAAGACTTGGTCATGTAAATGAAAAGGGGCTAAGTTGTTTGATGAAGAAAAATGCACTACCTGATTTAAAATGTGTAAAATTAGACAAATGTTCTCATTGTTTTGCAGGAAAGCAGAATCGGGTCTCGTTTAAGAGACATCCTCCTTCAAGAAAATCAGGTTTGCTTGATCTTGTTCATTCTGATGTTTGTGGTCCGTTAAAAGTTAAGACCTTTAGTGGAGCACTTTACTTTGTTACTTTTATTGATGACTATTCAAAGAAATTGTGGACATATGCTTTAAAAACAAAAGATCAGGTACTTGATGTTTTTAAGCAGTTTCAAGCCTTGGTTGAAAGGCAATCTGGTAAAAAGCTAAAGTGTTTACGTTCTGACAATGGTGGTGAGTACATCGGTCCACTTGATGAATATTGTAAGGCTCAAGGTATTCGGCATCAGTTTACACCAAAGAAGACTCCACAGCTGAATGGTGTAGCAGAGAGAATGAATAGGACTTTGTTAGAGAGAATGAGGTGCATGCTTTCAAAGGCTAAGTTCCCAAAACACTTTTAGGGTGAAGCTTTATTTATAGCTACACATGTGATTAATTTGTCTCCTTGTTTTTCTTTGAATGGTGATGTTCCAGACAAGGTTTGGCTTGGCAAGGAGGTTTCTTACAGTCATTTACGTGTCTTTGGATGCAAGGCATTTGTGCATGTGCCTAATGATGAAAGATCGAAGTTGGATTCCAAGACTCGCCAATGCATCTTTGTGGGATATGGTCTTAACAAGTTTAGCTATAGGTTTTATGATCCTATAGAGAAGAAATTGATTCGTAGCAAGGATGCACACTTTGTTGAAGACCAAACAATTAAAGAAATTCAGAAACCACAAGAAACTGCATCTCGTAGTGGCTATGATCTGGTAGATTTAGATCTCCCTCCATTGACTCCTGCAACTCCAACAATTCCTGCACCAACTCCAACTGAGCATGTACAACAAAATGACAATGAAGGTCATGTACTTGAGGAAGATGATCCCCATGATGAAGATGCTGAAATTGATCATCATGCTTCTCCTGAAACTCAAAAAACCTTTGTAAGGCGATCTACCGGGGATCGATGCCCTTCCACTAGGTATCCTTCTTCCGAGTATGTTCTCTTAACCAACGGAGGAGAACCTGAGACCTTTAAAGAAGCTATAGACAGCGATGATAAGCAACTTTGGTTGGATGCAATGAAAGAAGAGATGAAGTCGTTGCATGATAACAACACTTTTGATCTAGTGAAACTACCAAAGGGAAAGAAGGCTTTGAAGAATCGTTGGGTTTACAAGCTGAAGCAAGATGAAAATGCAAAGACGCTTCGGTACAAAGCAAGACTTGTAGTAAAAGGATGCAACCAAAGAAAGGGAATTGACTTTGAAGAGATATTTGCACCGGTTGTCAAGATGTCTTCCACCAGAGTTGTTTTGGGTCTTGCTGCTAGTTTGAATTTAGAAGTTGAGCAGTTGGATGTGAAGACCGCTTTTCTTCATGGTGACCTTGAAAATGACATTTACATGGAACAACCAGAGGGCTTCAAAGTTAAAGAGAAGGAAGAATATGTGTGCAAATTGAAGAAGAGTTTGTATGGTTTAAAACAAGCTCCAAGGCAATGGTATCGCAAATTTGACTCTTTTATGGGGGAGCAAGGCTACAAAAAGACATATAATGATCATTGTGTTTTCTTGAAGAAATTTGCTAACGGTGATTTTATCATTTTGCTACTTTATGTTGATGACATGCTTATTGTAGGGAAAAATGTAGAACGGGTTGCTAGTTTGAAGCAACAGTTGAGCAAGACTTTCTCCATGAAGGAACTTGGTCTGGCGAAGAACATTTTAGAAATGAGAATTATTCGTGATCGCAAGGCTCGAAAGTTATGGCTATCACAAGAAGCATATATTCAGAGAGTGATTAAAATGTTCAATATGGAGAAAGCAACACCTGTGAGTACTCCACTTCCTATGCATTTTAAGTTGTGTTCTCAACAGTGTCCTTCCACAACAGAAGAGAAGGAGAAGATGACGCATGTTCCTTATGTTTCTACCGTGGTTAGTTTGATGTATGCAATGGTTTGCAATCGGCCTGATATAGCTCACGCTGTAGGTTTGTTTAGTAGATTTCTTTCTAATCCAGGTAAAGAGCATTGGACTGCTGTGAAGTGGATTATGAGATACTTACAAGGTACTGCTGATATGAAGCTTTATTTTGGGAGTGACAAACTTTGTCTTGTTGATTATTCAGATTCGATATTGACTTGAGAAAATCTACTTCGGGTTATTTGGTCACTTTTGCAGGGGGAGCAGTGTCTTGGCAATCTGGGCTACAAAAATGTGTGGCTTTGTCTACTACTGAGTCGGAGTTTATTGCAGCGACAGAGGCATGTAAGGAGTTGTTGTGGGTGAAGCAATTTGTTCGTCAGCTTGGATTTACACAAAAGAGGTATGTGTTGTATTGTGATAATCAAAGTGCAATCCATCTTGCTAAGAATCCCACTTTTCGTGCAAAATCGAAGCATATTGATGTGAGATATCATTGGATACGTGATGTTCTTGATGATAAGTTAATTGAGCTTGAGAAAATTTATACCAACGACAATGGTTCCAACATGATGACTAAAGCTTTGGCAAAAGACAAATTTGAGACTTGTCGTTCAATTGCCGGAATGGCAACCACCTCCACATAGTAACCAATATCATAGTAAGGGTACTACTCCATTATCATAGTAACCAATATCAATGTAAGGGTACTACTCCATTATCATAGTAAGAGAAGTTTGGGAGGACCCCGTCATTGGTCCCGTGGTTTTTACTCTTCACATCGAAGAGTTTTTCCACGTTAAAAATTCGTGTGTTCTTACTTTATTATTATCTCTTGTTCTGTTGACAATTTGCAATAATCATTGGTGATTGTGATGCATTTTGCTGGATTTGTCTGTGTCATTCATAACAAATTCCCCACGTCAACAAGGCCTATTTTTCTAATCACGTGTTTTGTATTGACCACAGATAAAACATTACACTACAATGTTTAATTGATTTTTAGGATGATGAATCTATTAAAGAATTGGTTGCATTAGATCTGAATCATCTTAAAAAGATGTCTAGGAGAGAGATTGTTATTCATGTAAGAACATATCTTATTTTTATTTTATTTTTGCTGTTTTAATCCTTTTTGTTTAACATTTACGTGTATAACGGTTAATCCATAAACTGTGAATATATAAACATCTGCAGTTCATGTCTATGTTTCCCATTAATGTTGTCTGTTTTTCTTTCTTTCCTTGGGTTCAATTTTCAATCATTATCCTTTTCTCGGTTGCTCTCGCTTCTCAGGATGTGCAGGCTGAACATCCTATGCCTACTTCTCGTGCACTGAAAACTTGGAAGAAGAGACAGAAAAAACTAATTTCTACTCACATCCTGCTTGCGTCCTTTTCAATTCCTTCAACTGTTTTTTGAAATTATATTTATGAACGCAGTTGAATCAAATTGTACCAGTTCTTACTGCGGTACGAATTGAAAAACTGTTGTTTGTTTTATGATTTCGTTGTCTGACTTGACATTCGGTTATTTCGCCATTTAACTACTGCTGAGTTTCCATAATATTACGGACATGTTCTGGCCACCGTCTTGCCTTGCGGTAAACTACTGCTTCATTTTATTCTAACTACTATATTTATATGACATAGTATTTTCCTTGTACAGTTTCATGTATACCTTATAATATATAGGAACAAAATCATTACAATCAGACATATAACAACTTATGAATAACATTAAATTGCAACAACCAAAAACATGTTTTAAGGGAACAAATAGGTTTAATAATAAATGACCATACACAGTATGGCTACTTGAACTGCTATTTTCCTTGATTTAGAGCATGACAACCTCAACCTCCAACGATTATAATGCATGTGGAATCTAATTAACTAGTATTTGAAATTGTGTACTTTGATGTTTCTAATGTTTCAATCTCTCTAAGCTAGGATACTAATGTAGACCCCTTAGCTGAGCTGAGCTGTTGAGAATAGTGGAATGAAGATTATGCTCATTATATGTACAACTTCAACTGCGAATATTGTGTACCTGTGATTGCGAATATTTAGGAAAGAAAGAAAACTCAATATGTTTTGCTGTAAGGTCAGTGTACGAACTATGAATTATGGTTTTTTTTTTAAGTATGTGTTGCAACACTCATACCATTTTCTGACCAGTGCTTGAGCTCAGTTAAAAATTCGGAAGGCATGAGAGGTTTTGGCTATAAAAATTCAATTTAAATTGGGATATCCACTGATGTCCAAACACTGATAGCTGCAAATAAAGATATGCACAGCGAATGCATCAATATGCAATCAGAGGAAGTATAAATGGAGAAATGAAAATAAATATGGATTGGAAGCGAAATTATGCCTCTGGCATATACAGATTTTGTTTTCATACAACCACATTCCACTGTTAGCCTATATAAATAAGAGAACTTCAAAGAAGAAAAATTATCAGATGCGACAACAACGAACAACGGAGAAAAGCGTCATTGGATAATTTTCCTAACAAAATCTTCATTCGATCAAACAAGCTTCTCTTATTAATCGACATCACAACAACAACAGTCATACTTTGACATCGTCTTAGCGGCGTTCAGTCGCTAAGCACTGAACGCCACAAGCTGCAGATAGAAAGGACATCACCATTGCCAAATCTCAGTTCAACTCAAGCAAATTAAAAGAACAGCAGCACCATCCCTGGATTCAAAAAGAGGCAATTATTTGCAGTAACATGAATAAGCCTATAAAACATATGAAACCAACTCAACTATGTTTAAACACATACATAGAAGTTACAGATTAGCACAAATTTAAGCAGCCATACCTTCTTTGCTGTAATTCTCCCGTAGGTAGTATATAATGAGGCGGTCTTTTGATTACTACATAAATATTTTTGACATGTATTTGTACTATCACTATCAATTGTAACCTCATAGGTATAAATAGCCATTGGCACAAGATTCATATTCTGCCGCAGTGCCACTTCAGTTCACTACAAAGTACAAAGTGAAATCAGATAATTAATTGAATTCCAAAACCATTTCAAAACAACGAATTCATACCGTTACAGCAAAGGAATGGTAATCTGAACAACTGAAGACCCCAACAATCATCAATCTCCGCTGGAGTCATCTACTCCACTTCAGCCAGATAATCATCAATCTCTGTTGGGTTCAGTACCCTGAATTTTCTGTCATCATTGTACCTCTTCGCAAGAAATGTTTTCTTCACTGCCTATTCTCCAAATAATATGGCCTTGATCTTAGTTTGTGCACAAATTTTCGGTTGTCTCAACCATCTACCAGAATAGCAAAGAAGCTACATACCTTAAAACTTGGTTGGATATTCGAGTTAATCATTGAATCTACATTTTCGAGTGATAATCTACATTTTCCAGTCATATTACAACCTTCATCGTCCTTTTCATTTTCAGACATTTCAGAGCGTGCACCATCCGAATCGCTATCATTTTCTTCAGCATTGCCAGCATTTTCGTATCCATTGATCATTCTTGAAGATTAGCCACTGTTTGCTACATATTTTCAATGAGCATGTGTGCAGCTGTGCTCGGAATTCATGACCAATAAACTCTATCGATTCAATCACAGTGTTCGAAATCACGACCTCGCCCCCTCTTGCAGTACCCATTCATATAGCATTTGCAAAGTCGGCTAGTCGAAGGATGATTTAGTTCAGCATTTGCGGCATAAGCATTTGCCTTTGGTTGAAATCTATTGGGGACGAGGTGGTGGTGCAACCCAAGCAGGATTTGGTGCTTTTCATTCAATAAGCCTTCTTGAATTTGCAATTCGGACTTTGTACCGTTCATGGAATGTAATTCACTCAATGTTATCGGGTTAAACATTGAATCTCACTGCTGTCATCATCATTGTTATTATCATCTTCATCAATCTCAAACAAAAGTATTCTCCATTTTGAATTTATCAAAGTTATCATGACAATGCGATAGTTTCCGTCCCTCTAAAAGACTACCTGTACATATAAAGTTCAATTACATATTACTAAATATAAAAGGAAACACTAGTGAACTATTCATGTTAACAGGAAGTGACCGATTTAAGCAGTAGAGAATTATGTGTAAGATAGGACTTACAAAACCTAAATACATGAGTAGAAGAGAAAACCTAAAAACACCGAACTTTTATCGACTCTAAATCAATTGAAGCGGTGATTTTAATTAAAATCACAAATGAATTTCTTGAAAATAAAATAAAATACAAACAGCTCAATGAAATAAAAAAATATAATAATTTGACATGCATTAGTTTTAGTTCAGCTAATAGTCTAAGAAAAACATATCTACAAAGATGGTAGGATATTAATTTTTACATTCGCTTAAAAGATTGATTGATTAAGGTAATCACTTGACTATATGATTGTTTTCAATGAACCATCATATATACAAATGATGCATCAAAGTAATTTACTATAAACCCTAAACACATAAATTTTACCTATCTTTATAAATTAGCTTGGTATATTATATATGCATTTAACTTTTATTTTTCAAAATAAAAGTTTTAAGAATGTATCAATGAAGATAATCTAATCTTTTTTTTTGTGATCTTTACATGTAATATTAATAAATAATTTTAGCTGACATATGACATTTATTCATGAACCAACATTTATACAAACATATCTAACAAATTACTTTATTACAAATTAGAGTCAAAAATAATATAATTACAGACCGCTTGTTATGACAACTGAATAGGTAAGGTTTCGTTTCATTCACCTAGAAATGATATATGCTGCAGAAAAAAAGATATGCATAAAATAGTATGCAACTAGTGCTCACAAGTGGATCAACGTTTAATAAGTCACATAAATAGAACGTATGCTATATATAAGATATGTCAGTTATATAAGTCACAAAAAAGATATACATAAAAAATGTTAGCTATATATATATATATATATATATATATATATATATATAGGGATAGGATCAGGGAGCCCCCTAAATTTCAGCCCCCCATTTGCACCCCAATTTTAGCCACATATTTATGTTTAAAGAAAGTGAGTGGGAGTTGAGAGAATGAGTGGAAGAAGAGATGGAGGAAATTTGTGGTGGAAAAATGGTAGGCTAAAGGGGTGTTAAGTTTTTGGTGTGCCATTGAACCTGCCCCCCCCCCCCTACACACACACACACACACACACACACACACACATATATATATATATATATATATATATGAAATCCTAAAAGCAGCAAATCCATCATATTTGATTTTATTATGTGTCAAAATTTGTAGAATAAGATTAAAAAATATAGTGTTTTTGAAATAAAGAAGCACTAAAATATATATTAAATATTGTTCCCATGGGAAATATGGTTTAAGCATGGTGAAATTGTATAATTTGACATTTATTCATGGAAACTAGGTTCCATCCCTTATTACCAGATTTAGTACGCGAAAACCCATTCTTAAAAATATGCATTAACTTTCACCCTTGTTTAAGTTTTCATTAAAAAAAAATCATTTTTTTAATATTAAATTTGAACATTTTTTATTATCTACTAAACATTTTGTTTAATGCAATCAATTGCAAACGACTCTATAAATACCTGTAGAATTCTATGCAAATTTATCTGTTTAATCGTACACAAATATCCTAAACTTAAAAAATATGAGGTTTTTTCTTTTATATAACTTGTTTTCAAGAAGGGAAGTTCATGTTATTCATTTTATACTCGGTGAATAACTATCGTGTAAATACATTACTTGTAACTTATAAATGGCTCATTATACAAACATATAGTTATTTCATTCGAGATATTTTCAAAATGAACTTGAAAAAGCAATTCAATATGTATATTTTATAATTATGAAAAGAAATTATGCCTTTCGCCGATATTATGGATATTATTCTAATTGTAAAGGTATCATAACATTTAAATGTAGTTTGAATAACTACACGTATTTGAAACATATACATAAAAAATCAAACTGACATAGCTTATGTACGTTTATATTGCCAGTACGAATGTTCATCCATTATATGTATATAAAATAAAAAAGGACTACTCGTATCGCTAACGAGTTAGCGTGTTTTCAATCCCACTAAACAACGTTTTCACTATTATAGGAAAAACAAGCCTTGAATAGTCAGATTAGTTTAACCATTCAAAATTCTGTTCGGATTGACGAGTAGCATAATGAGTGAGTCCCAACAAATATTGTATCAAATGTAATGTCGTGAAAAATAAAAATTAGTAACCATCAATAATCGACAACCCTCTATGTCCTTTTTGTATCAATGGAAAGAAAATGTTACAAAAGTAAACATAAAATCATTAGCAAAAAATTACAACCTAAAATCACCAAATAGACAGTGAAGCCTTCAATTACAAAGAAAAAGAGCTGATAGCAATATAAAGTGGAAAGAATCACCTAAAGCAATCAAAGTGCAACACAATCCAAGAAACATAAGTATAGAAAAATCAAATCATATGTAATAAACAAAAGGCACTACATTGTTAATGAATCACATGAACTAAATAATGAATCACCAAAATTGCTTGAGGCGAAAAAAATTATTATATATACACATGTGTATGTATTTGTATACCATTCAATAACAATTGTTTTTTCTATGGTTTTACTATGATGTCGAAGAGAGAGAAACAATTATTATTCAAATTAGATTGTGTGATGAAAATCAACAGGCTATTGGAGTGCAGTAAAATAGAGCTAACATTGAATGCTCTTATCTTATGTACATATACATACATATATCCGTAAAATTACGCAATTATTTATGGTAAGAAACATCTTGATTTTCTTAGATTGTCAAACCTTCAACATTTTAAATTACTGTAGTCCAACCAGATTTCCACTTCGTGTTTTCCATAATCAAAAGTTATGAATAACTCACTTAGCTGATTATAAAAAATCTTATGCACAACGCTCCAAAATATGAAAATAACCAATATTTTCTACAACCAAATCACATGCACACCAAAAGCAAAACTATCCATCAATCTTCTTTGACTCTTCTACAATCTCTCAAGTATTTCATTGATGTTAACAACAAAATTAACCATTTTCCCTGCCTTATATAAAATGATGGAAGAGATTAGTTCTTGATGCAGACAGAAATTTAAATAAAGGCTTATTGTTGTTCATTTATTACTTAATAAAAATCATATTTTCTCAAGACTTTAAGGAAATAAAATTTCCTTAAACAACGTGAGTTCTCAAAGTTTATAAGCTTTACTTGGTAATCCATGCCTTAAAAAAATTAAACTAAGCATATAAATAGCTACCAAAAAGACTTGCTTGTGAAATTGTGAATATATAATTAAAGTACACTTCGCATATAAATAAGATTTGCTTGGACCATTAAAAAGAATAATAAATATAATTATAGAATAGACAATAAGCAATATGAATAATTAAAATTTCTTAAATCTCTCTATTATAGTGCAAAGTAATAGAAATGAAAACTCTTCGTTTTTTGTCAATAGATCAAACCGTAATTGGGAAATCTATTTGAAAAACTAAAAAAGTTGGATAATATTCTTAGTTTTCCACAAGTTAGTGACAACTGTAAGTCTAAAAAAATAAAAAAATCTTTGGTCGTTAAGTCAATGAACCAAGCGTGAAAAGCTGATAGCTAAAGATCGATTGAAGTAGCAGACACATCCATTCTTAAGATAATATTCCTAGAAAAGTTAATATTTTCCTAATGCTCCCAGCAAATATTACTAGCACGTCAATTTTTGAAAAGAATTCGAAGTCTAAGAAGTTGAATTACATAATAACACTTAGATCTAAATAAAGAACGTGCATTTAACAAAAAAAATAAAAATTAAGAGCAAAGAAAAAGCATACCTAAAAGATCAAAAATCCTAATTTTGAAGTAGACGAAATCGCAGCATAAGCCCTTCGATCGCTCAAGTTTTGTTCAAAGAAGAGAGAAGCAAAAACAAAGCAAATCTATTAATGTAAAGAGAGAAAAGAAATCTATTTGCTAGGGAATACGAGGAGAGGATTGATTCCACAAGTGAATATAAAGACGATAAGGAATGAAACTTATGGGTTTAGAAGAGGGGATATTGTCGAAACACCAATACTATGCATTTAAATGGTGAAAAGAACACAAATAATCCAATGGTTAATGCACTTTCTCAAGGTATTTTAGACAACATCTAATATAAAAATTAAATGGTTACATGAAATAATACCGTAGTCATTTTACCAATTTACATTCATAAAAAATCTTTACTAGTTTAGAGAGAGAGATTGCCTTTTGTAGATTCACGAATTTTTAGAGAGAAATTATCTTTTACAAGGAGATCTTGAAAAATTGCATTTTACTAGTTCGTACAATCACGAATTTATAGTCATTTTACTAGTTTGAAAAATTGCCCGTTCAATGAACTCGCACTTTATCACCGGTTTAAACCTCTAGAAGCAATTCAAACTCCATCAAATTTTTAGATCAATGTGGATAGATCCTACCGATAAGTTATTCTTCTTTACAATTCTTATGATTCTCCACTATTTCTTTATGAATCTTTTTCCATCAATCAATTTTTTTACTTTTGATTTCGTTTGATTTTTTTATTTATGTTGTTATTGAATATAATTATGAGAAATTACAAAGCGGATCGATAGATGATGGGATGTATATATTAATAAAATATTATTGAGACGACCCGAATTCCCGTTCTCACGGAAACAAGTTTATCTTTTGGAATATAACACAGAAACATATAAGCAGAACAGAATTAAATAAATACACCAGAATGAACAATAAAATATACTGGATAAAAGTAATCATCAGAGTTACACAGTATACAGGATCTTACTTAGTACAAATACAGTTCAGCTATACATAAATGTCTACAGCGGAAATAAACAAAATATGTACAATAGGAGCTGAACAGCATAAAAAGAAATAAATGATAGAATCCATCTTCAGCTCCAGCTATCCCGAAAGAACCAGCTAAACCTGAATACAAGGCTGCCCGTGTGGAAAAAGGGGCACCCGAGTTTGAAAGTGAAACAAACTACGAGTCAGTCATGGGACTGGTATGAGAAATCCACTCAACACATATATATTTGGCTAATCACAGGACCACGCCACTTTCGTGGAACGGGTTTACTCCATTGGATTGCCAGTGCTTTAAAACAAATCTTTCTTTTAAACATCGCTATGCTTTTTATAAAAATGAAGCCGTTATAAGACTCAGTTCCCATCACACAATGCAACGCAAACCGGAGGATAGAGTTTTTACCTTATAACGGCCAAGATATGCTTGATACGAATAAAACAAAGGCATTTGATATTATTACTAGTGTTTATATGTTTTGAAACCAATTTCAAATCATAACTATCAATCATAGACGGCATGGGTACCATATATCATGTCGCCATATATATATACAATCAAAACCGCACGATGTCGTATTTGGAAATTGGATTTCCATCATGAACCAAGGCAAAAGATAGTCCTTCCCGAATTCGAGACGCTCTAGCCCGCCCCTCAGGCAAGCGCGCAGGCAAGCCTTGGATCGTCAGGGCCGGTCCACCGATGTGGATTATTATGCCTGAACAATACGTTTCCCCGCCCTTTGGGGCGTAAACGAGCCAACGAATGACTCCATCGGACCCGGATCGTCCGATCAAACCGAGGCGCCTCGCAACAGCAACAACCACATAGGTGAAAAGTATATAAATGTCAGGGCTGGTAGGTCACTGACACCACCCTAGCTAGAAAGAAACGCATGCCCTCCCTGATGTCCTTCTCCCGTTTTAGGTTCATACCGGGGTGTGAGGCTCGCGAATTCACGTTATACACAAAGCTACGCCACACAGGCGGTGCTTTGATCATCACCACAAGACTTTGCTTTTCAACAGAAGTCTTGATCACTGCATCTTAGCATGCCACACAGGCAATTCACACCGTGCAACTGATGGCTATCAATCACACAGAACAAATTCCAATGTCGGACACACAGTCCATTTACAAGTCCGTTCTGGGTCTGAACGAAACCGGAGGCACTAAATACCTCGCAAACCCTTCGATCAACACGTACGTCTGAACGATCACCACTCATTATCCATATTTCGGGATGCCTCCCAATCAGGACCTCGGTTACCATCCAAACGAGGTGAAGATCTCCGGTCTTCGACCATCGTCTTCATCTTCGATTTTCAATCGTCGGTCGATTATTCGAAATGAGAATTAACTCGGCCTTTTCAAATAATTCACGTATATTTAGAATTTCAAATTGATTTATTTCAATGGTTAAATTATTCGACAACACCAATTGTGTTCTTTATATAGTTTTCACACCAAACACATTCAACCATCAAACATCACATAAATCAAGCAAATTCAGTTTATTTCCATTCCATATCGCTTACGATATTTTATAACTATTTATCGCTATTTTTATTTATTTTAAAATAGCCATTTTATTCAAAACGACGCTTCGGGCCATAAGGCGGCCGTGGCGCTGTTTTTCTTCAGATTTGATTTACACATATCTGAAAATCTAACCGTTGGATCTTCACAAAATTTACATCATTAGAAAGGTCTTTTCAAAACGAATCCAACGGTTCCAGTTTCGGGAAAATCCGACGGTCGGATCTCCCGGTACAATCGTTTGAATTTTCGATTTCAAAATACGAACTGCAGCGTCGTTATTCGATTAAATATATAATTATATTTATATATATATAAATATAATCGCTTCTGGCGCTGTTTTTCTTCAGATTTGAATTAAACATTCCAGACAATCCAACCGTTGGATTTTTACAAGGTTGGTGCCGTTGGAAAGATTATTCCAAGGCGAACCCGACGGTTGAGGTTTCGGGAAAATCCAATGGTCGGATTTCCCGTACTAGTCGTTTGAAATTACGGTTTCGAAATACGAACTGCACGGCTTCGTTTCGTTTTAATTTTATTTATATTTATATAGTTATATAAATATAGTTCATTCAAGGATTTCTATATCGTTTTCACTTCAAAAAATTTTCTAACACCTTAAATTTTGGAAAAATTTCGCCATAACCTCCCCTGCACCGGGAGCGTCGGGAAATCGCAAATAGCGTCCCGGTCCTTCTAATCTCAAAAAGAAAAAGAAAAAGCCAAGCGGCTAGCCAACAGGCTCAAAATCATCACCCAAACAAATCAGTAAATGTGTACCTATTTGTCGGGCACAAAATTTTATTCCTCTTCTCTAGCCCCTTTGCTATAACCTGTTCAATGAATATTGCATGTACATATATATACAGTTCATATCATTTTTCATTTTCTATTCAACTTCATATTTGATTTCTATTTGGTTTAAAACCCCATTCATTCTAATGTTACATAAATAGGTGCAAATCATTTCATTAGCTAATTAATGAATATTTCAACTCATCTATGTTTATTTTGAACAAGTGGCTATTTTTAACACTTCACGTTTTAACGATTTATGCATACAATAAAAATGTGATTTTTATTGTAAAACGATTCATTTCAAAACACTATTTTTTTTTTATATAGTTCATATAGTCGATAAAAGGTGATTTTTATTATCAAACAATTTATTTCAAAATATGAATACCATTCAACACATGAATTTCTAAACAACGAATGAATATCAATTCAACACATGAATGTTTTCTATAGTTTTTATATATAGAAAAAATGTGATTTTTATTATCGAACACTTTATTTCAAAATATGAATACCATTCAACACATGAATTTCTAAACAACGAATGAATATCAATTCAACACATGAATGTTTTCTATAGTTTTTATATATAGATAAAAATGTGATTTTTATTATCGAACACTTTATTTCAAAAAATGAATACCATTCAACACATGAATTTCTAAACAACGAATGAATATCAATTCAACACATGAATGTTTTCTATATAAGGAATAAATATAGTTTAAGCATATGAAAATAATTCAAACACACAAATATTATTCAAAATTTCGGCAGCATAACGGCAGGGTAGTTACACCGGGACCGTCCCTAGTACGGCTCCTCGCTCTACCTTAAAACCTCGCGGTTTTTGACAATGGGAAACATGCATCTAGTTCGCACGCAGGCGGCATGTATATATTTTTATTCATTTCCACAAACTAATCCTAAGTGGTTTCAACCAAATATTTCACAACCACAAACGGGTATTTTTCAACCACAATCAACCAATATCAATCCCAAACAATCCCAAACAATCATTCAATTTTCACCACAATTTCAACCAATAAATATCGTCCATGGTTTGTGGACGAGGGGGCGTATATATATATATATATATATAAATATATAGCAATTCACTTTCATATTCACACACATATATTTATATTTTTAAATCAGAAATCTCACCAATAGCTATCCAACTTCAAGACTCTTCTTAATAGAAATCTTCGCCTTTTGTCGCTTTCGCCCGTATTCTCTACATATGTAAAAATAGAATTTTTTCTATGCTATTCAATATATAAAAATCGAATTTTTACTTCGACTTTCAACATATAAAAATATGGTTTTTATTTTGACTTTCAACATATAAAAATATGATTTTTACTTTTGCTTTCAACATATAAAAATATGATTTTTACTTTTGCTTTCAACATATAAAAATATGATTTTTACTTTAAAACAAAATCCGCTTTCTAGTTTATAAATCATTTTAAAATCAGTTTTTATATTCCTTAAAATTTCAGTTTTTAACTTTTCAAGGAAACCAGTTTTTAAATATTTTTATAAATCTCAGTTTTAAACTTTATAAAAATTTTAGTCCTAACTTTTAAAAAATTCAGTTTTATGTTTTTTTTAAAACCAATTCAGTTTTATGCTTTTTTTTAAAACCAATTCGATATGAAAAATTTCAGTTTTTAAGAATTGTAAAATCAGTTTTTAAAACTTTCTTTTAAAACAGTTTAACATTCTTTAAAAAAAATTCAGTTTTCTTTTGATTAAAAACAAAAATCAGTTTTGATTTCTCTTAAAAACAAAATCAGTTTTTACCTAAAAAAAAAAGAACAGTTTTTAATACTTAAACAAAAAATCAATTCAGTTTAAAAAATCAAAAAAGAACTCAGTATTTACTTTTAATAAAAAAAAAAATAATCATCAAAAATAAAATAACTACACAAAATACTTACAGAGGGGGGAAAGAAAAGGCGTCGGCGGCTTCTTCTGGGGGGAGGGGGTCTTCGCAGCCGTCGAGACGGGGGGGGGGGGGGTCAGTCGGAGCTAGCGCGATTTGGGGGGGGGGCTTCGACGTCTTCGATCGTCGGAGGGGGGGGGGCGGCTTCGATGGAGAAAAGGCGGCGGCGACTGCGGGGGGGTTCGATCGCCTGCTTAGGGTTTTTGTTTTTTTTTTTTTGTTTTTTTTGTTTTCTGGATTGTGAATCGGGGGGGGGGGCCAAGCGGGAGATAAGGAGGGAAGGGGGGGATTAAAATATATATATATATTTTTTTTATTTAATTATTTAATTTTGCAAATAGGTTGACTTTCATCCACGACCTCGAAACGAGGCCCACCGCCTGCCGCCCATAGCGTTTCACCCCCATTCCGAACACAATGGGATATGTAAATAAAAAATGAAAATACTTACAGATAAAAGGGGGGTCTGCAGATCGTCGGAGGCGGGCTCTCGAGGGTGGCGGTCGGCGGTTCAGCGTTGTCAGCGAGGGGGGGGGCTTCGTCGGAGCTCGAGCGGTCTGGGAGGCGTTCGAGGGTTTCGAGGTGGAGGCGGGGCCTTTGCTGGAAGGAGGCGGTCGCGAGGGTGGCTTCGGGATGGAGGCGGCGGCGATTCGATTGCTAGGGTTTTTTTTTTTTTTTTCTTTCTGATTTGAAATTATAATGAACGGGGGGGGGGGGGGGGCAGGAGGAAGAATAAAGGGAGGGAGGGAAGAGTACCTTTTTTTTATTATTTAATTATTATATTTAGCAAAGAGTTGACCCTTTACGTACGACCCCTAAACGAGGCCCACCGCCTGTCGTCCATAGCGTTTCACCCCCATTCCGAACACAATGGGATATGTATCGCAAGATGATTTGATCGCTACAATCAGTTTCCTTTTGAATTTTCATTTAAATCACTATATTGAATTTTAAACGCACATTTCAAATTACCGGGGTCACATACTAACTAGAAAAATTCTAGAAAAATATTTTCCAGCTTCGTATTGTCGATACGGTCCTAACAAAACTAGTTTCGTCGAATTCTGAGACTGTTTGAAAAATGGCCAATTTCCAGTCGATTAAAATCAACTGAAACCGGTCAAACGCGTTTCCTTTTTCCACGCTCACATATTGATTCAAAAAATTATGAAATTTGAAACCAAGCAATAACTTGACACTGCGGATCTAACAAAAGTGGTTTCGTCGAAATCCGAGGTCATTTGCAAAATGTCCATTTTTAAGGGCCTGAATTCCATAGCGACTATTCAGAATTTTCAACTGGACATATCTTTTGATTCCCGCTATCAAATTTCGATTGGTCGGATTCGTTAGAAAGATATTACCAATTAGATTCAAATGTTTTTGGTTTCACTAAAATCTGGATTGTTTTGCACCCGGTATATTCAATTGAAGTTTGAAATCGAATTATCGAACTACCGCGCCATTTTCAATTCTATATATAATTATATTTAATTATATTCGTTTTCAAATGTCGATTCAACTCAGTTTTCATCGCCATTGTTTAAAATATTTATTTTAAATATTTAAAATCCATTATTTTAGCCAATTTAAAATTTTTAAATTGGTTCAGATTTTCTGGGTCGTTACAATTATTTAGTAGCTTATTATCTACGATCGTCCGCAGCAGTAGCCTAGCGGTTACAGACTTACGGCATGATAACCGTGGCGTGGGTTTGAAACCTAGATTAAGATGCTAAGAGCTTACCATGTGCATACGCTAAGATCAACCATTTATGTGGTGCTCGAAGACCAGAATAGGTGCACTAAGGAGGGTTTTACGACTCCGGTCGGTTTCCCTCCTAAACAAATTCAAAAAAAAATTTGATTTATCTACGATATGTCTATGGTTATTTAAAGGGAACCTGGTGCACAAGGTAAAATCCTAAACTGATGTTTGTTTAATCTATTTCATAAGATATTATTATAACTTATTTAATATAAAATATTCTCTCTTTTTGACTACAAATTATTTCATGCTCTGCTTATCAAACATAAAAAGCAATCTTTTGAAAAAAAATGGAGATATACAGCTTTTATTTTTGTAACTTCCTTTGAACTGAAAAATATTGCTACTAGACAAAAAGAGAATTGACATGAGTAAAAAAATTCTAATTTTTATGAGCCAATAGTAAGGTTCTTGCATCGACCCTTAGGTGTGCATATGTCGATATTCAGTGATGAAACAATATTTGATAGTGGTCTAAACACAAAGTGGAGTGGTATATAGTTTCCAAAAAACAATACTTTATTTTATCTAGCTTGACTAACAAGATGCAAGGAAACCAGCATAAACCAATATTTCAGTGTTCAATGGCTCAATGCTTCCATACTAGCTTCATCAACTCAGATATAAGTTGTAGTGATGTGCATTGAAATATGTCACGTTAGATATGTGTAATGATGTGCACTGAAATAAACATAAGTTTTTTTCCTACTCTGTTATAGGATTAAAAAAAAGGGAAAAGGGTTGGAAAAGAAATTCCCAAAGTTGTATAGATGACATTTGCAGAATAACAAGCTATAGTGTTAGAGTAATAGGAGATGGAGAAGGTTCCACTCACAAGATTTGGTAGGGCGAGTTATGTAGATAAAAATTTTGCCCTCCCTTTTTTGATGGATTTTGTACTAACTTGAAGAATAGTTAAATTACAATACTATGTTATTTTAAAATTATAATTTATATATATAATCTTTAGTGAGTAATCATTGGTTGATTGAACATTGGAACTTAAAATATTGTACTAGAATAACACATATTTTCTCATAAAATTATTCCTACCTATTCGCTTTTGTTGTAATTTTTTTGTTAATATAACGGTGTCAAGTATGAAATATGTTGGGTATGCAGGTATGTAGATATTTTACTTTGTAAAGAGATAATATAGTCCGCAATTGCTTAGAATCGTGAGGCAGCTCAATGTGGCATTGATTATTTTAATGAGGAAAATACTACCCAATCAGTTGCTATAGAAACCTAAAGGCATTCACAAGGTAAAGAATACTTATATTACAAGTTTTTTTTTACTTTAGTATTAAAGGTAAGTGATGTAGACTAATGTAGAGAAGGAGTTAAATTTATATATAATTTGCTTGATATTTCGATATTTGTCTATATTGCTTTATTTGAATATATTTGTTTAAAATCTTGCAACTTATATCTAAAAGAACTAGATGCATTTTTTCTCCAAGTCATTATTAGCAAAATGAGAAGCGAGAAGCGTGTAGTTTGTTAGCTATTCTTCCTTACATCTTCTGCATATAGATGGAAGTAGATGTTCTTACCATAAAAGTCTTAACTGCATATCTCTAAATCTACACCATCCAACTATCTAAAGGAGATAACAAAAGACATTGATAACTCCTTGCTGGCAGCTTTCAAAATGAGATGTCACTCAGTTTGTTCAATGCTTGCTTCACCTGATTTCACTGAATTGTATTTTATTAAAAAAAATTACTTGGTAGTTGTTTTCTTAATTGAAGAAAATGTGGATATTAGTAACTAAAGGTTACCTAAAAAAATTCATTTTGGTTTACTTCTTGAAGTTAAGTAAATTCTACGGTCTAATTTGTGTTTGAGTACATGAATACCATAAACCACTGATGGTTTAAATAAAACTTCCATCTATATTAGATTTGTTTTCGTGTGCAGCTTATAAATAAAATATTAGTTATGTTGAGAATTTAATATGTTTGATCCCTGCCCCTATGAGGTGTTCATATTTTGAACATATGCATTGTTCAACAGTGAGTTGATTTTCCATTTGTTATTTCAATAATAAATAGCCTTTTCCTTTGAAAAGTAAGATTTAGTCAAAATACAATTGATTTGTAACTGCGATCAATCAAAGTACTCAACCTCATTGTACAAGAGACTATAATCAAGTCATTAGCAAAATAATATTACTAAAACAAGTAATATGTTATTTTGTAGGTTGCATTTTAGTAACTTACACATATGTGTTTTTAATAACCGAGACACTTTTCACTCATGTTATTCTCATTTATTTGCATGCCAACCATTTTAGTACACACAACCACTTTTGAAATAAGCGTGTCTTTTCAATATTCAATTAAGAATTGAGAATCATAATTTTATTTTAGTTGTGACAAGAGTATGTATCAGAGCTGCAAAAAGCATAAATCAAGGAAGAGGTAAGGGATGTGGATCTAATTTTGACATGGTATGGTAGATTTAGGTAACCAAGGTTTCAAATCTCGAAAATCTCGGCCAAGATCTCGGCCGAGATCTCGTTTTCGAGATCAAGTGATTCGAAGCAGCAAATGTCGGTCATATCTCATTTGAGCCGAGATCTCTGTCGAGATCTATTAACGAGATCTCGGCCGAAACCGTT
Organism: Allium sativum; assembly: GCA_030737875.1. NCBI lineage: Eukaryota > Viridiplantae > Streptophyta > Magnoliopsida > Asparagales > Amaryllidaceae > Allium > Allium sativum. Next base: position 422,586,210 of record CM060909.1, on the reverse strand, counting down.
GTATTTTGAATTTTAACTTTATAACGAGTTGGGTCTATAATATTTTCTTTATTTCTAGGCTTATATTTGTTGTGTTATCTAAATAACAAACTAAAAGCTTCCTATTTTATTTCTAACCATGATGTCCTGCACCTATACAATAAGAATATGCATGTACAGTTAGAACATGCAACCATGCATATGTACAAACAAGACATCACCCTTTGTGTGTTCCAAGCATTGTCCTACACTTGTACAAACAAGAAAAATGTTATTTTTATGAATGTTTAGTCACAGACTCATTAACATTATTTTATTATATAAAACAAGAAATTAATTAGTAATTTCTTAACTATGCAATTCTATTTTAACTTATTTGGTTGTATATATTTCTAAATGACTGCAGAGTCATTCCAAAAAAAAAAAATACTTATTTCCAAATGATTGCAGATTGCATATATTTCTTAACTATGTAAGTTTATTATACATCTCTTCATCTGATTGTTATGTTATACATTATGTCCAAAAATTCTATTTATTTATTACCCTTGTATAGTCTAGAAGGTTTTTCAAGCTACAAATCATTAACAACCAGTGTACTCTTAGTGAAAATCAAGTAAGTTAAACATTTTTTTTGTAATTAGCTTTTATAAATTAGTTGCATACTTGAATGTAAACTAATGTTGAAAATATTAAGTAGTTCAAGATCATTTCGAGATGTACTTTATGATCCGAGACATAATTCCGGGATGAACAACGATATACATTTATCTCGTCTGAGATCTCACCCAATACGAGATTGGGTTCCAAAAAATATCAAAACGAAACGTGACTGAATTCCGAGATTTAAAACCTTGTAGATAACATTATTTTATAATCTGCATGGTTCATGTTGTTGTTTGTGTCCGACGAATCGAGCGTAAACCCCACTAAACTGCTCGGTTTGACCTAATCGTTGTGGGAGAGACGTTCGCGTCTGAGGCTTCCAATGTATTGATGCGAACATCACTCCCACATACTTTCCCTTCCATCCTTTTGTTCTCACTCGTATCTATCTTCTTCATCATCTCATCCAACTCTTTTATTTTGTGCTTTCTTCACAACAAATGGCAGATCCAAGTTCACGAAGTGATGATTCTAATGTTAAAGATTTGTAAGAAATCAAGTTTGTTAGACTGTATTATGCCACAAGATGAACTCAATTTAATAGGATTCCAGAACAGATCCAGTCATCACCATGACATTACTCATTCTTTTGAAATTGTGTAGGAGCTATTGATGATATACATGTAATGGCTCATGTTCCTCACGAAGATATGCAATTTGTAGGACGTTGTAACTACCCAGATTTTTCGGTCATTTGGATTTGATTATTTAAATTGGTTTTAAATATTATATTATAAATATTAATGAATTTATATATAGGATTTATTATTGAATGGAGTTTGAACGTCTAAATTTATATTTAATTTAAAACAAACTCGCAGTGGCATGATAGTTCGTAATATTGAGTTTTGAATTCGATTGGATACACAAGATTCAATATAAGTTGGAATTCTGTGAAATAGGAAACATTAGAATCTAGTTGATTATAATTTTCTAATTAAAGAGAAAAATCAAGATCACATATTATAGAGTGTATGAGATGTCCAAATCAAATTTCAGAAAGTCGTTACGGAATCGTTTATAAACCATAGTGTTTATTTAATAAATTTAAAAAGGGATTTTATATAATTTGGATATCATTTTCACTCGGAAATGTTAATGTTTAGTTATAAATCCATATTGGTTTAATTTGAAGTTATATATATATATATATATATATATATATATATATTTGATTTGGTTATATTTGATAATAATAATTTATTCAGTTAAATTGTTCTAGAATTTAATTATATTTTATCAATACTATATAAGCCTTAGAAATAGCTATTTTCCAAACGATCTCCGGTTTCAATGAAACAAATTTTATTGAAATACGTATAACTAGTTATTGTAAGATTTCCGATTTGGAGTCAATCATAGTTTTTTATGAGCAGGCGATATTTAAATGTGAACCGATGAATAAATTGAAATTAAAATAACTCTATTTTGCAAACGAAGTCGGCTTTCAACGAAATTAATTTCATTGGATTTGAAACATCAATATATAGCGGTTCGTGCATTTTTGTTACGTTTGAAATCCGTGTGCGGCGGTGCATATATTTAACGTGTTACGTAAATAGCTGTATAATTTAATTAACCATGTAAAAATAATATAATGTATATATTACTTCCACCCTAAGTAAATTAAAACTATACATGACTACCCTAACATTGCTTAAGCCTTAAGGAATTAAAACTAGCCTACCCCAACATTTGATTTCAAACTGCATCTACCATATCCCGTACATTCAGACCAAAAATAGGATATAGTACCTACCATATTTCTTCATTGCTAAGCAAGTCGAACCTACCCTATATTTTCATCACATACGTCAAACCACACACAACTACCCTACCCTATTAGAAATTCACATAGCTACTTCGTACCCCTCTATAACATGCCACCCAAACATTTCTTCTGCTATAAATACAAAGCCTCCTCTCAATTTAGTTTCGTTTTTAGTAAGCATGAAGAGAACCGACCTCAATGCGAGAAACAAAATTTATCTTCACGTCCACTTCGTATAACTGATGGTCCTAACTAAAGAAGCGAAGAGGAAGATAAGTGCTCGCGAATGGCAGTGGTGACCGGGTTTCCGACATCGAGAAAGTGGTGCAGTTCGGAGTTGTTAATGGCGTGAGTTTACAGTGTACTGGAAAGAGGTGAGGGTCTAGGAGGGACGAGGTCAGGCCAGAGAGGTAGAGGAAGGTTGGGTGTAGGTACATATGGAGATGGATGGCACGCCGATGGTCGAGGCGAAAGTTGATCGAAGTCTAGCATGGGTGTTTGGTGCAGCAGTAAAGTGAAGGCGCGATGTCAGATGGGAGAAGAAGAAATGGGAGTGACAATCACAAATAAAAGATGACGTGGGTAAAGGAGCAGGTAGAAGATAATACAAATGTGGTTAATCGAATATTGAAGTATGCCTAACCTTATATTAGTCTGCCTAATCACGTTTAACTGGGTTATATAATATTGGCGTTAAGATAATATAATTATCTACAATATATCGTATTGACATTTACAACATATGAATGTGTTTGTGAAAGGGTTATATAACCTAGTTATATTACGGATAGTTAAAGAATGGGTATTTATCTAATCATATTGGCATAACCATTTATTTTGAATTAATCTAGTTGGATCCTAATAATAATATGGGTTATACTGATAATTAACTTTAAACCTGGATATATTCTAGAATGTTCAGAGTACAATGCGTAGGAATCAACTTATTGATTTATACAACCCAACTATATTACATAGCCAGTTTAATAACGTGTTCAAAGGAATTAAATATAACATGTTAGAAATAAAAGGAGCAGGTGGAGAGAAAGTTTCACGTGCCTAATCTAAGTAAATCAGGGGTCGATAATTACATATTAGATTAGTATGAATAAAGTTAATCAAGACATTAATTAATAAATTTAAATAGTGTGACCTTATAATTTATATAACATGTGCATATATTAATAGAATGGAACAAACCAAACGGCATTGAGATCGTATCAACGAGCACTTTAGGGTGAAGCCAGTTTGGACGGAGATGGAAGCAGTTGAGGTTATTAATTAAATTAAACACATGTTTAATTTAATTAAAAAAGAACCATTTAAAAGATGAATGGAGTCCAAGGTGAGTTTACTCACTCAGTTAGTTCCACTTATGTTTTATATAAGTCGGGTTTAATATTTGTGTGCTAAGGTAACCAATTGAGGTAACCTACCTTGTTGGTCATGTTTATAATAATATAAACGCACAAATTTAATAATTGGATGCTTGTATTGCTGTTATTAGTTGATTGTTTAAATTTATTAGTTAAACTGATTATTTTAGTCTGTTGTGATGGAAATATATTATCGTATTGAATGAATGGTTTATTTGAGGTAACCTATTTGGATGCAGGGAAAACAGGTTGGAGGAATCCAGCTGGATTCCTCAAATTTATGGTTTATTTTCATATCATCAGTATATGAATCGTTTAACTAATCTAATCAAATGCTTGATTTGGTTAGTGGTTATTGAATTAAAATTCAATGGTTGTTATGTTATTAACCAATGGGCAGTATTAGTTATGTAATTGCAGTAGATGGTCCTAAAAATCCATCATTTTATAAACATCGGTTTACTGTCAGGTGAACTGATAGAAATGAAGTTATGAATTTATTTTATAACTAAAAATATATTTTGAATAAAAGGTTTATAAAAAGAAAATCAATTACTTTATTATTTATAAGTAATTATAAACAAATTTTATAAGTCAATTTCTTGTATTTAAACAAGATTTATAAGCAAGTAATTCAGAATTAACCTAGGAATTAATAGTCGGGATTAATTGTTTTGAAGAAAGAATTAAGAAAATTATTTAAATTAATTGTTAACTAATTTGAATGGGACGACTAATTGGAACTGGTTAACAAGTTAACCATAGTTCTAGTTGACCAGGTCAACTATTTTACCTGGAATTGATTACTAAATAAATTTATTCACATTTAAATTGATAATGGATAGTTGTGACAAGTATTTGTCGTAATCTAATACGATCTCTCAAGAGATTTAACGATCTTTTTAATTAGTTGATTTTAAAGACAATTATTCAATTATTAATTATTTAATGAAGTAAATTTTTATTATATTAACCTTTAAGGAAGATTAATTATTAGATTACGATTAATGTTGAAGTAAACTATTTTATAGTATTGAAATGGATTATTATTTAATAATCGTAGTAATGATGTTATGATTAGGATTAAATTTACTGGAGTTAATGGAGTCTTAAGATCTGTTTATGATTGAAGGGAATTATAAGTCAAATTTAGTAATAGTAATAGAAGACAAGTTAAAATGAATTCTTATTAAGAATTCTATCGATTTGATTTATATAAAAGCCATGTTGATTTGTATAAAAGCAATGTTGAGCAAAGTATAAAGCCTAGTTGAGAATGGATTAATGTGGTAAATGATTTCAAGAATCGAAACAAGTTTATAGATTGATTATAAACTTAAGGAAGGCTAAATGGAATTGAAAAGCCATAAAGCGATAAACTATAGAGCGGAGTTGAAATAAGAACTTAAATGGATTTGAAATTGGTGATGCGAGTTAGTTCAATAATTCGATTTAAATTCGAATAATTTATATATGAAAGGAAGTTTTGTTGAAATAAAATCGAGATAAGTTTGAGACAAATTATTTTTTGCCAGTGCAGTTTGAGATAAGTTTATAAGGTGTTTAAAAACGATTTTATTTATAATAAAAGCAAGACTCGTATATATAATATTGAAAGGATGTTTAATGATAATAGTTATGGTCTTAAATTGAGTAAATGTATTTAAGGTTTGAATTAAGGGGTTTCAAAAGAAAGAGTAGGGTTTCTAATCCCATACTTTATCGAATAAAATATGGAAAATTTCCGTGATATTTACTAAAGGTTGGGTTTTCGTTAACAAACTTTTATTTATTCTGATGGTAAGAATGTTTTTAATTCAAGGTTTGAGAGATAAATAAAATATCCTAACTTGAACGACTTCACGATTATCCAAAGGATAATACTAGTTTGTATAACGAGGGTAGATTAGGATAACAAATATATTATTTCCATTAATAAGCGTTATAATCATTAAATTTAAATTTTATAAGCTGAATTAAATAGTTTTGAGCATATTCTTATTTTGAAATAAGAAGTAAAGTGCTATGTTCTAAATATTGGAAGATATAAAAGTTTTGATTAAAACTGGTAAATTAAAGAGGCCAAGTGAAGTTGTATACTAAACCAGTGGATACAATTTATTTTTATGAATGAATAATTGTTTATTTGATAGTTAAATAACCGACTATCAAATCTGGCCTAATACGATTGTTGGTACGGAAAGACTGAGATCAAAAATTATATTCGAAAACCATTCTGAACTAGCGAATACGTGGAAGATGATGATTGAAGATGGAGCAGTTGAAGACCGTTAATCTTCATGAGCAGAAGAACTACTTGTTGAATTTCTAAGGGTAGCTCCCAATGATATTTTTACTTGTGATTCTACATGATTGGAATCTGCGGATTGCAAGGACTACTTGCTGCTGATCCTTGGGATGACTCCTATATAGTATGCGATAGGAGGGTACCTTCGGTTCATCCTGTATCCTAGATGACTCGTATGGATGAATGTCCGACATAGTATTTCTTAAGATTCACATACGTTGGTTTTACAAATATACCAAGTATGGTGGCATAGAAGGAAAATTATTTCAGCATTAACACTCAGAGTATATTTGTGGACGTCAATTAGTGATTTGATGGATCTGACGGTATGACATTCAAAGTAAATGATCGTGTGATATTCTCAAAAAGGTAATAATAACCTCAAGCCTCATCAACCGGGAAATGATAAAAATCGAGCAGTGTAACAATATGGAAAATCAGAACCAATTTAAATTTTTTAATTTGGCTATTTTAATGAATTTTGAATATTTAAAATAATTTATTTTAAATAATAACGACTAAAAATTCTTTTGGACCGAAGTTATAGTGAATATATTTATTTTAATTATAAAACAAGGCCTGAAATGGCGCGGTAGTTTGAAAATTTGAATTTGAACTTTGACTGACTGTACAGGATGCAAAATAAAATGGATTTCAGTGAAACCAAAAATATTTAAATCTGTTTAAGAATATCTTTCTAACGAATCTGAAAAATCGAAATTTCATTGCGGAATCAAAAGTTATGGCCAAATGAATTTTTAGAAAGGTCGCTATGGAATTAATATAGCCCTTGAAAATAGACATTTTGCAAACGACCTCCGTTTTCAACGAAACCTCTTTTGTTGGATTCGGAATGTCAAATTATTACTAGATTCCAGTTTTCAAAATTTTTGGAATTAATATGTGAGCGTGGCAAAAGAAAACGTGTTCGGTTAATTTCAGTCAATTTGGATCGACTAGAAAATAGCCATTTTTCAAACGGTCTCCAAATTCGATGAAATCAGTTTTGTTGGGACCGTATCGTCCAAACATAGCCAGATTTATTTTTCAGGAATTTTTAGAATCAGTATGTGGCTCCGGCAAATAAAAATGTACGTGAAAATCCATATTTGAATATTTTATATTTTAATTTGAAGAAAAACTGACTGAAACAGTTGAATGGGCCTGCGAAACATATTCCATTGTGTCTGGAATGGGGGTATTTAGTTAGGGATGACAGTCGTTGGGTTTGAATTGGAGTTCGTATGGAGAAAAGGGTATTTTTGGATTTAATTTAATTAAAAATTAAAATATAATTCCCTGGCCAATCATATTCTTCATCACTTTTCAAAATTTCCCTAACCCTTGTAACCGACGGGGGCTCCCCCTTCCTACCTTCTCTCCTGTTTTTCTCCTCAATCATTCAACGAAATGAAGTGGCTCTTTGGAGGTTTTTGAAGATCGAAGTCCCCTCTTCAAATCCATGTAAGTCTCGCCCTCCCTCGCCTTGTGAACATTGAGAATCGGGCCCCCCAACCTACTTCGCGTCGACCGAATTTTTGCCCCCACCGCCGCATCGAGTTGGGTCCCACCACCATCAACCTGCGCACCGTTCATAGCTCTTCCACGTGGCGTATGCTGATCGTCACGAAGTTCAATGGTTTGGTCACAAAATCATGACCTAGTTTTGAACGTGGAACTGAGGTATACAGTTTTGGTTATTTAAACTGTTAACAACATTTAAAAGCATTGCGAATGTTGATTTTAGAATAAAAATAATATCTTTCTCGTTTGTTGTTGAAATCCAGTGAAACAAGAGACACCGGGACCGTGAGGACGTCTTCTACATTCTAGAAGAGACCAGAGAATTTTTGGAGCTTCCTACAATTTTTGGAGGAGTGGAACCCAATGTGAGATTTCTAAATTCAAATTTGAACGGAATGGCAATGTATAAATTATATGATCGATGTATAAGTTATATAAGCGTTGTACACCTCATGTATAAGCATTGCATACATTATATGTGCGATGTATAAGTTATATATACGTTGTAAAAATCATTTGTGCATTGAATGGAGCTGAAATGAAATTGAAATATATTTATATACGTATATATATATACTCCCCTCGTCCACAGACCATGGACGATATATATTGGTTGTGATTGTTTGGATTTTGGTTGACGAGAAATTTGGTTGATAAATACGAATCGTTGATAATGGTTGTTTGTGGTTGAAAACAAAATTGGAATTGTTTGGGGAAAAATTCATTGTGATATGAAAATGATTGAAATGATTAGATCATTAGGATAAGCCCCTTAGGGAACGCCGCGAGGCGTAAGGTAGTGCGAGGAGCCGTACTCGGGACGGTGCCGGTTTTAAACCCCCTACCGTTATGCTGTCGAAATTTTCTGAAATATTCATGTGTTTGATTTATATTCGTGTGTTGAAATATATTCATGTGTTGGAAAAATATTCATATGACGAATAAATTGTTTTAACGATAAAAAGCACATTTTCAACATGTATATGAAGTATATAAAATATTCATGTTTGAAATAAATTGTTTTAACAATAAAAAATCACATTTTTATTATATATACGAATCGCTAAAAATATTCATGTTTGAAATAAATCGTTTTAACGATAAAAATCACAATTTTATTATATATACGAATCGCTAAAAATATTCATGTTTGAAATAAATTGTTTTAACAATAAAAATCACAATATTATATATACGAATCGCTAAAAATATTCATGATTGAAATAAATTGTTTTAACAATAAAAATCACATTTTTAGATATATATGAAGTGTTAAAAATAGTCATATGTTGAAATAAATAATTGTTGGGTAAAAATATTATTTTTAACACATATATGAAATGAAAATGGTTTGGAAATCGAAGAACGGATTATATATATATAACTAAAATAAAACGAGTAACGACGCTGTAGTTCGTGTTTTGAAATCGTAACTTTAAGCGACTGTACCGGGAGATCCGAACGTCGGATTTTCCCGAAACCGAAACCGTTGGGTCCACTTTGAAAATATCTTTCCAACGATACCAAATTTGTAAAGATCCAACGGTTAGATTGTGTGAAATGCTTAATTCAAGTCCGAATAAAAACAGCGCCAGAATGGATTATATATATATATATATATATATATATATAATTAAAACAAAACGAACAACGACGCTGCAGTTCGTAATCTGAAATCGTAACGTTAAACGATTGTACCGGGAGATCCGACTGTTGGATTTTCCTGAAACTAGAACCGTTGGATCCGTTTTCAAAAAATCTTTCCAATGGTATAAAATTTGTAAAGATCCAACGATTAGATTTTCAAATATGTGTAAATCAAATCTGAAGAAAAACAGCGCCCTGGTCGCGTTATGGCCTGAAGCGTTGTTTAAATAAATGGGCTATTTTTAAATAAATAAAAATAGCGATAAATCGTTATAAAATATTATAAATGATATAGAATGGAAATAAACCGAATTTACTCAGTTTATTGGATATTTGATAGTTGAATGTGTTTGACATGAAAATTATCTTAATGAACTGAATTATGGATGTCGAATAATTTAACCATAGAAATGGATAGATTTGAATTCTAAATATACGTGAATTATTTGAAAAGGCCGAGTTAAATCTCATTTCAAATAATTGGTCGACGATTAGAAATCGATGATGAAGACGGTGGTTGAAGATCGGAGGTCTTCACATCGTTTGGATGATTACTGATGTCTTGATTGGGAGGCACGCCAAGACAAGGTAATAATTGGTGGTCGTCCAGATGTACTTGGAGATCGACTGGATATACCGGTCAGTTTGGTGGATATACCGGTCAGTTTGACGCCCCATAGGGCGGGGAAACGTAGTGTTCATGCATTTTAATCCACTTCGTATGGACCGACCCTGACGATCCAAGGGTCGATGCATTATGATCCTAAGACACGGGCTAGAGCGTCTCGAAGCAGTAAAGACGATCCCTTGCCTTGATTCATGACGGAAATCTAATTTCCAAATACGACATCGTGCACTTTTGATTGTAAACCTATACATGGCAACATAGTGGTATGGGGCACTTATGTCGCCTATGATTGATACTTATGATTGAAATTGTTTGTAATAATATTAAATGCTTTTGTTTTATACGTAACAAGCATATTCTGGCCATTATAAGGTAAAACTCTATCCTCTAGTTTGCGTTGCATTATGTGATGGGACCTGAGTCTTATAATGGCTTCATTTTTGTAAAAAGCATTGCGATGTTTACATGATTTACTTGTTTTAAGCACTGGCAATCCAATGGAGTAAACCCGTTCCGCGTTAGCGGCATAGTCCTATGATTGGCCTTATTATAAAATAAGTTAAGTAGATTACTCATACCAGTCCCATGACTGACTCATAGTTTGTTTCACTTGCAAACTAGGGTGCCCTATTTTCTACACGGGCAGCCTTGTATTCAGGTTTAGCAGGCTCTCTCTGGATAGCTATGGAGCTGAAGATGGATTTTATCACTTCTTTTATGCTGTTCAGCTCCTGTTATGTATATTATGTTTGATTCCGCTGTAGACATTTTATATAAAGCTGAAACTAGTATGTTGTACTAAGTGTGATCCTGTATACTGTGTAACTCTGATGATTATGTTTATCCAGTGTATTTTGTTGTACATTATCTGGTGTAATGATATATTTTTGTTCTGCTGTTATTTGTTTATGTGTTATATTCAAAAGATTACCCTTGCCACCGTGGAACGGGGGTATGGGGGTCGTCACAAGCAGGCAACATAACTATGTTGGTCGCTCCCATTAGGTTGTATTATCACCTGATCTAGAGAAAATTCATTTGCTTCATTATTCTATCACTGCTGTATTCTTCATTGACGATGGTTTGAGCCCAACCGTCGGTGATATACATCCAGAACACTCAATGAAATGTGTGGCCGATCATGTAGGCCAGGTTGCAAGACGTTCTTACTAAACCCAGCGTATTCCTCTCTAGAGATACACTATCGGAAGGTGGTTACATACCTTGTCGTAGTGGGAATCAAAACTACAATAGGGGCCTGTAGTTTTTTTTTTTATAGATTATGTATGTAGAGCGTGAGATGCAAGTGTTCTGCAAGATGGTTATTTATTTGTTTTGGATACTATTGTAATATCAAAATAAGCTATGATTTCAAAATGTTTTGAGTTATCGTAAGGTAAACACCGTCTGTATTTATGTGTGGATTGGTCTTACGATTATCCTTTTCTTTCAAAAGGAGATTTTTAACTTAAATCAGTTAGATGATGTAACAACCCGTAAAATCTGAGCCAGTTTAAAAATTTTAATTCGGCTATTTTAGTGGATTTTTAATATTTAAAATAAATTATTTTAAATAATAATGATGAAAAGTGTGTTTGAATTGATGTTTGAAAATAAATATAATTATCTTTAATTATAAACAAGGCCTGAAATGGCGCGGCAGTTTCAAAATTTGAATTCGAACTTTGACTGACTGTACCGGGTGCAAAATAAAACGGATTTTAGTGAAACCAAAAATATTTAAACTGTTTATGAATATCTTTCTAACGAATTTGAAAAATCGAAGTTTCATAGTGGGATTCAAAAGTTATGGCCAAATGAATTTTCAGAAAGGTCGCTATAGAGAATATATAGCCCTTGAAAATAGACATTTTGCAAATGACCTCAGAATTCGACGAAACCACTTTTGTTGGATCCGGGATGTCAAATTATTGCTAGGTTTCAAATTCCATAATTTTTGAAGTTAATATGTGAGCGTGGCAAAGGAAAATGCGTTTGGTCAATTTTTGTTAAATTGGATCAACCAGAATATGGCCATTTTTCAAACGGTCTCAGAATTCTACGAAACTAGTTTTGTTGGGACCGTATCGTCAAAACATAGCTAGATTTATTTTTGGGGAATTTTCAGAATCAGTATGTGGCTCCGGCAAATTGAAATGTACGTTCAAATCAAATATTGAATGTTTTATACTTTAATTTGAAGAATAACTAACTGTAACAGTCGAATTGGCCTACGAAACATATCCCATTGTGTTCAGGATGGAGGTATTTAGCTAGGGGCGATAGTCGTTGGGTTTGGATTGGAGTTCGTATGGAGAAACTAGTATTTTTGAATTTAAGTAAATTAAAAATAATTATAAACCCCTAGGGCCAATAAGAATTAGCCTCACTCCATCGTTATTTTTCAAACCCGCTCTCTCTCCTCTTTGACCGACGACTCACAGTACTCCCACCTTCCCGTCCACTTTCTGACTGCCACAGTCACCGTTAGCCTCCGCTACCACCCAAACTTTGAAGCTCTCTCCTCCCTCTTCAAATCAACACAAACTACCACACCCCTTGTCGCTCCAATCGAGAGAACCACCTCGCTGAACCTCCGTTCTTTGAAATGCCGCCCCGCCAAAGTCTGACCACCGAACTGCACACCACCACCACGCGCCTAAGCGCGATTCGAAGCTCTTCGAGGGGTCAAAACCCGATTGAGTCCAGGTGCAGCGGATTGAAAGTAATTTCGAAACCTAGTTTCGAAGGTTCAAAGAAAGGTATCGGCTTTGGTATATTTAAACTGAAAATAACACTTTTAAGTGTTGCAAACTTTGAAAAATCGTATCTTTATCGTGTGTTAACGAACTTCGATGAAACAGGAGACATCGAGACCGTGATGACGCTCTCTACATACTAGAAGTGTCCGGGGATTTTTCCGAGCTCGCTAGGATTTTTAGAAAAGCGACAAACCAATGTGAGATTTCTGAACTGAAATGTGAATGGAAACGAGTTGTATAAGTTATATAAGCGAAGTGTAAATTATATACGCATTGTATACCTCATGTACATGTGTTGTATAAGTTATATAAGCATGTATAAATTATACAAGCATTGTATGAAACATATATGCATTGAAAATGTGTTGAAATGAAAGTGAAATACTTAAATATATATATATATATATATATATATATATAAACACACACTCCCCTCATCCACAAACCATGGACGATATTTATTGATTGTGAATTTGCATGAAAAATTTGGTGAAAAATGCGAATGGTTGATGGGATTGTTTGTGGTTGATATTGTTTGATTGTGGTTGAAAAATACCATTGTGGTTGAAAAATACCCGTTTGTGGTTGAAACAAAATTTAGAATAGATTGTGGAAAAGAAAAACATACTCGCCTGCGTGCGAACTAGATGTATGAAATCCCCATTGTCAAAAACCGCGAGGTTTTAAGGTAGAGCGAGGAGCCGTACTCGGGACGGTGCTGGTTTTAAATACCCTGCCGTTATGCTGCCGAAATTTTCAATAATACTCATGTGTTAGAATAATTTTCATGTGTTGAAATTAATTTCATATTTTGAAACCAAATTCATGTGTTGAATAAATTCTTTGAATGATAAAAATAACATTTTATCACATATATAGACTATATAAAATATTCGTGTTTTAAATAAATTGTTTTAACCATAAAAATCACATTTTTATTTTATATATAAACTATAGAAATCATTCATGTGTTGAATAAAGGACTAGAACGATAAAAATCATATTTTTATCGTATATGTGAAGTCGATAACATTCAAGTGTTGAGTATATGAATTGAACAATAAAATTAACACCTTTATTGTGAGTATGAAGTGCTAAAAACATTCATGTGTTGAATAAATATTTTTACGATAAAAATATCATTTTTATCATGTATACGACTCGCTAAAAATATACAAGTGTTAAAATAAATATTTGTTTGCTATGGATATTATTTTTAACATGTTTATGAACTAAATAAAGTAGTCATGCGTTGAAATATATTTTTATTCGCTAAAAATATCATTTTTGTACGAAGAATGAAGTGTTAAAAATAACCACTTGTTCAAATAAATATTTGAGGGTTGAAAATATTATTTTTAACATGTGTAGGAAGTGTTAAAAATAACCATGTATAGAAATAAACCTTTGTTCGCTAGAAATATTATTTTTAGCTTAGATGTGCATATATATATATACATGTGTTGAACAGGAAAAATGGATTAGCTGCTGAGTAAAGAATTTATTTGTGTTCCCAACAAATAGGTAAGCCTTAATGAGTTGGTCGCGCAATTTTATTATTATATCAACTCCTATGAATGTCATTGGATGCGGAGTGCTGGTTGTTCTGTGTGTAATTATAAAATGTCGCCATAAGATAGTAATAATAAATTTTGAACTACACTGCCTGGCATACTGCAAGAAGATAGAATACTTCATCATATACCACATTAGCATTTGGAGCTGATGTGAAGAGGTTGAAGATGTACCATACAAGCAAGAGGCTTGTATGGTGATGACTATATTGTATAGGTTGAACTGATGACTGATATGGACTATATAGAATGTAACGATAAATTGCCAGATTAATAAAAACCCCACACGGGTCTGGAGTTGACAATAAACACGTCTCTCTAGTTGATAAGGCACAAAAACCATTTATAGGGTGATGAGAATTTATTCTCTGGAGTTATGATCTATACACACTCCCCTGTGGACGCTAGAATATATCACTATAAATATGTGCTTGCTTTTTAGGATTTATTAGGTGCCTAATACGGCCCAATAAATTTCCAAACCCCTTCCCGTACAAAGGAGATTATGGCGAAATTTTTCGAAATTTAAGAGCGTTAGTAAAATATTTGAAGTGAAAACGATATTGAAATCGTTGAATGAATTATATATATATATATATATATAAATTAAATAAATCGAATCAAGCCCCTGCAGTTCGCGTTTTGAAATCGTAATTTCAAACGATTGTACCGAAAGATCCGGCCATCGGATTTTGACGAAACTAGAACCGTTAGGTTCGCTTTTGAGAGATCTTTCCAACGATTTAAACTTTGTTAAGATCCAACGGTTAGACTTTCAGATATGTGTAAAACAAATTTAAAGAAAAACGGTGCCAGTGCCACGGCACGACCTGAGACGTCGTTTAATAAAATAGAGCCATTTTTAAATAAATAAAAATGGCGAGATATCGTTATCAAATATTATTGACGATATGGAGTGGAAATAAACCAATTTTACTTGGTTTCCCTGATATTTGATGGTTGAATTTGTTTGACATGAAAATTATACTAAAGAACTGAAATGTGAATGTCGAATAATTTAACCGTGGAAAGAATTGATTTGAATTCTAAATATACGTGAATTATTTGAAAAGGCCGAGTTAACCCTCATTTCAAATAATTGATCGACGATTAGAAGTTGAAGAGATGGAGACGGTTTGAGACCGACGATCTTCACCTTGGATGGATGGGCGCTACTGATGCTCATTATTGGAGTAGCTACCTTGAATGGGCTGAAGTGGTAGCCGTCCGGACGTATTTGTTGATTGTACGGATATGCGAGGAATACGGTGCCTCCGGTTTCGTTCAAACCCAGAACAAACTTGTAAATGGATGTGTGTCTGACATTGGATTTTGTTCTATGCTGATTGATCTCTATTAAATATATATCTGTTTGGCGGCGGAGAATTTATTCTCTTGCTTAACGCCCTTCTCTGAAACGTACGAGCTTAGAGGTTATATATCGATAGAAATCAGTCGCATGGAGTGAATTGCCTGTGTGGCATGCTTAAGTGGCAGATGATCAAGGCTTCTGTTGCAAAGCAAAGTCTTGTGGTTGAAGATCAAAGCACGGCCTAGGTGGCATAGCTTTGTGTATAACGTGAATTCGCGAGCCTCACACCTCGGTATGAGTTAAAAACGGGATAAGGACCGCTGGGAGAACACGACGTTTCTTTCTAGCTACAGTGGTGTCAGTGACTTACCAGCCCTGACATTTATATTATTTTCACCTATGTGGTTGTTGGAATGCGAGGCGCCTCGATTATAGGTCTGTAAGGACCGGGAAACGTGTGCTCAGGAATAACTAATCCTCAAACATAAGAGGGGACCGGTCCAGCCGATTCCAAGGGTTACCCAGAGTGTGTAGTCCTGAGGCATTTGCTAGAGTGTCTCGAAGCGGAGAGGAGCTTGCCCCTTGCCTTGACTCATGATGGAATCCAATTTCCAATACGAAATTACGGATTTGATTGCAGAACTAGTATGGCGACATAGTAGATGGTAGCTATGCCGCCTATGATTGATATTTATGATTGAATTTTCTTTTGAAACATATATGCACTAGTAATAATATCAAACACTTTTGTTTTATATGTACCAAGCATTTCTTGGCTATTATAAGGTAAAACTCTATCCTCCGGCTTGCGTTGCATTGTATGATGGGACCTGAGTCTTATAATGGCTTCATTTTTATAAAAAGCATTACGATTATTAAATGAAAAGTGGTGTGGTCCTATGATTTGCCTAATTATTGTTGTTTAAGTGGTTAAGTAGATTTCTCATACTAGTCCCATGACTGACTCGTAGTTTGTTTTCACTTTGCAAACTCGGGTGCCCTTATTTTCACACGGGCAGCACAGTTAACAGGTAGCAGGTTATATTTTGGCTTTGCACTGTAGCACAGAGTGCGCTTTTGGCTTGTATGGCGAGGCTTGACTTCTCAGTGTTTTGGCTATTGATATTCCGCCATTGTTATCTATGTATATGATTCCGCTTATGGCGATGTAGACTGACATATCTTTTATGTACCCTTTATGTATATGTACCGCTTATGGCGATGTAGACTGATCATTTACTCTTATGCACTAAGTTGTATCCTACACTGTGCTCTCTGATGTTTATTACATGTTTATGATTCTGCTGTCATATTGATGTAAATTATTCTATTTTCTGTTTTTGCTATTAACTGTACTCTGCTAATGATGATTAATGTGTTATATTCCAAAGATTATCCTTAACACCGTCGTACAGGGTTTTGAGATCGTCACAGATGATACCTATAAACTTAGTGAGTTTTCTCATGCTGGTTCACCAGACTGATCCGTGGCATTTGCAGTGGTCGGTTCAGACCGAGTTTTGCAGGTTCAGGTTATCGAATGTTGTGAAGGCCAAAAATGTATTGGAGGAGTTCACACGTATTTATATCTATTTCCACTGTGTGTTGTACACACTGTTTCAAATCTCGTAAATATCGCTCGAGATCTCCTCCGAGATCTCGTTTTGGGCTGCTTCCGAAACGAAACAACAAATATCACTCTAAATCTCCTTTCGAATATATCACACGAGATATTGCAATATCGAACGATATATCCACCGAGACGAAATATTGGAATATCGTCTGAGATCTTAGTTTTTTTGGTTAAAATTTAATTTGTGCCTGAACTAGAACTATAATTAAAAAACTTAAATCTAGCCATATCAATCTTTTGTTTTTTTACATTTTGCATGTTAAATGACTATATTGTATGTTCGTATTTGCTTTACAATGCCTATGATTTTCATGTTCGTCTTTTTATATACATGTTACTTATGAAATTATGTATTTTATGGTCTATTTATGCTGAGTTTTTTAATGTTTTGGATCCTTTTAATGTTTCATGTCTAACAATATTTTTGTTTTAAGCATATTACGATTTAGAGTATGAATGATCTTTTGCAAAATAAAGAATAATAAAGTTATTTTTCATTTTAAGTTTAAGTTATTATGTTTTTGATGGCATTCATAAAAATTGTTTTTTTTAGTATCATTTTTAACATATCATGTACCCCGAGATTGTTTCGATATGAACTTTCAGACCCGGGATGAAAATCCGAGACGAACTCCCGAGTTAGACTCAGCTCGTCCGAGATCTCCCCGTTACGAGACCGAGTCTATAAAATCCCCAAGACGGAACGCGACCGTTATCCGAGATTTAAAACCTTGGTTGTATATGAGGACTGGCTATTATAACTGTCCAGATGCACTGATGTCGACTGTACTCTGATGATTGTAAGTATTATTTCAAGCTCTCAATAAAGATTTATTTCTATATTATATTTTTCTTCCATTGCGATGTGAGACTCTGATTTTGATGTGTTGTTATTCTTCTTCTTTCTTCTATTATAATCTTTCTTTCTTATATTTTTCTCACCCTCTAATTTCTTTTTATTAACTATTTGGTGTTTTCGATACTTGGGTTTTGGCACGTAATACGAATTTATTTATTATTGTCAAAATTCGAGCGTCTCGCTAAGTCGTTATAGTGGTATCAAATCCTATGGTTTAGTAATAACCGTGGCTCTGTGGCGTAACTCGATAGAGATGGAGTTAGTAGTAGATTGAGTTTGAGTGCATATATGAGAGAGCGTATTTGTAGATTTATATAAAAATGATTTGTATTGTGTTGTTTGATCAGTTCAAGTGTTTGGGGATCCTATCGAACTAACAATTGACACAATATTGTTTTGAAAAGAGGGTAAATGAAATAATTTTTTCCAAATTATTTTTTTTCGTATAAAAAAATAATTTTATCAAATTATCGAGGTATTAGTTTGTTTGATTAATTTTAATGATTCAAATGGAATTATGAATTTAAATGGTTTAATATAACCAAAAGGATTTCACATAAGATTTGTGATAATTATTTTAAAAGGAAATTTAACTTGAGCTAAAAAATAGTCAAGTTAGTAGAGAGAATTGTTTCGGTTGAAGTTTTGATGTGCACATAAATGTGTACATTTATATTCACACATTTATTCTTATTTTAGTTAAATAAATGAACATTTTTGGGTATTTTATATGATCAAACCATGGTTTAAATGTTTTCAAATCATCATTAATTTGGGAGGTTTAACGGTAAATTGTGCATGATCTAATTTGTGATTACATTTACTTATTCCTTGTAGTTGTCTCTTGTCGGAATCTAAGAGAAAAAATGATGTATGCACATGAAGATATAAAGAAAAGCATGCATATGCATAAGAGGAGGGAAATAAATAATTCATTCTATGGAAAGTGGAGGATCCCACCTCTCAACTAACTCACTTACTCTTAAGGCTTTATATTAGAGACTAATGCACTAAATGGATAAGGCAAAAAGGGCCTCATGCATTCTACATGATTGACTAGTGACTAAAGACAAAATTAGAAGCTTCATGAAGAGGGAATTTTGGGGAACTCCCTAAAAGAGTGATCAGGGTTTTACGGTTTTAGATCGTTTATATATACCCCCATGTTTCATGTAATTTGGATCGTCTTTTTATCTCATGAAAGTGCAAGTTTCTCAAATTAACAAAAATGGCTTCCAAGCCTCTTTCTTTTATGTCATTTTTATGCATACTTTAATGTCATTTCCATGTTTTTCTTTTGTTGTTTATAGATTAGATTTACATATTGAAATTAGTATAGTTTAAATTTCCTGCAAGTAGAATAGTTTATTTTATTCTTGTTATTTAGTTCTCTCAATCTTTTTGTTTTTGTTTATGTTGAAATTTACATTTTTTAGCATAATTACATATATTAGAAGCTAAACCTCTTCAATTTAGGGGAAATGAGGCTCTCTTGATTACATAGATGCATCATATTTTGATTTTTATGATATCTTTCTATGCTTAATGGAATGGTTGAAGTAGTAATTACATTGTTGTTTGAGTTTTGATTTTGATAGTCTATGTTGTTGACAACACATAGGCTATGCTTAGTCAACTTAAACACAAGATTGTCTCTTCATCTACATATGAATATAGTAAATAAAATGTGATTAAAATTCAATCTTGATACTCTATGTTACTAAATTAATAGTAAATAGAGTATACTAAAAGTAAATTTTAGTTTCAAGTTTTGTTGTCATTTCACGAAAGTATAATTATGGATTAGAGAGAGTATTAAAGTTTGACAGTTTAAATGTGTTAAATAAAAACACAATTAGGTCGTGCTTATCATAAATACACTAACTAATTACACAAAAGATCAATACAGAGATCATGAAATCATTGTATGTTGATTTATGTGGTCATGAGGGTGAAGTTGCTTCTAAATTGCTCTTATTTCATTTGTTAACTTTCAACTTGTTCTCTTTGTTAGTTTTATAATTTTTAGTTAACCAAAATCTCAAGTGGTATAATTCGACTGAATATAAAATAGAATTATTTTCTTTCTCCGTGGATCGACCCGTATTCACCACGTACTACAAGTGTACGTCGTGCGCTTGCGGTTTTATACACTTCGCGACGGATTTCTAATCAATAGATTATTCGTCGTCGAACAAGTTTTTGGGGATTGTAATCTAATTTTAGTTTTGCTCTTCGAATTAAATTTTATTTTGTGTTAAAAAAAATTGTGTGTTTGTATCTTGTACATTTTGTATGTTTTGTGTTTATGCCTTAGTTGCATGTCTTAAAAAAACTATGTTTTCCATTTTACTGTGTCAACACTTTGCATACACACTTTGCAGTTCTGTTTTTCACAAAAAAGCAGTACAGATTCTTTTGTCAACATTTCACAATTCTTCATTATAATCACTGTTCTATTTCTCCACTGTTACATTTTTTTTACATTGTTACCAATTTTCATAGTTCTATTCATTACAATTACCCCATTCACAACCTGCTTGCCAACCACCACAAACAAACTTCTCATTCAAAACCTATTCATTTCAACAAACTCCACAAACCGGCTACCTCTCCAGCAAAAGCAATTTACAAACTCTTCACTCCGCAAATAGTTTCAGCCAAGTCAAACCACAGTCCACTTCACCAAAACAAATTCAATTGCTAAACCAAACTCACCCTAGCCCATGTCCACCACCACCTTCAACTGCTTGCAATTCCCCGTTATATCCACACTTCACAAAACTACAACAATACTTTGCAGCCTAACGCAATCATCCCACAAACCAATTCATCCTACCATCATGTTCACCATATATTCATCATATTCGTCCCACATTCCAGTTCATCCCACTAACATCTCACAAACCATTTCCATAAAATAGCAGACTCCACCTTATACTGCCTCAAACTCCTGCATTTGCAAACCAAGTCACCTTCAATTGTCGATCAAACCCGTGACCGTCAGCCTCTTTCCCTTGCTCTGTTCTCCGCCACTTTAGTGCCATTACCAGACCATCTTAGTGAACTCCTTGCCCAACCACACCCTTGCTGTCGACTTCCAACCGCACATCAATATTGTGCCTTCTCAAACTTCCAACACTCCATAATTAACCACATCTCTGTTCAACTACAACCGAGCTTCATCCACACACTACTTTTAACCCATCAACGCCACTCCAACGAATGCAAACAGAACCTGTCAAATTTCCGCAAGTCACCACTCCTTCACTTCAATCTCCCAATTTCAACTTTCATGAACAAACGAAACAAAAATGCTCAATATTGCACTAGAAAAACAATAATATAAATTTGCTGACATAACGATACTCTGAACATTTATTATTAAACTCTCATTCAATTTCACATTGCTCAATCCCAAAAAGAGAAGAAAAAAATAAAAACAGCATAACTTTTCTTTATTGTAGTTTGAAACACATAAGAAATGAAACTTACTTCTTTAATTTGGGTTAATAAACACCATATTGTCTTCTATATATATAATAGCTTTCTACTTTCAAGGAATCATACATAAAAGATACACATTGACAATGGAAGAGTACAAATTAAGCCTTGGTTTTAGCGATTGGAAACCATGAAAATTGGAACCATGACAATAAGAACAGGCCCATGTTCAACTTCGTATGCTCTTTCCTCCTAAAGCAAAAGGAGAAACTGACATCAAACCACATGAACACGAGAGGAAAAGATCAAAGAATTTTGCTTCAGATGATTACAAAGCAAAGGAAAGCGATGAAGGTGTTGGCTGCTTGAAGAAAATTTTCAAGATCACAACACTCTTACTGCTGTAAATATTCCTTTTCTTCTTCTATTTCTGCATTGAAACAACAGCAACGATTATCATCATAAAATTAATATTACATCAATGAGATCATTTCTATTTTATTTTTTCTCTAACAGATAGAGAAACGTGAGTTAGCAGGCAAGCTGAATCTGAAGCCAAGGCAAGTAGAAGTTTGGTTTCAAAACAAAAGAGCCAGGTTAATTTATATTATTGTATATTTATATCGTATTAGAATTATGTCAGATTATTTATCTATTCGTTTGTTTAAATCTGTTTACGCTACAGAAATAAGCAAAAGAAGGCAGAAAGGGATTTTGAGCAGCTAAAGAAATGGTGTGAGACGCTTAAGGAGGAAAACCAAATGCTGAAGAAGGAACTCCATGAACTTAAGCTTAAAAAGGCAGAATAGTAGAAAATTTGAACTTCTTTTATTTTAATTTTGGCTCTGGTTAGACAAAGTTTAGCACGTTATTAATTTTATTTAATACACATTAATATGATCCTTCATTACTGGTTATATCTATATCGAAATAATCGATCCGGGCTTAGTCACCTATATCCGTATCGACATAGTCGATCCAAACTTGGTCACTTGGCCGATTTGGATCGACATAGTCGATCCAGGATTGGTCGAACTGACTCTAGATCAACATAGTCAATTCAGACTTGGTTGAACCGAAATCCACTCCGCCTTGGACTTGTTTACTCTAACCCTATCTTCAGATCTGCAACCGAGCTCCAATGTTGTTCTATCGTCGAATCCGTCGTCCAGTTCCAATGCTACTCTGTCGTTGAATCGATCGTTGAGTTCCAATGCTACTCGGTGGTCAGATCCATCCAAGCGTGAAGCTCCATCAAAAATTTACCTCATTTGTTCAAGTTTATCATCCTTGTGTGCTTAATCGGTACACACCCACTTGTGCGTTCGAGCGATAAGCACCAAACCTTTACGAATGAGATTTTCTAGTACTAGATCGCCTACAAACGGCATTTTTAATTTATACTAAGCAAACAATTCAACCATGCAACCAATAGTCATCCAAATTCCTAAACTTGCAAACAAGTGTCTATATAGTGATAATAAATCAAATGAAACATCTCTATGGCAAATAAAGTGAAATATATGTCTATATAGTCTAAATCTAGCTATATGGTTAAAACAATGCGTAATAGCGCAAAAAATAGCGGGCAACTGGGTAAAATGTCATAATCATGATCAAAACTATCTAAATCACTTTTAGTATCTTTATTTATCATTTACTAGGTTAAACTATCCTAAATATCACGTTTTAAAATTAATAAATCATTAAAAACGTCCAATTATACTATACGAACAATTAAAGTCAAGTAAGAGATAATATCACTCATCTTAGCCAAATCAGTCCAAACCAGCTCTAAAATTTAGAGCTCGTCAATTCGAGTTCATAGGAATAAACAATGTCTAATTTCAACATCGTAGGAAAAGGTTAAGCAAGTTATCAGTTTCCATATTATTTAATTAATTACATGAGCATTAACCAAATAATCATACTTTAAGTGTGGTGCTAAGGGCACCCCAAAATACTCTTCCTAATATTGCTATTAGAAAATACCACAAGAATTTTCATTACACTCTTCTTAATACCATACATAAAAAATAGGGCTACCGCACCACCGTTACCTTATTTCCCTCTCGTCTTTTTTTTGTTCCTCTTTCATTCCATCCTGAAACCCTAAATCTTCAATCGATCGATCAACGATAACGACGCCAACAATGCCGAGGAAGAAGAATGTGTGCCTAAATATACAAAAGCTGTGAATAAGGTTTGAATTAAGCAAACTAGAAGGGAAAGTGAGAGACTAGGGTTTCAAATAGTAAGAATTTGAATTTTCCCGCAGGAAAGAAGTTATAGACAACGATATTCTTGATTTGAGTTTTTAGACTAGGGCTTACTATGTCAATTAGTTTGGCAAATACTTGTTCAGTGAGAGAACAGAATGAAAGGGTAATTTGGTATTAAGAAGCATACAAAATTTAATGAGATTTATTTTTTTAATTGCGGTATTAGGAAGAGTATTTTGGGGTGCCCTTAGCACCACACTACTTTAATTACCTTATTATAAAAACTAACTCATCTCTCCCAATATAACGACCCAAACTTCCCCGGTCTCCGAAGAGAAGAGAAAGAACAGATTGCTTTGAGGATAAGACGAATCAGAACACAAACTGAAGAACATTTCATTGCTTATTACAACAATTTCATCAGAATACAAGAATATACAGAGTATGAATAAATATTACACATTTACGAAATATTAGAGGTTTACAAGTTACAATGCAGCGAAAAATAATACAAAACACAACTGAAAAGAATATACGGATACAGAGCTTTCCGAATATCACTCCAGCTATAAACCAGGATCCTGTGAATATAAATCTGCAAAACCAAAAACTACTAGTTGCCCGTGTGGAAAATAGGGGCACCTAGAGTTTAGGTTAAAACAATAAACTCCAGGTCAGTCATGTGACTGGTATGAGAATAAAACAGTTATTTAAAACTTCATTTTAAAATCAGATATATCAAGGGACCACGCCGTATAACACGGAGCAGGTTTCCTCCCAAGAATACCAGTGCATATAACAAAATAGCGCTATGATTTTTGGGGAAATGAGGCTATTATAAGACCCAGGTCCCATCACACAATGCAACGCGAGCCAGAGGATAGGGTTTTCCCTTATAATAGCCAAACATGCTTCGTTCGTTAAAACAAATCATTTGATACTATTATAAGTGCATAGTGTATAAAACAGCTTCGAATATAAATGTATCAATCCTAGGAGGCATGGGTACCATATATCATGTCGCCAATACTAGGCTCTACAATCAAAACCGCAAAGTCACGTATTGAAAGTTGGATTTCCATCTGTGAACCAAGGCAAGGGATTGTCCTTACCGCTTCGAGACTGTCTAGCCCGAGCCTCAGGATCAGAGCTCGAGTGACCCTTGGATCGTCAGGGCCGGTCCGCACGAAGTGGATTAAAATGCCAGAACACTGTGTTTCCCTGCCATATGGGGCGTAAATCCGGTCTGTATAAAGACCATCCATCGGCTCCGCAGAGACCGAAATAACCGAGGCGCCTCGCTATCCATCATCCACATAAGTAAAATGTAAGGGCTAGTAAAACGTAGACACCTCTCCTAGCTAGAAGGAAATGCATGCCCTTCCTGAGGTCCTCTCTCTTTTCTTGTTCACACCGGGGTGCAAGGCTCGCGAATTAACGGTACACAAAGCTATGCTATATTAAAGCCGTGCTTTGATCGTCAACCACAAGACTCTGCTTTTCAACAGAAGCCTTGATCATTTGCATCTCAGCATGTGTAACACCCCACGTCCGTTAATGTCACTCACAAAGGGAATGCATTAAGTTTCATGGAGCATTATGAGTAAACAGAATATTACAAGATAGATACATAAAGTAGTACTTGAAAATTTTATAACTTTATTGCAGCGGAAACAAAAATAAAGTTGGGTTACATCTTCAAATATCAAAACCAAGTACATAATATCAATCTTGTACAAAAGCCTTCAGAGTGCATAATTTTAAGGCCATAATCCCCAACAAAAATGCCTTAAATAGGTAGAATTAAAGGCAAGCAGTTCTTCAAGAACTTCTAGTACCTCAAGCAGAGAGAAATCTGAATGAAACTTGAATATTTCCTCCCTGAATACCGGGGGGGGGGGGAACGGAAGAAAAGAGGCGAAAAAAAACGAGGTCAGACATAAAGTATGGCAAGTCCAATAACTTTAACAATATAATTATTAAAGTAATATGACAAGACATAAACTAGAAAATAAGGAATGACAGTGAAACAAGCAGGCATGACCAGGTAACCAAGATGAATAAGACAACGTTAATTGCGCTTCTAATCACTATAGGATAAATACTACACTGCACCAATACTAGTCACTCTATGAGTTGATCCTGCCTACTGAACATAATAATCATAATAATGATAATGGTAGTCTCGTGTACCCCTAGCTGTCTTCAAAGGTGCCGTCTGCTCCTATCTCCACTAATTGTACCCACTACCCTCCCCATTCTAATTACAACATTTATTCATAATATGGTAGTCGTACTCCTAGCTATCTTCATAGGTGCCGCCTGCTCCTATCTCCGCTAGTCGTACCCACTACCTTCCCCATTCGATCGGCTCGCTAACTCGTAGATACCCATGCTGGTCCCACGGTAGGGTGTATCACTCCCTAAAGTGGCAACCCGATATGACTGAAATGCACGACTTATACCTACACGATGCAACAACGTCTTACCTACCAGCCCGGGCCCACACACGCACATGACCCCGTTGGACTTGCGTTGCCACCGCAAACCCGTTTTAACCTCTTACAATCAAATCCAGTAAGCGTGTTCCGTCCTCGACCTAGATCGAGCTCACTTGGATACTAAATGGGTTACTGGTTGAAAAGGGTCCCCACATTTGACACAAGCTTTCCACCTATGCTTGGTCCCTACTAGGATTTCCCACTTAACCCCCTCTTATTCATGTCTTCTTACATGTTTCAACTTCATTAAGTGTTTATAATTATATCCCACAAGTCACCCTTGTTTCCCACTTATCCAATCAACATGTATTATTGGTTAAGTTTGTCTTAACCCTATCCACTTATCAGATCAATATATATATATATATATATATATATATATATATATATATATATTATTGGTTAAGCTAGTCTTAACCCTACCCACTTATCAGATTGATATTATTGGTTAAGCTAGTCTTAACCCTACCACTTATCAAATTAATATATATTATTGGTTAAGCTGGTCTTAACCCTAACCACTTATCAGATTAATATATATATTATTGGTTAAGCTGGTCTTAACCCTACCCACTTATCAGATTAATATATATTATTGGTTAAGCTGGTCTTAACCCTACCCACTTATTAGATTAATATATATTATTGGTTAAGCTGGTCTTAACCCTACCCACTTAACATGTTTTATGTATCATATATATATATACACATATTTATATATATCGTATAACATGTTTTACTTAATTTATGATTAAGTACATCTTAGTTCGCAGATATATTAGTTAAGAGAATAACTCCCTAAGTATCAACCTCGAAGACCGAAATCAACATCAGATCGATAGTCAGAGAATTACTCAACCAATATTCTGTTTGTCATTCATACTCGTCTTTGATCAACATTAACTAATTATTAATGCACAGACCTCTCACATTAAGTCGATTGCTTGTGGCCGCTGGATATGCTGGGCGGTTCCGCGCAGACATCCACCACAAGCCAGACTTAACCTCGTGTCTAATCATCTTTTAATTATGCCTATGACCTCTCACATTAGACTGCCGTTTGCGGTTGCTGGATGTACCGGGCGGGTCTGGGCAGTCTTATACCACAAACAAGTCTAACCTCGTGTCTTAGGCATTTACTACGCATTTAATTTATACCTTTGACCTCTCACATTAGACTACCATTTGTGGTTGCTGGATATGCTGGGCGGGTCCGTGCAGTCTTATACCACAAACGAGTCTAACCTCGTGTCTTAGGCATTTGTTATTACACATAATTATTTAACCCCAATTTGAATTAATATCCTTATTTCAAATTGTCAATAATTTCCAATTTAATTTATGTCCATAATTGTCACCTAAATTATGTCCATAATTTGTAGGCATATAAATTATGCCAATTAATGTCTAAAATTAATTATATGCTTTTAAGCCATTTTATGTCAATTTCACAACTTCAATATTTAATATTTTTCCAATATCCCCACGTCGTTCGTACGTGTAATTCATGAAATATGTTAGACTCGCAAATAGTATAACTCATAAGAAGAAAAGGAACATCACAACTTGCATAACACATGAAATGGATCTAACTAGCATATAAGAATAGTCTAGCATGGATCAAAACTTGCATGATTATAATTCATATTAACATAAATTTGCATAATCAATAACTTACATAGGCAATAGGCATAATTTGCATAAACTACAAACTGGCATGGATCAAATTATATAAGATATGATTTGCATAGATCTATACACATAAAGGTGAACTTGCATATATGAACATGGTTTTCGCATAAACTTGCATATGATCTAGATACCAACTTGTATTAAACTTGCATATGTAATTTAGACATGTAAACTAAGATTTACATATAAGCTTACATATGATTCGCGTACAAACTTGCATATGATTTACCTCCAAACTTACATATAAACTAATGTCATAAAAAAAATGAATCAAATTAAACATATGTGATTAGACATATGAAATGGATCCACCAACATAAGTTAACAAAAACTGGCATATGAACCAACATCATGAATCTTTGTACATAAGACAACAACTAGCGTATATTCACAAAATAGACAATATCATATCAATCAATGATTCAACAGGCACATTCTTATAACCCAAATTATAACTCATCATAATTAATTTATTAATTATTTTGTGAAAGAAATTGTACTCACAAAGAACGGATTAGAAAAGAGGATAAATTCGTTCGTCGTTTGTTCTACAATCTTGTCTCACAATTCCTTAGCTTTAAGAAGAAGGTGATCTGTTCCAGCAGCAACATGGTGGCTAAGAGACTAATTTAGTTTAGGTTTAGAGCTTGAGTCTATGCATGCTTATATGGAAGTTTAGATTAATTCTAGCCTTTAGATAGTAGGTTTTTAATCCGCATCCTACACCTAGTGCTGAGTCAGCAAATGTATTTTATATATATTAATAACCTTCTATTTTTCTTCCCTAAAATTAATATGAATTGAACTTAAACATCTAATTGCATGTTTTCTTCGATTAGCGTATTCTTCTTAATTGATGTCAATTAACATAGAATAACAATTTTACTATATTCCTCAAATTAACATATTCTGCTTAATGTTAATTGACATAAGTGACAAATTAGCATAAGCATTTATACAAATTAAGATAATTACATGGTTTCCTAACAATATCCTATTAACATGTTTACAATTTGATGTCAAATAACATGCTTTTACAAATGAACATAAATGCCCAATTAACATATTTTCTTTAATTAATATCAATTAATATGAATGACGAATTAGCACAAACACATATATAAACTAAGGTCAATTACATGTTTTTCAATCAATGACATACGAACACACATCTACAAATTAATTTCAATCTATTCATGTTTACCTATTCATAAATTCTAATATTGACAACTAATGCAAATTGATTGCTTACCTATTTTAAAAAGTGGAAATCGAGTATATAATTTAGTTCCCTTTTTTTTCTGCTTTCCTCGTAACATACAAAGTCAATGCATAATGAAGTTACCTACATACATATATATCTATTTATACATGCATAAATCTTTCCTTCCCAAATAAATTGACTGTATTTATCTTCTTCTTCTTTTTTTACTGCATGCATCCACACATTTCCTTCCGCTTTTTTTATATTAATTGCATTAATTTTTCTTTTACTGTAGCCTAATTAATTCACATGCATTTTTTTCAATGCACATTTTTAAACTTGTACCTTCTTAACATAATTGCATATATATATATATATTCATTTTTTTTATTTTTCTTCATTAATTAATCCTTTAATTAATTATCTTTACGGTATAGTATATCTAATTTTGGGGTGTTACATTTTCCCCTACTTAAAGGATTTCGTCCCCGAAATCTTCAAGTTAAGAAGAATGTTACCATCCTACCAACCACAACCATCTACTCATCCATTATACACAAGCATCCATTGTCCTTAGAACAAGTATAATGCATGTATGAACATATGCATAAGTGTGTTTATATGTTCCTATATCCTAATGCAGAAATCAGGCGATCCACTGATTCAGTTGACCTCCTTAATGCAATATATGTTTGTGCCATGTATCCAATATGTATGCAAAAGAATCCTAATGATACATATAAATTCTATATGTGTGCACAACCACCACCAATATGCAACATCCATGTGATGGGCCAACCATATTGCATCCATAAAAAGAATTGCACACATCCATATGCAATATGTAAGCGATTGAGCCGATCTATTGCCTAATGTGTGTGTAAATGCATCCATGAGCAACCACTAGAAAACACTTGCATCCATCAAACATAACATGTCTCAAACACATGTTTACAACCATAGGATGTTTCCTAACTAAAGATCGAAGATATAATCGAGAGGACATACTAAACGATAGAACAAGTATAAACAAAGCGATAGAAAAAGGAGAAGTTAAGAATATACCCTCCAAAAGGAAAGGGTACAGCGCACGCATCTTGTCTTCCGTCTTCCAAGTCGCGTCTCCTTGATCATCTTCCCATTGGAATTTAACCACTTGACCTCTCGGTTGCGTAACTTTTTGACCTCCAATCCAAGGATGCATGTAGGAGCTCATCTAATCGTGGCATCTTGCTCCATTTCCACTTCTCTAAGCGTTCTCGGCTCCACTACTTCCGCCGTATCATGTAAACACTTCCTCAAATGCGACACATGAAACACGTCATAAACATTACTAAGCTAGTTGCATCTTCTCATGTCCTTCCAAAATCTAGGATACATAACCTCAAAAGATCTTCGAGGACTCTATTCACCCCTTCATGTCCGTCCATCCGTCTGTGGATGATAAGCGATGCTCGTACTTACCGTCTTTTGCATATCACCTTTTCCTCTCGCATCGAAAACTGTTCCAAGCCCTGTCCCGCAAGCACCGATATATACTGTAAATTGTTTGCTCCCATCTAGCAATGTCAAAACTGGAGCTGTCGTCAAATCCCTCTTCAAACGTTGGAAAGCATCGTCATAGTCAACATCCCAAGCAAAAGTCAAGTTCTTCCTTGTTAACCGAGTAAGTGGGGCTGATATCTTTGCGAAGTCCTTAATGAACTTCCTATAATAGCCCGCCAGCTCTAGAAAGCTTCTTACTTCCGTTGCGTTTCTAGGATCCTTCCAATCTTGGATTGCCACCACCTTTGCGGGATCCACAGCTATCCCTTCCTTAGAGACCATGTGTCCTAAGGACCTCACTTCTCTTCTCCCTCTCGGAGCCATGTGTCGTACTTGTAATGCAACTGGCTTTGCATTATCTACTAAGTATATACGAAAGTCTATCTCACGCCTCGGGGGTAAACCCCGAACTTCATCTAAGACGTCACCATACTCATGGACCACACGAACAGATTCGAAATCATCGTTGGACGCATTAAGAGATTCTAGGTAGCTAAGCGTCACTGAACCCCTAGGGTCACAAGAAATATCGAGGTTCTTTCCACAACAAGTCAACGATCTAACTACCCTTCTTACACAGTCTAGGATGGCACCGTATCTGGCTAGCCAATCCATGCCTAGAATCAAGCCATAGCCCATGAAGTCAAGAACGTAGGCGTTGCATTCAAACCCAACGCCCAAGATAGACACTCTCAAATCCCGACACACAATAAATAAATGAGCCGAACCACCAATAGGATTTGAGACTACCATGGGATCCCTAACTAGACTAGTATTTAGGTGCAGTGTTTTAACTAACGAAGCAGATACAGACTAATGTGAAGCGCCAAAATTAAACAAAGTTCGAACAGGATGATCAAAAAGGAAAACCAAATTTCAACCGAGATGTTTCTACCTCTACCAGGTATACCAGCCGTAAGGGAACGCATCTGCCCTCAAAAAGATCTTGTACTTTGTCCTTACCCTTGCCCTTGCCTCTTTGGAAAATCCTAATAAGATGTCCTGTCTCTCCGTAATGATAACAACTAGTCTTCTTCTTCTCTAAGTCGTCAGGTATTTCACAAGTGTGACACTTCATTTTCTCTTGTCCCTCTTGTTATCCTTACCGCCTTTCTTTGGATCTACTTTCTTATCGTGTGTCCTATCCATGTCTCTCCTGCACATTCTCCATTCGTAACCTTCCACCCAAATGAAGCTTCACCCTTCATTAACCAAGCAGCTGGTTGAACCTTCCTCCCATCGTCTACCTCAAAGGTACCAACAAGTCCTCCACTTCCTTCTAGCTTTGACAAACGTCTCAGTCCCATGAAGCGGATTTCCGCCCATCGTACGGAAGTTCATACATATCTCAAAAAAAGCACCTATACGCGGAGGAAGAGATTCAAAAAGGAAAGAGGAAGAGATCTAAAACGGAGAATCCAAAGGAAGATATATGGCTTTTGGGGATTATGTTTTTCAAAATAAACTTTCCTTTTGAAAATACTTCCTTTTAAAACCTTTTTGAGAATAGTTTTCAAAAAAACTTTTATCTAATCTGGTAACCTTCAGCTCTGATACCAAGTGTAACACCCCACGTCCGTTAATGTCACTCACAAAGGGAATGCATAAAGTTTCGTGGAGCATTATGAGTAAACAGAACAAAATATTACAAGACAGATACATAAAGTAGTAATTGAAAAATTTATAACTTTATTGCAGTGGAAACAAAAATAAAGTTAGGCTACATCTTCAAATATCAAAACCAAGTACATAATATCATTCTTGTACAAAAGCCTTCAGAGTGCATAATTTTAAAGCCATAATCCCCAATAAAAACCTCTTAAATAGGTAGAATCAAAGCCAAGCAGTTATTCAAGAACTTCTAGTACCTCAAGCAGACATAAATCCGAATCAAACTTGAATATTTCCTCCCTGAAAACCTGGGGAGGGGGGGGGGGGGAAGCGAAAGAAAAGAGGCGAAAACAAACGAGGTCAGACATAAAGTCTGGCGAGTCCAATAACTTTAACAATATAATTATTAAAGTAATATGACAAGACATAAACTGGAAAATAAGGAATGACTGTGAAACAAGCAGGCATGACGAGGTAAGCAAGATGAATAAGACAACGTTAATTGCGCTTCTAATCACAATAGGTTAAATACTACACTACACCAATACTAGTCACTCTAAGAGTTGATCCCGCCTACTGAACATAATAATCATAATAATGATAATGGTAGTCTCGTGTACCCCTAGCTGTCTTCATAGGTGCCGTCTGCACCTATCTCCACTAGTTGTACCCACTACCCTCCCTATTCTAATTACAACATTTATTCATAATATGGTAGTCGTACTCCTAGCTATCTTCATAAGTGCCGCCTGCTCCTATCTCCGCTAGTCGTACCCACTACCTTCCCCATTCGATCGGCTCGCTAACTCGTAGATACCTGTGCTGGTCCCACAGTAGGGTGTATCACTCCCTAAAGTGGCAACCCGATATGACTGAAATGCACGGCTTATACCTACACGATGCAACAACGTCTTACCCACCAGCCCGGGCCCACGCACGCACATGACCCCGTTAGACTTGCTTTGCCACCGCTAACCCGTTTTGACCTCTTACAATCAAATCCAGTAAGCGTGTCATGTCCTCGACGTAGATCGAGCTCACTTGGATAATAAATGGGTTACTGGTTGAAAAGGGTCCCTACACATGACACAAGCTTTCCACCTATGCTTGGTCCCCACTAGGATTTCCCACTTAACACCCTCTTATTCATGTCTTCTGACATGTTTCAACTTGGTTAAGTGTTTATAATTATTTCCCACATGTC
This sequence comes from Allium sativum, assembly GCA_030737875.1. Classification (NCBI taxonomy): domain Eukaryota; kingdom Viridiplantae; phylum Streptophyta; class Magnoliopsida; order Asparagales; family Amaryllidaceae; genus Allium; species Allium sativum. The sequence goes on along the minus strand of CM060909.1, from coordinate 422,552,748 downwards.
ACCCATGTTTCCCACTTATCAAATCAACATGTATTATTGGTTAAGTTTGTCTTAACCCTATCCACTTATCAGATCAATATAAATATTATTGGTTAAGCTGGTCTTAACCCTACCCACTTATCAGATTAATATATACTATTGGTTAAGCTGGTCTTAACCCTACCACTTATCAAATTAATATATATTACTGGTTAAGATGGTCTTAACCCTAACCACTTATCAGATTAATATATATATTACTGGTTAAGCTAGTCTTACCCCTACCCACTTATCAGATTAATATATATTATTGGTTAAGCCGGTCTTAACCCTACCCACTAATTAGATTAATATATTATTGGTTAAGCTGGTCTTAACCCTACCCACTTAACATGTTTTATGTATCATATATATATTCATATATATATATATATATATATATCGTAAAACATGTTTTACTTACTTTATGATTAAGTACATCTTAGTTCACATATATATTGGTTAAGAGAATAACTCCCTAAGTATCAACCCCGAAGATAGAAATCAACATCAGATCGATACTCAGAGAATTACACAACTCAACCAATATTCTGTTTGTCATTCATACTCGTCTTTGATCAGTATTAATTAATTGTTAATGCACAGACCTCTCACATTAAGTCAATTGCTTATGGCCGCTGGATATGCCGGCCGGTTTTGGGCAGACTTCCACCACAAGCCAGACTTAACCTCGTGTCTATGCATCTTTTAATTATGCTTACGACCTCTCACATTAGACTGCCGTTTGCGGTTGCTGGATGTGCCGTGCGGGTCCGGGCAGTCTTATACCACAAACAAGTCTAACCTCGTGTCTTAGGCATTTACTACGCATTTAATTTATACCTTTGACCTCTCACATTAGACTACCATTTGTGGTTGCTGGATATGCCGGGCGGGTCCGGGCAGTCTTATACCACAAACGAGTCTAACCTCGTGTCTTAGGCATTCATTATTACACATAATTATTTAACCCCAATTTGAATTAATATCCTTATTTCAAATTGTCAATAATTTCCAATTTAATCTATGTCCATAATTGTCACCTAAATTATGTCCATAATTTGTTGGCATATAAATTATGCCAATTAATGTCTAAAATTAATTATATGCTTTTAAGCCATTTTATGTCAATTTCACTACTTCAATATTTAATATTTTCCCAATTTCCCCACATCGTTCGTACGTGTAATTCATGAAATATGTTAGACTCGCAAATAGTCTAACTCATAAGAAGAAAAGGAACATCACAACTTGCATAACACATAAAATGGATCCAACTAGCATATAAGAATAGTCTAGCATGGATCAAAACTTGCATGATTATAATTCATATTAACATAAATTTGCATAATCAATAACTTACATAGGCAATAGGCATAATTTGCATAAACTACAAACTGGCATGGAACAAATTATATAAGATATGATTTGCATAGATCTATACACATAAAGGTGAACTTGCATATATGAACATGGTTTTTGCATAAACTTGCATATGATCTACATACCAACTTGTATTAAACTTGCATATGTAATTTAGACATGTAAACTAAGATTTACATATAAGCTTACATATGATTCGCGTACAAACTTGCATATGATTTACCTCCAAACTTACATATAAACTAATGTCATAAAAAAATTAATCAAATTAAACATATGTGATTATACATATGAAATGGATCCACCAACATAAGTTAACAAAAACTGGCATATGAACCAACATCATGAATCTTTGTACATAAGACAACAACTAGCGTATATTCACAAAACAGACAATATCATATCGATCAATGATTCAGCAGGCACAATCTTATAACCCAAATTATAACTCATCATAATTAATTTATTAATTATTTTGTGAAATAAATTGTACTCACAAAGAATGGATTAGAAAAGAGAATAAATTCGTTCGTCGTTTGTTCTACAATCTTGTCTCACAATTCCTTAGCTTTAAGAAGAAGGTGATCTGTTCCAGAAGCAGCATGGTGGCTAAGAGACTAATTTAGTTTAGATTTAGAGCTTGAGTCTATGTATGCTTATATAGAAGTTTAGATTAATTCTAGCCTTTAGATATTAGGTTTTTAATCCACATCGTACACCTAGTGCTGAGTCAGCAAATGTATTTTATATATATTAATAACCTTTTAATTTTCTTCCCTTAAATTAATATGAATTGAACTTAAACATTTAATTGCATGTTTTCTTCGATTAGCGTATTCTTCTTAATTGTTGTCGATTAACATAGAATAACAATTTTACTATATTCCTCAAATTAACATATTCTGCTTAATGTTAATTGACATAAGTGACAAATTAGCATAAGCATTTATACAAATTAAGATAATTACATGGTTTCCTAACAATACCCTATTAACATGTTTACAATTTGGTGTCAAATAACATGCTTTTACAAATGAACATAAATGCCCAATTAACATATTTTCTTTAATTAATATCAATTAATATGAATGACAAATTAGCACAAACACATATATAAACTAAGGTCAATTACATGTTTTTCAATCAATGACATATTAACACACATCTACAAATTAATTTCAATCTATTCATGTTTACATATTCTTCCTTCACTATATACATTAATTGCCCATATATATATATATATATATATATATATATATGCACCTATTCATAAATTCTAATATAGAGGACAAATGCAAATTGATTGCTTACCTATTTTAAAAAGTCGAAATCGAGCATATAATTTAATTCCCTTTTTATTTCTACTTTCCTCGTAACATACAAAGTCAATGCATAATGAAGTTACCCACGTACATATATATCTATTTATACATGCATAAATCTTTCCTTCCCAAATAAATTGATTATATTTATCTTCTTCTTCTTTTCTTTCTTTTTACTGCATGCATCCACACATTTCCTTCCGCTTTTTTGGATTAATTGCATTAATTTTTCTTTTACTGTAGCCTAATTAATTCGCATGCATTTTTTTCAATGTACATTTTTAAACTTGTATGTTCTTAACATAATTGCATATATATATATATTCAATTTTTTTTATTTTTCTTCATTAGTTAGTCCTTTAATTAATTATCTTTACGGTATAGTATATCTAATTTCGAGGTGTTACATTCTCCCCTACTTAAAGGATTTCGTCCCCGAAATCTTCAAGTTAAGAAGAATGTTACCATCCTACCAACCACAACCATCTACTCATCCATTATACACAAGTATCCATTGTCCTTAGAAGAATTTTAACGCCTGTATGAACGTATGCATAAGTGTGTGTATATGTTCCTATATCCTAATGCAGAAATCAGGCGATCCACTGATTCAGTTGACCTACTTAATGCAATATATGTTTGTGCCATGTATCCAATATGTATGCAAAAGAATCCTAATGATACATATAAATACTATATCTGTGCACAACCACCACCAATATGCAACATCCATGTGATGAGCCAACCATATTGCATCCATAAAAAAAATTGCACACATCCATATGCAATATGTAAGTGATTGAGCCGATCTAGTGCCTAATGTGTGTGTAAATGCATCCACGAGCAACCACTAGAAAACACTTGCATCCATCAAACATAACATGTCTCAAACACATGTTTACAACCATAGGATTGTTCCTAACTAAAGATCGAAGATATAATCGAGAGGACATACTAAACGACAGAACAAGTATAAACAAAGCAATAGAAAAAGTAGAAGTTAAGAATATACCCTCCAAAAGGAAAGGGTACAGCGCACGCATCTTGTCTTCCGTCTTCCAAGTCGCGTCTCCTTGATCATCTTCCCATTGGAATTTAACCACTTGACCTCTCGGTTGCATAACTTCTTGACCTCCGATCCAAGGATGCTTGTAAGAGCTCATCTAATCGTGGCATCTTGCTCCATTTCCACTTCTCTAAGCGTGCTCGGCTCCACTACTTCCGCCGTATCATGTAAACACTTCCTCAAATGCGACACATGAAACACGTCGTGAACATTACTAAGCTAGTTGCCTCTTCTCATGTCCCTCCAAAATCTATGATACATAACCTCAAAAGATCTTCAAGGACTCTATTCACCCCTTCCTGTCCGTCCATCCGTCTATGGACGATAAGCGATGCTCGTACTTACCGCCTTTTGCATATCACCTTTTCCTCTTACATCGAAAACTGCTCCTAGCCCTGTCCCGCAAGCACCGATATATACTGTAAATGGTTTGCTCCCATCTAGCAAAGTCAAAACTGGAGCTGTCGTCAAAGCCCACTTCAAACATTGGAAAGCATCGTCACAGTCAACATCCCAAACAAAAGTCAAGTTCTTTTTCGTTAACCGAGTAAGTGGGGCTGATATCTTTGCGAAGTCCTTAATGAACTTCCTATAATAGCCCGCCAGCCCTAGAAAGCTTCTTTCTTCCGTTACATTTCTAGGATCCTTCCAATCTTGGATTGCCACCACCTTTGCGGGATCCACAGCTATCCCTTCCTTAGAGACCATGTGTCCTAAGGACCTCACTTATCTTCTCCCTCTCGGAGCCATGTGCCATACTGGTTATGCAACTGGCTTTGCATTATCTACTAAGTATATACGAAAGTCTATCTCACACCTCGAGGGTAAACCCCGAACTTCATCTTAGACGTCACCATACTCACGGACCACACGAACAGATTCCAAATCATCGTTGGATGCGTTAAGAGATTCTAGGTAGCTAAGCGTCACTGAACCCCTAGGGTCACAAGAAATATCAACGTTCTTTCAACGATGAGTCAACGATCTAACTACCCTTCTTACACAATCTAGGATGGCACCGTATTTGGCTAGCCAATCCATGCCTAGAATCAAGCCATAGCCCATGAAGTCAAGAACGTAGGCGTTGCATTCAAACCCAATGCCCAAGATAGACACTCTCAAATCCCGACACACCATAAATAAATGAGTCAAACCACCGATAGGATTTGAGACTACCATGGGATTCCTAACTAGACTAGTATTTAGGTGCAGTGTTTCAACTAACGAAGCAGCTAAAACTAATGCGAAGCACCAAAATCAAACAAGGTTCGAACAGGATGATCAAAAAGGAAAACCAAATTTCAACCGAGATGTTTCTACCTCTACCAGGTATACCAACCGTGAGGGAACACATCTTCCCTCCAAAAGATCTTGTACTTTGTCCTTACCCTTGCCCTTGCCTCTTTGGAAAATCCTAATAAGATGTCCTGTCTCTCCATAATGATAACAACTAGTCTTCTTCTTCTTTAAGTAGTCAGGTATTTCACAAGTGTGACACTTCCTTTTCTCTTGTCCCCCTTGTTATCCATACCGCCTTTCTTTGGATCTACTTTCTTATCGTGTGTCCTATCCATGTCTCTCCTGCACATTCTCCACTCGTAACCTTCCACCAAAATGAAGCTTCACCCTTCATTAACCAAGCAGCTGGTTGAACCTTCCTCCCATCATCTACCTCAAAGGTACCAACAAGTCCTCCACTTCCTTCTAGCTTTGACAAACGTCTCAGTCCCATGAAGCGGATTTCCGCCCATTGTACGGAAGTTCATACATATCTTAGAAAAAGCGTCTATACGCGGAGGAAGGGATTCAAAACGGAAAGAGGAAGAGATCCAAAACGGAGAATCGGAAGGAAGATATATGGCTTTTGGGGATTATGTTTTTCAAAGTAAACATTCCTTTTGAAAATACTTCCTTTTAAAACCTTTTTGAGAATAGTTTTCAAAAAAACTTTTATCTAATCTGGTAACCTTCAGCTCTAATACCAAATGTAACACCCCACGTCCGTTAATGTCACTCACAATGGGAATGCATTAAGTTTCGTGGAGCATTATGAGTAAACAGAACAGAATATTACAAGACAGATACATAAAGTAGTACTTGAAAATTTTATAACTTTATTGCAGTGGAAACAAAAATAAAGTTGGGTTATATCTTCAAATATCAAAACCAAGTACATAATATCATTCTTGTACAAAAGCCTTCAGAGTGCATAATTTTAAAGCCATAATCCCCAACAAAAACACCTTAAATGGGTAGAATCAAAGCCAAGCAGTTCTTCAAGAACTTCTAGTACCTCAAGCAGACGTAAATCCGAATCAAACTTGAATATTTCCTCCCTGAAAACCTTTGGGGGGGGAAACGGAAGAAAAGAGGCGAAAACAAATGAGGTCAGACATAAAGTCTGGCAAGTCCTATAACTTTAACAATATAATTATTAAAGTAATATGACAAGACATAAACTGGAAAATAAGGAATGACTGTGAAACAAGCAGGCATGACCAGGTAAGTAAGACGAATAAGACAACGTTAATTGCGCTTCTAAGCACTATAGGATAAATACTACACTACACCAATACTAGTCACTCTAAGAGTTGATCCCGCCTACTGAACATAATAATCATAATAATGATAATGGTAGTCTCGTGTACCCCTAGCTGTCTTCATAGGTGTCGTCTGCTCCTATCTCCACTAGTTGTACCTACTACCCTCCCCATTCTGATTACAACATTTATTCATAAAAAGGTAGCCGTACTCCTAGCTGTCTTCATAGGTGCCGCATGCTCCTATCTCCGCTAGTCGTACCCACTACCTTCCCCATTCGATCGGCTCCCTAACTCGTAGATACCCGTGCTGGTCCCATAGTAGGGTGTATCACTCCCTAAAGTGGCAACCCGATATGACTGAAATGCACGGATTATACCTACACGATGCAACAACGTCTTACCTACCAGCCCGGGCCCACGCACGCATATGACCACGTTGGACATGCGTTGCCACCGCTAACCCGTTGTAACACCCCGTAATTCTGTAACATTAAGTTTCACAAATTAAGTATAATTAATTCTAAATAAAAGGATTAAGGGAAACGGGTTACACCATTGCGTTCTCCTTGGAATTCTGCTAGAGATAGAGTCCGATTTTGCGCAAATCGGACTCCGTATGAAGGAGTTATGACCTCCGGAAATTTTAGAATTCAATTTAAAATTCAAACAGTTCAAAATTAAGTTTAAAATTCGAAAACAGACCCAAACTGGGTTGGGTGGGAAAATTCCCGCCCATGACCCAGGTTGACCAGGGGGTCGACCTGGGTACCCAGGTCGACCATGTGGTCGACCTGGGGGTCGACCTGCCCAGTCGGCCTGGTCAGGTCTTGGCTGGCCTGGTCGGGTTCTGGTCTAATTTTTGAGTCTTGGTGTGTCACTAGGGCTGACTTGTCACCTCCTGATTGGCTCCTCTTGGTGTGTATGGTCTGGATTCACTCTATGATCATCTGACGGCTCAAATCAATCTGAAATTCTATAAATACAACCTAAGACTTAACCTAAATTCACACAAAAAAATAGAGCTAGAGTCGGCATGCTGCAGGGAGGAAACTAAGAGTAGCCGCCAGTTGGAGAAAGCTTAGAGACGAGCAAAACTAAAGTAAAAGCAAGATCCAAACAACGTTTATCTAACCAAAGGAAAGCATTGCAAATTCAGAACTCAGAAACCAGAAAATCAAGATCGTCGTTTGTTGTAAGTATAGTTATTTTTCCGATGGGAATAAAATTAAGACTTGATTCGATGTAAAGTGGAAATGGAATTTTACTATTGTATAACGACGATGCTAATTCATATCTGTGTATTGCAATGATTGTATTGTGAATGGTATTGGGATGTTTGTGGTATAATTGACTTGATGTTGGTCCTGTTGTACATTTAGAATGAAGGCAACATCACATACAAGTATATGGTTAATGTTAGGATTTACACCTGTACGTTTATATGTTTAACATAGATCGTATACATTTTTCTAAGTCCAAGTTAAGACTTATATACACATGTTCTATGTTAAGACCATTATGCCTACATGATTAAACCCCATGTATATGTTCTTATGTTCCTTGCAAGTTTTTAATTGGGTCCATGCCAAGTACCATTTAGTTTCACACGATTATTACAAGTTTCATGTTATAATTGGATACATGATTTGATCTAGTTCACACTTTTGGGTTAATATCAAAAATAGACATTTTTATGGACATGTAATAACTTTGTCACATGCTAGTTTGTGTTTGAAGTTATGCCTAGATAAAAATATGGTTAGGCTTATGTTTTATGCAAGTCTAAATTTTTCCATTTCATGTGACACCTATTTAATTAGATTCTTATTTGAATGCAAGTTCACATGACAAGTTGAAACCCATGTTAATTAGATCGCAAAGTTGCAAGTTCATATGTCACACACCCTTTATGTCATTTAGAATATTTCATGTTCTTGGCTTTCCCTTCTATGCTTATAAGTTGGGCTGAAATATCTAGCCCAACATTCATTATAATCTTGCGAACGTACAAACAGGGGAATATCGTTGGGTTTAAAACATGAAAATATATGTATTGGTATGATTAGCACATGCCAACAAATTGGTGACATTTAAATGGTATTAATTTCTATACCAAAAATGGTGAACTTGAAAATGGGCCATAACATTTAATTGTTAACACATTTACATATAAAGAACAAATATGTAAATCTAGAAAATACGAATGTGCTTAACCCGAGGTTGGATTGAGTTGTGATGTTAACCTGCCCGGAACCGCCCCGTTGTCCAGTAATCACAACAATACCTATCCAATGTGGGAGGTTAAGGAACTAAGCCCAATAAGGACCCGAGGTTAGACTGAGTTGCGGTGTAAACCTGCCCGGAACCGACCGGCTGTCCAGTAACCGCAACAATAGCTCTCTAATGTGAGTGGTCAGTGCTTTAATGAATAAATTAAAGCTAAGTTATGATTAGTAGGGTTAAGTTAACTAAAATACTTAACCAACTCAACATGTTAACAAAAACTGATGGGTGGGGTTAGGTTAATACAGACACTTAACCACTTAACATGTTTGACTAGAAAACCCTAGTAATGGGGACCAATTTCAGCAGTAACCCAATTAGGTATCATGGTACCCTGAAACTAGGCAGGATGGGGCACGATTACTGGGCTGATTATAAGCGGTCAAAAGCGACGGCGGTTGGTGCAGCAGTGTAGGTTGTAACGGAGTGCGGGCGTGAACACACTTCGGAGTAGACAAACAGGGCACTGGGCATCAGTAGTATAACCTATGTATTCTAGAATTGTGTCGGACCGCCACCATGGGACTTGATACACCCCATGGTGGGACCATCATAGTTATCTACAATCAATTGGGGGCCGTATGACACATATGATTATGCGAGTAGGAGCCGATCTTTAGAAAAAGGGGATCACTTCACCCTGATCATGGGGTGCCAGTCAGAACAAGTACAAGTAGGTGCAGAGTAATGGTGTGGGGTGCGATAGTATATTCGGTTCTAAACTATTTTATCTTAGTTTATGATACTTTCCTATTTCCAGTTTATTCCTGTCATGCTCTTTTTCTTATTCACATACTGAAGAGTCACTAGACTTACCAGGCTTTATGTCTGACTCTGTTTTTCTTTCGTCTTCTTTTCTTCCGTTCCCCGCCAGGTCCACATGGAGGAAACAATCCAGCTTAGTCACACTCTTTGCAAGCTTCAAGACAGTAGATGTATGGTTTGGACTCTCTTTCCTTGGCTATGGCTTTTGGACACATTCTATGGGGACTTACGTAATTTTAATTTTGTTTTATGCTTCTTTATTTAATAATCAAGACAGAAAATGATGATGTAATGTTTTGGAAGTATTGTGAGACAATTATGGAAATGTTTTGTATGAACACATATTTATGAAATGAAAGTCTGTTTGTTTTCCGCTGCTTACACATATGTGTTTATATCTGTCTTGTTTTTTATCTGTGACTTTTACCTATAAACCTCCACCAAAGTTAAGGAATTCCCTTGGTGAGTGACCTTAACGGAGGTGGGGTGTTTCACTTGGTATCAGAGCACAGGTTTACCAGATTAGATAAAGGTTTTTTGAAATTATTTTCAAAAAGAAGTTTAAAGAAGCATTTTTTTGAAAAAGCGTTGTTTAATAAAAGGTATAATTCCCCAAAGCCATATGCACTATCTCTCTATCCTTTTGTCTTGAATCTTTCCTTTTTGTTTTAGCATGTCTGGAGATCTTAACCTTCCAGAAGGAGTACCGATACCTGGCTGGTTCCGAAGGTACCTAGAAGCTAGGGCCAATGATGCGGGCCTAGCAGACATTCCCCCTCCCCCTTTGGCAGCGGTTCCTCCTCCTCCTCCTTGTGGAAATTCTTTCACAAAAACGTGTAGAGACTTCAAGGCTATGGGTGGGAAGGACTTTTATGGAACTGAATACTTTGTGGTAGCAAGGAATTGGCTGAAAGAGACCAAAGATTTGTTCATCATCTTCGAAGTTGACGACAGGCACAATATACAGCTAGCAGTGTGGTTGCTTAAAGATGAAGCTTCTTATTAGTGGGAGGTCACCAATGCTGAGAGACCAGTGGAAACCTGGGAAGATTTTAGGATGAGATTTGAGATGAAATTCCTCTCCCAAGCTGAAAGGAGCCTGCAGATGGAGAAGTTCCTAACTCTTAAGCAAGGAAGCATGACGATCAAGGAGTATGTCAATCAGTTTAATCAGCTGGCCAGATTTGGGATGGATTTAATAAACACCCAACACAAGAAGGCTTTTCGCTTCGTCAAAGGTCTGAATGAGCCTCTACACAGCCTTGCTATGACCTATGTTCCCCTGGGGGCAACCTATGAGAGCTTGGTGGACATGGCGCTACTACATGAGGAAGATAAAGGCAAGAAAGAGGAAAAAGTGGAAGTGCCTCAAGAAAAGAAAGCAGGTTTACAGGCTAAGAAAATAGACTTCAAGAAGGGCGGGAAGAACAACAAATCCTGTGAAAAGAGAAGGTGTAATTTCTATGGCATTGTCGGACATATAGTGAAAGACTGCAGAAAGAAGAAGGCAAAGATGAATGGTGGTTGTTTCCATTGCGGCGAGACTGGACACATGGCTAAGCACAGCCCAAAGAAGGGAGGGCAAGGACAGAGGACTGGATCCACTTTAGGGGGACAGGTTCACGCGCTGGTGGCACCTCTGCAGGAACGAGGTAGAAATATCTCTATAGAAAGCTTAGTTTATCTATATGATCATCCAGTTCGCACTCTCTTTGATTCTGGCACATCACACTCCTTTATTTCATCTGCTTTAGTAGAATCTCTGCATCTAGACACTAGTATGATAGAAGATCCCTTGGTTGTTTCAAATCCAATTGGGGGTTCAGCTTATTTGTCAATGGTTTTTTTTGGATTTGAAAATCTCTATTCTAAGCGTTGAGTTTAGATGCAGTGCCTTTGTTTTGGGTTTCTCGGGATATGGATTGATCATAGGCATGGACTGGTTATCCAGTAACGGTGCCATTCTTGATTGTGAGAAGAGAGTGGTTAAACTCTTGACTCGGCTTGGTAACACTCTAGAAATTTCTTATAATCCCTTGAATGCTGTTATGCTTAGTTATCTACAGTTGCTTGATTCTTCTGTTGAGAATTTGCAGTCAGTTAGAGTAGTTCGTGAATATCCGGATGTCTTTGAAGAGGTGAAGGGCTTACCTCCAAGGCGAGAAATAGAATTCCGCATATATCTTGTTGATAATGCAAAGCTCGTAGCTTCACCTGTTAGACACATGGCTCCAAGGGAGAGAAAGGAGCTCAGTAAGAAGGTTAAAGAGCTACTCGAGAAGGGGTTCATTAGACGGAGCATTTCTGAATGGGGTGCTCCAGTGGTGTTCCCAACCAAAGCGAACGGTTCGCTTCGCCTATGCATTGACTATAGGGATCTAAACAAGCTGACCAAGAAGAATAGGCACCCTCTTCCCAGAATCGATGATTTGTTTGATCAGCTTGTAGGTGCGTCGGTTTTCTCCCAACTTGATATGGCTACCGGGTTTCATCAGCTCAGAGTGGCTGAAGATAGCATTGATAAGACGGCGTTCAGAACCCCAGATGGTTTCTTCGAGTGGCTTGTCATGCCTTTCGGCTTGACAAACGCACCCGCTTATTTCGTAAACCTAATGAGCAGGGTGTTCAGAGAGTTCCTCAACAAGTTTGTGGTTGTCTTCGTAGACGATATTTTGATCTTCTCAAAGAATAAGGAAGAACATGCTCAGCATTTAAAAGAAATCATGGATACTCTCCGTGCACATCAGCTAAAAGCCAAATTTTCCAAGTGCCACTTTTGGAGAGAAGAAGTAAGGTTTCTGGGGCATGTAGTGTCCAAAGAGGGGCTGGCCGTGGACCCCACGAAAGTAGTGGCAGTGCAAGATTGGAAGGCACCAAGGAACGCAACCGAAGTCCGAAGTTCTCTTGGACTAGCAGGCTTTTACCGAAAGTTCGTCAGAGACTTTGCAAAAATCTCAGCTCCTCTTACAAGGCTGACGAAAAAGAGTTTGACATTCGCTTTGGACTTGGATTGCGAGTTTGCTTTCCAACGCTTGAAATGGGCTCTTACAACAGCCCCAGTTCTAACTTTGCCTGACGGAAGCAAGATGTTCACAGTATACACGGATGCATGTGGTACGGGACTAGGCGTTGTTCTAATGCAAGTAGGGAGGGTAGTAGCTTATGGTGGAAGATAATTGAAAGTTCATGAAAAGAACTACCCAACCCACGATCTTGAGTTGGCCGCCATCGTCTTTGCACTTAAGTCTTGGCGCCATTATCTCGTAGGTGAGAAGTTCGAATTATACACTGACCATAAATCGTTGAAGTATCTTTTCTCGCAGAAAGATCTTAACTTGAGGCAACAAAGATGGATGGAGTTTCTTGCCTCGTATGATTTCGAGATTTCCTACACTCCTAGCAAGGGCAATGTAGTAGCAGACGCCTTGAGTAGAAAGAAGCTGACACTAAGCCCTCTCTTTGTAGAAGCTTGGAGTATATAGCCAGATTTAACTTTAGGCCCTCCTCTGATTTTGTACCGGGTTTGTTAGCATCTCTTGAAGTGTGCCCTACTCTTTTGGACTCAATAGGGACTGCACAACGTGAAGACCCTCTGCTTGTTAATGTGATTGATAAGCTTATTAGGGGTGAGACTTCTAGTCACCTCAATAGATACACCATCGATCATAAGGGTTGGCTGAGGCGGGATGGAAGACTATGCGTCCCACAAGCAAGGGAGTTGATAAAGAAGGTTCTCGAGGAAGCACATCATTCCAAGATGACTATATACCCTGGCGGAGACAAGATGTACAAGGACGTAAAGAGAGTTTTCTTTTGGAGTGGCATGAATAAGGACGTGGCAGATTTTGTTTCTAAGTGCATGATATGCCAACAAGTCAAGGCGAAGCAGAAGAAGCCTGGTGGTCTGCTCCATCCTCTAGAGGTCCGACAATGGAAGTGGGATAGCATTTCAATGGACTTCATTGATGGGCTGCCTAGGTCAAGAAGGGGCAATACTAGCATTTGGGTAATAGTGGACAGACTCACAAAAAGTGCCCACTTTTTACCTGTCAAGAGTAGAAGGATTGCCTCATCTCTAGCGTCTCTTTATCTTAAAGAGATAGTTAGAAACCATGGAATACCCTCCAACATTGTTAGTGACTGAGACCCTATCTTTACAAGCGAGTTTTAGCGGAGTCTGCAAGAAGCTGTAGGCACACAGTTATGCTTGAGCACGGCCTATCACCCCCAAACCGATGGCCAGACGGAAAGGGTGAACAGATTTTTAGAGGATCTTTTGAGACTCGGCTTTCTTGACTTTGGAGGGACATGGGAGGATCATCTTCCTTTAGTGGAATTCGCCTACAACAACAGCTACCAAGCCACCATAGGCATGGCACCCTTCGAAGCCTTGTATGGAAGACCGTGCCGATCACCAACTTGTTGGTGGGAGTCTACAGATAAGCTTATACTTGGGCCAGACATGATTAGAGAGACTTCAGAGAAAGTGGACTTAATACAAAGAAGGATGAAGACGGCCCAAGATAGACAGAAGTCCTACGCCGACAAAAGAAGGACCGACCTTGAGTTTGAGGTTGGGGACAGGGTTTTCCTTATGGTATCTCCTTTAAGGAACGTCGTTCGCTTTGGATCCGCAGGAAAGATAGCACCAAGATTTGTAGGGCCGTTCCCTTTCATCGAGAAGATTGGGAAGATGGCTTATAGAGTAGAGCTGCCCGAAAGGTTGGCTGGAGTCCACAATGTCTTTCATGTTTCTCACCTACGAAAGTGTTTACATGAGTCTGCGGAAGTGGTGGAGCCAAGCATTCTAGAAGAAGTTGAGTTAGAACGAGAAGCAACTGTGAGGAAAGTTCCAACTCGTATCTTGGGAACTGAAATCAAAAGGCTACGCAACCGTGAAGTCAAGCTCATTAAAGTTCAATGGAGTGACGCCGAGGAAGACGCGACTTGGGAAACTGAGGACAGAATACGCGCGGCCTACCCTTTTCTTTTTGAGGGTACATCTTTGATCTCTCTTTTTCCTTAAGTTATGCTTGTATCTATCTTTTTAGGTATATCTTCTCGGTCCTTTTCCTAACTCCTTAGGTAGAAAACTAATGGATGCAAACATGTATTTGAAAACATGTTATGGATGATGGTTGTAAGTGGTTGCTAGTGATTGCTAGTGGTTGCTCGTGGATGCATATACACACACACCCTAGGTTTTAGATCGGCTTAGTCACTTCGTATTGCATATGCATATATGTATTCATATTTGTATATAGCTGAAACTTGATGTGTTGTCACATGGATGTCGCATTTATATGAATGGTTGCGCAATCATGTAGAATTATGAGTAGGAAAAAATTTGCATACATAATGGATTCATGACATTTACATGATTTGCATTAAGGAGGTCAACTGAATCAGTAGACCGCCTAATTTTTTTACATTAGATAAGGACATATACACACACTATGCATATGATCATGAAGCATTAAATGTCTTTTGAGGACAATGGACGCTTGTGTATGATGGTTGAGTAGATGGACGATTGGATGGTAGGATATACATTCTTCCTTACTTGAAGATTTCGGGGACGAAATCCTTTTAAGAGGGGGAGAATGTAACACCCCGTAATTCTGTAATATTAAGTTTCACAAATTAAAGTATAATTAATTCTAAATAAAAGGATTAAGGGAAACGGGTTATGCCATTGCGTTCGTCTCGGAATTCTGCTTGAGATAGAGTCCGAGTTTCGTAAATCGGACTCCGTATGAAGGAGTTATGACCTACGGAAGTTTCAGAATTCAATTTAAAATTCAAACAGTTTAAAATTCGAAAACAGACCCAAACTGGGCTGGGCGAGAAAATTCCTGCCTAGGACCCAGGTCGACTAGGGGGTCGACCTTGGTACCCAGGTCGACCATGTGGTCGACCTGGGGGGCGACCTGCCCAGTCGACCTGGTCAGGTCTTGGCTGGCTTGGTCGGGTTCTGGTCGAATTTCTGAGTCTTGGTGTGTCACTAGGGCTGACTTGTCACCTCCTGATTGGATCCTCTTGGTGTGTATGGTCTGGATTCACTCTATGATCATCTAACGGCTCAAATCAATCTGAAATTCTACAAAAACAACCTAAGACTCAACCAAAATTCACACAAAAAATAGAGCTAGAGCAGTCATGCTGCCGGGAGGAAACTAAGAGTAGCCTTCAGTTGGAGAAAGCTTAGAGACGAGCAAAACTAAAGTAAAAACAAGATTCAAACAACGTTTATCTACCCAAAGGAAATCATTGCAAATTCAGAACTCAGAAACCAGAAAATCTAGATCGTCGTTTGTTGTAAGTATAGTGATTTTTCCGATGGGAATAAAATTAAGACTTGATTCTATGTAAAGTGGAAATGGAATTTTACTATTGTATAACGACGATGCTAATTCATATCTGTGTATTGCAATGATTGTATTGTGAATGGTATTGGGATGTTTGTGGTATAATTGACTTGATGTTGGTCCTGTTGTACATTTAGAATGAAGGCAACATCACATACAAGTATATGGTTAATGTTAGGATTTACACCTATATGTTTATATATTTAACATAGATCGTATACATTTTTCTAAGTCCAAGTTAAGACTTATATACACATGTTCTATGTTAAGACCATTATGCCTACATAATTAAACCCCAAGTATATGTTCTTATGTCCCTTGCAAGTTTGTAATTGGGTCCATGCCAAGTACCATTTAGTTTCACACGATTATTACAAGTTTCATGTTATAATAGGATACATGATTTGATCTAGTTCACACTTTTGGGTTAATGTCAAAAATAGACATTTTTATGGACATGTAATAACTTTGTCACATGCTAGTTTGTGTTTGAAGTTATGCCTAGATAAAAATATGGTTAGGCTTATGTTTTATGCAAGTCTAAATTTTGCCATTTCATGTGACTCCTATTTAATTAGATTCTTATTTGAATGCAAGTTCACATGACAAGTTGAAACCCATGTTAATTAGATCGCAAAGTTGCAAGTTCATATGTCACACACCCTTTATGTTATTTAGAATATTTCATGTTCTTGGCTTTCCCTTCTATGCTTATAAGTTGGGCTGAAATATCTAGCCCAACATTCATTACAATCTTGCGAACGTACAAACGGGGGAATATCGTTGGGATTAAAACATGAAAATATATGTATTGGCATGATTGGCACATGCCAATAAATTGGTGACATTTAAATGGTATTAATTTCTATACCAAAAATGATGAACTTGAAAATGGGCCATAACATTTAATTGTAAACACATTTACATATAAAGAACAAATATGTAAATCTAGAAAATACGAATGTGCCTAACCTGAGGTTGGATTGAGTTGTGATGTTAACCCGCCCGGACCCGCCCGGTTGTCTAGTAATCACAACAATACCTATCCAATGTGGGAGGTTAAGGCACTAAGCCCAATAAGGACCCGAGGTTAGACTGAGTTACGGTGTAAACCCGCCCGGAACCGACCGGCTGTCCAGTAACCGCAATAATACCTATCTAATGTGAGTGGTCGGTGCTTTAATGAATAAATTAAAGCTAAGTTAGGATTGGTAGGGTTAAGTTAACTAAAACACTTAACTAACTCAACATGTTAACAAAAACTGATGGGTGGGGTTAGGTTAATACAGACATTTAAGCACTTAACATGTTTGACTAGAAAACCCTAATAACGGGGACCCATTTCAGCAGTAACCTAATTAGGTATCATGTTACCCTGAAACTAGGCAGGGTGGGGCACGATTACTGGGCTGATTATAAGCGGTCAAAAGCAAAGCCGGTTGGTGCAGCATTGTAGGTTCTAACGGAGTGCGAGCATGCACACACTTCGGAGTAGACAAACAAGGCACCGGGCATCAGTAGTATAACCTATGTATTCTAGAATTGTGTCGGGCCGCCACCATGGGACTTGATACACCCAATGGTGGGACCAGCATAGGTATCTATAATCAATTGGGGGCCGTATGACACATATGATTATGCGAGTAGGAGCCGATCTTTAGAAAAAGGGGATCACTTCACCCTGATCATGGGGTGCCAGTCAGAACAAGTACAAGTAGGTGCAGAATAATAGTGTGGGGTGCGATAGTATATTCGGTTCTAAACTACTTTATCTTAGTTTATGATACTTTCCTATTTCCAGTTTATTCCTGTCATGCTCTTTTTCTTATTCACATACTGAAGAGTCACTAGACTTACCAGGCTTTATGTCTGACTCTGTTTTTCTTTCGTCTTCTTTTCTTTCGTTCCCCGCCAGGTCCACAGGGAGGAAACAATCCAGCTTAGTCACACTCTTTGCAAGCTTCAAGACAGTAGATGTATGGTTTGGACTCTCTTTCCTTGGCTATGGCTTTTGGACACATTCTATGGGGACTTACGCAATTTTAATTATGTTTTATGCTTCTTTATTTAATAATCAAGACAGAAAATGATGATGTAATGCTTTGGAAGTATTGTGAGACAATTATGGAAATGTTTTGTATGAACACGTATTTATGAAATGAAAGTCTGTTTGTTTTCCGCTGCTTACACATATGTGTTTATATCTGTCTTGTGTTTTATCTGTGACTTTTACCTTTAAACCTCCACCAAAGTTAAGGCATTCCCTTGGTGAGTGACCTTAACGTAGGTGGGGTGTTTCACTAGGTATCAGAGCACAGGTTTACCATATTAGATAAAGTTTTTTTGAAATTATTTTCAAAAGGAAGTTTAAAGAAGCATTTTTTTGAAAAAGCGTTTTTTGTAAAAGGCATAATTTCCCAAAGCCATATGCACTATCTCTCTATCCTTTTGTCTTGAATCTTTCCTTTTTGTTTTAGCATGTCTGGAGATCTTAACCTTCCAGAAGGAGTACCGATACCTGGCTGGTTCTGAAGGTACCTAGAAGCTAGGGCCAATGATGCGGGCCCAACGGACATTCCTCCTCCCCCTGTGGCAGCGGTTCCTCCTCCTCCTCCTCCTTGTGGAAATTCTTTCGCAAAAACGTGTAGAGACTTCAAGGCTATGGGTGGGAAGGACTTTTATGGAACCGAATCCTTTGTGGTAGCAAGCAACTGGCTGAAAGAGACCGAAGATTTGTTCATCATCTTCGAAGTTGATGACAGGCAAATGATACAGCTAGCAGTGTGGTTGCTTAAAGATGAAGCTTCCTATTGGTGGGAGGTCACCAATGCTGAGAGACCAGTGGAAACCTGGGATGATTTCAGGATGAGATTTGAGATGAAATTCCTCTCCCAAGCTAAAAGGAGCCTGCAGATGGAGAAGTTCCTAACTCTTAAGCAAGGAAGCATGACGATCAAGGAGTATGTCAATCAGTTTAATCAGCTGGCCAGATTTGGGATGGATTTAGTAAACACCCAACACAAGAAGGCTCTTCGCTTCGTCAAAGGTCTGAATGAGCCTCTACACATCCTTGCTATGACCCATGTTCCCATGGGGGCAACTTATGAGAGCTTGATGGACACGGCGCTACTACACGAGGAAGATAAAGGCAAGAAAGAGGCAAAAGTGGAAGTGTCTCAAGAAAAGAAAGAAGGTTTACAGGCTAAGAAAACAGACTTCAAGAAGGGCAGGAAGAACAACAAATCCTGTGAAAAGAGAAGGTGTAATTTCTGTGGCATTGTCGGACATATAGTGAAAGACTGCAGAAAGAAGAAGGCAAAGATGAATGGTGGTTGTTTCCATTGCGGCGAGACTGGACACATGGCTAAGGACTGCCCAAAGAAGAGAGGGCATGGACAGAGGACTGGATCCACTTCAGGGGGATAGGTTCACGCGCTGGTGGCACCTCCGCAGGAACGAGGTAGAAATATCTCTGTAGAAAGCTTAGTTTATCTATATGATCATCCAATTCGCACTCTCTTTGATTCTGGCGCATCACACTCCTTTATTTCATCTGCTTTAGTAGAATCTTTGCACCTAGACAGTAGTATGATAGAAGATCCCTTGGTTGTTTCAAATCCAATTGGGGGCTCAGTTTATTTGTCAATGTTTTGTTTGGATTTGAAAATCTCTATTCTAAGCATTGAGTTTAGATGTAGTGCCTTTGTTTTGGGTTTCTCGGGATATGGATTGATCTTAGGCATGGACTGGTTATCCAGTAATGGTGCCATTCTTGATTGTGAGAAGAGAGTGGTTAAACTCTTGACTCGGCTCCGTAACACTCTAGAAATTTCTTGTAATCCCTTAAATGTTGTTATGCTTAGTTATCTAGAGTCGCTTGATGCTTCTGTTGAGAATTTGCAGTCAGTTAGAGTGGTTCGTGAATATCCGGATGTCTTTGAAGAGGTGAAGGGCTTACCTCCGAGGCGGGAAATAGACTTCCGCATATATCTTGTTGATAATGCAAAGCCCGTAGCTTTACCGGTTAGACACATGGCTCCAAGGAAGAGAAAGGAGCTTAGTAAGCAGGTTAAAGAGCTTCTCGAGAAGGGGTACATTAGACGGAGCATTTCTGAATGTGGTGCTCTAGTGGTGTCCGCAACCAAAGCGGACGGTTCGCTTCGCCTATGCGTTGATTATAGGGAACAAAACAAGCTGACCAAGAAGAATAGGCATCCTCTTCCCAGAATCGACGATTTGTTTGATCAGCTTGTAGGTGCGTCGGTTTTCTCCCAACTTGATCTGGCTATCGGGTTTCATCAGCTCAGAGTGGTTGAAGATAGCATTGATAAGACGGCATTCAGAACCACAAATGGTTTCTTCGAGTGGCTTGTCATGCCTTTTGGCTTGACAAATGCACCCGCTTATTTCGTAGACCTAATGAGCAGGGTGTTCAGAGAGTTCCTCAAAAAGTTTGTGGTTGTCTTCGTAGATGATATTTTGATCTTCTCAAAGAATGAGGAAGAACATGCTCAGCCTTTAAAAGAAATCATGGATACTCTCCGTGCACATCAACTAAAAGCAAAATTTTCCAAGTGCCACTTTTGGAGAGAAGAAGTAAGGTTTCTTGGGCATGTAGTGTCCAAAGAGGGGTTGGTCGTGGACCCCGCGAAAGTAGTGGCGGTGCAAGATTGGAAGGCACCAAGGAACGCAACCGAAGTCCGAAGTTTTCTTGGACTAGTAGGCTTTTACCGAAAGTTCATCAGAGACTTTGCAAAAATCGCAGCTCCTCTTACAAGGCTGACGAAGAAGAACTTGACTTTCGCTTTGGACTTGAATTGCGAGTTTGCTTTCCAACGCTTGAAAAGGGCTCTTACAAGAGCCCCAGTTCTAACTTTGCCTGACGGAAGCAAGATGTTCACAGCATACACGGATGCATGTGGTACGGGACTAGGCGTTGTTCTAATGCAAGAAGGGAGGGTAGTAGCTTATGGTGGAAGACAATTGAAAGTTCATGAAAAGAACTACCCAACCCACGATCTTGAGTTGACCGCCATCGTCTTTGCACTTAAGTCTTGGCGCCATTACCTCGTAGGTGAGAAGTTCGAATTATACACTGACAATAAATCGTTGAAGTATCTTTTCTCGCAGAAAGATCTTAACTTGAGGCAACAAAGATGGATGGAGTTTCTTGCCTCGTATGATTTCGAGATTTCCTACACTCCTGGCAAGGGCAATGTAGTAGCAGACGCCTTGAGTAGAAATAAGCTGACACTAAGCCCTCTCTTTGTAGAATGGCAAAGCTTGGAGTATATAGCCAGTTTTAACTTTAGGCCCTCCTCTGATTTTGTACCGGGTTTGTTAGCATCTCTTGAAGTGCGCCCTACTCTTTTGGACTCAATAGGGACTGCACAACGTGAAGACCCTCAACTTGTTTATGTGATTGACAAGCATATTAGGGGTGAGACTTCTAGTCACCTTAGTAGATACACCATCGATGATAAGGGTTGGCTGAGGCGGGATGGAAGACTATGCGTCCCACAAGCAAGGGAGTTGATAAAGAAGGTTCTCGAGGAAGCGCATCATTCCAAGATGACTATACACCCTGGTGGAGACAAGATCTACAAGGACGTAAAGAGAGTTTTCTTTTGGAGTGGCATGAAGAAGGACGTGGCAGATTTCGTTTCTAAGTGCATGATATGCGAACAAGTCAAGGCGAAGCAGAAGAAGCCTGGTGGTCTGCTCCACCCTCTAGAGGTCCCTCAATGAAAGTGGGATAGCAATTCAATGGACTTCATTGATGGGCTGCCTAGGTCAAGAAGGGGCAGTACTAGCATTTGGGTAATAGTGGACTGGCTCACAAAAAGCGCCCACTTTTTACCTGTCAAGAGTAGAATGACTGCCTCATCTCTAGCGTCTCTTTATCTTAAAGAGATAGTTCGACTCCATGGAATGCCCTCCAACATTGTTAGTGACCGAGACCCTAGCTTTACAAGTGAGTTTTGGCGGAGTCTGCAAGAAGCTGTAGGCACACAGTTATGCTTGAGCACGGCCTATCACCCCCAAACCGATGGCCAGACGAAAAGGGTGAACAGAGTTTTAGAGGATCTTTTGAGACTCTGCGTTCTTGACTTTGGAGGGACATGGGAGGATCATCTTCCTTTAGTGGAATTCGCCTACAACAACAGCTACCAAGCCACCATAGGCATGGCACCCTTCGAAGCCTTGTATGGAAGACTGTGCTGATCACCAACTTGTTGGTGGGAGTCTACAGATAATCTTATACTTGGGCCAGACATGATTAGAGAGACTTCAGAGAAAGTGGACTTAATACGAAGAAGGATGAAGACGGCCCAAGATAGACAGAAGTCCTACGCCGACAAAAGAAGGACCAACCTTGAGTTTGAGGTTGGGGACAGGGTTTTCCTTAAGGTATCTCCTTTAAGGAACGTCGTTCGCTTTGGATCCGCAAGAAAGCTAGCACCAAGATTTGTAGGGCCGTTCCCTATCATCGAGAAGATTGGAAAGATGGCTTATAGAGTAGAGCTGCCCGAAAGGTTGGCTGGAGTCCACAATGTCTTTCATATTTCTCACCTACGAAAGTGTTTACATGAGTCTGCGGAAGTGGTGGAGCCAAGCATTCTAGAAGAAGTTGAGTTAGAACAAGAAGCAACTGTGAGGAAAGTTCCAACTCGTATCTTGGGAACTGAAATCAAAAAGCTACGCAACCGTGAAGTCAAGCTCGTTAAAGTTCAATGGAGCGACGCCGAGGAAGACGCGACTTGGGAAACTGAGGACAGAATACACGCGGCCTACTCTTTTCTTTTTGAGGGCACATCTTTGATCTCTCTTTTTCCTTAAGTTATGCTTGTACCTATCTTTTTAGGTATATCTTCTCGGTCCTTTTCCTAACCCCTTAGGTAGAAAACTAACGGTGCAAACATGTATTTGAAAACATGTTATGGATGATGGTTGCAAGTGGTTTCTAGTGATTGCTCGTGGATGCATATGCACACACACCCTAGGTTTTAGATCGACTCAGTCACCTCATATTGCATATGCATATTTGTATTCATATTTGTATATGGCTGAAACTTGATGTGTTGTTACATGGATGTCGCATTTATATGAATGGTTGCGCACTCATGTAGAATTATGAGTAGGGAAAAATTTGCATACATAATGGATTCATGACACTTACATGATTTGCATTAAGGAGGTCAACTGAATCAGTAGACCGCCTAATTTTTTTGCATTAGATAAGGACATATACACACACTATGCATATGATCATGAAGCATTAAATGTCTTTCGAGGACAATGGACGCTTGGGTATGATGGTTGAGTAGATGGACGATTGGATGGTAGGATATACATTCTTCCTTACTTGAAGATTTCGGGGACGAAATCCTTTTAAGAGGGGGAGTATGTAACACCCCGTAATTATGTAACATTAAGTTTCACAAATTAAAGTATAATTAATTCTAAATAAAAGGATTAAGGGAAACAGGTTACGCCATTGCGTTCGTCTCGGAATTCTGCTTGAGATAGAGTCCGAGTTTGCGTAAATCAGACTCCGTATGAAGGAGTTATGACCTCCGGAAGTTTCAGAATTCAATTTAAAATTCAAACAGTTCAAAATTCAGTTTAAAATTCGAAAACAGACCCAAACTGGGCTGGGCGAGAAAATTCCCGCCCAGGACCCAGGTCGACCAGGGGGTCGACCTTGGTACCCAGGTCGACCATGTGGTCGACCTGGGGGTCGACCTGCCCAGTCGACCTGGTCAGGTCTTGGCTGGCGTGGTCGGGTTCTGGTCGAATTTCTGAGTCTTGGTGTGTCTCTAGGGCTGACTTGTCACCTCCTGATTGGCTCCTCTTGGTGTGTATGGTATGGATTCACTCTATGATCATCTAACGGCTCAAATCAATCTGAAATTCTATAAATACAACCTAAGACTCAACCTAAATTCACACAAAAAATAGAGCTAGAGCCGTCATGCTGCCGGGAGGAAACTAAGAGTAGCCGTCAGTTGGAGAAAGCTTAGAGACGAGCAAAACTAAAGTAAAAACAAGATTCAAACAACGTTTATCTACCCAAAGGAAAGCATTGCAAATTCAGAACTCAGAAACCAGAAAATCAAGATCGTTGTTTGTTGTAAGTATAGTGATTTTTCTGATGGGAATAAAATTAAGACTTGATTCGATGTAAAGTGGAAATGGAATTTTACTATTGTATAACGACGATGCTAATTCATATCTGTGTATTGCAATGATTGTATTATGAATGGTATTGGGATATTTGTGGTATAATTGACTTGATGTTGGTCCTGTTGTACATTTAGAATGAAGGCAACATCACATACAAGTATATGGTTAATGTTAGGATTTACACCTATATGTTTATATGTTTAACAAAGATCGTATACATTTTTCTAAGTCCAAGTTAAGACTTATATACACATGTTCTATGTTAAGACCATTATGCCTACATGATTAAACCCCGTGTATATGTTCTTATATTCCTTGCAAGTTTTTAATTGGGTCCACGCCAAGTACCATTTAGTTTCACGCGATTATTACAAGTTTCATGTTATAATAGGATACATGATTTGATCTAGTTCACACTTTTGAGTTAATGTCAAAAATAGACATTTTTATGGACATGTACTAACTTTGTCACATGCTAGTTTGTGTTTGAAGTTATGCCTAGATAAAAATATGGTTACGATTGTTTTAGGCAAGTCTAAATTTTGCCATTTCATGTGACACCTATTTAATTAGATTCTTATTTGAATGCAAGTTCACATGACAAGTTGAAACCCATGTTAATTAGATCGCAAAGTTGCAAGTTCATATGTTACAGACCCTTTATGTTATTTAGAATATTTCATGTTCTTGGCTTTCCCTTCTATGCTTATAAGTTGGGGTTGAATATCTAGCCCAACATTCATTATAATCTTGCGGACGTACAAACGGGGGAATATCGTTGGGATTAAAACATGAAAATATATGTATTGGCATGATTAGCACATGCCAATAAATTGGTGACATTTAAATGGTATTAATTTCTATACCAAAAACGATGAACTTGAAAATGGGCCATAACATTTAATTGTTAACACATTTACATATAAAGAACAAATATGTAAATATAGAAAATACGAATGTGCTTAACCCTAGGTTGGATTGAGTTGTGATGTAAACCTGCCCGGACCCGCCCGGTTGTCCAGTAATCACAACAATACCTATCCAATGTGCGAGGTTAAGGCACTAAGCCCAATAAGGACCCGAGGTTAGACTGAGTTGCGGTGTAAACTTGCCCGGAACCGACCGGCTGCCCAGTAACCGCAACAATACCTGTCTAATGTGAGTGGTCGGTGCTTTAATGAATAAATTAAAGCTAAGTTAGGATTGGTAGGGTTAAGTTAACTAAAACACTTAACCAACTCAACATGTTAACAAAAACTGATGGGTGGGGTTAGGTTAATACAGACACTTAACCACTTAACATGTTTGACTAGAAAACCCTAATAACGGGGACCCATTTCAGCAGTAACCCAATTAAGTATCATGGTACCCTGAAACTAGGCAGGGTGAGGCACGATTACTGGGCTGATTATAAGCGGTCAAAAGCGATGGCGGTTGGTGCAGCAGTGTAGGTTCTAACGGAGTGCGGGCGTGCACACACTTCGGAGCAGACAAACAGGGCACTGGGCATCAGTAGTATAACCTATGTATTCTAGAATTGTGTCGGGCCGCCACCATGGGACTTGATACACCCCATGGTGGGACCAGCATAGGTATCTAGAATCAATTGGGGGCCGTATTACACATATGATTATGTGAGTAGGAGCCGATCTTTAGAAAAAGGGGATCACTTCACCCTGATCATGGGGTGCCAGTCAGAACAAGTACAAGTTGGTGCAGAGTTATAGTGTGGGGTGCGATAGTATATTCGGTTCTAAACTACTTTATCTTAGTTTATAATACTTTCCTATTTCCAGTTTATTCCTGTCATGCTCTTTTTCTTATTCACATACTGAAGAGTCACTAGACTTACCAGGCTTTATGTCTGACTCTGTTTTTCTTTCGTCTTCTTTTCTTCCGTTTCCCCCCCCCCCCCCCCCCCAGGTCCACAGGGAGGAAACAATCCAGCTTAGTCACACTCTTTGCAAGCTTCAAGACAGTAGATGTATGGTTTGGACTCTCTTTCCTTGGCTATGGCTTTTGGACACATTCTATGGGGACTTACGCAAATTTAATTATGTTTTATGCTTCTTTATTTAATAATCAAGACAGAAAATGATGATGTAATGTTTTGGAAGTATTGTGAGACAATTATGGAAATGTTTTGTATGAACACGTATTTATGAAATGAAAGTATGTTTGTTTTCCGCTGCTTACACATATGTGTTTATATCTGTCTTGTGTTTTATCTGTGACTTTTACCTATAAACCTCCACCAAAGTTAAGGCATTCCCTTATTGAGTGACCTTAACGGAGGTGGGGTGTTTAACCCGTTTTGATCTCTTACAATCTAATCCAGTAAGCGTGTCCCGTCCTCGACCTAGATCGAGCTCACTTTGATACTATATGGGTTACTGGTTGAAAAGGGTCCCATACTTGACACAAGCTTTCCACCTATGCTTGGTCCCCACTAGGATTTCCCCCCTCAACCCCCTCTTATTCATGTCTTCTTACATGTTTCAACTTGGTTAAGTGTTTATAATTATATCCCACATGTCACCCATGTTTCCCACTTATCAAATCAACATGTATTATTGGTTAAGTTTGTCTTAACCCACTCCACTTATCAGATCAATATATATATTATTGGCTAAGCTGGTCTTAACCCTACCCACTTATCAGATTAATATATATTATTGGTTAAGTTGGTCTTAACCCAACCACTTATCAAATTAATATATATTATTGGTTAAGCTGGTCTTAACCCTAACTACTTATCAGATTAATATATATATATTATTGGTTAAGCTGGTCTTAACCCTACCCACTTATCAGATTAATATATATTATTGGTTAAGCCGGTCTTAACCCTACCCACTTATTAGATTAATATATATTATTTGTTAAGCTGGTCATAACCCTACCCACTTAACATGTTTTATGTATCATATATATATACATACATATATATATATCGTATAACATGTTTTACTTAATTTATGATGAAGTACATCGTAGTTCACAGATATATTGGTTAAGAGAATAACTCCCTAAGTATCAACCCTGCAGACCGAAATCAACATCGGATCGATACTCAGAGAATTACTCAACTCAACCAATCTTCTTTTTGTCAATCATACTCATCTTTGATCGCATTAATTAATTATTAATGCACAGACCTCTCACATTATGTCGATTGCTTGTGGCCACTGGATATGCCGGGCGGTTCCGGGCAGACTTCCACCACAAGCCAGACTTAACCTCGTGTCTAAGCGTCTTTTAATTATGCCTATGACCTCTCACATTAGACTGTCGTTTGCGGTTGCTAGATGTGCCGGGCGGGTTCGGGCAGTCTTATACCACAAACAAGTCTAACCTTGTGTCTTAGGCATTTACTACACATTTAATTTATACATTTGACCTCTCACATTAGACTACCATTTGTGGTTGCTGGATATGCCGGGCGTGTCCGGACAGTCTTATACCACAAAGGAGTCTAACCTCGTGTCTTAGGCATTTATTATTACACATAATTATTTAACCCCAATTTGAATTAATATCCTTATTTCAAATCGTCAATAATTTCCAATTTAATCTATGTCCATAATTGTCACCTAAATTATGTCCATAATTTCTAGGCATATAAATTATGCCAATTAATGTCTAAAATTAATTATATGCTTTTAAGCCATTTTATGTCAATTTCACAACTTCAATATTTTATATTTTCCCAATATCCCCACGTCGTTCATATGTGTAACTCATGAAATATGTTAGACTCGCAAATAGTCTAACTCATAAGAAGAAAAGAAAAATCACAACTTGCATAACACATAAAATGGATCTAACTAGCATATAAGAATAGTCTAGCATGGATCAAAACTTGCATGATTGTAATTCATATTAACATAAATTTGCATAATCGATAACTTACATAGGAAATACGCATAATTTTCATAAACTACAAACTGGCATGGATCAAATTATATAAGATATGATTTGCATAGATCTATACACATAAAGGTGAACTTGCATATATGAACATGGTTTTCGCATAAACTTGCATATGATCTACATACCAACTTGTATTAAACTTGCATATGTAATTTAGACATGTAAACTATGATTTACATATAAGCTTACATATGATTCGCGTACAAACATGCATATGATTTACCTCCAAACTTACATATAAACTAATGTCATAAAAAAATGAATCAAATTAAACATATGTGAGTAGACATATGAAATGGATCCACCAACATAAGGTAACAAAAATTGGCATATGAACCAACATCATGAATCTTTGTACATAAGACAACAACTAATGTATATTCACAAAATAGACAATATCATATCGATTAATGATTCAACAGGCACAATCTTATAACCCAAACTATAACTCATCATAATTAATTTATTAATTATTTTGTGAAAGAAATTGTACTCACAAAGAACGGATTAGAAAAGAGAATAAATTCGTTCGTCGTTTTTTCTACAATCTTGTCTCATAATTCCTTAGCTTTAAGAAGAAGGTGATCTGTTCCAGCAGCAGCATGGTGGCTAAGGGACTAATTTAGTTTAGGTTTAGAGCTTGAGTCTATGTATGCTTATATAGAAGTTTAGATTAATTCTAGCCTTTAGATATTAGGTTTTTAATCCGCATCGTACACCTAGTGTTGAGTCAGCAAATGTATTATATATATATTAATAACCTTCTATTTTTCTTCCCTTAAATTAATATGAATTGAAATTAAACATCTAATTGCATATTTTTTCGATTAGCGTATTCTTCTTAATTGATGTCAATTAACATTGAATAACAATTTTACTATATTCCTCAAATTAACATATTCTGCTTAATGTTAATTGACATAAGTGACAAATTAGCATAAGCATTTATACAAATTAAGATAATTACATGGTTTCCTAACAATACCCTATTAACATGTTTACAATTTGATGTCAAATAACATGCTTTTACAAATGAACATAAATGCCCAATTAACATATTTTCTTTAATTAATATCAATTAATATGAATGACAAATTAGCACAAACACATATATAAACTATGGTCAATTACATGTTTTTCAATCAATTCCATATTAACACACATCTACAAATTAATTTTAATCTATTCATGTTTACATATTCTTCCTTACTGTATACATTAATTTCCCATATATATATGTATATATATATATATATATGCGCACCTATTCATAAATTCTAATATTGACAACTAATGCAAATTGATTGCTTACCTATTTTAAAAAGTGGAAATCGAGTATAATTTAATTCCCATTTTTTTTCTACTTTCCTCGTAACATACAAAATCAATGCATAATGAAGTTACCTACATACATATATATCTATTTATACATGCATAAATCTTTCCTTCCGCTTTTTTTATTTTGTATTAATTGCATTAATTTTTCTTTTACTGCAGCCTAATTAATTCACATGCATTTTTTTCAGTGCACATTTTTAAACTTGTACCTTCTTAACATAATTGCATATATATATATATATATATATTCATTTTTTTATTTTTCTTCATTAATTAATCCTTTAATTAATTATCTTTACGGTATAGTATATATAATTACGGGGTGTTACAGTATGCCACACAGGCAATTCACGCTATGCAACCGATGTCTGTCAATCACACAGAATGAAATCCGATGTCAGACACACATCCATTTACAAGTTCATTCTGGGTCTGAACGAAACCGGATGCACCTTATTCCTCATCCTATATGTCCAATATAGGAGAGAGGTCCTCGCATGTCTGGTCGATCTCCAAGTACGTCTGGACGATCACCACATATTACCTTGTCTTGGGTGTATAGCCCAATCAAGACATCAGTAATCATCCAAACGATGTGAAGACCTCTGATCTTCGACCACCGTCTTCATCCTCGACATATCGGCGAATCAGTTATTCAGAATGGGATAAACCTGGTCTTCCCAAACAACTCGTGTATATAATAAACAAGTACTATAAAAACACAACATACGCCTTATTCCAATCCAAAATATTCCTTTATTCGAATATTCTTATACTTTGGGAAAGGTTCCCATTAATTTTATCAAAGATAAATTCTTTAAATTTACTCTTTAATCTTCCTTTGGATATCAATTCAAACCATTTTAATGTTTTCCAAACTAGTCGGGATTAGCGAACCTTACCGAAGTAATCATTTGTTTAATTTCCCAATCCCAACCTATTCATCCCATGAAGTAAAACTAGTAGTACTTCATATCTAACACCACGGTGTTATCGGTAAAATTAATTTCCATTTCGCATTCAAATCTAATTAAAGATTTAACTATCGCCTGGACTAAAACTGGTGGTACTCCATTCTCGACCATTTCTTGAATTTGATAATTTTAGTTATCAAATTCACCCTTCAATCTAGTTAAAGATTCATTAAAAATCTGATTCAGTTTTAATTTTCAAAAATCATTACTTAATGATTATTCAAAGTTAAGAAATAAATTTTATCTTTCACTAGGTTAAAGAACTAATGTCATTTAAAATACAGCTCCTGATAAACCCAAAATCACATTCCATTAACAATGGAGTCTTCAAGGAAAATAGATCAATATATATAATCGATATGAACTTCCATATCCAACCGATAATATAAATGGAATAACGGCCAAGCCTTTTAAATTCCATATATATTAACAGTCTTTCTCTACAGAAGCTCACTTCGATTATTACCAAATCGAATTCCATTAAATTCCAATTTAATATGTTAAATTGGAAAACTTTACTTTGGAAAATCTCCTTTAAATCTTAACAAAAGATTTATAAATTCCAAATCACATTTCACTGTAAATCGGGTTAAAGAACGAATGTCGCTAAAAACATATTTCACGATAAACCCAATTCACATTCCATTTTATTCCAATTATTAAATATAATTGGAAACTCTAACAATCTTAATTAAAAGATTTATTCTCTTCACCTGGGGTTCAAGAACAGTGTTACTGAAGACACCGTTCACGACAAACCCAAAATCCCATTTGATATTAAATACAAGACTCTGAATAGAAAATATATCGGCTTATATTCAATATCAAATTCTACGACCCACAAATATCGTATTGGAAATAACGTTATAAATATATCTTTCAAATTTCCATAACAATATCTGTATAATCACGAAATCCAACATCGAAATATTCCAAAGACAATTTCGATTCAAGTCCATTCCAATTTATATATTGGAAGTTCTGGTTATTTTTAAAATCATTTCAAAAATCCAATTTATTTATTTAAAAGTTATTGGATTTTAAATCTAGTTAATAACTAGTTCATTTGGATAAAAATATATTTTTACCTTCTCAAATATGGAATTTTTCATCCCAATCATTTCTTATGATTTTACGCTTATTGATATTTTTAATAATATTATCAAGGCCCGTATAGTCGATTTCCATAAACGGCCATCGAACTGATCTTACAACGACCTTTTCCAAATTTGATTTGGACATAATTCCATGTCCAACCATTAGATTTCAAATCTCCAATATTCGTTAGAAAGCTCTTTTCAATACGAACCCAACGGTTCCAGTTTTAGGAGAATCCGACGATCGGATCTCCTGAAATGTTCATTCGAAGTCAATGGTCGAAATTCGCGATCTGTCGCAACGCGGCGCGTTCTATTCAGGCCATTATATATATATATATATATATATGAAATATATTTCGTCAATTTCCAATTAAAACATATTTTATAAATTGTTTTAAATTCGTTTTCAAAACAATTTCAACTTCATATTCAATTTCCAATCAAAATTGAATATTCCATATCATTCGATATATATATAAAGATAGTATTTTCAAAATATTATATTTTGAAATCACTTCCTTTTCGATATTCCTTTTAAATATGAATAAAATCGGTATAAATATTGTTTGCGTCAAAATGGCGCACATCTAATCAACACGGCTTTATATTTTTAAATATATTCGTGTCTATCCCAAATCGGACATCAAAATTAGATTTTGATCCTTTACTGAATATTATTTGAAAATATTCATTATTTTAAAATATTCGTTATTTTAAAATTTTCATTCGTTCTAAATTGGAATCAGACACAGTCAATAACCATATAATGTTATTTATATGGATTTCACACAACAAATGTGTATAACAACAATAATAAACAATCAACCATCATCCAGAGTGCATTTTACACTGTATAAGCATTAAATATAA
Source organism: Allium sativum (assembly GCA_030737875.1). Lineage (NCBI taxonomy): Eukaryota > Viridiplantae > Streptophyta > Magnoliopsida > Asparagales > Amaryllidaceae > Allium > Allium sativum. Next base: position 422,520,595 of record CM060909.1, on the reverse strand, counting down.
ACATTCAATGCTTACACAGCTTGTCAACCAATTGATTGACATGCAACTAAATATTGGGATTAGTGTATGTCTAATATCATCCCAATACCCATGTGGGGTTTCAATCAACAAATAATGAATTTTATTTGTGCAGTTGGGCGATGTGTAAAATTTATCGTCCCAATCCATATCAGTCAAATCGGTGTACATAAACAAATCGTCTGATTTGTAAATGAATATTTATTTTATTCATATACACGTTAAAAATTATATCTTTAACAATAAAATATTTATTAAATTCATTTACACTATAAAAATAATATTTTTATTGTTCTAACATATTTTAGAAAATTTTGGCGGCATAACGGGACGATATCAAAATCGGGTAATGTCTAGCATTACCCCTCTCCTGATATTGGCTCGCGCCATACGCACATAACAATTCTAATCAATTCGTTTCACCCAAACAACCAAATTCAACCAAACAATCTACTCAACCAAACCACACACTCAAACAAGTCGTCCATGGTCTATGGACGATGGGGAACAGTTCATATATGCTGTTATAAAATAAATAACTGTATAAGAAAATTTCAGTGAGGAGTTCTCACCTATGGGATCCACCCCGTAATTCTTTAATTCTGAACAGTTTGGATTCTACTCCTTTTCCGCTCGTCGTGTCCTTCATCGTGTTTTCAACGAAATCTGTTTAACACCGTTTATGTTAAAAATCCCATTCTTAACTCATTTTTATATCGCTTATATATATATATAGCTCATTCTTTTTATTTTTAAAAATCGCTTCTATATATTTTTAAAAATCGTATCTCTTCATTTCTAAAGATTGTATCTTTCCACCATAAAAAAATATAATCTTTTCATTGTCAAAAATATAATCTTTTCATTGTCAAAAATATAATCTTTTCATTGTTAAAAATGTAATCTTTTCATTCTCAAAAATATAATCTTTTCGTTGTAAAAAATATATTCTTTTCATTGTCAAAAATATAATCTTTTCATTGTCAAAAATATAATCTTTTCATTATGAACACACTATAAAATTCCCATTTTTATTTTGTTCATATATAAATAAGAAAATCACATTTTTATTCGATGTCCTCATAAATAAAAATCATATTTTTATCAATGTTATTTTTATATAAAAATCACGTTTTTATAACTATTCCATTTATTTTAAAACTGATTTTATGTATGCTATTATGTATTTTAAAAATTGATTATACTTGCTATTATATATTTTAAAAACTAATTTTTTTTTCTATTTTCAAAAACAATGTCATTAAAAAAAAACTGAAATTTAAAAAAACATGGTTATTTGTATATATAAAAAAAGAAAAGAAATAAGAAAAGCTCACTGTTATATTTTCATTGTCTGTCGCCTTTAGGAAATCGCGCATCCTAGGGTTGCCTTTGCTGCCGCCTTCAGTTGACAGGACCGTCTGCTCCCTCGACGTGGCTAGGCGCGCGCCACTTCCTCCGGGAGTTCGAGCCATCTCGACGGTCTCTGGTGCGTTGGAGGAGCAATTTTGGGGGCGGTTTACTCGAGTTAGGGGAGGAGTGAGGGAGAGCGACGACGAGAAGAGGGGGATGGCCTTGGGAGAGGGCGGTGGACTTGGTGACGACGGTGAAGGGGAGCGACGGTAGCTGGGTGGGGTGGGATCGGTTTTTGAGCGGTGGTTTTTTTCGTTCCAGATCTGAATGAGAGAGAGAGAGAGAGAGAGAGAGTGGATGGTGTGTTGACCAAGTAAATATATGTATTTAATTTATTATATTTTTCTCTAAAAAGTTCCTTTTTCATTTTAACCCCAAATCGAACCCATCGACTGTCGCCCCTAGCTAATTACCCCCATTCCGAACACAATGGGATATGTTTCATAAGCCAATTCGACTGTTACGATCAGTTTTCGTCGAAATTAAAATATAAATCAATATATATTTAATTTGAACGCACATTTCAATTTACCAGGGCCACATACTGATTCTAAAAATTCCAGAAAAATAAATCTGGCTATGTTTTCGTGATACGGTCCTAACAAAACTAATTTCATCGAATTTGGAGACCGTTTGAAAAATGGCCATTTTCTTATCGATCCAGATTGACTAAAACCGACAAAACAGGTTTTCTTTTGCCACGCTCACATATTGATTCCAAAAATTATGAATTTTGGAATATAGAAATAACTTGACATCCCGGATCCAACAAAAGTGGTTTCGTCGAAAACGGAGGTCGTTTGCAAAATCGCTATTTTTAAGGGTTATATTTCCATAGCGACTATTTTGAATTTTCAACTGGAAATAACTTTTTATTCCCGCTATGAAATTTTGATTTTTCAGTTTCGTTGGAAAGATATTTGCAAATAGATTCAAATATTTTTTGTTTCACCAAAATCCGGTTTATTTTGAATCATGTACATTCATTTGAAATTTTAATCGAATTTTCAAACTATCGTGCCATTTCCAATTCCTTTTATAATTAAAATAAATATTTATATTTTAACTTCGGTTCAAATAAATATATATGTTCTATTTCTATTCAAAATAAATTTCTCGTTGTTATTATTTAATATAAATCATTTTAAATATTCAAAATTCATTAAAATTGCCAAAATAAAATTTTTAAATTGGTCCTGATTTTCCGGGTTGTTACAATCTCCACCACTTAAAATCATTTCGTCCTCGAAAAGGAACGGAGCTGAAAGTTGTTTAACTAACCAACTCAACTTTCATTATTTCCATTATGGCTTAAAAGTTTCAACTTTTCAGTTTCTAAGAACTTTTCAAATTTTTCAAAAATTTGGCAACACCCTAAATTTTCGAAAAAATTCACCATAATCTCCCTTGTACGGGAGCACCGGGAAAATCCCCAAACCTCCACACAGGCCTCTCCAATCAAAAAGAAATAGAAACAGCCAAGCGGCTAGCCAATCGGCTCATGAAATCATCCAAACCCAATAAACTAGTAAACATGTACCTATTTGTCGGGCATACAATTTTATTCCTCTTCTCTAGCCTCCTTGTTATGACCTGTTCACACATATATATGTACATGTATGCATTTGCAATCAATTTCCAATTCAGTTCAATATTTGATATAATTTGGTTATATTTACCTTTCTTTCACATAATGGTTTATTAGATAACAAACAATCATACAACACGACCATCAATCAGTTAGTGAATTAACATTTCAAATTCATAATTTTGACATATAAACAGAAAATCATGTTTTTTGATTACAATAATGTATTCTAACTATATTTTGGTCCTCACACCAGTCAATTGGAAATATATAAATATCCCACTTTCGAAACTCGAACATAAATGCTGATGGTGTCATGACAATAATCAGTACCATCTCCGGGCGACTAGAGTGTGATTCTATATCTATCCAGTATATTTGAGGCTTCGTATACACGTGGATCAGACGTATATTCAAAATCTCCATATACTTTATTGTCCAAATTCAATTTAAAATAAATATTCAAATACGAATAATTAAATTTAATTTTCAAAACTAAATTCATTTTCCTTTTTTTTAAATAACACTCTTCAGACTCATTCTAAGATACTGCTGATCCCATCTCTAACGAGTCATTCTCATTGGATATTGCTAATCCAATCTCTGATGAATTCTTTCGTTTGGTTCTAATGTATCTTGTTCTCCGAGCTCTGTAAACCAAAGCTCTGATACCCCCTATAACGACCCGAACTTTCCGGTCTCCGAAGAGATGAGAAAGAACGGATTGCTTTGAGGACAAGACGAATCAGAACACAAACAGAAGAACATTTCATTACTTATTACAACAATTTCATCAGAATACAAGAATATACAGAGTATGAATAAATATTACACATTTACGAAATATCAGAGGTTTACAAGTTACAATGCAACGGAAATTAATACAAAACACAACTGAAAAGAATATACGGATACAGAGCTTTCTGAAAATCACTCCAGCTGTAAACCAGGATCCTGTGAATATAAATCTGCAAAACCAAAAACTACTAGCTGCTCGTGTGGAAAATAGGGGCACCCAGAGTTTAGGTTAAAAAAATAAACTCCAGGTCAGTCATGTGACTGGTGTGAGAACAAAACAGTTATTTAAAACTTCACTTTAAAATCAGATATATCAACGGACCACGCTATATAACACGGAACGGGTTTCCACCCAAGAATATCAGTGCATATAACAAAACAACGCTACGATTTTTGGAAACATGAGGCTATTATAAGACCCAGGTCCCATCACACAATGCAATGTAAGCCGGAGGATAGGGTTTTCCCTTATAATAGCCAAACATTCTTGGCACGTTAAAACAAATCATTTGATACTATTATAAGTGCATATGTATAAAACAGCTTCAAATATAAATGTATCAATCCTAGGCGGCATGGTACCATATATCATGTCGCCAATACTAGGCTTTACAATCAGAACCGCAAAGTCACATATTAGAAGTTGAATTTCCATCTGTGAACCAAGGCAAGGGATCGTCCTTACCGCTTCGAGACTGTCTAGCCCGAGCCTCAGGATTAGAGCTCGAGTGACCCTTGGATCGTCAGGGTCGGTCCACACGGAGTGGATTAAAATGCCTGAACATTGCGTTTCCCCGCCCTATGGGGCGTAAATCTGGTATGTATAAAGACCATCCATCGGCTCCGTAGAGACCGAAATAACCGAGGCGCCTCGCTATCCATTATCCACATAAGTAAAATGTCAGGGCTAGTAAAACGCTGACACCACTCCTAGCTAGAAGGAAACACATGCCCTCCCTGAGGTCCTCTCCCGTTTCTGGTTCACACCGGGGTGCGAGGCTCACGAATTAACGCTACACAAAGCTATGCTATATTAAAGTCGTGCTTTGTTCGTCAACCACAAGACTCTGCTTTTCAACAGAAGCCTTGATCATTTGCATCTCAACATGCCACATAGGCAATTCACGCTATGCAACCGATGTCTATCAATCACACAGAATGAAATCCGATGTCAGACACACATCCATTTAAAAGTTCATTCTGGGTCTGAACGAAACCGGAGGCACCTTATTCCTCGTCCCGTATGTCCAATGCAGGAGAGAGGTCCTCGCATATCTGGTCGATCTCCAAGTACGTATGGACGATCACCACTTATTACCTTATCTTGGGTGTACAGCCCAATCAAGAAATCAGTAATCATCCAAACAATGTGAACACCTCCGATCTTCAACCACCGTCTTCATCCTCGACATATCGTCGCATCAGTTATTCAGAATGGGATAAACCCGGTCTTCCTGAATAACTTGCGTATATAATAAACAAGTGCTATAAAAACACAACATACGTCTTATTCCAATCCAGAATATTCCTTTATTCAAATATTCCAATGCTTTGGGAAAGGTTCCTATTAATTTTATCAAAGATAAATTCTTTAAATTTACTCTTTAATCTTCCTTTGGATATCAATTCAAACCATTTTAAGGTTTTCCAAACTAGTCGGGATTAGCAAACCTTACCGAAGTAATCATTTGTTTAATTTCCCAGTCCCAACCTATTCATCCCATGAAGTAAAACTGGTAGTACTTCATATCTAACACCACGGTGTTATCGGTAAAATTAATTACCATTTCGCGTTCAAATCAAATTAAAGATTTAACTATCGCCTGAAGTAAAACTAGTGGTACTTCATTCTCGATCATTTCTTGAATTTGATAATTTTAGTTATCAAATTCACCCTTCAATCAGGTTAAAGATTCATTAAAACTCTGATTCAGTTTTAATTTTCAAAAATCATTACTTAATGATTATTCAAAGTAAAGAAATAAATTTTATCTTTCACTGCGTTAAAAAACTAATGTCATTTAAAACACAGCTCCTAATAAACCCAAAATCACATTCCATTAACAATGGAATCTTCATGGAAAACAGATCAATATATATAATCGATATGAACTTCCATATCCAACCGATAATATAAATAGAATAACGGCCAAGCCTTTTAAATTCCATATATATTAACAGTCTTCCTCTACAGAAGCTCACTTCGATTATTACCAAATCGAATTCCATTCAATTCCAATTTAATATGTTAAATTGGAAAACTTTACTTTGGAAAATCTCCTTTAAATCTTAACAAAATATTTATAAATTCCAAATCACATTTCACTACAAATCGGGTTAAAGAACGAATGTCGCTAAAAACACATTTCACGATAAACCCAATTCACATTCCATTTTATTCCAATTATTAAACATAATTGGAAACTCTAACAATCTTAATTAAAAGATTTATTCTCTTCACCTAGGGTTCAAGAACAGTGTTACTAAAGACACCGTTCATGATAAACCCAAAACCCCATTTGATATTAAATACAAGACTCTGAATAGAAAATATATCGACTTATATTAAATATCAAATTCTACGACCAACAAGTATTGTATTGGAAATAATGATATAAATATATCTTTCAAATTTCCATAACAATATCTGTATAATCACGAAATCCAACATCGAAATATTCCGAAGACAAATTCGATTCAAATCCATTCCAATTTATATAATGGAAGTTCTGGTTATTTTTAAAACCATTTCAAAAAAACAATTTATTTTATTTAAAAGTTATTGGATTTCAAATCTAGTTAATAACTAGTTCATTTGGATAAAAAAAATATTTTTACCTTTTCAAATATAATTTTTCATCCTAATTCTTTCCAAATCATTTCTTATGATTCTACACTAATTATTGATATTTTTAATAATTTTATCAAGGCCCGTACAGTCGATTTCCATAAATGGCCATCGAACTGTACTTATAGCGACCTTTTCCAAATTTTATTTGGATATAATTCCAAATCCAACCGTTAGATTTCAAATCTCTAATATTCGTTAGAAAGCTCTTTTCGCTACGAACCAAAGGTTTCGGTTTTAGGAGAATCCGACGGTCGGATCTCCCGAAACGTCCATTCGAAGTCAATGGTCGAAATTCTCGAACTACCGCAGCGCGGCGCGTTCTATTCAGGCCATTATATATATATATGTATGTATATATATATATATATCGATTTCTATTTAAAACATATTTTATAAATCTTTTTAAATTCGTTTTCAAAACGATTTCAACTTCATATTCAATTTCCAATCAAAATTGAATATTCCATGTCATCGATATCTGTATAAATAATAATATTTTCAAAATATTATATTTTGAAATCACTTCCTTTTCGATATTCCTTTTAAATAAGAACAAAATCGGTATAAATATCGTTCTTGTCAAAATGGCGCACATCTAATCAACACAACTTTATATTTTTAAATATATTCGTGCCCATCCCAAATCGGACATCAAAATCAGATTTTGATCCTTTATTGAATATTATTTTAAAATATTCATTATTTTAAAATATTCGTTATTTTAAAATATTCATTCGTTCTGAATTGGAATCAAACATAGACAATTACCATATAATGTTATTTGTTTGGATTTCACACAACAAATGTGTATAACAACAATAATAAACAAACAACCATCATCCAGAGTGCATTGTACACTGTATAAGCATTAAATATAAGCATTCAACGCTTACACAGCTTGTCAACCAATCGATTGACATACTACTAAATATTGGGATTAGTGTATGTCCAATATCATCCCAATACCCGTGTGGGGTTTCAATCAACAAATAATGAATTTTATTTGTGCAGTTGGGCGATGTGTAAAATTTATCGTCCCAATCCATACCAGTCAAGTGGGTGTACATAATCAAATCATCTGGTTTGTAAATGAATATTTATTTTATTCATATACACGTTAAAAATTATATTTTTAACAATAAAATATTTATTAAATTCATTTACACAATAAAAATAATATTTTTATTGTTCTAACATATTTTAGAAAATTTTGGCGCCATAACGGCGCGATATGAAAATCGGGTAATGTCTAGCATTACCCCTCTCCTGATATTGGCTCGCGCCATACACACATAACAATTCTAATCAATTCATTTCACCCAAACAACCAAATTCAACCAAACCACACACTCAAACTAGTCGTCCATGGTCTGTGGACGACGGGGAACAGTTCATATATGCAGTCATAAAATAAATAACTGTATAAAAAAATTCAGTGAGGAGTTCTCACCTTTGGGATCCACTTCGTCATTCTTTAATTATGAATGGTTTGGATTCTACTCCTTTTCTGCTCGTTGTGTCCTTCACTGTGTTTTCAACGAAATCTGTTTAACACCGTTTATGTTAAAAATCCCATTTTTAACTCATTTTTATATAGCTTTTATATATATAAAAATCTCATTCTTTTTATTTTTTAAAATCGCTTCTATATATTTTTAAAAATCGTATCTCTTCATTTCTAAAGATTGTATCTTTTCATTATAAAAAAATATAATCCTTTCATTGTCAAAAATATAATCTTTTCATTGTCAAAAATATAATCTTTTCATTGTCAAAAATATAATCTTTTAATTGTCAAAAATATAATCTTTTCATTATCAAAAATATAATCTTTTCATTGTCAAATATATAATCTTTTCATTATGAACACACTATAAAAATCCCATTTTGATTTTGTTCATATATAAATAAGAAAATCACATTTTTATTCGATGTCCTTATAGTTAAAAATCATATTTTTATCAACGTTATTTATATATAAAAATCACGTTTTTATAACTATGTTATTTATTTTAAAACTGATTTTATGTTTGCTATTGTATATTTTAAAAACTGATTATACTTGCTATTATATATTTTAAAAACTGATTTTTTCTATTTTCAAAAACATTGTCATTAAAAAAACTGAAACTAAAAAAAAAAGTTATTTGTATATATAAAAAAAGAAAAGAAATAAGAAAAGCTCACTGTTATATTTTCATTGTCTGTCGCCTTCAAGAAATCGCGCATCCTAGGGTTGCCTTTGTTGCCGCCTTCAGTTGACAGGACCGCCTGCTCCCTCGACGCGGCTAGGCGCGCGCCACTTCCTCCTGGCGTTTGGGCCATCTCAACGGTCTCTGGTGCGTTGGAGGAGCAGTTTTGGGGGCGATTTACTCAAGTTAGGGGAGGAGTGAGGGAGAACGACGACGAGAAGAGGGGGATGGCCTTGGGAGAGGGCGGTGGACTTGGTGACGACGGGGAAGGGGAGCGACGGTAGCTGGGTGGAGCGGGAGCGGTTTTTTGAGTAGTGGTTTTTTTTTCGTTCCAGATCTGAATGAGAGAGAGAGAGAGAGTGGAGGGTGTGTTGACCAAGTAAATATATATATATATTTAATTTATTATATTTTTCTCTAAAAAGTTCCTTTTTTCATTTTAACCCCAAATCGAACCCACCGACTGTCGCCCCAAGCTAATTACCCCCATTCCGAACACAGTGGGATATATTTCATAAGCCAATTCGACTATTACAATCAGTTTTCGTCGAAATTGACATATAAATCAATATATATTTAATTTGAACGCACATTTCAATTTACCGGGGCCACATACTGATTCTAAAAATTCCAGAAAAATAAATATAGCTATGTTTTCACGATACGGTCCTAACAAAACTGATTTCATCGAATTTGGAGACCGTTTGAAAAATGGCCATTTTCTGGTCGATCCAGATTGACTAAAACTGACAAAACACGTTTTCTTTTGCCACGCTCACATATTAATTCCAAAAATTATGAATTTTGGAATGTAGCAATAAATTGACATTCCGGATCCAACAAAAGTGGTTTCGTCGAAAACGGAGGTCGTTTGCAAAATCGCTATTTTTAAGGGCTATATTTCCACAGCGACTATTCTGAATTTTCAACTGGACATAACTTTTTATTCCCGCTATGAAATTTTGATTTTTTAGATTCGTTGGAAAGATATTTGCAAATAGATTCAAATATTTTTGGTTTCACCAAAATCCGGTTTATTTTGAATCCTGTACATTCATTTGAAATTTGAAATCGAATTTTCAAACTACCGCGTCATTTCCAATTCCATTTATAATTAAAATAAATATTTATATTCTAACTTCGATTCAAATAAATATATACGTTATATTTCTATTCAAAATAAATTTTTCATTGTTATTATTTAATATAAATCATTGTAAATATTCAAATTCATTAAAATTGCCAAAATAAAAATTTTAAATTGGTCTTGATTTTCCGGGTTGTTACACCCAATTAGCCAACGTGTACACGCAGCTGCATATCACCATAGTGCACCTCCTATGATGATATGGAGTTCCAATCATCAAAACTCCAATCTGATCGCACCAATGTTGATACAATGCATCTCCGACCACCCTATATAAAACCCAACAGTGCCATGTCCAACCTTCGTTGCCATTAACCCATGCGACACTGATCATGTCCAAAGCCTATCGAATGCCTCCCATTCATGCCCATCACGACCCCGAACCCAAATACGATTACCACGTCACACAATGCTGCCTCCAGGCCACTAAAATCGAAACCCTAATTTCGAAGCAATGTCGATGATTGTCACCGGATGCTCCAAAAATTGGATCGAAGATAAAGCTCGACCTCACAATCCCAACAATCTTTGAATCAAGATTTTTCATTTAGTATTTCATTTTAATTTTCAAAGAGGCGTCAATGTTTAAAGAAAATGGTGATGGAACAGTTATCTCCAAAGAGAAAGGGATTTATGCTTTTCACTGTAGATCGAGAAAATAATTTTAGTATTTTAACTCATTTAATTTCTAAATTCTCATTATAAAGGAAACATGCGTTTTTGTGCGCCACGATCAAATGATTTATCTAATCACTACGAAACTCGATGGAGTATATCACTATTGCGGTACGGTTCCAATGGTACAAGTTTCGTTGGAATCTGAGGTTGTTTCCCGAAACGATAATTTTATTTATATTTAGGGATGGTTTTGACCCTGAAATCCCTCGATCTAGAAGTACAGTGATCCTTATATTTTTTATTAAGTAATGAACTATACTAACTCAACGGAACTAGTCTTGAATCCCAATTTGATCGTTTGTGAAAAATCACCTTTTGGATCCGTCAATCGAATAATCAACAATCAATATTCAAATAAAATATTTAAATATATAACTATTAAAATAGGGTCATTACATTTAATCTATGTGTCCACAATGCCAATCAATGTAACTGAATTCTTAACAAACTATGAAAAGATGAGCCTTTTTTTTCTTCTTATGTAAGAATTGAAAAGATTGGAGAAAGGGGGGAGAAAAGGATAGAAGATGTTGGGTTTAAATAACCAAGTCTTTGATTGATGTAACATGTAAGATAGAAAAGTAAATAAATGCATAATTTGAAAATATGACAAAATGACTCAGATAAGATAGAATATTAGTACTCAGTGGAAGGTGATTAACTAATTAGTGATGTTATATACTATGAGATATTCAAAATTATCCAAAAGTTGCTTAGCACATTTATCATGCATGTTAATGATCTCAGTAAGGTTCATGATCCTTTGGTAATTTCATTTCCACTCATTTGTTTGCTTCAATTTTTTATTTGATCATTAATCATAATTGATGTCAGTGAAGTAATTGTGATGAAGTTTAATCAATTCATGTGTCAAACTGGCATACATATATATCTAATAATGACCAAGTTTTAGACAAGACTTAAATTCTAACACGGGAAATAATCATCTTCATTAGCATAAAATTAAATGAACAACACATGAAATAACACATGTAGAAAAATTAACATGCCAATACTTCCAATCGAATATTCGGGCATGGCGCTAACCAAAATTCATTTGTTTTCGTTTTTGTAAGAGCACATTATGTGATCCCAGCATCTATAGTGAAACTAAATTAATCCATCGCATGAAGTTATCTTTCCTGCGTAATTTATAGGTTGCTGGTTTGATTTGAAGGAGCACAATATTTCGGTACAAAATGTGAAAGTGCCTTAGAAACTATTGACAAGGTAAGATCTAACACCATTTATTCTATGTTAAATGCCAATCTAACCACTGCTCTGGAGACTGGAATATATGTATCCTTAAATAAAATTTAAATGTCGATATAATGGGTTCCACAATGTCGACAACTGTCATAACTTTTGCCATGGAAGTTTGAAGGACTTATGGGACAAAAAGTTGATGGCATGCTTTCCATATACGAATCTGTGAAGTAAAAGTTTTTTTTCAACAGTTTATTTCTATTTTTAGTATTAAAAATGAATACTGTTTTGTCCAACAAAATTTGTTTTATAAACCCACTTTACTCTATTACCTACGCAACCTACGTCAATTTTATATGGACGATTTTAAACTTTGGTAGCCTATCCCCATTTCCGCTTAAGGAGCATTATGCTTGTGCGTACACTGTGCACTTATTTTCCTAGTTCTCCCTTTTCTATTTGTTTCTTCCACTATACATAGAGCTGTCTCCATAGTCTACTAGCATATATTGTTTTCTTTAACACACATAAGCTGTGACCTATCGAAAAATGGAGCTCATAATCTTTTTGTAATAAATAATCCTGATTCTATGCTCACTGCCAGAAAAATAACAAAACAATTGGTTTTTTTTAACCTGCTGATGTTCCATGTCAAGTTAGTTCAATCCTTCAACGTTATCTTATTCTAATTGTAATGAACATTATGACATTACAAGCTTACTTTCACAATGATATCCATAGCTAACTACTCCTAGCCAACATGTATCTACTTTGACTCGCATTCAAGGTAACATGGAGATAGCTTTCAGACAGGCTCGGAAGAAAAAGGAAAGAAATTTGTTTTTGAGGTTAGGCCAGTTGACACGCTTTTTGATCAAAGCTGTCGCACGTCAGGATTTTAGTTAGTCATGCACTCAAGCATTGGGAATGTCGTTAGAAAACACAATGTGATTTGGTTGAAGTCGCGACGTGTTCGGAAAAGGATTGGAAATGACACTGATTCATAAAATTTTCGTCGATGGACTTAGAAAAACCGGCATAGTGAAAATACATGATCGACACGGCCCGATCGTGTCAAAATAGTTGAGCGCGTCGATCTGATCACGTAGCAAAACTCATTGTGGAGAAATATACGGATTTTAGTAAAATCGCGTTTCACACGTCCAAAAACAGCCGATCAGAATGCCACGATCACGAAAAATGGCTTACGCGACTCACGATGCGATCAAACTTGGCAAAATCAGCATTTGCCAAAAAACTGTATCGCGCACTCAAAAACAGCTGATCGGCATGGCACGATAACGTAAAATGGCGTGTGCGACTCATGACATCAAAATCTGGCATTAGTCAAACAACAGTGCCGCACACTCAAAAACAGCTGATCGACATGGCACGATCAAGAAAAATGGCCTGCGCGAGTCACGACATCAAAATCTAGCATTTAGCAAAATATAGTATGGCAAACTCAAAAATAACCGACCGGCATGGCACGATCACGAAAAATAGCTTGCGCGAATCACAATGTCAAAATTTGGTAAATTCGCAAAAACTGATTCGACACATCGAAAATGCCTAATTGGCATGGGAAAAATCATGAAAAACCATGGTAAAAACCTTGGCTGATCACTCTGGCAAATTTGGTAAATCTGGTAAACTTGGTAAATTTGACATGCTTAAAATCGATGGATCAACACGTGAAAATGGCTAGGATCAGGGTATTGCACTCGGGGCAGATCAACTAGAAAATTTAGCTCAAAAACATGGTTTGGCAAATTTGGATAAGATCTAGCAAAAATCGCATCCCAAAAAGTGATGCAATTTTCCCTGATCGCATCAGGGGAGGCAATGATTTTCATGCACGCACACAGGGATACAGTGCAAAATTCTTGGCATAGGAAGTGGATCGGGCAAATGCGGATCAACTCGATACGATGCGATTTTTTCTTGATCGCATCACGAGATTTTGGATTTGGCACGGATGCGATGCGAGGAAAATGATGCGATTTCTAGAATATGATCTGGAGCTTTGCGAATCCCAGAAAAGTGCCAGTTCACATTTTTTTTGTTGTTTTTGCCGTGTCAATCACCTATTTTTGGCTGATCGACAAGCGTTTTCACCAGATTTTCAAATTTTCATGTTTTTTGGCAAACCCTCGCCAGAAAAGTGGTAGATCACAAATTTTTTTGGATTTTTACCGTGCCGATCATTTGTTTTTGCCTGATCGACACGCTTTTTCAGCAGTTTTTCCAAATTTCACGCTTTTTGGCCAAAACACTGATTTTGATGACGCGATTTTTTGAAGTGCACTATGCGATTTTTCATACCCGGCCAAGGGATGTGATGCGATTTTTTGGATATGGGTTTTTAGGATGTTTTTTTTTGTGATGTGGTCCCTACATCTCACCTACTCCTACCTAACCCATTCACCTGTAAATTCCCCCAATCTTGGCATTCATATGGATGTTTTTGCTTTGGATTTTTGGACTTCTTGAAGCTCTTAAGCATAATTAATGGCTTCCATCTTCTTCTTCATGATTATTTGACATAGCTTGGACAACTAAAATGTTGCACAAACATTTTCGATCAACTTTTGGACATTCACAAGGACTTTTTCACTGCTTTTGGACTGTTTTGGACATTTCTTGGACATAAGCTACCTTTGAACCAAGTCAATATGTTTTTCACTCAACGAGGAAGAAGAAGGGCATTTTGGTCGATGTTTAGAATTAACAAACATTTTGTTGTTCTATTATACGCTTTGTACTCAAGTGTTGTCCGAACTAGTACAACTTTCTAATCAGCAATTATATGATGAATGATTACTGTAAAGTAGACGTAGGCGTCAGTGCCGAACCACTATAAAAATCTGTGTTCTCCATTACTTTACTATATCTTTGGATTATTGTGTTCATACCACACATACATTGATGTTTGGCGTGTGCTGAATAAAGCGACAATTGCTCACGTCAACACTTTGGCGTACCAGGAAGGGGGCACACAACTTTGAATTCTGCTTCGGATTGAATTCTTGGATTTGTCTTCGGGTTTCAACTTCGCCTTCAGTTTTCGATTTCGACTCAGTTACTCGCTTTTCATCATGGTTAAGCGCAAGAAGCTCGACGCTATCATTGAAGATCAAGGTACAGAAGGAGAAGGAAGTCAAGAACTCTCTTCTACTAGAGTTCCACTGAATTACGTCATTCGTGAAGATGTTGATGAAATGATTAAGAACCTACCTCTGGATTTGAACGTTCAACTCGATCGACATGAAGACGCTTTCAATAACTTTCTTGCTCAGATTGAGGATATGATAAGAAGTGTTTCGAGGCTGACTGGTCAGGCAGATATTGTTGGAACTAGTATCTATGTTCCTCAACCCATGTCTCGAGACTTAGGGGAACCCCGCAAACTAATCTGCAGTCTGACGCCGCTCCTAGGAACGGTGTTGGTCCCACTACACATGGGGGTACCCTTAACCTCGATGCCGCTCCAACCCATGACGCTTTAGTCACCCAAGTCGCGAGCTCCGCTTTTGGAAATGTTTTTCACACATCTTTGGATGGAAATGCTCCCACGGTTCTGGGAGTCTGGACTATGCCCGACGTGGCTCCTCAGGTTGGAATTCAACAGGATATTCTTCTCAATCAACCAATTCCTAATTTGGACTTAAACACTTGGGGAACCAACGTCTCTTTGGATAATCTTAACCAGTTGCTTGCTTTTGGTAATGGATCTCAAATCATAGATGTTATTCGTCGATTCACTCGAGGCAGTGTCTCTTCATTTGACTTTGATTGTGTGACTCGTAGTCCGTTCTATTTGGAAATAAGGAATACTTGTAACCCACCGGATTTTAAACTACCGGTATTGGAACCTTATGATTGTCGCAAGGATTGGACTACCCACTTAATGTGGTAGATCAGCCATATGGAAGTTATCTCTGCTTTGGAGAGCGTCGTGGAGATGTGTTTCCCACTTAACAGATATTGTAGTTATATGGTTCAAGCAGCTAGAGACGGACTCCATCATTCTCGGGATTCTTTGGTTAGTCAGTTTGTGGAACACTTCAGAGTCAGCGTCGCTCGTCCAAAAAGTGTATTAACTCGTACTGGCATCAAGAAGAAGTCCACCGATCCTCTGTGCAAATTCTTGAAACGGTTTAATGTTGTGGTGACCTCGGTAGATAGGTCGATCTGTCTATGGTGCTGATGGCCGCAGTATCAGGTGTTTTGGATAAATCTGACTTTAAGACTTCACTACACCGGGACCTGCCATGGGATCTCATAGAATTCTATTTTGAACCTGAAAGATTCCTTCTAGAAGAGGATGCGAGAACAAAAAAGGTTCTCGAGGCTAATGCGGTTAAGGATGAGAAGTCATTTGACTGTAGAAAGAGAAAAGATTCTGGTAAAGCTAAGGATCTCAGTACAAGTGGACCTTCTTCAGGGAATGCTCGAAACATGGATTAGAGGCAACCTTAGTTCCCGTCTTACACGGGGCTTACTCACACTCTTAAGGGGATTATCTTAGAAGTTCACCCTACTATTACTTTTAGAAAGCCTCCCGCAAGGGAGTCGACTCAGAGAGAAGGAGACACTGGTCGACGTTGCATATTCCTTGACCATGATGGTCATGATACCAACAAATGTTCACATCTCAAGGATATGATCGAAGAACGTGTCAGATGTGGAGAGTTGGCACGGTTTGTTCGGACTTGGGATGTGGTGCCACGATAGGCACAACCCCCTCAAAGGAATCAACATAGGTTTGGGACTAACAATCATCCCAACAACATTTTTATCAACTAAACCCCTTACTGGCTTTGATGTCTTAGATGCAAGTCTCCTTAACATCAGTATCTTGTGGCTTGTGGCTTTTGATCATTCGGCTTTGTGGATATTTGGTCTTGGCTATCGTGGTGTCTCGATTTTTGTTCTTGTGGATCTTGGATTTGGTGCTTAAGAATTCCTGGCTTTGGTCTTCTCTAGATTTTTGGATTTTGGCTTTCGGTGCTTGGGCTTTGGTTTTCTTCGATTTCTTGGCTTCGGACTCTATGGCTCTTCAATAATGGGCTCCTCGCTCATGGGCTTCTTATTTTTTTCTTTCCGGCTTTCAGATCTCTTTAGACTCATGGTATCGGCTCTCTCGGATTTCTTTGGATTATGGATATTCGGGCTATGTCCCATGTTTTTGGCTTTAAGGACTTCGGTCCTCTGAATGTATCCTCTTTTGGTCATTTTGGATTGTAAGACGGTTGAGTTAGCATACCCATGTACGAGGGCTATTATAATCACTAGGCATGCTCTTTGTTCGATAACACACCATCACCCCCTTGGTTATTAATGTAAAGTTTACATTTCCCGACTTTGGATATTGAATGACTATGTTTGCCTACCCATGTGATGGGAACAAACAAGTTCCCAGGTGTAACAACCCGGATTTTCAGAACCAATTTAAATTTTTTTGGCTATTTAATTGGATTTTGAATATTTAAATTGATTTATTTTAAATAATAACAACAAAATTTATTTAAATTCGAGTTAGAACATATAAATTTAATTTAATTATAAATAGAGTTTGAAATGGCGTGGTGGTTTGAAAATTCGATTTCTAACTTTGAATGAATATACGGAATTCGATATAAATCGGATTTCAGTAAAATAATAAATATTTGAATCTGTTTAATTATATCTTTCAAACAAATGTGATTTTTTTTTAAATTCCATAATATAAATTGAAAGTTATGGCGAGTGTAAAATTTAAAATAGTCGCTATGGAATTTATATATATTTTAATATAATATATAGCCCTTAAAAATAGCCATTTTGCAAACGACCTCCGATTTTGACGAAACCACTTTTGTTGGATTTGGAATGTCAATTTATTGCTAGGTTTCAAATTTCATAATTTTTGGAATTAATATGTGAGTGTAGTAAATTAAAACGTGTTTGGCAGTTTCACTTTGAATTTAATCACTGAAAAATAGTCATTTTTCAAACGATCTCCAAATTCAACGAAATTAGTTTTGTTAGGACCGTGTCATCAAAACATAGCTTGAGTTATTTTTCTGTAATTTTTGGAGTTAGTATGTGGCCCCAGTAAATTAAAATGTACGTTTAAAATTCAATATATTGATTTATATTTTAATTTAAAGAAAAACTGATCAAAATAGTTGAATTGACTTACGAAACAAGTATTACGCTAGGGGCGACTGTCGTTGGGTTTGAATTGGAGTTCGGGAGTTAAACAAGTATTTTTGGAATAAAATAATAAAATAAAATATTTATATAAACACTTGGACAACCCTAACCCCCCTCATTCATTTCTGGTCGCTGCTTCTCTTCTAAAACGAACGCATGAAAACTTCTGAATTAAATTCTTCTAATAATCCCAATCTACACCAAATTAAATCAGGGTCCTAAAGCTAATATGGTAGAGGGAAGTAAGATCTTTATTCTTAACGGGTGTGATGGATTTTAATGCCGTGTGCTGGCCTAAATTTGGGCTCAAAGCCGCTTCGTTCGCAGCAAATTCTGGGAGAGGGGAGGTGTTCGAATTGGGCACGGTGGCTGGAGGTGGTGGAGCACTGCAAGGTGGTCATCGTGGTATATCCTGATGGGGGTCCAGCATTGGGGTTTTGGCATGGCGACGGTGAACAAATTTGGGCGTTGGGTTCAGTTATACAGCAGAAGACGATGAAGAAGACGGGGTTAAGGAGGGATTAGTGGAATATAAAATGTAATTAAGTTCTTTTATTCATTAATTTAATTATTGATTAATGTACTGATAGATAAACATCTATATCTACTTCATACGAGATCAAAATCCGATGAAACAAGTTGCAATGCGTTCGTATCAGCAAACACTACATTTCAAAACTGACCGGGTCCAAAACGGAGCATGTTGGAATTTGAGGCGAATTAAATCCGAACAAAACAGAAATTCAGAAATAAAAGAATGGAGGAGTGGAAACGAATGTGAGAACTCCTTCTCGCTCAAATTATTTTACAGTTAAATATATCCTAGGTTGCAGACGGGGCTTAGTAGCTCCTGACACTATTTACTACACAAACCATGGACGATTTGTTTAGATTGATTGTGGTTGTGAAATTGACTGTATTGTGGTTGTAAATATTCATGTGATTGAATAAAATGTTTAATCATTAAAAATATCATTTTTTGATGTGTAATAAAACTATATAAAAAATAGTCATGTGTTGAAATAAATATTCGTTTACAAATCAGACGATTTGTTTATGTACACCCATTTAACTGACATTGACTGGGATGATAAATTTTACACATCATCCAACTACACAAATAATAAAATATATGTTTGTTGATTGAAACCCCACACGGGTATTGGGATGATATTTGACATACACTAATCCCAATTGTTTAGCTATATGTCAATCGATGGGTTGACAGACTATATAAGCGTTATTTATTTATTTTAATGCATATACAGTGGTAAAATGCACTCTTGATGTTGTATGAATTTTTGATGATTGTTTATCATTATCGTTGCATACATGCGATGTATGAAATCCATATAACTGAAATTACATGGTAATCGATTGAGTCTGATTCTAATTCAGAATTAACAAATATTTTTAAATAATGTCCAGTGTATAATCAAAATCAGATATTTTGAAAATATTATCATTTTGATATTATAATGATAAGAAATATTCAGTTTTGATTTGAAAATTGAAATGAAGTGGAAATCGTTTTAAAATAAATTTAAAACGAATTTATTAAGAAATATTCAATTTTGATTTGAAAATTGAAATGAAGTAGAAATCGTTTTAAAATGAGTTTAAAACGAATTTATTAAGAAATATTCGATTTTGATTTGAAAATTGAAATGAAGTGGAAATCGTTTTAAAATGAACTTATAAACAAATTTATAAAATACATTTTGAAGGAAATATATATTATATATATTATATTATATATATATATTATTATATATATATATATTAATGGCTTGAATAGAATGCGCTGCGCTGCCCTTTCGCGAATTTCAACCATTAACATCGAACGGACATTACGGGAGATCCGACCGTCGGATTCCCCTAAAACCGAAAATGTTGGGTTCGTATCGAAAAGATATTTCCAATGAATATAAGATATTTGAAATCTAACGGTTGGATTTGGCGATATGTCCAAATCAAATTTGGAAACGGTCGCTATGAATGCAGTTCGGTGGCCGTTATTGGAAACAGACTGTACGGGCCTTGATAAAATTATTAATAATTTTTGTAAAATCATAACAAATGATTTGGAAAGAATTTGGATGAAAATTCCACGTTTGTAAAGATAAAAATATATTTTTATCAAAATGAACTAATAAATAACTAGAATGATAATCCAATGTTATTAAATAAATAAATTGGATTCGAGAATGGTTTTAATCTAACCAGAATTTTCCAATGTATAAATTGGAATGGATTTGAATAGAATTCATCTTCGGAATATCTCGATATTGGATTATGTGACTATACGGATACTGTGGAGGAATTTGGAAGATAGATATATATGGTTATTCCCCATACGATATGTGTTGGTTTCAGAATTTGATACTGAATATAAACCGGTATAATTTCTGTTCAGAGCCTTATATTTAATATCAAATTGTATTTTGGGTTTGTCGTGAATGGTGTCTTTAGTAACATTGTTCTTAAACCCGATGGTGAAAAGAATAAACCTTTTAATCACGATTATTAGAGTTTCAAGTTACATTTAGTAATTGGAATAAAATGGAAAGTGAATTTGGGTTTATTGTGAATTGTGTTTTAAACGACATTCGTTCTTTAACCCAATTAACAGTGAAATGTGATTTGGAAGTTAGAAATCTTTTTATTAAGATTTAATGGGAATTTTCCAAAGTGAAGTTTTTTTCCAATTTAGTAAAATAAATTGGAATGGAATGGAATTCGATTTAGTAATAATCGAAGTGAGCTTCTGTGGAGGAAGACTGTTACTGTATATGTAATTTAAAAGGCTTTGTCGTTATTCCATTTATATTACTGGTTGGATACACAAATTTATATCGATTATATATATTGATCTGTTTTCCGTGAAGATTCCATAATTAACGGAATGTGATTATGGTTTATCGTGAACTATGTTTTAAATGACATTGGTTCTTTAACCCAGTAAAAGACAGGATTTATTTCCTAAATTTGAATAATCATTAAGTAAAGATTTCTGAGATTAAAACTGAATTAGAGTTTTAATGATTCTTTTATTAGATTGAAATGGGAATGTGATAATTTAAATTATCAAATTTGTGAAATGATCGAGAATGGAGTATCACCAGTTTTGCTCCAAGCGATAGTTAAATCTTTAAATAGATTTGAACGAGTAATGGTAATTAATTTTTCAATAACACCATGGTGTTAGATATGGAGTGCTACCAGTTTTGCTCCATGGGATGAATAGGTGGGGATTGGGAAATAAAATAAATGATTACTTCGGTGTGGTTTGCTAATCCTGACTAGTTTGGAAAACCTTAATTTGGTTTAAATTGTGAAAAGAATATTTTAATAAAAGAATATTCTGGATTGGAATTAGGCGTATGTTGTGATTTTATAGCACTTGTTTATAAGATATGCGAGTTATTTGGAAAGACCGGGTTTATCCCATTTTGAATAATTGATACGACGATGAAGACGGTGGTTGAAGACCGGAGATCTTCACAGCATTTGGATGATAACTGATGTCTTGATTGGGAGGCATCCCAAGACAAGGTAATAAGTGGTGATCATCTAGACGTACTTAGAGACGGCCGGATATGCGAGGGCCTCTCTCCTGTATTGGATATATGGGATGAGGAGTAAGGTGCCTCCAGTTTCGTTCAGACCCAAAACGGACATGTAAATGGATGGTATGTCTAACATTGTTTTCCTTTATACTGTATTCGTTGATCTCTGCTAAATATATATCTGTTTGGTGGCAGAGAATTTATTCTCATGCTTAACACCCTTCTCTGAGACGTACGAGCTTAGAGGTTATATATTGGTGGAAACCAACGGTACGGTATAGAGTGACAGTGTGGCATACTAAGTGGCATGTGCTCTATGCTTTTGTTGAAAAGCATAGCCTTGTGGTTAATGATCAAAGCATGGATTTAAACAACATAGCTTTGTGTATAGCGTTAATTCGCAAACCTCACACATTGGTGTGAACTAGAAACGGGAGAGGACCTCAAGGAGTACATGCGTTTCTTTCTAGTTAGAAGTTGTGTCATGGTATGGATCCCATACATTTTACTTATATGGATGATCGAAAGCGAGGCGCCTCAGATATATCGGTCACTACGGGGCCGATGGATGTTATGTCGATATACTAACTAGATTTACGCCCCATAGGGCGGGAAAACGTATTGTTCAGGAATTATAATCCACTATTGTAAGTGTGGACCGGCCCTGTCCCTCCAGGTGCAGTTGCGACTTATCCTAAGGCTCGGGCTAGAGAGTCAAAAATTCGGTAAGGACGATCCTTTGCCTTGGTTCATGATGGAAATCCAACTTCCAATACGACATCATGCGGTTTTAATTGTAGAACTTGTATGCCGACATGATATATGGTAACCATGTCGTCTTTGATTGATATATTTATATTTGAAGTTGTTTTTAATAGTATCAAATGATTTGTTTTTAAACGTATCAAGCATGTTCGGCTATTATAAGGGAAAACTCTATCCTCCGGCTTGCGTTGCATTGTGTGATGGGACCTGAGTCTTATAATAGCTTCATTTTTTGAAAAGCATTGAGCTGTTTATAAATTGTTTTATGCACTGATATTGATTGGGAGAAAACCCGTTCCGTGTTATACGGCATGGTCCCTTGATTTACTTTATTTTAAAGTAAAGTTTTAAATAGCTGTTTTAGTTCTAACACCAGTCCCATAACTGACTCGGAGTTTATTGTTTTAACCTAAAATCTGGTTTCCCCTATTTTCCATACGGGAAACTAGTAGTTTTGGTTTTGCAGATTTCTTTTTTACGGGATCCTGGTGTACATCTGGAGCTATATTCGGAACGCTCTGTATCCGTGTATCTCTTTCAGTTGTGTTTGTTAATGTATTTCCTCCACGCATGTATTAATTTTCCACTGCTTTGTAATTTTAAATCTTCGATATTTTTCTACTGTATATTATTTATTTATACTCGGATATCTTGTACTCTGATGTAAATTGTTGTAATATCAATGAAATGTTCTTCTATTTGTGTTCTGATTTGTCCTGTTCTCAACTTAATACGGGCTTTCCCAATAGGGGAAGTTTGGGTCGTAACATCTTGGTATCAGAGCTTTGGTTTACAGAGCTTGAGAACAAGGCACATTAGAACCAATCGAAAGAATTCATCAGAGATTGGATTAGTAATATCCAATAGGAATGACTCGTTAGAGATAGGATCAGTAGTATCCTAGAACGAGTGTGAAGAGTGTTATTTTTAAAATCAAATTTAGTTTTAAAATTTTATATCAATTATTCGTATTTGAATATTTTATAATTGATTTTGACAATCGAGTATATGAAGATTTTGCATATACACCTTGCAAACGTGTATACATAGCCTCAGATATACTGGATAGATATAGAATCACACTCTAGTCGCTCGGGGATAATCTGATAATAATGCATCATTATCAGTATTTATGTTCGAGTTTTGTAATGACCCGCATTTCTGACCGTTGAATAATTAATTTATTTAATTATTTAAATATCGTTTTGGCGATATCGATAACTGGAATTAAAATAATGTTGAATATTTAATGATAATTATAATATAATAATATATTATAATGTCGAAATAGTCAAAATAGCTGAATTCACAATACAGTGTGAATTGGATTATATATAAGGTATAATTCAGTTTGGAATTGAATTTGAATAACGAATATATTTTATAAATAGCAGTTTGAACGTGGAATTTTAATATAATTATAATCGAGCTTGAAATGGCGCTGCAGTTCGCTATTTGGCGATTCAAACTTCAACTGAATGTACAGAGTTCGTTTTAAATCGGATTTCTGTGAAACAAGAAACGCACGGAGCTGGTGGAGTATATATTTCTAGTGGAAGAGAAAAATCAGGATTTCGTCATGTAGATTTTGAGATATGTCCAAATCAAATTTTAAAATAGTCGCTATAGATTCGTTTATCGACCGTAATGGGTTATTCGATATAACTAGAGATAGGATTTGAATTTAGATAAGGTTCTTTTGGGAAATAGTGATAAAATAATTTTTAGAATTTTATTGTAATTTTTAATAAATTAAATAAGCAACTTTTTATTTGGAGTGTTTTGCACCCTGTATCAGCGATTTTGGAGTTTTACAAAATGAGTTGAACTACCGATATTTTTATATTTCTGGGACCGTGGCACATTGGTGATCACAACAGTATTTTTATTTCTGTAGATAGCAGTCTGTTAACGAACGTATATACATATATATAAGGGAAAGGATTAACCGCTACGTTGTGCTTGCCAACCTCAGAATCAATAAAAGAAATCCGATAAAGGCACCTCACTTCACATTAACAATTGTACTTCCATTTCTCTATATACAGTAGTACTTAGCTACGAAGTAAAGTAAAATATAAAATATATAATAGACTTTGGTATATTTCAGTGGACATGTGATGCCTATACCATGTTTCGGACAAGACCATTCACGCCTGTACCTCTTCGACAAGCAACATGAATTGTTAAATCAAAACTTTGCCGTGCCTTAACAACGAAGGATAGAAATATATATTAATATACTTACTTTGGCAACTAAGGAATCATAACACTGCATGTGTATATGTGAGACAGAGTGTTTATTCTCTTTGGCTTCAGAAACATGCGGATAAGAATAAAATCGTATAATTTAATATCTAAGGATCAATCTAGGTTGCGTGGACTAGGAATGAAGACCCACCGTGTTAAATACTATACCCATCCTATCGTATGACGTGGACAACATCCATCCACTTAAGCTAAAATGTTAAACCGTTATAAATATCACCTAACACTCCTTCTAACCTAATTCTTATCTGCTCAAGGAAAAATTCTGTAGCCGCCACATTCTTTTCTCCCCTCAAAGGAAAATCGCGAGCTCAAACGAAAATTGTGAGCTTCATAAAAATCGAAATCAATTGAATCAAAAGCGAGTTCGCCTACTTCCTCAAACCATCTTGTTGCTCTCGGTTTTCCTCTGAAACACGAGGCATTTGCTGCAGCTTTAACAGGGAGGACAGCTTGAGTTCGTGAGTGGTCGGCAAGTTTTAGTTCGAAGTTGAAGTAGTATTTGCATTGAAAGTTAGGGGGTTACGTATTCAGTTTTGTTGCGAGGTGGGGTGTTTACTTTGGGCGTTGGTACATGGGGAGGTACTATTTATTTTGTGGAGGGTTGTGTCGATCATTTTTGGGGATCTCGAGCTGGGCATGGAGTTTATGGGTTAGTCAGGGAGTAGGCAGCTTTCAGGTGCTGGAGCTATCGGGTGCGGGAAGATGGGATGTTTGAGAAGTTGTTTTGTTGAAGGAGGAATGTGAGGGCATGAGGGGTCTGTATTGCAGTGGTGAGTGTTGGAAGGGGAAATGGTGTCCGTTATTTAGTGGAGGTGTGGTTTTTGTCTGAGACAGTGAAAACAATGGGGAAGCACAAAATTTGGAAATGGGGGAGACGAGATATTGCGGATGAGTTTTGTTGGGCTGGTTCAATTTGCGTAAGGCCCGGATAAAAGAAAAAGAAAGCAAAGGGGGTGGTGAAACGATTCCGAACAGGGTATTTTGATAAGTGATTGAACGATGTTCAAACGTGGTGAAGAACCAACTGTTGTTATGTGAAGAATAGTTGGCAAAGTAAAAGTGGGGACTGGAGGTTTTAGTCAACTTGTTTTGCAACAGAGAGAAGCATACAAGTTGGGTATTCGAACGTAGTAAAGAAGATGTAAATCGGGCGGATTTTCACATTTACAACAGTGGGCCAGTTCTTTGAAAACCGATAACCCACATGGCAGAAGTATGAAGAATTTAACGAAACGAGATTTGCCGAAATCAAAGTGAAGAACACAACCGTATGGAACTGACTGGGAGCGAATCGAAGCTCGTTACAAATTATGATGAAATAAATTATAGGATCAGAATCGACATTCGCAAACCGTTATTTAACGATTAACGCGCAACAGTGAGTAAAACTCACTAACTCTCCTCAATTTGTATTTTAATATAAATTGTACTTTATTTATTGACTTCTGTAGATTGATTGTTAAACTGGACTGTTAAATAGATTTGATTGAAAACGTAGTTATAGTTAGTCTATGTACTGTTAATCAAATATGGTTCTATACAATAGGATATTTCATTTCAAAATGAAATATGATGTATATTATACTGTGTAACATCTGTGGATGCAGGGAGACAGGTTGGAGGAATCCGACTGGGTTCCTCAACAATTATTTTACTGTTTTCATATATTGTGATATATGTTGTGATTTATAATCTTTTATTGATTATGGATGTTAGAACGATATTGATCATCGTTGTTTGATATTTTGAATATCATAAGAAACCCTGAGTTGTAAAAAGGAATATTTCAATATATATTGAAATAAAGGAATTTTATAAAATCACAGGATTTTATAAAAGGAAATCATTTATAAAACGAACACGGTTTTATAAAAGGAAGTATTTATAAAACAAATAGAGTTTTATAAAAGGGATATTTATTTAGAAAATAAATAGAATTGAAAAGGAGAATATTTATTTAGAAAATAAATAGAATAAAGGAATATTTATTTAGAAGATAAATAAAACGTTATAAATAGGAAATATTTGTAACGGTAAATAGAAGTTATAAATAGGAAATATTTGTAACGGTAATTAGAAGTTATAAAAAAAGGGATAGTTGTAACGGAAAATAAACGTTATAAAAAGGAAATTGACAAGATATAAAAGAGATAATCGAATAGAGTTAAATCGAATTTAGTATTCGAAGGAGCTAATCGAATTTAGTTATTTGAAAGGAGTTAATTGAATATTAGTTATTCAATTAGAGATAATCAAATAAAGTTAATCGATTAAAGATAATCAAATAAAAGTTAATCGAATTAATTGAAGTATGAAATCGA
The DNA here is from genome assembly GCA_030737875.1 of Allium sativum. NCBI lineage: Eukaryota > Viridiplantae > Streptophyta > Magnoliopsida > Asparagales > Amaryllidaceae > Allium > Allium sativum. The sequence goes on along the minus strand of CM060909.1, from coordinate 422,493,577 downwards.
CTATTAGTTAGTCGAATGTTAGTTAAGCAAATAAGAGTTAATCGACTATTAGTTAGTCGAATGTTAGTTAAGCAAATAAGAGTTAATCGACTATTAGTTAGTCGAAGGTTAGTTAATCGAATATGGTATTCGATGTTAGTTAATCGAATATGGTATTCGATGTTAGTTAATCGAATATGGTATTCGATGTTAGTAAATCGAATATGTTATTTGAAGTTAGTAAATCAAATATGGTATTCGAAGTTAGTTAATCGAATATGTTATTCGAAAGGGGTTAGTCGAGTCGAGTTAGTCAATAGAGTTAATCGATTTGAGTTAACTAGTTAGAGTTAATCAGTTATAATTAATCGGTTAGAGTAATCAGTTAGAGTTAACCAATAAGAATAAATCAGTTAGAGTTAATCCAAAGGAGTTAGTCGAACATTAGTTATTCGAATAGAGTTAAACGGAGTTAAATAGAGTTAGTCGAATATAGTTTATTCGAATAGAGTTAAAGGAAAGGAGTTCTCGATTATAGTTTAATCAAAGGGAGTTATCGATTTTAGTTTAATCGAAAGGAGATTATCGAATATATCATATTCGAAAGAAAAGGATTGAATATAGTTTATTCGAAAGAGAGAGATTTCGAATATAAGTTATTCGAAGAGAGATAATCGAATATAGGTTATTCGAAGAAGAGCTAATCAAATAGAGATTTACTCGGAAGAGAATTACAAGTCGAATTCAATTATATCGAATTCGGGAAAGTAATATTTACTTTCCGGTTTTTAAATCAAGAGTATACACTAATAAATTAGGGTTAGGTTTAATTATTCGAATTAAAGAATAAAGGTTATAAGTGAAGTTAGATATTGTGAAAGTAGGGATTATAACGTTATCGTTATAATCAAATGTTTCAATAAAGAAGTGGATTCGTAAATTGAATCCGAGAGTTACGTGAAGAAGTTGTTAAAGGTTTAAAAGATAAACTGTTACTATTTCGAAGTTATAACGTTGTTCAGTTAAGGTCTGAGAGGTAATTATACCCCAACTTGATTGACTTCCTTCTTAACTAAGGAATGGTAAGGTTTGATAGTGAATGATGGTTAAGTGAATTCAGTAAATGGTTTGAGTTGGCATAGCGATGTTTAATTAAAACATCTGTTTAAATCCAATAAAAGAACTTTGGAAATGTTTTCCAAATAAGAAATCAGAAATGTTTTCTAGTATAGGAAACAGGAAATGGAAATGTTTTCCATTGTTAATAAAGTATATTTTCTAAAATTAGAAAATAAGAAATTTAGAATATAGGGAAAACAGGAGGTAAGTAAATGAATGAACCAAAAAGATAAATGTTAAATGATGATTGGTTGATATAATTTCCGTCTGGAAATAATATCGTTGTTTGCACACGAGTTTTTCTTTGATAGTTAAATCACAGACTATCAATGTTTTGACCATTTTAACGCTGTTAATATGGAGAGACCGGTTGGATTATTATCCAAAGAACCACTCTGTATTGGCATAAGCGTTGCGAATCATATATGCTGAATATATTGAAGACGGAGTAAAGTGCAAGGGTTGTTGTATAAATCTTAGATAACAATGGACTAAGATGGATGTACTGAATAGTGCCTTCGGTTTCGTTCAGTCCCAGAACGAACGTAAATGGACGAATGTCTGACAAATTATTTCCAATGATCGAATGGGTTGGTCTGTATAAATATATATGGTTGCAACGGATTTATCCCTTAGCATAACATCCAGGGTATTTGTATAAACCAACTAATGATTTACGGATCTGATAATGTGGCATTCAAAGTGATCGTGTTATAAATGAATGGAAAGTAAGCGTAGCTTCTAGCCTCACATCCGGTAAATGACAGAAATCAGGCAGGCAGCATGGCTAAGTCGGTCGCACCGAAGTAGGGTATATAATCACCTATCTAGAGAATATTCATTTGCTTCTTTTAATATATCAATGTTGTCCCATATATATACGGGAAACGTTTGTTGATCCCGACCGTTGGTGATGTACATTCGATACACTCAAGCGAAATGAGTGGTCGGTCATGTGTGGCTGAGTTACAAGATGTTCTTGTTGAACTCCGGTGTATCGTTCCTAGAGTACACTGATCGGAAGGTGGTTCCATACCTTGTCATAGTTGGAAATCCATTACCCAATACGTGCTTGCGGTTTTGATTGTATACTATATATGTAGAACGTGAGATGAAAGCGTTTCTGCTAGACTGATAACTATTTGTATTTAGACATTATTATAATATCAGAATGATATTGCTTTTCAAAGTTGTTTGGATTCTCATAAGGGAAAAACCCGTTCCGTTATAAGGCGTGGTCTTATGAGATATCGTTTACTTATTCAAACTGTTTTAAAACTGTTTACTCATACCAGTCCCATGACTGACCCGTAGTTTACTTTGTTGTTTTCCCTAAACTCTTGGGTGCCTAAATTTGTACGGGCAGTCAAGTAGTTGGGATTTTACAGATACACTTGGAGAGCTTGGAGCAGGAGGCTTCAGGATTCTATAGCTATTATTATTTCCGCTGTTGTTGTAAGTGTTGTACTCTGATAAGTGCTATTGTATATATAACTGTTTGTAATTTCAAAAGTTATGTTATATTTTATTCGTTCCGCTGTGAGATTCGTGTTTACTCTGATGATGATGTTCTTCTTCTTCTATTCTATAAGTTCTACCTTATCTATCCTCACCCTCTATCTTCTTTCTATTAGTTTCTTGAATTTCAAGTGCAATTTGGGGTTGGACTTGTGTTATTTAGTCAGCTCAAATTAGACTGGATTTTCGGGTCACTACATTTGGTATCAGAGCATTGGTTTAGTTAATACCATGGCTCTGTTGCGTAATTCAGTAGAGATGGGATTAGTAATATCCTAGACTGAGTTTGAGTGTATATATACGAGTGCGTATTTGTTAGTTAATATAAAGTGGTTTATATTGTGGAGACTCATTGGTTGAGTGGCTTATAAATTCTGGTCGATCAGTTTGATCCACTGTATCGGTAGGAGTTTTATAAACACTTGAACACGATGAATCGACATGGTATGTTTTGAAATTAACATAGTATAATTGGTTGTGTTGGTTGTTATTATAATCGAATGAGGTTATAAGAAGTGAAATGGTTATGTAAATAACTGATCAGAATTCATATAAGTAAAATATATGAAATAAGATGAAGTAAATCTGAATTTAAATCAGATTTGGAATTTAAAATAAGGAAATTTTAAGTTCCTGGGAGATTTTGAAAGTGTTTTTCAAACTGAAAGTGATATAGTATTGAACTCACCTGGATTGCTGGGAAATAGATTCCGATGATGGATCGATACATCATCGGTGTTCATTTTCGAGTTTCTAAAGTGACGGATTACTACCAAAGATTTTGTTTTGAAATTGTTTTGCAAAAACAAGTTATTCAGGAATTCGAAGGATTTTGAATTGTTATTATGATTTCAAGTGATTTGAATAAACACAGGGATTTGAAATTTGAAATCTAAATTTAACTTATGAAGTTAAATGGGTTAAAATAGTGAAAGTGAATAATAAATTTGAATTTAACTTGAACTAAGTTAAATTAAAACAGGATTGGATTATAGAATAATCTGAATGAAATTAAGTTGATAAACCAAGAGTTGAAATTGGATATTGGAGTTTAAATGAAATTCGACTTGAGTATAAGCGAATGGTTTGAGTTGAGGATATAAACTAATCGAAGTTAGATTAGTATGACATTGGTATATGCAGGGTGTTAATCGATGGAAATGGTATGATGCTAGGCCCGACAAAAAGGTACAAGTTTATATTTCATATGAGTTTGAGATTTTGATGAGCCGAATTGGCAAGCCGCTTGGCTGTTTGATTTTCTTTTGGGTTGGAGAAGGCCTAGAGAGGCGAGTTGGAGTTTTACCGATAGGGCTGTACAAAGGAGGTTATGGAGAAATTTTTCGAAAAGTTAAGGTGTTAGAAAATTTTCAGAATTTTTGAAAATTTAGCTAGTTGGAATGAATTAATATTTTAGTCGATATTAATTGGTTCAATTGAAACCGAAGATAAGAGGTAAACGGATATATTTTTACCCAGTAGATAGGGTCGTCCACTACCTTAGCAATTTCGAGGACGAAATTATTTTAAGGGGGAAAGATTGTAATGACCCGCATTTCTGACCGTTGAATAATTAATTTATTTAATTATTTAAATATCGTTTTGGCGATATCGATAACTGGAATTAAAATAATGTTGAATATTTAATTGATAATTATAATATAATAATATATTATAATGTCGAAATAGTCAAAATAGCTGAATTCACAATACAGTGTGAATTGGATTATATATAAGGTATAATTCAGTTTGGAATTGAATTTGAATAACGAATATATTTTATAAACAGCAGTTTGAACGTGGAATTTTAATATAATTATAATCGAGCTCGAAATGGCGCTGCAGTTCGCTATTGGGCGATTCAAACTTCAACTGAATGTACAGAGTTCGTTTCAAATCGTATTTCTGTGAAACAAGAAACGCACGGAGCTGGTGGAGTATATCTTTCTAGTGGAAGAGAAAAATCAGGATTTCGTCGTGTAGATTTTGAGATATGTCCAAATCAAATTTTAAAATAGTCGCTATAGATTCGTTTATCGACCGTAATGGGTTATTCGATATAAATGGAGATAGGGTTTGAATTTAGACAAGGTTCTTTTGGGAAATAGTGATAAAATAATTTTTAGAATTTTACTGTAATTTTTAATAAATTAAATAAGCAACTTTTTATTTGGAGTGTTTTGCACCCTGTATCAGCGATTTTTGAGTTTCACAAAATGAGTTGAACTACCGATATTTTTATATTTCTGGGACCGTGGCACATTGGTGATCACAACAGTATTTTTATTTTTGTAGATAGCAGTCCGTTAACGAATGTATATACATATATATAAGGGAAAGGATTAACCGCTACGTTGTGCTTGCCAACCTCAGAATCAATAAAAGAAATCCGATAAAGGCACCTCACTTCACATTAACAATTGTACTTCCATTTCTCTATATACAGTAGTACTTAGCTACGAAGTAAAGTAAAATATAAAATATATAATATACTTTGGTATATTTCAGTGGACATGTGATGCCTATACCATGTTTCGGACAAGACCATTCACGCCTGTACCTCTTCGACAAGCAACATGAATTGTTAAATCAAAACTTTGCCGTGCCTTAACAACGAAGGATAGAAATATATATTAATATACTTACTTTGGCAACTAAGGAATCATAACACTGCATGTGTATATGTGAGACAGAGTGTTTATTCTCTTTGGCTTCAGAAACATGCAGATAAGAATAAAATCGTATAATTTAATAGCTAAGGATCAATCTAGGTTGCGTGGACTAGGAATGAAGACCCGCCGTGTTAAATACCATACCCATCCTATCGTATGACGTGGACAACATCCATCCACTTAAGCTAAAATGTTAAACCGTTATAAATATCCCCTAACACTCCTTCTAACCTAATTCTTATCTGCTCAAGGAAAAATTCTGTAGCCGCCACATTCTTTTCTCCCCTCAAAGGAAAATCGCGAGCTCAAACGAAAATTGTGAGCTTCATAAAAATCGAAATCAATTGAATCAAAAGCGAGTTCGCCTACTTCCTCAAACCATCTTGTTGCTCTCGGTTTTCCTCTGAAACACGAGGCATTTGCTGCAGCTTTAACAGGGAGGACAGCTTGAGTTCGTGAGTGGTCGGCAAGTTTTAGTTCGAAGTTGAAGTAGTATTTGCATTGAAAGTTGGGGGGGTTACGTATTCAGTTTTGTTGCGAGGTGGGGTGTTTACTTTGGGCATTGGTACATGGGGAGGTACTATTTATTTTGTGGAGGGTTGTGTCGATCATTTTTGGGGATCTCGAGCTGGGCTTGGAGTTTATGGGTTAGTCAGGGAGTAGGCAGCATTCAGGTGCTGGAGCTATCGGGTGCGGGAAGATGGGATGTTTGAGAAGTTGTTTTGCTGAAGGAGGAATGTGAGGGCGTGAGGGGTCTGTATTGCAGTGGTGAGTGTTGGAAGGGGAAATGGTGTCCGTTATTTAGTGGAGGTGTGGTTTTTGTCTGAGACAGTGAAAACAATGGGGAAGCACAAAATTTGGAAATGGGGGAGACGAGATATTGCGGACGAGTTTTGTTGGGTTGGTTCAATTTGCGTAAGGCCCGGATAAAAGAAAAAGAAAGCAAAGGGGGTGGTGAAACGATTCCGAACAGGGTATTTTGATAAGTGATTGAACGATGTTCAAACGTGGTGAAGAACCAACTGTTGTTATGTGAAGAATAGTTGGCAAAGTAAAAGTGGGGACTGGAGGTTTTAGTCAACTTGTTTTGCAACAGAGAGAAGCATACAAGTTGGGTATTCGAACGAAGTAAAGAAGCTGTAAATCGGGCGGATTTTCACATTTACAACAGTGGGCCAGTTCTTTGAAAATCGATAACCCACATGGCAGAAGTATGAAGAATTTAACGAAACGAGATTTGCCGAAATCAAAGTGAAGAACACAACCGTATGGAACTGACTGGGAGCGAATCGAAGCTCGTTACAAATTATGATGAAATAAATTGTAGGATCAGAATCGACATTCGCAAACCGTTATTTAACGATTAACGCGCAACAGTGAGTAAAACTCACTAACTCTCCTCAATTTGTATTTTAATATAAATTGTACTTTATTTATTGACTGCTGTAGATTGATTGTTAAACTGGACTGTTAAATAGATTTGATTGAAAACGTAGTTATAGTTAGTCTATGTACTGTTAATCAAATATGGTTCTGTACAACAGGATATTTCATTTCAAAATGAAATATGATCTATATTATACTGTGTAACATCTGTGGATGCAGGGAGACAGGTTGGAGGAATCCGACTGGGTTCCTCAACAATTATTTTACTGTTTTCATATATTGTGATATATGTTGTGATTTATAATCTTTTATTGATTATGGATTTTAGAACGATATTGATCATCGTTGTTTGATATTTTGAATATCATAAGAAACCCTGAGTTGTAAAAAGGAATATTTTAATATATATTGAAATAAAGGAATTTTATAAAATCACAGGATTTTATAAAAGGAAATCATTTATAAAACGAACACGGTTTTATAAAAGGAAGTATTTATAAAACAAATAGAGATTTATAAAAGGGATATTTATTTAGAAAATAAATAGAATTGAAAAGGAGAATATTTATTTAGAAAATAAATAGAATAAAGGAATATTTATTTAGAAGATAAATAAAACATTATAAATAGGAAATATTTGTAATGGTAAATAGAAGTTATAAATAGGAAATATTTGTAACGGTAATTAGAAGTTATAAAAAAAGGGATAGTTGTAACGGAAAATAAACGTTATAAAAAGGAAATTGACAAGATATAAAAGAGATAATCGAATAGAGTTAAATCGAATTTAGTATTCGAAGGAGCTAATCGAATTTAGTTATTTGAAAGGAGTTAATTGAATATTAGTTATTCAATTAGAGATAATCAAATAAAGTTAATCGATTAAAGATAATCAAATAAAAGTTAATCGAATTAATCGAAGTAAGTTAATCGACTATTAGTTAGTCGAATGTTAGTTAAGCAAATAAGAGTTAATCGACTATTAGTTAGTCGAATGTTAGTTAAGCAAATAAGAGTTAATCGACTATTAGTTAGTCGAAGCTTAGTTAATCGAATATGGTATTCGATGTTAGTTAATCGAATATGGTATTCAATGTTAGTTAATCGAATATGGTATTCGATGTTAGTAAATCAAATATGTTATTTGAAGTTAGTAAATCAAATATGGTATTCGAAGTTAGTTAATCGAATATGTTATTCGAAAGGGGTTAGTCGAGTCGAGTTAGTCAATAGAGTTAATCGATTTGAGTTAACTAGTTAGAGTTAATCAGTTAGAATTAATCGGTTAGAGTAATCAGTTAGAGTTAACCAATTAGAATAAATCAGTTAGAGTTAATCCAAAGGAGTTAGTCGAACATTAGTTATTCGAATAGAGTTAAACGGAGTTAAATAGAGTTAGTCGAATATAGTTTATTCGAATAGAGTTAAAGGAAAGGAGTTCTTGATTACAGTTTAATCGAAGGGAGTTATCGATTTTAGTTTAATCGAAAGGAGATTATCGAATATATCGTATTCGAAAGAAAAAGATCGAATATAGTTTATTCGAAAGTGAGAGATTTCGAATATAAGTTATTCGAAGAGAGATAATCGAATATAGGTTATTCGAAGAAGAGCTAATCAAATAGAGATTTACTCGGAAGAGAATTACAAGTCGAATTCAATTATATCGAATTCGGGAAAGTAATATTTACTTTCCGGTTTTTAAATCAAGAGTATACACTAATAAATTAGGGTTAGGTTTAATTATTCGAATTAAAGAATAAAGGTTATAAGTGAAGTTAGATATTGTGAAAGTAGGGATTATAACGTTATCGTTATAATCAAATGTTTCAATAAAGAAGTGGATTCGTAAATTGAATCCGAGAGTTATGTGAAGAAGTTGTTAAAGGTTTAAAAGATAAACTGTTACTATTTCGAAGTTATAACGTTGTTCAGTTAAGGTCTGAGAGGTAATTATACCCCAACTTGATTGACTTCCTTCTTAACTAAGGAATGGTAAGGTTTGATAGTGAATGATGGTTAAGTGAATTCAGTAAATGGTTTGAGTTGGCATAGCGATGTTTAATTAAAACATCTGTTTAAATCCAATAAAAGAACTTTGGAAATGTTTTCCAAATAAGAAATCAGAAATGTTTTCTAATATAGGAAACAGGAAATGGAAATGTTTTCCATTGTTAATAAAGTATATTTTCTAAAATTAGAAAATAAGAAATTTAGAATATAGGGAAAACAGGAGGTAAGTAAATGAATGAACCAAAAAGATAAATGTTAGATGATGATTGGTTGATATATTTTCCGTCTGGAAATAATATCGTTGTTTGCACACGAGTTTTTCTTTGATAGTTAAATCACAGACTATCAATGTTTTGACCATTTTAACGTTGTTAATATGGAGAGACCGGTTGGATTATTATCCAAAGAACCACTCTGTATTGGCATAAGCGTTGCGAATCATATATGCTGAATATATTGAAGACGGAGTAAAGTGCAAGGGCTGTTGTATAAATATTAGATAACAATGGACTAAGATGGATGTACTGAATAGTGCCTTCGGTTTCGTTCAGTCCCAGAACGAACGTAAATGGACGAATGTCCGACAAAGTATTTCCAATGATCGAATGGGTTGGTCTGTATAAATATATATGGTTGCAACGGATTTATCCCTTAGCATAACATCCAGGGTATTTGTATAAACCAACTAATGATTTACGGATCTGATAATGTGGCATTCAAAGTGATCGTGTTATAAATGAATGGAAAGTAAGCGTAGCTTCTAGCCTCACATCCGGTAAATGACAGAAATCAGGCAGGCAGCATGGCTAAGTCGGTCGCACCGAAGTAGGGTGTATAATCACCTATCTAGAGAATATTCATTTGCTTCTTTTAATCTATCAATGTTGTCCCATATATATACGGGAAACGGTTGCTGATCCCGACCGTTGGTGATGTACATTCGATACACTCAAGCGAAATGAGTGGTCGGTCATGTGTGGCTGAGTTGCAAGATGTTCTTGTTGAACTCCGGTGTATCGTTCCTAGAGTACACTGATCGGAAGGTGGTTCCATACCTTGTCATAGTTGGAAATCCATTACCCAATACGTGCTTGCGGTTTTGATTGTATACTATATATGTAGAACGTGAGATGAAAGCGTTTCTGCTAGACTGATAACTATTTGTATTTAGACATTATTATAATATCAGAATGATATTGCTTTTCAAAGTTGTTTGGATTCTCATAAGGGAAAAACCCGTTCCGTTATAAGGCGTGGTCTTATGAGATATCGTTTACTTATTCAAACTGTTTTAAAACTGTTTACTCATACCAGTCCCATGACTGACCCGGAGTTTACTTTGTTGTTTTCCCTAAACTCTTGGGTGCCTAAATTTGTACGGGCAGTCAAGTAGTTGGGATTTTACAGATACATTTGGAGAGCTTGGAGCAGGAGGCTTCAGGATTCTATAGCTATTATTATTTCCGCTGTTGTTGTAAGTGTTGTACTCTGATAAGTGCTATTGTATATATAACTGTTTGTAATTTCAAAAGTTATGTTATATTTTATTCGTTCCGCTGTGAGATTCGTGTTTACTCTGATGATGATGTTCTTCTTCTTCTATTCTATAAGTTCTACCTTATCTATCCTCACCCTCTATCTTCTTTCTATTAGTTTCTTGAATTTCAAGTGCAATTTGGGGTTGGACTTGTGTTATTTAGTCAGCTCAAATTGGACCGGATTTTCGGGTCACTACAAGTTTCGAAAGTGGGATATCTATATGATTCCAATTGACTGGTGTGAGAACCAAAACCTTAGATAGGGTTATTATTGTGATTTGGCATTAAAAATGTGATTTTGAGTAGGTATAAAATTATAGATTTGAAACGTTAATCAACTAATTGATTGTTGATTGTTGGTTGTGATGTTTGATTATTTGTTAACTAATAAAACCAATATGACAATGGAAAGTAAATTTAGCCAAATTGAATCCAATATTGAACAGAATTGAAAATTGATTGAAATTGCACACATGCACATGTATATGTATGAACAGGTCATAGCAGGGAAGCTAAGAAGGAGAATAAAATTGTATGCCTGACAAATAGGTACACATTTACTGTATTGATTGGGTTTTGATGATTTTATGAGCCGATTGGCTTATTGTTTTGCTTTTACTTTTTCTTTTGGATTGATGAGGGCCTTGTGACGCAAGTTGCGGTTTTACCGATCACCCCGTACAAAGGAGGTTATGGAGAAATATTTCGAAAATTTAGGGTGTTAGCCAAACTTTTGAAAAATTAGAAAATTTTTAGAAACTGAAAAGGTTAAGAATGAAAGCCCGAAAGAAAGTTGAGTTGGTTAGTTAAACAACTTTCAGCTCCGTTCCTTTTCGAGAATGAAAAGATTTTAAGTGGGGGAGATTGTAACAACTCGGATTTTCAGAACCAATTTAAATTTTTTATTTTGGCTATTTTAATGGATTTTGAATATTTAAAATGATTTATTTTAAATAATAATGACTAAAAATTTATTTAAATTAGAGTTAGAACGTATAAATTTATTTTAATTATAAATAGAGTTTGAAATGGCGCGGTAGTTTGAAAATTTTATTTCTTACTTTGAATGAATATACAGAATTCAATATAAATCAGATTTCAGTAAAATAAGAAATATTTGAATCTGCTTAATTACATATTTCTAATGAATGTGAAAAATTTAAATTTCAAAGTATAAATTGAAAGTTATGGCCAGTTTAAAATTTAAAATAGTCACTATGGAATTTATATATATATTAATATAATAAATGGCCCTTAAAAATAGCCATTTTGCAAACGACCTCCGTTTTCAATGAAACCACTTTTGTTGGATCCGGAATGTCAAATTATTGCTAGGTTTCAAATTTCATAATTTTTTGAATTAATATGTGAGCTTAGTAAATTAAAACGTGTTTGCCAGTTCAGTTTGAATTTAATCGACTGAAAAATGGTCATTTTTCAAACGGTCTCCAAATTCGACGAGATTAGTTTTGTTAGGACCGTATCATCAAAACATAGCTAGATTTATTTTTCTGTAATTTTTGGAGTCAGTATGTGGCCCCAGTAAATTAAAATGTATGTTTAAAATTTAATATATTGATTTATATTTTAATTTAAAGAAAAACTGATCGAAATAATCGATTTGGCTTACTAAACATATCCCGTTGTGTTCGAAATGGGGTATTATGCTAGGGGTGACTGTCGTTGGGTTTGAATTGGAGTTCGGTAGTTAAACAAGTATTTTTGGAACTAAATAAAAAAAATTATATAAACACTTGGATAACCCTAACCCCCCTCATTCATTTCAGCCCTCATTCATTTCAGGCCGCCGCTTCTTTTCTACAACGAACACACGAAAAATTCTGAATCTAACTTCAATTAACCCCAATCTACACCAAATTAAATCAGGGTCCTAAAGCGAATATGTTAGAGGGAAGTAAGATCTTTATTCTTAATGGGTATGACGGATTTTAATGCCGTGTGCTGGCCTAAATTTGGGCTCAATGCCGCTTCGTTCGCAGCAAATTCTGGGAGAGGGGAGGCATTCGAATTGGGCACGGTGGCTGGAGGGTGGTGGAGCACTTCAAGGTGGTCGTTGTGGTATATCCTTATGGGGGGCCGGCGTTGGGGTTTTGGCACGGCGACGATGAACAAATTTGGGCGTTGGGTTCGGTTGTACAGCATAAGACGATGAAGAAGACGGGGTTAAGGAGGGATTAGTGGAATATAAAATGTAACTAAGTTTTTTAAATTATTTATTTAATTATTGATTAATGTATTGATGGATAAACGTGTATATCTATTTCATACGAGATCCAAATCCGATGAAACAAGTTGCAATGCGTTCGTATCAGCGAACACTACATTTCACAATTGACCAGGTCCAAAACGGAGCACGTTGGACTTTGAGGCAAATTTAAATCCGAACAAAACAGAAATTCAGAAAAAAAAAAGAATGGAGGAGTGGAAACAAATGTGAGAACTCCTTCTCACTCAAATTATTTTATAGTTAAATATATCCTAGGTTGCAGACGGGGCTTAGTAGCTCCTGACACTATTTATTGTACAAACCATGGATGATTTGTTTGGATTGGTTGTAAAATTGACTGTATTGTGGTTGTAAATATTCATATGATTGAATAAAATGTTTAATCATTAAAAATATCATTTTTAATGTGTAATAAAACCATATAAAAAATAGTCATGTGTTGAAATAAATATTCATTTATAAATTAGACGATTTGTTTATGTACACCCATTTAACTGACATTGATTGGGACGATAAATTTTACATATCGCCCAACTACACAAATAATAAAATCTGTTTTTGTTGATTGAAACCCCACACGGGTATTGGGATGATATTTAACGTACACTAACCCCAATTGTTTAGTTGTATGTCAATCGATGGGTTGACAGACTGTATAAGCGTTATTTATTTATTTTAATGTTTATACAGTAGTAAAATGCACTTTGGATGTTGTATGAATTTTTGATGATTGTTTATCATTATCCGCGATGTATGAAATCCATATAACTGAAATTATATGGTAATCGATTGAGTCGGATTCCAATTCAGAATTAACGAATATTTTTAAATAATGTCCAGTGTATAATCAAAATCAGATATTTTGAAAATATTATCATTTTAGTATTATAATGATAAGAACTATTCAATTTTGATTTGAAAATTGAAATGAAGTGGAAATCGTTTTAAAATGAATTTATTAAGAAATATTCAATTTGGATTAGAAAATTGAAATGAAGTAGAAATCATTTTAAAATGAATTTAAAACGAATTTATTAAGAAATATTCGATTTTGATTTGAAAATTGAAATGAAGTTGAAATCGTTTTAAAATGAATTTATAAACGAATTTGTAAAAGACGTTTTGAAGGAAATATTATATATATATATATATATTAATGGCTTGAATAAAAAGCGTCGCACTGCGATCGTTCGCGAATTTCAACCATTAACTTCGAGTGGACATTACGGGAGATCCGACCGTCAGGTTCTCCTGAAATTGAAACCGTTGGGTTCGTATCGAAAAGATATTCCCAATGAATATAATAGTTTTGAAATCTAACGTTTGGATTTGGATATACGTCCAAATCAAATTTGAAAAAGGTCGCTATGAATGCAGTTCGGTGGCCGTTATTGGAAACCGACTGTACGAGCCTTGATAAAATTATTAAAAATATTAATAATTTGTGTAAAATCATAACAAATGATTTGGAAAGAATTGGGATGAAAAATTCCACGTTTGTAAAGATAAAAATATATTTTTATCAAAATGAACTAGTTAATAACTAGAATGATAATCCAAAGTTTTTAAATAAATAAATTGGATTTGAGAATGGTTTTAATCTAACCAGAATTTTCCAATGTATAAGTTGGAATGGATTTGAATAGAAATCATCTTTAGAATATTTCGATATTGGATTCCGTGATTATACGGATATTGTGAAGGAATTTGGAAGATAGATATATATATCGTTATTCCCCATACGATATGTGTTTGTTTCAAAATTTGATATTGAATATAAGCCGATATAATTTCTGTTCAGAGCCTTATATTTAATATCGAATTGGATTTTGGTTTTGTCGTGAATGGTGTCTTCAGTAACACTATTCTTAAACCTCGTCGTGAAAAGAATAAATCTTTTAATCAAGATTATTAGAGTTTCCAGTTATACTTAGTAATTGGAATAAAATGGAAAGTGAATTTGGGTTTATTGTGAACTGTGTTTTAAACGACATTCTTTCTTTAATCCAATGAACAGTGAAATGTGATTTGGAAGTTATAAATCTTTTTATTAAGATTTAATGGAAATTTTCCAATGTAAAGTTTTTTTCCAATTTAATAAAATAAATTGGAATGGAATGGAATTCGATTTGGTAATAATCGAAGTGAGCTTCTGTGGAGGAAGACTGTTACTGTATATGGAATTTAAAAGGCTTTGCCGTTATTCCATTTATATTACTGGTTGGATACGGAAATTTATATCGATTATATATATTGATCTATTTTCCATGTAGATTCCATAATTAATGGAATGTGATTTTGGATTTATCGTGAACTGTATTTTAAATGACATTGGTTCTTTAACCTAGTTAATGACAGGATTTATTTCCTAAATTTGAATAATCATTAAGTAATTATTTTTGAGATTAAAACTGAATTAGAGTTTTAATGAATCTTTAATTAGACTGAAATGGGAATGTGATAATTTAAATTATCAAATTTGTTAAATGATAGAGAATAGAGTATCACCAGTTTTGCTCGAAGCGATAGTTAAATCTTTAAATAGATTTGAACAAGAAATGGTTATTAATTTTTCCGATAACACCGTGGTGTTAGATATGGAGTGCTGCCAGTTTTTCTCCATGGGATGAATAGGTGAGGATTGGGAAATAAAATAAATGATTACTTCGGTGTGGTTCGCTATTCCCGACTAGTTTGGAAAACCTTAATTTGGTTTAAATTGTGAAAAGAACATTTGAATAAAAGAATATTATGGATTGGAATGAGACGTATGTTGTGTTTTTATAGCACTTGTTTATAAGGTACGCTAGTTATTCGAAAAGACCGAGTTTATCCCATTCTGAATAATTGATACGACGCTAAGTAGACGATGAAGACAGTGGTTGAAGACCGATGATCTTCACATCGTTTGGATGATTACTGATGTCTTGATTGGGTGGCATCCTAAGACAAGGTAATAAGTGTTGATCGTCCAGACGTACTTGGAGATCGATCGGATATGCGAGGGCCTCTCTCCTGTATTAGACATATGGGACGAGGAATAAGGTGCCTCCGGTTTCGTTCAAACCCAGACCGAACTTGCAAAAGGATGATATGTCTGACATTGTATTCCTTTATACTGTATTCGTTGATATCTACTAAATATATATTTGTTTGGTAGAGGAGAATTTATTCTCTTGCTTAACACCCTTCTCTAAGACGTACGAGCTTAGAGGTTATATATTGGTGGAAACCAATGGTACGATATGGATTGATAGTGTGGCTTGCTTATGAAGTATGAAACCGACGACAGGATTGAAAACTATAATAAGCGTCTGGTTGTCTTGGCCCCTTGACATACTTTGACAAGATTGTCTTGATTTGTGGCAAGTATAAGATCTTTAGCGTCTGGCCGGCGGATCATGCTCATTTGTCTACGAGGTCGTCCTATCAACACAACCCCTTTGGATATTTCGATTACACAGGTGGACTTGTTAGTGACGCGACAAGGTTAATTCACTCGTGGATTTGGATCGTCCTGCCACTTCGATCCCTCTAGATATTGGAATAAATCGAGTGTACTTGTTAGTGGCATGACAAGGTTATTCACTCATGGTTAGGGATTATATGGATTATACAGATTGTCTGGTTATCTAGCTATCTGGTTACTGGATATTTTAGATTAATGGACTTCGTGTTCTCTCGATTCCCTGGATATGGCTTATTCTGGATTTTTGGCTTTTGCACCCTCGTGATCCTCGGGATATTCTGGATGTTCTGGCTGTTATGGTTATCTCTAAACGATCTAAAATGATCATTGGTTTTCATTGGATTTTCGGCTTTTTGGTTTTTTGGTTAATGAATAATACGATCCCGAGCGATCATAGATTTTTGGATTATTAGCTTTGGATTTCTGGACTAATACGATCCGGCACGATCGTAGCTCTTCGGTGTTTTGATTATAAATGTTCACTTTGGACTTCTCCTAGCTTTGGATTTCTGGTCTTCTCGCAAAATACATCTTCCTCCGACATGCAAGACATGTTTTGCGAGGCAAAAAATTGACATGTTTTTTGGTCAAAGTCACACGTCAGGATTTTGGTTAGTGACGCGCTCAAGCGTCGGGAACGTCGTCAGAAAATACAAAGTGATTTATTCGAAGTCGCGACGTGTTCAGAAAAGGATCGAAAATGACATTGATTTGTAAGTTCGTCGTCGATGGACTTAGAAAAACTGATGCAGTGAAAATGCGTGTTCGACAAAGTCTGTTCATCTCAAAATGGATGAGTGTGTAAGTCCGAGCACATGGAAAAACTCGTCTTGAAAAAATATGTGGATTTCGGCGAACTGCATTTCGCGCATCCAAAAACAACTGATCGGCATGACACGATATGATAAATGGCTTGCGCGACTCGTGGCGCCATCAAACTTGGTAAAATCGGCATTTGCCTGAAAATTGTGTTGTGAACACAAAACAGTTGATCGGCATGATATGAACATGATTGGTTGCGCGACTCACGACATCAAAATCTAGCATTTAGCAAAAAACAGTGTCACGCACTAAAAAACAGCTGATCGGCATGACACGATCACAAAAAATGGCTGTCGACTCAGGACATCAAAATCTAGCATTTGGCAAAAAATAGCGTCGCGCACTCAAAAACAGCTGATCGACATGGCACAATCATGAAAAATAGCTTACGCAACTCACGACGTCAAAATCTGGTAAATTAGCGAAAATTGATTCGGCACATCAAAAATGCATGACCAACATAGGAAAATCACGAAAAAACATGGTCAAAACCATGGCTAAACACTCTAGAAAATTTGGTAAATTTGGTAAACTTGCTAAATTTGGCATGCTCAAAATCTATGGATCAACACGTGAAAATGGCAAGGATCAGCGTGTTGCACTCGGGCAGATCAGCAAGAAAATTTGGTTTAAAAAATTTGGATAGGATTTGGCAAAAACCACAACCTAAAAAAGTGATGCGCTTTTCCTTGACCGCATCAGGGGATGCGATGATTTTCATGGCACGCACGTAATGATACAGTACGAAATTCTTGGCACAGGAAGTGGATTGGTCAAAGGCGGATCAGCTGGATACGATGCGATTTTTCGCTTGATCACATCACAGGATTTTGGATTTGGCACGGGTGCAATGCGAGGAAAATGATGCGATTTCTGGGATGCGATCTGGAGTTTGGCCAATCCCAGAAACATGCCAGATCACATTCTTTTTTTTGGGTTTTTACCGTGTCGATTACCTATTTTTGGCTGATCGACAAGCGTTTTTACCAAATTTTCTAGTTTTCATGTTTTTTTTAGCAAAACCTTGCCAGGAAAGTGGCAGATCATGTTTTTTTTGGATTTTTTGCCTGTCGGTCACTTGATTTGCCTAATAGACATTCATTTTATGTAGTTTTTCCAGATTTCACGATATTTGCTCAAAACACAAATTTTTCGGCTTTGATTTTTGTGATGCGATTTATCGTATGCAACCAAGGGATGTGATGCGATATTTTGGCTGTGGGTTTGTAGGATGCGATTTTTTCTTATGTGGTCTTCAAATCTCACCTACTTCTACCTAACCACTCACCTATAAATACCCTCAAGCTTGACATTCATATTGATCCTTTTGGCTTGAATTTTTGGACTTCTTAAGCTCTTAAGCACCATTAATGGCTTTCATCTTCATCCCCATGACTATTGGACATAGCTTGGACTACTAAAACCTTGCACAAACGTTTCCCATCAACTTTTGGACATTCACAAGGACATTTTCACTGCTTTTGGGCTATTTTGAACATTTTTGGATATTTCTTGGATTTTTTTGACTTTGAAGCTATTTTCTGGATGCTACTGACCAAGTCAACATATTTTTCAATAAACGATGAAGAAGAAGAAGAAGGGCATTTTGGTCAAGGTTTAGAATTAACAAAGATTTTGTTGTTTTATTGTAACACTTTGTACTCAAGTATCGTTCGAACTTGTACAACTTTGTAATATGCAATTATATGATTAATGATTACTATAAAGTGGACGTAGGCGTTAGTGCTGAACCACTATAAAAATATGTGTTCTTCTGCACTACTTTACTATATGTTTGGAATATCGCATTCATACCACACATACATAGAGGGTCGGCGTGTGCTGAAGAAAGCGACAATTCTGTTGGGAATGGGTCCCTTCCTATGTGAAAAAACTCATATTTAATTAATTAGAGCAATAAGTGTAGCTACGGTATTTCGTGCTTTTATTTGAATAGGTGACTATTTGACCTTTGGTGTGCCTTGGTATTTGCATCTTGTTGGGAATATTAACCTTATTAATTATGGTGGTTGAATGGAGACTTCAAGGTGCCTCTTTGGTGACTATATATACATCCATTTTTGGGTAGCAAATACAACAACAACAAAACTTTGTCAGTTTCTCCAAGACTTTGTGGGTTGCTTCTAGTACTTTGAGATTGCCCTTTGCTGGAGTGTTTTTGTGAGATCTCTCAGCTTTTCTAAGCTCTATTTCCCAGTGATATTTTTCACTTTTCTCGCTTTTGTTTTGATGCTGTTATTGCTAGCTATTTTTGGATAATTTGTGTATCCACTTTGTAACTTGGATTTGGATTTGTGTATTACTCCATTATCATAGTAAGAGAAGTTTGGGAGGACCCCCGTCATTGGTCCCGTGGTCGTTACTCTTCACATCGAAGAGGTTTTCCACGTTAAAAATTCGTGTGTTCTTACTTTATTATTATCTCTTGTTCCGTTGATTATTTGCATTAATCATTGGTGATTGTGATGCATTTTGCTGGATTTGTCAATATCATTCATAACAAACTGGTATCATAGCAAGGTTGGTTAATTTGTAATATCCCCTGATGAATTCTAGTAATATCAACACTAGTAGAATGATTAGTTTGAATGGAGCTAACTATCATATTTGGAAGAGAAAAATGAGAGACTTGTTGTATGTCAAAAGTTGGCATTTACCTGTGTTTAGTGATGAAAACCAGAAGGTAAAACTGATGAACAATGGCAATTTGAACATGAACTGGTGTGTGGATTCATTCGTCAGTGGGTTGATGATAATGTTTTGAATCATATAAATGATGATGTTCATGCAATATCACTATGGAAAAAACTTGAATCCCTTTATGCTAATAAGTTTGGAAATAAAAAGTTGTACCTTATCAAGCAATTGATGGGCTTGAGGTACAATTCAAGCAATTCACTTTCTGATCACCTGAATGATTTTCATTGCATTATTCAATAATTACCAGCTATGGATATAAATTTTGATGATGAAATTCAGGGACTTTTGTTACTTGGCACTCTTCCTGATTCATGGGACACTTTCAGAATGACACTTTGCAACTCAGCACCACATGGCAAAGTTACACCGGATATCGCCAAAGTTGGTATTTTGAATGAGGAGATGAGGAAGAAATCTCATGGTGTGTCTTATTTTCATCCGAGGAAGCATATGTTGTTGAAAACAGAGGAAGAAGCAAGAGTAAAGCTCCAGTTTCCAGAGACAAAAGCAGAAGCAAATCTCGTGGAAGATACGCAAATATGAAGTGCCATTATTGTGATAAATCCGGTCACACAAAGAAATATTGCTACAAGTGGAAAAGAGACAATAAGGGTTGTAAAGGCATGGAAGATAACAAGCAAGATCAAAAAGATTGCAGTAATGATGATAGAACTGCTACTGCAACTGGCACTGATCTTATCATTGTACATGATGAGAGCTATGTGAACCTTGCTAAATATGTGTCAAGTTGGGTCATTGACAGTGGAGCATCACTACATGTGACATCACGAAAGGAATTCTTAACATCTTATACACCTGGTGACTTTGGGGTGTTGAAGATGGGTAATGATGGTGTGGCCCAGGTTGTGGGCATTGGAGATGTATGTTTGGTGACCAACATTGGAGAAAAATTAATGCTTAAAAATGTAAGACATGTTCCTGAAATTCGATTAAGCTTGATCTCTACTGGAAAACTCGATGATGATGGGTACTGCAACACTTTTCATTGTGGTCAAAGGAAGCTTACTAAAGGAAACATGGTGCTAGCTCGTGGGAAGAAGCACACAAGCCTGTACTTGCTGCAAGCCTCAATTCCCACTGTTTCTGTAAATGTGGAAAATGACGATCTTGCAAAATTGTGGCATAGAAGACTTGGTCATGTAAATGAAAAGGGGCTTAGTTGTTTGATGAAGAAAAATGCACTACCTGGTTTAAAATGTGTAAAATTGGACAAATGTTCTCATTGTTTTGCAGGAAAGCAGAATCGGGTCTCGTTTAAGGGACATCCTCCTTCAAGAAAATCAGGTTTGCTTGATCTTGTTCATTCTGATGTTTGTGGTCCGTTAAAAGTTAAGACCTTTAGTGGAGCACTTTACTTTGTTATTTTTATTGATGACTATTTAAAGAAATTGTGGACATATGCTTTAAAAACAAAAGATCGGGTACTTGATGTTTTTAAGCAGCTTCAAGCCTTGGTTGAAAGGCAATCTGGTAAAAAGCTAAAGTGTTTACATTCTGACAATGGTGGTGAGTACATCGGTCCACTTGATGAATATTGTAAGGATCAAGGTATTCGGCATCAGTTTACACCAAAGAAGACTCCACAGCTGAATGGTGTAGCAGAGAGAATGAATAGGACTTTGTTAGAGAGAATGAGGTGCATGCTTTCAGAGGCTAAGTTCCCAAAACACTTTTAGTGTGAAGCTTTATTTATAGCTACACATGTGATTAATTTGTTTCCTTGTTTTTCTTTGAATGGTGATGTTCCAGACAAGGTTTGGCTTGGCAAGGAGGTTTCTTACAGTCATTTACGCGTCTTTGGATGTAAGGCATTTGTGCATGTGCCTAATGATGAAAGATCGAAGTTGGATTCCAAGACTCGCCAATGCATCTTTGTGGGATATGGTCTTAACAAGTTTAGCTATAGGTTTTATGATCCTATAGAGAAGAAATTGATTCGTAGCAAGGATGCACACTTTGTTGAAGACCAAACAATTGAAGAAATTCAGAAATCACAAGAAACTGCATCTCGTAGTGGCTATGATCTGGTTGATTTAGATCTCCCTCCATTGACTCCTGCAACTCCAACAATTCCTGCACCAACTCCAACTGAGCATGTACAACAAAATGACAATGAAGGTCATGTACTTGAGGAAGATGATCCCCATGATGAAGATGCTGAAATTGATCATCATGCTTCTCCTGAAACTCAAAAAACCTTTGTAAGGCGATCTACCGGGGATCGATGCCCTTCCACTAGGTATCCTTCTTCCGAGTATGTTCTCTTAACCAACGGAGGAGAACCTGAGACCTTTAAAGAAGCTATAGACAGCGATGATAAGCAACTTTGGTTGGATGCAATGAAAGAAGAGATGAAGTCCTTGCATGATAACAACACTTTTGATCTAGTGAAACTACCAAAGGGAAAGAAGGCTTTGAAGAATCGTTGGGTTTACAAGCTGAAGCAAGATGAAAATGCAAAGACGCTTCTGTACAAAACAAAACATGTAATAAAAGGATGCAACCAAAGAAAGGGAATTGACTTTGATGAGATATTTGCACCGGTTGTCAAGATGTCTTCCACCAGAGTTGTTTTGGGTCTTCCTGCTAGTTTGAATTTAGAAGTTGAGCAGTTGGATGTGAAGACCGCTTTTCTTCATGGTGACCTTGAAGAAGACATTTACATGGAACAAACAGAGGGCTTCAAAGTTAAAGAGAAGGAAGAATATGTGTGCAAATTGAAGAAGAGTTTGTATGGTTTAAAACAAGCTCCAAGGCAATGGTATCGCAAATTTGACTCTTTTATGGGGGGGCAAGGCTACAAAAAGACATATAATGATCATTGTGTTTTCTTGAAGAAATTTGTTAACGGTGATTTTATCATTTTGCTACTTTATGTTGATGACATGCTTATTGTAGGGCAAAATGTAGAACGGGTTGCTAGTTTGAAGCAACAGTTGAGCAAGACTTTCTCCATGAAGGAACTTGGTCTGGCGAAGAACATTTTAGAAATGAGAATTATTCGTGATCGCAAGGCTCGAAAGTTATGGCTATCACAAGAAGCATATATTCAGAGAGTGATTAAAAGGTTCAATATGGAGAAAGCAACACCTGTGAGTACTCCACTTCCTATGCATTTTAAGTTGTGTTCTCAACAGTGTCCTTCCACAACAGAAGAGAAGGAGAAGATGACGCATGTTCCTTATGTTTCTACCGTGGTTAGTCTGATGTATGCAATGATTTGCAATCGTCCTGATATAGCTCACGCTGTAGGTTTGTTTAGTAGATTTCTTTCTAATCCAGGTAAAGAGCATTGGACTGTTGTGAAGTGGATTATGAGATACTTACAGGGTACTGCTGATATGAAGCTTTATTTTGGGAATGACAAACTTTGTCTTGTTGATTATTCAGATTCGATATTGACTTGAGAAAATCTACTTCGGGTTATTTGGTCACTTTTGCAGGGGGAGCAGTGTCTTGGCAATCTGGCTACAAAAATGTGTGGCTTTGTCTACTACTGAGTCGGAGTTTATTGCAGCGACAGAGGCATGTAAGGAGTTGTTGTGGATGAAGCAATTTGTTCGTCAGCTTGGATTTACACAAAAGAGGTATGTGTTGTATTGTGATAATCAAAGTGCAATCCATCTTGCTAAGAATCCCACTTTTCGTGCAAAATCGAAGCATATTGATGTGAGATATCATTGGATACGTGATGTTCTTGATGATAAGTTAATTGAGCTTGAGAAAATTTATACCAACGACAATGGTTCCAACATGATGACTAAAGCTTTGGCAAAAGACAAATTTGAGACTTGTCGTTCAATTGCCGGAATGGCAACCACCTCCACATAGTAACCAATATCATAGTAAGGGTACTACTCCATTATCATAGTAACCAATATCAATGTAAGGGTACTACTCCATTATCATAGTAAGAGAAGTTTGGGAGGACCCCGTCATTGGTCCCGTGGTTTTTACTCTTCACATCGAAGAGTTTTTCCACGTTAAAAATTCGTGTTTCTTACTTTATTATTATCTCTTGTTCTGTTGACAATTTGCAATAATCATTGGTGATTGTGATGCATTTTGCTGGATTTGTCTGTGTCATTCATAACAAATTCCCCACGTCAACAAGGCCTATTTTTCTAATCACGTGTTTTGTATTGACCACAGATAAAACATTACACTACAATGTTTAATTGATTTTTAGGATGATGAATCTATTAAAGAATTGGTTGCATTAGATCTGAATCATCTTAAAAAGATGTCTAGGAGAGAGATTGTTATTCATGTAAGAACATATCTTATTTTTATTTTATTTTTGCTGTTTTAATCCTTTTTGTTTAACATTTACGTGTATAACGGTTAATCCATAAACTGTGAATATATAAACATCTGCAGTTCATGTCTATGTTTCCCATTAATGTTGTCTGTTTTTCTTTCTTTCCTTGGGTTCAATTTTCAATCATTATCCTTTTCTCGGTTGCTCTCGCTTCTCAGGATGTGCAGGCTGAACATCCTATGCCTACTTCTCGTGCACTGAAAACTTGGAAGAAGAGACAGAAAAAACTTATTTCTACTCACATCCTGCTTGCGTCCTTTTCAATTCCTTCAACTGTTTTTTGAAATTGTATTTATGAACGCAGTTGAATCAAATTGTACCAGTTCTTACTGCGGTACGAATTGAAAAACTGTTGTTTGTTTTATGATTTCGTTGTCTGACTTGACATTCGGTTATTTCGCCATTTAACTACTGCTGAGTTTCCATAATATTACGGACATGTTCTGGCCACCGTCTTGCCTTGCGGTAAACTACTGCTTCATTTTATTCTAACTACTATATTTATATGACATAGTATTTTCCTTGTACAGTTTCATGTATACCTTATAATATATAGGAACAAAATCATTACAATCAGACATATAACAACTTATGAATAACATTAAATTGCAACAACCAAAAACATGTTTTAAGGGAACAAATAGGTTTAATAATAAATGACCATACACAGTATGGCTACTTGAACTGCTATTTTCCTTGATTTAGAGCATGACAACCTCAACCTCCAACGATTATAATGCATGTGGAATCTAATTAACTAGTATTTGAAATTGTGTACTTTGATGTTTCTAATGTTTCAATCTCTCTAAGCTAGGATACTAATGTAGACCCCTTAGCTGAGCTGAGCTGTTGAGAATAGTGGAATGAAGATTATGGTCATTATATGTACAACTTCAACTGCGAATATTGTGTACCTGTGATTGCGAATATTTAGGAAAGAAAGAAAACTCAATATGTTTTGCTGTAAGGTCAGTGTACGAACTATGAATTATGGTTTTTTTTTTAAGTATGTGTTGCAACACTCATACCATTTTCTGACCAGTGCTTGAGCTCAGTTAAAAATTCGGAAGGCATGAGAGGTTTTGGCTATAAAAATTCAATTTAAATTGGGATATCCACTGATGTCCAAACACTGATAGCTGCAAATAAAGATATGCACAACGAATGCATCAATATGCAATCAGAGGAAGTATAAATGGAGAAATGAAAATAAATATGGATTGGAAGCGAAATTATGCCTCTGGCATATACAGATTTTGTTTTCATACAACCACATTCCACTGTTAGCCTATATAAATAAGAGAACTTTAAAGAAGAAAAATTATCAGATGCGACAACAACGAACAACGGAGAAAAGCGTCATTGGATAATTTTCCTAACAAAATCTTCATTCGATCAAACAAGCTTCTCTTATTAATCGACATCACAACAACAACAGTCATACTTTGACATCGTCTTAGCGGCGTTCAGTCGCTAAGCACTGAACGCCACAAGCTGCAGATAGAAAGGACATCACCATTGCCAAATCTCAGTTCAACTCAAGCAAATTAAAAGAACAGCAGCACCATCCCCGGATTCAAAAAGAGGCAATTATTTGCAGTAACATGAATAAGCCTATAAAACATATGAAACCAACTCAACTATGTTTAAACACATACATAGAAGTTACAGATTAGCACAAATTTAAGCAGCCATACCTTCTTTGCTGTAATTCTCCCGTAGGTAGTATATAATGAGGCGGTCTTTTGATTACTACATAAATATTTTTGACATGCATGTATCGTACTATCACTATCAATTGTAACCTCGTAGGTATCAGTAGCCATTGGCACAAGATTCATATTCTTCCGCAGTGCCACTTCAGTTCACTACAAAGTACAAAGTGAAATCAGATAATTAATTGAATTCCAAAACCATTTCAAAACAACGAATTCATACCGTTACAGCAAAGGAATGGTAATCTGAACAACTGAAGACCCCAACAATCATCAATCTCCGCTGGAGTCATCTACTCCACTTCAGCCAAATAATCATCAATCTCTGCTGGGTTCAGTACCTTGAATTTTCTGTCATCATTGTAACGCTTCGCAAGAAATGTTTTCTTCTCTGCCTCTTCTCCAAATAATATGGTCTTGATCTTAGTTTGTGCACAAATTTTCGGTTACCTCAACCATCTACCAGAATAGCAAAGAAGCTGCATACGTTAAAACTTGGTTGGACATTCGGGTTGATCAATGAATCTACATTTTCGAGTGATATTCTACATTTTCTAGTCACATTACAACCTCCATCGTCCTTTTCATTTTCAGACATTTCAGAGCGTGCACCAACTGAATCGCTATCATTTTCTTCAGCATTGCCAGCATTTTCGTATCCATTGATCTTTCTTGGAGATTAGCCACAGTTTGCTGCATATTTTCAATGAGCATGTGTGCAGCTGTGCTCGGAAAATTCACGACCAATAAACTCTATCGATTCAATCACGGTGTACGAAATCGCAACCTCTCCCCCTCTTGCAGTACCCATTTATATAACATTTGCAAAGTCAACTAGTCGAAGGATGATTTAGTTCAGCATTTACGACATAAGCATTTGCCTTTGGTTGAAATCTATTGGGCAGATGAGAACGAGATGATGGGGCAACCCAAGCAGGATTTGGTGCTTTTCATTCAATAAACCTTCTTGAATTTGCATTTCGGACTTTGTACCGTTCATGGAATGTAATTCACTCATTGTTATCGGGTTAAACATTGAATCTCACTGCTGTCATCATCATTGTTATCATCATCTTCATCAATCTCAAACAACAGTATTCTCCATTTTGAACTAATCAAAGTTATCACTGTCAGATAGTTTCCGTCCCTATTAAAGACTACGTACATATAAAGTTCAAGTACAAACTACTAAATATAAAAAGAAACACTAGTGAACTATTCATGTTAACAGGAAGTGATCGATTTAAGAAGTAGGGAATTATGTGTAAGGTAGGACTTACAGAACCTAAATACATGAGCAGAGGAGAAAACCAAAAAACATCAAACTTTTATCGACTCTAAATCAATTGAAGCAGTGATTTTAATTAAAATCACAAATGAATTTCTTGATAATAAAAAAAATACAAACAGCTCAATGAAATAAAATAAAAAAATAATTTGACATGCATTAGTTTTATTTGAGCTAATAGTCTAAGAAAAACATATCTACAAAGATGGTAGGATATTAATTTTTACATTCTCTTAAAAGATTGATTGATTAAGGTAATCACTTGACTATTTGATTGTTTTCAATGAACCATCATGTATACAAATGATGCAAAAAAGTAATTTACTATGAAACCTAAACACATAAATTTTACCCGTCTTTATAAATTAGCTTGGTGAATTATATATGCATTTAACTTTTATTTTTCAAAATAAAAGTTTTAAGAACGTATCAATGAAGATAATATAATCATTTTTTTTGTGATCTTTACATGGAATATTAATAAATAATTTTAGCTGACATATGACATTTATTCATGAATCAACATTTATACAAACATATCTAACAAATTACTTTATTACAAATTAGAGTCAAAAATAATATAATTACAAGCCGCTTGCTATGACAACTGAATAGGTAAGGTTTCGTTTCATTCACCTAGAAATGATATACGCTGCAGAAAAAAAGATACGCATAAAATAGTATGCAACTAGTGCTCACAAGTGGATCAACGTTTAATAAGGCACATAAATAGGACGTATGCTATATATAAGATATGTCAGTTATATAAGTCACAAAAGATATGTCAGCTATATATATATATATATATATATATATATGTAAGAAGTTACAAAAAAGATATACATAGGATATGTTAGTTATACATACATACACACACACACATATATATATATATATATGGGTGCCATTGAACGCTCGCCTATATGAGGAGCGTTCAATGTCACCCCAAATAGTGAGCACCCCATTTGGCCCCTATATAAACCAAGCATTTATATTAGAATAAGTGAGTGAGAGGTGAGAGAATGAGTGGAGGGAGAGAGAAACGTGATATGTGGTGGAAATCAGGGGGCATTTAGGGGTGCTACACTATTTGGGGTGTCATTGAACGCTCGTCTGTATATATATATATATATATATATAATCCTAAAAGCAGCAAATCCATCATATTTGATTTTATTATGTGTCAAAATTTGTAGAATAAGATTAAAAAATATAGTGTTCTTGAAATAAAGAAGCACTGAAAATATATATTAAATATTGTTCCCATGGGAAATATGGTTTAAGCATGGTGAAATTGTATAATTTGACATTTATTCGGGGAAACTAGGTTCCATCCTTATTATCAGATTTAGTACGCGAAAACCCATTCTTAAAAATATGCATTAACTTTCACCCTTATTTAAGTTTTCGTTTAAAAAAAAACAATTCTTTAATATTAAATTTGAACATTTTTTATGATCTACTAAACATTTTTTTTAATGCAATCAGTTGCAAACGATTCTATAAATACCTGTAGAATTCTATGCAAAAATATATGCACAAATATCCTAAAACTAAAAAATATGATGTTTTTTCTTTTATATAACTTGTTTTCAAGAAGGGAAGTTCATGTTATTCATTTTATACTCGGTGAATAACTATCGTGTAAATCCATTACTTGTAACTTATAAATGGCTCATTATACAAACATATAGTTATTTCATTCGAGATATTTTCAAAATGAACTTGAAAAAGCAATTCAATATGTATATTTTATAATTATGAAAAGAAATTATGCCTTTCGCCGATATTATGGATATTATACTAATTGTAAAGGTATCATAATATTTAAATGTAGTTTGAATAACTACACGTATTTGAAACATATACATAAAAAATCAAACTGACATAGCTTATGTACGTTTATATTGCCAGTACGAATGTTCATCCATTATATGTAACACCCCGAATTTCAATTAACACTAATAGTTAGTAATTAAAGTTTAATTAATCTCAGATGGAAGAACCAGGGGAAACGGGCTGCGTCATTGCGTTCGTCTCGGAAAAATACGCGAAATAGAGTCCGAGTTTTCGAGAATCGGAGTCCGTATGGCCCGGTTATGGCCCAAAGAAGTTTTAGGAAGTTTAAATTCAAAAAGCAGATTTGAAAAACAAGTTTGGAGCCAAAAGAGGAAAGGGGGGAAAATTCCCGCCTAGCCCCGTGTCGACAGCCATGTCGACAGGGGTGTCGACAGGGGTGTCGACACAGGGTGTCGGCCCTGCTGGTCTGGGTGCACCAGGTTTGGTCTTGGCTGAGTCTTGGGCTATGTTCTAGAGGGTTCCTAAATCTAAGGGTCCTAATCTAATCTAGGGTTAATCTAAGGGCCTAAAACACTTTCTAATCCTATAAATAAGACCCTAACCCTACCCTAATTCATTCATAATTAAACCTAGTAACTAAACTATGGC
Source organism: Allium sativum (assembly GCA_030737875.1). Classification (NCBI taxonomy): domain Eukaryota; kingdom Viridiplantae; phylum Streptophyta; class Magnoliopsida; order Asparagales; family Amaryllidaceae; genus Allium; species Allium sativum. Next base: position 422,464,299 of record CM060909.1, on the reverse strand, counting down.
AAAATGCTAGCTCTCATGGCCTCCACTAATTTTATGAAGAGGGTTGCATGCTAATCACTCTCTAATCAACCTCTAATCTCTTCTTAGCATCTTAATCTTCTTTTGTTTGGTGTGCAAAGTTGCTAGTTGTGAGTTTCTATCACTTTGATGATCTTTTGGTAAACTAATTAGATGAGATGTGATGAGATTTATGGTTTTGTATGTGGGTTAATGAGCTTTGAAATCATATGATATGATGTTAGCATTAATCTTATGTTTATGCATGTTGAGTATGTATGTTTATGCATGTTGAGTATGTAAGTTTATGCAAGTTTAATATGATGTATGTTATGCATGATGCTAAATATGCAAGTTGTGGGCTATGTAATCATATGCATGTTATGCAAGTTCATAGTGATATGCTATGCAAGTTACATGTATGTAAATATGCAAGTTACATGTTTATTTATATGCAAGTTACATGTATGTAAATATGCAAGTTACATGTTTGTTAATATGCAAATTACATGTTGGTTAATATGCAAGTTACATGTATGTAAATATGCAAGTTACATGTTTATTTATGTGCAAGTTACATGTATGTAAATATGCAAGTTACATGTTTATTAATATGCAAGTTCATGATGACACACTATGCAAGTCTATAAGCTAATATGCAAGTTTGTTATGCAAAATGAATATGTAAGTTATGTGACATATTATATGCAAGTTATGTGACATGTTATGATGCAAGTTATGTGTTTGTTAATATGCAAGATGGCACCTTTGAAACATGTTCATTCATATGCAAGTTGACACCTTTTATATGTGTTATATCATGAACGAAATTACGTGGGAACGATGGGGTAATTAAATGCATAAGTTAATAAGATTGTGTGAAATTAATATAATTATGCATAACACAAAATAAATAAACATAGTATGGGAATTTGCCTATTTGGTTAGGTGTACCCATACTATGTGTTGGGAATTTACCTATTGAGTTAGGTCTACCCCATGGGAATTTACCTATTAAGTTAGGTCTACCCATGTTAAGAAAACTTGATTAATTAGGGATAATTAATATAAAATTATGAGGGGGATTAATTAGGTGTAATTAATTGACTAAGACACGAGGTTGGACTCAGTTGTAGCGTAAAACTGCCCGGACCCAACCGGCTTAACCAGTTGCTACAAATGTTAGCCCAATGTGAGAGGTCTTAGGCACAAACTAAATACGTAATTAATGTAAAGACACGAGGTTAGACTCTGTTATGACATAAGGCTGCCCGGACCCAACCGGCTTAACCAGCGGTCATAAAAGACAGTCTAATGTGAGAGGTCTTTACAAAGGTTACGTTCTTAATTAATTAATTAAGAAACACTTAACCACATTAGCATGTAGAGGGACATGAGGGGTTAAGTGGGTGCCTTGGGTGGCATGAGAAAATCTAGTGGTTGCCTTGGGTGGCAATAGAAAATACGATTAGAATACTTAACCGAAATGAAACATGTAATTAAAGCATGATTAAAGGGTTAAGTGGGATATACTAGAAAAAGGGACAAGCTTAGGTGGGTAGCTTGTGGAGGCCCATTTCAACCAGTAACCCATACGTATCTTTGTGGGCTCGACCCATGTCGAGGACGGGACACGCATACTGGGCTTGACTGTAAGAGGCAAACGGGTTAGCGGTGGCAACGCAAGTCCAACGGGCTTCATATGCGTGAGTGGGCCCGGGCTGGTAGGTAAGCCGTTGTTGCATCGTGTAGATATAAGCCGTGCACCGTTAGTTTTATCAGGTTGCCACATTGGGGAATGATACATCCCACGGTGGGGCCAGCACGGGTATCTACGTTAGGGAGCCGATCGAATGGGGAGTAGTGTGTACACCTAGTGGATTGTAGGGCCCCGTGGCGCCTACTTGGTCACCTAGGGGTACGCAAGTACTATTTAGGAAATTTTATAAGTCCTTGGGTGGGATCAACCTTTATGTTAGAAACGACTGGTGTGGTGCAGTTTAGTAATTTACCTTAGGGAGGGTAGATGCGTCTTTATCCTTTATCTTAGTTCAGTTGACTGCTTAGGGTACCCATTCATCCCTATATGTTACCGTATATCAGTTCATGTCTTCTCTGGTTACTTTAACGATTGTATTGTTAAAGTTATAGGACTCGCTCAGACTTATGTCTGACCCCGTTGTTTTTATCTTTTTCCCAACCCTCAGGTCCTGTGGTGGATCCTAGCAGTAGTGGAGCTTGATCGGATTGCTGTTCCAGTCTTGAGGAGCTTGGATAGATGTAAAGCTCCAGTTATTCTGTTATCTTTCCTTTTGTTTTGGCTATTGTATGAGAGTGGGATTATGTACTTCTTTATTATGATGGATATTGTACTTAACTTTTACTGTGGTTTTATGATGTAACCAGACATGTTTTATTTCCGCTGTTATGAGATGATGTTTTAAAATTTCAAGTACTATTTATATCTGTCTTGGTGTAATTTTTCTGTTCTATATTCACTAAAATACTCCACCGATGCTATGGCATTCCCTTAGTGAGTGACCATAGCGGGTGTGGGGTGTTACACGTGGTATCAGAGCTTAAGGTTACCAGAACAGATAAAATTTTTGAGAAAAACTATTTTCTAAGAGTATTTTCGAAGAAAGTATTTTCAAAAGCATGTCTTCTAAGAGAAAAAGTTTTTGAAAAAGAAAAGCATAATCCCCAATAGCCATATCTTTATCTTTCGGAATCTCCTTTTTGAATCTTTCCTCTTTCGTTTCAGCATGGCTGAAGATCTTAACATCCCGGAGGGTTTAGTTATACCACTATGGTATAGGAGGTTGCAAGAGGCTAGGGCCGCGGCTGCGGGTCCGGCCAATGCTACTACACCAGAGACAACCGCTCCTCCTCCTCAGCCTAGAGTGGATAATTTTGCTAAGGTTTGCAAGGAGTTCAAGGCTATAGGAGGAAAACCTTTTCTAGGTTCAGAGACTTTCGTAGAGGCTAGAGATTGGCTTAAGGAAGTGGAAGAGTTGCTAGATATCTTTGAAGTGGAAGAGGGAAAGAAAGTCAAGTTGGCGGCTTGGTTAATGAAGGGAGAGGCCTCGTTCTGGTGGGAGGTCACTAATGGAGAACGCCCGGTTGACTCTTGGGCAGATTTTAAGCAAAGGTTTGGGGCTAAGTTTCTCTCAAGGGCGGAAGAGAATCTGTTTATGGAGAAGCTCTTGAATTTGAAGCAAGGGAATCTCACGGTGAAAGAATATGTCAACAAATTTAATCAATTAGCGAGATTTGGCATAGAGTTGGTGAATACACCGGAGAAGAAGGCTTTGAGGTTCGTTAGAGGCTTGAACGAACCATTGCAAGGAATAGCTATGACTCACATTCCTATGGGGGCCACCTTTGAGAAACTTGTCTACATGGCACTTATGCATGAGGATGATAAGAATTCTAAGGCACCAGAGAAAAAGGGGGATCAGAAGAAACCGCAACAACAACAACAACAAGGCAAGGGCGGGAAAGGCAATGGTGACAAAAAGAAGACGAAGAAGAAGTGCTTCAATTGTGGAACACCAGGACACCTTAGTAAGGATTGTCGCAAAAAGAAGAAGACCGGTTGCTTTCATTGTGGTGAAGCAGGGCATCTTGTGAAAAACTGCCCAAAGAAGGGGCAGAAGACGGGGTCTACCTCAGGAGGGCAGGTGCAAGCTCTTATAGCACCACCTCAGTCAGGGGGGCAAGTTCAGGTTCTCTCAGTTCCACCGATTCAGCAGAGAGGTAGAACTATTTCCGTTGAAAGTCTGGTTTTTCTGTTTGATCATCCAGTTCGTACTTTGTTTGACTCTGGCGCATCGCATTCTTTTATCTCATCATCGTTAGTTGAGTCACTGCACTTAGACACCAGTCTAGTTGATGATCCCTTGGTTGTTTCAAACCCAATTGGGGGCTCTATATATCTGTCTATGATATGTTTGGGTTTGAAGATTTCTATACTTAGCGTTGAGTTTAGATGTGATGCTTTTGTATTGGGCTTCACGGGCTATGGGCTGATTTTGGGCATGGACTGGTTATCCAGTAATGGTGCCGTTCTTGATTGCGAAAGGAGAGTTGTTAGGCTCATGACCCGCCTGGGTAACACTCTCGAGATCTCTTGTAATCCCAGGGATTCTGTTATGCTAAGTTATCTTGAATCGCTTGAAGCTTCGGTCGAGAGTTTGCAATCTGTTAGAGTAGTCCGGGAATATCCGGATGTGTTTGAGGAGGTGAGGGGCTTACCTCCGAAGCGGGAGATTGATTTCCGAATTTATTTGGTGGATAATGCCAAACCAGTGTCTTTGCCAGTGCGCCACATGGCTCCTCGTGAGAGAAGAGAACTTCATAAGCAAGTAGGGGAGTTGCTTGAGAAGGGGTTCATAAGGCGAAGTATATCGGAGTGGGGAGCTCCAGTAGTGTTTGCCACGAAGGCGGATGGGTCCCTCAGACTTTGTGTGGATTATAGAGAACTTAATAAGCTCACGAAGAAGAATAGACACCCATTACCGAGAATAGATGATCTCTTTGATCAGTTGGTTGGCGCCTCAGTATTTTCACAAATGGATTTAGCTACAGGGTTTCATCAGTTAAGAGTGGCGGAGGACAGTATAGAGAAGACTGCTTTCCGGACTCCGGATGGTTTTTATGAGTGGCTAGTGATGCCATTTGGGTTGACAAACGCCCCTGCATACTTTGTTGATCTCATGAGTAGAGTGTTCAGAGAGTATCTGAATAAGTTTGTAGTAGTTTTTGTGGATGACATCTTGGTCTTTTCCAAAAGTGAAGAAGAGCATGCCTTACATCTCAAGGAAGTGTTGGAGACTCTTCGAGCGCATAGTCTTAAAGCTAAATTCTCTAAATGTCATTTTTGGAGAAGAGAAGTGCGATTCTTAGGGCATGTGGTCTCTAAGGAAGGGATAGCTGTGGATCCCGCAAAGATAGTATCTATCCAGGATTGGAAAGTTCCTAGAAATGCTACCGAAGTAAGAAGTTTCTTGGGGTTGGCAGGATATTATAGGAAGTTCATCAAAGACTTCGCGAAGATATCAGCCCCATTAACCCGCTTGACGAAGAAGAATCTGGTTTTCTTATGGGACGTAGATTGTGATGATGCTTTCCAACGGTTAAAGAGAGCTTTGACCACCGCTCCAGTTTTAGTGCTCCCAGATGGGAGTAAGCCGTTTGTTGTTTATACCGATGCTTGTGGAACAGGATTAGGCGCAGTCTTGATGCAGGAGGGAAGGGTAATAGCCTATGGAGGAAGACAATTGAGAGTGCATGAGAAGAATTACCCTACCCATGATCTAGAGTTGGCCGCGATTGTTTTCGCACTTAAGTCTTGGCGCCATTATCTTCTTGGTGAGAGATTCGAGTTGTTCACCGACCATAAATCATTGAAGTACTTATTCTCTCAGAAGGATTTAAACTTAAGACAGCAAAGGTGGATGGAGTTTTTAGCATCCTATGATTTCGAGATAGCGTATACTCCTGGCAAGGGTAACGTGGTGGCAGACGCCTTAAGTAGAAAAAGGCTATCTTTGAGTCCATTGTTCGTGGAACGACGAAGCTTGGAATTTCTTTCTTTGTTTGACTTCAGACCTTCTGTTGATTTTGTGCCTGGTTTGTTGGCATCCTTGGAGGTTAGACCTACTCTTTTGAGACGGATTGGCGAGGCTCAGCGAGACGACCCACAGTTGGTTGAGTTGGTAGAGAAGCTTATGAGGGGGGAATCGTCCAGCCATTTGGGTAGATACACCATAGATGATAAGGGATGGTTGCATAGAGACGGTAGACTTTGTGTACCGCAAGATGAGGGTTTGAAGAAGGCTATTTTGGATGATGCACATCGTTCAAGAATGACTATTCATCCCGGTGGAGACAAAATGTATCAAGACATGAAGAGAGTTTTCTTCTGGGCCGGTATGAAGAAAGATGTGGCCGAGTATGTGGCTAGATGCTTAGTATGCCAACAAGTTAAAGCGGAGCAAAGGAAACCCGGTGGGTTGCTACACCCATTGGAAGTTCCGCAGTGGAAGTGGGATAGTGTCTCGATGGATTTCATCGACGGGTTACCAAGATCGAGGAAGGGCAATACGGGAATTTGGGTTGTGGTGGACAGACTTACCAAGAGTGCCCATTTTATACCCGTGAAGAGTAAGAGGACCGCTCCATGGCTTGCTTCAGTCTATGTTAGAGAGATTGTTAGGTTGCATGGCGTACCATCCAGCATTGTGAGTGATCGAGATCCTATCTTCACTAGTGAGTTTTGGAGAAGTTTGCAAGAGGCGGTAGGGACTCAGTTGTGTTTGAGCACCGCATATCATCCTCAGACGGACGGTCAGACCGAGAGGGTGAACCGTATCTTAGAAGATCTCTTGAGGCTTTGTATCTTGGATTTTGGGGGTACATGGGAAGAACATCTTCCTTTGGTGGAGTTCGCATATAATAACAGCTTTCAGTCCAGTATTGGTATGGCTCCTTTCGAAGCTCTTTATGGAAGGCCTTGTCGATCTCCTACATGTTGGTGGGAATCTACGGATAAGATCTTGCTTGGGCCAGATATGGTTAGAGAGACTTCAGAGAAGATTGATTTGATTCGAAGAAGGATGAAGGCAGCACAAGATAGACAGAAATCTTATGCGGATCGGAGAAGGACGGAACTTGAGTTTGAGGTTGGGGATATGGTTTTTGTCAAAGTATCTCCATTAAGAAATGTGGTTCGCTTTGGGTCCGTTGGGAAGTTAGCACCGAGATTTGTTGGGCCGTTTCCTATTAAGGAAAGGATTGGACGGATGGCATATAGGGTGGAGTTGCCCGACAGACTTAGTGGTGTTCATGATGTATTCCATGTATCACATCTGAGGAAGTGCTTACATGAGACCGCAGAGGTGGTAGAGCCGAGCTTGCTTAGAGATGTAGAGGTAGAGCGTAATGCGACGATTCGACGAGCTCCTACTCGCATCCTTGGGTCAGAGACTAGGAAGTTGAGGAACAGAGAAGTTCAGCTAGTTAAAGTGCAATGGGGAGATGACGAAAGCAATGCTACTTGGGAGACGGAAGCAAAGATGCGTTCTTTGTATCCATTTCTTTTTGAGAGTATGTCTTTTAACTCCTCCTTTATTGCTTGTCTAGTACTTATCTTATTTTTAGTATATCCTCTCGCTAGTACCTATGACCTTTAGATAGGGTAAAACCTATGGTTGAAACATGTGTTTGAAACATGTTATGGTTGATGGATGCATATGGATGCAATTGTTTGCTAGTGGTTGCTCGTGGATGCATATACACACACATTAGGCACTAGATCGGCTCAGTCACTTCATGATTGCATATTGCATAAATGGATGTGGTAGTTAGATTGATGGATGTATCATGGCTGTGTTATCATATGGATGATGCATTTTCGTGTATGGTTGTGCACGCATGTAGAAATTTGTATGTGTCAATAGGGTTTCGCATACATATTGGATGCATGGCACTATCATGGTTTGCATTAAGGAGGTCGACTGAATCAGTAGACCGCCTGATTTTGCATTAGTATACGGACATATACACACACTTTCCGCATATGTTCATATATCATTAGAAGTTTCTAAGGATAATGGTTGCTTGTGGTTGATGGTTTAGTAGATGGTTGTTTGGTTGGTAGGATACGTTCTTCTTAACTTAGAGATTTCGAGGACGAAATCCTTTAAGTAGGGGAGAATGTAACACCCCGAATTTCAATTAACACTAATAGTTAGTAATTAAAGTTTAATTAATCTCAGATGGAAGAACCAGGGGAAACGGGCTGCGTCATTGCGTTCGTCTCGGAAAAATACGCGAAATAGAGTCCGAGTTTTCGAGAATCGGAGTCCGTATGGCCCGGTTATGGCCCAAAGAAGTTTTAGGAAGTTTAAATTCAAAAAGCAGATTTGAAAAACAAGTTTGGAGCCAAAAGAGGAAAGGGGGGAAAATTCCCGCCTAGCCCCGTGTCGACAGCCATGTCGACAGGGGTGTCGACAGGGGTGTCGACACAGGGTGTCGGCCCTGCTGGTCTGGGTGCACCAGGTTTGGTCTTGGCTGAGTCTTGGGCTATGTTCTAGAGGGTTCCTAAATCTAAGGGTCCTAATCTAATCTAGGGTTAATCTAAGGGCCTAAAACACTTTCTAATCCTATAAATAAGACCCTAACCCTACCCTAATTCATTCATAATTAAACCTAGTAACTAAACTATGGCAAAATGCTAGCTCTCATGGCCTCCACTAATTTTATGAAGAGGGTTGCATGCTAATCACTCTCTAATCAACCTCTAATCTCTTCTTAGCATCTTAATCTTCTTTTGTTTGGTGTGCAAAGTTGCTAGTTGTGAGTTTCTATCACTTTGATGATCTTTTGGTAAACTAATTAGATGAGATGTGATGAGATTTATGGTTTTGTATGTGGGTTAATGAGCTTTGAAATCATATGATATGATGTTAGCATTAATCTTATGTTTATGCATGTTGAGTATGTATGTTTATGCATGTTGAGTATGTAAGTTTATGCAAGTTTAATATGATGTATGTTATGCATGATGCTAAATATGCAAGTTGTGGGCTATGTAATCATATGCATGTTATGCAAGTTCATAGTGATATGCTATGCAAGTTACATGTATGTAAATATGCAAGTTACATGTTTATTTATATGCAAGTTACATGTATGTAAATATGCAAGTTACATGTTTGTTAATATGCAAATTACATGTTGGTTAATATGCAAGTTACATGTATGTAAATATGCAAGTTACATGTTTATTTATGTGCAAGTTACATGTATGTAAATATGCAAGTTACATGTTTATTAATATGCAAGTTCATGATGACACACTATGCAAGTCTATAAGCTAATATGCAAGTTTGTTATGCAAAATGAATATGTAAGTTATGTGACATATTATATGCAAGTTATGTGACATGTTATGATGCAAGTTATGTGTTTGTTAATATGCAAGATGGCACCTTTGAAACATGTTCATTCATATGCAAGTTGACACCTTTTATATGTGTTATATCATGAACGAAATTACGTGGGAACGATGGGGTAATTAAATGCATAAGTTAATAAGATTGTGTGAAATTAATATAATTATGCATAACACAAAATAAATAAACATAGTATGGGAATTTGCCTATTTGGTTAGGTGTACCCATACTATGTGTTGGGAATTTACCTATTGAGTTAGGTCTACCCCATGGGAATTTACCTATTAAGTTAGGTCTACCCATGTTAAGAAAACTTGATTAATTAGGGATAATTAATATAAAATTATGAGGGGGATTAATTAGGTGTAATTAATTGACTAAGACACGAGGTTGGACTCAGTTGTAGCGTAAAACTGCCCGGACCCAACCGGCTTAACCAGTTGCTACAAATGTTAGCCCAATGTGAGAGGTCTTAGGCACAAACTAAATACGTAATTAATGTAAAGACACGAGGTTAGACTCTGTTATGACATAAGGCTGCCCGGACCCAACCGGCTTAACCAGCGGTCATAAAAGACAGTCTAATGTGAGAGGTCTTTACAAAGGTTACGTTCTTAATTAATTAATTAAGAAACACTTAACCACATTAGCATGTAGAGGGACATGAGGGGTTAAGTGGGTGCCTTGGGTGGCATGAGAAAATCTAGTGGTTGCCTTGGGTGGCAATAGAAAATACGATTAGAATACTTAACCGAAATGAAACATGTAATTAAAGCATGATTAAAGGGTTAAGTGGGATATACTAGAAAAAGGGACAAGCTTAGGTGGGTAGCTTGTGGAGGCCCATTTCAACCAGTAACCCATACGTATCTTTGTGGGCTCGACCCATGTCGAGGACGGGACACGCATACTGGGCTTGACTGTAAGAGGCAAACGGGTTAGCGGTGGCAACGCAAGTCCAACGGGCTTCATATGCGTGAGTGGGCCCGGGCTGGTAGGTAAGCCGTTGTTGCATCGTGTAGATATAAGCCGTGCACCGTTAGTTTTATCAGGTTGCCACATTGGGGAATGATACATCCCACGGTGGGGCCAGCACGGGTATCTACGTTAGGGAGCCGATCGAATGGGGAGTAGTGTGTACACCTAGTGGATTGTAGGGCCCCGTGGCGCCTACTTGGTCACCTAGGGGTACGCAAGTACTATTTAGGAAATTTTATAAGTCCTTGGGTGGGATCAACCTTTATGTTAGAAACGACTGGTGTGGTGCAGTTTAGTAATTTACCTTAGGGAGGGTAGATGCGTCTTTATCCTTTATCTTAGTTCAGTTGACTGCTTAGGGTACCCATTCATCCCTATATGTTACCGTATATCAGTTCATGTCTTCTCTGGTTACTTTAACGATTGTATTGTTAAAGTTATAGGACTCGCTCAGACTTATGTCTGACCCCGTTGTTTTTATCTTTTTCCCAACCCTCAGGTCCTGTGGTGGATCCTAGCAGTAGTGGAGCTTGATCGGATTGCTGTTCCAGTCTTGAGGAGCTTGGATAGATGTAAAGCTCCAGTTATTCTGTTATCTTTCCTTTTGTTTTGGCTATTGTATGAGAGTGGGATTATGTACTTCTTTATTATGATGGATATTGTACTTAACTTTTACTGTGGTTTTATGATGTAACCAGACATGTTTTATTTCCGCTGTTATGAGATGATGTTTTAAAATTTCAAGTATTATTTATATCTGTCTTGGTGTAATTTTTCTGTTCTATATTCACTAAAATACTCCACCGATGCTATGGCATTCCCTTAGTGAGTGACCATAGCGGGTGTGGGGTGTTACATTATATGTATATAAAATAAAAAAGGACTACTCGTATCGCTAACGAGTTAGCGTGTTTTCAATCCCACTAAACAACGTTTTCACTATTATAGGAAAAACAAGCCTTGAATAGTCATATTAGTTTAACCATTCAAAATTCTGTTCGGATTGACGAGTAGCATAATGAGTGAGTCCCAACAAATATTGTATCAAACGTAATGTCGTGAAAAATAAAAATTAGTAACCATCAATAATCGACAACCCTCTATGTCCTTTTTGTATCAATGGAAAGAAAATGTTACAAAAGTAAACATAAAATCATTAGCAAAAAATTACAACCTAAAATCACCAAATAGACAGTGAAGCCTTCAATTACAAAGAAAAAGAGCTGATAGCAATATAAAGTGGAAAGAATCACCTAAAGCAATCAAAGTGCAACACAATCCAAGAAACATAAGTATAGAAAAATCAAATCATATGTAATAAACAAAAGGCACTACATTGTTAATGAATCACATGAACTAAATAATGAATCACCAAAATTGCTTGAGGCGAAAAAAATTATTATATATACACATGTGTATGTATTTGTATACCATTCAATAACAATTGTTTTTTCTATGGTTTTACTATGATGTCGAAGAGAGAGAAACAATTATTATTCAAATTAGATTGTGTGATGAAAATCAACAGGCTATTGGAGTGCAGTAAAATAGAGCTAACATTGAATGCTCTTATCTTATGTACATATACATACATATATCCGTAAAATTACGCAATTATTTATGGTAAGAAACATCTTGATTTTCTTAGATTGTCAAACCTTCAACATTTTAAATTACTGTAGTCCAACCAGATTTCCACTTCGTGTTTTCCATAATCAAAAGTTATGAATAACTCACTTAGCTGATTATAAAAAATCTTATGCACAACGCTCCAAAATACGAAAATAACCAATATTTTCTACAACCAAATCACATGCACACCAAAAGCAAAACTATCCATCAATCTTCTTTGACTCTTCTACAATTTCTCAAATATTTCATTGATGTTAACAACAAAATTAACCATTTTCCCTGCCTTATATAAAATGATGGAAGAGATTAGTTCTTGATGCAGACAGAAATTTAAATAAAGGCTTATTGTTGTTCATTTATTACTTAATAAAAATATATTTTCTCAAAACTTTAAGGAAATAAAATTTCCTTAAACAACGTGATTTCTCAAAGTTTATAAGCTTTACTTGGTAATCCATGCCTTGAAAAAATTTAAACTAAGCATATAAATAGCTACCAAACAGACTTGCTTGTGAAATTATGAATATATAATTAAAGTACACTTTGCATATAAACTAAGCATATAAATAAGATTTTCTTGGACCATTAAAAAGAATAATAAATATAATTATAGAATAGACAATAAGCAATAAGAATAATTAAAATTTCTTAAATCTCTCTATTATAGTGCAAAGTAATAGAAAAGCAAACTCTTCGTTTTTTGTCAATAGATCAAACCGTAATTCGGAAATCTATTTGAAAAATTAAAAAAGTTGGATAATATTCTTAATTTTTCACAAGTTAGTGACAACTGTAAGTCTAAAAAAAAATCTTTGGTCGTTAAGTCAATGAACCAAACGTGAAAAGCTGATAGCTAAAGATCGATCGAAGTAGCAGACACAACCATTCTTAAGATAATATTCCTAGAAAAGTTAATATTTTCCTAATGCTCCCAGCAAATATTACTAGCACGTCAATTTTTGAAAAGAATTCGAATTCTAAGAAGTTGAATTACATAATAACACTTAGATCTAAATAAAGAACATGCATTTAACAGAAAAAATAAAAAGTAAGAGCAAAAAAAAGCATACCTAAAAGATCGAAAATCCTAATTTTGAAGTAGACGAAATCGCAGCATAAGCCCTTCGATTGCTCAAGTTTAGTTCAAAGAAGAGAGAAGCATAAACAATGTAAATCTATTAATGTAAAGAGAGAAAAGAAATCTATTTGCTAGGGAATACGAGGAGACGATTGATTCCACAAGTGAATATAAAGACGATAAGGAATGAAACTTACGGGTTTAGAAGAGCGTTATTTTCGAAACTCCAATACTATGCATTTAAATGGTGAAAAGAACACAAATAATCCAATGGTTAATGCACTTTCTCAGAGTATTTTAGACAACATCTAATATAAACATTAAATGGTTACATGAAATAATACCGTAGTCATTTTACCAATTTACATTCATAAAAAATCTTTACTAGTTTAGAGAGAGAGATTGCCTTTTGTAGATTCACGAATTTTTAGAGAGAAATTATCTTTTACAAGGAGATCTTGAAAAATTGCATTTTACTAGTTCGTACAATCACGAATTTATAGTCATTTTACTAGTTTGAAAAATTGCCCGTTCAATGAACTCGCACTTTATCACCGGTTTAAACCTCTAGAAGCAATTCAAACTCCATCAAATTTTTAGATCAATGTGGATAGATCCTACCGATAAGTTATTCTTCTTTACAATTCTTATGATTCTCCACTATTTCTTTATGAATCTTTTTCCATCAATCAATTTTTTTACTTTTGATTTCATTTGATTTTTTTATTTATGTTGTTATTAAATATAATTATGAGAAATTACAAAGTGGATCGATAGATGATGGGATGTAGATATTTATAAAATATTATTTAGTAGCTTATTATCTACGATCGTCCGCAGCAGTAGCCTAGCGGTTACAGACTTACAGCATGATAATAGTGGTGTGGGTTTGAAACCCAGAATGGCATGCTAAGAGCTTACTATGTGCACGCTAAGATCAACCACTTATGTGATGCTCGCAGACCAGAATAGGTGCATTAAGGAGGGTTTTACGACTCCGGTGGTTTCCCTCCTAAACAAATTCAAAAAAAAGGTTTATCTACGATATGTCTATGGTTATTTAAAGGGAACCTGGTGCACAAGGTAAAATCCTAAATTGATGTTTGTTTAATCTATTTCATAAGATATTGTTATAACTTATTTAATATAAAATATTCTCTCTTTTTGACTACAAATTATTTCATGCTCTGCTTATCAAACATAACAAGTAGTCTTTTGAAAAAAAATGGAGATATACAACTTTTATTTTTGTAACTTCCTTTGAACTGAAAAAGATTGCTACTAGACAAAAAGAGCGTTGACATGAGTAAAAAATACTTCTGATTTTTATGAGCCAATAGTAAGATTTTTGCATCGACCCTTAGGTGTGCATATGTCGATATTCAGTGATGAAACAATATTTGATAGTGGTCTAAACACAAAGTGGTATGGTATATAGTTTCCGAAAAACAATACTTTATTTTATCTACCTTGACTAACAAGATGCCGGAACCAACATAAACCAATATTTCAGTGTTCAACGGCTCAATGCTTCCATACTAGCTTCATCACCTTAGATAAAAGTTGTAATGATGTGCATTGAAATATGTCACGTCAGATATGTGTAATGATGTGCACTGAAATATACATAAGTCTTTTTCCTACTCTGTTATAGGATAAAAAAGGGAAAAGGGTTGGAAAAGAAATTACCAAAGTTGTATAGAAGACATTTGTAGAATAACAAGCTATAGTGTTAGAGTAATAGGAGATGGAGAAGGTTCCACTCACAAGATTTGGTAGGGCGAGTTATGTAGATAAAAAATTTGTCCTCCCTTTTTTGATGAATTTTGTACTAACTTGAAGAATAGTTAAATTACAATACTATGTTATTTTAAAATTATAATTTTTATATATAATCTTTAGTGAGTAATCATTGGTTGATTAAACATTGGAACTTAAAATATTGCCCTATCAGCTTGTGTAATTTCTCGAACAAGGTCATCTCAAAGGTTCTAACCATTAGGCTAGCTCCATTTCTTGATCGTGTCATCTCTTCTTCTCAGGCTGGGTTTGTAAAAGGACGTTTGATCACTGACAACGTCCTTTTAGCCCAGGAACTGATCTCTCAGATCGATAGGAAGGTTAGAGGCTCCAATGTGATCGTTAAGCTAGATATGGCTAAAGCGTACGATCGCATGTCTTGGTTCTTCATCATCAAGGTTCTAAGGGCCTTCGGCTTCCCAGAATCTCTTATCGACGTTGTGTGGAGGCTTATCTCAAACTGTTGGTTTTCCGTTTTCATAAACGGAACTGCTACCGATTTCTTCAGTTCTGGGAGAGGTCTTCGTCAGGGAGACCCTCTCTCACCTACGATTTTCGTCCTAGCTGCTGAGGCTTTGGTTCGAGGTTTTCACTCGCTAACCATAACAGGGAAAATTCATAGATTCGGCATCCCTAGGGGATGCCCTCTTATCGCTTCCTTGTCCTTCGCTGACGACATCATCATTTTTACTAATGGTGGTCGTCATTCGATTCGTGGCCTTTTGGGCCTTATTCGGCAGTACGAGAGATGCTCGGGTCAGCTCGTAAACTCGACTAAAAGCCGCTTCGTGTCCGCTAAAGACTTGTCAGCTGTCAGATCTTCCTGGATAGAGACAACTATAGGCTTTAAGGAGGCTTCTCTTCCGCTTCCCTACCTAGGTATTGTTCTATACCGAGGTAGGAAGCTGAACGCCATTTTCGATCCCTTAACTGATAAAGTTAGGGGAAAGATATTAAGATGGAACACCTCGCTCATCTCTCAGGCTGACAGACTGGTTCTTATCAAATCTGTCCTAGATTCTACGGGATCTCATATCTTTGCTGCTATACTCCCACTGCTTCCTTCTTCCGCTCTTACCGTTCTCTGGTTTCTACGTTCTTTTGGGGAACCAACATCACTGCTCGTCGTCATCACTAGGTCTCTTGGGACACCATTTGTCGCTCCAAAAGTGAGGGAGGTCTGGGCCTCCGCAACCCACAGGACATTTGCAAGGCCTTTGCCTGCAATTTGTGGGCGAGATTTGATGCTAACAATTCCCTTTGGGCGTCGTTCCTCCACTCCAAGTACCGACGGCTTTCTAGCATGAATTACATCGGGGTTCTGTCTATCGCAAGTGAGACGTGGAAATGGATGCAATCCGTGAAGGCCTTATCGGATTCGCATGGGGGTGGTTCTTCTTGGGATGGCAGTCCTCTCTCGATCAAGGCGCCGTGGAACTCAGTGAGAGTGCCCGGCCCATGCCTCTTATCTTCTCCTTCGTTTGGAATACCCGTATTCCCACGAAAGTTTCTTTGTTTATGTGGAAAACCTTACATAACGTCTTACCAATAGATAAGAACCTTCAAAGAATCGGCATTCCTATCGTTTCCAGATGCAGGTGCTGCAGAGCTGGATGTTCTGAGTCCTCTTTCCATCTGTTGTTCTCTGGGTGTTGCGCAAGGGCTGTCTGGAATTACTTCGGAAATCTGATGGGTTGCCGAGGTAATGCCACCTCGATTGAAGAATCATTGAGATTCTGGTCGGACGACATCTCAGGTAAATCACTTCGATCAACCCTTCTTCATCTGACACCTTGTCTAATCTGCTGGCACTTATGGTGTTCACAGAATAAGGCGGTTTTTGATGAAGTGGCAATGGACCCTCCGAGCATCATCCGGAAGGTTAGGACTGATGTGTTTCGGGATTTTCGTGGTCGGCCTTACAGGGGCATCATTAGCTCCCACTCTAGAAGGTTGGCTATTACCTTTGACATTACGAAGGTTGCAACCACGCCGAGGGCAGATATTGGTTGACTTATACTTTACTTTGCCTTGGTCTGTTCCCTTTATATATGTCACCCCATCCTCTACCTTATGCCCCCCAGATCTTATGTCGTTTGCTAGTTGTGCAGGCCCTCTATTACAGGATCCTGGAGTTGAGCCATTGGGAGCTGGAAGGTGATCTCATCTCTTCATGGTTGGAGCGTTTGATGAGCAGGTACAGCCGGAGCATTGAGAGTCAGGCGGTTCTTCTTTTGTCACTGGAGGATCCATCCTACTAGGAGTTGTCTGAGCATCAGGACCTACTGCCTTTGGTCTATCTACGCCTTGGTGTTTGGCTTGCTACCGCCTTCGGAGCTTTCGTGGTCTTTCGGCGTTGAGGCTTATGATGCTGCTACTTTCGCCTTCACTGGTGTTCTGGCAGGCGCATGCCAGTCCTCTCCGTTTCTTTTGTGTGTTCTGTTTTTTGTATCTTCTGTTTGTGAGTGTACGTTTCTCTTCTTTTTGCAGGAAACGTTTTTGTGCGCTGTTGGAGGATGGCTAGATCCTCCCCTTTTGTTATATATATATATATATTATTTTCCTTAAAAATATATATATATATATATATTGTCCTAGAATAACACATATTTTCTCGTAAAATTATTCCTATCAATTTGCTTTTGTTGTAATTTTTTTGTTAATATAATGTTGTCAAGTATGAAATATGTTGGGTATGTAGGTATGTAGATATTTTACTTTGTAAAGAGATAATATAGTCCGCAATTGCTTAGATCGTAAGGCAGCTCAATGTGGCATTGATTATTTTAATGAGGAAAATACTACCCAATCAGTTGCTATAGTAACCTAAAGGCATTCACAAGGTAAAGAATACTTATATTACAAGTTTTTTTACTTTAGTATTAAAGGTAAGTGATGTAGACTAATGTAGAGAAGGAGTTAAATTTATATATAATTTTCTTGATATTTCGATATTTGTCTATATTGCTTTATTTGAATATAGTTTGCTTAAAATATTGCAACTTATATCTAAAAGAACTAGATGCATTTTTTCTCCAAGTCATTGTTAGCAAAATGAGAAGCGAGAAGCGTGTAGTTTGTTAACTATTCTTCCTTACATCTTCTGCATATAGATGGAGGTAGATGTTCTTACCATAAAAGTCTTAAATGCATTTCTCTAAATCTGCACCATCCAACTATCTAAAGGAGATAACAAAAGACATTGATAACTCCTTGCTGGCAGCTTTCAAAATGAGATGTCACTCGGTTTGTTCAATGTTTGCTTCACCTGATTTCACTGAATTGTATTTTATTAAAAAAATTACTTGGTAATTGTTTGCTTAATTGAAGAAAATGTGGATATTAGTAACTAAAGATTGCCTAAAAAATTTAATTTTGGTTTACTTCTTGAAGTTAAGTAAAGTGTTTGAGTACACGAATACCATAAACCACTGATGGTTTAAATAAAACTTCCACCTATATTAGATTTGTTTTCGTGTGCAGCTTATAAATATAATATTAGTTATGTTGAGAATTCAATATGTTTGATCCCTACCCCTATGAAGTGTTCATATTTTGAACATATGCATTGTTCAACAGTGAGTTGATTTTCAGTTTGTTATTTCAATAATAAATAGCGTTTTCCTTTGAAAATAAGATTTAGTCAAAATACAATTGATTTGTAACTGCGATCAATCAAAGTACTCAACCTCATTGTACAAGAGACTATAATCAAGTCATTAGCAAAATAATATAACTAAAACAAGTAATATGTTATTTTGTAGGTTGCATTTTAGTAACTTACACATATGTGTTTTTAATAACCGAGACACTTTTCACTCATGTTATTCTCATTTATTTGCATGCCAACCATTTTAGTACACACAACCATTTCTGAAATAAGTGTGTCTTTTCAATACTCAATTCAGAAATGAGAATCATAATTTTATTTTAGTTGTGACAAGAATATGTATTAGAGCTGCAAAAAGCATAAATCAAGGAAGAGGTAAGGGATGTTGATCTAATTTTGACATGGTATGGTAGATTTAGGTAACCAAGGTTTCAAATCTCGGAAATCTCGGCCGAGATCTCGTTTTCAAGATCAAGCGATTCGAAATAGCAAATGTCGGTCATATCTCATTTGAATCGAGATCTCGGTCGAGATCTGTTAACGTGATCTCGGCCGAAACCGTTGTATTTTGAATTTTAACTTTAAAATGAGCTGGGTCTATAATGTTTTCTTTATTTCTAGGCTTATATTTGCTGTGTTATTTAAATAACAAACTAAAAGCTTCATATTTTATTTCTAACCATGATGTCCTGCACCTATACAATAAGAATATGCATGTACAATTAGAACATGTAGCCATGCATATGTACAAACAAGACATCACCCTTTGCGCATTCCAAGCGTTGTCCTACACTTGTACAAACAAGAAAAATGTCATTTTTATGAATGTTTAGTCACAGACTCATTGACACTGTTTTATTATATAAAACAAGAAATTAATTAGTAATTTCTTAACTATGCAATTCTATTTTAACTTATTTGGTTGTATATATTTGTAAATGACTGTAAAGTCATTCCAAAAAAAAAAAAAATTATTTCCAAATGATTGTAGATTGTATATATTTCTTAACTATGTAAGTTTATTATACATCTCTTCATCTGATTGTGATGTTATACATTATGTTTAAAAATTCTTTTTATTTATTACCCTTGTATAGTCTAGAAGGTTTTTCAAGCTACAAATCATTAACAACCAATGTTTCTTGGTGAAAATCAAGTAAGTTAAACAATTTTTTTGTAATTAGCATTTATAAATTAGTTGCATACTTGAATGTAAACTAATGTTGAAAATATTAAGTAGTTCGAGATCATTTCGAGATGTACTTTATGATCCGAGACATAATTCCGAGAGGAACACCGATATACATTTATCTCGTCTGAGATCTCACCCAATACGAGATTGGGTTCCAAAAAATATCAAAACGAAATGTGACTGAAATCCGAGATTTAAAACCTTGTAGGTAACATTACTTTTCTAATCTGCATGGTTCATGTTGTTGTCTGTGTCCGACGAATCAAGCGTAAGCCCCACTAAACTGCCCGGTTTGACCTAATCACTGTGGGAGAGACGTTCGCGTCTGAGGCTTCCAATGTATTGATGCGAAAATCACTCCCACATACTTTCCCTTCCATGCTTTTTTTCTTACCTGTCTCTATCTTCTTCATCATCTCATCCAACTCTTTTCTTTTGTGCTTTCTTCACAACAAATGGCAGATGCAAGTTCACGAAGTGATGATTCTGATGTTAAAGATTTGTAAGAAATCAAGTTTGTTAGACTGTATTATACCACAAGATGAACTCAAATTAATAGGATTCCAGAACTGATCCATTCATCACCATGACATTACTCATTCTTTTGAAATTGTGTAGGAGCTATTGATGATATACATGTAATGGCTCATGTTCCTCACGAAGATATGCAATTTGTAGGAAGTTGTAACGACCCAGATTTTTCGGTCATTTGGATTTGATTATTTAAATTGGTTTTAAATATTATATTATAAATATTAATGAATTTATATATAGGACTTATTATTGAAAGGAGTTTGAATGTAACGTCCTGCCCTTTTGACCTCCTTAAATCGGTAAATAACCCTAACTTAAAACGTCCAAAACGACGGATCGTTATTTAGCTTATAGAGTTTAAAATAGAATCAACACAGAAATACAGAATAAGTAAATAACACGGTATTGAACAGTAAAGTAAACCTTTATATATTAATCAGGATTCTTTTTATATACAAGAATTTACTATATAGCGGAATTTTAAAATATCACTTGAATACAAAAAAAATACTGTTTAAAAGCATCAGAGCGCGCCATCTCTTGGAATCCCCAGCTTTGACAGTCTTTAGATCCTAAGCAGAAATCTTTAAAATCTGTAACACTCAGGTCTGACCCAAGCGTTCCATACAAAAACATAAAACACTCGAGTCAGGATTAATCATAGTTCAAGTAAAATGATTCCAATATAAACTAAAATACATAGTTAATCCTATAATCCACTAACTTTCGAGTACATCGAACTCATGATAACTATCGGAATATATCACGGCAACCTGGGACGAACCATTTGAAACAACATATGGATTTATATATACGTATGTCGATGACGTACATATACACATACAATGGAGTATATATATACATACGTGTACATCGGCCACCATATATATATATATATATATATATATATATATATATATTGAAAACATATATACATTAATATCCGAGAATCAAGTGTAACATCTGTGTGTATCAGTTTTTAAGTCAGGGACGGACAGTCACAGAAGCCTGCACATGCACACGAGTAACCATACACGTGTGCACTGCCCCAGTATTTCTGCAACCACAAAGAACAAATACACTAAGTTCAAAGGGTATCCACGAATATTACAGCAAAATAGGGACATACCGCACGTTCAAGTGCATCAGCGGCAGTTTGGCAAATGAATCATGACAGTTTTGGGCAATTGGATCATGACAGTTTTTGGCCATCATGTCACGTCGGTTTTGGTAAACATATTATGTCAGTTTTGGCCATCATGAGCAACTAGCCGGCTGTATGAAGGGTGACGGTAGGCAATATTGCTAAATGTATAGACCCAGTGATTTTAAGTTTACCAAATGAGGCAGTAACAAGGCAGCAAGGTGCAAACACACATAGAAAAGATATTTAAAACTATATATTTTAACATAGCAGCAAATTATTTAAGCAATCTCACTCATGTGTATGTATTGATGACCCATTTCCTAACTTGGTCTCTACTGCTGCTTGAACTTCCTTATTTCTTTTAGTTACATGTATTTTACTTTCTACACAAACAAATTATTAATGAATTTGAAATATTCAGACGAATCTTAAAATTTGCAATATTTAGTGACAAGTTATCAACCTTGATTTGTAATATCTTGTGATCGATTTCTCACAGTACAAGTGTAACACCCCACCTCCACTAGGATCACTCCTTAGAATGTACTAGCTTTGGAGGGGCGTTATGGTGAAGGTAAACATGCACAGAGATATAGCAAGACAGAGTATATAAAAATAAATATAAGTAAAGCAGCGGTAGCAGATAAAAACCCATCATCATCATCTCAGAAAACCCACATAGTCAAGTACATAATATCAAAATGTCATGATCCAAAATACAACTCCAGTCTAGATACGTGATAACAAAATACATAGTAAACATCAGTACTAATCCCCAGAAATAAAAGATAAGCCACAGCTAGCTCAGATCCATACATGAGCTATCCAACAAGCAAGTCAAAGATCCACTAAGCAGATGTAGTCCCTCCCTGAGAACCTGTGGGGGGGGAACGGAAGAAAAGAAGCGAAAGAAAACAGGTCAGTCAAAAAGACTGGTAAGCCCTACTACGATCAATCTATAAACTAATAAAGTTAACAGTATGATGGAAACTGAGATGAACATACTGGCAATAGATAAAGGTGACATCACATAGACGAGATTAAACTTTGCACCACAGTGTACTAGCAAACCCACAAAACAGATCTTGATCCCTTAGCCCAAACTTTGGCCCAATAACATGAAGTGACCTTAGTATAAGGCCCAGCCCAACGGTCTAGTCGATCGGCTCCCTATAAACCTAACACGTCGAGTGTTGGTGTCCATACGGCCCACATGGATGTAGTCAGACTGTGCTGGGTCCACCTTCGGGTGTATCAAGCCCTAAGGTGTCAACCCCAGACACCTAAGCAATAATGCACAGTCTAAGCCTACTGGTACCCGTGCCTCGAGTTTGTCCAACATCGGACTACGTGCACGTCCGTAGCCCGCCGGACCCGCACCGCTGTACCACTCAGCCGTCGCTTTGGTCGCTTACATCAGTCCAGTAATCGTGCCCCGCCCTAACCTAGCTGTAGGGTTGTAGTGATACCAAACTGGGATTACTGCTGGAACAGACCACGTTGCTAGGGTTTCTAAGAGGGTTAAGTGTGGTTTTAACCCCTCACTAAACCTGGATTAAATTAGCTAAGTGTAACCACTTAACCCCATCTAATCCTCGCATCCCCATTATTGGTTAAGTATTAGTGGGCCATGACTTAACCCTAATCATGAGGCATTAATTACTTAATGCACCCAACCTCTCACATTAGACATCCGTGGTTACCTGGGAAGATTTACACCACGTCTAGGTCTAACCTCGGGTCTTATGGTGCAACATGACCAACTACCCACATTAGACCCCACGTTGTGGTTACCTGGGAAGATTTACACCACAACTAGGTCTAACCTCGAGTTGGCCATATCATGTTATCTAATGTCATGTCCACTTCAAAACATATTTACAAGTTAACATATACTTGGGTAGACCTAACTTAATAGGTAAATTCCCAAGGGGTAGACCTAACTTAATAGGTAAATTCCCAATCTTTTAGTTTCATGTATTTTTAAGTTTACCCAAACCCTCCCAACGTCATTATCTCGCTTACATATTCGTCATAACGTATAAGGGTATAAAAGGTAACTTGGCATAACATACATGGTGAACTTCACATGTCATAATAAACATGCATACATGTTAAACTTGCAAATCATGTCATGGTGAATTCGCATAAACATGCATAGCTTATTAAATATGCATAACATGGTAAGGTGAACATGCATAATCCATTAAACTTGCATAATCCATTAAACTTGCATAGCATGGTAAGATGAGCTTGCATAAGCATGCATAATCCATTAAACTTGCATAACATGGTAAGGTGAACTTGCATAATCCATTAAACTTGCATAACATGGTAAGATGAACTTGCATAAACATGCATAATCCATTAAACATGTAGAACATGACATAATAAGCTCACATGAGCATGCATAACTTGTGAAACATGTAAAACATGGCATAGAAATCTCGCATATGCATGCATAACTTATGAATCATATAAAACATGACATAGTGAGTTCGCATAAGCATGCATAATCAACTAAACTCACATAAATCTCAACTTTCACCAAACATTAACTTTAAAGTTTGTAAAGTGAAGGTAAGAGGGCTTACGAATATAAACAAGCCACAAATCCACCAAATAAGATGAAGAAGCCCTTTTAAAAACCGAAACAAAGCCTCAAATAAGAAAACCCTTTTGCAAAATCCCAAAACACAAACTTTAGCAAATCAAACTTGCATCTTAATGAAGTATGCAAGTCATTAAGCATTCATACAACATAGAAAAGGTTGTATGATCATCATATCATCATAGGATTAAACTTTGAGGAAGGTGGAGGCTAGGGATTTTAGATGGAGGCCATTTGAGGTTTCAATTTGGCATAGTTTAGTTGCAAGATTGATTAATGAGGCTTTAGGGTAGGATTAGGGGTATATTTATAGAGAATTTGAGTGTTTTAGGCCCTAGGATTAACCCTAGATTAGGTTTGGCCCGTCAGATCTTAGAATTCTCCAGAACCAAGCCACTTGACCCAACCCAAATCAGAAATGGTGCACCAGGCTGAACTGCCTGGGCACCCCCTGTCGACAGGGCTGTCGACAGGGCAGTCGACACCCTGGGTGCCCTGTCGACTTGCCTGTCGACATGGGCCCCCTGGCGGGAATTTTCCTGCCTAACCCTGATTAGCCCTAATCCATTTTGCTTAATTTGAATTTTAAATCTGTCTTTAGCATAGAAATTTCTGAAAACTTCAATGGGCCTTAACTGGGTCATACGGACTCCGATTTTCGAAAACTCGGACTCTATTTCGCGTATTTTTCCGAGACGATCGCAATGGCATAGCCCGTTTCCCCTGATTCTGATTTTTGAATTAAATTCTGCCTCGATTTACGTTATAACAGTTTATTGAAAATACGGGTTGTTATATTCTTCCCTCCTTAAAGGATTTCGTCCCCGAAATCTTCAAGTTAGGAAGAACATATCCTACCATCCAACATCCATCTACTCAAAACATCATCCACGAGCAACCATTGTCCTTAAAGGATTCTAAATGCTGTATGAACATATGCAAAAGTGTGTGTATATGTACCTATCTAATGCAATGATCAATGCAAAATATGTTAGTGAAATGTATCCATATGTATGCAAATCCCTAACATAATGTATAATCTTTATATGCGTGCACAATCATACATCCATATGCAACATCCATGTGATTGCATACAAATTTCATCCAAGAATAAGCATAAACACTCATGCACATGCAATATGAGGAGTGTGTGAGCCGATCTAGTGCCTAATGTGTATCATGCATCCACGAGTGACCACTTGCAAACACTTGCAACCACTTGCAACCATCAACCATAACATGTCTCAAGCACATGTTTCATCCAAAGGGTTTCTACCTAAGGTTCTCATGACAAGCTTAGTACGATAACTAGATAAATATGGATTAGCAAAGGGAAAGATATGCTAACAAAGGGAAGAGATTGAGAGTGTACCCTCAAACAGGAATGGATAAAGCCCACGCATCTTCTCCTCGGTTTCCCAAGTTGCGTCCTCTTCGGCTTCACCCCATTGAACTTTCACCAATCTGACCTCACGATTCCTTAGCTTCTTGGTCTCTGTCTCCAAGATACGAATCGGAGCTTTCCTTAGAGTTGCTTCTTTCTCTACCTCCACGTCTTCAAGCATGCTAGGCTCAACCACCTCAGCGGACTCATGTAGGCACTTTCGGAGATGCGAGACATGAAAGACATTATGCACTCCGGACAACTTCTCGGGCAATTGCACTCTATAAGCCATCTTCCCAATTCTCTCAATGATGGGGAAGGGTCCAACAAATCTCGGTGCTAGCTTCCCAACAGCTCCAAATCGGACCACATTCCGCAAAGGAGAAACCTTCACGAAAACCTTGTCCCCAACCTCAAACTCCAATTCGGACCTTCGCCTGTCAGCATAGGATTTCTGCCGGTCTTGGGCCGCTTTCATCCGTCTTCTAATTAACTCAACCTTCTCGGATGTATCCCTAATCATGTCGGGTCCAAGTATAAGCTTATCCGTGGATTCCCACCAACATGTAGGTGACTTGCACGGCCTCCCATATAAAGCCTCAAAGGGTGCCATCCCTATGCTCGCCTGATAACTGTTGTTGTATGCAAACTCGACAAGAGGGAGATGGTCCTCCCAAGCACCACCAAAATCCAGAATGCAAAGCCTCAACAAGTCCTCAAGTACCCTATTCACCCTTTCTGTCTGGCCGTCTGTTTGTGGGTGATAGGCCGTACTCAGGTTCAATTTCGTGCCCATAGCCTCCTGCAAGCTGTTCCAGAACTGACTAGTAAAGATGGGGTCTCGGTCACTGACTATGCTGGAAGGGACTCCATGTAGTCGTACTATCTCACGAAGGTATACTGATGCTAGTCCAGATGCGGTCCTTTTGCTCTTTACTGGAATAAAGTGAGCACTCTTCGTGAGCCTATCCACAATAACCCATATGCTCGTGTTCCCCTTCCTGGACCTTGGAAGCCCATCAATAAAGTCCATAGAAATGCTCTCCCACTTCCATAGCGGGACTTCTAGCGGATGTAATAGCCCACCGGGCTTCTTCGACTCAGCTTTTACTCTTTGGCAAATAACACATCTCGAGACAAACTCCGCCACATCCTTTTTCATTCCGGGCCAGAAGAAAACGCGCTTCATGTCCTTATACATCTTATCACCCCCTGGATGTATGGTCATCTTGGAGCGATGTGCTTCCTCGAGGACTTTCCTCACCAAGTCTTCTACCATCGGGACACAAAGCCTTCCATCTCTCCTCAGCCAACCCCTATCGTCTATAGAATATCGAGCAAGGTGACTAGATGTCTCCCCTCGAACCAGCTTATCCAAGATCTCAATTATCTGAGGGTCTTCCTTTTGCGAAGCCCCAACTTGATCTAGGAGGGTAGGTCTGAGCTCTAAAGATGCCAAGGAACCGGTCACCGACTCCATTGCCAAAGAGAAATCAAAGGTCGCTAAGAACTCTAAATTCTTCATCTCAACAAACAGAGGACTTAGTGTCAACCTTTTCCTACTCAACGCATCCGCTACAACATTCCCCTTGCCAGGGGTATAGGATATCTCAAAATCATAGGAAGCCAAAAATTCCATCCATCTCTGCTGTCTTAAGTTCAGATCTTTCTGCGAAAAGAGATACTTCAAAGACTTATGATCGGTATATAGCTCGAATCTCTCTCCCAGAAGATAATGACGCCATGCTTTGAGCGCATATACAATCGCTGCTAGCTCTAGATCATGAGTGGGATAATTCCTCTCATGCACCTTCAGTTGCCTCCCACCAAAGCATATAACTCTGCCCTCTTGCATCAGAACGGCACCCAATCCCGTGCCACAAGCGTCAGTGTACACGGTAAATATCTTACCACCATCGGGTAAGGCTAGAACTGGTGCGGAGGTAAGGGCTCTTTTGAGTCTCTGAAAAGCAAGCTCACAATCCATATCCCAAGCAAAGACTAAGTTCTTCTTCGTCAACTTCGTAAGAGGAGCGGATATCTTTGCGAAGTCTTTAATGAACTTCCGATAGAAACCCGCAAGACCCAGAAAGCTTCTCACCTCGGTTGCATTCCTTGGCGTCTTCCAATCCTGAACTGCAACCACCTTAGCGGGATCTACCGCTAAGCCTTGCTTGGATACTATATGCCCAAGAAATCTGACTTCCCTTCTCCAAAAGTGGCATTTGGAGAACTTGGCTTTTAACTGGTGTGCTCTGAGTGTATCCATCACCTCTACTAGGTGCCTCGCATGCTCTTCCTCATCCTTGGAGAAGACCAGAATATCATCAACAAAGACCACGACAAACTTATTCAAGAACTCCCGAAACACCCTACTCATCAAATCCACAAAATACGCGGGTGCATTCGTCAAACCGAACGGCATAACAAGCCATTCAAAGAATCCGTCTGGAGTTCTGAATGCAGTCTTGTCTATACTATCTTCAGCCACTCTGAGCTGATGAAAACCCGTAGCAAGGTCAAGCTGAGAGAAAACAGAAGCACCAACGAGTTGATCAAAGAGATCATCGATCCTTGGTAACGGGTGTCGGTTCTTCTTAGTCAGCTTATTCAACTCTCTATAATCCACGCAGAGTCGGAGAGAGCCATCTGCCTTAGTTGCAAATACCACAGGCGCTCCCCATTCGGATATACTCCTTCTGATGAAGCCCTTCTCAAGCAATTCTTTCACTTGCTTGCTCAGCTCCCGTCTCTCACGCGGAGCCATATGCCGAACGGGCAAAGAAACAGGTTTAGCATTGTCTACTAGATAGATGCGAAAGTCAATCTCTCGTTTAGGGGGCAACCCCTTAACTTCTTCAAACACATCTGGATAATCTCGGACCACCCTTACAGACTGAAGGGCCTCCTCTGATGAGTCGAGAGATTCTAGATAGCATAACATGACGGGATTCTTCGGATTGCATGAAATCTCTATGGTGTTGCCCAGGCGAGTCACAAGCCTTACAACCCTATGCTCACAATCCAGAATGGCTCCATATCTAGACAGCCAATCCATGCCCAAGATTAATCCGTATCCCCTGAAACCTAGAACATACGCACTACACAAGAACTCAACGCTGAGTATAGAGATCCTTAGATCCTCACATATCATGGATAGATGAGCAGAACCCCCAATGGGATTCGAAACACAAACGGGGTCATCCACTAAGCTAGTACTGAGGTGCAAACTATCAACAAGATCAGATGAAATAAAGCTATGTGATGCACCGGAATCAAACAAGGTACGTACTGGAAGATCAGAGATATAAACAAGGTTCTCAACAGAAACACTACCTCTCTCGGGAACCGAAGCGGCATTGAGAGCATGAACTTGCCCTCCTGAAGATCCAGCCTGTCCTTTCTTCTTTGGGCAGTCTTTGCTGAAGTGCCCAGTCTCTCCACAAGAAAAGCATCCACCACTAAGCTTCCTTTTCTTCTTCCTGCAATCCTTAGCAAAATGCCCAGCTATGCCACAGTAATTGCACTTTCCCTTGCCTTTGTTGTTGCCCTTCTTGTTCTTATTCTGATTTCCTTGACTGCTTTGTCCTCCTTGGTTGCCTTTGCCTTGAGAATCAGCCTTCTTTACTTGAGTATCGCCCGACTTGACTTCCTTCTTTCCCTCTCCCTGGAGCAGAGCCATATTGACCAAACTCTCGAAAGTGGCTCCATGCGGAATATGTGACATCGCCAAGCCCTGTAGCGGCTCATTCAATCCTCTGGCAAATCGAAGAGCCTTCTTCTCCGGGGTGTTTACTATATCCAAACCAAAGCGGGCCAGCTGATTGAACTTGTTCACATACTCCTTGACTGACATATCCCCTTGCTTTAGAGCAAGGAACTTCTCCATTTGTAGATTTGCTTCAGCTGAAGATAGAAACTTGGTTACAAATCTAGCCCTCAAATCGGCCCAAGTCTCAACGGGCCTCGTCCCATTGGTGACCTCCCACCAATAGGCCGCCTCATCCTTCAGAAGCCATACGGTCAATAAGATCTTCCTCTCGTCATCTATCCCAAAGATGGCAAACAAGTCCTCCGTGTCCTTCAGCCAATTCCTAGCTTCAACGAAAGATTCTGTGCCTAGGAAATTCTTGCCCCCCATTGCCTTGAAGTCTTTACACACCTTTGTAAACTCAATCTGAGGATGCTGAGGGGGAGGAGGAGGAAGAGGAGCCTCAGCAACGGGAGGAGGAGGAACATTAGCAACGGGAGGGGGAATATTAGCTGCTGGAGGAGGGGGAGCAGGGACCACCGGAGGAGGGATATTAGGGGTAGGATTTTCAACTACAGGAGGGGGAGTGGGAGTAGGGTTGGCGGGACCAGCTGCCGCCCTAGCTTCTAGGAGTCTCCTATACCAGAGTGGTACGTTCACTCCATCTGGGATGTCAAGATTCTCAGCCATACTGAAACAAAAGATAAGATAAGATTAGGCCAAGGGAACGAAGGATAACGCTGATGGCTTTTGGGGATTAGCCTTAAAATAATCTAGACTTTATTTTGGAAAATACTTAGTAGGTTTTTGAAAATAGTTTTTCGAAAAGGGTTTTTTTTTTTCAAAAGTTTTGTTCAATCTTGTTAACCTTGTGCTCTGATACCAAATGTAACACCCCACCTCCACTAGGATCACTCCTTAGAATGTACTAGCTTTGGAGGGGCGTTATGGTGAAGGTAAACATGCACAGAGATATAGCAAGACAGAGTATATAAAAATAAATATAAGTAAAGCAGCGGTAGCAGATAAAAACCCATCATCATCATCTCAGAAAACCCACATAGTCAAGTACATAATATCAAAATGTCATGATCCAAAATACAACTCCAGTCTAGATACGTGATAACAAAATACATAGTAAACATCAGTACTAATCCCCAGAAATAAAAGATAAGCCACAGCTAGCTCAGATCCATACATGAGCTATCCAACAAGCAAGTCAAAGATCCACTAAGCAGATGTAGTCCCTCCCTGAGAACCTGTGGGGGGGGAAAAACGGAAGAAAAGAAGCGAAAGAAAACAGGTCAGTCAAAAAGACTGGTAAGCCCTACTACGATCAATCTATAAACTAATAAAGTTAACAGTATGATGGAAACTGAGATGAACATACTGGCAATAGATAAAGGTGACATCACATAGACGAGATTAAACTTTGCACCACAGTGTACTAGCAAACCCACAAAACAGATCTTGATCCCTTAGCCCAAACTTTGGCCCAATAACATGAAGTGACCTTAGTATAAGGCCCAGCCCAACGGTCTAGTCGATCGGCTCCCTATAAACCTAACACGTCGAGTGTTGGTGTCCATACGGCCCACATGGATGTAGTCAGACTGTGCTGGGTCCACCTTCGGGTGTATCAAGCCCTAAGGTGTCAACCCCAGACACCTAAGCAATAATGCACAGTCTAAGCCTACTGGTACCCGTGCCTCGAGTTTGTCCAACATCGGACTACGTGCACGTCCGTAGCCCGCCGGACCCGCACCGCTGTACCACTCAGCCGTCGCTTTGGTCGCTTACATCAGTCCAGTAATCGTGCCCCGCCCTAACCTAGCTGTAGGGTTGTAGTGATACCAAACTGGGATTACTGCTGGAACAGACCACGTTGCTAGGGTTTCTAAGAGGGTTAAGTGTGGTTTTAACCCCTCACTAAACCTGGATTAAATTAGCTAAGTGTAACCACTTAACCCCATCTAATCCTCGCATCCCCATTATTGGTTAAGTATTAGTGGGCCATGACTTAACCCTAATCATGAGGCATTAATTACTTAATGCACCCAACCTCTCACATTAGACATCCGTGGTTACCTGGGAAGATTTACACCACGTCTAGGTCTAACCTCGGGTCTTATGGTGCAACATGACCAACTACCCACATTAGACCCCACGTTGTGGTTACCTGGGAAGATTTACACCACAACTAGGTCTAACCTCGAGTTGGCCATATCATGTTATCTAATGTCATGTCCACTTCAAAACATATTTACAAGTTAACATATACTTGGGTAGACCTAACTTAATAGGTAAATTCCCAAGGGGTAGACCTAACTTAATAGGTAAATTCCCAATCTTTTAGTTTCATGTATTTTTAAGTTTACCCAAACCCTCCCAACGTCATTATCTCGCTTACATATTTGTCATAACGTATAAGGGTATAAAAGGTAACTTGGCATAACATACATGGTGAACTTCACATGTCATAATAAACATGCATACATGTTAAACTTGCAAATCATGTCATGGTGAATTCGCATAAACATGCATAACATGGTAAAGTGAACATGCATAATCCATTAAACTTGCATAATCCATTAAACTTGCATAGCATGGTAAGATGAGCTTGCATAAGCATGCATAATCCATTAAACTTGCATAACATGGTAAGGTGAACTTGCATAATCCATTAAACTTGCATAACATGGTAAGATGAACTTGCATAAACATGCATAATCCATTAAAC
This sequence comes from Allium sativum, assembly GCA_030737875.1. Classification (NCBI taxonomy): domain Eukaryota; kingdom Viridiplantae; phylum Streptophyta; class Magnoliopsida; order Asparagales; family Amaryllidaceae; genus Allium; species Allium sativum. The sequence goes on along the minus strand of CM060909.1, from coordinate 422,432,885 downwards.
ATGTAGAACATGACATAATAAGCTCACATGAGCATGCATAACTTGTGAAACATGTAAAACATGGCATAGAAATCTCGCATATGCATGCATAACTTATGAATCATATAAAACATGACATAGTGAGTTCGCATAAGCATGCATAATCAACTAAACTCACATAAATCTCAACTTTCACCAAACATTAACTTTAAAGTTTGTAAAGTGAAGGTAAGAGGGCTTACGAATATAAACAAGCCACAAATCCACCAAATAAGATGAAGAAGCCCTTTTAAAAACCGAAACAAAGCCTCAAATAAGAAAACCCTTTTGCAAAATCCCAAAACACAAACTTTAGCAAATCAAACTTGCATCTTAATGAAGTATGCAAGTCATTAAGCATTCATACAACATAGAAAAGGTTGTATGATCATCATATCATCATAGGATTAAACTTTGAGGAAGGTGGAGGCTAGGGATTTTAGATGGAGGCCATTTGAGGTTTCAATTTGGCATAGTTTAGTTGCAAGATTGATTAATGAGGCTTTAGGGTAGGATTAGGGGTATATTTATAGAGAATTTGAGTGTTTTAGGCCCTAGGATTAACCCTAGATTAGGTTTGGCCCGTCAGATCTTAGAATTCTCCAGAACCAAGCCACTTGACCCAACCCAAATCAGAAATGGTGCACCAGGCTGAACTGCCTGGGCACCCCCTGTCGACAGGGCTGTCGACAGGGCAGTCGACACCCTGGGTGCCCTGTCGACTTGCCTGTCGACATGGGCCCCCTGGCGGGAATTTTCCCGCCTAACCCTGATTAGCCCTAATCCATTTTGCTTAATTTGAATTTTAAATCTGTCTTTAGCATAGAAATTTCTGAAAACTTCAATGGGCCTTAACTGGGTCATACGGACTCCGATTTTCGAAAACTCGGACTCTATTTCGCGTATTTTTCCGAGACGATCGCAATGGCATAGCCCGTTTCCCCTGATTCTGATTTTTGAATTAAATTCTGCCTCGATTTACGTTATAACAGTTTATTGAAAATACGGGTTGTTATAACAAGCAACTGCACCTAAGATGCATAGGACTCAGCAACAAGTAATGGAAGTATGCAAACATAAGATAAAACAGTCAACACAGCAGATTATGAAGTCATCTTAAAAACCTGAGAATAGCAGATAAAATGGGTATCAATACTACACATGGTAGTAGCTATTCTAGTTTAAGTCAAACATTTTTATGTCCACATTCAACTTGTCAGGACAACAGTATTCAGTTGCTTGTATATAACTGATGGTAGTGTGTCCATAGCTGTGAAAGTTTCAAAGGTAGATCTACCCGAAAAATTATCAAACATATAACATCGGTTTTTGGGCAACACATAACATTAGTTTTGGGGCAACACATAACATCAGTTTTCAACTTTGTTATCCTTCCAGATAGAAAGGACATCACCATTGCCAAATCTCAGTTCAACTCAAGCAAATTAAAAGAACAGCAGCACCATCCCCGGATTCAAAAAGAGGCAATTATTTGCAGTAACATGAATAAGCTTATAAAACATATAAAACCAACTCAACTATGTTTAAACACATACAAGAATATTGTAATTTTGTCCTCAATAACTTTTTGAATATGGCTGATTCGGTAGCCTGAATACTAATGTTAGTACTTTGTGTCTGAACTCTGAACACATTAAGAACGACCTTTTTGAGTGTTTATAGAAAATTTTGTGAGCATTGTTGAAGGAGGTATCTTGCAATTTGGAGCCATGCAAAATCAATTGATAAACTTAAAGGCGTTTTTGCAAAGGTTGAGAACTTAAATAAGGTAGCTTAATCATTATGCACAATGTTTACAATTTTCATTTAAGCTGCATGAACTCTGCTAAGTAATTTCCACAACATGTGCTCTCTCCTTGCTTGTCACAGCGTAAACTTTGTTTATGTCACAAAGCAAGAGGTGAAATGCTTAACTGCATTCTTTTCATACTGATACATCCCCTTTATTTGTCCGATAAAAGAAGTGACGAGAACTACATCTACATGTATCTTCTAATGTTGGCAAACTATATTTAATAAATTATGTTTTACTTTATTTCTGTTCATTTCATCTCTTCTTAGCTTTTGTTCAATTTTGTGTTGTTGCAACCATATAGATTATGAAAAAACAAGTAGTATTACATTATTCTTAAGTTATGCTGGGGGAAAATATAAAATAGCAGGGCATTATTTCAAAACCTAGCTCCATTTTTCATCACATTCTACATTTAGAGCATTAATGCTACAATATTTCAGTTTCATATTCAAATTTTGGTCAAATAACGTAGAGCATTTCAGTAAACACATTTTGATTACAATTATACAAGAAAATTGGTGAAATGGTAAATGTAAGACAAAGGTCTAAGAAAAAATAGGTATGCAGGGTTTGTTCCGATAAAATATAAAACTTCTTCCATTTAGGAACAATGATTACATTGTTTTTTTGTAAGCTACACATTACATTAAATCTTTTGAAAAAGAAAAGGACATTCCAATTTATTAAAGCTGTAGGCTAAATTTCAAACTTACTTTATTCTTCAATTGTTCCATCAAGTTGAGAGAAATAAATTGTCAATTTTATGAATTTGGCAAACAAATAGAGGCTATTAGTGTTCAAAGAATATGAATCAATGGAAATCCTTTTATATGCACTTTGATAACTTCATTTTTCAACAAGACTGTTTATCATATCGAGGGACTCATCATCGAGTTTGATAGATGGCGAGCTGCTGACCAGAAGTTGAAAACTGACAGTCAGGATTGATCTGGGCATGGTTGGAATGATGGGCTTAGAGCTTGAAGTGGCTACTGAGGTGGATGCCATGCCTGTGTGAGGTGGACGTCCATCTGGAAGGATAGCAAAGCCTGAAGGAACGATGGCGACGTTGGACATGTCTTCTCCGCTCATGGCTATGTTTATGGCTTGCAGGTTTATTGGAGAGTGCACCAGGACTGATCTAGATGCATCCGTACAATATTCTTGCAGCATTAGCAACACATAACATCAGTTTTCAACACATAACAATCGTCTTAGCGGCGTTCAGTCGCTAAGCACTGAACGCCACAAGCTGCAGATAGAAAGGACATCACCATTGCCAAATCTCAGTTCAACTCAAGCAAATTTAAAGAACAGCAGCACCATCCCCAGATTCAAAAAGAGGCAATTATTTGCAGTAACATGAATAAGCCTATAAAACATATAAAACCAACTCAACTATGTTTAAACACATACATAGAAGTTACAGATTAGCACAAATTTAAGCAGCCATACCTTCTTTGCAGTAATTCTCCCGTAGGTAGTATATAATGAGGCGGTCTTTTGATTACTACATAAATATTTTTGACATGTACCGTACTATCACTATCAATTGTAACCTCGTAGGTATCAGTAGCCATTGGCACAAGATTCATATTCTTCCGCAGTGCCACTTCAGTTCACTACAAAGTACAAAGTGAAATCAGATAATTAATTGAATTCGAAAACCATTTCAAAACAACGAATTCATACCGTTACAGCAAAGGAATGGTAGTCTGAACAACTGAAGACCCCAACAATCATCAATCTCCGCTGGAGTCATCTACTCCACTTCAGCCAGATAATCATCAATCTCTGCTGGGTTCAGTACCCTGAATTTTCTGTCATCATTGTACCGCTTCGCAAGAAATGTTTTCTTCTCTGCCTCTTCTCCATATAATATGGTCTTGATCTTAGTTTGTGCACAAATTTTCGGTTACCTCAACCATCTACCATAATAGCAAAGAAGCTGCATACCTTAAAACTTGGTTGGATATTCGGGTTGATCAATGAATCTACATTTTCGAGTGATATTCTACATTTTCTAGTCACATTACAACCTCCATCGTCCTTTTCATTTTCAGACATTTGAGAGCGTGCACCATCTGAATCGCTATCATTTTCTTCAGCATTTTCGTATCCATTGATCTTTCTTGGAGATTAGCCACAGTTTGCTGCATATTTTCAATGAGCATGTGTGCAGCTGTGCTCGGAAAATTCACGACCAATAAACTCTATCGATTCAATCACGGTGTACGAAATCGCAACCTCTCCACCTCTTGCAGTACCCATTTATATAACATTTGCAAAGTCAACTAGTCGAAGGATGATTTAGTTCAGCATTTGCGGCATAAGCATTTGCCTTTGGTTGAAATCTATTGGGCAGATGAGAACGAGGTGGTGGTGCAACCCAAGCAATATTTGGTGCTTTTCATTCAATAAACCTTCTTGAATTTGCATTTCGGACTTTGTACCGTTCATGGAATGTAATTCACTCAATGTTATCGGGTTAAACATTGAATCTCACTGCTGTCATCATCATTGTTATTATCATCTTCATCAATCTCAAACAAAAGTATTCTCCATTTTGAATTTATCAAAGTTATCATGACAATGCGATAGTTTCCGTCCCTCTAAAAGACTACCTGTACATATAAAGTTCAATTACATATTACTAAATATAAAAGGAAACACTAGTGAACTATTCATGTTAACAGGAAGTGACCGATTTAAGCAGTAGAGAATTATGTGTAAGATAGGACTTACAAAACCTAAATACATGAGTAGAAGAGAAAACCTAAAAACACCGAACTTTTATCGACTCTAAATCAATTGAAGCGGTGATTTTAATTAAAATCACAAATGAATTTCTTGAAAATAAAATAAAATACAAACAGCTCAATGAAATAAAAAAATAAAAAAATTTGACATGCATTAGTTTTAGTTCAGCTAATAGTCTAAGAAAAACATATCTACAAAGATGGTAGGATATTAATTTTTACATTCGCTTAAAAGATTGATTGATTAAGGTAATCACTTGAATATATGATTGTTTTCAATGAACCATCATATATACAAATGATGCATCAAAGTAATTTACTATGAACCCTAAACACATAAATTTTACCTGTCTTTATAAATTAGCTTGGTATATTATATATGCATTTAACTTTTATTTTTCAAAATAAAAGTTTTAAGAACGTATCAATGAAGATAATCTAATCTTTTTTTTTTTGTGATCTTTACATGAATATTAATAAATAATTTTAGCTGACATATGACATTTATTCATGAACCAACATTTATACAAACATATCTAACAAATTACTTTATTACAAATTAGAGTCAAAAATAATATAATTACAGACCGCTTGTTATGACAACTGAATAGGTAAGGTTTCGTTTCATTCACCTAGAAATGATATATGCTGCAAAAAAAAAAGATATGCATAAAATAGTATGCAACTAGTGCTCACAAGTGGATCAACGTTTAATAAGTCACATAAATAGAACGTATGCTATATATAAGATATGTCAGTTATATAAGTCACAAAAAAGATATACATAAAATATGTTAGCTATATATATATATATATATATATATATATATATATATATATATATATATATAGGGATAGAATCAGGGAGCCCCCTAAATTTCAGCCCCCCATTTGCACTTCAATTCTAGCCACATATTTATGTTTAAAGAAAGTGAGTGAGAGTTGAGAGAATGAGTGGAAGAAGAGATGGAGGAAATTTGTGGTGGAAAAGTGGTAGGCTAAAGGGGTGTTAAGTTTTTGGTGTGCCATTGAACCTGCCCCCCCCCCCCTACACACACACACAAACACACACACACACACACACACACACACATATATATATATATATATATATATATATATATATATATATGAAATCCTAAAAGCAGCAAATCCATCATATTTGATTTTATTATGTGTCAAAATTTGTAGAATAAGATTAAAAAATATAGTGTTTTTGAAATAAAGAAGCACTAAAATATATATTAAATATTGTTCCCATGGGAAATATGGTTTAAGCATGGTGAAATTGTATAATTTGACATTTATTCATGGAAACTAGGTTCCATCCCTTATTACCAGATTTAGTACGCGAAAACCCATTCTTAAAAATATGCATTAACTTTCACCCTTGTTTAAGTTTTCATTAAAAAAAAAATTCATTTTTTTAATATTAAATTTGAACATTTTTTATGATCTACTAAACATTTTGTTTAATGCAATCAATTGCAAACGACTCTATAAATACCTGTAGAATTCTATGCAAAAATATCTGTTTAATCGTACACAAATATCCTAAACTTAAAAAATATGAGGTTTTTTCTTTTATATAACTTGTTTTCAAGAAGGGAAGTTCATGTTATTCATTTTATACTCGGTGAATAACTATCGTGTAAATACATTACTTGTAACTTATAAATGGCTCATTATACAAACATATAGTTATTTCATTCGAGATATTTTCAAAATGAACTTGAAAAAGCAATTCAATATGCATATTTTATAATTATGAAAAGAAATTATGCCTTTCGCTGATATTATGGATATTATACTAATTATAAAGGTATCATAATATTTAAATGTAGTTTGAATAACTACACGTATTTGAAACATATACATAAAAAATCAAACTGACATAGCTTACGCACGTTTATATTGCCAGTACGAATGTTTATCCATTATATGTATATAAAATAAAAAAGGACTACTCGTATCGCTAACGAGTTAGCGTGTTTTCAATCCCGCTAAACAACGTTTTCACTATTATAGGAAAAACAAGCCTTGAATAGTCAAATTAGTTTAACCATTCAAAATTTTGTTCGGATTGACGAGTAGCATAATGAGTGAGTCCCAACAAACATTGTATCAAGTGTAATGTAGTGAAAAATAAAAATTAGTAACCATCAATAATCGACAACCTTCTATGTCCTTTTTGTATCAATGGAAAAAAATGTTATAAAAGTAAACATAAAGTCATTAGCAAAAAATTACAACCTAAAATCACCAAATAGACAATGAAGCCTTCAATTACAAAGAAAAAGAGCTGATAGCAATATAAATAGTGGAAAGAATCACCTAAAGCAATCAAAGTGCAACACAATCCAAGAAACATAAGTATAGAAAAATCAAATCATATGTAATAAACAAAAGGCACTACATTGTTAATGAATCACATGAACTAAATAATGAATCACCAAAATTGCTTGAGGCGAAAAAATTTATTATATATACACATGTGTATGTATTTGTATATCATTCAATAACAATTGTTTTTTCTATGGTTTTACTATGATGTCGAAGAGAGAGAAACAAGTATTGTTCAAATTAGAATGTGTGATGAAAATAAACAGGCTAGAGGAGTGCAGTAAAATAGAGCTACCATTGAATGCTCTTATCTTATGTACATATACATACATATATCCGTAAAAGTACGCAATTATTTATGGTAAGAAGCATCTTGATTTTCTTATATTATCAAACTTTCAACATCATAAATTACTGTAGTCCAACCAGATTTCCACTTCGTGTTTTCCATAATCAAAAGTTATGAGTAACTCACTTAGCTGATTATAAAAAATCTTATGCACAACGCTCCAAAATATGAAAATAACCAATATTTTCTACAACCAAATCACATGCACACCAAAAGCAAAACTATCCATCAATCTTCTTTGACTCTTCTACAATTTCTCAAGTATTTCATTGATGTTAACAACAAAATTAACCATTTTCCCTCCCTTATATAAAATGATGGAAGAGATTAGTTCTTGATGCAGACAGAAATTTAAATAAAGGCTTATTGTTGTTCATTTATTACTTAATAAAAATCATATTTTCTCAAGACTTTAAGGAAATAAAATTTCCTTAAACAACGTGATTTCTCAAAGTTTATAAGCTTTACTTGGTAATCCATGCCTTAAAAAATTTAAACTAAGCATATAAATAGCTACCAAAAAGACTTGCTTGTGAAATTATGAATATATAATTAAAGTACACTTCGCATATAAATAAGATTTGCTTGGACCATTAAAAAGAATAATAAATGTAATTATAGAATAGACAATAAGCAATATGAATAATTAAAATTTCTTAAATCTCTCTATTATAGTGCAAAGTAATAGAAATGCAAACTCTTCGTTTTTTGTCAATAGATCAAACCGTAATTGGGAAATCTATTTGAAAAACTAAAAAAGTTGGATAATATTCTTAGTTTTCCACAAGTTAGTGACAACTGTAAGTCTAAAAAAATAAAAAAATCTTTGGTCGTTAAGTCAATGAACCAAACGTGAAAAGGTGATAGCTAAAGATCGATCGAAGTAGCAGACACATCCATTCTTAAGATAATATTCCTAGAAAAGTTAATATTTTCCTAATGCTCCCAGCAAATATTACTAGCACGTCAATTTTTGAAAAGAATTCGAAGTCTAAGAAGTTGAATTACATAATAACACTTAGATCTAAATAAAGAACGTGCATTTAACAAAAAAAATAAAAATTAAGAGCAAAGAAAAAGCATACCTAAAAGATCAAAAATCCTAATTTTGAAGTAGACGAAATCGCAGCATAAGCCCTTCGATCGCTCAAGTTTAGTTCAAAGAAGAGAGAAGCATAAACAATGCAAATCTATTAATGTAAAGAGAGAAAAGAAATCTATTTGCTAGGGAATACGAGGAGAGGATTGATTCCACAAGTGAATATAAAGACGATAAGGAATGAAACTTATGGGTTTAGAAGAGGGGTTATTGTCGAAACACCAATACTATGCATTTAAATGGTGAAAAGAACACAAATAATCCAATGGTTAATGCACTTTCTCAAAGTATTTTAGACAACATCTAATATAAAAATTAAATGGTTACATGAAATAATACCGTAGTCATTTTACCAATTTACATTCATAAAAAATCTTTACTAGTTTAGAGAGAGAGATTGCCTTTTGTAGATTCACGAATTTTTAGAGAGAAATTATCTTTTACAAGGAGATCTTGAAAAATTGCATTTTACTAGTTCGTACAATCACGAATTTATAGTCATTTTACTAGTTTGAAAAATTGCCCGTTCAATGAACTCGCACTTTATCACCGGTTTAAACCTCTAGAAGCAACTCAAACTCCATCAAATTTTTAGATCAATGTGGATAGATCCTACCGATAAGTTATTCTTCTTTACAATTCTTATGATTCTCCACTATTTCTTTATGAATCTTTTTCCATCAATCAATTTTTTTACTTTTGATTTCGTTTGATTTTTTTATTTATGTTGTTATTGAATATAATTATGAGAAATTACAAAGCGGATCGATAGATGATGGGATGTATATATTAATAAAATATTATTTAGTAGCTTATTATCTACGATCGTCCGCAGCAATAACCTAGCGGTTACAGACTTACGGCATGATAACCGTGGCGTGGGTTTGAAACCTAGATTAAGATGCTAAGAGCTTACCATGTGCATACGCTAAGATCAACCACTTATGTGATGCTCGAAGACCAGAATAGGTGCACTAAGGAGGGTTTTACGACTCCGGTCGGTTTCCCTCCTAAACAAATTCAAAAAAAAAATTGATTTATCTACGATATGTCTATGGTTATTTAAAGGGAACCTGGTGCACAAGGTAAAATCCTAAATTGATGTTTGTTTAATCTATTTCATAAGATATTATTATAACTTATTTAATATAAAATATTCTCTCTTTTTGACTACAAATTATTTCACGCTCTGCTTATCAAACATAACAAGCAATCTTTTGGAAAAAAAAGGAGATATACAGCTTTTATTTTTTTAACTTCCTTTGAACTGAAAAATATTGCTACTAGACAAAAAGAGAATTGACATGAGTAAAAAAATTCTGATTTTTATGAGCCAATAGTAAGGTTCTTGCATCGACCCTTAGGTGTGCATATGTCGATATTCAGTGATGAAACAATATTTGATAGTGGTCTAAACACAAAGTGGAGTGGTATATAGTTTCCAAAAAACAATACTTTATTTTATCTAGCTTGACTAACAAGATGCAAGGAAACCAGCATAAACCAATATTTCAGTGTTCAATGGCTCAATGCTTCCATACTAGCTTCATCAACTCAGATATAAGTTGTAGTGATGTGCATTGAAATATGTCACGTTAGATATATGTAATGATGTGCACTGAAATAAACATAAGTTTTTTTCCTACTCTGTTATAGGATAAAAAAAAAGGGAAAAGGGTTGGAAAAGAAATTCCCAAAGTTGTGTAGATGACATTTGCAGAATAACAAGCTATAGTGTTAGAGTAATAGGAGATGGAGAAGGTTCCACTTACAAGATTTGGTAGGGCGAGTTATGTAGATAAAAAATTTGCCCTCCCTTTTTTGATGGATTTTGTACTAACTTGAAGAATAGTTAAATTACAATACTATATTATTTTAAAACTATAATTTATATATATAATCTTTAGTGAGTAATCATTGGTTGATTGAACATTGGAACTTAAAATATTGTACTAGAATAACACATATTTTCTCATAAAATTATTCCTACCTATTCGCTTTTGTTGTAATTTTTTTGTTAATATAACGGTGTCAAGTATGAAATATGTTGGGTATGCAGGTATGTAGATATTTTACTTTGTAAAGAGATAATATAGTCCGCAATTGCTTAGAATCGTGAGGCAGCTCAATGTGGCATTGATTATTTTAATGAGGAAAATACTACCCAATCAGTTGCTATAGAAACCTAAAGGCATTCACAAGGTAAAGAATACTTATATTACAAGTTTTTTTACTTTAGTATTAAAGGTAAGTGATGTAGACTAATGTAGAGAAGGAGTTAAATTTATATATAATTTGCTTGATATTTCGATATTTGTCTATATTGCTTTATTTGAATATAGTTTGTTTAAAATCTTGCAACTTATATCTAAAAGAACTAGATGCATTTTTTCTCCAAGTCATTATTAGCAAAATGAGAAGCGAGAAGCGTGTAGTTTGTTAGCTATTCTTCCTTACATCTTCTGCATATAGATGGAAGTAGATGTTCTTACCATAAAAGTCTTAACTGCATATCTCTAAATCTAGACCATCCAACTATCTAAAGGAGATAACAAAAGACATTGATAACTCCTTGCTGGCAGCTTTCAAAATGAGATGTCACTCAGTTTGTTCAATGTTTGCTTCACCTGATTTCACTGAATTGTATTTTATTAAAAAAAATTACTTGGTAGTTGTTTGCTTAATTGAAGAAAATGTGGATATTAGTAACTAAAGGTTACCTAAAAAAAATTCATTTTGGTTTACTTCTTGAAGTTAAGTAAATTCTATGGTCTAATTTGTGTTTGAGTACATGAATACCATAAACCACTTATGGTTTAAATAAAACTTCCACCTATATTAGATTTGTTTTCGTGTGCAGCTTATAAATAAAATATTAGTTATGTTGAGAATTTAATATGTTTGATCCCTGCCCCTATGAAGTGTTCATATTTTGAACATATGCATTGTTCAACAGTGAGTTGATTTTCAATTTTTTATTTCAATAATAAATAGCCTTTTCCTTTGAAAAGTAAGATTTAGTCAAAATACAATTGATTTGTAACTACGATCAATCAAAGTACTCAACCTCATTGTACAAGAGACTATAATCAAGTCATTAGCAAAATAATATTACTAAAACAAGTAATATGTTATTTTGTAGGTTGCATTTTAGTAACTTACACATATGTGTTTTTAATAACCGAGACACTTTTCACTCATGTTATTCTCATTTATTTGCATGCCAACCATTTTAGTACACACAACCACTTTTGAAATAAGCGCGTCTTTTCAATACTCAATTAAGAATTGAGAATCATAATTTTATTTTAGTTGTGACAAGAGTATGTATCAGAGCTGCAAAAAGCATAAATCAAGGAAGAGGTAAGGGATGTGGATCTAATTTTGACATGGTATGGTAGATTTAGGTAACCAAGGTTTCAAATCTCGAAAATCTCGGCCAAGATCTCGGCCGAGATCTCGTTTTCGAGATCAAGTGATTCGAAGCAGCAAATGTCGGTCATATCTCATTTGAGCCGAGATCTCGGTCGAGATCTATTAACGAGATCTCGGCCGAAACCATTGTATTTTGAATTTTAACTTTATAACGAGTTGGGTCTAAAATATTTTCTTTATTTCTAGGCTTATATTTGTTGTGTTATCTAAATAACAAACTAAAAGCTTCCTATTTTATTTCTAACCATGATGTCCTGCACCTATACAATAAGAATATGCATGTATAATTAGAACATGCAACCATGCATATGTACAAACAAGACATCACCCTTTGTGTGTTCCAAGCGTTGTCCTACACTTGTACAAACAAGAAAAATGTTATTTTTATGAATGTTTAGTCACAGACTCATTAACACTATTTTATTATATAAAACAAGAAATTAATTAGTAATTTCTTAACTATGCAATTCTATTTTAACTTATTTGGTTGTATATATTTCTAAATGACTGCAGAGTCATTCCAAAAAAAAATACTTATTTCCAAATGATTGCATATATTTCTTAACTATGTAAGTTTATTATAAATCTCTTCATCTGATTGTTATGTTATACATTATGTCCAAAAATTCTATTTATTTATTACCCTTGTACAGTCTAGAAGGTTTTTCAAGCTACAAATCATTAACAACCAGTGTACTCTTAGTGAAAATCAAGTAAGTTAAACATTTTTTTTGTAATTAGCATTTATAAATTAGTTGCATACTTGAATGTAAACTAATGTTGAAAATATTAAGTAGTTCAAGATCATTTCGAGATGTACTTTATGATCCGAGACATAATTCCGGGATGAACACCGATATACATTTATCTCGTCTGAGATCTCACCCAATACGAGATTGGGTTCCAAAAAATATCAGAACGAAACGTGACTGAATTCCGAGATTTAAAACCTTGTAGATAACATTACTTTTCTAATCTTCATGGTTCATGTTGTTGTTTGTGTCCGACGAATCGAGCGTAAACCCCACTAAACTGCTCGGTTTGACCTAATCGTTGTGGGAGAGACGTTCGCGTCTGAGGCTTCCAATGTATTGATGCGAACATCACTCCCACATACTTTCCCTTCCATCCTTTTGTTCTCACTCGTATCTATCTTCTTCATCATCTCATCCAACTCTTTTATTTTGTGCTTTCTTCACAACAAATGGCAGATCCAAGTTCACGAAGTGATGATTCTAATGTTAAAGATTTGTAAGAAATCAAGTTTGTTAGACTGTATTATGCCACAAGATGAACTCAATTTAATAGGATTCCAGAACAGATCCAGTCATCACCATGACATTACTCATTCTTTTGAAATTGTGTAGGAGCTATTGATGATATACATGTAATGGCTCATGTTCCTCACGAAGATATGCAATTTGTAGGACGTTGTAACTACCCAGATTTTTCGATCATTTGGATTTGATTATTTAAATTGGTTTTAAATATTATATTATAAATATTAATGAATTTATATATAGGATTAATTATTGAATGGAGTTTGAACGTATAAATTTATATTTAATTTAAAACAAACTCGCAGTGGCACGATAGTTCGTAATATTGAGTTTTGAATTCGATTGTATACACAAGATTCAATATAAGTTGGAATTCTGTGAAATAGGAAACATTAGAATCTAGTTGATTATAATTTTCTAATTAAAGAGAAAAATCAAGATCTCATATTATAGAGTGTATGATATGTCCAAATCAAATTTTCAGAAAGTCGCTACGGAATCGTTTATAAACCATAGTGTTTATTTAATAAATTTAAAAAGGGATTTTATATAATTTGGATATCATTTTGACTCAGAAATGTTAATGTTAAGTTATAAATCCATATTGGTTTAATTTGAAGTTATATATATATATATATATATTTGATTTGGTTATATTTGATAATAATAATTTATTCAGTTAAATTATTCTAGAATTTAATTATATTTTATCAATATTATATAAGCCTTAGAAATAGCTATTTTCCTAACGATCTCCGGTTTCAATGAAACAAATTTTATTGAAATACGTATAACTAGTTATTGTAAGATTTCCGGTTTGGAGTCAATCATAGTTTTTTATGAGCAGGCGATATTTAAATGTGAACCGATGAATAAATTGAAATTAAAATAACTCTATTTTGCAAATGAAGTCGGCTTTCAACGAAATTAATTTCATTGTATTTGAAACATCAATATATAGCGGTTCGTGCATTTTTGTTACGTTTGAAATCCGTGTGCGGTGGTGCATATATTTAACGTGTTACGTAAATAGCTGTATAATTTAATTAACCATGTAAAAATAATATAATGTATATATTACTTCCACCCTAAGTAAATTAAAACTATACATGACTACCCTAACATTGCTTAAGCCTTAAGGAATGAAAACTAGCCTACCCCAACATTTGATTTCAAACTGCATCTACCCTATCCCATACATCCAGACCAAAAATAGGATATAGTACCTACCATATTTCTTCATTGCTAAGCAAGTCGAACCTACCCTATATTTTCATCACATACGTCAAACCACACACAACTACCCTACCCTATTAGAAATTCACATAGCTACTTCGTACCCCTCTATAACATGCCACCCAAACATTTCTTCTGCTATAAATACAAAGCCTCCTCTCAATTTAGTTTCGTTTTTAGTAAGCATGAAGAGAACCGACCTCAATGCGAGAAACAAAATTTATCTTCATGTCCACTTCGTATAACCGATGGTCCTAACTAAAGAAGCGAAGAGGAAGATAAGTGCTCGCGAATGGCAGTGGTGACCGGGTTTCCGACATCGAGAAAGTGGTGCAGTTCGGAGTTGTTAATGGCGTGAGTTTACAGTGTACTAGAAAGAGGAGAGGGTCTAGGAGGGACGAGGTCAGGCCAGAGAGGTAGAGGAAGGTTGGGTGTAGGTACATATGGAGATGGACGGCACACTGATGGTCGAGGCGAAAGTTGATCGATGTCTAGCATGGGTGTTTGGTGCAGCAGTAAAGTGAAGGCGCGATGTCAGATGGGAGAAGAAGAAATGGGAGTGACAATCACAAATAAAAGATGACGTGGGTAAAGGAGCAGGTAGAAGATAATACAAATGTGGTTAATCGAATATTGAAATATGCCTAACCTTATATTAGTCTGCCTAATCACGTTTAACTGGGTTATATAATATTGGCGTTAAGATAATATAATTATCTGCAATATATCCTATTGACATTTACAACATATGAATGTGTGTGTGAAAGGGTTATATAAACCAGTTATATTACGGATGGTTAAAGAATGGGTATTTATCTAATCATATTGGCATAACCATTTATTTTGAATTAATCTAGTTGGATCCTAATAATAATATGGGTTATACTGATAATTAACTTTAAACCTGGATATATTCTAGAATGTTCAGAGTACAATGCGTAGGAATCAACTTATTGATTTATACAACCCAACTATATTACATAGCCAGTTTAATAACGTGTTCCAAGGAATTAAATATAACATGTTAGAAATAAAAGGAGCAGGTGGAGAGAAAGTTTCACGTGCCTAATCTAAGTAAATCAGGGGTAGATAATTACATATTAGATTAGTATGAATAAAGTTAATCAAGACATTAATTAATAAATTTAAATAGTGTGATCTTATAATTTATATAACATGTGCATATATTAATAGAATGGAACAAACCAAACGGCATTGAGACCGTATCAACGAGCACTTTAGTGTGAAGCCAGTTTGGACGGAGATGGAAGCAGTTGAGGTTTTTAATTAAATTAAACACATGTTTAATTTAATTAAAAAAGAACCATTTAAAAGATGAATGGAGTCCAAGGTGAGTTTACTCACTCAGTTAGTTCCACTTATGTTTTATATAAGTCGGGTTTAATATTTGTGTGCTAAGGTAACCAATTGAGGTAACCTACCTTGTTGGTCATGTTTATAATAATATAAACGCACAAATTTAATAATTGGATGCTTGTATTGCTGTTATTAGTTGATTGTTTAAATTTATTAGTTAAACTGATTATTTTAGTCTATTGTGATGGAAATATATTATCGTATTGAATGAATGGTTTATTTGAGGTAACCTATTTGGATGCAGGGAAAACAGGTTAGAGAAATCCAGCTGGATTCCTCAAATTTATGGTTTATTTTCATATCATCAGTATATGAATTGTTTAACTAATCTAATCAAATGCTTGATTTGGTTAGTGGTTATTGAATTAAAATTCAATGGTTGTTATGTTATTAACCAATGGGCAGTATTAGTTATGTAATTGTGGTAGATGGTCCTAAAAATCCATCATTTTATAAACATCGGTTTACTGTCAGGTGAACTGATAGAAATGAAGTTATGAATTTATTTTATAACTAAAAATATATTTTGAAATCTATTTATATAATTTATTTTGAATAAAAGGTTTATAAAAAGAAAATCAATTACTTTATTATTTATAAGTAATTATAAACAAATTTTATAAGCCAATTTCTTGTATTTAAACAAGATTTATAAGCAAGTAATTCAGAATTAACCTAGGAATTAATAGTCGGGATTAATTGTTTTGAAGAAAGAATTAAGCAAATTATTTAAATTAATTGTTAACTAATTTGAATGGGACGACTAATTGGAACTGGTTAACAAGTTAACCATAGTTCTAGTTGACCAGGTCAACTGTTTTACCCGGAATTGATTACTAAATGAATTTTTTCACATTTAAATTGATAATGGATAGTTGTGACAAGTATTTGTCGTAATCTAATACGAGCTCTCAAGAGATTTAACGATCTTTTTAATTAGTTGATTTTAAAGACGATTATTCAATTATTAATTATTTAATGAAGTAAATTTTTATTATATTAACCTTTAAGGAAGATTAATTATTAGATTACGATTAATGTTGCAGTAAACTATTTTATAGTATTGAAATGGATTATTATTTAATAATCGTAGTAATGATGTTATGATTAGGATTAAATTTACTGGAGTTAATGGAGTCTTAAGACCTGTTTATGATTGAAGGGAATTATAAGTCAAATTTAGTAATAGTAATAGAAGTCAAGTTAAAATGAATTCTTGTTAAGAATTCTATCGATTTGATTTATATAAAAGCCATGTTGATTTGTATAAAAGCAATGTTGAGCAAATTATAAAGCCTAGTTGAGAATGGATTAATGTGGTAAATGATTTCAAGAACCGAAACAAGTTTATAGATTGATTATAAACTTAAGGAAGACTAAATGGAATTAAAAAGCCATAAAGCGATAAACAATAGAGCGGAGTTGAAATAAGAACTTAAATGGATTTGAAATTGGTGATGCGAGTTAATTCAATAATTCGATTTAAATTCGAATAATTTATATATGAAAGGAAGTTTTGTTGAAATAAAATCGAGATAAGTTTGAGATAAATTATTTTTTGGCAGTGCAGTTTGAGATAAGTTTATAAGGTGTTTAAAAATGATTTTATTTATAATAAAAGAAAGACTCGTATATATAATATTGAAAGTATGTTTAATGATAATAGTTATGGTCTTAAATTGAGTAAATGTATTTAAGGTTTGAATTAAGGGGTTTCAAAAGAAAGAGTAGGGTTTTAAATCCCATACTTTATCGAATAAAATATGGAAAATTTCCGTGATATTTACTAATGGTTGGGTTTTCGTTAACAAACTTTTATTTATTCTGATGGTAAGAATGTTTTTAATTCAAGGTTTGAGAGATAAATAAAATATCCTAACTTGAACAACTTCACGATTATCCAAAGGATAATACTAGTTTGTGTAACGAGGGTAGATTAGGATAACAAATATATTATTTCCATTAATAAGCGTTATAATCATTAAATTTAAATTTTATAAGCTGAATTAAATAGTTTTGAGCATATTCTTATTTTGAAATAAGAAGTAAAGTGCTATGTTCTAAATATTGGAAGATATAAAAGTTTTGATTAAAACTGGTAAATTAAAGAGGCCATGTGAAGTTGTATACTAAACCAGTGGATACAATTTATTTTTATGAATGAATAATTGTTTATTTGGTAGTTAAATAACCGACTATCAAATCTGGCCTAATACGATTGTTGGTACGGAAAGACTGAGATCAAAAATTATATTGGAAAACCATTCTGAACTAGCGAATACGTGGAAGATGATGATTGAAGATGGAGCAGTTGAAGACCGTTAATCTTCATGAGCAGAAGAACTACTTGTTGAATTTCTAAGGGTAGCTCCCAATGATATTTTTACTTGTGATTCTACATGATTGGAATCTACGGATTGCAAGGACTACTTGCTGCTGATCATTGGGATGACTCCTATATAGTATGCGATAGGAGGGTACCTTCGGTTCATCCTGTATCCCAGATGACTCGTATGGATGAATGTCCGACATAGTATTTCTTAACAGTCACATACGTTGGCTTTACAAATATACCAAGTATGGTGGCATAGAAGGAAAATTATTTCAGCATTAACACTCAGAGTATATTTGTGGACGTCAATTAGTGATTTCATGGATCTGACGGTATGACATTCAAAGTAAATGATCGTGTGATATTCTTAAAAAGGTAATAATAACCTCAAGCCTCATCAACCGGGAAATGATAAAAATCGAGCAGTGTAATAATATGGAAAATCAGAACCAATTTAAAAATTTTAATTTGGCTATTTTAATGAATTTTGAATATTTAAAATAATTTATTTTAAATAATAACGACTAAAAATTCTTTTGGACCGAAGTTATAGTGAATATATTTATTTTAATTATAAAACAAGGCCTGAAATGGCGCGGTAGTTTGAAAATTTGAATTCGAACTTTGACTGACTGTACATGATGCAAAATAAAACAGATTTTAGTGAAACCAAAAATATTTAAATCTGTTTAAGAATATCTTTCTAACGAATCTGAAAAATCTAAATTTCATTGCGGAATCAAAAGTTATGGCCAAATGAATTTTTAGAAAGGTCGCTATGGAATTAATATAGCCCTTGAAAATAGACATTTTGCAAACGACCTCCGTTTTCGACGAAACCTCTTTTGTTGGATCCGGAATGTCAAATTATTACTAGATTCCAGTTTTCATAATTTTTGGAATTAATATGTGAGCGTGGCAAAAGAAAACGTGTTCGGTTAATTTCAGTCAATTTGGATCGACTAGAAAATAGCCATTTTTCAAACGGTCTCCAAATTCGACGAAATCAGTTTTGTTGGGACCGTATCGTCCAAACATAGCCAGATTTATTTTTCAGGAATTTTTAGAATCAGTATGTGGCTCCGGCAAATAAAAATGTACGTGAAAATCCATATTTGAATATTTTATATTTTAATTTGAAGAAAAACTGACTGAAACAGTTGAATGGGCTGCGAAACATATTCCATTGTGTCTGGAATGGGGGTATTTAGTTAGGGATGACAGTCGTTGGGTTTGAATTGGAGTTTGTATGGAGAAAAGGGTATTTTTGGATTTAATTTAATTAAAAATTAAAATATAATTCCCTGGCCAATCATATTGTTCATTACTTTTCAAAATATCCCTAACCCTTGTAACCGACGGGGGCTCCCCCTTCCTACCTTCTCTCCTCTTTTTCTCCTCAATCATTCAACGAAATGAAGTGGCTCTTTGGAGGTTTTTGAAGATCGAAGTCCCCTCTTCAAATCCGTGTAAGCCTCGCCCTCCCTCGCCTTGTGTACATTGAGAATCGGGCCCCCCAACCTACTTCGCGTCGACCGAATTTTTGCCCCCACCGCCGCATCGAGTTGAGTCCCACCACCATCAACCTGCGCACCGTTCATAGCTCTTCCACGTGGCGTATGCTGATCGTCACGAAGTTCAATGGTTTGGTCACAAAATCATGACCTAGTTTTGAACGTGGAACTGAGGTATACGGTTTTGGTTATTTAAACTGTTAACAACATTTAAAAGCGTTGCGAATGTTGATTTTAGAATAAAAATAATATCTTTCTCGTTTGTTGTTGAAATCCAGTGAAACAAGAGACACCGGGACCGTGAGGACGTCTTCTACATTCTAGAAGAGACCGGAGAATTTTTGGAGCTTCCTACAATTTTTGGAGGAGTGGAACCCAATGTGAGATTTCTAAATTCAAATTTGAACGGAATGGCGATGTATAAATTATATGATCGATGTATAAGTTATATAAGCGTTGTACACCTCATGTATAAGCATTGTATAAATTATATGTGCGATGTATAAGTTATATATACGTTGTAAAAATCATTTGTGCGTTGAATGGAGCTGAAATGAAATTGAAATATATTTATATACGTATATATATACTCCCCTCGTCCACAGACCATGGACGATATATATTGGTTGTGATTGTTTGGATTTTGGTTGACAGGAAATTTGGTTGATAAATACGAATCGTTGATAATGGTTGTTTGTGGTTGAAAACAAAATTGGAATTGTTTGTGGAAAAATTCATTGTGATATGAAAATGATTGAAATGATTAGATAATTAGGATAAGCCCCTTAGGGAACGCCGCGAGGCGTAAGGTAGTGTGAGGAGCCGTACTTGGGACAGTGCCGGTTTTAAACCCCCTACCGTTATGCTGTCGAAATTTTCTGAAATATTCATGTGTTGAAATATATTCATGTGTTGGAAAAATATTCATATGACGAATAAATTGTTTTAACGATAAAAATCACATTTTTATCATGTATATGAAGTATATAAAATATTCATGTTTGAAATAAATTGTTTTAACAATAAAAAATCACATTTTCATTATATATACGAATCGCTAAAAATATTCATGTTTGAAATAAATCGTTTTAACGATAAAAATCACAATTTTATTATATATACGAATCGCTAAAAATATTCATGTTTGAAATAAATTGTTTTAACAATAAAAATCACAATATTATATATACGAATCGCTAAAAATATTCATGTTTGAAATAAATTGTTTTAACAATAAAAATCGCATTTGTAGATATATATGAAGTGTTAAAAATAGTCATATGTTGAAATAAATAATTGTTGGGTAAAAATATTATTTTTAACACATATATGAAATGAAAATGGTTTGGAAATCGAAGAACGGATTATATATATATATAACTAAAATAAAACGAGTAACGACGCTGCAGTTCGTGTTTTGAAAACGTAACTTTAAGCGACTGTACTGGGAGATCCGACCGTCGGATTTTCCCGAAACCGAAACCGTTGGGTCCACTTTGAAAATATCTTTCCAACGATACCAAATTTGTAAAGATCCAACGGTTAGATTGTGTGAAATGTTTAATTCAAGTCTGAATAAAAACAGCACCAGAATGGATTATATATATATATATATATAATTAAAACAAAACGAATAACGACGCTGCAGTTCGTATTCTGAAATCGTAACTTTAAACGATTGTACCGGGAGATCCGACTGTTGGATTTTCCTGAAACTAGAATAGTTGGATCCGTTTTGAAAAAATCTTTCCAATGGTATAAAATTTGTAAAGATCCAACGGTTAGATTTTCAGATATGTGTAAATCAAATCTGAAGAAAAACAGCGCCATGGTCGCGTTATGGCCTGAAGCGTTGTTTAAAAAAATGGGGTATTTTTAAATAAATAAAAATAGCGATAAATCGTTATAAAATATTATAAATGATATAGAATGGAAATAAACCGAATTTACTCAGTTTATTGGATATTGATAGTTGAATGTGTTTGACATGAAAATTATCTTAATGAACTGAATTATGGATGTCGAATAATTTAACCATAGAAATGGATAGATTTGAATTCTAAATATATGTGAATTATTTGAAAAGGCCGAGTTAAATCTCATTTCAAATAATTGGTCGACGATTAGAAATCGATGATGAAGACGGTGGTTGAAGACCGGAGGTCTTCACATCGTTTGGATGATTGCTGATGTCTTGATTGGGAGGCACGCCAAGACAAGGTAATAATTGGTGGTCGTCCAGACATACTTGGAGATCGACCGGATGTGCGAGGGCCTCTCTCCTGTATTGGACATATGGGACGTGAATAAGGTGCCTCCGGTTTCGTTCAGACCCAGAACAGACTTGTAAATGGATGTGTGTCTGATGTTGTAGATTGACAACGTGGCATGCAGAGATGCTGTGATCAAGGCTTTTGTTGGAAAGCAGAGTCTTGTGGTTGATGATCAAAGCATGGCTTTAATATAGCTAGCTTTGTGTATGGCGTTGATTCGCGGGCCTCACAGCCTGGTATGAACCAGAAACGGGAGAGGACATCAGGGAGGACATGCGTTTCCTTCTAGCTAGGAGTGGTATCTGGGTTTTACACGCCCGGACGTTTTACTTATGTGTATGATGGATAGCGAGGCGCCTCGGTTATTTTGGTCTCTGCGGAGCCGATGGATGGTTTGGTGGATATACCGGTCAGTTTGACGCCCCATAGGGCGGGGAAACGTAGTGTTCAGGCATTTTAATCCACTTCGTATGGACCGACCCTGACGATCCAAGGGTCGATGCATTATGATCCTAAGACACGGGCTAGAGCGTCTCGAAGCAGTAAAGACGATCCCTTGCCTTGATTCATGACGGAAATCTAATTTCCAAATACGACATCGTGCACTTTTGATTGTAAACCTATATATGGCAACATAGTGGTATGGGGCACTTATGTCGTCTATGATTGATACTTATGATTGAAATTGTTTGTAATAATATTAAATGCTTTTGTTTTATACGTAACAAGCATATTTTGGCCATTATAAGGTAAAACTCTATCCTCTAGTTTGCGTTGCATTATGTGATGGGACCTGAGTGTGATCCTGTATACTGTGTAACTCTGATGATTATGTAGACATTTTATATAAAGCTGAAACTAGTATGTTGTACTAAGTGTGATCCTGTATACTGTGTAACTCTGATGATTATGTTTATCCAGTGTATTTTGTTGTACATTATCTGGTGTAATGATATATTTCTGTTCTGCTGTTATTTGTTTATGTGTTATATTCCAAAGATTACCCTTGCCACCGTGGAACGGGGGTATGGGGGTCGTCACAAGCAGGCAACATAACTATGTTGGTCGCTCCCATTAGGTTGTATTATCACCTAATCTAGAGAAAATTCATTTGCTTCTTTATTCTATCACTGCTGTATTCTTCATTGACGATGGTTTGAGCCCAACCGTCGGTGATATACATCCAGAACACTCAATGAAATGTGTAGCCGATCATGTAGGCCAGGTTGCAAGACGTTCTTACTAAACCCCGCGTATTCCTCTCTAGAGATACACTATCGAAAGGTGGTTACATACCTTGTCATAGTGGGAATCAAAACTACAATAAGGGCATGTAGTTTTTGTTAATAGATTATGTATGTAGAGCGTGAGATGCAATGTTCTGCAAGATGGTTATTTATTTGTTTTGGATACTATTGTAATATCAAAATAAGCTACGATTTCAAAATGTTTTGAGTTATCGTAATGTAAACACCGTCTGTATTTATGTGTGGATTGGTCTTACGGTTATCCTTTTATTTCAACAGGAGATTTTTATCTTAAATCAGTTAGATGATGTAACAACCTGGAAAATCTGAGCCAGTTTAAAATTTTTAATTCGGCTATTTTAGTGGATTTTTAATATTTAAAATAAATTATTTTAAATAATAATGATGAAAAGTGTGTTTGAATTGATGTTTGAAAATAAATATAATTATCTTTAATTATTAACAAGGCCTGAAATGGCGCGGCAGTTTCAAAATTTGAATTCGAACTTTGACTGACTGTACCGGGTGCAAAATAAAACGGATTTTAGTGAAACCAAAAATATTTAAATCTATTTATGAATATCTTTCTAACGAATCTGAAAAATCGAAGTTTCATAGTGGGATTCAAAAGTTATGGCCAAATGAATTTTCAGAAAGGTCGCTATAGAGAATATATAGCCCTTGAAAATAGACATTTTGCAAATGACCTCAGAATTTGACAAAACCACTTTTGTTGGATCCGGGATGTCAAATTATTGCTAGGTTTCAAATTCCATAATTTTTGAAGTTAATATGTGAGCGTGGCAAGGGAAAATGCGTTTGGTCAATTTCTGTTAAATTGGATCGACCAGAATATGGCCATTTTTCAAACGGTCTCAGAATTCGACGAAACTAGTTTTTTTGGGACCGTATCGTCAAAACATAGCTAGATTTATTTTTGGGGAATTTTTAGAATTAGTATGTGGCCCCGACAAATTGAAATGTACGTTCAAATCAAATATGAATGTTTTATACTTTAATTTGAAGAATAACTGACTGTAACAGTCGAATTGGCCTACGAAACATATCCCATTGTGTTCGGGATGGCGTTATTTAGCTAGGGGCGACAGTCGTTGGGTTTGGATTGGAGTTCGTATGGAGAAACTGGTATTTTTGAATTTAAATAAATTAAAAATAATTATAAACCCCTAGGGCCAATAAGAATTAGCCTCACTCCATCGTTATTTTTCAAACCCGCTCTCTCTCCTCTTTGACCGACGACTCACAGTACTCCCACCTTCCCGTCCACTTTCCGACCGCCACAGTCACCGTTAGCCTCCGCTACCACCCAAACTTTGAAGCTCTCTCCTCCCTCTTCAAATCAACACAAACTACCACACCCCTCGTCACTCCAATCGAGAGAACCACCTCGCTGAACCTCCGTTCTTTGAAACGCCGCCCTGCCAAAGTCTGACCACCGAACTGCACACTACCACCACGCGCCTAAGCGCGATTCGAAGCTCTTCGAGGCGTCAAAACCCGATTGAGTCCAGGTGCAGCGGATTGAAAGTAATTTCGAAACCTAGTTTCGAAGGTTCAAAGAAAGGTATCGGCTTTGGTATATTTAAACTGAAAATAACACTTTTAAGTGTTGCAAACTTTGAAAAATCGTATCTTTATCGTGTGTTAACGAAATTCGATGAAACAGGAGACATCGAGACCGTGATGACGCTCTCTACATACTAGAAGTGTCCGGGGATTTTTCTGAGCTCGCTGGGATTTTTAGAAAAGCGACAAACCAATGTGAGATTTCTGAACTGAAATGTGAATGGAAACGAGTTGTATAAGTTATATAAGCGAAGTGTAAATTATATACGCATTGTATACCTCATGTACATGTGTTGTATAAGTTATATAAGCATGTATAAATTATACAAGCATTGTATGAAACATATATGCATTGAAAATGTGTTGAAATGTAAGTGAAATACTTAAATATATATATATATATATATATATATATACACACTCCCCTCATCCACAAACCATGGACGATATTTATTGATTGTGAATTTGCGTGAAAAATTTGGTGAAAAATAGGAATGGTTGATGGGATTGTTTGTGGTTGATATTGTTTGATTGTGGCTGAAAAATACCATTGTGGTTGAAAAATACCCGTTTGTGGTTGAAACAAAATTTAGAATAGATTGTGGAAAAGAAAAACATACTCGCCTGCGTGCGAACTAGATGTATGAAATCCCCATTGTCAAAAACCGCGAGTTTTTAAGGTAGAGCGAGGAGCCGTACTCGGGACGGTGCCGGTTTTAAATACCCTTCCGTTATGCTGCCGAAATTTTCAATAATACTCATGTGTTAGAATTATTTTCATGTGTTGAAATTAATTTCATATGTTGAAACCAAATTCATGTGTTGAATAGAAATTCATGTGTTGAATAAATTCTTTGAATGATAAAAATAACATTTTATCACATATATAGACTATATAAAATATTCGTGTTTTAAATAAATTGTTTTAACCATAAAAATCACATTTTTATTTTATATATAAACTATATAAATCATTCATGTGTTGAATAAAGGACTAGAACGATAAAAATCATATTTTTATCGTATATGTGAAGTCGATAACATTCAAGTGTTGAGTATATGAATTGAACAATAAAATTAACACCTTTATTGTGAGTATGAAGTGCTAAAAACATTCATGTGTTGAATAAATATTTTTACGATAAAAATATCATTTTTATCATGTATACGACTCGCCAAAAATATACAAGTGTTAAAATAAATATTTGTTTGCTATGGATATCATTTTTAACATGTATATGAACTAAATAAAGTAGTCATGCGTTGAAATATATTTTTATTCACTAAAAATATCATTTTTGTACGAAGAATGAAGTGTTAAAAATAACCACTTGTTCAAATAAATATTTGAGGGTTGAAAATATTATTTTTAACATGTGTAGGAAGTGTTAAAAATAACCATGTATAGAAATAAACCTTTGTTCGCTAGAAATATTATTTTCAGCTTAGATGTGCATATATATATATACATGTGTTGAACAGGAAAAATGGATTAGTTGCTGAGTAAAGAATTTATTTGCGTGCCATTTATAGGGTGATAAGGCACAAAAAACACGTCACTCTAGTTGATAAGGCACAAAAACCATTTATAGGGTGATGAGAATTTATTCTCTGGAGTTATGATCTATACACACTCTCCTGTGCACGCTAGAATATATCACTATAAATATGTGCTTGCTTTTTAGGATTTATTGGGAGCCTAATACGGCCCAATAAATTTCCAAACCCCTTCTAATACAAAGGAGGTTATAGCAAAAAAATTTGAAATTTAAGAGCGTTAGTGAAATATTTGAATTGAAAACGATATTGAAATCGTCGAATGAATTATATTTGTATATATATAAATTAAATAAATCGAATCGAGCCCCTGTAGTTCGCATTTTGAAATCGTAATTTAAAACGATTATACCGAAAGATCCGGCCATCGGATTTTGACGAAACTAGAACCGTTAGGTTCGCTTTTGAGAGATCTTTCCAACGATATAAACTTTGTTAAGATCCAACGGTTAGATTTTCAGATATGTGTAAAACAAATTTGAAGAAAAACGGTGCCAGTGCCACGACACGACCTGAGACGTCGTTTAATAAAATAGAGCCATTTTTAAATAAATAAAAATGCGAGATATCGTTATCAAATATTATTGACGATATGGAGTGGAAATAAACCAATTTTACTTGGTTTGCCTGATATTTGATGGTTGAATTTGTTTGACATGAAAATTATACTAAAGAACTAAAATGTGAATGTCGAATAATTTAACCGACGATCTTCACCTCGGATGGATGGGCGCTACTGATGCTCATGATTGGAGTAGCTACCTTGAATGGGCTGAAGTGGTAGCCGTCCGGACGTATTAGTTGATTGTACGGATATGCATGGAATACGGTGCCTCCGGTTTCGTTCAGACCCAGAACGAACTTGTAAATGGATGCGTGTCTGAAATTGGATTTTGTTCTATGCTGATTGATCTCTATTAAATATATATCTGTTTGGCGGCGGAGAATTTATTCTCTTGCTTAACGCCCTTCTCTGAAACGTACGAGCTCAGAGGTTATATATCGATAGAAATCAGTCGCATGGAGTGAATTGCCTGTGTGGCATGCTTAAGTGGCAGATGATCAAGGCTTCTGTTGCAAAGCAAAGTCTTGTGGTTGATGATCAAAGCACGGCCTACGTGGCATAGCTTTGTGTATAACGTGAATTCGCGAGCCTCACACCTCGGTATGAGTTAAAAACGGGATAAGGACCGCTGGGAGAACACGGCGTTTCTTTCTAGTTACGGTGGTGTCAGTGACTTACCAGCCCTGACATTTATATTATTTTCACCTGTGTGGTTGTTCGAATGCGAGGCGCCTCGATTATAGGTCTGTAAGGACCGGGAAACGTGTGTTCAGGAATAACTAATCCTCAAACGTAAGAGAGGACCGGCCCAACCGATTCCAAGGGTTACCCAGAGTGTGTAGTCCTGAGGCATTTGCTAAAGTGTCTCGAAGCGGAGAGGAGCTTGCCCCTTGTCTCGACTCATGATGGAATCCAATTTCCAATACGAAATTACGGATTTGATTGTAGAACTAGTATGGTGACATAATAGATGGTAGCTATGTCGCCTATGATTGATATTTATGATTGAATTTTCTTTTGAAACATATATGCACTAGTAATAATATCAAACACTTTTGTTTTATACGTATCAAGCATTTCTTGGCCATTATAAGGTAAAACTCTATCCTTCGGCATGCGTTGCATTGTGTGATGGGACCTGAGTCTTATAATGGCTTCATTTTTATAAAAGGCATTGCGATTATTAAATGATTTACTTTATTTCTTGCACTGGCAATCACTGGAGTGAACCCGTTCCGCGAAAGTGGTGTGGTCCTATGATTTGCCTAATTATTGTTGTTTATGTGGTTAAGTTGATTTCTCATACCAGTCCCATGACTGACTCGTAGTTTGTTTTCACTTTGCAAACTCGGGTGCCCTTATTTTCACACGGGCAAGCTAGTTGACAGGTAGCAGGTTATATTTTGGCTTTGCACTTCAGCACAGAGTGCGCTTTTGGCTTGTATGGCGAGGCTTGACTTCTCAGTATTTTGGCTATTGATATTCTGCCATTATTATCTATGTATATGATTCCGCTTATGGCGATGTAGACTGACATCTCTTTTATGTACCCTTTATGTATATGTACCGCTTATGACGATGTAGACTGATCATTTACTCTTATGCACTAAGTTGTATCCTACACTGTGCTCTCTGATGTTTATTACATGTTTATGATTCCGCTGTCATACTGATGTAAATTATTCTATTTTCTGTTTTTGCTATTAACTGTACTCTGCTAATGATGATTAATGTGTTATATTCCAATGATTATCCTTAACACTGTCGTACGGGGTTTTGAGATCGTCGCAGGTGGTATCAGAGCTTTGGTTAATCTTAGTTCTGGAATTTAACACATTAAACACCTCATCAGAATAGAATCAGTAGTGTTCTAAGGCGAGTAGCTCATTAGAGATAGGATTAGTAATGTCCTAGAATGAGCTAAGCAGAGTAGCAAAAATAATTTGATCAGTACATCGTTGTCATTCCTTATGTTCTTCTGCTTTACCATATATTAAAAATATCATTTCTGTGAGCTTGACTCTTTTCTTGCTTATACAGAATTTGACTAGATGGCTACCTGAGAAGCAGCAGCTAGAGGAGGCCGAGGTAGAGGACGGGGGAATATCCCTGTTGTAGAAGAGCCCTTGATACAAGCACCAGTTCCTCAGCCATTCGACCTAGACCGAGTGGCGAAGAGGTACAAGAACCTCGGGGGAAAAACCTTTTCAGGCACTGGCACAGTGATAGAAGCCTTGGCATGGTTGAAAACTTGTGAAAAGATCTTAGGTGGCTTGAGGCTTGGAACCCATGATAAGGCATTTATGGGTGCATGACTTTTACAAGAAGAGGCAGAATTATGGTGGGATGCCATCACCGCTGAGGATGAGGAAGATGCAGTGAGGACTTGGGATGAGTTCAAGACATTGTTTAAGGGGAAGTTCATCCCCGAGCAAGCGATGGAGCGTATGCATGATGAATTTTCCAACCTCGAGCAGGGAGATCGCTCCATTCAAGACTACCTTAACAAGTTCACACAGCTAGCTCGTTATGCACCAGAGCTTGTCCTGACCGCAAAGGCAAAGAACAAAAGGTTCATACATGGGCTTAAGCGTAAGTATCAGGATAGAGCCATGAGCCACATCAAACTTCCATTTGCAGAAATGGTGGAAATGGCCTGCAACTATGAAGACTTGGACGAGAGGAACCTCGGTATAGACCGCGCCAAAAGTTAGGCTGGAAACAAACGCAAAGCTTCTGGGAACCAGCCTGAGTCCAGCAACGCAGAAGCCGCTAATCAGCAAGCTAGTAAGCCACCCAAAGGAAGCTGTTTTATTTGCGGGAAGATGGGCCATTACTTAAATGTGTGCACGGCTCCAAAGCGGCAGAAGACAAACCTACAAAGCACAAGTCAGAACCCCCACAACTCCTTTGAATGCTACAACTACCACCAGAAGGGGCACATCAGCAGAAATTGACCTTTGAAGAAGAACGCTCAAGTTTCTCATGTTTATGACGAGGTGAACCCGCCGGCTGCTTCAGATGGAGCAGGTAAACCCGATGTCTTGGGAGGTACCCTTACAATAAAAAATATTCCTGTTTCTGTACTTTATGACACTGGCGCATCACAAAGTTTTATTGCAAGTAACACTGTTAGCAAGTTAAGGTTAAAACAAAGAAAACTTAAAGAATCAGTTAGAGTTCACAATCCGATAGGAGGTTCTATTATTCTCAGTTCATATTGTAAAGTACCTGCTTCTTTTTCTCGATACCGGTTTCATTTTAATCTAATCGTTATGGATTTTCCTGAGTTTGATATCATTCTCGGATTAGATTGGTTAACGAAGTACGAGGCCGAAATAGATTGTGCTGAAAGGGTCATTAAATTTAAAACCAGGCTTGGATATATCACTGTACCATGCCATGGCTCAAATCCAGATAGAAAAGCATTTTGGTCGGTGCTAGAAGTTATTCCCACTTCCTTAGAAAAGATTTCAGTTGTTAAAAACTATGCGGGTGTGTTTGAAGAAGTCGAAAACTTACCTCCGCAAAGAGAAATTGAATTCAGAATTGATCTAATTCCGAATGCCAGACCAGTGGTACATGCAATTCGAAGAATGACTCCAAAGGAAAAAAAAGAATTGGGCGACCAAACTAGACAACTACTATGGAAAGGTCTGATCAGGCCGAGCTTTTCTAATTGGGGTGCAGCAGTAGTGTTTGTCCCGAAATCAGATGGTACCCTCTGACTATGTGTTGATTACCGAGATCTCAACAAGTAGACACTGAAGAATAAATATCCGTTGCCCCGCATCGATGATTTGTTAGATCAATTGAATGGAGCGCGAGTATTCTCCAGAATGGACCTAGCTATAGGTTTCCACCAATTACGTATAGCCGAAGACTATGTTCCTTTGACAGCTTTCAGAGGCCCAGACATATTTTATGAATGGTTAGTAATGTCGTTCGGCTTATGTAACACTCCAGCATACTTCGTCGATTTAATGAACAGAGTGTTCCGTGGTGTCTTGAATAAATTTGTTTTGGTATTCATCGATGATATTTTAATCTACTCCAAGTCAGAAAGCGAGCATGAAAAACATTTAGAACAAGTGTTGGGAATTCTGAGAAAGAACGTCTTCAAAGCTAAATTTTCTGAATGTATCTTCTGGCAAGATGAAGTGAAGTTCCTTGGCCATGTTGTGTCAAAGGAAGGAATTTCTGTGGATCCAAGCAAAATTATAGCAATTCAAGACTGGAAACAGCCTACCACCCCCACAGAAGTTCGAAGTTTTTTTGGATTAGCTAGTTATTATCGAAAATTCGTTAAGGATTTTTCGAAGATATCAGGTCCATTAACAAAGCTTACAAAGAAGCACAAGAGATTTAATTGGACCTCCGATTGTGAAGAAGCTTTCCAGGAACTGAAATCAAAATTGACAACCGCTCCAGTATTAACCATTATCGATGGCAATCAGGATTTGACGGTATGGACTGATGCTTCTATTAGAGGTCTTGGTGCAGTATTAATGCAAAGAGGCCAAGTAGTCGCTTATGCAAGCCGTCAGCTGAAACCGCATGAGAAGAATTATGTAACTCATGATCTTGAGTTGCTAGCCATCGTTTTTGCCTTGAAAATGTGGAGACATTACTTATTGGGTGAGAAATTCGAATTATATACAGACCATCAATCATTGAAGTATTTGTTCACCCAGAAAGATCTGAACTTGAGACAGCAGCGTTGGCTAGAATTTCTCGCAGCATGTGATCTAGATATTCTGTATACTATGTGGAAAGCCAACGTTGTAGCTGATGCGCTCAGCAGAAAAAATGAAATCATCGCCAGTCTTATCGTTACGTCTTCATTGATTGACAAGATTTCCATCCTCCAGAAAGAAGATGAATTTATTCAAAGGATCGGTCAGAAAATCAAGAAAGGAGAACCCTCGAGTTTCTAGATTGATAACCAAGGGGTTCTGAGGTTGAAAGGCCGAATTTGTATCCCTAATATTGCGGAGCTCCGAAGAGAAGTGATGGACGAATGTCACAAGTCCAAACTAAGTATCCATCCGGGTGTGAGCAAAATGTATAATGACCTCAAACGCACATTCTGGTGGAGGGCAATGAAAAGGGACATTACTATATATGTTACCAGGTGCCCCACTTGTCAACTAGTCAAAAGCGATCAACAGAAACTA
This sequence comes from Allium sativum, assembly GCA_030737875.1. Lineage (NCBI taxonomy): Eukaryota > Viridiplantae > Streptophyta > Magnoliopsida > Asparagales > Amaryllidaceae > Allium > Allium sativum. Next base: position 422,400,921 of record CM060909.1, on the reverse strand, counting down.
GCTGGATTATTACAACCATTGGAAATCCCAGGTTGGAAGTGGGAACATATTTCCATGGATTTCATAGATGGTTTTCCCCGAAGCAAGAAGGGAAATGACAGTATTTGGTTGATCGTAGATCGCTTCACGAAGACCGCCCATTTTATACTTGTCAGATCCAATTGGACCGCTCAAAGTCTAGCACAGATATATTTCAAAGAAATTGTTAAGCTACATGGAGTGCCGATCAACATAGTCAGTGATAGGGATCCATTATTTACTAGCAAATTCTGGGAGGCATTTCAAGTAGAACTGGGGACAAAACTAAACCTAAGCACCGCATATCATCCTCAGACAGATGGTCAAACTGAGAGGGTGAACCGAATTTTAGAAGATTTACGGTGGGCTTGTATTATTGATTTTGGCGGGTCATGGGAAGATCAATTGCATTTGGTGGAATTCTCATACAATAACAGTTATTAGGCAAGCTTAAAAATGTCGCCATTTGAAGCGTTATACGGTAGACCGTCCAGATCTCCCGCATGTTGGGTGGAGTCTGGAAACCGACTTGTATTGGGCCCCGATATGATTCGAGAAGCTTCAGACAAAGTCGATTTCAACAAGAAACGATTACAAACTGCCCAAAGCCAACAAAAAAGTTATGCAGATTCTAGAAGATGAGATTTAGCATTTGCTGTTGGTGATTATGTTTATTTGAGAGTTTCTCCGATAATGGGAGTAATCAGGTTCAGTAAAACTGGGAAGTTGGCACCCAAATTTATTGGTCCCTTTCCTGTACTTGAACGAATTGGAACTCTTGATTATAGGGTTCAATTAACTGATTGGTTGCCTGGGGTGCATAATGTATTTCACATATCGCAACTCAGAAAGCATGTGCATGATCCAGATCTAATTGTAGAAGAAGCAGCACAACAGGACTTGGAAATTACTCCAGAATTGGCAGTCAGAAGAGAGCCGATGAAGATCATCGGCAAAGAAACTAAGGAGCTGAGGAACAAGAAGGTTCACTTAGTTAAAGTACAGTGGAGTAGTGATCCTAGAGACCGTAGTTGGGAAACTGAGGAGAGCATTAAGCAAGCCTATCCCAATTACAGAGTGGAAATCTCTGACTAACTCTGGTGTAAGGTACATTTACAATACTTTACATTTCCGTGTTGTTTCCTACTGTACTGTTGTTTCCTTTTCGGGGACGAAAAGTTTTAAGTGGGGGAGATTGTAACAACCCGGAAAATCTAAGCTAGTTTAAATTTTTTAATTCGGCTATTTTAGTGGATTTTTAATATTTAAAATAAATTATTTTAAATAATAATGATGAAAAGTGTGTTTGAATCGATGTTTGAAAATAAATATAATTATCTTTAATTATAAACAAGGCCTGAAATGGTGCGGTAGTTTCAAAATTTGAATTCGAACTTTGACTGACTATACCTGGTGCAAAATAAAACGGATTTTAGTAAAACCAAAAATATTTAAATCTGTTTATGAATATCTTTCTAACGAATCTGAAAAATCAAAGTTTCATAGCGGGAATCAAAAGTTATGGCCAAATGAATTTTCAGAAAGGTCGCTATAGAGAATATATAGCCCTTGAAAATAGACATTTTGCAAACGACCTCAGAATTCGACAAAACCACTTTTGTTGGATCCGGGATGTCAAATTATTGCTAGGTTTCAAATTCCATAATTTTTGAAGTTAATATGTGAGCGTGGCAAGGGAAAATGCGTTTGGTCAATTTTTGTTAAATTGGATCGACCAGAATATGGCCATTTTTCAAACGGTCTCAGAATTCGACGAAACTAGTTTTGTTGGGACCGTATCGTCAAAACATAGCTAGATTTATTTTTGGGGAATTTTTAGAATTAGTATGTGGCCCTGGCAAATTGAAATGTACGTTCAAATCAAATATTGAATGTTTTGTACTTTAATTTGAAGAATAACTGACTGTAACAGTCGAATTGGCATACAAAACATATCCCATTGTGTTCGGGATGGGGTATTTAGCTAGGGGCGACAGTCATTGGGTTTGGATTGGAGCTCGTATGGAGAAACTGGTATTTTTGAATTTAAATAAATTAAAAATAATTATAAACCCCTAGGGCCAATAGGAATTAGCCTCACTCCATCGTTATTTTTCAAACCCGCTCTCTCTCCTCTTTGACCAACGACGCACATTACTCCCACCTTCCGGTCCACTTCCCGACCGCCATAGTCAGCGTTAGCCTCCGCCACCACCCAAACTTTGAAGCTCTCTCCTCCCTCTTCAAATCAACACCAACTACCACACCCCTCGTCGCTCCAATCGAGAGAACCACCTCACTGAACCTCCGTTCTTTGAAGCGCCGCCCCGCCAAAGTCTGACCATCGAACTGCACACCACCACCACGCGCCTGAGCGCGATTCGAAGCTCTTCGATGCGTCAAAACCCGATTGAGTCCAGGTGCAGCGGATTGAAAGTAATTTCGAAACCTAGTTTCGAAGGTTCAAAGAAAGGTATCGGCTTTGGTATATTTAAACTGAAAATAACACTTTTAAGTGTTGCAAACTTTGAAAAATCATATCTTTATCGTGTGTTAACGAAATTCGATGAAACAGGAGACATCGAGACCGTGACGACGCTCTCTACATACTAGAAGTGTCCGGGGATTTTTCTGAGATCGCTAGGATTTTTAGAAAAGCGACAAACCAATGTGAGATTTCTGAACTGAAATGTGAATGGAAACGAGTTGTATAAGTTATATAAGCGAAGTGTAAATTATATACGCATTGTATAGGTACATGTGTTGTATAAGTAATATAAGCGATGTATAAATTATACAAGCATTGTATGAAACATATATGCATTGAAAATGTGTTGAAATGAAAGTGAAATACTTATATATATATATATACACCCCTCGTCCACAAACCATGGACAATATTTATTGATTGTGAATTTGCATGAAAAATTTGGTGAAAAATGCGAATGGTTGATGGGATTGTTCGTGGTTGATATTGTTTGATTGTGGTTGAAAAATACCATTGTGGTTGAAAAATACCCGTTTGTGGTTGAAACAAAATTTAGAATAGATTGTGGAAAAGAAAAACATACTCGCCTGCGAGCGAACTAGATGTATGAAATCGCCAATGTCAAAAACCATGAGGTTTTAAGGTAGAGCGAGGAGCCGTACTCGGGACGGTGCCGGTTTTAATTACCCTGCCGTTATGCTGCTGAAATTTTCAATAATATTCATGTGTTAGAATTATTTTCATGTGTTGAAATTATTTTCATATGTTGAAACCAAATTCATGTGTTGAATAAATTTTTTGAATGATAAAAATAACATTTTATCACATATATAGACTATATAAAATATTCGTGTTTTAAATAAATTGTTTTAACCATAAAAATCACATTTTTATTTTATATATAAACTATAGAAAACATTCATGTGTTGAATAAAGGACTAGAACGATAAAAATCATATTTTTATCGTATATGTGAAGTCGATAACATTCAAGTGTTGAGTATATGAATTGAACAATAAAATTAACACCTTTATTGTGAGTATGAAGTGCAAAAAACATTCATGTGTTGAACAAATATTTTTGACGATAAAAATATCATTTTTATCATGTATACGACTCGCTAAAAATATACAAGTGTTAAAATAAATATTTTTTTGCTATGGATATTATTTTTAACATGTATATAAACTAAATAAAGTAGTCATGCGTTGAAATATATTTTTATTCGCTAAAAATATCATTTTTATACGAAGAATGAAGTGTTAAAAATAACCACTTGTTCAAATAAATATTTGAGGGTTGAAAATATTATTTTTAACAAGTGTAGGAAGTGTTAAAAATAACCATGTATAGAAATAAACCTTTGTTCGCTAGATATATTATTTTTAGCTTAGATGTGCATATATATATATTTATACATGTGTTGAACAGGAAAAATGGATTAGCTGCTGAGTAAAGAATTTATTTGCGTGCCCAACAAATAGGTAAGCCTTAATGAGTTGGCCGCGCAATTTTATTATTATATCAACTCCTGTGAATGCCATTGGATGCGGAGTGCTGGTTGTTCTGTGTGTAATTATAAAACTTCGCCATAAGATAGTAACAATAAATTTTGAACTACACTACCTAGCATACTACAAGAAGATAGAATACTTCATCATATACCACATTAGCATTTGGAGCTGATGTGACGAGGTTGAAGATGTACCATACAAGCAAGAGGCTTGTATGGTGATGACTATATTGTACAGGTTGAACTGATGACTGATATGGACTATATAGAATGTAACGATAAATTGCCAGATTAATAAAAACCCCACACGGGTCTGGAGTTGACAATAAACATGTCTCTCTAGTTGATAAGGCACAAAAACCATTTATAGGGTGATGAGAATTTATTCTCTGGAGTTATGATCTATACACACTCCCCTGTGGACACTAGAATATATCACTATAAATATGTGCTTGCTTTTTAGGATTTATTGGGTGCCTAATACGGCCCAATAAATTTCCAAACCCCTTCCCGTACAAAGGAGATTATGGCGAAATTTTTCGAAATTTAAGAGCGTTAGTGAAATATTTGAAGTGAAAACGATATTGAAATCGTCGAATGAATTATATTTATATATATATATATATATAAATTAAATAAATCGAATCAAGCCGCTGCAGTTCGCGTTTTGAAATCGTAATTTCAAACGATTGTACCGAAAGATCCGGCCATCGGATTTTGACGAAACTAGAACCGTTAGGTTCGCTTTTGAGAGATCTTTCCAACGATATAAACTTTGTTAAGATCCAACGGTTAGATTTTCAGATATGTGTAAAACAAATTTGAAGAAAAACGGTGCCAGTGCCACGGCACGACCTGAGACGTCGTTTAATAAAATAGAGCCATTTTTAAATAAATAAAAATGGCGAGATATCATTATCAAATATTATTGACGATATGGAGTGGAAATAAACCAATTTTACTTGGTTTGCCTGATATTTGATGGTTGAATTTGTTTGACATGAAAATTATACTAAAGAACTGAAATGTGAATGTCGAATAATTTAACCGTGGAAAGAATTGATTTGAATTCTAAATATACGTGAATTATTTGAAAAGGCCGAGTTAACCCTCATTTCAAATAATTGATCGACGATTAGAAGTTGAAGAGATGGAGACGGTTTGAGACTGACAATCTTCACCTCGGATGGATGGGCGCTACTGATGCTCATGATTGGAGTAGCTACCTTGAATGGGCTGAAGTGGTAGCCGTCCGGACGTATTTGTTGATTGTACGGATATGCGAGGAATACGGTGCCTCCGGTTTCGTTCAAACCCAGAACGAACTTGTAAATGGATGTGTGTCTGACATTGGATTTTGTTCTATGCTGATTGATCTCTATTAAATATATATCTGTTTGGCGGCGGAGAATTTATTCTCTTGCTTAACGCTCTTCTCTGAAATGTACGAGCTTAGAGGTTATATATCGATAGAAATCAGTCGCATGGAGTGAATTGCCTGTGTGGCATGCTTAAGTGGCAGATGATCAAGGCTTCTGTTGCAAAGCAAAGTCTTGTGGTTGAAGATCAAAGCACGGCCTAGGTGGCATAGCTTTGTGTATAACGTGAATTCGCGAGCCTCACACCTCGGTATGAGTTAAAAACGGGATAAGGACCGCTGGGAGAACACGACGTTTCTTTCTAGCTACGGTGGTATCAGTGACTTACCAGCCCTGACATTTATATTATTTTCACCTGTGTGGTTGTTGGAATGCGAGGCGCCTTGATTATAGGTCTGTAAGGACCGGGAAACGTGTGCTCAGGAATAACTAATACTCAAACGTAAGAGAGGACCGGTCCAGCCTATTCCAAGGGTTACCCAGAGTGTGTAGTCCTGAGGCATTTGCTAGAGTGTCTCGAAGCGGAGAGGAGCTTGCCCCTTGCCTTGACTCATGATGGAATCCAATTTCCAATACAAAATTACGGATTTGATTGCAGAACTAGTATGGCGACATAGTAGATGGTAGCTATGCCGCCTATGATTGATATTTATGATTGAATTTGCTTTTGAAACATATATGCACTAGTAATAATATCAAACACTTTTGTTTTATATGTACCAAGCATTTCTTGGCCATTATAAGGTAAAACTCTATCCTCCGGCTTGCGTTGCATTGTATGACGGTACCTGAGTCTTATAATGGCTTCATTTTTATAAAAAGCATTGCGATTATTAAATGAAAAGTGGCGTGGTCCTATGATTTGACTAATTATTGTTGTTTAAGTGGTTAAGTAGATTTCTCATACCAGTCCCATGACTGACTCGTAGTTTGTTTTCACTTTGCAAACTCGGGTGCCCTTATTTTCACACGGGAAGCTCAGTTAACAGGTAGCAGGTTATATTTTGGCTTTGCACTGCAGCACAGAGTGCGCTTTTGGCTTATGGCGAGGCTTGACTTCTCAGTATTTTGGCTATTGATATTCCGCCATTATTATCTATGTATATGATTCCGCTTATGGCGATGTAGACTGACATCTCTTTTATGTACCCTTTATGTATATGTACCGCTTATGGCGATGTAGACTGATCATTTACTCTTATGCACTAAGTTGTATCCTACACTGTGCTCTCTGATGTTTATTACATGTTTATGATTCTGCTGTCATATTGATGTAAATTATTTTATTTTCTGTTTTTGCTATTAACTGTACTCTGCTAATGATGATTAATGTGTTATATTCCAATGATTATCCTTAACACCGTCGTACAGGGTTTTGAGATCTTCAAGGATGATACCTATAAACTTAGTGAGTTTTCTCATGCTGGTTCACCAGACTGATCCGTGGCATTTACAGTGGTCGGTTCAGACCGAGTATTGCATGTTCAGGTTATCGAATGCTGTGAAGGCCAAAAATGTATTGGAGGAGTTCACACGTATTTATATCTATTTCCACTGTGTGTTGTACACACTGTTTCAAATCTCGTAAATATCGCCCGAGATCTCCTCCGATATCTCGGTTTGGGCTCCTTCCGAAACGAAACAACAAATATCACTCTAAATCTCCTTTCGAATATATCACACGAGATATTGCAATATCGAACGATATATCCACCGAGACGAAATATTGGAATATCGTCCGAGATCTTAGTTTTTTTGGTTAAAATTTAATTTGTACCTGAACTAGAACTATAATTAAAAAACTTAAATCTAGCCATATCAATCTTTTGTTTCTTTACATTTTGCATGTTAAATGACTATATTGTATGTTCGTATATGCTTTACAATGCTTATGATTTTCATATTCGTCTTTTTACATACATGTTACTTATGAAATTATGTATTTTATGATCTATTTATGCTGAATTTTTTAATGTTTTGGATCCTTTTAATGTTTCCTGTCTAACAATATTCTTGTTTTAAGCATATTACGATTTAGAGTATGAATGATCTTTCGCAAAATAAAGAATAATAAAGTTATTTTGCATTTTAAGTTTAAGTTATTATGTTTTTGATGGCATTCATAAAAATCGTTTTGTTAAAATATCATTTTTAACATATCATGTACCCCGAGATTGTTCCGATATGAACTTTCAGACCCGGGATGAAAATCCGAGACGAACTCCCGAGTTAGACTCAGCTCGTCCGAGATCTCCCCGTTACGAGACCGAGTCTATAAAATCCCCAAGACGGAACACGACCGATATCCGAGATTTAAAACCTTGGTTGTATATGAGGACTGGCTGTTATAACTGTCCAGATGCACTGATGTCGATTGTACTCTGATGATTGTAAGTATTATTTCAAGCTCTCAATAAAGATTTATTTCTATATTATATTTTTTTTCCATTGCGATGTGAGACTCTGATTTTGATGTGTTGTTATTCTTCTTCTTTCTTCTATTCTAATCTTTCTTTCTTATATTTTTCTCACCCTCTAATTTCTTTTTATTAACTATTTGGTGTTTTCGATACTTGGGTTTTGGCACGTAATACGAATTTATGTATTATTGTCAAAATTCGAGCGTCTCGCTAGGTCGTTATAGTGGTATCAAATCATATGGTTTAGTAATAACCGTGGCTCTGTGGCGTAACTCGATAGAGATGAAGTTAGTAGTAGATTGAGTTTGAGTGCATATATGAGAGAGCGTATTTGTAGATTTATATAAAAATGATTTGTATTGTGTTGTTTGATCAGTTCAAGTGTTTGGGGATCCTATCGAACTAACAATTGACACAATATTGTTTTGTAAAGAGGGTAAATGAAATAATTTTTTCCAAATTATTTTTTTTCGTATAAAAAAATAATTTTATCAAATTATCGAGGTATCAGTTTGTTTGATTAATTTTAATGATTCAAATGGAATTATGAATTTAAATGGTTTAATATAACCAAAAGGATTTCACATAAGATTTGTGATAATAATTTTAAAAGGAAATTTAACTTGAGCTAAAAAAAAGTCAAGTTAGTAAAGAGAATTGTTTCGGTTGAAGTTTTGATGTGCACATAAATGTGTACATTTATATTCACACATTTATTCTTATTTTAGTTAAATAAATGAACATTTTTGGGTATTTTATATGATCAAACCATGGTTTAAATGTTTTCAAATCATCATTAATTTGGGAGGTTTAACGGTAAATTGTGCATGATCTAATTTGTGATTCCATTTACTTATTCCTTGTAGTTGTCTCTTGTCGGAATCTAAGAGAAAAAATGATGTATGCACATGAAGATATAAAGAAAAGCATGCATATACATAAGAGGAGGGAAAGAAATAATTCATTCTATGGAAAGTGGAGGATCCCACCTCTCAACTAACTCACTTACTCTTAAGGCTTCATATTAGAGACTAATGCACAAAATGGATAAGGTAAAAAGGGCCTCATGCATTCTACATGATTGACTAGTGACTAAAGACAAAATTAGAAGCTTCATGAAGAGGGCATTTTGGGGAACTCCCTAGAAGAGTGATCAGGGTTTTAGGGTTTTAGATCGTTTATATATACCCCCATGTTTCATGTAATTTGGATCCTCTTTTTATCTCATGAAAGTGCAAGTTTCTCAAATTAACAAAAATGGCTTCCAAGCCTCTTTCTTTTATGTCATTTTTATGCATACTTTAATGTTCATTTCTATGTTTTTCTTTTGTTGTTTATAGATTAGATTTACATATTGAAATTAGTATAGTTTAAATTTCATGCAAGTAGAATAGTTTATTTTATTCTTGTTATTTAGTTCTCTCAATCTTTTTGTTTTTGTTTATGTTGAAATTTACATTTTTTAGCATAATTACATATATTAGAAGCTAAACCTCTTCAATTTAGGGGCAATGAAGCTCTCTTGATTACATAGATGCAACATATTTTGATTTTTATGATATCTTTCTATGCTTAATGGAATGGTTGAAGTAGTAATTACATTGTTGTTTGAGTTTTGATTTTGATAGTCTATGTTGTAGACAACACATAGGCTATGCTTAGTCAACATAAACACAAGATTGTCTCTTCATCTACATATGAATATAGTAAATAAAATGTGATTAAAATTCAATCTTGATACTCTATGTTACTAAATTAATAGTAAATAGAGTATACTGAAAGTAAATTTTAGTTTCAACTTTTGTTGTCATTTCACGAAAGTATAATTATGGATTAGAGAGTGTATTAAAGTTTGACAGTTTAAATGTGTTAACTAAAAACACAATTAGGTCGTGCTTATCATAAATACACTAACTAATTACACAAAAGATCAATACAGAGATCATGAAATCATTGTATGTTGATTTATGTGGTCATGAGGGTGAAGTTGCTTCTAAATTGCTCTTATTTCATTTGTTAACTTTCAACTTGTTCTCTTTGTTAGTTTTATAATGTTTAGTTAACCAAAATCTCAAGTGGTATAATTCGACTGAATATAAAATAGAATTATTTTCTTTCTTCATGGATCGACCCGTATTCGCCATGTACTACAAGTGTACGTCGTGCGCTTGCGGTTTTATACACTTCGCGACGGATTTCTAATCAATAGATTATTCGTCGTCGAACAAGTTTTTGGGGATTGTAATCTAATTTTAGTTTTGCTCTTCGAATTAAATTTTATTTTGTGTTAAAAAAAATTGTGTGTTTGTATCTTGTACATTTTGTATGTTTTGTGTTTGTTATGCCTTAGTTGCATGTCTTAAAAAAACTATGTTTTTCATTTTACTATGTCAACACTTTGCATACACACTTTGCATTTTTTATAATCACTGTTCTATTTCTCCACTGTTACATTTTTTTGTCAACATTTCACAATTCTTCATTATAATCACTGTTCTATTTCTCCACTGTTACAATTTTTTTACATTGTTACCAATTTTCATAGTTCTATTCATTACAATTACCCCATTCACAACCTGCTAGCCAACCACCACAAACAAACTTCTCATTCAAAACCTATTCATTTCAACAAACTCCACAAACCGGCTACCTCTCCAGCAAAAGCAATTTACAAACTTTTCACTCCACAAGTAGTTTCAGCCAAGTCAAACCACAGTCCACTTCACCAAAACAAATTCAATTGCTAAACCAAACTCACCCTAGCCCATGTCCACCACCACCTTCAACTGCTTGCAATTCCCCGTTATATCCACACTTCACAAAACTGCAACAATACTTTGCAGCCTAACGCAATCATCCCAGAAACCAATTCATCCTACCATCATGTTCACCATATATTCATCATATTCGTCCCACATACCAATTCATCCCACTAACATCTCACAAACCATTTCCAGAAAACAGCAGACTCCACCTTATACTGCCTCAAACTCCTGCATTTGCAAACCAAGTCACCTTCAATTGTCGATCAAACCCGTGACCGTCAGCCTCTTTCCCTTGCTCTGTTCTCCGCCATTTTAGTGCCCTTACCAGACCATCTCAGTGAACTCCTTGCCCAACCACACCCTTGCTGTCAACTTCCAACCGCACATCAATATTGTGCCTTCTCAAACTTCCAACACTCCATAATTAACCACGTCTCTGTTCAACTGCAACCGAGCTTCATCCACACACTGCTTTTAACCCATCAACGCCACTCCAACGAATGCAAACAGAACCTGTCAAATTGCCGCAAGTCACCACTCCTTCACTTCAATCTCCCAATTTCAACTTTCATGAACAAATGAAACAAAAATGCTCAATATTTCACCAGAAAAACAATAATATAAATTTGCTGACATAACGATACTCTGAACGTTTATTATTAAACTCTCATTCAATTTCACATTGGTCAATCCCAAAAAGAGAAGAAAAAAAATAAAAACATAATAACTTTTCTTTATTGCAGTTTGAAACACATAAGAAATGAAACTTACTTCTTTAATTTGGGTTAATAAACACCATATTGTCTTCTATATATATAATAGCTTTCTGCTTTCAAGGAATCATACATAAAAGATACACATTGACAATGGAAGAGTACAAATTAAGCCTTGGTTTTAGCAATTGGAAACCATGAACATTGGAACCATGACAATAAGAACAGGCCCATGTTCAACTTCATATGCTCTTTCCTCCTAAAGCAAAAGGAGAAACTGACATCAAACCACATGAACACGAGAGGAAAAGATCAAAGAATTTTGCTTCAGATGATTACAAAACAAAGGTAAGCGATGAAGGTGTTGGCTGCTTGAAGAAAATTTTCAAGATCACAACACTCTTACTGCTGTAAATATTCCTTTTCTTCTTCTATTTCTGCATTGAAACAACACCAACGATTATCATCATAAAATTAATATTACATCAATGAGATCATTTCTATTTTATTTTTTCTCTAACAGATAGAGAAACGTGAGTTAGCAGGCAAGCTGAATCTGAAGCCAAGGCAAGTAGAAGTTTGGTTTCAAAACAAAAGAGCCAGGTTAATTTATATTATTGTATATATATATCGTATTAGAATTATGTCAGATTATTTATCTATTTGTTTGTTTAAATCTGTTTACGCTACAGAAATAAGCAAAAGAAGGCAGAAAGGGATTTTGAGCAGCTAAAGAAATGGTGTGAGACGCTTAAGGAGGAGAACCAAATGCTGAAGAAGGAACTCCATGAACTTAAGCTTAAAAAGGCAGAATAGTAGAAAATTTGAACTTCTTTTATTTTAATTTTGGCTCTGGTTAGACAAAGTTTAGCACGTTATTAATTTTATTTAATACACATTAATATGATCCTTCATTACTGGTTATATCTGTATCGACATAATCGATTCGGGCTTAGTCACCTATATCCGTATCGACATAGTCGATCCAAACTTGATCACTTGGCCGATTTGGATCGACATAGTCGATCCAGGATTGGTCGAACTGACTCTAGATCAACATAGTCAATTCAGACTTGGTTGAACCGAAATCCACTCCGCCTTGGACTTGTTTACTCTAACCCTATCTTCAGATCTGCAACCGAGCTCCAATGTTGTTTTATCGTCGAATCCGTCGTCCAGTTCCAATGCTACTCTGTCGTTGAATCGATCGTTGAGTTCCAATGCTACTCGGTGGTCAGATCCATCCAAGCGTGAAGCTCCATCAAAAATTTACCTCATTTGTTCAAGTTTATCATCCTTGTGTGCTTAATCGGTACACACCCACTTGTGCGTTCGAGCGATAAGCACCAAACTTTTACGAATGAGATTTTTCTAGTACTAGATCGCCTACAAACGGCGTTTTTAATTTATACTAAGCAAACAATTCAACCATGCAACCAATAGTCATCCAAATTCCTAAACTTGCAAACAAGTGTCTATATAGTGATAATAAATCAAATAAAACATCTCTATGGCAAATAAAGTGAAATATATGTCTATATAGTCTAAATCTAGCTATATGGTTAAAACAATGCGTAGTAGCGCAAAAAATAGCGGGCAACTGGGTAAAATGTCATAATCATGATCAAAACTATCTAAATCACTTTTAGTATCTTTATTTATCATTTACTAGGTTAAACTATCCTAAATATCACGTTTTAAAATTAATAAATCATTAAAAACGTCCAATTATACTATACGAACAATTAAAGTCAAGTAAGAGATAATATCACTCATCTTAGCCAAATCAGTCCAAACCAGCTCTAAAATTTAGAGCTCGTCAATTCGAGTTCATAGGAATAAACAATGTCTAATTTCAACATCGTAGGAAAAGGTTAAGCAAGATATCAGTTTCCATATTATTTAATTAATTACATGAGCATTAACCAAATAATCATACTTTAAGTGTGGTGCTAAGGGCACCCCAAAATACTCTTCCTAATATCGCTACTAGAAAATACCACAAGAATTTTCATTACACTCTTCTTAATACCATACATAAAAAATAGGGCTACCGCACCACCGTTACCTTATTTCCCTGTCGTCTTTTTTTTTGTTCCTCTTTCATTCCATCCTGAAACCCTAAATCTTCAATCGATCGATCAACGATAACGACGCCAACAATGCCGAGGAAGAAGAATGTGTGCCTAAATATACAAAAGCTGTGAATAAGGTTTGAATTAAGCAAACTAGAAGGGAAAGTGAGAGACTAGGGTTTCAAATAGTAAGAATTTGAATTTTCCCGCAGGAAAGAAGTTATAGAAAACGATATTCTTGATTAGAGTTTTTAGACTAGGGCTTACTATGTCAATTAGTTTGGCAAATACTTGTTCAGTGAGAGAACAGAATGAAAGGGTAATTTGGTATTAAGAAGCATACAAATTTTAATGAGATTTATTTTTTAATTGCGGTATTAGGAAGAGTATTTCGGGGTGCCCTTAGCACCACACTACTTTAATTACCTTATTATAAAAACTAACTCATCTCTCCCAATATAACGACCCAAACTTCTCCGGTCTCCGAAGAGAAGAGAAAGAACGGATTGCTTTGAGGATAAGACGAATCAGAACACAAACTGAAGAACATTTCATTGCTTATTACAACAATTTCATCAGAATACAAGAATATGCAGAGTATGAATAAATATTACATATTTATGAAATATTAGAGGTTTACAAGTTACAATGCAGCGAAAAATAATACAAAACACAACTGAAAAGAATATACGGATACAGAGCTTTCCGAATATCACTCCAGCTGTAAACCAGGATCCTGTGAATATAAATCTGCAAAACCAAAAACTACTAGTTGCCTGTGTGGAAAATAGGGGCACCTAGAGTTTAGGTTAAAACAATAAACTCCAGGTCAGTCATGTGACTGGTATGAGAATAAAACAGTTATTTAAAACTTCATTTTAAAATCAGATATATCAAGGGACCACGCCGTATAACACGGAGCAGGTTTCCTCCCAAGAATACCGGTGCATATAACAAAATAGTGCTATGATTTTTGGGAAAATGAGGCTATTATAAGACCCAGGTCCCATCACACAATGCAACGCAAGCCGGAGGATAGGGTTTTCCCTTATAATAGCCAAACATGCTTGGTTCGTTAAAACAAATCATTTGATACTATTATAAGTGCATAGTGTATAAAACAGCTTCGAATATAAATGTATCAATCCTATGTGGCATGGGTACCATATATCATGTCGCCAATACTAGGCTCTACAATCAAAACCGCAAAGTCACGTATTGAAAGTTGGATTTCCATCTGTGAACCAAGGCAAGGGATCGTTCTTATCGCTTCGAGACTGTATAGCCCGATCCTCAGGATCAGAGCTCGAGTGACCCTTGGATCGTCAGGGCCGGTCCACACAGAGTGGATTAAAATGCCAGAACACTGCGTTTCCCTGCCCTATGGGGCGTAAATCCGGTCTGTATAAAGACCATCCATCGGCTCCGCAGAGACCGAAATAACCGAGGCGCCTCGCTATCCATCATCCACATAAGTAAAATGTCAGGGCTAGTAAAACGCAGACACCACTCCTAGCTAGAAGGAAATGCATGCCCTCCCTGAGGTCCTCTCTCTTTTCTGGTTCACACCGGGGTGCAAGGCTCGCGAATTAACGGTACACAAAGCTATGCTATATTAAAGCCGTGCTTTGATCGTCAACCACAAGACTCTGCTTTTCAACAGAAGCCTTGATCATTTGCATCTCAGCATGGGTAACACCCCACGTCCGTTAATGTCACTCACAAAGGGAATGCATTAAGTTTCGTGGAGCATTATGAGTAAACAGAACAGAATATTACAAGATAGATACATAAAGTAGTACTTGAAAATTATATAACTTTATTGCAGCGGAAACAAAAATAAAGTTGGGTTACATCTTCAAATATTAAAACCAAGTACATAATATCAGTCTTGTATAAAAGCCTTCATAGTGCATAATTTTAAGGCCATAATCCCCAACAAAAATGCCTTAAATAGGTAGAATCAAAGGCAAGCAGTTCTTCAAGAACTTCTAGTACCTCAACAAGAGAGAAATCTGAATCAAACTTGAATATTTCCTCCCTGAATACCGGGGGGGGGGGGGAACGGAAGAAAAGAGGCGAAAACAAACGAGGTCAGACATAAAGTCTGGCAAGTCTAATAACTTTAACAATATAATTATTAAAGTAATATGACAAGACATAAACTGGAAAATAAGGAATGACTGTGAAACAAGCAGGCATGACCAGGTAACCAAGATGAATAAAACAACGTTAATTGCGCTTCTAATCACTATAGGATAAATACTACACTGCACCAATACTAGTCACTCTAAGAGTTGATCCCGCCTACTGAACATAATAATCATAATAATGATAATGGTAGTCTCGTGTACCCCTAGCTGTCTTCATAGGTGCCGTCTGCTCCTATCTCCACTAATTGTACCCACTACCCTCCCTATTCTAATTACAACATTTATTCATAATATGGTAGTCGTACTCCTAGCTATCTTCATAGGTGCCGCCTGCTCCTATCTATGCTAGTCGTACCCACTACCTTCCCCATTCGATCGGCTCGCTAACTCGTAGATACCCATGCTGGTCCCACAGTAGGGTGTATCACTCCCTAAAGTGGCAACCCGATATGACTGAAATGCACGGCTTATACCTACACGATGCAACAACGTCTTACCTACCAGCCCGGGCCCACACACGCACATGACCCCGTTGGACTTGCGTTGCCACCGCAAACCCGTTTTAACCTCTTACAATCAAATCCAGTAAGCGTGTCCTGTCCTCGACCTAGATCGAGCTCACTTGGATACTAAATGGGTTACTGGTTGAAAAGGGTCCCCACATTTGACACAAGCTTTCCACCTATGCTTGGTCCCTACTAGGATTTCCCACTTAACCCCCTCTTATTCATGTCTTCTTACACGTTTCAACTTCGTTAAGTGTTTATAATTATATCCCACATGTCACCCTTGTTTCCCACTTATCAAATCAACATGTATTATTGGTTAAGTTTGTCTTAACCCTATCCACTTATCAGATCAATATATATATATATTACTGGTTAAGCTAGTCTTAACCCTACCCACTTATCAGATTGATATATATTATTGGTTAAGCTAGTCTTAACCCTACCACTTATCAAATTAATATACATTATTGGTTAAGCTGGTCTTAACCCTAACCACTTATCAGAATAATATATATATTATTGGTTAAGCTGGTCTTAACCCTACCCACTTATCAGATTAATATATATTATTGGTTAAGCTGGTCTTAACCCTACCCACTTATTAGATTAATATATATTATTGGTTAAGCTGGTCTTAACCCTACCCACTTAACATGTTTTATGTATCATATATATATATATATATATATTTATATATATCGTATAACATGTTTTACTTAATTTATGATTAAGTACATCTTAGTTCGCAGATATATTAGTTAAGAGAATAACTCCCTAAGTATCAACCTCGAAGATCGAAATCAACATCAGATCGATAGTCAGAGAATTACTCAACTCAACCAATATTCTGTTTGTCATTCATACTCGTCTTTGATCAACATTAATTTATTATTAATGCACAGACCTCTTACATTATGTCGATTGCTTGTGGCCGCTGGATATGCTGGGCGGTTCCGCGCAGACTTCCACCACAAGCCAGACTTAACCTCGTGTCTAATCATCTTTTAATTATGCCTATGATCTCTCACATTAGACTGCCGTTTGCGGTTGCTGGATGTGCCGGGCGGGTCTGGGCAGTCTTATACCACAAACAAGTCTAACCTCGTGTCTTAGGCATTTACTACGCATTTAATTTATACCTTTGACCTCTCACATTAGACTACCATTTGTGGTTGCTGGATATGCTGGGCGGGTCCGTGCAGTCTTATACCACAAACGAGTCTAACCTCGTGTCTTAGGCATTTGTTATTACACATAATTATTTAACCCCAATTTGAATTAATATCCTTATTTCAAATTGTCAATAATTTCCAATTTAATCTATGTCCATAATTGTCACCTAAATTATGTCCATAATTTGTAGGCATATAAATTATGCCAATTAATGTCTAAGATTAATTATATGCTTTTAAGCCATTTTATGTCAATTTCACAACTTCAATATTTAATATTTTTCCAATATCCCCACGTCGTTCGTACGTGTAATTCATGAAATATGTTAGACTCGTAAATAGTCTAACTCATAAGAAGAAAAGGAACATCACAACTTGCATAACACATAAAATGGATCTAACTAGCATATAAGAATAGTCTAGCATGGATCAAAACTTGCATGATTATAATTCATATTAACATAAATTTGCATAATCAATAACTTACATAGGCAATAGGCATAATTTGCATAAACTACAAACTGGCATGGATCAAATTATATAAGATATGATTTGGATAGATCTATACACATAAAGGTGAACTTGCATATATGAACATGGTTTTCGCATAAACTTGCATATGATCTACATAACAACTTGTATTAAACTTGCATATGTAATTTAGACATGTAAACTAAGATTTACATATAAGCTTACATATGATTCACGTACAAACTTGCATATGATTTACCTCCAAACTTACATATAAACTAATGTCATAAAAAAAATGAATCAAATTAAACATATGTGATTAGACATATGAAATGGATCCACCAACATAAGTTAACAAAAACTGGCATATGAACCAACATCATGAATCTTTGTACATAAGACAACAACTAGCGTATATTCACAAAATAGACAATATCATATCGATCAATGATTCAACAGGCACATTCTTATAACCCAAATTATAACTCATCATAATTAATTTATTAATTATTTTGTGAAAGAAATTGTACTCACAAAGAACGGATTAGAAAAGAGGATAAATTCGTTCGTCGTTTGTTCTACAATCTTGTCTCACAATTCCTTAGCTTTAAGAAGAAGGTGATCTGTTCCAGCAGCAACATGGTGGCTAAGAGACTAATTTAGTTTAGGTTTAGAGCTTGAGTCTATGCATGCTTATATAGAAGTTTAGATTAATTCTAGCTTTTAGATAGTAGGTTTTTAATCTGCATCCTACACCTAGTGCTGAGTCAGCAAATGTATTTAATATATATTAATAACCTTCTATTTTTCTTCCCTAAAATTAAAATGAATTGAACTTAAACATCTAATTGCATGTTTTCTTCGATTAGCGTATTCTTCTTAATTGAGGTCAATTAACATAGAATAACAATTTTACTATATTCCTCAAATTAACATATTCTGCTTAATGTTAATTGACATAAGTGACAAATTAGCATTTATACAAATTAAGATAATTACATGGTTTCATAACAATACCATATTAACATGTTTACAATTTGATGTCAAATAACATGCTTTTACAAACGAACATAAATGCCCAATTAACATATTTTCTTTAATTAATATCAATTAATATGAATGACAAATTAGCACAAACACATATATAAACTAAGGTCAATTACATGTTTTTCAATCAATGACATACGAACACACATCTACAAATTAATTTCAATCTATTCATGTTTACCTATTCATAAATTCTAATATTGACAACTAATGCAAATTGATTGCTTACCTATTTTAAAAAGTGGAAATCGAGTATATAATTTAGTTCCCCTTTTTTTTCTGCTTTCCTCGTAACATACAAAGTCAATGCATAATGAAGTTACCTACATACATATATATCTATTTATACATGCATAAATCTTTCTTTCCTAAATAAATTGACTGTATTTATCTTTTTTTTATTGCATGCATCCACACATTTCCTTCCGCTTTTTTTGTATTAATTGCATTAATTTTTCTTTTACTGTAGCCTAATTAATTCACATGCATTTTTTTTCAATGCACATTTTTAAACTTGTACCTTCTTAACATAATTGCATATATATATATATATTCATTTTTTTATTTTTCTTCATTAATTAATCCTTTAATTAATTATCTTTACGGTATAGTATATCTAATTTCGGGGTGTTACATTCTCCCCTACTTAAAGGATTTCGTCCCCGAAATCTTCAAGTCAAGAAGAATGTTACCATCCTACCAACCACAACCATCTACTCATCCATTATACACAAGCATCCATTGTCCTTAGAACAATTCTAATGCCTGTATGAACATATGCATAAGTGTGTGTATATGTTCCTATATCCTAATGCAGAAATCAGGCGATCCACTGATTCAGTTGACCTCCTTAATGCAATATATGTTTGTGCCATGTATCCAATATGTATGCAAAAGAATCCTAACGATACATATAAATTCTATATGTGTGCACAACCACCACCAATATGCAACATCCATGTGATGAGCCAACCATATTGCATCCATAAAAAAAATTGCACACATCCATATGCAATATGTAAGCGATTGAGCCGATCTATTGCCTAATGTGTGTGTAAATGCATCCATGAGCAACCACTAGAAAACACTTGCATCCACTTGCATCCATCAAACATAACATGTCTCAAACACATGTTTATGACCATAGGATTTTTCCTAACTAAAGATCGAAGATATAATCGAGAGGACATACTAAACGATAGAACAAGTATAAACAAAGCGATAGAAAAAGGAGAAGTTAAGAATATACCCTCCAAAAGGAGAGGGTACAGCGCACGCATCTTGTCTTCCGTCTTCCAAGTCGCGTCTCCTTGATCATCTTCCCATTGGAATTTAACCACTTGACCTCTCGGTTGCGTAACTTCTTGACCTCCGATCCAAGGATGCATGTAGGAGCTCATCTAATCATGGCATCTTGCTCCATTTCCACTTCTCTAAGCGTGCTCGGCTCCACTACTTCCGCCATATCATGTAAACACTTCCTCAAATGCGACACATGAAACACGTCATGAACATTACTAAGCTAGTTGCCTCTTCTCATGTCCCTCCAAAATCTAGGATACATAACCTCAAAAGATCTTCAAGGACTCTATTCACCCCTTCATGTCCATCCATCCGTCCGTGGACGATAAGCGATGCTCGTACTAACCGTCTTTTGCATAACCTTTTCCTCTCGCATCGAAAACTGCTCCAAGCCCTGTCCCGCAAGCACCGATATATACTGTAAACGGTTTGCTCCCATCTAGCAATGTCAAAACTGGAGCTGTCGTCAAAGCCCTCTTCAAACATTGGAAAGCATCGTCACAATCAACATCCCAAGCAAAAGTCAAGTTCTTCCTTGTTAACCGAGTAAGTGGGGCTGATATCTTTGCGAAGTCCTTAATGAACTTCCTATAATAGCCCGCCAGCTCTAGAAAGCTTCTTACTTCCGTTGCGTTTCTAGGATCCTTCCAATCTTGGATTGTCACCACCTTTGCGGGATCCACAACTATCCCTTCCTTAGAGACCATGTGTCCTAAGGACCTCACTTCTCTTCTCCCTCTCGGAGCCATGTGTCGTACTAGTAATGCAACTGGCTTTGCGTTATCTACTAAGTATATACGAAAGTCTATCTCACGCCTCGGGGGTAAACCCCGAACTTCATCTAAGACGTCACCATACTCACGGACCACACGAACAGATTCGAAATCATCGTTGGACGCGTTAAGAGATTCTAGGTAGCTAAGCGTCACTGAACCCCTAGGGTCACAAGAAATATCAAGGTTCTTTCCACAATGAGTCAACGATCTAACTACCCTTCTTACACAGTCTAGGATGGCACCGTATCTGGCTAGCCAATCCATGCCTAGAATCAAGCCATAGCCCATGAAGTCAAGAACGTAGGCGTTGCATTCAAACCCAACGCCCAAGATAGACACTCTCAAATGCCGACACACAATAAAAAAATGAGCCGAACCACCAATAGGATTTGAGACTACCATGGGATCCCTAACTAGACTAGTATTTAGGTGCAGTGTTTCAACTAACGAAGCAGATACCGACTAATGTGAAGCGCCAAAATTAAACAAAGTTCGAACAGGATGATCAAAAAGGAAAACTAAATTTCAACCGAGATGTTTCTACCTCTACCAGGTATACTAGCTGTGAGGGAACGCATCTGCCCTCAAAAAGATCTTGTACTTTGTCCTTACCCTTGCCCTCGCCTCTTTGGAAAATCCTAATAAGATGTCCTGTCTCTCTGTAATGATAACAACTAGTCTTCTTTAAGTGGTCAGGTATTTCACAAGTGTGACACTTCCTTTTCTCTTGTCCCTCTTGTTATCCTTACCGCCTTTCTTTGGATCTACTTTCTTATCGTGTGTCCTATCCATGTCTCTCCTGCACATTCTCCATTCGTAACCTTCCACCAAAATGAAGCTTCACCCTTCATTAACCAAGCAGCTGGTTGAACCTTCCTCCCATCGTCTACCTCAAAGGTACCAACAAGTCCTCCACTTCCTTCTAGCTTTGACAAACGTCTCAGTCCCATGAAGCGGATTTCCGCCCATCGTACGGAAGTTCATACATATCTCAAAAAAAGCGCCTATACGCGGAGGAAGAGATTCAAAAAGGAAAGAGGAAGAGATCTAAAACGGAGAATCGAAAGGAAGATATATGGCTTTTGGGGATTATGTTTTTCAAAATAAACTTTCCTTTTGAAAATACTTCCTTTTAAAACCTTTTTGAGAATAGTTTTCAAAAAAACTTTTATCTAATCTGGTAACCTTCAGCTCTGATACCAAGTGTAGCACCCCACGTCCGTTAATGTCACTCACAAAGGGAATGCAATAAGTTTCGTGGAGCATTATGAGTAAACAGAACAAAATATTACAAGACAGATACATAAAGTAGTAATTGAAAAATTTATAACTTTATTGCAGCGGAAACAAAAATAAAGTTAGGCTACATCTTCAAATATCAAAACCAAGTACATAATATCATTCTTGTACAAAAGCCTTCATAGTGCATAATTTTAAAGCCATAATCCCCAACAAAAACCTCTTAAATAGGTAGAATCAAAGCCAAGCAGTTATTCAAGAACTTCTAGTACCTCAAGCAGACATAAATCCGAATCAAACTTGAATATTTCCTCCCTGAAAACCTGGGGAGGGGGGGGGGAAGCGGAAGAAAAGAGGCGAAAACAAACGAGGTCAGACATAAAGTCTGGCGAGTCCAATAACTTTAATAATATAATTATTAAAGTAATATGACAAGACATAAACTGGAAAATAAGGAATGACTGTGAAACAAGCAGGCATGACGAGGTAAGCAAGATGAATAAGACAACGTTAATTGCGCTTCTAATCACTATAGGTTAAATACTACACTACACCAATACTAGTCACTCTAAGAGTTGATCCCGCCTACTGAACATAATAATCATAATAATGATAATGGTAGTCTCGTGTACCCCTAGCTGTCTTCATAGGTACCGTCTGCACCTATCTCCACTAGTTGTACCCACTACCCTCCCTATTCTAATTACAACATTTATTCATAATATGGTAGTCGTACTCCTAGCTATCTTCATAGGTGCCGCTTGCTCCTATCTCCGCTAGTCGTACCCACTACCTTCCCCATTCGATCGGCTCGCTAACTCGTAGATACCCGTGCTGGTCCCACAGTAGGGTGTATCACTCCCTAAAGTGGCAACCCGATATGACTGAAATGCACGGCTTATACCTACACGATGCAACAACTTCTTACCCACTAGCCCGGGCCCACGCACGCACATGACCCCGTTGGACTTGCTTTGCCACCGCTAACCCGTTCTGACCTCTTATAATCAAATCCAGTAAGCGTGTCCCGTCCTCGACCTAGATCGAGCTCACTTGGATAATAAATGGGTTACTGGTTGAAAAGGGTCCCTACACTTGACACAAGCTTTCCACCTATGCTTGGTCCCCACTAGGATTTTCCACTTAACACCCTCTTATTCATGTCTTCTTACATGTTTCAACTTGGTTAAGTGTTTATAATTATATCCCACATGTCACCCATGTTTCCCACTTATCAAATCAACATGTATTATTGGTTAAGTTTGTCTTAACCCTATCCACTTATCATATTAATATAAATATTATTGGTTAAGCTGGTCTTAACCCTACCCACTTATCAGATTAATATATACTATTGGTTAAGCTGGTCTTAAACCTACCACTTATCAAATTAATATATATTATTGGTTAAGCTGGTCTTAACCCTAACCACTATCAGATTAATATATATATTACTAGTTAAGCTGGTCTTAACCCTACCCACTTATCATATTAATATATATTATTGGTTAAGCTGGTCTTAACCCTACCCACTAATTAGATTAATATATTATTGGTTAAGCTGGTCTTAACCCTACCCACTTAACATGTTTTATGTATCATATATATATTCATATATATATATGTATATATATCGTAAAACATGTTTTACTTACTTTATGATTAAGTACATCTTAGTTCACATATATATTGGTTAAGAGAATAACTCCCTAAGTATCAACCCCGAAGACCGAAATCAACATCAGATCGATACTCAGAGAATTACTCAACTCAACCAATATTCTGTTTGTCATTCATACTCGTCTTTGATCAATATTAATTAATTATTAATGCACAGACCTCTCACATTAAGTCGATTGCTTGTGGCCGCTGGATATGCCGGCCGATTCTGGGCAGACTTCCACCACAAGCCAGACTTAACCTCGTGTCTATGCATCTTTTAATTATGCCTACGACCTCTCACATTAGACTGCCGTTTGCGGTTGCTGGATGTGCCATGCGGGTCCGGGCAGTCTTATACCACAAACAAGTCTAACCTTGTGTCTTAGGCATTTACTACGCATTTAATTTATACCTTTGACCTCTCACATTAGACTACCATTTGTGGTTGCTGGATATGCCGGGCGGGTCCGGGCAGTCTTATACCACAAACGAGTCTAACCTCGTGTCTTAGGCATTCATTATTACACATAATTATTTAACCCCAATTTGAATTAATATCCTTATTTCAAATTGTCAATAATTTCCAATTTAATCTATGTCCATAATTGTCACCTAAATTATGTCCATAATTTGTAGGCATATAAATTATGCCAATTAATGTCTAAAATTAATTATATGCTTTTAAGCCATTTTATGTCAATTTCACTACTTCAATATTTAATATTTTTCCAATATCCCCACGTCGTTCGTACGTGTAATTCATGAAATATGTTAGACTCGCAAATAGTCTAACTTATAAGAAGAAAAGGAACATCACAACTTGCATAACACATAAAATGGATCTAACTAGCATATAAGAATAGTCTAGCATGGATCAAAACTTGCATGATTATAATTCATATTAACATAAATTTGCATAATCAATAACTTACATAGGCAATAGGCATAATTTGCATAAACTACAAACTAGCATGGAACAAATTATATAAGATATGATTTGCATAGATCTATACACATAAAGGTGAACTTGCATATATGAACATGGTTTTCGCATAAACTTGCATATGATCTACATACCAACTTGTATTAAACTTGCATATGTAATTTAGACATGTAAACTAAGATTTACATATAAGCTTACATATGATTCGCGTACAAACTTGCATATGATTTACCTCCAAACTTACATATAAACTAATGTCATAAAAAAATTAATCAAATTAAACATATGTGATTAGACATATGAAATGGATCCACCAACATAAGTTTAAAAAAACTGGACTGGCATATGAACCAACATCATGAATCTTTGTACATAAGACAACAACTAGCGTATATTCACAAAACAGACAATATCATATCGATCAATGATTCAGCAGGCACAATCTTATAACCCAAATTATAACTCATCATAATTAATTTATTAATTATTTTGTGAAAGAAATTGTACTCACAAAGAATGGATTAGAAAAGAGAATAAATTCGTTCGTCGTTTGTTCTACAATCTTGTCTCACAATTCCTTAGCTTTAAGAAAAGGTGATCTGTTCCAGCAGCAGCATGGTGGCTAAGAGACTAATTTAGTTTAGGTTTAGAGCTTGAGTCAATGTATGCTTATATAGAAGTTTAGATTAATTCTAGTCTTTAGATATTAGGTTTTTAATCCGCATCGTACACCTAGTGCTGAGTCAGCAAATGTATTTTATATATATTAATAACCTTCTATTTTTCTTCCCTTAAATTAATATGAATTGAACTTAAACATCTAATTGCATGTTTTCTTCGATTAGCGTATTCTTCTTAATTGTTGTCAATTAACATAGAATAACAATTTTACTATATTCCTCAAATTAACATATTCTGCTTAATGTTAATTGACATAAGTGACAGATTAACATAAGCATTTATACAAATTAAGATAATTACATGGTTTCCTAACAATACCCTATTAACATGTTTACAATTTGATGTCAAATAACATGCTTTTACAAATGAACATAAATGCCCAATTAACATATTTTCTTTAATTAATATCAATTAATATGAGTGACAAATTAGCACAAACACATATATAAACTAAGGTCAATTACATGTTTTTCAATCAATGACATATTAACACACATCTACAAATTAATTTCAATCTAATTATGTTTACATATTCTTCCTTCACTATATACATTAATTGCCCATATATATAAATATAAATATAAATATATATATATATAAATATATATATATATATATATATATATATATATATGCACCTATTCATAAATTCTAATATAGAGGACTAATGCAAATTGATTGCTTACCTATTTTAAAAATTGGAAATCGAGCATATAATTTAATTCCCTTTTTATTTCTACTTTCCTCGTAACATACAAAGTCAATGCATAATGAAGTTACCTACATACATATATATATCTATTTATACATGCATAAATCTTTCCTTCCCAAATAAATTGATTGTATTTATCTTCTTCTTCTTTTCTTTCTTTTTACTGCATGCATCCACACATTTCCTTCAGCTATTTTGGATTAATTGCATTAATTTTTCTTTTACTGTAGCCTAATTAATTCGCATGCATTTTTTTCAATGCACATTTTTAAACTTGTATGTTCTTAACGTAATTGCATATATATATATTCAATTTTTTTATTTTTCTTCATTAGTTAATCCTTTAATTAATTATCTTTACAGTATAGTATATCTAATTTCGAGGTGTTACATTCTCCCCTACTTAAAGGATTTCGTCCCCGAAATCTTCAAGTTAAGAAGAATGTTACCATCCTACCAACCACAACCATCTACTCATCCATTATACACAAGTATCCATTGTCCTTAGAAGAATTTTAATGCCTGTATGAACATATGCATAAGTGTGTGTATATGTTCCTATATCCTAATGCAGAAATCAGGCGATCCACTGATTCAGTTGACCTACTTAATGCAATATATGTTTGTGCCATGTATCCAATATGTATGCAAAAGAATCCTAATGATACATATAAATACTATATCTGTGCACAACCACCACCAATATGCAACATCCATGTGATGAGCCAACCATATTGCATCCATAAAAAAAATTGCACACATCCATATGCAATATGTAAGTGATTGAGCCGATCTAGTGCCTAATGTGTGTGTAAATGCATCCACGAGCAACCACTAGAAAACACTTGCATCCATCAAACATAACATGTCTCAAACACATGTTTACAACCATAGGATTGTTCCTAACTAAAGATCGAAGATATAATCGAGAGGACATACTAAACGACAGAACAAGTATAAACAAAGCAATAGAAAAAGAAGAAGTTAGGAATATACCCTCCAAAAGGAAAGGATACAACGCACGCATCTTGTCTTCCGTCTTCCAAGTCGCGTCTCCTTGATCATCTTCCCATTGGAATTTAACCACTTGACCTCTCGGTTGTATAACTTCTTGACCTCCGATCCAAGGATGCATGTAAGAGCTCATCTAATCGTGGCATCTTGCTCCATTTCCACTTCTCTAAGCGTGCTCGGCTCCACTACTTCCGCCGTATCATGTAAACACTTCCTCATATGCGACACATGAAACACGTCATGAACATTACTAAGCAAGTTGCCTCTTCTCATGTCCCTCCAAAATCTATGATACATAACCTCAAAAGATCTTCAAGGACTCTATTCACCCCTTCCTGTCCGTCCATCCGTCTATGGACGATAAGCGATGCCCGTACTTACCGCCTTTTGCATATCACCTTTTCCTCTTACATCGAAAACTGCTCCAAGCCCTGTCCCGCAAGCACCGATATATACTGTAAATGGTTTTCTCCCATCTAGCAAAGTCAAAACTGGAGCTGTCGTCAAAGCCCTCTTCAAACATTGGAAAGCATCGTCACAGTCAACATCCCAAGCAAAAGTCAAGTTCTTTTTCGTTAACCGAGTAAGTGGGGCTGATATCTTTGCGAAGTCCTTAATGAACTTCCTATAATAGCCCTCCAGCCCTAGAAAGCTTCTTACTTCCGTTACGTTTCTAGGATCCTTCCAATCTTGGATTGCCACCACCTTTGCGGGATCCACAGCTATCCCTACCTTAGAGACCATGTGTCCTAAGGACCTCACTTCTCTTCTCCCTCTCGGAGCCATGTGCCATACTGGTAATGCAACTGGCTTTGCATTATCTACTAAGTATATACGAAAGTCTATCTCACACCTCGGGGGTAAACCCCGAACTTCATCTTAGACGTCACCATACTCACGGACCACACGAACAGATTCCAAATCATCGTTGGATGCGTTAAGAGATTCTAGGTAGCTAAGCGTCACTGAACCCCTAGGGTCACAAGAAATATCAAGGTTCTTTCCACGATGAGTCAACGATCTAACTACCCTTCTTACACAGTCTAGGATGGCATCGTATCTGGCTAGCCAATCCATGCCTAGAATCAAGCCATAGCCCATGAAGTCAAGAATGTATGCGTTGCATTCAAACCCAATGCCCAAGATAGACACTCTCAAATCCCGACACACCATAAATAAATGAGTCGAACCACCGATAGGATTTGAGACTACCATGGGATTCCTAACTAGACTAGTATTTAGGTGCAGTGTTTCAACTAACGAAGCAGCTACAAACTAATGTGAAGCACCAAAATCAAACAAAGTTCGAACAGGATGATCAAAAAGGAAAACCAAATTTCAACCGAGATGTTTCTACCTCTACCAGGTATACCAGCCGTGAGGGAACACATCTGCCCTCCAAAAGATCTTGTACTTTGTCCTTACCCTTGCCCTTGCCTCTTTGGAAAATCCTAATAAGATGTCCTGTCTCTCCGTAATGATAACAACTAGTCTTCTTCTTTAAGTAGTTAGGTATTTCACAAGTGTGACACTTCCTTTTCTCTTGTCCCCCTTGTTATCCTTACCTCCTTTCTTTGGATCTACTTTCTTATCGTGTGTCCTATCCATGTCTCTCTTGCACATTCTCCACTCGTTACCTTCCACCAAAATGAAGCTTCACCCTTCATTAACCAAGCAGCTGGTTGAACCTTCCTCACATCATCTACCTCAAAGGTACCAACAAGTCCTCCACTTCCTTCTAGCTTTGACAAACGTCTCAGTCCCATGAAGCGGATTTCCGCCCATCGTACGGAAGTTCATACATATCTTAGAAAAAGCGTCTATATGCGGAGGAAGAGATTCAAAAAGGAAAGAGGAAGAGATCCAAAACGGAGAATCGGAAGGAAGATATATGGCTTTTGGGGATTATGTTTTTCAAAATAAACTTTCCTTTTGAAAATACTTCCTTTTAAAACCTTTTTGAGAATAGTTTTCAAAAAAACTTTTATCTAATCTGGTAACCTTCATCTCTGATACCAAATGTAACACCCCACGTCCGTTAATGTCACTCGCAAAGGGAATGCATTAAGTTTCGTGGAGCATTATGAGTAAACAGAACAGAATATTACAAGATAGATACATAAAGTAGTACTTGAAAAATTTATAACTTTATTGCAGTGGAAACAAAAATAAAGTTGGGTTAAATCTTCAAATATCAAAACCAAGTACATAATATCATTCTTGTACAAAAGCCTTCAGAGTGCATAATTTTAAAGCCATAATCCCCAACAAAAACACCTTGAATAGGTAGAATCAAAGCCAAGCAGTTCTTCAAGAACTTCTAGTACCTCAAGCAGACGTAAATCCGAATCAAACTTGAATATTTCCTCCCTGAAAACCTTGGGGGGGGGGGGAAACGGAAGAAAAGAGGCGAAAACAAACGAGGTCAGACATAAAGTCTGGCGAGTCCAATAACTTTAACAATATAATTATTAAAGTAATATGACAAGACATAAACAGGAAAATAAGGAATGACTGTGAAACAAGCAGGCATGACCAGGTAAGCAAGATGAATAAGACAACGTTAATTGCGCTTCTAAGCACTATAGGATAAATACTACAGTGCACCGATACTAGTTACTCTAAGAGTTGATCCCTCCTACTGAACATAATAATCATAATAATGATAATGGTAGTCTCATGTACCCCTAGCTGTCTTCATAGGTGTCGTATTCTCCTATCTCCACTAGTTGTACCCACTACCCTCCCCATTCTGATTACAACATTTATTCATAATAAGGTAGCCGTACTCCTAGCTGTCTTCATAGGTGCCGCCTGCTCCTATCTCCGCTAGTCGTACCCACTACCTTCCCCATTCGATCGGCTCCTTAACTCGTAGATACCCGTGCTGGTCCCACAGTAAGGTGTATCACTCCCTAAAGTGGCAACCCGATATGACTGAAATGCACGGATTATACCTACACGATGCAACAACGTCTTACCTACCAGCCCGGGCCCACGCACGCATATGACCCCGTTGGACTTGCGTTGCCACCGATAACCCGTTGTAACACCCCGTAATTCTGTAACATTAAGTTTCACAAATTAAAGTATAATTGATTCTAAATAAAAGGATTAAGGGAAACGGGTTACACCATTGCGTTCGCCTTGGAATTCTGCTAGAGATAGAGTCCGATTTTGCGTAAATCGGTCTCCGTATGAAGGAGTTATGACCTCCGGAAGTTTCAGAATTCAATTTAAAATTCAAACAGTTCAAAATTAAGTTTAAAATTCGAAAACAGACCCAAACTGGGCTGGGTGGGAAAATTCCCGCTCAGGACCCAGGTTTACCAGGGGGTCGACCTGGGTACCCAGGTCGACCATGTGGTCGACCTGCCCAGTCGACCTGGTCAGGTCTTGGCTGGCCTGGTCGGGTTCTGGTCTAATTTCTGAGTCTTGGTGTGTCACTATGGCTGACTTTGTCACCTCCTAATTGGCTCCTCTTGGTGTGTATGGTCTGGATTCACTCTATGATCATCTGACGGCTCAAATCAATCTGAAATTCTATAAATACAACATAAGACTTAACCTAAATTCACACAAAAAAATAGAGCTAGAGCCGTCATGCTGCCGGGAGGAAACTAAGAGTAGCCGCCAGTTGGAGAAAGCTTAGAGACGAGCAAAACTAAAGTAAAAACAAGATTCAAACAACGTTTATCTTCCCAAAGGAAAGCATTGCAAATTCAGAACTCAGAAACCAGAAAATCAAGATCGTCGTTTGTTGTAAGTATAGTTATTTTTCCGATGGGAATAAAATTAAGACTTGATTCGATGTAAAGTGGAAATGGAATTTTACTATTGTATAACGACGATGCTAATTCATATCTGTGTATTGCAATGATTGTATTGTGAATGGTATTGGGATGTTTGTGGTATAATTGACTTGATGTTGGTCCTGTTGTACATTTAGAATGAAGGCAACATCACATACAAGTATATGGTTAATGTTAGGATTTACACCTATATGTTTATATGTTTAACATAGATCGTATACATTTTTCTAAGTCCGAGTTAAGACTTATATACACATGTTCTATGTTAAGACCATTATGCCTACATGATTAAACCCCATGTATATGTTCTTATGTTCCTTGCAAGTTTTTAATTGGGTCCATGCCAAGTACCATTTAGTTTCACACGATTATTACAAGTTTCATGTTATAATAGGATACATGATTTGATCTACTTCACACTTTTGGGTTAATGTCAAAAATAGACATTTTTATGGACATGTAATAACTTTGTCACATGCTAGTTTGTGTTTGAAGTTATGCCTAGATAAAAATATGGTTAGGCTTATGTTTTATGCAAGTCTAAATTTTTCCATTTCATGTGATACCTATTTAATTAGATTCTTATTTGAATGCAAGTTCACATGACAAGTTGAAACCCATATTAATTAGATCGCAAAGTTCCAAGTTCATATGTCACACACCCTTTATGTCATTTAGAATATTTCATGTTCTTGGCTTTCCCTTCTATGCTTATAAGTTGGGCTGAAATATCTAGCCCAACATTCATTATAATCTTGCGAACGTACAAACAGGGGAATATCGTTGGGATTAAAACATGAAAATATATGTATTGGTATGATTGGCACATGCCAATAAATTGGTGACATTTAAATGGTACTAATTTCTATACCAAAAATGATGAACTTGAAAATGGGCCATAACATTTAATTGTTAACACATTTACATATAAAGAACAAATATGTAAATTTAGAAAATACGAATGTGCTTAACCCGAGGTTGGATTGAGTTGTGATGTTAACCTGCCCGGACCCGCCCGGTTGTCCAGTAATCACAACAATACCTATCCAATGTGGGAGGTTAAGGCACTAAGCCCAATAAGGACCCGAGGTTAGACTGAGTTGCGGTGTAAACCTGCACGGAACCGACCGGCTGTCCAGTAACCGCAACAATACCTGTCTAATGTGAGTGGTCAGTGCTTTAATGAATAAATTAAAGCTAAGTTATGATTAGTAGGGTTAAGTTAACTAAAATACTTAACCAACTCAACATGTTAACAAAAACTGATGGGTGGGGTTAGGTTAATACAGACACTTAACCACTTAACATGTTTGACTAGAAAACCCTAGTAACGGGGACCTATTTCAGCAGTAAACCAATTAGGTATCATGGTACCCTGAAACTAGGCAGGGTGGGGCACGATTACTGGGCTGATTATAAGCGGTCAAAAGCGACGGCGGTTGGTGCAGCTGTGTAGGTTCTAACGGAGTGCATTCTAGAATTGTGTCACACTCTATGGGGACGGCGGTTGGGCATTAGTAGTATAACCTATGTATTCTAGAATTGTGTCGGGCCGCCACCATGGGACTTGATACACCCCATGGTGGGACCAGCATAGGTATCTACAATCAATTGGGGGCCGTATGACACATATGATTATGCGAGTAGGAGCCGATCTTTAGAAAAAGGGGATCACTTCACCCTGATCATGGGGTGCCAGTCAGAACAAGTACAAGTAGGTGCAGAGTAATAGTGTGGGGTGCGATAGTATATTCGGTTCTAAACTACTTTATCTTAGTTTATGATACTTTCCTATTTCCAGTTTATTCCTGTCATGCTCTTTTTCTTATTCACATACTGAAGAGTCACTAGACTTACTAGGCTTTATGTCTGACTCTATTTTTCTTTCGTCTTCTTTTCTTCCGTTCCCGCCCAGGTCCACAGGGAGGAAACAATCCAGCTTAGTCACACTCTTTGCAAGCTTCAAGACAGTAGATGTATGGTTTGGACTCTCTTTCCTTGGCTATGGATTTTGGACACATTCTATGGGGACTTACGCAATTTTAATTATGTTTTATGCTTCTTTATTTAATAATCAAGACAGAAAATGATGATGTAATGTTTTGGAAGTATTGTGAGACAATTATGGAAATGTTTTGTATGAACACGTATTTATGAAATGAAAGTCTGTTTGTTTTCCGCTGCTTACACATATGTGTTTATATCTGTCTTGTTTTTTGTCTGTGACTTTTACCTATAAACCTCCACCAAAGTTAAGGCATTCCCTTGGTGAGTGACCTTAACAGAGGTGGGGTGTTTCACTTGGTATCAGAGCACAGGTTTACCAGATCAGATAAAGGTTTTTTGAAATTATTTTCAAAAAGAAGTTTAAAGAAGCATTTTTTTGAAAAAGTGTTGTTTAATAAAAGGCATAATTCACCAAAGCCATATGCACTATCTCTCTATCCTTTTGTCTTGAATCTTTCCTTTTTGTTTTACCATGTCTGGAGATCTTAACCTTCCAGAAGGAGTACCGATACCTGGCTGGTTCCGAAGGTACCTAGAAGCTAGGGCCAATGATGCGGGCCTAGCAGACATTCCCCCTTCCCCTATGGCAGCGGTTCCTCCTCCTCCTCCTTATCGAAATTCTTTCGCAAAAACGTGTAGAGACTTCAAGGCTATGGGTGGGAAGGACTTTTATGGAACTGAATCCTTTGTGGTAGCAAGGAATTGGCTGAAAGAGACCAAAGATTTGTTCATCATCTTCGAAGTTGACGACAGACACAAGATACAGCTAGCAGTGTGGTTGCTTAAAGATGAAGCTTCTTATTAGTGGGAGGTCACCAATGCTGAGAGACCAGTGGAAACCTGGGAAGATTTTAGGATGAGATTTGAGATGAAATTCCTCTCCCAAGCTGAAAGGAGCCTGCAGATGGAGAAGTTCCTAACTCTTAAGCAAGGAAGCATGATGATCAAGGAGTATGTCAATCAGTTTAATCAGCTGGCCAGATTTGGGCTGGATTTAATAAACACCCAACCCAAGAAGGCTCTTCGCTTCGTCAAAGGTCTGAGTGAGCCTCTACACAGCCTTGCTATGACCTATGTTCCCATGGGGGCAACTTATGAGAGCTTGGTGGACATAGCGCTACTATATGAGGAAGATAAAGGAAAGAAAGAGGCAAAAGTGGAAGTGCCTCAAGAAAAGAAAGAAGGTTTACAGGCTAAGAAAATAGACTTCAAGAAGGGCGGGAAGAACAACAAATCCTGTGAAAAGAGAAGGTGTAATTTCTGTGGTATTGTCGGACATATAGTGAAAGACTGTAGAAAGAAGAAGGCAAAGATGAATGGTGGTTGTTTCCATTGCGGCGAGACTGGACACATGGCTAAGGACAGCCCAAAGAAGGGAGCACAACAAGCTGACCAAGAAGAATAGGCACCGCACCCTCTTGCCAGAATCGACGATTTGTTTGATCAGCTTGTAGGTGCATCGGTTTTCTCCCAACTTGATCTGGCTACCGGGTTTCATCAGCTCAGAGTGGCTGAAGATGGCATTGATAAGACGACGTTCAGAACCCCAGATGGTTTCTTCGAGTGGCTTGTCATGCCTTTCGGCTTGACAAACGCACCCGCTTATTTCGTAAACCTAATGAGCAGGGTGTTCAGAGAGTTCCTCAACAAGTTTGTGGTTGTCTTCGTAGACGATATTTTGATCTTCTCAAAGAATAAGGAAGAACATGCTCAACATTTAAAAGAAATCATGGATACTCTCCGTGCACATCAGCTAAAAGCCAAATTTTCCAAGTGCCACTTTTGGAGAGAAGAAGTAAGGTTTCTTGGGCATGTAGTGTCCAAAGAGGGGCTGGCCGTGGACCCCACGAAAGTAGTGGCAGTGCAAGATTGGAAGGCACCAAGGAACGCAACCGAAGTCCGAAGTTTTCTTGGACTAGCAGGCTTTTACCGAAAGTTCATCAGAGACTTTGCAAAAATCTCAGCTCCTCTTACAAGGCTGACGAAAAAGAGTTTGACTTTCGCTTTGGACTTGGATTGCGAGTTTGCTTTCCAATGCTTGAAAAGGGCTCTTACAACAGCCCCAGTTCTAACTTTGCCTGACGGAAGCAAGATGTTCACAGTATACACGGATGCATGTGGTACGGGACTAGGTGTTGTTCTAATGCAAGAAGGGAGGGTAGTAGCTTATGGTGGAAGACAATTGAAAGTTCATGAAAAGAACTACCCAACCCACGATCTTGAGTTGGCCGCCATCGTCTTTGCACTTAAGTCTTGGCGCAATTATCTCGTAGGTGAGAAGTTCGAATTATACACTGACCATAAATCGTTGAAGTATCTTTTCTCGCAGAAAGATCTTAACTTGAGGCAACAAAGATGGATGGAGTTTCTTGCCTCGTATGATTTCGAGATTTCCTACACTCCTAGCAAGGGCAATGTAGTAGCAGACGCCTTGAGTAGAAAGAAGCTGAAACTAAGCCCTCTCTTTGTAGAAGCTTGGAGTATATAGCCAGTTTTAACTTTAGGCCCTCCTCTGATTTTGTACCAGGTTTGTTAGCATCTCTTAAAGTGCGCCCTACTCTTTTGGACTCAATAGGGACTGCACAACGTGAAGACCCTCAGCTTGTAGATGTGAGCTTATTAGGGGTGAGACTTCTAGTCACCTTAGTAGATACACCATCGATGATAAGGGTTGGCTGAGGCAGGATGGAAGACTATGCATCCCACAAGCAAGGGAGTTGATAAAGAAGGTTCTCGAGGAAACGCATCATTCCAAGATGACTATATACCCTGGCGAAGACAAGATGTACAAGGACGTAAAGAGAGTTTTCTTTTGGAGTGGCATGAAGAAGGACGTGGCAGATTTCGTTTCTAAGTGCATGATATGCCAACAAGTTATGGCGAAGCAGAAGAAGCCTGGTGGTCTGCTCCATCCTCTAGAGGTCCGGCAATGGAAGTGGGATAGCATTTCAATGGACTTCATTGATGGTCTGCCTAGGTCAAGAAGGGGCAACACTAGCATTTGGGTAATAGTGGACAAGCTCACAAAAAGTGCCCACTTTTTACCTGTCAAGAGTAGAAGGACTGCCTCATCTCTATTGTCTCTTTATCTTAAAGATATAGTTCGACTCCATGGAATACCCTCCAACATTGTTAGTGACCAAGACCCTATCTTTACAAGCGAGTTTTGGCGGAGTCTGCAAGAAGCTGTAGGCACACAGCTATGCTTGAGCACAGCCTATCACCCCCAAACCGATGGCTAGACGGAAAGGGTGAACAGAGTTTTAGAGGATCTTTTGAGACTCGGTGTTCTTGACTTTGGAGGGACATGGGAGGATCATCTTCCTTTAGTGGAATTCGCCTACAACAACTGCTACCAAGCCACCAAAGGCATGGCACCCTTCGAAGCCTTGTATGGAAGACCGTGCCGATCACCAACTTGTTGGTGGGAGTCTACAGATAAGCTTATACTTGGGCCAGACATGATTAGAGAGACTTCAGAGAAAGTGGACTTAATACAAAGAAGGATGAAGACGGCCCAAGATAGACAGAAGTCCTACGTCGACAAAAGAAGGACCGACCTTGAGTTTGAGGTTGGGGACAGGGTTTTCCTTAAGGTATCTCCTTTAAGGAACGTCGTTCACTTTGGATCCGCAGGAAAGATAGCACCAAGATTTGTAGGGTCGTTCCCTATCATCGAGAAGATTGGGAAGATGGCTTATAGAGTAGAGCTGCCCGAAAGGTTGGCTGGAGTCCACAATGTCTTTCATGTTTCTCACCTACGAAAGTGTTTACATGAGTCTGCAGAAGTGGTGGAGCCAAGCATTCTAGAAGAAGTTGAGTTAGAACGAGAAGCAACTGTGAGGAAAGTTCCAACTCGTATCTTGGGAACTAAAATCAAAAGGCTACGCAACCGTGAAGTCAAGCTCATTAAAGTTCAATGGAGCGACGCCGAGGAAGACGCGACTTGGGAAACTGAGGACAGAATATGCGCGGCCTACCCTTTTCTTTTTAAGGGTACATCTTTGATCTCTCTTTTTCCTTAAGTTATGCTTGTATCTATCTTTTTAGGTATATCTTCTCGGTCCTTTTCCTAACTCCTTAGGTAGAAAACTAATGGATGCAAACATGTATTTGAAAACATGTTATGGATGATGGCTGCAAGCGGTTGCTAGTGATTGCTAGTGGTTGCTCGTGGATGCATATACACACACACCCTAGGTTTTAGACCGGCTCAGTCACTTCGTATTGCATATGCATATATGTATTCATATTTGTATATGGCTGAAACTTGATGTGTTGTCACGTGGATGTCGCATTTATATGAATGGTTGCACACTCATGTAGAATTATGAGTAGGAAAAAATTTGCATACATAATGGATTCATGACACTTACATGATTTGCATTAAGGAGGTCAACTGAATCAGTAGACCGCCTAATTTTTTTGCATTAGATAAGGACATATACACACACTATGCATATGATCATGAAGCATTAAATGTCTTTTGAGGAAAATGGACGTTTGTGTATGATGGTTGAGTAGATGGACGATTGGATGGTAGGATATACATTCCTCCTTACTTGAAGATTTCGGGGACGAAATCCTTTTAAGAGGGGGAGAATGTAACACTCCGTAATTCTGTAACATTAAGTTTCACAAATTAAAGTATAATTAATTCTAAATAAAAGGATTAAGGGAAACGGGTTATGCCATTGCGTTCGTCTCGGAATTCTGCTTGAGATAGAGTCCGAGTTTGCGTAAATCGGACTCCGTATGAAGGAGTTATGACCTCCGGAAGTTTCAGAATTCAATTTAAAATTCAAATAGTTCAAAATTCAGTTTAAAATTCGAAAACAGACCCAAACTGGGCTGGGCGAGAAAATTCCCGCCCAGGACCCTGGTCGACTTAGGGGTCAACCTTGGTACCCAGGTCGACCATGTGGTCGACCTGGGGGGCGACCTGCCCAGTCGACCTGGTCAGGTCTTGGCTGGCCTGGTCGGGTTCTGGTCGAATTTCTGAGTCTTGGTGTGTCACTAGGGCTGACTTGTCACCTCCTGATTGGCTCCTCTTGGTGTGTATGGTCTGGATTCACTCTATGATCATCTAACGGCTCAAATCAATCTGAAATTCTATAAATACAACCTAAGACTCAACCTAAATTCACACAAAAAAATAGAGCTAGAGCTGTCATGCTACCGGGAGGAAACTAAGAGTAGCCTTCAGTTGGAGAAAGCTTAGAGACGAGCAAAACTAAAGTAAAAACAAGATTCAAACAACGTTTATCTACCCAAAGGAAAGCATTGCAAATTCAGAACTCAGAAACCAGAAAATCAAGATCGTCGTTTGTTGTAAGTATAGTGATTTTTCCGATGGGAATAAAATTAAGACTTGATTCGATGTAAAGTGGAAATGGAATTTTACTATTGTATAACGACGATGCTAATTCATATTTGTGTATTGCAATGATTGTATTGTGAATGGTATTGGGATGTTTGTGGTATAATTGACTTGATGTTGGTCCTGTTGTACATTTAGAATGAAGGCAACATCACATACAAGTATATGGTTAATATTAGGATTTACACCTATATGTTTATATATTTAACATAGATCGTATACATTTTTCTAAGTCCAAGTTAAGACTTATATACACATGTTCTATGTTAAGACCATTATGCCTACATAATTAAACCCCATGTATATGTTCTTATGTTCCTTGCAAGTTTGTAATTGGGTCCATGCCAAATACCATTTAGTTTCACACGATTATTACAAGTTTCATGTTATAATAGGATACATAATTTGATCTAGTTCACACTTTTGGGTTAATGTCAAAAATAGACATTTTTATGGACATGTAATAACTTTGTCACATGCTAGTTTGTGTTTGAAGTTATGCCTAGATAAAAATATGGTTAGGCTTATGTTTTATGCAAGTCTAAATTTTGCCATTTCATGTGACTCCTATTTAATTAGATTCTTATTTGAATGCAAGTTCACATGACAAGTTGAAACCCATGTTAATTAGATCGCAAAGTTGCAAGTTCATATGTCACACACCCTTTATGTTATTTAGAATATTTCATGTTCTTGGCTTTCCCTTCTATGCTTATAAGTTGGGCTGAAATATCTAGCCCAACATTCATTATAATCTTGCGAACGTACAAACGGGGGAATATCGTTGGGATTAAAACATGAAAATATATGTATTGGCATGATTGGCACATGCCAATAAATTGGTGACATTTAAATGGTATTAATTTCTATACCAAAAATGATGAACTTGAAAATGGGCCATAACATTTAATTGTTAACACATTTACATATAAAGAACAAATATGTAAATCTAGAAAATACGAATGTGCTTAACCCGAGGTTGGATTGAGTTGTGATGTTATCCTGCCCGGACCCGCCCGGTTGTCTAGTAATCACAACAATACCTATCCAATGTGGGAGGTTAAGGCACTAAGCCCAATAAGGACCCGAGGTTAGACTGAGTTACGGTGTAAACTTGCCCGGAACCGACCGGCTTGCCAGTAACCGCAACAATACATATCTAATGTGAGTGGTCGGTGCTTTAATGAATAAATTAAAGCTAAGTTAGGATTGGTAGAGTTAAGTTAACTAAAACACTTAACTAACTCAACATGTTTACAAAAACGGATGGGTGGGGTTAGGTTAATACAAACATTTAACCACTTAACATGTTTGACTAGAAAACCCTAATGACGGGGACCCATTTCAGCAGTAACCCAATTAGGTATCATGGTACCCTGAAACTAGGCAGGGTGGGGCACGATTACTGGGCTGATTATAAGCGGTCAAAAGCGAAGGCGGTTTGTGCAGCATTGTAGGTTCTAACGGAGTGCGGGCATGCACACACTTCGGAGTAGACCAACAGGGCACTGGGCATCAGTAGTATAACCTATGTGTTCTAGAATTGTGTCGGGCCGCCACCATGGGACTTGATACACCCCATGGTGGGACCAGCATAGGTATCTACAATCAATTGGGGGCCGTATGACACATATGATTATGCGAGTAGGAGCCGATCTTTAGAAAAAGGGGATCACTTCACCCTGATCATGGGGTGCCAGTCAGAACAAGTACAAGTAGGTGCAGAGTAATAGTGTGGGGTGCGATAGTATATTCGGTTCTAAACTACTTTATCTTAGTTTATGATACTTTCCTATTTCCAGTTTATTCCTGTCATGCTCTTTTTCTTATTCACATACTGAAGAGTCACTAGACTTACCAGGCTTTATGTTTGACTCTGTTTTTCTTTCGTCTTCTTTTCTTCTGTTCCCCCCAGGTCCACAGGGAGGAAACAATCCAGCTTAGTCACACTCTTTGCAAGCTTCAAGACAGTAGATGTATGGTTTGGACTCTCTTTCCTTGGCTATGCTTTTGGACACATTCTATGGGGACTTACGCAATTTTAATTATGTTTTATGCTTCTTTATTTAATAATCAAGACAGAAAATGATGATGTGATGTTTTGGAAGTATTGTGAGACAATTATGGAAATGTTTTGTATGAACACGTATTTATGAAATGAAAGACTGTTTGTTTTCCGCTGCTTACACATATGTGTTTATATATGTCTTGTGTTTTATCTGTGACTTTTACCTATAAACCTCCACCAAAGTTAAGGCATTCCCTTGGTGAGTGACCTTAACATAGGTGGGGTGTTTCACTAGGTATCAGAGCACAGGTTTACCATATTAGATAAAGTTTTTTTGAAATTATTTTCAAAATGAAGTTTAAAGAAGCATTTTTTTGAAAAAGCGTTGTTTAATAAAAGGCATAATTCCCCAAAGCCATATGCACTATCTCTCTATCCTTTTGTCTTGAATCTTTCCTTTTTGTTTTAGCATGTCTGGAGATCTTAAACTTCCAGAAGCAGTACCGATACCTGGCTGGTTCTGAAGGTACCTAGAAGCTAGGGCCAATGATGCGGGCCCAGCGGACATTCCTCCTCCCCTTGTGGCAGCGGTTCCTCCTCCTCCTCCTTGTGGAAATTCTTTCGCAAAAACATGTAGAGACTTCAAGGCTATGGGTGGGAAGGACTTTTATGGAACCGAATCCTTTGTGGTAGCAAGGAACTGGCTGAAAGAGACCGAAGATTTGTTCATCATCTTCGAAGTTGATGACAGGCAAAAGATACAGCTAGCAGTGTGGTTGCTTAAAGATGAAGCTTCCTATTGGTGGGAGGTCACCAATGCTGAGAGACCAGTGGAAACCTGGGAAGATTTCAGGATGAGATTTGAGATGAAATTCCTCTCCCAAGCTAAAAGGAGCCTGTAGATGGAGAAGTTCCTAACTCTTAAGCAAGGAAGCATGACGATCAAGGAGTATGTCAATCAGTTTAATCACCTGGCCAGATTTGGGATGGATTTAGTAAACACCCAACACAAGAAGGCTCTTCGCTTCGTCAAAGGTCTGAATGAGCCTCTACA
Source organism: Allium sativum (assembly GCA_030737875.1). Taxonomy (NCBI): domain Eukaryota; kingdom Viridiplantae; phylum Streptophyta; class Magnoliopsida; order Asparagales; family Amaryllidaceae; genus Allium; species Allium sativum. The sequence goes on along the minus strand of CM060909.1, from coordinate 422,359,608 downwards.
CATCCTTGCTATGACCCATGTTCCCATGGGGGCAACTTATGAGAGCTTGATGGATATGGCGCTACTACACGAGGAAGATAAAGGCAAGAAAAAGGCAAAAGTGGAAGTGCCTCAAGAAAAGAAAGAAGGTTTATAGGCTAAGAAAACAGACTTCAAGAAGGGCAGGAAGAACAACAAATCCTGTGAAAAGAGAAGGTGTAATTTCTGTGGCATTGTCGGAAATATAGTGAAAGACTGCAGAAAGAAGAAGGCAAAGATGAATGGTGGTTGTTTCCATTGCGGCGAGACTGGACACATGGCTAAGGACTGCCCAAAGAAGAGAGGGCAGGGACAGAGGACTGGATCCACTTCAGGGGGATAGGTTCACGCGCTGGTGGCACCTCCACAGGAACGAGGTAGAAATATCTCTGTAGAAAGCTTAGTTTATCTATATGATCATCCAGTTCGCACTCTCTTTGATTCTGGCGCATCACACTCCTTTATTTCATCTGCTTTAGTAGAATCTTTGCACCTAGACACTAGTATGATAGAAGATCCCTTGGTTGTTTCAAATCCAATTGGGGGCTCAGCTTATTTGTCAATGTTTTGTTTGGATTTGAAAATCTCTATTCTAAGCATTGAGTTTAGATGTAGTCCCTTTGTTTTGTGTTTCTCGGGATATGGATTGCTCTTAGGCATGGACGGGTTATCCAGTAACGGTGCCATTCTTGATTGTGAGAAGAGAGTGGTTAAACTCTTGACTCGGCTCCGTAACACTCTAGAAATTTCTTGTAATCCCTTAAATGCTGTTATACTTAGTTATCTAGAGTCGCTTGATGCTTCTGTTGAGAATTTGCAGTCAGTTAGAGTGGTTCGTGAATATCCGGATGTCTTTGAAGAGGTGAAGGGCTTACCTCCAAGGCGGGAAATAGACTTCCGCATATATCTTGTCGATAATGCAAAGCCCGTAGCTTTACCGGTTAGACACATGGCTCCAAGGGAGAGATAGGAGCTTAGTAAGCAGGTTAAAGAGCTTCTCGAGAAGGGGTACATTAGACGGAGCATTTTTGAATGGGGTGCTCTAGTGGTGTCCGCAAACAAAGCGTACGGTTCGCTTCGCCTATGCGTTGATTATAGGGAGCAAAACAAGCTGACCAAGAAGAATAGGTACCCTCTTCCCAGAATCGACGATTTGTTTGATCAGCTTGTAGGTGTGTCGGTTTTCTCCCAACTTGATCTGGCTACCGGGTTTCATCAGCTCAGAGTTGTTGAAGATAGCATTGATAAGACGGCATTCAGAACCACATATGGTTTCTTCGAGTGGCTTGTCATGCCTTTTGGCTTGACAAACGCACCCGCTTATTTCCTAGACCTAATGAGCAGGGTGTTCAGAGAGTTCCTCAACAAGTTTGTGGTTGTCTTCGTAGATGATATTTTGATCTTCTCAAAGAATGAGGAAGAACATGCTCAGCCTTTAAAAGAAATCATGGATACTCTCTGTGCACATCAGCTTTAAGCCAAATTTTCCAAGTGCCACTTTTGGAGAGAAGAAGTAAGGTTTCTTGGGCATGTAGTGTCCAAAGAGGGGTTGGCCATGGACCCCACGAAAGTAGTGGCGGTGCAAGATTGGAAGGCACCAAGGAACGCAACCGAAGTCCGAAATTTTCTTGGACTAGCAGGCTTTTACCGAAAGTTCATCAGAGACTTTGCAAAAATCGCAGCTCCTCTTACAAGGCTGACGAAGAAGAACTTGACTTTCGCTTTGGACTTGGATTGCGAGTTTGCTTTCCAACGCTTGAAAATGGCTCTTACAAGAGCCCCAGTTCTAACTTTTCCTGACGGAAGCAAGATGTTCACAGTATACACGGATGCATGTGGTATGGGACTAGGCGTTGTTCTAATGCAAGAAGGGAGGGTAGTAGCTTATGGTGGAAGACAATTGAAAGTTCATGAAAAGAACTACCCAACCCACGATATTGAGTTGGCCGCCATCGTCTTTGCACTTAAGTCTTGGCGCCATTACCTCGTAGGTGAGAAGTTCGAATTATACACTGACAATAAATCGTTGAAGTATCTTTTCTCGCAGAAAGATCTTAACTTAGGGCAACAAAGATGGATGGAGTTTCTTGCCTCGTATGATTTCGAGATTTGCTACACTCCTGGCAAGGGTAATGTAGTAGCAGACGCCTTGAGTAGAAAGAAGCTGACACTAAGCCCTCTCTTTGTAGAAAGGCAAAGCTTGGAGTATATAGCCAGTTTTAACTTTAGTCCCTCCTCTGATTTTGTACCGGGTTTGTTAGCATCTCTTGAAGTGCGCCCTACTCTTTTGGACTCAATAGGGACTGCACAACGTGAAGACCCTCAGCTTGTAGATGTGAGCTTATTAGGGGTGAGACTTCTAGTCACCTTAGTAGATACACCATCGATGATAAGGGTTGGCTGAGGCAGGATGGAAGACTATGCATCCCACAAGCAAGGGAGTTGATAAAGAAGGTTCTCGAGGAAGCGCATCATTCCAAGATGACTATACACCCTGGCGGAGACAAGATCTACAAGGACGTAAAGAGAGTTTTCTTTTGGAGTGGCATGAAGAAGGACGTGGCAGATTTCATTTCTAAGTGCATGATATGCCAACAAGTCAAGGCGAAGCAGAAGAAGCCTGGTGGTCTGCTCCACCCTCTAGAGGTCCCACAATGGAAGTGGGATAGCATTTAAATGGACTTCATTGATGGGCTGCCTAGGTCAAGAAGGGTCAATACTAACATTTGGGTAATAGTGGACTGGCTCACAAAAAGCGCCCACTTTTTACCTGTCAAGAGTAGAATGACTGCCTCATCTCTAGCGTCTCTTTATCTTAAAGAGATAGTTCGACTACGTGGAATACCCTCCAACATTGTTAGTGACCGAGACCCTATCTTTACAAGTGAGTTTTGGCGGAGTCTGCAAGAATCTGTAGGCACAAAGTTATGCTTGAGCATGGCCTATCACCCCCAAACCGATGGCCAGACGAAAAGGGTGAACAGAGTTTTAGAGGATCTTTTGAGACTCTGCGTTCTTGACTTTGGAGGGACATGGGAGGATCATCTTCCTTTAGTGGAATTCGCCTACAACAACAGCTACCAAGCCACCATAGGCATGGCACCCTTCGAAGCCTTGTATGGAAGACTGTGCCGATCACCAACTTGTTGGTCGGAGTCCACAGATAATCTTATACTTGGGCCAGACATGATTAGAGAGACTTCAGAGAAAGTGGACTTAATACGAAGAAGGATGAAGACGGCCCAAGATAGACAGAAGTCCTACGCCGACAAAAGAAGGACCGACCTTGAGTTTGAGGTTGGGGACAGGGTTTTCCTTAAGGTATCCCCTTTAAGGAACGTCGTTCGCTTTGGATCCGCAAGAAAGCTAGCACCAAGATTTGTAGGGCCATTCCCTATCATCGAGAAGATTGGAAAGATGGCTTATAGAGTAGAGCTGCCCGAAAGGTTGGCTGGAGTCCACAATGTCTTTCATATTTCTCACCTATGAAAGTGTTTACATGAGTCTGCGGAAGTGGTGGAGCCAAGCATTCTAGAAGAAGTTGAGTTAGAACGAGAAGCAACTGTGAGAAAAGTTCCAACTCATATCTTGGGAACTGAAATCAAAAAGCTACGCAACCGTGAAGTCAAGCTCGTTAAAGTTCAAAGGAGCGACGCCGAGGAAGACGCGACTTGGGAAACTGAGGACAGAATACGTGCGGCCTACCCTTTTCTTTTTTAGGGTACATCTTTGATCTCTCTTTTTCCTTAAGTTATGCTTGTATCTATCTTTTTAGGTATATCTTCTCGGTCCTTTTCCTAACTCCCTAGGTAGAAAACTAATGGTGCAAACATGTATTTGAAAACATGTTATGGATGATGGCTGCAAGTGGTTGCTAGTGATTGCTCGTGGATGCATATACACACACACCCTAGGTTTTAGATCGGCTCAGTCACTTCATATTGCATATGCATATATGTATTCATATTTGTATATGGCTGAAACTTGATGTATTGTCACATGGATGTCCCATTTATATGAATGGTTGCGCACTCATGTAGAATTATGAGTAGGGAAAAATTTGCATACATAATGGATTCATGACACTTACATGATTTGCATTATGGAGGTCAACTGAATCAGTAGACCGCCTAATTTTTTTGCATTAGATAAGGACATATACACACTATGCATATGATCATGAAGCATTAAATGTCTTTTGAGGACAATGGACGCTTGTGTATGATGGTTGAGTAGATGGACGATTGGATTGTAGGATATACATTCTTCCTTACTTGAAGATTTCGGGGACGAAATCCTTTTAAGAGGGGGAGAATGTAACACCCCATAATTATGTAACATTAAGTTTCACAAATAAAAGTATAATTAATTCTAAATAAAAGGATTAAGGGAAACGGGTTACGCCATTGCGTTCGTCTCGGAATTCTGCTTGAGATAGAGTCCGAGTTTGCGTAAATCAGACTCCGTATGAAGGAGTTATGACCTCCGGAAGTTTCAGAATTCAATTTAAAATTCAAACAGTTCAAAATTCAGTTTAAAATTCGAAAACAGACCCAAACTGGGCTGGGCGAGAAAATTCCTGCCCAGGACCCAGGTCGACCAGAGGGTCGACCTAGGGGTCGACCTTGGTACCCAGGTCGACCATGTGGTCGACCTGGGGGTCGATTTGCCCAGTCGACCTGGTCAGGTCTCGACTGGCCTGGTCGGGTTCTGGTCGAATTTCTGAGTCTTGGTGTGTCACTAGGGCTGACTTGTCACCTCCTGATTGGCTCCTCTTGGTGTGTATGGTATGGATTCACTCTATGATCATCTAACGGCTCAAATCAATCTGAAATTCTATAAATACAACCTAAGACTCAACCTAAATTCACACAAAAAAATAGAGCTAGAGCCGTCATGCTGCCAGGAGGAAACTAAGAGTAGCCGTCAGTTGGAGAAAGCTTAGAGACGAGCAAAACTAAAGTAAAAACAAGATTCAAACAACGTTTATCTACCCAAAGGAAAGCATTGCAAATTCAGAACTCAGAAACCAGAAAATCAAGATCGTTGTTTGTTGTAAGTATAGTGATTTTTCCGATGGCAATAAAATTAAGACTTGATTCGATGTAAAGTGGAAATGTAATTTTACTATTGTATAACGACGATGCTAATTCATATCTGTGTATTGCAATGATTGTATTGTGAATGGTATTGGGATATTTGTGGTATAATTGATTTGATGTTGGTCCTGTTGTACATTTAGAATGAAGGCAACATCACATACAAGTATATGGTTAATGTTAGGATTTACACCATATGTTTATATGTTTAACATAGATCGTATACATTTTTCTAAGTCCAAGTTAAGACTTATATACACATGATCTATGTTAAGACCATTATGCCTACATGATTAAACCCCATGTATATGTTCTTATGTTCCTTGCAAGTTTTTAATTGGGTCCATGCCAAGTACCATTTAGTTTCACACGATTATTACAAGTTTCATGTTATAATAGGATACATGATTCAATCTAGTTCACACTTTTGGGTTAATGTCAAAAATAGACATTTTTATGGACATGTACTAACTTTGTCACATGCTAGTTTGTGTTTGAAGTTATGCCTAGATAAAAATATGGTTAGGCTTATGTTTTATGCAAGTCTAAATTTTGCCATTTCATGTGACACCTATTTAATTAGATTCTTATTTGAATGCAAGTTCACATGACAAGTTGAAACCCATGTTAATTAGATCGCAAAGTTGCAAGTTCATATGTCACACACCCTTTATGTTATTTAGAATATTTCATGTTCTTGGCTTTCCCTTCTATGCTTATAAGTTGGGCTGAAATATCTAGCCCAACATTCATTATAATCTTGTGGACATACAAACGGGGGAATATCGTTGGGATTAAAACATGAAAATATATGTATTGGCATGATTGGCACATGCCAATAAATTGGTGACATTTAAATGGTATTAATTTCTATACCAAAAATGATGAACTTGAAAATGGGCCATAACATTTAATTGTTAACACATTTACATATAAAGAACAAATATGTAAATCTAGAAAATACGAATGTGCTTAACCCGAGGTTGGATTAAGTTGAGATGTAAACCTGCCCGGACTCGCCTGGTTGTCCAGTAATCACAACAATACCTATCCAATGTGGGAGGTTAAGGCACTAAGCCCAATAAGGACCCGAGGTTAGACTGAGTTGCGGTGTAAACCTACCCGGAACCGACCGGCTGCCCAGTAACCACAACAATACCTGTCTAATGTGAGTGGTCGGTGCTTTAATGAATAAATTAAAGCTAAGTTAGGATTGGTAGGGTTAAGTTAACTAAAACACTTAACCAACTCAACATGTTAACAAAAACTGATGGGTGGGGTTAGTTTAATAAAGACACTTAACCACTTAACATGTTTGACTAGAAAACCCTAGTAACGGGGACCCATTTCAGCAGTAACCCAATTAGATATCATGTTACCCTGAAACTAGGCAGGGTGAGGCACGATTACTGGGCTGATTATAAGCGGTCAAAAGCGACGGCGGTTGGTGCAGCAATGTAGGTTCTAACGGAGTGCGGGCGTGCACACACTTCGGAGCAGACAAACAGGGCACTGGGCATCGGTAGTATAACCTATGTATTCTAGAATTGTGTCGGGCCGCCACCATGGGGACTTGATACACCCCATGGTGGGACCACCATAGGTATCTACAATCAATTGGGGGGCGTATGACACATATGATTATGCGAGTAGGAGCCGATCTTTAGAAAAAAGGGATCACTTCACCCTGATCATGGGGTGCCAGTCAGAACGAGTACAAGTAGGTGCAGAGTTATAGTGTGGGGTGCGATAGTATATTCGGTTCTAAACTACTTTATCTTAGTTTATAATACTTTCCTATTTCCAGTTTATTCCTGTCATGCTCCTTTTCTTAATCACATACTGAAGAGTCACTAGACTTACCAGGCTTTATGTCTGACTCTGTTTTTCTTTCGTCTTCTTTTCTTCCGTTCCCCCCCAGGTCCACAGGGAGGAAACAATCCTGCTTAGTCACACTCTTTGCAAGCTTCAAGACAGTAGATGTATGGTTTGGACTCTCTTTCCTTGGCTATGGATTTTGGACACATTCTATGGGGACTTACACAAATTTAATTATGTTTTATGCTTCTTTATTTAATAATCAAGACAGAAAATGATGATGTAATGTTTTGGAAGTATTGTGAGACAATTATGGAAATGTTTTGTATGAACACGTATTTATGAAATGAAAGTCTGTTTGTTTTCCGCTACTTACACATATGTGTTTATATCTGTCTTGTGTTTTATCTGTGACTTTTAACTATAAACCTCCACCAGAGTTAAGGCATTCCCTTATTGAGTGACCTTAACGGAGGTGGGGTGTTTAACCCGTTTTGACCTCTTACAATCATATCCAGTAAGCGTGTCCCGTCCTCGACCTAGATCGAGCTCACTTGGATATATATGGGTTACTGGTTGAAAAGGGTCCCCATACTTGACACAAGCTTTCCACCTATGCTTGGTCCCCACTAGGATTTCCTCCTCAACCCCCTCTTATTCATGTCTTCTTACATGTTTCAACTTGGTTAAGTGTTTATAATTATATCCCACATGTCACCCATGTTTCCCACTTATCAAATCAACATGTATTATTGGTTAAGTTTGTCTTAACCCACTCCACTTATCAGATCAATATATATATATATATTATTGGTTAAGCTAGTCTTAACTGTAAGGACCCATAACTTCCCCATGAAGGAAAGAGCGGATACTTTGAGAACAACACACAAATGAACGCAGACGGAAGAACATTTCATTGTTATTACAACAATTCCATCAGAATACAAGAATATACAGAGTATAATTGAATAAATTACATTCGATAAATATCAGAGATTACAATAAATTACATAGCAGCGGAAAATAATACAAAGCACAACTGAAGGTGATATACGGATACAGAGCTTTCCGGATATCATTCCAGCTGTAAACCAGGATCCTGTGAATATAAATCTGCAAAACCAAAACTACTAGCTGCCCGTGCGGAAAATAGGGGCACCCAGAGTTTAGGTTAAAACAATAAACTCCAGGTCAGTCATGTGACTGGTGTGAGAACTAAAACAGTTATTAAAACTTCACTTTAAAAGAGAGTAATTCAAGGGACCACGCCGTATAACACGGAACGGGTTTCCTCCCAAGAATACCAGTGCATAGAATAAACAACGCAATGCTTTTTCGAAAAATGAAGCTATTATAAGACCCAGGTCCCATCACACAATGCAACACAAGCCGGAGGATAGGGTTTTCCCTTATAATAGCCAAACATGCTTGGTACGTTTAAAACAAATCATTTGATACTATGATAAGTGTATAGTGTCAACACAGTTCAATCATAAATATCAATCATAGGCGGCATAACTACCATCTACTATGTCGCCATACTAGTTCTACAATTAAAACCGAAATACACGTATTGGAAATTGGATTCCGTCATGAGTCGAGGCAAGGGGCAAGCTCCTCTCCGCGTTCGAGACACTCTAGCAAATGCCTCAGGGTTACGCACTCTGGGCAACCCCGGATCCTCCAAGGCCGGCCCTCACATACGTTAGAGGATTGGCAATTCCTGAACACACGTTTCCCGGTCCTTACAGACCTATAATTGAGGCGCCTCGCATTCCAACAACCACATAGGTGAAAAGTATATGAATGTCAGGGCTGGTAAGTCACTGACACCACCATAGCTAGAAAGAAACGTCATGCACTCCTTGGGTCCTTATCCCGCTTTTGACTCATACCGAGGTGTGAGGCTCGCGAATACACGCTATACACAAAGCTACGCCACAAAGGCCGTGCTTTGATCATCAACCACAAGACTTTGCTTTTCAACAGAAGCCTTGATCCATGCAACTCAGCATGCCACACAGGCAATTCATGCCATGCGATTGATATCTATCGATATATAACCTCTAAGCTCGTACGTCTCGGAGAAGGGCGTTAAGCAAGAGAATAAATTCTCCGCCGCCAAACAGATATATATTTAATAGAAATCAATCAACGTGGAATAAAATCCAATGTCAGACACACAATCCATTTACAAGTCCGTTCTGGGTATTCAGAACCGGAGGCACTTTCCTCACATATCCATCCATCTCCAAGTACGTCTGGACGACCACCAACTATTTCCATCCTCTTGGGTGTACAGCCCAATCAGGATCGTCAGTAATTATCCAAACGATGCGAAGACTTCCGGTCTTCAACAACCGTCTTCATCTTCGACATATCGTCGAATCGGTTATTCAGAATGGGTCTAAACCCGGCCTTTCCGAACAACCCGCGTATATTAGAAACAAATGTTACACAAACACAACATACGCCTCATTCCAATTCTGAATATTCTGTTATTTAAATATTCACATCTTTTGGGAAAGGTTCCCATTAATTTTATCCAAGATAAATTCTTTAAAATTTATCCTTTAATCTTCCTTTGGATGTCATTTCAAACCAGATTATGGTTTTCTAAACTAGTCGAGATTAGCGAACCACACCGAAGTAATTATTTATTTTATTTCCCAATCCCAACCTACTCATCCCATGAAGCAGAACTGGTAATACTCCATATTTAACACCACAGTGTTATCGGTAAAATTAATTACCATTTCACGTTAAAATCTAATTAAAGATTTAACTATCGCTTTGGAGCAAAACTGGCGATACTCCATTCTCGCTCATTTCTAAATTTGATAATTTAGATTATAGATTCACATTTCAACCTAATTGCAGATTCGTTAAAACTCCTTTTACTGGGTTAAAGAACTAGGTGTTATTTAAAACACAGTTCACGACAAACCCAAATCACATTCTAATTATCGTCGGGTTAAAGAACTAGTGTTGTTGAAAATATAGTTCACGATAAACCCACAAATCAATTCTAGTTCAATTCAAATCAAATATATTAGGAATTCCGATTATTTAAAACCCCTTTTTAAATCTAATTTATTTATTTAAAAAAAATTCGGGTTTTAAATTGAGTTCAAGCTAGTTCATTTTGATATGAATCTATTTTCATCTTTTCAAATATGGATTTTTTTTCATCCCAATTTTTTCCAAATCATTTCTTATGATTCTACACAAATTATTGATATTTTTAATAATTTTATCAAGGCCCGTACAGTCGATTTCAAACAATGGCCATCGAACTGCACTTATAGCGACCTTTTTCAAATTTGATTTGGATGTATCTCCAAATCCAACCATTAGATTTTGAATTTCTAATGTTCATTAGAAAGCCCTTTTCGATACGAACCCAACGGTTCCGTTTTTAGGAGAATCCGACGGTCGGATCTCCCGTAATGTCCGTTTGAAATAAATGGTCGAAATTCACGAACTGCCGCGGCGCGGCACGTTCTATTCAGGCCATTATATTATATATATAAAATATATTTCGTCGATTTCTATTTAAAACGAATTATATAAATAGTTTTAAATTCGTTTCAAAAGCAATTTCAACTTCCATTTTAATTCAAATCAAAATTGAATTCTTCTTTATAAATTCGTTTTAAAATTCATTTCTATTCAATTTAAATTTCAATTCAATTTGAATTCATTTCAATTCGCTTTCAATTCAATTTGAATTCGTTTTCAATTCAATTCAATTCCAAAGTCGTTTTCTATTCGATTCAATTCAAATTGGTTTTCTATTCGATTCAATTCAAATTGGTTTTCTATTCGATTCAATTCAAATTGGTTTTCTATTCGATTCAATTCAAATTGGTTTTCTATTCGATTCAATTCAAATTGGTTTTCTATTCGATTCAATTCAAATTGGTTTTCTATTCGATGCAATTTAAATTGGTTTTCTATTCGATTCAATTCAAATTGGTTTTCTATTCGATTCAATTCAAATCGGTTTTCTATTCGAATCAAATTCATTATATATTCCATCAAATCAAATTCGTTTTCTATTCAAATCAATTCGAAATCGTTTTCAATTCAATTCATTTCGAAATCGTTTTCAATTCAATTCATTTCGAAATCGTTTTCAATTCAATTCATTTCGAAATCGTTTTCAATTCAATTCATTTTGAAATCGTTTTCAATTCAATTCATTTCGAAATCGTTTTCAATTCAATTCATTTCGAAATCGTTTTCAATTCAATTCATTTCGAAATCGTTTTCAATTCAATTCATTTCGAAATCGTTTTCAATTCAATTCATTTCGAAATCGTTTTCAATTCAATTCATTTCGAAATCGTTTCCAATTCAATTCATTTCGAAATGAATAAAATCGATATAAATATTGTTCACGTCAAAATGGCGTCAATCTAATCAACACGGCTTAATGTATTTCTATTTTCAAATATTCTATTTCAAATATTTCCTATTATCTAAATATTTGCTATTATCAAAATATTTCATTCAACACATGACTAATCTCAACGGATGAGTACAGTCAACACATGAACCTTTACTTTATATTGATAAAGATGTAAATTTTATTATTAAAATATTTCGTTCAACACATGACTGATCTCAACGGATGAGTACAGTCAACACATGAACATTTATATTATATTGATAAAGATGTAAATTTTATTATAAAAATATTTCTTTCAACACATGACTGATCTCAACGGATGAGTACAGTCAACACATGAACATTTATATTATATTGATAAAGATGTAAATTTTATTATAAAAATATTTCGTTCAACACATGACTGATCTCAACGGATGAGTACAGTCAACACATGAACATTTATATTATATTGATAAAGATGTAAATTTTGTTATAAAAATATTTCGTTCAACACATGACTGATCTCAACGGATGAGTACAGTCAACACATGAACATTTATATTATATTGATAAAGATGTAAATTTTATTATAAAAATATTTCGTTCAACACATGACTGATCTCAACGGATGAGTACAGTCAACACATGAACATTTACTTTATAATATTCTTTATCTTCTAAATTGGAATGAGGCCCAATCAATCACCATATAAAATTAATTATATGGATTTTCATACAACACATGTATATAATAGCATTGAAAAATAATCAACCATCAACCAAAGTGCACTACACTGTATAAGCATCAAATATAGATATCTAACGCTTATAATAGCCTGTCAATCAATCGATCGACATATTTAATCAATCAGGATGAGTGAACTTCAAATTTCATCCCAACACCCGTGTGGGGTTTCAAATCAACAAACACAGATTTTATTTGTGCAGTTGGGAGATGTGTAAAATTTATCGTCCCAATCAATGTCCTTCAAATAGGTGTACATAAACAAACCGTCCGGTTTGTAAATGAATATTTTATTTTCTTCACATTCACGTTAAAAATTATATTTTTAACGATAAAACATTTTATTTTAACACATGAATTTCTATTCAGTTCATTCTTTAAATAAAATGATATTTTTATTTTTCTAACTTATTTTAGAAAATTTCGGCGGCATAACGGCACGATACTAGAAACGGGACGAGGCCTAGCCTTATCCCCGGTCTAGTGAAGGCCCACGCCATTCACACATCTCTCAAATCCATTCCATTTCACCAAACAATTCAAATTTCAGTCAAATAATCTAACTATTTTTTGCAATCAAACAAACAAGTCCATGGTCTGTGGACGATTGTGTCGGGTGCTACTAAGCACTGTCTGCATCCTAGTATATATATATAACTAGAAAAGAAATTGAAGAGTGAGAAATTCTCACAAAAAGCTATCCAATCATCTTGACTCTTCTTTGATAGAAATCTTCATCCTCTCTCCTTTTATCACTTTCGTCGCCCGTAGCCACTACATATATACAAATCACACATTTTTATATTTTGATGTCTTTAAAATAAAAATCACATTTTTATTTGTTCACTTTCAATTTAAAATCATATTTTTTTTACTTCTCTATTCAATATATAAAAATCGAATTTTTATTATACTATTCAATATAGATAAAAATTCCATTTCCCAAAATATAGATTTCGCCTTTATAAAAATAAAGATTTCATCCTTTCAAAAATAAAGATTTCGCCTTTATAAAAATATGAAAAATCTCGCCTTTTATATATGAAAAATCTCGCCTTTTATATATGAAAAATCTCGCCTTTTATATATGAAAAATCTCGCCTTTTATATAACATAAAAATCGTAACTTTACTTGTTTTAAAATTTAATCTTTTTCAGTTTTTAACTAAGCAAAACAAAACAAAATAATAATAATAATGATAATTCAGTTTTGAAACAACCTAAACATCAATTTTAATCCATCATAACACTTACAGCGTTGTCCAATCGGAAGGAGGGGGGAAGAGTTGAACGGCGGCGGAAGCAAGGGGCAGGGTGATGGCAACTGCGGTGGTCGGCGCTGCTGAAGGGGGCTTGGCGGTGGCGGTTATCGTAGGCAGAGGCCAGGGCTGTGGGTGTCGGGGTGTTGCACGTCGGTTTCAGAGGAGGGGATGGGTGGTCGCGGTTGAGGTGGTCTGGATTCGGGGGAAGGCGGCGCTAGGGTTTGTGGTCCATCTCGATGTGGAGGCTGCGTCGATGAGCGAAGGGCAGCGGGCGGAGGATGCAGGCGCGAGAGGGGAGGGGAAGAGCAGGGCGTAGCGTCGGGGTGGGGCCCATCGGAGCGGTGACTGGATCTGAGGCGCGAGGGCAAAAGTGGGGCGGCGGGGTTTTGAAATTTTCAATTTAGGTTAGGAAAAGAAACGGGGGGGCTGAGGCAAGAGAGGGGTTTATTTATATATATTTTATTGTTTTATTGGTTTTTTTTTCATTGCAAAAAGCAACCTTTTATTTCGAACTCGAAATCCAACCCACCGACTGTCGTCCCTAGCTAATTACCCCCATTCCGAACACAATGGGATATGTATCGCAAGCTGCTTTGATCGTTTCGATTAGTTTTCGTTGAATTTACATTTAAATCACTATATTGAATTTTAAACGTACATTTCAAATTACCGGGGTCGCATACGAACTTTAAAAATTCTAGAAAAATATTTTCTAGCATCGTATTGACGATTCGGTCCTAACAAAACTAGTTTCGTTGAATTCTGAGACCGTTAGAAAAATGGCAATTTTCCAGTCGATTAAAATCAACTGAAACTGGTCAAACGCGTTTTCCTTTGCCACGCTCACATATTGATTCGAAAAATTATGAAATTTGAAACCTAGCAATAATTTAACATCACGGACCCAACAAAAGTGGTTTCGTCGAAATCCGAGGTTGTTTGCAAAATTTCCATTTTTAAAGGCCTGAATTCCATAACGACTATTCAGAATTTTCAACTGGACATATCTTTTGATTCCCGCTATGAAATTTCGATTTTTCGGATTCGTTGGAAAGATATTATCAATTCGATCCTAATGTTTTTGGTTTCACTAAAATACGGATTGTTTTGCACCCGGTACATTCAATTGAAGTTTGAAATCGAATTATCGAACTACTGCGCCATTTTCAATTCTATTTATAATTATATATAAATGTTTATATTCTAACGACGACGCATATAAATATATACGTTCTAAATATATTCAAAATGAATTTTCGTTGATATTATTTAATATAATCTATTTTAAATATTCAAAATTCGTTAAATTTGCCAAAATAAAAATTTTAAATTGGCTCAGAATTTCCGGGTTATTACAACCTCCCTCACTTAAAACTTTTCGTCCCCGAAAAGGAACAAAGTTGAAAGTGGTTTGATTAATCAGCTCTACGTTCGATCTGGCTGCCATTCTCCAACTTTTCAGTTTCTGAGAATTTTCAAATTTTCAAAAATTTGGCTAACACCCTAAATTTTCGAAAAATTTCGCCATAACCTCCCCTGCACCGGGAGCCATGGGAAAATCCCTAAATTGCCATACAGGCCTTCTGATCTCAAAAAGAAAAAGAAAAAGCCAAGCGGCTAGCCAATAGGCTCATAAAATCATCATCACCCAAACAAAACAGTAAATTATGTAGTAAACATGTACCTATTTGTCGGGCAAACAAATTTTATTCTTCGGCTCTAGCCTCCTTGCTATGACCTGTTCAATGATATACATGTATATGCAAGCAAATGCAACTAATTTTCAATACAATTCAATATTTGATGCTATTAGGCATAAATGGTTAAAAATTAGCAAACAAATAGACAAACAACACAAACATCAATCAATTAGTGGATTAGAGTTTTCAAATTCATAAATTTGATATATATACAAAAAATCATGTTTTTGATGCCAATTCACAACAAAGTGTTCTAGCTATATCAGTTTTGGTTCTCACACCAGTCTAATGGAAATATATAGAAATCACACCTTCGAAACACGAACATAATTATTGATGATGCCATGGTCATTATCAACATCATCTCCGGGCGACTAGAGTGTAATTCTATATCTATCCGGTATATTAAAACTTCGAATATACGTTCATGACGCGTATATGCAAAATCTTTATATAGCGGATTGTCCATATGCAAAATAAATAAATATTCAAATACGTATAAAATGGTTTAAATTTTCAAAACAAAATTGTTTCATTTGAAAAATATACTCTTCACACTCGTTCTAGGATACTACTGATCCTATCTCTAACGAGTCATTCTAATTGGATATTTCTAATCCAATATCTGATGAATTCTTTCATATGGTTCTAATGTGTCTTGTTCTCGAGCTCTATAAACCAAAGCTCTGATACCACTGTAAGGACCCGTAACTTCCCCGTGAAGGAAAGAGCGAATACTTTGAGAACAACACACAAATGAACGCAGACGGAAGAACATTTCATTGTTATTACAACAATTCCACCAGAATACAAGAATATACAGAGTATAATTGAATAAATTACATTCGATAAATATCAGAGATTACAATAAATTACATAGCAGCGGAAAATAATACAAAGCACAACTGAAGGTGATATACGGATACAGAGCTTTCCGGATATCATTCCAGCTGTAAACCAGGATCCTGTGAATATAAATCTGCAAAACCAAAACTACTAGCTGCCCGTGCGGAAAATAGGGGCACCCAGAGTTTAGGTTAAAACAATAAACTCCAGGTCAGTCATGTGACTGGTGTGAGAACTAAAACAGTTATTAAAACTTTACTTTAAAAGAGAGTAATTCAAGGGACCACGCCGTATAACACGGAACGGGTTTCCTCCCAAGAATACCAGTGCATAGAATAAACAACGCAATGCTTTTTCGAAAAATGAAGCTATTATAAGACCCAGGTCCCATCACACAATGCAACGCAAGCCGGAGGATAGGGTTTTCCCTTATAATAGCCAAACATGCTTGGTACGTTTAAAACAAATCATTTGATACTATGATAAGTGTATAGTGTCAACACAGTTTCAATCATAAATATCAATCATAGGCGGCATAGCTACCATCTACTATGTCTCCATACTAGTTCTACAATTAAAACCGAATTACACGTATTGGAAATTGGATTCCATCATGAGTCGAGGCAAGGGGCAAGCTCCTCTCCGC
The DNA here is from genome assembly GCA_030737875.1 of Allium sativum. Lineage (NCBI taxonomy): Eukaryota > Viridiplantae > Streptophyta > Magnoliopsida > Asparagales > Amaryllidaceae > Allium > Allium sativum. Next base: position 422,343,078 of record CM060909.1, on the reverse strand, counting down.
GTTCGAGACACTCTAGCAAATGCCTCAGGGTTACGCACTCTGGGCAACCCCGGATCCTCCAAGGCCGGTCCTCACTTACGTTAGAGGATTGGCAATTCCTGAACACACGTTTCCCGGCCCTTACAGACCTATAATCGAGGCGCCTCGCATTCCAACAACCACATAGGTGAAAAGTATATGAATGTCAGGGCTGGTAAGTCACTGACACCAACATAGCTAGAAAGAAACGTCATGCACTCCTTGGGTCCTTATCCCATTTTTGACTCATACCGAGGTGTGAGGCTCGCGAATACACGCTATACACAAAGCTACGCCACAAAGGCCGTGCTTTGATCATCAACCACAAGACTTTGCTTTTCAACAGAAGCCTTGATCCATGCAACTCAGCATGCCACACAGGAAATTCATGCCATGCGATTAATATCTATCGATATATAACCTCTAAGCTCGTACGTCTCAGAGAAGGGCGTTAAGCAAGAGAATAAATTCTCCGCCGCCAAACAGATATATATTTAATAGAAATCAATCAACATGGAATAAAATCCAATGTCAGACACACAATCCATTTACAAGTCCGTTCTGGGTCTGAACGGAACCGGAGGCACTTTCCTCGCATATCCATCCATCTCCAAGTACGTCTGGACGACCACCAACTATTTCCATCCTCTTGGGTGTACAGCCCAATCAGGATCGTCAGTAATTATCCAAACGATGTGAAGACTTCCGGTCTTCAACCACCGTCTTCATCTTCGACATATCGTCGAATCGGTTATTCAGAATGGGTCTAAACCCGGCCTTTCCGAACAACCCGCGTATATTAGAAACAAATGTTACACAAACACAACATACGCCTCATTCCAATTCCGAATATTCTTTTATTTAAATATTCACATCTTTTGGGAAAGGTTCCCATTAATTTTATCCAAGATAAATTCTTTAAAATTTATCCTTTCATCTTCCTTTGGATGTAATTTCAAACCAGATTATGGTTTTCTAAACTAGTCGAGATTAGCGAACCACACCGAAGTAATTATTTATTTTATTTCCCAATCATAACCTATTCATCCCATGAAGCAAAATTGGTAATACTCCATATTTAACACCACAGTGTTATCGGTAAAATTAATTACCATTTCACGTTCAAATCTAATTAAAGATTTAACTATCGCTTTGGAGCAAAACTGGCGATACTCCATTCTCGCTCATTTCTAAATTTGATAATTTAGATTATAGATTCATATTTCAACCTAATTGCAGATTCGTTAAAACTCCTTTTACTGGGTTAAAGAACTAGGTGTTATTTAAAACACAGTTCACGACAAACCCAAATCACATTCTAATTATCGTCGGGTTAAAGAACTAGTGTTGTTTAAAATATAGTTCACGATAAACCCACAAATCAATTCTAGTTCAATTCAAATCAAATATATTAGGAATTCCGATTATTTAAAACCCCTTTTTAAATCTAATTTATTTATTAAAAAAAATCGGGTTTTAAATTGAGTTCAAGCTAGTTCATTTTGATATGAATCTATTTTCATCTTTTCAAATATGGATTTTTTTCATCCCAATTTTTCCCAAATCATTTCTTATGATTTTACACAAATTATTGATATTTTTAATAATTTTATCAAGGCCCGTACAGTCGATTTCCAACAATGGCCATCAAACTGCACTTATAGCGACCTTTTTCAAATTTGATTTGGACGTATCTCCAAATCCAACCGTTAGATTTTGAATTTCTAATATTCATTAGAAAGTCCTTTTCGATACGAACCCAACGGTTCTGGTTTTAGGAGAATCCGACGGTCGGATCTCCCGTAATGTCCGTTTGAAATAAATGGTCGAAATTCACGAACTGCCGCGGCGCGGCGCGTTCTATTCAGGCCATTATATTATATATATAATATATATTTCGTCGATTTCTATTTAAAACGAATTATATAAATAGTTTTAAATTCATTTCAAAAGCAATTTCAACTTCCATTTTAATTCAAATCAAAATTGAATTCTTCTTTATAAATTCGTTTTAAAATTCATTTCTATTCAATTCAAATTTCAATTCAATTTGAATTCATTTCAATTCGCTTTCAATTCAATTTGAATTCGTTTTCAATTCAATTCAATTCCAAAGTCGTTTTCTATTCGATTCAATTCAAATTGGTTTTCTATTCGATTCAATTCAAATTGGTTTTCTATTCGATTCAATTCAAATTGGTTTTCTATTCGATTCAATTCAAATTGGTTTTCTATTCGATTCAATTCAAATTGGTTTTCTATTCGATTCAATTCAAATTGGTTTTCTATTCGAATCAAATTCATTATATATTCCATCAAATCAAATTCGTTTTCTATTCAAATCAATTCGAAATCGTTTTCAATTCAATTCATTTCGAAATCGTTTTCAATTCAATTCATTTCGAAATCGTTTTCAATTCAATTCATTTCGAAATCGTTTTCAATTCAATTCATTTCAAAATCGTTTTCAATTCAATTCATTTCGAAATCGTTTTCAATTCAATTCATTTCGAAATCGTTTTCAATTCAATTCATTTCGAAATCGTTTTCAATTCAATTCATTTCGAAATCGTTTTCAATTCAATTCATTTCGAAATCGTTTCCAATTCAATTCTTTTCGAAATGAATAAAATCGATATAAATATCGTTCACGTCAAAATGGCGTCAATCTAATCAACACGGCTTAATGTATTTCTATTTTCAAATATTCTATTTCAAATATTCTATTTCAAATATTTCCTATTATCTAAATATTTGCTATTATCAAAATATTTCGTTCAACACATGACTAATCTCAACGGATGAGTACAGTCAACACATGAACCTTTACTTTATATTGATAAAGATGTAAATTTTATTATTAAAATATTTCGTTCAACACATGACTGATCTCAACGGATGAGTACAGTCAACACATGAACATTTATATTATATTGATAAAGATGTAAATTTTATTATAAAAATATTTCGTTCAACACATGACTGATCTCAACGAATGATACAGTCAACACATGAACATTTATATTATATTGATAAAGATGTAAATTTTATTATAAAAATATTTCGTTCAACACATGACTGATCTCAACGGATGAGTACAGTCAACACATGAACATTTATATTATATTGATAAAGATGTAAATTTTATTATAAAAATATTTCGTCCCAACACCCGTGTGGGGTTTCAAATTTCATCCCAACATTTATATCAGGATGAGTAAACTTCAAATTTCATCCCAACACCCGTGTGGGGTTTCAAATCAACAAACACAGATTTTATTTGTGCAGTTGGGAGATGTGTAAAATTTATCGTCCTAATCAATGTCCTTCAAATAGGTTGTAATAACCCGCAAAATCTGGGCCAGTTTAAAATTTTTATTTTGGCAATTTCAGCGAATTTTGAATATTTAAAATAGATTATTTTAAATAATATCGACGAGAAAGTTTATTTTGAATAGAATTCGAACGTATATATTATACGCGTCGTCGTTAGAATATAAATATTTATATATAATTATAAATAGAATTGAAAATGGCGCGGTAGTTCGATAATTCGATTTCAAACTTCAATTGAATGTACCGGGTGCAAAACAATCCGGATTTTAATGAAACCAAAAACATTAGGATCTAATTGTGAATATCTTTCTAACGAATCCGAAGAATCAAAATTTCGTAGCGGGAATCAAAAGATATGTCCAGTTGAAAATTCTGAATAGTCGCTATGGAATTCAGGCCCTTAAAAATGGACATTTTGCAAATGACCTCGGATTTCGACGAAACCAGTTTTGTTGGGTCCGTGATGTCAAACTATTGCTAGGTTTCAAATTTCATAATTTTTAGAATCCATATGTGAGCGTGGCGAAGGAAAACGCGTTTGACCAGTTTCAGTTGATTTTAATCGACTGGAAATTGGCCATTTTTCTAACGGTCTCAGAATTCGACGAAACTAGTTTTGTTAGGACCGTATCGTCAATACGAAGCTAGAAAATATTTTTCCGCAATTTATAGAGTTAGTATGTGACCCCGGTAATTTGAAAAGTACGTTTAAAATTCAATAAAGTGATTTAAATATAAATTTAACGGAAACTGATTGTAACAATCAAATCAGCTTGCGATACATATCCCATTGTGTTCGGAATGGGGGTAAAACGCTATGGACGACAGGCGGTGGGCCTCGTTTCGAGGTCGTATGTGAAAGTCAACTCTTTAGGATAAAATAAATTAATTAATTAATAAAATAAAATAAAATAAAAAATATTCCTCCTCCCTTTATCTCTCTGGCCCCCCCCCGTTCAAATAGAAATCGAAAAAAAAAAAAAGAACGAACCCGTCGTTCGAAGACCGCCGCCGCTCCTCCAGGCGGAGCGCCACCGCCCTCCGATCCTCCGCCTTCATCTTCCCCCATCCTCTTCCCTCCGTCGCTCAGCTCCGACGCGAGACCCCTCCTGCAGCCAAATCAAAACCCCACGCCCTAATCGAGACCCGACGCCCCCTAGGGCCAGCGCCGCCGTGCCTCGCCCAAAGCCGCCGAACTCTGACAGCCCCCACCCCGCTCCATCGCGCGAAGACCAAACCCCCCCCCTTCGAAAACTGTCTGTAAGTTTTTTTATTTATTTATTTTATTATTTATGTTATTTATTTTATTTGTATATACAGAGTTTTAGAAAAAAAGAAGAAAAGAAAGATAAAAACTGATTTTTATTTATTTTTAAAACTGAATTTTCTTTATTTTAAAAACTGTTGTTTTTTTTGTAAGAAATAAAGAAAACTGATTTTATTTTAAAGGGTTTAAACTTTAAAATAGAAAAGGTATGATCTTTATATTTTTAAAGTGATAAAAATATAGTTTTTATATTTTTAAAGTATTAAAAATATAATCTTTACTATATAGGAATATTAAAAATATGATTTTTATATTTTTAAAGTATTAAAAGTATAATCTTTATAGGATAGAGAATATAAAAATATCATCTTTGTGTATGTGGCGAAATAAAAATCTGATTTTTATTTTATATACGTTGAGATAAAGTGGTTAAATTTAAAAAGGTGAAATCTTTAAATTTAAAAAGGTGAAATCTTTAAATTTAAAAAGGTGAAATCTTTAAATTTAAAAAGGTGAAATCTTTAAATTTAAAAAGGCGAAATCTTTATATAGAGAATAGCGTTATAAAAATATAATTTTTATCCATATAGCATAGTGAAAAATTCGATTTTTAAATATATGAAGTGATTATAAAAATATGATTTTTAAATTGAAAACGAACAAATAAAAATGTGATTTTTATTTTAAAGACATCAAAATATAAAAATGTGATTTTTATGTATATAGTGACTACGGGCGCAAGAAGACGATAAAAAGGCGAGGATGAAGAAGATTTCTATAAAAGAAGTGTCGTGAAGTTGGATAGCTATAGGTGAGAACTTCTCACTCTTAATTCTCTTTTTCTAGTTATATATATATATACTAGGATGCAGACGGTGCTTATTAGAAGCACCCGACACCCGTCCACATACCATGGACTTGTTTGTTTGGATATTTGGTGATTGATTGAGATATTGGTTTGAATGTGGTTTGTGGTGTGAAAAATCGAATCGATAAATTGGTTAGGATTAGACGTGCGCCGTTATAAGGCGAAGGAGTAAGACTAGGTTAGACTCTTACTCCAAATTTTGTGGTTTGCATAACGAAAGTGATTTGATTGATGTGTGAATGGCGTGGGCCTTCACTAGACCGGGGATAAGGCTAGGCCTTGTCCCGTTTCTAGTATCGTGCCGTTATGCCGCCGAAATTTTCTAAAATATGTTAGAAAAATAAAAATATCATTTTTATTGTGTAAATGAAATGAATAGAAATTCAAGTGTTGAAATAGAATATTTTATCGTTAAAAATAATTTTTAACGTGAAAGTGAATAAATAAAATATTTATAAACAAATCGGCCGATTTGTTTATATACACTGATTTGACTGATATTGATTGGGTTGATAAATTTTACACATCGCCCAACTGCACAAATAAAATCTGTGTTTGATTGTTTGAAACCCCACACGGGTGTTGGGATGAAATTTGATGTTCACTCATCCTGATTGATTAAATATGTCGATCGGTGGATTGACAGGCTGTTATAAGCGTCGGATACCTATATTTGATGCTTATACAGTGTAGTGCACTTTGGTTGATGGTTGATTATTTTTCAATGCTATTATATACATGTGTTGTATGGAATCCATATAATTAACACTATATGGTGATTGATTGGGCCTCATTCCAATCGGGAAAACAATGAATATCATAAAAGAAAATTCATGTGTTGAATATAAAAACAGTCATGTGTTGACGGTGATCATGTGTTGAAACTATTCATGTGTTGAGTAGAATATTTTAAATAAAATAAATTACATCTTTATCATATTTACGATTAGAATCCACTTTACGGTGGAGTCTAATTAAAATCAAACGATAGATACCATAGTTTTATAAAATATTTTACATAACAAAAATAGTGAGGTGTTGACAGTACTCATGTGTTGAGATTAGTCGTGTGTTGAAAGAAATATAGGTTCATGTGTTGAATTGAATAGAAGTTTTTGAAATATATAAAGCCGTGTGGATTAGAGATGCGCTATTTTGACGTGAACGATATTTATATCGATTTTATTCGTTTTACAACGAATATTGAAAAGTGATTTCAAAACTAAATATTTTGAAATGAAATTCAATTGAATTAGATTAAAATTCGAATTGAATAGGAAGTGAATTTGAATTTGAATAAAATAGGAAGTGAATTTGAATTTGAATAAAATAGGAATGGATTGAATTGAAAACGATTTCGAAATGAATTGAATTGAAAACGATTTCGAAATGAATTGAAGTGAAAACGAATTCAAATTGATTTGAAAGCGAATTGAAATGAATTCAAATTGAATTGGGATTTGAATTGAATAGAAATCAATTTTAAAACGAATTTATAGAGAAGAATTCAATTTTGATTTGAATTGAAATGGAAGTTGAAATTGCTTTTGAAACGAATTCAAAACTATTTTTAAAATTCGTTTTAAAAGGAAATCGACGAAATATATATTATATATATTATATATATAATATAATGGCCTGAATAGAACGCGCCGCGCCGCGGCAGTTCGTGAATTTCGACCATTTATTTCAAACGGACATTGCGGGAGATCCGACCGTCGGATTCTCCTAAAACCGGAACCGTTGGGTTCGTATCGAAAAGAGCTTTCCAATGAATATTAGAAATTTGAAATCTAACGGTTGGATTTGGAATTATGTCCAAATCAAATTCGAAAAAGGTCGCTATAAGTGCAGTTCGATGGCCGTTGTTGGAAATCGACTGTACGGGCCTTGATAAAATTATTAAAAATATCTATAATTTGTGTAAAATTATAATATGTGAATTGGAAAGAACTGGGGTGAAAAATTCCACATTTGAAAAGATAAAAATAGATTTTTATCGAAATGAACTAGTTTTGAACTAGAATGGAAATCAATTTATTTTTAAAATAAATAAATTGAATTTGAAAGTGATTTTGAAAATAATCGATAATTTCCAATACGTGGATTGGACTGGAGCTGAATCGAAATTATCTTCGGGATATTTCGATGTTGGATTTCGTGACTATACAAATATTGTTATGGGGATTTGAAAGATATTTTATATCGTTATTTCCAATACGATATTTGTTGGTTTCAGAATTTGATATTGAATATAAGCCGATATATTTTCTATTCAGAGCCTTGTATTTAATATCAAATGTGATTTGGTTTGTCGTGAATCGTGTTTTGATGACATTGGTTCTTTAACCCAGTTAAAGGCAGAATATTGATTTTTGAAAAGATTAAAACTAAGTGGAGTTTTAATGAATCTTTAATTAGATTGAAAAGTGAATTGATAATTTAAATTATCCAATCTGAAAAGTGATCGAGAGTGGAGTATCACCAGTTTTGCTCCAAAGCGATAGTTAAATCTTTAATTAGATTTGAACGTGAAATGGTAATTAATTTTACCGATAACACCGTGGTGTTAGATGTGGAGTATTACCAATTTTCTCCATGGGATATATAGGTTGGGATTGGGAAATAAAATAAATAATTACTTCGGTGTGGTTCGTTAATCCCGACTAGTTGAAATGATATCCAAAGGAGGATTAAAGAATAAATTTAGAAGAATTTATCTTGGATAAAATTAATGGGAACCTTTCCCTAAGAATGTGATTTTGTGAATAAAAGAATATTCTGAATTGGAATGAGGCGTTTGCTGTGTTTGTGTAACATTTGTTTATCATATACGTGGGTTATTCAGAAAGGCCGGGTTTATACCCATTCTGAATAACCGATTCGACGAGATGTCGAAGATGAAGACGGTGGTTGAAGACCGGAAGTCTTCACATCGTTTGGGTGATTACTGATGATCTTGATTGGGCTGTACACCCAAGATGAGGGAAACAGTCGGTGATCGTCCAGACGTACTTGGAGATCGATGGATATGCGAGGAAAGTGCCTCCGGTTTCGTTCAGACCCAGAACGGACTTGTAAATGGACTGTGTGTCCGACATTGGATTTTAGTCCGTGTGATTGATCTCTATTAAATATATATCTGTTTGGCGGCGGAGAATTTATTCTCTTGCTTAACGCCCTTCTCTGAGACGTACGAGCTCAGGGGTTATATATTGATGGATATCAAACGCATGGAGTGGATTGCCTGTGTGGCATGCGTAAGTGGCAATTGATCAAGGCTTCTGTTGAAAAGCAAAGTCTTGTGGTTGATGATCAAAGCACGGCCTGTGTGGCATAGCTTTGTGTGTAACGTGGATTCGCGAGCCTCACACCTCGGTATGAGTCAAAAACGGGAGATGGACCGCTGGGAGAGCATGACGTTTCTTTCTAGCTAGGGTGGTGTCAGTGACCTACCAGCCCTGACATTTATATACTTTTCACCTGTGTGGTTGTTGGAATGCGAGGCGCCTCGGATATAGGTCTGTAAGGACCGGGAAACGTGTGTTCAGGAATTGCCAATCCTCAAAAGTAAGAGAGGACCGGCCCAGCCGATTCCAAGGATCATAGTGGGGTCCTGGGACATTTGCTAGAGTGTCTCGAACGCGGAGAGGAGCTTGCCCCTTGCCTCGGCTCATGACGGAAATCCAATTTCCAATACGTGATAGTGCGGTTTTATTTGTAGAACCTAGTATGGCGACATAGTGGTATGGGTCATTAATGCCGCCTATGATTGATATTTATGATTGAAATTGTTTTGACACTATACACCTATTATAGTATCAAATAATGTGTTTTAAACGTATCAAGCATGCTTTGGCTGTTATAAGGTAAAAACCCTATCCTCCGGCTTGCGTTGCATTGTGTGATGGGACCTGGGTCTTATAACAGCTTCATTTTTCTTTATTTAGCATTGCGCTGTTTGTTCTATGCACTGGTATTCTTGGGAGGAAACCCGTTCCGTGTTATACGGCGTGGTCCCTTGATTTACCTAACTTTAAAAATAAAGATTAATAACTGTTTTAGTTCTCACACCAGTCACATGACTGACCTGGAGTTTATTGTTTTAACCTAAACTCTGGGTGCCCCTATTTTCCGCACGGGCAGCTAGTAGTTTTGGTTTTGCAGATTTATATTCACAGGGTCCTGATTAACAGCTGGAACGATGCCCGGAAAGCTCTGTATCCGTGTATCACTTCTAGTTGTGCTTTTGTATTATTTTCCGCTGCTATGTAAATTATTGTAATCTCTGATATTTATCGAATGTAATTTATTCATTTATACTCTGTATATTCTTGTATCTGATGGAATTGTTGTAATAACAATGAAATGTTCTTCCGTCTGCGTCCTTTTGTGTGTTGTTCTCAAAGTATTCGTGCTTTCCTTTACGGGGAAGTTACGGGTTCTCTCAGTTGGTATCAGAGCTTTGGTTTACAGAGCTCGAGAACAAGACACATTAGAACCATACGAAAGAATTCATCAGATATTGGATTAGTAATATCTAATTAGAATGACTCGTTAGAGATAGGATCAGTAGTATCCTAGAACGAGTGTGAAGAGTATATTTTTCAAATGAAAACAATTTTGTTTTGAAAATTTAAATCGTTTTATACGTATTTGATTATTTATTTATGTTGAATATGGACAATCGAGTATATATAGATTTCGCGTATACGCGTCATGAACGTATATTCGAAGTTTTAATATACTGGGTAGATATAGAATCACATTCTAGACACCCGGAGATGGTTCTGATGATTGATATATCATCATCAGAATTTATATTCGTGTTTCGAAGGTGTGATATCTATATATTTCCATTAGGCTGGTGTGAGAACCAAAACTTATATAGTTAGAACACATTGTTGTGAATTGGCACCAAAACATGATTTTCTGTATATATATCAAATTATGAATTTGAAACTCTAATTCACTAATTGATTGATGTTTGTGTTGGTTGTTTATTAGTTTGCTAATTTTTAACCATTTATGCCTAATATAATCAAATATTGAATTGTATTGAAATTGGTTACATTTGCTTGCATATACATACTTACGTTGAACAGGTCATAGCAAGGAGGCTAGAGCCAGAGAATAAAATTTGTTTGCCCGACAAATAGGTACATGTTTACAACATAATTTCCTGTTTTGTTTGGGTGATGATGATTTTGTGAGCCTATTGGCTAGCCGCTTGGCTTTTTCTTTTTCTTTTTGAGATCTGAAGGACCGGGGAAGCTATTTGAAATTCCCCGATGCTCCCATTGCAGGGGAGGTTATGGCGAAATTTTTCGAAAATTTAGGGTGTTAGCCAAATTTTTGAAATTTTGAAAATTCTCAGAAACTGAAAAGTTGGAGAATGGAAGCCAGATCGAATGTAGAGCTTATTAATCAAACCACTTTCGACTTTGTTCCTTTTCGGGGACGAAAAGTTTTAAGTGGGGGAGATTGTAATAACCCGCAAAATCTGGGCCAGTTTAAAATTTTTATTTTGGCAATTTCAGCGAATTTTGAATATTTAAAATAGATTATTTTAAATAATATCGACGAGAAAGTTTATTTTGAATAGAATTCGAACGTATATATTATACGCGTCGTCGTTAGAATATAAATATTTATATATAATTATAAATAGAATTGAAAATGGCGCGGTAGTTCGATAATTCGATTTCAAACTTCAATTGAATGTACCGGGTGCAAAACAATCCGGATTTTAATGAAACCAAAAACATTAGGATCTAATTGTGAATATCTTTCTAACGAATCCGAAGAATCAAAATTTCGTAGCGGGAATCAAAAGATATGTCCAGTTGAAAATTCTGAATAGTCGCTATGGAATTCAGGCCCTTAAAAATGGACATTTTGCAAATGACCTCGGATTTCGACGAAACCAGTTTTGTTGGGTCCGTGATGTCAAACTATTGCTAGGTTTCAAATTTCATAATTTTTAGAATCCATATGTGAGCGTGGCGAAGGAAAACGCGTTTGACCAGTTTCAGTTGATTTTAATCGACTGGAAATTGGCCATTTTTCTAACGGTCTCAAAATTCGACGAAACTAGTTTTGTTAGGACCGTATCGTCAATACGAAGCTAGAAAATATTTTTCCGCAATTTATAGAGTTAGTATGTGACCCCGGTAATTTGAAAAGTACGTTTAAAATTCAATAAAGTGATTTAAATATAAATTTAACGGAAACTGATTGTAACAATCAAATCAGCTTGCGATACATATCCCATTGTGTTCGGAATGGGGGTAAAACGCTATGGACGACAGGCGGTGGGCCTCGTTTCGAGGTCGTATGTGAAAGTCAACTCTTTAGGATAAAATAAATTAATTAATTAATAAAATAAAATAAAATAAAAAATATTCCTCCTCCCTTTATCTCTCTGCCCCCCCCCCCCCGTTCAAATAGAAATCGAAAAAAAAAAAAAAAGAACGAACCCGTCGTTCGAAGACCGCCGCCGCTCCTCCAGGCGGAGCGCCACCGCCCTCCGATCCTCCGCCTTCATCTTCCCCCATCCTCTTCCCTCCGTCGCTCAGCTCCAACGCGAGACCCCTCCTGCAGCCAAATCAAAACCCCACGCCCTAATCGAGACCCGACGCCCCCTAGGGCCAGCGCCGCCGTGCCTCGCCCAAAGCCGCCGAACTCTGACAGCCCCCACCCCGCTCCATCGCGCGAAGACCAAACCCCCCCCCTTCGAAAACTGTCTGTAAGTTTTTTTATTTATTTATTTTATTATTTATGTTATTTATTTTATTTGTATATACAGAGTTTTAGAAAAAAAGAAGAAAAGAAAGATAAAAACTGATTTTTATTTATTTTTAAAACTGAATTTTCTTTATTTTAAAAACTGTTGTTTTTTTTGTAAGAAATAAAGAAAACTGATTTTATTTTAAAGGGTTTAAACTTTAAAATAGAAAAGGTATGATCTTTATATTTTTAAAGTGATAAAAATATAGTTTTTATATTTTTAAAGTATTAAAAATATAATCTTTACTATATAGGTATATTAAAAATATGATTTTTATATTTTTAAAGTATTAAAAGTATAATCTTTATAGGATAGAGAATATAAAAATATCATCTTTGTGTATGTGGCGAAATAAAAATCTGATTTTTATTTTATATACGTTGAGATAAAGTGGTTAAATTTAAAAAGGTGAAATCTTTAAATTTAAAAAGGTGAAATCTTTAAATTTAAAAAGGTGAAATCTTTAAATTTAAAAAGGTGAAATCTTTAAATTTAAAAAGGCGAAATCTTTATATAGAGAATAGCGTTATAAAAATATAATTTTTATCCATATAGCATAGTGAAAAATTCGATTTTTAAATATATGAAGTGATTATAAAAATATGATTTTTAAATTGAAAACGAACAAATAAAAATGTGATTTTTATTTTAAAGACATCAAAATATAAAAATGTGATTTTTATGTATATAGTGACTACGGGCGCAAGAAGACGATAAAAAGGCGAGGATGAAGAAGATTTCTATAAAAGAAGTGTCGTGAAGTTGGATAGCTATAGGTGAGAACTTCTCACTCTTAATTCTCTTTTTCTAGTTATATATATATATACTAGGATGCAGACGGTGCTTATTAGAAGCACCCGACACCCGTCCACATACCATGGACTTGTTTGTTTGGATGTTTGGTGATTGATTGAGATATTGGTTTGAATGTGGTTTGTGGTGTGAAAAATCGAATCGATAAATTGGTTAGGATTAGACGTGCGCCGTTATAAGGCGAAGGAGTAAGACTAGGTTAGACTCTTACTCCAAATTTTGTGGTTTGCATAACGAAAGTGATTTGATTGATGTGTGAATGGCGTGGGCCTTCACTAGACCGGGGATAAGGCTAGGCCTTGTCCCGTTTCTAGTATCGTGCCGTTATGCCGCCGAAATTTTCTAAAATATGTTAGAAAAATAAAAATATCATTTTTATTGTGTAAATGAAATGAATAGAAATTCAAGTGTTGAAATAGAATATTTTATCGTTAAAAATAATTTTTAACGTGAAAGTGAATAAATAAAATATTTATAAACAAATCGGCCGATTTGTTTATATACACTGATTTGACTGATATTGATTGGGTTGATAAATTTTACACATCGCCCAACTGCACAAATAAAATCTGTGTTTGATTGTTTGAAACCCCACACGGGTGTTGGGATGAAATTTGAAGTTCACTCATCCTGATTGATTAAATATGTCGATCGGTGGATTGACAGGCTGTTATAAGCGTCGGATACCTATATTTGATGCTTATACAGTGTAGTGCACTTTGGTTGATGGTTGATTATTTTTCAATGCTATTATATACATGTGTTGTATGGAATCCATATAATTAACACTATATGGTGATTGATTGGGCCTCATTCCAATCGGGAAAACAATGAATATCATAAAAGAAAATTCATGTGTTGAATATAAAAACAGTCATGTGTTGACGGTGATCATGTGTTGAAACTATTCATGTGTTGAGTAGAATATTTTAAATAAAATAAATTACATCTTTATCATATTTACGATTAGAATCTACTTTACGGTGGAGTCTAATTAAAATCAAACGATAGATACCATAGTTTTATAAAATATTTTACATAACAAAAATAGTGAGGTGTTGACAGTACTCATGTGTTGAGATTAGTCGTGTGTTGAAAGAAATATAGGTTCATGTGTTGAATTGAATAGAAGTTTTTGAAATATATAAAGCCGTGTGGATTAGAGATGCGCTATTTTGACGTGAACGATATTTATATCGATTTTATTCGTTTTACAACGAATATTGAAAAGTGATTTCAAAACTAAATATTTTGAAATGAAATTCAATTGAATTAGATTAAAATTCGAATTGAATAGGAAGTGAATTTGAATTTGAATAAAATAGGAAGTGAATTTGAATTTGAATAAAATAGGAATGGATTGAATTGAAAACGATTTCGAAATGAATTGAATTGAAAACGATTTCGAAATGAATTGAAGTGAAAACGAATTCAAATTGATTTGAAAGCGAATTGAAATGAATTCAAATTGAATTGGGATTTGAATTGAATAGAAATGAATTTTAAAACGAATTTATAGAGAAGAATTCAATTTTGATTTGAATTGAAATGGAAGTTGAAATTGCTTTTGAAACGAATTCAAAACTATTTTTAAAATTCGTTTTAAAAGGAAATCGACGAAATATATATTATATATATTATATATATAATATAATGGCCTGAATAGAACGCGCCGCGCCGCGGCAGTTCGTGAATTTCGACCATTTATTTCAAACGGACATTGCGGGAGATCCGACCGTCGGATTCTCCTAAAACCGGAACCGTTGGGTTCGTATCGAAAAGAGCTTTCCAATGAATATTAGAAATTTGAAATCTAACGGTTGGATTTGGAATTATGTCCAAATCAAATTCGAAAAAGGTCGCTATAAGTGCAGTTCGATGGCCGTTGTTGGAAATCGACTGTACGGGCCTTGATAAAATTATTAAAAATATCTATAATTTGTGTAAAATTATAATATGTGAATTGGAAAGAACTGGGGTGAAAAATTCCACATTTGAAAAGATAAAAATAGATTTTTATCGAAATGAACTAGTTTTGAACTAGAATGGAAATCAATTTATTTTTAAAATAAATAAATTGAATTTGAAAGTGATTTTGAAAATAATCGATAATTTCCAATACGTGGATTGGACTGGAGCTGAATCGAAATTATCTTCGGGATATTTCGATGTTGGATTTCGTGACTATACAAATATTGTTATGGGGATTTGAAAGATATTTTATATCGTTATTTCCAATACGATATTTGTTGGTTTCAGAATTTGATATTGAATATAAGCCGATATATTTTCTATTCAGAGCCTTGTATTTAATATCAAATGTGATTTGGTTTGTCGTGAATCGTGTTTTGATGACATTGGTTCTTTAACCCAGTTAAAGGCAGAATATTGATTTTTGAAAAGATTAAAACTAAGTGGAGTTTTAATGAATCTTTAATTAGATTGAAAAGTGAATTGATAATTTAAATTATCCAATCTGAAAAGTGATCGAGAGTGGAGTATCACCAGTTTTGCTCCAAAGCGATAGTTAAATCTTTAATTAGATTTGAACGTGAAATGGTAATTAGTTTTACCGATAACACCGTGGTGTTAGATGTGGAGTATTACCAATTTTCTCCATGGGATATATAGGTTGGGATTGGGAAATAAAATAAATAATTACTTCGGTGTGGTTCGTTAATCCCGACTAGTTGAAATGATATCCAAAGGAGGATTAAAGAATAAATTTAGAAGAATTTATCTTGGATAAAATTAATGGGAACCTTTCCCTAAGAATGTGATTTTGTGAATAAAAGAATATTCTGAATTGGAATGAGGCGTTTGCTGTGTTTGTGTAACATTTGTTTATCATATACGTGGGTTATTCAGAAAGGCCGGGTTTATACCCATTCTGAATAACCGATTCGACGAGATGTCGAAGATGAAGACGGTGGTTGAAGACCGGAAGTCTTCACATCGTTTGGGTGATTACTGATGATCTTGATTGGGCTGTACACCCAAGATGAGGGAAACAATCGGTGATCGTCCAGACGTACTTGGAGATCGATGGATATGCGAGGAAAGTGCCTCCGGTTTCGTTCAGACCCAGAACGGACTTGTAAATGGACTGTGTGTCCGACATTGGATTTTAGTCCGTGTGATTGATCTCTATTAAATATATATCTGTTTGGCGGCGGAGAATTTATTCTCTTGCTTAACGCCCTTCTCTGAGACGTACGAGCTCAGGGGTTATATATTGATGGATATCAAACGCATGGAGTGGATTGCCTGTGTGGCATGCGTAAGTGGCAATTGATCAAGGCTTCTGTTGAAAAGCAAAGTCTTGTGGTTGATGATCAAAGCACGGCCTGTGTGGCATAGCTTTGTGTGTAACGTGGATTCGCGAGCCTCACACCTCGGTATGAGTCAAAAACGGGAGATGGACCGCTGGGAGAGCATGACGTTTCTTTCTAGCTAGGGTGGTGTCAGTGACCTACCAGCCCTGACATTTATATACTTTTCACCTGTGTGGTTGTTGGAATGCGAGGCGCCTCGGATATAGGTCTGTAAGGACCGGGAAACGTGTGTTCAGGAATTGCCAATCCTCAAAAGTAAGAGAGGACCGGCCCAGCCGATTCCAAGGATCATAGTGGGGTCCTGGGACATTTGCTAGAGTGTCTCGAACGCGGAGAGGAGCTTGCCCCTTGCCTCGGCTCATGACGGAAATCCAATTTCCAATACGTGATAGTGCGGTTTTATTTGTAGAACCTAGTATGGCGACATAGTGGTATGGGTCATTAATGCCGCCTATGATTGATATTTATGATTGAAATTGTTTTGACACTATACACCTATTATAGTATCAAATAATGTGTTTTAAACGTATCAAGCATGCTTTGGCTGTTATAAGGTAAAAACCCTATCCTCCGGCTTGCGTTGCATTGTGTGATGGGACCTGGGTCTTATAACAGCTTCATTTTTCTTTATTTAGCATTGCGCTGTTTGTTCTATGCACTGGTATTCTTGGGAGGAAACCCGTTCCGTGTTATACGGCGTGGTCCCTTGATTTACCTAACTTTAAAAATAAAGATTAATAACTGTTTTAGTTCTCACACCAGTCACATGACTGACCTGGAGTTTATTGTTTTAACCTAAACTCTGGGTGCCCCTATTTTCCGCACGGGCAGCTAGTAGTTTTGGTTTTGCAGATTTATATTCACAGGGTCCTGATTAACAGCTGGAACGATGCCCGGAAAGCTCTGTATCCGTGTATCACTTCTAGTTGTGCTTTTGTATTATTTTCCGCTGCTATGTAAATTATTGTAATCTCTGATATTTATCGAATGTAATTTATTCATTTATACTCTGTATATTCTTGTATCTGATGGAATTGTTGTAATAACAATGAAATGTTCTTCCGTCTGCGTCCTTTTGTGTGTTGTTCTCAAAGTATTCGTGCTTTCCTTTACGGGGAAGTTACGGGTTCTCTCATAGGTGTACATAAACAAACCGTCCGGTTTGTAAATGAATATTTTATTTTATTCACATTCACGTTAAAAATTATATTTTTAACGATAAAACATTTTATTTTAACACATGAATTTCTATTCAGTTCATTCTTTAAATAAAATGATATTTTTATTTTTCTAACTTATTTTAGAAAATTTCGGCGGCATAACGGCACGATACTAGAAACGGGACGAGGCCTAGCCTTATCCCCGGTCTAGTGAAGGCCCACGCCATTCTCACATCAATCAAATCCATTCCATTTCACCAAACAATTCAAATTTCAGTCAAATAATCTAACTAATTTTTGCAATCAAACAAACAAGTCCATGGTCTGTGGACGATTGTGTCGGGTGCTACTAAGCACCGTCTGCATCCTAGTATATATATATATAACTAGAAAAGAAATTGAAGAGTGAGAAATTCTCATTGAAAGCTATCCAATCATCTTGACTCTTCTTTGATAGAAATCTTCATCCTCTCTCCTTTTATCACTTTCGTCGCCCGTAGCCACTACATATATACAAATCACACATTTTTATATTTTGATGTCTTTAAAATAAAAATCACATTTTTATTTGTTCACTTTCAATTTAAAAATCATATTTTTTTACTTCTCTATTAAATATATAAAAATCAAATTTTTATTATACTATTCAATATAGATAAAAATTCCATTTCCAAAAATATAGATTTCGCCTTTATAAAAATAAAGATTTCATCCTTTCAAAAATAAAGATTTCGCCTTTATAAAAATATGAAAAATCTCGCCTTTTATATATGAAAAATCTCGCCTTTTATATATGAAAAATCTCGCCTTTTATATATGAAAAATCTCGCCTTTTATATAACATAAAAATCGTAACTTTACTTGTTTTAAAAGTTAATCTTTTTCAGTTTTTAACTAAGCAAAACAAAATAATAATGATAATGATAATTCAGTTTTGAAACAACCTAAACATCAATTTTAAACCATCATAACACTTACAGCGTTGTCCAATCGGAAGGAGGGGGAAGAGTTGAACGGCGGCGGAAGCAAGGGGCTGGGCGATGGCAACTGCGGTGGTCGGCGCTGCTGAAGGGGGCTTGGCGGTGGCGGCTATCGCAGGCGGAGGCCGGGGCTGTGGGTGTCGGGGTGTTGCACGTCGGTTTCAGAGGAGGGGATGGGTGGTCGCGGTTGAGGTGGTCTGGATTCGGGGGAAGGCGGCGCCAGGGTTTGTGGTCCATCTCGATGTGGAGGCTGCGTCGATGAGCGAAGGGCAGCGGGCGGAGGATGCAGGCGCGAGAGGGGAGGGGAAGAGCAGGGCGTAGCGTCGGGGTGGGGCCCATCGGAGCGGCGACTGGATCTGAGGCGCGAGGGCAAAAGTGGGGCGGTGGGGTTTTGAAATTTTCAATTTAGGTTAGGAAAAGAAACGGGGGGGCTGAGGCAAGAGAGGGGTTTATTTATATATATTTTATTGTTTTATTGGTTTTTTTTTTCATTGCAAAAAGCAACCTTTTATTTCGAACTCGAAATCCAACCCACCGACTGTCGTCCCTAGCTAATTACCCCCATTCCGAACACAATGGGATATGTATCGCAAGCTGCTTTGATCGTTTCGATTAGTTTCCGTTGAATTTACATTTAAATCACTATATTGAATTTTAAACGTACATTTCAAATTACCGGGGTCGCATACGAACTTTAAAAATTCTAGAAAAATATTTTCTAGCTTCGTATTTACGATACGGTCCTAACAAAACTAGTTTCGTCGAATTCTGAGACCGTTAGAAAAATGGCCATTTTCCAGTCGATTAAAATCAACTGAAACTGGTCAAACGCGTTTTCCTTTGCCACGCTCACATATTGATTCGAAAAATTATGAAATTTGAAACCTAGCAATAATTTAACATCACGGACCCAACAAAAGTGGTTTCGTCGAAATCCGAGGTTGTTTGCAAAATTTCCATTTTTAAAGGCCTGAATTCCATAGCGACTATTCAGAATTTTCAACTGGACATATCTTTTGATTCCCGCTATGAAATTTCGATTTTTCGGATTCGTTGGAAAGATATTATCAATTCGATCCTAATGTTCTTGGTTTCACTAAAATCCGGATTGTTTTGCACCCGGTACATTCAATTGAAGTTTGAAATCGAATTATCAAACTACCGCGCCATTTTCAATTCTATTTATAATTATATATAAATATTTATATTCTAACGACGACGCGTATAAATATATACGTTCTAAATATATTCAAAATGAATTTTCGTCGATATTATTTAATATAATCTATTTTAAATATTCAAAATTCGCTAAAATTGCCAAAATAAAAATTTTAAACTGGCTCAGAATTTCCGGGTTATTACATTAACCCTACCCACTTATTAGATTAATATATATTATTGGTTAAGTTGGTCTTAACCCTACCACTAATCAAATTAATATATATTATTGGTTAAGCTGGTCTTAACCCTAACTACTTATCAGATTAATATAGATATTATTGGTTAAGCTGGTCTTAACCCTACCCACTTATCAGATTAATATATATTATTGGTTAAGCTGGTCTTAACCCTACCCACTTATTAGATTAATATATATTATTTGTTAAGCTGGTCTTAACCCTACCCACTTAACATGTTTTATGTATCATATATATATATATATATATACATACATATATATATATATCGTATAACATGTTTTACTTAATTTATGATTAAGTACATCGTAGTTCACAGATATATTGGTTAAGAGAATAACTCCCTAAGTATCAACCTTGCAGACCGAAATCAACATCAGATCGATACTCAGAGAATTACTCAACTCAACCAATCTTCTTTTTGTCATTCATACTCATCTTTGATTGCATTAATTAATTATTAATGCACAGACCTCTCACATTATGTCGATTGCTTGTGGTCGCTGGATATGCCGGGCGGTTCCGGGCAGACTTCCACCACAAGCCAGACTTAACCTCGTGTCTAAGCATCTTTTAATTATGCCTATGACCTCTCACATTTGACTGTCGTTTGCGGTTGTTGGATGTGTCGGGCGGGTTCGGGCAGTCTTATACCACAAACAAGTCTAACCTCGTGTCTTAGGCATTTACTACACATTTAATTTATACCTTAGACCTCTCACATTAGACTACCATTTGTGGTTGCTGGATATGCCGGGCGTGTCCGGACAGTCTTATACCACAAAGGAGTCTAACCTCGTGT
The DNA here is from genome assembly GCA_030737875.1 of Allium sativum. Taxonomy (NCBI): domain Eukaryota; kingdom Viridiplantae; phylum Streptophyta; class Magnoliopsida; order Asparagales; family Amaryllidaceae; genus Allium; species Allium sativum. The sequence goes on along the minus strand of CM060909.1, from coordinate 422,322,291 downwards.
CTTAGGCATTTATTATTACACATAATCATTTAACCCCAATTTGAATTAATATCCTTATTTCAAATTGTAAATAATTTCCAATTTAATCTATGTCCATAATTGTCACCTAAATTATGTCCATAATTTCTAGGCATATAAATTATGCCAATTAATGTCTAAAATTAATTATATGCTTTTAAGCCATTTTATGTCAATTTCACAACTTCAATATTTAATATTTTCCCAATATCCCCACGTCGTTCATACGTGTAACTCATGAAATAAGTTAGACTCGCAAATTGTCTAACTCATGAGAAGAAAAGAAACATCACAACTTGCATAACACATAAAATGGATCTAACTAGCATATAAGAATAGTCTAGCATGGATCAAAACTTGCATGATTATAATTCATATTAACATAAATTTGCATAATCGATACCTTACATAGGCAATACACATAATTTTCATAAACTACAAACTGGCATGGATCAAATTATATAAGATATGATTTGCATAGATCTATACACATAAAGGTGAACTTGCATATATGAACATGGTTTTCGCATAAACTTGCATATGATCTACATACCAACTTGTATTAAACTTGCATATGTAATTTAGACATGTAAACTAAGATTTACATATAAGCTTACATATGATTCGCGTACAAACTTGCATATGATTTACCTCCAAACTTACATATAAACTAATGTCATAAAAAAATGAATCAAATTAAACATATGTGATTAGACATATGAAATGGATCCACCAACATAAGGTAACAAAAATTGGCATATGAACCAACATCATGAATCTTTGTACATAAGACAACAACTAACGTATATTCACAAAATAGACAATATCATATCGATTAATGATTCAACAGGCACAATCTTATAACCCAAACTATAACTCATCATAATTAATTTATTAATTATTTTGTGAAAGAAATTGTACTCACAAAGAACGGATTAAAAAAGAGAATAAATTCGTTCGTCGTTTGTTCTACAATCTTGTCTCATAATTCCTTAGCTTTAAGAAGAAGGTGATCTGTTCCAGCAGCAGCATGGTGGCTAAGAGACTAATTTAGTTTAGGTTTAGAGCTTGAGTCTATGTATGCTTATATAGAAGTTTAGATTAATTCTATCCTTTAGATATTAGGTTTTTAATCCGCATCGTACACCTAGTGCTGAGTCAGCAAATGTATTATATATATATATTAATAACCTTCTATTTTTCTTCCCTTAAATTAATATGAATTGAACTTAAACATCTAATTGCATGATTTTTTCGATTAGCGTATTCTTCTTAATTGATGTCAATTAACATTGAATAACAATTTTACTATATTCCTCAAATTAACATATTCTGCTTAATGTTAATTGACATAAGTGACAAATTAGCATAAGCATTTATACAAATTAAGATAATTACATGGTTTCCTAACAATACCCTATTAACATGTTTACAATTTGATGTCAAATAACATGCTTTTACAAATGAACATAAATGCCCAATTAACATATTTTCTTTAATTAATATCAATTAATATGAATGACAAATTAGCACAAACACATATATAAACTAAGGTCAATTACATGTTTTTCAATCAATGCCATATTAACACACATCTACAAATTAATTTCAATCTATTCATGTTTACATATTCTTCCTTACTGTATACATTAATTTCCCATATATATATATATATATATATGCGCACCTATTCATAAATTCTAATATTGACAACTAATGCAAATTGATTGCTTACCTATTTTAAAAAGTGGAAATCGAGTATAATTTAATTCCCCTTTTTTTTTACTATCCTCGTAACATACAAAGTCAATGCATAATGAAGTTACCTACGTACATATATATCTATTTATACATGCATAAATCTTTCCTTCCGCTTTTTTTTGTATTAATTGCATTAATTTTTCTTTTACTGCAGCCTAATTAATTCGCATGCATTTTTTTCAATGCACATTTTTAAACTTGTACCTTCTTAACATAATTGCATATATATATATATTCATTTTTTTATTTTTCTTCATTAATTAATCCTTTAATTAATTATCTTTACGGTATAGTATATCTAATTTCGGGGTGTTACAGTATGCCACACAGGCAATTCACGCTATGCAACCAATGTCTATCAATCACATAGAATGAAATCCGATGTCAGACACACATCCATTTACAAGTTCGTTCTGGGTATGAACGAAACCGGATGCACCTTATTCCTCATCCCATATGTCCAATATAGGAGAGAGGTCCTCGCATATCTGGTCGATCTCCAAGTACGTCTGGACGATCACCACATATTACCTTGTCTTGGGTGTATAGCCCAATCAAGACATCAGTAATCATCCAAACGATGTGAAGACCTCCGGTCTTCGACCACCGTCTTCATCCTCGACATATCGTCGAATCAGTTATTCAGAATGGGATAAACCCGGTCTTCCCAAACAACTCGTGTATATAATAAACAAGTGCTATAAAACACAACATACGCCTTATTCCAATCCAAAATATTCCTTTATTCGAATATTCTTATACTTTGGGAAAGGTTCCCATTAATTTTATCAAAGATAAATTCTTTAAATTTACTCTTTAATCTTCCTTTGGATATCAATTCAAACCATTTTAAGGTTTTCCAAACTAGTCAGGATTAGCGAACCTTACCGAAGTAATCATTTGTTTAATTTCCCAATCCCAACCTATTCATCCCATGAAGTAAAACTGGTAGTACTTCATATCTAACACCACGGTGTTATCGGTAAAATTAATTTCCATTTCGCATTCAAATCTAATTAAAGATTTAACTATCGCCTGGACTAAAACTGGTGGTACTCCATTCTCGATCATTTCTTGAATTTGATAATTTTAGTTATCAAATTCACCCTTTAATCTAGTTAAAGATTCATTAAAACTCTGATTCAGTTTTAATTTTCAAAAATCATTACTTAATGATTATTCAAAGTTAAGAAATAAATTTTATCTTTCACTGGGTTAAAGAACTAATGTCATTTAAAATACAGCTCCTGATAAATCCAAAATCACATTCCATTAACAATGGAATCTTCAAGGAAAATAGATCAATATATATAATCGATATGAACTTCCATATCCAACCGATAATATAAATGGAATAACGGCCAAGTCTTTTAAATTCCATATATATTAACAGTCTTTCTCTACAGAAGCTCACTTCGATTATTACCAAATCGAATTCCATTCAATTCCAATTTAATATGTTAAATTGGAAAACTTTACTTTGGAAAATGTCCTTTAAATCTTAACAAAAGATTTATAAATTCCAAATCACATTTCACTGTAAATCGGGTTAAAGAACGAATGTCGCTAAAAACATATTTCACGATAAACCCAATTCACATTCCATTTTATTCCAATTATTAAATATAATTGGAAACTCTAACAATCTTAATTAAAATATTTATTCTCTTCACCTGGGGTTCAAGAACAGTGTTACTGAAGACACCGTTCACGACAAACCCAAAATCCCATTTGATATTAAATACAAGACTCTGAATAGAAAATATATCGGCTTATATTCAATATCAAATTCTACGACCCACAAATATCGTATTGGAAATAACGATATAAATATATCTTTCAAATTTCCATAACAATATCTGTATAATCACGAAATCCAACATCGAAATATTCCAAAGACAATTTCGATTCAAGTCCATTCCAATTTATATATTGGAAGTTCTGGTTATTTTTAAAATCATTTCAAAAATCCAATTTATTTATTTAAAAGTTATTGGATTTTAAATCTAGTTAATAACTAGTTCATTTGGATAAAAATATATTTTTACCTTCTCAAATATGGAATTTTTCATCCCAATTCTTTCCAATCATTTCTTATGATTTTACGCTTATTGATATTTTTAATAATATTATCAAGGCCCGTATAGTCGATTTCCATAAACGGCCATCGAACTAAACTTACAACAACCTTTTCCAAATTTGATTTGGACATAATTCCATGTCCAACCATTAGATTTCAAATCTGTAATATTCGTTAGAAAGCTCTTTTCGATACGAACCCAACGGTTCTAGTTTTAGGAGAATCCGACGATCGGATCTCCTGAAATGTCCATTCGAAGTCAATGGTCGAAATTCGCGAACTGCCGCAACGCGGCGCGTTCTATTCAGGCCATTATATATATATTTAATATATATAATATATTTCATCGATTTCCAGTTAAAACGTATTTTATAAATCGTTTTAAATTCGTTTTCAAAACCATTTCAACTTCATATTCAATTTCCAATCAAAATTGAATATTCCATATCATTCGATATATATATAAAAGATAGTATTTTCAAAATATTATATTTTGAAATCACTTCCTTTTCGATATTCCTTTTAAATATGAATAAAATCGGTATAAATATTGTTTGCGTCAAAATGGCGCACATCTAATCAACACGGCTTTATATTTTTAAATATATTCGTGTCTATCCTAAATCGGATATCAAAATCAGATTTTGATCCTTTACTGAATATTATTTGAAAATATTCATTATTTTAAAATATTCGTTATTTTAAAATTTTCATTCGTTCTAAATTGGAATCAGACACAGTCAATTACCATATAATGTTATTTATATGGATTTCACACAACAAATGTGTATAACAACAATAATAAACAATCAACCATCATCCAGAGTGCATTCTACACTGTATAAGCATTAAATATAAACATTCAACGCTTACACAGCTTGTCAACCAATTGATTGACATGCAACTAAATATTGGGATTAGTGTATGTCCAATATCATCCCAATACCCGTGTGGGGTTTCAATCAACAAATAATGAATTTTATTTGTGCAGTTGGGCGATGTGTAAAATTTATTGTCCCAATCCATATCAGTCAAATCGGTGTACATAAACAAATCATCTGATTTGTAAATGAATATTTATTTTATTCATATACACATTAAAAATTATATCTTTAACAATAAAATATTTATTAAATTCATTTACACAATAAAAATAATATTTTTATTGTTCTAACATATTTTAGAAAATTTTGGCGGCATAACGGGACGATATCAAAATCGGGTAATGTCTAGCATTACCCCTCTCCTGATATTGGCTCGCGCCATACGCACATAACAATTCTAATCAATTCATTTCACCCAAACAACCAAATTCTACCAAACAATCTAATCAACCAAACCACACACTCAAACAAGTCGTCCATGGTCTATGGACGATGGGGAACAGTTCATATATGCTGTTATAAAATAAATAACTGTATAAGAAAATTTCAGTGCGGAGTTCTCACCTTTGGGATCCACCCCGTAATTCTTTAATTTTGAACGGTTTGGATTCTACTCCTTTTCCGCTCGTTGTGTCCTTCACCGTGTTTTCAACGAAATCTTTTTAACACTGTTTATGTTAAAAATCACATTCTTAACTCATTTTTATATCGCTTATATATATATATCTCATTCTTTTTATTTTTAAAAATCGCTTCTATATATTTTTAAAAATCGTATCTCTTCATTTCTAAAGATTGTATCTTTTCACCATAAAAAAATATAATCTTTTCATTGTCAAAAATATAATCTTATCATTGTCAAAAATATAATCTTTTCATTGTTAAAAATGTAATCTTTTCATTTTCAAAAATATAATCTTTTCGTTGTAAAAAATATAATCTTTTCATTGTCAAAAATATAATCTTTTCATTGTCAAAAATATAATCTTTTCATTGTGAACACACTATAAAAATCCCATTTTTATTTTGTTCATATATAAATATGAAAATCACATTTTTATTCAATGTCCTTATAGATAAAAATCATATTTTTATCAATGTTATTTTTATATAAAAATCACGTTTTTATAACTATGCCATTTATTTTAAAACTGATTTTATGTATGCTATTATGTATTTTAAAAACTGATTATACTTGCTATTATATATTTTAAAAACTAATTTTTTTCTATTTTCAAAAACAATGTCATTAAAAAAACTGAAATTTAAAAAAACATGGTTATTTGTATATATAAAAAAAGAAAAGAAATAAGAAAAGCTCACTGTTATATTTTCATTGTCTGTCGCCTTTAGGAAATCGCGCATCCTAGGGTTGCCTTTGCTGCCGCCTTCAGTTGACAATACCGTCTGCTCCCTCGACGCGGCTAGGCACGCGCCACTTCCTCCGGGCGTTCGAGCCATCTCGACGGTCTCTGGTGCGTTGGAGGAGCAGTTTTGGGGGCGGTTAACTCGAGTTACGGGAGGAGTGAGGGAGAGCGACGACGAGAAGAGGGGGATGGCCTTGGGAGAGGGCGGTGGACTTGGTGACGACGGGGAAGGGGAGCGACGGTAGCTGGGTGGGGTGGGATCGGTTTTTGAGCGGTGGTTTTTTTCGTTCCAGATCTGAATGAGAGAGAGAGAGAGTGGAGGGTGTGTTGACCAAGTAAATATATGTATTTAATTTATTATATATTTCTCTAAAAAGTTCCTTATTCATTTTAACCCCAAATCGAACCCATCGACTGTCGCCCCCAGCTAATTACCCCCATTCCGAACACAATGGGATATGTTTCGTAAGCCAATTCGACTGTTACGATCAGTTTTCATCGAAATTAAAATATAAATCAATATATATTTAATTTGAATGCACATTTCAATTTACCGGGGCCACATACTGATTCTAAAAATTCCAGAAAAATAAATCTGGCTATGTTTTCATGATACGGTCCTAACAAAACTAATTTCATCGAATTTGGAGACCGTTTGAAAAATGGCCATTTTCTTATCGATCCAAATTGACTAAAACCGACAAAACAGGTTTTCTTTTGCCACGCTCACATATTGATTCCAAAAATTATGAATTTTGGAATATAGAAATAACTTGACATCCCGGATCCAACAAAAGTGGTTTCGTCGAAAACGGAGGTCGTTTGCAAAATCGCTATTTTTAAGGGTTATATTTCCATAGCGACTATTCTGAATTTTCAACTGGACATAACTTTTTATTCCCGCTATGAAATTTTGATTTTTCAGTTTCGTTGGAAAGATATTTGCAAATAGATTCAAATATTTTTTGTTTCACCAAAATCCGGTTTATTTTGAATCCTGTACATTCATTTGAAATTTGAAATCGAATTTTCAAACTACCGTGCCATTTCCAATTCCTTTTATAATTAAAATAAATATTTATATTTTAACTTCGATTCAAATAAATATATACGTTCTATTTCTATTCAAAATAAATTTCTCGTTGTTATTATTTAATATAAATCATTTTAAATATTCAAAATTCATTAAAATTGCCAAAATAAAATTTTTAAATTGGTCCTGATTTTCCGGGTTGTTACAATCTCCACCACTTAAAATCTTTTCGTCCTCGAAAAGGAACAGAGCTGAAAGTTGTTTAACTAACCAACTCAACTTTCATTATTTCCATTATGGCTTAAAAGTTTCAACTTTTAAGTTTCGAAGAACTTTTCAAATTTTTCAAAAATTTGGCAACACCCTAAATTTTCGAAAAAATTCACCATAATCTCCTTTGTACGGGAGCACCGGGAAAATCCCCAAACCACCACATAGGCCTCTCCAATCAAAAAGAAATAGAAACAGCCAAGCGGCTAGCCAATCGGCTCATGAAATCATCCCAACCCAATAAACTAGTAAACATGTACCTATTTGTCGGGCATACAATTTTATTCCTCTTCTCTAGCCTCCTTGTTATGACCTGTTCACACATATATATGTACATGTATGCATTTGCAATCAATTTCCAATTCTGTTCAATATTTGATATAATTTGGTTATATTTACCTTTCTTTCACATAATGGTTTATTAGATAACAAACAATCATGCAACACAACCATCAATCAGTTAGTGAATTAACGTTTCAAATTCATAATTTTGACATATATACAGAAAATCATGTTTTTTGATTACAATAATGTATTCTAACTATATTTTGGTCCTCACACCAGTCAATTGGAAATATATAAATATCCCACTTTCGAAATTCGAACATAAATGCTGATGGTGTCATGACAATCATCAGTACCATCTCCGGGCGACTAGAGTGTGATTCTATATCTATCCAGTATATTTGAGGCTTCGTATACACGTGGATCAGACGTATATTCAAAATCTCCATATACTTTATTGTCCAAATTCAATTTAAAATAAATATTCAAATACGAATAATTGAATTTAATTTTCAAAACTAAATCCACTTTCCTTTTTTTTAAATAACACTCTTCGGACTCATTCTAAGATACTGCTGATCCCATCTCTAACGAGTCATTCTCATTGGATACTGCTAATCCAATCTCTGATGAATTCTTTCGTTTGGTTCTAATGTGTCTTGTTCTCCGAGCTCTGTAAACCAAAGCTCTGATACCCTCTATAACGACCCGAACTTTCCGGTCTCCGAAGAGATGAGAAAGAACGGATTGCTTTGAGGACAAGACGAATCAGAACACAAACAGAAGAACATTTCATTGCTTATTACAACAATTTCATCAGAATACAAGAATATACAGAGTATGAATAAATATTACACATTTACGAAATATCAGAGGTTTACAAGTTACAATGCAACGGAAATTAATACAAAACACAACTAAAAAGAATATACGGATACAGAGCTTTCTGTATATCACTCCAGCTGTAAACCAGGATCCTGTGAATATAAATCTACAAAACCAAAAACTACTAGCTGCCCGTGTGGAAAATAGGGGCACCCAGAGTTTAGATTAAAACAATAAACTCTAGGTCAGTCATGTGACTGGTGTGAGAACAAAACAGTTATTTAAAACTTCACTTTAAAATCAGATATATCAAGGGACCACGCTATATAACACGGAACGGGTTTCCACCCAAGAATACCAGTGCATATAACAAAACAGCGCTATGATTTTTGGAAACATGAGGCTATTATAAGACCCAGGTCCCATCACACAATGCAATGTAAGCCGGAGGATAGGGTTTTCCCTTATAATAGCCAAACATTCTTGGCACGTTAAAACAAATCATTTGATACTATTATAAGTGCATATGTATAAAACAGCTTCAAATATAAATGTATCAATCGTAGGCGGCATGGTACCATATATCATGTCGCCAATACTAGGCTCTACAATCAGAACCGCAAAGTCACATATTGGAAGTTGAATTTCCATCTGTGAACAAAGGCAAGGGATCGTCCTTACCGCTTCGAGACTGTCTAGCCCGAGCCTCAGGATTAGAGCTCGAGTGACCCTTGGATCGTCAGGGTTGGTCCACACGGAGTGGATTAAAATGCCTGAACATTGCGTTTCCCCGCCATATGGGGCGTAAATCTGGTCTGTATAAAGACCATCCATCGGCTCCGTAGAGACCGAAATAACCGAGGCGCCTCGCTATCCATCATTCACATAAGTAAAATGTCAGGGCTAGTAAAACGCTAACACCACTCCTAGCTAGAAGGAAACGCATGCCCTCCCAGAGGTCCTCTCCCGTTTCTGGTTCACACCGGGGTGCGAGGCTCGCGAATTAACGCTACACAAAGCTATGCTGTATTAAAGCCGTGCTTTGATCGTCAACCACAAGACCCTGCTTTTCAACAGAAGCCTTGATCATTTGCATCTCAGCATGCCACATAGGCAATTCACGCTACGCAACCGATGTCTATCAATCACACAGAATGAAATCCGATGTCAGACACACATCCATTTACAAGTTCGTTCTGGGTCTGAACGAAACGGGAGGCACCTTATTCCTCGTCCCGTATGTCCAATGCAGGAGAGAGGTCCTCGCATATCTGGTCAATCTCCAAGTACGTAGGACGATCACCACTTATTACCTTATCTTGGATGTACAGCCCAATCAAGACATCAGTAATGATCCAAACAATGTGAACACCTCCGATCTTCGACCACCGTATTCATCCTCGACATATCGTCGAATCAGTTATTCAAAACGGGATAAACCCGGTCTTCCTGAATAACTCGCGTATATAATAAACAAGTGCTATAAAAACACAACATACGTCTTATTCCAATGCAGAATATTCCTTTATTCAAATATTCCTATGCTTTGGGAAAGGTTCCTATTAATTTTATCAAAGATAAATTCTTTAAATTTACTCTTTAATCTTCCTTTGGATATCAATTCAAACCATTTTAAGGTTTTCCAAACTAATCGGGATTAGCAAACCTTACCGAAGTAATCATTTGTTTAATTTCCCAATCCCAACCTATTCATCCCATGAAGTAAAACTGGTAGTACTTCATATCTAACACCACGGTGTTATCGGTAAAATTAATTACCATTTCGCGTTCAAATCAAATTAAAGATTTAACTATCGCCTGAAGTAAAACTAGTGGTACTTCATTCTCGATCATTTCTTGAATTTGATAATTTTAGTTATCAAATTCACCCTTCAATCTGGTTAAAGATTCATTAAAACTCTGATTCAGTTTTAATTTTCAAAAATCATTACTTAATGATTATTCAAAGTAAAGAAATAAATTTTATCTTTCACTGCGTTAAAGAACTAATGTCATTTAAAACACAGCTCCTGATAAACCCAAAATCACATTCCATTAACAATGGAATCTTCACGGAAAACAGATCAATATTTATAATCGATATGAACTTCCATATCCAACCGATAATATAAATGGAATAACGGCCAAGCCTTTTAAATTCCATATACATTAACAGTCTTCCTCTACAGAAGCTCACTTCGATTATTACCAAATCGAATTCCATTCAATTCCAATTTAATATGTTAAATTGGAAAACTTTACTTTGGAAAATCTCCTTTAAATCTTAACAAATATTTATAAATTCCAAATCACATTTCACTGCAAATCGGGTTAAAGAACGAATGTTGCTAAAAACACATTTCACGATAAACCCAATTCACATTCCATTTTATTCCAATTATTAAACATAATTGGAAACTCTAACAATCTTAATTAAAAGATTTATTCTCTTCACCTAGGGTTCAAGAACAGTGTTACTAAAGACACCGTTCACGATAAACCCAAAACCCCATTTGATATTAAATACAAGACTCTGAATAGAAAATATATTGACTTATATTAAATATCAAATTCTACGACCAACAAGTATTGTATTGGAAATAATGATATAAATATATCTTTCAAATTTCCATAACAATATCTGTATAATCACGAAATCCAACATCGAAATATTCCGAAGATAAATTCGATTCAAATCCATTCCAATTTATATAATGGAAGTTCTGGTTATTTTTAAAACCATTTCAAAAAAACAATTTATTTTATTTAAAAGTTATTGGATTTCAAATCTAGTTAATAACTAGTTCATTTGGATAAAAAAATATTTTTACCTTCTCAAATATAGAATTTTTCATCCTAATTCTTTCCAAATCATTTCTTATGATTCTACACTAATTATTGATATTTTTAATAATTTTATCAAGGCCCGTACAGTCGATTTCCATAAATGGCCATCGAACTGTACTTATAGCGACCTTTTCCAAATTTTATTTGGATATAATTCCAAATCCAACCGTTAGATTTCAAATCTCTAATATTCGTTAGAAATCTCTTTTCGCTACGAACCCAAAGGTTTCGGTTTTAGGAGAATCTGACGGTCGGATCTCCTGAAATGTCCATTCGAAGTCAATGGTCGAAATTCTCGAACTACCGCAGCGCGGCGCGTTCTATTCAGGCCATTATATATATATATATATATTCCATTTAAAACATATTTTATAAATCGTTTTAAATTCGTTTTCGAAACGATTTCAACTTCATATTCAATTTCCAATCAAAATTGAATATTCCATGTCATCGATATCTATATAAATAATAATATTTTCAAAATATTGTATTTTGAAATCACTTCCTTTTCGATATTCCTTTTAAATAAGAACAAAATCGGCATAAATATCGTTCATGTCAAAATGGCGCACATCTAATCAACACGACTTTATGTTTTTAAATATATTCGTGTCCATCCCAAATCGGACATCAAAATCAGATTTTGATCCTTTATTGAATATTATTTTAAAATATTCATTATTTTAAAATATTCATTCGTTCTGAATTGGAATCAGACATAGACAATTACCATATAATGTTATTTGTCTGGATTTCACACAACAAATGTGTATAACAACAATAATAAACAAACAACCATCATCCTGAGTGCATTCTACACTGTATAAGCATTAACTATAAACATTCAACGCTTACACAGCTTGTCAACCAATCGATTGACATACTACTAAATATTGGGATTAGTGTATGTCCAATATCATCCCAATACCCGTGTGGGGTTTCAATCAACAAATAATGAATTTTATTTGTGCAGTTGGGCGATGTGTAAAATTTATCGTCCCAATCCATATCAGTCAAGTGGGTGTACATAATCAAATCGTCTGGTTTGTAAATGAATATTTATTTTATTCATATACACGTTAAAAATTATATTTTTAACAATAAAATATTTATTAAATTCATTTACACAATAAAAATAATATTTTTATTGTTCTAACATATTTTAGAAAATTTTGGCGCCATAACGGCGCGATATGAAAATCGAGTAATGTCTAGCATTACCCCTCTCCTGATATTGGCTCGCGCCATACACACATAACAATTCTAATCAATTCATTTCACCCAAACAACCAAATTCAACCAAATAATCTAATCAACCAAACCACACACTCAAACTAGTCGTCCATGGTCTGTGGACGACGGGGAACAGTTCATATATGCAGTCATAAAATAAATAACTGTATAAAAAAATTCAGTGAGGAGTTCTCACCTTTGGGATCCACTTCGTCATTCTTTAATTATGAACGGTTTGGATTCTACTCTCTTTCTGCTCGTTGTGTCCTTCACTGTGTTTTCAACGAAATCTGTTTAACACCGTTTATGTTAAAAATCCCATTTTTAACTCATTTTTATATCGCTTTTATATATATAAAAATCTCATTCTTTTTATTTTTTAAAATCGCTTCTATATATTTTTAAAAATCATATCTCTTCATTTCTAAAGATTGTATCTTTTCATTGTAAAAAAAATATAATCCTTTCATTGTCAAAAATATAATCTTTTCATTGTCAAAAATATAATCTTTTCATTATCAAAAATATAATCTTTTCATTGTCAAAAATTTAATCTTTTAATTGTCAAAAATATAATCTTTTCATTATCAAAAATATAATCTTTTCATTGTCAAATATATAATCTTTTCATTATGAACACACTATAAAAATCCCATTTTGATTTTGTTCATATATAAATAAGAAAATCACATTTTTATTCGATGTCCTTATAGATAAAAATCATATTTTTATCAATGTTATTTATATATAAAAATTACGTTTTTATAACTATGTTATTTATTTTAAAACTGATTTTATGTTTGCTATTGTATATTTTAAAAACTGATTATACTTGCTATTATATATTTTAAAAACTGATTTTTTTCTATTTTCAAAAACATTGTCATTAAAAAAAACTGAAACTAAAAAAAAAGTTATTTGTATATATAAAAAAAGAAAAGAAATAAGAAAAGCTCACTGTTATATTTTCATTGTCTGTCGCCTTCAAGAAATCGCGCATCCTAGGGTTGCCTTTGTTGCCGCCTTCAGTTGACAGGACCGCCTGCTCCCTCGACGCGGCTAGGCGCGCGCCACTTCCTCCTGGCGTTTGGGCCATCTCAACGGTCTCTGGTGCGTTGGAGGAGCAGTTTTGGGGGCGATTTACTCAGGTTAGGGGAGGAGTGAGGGGGAGCGACGACGAGAAGAGGGGGATGGCCTTGGGAGAGGGCGGTGGACTTGGTGACGACGGGGAAGGGGAGCGACGGTAGCTGGGTGGAGCGGGAGCGGTTTTTTGAGTAGTGGTTTTTTTTCGTTCTAGATCTGAATGAGAGAGAGAGAGAGTGGAGGGTGTGTTGACTAAGTAAATATATATATATATTTAATTTATTATATTTTTCTCTAAAGAGTTCCTTTTTTCATTTTAACCCCAAATCGAACCCACCGACTGTCGCCCCTAGCTAATTACCCCCATTCCAAACACAATGGGATATATTTCATAAGCCAATTCGACTGTTATGATCAGTTTTCATCGAAATTAACATATAAATCAATATATATTTAATTTGAACGCACATTTCAATTTACCGGGGCCACATACTGATTCTAAAAATTCCAGAAAAATAAATATGGATATGTTTTCACGATACGGTCCTAACAAAACTGATTTCATCGAATTTGGAGACCATTTGAAAAATGGCCATTTTCTGGTCGATCCAGATTGACTAAAACTGACAAAACACGTTTTCTTTTGCCACGCTCACATATTAATTCCAAAAATTATGAATTTTGGAATGTAGCAATTAATTGACATTTCGGATCCAACAAAAGTGGTTTCGTCGAAAACGGAGGTCGTTTGCAAAATCGCTATTTTTAAGGGCTATATTTCCACAGCGACTATTCTGAATTTTCAGCTAGACATAACTTTTTATTCCCGCTATGAAATTTTGATTTTTTAGATTCGTTGGAAAGATATTTGCAAATAGATTCAAATATTTTTGGTTTCACCAAAATCCGGTTTATTTTGAATCATGTACATTCATTTGAAATTTGAAATCGAATTTTCAAACTACCGCGCCATTTCCAATTCCTTTTATAATTAAAATAAATATTTATATTCTAACTTCGATTCAAATAAATATATACGTTCTATTTCTATTCAAAATAAATTTTTCATTGTTATTATTTAATATAAATCATTGTAAATATTCAAATTCATTAAAATTGCCAAAATAAAAATTTTAAATTGGTCTTGATTTTCCAGGTTGTTACACCCAATTAGCCAACGTGTACACGCAGCTGCATATCACCATAGTGCACCTCCTATGATGATATGGAGTTCCAATCATCAAAACTCCAATCTGATCACACCAATGTTGATACAATGCATCTCCGACCACCCTATATAAAACCCGATAGTGCCATGTCCAACCTTCGTTGCCATTAACCCATGCGACACTGATCATGTCCAAATCCTATCGAACGCCTCTCATTCATGCCCATCACGACCCCGAACCCAAATACGATTACCACGTCACACAATGCTGCCTCCAGGCCACTAAAATCGAAACCCTAATTTCGAAGCAATGTCGATGATTGTCACCGGATGCTCCAAAAATTGGATCGAAGATAAAGCTCGACCTCACAATCCCAACAATCTATGAATCAAGATTTTTCATTTAGTATTTCATTTTAATTTTCAAAGATGCGTCAATGTTTAAAGAAAATGGTGATGGAACAGTTGTCTCCAAAGAGAAAGGGATTTATGCTTTTCACTGTAGATCGAGAAAATAATTTTAGTATTTTAACTCATTTAATTTCTAAATTCTCATTATAAAGGAAATGTGCGTTTTTGTGCGCCACGATCAAATGACTTATCTAATCACTACGAAAATCGATGGAGTATATCACTATAGCGGTACGGTTCCAGTGGTACAAGTTTCGTTGGAATCTGAGGTTGTTTCCCGAAACGATAATTTTATTTGTATTTAGGGATGGTTTTGACCCTGAAATCCCTCGATCTAGAAGTATAGTGATCCTTATATTTTTTATTAAGTAATGAACTATACTAACTCAATGGAACTAGTCTTGAATCCCAATTTGATCGTTTGTGAAAAATCACCTTTTGGATCCGTCAATCGAACAATCAACAATCAATATTCAAATAAAATATTTAAATATATAACTATTAAAATAGGGTCGTTACATTTAATCTATGTGTCCACAATGCCAATCAATGTAACTGAATTCTTAACAAACTATGAAAAGATGAGCCTTTTTTTCCTCTTATGTAAGAATTGAAAAGATTGGAGAAAGGGGGGAGAAAAGGATAGAAGATGTTGGGTTTAAATAACCAAGTCATTGATTGATGTAACATGTAAGATAGAAAAGTAAATAAATGCATAATTTGAAAATATGACAAAACGACTCAGATAAGATAGAATATTAGTACTCAGTGGAAGGTGATTAAATAATTAGTGAAGTTATATACTATGAGATATTCAAAATTATCCAAAAGTTGCTTAGCACATTTATCATGCATGTTAATGATCTCAGTAAGGTTCATGATCCTTTGGTAATTTCATTTCCACTCATTTGTTTGCTTCAATTTTTTATTTGATCATTAATCATAATTGATGTCAGTGAAGTAATTGTGATGAAGTTTAATCAATTCATGTGTCAAACTGGCATACATATATATCTAATAATGACCAAGTTTTAGACAAGACTTAAATTCTAACATGGGAAATAATCATCTTCATTAGCATAAAATTAAATGAACAACACATGAAATAACACATGTAGAAAAATTAACATGCCAATACTTCCAATCGAATATTCGGGCATGGCGCTAACCAAAATTCATTTGTTTTCGTTTTCGTAAGAGCACATTATGTGATCCCAGCATCTACAGTGAAACTAAATTAATCCATCGCATGAAGTTATCTTTCCTGCGTAATTTATAGGTTGCTGGTTTGATTTGAAGGAGCACAATATTTCGGTAAAAAATGTGAAAGTGCCTTAGAAACTATTGACGAGGTAAGATCTAACACCATTTATTCTATGTTAAATGCCAATCTAACCACTGCTCTGGAGATTGGAATATATGTATCCTTAAATACAATTTAAATGTCGATATAATGGGTTCCACAATGTCGACAACTATCATAACTTTTGCCATGGAAGTTTGAAGGACTTATGGGACAAAAAGTTGATGGCATGCTTTCCATATACGAATCTGTGAAGTAAAAGTTTTTTTTTCAACAGTTTATTTCTATTTTTAGTATTAAAAATGAATACTGTTTTGTCCAACAAAATTTGTTTTATAAACCCACTTTACTCTATTACCTACGCAACCTACGTCAATTTTATATGGACGATTTTAAACTTTGGTAGCCTATCCCCATTTCCGCTTAAGGAGCATTGTGCTTGTGCGTACACTGTGCACTTATTTTCCTAGGTCTCCCTTTTCTATTTGTTTCTTCCATTATACATAGAGCTGTCTCCATAGTCTACTAGCATATATTGTTTTCTTTAACACACATAAGCTGTGACCTATCGAAAAATGGAGCTCATAATCTTTTTGTAATAAATAATCCTGATTCTATGCTCACCGCCAGAAAAATAACAAAACAACTGGTTTTTTTTAACCTGCTGATGTTCCATGTCAAGTTAGTTCAATCCTTCAACATTATCTTATTCTAATTGTAATGAACATTATGACATTACAAGCTTACTTTCACAATGATATCCATAGTTAACTACTCCTAGCCAACATGTATCTACTTTGACTCGCATTCAAGGTAACATGGAGACAGCTTTCAGACAGGCTCTGAAGAAAAAGGAAAGAAATTTGTTTTTGAGGTTAGGCCAGTTGACACGCTTTTTGATCAAAGCTGTCGCACGTCAGGATTTTAGTTAGTCATGCACTCAAGCATTGGGAATGTCGTTAGAAAACACAATGTGATTTGGTCGAAGTCGCGACGTGTTCAGAAAAGGATTGGAAATGACACTGATTCATAAAATCGTCGTCGATGGACTTAGAAAAACCGGCATAGTGAAAATACATGATCGACACGGCCCGATCATGTCAAAATAGTTGAGCGCGTCGATCTGATCACGTGGCAAAACTCATTGTGGAGAAATATACGGATTTTAGTAAAATCGCGTTTCACACGTCCAAAAACAGCTGATCAGAATGCCACGATCACGAAAAATGGGTTACGCGACTCACGATGCGATCAAACTTGGCAAAATCAGCATTTGCCAAAAAACTGTATCGCGCACTCAAAAACAGCTGATCGGCATGGCACGATAACGTAAAATGGCGTGCGCGACTCATGACATCAAAATCTGACATTAGTCAAACAACAGTGCCGCGCACTCAAAAACAGCTGATCGACATGGCACGATCAAGAAAAATGGCCTGCGCGAGTCACGACATCAAAATCTAGCATTTAGCAAAAAATAGTGTCGCAAACTCGAAAATAGCCGACCAGCATGGCACGATCACGAAAAATAGCTTGCGCGAATCACAACGTCAAAATTTGGTAAATTCGCAAAAATGGATTCGACACATCGAAAATGCCTAATTGGCTTGGGAAAAATCATGAAAAACCATGGTAAAAACCTTGGCTGATCACTCTGGCAAATTTGGTGAATCTGGTAAACTTGGTAAATTTGACATGCTTAAAATCGATGGATCAACACGTGAAAATGGCTAGGATCAGGGTATTGCACTCGGGGCAGATCAACTAGAAAATTTAGCTCAAAAACATGGTTTGGCAAATTTGGATAAGATCTAGCAAAAATCGCATCCCAAAAAGTGATGCAATTTTCCCTGATCGCACCAGGGGATGCAATGATTTTCATGCACGCACACAGGGATACAGTGCAAAATTCTTGGCATAGGAAGTGGATCGGGCAAATGCGGATCAACTCGATACGATGCGATTTTTTCTTGATCGCATCATGAGATTTTGGATTTGGCACGGATGCGATGCGAGGAAAATGATGCGATTTCTAGAATGCGATCTGGAGCTTTGCGAATCCCAGAAAAGTGTCAGTTCACGTTTTTTTGTTGTTTTTACCGTGTCAATCACCTATTTTTGGCTGATCGACAAGCGTTTTCACCAGATTTTCAAATTTTCATGTTTTTTGGCAAACCCTCGCCAGGAAAGTGGTAGATCACAATTTTTTTTTGGATTTTTTCCGTGTCGATCATTTGTTTTTGCCTGATCGACACGCTTTTTCAGCAGTTTTTCCAAATTTCATGCTTTTTGGCCAAAACACTGATTTGTCGACTCTGATTTTGATGACGCGATTTTTTGAAGTGCACTATGCGATTTTTCATACACGGCCAAGGGATGTGATGCGATTTTTTGGATATGGGTTTTTAGGATGTTATTTTTTGTGATGTGGTCCCTAAATCTCGCCTACTCCTACCTAACCCATTCACCTGTAAATTCCCCCAATCTTGGCATTCATATGGATGTTTTTGATTTGGATTTTTGGACTTCTTGAAGCTCTTAAGCACAATTAATGGCTTCCATCTTCTTCTTCATAATTATTTGACATAGCTTGGACAACTAAAATGTTGCACAAACATTTTCGATCAACTTTTGGACATTCACAAGGACTTTTTCACTGCTTTTGGACTGTTTTGGACATTTCTTGGACATAAGCTACCTTTGAACCAAGTCAATATGTTTTTCACTCAACGAGGAAGAAGAAGGGCATTTTGGTCGATGTTTAGAATTAACAAACATTTTGTTGTTCTATTGTACGCTTTGTACTCAAGTATTGTCCGAACTAGTACAACTTTCGAATCAGCAATTATATGATGAATGATTACTATAAAGTAGACGTAGGCGTTAGTGCCGAACCACTATAAAAACCTGTGTTCTCCATTACTTTAATATATCTTTGGATTATTGTGTTCATACCACACATACATTGATGTTTGGCGTGTGCTGAATAAAGCGACAATTGCTCACGTCAACACTTTGGCGTACCAGGAAGGGGGCACACAACTTCGAATTCTGCTTCGGATTGAATTCTTGGATTTGTCTTCGGGTTTCAACTTCGCCTTCAGTTTTCGATTTCGACTCAGTTACTCGCTTTTCATCATGGTTAAGCGCAAGAAGCTCGACGCTATCATTGAAGATCAAGGTACAGAAGGAGAAGGAAGTCAAGAACTCTCTTCTACTAGAGTTCCACTGAATTACGTCATTCATGAAGATGTTGATGAAATGATTAAGAACCTACCTCTGGATTTGAACGTTCAACTCGATCGACATGAAGACGCTTTCAATAACTTTCTTGCTCAGATTGAGGATATGATAAGAAGTGCTTCAAGGCTGACTGGTCAGGCGGATATTGTTGGAACTAGTATCTATGTTCCTCAACCTATGTCTCGAGACTTAGGGGAGCCCCGCAAACTAATCTGCAGGCTAACGCCGCTCCTTGGAACGGTGTTGGTCCCACTACACATGGGGGTACCCTTAACCTCGATGCCGCTCCAACCCATGACGCTTTAGTCGCCCAAGTCGCGAGCTCCGCTGTTGGAAATGTTTTTCACGCATCTTTGGATGGAAATGATCCCACGGTTCTGGGAGTCTGGACTATGCACGACGTGGCTCCTCAGGTTGGAATTCAACATGATATTCTTCTCAATCAACCAATTCCTAATTTGGACTTAAACACTTGGGGAACCAACGTCTCTTTGGATAATCTTAACCAGTTGCTTGCTTATGGTAATGGATCTCAAATCGTAGATGTTATTCATCGATTCACTCGAGGCAGTGTCTCTTCATTTGACTTTGATTGTGTGACTCGTAGTCCGTTCTATTTGGAAATAAGGAATACTTGTAACCCACCGGATTTTAAACTACCGGTATTGGAACCTTATGATTGTCGCAAGGATTGGACTACCCACTTAATGCGGTAGATCAGCCATATGGAAGTTATCTCTGCTTTAGAGAGCGTCGTGGAGATGTGTTTCCCACTTAACAGATATTGTAGTTATATGGTTCAAGCAGCTAGAGACGGACTCCATCATTCTCGGGATGCTTTGGTTAGTCAGTTTGTGGAACAATTCAGAGTCAACGTCGCTCGTCCAAAAAGTGTGTTAACTCGTACTGGCATCAAGAAGAAGTCCACCGATCCTCTGTGCAAATTCTTGAAATGGTTTAATGTTGCGGTGGCCTCGGTAGATAGGCCGATCTGTCTATGGTGCTGATGGCCGCAGTATCAGGTGTTTTGGATAAATCTGACTTTAAGACTTCACTACACCGGGACCTGCCGTGGGATCTCATAGAATTCTATTTTGAACCTGAAAGATTCCTTCTAGAAGAGGATGCGAGAACAAAAAAGGTTCTAGAGGCTAATGCGGTTAAGGATGAGAAGTCATTTGACTGTAGAAAGAGAAAAGATTCTGGTAAAGCTAAGGATCTCAGTACAAGTGGACCTTCTTCGGGGAATGCTCGAAACATGGATTAGAGGCAACCTTAGTTCCCATCTTACACGGGGCTTACTCACACTCTCAAGGGGATTATCCTAGAAGTTCACCCTACTATTACTTTTAGAAAGCCTCCCGCAAGGGAGTCGACTCAGAGAGAAAGAGACACTGGTCGACGTTGCATATTCCTTGACCATGATGGTCATGATACCAACAAATGTTCACATCTCAAGGATATGATCGAAGAACGTGTCATATGTGGAGAGTTGGCACGGTTTGTTCGGACTTGGGATGTGGTGCCACGATAGGCACAACCCCCTCAAAGGAATCAACATAGGTTTGGGACTAACAATCGTCCCAACAGCATTTTTATCAACTAAACCCCTTACTGGCTTTGTTGTCTTGGATGTAAGTCTCCTTAACATCAGTATCTTGTGGCTTGTGGCTTTTGATCATTCGGCTTTGTGGATATTTGGTCTTGGCTATCGTGGTGTCTCGATTTTTGTTCTTGTGGATCTTGGATTTGGTGCTTAAGAATTCCTGGCTTTGGTCTTCTCTAGATTTTTGGATTCTGGCTTTCGGTGCTTGGGCTTTGGTTTTCTTCTATTTCTTGGCTTCGGACTCTATGGCTCTTCAATAATGGGCTCCTTGCTCATGGGCTTCTTATTTTTTTCTTTCCGGCTTTCAGATCTCTTTAGACTCATGGTATCGGCTCTCTCGGATTTCTTTGGATTATGGATATTCGGGCTATGTCCCATGGTTTTGGCTTTAAGGACTTCGGTCCTCTGAATGTATCCTCTTTTGGTCATTTTGGATTGTAAGACGGTTGAGTTGGCATACTCATGTACGAGGGCTATTATAATCACTAGGCATGCTCTTTGTTGGATAACACACCATCACCCCCTTGGTTATTAATGTAAAGTTTACATTTCCCGACTTTGGATATTGAATGACTATGTTTGCTTACCCATGTGATGGGAACAAACAAGTTCCCAGGTGTAACAACCCAGATTTTCAGAACCAATTTAATTTTTTTTTGCTATTTAATTGGATTTTGAATATTTAAATTGATTTATTTTAAATAATAACGACAAAATTTATTTAAATTAGAGTTAGAACATATAAATTTAATTTAATTATAAATAGAGTTTGAAATGGCGTGGTGGTTTGAAAATTCGATTTCTAACTTTGAATGAATATACGGAATTCGATATAAATCGGATTTCAGTAAAATAATAAATATTTGAATCTGTTTAATTATATCTTTCAAACAAATGTGAATTTTCTTAAATTCCATAATATAAATTGAAAGTTATGGCGAGTTTAAAATTTAAAATAGTCGCAATGGAATTTATATATATTTTAATATAATATATAGCCCTTAAAAATAGCCATTTTGCAAATGACCTCCGATTTCGATGAAACCACTTTTGTTGGATTTGGAATGTCAATTTATTGCTAGGTTTCAAATTTCATAATTTTTGGAATTAATATGTGAGTGTAGTAAATTAAAACGTGTTTGGCAGTTTCACTTTGAATTTAATCGACTGAAAAATAGTCATTTTTCAAACGATCTCCAAATTCAACGAAATTAGTTTTGTTAGGACCATGTCATCAAAACATAGCTTGAGTTATTTTTCTGTAATTTTTGGAGTTAGTATGTGGCCCCAGTAAATTAAAATGTACGTTTAAAATTCAATATATTGATTTATATTTTAATTTAAAGAAAAACTGATCAAAATAGTTGAATTGACTTACGAAACAAGTATTACGCTAGGGACGATTGTCGTTGGGTTTGAATTGGAGTTCGGGAGTTAAACAAGTATTTTTGGAATTAAATAATAAAATAAAATATTTATATAAACACTTGGACAACCCTAACCCCCCTCATTCATTTCTGGTCGTCGCTTCTCTTCTAAAACGAACGCATGAAAACTTCTGAATTAAATTCTTCTATTAATCCTTATCTACACCAAATTAAATCAGGGTCCTAAAGCAAATATGGTAGAGGGAAGTAAGATCTTTATTCTTAACGGGTGTGATGGATTTTAATGTCGTGTGCTGGCCTAAATTTGGGCTCAAAGCCGCTTCGTTCGCAGCAAATTCTGGGAGAGGGGAGGTGTTCGAATTGGGCACGGTGGCTGGAGGTGGTGGAGCACTGCAAGGTGGTCGTCGTGGTATATCCTGATGGGGGTCCAGCATTGGGGTTTTGGCATGGCGACGGTGAACAAATTTGGGCATTGGGTTCGGTTATACAGCAGAAGACGATGAAGAAGACGGGGTTAAGGAGGGATTAGTGGAATATAAAATGTAATTAAGTTCTTTTATTCATTAATTTAATTATTGATTAATGTACTGATAGATAAACATATATATCTACTTCATACGAGATCAAAATCCGATGAAACAAGTTGCAATGCGTTCGTATCAGCAAACACTACATTTCAGAACTGACCGGGTCCAAAACGGAGCATGTTGGAATTTGAGGCGAATTAAATCCGAACAAAACAGAAATTCAAAAATAAAAGAATGGAGGAGTGGAAACGAATGTGAGAACTCCTTCTCACTCAAATTATTTTACAGTTAAATATATCCTAGGTTGCAGACGGGGCTTAGTAGCTCCTGACACTATTTACTATACAAACCATGGATGATTTGTTTAGATTGATTGTGGTTGTGAAATTGACTGTATTGTGGTTGTAAATATTCATGTGATTGAATAAAATGTTTAATCATTAAAAATATCATTTTTTGATGTGTAATAAAACTATATAAAAAATAGTCATGTGTTGAAATAAATATTCGTTTACAAATCAGACGATTTGTTTATGTACACCCATTTAACTAACATTGACTGGGACGATAAATTTTACACATCGTCCAACTACACAAATAATAAAATCTATGTTTGTTGATTGAAACCCCACACGGGTATTGGGATGATATTTGACATACACTAATCCCACTTGTTTAGCTATATGTCAATCGATGGGTTGACAGACTATATAAGCGTTATTTATTTATTTTAATGCTTATACAGTGGTAAAATGCACTCTTGATGTTGTATGAATTTTTTATGATTGTTTACCATTATCGTTGCATACATGCGATGTATGAAATCCATATAACTGAAATTACATGGTAATCGATTGAGTCTGATTCTAATTCAGAATTAACAAATATTTTTAAATAATGTCCAGTGTATAA
Source organism: Allium sativum (assembly GCA_030737875.1). Taxonomy (NCBI): domain Eukaryota; kingdom Viridiplantae; phylum Streptophyta; class Magnoliopsida; order Asparagales; family Amaryllidaceae; genus Allium; species Allium sativum. The sequence continues at coordinate 422,298,047 of CM060909.1, read as the reverse complement.
TCAAAATCAGATATTTTGAAAATATTATCATTTTGATATTATAATGATAAGAAATATTCAGTTTTGATTTGAAAATTGAAATGAAGTGGAAATTGTTTTAAAATAAATTTAAAACGAATTTATTAAGAAATATTCAATTTTGATTTGAAAATTGAAATGAAGTAGAAATCGTTTTAAAATGAGTTTAAAACGAATTTATTAAGAAATATTCGATTTTGATTTGAAAATTGAAATGAAGTGGAAATCGTTTTAAAATGAACTTATAAACAAATTTATAAAATACATTTTGAAGGAAATATATATTATATTATATATATATATATATTATTATATATATATATTAATGGCTTGAATAGAACGCGCTGCGCTGCCCTTTCGCGAATTTCAACCATTAACATCGAACGGACATTACGGGAGATCCGACCGTCGGATTCCCCTAAAACCAAAAATGTTGGGTTCGTATTGAAAAGAAATTTCCAATGAATATAAGAGATTTGAAATCTAACGGTTGGATTTGGCGATATGTCCAAATCAAATTTGGAAACGGTCGCTATGAATGCAGTTCGGTGGCCGTTATTGGAAACAGACTGTACGGGACTTGATAAAATTATTAATAATTTTTGTAAAATCATAACAAATGATTTGGAAAGAATTTGGATGAAAATTCCACGTTTGTAAAGATAAAAATATATTTTTATCAAAATGAACTAATTAATAACTAGAATGATAATCCAATGTTATTAAATAAATAAATTGGATTCGAGAATGGTTTTAATCTAACCAGAATTTTCCAATGTATAAATTGGAATGGATTTGAATAGAATTCATCTTCGGAATATCTCGATATTGGATTATGTGACTATACGGATACTGTGGGCGAATTTGGAAGATAGATATATATGGTTATTCCCCATACGATATGTGTTGGTTTCAGAATTTGATACTGAATATAAACCGGTATAATTTCTGTTCAGAGCCTTATATTTAATATCAAATTGTATTTTGGGTTTGTCGTGAATGGTGTCTTTAGTAACACTGTTCTTAAACCCCATGGTGAAAAGAATAAACCTTTTAATCACGATTATTAGAGTTTCAAGTTACATTTAGTAATTGGAATAAAATGGAAAGTGAATTTGGGTTTATTGTGAATTGTGTTTTAAACGACATTTGTTCTTTAACCCAATTAACAGTGAAATGTGATTTGGAAGTTATAAATCTTTTTATTAAAATTTAATGGGAATTTTCCAAAGTAAAGTTTTTTTTTCCAATTTAATAAAATAATTTGGAATGGAATGGAATTCGATTTAGTAATAATCGAAGTGAGCTTCTGTGGAGGAAGACTGTTACTGTTTATGGAATTTAAAAGGCTTTGTCGTTATTCCATTTATATTACTGGTTGCATACACAAATTTATATCGATTATATATATTGATCTGTTTTCCGTGAAGATTCCATAATTAACGGAATGTGATTTTGGTTTATCGTGAACTATGTTTTAAATGACATTGGTTCTTTAACCCAGTAAAAGACAGGATTTATTTCCTAAATTTGAATAATCATTAAGTAACGATTTCTGAGATTAAAACTGAATTAGAGTTTTAATGAATCTTTTATTAGATTGAAATGGGAATGTGATAATTTAAATTATCAAATTTGTGAAATGATCGAGAATGGAGTATCACCAGTTTTGCTCCAAGCGATAGTTAAATCTTTAAATAGATTTGAATGAGTAATGGTAATTAATTTTTCGATAACACCATGGTGTTAGATATGGAGTGCTACCAGTTTTGCTCCATGGGATGAATAGGTGGGGATTGGGAAATAAAATAAATGATTACTTCGGTGTGGTTTGCTAATCCTGACTAGTTTGGAAAACCTAAATTTGGTTTAAATTGTGAAAAGAATATTTTAATAAAAGAATATTCTGGATTGGAATTAGGTGTATGTTGTGTTTTTATAGCACTTGTTTATAAGATACGCGAGTTATTTGGAAAGACCGGGTTTATCCCATTCTGAATAATTGATACGACAATGAAGACGGTGGTTGAAGACCGGAGATCTTCACAGCATTTGGATGATAACTGATGTCTTGATTGGGAGGCATCCCAAGACAAGGTAATAAGTGGTGATCATCTAGACGTACTTAGAGATGGCCGGATATGTGAGGGCCTCTCTCCTGTATTGGATATATGAGACGAGGAGTAAGGTGCCTCCAGTTTCGTTCAGACCCAAAACGGACATGCAAATGGATGGTATGTCTGACATTGTTTTCCTTTGTACTGTATTCGTTGATCTCTGCTAAATATATATCTGTTTGGTGGTAGAGAATTTATTCTCATGCTTAACACCCTTCTCTGAGACGTACGAGCTTAGAGGTTATATATTGGTGGAAACCAACGGTACGGTATAGAGTGACAGTGTGGCATACTAAGTGGCATGTGCTCTAGGCTTTTGTTGAAAAGCATAGCCTTGTGGTTAATGATCAAAGCATGGATTTAAACAGCATAGCTTTGTGTATAGCGTTAATTCGCAAACCTCACACATTGGTGTGAACTAGAAATGGGAGAGGACCTCAGGGAGTACATGCGTTTCTTTCTAGTTAGGAGTTGTGTCATGGTATGGATCCCATACATTTTACTTATATGGATGATCGAAAGCGAGGCGCCTCAGATATATCGGTCACTACGGGGCCGATGGATGTTATGTCGATATACTGACTAGATTTACGCCCCATAGGGCGGGGAAACGTATTGTTCAGGAATTATAATCCACTATTGTAAGTGTGGACCGGCCCTGTCCCTCCAGGTGCAGTTACGACTTATCCTGAGGCTCGGGCTAGAGAGTCACAAATTCGGTAAGGACGATCCTTTGCCTTGGTTCATGATGGAAATCCAACTTCCAATATGACATCATGCGGTTTTAATTGTAGAACTAGTATGGCGACATGATATATGGTAACCATGTCATCTGTGATTGATATATTTATATTTGAAGTTGTTTTTAACACTATGTTCTTATAATAGTATCAAATGATTTGTTTTTAAACGTATCAAGCATGTTCGGCTATTACAAGGGAAAACTCTATCCTCCGGCTTGCGTTGCATTGTGTGATGGGACCTGAGTCTTATAATAGCTTCATTTTTTGAAAAGCATTGAGCTGTTTATAAATTGTTTTATGCACTGATATTGATTGGGAGAAAACCCGTTCCGTGTTATACGGCATGGTCCCTTGATTTACTTTATTTTAAAGTAAAGTTTTAAATAGCTGTTTTAGTTCTCACACCAGTCCCATGACTGACTCGGAGTTTATTGTTTTAATCTAAAATCTGGGTTCCCCTATTTTCCATACGGGCAGCTAGTAGTTTTGGTTTTACAGAATTCTTTTTTACGGGATCCTGGTGTACAACAGGAGCTATATTCAGAACGCTCTGTATCCGTGTATCTCTTTCAGTTGTGTTTGTTAATGTATTTCCTCCACGCATGTATTAATTTTCCACTGCTTTGTAATTTTAAATCTCCGATATTTTTCTACTGTATATTATTTATTTATACTCGGATATCTTGTACTCTGATGTAAATTGTTGTAATATCAATGAAATTGTAAAGGCCCGCAAATCCGTGCTATCTGAGTTGACTAATAACACCACACGTCCAACCCAAATTGCACAGAAATACGAATCATTAATAGAAAGAAGATAGAGGATGAGAAATAGAAAGAAAGAAATATTAGACTAGAAGAAAAACGAAGATCACAACTCACGGCGGAACAAATAAAATATATTATATAACATAAGCTTTGAAATACAAATCTGTTTGGTACATATATACATACCATCATCAGAGTACACATAACATTTGACTCAGCGGAAGTAACTCCAAATAACTAACGTTGAAGCCTCCTGCTTCAAGCTCCTCCAAGTGTATCTGTAAAAGCTTGAAACACTTGACTGCCCGTACAAATTTGGGCACCCAAGAGTTTAGGGAAAACAAAACAAAATAAACTCTGGGTCAGTCATGGGACTGGTGTGAGTAAACTCCAACCACTTGTTTAACTTTTAAAAATCCTTTCAAAAGAAAAGATAATAGTAAGACCAGCCCACACATAAACATGGACGGTTTTTACCTTACTATAACCCAAAACACTTTGATATCAAATCCAATGATATTATGATAATGTCTACATCAAGTAAATAACCAAATAGCAGAACGCTTGCATCTCACGCTCCACATATATATTATAAACTCAAAAACCGCATGGCGCTTATTGGAGATTGGATTTCCAACATGACAAGGTATGGGACCACCTTCCGACAGTGCATCTCTAGAGGCGAATACACCTGGGTTCAACAAGAACGTCTTGCAACCCGGCCCACACATGACCGACCACTCATTTCGCTTGAGTGTATCGAATGTATATCACCCACGGTTGGGCTCAAACCACCGTTTCCCGAATGGGCAGAATCGATAGATTTAGAAACAAAAGGAATTTCTCTAGATAGGTGATTATACACCCTAATGGGAGCGACCCACATAGCCATGCTGCCTGCCCGATTTTTTGTCCTTTCCCGGTTGTTGAGGCCTGAGGCTACGAATACTTACCATTCATTGATAGCACAATCACTTTGAATGCCACATTGTCAGATCCGTTAATCACTAGTTGAGTTTGCACATATATTCTGGATGTTATGCTAAGGGAATAAATCCGTTGCAACCATATATATCCATACAGACCAACCCATTTGATCATTGGAAATACTCTGTCAGACATCCGTCCATTTACGTTCGTCCTGGGATCGAACGAAACCGAAGGCACTATTTCTATTAATAGAAAAAGTCCTTGCACTTTACTCCGTCTTCAATATATTCAGCATACTTGGTTCGCAACGCTAATGCCGATACGGAGTGGTTCTTCGGATAATAATCCAACCGGTCTCTCCATATTGACAACGATGGTCAAAAACTTCGATAGTCTGTGATTTAACTATCGTATAAAAACAAGTGTTCATCCAAACATATCAAACAAATCACTGGGCTCTTTAATTAATATTTCATTAATTAAATCTCTTCTATATTCTCTTATCAATATTTGTTAACCAAATATTTCAATGACCATATTGGCCCTTTTCGCTATTTTTGATTTCGTTTCCTTATCGAATTCTATATATATCGATATATAGGTTTCCAATTGTCAAATTTCTTAAAAATAGTTTAACTCCTTAAATTCCCGGAAAAATTCGCCATAACCTCCCCTGTATCGGGAGCATCGGGAAATTTCAAATAGCATCCCGGTATCTTCCAATCTCAAAAAGAAAAAGAAAAAGCCAAGCGGCTTGCCGATACGGCGCATAAAACCTCATATATGAATTAAACATGTACCTTTTGTCGAGCACCTTATTTATATACCTGCATTATCCTTGCCCCATACCTGTCTCCTGTATGTCTATACCTGTCCCATTTATTTCAACTTCGTACACTCGTTTGACTCAATTCGTTAAAGTAATTCTTTAACTAACTCTCTGCCTATCTCGCTTGTATATTTGAATATAACACGTTTCGAATATATTTCCACTTACTTATCAATCAATTGAATTCAAATTTCAATTTAAGTTCTATATTCGATTTCGAATATATATTTACAATCCCAAATTTCACTTTTCAAAGTTCGATTTTAGTTCAAACTCGATTAACTAATTCTTCTTTGATTTAGTTAATTCTATTCAATAATCAAAAATAGGGTTATTGTTTCAAAAATCATCTTCTTTACTTCACTTGAGTTCACATTTATTTTCTAACTCAAGTCTAGATGGAAATCCGGATTTTTATTTGCTTAAAAATCCCAATATTTATATATAAAATCCATTATGGTTTATAATGGTTTATGGCGCTGCATTTTTAAAAATTTGAATTTGACATAACTCAAAATCTATTTGACGAAATCCAGATTTTTCTCTTTCATTTGAAAGCTATTATTCAGTCGGTCCTGACAGTTCTTGTTTCATAGAATTCCGACTTAATTTGAGTTCTGTATGCTCAATTGAAGTTCGAAACGTCAACTTACGAACTGCAGCGCTGCGGCGAGTTCGTTTTAATTATATTTATATATATAACCTTTTAAACTTCGTTAAATGAATTCAACTCCACTCAAACTTCATTTTCACTTTTATTTGAATTCTATATTCAAATTCAAATTTCACTTCTATTGAATCCTATATTCAGATTCCATATTTCAAATTCCGTTTGAATTATATAGTTAAATCCCATAGTAAAAATTCCGCTTGAATGCTATATTCAATTTCTAAATTTCATTTAAATTCCTTTCTGAATTCTACATTCAAATTCCCTATTCAATTCTCTTCGAATTCAAATTCTATATTTATTTTATTTGAATTTCAAATATCCAAACTCCGATACAATTCTATTTTGAAATTTCACATATTCAACCCCTTTATAATTCTATCATTCAAATCCTATAGTTTAAAACCCATTTGAATTTCATATTCAAATTCCGTAGATTAAATCCTATTTGAATTCAATTTGAATCTCTTATATTCAAATTTCATTTTCCATTTCCATTTGAATTCTAATATTCAAATTCATTTCCAACCCCATTTGAATTCTAATATTCAAACTTATTTTTAACACCATTTGAATTTCTTTACTCAAATCTATTTGAATTCCCTTGAATCCAAATTCCATTTCAAAACCATTTGGATTCCCTATTTTGAAATCCTATTTGAAATTCTACTTCCAATTCTACTTTGAAAATCCTATTTCAAAGTTTATTTCAAATTCTATTTTGAAATTCTACATTCAAATCTCTATTTGAATTTCTTTATTCAAATTCCTTTGAATTCAAATTTAATATTTGAATTTCTATTCAAATCTCTTTTCAAACTTCATATTTAAATTCCATTCAAATCTTTATTCAAATTTCACATTTGAATTCTTCCTTGAAATACTATATTTCAAATTCTATTCAATTCTTCTTTGAAATTCTATATTTCAAATTCTATTTTGAAATTCTACATTCAAATCTCTATCTGAATTTCTTTATTCGAATTCCTTTGAATTCAAATTTTATTTTAATTCCTTGAATTCAAATTCTATTTTTCATTCTAATTTCGTCTATTCAAATTCCATTTGAACTTCTATTTGAATTTCTAATATTCAACCTCCTCTGAAAATTCAAATATTTAAACTCCTTTTAAAATTCAAATGTTATACTCAAATTTCATTTGAGTTATATATTTAAAAATTCCATTTCACATCCTATTTGAAATTTCATTTCGAATCCCAATTTCACGCTTTTATTTCTATTTCTGAATTATCAAATGATAATTCTTTTCACTTCATTTATAACTTCGTTATAAAAGAACTATTTATAAACTTCGTTTATAAAGAACTACTTGTTTTATTTTTCAAAAACAAGTTTATATTTTAATCCCATTAAAAATTCAAATTCTATTTAAAAATAGAATTTTTCCTTTTAAAATCTCAAATGTCCTTTTAATTGGCCCAGTGATATTTAAACACACAAAGCAACGAATTATTTATTTTTCTAACTCGTCATATATAACAATATATATGCAAACAAATAAACAAACAGATAATATATTTTTGAGGAATCCTGTTGGATTCCTCCAACCTGTTTTCCTGCATCCACAGACGTTAGCACATAAATAATACCCATTCTGCTTCGTGGCAGAATATCGCGGTATAGAAGGTCATCCACTATCATAGCGTGGGGCGTATAGGGTAATCATCCGCTATGAAACTGCGGGCATCCGCTAATGAGACTGCGGAAATCCAACCAATCAATCAACCCAATATATATATATATATAGCCTAAATAACTAATATATATAAAACAACCATAAAACATTCACACAAGCAACAGACAATTATTTTTAATGAAATAAAAATAATTCTAAAGGTGAGTGAGATTTACTCACCGCGATTTCCCTTTTTTGCCGAATATTCAAAGTCTAGATTTTCATGAATTCACAGTTGGCTCTGACAAATTCCAAACAACTTCTAGAATCCCAGCTACGAACCCAACTCGGATAATCTCATAAATAAACCTTGTATAACAAGATGATAAATTTTAATTACCTGATTATACCTTAGTTAACTAATTAAATCGCTAATTTCTATTTATTTTAAACAGCTTGCTAAATAAATTTAGAAATCAAATTTCAGTTTTATTTCACTTCATTATTTATATAAATAAATAAAATAACCAACAGGACATGATAAAGGAATTTTGGCTACTCACAATCTTTCTAACTTACCATTTATTTTATGTATGGTTATACATAGTTTTATATAACTTATTTAACTAGAAAAAAAAATCCTAATTACATTATTAACTAATTAAACTTAGAATTAATTACCTTAATTTCATTTTAATCCTCTCTTCCTTTCTGTAATTGGAAATCCTGTTACTGTCATCATTAAAAACACTTGGACCGGAAGACTGACCCTTGCCGACATCATTACAACATTCACCATCCGACTGTTACCAAGGAACTGACCACGAACTGTGCTCCGATCCCCTTCTTCTAGCTACCCGAACTCGAGACCCTTGTTCGAGTAAAAACTGTCGAGCTCTCTGAAACCCAAATCGCGATTCCAGCAACACCTTTAGCCACTCAGTACCCACGACAACACTTCCGTCCTCTCCTGCAAATGCGAGCGCTTCCCAGAGCCTTCGAACCCCTTTGCTCGAACCGTCGATTTGGAAGAATAAAAGGAGTATCGATCTAAGTATGAACTCGATTTGGGTTGAATGATTTCAAAGGATCGAAGATGGCTTAAAAGGAGAAATCCGATTTTCATTTGATGTTTATCTTCGTTTGAAATGGATTAGAATAGGACGGCTTGGTTTTCTTTTCCCTTTTCAGAAGAATGAATTGAAAAGAGAGAGGGGCATCGCGATTTATAAAGGGAGGAGAAACAAATAGTACGTGACATTGAAATGTTGTCTGCTTGATCCTGAAAGGGAGAGACATTTTCTACAGCTCGAGAAGAGTATAGGTCTGCGAAATGTTTGAACATAGGTCGGCTTATGATTCTTTTTTTTTTTTTGTATTGATTTTATTTTAATTAAATAATTAAAATATCTCGCGGTTCTTAACTAGTAATCCCGAATCACTATTCAACCGTGACGACCGACGATACCAGATTATAACGTTATCCTGGTCTAAATGGAGTAGTATCTAGAATTTTATTTTATTGTCTGCAGGAGATATTTAATTTAAATTAATGGTTTAAACTAGATTCGATTTAAAAATATAATTCAATTCCAAGCAGTTGAAAATAAATTAATATTATCGTTCTAATTCAATAGAATTTATATTATTCGATTGAATTGTCTCAATTCAGTTTTAACTCAACGTCAACTTATTTATCGTTCTAGTATTATGGCAATTCAATATATTCAATATTAAATCGTATATCGATTATTAACCCGATAAATTCCATAATAAAAATCCATTTATATTCGAATCAATATTTAAAACCATACTAAATATTTAAAATAAACTGTTCAAAAATCTGGGTCGTTACATTCTTCCCCCCTTAAAAAAATTTCGTCCTCGAAATTGCTAAGGTAGGAAAAATGGTACAAATCCATTACTTCTCGAAAACTCGTCTTATGCTGAAACTCAACACTTTATATTCCAATTAAATTTAATTCGAACCAAAACTTTTGGTTTTTATTCACACACATTCAAATTGATTTAAATCAATTTATCCACTTTGATTCATTTAACTTGCTTTAAGTTAAATTTTAATTCCAGAATTCAAATTCCCGGGTTTTTATTTCAAGTCCTTTTTGAAATCACTTATTTTATAACTAATTCAAATTCAAAACATTTGAATATTTCCAAACTATTTGTTTTCTTCCAAACAAATTTCCATCAAAAAATTTCTAAGGTAGCAATCCATCACTTAGAAACTCGGAAATGAACACTGATGATGTTGCAATCATCATCAGAATTATTTCCCAGCCACTGAAGTGAGTTCAGTGCTTTATTATTTCAAAATCCATTCAAATATGATTTCGATTCAAATCTTTTCAAATTAATGCTATATTACTTTAACATACTTTGAAAAATATTTTTCAATTTCCCAGGATTTTGAATTCTTAATTCTGGTTTGAATTTAATTCTAATTTGTCTCATTTGTATATTCAATTTCTATACAAATTCTATTTTGGTTATAAATAACCATTCTAAGTTTATAATCTCATTTGATTATAAAATCAACATTCAACACATCCATATAATAATTCTAGAAAATTATTCTTTCTATATCAAAATAGAAATTTTGGGTAAAATTATTTCATCTACCCACTTTAAAACTATACCGTGTTCAATCTTCTGTTCAAGTATTTAGAAATCCCTATCGACTTCGTGGCGTCCCACGATTCGACCAGAATTCATAAATCACTCAACAGACTAGCCAACACAATATAAAACAACTTTCATATCAACTTACAAATACGCTCTCTCGTATATATATACACTCAACTCATTCTAGGGTACTACTGACCCTATCTCTAATGAGCACATGCCACACAAGCCTAGGTGTTCGCTCAACCTAAGCTCTGATACCAACTGTAAAGGCCCGCAAATCCGTGCTATCTGAGTTGACTAATAACACCACACGTCCAACCCAAATTGCACAGAAATACGAATCATTAATAGAAAGAAGATAGAGGATGAGAAATAGAAAGAAAGAAATATTAGACTAGAAGAAAAACGAAGATCACAACTCACGGCGGAACAAATAAAATATATTATATAACATAAGCTTTGAAATACAAATCTGTTTGGTACATATATACATACCATCATCAGAGTACACATAACATTTGACTCAGCGGAAGTAACTCCAAATAACTAACGTTGAAGCCTCCTGCTTCAAGCTCCTCCAAGTGTATCTGTAAAAGCCTGAAACACTTGACTGCCCGTACAAATTTGGGCACCCAAGAGTTTAGGGAAAACAAAACAAAATAAACTCTGGGTCAGTCATAGGACTGGTGTGAGTAAACTCCAACCACTTGTTTAACTTTTAAAAATCCTTTCAAAAGAAAAGATAATAGTAAGACCAGCCCACACATAAACATGGACGGTTTTTACCTTACTATAACCCAAAACACTTTGATATCAAATCCAATGATATTATGATAATGTCTACATCAAGTAAATAACCAAATAGCAGAACGCTTGCATCTCACGCTCCACATATATATTATAAACTCAAAAACCGCATGGCGCTTATTGGAGATTGGATTTCCAACATGACAAGGTATGGGACCACCTTCCGACAGTGCATCTCTAGAGGCGAATACACCTGGGTTCAACAAGAACGTCTTGCAACCCGGCCCACACATGACCGACCACTCATTTCGCTTGAGTGTATCGAATGTATATCACCCACGGTTGGGCTCAAACCACCGTTTCCCGAATGGGCAGAATCGATAGATTTAGAAACAAAAGGAATTTCTCTAGATAGGTGATTATACACCCTAATGGGAGCGACCCACATAGCCATGCTACCTGCCCGATTTTTTGTCCTTTCCCGGTTGTTGAGGCCTGAGGCTACGAATACTTACCATTCATTGATAGCACAATCACTTTGAATGCCACATTGTCAGATCCGTTAATCACTAGTTGAGTTTGCACAAATATTCTGGATGTTATGCTAAGGGAATAAATCCGTTGCAACCATATATATCCATACAGACCAACCCATTTGATCATTGGAAATACTCTGTCAGACATCCGTCCATTTACGTTCGTCCTGGGATCGAACGAAACCGAAGGCACTATTTCTATTAATAGAAAAAGTCCTTGCACTTTACTCCGTCTTCAATATATTCAGCATACTTGGTTCGCAACGCTAATGCCGATACGGAGTGGTTCTTCGGATAATAATCCAACCGGTCTCTCCATATTGACAACGATGGTCAAAAACTTCGATAGTCTGTGATTTAACTATCGAATAAAAACAAGTGTTCATCCAAACATATCAAACAAATCACTGGGCTCTTTAATTAATATTTCATTAATTAAATCTCTTCTATATTCTCTTATCAATATTTGTTAACCAAATATTTCAATGACCATATTGGCCCTTTTCGCTATTTTTGATTTCGTTTCCTTATCGAATTCTATATATATCGATATATAGGTTTCCAATTGTCAAATTTCTTAAAAATATTTTAACTCCTTAAATTCCCGGAAAAATTCGCCATAACCTCCCCTGTATCGGGAGCATCGGGAAATTTCAAATAGCATCCCGGTATCTTCCAATCTCAAAAAGAAAAATAAAAAGCCAAGCGGCTTGCCGATACGGTGCATAAAACCTCATATATGAATTAAACATGTACCTTTTGTCGAGCACCTTATTTATATACCTGCATTATCCTTGCCCCATACCTGTCTCCTGTATGTCTATACCTGTCCCATTTATTTCAACTTCGTACACTCGTTTGACTCAATTCGTTAAAGTAATTCTTTAACTAACTCTCTGCCTATCTCGCTTGTATATTTGAATATAACACGTTTCGAATATATTTCCACTTACTTATCAATCAATTGAATTCAAATTTCAATTTAAGTTCTATATTCGATTTCGAATATATATTTACAATCCCAAATTTCACTTTTCAAAGTTCGATTTTAGTTCAAACTCGATTAACTAATTCTTCTTTGATTTAGTTAATTCTATTCAATAATCAAAAATAGGGTTATTGTTTCAAAAATCATCTTCTTTACTTCACTTGAGTTCACATTTATTTTCTAACTCAAGTCTAGATGGAAATCCGGATTTTTATTTGCTTAAAAATCCCAATATTTATATATAAAATCCATTATGGTTTATAATGGTTTATGGCGCTGCATTTTTAAAAATTTGAATTTGACATAACTCAAAATCTATTTGACGAAATCCAGATTTTTCTCTTTCATTTGAAAGCTATTATTCAGTCGGTCCTGACAGTTCTTGTTTCATAGAATTCCGACTTAATTTGAGTTCTGTATGCTCAATTGAAGTTCGAAACATCAATTTACGAACTGCAGCGCTGCGGCGAGTTCGTTTTAATTATATTTATATATATAACCTTTTAAACTTCGTTAAATGAATTCAACTCCACTCAAACTTCATTTTCACTTTTATTTGAATTCTATATTCAAATTCAAATTTCACTTCTATTGAATCCTATATTCAGATTCCATATTTCAAATTCCGTTTGAATTATATAGTTAAATCCCATAGTAAAAATTCCGCTTGAATGCTATATTCAATTTCTAAATTTCATTTAAATTCCTTTCTGAATTCTACATTCAAATTCCCTATTCAATTCTCTTCGAATTCAAATTCTATATTTATTTTATTTGAATTTCAAATATCCAAACTCCGATACAATTCTATTTTGAAATTTCACATATTCAACCCCTTTATAATTCTATCATTCAAATCCTATAGTTTAAAACCCATTTGAATTTCATATTCAAATTCCGTAGATTAAATCCTATTTGAATTCAATTTGAATCTCTTATATTCAAATTTCATTTTCCATTTCCATTTGAATTCTAATATTCAAATTCATTTCCAACCCCATTTGAATTCTAATATTCAAACTTATTTTTAACACCATTTGAATTTCTTTACTCAAATCTATTTGAATTCCCTTGAATCCAAATTCCATTTCAAAACCATTTGGATTCCCTATTTTGAAATCCTATTTGAAATTCTACTTCCAATTCTACTTTGAAAATCCTATTTCAAAGTTTATTTCAAATTCTATTTTGAAATTCTACATTCAAATCTCTATTTGAATTTCTTTATTCAAATTCCTTTGAATTCAAATTTAATACTTGAATTTCTATTCAAATCTCTTTTCAAACTTCATATTTAAATTCCATTCAAATCTTTATTCAAATTTCACATTTGAATTCTTCCTTGAAATACTATATTTCAAATTCTATTCAATTCTTCTTTGAAATTCTATATTTCAAATTCTATTTTGAAATTCTACATTCAAATCTCTATTTGAATTTCTTTATTCGAATTCCTTTGAATTCAAATTTTATTTTAATTCCTTGAATTCAAATTCTATTTTTCATTCTAATTTCGTCTATTCAAATTCCATTTGAACTTCTATTTGAATTTCTAATATTCAACCTCCTCTGAAAATTCAAATATTTAAACTCCTTTTAAAATTCAAATGTTATACTCAAATTTCATTTGAGTTATATATTTAAAAATTCCATTTCACATCCTATTTGAAATTTCATTTCGAATCCCAATTTCACGCTTTTATTTCTATTTCTGAATTATCAAATGATAATTCTTTTCACTTCATTTATAACTTCGTTATAAAAGAACTATTTATAAACTTCGTTTATAAAGAACTACTTGTTTTATTTTTCAAAAACAAGTTTATATTTTAATCCCATTAAAAATTCAAATTCTATTTAAAAATAGAATTTTTCCTTTTAAAATCTCAAATGTCCTTTTAATTGGCCCAGTGATATTTAAACACACAAAGCAACGAATTATTTATTTTTCTAACTCGTCATATATAACAATATATATGCAAACAAATAAACAAACAGATAATATATTTTTGAGGAATCCTGTTGGATTCCTCCAACCTGTTTTCCTGCATCCACAGACGTTAGCACATAAATAATACCCATTCTGCTTCGTGGCAGAATATCGCGGTATAGAAGGTCATCCACTATCATAGCGTGGGGCGTATAGGGTAATCATCCGCTATGAAACTGCGGGCATCCGCTAATGAGACTGCGGAAATCCAACCAATCAATCAACCCAATATATATATATATATATAGCCTAAATAACTAATATATATAAAACAACCATAAAACATTCACACAAGCAACAGACAATTATTTTTAATGAAATAAAAATAATTCTAAAGGTGAGTGAGATTTACTCACCGCGATTTCCCTTTTTTGCCGAATATTCAAAGTCTAGATTTTCATGAATTCACAGTTGGCTCTGACAAATTCCAAACAACTTCTAGAATCCCAGCTACGAACCCAACTCGGATAATCTCATAAATAAACCTTGTATAACAAGATGATAAATTTTAATTACCTGATTATACCTTAGTTAACTAATTAAATCGCTAATTTCTATTTATTTTAAACAGCTTGCTAAATAAATTTAGAAATCAAATTTCAGTTTTATTTCACTTCATTATTTATATAAATAAATAAAATAACCAACAGGACATGATAAAGGAATTTTGGCTACTCACAATCTTTCTAACTTACCATTTATTTTATGTATGGTTATACATAGTTTTATATAACTTATTTAACTAGAAAAAAAAATCCTAATTACATTATTAACTAATTAAACTTAGAATTAATTACCTTAATTTCATTTTAATCCTCTCTTCCTTTCTGTAATTGGAAATCCTGTTACTGTCATCATTAAAAACACTTGGACCGGAAGACTGACCCTTGCCGACATCATTACAACATTCACCATCCGACTGTTACCAAGGAACTGACCACGAACTGTGCTCCGATCCCCTTCTTCTAGCTACCCGAACTCGAGACCCTTGTTCGAGTAAAAACTGTCGAGCTCTCTGAAACCCAAATCGCGATTCCAGCAACACCTTTAGCCACTCAGTACCCACGACAACACTTCCGTCCTCTCCTGCAAATGCGAGCGCTTCCCAGAGCCTTCGAACCCCTTTGCTCGAACCGTCGATTTGGAAGAATAAAAGGAGTATCGATCTAAGTATGAACTCGATTTGGGTTGAATGATTTCAAAGGATCGAAGATGGCTTAAAAGGAGAAATCCGATTTTCATTTGATTTTTATCTTCGTTTGAAATGGATTAGAATAGGACGGCTTGGTTTTCTTTTCCCTTTTCAGAATAATGAATTGAAAAGAGAGAGGGGCATCGCGATTTATAAAGGGAGGAGAAACAAATAGTACGTGACATTGAAATGTTGTCTGCTTGATCCTGAAAGGGAGAGACATTTTCTACAGCTCGAGAAGAGTATAGGTCTGCGAAATGTTTGAACATAGGTCGGCTTATGATTCTTTTTTTTTTTTTTGTATTGATTTTATTTTAATTAAATAATTAAAATATCTCGCGGTTCTTAACTAGTAATCCCGAATCACTATTCAACCGTGACGACCGACGATACCAGATTATAACGTTATCCTGGTCTAAATGGAGTAGTATCTAGAATTTTATTTTATTGTCTGCAGGAGATATTTAATTTAAATTAATGGTTTAAACTAGATTCGATTTAAAAATATAATTCAATTCCAAGCAGTTGAAAATAAATTAATATTATCGTTCTAATTCAATAGAATTTATATTAATCGATTGAATTGTCTCAATTCAGTTGTAACTCAACGTCAATTTATTTATCGTTCTAGTATTATGGCAATTCAATATATTCGATATTAAATCGTATATCGATTATTAACCCGATAAATTCCATAATAAAAATCCATTTATATTCGAATCAATATTTAAAACCATACTAAATATTTAAAATAAACTGTTCAAAAATCTGGGTCGTTACAGAAATGTTCTTCTATTTGTGTTCTGATTTGTCCTGTTCTCAACTCAATACGGGCTTTCCCAATAGGGGAAGTTTGGGTCGTAACATCTTGGTATCAGAGCTTTGGTTTAAAGAGCTTGAGAACAAGGCACATTAGAACCAATCGAAAGAATTCATCAGAGATTGGATTAGTAATATCCAATAGGAGTGACTCGTTAGAGATAGGATCAGTAGTATCCTAGAATGAGTGTGAAGAGTGTTATTTTTAAAATCAAATTTAGTTTTAAAATTTTATATCAATTATTCGTATTTGAATATTTTATTTTATAATTGATTTTGACCATCGAGTATATGAAGATTTTGCATATACGCCTTGCAAACGTGTATACATAGCCTCAGATATACTGGATAGATATAGAATCACACTCTAGTCGCTCGGGGATAATCTGATAATAATGCATCATTATCAGTATTTATGTTCGAGTTTCGAAAGTGGGATATCTATATGATTCCAATTGATTGGTGTGAGAACCAAAACCTTAGACAGGGTTATTATTGTGATTTGGCATTAAAAATGTGATTTTTGAGTAGGTATAAAATTATAGATTAGAAACGTTAATCAACTAATTGATTGTTGATTGTTGGTTGTGATGTTTGATTATTTGTTAACTAATAAAACCAATATGACAATGGAAAGTAAATTTATTCAAATTGAATCCAATATTGAACAGAATTGAAAATTGATTGAAATTGCACACATGTATATGTATGAACAGGTCATAGCAGGGAAGCTAAGAAGGAGAATAAAATTGTATGCCTGACAAATAGGTACACATTTACTGTATTGATTGGGTTTTGATGATTTTATGAGCCGATTGGCTTATTGTTTTGCTTTTACTTTTTCTTTTGGATTGATGAGGGCCTTGTGATGCAAGTTGCGGTTTTACCGATCACCCCGTACAAAGGAGGTTATGGCGAAATATTTCGAAAATTTAGGGTGTTAGCCAAACTTTTGAAAAATTAGAAAATTTTTAGAAACTGAAAAGTTGAAGAATGAAAGCCCGAATGAAAGTTGAGTTGGTTAGTTAAACAACTTTCAGCTCCGTTCCTTTTCGAGAATGAAAAGATTTTAAGTGGGGGAGATTGTAACAACTCGGATTTTCAGAACCAATTTATAAAAATTTTACTTTGGCTATTTTAATGGATTTTGAATATTTAAAATGATTTATTTTAAATAATAACGACTAAAAATTTATTTAAATTAGAGTTAGAACGTATAAATTTATTTTAATTATAAATAGAGTTTGAAATGGCGCGGTAGTTTGAAAATTCGATTTCTTACTTTGAATGAATATACATAATTCAATATAAATCAGATTTCAGTAAAATAAGAAATATTTGAATCTGCTTAATTAAATCTTTCTAATGAATGTGAAAATTTTAAATTTCATAGTATAAATTGAAAGTTATGGCCAGTTTAAAATTTAAAATAGTCACTATGGAATTTATATATATTTTAATATAATAAATGGCCCTTAAAAATAGCCATTTTTCAAACGACCTCCGTTTTCAATGAAACCACTTTTGTTGGATCCGGAATGTCAAATTTTTGCTAGGTTTCAAATTTCATAATTTTTTGAATTAATATGTGAGCGTAGTAAATTAAAACGTGTTTGCCAGTTTAGTTTGAATTTAATCGACTGAAAAATGGTCATTTTTCAAATGGTCTCCAAATTCGAAGAGATTAGTTTTGTTAGGACCGTATCATCAAAACATAGCTAGATTTATTTTTCTATAATTTTTGGAGTCAGTATGTGGCCCCAGTAAATTAAAATGTATGTTTAAAATTTAATATATTGATTTATATTTTAATTTAAAGAAAAACTGATCGAAATAGTCGATTTGGCTTACGAAACATATCCCGTTGTGTTCGAAATGGGGGTATTATGCTAGGGGTGACTGTCGTTGGGTTTGAATTGGAGTTCGGTAGTTAAACAAGTATTTTTGGAATTAAAAAAAAAATTATATAAACACTTGGATAACCCTAACCCCCCTCATTCATTTCAGCCCTCATTCATTTCAGGCCGCCACTTCTTTTCTAAAACGAACACACGAAAAATTCTGAATCTAATTCTTCAATTAACCCCAATCTAGACCAAATTAAATCAGGGTCCTAAAGCGAATATGTTAGAGGGAAGTAAGATCTTTATTCTTAATGGGTATGACGGATTTTAATGCCGTGTGCTGGCCTAAATTTGGGCTCAATGCCGCTTCGTTCGCAGCAAAATCTGGGAGAGGGGAGGCATTCGAATTGGGCACGGTGGCTGGAGGGTGGTGGAGCACTTCAAGGTGGTCGTTGTGGTATATCCTTATGGGGGTCCGGCGTTGGGGTTTTGGCACGGCGACGGTGAACATATTTGGGCGTTGGGTTCGATTGTACAGCAGAAGACGATGAAGAAGACGGGGTTAAGGAGGGATTAGTGGAATATAAAATGTAACTAAGTTTTTTAAATTATTTATTTAATTATTGATTAATGTATTGATGGATAAACGTGTACATCTATTTCATACGAGATCCAAATCCGATGAAACAAGTTGCAATGCGTTCGTATCAGCGAACACTACATTTCACAATTGACCAGGTCCAAAACGGAGCACGTTGGACTTTGAGGCAAATTTAAATCCGAACAAAACAGAAATTCAGAAGAAAAAAAAGAATGGAGGAGTGGAAACGAATGTGAGAACTCCTTCTCACTCAAATTATTTTACAGTTAAATATATCCTAGGTTGCAGACGGGGCTTAGTAGCTCCTGACACTATTTATTGTACAAACCATGGATGATTTGTTTGGATTGATTGTGGTTGTAAAATTGACTGTATTGTGGTTGTAAATATTCATATGATTGAATAAAATGTTTAATCATTAAAAATATCATTTTTAATGTGTAATAAAACCATATAAAAAATAGTCATGTGTTGAAATAAATATTCATTTATAAATCAGACGATTTGTTTATGTACACCCATTTAACTGACATTGATTGGGACGATAAATTTTACATATCGCCCAACTACACAAATAATAAAATCTGTGTCTGTTGATTGAAACCCCACACGGGTATTGGGATGATATTTAACGTACACTAACCCCAATTGTTTAGTTGTATGTCAATCGATGGGTTGACAGACTGTATAAGCGTTATTTATTTATTTTAATGTTTATACTGTAGTAAAATGCACTTTGGATGTTGTATGAATTTTTGATGATTGTTTATCATTATCCGCGATGTATGAAATCCATATAACTGAAATTATATGGTAATCGATTGAGTCTGATTCCAATTCAGAATTAACGAATATTTTTAAATAATGTCCAGTGTATAATCAAAATCGGATATTTTGAAAATATTATCATTTTAGTATTATAATGATAAGAACTATTTAATTTTGATTTGAAAATTGAAATGAAGTGGAAATCATTTTAAAATGAATTTATTAAGAAATATTCAATTTCGGTTAGAAAATTGAAATGAAGTAGAAATCATTTTAAAATGAATTTAAAACGAATTTATTAAGAAATATTCGATTTTGATTTGAAAATTGAAATGAAGTTGAAATCGTTTAAAATGAATTTATAAACGAATCTGTAAAAGACGTTTTGAAGGAAATATTATATATATATATATTAATGGCTTGAATAGAACGCGCCGCACTGCGATCGTTCGCGAATTTCAACCATTAACTTCGAGTGGACATTACGGGAGATCCGACCGTCAGGTTCTCCTAAAACTGGAACCGTTGGGTTCGTATCGAAAAGATATTTCCAATGAATATAATAGTTTTGAAATCTAATGTTTGGATTTGGATATACGTCCTAATCAAATTTGAAAAAGGTCGCTATAAATGCAGTTCGGTGGCCGTTATTGGAAACCGACTGTACGAGCCTTGATAAAATTATTAAAAATATTAATAATTTGTGTAAAATCATAACAAATGATTTGGAAAGAATTGGGATGAAAAATTCCACGTTTGTAAAGATAAAAATATATTTTTATCAAAATGAACTAGTTAATAACTAGAATGATAATCCAACGTTTTTAAATAAATAAATTGGATTTGAGAATGGTTTTAATCTAACCAGAATTTTCCAACGTATAAATTGGAATGGATTTGAATAGAAATCATCTTTAGAATATTTCGATATAGGATTCCGTGATTATACGGATATTGCGGAGGAATTTGGAAGATAGATATATATATATCGTTATTCCCCATACGATATGTGTTTGTTTCAAAATTTGATATTGAATATAAGCCGATATAATTTCTGTTCAGAGCCTTATATTTAATATCGAATTGGATTTTGGTTTTGTCGTGAATGGTGTCTTCAGTAACACTATTCTTAAACCTCGTGGTGAAAAGAATAAATCTTTTAATCAAGATTATTAGAGTTTCCAGTTATACTTAGTAATTGGAATAAAATGGAAAGTGAATTTGGGTTTATTGTGAACGGTGTTTTAAACGACATTGTTTCTTTAATCCAATTAACAGTGAAATGTGATTTGGAAGTTATAAATCTTTTTATTAAGATTTAATGGGAATTTTCCAATGTAAAGTTTTTTTTTCCAATTTAATAAAATAAATTGGAATGGAATGGAATTCGATTTGGTAATAATCGAAGTGAGCTTCTGTGGAGGAAGACTGTTACTATATATGGAATTTAAAAGGCTTTGTCGTTATTCCATTTATATTACTGGTTGGATACGGAAATTTATATCGATTATATATATTGATCTATTTTCCATGTAGATTCCATAATTAATGGAATGTGATTTTGGATTTATCGTGAACTGTATTTTAAATGACATTGGTTCTTTAACCTAGTTAATGACAGGATTTATTTCCTAAATTTGAATAATCATTAAGTAATTATTTTTGAGATTAAAACTGAATTAGAGTTTTAATGAATCTTTAATTAGAATGAAATGGGAATGTGATAATTTAAATTATCAAATTTGTTAAATGATAGAGAATAGAGTATCACCAGTTTGGCCAATCCCAGAAACATGCCAGATCACGTTCTTTTTTAGGGTTTTTACCGTGTCGATTACCTATTTTTGGCCGATCGACAAGCGTTTTTACCAAATTTTCTAGTTTTCATGTTTTTTTAGCAAAACCTTGCCAGGAAAGTGGCAGATCATGTTTTTTTTGGATTTTTTGCCTGTCGGTCACTTGTTTTGCCTAATAGACATTCATTTTATGTAGTTTTTCCAGATTTCACGATATTTGCTCAAAACACAAATTTTTCGGCTTTGATTTTTGTGATGCGATTTATCGTATGCAACCAAGGGATGTGATGCGATATTTTGGCTGTGGGTTTGAAGGATGCGATTTTTTCTTATGTGGTCTTCAAATCTCACCTACTTCTACCTAACCACTCACCTATAAATACCCTCAAGCTTGACATTCATATTGATCCTTTTGGCTTGAATTTTTGGACTTCTTAAGCTCTTAAGCACCATTAATGGCTTTCATCTTCATCTCCATGACTATTGGACATAGCTTGGACCACTAAAACCTTGCACAAACGTTTCCCACCAACTTTTGGACATTCACAATGTAACACCCCACGCCCGCTATGGTCACTCATAAAGGGAATGCCATAGCATCGGTGGAGTATTTTAGTGAATATAGAACAGAAAAATTACAACAAGACAGATATAAATAGTACTTGAAATTTTAAAACATCATCTCATAACAGCGGAAATAAACATGTCTGGTTACATCATAAAACCATGATAAAAGTCAAGTACAATATCCATCAAAATAAAGAAGTACATAATCCCACTCTGTCATACAATAGCCAGAACAAAAGAAAAGATAACTGGATAACTGGAGCTTTACATCTATCCAAGCTAGTAAAGACTGGAACAGAAATCCGATCAAGCTCCACTACTGCCAGGATCCACCGTAGGACCTGAGGGTTGGGAAAAAAGATAAAAACAACGGGGTCAGACATAAGTCTGAGTGAGTCCTATAACTTTAACAATACAATCATTAAAGTAACCAGAGAAGACATAAACTTGTCCTACGGTAATATCTGGGGATGAATGGCTACACTAAGCAGCTTGGTAGACTTAGGATAAACTAAGATAACCGTAAGGACGCATCTACCCACCCATGGATAATTACTAACTGCACCACACCAGTCATTCCTACTTAAAGGTTGATCCCTCCAAGGACTTAGAAAATTTCCCCAGTAGTTTCGTGTACTCCTAGCCCACTACATAGGTGCCGTCCGCCCCTATCTCCACTAGGTGTACCTAGCAATTTTACCCAGTAGTTTCGTGTACCCCTACATAGGTGCCGTCTGCCCCTATCTTTATTAGGTGTACCCACTACTCCCCATCGATCGGCTCCCTACCGTAGATACCCGTGCTGGTCCCACAGTGGGGTGTATCACTCCCCTAAAGTGGCAACCCAATACTATCAACGGTGCACGGCTTTATATCTACACG
Organism: Allium sativum; assembly: GCA_030737875.1. NCBI lineage: Eukaryota > Viridiplantae > Streptophyta > Magnoliopsida > Asparagales > Amaryllidaceae > Allium > Allium sativum. Next base: position 422,274,959 of record CM060909.1, on the reverse strand, counting down.
ATGCAACAACGGCTTATCTACCAGCCCGGGCCCACACACGCATATGAAACCCGTTGGACTTGCGTTGCCACCGCTAACCCGTTTGGCCTCTTATAATCAAGCCCAATATGCGTGTCCCGTCACTCGACATGGGTCGAGCCCACAAAGATACGTTTGGGATATTGGTTGAAATGGGCCCCCACAAGCTACCCACCTAAGCTTGTCACATATCTAGTGTATCCCACTTAACCCTTTAATCATGTTTAATTACATGTTTCCACTTGGTTAAGTATTCTAATCGTATTTTCTATTGCCACCCAAGGCAACCCACTAGATTCCACATGCCACCCAAGGCAACCACTGAATTTCCACATGCCACCCAAGGCACCCACTTAACCCCTCATGTCCCACTACATGCTAATATGGTTAAGTGTTTCTTAATTAATTAAGACCGTGATCTCCCATAAAGACTTCCCACATTAGACTGGCTGTTATGACCGCCTGGTTAAGCCGGTAGAGTCCGGGCAGTCTTACGTCATAACAGAGCCTAACCTCGTGTCTTTACTTTAATCACGTATTTAATTTATGGCTAAGACCTCTCACATTGGGCTAACATTTGTAGCAACTGGTTAAGCCGGTCGGGTCCGGGCAGTTTTACACTACAAATGAGTCCAACCTCGTGTCTTAGTCGATTAATTACACCTAATTAATCACCCCCATATTAATTATCCCTAATTAATATCAAGTTTTCCATAACATGGGTAGACCTAACTCAACAGGTAAATTCCCATGGGGTAGACCTAACTCAATAGGTAAATTCCCACTTATGGTAATTTATTTTTATGGTATGCTTAATCATACCCAATCATACATTTATTAACATATTTTCCAACCCCATCGTTCCCCACGTAAATCGTTCTCACTTCATGACATAATAAAGGGGAAGATCCATCACAAATATCATGGGCTTAGCATATAACTTTGTCATGGGTTAAGAGGATGTCAACTTGCATATATGAACATATATTAACCCAACTACATTTAACCCAAACTTGCATATTATCATACACATATCTTGCATAACATGTTGAACTTGCATATAAGCATTCTCATAACTTGCATAACATGTTAAACATGCATTTAAGCATACACATAACTTGCATAAGCATCCACATACTTGCATAAGCATTCTCATACTTGCATAAGCATTCACATACTTGCATAAGCATTCACATACTTGCATAAGCATTCACATACTTGCATAAGCATGCATAACTTGCATATCATGTCATTTAAGCATATACATATCTTGCATAAGCATTCATATACTCGCATAAGCATGCATAACTTGCATATCATGTTAAACTTGCATTTAAACATATACTTAACTTGCATATGAACTTGCATAACTCACTTTGTTAAACATGCATAATTCCACTCATTAAATATGCATAAACCCACTTGTTAAACATGCATAAACCAACTTATTAAGCATGCATAAACCAACTTATCAAACATGCATAAAGCCACTTATTAATTATGCATAATCATAGTAAAACATAGAGTAGCATATCATTACAAATGATTCAAACTCACTAATCCGCATTTAAGACCATAAGTCTCATTATACCCAATCTACTTACTTTAACAATTGATGTTAAAGTGATAGAAACTCACCACTAGCAAATTTGCACTCCAAATGAAGAAGATTAAGATGCTTAGAATGGATTAGAGGTTGATTAGAGAGTGATTTGCTTGCAACTTCCTTCATGAACTAGTGGAGGCCATGATCAAATTTCATTTTGCCATAGTTTAGTTACAAGACCTAATTATGAATGAATTAGGGTAGGGTTGGGGTCTTATTTATAGGATTAGGTGAGTGTTTTAGGCCCTTAGATTAACCCTAGATTAGATTAGGACCCTTAGATTTAGGAAATCTCTAGAACCAGCCCTCTAAGCCAGCCTAGAACCCAACCTGGTGCACCCAGGTTCACTGGACGCCACGCCCCTGTCGACAGGCAAGTCGACAGGCAAGTCGACACCCCTGTCGACGGGCCTGTCGACAGCCCTGTCGACATGGGTAGGGCGGGAAGCTTCCCGCCTGACCCCGCTTTTCCTTTCCAAAATCTGAAATTAAAATTTTTAAATCTGTTTTTAGTTTTAAATTTTCTGCAAACTTCTTTGGGCCATAACCGGGCCATACGGACTCCGATTCTCGAAAACTCGGACTCTATTTCGCGTATTTTTCCGAGACGAACGTAATGACGCAGCCCGTTAACCCCAATTCCCACATCTGAGACTATTTATCCTGTAATTAGTGAATTTTAGTATTAACTAAAATTCGGGGTGTTACATTCTCCCCTCCTTAAAGGATTTCGTCCCCGAAATCCCTAAGCTAAGGAGAATGCATATCCTACCATCCAAACAACCATCTACTCAAACCATCAACCACTGGCATCCATTGTCCTTAAAACAATTTCTAATGATGTATGAGCATATGCAAAAAGTGTGTGTATATGTTCCCTATCTAATGTATGAACATATGCAAACCATGATAGTGTCATGCATCCATTATGTATGCGAGAAAACCCTATCGACACATACAATATCTACATGAGTGCACAATCATCCACCCAAAATGCATCATCCATGTGATAACACAATCATTATACATCCATAAATATAACTTTCTACACACAATTTTATGCAATATGCAATATGAAGTGACTGAGCCGATCTAGTGCCTAGAGTGTGTGTATATGCATCCACGAGCAACCACTAGCAAACACTTGCATCCACTTGCATCCATCAACCATAACATGTCTCAAACACATGTTTCAACCATAGGTTTACCCTATCTAAAGGTCAAAGGTACTAACGAGAGGACATACCAAAGATAAGATAAGTACTAGTCAAACGATAAAGGAGAAGTTAAAAGACATACTCTCAAAAAGAAATGGATACAAAGAACGCATCTTCGCTTCTGTCTCCCAAGTTGTGTTGCTCTCATCTTCTCCCCATTGCACTTTGACTAGCCGAACCTCTCGATTCCTCAATTTCCTAGTCTCTAACCCAAGGATGCGAGTAGGAGCTCGTCGAATCGTCGCATCACGCTCTACCTCTACATCTCTAAGCAAGCTCGGTTCTACCACCTCTGCGGTCTCATGTAAGCACTTCCTCAAATGAGATACGTGGAATACATCATGTACACCACTAAGTCTGTCGGGCAACTCCACCCTATATGCCATCCGTCCAATCCTTTCCTTAATAGGAAACGGCCCTACGAACCTTGGTGCTAACTTCCCAACAGATCCAAAGCGAACAACATTTCTTAACGGAGATACCTTGACAAAAACCATATCCCCAACCTCAAACTCAAGATCCGTCCTTCTTTTGTCCGCATAAGATTTTTGCCTATCCTGTGCTGCTTTCATCCTTCTTCGAATCAAGTCAATCTTCTCAGAAGTCTCCCTAATCATATCAGGCCCAAGCAAGATCTTATCCGTAGATTCCCACCAACATGTAGGTGATCGACAAGGCCTTCCATAGAGAGCTTCGAAAGGAGCCATACCAATACTGGACTGAAAGCTGTTATTATATGCGAACTCTACCAACGGAAGATGCTCTTCCCATGTACCTCCAAAATCTAAGATACAAAGCCTCAAAAGGTCTTCTAGAACACGATTCACCCTCTCAGTCTGGCCGTCCGTCTGAGGATGATATGCAGTGCTCAGACACAATTGAGTCCCCACTGCTTCTTGCAAACTTCTCCAGAACTCGCTAGTGAAGATAGGATCTCGATCACTCACTATGCTAGAGGGTACCCCATGTAATCGAACTATCTCTCGAAGATATACTGAAGCTAGCCATGGAGCAGTCCTCTTGCTCTTCACAGGTATGAAGTGGGCGCTCTTAGTAAGTCTGTCTACCACCACCCAAATTCCTGTATTACCCTTCCTCGATCTGGGTAACCCGTCAATAAAGTCCATCGAGACACTATCCCACTTCCATTGCGGAACTTCCAATGGGTGAAGCAACCCACCTGGTTTCCTTTGCTCCGCCTTCACTTGCTGGCACACCAAACATCGAGCGACATACTCGGCCACATCTTTCTTCATACCGGCCCAGAAGAAAACCCTCTTCATGTCTCGGTACATCTTGTCCCCACCGGGATGAATGGTCATCCTAGAACGGTGAGCATCATCAAGGATAGCCTTCCTCAAACCCTCGTCTTGCGGTACACAAAGTCTACCGTCTCTACGCAAGCATCCCCTATCGTCTAGGGTATACCTACTCAAATGGCTGGACGACTCCCCCCTTATGAGCTTCTCCACCAACTCAACCAACTGTGGGTCGTCCCTCTGTGCTTCACCAATCCGCCCTAAAAGAGTAGGTCTAACTTCCAAGGAAGCTAGCAATGGAAGGTCTGAAATCAAACATCGAGATAAATTCCAAGCTTCGTCGTTCCACGAACAATGGACTCAAGGACAACCTTTTTCTGCTCAAGGCGTCCGCCACCACGTTACCCTTGCCAGGGGTATACGCTATCTCGAAGTCATAGGATGCTAAGAACTCCATCCACCTTTGCTGTCTCAAATTCAAATCCTTTTGAGAAAACAAGTACTTCAATGATTTGTGGTCAGTGAACAATTCGAATCTCTCACCAAGAAGATAATGGCGCCAAATCTTAAGCGCAAAAACAATAGCGGCCAACTCTAAATCATGGGTAGGGTAATTTTTCTCATGCACTCTCAACTGCCTTCCACCATAGGCTATCACCCTTCCCTCTTGCATTAAGACTGCGCCTAATCCTGTCCCACAAGCATCGGTATAGACAACAAATGGCTTGCTCCCATCTGGCAACACTAAAACGGAGCAGTGGTTAAAGCTCTCTTTAACCGTCGGAACGCATCATCACAATCTACGTCCCATGTGAAAACAAGATTCTTCTTCGTCAAGCGGGTTAATGGGGCTGATATCTTTGCGAAGTCTTTGATAAACTTCCTATAATAACCCGCCAACCCCAAGAAACTTCTTACTTCGGTAGCATTCTTTGGAACCTTCCAATCCTGAATTGATACTACCTTCGCGGGATCCACAGCTATCCCTTCCTTGGAGACCACGTGCCCCAAGAACCGCACCTCCTTCCTCCAGAAGTGACATTTAGAGAATTTAGCCTTAAGGCTATGTGCTCGAAGAGTCTTCAACACCTCCCCAAGATGTAGGGCATGCTCTTCTTCACTCTTAGAAAATACTAAGATATCATCCACAAAGACCACCACAAATTTATTAAGGAACTCCCTGAACACCCTACTCATCAAATCAACGAAGTATGCAGGGGCGTTCGTCAACCCAAATGGCATCACCAGCCACTCATAGAAACCATCCGGAGTTCTAAAGGCAGTCTTGTCTATGCTATCCTCAGCCACCCTCAACTGATGAAACCCCGTGGCTAAGTCCAACTGAGAAAATACTGAAGCGCCAACCAACTGATCGAAAAGATCATCAATCCTCGGCAATGGGTGTCTATTCTTCTTTGTGAGCTTGTTGAGTTCTCTATAGTCTACACAAAGTCTGAGGGACCCATCCGCCTTTGTAGCAAATACTACCGGAGCACCCCACTCCGATACACTCCGTCTTATGAACCCCTTCTCAAGCAACTCCCCTACTTGCTTATGGAGTTCCCTCCTCTCACGAGGAGCCATGTGGCGCACTGGTAAAGATACCGGTTTAGCATTATCCACCAAATATATTCGGAAGTCAATCTCCCGTTTCGGAGGTAAGCCCTTCACCTCCTCAAACACATCCGGATATTCCCGGACCACTCTAACAGATTGCAAACTCTCGACCGAAGCGTCAAGCGATTCAAGATAACTTAGCATAACAGAATCCCTGGGATTACAAGAAATCTCGAGAGTGTTACCCAAGCGGGTCATGAGCCTAACAACTCTCCTTTCGCAATCAAGAACGGCACCATTACTGGATAACCAGTCCATGCCCAAAATCAACCCATAGCCCGTGAAGCCCAAAACAAAAGCATCACATCTAAACTCAATGCTAAGTATAGAAATCTTCAAACCCAAACATATCATGGACAAATAAGTGGAGCCCCCAATTGGGTTTGAAACAACCAAGGGATCATCTACCAGACTGGTGTCTAAGTGCAGTGACTCAACTAATGATGATGAGATAAAAGAATGCGATGCGCCTGAATCAAACAATGTACGGACAGGATGATCAAATAGAAAAACCAGACTTTCCACGGAAATAGTTCTACCTCTCTCCTGAATCGGTGGAACCGCGAGAGCCTGTACTTGCCCCCTAGCCTGACCCTGTGCCATAAGAGCTTGCACCTGTCCTCCTGAGGTAGACCCCGTCCTTTGCCCTTTCTTAGGACAGTCTTTCACTAGATGCCCTGCTTCGCCACAGTGGAAGCAGCCAGTCTTCTTCTTCTTGCGACAATCCTTGCTTAGGTGGCCAGGTGTCCCGCAATTGAAACACTTCTTCTTCTTGCCCTTGCCACCGTTGCCTTTCCCACCTTTGTTTTGTTGTTGTTGCTGAAGCCTCTTTTGATCTCCCTTCTTCTCGGGCGCCTGACTAGCATTGGAACCCTTCCCTTCTTCATGCATGAGTGCCATGTCAACTAGCTTCTCAAAGGTGGCCCCCATAGGGATATGAGTCATAGCCAACCCATGCATCGGTTCATTCAAGCCTTTCACGAACCTCAAAGCCTTCTTCTCCGGTGTATTCACCATATCTAGGCCAAACCTTGCCAATTGATTAAACTTGTTAACATATTCCTTCACCGAGAGATTTCCTTGCTTTAGAGTCAAGAATCTCTCCATATACAAGTTTTCCTCCGCCCTTGAGAGAAACTTTGCCACAAATCTTTGCCTAAAATCCGCCCAAGAGTCAACGGGGCGTTCTCCATTAGTGACCTCCCACCAGAATGAGGCCTCTCCTTTCATTAACCAAGCAGCCAACTTGACTTTCTTTCCTTCTTCCATCTCAAAAATATCTATCAATTCTTCCACCTCCTTAAGCCAATCTCTAGCCTCCACAAAAGTTTCAGATCCTTGAAAAGGTTTCCCTCCCATAGCTTTAAATTCCTTGCAAGTCTTAGCAAAAGTATCCGTGCGAGGAGGAGGGGGAGGAGGAAGATCGGGTGCTACGGTTGGTGGAGGAATATTTGCTGGACCTGCAGTGGTGGCCCTAGCCTCCATCAATCTCCTATACCATACTGGTACCGTCACACCCTCCGGAAAGTTAAGATCCTCAGCCATGCTGAAACGAAAAAGGAAAGATTCAAAACGGAGAATTCGAAGGATATAGATATGGCTATTGGGGATTATGCTTTTCTTTCAAAAACCTTTCTTTTTAAAAGACATGTCTTTGAAAATATTTCTTCCAAAAATGTTTTAGAAAAATAGTTTTCTAAAAATTTTATCTGTTCCGGTAACCTTTGCTCTGATACCACGTGTAACACCCCACGCCCGCTATGGTCACTCATAAAGGGAATGCCATAGCATCGGTGGAGTATTTTAGTGAATATAGAACAGAAAAATTACAACAAGACAGATATAAATAGTACTTGAAATTTTAAAACATCATCTCATAACAGCGGAAATAAACATGTCTGGTTACATCATAAAACCATGATAAAAGTCAAGTACAATATCCATCAAAATAAAGAAGTACATAATCCCACTCTGTCATACAATAGCCAGAACAAAAGAAAAGATAACTGGATAACTGGAGCTTTACATCTATCCAAGCTAGTAAAGACTGGAACAGAAATCCGATCAAGCTCCACTACTGCCAGGATCCACCGTAGGACCTGAGGGTTGGGAAAAAAGATAAAAACAACGGGGTCAGACATAAGTCTGAGTGAGTCCTATAACTTTAACAATACAATCATTAAAGTAACCAGAGAAGACATAAACTTGTCCTACGGTAATATCTGGGGATGAATGGCTACACTAAGCAGCTTGGTAGACTTAGGATAAACTAAGATAACCGTAAGGACGCATCTACCCACCCATGGATAATTACTAACTGCACCACACCAGTCATTCCTACTTAAAGGTTGATCCCTCCAAGGACTTAGAAAATTTCCCCAGTAGTTTCGTGTACTCCTAGCCCACTACATAGGTGCCGTCCGCCCCTATCTCCACTAGGTGTACCTAGCAATTTTACCCAGTAGTTTCGTGTACCCCTACATAGGTGCCGTCTGCCCCTATCTTTATTAGGTGTACCCACTACTCCCCATCGATCGGCTCCCTACCGTAGATACCCGTGCTGGTCCCACAGTGGGGTGTATCACTCCCCTAAAGTGGCAACCCAATACTATCAACGGTGCACGGCTTTATATCTACACGATGCAACAACGGCTTATCTACCAGCCCGGGCCCACACACGCATATGAAACCCGTTGGACTTGCGTTGCCACCGCTAACCCGTTTGGCCTCTTATAATCAAGCCCAATATGCGTGTCCCGTCACTCGACATGGGTCGAGCCCACAAAGATACGTTTGGGATATTGGTTGAAATGGGCCCCCATAAGCTACCCACCTAAGCTTGTCACATATCTAGTGTATCCCACTTAACCCTTTAATCATGTTTAATTACATGTTTCCACTTGGTTAAGTATTCTAATCGTATTTTCTATTGCCACCCAAGGCAACCCACTAGATTCCACATGCCACCCAAGGCAACCACTGAATTTCCACATGCCACCCAAGGCACCCACTTAACCCCTCATGTCCCACTACATGCTAATATGGTTAAGTGTTTCTTAATTAATTAAGACCGTGATCTCCCATAAAGACTTCCCACATTAGACTGGCTGTTATGACCGCCTGGTTAAGCCGGTAGAGTCCAGGCAGTCTTACGTCATAACAGAGCCTAACCTCGTGTCTTTACTTTAATCACGTATTTAATTTATGGCTAAGACCTCTCACATTGGGCTAACATTTGTAGCAACTGGTTAAGTCGGTCGGGTCCGGGCAGTTTTACACTACAAATGAGTCCAACCTCGTGTCTTAGTCGATTAATTACACCTAATTAATCACCCCCATATTAATTATCCCTAATTAATATCAAGTTTTCCATAACATGGGTAGACCTAACTCAATAGGTAAATTCCCATGGGGTAGACCTAACTCAATAGGTAAATTCCCACTTATGGTAATTTATTTTTATGGTATGCTTAATCATACCCAATCATACATTTATTAACATATTTTCCAACCCCATCGTTCCCCACGTAAATCGTTCTCACTTCATGACATAATAAAGGGGAAGATCCATCACAAATATCATGGGCTTAGCATATAACTTTGTCATGGGTTAAGAGGATGTCAACTTGCATATATGAACATATATTAACCCAACTACATTTAACCCAAACTTGCATATTATCATACACATATCTTGCATAACATGTTGAACTTGCATATAAGCATTCTCATAACTTGCATAACATGTTAAACATGCATTTAAGCATACACATAACTTGCATAAGCATCCACATACTTGCATAAGCATTCTCATACTTGCATAAGCATTCACATACTTGCATAAGCATTCACATACTTGCATAAGCATGCATAACTTGCATATCATGTCATTTAAGCATATACATATCTTGCATAAGCATTCATATACTCGCATAAGCATGCATAACTTGCATATCATGTTAAACTTGCATTTAAACATATACTTAACTTGCATATGAACTTGCATAACTCACTTTGTTAAACATGCATAATTCCACTCATTAAATATGCATAAACCCACTTGTTAAACATGCATAAACCAACTTATTAAGCATGCATAAACCAACTTATCAAACATGCATAAAGCCACTTATTAATTATGCATAATCATAGTAAAACATAGAGTAGCATATCATTACAAATGATTCAAACTCACTAATCCGCATTTAAGACCATAAGTCTCATTATACCCAATCTACTTACTTTAACAATTGATGTTAAAGTGATAGAAACTCACCACTAGCAAATTTGCACTCCAAATGAAGAAGATTAAGATGCTTAGAATGGATTAGAGGTTGATTAGAGAGTGATTTGCTTGCAACTTCCTTCAAGAACTAGTGGAGGCCATGATCAAATTTCATTTTGCCATAGTTTAGTTACAAGACCTAATTATGAATGAATTAGGGTAGGGTTGGGGTCTTATTTATAGGATTAGGTGAGTGTTTTAGGCCCTTAGATTAACCCTAGATTAGATTAGGACCCTTAGATTTAGGAAATCTCTAGAACCAGCCCTCTAAGCCAGCCTAGAACCCAACCTGGTGCACCCAGGTTCACTGGACGCCACGCCCCTGTCGACAGGCAAGTCGACAGGCAAGTCGACACCCCTGTCGACGGGCCTGTCGACAGCCCTGTCGACATGGGTAGGGCGGGAAGCTTCCCGCCTGACCCCGCTTTTCCTTTCCAAAATCTGAAATTTAAATTTTTAAATCTTTTTTTAGTTTTAAATTTTCTGCAAACTTCTTTGGGCCATAACCGGGCCATACGGACTCCGATTCTCGAAAACTCGGACTCTATTTCGCGTATTTTTCCGAGACGAACGTAATGACGCAGCCCGTTAACCCCAATTCCCACATCTGAGACTATTTATCCTGTAATTAGTGAATTTTAGTATTAACTAAAATTCGGGGTGTTACACACAAGGACATTTTCACTGCTTTTGGGCTATTTTGAACATTTTTGGATATTTCTTGGATTTTTTTGACTTTGAAGCTATTTTATGGATGCTACTGACCAAGTCAACATATTTTTCAATAAACGATGAAGAAGAAGAAGAAGGGCATTTTGGTCAAGGTTTAGAATTAACAAAGATTTTGTTGTTTTATTGTAACGCTTTGTACTCAAGTATCGTTCGAACTTGTACAACTTTGTAATATGCAATTATATGATTAATGATTACTATAAAGTGGACGTAGGCGTTAGTGCCGAACCACTATAAAAATTTGTGTTCTTCTGCATCACTTTACTATATGTTTGGATTATCGCATTCATACCACACATACATAGAGGGTCGGCGTGTGCTGAAGAAAGCGACAATTCTGTTGGGAATGGGTCCCTTCCTATGTGAAAAAACTCATATTTAATTAATTAGAGCAATAAGTGTAGCTACGGTATTTCGTGCTTTTATTTGAATAGGTGACTATTTGACCTTTGGTGTGCCTTGGTATTTGCATCTTGTTGGGAATATTAACCTTATTAATTATGGTGGTTGAATGGAGACTTCAAGGTGCCTCTTTGGTGACTATATATACATCCATTTTTGGGTAGCAAATACAACAACAACAAAACTTTGTCAGTTTCTCCAAGACTTTGTGGGTTGCTTCTAGTACTTTGAGATTGCCCTTTGCTGGAGTGTTTTTGTGAGATCTCTCAGCTTTTCTAAGCTCTATTTCCCAGTGATATTTTTCACTTTTCTCGCTTTTTTTTTGATGCTGTTATTGCTAGCTATTGTTGGATAATTTGTGTATCCACTTTGTAACTTGAATTTGGATTTGTGTACTACTCCGTTATCATAGTAAGAGAAGTTTGGGAGGACCCCTATTATTGGTCCCATGGTCGTTACTCTTCACATCGAAGAGGTTTTCCACGTTAAAAATTCGTGTGTTCTTACTTTATTATTATCTCTTGTTCCGTTGATTATTTGCATTAATCATTGGTGATTGTGATGCATTTTGCTGGATTTGTCAATGTCATTCATAACAAACTGGTATCAGAGCAAGGTTGGTTAATTTGTAATATCCCCTGATGAATTCTAGTAATATCAACACTAGTAGAATGATTAGTTTGAATGGAGCTAACTATCATATTTGGAAGAGAAAAATGAGAGACTTGTTGTATGTCAAAATTTGGCATTTACCTGTGTTTAGTGATGAAAACCAGAAGGTAAAACTGATGAACAGTGGCAATTTGAACATGAACAGGTGTGTGGATTCATTCGTCAGTGGGTTGATGATAATGTTTTGAATCATATAAATGATGATGTTCATGCAATATCACTATGGCAAAAACTTGAATCCCTTTATGCTAATAAGTTTGGAAATAATAAGTTGTACCTTATCAAGCAATTAATGGGCTTGAGGTACAATTCAAGCAATTCACTTTCTGATCACCTGAATTATTTTCATTGCATTATTCAATAATTACCAGCTATGGATATAAATTTTGATGATGAAATTCAGGGACTTTTGTTACTTGGCACTCTTCTTGATTCATGGGACACTTTCAGAATGACACTTTGCAACTCAGCACCACATGGAAAAGTTACACCGGATATTGCCAAAGTTGGTATTTTGAATGAGGAGATGAGGAAGAAATCTCATGGTGTGTCTTATTTTCATCCGAGGAAGCATATGTTGCTGAAAACAGAGGAAGAAGCAAGAGTAAAGCTCCAGTTTCCAGAGACAAAAGCAGAAGCAAATCTCGTGGAAGATACGCAAATATGAAGTGCCATTATTGTGATAAATCCGGTCACATAAAGAAATATTGCTACAAGTGGAAAAGAGAAAATAAGGGTTGTAAAGGCATGGAAGATAAGAAGCAAGATCAAAAAGATTGCAGTAATGATGATAGAGCTGCTACTGCAACTGGCACTGATCTTATCATTGTACATGATGAGAGCTATGTGAACCTTGCTAAATATGAGTCAAGTTGGGTCATTGACAGTGGAGAATCACTACATGTGACATCACGAAAGGAATTCTTCACATGTTATACACCTGGTGACTTTGGGGTGTTGAAGATGGGTAATGATGGTGTGGCCCAGGTTGTGGGCATTGGAGATGTATGTTTGGTGACCAACATTGGAGCAAAATTAATGCTTAAAAATGTAAGACATGTTCTTGAAATTCGATTAAGCTTGATCTCTACTGGAAAACTCGATGATGATGGGTACTGCAACACTTTTCATTGTGGTCAATGGAAGCTTACTAAAGGAAACATGGTGCTAGCTCGTGGGAAGAAGCACACAAGCCTGTACTTGCTGCAAGCCTCAATTCCCAATGTTTCTGTAAATGTGGAAAATGACGATCTTGCAAAATTGTGGCACAGAAGACTTGGTCATGTAAATGAAAAGGGGCTAAGTTGTTTGATGAAGAAAAATGCACTACCTGATTTAAAATGTGTAAAATTAGACAAATGTTCTCATTGTTTTGCAGGAAAGCAGAATCGGGTCTCGTTTAAGAGACATCCTCCTTCAAGAAAATCAGGTTTGCTTGATCTTGTTCATTCTGATGTTTGTGGTCCGTTAAAAGTTAAGACCTTTAGTGGAGCACTTTACTTTGTTACTTTTATTGATGACTATTCAAAGAAATTGTGGACATATGCTTTAAAAACAAAAGATCAGGTACTTGATGTTTTTAAGCAGTTTCAAGCCTTGGTTGAAAGGCAATCTGGTAAAAAGCTAAAGTGTTTACGTTCTGACAATGGTGGTGAGTACATCGGTCCACTTGATGAATATTGTAAGGCTCAAGGTATTCGGCATCAGTTTACACCAAAGAAGACTCCACAGCTGAATGGTGTAGCAGAGAGAATGAATAGGACTTTGTTAGAGAGAATGAGGTGCATGCTTTCAGAGGCTAAGTTCCCAAAATACTTTTAGGGTGAAGCTTTATTTATAGCTACACATGTGATTAATTTGTCTCCTTGTTTTTCTTTGAATGGTGATGTTCCAGATAAGGTTTGGCTTCGCAAGGAGGTTTCTTACAGTCATTTACGTGTCTTTGGATGCAAGGCATTTGTGCATGTGCCTAATGATGAAAGATCGAAGTTGGATTCCAAGACTCGCCAATGCATCTTTGTGGGATATGGTCTTAACAAGTTTAGCTATAGGTTTTATGATCCTATAGAGAAGAAATTGATTCGTAGCAAGGATGCACACTTTGTTGAAGACCAAACAATTGAAGAAATTCAGAAACCACAAGAAACTGCATCTCGTAGTGGCTATGATCTGGTTGATTTAGATCTCCCTCCATTGACTCCTGCAACTCCAACAATTCCTGCACCAACTCCAACTGAGCATGTACAACAAAATGACAATGAAGGTCATGTACTTGAGGAAGATGATCCCCATGATGAAGATGCTGAAATTGATCATCATGCTTCTCCTGAAACTCAAAAAACCTTTGTAAGGCGATCTACCGGGGATCGATGCCCTTCCACTAGGTATCCTTCTTCCGAGTATGTTCTCTTAACCAACGGAGGAGAACCTGAGACCTTTAAAGAAGCTATAGACAGCGATGATAAGCAACTTTGGTTGGATGCAATGAAAGAAGAGATGAAGTCGTTGCATGATAACAACACTTTTGATCTAGTGAAACTACCAAAGGGAAAGAAGGCTTTGAAGAATCGTTGGGTTTACAAGCTGAAGCAAGATGAAAATGCAAAGACGCTTCGGTACAAAGCAAGACTTGTAGTAAAAGGATGCAACCAAAGAAAGGGAATTGACTTTGAAGAGATATTTGCACCGGTTGTCAAGATGTCTTCCACCAGAGTTGTTTTGGGTCTTGCTGCTAGTTTGAATTTAGAAGTTGAGCAGTTGGATGTGAAGACCGCTTTTCTTCATGGTGACCTTGAAAAAGACATTTACATGGAACAACCAGAGGGCTTCAAAGTTAAAGAGAAGGAAGAATATGTGTGCAAATTGAAGAAGAGTTTGTATGGTTTAAAACAAGCTCCAAGGCAATGGTATCGCAAATTTGACTCTTTTATGGGGGAGCAAGGCTACAAAAAGACATATAATGATCATTGTGTTTTCTTGAAGAAATTTGCTAACGGTGATTTTATCATTTTGCTACTTTATGTTGATGACATGCTTATTGTAGGGAAAAATGTAGAATGGGTTGCTAGTTTGAAGCAACAGTTGAGCAAGACTTTCTCCATGAAGGAACTTGGTCTGGCGAAGAACATTTTAGAAATGAGAATTATTCGTGATCGCAAGGCTCGAAAGTTATGGCTATCACAAGAAGCATATATTCAGAGAGTGATTAAAAGGTTCAATATGGAGAAAGCAACACCTGTGAGTACTCCACTTCCTATGCATTTTAAGTTGTGTTCTCAACAGTGTCCTTCCACAACAGAAGAGAAGGAGAAGATGACGCATGTTCCTTATGTTTCTACCGTGGTTAGTTTGATGTATGCAATGGTTTGCAATCGGCCTGATATAGCTCACGCTGTAGGTTTGTTTAGTAGATTTCTTTCTAATCCAGGTAAAGAGCATTGGACTGCTGTGAAGTGGATTATGAGATACTTACAGGGTACTGCTGATATGAAGCTTTATTTTGGGAGTGACAAACTTTGTCTTGTTGATTATTCAGATTCGATATTGACTTGAGAAAATCTACTTCGGCTTATTTGGTCACTTTTGCAGGGGGAGCAGTGTCTTGGCAATCTGGGCTACAAAAATGTGTGGCTTTGTCTACTACTGAGTCGGAGTTTATTGCAGCGACAGAGGCATGTAAGGAGTTGTTGTGGATGAAGCAATTTGTTCGTCAGCTTGGATTTACACAAAAGAGGTATGTGTTGTATTGTGATAATCAAAGTGCAATCCATCTTGCTAAGAATCCCACTTTTCGTGCAAAATCGAAGCATATTGATGTGAGATATCATTGGATACGTGATGTTCTTGATAATAAGTTAATTGAGCTTGAGAAAATTTATACCAACGACAATGGTTCCAACATGATGACTAAAGCTTTGGCAAAAGACAAATTTGAGACTTGTCGTTCAATTGCCGGAATGGCAACCACCTCCACATAGTCGGGAGGAGGAGGTCTGTTGGGAATGAGTCTCTTCCTATTTGGAAAAACTCATATTTAATTAATTGGAGCAATAAGTGTTGCTACAGTATTTCATTCTTTTATTTGAATAGGTGACTATTTGACCTTCGGTTTACCTTGGTATTTGCATCTTGTTGGGAATAGTAACCTTATTAATTATGGTGGTTGAATGGAGACTTCAAGGTGCCTCTTTGGTGGCTATACATACATTCATTTTTGGGTAGCAAATACAACAACAACAACATCAAAACTTTGTCAGTTTCTCCAAGACTTTGTGGGTTGCTTCTAGTATTTTGAGATTGCCCTTTGCTGGAGTGTTTTTGCGAGTTCTCTCAGTTTTTCTAAGCTCTGTTTCCCGGTGATATTTTTCACTTTTCTCGCTTTTGTTTTGATGTTGTTATTGCTAGCTGTTGTTGGATAATTTGTGTATCCACTTTGTAACTTGGATTTGGATTTATGTACTACTCCATTATCATAGTAAGAGAAGTTTGGGAAGACCCCGTCATTGGTCCCGTGGTTTTTTCTCTTCACATCGAAGAGGTTTTCCACGTTAAAAATTCGTGTGTTCTTACTTTATTATTATCTCTTTTTCTGTTGACTATTTGCATTAATCATTGGTGATTGTGATGCATTTTGCTGGATTTGTCTGTGTCATTCATAACAAATTCCCCACGTCAACAAGGCCTATTTTTCTAATCACGTGTTTTGTATTGACCACAGATAAAACATTACACTACAATGTTTAATTGATTTTTAGGATGATGAATCTATTAAAGAATTGGTTGTATTAGATCTGAATCATCTTAAAAAGATGTCTAGGAGAGAGATTGTTATTCATGTAAGAACATATCTTATTTTTATTTTATTTTTGCTGTTTTAATCCTTTTTGTTTAACATTTACGTGTATAACGGTTAATCCATAAACTGTGAATATATAAACATCTGCAGTTCATGTCTATGTTTCCCATTAATGTTGTCTGTTTTTCTTTCTTTCCTTGGGTTCAATTTTCAATCATTATCCTTTTCTCGGTTGCTCTCGCTTCTTAGGATGTGCAGGTTGAACATCCTATGCCTACTTCTCGTGCACTGAAAACTTGGAAGAAGAGACAGAAAAAACTAATTTCTACTCACATCCTGCTTGCGTCCTTTTCAATTCCTTCAAATGTTTTTTGAAATTGTATTTATGAACGCAGTTGAATCAAATTGTACCAGTTCTTACTGCGGTACGAATTGAAAAACTGTTGTTTGTTTTATGATTTTGTCGTCTGACTTGACATTCTGTTATTTCACCATTTAACTACTGCTAAGTTTCCATAATATTACAGACATGTTCTGGCCACCGTCTTGCCTTGCGGTAAACTACTGCTTCATTTTATTCTAACCACTATATCTATACGACATAGTATTTTCCTTGTACAGTTTCATGTATACCTTATAATATATACGAACAAAATCATTACAATCAGACATATAACAACTTACGAATAACATTAAATTGCAACAACCAAAAACATGTTTTAAGGGAACAAATAGATTTAATAATAAATGACCATACACAGTATGGCTACTTGAACTGCTATTTTCCTTGATTTAGAGCATGACAACCTCAACCTCCAACGATTATAATGCCTGTGGAATCTAATTAACTAGTATTTGAAATTGTGTACTTTGATGTTTCTAATGTTTCAATCTCTCTAAGCTAGGATACTAATGTAGACCCCTTAGCCGAGCTGAGCTGTTGAGAATAGTGGAATGAAGATTATGGTCATTATATGTACAACTTCAACTGCGAATATTGTGTACCTGTGATTGCGAATATTTAGGAAAGAAAGAAAACTCAATATGTTTTGCTGTAAGGTCAGTGTATGAACTATGAATTATGGTTTTTTTTTAAGTATGTGTTGCAACACTCATACCATTTTCTGACTAGTGCTTGAGCTCAGTTAAAAATTCGGAAGGCATGAGAGGTTTTGGCTATAAAAATTCAATTTAAATTGGGATATCCACTGATGTCCAAACACTGATAGCTGCAAATAAAGATATGCACAGCGAATGCATCAATATGCAATCAGAGGAAGTATAAATGGAGAAATGAAAATAAATATGGATTGGAAGCGAAATTATGCCTCTGGCATATACAGATTTTGTTTTCATACAACCACATTCCACTGTTAGCCTATATAAATAAGAGAACTTTAAAGAAGAAAAATTATCAGATGCGACAACAACGAACAACGGAGAAAAGCTTCATTGGATAATTTTCCTAACAAAATCGTCATTCGATCAAACAAGCTTCTCTGATTAATCGACATCACAACAACAACAGTCATACTTTGACATCGTCTTAGCGGCGTTCAGTCGCTGAGCACTGAACGCCACAAGCTGCAGATAGAAAGGACATCACCATTGCCAGATCTCATTTCAACTCAAGCAAATTAAAAGAACATCAGCCAGATAATCATCAATCTCTGCTGGGTTCAGTACCCTGAATTTTCTGTCATCATTGTACCGCTTCGCAAGAAATGTTTTCTTCTCTGCCTCTTCTCCAAATAATATGGTCTTGATCTTAGTTTGTGCAAAAAAATTCGGTTACCTCAACCATCTACCAGAATAGCAAAGAAGCTGCATACCTTAAAACTTGGTTGGATATTCGGGTTGATCAATGAATCTACATTTTCGAGTGATATTCTACATTTTCTAGTCACATTACAACCTCCATCGTCCTTTTCATTTTCAGACATTTGAGAGCGTGCACCATCTGAATCGCTATCATTTTCTTCAGCATTGCCAGCATTTTCGTATCCATTGATCTTTCTTGGAGATTAGCCACAGTTTGCTGCATATTTTCAATGAGCATGTGTGCAGCTGTGCTCGGAAAATTCACGACCAATAAACTCTATCGATTCAATCACGGTGTACGAAATCGCAACCTCTCCACCTCTTGCAGTACCCATTTATATAACATTTGGAAAGTCAACTAGTCAAAGGATGATTTAGTTCAGCATTTGCGGCATAAGCATTTGCCTTTGGTTGAAATCTATTGGGCAGATGAGAACGAGGTGGTGGTGCAACCCAAGCAGGATTTGGTGCTTTTCATTCAATAAACCTTCTTGAATTTGCATTTCGGACTTTGTACCGTTCATGGAATGTAATTCACTCGATGTTATCGGGTTAAACATTGAATCTCACTGCTGTCATCATCATTGTTATTATCATCTTCATCAATCTCAAACAAAAGTATTCTCCATTTTGAATTTATCAAAGTTATCATGACAATGCGATAGTTTCCGTCCCTCTAAAAGACTACCTGTACATATAAAGTTCAATTACATATTACTAAATATAAAAGGAAACACTAGTGAACTATTCATGTTAACAGGAAGTGACCGATTTAAGCAGTAGAGAATTATGTGTAAGATAGGACTTACAAAACCTAAATACATGAGTAGAAGAGAAAACCTAAAAACACCGAACTTTTATCGACTCTAAATCAATTGAAGCGGTGATTTTAATTAAAATCACAAATGAATTTCTTGAAAATAAAATAAAATACAAACAGCTCAATGAAATAAAAAAATAAAAAAATTTGACATGCATTAGTTTTAGTTCAGCTAATAGTCTAAGAAAAACATATCTACAAAGATGGTAGGATATTAATTTTTACATTCGCTTAAAAGATTGATTGATTAACGTAATCACTTGACTATATGATTGTTTTCAATGAACCATCATATATACAAATGATGCATCAAAGTAATTTACTATGAACCCTAAACACATAAATTTTACCTGTCTTTATAAATTAGCTTGGTATATTATATATGCATTTAACTTTTATTTTTCAAAATAAAAGTTTTAAGAACGTATCAACGAAGATAATCTAATCTTTTTTTTGGTGATCTTTACATGGAATATTAATAAATAATTTTAGTTGACATTTGACATTTATTCATGAACCAACATTTATACAAACATATCTAACAAATTACTTTATTACAAATTAGAGTCAAAAATAATATAATTACAGACCGCTTGTTATGACAACTGAATAGGTAAGGTTTCGTTTCATTCACCTAGAAATGATATATGCTGCAGAAAAAAAAGATATGCATAAAATAGTATGCAACTAGTGCTCACAAGTGGATCAACGTTTAATAAGTCACATAAATAGAACGTATGCTATATATAAGATATGTCAGTTATATAAGTCACAAAAAAGATATACATAAAATATGTTAGCTATATATATATATATATATATATATATATATATATATATATATATATATATATATATATATAGGATCAGGGAGCCCCCTAAATTTCAGCCCCCCATTTGCACCTCAATTCTAGCCACATATTTATGCTTAAAGAAAGTGAGTGGGAGTTGAGAGAATGAGTGGAAGAAGAGATGGAGGAAATTTGTGGTGGAAAAGTGGTAGGCTAAAGGGGTGTTAAGTTTTTTGTGTGCCATTGAACCTGCCCCCCCCCCCCTACACACATACACACACACACACACACACACACATATATATATATATATATATATATATATATATATATATATATATGAAATCCTAAAAGCAGCAAATCCATCATATTTGATTTTATTATGTGTCAAAATTTGTAGAATAAGATTAAAAAATATAGTGTTTTTGAAATAAAGAAGCACTAAAATATATATTAAATATTGTTCCCATGGGAAATATGGTTTAAGCACGGTGAAATTGTATAATTTGACATTTATTCATGGAAACTAGGTTCCATCCCTTATTACCAGATTTAGTACGCGAAAACCCATTCTTAAAAATATGCATTAACTTTCACCCTTGTTTAAGTTTTCATTAAAAAAAAAATTCATTTTTTTAATATTAAATTTGAACATTTTTTATGATACTAAACATTTTGTTTAATGCAATCAATTGCAAACGACTCTATAAATACCTGTAGAATTCTATGCAAAAATATCTTTTTAATCGTACACAAATATCCTAAACTTAAAAAATATGAGGTTTTTTCTTTTATGTAACTTGTTTTCAAGAAGGGAAGTTCATGTTATTCATTTTATACTCGGTGAATAACTATCGTGTAAATACATTACTTGTAACTTATAAATGGCTCATTATACAAACATATAGTTATTTCATTCGAGATATTTTCAAAATGAACTTGAAAAAGCAATTCAATATGCATATTTTATAATTATGAAAAGAAATTATGCCTTTCGCTGTTATTATGGATATTATACTAATTATAAAGGTATCATAATATTTAAATGTAGTTTGAATAACTACACGTATTTGAAACATATACATAAAAAATCAAATTGACATAGCTTACGCACGTTTATATTGCCAGTACGAATGTTTATCCATTATATGTATATAAAATAAAAAAGGACTACTCGTATCGCTAACGAGTTAGCGTGTTTTCAATCCCGCTAAACAACGTTTTCACTATTATAGGAAAAACAAGCCTTGAATAGTCAAATTAGTTTAACCATTCAAAATTTTGTTCGGATTGACGAGTAGCATAATGAGTGAGTCCCAACAGACATTGTATCAAGTGTAATGTAGTGAAAAATAAAAATTAGTAACCATCAATAATCGACAACCTTCTATGTCCTTTTTGTATCAATGGAAAAAAATGTTATAAAAGTAAACATAAAGTCATTAGCAAAAAATTACAACCTAAAATCACCAAATAGACAATGAAGCCTTCAATTACAAAGAAAAAGAGCTGATAGCAATATAAATAGTGGAAAGAATCACCTAAAGCAATCAAAGTGCAACACAATCCAAGAAACATAAGTATAGAAAAATCAAATCATATGTAATAAACAAAAGGCACTACATTGTTAATGAATCACATGAACTAAATAATGAATCACCAAAATTGCTTGAGGCGAAAAAATTTATTATATATACACATGTGTATGTATTTGTATATCATTCAATAACAATTGTTTTTTCTATGGTTTTACTATGATGTCGAAGAGAGATAAACAAGTATTATTCAAATTAGAATGTGTGATGAAAATCAACAGGCTAGAGGAGTGCAGTAAAATAGAGCTACCATTGAATGCTCTTATCTTATGTACATATACATACATATATCCGTAAAAGTACGCAATTATTTATGGTAAGAAGCATCTTGATTTTCTTAGATTATCAAACTATCAACATCAAAAATTACTGTAGTCCAACCAGATTTCCACTTCGTGTTTTCCATAATCAAAAGTTATGAATAACTCACTTAGCTGATTATAAAAAATCTTATGCACAACGCTCCAAAATATGAAAATAACCAATATTTTCTACAACCAAATCACATGCACACCAAAAGCAAAACTATCCATCAATCTTCTTTGACTCTTCTACAATTTCTCAAGTATTTCATTGATGTTAACAACAAAATTAACCATTTTCCCTCCCTTATATAAAATGATGGAAGAGATTAGTTCTTGATGTAGACAGAAATTTAAATAAAGGCTTATTGTTGTTCATTTATTACTTAATAAAAATCATATTTTCTCAAGACTTTAAGGAAATAAAATTTCCTTAAACAACATGATTTCTCAAAGTTTATAAGCTTTACTTGGTAATCCATGCCTTAAAAAATTTAAACTAAGCATATAAATAGCTACCAAAAAGACTTGCTTGTGAAATTATGAATATATAATTAAAGTACACTTCGCATATAAATAAGATTTGCTTGGACCATTAAAAAGAATAATAAATATAATTATAGAATAGACAATAAGCAATATGAATAATTAAAATTTCTTAAATCTCTCTATTATAGTGCAAAGTAATAGAAATGCAAACTCTTCGTTTTTTGTTAATAGATCAAACCGTAATTGGGAAATATATTTGAAAAACTAAAAAAGTTGGATAATATTCTTAGTTTTCCACAAGTTAGTGACAACTGTAAGTCTAAAAAAAATAAAAAAAATCTTTGGTCGTTAAGTCAATGAACCAAACGTGAAAAGCTGATAACTAAAGATCGATCGAAGTAGCAGACACATCCATTCTTAAGATAATATTCCTAGAAAAGTTAATATTTTCCTAATGCTCCCAGCAAATATTACTAGCACGTCAATTTTTGAAAAGAATTCGAAGTCTAAGAAGTTGAATTACATAATAACACTTAGATCTAAATAAAGAACGTGCATTTAACAAAAAAAATAAAAATTAAGAGCAAAGAAAAAGCATACCTAAAAGATCAAAAATCTTAATTTTGAAGTAGACGAAATCGCAGCATAAGCCCTTCGATCGCTCAAGTTTAGTTCAAAGAAGAGAGAAGCATAAACAGTGCAAATCTATTAATGTAAAGAGAGAAAAGAAATCTATTTGCTAGGGAATACGAGGAGAGGATTGATTCCACAAGTGAATATAAAGACGATAAGGAATGAAACTTATGGGTTTAGAAGAGGGGTTATTGTCGAAACACCAATACTATGCATTTAAATGGTGAAAAGAACACAAATAATCCAATGGTTAATGCACTTTCTCAAAGTATTTTAGACAACATCTAATATAAAAATTAAATGGTTACATGAAATAATACCGTAGTCATTTTACCAATTTACATTCATAAAAAATCTTTACTAGTTTAGAGAGAGAGATTGCCTTTTGTAGATTCACGAATTTTTAGAGAGAAATTATCTTTTACAAGGAGATCTTGAAAAATTGCATTTTACTAGTTCGTACAATCACGAATTTATAGTCATTTTACTAGTTTGAAAAATTGCCCGTTCAATGAACTCGCACTTTATCACCGGTTTAAACCTCTAGAAGCAATTCAAACTCCATCAAATTTTTAGATCAATGTGGATAGATCCTACCGATAAGTTATTCTTCTTTACAATTCTTATGATTCTCCAATATTTCTTTATGAATCTTTTTCCATCAATCAATTTTTTTACTTTTGATTTCGTTTGATTTTTTTATTTATGTTGTCATTGAATATAATTATGAGAAATTACAAAGCGGATCGATAGATGATGGGATGTATATATTAATAAAATATTATTTAGTAGCTTATTATCTACGATCGTCCGCAGCAGTAGCCTAGCGGTTACAGACTTACGGCATGATAACCGTGGCGTGGGTTTGAAACCTAGATTAAGATGCTAAGAGCTTACCATGTGCATACGCTAAGATCAACCACTTATGTGGTGCTCGAAGACCAGAATAGGTGCACTAAGGAGGGTTTTACGACTCCGGTCGGTTTCCCTCCTAAACAAATTCAAAAAAAAAATGATTTATCTACGATATGTCTATGGTTATTTAAAGGGAACCTGGTGCACAAGGTAAAATCCTAAATTGATGTTTGTTTAATCTATTTCATAAGATATTATTATAACTTATTTAATATAAAATATTCTCTCTTTTTGACTACAAATTATTTCACGCTCTGCTTATCAAACATAACAAGCAATCTTTTGAAAAAAATGGAGATATACAGCTTTTCTTTTTTTAACTTCCTTTGAACTGAAAAATATTGCAACTAGACAAAAAGAGAATTGACATGAGTAAAAAAATTCTGATTTTTATGAGCCAATAGTAAGGTTCTTGCATCGACCCTTAGGTGTGCATATGTCGATATTCAGTGATGAAACAATATTTGATATTGGTCTAAACACAAAGTGGAGTGGTATATAGTTTCCAAAAAACAATACTTTATTTTATCTAGCTTGACTAACAAGATGCAAGGAAACCAGCATAAACCAATATTTCAGTGTTCAATGGCTCAATGCTTCCATACTAGCTTCATCAACTCAGATATAAGTTGCAGTGATGTGCATTGAAATATGTCACGTTAGATATGTGTAATGATGTGCACTGAAATAAACATAAGTTTTTTTCCTACTCTGTTATAGGATAAAAAAAAGGGAAAAGGGTTGGAAAAGAAATTCCCAAAGTTGTATAGATGACATTTGCAGAATAACAAGCTATAGTGTTAGAGTAATAGGAGATGGAGAAGGTTCCACTTACAAGATTTGGTAGGGCGAGTTATGTAGATAAAAAATTTGCCCTCCCTTTTTTGATGGATTTTGTACTAACTTGAAGAATAGTTAAATTACAATACTATGTTATTTTAAAATTATAATTTATATATATAATCTTTAGTGAGTAATCATTGGTTGATTGAACATTTGAACTTAAAATATTGTACTAGAATAACACATATTTTCTCATAAAATTATTCCTACCTATTCGATTTTGTTGTAATTTTTTTGTTAATATAACGGTGTCAAGTATGAAATATGTTGGGTATGCAGGTATGTAGATATTTTACTTTGTAAAGAGATAATATAGTCCGCAATTGCTTAGAATCGTGAGGCAGCTCAATGTGGCATTGATTATTTTAATGAGGAAAATACTACCTAATCAGTTGCTATAGAAACCTAAAGGCATTCACAAGGTAAAGAATACTTATATTACAAGTTTTTTTTTACTTTAGTAATAAAGGTAAGTGATGTAGACTAATGTAGAGAAGGAGTTAAATTTATATATAATTTGCTTGATATTTCGATATTTGTCTATATTGCTTTATTTGAATATAGTTTGTTTAAAATCTTGCAACTTATATCTAAAAGAACTAGATGCATTTTTTCTCCAAGTCATTATTAGCAAAATGAGAAGCGAGAAGCGTGTAGTTTGTTAGCTATTCTTCCTTACATCTTCTGCATATAGATGGAAGTAGATGTTCTTACCATAAAAGTCTTAACTGCATATCTCTAAATCTACACCATCCAACTATCTAAAGGAGATAACAAAAGACATTGATAACTCCTTGCTGGCAGCTTTCAAAATGAGATGTCACTCAGTTTGTTCAATGTTTGCTTCACCTGATTTCACTGAATTGTATTTTATTAAAAAAATTTACTTGGTAGTTGTTTGCTTAATTGAAGAAAATGTGGATATTAGTAACTAAAGGTTACCTAAAAAAACTCATTTTGGTTTACTTCTTGAAGTTAAGTAAATTCTATGGTCTAATTTGTGTTTGAGTACATGAATACCATAAACCACTGATGGTTTAAATAAAACTTCCACCTATATTAGATTTGTTTTCGTGTGCAGCTTATAAATAAAATATTAGTTATGTTGAGAATTTAATATGTTTGATCCCTGCCCCTATGAAGTGTTCATATTTTGAACATATGCATTGTTCAACAGTGAGTTGATTTTCAATTTTTTATTTCAATAATAAATAGCCTTTTCCTTTGAAAAGTAAGATTTAGGCAAAATACAATTGATTTGTAACTGCGATCAATCAAAGTACTCAACCTCATTGTACAAGAGACTATAATCAAGTCATTAGCTAAATAATATTACTAAAACAAGTAATATGTTATTTTGTAGGTTGCATTTTAGTAACTTACACATATGTGTTTTTAATAACCGAGACACTTTTCACTCATGTTATTCTCATTTATTTGCATGCCAACCATTTTAGTACACACAACCACTTTTGAAATAAGCGTGTCTTTTCAGTACTCAATTAAGAATTGAGAATCATAATTTTATTTTAGTTGTGACAAGAGTATGTATCAGAGCTGCAAAAAGCATAAATCAAGGAAGAGGTAAGGGATGTGGATCTAATTTTGACATGGTATGGTAGATTTAGGTAACCAAGGTTTCAAATCTCGAAAATCTCGGCCAAGATCTCGGCCGAGATCTCGTTTTCGAGATCAAGTGATTCGAAGCAGCAAATGTCGGTCATATCTCATTTGAGCCGAGATCTCGGTCGAGATCTATTAACGAGATCTCGGTCGAAACCATTGTATTTTGAATTTTAACTTTATAACGAGTTGGGTCTAAAATATTTTCTTTATTTCTAGGCTTATATTTGTTGTGTTATCTAAATAACAAACTAAAAGCTTCCTATTTTATTTCTAACCATGATGTCCTGCACCTATACAATAAGAATATGCATGTACAATTAGAACATGCAACCATGCATATGTACAAACAAGACATCACCCTTTGTGCGTTCCAAGCGTTGTCCTACACTTGTACAAACAAGAAAAATGTTATTTTTATGAATGTTTAGTCACAGACTCATTGACACTATTTTATTATATAAAACAAGAAATTAATTAGTAATTTCTTAACTATGTAATTCTATTTTAACTTATTTGGTTGTATATATTTCTAAATGACTGCAGAGTCATTCCAAAAAAAAAAATACTTATTTCCAAATGATTGCAGATTGCATATATTTCTTAACTATGTAAGTTTATTATACATCTCTTCATCTGATTGTTATGTTATACATCATGTCCAAAAATTCTATTTATTTATTACCCTTGTATAGTCTAGAAGGTTTTTCAAGCTACAAATCATTAACAACCAGTGTACTCTTAGTGAAAATCAAGTAAGTTAAACATTTTTTTTGTAATTAGCATTTATAAATTAGTTGCATACTTGAATGTAAACTAATGTTGAAAATATTAAGTAGTTCAAGATCATTTCGAGATGTACTTTATGATCCGAGACATAATTCCGGGATGAACACCGATATGCATTTATCTTGTCTGAGATCTCACCCAATACGAGATTGGGTTCCAAAAAATATCAAAACGAAATGTGACTGAATTCCGAGATTTAAAACCTTGTAGATAACATTAATTTTCTAATCTGCATGGTTCATGTTGTTGTTTGTGTCCGACGAATCGAGCGTAAACCCCACTAAACTGCTCGGTTTGACCTAATCGTTGTGGGAGAGACGTTCGCGTCTGAGGCTTCCAATGTATTGATGCGAACATCACTCCCACATACTTTCCCTTCCATCCTTTTTTTCTCACTCGTATCTATCTTCTTCATCATCTCATCCAACTCTTTTATTTTGTGCTTTCTTCACAACAAATGGCAGATCCAAGTTCACGAAGTGATGATTCTAATGTTAAAGATTTGTAAGAAATCAAGTTTGTTAGACTGTATTATGCCACAAGATGAACTCAATTTAATAGGATTCCAGAACAGATCCAGTCATCACCATGACATTACTCATTCTTTTGAAATTGTGTAGGAGCTATTGATGATATACATGTAATGGCTCATGTTCCTCACGAAGATATGCAATTTGTAGGACGTTGTAACTACCCAGATTTTTCGGTCATTTGGATTTGATTATTTAAATTGGTTTTGAATATTATATTATAAATATTAATGAATTTATATATAGGATTTATTATTGAATGGAGTTTAAACGTATAAATTTATATTTAATTTAAAACAAACTCGCAGTGGCACGATAGTTCGTAATATTGAGTTTTGAATTCGATTAGATACACAAGATTCAATATAAGTTGGAATTCTTTGAAATAGGAAACATTAGAATCTAGTTGATTATAATTTTCTAATTAAAGAGAAAAATCAAGATCTAATATTATAGAGTGTATGATATTTCCAAATCAAATTTTCAGAAAGTCGCTACGGAATCGTTTATAAACCATAGTGTTTATTTAATAAATTTAAAAAGAGATTTTATATAATTTGGATATCATTTTGACTCGGAAATGTTAATGTTAAGTTTTAAATCCATATTGGTTTAATTTGAAGTTATATATATATATATATTTGATTTGGTTATATTTGATAATAATAATTTATTCAGTTAAATTGTTCTAGAATTGAATTATATTTTATCAATATTATATAAGCCTTAGAAATAGCTATTTTCCAAACGATCTCCGGTTTCAATGAAACAAATTTTATTGAAATACGTATAACTAGTTATTGTAAGATTTCCGGTTTGGAGTCAATCATAGTTTTTTATGAGCAGGCGATATTTAAATGTGAACCGATGAATAAATTGAAATTAAAATAACTCTATTTTGCAAATGAAGTCGGCTTTCAATGAAATTAATTTCATTGGATTTGAAACATCAATATATAGCGGTTCGTGCATTTTTGTTACGTTTGAAATCCGTGTGCGGCGGTGCATATATTTAACGTGTTACGTAAATAGCTGTATAATTTAATTAACCATGTAAAAATAATATAATGTATATATTACTTCCACCCTAAGTAAATTAAAACTATACATGACTACACTAACATTGCTTAAGCCTTAAGGAATGAAAACTAGCCTACCCCAACATTTGATTTCAAACTGCATCTACCCTATCCCATACATTCAGACCAAAAATAGGATATAGTACCTACCATATTTCTTCATTGCTAAGCAAGTCGAACCTATCCTATATTTTCATCACATACGTCAAACCACACACAACTACCCTACCCTATTAGAAATTCACATAGCTACTTCGTACCCCTCTATAACATGCCACCCAAACATTTATTCTGCTATAAATACAAAGCCTCCTCTCAATTTGGT
The DNA here is from genome assembly GCA_030737875.1 of Allium sativum. NCBI lineage: Eukaryota > Viridiplantae > Streptophyta > Magnoliopsida > Asparagales > Amaryllidaceae > Allium > Allium sativum. Next base: position 422,245,801 of record CM060909.1, on the reverse strand, counting down.
TTCGTTTTTAGTAAGCATGAAGAGAACCGACCTCAATGCGAGAAACAAAATTTATCATCACGTCCACTTCGTATAAACGATGGTCCTAACTAAAGAAGCGAAGAGGAAGATAAGTGCTCGCGAATGGCAGTGGTGACCGGGTTTCCGACATCGAGAAAGTGGTGCAGTTCGGAGTTGTTAATGACGTGAGTTTACTGTGTACTGGAAAGAGGCGAGGGTTTAGGAGGGACGAGGTCAGGCCAGAGAGGTAGAGGAAGGTTGGGTGTAGGTACATATGGAGATGGACGGCACGCCGATGATCGAGGCGAAAGTTGATCGATGTCTAGCATGGGTGTTTGGTGCAGCAGTAAAGTGAAGGCGCGATGTCAGATGGGAGAAGAAGAAATGGGAGTGACAATCACAAATAAAAGATGACGTGGGTAAAGGAGCAGGTAGAAGATAATACAAATGTGGTTAATCGAATATTGAAATATGCCTAACCTTATATTAGTCTGCCTAATCACGTTTAACTGGGTTATATAATATTGGCGTTAAGATAATATAATTATCTGCAATATATCCTATTGACATTTACAACATATGAATGTGTGTGTGAAAGGGTTATATAACCCAGTTATATTACGGATGGTTAAAGAATGGGTATTTATCTAATCATATTGGCATAACCATTTATTTTGAATTAATCTAGTTGGATCCTAATAATAATATGGGTTATACTGATAATTAACTTTAAACCAGGATATATTCTAGAATGTTCAGAGTACAATGCGTAGGAATCAACTTATTGATTTATACAACCCAACTATATTACATAGCCAGTTTAATAACGTGTTCCAAGGAATTAAATATAACATGTTAGAAATAAAAGGAGCAGGTGGAGAAAAAGTTTCACGTGCCTAATCTAAGTAAATCAGGGGTCGATAATTACATATTAGATTAGTATGAATAAAGTTAATCAAGACATTAATTAATAAATTTAAATAGTGTGACCTTATAATTTATATAACATGTGCATATATTAATAGAATGGAACACACCAAACGGCATTGAGACCGTATCAACGAGCACTTTAGGGTGAAGCCAGTTTGGACGGAGATGGAAGCAGTTGAGGTTTTTAATTAAATTAAACACATGTTTAATTTAATTGAAAAAGAACCATTTAAAAGATGAATGGAGTCCAAGGTGAGTTTACTCACTCAGTTAGTTCCACTTATGTTTTATATAAGTCGGGTTTAATATTTGTGTGCTAAGGTAACCAATTGAGGTAACCTACCTTGTTGGTCATGTTTATAATAATATAAACGCACAAATTTAATAATTGGATGCTTGTATTGCTGTTATTAGTTGATTGTTTAAATTTATTAGTTAAACTGATTATTTTAGTCTATTGTGATGGAAATATATTATCGTATTGAATGAATGGTTTATTTGAGGTAACCTATTTGGATGCAGGGAAAACAGGTTGGAGGAATCCAGCTGGATTCCTCAAATTTATGGTTTATTTTCATATCATCATTATATGAATTGTTTAACTAATCTAATCAAATGCTTGATTTGGTTAGTGGTTATTGAATTAAAATTCAATGGTTGTTATGTTATTAACCAATGGGCAGTATTAGTTATGTAATTGCAGTAGATGGTCCTAAAAATCCATCATTTTATAAACATCGGTTTACTGTCAGGTGAACTGATAGAAATGAAGTTATGAATTTATTTTATAACTAAAAATATATTTTGAAATCTATTTATATAATTTATTTTGAATAAAAGGTTTATAAAAAGAAAATCAATTACTTTATTATTTATAAGTAATTATAAACAAATTTTATAAGTAAATTTCTTGTATTTAAACAAGATTTATAAGCAAGTAATTCAGAATTAACCTAGGAATTAATAGTCGGGATTAATTGTTTTGAAGAAAGAATTAAGAAAATTATTTAAATTAAGTGTTAACTAATTTGAATGGGACGACTAATTGGAACTGGTTAACAAGTTAACCATAGTTCTAGTTGACCAGGTCAACTGTTTTACCTGGAATTGATTACTAAATAAATTTATTCACATTTAAATTGATAATGGATAGTTGTGACAAGTATTTGTCGTAATCTAATACGATCTCTCAAGAGATTTAACGATCTTTTTAATTAGTTGATTTTAAAGACAATTATTCAATTATTAATTATTTAATGAAGTAAAATTTTATTATATTAACCTTTAAGGAAGATTAATTATTAGATTACGATTAATGTTGAAGCAAACTATTTTATAGTATTGAAATGGATTATTATTTAATAATCGTAGTAATGATGTTATGATTAGGATTAAATTTACTGGAGTTAATGGAGTCTTAAGACCTGTTTATGATTGAAGGGAATTATAAGTCAAATTTAGTAATAGTAATAGAAGTCAAGTTAAAATGAATTCTTATTAAGAATTCTATCGATTTGATTTATATAAAAGCCATGTTGATTTGTATAAAAGCAATGTTGAGCAAAGTATAAAGCCTAGTTGAGAATGGATTAATGTGGTAAATGATTTCAAGAATCGAAACAAGTTTATAGATTGATTATAAACTTAAGGAAGACTAAATGGAATTGAAAAGCCATAAAGCGATAAACTATAGAGCGGAGTTGAAATAAGAACTTAAATGGATTTGAAATTGGTGATGCGAGTTAGTTCAATAATTCGATTTAAATTCGAATAATTTATATATGAAAGGAAGTTTTGTTGAAATAAAATCGAGATAAGTTTGAGATAAATTATTTTTTGGCAGTGCAGTTTGAGATAAGTTTATAAGGTGTTTAAAAATGATTTTATTTATAATAAAAGCAAGACTCGTATATATAATAATGAAAGGATGTTTAATGATAATAATTATGGTCTTAAATTGAGTAAATGTATTTAAGGTTTGAATTAAGGGGTTTCAAAAGAAAGAGTAGGGTTTTAAATCCCATACTTTATCGAATAAAATATGGAAAATTTCCGTGATATTTACTAAAGGTTGGGTTTTCATTAACAAACTTTTATTTATTCTGATGGTAAGAATGTTTTTAATTCAAGGTTTGAGAGATAAATAAAATATCCTAACTTGAACGACTTCACGATTATCCAAAGGATAATACTAGTTTTTGTAACGAGGGTAGATTAGGATAACAAATATATTATTTCCATTATTAAGCGTTATAATCATTAAATTTAAATTTTATAAGCTGAATTAAGTAGTTTTGAGCATATTCTTATTTTGAAATAAGAAGTAAAGTGCTATGTTCCAAATATTGGAAGATATAAAAGTTTTGAATAAAACTGGTAAATTAAAGAGGCCAAGTGAAGTTGTATACTAAACCAGTGGATACAATTTATTTTTATGAATGAATAATTGTTTATTTTGTAGTTAAATAACCGACTATCAAATCTGGCCTAATACGATTGTTGGTACGGAAAGACTGAGATCAAAAATTATATTCGAAAACCATTCTGAACTAGCGAATACGTGGAAGATGATGATTGAAGATGGAGTAGTTGAAGACCGTTAATCTTCATGAGCAGAAGAACTACTTGTTGAATTTCTAAGGGTAGCTCCCAATGATATTTTTACTTGTGATTCTACACGATTGGAATCTACGGATTGCAAGGACTACTTGCTGCTGATCCTTGGGATGACTCCTATATGGTATGCGATAGGAGGGTACCTTCGGTTCATCCTGTATCCTAGATGACTCGTATGGATGAATGTCCGACATAGTATTTCTTAAGAGTCACATACATTGGTTTTACAAATATACCAAGTATGGTAGCATAGAAGGAAAATTATTTCAGCATTAGCACTCAGAGTATATTTGTGGACGTCAATTAGTGATTTGATGGATCTGACGGTATGACATTCAAAGTAAATGATCGTGTGATATTCTTAAAAAGGTAATAATAACCTCAAGCCTCATCAACCGGGAAATGATAAAAATCGAGCAGTGTAACAATATGGAAAATCAGAACCAATTTAAAATTTTTAATTTGGCTATTTTAATGAATTTTGAATATTTAAAATAATTTATTTTAAATAATAACGACTAAAAATTCTTTTGGACCGAAGTTGTAGTGAATATATTTATTTTAATTATAAAACAAGGCCTGAAATGGCGCGGTAGTTTGAAAATTTGAATTCGAACTTTGACTGACTGTACAGGATGCAAAATAAAACGAATTTCAGTGAAACCAAAAATATTTAAATCTGTTTAAGAATATCTTTCTAACGAATCTGAAAAATCGAAATTTCATTGCGGAATCAAAAGTTATGGCCAAATGAATTTTTAGAAAGGTCGCTATGGAATTAATATAGCCCTTGAAAATAGACATTTTGCAAACGACCTCCGTTTTCGACGAAACCTCTTTTGTTGGATCCAGAATGTCAAATTATTACAAGATTCCAGTTTTCATAATTTTTGGAATTAATATGTGAGCGTGGCAAAAGAAAACGTGTTCGGTTAATTTCAGTCAATTTGGATCGACTAGAAAATAGCCATTTTTCAAACGCTCTCCAAATTTGACGAAATCAGTTTTGTTGGGACCGTATCATCCAAACATAGCCAGATTTATTTTTCAGGAATTTTTAGAATCAGTATGTGGCTCCGGCAAATAAAAATGTACGTGAAAATCCATATTTGAATATTTTATATTTTAATTTGAAGAAAAACTGACTGAAACAGTTGAATGAGCCTGCGAAACAAATTCCATTGTGTCTGGAATGGGGGTATTTAGTTAGGGATGACAGTCGTTGGGTTTGAATTGGAGTTCGTATGGAGAAAAGGGTATTTTTGGATTTAATTTAATTAAAAATTAAAATATAATTCCCTGGCCAATCATATTCTTCATCACTTTTCAAAATTTCCCTAACCCTTGTAACCGACGGGGACTCCCCCTTCCTACCTTCTCTCCTCTTTTTCTCCTCAATCATTCAACGAAATGAAGTGGCTCTTTGGAGGTTTTTGAAGATCGAAGTCCCCTCTTCAAATCTGTGTAAGCCTCGCCCTCCCTCGCGTTGTGTACATTGAGAATCGGGCCCCCCAACCTACTTCGCGTCGACAGAATTTTTGCCCCCACCGCCGCATCGAGTTGGGTCCCACCACCATCAACCCGCGCACCGTTCATAGCTCTTCCACGTGGCGTATGCTGATCGTCACGAAGTTCAATGGTTTGGTCACAAAATCATGACCTAGTTTTGAACGTGGAACTGAGGTATACGGTTTTGGTTATTTAAACTGTTAACAACATTTAAAAGCATTGCGAATGTTGATTTTAGAATAAAAATAATATCTTTCTCGTTTGTTGTTGAAATCCAGTGAAACAGGAGACACCGGGACCGTGAGGACGTCTTCTACATTCTAGAAGAGACCGGAGAATTTTTGGAGCTTCCTACAATTTTTGGAGGAGTGGAACCCAATGTAAGATTTCTAAATTCAATTTGAATGGAATGGCGATGTATAAATTATATGATCGATGTATAAGTTATATAAGCGTTGTACACCTCATGTTTAAGCATTGTATAAATTATATGTGCGATGTATAATTATATATACGTTGTAAAAATCATTTGTGCGTTGAATGGAGCTGAAATAAATTGAAATATATTTATATACGTATATATATATATATATATACTCCCCTCGTCCACAGACCATGGACGATATATATTGGTTGTGATTGTTTGGATTTTGGTTGACGAGAAATTTGGTTGATAAATACAAATCGTTGTTAATGGTTGTTTGTGGTTGAAAACAAAATTGGAATTGTTTGTGGAAAAATTCATTGTGATATGAAAATGATTGAAATGATTAGATCATTAGGATAAGCCCCTTAGGGAACGCTGCGAGGCGTAAGGTAGTGCGAGGAGCCGTACTCGGGACGGTGCCGGTTTTAAACCCCCTACCGTGATGCTGTCGAAATTTTCTAAAATATTCATGTGTTTGATTTATATTCATGTGTTGGAAAAATATTTATATGACGAATAAATTGTTTTAACGATAAAAATCACATTTTTATCATGTATATGAAGTATATAAAATATTCATGTTTGAAATAAATTGTTTTAACAATAAAAAATCACATTTTTATTATATATACGAATCGCTAAAAATATTCATGTTTGAAATAAATCGTTTTAACAATAAAAATCACAATTTTATTATATATACGAATCGCTAAAAATATTCATGTTTGAAATAAATTGTTTTAACAATAAAAATCGCAATATTATATATACGAATCGCTAAAAATATTCATGTTTGAAATAAATTGTTTTAACAATAAAAATCACATTTTTAGATATATATGAAGTGTTAAAAATAGTCATATGTTGAAATAAATAATTGTTGGGTAAAAATATTATTTTTAACACATATATGAAATGAAAATGGTTTGGAAATCGAAGAACAGATCATATATATATAACTAAAATAAAACGAGTAACGACGCTGTAGTTCGTGTTTTGAAATCGTAACTTTAAGCGACTGTACCGGGAGATCCGACCGTCAGATTTTCCCGAAACCGAAACCATTGGGTCCACTTTGAAAATATCTTTCCAACGATACCAAATTTGTAAAGATCCAACGGTTAGATTGTGTGAAATGTTTAATTCAAGTCTGAATAAAAACAGCGCTAGGATGGATTATATATATATATATATATATATATATATATATAATTAAAACAAAATGAATAACGACGCTGTAGTTCGTATTCTGAAATCGTAACTTTAAACGATTGTACCGGGAGATCCGACTGTTGGATTTTCCTGAAACTAGAACCGTTGGATTCGTTTTGAAAAAATCTTTCCAATGGTATAAAATTTGTAAAGATCCAACGGTTAGATTTTCAGATACGTGTAAATCAAATCTGAAGAAAAACAGCGCCATGGTCGTGTTATGGCCTGAAGCGTTGTTTAAATAAATGGGCTATTTTTAAATAAATAAAAATAGCGATAAATCATTATAAAATATTATAAATGATATAGAATGGAAATAAACCGAATTTATTATTGGATATTTGATAGTTGAATGTGTTTGACATGAAAATTATCTTAATGAACTGAATTAGGGATATCGAATAATTTAACCATAGAAATGGATAGATTTGAATTCTAAATATATGTGAATTATTTGAAAAGGCCGAGTTAAATCTCATTTCAAATAATTGGTCGACGATTAGAAATCGATGATAAAGACGGTGGTTGAAGACCGGAGGTCTTCACATAGTTTGGATGATTGCTGATGTCTTGATTGGGAGGCACGCCAAGACAAGGTAATAATTGGTGGTCGTCCAGACGTACTTAGAGATCGACCGGATGTGCGAGGGCCTCTCTCATGTATTAGACATATGGGACGTGAATAAGGTGCGTCCGGTTTCGTTCAGACCCAGAACAGACTTGTAAATGGATGTGTGTCTGATGTTGTAGATTGACAACGTGGCATGCAGAGATGCTGTGATCAAGGCTTTTGTTGGAAAGCAGAGTCTTGTGGTTGATGATCAAAGCATGGCTTTAATATAGCTAGCTTTGTGTATGGCGTTGATTCGCGGGCCTCACAGCCTGGTATGAACCAGAAACGGGAGAGGACATCAGGGAGGACATGCATTTCCTTCTAGCTAGGAGTGGTATCTGGGTTTTACACGCCCAGATGTTTTACTTATGTGTATGATGGATAGCTAGGCGCCTCGGTTATTTTGGTCTCTACGGAGCCGATGGATGGTTTGGTGGATATATCGGTCAGTTTGACGCCCTATAGGGCGGGGAAACGTAGTGTTCAGGCATTTTAATCCACTTCGTATGGACCGACCCTGACGATCCAAGGGTCGATGCATTATGATCCTGAGACACGGGCTAGAGCGTCTTGAAGCAGTAAAGACGATCCCTTGCCTTGATTCATGACAGAAATCTAATTTCCAAATACGACATCGTGCACTTTTGATTGTAAACCTATACATGGCAACATAGTGGTATGGGGCACTTATGTCGTCTATGATTGATACTTATGATTGAAATTGTTTGTAATAATATTAAATGCTTTTGTTTTATACATAACAAGCATATTTTGGCCATTATAAGGTAAAACTCTATCCTCTAGTTTGCGTTGCATTATGTGATGGGACCTGAGTCTTATAATGGCTTCATTTTTGTAAAAAGCATTGCGATGTTTAAATGATTTACTTGTTTTAAGCACTGGCAATCCAATGGAGTAAACCCGTTCCGCGTTAGCGGCATAGTCCTATGATTGGCCTTATTATAAAATAAGTTAAGTAGATTTCTCATACCAGTCCCATGACTGACTCATAGTTTGTTTCACTTGCAAACTCGGGTGCCCTATTTTCTACACGGGCAGCCTTGTATTCAGGTTTTAGCAGGCTCTCTCTGGATAGCTATGGAGCTGAAGATGGATTCTATCACTTCTTTTATGCTATTCAGCTCCTGTTATGTATATTATGTTTGATTCCGCTGTAGACATTTTATATAAAGCTGAAACTAGTATGTTGTACTAAGTGTGATCCTGTATACTGTGTAACTCTGATGATTATGTTTATCCAGTGTATTTTGTTGTACATTATCTGGTGTAATGATATATTTCTGTTCTGCGGTTATTTGTTTATGTGTTATATTCCAAAGATTACCCTTGCCACCGTGGAACGGCGGTATGGGGGTCGCACAAGCAGGCAACATAACTATGTTGGTCGCTCCCATTAGGTTGTATTATCACCTGATCTAGAGAAAATTCATTTGCTTCTTTATTCTATCACTGCTGTATTCTTCATTAACGATGGTTTGAGCCCAACCGTCGGTGATATACATCCAGAACACTCAATGAATTGGGTGGACGATCATGTAGGCCAGGTTGCAAGACGTTGTTACTAAACCCAGCGTATTCCTCTCTAAAGATACACTATCGGAAGGTGGTTACATACCTTGTCATAGTGGGAATCAAAACTACAATAAGGGCCTGTAGTTTTTGTTTATAGATTATGTATGTAGAGCATGAGATGCAAGTGTTGTGCAAGATGGTTATTTATTTGTTTTGGATACTATTGTAATATCAAAATAAGCTATGATTTCAAAATGTTTTGAGTTATCGTAAGGTAAACACCGTCTGTATTTATGTGTGGATTGGTCTTACGATTATCCTTTTCTTTCAAAAGGAGATTTTTAACTTAAATCAGTTAGATGATGTAACAACCCGGAAAATCTAAGCCAGTTTAAAAATTTTAATTCGGCTATTTTAGTGGATTTTTAATATTTAAAATAAATTATTTTAAATAATAATGATGAAAAGTGTGTTTGAATTGATGTTTGAAAATAAATATAATTATCTTTAATTATAAGCAAGGCCTGAAATGGCGCGGCAATTTCAAAATTTGAATTCGAACTTTGACTGACTGTACCGGGGGCAAAATAAAACGGATTATAGTGAAACCAAAAATATTTAAATCTGTTTATGAATATCTTTCTAACGAATCTGAAAAATCGAAGTTTCATAGTGGGATTCAAAAGTTATGGCCAAATGAATTTTCAGAAAGGTCGCTATAGAGAATATATAGCCCTTGAAAATAGACATTTTGCAAATGACCTCAGAATTCGACGAAACCACTTTTGTTGGATCCGGGATGTCAAATTATTGCTAGGTTTCAAATTCCATAATTTTTGAAGTTAATATGTGAGCGTGGGAAGGGAAAATGCGTTTGGTCAATTTCTGTTAAATTGGATCGACCAGAATATGGCCATTTTTCAAACGGTCTCAGAATTCGATGAAACTAGTTTTGTTGGGACCGTATCGTCAAAACATAGCTAGATTTATTTTTGGGCAATTTTTAGAATCAGTATGTGGCCCCGGCAAATTGAAATGTAAGTTCAAATCAAATATTGAATGTTTTATACTTTAATTTGAAGAATAACTGACTGTAACCGTCGAATTGGCCTACGAAACATATCCCATTGTGTTCGGGATGGCGGTATTTAGCTAGGGGCGACAGTCGTTGGGTTTGGATTGGAGTTCATATGGAGAAACTGGTATTTTTGAATTTAAATAAATTAAAAATAATTATAAACCCCTAGGGCCAATAAGAATTAGCCTCACTCCATCGTTATTTTTCAAACCCGCTCTCTCTCCTCTTTGACCGACGACTCACAGTACTCCCACCTTCCCGTCCACTTTCCGACCGCCACAGTCACCGTTAGCCTCCGCTACCACCCAAACTTTGAAGCTCTCTCCTCCCTCTTCAAATCATCACAAACTACCACACCCCTCGTCGCTCCAATCGAGAGAACCACCTCGCTGAACCTCCGTTCTTTGAAACGCCGCCCCGCAAAAGTCTGACCACCGAACTGCACACCACCACCACGCGCCTAAGCGCGATTCGAAGCTCTTCGAGGCGTCAAAACCCGATTGAGTCCAGGTGCAGCAGATTGAAAGTAATTTCGTAACCTAGTTTCGAAGGTTCAAAGAAAGGTATCGGCTTTGGTATATTTAAACTGAAAATAACACTTTTAAGTGTTGCAAACTTTGAAAAATCGTATCTTTATCGTGTGTTAACGAAATTCGATGAAACAGGAGACATCGAGACCGTGATGACGCTATCTACATACTAGAAGTGTCCGGAGATTTTTCTGAGCTCGCTAGGATTTTTAGAAAAGCGACAAACCAATGTGATATTTCTGAACTGAAATGTGAATGGAAACGAGTTGTATAAGTTATATAAGCGAAGTGTAAATTATATACGCATTGTATACCTCATGTACATGTGTTGTATAAGTTATATAAGCATGTATAAATTATACAAGCATTGTATGAAACATATATGCATTGAAAATGTGTTGAAATGAAAGTGAAATACTTAAATATATATATATATATATACACACACACACACACACACTCCCCTCATCCACAAACCATGGACGATATTTATTGATTGTGAATTTGCGTGAAAAATTTGGTGAAAAATGCGAATGGTTGATGGGATTGTTTGTGGTTGATATTGTTTGATTGTGGTTGAAAAATACCATTGCGGTTGAAAAATACCCGTTTGTGGTTGAAACAAAATTTAGAATAGATTGTGGAAAAGAAAAACATACTCGCATGCGTGCGAACTAGATGTATGAAATCCCCATTGTCAAAAACCGCGAGGTTTTAAGGTAGAGCGAGGAGCCGTACTCGGGACGGTGCCGGTTTTAAATACCCTGCCGTTATGCTGCCGAAATTTTCAATAATACTCATGTGTTAGAATTATTTTCATGTGTTGAAATTAATTTCAAATGTTGAAACCAAATTCATGTGTTGAATAAATTCTTTGAATGATAAAAATAACATTTTATCACATATATAGACTATATAAAATATTCGTGTTTTAAATAAATTGTTTTAACCATAAAAATCACATTTTTATTTTATATATAAACTATAGAAATCATTCATGTGTTGAATAAAGGACTAGAACAATAAAAATCATATTTTTATTGTATATGTGAAGTCGATAACATTCAAGTGTTGAGTATATGAATTGAACAATAAAATTAACACCTTTATTGTGAGTATGAAGTGCTAAAAACATTCATGTGTTGAATAAATATTTTTACGATAAAAATATCATTTTTATCATGTATACGACTCGCTAAAAATATACAAGTGTTAAAATAAATATTTGTTTGCTATGGATATTATTTTTAACATGTATATGAACTAAATAAAGTAGTCATGTGTTGAAATATATTTTTATTCGCTAAAAATATCATTTTTGTACGAAGAATGAAGTGTTAAAAATAACCACTTATTCAAATAAATATTTGAGGGTTGAAAATATTATTTTTAACATGTGTAGGAAGTGTTAAAAATAACCATGTATAGAAATAAACCTTTGTTCGCTAGAAATATTATTTTTAGCTTAGATGTGCATATATTTATACATGTGTTGAATAGGAAAAATGGATTAGCTGCTGAGTAAAGAATTTATTTGCGTGCCCAACAAATAGGTAAGCCTTAATGAGTTGGCCGCGCAATTTTATTATTATATCAACTCCTATGAATGCCATTGGATGAAGAGTGCTGATTGTTCTGTGTGTAATTATAAAACGTCGCCATAAGATAGTAACAATAAATTTTGAACTACACTACCTGGCATACTGCAAGAAGATAGAATACTTCATCATATACCACATTAGCATTTGGAGCTGATGTGAAGAGGTTGAAGATGTACCATACAAGCAAGAGGCTTGTATGGTGATGACTATATTATACAGGTTGAACTGATGACTGATATGGACTATATAGAATGTAACGAGAAATTGCCAGATTAATAAAAACCCCACACGGGTCTGGAGTTGATAATAAACACGTCTCTCTAGTTGATAAGGCACAAAAACCATTTATAGGGTGATGAGAATTTATTCTCTGGAGTTATGATCTATAAACACTCCCCTGTGGACGCTAGAATATATCACTATAAATATGTGCTTGCTTTTTAGGATTTATTGGGAGCCTAATACGGCCCAATAAATTTCCAAACCCCTTCTAATACAAAGGAGGTTATAGCAAAAAAAATCGAAATTTAAGAGCGTAAGTGAAATATTTTAAGTTAAAACGATATTGAAATCGTCGAATGAATTATATTTGTATATATATAAATATAAATTAAATAAATCGAATCGAGCCCCTGTAGTTCGCGTTTTGAAATCGTAATTTCAAATGATTATATCGAAAGATCCGGCCATCGGATTTTGACGAAACTAGAACCTTAGGTTCGCTTTTGAGAGATGTTTCCAACGATATAAACTTTGTTAAGATCCAACGGTTATATTTTCAGATATGTGTAAAACAAATTTGAAGAAAAACGGTGCCAGTGCCATGACACGACCTGAGACGTCGTTTAATAAAATAGATCCATTTTTAAATAAATAAAAATGGCGAGATATCGTTATCAAATATTATTGACGATATGGAGTGGAAATAAACCAATTTTACTTGGTTTGCCTGATATTTGATGGTTGAATTTGTTTGACATGAAAATTATACTAAAGAACTGAAATGTGAATGTCGAATAATTTAACCGACGATCTTCACCTCGGATGGATGGGCACTACTGATGCTCATGATTGGAGTAGCTACCTTGAATGGGCTGAAGTGGTAGCCGTATGGACGTATTAGTTGATTGTACGGATATGCGTGGAATACGGTGCCTCCGGTTTCGTTCAGACCCAGAACGAACTTGTAAATGGATGCGTGTCTGACATTGGATTTTGTTCTATGCTGATTGATCTCTATTAAATATATATCTGTTTGGCGGCGGAGAATTTATTCTCTTGCTTAACGCCCTTCTCTGAAACGTACGAGCTCAGAGGTTATATATCGATAGAAATCAGTCGCATGGAGTGAATTGCCTGTGTGGCATGCCTAAGTGGCAGATGATCAAGGCTTCTGTTGCAAAGCAAAGTCTTGTGGTTGATGATCAAAGCACGGCCTACGTGGCGTAGCTTTGTGTATAACGTGAATTCGCGAGCCTCACACCTCGGTATGAGTTAAAAACGGGATAAGGACCGCTGGGAGAACACGGCGTTTCTTTCTAGCTACGGTGGTGTCAGTGACTTACCAGCCCGGAGCTTTATATTATTTTCACCTGTGTGGTTGTTCGAATGCGAGGCGCCTCGATTATAGGTCTGTAAGGACCGAGAAACGTGTGTTCAGGAATAACTAATCCTCAAACGTAAGAGAGGACCGGCCCAATCGATTCCAAGGGTTACCCATAGTGTGTAGTCCTGAGGCATTTGCTAAAGTGTCTTGAAGCAGAGAGGAGCTTGCCCCATGTCTCGACTCATGATGGAATCCAATTTCCAATACGAAATTACGAATTTGATTGTAGAACTAGTATGGCGACATAATAGATGGTAGCTATGCCGCCTATGATTGATATTTATGATTGAATTTTCTTTTGAAACATATATGCACTAGTAATAATATCAAACACTTTTGTTTTATACGTATCAAGCATTTCTTGGCCATTATAAGGTAAAACTCTATCCTTCGGCTTGCGTTGCATTGTGTGATGGGACCTGAGTCTTATAATGGCTTCATCTTTATAAAAAGCATTGCGATTATTAAATGATTTACTTTATTTCTTGCACTGGCAATCACTGGAGTGAACCAGTTCCACGAAAGTGGTGTTGTCCTATGATTTGCCTAATTATTGTTGTTTAAGTGGTTAAGTTGATTTCTCATACCAGTCCCATGACTGACTCGTAGTTTGTTTTCACTTTGCAAACTCGAGTGCCCTTATTTTCACACGGGCAACCTAGTTGACAGGTAGCAGGTTATATTTTGGCTTTGCACTGCAGCACAGAGTGCGCTTTTGGCTTGTATGGCGAGGCTTGACTTCTCAGTATTTTGGCTATTGATATTCTGCCATTATTATCTATGTATATGATTCCGCTTATGGCGATGTAGACTGACATCTCTTTTATGTACCCTTTATGTATATGTACCGCTTATGGCGATGTAGACTGATCGTTTACTCTTATGCACTAATTTGTATCCTACACTGTGCTCTCTGATGTTTATTACATGTTTAAGATTCCGCTGTCATACTGATGTAAATTATTCTATTTTCTGTTTTTTCTATTAACTGTACTCTGCTAATGATGATTAATGTGTTATATTCCAATGATTATCCTTAACCCCGTCGTACGGGGTTTTGAGATCGTCACAGGTGGTATCAGAGCTTTGGTTAATCTTAGTTATGGAATTTAGCACATTAAACACCTCATCAAAATAGAATCAGTAGTGTTCTAAGGCGAGTAGCTCATTAGAGATAGGATTAGTAATGTCCTAGAATGAGCTAAGCAGAATAGCAAAAATAATTTGATCAGTACATCGTTGTCATTCCTTATGTTCTTCTACTTTACCATATATTAAAAATATCATTTCTGTGAGCTTGACTCTTTTCTTGCTTATACAGAATTTGACTAGATGGCTACCTGAGAAGCAGCAGCTAGAGGAGGCCGAGGTAGAGGACGGGGGAATATCCCTGTTGTAGAAGAGCCCTTGATACAAGCACCAGTTCCTCAGCCATTCAACCTAGACCGTGTGGCGAAGAGGTACAAGAACCTCGGTGGAAAAACCTTTTCAGGCACTGGCATAGTGATAGAAGCCTTGGCATGGTTGAAAACTTGTGAAAAGATCTTAGGTGGCTTGAGGCTTGGAACCCATGATAAGGCATTTATGGGTGCATGACTTTTACAAGAAGAGGCAGAATTATGGTGGGATGCCATCACCGCTGAGGATGAGGAAGATGCAGTGAGGACTTGGGATGAGTTCAAGACATTTTTTAAGGGGAAGTTCATCCCCGAGCAAGCGATGGAGCGTATGCATGATGAATTTTCCAACCTCGAGCAGGGAGATCGCTCCATTCAAGACTACCTTAACAAGTTCACACAGCTTGCTCGTTATGCACCAGAGCTTGTCCTGACCGCAAAGGCAAAGAACAAAAGGTTCATACATGGTCTTAAGCGTAAGTACCAGGATAGAGCCATGAGCCACATCAAACTTCCATTTGCAGAAATGGTGGAAATGGCCTGCAACTATGAAGACTTGGATGAGAGGAACCTCGGTATAGACCACGCCAAAAGTTAGGCTGGAAACAAATGCAAAGCTTCTGGGAACCAGCCTGAGTCCAGCAACGCAGAAGCCGCTAATCAGCAAGCTAGTAAGCCACCCAAAGGAAGCTGTTTTAATTGTGGGAAGATGGGCCATTACTCAAATGTGTGCACCGCTCCAAAGCGACAGAAGACAAACCTACAAAGCACAAGTCAGAACCCCCGCAACTCCTTTGAATGCTACAACTACCACCAGAAGGGGCACATTAGCAGAAATTGACCTTTGAAGAAGAACGTTCAAGTTTCTCATGTTTATGACGAGGTGAACCCGCCGGCTGCTTCAGATGGAGCAGGTAAACCCGATGTCTTGGGAGGTACCCTTACAATAAAAAATATTCCTGTTTCTGTACTTTATGACACTGGCGCATCACAAAGTTTTATTGCAAGTAACACTGTTAGCAATTTAAGGTTAAAACAAAGAAAACTTAAAGAATCAGTTAGAGTTCACAATCCGATAGGAGGTTCTATTATTCTCAGTTCATATTGTAAAGTACCTGCTTCTTTTTCTCAATACCGGTTTCATTTTAATCTAATCGTCATGGATTTTCCTGAGTTTGATATCATTCTCGGATTAGATTGGTTAACGAAGTACGAGGCCGAAATAGATTGTGCTGAAAGGGTCATTAAATTTAAAACCAGGCTTGGATATATCACTGTACCATGCCATGGCTCAAATCCAGATAGAAAAGCATTTTGGTCGGTGCTAGAAGTTATTCCCACTTCCTTAGAAAAGATTCCAGTTGTTAAAAACTATGCGGGTGTTTTTGAAGAAGTCGAAAACATACCTCCGCAAAGAGAATTGAATTCAGAATTGATCTAATTTCGAATGCCAGACCAGTGGTACATCCAATTCGAAGAATGACTCCAAAGGAAAAAAAAAGAATTGGGCGACCAAACTAGACAACTACTGTGGAAAGGTCTGATCAGGCCGAGCTTTTCTAATTGGGGTGCAGTAGTAGTGTTTTTCCCGAAATCAGACGGTACCCTCCGACTATGTGTTGATTACCGAGATCTCAACAAGCAGACACTGAAGAATAAATATCCGTTGCCCCGCATCGATGATTTGTTAGATCAATTGAATGGAGCGCGAGTATTCTCCAGAATGGACCTAGCTATAGGTTTCCACCAATTACGTATAGCCGAAGACTATGTTCCTTTGACAGCTTTTAGAGGCCCAGACATATTTTATGAATGGTTAGTAATGCCGTTCGGCTTATGTAACACTCCAGCATACTTCATCGATTTAATGAACAGAGTGTTCCGTGGTGTCTTGAATAAATTTGTTTTGGTATTCATCGATGATATTTTAATCTACTCCAAGTCAGAAAGCGAGCATGAAAAACATTTAGAACAAGTGTTGGGAATTCTGAGAAAGAACGTCTTCAAAGCTAAATTTTCTAAATGTATCTTCTGGCAAGATGAAGTGAAGTTCCTTGGCCATGTTGTGTCAAAGGAAGGAATTTCTGTGGATCCAAGCAAAATTATAGCAATTCAAGACTGGAAACAGCCTACCACCCCCACAGAAGTTCGAAGTTTTTTTGGATTAGCTAGTTATTATCGAAAATTCGTTAAGGATTTTTCGAAGATATCAGGTCCATTAACAAAGCTTACAAAGAAGCACAAGAGATTTAATTGGACCTACGATTGTGAAGAAGCTTTCCAGGAACTGAAATCAAAATTGACAACCGCTCCAGTATTAACCATTATCGATGGCAATCAAGATTTGATGGTATGGACAGATGCTTCTATTAGAGGTCTTGGTGAAGTATTAATGCAAAGAGGCCAAGTAGTCGCTTATGCAAGCCGTCAGCTGAAACCGCATGAGAAGAATTATGTAACTCATGATCTTGAGTTGCTAGCCATCGTTTTTGCCTTGAAAATCTGGAGACATTACTTATTGGGTGAGAAATTCGAATTATATACAGACCATCAATCACTGAAGTATTTGTTCACCCAGAAAGATCTGAACTTGAGACAGCAGCATTGGCTAGAATTTCTCGTAGGATGTGATCTAGATATTCTGTATACTCCGGGGAAAGCCAACGTTATAGCTGATGCGCTCAGCAGAAAAAATGAAATCATCGCCAGTCTTATCGTTACATCTTCATTGATTGACAAGATTTCCGTCCTCCAGAAAGAAGATGAATTTATTCAAAGGATCGGTCAGAAAATCAAGAAAGGAGAACCCTCGAGTTTCTAGATTGATAACCAAGGGGTTCTGAGGTTGAAAGGCCGAATTTGTATCCCCAATATTGCGGAGCTCCGAAGAGAAGTGATGGACGAATGCCACAAGTGCAAACTAAGTATCCATCCGGGTGTGAGCAAAATGTATAATGACCTCAAACGCACATTCTGGTGGAGGGCAATGAAAATGGACATTACTATATATGTTAGCAGGTGCCCCACTTGTCAACTAGTCAAAAGCGATCAACAGAAACTAGCTGGATTATTACAACCATTGGAAATCCCAGTTTGGAAGTGGGAACATATTTCCATGGATTTCATAGATGGTTTTCCCCGAAGCAAGAAGGGAAATGACTGTATTTGGGTGATCGTAGATCGCTTCATGAAGACCGCCCATTTTATACTTGTCAGATCTAATTGGACCGCTCAAAGTCTAGCACAGATATATTTCAAAGAAATTGTTAAGCTACATGGAGTGCCGATCAGCATAGTCAGTGATAGGGATCCATTATTTACTAGCAAATTCTGGGAGGCATTTCAAGTAGAACTGGGGACAAAACTAAACCTAAGCACCGCATATCATCCTCAGACAGATGGTCAAACTGAGAGGGTGAACCGAATTTTAGAAGATTTACGGCGGGCTTGTATTATTGATTTTGGCGGGTCATGGGAAGATCACTTGCATTTGGTGGAATTCTCATACAACAATAGTTATCAGGCAAGCTTAAAAATGTAGCCATTTGAAGCGTTATACGGTAGACCGTGCAGATCTCCCGCATGTTGGGTGGAGTCTGGAAACCGACTTGTATTGGGCCCCGATATGATTCGAGAAGCTTCAGACAAAGTCGATTTCAACAAGAAACGATTACAAACTGCCCAAAGCCGACAGAAAAGTTATGCGGATTCTAGAAGATGAGATTTAGCATTTGTTGTTGGTGATTATGTTTATTTGAGAGTTTCTCCGATGACGGGAGTAATCAGGTTCAGTAAAACTGGGAAGTTGGCACCCAGATTTATTGGTCCCTTTCTTGTACTTGAACGAATTGGAACTCTTGATTATAGGGTTCAATTACCTGATTGGTTGCCTGAGGTGCATAATGTATTTCACATATCGCAACTCAGAAAGCATGTGCATGATCCAGATCTAATTGTAGAAGAAGCAGCACAACAGGACTTGGAAATTACTACAAAATTGGCAGTCAGAAGAGAGCCGATGAAGATCGTCGGCAAAGAAACTAAAGAGTTGAGGAACAAGAAGGTTCACTTAGTTAAAGTACAGTGGAGTAGTGATCCTAGAGACCGTACTTGGGAAACTGAGGAGAGCTTTAAGCAAGCCTATCCCAATTACAGAGTGGAAATCTCTGACTAACTCTGGTGTAAGGTACATTTACAATACTTTACATTTCCATGTTGTTTCCTACTGTACTGTTGTTTCCTTTTCGGGGACGAAAAGTTTTAAGTGGGGGAGATTGTAACAACCTGGAAAATCTGAGCTAGTTTAAAATTTTTAATTCGGCTATTTTAGTGGATTTTTAATATTTAAAATAAATTATTTTAAATAATAATGATGAAAAGTGTGTTTGAATCGATGTTTGAAAATAAATATAATTATCTTTAATTATAAACAAGGCCTGAAATGGCGCGGCAGTTTCAAAATTTGAATTCGAACTTTGACTGACTGTACCGGGTGCAAAATAAAATGGATTTTAGTAAAACCAAAAATATTTAAATTTGTTTATGAATATCTTTCTAACGAATCTGAAAAATCGAAGTTTCATAGCGGGAATCAAAAGTTATGGCCAAATGAATTTTCAGAAAGGTCGCTATAGAGAATATATAGCCCTTGAAAATAGACATTTTGCAAACGACCTCAGAATTCGACAAAACCACTTTTGTTGGATCCAGGATGTCAAATTATTGCTAGGTTTAAAATTCCATAATTTTTGAAGTTAATATGTGAGTGTGGCAAGGGAAAATGCGTTTGGTCAATTTTTGTTAAATTGGATCGACCAGAATATGACCATTTTTCAAACGGTCTCAGAATTCGACGAAACTAGTTTTGTTGGGACCGTATCGTCAAAATATAGCTAGATTTATTTTTGGGGAATTTTTAGAATTAGTATGTGGCCCTGGCAAATTGAAATGTACGTTCAAATCAAATATTGCATGTTTTATACTTTAATTTGAAGAATAACTGACTGTAACAGTCGAATTGGCATACGAAACATATCCCAATGTGTTCGGGATGGGGTATTTAGCTAGGGGCGACAGTCATTGGGTTTGGATTGGAGCTCGTATGGAGAAACTGGTATTTTTGAATTTAAATAAATTAAAAATAATTATAAACCCCTAGGGCCAATAGGAATTAGCCTCACTCCATCGTTATTTTTCAAACCCGCTCTCTCTCCTCTTTGACCGACGACGCACATTACTCCCACCTTCCTGTCCACTTTCCGACCGCCATAGTCACCGTTAGCCACCGCCACCACCCAAACTTTGAAGCTCTCTCCTCCCTCTTCAAATCAACACCAACTACCACACCCCTCGTCGCTCCAATCGAGAGAACCACCTCACTGAACCTTAGTTCTTTGAAGCGCCGCCCCGCCAAAGTCTGACTATCGAACTGCACACCACCACCACGCGCCTGAGCGCGATTCGAAGCTCTTCGAGGCGTCAAAACGCGATTGAGTCCAGGTGCAGCGGATTGAAAGTAATTTCGAAACCTAGTTTCGAAGGTTCAAAGAAAGGTATCGGCTTTGGTATATTTAAACTGAAAATAACACTTTTAAGTGTTGCAAACTTTGGAAAATCGTATCTTTATCGTGTGTTAACGAAATTCGATGAAACAGGAGACATCGAGACTGTGACGACGCTCTCTACATACTAGAAGTGTCCGGGGATTTTTCTGAGCTCGCTAGGATTTTTAGAAAAGCGACAAACCAATGTGAGATTTCTGAACTGAAATGTGAATGGAAACGAGTTGTATAAGTTATATAAGCGCAGTGTAAATTATATACGCATTGTATAGGTACATGTGTTGTATAAGTAATATAAGCGATGTATAAATTATACAAGCAATGTATGAAACATATATGCATTGAAAATGTGTTGAAATGAAAGTGAAATACTTATATATATATATTTATACACACCCCCTCGTCCACAAACCATGGACGATATTTATTGATTGTGAATTTGCATGAAAAATTTGGTGAAAAATGCGAATGGTTGATGGGATTGTTTGTGGTTGATATTGTTTGATTGTGGTTGAAAAATACCATTGTGGTTGAAAAATACCCGTTTGTGGTTGAAACAAAATTTAGAATAGATTGTGGAAAAGAAAAACATACTCGCCTGCGAGCGAACTAGATGTATGAAATGCCCAATGTCAAAAACCGTAAGGTTTTAAGGTAGAGCGAGGAGCTGTACTCGGGACGGTGCCGGTTTTAAATACCCTGCCGTTATGCTGCTGAAATTTTCAATAATATTCATGTGTTAGAATTATTTTCATGTGTTGAAATTATTTTGATATGTTGAAACCAAATTCATGTGTTGAATAAATTTTTTGAATGATAAAAATAACATTTTATCACATATATAGACTATATAAAATATTCGTGTTTTAAATAAATTGTTTTGACCATAAAAATCACATTTTTATTTTATATATAAACTATAGAAATCATTCATGTGTTGAATAAAGGACTAGAACGATAAAAATCATATTTTTATCGTATATGTGAAGTCGATAACATTCAAGTGTTGAGTATATGAATTGAACAATAAAATTAACACCTTTATTGTGAGTATGAAGTGCTAAAAACATTCATGTGTTGAACAAATATTTTTGACGATAAAAATATCATTTTTATCATGTATACGACTAGCTAAAAATATACAAGTGTTAAAATAAATATTTGTTTGCTATGGATATTATTTTTAACATGTATATAAACTAAATAAAGAAGTCATGCGTTGAAATATATTTTTATTTGCTAAAAATATCATTTTTATACGAAGAATGAAGTGTTAAAAATAACCACTTGTTCAAATAAATATTTGTGGGTTGAAAATATTATTTTTAACATGTGTAGGAAGTGTTAAAAATAACCATGTATAGAAATAAACCTTTGTTCGCTAGAAATATTATTTTTAGCTTAGATGTGCATAAATATATATATATATATATATACATGTGTTGAACAGGAAAAATGGATTAGCTGTTGAGTAAAGAATTTATTTGCGTGCCCGACAAATAGGTAAGCCTAAATGAGTTGGCCGCGCAATTTTATTATTTTATCAACTCTTGTGAATGCCATTGGATGCGGAGTGCTGGTTGTTCTATGTGTAATTATAAAACTTCGACATAAGATAGTAACAATAAATTTTGAACTACACTACCTGGCATACTGCAAGAAGATAGAATACTTCATCATATACCACATTAGCATTTGGAGCTGATGTGACAAGGTTGAAGATGTACCATACAAGCAAGATGTAACGACCCGCGTTCTACGCATCATAGGATTGTAGGATATTTATTTCTTTCACATACGAAGTCGTATGGTCATGTAACTTTGGGAGACGACTATTGGGGTCATTTCCCATGTTCATGATTTTTCCCGATTTTTAAATGACCATTTTACCCCTAGTTGGCACTGTTTTGGCCATAACTTTTGACTGGAAAGGAATTTTGACCTGAAACCACTTCCATTGGCTTTGGATGATGGTTTCTCTTTCCGTAGAGTGGTCACATTAGCCAAACGGACTTACCGTTTGGGAGATATGGCTGAAACAAGTTTCAGATGGTTAAAAACAGCTTAATTGGGCTTAACCGGGTAATTAGCAGCTAGGCCCAAGGGGAATTTCGGGTTTAGGGGTATATGGAGGCTGATTAGGGTTAGAAAACATTTCTTTAGACATTTTCCAGCCGCCACTTTCATTTCTCTTGACCTAGCCATGGCCTCCACTCTCTAAATCTCTCTAAAACACCCAAAATCACTTCCTAATCAAGGACTAAGGCTTAGAGGCATCAAATTAAGAAGAAAAGCACCAAAGCAAGGTTAGAGCTGCTGTTGGACATCGGTATTCGCCCAAATCAGAGGAGTTTCAGTTCTGAGAATTTTGTTTGTGGCTAAGGTGAGTGATTTGCATAGTTTTTGCACTAATTACGGTGATTAAGGGTAATTAGTGAAGATTAGCGAATTTATACGTAAATAAATTCTGGAAAAATTCTTAAAATTCTAAAATAATGTTTTAAGGCTCTGTTAGAAATTTGGGTTAATTTCGATGTGTTTTGCTAATCGTATGCTTAAACATGATTAAGAGGGATTATAGGAAAAGGTGAGGTTTTGGCCACTTTTGATTCATTTTGATTCATTTAAATTGTTGTTTGTTGCTTGTGGTTGCTGTTATATGTTGCTATGACTCTTTGGTATGCTTTGTGATTGATTCCAATAGTTAGATTGGTCGAAAACGCCGTCGAGAGGCGTATAAACAGTTGCTGGAAAGTTGCAGAAAACTGCAGGGTATCTGACCGGATCGGATCGGATAAGGGAGACCCGAACCGAACCGATGTAAGGACTCCGACCCGATCCGCTGAAAGGCGATGAGCACGAATCGATGGAGGCTATACTACCCGAACCCCCTCCACGAGATGATGACCAAAGGAGATCTTGAATCGTAGCACCATGCCACAATCCGACCCGCTTGCACGATCCGAATCCCTCGTGACCAGACCGTGCGACCCGAACCAGTGATGGCGATGCGACTTGGAGACTCCGACCCGACCCGTGTAGTCACTTCCGACCCGAACCGAGCACCACGAGACGACCCGAACAGGAGTTATACACTGGAGGGGGCCACCACGACCTGAGGATCACGATCCGATGGAGATGGGGAACTTGAACCGACCCGACCTGGGGAAGCTCAACACGACCGATCCGAACCAGGGAGGCTCCGACGATCCGACCCGAGCGTGAAGAATGATCCGAACCGATCCGAGATTGATGGCTACGAGCTGGTGACTGCGAACCGAACCAGGAAGTTACGAACAGAACGAAGACCGATCCTGAGGGTGATGACTGAGGACCCGAGATGCAAAGGAAGTCCGATTGAGAAGTTAGAGCTCAAGATTTAGATGGGAATCAACGAGTTCGCTTCATGGTTGGGCTTTGCTGCGGGACGCGTGCCAAGGGGTTATCGACGTCTATAGCTTTGGACCACTATGGTAGGAGGTACGAAGGCGGATTCAGGGCCATTATGGCATCGGTAGAACCAAGGGCTACGACCAATGAAGTGGGTCATTGAAATGTTTGGTCATGACTCCAAGTGTTTGGCTTGGTCACAGCAGGGTTTCTACAAGTCGGGATTCGTCGTTACCTCAGTTTGTCTAGTGTTCCAAAGTGGTAGATGTCGTACGCTTTACGCACTGAGTGAGAGATGTGAGCATGGTTGCTATGGATGATTTGTTTGCTATCATTGTGACATGCACACCTCCACCCCCGTATTCTTACATCATTTATTTTGGCACCTTGGAGTATTGTACGGTATGTGGTACTAACTCTTTGGTTGCAGGTCCAGGTTCAGGTATGGTTTAGTATACCTGTTATTATTCTGTTTAGATGCTTATCGCTCATACCAGGCTTTATGTCTGACCCAGAGTTTTATGTCTCCTCTTATTACTCTGGGTGCTCACACGAGCAGACTAGAGACAGGTTAGCTGGTGATGCACGGGTAGATGATCCGGAGACGAGCAGGAGGCTTCCACGTAATATATATATAGTATTCTCCCTGTGTTGTTGAAGATCACTGCTTGGGCATTGTTGGTGTATCTTCTACTTCAGCTTTCTTTTGTTTAGAGACAGTAAATTTGGAAAATTGTAATAAGCTGTATTTGGATTTCCGCTGCTTTGATGTTGATTTTAGTTATCAGCTTATGCACTGTCTCGCCTGTTTTGTGTCAAGTATGTTATTATTATATTTTATTCCATGCGCTGTGAGACATTCTGCAGGTTTCTTGATTAGTTCATTCTCTTCTTTTCTTTCTTATGACGACCGTCTTGTGCTAGTCGGGCATGTGTACAACGCACTTTTGGAGGAAATGCAGGCTGGTGCGGGGCGGGCCGTCACACTTGGTATCAGAGCTCTAGGTTGCGTAGTTAACCTAGGGAAGTTACCAGGGAGAGATAAGACACGTATACGAGAGAGCGTATTTGTGATTACTTTGGTTTTTAAAAGCTATATATATATATATATACTATTAGTAGTATAAGGATGAAGTCGTACTGCACTAACACCACTATGGAGTCGTTAATCATTTCCTTTTTCAGATTGACGATGAGCCGATATGTTAGAGGTACCGGTAGGGGAGCCAATAATGGGAATGCTGCTGACATGAGGACGATGTTTACTGACCTCATGAGAGAGATGCTTAGAGATGTACAGAGGGCAGCTCCCAATGGTGGAAATGGTGGTGGTCCAATAGTGTAGGCGCCAAGAGTCGACTTCGCCAAGCTGAATAAGGATTATACTAGCCATGGTGGGAAGCCGTTCCACGGAACGGAGTCGGCTACGGATGTTCAAGATTGGTTGGATAGTTGCGAACGTATCTTCGAGGATTTGGGTATCGAGGATGCGATGAAGAGAAAACTAGCGTCCCGTCAGCTGCAAGGGCGGGCAATGAATTGGTGGAATGCTATAAAGGCAGCTACTCCCGAAGATCAGATTACTTGGGAGCAGTTCAAGGCTCGCTTTAGCGAGAAGTTCATTCCAACTGCTCAGAAGTCAATGTTGTTTAAGAAATTCTTGGAGCTCAAGCAGAATGGCAGGGCTGTCTCGGAGTATATTGCTGAATTTGACACTTTGTCAAAATATGGGTTATCTCTTATAGATACTGCCGAGAAAAAGAATGAGAAATTCATAACTGGTTTGGATCAATACTTGGGGGAAAAACTTATTAACCACATCGATGAGACGTTTGAATCGATTGTGGGGAAAGCGTTAAGGTCAGAAAGTCTCTACCCTAAGCCGAAGACTGAAGTTGCATCCGCAGATGAGCCAAAGCCACAAGCTAGTGGTGGAGGCAAAGGTGGTTCTCAGAATAAGAGAAAGCAGAATCAGGCTAAGGATGGCCAGAAGAAAAAGAATAAGCAAGATGTGGAGTGCTTCAGCTGTGGTAAGAAGGGCCATTATGCTAGTAATTGTCGGGCCAAGCCAGCGGATAGGAAGTGCTTCAATTGTGGCCAATTGGGACATCACAAGGACAAGTGTCCGCAACCCCCTAAAGAAAAGCAAATGGTGAAAGCATATGCCCTTAATGCTATTCCTTCTTCGTCGAATGCCCCAACTGCGGCGGAGAAGGGAAAGAATGTCGTCATTCAAGGTATGCTTTCTGTTTATGATGTTCCTGTTAGAGTTTTGTTTGATACCGGAGCTTCCAGTTCTTTCATATCTAGTGACCTGGTAGATAGGTTGGGATTGGAGCCCGAGATTGTTGATAGACCTTTAGTAGTGACGAACCCGATTGGTGGTTCGACTAGTCTTAGCATGATTTGTCGTAATATAGTTCTATCGAGTCATGGATGCATGTTTGTTTGTGATTGCTTTGTTTTGGGCTTTACTGGGTTTGGCATTATTTTGGGAGTAGATTGGCTCCAAAGATACGGGGTGGTGGTAGACTGTGAGGGCTTGTTGGTGACAGCTAGAGCGGATGATGGCCGGAGGATAGTGTTTGGTGGTCTACCCAGTAAGGGGGTATTGGCTAGTTTTCTAAACTCCCTCGACATTCCGCATAGTGAGTTGTCAGGTTTGCCCGTGGTTGGCCAGTATCCGGATGTTTTCGAAGAAGTGACCGGACTTCCACCACACCGAGAGATTGAGTTTCGTATTGATTTGGTAAAAGGTGCCAGACCTATAGTGATGCCACTTCGTCGTATGGCACCAAGAGAGCAGCGGGAGCTCGAGGTGCAAGTCAGCGATCTTTTGAAGAAGGGATTTATCAGAAGGAGTGTTTCTGAATGGGGAGCACCAGTCGTGTTTGCTACCAAGGCAGACGGTTCCCTTCGTTTGTGTGTAGACTACCGCGAGTTGAATAAAGTGACGAGGAAGAACAAGTATCCTCTACCGCGGATAGATGATTTGTTCGATCAGTTGAGTGGCGCGAGAATATTTTCTCAGTTGGATCTCGCGACAGGTTTTCATCAGCTTAGAGTGGAAGCTGAGAGTATAGCTAGAACGGCATTTCGGACGCCGTCTGGATTTTATGAGTGGTTGGTCATGCCATTCGGGCTGACCAATGCCCCAGCATATTTTGTGGATCTTATGAATAGGGTATTCAGAGATCAGTTGAATAAGTTTGTCCTTGTGTTCGTTGATGATATTTTGGTCTATTCGAGGACAGAGGAAGAACACAAGGAACATTTAAGAATAGTGATGGAGGTGTTGAGAAAACACCAATTGAAAGCAAAGTTTTCTAAGTGTCACTTCTGGAAGAGGGAAGTGAGGTTCTTGGGCCATGTTGTATCAGAGAGTGGTATTGCCGTGGACCCGGCAAAGGTGGCTACGGTACAAGATTGTCCTACGCCCAAGAATGCAACAGATGTAAGAAGTTTCTTGGGGTTAGCGGGATATTATCGTAAGTTTATCCAAGGTTTCTCCAAGATAGCAGCACCGTTGACTCAGTTGACAAAGAAGAATCAAGCTTTTGTCTGGGATGAAAGGTGCGAGAATGCATTCAAAAGTCTAAAGGACAAGTTGACAAGCGCACCAGTGTTGGTCATTCCTAAGGGGGATGAAGAGATGACGGTATACATGGATGCCTATGGTACCGGACTGGGTGCTGTATTGATGCAAGGCGGTAGGGTTGTAGCTTACGCAAGTCGGCAATTGAAACCGCACGAGAGAAGATACCCTACCCATGATTTAGAATTGGCAGCGATCGTGTTCGCTTTGAAGATGTGGAGACACTATCTCTTGGGAGAAAGATTTGAGCTATTTACAGATCATAAGTCGTTAAAGTATCTATTCTCCCAGAAGGATTTAAATCTCCGTCAGCAGAGATGGTTAGAGTTCTTAGCTTCCTATGATTTTGACATCGCATACACACCAGGAAAGGGCAATGCGGTGGCTGATGCACTAAGTAGGAGACATGCCAGCTTAGGGGCTATGTTCCTTGAAAGGAAGCAACTGGAGTTTATCGCGGGGTTTGATTTCAGACCAAAGTGCGAATTGGATCCAGAAATGTTAGCAAATTTGACGATCAGACCCACTTTAATTGAGCGGATCGGCTCTAGTCAGAGGGACGATCCTAACCTATTGGAAATCATCTCCAAGTTAGAGATGGGTATCGAAGAGGAGATGAATAAGTATGGGCTTGATCGAAATAGATGGCTTAGAAAGAATGGAAAGCTTGTTGTACCCAATGTCAATGGATTAAGAGATGAAGTGCTTAGAGAATGTCATCACTCAAAGCTGACTATACACCCCGGTGGTAACAAGATGTATCGAGATATGAAGCAGACTTACTACTGGGAAGGAATGAAAAGAGACGTTGGGAAGTTTATATCCAAATGCATGAATTGCCAGCTAGTTAAAGCCGAGCAAAAGAAGCCTAGTGGGTTGTTGCAACCATTAGAAATTCCCGAATGGAAATGGGAGCAAGTCTCGATGGATTTCATCGATGGTTTACCAAGAACTAGATCGGGACATGATAGCATTTGGGTGATTGTGGACCGATTGACCAAAAGTGCAAGATTTATACCGGTCAAATCGACCAGAACGGCAACTAAGTTAGCAGAATTGTATATGAAGTGGATAGTGAGATTTCATGGAGTACCTAAAAGCATTGTGAGCGACCGAGACCCGTTGTTTACTAGTGGGTTTTGGAAGAGCTTACAAGAGGCTCTAGGGTCAGAGTTACATCTCAGTACCGCATATCATCCTCAGACCGACGGTCAGACGGAGAGGGTGAACCGTATTTTGGAAGATCTCTTGAGAGCATGTATATTGGATTTTGGAGGATCATGGGATGACCATTTGCATCTAGTAGAGTTTGCATATAATAATAGCTACCAATCCAGTATTGGTATGGCTCCGTTTGAAGCTTTGTACGGAAGGCCGTGTAACTCACCATCATGTTGGATAGAGACTGGCGAGAAGTTTATGCTTGGACCAGATGTGGTGAGGGAAACTTCAGATAAGATCAAGATCATTCAGCAACGAATGAAGGCAGCCCAAGATAGGCAGAAGAGTTATGCTGATAAGAGGCGAAGAGACTTAAAATTCTCCGTTGGTGACTTGGTGTTTGTCAAGATTTCCCCGTTGAAGAGCGTAATACGATTTGGTAGGAGAGGCAAGTTGGCACCAAGATTTGTTGGCCCATTCCCTGTTCTTGAATTAGTCGGGAATTTGGCATATAGGATTGACTTACCAGAGAAGATGGCGGGAGTTCATAACGTATTTCATGTTTCCCAACTAAGGAAGTTCGTTCACGACTCAGATATGACTATTTCACCTGATCAGTTAGACGACTTCGAAGTAGAACCCGAGGCGGTTGGGAACCGCAAGCCGGCCCGTATTGTCGAGTACAACATGAAGCAACTTCGAAGGAAGGCGGTGAAGCTAGTCAAGGTACAGTGGAGCGAGGACGAGAGTGATTGTACTTGGGAAACAGAGGAGGACATAAGGAAGAAGTATCCAGAACTCTTTGTCTGGTAAGATTTTGACTTCGATTTAGTTTTTCCGCATGCTAGGATAGGCTTATTTGCTTGTTTGCATATTTGATTGTTGTATATGGTTGTTAGGCATGCGGGATCCTTTGTATGTTTTGGGTTAAGGAATTTCGGGGGCGAAATTTCTTAAGGGGGGAAGAGTGTAACGACCCGCGTTCTACGCATCATAGGATTGTAGGATATTTATTTCTTTCACATACGAAGTCGTATGGTCATGTAACTTTGGGAGACGACTATTGGGGTCATTTCCCATGTTCATGATTTTTCCCGATTTTTAAATGACCATTTTACCCCTAGTTGGCACTGTTTTGGCCATAACTTTTGACTGGAAAGGAATTTTGACCTGAAACCACTTCCATTGGCTTTGGATGATGGTTTCTCTTTCCGTAGAGTGGTCACATTAGCCAAACGGACTTACCGTTTGGGAGATATGGCTGAAACAAGTTTCAGATGGTTAAAAACAGCTTAATTGGGCTTAACCGGGTAATTAGCAGCTAGGCCCAAGGGGAATTTCGGGTTTAGGGGTATATGGAGGCTGATTAGGGTTAGAAAACATTTCTTTAGACATTTTCCGGCCGCCACTTTCATTTCTCTTGACCTAGCCATGGCCTCCACTCTCTAAATCTCTCTAAAACACCCAAAATCACTTCCTAATCAAGGATTAAGGCTTAGAGGCATCAAATTAAGAAGAAAAGCACCAAAGCAAGGTTAGAGCTGCTGTTGGACATCGGTATTCGCCCAAATCAGAGGAGTTTCAGTTCTGAGAATTTTGTTTGTGGCTAAGGTGAGTGATTTGCATAGTTTTTGCACTAATTACGGTGATTAAGGGTAATTAGTGAAGATTAGCGAATTTATACGTAAATAAATTCTGGAAAAATTCTTAAAATTCTAAAATAATGTTTTAAGGCTCTGTTAGAAATTTGGGTTAATTTCGATGTGTTTTGCTAATCGTATGCTTAAACATGATTAAGAGGGATTATAGGAAAAGGTGAGGTTTTGGCCACTTTTGATTCATTTTGATTCATTTAAATTGTTGTTTGTTGCTTGTGGTTGCTGTTATATGTTGCTATGACTCTTTGGTATGCTTTGTGATTGATTCCAATAGTTAGATTGGTCGAAAACGCCGTCGAGAGGCGTATAAACAGTTGCTGGAAAGTTGCAGAAAACTGCAGGGTATCTGACCGGATCGGATCGGATAAGGGAGACCCGAACCGAACCGATGTAAGGACTCCGACCCGATCCGCTGAAAGGCGATGAGCACGAATCGATGGAGGCTATACTACCCGAACCCCCTCCACGAGATGATGACCAAAGGAGATCTTGAATCGTAGCACCATGCCACAATCCGACCCGCTTGCACGATCCGAATCCCTCGTGACCAGACCGTGCGACCCGAACCAGTGATGGCGATGCGACTTGGAGACTCCGACCCGACCCGTGTAGTCACTTCCGACCCGAACCGAGCACCACGAGACGACCCGAACAGGAGTTATACACTGGAGGGGGCCACCACGACCTGAGGATCACGATCCGATGGAGATGGGGAACTTGAACCGACCCGACCTGGGGAAGCTCAACACGACCGATCCGAACCAGGGAGGCTCCGACGATCCGACCCGAGCGTGAAGAATGATCCGAACCGATCCGAGGTTGATGGCTACGAGCTGGTGACTGCGAACCGAACCAGGAAGTTACGAACAGAACGAAGACCGATCCTGAGGGTGATGACTGAGGACCCGAGATGCAAAGGAAGTCCGATTGAGAAGTTAGAGCTCAAGATTTAGATGGGAATCAACGAGTTCGCTTCATGGTTGGGCTTTGCTGCGGGACGCGTGCCAAGGGGTTATCGACGTCTATAGCTTTGGACCACTATGGTAGGAGGTACGAAGGCGGATTCAGGGCCATTATGGCATCGGTAGAACCAAGGGCTACGACCAATGAAGTGGGTCATTGAAATGTTTGGTCATGACTCCAAGTGTTTGGCTTGGTCACAGCAGGGTTTCTACAAGTCGGGATTCGTCGTTACCTCAGTTTGTCTAGTGTTCCAAAGTGGTAGATGTCGTACGCTTTACGCACTGAGTGAGAGATGTGAGGATGGTTGCTATGGATGATTTGTTTGCTATCATTGTGACATGCACACCCCCACCCCCGTATTCTTACATCATTTATTTTGGCACCTTGGAGTATTGTACGGTATGTGGTACTAACTCTTTGGTTGCAGGTCCAGGTTCAGGTATGGTTTAGTATACCTGTTATTATTCTGTTTAGATGCTTATCGCTCATACCAGGCTTTATGTCTGACCCAGAGTTTTATGTCTCCTCTTATTACTCTGGGTGCTCACACGAGCAGACTAGAGACAGGTTAGCTGGTGATGCACGGGTAGATGATCCGGAGACGAGCAGGAGGCTTCCACGTAATATATATATATAGTATTCTCCCTGTGTTGTTGAAGATCACTGCTTGGGCATTGTTGGTATATCTTCTACTTCAGCTTTCTTTTGTTTAGAGACAGTAAATTTGGAAAATTGTAATAAGCTGTATTTGGATTTCCGCTGCTTTGATGTTGATTTTAGTTATCAGCTTATGCACTGTCTCGCCTGTTTTGTGTCAAGTATGTTATTATTATATTTTATTCCATGCGCTGTGAGACATTCTGCAGGTTTCTTGATTAGTTCATTCTCTTCTTTTCTTTCTTATGACGACCGTCTTGTGCTAGTCGGGCATGTGTACAACGCACTTTTGGAGGAAATGCAGGCTGGTGCGGGGCGGGCCGTCACACAAGAGGCTTGTATGGTGATGACTATATTGTACAGGTTGAACTGATGTCTGATATGGACTATATAGAATGTAACGATAAATTGCCAGATTAATAAAAACCCCACACGGGTCTGGAGTTGACAATAAACACGTCTCTCTAGTTGATAAGGCACAAAAACCATTTATAGGGTGATGAGAATTTATTCTCTGGAGTTATGATCTATACACACTCCCCTGTGGACACTAGAATATATCACTGTAAATATGTGCTTGCTTTTTAGGATTTATTGGGTGCCTAATACGGCCCAATAAATTTCCAAACCCCTTCCCGTACAAAGGAGATTATGGCGAAATGTTTCGAAATTTAAGAGCGTTAGTGAAATATTTGCAGTGAAAACGATATTGAAATCGTCGAATGAATTATATATATATATATATATATAAATTAATTAAATAAATCGAATCAAGCCCCTGCAGTTCGCGTTTTGAAATCGTAATTTCAAACGATTGTACCGAAAGATCCGGCCATCGGATTTTGACGAAACTAGAATCGTTAGCTTTTGAGAGATCTTTCCAACGATATAAACTTTGTTAAGATCCAACGGTTAGATTTTCAGATATGTGTAAAACAAATTTGAAGAAAAACGGTGTCAGTGCCACGGCACGACCTGAGACGTCATTTAATAAAATAGAGCCATTTTTAAATAAATAAAAATGGCGAGATATCATTATCAAATATTATTGACGATATGGAGTGGAAATAAACCAATTTTACTTGGTTTGCCTGATATTTGATGGTTGAATTTGTTTGACATGAAAATTATATTAAAGAACTGAAATGTGAATGTCGAATAATTTAACCGTGGAAAGAATTGATTTGAATTCTAAATATACGTGAATTATTTGAAAAGGCCGAGTTAACCCTCATTTCAAATAATTGATCGACGATTAGAAGTTGAAGAGATGGAGACAGTTTGAGACCGACGATCTTCTCCTTGGATGGATGGGTGCTACTGATGCTCATGATTGGAGTAGCTATCTTGAATGGGCTGAAGTGGTACCCATCCAGACGTATTTGTTGATTGTACAGATATGCGAGGAATACGGTGCCTCCGGTTTCGTTCAAACCCAGAACGAACTTGTAAATGGATGTGTGTCTAACATTGGATTTTGTTCTATGCTGATTGATCTCTATTAAATATATATCTGTTTGGCGGCGGAGAATTTATTCTCTTCCTTAACGCCCTTCTCTGAAACGCACGAGCTTAGAGGTTATATATCGATAGAAATCAGTCGCATGGAGTGAATTGCATGTGTGGCATGCTTAAGTGGCATATGATCAAGGCTTCTGTTGCAAAGCAAAGTCTTGTGGTTGAAGATCAAAGCACGGCCTAGGTGGCATAGCTTTGTGTATAATGTGAATTCGCGAGCCTCACACGTCGGTATGAGTTAAAAACGGGATAAGGACCGCTGGGAGAACACGACGTTTCTTTCTAGCTACAATGGTGTCAATGACTGACCAGCCCTGACATTTATATTATTTTCACCTGTGTGGTTGTTGGAATGCGAGGCGCCTCGATTATAGGTCTGTAAGGACCGGGAAACGTGTGCTCAGGAATAACTAATCCACAAATGTAAGAGAGGACCGGTCCAGCCGATTCCAAGGGTTACCCAGAGTGTGTAGTCCTGAGGCATTTGCTAGAGTGTCTCGAAGCGGAGAGGAGCTTGCCCCTTGCCTTGACTCATGATGGAATCCAATTTCCAATACGAAATTACGGATTTGATTGCAGAACTAGTATGGCGACATAGTAGATGGTAGCTATGCCGCCTATGATTGATATTTATGATTTAATTTGCTTTTGAAACATATATGCACTAGTAATAATATCAAACACTTTTGTTTTATATGTACCAAGCATTTCTTGGCCATTATAAGGTAAAACTCTATCCTCCGGCTTGCGTTGCATTGTATGATGGGACCTGAGTCTTGTAATGGCTTCATTTTTATAAAAAGCATTGCGATTATTAAATGAAAAGTGGCGTGGTCCTATGATTTGCCTAATTATTGTTGTTTAAGTGGTTAAGTAGATTTCTCATACCAGTCCCATGACTGACTCGTAGTTTGTTTTCACTTTGCAAACTCGGGTGCCCTTATTTTCACACGGGCAGCCCAGTTAACAGGTAGCAGGTTATATTTTGGCTTTGCACTGCAGCACAGAGTGCGCTTTTGGCTTGTATGGCGAGGGTTGACTTCTTAGTATTTTGGCTATTGATATTCCGCCATTATTATCTATGTATATGATTCTGCTTATGGCGATGTAGACTGACATCTCTTTTATGTACCCTTTATGTATATGTACCGCTTATGGCGATGTAGACTGATCATTTACTCTTATGCACTAAGTTGTATCCTACACTGTGCTCTCTGATGTTTATTACATGTTTATGATTCTGCTGTCATATTGATGTAAATTATTCTATTTTCTGTTTTTGCTATTAACTGTACTCTGCTAATGATGATTAATGTGTTATATTCCAATGATTATCCTTAACACCGTCGTACAGGGTTTTGAGATCGTCACAGATGATACCTATAAACTTAGTGAGTTTTCTCATGCTGGTTCACCAGACTGATCCGTGGCATTTGCAGTGGTCGGTTCAGACCGAGTTTTGCAGGTTCAGGTTATCGAATGCTGTGAAGGCCAAAAATGTATTGGAGGAGTTCACACGTATTTATATCTATTTCCACTGTGTGTTGTACACACTGTTTCAAATCTCGTAAATATCGCCCGAGATCTCTTCCGAGATCTCGTTTTGGGCTCCTTCCGAAACGAAACAACAAATATCACTCTAAATCTCCTTTCGAATATATCACACGAGATATTGCAATATCGAACGATATATCCACCGAGACGAAATATTGGAATATCGTCCGAGATCTTAGTTTTTTTGGTTAAAATTTAATTTGTGACTGAACTAGAACTATAATTAAAAAACTTAAATCTAGCCATATCAATCTTTTGTTTTTTTACATTTTGCATGTTAAATGACTATATTGTATGTTCGTATATGCTTTACAATGCTTATGATTTTCATATTCGTCTTTTTACATGCATGTTACTTATGAAATTATGTATTTTATGGTCTATTTATGCTGAATTTTTTAATGTTTTGGATCCTTTTAATGTTTCCTGTCTAACAATATTCTTGTTTTAAGCATATTACGATTTAGAGTATGAATGATCTTTCGCATAATAAAGAATAATAAAGTTATTTTGCATTTTAAGTTTAAGTTATTATGTTTTTGATGGCATTCATAAAAATCGTTTTGTTAAAATATCATTTTTAACATATTATGTACCCCGAGATTGTTCCGATATGAACTTTTAGACCCGAGATGAAAATCCGAGATGAACTCCCGAGTCAGACTCAGCTCGTCCGAGATCTCCACGTTACGAGACCGAGTCTATAAAATCCCCAAGACGGAACGCGACCGATATCCGAGATTTAAAACCTTGGTTGTATATGAGGACTGGCTGTTATAACTGTCCAGATGCACTGATGTCGACTATACTCTGATGATTGTAAGTATTATTTCAAGCTCTCAATAAAGATTTATTTCTATATTATATTTTTTTCCATTGCGATGTGAGACTCTGATTTTGATGTGTTGTTATTCTTCTTCTTTCTTCTATTCTAATCTTTCTTTCTTATATTTTTCTCACCCTCTAATTTCTTTTTATTAACTATTTGGTGTTTTCGATACTTGGGTTTTGGCACGTATTACGAATTTATGTATTATTGTCAAAATTCGAGCGTCTCGCTAGGTCGTTATAGTGGTATCAATTCCTATGGTTTAGTAATAACCGTGGCTCTGTGGCGTAACTCGATAGAGATGGAGTTAGTAGTAGATTGAGTTTGAGTGCATATATGAGAGAGCGTATTTGTAGATTTATATAAAAATGATTTGTATTGTGTTGTTTGATCAGTTCAAGTGTTTGGGGATCCTATCGAACTAACAATTGACACAATATTGTTTTGTAAAGAGGGTAAATGAAATAATTTTTTCCAAATTATTTTTTTTTCATATAAAAAAATAATTTTATCAAATTATCGAGGTATCAGTTTGTTTGATTAATTTTAATGATTCAAATGGAATTATGAATTTAAATGGTTTAATATAACCAAAAGGATTTCACATAAGATTTGTGATAATAATTTTAAAAGGAAATTTAACTTGAGCTAAAAAAAAGTCAAGTTAGTAAAGAGAATTGTTTCGGTTGAAGTTTTGATGTGCACATAAATGTGTACATTTATATTCACACATTTATTCTTATTTTAGTTAAATAAATGAACATTTTTGGGTATTTTATATGATCAAACCATGGTTTAAATGTTTTCAAATCATCATTAATTTGGGAGGTTTAACGGTAAATTGTGCATGATCTAATTTGTGATTCCATTTACTTATTCCTTGTAGTTGTCTCTTGTCGGAATCTAAGAGAAAAAATGATGTATGCACATGAAGATATAAAGAAAAGCATGCATATACGTAAGAGGAGGGAAAGAAATAATTCATTCTGTGGAAAGTGGAGGATCCCACCTCTCGACTAACTCACTTACTCTTAAGGCTTCATACTACAGACTAATGCACTAAATGGATAAGGCAAAAAGGGCCTCATGCATTCTACATGATTGACTAGTGACTAAAGACAAAATTAGAAGCTTCATGAAGAGGGCATTTTGGGGAACTCCCTAGAAGAGTGATCAGGGTTTTAGGGTTTTAGATCGTTTATATATACCCCCATGTTTCATGTAATTTGGATCCTTATTTTATCTCATGAAAGTGCAAGTTTCTCAAATTAACAAAAATGGCTTCCAAGCCTCTTTCTTTTATGTCATTTTTATGCATACTTTAATGTTCATTTCTATGTTTTTCTTTTGTTGTTTATAGATTAGATTTACATATTGAAATTAGTACAGTTTAAATTTTATGCAAGTAGAATAGTTTATTTTATTCTTGTTATTTAGTTCTCTCAATCTTTTTGTTTTTGTTTATGTTGAAATTTACATTTTTAGCATAATTACATATATTAGAAGCTAAACCTCTTCAATTTAGGGGCAATGAAGCTCTCTTGATTACATAGATGCAACATATTTTGATTTTTATGATATCTTTCTATGCTTAATGGAATGGTTGAAGTAGTAATTACATTGTTGTTTGAGTTTTGATTTTGATAGTCTATGTTGTTGACAACACATAGGCTATGTTTAGTCAACATAAACACAAGATTGTCTCTTCATCTACATATGAATATAGTAAATAAAATGTGATTAAAATTCAATCTTGATACTCTATGTTACTAAATTAATAGTAAATAGAGTATACTAAAAGTAAATTTTAGTTTCAACTTTTGTTGTCATTTCACGAAAGTATAATTATGGATTAGAGAGTGTATTAAAGTTTGACAGTTTAAATGTGTTAACTAAAAACACAATTAGGTCGTGCTTATCATAAATACACTAACTAATTACACAAAAGATCAATACAGAGATCATGAAATCATTGTATGTTGATTTATGTGGTCATGAGGGTGAAGTTGCTTCTAAATTGCTCTTATTTCATTTGTTAACTTTCAACTTGTTCTCTTTGTTAGTTTTATAATTTTTAGTTAACCAAAATCTCAAGTGGTATAATTCGACTGAATATAAAAAAGAATTATTTTCTTTCTCCGTGGATCGACCCGTATTCACCACGTACTACAAGTGTACGTCGTGCGCTTACGGTTTTATACACTTCGCGACGGATTTCTAATCAATAGATTATTCGTCGTCGAACAAGTTTTTGGGGATTGTAATCTAATTTTAGTTTTGCTCTTCGAATTAAATTTTATTTTGTGTTAAAAAAAATTGTGTGTTTGTATCTTGTACATTTTGTATGTTTTGTGTTTGTTATGCCTTAGTTGCATGTCTTAAAAAACTATGTTTTCCATTTTACTGTGTCAACACTTTGCATACACACTTTACAGTTCTGTTTTTCACAAAAAAGCAGTACAGATTCTTTTGTCAACATTTCACAATTCTTCATTATAATCACTGTTCTATTTCTCCACTGTTACATTTTTTTTACATTGTTACCAATTTTCATAGTTCTATTCATTACAATTACCCCATTCACAACCTGCTTGCCAACCACCACAAACAAACTTCTCATTCAAAACCTATTCATTTCAACAAACTCCACAAACCGGCTACCTCTCCAGCAAAAGCAATTTTCAAACCCTTCACTCCACAAGTAGTTTCAGCCAAGTCAAACCACAGTCCACTTCACCAAAACAAATTCAATTGCTAAACCAAACTCACCCTAGCCCATGTCCACCACCACCTTCAACTGCTTGCAATTCCCCGTTATATCCACACTTCACAAAACTGCAACAATACTTTGCAGCCTAACGCAATCATCCCACAAACCAATTCATCCTACCATCATGTTCACCATATATTCACCATATTCGTCCCACATACCAATTCATCCCACTAATATCTCACAAACCATTTCCAGAAAATAGCAGACTCCACCTTATACCGCCTCAAACTCCTACATTTGCAAACCAAGTCACCTTCAATTGTTGATCAAACCCGTGACCGTCAGCCTCTTTCCCTTGCTCTATTCTCCACAACTTTAGTGCCATTACCAGACCATCTCAGTGAACTCCTTGCCCAACCACACCCTTGCTGTCAACTTCCAACTGCACATCAATATTGTGCCTTCTCAAACTTCCAACACTCCATAATTAACCACGTCTCTGTTCAACTGCAACCGAGCTTCATCCACACACTACTTTTAACCCATCAACGCCACTCCAACGAATGCAAACAGAACCTGTCAAATTGCCGCAAGTCACCACTCCTTCAATTCAATCTCCCAATTTCAACTTTCATGAACAAACGAAACAAAAATGCTCAATATTGCACCAGAAAAACAATAATATAAATTTGCTGACATAACGATACTCTGAACGTTTATTATTAAACTCTCATTCAATTTCACATTGCTCAATCCCAAAAAGAGAAGAAAAAAATAAAAATAGAATAACTTTTCTTTATTGCAGTTTGAAACACATAAGAAATGAAACTTACTTCTTTAATTTGGGTTAATAAACACCATATTGTCTTCTATATATATATAATAGCTTTCTACTTTCAAGGAATCAGATATAAAAGATACACATTGACAATGGAAGAGTACAAATTAAGCCTTGGTTTTAGCAATTGGAAACCATGAACATTGGAACCATGACAATAAGAACAGGCCCATGTTCAACTTCATGTACTCTTTCCTCCTAAAGAAAAAGGAGAAACTGACATCAAACCACATGAACATGAGAGGAAAAGATCAAAGAATTTTGCTTCAGATGATTACAAAACAAAGGAAAGCGATGAAGGTGTTGGCTGCTTGAAGAAAATTTTCAAGATCACAACGCTCTTACTGCTGTAAATATTCCTTTTCTTCTTCTATTTCTGCATTGAAACAACACCAATGATTTTCATCATAAAATTAATATTACATCAATGAGATCATTTCTATTTTATTTTTTTTCTAACAGATAGAGAAACGTAAGTTAGCAGGCAAGCTGAATCTGAAGCCAAGGCAAGTAGAAGTTTGGTTTCAAAACAAAAGAGCCAGGTTAATTTATATTATTGTATATTTATATCGTATTAGAATTATGTCAGATTATTTATCTATTTGTTTGTTTAAATCTGTTTACGCTACAGAAATAAGCAAAAGAAGGCAGAAAGGGATTTTGAGCAGCTAAAGAAATGGTGTGAGATGCTTAAGGAGGAGAACCAAATGCTGAAGAAGGAACTCCATGAACTTAAGCTTAAAAAAGCAGAATAGTAGAAAATTTGAACTTCTTTTATTTTAATTTTGGCTCTAGTTAGACAAAGTTTAGCACGTTATTAATTTTATTTAATACACATTAATATGATCCTTCATTACTGGTTATATCTGTATCGACATAATCGATCCGGGCTTAGTCACCTATATCCGTATCGACATAGTCGATCCAAACTTGGTCACTTGGCCGATTTGGATCGACATAGTCGATCCAGGATTGGTCGAACTGACTCCAGATCAACATAGTCAATTCAGACTTGGTTGAACCGAAATCCACTCCGCCTTGGACTTGTTTACTCTAACCCTATCTTCAGATCTGCAACCGAGCTCCAATGTGGTTCTATCGTCGAATCCGTCGTCCAGTTCCAATGCTACTCTGTCGTTGAATCGATCGTTGAGTTCCAATGCTACTCGGTGGTCAGATCCATCCAAGCGTGAAGCTCCATCAAAAATTTACCTCATTTGTTCAAGTTTATCATCCTTGTGTGCTTAATCGGTACACACCCACTTGTGCGTTCGAGCGATAAGCACCAAACTTTTACGAATGAGATTTTTCTAGTACTAGATTGCCTACAAACGGCGTGTTTAATTTATACTAAGCAAACAATTCAACCAAGCAACCAATAGTCATCCAAATTCCTAAACTTGCAAACAAGTGTCTATATAGTATTAATAAATCAAATAAAACATCTCTATGGCAAATAAAGTGAAATATATGTCTATATAGTCTAAATCTAGCTATATGGTTAAAACAATGCGTAGTAGCGCAAAAAATAGCGGGCAACTGGGTAAAATGTCATAATCTTGATCAAAACTATCTAAATCACTTTTAGTATCTTTATTTATCATTTACTAGGTTAAACTATCCTATATATCATGTTTTAAAGTTAATAAATCATTAAAAATGCCCAATTATACTATACGAACAATTAAAGTCAAGTAAGAGATAATATCACTCATCTTAGCCAAATCAGTCCAAACCAGCTCTAAAATTTAGAGCTCGTCAATTCGAGTTCATAGGAATAAACAATGTCTAATTTCAACATCGTAGGAAAAGGTTAAGCAAGTTATCAGTTTCCATATTATTTAATTAATTACATGAGCATTAACCAAATAATCATACTTTAAGTGTGGTGCTAAGGGCACCCCAAAATACTCTTCCTAATATCGCTACTAGAAAATACCACAAGAATTTTCATTACACTCTTCTTAATACCATACATAAAAAATAGGGCTACCGCACCACCGTTACCTTATTTCCCTCTCGTCTTTTTTTTGTTCCTCTTTCATTCCATCCTGAAACCCTAAATCTTCAATCGATCGATCAACGATAACGACGCCAACAATGCCAAGGAAGAAGAATGTGTGCCTAAATATACAAAAGCTGTGAATAAGGTTCGAATTAAGCAAACTACAAGGGAAAGTGAGAGACTAGGGTTTCAAATAGTAAGAATTTGAATTTTCCCGCAGGAAAGAAGTTATAGACAACGATATTCTTGATTAGAGTTTTTAGACTAGGGCTTACTATGTTAATTAGTTTGGCAAATACTTGTTCAGTGAGAGAACAGAATGAAAGGGTAATTTGGTATTAAGAAGCATACAAAATTTAATGAGATTTATTTTTTTAATTGCAGTATTAGGAAGAGTATTTTGGGGTGCCCTTAGCACCACACTACTTTAATTACCTTATTATAAAAACTAACTCATCTCTCCCAATATAACGACCCAAACTTCCCCGGTCTCCGAAGAGAAGAGAAAGAACGGATTGCTTTGAGGATAAGACGAATCAGAACACAAACTGAAGAACATTTCATTGCTTATTACAACAATTTCATCAGAATACAAGAATATACAGAGTATGAATAAATATTACACATTTACGAAATATTAGAGGTTTACAAGTTACAAGGCAGCAAAAAATAATACAAAACACAACTGAAAAGAATATACGGATACAGAGCTTTCCGAATATCACTCCAGCTGTAAACCAGGATCCTGTGAATATAAATCTGCAAAACCAAAAACTATTAGTTGCCCGTGTGGAAAATAGGGGCACCTAGAGTTTAGGTTAAAACAATAAACTCCAGGTCAGTCATGTGACTGGTATGAGAATAAAACAATTATTTAAAACTTCATTATAAAATCAGATATATCAAGGGACCACGCCGTATAACACGGAGCAGGTTTCCTCCCAAGAATACCAGTGCATAT
The DNA here is from genome assembly GCA_030737875.1 of Allium sativum. NCBI lineage: Eukaryota > Viridiplantae > Streptophyta > Magnoliopsida > Asparagales > Amaryllidaceae > Allium > Allium sativum. The sequence continues at coordinate 422,203,346 of CM060909.1, read as the reverse complement.
AACAAAATAGTGCTATGATTTTTGGGAAAATGAGGCTATTATAAGACCCAGGTCCCATCACACAATGCAACGCAAGCCGGAGGATAGGGTTTTCCCTTATAATAGCCAAACATGCTTGGTTCGTTAAAACAAATCATTTGATACTATTATAAGTGCATAGTGTATAAAACAGCTTCGAATATAAATGTATCAATCCTAGGTGGCATGGGTACCATATATCATGTCGCCAATACTAGGCTCTACAATCAAAACCGCAAAGTCACGTATTGAAAGTTGGATTTCCATCTGTGAACCAAGGCAAGGGATCGTCCTTACCGCTTCGAGACTGTCCAGCCCGAGCCTCAGGATCAGAGCTCGAGTGACCCTTGGATCGTTGGGGCCGGTCCACACGGAGTGGATTAAAATGCCAGAACACTGCGTTTCCCTACCCTATGGGGCGTAAATCCGGTCTGTATAAAGACCATCCATCGGCTCCGTAGAGACCGAAATAACCGAGGCGCCTCGCTATCCATCATCCACATAAGTAAAATGTCAGGGCTAGTAAAACGCAGACACCACTCCTAGCTAGAAGGAAATGCATGCCCTCCCTGAGGTCCTCTCTCTTTTCTGGTTCACACCGGGGTGCAAGGCTCGCGAATTAACGGTACACAAAGCTATGCTATATTAAAGCCGTGCTTTGATCGTCAACCACAAGACTCTGCTTTTCAACAGAAGCCTTGATCATTTGCATCTCAGCATGTGTAACACCCCACGTCCGTTAATGTCACTCACAAAGGGAATGCATTAAGTTTCGTGGAGCATTATGAGTAAACAGAACAGAATATTACAAGATAGATACATAAAGTAGTACTTGAAAATTTTATAACTTTATTGCAGCGGAAACAAAAATAAAGTTGGGTTACATCTTCAAATATCAAAACCAAGTACATAATATCAGTCTTGTACAAAAGCCTTCAGAGTGCATAATTTTAAGGCCATAATCCCCAACAAAAATGCCTTAAATAGGTAGAATCAAAGGCAAGCAGTTCTTCAAGAACTTCTAGTACCTCAAGCAGAGAGAAATCTGAATCAAACTTGAATATTTCCTCCCTGAATACCGGGGGGGGGGGGGGGGGGGAACGGAAGAAAAGAGGCGAAAACAAACGAGGTCAGACATAAAGTCTGGCAAGTCCAATAACTTTAACAATATAATTATTAAAGTAATATGACAAGACATAAACTGGAAAATAAGGAATGACTGTGAAACAAGCAGGCATGACCAGGTAACCAAGATGAATAAGACAACGTTAATTGCGCTTCTAATCACTATAGGATAAATACTACACTGCACCAATACTAGTCACTCTAAGAGTTGATCCTGCCTACTGAACATAATAATCATAATAATGATAATGGTAGTCTCGTGTACCCCTAGCTGTCTTCATAGGTGCCGTCTGCTCCTATCTCCACTAATTGTACCCACGACCCTCCCCATTCTAATTACAACATTTATTCATAATATGGTAGTCGTACTCCTAGCTATCTTCATAGGTGCCGCCTGCTCCTATCTCCGCTAGTCGTACCCACTACCTTCCCCATTCGATCGGCTCGCTAACTCGTAGATACCCATGCTGGTCCCACAGTAGGGTGTATCACTCCCTAAAGTGGCAACCCGATATGACTGAAATGCACGGCTTATACCTACACGATGCAACAACGTCTTACCTACCAGCCCGGGCCCACACACGCACATGACCCCGTTGGACTTGCGTTGCCACCGCAAACCCATTTTAACCTCTTATAATCAAATCCAGTAAGCGTGTCCAGTCCTCGACCTAGATCAAGCTCACTTGGATACTAAATGGGTTACTGGTTGAAAAGGGTCCCCACATTTGACACAAGCTTTCCACCTATGCTTGATCCCTACTAGGATTTCCCACTTAACCCCCTCTTATTCATGTCTTCTTACATGTTTCAACTTCGATAAGTGTTTATAATTATATCCCACATGTCACCCTTGTTTCGCACTTATCAAATCAACATGTATTATTGGTTAAGTTTGTCATAACCCTATCCACTTATCAGATCAATATATATATATATACATATATATATTATTGGTTAAGCCAGTCTTAACCCTACCCACTTATCAGATTGATATATATTATTGGTTAAGCTAGTCTTAACCCTACCACTTATCAAATTAATATATATTATTGGTTAAGCTGGTCTTAACCCTAACCACTTATCAGATTAATATATATATAATATTGGTTAAGCTGGTCTTAACCCTACCCACTTATCAAATTAATATATATTATTGGTTAAGCTGGTCTTAACACTACCCACTTATTAGATTAATATATATTATTGGTTAAGATGGTCTTAACCCTAACCACTTAACATGTTTTATGTATCATATATATACATATTTATATATATCGTACAACATGTTTTACTTAATTTATGATTAAGTACATCTTAGTTCGCAGATATATTAGTTAGGAGAATAACACCCTAAGTATCAACCTCGAAGACCGAAATCAACATCAGATCGATAGTCAGAGAATTAATCAACTCAACCAATATTCTGTTTGTCATTCACACTCGTCTTTGATCAACATTAATTAATTATTAATGCACAGACCTCTCACATTAAGTCGATTGCTTGTGGCCGCTGGAGATACTGGGCGGTTTCGCGCAGACTTCCACCACAAGCCAGACTTAACCTCGTGTCTAATCATCTTTTAATTATGCCTATGACCTCTCACGTTAGACTGCCGTTTGCGGTTGCTGGATGTGCCGGGCGGGTCTGGGCAGTCTTATACCACAAACATGTCTAACCTCGTGTCTTAGGCATTTACTACACATTTAATTTATACCTCTGACCTCTCACATTAGACTACCATTTGTGGTTGCTGGATATGCTGAGCGGGTCCGTGCAGTCTTATACCACAAACGAGTCTAACCTCGTGTCTTAGGCATTTGTTATTACACATAATTATTTAACCCCAATTTGAATTAATATCCTTATTTCAAATTGTCAATAATTTCCAATTTAATCTATGTCAATAATTGTCACCTAAATTATGTCCATAATTTGTAGGCATATAAATTATGCCAATTAATGTCTAAAATTAATTATATGCTTTTAAGCCATTTTATGTCAATTTCACAACTTCAATATTTAATATTTTTCCAATATCCCCACGTCGTTCGTACGTGTAATTCATGAGATATGTTAGACTCGCAAATAGTCTAACTCATAAGAAGAAAAGGAACATCACAACTTGCATAACACATAAAATGGATCTAACTAGCATATAAGAATAGTCTAGCATGGATCAAAACTTGCATGATTATAATTCATATTAACATAAATTTGCATAATCAATAACTTACATAGGCTATAGGCATAATTTGCATAAACTACAAACTGGCATGGATCAAATTATATAAGATATGATTTGCATAGATCTATACACATAAAGGTGAACTTGCATATATGAACATGGTTTTCGCATAAACTTGCATATGATCTACATACCAACTTGTATTAAACTTGCATATGTAATTTAGACATGTAAACTAAGATTTACATATAAGCTTACATATGATTCGCGTATAAACTTGCATATGATTTACCTCCAAACTTACATATAAACTAATGTCATAAAAAAATGAATCAAATTAAACATATGTGATTAGACATATGAAATGGATCCACCAACATAAGTTAACAAAAACTGACATATGAACCAACATCATGAATCTTTGTACATAAGACAACAACTAACGTATATTCACAAAATAGACAATATCATATCGATCAATGATTCAACAGGCACATTCTTATAACCCAAATTATAACTCATCATAATTAATTTTTTAATTATTTTGTGAAAGAAATTGTACTCACAAAGAATGGATTAGAAAAGAGGATAAATTCGTTCGTCGTTTGTTCTACAATCTTATCTCACAATTCCTTAGCTTTAAGAAGAAGGTGATCTGTTCCAGCAGCAACATGGTGGCTAAGAGACTAATTTAGTTTAGGTTTAGAGCTTTAGTCTATGCATGCTTATATAGAAGTTTAGATTAATTCTAGCCTTTAGATAGTAGGTTTTTACTCCGCATCCTACACCTAGTGCTGAATCAGCAAATGTATTTTATATATATTAATAACCTTCTATTTTTCTTCCCTAAACTTAATATGAATTGAACTTAAACATCTAATTGCATGTTTTCTTCGATTAGCGTATTCTTCTTAATTGATGTCAATTAACATAGAATAACAATTTTACTATATTCCTCAAATTAACATATTCTGCTTAATGTTAATTGACATAAGTGACAAATTAGCATAAGCATTTATACAAATTAAGATAATTACATGGTTTCCTAACAATACCCTATTAACATGTTTATAATTTGATGTCAAATAACATGCTTTTACAAATGAACATAAATGCCCAATTAACATATTTTCTTTAATTAATATCAATTAATATGAATGACAAATTAGCACAAACACATATATAAACTAAGGTCAATTACATGTTTTTCAATCAATGACATATGAACACACATCTACAAATTAATTTCAATCTATTCATGTTTACCTATTCATAAATTCTAATATTGACAACTAATGCAAATTGATTGCTTACCTATTTTAAAAAGTGGAAATCGAGTATATAATTTAGTTCCCCTTTTTTTCTGCTTTCCTCGCAACATACAAAGTCAATGCATAATGAAGTTACCCACATACATATATATCTATTTATAAATGCATAAATCTTTCCTTCCCAAATAAATTGACTGTATTTATCTTCTTCTTTTTTTTACTGCATGCATCCACACATTTCCTTCCGCTTTTTTTGTATTAATTGCATTAATTTTTCTTTTACTGTAGCCTAATTAATTCACATGCATTTTTTTCAATGCACATTTTTAAACTTGTACCTTCTTAACATAATTGCATATATATATATATATATTCATTTTTTTATTTTTCTTCATTAATTAATTATCTTTACGGTATAGTATATCTAATTTCGGGGTGTTACATTCTCCCCTACTTAAAGGATTTCGTCCCCGAAATCTTCAAGTTAAGAAGAATGTTACCATCCTACCAACCACAACCATCTACTCATCCGTTATACACAAGCATCCAATGTCCTTAGAACAATTCTAATGCCTGTATGAACATATGCATAAGTGTGTGTATATGTTCCTATATCCTAATGCAGAAATCAGGCGATCCACTGATTCAGTTGACCTCCTTAATGCAATATATGTTTGTGCCATGTATCCAATATGTATGCAAAAGAATCCTAATGATACATATAAATTCTATATGTGTGCACAACCACCACCAATATGCAACATCCATGTTATGAACGAACCATATTGCATCCATAAAAAAAATTGCACACATCTATATGCCATATGTAAGCGATTGAGCCGATCTATTGCCTAATGTGTGTGTAAATGCATCCATGAGCAACCACTAGAAAACACTTGCATCCACTTGCATCCATCAAACATAACATGTCTCAAACACATGTTTACAACCATAGGATTTTTCCTAACTAAAGATCGAAGATATAATCGAGAGGACATACTAAACGACAGAACAAGTATAAACAAAGCGATAGAAAAAGGAGAAGTTAAGAATATACCCTCCAAAAGGAAAGGGTACAGCGCACGCATCTTGTCTTCCGTCTTCCAAGTCGCGTCTCCTTGATCGTCTTCCCATTGGAATTTAACCACTTGACCTCTCGGTTGCGTAACTTCTTGACCTCCGATCCAAGGATGCATGTAGGAGCTCATCTAATCGTGGCATCTTGCTCCATTTCCACTTCTCTAAGCGTGCCCGGCTCCACTACTTCTGCCGTATCATGTAAACACTTCCTCAAATGCGACACATGAAACACATCATGAACATTACTAAGCTAGTTGCCTCTTCTCATGTCTGTAGTAACCCGGATTTCGAGCGACTTTGGTTATTGACGTAAGCTCGACGTCGATAACCAAAACATCGAAAAATCCCGGTTGTTAATGAAAGAAATTAGAAGGTGAGAATAGATAAGATAGAAACTTAGAATAGAAGAAGAAGAACACCACATCAGAGTAACACGAACCTCACAGCGGAACGAATAACATATAATAGATAACATAACTTTGAAATATAACAGTTGTGTATACAATAGCACTTATCAGAGTACAGCACTTACAACACAGCGGAAATAACTATAGCTATATGATCCAGAAGCCTCCTGCTCCAGCTCTTCAAGTATACCTGTAAATCCTGACTACTTGACTGCCCGTACAAATTTAGGCACCCAAGAGTTTAGGGAAAACAAAATAAACTCCGGGTCAGTCATGTGACTGGTGTGAATAAACTCAAATCATTTAAACAGGTATATGATATCTCATAAGACCACGCCGTGAATACGGAACGGGTTTTTCCCTTATGAGAATCCAAATAACTTTTCAAAGCAATATCATTCTGATATTATAATAATGTCTAAGTACAAATAAATATCAATCTAGCAGAAACGCTTGCATCTCACGTTACTACATATATAGTATACAATCAAAATCGCAAGCACGTATTGGATGATTGGATTTCCAACTATGACAAGGTATGGAACCACCTTCCGATCAGTGTACTCTAGGAACGATACACTGGAGTTCAACAAGAACAACTTGTAACTCAGCCACACATGACCGACCACTCATTTCGCTTGAGTGTATCGAATGTACATCAGCAACGGTTGGGATCAGCAACCGTTCCCGTATATATATGGGACAACATTGATAGATTTAAGAAACAAATGAATATTCTCTAGATAGGTGATTATACACCCTACTTCGGTGCGACCGACTTAGCCATGCTGCCTGCCCGATTTCTGTCATTTACCGGTTGATGAGGCTAGAAGCTACGCTTTATCATTACATCAGATTCAATTCGAATGCTACATTGTCAAATCCATCGAAATCACTAATTGATGTTTACAACAGTACATTACATGTCAGCTAAAAGAAGTTTCCTTCTCCGCTTCCACTCTTGGTATAGTTGAAGAAATCAATGTACGTGATCGTCTGGAAATACTATGTCAGACATCCATCTTCATTCACTTAGAAATGTCACATCGTCATACCCGCCAAATCACAAATTGACTTATCCGAAAATAACACGGGTATACAGCTAAGAGAAACGAATTCCTCCGCCACCAAACGTGAATACGTTTGAACAGATCAACTTACGCGATCCATTGGATATACTCTGTCAGACCTTCGTCCATACAAGTTGTCCTGGGACTGGGCAAACCGAAGGCACTATTCTGTAAACAGGATAGCCCTTGCATTTTACTCCGTCTTCAATTATCTTTGGCATATATGATTCGCGACGCTTATGCCAATACAGAGTGGTTCTTTGGATAAAAATCCAACCGGTCTCTCCATATTAACAACGTTAAAATGGTCAAAACTTCGATAGTCTGTGATTTAACCATCAAAGAAAAACTAGTGTGCAAACAACGATATTATTCCCAGATGGAAATTATATCGAACAAACATCTTTTAACATTAATCTCTTTAGTTCCTTTATTTACTTATCTCCTGTTTCCCTATGTTCTAAATTATTATTTTTCTTTTATCAGAAAACATTTCTGATTCTCGTTTGGAAAACATTTCCAAAACTCTTTTACGATCAAACCTTACCATTTCTTAGTTAAGAAGGAAGTCACTCAAGTTGGGGTATAATTACCTCTCAGACCTTAACTGAACAACGTTATAACTTCGAAATGGTCAAAGTTTATCTTTTAATCTTTAACAACTTCTTTACGCCTTTCTCGGATCCAATTTTACTGATCCACTTCTATGTTTAAAACATTGGTTATAACGACAGCGTTATAATCCCTACTTTCGAATTATCTAACTTTAATTATAACTTCTATTCTTATTAGTGAATAATTAACCTAACACTTATTTATTTATAAATGAATAAAACTCTATTTAAACACTGGAAAGCATAAGTACTTTCCCGAATTCGATAAAATGGAATTTGCCGATTAACTCTCTTCGAGAAATCTCTATTTGATTAATTCTTCTTCAAATAAGCTATATTCGATTAACTTCTTTCGAATAAACAACATTCGATAATCTCTCTTCAAATAACTAATATTCGATAAATCTTCCTTTTCAAATATCTCATATTTGAAAATCTCACTTCGATTAAACTATAATCGATAACTCCCTTCGATGAAACTAATATTCGATAATCTCTCTTCAAATAACTAATATTCGATAAATCTTCCTTTTCAAATATCTCATATTTGAAAATCTCACTTCGATTAAACTATAATCGATAACTCCTTTCGATGAAACTAACATCGATAACTCCTTTCGATGAAACTAACATCGATAACTCCTTTCGATGAAACTAACATCGATAACTCCTTTCGATGAAACTAACATCGATAACTTTAACTCAACTAACTTACTTGACTCGACTAACTCGACTTACTTGGTTCGACCAATTCGATTCGATTAACTAGGCTCGACTAACTCTATTGGTTTAACTCTAATCGATTAGTTCTATGGTTTAACCATAATCGATTAATTCTATTTGACTAACCCTATTTGGCTAACTCGACTAACTTGGTTCGACCGACCAGGTTTGACTAACCTGACCCATTTGGTTTGACTGACCATGTTTGGCTAACCTGACCCATTTGGTTTGACTGACCAGGTTTGGCTAACCTGACCCATTTGGTTTGACTGACCAGGTTTGGCTAACCTGACCCATTTGGTTTGACTGACCATGTTTGGCTAACCTGACCCATTTGGTTTGACTGACCATGTTTGGCTAACCTGACCCATTTGGTTTGACCACTGGGCTTGACTACTTGGTTTGACCATTTGGTTCGAATACCATATTCGACTAACTCCTCTCGATTCATTAAAACCGATTAACTCATCTCGATTGACTAAATCAATTAACTCCTATTGATTAACTAAATCGATAAACTCCTTTCGATTAACTAAGTTTGATTTACTCGACTCGACTGACCAGGTTCGACTAACTTGACCAGCTTGACTCGATTGGTTCGACTCGACCAGCTCGACTCGGTTAGTTTGACTCGACCATCTTGACTCGATTGGTTCGACTCGACCATTTCGACTCGGTTGGTTTGACTCGACCATCTTGACTCGATTGGTTCGACTCGACCATTTCGACTCGGTTGGTTTGACTCGACCATCTTGACTCGATTGGTTCGACTCGACCATTTCGACTCGGTTGGTTTGACTAGCTTGACTAGTTTGGTTCGACTAGCTTGGTTTGACCACTTAACTAACTTGATTCGAATATTTATATCCGACTAACTAACTTTTCTTTTATTTCTATTTATTTTAACTTCTATTTATTTCCTAAATAGATTTCCTTTTGTATAATCTATTTATTTTCCTAAATAGATTTTCCTTTATAACTCTAATTATTTAATCCTTAATTAAATATCCTTTATTCTATTTATTTAATCTAAATAAATATTCCTTTATTTTATTTATTTATTTCTAAATAAATATCCTTTTATAAAATCCTTCGATTTTATAAATAGATTCATTTTCAATATAAATATTGAAAATCCCCTTTTCTACATTTTCAGTGTTTTCTATTGTTTTTAAACAACCAACTGTCAATGATCAATATCATCCAAACATATACAATCAACAACAGGTTATAATTCACATCATATATCAAAATATATGAAAAACAACAAAATAACTGTTGAGGAATCCAGTCGGATTCCTCCAACCTGTTTCCCTGCATCACAGATGTTAGACAATATAGATAACATTGATTTCACTTCGATGTGAATTATTCTGATCAACAGAATCAACATATAAATACCCAACTGTCATATATATATATGTATGTATACACATATATATAAAGTTTCCACTAACTGTCTAGCAGTTCAATCAAACAGTCAACACACATCAAACAGACAATATCTAACAGTTCTAAAAATACAACATGAAATTATAAACTGTTCAGAGTTGGTGAGTTTTACTCACATTGCACTATTATCGTTAATAACGATAATTGTCGCTTGATTTAGACGGACAATTTATTTCGCCATAAATTGTAACGAGCTCGGATTCACTTCCCGTTAGTTCCACTGCGTAGCCTAAGATCATATGATTCCAACGTGACCAACGGCTCGTCAATCTGAGTTCGTATGGACGAGATACAACATTTCAAAGTTGGTACACAAATTTAATTAAATTTAAATAAAACATTTCTTGACTTTGGGCCTTACATTACCTTCCCGGCCCAATACCCAACCTCAAATGCCAACCCGCACCTTTAATCCTCCTTCCCCAATTCGGTAATCAAGCTTCCAGTAAAACACAGACATTGCTCAAAGCTTTAAACACCTCGTCCTCCCTCTTTACACAACCGAAACCAACACTGACGCCACCATTGAACTCAGCACAGCATCCTTTCCAATCCCCTCACGAATTTACCCAACTCGTTGTCACATTTCCGACCTCGACATCAGCAGTTCCCAACGATGACTCGATGGATTTCACAACCGAATACTGCAAAATAAATCAAGGGAGTACGGTTTCACTTCGTGAATCCAAAACCATCCACAAAAATTCACTCGATGCTCACTCTACTGCAAATCGTCAACCCTAGGATGCTGCCCTATTTCGAACATGACGGAATTTGTACCGCGAGCAGTAAAACGAACAGGGAATCGAAGAGCAACTGATAAGCATCCGGAATATATATGTTTGAGAATTTTTAGGATTTCTTTCCATTTTCTTTTGGTTTTCTTTGTTTCGTGTTTTTTTTTTCATTGAAGTGGCGGCCAGATATTTCTTGACTTGAGAACGAAATTTAATTAGGTTTAGAAGTAGTGTTGGGTACTTATAGAGGAGGTATAATGATTTTATATTCAAATATTATATTAATATAAAATCAACTGTTATTTGTATTGTCTTCTAAAAATTCCTGTACTCACATGTGATACCCAAAAATCACCAAACTGGACATGTAGCTAGAGTTCGACATTACGGTCCCAACGAAACTGGTTTCGTCGAATTCCGACTTCGTATGCTCACACAGCGTATTTTTAACCGTCAAAATATCGACTGTATTTCACATTAAAATCCCGTACGACCACATAAGGACTCTAAAAATCACGGAACTGGAAATCTAACAACTATTTGACATTGCGGATCCAACAAAATTAGTTTCGTTGAATTCCGACTTCGTTTGCAAAACCGGCTATTTTTAAAGCTCTGAATGACCCATTTAAATATATAAATATATTTAAATTAAATATAAATAAATTTATATTATCGTATATATTCACCGAGGAATATCATACAGCTCCAGTATATTTATTTACTCGCTATTCCGAGTCCAGATTGAATTGATATTCAATTTACATTGAAAAATCCTTTTATAACGTATATAAAGCGTTACGAATTATAAAGGAATTTTACAGCGACTTTTCTGAAATTTGATTTGGACATACATCAAAATCTATACGACGAAATCCCCATTTTTCTCTTCCACTAGAAAGATATGCTCCACCAGCTCCACACGTTTCTTGTTTCACAGAAATCCGGCTTAAAACGAATCCTGTACATTCAGTTGAAGTTCGAATCGCCAATTTACGAACTACAGCGCCATTTCAAGCTCGATTTTAATTATAATTTAATTATACGTTCAAACTGTCGTCGATTGAATATATTCGTCAAAATAATTCAACTCTAAGCTGAATTACATCTTAGGGATGACCCCGTTCACAGAATATTGTGATTTCCAATATTTTTGATTATTTCGACATTATAATATATTTTATTATATTATAATTATTAATTAAATATTCAATATTATTTAATTCACGTTCTCGATATCGATAAATCGATATTTAATAATTAAATAAATAAATTGTTCAGCAGCTAAAATGCGGGTAACTACAATCTTCCCCCCTTAATAAAATTTCGTCCTCGAAATTGCTAAGCTAGGGGATGACCCTATCTTCTGGGTAAAAATTTATCTGTTTACCTCTTGTCTCCGGTTTCAACTGAACCAATTAATATCGACTAAAATATTAATTTATTCCGACTAACTACATTTTCAAAAATTCTGAAAATTTTCTAACACCTTAACTTTTCGAAAATTTTTGCCAGCACCTCCTTTGTACTGGTCAATATCTCAAACTCCAACTCGCCTCTCTGGGCCTTCTTTAACCCAAAAGAAAATCAAACAGCCAAGCGGCTTGCCAATTCGGCTCATAAATCTCATATCCATATAAAATATAAACCGGTACCTTTTTGTCGGGAATATCAACTCTATCACTTCCATATGCTATCAACTCAGCATATACCAGTGTTTTTTCCATCAAATTCCAATCAGTTCATATCCTCAAAACCAAATCGAATTTCATTCGAACCCGAATATCAAATTTCAAATTCTTAACTCATCAACCCAATTCCATAACAGATTATTCTCTAATCCAATTCAATTCTATTTAACTCAGTTCAAGTTAATATTTCAATTTATTTCTACTATCTTATTCTATTTAACTTCATAAGTTAAAATTAAATTCCGAAACTTAATTTCCTGGGTCTATTTCAAATCAATTTGAAATTACAATGCCAATTCAAAACCTTTGAATTTCTAAACAACTTGTTTTCTCAAAACAATTCAAAAACAAAACCTTTGGTAGTAGTCCGTCACTTAGAACTCGAAAATGAACACTGATGATGTCGCGATTCATCATCAGAATCTATTTCCCAGCTATCGAAGTGAGTTCAATAATATATCACCTTCGGTTTGAAAAACGTTTTCAAAATCTCCCAGGAACTTAAAATTTCCTTATTTTAATTCCAATCTGATTTAAATTCAGATTTTTCTTCATCTTATTTCATATACTTTACTTATATGAATTCTGATTAGTCATTTATAATCATTTTACCTTTTTATAATCTTACTCGATTATAATAACAACCAACACAACCAATATACTATATCAAATATATTCGGGTAAAATTATTCCATTTACCCTCTTTCAAAACATACCATGACGGTTCATCGTATTCGAGTGTTTAGTAACCCCTATCGATACAGTGGACCAAACCGATCGACCAGAATTCACAAACAACTCAACCAATAAAACTCCACAATATAAAATCATTTTATATTAACTAACAGATACGTTCACTCGTATATATACACTCAAACTCAGTCTAGGATATTACTAATCCCATCTCTACTGAATCACGCCACAGAGCCAAGGTAATAACTAAACCAATGCTCTGATACCAACTGTAGTAACCCGGATTTCGAGCGACTTTGGTTATCGACGTAAGCTCGACGTCGATAACCAAAACATCGAAAAATCCCGGTTGTTAATGAAAGAAATTAGAAGGTGAGAATAGATAAGATAGAAACTTAGAATAGAAGAAGAAGAAGAACACCACATCAGAGTAACACGAACCTCACAGCGGAACGAATAACATATAATAGATAACTTAACTTTGAAATATAACAGTTGTGTATACAATAGCACTTATCAGAGTACAGCACTTACAACACAGCGGAAATAACTATAGCTATATGATCCAGAAGCCTCCTGCTCCAGCTCTTCAAGTATACCTGTAAATCCTGACTACTTGACTGCCCGTACAAATTTAGGCACCCAAGAGTTTAGGGAAAACAAAATAAACTCCGGGTCAGTCATGTGATTGGTGTGAATAAACTCAAATCATTTAAACAGGTATATGATATCTCATAAGACCACGCCGTGAATACGGAACGGGTTTTTCCCTTATGAGAATCCAAATAACTTTTCAAAGCAATATCATTCTGATATTATAATAATGTCTAAGTACAAATAAATATCAATCTAGCAGAAACGCTTGCATCTCACGTTACTACATATATAGTATACAATCAAAATTGCAAGCACGTATTGGATGATTGGATTTCCAACTATGACAAGGTATGGAACCACCTTCCGATCAGTGTACTCTAGGAACGATACACTGGAGTTCAACAAGAACAACTTGTAACTCAGCCACACATGACCGACCACTCATTTCGCTTGAGTGTATCGAATGTACATCAGCAACGGTTGGGATCAGCAACCGTTCCCGTATATATATGGGACAACATTGATAGATTTAAGAAACAAATGAATATTCTCTAGATAGGTGATTATACACCCTACTTCGGTGCGACCGACTTAGCCATGCTGCCTGCCCGATTTCTGTCATTTACCGGTTGATGAGGCTAGAAGCTACGCTTTATCATTACATCAGATTCAATTCGAATGCTACACTGTCAAATCCATCGAAATCACTAATTGACGTTTACAACAGTACATTACGTGTCAGCTAAAAGAAGTTTCCTTCTCCGCTTCCACTCTTGGTATAGTTGAAGAAATCAATGTACGTGATCGTCTGGAAATACTATGTCAGACATCCATCTTCATTCACTTAGAAATGTCACATCGTCATACCCGCCAAATCACAAATTGACTTATCCGAAAATAACACGGGTATACAACTAAGAGAAACGAATTCCTCCGCCACCAAACGTGAATACGTTTGAACAGATCAACTTACGCGATCCATTGGATATACTCTGTCAGACCTTCGTCCATACAAGTTGTCCTGGGACTGGACAAACCGAAGGCACTATTCTGTAAACAGGATAGCCCTTGCATTTTACTCCGTCTTCAATTATCTTTGGCATATATGATTCACGACGTTTATGCCAATACAGAGTGGTTCTTTGGATAAAAATCCAACCGGTCTCTCCATATTAACAACGTTAAAATGGTCAAAACTTCGATAGTCTGTGATTTAACCATCAAAGAAAAACTAGTGTGCAAACAACGATATTATTCCCAGATGGAAATTATATCGAACAAACATCTTTTAACATTAATCTCTTTAGTTCCTTTATTTACTTATCTCCTGTTTCCCTATATTCTAAATTCTTATTTTTCTTTTATCAGAAAACATTTCTGATTCCCGTTTGGAAAACATTTCCAAAACTCTTTTACGATCAAACCTTACCATTTCTTAGTTAAGAAGGAAGTCACTCAAGTTGGGGTATAATTACCTCTCAGACCTTAACTGAACAACGTTATAACTTCGAAATGGTCAAAGTTTATCTTTTAATCTTTAACAACTTCTTTACGCCTTTCTCGGATCCAATTTTACTGATCCACTTCTATATTTAAAACATTGGTTATAACGATAGCGTTATAATCCCTACTTTCGAATTATCTAACTTTAAATATAACTTCTATTCTTATTAGTGAATAATTAACCTAACACTTATTTATTTATAAATGAATAAAACTCTATTTAAACACTGGAAAGCATAAGTACTTTCCCGAATTCGATAAAATCGAATTTGCCGATTAACTCTCTTCGAGAAATCTCTATTTGATTAATTCTTCTTCGAATAAGCTATATTCGATTAACTTCTTTCGAATAAACGATATTCGATAATCTCTCTTCAAATAACTAATATTCGATAACTCTTCCTTTTCAAATATCTCATATTTGAAAATCTCACTTCGATTAAACTATAATCGATAACTCCCTTCGATGAAACTAACATCGATAACTCCTTTCGATGAAACTAACATCGATAACTCCTTTCGATGAAACTAACATCGATAACTCCTTTCGATGAAACTAACATCGATAACTTTAACTCGACTAACTTACTTGACTCGACTAACTCGACTTACTTGGTTCGACCAATTCGATTCGATTAACTAGGCTCGACTAACTCTATTGGTTTAACTCTAATCGATTAGTTCTATGGTTTAACCATAATCGATTAATTCTATTTGACTAACCCTATTTGGCTAACTCGACTAACTTGGTTCGACCGACCAGGTTTGACTAACCTGACCCATTTGGTTTGACTGACCATGTTTGGCTAACCTGACCCATTTGGTTTGACTGACCAGGTTTGGCTAACCTGACCCATTTGGTTTGACTTACCAGGTTTGGCTAACCTGACCCATTTGGTTTGACTGACCAGGTTTGGCTAACCTGACCCATTTGGTTTGACTGACCATGTTTGGCTAACCTGACCCATATGGTTTGACTGACCATGTTTGGCTAACCTGACCCATTTGGTTTGACCACTGGGCTTGACTACTTGGTTTGACCATTTGGTTCGAATACCATATTCGACTAACTCCTCTCGATTCATTAAAACCGATTAACTCATCTCGATTGACTAAATCAATTAACTCCTATCGATTAACTAAATCGATAAACTCCTTTCGATTAACTAAGTTTGATTTACTCGACTCGACTGACCAGGTTCGACTAATTTGACCAGCTTGACTCGATTGGTTCGACTCGACCAGCTAGACTCGGTTGGTTTGACTCGACCATCTTGACTCGATTGGTTCGACTCGACCATTTCGACTCGGTTGGTTTGAATCGACCATCTTGACTCGATTGGTTCGACTCGACCATTTCGACTCGGTTGGTTTGACTCGACCATCTTGACTCGATTGGTTCGACTCGACCATTTCGACTCGGTTGGTTTGACTCGACCATCTTGACTCGATTGGTTCGACTCGACCATTTCGACTCGGTTGGTTTGACTAGCTTGACTAGTTTGGTTCGACTAGCTTGGTTTGACCACTTAACTAACTTGATTCGAATATTTATATCCGACTAACTAACTTTTCTTTTATTTCTATTTATTTTAACTTCTATTTATTTCCTAAATAGATTTCCTTCTGTATAATCTATTTATTTTCCTAAATGGATTTTCCTTTATAACTCTAATTATTTAATCCCTAATTAAATATTCTTTATTCTATTTATTTAATCAAATAAATATTCCTTTATTTTATTTATTTATTTCTAAATAAATATCCTTTTATAAAATCCTTCGATTTTATAAATAGATTCATTTTCAATATAAATATTGAAAATCCTCTTTTCTACATTTTCAGTGTTTTCTATTGTTTTTAAACAACCAACTGTCAATGATCAATATCATCCAAACATATACAATCAACAACAGGTTATAATTCACATCATATATCAAAATATATGAAAAACAACAAAATAACTGTTGAGGAATCCAGTCGGATTCCTCCAACCTGTTTCCCTGCATCACAGATGTTAGACAATATAGATAACATCGATTTCACTTCGATGTGAATTATTCTGATCAACAGAATCAACATATAAATACCCAACTGTCATATATATATATATATATATATATATATGTATACACATATATTTAAAGTTTCCACTAACTGTCTAGCAGTTCAATCAAACAGTCAACACACATCAAACAGACAATATCTAACAGTTCTAAAAATACAGCATGAAATTATAAACTGTTCAGAGTTGGTGAGTTTTACTCACATTGCAATATTATCGTTAATAACGATAATTGTCGCTTGATTTAGACGGACAATTTATTTCGCCATAAATTGTAACGAGCTCGGATTCACTTCCCGTTAGTTCCACTGCGTAGCCTGGGATCATATGATTCCAACGTGACCAACGGCTCGTCAATCTGAGTTCGTATGGACGAGATACAACATTTCAAAGTTGGTACACAAATTTAATTAAATTTAAATAAAACATTTCTTGACTTTGGGCCTTACATTACCTTCCCGGCCCAATACCCAACCTCAAATGCCAACCCGCACCTTTAATCCTCCTTCCCCAATTCGGTAATCAAGCTTCCAGTAAAACACAGACATTGCTCAAAGCTTTAAACACCTCGTCCTCCCTCTTTACACAACCGAAACCAACACTGACGCCACCATTGAACTCAGCACAGCATCCTTTCCAATCCCCTCACCAATTTACCCAACTCGTTGTCACATTTCCGACCTCGACATCAGTAGTTCCCAACGATGACTCGGTGGATTTCACAACCGAATACTGCAAAATAAATCAAGGGAGTACGGTTTCACTTCGTGAATCCAAAACCACCCACAAAAATTCACTCGATGCTCACTCTACTGCAAATCGTCAACCCTAGGATGCTGCCCTATTTCGAACATGACGGAATTTGTACCGCGAGCAGTAAAACGAACAGGGAATCGAAGGGCAACTGATAAGCATCCGGAATATATATGTTTGAGAATTTTTAGGATTTCTTTCCATTTTCTTTTGGTTTTCTTTGTTTCGTGTTTTTTTTTCATTGAAGTGGCGGCCAGATATTTCTTGACTTGAGAACGAAATTTAATTAGGTTTAGAAGTAGTGTTGGGTACTTATAGAGGAGGTATAATGATTTTATATTCAAATATTATATTAATATAAAATCAACTGTTATTTGTATTATCTTCTAAAAATTCCTGTACTCACATGTGATACCCAAAAATCACCAAACTGGACATGTAGCTAGAGTTCGACATTACGGTCCCAACGAAACTGGTTTCGTCGAATTCCGACTTCGTATGCTCACACAGCGTATTTTTAACCGTCAAAATATCGACTGTATTCCACATTAAAATCCCTTACGACCACATAAGGACTCTAAAAATCACGGAACTGGAAATCTAACAACTATTTGACATTGCGGATCCAACAAAATTAGTTTCGTTGAATTCCGACTTCGTTTGCAAAACCGGCTATTTTTAAAGCTCTGAATGACCCATTTAAATATATAAATATATTTAAATTAAATATAAATAAATTTATATTATCGTATATATTCACCGAGGAATATCATACAGCTCCAGTATATTTATTTACTCGCTATTCCGAGTCCAGATTGAATTGATTTTCAATTTACATTGAAAAATCCTTTTATAACGTATATAAAGCGTTACGAATTATAAAGGAATTTTACAGCGACTTTTCTGAAATTTGATTTGGACGTACATCAAAATATATACGACGAAATCCCCATTTTTATCTTCCACTAGAAAGATATACTCCACCAGCTCCACACGTTTCTTGTTTCACAGAAATCCGGCTTAAAACGAATCCTGTACATTCAGTTGAAGTTCGAATCGCCAATTTACGAACTACAGCGCCATTTCAATCTCGATTTTAATTATAATTTAATTATACGTTCAAACTGTCGTCGATTGAATATATTCGTCAAAATAATTCAACTCTAAGATGAATTACATCTTAGGGATGACCTCGTTCACAGAATATTGTGATTTCCAATATTTTTGATTATTTCGACATTATAATATATTTTATTATATTATAATTATTAATTAAATATTCAATATTATTTAATTCACGTTCTCGATATCGATAAATCGATATTTAATAATTAAATAAATAAATTGTTCAGCAGCTAAAATGCGGGTTACTACAATGTCCCTCCAAAATCTAGGATACATAACCTCAAAAGATCTTCAAGGACTCTATTCACCCCTTCATGTCCGTCCATCCGTCTGTGGACGATAAGCGATGCTCGTACTTACCGTCTTTTGCATATCACCTTTTCCTCTCGCATCGAAAACTTCTCCAAGCCTTGTCCCGCAAGCACCGATATATACTGTAAACGGTTTGCTCCCATCTAGCAATGTCAAAACTGGAGCTGTCGTCAAAGCCCTCTTCAAACGTTGGAAAGCATCATCACAGTCAACATCCCAAGCAAAAGTCAAGTTCTTCCTTGTTAACCGAGTAAGTGGGGCTGATATCTTTGCGAAGTCCTTAATGAACTTCCTATAATAGCCCGCTAGCTCTAGAAAGCTTCTTACTTCCGTTGCGTTTCTAGGATCCTTCCAATCTTGGATTGCCACCACCTTTGCGGGATCCACAGCTATCCCTTCCTTAGAGACCATGTGTCCTAAGGACCTCACTTCTCTTCTTCCTCTCGGAGCCATGTGTCGTACTAGTAATGCAACTGGCTTTGCATTATCTACTAAGTATATACGAAAGTCTATCTCACGCCTCGGGGCTAAACCCCGAACTTCATCTAAGACGTCACCATACTCACGGACCACACGAACAGATTCGAAATCATCGTTGGACGCGTTAAGAGATTCTAGGTAGCTAAGCGTCACTGAACCCCTAGGGTCACAAGAAATATCGAGGTTCTTTCCGCAACGAGTCAACGATCTAACTACCCTTCTTACACAGTCTAGGATGGCACCTTATCTGGCTAGCCAATCCATGCCTAGAATCAAGCCATAGCCCATGAAGTCAAGAACGTAGGCGTTGCATTCAAACCCAACGCCCAAGATAGACACTCTCAAATCCCGACACACAATAAATAAATGAGCCGATCCACCAATAGGATTTGAGACTACCATGGGATCCCTAACTAGACTAGTATTTAGGTGCAGTGTTTCAACTAACAAAGCAGATACAGACTAATGTGAAGCGCCAAAATTAAACAAAGTTCGAACAGGATAATCAAAAAGGAAAACCAAATTTCAACCGAGATGTTTCTACCTTTACCAGGTATACCAGCCGTGAGGGAACGCATCTGCCCTCAAAAAGATCTTGTACTTTGTCCTTACCCTTGCCCTTGCCTCTTTGGAAAATCCTAATAAGATGTCCTATCTCTCCGTAATGATAACAACTAGTCTTCTTCTTCTTTAAGTGGTCAGGTATTTCACAAGTGTGACACTTCCTTTTCTCTTGTCCCTCTTGTTATCCTTACCGCCTTTCTTTGGATCTACTTTCTTATCGTGTGTCCTATCCATGTCTCTCCTGCACAATCTCCATTCGTAACTTTCCACCAAAATGAAGCTTCACCCTTCATTAACCAAGCAGCTGGTTGAACCTTCCTCCCATCGTCTACCTCAAAGGTACCAACAAGTCTCCACTTACTTCTAGCTTTGACAAACGTCTCAGTCCCATGAAGCGGATTTCCGCCCATCGTACGGAAGTTCATACATATCTCAAAAAAAGCGCCTATACGCGGAGGAAGAGATTCAAAAAGGAAAGAGGAAGAGATCTAAAACAGAGAATCGAAAGGAAGATATATGGCTTTTGGGATTATGTTTTTCAAAATAAACTTTCCTTTTGAAAATACTTCCTTTTAAAACCTTTTTGAGAATAGTTTTCAAAAAAACTTTTATCTAATCTGGTAACCTTCAGCTCTGATACCAAGTGTAACACCCCACGTCCGTTAATGTCACTCACAAAGGGAATGCATTAAGTTTCGTGGAGCATTATGAGTAAACAGAACAAAATATTACAAGACAGATACATAAAGTAGTAATTGAAAATTTTATAACTTTATTGCAGTGGAAACAAA
The DNA here is from genome assembly GCA_030737875.1 of Allium sativum. NCBI lineage: Eukaryota > Viridiplantae > Streptophyta > Magnoliopsida > Asparagales > Amaryllidaceae > Allium > Allium sativum. Next base: position 422,182,086 of record CM060909.1, on the reverse strand, counting down.
AATAAAGTTAGGCTACATCTTCAAATATCAAAACCAAGTACATAATATCATTCTTGTACAAAAGCCTTCAGAATGCATAATTTTAAAGCCATAATCCCCAACAAAAACCTCTTAAATAGGTAGAATCAAAGCCAAGCAGTTATTCAAGAACTTCTAGTACCTCAAGCAGACATAAATCCGAATCAAACTTGAATATTTCCTCCCTGAAAACCTGGGGAGGGGGGGGGGGGGAAGCGGTAGAAAAGAGGGGAAAACAAACGAGGTCAGACATAAAGTCTGGCGAGTCCAATAACTTTAACAATATAATTATTAAAGTAATATGACAAGACATAAACTGGAAAATAAGGAATGACTGTGAAACAAGCAGGCATGACGAGGTAAGCAAGATGAATAAGACAACGTTAATTGCGCTTCTAATCACTATAGGTTAAATACTACACTACACCAATATTAGTCACTCTAAGAGTTGATCCCGCCTACTAAACATAATAATCATAATAATGATAATGGTAGTCTCGTGTACCCCTAGCTGTCTTCATAGGTGCCGTCTGCACCTATCTCCACTAGTTGTACCCACTACCCTCCCTATTCTAATTACAACATTTATTCATAATATGGTAGTCGTACTCCTAGCTATCTTCATAGGTGCCGCCTGCTCCTATCTCCGCTAGTCGTACCCACTACCTTCCCCATTCGATCGGCTCGCTAACTCGTAGATACCCGTGCTGGTCCCACAGTAGGGTGTATCACTCCCTAAAGTGGCAAACCGATATGACTGAAATGCACGGCTTATACCTACACGATGCAACAACGTTTTACCCACTAGCCCGGGCCCACGCACGCACATGACCCCGTTGGACTTGCTTTGCCACCGCTAACCCTTTTGACCTCTTACAATCAAATCCAGTAAGCGTGTCCCATCCTCGACCTAGATCGAGCTCACTTGGATAATAAATGGGTTACTGGTTGAAAAGGGTCCCTACACTTGACACAAGCTTTCCACCTATGCTTGGTCCCCACTAGGATTTCCCACTTAACACCTTTTATTCATGTCTTCTTACATGTTTCAACTTGGTTAAGTGTTTATAATTATATCCCACATGTTACCCTTGTTTCGCACTTATCAAATCAGCATGTATTATTGGTTAAGTTTGTCTTAACCCTATCCACTTATCAAATCAATATATATATATATATATATTATTGGTTAAGCTAGTCTTAACCCTACCCACTTATCAGATTAATATATACTATTGGTTAAGCTGGTCTTAACCCTACCACTTATCAAATTAATATATACTATTGGTTAAGCTGGTCTTAACCCTAACCACTTATCAGATTAATATATATATTACTGGTTAAGCTGGTTTTAACCCTACCCACTTATCAGATTAATATATATTATTGGTTAAGCTGGTCTTAACCCTACCCACTAATTAGATTAATATATTATTGGTTAAGCTGGTCTTAACCCTACCCACTTAACATGTTTTATGTATCATATATATATTCATATATATATATATATATATATATATATCGTAAAACATGTTTTACTTACTTTATGATTAAGTACGTCTTAGTTCACATATATATTGGTTAAGAGAATAACTCCCTAAGTATCAACCCCGAAGACCGAAATCAACATCAGATCGATGCTCAGAGAATTACTCAACTCAACCAATATTCTGTTTGTCATTCATACTCGTCTTTGATCAGTATTAATTAATTATTAATGCACAGACCTCTCACATTAAGTCGATTGCTTATGGCCGCTGGATATGCCGGCCGGTTCTGGGCAGACTTCCACCACAAGCCAGACTTAACCTCGTGTCTATGCATCTTTTAATTATGCCTACGACCTCTCACATTAGACTGCCGTTTGCGGTTGCTGGATGTGCCGTGCGGGTCCGGGCAGTCTTATACCACAAACAAGTCTAACCTCGTGTCTTAGGCATTTACTACACATTTAATTTATACCTTTGACCTCTCACATTAGACTACCATTTGTGGTTGCTGGATATGCTGGGCGGGTCAGGGCAGTCTTATACCACAAACGAGTCTAACCTCGTGTCTTAGGCATTCATTATTACACATAATTATTTAACCCTAATTTGAATTAATATCCTTATTTCAAATTGTCAATAATTTCCAATTTAATCTATGTCCATAATTGTCACCTAAATTATGTCCATAATTTGTAGGCATATAAATTATGCCAATTAATGTCTAAAATTAATTATATGCTTTTAAGCCATTTTATGTCAATTTCACTACTTCAATATTTAATATTTTCCCAATATCCCCACGTCGTTCGTACATGTAATTCATGAAATATGTTAGACTCGCAAATAGTCTAACTCATAAGAAGAAAAGTAACATCACAACTTGCATAACACATAAAATGGATCTAACTAGCATATAAGAATAGTCTAGCATGGATCAAAACTTGCATGATTATAATTCATATTAACATAAATTTGCATAATCAATAACTTACATAGGCAATAGGCATAATTTGCATAAACTACAAACTGGTTTGGAACAAATTATATAAGATATGATTTGCATAGATCTATACACATAAAGGTGAACTTGCATATATGAACATGGTTTTCGCATAAACTTGCATATGATCTACATACCAACTTGTATTAAACTTGCATATGTAATTTAGACATGTAAACTAAGATTTACATATAAGCTTACATATGATTCGCGTACAAACTTGCATATGGTTTACCTCCAAACTTACATATAAACTAATGTCATAAAAAAATTAATCAAATTAAACATATGTGATTAGACATATGAAATGGATCCACCAACATAAGTTAACAAAAACTGGCATATGAACCAACATCATGAATCTTTGTACATAAGACAACAACTAGCGTATATTCACAAAACAGACAATATCATATCGATCAATGATTCAGCAGGCACATTCTTATATCCCAAATTATAACTCATCATAATTAATTTATTAATTATTTTGTGAAAGAAATTGTACTCACAAAGAATGGATTAGAAAAGCGAATAAATTCGTTCGTCGTTTGTTCTACAATCTTGTCTCACAATTCCTTAGCTTTAAGAAGAAGGTGATCTGTTCCAGCAGCAGCATGGTGGCTAAGAGACTAATTTAGTTTAGGTTTAGAGCTTGAGTCTATGTATGCTTATATAGAAGTTTAAATTAATTCTAGCCTTTAGATATTAGGTTTTTAATCCGCATCGTACACCTAGTGCTGAGTCAGCAAATGTATTTTATATATATTAATAACCTTCTATTTTTCTTCCCTTAAATTAATATGAATTGAACTTAAACATCTAATTGCATGTTTTCTTCGATTAGCGTATTCTTCTTAATTGTTGTCAATTAACATAGAATAACAATTTTACTATATTCCTTAAATTAACATATTCTGCTTAATGTTAATTGACATAAGTGACAAATTAGCATAAGCATTTATACAAATTAAGATAATTACATGGTTTCCGAACAATACCCTATTAACATGTTTACAATTTGATGTCAAATAACATGCTTTTACAAATGAACAAAAATGCCCAATTAACATATTTTCTTTAATTAATATCAATTAATATGAATGACAAATTAGCACAAACACATATATAAACAAAGGTCAATTACATGATTTCAATCAATGACATATTAACACACATCTACAAATTAATTTCAATCTATTCATGTTTACATATTCTTCCTTCACTATATACATTAATTGCCCATATATATATATATATATATATATTGTTGTATATAACGGTGTTGTATACACAATTATATGATTTTTGTTTGATGATAACAACCAAATATATATTATTTTAAATGTGTTTGTTGCTGTACTGTTTCATATATATTTCACAGACAGGAATATCATATTTATATTTAAATAGAATACGACTGTATAGATATTCATGTTTTCTTACAGTGTTTTATTTAAATTAAATATTATATTTCAAACACTCAAACAGTACAATTATTTGCAACTCCACTATTTAATCTCTTCACATAATTTGTACTTGTAAATACACAGTATACGATAAACAAATTTTGTTTGACGACAATAAAATAATATTTTATTTATTACATGTATCAGTACAATTCTCTCACAGCTCCTCAGTACAGTTCATTCATTGTCACTCAGCTATACATACACAACAGATACACAGTTACTTTTTATACATTGACTCATATACAGTTTCAGACTCATATTTGACACTACACATCGTCTTCTTGTCTTCAGTCTTCAATCTTCTGTCTTCACTGCTCACAGTCAGTCCAGTCATCACCTGCTTACCTGTCACAATGAAACACACATACAGTACACTACAATAGAATTGAAACAGAATATATGCGAATATAAATTTTATTTTCAAAATTTTATTTGCCTCAGTTATCTGGTGTGTTTCTCATCATTTTTCATGACTTGATCCGATATATAAATATAGCACGCGCACGATACATGTATACACATACATGTGTATGTATATACACATATTACAGTGCAGGGACAGGAAAACACATCGGATGGTTGCATGTACACACGTGCATGAATATACACGTGTGCACTGCCTCGCCAATCAGTGTTGCGACTGAGGAGTAGCCACGTGGACCAGCTCGACTCAGTGCACATCTGAAAAGCAACAAAATCAATCAAAGTCGATACAGCTCAACAAAGCAACCCAAAAATGTCAATGTATTCAAGTCAGTATGACACGTATAAGCATATCACAAATGGTCGAGCTCACAGCAAAAACTGGTGGACAAGAATGCATGGTGCAGCAACAAACTCAGCAGTCATGGGAAGCTGTGAACATGATGTCTCAGCAAAATGGAGCATGATGCATACATTAAGGAGAAACACAGCAAGAATGTATAGTGGTCAATGTAAATGTACAAACAGTTGAATGCATGGAGTAGCACACACAAGGTAAAGTCAGCATGAACTGCTCAGGTGGAACAATACAAGTTTAAAACATGAAGAATTGGCCGAGTCATGGACCAAACTTCAAAGTATACACTTATACAAACAACAAGTGTATGCTAAAGAAGAGTGGTCAGTGCACATATAATTAATCAAAGCTTCAGAAAATCATATAGTGCTATGTTTAGTGCAAGCAGCAGCTCAAAGTCATGATTCATGTACGTGCAAGTGTACAGCATGGTGGAATGAACTACATGTACAAAGCAAAGAGATGAAACTTGGACAAGCCAGGTTCAAGATCAACAAAGCAGCATGAATGGTGTTTAAACAAAGTCTGTATACAAATGCATGTACAAGAATGGCTATGCAACTAAATGGTTCATCAATAACATTTGTTTTCCAGAAATCATGCATAGGTTCAAACCAGAGGACAAACATTATTGTATTCAAGCAGGGGATTTTTTCATTCATTCGAGCTAAAAAAAAAGGAAGGGAAAACTCATAAAGGAATCAATCAAGGTCACAATCTCATTTATATTTGTTTCCAATTTTTGATCTCGGACAAATTCATTCAAGGCAGAATTAAATCAAAGAAACAAATATGGCATGGACCAGAAAGCCAATGAACACCATGCAGAAAGTCACAACAGGCTTAATCAAGGTCAAGTGTGAAGCCAATGTGATCAAGTAGGATTAATCAAGGAATTACAAACATTTCAATAATCGACGCCAAGACTGAAGAAAATCAGAGCATAATATTTGGCAAGCAATCATGTTCTTGTTAGAAATCATATTTGGACAGAAATAAAATTAGCAAGGAAAATTGAGGAAACAAAACAATTTGCCAGAAATCTGCTATTAAATATGGAGCCAGAAAAACAATCGAATTGTTTTAATATTTCAGGCAACAAGCAAATTCAAAAAGGAGGATTTTGAGCAAAATCAGCAAGGGATTTATTTTCAGAAAATCAAGTTTAGGCAAGACATTATCTCGGTAACTTATCAATAAAAGTTTTCACGCAAGGGATAATCACACTGGGGCCAAGATCTTATTGAAATCAAATTCACATCAAGTATATCAAAAGGAAATTCACGGCATAATTTCAAGAGGATTCCAAACTATTTCCAGAAATACCAATACTGTTTTTAAGGCATGAAACCAAATTCATTCTTTCTGGAATTCAATCACAACAGTCATGGGAACAGTCAAAGCCGTGGAAATCATCTCAAAGAAGGCAACAAACACACGCAATCAGTAAAGTCATTAACATGAAATCAGAGCTTAATTGTAGGGTTTCCATACCCTATACATAACACCCATTTACATCATAGGCAGAAGCATCATAGACCAACAAAACATTTTCAAATCGAAGAACCCACAAGCATCACAAACAAAAAGCAAGAATTTAATATAAAAAAAACTCACAATTTTATTAGGGTTTCGGTCGAGTGCCAGAGAGGAAGAGTCTCCCAGATCAAAGCATCTCAAAGCAACACTGAAATCGAGCATCAGAGACTACAGATTCATAAATCAGAAATCGATTTGGGGAAGGTTTCAGAAAATCCTAGGAATTCATACATCGCCGCCGCCATTTTTTTTTACAGAAGTAAACAAGTCAAAGAAAGAAAAGTCGGGTGCAAACATAACAAGCGGGCCGGCCATGTTATTGAACTAGTCTATAGTTTTTTTTTAAAAGGGATGACCCCTTTGTTTTAATTTCCTAAGGGTTTAAATTCTTTTGTTTTGTTTTTGTTTTTAATTCGTGTTGTAAAAATCAAACGAACAGGTGTCTAGATCTGTAAAGTCTAGGTAAAACAGTCAGGGTGTTGACTGTCAGTTTCTGAGTCTGTAAAATTTTGGGATACGGATTACGGGGTTGTAATTCAGGGAATCTGGTCGAGGGGACATCGGTCAGTCTAGGGTTTTGAGCGTAGGGTTAGGACAGGAGCAGGCGCTGCGAGTGTACATGGTCTTGTATGCGGGATCTGTTTATAACACCTAGTAGAAACCTTAGGAATGCAGCAGTAGGCAGGGTTTTGCCGAAGCTGGGTATATCTGTGTGTGATTTATTTTCTGCACTTTTATTTCTGCTGCATTCTGTGATCTGTTTATTATTTTAATATCCTGTCAGTTTTTTCAAATCAGTTTAAAAACTGTGATAAACCCTATTCACCCCCCCTCTAGGGTTAATCTAGATCCAACATTTGGTATCAGAGCAGGTTTTCCATTAACTCTAGAGACATGGGTAATCCTAGTTGTCAGTTTAGTGAGAGTCAGTCCAGTTCATCTCCAACTATTTTCACTGGAACAGATTTTTTAAACTGGAAATCCAGAATGGAATTTTATCTAAAAACTGTTAATATTAAATGTTGGGATGTTCTTATCAATGGGTACGATATGGTAGATAAAATTTTTAATTCTCGTGCTACACATATTCTATATTCTTATCTTGATGATGATCAATACAGTCTGATCTCACATTGTTTAACTGCGCAGGAAATCTGGATAGCTCTCAATACGAAGTATGGTCAAATTGACAACTGCAGCTCAAAACCACAGATTGTCAACTCAGATTCAGAATTCTATTTAACAGGATTTACAAATGAGAATTCAAAAGGATCAGATGATGGAGAATCAACGGATGCTGAAGTTGAAAATTTCTCATACGAAGATTTGGTTTATATGTGTGTTGATTTAACTAAATCTGTTGATAAAATCAAATCTAAAAACAAAACTTTAAAATCTAGGAATTCTGAGTTGACCAGCAAAATTAATGATTTGGAATCACAACTTGAATATTTTAAAAACCTTTCAGATTCAGATTGTAAAAATTGTTTGAAATTGAAAACCAATCTTGTTCATCTCAATAAAAATATTCAAAAGTTTGAAGATGAAATTTTGATCTTAAAAGCAAACAAGATTGAGTTATCAAATTTGAACAATCTTCTACAAAAGGAATTTGAAGTTTTTAAAACTGATATAAATTCCAAATTTGAAATTGCTGAAAAAGAAAATTTGTTGAAAAGTGATTCGATTTTAAAAGAGCTTGAAATTGAGATTGAAAAATTCAACGAACTTGAATCTGAAAAGCAAAATCATTTTGAACTTGAAATTTCTAAATCCCAAGTCAAAATTAAATCGCTTGAAAATGAGAATTTGGTTTTAAAACAGTCCAATGCTGAACAGAAGATCGCTATAAATAACTGCTCAAATTTACTAAAAGAAAATAGCGATCTAAAATCAAAAACTCAATGATTAGAATCAATTTTGGATAAATTTTCTAATGGGGAAAAATCGTTGAATATGCTGTTATAAAACCAAGTTTCTATTGGAAATAAATCTGGTCTTGGCTTTGGGAAAAATGATGTTTTTGGAAAACAAAATTCAAATGTTTTGAAAAATTTCTCAAACTGCTTTAAAAAGAACTCCTTTGAAAATTTGAACTCCGAAGATTTCAAAGGATTTTTGAATCAAAATAGTAATGAGAAACCGTTTTATAATAAACCATTTAAACATTCTTGGATTCCAAAAAATAAAACAGGCTTTGTCAAGTTCAAACAGATTTGGGTTCCTAAGGGTACGAAAGTTAATTCTAATGGTTTGTTATATAAACAAGTCTGGGTACCAAAACATATGAATACAACTGTAAGTGGTTTTACAAACTTTGTTAGACCACTCGATCCTATAAACTATTAGGTACCGAAGGAGGCTGAGGAGCTGCTGTGCAGAAAGAGAAACTGGCTTCAAATTGCTTCATATCATGTTCCTTTAGCCAAACTATTTGAGTCAGAGATTCTGGTTTACACTGATCTCAGGTATGATCTCTGAACTCATCTTTGTAAATATCTTTTTAATTTTCTTGTTTATTTCTTCTTCTATCTCCTTCTGTCTCTTCTGTTTATTTTTTATTTTATTTTTTGGTTTAACTTGTCACTGCCATATATCCTTTCTCTTGGGATTCCTTAACGTCTTGTTGCAGAACTCGTGACTGTCTGGAAATTTTCTTTACTGAAAGTATGATATTGTTAATCTTTTCCAGATCTTAAATTTAAACTTGTATATATCTGTAATTGTTTTTTGAAGCTAACCTTCCGTTTTCTGAATTTCTAACAGTGTTAACGTAATCTTCTTATATCTTGAACACTGTTAATATGAATTCTATTTTTTTTGGATCTGAAATATTATTGAAATATCACACATCTCTGCTATTCTGAGTTTCTTCTATTTCAGTTTAGAACGGACTTGAAAATTTACTCATTATAGCACTCTATTATTTGTCAGTTGTGATAATTTCAGAATTGTTCAGATTGGTTTGAATATTTTTGATTCATCTTGAATCAGTGATACATCTAGAAATCCATCTTTTATTCATGATCATTTTTTTGTTGAAAATTATTTGTTTGAAATCATTTGAAATCCCTGATATTTTGAATATCACACACCTCCTAAAATTGAAATTATCAATCTTGTGTGAATAATTCATTATATCTCAAACTTGACATTGATTCAAGTGATTCAGATAAATTATTTATTTATAAATCATGAATATCTCTTAAATTATTTGATGTAAATGATCTGAAATTATCCTTAGAAATTGTTGTGAAAAATTCCTTTGAAAATCTGGTCTTGAAACTCACTGCTATTTCATGATGTATTTGATTTGAATATATGTTTGTTTAAAATCATTTGAAATTATTGATTTATTGAATCTCACACATATCTTGAATCTAAAATTAATATTCTGGTGTGATTGATTCACTGAATCTTGAGAATTTCATATTCCTCAAATGATTTCAAATAAATGATATTTTTTTAATCATTGGATCATAAATCGTCTTATGTGACTGTCATCTTGACAAGTATGATTTGAAACTATGCTCTGTGTTGCTCTGATACTGTTTTGAAAAATGTTTGTTCTGGAATCACATGCTTGCTGCTCTGATACATGTGCATAATCTATTATCTCGTCTGTTTGGGCTTGGTACTTAATAATTCTTTTGTCTACGACATTCTTATTCAGTATCATGTTAAAATTCCTCGTAAATAGACACAACAAGTGGTATTAGAAGCGCCTTATATTTGTCTCACCCATCTGTACCTAGATTCAAATCTTCACCATGTATAAATCCACACATTTTTTTCCACATTTTTCCCTCTTGTCGTGTAAAGATCTACATAATTCCTCTTGTAATTGATTGTCAATTTTAAAATTATTTATTGATTATTCATTCAGAAATTGAAATCAATAACCAAATTGAACTGTGTTTATAATTCATCAAAATTAATATCAGATTTTGAAATTGTGATGAATTGTTACTGTTATAATTTTTCACAACAAGAGGAGATTTTATTTAAAAAAAAATTCATGATGGTTGAACATTTATTATAATATCTTTGAATTGGCTATTATTTCACGACCATCTCCTTTATCTACCATTATTCTGCCATCCATCATGTTTTTTATATAAATGTGGAGAGTTTATTTTTTTTATCATCTTGAATAAACAGTGAAAATATTTGTGATGGAATTGTAGTTATGTTATTTTTCAGAATTAGTGTCAATTGAAAATTTTCAATAATCCTGGTACAATTGGTCATATTTCATAATATAATTAATTTAGAAATTTATTTCACAGTCCATCTCTGTACTTACCACATTTCTGTCATTCATATTGGTTGTATATACCGAGGAGTTTTTTTATTTAAAGCTGAAAATGTTAAAATATATGATTAATACATAAGTGTGTCTCTAACCTCATTTAAAAATCCAAGCTCTGGTCATGCATGGTTAAGAGACAACTTATAATTTAAGCTGCGACTGACCTCATTTAAAAATCCAAGCTCTGGTTGTGCGTGGTCAGTGTGCTCTTAAATAAAATTAAAAAAAAATAAGGAAATAATGTGCTATAAATTAAAATTATTTTGAAATTCTCCTTGGTGTGTAAAAACCAGTCTATCAATCCATGTTCTAATCTGTGAAATGTGTTGAAATCTTATGAATTATTATGATTTGTTGATTGATAGCTATTGGGATTTGAGATTTTTCGATTTTGTCACTTAAATTGAATTATTAACTATAGTCCAAATCCGTCACTATTTTTATGCTTCAACTTATAAATTTTTTTTTGAAAATTAATTGAAATTCATTTTTATATAACTCTCCTCATTTATATAAATTTCATCGTAAATCAGTCATTTTCTGCAATGTGAAATATGCCACTAGTTCTCAGTTTATTATGATTTTTGTTCGACTGATTGAGATTTATGATGACCATTCTTCCTCTTATGCTGAAATTATATTTTTTTTGGTCATTTTTCATCTGTATTTTGAATTCTGTATCCTTTTGATGATAACAAAAGGGGGGGAATGGGTTGAGATTTTGATTCATGAGTGAATATTTTATAAATATTTTTAATTTTGAAAATTCATTATTCTTCACATTTCACTCATGCACAGTTATAGGGGGAGTTTTCTGTTGTAGGGGGAGCTAATAAATAGGGGGAGTTCATATTCATTGTCAAACACATTTGCTGTGCTCAAAATCTTTTATTTGTTTGTCATCATCAAAAGGGGGAGATTGTTGTATATAACGGTGTTGAATACACAATTATATGCTTTTTGTTTGATGATAACAACCAAATATATATTATTTTAAATGTGTTTGTTGCTGTACTGTTTCATATATATTTCACAGACAGGAATATCGTATTTATATTTAAATAGAATACGACTGTATAGATATTCATGTTTTATTACAGTATTTTATTTAAATTAAATATTATATTTCAAACACTCGAACAGTACAATTATTTGCAACTCCACTATTTAATCTCTTCACATAATTTGTACTTGTAAATACACAGTATACGATAAACAAATTTTGTTTGACCACAATAAAATAATATTTTATTTATTACATGTATCAGTACAATTCTCTCACAGCTCCTCAGTACAGTTCATTCATTGTCACTCAGCTATACATACACAACAGATACACAATTACTTTTTATACATTGACTCATATACAGTTTCAGACTCATATTTGACACTACACATTGTCTTCTTGTCTTCAGTCTTCAATCTTCTGTCTTCACTGCTCACAGTCAGTCCAGTCATCACCTGCTTACCTGTCACAATGAAACACACACACAGTACACTGCAATAGAAATGAAACAGAATATATGTGAATATAAATTTTATTTTCGAAATTTTTTTTGCCTCAGTTTTCTGGTGTGTTTCTCATCATTTTTCATGACTTGATCCGATATATAAATATAGCACGCGCACGATACATGTATACACATACATGTGTATGTATATACACATATTACAGTGCAGGGACAGGAAAACACATCGGATGGCTGCATGTACACACGTGCATGAATATACACGTGTGCACTGCCTCGCCAATCAGTGTTGCGACTGAGGAGTAGCCACGTGGACCAGTTCGACTCAGTGCACATCTGAAAAGCAACAAAATCAATCAAAGTCTAGACAGCTCAACAAAGCAACCCAAAAACGTCAATGTATTCAAGTCAGTATGACACGTATAAGCATATCACAAATGGTCAAGCTCACAGCAAAAACTGGTGGACAAGAATGCATGGTGCAGCAACAAACTCAGCAGTCATGGGAAGCTGTGAACTTGATGTCTCAGCAAAATGGAGCATGATGCATACATTAAGGAGAAACACAGCAAGAATGTATAGTGGTCAATGTAAATGTACAAACAGTTGAATGCATGGAATAGCACACACAAGGTAAAGTCAGCATGAACTGCTCAGGTGGAACAATACAAGTTACATGCATGATACAACAAGTTTAAAACATGAAGAATTGGCCGAGTCATGGACCAAACTTCAAAGTATACACTTATACAAACAACAAGTGTATGCTAAAGAAGAGTGGTCAGTGCACATATAATTAATCAAAGCTTCAGAAAATCATATAGTGCTATGTTTAGTGCAAGCAGCAGCTCAAAGTCATGATTCATGTACATGCAAGTGTACAGCATGGTGGAATGAACGACATGTACAAAGCAAAGAGATGAAACTTGGACAAGCCAGGTTCAAGATCAACAAAGCAACATGAATGGTGTTTAAACAAAGTCTGTATACAAATGCATGTACAAGAATGGCTATGCAACTAAATGGTTCAGCAATAACATTTGTTTTCCAGAAATCATGCATAGGTTCAAACCAGAGGACAAACATTATTGTATTCAAGCAGGGAATTTTTTCATTCATTCGAGCTAAAAAAAAGGAAGGGAAAATTCATAAAGGAATCAATCAATGTCACAATCTCATTTATATTTGTTTCCAATTTTTGATCTCGGACAAATTCATTCAAGGCAGAATTAAATCAAAGAAACAAATATGGCATGGACCAGAAAGCCAATGAACACCATGCAGAAAGTCACAGCAGGCTTAATCAAGGTCAAGTGTGAAGCCAATGTGATCAAGCAGGATTAATCAAGGAATTACAAACAGTTCAATAATCGACGCCAAGACTGAAGAAAATTAGAGCATAATATTTGGCAAGCAATCATGTTCTTGTTAGAAATCATATTTGGACAGAAATAAAATTAGCAAGGAAAATTGAGGAAACAAAACAATTTGCCAGAAATCTGCTATTAAATATGGAGCCAGAAAAACAATCGAATTGTTTTAATATTTCAGGCAACAAGCAAATTCAAAAAGGAGGATTTTGAGCAAAATCAGCAAGGGATTTTTTTCAGAAAATCAAGTTTAGGCAAGACATTATCTCGGCAACTTATCAATAAAAGTTTTCACGCAAGGGATAATCACACTGGGGCCAAGATCTTATTGAAATCAAATTCACATCAAGTATATCAAAAGGAAATTCACGGCATAATTTCAAGAGGATTCCAAACTATTTCCAGAAATACCAATACTGTTTTTAAGGCACGAAACCAAATTCATTCTTTCTGGAATTCAATCACAACAGTAATGGGAACAATCAAAGCCGTGGAAATCATCTCAAAGAAGGCAACAAACACACGCAATCAGTCAAGTCATTAACATGAAATCAGAGCTTAATTGTAGGGTTTCTATACCCTATACATAACACCCATTTACATCATAGGCAGAAGCATCGTAGACCAACAAAACATTTTCAAATCGAAGAACCCACAAGCATCACAAACAAAAAGCAAGAATTTAATCAAAAAAAAACTCACAATTTTATTAGGGTTTCGGTCGAGTGCCAGAGAGGAAGAGTCTCCCAGATCAAAGCATCTCAAAGCAACACTGAAATCGAGCATCAGAGACTACAGATTCATAAATCAGAAATCGATTTGGGGAAGGTTTCAGAAAATCCTAGGAATTCATACATCGCCGCCGCCATTTTTTTTACAGAAGTAAACAAGTCAAAGAAAGAAAAGTCGGGTGCAAACATAACAAGCGGGCTGGCCATGTTATTGAACTAGGCTATAGTTTTTTTTTAAAAGGGGTGACCCCTTTGTTTTAATTTCCTAAGGGTTTAAATTCTTTTTGTTTTTAATTCGTGTTGTAAAAATCAAACGAACAGGTGTCTAGATCTGTAAAGTCTAGGTAAAACAGTCAAGGTGTTGACTGTCAGTTTCTGAGTCTGTAAAATTCTGGGATACGGATTACGGGGTTGTAATTCAGGGAATCTGATCGAGGGAACATCGGTCATTCTAGGGTTTTGAGCGTAGGGTTAGGACAGGAGCAGGCGCTGCGAGTGTACATGGTCTTGTATGCGGGATCTGTTTATAACACCCAGTAGAAACCTTAGGAATGCAGCAGTAGGCAGGGTTTTTCCGAAGCTGGGTATATCTGTGTGTGATTTATTTTCTGCACTTTTATTTCTGCTGCATTCTGTGATCTGTTTATTATTTTAATATCCTGTCAGTTTTTTCAATTCAGTTTAAAAACTGTGATAAACCCTATTCACCCCCCCTCTAGGGTTAATCTAGATCCAATATATATACATATATATATATATATATATATATATATATATGCACCTATTCATAAATTCTAATATAGAGGACTAATGCAAATTGATTGCTTACCTATTTTAAAAAGTGGAAATCGAGCATATAATTTAATTCCCTTTTTATTTCTACTTTCCTCATAACATACAAAGTCAATGCATAATGAAGTTACCTACATACATATATATCTATTTATACATGCATAAATCTTTCCTTCCCAAATAAATTGATTGTATTTATCTTCTTCTTCTTTTCTTTCTTTTTACTGCATGCATCCACACATTTCCTTCCGCTTTTTTGGATTAATTGCATTAATTTTTCTTTTACTGTAGCCTAATTAATTCCCATGCATTTTTTTCAATGCACATTTTTAAACTTGTATGTTCTTAACATAATTGCATATATATATATATATATTCAGTTTTTTTATTTTTCTTCATTAGTTAATCCTTTAATTAATTATCTTTACGGTATAGTATATCTAATTTCGAGGTGTTACATTCTCCCCTACTTAAAGGATTTCGTCCCCGAAATCTTCAAGTTAAGAAGAATGTTACCATCCTACCAACCACAACCATCTACTCATCCATTATACACAAGTATCCATTGTCCTTAGAAGAATTTTAATGCCTGTATGAACATATGCATAAGTGTGTGTATATGTTCCTATATCCTAATGCAGAAATCAGGTGATCCACTGATTCAGTTGACCTACTTAATGCAATATATGTTTGTGCCATGTATCCAATATGTATGCAAAAGAATCCTAATGATACATATAAATACTATATTTGTGCACAACCACCACCAATATGCAACATCCATGTGATGAGCCAACCATATTGCATCCATAAAAAAAATTGCACACATCCATATGCAATATGTAAGTGATTGAGCCGATCTAGTGCCTAATGTGTGTAAATGCATCCACGAGCAACCACTAGAAAACACTTGCATCCATCAAACATAACATGTCTCAAACACATGTTTACAACCATAGGATTGTTCCTAACTAAAGATCGAAGATATAATCGAGAGGACATATTAAACGACAGAACAAGTATAAACAAAGCAATAGAAAAAGAAGAAGTTAAGAATATACCCTCCAAAAGGAAAGGGTACAGCGCACGCATCTTGTCTTCCGTCTTCCAAGTTGCGTCTCCTTGATCATCTTCCCATTGGAATTTAACCACTTGACCTCTCGGTTGCATAACTTCTTGACCTCCGATCCAAGGATGCATGTAAGAGCTCATCTAATCGTGGCATCTTGCTCCATTTCCACTTCTCTAAGCGTGCTCGGCTCCACTACTTCCGCCGTATCATGTAAACACTTCCTCAAATGCGACACATGAAACACGTCATGAACATTACTATGCTAGTTGCCTCTTCTCATGTCCCTCCAAAATCTATGATACATAACCTCAAAAGATCTTCAAAGACTCTATTCACCCCTTCCTGTCCGTCCATCCGTCTATGGACGATAAGCGATGCTCGTACTTACCGCCTTTTGCATATCACCTATTCCTCTTACATCGAAAACTGCTCCAAGCCCTGTCCCGCAAGCACCGATATATACTGTAAATGGTTTGCTCCCATCTAGCAAAGTCAAAACTGGGGCTGTCGTCAAAGCCCTCTTCAAACATTGGAAAGCATCGTCATAGTCAACATCCCAAGCAAAAGTCAAGTTCTTTTTCGTTAACCGAGTAAGTGGGGCTGATAGCTTTGCGAAGTCCTTAATGAACTTCCTATAATAGCCCGCCAGCCCTAGAAAGCTTCTTACTTATGTTACGTTTCTAGGATCCTTCCAATCTTGGATTGCCACCACCTTTGCAGGATCCACAGCTATCCCTTCCTTAGAGACCATGTGTCCTAAGGACCTCACTTCTCTTCTCCCTCTCGGAGCCATGTGCCATACTGGTAATGCAACTGGCTTTGCATTATCTACTAAGTATATATGAAAGTCTATCTCACACCTCGGGGGTAAACCCCGAACTTTATCTTAGACGTCACCATACTCACGGACCACACGAACAGATTCCAAATCATCGTTGGATGCGTTAAGAGATTCTAGGTAGCTAAGCGTCACTGAACCCCTAGGGTCACAAGAAATATCAAGGTTCTTTCCACGATGAGTCAACGATCTAACTACCCTTCTTACACAGTCTAGGATGGCACCGTATCTGGCTAGCCAAACCATACCTAGAATCAAGCCATAGCCCATGAAGTCAAGAACGTAGGCGTTGCATTCAAACCCAATGCCCAAGATAGACACTCTCAAATCCCGACACACCATAAATAAATGAGTCGAACCACCGATAGGATTTGAGACTACCATGGGATTCCTAACTAGACTAGTATTTAGGTGCATTGTTTCAACTAACGAAGTAGTTACAAACTAATATGAAGCACCAAAATCAAACATAGTTCGAACAGGATGATCAAAAAGGAAAACCAAATTTCAACCGAGATGTTTCTACCTCTACCAAGTATACCAGCCGTGAGGGAACACATCTGCCCTCCAAAAGATCTTGTACTTTGTCCTTACCCTTGCCCTTGCCTCTTTAGAAAATCTTAATAAGATGTCCTGTCTCTCCGTAATGATAACAACTAGTCTTCTTCTTCTTTAAGTAGTCAGGTATTTCACAAGTGTGACACTTCCTTTTCTCTTGTCCCCCTTGTTATCCTTACCGCCTTTCTTTGGATCTACTTTCTTATCGTGTGTCCTATCCATGTCTCTCCTGCACATTCTCCACTCGTAACCTTCCACCAAAATGAAGCTTCACCCTTCATTAACCAAGCAGATGGTTGAACCTTCCTCCCATCATCTACCTCAAAGGTACCAACAAGTCCTCCACTTCCTTCAAGCTTTGACAAATGTCTCAGTCCCATGAATCGGATTTCCGCCCATCGTACGGAAGTTCATACATATCTTAGAAAAAGCGTCTATACGCGGAGGAAGAGATTCAAAAAGGAAAGAGGAAGAGATCCAAAACGGAGAATCAGAAGGAAGATATATGGCTTTTGGGGATTATGTTTTTCAAAATATACTTTCCTTTTGAAAATACTTCCTTTTAAATCCTTTTTGAGAATAGTTTTCAAAAAAACTTTTATCTAATTTGGTAACCTTCAGCTCTGATACCAAATGTAACACCCCACGTCCGTTAATGTCACTCACAAAGGGAATGCATTAAGTTTCATGGAGCATTATGAGTAAATAGAACAGAATATTACAAGACAGGTACATAAAGTAGTACATGAAAAATTTATAACTTTATTGCAGTGGAAACAAAAATAAAGTTGGGTTACATCTTCAAATATCAAAACCAAGTACATAATATCATTCTTGTACAAAAGCCTTCAGAGTGCATAATTTCAAAGCCATAATCCCCAACAAAAACACCTTAAATAGGTAGAATCAAAGCCAAGCAGTTCTTCAAGAACTTCTAGTACCTCAAGCAGACGTAAATCCGAATCAAACTTGAATAATTCCTCCCTGAAAACCTTGGGGGGGGGGGGGAAACGGAAGAAAAGAGTAAAAAACAAACGAGGTCAGACATAAAGTCTGGCGAGTCCAATAACTTTAACAATATAATTGTTAAAATAATATGACAAGACATAAACTGGAAAATAAGGAATGACTGTGAAACAACCAGGCATGACCAGGTAAGCAAGATGAATAAGACAACGTTAATTGCGCTTCTAAGCACTATAGGATAAATACTACACTGCACCAATACTAGTCACTCTAAGAGTTGATCCCGCCTACTGAACATAATAATCATAATAATGATAATGGTAGTCTCGTGTACCCCTAGCTGTCTTCATAGGTGTCGTCTGCTCCTATCTCCAGTAGTTGTACCCACTACCCTCCCCATTCTGATTACAACATTTATTCATAATAAGGTAGCCGTACTCCTAGCTGTCTTCATAGGTGCCGCCTGCTCCTATCTCCGCTAGTCGTACCCACTACCTTCCCCATTCGATCGGCTCGCTAACTCGTAGATACCCGTGCTGGTCCCACAGTAGGGTGTATCACTCCCTAAAGTGGCAACCCGATATGACTGAAATGCACGGATTATAACTACACGATGCAACAACGTCTTACCTACCAGCCCGGACCCACGCACGCATATGACCCCGTTGGATTTGCGTTGCCACCGCTAAACCGTTGTAACACCCCGTAATTCTATGACATTAAGTTTCACAAATTAAAGTATAATTAATTCTAAATAAAAGGATTAAGGGAAACGGGTTACACCATTGCGTTCGCCTTGGAATTCTGCTAGAGATAGAGTCCGATTTTGCATAAATCGGACTCCGTATGAAGGAGTTATGACCTTCGGAAGTTTCAGAATTCAATTTAAAATTCAAACAGTTCAAAATTAAGTTTAAAATTCGAAAACGGACCCAAACTGGGCTGGGTGGGAAAATTCCCGCCCAGGACCCAGGTTGACCAGGGGGTCGACCTGGGGTTCGACCTGGGTACCCAGGTCGACCATGTGGTCGACCTGGGGGTCGACCTGCCCAGTCGACCTGGTCTGGTCTTGGCTGGCCTGGTCGGGTTCTGGTCTAATTTCTGAGTCTTGGTGTGTCACTAGGGCTGACTTATCACCTCCTGATTGGCTCCTCTTGGTGTGTATGGTCTGGATTCACTCAATGATCATCTGACGGCTCAAATCAATCTGAAATTCTATAAATACAACCTAAGACTTAACCTAAATTCACACAAAAAAATAGAGCTAGAGCCGTCATGCTGCCGGGAGGAAACTAAGAGTAACCGCCAGTTGGAGAAAGCTTAGAGACAAGCAAAACTAAAGTAAAAACAAGATTCAAACAACGTTTACTACCCAAAGGAAAGCATTGCAAATTCAGAACTCAGAAACCAGAAAATCAAGATCGTCGTTTGTTGTAAGTATAGTTATTTTTCCGATGGGAATAAAATTAAGACTTGATTCGATGTAAAGTGGAAATGGAATCTTACTATTGTATAACGACGATGCTAATTCATATCTGTGTATTGCAATGATTGTATTGTGAATGTTATTGGGATGTTTGTGGTATAATTGACTAGATGTTGGTCCTGTTGTACATTTAGAATGAAAGCAACATCACATACAAGTATATGGTTAATGTTAGGATTTACACCTATATGTTTATATGTTTAACATAGATCGTATACATTTTTCTAAGTCCAAGTTAAGACTTATATACACATGTTCTATGTTAAGTCCATTATGCCTACATGATTAAACCCCATGTATATGTTCTTATGTTCCTTGCAAGTTTTTAATTGGGTCCATGCCAAGTACCATTTAGTTTCACACGATTATTACAAGTTTCATGTTATAACAGGATACATGATTTGATCTAGTTCACACTTTTGGGTTATTGTCAAAAATAGACATTTTTATGGATATGTAATAACTTTGTCACATGCTAGTTTGTGTTTGAAGTTATGCCTAGATAAAAATATGGTTAGGCTTATGTTTTGTGCAAGTCTAAATTTTTCCATTTCATGTGACACCTATTTAATTAGATTCTTATTTGAATGCAAGTTCACATGACAAGTTGAAACCCATGTTAATTAAATCGCAAAGTTGCAAGTTCATATGTCACACACCCTTTATGTCATTTAGAATATTTCATGTTCTTGGCTTTCCCTTCTATGCTTATAAGTTGGGCTGAAATATCTTGCCCAACATTCATTATAATCTTGCGAACGTACAAACAGGGGAATATCATTGGGATTAAAACATGAAAATATATGTATTGGTATGATTGGCACATGCCAATAAATTGGTGACATTTAAATGGTATTAATATCTATACCAAAAATGATGAACTTGAAAATGGGCCATAACATTTAATTGTTAACACATTTACATATAAAGAACAAATATGTAAATCTAGAAAATACGAATGTGCTTAACCCGAGGCTGGATTGAGTTGTGATGTTAACCTGCCCGGACCCGCCCGGTTGTCCAGTAATCACAACAATACCTATCCAATGTGGGAGGTTAAGGCATTAAGCCCAATAAGGACCCGAGGTTAGACTGAGTTGCGGTGTAAACCTGCCCGGAACCGACCGGCTGTCCAGTAACCACAACAATACCTGTCTAATGTGAGTGGTCAGTGCTTTAATGAATAAATTAAAGCTAAGTTATGATTAGTAGGGTTAAGTTAACTAAAATACTTAACCAACTCAACATGTTAACAAAAACTGATGGGTGGGGTTAGGTTAATACAGACACTTAACCACTTAACATGTTTGACTAGAAAACCCTAGTAACGGGGACCTATTTCAGCAGTAACCCAATTAGGTATCATGGTAACCTGAAACTAGGCAGGGTGGGGCATGATTACTGGGCTGATTATAAGTGGTCAAAAGCGACGGCGGTTGGTGCAGCAGTGTAGGTTGTAACGGAGTGCGGGCGTGCACACACTTCGGAGTAGACAAACAGGGCACTGGGCATCAGTAGTATAACCTATGTATTCTAGAATTGTGTCGGGCCGCCACCATGGGACTTGATACACCCCATGGTGCGACCAGCATAGGTATCTACAATTAATTCGGGGTCGTATGACACATATGATTATGCGAGTAGGAGCCGATCTTTAGAAAAAGGGGATCACTTAACCCTGATCATGGGGTGCCAGTCAGAACAAGTACAAGTAGGTGCAGAGTAATAGTCAGAACAAGGCATAATTCCCCAAAGCCATATGCACTATCTCTCTATCCTTTTATCTTGAATCTTTCCTTTTTGTTTTAGCATGTCTGGAGATCTTAACCTTCCAGAAGGAGTACCGGTACCAGGCTGGTTCCGAAGGTACCTAGAAGCTAGGGCCAATGATGCGGGCCTAGCAGACATTACCCTCCCCCTATGGCAGCGGTTCCTCCTCCTCCTCCTTGTGGAAATTCTTTCGCAAAAACGTGTAGAGACATCAAGGCTATGGGTGGGAAGGACTTTTATGGAACCGAATCCTTTGTGGTAGCAAGGAACTGGCTGAAAGAGACCGAAGATTTGTTCATCATCTTCGAAGTTGATGACAGGCAAAAGATACAGCTAGCAGTGTGGTTTCTTAAAGATGAAGCTTCCTATTGGTGGGTGGTCACCAATGCTGAGAGACCAGTGGAAACCTGGGAAGATTTCAGGATGAGATTTGAGATGAAATTCCTCTCCCAAGCTAAAAGGAGCCTGTAGATGGAGAAGTTCCTAACTCTTAAGCAAGGAAGCATGACGATCAAGGAGTATGTCAATCAGTTCAATCAGCTGGCCAGATTTGGGATGGATTTAGTAAACACCCAACACAAGAAGGCTCTTCGCTTCGTCAAAGGTCTGAATGAGCCTCTACACATCCTTGCTATGACCCATGTTCCCATGGGGGAAACTTATGAGAGCTTGATGGACATGGCGCTACTACACGAGGAAGATAAAGGCAAGAAAGAGGCAAAAGTGGAAGTGTCTCAAGAAAAGAAAGAAGGTTTACAGGCTAAGAAAACAGACTTCCAGAAGGGCA
The DNA here is from genome assembly GCA_030737875.1 of Allium sativum. Lineage (NCBI taxonomy): Eukaryota > Viridiplantae > Streptophyta > Magnoliopsida > Asparagales > Amaryllidaceae > Allium > Allium sativum. Next base: position 422,159,638 of record CM060909.1, on the reverse strand, counting down.
GGAAGAACAACAAATCCTGTGAAAAGAGAAGGTGTAATTTTTGTGGCATTGTCGGACATATAGTGAAAGACTGCAGAAAGAAGAAGGCAAAGATGAATGGTGGTTGTTTCCATTGCGGCGAGACTGGACACATGGCTAAGGACTTCCCAAGGAAGAGAGGGCAGGGACAGAGGAATGGATCCACTTCAGGAGGATAGGTTCACGCGCTGATGGCACCCCCGCAGGAACGAGGTAGAAATATCTCTGTAGAAAGCTTAGTTTATCTATATGATCATCCAGTTCGCACTCTCTTTGATTCTGGCGCATCACACTCCTTTATTTCATCTGCTTTAGTAGAATCTTTGCACCTAGACACTAGTATGATAGAAGATCCCTTGGTTGTTTCAAATCCAATTGGGGGCTCAGCTTATTTGTCAATGTTTTTTTTGGATTTGAAAATCTCTATTCTAAGCATTGAGTTTAGATGTAGTGCCTTTGTTTTGGGTTTCTCGGGATATGGATTGATCTTAGGCATGGACTGGTTATCCAGTAACGGTGCCATTCTTTATTGTGAGAAGAGAGTGGTTAAACTCTTGACTCGGCTCCGTAACACTCTAGAAATTTCTTGTAATCCCTTAAATGCTGTTATGCTTAGTTATCTAGAGTCGCTTGATGCTTTTGTTGAGAATTTGCAGTCAGTTAGAGTGGTTCGTGAATATCCATATGTCTTTGAAGAGGTGAAGGGCTTACCTCAAGGCGGGAAATAGACTTCCGCATATATCTTGTTGATAATGCAAAGCCCGTAGCTTTACCAGTTAGACACATGGCTCCAAGGGAGAGAAAGGAGCTTAGTAAGCAGGTTAAAGAGCTTCTCGAGAAGGGGTACATTAGACGGAGCATTTCTGAATGGGGTGCTCTAGTGGTGTCCGCAACCAAAGCGGACGGTTCGCTTCGCCTATGCGTTGATTATAGGGAGCAAAACAAGCTGACCAAGAAGAATAGGCACCCTCTTCCTAGAATCGACGATTTGTTTGATCAGCTTGTAGGTGCGTCGGTTTTCTCCCAACTTGATCTGGATACTGGGTTTCATTAGCTCAGAGTGGCTGAAGATAGCATTGATAAGACGGCATTCAGAACCACAGATGGTTTCTTCGAGTGGCTTGTCATGCCTTTTGGCTTGACAAACGCACCCGCTTATTTCGTAGACCTAATGAGCAGGGTGTTCAGAGAGTTCCTCAACAAGTTTGTGGTTGTCTTCGTAGATGATATTTTGATCTTCTCAAAGAATGAAGAAGAACATGCTCAGCCTTTAAAAGAAATCATGGATACTCTCCGTGCACATCAGTTAAAAGCCAAATTTTCCAAGTGCCACTTTTGGAGAGAAGAAGTAAGGTTTCTTGGGCGTGTAGTGTCCAAAGAGGGGTTGGCCATGGACCCCGCAAAAGTAGTGGCGGTGCAAGATTGGAAGGCACCAAGGAACGCAACCGAAGTCCGAAGTTTTCTTGGACTAGCAGGCTTTTACCGAAAGTTCATCAGAGACTTTGCAAAAATCGCAGCTCCTCTTACAAGGGTAACGAAGAAGAACTTGACTTTCGCTTTGGACTTGGATTGCGAGTTTGCTTTCCAACGCTTGAAAAGGGCTCTTACAAGAGCCCCAATTCTAAATTTTCCTGACGGAAGCAAGATGTTCACAGTATACACGAATGCATGTGGTACGGGAGTAGGCGTTGTTCTAATGCAAGAAGGGAGGGTAGTAGCTTATGGTGGAAGACAATTGAAAGTTCATGAAAAGAACTACCCAACCCACAATCTTGAGTTGGCCGCCATCGTCTTTGCATTAAGTCTTGGCGCCATTACCTCGTAGGTGAGAAGTTCGAATTATACACTGACAATAAATCGTTGAAGTATCTTTTCTCGCAGAAAGATCTTAACTTGAGGCAACAAAGATGTATGTAGTTTCTTGCCTCGTATGATTTCAAGATTTCCTACACTCCTGGCAAGGGCAATGTAGTAGCATACGCCTTGAGTAGAAAGAAGCTGACACTAAGCCCTCTCTTTGTAGAAAGGCAAAGCTTGGAGTATATAGCCAGTTTTAACTTTAGGCCCTCCTCTGATTTTGTACCGGGTTTGTTAGCATCTCTTGAAGTGCGCCCTACTCTTTTGGACTCAATAGGGACTGCACAACGTGAAGACCCTCAGCTTGTTGATGTGATTGATAAGCTTATTAGGGGTGAGACTTCTAGTCACCTTAGTAGATACACCATCGATGATAAGGGTTGGCTGAGGCGGGATGGAAGACTATGCGTCCCACAAGCAAGGGAGTTGATAAAGCAGGTTCTCGAGGAAGCGCATCATTCCAAGATGACTATACACCCTGGTGGAGACAAGATCTAAAGGACGTAAATAGAGTTTTCTTTTGGAGTGGTATGAAGAAGGACGTGGCAGATTTCGTTTCTAAGTGCATGATATGCCAACAAGTCAAGGCGAAGCAGAAGAAGCCTGGTGGTCTACTCCACCCTCTAGAGGTCCCACAATGGAAGTGGGATAGAATTTCAATGGACTTCATTGATGGGCTGCCTATGTCAAGAAGGGGCAATACTAGCATTTGGGTAATAGTGGACTGGCTCACAAAAAGCGCCTACTTTTTACCTGTCAAGAGGAGAATGACTGCCTCATCTCTAGCGTCTCTTTATCATAAAGAGATAGTTCGACTCCATGGAATACCCTCCAACATTGTTAGTGACCGAGACCCTATCTTTACAAGTGAGTTTTGGCGGAGTCTGCAAGAAGCTGTAGGCACACAGTTATGCTTGAGCACGGCCTATCACCCCCAAACCGATGGCCAGACGAAAAGGGTGAACAGAGTTTTAGAGGATCTTTTGAGACTCTGCGTTCTTGACTTTGGAGGGACATGAGAGGATCATCTTCCTTTAGTGGAATTCGCCTACAATAACAGCTACCAAGCCACCATAGGCATGGCACCCTTCGAAGCCTTGTATGGAAGACTGTGCCGATCACCAACTTGTTGGTGGGAGTCTACAGATAATCTTATACTTGGGCCAGACATGATTAGAGAGACTTCAGAGAAAGTGGATTTAATACGAAGAAGGATGAAGACGGCACAATATAAACAGAAGTCCTACGCCGACAAAAGAAGGACCGACCTTGAGTTTGAGGTTGGGGACAGGGTTTTCCTTAAGGTATCCCCTTTAAGGAACGTCGTTCGCTTTGGATCCGCAAGAAAGCTAGCACCAAGATATGTAGGGCCGTTCCCTATCATCGAGAAGATTGGAAAGATGGCTTATAGAGTAGAGCTACCCGAAAGGTTAGCTGGAGTCCACAATGTCTTTCATATTTCTCACCTACGAAAGTGTTTACATGAGTCTGCGGAAGTGGTGGAGCCAAGCATTCTAGAAGAAGTTGAGTTAGAACGAGAAGCAACTGTGAGGAAAGTTCCAACTCGTATCTTGGGAACTGAAATCAAAAAGCTACGCAACCGTGAAGTCAAGCTCGTTAAAGTTCAATGGAGCGACACCGAGGAAGACGCGACTTGGGAAACTGAGGACAGAATACGCGCGGCCTACCCTTTTCTTTTTGAGGGTACATCTTTGATCTCTCTTTTTCCTTAAGGTATGCTTGTATCTATCTTTTTAGGTATATCTTCTCGGTCCTTTTCCTAACTCCTTAGGTAGAAAACTAATGGTGCAAACATGTATTTGAAAACATGTTATGGATGATGGCTGCAAGTGGTTGCTCGTGGATGCGTATACACACACACCCTAGGTTTTAGATCGGCTCAGTCACTTCATATTGCATATGCATATATGTATTCATATTTGTATATGGCTGAAACTTGATGTGTTGTCACATGGATGTCGCATTTATATGAATGGTTGTGCACTCATGTAGAATTATGAGTAGGGAAAAATTTGCATACATAATGGATTCATGACACTTACATGATTTGCATTAAGGAGGTCAACTGAATTAGTAGACCGCCTAATTTTTTTGCATTAGATAAGGACATATACACGCACTATGCATATGATCATGAAGCATTAAATGTCTTTTGAGGACAATGGACGCTTGTGTATGATGGTTGAGTAGATGGACGATTGGATGGTAGGATATACATTCTTCCTTACTTGAAGATTTCGGGGACGAAATCCTTTTAAGAGGGGGAGAATGTAACACCCCGTAATTATGTAACATTAAGTTTCACAAATTAAAGTATAATTAATTCTAAATAAAAGGATTAAGGGAAACGGGTTACGCCATTGCGTTCGTCTCGGAATTCTGCTTGAGATAGAGTCCGAGTTTGTGTAAATCAGACTTCGTATGAAGGAGTTATGACCTCCGGAAGTTTCAGAATTCAATTTAAAATTCAAACAGTTCAAATTTCAGTTTAAAATTCGAAAACAGACCCAAACTGGGCTGGGCGAGAAAATTCCCGCCTAGGACCCAGGTCGACCAGGGGGTCGACCTTGGTACCCAGGTCGACCATGTGGTCGACCTGGGGGTCGACCTGCCCAGTCGACCTGGTCAGGTCTTGGCTGGCCTGGTCGGGTTCTGGTCGAATTTCTGAGTCTTGGTGTGTCACTAGGGCTGACTTGTCACCTCCTGATTGGCTCCTCTTGGTGTGTATGGTATGGATTCACTCTATGATCATCTAACGGCTCAAATCAATCTGAAATTCTATAAATACAACCTAAGACTCAACCTAAATTCACACAAAAAAATAGAGCTAGAGCCGTCATGCTGCCGGGAGGAAACTAAGAGTAGCCGTCAGTTGGAGAAAGCTTGGAGACGAGCAAAACTAAAGTAAAAACAAGATTCAAACAACGTTTATCTACCCAAAGGAAAGCATTGCAAATTCAGAACTCAGAAACCAGAAAATCAAGATCGTTGTTTGTTGTAAGTATAGTGATTTTTCCGATGGGAATAAAATTAAGACTTGATTCGATGTAAAGTGGAAATGGAATTTTACTATTGTATAACGACGATGCTAATTCATATATGTGTATTGCAATGATTGTATTGTGAATGGTATTGGGATATTTGTGGTATAATTGACTTGATGTTGGTCCTGTTGTACATTTAGAATGAAGGCAACATCACATACAAGTATATGGTTAATGTTAGGATTTACACCTATATGTTTACATGTTTAACATAGATCGTATACATTTTTCTAAGTCCAAGTTAAGACTTATATACACATGTTCTATGTTAAGACCATTATGCCTACATGATTAAACCCCGTGTATATGTTCTTATCTTCCTTGCAAGTTTTTAATTGGGTCCATGCCAAGTACCATTTAGTTTCACACGATTATTACAAGTTTCATGTTATAATAGGATACATGATTTGATCTAGTTCACACTTTTGGGTTAATGTCAAAAATAGACATTTTAATGGACATGTACTAACTTTGTCACATGCTAGTTTGTGTTTGAAGTTATGCCTAGATAAAAATATGGTTAGGCTTATGTTTTATGCAAGTCTAAATTTTGCCATTTCATGTGACACCTATTTAATTAGATTCTTATTTGAATGCAAGTTCACATGACAAGTTGAAACCCATGTTAATTAGATCGCAAAGTTGCAAGTTCATATGTCACACACCGTTTATGTTATTTAGAATATTTCATGTTCTTGGCTTTCCCCTCTATGCTTATAAGTTGGGCTGAAATATCTAGCCAAACATTCATTATAATCTTGCGGACGTACAAACGGGGGAATATCGTTGGGATTAAAACATGAAAATATATGTATTGGCATGATTTGCACATGCTAATAAATTGGTGACATTTAAATGGTATTAATTTCTATACCAAAAATGATGAACTTGAAAATGGGCCATAACATTTAATTGTTAACACATTTACATATAAAGAACAAATATGTAAATCTAGAAAATACGAATGTGCTTAACCCGAGGTTGGATTGAGTTGTGATGTAAACCTGCCCGGACCCGCCCGGTTGTCCAGTAATCACAACAATACCTATCCAATGTGGGAGGTTAAGGCACTAAGCCCAATAAGGACCCGAGGTTAGACTGAGTTGCGGTGTAAACCTGCCCGGAACCGACCGGTTGCCCAGTAACCACAACACCTGTCTAATGTGAGTGGTCGGTGCTTTAATGAATAAATTAAAGCTAAGTTAGGATTGGTAGGGTTAAGTTAACTAAAACACTTAACCAACTCAACATGTTAACAAAAACTGATGGGTGGGGTTAGGTTAATACAAACACTTAACCACTTAACATGTTTGACTAGAAAACCCTAGTAACGGGGACCCATTTCAGCATTAACCCAATTAGGTATCATGGTACCCTGAAACTAGGCAAGGTGAGGCACGATTACTGGGTTGATTATAAGCGGTCAAAAGCGACGGCGGTTGGTGCAGCAGTGTAGGTTCTAACAGAGTGCGGGCGTGCACACACTTCGGAGCAGACAAACAGGGCACTGGGCATCAGTAGTATAACCTTTGTATTCTAGAATTGTGTCGGGCCACCATCATGGGACTTGATACACCACATGGTGGGACCAGCATAGGTATCTACAATAAATTGGGGGCCGTATGACACATATGATTATGCGAGTAGGAGCCGATCTTTAGAAAAAGGGGATCACTTCACCCTGATCATGGGGTGCCAGTCAGAACAAGTACAAATAGGTGCAGAGTTATAGTGTGGGGTGCGATAGTATATTCGGTTCTAAACCACTTTATCTTAGTTTATAATACTTTCCTATTTCCAGTTTGTTCCTGTCATGCTCTTTTTCTTATTAACATACTGAAGAGTCACTAGACTTACCAGGCTTTATGTCTGACTCTGTTTTTCTTTCGTCTTCTTTTCTTCCGTTTCCCCCCTTCCCCTCCCCCCAGGTCCACAGGGAGGAAACAATCCAGCTTAGTCACACTCTTTGCAAGCTTCAAGACAGTAGATGTATGGTTTGGACTCTCTTTCCTTGGCTATGGTTTTTGGACACATTCTATGGGGACTTACGCAAATTTAATTATGTTTTATGCTTGATGATGTAATGTTTTGGAAGTATTGTGAGACAATTATGGAAATGTTTTGTATGAACACGTATTTATGAAATGAAAGTCTGTTTGTTTTCCGCTGCTTACACATATGTGTTTATATCTGTCTTGTGTTTTATCTGTGACTTTTACCTATAAACCTCCACCAAAGTTAAGGCATTCCCATATTGAGTGACCTTAACGGAGGTGGGGTGTTTAACCCGTTTTGACCTCTTACAATCAAATCCAGTAAGCGTGTCCCGTCCTTGACCTAGATCGAGCTCACTTGGATACTATATGGGTTACTGGTTGAAAAGGGTCCCCATACTTGACACAAGCTTTCCACCTATGCTTGGTCCCCACTAGGATTTCCCCCTCAACCCCCTCTTATTCATGTCTTCTTACTTGTTTCAACTTGGTTAAGTGTTTGTAATTATATCCCACATGTCACCCATGTTTCCCACTTATCAAATCAACATGTATTATTTGTTAAGTTTGTCTTAACCCACTCCACTTATCAGATCAATATATATATTATTGGTTAAGCTGGTCTTAACCCTACCCACTTATCAGATTAATATATATTATTGGTTAAGTTGGTCTTAACCCTACCACTTATCAAATTAATATATATTATTGGTTAAGCTGGTCTTAACCCTAACTACTTATCAGATTAATATATATATTATTGGTTAAGCTGGTCTTATCCCTACCCACTTATCTGATTAATATATATTATTGGTTAAGCTGGTCTTAACCCTACCCACTTATTAGATTAATATATATTATTTGTTAAGCTGGTCTTAACCCTACCCACTTAACATGTTTTATGTATCATATATATATACATACATATATATATATAGTATAACATGTTTTACTTAATTTATGATGAAGTACATCGCAATTCACAGATATATTGGTTAAGAGAATAACTCCCAAAGTATCAACCCTGCAGACCGAAATCAACATCAGATCGATACTCAGAGAATTACTCAACTCAACCAATCTTCGTTTTGTCATTCATACTCATCTTTGATCGCATTAATTAATTATTAATGCACAGACCTCTCACATTATGTCGATTGCTTGTGGCCGCTGGATATGCCGGGCAGTTCCGGGCAGATTTCCACCACAAGCCAGACTTAACCTCGTGTCTAAGAATCTTTTAATTATGCCTATGACCTCTCACATTAGACTGTCGTTTGCGGTTGCTGGATGTGCCGGGCGGGTTCGGGCAGTCTTATACCACAAACAAGTCTAACCTCGTGTCTTAGGCATTTACTACACATTTAATTTATACCTTTGACCTCTCACATTAGACTACCATTTGTGGTTGCTGGATATGCCGGGCGTGTCCGGACAGTCTTATACCACAAAGGAGTCTAACCTCGTGCCTTAGGCCTTTATTATTACACATAATTATTTAACCCCAATTTGAATTAATATCCTTATTTCAAATTGTCAATAATTTCCAATTTAATCTATGTCCATAATTGTCACCTAAATTATGTCCATAATTTCTAGGCATATAAATTATGCCAATTAATGTCTAAAATTAATTATATGCTTTTAAGCCATTTTATGTCAATTTCACAACTTCAATATTTAATATTTTCCCAATATCCCCACGTCATTCATACGTGTAACTCATGAAATATGTTAGACTCGCAAATAGTCTAACTCATAAGAAGAAAAGAAACATCACAACTTGCATAACACATAAAATGGATCTAACTAGCATATAAGAATAGTCTAGCATGGATCAAAACTTGCATGATTATAATTCATATTAACATAAATTTGCATAATCGATAACTTACATAGGCAATACGCATAATTTTCATAAACTACAAACTGGCATGGATCAAATTATATAAGATATGATTTGCATAGATCTATACACATAAAGGTGAACTTGCATATATGAACATGGTTTTCGCATAAACTTGCATATGATCTACATACGAACTTGTATTAAACTTGCATATGTAATTTAGACATGTAAACTAAGATTTACATATAAGCTTACATATGATTCGCGTACAAACTTGCATATGATTTACCTCCAAACTTACATATAAACTAATGTCATAAAAAAATGAATCAAATTAAACATATGTGATTAGACATATGAAATGGATCCACCAACATAAGGTAACAAAAATTGGCATATGAACCAACATCATGAATCTTTTTACATAAGACAACAACTAACGTATATTCACAAAGTAGACAATATCATATCGATTAATGATTCAACAGGCACAATCTTATAACCCAAACTATAACTCATCATAATTAATTTATTAATTATTTTGTGAAATAAATTGTACTCACAAAGAACGGATTAGAAAAGAGAATAAATTCGTCCGTCGTTTGTTCTACAATCTTGTCTCATAATTCCTTAGCTTTAAGAAGAAGGTGATCTGTTCCAGCAGCAGCATGGTGGCTAAGAGACTAATTTAGTTTAGGTTTAGAGCTTAAGTCTATGTATGCTTATATAAAAGTTTAGATTAATTCTAGCCTTCAGATATTAGGTTTTTAATCCGCATCGTACACCTAGTGCTGAGTCAGCAAATGTATTATATATATATTAATAACCTTCTATTTTTCTTCCCTTAAATTAATATGAATTGAACTTAAACATCTAATTGCATGTTTTTTCGATTAGCGTATTCTTCTTAATTGATGTCAATTAACATTGAATAACAATTTTACTATATTCCTCAAATTAACGTATTCTACTTAATGTTAATTGACATAAGTGACAAATTAGCATAAGCATTTGTACAAATTAAGATAATTACATGGTTTCCTAACAATACCCTATTAACATGTTTACAATTTGATGTCAAATAACATGCTTTTACAAATGAACATAAATGCTCAATTAACATATTTTTTTTAATTAATATCAATTAATATGAATGACAAATTGGCACAAACACATATATAAACTAAGGTCAATTACATGTTTTTCAATCAATGCCATATTAACACACATCTACAAATTAATTTCAATCTATTCATGTTTACATATTCTTCCTTACTGTATACATTAATTTCCCATATATATATATATATATATATATATATATGTGTGTGTGTGTGTGTGTGTATATATATGCGCACCTATTCATAAATTCTAATATTGACAACTAATGCAAATTGATTGCTTACCTATTTTAAAAAGTGGAAATCGAGTATAATTTAATTCCCCTTTTTTTTTCCTACTTTCCTCGTAACATACAAAGTCAATGCATAATGAAGTTACCTACATACATATATATCTATTTATACATGCATAAATCTTTCCTTCCGCTTTTTTTTGTATTAATTGCATTAATTTTTCTTTTACTGCAGCCTAATTAATTCGCATGCATTTTTTTAAATGCACATTTTTAAACTTGTACCTTCTTAACATAATTGCATATATATATATTCATTTTTTTATTTTTCTTCATTAATTAATCCTTTAATTAATTATCTTTACGGTATAGTATATCTAATTTCGGGGTGTTACAGTATGCCACACAGGCAATTCACGCTATGTAACCGATGTCTATCAATCACACAGAATGAAATCCGATGTCAGACACACATCCATTTACAAGTTCGTTCTGGGTCTGAACGAAACCGGATGCACCTTATTCCTCATCCCATATGTCCAATATAGGAGAGAGGTCCTTGCATATCTGGTCGATCTCCAAGTACGTCTGGACGATCACCACATATTACCTTGTCTTGGGTGTATAGCCCAATCAAGACATCAGTAATCATCCAAACGATGTGAAGACCTCCGGTCTTCGAACACCGTCTTCATCCTCGACATATCGTCGAATCAGTTATTTAGAATGGGATAAACCCGATCTTCCCAAACAACTCGTGTATATAATAAACAAGTGCTATAAAAACACAACATACGCCTTATTCCAATCCAAAATATTCCTTTATTCGAATATTCTTATACTTTGGGAAAGGTTCCCATTAATTTTATCAAAGATAAATTCTTTAAATTTACTCTTTAATCTTCCTTTGGATATCATTTCAAACCATTTTAAGGTTTTCCAAACTAGTCGGGATTAGCGAACCTTACCGAAGTAATCATTTGTCTAATTTCCAAATCCCAACCTATTCATCCCATGAAGTAAAACTAGTAGTACTTCATATCTAACACCACGGTGTTATCGGTAAAATTAATTTCCATTTCGCATTCAAATCTAATTAAAGATTTAACTATCGCCTGGACTAAAACTGGTGGTACTCCATTCTCGATCATTTCTTGAATTTGATAATTTTAATTATCAAATTCACCCTTCAATCTAGTTAAAGATTCATTAAAACTCTGATTCAGTTTTAATTTTCAAAAATCATTACTTAATGATTATTCAAAGTTAAGAAATAAATTTTATCTTTCACTGGGTTAAAGAACTAATGTCATTTAAAATACAGCTCCTGATAAACCCAAAATCACATTCCATTAACAATGGAATCTTCAAGGAAAATTGATCAATATATATGATCGATATGAACTTCCGTATCCAACCAATAATATAAATGGAATAACGGCCAAGCCTTTTAAATTCCATATATATTAACAGTCTTTCTCTACAGAAGCTCACTTCGATTATTACCAAATCGAATTCCGTTCAATTCCAATTTAATATGTTAAATTGGAAAACTTTACTTTGGAAAATCTCCTTTAAATCTTAACAAAAGATTTATAAATTCCAAATCACATTTCACTGTAAATCGAGTTAAAGAACGAATGTCACTAAAAACATATTTCACGATAAACCCAATTCACATTCCATTTTATTCCAATTATTAAATATAATTGGAAACTCTAACAATCTTAATTAAAAGATTTATTCTCTTCACCTGGGGTTCAAGAACAGTGTTACTGAAGACACCATTCACGACAAACCCAAAATCCCATTTGATATTAAATACAAGACTCTGAATAGAAAATATATCGGCTTATATTCAATATCAAATTCTACGACCCACAAATATCGTATTGGAAATAACGATATAAATATATCTTTCAAATTTCCATAACAATATATGTATAATCACGAAATCCAACATCGAAATATTCCAAAGACAATTTCGATTCAAGTCCATTCCAATTTATATATTGGAAGTTCTGGTTATTTTTAAAATCATTTCAAAAATCCAATTTATTTATTTAAAAGTTATTGGATTTTAAATCTAGTTAATAACTAGTTCATTTGGATAAAAATATATTTTTACCTTCTCAAATATGGAATTTTTCATCCCAATTCTTTCCAATCATTTCTTATGATTTTACGCTTATTGATATTTTTAATAATATTATCAAGGCCCGTATAGTCGATTTCCATAAACGGTCATCGAACTAAACTTACAACGACCTTTTCCAAATTTGATTTGGACATAATTCCATGTCCAACCATTAGATTTCAAATCTCTAATATTCGTTAGAAAGCTCTTTTCGATACGAACCCAACGGTTCCAGTTTTAGGAGAATCCGACGATCGGATCTCCTGAAATGTCCATTCGAAGTCAATGGTCGAAATTCGCGAACTGCCGCAACGCGGCGCTTTCTCTTCAGGCCATTATATATATATATATAATATATATATATTTCATCGATTTCCAGTTAAAACGTATTTTATAAATCATTTTAAATTCGTTTTCAAAACAATTTCAACTTCATATTCAATTTCCAATCAAAATTGAATATTCCATATCATTCGATATATATATATAAAAGATAGTATTTTCAAAATATTATATTTTGAAATCACTTCCTTTTCGATATTCCTTTTAAATATGAATAAAATCGGTATAAATATTGTTTGCGTCAAAATGGCGCACATCTAATCAACACGGCTTTATATTTTTAAATATATTCGTGTCTATCCCATATCGGACATCAAAATCAGATTTTGATCCTTTACTGAATATTATTTGAAAATATTCATTATTTTAAAATATTCGTTATTTTAAAATTTTCATTCGTTCTAAATTGGAATCAGACACAGTCAATTACCGTATAATATTATTTATATGGATTTCACACAACAAATGTGTATAACAACAATAATAAACAATCAACCATCATCTAGAGTGCATTCTACACTGTATAAGCATTAAATATAAACATTCAACGCTTACACAGCTTGTCAACCAATTGATTGACATGCAACTAAATATTGGGATTAGTGTATGTCCAATATCATCCCAATACCCATGTGGGGTTTCAATCAACAAATAATGAATTTTATTTGTGCAGTTGGGCGATGTGTAAAATTTATCGTCCCAATCCATATCAGTCAAATCGGTGTACATAAAAAAATCGTCTGATTTGTAAATGAATATTTATTTTATTCATATACACGTTAAAAATTACATCTTTAACAATAAAATATTTATTAAATTCATTTACACAATAAAAATAATATTTTTATTGTTCTAACATATTTTAGAAAATTTTGGCGGCATAACGGGACGATATCAAAATCGGGTAATGTCTAGCATTACCCCTCTCCTGATATTGGCTCGCGCCATACGCACATAACAATTCTAGTCAATTCATTTCACCCAAACAACCAAATTCAACCAAACAATCTAATCAACCAAACCACACACTCAAACAAGTCGTCCATGGTCTATGGACGATGGGGAACAGTTCATATATGCTGTTATAAATTAAATAACTGTATACGAAAATTTCAGTGAGGAGTTCTCACCTTTGGGATCCACCCCGTAATTCTTTAATTCTGAACGGTTTGGATTCTACTCCTTTTCCGCTCGTTGTGTCCTTCACCGTGTTTTCAACGAAATCTGTTTAACACCGTTTATGTTAAAAATCCCATTCTTAACTCATTTTTATAACGCTTATATATATATATATATATCTCATTCTTTTTATTTTTAAAAATCGCTTCTATATATTTTTAAAAATCGTATCTCTTCATTTCTAAAGATTGTATCTTTTCACCACAAAAAAATATAATCTTTTCATTGTCAAAAATATAATCTTTTCATTGCCAAAAATATAATCTTTTCATTGTTAAAAATGTAATCTTTTCATTCTCAAAAATATAATCTTTTCGTTGTAAAAAATATAATCTTTTCATTGTCAAAAATATAATCATTTCATTGTCAAAAATATAATCTTTTCATTATGAACACACTATAAAAATCCCATTTTTATTTTGTTCATATATAAATAAGAAAATCACATTTTTATTCGATGTCCTTATATATAAAAATCATATTTTTATCAATGTTATTTTTATATAAAAATCACGTTTTTATAACTATGCCATTTATTTTAAAACTGATTTTATGTATGCTATTATGTATTTTAAAAACTGATTATACTTGCTATTATGTATTTTAAAAACTAATTTTTTTCTATTTTCAAAAACAATGTCATTAAAAAAAACAGAAATTTAAAAAAACACGGTTATTTGTATATATAAAAAAAGAAAAGAAATAAGAAAAGCTCACTGTTATATTTTCATTGTCTGTCGCCTTTAGGAAATCGCGCATCCTAGGGTTGCCTTTGCTGCCGCCTTTAGTTGACAGGACCGTCTGCTCCCTCGACGCGGCTAGGCACGCGCCACTTCCTCCGGGCGTTCGAGCCATCTCGATGGTCTCTGGTGCGTTGGAGGAGCAGTTTTGGGGGCGGTTTACTCGAGTTAGGGGAGGAGTGAGGGAGAGCGACGACGAGAAGAGGGGGATGGCCTTGGGAGAGGGCGGTGGACTTGGTGAGGACGGGGAATGGGAGCGACGGTAGCTGGGTGGGGTTGGATCGGTTTTTGAGCGGTGGTTTTTTTCGTTCTAGATCTGAATGAGAGAGAGAGAGAGTGGAGGGTGTGTTGACCAAGTAAATATATGTATTTAATTTATTATATTTTTCTCTAAAAAGTTCCTTTTTCATTTTAACCCCAAATCGAACCCATCGACTGTCGCCCCAAGCTAATCACCCCCATTCCGAACACAATGGGATATGTTTCGTAAGCCAATTCGACTGTTATGATCAATTTTCGTCGAAATTAAAATATAAATCAATATATATTAAATTTGAACGCACATTTCAATTTACCGGGGCCACATACTGATTCTAAAAATTCCAGAAAAATAAATCTGGCTATGTTTTCATGTTATGGTCCTAACAAAAGTAATTTCATCGAATTTGGAGACCGTTTGAAAAATGGCCATTTTCTTATCGATCCAGATTGACTAAAACCGACAAAACAGGTTTTCTTTTGCCACGCTCACATATTGATTCCAAAAATTATGAATTTTGGAATATAGAAATAACTTGACATCCCGGATCCAACAAAAGTGGTTTCGTTGAAAACGGAGGTCGTTTGCAAAATCGCTATTTTTAAGGCTTATATTTCCATAGCGACTATTCTGAATTTTCAACTGGACATAACTTTTTATTCCCGCTATGAAATTTTGATTTTTCAGTTTCGTTGGAAAGATATTTGCAAATAGATTCAATATTTTTTGTTTCACCAAAATCCGGTTTATTTTGAATCCTGTACATTCATTTGAAATTTGAAATCGAATTTTCAAACTACCGTGCCATTTCCAATTCCTTTTATAATTAAAATAAATATTTATATTTTAATTTCGATTCAAATAAATATATACATTCTATTTCTATTCAAAATAAATTTCTCATTGTTATTATTTAATACAAATCATTTTAAATATTCAAAATTCATTAAAATTGCCAAAATAAAATTTTAAAATTGGTCCTGATTTTCCGGGTTGTTACAATCTCCACCACTTAAAATCTTTTCATCCTCGTAAAGGAATGGAGCTGAAAGTTGTTTAACTTACCAACTCAACTTTCATTATTTCCATTATGGCTTAAAAGTTTCAACTTTTCAATTTCTAAGAACTTTTCAAATTTTCCAAAAATTTGGCAACACCCTAAATTTTCGAAAAAAATCACCATAATCTCCCTTGTACGGGAGCACCGGGAAAATCCGCAAACCGCCACACAGGCCTCTCCAATCAAAAAGAAATAGAAACAGCCAAGCGGCTAGCCAATCGGCTCATGAAATCATCCAAACCCAATAAACTAGTAAACATGTACCTATTTGTCGGGCATACAATTTTATTTCTCTTCTCTAGCCTCCTTGTTATGACCTGTCCACACATATATATGTACATGTATGCATTTGCAATCAATTTCCAATTCAGTTCAATATTTGATATAATTTGGTTATATTTACCTTTCTTTCACATAATGGTTTATTAGATAACAAACAATCATACAACACAACCATCAATCAGTTAGTGAATTAACGTTTCAAATTCATAATTTTGACATATATACAGAAAATCATGTTTTTTGATTACAATAATGTATTCTAACTATATTTTGGTCCTCACACCAGTCAATTGGAAATATATAAATATCCCACTTTCGAAACTCGAACATAAATGCTGATGGTGTCATGACAATCATCAGTACCATCTCCGGGCGACTAGAGTGTGATTCTATATCTATCCAGTATATTTGAGGCTTCGTATACACGTGGATCAGATGTATATTCAAAATCTCCATATACTTTATTTTCCAAATTCAATTTAAAATAAATATTCAAATACGAATAATTGAATTTAATTTTCAAAACTAAATTCGTTTTCCTTTTTTTTTAAATAACACTCTTCAGACTCATTCTAAGATACTGCTGATCCCATCTCTAACGAGTCATTCTCATTGGATATTGCTAATCCAATCTCTGATGAATTCTTTCGTTTGGTTCTAATGTGTCTTGTTCTCCGAGCTCTGTAAACCAAAGCTCTGATACCCCCTATAATGACCCGAACTTTCCGGTCTCCGAAGAGATGAGAAAGAACGGATTGCTTTGAGGACAAGACGAATCAGAACACAAACAGAAGAACATTTCATTGCTTATTACAACAATTTCATCAGAATACAAGAATATACAGAGTATGAATAAATATTACACATTTACGAAATATCAGAGTTTTACAAGTTACAATGCAACGGAAATTAATACAAAACACAACTGAAAAGAATATACGGATACAGAGCTTTCTGAATATCACTCCAGCTGTAAACCAGGATCCTGTGAATATAAATCTGCAAAACCAAAAACTACTAGCTGCCCGTGTGGAAAATAGGGGCACCCAGAGTTAGGTTAAAACAATAAACTCTAGGTCAGTCATGTGACTGGTGTGAGAACAAAACAGTTATTTAAAACTTCACTTTAAAATCAGATATATCAAGGGACCACGCTATATAACACGGAACGGGTTTCCACCCAAGAATACCAGTGCATATAACAAAACAGCGCTATGATTTTTGGAAATATGAGGCTATTATAAGACCCAGGTCCCATCACACAATGCAATGTAAGCCGGAGGATATGGTTTTCCCTTATAATAGCCAAACATTCTTGGCATGTTAAAACAAACCATTTGATATTATTATAAGTGCATATGTATAAAACAGCTTCAAATATAAATGTATCGATCCTAGGCGGCATGGTACAATATATCATGTCGCCAATACTAGGCTCTACAATCAGAACCGCAAAGTCACATATTGGAAGTTGAATTTCCATCTGTGAACAAAGGCAAGGGATCGTCCTTACCGCATCGAGACTGTCTAGCCCGAGCCTCAGGATTAGAGCTCGAGTGACCCTTGGATTGTCAGGGTCGATCCACGTGGAGTGGATTAAAATGCCTGAACATTGCGTTTCCCCGCCCTATGGGGCGTAAATCTGGTCTGTATAAAGACCATCCATCGGCTCCGTAGAGACCGAAATAACCGAGGCGCCTCGCTATCCATCATCCACATAAGTAAAATGTCAGGGCTAGTAAAACGCTGACACCACTCCTCGCTAGAAGGAAACGCATGCCCTTCCTGAGGTCCTCTCCCGTTTCTGGTTCACACCGGGGTGCGAGGCTCGCGAATTAACGCTACACAAAGCTATGCTATATTAAAGCCGTGCTTTGATCGTCAACCACAAGACTCTGCTTTTCAACAGAAGCCTTGATCATTTGCATCTCAGCATGCCACATAGGCAATTCACGCTATGCAACCGATGTCTATCAATCACACAGAATGAACTCCGATGTCAGACACACATCCATTTAAAAGTTCGTTCTGGGTCTGAACGAAACCGGAGGCACCTTATTCCTCGTCCCGTATGTCCAATGCAGGAGAGAGGTCCTCGCATATCTGGTCGATCACCAAGTACGTATGGGCGATCACCACTTATTACCTTATCTTGGGTGTACAGCCCAATCAAGACATCAGTAATCATCCAAACAATGTGAACACCTCCGATCTTCGACCACCGTCTTCATCCTCGACATATCGTCGAATCAGTTATTCAGAACGGGGTAAACCCGGTCTTCCTGAATAACTCGCGTATATAATAAACAAGTGCTATAAAAACACAACATACGTCTTATTCCAGTCCAGAATATTCATTTATTCAAATATTCCTATGCTTTGGGAAAGGTTCCAATTAATTTTATCAAAGATAAATTCTTTAAATTTACTCTTTAATCTTCCTTTGGATATCAATTCAAACCATTTTAAGGTTTTCCAAACTAGTTGGGATTAGCAAACCTTACCGAAGTAATCATTTGTTTAATTTCCCAATCCCAACCTATTCATCCAATGAAGTAAAATTGGTAGTACTTCATATCTAACACCACGGTGTTATCGGTAAAATTAATTACCATTTCGCGTTCAAATCAAATTAAAGATTTAACTATCGCCTGAAGTAAAACTAGTGGTACTTCATTCTCGATTATTTCTTGAATTTGATAATTTTAGTTATCAAATTCACCCTTCAATCTGGTTAAAGATTCATTAAAACTCTGATTCAGTTTTAATTATCGAAAATCATTACTTAATGATTATTCAAAGTAAAGAAATAAATTTTATCTTTCACTGCGTTAAAGAACTAATGTCATTTAAAACACAGCTCCTGATAAACCCAAAATCACATTCCATTAACAATGGAATCTTCACGGAAAACAGATCAATATATATAATCGATATGAACTTCCATATCCAACCGATAATATAAATGGAATAACGGCCAAACCTTTTAAATTCCATATATATTAACAGTCTTCCTCTATAGAAGCTCACTTCGATTATTACCAAATCGAATTCCATTCAATTCCAATTTAATATGTTAAATTGGAAAGCTTTACTTTGGAAAATCTCCTTTAAATCTTAACAAAATATTTATAAATTCCTAATCACATTTCACTGCAAATCGGGTTAAAGAACGAATGTCGCTAAAAACACATTTCACGATAAACCCAATTCACATTCCATTTTATTCCAATTATTAAACATAATTGGAAACTCTAACAATCTTAACTAAAAGATTTATTCTCTTCACCTAGGGTTCAAGAACAGTGTTACTAAAGACACTGTTCACGATAAACCCAAAACCCCATTTGATATTAAATACAAGACTCTGAATAGAAAATATATCGACTTATATTAAATATCAAATTCTATGACCAACAAGTATTGTATTGGAAATAATGATATAAATATATCTTTCAAATTTCCATAACAATATCTGAATAATCACGAAATCCAACGTCGAAATATTCCGAAGACAAATTCGATTCAAATCCATTCCAATTTATATAATGGAAGTTCTGGTTATTTTTAAAACAATTTCAAAAAAACAATTTATTTTATTTAAAAGTTATTGGATTTCAAATCTAGTTAATAACTAGTTCATTTGGATAAAAAAATAATTTTACCTTCTCAAATATAGAATTTTTCATCCTAATTCTTTCCAAATCATTTCTTATGATTCTACACTACTTATTGATATTTTTAATAATTTTACCAAGGTCCGTACAGTCGATTTCCATAAATGGCCATCGAACTGTACTTATAGCGACCTTTTCCAAATTTTATTTGGATATAACTCCAAATCCAACCGTTAGATTTCAAATCTCTAATATTCGTTAGAAAGCTCTTTTCGCTACGAACCCAAAGGTTTCGGTTTTAGGAGAATCCGACGGTCGGATCTCCCGAAATGTCCATTCGAAGTCAATGGTCGAAATTCTCGAACTACCGCAGCGCGGCGCGTTCTATTCAGGCCATTATATATATATATATATATGTATGTATGTATGTATATATGTATATATATATATTTATCGATTTCCATTTAAAACATATTTTATAAATCGTTTTAAATTCGTTTTCAAAACGATTTCAACTTCATATTCAATTTCCAATCAAAATTGAATATTCCATGTCAACGATATCTATATAAATAATAATATTTTCAAAATATTATATTTTGAAATCACTTCCTTTTCGATATTCCTTTTAAATAAGAACAAAATCGGTATAAATATCGTTCATGTCAAAATGGCGCACATCTAATCAACACGACTTTATATTTTTAAATATATTCGTGTCCATCCCAAATCGGACATCAAAATCAGATTTTGATCCTTTATTGAATATTATTTTAAAATATTCATTATTTTAAAATATTCGTTATTTTAAAATATTCATTCGTTCTGAATTGGAATCAGACACAGACAATTACCATATAATGTTATTTGTTTGGATTTCACACAACAAATGTGTATAACAACAATAATAAACAAACAACCATCATCCAAAGAGCATTCTACACTGTATAAGCATTAAATATAACATTCAACGCTTACATAGCTTGTCAACCAATCGATTGACATACTACTAAATATTGGGATTAGTGTATGTCCAATATCATCCCAATAACCGTGTGGGGTTTCAATCAGCAAATAACGAATTTAATTTGTGCAGTTGGGCGATGTGTAAAATTTATCGTCCCAATCCATATCAGTCAAGTGGGTGTACATAATCAAATCGTCTGGTTTGTAAATGAATATTTATTTTATTCATATACACGTTAAAAATTATATTTTTAACAATAAAATATTTATTAAATTCATTTACACAATAAAAATAATATTTTTATTGTTCTAACATATTTTAGAAAATTTTGGCGCCATAACGGCGCGATATGAAAATCGGGTAATGTCTAGCATTACCCCTCTCCTGATATTGGCTCGCGCCATACACACATAACAATTCTAATCAATTCATTTCACCCAAACAACCAAATTCAACCAAATAATCTAATCAACCAAACCACACACTCAAACTAGTCGTCCATGGTCTATCGACGACGGGGAACAGTTCATATATGCAGTCATAAAATAAATAACTGTATAAAAAAATTCAGTGAGGAGTTCACACCTTTGGGATCCACTTCGTCATTCTTTAATTATGAACGGTTTGGATTCTACTCCTTTTCTGCTCGTTGTGTCCTTCACTGTGTTTTCAACAAAATCTGTTTAACACCGTTTATGTTAAAAATCCCATTTTTAACTCATTTTTATATAGCTTTTATATATATAAAAATCTCATTCTTTTTATTTTTTAAAATCGCTTCTATATATTTTAAAAATCGTATCTCTTCATTTCTAAAGATTGTATCTTTTCATTGTAAAAAAATATAATCCTTTCATTGTCAAAAATATAATCCTTTCATTGTCAAAATATAATCTTTTCATTGTCAAAAATATAATCTTTTCATTGTCAAAAATATAATCTTTTCATTCTCAAAAATATAATCTTTTCATTGTCAAAAATATAATCTTTTAATTGTCAAAAATATAATCTTTTCATTATCAAAAATATAATCTTTTCATTGTCAAATATATAATCTTTTCATTATGAACACACTATAAAAATCCCATTTTGATTTTGTTCATATATAAATAAGAAAATCACATTTTTATTCGATGTCCTTATAGTTAAAAATCATATTTTTATCAACGTTATTTATATATAAAAATCATGTTTTTATAACTATGTTATTTATTTTAAAACTGATTTTATGTTTGCTATTGTATATTTTAAAAACTGATTATACTTGCTATTATATATTTTAAAAACTGATTTTTTTTCTATTTTCAAAAATATTGTCATTAAAAAAAACTGAAACTAAAAAAAAAGTTATTTGTATATATAAAAATAGAAAAGAAATAAGAAAAGCTCACTGTTATATTTTCATTGTCTGTCACCTTCAAGAAATCGCGCATCCTAGGGTTGCCTTTGTTGCTGCCTTCAGTTGACAGGACCGCCTGCTCCCTCGACGCGGCTAGGCGCGCGCCACTTCCTCCTGGCGTTTGGGCCATCTCAACGGTCTCTGGTGCGTTGGAGGAGCATTTTTGGGGGCGATTTACTCAAGTTAGGGGAGGAGTGAGGGAGAGCGACGAGAAGAGGGGGATGGCCTTGGGAGAGGGCGGTGGACTTGGTGACGACGGGGAGCGACGGTAGCTGGGTGGAGCGGGAGCGGTTTTTTGTGAAGTGGTTTTTTTTCCGTTCCAGATCTGAATGAGAGAGAGAGAGAGAGTGGAGGGTGTGTTGACCAAGTAAATATATATATATTTAATTTATTATATTTTTCTCTAAAAAGTTCCTTTTTTTCATTTTAACCCCAAATCGAACCCACCGACTATCGCCCCTAGCTAATTACCCCCATTCCGAACACAATGGGATATATTTCATAATCCAATTCGACTGTTACGATCAGTTTTCATCGAAATTAACATATAAATCAATATATATTTAATTTGAACGCACATTTCAATTTACCGGGGCCACATACTGATTCTAAAAATTCCAGAAAAATAAATATGGCTATGTTTTCATGATACGGTCCTAACAAAACTGATTTCATCGAATTTGGAGACCGTTTGAAAAATGGCCATTTTCTGGTCGATCCAGATTGACTAAAACTGACAAAACACGTTTTCTTTTGCCACGCTCACATATTAATTCCAAAAATTATGAATTTTGGAATGTCGCAAAAAATTGACATTCCGGATCCAACAGAAGTGGTTTCGTCGAAAACGGAGGTCGTTTGCAAAATCGCTATTTTTAAGGTCTATATTTCCACCGCGACTATTCTGAATTTTCAACTGGACATAACATTTTATTCCCGCTATGAAATTTTGATTTTTTAGATTCGTTGGAAAGATATTTGCAAATAGATTCAAATATTTCTGGTTTCACCAAAATCCGGTTTATTTTGAATCCTGTACATTCATTTGAAATTTGAAATCGAATTTTCAAACTACCGCGCCATTTCCAATTCCTTTTATAATTAAAATAAATATTTATATTCTAACTTCGATTCAAATAAATATATACGTTCTATTTCTATTCAAAATAAAATTTTCATTGTTATTATTTAATATAAATCATTGTAAATATTCAAATTCATTAAAATTGCCAAAATAAAAATTTTTAATTGGTCTTGATTTTCCGGGTTGTTGCACCCAATTAGCCAACGTGTACACGCAGCTGCATATCACCATAGTGCACCTCCTATGATGATATGGAGTTCCAATCATCAAAACTCCAATCTTATCGCACCAATGTTGATACAATGCATCTTCGACCACCCTATATAAAACCCGACAGTGCCATGTCCAACCTTCGTTGCCATTAACCCATGCGACACTGATCATGTCCAAAGCCTATCGAACACCTCCCATTCATGCCCATCACGACCCCGAACCCAAATATGATTACCACGTCACACAATGCTGCCTCCAGGCCACTAAAATCGAAACCCTAATTTCGAAGCAATGTCGATGATTGTCACCGGATGCTCCAAAAATTGGATCAAAGATAAAGCTCGACCTCACAATCCCAACAATCTTTGAATCACGATTTTTCATTTAGTATTTCATTTTAATTTTCAAAGAGGCGTCAATGTTTAAAGAAAATGGTGATGGAACAGTTATCTCCAAAGAGAAAGGGATTTATGCTTTTCACTGTAGATCGAGAAAATAATTTTAGTATTTTAACTCATTTAATTTCTAAATTCTCATTATAAAGTAAACGTGCGTTTTTGTGCGGCACGATCAAATGACTTATCTACTCACTACGAAACTCGATGGAGTATATCACTATAGCGGTACGGTTCCAATGGTACAAGTTTCGTTGGAATCTGAGGCTGTTTCCCGAAACGATAATTTTATTTGTATTTAGGGATGGTTTTGACCCTGAAATCCCTCGATCTAGAAGTATAGTGATCCTTATATTTTTTTATTAAGTAATGAACTATACTAACTCAACGGAACTAGTCTTGAACCCCAATTTGATCGTTTGTGAAAAATCACCTTTTGGATCCGTCAATCGAATAATCAACAATCAATATTCAAATAAAATATTTAAATATATAACTATTAAAATAGGGTCGTTACATTTAATCTATGTGTCCACAATGCCAATCAATGTAACTGAATTCTTAACAAACTATGAAAAGATGAGCCTTTTTTTCTTCTTATGTAAGAATTGAAAAGATTGGAGAAAGGGGGGAGAAAAGGATAGAAGATATTGGGTTTAAATAACCATGTCTTTGATTGATGTAACATGTAAGATAGAAAAGTAAATAAATGCATAATTTGAAAATATGACAAAACGACTCAGATAAGATAGAATATTATTACTCAGTGGAAGGTGATTAACTAATTAGTGATGTTATATACTATGAGATATTCAAAATTATCCAAAAGTTGCTTAGCACATTTATCATGCATGTTAATGATCTCAGTAAGGTTCATGATCCTTTGGTAATTTCATTTCCACTCATTTCTTTGCTTCAATTTTTTATTTGATCATTAATCATAATTGATGTCAGTGAAGTAATTGTGATGAAGTTTAATCAATTCATGTGTCAAACTGGCATACATATATATCTAATAATGACCAAGTTTTAGACAAGACTTAAATTCTAACACGGGAAATAATCATCTTCATTAGCATAAAATTAAATGAACAACACATGAAATAACACATGTAGAAAAATTAACATGCCAATACTTCCAATCGAATATTCGGGCATGGTGCTAACCAAAATTCATTTGTTTTCATTTTCGTAAGAGCACATTATGTGATCCCAGCATCTATAGTGAAACTAAATTAATCCATCGCATGAAGTTATCTTTCCTGCGTAATTTATAGGTTGTTGGTTTGATTTGAAGGAGCACAATATTTCGGTACAAAATGTGAAAGTGCCTTAGAAACTATTGACGAGGTAAGATCTAACACCATTTATTCTATGTTAAATGCCAATCTAACCACTGCTCTGGAGACTGGAATATATGTATCCTTAAATACAATTTAAATGTCGATATAATGGGTTCCACAATGTTGACAACTGTCATAACTTTTGCCATGGAAGTTTGAAGGACTTATGGGACAAAAAGTTGATGGCATGCTTTCCATATACGAATCTGTTAAGTAAAAGTTTATTTTTCAACAGTTTATTTCTATTTTTAGTATTAAAAATGAATACTATTTTGTCTAACAAAATTTGTTTTATAAACCCACTTTACTCTATTACCTACGCAACCTACGTCAATTTTATATGGATGATTTTAAACTTTGGTAGCCTATCCCCATTTCCGCTTAAGGAGCATTGTGCTTGTGCGTACACTGTGCACTTATTTTCCTAGGTCTCCCTTTTCTATTTGTTTCTTCCACTATACATAGAGCTGTCTACATAGTCTACTAGCATATATTGTTTTCTTTAACACACATAAGCTGTGACCTATCGAAAAATGGAGCTCATAATCTTTTTGTAATAAATAATCCTGATTCTATGCTCACCACCAGAAAAATAACAAAACAATTTGTTTTTTTTAACCTGCTGATGTTCCATGTCAAGTTAGTTCAATCCTTCAACGTTATCTTATTCTAATTGTAATGAACATTATGACATTACAAGCTTACTTTCACAATGATATCCATAGTTAACTACTCCTAGCCAACATGTATCTACTTTGACTCGCATTCAAGGTAACATGGAGATAGCTTTCAGACAGGCTCGGAAGAAAAAGGAAAGAAATTTGTTTTTGAGGTTAGGCCAGTTGACAAGCTTTTTGATCAAAGCTATCGCACGTTAGGATTTTAGTTAGTCATGCACTCAAGCATTGGGAATGTCATTAGAAAACACAATGTGATTTGGTCGAAGTCGCGACGTGTTCGGAAAAGGATTGGAAATGACACTGATTCATAAAATCGTCGTCGATGGACTTAGAAAAACTGGCATAGTGAAAATACATGATCGACACGGCCCGATCATGTCAAAATAGTAGAGCGTGTCGATCTGATCACGTGGCAAAACTCATTGTGGAGAAATATATGGATTTTAGTAAAATCGCGTTTCACACGTCCAAAAACAGTTGATCAGAATGCCACGATCACGAAAAATGGCTTACGCGACTCACGATGCGATCAAACTTGGCAAAATCAGCATTTGCCAAAAAACTGTATCGCGCACTCAAAAACAGCTGATCGGCATGGCACGATAACGTAAAATGGCGTGCGTGACTCATGACATCAAAATCTGGCATTAGTCAAACAACAGTGTCGCGCACTAAAAAACAGCTGATCGACATGGCACGATTAAGAAAAATGGCCTGCGCGAGTCACGACATCAAAATCTAGCATTTAGCAAAAAATAGTGTCGCAAACTATAAAATAGCCGACCGGCATGGCACGATCACGAAAAAAAGCTTGCGCGAATCACAACGTCAAAATTTGGTAAATTCGCAAAAACTGATTCGACACATCGAAAATGCCTAATTGGCATGGGAAAATCATGAAAAACCATGGTAAAAACCTTGGCTGATCACTCTGGCAAATTTGGTAAATCTGGTAAACTTGGTAAATTTGACATGCTTAAAATCGATGGATCAACACGTGAAAATGGCTAGGATCAGGGTATTGCACTTGGGGCAGATCAACTAGAAAATTTAGCTCAAAAACATGGTTTGGAAAATTTGGATAAGATCTAGCAAAAATCGCATCCCAAAAAGTGATGCAATTTTCCCTGATCGCATCAGGGGATGCAATGATTTTCATGCACACACACAGAGATACAGTGCAAAATTCTTGGCATAGGAAGTGGATCGGGCAAATGCGGATCAACTCGATACGATGCGATTTTTTCTTGATCGCATCACGAGATTTTGGATTTGGCACGGATGCGATGCGAGGAAAATGATGCGATTTCTAGAATGCGATCTGGAGCTTTGCGAATCCCAGAAAAGTGCCAGTTCACGTTTTTTTGTTGTTTTTACCGTGTCAATCACCTATTTTTGGCTGATCGACAAGCGTTTTCACCAGATTTTCAAATTTTCATGTTTTTTGGCAAACCCTCGCCAGGAAAGTGGTAGATCACAAATTTTTTTTGGATTTTTACCGTGTCGATCATTTGTTTTTGCCTGATCGACACGCTTTTTCAGCAGTTTTTCCAGATTTCACGATTTTTGGCCAAAACACTGATTTGTCGACTCTGATTTTGATGACGTGATTTTTTGAAGTGCACTATGCGATTTTTCATACCCGGCCAAGGGATGTGATGCGATTTTTTGGATATGGTTTTTTAGGATGTTATTTTTTGTGATGTGGTCCCTAAATCTCACCTACTCCTACCTAACCCATTCACCTGTAAATTCCCCCAATCTTGGCATTCATATGGATGTTTTTGATTTGGATTTTTGGACTTCTTGAAGCTCTTAAGCACAATTAACGGCTTCCATCTTCTTCTTCATGATTATTTGACATAGCTTGGACAACTAAAATGCTGCACAAACATTTTCGATCAACTTTTGGACATTCACAAGGACTTTTTCACTGCTTTTGGACTGTTTTGGACATTTCTTGGACATAAGCTACCTTTGAACCAAGTCAATATGTTTTTCACTCAACGAGGAAGAAGAAGGGCATTTTGGTCGATGTTTAGAATTAACAAACATTTTGTTGTTCTATTGTACTCAAGTGTTGTCCGAACTAGTACAACTTTCTAATCAGCAATTATATGATGAATGATTACTATAAAGTAGACGTAGGCGTTAGTGCCGAACAACTATAAAAATCTGTGTTCTCCATTACTTTACTATATCTTTGGATTATTGTGTTCATACCACACATACATTGATGTTTGGCGTGTGCTGAATAAAGCGACAATTGCTCACGTCAACAGTTTGGCGTACCAGGAAGGGGGCACACAACTTCGAATTCTGCTTCGGATTGAATTCTTGGATTTGTCTTCGGGTTTCAACTTCGCCTTCAGTTTTCGATATCGACTCAGTTACTCGCTTTTCATCATGGTTTAGCGCAAGAAGCTCGACGCTATCATTGAAGATCAAGTTACAGAAGGAGAAGGAAGTCAAGAACTCTCTTCTACTAGAGTTCCACTGAATTACGTCATTCGTGAAGATGTTGATGAAATGATTAAGAACCTACCTCTGGATTTGAACGTTCAACTCGATCGACATGAAGACGCTTTCAATAACTTTCTTGCTCAGATTGAGGATATGATAAGAAGTGCTTCGAGGCTGACTGGTCAGGCAGATATTGTTGGAACTAGTATCTATGTTCCTCAACCCATGTCTCGAGACTTAGGGGAACCCCGCAAACTAATCTGCAGGCTGACGCCGCTCCTTGGAACGGTGTTGGTCCCACTACATATGGGGGTACCCTTAACCTCGATGCCGCTCCAACCCATGACGCTTTAGTCGCCCAAGTCGCGAGCTCCGCTGTTGGAAATGTTTTTCACACATCTTTGGATGGAAATGCTCCCACGGTTCTGGGAGTCTAGACTATGCCTGACGTGGCTCCTCAGGTTGGAATTCAACAGGATATTCTTCTCAATCAACCAATTCCTAATTTGGACTTAAACACTTGGGGAACCAACGTCTCTTTGGATAATCTTAACCAGTTGCTTGCTTTTGGTAATGGATCTCAAATCGTATATGTTATTCGTCGATTCACTCGAGGCAGTGTCTCTTCATTTGACTTTGATTGTGTGACTCGTAGTCCGTTCTATTTGGAAATAAGGAATACTTGTAACCCACCGGATTTTAAACTACCGGTATTGGAACCTTATGATTGTCGCAAGGATTGGACTACCCACTTAATGCGGTAGATCAGCCGTATGGAAGTTATATCTGCTTTGGAGAGCGTCGTGGAGATGTGTTTCCCACTTAACAGATATTGTATTTATATGGTTCAAGCAGCTAGAGAAGAACTCCATCATTCTCGGGATGCTTTGGTTAGTCAGTTTGTGGAACAATTCAGAGTCAACGTCGCTCGTCCAAAAAGTGTATTAACTCGTACTGGCATCAAGAAGAAGTCCACCGATCCTCTGTGCAAATTCTTGAAACGGTTTAATGTTGCGGTGGCCTCGGTAGATAGGCCGATCTGTCTATGGTGCTGATGGCCGCAGTATCAGGTGTTTTGGATAAATCTGACTTTAAGACTTCACTATACCGGGACCTGCCGTGGGATCTCATAGAATTCTATTTTGAACCTGAAAGATTCATTCTAGAAGAGGATGCGAGAAAAAAAAAGGTTCTCGAGGTTAATGCGGTTAAGGATGAGAAGTCATTTGACTGTAGAAAGAGAAAAGATTCTGGTAAAGCTAAGGATCTCAGTACAAGTGGACCTTCTTCGGGGAATGCTCGAAACATGGATTAGAGGCAACCTTAGTTCCCGTCTTACACGGGGCATACTCACACTCTCAAGGGGATTATCCTAGAAGTTCACCCTACTATTACTTTTAGAAAGCCTCCCGCAAGGGAGTCGACTCAGAGAGAAAGAGACACTGGTCGACGTTGCATATTCCTTGACCATGATGGTCATGATACCAACAAATGTTCACATCTCAAGGATATGATCGAAGAACGTGTCAGATGTGGAGAGTTGGCATGGTTTGTTCGGACTTGGGATGTGGTGCCACGATAGGCACAACCCCCTCAAAGGAATCAACATAGGTTTGGGACTAACAATCGTCCCAACAGCATTTTTATCAACTAAACCCCTTACTGGCTTTGATGCCTTGGATGCAAGTCTCCTTAACATCAGTATCTTGTGGCTTGTGGCTTTTGATCATTCGGCTTTATGGATATTTGGTCTTGGCTATCGTGGTGTCTCGATTTTTGTTCTTGTGGATCTTGGATTTGGTGCTTAAGAATTCCTGGCTTTGGTCTTCTCTAGATTTTTGGATTCTGGCTTTCGGTGCTTGGGCTTTGGTTTTCTTCGATTTCTTGGCTTCGGACTCTATGGCTCTTCAATAATGGGCTCCTCGCTCATGGGCTTCTTATTTTTTTCTTTCCGGCTTTCAGATCTCTTTAGACTCATGGTATCGGCTCTCTCGGATTTCTTTGGATTATGGATATTCGGGCTATGTCCCATGGTTTTGGCTTTAAGGACTTCGGTCCTCTGAATGTATCCTCTTTTGGTCATTTTGGATTGTAAGACGGTTGAGTTGGCATACCCATGTACGAGGGATATTATAATCACTAGGCATGCTCTTTGTTCGATAACACACCATCACCCCCTTGGTTATTAATGTAAAGTTTACATTTCCCGACTTTGGATATTGAATGACTATGTTTGCCTACCCATGTGATGGGAACAAACAAGTTCCCAGGTGTAACAACCCGGATTTTCAGAACCAATTTAATTTTTTTTGGCTATTTAATTGGATTTTGAATATTTAAATTGATTTATTTAAAATAATAACGACAAAATTTATTTAAATTAGAGTTAGAACATATAAATTTAATTTAATTATAAATAGAGTTTGAAATGGCGTGGTGGTTTGAAAATTCGATTTCTAATTTTGAATGAATATACGGAATTCGATATAAATCGGATTTCAGTAAAATAATAAATATTTGAATTTGTTTAATTATATCTCTCAAACAAATGTGAATTTTTTTAAATTCCATAATATAAATTGAAAGTTATGGCGAGTTTAAAATTTAAAATAGTCGCTATGGAATTTATATATATTTTAATAAATTATATAGCCCTTAAAAATAGCCATTTTGCAAACGACTTCCGATTTTGATGAAACCACTTTTGTTGGATTTGGAATGTCAATTTATTGCTAGGTTTCAAATTTCATAATTTTTGGAATTAATATGTGAGTGTAGTAAATTAAAACGTGTTTGGAAGTTTCACTATGAATTTAATCGACTGAAAAATAGTCATTTTTCAAATGATCTCCAAATTCAACGAAACTAGTTTTGTTAGGACCATGTCATCAAAACATAGCTTGAGTTATTTTTCTGTAATTTTTGGAGTTAGTATATGGCCCCAGTAAATTAAAATGTACGTTTAAAATTCAATATATTGATTTATATTTTAATTTAAAGAAAAACTGATCAAAATAGTTGAATTGACTTACGAAACAAGTATTACGCTAGGGGCGACTGTCGTTGGGTTTGAATTGGAGTTCGGGAGTTAAACAAGTATTTTTGGAATTAAATAATAAAATAAAATATTTATATAAACACTTGGACAACCGTAACCCCCCTCATTCATTTCTGGTCGCCGCTTCTCTTCTAAAACGAACACATGAAAACTTCTAAATTAAATTCTTCTATTAATCCCAATCTACACCAAATTAAATCAGGGTCCTAAAGCGAATATGGTAGAGGGAAGTAAGATCTTTATTCTTAACGGGTGTGATGGATTTTAATGCCGTGTGCTGGCCTAAATTTGGGCTCAAAGCCGCTTCGTTCGTAGCAAATTCTGGGAGAGGGGAGGTGTTCGAATTGGGCACGGTGGCTGGAGGTGGTGGAGCACTACAAGGTGGTCGTCGTGGTATATCCTGATGGGGGTCCAGCATTGGGGTTTTGGCATGGCGACGGTGAACAAATTTGGGCATTGGGTTCGGTTATACAGCAGAAGACGATGAAGAAGACGGGGTTAAGGAGGGATTAGTGGAATATAAAATGTAATTAAGTTCTCTTATTCATTAATTTAATTATTGATTAATGTACTGATAGATAAACATCTATATCTACTTCATACGAGATCAAAATCCGATGAAACAAGTTGCAATGCGTTCGTATCAGCAAACACTACATTTCAGAACTGACCGGGTCCAAAACGGAGCATGTTGGAATTTGAGGCGAATTAAATCCGAACAAAACAGAAATTCGGAAATAAAAGAATGGAGGAGTGGAAACGAATGTGAGAACTCCTTCTCACTCAAATTATTTTACAGTTAAATATATCCTAGGTTGCAGACGGGGCTTAGTAGCTCCTGACACTATTTACTATACAAACCATGGATGATTTGTTTAGATTGATTGTGGTTGTGAAATTGACTGTATTATGGTTGTAAATATTCATGTGATTGAATAAAATGTTTAATCATTAAAAATATCATTTTTTGATGTGTAATAAAACTATATAAAAAATAGTCATGTGTTGAAATAAATATTCGTTTACAAATCAGACGATTTGTTTATGTACACCCATTTAACTGACATTGACTGGGACGATAAATTTTACACATCGTCCAACTACACAAATAATAAAATCTATGTTTGTTGATTGAAACCCCACATGGGTATTGGGATGATATTTGACATACACTAATCCCAATTGTTTAGCTATATGTCAATCGATGGGTTGACAGACTATATAAGCGTTATTTATTTATTTTAATGCTTATACAGTGGTAAAATGCACTCTTGATGTTGTATGAATTTTTGATGATTGTTTATTATTATCGTTGCATACATGCGATGTATGAAATCCATATAACTGAAATTACATGGTAATCGATTGAGTCTGATTCTAATTCAGAATTAACAAATATTTTTAAATAATGTCCAGCGTATAATCAAAATCATATATTTTGAAAATATTATCATTTTGATATTATAATGATAAGAAATATTCAGTTTTGATTTGAAAATTGAAATGAAGTGGAAATCGTTTTAAAATAAATTTAAAAAGAATTTATTAAGAAATATTCAATTTTGATTTGAAAATTGAAATGAAGTAGAAATCGTTTTAAAATGAGTTTAAAACGAATTTATTAAGAAATATTCGATTTTGATTTGAAAATTGAAATGAAGTGGAAATCATTTTAAAATGAACTTATAAACAAATTTATAAAATACATTTTGAAGGAAATATATATTATATATATTATATTATATATATATTATTATATATATATATATATATTAATGGCTTGAATAGAACGCGCTGCGCTGCCCTTTCGCGAATTTCAACCATTAACATCGAACGGACATTACGGGAGATCCGACCATCGGATTCCCCTAAAACTGAAAATGTTGGGTTCGTATCGAAAAGAGATTTCCAATGAATATAAGAGATTTGAAATCTAACGGTTGGATTTGGCGATATGTCCAAATCAAATTTGGAAACGGTCGCTGTGAATGCAATTCGGTGGCCGTTATTGGAAACAGACTGTACGGGCCTTAATAAAATTATTAAAATTATTAATAATTTTTGTAAAATCATAACAAATGATTTGGAAAGAATTTGGATGAAAATTCCACGTTTGTAAAGATAAAAATATATTTTTATAAAAATGAACTAATTAATAACTAGAATGATAATCCAATGTTATTAAATAAATAAATTGGATTCGAGAATGGTTTTAATCTAACCAGAATTTTCCAATGTATAAATTGGAATGGATTTGAATAGAATTCATCTTTGGAATATCTCGATATTGGATTATGTGACTATACGGATACTGTGGAGGAATTTGGAAGATAGATATATATGGTTATTCGCCATAAGATATGTGTTGGTTTCAAAATTTGATACTGAATATAAACCGGTATAATTTCTGTTCAGAGCCTTATATTTAATATCAAATTGTAATTTGGGTTTGTAGTGAATGGTGTCTCTAGTAAAACTGTTCTTAAACCCCATGGTGAAAATAATAAACCTTTTAATCACGATTATTAGAGTTTCAAGTTACATTTAGTAATTGGAATAAAATGGAAAGTGAATTTGGGTTTATTGTGAATTGTGTTTTAAACGACATTCGTTCTTTAACCCAATTAACAGTGAAATGTGATTTGGAAGTTATAAATCTTTTTATTAAGATTTAATAGGAATTTTCCAATGTAAAGTTTATTTTCCAATTTAATAAAATAAATTGGAATGGAATGGAATTCGATTTAGTAATAATCGAAGTGAGCTTCTGTGGAGGAAGACTTTTACTGTATATGGAATTTAAAAGGCTTTGTCGTTATTCCATTTATATTACTGGTTGG
This sequence comes from Allium sativum, assembly GCA_030737875.1. Classification (NCBI taxonomy): domain Eukaryota; kingdom Viridiplantae; phylum Streptophyta; class Magnoliopsida; order Asparagales; family Amaryllidaceae; genus Allium; species Allium sativum. The sequence goes on along the minus strand of CM060909.1, from coordinate 422,125,443 downwards.
ATATACAAATTTATATCGATTATATATATTGATCTGTTTTCCGTGAAGATTCCATAATTAACGGAATGTGATTTTGGTTTATCGTGAACTATGTTTTAAATGACATTGGTTCTTTAACCCAGTAAAAGACAGGATTTATTTCCTAAATTTGAATAATAATTAAGTAACGATTTCTGAGATTAAAACTGAATTAGAGTTTTAATGAATCTTTTATTAGATTGAAATGGGAATGTGATAATTTAAATTATCAAATTTGTGAAATGATCGAGAATAGAGTATCACCAGTTTTGCTCCAAGCGATAGTTAAATCTTTAAATAGATTTGAACGAGTAATGGTAATTAATTTTTCGATAACACCATGGTGTTAGATATGGAGTGCTACCAGTTTTGCTCCATGGGATGAATAGGTGGGGATTGGGAAATAAAATAAATGATTACTTCGGTGTGGTTTGCTAATCCTGACTAGTTTGGAAAACCTTAATTTGGTTTAAATTGTGAAAAGAATATTTTAATAAAAGAATATTCTGGATTGGAATTAGGCGTATGTTGTGTTTTTATAGCAATTGTTTATAAGATACGCGAGTTATTTGGAAAGACCGGGTTTATCCCATTCTGAATAATTGATAAGACGATGAAGACGGTGGTTGAAGACCGGAGATCTTCACAGCATTTGGATGATAACTGATGTCTTGATTGGGAGGCATCCCAAGACAAGGTAATAAGTGGTGATCATCTAGACGTACTTAGAGACGGCCGGATTTGCGAGGGCCTCTCTCCTGTATTGGATATATGGGACGAGGAGTAAGGTGCCTCCAGTTTCGTTCAGACCCAAAACGGACATGCAAATGGATGGTATGTCTGACATTGTTTTCCTTTATACTGTATTCGTTGATCTCTGCTAAATATATATCTGTTTGGTGGCAGAGAATTTATTCTCATGCTTAACACCCTTCTCTGAGACGTACGAGCTTAGAGGTTATATATTGGTGGAAACCAACGGTACGGTATAGAGTGACAGTATGGCATACTAAGTGGCATGTGCTCTAGGCTTTTGTTGAAAAGCATAGCCTTGTGGTTAATGATCAAAGCATGGATTTAAACAGCATAGCTTTGTGTATAGTGTTAATTCGCAAACCTCACACATTGGTGTGAACTAGAAACGGGAGAGGACCTCAGGGAGTACATGCGTTTCTTTCTAATTAGGAGTTGTGTCATGGTATGGATCCCATACATTTTACTTATATGGATGATCGAAAGCGAGGCGCCTCAGATATATTGGTCACTACAGGGCCGATGGATGTTATGTCGATATACTGACTAGATTTACGCCCCATAGGGCGGGGAAACGTATTGTTCAGGAATTATAATCCACTATTGTAAGTGTGGACCGGCCCTGTCCCTCCAGGTGCAGTTGCGACTTATCCTGAGGCTCGGGCTAGAGAGTCACAAATTCGATAAGGACGATCATTTGCCTTGGTTCATGATGGAAATCCAACTTCCAATACGACATCATGCGGTTTTAATTGTAGAACTAGTATGGCGACATGATATATGGTAACCATGTCGTCTGTGATTGATATATTTATATTTGAAGTTGTTTTTAACACTATGTACTTATAATAGTATCAAATGATTTGTTTTTAAACGTATCAAGCATGTTCGGCTATTATAAGGGAAAACTCTATCCTCCGGCTTGCGTTGCATTGTGTGATGGGACCTGAGTCTTATAATAGCTTCATTTTTTGAAAAGCATTGAGCTGTTTATAAATTGTTTTATGAACTGATATTGATTGGGAGAAAACCCGTTCCGTGTTATACGGCATGGTCACTTGATTTACTTTATTTTAAAGTAAAGTTTTAAATAGCTGTTTTAGTTCTCACACCTGTCCCGTGACTGGCTCGGAGTTTATTGTTTTAACCTAAAATCTGGGTTCCCCTATTTTCCATACGGGCAGCTAGTAGTTTTGGTTTTGCAGACTTCTTTTTTACGGGATCCTGGTGTACAGCTGGAGCTATATTCGGAACGCTCTGTATCCGTGTATCTCTTTCAGTTGTGTTTGTTAATGTATTTCCTCCACGCATGTATTAATTTTCCACTGCTTTGTAATTTTAAATCTCCAATATTTTTCTACTGTATATTATTTATTTATACTCGGATATCTTGTACTCTGATGTAAATTGTTGTAATATCAATGAAATGTTCTTCTATTTGTGTTCTGATTTGTCCTGTTCTCAACTCAATACGGGCTTTCCCAATAGGGGAAGTTTGGGTCGTAACATCTTGGTATCAGAGCTTTGGTTTACAGAGCTTGAGAACAAGGCACATTAGAACCAATCGAAAGAATTCATCAGAGATTGGATTAGTAATATCCAATAGGAATGACTCGTTAGAGATAGGATCAGTAGTATCCTAGAACGAGTGTGAAGAGTGTTATTTTTAAAATCAAATTTAGTTTTAAAATTTTATATCAATTATTCGTATTTGAATATTTTATTTTATAATTGATTTTGACAATCGAGTATATGAAGATTTTGCATATACGCCTTGCAAACGTGTATACATAGCCTCAGATGTACTGGATAGATATAGAGTCACACTCTAGTCGCTCGGGGATAATCTGATAATAATGCATCATTATCAGTATTTATGTTCGAGTTTCGAAAGTGGGATATCTATATGATTCCAATTGACTGGTGTGAGAACCAAAACCTTAGATAGGGTTATTATTGTGATTTGGCGTTAAAAATGTGATTTTTGAGTAGGTATAAAATTATAGATTTGAAACGTTAATCAACTAATTGATTGTTGATTGTTGGTTGTGATGTTTGATTATTTGTTAACTAATAAAACCAATATGACAATGGAAAGTAAATTTAGCCAAATTGAATCCAATATTGAACAGAATTGAAAATTGATTGAAATTCCACACATGCACATGTATATGTATGAACAGGTCATACCAGGGAAGCTAAGAAGGAGAATAAAATTGTATGCCTGACAAATAGGTATACATTTACTATATAGATTGGGTTTTGATGATTTTATGAGCCGATTGGCTTATTGTTTTGCTTTTACTTTTTCTTTTGGATTGATGAGGGCCTTGTGACGCAAGTTGCGGTTTTACCGATCACCCCATACAAAGGAGGTTATGGCGAAATATTTCGAAAATTTAGGGTGTTAGCCAAACTTTTGAAAAATTAGAAAATTTTTAGAAACTGAAAAGTTGAAGAATGAAAGCCCGAATGAAAGTTGAGTTGGTTAGTTAAACAACTTTCGGCTCCGTTCCTTTTCGAGAATGAAAAGATTTTAAGTGGGGGAGATTGTAACAACTCGGATTTTCAGAACCAATTTAATTTTTTTATTTTGGCTATTTTAAAGGATTTTGAATATTTAAAATGATTTATTTTAAATAATAACGACTAAAAATTTATTTAAATTAGAGTTAGAACGTATAAATTTATTTTAATTATAAATAGAGTTTGAAATGGCGTGGTAGTTTGAAAATTCGATTTCTTACTTTGAATGAATATACATAATTCAATATAAATCAGATTTCAGTAAAATAAGAAATATTTGAATCTGCTTAATTACATCTTTCTAATGAATGTGAAAATTTTAAATTTCGTAGTATAAATTGAAAGTTATGGCCAGTTTAAAATTTAAAATAGTCACTATGGAATTTATATATATTTTAATATAATAAATGGCCCTTAAAAATAGCCATTTTGCAAACGACCTCCGTTTTCAATGAAACCACTTTTGTTGGATCTGGAATGTCAAATTATTGCTAGGTTTCAAATTTCATAATTTTTTGAATTAATATGTGAGCGTAGTAAATTAAAACGTGTTTGCCAGTTCAGTTTGAATTTAATCGACTGAAAAATGGTCATTTTTCAAACGGTCTCCAAATTCGACGAGATTAGTTTTGTTAGGACCGTATCATCAAAACATAGCTAGATTTATTTTTCTGTAATTTTTGGAGTAAGTATGTGGCCCCAGTAAATTAAAATGTATGTTTAAAATTTAATATATTGATTTATATTTTAATTTAAAGAAAAACTGATCGAAATAGTCGATTTGGCTTACGAAACATATCCCGTTGTGTTCGAAATGGGGGTATTATGCTAGGGGTGACTGTCGTTGGGTTTGAATTGGAGTTCGGTAGTTAAACAAGTATTTTTGGAATTAAATATAAATATATATATATATATAAACACTTGGATAACCCTAACCCCCCTCATTCATTTCAGCCCTCATTCATTTCAGGCCGCCGCTTCTTTTCTAAAACGAACACACGAAAAATTCTGAATCTAATTCTTCAATTAACCCCAATCTACACCAAATTAAATCAGGGTCCTAAAGCGAATATGTTAGAGGGAAGTAAGATCTTTATTCTTAATGGGTATGACGGATTTTAATGCCGTGTGCTGGCCTAAATTTGGGCTCAATGCCGCTTCGTTCGCAGCAAATTCTGGGAGAGGGGAGGCATTCGAATTGGGCACGGTGGCTGGAGGGTGGTGGAGCGCTTCAAGGTGGTCGTTGTGGTATATCCTTATGGGGGTCCGGCGTTGGGGTTTTGGCACGGCGATGGTGAACAAATTTGGGCGTTGGGTTCGTTTGTACAGCAGAAGACGATGAAGAAGACGGGGTTAAGGAGGGATTAGTGGAATATAAAATGTAACTAAGTTTTTTAAATTATTTATTTAATTATTGATTAATGTATTTATTTAATTATAAAATGTAACCAGGTCCAAAACGGAGCACGTTGGACTTTGAGGCAATTTTAAATCCGAACAAAACAGAAATTCAGAAAAAAAAAGAATGGAGGAGTGGAAACGAATGTGAGAACTCCTTCTCACTCAAATTATTTTACAGTTAAATATATCCTAGGTTGCAGACGGGGCTTAGTAGCTCCTGACACTATTTATTGTACAAACCATGGATGATTTGTTTGGATTGATTGTGGTTGTAAAATTGACTGTATTGTGGTTGTAAATATTCATATGATTGAATAAAATGTTTAATCATTAAAAATATCATTTTTAATGTGTAATAAAACCATATAAAAAATAGTCATGTGTTGAAATAAATATTCATTTATAAATCAGACAATTTGTTTATGTACACCCATTTAACTGACATTGATTGGGACGATAAATTTTGCATATCGCCCAACTACACAAATAATAAAATCTGTGTTTGTTTATTGAAACCCCACACGGGTATTGGGATGATATTTAACGTACACTAACCCCAATTGTTTAGTTGTATGTCAATCGATGGGTTGACAGACTGTATAAGCGTTATTTATTTATTTTAATGTTTATACAGTAGTAAAATGCACTTTGGATGTTGTATGAATTTTTGATGATTGTTTATCATTATCCGCGATGTATGAAATCCATATAACTGAAATTATATGGTAATCGATTGAGTCCGATTCCAATTCAGAATTAACGAATATTTTTAAATAATGTCCAGTGTATAATCAAAATAAGATATTTTGAAAATATTATCATTTTAGTATTATAATGATAAGAACTATTCAATTTTGATTTGAAAATTGAAATGAAGTGGAAATCGTTTTAAAATGAATTTATTAAGAAATATTCAATTTTGATTAGAAAATTGAAATGAAGTAGAAATCATTTTAAAATGAATTTAAAACGAATTTATTAAGAAATATTCGATTTTGATTTGAAAATTGAAATGAAGTTGAAATCGTTTTAAAATGAATTTATAAACGAATTTGTAAAAGACGTTTTGAAGGAAATATTATATATATATATATATATATATATATATTAATGGCTTGAATAGAACGCGCCGCACTGCGATCGTTCGCGTATTTCAACCATTAACTTCGAGTGGACATTACGGGAGATCCGACCGTCAGGTTCTCCTAAAACTGGAACCGTTGGGTTCGTATCGAAAAGATATTTCCAATGAATATAATAGTTTTGAAATCTAACGTTTGGATTTGGATATACGTCCAAATCAAATTTGAAAAAGGTCGCTATGAATGCAGTTCGGTGGCCGTTATTGGAAACCGAATGTACGATCCTTGATAAAATTATTAAAAATATTAATAATTTGTGTAAAATCATAACAAATGATTTGGAAAGAATTGGGATGAAAAATTCCACGTTTGTAAAGATAAAAATATATTTTTATCAATATGAACTAGTTAATAACTAGAATGATAATCCAACGTTTTTAAATAAATAAATTGGATTTGAGAATGGTTTTAATCTAACCAGAATTTTCCAATGTATAAATTGGAATGGATTTGAATAGAAATCATCTTTAGAATATTTCGATATTGGATTCGGTGATTATACGGATATTGTGGAGGAATTTGGAAGATAGATATATATATCGTTATTCCCCATACGATATGTGTTTGCTTCAAAATTTGATATTGAATATAAGACGATATAATTTCTGTTCAGAGCCTTATATTTAATATCGAATTGGATTTTGGTTTTGTCGTGAATGGTGTCTTCAGTAACACTATTCTTAAACCTCGTGGTGAAAAGAATAAATCTTTTAATCAAGATTATTAGAGTTTCCAGTTATACTTAGTAATTGGAATAAAATGGAAAGTGAATTTGGGTTTATTGTGAACTGTGTTTTAAACGATATTCTTTCTTTAATCCAATTAACAGTGAAATGTGATTTGGAAGTTATAAATCTTTTTATTAAAATTTAATGGGAATTTTCCAATGTAAAGTTTTTTTCTAATTTAATAAAATAAATTGGAATGGAATGGAATTCGATTTGGTAATAATCGAAGTGAGCTTCTGTGGAGGAAGACTGTTACTATATATGGAATTTAAAAGGCTTTGCCGTTATTCCATTTATATTACCGGTTGAATATGGAAATTTATATCGATTATATATATTGATCTATTTTCCATGTAGATTCCATAATTAATGGAATGTGATTTTAGATTTATCGTGAACTGTATTTTAAATGACATTGGTTCTTTAACCTAGTTAATGACAGGATTTATTTCCTAAATTTGAATAATCATTAAGTAATTATTTTTGAGATTAAAACTGAATTAGAGTTTTAATGAATCTTTAATTAGACTGAAATGGGAATGTGATAATTTAAATTATCAAATTTGTTAAATGATAGAGAATAGAGTATCACCAGTTTTGCTCCAAGCGATAGTTAAATCTTTAAATAGATTTGAACGAGAAATGGTTATTAATTTTTCCGGTAACACCGTGGTGTTAGATATGGAGTGCTACCAGTTTTGCTCCATGGGATGAATAGGTGAGGATTGGGAAATAAAATAAATGATTACTTCGGTGTGGTTCGCTAATCCCGACTAGTTTGGAAAACCTTAATTTGGTTTAAATTGTGAAAAGAATATTTGAATAAAAGAATATTATGGATTGGAATGAGACGTATGTTGTGTTTTTATAACACTTGTTTATAAGATACGCGAGTTATTCGAAAAGACCGAGTTTATCCCATTCTGAATAATTGACACGACGCTAAGTCGACGATGAAGACAGTGGTTGAAGACCGATGATCTTCACATCGTTTGGATGATTACTGATGTCTTGATTGGGTGGCATCCCAAGACAAGGTAATAAGTGGTGATCGTCCAGACGTACTTGGAGATCGATCGGATATGCGAGGGCCTCTGTCCTGTATTAGACATATGGGACGAGGAATAAGGTGCCTCCGGTTTCGTTCAAACCCAGACCGGACTTGCAAAAGGATGATATGTCAGACATTGTATTCCTTTATACTGTATTCGTTGATATCTACTAAATATATATTTGTTTGGTAGAGGAGAATTTATTCTCTTGCTTAACACCCTTCTCTAAGACGTACGAGCTTAGAGGTTATATATTGGTGGAAACCAATGGTACGATATGGATTGATAGTGTGGCTTGCTTATGAAGTATGAAACCGACGACAGGATTGCAAACTATAATAAGCGTCTGGTTGTCTTGGCCCCTTGACATACTTTGACAAGATTGTCTTGATTTGTGGCAAGTAAAAGATCTTTAGCATCTGGCCGGCGGATCATGCTCATTTGTCTACGAGGTCGTCCTATCAACACAATCCCTTTAGATATTTCGATTACACAGGTGGACTTGTTAGTGACACGACAAGGTTAATTCACTCGTGGATTTGGATCGTCCTGCCACTTCGATCCCTCTAGATATTGGAATAAATCGAGTGTACTTGTTAGTGGCATGACAAGGTTATTCACTCATGTTTGGGGATTATATGGATTATACAGATTATCTGGTTATCTAGCTATCTGGTTACTGGATATTTTAGATTAATGGACTTCGTATTCTCTCGATTCCCTGGATATGGCTTATTCTGGATTTTTGGCTTTTGCACCCTCGTGATCCTCGGGATATTCTGGATGTTCTGGCTGTTATTGTTATCTTTAAACGATCTAAAATGATTATTGGTTTTCATTGGATTTTCGGCTTTTTGGTTCTTTGGTTAATGAATAATACGATCCCGAGCGATCATAGATTTTTGGATTATTAGCTTTGGATTTCTGGACTAATACGATCCGGCACGATCGTAGCTCTTCGGTTTTTTGATTATAAATGTTCACTTTGGACTTCTCCTAGCTTTGGATTTCTGGTCTTCTCGCAAAATACATCTTCCTCCGACATGCAAGACATGTTTTGCGGGGCAAAAAATTGACATGTTTTTTGGTCAAAGTCACACGTCAGGATTTTGGTTAGTGACGCGCTCAAGCGTCGGGAACGTCGTCAGAAAATACAAAGTGTTTTATTTGAAGTCGCGACGTGTTCAGAAAAGGATCGAAAATGACATTGATTTGTACGTTCGTCGTCGATGGACTTAGAAAAACTGATGCAGTGAAAATGCGTGTGCGACAAAGTCCGATCATCTCAAAATGGATGAGTGTGTAAGTCCGAGCACATGGCAAAACTCGTCTTGGAAAAATATATGGATTTCGGCGAAACTGCATTTCGTGCATCCAAAAACAACTGATCGACATGACACGATATGATAAATGGCTTGCGCGACTCGTGGCGCCATCAAACTTGGTAAAATCGGCATTTGCCTGAAAATTGTGTCGTCAACACAAAACAGTTGATCGGCATGATATGAACATGATTGGTTGCGCGACTCACGACATCAAAATCTAGCATTTAGCAAAAAACAGTGTCACGCACTAAAAAACAGCTGATCGGCATGACACGATCACAAAAAATGGCTGTCGACTCACGACATCAAAATCTAGCATTTGGCAAAAAATAGTGTCGCGCACTCAAAAACAGCTGATCGACATGGCACAATCATGAAAAATAGCTTGCGCAACTCACGACGTTAAAATCTGGTAAATTAGCAAAAATTGATTCGGCACATCAAAAATGCATGACCAACATAGGAAAATCACGAAAAAACATGGTCAAAACCATGGCTAAACACTCTAGAAAATTTGGTAAATTCAGTAAACTTGCTAAATTTGGCATGCTCAAAATCTATGGATCAACACGTGAAAATGGCAAGGATCAGTGTGTTGCACTCGGGCAGATCAGCAAGAAAATTTGGCTGAGAAACTTTGGTTTGAAAAATTTGGATAGGGTTTGGCAAAAACCACAACCTAAAAAAGTGATGCGCTTTTCCTTGACCGCATCAGGGGATGCGATGATTTTCATGGCACGCACATAATGATACAGTACGAAATTCTTGGCACAGGAAGTGGATTGGTCAAAGGCGGATCAGCTGGATACGATGTGAATTTTCGCTTGATCACATCACAGGATTTTGGATTTGGCACGGGTGCAATGTGAGGAAAATGATGCGATTTCTGGGATGCGATCTGGAGTTTGGCCAATCCCAGAAACATGCCAGATCACGTTCTTTTTTTGGGTTTTTACCGTGTCGATTACCTATTTTTGGCTGATCGACAAGCGTTTTTACCAAATTTTCTAGTTTTCATGTTTTTTTAGCAAAACCTTGCCAGGAAAGTGGCATATCATGTTTTTTTTGGATTTTTTGCCTGTCGGTCACTTGTTTTGCCTAATAGACATTCATTTTATGTAGTTTTTCCAGATTTCACGATATTTGTTCAAAACACAAATTTTTCGGCTTTGATTTTTGTGATGCGATTTATAGTATGCAACCAAGGGATGTGATGCAATATTTTGGCTGTGGGTTTGTAGGATGCGATTTTTTCTTATGTGGTCTTCAAATCTCACCTACTTCTACCTAACCACTCACCTATAAATACCCTCAAGCTTGACATTCATATTGATCCTTTTGGCTTGAATTTTTGGACTTCTTAAGCTCTTAAGCACCATTAATGGCTTTCATCTTCATCCCCATGACTATTGGACATAGCTTGGACCACTAAAACCTTGCACAAATGTTTCCCATCAACTTTGGACATTCACAAGGACATTTTCACTGCTTTTGGGCTATTTTGAACATTTTTGGATATTTCTTGGATTTTTTTGACTTTGAAGCTATTTTCTGGATGCTACTGACCAAGTCAACATATTTTTCAATAAATGATGAAGAAGAAGAAGGGCATTTTGGTCAAGGTTTAGAATTAACAAAGATTTTGTTGTTTTATTGTAATGCTTTGTACTCAAGTATCGTTCGAACTTGTACAACTTTGTAATATGCAATTATATGATTAATGATTACTATAAAGTGGACGTAGGCGTTAGTGCCGAACCACTATAAAAATATGTGTTCTTCTGCATTACTTTACTATATGTTTGGATTATCGCATTCAGACCACACATACATAGAGGGTCGGCGTGTGCTGAAGAAAGCGACAATTCTGTTGTTTATGGGTCCCTTCCTACGTGAAAAAACTCATATTTAATTAATTAGAGCAATAAGTGTAGCTACGGTATTTCGTGCTTTTATTTGAATAGGTGACTATTTGACCTTTGGTGTGCCTTGGTATTTGCATCTTGTTTGGAATATTAACCTTATTAATTATGGTGGTTGAATTGAGACTTCAAGGTGCCTCTTTGGTGACTATATATACATCCATTTTTGGGTAGCAAATACAACAACAACAAAACTTTGTCAGTTTCTCCAAGACTTTGTGGGTTGCTTCTAGTACTTTGAGATTGCCCTTTGCTGGAGTGTTTTTGTGAGATCTCTCAGCTTTTCTAAGCTCTATTTCCCAGTGATATTTTTCACTTTTCTCGCTTTTGTTTTGATGCTGTTATTGCTAGCTATTGTTGGATAATTTGTGTATCCACTTTGAAACTTGGATATGGATTTGTGTACTACTTCATTATCATAGTAAGAGAAGTTTGGGAGGACCCCCGTCATTGGTCCCGTGGTCGTTACTCTTCACATCGAAGAGGTTTTCCACGTTAAAAATTCGTGTGTTCTTACTTTATTATTATCTCTTGTTCCGTTGGTTATTTGCATTAATCATTGGTGATTGTGATGCATTTTGCTGGATTTGTCAATGTCATTCATAACAAACTGGTATCAGAGCAAGGTTGGTTAATTTGTAATATCCCCTGATGAATTCTAGTAATATCAACACTAGTAGAATGATTAGTTTAATGGAGCTAACTATCATATTTGGAAGAGAAAAATGAGAGACTTGTTGTATGTCAAAAGTTGGCATTTACCTGTGTTTAGTGATGAAAACCAGAAGGTAAAACTGATGAACAGTGGCAATTTGAACATGAACAGGTGTGTGGATTCATTCGTCAGTGGGTTGATGATAATGTTTTGAATCATATAAATGATGATGTTCATGCAATATCACTATGGAAAAAACTTGAATCCCTTTATGCTAATAAGTTTGGAAATAATAAGTTGTACCTTATCAAGCAATTGATGGGCTTGAGGTAAAATTCAAGCAATTCACTTTCTGATCACCTGAATGATTTTCATTGCATTATTCAATAATTACCAGCTATGGATATAAATTTTGATGATGAAATTCAGGGACTTTTGTTACTTGGCACTCTTCCTGATTCATGGGACACTTTCAGAATGACACTTTGCAACTCAGCACCACATGGCAAAGTTACACCGGATATCGCCATAGTTGGGATTTTGAATGAGGAGATGAGGAAGAAATCTCATGGTGTGTCTTATTTTCATCCGAGGAAGCATATGTTGCTGAAAACAGAGGAAGAAGCAAGAGTAAAGCTCCAGTTTCCAGAGACAAAAGCAGAAGCAAATCTCGTGGAAGATACACAAATATGAAGTGCCATTATTGTGATAAATCCGGTCACATAAAGAAATATTGCTACAAGTGGAAAAGAGACAATAAGGGTTGTAAAGGCATGGAAGATAAGAAGCAAGATCAAAAAGATTGCAGTAATGATGATAGAGCTGCTACTGCAACTGGCACTGATCTTATCATTGTACATGATGAGAGCTATGCGAACCTTGCTAAATATGAGTCAAGTTGGGTCATTGACAGTGGAGCATCACTACATGTGACATCACGAAAGGAATTCTTCACATCTTATACACCTGGTGACTTTGGGGTGTTGAAGATGGGTAATGATGGTGTGGCCTAGGTTGTGGGCATTGGAGATGTATGTTTGGTGACCAACATTGGAGCAAAATTAATGCTTAAAAATGTAAGACATGTTCCTGAAATTCGATTAAGCTTGATCTCTACTGGAAAACTCGATGATGATGGGTACTGCAACAATTTTCATTGTGGTCAATGGAATCTTACTAAAGGAAACATGGTGCTAGCTCGTGGGAAGAAGCACACAAGCCTGTACTTGCTGCAAGCCTCAATTCCCACTGTTTCTGTAAATGTGGAAAATGACGATCTTGCAAAATTGTGGCACAGAAGACTTGGTCATGTAAATGAAAAGCGGCTAAGTTGTTTGATGAAGAAAAATGCACTACCTGATTTAAAATGTGTAAAATTGGACAAATGTTCTCATTGTTTTGCAGGAAAGCAGAATCGGGTCTCGTTTAAGAGACATCCTCCTTCAAGAAAATCAGGTTTGCTTGATCTTGTTCATTCTGATGTTTGAGGTCCGTTAAAAGTTAAAACCTTTAGTGGAGCACTTTACTTTGTTACTTTTATTGATGACTATTCAATGAAATTGTGGACATATGCTTTAAAAACAAAAGATCAGGTACTTGATGTTTTTAAGCAGTTTCAAGCATTGGTTGAAAGGCAATCTGGTAAAAAGCTAAAGTGTTTACGTTCTGACAATGGTGGTGAGTACATCGGTCCACTTGATGAATATTGTAAGGCTCAAGGTATTCGGCATCAGTTTACACCAAAGAAGACTCCACAGCTGAATGGTGTAGCAGAGAGAATGAATAGGACTTTGTTAGAGAGAATGAGGTGCATGCTTTCAGAGGCTAAGTTCCCAAAACACTTTTAGGGTGAAGCTTTATTTATAGCTACACATGTGATTAATTTTTCTCCTTGTTTTTCTTTGAATGGTGATGTTCCAGACAAGGTTTGGCTTGGCAAGGAGGTTTCTTACAGTCATTTACGTGTCTTTGGATGTAAGGCATTTGTGCATGTGCCTAATGATTAAAGATCGAAGTTGGATTCCAAGACTCGCCAATGCATCTTTGTGGGATATGGTCTTAACAAGTTTAGCTATAGGTTTTATGATCCTATAGAGAAGAAATTGATTCGTAGCAAGGATGCACACTTTGTTGAAGACCAAACAATTGAAGAAATTCAGAAACCACAAGAAACTGCATCTCGTAGTGGCTATTATCTGGTTGATTTAGATCTCCCTCCATTGACTCCTGCAACTCCAACAATTCCTGCACCAACTCCAACTGAGCATGTACAACAAAATGACAATGAAGGTCATGTACTTGAGGAAGATGATCCCCATGATGAAGATGCTGAAATTGATCATCATGCTTCTCCTGAAACTCAAAAAACCTTTGTAAGGCGATCTACCGGGGATCGATGCCCTTCCACTAGGTATCCTTCTTCCGTGTATGTTCTCTTAACCAACGGAGGAGAACCTGAGACCTTTAAAGAAGCTATAGACAGCGATGATAAGCAACTTTGGTTGGATGCAATGAAAGAAGAGATGAAGTCGTTGCATGATAACAACACTTTTGATCTAGTGAAACTACCAAAGGGAAAGAAGGCTTTGAAGAATCGTTGGGTTTACAAGCTGAAGCAAGATGAAAATGCAAAGACGCTTCGGTACAAAGCAAGACTTGTAGTAAAAGGATGCAACCAAAGAAAGGGAATTGACTTTGAAGAGATATTTGGACCGGTTATCAAGATGTCTTCCACTAGAGTTGTTTTGGGTCTTGCTGCTAGTTTAAATTTAGAAGTTGAGCAGTTGGATGTGAAGACCGCTTTTCTTCATGGTGACCTTGAAGAAGACATTTACATGGAACAACCAGAGGGCTTCAAAGTTAAAGAGAAGGAAGAATATGTGTGCAAATTGAAGAAGAGTTTGTATGGTTTAAAACAAGCTCCAAGGCAATGGTATCACAAATTTGACTCTTTTATGGGGGAGCAAGGCTACAAAAAGACATATAATGATCATTGTGTTTTCTTGAAGAAATTTGCTAATGGTGATTTTATCATTTTGCTACTTTATGTTGATGACATGCTTATTGTAGGGCAAAATGTAGAACGGGTTGCTAGTTTGAAGCAACAGTTGAGCAAGACTTTCTCCATGAAGGAACTTGGTCTGGCGAAGAACATTTTAGAAATGAGAATTATTCGTGATTGCAAGGCTCGAAAGTTATGGCTATCACAAGAAGCATATATTCAGAGAGTGATTAAAAGGTTCAATATGGAGAAAGCAACACCTGTGAGTACTCCACTTCCTATGCATTTTAAGTTGTGTTCTCAACAGTGTCCTTCCACAACAGAAGAGAAGGAGAAGATGACGCATGTTCCTTATGTTTCTACCATGGTTAGTTTGATGTATGCAATGGTTTGCAATCGGCCTGATATAGCTCACGCTGTAGGTTTGTTTAGTAGATTTCTTTCTAATCCAGGTAAAGAGCATTGGACTGTTGTGAAGTGGATTATGAGATACTTACAGGGTACTGCTGATATGAAGCTTTATTTTGGGAGTGACAAACTTTGTCTTGTTGATTATTCAGATTCGATATTGACTTGAGAAAATCTACTTCGGGTTATTTGGTCACTTTTGCAGGGGGAGCAGTGTCTTCGCAATCTGGGCTACAAAAATGTGTGGCTTTGTCTACTACTGAGTCAGAGTTAATTGCAGCGACAGAGGCATGTAAGGAGTTGTTGTGGATGAAGCAATTTGTTCGTCAGCTTGGATTTACACAAAAGAGGTATGTGTTGTATTGTGATAATCAAAGTGCAATCCATCTTGCTAAGAATCCCACTTTTCGTGCAAAATCGAAGCATATTGATGTGAGATATCATTGGATACGTGATGTTCTTGATGATAAGTTAATTGAGCTTGAGAAAATTATACCAACGACAATGGTTCCAACATGATGACTAAAGCTTTGGCAAAAGACAAATTTGAGACTTGTCGTTCAATTGCCGGAATGGCAACCACCTCCACATAGTCGGGAGGAGGAGGTCTGTTGGGAATGAGTCTCTTCCTATTTGGAAAAACTCATATTTAATTAATTGGAGCAATAAGTGTTGCTACGGTATTTCGTGCTTTTATTTGAATAGGTGACTATTTGACCTTCGGTTTACCTTGGTATTTTCATCTTGTTGGGAATAGTAACCTTATTAATTATGGTGGTTGAATGGAGACTTCAAGGTGCCTCTTTGGTGGCTATACATACATTCATTTTTGGGTAGCAAATACAACAACAACAACATCAAAACTTTGTCAGTTTCTCCAAGACTTTGTGGGTTGCTTCTAGTATTTTGAGATTGCCCTTTGCTGGAGTGTTTTTGCGAGTTCTCTCAGTTTTTCTAAGCTCTGTTTCCCGGTGATATTTTTCACTTTTCTCGCTTTTGTTTTGATGCTGTTATTGCTAGCTGTTGTTGGATAATTTGTGTATCCACTTTGTAACTTGGATTTGGATTTATGTACTACTCCATTATCATAGTAAGAGAAGTTTGGGAGGACCCCGTCATTGGTCCCGTGGTTTTTTCTCTTCACATCGAAGAGGTTTTCCACGTTAAAAATTCGTGTGTTCTTACTTTATTATTATCTCTTGTTCTGTTGACTATTTGCATTAATCATTGGTGATTGTGATGCATTTTGCTGGATTTGTCTGTGTCATTCATAACAAATTCCCCACGTCAACAAGGCCTATTTTTCTAATCACGTGTTTTGTATTGACCACAGATAAAACATTACACTACAATGTTTAATTGATTTTTAGGATGATGAATCTATTAAAGAATTGGTTGTATTAGATCTGAATCATCTTAAAAAGATGTCTAGGAGAGAGATTGTTATTCATGTAAGAACATATCTTATTTTTATTTTATTTTTGTTGTTTTAATCCTTTTTGTTTAACATTTACGTGTATAACGGTTAATCCATAAACTGTGAATATATAAACATCTGCAGTTCATGTCTATGTTTCCCATTAATGTTGTCTGTTTTTCTTTCTTTCCTTGGGTTCAATTTTCAATCATTATCCTTTTCTCGGTTGCTCTCGCTTCTTAGGATGTGCAGGTTGAACATCCTATGCCTACTTCTCGTGCACTGAAAACTTGGAAGAAGAGACAGAAAAAACTAATTTCTACTCACATCCTGCTTGCGTCCTTTTCAATTCCTTCAAATGTTTTTTGAAATTGTATTTATGAACGCAGTTGAATCAAATTGTACCAGTTCTTACTGCGGTACGAATTGAAAAACTGTTGTTTGTTTTATGATTTTGTCGTCTGACTTGACATTCTGTTATTTCACCATTTAACTACTGCTAAGTTTCCATAATATTACAGACATGTTCTGGCCACCGTCTTGCCTTGCGGTAAACTACTGCTTCATTTTATTCTAACCACTATATCTATACGACATAGTATTTTCCTTGTACAGTTTCATGTATACCTTATAATATATACGAACAAAATCATTACAATCAGACATATAACAACTTACGAATAACATTAAATTGCAACAACCAAAAACATGTTTTAAGGGAACAAATAGATTTAATAATAAATGACCATACACAGTATGGCTACTTGAACTGCTATTTTCCTTGATTTAGAGCATGACAACCTCAACCTCCAACGATTATAATGCCTGTGGAATCTAATTAACTAGTATTTGAAATTGTGTACTTTGATGTTTCTAATGTTTCAATCTCTCTAAGCTAGGATACTAATGTAGACCCCTTAGCCGAGCTGAGCTGTTGAGAATAGTGGAATGAAGATTATGGTCATTATATGTACAACTTCAACTGCGAATATTGTGTACCTGTGATTGCGAATATTTAGGAAAGAAAGAAAACTCAATATGTTTTGCTGTAAGGTCAGTGTATGAACTATGAATTATGGTTTTTTTTTAAGTATGTGTTGCAACACTCATACCATTTTCTGACTAGTGCTTGAGCTCAGTTAAAAATTCGGAAGGCATGAGAGGTTTTGGCTATAAAAATTCAATTTAAATTGGGATATCCACTGATGTCCAAACACTGATAGCTGCAAATAAAGATATGCACAGCGAATGCATCAATATGCAATCAGAGGAAGTATAAATGGAGAAATGAAAATAAATATGGATTGGAAGCGAAATTATGCCTCTGGCATATACAGATTTTGTTTTCATACAACCACATTCCACTGTTAGCCTATATAAATAAGAGAACTTTAAAGAAGAAAAATTATCAAATGCAACAACTACGAACAACGGAGAAAAGCTTCATTGGATAATTTTCCTAACAAAATCGTCATTCGATCAAACAAGCTTCTCTGATTAATCGACATCACAACAACAACAGTCATACTTTGACATCGTCTTAGCGGCGTTCAGTCGCTGAGCACTGAACGCCACAAGCTGCAGATAGAAAGGACATCACCATTGCCAGATCTCATTTCAACTCAAGCAAATTAAAAGAACATCAGCCAGATAATCATCAATCTCTGCTGGGTTCAGTACCCTGAATTTTCTGTCATCATTGTACCGCTTCGCAAGAAATGTTTTCTTCTCTGCCTCTTCTCCAAATAATATGGTCTTGATCTTAGTTTGTGCAAAAATTTTCGGTTACCTCAACCATCTACCAGAATAGCAAAGAAGCTGCATACCTTAAAACTTGGTTGGATATTCGGGTTGATCAATGAATCTACATTTTCGAGTGATATTCTACATTTTCTAGTCACATTACAACCTCCATCGTCCTTTTCATTTTCAGACATTTGAGAGCGTGCACCATCTGAATCGCTATCATTTTCTTCAGCATTGCCAGCATTTTCGTATCCATTGATCTTTCTTGGAGATTAGCCACAGTTTGCTGCATATTTTCAATGAGCATGTGTGCAGCTGTGCTCGGAAAATTCACGACCAATAAACTCTATCGATTCAATCACGGTGTACGAAATCGCAACCTCTCCACCTCTTGCAGTACCCATTTATATAACATTTGGAAAGTCAACTAGTCAAAGGATGATTTAGTTCAGCATTTGCGGCATAAGCATTTGCCTTTGGTTGAAATCTATTGGGCAGATGAGAACGAGGTGGTGGTGCAACCCAAGCAGGATTTGGTGCTTTTCATTCAATAAACCTTCTTGAATTTGCATTTCGGACTTTGTACCGTTCATGGAATGTAATTCACTCGATGTTATCGGGTTAAACATTGAATCTCACTGCTGTCATCATCATTGTTATTATCATCTTCATCAATCTCAAACAAAAGTATTCTCCATTTTGAATTTATCAAAGTTATCATGACAATGCGATAGTTTCCGTCCCTCTAAAAGACTACCTGTACATATAAAGTTCAATTACATATTACTAAATATAAAAGGAAACACTAGTGAACTATTCATGTTAACAGGAAGTGACCGATTTAAGCAGTAGAGAATTATGTGTAAGATAGGACTTACAAAACCTAAATACATGAGTAGAAGAGAAAACCTAAAAACACCGAACTTTTATCGACTCTAAATCAATTGAAGCGGTGATTTTAATTAAAATCACAAATGAATTTCTTGAAAATAAAATAAAATACAAACAGCTCAATGAAATAAAAAAATAAAAAAATTTGACATGCATTAGTTTTAGTTCAGCTAATAGTCTAAGAAAAACATATCTACAAAGATGGTAGGATATTAATTTTTACATTCGCTTAAAAGATTGATTGATTAACGTAATCACTTGACTATATGATTGTTTTCAATGAACCATCATATATACAAATGATGCATCAAAGTAATTTACTATGAACCCTAAACACATAAATTTTACCTGTCTTTATAAATTAGCTTGGTATATTATATATGCATTTAACTTTTATTTTTCAAAATAAAAGTTTTAAGAACGTATCAATGAAGATAATCTAATCTTTTTTTTGGTGATCTTTACATGGAATATTAATAAATAATTTTAGCTGACATTTGACATTTATTCATGAAACAACATTTATACAAACATATCTAACAAATTACTTTATTACAAATTAGAGTCAAAAATAATATAATTACAGACCGCTTGTTATGACAACTGAATAGGTAAGGTTTCGTTTCATTCACCTAGAAATGATATATGCTGCAGAAAAAAAAGATATGCATAAAATAGTATGCAACTAGTGCTCACAAGTGGATCAACGTTTAATAAGTCACATAAATAGAACGTATGCTATATATAAGATATGTCAGTTATATAAGTCACAAAAAAGATATACATAAAATATGTTAGCTATATATATATATATATATATATATATAGGATCAGGGAGCCCCCTAAATTTCAGCCCCCCATTTGCACCCCAATTCTAGCCACATATTTATGTTTAAAGAAAGTGAGTGGGAGTTGAGAGAATGAGTGGAAGAAGAGATGGAGGAAATTTGTGGTGGAAAAGTGGTAGGCTAAAGGGGTGTTAAGTTTTTGGTGTGCCATTGAACCTGCCCCCCCCCCCCCTACACACATACACACACACACACACACACACACACACACACACATATATATATATATATATATATATATATATATATATATATATGAAATCCTAAAAGCAGCAAATCCATCATATTTGATTTTATTATGTGTCAAAATTTGTAGAATAAGATAGTGTTTTTGAAATAAAGAAGCACTAAAATATATATTAAATATTGTTCCCATGGGAAATATGGTTTAAGCATGGTGAAATTGTATAATTTGACATTTATTCATGGAAACTAGGTTCCATCCCTTATTACCAGATTTAGTACGCGAAAACCCATTCTTAAAAATATGCATTAACTTTCACCCTTGTTTAAGTTTTCATTAAAAAAAATTCATTTTTTTAATATTAAATTTGAACATTTTTTATGATACTAAACATTTTGTTCAATGCAATCAATTGCAAACGACTCTATAAATACCTGTAGAATTCTATGCAAAAATATCTGTTTAATCGTACACAAATATCCTAAACTTAAAAAATATGAGGTTTTTTCTTTTATATAACTTGTTTTCAAGAAGGGAAGTTCATGTTATTCATTTTATACTCGGTGAATAACTATCGTGTAAATACATTACTTGTAACTTATAAATGGCTCATTATACAAACATATAGTTATTTCATTCGAGATATTTTCAAAATGAACTTGAAAAAGCAATTCAATATGCATATTTTATAATTATGAAAAGAAATTATGCCTTTCGCTGTTATTATGGATATTATACTAATTATAAAGGTATCATAATATTTAAATGTAGTTTGAATAACTACACGTATTTGAAACATATACATAAAAAATCAAATTGACATAGCTTATGCACGTTTATATTGCCAGTACGAATGTTTATCCATTATATGTATATAAAATAAAAAAGGACTACTCGTATCGCTAACGAGTTAGCGTGTTTTCAATCCTGCTAAACAACGTTTTCACTATTATAGGAAAAACAAGCCTTGAATAGTCAAATTAGTTTAACCATTCAAAATTTTGTTCGGATTGACGAGTAGCATAATGAGTGAGTCCCAACAGACATTGTATCAACTGTAATGTAGTGAAAAATAAAAATTAGTAACCATCAATAATCGACAACCTTCTATGTCCTTTTTGTATCAATGGAAAAAAATGTTATAAAAGTAAACATAAAGTCATTAGCAAAAAATTACAACCTAAAATCACCAAATAGACAATGAAGCCTTCAATTACAAAGAAAAAGAGCTGATAGCAATATAAATAGTGGAAAGAATCACCTAAAGCAATCAAAGTGCAACACAATCCAAGAAACATAAGTATTGAAAAATCAAATCATATGTAATAAACAAAAGGCACTACATTGTTAATGAATCACATGAACTAAATAATGAATCACCAAAATTGCTTAAGGCGAAAAAATTTATTATATATACACATGTGTATGTATTTGTATATCATTCAATAATAATTGTTTTTTCTATGGTTTTACTATGATGTCGAAGAGAGAGAAACAAGTATTATTCAAATTAGAATGTGTGATGAAAATCAACAGGCTAGAGGAGTGCAGTAAAATAGAGCTACCATTGAATGCTCTTATCTTATGTACATATACATACATATATCCGTAAAAGTACGCAATTATTTATGGTAAGAAGCATCTTGATTTTCTTAGATTATCAAACTTTCAACATCATAAATTACTGTAGTCCAACCAGATTTCCACTTCGTGTTTTCCATAATCAAAAGTTATGAATAACTCACTTAGCTGATTATAAAAAATCTTATGCACAACGCTCCAAAATATGAAAATAACCAATATTTTCTACAACCAAATCATATGCACACCAAAAGCAAAACTATCCATCAATCTTCTTTGACTCTTCTACAATTTCTCAAGTATTTCATTGATGTTAACAACAAAATTAACCATTTTCCCTCCCTTATATAAAATGATGGAAGAGATTAGTTCTTGATGTAGACAGAAATTTAAATAAAGGCTTATTGTTGTTCATTTATTACTTAATAAAAATCATATTTTCTCAAGACTTTAAGGAAATAAAATTTCCTTAAACAACGTGATTTCTCAAAGTTTATAAGCTTTACTTGGTAATCCATGCCTTAAAAAATTTAGACTAAGCATATAAATAGCTACCAAAAAGACTTGCTTGTGAAATTATGAATATATAATTAAAGTACACTTCGCATATAAATAAGATTTGCTTGGACCATTAAAAAGAATAATAAATATAATTATATAATAGACAATAAGCAATATGAATAATTAAAATTTCTTAAATCTCTCTATTATAGTGCAAAGTAATAGAAATGCAAACTCTTCGTTTTTTGTTAATAGATCAAACCGTAATTGGGAAATCTATTTGAAAAAATAAAAAAGTTGGATAATATTCTTAGTTTTCCACAAGTTAGTGACAACTGTAAGTCTAAAAAAATAAAAAAATCTTTGGTCGTTAAGTCAATGAACCAAACGTGAAAAGCTGATAGCTAAAGATCGATCGAAGTAGCAGACACATCCATTCTTAAGATAATATTCCTAGAAAAGTTAATATTTTCCTAATGCTCCCAGCAAATATTACTAGCACGTCAATTTTTGAAAAGAATTTGAAGTCTAAGAAGTTGAATTACATAATAACACTTAGATCTAAATAAAGAACGTGCATTTAACAAAAAAAATAAAAATTAAGAGCAAAGAAAAAGCATACCTAAAAGATCAAAAATCCTAATTTTGAAGTAGACGAAATCGCAGCATAAGCCATTCGATCGCTCAAGTTTAGTTCAAAGAAGAGAGAAGCATAAACAATGCAAATCTATTAATGTAAAGAGAGAAAAGAAATCTATTTGCTAGGGAATACGAGGAGAGGATTGATTCCACAAGTGAATATAAAGACGATAAGGAATGAAACTTATGGGTTTAGAAGAGGGGTTATTGTCGAAACACCAATACTATGCATTTAAATGGTGAAAAGAACACAAATAATCCAATGGTTAATGCACTTTCTCAAAGTATTTTAGACAACATCTAATATAAAAATTAAATGGTTACATGAAATAATACCGTAGTCATTTTACCAATTTACATTCATAAAAAATCTTTACTAGTTTAGAGAGAGAGATTGCCTTTTGTAGATTCACGAATTTTTAGAGAGAAATTATCTTTTACAAGGAGATCTTGAAAAATTGCATTTTACTAGTTCGTACAATCACGAATTTATAGACATTTTACTAGTTTGAAAATTTGCCCGTTCAATGAACTCGCACTTTATCACCGGTTTTGAGACGACCCGATTTCCCGTTCTCACGGAAACAAGGTTATCTTTGGAATATAACACAGAAACAGATAATAGCAGAACAGAATTAAATAAATACACCAGAATGAACAACAAAATATACTGGATAAAAGTAATCATCAGAGTTACACAGTATACAGGATCTTACTTAGTACAAATACAGTTCAGCTATACATAAATGTCTACAGCGGAAATAAACAAAATATGTACAATAGGAGCTGAACAGCATAAAAAGAAATAAATGATAGAATCCATCTTCAGCTCCAGCTATCCAGAAAGAACCAACTAAACCTGAATACAAGGCTGCTCGTGTAGAAAAAGGGGCACCCGAGTTTGAGAGTGAAACAAACTACGAGTCAGTCATGGGACTGGTATGAGAAATCTACTCAACACATATATATATGGCCAATCACAGGACCACGCCACTTTCGTGGAACGGGTTTACTCCATTGGATTGCCAGTGCTTTAAAACAAATTTTTCTTTTAAACATCGCTATGTTTTTTATAAAAATGAAGCCATTATAAGACTCAGTTCCCATCACACAATGCAACGCAAACCGGAGGATAGAGTTTTTACCTTATAACGGCCAAAATATGCTTGATACGAATAAAACAAAGGCAATTGATATTATTGCTAGTGTTTATATGTTTTGAAAACAATTTCAAATCATAACTATCAATCATAGACGGCATTAATGCCCCATACCACTATGTCACCATATATAGGTATACAATCAAAACCGCACGATGTCGTATTTGGAAATTGGATTTCCGTCATGAACCAAGGCAAAAGATAGTCCTTACCGAATTCGAGACGCTCTAGCCCGCCCCTCAGGAACAGCCGCAACTGCCCCTTGGATCGTCAGGGCCGGTCCACCGATGTGGATTATTATGCCTGAACACTACGTCTCCCCGCCCTTTGGGGCATAAACGAGCCAACGAATGACTCCATCGGACCCGGATCGTCCGATCAAACCGAGGCGCCTCGCAACAGCAACAACCACATAGGTGAAAAGTATATAAATGTCAGGGCTGGTAGGTCACTGACACCACCCTAGCTAGAAAGAAACGCAGGCCCTCCCTGATGTCCTTCTCCCGTTTTAGGTTCATACCGGGGTGTGAGGCTCACGAATTCACGTTATACACAAAGCTACGCCACACAGGCGGTGCTTTGATCATCACCACAAGACTTTGCTTTTCAACAGAAGCCCTGATCACTGCATCTTAGCATGCCACACAGGCAATTCACACCGTGCAACTGATGGCTATCAATCACACAGAACAAATTCCAATGTCGGACACACAGTCCATTTACAAGTCCGTTCTGGGTCTGAACGAAACCGGAGGCACTAAATACCTCGCAAACCCTTCGATCAACACGTACGTCTGAACGATCACCACTCATTATCCATATTTCGGGATGCCTCCCAATCAGGACCTCGGTTACCATCCAAACGAGGTGAAGATCTCCGGTCTTCGACCATCGTCTTCATCTTCGACTTTCAATCGTCGGTCAATTATTCGAAATGAGAATTAACTCGGCCTTTTCAAATAATTCACGTATATTTAGAATTTCAAATCGATTTATTTCAATGGTTAAATTATCCGACAACACCAATTTTGTTCTTTAATGTAATTTTCACACCAAATACATTCAACCATCAAATGTCACATAAATCAAGCAAATTCAGTTTATTTCCATTCCATATCGCTTATGATATTTTATAACTTTTTATCGCTATTTTTATTTATTTTAAAATAGCCATTTTATTCAAAACGACGCTTCGGGCCATAAGGCGGCCGTGGCGCTGTTTTTCTTCAGATTTGATTTACACATATCTGAAAATCTAACCGTTGGATCTTCACAAAATTTACATCATTAGAAAGGTCTTTTCAAAACGAATCCAACGGTTCCAGTTTCGGGAAAATCCGACGGTCGGATCTCCCGGTACAATCGTTTGAAGTTTCGATTTCAAAATACGAACTGCAGCGTCGTTATTCGATTAAATATAATTATATTTATATATATATATAAATAAATATAATCGTTTCTGGCGCTGTTTTTCTTCAAATTTGAATTAAACATTCCAGACAATCCAACCGTTGGATTTTTACAAGGTTGGTGCCGTTGGAAAGATTATTCCAAGGCGAACCCGACGGTTGAGGTTTCGGGACAATCCAATGGTCGGATTTCCCGTACTAGTCGTTTGAAATCACGATTTCAAAATACGAACTGCACGGCTTCGTTTCGTTTTAATTTTATTTATATTTATATATTTATATAAATATAGTTCATTCAATGTTTTTTTATATCGTTTTCACTTCAAATATTTTTCTAACACCTTAAATTTTGGAAAAATTTCGCCATAACCTCCCCTGTACCGGGAGCGTCGGGAAATCGCAAATAGCGTCCCGGTCCTTCTAATCTCAAAAAGAAAAAGAAAAAGCCAAGCGGCTAGCCAACAGGCTCAAAATCATCACCCAAACAAATCAGTAAATGTGTACCTATTTGTCGGGCACAAAATTTTATTCCTCTTCTCTAGCCTCTTTGCTATAACCTGTTCAATGAATATGCATGTACATATATATACAGTCTATATCATTTTCCATTTTCTATTCAACTTCAAATTTGATTTCTATTTGGTTTAAAAACACCATTCATTCTAATGTTACATAAATAGGTGCAAATCATTTCATTAGCTAATTAATGAATATTTCAACTTGTATATGTTTATTTTGAACAAGTGGCTATTTTTAACACTTCACATTTCAACGATTTCTGCATACAATAAAAATGTGATTTTTATTGTAAAACGATTATTTCAAAACACTATTTTTCTATATAGTTCATATAGTCGATAAAAGGTGATTTTTATTATCAAACAATTTATTTCAAAATATGAATACCATTCAACACATGAATTTCTAAACAACGAATGAATATCAATTCAACACATGAATGTTTTCAATAGTTTTTATATATCGATAAAAATGTGATTTTTATTATCGAACTATTTATTTCAAAATATGAATACCATTCAACACATGAATTTCTAAACAACGAATGAATATCAATTCAACACATGAATGTTTTCAATAGTTTTTATATATCGATAAAAATGTGATTTTTATTATCGAACAATTTATTTCAAAATATGAATACCATTCAACACATGAATTTCTAAACAACGAATGAATATCAATTCAACACATGAATGTTTTCAATAGTTTTTATATATAGATAAAAATGTGATTTTTATTATCGAACAATTTATTTCAAAATATGAATACCATTCAACACATGAATTTCTAAACAACGAATGAATATCAATTCAACACATGAATGTTTTCAGTAGTTTTTATATATAGATAAAAATGTGATTTTTATTATCGAACAATTTATTTCAAAATATGAATACCATTCAACACATGAATTTCTAAACAACGAATGAATATCAATTCAACACATGAATGTTTTCAATAGTTTTTATATATAGATAAAAATGTGATTTTTATTATCGAACAATTTATTTCAAAATATGAATACCATTCAACACATGAATTTCTAAACAACGAATGAATATCAATTCAACACATGAATGTTTTCTATACAATGAATAAATATAGTTTAAGCATATGAAAATAATTCAAACACACAAATATTATTCAAAATTTCGGCAGCATAACGGCAGGGTAGTTACACCGGCACCGTCCCTAGTACGGCTCCTCGCTCTACCTTAAAACCTCGCGGTTTTTGACAATGGGGTTCATGCATCTAGTTCGCACGCAGGCGGCATGTATATATTTATTTCATTTCCACAAACTAATCCTAAGTGGTTTCAACCAAATATTTCACAACCACAAATGGGTATTTTTCAACCTCAATCAACCAATATCAATCTCAAACAATCCCAAACAATCATTCAATTTTCACAACAGTTTCAACCAATAAATATCGTCCATGGTTTGTGGACGAGGGGCGTATATATATATATATTTATATATAGCAATTTATATATAGCTATTCACTTTCATTGTCAACACATATATATAATTATTTTTAAATCAGAAATCTCACCAATAGCTATCCAACTTCACGACTCTTCTTAATAGAAATCTTCGCCTATTTGTCGCTTTCACCCGTATTCTCTGCATATGTAAAAATAGAATTTTTTTACTATGCTATTCAATATATAAAAATATGATTTTTACTTTCGCTTTCAACATATAAAAATATGATTTTTACTTTTGCTTTCACATATAAAAAATATGATTTTTACTTGTGCTTTCACATATAAAAAAATATGTTTTCTATTTTTGCTTTCACATATAAAAACATGTTTTCTATTTTTGCTTTCAACATATAAAAATATGTTTTCAATTTTTGACAAAATCCGTTTTCTAGTTTATAAGTCATTTTAAAATCAGTTTTTATATTCTTTAAAATTTCTTTAAAATCAAATCAGTTTTTATTTAAAAAAACAAAATCAGTTTTTATACTTTTTAAAATTCAGTTTTGAATACTTTTAAAAATTCAGTTTTTATAACTTTAAAAATCAGTTTTGAATACTTTAAAAACAAATCAGTTCTATTTCTTTATTTTTAAAACAGTTTCAGTTTTTAAATCCTTTTTAAAAATTACTGTTTCAAAATCTATTTAAAAATTACTGTTTTTAAAATCTATTTAAAAATTACTGTTTTAAAATCTTAAGAAAATAAAATAACAGAGCTAATAAAAAAAAACTTACAAAAAAGGGGGGGTGGCTCTGCGTCTTCGCGAGCTTCGAGGGGGGTGGCTCTGCGTCTTCGCGAGCTTCGAGGGGGGTGGCTCTGCGTCTTCGCGAGCTTCGAGGGGGGGGGGTGGCTCTGCGTCTTCGCGAGCTTCGAGGGGGGGGGGGTGGCTCTGATTGAAGGAGGAGGAGGGCGGTCGGATTGAAGGAGGAGGAGGGCGGCTTCGTGGGTGCGATCGATGGAGGCGGTGATGATTCGATTTAGGGTTTTGTTTTTTTTTTTTTTTTTCTTTCTCTGGTTTTAATCGAATGAGGGGGGGGGGGGGGGCCAAGCGGGAGATAAGAGGGAGGGAGGGAAATAAAAATCATTTTATTATTTTATTATTTTATTATTTAATTTCGCAAAAAGGTTGACTTTTACATACGACCTCTAAACGAGGCCCACCGCCTGCCGTCCATAGCGTTATACCCCCATTCTGAACACAATGGGATATGTATCGCAAGCTGATTTGATCGTTACAGTCAGTTTCCTTTTGAATTTACATTTAAATCACTATATTGAATTTTAAACGTACATTTCAAATTACCGGGGTCACATACTAACTAGAAAAATTCCAGAAAAATATTTTCTAGCTTCGTATTGACGATACGGTCCTAACAAAACTAGTTTCGTCGAATTCTGAGACCGTTTGAAAAATGGCCAATTTCCAGTCGATTAAAATCAACTGAAACTGGTCAAACGCGTTTTCCTTTGCCACGCTCACATATTGATTCGAAAAATTATGAAATTTGAAACCTAGCAATAACTTGACACTGCGGACCCAACAAAAGTGGTTTCGTCGAAATCCGAGGTCATCTGCAAAATATCCATTTTTAAGGGCCTTATATATATATAAATATATATAAATTCCACAGCGACTATTTCTAATTTCAAACTGGACATATCTTATCATTTCTAAGATGAAATCTCAGTTTGTTAACTTCGTTATAAAGATATAGTTATACAGATTCAAATATTTCTTGTTTCGTTCAATTCTGACTTATATTGAATTCTGTATATTCATTTGAAATTAGAAATCGAATTTTCGAACTACCGCGCTATTTTCAATTCCATATATAATTATATTTAATTATATTCGTTTTCAAATGTCGATTCAACTCAGTTTTCATCGCCATTATTTAAAATATTTATTTTAAATATTTAAAATCCATTATTTTAGCCAATTTAAAATTTTTAAATTGGTTCAGATTTTCTGGGTCGTTACAATCTCCCCCACTTAAAACTTTTCGTCCCCGAAAAGGAATAAAGTCGAAAGTGGTTTGATAAATCTACAATCATACAACACAACAACCAATTTGTTTCTAATATTCAGAGTATAGAATAAACAATGCACATCCATGGGAAGAAAATAGCAACAGAATAGAGAATTAAACGGTAATGCAAAGTAGGGTAAATGTACCTTGCACCAGAGTCAATCAGAGATATCTACTCGGCATCTAGGATAAGCTTTCTGAATGCTCTCCTCTGTTTCCCAAGTACAATCTCGCGGATCTCCACTCCATTGCACCTTGACTAAGTGAACCTTCTTGTTCCTCAGCTCTTTGGTTTCTTTGCCGATAATCTTTAGCGGCTCACGCCTCACAGCTAGTTCTGGAGTTATTTCAATATCCTGTTGAGCTGCTTCTTCCACGATCAAGTCTGGATCATGAACGTGCTTTCGAAGTTGAGATATATGAAATACATCATGCACTCCAGGCAACCAGTCAGGCAATTTAACTTTATATGCGAGAGTTCCAATCCGTTCCAGAATAGGAAACGGACCAATGAATTTGGGTGCTAACTTTCCAGTTTTACCGAACCGGATAACTCCTCTCATCGGCGATACTTTCAAATATACATAGTCGCCAACTTCAAAGGATATATCTCTTCTTCTTTTATCGGCGTAGCTCTTTTGTCGACTTTGAGCGGCGAGTAATCGCTTCTTAATAAAATCGACTTTGTCGGCAGCTTCTCGAATCATATCAGGGCCCAACACAAGTCTATTTCCAGGCTCGACCCAACAAGCAGGAGATCGGCACGGTCTACCATACAATGCTTCGAATGGCGACATTGTCAGACTTGCCTGATAGCTGTTGTTATAAGAGAATTCAGCCAAATGTAGATGGTCTTCCCATGATCCACCGAAATCTATAACACAAGCCCGCAATAGATCTTCTAAAATGCGATTCACCCTCTCAGTCTGACCGTCTGTCTGAGGATGATAAGCGGTGCTCAAGTTTAACTTCGTTCCCAGCTCGACTTGAAATGCTTCCCAGAATTTACTAGTGAAAATTGTATCTCTATCACTTACTATACTGAGCGGCACTCCATGCAGTCTAACTATTTCCCTGAAGTAAATCTGCGCCAGACTCTGAGCAGTTCTGTTTGATTTGACAGGTATGAAATGGGCGGTCTTCGTGAAACGATCTACGATCACCCAAATACTGTCATTTCCTTTTCTGGTTCTGGGCAAACCATCAATGAAATCCATAGAAATATGCTCCCACTTCCAGCCAGGAACTTCTAGCGGTTGTAATAATCCAGCCAATTTCTGTTGGTCGCTTTTAACTAGCTGACAAGTAGGGCATCGACTAACATATATCGAAACGTCTCTTTTCATAGCCTTCCACCAGAAAGTCCTTTTGAGATCGTTATACATTTTAGCCACACCAGGATGGATACTCAGCTTGGACTTGTGACACTCGTCTAACACTTCCCTTTTTAGCTCAGGAACGTCAGGAACACAAATCCTTCCTTTTAACCTCAAGGTCTCGTCGTTATCTATTTGAAAACACGAGGGTTCGCCTTTCTGAATCCTTTTGATCATATCTTTAATAAAGTTATCCTCCTTCTGAAGAATAGATATTTTGTCAATCAAGGAAGTTGTGATAATAAAGCTGGCGATCATTACGTTCTTTCTGCTTAACGCATCAGCCACGACATTGGCTTTTCCTGGAGTGTATATAATTTCAAAGTCATATGCTGCAAGAAACTCCAGCCAACGTTGCTGCCTCAGGTTCAAGTCCTTCTGAGTGAACAGATACTTTAATGACTGATGATCTGTAAACAGTTCAAATCTCTCGCCCAGAAGATAGTGTCTCCAGATTTTCAAAGAAAATATGATAGCCAATAACTCAAGATCATGAGTTACATAGTTTTTCTCGTGTGGCTTCAGTTGACGGCTAGCATAAGCAATTACTTGACCTCTTTGCATTAACACTGCGCCAAGGCCTTCCCTAGAAGCATCAGTCCAGACTTTTAAATCTTGGTTGCCATCAATGATGGTTAACACTGGAGCTGTCGTTAATCTCAACTTCAGCTCTTCGAAAGCCTCCTCACTTTCTTGAGTCCATTTGAACTTAGAATGCTTCTTTGTAAGCTTCGTTAAGTGGCCAGATATCTTAGAAAAGTCTTTAACGAACTTCCGATAATAGCTAGCCAATCCGAGAAAACTGCGGACTTCAGTGGGAGTACTGGGCTGTTTCCAATTCTGAATAGCTGTGATTTTGCTTGGATCCACAGCGATTCCATCTTTAGATACGACGTGGCCGAGAAATTTCACTTCATCCTGCCAGAATATACATTTGGAAAACTTTGCCTTCAATACATTCCATCTCAGAATTTCTAGAACCTGTTCCAGATGCTTTTCATGTTCGGCCTTTGATTTAGAGAAGATTAGAATATCATCAATAAAAACCAGAACAAATTTATTCAATACTCCTCTGAATACTCTGTTCATCAGATCGACGAAATAAGCTGGAGCGTTACATAAGCCGAACGGCATTACTAACCACTCGTAGAATAAGTCGGGGCCTCTGAACGCTGTCATTGGAACACACTCTTCGGCAATTCGAAGTTGATGGAAACCTGTAGCTAGGTCCATTCTTGAAAATACTTGTGCTCCATTTAATCGATCCAATAAATCATCAATTCGCGGCAATGGATATTTATTCTTTATGGTTTGCTTGTTCAAATCACGATAGTCCACGCATAGACGTAGAGTACCATCAGATTTTGGGACAAAAACCACTGCTGCACCCCAATCAGAGAAACTAGGCCTGATCAGACCTTTCCATACTAGCTGTCGTGTTTGATTGTCTAATTCCTCCTTCTCTTTCAAGGACATTCTTCGAATAGCGTGAACTACTGGCCTTGCATTGGGAACTAAAGCAATCTTGAAATCTATTTCTCTCTGCGGAGGTAAGCGAACAACTTCTTCGAACACGTCCGCATAGTTCTTGACGACAGGAATATCTTTGATGAGGTCTGGAATATTCTCTGTGATTTCAGGGATATTTTCTATTTGGGCTGGAGAAACATTCAAAGCTACCCAGAAGTCTTTTCTATTAGCATTCGGACCTTCACAGGGAATGGTTATATAACCCCCTGATTTAATCTTAGCTCTAACAACTCTCTCGGCGCATCTAACCTCTGCTTCATATTTGGTTAGCCAATCCAATCCCAAAATAAGATCGAATTCATCAAAATTCATGACGACAGAGATAATAGGGAATTTATAGCAAGAAAAAGAGACGGGTACTGCACAAACCCAACTGAGATTGATGGACCCTCCAACTGGATTTCGGACAGTCATTGGCTCTTTGAGCTTCTTCAAATTCAAATCCAACTTCTTGACTGCACTCTTTGCAATAAAGCTTCGTGACGCGCCAGTGTCAAACAGTACTTTGACTGGAATGTTTTTGACAGTAAGCGTGCCTTCTAACACATCAGACCTTTCTTGACTATCTGAGGGTGCTGAGGTTTCTGCTACTTCATTCACTTGAACTATTTCAGTCTTTTTCAACTGCCAGCAATCTTGCTTTACGTGACCAAACTGATGGCATTGATTGCACCTTTGATTTCCTTGAAAATCCTTCTTGGGCTTAGATCCACTCTTTCTTTGTTCGTTCCAAGATTTGCAACTTATCGCCAAATGCCCTTTTCTATTGCAGCTTGAGCACGTGGCGGTCATTATTCGTTCGTTCCCAGGTTCAGCCCTTTTTCTCTTGGCACTGGGCTTCTTATTGATCTCCGACCTTGTACTGGCTTCAGGAATATCAGTTTCCGACTTTTCTTTGTCACTAGAACAGACCTCTTCTTCGTCGCGCAACATTCCTTTCTTGTCGAGATCTTCATACTGATAAGCCATGTATATCATTTCTGAAAAAGGAAGCTTCACATGCCCCAATACTTTATTCTGGTATTTCCTTTGAAGTCCGTGAATAAATCTCATATTTTTCTTCTTCGGATTTTGAATTAGATGAGGGGCAAAGTGAGAAAGTTCATTGAATTTCTTATGATATTCGGGAATGGTCATATCTCCTTGTATCAAATAAGAAAATTCATCACATAGGCGCTCAGTCGCTTCGGGAGGAGTAAATCTTTCCAAGAAAATAACTTTGAATCTATCCCAGGTGATATCACCTTCTGGATTATTCTCTATAACTGAATCCCACCAGAACAAAGCTTCATCTTTGAATGCCCAGGAGGCCAGTAATCTTTTCTGGTCATCCCTCAGCTTTAATGCTTCGAATATTTTCTCAGCCGAACGAATCCAAGCTTGTGTTCTCATAATAGATTCTTCGCCCGAGAACGGCTTTCCACCCAGATTTCTATATTTCATGAATAGAGCTTCTATATCCGGGTCAGTATTACTTCTTCTGTTTCTGGCACTCATTTTCTAGTACTTCTGCAAATGGCAGATCAAGTGTCAGGTCACAGAAAAGATATTTCAAAATATAGAGACAAATACTTGAATGTAAATGTGTCTATCGAGGTGTAATTTTATTCTGCTACTCATACTAGGATATTGCTGATCCTATCTGTATAGAGTTACCCGTCCTAGAACACTACTGGTTCTATTTCTGACGAGTTCGTTCAAATGTTATATTCCAGAACTAAGCTTAACCAAAGCTCTGATACCACGTTGAGACGACCCGATTTCCCGTTCTCACGGAAACAAGGTTATCTTTGGAATATAACACAGAAACAGATAATAGCAGAACAGAATTAAATAAATACACCAGAATGAACAACAAAATATACTGGATAAAAGTAATCATCAGAGTTACACAGTATACAGGATCTTACTTAGTACAAATACAGTTCAGCTATACATAAATGTCTACAGCGGAAATAAACAAAATATGTACAATAGGAGCTGAACAGCATAAAAAGAAATAAATGATAGAATCCATCTTCAGCTCCAGCTATCCAAAAAGAACCAACTAAACCTGAATACAAGGCTGCCCGTGTAGAAAAAGGGGCACCCGAGTTTGAGAGTGAAACAAACTACGAGTCAGTCATGGGACTGGTATGAGAAATCTACTCAACACATATATATATGGCCAATCACAGGACCACGCCACTTTCGTGGAACGGGTTTACTCCATTGGATTGCCAGTGCTTTAAAACAAATTTTTCTTTTAAACATCGCTATGTTTTTTATAAAAATGAAGCCATTATAAGACTCAGTTCCCATCACACAATGCAACGCAAACCGGAGGATAGAGTTTTTACCTTATAACGGCCAAAATATGCTTGATACGAATAAAACAAAGGCAATTGATATTATTGCTAGTGTTTATATGTTTTGAAAACAATTTCAAATCATAACTATCAATCATAGACGGCATTAATGCCCCATACCACTATGTCGCCATATATAGGTATACAATCAAAACCGCACGATGTCGTATTTGGAAATTGGATTTCCGTCATGAACCAAGGCAAAAGATAGTCCTTACCGAATTCGAGACGCTCTAGCCCGCCCCTCAGGAACAGCCGCAACTGCCCCTTGGATCGTCAGGGCCGGTCCACCGATGTGGATTATTATGCCTGAACACTACGTCTCCCCGCCCTTTGGGGCGTAAACGAGCCAACGAATGACTCCATCGGACCCGGATCGTCCGATCAAACCGAGGCGCCTCGCAACAGCAACAACCACATAGGTGAAAAGTATATAAATGTCAGGGCTGGTAGGTCACTGACACCACCCTAGCTAGAAAGAAACGCAGGCCCTCCCTGATGTCCTTCTCCCGTTTTAGGTTCATACCGGGGTGTGAGGCTCACGAATTCACGTTATACACAAAGCTACACCACACAGGCGGTGCTTTGATCATCACCACAAGACTTTGCTTTTCAACAGAAGCCCTGATCACTGCATCTTAGCATGCCACACAGGCAATTCACACCGTGCAACTGATGGCTATCAATCACACAGAACAAATTCCAATGTCGGACACACAGTCCATTTACAAGTCCGTTCTGGGTCTGAACGAAACCGAAGGCACTAAATACCTCGCAAACCCTTCGATCAACACGTACGTCTGAACGATCACCACTCATTATCCATATTTCGGGATGCCTCCCAATCAGGACCTCGGTTACCATCCAAACGAGGTGAAGATCTCCGGTCTTCGACCATCGTCTTCATCTTCGACTTTCAATCGTCGGTCAATTATTCGAAATGAGAATTAACTCGGCCTTTTCAAATAATTCACGTATATTTAGAATTTCAAATCGATTTATTTCAATGGTTAAATTATCCGACAACACCAATTTTGTTCTTTAATGTAATTTTCACACCAAATACATTCAACCATCAAATGTCACATAAATCAAGCAAATTCAGTTTATTTCCATTCCATATCGCTTATGATATTTTATAACTTTTTATCGCTATTTTTATTTATTTTAAAATAGCCATTTTATTCAAAACGACGCTTCGGGCCATAAGGCGGCCGTGGCGCTGTTTTTCTTCAGATTTGATTTACACATATCTGAAAATCTAACCGTTGGATCTTCACAAAATTTACATCATTAGAAAGGTCTTTTCAAAACGAATCCAACGGTTCCAGTTTCGGGAAAATCCGACGGTCGGATCTCCCGGTACAATCGTTTGAAGTTTCGATTTCAAAATACGAACTGCAGCGTCGTTATTCGATTAAATATAATTATATTTATATATATATATAAATAAATATAATCGTTTCTGGCGCTGTTTTTCTTCAAATTTGAATTAAACATTCCAGACAATCCAACCGTTGGATTTTTACAAGGTTGGTGCCGTTGGAAAGATTATTCCAAGGCGAACCCGACGGTTGAGGTTTCGGGAAAATCCAATGGTCGGATTTCCCGTACTAGTCGTTTGAAATCACGGTTTCAAAATACGAACTGCACGGCTTCGTTTCGTTTTAATTTTATTTATATTTATATATTTATATAAATATAGTTCATTCAATGTTTTTTTATATCGTTTTCACTTCAAATATTTTTCTAACACCTTAAATTTTGGAAAAATTTCGCCATAACCTCCCCTGTACCGGGAGCGTCGGGAAATCGCAAATAGCGTCCCGGTCCTTCTAATCTCAAAAAGAAAAAGAAAAAGCCAAGCGGCTAGCCAACAGGCTCAAAATCATCACCCAAACAAATCAGTAAATGTGTACCTATTTGTCGGGCACAAAATTTTATTCCTCTTCTCTAGCCCCTTTGCTATAACCTGTTCAATGAATATGCATGTACATATATATACAGTCTATATCATTTTCCATTTTCTATTCAACTTCAAATTTGATTTCTATTTGGTTTAAAAACACCATTCATTCTAATGTTACATAAATAGGTGCAAATCATTTCATTAGCTAATTAATGAATATTTCAACTTGTATATGTTTATTTTGAACAAGTGGCTATTTTTAACACTTCACATTTCAACGATTTCTGCATACAATAAAAATGTGATTTTTATTGTAAAACGATTATTTCAAAACACTATTTTTCTATATAGTTCATATAGTCGATAAAAGGTGATTTTTATTATCAAACAATTTATTTCAAAATATGAATACCATTCAACACATGAATTTCTAAACAACGAATGAATATCAATTCAACACATGAATGTTTTCAATAGTTTTTATATATCGATAAAAATGTGATTTTTATTATCGAACTATTTATTTCAAAATATGAATACCATTCAACACATGAATTTCTAAACAACGAATGAATATCAATTCAACACATGAATGTTTTCAATAGTTTTTATATATCGATAAAAATGTGATTTTTATTATCGAACAATTTATTTCAAAATATGAATACCATTCAACACATGAATTTCTAAACAACGAATGAATATCAATTCAACACATGAATGTTTTCAATAGTTTTTATATATAGATAAAAATGTGATTTTTATTATCGAACAATTTATTTCAAAATATGAATACCATTCAACACATGAATTTCTAAACAACGAATGAATATCAATTCAACACATGAATGTTTTCAGTAGTTTTTATATATAGATAAAAATGTGATTTTTATTATCGAACAATTTATTTCAAAATATGAATACCATTCAACACATGAATTTCTAAACAACGAATGAATATCAATTCAACACATGAATGTTTTCAATAGTTTTTATATATAGATAAAAATGTGATTTTTATTATCGAACAATTTATTTCAAAATATGAATACCATTCAACACATGAATTTCTAAACAACGAATGAATATCAATTCAACACATGAATGTTTTCTATACAATGAATAAATATAGTTTAAGCATATGAAAATAATTCAAACACACAAATATTATTCAAAATTTCGGCAGCATAACGGCAGGGTAGTTACACCGGCACCGTCCCTAGTACGGCTCCTCGCTCTACCTTAAAACCTCGCGGTTTTTGACAATTGGGTTCATGCATCTAGTTCGCACGCAGGCGGCATGTATATATTTATTTCATTTCCACAAACTAATCCTAAGTGGTTTCAACCAAATATTTCACAACCACAAATGGGTATTTTTCAACCTCAATCAACCAATATCAATCTCAAACAATCCCAAACAATCATTCAATTTTCACAACAGTTTCAACCAATAAATATCGTCCATGGTTTGTGGACGAGGGGCGTATATGTATATATATATTTATATATAGCAATTTATATATAGCTATTCACTTTCATTGTCAACACATATATATAATTATTTTTAAATCAGAAATCTCACCAATAGCTATCCAACTTCACGACTCTTCTTAATAGAAATCTTCGCCTATTTGTCGCTTTCACCCGTATTCTCTGCATATGTAAAAATAGAATTTTTTTACTATGCTATTCAATATATAAAAATATGATTTTTACTTTCGCTTTCAACATATAAAAATATGATTTTTACTTTTGCTTTCACATATAAAAAATATGATTTTTACTTGTGCTTTCACATATAAAAAAATATGTTTTCTATTTTTGCTTTCACATATAAAAATATGTTTTCTATTTTTGCTTTCAACATATAAAAATATGTTTTCAATTTTTGACAAAATCCGTTTTCTAGTTTATAAGTCATTTTAAAATCAGTTTTTATATTCTTTAAAATTTCTTTAAAATCAAATCAGTTTTTATTTAAAAAAACAAAATCAGTTTTTATACTTTTTAAAATTCAGTTTTGAATACTTTAAAAATCAGTTTTGAATACTTTAAAAACAAATCAGTTCAATTTCTTTATTTTTAAAACAGTTTCAGTTTTTAAATCCTTTTTAAAAATTACTGTTTCAAAATCTATTTAAAAATTACTGTTTTTAAAATCTATTTAAAAATTACTGTTTTAAAATCTTAAGAAAATAAAATAACAGAGCTAATAAAAAAAAACTTACAAAAAAGGGGGGGTGGCTCTGCGTCTTCGCGAGCTTCGAGGGGGGTGGCTCTGCGTCTTCGCGAGCTTCGAGGGGGGTGGCTCTGCGTCTTCGCGAGCTTCGAGGGGGGGGGGGTGGCTCTGCGTCTTCGCGAGCTTCGAGGGGGGGGTGGCTCTGATTGAAGGAGGAGGAGGGCGGTCGGATTGAAGGAGGAGGAGGGCGGCTTCGTGGGTGCGATCGATGGAGGCGGTGATGATTCGATTTAGGGTTTTTTTTTTTTTTTTTTTTCTTTCTCTGGTTTTAATCGAATGAGGGGGGGGCCAAGCGGGAGATAAGAGGGAGGGAGGGAAATAAAAATCATTTTATTATTTTATTATTTTATTATTTAATTTCGCAAAAAGGTTGACTTTTACATACGACCTCTAAACGAGGCCCACCGCCTGCCGTCCATAGCGTTATACCCCCATTCTGAACACAATGGGATATGTATCGCAAGCTGATTTGATCGTTACAGTCAGTTTCCTTTTGAATTTACATTTAAATCACTATATTGAATTTTAAACGTACATTTCAAATTACCGGGGTCACATACTAACTAGAAAAATTCCAGAAAAATATTTTCTAGCTTCGTATTGACGATACGGTCCTAACAAAACTAGTTTCGTCGAATTCTGAGACCGTTTGAAAAATGGCCAATTTCCAGTCGATTAAAATCAACTGAAACTGGTCAAACGCGTTTTCCTTTGCCACGCTCACATATTGATTCGAAAAATTATGAAATTTGAAACCTAGCAATAACTTGACACTGCGGACCCAACAAAAGTGGTTTCGTCGAAATCCGAGGTCATCTGCAAAATATCCATTTTTAAGGGCCTTATATATATATAAATATATATAAATTCCACAGCGACTATTTCTAATTTCAAACTGGACATATCTTATCATTTCTAAGATGAAATCTCAGTTTGTTAACTTCGTTATAAAGATATAGTTATACAGATTCAAATATTTCTTGTTTCGTTCAATTCTGACTTATATTGAATTCTGTATATTCATTTGAAATTAGAAATCGAATTTTCGAACTACCGCGCTATTTTCAATTCCATATATAATTATATTTAATTATATTCGTTTTCAAATGTCGATTCAACTCAGTTTTCATCGCCATTATTTAAAATATTTATTTTAAATATTTAAAATCCATTATTTTAGCCAATTTAAAATTTTTAAATTGGTTCAGATTTTCTGGGTCGTTACAGGTTTAAACCTCTAGTAGCAATTCAAACTCCATCAAATTTTTAGATCAATGTGGATAGATCCTACCGATAAGTTATTCTTCTTTACAATTCTTATGATTCTCCAATATTTCTTTATGAATCTTTTTCAATCAATCAATTTTTTTACTTTTGATTTCGTTTGATTTTTTTTATTTATGTTGTTATTGAATATAATTATGAGAAATTACAAAGCGGATCGATAGATGATGGGATGTATATATTAATAAAATATTATTTAGTAGCTTATTATCTACGATCGTCCGCAGCAGTAGCCTAGCGGTTACAGACTTACGGCATGATAACCGTGGCGTGGGTTTGAAACCTAGATTAAGATGCTAAGAGCTTACCATGTGCATACGCTAAGATCAACCACTTATGTGGTGCTCGAAGACCAGAATAGGTGCACTAAGGAGGGTTTTACGACTCCGGTCGGATTCCCTCCTAAACAAATTCAAAAAAAAAAATGATTTATCTACGATATGTCTATGGTTATTTAAAGGGAACCTGGTGCACAAGGTAAAATCCTAAATTGATGTTTGTTTAATCTATTTCATAAGATATTATTATAACTTATTTAATATAAAATATTCTCTCTTTTTTACTACAAATTATTTCACGCTCTGCTTATCAAACATAACAAGCAATCTTTTGAAAAAAAATGGAGATATACAGCTTTTATTTTTTTAACTTCCTTTGAACTGAAAAATATTGCGACTAGACAAAAAGAGAATTGACATGAGTAAAAAAATTCTGATTTTTATGAGCCAATAGTAAGGTTCTTGCATCGACCCTTAGGTGTGCATATGTCGATATTCAGTGATGAAAAAATATTTGATATTGGTCTAAACACAAAGTGGAGTGGTATATAGTTTCCAAAAAACAATACTTTATTTTATCTAGCTTGACTAACAAGATGCAAGGAAACCAGCATAAACCAATATTTCAGTGTTCAATGGCTCAATGCTTCCATACTAGCTTCATCAACTCAGATATAAGTTGCAGTGATGTGCATTGAAATATGTC
This sequence comes from Allium sativum, assembly GCA_030737875.1. Classification (NCBI taxonomy): domain Eukaryota; kingdom Viridiplantae; phylum Streptophyta; class Magnoliopsida; order Asparagales; family Amaryllidaceae; genus Allium; species Allium sativum. The sequence goes on along the minus strand of CM060909.1, from coordinate 422,084,420 downwards.
ACGTTAGATATGTGTAATGATGTGCACTGAAATAAACATAAGTTTTTTTCCTACTCTGTTATAGGATAAAAAAAAGGGAAAAGTGTTGGAAAAGAAATTCCCAAAGTTGTATAGATGACATTTGCAGAATAACAAGCTATAGTGTTAGAGTAATAGGAGATGGAGAAGGTTCCACTTACAAGATTTGGTAGGGCGAGTTATGTAGATAAAAATTTTGCCCTCCCTTTTTTGATGGATTTTGTACTAACTTGAAGAATAGTTAAATTACAATACTATGTTATTTTAAAATTATAATTTATATATATAATCTTTAGTGAGTAATCATTGGTTGATTGAACACTGGAACTTAAAATATTGTACTAGAATAACACATATTTTCTCATAAAATTATTCCTACCTATTCGCTTTTGTTGTAATTTTTTTGTTAATATAACGGTGTCAAGTATGAAATATGTTGGGTATGCAGGTATGTAGATATTTTACTTTGTAAAGAGATAATATAGTCCGCAATTGCTTAGAATCGTGAGGCAGCTCAATGTGGCATTGATTATTTTAATGAGGAAAATACTACCCAATCAGTTGCTATAGAAACCTAAAGGCATTCACAAGGTAAAGAATACTTATATTACAAGTTTTTTTTACTTTAGTAATAAAGGTAAGTGATGTAGACTAATGTAGAGAAGGAGTTAAATTTATATATAATTTGCTTGATATTTCGATATTTGTCTATATTGCTTTATTTGAATATAGTTTGTTTAAAATCTTGCAACTTATATCTAAAAGAACTAGATGCATTTTTTCTCCAAGTCATTATTAGCAAAATGAGAAGCGAGAAGCGTGTAGTTTGTTAGCTATTCTTCCTTACATCTTCTGCATATAGATGGAAGTAGATGTTCTTACCATAAAAGTATTAACTGCATATCTCTAAATCTACACCATCCAACTATCTAAAGGAGATAACAAAAGACATTGATAACTCCTTGCTGGCAGCTTTCAAAATGAGATGTCACTCAGTTTGTTCAATGTTTGCTTCACCTGATTTCACTGAATTGTATTTTATTAAAAAAAATTACTTGGTAGTTGTTTGCTTAATTGAAGAAAAAGTGGATATTAGTAACTAAAGGTTACCTAAAAAAATTCATTTTGGTTTACTTCTTGAAGTTAAGTAAATTCTATGGTCTAATTTGTGTTTGAGTACATGAATACCATAAACCACTGATGGTTTAAATAAAACTTCCACCTATATTAGATTTGTTTTCGTGTGCAGCTTATAAATAAAATATTAGTTATGTTGAGAATTTAATATGTTTGATCCCTGCCCCTATGAAGTGTTCATATTTTGAACATATGCATTGTTCAACAGTGAGTTGATTTTCAATTTTTTATTTCAATAATAAATAGCCTTTTCCTTTGAAAAGTAAGATTTAGTCAAAATACAATTGATTTGTAACTGCGATCAATCAAAGTACTCAACCTCATTGTACAAGAGACTATTATCAAGTCATTAGCTAAATAATATTACTAAAACAAGTAATATGTTATTTTGTAGGTTGCATTTTAGTAACTTACACATATGTGTTTTTAATAACCGAGACACTTTTCACTCATGTTATTCTCATTTATTTGCATGCCAACCATTTTAGTACACACAACCACTTTTGAAATAAGCGTGTCTTTTCAGTACTCAATTAAGAATTGAGAATCATAATTTTATTTTATTTGTGACAAGAGTATGTATCAGAGCTGCAAAAAGCATAAATCAAGGAAGAGGTAAGGGATGTGGATCTAATTTTGACATGGTATGGTAGATTTAGGTAACCAAGGTTTCAAATCTCGAAAATCTCGGCCAAGATCTTGGCCGAGATCTCGTTTTCGAGATCAAGTGATTCGAAGCAGCAAATGTCGGTCATATCTCATTTGAGCCGAGATCTCGGTCGAGATCTATTCACGAGATCTCGGTCGAAACCATTGTATTTTGAATTTTAACTTTATAACGAGTTGGGTCTAAAATATTTTCTTTATTTCTAGGCTTATATTTGTTGTGTTATCTAAATAACAAACTAAAAGCTTCCTATTTTATTTCTAACCATGATGTCCTGCACCTATACAATAAGAATATGCATGTACAATTAGAACATGCAACCATGCATATGTACAAACAAGACATCACCCTTTGTGCATTCCAAGCGTTGTCCTACACTTGTACAAACAAGAAAATTGTTATTTTTATGAATGTTTAGTCACAGACTCATTGACACTATTTTATTATATAAAACAAGAAATTAATTAGTAATTTCTTAACTATGTAATTCTATTTTAACTTATTTGGTTGTATATATTTCTAAATGACTGCAGAGTCATTCCAAAAAAAAACTTATTTCCAAATGATTGCAGATTGCATATATTTCTTAACTATGTAAGTTTATTATACATCTCTTCATCTGATTGTTATGTTATACATCATGTCCAAAAATTCTATTTATTTATTACCCTTGTATAGTCTAGAAGGTTTTTCAAGCTACAAATCATTAACAACCAGTGTACTCTTAGTGAAAATCAAGTAAGTTAAACATTTTTTTGTAATTAGCATTTATAAATTAGTTGCATACTTGAATGTAAACTAATGTTGAAAATATTAAGTAGTTCAAGATCATTTCGAGATGTACTTTATGATCCGAGACATAATTCCGGGATGAACACCGATATGCATTTATCTCGTCTGAGATCTCACCCAATACGAGATTGGGTTCCAAAAAATATCAAAACGAAACGTGACTGAATTCCGAGATTTAAAACCTTGTAGATAACATTACTTTTCTAATCTGCATGGTTCATGTTGTTGTTTGTGTCCGACGAATCGAGCGTAAACCCCACTAAACTGCTCGGTTTGACCTAATCGTTGTGGGAGAGACGTTCGCGTCTGAGGCTTCCAATGTATTGATGCGAACATCACTCCCACATACTTTCCCTTCCATCCTTTTGTTCTCACTCGTATCTATCTTCTTCATCATCTCATCCAACTCTTTTATTTTGTGCTTTCTTCACAACAAATGGCAGATCCAAGTTCACGAAGTGATGATTCTAATGTTAAAGATTTGTAAGAAATCAAGTTTGTTAGACTGTATTATGCCACAAGATGAACTCAATTTAATAGGATTCCAGAACAGATCCAGTCATCACCATGACATTACTCATTCATTTGAAATTGTGTAGGAGCTATTGATGATATACATGTAATGGCTCATGTTCCTCACGAAGATATGCAATTTGTAGGACGTTGTAACTACCCAGATTTTTCGGTCATTTGGATTTGATTATTTAAATTGGTTTTGAATATTATATTATAAATATTAATGAATTTAAATATAGGATTTATTATTGAATGGAGTTTGAACGTATAAATTTATATTTAATTTAAAACAAACTCGCAGTGGCACGATAGTTCGTAATATTGAGTTTTGAATTCGATTAGATACACAAGATTCAATATAAGTTGGAATTCTGTGAAATAGGAAACATTAGAATCTAGTTGATTATAATTTTCTAATTAAAGAGAAAAATCAAGATCTCATATTATAGAGTGTATGATATTTCCAAATCAAATTTTCAGAAAGTCGCTACGGAATCGTTTATAAACCATAGTGTTTATTTAATAAATTTAAAAAGAGATTTTATATAATTTGGATATCATTTTGACTCGGAAATGTTAATGTTAAGTTTTAAATCCATATTGGTTTAATTTGAAGTTATATATATATATTTGATTTGGTTATATTTGATAATAATAATTTATTCAGTTAAATTGTTCTAGAATTTAATTATATTTTATCAATATTATATAAGCCTTAGAAATAGCTATTTTCCAGACGATCTCCGGTTTCAATGAAACAAATTTTATTGAAATACGTATAACTAGTTATTGTAAGATTTCCGGTTTGGAGTCAATCATAGTTTTTTATGAGCAGGCGATATTTAAATGTGAACCGATGAATAAATTGAAATTAAAATAACTCTATTTTGCAAATGAAGTCGGCTTTCAACGAAATTAATTTCATTGGATTTGAAACATCAATATATAGCGGTTCGTGCATTTTTGTTACGTTTGAAATCCGTGTGTGGCGGTGCATATATTTAACGTGTTACGTAAATAGCTGTATAATTTAATTAACCATGTAAAAATAATATAATGTATATATTACTTCCACCATAAGTAAATTAAAACTATACATGACTACACTAACATTGCTTAAGCCTTAAGGAATGAAAACTAGCCTACCCCAACATTTGATTTCAAACTGCATCTACCCTATCCCATACATTCAGACCAAAAATAGGATATAGTACCTACCATATTTCTTCATTGCTAAGCAAGTCGAACCTATCCTATATTTTCATCACATACGTCAAACCACACACAACTACCCTACCCTATTAGAAATTCACATAGCTACTTCGTACCCCTCTATAACATGCCACCCAAACATTTCTTCTGCTATAAATACAAAGCCTCCTCTCAATTTGGTTTCGTTTTTAGTAAGCATGAAGAGAACCGACCTCAATGCGAGAAATAAAATTTATCTTCTCGTCCACTTCGTATAACCGATGGTCCTAACTAAAGAAGCGAAGAGGAAGATAAGTGCTCGCGAATGGCAGTGGTGACCGGGTTTCCGACATCGAGAAAGTGGTGCAGTTCGGAGTTGTTAATGGCGTGAGTTTACAGTGTACTGGAAAGAGGCGAGGGTCTAGGAGGGACGAGGTCAGGCCAGAGAGGTAGAGGAAGGTTGGGTGTAGGTACATATGGAGATGGACGGCACACCGATGGTCGAGGCGAAAGTTGATCGATGTCTAGCATGGGTGTTTGGTGCAGCAGTAAAGTGAAGGCACGATGTCAGATGGGAGAAGAAGAAATGGGAGTGACAATCACAAATAAAAGATGACGTGGGTAAAGGAGCAGGTAGAAGATAATACAAATGTGGTTAATCGAATATTGAAATATGCCTAATCTTATATTAGTCTGCCTAATCACGTTTAACTGGGTTATATAATATTGGCATTAAGATAATATAATTATCTGCAACATATCCTATTGACATTTACAACATATGAATGTGTGTGTGAAAGGGTTATATAACCCAGTTATATTACGGATGGTTAAAGAATGGGTATTTATCTAATCATATTGGCATAACCATTTATTTTGAATTAATCTAGTTGGATCCTAATAATAATATGGGTTATACTGATAATTAACTTTAAACCTGGATATATTCTAGAATGTTCAGAGTACAATGCGTAGGAATTAACTTATTGATTTATACAACCCAACTATATTACATAGCCAGTTTAATAACGTGTTCCAAGGAATTAAATATAACATGTTAGAAATAAAAGGAGCAGGTGGAGAGAAAGTTTCACGTGCCTAATCTAAGTAAATCAGGGGTCGATAATTACATATTAGATTAGTATGAATAAAGTTAATCAAGACATTAATTAATAAATTTAAATAGTGTGACCTTATAATTTATATAACATGTGCATATATTAATAGAATGGAACAAACCAAACGGCATTGAGACCGTATCAACGAGCACTTTAGGGTGAAGCCAGTTTGGACGGAGATGGAAGCAGTTGAGGTTTTTAATTAAATTAAACACATGTTTAATTTAATTAAAAAAGAACCATTTAAAAGATGAATGGAGTCCAAGGTGAGTTTACTCACTCAGTTAGTTCCACTTATGTTTTATATAAGTCGGGTTTAATATTTGTGTGCTAAGGTAACCAATTGAGGTAACCTACCTTGTTGGTCATGTTTATAATAATATAAACGCACAAATTTAATAATTGGATGCTTGTATTGCTGTTATTAGTTGATTGTTTAAATTTATTAGTTAAACTGATTATTTTAGTCTATTGTGATGGAAATATATTATCGTATTGAATGAATGGTTATTTGAGGTAACCTATTTCGATGTAGGGAAAACAGGTTGGAGGAATCCAGCTGGATTCCTCAAATTTATGGTTTATTTTCATATCATCAGTATATGAATTGTTTAACTAATCTAATCAAATGCTTGATTTGGTTAGTGGTTATTGAATTAAAATTCAATGGTTGTTATGTTATTAACCAATGGGCAGTATTAGTTATGTAATTGCAGTAGATGGTCCTAAAAATCCATCATTTTATGAACATCGGTTTACTGTCAGGTGAACTGATAGAAATGAAGTTATGAATTTATTTTATAACTAAAAATATATTTTGAAATCTATTTATATAATTTATTTTGAATAAAAGGTTTATAAAAAGAAAATCAATTACTTTATTATTTATAAGTAATTATAAACAAATTTTATAAGTCAATTTCTTGTATTTAAACAAGATTTATAAGCAAGTAATTCAGAATTAACCTAGGAATTAATAGTCGGGATTAATTGTTTTGAAGAAAGAATTAAGCAAATTATTTAAATTAATTGTTAACTAATTTGAATGGGACGACTAATTGGAACTGGTTAACAAGTTAACCATAGTTCTAGTTGACCAGGTCAACTATTTTACCTGGAATTGATTACTAAATAAATTTATTCACATTTAAATTGATAATGGATAGTTGTGACAAGTATTTGTCGTAATCTAATACGAGCTCTCAAGAGATTTAACGATCTTTTTAATTAGTTGATTTTAAAGACAATTATTCAATTATTAATTATTTAATGAAGTAAATTTTTATTATATTAACCTTTAAGGAAGATTAATTATTAGATTACGATTAATGTTGATGTAAACTATTTTATAGTATTGAAATGGATTATTATTTAATAATCGTAGTAATGATGTTATGATTAGGATTAAATTTACTGGAGTTAATGGAGTCTTAAGACCTGTTTATGATTGAAGGGAATTATAAGTCAAATTTAGTAATAGTAATAGAAGTCAAGTTAAAATGAATTCTTATTAAGAATTCTATCGATTTGATTTATATAAAAGCCATGTTGATTTGTATAAAAGCAACGTTGAGCAAAGTATAGAGCCTTGTTGAGAATGGATTAATGTGGTAAATGATTTCAAGAATCGAAACAAGTTTATAGATTGATTATAAACTTAAGGAAGACTAAATGGAATTGAAAAGCCATAAAGCGATAAACAATAGAGCGGAGTTGAAATAAGAACTTAAATGGATTTGAAATTGGTGATGCGAGTTAGTTCAATAATTCGATTTAAATTCGAATAATTTATATATGAAAGGAAGTTTTGTTGAAATAAAATCGAGATAAGTTTGAGATAAATTATTTATTGGCAGTGCAGTTTGAGATAAGTTTATAAGGTGTTTAAAAATGATTTTATTTATAATAAAAGTAAGACTCGTATATATAATATTGAAAGGATGTTTAATGATAATAGTTATGGCCTTAAATTGAGTAAATGTATTTAAGGTTTGAATTAAGGGGTTTCAAAAGAAAGAGTAGGGTTTTAAATCCCATACTTTATCGAATAAAATATGGAAAATTTCCGTGATATTTACTAAAGGTTGGGTTTTCCTTAACAAACTTTTATTTATTCTGATGGTAAGAATGTTTTTAATTCAAGGTTTGAGAGATAAATAAAATATCCTAACTTGAACGACTTTACGATTATCCAAAGGATAATACTAGTTTGTGTAACGAGGGTAGATTAGGATAACAAATATATTATTTCCATTAATAAGCGTTATAATCATTAAATTTAAATTTTATAAGCTGAATTAAATAGTTTTGAGCATATTCTTATTTTGAAATAAGAAGTAAAGTGCTATGTTCTAAATATTGGAAGATATAAAAGTTTTGATTAAAACTGGTAAATTAAAGAGGCCAAGTGAAGTTGTATACTAAACCAGTGGATACAATTTATTTTTATGAATGAATAATTGTTTATTTGGTAGTTAAATAACCGACTATCAAATCTGGCCTAATACGATTGTTGGTACGGAAATACTGAGATCAAAAATTATATTCGAAAACCATTCTGAACTAGCGAATACGTGGAAGATGATGATTGAAGATGGAGCAGTTGAAGACCGTTAATCTTCATGAGCAGAAGAACTACTTGTTGAATTTCTAAGGGTATCTCCCAATGATATTTTTACTTGTGATTCTACATGATTGGAATCTACGGATTGCAAGGACTACTTGCTGCTGATCCTTGGGATGACTCCTATATAGTATGCGATAGGAGGGTACCTTCGGTTCATCCTGTATCCCAGATGACTCGTATGGATGAATGTCCGACATAGTATTTTTTAAGAGTCACATACGTTGGTTTTACAAATATACCAAGTATGGTGGCATAGAAGGAAAATTATTTCAGCATTAACACTCAGAGTATATTTGTGGACGTCAATTAGTGATTTGATGGATCTGACGGTATGACATTCAAAGTAAATGATCGTGTGATATTCTTAAAAAGGTAATAATAACCTCAAGCCTCATCAACCGGGAAATGATAAAAATCGAGCAGTGTAACAATATGGAAAATCAGAACCAATTTAAAAATTTTAATTTGGCTATTTTAATGAATTTTGAATATTTAAAATAATTTATTTTAAATAATAACAACTAAAAATTCTTTTGGATCGAAGTTATAGTGAATATATTTATTTTAATTATAAAACAAGGCCTGAAATGGCGCGGTAGTTTGAAAATTTGAATTCGAACTTTGACTGACTGTACAAGATGCAAAATAAAACGGATTTCAGTGAAACCAAAAATATTTAAATCTGTTTAAGAATATCTTTCTAACGAATCTGAAAAATCAAAATTTCATTGCGGAATCAAAAGTTATGGCCAAATGAATTTTTAGAAAGGTCGCTATGGAATTAATATAGCCCTTGAAAATAGACATTTTGCAAACGACCTCCGTTTTCGACGAAACCTCTTTTGTTGGATCTGGAATGTCAAATTATTACTAGATTCCAGTTTTCATAATTTTTGGAATTAATATGTGAGCGTGGCAAAAGAAAACGTGTTCGGTTAATTTCAGTCAATTTGGATCGACTAGAAAATAACCATTTTTCAAACGATCTCCAAATTCGACGAAATCAGTTTTTTTGGGACCGTATCGTCCAAACATAGCCAAATTTATTTTTCAGGAATTTTTAGAATCAGTATGTGGCTCCGGCAAATAAAAATGTACGTGAAAATCCATATTTGAATATTTTATATTTTAATTTGAAGAAAAACTGACTGAAACAGTTGAATGGGCCTGCGAAACATATTCCATTGTGTCTGGAATGGGGGTATTTAGTTAGCGATGACAGTCGTTGGGTTTGAAATGGAGTTCGTATGGAGAAAAGGGTATTTTTGGATTTAATTTAATTAAAAATTAAAATATAATTCCCTGGCCAATCATATTCTTCATCACTTTTCAAAATATCCCTAACCCTTGTAACCGACGGGGGCTCCCCCTTCCTACCTTCTCTCCTCTTTTTCTCCTCAATCATTCAACGAAATGAAGTGGCTCTTTGGAGGTTTTTGAAGATCGAAGTCCCCTCTCTTCAAATCCGTGTACGCCTTGCCCTCCCTCGCCTTGTGTACATTGAGAATCGGGCCCCCCAACCTACTTCGCGTCGACCGAATTTTTGCCCCCACCGCCACATCGAGTTGGGTCCCACCACCATCAACCTGCGCACCGTTCATAGCTCTTCCACATGGCGTATGCTGATCGTTACGAAGTTCAATGGTTTGGTCACAAAATCATGACCTAGTTTTGAACGTGGAACTGAGGTATACGGTTTTGGTTATTTAAACTGTTAACAACATTTAAAAGCGTTGCGAATGTTGATTTTAGAATAAAAATAATATCTTTCTCGTTTGTTGTTGAAATCCAGTGAAACAAGAGACACCGGGACCGTGAGGACGTCTTCTACATTCTAGAAGAGGCCGGAGAATTTTTGGAGCTTCCTACAATTTTTGGAGGAGTGGAACCCAATGTGAGATTTCTAAAATCAAATTTGAACGGAATGGCGATGTATAAATTATATGATCGATGTATAAGTTATATAAGCGTTGTACACCTCATGTATAAGCATTGTATAAATTATATGTGCGATGTATAAGTTATATATACGTTGTAAAAATCATTTGTTCGTTGAATGAAGCTGAAATGAAATTGAAATATATTTATATACGTATATATATATATATACTCCCCTCGTCCACAGACCATGGACGATATATATTGGTTGTGATTGTTTGGATTTTGGTTGACGGGAAATTTGGTTGATAAATACGAATCGTTGATAATGGTTGTTTGTGGTTGAAAACAAAATTGGAATTGTTTATGGAAAAATTCATTGTGATATGAAAATGATTGAAATGATTAGATCATTAGGATAAGAACCTTAGGGAACGCCGCGAGGCGTAAGGTAGTGCGAGGAGCCGTACTCGGGACAGTGCCGGTTTTAAACCCCCTATCGTTATGCTGTCGAAATTTTCTGAAATATTCATGTGTTTGATTTATATTCATGTGTTGAAATATATTCATGTGTTGGAAAAATATTCATATGACGAATAAATTGTTTTAACGATAAAAATCACATTTTTATCATGTATATGAAGTATATAAAATATTCATGTTTGAAATAAATTGTTTTAACAATAAAAAATCACATTTTTATTATATATACGAATCGCTAAAAATATTCATGTTTAAAATAAATTGTTTTAACGATAAAAATCACAATTTTATTATATATACGAATTGCTAAAAATATTCATGTTTGAAATAAATTGTTTTAACAATAAAAATCACAATATTATATATACGAATCGCTAAAAATATTCATGTTTGAAATAAATTGTTTTAACAATAAAAATCGCATTTTTAGATATATATATGAAGTGTTAAAAATAGTCATATGTTGAAATAAATAATTGTTGGGTAAAAATATTATTTTTAACACATATATGAAATGAAAATGGTTTGAAAATCGAAGAACAGATTATATATATAACTAAAATAAAACAAGTAACGACGCTGCAGTTCGTGTTTTGAAATCGTAACTTTAAGCGACTGTACCGGGAGATCCGACCGTCGGATTTTCCCGAAACCGAAACCGTTGGGTCCACTTTGAAAATATCTTTCCAACGATACCAAATTTGTAAAGATCCAACGGTTAGATTGTGTGAAATGTTTAATTCAAGTCTGAATAAAAACAACACCAGAATGGATTATATATATATATATATATAATTAAAACAAAACGAATAACGACGTTGCAGTTCGTATTCTGAAATCGTAACTTTAAACGATTGTACCGGGAGATCCGACTGTTGGATTTTCCTGAAACTAGAACCGTTGGATCCGTTTTGAAAAAATCTTTCCAATGGTATAAAATTTGTAAAGATTCAACGGTTAGATTTTCAGATATGTGTAAATCGAATATGAAGAAAAACAGCGCCATGGTCGCGTTATGGCCTGAAGCGTTGTTTAAAAAAATGGGCTATTTTTAAATAAATAAAAATAGCGATAAATCGTTATAAAATATTATAAATGATATAGAATGGAAATAAACCGAATTTACTCAGTTTATTGGATATTTGATAGTGGAATGTGTTTGACATGAAAATTATCTTAATGAACTGAATTATGGATGTCGAATAATTTAACCATAGGAATGGATAGATTTGAATTCTAAATATACATGAATTATTTTAAAAGGCTGAGTTAAATCTCATTTCAAATAATTGGTCGACGATTAGAAATCGATGATGAAGACGGTGGTTGAAGACCGGAGGTCTTCACATCGTTTGGATGATTGCTGATGTCTTGATTGGGAGGCACGCCAAGACAAGGTAATAATCGGTGGTCGTCCAGACGTACTTGGAGATCGACCGGATGTGCGAGCGCCTCTCTCCTGTATTGGACATATGGGACGTGAATAAGGTGCCTCCGGTTTCGTTCAGACCCAGAACAGACTTGTAAATGGATGTGTGTCTGATGTTGTAGATTGACAACGTGGCATGCAGAGATGCTGTGATCAAGGCTTTTGTTGGAAAGCAGAGTCTTGTGGTTGATGATCAAAGCATGGCTTTAATATAGCTAGCTTTGTGTATGGCGTTGATTCGTGGGCCTCACAGCCTGGTATGAACCAGAAACGGGAGAGGACATCAGGGAGGACATGCGTTTCCTTCTAGCAAGGAGTGGTATTTTGGTTTTACACGCCCGGACGTTTTACTTATGTGTATGATGGATAGCGAGGCGCCTCGGTTATTTTGGTCTCTGCGGAGCCGATGGATGGTTTGGTGGATATACCGGTCAGTTTGACGCCCCATAGGGCGGGGAAACGTAGTGTTCAGACATTTTAATCCACTTCGTATGGACCGACCCTGACGATCCAAGGGTCGATGCATTATGATCCTAAGACACGGGCTAGAGCGTCTCGAAGCAGTAAAGACGATCCCTTGCCTTGATTCATGACGGAAATCTAATTTCCAAATACGACATCGTGCACTTTTGATTGTAAACCTATACATGGTAACATAGTGGTATGGGGCACTTATGTCGTCTATGATTGATACTTATGATTGAAATTATTTGTAATAATATTAAATGCTTTTGTTTTATATGTAACAAGCATATTTTGGCCATTATAAGGTAAAAATCTATCCTCTAGTTTGCGTTGCATTATGTGATGGGACCTGAGTCTTATAATGGCTTCATTTTTGTAAAAAGCATTGCGATGTTTAAATGATTTACTTGTTTTAAGCACTGGCAATCCAATGGAGTAAACCCGTTCCGCGGTAGCGGCATAGTCCTATGATTGGCCTTATTATAAAATAAGTTAAATAGATTTCTCATACCAGTCCCATGACTGACTCATAGTTTGTTTCACTTGCAAACTCGGGTGCCCTATTTTCTACACGGGCAGCCTTGTATTCAGGTTTTAGCAGGCTCTCTCTGGATAGCTATGGAGCTGAAGATGGATTCTATCACTTCTTTTATGCTGTTCAGCTCCTGTTATGTATATTATGTTTGATTCCGCTGTAGACATTTTATATAAAGCTGAAACTAGTATGTTGTACTAAGTGTGATCCTATATACTGTGTAACTCTGATGATTATGTTTATCCAGTGTATTTTGTTGTACATTATCTGGTGTAATGATATATTTCTGTTCTGCTGTTATTTGTTTATGTGTTATATTCCAAAGATTACGCTTGCCACCGTGGAACGGGGGTATGGGGGTCGTCACAAGCAGGCAACATAACTATGTTGGTCGCTCCCATTAGGTTGTATTATCACCTGATCTAGAGAAAATTCATTTTCTTCTTTATTCTATCACTGCTGTATTCTTCATTGACGATGGTTTGAGCCCAACCGTCGGTGATATACATCCAGAACACTCAATGAAATGTGTGGCCGATCATGTAGGCCAGGTTGCAAGACGTTCTTACTAAACCCAACGTATTCCTCTCTAGAGATACACTATCGGAAGGTGGTTACATACCTTGTCATAGTGGGAATCAAAACTACAATAAGGGCCTGTAGTTTTTGTTTATAGATTATGTATGTAGAGCGTGAGATGCAAGTGTTCTGCAAGATGGTTATTTATTTGTTTTGGATACTATTGTAATATCAAAATAAGCTATGATTTCAAAATGTTTTGAGTTATCGTAAGGTAAACACCGTCTGTATTTATGTGTGGATTGGTCTTACGATTATCCTTTTCTTTCAAAAGGAGATTTTTAACTTAAATCAGTTAGATGATGTAACAACCCGGAAAATCTGAGCCAGTTTAAAATTTTTAATTCGGCTATTTTAGTGGATTTATAATATTTAAAATAAATTATTTTAAATAATAATGATGAAAAGTGTGTTTGAATTGACATTTGAAAATAAATATAATTATCTTTAATTATAAACAAGGCCTGAAATGGCGCGGCAGTTTCAAAATTTGAATTCGAACTTTGACTGACTGTACCGGGTGCAAAATAAAACGGATTTTAGTGAAACCAAAAATATTTAAATCTGTTTATGAATATCTTTCTAACGAATCTGAAAAATCAAAGTTTCATAGTGGGATTCAAAAGTTATGGCCAAATGAATTTTCAGAAAGGTCGCTATAGAGAATATATAGCCCTTGAAAATAGACATTTTGCAAATGACCTCAGAATTCGACGAAACCACTTTTGTTGGATCCGGGATGTCAAATTATTTCTAGGTTTCAAATTCCATAATTTTTGAAGTTAATATGTGAGCGTGGCAAGGGAAAATGCGTTTGGTCAATTTCTGTTAAATTGGATCGACCAGAATATGGCCATTTTTCAAACGTTCTCAGACTTCGTCGAAAGTAGTTTTGTTGGGACCGTATCGTCAAAACATAGCTAGATTTATTTTTGGGGAATTTTTAGAATTAGTATGTGGCCCCGGCAAATTGAAATGTACGTTCAACTCAAATATGAATGTTTTATACTTTAATTTGAAGAATAACTGACTGTAACAGTCGAATTGGCCTACGAAACATATCCCATTGTGTTCGGGATGGCGGTATTTAGCTAGGGGCGACAGTCGTTTGGTTTGGATTGGAGTTCGTATGGAGAAACTGGTATTTTTGAATTTAAATAAATTAAAAATAATTATAAACCCCTAGGGCCAATAAGAATTAGCCTCACTCCATCGTTATTTTTCAAACCCGCTCTCTCTCCTCTTTGACCGACGACTCACAGTACTCCCACCTTCCCGTCCACTTTCCGACCGCCACAGTCACCGTTAGCCTCCGCTACCACCCAAACTTTGAAGCTCTCTCCTCCCTCTTCAAATCAACACAAACTACCACACCCCTCGTCGCTCCAATCGAGAGAACCACCTCGCTGAACCTCCGTTCTTTGAAACGCCGCCCCGCCAAAGTCTGACCACCGAACTGCACACTACCACCACGCGCCTAAGCGCGATTCGAAGCTCTTCGAGGCGTCAAAACCCGACTGAGTCCAGGTGCAGCGGATTGAAAGTAATTTCGAAACCTAGTTTCGAAGGTTCAAAGAAAGGTATCGGTTTTGGTATATTTAAACTGAAAATAACACTTTTAAGTGTTGCAAACTTTGAAAAATCGTATCTTTATCGTGTGTTAACGAAATTCGATGAAACAGGAGACACCGAGACCGTGATGACGCTCTCTACATACTAGAAGTGTCCGGGGATTTTTCTGAGCTTGCTAGGATTTTTAGAAAAGTGACAAACCAATGTGATATTTTTGAACTGAAATGTGAATGGAAACGAGTTGTATAAGTTATATAAGCGAAGTGTAAATTATATACGCATTGTATACCTCATGTACATGTGTTGTATAAGTTATATAAGCATGTATAAATTATACAAGCATTGTATGAAACATATATGCATTGAAAATGTGTTGAAATGAAAGTGAAATACTTAAATATATATAAATAAATATATATATATATATACACACTCCCCTCATCCACAAACCATGGACGATATTTATTGATTGTGAATTTGCGTGAAAAATTTGGTGGAAAATGCGAATGGTTGATGGGATTGTTTGTGGTTGATATTGTTTGATTGTGGTTGAAAAATACCATTGTGGTTGAAAAATACCCGTTTGTGGTTGAAACAAAATTTAGAATAGATTATGGAAAAGAAAAACATACTCGCCTGCGTGCGAACTAGATGTATGAAATCCCCGTTGTCAAAAACCGCGAGGTTTTAAGGTAGAGCGAGGAGCCGTACTCGGGACGGTGCCGGTTTTAAATACCCTGCCGTTATGCTGCCGAAATTTTCAATAATACTCATGTGTTAGAATTATTTTCATGTGTTGAAATTAATTTCATATGTTGAAACCAAATTCATGTGTTGAATAGAAATTCATGTGTTGAATAAATTCTTTGAATGATAAAAATAACATTTTATCACATATATAGACTATATAAAATATTCGTGTTTTAAATAAATTGTTTTAACCATAAAAATCACATTTTTATTTTATATATAAACTATAGAAATCATTCATCTGTTGAATAAAGGACTAGAACGATAAAAATCATATTTTTATCGTATATGTGAAGTCGATAACATTCAAGTGTTGAGTATATGAATTGAACAATAAAATTAACACCATTATTGTGAGTATGAAGTGCTAAAAACATTCATGTGTTGAATAAATATTTTTACGATAAAAATATCATTTTTATCATGTATACGACTCGCTAAAAATATACAAGTGTTAAAATAAATATTTGTTTGCTATGGATATTATTTTTAACATGTATATGAACTAAATAAAGTAGTCATGCGTTGAAATATATTTTTATTCGCTAAAAATATCATTTTTGTACGAAGAATGAAGTGTTAAAAATAACCACTTGTTCAAATAAATATTTGAGGGTTGAAAATATTATTTTTAACATGTGTAGGAAGTGTTAAAAATAACCATGTATAGAAATAAACCTTTGTTCGCTAGAAATATTATTTTTAGCTTAGATGTGCATATATATATATACATGTGTTGAACAGGAAAAATGGATTAGCTACTGAGTAAAGAATTTATTTGCGTGCCCAACAAATAGGTAAGCCTTAATGAGTTGGCCGCGCAATTTTATTATTATATCAACTCCTATGAATGCCATTGGATGTGGAGTGCTGGTTGTTCTGTGTGTAATTATAAAACGTCGCCATAAGATAGTAACAATAAATTTTGCACTACACTACCTGGCATACTGCAAGAAGATAGAATACTTCATCATATACCACATTAGCATTTGGAGCTGATGTGAAGAGGTTGAAGATGTACCATACAAGCAAGAGGCTTGTATGGTGATGACTATATTATACAGGTTGAACTGATGACTGATATGGACTATATAGAATGTAACGAGAAATTGCCAGATTAATAAAAACCCCACACGGGTCTGGAGTTGACAATAAACACGTCTCTCTAGTTGATAAGGCACAAAAACCATTTATAGGGTGATGAGAATTTATTCTCTGGAGTTATGATCTATACACACTCCCCTGTGGACGCTAGAATATATCACTATAAATATGTGCTTGCTTTTTAGGATTTATTGGGAGCCTAATACGGCCCAATAAATTTCCAAACCCCTTCTAATACAAAGGAGGTTATAGCAAAAAAAATCGAAATTTAAGAGCGTTAGTGAAATATTTGAAGTGAAAACGATATTGAAGTCGTCGAATGAATTATATTTGTATATATATAAATATAAATTAAATAAATCGAATCGAGCCCCTGTAGTTCGCGTTTTGAAATTGTAATTTAAAACGATTATACCGAAAGATCCGGCCATCGGATTTTGACGAAACTAGAACCGTTAGGTTCTCTTTTGAGAGATCTTTCCAATGATATAAACTTTGTTAAGATCCAACGGTTAGATTTTCAGATATGTGTAAAACAAATTTGAAGAAAAACGGTGCCAGTGCCACGACACGACCTGAGACGTCGTTTAATAAAATAGAGCCATTTTTAAATAAATAAAAATGGCGAGATATCATTATCAAATATTATTGACGATATGGAGTGGAAATAAACCAATTTTACTTGGTTTGCCTGATATTTGATGGTTGAATTTGTTTGACATGAAAATTATACTAAAGAACTGAAATGTGAATGTCGAATAATTTAACCGACGATCTTCACCTCGGATGGATGGGCGCTACTGATGCTCATGATTGGAGTAGCTACCTTGAATGGGCTGAAGTGGTAGCTGTCCGGACGTATTAGTTGATTGTACGGATATGCGTGGAATACGGTGCCTCCGGTTTCGTTCAGACCCAGAACGAACTTGTAAATGGATGCGTGTCTGACATTGGATTTTGTTCTATGCTGATTGATCTCTATTAAATATATATCTGTTTGGCGGCGGAGAATTTATTCTCTTGCTTAACGCCCTTCTTTGAAACGTACGAGCTCAGAGGTTATATATCGATAGAAATATGTCGCATGGAGTGAATTGCCTGTGTGGCATACCTAAGTGGCAGATGATCAAGGCTTCTGTTGCAAAGCAAAGTCTTGTGGTTGATGATCAAAGCATGGCCTACGTGGCATAGCTTTGTGTATAACGTGAATTCGCGAGCCTCACACCTCGGTATGAGTTAAAAACGGGATAAGGACCGCTGGCAGAACACGGCGTTTCTTTCTAGTTACGGTGGTGTCAGTGACTTACCAGCCCTGACATTTATATTATTTTCACCTGTGTGGTTGTTCGAATGCGAGGCGCCTCGATTATAGGTCTGTAAGGACCGGGAAACGTGTGTTCAGGAATAACTAATCCTCAAACGTAAGAGAGGACCGGCCCAACCGATTCCAAGGGTTACCCAGAGTGTGTAGTCCTGAGGCATTTGCTAAAGTGTCTCAAAGCGGAGAGGAGCTTGCCCCTTGTCTCGACTCATGATGGAATCCAATTTCCAACACGAAATTACGGATTTGATTGTAGAACTAGTATGGCGACATAATAGATGGTAGCTATGTCGCCTATGATTGATATTTATGATTGAATTTTCTTTTGAAACATATATGCACTAGTAATAATATCAAACACTTTTGTTTTATACGTATCAAGCATTTCTTGGCCATTATAAGGTAAAAATCTATCCTTCGGCTTGCATTGCATTGTGTGATGGGACCTGAGTCTTATAATGGCTTCATTTTTATAAAAAGCATTGCGATTATTAAATGATTTACTTTATTTCTTGCACTGGCAATCACTGGAGTGAACCCGTTCCGCGAAAGTGGTGTGGTCCTATGATTTGCCTAATTATTGTTGTTTAAGTGGTTAAGTTGATTTCTCATACCAGTCCCATGACTGACTCGTAGTTTGTTTTCACTTTGCAAACTCGGGTGCCCTTATTTTCACACGGGCAACCTTGTTGATAGGTAGCAGGTTATATTTTGGCTTTGCACTGCAGCACAGAGTGCGCTTTTGGCTTGTATGGCGAGGCTTGACTTCTCAGTATTTTGGCTATTGATATTCTGCCATTATTATCTATGTATATGATTCCACTTATGGCGATGTAGACTGACATCTCTTTTATGTACCCTTTATGTATATGTACCGCTTATGGCGATGTAGACTGATCATTTACTCTTATGCACTAAGTTGTATCCTACACTGTGCTCTCTGATGTTTATTACATGTTTATGATTCCGCGGTCATACTGATGTAAATTATTCTATTTTCTGTTTTTGCTATTAACTGTACTCTGCTAATGATGATTAATGTGTTATATTCCAATGATTATCCTTAACACCGTCGTACAGGGTTTAGAGATCATCACAGGTGGTATCAGAGCTTTGGTTAATCTTAGTTCTGGAATTTAACACATTAAACACCTCATCAGAATAGAATTAGTAGTGTTCTAAGGCGAGTAGCTCATTAGAGATAGGATTAGTAATGTCCTAGAATGAGCTAAGCAGAGTAGCAAAAATAATTTGATCAGTACATCGTTGTCATTCCTTATGTTCTTCTGCTTTACCATATATTAAAAATATCATTTCTGTGAACTTGACTCTTTTCTTGCTTATACAGAATTTGACTAGATGGCTACCTGAGAAGCAGCAGCTAGAGGAGGCCGAGGTAGAGGACGGGGGAATATCCCTGTTGTAGAAGAGCCCTTGATACAAGCACCAGTTCCTCAGCCATTCGACCTAGACCGAGTGGCGAAGAGGTACAAGAACATCGGGGGAAAAACCTTTTCAGGCACTGGCACAGTGATAGAAGCCTTGGCATGGTTGAAAACTTGTGAAAAAATCTTAGGTGGCTTGAGGCTTGGAACCCATGATAAGGCATTTATGGGTGCATGACTTTTACAAGAAGAGGCAGAATTATGGTGGGATGCCATCACCGCTGAGGATGAGGAAGATGCAGTGAGGACTTGGGATGAGTTCAAGACATTGTTTAAGGGGAAGTTCATCCCCGAGCAAGCGATGGAGCGTATGCATGATGAATTTTCCAACCTCGAGCAGGGAGATCGCTCCATTCAAGACTACCTTAACAAGTTCACATAGCTAGCTCGTTATGCACTAGAGCTTGTCCTGACCGCAAAGGCAAAGAACAAAAGGTTCATACATGGGCTTAAGCGTAAGTATCAGGATAGAGCCATGAGCCACATCAAACTTCCATTTGCAGAAATGGTGGAAATGGCCTGCAACTATGAAGACTTGGACGAGAGGAACCTCGGTATAGACCGCGCCAAAAGTTAGGCTGGAAACAAACGCAAAGCTTCTGGGAACCAGCCTGAGTCCAGCAACGCAGAAGCCGCTAATCAGCAAGCTAGTAAGCCACCCAAAGGAAGCTGTTTTAATTGCGGGAAGATGGGCCATTACTTAAATGTGTGCACGGCTCTAAAGCGGCAGAAGACAAACCTATAAAGCACAAGTCAGAACCCCCGCAACTCCTTTGAATGCTACAACTACCACCAGAAGGGGCACATCAGCAGAAATTGACCTTTGAAGAAGAACGCTCAAGTTTCTCATGTTTATGACGAGGTGAACCCGCCGGCTGCTTCAGATGGAGCAGGTAAACCCGATGTCTTGGGAGGTACCCTTACAATAATAAATATTCCTGTTTCTGTACTTTATGACACTGGCGCATCACAAAGTTTTATTGCAAGTAACACTGTTAGCAAGTTAAGGTTAAAACAAAGAAAACTTAAAGAATCAGTTAGAGTTCACAATCCGATAGGAGGTTATATTATTCTCAGTTCATATTGTAAAGTACCTGCTTCTTTTTCTCGATACCGGTTTCATTTTAATCTAATCGTTATGGATTTTCCTGAGTTTGATATCATTCTCGGATTAGATTGGTTAACGAAGTACGAGGCCGAAATAGATTGTGCTGAAAGGGTCATTAAATTTAAAACCAGGCTTGGATATATCACTGTACCATGCCATGGCTCAAATCCAGATAGAAAAGCATTTTGGTCGGTGCTAGAAGTTATTCCGACTTCCTTAGAAAAGATTCCAGTTGTTAAAAACTATGCGTGTGTGTTTGAAGAAGTCGAAAACTTACCTCCGCAAAGAGAAATTGAATTCAGAATTGATCTAATTCCGAATGCCAGACCAGTGGTACATCCAATTCGAAGAATGACTCCAAAGGAAAAAAAGAATTGGGCGACCAAACTAGACAACTACTGTGGAAAGGTCTGATCAGGCCGAGCTTTTCTAATTGGGGTGCAGCAGTAGTGTTTGTCCCGAAATCAGACGGTACCCTCCGACTATGTGTTGATTACCGAGATCGCAACAAGCAGACACTGAAGAATAAATATCCGTTGCCCCGCATCGATGATTTGTTAGATCAATTGAATGGAGCGCGAGTATTCTCCAGAATGGACCTAGCTATAGGTTTCCACCAATTACGTATAGCCGAAGACTATGTTCCTTGACAGCTTTCAGAGGCCCAGACATATTTTATGAATGGTTAGTAATGCCGTTCGGCTTATGTAACACTCCAGCATACTTCGTCGATTTAATGAACAGAGTGTTCCGTGGTGTCTTGAATAAATTTGTTTTGGTATTCATCGATGATATTTTAATCTACTCCAAGTCAGAAAGCGAGCATGAAAAACATTTAGAACAAGTGTTGGGAATTATGAGAAAGAACGTCTTCAAAGCTAAATTTTCTAAATGTATCTTCTGGCAAGATGAAGTGAAGTTCCTTGGCCATGTTGTGTCAAAGGTAGGAATTTCTGTGGATCCAAGAAAAATTATAGCAATTCAAGACTGGAAACAGCCTACCACCCCCCACAGAAGTTCGAAGTTTTTTTGGATTAGCTAGTTATTATCGAAAATTCGTTAAGGATTTTTCGAAGATATCAGGTCCATTAACAAAGCTTACAAAGAAGCACAAGAGATTTAATTGGACCTCCGATTGTGAAGAAGCTTTCCCGGAACTGAAATCAAAATTGACAACCGCTCCAGTATTAACCATTATCGATGGCAATCAGGATTTGACGGTATGGACAGATGCTTCTATTAGAGGTCTTGGTGCAGTATTAATGCAAAGAGGCCAAGTAGTCGCTTATGCAAGCCGTCAGCTAAAACCGCATGAGAAGAATTATGTAACTCATGATCTTGAGTTGCTAGCCATCATTTTTGCCTTGAAAATCTGGAGACATTACTTATTGGGTGAGAAATTCGAATTATATACAGACCATCCATCATTGAAGTATTTGTTCACCCAGAAAGATCTGAACTTGAGACAACAGCGTTGGCTAGAATTTCTCGCAGCATGTGATCTAGATATTCTGTATACTCTGGGGAAAGCCAACGTTGTAGCTGATGCGCTCAGCAGAAAAAATGAAATCATTGCCTGTCTTATCGTTACGTCTTCATTGATTGACAAGATTTCCATCCTCTAGAAAGAAGATGAATTTATTCAAAGGATCGGTCAGAAAATCAAGAAAGGAGAACCCTCGAGTTTCTAGATTGATAACCAAGGGGTTCTGAGGTTGAAAGGCCGAATTTGTATCCCCAATATTGCGGAGCTCCGAAGAGAAGTGATGGACGAATGTCACAAGTCCAAACTAAGTATCCATCCGGGTGTGAGAAAAATGTACAATGACCTCAAACGCACATTCTGGTGGAGGGCAATGAGAAGGGACATTACTATATATGTTAGCAGGTGCCCCACTTGTAAACTAGTCAAAAGCGATCAACAGAAACTAGCTGGATTATTACAACCATTGGAAATCCCAGGTTGGAAGTGGGAACATATTTCCATGGATTTCATAGATGGTTTTCCCCGAAGCAAGAAGGGAAATGACAGTATTTGGGTGATCGTAGATCGCTTCACGAAGACCGCCCATTTTATACTTGTCAGATCCAATTGGACCGCTCAAAATCTCGCACAGATATATTTCAAAGAAATTGTTAAGCTACATGGAGTGCTGATCAGCATAGTCAGTGATAGGGATCCATTATTTACTAGCAAATTCTGGGAGGCATTTCAAGTAGAACTGGGGACAAAACTAAACCTAAGCACCGCATATCATCCTCAGACAGATGGTCAAACTGAGAGGGTGAACCGAATTTTAGAAGATTTACGGCGGGCTTGTATTATTGATTTTGGCGGGTCATGGGAAGATCACTTGCATTTGGTGGAATTCTCATACAACAACAGTTATCAGGCAAGCTTAAAAATGTCGCCATTTGAAGCGTTATACGGTAGACCGTGCAGATCTCCCGCATGTTGGGTGGAGTCTGGAAACCAACTTGTATTGGGCCCCGATATGATTCGAGAAGCTTCAGACAAAGTCGATTTCAACAAGAAACGATTACAAACTGCCCAAAGCCAACAGAAAAGTTATGCGGATTCTAGAAGATGAGATTTAGCATTTGCTGTTGGTGATTATGTTTATTTGAGAGTTTCTCCGATAAGGGGAGTAATGAGGTTCAGTAAAACTGGGAAGTTGGCACCCAGATTTATTGATCCCTTTCCTGTACTTGAACGAATTGGAACTCTTGATTATAGGGTTCAATTACCTTATTGGTTGCCTGGGGTGCATAATGTATTTCACATATCGCAACTCAGAAAGCATGTGCATGATCCAGATCTAATTGTAGAAGAAGCAGCACAACAGGACTTGGAAATTACTCCAGAATTGGCAGTCAGAAGAGAGCCGATGAAGATCATCGGCAAAGAAACTAAAGAGATGAGGAACAAGATGGTTCACTTAGTTAAAGTATAGTGGAGTAGTGATCTTAGAGACCGTACTTGGGAAACTGAGGAGAGCATTAAGCAAGCCTATCCCAATTACAGAGTGGAAATCTCTGACTAACTCTGGTGTAAGGTACATTTACAATACTTTACATTTCCGTGTTTTTTCCTACTGTACTGTTGTTTCCTTTTCAAGGACGAAAAGTTTTAAGTGGGGGAGATTGTAACAACCCGGAAAATCTGAGCTAGTTTAAATTTTTTTAATTCGGCTATTTTAGTGGATTTTTAATATTTAAAATAAATTATTTTAAATAATAATGATGAAAAGTGTGTTTGAATCGATGTTTGAAAATAAATATAATTATCTTTAATTATAAACAAGGCCTGAAATGGCGTGGCAGTTTCAAAATTTGAATTCGAAAATTTGACTGACTGTACCGGGTGCAAAATAAAACGGATTTTAGTAAAACCAAAAATATTTATATCTGTTTATGAATATCTTTCTAACGAATCTGAAAAATCGAAGTTCCATAGCGGAAATCAAAAGTTATGGCCAAATGAATTTTCAGAAAGGTCGCTATAGAGAATATATAGCCCTTGAAAATAGACATTTTGCAAACGACCTCAGAATTCGACAAAACCACTTTTGTTGGATCCGGGATGTCAAATTATTGCTAGGTTTCAAATTCCATAATTATTGAAGTTAATATGTGAGCGTGGCAAGGGAAAATGTGTTTGGTCAATTTTTGTTAAATTGGATCGACCAGAATATGGCCATTTTTCAAACGGTCTCGGAATTCGACGAAACTAGTTTTGTTGGGACCGTATCGTCAAAACATAACTAGATTTATTTTTGGGGAATTTTTAGAATTAGTATGTGGCCCTGGCAAATTGAAATGTACGTTCAAATCAAATATTGAATGTTTTATACTTTAATTTGAAGAATAACTGACTGTAACAGTCGAATTGGCATACGAAACATATCCCATTGTGTTCAGGATGGGGTATTTAGCTAGGGGCGACAGTCATTGGGTTTGGATTGGAGCTTGTATGGAGAAACTGGTATTTTTGAATTTAAATAAATTAAAAATAATTATAAACCCCTAGGGCCAATAGGAATTAGCCTTACTCCATCGTTATTTTTCAAACCCGCTCTCTCTCCTCTTTGACCGACGAGGCACATTACTCCCACCTTCCCGTCCACTTTCCGACCGCCATAGTCACCGTTAGACTCCGCCACCACCCAAACTTTGAAGCTCTCTCCTCCCTCTTCAAATCAACACCAACTACCACACCCCTCGTCGCTCCAATTGAGAGAACCACCTCACTGAACCTTTGTTCTTTGAAGCGTCGCCCCGCCAAAGTCTGACCATCGAACTGCACACCACCACCACGCGCCTGAGCGCGATTCGAAGCTCTTCGAGGCGTCAAAACCCGATTGAGTCCAGGTGCAGCGAATTGAAAGTAATTTCGAAACCTAGTTTCGAAGGTTCAAAGAAAGGTATCGGCTTAGGTATATTTAAACTGAAAATAACACTTTTAAGTGTTGCAAACTTTGAAAAATCGTATCTTTATCGTGTGTTAACGAAATTCGATGAAACATGAGACATCGAGACCGTGACGATGCTCTCTACATACTAGAAGTGTCCGGGGATTTTTCTGAGCTCGCTAGGATTTTTAGAAAAGCGACAAACCAATGTGAGATTTTTGAACTGAAATGTGAATGGAAACGAGTTGTATAAGTTATATAAGCGAAGTGTAAATTATATACGCATTGTATAGGTACATGTGTTGTATAAGTAATATAAGCGATGTATAAATTATACAAGCATTGTATGAAACATATATGCATTGAAAATGTGTTGAAATGAAAGTGAAATACTTGTGTATATATATATATACCCCTCATCCACAAACCATGGAAGATATTTATTGATTGTGAATTTGCATGAAAAATTTGGTGAAAAATGCGAATGGTTGATGGGATTGTTTGTGGTTGATATTGTTTGATTGTGGTTGAAAAATACCATTGTGGTTGAAAAATACCCGTTTGTGGTTGAAACAAAATTTTGAATAGATTGTGGAAAAGAAAAACATATTCGCCTGCGAGCGAACTAGATGTATGAAATCCCCAATGTCAAAAACCATGAGGTTTTAAGGTAGAGCGAGGAGCCGTACTCGGGACGGTGCCGGTTTTAAATACCCTGCCGTTATGCTGCTGAAATTTTCAATAATATTCATGTGTTAGAATTATTTTCATGTGTTGAAATTATTTTCATATGTTGAAATCAAATTCATGTGTTGAATAAATTTTTTGAATGATAAAAATATCATTTTATCACATATATAGACTATATAAAATATTCGTGTTTTAAATAAATTGTTTTGACCATAAAAATCACATTTTTATTTTATATATAAACTATAGAAATCATTCATGTGTTGAATAAAGGACTAGAACGATAAAAATCATATTTTTATCATATATGTGAAGTCGATAACATTCAAGTGTTGAGTATATGAATTGAACAATAAAATTAACACCCTTATTGTGAGTATGAAGTGCTAAAAACATTCATGTGTTGAACAAATATTTTTGACGATAAAAATATCATTTTTATCATGTATACGACTCGCTAAAAATATACAAGTGTCAAAATAAATATTTGTTTGCTATGGATATTATTTTTAACATGTATATAAACTAAATAAAGTAGTCATGCGTTGAAATATATTTTTTATTCGCTAAAAATATCATTTTTATACGAAGAATGAAGTGTTAAAAATAACCACTTGTTCAAATAAATATTTGAGGGTTGAAAATATTATTTTAACATGTGTAGGAAGTGTTAAAAATAACCATGTATAGAAATAAACCTTTGTTCACTAGAAATATTATTTTTAGCTTAGATGTGCATATATATATACATGTGTTGAACAGGAAAAATGGATTAGCTGCTGAGTAAAGAATTTATTTGTGTGCCCAACAAATAGGTAAGCCTTAATGAGTTGGCCGCGCAATTTTATTATTATATCAACTCCTATGAATGCCATTGGATGCGGAGTGTTGGTTGTTCTGTGTGTAATTATAAAACTTCGCCGTAAGATAGTAACAATAAATTTTGAACTACACTACCTGGCATACTGCAAGAAGATAGAATACTTCATCATATACCACATTAGCATTTGGAGCTGATGTGACGAGGTTGAAGATGTACCATACAAGCAAGAGGCTTGTATGGTGATGACTATATTGTACAGGTTGAACTGATGACTGATATGGACTATATAGAATGTAACGATACATTGCCAGATTAATAAAAACCCCACACGGGTCTGGAGTTGACAATAAACATGTCTCTCTAGTTGATAAGGCACAAAAACCATTTATAGGGTGATGAGAATTTATTCTCTGGAGTTATGATCTATACACACTCCCCTGTGGACACTAGAATATATCACTATAAATATGTGCTTGCTTTTTAGGATTTATTGGGTGCCTAATACGGCCCAATAAATTTCCAAACCCCTTCCCGTACAAAGGAGATTATGGCGAAATTTTTCGAAATTTAAGAGCGTTAGTGAAATATTTGAAGTGAAAACGATATTGAAATCGTCGAATGAATTATATTTGTATATATATATATATAAATATAAATTAAATAAATCGAATCAAGCCCCTGCAGTTCGCGTTTTGAAATCGTAATTTCAAACGATTGTACCGAAAGATCCGGCCATCGGATTTTGACGAAACTAGAACCGTTAGGTTCGCTTTTGAGAGATCTTTCCAACGATATAAACTTTGTTAAGATCCAACGGTTAGATTTTCAGATATGTGTAAAACAAATTTGAAGAAAAACGGTGCCAGTGCCACGGCACAACCTGAGACGCCGTTTAATAAAATAGAGCCATTTTTAAATAAATAAAAATGGCGAGATATCGTTATCAAATATTATTGGCGATATGGAGTGGAAATAAACCAATTTTACTTGGTTTGCCTGATATTTGATGGTTGAATTTGTTTGACATGAAAATTATACTAAAGAACTGAAATGTGAATGTCGAATAATTTAACCGTGGAAAGAATTGATTTGAATTCTAAATATACGTGAATTATTTGAAAAGGCCGAGTTAACCCTCATCTCAAATAATTGATCGACGATTAGAAGGTGAAGAGATGGAGACGGTTTGAGACCGACAATCTTCACCTCGGATGGATGGGCGCTACTGATGCTCATGATTGGAGTAGCTACCTTGAATGGGCTGAAGTGGTAGCCGTCCGGACGTATTTGTTGATTGTACGGATATGCGAGGAATACGGTGCCTCCGGTTTCGTTCAAACCCAGAACGAACTTGTAAATGGATGTGTGTATGACATTGGATTTTTTTTCTATGCTGATTGATCTCTATTAAATATATATCTGTTTGGCGGCGGAGAATTTATTCTCTTGCTTAACGCCCTTCTCTGAAATGTACGAGCTTAGAGGTTATATATCGATAGAAATCAGTCGCATGGAGTGAATTGCCTGTATGGCATGCTTAAGTGGCAGATGATCAAGGTTTCTGTTGCAAAGCAAAGTCTTGTGGTTGAAGATCAAAGCACGGCCTAGGTGGCATAGCTTTGTGTATAACGTGAATTCGCGAGCCTCACACCTCGGTATGAGTTAAAAACGGGATAAGGACCGCTGGGATAACACGACGTTTCTTTCTAGCTACAGTGGTGTCAGTGACTTACCAGCCCTGACATTTATATTATTTTCACCTGTGTGGTTGTTGGAATGCGAGGCGCCTCGATTATAGGTCTGT
Source organism: Allium sativum (assembly GCA_030737875.1). NCBI lineage: Eukaryota > Viridiplantae > Streptophyta > Magnoliopsida > Asparagales > Amaryllidaceae > Allium > Allium sativum. The sequence goes on along the minus strand of CM060909.1, from coordinate 422,055,957 downwards.
AAGGACCGGGAAACGTGTGCTCAGGAATAACTAATCCTCAAACGTAAGAGAGGATCGGTCCAGCCGATTCCAAGGGTTACCCAGAGTGTGTAGTCCTGAGGCATTTGCTAGAGTGTCTCGAAGCGGAGAAGAGCTTGCCCCTTGCCTTAACTCATGATGGAATCCAATTTCCAATACGAAATTACGGATTTGATTGCAGAACTAGTATGGCGACATAGTAGATGGTAGCTATGCCGCCTATGATTGATATTTATGATTGAATTTGCTTTTGAAACATATATGCACTAGTAATAATATCAAACACTTTTGTTTTATATGTACCAAGCATTTCTTGGCCATTACAAGGTAAAACTCTATCCTCCGGCTTGCGTTGCATTGTATGATGGTACCTGAGTCTTATAATGGCTTCATTTTTATAAAAAGCATTGCGATTATTAAATGAAAAGTGGCGTGGTCCTATGATTTGCCTAATTATTGTTGTTTAAGTGGTTAAGTAGATTTCTCATACCAGTCCCATGACTGACTCGTAGTTTGTTTTCACTTTGCAAACTCGGGTGCCCTTATTTTCACACGGGCAGCCCAGTTAACAGGTAGCAGGTTATATTTTGGCTTTGCACTGCAGCACAGAGTGCGCTTTTGGCTTGTATGGCGAGGCTTGACTTCTCAGTATTTTGGCTATTGATATTCCGCCATTATTATCTATGTATATGATTCCGCTTATGGCGATGTAGACTGACATCTCTTTTATGTACCCTTTATGTATATGTACCGCTTATGGCGATGTAGACTGATCATTTACTCTTATGCACTAAGTTGTATCCTACACTGTGCTCTCTGATGTTTATTACATGTTTATGATTCTGCTGTCATATTGATGTAAATTATTCTATTTTCTGTTTTTGCTATTAACTGTACTCTGCTAATGATGATTAATGTGTTATATTCCAATGATTATCCTTAACACCGTCGTACAGGGTTTTGAGATCGTCACAGATGATACCTATAAACTTAGTGAGTTTTCTTATGCTGGTTCACCAGACTGATCCATGGCATTTGCAATGGTCGGTTCAGACCGAGTATTGCAGGTTCAGGTTATCGAATGCTGTGAAGGCCAAAAATGTATTGGAGGAGTTCACATGTATTTATATCTATTTCCACTGTGTGTTGTACACACTGTTTCAAATCTCGTAAATATCGCCCGAGATCTCCTCCGAGATCTCGTTTTGGGCTCCTTCCGAAACGAAACAACAAATATCACTCTAAATCTCCTTTCGAATATATCACACGAGATATTGCAATATCGAACGATATATCCACCGAGACGAAATATGGGAATATCGTCCGAGATCTTAGTTTTTTTGGTTAAAATTTAATTTGTGCCTAAACTAGAACTATAATTAAAAAACTTAAATCTAGCCATATCAATCTTTTGTTTTTTTACATTTTGCATGTTAAATGACTATATTGTATGTTCGTATATGCTTTACAATGCTTATGATTTTCATATTCGTCTTTTTACATACATGTTACTTATGAAATTATGTATTTTATGGTCTATTTATGCTGAATTTTTTAATGTTTTGGATCCTTTTAATGTTTCCTGTCTAACAATATTCTTGTTTTAAGCATATTACGATTTAGAGTATGAATGATCTTTCGCAAAATAAAGAATAATAAAGTTATTTTGCATTTTAAGTTTAAGTTATTATGTTTTTGATGGCATTCATAAAAATCGTTTTGTTAAAATATTATTTTTAACATATCATGTACCCCGAGATTGTTCCGATATGAACTTTCAGACCCGGGATGAAAATCCGAGACGAACTCCCGAGTTAGACTCAGCTCGTCCGAGATCTCCCCGTTACGAGACCGAGTCTATAAAATCCCCAAGACGGAACGCGACCGATATCTGAGATTTAAAACCTTGGTTGTATATGAGGACTGGCTGTTATAACTGTCCAGATGCACTGATGTCGACTGTACTCTGATGATTGTAAGTATTATTTCAAGCTCTCAATAAAGATTTATTTCTATATTATATTTTTTTTCCATTGCGATGTGAGACTCTGATTTTGATGTGTTGTTATTCTTCTTCTTTCTTCTATTCTAATCTTTCTTTCTTATATTTTTCTCACCCTCTAATTTCTTTTTATTAACTATTTGGTGTTTTCGATACTTGGGTTTTGGCACGTAATACGAATTTATGTATTATTGTCAAAATTCGAGCGCCTCGCTAGGTCGTTATAGTGGTATCAAATCCTATGGTTTAGTAATAACCGTGGCTCTGTGGCGTAACTCGATAGAGATGGAGTTAGTAGTAGATTGAGTTTGAGTGCACATATGAGAGAGCGTATTTGTAGATTTATATAAAAATGATTTGTATTGTGTTGTTTGATCAGTTCAAGTGTTTGGGGATCCTATCGAACTAACAATTGACACAATATTGTTTTGTAAAGAGGGTAAATGAAATAATTTTTTCCAAATTATTTTTTTTCGTATAAAAAAATAATTTTATCAAATTATCGAGGTATCAGTTTGTTTGATTAATTTTAATGATTCAAATGGAATTATGAATTTAAATGGGTTAATATAACCAAAAGGATTTCACATAAGATTTGTGATAATAATTTTAAAAGGAAATTTAACTTGAGCTAAAAAAAGTCAAGTTAGTAAAGAGAATCGTTTCGGTTGAAGTTTTGATGTGCACATAAATGTGTACATTTATATTCACACATTTATTCTTCTTTTAGTTAAATAAATGAATATTTTTGGGTATTTTATATGATCAAACCATGGTTTAAATGTTTTCAAATCATCATTAATTTGGGAGGTTTAACGGTATATTGTGCATGATCTAATTTGTGATTCCATTTACTTATTCCTTGTAGTTGTCTCTTGTCGGAATCTAAGAGAAAAAATGATGTATGCATATGAAGATATAAAGAAAAGCATGCATATACATAAGAGGAGGGAAAGAAATAATTCATTCTATGGAAAGTGGAGGATCCCACCTCTCAACTAACTCACTTACTCTTAAGGCTTCATATTAGAGACTAATGCACTAAATGGATAAGGCAAAAAGGGCCTCATGCATTCTACATGATTGACTAGTGACTAAAGACAAAATTAGAAGCTTCATGAAGAGAGCATTTTGGGGAACTCCCTAGAAGAGTGATCAGGGTTTTAGATCGTTTATATATACCCCCGTGTTTCATGTAATTTGGATCCTCTTTTTATCTCATGAAAGTGCAAGTTTCTCAAATTAACAAAAATGGCTTCCAAGCCTCTTTCTTTTATGTCATTTTTATGCATACTTTAATGTTCATTTCTATGTTTTTCTTTTGTTGTTTATAGATTAGATTTACATATTGAAATTAGTATAGTTTAAATTTCATGCAAGTAGAATAGTTTATTTTATTCTTGTTATTTAGTTCTCTCAATCTTTTGTTTTTGTTTATGTTGAAATTTACATTTTTTAGCATAATTACATATATTAGAAGCTAAACCTCTTCAATTTAGGGGCAATGAAGCTCTCTTGATTACATAGATGCAACATATTTTGATTTTTATGATATCTTTCTATGCTTAATGGAATGGTTGAAGTAGTAATTACATTGTTGTTTGAGTTTTGATTTTGATAGTCTATGTTGTTGACAACACATAGGCTATGCTTAGTCAACATAAACACAAGATTGTCTCTTCATCTACATATGAATATAGTAAATAAAATGTGATTAAAATTCAATCTTGATACTCTATGTTACTAAATTAATAGTAAATAGAGTATAATAAAAGTAAATTTTAGTTTCAACTTTTGTAGTCATTTCACGAAAGTATAATTATGGATTAGAGAGTGTATTAAAGGTTGACAGTTTAAATGTGTTAACTAAAAACACAATTAGGTCGTGCTTATCATAAATACACTAACTAATTACATAAAAGATCAATACAGAGATCATGAAATCATTGTATGTTGATTTATGTGGTCATGAGGGTGAAGTTGCTTCTAAATTGCTCTTATTTCATTTGTTAACTTTCAACTTGTTCTCTTTGTTAGTTTTATAATTTTTAGTTAACCAAAATCTCAAGTGGTATAATTCGACAGAATATAAAATAGAATTATTTTCTTTCTCCATGGATCGACCCGTATTCACCACGTACTACAAGTGTACGTCGTGCGCTTGCGGTTTTATACACTTCGCGACGGATTTCTAATCAATAGATTATTCGTTGTCGAACAAGTTTTTGGGGATTGTAATCTAATTTTAGTTCTGCTCTTCGAATTAAATTTTATTTTGTGTTAAAAAAAATTGTGTGTTTGTATCTTGTACATTTTGTATGTTTTGTGTTTGTTATGCCTTAGTTGCATGTCTTAAAAAAACTATGTTTTCCATTTTACTGTGTCAACACTTTGCATACACACTTTGCAGTTCTGTTTTTCACAAAAAAGCAGTATAGATTCTTTTGTCAACATTTCACAATTCTTCATTATAATCACTGTTCTATTTCTCCACTGTTACATTTTTTTACATTGTTACCAATTTTCATAGTTCTATTCATTACAATTACCCCATTCACAACCTGCTTGCCAACCACCACAAACAAACTTCTCATTCAAAACCTATTCATTTCAACAAACTCCACAAACCGGCTACCTCTCCAGCAAAAGCAATTTACAAACTCTTCACTCCACAAGTAGTTTCAGCCAAGTCAAACCACAATCCACTTCACCAAAACAAATTCAATTGCTATACCAAACTCACCCTAGCCCATGTCCACCACCACCTTCAACTGCTTGCAATTCCCCGTTATATCCACACTTCACAAAACTGCAACAATACTTTGCAGCCTAACCCAATCATCCCACAAACCAATTCATCCTACCATCATGTTCACCATATATTCATCATATTCGTCCCACATACCAATTCATCCCACTAACATCTCACAAACCATTTCCAGAAAACAGCAGACTCCACCTTATACTGCCTCAAACTCCTGCATTTGCAAACCAAGTCACCTTCAATTGTCGATCAAACCCGTGACCGTCAGCCTCTTTCCCTTGCTCTGTTCTCCGCCACTTTAGTGCCATTACCAGACCATCTCAGTGAACTCCTTGCCCAACCAAACCCTTGCTGTCAACTTCCAACCGCACATCAATATTGTGCCTTCTCAAACTTCCAGCACTCCATAATTAACCACGTCTCTGTTCAACTGCAACCGAGCTTCATCCACACACTGCTTTTAACCCATCAACGCCACTCCAACGAATGCAAACAGAACCTGTCAAATTGCCGCAAGTCACCACTCCTTCACTTCAATCTCCCAATTTCAACTTTCATGAACAAATGAAACAAAAATGCTCAATATTGCACCAGAAAAACAATAATATAAATTTGCTGACATAACGATACTCTGAACGTTTATTATTAAACTCTCATTCAATTTCACATTGCTCAATCCCAAAAAGAGAAGAAAACAATAAAAACAGAATAACTTTTCTTTATTGCAGTTTGAAACACATAAGAAATGAAACTTACTTCTTTAATTTGGGTTAATAAACACCATATTGTCTTCTATATATCTAATAGCTTTCTACTTTCAAGGAATCATACATAAAAGATACACATTGACAATGGAAGAGTACAAATTAAGCCTTGGTTTTAGCAATTGGAAACCATGAACATTGGAACCATGACAATAAGAACAGGCCTATGTTCAACTTCATATGCTCTTTCCTCCTAAAGCAAAAGGAGAAACTGACATCAAACCACATGAACACGAGAGGAAAAGATCAAAGAATTTTGCTTCAGATGATTACAAAACAAAGGAAAGCGATGAAGGTGTTGGCTGCTTGAAGAAAATTTTCAAGATCACAACACTCTTACTGCTGTAAATATTCCTTTTCTTCTTCTATTTCTGCATTGAAACAACACCAACGATTATCATCATAAAATTAATATTACATCAATGAGATCATTTCTATTTAATTTTTTCTCTAACAAATAGAGAAACGTGAGTTAGCAGGCAAGCTGAATCTGAAGCCAAGGCAAGTAGAAGTTTGGTTTCAAAACAAAAGAGCCAGGTTAATTTATATTATTGTATATTTATATTATTTATCTATTTGTTTGTTTAAATCTGTTTACGCTACAGAAATAAGCAAAAGAAGGCAGAAAGGGATTTTGAGCAGCTAAAGAAATGGTGTGAGACGCTTAAGGAGGAGAACCAAATGCTGAAGAAGGAACTCCATGAACTTAAGCTTAAAAAGGCAGAATAGTAGAAAATTTGAACTTCTTTTATTTTAATTTTGGCTCTGGTTAAACAAAGTTTAGCACGTTATTAATTTTATTTAATACACATTAATATGATCCTTCATTACTGGTTATATCTGTATCGACATAATCGATCCGGGCTTAGTCACCTATATTCGTATCGACATAGTCGATCCAAACTTGGTCACTTGGCCGATTTGGATCGACATAGTCGATCCAGGATTGGTCGAACTGACTCCAGATCAACATAGTCAATTCAGACTTGGTTGAACCGAAATCCACTCCGCCTTGGACTTGTTTACTCTAAACCTATCTTCAGATCTGCAACCGAGCTCCAATGTTGTTCTATCGTCGAATCCGTCGTCCAGTTCCAATGCTACTCTGTCGTTGAATCGATCGTTGAGTTCCAATGCTACTCGGTGGTCAGATCCATCCAAGCGTGAAGCTCCATCAAAAATTTACCTCATTTGTTCAAGTTTATCATCCTTGTGTGCTTAATCAGTACACACCCACTTGTGCGTTCGAGCGATAAGCACCAAACTTTTACGAATGAGATTTTTCTAGTACTAGATCGCCTACAAACGGCGTTTTTAATTTATACTAAGCAAACAATTCAACCATGCAACCCATAGTCATCCAAATTCCTAAACTTGCAAATAAGTGTCTATATAGTGATAATAAATCAAATAAAACATCTCTATGGCAAATAAAGTGAAATATATGTCTATATAGTCTAAATCTAGCTATATGGTTAAAACAATGCGTAGTAGCACAAAAAATAGCGGGCAACTGGGTAAAATGTCATAATCATGATCAAAACTATCTAAATCACTTTTAGTATGTTTATTTATCATTTACTAGGTTAAACTATCCTAAATATCACGTTTTAAAATTAATAAATCATTAAAAACATCCAATTATACTATAAGAACAATTAAGGTCAAGTAAGAGATAATATCACTCATCTTAGCCAAATCAGTCCAAACCAGCTCTAAAATTTAGAGCTCGTCAATTCGAGTTCATAGGAATAAACAATGTCTAATTTCAACATCGTAGGAAAAGGTGAAGCAAGATATCAGGTTCCATATTATTTAATTAATTACATGAGCATTAACCAAATAATCATACTTTAAGTGTGGTGCTTAGGGCACCCCAAAATACTCTTCCTAATATCGCTACTAGAAAATACCACAAGAATTTTCATTACACTCTTCTTAATACCATACATAAAAAATAGGGCTATCGCACCACCGTTACCTTATTTCCCTCTCGTCTTTTTTTTGTTCCTCTTTCATTCCATCCTGAAACCCTAAATCTTCAATCGATCGATCAACGATAACGACGCCAACAATGCCGAGGAAGAAGACTGTGTGCCTAAATATACAAAAGCTGTGAATAAGGTTTGAATTAAGCAAACTAGAAGGGAAAGTGAGAGACTAGGGTTTCAAATAGTGAGAATTCGAATTTTCCCGCAGGAAAGAAGTTATAGACAACGATATTCTTGATTAGAGTTTTTAGACTAGGGCTTACTATGTCAATTAGTTTGGCAAATACTTGTTCAGTGAGAGAACAGAATGAAAGGGTAATTTGGTATTAAGAAGCATACAAAATTTAATGAGATTTATTTTTTTAATTGCGGTATTAGGAAGAGTATATCGGGGTGCCCTTAGCACCACACTACTTTAATTACCTTATTATAAAAACTAACTCATCTCTCCCAATATAACGACCCAAACTTCCCCGGTCTCCGAAGAGAAGAGAAAGAACGGATTGCTTTGAGGATAAGACGAATCAGAACACAAACTGAAGAACATTTCATTGCTTATTACAACAATTTCACCAGAATACAAGAATATACAGAGTATGAATAAATATTACACATTTACGAAATATTAGAGGTTTACAAGTTACAATGCAGCGAAAAATAATACAAAACACAACTAAAAAGAATATACGGATACAGAGCTTTCCGAATATCACTCCAGCTGTAAACCAGGATCCTGTGAATATAAATGTGCAAAACCAAAAACTACTAGTTGCCTATGTGGAAAATAGGGGCACCTAGAGTTTAGGTTAAAACAATAAACTCCAGGTCAGTCATGTGACTGGTATGAGAATAAAACAGTTATTTAAAACTTCATTTTAAAATCAGATATATCAAGGGACCACACCGTATAACACGGAGCAGGTTTCCTCCCAAGAATACCAGTGCATATAACAAAATAGCGCTATGATTTTTGGGAAAATGAGGCTATTATAAGACCCAGGTCCCATCACACAATGCAACGCAAGCCGGAGGATAGGGTTTTCCCTTATAATAGCCAAACATGCTTGGTTCGTTAAAACAAATCATTTGATACTATTATAAGTGCATAGTGTATAAAACAACTTCGAATATAAATGTATCAATCCTAGGTGGCATGGGTACCATATATCATGTCGCCAATACTAGGCTCTACAATCAAAACCGCAAAGTCACGTATTGAAAGTTGGATTTCCATCTGTGAACCAAGGCAAGGGATCGTCCTTATCGCTTCGAGACTGTCTAGCCCGAGCCTCAGGATCAGAGCTCGAGTGACCCCTGGATTGTCAGGGCCGGTCCACACGGAGTGGATTAAAAAGCCAGAACACTGCGTTTCCCTGCTCTATGGGGCGTAAATCCGGTCTGTATAAAGACCATCCATCGGCTCCGCAGAGACCGAAATAACCGAGGCGCCTCGCTATCCATCATCCATATAAGTAAAATGACAGGGCTAGTAAAACGCAGACACCACTCCTAGCTAGAAGGAAATGCATGCCCTCCCTGAGGTCCTCTCTCTTTTCTGGTTCACACCGGGGTGCAAGGCTCGCGAATTAACGGTACACAAAGCTATGCTATATTAAAGCCGTGCTTTGATCATCAACCAAAAGACTCTGCTTTTCAACAGAAGCCTTGATCATTTGCATCTCAGCATGTGTAACACCCCACGTCCGTTAATGTCACTCACAAAGGGAATGCATTAAGTTTCGTGAAGCATTATGAGTAAACAGAACAGAATATTACAAGATAGATACATAAAGTAGTACTTGAAAATTTTATAACTTTATTGCAGCGGAAACAAAAATAAAGTTGGGTTACATCTTCAAATATTAAAACCAAGTACATAATATCAGTCTTGTATAAAAGCCTTCAGAGTGCATAATTTTAAGGCCATAATCCCCAACAAAATTGCCTTAAATAGTTAGAATCAAAGGCAAGCAGTTCTTCAAGAACTTCTAGTACCTCAAGCAGAGAGAAATCTGAATCAAACTTGAATATTTCCTCCCTGAATACCGGGGGAGGGGGGAACGGAAGAAAAGAGGCGAAAATAAACGAGGTCAGACATAAAGTCTGGCAAGTCTAATAACTTTAACAATATAATTATTAAAGTAATATGACAAGACATAAACTGGAAAATAAGGAATGACTATGAAACAAGCAGGCATGACCAGGTAACCAAGATGAATAAGACAACGTTTTTTGCGCTTCTAATCACTATAGGATAAATACTACACTGCACCAATACTAGTCACTCTAAGAGTTGATCCCGCCTACTGAACATAATAATCATAATAATGATAATGGTAGTCTCGTGTACCCCTAGCTGTCTTCATAGGTGCCGTCTGCTCCTATCTCAACTAATTGTACCTACTACCCTCCCCATTCTAATTACAACATTTATTCATAATATGGTAGTCGTACTCCTAGCTATCTTCATAGGTGCCGCCTGCTCCTATCTCCGCTAGTCGTACCCACTACCTTCCCCATTCGATCGGCTCGCTAACTCGTAGATACCCATGCTGGTCCCACAGTAGGGTGTATCACTCCCTAAAGTGGCAACCCGATATGACTGAAATTCACGGCTTATACCTACACGATGCAACAACGTCTTACCTACCAGCCCGGGCCCACACACGCACATGACCTCGTTGGACTTGCGTTGCCACCGCAAACCCATTTTAACCTCTTACAATCAAATCCAGTAAGCGTGTCCTGTCCTCGACCTAGATCGAGCTCACTTGGATACTAAATGGGTTACTGGTTGAAAAGGGTCCCCACATTTGACACAAGCTTTCCACCTATGCTTGGTCCCTACTAGGATTTCCCACTTAACCCCTTCTTATTCATGTCTTCTTACATGTTTCAACTTCGTTAAGTGTTTATAATTATATCCCACATGTCACCCTTGTTTCCCACTTATCAAATCAACATGTATTATTGGTTAAGTTTGTCTTAACCCTATCCACTTATCAGATCAATATATATATATATATATATATATATATATTATTGGTTAAGCTAGTCTTAACCCTACCCACTTATCAGATTGATATATATTATTGGTTAAGCTAGTCTTAACCCTACCACTTATCAAATTAATATATATTATTGGTTAAGCTGGTCTTAACCCTAACCACTTATCAGATTAATATATATATTATTGGTTAAGCTGGTCTTAACCCTACCCACTTATCAGATTAATATATATATTATTGGTTAAGCTGGTCTTAACCCTACCCACTTATTAGATTAATATATATAATTGGTTAAGCTGGTCTTATCCCTACCCACTTAACATGTTTTATGTATCATATATATATACATATTTATATATATCGTATAACATGTTTTACTTAATTTACGATTAAGTACATCTTAGTTCGCAGATATATTAGTTAAGAGAATAACTCCCTAAGTATCAACCTCGAAGACCGAAATCAACATCAGATCGATAGTCAGAGAATTACTCAACTCAACCACTATTCTGTTTGTCATTCATACTCGTCTTTGATCATCATTAATTTATTATTAATGCACAGAACTCTCACATTAAGTCGATTTCTTGTGGCCGCTGGATATGCTGGGCGGTTCCGCGCAGACTTCCACCACAAGCCAGACTTAACCTCGTGTCTAATCATCTTTTAATTATGCATATGACCTCTCACATTAGACTGTCGTTTGCGGTTGCTGGATGTGCCGGGCGGGTCTGGGCAGTCTTATACCACAAACAAGTCTAACCTCGTGTCTTAGGCATTTACTACGCATTTAATTTATACCTTTGACCTCTCACATTAGACTACCATTTGTGGTTGCTGGATATGCTGGGCGGGTCCGTGCAGTCTTATACCACAAACGAGTCTAACCTCGTGTCTTAGGCATTTGTTATTACACATAATTATTTAACCCCAATTTGAATTAATATCCTTATTTCAAATTGTCAATAATTTCCAATTTAATCTATGTCCATAATTGTCACCTAAATTTTGTCCATAATTTGTAGGCATATAAATTATGCCAATTAATGTCAAAAATTAATTATATGCTTTTAAGCCATTTTATGTCAATTTCACAACTTCAATATTTAATATTTTTCCAATATCCCCACGTCGTTCGTACGTGTAATTCATGAAATATGTTAGACTAGCAAATAGTCTAACTCATAAGAAGAAAAGGAACATCACAACTTGCATAACACATAAAACGGATCTAACTAGCATATAAGAATAGTCTAGCACGGATCAAAACTTGCATGATTATAATTCATATTAACATAAATTTGCATAATCAATAACTTACATAGGCAATAGGCATAATTTGCATAAACTACAAACTGGCATGGATCAAATTATATAAGATATGATTTGCATAGATCTATACACATAAAGGTGAACTTGCATATATGAACATGGTTTTTGCATAAACTTGCATATGATCTACATACCAACTTGTATTAAACTTGCATATGTAATTTAGACATGTAAACTAAGATTTACATATAAGCTTACATATGATTCGCGTACAAACTTGCATATGATTTACCTCCAAACTTACATATAAACTAATGTCATAAAAAAAATGAATCAAATTAAACATATGTGATTAGACATATGAAATGGATCCACCAACATAAGTTAACAAAAACTGGCATATGAACCAACATCATGAATCTTTGTACATAAGACAACAACTAGCGTATATTCACAAAATAGACAATATCATATCGATCAATGATTCAACAGGCACATTCTTATAACCCAAATTATAACTCATCATAATTAATTTAATAATTATTTTGTGAAAGAAATTGTACTCACAAAGAATGGATTAGAAAAGAGGATAAATTCGTTTGTCGTTTGTTCTACAATCTTGTCTCACAATTCCTTAGCTTTAGGGAGAAGGTGATCTGTTCCAGCAGCAACATGGTGGCTAAGAGACTAATTTAGTTTAGGTTTAGAGCTTGAGTCTATGCATGCTTATATAGAAGTTTAGATTAATTCTAGCCTTTAGATAGTAGGTTTTTAATCCGCATCCTACACCTAGTGCTGAGTCAGCAAATGTATTTTATATATATTAATAACCTTCTACTTTTCGTCCCTAAAATTAATATGAATTGAACTTAAACATCTAATTGCATGTTTTCTTCGATTAGCGTATTCTTCTTAATTGATGTCAATTAACATAGAATAACAATTTTACTATATTCCTCAAATTAACATATTCTGCTTAATGTTAATTGACATAAGTGACAAATTAGCATAAGCATTTATACAAATTAAGATAATTACATGGTTTCATAACAATACCCTATTAACATGTTTACAGTTTGATGTCAAATAACATGCTTTTACAAACGAACATAAATGCCCAATTAACATATTTTCTTTAATCAATATCAATTAATATGAATGACAAATTAGCACAAACACATATATAAACTAAGGTCAATTACATGTTTTTCAATCAATGACATATGAACACACATCTACAAATTAATTTCAATCTATTCATGTTTACCTATTCATAAATTCTAATATTGACAACTAATGCAAATTGATTGCTTACCTATTTTAAAAAGTGGAAATCGAGTATATAATTTAGTTCCCCTTTTTTTTTCTGCTTTCCTCGTAACATACAAAGTCAATGCATAATGAAGTTACCTACATACATATATATCTATTTATACATGCATAAATCTTTCTTTCCCAAATAAATTGACTGTATTTATCTTCTTCTTTTTTTTACTGCATGCATCCACACATTCCCTTCCGCTTTTTTTGTATTAATTGCATTAATTTTTCTTTTACTGTAGCCTAATTAATTCACATGCATTTTTTTCAATGCACATTTTTAAACTTGTACCTTCTTAACATAATTTCATATATATATATATTCATTTTTTTATTTTTCTTCATTAATTAATCCTTTAATTAATTATCTTTACGGTATAGTATATCTAATTTCGGGGTGTTACATTCTCCCCTACTTAAAGGATTTCGTCCCCGAAATCTTCAAGTTAAGAAGAATGTTACCATCCTACCAACCACAACCATCTACTCATCCATTATACACAAGCATCCATTGTCCTTAGAACAATTCTAATGCCTGTATGAACATATGCATAAGTGTGTGTATATGTTCCTATATTCTAATGCAGAAATCAGGCGATCCACTGATTCAGTTGACCTCCTTAATGCAATATATGTTTGTGCCATGTATCCAATATGTATGCAAAAGAATCCTAATGATACATATAAATTCTATATGTGTGCACAACCACCACCAATATGCAACATCCATGTGATGAGCCAACCATATTGCATCCATAAAAAAATTGCACACATCCATATGCAATATGTAAGCGATTGAGCCGATCTATTGCCTAATGTGTGTGTAAATGCATCCATGAGCAACCACTAGAAAACACTTGCATCCACTTGCATCCATCAAACATAACATGTCTCAAACACATGTTTACGACCATAGGATTTTTCTTAACTAAAGATCGAAGATGTAATCGAGAGGACATACTAAACTATAGAACAAGTATAAACAAAGCGATAGAAAAAGGAGAAGTTAAGAATATACCCTCCAAAAGGAAAGGGTACAGCGCACGCATCTTGTCTTCCGTTTTCGAAGTCGCGTCTCCTTGATCATCTTCCCATTGGAATTTAACCACTTGACCTCTCGGTTGCGTAACTTCTTGACCTCCGATCCAAGGATGCATGTAGGAGCTCATCTAATCGTGGCATCTTGCTCCATTTCCACTTCTCTAAGCGTGCTCGGCTCCACTACTTCCGCCATATCATGTAAACACTTCCTCAAATGCGACACATGAAACACGTCATGAACATTACTAAGCTAGTTGCCTCTTCTCATGTCCCTCCAAAATCTAGGATACATAACCTAAAAAGATCTTTAAGGACTCTATTCACCCCTTCATGTCCGTCCATCCGTCTGTGGACGATAAGCGATGCTCGTACTTACCGTCTTTTGCATATCACCTTTTCCTCTCGCATCGAAAACTGCTCCAAGCCCTGTCCCGCAAGAACCGATATATACTGTAAACGGTTTGCTCCCATCTAGCAATGTCAAAACTGGAGCTGTCGTCAAAGCCCTCTTCAAACGTTGGAAAGCATCGTCACAGTCAACATCCCAAGCAAAAGTCAAGTTCTTCCTTGTTAACCGAGTAAGTGGGGCTGATATCTTTGCGAAGTCCTTAATGAACTTCCTATAATAGCCCGCCAGCTCTAGAAAGCTTCTTACTTCCGTTTCGTTTCTAGGATCCTTCCAATCTTGGATTGCCACCACCTTTGCGGGATCCACAGCTATCCCTTCCTTAGAGACCATGTGTCCTAAGGACCTCACTTCTCTTCTCCCTCTCGGAGCCATGTGTCGTACAAGTAATGCAACTGGCTTTGCATTATCTGCTAAGTATATACGAAAGTCTATCTCACGCCTCGGGGGTAAACCCCGAACTTCATCTAAGACGTCACCATACTCACGGACCACACGAACAGATTCGAAATCATCGTTGGACGCGTTAAGAGATTCTAGGTAGCTAAGCGTCACTGAACCCCTAGGGTCACAAGAAATATCAAGGTTCTTTCCACAACGAGTCAACGATCTAACTACCCTTCTTACACAGTCTAGGATGGCACCGTATCTGGCTAGCCAATCCATGCCTAGAATCAAGCCATAGCCCATGAAGTCAAGAACGTAGGCGTTGCATTCAAACCCAACGCCCAAGATAGACACTCTCAAATCCCGACACACAATAAAAAAATGAGCTGATCCACCAATAGGATTTGAGACTACCATGGGATCCCTAACTAGACTAGTATTTAGGTGCAGTGTTTCAACTAACGAAGCAGATACAGACTAATGTGAAGCGCCAAAATTAAACAAAGTTCGAACAGGATGATCAAAAAGGAAAACCAAATTTCAACCGAGATGTTTCTACCTCTACCAGGTATACCAGCCGTGAGGAAACACATCTGCCCTCAAAAAGATCTTGTACTTTGTCCTTACCCTTGCCCTTGCCTCTTTGGAAAATCCTAATTAGATGTCCTGTCTCTCCGTAATGATAACAACTAGTCTTCTTCTTCTTTAAGTGGTCGGGTATTTCACAAGTGTGACACTTCCTTTTCTCTTGTCCCTCTTGTTATTCTTACCGCCTTTCTTTGGATCTACTTTCTTATCGTGTGTCCTATCCATGTCTCTCCTGCACATTCTCCATTCGTAACCTTCCACCAAAATGAAGCTTCACCCTTCATTAACCAAGCAGCTGGTTGAACCTTCCTACCATCGTCTTCCTCAAAGGTACCAACAAGTCCTCCACTTCCTTCTAGCTTTGACAAACGTCTCAGTCCCATGAAGCGGATTTCCGCCCATCGTACGGAAGTTCATACATATCTCAAAAAAAGCGACTATATGCGGAGGAAGAGATTCAAAAAGGAAAGAGGAAGAGATCTAAAACGGAGAATCGAAAGGAAGATATATGGCTTTTGGGGATTATGTTTTTCAAAATAAACTTTCCTTTTGAAAATACTTCCTTTTAAAACCTTTTTGAGAATAGTTTTCAAAAAAACTTTTATCTAATCTGGTAACCTTCAGCTCTGATACCAAGTGTAGCACCCCACGTCCGTTAATGTCACTCACAAAGGGAATGCATTAAGTTTCGTGGAGCATTATGAGTAAACAGAACAAAATATTACAATACAGATACATAAAGTAGTAATTGAAAAATTTATAACTTTATTGCAGCGGAAACAAAAATAAAGTTAGGCTACATCTTCAAATATCAAAACCAAGTACATAATATCATTCTTGTACAAAAGCCTTCAGAGTGCATAATTTTAAAGCCATAATCCCCAACAAAAACCTCTTAAATAGGTAGAATCAAAGCCAAGCAGTTATTCAAGAACTTCTAGTACCTCAAGAAGACATAAATCCAAATCAAACTTGAATATTTCCTCCCTGAAAACCTGGGGAGGGGGGGAAGCGGAAGAAAAGAGGCGAAAACAAACGAGGTCAGACATATAGTCTGGCGAGTCCAATAACTTTAACAATATAATTATTAAAGTAATATGACAAGACATAAACTGGAAAATTAGGAATGACTGTGAAACAAGCAGGCATGACGAGGTAAGCAAGATGAATAAGACAACGTTAATTGCGCTTCTAATCACTATAGGTTAAATACTACACTACACCAATACTAGTCACTCTAAGAGTTGATCCCGCCTACTGAACATAATAATCATAATAATGATAATGGTAGTCTCGTGTACCCCAGCTGTCTTCATAGGTGCCGTCTGCACCTATCTCCACTAGTTGTACCCACTACCCTCCCTATTCTAATTACAACATTTATTCATAATATGGTAGTCGTACTCCTAGCTATCTTCATAGGTGCCGCCTGCTCCTATCTCCGCTAGTCGTACCCACTACCTTCCCCATTCGATCGGCTCGCTAACTCGTAGATACTCGTGCTGGTCCCACAGTAGGGTGTATCACTCCCTAAAGTGGCAACCCGATATGACTGAAATGCACGGCTTATACCTACACGATGCAACAACTTCTTACCCACTAGCCCGGGCCCACGCACGCACATGACCCCGTTGGACTTGCTTTGCCACCGCTAACCCGTTCTGACCTCTTACAATCAAATCCAGTAAGCGTGTCCCGTCCTCGACCTAGATCGAGCTCACTTGGATAATAAATGGGTTACTGGTTGAAAAGGGTCCCTACACTTGACACAAGCTTTCCACCTATGCTTGGTCCCCACTAGGATTTCCCACTTAACACCCTCTTATTCATGTCTTCTTACATGTTTCAACTTGGTTAAGTGTTTATAATTATATCCCACATGTCACCCATGTATCCCACTTATCAAATCAACATGTATTATTGGTTAAATTTGTCTTAACCCTATCCACTTATCAGATCAATATAAATATTATTGGTTAAGCTGGTCTTAACCCTACCCACTTGTCAGATTAATATATACTATTGGTTAAGCTGGTCTTAACCCTACCACTTATCAAATTAATATATATTATTGGTTAAGCTGGTCTTAACCCTAACCACTTATCAGATTAATATATATATTACTGGTTAAGCTGGTCTTAACCCTACCCACTTATCAGATTAATATATATTATTGGTTAAGCTGGTCTTAACCCTACCCACTAATTAGATTAATATATTATTGGTTAAGCTGGTCTTAACCCTACCCACTTAACATGTTTTATGTATCATATATATATTCATATATATATATAAGGTAAAACATGTTTTACTTACTTTATGATTAAGTACATCTTAGTTCACATATATATTGGTTAAGAGAATAACTCCCAAAGTATCAACCCCGAAGACCGAAATCAACATCAGATCGATACTCAGAGAATTACTCAACTCAACCAATATTCTGTTTGTCATTCATACTCGTCTTTGATCAGTATTAATTAATTATTAATGCACAGACCTCTCACATTAAGTCGATTGCTTGTGGCCGCTGGATATGCCGGCCGGTTCTGGGCAGACTTCCACCACAAGCCAGACTTAACCTCGTGTCTATGCATCTTTTAATTATGCCTACGACCTCTCACATTAGACTGCCATTTGCGGTTGCTGGATGTGCCATGTGGGTCTGGGCAGTCTTATACCACAAACAAGTCTAACCTTGTGTCTTAGGCATTTACTACGCATTTAATTTATACCTTTGACCTCTCACATTAGACTACCATTTGTGGTTGCTGGATATGCCGGGCGGGTCCGGCCTGTCTTATACCACAAACGAGTCTAACCTCGTGTCTTAGGCATTCATTATTACACATAATTATTTAACCCCAATTTGAATTAATATCCTTATTTCAAATTGTCAATAATTTCCAATTTAATCTATGTCCATAATTGTCACCTAAATTATGTCCATAATTTGTAGGCATATAAATTATGCCAATTAATGTCTAAAATTAATTATATGCTTTTAAGCCATTTTATGTCAATTTCACTACTTCAATATTTAATATTTTCCCAATATCCCCACGTCGTTCGTACGTGTAATTCATGAAATATGATAGACTCACAAATAGTCTAACTCATAAGAAGAAAAGGAACATCACAACTTGCATAACACATAAAATGGATCTAACTAGCGTATAAGAATAGTCTAGCATGGATCAAAACTTGCATGATTATAATTCATATTAACATAAATTTGCATAATCAATAACTTACATAGGCAATAGGCATAATTTGCATAAACTACAAACTGGCATGAAACAAATTATATAAGATATGATTTGCATAGATCTATACACATAAAGGTGAACTTGCATATATGAACATGGTTTTCGCATAAACTTGCATATGATCTACATACCAACTTGTATTAAACTTGCATATGTAATTTAGACATGTAAACTAAGATTTACATATAAGCTTACATATGATTCGCGTACAAACTTGCATATGATTTACCTCCAAACTTACATATAAACTAATGTCATAAAAAAATTAATCAAATTAAACATATTTGATTAGACATATGAAATGGATCCACGAACATAAGTTAACAAAAACTGGCATATGAACCAACATCATGAATCTTTGTACATAAGACAACAACTAGCGTATATTCACAAAACAGACAATATCATATCGATCAATGATTCAGCAGGCACAATCTTATAACCCAAATTATAACTCATCATAATTAATTTATTAATTATTTTGTGAAAGAAATTGTACTCACAAAGAATGGATTAGAAAAGAGAATAAATTCGTTCGTCGTTTGTTCTACAATCTTGTCTCACAATTCCTTAGCTTTAAGAAGAAGGTGATATGTTCCAGCAGCAGCATGGTGGCTAAGAGACTAATTTAGTTTAGGTTTAGAGCTTGAGTCTATGTATGCTTATATAGAAGTTTAGATTAATTCTAGCCTTTAGATATTAGGTTTTTAATCTGCATCGTACACCTAGTGCTGAGTCAGCAAATGTATTTTATATATATTAATAACCTTCTATTTTTCTTCCCTTAAATTAATATGAATTGAACTTAAACATCTAATTGCATGTTTTCTTCAATTAGCGTATTCTTCTTAAATGTTGTCAATTAACATAGAATAACAATTTTACTATATTCCTCAAATTAACATATTCTGCTTAATGTTAATTGACATAAGTGACAAATTAGCATAAGCATTTATACAAATTAAGATAATTACATGGTTTCCTAACAATACCCTATTAACATGTTTACAATTTGATGTCAAATAACATGCTTTTACAAATGAACATAAATGCCCAATTAACATATTTTCTTTAATTAATATCAATTAATATGAATGACAAATTAGCACAAACACACATATAAACTAAGGTCAATTACATGTTTTTCAATCAATGACATATTAACACACATCTACAAATTAATTTCAATCTATTCATGTTTACATATTCTTCCTTCACTATATACATTAATTGCCCATATATATAAATATATATATATATGCACCTATTCATAAATTCTAATATAGAGGACTAATGCAAATTGATTGCTTACCTATTTTAAAAATTGGAAATCGAGCATATAATTTAATTCCCTTTTTATTTCTACTTTCCTCGTAACATACAAAGTCAATGCATAATGAAATTACCTACATACATATATATATCTATTTATACATGCATAAATCTTTCCTTCCCAAATAAATTGATTGTATTTATCTTCTTCTTCTTTTCTTTCTTTTTACTGCATGCATCCAGACATTTCCTTCCGCTATTTTGGATTAATTGCATTAATTTTTCTTTTACTGTAGCCTAATTAATTCGCATGCATTTTTTTCAATGCACATTTTTAAACTTGTATGTTCTTAACATAATTGCATATATATATATATTCAATTTTTTTATTTTTCTTCATTAGTTAATCCTTTAATTAATTATCTTTACAGTATAGTATATCTAATTTCGAGGTGTTACATTCTCCCCTACTTAAAGGATTTCGTCCCCGAAATCTTCAAGTTAAGAAGAATGTTACCATCCTACCAACCACAACCATCTACTCATCCATTATACACAAGTATCCATTGTCCTTAGAAGAATTTTAATGCCTGTATGAACATATGCATAAGTGTGTGTATATGTTCCTATATCCTAATGCAGAAATCAGGCGATCCACTGATTCAGTTGACCTACTTAATGCAATATATGTTTGTGCCATGTATTCAATATGTATGCAAAAGAATCCTAATGATACATATAAATACTATATCTGTGCACAACCACCAGCAATATGCAACATCCATGTGATGAGCCAACCATATTGCATCCATAAAAAAAATTGCACACATCCATATGCAATATGTAAGTGATTGAGCCGATCTAGTGCCTAATGTGTGTGTAAATGCATCCACGAGCAACCAGTAGAAAACACTTACATCCACTTGCATCCATCAAACATAACATGTCTCAAACACGTGTTTACAACCATAGGATTGTTCCTGTAATGACCCGCATTTTTAGCTGACGAATAATTAATTTATTTAATTATTTGAATATCGTTTTAGCAATATCGACAACCTGAATTAAATTAAAAATGATTATTTAATTAATTTAAATAATAGAGTAAAATATATTCATTCCTGAAATAGTCAGAATCATTGGAATTGACAATATTGTGTAAACTGGACAGTTGAAAATATATAATTCAGTTTATATTGAATTATATTGACGAATATATTTATATAAGCCAATTGAATTTATAATATATAATATAATTAAAATAGAACTTGAAATGGCACGGCAGTTCGCTATTTGGCGATTCAAACTTCAACCGAATGTACAGGATTCATTTTAAGCCGGATTTCTGTGAAACAAGAAACGTGTGGAGCTGGTGGAGTACATTTTTCTAATGGAAGAGAAAAATCGGGATTTCGTCGTGTAGATTTTGAGATATGTCCAAACCAAATTTTAAAATAGTCGCTATCGAATCGTTTATCGATCGTATCGGTTTATTCGATATAACTGGAGATTGGGTTTGAATTTAGATGAGGTTCTCTAGAGACATAACGATAATTTAATTTTTAGAATTAGACTATAATTTTTAATTAATTAAATAATTAACTTTTTATTTGGAGTATTGGACACCCTGTATCGGCATTTCGGGGTTTCACAAAATAAGGTAACCTACCGGTATTATTATATTTTTGGTATCGTGAGACAGTGTTAATCGCAATGACATCGTTATTTCAGTCCGTAGCACACATACATGAAAATAATTGTGTATAGCAAGGTAGGTGAACCCTTATAACCATTTTTAGTTTTCTTTGATAAAAAACCAAAGCACGTTTCTTATTCTCAACGACCAGTTCTATGCGGCCTCAAACCGAAAGATGTGGAAGAATTAAATCCTTACAAACTAAAAGAAAAAAATCCTATAAATATACTTAACTATTTTAAACCTAGCTTTGTTTTTTTTCCTCTGGTCATATTCCTTAAGGCCGCCACCGCTTCTAAAAGAAACGTGAGTATCCACCCAAAGTAAAATCTTAAAAATCGAAATAATCAAAAGAAAAATCTGTTCTTGGGTAAGTCGACTGCCTCTTCTGGTAAGCTTCGGTTCGATGGTATTATTCAGGGTCGCGAATGACTTTGTTGGCAGTTCGAAAGTCGAACAGTGGACCTCAACGTCGGGTTTGGGTGTCGGTTGTTATGGTGATAGACTGAGGCGGAGGAGGCACCGTACTAGGTTGGAAAGGCAAAGGAGGGAGTCGCGGTCATCCTGGTGGGGTCCGCCGGTCTCAGGTGGAGTGGAGGTGATCCGGTGGATGTGAGGGTGGTCTCGTTTTCAGTTTCTGTAGGAAGTTGCAGGAGTTGTGGTGGACGAAATGAATAGGAGGGTGGCTTTGTATTTGTATGAAGGTGGTAGTGATGAAATTGAGAAGTTGTAATGGCATTGCTTTTCACGGTGATGGTTCCTGGAACGTGTAAATGGGATTTGGGAAGAAGATAGTGCGGTAGTGGGTTTGGTAAGGGGAGTGGGCTGGTTATTGGGCCGGGGAGAAAATGAGGTGAGGCCCAAGTTTTTATGAATTAAATTTGTTTTGTTTTAGTTTAAAACAGTTTATAACTTGTACAATGTATAACATGAGCATACTATATCGGAAACACGAACGGTCGGATCCGTTGGGATCGTATGGACGGGAGCAACGCAATGACACTGACTGGAAGTCCATCGGAGCTCGTTACAATTTATGGCGAAATAAATTGTCCGTCGCAGTCAAACGAACGCAAACCGATATTTTTCGGTTAACGCGCAACTGTGAGTAAATCTCACTAACTCTGAACAGTTTATAATTTCATGTTGTATTGTTAGAACTGTTAAAATTGTCAGTTTGACTGTGTGTTGATTGTTTGATTGAACTGCTAGTCAGTTAGTTAAATTTCTATATTGATTCTGTTTAACAGAATATATCATATGGAACTGAAAGTGATGTTATCTATATTGTCTAACATCTGTGATGCAGGGAAACAGGTTGGAGGAATCCAACTGGATTCCTTAACAGTTATTTTATTGTTTTTCATATATTTTAATATATGATGTGAATTATAACCTGTTGTTGATTGTGTGTGTATGGACGAGGTTGAACATCGTGATTTGATATGATTGAATACCATAACATACCGGAATGTAGATAAGGGAATTTTCAAAGTGATATTGAAAATAGCATATTTATAAATTGGAATATTTATAAATAAGAGATATTTATAAATTTAAATATTTATAAATAAGGAATATTTATAAATTGGGATATTTATAAATAGGAGATATTTTAAAAAAGGAAATAACTGCAAATCATTTTCTTTTTGAAAGAAAAGGCCTGTGTGGCGAGTTTGGGGATTTTCCCGATGCTCCCGATACAAAGGAGGTTATGGCGAATTTTCCCGGGAATTTAAGGAGTTAGAATATTTCAAGAATAAATTTGAAAAGGAAATATTTGTAAACCATTTACAAATAGAATTGGAAAGGAAACATTATAAAAAGGGAAATCATTTTTAAAGGGTAGAACCGTTATTTAAAAGTAAACCTTTTCCAATGAATAAAACGTTGTTAAAAAGGAAATCTTTATAAAGTGAATAAAGTCAATCGAATATGGTATTCGAAGAAGTTAATCGAATATGGTATTCGAAGTTAGTTAATCGAATATAGACATTCGAAGAAGTTAATCGAATATGGTATTCGAAGTTAGAGAAATCGAATATGGTATTCGAAGTTAGTTAATCGAATATAGACATTCGAAAGGAGAAATCGAATATGGTATTCGAAGTTAGTTAATCGAATATGTTATTCGAAAGGGGTTAGTCGGGTCGAGTTAGTCAATAGAGTTAATCAGTTAGAGTTAATCAGTTAGAGTTAACCAATTAGAGTAATCCGTTAGAGTTAACCAATTAGAGTAATCAGTTAGAGTAAACCGGTTCTCCGATACAGCATCAGTCTAGGGAACCTGGGGCGAGCGAAGTGGGGAGACTACCAACGGGGGACCTGGTATATTCATAGGTGGTTGGGTACGAACTCTGTTTTTAGGTGAGTGACCTGGAACTATTATTATATGCGAACTCACCGTTAATCAGTTAGAGTTAATCCAAATAATATGCCATTTAGCATGACTGCTAGCATAATTCGCAGGGCTGCAAATAGCCTAAGGCGGTCGGATGTTTCCTGAGGGAATCAGGCATAACCATTGTGATCGCTGCGATCTAGAGTCAAGCGAATGGAGTTAAATAGAGTTGTCGAATAGTAGTTGTTCGAATGGAGTTAATGTAACGACCCGCGTTCTATGCATCATAGGATCGTAGGATATTTATTTCTTTCGCATACGAAGTCGTATGGTCATGTAACTTTGGGAGACGACTATTGGGGTCATTTCCCATGTTCATGATTTTTCCCGATTTTTAAATGACCTTTTTACCCCTAGTTGGCACTGTTTTGGCCATAACTTTTGACTGGAAAGGAATTTTGACCTGAAACCACTTCCATTGGCTTCGGATGATGGTTTCTCTTTCCGTAGAGTGGTCACATTAGCCAAACGGACTTACCGTTTGGGAGATATGGCTGAAACAAGTTTCAGATGGTTAAAAACAGCTTAATTGGGCTTAAACGGGTGATTAGCAGCTAGGCCCAAGGGGAATTTCGGGTTTAGGGGTATATGGAGGCTGATTAGGGTTAGAAAACATTTCTTTAGACAATTTCCAGCCGCCACTTTCATTTCTCTTGACCTAGCCATGGCCTCCACTCTCTAAATCTCTCTCAAACACCCAAAAATCACTCACTAATCAAGGATTAAGGCTTAGAGGCATCAAATTAAGAAGAAAAAGCACCAAAGCAAGGTTAGAGCTGCTGTTGGACATCAGTATTCGCCCAAATCAGAGGAGTTTCAGTTCTGAGTATTTTGTTTGTGGCCAAGGTGAGTGATTTGCATAGTTTTTGCACTAATTACGGTGATTAAGGGTAATTAGTGAAGATTAGCGAATTTATACGTAAATAAATTCTGGAAAAATTCTTAAAATTCTAAAATAATGTTTTAAGGCTCTGTTAGAAATTTGGGTTAATTTCGGTGTGTTTTGCTAATCGTATGCTTAAACATGATTAAGAGGGATTATAGGAAAAAGTGAGGTTTTGGCCACTTTTGATTCATTTTGATTCATTTAAATTGTTGTTTGTTGCTTGTGGTTGCTGTTATATGTTGCTATGACTCTTTGGTATGCTTTGTGATTGATTCCAATAGTTAGATTGGTCGAAAACGCCGTCGAGAGGCGTATAAACAGTTGCTGGAAAGTTGCAGAAAGCTGCAGGGTATCTAACCGGATCGGATCGGGTAGGGGATCGGATCGGGTAGGGGATCGGATCGGACATATCCGAACCGGACCGGGGCGTGGTACTTTCTGGAGCATGACGTGAAGAGGCAACAAGGAAGCCTGGTCGGATCGGAGGGGCGTAGCGTGGGATCGGAAGGAACAAGGAGGACTGAAGTGGAAGAAAGAGGAGCATGTATACCATATTCCGAACCGAATCGAGAGTAATACACGAACCAAACTGATGCTGACGAGACGGAGACGGAGACACTCAAGCCATGGGGTATCCGAACCGAACCGCTTCAGAGCTCCGAACCGAACCGCATGAGGGAGAACTCCGAACCGAACCGCATGAGGGAGAACTCCGAACCGAACCGCATGAGGGAGAAGGACCCGAACCCAGAGGATGGTGGCACTCCGAACCGAACCGGGGAACGTATCCGAACCGAACCGAGCATGAGGAACCGGACGTGTACTTTTACTACTTCGTGATGACTCTTCTGAAGACCAACTCCAATTCGACCAAACCCGAGATGCAAAGGAAGCCCAAATGAGAAGTTAGAGCTCAAGATTCAGATGGGAATCAACGAGTTCGCTTCATGGTTGGGCTTTGCTGCGGGACGCGTGTTAAGGAGTTATCGACGTCTATAGCTTTGGACCACTATGGTAGGAGGTGCGAAGGCGGATTCAGGGCCATTATGGCATCGGTAGAACCAAGGGCTACGACCAATGAAGTGGGTCATTGAAATGTTTGGTCATGACTCCAAGTGTTTGGCTTGGTCACAGCAGGGTTTCTACAAGTCGGGATTCGTCGTTACCTCAGTTTGTCTAGTGTTCCAAAGTGGTAGATGTCGTACGCTTTACGCACTGAGAGAGAGATGTGAGGATGGTTGCTATGGATGATTTGTTTGCTATCATTGTGACATGCACACCCCCACCCCCGTATTCTTACACCATTTATTATGGCACCTTGGAGTATTGTACGGTATGTGGTACTAACTCTTTGGTTGCAGGTCCAGGTTCAGGTATGGTTTAGTATACCTGTTATTATTCTGTTTAGATGCTTATCGCTCATACCAGGCTTTATGTCTGACCCAGAGTTTTATGTCTCCTCTTATTACTCTGGGTGCTCACACGAGCAGACTAGAGACAGGTTAGCTGGTGATGCACGGGTAGATGATCCGGAGACGAGCAGGAGGCTTCCACGTAATATATATAGTATTCTCCCTGTGTTGTTGAAGATCACTGCTTGGGCATTGTTGGTGTATCTTCTACTTCAGCTTTCTTTTGTTTAGAGACAGTAAATTTGGAAAATTGTAATAAGCTGTATTTGGATTTCCGCTGCTTTGATGATTGATGTTGATTTTAGTTATCAGCTTATGCACTGTCTCGCCTGTTTTGTGTCAAGTATGTTATTATTATATTTTATTCCATGCGCTGTGAGACATTCTGCAGGTTTCTTGATTAGTTCATTCTCTTCTTTTCTTTCTTATGACGACCGTCTTGTGCTAGTCGGGCATGTGTACAGCGCATTTTTTGGAGGAAATGCAGGCTGGTGCGGGGCGGGCCGTCACACTTGGTATCAGAGCTCTAGGTTGCGTAGTTAACCTAGGGAAGTTATCAGGGAGAGATATTATACGTATATGAGAGAGCGTATTTGTGATTACTTTGGTTTTTAAAAAGCTATATATATATATATACTATTAGTAGTATAAGGATGAAGTCGTACTGCACTAGCACCACTATGGAGTCGTTAATCATTTCCTTTTTCAGATTGACGATGAGCCGATATACTAGAGGTGCTGGTAGGGTAGCCAATAATGGGAATGCTGCTGACATGAGGACGATGTTTACTGACCTCATGAGAGAGATGCTTAGAGATGTACAGAGGGCAGCTCCCAATGATGGAAATGGTGGTGGTCCAATAGTGCAGGCGCCAAGAGTCGACTTCGCCAAGCTGAATAAGGATTATACTAGCCTTGGTGGGAAGCCGTTCCACGGAACGGAGTCGGCTACGGATGTTCAAGATTGGTTGGATAGTTGCGAACGTATCTTCGAGGATTTGGGTACCGAGGATGCGATGAAGAGAAAGCTAGCGTCCCGTCAGCTGCAAGGGCGGGCAATGAATTGGTGGAATGCTATAAAGGCAGCTACTCCCGAAGATCAGATTACTTGGGAGCAGTTTAAGGCTCGCTTTAGTGAGAAGTTCATTCCAGCTGCTCAGAAGTCAATGTTGTTTAAGAAATTCTTGGAGCTCAAGCAGAATGGCAGGGCTGTCTCGGAGTATATTGCTGAATTTGACACTTTGTCAAAATATGGGTTATCTCTTATAGATACTGCCGAGAAAAAGAATGAGAAATTCATAACTGGTTTGGATCAATACTTGGGGGAAAAACTTATTAACCACATCGATGAGACGTTTGAATCGATTGTGGGGAAAGCGTTAAGATCAGAAAGTCTCTACCCTAAGCCGAAGACTGAGGTTGTATCCGCAGATGAGTCAAAGCCACAAGCTAGTGGCGGAGGCAAAGGTGGTTCTCAGAATAAGAGAAAGCAGAATCAGGCTAAGGATGGCCAGAAGAAAAAGAATAAGCAAGATGTGGAGTGCTTCAGCTGTGGTAAGAAGGGCCATTATGCTAGTAATTGTCGGGCCAAGCCAGCGGATAGGAAGTGCTTCAATTGTGGCCAATTGGGACATCACAAGGACAAGTGTCCGCA
Source organism: Allium sativum (assembly GCA_030737875.1). Taxonomy (NCBI): domain Eukaryota; kingdom Viridiplantae; phylum Streptophyta; class Magnoliopsida; order Asparagales; family Amaryllidaceae; genus Allium; species Allium sativum. Next base: position 422,027,806 of record CM060909.1, on the reverse strand, counting down.
ACCCCCTAAGGAAAAGCAAATGGTGAAAGCATATGCTCTTAATGCTATTCCTTCTTCGTCGAATGCCCCAACTGCGGCGGAGTAGGGAAAGAATGTCGTCATTCAAGGTATGCTTTCTATTTATGATGTTCCCGTTAGAGTTTTGTTTGATACCGGAGCTTCCAGTTCTTTCATATCTAGTGACCTGGTAGATAGGTTGGGATTGGAGCCCGAAATTGTCGATAGACCTTTAATAGTGACGAACCCGATTGGTGGTTCGACTAGTCTTAGCATGATTTGTCGTAATGTGGTTCTATCGAGTCATGGATGCATGTTTGTTTGTGATTGCTTTGTTTTGGGCTTTACTGGGTTTGGCATTATTTTGGGAGTAGATTGGCTCCAAAGATACGGGGTGGTGGTAGACTGTGAGGGCTTGTTGGTGACAGCTAGAGCGGATGATGGGCGGAGGATAGTGTTTGGTGGTCTACCCAGTAAGGGGGTATTGGCTAGTTTTCTAAACTCCCTCGACATTCCGCATAGTGAGTTGTCAGGTTTGCCCGTGGTTGGCCAGTATCCGGATGTTTTCGAAGAAGTGACCGGACTTCCACCACACCGAGAGATTGAGTTTCGTATTGATTTGGTAAAAGATGCCAGACCTATAGTGATGCCACTTCGTCGTATGGCACCAAGAGAGCAGCGGGAGCTCGAGGTGCAAGTCAGCGATCTTTTGAAGAAGGGATTTATCAGAAGGAGTGTTTCTGAATGGGGAGCACCAGTTGTGTTTGCTACCAAGGCGGATGGTTCCCTTCGTTTGTGTGTGGACTACCGCGAGTTGAATAAAGTGAGGAGGAAGAATAAGTATCCTCTACCGCGGATAGATGATTTGTTCGATCAGTTGAGTGGCACGAGAATATTTTCTCAGTTGGATCTCGCGACGGGTTTTCATCAGCTTAGAGTGGAAGCTGAGGGTATAGCTAAAACGGCATTTCGAACGCCGTCTGGGTTTTATGAATGGTTGGTTATGCCATTTGGGCTGACTAATGCCCCGGCATATTTTGTGGATCTTATGAATAGGGTATTCAGAGATCAGTTGAATAAGTCTGTTCTTGTGTTCGTGGATGATATTTTGGTCTATTCGAGGACAGAGGAAGAACACAAGAAACATTTAAGAGTAGCGATGGAGGTGTTGAGAAAACACCAATTGAAAGCAAAGTTTTCTAAGTGTCACTTCTGGAAGAGGGAAGTGAGGTTCTTGGGCCATGTTGTATCAGAGAGTGGTATTGCCGTGGACCCAGCAAAGGTGGCTACGGTACAAGATTGGCCTACGCCCAAGAATGCAACAGATGTAAGAAGTTTCTTGGGGTTAGCGGGATATTATCGTAAGTTTATCCAAAGTTTCTCCAAGATAGCAGCACCATTAACCCAGTTGACCAAGAAGAATCAAGCTTTTGTCTGGGATGAAAGGTGCGAGAATGCATTCAGAAGTCTAAAGGACAAGTTGACAAGCGCACCAGTGTTAGTCATTCCTAAGGGGGATGAAGAGATGACGGTATACACGGATGCCTGTGGTACCGGACTGGGTGCTGTATTGATGCAAGGCGGTAGGGTTGTAGCTTATGCAAGTCGGCAATTGAAACCGCACGAGAGAAGATACCCTACCCATGATTTAGAATTGGCAGCGATCGTGTTCGCGTTAAAGATGTGGAGACACTATCTCTTGGGAGAAAGATTTGAGCTGTTTACAGATCACAAGTCGTTAAAGTATCTATTCTCCCAGAAGGATTTAAATCTCCGTCAGCAGAGATGGTTAGAGTTCTTAGCTTCCTATGATTTTGACATCGCATACACACCAGGAAAGGGCAATGCGGTGGCTGATGCATTGAGTAGAAGACATGCCAGCTTAGGGGCTATGTTCCTTGAATGGAAGCAACTGGAGTTTATCGCGGGGTTTGATTTCAGACCAAAGTGCGAATTGGATCCAGAAATGTTAGCGAGTTTGACGATCAGACCCACTTTGATTGGGCGGATCGGCTCTAGTCAGAGGGACGATCCTAACCTATTGGAAATCATCTCCAAGTTAGAGATGGGTATCGATGAGGAGATGAACGAGTATGGGCTTGATCGAGATAGATGGCTTAGAAAGAATGGAAAGCTTGTTGTACCCAATGTCAATGGATTGAGAGATGAAGTGCTTAGAGAATGTCATCACTCAAAGCTGACTATACACCCCGGTGGTAATTAGATGTATCGAGATATGAAGCAGACCTACTACTGGGAAGGGATGAAAAGAGACGTTGGGAAGTTTATATCCAAATGCATGAATTGCCAGCTAGTTAAAGCCGAGCAAAAGAAGCCTAGTGGTTTGTTACAACCCTTAGAAATTCCCGAATGGAAATGGGAGCAAGTCTCGATGGATTTCATCGACGGTTTACCAAGGACTAGATCGGGATATGACAGCATTTGGGTAATTGTAGATCGACTGACTAAAAGTGCAAGATTTATACCAGTCAAATCGACCAGAACGGCAACTAAGTTAGCAGAATTGTATATGAAGTGGATAGTGAGATTTCATGGAGTACCTAAAAGCATTGTGAGCGACCGAGACCCGTTGTTCACTAGTGGGTTTTGGAAGAGCTTACAAGAGGCTCTAGGGTCAGAGTTACATCTCAGTACCGCATATCATCCTCAGACCGACGGTCAGACGGAGAGGGTGAATCTTATTTTGGAAGATCTCTTGAGAGCATGCATATTGGATTTTGGCGGATCATGGGATGACCATTTGCATCTAGTAGAGTTTGCATATAATAATAGCTACCAATCCAGTATCGGTATGGCTCCGTTTGAAGCTTTGTACGGAAGGCCGTGTAACTCACCATCATGTTGGATAGAGACTGGCGAGAAGTTTATGCTTGGACCAGATGTGGTGAGGGAAACTTCAGATAAGATCAAGATCATTCAACAACGAATGAAGGCAGCCCAAGATAGGCAGAAGAGTTATGCTGATAAGAGGCGAAGAGACTTAAAATTCTCCGTGGGTGACTTGGTGTTTGTCAAGATTTCTCCGTTGAAGAGCGTAATACGATTTGGCAGGAGAGGCAAATTGACACCAAGGTTTGTTGGCCCGTTCCCTGTTCTTGAACTAGTCGGGAATTTGGCATATAGGATTGACTTACCAGAGAAGATGGCGGGAGTTCATAACGTATTTCATGTTTCCCAACTAAGGAAGTTCGTTCACGACTCAGATATGACTATTTCACCTGATCAGTTAGAGGACTTCGAAGTAGAACCCGAGGCGGTTGGGAACCGCAAGCCGGCCCGTATTGTCGAGTACGACATGAAGCAACTTCGAAGGAAGGCGGTGAAGCTAGTCAAGGTACAGTGGAGCGAGGACGAGAGTGATTGTACTTGGGAAACAGAGGAGAACATAAGGAAGAAGTATCCAGAACTCTTTGTCTGGTGAGATTTTGACTTCGATTTAGTTTTTCCGCATGCTAGGATAGGCTTGTTTGCTTGTTTTGCATATTTGATTGTTGTATATGGTTGTTAGGCATGCGGGATCCTTTGTATGTTTTGAGTTAAGGAATTTCGGGGGCGAAATTTCTTAAGGGGGGAAGAGTGTAACGACCCGCGTTCTACGCATCATAGGATCGTAGGATATTTATTTCTTTCGCATACGAAGTCGTATGGTCATGTAACTTTGGGAGACGACTATTGGGGTCATTTCCCATGTTCATGATTTTTCCCGATTTTTAAATGACCTTTTTACCCCTAGTTGGCACTGTTTTGGCCATAACTTTTGACTGGAAAGGAATTTTGACCTGAAACCACTTCCATTGGCTTCAGATGATGGTTTCTCTTTCCGTAGAGTGGTCACATTAGCCAAACGGACTTACCGTTTGGGAGATATGGCTGAAACAAGTTTCAGATGGTTAAAAACAGCTTAATTGGGCTTAAACGGGTGATTAGCAGCTAGGCTGTAACGACCCGGATTTTTAGCCAGTTAATATTAAGTATTTAAATCTATTTTAATTATGTAATTAGGATAATAAGTTGATTTTTATATTGAATTTATCAATTTAATAATCGGTATATGAATAAATATCTAATAAATTTAATTATCATATTATGGAAACGATAAATAATTGGATTCAGAATTTAAAACTGAATCAAAAAGATTCAAATGGCTAATATAAATTATATATTGAATTATAACGATAGTTATCGATAATTTAAAATTGTTTGAAACCATTTAAATTGAATTTAATTTAAATCGTTAATTCAAATTGTCATCTTCTCACAATTTAATTTCAGAACTCCTTCCGTTGAATTTAGAATAGTGAATAACATTAGCAACGTTACTCGTTACGATTTAATAGTGGTTCGAGATTTGAATTTAAGGGACCGTGAAATATTTTATTATTTAATTAAACAAATCAAATCAAATAAATTAACGTCCTCATCAGCCGACCTACTTCTTTAGCGCCACCCTAAAGTTTTAATTCATGCAGACCTCCATTTCCCCATCGCAGACCCATAATGTTTTTCTTGAGCAGAAAACTTTGTTCCCAAGCTTCAATATCAGGAAGACAAGAATTTAATGGCCTCGTACCCCCTGTCTGCTATCGCACACCTATATAATCGGTCCTCATTTACTAATTTTCTCCATCGCACGAGAGCCATTCAAGTTTCCCCCTTTCAATTCTTTTTCAGTAATAAAAATCGAAATCCATATAAAATAAAATGGGAGAATGGAATTCAAATTCGATTTCGAATCCGTGTACTTGGAAGAACTCGCGTGTGATGCTCGGTGAGAGGTTCGAACTCGAACCTGTCGATGTTAGGGCTGCGAGTTTGGGTTTTTGGGGAGTTTCGATTTTGGCGTTATGGGTACTCGTGTGATTTACTGATGAACGAGGTGAGTGGAGCTACTGATGCGATTGGAGGTAGGGTGGCGTGATTTTGTGGAGGTCGATACTGTTAAAGGGGACGAGGTGAACAGGGGGATCTAGAGGAGTCCGATAGTGGCATTTTGGAGAGTACGATTCTCTTTGAATGATGGTGCAGCAGTTCGACTATGGGACTGTGGTGATCAGATGGACAGATCGTGATTTATATAGCAGTGTAGACGAGGTGTTCGATGTAATGCCGGAGTGGATGGTGCAAGAGTTTGGGCTGTTTTCAACAGGATTGATCGATGGTTATGGAGTCGCTTCATGTTTAGCTTCGTAGTTATGTGGGAGATAAGGTATACAATTTTATTATACATAAAAGAATTTATTTTAGATAAATGTTTAATCATTAAAATTAAAATGAATAATGGTAGGTGCAAGTAAATTCATTTGAGAGGCTTCAAGTAAATTCATGGCGTAATGATATGGGATTAAATAAGATATTCAGCAAACAAGATCTGGTGAGTAAATCTCACTCACCTTTTATTTATAATTATTTTTATCCGTTAAAAATAATTGTTTGTTGCTTGTGTGAATGGTTTCTGGTTATTTTATATATATTAGTTATTTAGGCTATATATATATATTGGGTTGATTGATTGGTTGGATTCCCGCAGTCTCATTAGCGGATGCCCGCAGTTTTATAGCGGATGATTACCCTATACGCCCCACGCTATGATTAGTGGATGACCTTCTATACCGCGATATTCTGCCATGAAGCAGAATGGGTATTATTTATGTGCTAACATCTGTAGATGCAGGAAAACAGGTTGGAGGAATCCAACTGGATTCCTCAAAATTATATTATCTGTTTGTTTGTTTGCTTGATTTCATATATATTCATATATGATGTGTTAAAAACCAAATGATTGAAAATTGGGTGATTTGATTGCTTTAAATATCACTGGGCCAATTAAAAGGACATTTGAGATTTTAAAAGGAAAAATTCTATTTTTAAATAGAATTTGAATTTTTAATGGAATGGAAATATAAACTTGTTTTTGAAATAAAACAAGTAGTTCTTTTTAAACGAAGTTTATAAATAGTTCTTTTATAACGAAGTTATAAATGAAGTGAAAAGAATTATCATTTGATAATTCAGAAATAGAAATACAAGTGTGAAATTGGAATTTGAAATAAAATTTCAAAATAGGATGCGAAATGAAATTTTTAAATATATAACTCAAATGAAATTTGAGTATAACATTTGAATTTTAAAAGGAGTTTAAATATTTGAAGTTAAAAGGAGATTGAATATTAGAAATTCAAATAGAAGTTCAAATAGAATTTGAATAGACGAAATTAGAATGAAAAATAGGATTTGAATTCAAGGATTTAAAATAAAATTTGAATTCAAAGGAATTCGAATAAAGAAATTCAAATAGCGATTTCAATGTAGAATTTCAAAATAGAATTTAAAATATAGTATTTCAAAGAAGAATTCAAATGTGAAATTTAAATAGAGATTTGAATGGAATTTAAATATGAAATTCGAATTGAGATTTGAAATAGAAATTCAAGTGTTGAATTTGAACATGGAATTGAATAAAGAAATTCGAATAGAGATTTGAATGTAGAATTTCAAAATAGAATTTGAAATAAACTTTGAAATAGGATTTTCAAAGTAGAATTGGAAATAGGGTTTCAAAATAGGAAATCCAAATGGTTTTGAAATGGGATTTGAATTCAAGGGAATTCAAATGGATTTGAGTGAAGAAATTCAAAAGGGTGTTAAAAATAAGTTTGAATATTAGAATTCAAATGGGTTGGAGATGAATTTGAATATTAGAATTCAAATGGAAATGGGAAATGAAATTTGAATATAAGAGATTCAAATTGAATTCAAATGGGATTTAATCTATGAGATTTGAATATAGAAATTCAAATGAAGTTTTGAAAATAGATTTGGATATAGAAATTTAAATGAAGTTTTGAAACTAGATTTGAAATAGGATTCAAATAAGAGGATTTGAATGATAGAATTAAAAAGGGGTTGAATATTTGAAATTTCAAAATAGAATTGAATCGGGGTTTGGATATTTGAAATTCAAATAGAATAAGTATAGAATTTGAATTCGAAGAGAATTGAATAGGGAATTTGAATGTAGAATTCAAAAAGGAATTCAAATGGAATTTAAATTATAGAATTTGAATATAGCATTCAAATGGAATTTTAAACTATGGAATTTTGAATCTAGAATTTAAAAGGAGTTTGAATATTTGAATTTCAATAAAATTCAAATATAGAAATTGGAATATAGAAGTTTCAAATAGAATTAAAATGGAATTGAATTCATTTTAAAGAAGTTAAGGTTTATATATATATAAATATAATTAAAACGAACTCGCCACAGCGCTGCAGTTCGTAAAATAGCGATTTGAACTTCAATCGAGTATACAGAACGCAATTGAAGTCGGAATTCTTCGAAACAAGAAACGTCAGGACCGATTTGATAATAGTTTTCAATGAAAGAGAAAAATCTGAATTTCGTCGTATAGATTTTGAGTTATGTCAAAATAAAATTTTCAGAAAAGCAGCGCCAGAATCGTTTTAAAACCATAATGGTTTATTTAATATTATAAAAGGATTTTTAAGCAAATAAAATCCGAAGTTCGATTTAGAAAATTTCAGAGTGAGTTGTAAAATATATGCGAATTCAAGTTGTGTAAATGAATATGATTTTTGAAACAGAAATCAGATTTTGACTTTGAATAGAATTAACTAATTCGAATAGTAATTAGTAAAGGAGATGTTGAATTGACATTAGGCCTTAATAAGTGAATTCGATTTGAGAATTTATATTCGAAATAGAAAAGAGAACTAGAATTAAAATCGAAGTTCAATTTAGTTATGAACGAGTTAAATATTTTGTTTGAACGTGTTATGTTCAACAAAGAAGTGAAATAGGCAAAATGGCGAATTAAAGAATAAATGGCGAAACGGAATTCAAACGATTAGATGGTATTGAATTGAATTGAAAACAGGTGAACAGGTGTTAGACAGGTATGGGATGAGATATATGAAGTTATAAATGTAGTGCTCGACAAAAAGGTACATGTTTAATTCGTATATGAGATTTTATGCGCCGTATCGGCAAGCCGCTTGGCTTTTTCTTTTTCTTTTTGAGATTGGAAGATACCGGGATGCTATTGAAATTTCCCGATGCTCCCGATACAGGGGAGGTTATGGCGAATTTTTCCGGGAATTTAAGGAGTTAGAATATTTTTAAGAAATTTGACAATTAGAAATCTATATATCGATATATATAGAATTCGATAAGGAAACGAAATCAAAAATAGCGTAAAGGGCCAAGATTGATTATTGAAATATTTGGTAAACAAATATTGATAAGGAAATGGAAAAGAGATTTAATTAATGAAATATTAATTAAAGAGCCCAGTGATTTGTTTGATATGTTGATTGAACACTTGTTTTTATTCGATAGTTAAATCACAGACTATCGAAGTTTTTGACCATCGTTGTCAATATGGAGAGACCGGTTGGATTATTATCCGAAGAACCACTCCGTATCGGCATAAGCGTTGCGAACCAAGTATGCTGAATATATTGAAGACGGAGTAAAGTGCAAGGGCTTTTCTATTTATAGAAATAGTGCCTTCGGTTTCGTTCAGTCCCAGAACGAACGTAAATGGACGAATGTCTGACAGAGTATTTCCAATGATCAAATGGGTTGGTCTGTATGGATATATATGGTTGCAACGGATTTATCCCTTAGCATAATATCCAGAATATTTGTGCAAACTCAACTAAGTGATTAACGGATCTGACGATGTGGCATTCAAAGTGATTGTGTTATCGATGAATGGTAAGTATGCGTAGCCTCAGGCCTCAACAACCGGGAAAGGACAAAAATCGGGCAGGCAGCATGGCTATGTGGGTCGCACCCATTAGGGTGTATAATCACCTATCTAGAGAAATTCCTTTTGTTTCTAAATCTATCGATTCTGCCCATTCGGGGAACGGTGGTTTGAGTCCAACCGTTGGTGATATACATTCGATACACTCAAGCGAATGAGTGGTCGGTCATGTGTGGGTCGGGTTACAAGATGTTCTTGTTGAACCCAGGTGTATTCGCCTCTAGAGATGCACTGTCGGAAGGTGGTCCCATACCTTGTCATGTTGGAAATCCAATCTCCAATAAGCGCCATGCGGTTTTTGATTTTATAATATATATGTGGAGCGTGAGATGCAAGCGTTCTGCTATTTGGTTATTTATTTGATGTAGACATTATTATAATATCACTGGATTTTCGTATCAAAGTGTTTTGGGTTATAGTAAGGTAAAAACCGTCCATGTTTATGTGTGGGCTGGTCTTACTATTATCTTTTCTTTTGAAAGGATTTTTAAAGTTAAACAAGTGGTTGGAGTTTACTCACACCAGTCCCATGACTGACCCAGAGTTTATTTTGTTTTGTTTTCCCTAAACTCTTGGGTGCCCAAATTTGTACGGGCAGTCAAGTGTTTCAGGTTTTTACAGATACACTTGGAGGAGCTTGAAGCAGGAGGCTTCAACGTTAGTTATTTAGAGTTACTTCCGCTGGATCAAATGTTATGTGTACTCTGATGATGGTATGTATGTATGTACAAAACAGATTTGTATTTCGAAGCTTATGCTATATAATATATTTTATTCGTTCCGCTGTGAGTTTGTGATCTTCGTTTTTCTTCTATTCTAAGTTTTCTATCTTATCTATCCTCACCCTCTATCTTCTTTCTATTAATGGTTCGTATTTCTGTGTTATTTGGTTGGACAGTGTGTTGTATTTAGTCAACTCAGATAGCACGGATTTGCGGGTCGTTTCAGTTGGTATCAGAGCTTAGGTTGAGCGAACACCTAGGCTTGTGTGGCATGTGCTCATTAGAGATAGGGTCAGTAGTACCCTAGAATGAGTTCAGTATATATATACGAGAGAGCGTATTTGTTAATTAATATAAAATTGTTTTATATTGTGTTGGCTAGTCTGTTGAGTAATTTATGAATTCTGGTCGAATCGTGGGACGCCACGACGTCGATAGGAATTTCTAAATACTTGAACAGAAGATTGAACACGATATAGTTTTAAAGTGGGTAAATGAAATAATTTTACCCAAAATTCTATTTTGATATAGAAAGAATAATCTTCTGAATTATTATAATATATGGATGTGTTGATTGTTAGGATCATAATTAATGAGATTATAAAATGGGAATAGTTATTTATAACCAAACTGAATTTGTATATGAAAGAAAAAAAATATATACAAATGAGATGAATTGAAATTGAATTCAAGCCAGAATTTGAAATCTAAGTCCTGGAAAGTTTGAAATATTTTTGGAAATACATTAGAATAATATAGATTTGTTTTAAAAGATTTGAAAGAAAATCATGGATTTTGAAATAATAAAGCACTGAACTCACTTCAGTGGCTGGGAAATTATTCTGATGATGATTGCAACATCATCAGTGTTCATTTCCGAGTTTCTAAGTGATGAATTGCTACCTTAGAAAGTTTTTGATGGAAATTTGTTTTGAAAGAAAACAAGTAGATTGAAAATTCAAATGTTTTGAATTTGTGATGGAAATAAATATATGTATATATTTATGGGATTTCAAAAGAATTTGAAAAGAAAAACCCAGGGATTTGGATTCTGAAATTTAAATTTAACTTGAACAAGTTAAATGGGTCGAAGTGAATGAATTGATTAGAATCAATTTAAATAGATTTATTGAAACAAATTGAAATAAATATGAATTGAATGTGAAGGCATATGAAGGGAAGAAGACCAAAAGTTTTGGTTGAAATTAAAGTCATAGAAATATGAGGAGTTGGGTTTCAACATAAGTGGATTTTTGAAAAGTAATAGATTTGTACCATTTTTCCTACCTTAGCAATTTCGAGGACGAAATTATTTTAAGGGGGAAAGAATGTAACGACCCGGATTTTTAGCCAGTTAATATTAAGTATTTAAATCTATTTTAATTATGTAATTAGGATAATAAGTTGATTTTTATATTGAATTTATCAATTTAATAATCGGTATATGAATAAATATCTAATATATTTAATTATCATATTATGGAAACGATAAATAATTGGATTCAGAATTTAAAACTGAATCAAAAAGATTCAAATGGCTAATATAAATTATATATTGAATTATAACGATAGTTATCGATAATTTAAAATTGTTTGAAACCATTTAAATTGAATTTAATTTAAATCGTTAATTCAAATTGTCATCTTCTCACAATTTAATTTCAGAACTCCTTCCGTTGAATTTAGAATAGTGAATAACATTAGCAACGTTACTCGTTACGATTTAATAGTGGTTCGAGATTTGAATTTAAGGGACCGTGAAATATTTTATTATTTAATTAAACAAATCAAATCAAATAAATTAACGTCCTCATCAGCCGACCTACTTCTTTAGCGCCACCCTAAATTTTTAATTCATGCAGACCTCCATTTCCCCATCGCAGACCCATAATGTTTTTCTTGAGCAGAAAACTTTGTTCCCAAGCTTCAATATCAGGAAGACAAGAATTTAATGGCCTCGTACCCCCTGTCTGCTATCGCACACCTATATAATCGGTCCTCATTTACTAATTTTCTCCATCGCACGAGAGCCATTCAAGTTTCCCCCTTTCAATTCTTTTTCAGTAATAAAAATCGAAATCCATATAAAATAAAATGGGAGAATGGAATTCAAATTCGATTTCGAATCCGTGTACTTGGAAGAACTCGCGTGTGATGCTCGGTGAGAGGTTCGAACTCGAACCTGTCGATGTTAGGGCTGCGAGTTTGGGTTTTTGGGGAGTTTCGATTTTGGCGTTATGGGTACTCGTGTGATTTACTGATGAACGAGGTGAGTGGAGCTACTGATGCGATTGGAGGTAGGGTGGCGTGATTTTGTGGAGGTCGATACTGTTAAAGGGGACGAGGTGAACAGGGGGATCTAGAGGAGTCCGATAGTGGCATTTTGGAGAGTACGATTCTCTTTGAATGATGGTGCAGCAGTTCGACTATGGGACTGTGGTGATCAGATGGACAGATCGTGATTTATATAGCAGTGTAGACGAGGTGTTCGATGTAATGCCGGAGTGGATGGTGCAAGAGTTTGGGCTGTTTTCAACAGGATTGATCGATGGTTATGGAGTCGCTTCATGTTTAGCTTCGTAGTTATGTGGGAGATAAGGTATACAATTTTATTATACATAAAAGAATTTATTTTAGATAAATGTTTAATCATTAAAATTAAAATGAATAATGGTAGGTGCAAGTAAATTCATTTGAGAGGCTTCAAGTAAATTCATGGCGTAATGATATGGGATTAAATAAGATATTCAGCAAACAAGATCTGGTGAGTAAATCTCACTCACCTTTTATTTATAATTATTTTTATCCGTTAAAAATAATTGTTTGTTGCTTGTGTGAATGGTTTCTGGTTATTTTATATATATTAGTTATTTAGGCTATATATATATATATTGGGTTGATTGATTGGTTGGATTCCCGCAGTCTCATTAGCGGATGCCCGCAGTTTTATAGCGGATGATTACCCTATACGCCCCACGCTATGATTAGTGGATGACCTTCTATACCGCGATATTCTGCCATGAAGCAGAATGGGTATTATTTATGTGCTAACATCTGTGGATGCAGGAAAACAGGTTGGAGGAATCCAACTGGATTCCTCAAAATTATATTATCTGTTTGTTTGTTTGCTTGATTTCATATATATTCATATATGATGTGTTAAAAACCAAATGATTGAAAATTGGGTGATTTGATTGTTTTAAATATCACTGGGCCAATTAAAAGGACATTTGAGATTTTAAAAGGAAAAATTCTATTTTTAAATAGAATTTGAATTTTTAATGGAATGGAAATATAAACTTGTTTTTGAAATAAAACAAGTAGTTCTTTTTAAACGAAGTTTATAAATAGTTCTTTTATAACGAAGTTATAAATGAAGTGAAAAGAATTATCATTTGATAATTCAGAAATAGAAATACAAGTGTGAAATTGGAATTTGAAATAAAATTTCAAAATAGGATGCGAAATGAAATTTTTAAATATATAACTCAAATGAAATTTGAGTATAACATTTGAATTTTAAAAGGAGTTTAAATATTTGAAGTTAAAAGGAGATTGAATATTAGAAATTCAAATAGAAGTTCAAATAGAATTTGAATAGACGAAATTAGAATGAAAAATAGGATTTGAATTCAAGGATTTAAAATAAAATTTGAATTCAAAGGAATTCGAATAAAGAAATTCAAATAGCGATTTCAATGTAGAATTTCAAAATAGAATTTAAAATATAGTATTTCAAAGAAGAATTCAAATGTGAAATTTAAATAGAGATTTGAATGGAATTTAAATATGAAATTCGAATTGAGATTTGAAATAGAAATTCAAGTGTTGAATTTGAACATGGAATTGAATAAAGAAATTCGAATAGAGATTTGAATGTAGAATTTCAAAATAGAATTTGAAATAAACTTTGAAATAGGATTTTCAAAGTAGAATTGGAAATAGGGTTTCAAAATAGGAAATCCAAATGGTTTTGAAATGGGATTTGAATTCAAGGGAATTCAAATGGATTTGAGTGAAGAAATTCAAAAGGGTGTTAAAAATAAGTTTGAATATTAGAATTCAAATGGGTTGGAGATGAATTTGAATATTAGAATTCAAATGGAAATGGGAAATGAAATTTGAATATAAGAGATTCAAATTGAATTCAAATGGGATTTAATCTATGAGATTTGAATATAGAAATTCAAATGAAGTTTTGAAAATAGATTTGGATATAGAAATTTAAATGAAGTTTTGAAACTAGATTTGAAATAGGATTCAAATAAGAGGATTTGAATGATAGAATTAAAAAGGGGTTGAATATTTGAAATTTCAAAATAGAATTGAATCGGGGTTTGGATATTTGAAATTCAAATAGAATAAGTATAGAATTTGAATTCGAAGAGAATTGAATAGGGAATTTGAATGTAGAATTCAAAAAGGAATTCAAATGGAATTTAAATTATAGAATTTGAATATAGCATTCAAATGGAATTTTAAACTATGGAATTTTGAATCTAGAATTTAAAAAGGAGTTTGAATATTTGAATTTCAATAAAATTCAAATATAGAAATTGGAATATAGAAGTTTCAAATAGAATTAAAATGGAATTGAATTCATTTTAAAGAAGTTAAGGTTTATATATATATAAATATAATTAAAACGAACTCGCCACAGCGCTGCAGTTCGTAAAATAGCGATTTGAACTTCAATCGAGTATACAGAACGCAATTGAAGTCGGAATTCTTCGAAACAAGAAACGTCAGGACCGATTTGATAATAGTTTTCAAATGAAAGAGAAAAATCTGAATTTCGTCGTATAGATTTTGAGTTATGTCAAAATAAAATTTTCAGAAAAGCAGCGCCAGAATCGTTTTAAAACCATAATGGTTTATTTAATATTATAAAAGGATTTTTAAGCAAATAAAATCCGAAGTTCGATTTAGAAAATTTCAGAGTGAGTTGTAAAATATATGCGAATTCAAGTTGTGTAAATGAATATGATTTTTGAAACAGAAATCAGATTTTGACTTTGAATAGAATTAACTAATTCGAATAGTAATTAGTAAAGGAGATGTTGAATTGACATTAGGCCTTAATAAGTGAATTCGATTTGAGAATTTATATTCGAAATAGAAAAGAGAACTAGAATTAAAATCGAAGTTCAATTTAGTTATGAACGAGTTAAATATTTTGTTTGAACGTGTTATGTTCAACAAAGAAGTGAAATAGGCAAAATGGCGAATTAAAGAATAAATGGGCGAAACGGAATTCAAACGATTAGATGGTATTGAATTGAATTGAAAACAGGTGAACAGGTGTTAGACAGGTATGGGATGAGATATATGAAGTTATAAATGTAGTGCTCGACAAAAAGGTACATGTTTAATTCGTATATGAGATTTTATGCGCTGTATCGGCAAGCCGCTTGGCTTTTTCTTTTTCTTTTTGAGATTGGAAGATACCGGGATGCTATTTGAAATTTCCCGATGCTCCCGATACAGGGGAGGTTATGGCGAATTTTTCCGGGAATTTAAGGAGTTAGAATATTTTTAAGAAATTTGACAATTAGAAATCTATATATCGATATATATAGAATTCGATAAGGAAACGAAATCAAAAATAGCGTAAAGGGCCAAGATTGATTATTGAAATATTTGGTAAACAAATATTGATAAGGAAATGGAAAAGAGATTTAATTAATGAAATATTAATTAAAGAGCCCAGTGATTTGTTTGATATGTTGATTGAACACTTGTTTTTATTCGATAGTTAAATCACAGACTATCGAAGTTTTTGACCATCGTTGTCAATATGGAGAGACCGGTTGGATTATTATCCGAAGAACCACTCCGTATCGGCATAAGCGTTGCGAACCAAGTATGCTGAATATATTGAAGACGGAGTAAAGTGCAAGGGCTTTTCTATTTATAGAAATAGTGCCTTCGGTTTCGTTCAGTCCCAGAACGAACGTAAATGGACGAATGTCTGACAGAGTATTTCCAATGATCAAATGGGTTGGTCTGTATGGATATATATGGTTGCAACGGATTTATCCCTTAGCATAATATCCAGAATATTTGTGCAAACTCAACTAAGTGATTAACGGATCTGACGATGTGGCATTCAAAGTGATTGTGTTATCGATGAATGGTAAGTATGCGTAGCCTCAGGCCTCAACAACCGGGAAAGGACAAAAATCGGGCAGGCAGCATGGCTATGTGGGTCGCACCCATTAGGGTGTATAATCACCTATCTAGAGAAATTCCTTTTGTTTCTAAATCTATCGATTCTGCCCATTCGGGGAACGGTGGTTTGAGTCCAACCGTTGGTGATATACATTCGATACACTCAAGCGAAATGAGTGGTCGGTCATGTGTGGGCCGGGTTACAAGATGTTCTTGTTGAACCCAGGTGTATTCGCCTCTAGAGATGCACTGTCGGAAGGTGGTCCCATACCTTGTCATGTTGGAAATCCAATCTCCAATAAGCGCCATGCGGTTTTTGATTTTATAATATATATGTGGAGCGTGAGATGCAAGCGTTCTGCTATTTGGTTATTTATTTGATGTAGACATTATTATAATATCACTGGATTTTCGTATCAAAGTGTTTTGGGTTATAGTAAGGTAAAAACCGTCCATGTTTATGTGTGGGCTGGTCTTACTATTATCTTTTCTTTTGAAAGGATTTTTAAAGTTAAACAAGTGGTTGGAGTTTACTCACACCAGTCCCATGACTGACCCAGAGTTTATTTTGTTTTGTTTTCCCTAAACTCTTGGGTGCCCAAATTTGTACGGGCAGTCAAGTGTTTCAGGTTTTTACAGATACACTTGGAGGAGCTTGAAGCAGGAGGCTTCAACGTTAGTTATTTAGAGTTACTTCCGCTGGATCAAATGTTATGTGTACTCTGATGATGGTATGTATGTATGTACAAAACAGATTTGTATTTCGAAGCTTATGCTATATAATATATTTTATTCGTTCCGCTGTGAGTTTGTGATCTTCGTTTTTCTTCTATTCTAAGTTTTCTATCTTATCTATCCTCACCCTCTATCTTCTTTCTATTAATGGTTCGTATTTCTGTGTTATTTGGGTTGGACGTGTGTTGTATTTAGTCAACTCAGATAGCACGGATTTGCGGGTCGTTTCACCAAGGGGAATTTCGGGTTTAGGGGTATATGGAGGCTGATTAGGGTTAGAAAACATTTCTTTAGACAATTTCCAGCCGCCACTTTCATTTCTCTTGACCTAGCCATGGCCTCCACTCCCTAAATCTCTCTCAAACACCCAAAAATCACTCACTAATCAAGGATTAAGGCTTAGAGGCATCAAATTAAGAAGAAAAAGCACCAAAGCAAGGTTAGAGCTGCTGTTGGACATCAGTATTCGCCCAAATCAGAGGAGTTTCAGTTCTGAATATTTTGTTTGTGGCCAAGGTGAGTGATTTGCATAGTTTTTGCACTAATTACGGTGATTAAGGGTAATTAGTGAAGATTAGCGAATTTATACGTAAATAAATTCTGGAAAAATTCTTAAAATTCTAAAATAATGTTTTAAGGCTCTGTTAGAAATTTGGGTTAATTTCGGTGTGTTTTGCTAATCGTATGCTTAAACATGATTAAGAGGGATTATAGGAAAAAGTGAGGTTTTGGCCACTTTTGATTCATTTTGATTCATTTAAATTGTTGTTTGTTGCTTGTGGTTGCTGTTATATGTTGCTATGACTCTTTGGTATGCTTTGTGATTGATTCCAATAGTTAGATTGGTCGAAAACGCCGTCGAGAGGCGTATAAACAGTTGCTGGAAAGTTGCAGAAAGCTGCAGGGTATCTAACCGGATCGGATCGGGTAGGGGATCGGATCGGGTAGGGGATCGGATCGGACATATCCGAACCGGACCGGGGCGTGGTACTTTCTGGAGCATGACGTGAAGAGGCAACAAGGAAGCCTGGTCGGATCGGAGGGGCGTAGCGTGGAATCGGAAGGAACAAGGAGGACTAAAGTGGAAGAAAGAGGAGCATGGATACCATATTCCGAACCGAATCGAGAGTAATACACGAACCAAACTGATGCTGACGAGACGGAGACGGAGACACTCAAGCCATGGGGTATCCGAACCGAACCACTTCAGAGCTCCGAACCGAACCGCATGAGGGAGAACTCCGAACCGAACCGCATGAGGGAGAAGGACCCGAACCCAGAGGATGGTGGCACTCCGAACCGAACCGGGGAACGTATCCGAACCGAACCGAGCATGAGGAACCGGACGTGTACTTTTACTACTTCGTGATGACTCTTCTGAAGACCAACTCCAATTCGACCAAACCCGAGATGCAAAGGAAGTCCAAATGAGAAGTTAGAGCTCAAGATTCAGATGGGAATCAACGAGTTCGCTTCATGGTTGGGCTTTGCTGCGGGACGCGTGTTAAGGAGTTATCGACGTCTATAGCTTTGGACCACTATGGTAGGAGGTGCGAAGGCGGATTCAGGGCCATTATGGCATCGGTAGAACCAAGGGCTACGACCAATGAAGTGGGTCATTGAAATGTTTGGTCATGACTCCAAGTGTTTGGCTTGGTCACAGCAGGGTTTCTACAAGTCGGGATTCGTCGTTACCTCAGTTTGTCTAGTGTTCCAAAGTGGTAGATGTCGTACGCTTTACGCACTGAGAGAGAGATGTGAGGATGGTTGCTATGGATGATTTGTTTGCTATCATTGTGACATGCACACCCCCACCCCCGTATTCTTACACCATTTATTATGGCACCTTGGAGTATTGTACGGTATGTGGTACTAACTCTTTGGTTGCAGGTCCAGGTTCAGGTATGGTTTAGTATACCTGTTATTATTCTATTTAGATGCTTATCGCTCATACCAGGCTTTATGTCTGACCCAGAGTTTTATGTCTCCTCTTATTACTCTGGGTGCTCACACGAGCAGACTAGAGACAGGTTAGCTGGTGATGCACGGGTAGATGATCCGGAGACGAGTAGGAGGCTTCCACGTAATATATATAGTATTCTCCCTGTTTTGTTGAAGATCACTTCTTGGGCATTGTTGGTGTATCTTCTACTTCAGCTTTCTTTTGTTTAGAGACAGTAAATTTGGAAAATTGTAATAAGCTGTATTTGGATTTCCGCTGCTTTGATGATTGATGTTGATTTTAGTTATCAGCTTATGCACTGTCTCGCCTGTTTTGTGTCAAGTATGTTATTATTATATTTTATTCCATGCGCTGTGAGACATTCTGCAGGTTTCTTGATTAGTTCATTCTCTTCTTTTCTTTCTTATGACGACCGTCTTGTGCTAGTCGGGCATGTGTACAGCGCATTTTTTGGAGGAAATGCAGGCTGGTGCGGGGCGGGCCGTCACAGTTAAATAGACTTAGTCGAATATAGTTTATTCGAATAGAGTTGAATAGAGTTAATCGAATAGTAGTTATTCGAATAGAGTTAAATGGAGTTAAATCGAATATTAGTTATTCGATAGGAGTAAATCAAGTTGAGTTAAATAAACCAAGTTAGTCGAGCCTAGTTAATTGAATCGAATTGGTCGAACCAAGTAAGTTAAGTTAGTCGAGTTAAGTTCGTCGAGTTAAATAAATCGATGTTAGTTTCATCGAAAGGAGTTATCGATGTTAGTTTCATCGAAAGGAGTTATTGATGTTAGTTTCATCGAAAGGAGTTATCGATGTTAGTTTCATCGAAAGGAGTTATCGATGTTAGTTTCATCGAAAGGAGTTATCGATGTTAGTTTCATCGAAAGGAGTTATCGATGTTAGTCTCATCGAAAGGAGTTATCGATGTTAGTTTCATCGAAAGGAGTTATCGATGTTAGTTTCATCGAAGGGAGTTATCGATTATAGTTTAATCGAAGTGAGGTTTTTCAAAGATGAGATATTTGAAAAGGAAAAGTTATCAAATATTAGTTGATCGAAGTGAGATTTATCGAACAAGAGTTATTCGAAAAGAGGTTTTCGAATATAGTTTATTCGAAAGTAAGATTTTCAAATATGAGATATTTGAAAAGGAAGAAGTTAATCGAATATAGGTTATTCGAAGAAGAGTTAATCAAATAGAGATTTCTCGAAGAGAGTTAATCGGCAAATTCGATTATATCGAATTCGGGAAAGTACTTATACTTTCCAGTGTCTAAATAGAGATTTATTTATTTATAAATAAATAAGTGTTAGGTTAACCATTCACTAATAAGAATAGAAGTTAAAATTAAAGTTAGATAATTCGAAAGTAGGGATTATAACGTTATCGTTATAACCAATGTTTTAATTATAGAAGTGGATTAGTAAAATTGAATCCAAGAAAGGTGTAAAGAAGTTGTTAAAGATTAAAAGATAAACTTTGACCATTTCGAAGTTATAACGTTGTTCAGTTAAGGTCTGAGAGGTAATTATACCCCAACTTAAGTGACTTCCTTCTTAACTAAGAAATGGTAAGGTTTGATCGTAAAGGAGTTTTTGGAAATGTTTTCCAAACGAGAATCAGAAATGTTTTCTGATAAAAGAAAATAAGAATTTAGAATATAGGGAAACAGGAGATAAGTAAATAAATGAACTAAAGAGATTTATGTTAAATGATGTTTGTTCGATATAATTTCCATTTGGAAATAATATCGTTGTTTGCACACTTGGTTTTCTTTGATAGTTAACTCACCGACTATCGAAGTTTTGACCATTTTAACGTTGTTAATATGGAGAGACCGGTTGGATTATCATCCATAGAACCACTCTGTATTGGCATAAGCGTTGCGAATCATATATGTCAAAGATAATTGAAGACGGAGAAAAATGCAAGGGCTATCCTGTTTACAGAATAGTGCCTTCGGTTTGTCCAGTCCCAGGACAACTTGTATGGACGAAGGTCTGACAGAGTATATCCAATGGATCGCGTAAGTTGATCTGTTCAAACGTATTCACGTTTGGTGGCGGAGGAATTCGTTTCTCTTAGCTGTATACCCGTGTTATTTTTGGATAAGTCAATTTGTGATTTGGCGGGTATGACGATGTGACATTTCTAAGTGAATGAAGATGGATGTCTGACATAGTATTTCCAGAAAGGTCACGTACATTGATTTCTTCAACCGTACCAAGAGTGGAAGCGGAGAAGGAAACTTCTTTTAGCTGACACGTAATGTATTGTTGTAGACGTCAATTAGTGATTTTTCGATGGATCTGACAATGTGGCATTCAAAGTGAATCTGATGTGATGATAAAGAGTAGCTTCTAGCCTCATCAACCGGTAAATGACAGAAATCGGGCAGGCAGCATGGCTAAGTCGGTCGCACCGAAGTAGGGTGTATAATCACCTATCTAGTGAATATTCATTTGTTTCTTAAAATCTATCAATGCTGTCCCATATATATACGGGAACGGTTGCTGATCCCAACCGTTGGTGATGTACATTCGATACACTCAATGGAAATGAGTGGTCGGTCATGTGTGGCTGAGTTGCAAGATGTTCTTGTTGAACTCCAGTGTATCGTTCCTAGAGTACGCTGAGCAGAAGGTGGTTCCATACCTTGTCATAGTGGAAATCCAATCATCCAATAAGCGCCTACGGTTTATGATTTTACATTATATATGTAGAGCGTGAGATGCAAGCGTTTCTGCTAGATTGATATCTATTTGTATTTAGACATTATTATAATATCAGAATGATATTACTTTACAAAGTTGTTTGGATTCTCATAAGGGAAAAACCCGTTCCGTTATGCGGCGTGGTCTTGTGAGATATCCTTTATTTAATCAAGTATTAAATTGTTTTACTCATACCAGTCCCATGACTGACCCGGAGTTTATTTTGTTGTTTTTCCCTAAACTCTTGGGTGCCTAAATTTGTACGGGCAGTCAAGTAGTCGGGATTTTACAGATACACCTGGAGAGCTTGGAGCAGGAGGCTTCAGGATTCTATAGCTATTATTATTTCCGCTGTTGTTGTAAGTGTTGTACTCTGATAAGTGTTATTGTATACATATACTGATGTTATTTCAAAGATATGTTATGTTATATTTTATTCGTTCTGCTGTGAGATTCGTGTTTACTCTGATGATGATGTTCTTCTTCTTCTTCTATTCTATAAGTTCTATCTTATCTATTCCCACCTTCTAATTTCTTTCATTAATTACCGGGATTTTTCGATGTTTTGGTTATCGACATCGAGCTTACGTCGATAACCAAAGCCGCTCAAAATCCGGGCTGTTACAGTTGGTATCAGAGCTTATGTTTTAGTGATCGGACTTAACTCTGTGGCGTAACTCAGTAGAGATGGGATTAGTAATATCCTAGATTGAGTTGAGTGTATATATATACAAGAGAGCGTATATGTTATTGAATATAAAATGGTTTTATATTGTGGAGATTTATTGATTGAGTGGCTTATGAATTCTGGACGATCAGTTTGATCCACTGTATCGGTAGGAGTTTTATAAACACTTGAATACGATGAACCGACATGATATGTTTTGAAATTAATATAGTATATTAGTTGTGTTGGTTGTTAGTATAATCGAATGAGATTATAAAAAAATGAAAGGGTTATAAATAACTAATCAGTATTCATATAAGTAAAGTATATGAAGTAAGACGAATTGAATCTGAAGTTAAATCATAATTGGAATTAAAATAAGTAAATTTTAAGTTCCTGGGAGATTTTGAACTGTTTAGAAATGATTTTTGAAAGTGAAATAGTATTGAACTCACTTCAATTACTGGAAAATAGATTCTGATGAGTGTGGCCACATCATCAGTGTTCATTTTCGAGTTCCAAAGTGACGGATTACTACCAAAGGTTTTGTTTTTGAATTGTTTTGAGAAAACAAGTGTTTAGAAATTCAAATGTTTTGAATTGGTGTTATGATTTCAAATTGATTTGAAATGAACTCAGGAATTTAAGTTCTGGAATTAAAATTTAACTAATGAAGTTAAATGGATTAAAATGGAAAAAGTGAATAAATAAATTTGAATTTAACTTGAACTAAGTTAAATGAAATTGAATTGGATTATAGAATAATCTGAAATGGGATTAAGTCGATAACTTAAGAGTTGAAATTTGATATTAGAGTTTGAATGGAATTCGACTTAAGTATAAGCGAATGATTTGGTTGAGAACCAACTGACAGGAGTTTGATTGGAATGACATTTATATATGTTGAGTTGAGTAACAGATGAAAAGGGATATAATGATATGCCCGACAAAAATGTACAAGTTTATTTTATATATGAGTTTGGATTTTATGAGCCGAATTGGCAAGCCGCTTGGCTGTTTGATTTTCTTTTGGGTTGGAGAAGGCCTAGAGAGGCGAGTTGTGATTTGACGTATTTGTCGGAACAAAGGAAACGCTGGCGAAATTTTCCGAAAATTTAAGGCGTTAGAAAATTTTCATGATTTCTGAAAAATTTGGTTAGTCGGAAAGAATTAATAATTTAATTGAAATTAAAATGGTTCAGTGGAAGTTAAAGTTGAAGTAAACCAGAAGATGTTTGAATCTAGTTGGTATAGTTAATAACATTTTTCTAGCTTAGCAATTTCGAGGACGAAATTTTATTTAAGGGGGGAAGATTGTAATGACCCGCATTTTTAGCTGACGAATAATTAATTTATTTAATTATTTGAATATTGTTTTAGCGATATCGACAACCTGAATTAAATTAAAAATGATTATTTAATTAATTTAAATAATAGAGTAAAATATATTCATTCCTGAAATAGTCAGAATCAGTGGAATTGACAATATTGTGCAAACTGGACAGTTGAAAATATATAATTCAGTTTATATTGAATTATATTGACGAATATATTTATATAAGCCAATTGAATTTATAATATATATTATAATTAAAATAGAACCTGAAATGGCACGGCAGTTCGCTATTTGGCGATTCAAACTTCAACCGAATGTACAGGATTCATTTTAAGCCGGATTTCTGTGAAACAAGAAACGTGTGGAGCTGGTGGAGTATATTTTTCTTATGGAAGAGAAAAATTGGGATTTCGTCGTGTAGATTTTGAGATATGTCCAAACCAAATTTTAAAATAGTCGCTATAGAATCGTTTATCGATCGTATCGGTTTATTCGATATAACTGGAGATTGGGTTTGAATTTAGATGAGGTTCTCTAGAGACATAACGATAATTTAATTTTTAGAATTAGACTATAATTTTTAATTAATTAAATAATTAACTTTTTATTTGGAGTATTGGACACCCTGTATCGGCATTTCGGGGTTTCATAAAATAAGGTAACCTACCGGTATTATTATATTTTTGGTATCGTGAGACAGTGTTAATCACAATGACATCGTTATTTCAGTCTGTAGCACACATGCATGAAAATAATTGTGTATAGCAAGGTAGGTGAACCCTTATAACCATTTTTAGTTTTCTTTGATCAAAAACCAAAGCACGTTTCTTATTCTCAACGACCAGTTCTATGCGGCCTCAAACCGAAAGATGTGGAAGAATTAAATCCTTACAAACTAAAAGAAAAAAATCCTATAAATATACTTAACTATTTTAAACCTAGCTTTGTTTTTTTTCCTCTGGTCATATTCCTTAAGGCCGCCACCGCTTCTAAAAGAAACGTGAGTATCCACCCAAAGTAAAATCTTAAAAATCGAAATAATCAAAAGAAAAATCTGTTCTTGGGTAAGTCGACTGCCTCTTCTGGTAAGCTTCGGTTCGATGGTATTATTCAGGGTCGCGAATGACTTTGTTGGCAGTTCGAAAGTCGAACAGTGGACCTCAACGTCGGGTTTGGGTGTCGGTTGTTATGGTGATAGACTGAGGCGGAGGAGGCACCGTACTAGGTTGGAAAGGCAAAGGAGGGAGTCGCGGTCATCCTGGTGGGGTCCGCCGGTCTCAGGTGGAGTGGAGGTGATCCGGTGGATGTGAGGGTGGTCTCGTTTTCAGTTTCTGTAGGAAGTTGCAGGAGTTGTGGTGGACGAAATGAATAGGAGGGTGGCTTTGTATTTGTATGAAGGTGGTAGTGATGAAATTGAGAAGTTGTAATGGCATTGCTTTTCACGGTGATGGTTCCTGGAACGTGTAAATGGGATTTGGGAAGAAGATAGTGCGGTAGTGGGTTTGGTAAGGGGAGTGGGCTGGTTATTGGGCCGGGGAGAAAATGAGGTGAGGCCCAAGTTTTTATGAATTAAATTTGTTTTGTTTTAGTTTAAAACAGTTTATAACTTGTACAATGTATAACATGAGCATACTATATCAGAAACACGAACGGTCGGATCCGTTGGGATCGTATGGACGGGAGCAACGCAATGACACTGACTGGAAGTCCATCGGAGCTCGTTACAATTTATGGCAAAATAAATTGTCCGTCGCAGTCAAACGAACGCAAACCGATATTTTTCGGTTAACGTGCAACTGTGAGTAAATCTCACTAACTCTGAACAGTTTATAATTTCATGTTGTATTGTTAGAACTGTTAAAATTGTCTGTTTGACTGTGTGTTGATTGTTTGATTGAACTGCTAGTCAGTTAGTTAAATTTCTATATTGATTCTGTTTAACAGAATATATCATATGGAACTGAAAGTGATGTTATCTATATTGTCTAACATCTGTGATGCAGGGAAACAGGTTGGAGGAATCCAACTGGATTCCTTAACAGTTATTTTATTGTTTTTCATATATTTTAATATATGATGTGAATTATAACCTGTTGTTGATTGTGTGTGTATGGACGAGGTTGAACATCGTGATTTGATATGATTGAATACCATAACATACCGGAATGTAGATAAGGGAATTTTCAAAGTGATATTGAAAATAGCATATTTATAAATTGGAATATTTATAAATAAGAGATATTTATAAATTTCAATATTTATAAATAAGGAATATTTATAAATTGGGATATTTATAAATAGGAGATATTTAAAAAAAAGGAAATAACTGCAAATCATTTTCTTTTTGAATGAAAAGGCCAGTGTGGCGAGTTTGGGGATTTTCCTGATGCTCCCGATACAAAGGAGGTTATGGCGAGTTTTCCCGGGAATTTAAGGAGTTAGAATATTTCAACAATAAAATTGAAAAGGAAATATTTGTAAACCATTTACAAATAGAATTGGAAAGGAAACATTATAAAAAGGGAAATCATTTTTAAAGGGTAGAACCGTTATTTAAAAGTAAATCTTTTCCAATGAATAAAACGTTGTTAAAAAGGAAATCTTTATAAAGTGAATAAAGTAAATCGAATATGGTATTCAAAGAAGTTAATCGAATATGGTATTCGAAGTTAGTTAATCGAATATAGACATTCGAAGAAGTTAATCGAATATGGTATTCGAAGTTAGAGAAATCGAATATGGTATTCGAAGTTAGTTAATCGAATATAGACATTCGAAAGGAGAAATCGAATATGGTATTCGAAGTTAGTTAATCGAATATGTTATTCGAAAGGGGTTAGTCGAGTCGAGTTAGTCAATAGAGTTAATTAGTTAGAGTTAATCAGTTAGAGTTAACCAATTAGAGTAATCAGTTAGAGTTAACCAATTAGAGTAATCAGTTAGAGTTAAACCAATAGAGTTAATCAGTTAGAGTTAATCCAAATAATATGCCATTTAGCACGACTGCTAGCGTAATTCGCAGGGCTGCAAATAGCCTAAGGCGGTCGGATGTTTCCTGAGGGAATCAGGCATAACCATTGTGATCGCTGCGATCTAGAGTCAAGCGAATGGAGTTAAATAGAGTTGTCGAATAGTAGTTGTTCGAATGGAGTTAAATAGACTTAGTCGAATATAGTTTATTCGAATAGAGTTGAATAGAGTTAATCGAATAGTAGTTATTCGAATAGAGTTAAATGGAGTTAAATCGAATATTAGTTATTCGATAGGAGTAAATCAAGTTGAGTTAAATAAACCAAGTTAGTCGAGCCTAGTTAATTGAATCGAATTGGTAGAACCAAGTAAGTTAAGTTAGTCGAGTTAAGTTCGTCGAGTTAAATAAATCGATGTTAGTTTCATCGAAAGGAGTTATCGATGTTAGTTTCATCGAAAGGAGTTATTGATGTTAGTTTCATCGAAAGGAGTTATCGATGTTAGTTTCATCGAAAGGATTTATCGATGTTAGTTTCATCGAAAGGAGTTATCGATGTTAGTTTCATCGAAAGGAGTTATCGATGTTAGTCTCATCGAAAGGAGTTATCGATGTTAGTTTCATCGAAAGGAGTTATCGATGTTAGTTTCATCGAAGGGAGTTATCGATTATAGTTTAATCGAAGTGAGGTTTTTCAAAGATGAGATATTTGAAAAGGAAAAGTTATCAAATATTAGTTGATCGAAGTGAGATTTATCGAACAAGAGTTATTCGAAAAGAGATTTTCGAATATAGTTTATTCGAAAGTAAGATTTTCAAATATGAGATATTTGAAAAGGAAGAAGTTAATCGAATATAGGTTATTCGAAGAAGAGTTAATCAAATAGAGATTTCTCGAAGAGAGTTAATCGGCAAATTCGATTATATCGAATTCGGGAAAGTACTTATACTTTCCAGTGTCTAAATAGAGATTTATTTATTTATAAATAAATAAGTGTTAGGTTAACCATTCACTAATAAGAATAGAAGTTAAAATTAAAGTTAGATAATTCGAAAGTAGGGATTATAACGTTATCGTTATAACCAATGTTTTAAATATAGAAGTGGATTAGTAAAATTGAATCCAAGAAAGGTGTAAAGAAGTTGTTAAAGATTAAAAGATAAACTTTGACCATTTCGAAGTTATAACGTTGTTCAGTTAAGGTCTGAGAGGTAATTATACCCCAACTTAAGTGACTTCCTTCTTAACTAAGAAATGGTAAGGTTTGATCGTAAAGGAGTTTTTGGAAATGTTTTCCAAACGAGAATCAGGAATGTTTTCTGATAAAAGAAAATAAGAATTTAGAATATAGGGAAACAGGAGATAAGTAAATAAATGAACTAAAGAGATTTATGTTAAATGATGTTTGTTCGATATAATTTCCATTTGGAAATAATATCGTTGTTTGCACACTTGTTTTTCTTTGATAGTTAACTCACCGACTATCGAAGTTTTGACCATTTTAACGTTGTTAATATGGAGAGACCGGTTGGATTATCATCCATAGAACCACTCTGTATTGGCATAAGCGTTGCGAATCATATATGTCAAAGATAATTGAAGACGGAGAAAAATGCAAGGGCTATCCTGTTTACAGAATAGTGCCTTCGGTTTGTCCAGTCCCAGGACAACTTGTATGGACGAAGGTCTGACAGAGTATATCCAATGGATCGCGTAAGTTGATCTGTTCAAACGTATTCACGTTTGGTGGCGGAGGAATTCGTTTCTCTTAGCTGTATACCCGTGTTATTTTTGGATAAGTCAATTTGTGATTTGGCGGGTATGACGATGTGACATTTCTAAGTGAATGAAGATGGATGTCTGACATAGTATTTCCAGAAAGGTCACGTACATTGATTTCTTCAACCGTACCAAGAGTGGAAGCGGAGAAGGAAACTTCTTTTAGCTGACACGTAATGTATTGTTGTAGACGTCAATTAGTGATTTTTCGATGGATCTGACAATGTGGCATTCGAAGTGAATCTGATGTGATGATAAAGAGTAGCTTCTAGCCTCATCAACCGGTAAATGACAGAAATCGGGCAGGCAGCATGGCTAAGTCGGTCGCACCGAAGTAGGGTGTATAATCACCTATCTAGTGAATATTCATTTGTTTCTTAAAATCTATCAATGCTGTCCCATATATATACGGGAACGGTTGCTGATCCCAACCGTTGGTGATGTACATTCGATACACTCAAGCGAAATGAGTGGTCGGTCATGTGTGGCTGAGTTGCAAGATGTTCTTGTTGAACTCCAGTGTATCGTTCCTAGAGTACACTGAGAAGAAGGTGGTTCCATACCTTGTCATAGTGGAAATCCAATCATCCAATAAGCGCCTACGGTTTATGATTTTACATTTTATATGTAGAGCGTGAGATGCAAGCGTTTCTGCTAGATTGATATCTATTTGTATTTAGACATTATTATAATATCAGAATGATATTACTTTACAAAGTTGTTTGGATTCTCATAAGGGAAAAACCCGTTCCGTTATGCGGCGTGGTCTTGTGAGATATCCTTTATTTAATCAAGTATTAAATTGTTTTACTCATACCAGTCCCATGACTGACCCGGAGTTTATTTTGTTGTTTTTCCCTAAACTCTTGGGTGCCTAAATTTGTACGGGCAGTCAAGTAGTCGGGATTTTACAGATACACCTGGAGAGCTTAGAGCAGGAGGCTTCAGGATTCTATAGCTATTATTATTTCCGCTGTTGTTGTAAGTGTTGTACTCTGATAAGTGTTATTGTATACATATACTGATGTTATTTCAAAGATATGTTATGTTATATTTTATTCGTTCCGCTGTGAGATTCGTGTTTACTCTGATGATGATGTTCTTATTCTTCTTCTATTCTATAAGTTCTATCTTATCTATTCCCACCTTCTAATTTCTTTCATTAATTACCGGGATTTTTCGATGTTTTGGTTATCGACGTCGAGCTTACGTCGATAACCAAAGCCGCTCAAAATCCGGGCTGTTACTGTTCCTAACTAAAGATCGAAGATATAATCGAGAGGACATACTAAATGATAGAAAAAGTATAAACAAAGCAATAGAAAAAGAAGAAGTTAAGAATATACCCTCCAAAAGGAAAGGGTACAACGCATGCATCTTGTCTTCCGTCTTCCAAGTCGCGTCTCCTTGATCATCTTCCCATTGGAATTTAACCACTTGACCTCTCGGTTGCATAACTTCTTGACCTCCGATCCAAGGATGCATGTAATAGCACATCTAATCGTGGCATCTTGCTCCATTTCCACTTCTCTAAGCATGCTCGGCTCCACTACTTCCGCCGTATCATGTAAACACTTCCTCAAATGCGACACATGAAACACGTCATGAACATTACTAAGCTAGTTGCCTCTTCTCATGTACCTCCAAAATCTATGATACATAACCTCAAAAGATCTTCAAGGACTCTATTCACCTATTCCTGTCCGTCCATCCGTCTATGGACGATAAGCGATGCTCGTACTTACCGCCTTTTGCATATCACCTTTTCCTCTTACATCGAAAACTGCTCCAAGCCCTGTCCCGCAAGCACCGATATATACTGTAAATGGTTTGCTCCCATCTAGCAAAGTCAAAACTGGAGCTGTCGTCAAAGCCCTCTTCAAACATTGGAAAGCATCTTCACAGTCAACATCCCAAGCAAAAGTCAAGTTCTTTTTCGTTAACCGAGTAAGTGGGGCTGATATCTTTGTGAAGTCCTTAATGAACTTCCTATAATAGCCCGCCAGCCCTAGAAAGCTTCTTACTTCCGTTACGTTTCTAGGATCCTTCCAATCTTGGATTGCCACCACCTTTGCGGGATCCACAGCTATCCCTTCCTTAGAGACCATGTGTCCTAAGGACTTCACTTCTCTTCTCCCTCTCGGAGCCATGTGCCATACTGGTAATGCAACTGGCTTAGGATTATCTACTAAGTATATACGAAAGTCTATCTCACACCTCGGGGGTAAACCCCGAACTTCATCTTAGACGTCACCATACTCACGGACCACACGAATAGATTCCATATCATCGTTGGATGCGTTAAGAGATTCTAGGTAGCTAAGCGTCACTGAACCCCTAGGGTCACAAGAAATATCAAGGTTCTTTCCACGATGAGCCAACGATCTAACTACCCTTCTTACACAGTCTAGGATGGCACCGTATCTGGCTAGCCAATCCATGCCTAGAATCAAGCCATAGCCCATGAAGTCAAGAACGTAGGCGTTGCATTCAAACCCTATGCCCAAGATAGACACTCTCAAATCCTGACACACCATAAATAAATGAGTCGAACCACCGATAGGATTTGAGACTACCATGGGATTCCTAACTAGACTAGTATTTAGGTACAGTGTTTCAACTAACGAAGCAGTTACAAACTAATGTGAAGCACCAAAATCAAACAAAGTTCGAACAGGATGATCAAAAAGGAAAACCAAATTTCAACCGAGATGTTTCTACCTCTACCAGGTATACCAGCCGTGAGGGAACACATCTGCCCTCCAAAAGATCTTGTACTTTGTCCTTACCCTTGCCCTTGCCTCTTTGGAAAATCCTAACAATATGTCCTGTCTCTCCGTAATGATAACAACTAGTCTTCTTCTTTAAGTAGTCAGGTATTTCACAAGTGTGACACTTCCTTTTCTCTTGTCCCCCTTGTTATCCTTACCGCCTTTCTTTGGATCTACTTTCTTATCGTGTGTCTTATCCATGTCTCTCTTGTACATTCTCCACTCGTAACCTTCCACCAAAATGAAGCTTCACCCTTTATTAACCAAGCAGCTGGTTGAACCTTCCTCACATCATCTACCTCAAAGGTACCAACAAGTCCTCCACTTCCTTCTTGCTTTGACAAACGTCTCAGTCCCATGAAGCGGATTTCCGCCCATCGTACGGAAGTTCATACATATCTTAGAAAAAGCGTCTATACGCGGAGGAAGAGATTCAAAAAGGAAAGAGGAAGAGATCCAAAACGGAGAATCGGAAGGAAGATATATGGCTTTTGGGGATTATGTTTTTCAAAATAAACTTTCCTTTTGAAAATACTACCTTTTAAAACCTTTTTGAGAATAGTTTTCAAAAAAACTTTTATCTAATCTGGTAACCTTCAGCTCTGATACCAAATGTAACACCCCACGTCCGTTAATGTCACTCACAAAGGGAATGCATTAAGTTTCGTGGAGCATTATGAGTAAACAGAACAGAATATTACAAGACAGATACATAAAGTAGTACTTGAAAAATTTATAACTTTATTGCAGTGGAAACACAAATAAAGTTGGGTTACATCTTCAAATATCAAAACCAAGTACATAATATCATTCTTGTACAAAAGCCTTCAGAGTGCATAATTTTAAAGCCATAATCCCCAACAAAAACACCTTAAATAGGTAGAATCAAAGCCAAGCAGTTCTTCAAGAACTTCTAGTACCTCAAGCAGACGTAAATCCGAATCAAACTTGAATATTTCCTCCCTTAAAACCTTGGGGGGGGGGGAGGACGGAAGAAAAGAGGCGAAAACAAACGAGGTCAGTCATAAAGTCTGGCGAGTCCAATAACTTTAACAATATAATTATTAAAGTAATATGACAAGACATAAACTGGAAAATAAGGAATGACTGTGAAACAAGCAGGCATGACCAGGTAAGCAAGATGAATAAGACAACGTTAATTGCGCTTCTAAGCACTATAGGATAAATACTACACTGCACCAATACTTGTCACTCTAAGAGTTGATCCCGCCTACTGAACATAATAATCATAATAATGATAATGGTAGTCTCGTGTACCCCTAGCTATCTTCATAGGTGTCGTCTGCTCCTATCTCCACTAGTTGTACCCACTACCCTCCCCATTCTGATTACAACATTTATTCATAATAAGGTAGCCGTACTCCTAGCTGTCTTCATAGGTGCCGCCTGCTCCTATCTCCGCTAGTCGTACCCACTACCTTCCCCATTCGATCGGCTCCCTATCTTGTAGATACCCGTGCTGGTCCCACAGTAGGGTGTATCACTCCCTAAAGTGGCAACCCGATATGACTGAAATGCACGGATTATACCTACATGATGCAACAACGTCTTACCTACCAGCCCGGGCCCACGCACGCATATGACCCCGTTGGACTTGCATTGCCACCGCTAACCCGTTGTAACACCCCGTAATTCTGTAACATTAAGTTTCACAAATTAAAGTATAATTAATTCTAAATAAAAGGATTAAGGGAAACGGGTTACACCATTGCGTTCGCCTTGGAATTCTGCTAGAGATAGAGTCCGATTTTGCGTAAATCGGACTCCGTATGAAGGAGTTATGACCTCCGGAAGTTTCAGAATTCAATTTAAAATTCAAACAGTTCAAAATTAAGTTTAAAATTTGAAAACAGACCCAAACTGGTTTGGGTGGGAAAATTCCCGCCCAGGACCCAGGTTGACCAGGGGGTCGACCTGGGTACCCAGGTCGACCATGTGGTCGACCTGGGGGTCGACCTGCCCAGTCGACCTGGTCAGGTCTTGGCTGGCCTGGTCGGGTTCTGGTCTAATTTCTGAGTCTTGGTGTGTCACTAGGGCTGACTTTGTCACCTCCTAATTGGCTCCTCTTGGTGTGTATGGTCTGGATTCACTCTATGATCATCTGACGGCTCAAATCAATCTGAAATTCTATAAATACAACCTAAGACTTAACCTAAATTCACACAAAAAAATAGAGCTAGAGCCGTCATGCTGCCGGGAGGAAACTAAGAGTAGCCGCCAGTTGGAGAAAGCTTAGAGACGAGCAAAACTAAAGTAAAAACAAGATTTAAACAACGTTTATCTACCCAAAGGAAAGCATTGCAAATTCAGAACTCAGAAACCAGAAAATCAAGATCGTCGTTTGTTGTAAGTATAGTTATTTTTCCGATGGGAATAAAATTAAGACTTGATTCGATGTAAAGTGGAAATGGAATTTTACTATTGTATAACGACGATGCTAATTCATATCTGTGTATTGCAATGATTGTATTGTGAATGGTATTGGGATGTTTGTGGTATAATTGACTTGATGTTGGTCCTGTTGTACATTTAGAATGAAGGCAACATCACATACAAGTATATGGTTAATGTTAGGATTTACACCTATATGTTTATATGTTTAACATAGATCGTATACATTTTTCTAAGTCCAAGTTAAGACTTATATACACATGTTCTATGTTAAGACCATTATGCCTACATGATTAAACCCCATGTATATGTTCTTATGTTCCTTGCAAGTTTTTAATTGGGTCCATGCCAAGTACCATTTAGTTTCACATGATTATTACAAGTTTCATGTTATAATAGGATACATGATTTGATCTAGTTCACACTTTTGGGTTAATGTCAAAATAGACATTTTTATGGACATGTGTAATAACCCGGAAAATCTGGGCCAGTTTAAAATTTTTATTTCGGCAATTTTAGCGAATTTTGAATATTTAAAATGAATTATTTTAAATAATATCGACGAGAAATTTATTTTGAATATAATTCGACGTATATATTATATACGTCGTCGTTAGAATATAAATATTTATATATAATTACAAATAGAATTGAAAATGGCGCGGTAGTTCGATAATTCGATTTCAAACTTCAATTGAATGTACCGGGTGCAAAACAATCCGGATTTTAGTGAAACCAAGAATAATGGGATCTAATGGATAATATCTTTCCAACGAATCCGAAAAATCAAAAGTTCGTAGCGGGAATCAAAAGATATGTCCAGTTGAAAATTCTGAATAGTCGCTATGGAATTCAGGCCCTTAAAAATGGACATTTTGCAAACGACCTCGGATTTCGACGAAACCAGTTTTGTTGGGTCCGCAGTGTCAAGCTATTGCTGGGTTTTAAATTTCATAATTTTCTGAATCAGTATGTGAGCGTGGCGGAGGAAAATGTGTTTGACCAGTTTCAGTTGATTTTAATCGACTGGAAAATGGCCATTTTTCTAACGGTCTCAGAATTCGACGAAACTAGTTTTGTTAGGACCGTATCGTCAATACGAAGCTAGAAAATATTTTTCTGCAATTTATAGAGTTAGTATGTGACCCCGGTAATTTGAAATGTACGTTTAAAATTCAATATAGTGATTTAAATGTAAATTTAACGGAAACTGATTCAAACGATCGAATCAACCTACGATACATATCCCATTGGGTTCGGAATGGGGGTAAAACGCTATAGACGTCAGGCGGTGGGCCTCGTTTAGAGGTCGTATGTAAAAGACAACTTTTTGAAAATAAAGAAAAAAAAAATATCTTCTCTTCCCCTTTATTGGTTCTGCCCCCCCCCCCCCCCCCGATTTCACTTTACAGAAAAAAAAAAAAAACCAGATCTCGAGCCCGTCGCCGCCTCCCTCCCCGCCACCTCGTCGTCAGGCCACCGCCCCTCCACCAACTCCCGCCTCCCTCAAGCCTTGCCCTCCCCCTCGAAACCCCAATCCATCGAACCCTAGACCCCCCCCCAAATCGTTCGATGCCTCCGCATCCCTGGCCAGCGCGCCTGAGCCGCCGCCTTCCGACCTACCTCCGCAAGGTCGCCTCCACCTCCCCCGTTCTCCCCTCCTTCACCAGCTCTGCCAAACCCAACGCCCTAAACCCACTGACCCGCGAGACCCGGCGCTGCCGCTGCCATTTCTGGCCTTCCCCAAGCCAGCAGCCGCCCCTCCGACGTCTCCATGCCCTCCTTCCTCCACGGCGTGAATTCCAAAGCCCCATCTCCTAGAAAAATTGGTTAGTTTCCTATTTTAATTCTTATGAAATATAAGATCCTTATGTTAGAAAATAAAAATAGGATTTTTAATAGTGTAGAAAGCTTTGTTTTTTTATTTTATTTTATTATATATAAATGAAAAAAAACTATGGTTTTGATTACATAAAGTTTAGATTTATATATATATAGCGAATAAAAAGTTATGTTTTTATTCTAATAAAAATATGATTTTTATATATTGAACTTCGATAGAAAAATAGGATTTTTATATATTGAACTTCGATAGAAAAATACGATTTTTATATATTGAACTTCGATAGAAAAATAGGATTTTTATATATTGAACTTCGATAGAAAAATAGGATTTTTATATATTGAACTTCGATAGAAAAATATGATTTTTATATATTGAACTTCGAAATAAAAATATGATTTTTATGTATCGAATAGCGAAGTAAGAATTCGATTTTTACATATGTAGTGGCTACGGGCGACGAAGCTGACGAAGACGCGATAGCGGTGAAGATTTCTATAAAAGAAGAGTCAAGATGATTGGATAGCTATATGTGAGAATTTCTCACTCTTCAATTTTATTTCTAGTTATATATATATACTAGGATGCAGACGGTGCTTAGTAGCACCCGACACAATCGTCCACAGACCATGGACTTGTTTGTTTGGCTGTGTTGTTAGTTAGATTGTTTGAGTTGATTTGAATTGTTTGGTGAAATGAAATTGATATGATTGATGTGTGAATGGCGTGGGCCTTCACTAGACCGGGGATAAGGCAAGGCCTTGTCCCGTTTCTAGTATCGTGCCGTTATGCCGCCGAAATTTTCTAAAATATGTTAGAAAATAAAAATATCATTTTATTGTGTAAATGAATTGAATAGAAATTCATAGGTTGAAATAAAATGTTTTATCGTTAAAAATATAATTTTAACGTGAAGTGAATAAAATAAAATATTCATTTATAAACCGGACGGTTTGTTTATGTACACCTATTTGAATGACATTGATTGGGACGATAAATTTTACACATCGCCCAACAGCACAAATAAAATATGTGTTTGATTATTTGAAACCCCACACGGGTGTTGGGATGAAATTTGAAGTTCACTCATCCTGATTGATTAAATATGTCGATCGATCGATTGACAGGCTGTTATAAGCGTTAGATATCTATATTTGATGCTTATACAGTGTAGTGCACTTTGGTTGATGGTTGATTATTTTTCAATGATATTATATACATGTGTTGTATGGAATCCATATAATTAACTTTATATGGTAATTGATTGGGCCTCATTCCAATCGTGAAAATAAAGAATATTTTGATAATAACAAATATTTTGATAATAGGAAATATTTGAAATAGAATATTTGAAAATAGAAATATGTGAAGCCGTGATGATTAGATTGACGCCATTTTGACGTGAACGATTTCGAAATGAATTGAATTGAAAACGATTTCGAAATGAATTGAATTGAAAACGATTTCGAAATGAATTGAATTGAAAACGATTTCGAAATGAATTGAATTGAAAACGATTTCGAAATGAATTGAATTGAAAACGATTTCGAAATGAATTGAATTGAAAACGATTTCGAAATGAATTGAATTGAAAACGATTTCGAAATGAATTGAATTGAAAACGATTTCGAAATGAATTGAATTGAAAACGATTTCGAAATGAATTGAATTGAAAACGATTTCGAAATGAATTGAATTGAAAACTATTTCGAAATGAATTGAATTGAAAACGATTTCGAAATGAATTGAATTGAAAACGAATTCGAATTGAATTGAAAGCGAATTGAAATGAATTCAAATTGAATTGAAATTTGAATTGAATAGAAATGAATTTTAAAACGAATTTATAGAGAAGGATTCAATTTTGATTTGAATTGAAATGGAAGTTGAAATTGCTTTTGAAACGAATTTAAAACTATTTATATAATTCGTTTTAAATAGAAATCGACGAAGTATATATTATATATATTATATATATAATATAATGGCCTGAATAGAACGCGCCGCGCCGCGGCAGTTCGCGAATTTCGACCATTGATTTCAAACGGACATTACGGGAGATCCGACCGTCGGATTCTCCTAAAACCGGAACCGTTGGGTTCGTATCGAAAAGAACTTTCTAATGAATGTTAGAAATTTGAAATCTAACGGTTGGATTTGGAATTATGTCCAAATCAAATTTGAAAAAGGTCGCTGTAAGTGCAGTTCGATGGCCATTGATGGAAATCGACTTTACGGGCCTTGATAAAATTATTAAAAATAATAATAATTTGTGTAAAATCATAAGAAATGATTTGTGAAGATTTGGGATGAAAAAATTCATGTTTGAAAAGATAAAAATAGTTTTTTATTGAAATGAACTAGTTTTGAACTAGAAATATAATTCTATTTATTTTTAAATAAATAAATCGAATTTGAAAGGGGTTTTAAAAATAACCAGAATTTCCAATGATTGCATTGGAGTGGATTTGAATCGAAATTGTCTTCGGAATATTTCAATGTTGGAATTCGTGATTATACAGATGTGTTATGGAAATTTGAAAGATACATATTTATATCGTTATTTCCAATATGACATTTGTTAATCGTAGAATTTGATATTGAATATAAGCCGATATATTTTCTATTCAGAGCCTTGTATTGAATATCAAATGTGATTTGGGTTTGTCGTGAATGGTGTCTTCATTAACACTGTTCTTGAACCCAGTGGAGAAAAGATTAAATCTTTTTATTTAGATTTAATGAAGTGTACCAATTAAATGATATTTAATTGGAATTGAATTGATATTGATTTTTGGGTTTATCGTGAACAGTGTTTTAAACAACACTCGTTCTTTAACCCGATAATTAATGAATGTGATTTTGGGTTTATCGTGAACTGTGTTTTTAAATGACGCTGATTCTTTAACCCAGTTAATGATTAAAACTAAGTGGAGTTTTAATGAATCTTTAATTAGATTGAAATAATCGAAATGGAGTATCACCAGTTTTGCTCCAGGCGTTAGTTAAATCTTTAATTAGATTTGAACGTGAAATGGTAATTGAATTACCGATAACACTGTGGTGTTAGATATGAAGTACTACCAGTTTTACTTCATGGGATGAATAGGTTGGGATTGGGAAAATAAAATAAATGATTACTTCGGTGTGGTTCGCTAATCCCGACTAGTTTGAATTGATATTCAAGGGAGATTAAAGAATAAATTTAAAGAATTTATCTTGGATAAAATTAATGGGAACTTTTCCCAAAGTATAGGAATATTTGAATAAAAGAATATTCTGGATTGGAATGAGGCGTATGTTGTGTTTGTGTAACACTTTTATAAGATATACGCGAGTTATTCAGAAAGACCGGGTTTATCCCATTCTGAATAACTGATTCGACGTGGTGTCGAAGATGAAGACGGTGGTCGAAGACCAGAAGTCTTCACGTCGTTTGGGTGATTACTGATGATCTTGATTGGGCTGTACACCCAAGAAGATGGAAACAGTTGGTGATCGTCCAGACGTACTTGGAGATCGATGGATATGCGGGGTACTAGGTGCCTCCGGTTTCGTTCAGACCCAGAACGGACTTGTAAATGGACTGTGTGTCTGACATTGGATTTTAGTCTGTGTGCATGATTTCTATTAAATATATATCTGTTTGGCGGCGGAGAATTTATTCTCTTGCTTAACGCCCTTCTCTGAGACGTACGAGCTCAGGGGTTATATATTGATGGATATCAAACGCATGGAGTGAATTGCCTGTGTGGCATGCCTAAGTGGCAATTGATCGAGGCTTCTGTTGAAAAGCAAAGTCTTGTGGTGATGATCAAAGCACGGCCTTTGTGGCGTAGCTTTGTGTAACGTTTGCTTCGTGTGTTTCACACCCGGTATGAACCAAAAACGGGAGACGGACCTCAGGGAGGGCATGCGTTTCTTTCTAGCTAGAAGTGGCGTCAGTGGTTTTACACGCCCTGACGAGTTTGACTTATGTGGTTGTTGCTGTTGCGAGGCGCCTCGGTTATATCGGTTTTGGCCGATGCATTCTGGCCGGCAGACGGACCAGACTTACACCCCATAGGGTGGGGAAACGTAGTGTTCAGGCATAATAATCCACATCGGTGGACCGGCCCTGACGATCTAAAGGCTTGCCTGCGCGCTTGCCTGTGGCTCGGGCTAGAGAGTCACGAATCGATTGAGGACTATCTTTTGCCTCGGTTCATAGACGGAAATCCAATTTCCAAATACGTGACATTTGCGGTTTTAATTGTAGAACCTAGTATGATGACATAGTGGGATGGGGCGCTCATGCCGCCTATGATTGATACTTATGATTTGAAGTTGTTTTATACACTATGCACTTATAATAGTATCAAATAATGTGTTTTAACCGTATCAAGCATTCTTTGGCTGTTATAAGGGAAAACCCTATCCTCGGCTGCGTTGCATTGTGTGATGGGACCTGGGTCTTATAACAG
Organism: Allium sativum; assembly: GCA_030737875.1. Taxonomy (NCBI): domain Eukaryota; kingdom Viridiplantae; phylum Streptophyta; class Magnoliopsida; order Asparagales; family Amaryllidaceae; genus Allium; species Allium sativum. The sequence goes on along the minus strand of CM060909.1, from coordinate 421,988,459 downwards.
CTTCATTTATCTTTATTTAGCATTGCGCTGTTTGTTTTATGCACTGGTATTCTTGGGAGGAAACCCGTTCCGTGTTATACGGCGTGGTCCCTTGATTTACCTAACTTTAAAATAAAGATTAATAACTGTTTTAGTTCTCACACCAGTCACATGACTGACCTGGAGTTTATTGTTTTAACCTAAACTCTGGGTGCCCTTATTTTGACACGGGCAGCTAGTAGTTTTGGTTTTACAGATTTATATTCACAGGATCCTGGTTTACAGCTGGAACGATATCCGGAAAGCTTTGTATCCGTATATCTTCTTCTAGTTGTGTATTGTATTATTTTCCGCTGCGATGTATTTAAATGTAATTTAAATCTCTGATATTTCTGTGTAATATTCATTTATACTCTGTATATTCTTGTAATCTGATGCATTATTGTAATATACAATGAAATGTTCTTTTATATGCGTTCTGTTGTGGCTTGTTTTCGAACTATCCGACGCTTTCCTTTACGGGGAAGTTACGGGTGGTTACACGTGTTATCAGAGCTTTGGTTTACAAAGCAGAGAACAAGGCACATTAGAAACATATGAAAGAATTCATCAGATATTGGATTAGTAATATCCAACGGGAATGACTCGTTAGAGATGGGATCAGTAGCATCCTAGAACGAGTGTGAAGAGTATATTTTTAAAATGAAAATATATTTTTGTTTTGAAAAGTTAAATCAATTATTCGTATTTGATTATTTATTTATATTGATTAGGACAGTCCAGTATATAAAGATTTCGCATATACGCCTTGCAAACGTGTATTTGAAGTTTTAATATACTGGATAGATATAGAATCACACTCTAGTCGCCCGGAGATGATTCAGATGATGAGGCCTCATCATCAGTGTTTATATTCGAGTGACGAAAGTGAGATTTCTATATATTTCCTATTGACTGGTGTGAGAACCAAAATTAGATAGGGCCTATTGTTGTGATTTGGCATCAAAAATCTGATTTTTGACTATGTATCAAAATTATGAATTTGAAACTCTAATTCACTAATTGATTGATGTTTGTGTTGTTTGTTTATTTGTTTGCTAATTTTTAGCCATTTAGCCTAATTGAAACAAATATTGAATTGTATTGAAAATTGGTCGCATTTGCTTGCATATACATATACTTACATTGAACAGGTCATAGCAAGGAGGCTAGAGCAGAGAATAAAATTTGTTTGCCCGACAAATAGGTACATGTTTACTACATAATTTACTGTTTTGTTTTGGTGATGATTATTTTGTGAGCCTATTGGCTAGCCGCTTGGCTTTTTCTTTTTCTTTTTGAGATCTGAAGGATCGGGGAAGCTATTTGAAATTCCCCGATGCTCCCATTGCAGGGGAGGTTATGGCGAAATTTTTCGAAAATTTAGGGTGTTAGCCAAATTTTTGAAATTTTGGAAATTCTCAGAAACTAAAGAGTTGGAGAATGGAAGCCAGATCGAGCGTAGAGTTGATTAATCAAACCACTTTCGACTTTGTTCCTTTTCGGGGACGAAAAGTTTTAAGTGGGGGAGATTGTAATAACCCGGAAAATCTGGGCCAGTTTAAAATTTTTATTTCGGCAATTTTAGCGAATTTTTAATATTTAAAATGAATTATTTTAAATAATATCGACGAGAAATTTATTTTGAATATAATTCGACGTATATATTATATACGTCGTCGTTAGAATATAAATATTTATATATAATTATAAATAGAATTGAAAATGGCGCGGTAGTTCGATAATTCGATTTCAAACTTCAATTGAATGTACCGGGTGCAAAACAATCCGGATTTTAGTGAAACCAAGAATAATGGGATCTAATGGATAATATCTTTCCAACGAATCCGAAAAATCAAAAGTTCGTAGCGGGAATCAAAAGATATGTCCAGTTGAAAATTCTGAATAGTCGCTATGGAATTCAGGCCCTTAAAAATGGACATTTTGCAAACGACCTCGGATTTCGACGAAACCAGTTTTGTTGGGTCCGCAGTGTCAAGCTATTGCTGGGTTTTAAATTTCATAATTTTCTGAATCAGTATGTGAGCGTGGCGGAGGAAAACGTGTTTGACCAGTTTCAGTTGATTTTAATCGACTGGAAAATGGCCATTTTTCTAACGGTCTCAGAATTCGACGAAACTAGTTTTGTTAGGACCGTATCGTCAATACGAAGCTAGAAAATATTTTTCTGCAATTTATAGAGTTAGTATGTGACCCCGGTAATTTGAAATGTACGTTTAAAATTCAATATAGTGATTTAAATGTAAATTTAACGGAAACTGATTCAAACAATCGAATCAACCTACGATACATATCCCATTGGGTTCGGAATGGGGGTAAAACGCTATAGACGTCAGGCGGTGGGCCTCGTTTAGAGGTCGTATGTAAAAGACAACTTTTTGAAAATAAAGAAAAAAAATAATATATATCTTCTCTTCCCCTTTATTGGTTCTGCCCCCCCCCCCCCCCCCGATTTCACTTTACAGAAAAAAAAAAAAAACCAGATCTCGAGCCCGTCGCCGCCTCCCTCCCTGCCACCTCGTCGTCAGGCCACCGCCCCTCCACCAACTCCCGCCTCCCTCAAGCCTTGCCCTCCCCCTCGAAACCCCAATCCATCGAACCCTAGACCCCCCCCCAAATCGTTCGACGCGTCCGCATCCCTGGCCAGCGCGCCTGAGCCGCCGCCTTCCGACCTACCTCCGCAAGGTCGCCTCCACCTCCCCCGTTCTCCCCTCCTTCACCAGCTCTGCCAAACCCAACGCCCTAAACCCACTGACCCGCGAGACCCGGCGCTGCCGCTGCCATTTCTGGCCTTCCCCACGCCAGCAGCCGCCCCTCCGACGTCTCCATGCCCTCCTTCCTCCACGGCGTGAATTCCAAAGCCCCATCTCCTAGAAAAATTGGTTAGTTTCCTATTTTAATTCTTATGAAATATAAGATCCTTATGTTAGAAAATAAAAATAGGATTTTTAATAGTGTAGAAAGCTTTGTTTTTTTATTTTATTTTATTATATATAAATGAAAAAAAACTATGGTTTTGATTACATAAAGTTTAGATTTATATATATATAGCGAATAAAAAGTTATGTTTTTATTCTAATAAAAATATGATTTTTATATATTGAACTTCGATAGAAAAATAGGATTTTTATATATTGAACTTCGATAGAAAAATACGATTTTTATATATTGAACTTCGATAGAAAAATAGGATTTTTATATATTGAACTTCGATAGAAAAATAGGATTTTTATATATTGAACTTCGATAGAAAAATAGGATTTTTATATATTGAACTTCGATAGAAAAATATGATTTTTATATATTGAACTTCGAAATAAAAATATGATTTTTATGTATCGAATAGCGAAGTAAGAATTCGATTTTTACATATGTAGTGGCTACGGGCGACGAAGCTGACGAAGACGCGATAGCGGTGAAGATTTCTATAAAAGAAGAGTCAAGATGATTGGATAGCTATATGTGAGAATTTCTCACTCTTCAATTTTATTTCTAGTTATATATATACTAGGATGCAGACGGTGCTTAGTAGCACCCGACACAATCGTCCACAGACCATGGACTTGTTTGTTTGGCTGTGTTGTTAGTTAGATTGTTTGAGTTGATTTGAATTGTTTGGTGAAATGAAATTGATATGATTGATGTGTGAATGGCGTGGGCCTTCACTAGACCGGGGATAAGGCAAGGCCTTGTCCCGTTTCTAGTATCGTGCCGTTATGCCGCCGAAATTTTCTAAAATATGTTAGAAAATAAAAATATCATTTTATTGTGTAAATGAATTGAATAGAAATTCATAGGTTGAAATAAAATGTTTTATCGTTAAAAATATAATTTTAACGTGAAGTGAATAAAATAAAATATTCATTTATAAACCGGACGGTTTGTTTATGTACACCTATTTGAATGACATTGATTGGGACGATAAATTTTACACATCGCCCAACAGCACAAATAAAATATGTGTTTGATTATTTGAAACCCCACACGGGTGTTGGGATGAAATTTGAAGTTCACTCATCCTGATTGATTAAATATGTCGATCGATCGATTGACAGGCTGTTATAAGCGTTAGATATCTATATTTGATGCTTATACAGTGTAGTGCACTTTGGTTGATGGTTGATTATTTTTCAATGATATTATATACATGTGTTGTATGGAATCCATATAATTAACTTTATATGGTAATTGATTGGGCCTCATTCCAATCGTGAAAATAAAGAATATTTTGATAATAACAAATATTTTGATAATAGGAAATATTTGAAATAGAATATTTGAAAATAGAAATATGTGAAGCCGTGATTATTAGATTGACGCCATTTTGACGTGAACGATTTCGAAATGAATTGAATTGAAAACGATTTCGAAATGAATTGAATTGAAAACGATTTCGAAATGAATTGAATTGAAAACGATTTCGAAACGAATTGAATTGAAAACGATTTCGAAATGAATTGAATTGAAAACGATTTCGAAATGAATTGAATTGAAAACGATTTCGAAATGAATTGAATTGAAAACGATTTCGAAATGAATTGAATTGAAAACGAATTCGAATTGAATTGAAAGCGAATTGAAATGAATTCAAATTGAATTGAAATTTGAATTGAATAGAAATGAATTTTAAAACGAATTTATAGAGAAGGATTCAATTTTGATTTGAATTGAAATGGAAGTTGAAATTGCTTTTGAAACGAATTTAAAACTATTTATATAATTCGTTTTAAATAGAAATCGACGAAGTATATATTATATATATTATATATATAATATAATGGCCTGAATAGAACGCGCCGCGCCGCGGCAGTTCACGAATTTCGACCATTGATTTCAAACGGACATTACGGGAGGTCCGCCCGTCGGATTCTCCTAAAACCGGAACCGTTGGGTTCGTATCGAAAAGAACTTTCTAATGAATGTTAGAAATTTGAAATCTAACGGTTGGATTTGGAATTATGTCCAAATCAAATTTGAAAAAGGTCGCTGTAAGTGCAGTTCGATGGCCATTGATGGAAATCGACTGTACGGGCCTTGATAAAATTATTAAAAATAATAATAATTTGTGTAAAATCATAAGAAATGATTTGTGAAGATTTGGGATGAAAAACTTCATGTTTGAAAAGATAAAAATAGATTTTTATTGAAATGAACTAGTTTTGAACTAGAAATATAATTCTATTTATTTTTAAATAAATAAATCGAATTTGAAAGGGGTTTTAAAAATAACCAGAATTTCCAATGATTGCATTGGAGTGGATTTGAATCGAAATTGTCTTCGGAATATTTCGATGTTGGAATTCGTGATTATACAGATGTGTTATGGAAATTTGAAAGATACATATTTATATCGTTATTTCCAATATGACATTTGTTAATCGTAGAATTTGATATTGAATATAAGCCGATATATTTTCTATTCAGAGCCTTGTATTGAATATCAAATGTGATTTGGGTTTGTCGTGAATGGTGTCTTCATTAACACTGTTCTTGAACCCAGTGGAGAAAAGATTAAATCTTTTTATTTAGATTTAATGAAGTGTACCAATTAAATGATATTTAATTGGAATTGAATTGATATTGATTTTTGGGTTTATCGTGAACAGTGTTTTAAACAACACTCGTTCTTTAACCCGATAATTAATGAATGTGATTTTGGGTTTATCGTGAACTGTGTTTTTAAATGACGCTGATTCTTTAACCCAGTTAACGATTAAAACTAAGTGGAGTTTTAATGAATCTTTAATTAGATTGAAATAATCGAAATGGAGTATCACCAGTTTTGCTCCAGGCGTTAGTTAAATCTTTAATTAGATTTGAACGTGAAATGGTAATTGAATTACCGATAACACTGTGGTGTTAGATATGAAGTACTACCAGTTTTACTTCATGGGATGAATAGGTTGGGATTGGGAAAATAAAATAAATGATTACTTCGGTGTGGTTCGCTAATCCCGACTAGTTTGAATTGATATTCAAGGGAGATTAAAGAATAAATTTAAAGAATTTATCTTGGATAAAATTAATGGGAACTTTTCCCAAAGTATAGGAATATTTGAATAAAAGAATATTCTGGATTGGAATGAGGCGTATGTTGTGTTTGTGTAACACTTTTATAAGATATACGCGAGTTATTCAGAAAGACCGGGTTTATCCCATTCTGAATAACTGATTCGACGTGGTGTCGAAGATGAAGACGGTGGTCGAAGACCAGAAGTCTTCACGTCGTTTGGGTGATTACTGATGATCTTGATTGGGCTGTACACCCAAGAAGATGGAAACAGTTGGTGATCGTCCAGACGTACTTGGAGATCGATGGATATGCGGGGTACTAGGTGCCTCCGGTTTCGTTCAGACCCAGAACGGACTTGTAAATGGACTGTGTGTTTGACATTGGATTTTAGTCTGTGTGCTTGATTTCTATTAAATATATATCTGTTTGGCGGCGGAGAATTTATTCTCTTGCTTAACGCCCTTCTCTGAGACGTACGAGCTCAGGGGTTATATATTGATGGATATCAAACGCATGGAGTGAATTGCCTGTGTGGCATGCCTAAGTGGCAATTGATCGAGGCTTCTGTTGAAAAGCAAAGTCTTGTGGTGATGATCAAAGCACGGCCTTTGTGGCGTAGCTTTGTGTAACGTTTGCTTCGTGTGTTTCACACCCGGTATGAACCAAAAACGGGAGACGGACCTCAGGGAGGGCATGCGTTTCTTTCTAGCTAGAAGTGGCGTCAGTGGTTTTACACGCCCTGACGAGTTTGACTTATGTGGTTGTTGCTGTTGCGAGGCGCCTCGGTTATATCGGTTTTGGCCGATGCATTCTGGTCGGCAGACGGACCAGACTTACACCCCATAGGGTGGGGAAACGTAGTGTTCAGGCATAATAATCCACATCGGTGGACCGGCCCTGACGATCTAAAGGCTTGCCTGCGCGCTTGCCTGTGGCTCGGGCTAGAGAGTCACGAATCGATTGAGGACTATCTTTTGCCTCGGTTCATAGACGGAAATCCAATTTCCAAATACGTGACATTTGCGGTTTTAATTGTAGAACCTAGTATGGTGACATAGTGGGATGGGACGCTCATGCCGCCTATGATTGATACTTATGATTTGAAGTTGTTTTATACACTATGCACTTATAATAGTATCAAATAATGTGTTTTAACCGTATCAAGCATTCTTTGGCTGTTATAAGGGAAAACCCTATCCTCGGCTGCGTTGCATTGTGTGATGGGACCTGGGTCTTATAACAGCTTCATTTATCTTTATTTAGCATTGCGCTGTTTGTTTTATGCACTGGTATTCTTAGGAGGAAACCCGTTCCGTGTTATACGGCGTGGTCCCTTGATTTACCTAACTTTAAAATAAAGATTAATAACTGTTTTAGTTCTCACACCAGTCACATGACTGACCTGGAGTTTATTGTTTTAACCTAAACTCTGGGTGCCCTTATTTTGACACGGGCAGCTAGTAGTTTTGGTTTTGCAGATTTATATTCACAGGATCCTGGTTTACAGCTGGAACGATATCCGGAAAGCTTTGTATCCGTATATCTTCTTCTAGTTGTGTATTGTATTATTTTCTGCGGCGATGTATTTAAATGTAATTTAAATCTCTGATATTTCTGTGTAATATTCATTTATACTCTGTATATTCTTGTAATCTGATGCATTATTGTAATATACAATGAAATGTTCTTTTATATGCGTTCTGTTGTGGCTTGTTCTCGAACTATCCGACGCTTTCCTTTACGGGGAAGTTACGGGTGGTTACAACATGTAATAACTTTTTCACATGCTAGTTTGTGTTTGAAGTTATGCCTAGATAAAAATATGGTTAGGCTTATGTTTTATGCAAGTCTAAATTTTTCCATTTCATGTGACACCTATTTAATTAGATTCTTATTTGAATGCAAGTTCACATGACAAGTTGAAACCCATGTTAATTAGATCGCAAAGTTGCAAGTTCATATGTCACACACCCTTTATGTCATTTAGAATATTTCATGTTCTTGGCTTTCCCTTCTATGCTTATAAGTTGGGCTGAAATATCTAGCCCAACATTCATTATAATCTTGCGAACGTACAAACAGGGGAATATCGTTGGGATTAAAACATGAAAATATATGTATTGGTATGTTTGGCACATTCCAATAAATTGGTGACATTTAAATGGTATTAATTTCTATACCAAAAATGATGAACTTGAAAATGGGCCATAACATTTAATTGTTAACACATTTACATATAAAGAACAAATATGTAAATTTAGAAAATACGAATGTGCTTTACCCGAGGTTGGATTGAGTTGTGATGTTAACCTGCCCGGACCCGCCCGGTTGTCCAGTAATCACAACAATACCTATCCAATGTGGGAGGTTAAGGCACTAAGCCCAATAAGGACCCGAGATTAGACTGAGTTGCGGTGTAAACCCGTCCGGAACCGACCGGCTGTCCAGTAACCGCAACAATACCTGTCTAATGTGAGTGGTCAGCGCTTTAATGAATAAATTAAAGCTAAGTTATGATTTGTAGGGTTAAGTTAACTAAAACACTTAACTAACTCAATATGTTAACAAAAACGGATGGGTGGGGTTAGGTTAATACAAACATTTAACCACTTAACATATTTGACTAGAAAACCCTAATAACGGGGACCCATTTCAGCAGTAACCCAATTAGGTATCATGGTACCCTGAAACTAGGCAGGGTGGGGCACGATTACTGGGCTGATTATAAGCGGTCAAAAGCGAAGGCGGTTGGTGCAACATTGTAGGTTCTAACGGAGTGCGGGCTTGCACACACTTCGGAGTAGACGAACAGGGCACTGGGCATCAGTAGTATAACCTATGTATTCTAGAATTGTGTCGGGCCACCACCATGGGACTTGATACACCCCATGATGGGACCAGCATAGGTATCTACAATCAATTGGGGGCCGTATGACACATATGATTATGCGAGTAGGAGCCGATCTTTAGAAAAAGGGGATCACTTCACCCTAATCATGGGGTGTCAGTCAGAACAAGTACAAGTAGGTGCAGAGTAATAGTGTGGGGTGCGATAGTATATTCGGTTCTAAACTACTTTATCTTAGTTTATGATACTTTCCTATTTCTAGTTTATTCCTGTCATGCTCTTTTTCTTATTTACATACTGAAGAGTCACTAGACTTACCAGGCTTTATGTCTGACTCTGTTTTTCTTTCGTCTTCTTTTCTTCTGTTCCCCCCAGGTCCACAGGGAGGAAACAATCCAGCTTAGTCACACTCTTTTCAAGCTTCAAGACAGTAGATGTATGGTTGGGACTCTCTTTCCTTGGCTATGGCTTTTGGACACATTCTATGGGGACTTACGCAATTTTAATTATGTTTTATGCTTCTTTATTTAATAATCAAGACAGAAAATGATGATGTAATGTTTTGGAAGTATTGTGAGACAATTATGGAAATGTTTTGTATGAACATGTATTTATGAAATGAAAGTTTGTATGTTTTCCGCTGCTTACACATATGTGTTTATATCTGTTTTGTTTTTTATCTATGACTTTTACCTATAAACCTTCACCAAAGTTAAGGCATTCCCTTGGTGAGTGACCTTAACGGAGGTGGGGTGTTTCACTTGGTATCAGAGCACAGGTTTACCAGATTAGATAAAGGTTTTTTTGAAATTATTTTCAAAAAGAAGTTTAAAGAAGCATTTTTCTGAAAAAGCGTTGTTTAATAAAAGGCATAATTCCCCAAAGCCATATGCACTATCTCTCTATCCTTTTGTCTTGAATCTTTCCTTTTTGTTTTAGCATGTCTGGAGTTCTTAACCTTCCAGAAGGAGTACCGATACCTGGCTGGTTCCGAAGGTACCTAGAAGCTAGGGCCAATGATGCGGGCCCAGCGGACATTCCTCCTCCCCTTGTGGCAGCGGTTCCTCCTCCTCCTCCTCCTTGTGGAAATTCTTTCGCAAAAACGTGTAGAGACTTCAAGGCTATGGGTGGGAAGGACTTTTATGGAACCGAATCCTTTGTGGTAGCAAGGAACTGGCTGAAAGAGACTGAAGATTTGTTCATCATCTTTGAAGTTGATGACAGGCAAAAGATACAGCTAGCAGTGTGGCTGCTTAAAGATGAAGCTTCCTATTTGTGGGAGGTCACCAATGCTGAGAGACCAGTGGAAACCTGGGAAGATTTCAGGATGAGATTTGAGATGAAATTCCTCTCCCAAGCTAAAAGGAGCCTGTAGATGGAGAAGTTCCTAACTCTTAAGCAAGGAAGCATGACGATCAAGGAGTATGTCAATCAGTTTAATCAGCTGGCCAGATTTGGGATGGATTTAGTAAACACCCAACACAAGAAGGCTCTTCGCTTCGTCAAAGGTCTGAATGAGCCTCTACACATCCTTGCTATGACCCATGTTCCCATGGGGGCAACTTATGAGAGCTTGATGGACATGGCGCTACTACACGAGGAAGATAAAGACAAGAAAGAGGCAAAAGTGGAAGTGTCTCAAGAAAAGAAAGAAGGTTTACAGGATAAGAAAACAGACTTCAAGAAGCGCAGGAAGAACAACAAATCCTGTAAAAAGAGAAGGTGTAATTTCTGTGGCATTGTCAGACATATAGTGAAAGACTGCAGAAAGAAGAAGGCAAAGATGAATGGTGGTTGTTTCCATTGCGGCGAGACTGGACACATGGCTAAGGACTGCCCAAAGAAGAGAGGGCAGGGACAGAGGACTGGATCCACTTCAGGGGGATAGGTTCACGCGCTGGTGGCACCTCCACAGGAACGAGGTAGAAATATCTCTGTAGAAAGCTTAGTTTATCTATATGATCATCAAGTTCGCACTCTCTTTGATTCTGTTGCATCACACTCCTTTATTTCATCTGCTTTAGTATAATCTTTGCACCTAGACACTAGTATGATAGAAGATCCCTTGGTTGTTTCAAATCCAATTGGGGGCTCGGCTTATTTGTCAATGTTTTGTTTGGATTTGAAAATCTCTACTCTAAGCATTGAGTTTAGATGTAGTGCCTTTGTTTTGGATTTCTCGGGATATGGATTGATCTTAGGCATGGACTGGTTATCCAGTAACGGTGCCATTCTTGATTGTGAGAAGAGAGTGGTTAAACTCTTGACTCGGCTCCGTAACACTCTAGAAATTTCTTGTAATCCCTTAAATGCTGTTATGCTTAGTTATCTAGAGTCGCTTGATGCTTCTGTTGAGAATTTGCAGTCAGTTAGAGTGGTTCGTGAATATCCGGATGTCTTTGAAGAGGTGAAGGGCTTACCTCCAAGGCGGGAAATAGACTTCCACATATATCTTGTCGATAATGCAAAGCCCGTAGCTTTACCGCTTAGACACATGGCTCCAAGGGAGAGAAAGGAGCTTAGTAAGCAGGTTAATGAGCTTCTCGAGAAGGGGTACATTAGACGGAGCATTTCTGAATGGGGTTCTCTAGTGGTGTCCACAACCAAAGCGGACGGTTCGCTTCGCCTATGCGTTGATTATAGGGAGCAAAACAAGCTGACCAAGAAGAATAGGTACCCTCTTCCCAGAATCGACGATTTGTTTGATCAGCTTGTAGGTGTGTCGGTTTTCTCCCAACTTGATCTAGCTACCGGGTTTCATCAGCTCAGAGTGGTTGAAGATAGCATTGATAAGACGACATTCAGAACCACAGATGGTTTCTTCGAGTGGCTTGTCATGCCTTTTGGCTTGATAAACGCACCCGCTTATTTCCTAGACCTAATGAGCAGGGTGTTCAAAGAGTTCCTCAATAAGTTTGTGGTTGTCTTCTTAGATGATATTTTTATCTTCTCAAAGAATGAGGAAGAACATGCTCAGCCTTTAGAAGAAATCATGGATACTCTCCGTGCACATTAGCTAAAAGCCAAATTTTCCAAGTGCCACTTTTGGAGAGAAGAAGTAAGGTTTCTTGGGCATGTAGTGTCCAAAGAGGGGTTGGCCGTGGACCCCGCAAAAGTAGTGGCGGTGCAAGATTGGAAGGCACCAAGGAACGCAACCAAAGTCCGAAGTTTTCTTGGACTAGCAGGCTTTTACCGAAAGTTCATCAGAGACTTTGCAAAAATCGCAGCTCCTCTTACAAGGCTGACGAAGAAGAACTTGACTTTCGCTTTGGACTTGGATTGCGAGTTTGCTTTCCAACGCTTGAAAAGGGCTCTTACAAGAGCCCCAGTTCTAACTTTGCCTGACGGAAGCAAGATGTTCACAGCATACACGGATGCATGTGGTACGGGACTAGGCGTTGTTCTAATGCAAGAAGGGAGGGTAGTAGCTTATGGTGGAAGACAATTGAAAGTTCATGAAAAGAACTACCCAACCCACGATATTGAGTTAGCCGCCATCGTCTTTGCACTTAAGTCTTGGCACCATTACCTCGTAGGTGAGAAGTTCGAATTATACAGTGACAATAAATCGTGGAAGTATCTTTTCTCGCAGAAAGATCTTAACTTGAGGCAACAAAGATGGATGGAGTTTCTTGCCTCGTATGATTTCGAGATTTCCTACACTCCTGGCAAGGGCAATGTAATAGCAGACGCCTTGAGTAGAAAGAAGCTGACACTAAGCCCTCTCTTTGTAGAAAGGCAAAGCTTGGAGTGTATAACCAGTTTTAACTTTAGGCCCTCCTCTGATTTTGTACCGGGTTTGTTAGCATCTCTTGAAGTGCGCCCTACTCTTTTGGACTCAATAGGGACTGCACAACGTGAAGACCCTCAGCTTGTTGATGTGAGCTTATTAGGGGTGAGACTTTTAGTCACCTTAGTAGATACACCATCGATGATAAGGGTTGGCTGAGGCGGGATGGAAGACTATGCATCCCACAAGAAAGGGAGTTGATAAAGAAGGTTCTCGAGGAAGCGCATCATTCCAAGATGACTATACACCCTGGCGGAGACAAGATCTACAAGGACGTAAAGAGAGTTTTCTTTTGGAGTGGCATGAAGAAGGGCGTGGCAGATTTTGTTTCTAAGTGCATGATATGCCAACAAGTCAAGGCGAAGCAGAAGAAGCCTGGTGGTCTGCTCCACCCTCTAGAGGTCCCACAATGGAAGTGGGATAACATTTCAATGGACTTCATTGATGGGCTGCCTAGGTCAAGAAGGGGCAATACTAGCATTTGGGTAATAGTGGACTGGCTCACAAAAAGCGCCCACTTTTTACCTATCAAGAGTAGAATGACTGCCTCATCTCTAGCGTCTCTTTATCTTAAAGAGATAGTTCGACTCCATGGAATACCCTCCAACATTGTTAGTGACCGAGACCCTATCTTTACAAGTGAGTTTTGGCGCAGTCTGCAAGAATCTGTAGGCACACAGTTATGCTTGAGCATGGCCTATCACCCCCAAACCGATGGCCAGACGAAAAGGGTGAACAGAGTTTAAGAGGATCTTTTGAGACTCTGCGTTCTTGACTTTGGAGGGACATGGGAGGATCATCTTCCTTTAGTGGAATTCGCCTACAACAACAGCTACCAAGCCACCATAGGCATGGCACCCTTCGAAGCCTTGTATGGAAGACTGTGCCGATCACCAACTTGTTGGTGGGAGTCTACAGATAATCTTATACTTTGGCCAGACATGATTAGAGAGACTTCAGAGAAAGTGGACTTAATACGAAGAAGGATGAAGACGGCCCAAGATAGACAGAAGTCCTACGCCGACAAAAGAAGGACCGACCTTGAGTTTGAGGTTGGGGACAAGGTTTTCCTTAAGGTATCTCCTTTAAGGAACGTCGTTCGCTTTGGATCCACAAGAAAGCTAGCACCAAGATTTGTAGGGCCGTTCCCTATCATCGAGAAGATTGGAAAGATGGCTTATAGAGTAGAGCTGCCCGAAAGGTTGGCTGGAGTCCACAATGTCTTTCATATTTCTCACCTATGAAAGTGTTTACATGAGTCTGCGGAAGTGGTGGAGCCAAGCATTCTAGAAGAAGTTGAGTTAGAACGAGAAGCAACTGTGAGGAAAGTTCCAACTCGTATCTTGGGAACTGAAATCAAAAAGCTACGCAACCGTGAAGTCGAGCTCGTTAAAGTTCAATGGAGCGACGTCGAGGAAGACGCGACTTGGGAAACTGAGGACAGAATACACGCGGCCTACCCTTTTCTTTTTGAGGGTACATCTTTGATCTCTCTTTTTCCTTAAGTAATGCTTGTATCTATCTTTTTAGGTATATCTTCTCGGTCCTTTTCCTAACTCCTTAGGTAGAAAACTAATGGTGCAAACATGTATTTGAAAACATGTTATGGATGATGGCTGCAAGTGGTTGCTAGTGATTGCTCGTGGATGCATATACACACACACCCTAGGTTTTAGATCGGCTCAGTCACTTCGTATTGCATATGCATATATGTATTCATATTTGTATATGGCTGAAACTTGATGTGTTGTCACATGGATGTCGCATTTATATGAATGGTTGTGCACTCATGTAGAATTATGAGTAGGGAAAAATTTGCATACATAATGGATTCATGACACTTACATGATTTGCATTAAGGAGGTCAACTAAATCAGTAGACCGCCTATTTTTTTCCCATTAGATAAGGACATATACACACACTATGCATATGATCATGAAGCATTAAATGTCTTTTGAGGACAATGGACGCTTGTGTATGATGGTTGAGTAGATGGACGATTGGATGGTAGGATATGCATTCTTCCTTACTTGAAGATTTCGGGGACGAAATCCTTTTAAGAGGGGGAGAATGTAACACCCCGTAATTATGTAACATTAAGTTTCACAAATTAAAGTATAATTAATTCTAAATAAATGGATTAAGGGAAACGGGTTACGCCATTGCGTTCGTCTCGGAATTCTGCTTGAGATAGAGTCCGAGTTTGCGTAAATCAGACTCCGTATGAAGGAGTTATGACCTCCGGAAGTTTCAGAATTCAATTTAAAATTCAAACAGTTCAAAATTCAGTTTAAAATTCGAAAACAGACCCAAACTGGGTTGGACGAGAAAATTCCCGCCCAGGACCCAGGTCGACCAGGGGGTCCACCTAGGGGTCGAACTTGGTACCCAGGTTGACCATGTGGTCGACCTGGGGGTCGATTTGCCCAGTCGACCTGGTCAGGTCTCGGCTGGCCTAGTCGGGTTCTGGTCGAATTTCTGAGTCTTGGTGTGTCACTAGGGCTGACTTGTCACCTCCTGATTGGCTCCTCTTGGTGTGTATGGTATGGATTCACTCTATGATCATCTAACGGCTCAAATCAATCTGAAATTCTATAAATACAACCTAAGACTCAACCTAAATTCACACAAAAAATAGAGCTAGAGCCGTCATGCTTCCGGGAGGAAACTAAGAGTATTCGTCAGTTGGAGAAAGCTTAGAGACGAGCAAAACTAAAGTATAAACAAGATTCAAACAACGTTTATGTACCCAAAGGAAAGCATTGCAAATTCAGAACTCAGAAACCAGAAAATCAAGATCGTTGTTTGTTGTAAGTATAGTGATTTTTCCGATGGGAATAAAATTAAGACTTGATTCGATGTAAAGTGGAAATGGAATTTTACTATTGTATAACAACGATGCTAATTCATATCTGTGTATTGCAATGATTGTATTGTGAATGGTATTGGGATGTTTGTGGTATAATTGACTTGATGTTGGTCCTGTTGTACATTTAGAATGAAGGCAACATCACATACAAGTATATGGTTAATGTTAGGATTTACACCTATATGTTTATATGTTTAACATAGATCGTATACATTTTTCTAAGTCCAAGTTAAGACTTATATACACATGTTCTATGTTAAGACCATTATGCCTACATGATTAAACCCCATGTATATGTTCTTATGTTCCTTGCAAGTTTTTAATTGGGTCCATGCCAAGTACCATTTAGTTTCACACGATTATTACAAGTTTCATGTTATAATAGGATACATGATTCGATCTAGTTCACACTTTTGGGTTAATGTCAAAAATAGACATTTTTATGGACATGTACTAACTTTGTCACATGCTAGTTTGTGTTTGAAGTTATGCCTAGATAAAAATATGGTTAGGCTTATGTTTTATGCAAGTCTAAATTTTGCCATTTCATGTGACACCTATTTAATTAGATTCTTATTTGAATGCAAGTTCACATGACAAGTTGAAACCCATGTTAATTAGATCGCAAAGTTGCAAGTTCATATGTCACACACCCTTTATGTTATTTAGAATATTTCATGTTCTTGGCTTTCCCTTCTATGCTTATAAGTTGGGCTGAAATATCTAGCCCAACATTCATTATAATCTTGCGGACGTACAAACGGGGGAATATCGTTGGGATTAAAACATGAAAATATATGTATTGGCATGATTGGCACATGCCAATAAATTGGTGACATTTAAATGGTATTAATTTCTATACCAAAAATGATGAACTTGAAAATGGGCCATAACATTTATTGTTAACACATTTACATATAAAGAACAAATATGTAAATCTAGAAAATACGAATGTGCTTAACCCGAGATTGGATTGAGTTGTGATGTAAACCTGCCCGGACCCGCCCGGTTGTCCAGTAATCACAACAATACCTATCCAATGTGGGAGGTTAAGGCACTAAGCCCAATAAGGACCCGAGGTTAGACTGAGTTGCGGTGTAAACCTGCCCGGAACCGCAACAATACCTGTCTAATGTGAGTGGTCGGTGCTTTAATGAATAAATTAAAGCTAAGTTAGGATTGGTAGGGTTAAGTTAACTAAAACACTTAACCAACTCAACATGTTAACAAAAACTGATGGGTGGGGTTAGGTTAATAAAGACACTTAACCACTTAACATGTTTGACTAGAAAACCCTAGTAACGGGGACCCATTTCAGCAGTAACCCAATTAGATATCATGTTACCCTGAAACTAGGCAGGGTGAGGCACATGATTACTGGGCTGATTATAAGCAGTCAAAAGCGACGGCGGTTGGTGCAGCAGTGTAGGTTCTAATGGAGTGCGGGCGTGCACACACTTCGGAGCAGACAAACAGGGCACTGGGCATCAGTAGTATAACCTATGTATTCTAGAATTGTGTCGGGCCGGCTCCATGGGACTTGATACACCCCATGGTGGGACCAGCATAGGTATCTACAATCAATTGGGGGCCGTATGACACATATGATTATGCGAGTAGGAGCCGATCTTTAGAAAAAAGGGATCACTTCACCCTGATCATGGGGTGCCAGTCAGAATAAGTACAAGTAGGTGCAGAGTTATAGTGTGGGGTGCGATAGTATATTCGGTTCTAAACTACTTTATCTTAGTTTATAATACTTTCCTATTTCCAGTTTATTCCTGTCATGCTCTTTTTCTTATTCACATACTGAAGAGTCACTAGACTTACCAGGCTTTATGTCTGACTCTGTTTTTCTTTCGTCTTCTTTTCTTCCGTTCCCCCCCAGGTCCACAGGGAGGAAACAATCCAGCTTAGTCACACTCTTTGCAAGCTTCAAGACAGTAGATGTATGGTTTGGACTCTCTTTCCTTGGCTATGGCTTTTGGACACATTCTATGGGGACTTACACAAATTTAATTATGTTTTATGCTTCTTTATTTAATAATCAAGACAGAAAATGATGATGTAATGTTTTGGAAGTATTGTGAGACAATTATGGAAATGTTTTGTATGAACACGTATTTATGAAATGAAAGTCTGTTTGTTTTCCGCTGCTTACACATATGTGTTTATATCCGTCTTGTGTTTTATCTGTGACTTTTACCTATAAACCTCTACCAAAGTTAAGGCATTCCCTTATTGAGTGACCTTAACGGAGGTGGGGTGTTTAACCCGTTTTGACCTCTTACAATCAAATCCAGTAAGCGTGTCCCGTCCTCGACCTAGATCGAGCTCACTTGGATATATATGGGTTACTGGTTGAAAAGGGTCCCCATACTTGACACAAGCTTTTCACCTATGCTTGGTCCCCACTAGGATTTCGCCCTCAACCCCCTCTTATTCATGTCTTCTTACATGTTTCAACTTGGTTGAGTGTTTATAATTATATCCCACATGTCACCCATGTTTCCCACTTATCAAATCAACATGTATTATTGGTTAAGTTTGTCTTAACCCACTCCACTTATCAGATCAATATATATATATTATTGGTTAAGCTGGTCTTAACCCTACCCACTTACTAGATTAATATATATTATTGGTTAAGTTGGTCTTAGCCCTACCACTTATCAAATTAATATATATTATTGGTTAAGCTGGTCTTAACCCTAACTACTTATCAGATTAATATATATATTATTGGTTAAGCTGGTCTTAACCCTGCCCACTTATCAGATTAATATATATTATTGGTTAAGCTGGTCTTAACCCTACCCACTTATTAGATTAATATATATTATTTGTTAAGCTGGTCTTAACCCTACCCACTTAACATGTTTTATGTATCATATATATATACATACATATATATATATCGTATAACATGTTTTACTTAATTTATGATGAAGTACATCGTAGTTCACAGATATATTGGTTAAGAGAATAACTCCCTAAGTATCAACCCTGCAGACCGAAATCAACATCAGATCGATACTCAGAGAATTACTCAACTCAACCAATCTTCTTTTTGTCATTCATACTCATCTTTGATCGCATTAATTAATTATTAATGCACAGACCTCTCACATTATGTCGATTGCTTGTGGCCGCTGGATATGTCGGGCGGTTCCGGGCAGACTTCCACCACAAGCCAGATTTAACCTCGTGTCTAAGCATCTTTTAATTATGCCTATGACCTCTCAAATTAGACTGTCGTTTGCGGTTGCTGGATGTGCCGGGCGGGTTCGGGCAGTCTTATACCACAAACAAGTCTAATCTCGTGTCTTAGGCATTCACTACACATTTAATTTATACCTTAGACCTCTCACATTAGACTACCATTTGTGGTTGCTGGATATGCCGGGCGTGTCCGGATAGTCTTATACCACAAAGGAGTCTAACCTCGTGTCTTAGGCATTTATTATTACACATAATCATTTAACCCCAATTTGAATTAATATCCTTATTTCAAATTGTCAATAATTTCCAATTTAATCTATGTCCATAATTGTCACCTAAATTATGTCCATAATTTCTAGGCATATAAATTATGCCAATTAATGTCTAAAATTAATTATATGCTTTTAAGCCATTTTATGTCAATTTCACAACTTCAATATTTAATATTTTCCCAATATACCCACGTCGTTCATACGTGTAACTCATGAAATATGTTAGACTCGCAAATAGTCTAACTCATAAGAAGAAAAGAAACATCACAACTTGCATAACACATAAAATGTATCTAACTAGCATATAAGAATAGTCTAGCATGGATCAAAACTTGCATGATTATAATTCATATTAACATAAATTTGCATAATCGATAACTTACATAGGCAATAGGCATAATTTTCATAAACTACAAACTGGCATGGATCAAATTATATAAGATATGATTTGCATAGATCTATACACATAAAGGTGAACTTGCATATATGAACATGGTTTTCGCATAAACTTGCATATGATCTACGTACCAACTTGTATTAAACTTGCATATGTAATTTAGACATGTAAACTAAGATTTACATATAAGCTTACATATGATTCGCGTACAAACTTGCATATGATTTACCTCCAAACTTACATATAAACTAATGTCATAAAAAAATGAATCAAATTAAACATATGTGATTAGACATATGAAATGGATCCACCAACATAAGGTAACAAAAATTGGCATATGAACCAACATCATGAATCTTTGTACATAAGACAACAACTAACGTATATTCACAAAATAGACAATATCATATCGATTAATGATTCAACAGGCACAATCTTATAACCCAAACTATAACTCATCATAATTAATTTATTAATTATTTTGTGAAAGAAATTGTACTCACAAAGAACGGATTAGAAAAGAGAATAAATTCGTTCGTCGTTTGTTCTACAATCTTGTCTCATAATTCCTTAGCTTTAAGAAGAAGGTGATCTGTTCCAGCAGCAGCATGGTGGCTAAGAGACTAATTTAGTTTAGGTTTAGAGCTTGAGTCTATGTATGCTTATATAGAAGTTTAGATTAATTCTATCCTTTAGATATTAGGTTTTTAATCCGCATCGTACACCTAGTGCTGAGTCAACAAATGTATTATATATATATTAATAACCTTCTATTTTTCTTCCCTTAAATTAATATGAATTGAACTTAAACATCTAATTGCATGTTTTTTTCGATTAGCGTATTCTTCTTAATTGATGTCAATTAACATTGAATAACAATTTTACTATATTCCTCAAATTAACATATTCTGCTTAATGTTAATTGACATAAGTGACAAATTAGCATAAGCATTTATACAAATTAAGATAATTACATGGTTTCCTAACAATACCCTATTAACATGTTTACAATTTGATGTCAAATAACATGCTTTTACAAATGAACATAAATGCCCAATTAACATATTTTCTTTAATTAATATCAATTAATATAAATGACAAATTAGCACAAACACATATATAAACTAAGGTCAATTACATGTTTTTCAATCAATGCCATATTAACACACATCTACAAATTAATTTCAATCTATTCATGTTTACATATTCTTCCTTACTGTATACAATAATTTCCCATATATATATATATATATATATATATATATATATATATATATATATATATATATATGCGCACCTATTCATAAATTCTAGTATTGACAACTAATGCAAATTGATTGCTTACCTATTTTAAAAAGTGGAAATCGAGTATAATTTAATTCCCCTTTTTTTCTACTTCCCTCGTAACATACAAAGTCAATGCATAATGAAGTTACCTACGTACGTATATATCTATTTATACATGCATAAATCTTTCCTTCCGTTTTTTTTGTATTAATTGCATTAATTTTTCTTTTACTGCAGCCTAATTAATTCGCATGCATTTTTTTCAATGCACATTTTTAAACTTGTACCTTCTTAACATAATTGCATATATATATATATTCATTTTTTTATTTTTCTTCATTAATTAATCCTTTAATTAATTATCTTTATGGTATAGTATATCTAATTTCGGGGTATTACAGTATGCCACACAGGCAATTCACGCTATGCAACCGATGTCTATCAATCACATAGAATGAAATCCGATGTCAGACACACATCCATTTACAAGTTCGTTCTGGGTCTGAACGAAACCGGATGCACCTTATTCCTCATCCCATATGTCCAATATAGGAGAGAGGTCCTCGCATATCTGGTCGATCTCCAAGTACGTCTGGACGTTCACCACATATTACCTTGTCTTGGGTGTATAGCCCAATCAAGACATCAGTAATCATCCAAACGATGTGAAGACCTCCGGTCTTCGACCACCGTCTTCATCCTCGACATATCGTCGAATCAGTTATTCAGAATGGGATAAACCCGGTCTTCCCAAACAACTCGTGTATATAATAAACAAGTGCTATAAAACACAACATACGCCTTATTCCAATCCAAAATATTCCTTTATTCGAATATTCTTATACTTTGGGAAAGGTTCCCATTAATTTTATCAAAGATAAATTCTTTAAATTTACTCTTTAATCTTCCTTCGGATATCAATTCAAACCATTTTAAGGTTTTCCAAACTAGTCGGGATTAGGGAACCTTACCGAAGTAATCATTTGTTTAATTTCCCAATCCCAACCTATTCATCCCATGAAGTAAAACTAGTAGTACTTCATATCTAACACCACGGTGTTATCGGTAAAATTAATTTCCATTTCGCATTCAAATCTAACTAAAGATTTAACTATCGCCTGGACAAAAACTGGTGGTACTCCATTCTCGATCATTTCTTGAATTTGATAATTTTAGTTATCAAATTCACCCTTCAATCTAGTTAAAGATTCATTAAAACTCTGATTCATTTTTAATTTTCAAAAATCATTACTTAATGATTATTCAAAGTTAAGAAATAAATTTTATCTTTCACTGGGTTAAAGAACTAATGTCATTTAAAATACAGCTCCTGATAAACCCAAAATCACATTCCATTAACAATGGAATCTTCAAGGAAAATAGATCAATATATATAATCGATATGAACTTCCATATCCAACCGATAATATAAATGGAATAACGGCCAAACCTTTTAAATTCCATATATATTAACAGTCTTTCTCTACATAAGCTCACTTCGATTATTACCAAATCGAATTCCATTCAATTCCAATTTAATATGTTAAATTGGAAAACTTTACTTTGGAAAATCTCCTTTAAATCTTAACAAAAGATTTATAAATTCCAAATCACATTTCACTGTAAATCGGGTTAAAGAACGAATGTCGCTAAAAACATATTTCACGATAAACCCAATTCACATTCCATTTTATTCCAATTATTAAATATAATTGGAAACTCTAACAATCTTAATTAAAAGATTTATTCTCTACACCTAGGGTTCAAGAATAGTGTTACTGAAGACACCGTTCACGACAAACCCAAAATCCCATTTGATATTAAATACAAGACTCTGAATAGAAAATATATCGGCTTATATTCAATATCAAATTCTACGACCCACAAATATCGTATTGGAAATAACGATATAAATATATCTTTCAAATTTCCATAACAATATCTGTATAATCACGAAATCCAACATCGAAATATTACAAAGACAATTTCGATTCAAGTCCATTCCAATTTATATATTGGAAGTTCTGGTTATTTTTAAAATCATTTCAAAAATCCAATTTATTTATTTAAAAGTTATTGGATTTTAAATCTAGTTAATAACTAGTTCATTTGGATAAAAATATATTTTTACCTTCTCAAATATGGAATTTTTCATCCCTATTCTTTCCAATCATTTCTTATGATTTTACGCTTATTGATATTTTTAATAATATTATCAAGGCCCGTGTAGTCGATTTCCATAAACGGCCATCGAACTGAACTTACAATGACCTTTTCCAAATTTGATTAGGACATAATTCCATATCCAACCATTAGATTTCAAATCTCTAATATTCGTTAGAAAGCTCTTTTCGATACGAACCCAACGGTTCCAGTTTTAGGAGAATCCGACGATCGGATCTCCTGAAATGTCCATTCGAAGTCAATGGTCGAAATTCGCGAACTGCCGCAACGCGGCGCGTTCTATTCAGGCCATTATATATATATATATATATATAATATATTTCATCGATTTCCAGTTAAAACGTATTTTATAAATCGTTTTAAATTCGTTTTCAAAACAATTTCAACTTCATATTCAATTTCCAAACAAAATTGAATATTCCATATCATTCGATATATATATATAAAAGATAGTATTTTCAAAATATTATATTTTGAAATCACTTCCTTTTCGATATTCCTTTTAAATATGAATAAAATCGGTATAAATATTGTTTGCGTCAAAATGGCGCACATCTAATCAACACGGCTTTATATTTTTAAATATATTCGTGTCTATCCTAAATCGAACATCAAAATCAGATTTTGATCCTTTACTGAATATTATTTGAAAATATTCATTATTTTAAAATATTCGTTATTTTAAAATTTTCATTTGTTCTAAATTGGAATCAGACACAGTCAATTACCATATAATGTTATTTATATGGATTTCACACAACAAATGTGTATAACAACAATAATAAACAATCAACCATCATCCAGAGTGCATTCTACACTGTATAAGCATTAAATATAAACATTCAACGCTTACACAGCTCGTCAACCAATTGATTGACATGCAACTAAATATTGGGATTAGTGTATGTCCAATATCATCCCAATACCCGTGTGGAGTTTCAATCAACAAATAATGAATTTTATTTGTGTAGTTGGGCGATGTGTAAAATTTATTGCCCCAATCCATATCAATCAAATCGGTGTACATAAACAAATCGTCTGATTTGTAAATGAATATTTATTTTATTCATATACACATTAAAAATTATATCTTTAACAATAAAATATTTATTAAATTCATTTACACAATAAAAATAATATTTTTATTGTTCTAACATATTTTAGAAAATTTTGGCGGCATAACGGGACGATATCAAAATCGGGTAATGTCTAGCATTACCCCTCTCCTGATATTGGCTCGCGCCATACGCACATAACAATTCTAACCAATTCATTTCACCCAAACAACCAAATTCAACCAAACAATCTAATCAACCAGACCACACACTCAAACAAGTCGTCCATGGTCTATGGACGATGGGGAACAGTTCATATATGCTGTTATAAAATAAATAACTGTATAAGAAAATTTCAGTGAGGTGTTCTCACCTTTGGGATCCACCCCGTAATTCTTTAATTCTGAACGGTTTGGATTCTACTCCTTTTCCGCTCGTTGTGTCCTTCACCGTGTTTTCAACGAAATCTGTTTAACACCGTTTATGTTAAAAATCCCATTCTTAACTCATTTTTATATCGCTTATATATATCTCATTCTTTTTATTTTTAAAAATCGCTTCTATATATTTTTAAAAATCGTATCTCTTCATTTCTAAAGATTGTATCTTTTCACCATAAAAAAAAATAATCTTTTCATTGTCAAAAATATAATCTTATCATTGTCAAAAATATAATCTTTTCATTGTTAAAAATGTAATATTTTCATTCTCAAAAATATAATCTTTTCGTTGTAAAAAATATAATCTTTTCATTGTCAAAAATATAATCTTTTCATTGTCAAAAATATAATCTTTTCATTATGAACACACTATAAAAATCCCATTTTTATTTTATTCATATATAAATAAGAAAATCACATTTTTATTCGATGTCCTTATAGATAAAAATCATATTTTTATCAATGTTATTTTTATATAAAAATCACGTTTTTATAACTATGCCATTTATTTTAAAACTGATTTTATGTATGCTATTATGTATTTTAAAAACTGATTATACTTGCTATTATATATTTTAAAAACTAATTTTTTTCTATTTTCAAAAACAATGTCATTAAAAAAACTGAAATTTAAAAAAACATGGTTATTTGTATATATAAAAAAAGAAAAGAAATAAGAAAAGCTCACTGTTATATTTTCATTGTTTGTCGCCTTTAGGAAATCGCGCATCCTAGGGTTGCCTTTGCTGCCGCCATCAGTTGACAGGACCGTCTGCTTCCTCAACGCGGCTAGGCGCGCGCCACTTCCTCCGGGCGTTCGAGCCATCTCGACGGTCTCTGGTGCGTTGGAGGAGCAGTTTTGGGGGCGGTTAACTCGAGTTAGGGGAGGAGTGAGGGAGAGCGACGACGAGAAGAGGGGGATGGCCTTGGGAGAGGGCGGTGGACTTGGTGACGACGGGGAAGGGGAGCGACGGTAGCTGGGTGGGGTGGGATCGGTTTTTGAGCGGTGGTTTTTTTCGTTCCAGATCTGAATGAGAGAGAGAGAGAGTTGAGGGTGTGTTGACCAAGTAAATATATGTATTTAATTTATTATATTTTTCTCTAAAAAGTTCCTTTATCATTTTAACCCCAAATCGAACCCATCGACTGTCGCCCCTAGCTAATTACCCTCATTCCGAACACAATGGGATATGTTTCGTAAGCCAATTCGACTGTTACGATCAGTTTTCGTCGAAATTAAAATATAAATCAATATATATTTAATTTGAACGCACATTTCAATTTACCGGGGCCACATACTGATTCTAAAAATTCCAGAAAAATAAATCTGGCTATGTTTTCATGATACGGTCCTAACAAAACTAATTTCATCGAATTTGGAGACCGTTTGAAAAATGGCCATTTTCTTATCGATCCAGATTGACTAAAACCGACAAAACAGGTTTTCTTTTGCCACGCTCACATATTGATTCCAAAAATTATGAATTTTGGAATATAGAAATAACTTGACATCCCGGATCCAACAAAAGTGGTTTCGTCGAAAACGGAGGTCGTTTGCAAAATCGCTATTTTTAAGGGTTATATTTCCATAGCGACTATTCTGAATTTTCAACTGGACATAACTTTTTATTCCCGCTATGAAATTTTGATTTTTCAGTTTCGTTGGAAAGATATTTGCAAATAGATTCAAATATTTTTTGTTTCACCAAAATCCGGTTTATTTTGAATCCTATACATTCATTTGAAATTTGAAATTGAATTTTCAAACTACCGTGCCATTTCCAATTCCTTTTATAATTAAAATAAATATTTATATTTTAACTTCGATTCAAATAAACATATACGTTCTATTTCTATTCAAAATAAATTTCTCGTTGTTATTATTTAATATAAATCATTTTAAATATTCAAAATTCATTAAAATTGCCAAAATAAAAATTTTAAATTGGTCCTGATTTTCTGGGTTGTTACAATCTCCACCACTTAAAATCTTTTCGTCCTCGAAAAGGAACAGAGCTGAAAGTTGTTTAACTAACCAACTCAACTTTCATTATTTCCATTATGGCTTAAAAGTTTCAACTTTTCAGTTTCTAAGAACTTTTCAAATTTTTCACAAATTTGGCAACACCCTAAATTTTCGAAAAAATTCACTATAATCTCCCTTGTACAGGAGCACCGGGAAAATCCCCAAACCGCCACACAAGCCTCTCCAATCAAAAAGAAATAGAAATAGCCAAGCGGCTAGCCAATCGGCTCATGAAATCATCCAAACCCAATAAACTAGTAAACATGTACCTATTTGTCGGGCATACAATTTTATTCCTCTTCTCTAGCCTCCTTGTTATGACCTATTCACACATATATATGTACATGTATGCATTTGCAATCAATTTCCAATTCAGTTCAATATTTGATATAATTTGATTATATTTACCTTTCTTTCACATAATGGTTTATTAGATAACAAACAATCATGCAACACAACCATCAATCAGTTAGTGAATTAACGTTTCAAATTCATAATTTTGACACATATACAGAAAATCATGTTTTTTGATTACAATAATGTATTCTAACTATATTTTGGTCCTCACACCAGTCAATTGGAAATATATGAATATCCCACTTTCGAAACTTGAACATAAATGCTGATGGTGTCATGACAATCATCAGTACCATCTCCGGGCGACTAGAGTGTGATTCTATATCTATCCAGTATATTTGAGGCTTCGTATACACGTGGATCAGACGTATATTCAAGATCTCCATATACTTTATTGTCCAAATTCAATTTAAAATAAATATTCAAATACGAATAATTGAATTTAATTTTCAAAACTAAATTCGTTTTCCTTTTTTTTTAAATAACACTCTTCAGACTCATTCTAATATACTGCTGATCCCATCTCTAACGAGTCATTCTCATTGGATATTGCTAATCCAATCTCTGATGAATTCTTTCGTTTGGTTCTAATGTGTCTTGTTCTCCGAGCTCTGTAAACCAAAGCTCTGATACCCCCTAAAACGACCCGAACTTTCCGGTCTCCGAAGAGATGAGAAAAAACGGATTGCTTTGAGGACAAGACGAATCAGAACACAAACAGAAGAACATTTCATTGCTTATTACAACAATTTCATCAAAATACAAGAATATACAGAGTATGAATAAAAATTACACATTTACGAAATATCAGAGGTTTACAAGTTACAATGCAACGGAAATTAATACAAAACACAACTGAAAAGAATATAGGGATACAGAGCTTTCTGAATATCACTCCAGCTGTAAACCAGGATCCTGTGAATATAAATCTACAAAACCAAAAACTACTAGCTACCCGTGTGGAAAATAGGGGCACCCAGAGTTTAGGTTAAAACAATAAACTCCAGGTCAGTCATGTGACTGGTGTGAGAACAAAATAGTTATTTAAAACTTCACTTTAAAATCAGATATATCAAGGGACCACGCTATATAACACGGAACGGGTTTCCACCCAAGAATACCAGTGCATATAACAAAACAGCGCTATGATTTTTGGAAACATGAGGCTATTATAAGACCCAGGTCCCATCACACAATGCAATGTAAGCCGGAGGATAGGGTTTTCCCTTATAATAGCCAAATATTCTTGGCACGTTAAAACAAATCATTTGATACTATTATAAGTGCAAATGTATAAAACAGCTTCAAATATAAATGTATCAATCCCAGGCGGCATGGTACCATATATCATGTCGCCAATACTAGGCTCTACAATCAGAACCGCAAAGTCACATATTGGAAGTTGAATTTCCATCTGTGAACCAAGGCAAGGGACCGTCCTTACCACTTCGAGACTGTCTAGCCCGAGCCTCAGGATTAGAGCTCGAGTGACCCCATGATCGTCAGGGTCGGTCCACACGGAGTGGATTAAAATGCCTGAACATTGCGTTTCCCCGCCCTATGGGGCGTAAATCTGGTCTGTATAAAGACCATCCATCGGCTCCGTAGAGACCGAAATAACCGAGGCGCCACGCTATCCATCATCCACATAAGTAAAATGTCAGGGCTAGTAAAACGCTGACACCACTCCTAGCTAGAAGGAAACGTATGCCCTCCCTGAGGTCCTCTCCCGTTTCTGGTTCACACCGAGGTGCGAGGCTCGTGAATTAACGCAACACAAAGCTATGCTATATTAAATCCATGCTTTGATCGTCAACCACAAGACTCTGCTTTTCAACAGAAGCCTTGATCATTTGCATCTCAGCATGCCACATAGGCAATTCACGCTATGCAACCGATGTCTATCAATCACACAGAATGAAATCCGATGTCAGACACACATCCATTTACAAGTTCGTTCTGGGTCTGAACGAAACGGGAGGCACCTTATTCCTCGTCCCGTATGTCCAACGCAGGAGAGAGGTCCTCGCATATCTGGTCGATCTCCAAGTATGTATGGACGATCACCACTTATTACCTTATCTTGGATGTACAGCCCAACCAAGACATCAGTAATCATCCAAACAATGTGAACACCTCCGATCTTCGACCACCGTCTTCATCCTCGACATATTGTCGAATCAGTTATTCAGAACGGGATAAACCCGGTCTTCCTGAATAACTCGCGTATATAATAAACAAGTGCTATAAAAACACAACATACGTCTTATTCCAATCCAGAATATTCCTTTATTCAAATATTCCTATGCTTTGGGAAAGGTTCCTATTAATTTTATCAAAGATAAATTCTTTAAATTTACTCTTTAATCTTCCTTTGGATATCAATTCAAACCATTTTAAGGTTTTCCAAACTAGTCGGGATTAGCAAACCTTACCCAAGTAATCATTTGTTTAATTTCCTAATCCCAACCTATTCATCCCATGAAGTAAAACTGGTAGTACTTCATATCTAACACCACGGTGTTATCGGTAAAATTAATTACCATTTCGCGTTCAAATCAAATTAAAGATTTAACTATCGCCTGAAGTAAAACTAGTGGTACTTCATTCTCGATCATTTCTTGAATTTGATAATTTTAGTTATCAAATTCACCCTTCAATCTGGTTAAAGATTCATTAAAACTCTGATTCTGTTTTAATTTTCAAAAATCATTACTTAATGATTATTTAAAGTAAAGAAATAAATTTTATCTTTCACTGCGTTAAAGAACTAATGTCATTTAAAACACAGCTCCTGATAAACCCAAAATCACATTCCATTAACAATGGAATCTTCACGGAAAACAGATCAATATATATAATCGATATGAACTTCCATATCCAACCGATAATATAAATGGAATAATGGCCAAGCCTTTTAAATTCCATATATATTAACAGTCTTCCTCTACAGAAGCTCACTTCGATTATTACCAAAACGAATTCCATTCAATTCCAATTTAATATGTTAAATTGGAAAACTTTACTTTGGAAAATCTCCTTTAAATCTGAACAAAATATTTATAAATTCCAAATCACATTTCACTGCAAATCGGGTTAGAGAACGAATGTCGCTAAAAACACATTTCACGATAAACCCAATTCACATTCCATTTTATTCCAATTATTAAACATAATTGGAAACTCTAACAATCTTAATTAAAAGATTTATTCTCTTCACCTAGGGTTCAAGAACAGTGTTACTAAAGACACCGTTCACGATAAACCCAAAACCCCATTTGATATTAAATACAAGACTCTGAATAGAAAATATATTGACTTATATTAAATATCAAATTCTACGACCAACAAGTATTGTATTGGAAATAATGATATAAATATATCTTTCAAATTTCCATAACAATATCTGTATAATCACGAAATCCAACATCGAAATATTCTGAAGACAAATTCGATTCAAATCCATTCCAATTTATATAATGGAAGTTCTGGTTATTTTTAAAACCATTTCAAAAAAACAATTTATTTTATTTAAAAGTTATTGGATTTCAAATCTAGTTAATAACTAGTTCATTTGGATAAAAAAATATTTTTACCTTCTCAAATATAGAATTTTTCATCCTAATTCTTTCCAAATCATTTCTTATGATTCTACACTAATTATTGATATTTTTAATAATTTTATCAAGGCCCGTACAGTCGATTTTCATAAATGGCCATCGAACTGTACTTATAGCGACCTTTTCCAAATTTTATTTGGATATAATTCCAAATCCAACCGTTAGATTTCAAATCTCTAATATTCGTTAGAAAGATCTTTTCGCTACGAACCCAAAGGTTTCGGTTTTAGGAGAATCTGACGGTCGGATCTCCCGAAATGTCCATTCGAAGTCAATGGTCGAAATTCTCGAACTACCGCAGCGCGGCGCGTTCTATTCAGGTCATTATATATATATATATATATATATATGTATGTATGTATATATATATATCGATTTCCATTTAAAACATATTTTATAAATCGTTTTAAATTCGTTTTCAAAACGATTTCAACTTCATATTCAATTTCCAATCAAAATTGAATATTCCATGTCATCGATATATATATATAAAAGATAGTATTTTCAAAATATTATATTTTGAAATCACTTCCTTTTCGATATTCCTTTTAAATAAGAACAAAATCGGCATAAATATCGTTCATGTCAAAATGGCGCACATCTAATCAACACGACTTTATGTTTTTAAATATATTCGTGTCCATCCCAAATCGGACATCAAAATCAGATTTTGATCCTTTATTGAATATTATTTTAAAATATTCATTATTTTAAAATATTAATTCGTTCTGAATTGGAATCAGACATAGACAATTACCATATAATGTTATTTGTTTGGATTTCACACAACAAATGTGTATAACAACAATAATAAACAAACAACCATCATCCAGAGTGCATTCTACACTGTATAAGCATTAAATATAAACATTCAACGCTTACACAGCTTGTCAACCAATCGATTGACATACTACTAAATATTGGGATTAGTGTATGTCCAATATCATCCCAATACCCGTGTGGGGTTTCAATCAACAAATAATGAATTTTATTTGTGCAGTTGGGCGATGTGTAAAATTTATCGTCCCAATCCATATCAGTCAAGTGGGTGTACATAATCAAATCGTCTGGTTTGTAAATGAATATTTATTTTATTCATATACACGTTAAAAATTATATTTTTAACAATAAAATATTTATTAAATTCATTTACACAATAAAAATAATATTTTTATTGTTCTAACATATTTTAGAAAATTTTGGCGCCATAACGGCGCGATATGAAAATCGGGTAATGTCTAGCATTACCCCTCTCCTGATGTTGGCTCGCGCCATACACACATA
The DNA here is from genome assembly GCA_030737875.1 of Allium sativum. Lineage (NCBI taxonomy): Eukaryota > Viridiplantae > Streptophyta > Magnoliopsida > Asparagales > Amaryllidaceae > Allium > Allium sativum. Next base: position 421,956,755 of record CM060909.1, on the reverse strand, counting down.
ACAATTTTAATCAATTCATTTCACCCAAACAACCAAATTCAACCAAATAATCTAATCAACCAAACCACACACTCAAACTAGTCGTCCATGGTCTGTGGACGACGGGGAACAGTTCATATATGCAGACATAAAATAAATAACTGTATAAAAAAATTCAGTGAGGAGTTCTCACCTTTGGGATCCACTTCGTCATTCTTTAATTATGAACGGTTTGGATTCTACTCCTTTTCTGCTCGTTGTGTCCTTCACTGTGTCTTCAACGAAATCTGTTTAACACCGTTTATGTTAAAAATCCCATTTTAACTCATTTTTATATCGCTTTTATATATATAAAAATCTCATTCTTTTTATTTTTTAAACCGCTTCTATATATTTTTAAAAATCGTATCTCTTCATTTCTAAAGATTGTATCTTTTCATTGTAAAAAAATATAATCCTTTCATTGTCAAAAATATAATCTTTTCATTGTCAAAAATATAATCTTTTCATTATCAAAAATATAATCTTTTCATTGTCAAAAATATAATCTTTTAATTGTCAAAAACATAATCTTTTCATTATCAAAAATATAATCTTTTCATTGTCAAATATATAATCTTTTCATTATGAACACACTATAAAAATCCCATTTTGATTTTGTTCATATATAAATAAGAAAATCACATTTTTATTCGATGTCCTTATAGTTAAAAATCATATTTTTATCAATGTTATTTATATATAAAAATCACGTTTTTATAACTATGTTATTTATTTTAAAACTGATTTTATGTTTGCTATTGTATATTTTAAAAACTGATTATACTTGCTATTATATATTTTAAAAACTGATTTTTTTTCTATTTTCAAAAACATTGTCATTAAAAAAACTGAAACTAAAAAAAAGTTATTTGTATATATAAAAAAAGAAAAGAAATAAGAAAAGCTCACTGTTATATTTTCATTGTCTGTCGCCTTCAAGAAATCGCGCATCCTAGGGTCGCCTTTGTTGCCGCCTTCAGTTGACAGGACCGCCTGCTCCCTCGACGCGGCTAGGCGCACGCCACTTCCTCCTGGCGTTTGGGCCATCTCAACGGTCTCTGGTGCGTTGGAGGAGCAGTTTTGGGGGTGATTTACTCAGGGTTAGGGGAGGAGTGAGGGAGAGCGACGACGAGAAGAGGGGGATGGCCTTGGGAGAGGGCGGTGGACTTGGTGACGACGGGGAAGGGGAGCGACGGTAGCTGGGTGGAGCGGGAGCGGTTTTTTGAGTAGTGGTTTTTTTTTCGTTCTAGATCTGAATGAGAGAGAGAGAGAGTGGAGGGTGTGTTGACTAAGTAAATATATATATATTTAATTTATTATATTTTTCTCTAAAGAGTTCCTTTTTTCATTTTAACCCCAAATCGAACCCATCGACTGTCACCCCTAGCTAACTACCCTCGTTCCGAACACAATGGGATATGTTTCATAAGCCAATTTGACTGTTACGATCAGTTTTCGTCGAAATTAAAATATAAATCAATATATATTTAATTTGAACGCACATTTCAATTTACCGGGGCCACATACTGATTCTAAAAATTCCAAAAAATAAACATGGATATGTTTTCACGATACGGTCCTAACAAAACTGATTTCATCGAATTTGGAGACCGTTTGAAAAATGGCCATTTTCTTATCGATCCAGATTGACTAAAACCGACAAAATAGGTTTTCTTTTGCCACACTCACATATTGATTCCAAAAATTATGAATTTTGGAATATAGAAATAACTTGACATCCCGGATCCAACAAAAGTGGTTTCGTCGAAAACGGAGGTCGTTTGCAAAATCGCTATTTTTAAGGGCTATATTTCCACAGCGACTATTCTGAATTTTCAACTGGACATAACTTTTTATTCCCGCTATGAAATTTTGATTTTTTTTAGATTCGTTGGAAAGATATTTGCAAATAGATTCAAATATTTTTGGTTTCACCAAAATCCGGTTTATTTTGAATCCTGTACATTCATTTGAAATTTGAAATTGAATTTTCAAACTACCGCGCCATATCCAATTCCTTTTATAATTAAAATAAATATTTATATTCTAACTTCGATTCAAATAAATATATACGTTCTATTTCTATTCAAAATAAATTTTTCATTGTTATTATTTAATATAAATCAATTTAAATATTCAAATTCATTAAAATTGCCAAAATAAAAAATTTAAATTGGTCTTGATTTTCCGGGTTGTTACACCCAATTAGCCAACGTGTACACGCAGCTGCATATCACCATAGTGCACCTCCTATGATGATATGGAGTTCCAATCATCAAAACTCCAATCTGATCACACCAATGTTGATACAATGCATCTCCGACCACCCTATATAAAACCCGACAGTGCCATGTCCAACCTTCGTTGCCATTAACCCATGCGACACTGATCATGTCCAATGCCTATCGAACGCCTCCCATTCATTCCCATCACGACCCCGAACCCAAATACGATTACCACGTCACACAATGCTGCCTCCAGGCCACTAAAATCGAAACCCTAATTTTGAAGCAATGTCGATGATTGTCACCGGATGCTCCAAAAATTGGGTCGAAGATAAAGCCCGACCTCACAATCCCAACAATCTTTGAATCAAGATTTTTCATTTAGTATTTCATTTTAATTTTCAAAGAGGCGTCAATGTTTAAAGAAAATGGTGATGGAACAGTTATCTCCAAAGAGAAAGGGATTTATGCTTTTCACTGTAGATCGAGAAAATAATTTTAGTATTTTAACTCATTTAATTTCTAAATTCTCATTATAAAGGAAACGTGCGTTTTTGTGCGCTACGATCAAATGACTTATCTAATCACTACGAAACTCGATGGAGTATATCACTATAGCGGTATGGTTCCAATGGTACAAGTTTCGTTGGAATCTGAGGTTGTTTCCCAAAACGATAATTTTATTTGTATTTAGGGATGGTTTTGACCCTGAAATCCCTCGATCTAGAAGTATAGTGTCCTTATATTTTTTATTAAGTAATGAACTATACTAACCCAATGGAACTAGTCTTGAATCCCAATTTGATCGTTTGTGAAAAATCACCTTTTGGATCCGTCAATCGAATAATCAACAATCAATATTCAAATAAAATATTTAAATATATAACTATTAAAATAGGGTCGTTACATTTAATCTATGTGTCCACAATGCCAATCAATGTAACTGAATTCTTAACAAACTATGAAAAGATGAGCCTTTTTTTTTCTTATGTAAGAATTAAAAAGATTGGAGAAAGGTGGGAGAAAAGGATAGAAGATGTTGGGTTTAAATAACCAAGTCTTTGATTGATGTAACATGTAAGATAGAAAAGTAAATAAATGCATAATTTCAAAATATGACAAAACGACTCAGATAAGATAGAATATTAGTACTCAGTGGAAGGTGATTAACTAATTAGTGAAGTTATATACTATGAGATATTCAAAATTATCCAAAAGTTGCTTAGCACATTTATCATGCATGTTAATGATCTCAATAAGGTTCATGTTCCTTTGGTAATTTCATTTCCACTCATTTGTTTGCTTCAATTTTTATTTGATCAATCATAATTGATGTCAGTGAAGTAATTGTGATGAAGTTTAATCAATTCATGTGTCAAACTGGCATACATATATATCTAATAATGACCAAGTTTTAGACAAGACTTAAATTCCAACACGGGAAATAATCGTCTTCATTAGCATAAAATTAAATGAACAACACATGAAATAACACATGTAGAAAAATTAACATGCCAATACTTCCAATCGAACATTCGGGAATGGCGCTAACCAAAATTCATTTGTTTTCGTTTTCGTAAGAGCACATTATGTGATCCCAGCATCTATAGTGAAACTAAATTAATCCATCGCATGAAGTAATCTTTCCTGCGTAATTTATAGGTTACTGGTTTGATTTGAAGGAGAACAATATTTCGGTACAAAATGTGAAAGTGCCTTAGAAACTATTGACGAGGTAAAATCTAACACCATTTATTCTATGTTAAATGCCAATCTAACCACTGCTCTGGAGACTGGAATATATGTATCCTTAAATACAATTTAAATGTCGATATAATAGGTTCCACAATGTCGACAACTATCATAACTTTTGCCATGGAAGTTTGAAGGACTTATGGGACAAAAAGTTGATGGCATGCTTTCCATATACGAATCTGTGAAGTAAAAGTTTTTTTTCAACAGTTTATTTCTATTTTTAGTATTAAAAATGAATACTGTTTTGTCCAACAAAATTTGTTTTATAAACCCACTTTACTCTATTACATACGCAACGTACGTCAATTTTATATGGACGATTTTAAACTTTGGTAGCCTATCCCCATTTCCGCTTAAGGAGCATTGTGCTTGTGCGTACACTGTGCACTTATTTTCCTAGGTCTCCCTTTTCTATTTGTTTCTTCCACTATACATAGAGCTGTCTCCATAGTCTACTAGCATATATTGTTTTCTTTAACACACATAAGCTGTGACCTATCGAAAAATGGAGCTCATAATCTTTTTGTAATAAATAATCCTGATTCTATGCTCACCGCCAGAAAAATAACAAAACAACTGGTTTTTTTAACCTGCTGATGTTCCATGTCAAGTTAGTTCAATCCTTCAACGTTATCTTATTCTAATTGTAATGAACATTATGACATTACAAGCTTACTTTCACATCCATAGTTAACTACTCCTAGCCAACATGTATCTACTTTGACTCGCATTCAAGGTAACATGGAGACAGCTTTCAGACAGGCTCGAAAGAAAAAGGAAAGAAATTTGTTTTTGAGGTTAGGCCAGTTGACACGCTTTTTGATCAAAGCTGTCGCACGTCAGGATTTTAGTTAGTCATGCACTCAAGCATTGGGAATGTCGTTAGAAAACACAATGTGATTTGGTCGAAGTCGCGACGTGTTCGAAAAAGGATTGGAAATGACATTTATTCATAAAATCGTCGTCGATGGACTTAGAAAAACCAGCATAGTGAAAATACATGATCGACACGGCCCGATCGTGTCAAAATAGTTGAGCGCGTCGATCTGATCACGTGGCAAAACTCATTGTAGAGAAATATACGGATTTTAGTAAAATCACGTTTCACACGTCCAAAAACAGCTGATCAGAATGTCACGATCACGAAAAATGGGTTATGCGACTCACGATGCGATCAAACTTGGCAAAATCAGCATTTGCCAAAAAACTGTATCGCGCACTCAAAAACAGCTGATCGGCATGGCACGATAACGTAAAATGGCGTGCGCGACTCATGACATCAAAATCTGGCATTAGTCAAACAACAGTGTCGCGCACTCAAAAACAGCTGATCGACATGGCACGATCAAGAAAAATGGCCTGCGCGAGTCACGACATCAAAATCTAGCATTTAGCAAAAAATAGTGTCGCAAACTCGAAAATAGCCGACCAGCATGGCACGATCACGAAAAATAGCTTGCGCGAATCACAACGTCAAAATTTGCTAAATTCGCAAAAATTGATTCGACACATCGAAAATGCCTAATTGGCATGGGAAAAATCAAGAAAAACCATGGTAAAAACCTTGGCTGATCACTCTGGCAAATTTGGTAAATCTGGTAAACTTGGTAAATTTGACATGCTTAAAATCGATGGATCAACACGTGAAAATGGCTAGGATCAGGGTATTGCACTCGGGGCAGATCCACTAGAAAATTTAGCTCAAAAACATGGTTTGGCAAATTTGGATAAGATCTAGCAAAAATCGCATCCCAAAAAGTGATGCAATTTTCCCTGATCGCACCAGGGGATGCAATGATTTTCATGCACGCACACAGGGATACAGTGCAAAATTCTTGGCATAGGAAGTGGATCGGGAAAATGCAGATCAACTCAATACGATGCGATTTTTTCTTGATCGCATCACGAGATTTTGGATTTGGCACGGATGCGATGCGAGGAAAATGATGCGATTTCTAGAATGCGATCTGGAGCTTTGTGAATCCCAGAAAAGTGCCAGTTCACGTTTTTTTGTTGTTTTTACCGTGTCAATCACCTATTTTTGGCTGATCGACAAGCGTTTTCACCAGATTTTCAAATTTTCATGTTTTTTGGCAAACCCTCGCCAGGAAAGTGGTAGATCACAATTTTTTTTTTGGATTTTTACCGTGTCGATCATTTGTTTTTGCCTGATCGACACGCTTTTTCAGCAGTTTTTCCAGATTTCACGCTTTTTGGCCAAAACACTGATTCGTTGACTCTGATTTTGATGACGCGATTTTTTTGAAGTGCACTATGCGATTTTTCATACCCGGCCAAGGGATGTGATGCGATTTTTTGGATATGGGTTTTTAGGATGTTATTTTTTGTGATGTGGTCCCTAAATCTCGTCTACTCCTACCTAACCCATTCACCTGTAAATTCCCCCAATCTTGGCATTCATATGGATGTTTTTGATTTGGATTTTTGGACTTCTTGAAGCTCTTAAGCACAATTAATGGCTTCCATCTTCTTCTTCATGATTATTTGACATAGCTTGGACAACTAAAATGTTGCACAAACATTTTCGATCAACTTTTGGACATTCACACGGACTTTTTCACTGCTTTTGGACTATTTTGGACATTTCTTGGACATAAGCTACCTTTGAACAAAGTCAATATGTTTTTCACTCAACGAGGAAGAAGAAGGGCATTTTGGTCGATGTTTAGAATTAACAAACATTTTGTTGTTCTATTGTACGCTTTGTACTCAAGTGTTGTCCGAACTAGTACAACTTTCTAATCAGCAATTATATGATGAATGATTACTATAAAGTAGACGTAGGCGTTAGTGCCGAACCACTATAAAAACCTGTGTTCCCCATTACTTTACTATATCTTTGGATTATTGTGTTCATACCACACATACATTGATGTTTGGCGTGTGCTGAATAAAGCGACAATTGCTCACGTCAACACTTTGGCGTACCAGGAAGGGGGCACACAACTTCGAATTCTGCTTCGGATTGAATTCTTGGATTTGTCTTTAGGTTTCAACTTCGCCTTCAGTTTTCGATTTCGACTCAGTTACTCGCTTTTCATCATGGTTAAGCGCAAAAAGCTCGACGCTATCATTGAAGATCAAGGTACAGAAGGAGAAGGAAGTCAAGAACTCTCTTCTACTAGAGTTCCACTGAATTACGTCATTCATGAAGATGTTGATGAAATGATTAAGAACCTACCTCTGGATTTGAACGTTCAACTCGATCGACATGAAGACGCTTTCAATAACTTTCTTGCTCAGATTGAGGATATGATAAGAAGTGCTTCGAGGCTGACTGGTCAGGCAGATATTGTTTGAACTAGTATCTATGTTCCTCAACCCATGTCTCGAGACTTAGGGGAACCCCGCAAACTAATCTGCAGGCTGACGCCGCTCCTTGGAACGGTGTTGGTCCCACTACACATGGGGGTACCCTTAACCTCGATGCCGCTCTAACCCATGACGCTTTAGTCGTCCAAGTCGCGAGCTCCGCTGTTGGAAATGTTTTTCATACATCAATGGATGGAAATGCTCCCACGGTTTTGGGAGTCTGGACTATGCACGACGTGGCTCCTCAGGTTGGAATTCAACAGGATATTCTTCTCAATCAACCAATTCCTAATTTGGACTTAAACACTTGGGGAACCAACGTCTCCTTGGATAATCTTAACCAGTTGCTTTCTTTTGGTAATGGATCTCAAATCGTAGATGTTATTCATCGATTCACTCGAGGCAGTGTCTCTTCATTTGACTTTGATTGTGTGACTCGTAGTCCGTTCTATTTGGAAATAAGGAATACTTGTAACCCACCGGATTTTAAACTACCGGTATTGGAACCTTATGATTGTCGCAAGGATTGGACTACCCACTTAATGCGGTAGATCAGCCATATGGAAGTTATCTCTGCTTTGGAGATCTTCGTGGAGATGTGTTTCCCACTTAACAGATATTGTAGTTATATGGTTCAAGCAGCTAGAGACGGACTCCATCATTCTCGGGATGCTTTGGTTAGTCAGTTTGTGGAACAATTCAGAGTCAATGTAGCTCATCCAAAAAGTATATTAACTCGTACTGGCATCAAGAAGAAGTCCACCGATCCTCTGTGCAAATTCTTGAAATGGTTTAATGTTGCGGTGGCCTCGGTAGATAGGCCGATCTGTCTATGGTGCTGATGGTCGCAGTATCAGGTTTTTTGGATAAATCTGACTTTAAGACTTCACTACACCGGGACCTACCGTGGGATCCCATAGAATTCTATTTTGAACCTGAAAGATTCCTTCTAGAAGAGGATGCGAGAACAAAAAAGGTTCTCGAGGCTAATGCGGTTAAGGATGAGATGTCATTTGACTGTAGAAAGAGAAAAGATTCTGGTAAAGCTAAGGATCTCAGTACAAGTGGACCTTCTTCGGGGAATGCTCGAAACATGGATTAGAGGCAACCTTAGTTCCCATCTTACACGGGGCTTACTCACACTCTCAAGAGGATTATCTTAGAAGTTCAACCTACTATTACTTTTAGAAAGCCTCCCGCAAGGGAGTCGACTTAGAGACAAAGAGACACTGGTCGACGTTGCATATTCCTTGACCATGATGGTCATGATACCAACAAATGTTCACATCTCAAGGATATGATCGAAGAACGTGTCAGATGTGGAGAGTTGGCACGGTTTGTTCGGACTTGGGATGTGGTGCCACGATAGGCACAACCCCCTCAAAGGAATCAACATAGGTTTGGGACTAACAATCGTCCCAACAGCATTTTTATCAACTAAACCCCTTACTGGCTTTGATGTCTTGGATGCAAGTCTCCTTAACATCAGTATCTTGTGGCTTGTGGCTTTTGATCATTCGGCTTTGTGGATATTTGGTCTTGGCTATCGTGGTGTCTCGATTTTTGTTCTTGTGGATCTTGGATTTGGTGCTTAAGAATTCCTGGCTTTTGTCTTCTCTAGATTTTTGGATTCTGGCTTTCGGTGCTTGGGCTTTGGTTTTCTTCGATTTCTTGGCTTCGGACTCTATGGCTCTTCAATAATGGGCTCCTTGCTCATGGGCTTCTTATTTTTTTCTTTCCGGCTTCAGATCTCTTTAGACTCATGGTATCAGCTCTCTCGGATTTCTTTGGATTATGGGTATTCGGGCTATGTCCCATAGTTTTGGCTTTAAGGACTTCGGTCCTCTGAATGTATCCTCTTTTGGTCATTTTGGATTGTAAGACGGTTGAGTTGGCATAACCATGTACGAGGGCTATTATAATCACTAGGCATGCTCTTTGTTCGATAACACACCATCACCCCCTTGGTTATTAATGTAAAGTTTACATTTCCCGACTTTGGATATTGAATGACTATGTTTGCCAACCCATGTGATGGGAACAAACAAGTTCCCAGGTGTAACAACCCGGATTTTCAGAACCAATTTAATTTTTTTTGACTATTTAATTGGATTTTGAATATTTAAATTGATTTATTTTAAATAATAACGACAAAATTTATTTAAATTAGAGTTAGAACATATAAATTTAATTTAATTATAAATAGAGTTTGAAATGGCGTGGTGGTTTGAAAATTCGATTTCTAACTTTGAATGAATATACGGAATTCGATATAAATCGGATTTCAGTAAAATAATAAATATTTGAATCTGTTTAATTATATCTTTCAAACAAATGTGAATTTTTTTAAATTCCATAATATAAATTGAAAGTTATGGCGAGTTTAAAATTTAAAATAGTCGCTATGGAATTTATATATATTTTAATATAATATATAGCCCTTAAAAATAGCCATTTTGCAAACGACCTCCGATTTTGACGAAACCACTTTTGGTTGATTTGGAATGTCAATTTATTGCTAGGTTTCAAATTTCATAATTTTTGGAATTAATATGTGAGTGTAGTAAATTAAAACGTGTTTGGCAGTTTCACTTTGAATTTAATCGACTTAAAAATAGTCATTTTTCAAACGATCTCCAAATTCAACGAAATTAGTTTTGTTAGGACCGTGTCATCAAAACATAGCTTGAGTTATTTTTCTGTAATTTTTGGAGTTAGTATATGGCCCCAGTAAATTAAAATGTACGTTTAAAATTCAATATATTGATTTATATTTTAATTTAAAGAAAAACTAATCAAAATAGTTGAATTGACTTACGAAACAAGTATTACGCTAGGGACGACTGTCGTTGGGTTTGAATTGGAGTTCGGGAGTTAAACAAGTATTTTTGGAATTAAATAATAGAATAAAATATTTATATAAACACTTGGACAACCCTAACCCCCTCATTCATTTCTGGTCGTCGCTTCTCTTCTAAAACGAACGCATGAAAACTTCTGAATTAAATTCTTCTATTAATCCGAATCTACACCAAATTAAATCAGGGTCCTAAAGTGAATATGGTAGAGGGAAGTAAGATCTTTATTCTTAACGGGTGTGATGGATTTTAATGCCGTGTGCTGGCCTAAATTTGGGCTCAAAGCCGCTTCGTTCGCAGCAAATTCTGGGAGAGGGGAGGTGTTCGAATTGGACACGGTGGTTGGAGGTGGTGGAGCACTGCAAGGTGGTCGTCGTGGTATATCCTGATGGGGGTCCAGCATTGGGGTTTTGGCATGGCGACGGTGAACAAATTTGGGCATTGGGTTCGGTTATACAGCAGAAGACGATGAAGAAGACGGGGTTAAGGAGGGATTAGTGGAATATAAAATGTAATTAAGTTCTTTTATTCATTAATTTAATTATTGATTAATGTACTGATAGATAAACATCTATATCTACTTCATACGAGATCAAAATCCGATGAAACAAGTTGCAATGCGTTCGTATCAGCAAACACTACATTTCAGAACCGACCGGGTCCAAAACGGAGCATGTTGGAATTTGAGGCGAATTAAATCCGAACAAAACAGAAATTCAGAAATAAAAGAATGGAGGAGTGGAAACGAATGTGAGAACTCCTTCTCACTCAAATTATTTATAGTTAAATATATCCTAGGTTGCAGACGGGGCTTAGTAGCTCCTGACACTATTTACTATACAAACCATGGATGATTTGTTTAGATTGATTGTGGTTGTGAATTTGACTGTATTGTGGTTGTAAATATTCATGTGATTGAATAAAATGTTTAATCATTAAAAATATCATTTTTTGATGTGTAATAAAACTATATAAAAAATAGTCATGTGTTGAAATAAATATTCGTTTACAAATCAGACGATTTGTTTATGTACACCCATTTAACTGACATTGACTGGGACGATAAATTTTACACATCGTCCAACTGCACAAATAATAAAATCTATGTTTGTTGATTGAAACCCCACACGGGTATTGGGATGATATTTGACATACACTAATCCCAATTATTTAGCTATATGTCAATCGATGGGTTGACAGACTATATAAGCGTTATTTATTTATTTTAATGCCTATACAGTGGTAAAATGCACTCTTGATGTTGTATGAATTTTTGATGATTGTTTATCATTATCGTTGCATACATGCGATTTATGAAATCCATATAACTGAAATTACATGGTAATCGATTGAGTCTGATTCTAATTTAGAATTAACAAATATTTTTAAATAATGTCCAGTGTATAATCAAAATCATATATTTTGAAAATATTATCATTTTGATATTATAATGATAAGAAATATTCAATTTTGATTTGAAAATTGAAATGAAGTGGAAATCGTTTTAAAATAAATTTAAAACGAATTTATTAAAAATATTCAATTTTGATTTGAAAATTGAAATGAAGTAGAAATCGTTTTAAAATGAGTTTAAAACGAATTTGTTAAGAAATATTCGATTTTGATTTGAAAATTGAAATGAAGTGGAAATCGTTTCAAAATGAACTTATAAACAAATTTATAAAATACATTTTGAAGGAAATATATATTATATTATATATATATATTTTATTATATATATATATATATATATATATTAATGGCTTGAATAGAACGCGCTGCGCTGCCCTTTCGCGAATTTCAACCATTAACATCGAACGGACATTACGGGAGATCCGACCGTCGGATTCCCCTAAAACCAAAAATGTTGGGTTCGTATCGAAAAGATATTTCCAATGAATATAAGAGATTTGAAATCTAACGGTTGGATTTGGCGATATGTCCAAATCAAATTTGGAAATGGTCGCTATGAATGCAGTTCAGTGGCCGTTATTGGAAACAGACTGTACGGGCCTTGATAAAATTATTAAAATTATTAATAATTTTTTTAAAATCATAACAAATGATTTGGAAAGAATTTGGATGAAAATTCCACGTTTGTAAAGATAAAAACATATTTTTATCAAAATGAACTAATTAATAATTAGAATGATAATCCAATGTTATTAAATAAATAAATTGGATTCGAGAATGGTATTAATCTAACCAGAATTTTCCAATGTATAAATTGGAATGGATTTGAATAGAATTCATCTTCGGAGTATCTCGATATTGGATTATGTGACTATACGGATACTGTGGAGGAATTTGGAAGATAGATATATATGGTTATTCCCCATACGATATGTGTTGGTTTCAGAATTTGATACTGAATATAAACCGGTATAATTTCTGTTCAGAGCCTTATATTTAATATCAAATTGTATTTTGGGTTTGTCATGAATGGTGTCTTTAGTAACACTGTTCTTAAACCCCATGGTGAAAAGAATAAACCTTTTAATCACGATTATTAGAGTTTCAAGTTACATTTAGTAATTGGAATAAAATGGAAAGTGAATTTGGGCTTATTGTGAATTGTGTTTTAAACGACATTCGTTCTTTAACCCAATTAACAGTGAAATGTGATTTGGAAGTTACAAATCTTTTTATTAAGATTTAATGGGAATTTTCCAAAGTAAAGTTTTTTTTTCCAATTTAATAAAATAAATTGGAATGGAATGGAATTCGATTTAGTAATAATCGAAGTGAGCTTCTGTGGAGGAAGACTGTTACTGTTTATGGAATTTAAAAGGCTTTGTCATTATTCCATTTATATTACTGGTTGGATACACAAATTTATATCGATTATATATATTGATCTGTTTTCCGTGAAGATTCCATAATTAACGGAATGTGATTTTGGTTTATCGTGAACTATGTTTTAAATGACATTGGTTCTTTAACCCAGTAAAAGACAGGATTTATTTCCTAAATTTGAATAATCATTAAGTAACGATTTCTGAGATTAAAACTGAATTAGAGTTTTAATGAATCTTTTATTAGATTGAAATGGGAATGTGATAATTTAAATTATCAAATTTGTGAAATGATCGAGAATGGAGTATCACCAGTTTTGCTCCAAGCGATAGTTAAATCTTTAAATAGATTTGAACGAGTAATGGTAATTAATTTTTCGATAACACCATGGTGTTAGATATGGAGTGCTACCAGTTTTGCTCCATGGGATGAATAGGTGGGGATTGGGAAATAAAATAAATGATTACTTCGGTGTGGTTTGCTAATCCTGACTAGTTTGGAAAACCTTAATTTGGTTTAAATTGTGAAAAGAATATTTTAATAAAAGAATACTCTGGATTGGAATTAGGCGTATGTTGTGTTTTTATAGCACTTGTTTATAAGATACGCGAGTTATTTGGAAAGACCGGGTTTATCCCATTCTGAATAACTGATACGACGATGAAGACGGTGGTTGAAGACCGGAGATCTTCACAGCATTTGGATGATAACTGATGTCTTGATTGGGAGGCATCCCAAGACAAGGTAATAAGTGGTGATCATCTAGACGTACTTAGAGACGGCCGGATATGCGAGGGCCTCTCTCCTGTATTGGATATATGAGACGAGGAGTAAGGTGCCTCCAGTTTCGTTCAGACCCAAAACGGACATGCAAATGGATGGTATGTCTGACATTGTTTTCCTTTATACTATATTTGTTGATCTCTGCTAAATATATATCTGTTTGGTGGCAGAGAATTTATTCTCATGCTTAACACCCTTCTCTGAGATGTACGAGCTTAGAGGTTATATATTGGTGGAAACCAACGGTACGGTATAGAGTGACAGTGTGGCATACTAAGTGGCATGTGCTCTAGGTTTTTGTTGAAAAGCATAGCCTTGTGGTTAATGATCAAAGCATGGATTTAAACAGCATAGCTTTGTGTATAGCATTAATTCGCAAACCTCACATATTGGTGTGAACTAGAAACGGGAGAGGACCTCAGGGAGTACACGCGTTTCTTTCTAGTTAGGAGTTGTGTCATGGTATGGATCCCATACATTTTACTTAAATGGATGATCGAAAGCGAGGCGCCTCAGATATATCGGTCACTACGGGGCCGATGGATGTTATGTCGATATACTGACAAGATTTACGCACCATAGGGCGGGGAAACGTATTGTTCAGGAATTATAATCCACTATTGTAAGTGTGGATCGGCCCTGTCCCTCCAGGTGCAGTTGCGACTTATCCTGAGGCTCGGGCTAGAGAGTCACAAATTCGGTAAGGACAATCCTTTGCCTTGGTTCATGATGGAAATCCAACTTCCAATATGACATCATGCGGTTTTAATTGTAGAACTAGTATGGCGACATGATATATGGTAACCGTGTCATCTGTGATTGATATATTTATATTTGAAGTTGTTTTTAACACTATGTACTTATAATAGTATCAAATGATTTGTTTTTAAACGTATCAAGCATGTTCGGCTATTATAAGGGAAAACTCTATCCTCCGGCTTGCGTTGCATTGTGTGATGGGACCTGAGTCTTATAATAGCTTCATTTTTTGAAAAGCATTGAGCTGTTTATAAATTGTTTTATGCACTGATATTGATTGGGAGAAAACCCGTTCCGTGTTATAAGGCATGGTCCCTTGATTTACTTTATTTTAAAGTTAAGTTTTAAATAGTTGTTTTAGTTCTCACACCAGTCCCATGACTGACTCAGAGTTTATTGTTTTAACCTAAAATCTGGGTTCCCCTATTTTCCATACGAGCAGCTAGTAGTTTTGGTTTGCAGATTTCTTTTTTACGGGATCCTGGTGTACAGCAGGAGCTATATTCAGAACGCTCTATATCCGTGTATCTCTTTCAGTTGTGTTTGTTAATGTATTTCCTCCACGCATGTATTAATTTTCCACTGCTTTGTAATTTTAAATCTCTGATATTTTTCTACTGTATATTATTTATTTATACTCGGATATCTTGTACTCTGATGTAAATTGTTGTAATATCGATGAAATGTTTTTCTATTTGTGTTCTGATTTGTCCTGTTCTCAACTCAATACGGGCTTTCCCAATAGGGGAAGTTTGGGTGGTAACATCTTGGTATCAGAGCTTTGGTTTACAGAGCTTGAGAACAAGGCACATTAGAACCAATCGAAAGAATTCATCAGAGATTGGATTAGTAATATCTAATAGGAATGACTCGTTAGAGATAGGATCAGTAGTATCCTAGAACGAGTGTGAAGTGTGTTATTTTTAAAATCAAATTTAGTTTTAAAATTTTATATCAATTATTCGTATTTGAATATTTTATTTTATAATTGATTTTGACCATCGAGTATATGAAGATTTTGCATATACGCCTTGCAAACGTGTATACATAGTCTCAGATATACTGGATAGATATAGAATCACACTCTAGTCGCTCGGGGATAATCTGATAATAATGCATCATTATCAGTATTTATGTTCGAGTTTCGAAAGTGGGATATCTATATGATTCCAATTGACTGGTGTGAGAACCAAAACCTTATATAGGGTTATTATTGTGATTTGGCATTAAAAATGTGATTTTTGAGTAGGTATAAAATTATAGATTTGAAACGTTAATCAACTAATTGATTGTTGATTGTTGGTTGTGATGTTTGATTATTTGTTAACTAATAAAACCAATATGACAATGGAAAGTAAATTTAGCCAAATTGAATCCAATATTGAACAGAATTGAAAATTGATTGAAATTGTACACATGCACATGTATATGTATGAACGGGTCATAGCAGGGAAGCTAAGATGGAGAATAAAATTGTATGCCTGACAAATAGGTACACATTTACTGTATTGATTGGGTTTTGATGATTTTATGAGCCGATTGGCTTATTGTTTTGCTTTTACTTTTTCTTTTGGATTGATGAGGGCCTTGTGACGCAAGTTGCGGTTTTACCGATCACCCCGTACAAAGGAGGTTATGGCGAAATATTTCGAAAATTTAGGGTGTTAGCCAAACTTTTGAAAAATTAGAAAATTTTTAGAAACTGAAAAGTTGAAGAATGAAAGCCCGAATGAAAGTTGAGTTGGTTAGTTAAACAACTTTCAGCTCCATTCCTTTTCGAGAATGAAAAGATTTTAAGTGGGGGAGATTGTAACAACTCGGATTTTCAGAACCAATTTATAAAATTTTTATTTTGGCTATTTTAATGGATTTTGAATATTTAAAACGATTTATTTCAAATAATAACGACTAAAAATTTATTTAAATTAGAGTTAGAACGTATAAATTTATTTTAATTATAAATAGAGTTTGAAATGGCGCGGTAGTTTGAAAATTCGATTTCTTACTTTGAATGAATATACATAATTCAATATAAATCAGATTTCAGTAAAATAAGAAATATTTGAATCTGCTTAATTAAATCTTTCTAATAAATGTGAAAATTTTAAATTTCATAGTATAAATTGAAAGTTATGGCCAGTTTAAAATTTAAAATAGTCACTATGGAATTTATATATTTTTTAATATAATAAATGGCCCTTAAAAATAGCCATTTTGCAAACGACCTCCGTTTTCAATGAAACCACTTTTGTTAGATCCGGAATGTCAAATTATTGCTAGGTTTCAAATTTCATAATTTTTTGAATTAATATGTGAGCATAGTAAATTAAAACGTGTTTGCTAGTTCAGTTTGAATTTAATCGACTGAAAAATGGTCATTTTTCAAACGGTCTCCAAATTCGACGAGATTAGTTTTGTTAGGACCGTATCATCAAAACATAGCTAGATTTATTTTTCTGTAATTTTTGGAGTCAGTATGTGGCCCCAGTAAATTAAAATGTATGTTTAAAATTTAATATATTGATTTATATTTTAATTTAAAGAAAAACTGATCGAAATAGTCGATTTGGCTTACGAAACATATCCCGTTGTGTTCGAAATGGGGGTATTATACTAGGGGTGACTGTCGTTGGGTTTGAATTGGAGTTCGGTAGTTAAACAAGTATTTTTGGAATTAAATAAAAAAAAATTATATAAACACTTGGATAACCCTAACCCCCCTCATTCATTTCAGCCCTCATTCATTTCGGGTCGCTGCTTCTTTTCTAAAACGAACACACGAAAAATTCTGAATCTAATTCTTCAATTAACCCCAATCTACACCAAATTAAATCAGGGTCCTAAAGCGAATATGTTTGAGGGAAGTAAGATCTTTATTCTTAATGGGTATGACGGATTTTAATGTCGTGTGCTGGCCTAAATTTGGGCTCAATGCCGCTTCGTTCGCAGCAAATTCTGGGAGAGGGGAGGCATTCGAATTGGGCACGGTGGCTGGATGGTGGTGGAGCACATCAAGGTGGTCGTTGTGGTATATCCTTATGGGGGTCCGGCGTTGGGGTTTTGGCACGGCGACGGTGAACAAATTTGGGCGTTGGGTTCGATTGTACAGCAGAAGACAACGAAGAAGACGGGGTTAAGGAGGGATTAGTGGAATATAAATTGTAACTAAGTTTTTTAAATTATTTATTTAATTATTGATTAATGTATTGATGGATAAACGTGTATATCTATTTCATACGAGATCCAAATCCGATGAAACAAGTTGCAATGCGTTCGTATCAGCGAACACTACATTTCACAATTGACCTGGTCCAAAACGGAGCACGTTGGACTTTGAGGCAAATTTAAATCCGAACAAAACAGAAATTCAGAAAAAAAAAGAATGGAGGAGTGGGAACGAATGTGAGAACTCCTTCTCACTCAAATTATTTTACAGTTAAATATATCCTAGGTTGCAGACGGGGCTTAGTAGCTCCTGACACTATTTATTGTACAAACCATGGATGATTTGTTTAGATTGATTGTGGTTGTAAAATTGACTGTATTGTGGTTGTAAATATTCATATGATTGAATAAAATGTTTAATCATTAAAAATATCATTTTTAATGTGTAATAAAACCATATAAAAAATAGTCATGTGTTGAAATAAATATTCATTTACAAATCAGACGATTTGTTTATGTACACCCATTTAACTGACATTGATTGGGACGATAAATTTTACATATCGCCCAACTACACAAATAATAAAATCTATGTTTGTTGATTGAAACCCCACACGGGTATTGGGATGATATTTAACGTACACTAACCCCAATTGTTTAGTTGTATGTCAATCGATGGGTTGACAGACTGTATAAGCGTTATTTATTTATTTTAATGTTTATACAGTAGTAAAATGCACTTTGGATGTTGTATGAATTTTTGATGATTGTTTATCATTATCCACGATGTATGAAATCCATATAACTGAAATTATATGGTAATCGATTGAGTCCGATTCCAATTCAGAATTAACGTATATTTTTAAATAATGTCCAGTGTATAATCAAAATCAGATATTTTGAAAATATTATCATTTTAGTATTATAATGATACGAACTATTCAATTTTGATTTGAAAATTGAAATGAAGTGGAAATCGTTTTAAAATTAATTTATTAAGAAATATTCAATTTCGATTAGAAAATTGAAATGAAGTAGAAATCATTTTAAAATGAATTTAAAACGAATTTATTAAGAAATATTCGATTTTGATTTGAAAATTGAAATGAGGTTGAAATCATTTTAAAATGAATTTATAAACGAATCTGTAAAAGACGTTTTGAAGGAAATATTTTATATATATATATATATATATATTAATGGCTTGAATAGAACGCGCCGCACTGCGATCGTTCACGAATTTCAACCATTAACTTCGAGTGGACATTACGGGAGATCCGACCGTCAGGTTCTCCTAAAACCGGAACCGTTGGGTTCGTATCGAAAAGATATTTCCAATGAATATAATAGTTTTGAAATCTAACGTTTGGATTTGGATATACGTCCAAATCAAATTTGAAAAAGGTCGCTATGAATGCAGTTCGGTGGCCGTTATTGGAAACCGACTGTACGAGCCTTGATAAAATTATTAAAAATATTAATAATTTGTGTAAAATCATAACAAATGATTTGGAAAGAATTGGGATGAAAAATTCCACGTTTGTAAAGATAAAAATATATTTTTATCAAAATTAACTAGTTAATAACTAGAATGATAATCCAACGTTTTTAAATAAATAAATTGGATTTGAGAATGGTTTTAATCTAACCAGAATTTTCCAACGTATAAATTGGATTGGATTTGAATAGAAATCATCTTTAGAATATTTCGATATTGGATTCCGTGATTATACGGATATTGTGGAGGAATTTGGAAGATAGATATATATATCGTTATTCCCCATATGATATGTGTTTGTTTCAAAATTTGATATTGAATATAAGCCGATATAATTTCTGTTCAGAGCCTTATATTTAATATCGAATTGGATTTTGGTTTTGTCGTGAATGGTGTCTTCAGTAACACTATTCTTAAACCTCGTGGTGAAAAGAATAAATCTTTTAATCAAGATTATTAGAGTTTCCAGTTATACTTAGTAATTGGAATAAAATGGAAAGTGAATTTGGGTTTATTGTGAACGGTGTTTTAAACGACATTCTTTCTTTAATCCTATTAACAGTGAAATGTGATTTGGAAGTTATAAATCTTTTTATTAAGATTTAATGGGAATTTTCCAATGTAAAGTTTTTTTCCAATTTAATAAAATAAATTGGAATGGAATGGAATTCGATTTGGTAATAATCGAAGTGAGCTTCTGTGGAGGAAGACTGTTACTATATATGGAATTTAAAAGGCTTTGCCGTTATTTCATTTATATTACTGGTTGGATACGGAAATTTATATCGATTATACATATTGATCTATTTTCCATGTAGATTCCATAATTAATGGAATGTGATTTTGGATTTATCGTGAACTGTATTTTAAATGACATTGGTTCTTTAACCTAGTTAATGACAGGATTTATTTCCTAAATTTTAATAATCATTAAGTAATTATTTTTGAGATTAAAATTGAATTAGAGTTTTAATGAATCTTCAATTAGAATGAAATGGGAATGTGATAATTTAAATTATCAAATTTGTTAAATGATAGAGAATTGAGTATCACCAGTTTTGCTCCAAGCGACAGTTAAATCTTTAAATAGATTTGAACGAGAAATGGTTATTAATTTTTCCGATAACACCGTGGTGTTAGATATGGAGTGCTACCAGTTTTGCTCCATGGGATGAATAGGTGAGGATTGGGAAATAAAATAAATGATTACTTCGGTGTGGTTCGCTAATCCCGACTAGTTTGGAAAACCTTAATTTGGTTTAAATTGTGAAAAGAATATTTGAATAAAAGAGTATTATGGGTTGGAATGAGACATATGTTGTGTTTTTATAGCACTTGTTTATAAGATACGCGAGTTATTCGAAAAGACCGAGTTTATCCCATTCTGAATAATTGATACGACGCTAAGTCGACGATGAAGATAGTGGTTGAAGACCGATGATCTTCACATCGTTTGGATGATTACTGATGTCTTGATTGGGTGGCATCCCAGGACAAGGTAATAAGTGGTTATCGTCCAGACGTACTTGGAGATCGATCGGATATGCGAGGGCCTCTCTCCTGTATTAGACATATGGGACGAGGAATAAGGTGCCTCCGGTTTCGTTCAAACCCAGACCGGACTTGCAAAAGGATGATATGTCTGACATTGTATTCCTTTATATTGTATTCGTTGATATCTACTAAATATATATTTGTTTGGTAGAGGAGAATTTATTCTCTTGCTTAACACCCTTCTCTAAGACGTACGAGCTTAGAGGTTATATATTGGTGGAAACCAATGGTACGATATGGATTGATAGCGTGGCTTGCTTATGAAGTATGAAACCGACGACAGGATTGCAAACTATAATAAGCGTCTGGTTGTCTTGGCCCCTTGACATACTTTGACAAGATTGTCTTGATTTGTGGCAAGTATAAGATCTTTAGCGTCTGGCCGGCGGATCATGCTCATTTGTCTACGAGGTCGTCCTATCAACACAATCCCTTCGGAATTTTCGATTACACAGGTGGACTTGTTAGTGACGCAACAAGGTTAATTCGCTCGTGGATTTGGATCGTCCTGCCACTTCGATCCCTCTAGATATTGGAATAAATCGAGTGTACTTGTTAGTGGCATGACAAGGTTATTCACTCATGGTTGGGGATTATATGGATTATAAAGATTATCTGGTTATCTAGCTATCTGGTTACTGGATATTTTAGATTAATGGACTTCGTATTCTCTCGATTCCCTGGATATGGCTTATTCTGGATTTTTGGCTTTTGCACCCTCGTGATCCTCGGGATATTCTGGATGTTCTGGCTGTTATGGTTATCTCTAAACGATCTAAAATGATCATTGGTTTTCATTGGATTTTCGGCTTTTTGGTTTTTTGGTTAATGAATAATACGATCCCGAGCGATCATAGATTTTTGGATTATTAGCTTCGGATTTCTGGACTAATACGATCCGGCACGATCGTAGCTCTTCGGTTTTTTGATTATAAATGTTCACTTTGGACTTCTCCTAGCTTTGGATTTCTGGTCTTCTCGCAAAATACATCTTCCTCCGACATGCAAGACATGTTTTGCGGGGCAAAAAATTGACATGTTTTTTGGTCAAAGTCACACGTCAGGATTTTGGTTAGTGACGCGCTCAAGCGTCGGGAACGTCGTCAGAAAATACAAAGTGATTTATTCGAAGTCGCGACGTGTTCAGAAAAGGATCGAAAATGACATTGATTTGTAAGTTCGTCGTCGATGGACTTAGAAAAACTGATGCAGTGAAAATGCGTGTTCGACAAAGTCCGATCATCTCAAAATGGAAGAGTTTGTAAGTCCGAGCACATGGCAAAACTCGTCTTGGAAAAATACATGGATTTCGGCGAAACTGCATTTCGCGCATCCAAAAACAACTGATCGGCATGACACGATATGATAAATGGCTTGCGCGACTCATGGCGCCATCAAACATGGTAAAATCGGCATTTGCCTGAAAATTGTGTCGTGAACATAAAACAGTTGATCGGCATGATATGAACATGATTGGTTGCGCGACTCACGATATCAAAATCTAGCATTTAGCGGAAAACAGTGTCACGCACTAAAAAACAGCTGATCGGCATGACACGATCACAAAAAAGGCTGTCGACTCACGACATCAAAATCTAGCATTTGGCAAAAAATAGTGTCGCGCACTCAAAAACAGCTGATCGACATGGCACAATCATGAAAAATAGCTTGCGCAACTCACGACGTCAAAATCTGGTAAATTAGCGAAAATTGATTCGGCACATCAAAAATGCATGACCAACATAGGAAAATCATGAAAAAACATGGTCATAACCATGGCTAAACACTCTAGAAAATTTGGTAAATTCGGTAAACTTGCTAAATTTGGCATGCTCAAAATCTATGGATCAACACGTGAAAATGGCAAGGATCAGCGTGTTGCACTCGGGCAGATCAGCAAGAAAATTTGGCTGAGAAACTTTGGTTTGAAAAATTTGGATAGGATTTGGCAAAAACCACAACCTAAAAAAGTGATGCGCTTTTCCTTGACCGCATCAGGGGATGCGATGATTTTCATGGCACGCACATAATGATACAGTACGAAATTCTTGGCACAGGAAGTGGATTGGTCAAAGGCGGATCAGCTGGATACGATGCGATTTTTTGCTTGATCACATCACAGGATTTTGGATTTGGCACGGGTGCAATGCGAGGAAAATGATGCAATTTCTGGGATGTGATCTGGAGTTTGACCAATCCCAGAAACATGCCAGATCACGTTCTTTTTTTGGGTTTTTACCGTGTCGATTACCTATTTTTGGTTGATCGACAAGCGTTTTTACCAAATTTTCTAGTTTTCATGTTTTTTTAGCAAAACCTTGCCAGGAACGTGGCAGATCATGTTTTTTTTGGATTTTTTGCCTGTCGGTCACTTGTTTTGCCTAATAGACATTCATTTTATGTAGTTTTTCCAGATTTCACGATATTTGCTCAAAACACAAATTTTTCGGCTTTGATTTTTGTGATGCGATTTATCGTATGCAACCAAGGGATGTGATGCGATATTTTGGCTGTGGGTTTGTAGGATGCGATTTTTTCTTATGTGGTCTTCAAATCTCACCTACTTCTACCTAACCACTCACCTATAAATACCCTCAAGCTTGACATTCATATTGATCCTTTTGGCTTGAATTTTTGGACTTCTTAAGCTCTTAAGCACCATTAATGGCTTTCATCTTCATCCCCATGACTATTGGACATAGCTTGGACCACTAAAACCTTGCACAAACGTTTCCCACCAACTTTTGGACATTCACAAGGACATTTTCACTGCTTTTGGGCTATTTTGAACATTTTTGGATATTTCTTGGATTTTTTTGACTTTGAAGCTATTTTCTGGATGCTACTGACCAAGTCAACATATTTTTCAATAAACGATGAAGAAGAAGAAGAAAGGCATTTTGGTCAAGGTTTAGAATTAACAAAGATTTTGTTGTTTTATTGTAACGCTTTGTACTCAAGTATCGTTCGAACTTGTACGACTTTGTAATATGCAATTATATGATTAATGAGTACTATAAAGTGGACGTAGGCGTTAGTGCCGAACCACTATAAAAATATGTGTTCTTCTGCATCACTTTACTATATGTTTGGATTATCGCATTCATACCACACATACATAGAGGGTCGGCGTGTGCTGAAGAAAGCGACAATTCTGTTGGGAATGGGTCCCTTCCTATGTGAAAAAACTCATATTTAATTAATTAGAGCAATAAGTGTAGCTACGGTATTTCGTGCTTTTATTTGAATAGGTGACTATTTGACCTTTGGTGTGCCTTGGTATTTGCATCTTGTTGGGAATATTAACCTTATTAATTATGGTGGTTGAATGGAGACTTCAAGGTGCCTCTTTGGTGACTATATATACATCCATTTTTGGGTAGCAAATACAACAACAACAAAACTTTGTCAGTTTCTCCAAGACTTTGTGGGTTGCTTCTAGTACTTTGAGATTGCCCTTTGCTGGAGTGTTTTTGTGAGATCTCTCAGCTTTTCTAAGCTCTATTTCCCAGTGATATTTTTCACTTTTCTCGCTTTTGTTTTGATGCTGTTATTGCTAGCTATTGTTGGATAATTTGTGTATCCACTTTGTAACTTGGATTTGAATTTGTGTACTACTCCGTTATCATAGTAAGAGAAGTTTGGGAGGACCCCCGTCATTGGTCCCGTGGTCGTTACTCTTCACATCGAAGAGGTTTTCCACGTTAAAAATTCGTGTGTTCTTACATTATTATTATCTCTTGTTCCGTTGATTATTTGCATTAATCATTGGTGATTGTGATGCATTTTGCTGGATTTGTCAATGTCATTCATAACAAACTGGTATCAGAGCAAGGTTGGTTAATTTGTAATGTCCCCTGATGAATTCTAGTAATATCAACACTAGTAGAATGATTAGTTTGAATGGAGCTAACTATCATATTTGGAAGAGAAAAATGAGAGACTTGTTGTATGTCAAAAGTTGGCATTTACCTGTGTTTAGTGATGAAAACCAGAAGGTAAAACTAATGAACAGTGGCAATTTGAACATGAACAGGTGTGTGGTTTTATTCGTCAGTGGGTTGATGATAATGTTTTGAATCATATAAATGATGATGTTCATGCAATATCACTATGGCAAAAACTTGAATCCCTTTATGCTAATAAGTTTGGAAATAATAAGTTGTACCTTATCAAGCAATTAATGGGCTTGAGTTACAATTCAAGCAATTCACTTTCTGATCACCTGAATGATTTTCATCGCATTATTCAATAATTACCAGCTATGGATATAAATTTTGATGATGAAATTCAGGGACTTTTGTTACTTGGCACTCTTCCTGATTCATGGGACACTTTCAGAATGACACTTTGCAACTCAGCACCACATGGAAAAGTTACACCGGATATCGCCAAAGTTGGTATTTTGAATGAGGAGATGAGGAAGAAATCTCATGGTGTGTCTTATTTTCATCCGAGGAAGCATATGTTGCTGAAAACAGAGGAAGAAGCAAGAGTAAAGCTCCAGTTTCCAAAGACAAAAGCAGAAGCAAATCTCGTGGAAGATACGCAAATATGAAGTGCCATTATTTTGATAAATCCGGTCACATAAAGAAATATTGCTACAAGTGGAAAAGAGAAAATAAGGGTTGTAAAGGCATGGAAGATAAGAAGCGAGATCAAAAAGATTGCAGTAATGATGATAGAGCTGCTACTGCAACTGGCACTGATCTTATCATTGTACATGATGAGAGCTATGTGAACCTTGCTAAATATGAGTCAAGTCGGGTCATTGACAGTGGAGCATCACTACATGTGACATCACGAAAGGAATTCTTCACATCTTATACACCTGGTGACTTTGGGGTGTTGAAGATGGGTAATGATGGTGTGGCCCAGGTTGTGGGCATTGGAGATGTATGTTTGGTGACCAACATTGGAGCAAAATTAATGCTTAAAAATGTAAGACATGTTCTTGAAATTCGATTAAGCTTGATCTCTACTGGAAAACTCGATGATGATGGGTACTGCAACACTTTTCATTGTGGTCAATGGAAGCTTACTAAAGGAAACATGGTGCTAGCTCGTGGGAAGAAGCACACAAGCCTGTACTTGCTGCAAGCCTCAATTCCCACTGTTTCTGTAAATGTGGAAAATGACGATCTTGCAAAATTGTGGCACAGAAGACTTGGTCATGTAAATGAAAAGGGGCTAAGTTGTTTGATGAAGAAAAATGCACTACCTAATTTAAAATGTGTAAAATTGGATAAATGTTCTCATTGTTTTGCAGGAAAGCAGAATCGGGTCTCGTTTAAGAGACATCCTCCTTCAAGAAAATCAGGTTTGCTTGATATTGTTCATTCCGATGTTTGTGTTACGTTAAAATTTAAGACCTTTAGTGGAGCACTTTACTTTGTTACTTTTATTGATGACTATTCAAAGAAATTGTGGACATATGCTTTAAAAACAAAAGATCAGGTACTTGATGTTTTTAAGCAGTTTCAAGCCTTGGTTGAAAGGCAATCTGGTAAAAAGCTAAAGTGTTTACGTTCTGAAAATGGTGGTGAGTACATCGGTCCACTTGATGAATATTGTAAGGCTCAAGGTATTCAGCATCAGTTTACACCAAAGAAGACTCCACAGCTGAATGGTGTAGCAGAGAGAATGAATAGGACTTTGTTAGAGAGAATGAGGTGCATGCTTTCAGAGGCTAAGTTCCCAAAACACTTTTAGGGTGAAGCTTTATTTATAGCTACACATGTGATTAATTTGTCTCCTTGTTTTTCTTTGAATGGTGATGTTCCAGACAAGGTTTGGCTTGGCAAGGAGGTTTCTTACAGTCATTTACGTGTCTTTGGATGTAAGGCATTTGTGCATGTGCCTAATGATTGAAGTTGGATTCCAAGACTCGCCAATGCATCTTTGTGGGATATGGTCTTAACAAGTTTAGTTATAGGTATTATGATCCTATAGAGAAGAAATTGATTCGTAGCAAGGATGCACACTTTGTTGAAGACCAAACAATTGAAGAAATTCAGAAACCACAAGAACCTGCATCTCGTAGTGGCTATGATCTGGTTGATTTAGATCTCCCTCCATTGACTCCTGCAATCCAACAATTCCTGCACCAACTCCAACTGAGCATGTACAACAAAATGACAATGAAGGTCATGTACTTGAGGAAGATGATCCCCATGATGAAGATGCTGAAATTGATCATCATGCTTCTCCTGAAACTCAAAAAACCTTTGTAAGGCTATCTACCGGGGATCGATGCCCTTCCACTAGGTATCCTTCTTCCGAGTATGTTCTCTTAACCAACGGAGGAGAACCTGAGACCTTTAAAGAAGCTATAGACAGCGATGATAAGCAACTTTGGTTGGATGCAATGAAAGAAGAGATGAAGTCGTTGCATGATAACAACACTTTTGATCTAGTGAAACTGCCAAAGGGAAAGAAGGCTTTGAAGAATCGTTGGGTTTACAAGCTGAAGCAAGATGAAAATGCAAAGACGCTTCGGTACAAAGCAAGACTTGTAGTAAAAGGATGCAACCAAAGAAAGGGAATTGACTTTGAAGAGATATTTGCACCGGTTGTCAAGATGTCTTCCACCAGAGTTGTTTTGGGTCTTGCTGCTAGTTTGAATTTAGAAGTTGAGCAGTTGGATGTGAAGACCGCTTTTCTTCATGGTGACCTTGAAGAAGACATTTACATGGAACAACCAGAGGGCTTCAAAGTTAAAGAGAAGGAAGAATATGTGTGCAAATTGAAGAAGAGTTTGTATGGTTTAAAACAAGCTCCAAGGCAATGGTATCGCAAATTTGACTCTTTTATGGGGGAGCAAGGCTACAAAAAGACATATAATGATCATTGTGTTTTCTTGAAGAAATTTGCTAACGGTGATTTTATCATTTTGCTACTTTATGTTGATGACATGCTTATTGTAGGTAAAAATGTAGAACGGGTTGCTAGTTTGAAGCAACAGTTGAGCAAGACTTTCTCCATGAAGGAACTTGGTCTGGCGAAGAACATTTTAGAAATGAGAATTATTCGTGATCGCAAGGCTTGAAAGTTATGGCTATCACAAGAAGCAAATATTCAGAGAGTGATTAAAAGGTTCAATATGGAGAAAGCAACACCTGTGAGTACTCCATTTCCTATGCATTTTAAGTTGTGTTCTCAACAGTGTCCTTCCACAACAGAAGAGAAGGAGAAGATGACGCATGTTCCTTATGTTTCTACCGTGGTTAGTTTGATGTATGCAATGGTTTGCAATCGGCCTGATATAGCTCACGCTGTAGGTTTGTTTAGTAGATTTCTTTCTAATCCAGGTAAAGAGCATTAGACTGCTATGAAGTGGATTATGAGATACTTACAGGGTACTGCTGATATGAAGCTTTATTTTGGGAGTGACAAACTTTGTCTTGTTGATTATTCAGATTCGATATTGACTTGAGAAAATCTACTTCGGGTTATTTGGTCACTTTTGCAGGGGGAGCAGTGTCTTGGCAATCTGGGCTACAAAAATGTGTGGCTTTGTCTACTACTGAGTCGGAGTTTATTGCAGCGACAGAGGCATGTAAGGAGTTGTTGTGGATGAAGCAATTTGTTCGTCAGCTTGGATTTACACAAAAGAGGTATGTGTTGTATTGTGATAATCAAAGTGCAATCCATCTTGCTAAGAATCCCACTTTTCGTGCAAAATCGAAGCATATTGATGTGAGATATCATTGGATACGTGATGTTCTTGATGATAAGTTAATTGAGCTTGAGAAAATTTATACCAACGACAATGGTTCCAACATGATGACTAAAGCTTTGGCAAAAGACAAATTTGAGACTTGTCGTTCAATTGTCGGAATGGCAACCACCTCCACATAGTCGGGAGGAGGAGGTCTGTTGGGAATGAGTCTCTTCCTATTTGGAAAAACTCATATTTAATTAATTGGAGCAATAAGTGTTGCTACGGTATTTCGTGCTTTTATTTGAATAGGTGACTATTTGACCTTCGGTTTACCTTGGTATTTGCATCTTGTTGGGAATAGTAACCTTATTAATTATGGTGGTTGAATGGAGACTTCAAGGTGCCTCTTTGGTGGCTATACATACATTCATTTTTGGGTAGCAAATACAACAACAACAACATCAAAACTTTGTCAGTTTCTCCAAGACTTTGTGGGTTGCTTCTAGTATTTTGAGATTGCCCTTTGCTGGAGTGTTTTTGCGAGTTCTCTCAGTTTTTCTAAGCTCTGTTTCCCGGTGATATTTTTCACTTTTCTCGCTTTTGTTTTGATGCTGTTATTGCTAGCTGTTGTTGGATAATTTGTGTATCCACTTTGTAACTTGGATTTGGATTTATGTACTACTCCATTATCATAGTAAGAGAAGCTTGGGAGGACCCCGTCATTGGTCCCGTGATTTTTACTCTTCACATCGAAGAGGTTTTCCACGTTAAAAATTCATGTGTTCTTACTTTATTATTATCTCTTGTTCTGTTGACTATTTGCATTAATCATTGGTGATTGTGATGCATTTTGCTGGATTTGTCTGTGTCATTCATAACAAATTCCCCACGTCAACAAGGCCTATTTTTCTAATCATGTGTTTTGTATTGACCACAGATAAAACATTACACTACAATGTTTAATTGATTTTTAGGATGATGAATCTATTAAAGAATTGGTTGCATTAGATCTGAATCATCTTAAAAAGATGTCTAGGAGAGAGATTGTTATTCATGTAAGAACATATCTTATTTTTATTTTATTTTTGCTGTTTTAATCCTTTTTGTTTAACATTTACGTGTATAACGGTTAATCCATAAACTGTGAATATATAAACATCTGCAGTTCATGTCTATGTTTCCCATTAATGTTGTCTGTTTTTCTTTCTTTCCTTGGGTTCAATTTTCAATCATTATCCTTTTCTCGGTTGCTCTCGCTTCTCAGGATGTGCAGGCTGAACATCCTATGCCTACTTCTCGTGCACTGAAAACTTGGAAGAAGAGACAGAAAAAACTAATTTCTACTCACATCCTACTTGCGTCCTTTTCAATTCCTTCAACTGTTTTTTGAAACTGTATTTATGAACGCAGTTGAATCAAATTGTACCAGTTCTTACTGCGGTACGAATTGAAAAACTGTTGTTTGTTTTATGATTTCGTTGTCTGACTTGACATTCGGTTATTTCGCCATTTAACTACTGCTAAGTTTCCATAATATTACAGACATGTTCTGGCCACCGTCTTGCCTTGCGGTAAACTACTGCTTCATTTTATTCTATCTACTATATTTATACGACATAGTATTTTCCTTGTACAGTTTCATGTATACCTTATAATATATAGGAACAAAATCATTACAATCAGACATATAACAACTTATGAATAACATTAAATTGCAACAACCAAAAACATGTTTTAAGGGAATAAATAGATTTAATAATAAATGACCATACACAGTATGGCTACTTGAACTGCTATTTTCCTTGATTTAGAGCATGACAACCTCAACCTCCAACGATTATAATGCCTATGGAATCTAATTAACTAGTATTTGAAATTGTGTACTTTGATGTTTCTAATGTTTCAATCTCTCTAAGCTAGGATACTAATGTAGACCCCTTAGCTGAGCTGAGCTGTTGAGAATAGTGGAATGAAGATTATGGTCATTATATGTACAACTTCAACTGCGAATATTGTGTACCTGTGATTGCGAATATTTAGGAAAGAAAGAAAACTCAATATGTTTTGCTGTAAGGTCAGTGTATGAACTATGAATTATGGTTTTTTTTTTAAGTATGTGTTGCAACACTCATACCATTTTCTGACCAGTGCTTGAGCTCAGTTAAAAATTCGGAAGGCATGAGAGGTTTTGGCTATAAAAATTCAATTTAAATTGGGATATCCACTGATGTCCAAACACTGATAGCTGCAAATAAAGATATGCACAGCGAATGCATCAATATGCAATCAGAGGAAGTATAAATGGAGAAATGAAAATAAATATGGATTGGAAGCGAAATTATGCCTCTGGCATATACAGATTTTGTTTTCATACAACCACATTCTACTGTTAGCCTATATAAATAAGAGAACTTTAAAGAAGAAAAATTATCAGATGCGACAACAACGAACAACCGAGAAAAGCTTCATTGGATAATTTTCCTAACAAAATCGTCATTCGATCAAACAAGCTTCTCTTATTAATCGACATCACAACAACAACAGTCATACTTTGACATCGTCTTAGCGGCGTTCAGTCGCTAAGCACTGAACGCCACAAGCTGCAGATAGAAAGGACATCACCATTGCCAAATCTCAGTTCAACTCAAGCAAATTAAAAGAACATCAGCCAGATAATCATCAATCTCTGCTGGGTTCAGTACCCTGAATTTTCTGTCATCATTGTACCGCTTCGCAAGAAATGTTTTCTTCTCTGCCTCTTCTCCAAATAATATGGTCTTGATCTTAGTTTGTGCACAAATTTTCGGTTACCTCAACCATCTACCAGAATAGCAAAGAAGCTGCATACCTTAAAACTTGGTTGGATATTCGGGTTGATCAATGAATCTACATTTTCGAGTGATATTCTACATTTTCTAGTCACATTACAACCTCCATCGTCCTTTTCATTTTCAGACATTTGAGAGCGTGCACCATCTGAATCGCTATCATTTTCTTCAGCATTGCCAGCATTTTCGTATCCATTGATCTTTCTTGGAGATTAGCCACAGTTTGCTGCATATTTTCAATGAGCATGTGTGCAGCTGTGCTCGGAAAATTCACGACCAATAAACTCTATCGATTCAATCACGGTGTACGAAATCGCAACCTCTCCACCTCTTGCAGTACCCATTTATGTAACATTTGCAAAGTCAACTAGTCGAAGGATGATTTAGTTCAGCATTTGCGGCATAAGCATTTGCCTTTGGTTGAAATCTATTGGGCAGATGAGAACGAGGTGGTGGTGCAACCCAAGCAGGATTTGGTGCTTTTCATTCAATAAACCTTCTTGAATTTGCATTTCGGACTTTGTACCGTTCATGGAATGTAATTCACTCAATGTTATCGGGTTAAACATTGAATCTCACTGCTGTCATCATCACTGTTATTATCATCTTCATCAATCTCAAACAAAAGTATTCTCCATTTTGAATTTATCAAAGTTATCATGACAATGCGATAGTTTCCGTCCCTCTAAAAGACTACCTGTACATATAAAGTTCAATTACATATTACTAAATATAAAAGGAAACACTAGTGAACTATTCATGTTAACAGGAAGTGACACTACAACAAAATATGATATTCATAACGCTATTTAATAACCCGTTATTCTAAAGCGTTATAAAATACACTTAATTATTCGCTTTCCCCTTGATTTTGTTTTAACTTCACGTGTAACGCTCCCACTCCCAGATAATTTCACGGTCTCCCTCTATCTTCACATATTATTGCCTCTCCCTCCAAATCCATTTCCCCTCCCTCCAAAACCATTTTGCCTCACAAAAAAGCAGGCCGATTCTCTCCAATTTCCTCACCCGATCGAAGAAAGCAAACTCCTTCCATCTCCAATCTCCTCAACCGATCTGTCGAAGCTAGGGCTTGTTCGTGCGTTTCAAATCTATTCTTCAATTTGGATTCTAGTAAGCAAAATGGTTGCTTTGTTTAAGACAATTTAATCTAGCTATACTTTCATTGCAGTTAAAAATACTAATCTTAATTTCATTGAGCTCATCTTATAAAATTGAAAAATAGGAAACCACGTTGAAAATTGATATTCAGGTGGTTGACTGCGGGGGTTGGTTAGAGAATTGGACAAGGCAAATTCCCTATTTAATGGGGAGTGATGTTAAAGAGTTGGTGGTTTTGTTGGTTGATTATACGTATATTATTGGTTTTTTTATGTTGAGATTCTAAATTGAAGTATACAGATCCTTTGTTGAATATATCAACATGTTGTGAATCTAAATTAAAGAACCTCATACTTGTATTATCTCCTAAACTGCACGTGTACTCGACACCGAAGAGATTTCAGATTGGGAAAATCTTGGGTAAATATGCTTTTTGTAATATCAGCTTTTTGTAGACTATAAAAGACTTGTTTTATGTATAGAAAACTTCTTCTGTGGGTGTGATTTCTGCAGGTGTAAAAGAAAGTGAAGTACCTTAACAATTGGTGAGAGAAGCACAAAAGTTGTTCTACGTGTATCCAACGTAGCAAAGGACACCAAATTGTCTATGTTGTTGGAGAGTGAAATTGAGGAGGTATGTTTAGTGAGCATGCGATCTATTTATATAGTTGAAATTAGTTACTCATCTATATATTTGAAGCAAGTAAGTGGAGTAATCTTCTATATTTTACTAATAAAACAAGTCCTTATTTTTGTAGTTCCCGTGCCACTCAAGAAAACACGACGATGTCATCGAATAAAGGTTTTTTTTCTTTTTTTTGGAAATTTAATAGCATTTTTAATAGAATACATAAGTTTTAAAATGGATTTCACTATTACATCTTCTATATTGTATGCTTTATGACAAAATCCATTCAACATATGTAAAAAGTTGATCAAAATTAACATGTTAACATATCAAAAGCTGATATTTTAAATAAAGCATATGGATTTTTGATATAATTTCTATTATAATGCTTGAAAATTAATGTACGGACGATAAAAGTGTAGCTACACATTCCATTTTCATGCATGGGTCTGATACCACATATAGGAAACGATATAGGATGTTTATAGTCAAAATATAATACTTTATCATAGAGTCTTCCTTCTAAAACTATTTCAGAAATATAGCACATTCCCTAAGTTTTAGTGAACTTGTAAGTTTCTAACTACAAATTGCCTGTGTTTTGCCTTCCATTTAATATCTTGATTGTATTTACTATTTACTAATTCCTTTGTTTTGTTCTTAAAAGGTATGCTATTAATTTGCGTGCAGCATTACATTCTTTATTAGTACTTGAAAATTTTCTTTTAGACCTATGCCTGTGGTTAAGCTCGAACATATATATCTTTTAATTTAAATGACAATTTTGTATAATAAAC
The DNA here is from genome assembly GCA_030737875.1 of Allium sativum. Classification (NCBI taxonomy): domain Eukaryota; kingdom Viridiplantae; phylum Streptophyta; class Magnoliopsida; order Asparagales; family Amaryllidaceae; genus Allium; species Allium sativum. Next base: position 421,922,970 of record CM060909.1, on the reverse strand, counting down.
ACATACTACTATCGGTAAATTACCAATTGCCATGATCCCATGTTCTAAACATTATTATGTGAACTTGAACTAGATGTGATTATGTGTTATGATGATAATATTAACCTTAAACTTTGTATGCACAGAAATGCGTATGCCAGCGAGTAAAATATATTTGCTCGGAACTGTTATCCTTACTGCTAGATTGTTAAATTGAGTTGACCTATCCTTCGTTAAGTCAAAACGAGCTGCCTCTGTGCTTGATATCTACGTTAATTAGTAGAATGTATGGCTTATTTGATATAGTAAAACACATGATGTGTACCACAATTAGCTTCCCATGCAACCTTATTGCGAGCTTTGCTTTTCAATTTATCGTCGAATTCAGTTGTCGTGGATTCTGGATTCAGCAGTCAATTATCCAAATCAGTCTCTCCAGTAATGGGGCATGTCTATGTGTTATTTGTTACCCATCCATCTCGGTCCTTCTTCAAGCCGGGGCATCATGCACTAGGTGGATGACAATGGTGTATAATAGTATAAGCAAATCCGAGGTCCTAAATTATACTCACCTATTAGTAGGGGAAAGCTGCGTCGATATGTAGATATTTGAGTTCACCTGCTACCCAAAATTCTTGTGTGTGTGGGCGCGCGCGCGTGTGTGCACGCACGTGTATTTTCCCTTTTGTTGTTGCAATTTGATCATTTTACAGATGCCACATTTCTCCAAATGGTATATTACTCGTTCTAAAATTTATCTATATTCATTTCGGATCACGTAAACAGGATAAATCATACAATTAATGAATTAAAAACTGGAAAAATATATGTTTGGTTTTATTTCAACAGACAAATGACATAGTATACGAAATGAATGAAAACGAGGTACTTGAGTTTTACGTCAGTTGCATTAATTAACAAATCCAGTTTTACGCCTCATATGCTATTTTGAATGAATATGGTCTCGATCCCTTTTGAATTTAACAGTTCCTAGCTAAACTAAAACACTTCAAGTTGCTTTGTGGTATTATAAATAACACACACATATTTTGTGTCTTGATAGAGTGTGAGTGTGTGTGTAATGTGCTACAGAAAGCTTCTGTGCTGGGCCATTAATCACCCATGCATAAATTCCCACATGAGGAGCTGTGAGCAACCTAAGGTTAACTTGTATAGTGTGCGCTTGCTTTCTTCCATGTGGGAAGAGTAAACTATTCAGTAACTCATTAGCATGAGATTGAACCTGGTAACCGTGCCAACCTTCAGCTATGATGCCTTAATACCACAAACTTGATTTGGAGCAATATCATATCAACACAACTTTAATAATTCGGCAAATGCTGATTTTCTTTGTTAGTTTGTTTTATTTTATTTTAAGTGCACTTCAAAAGGGTCTTGTTTTTGCTTTACGTTTGCGTTTTGAAATGTTGTAATTTATGCGTGAATCTAAATTAACGTAATCTGAAGTCAACTTGATCATAGTCTATGATTTCATTTCCTTACAGATAACCTAAAAATATAAAGAATACAAAGAACTATGTTGGTGCAATTTGGAATCTTACTGGTGTATTATATTAAAAATGCGATGGTGTTATGAAATTGCAACAGCAACAACAAGAAGAAGAACAAATACAACTAAGCCATTATCCCGAACAAGTTAGGGTTGCCTAGAGATGGAACCCAAGACCAAAAGAGGGCTATATTTGTCACTTGTTGTGTAACTGGCTTATTTTTACTGCTCATTTAATAAAGAGGCCTATAATGATGAAATATTTATTAAGTGAGCATGTGTAACCTTTTTATTTTTATTTTTAATTGATGATTTCTGCAGGAAGAATGTGCTGACCTTCGAGAACTAGTGAAAAGTGGTCTCTTTAAACAGCCTACCATAGTAAGCTATTCTTATTTCTTTGTACTGAATACTGACTTGTATCACTCATTGAAATTTTTGTACGAGAATCACAATGATGGACTCTTTTATACTTATCTCAAGAAAGCCAATATTGAACATTACAGTTACGATAATAGTAAGAGCCCATAGTTTATCGATGCTCGATAAATAAGTCAGGCTTTGGTTCGGGTTGGAAAGTAATCAGATTTTGCATTATATTTGTTTGACTTGTGAGTTGTGACATTTAAGTTTGTTAGGCAGTAACATTCATAGTTATGAATTTTACCAGCACAGATGCTTGTGCTCCTACTTTGTTATGGTTAATTGTTATGAATATTATCAGCACAGATGCTTGTGCTTCTAATTTGTTATGGTTAACCTATAGGGTACGACCTTGTTTTGTTTACTCACGTAGGAATAATGTTTGATTTCTAACAAACTAAATCATTTTTATGCACTCTGCCGTTCATGTACTTAGTCGATATGTTTGGCATTAAAGTATAAAATTAATATATCATGATGTCTTATAGTCCCCAATCTTGTCTGTTAAATCATGCTTGTAATGGCTCTCTTTCCAATTGACTGTTGCAAGAAATTTTTTGATGCATTCTTCCATCATTTGTTCTGGAAACAATGGTAATTATCGTAACTTTTCATAGTTATCTCCTCACATTTTATTTTTTTCTTTTCATATAATGACGATTTTTTGGGTACCTTTGCAGGTAGAGTTTGAGGGGAAGATACAAGTAGTACACAAGGATATAACTAACCATGTGAGTTTGAACTCCTAAACAAATAATTTCATCTTAAACAGTATTATTCCAAATGAAAATTCAAATGAGCAGTTTTGGTTAACAACTACTATGAGTGGATACCTGCTAGTAAACTGTAGCCATTACTAGCTAAATATTTCTTTGACCAAAGCAATTTGGTTAAGATTTTACTGCTGCTTTTTCCATAATAATAATTAACGTCAATTGTTGTTTTCTTTATGGTGTTTTAACTATAATAATTAACGTCAATTGTTGTTTTCTTTATGGTGGTTGGAAGTTGTGATTGCTGGTAATGAGGCTAGTTATGGGAAGGCAGTGGTGGGATTATGACATTGGAGAGCGGACTGTGAGGAGGAGTTACGTAATGGTGTATTTTGCTGTAGGTAGCTTCAGGTTGATGATAGGTTTGGGTATGGTGGTCTGCGCTGTGAGATTTTGGTGTTTGTGGATGCTTGTTTAGGTTGTATGGGCTGAAATCGTAAAGACATGAAGTGTGGACTTGGTAATGTTGAGAGGATGGTTTCTGGTGGTTTTGGTACATGTAGAATTTGTTACAATGGCAATAGGAGGGAGTCGTGCGCAGTGCATGGTGTCGTTATCTACACTAGCCTTGCTGCTACCAACCATCATTCATAATCCGACAACTCAAAATCAATTGCGGACAGAGCATGGTGGATCTGGTTCAGGTGCAAATTTGATGTGCAGGGGTAGGCAGGTTGGAGCAGTGCGGTGGGGAGGTGAGCGGCGGTTCGGTCACGTCAGGCCATGATAGGTCTAGGATGGTGGAAGGTTACAGGCTGTGATGGAGGAGTTTTGGGCAAAAATGAATAATGGAGGCAGTAGGTCTGGAGCTTGATTGAGGCGGGCTGACTGATGGAGGAGTTTATGCATTAAGGAATCTACCATTTATTCTGGAATCAGGTATACATGTAAGATTTAATTTATAATGATAGACATGCAACATTATACCCTTCAAGCCCTTTTTAATAAAACACCAGCCATGCACCAGCTTACAATCCACATTGATCACTCTGCCTGACACTCAATACTGCCTATGTTCTTCTCCGACAACTGAATTTGCACTGTCTCCATTGTCAATGCTTATGTCTGATAAATGGACAAAGCCTTACTCTGGAAATGCGCAGAAGATCCAACTCCATTGCTCGTGCTTCCAAGATCCAACTCCGAAAATACGCAGCAGTTCAGCCAGCATACTGGAGTTCCCGCCACATGCATCAATTTATGTGGCATTATCTACATCAGTAGTATCAGACACACCTGGGAATGTTGTATATCGGTAACTATAATCCATTATTTTTATTTATGTATTCTTGCCAAATTAACGCGCGCACGCGCATGTTTTGAAGGCATTTTCTCAAAAAAAGATGATCCAAAACTAACAGCATTGTTACAACACGCTGAAATGCTCGGTTCCTTAGTATTAAAAGTAAAATCAGAAAATACAACCTAGAGCCTAGAAAATGCTTGGAAGGTGAACATTGATTTAATAACATTATACTTCCGATTTTCAGGTGTTTTCATCAATTCTTGAGTGATATTTGACATTCAATTTAGACATCATTCATATTTCAGTCAAATGTATTAAAAGCTTAACATCAGTTTCAAAATATATGTACATGAATGTTTATCTACAAAATTACATGTGCGGGGACCAAAGCTACATATTTCTACAACAATTAAAATTATATTAATTATTCTTTGTGTTTCTAGCATCTTTTGGAATGTTAGTTTATATTTTGATATGAGATCGAGAACATTGATTTTTTTTTTCCGTTTTATTGTATGTAAATGATCTTGATATCATATAGGTGTGTGTGTGTGTGTGTATGTATCTGTGTATTGTCTGTGCAAACTTATATCATAATAAGCCCATATAACAGAAGTAGAAAGTACCTCCATCATATATATGCCTTCTTAGATAGTTATTTACTTTACTGCGTTATTTATATTTGAATTTTTTCTGCAGTGAGTATCAAAAGTGAAGATGATATGGATGAAGACCCCAAAGAGACCCTAGACATGAGTTTGTTGAGGCATATATCAAATTCAATTGATTCGCGCCTACTTCAGAATTTGGTATTCCTTTGTTTAACTGGTCTGTTTCAAGTCCTAGCCAATGATTTGTCCAAATTACTTCCTTGACTTATAGTGGAGTTTAAATAATTTCTCAAACAGGTTAATTCATTGTTCAAACACACATTACTAATATCTGGTTCAGATGTAAAGGTGCAATCAAGTGAAGAGGTTGAAGCTATCTATGCCATTTGTGCTTTCTTGCATGTCACTTTCAATACATTGCGCGTTGAGCGCATCATGACCGGATTAGCTTATAGAACAGATCTTGTTCTAGCACTCTGGAATTATATAAAGAGGTGCCATGAAAATAAAAGATGGCCCACATGTAAGCTAGCTGTTTATGTACCTGGAGATTGATTCGGTTGGTTATTACCACTAACTGTATTTTGTCCGGTGTACAAGTAAGTCCTCTTCATTTGATTACTAGTACATGTTTCAGTTATTGATACATCTATGTATTTTTTGTTGGTTGCATTTCTTATGATTATATGCTAATTAAGTAATAAACTTGTGGTGGTTAGGCATATGCTGATGATAATTGATAATGAGGAGTTTTATGAGCAGGAAAAACCTCTATCGATAAGAGATATTAAATTATTAGTTATCATTCTAAAGCAGGTAATCATGTTATTCTACTCAGATTAAAGTTGGAACTACTATAATTGTGGCAATAATTCTTATTTTGGCTTAATTATGCAACTTTCACCGATCAGGCTCTATGGGACCTCTTATGGACAATACCTGGAGCTGGAAGTGTTCCTCTGTCTCAAAAACCCATTTTGAAAGACACTGATGCGAGTTATTTTGTATGTTGAAGAATGCAGTGCACCAATATATAAAAAGTTCTTGTAATCAAAATTATGCAAATTTAGATGTGAAACTCCTGATGAAGCACATAGTGTGAGTGAATTTCTGACTTTCTTTTCATTGTTTTAAAGGAAATATAAAAAATACGATGCAAGTTAATCTTATTACTCTTTTGTCAGTTTTCCCTTCATCCTATATCTATTCAAGGTAGAACAAGCAAAGAAGATGGCTAATAATTAATAGCAACATGTGATGTTAAGCCTCAAATAGTCAGTTCGTCCCTTACATCGATTAAAGGCTTACCGTGATATGCAGTTCCAGTCTACTATCTACGCTACCTGTAATGACCGGGATATTCCGTCGGTTAGATTTGAATATTTAATACGGTTTTAAATATTAATTTGATAAATTAAATGAATATTTATTTTTAAGTTATCAATTTAATAATCAGTTTCGATTTAATATCGAATATATCAAGTTATCAAAATACGAAGTTGATTGAATTTAATTTTTGAATTAAATACAGTTCAAATGATCAATACAAACTTCTGTTTGAAGTGGAATAATAATATTAATTTATTATCGCAGAATTTATTGTTTTCAAATTCGATTTATATCAATTTAAATTAATATCTACTACAGATGATCAAATTGGACTTTGTGACCTATCCCAGTGTGTCCGGAATATGGGTATTACCCTAGATTTGACAGTCGTTGGGTTCAGAAAGGAGTTCGGGATTTTGGGGCATTTTAATTGAAAAGACAGCGGAATTTAAAAGCTAATTAAATTAAAATAAAACAAAAATAAAATTTCCTCCTTCTCTTTTGTGGACATCAACAAAAGACGGTGAGCTCTCTAACTCCACACAAATAAGGCCCCGTTGTTCATTGTATAGCCGCACCTCCCTTTTATAAAATCAACAGCCAACCCTTCCCCTTTTCGATTCAAACAGAAGCTTCAAAATGAATTAGAAATGGCCACCGCTCCCTTTTCGTTTAAAATCGAAATCAAGTCCCCCATTTAAACCTCGACCGATTTGCAGAAGCTCGACATTTCGTGGAAGCGTACTGGCGACTTGGGAGAAGGGTGTTTCCAATGGTCTGCTGTTTCAGGAGGGTCACGATGGTGCGATACTGGTATTGTTGAAATCTGGTGGGAGTTCGATGTGAAGGACGGGTTGGATAGGGGTTCGGCTTGGCTTTGGAAATGAGTGGTCGCGATAAGCAGAAAGACAGGGGAGGCGATCTGAAATGGTGAGGAGTGCGAAAGCCAGAGACGATGAACTGGAGTTGGAGGATGAGATTTATGGTGCTTGCGATTACAGGTAGAAGACGAAGTACCGGAGTCAGGTGATGGGTTGCGATACTGGTTTGAGCGTTCTGAGCAGGTGCAGTTCATTGATGATGAGGATAACTGGAGTGGAGGTTCGAATTACTGATCTAGAGTGGTGCTAAGTGTCAAATGTTGAACTGGGCTGAAATGGAGTGTTCAACAGTTCGATTTAGTGGGGTTCAAATGGATTGATGATGTACTGGGACAGCTGCTATTCGACAGTTGGAATTAGGGGGAGTTCAACCTATGTTTTGGTGAAAATATGGTGCGGCTTGGGGAGCAGCAGTCGTCGATAATGGTGGTTCGACACTCGGAAGTTGCAGTACGATGTGTTTTGGGATATTGGAGCTCGACATGGTAAAGTTGCTGTATGTTGTGAAGTGGTACTTGACTGGTAGGGGCATCGATCTCGTCGGGGGTAGAGATGCTCGTGTATGGTTTGAAAGGAGGTGTGTTCAAACATGTTCTGGTGGAAGATAAGGCAAACAATGAGATTAAGGTAATTTCAATTAAATACCTTAACTAATTTAGTGATTTAAAAATACATAGGTTGGTTTAAATTAGTTAAGTTAGAATTAATTTAGTAACCACTAAAAGAAGAAAAATATAAGAAAGTAATTTATTTATTTAAATAGTTAATTTAAATAAATAAACATTTAATCGGTAAATTTAAAATAAAATTTACCGCAGGTGCGAATTCATTCGAGAAGATTCATGGACAACGATATGAAAAGTTACAGGATATTCGACGAATTAATAACCCTGGTGAGTAAATCTCACTCACCGCTTTAATTAGAAATATTTTTAGTTATTAAGAATAATTATTGTTGCTTGTTTGAATACTGTTTGGTTGATTTAAATATATTAGTTATTTAGGACTATTATATATATATTGGGTTGATTGATTGGTTGGATTCCCGCAGTCTCATTAGCGGATGCCCGCCGTTTCATTAGCGGATGATTACCCTATGCGTCCCACGCTATGATAGTGGATGACCTTTATACCGCGATATCCTGCCTCGAAGCAGGATGGGTATTATTTATGTGCTAACGTCTGTGGATGCAGGAAAACAGGTTGGAGGAATCCAACGGGATTCCTCAAAAATATATTATCTGTTTGTTGTTTGTTTGATTTCATATATATTCATATGTGATGTGTTAAAAATCAAATGATTGAAAATTGGTTGATTTGATTGCTTAAAATATCCCTGGGCTTGAATATTGATTCATAAAAATATCGGAAAGGGTATTTGATATTTAAAAAGGAAATTCTATTTTTATATAAATAGAAATTTGAATTTTTAAATAAAACTACAGAAAATATTTAACTTGTTTGAAGGTATATAAAACAAGTAATCGAATTTATAAACTCTGTTTATAAATGGAAGATGGGATTTGAATCGAATTTATAAACGTTGTTTATAAATGAAAGATGGGATTTGAATGGACTTTATAAACTCTGTTTATAAATTTAGATATGGGATTTGAGTCAAATTTATAAACTCTGTTTATAAAGGAAAATATGGGATTTGAATTAAATTTATAAACTTTGTTTATAAATATTTAATGGGCGATTTTAAGTAAAGTTATAAACGTTGTTTATAAATAAATGCAGAGAATTCAAATAGAATTTGAATAGATTTGAATATAGAAATTCAAATGGACTTTAAACTATAGATTTGAATATAGAAATTCAAATGGACTTTAAACTATAGATTTGAATATAGAAATTCAAATGGACTTTAAACGATTTGAATATAGGATTCAAATGGAATTTAAACAATAGAATTTGAATAGATTTGAATAATAGAATTCAAATGGAGTTTAACTATAGAATTTGAATATAGAATTCAAATGAAGTTTAAATATAGGGATGCAAATAGAATTCAAATGAAGTTTAAATAAAGAGAATTCAAATAGAATTGAATTGGAATTTGAATAGAGAAGTCGATAAGGAAACGAGAGTATGAGTATAATTAGAATTTGTTAATATGCAGTTAAAATATATTTGAACATGTCATGTTCAAATATGAAGGTGAAATAGACTGAAAAGTTAAGCAACAGATTTAATTAACAAATTGAGTTAAAACGATTGGTATAGTTAAAATAGATTGGACAGGTATAAATATACAGGAGACAGTATGGAATAAAGTATAGAAGTGAAATAAATAGAATGCCCGACAAAAAGGTACGTATTTAATTTCCATATGAGATTTTATGCGCCGTATCGGCAAGCCGCTTGGCTTTTTTCTTTTTCTTTTTGAGATGAGAAGGACCGGGAAAGCTATTTGAAATTTCCCGATGCTCCCGGTACAAAGGAGGTTATGGCGAATTTTTCCGGGAATTTAAGGAGATAGAATATTTTTAAGATAATTTGATAGTTAGAAATCAACATATCAAATTATATAGAAGTCGATAAGGAAACGAACTTAGAAATAGAATAGTATAATTAAAAAGGGAAGTATAAGAATAAAATCTCATAGGAATAGAAAGAGAAAATGTATATGTGTTTAAAGGTGAATAATCAGTTGTATGGTATTGATTATTCGAGTAAGTAGTCTTGTCTGTTTTGACGTTAAATGTTATTCAGTCAAGGTCTGAGAGGTAAACTATACCCCAACTTGGTTGATTTCATGATAAACCGATAAGTAGCAAGATTCATGCTCGAAGATCAATGTGGAATAAGAATTAGTTAAATATTGTATTTGGGTTGTCGTAACGATGTTTTACACAACATCTGTTTTAACCCAAATATGTGCAAAGCTTGGAAATAGAATAACGAATATTTCCTAGCATAGAAAATAAAGGAAGGCGATATATGGAAATGTTTTCCAAAGAACGTAAAAGGCCAATATGGTTATTGAAAATATTTGGTTAACAAATATTGATAAAGAAATAGAGAAGTGATTTAATTAATGAAATATTAATTAAAGGCTCACTGATTGTTGGATGTTTGGATGAACACTTGTTTTATTCGATAGTTAAATCATCGACTATCGAAACACTTGTTTTTATTCGATAGTTAAATCACAGACTATCGGAGTTTTGACCATCGTTGTCAATATGGAGAGACTGGTTGGATTATTATCCGAAGAACCACTCCGTATTGGCAGTAGCGTGCGAATCAGATTATATAAAGAAAATCGAAGACGGAGTAGAGTGCAAGGACTTTTTTCTATTAATAGAAATTGTGCCTTCGATTCATCCTGTTCCTGGGTGACTTGTACGGATGAATGTCTGACAGAGTATTTTCAGAAAGGTCACGTACATTGATTTCTTCAACCGTACCAAGATTGGAAGCGGAGAAGGAAACTTCTTTTAGCTAACACGTAATGTACTGTTGAGGACGTCAATCGGTGATTTGATGGATTTGACGATGTGGCATTCAAAGTGAATCTGGTGTGATGATAAAGCGTAGCTTCTAGCCTCATCAACCGGTAAATGACAGAAATCGGGCAAGCAACATGGCTATATAGGTCGCACCTATTAGGCTGTGTAATCACCTGATCTAGAGTTTCATTTACTTCTAAAAATCTATTGTCGATGCTATCCCATTCGGGAAACGGTTGCTGATCCCAATCGTTGGTGGTATACATTCGATACACTCAAGCGAAATGAGTGGTCGGTCATGTGTGGCTGAGTTGCAAGATGTTCTTGTTGAACTCGGTGTATTCTCCTCTAGGGATATACCAGCGGAAGGTGGTTCCATACCTTGTCATAGTTGGAAATCCATTTCCCAATACGTGCTTGCGGTTTATGATTGTATATTATATATGTGGAACGTGAGATGCAAACGTTCCACTTGATTGTTATCTACTTGATTTAGACATTATTATAATATCAAAAGAGTTTTGATATAAAGATAAGTCAAGTATTTGGATTTTCATAAGGGAAAAACCCGTTCCGTGTTATACGGCGTGGTCTAATGAGATATCAATTAGTTTTCTGAAACTGTTTTAAACTGTTTACTCATACCAGTCCCATGACTGTCCCGGAGTTTATTTTGTTTTGTTCTACCTAAACTCTTGGGTGCCTAAATTTTTACGGGCAGTCAAGTAGTTCAGGATTTTTCAGATATATCTAAAGGAGCTTGGAGCAGGAGGCTTCAGTGTTATCTAGTTATAGTGTTGTTCCGCTATGTTGTAAGTGTTGTACTCTGATAAGTGTATGTTATACAGTTAAGATTTTGTATTTTAAAGATATGATATATTATATTTTGTTCCGCTGCGATGTGAGATTCTGTGTTGTTATTTCTGTTCTTCTTCTATCTCTTTCTTCTAAAAAAAATGTTTCGTATTTTCGTGATATTTGGGTTGGACGTATGACGTATATAGTCAACTCTGATGTTACGGAAATCTGGGTCATTACAGTTGGTATCAGAGCATAGGTTGAGCGAATACCTAGGCTTGTTGGAATGTGCTCATTAGAGATAGGATCAGTAGTATCCTAGAATGAGTTGAGTGTATATATATACGAGAGAGCGTATTCGTTATTTGATATAAAAACTGTTTTATATTGTGTTGACTAGTCTGTTGAGTGGATTATGAATTTTGGTCGAATCGTGGGACGCCACGATGTCAATAGGAGTTTATAAACACTTGAACAGAAGATTGGACACAATATTGTTTTTAAATAGTTAAGTTGGTTGTTAGGATTATAATCGAATTAGATTATAAAACATAAATAGTTATATATATAACCAATGGAATTTGTATATGAAATCAAATATACAAATGAGATAAATTGAAATTGAATTCCAACCAGAATTCAGAATTTAAAATCCTGGGAGTTTGGAAAATATTTTTCTAAATGGATTTTGAAAGAAATATAGCACTGGACTCATTCAGTAGCTGGGAAATAATTCTGATGATGGTCGCAACATCATCAGTGTTCATTTTCGAGTTTCTAAGTGATGAATTGCTGCCTTAGAAAAGTTTTGATGGAAATTTGTTTGAAAAGAAACAAGTTGTTTGAAAATTCAAATGTTTTGAATTTGGGATATATATATATATATATATGTATATATTTATATTACTTCAAAGGAATTTTGAAATGGGAATTGGAATATAGATTTCAAATAGAAGTAAAATATAAGGATTCAAATAGGATTTGAAATGGAATTTTAAACATATATAGTTCAAATAAAATATGAGTATAACATTTGAACATAAAAATTTAAATAGGATTTGAATAAAGAAAATTCAAATAGAAATTGTATAAGAAAAATTGAAATGGAATTTGAATTCAAAGGAATTGAATAAAGAAAAGTCAAATAGAGATTTGAATATTAGAATTCGAATGGAATTTGGTTAAATAGGATTTCAAAGAGAATATAAAGTGGAGGTTGAATATTAGAATTCAAAGAAAATATAAAGTTTGAAATAGAATTTTAAATAAAAGGAGTTTGAATAAAATTTGAATTCAAAGTGAAATTAAATAGAATTTAAATTCAAAGGAATTTAAATAGAAATTGAATAAAGGATTTCAAATAGAAATTGAAGATAAGAAATTCAAATAGAAATTGAAGATAAGGAATTGAAATAGAATTTGAATAGAAGAAAATTCAAATAGAAATTGAATAGAAGGAAATAATATAGAGTTTGAATAAAGGATTTCAAATGGAATTTGAATATTGTAAAGATATAGGATTTGAATATTAGAAGTGTAATAGATCGGGAATATTATGAAAATGAATTTGATATAAAAAAAAATCAGAATGGAGCTAAAATTTTTATAAACAAAGTTAGAACGTTTATATTTATAAATATAATTAAAGCGAGCTCGCTGTAGCGCTGTAGTTCGTAAATTGGCAATTCGAACTTCAATTTAGTATACAGAACTCAATTGAAGTTGGAATTCTGTGAAACAAGAATCGTCGGGACCGGTTGAACAATAGTTTTCTAATGAAAGAGGAAAATCTAGATTTCGCCGTATAGATTTTGAGTTATGTCAAAATCAAATTTTTAGAAAAGCAGCGTCAGAACCATTATAAAACCATAACGGTTTAATTAAATAAAAGGATTTTTAGGAAATAAAATCCGAATTGGCATTAGAAAAATCCAGGCTGGAGATATAAAATAAATATGAACTCCAGTGAAGTAAGTGAAATGATTTTTAAGACAAAAATCATATTTTAAATGGTTAAATAGAATTAACTAAATTGGAAAATAACTAGTTAAAGGAAATTTGAATCGAAACTGGGTTTTTGGATAAGTGAAAGAGATTGAGAATTTATATTCGAAATCGAATATATAACTCGAGTTGAAATATAATTAGATTAGTTATATTTAAGTTGACATACATTTGAACAAGTTATATTCAAATAAAAGGGTGAAATAGGCAAAACGGTTAATTAGCAACTAGTTAATGGGAATTTGAATGGTTGAAATTAAATTAACTTAAGTAAGTTAAATGGATCGAAATGAATAAGTTGAGTAAAATCAATGTGAATGAAATATGAATTGGGTGTGAATAAAGGAAATATATTTGTAAAACAAATACAAAGGAAGTTATGTGCAAACAAATAGAAGGAGAAATATTTGTAAAAACATTTACAAATAGAATTTAAAAGGGAATATTTGTAAAACATTTACAAATAGATTCAATGGAAATATTTATTTATAGTAAATAAATAGAATGTTATAAATGAGATATTTATTTGTTAAATAAATAAAATTTAATCAAAGGAATATATAGAAGATGAATAGAAAATGGAAATCTGTTTTTAACTGATAAATAGAAAAGATTAATTTATAAATAACAGTTTATAAATTAAATTAAATATTTATCATTCGATAAATGGAATATATAAATCTGAACTTATATAGAGAAGAGATATTGGTTTTTAACACCGATAGTTTTAAATAGAAGGGGTACACAACACTTGTATAAGTGAAATAAAGTTATTAAAGAGAACATTTATAAAGTGAAGAACCGTTACTAAAAGTAAATCTTTATAAATGAATAAACATTTTCCAATAGGAGTTATTCGAATAGGAGAAGTCGATTGGTGTTAGAATAAATCGATTAGAGTAAGAATTAACCAGTTAGAGTTAATCAGTTAGGGTTGATCCGTAGAGTTAATTGAATGTTAGTTATTCAATTAGAATTTATCAAATATTTGTTATTCAGATTTAGAGTTAACCAGATAGAGTTAATTGAACATAGTTAATCGAATTAGGATTTAATTGAATGTTAGTTATTCAATTAAAGTTGATCGAATATAGTTATTGAGATAGAGTTGGTCAAACATAGTTACTCAGGATAAGTTCCATTTCGTACGACTGCTAGCGTAATTCGCAGGGCTGCAGATAGCCTAGGGCGGTCGGATGTTTCCTGGGGGAATCAGGCGTAACCATTGTGATCGCTGCGATCTAGAGTCAAGCGAGTGGAGTTAAATCGAATATTAGTTTATTCGAATAGAATTAAAGAAGTTATCGATTATTAGTAAATCGAAGGAGTTATCGATTATTAGTAAATCGAAGGAGTTATCGATTATTTGTTAATCGAAATGAGCTATCGATTATAGTTTAATCGAAAAGAGTTATCGATTAGTTTAATCAAAGTGAGTTATAGAATATTGGTTATTCGAAGGAGTTATCGAATTTAGTTATTCGATGGAGTTAATCGATAAGAGTTAAATCCAATAGAGTTAATTGATAAGAGTAAATCGAATATAGTTTATTCGAAGAAAGGTTTTTGAAAGATAGATTATCGAATATAGTTATTCGAAGGGAGGAGTTATCGAATAGGGATTTATTCGACAGAGAGTTACGTATTGAAGTTTGAAATGTTGAGTATCAACATAAATAAGTTCTGAAAAGAAAATGGGTTGGTAGCACTTTTCCTACCTTAGCAATTTCGAGGACGAAATTATTTTAAGTGGGGAAGAATGGAATGACCGGGATATTCCGTCGGTTAGATTTGAATATTTAATACGGTTTTAAATATTAATTTGATAAATTAAATGAATATTTATTTTTAAGTTATCAATTTAATAATCAGTTTCGATTTAATATCGAATATATCAAGTTATCAAAATACGAAGTTGATTGAATTTAATTTTTGAATTAAATACAGTTCAAATGATCAATAAAACTTCTGTTTGAAGTGGAATAATAATATCAATTTATCATCGCAGAATTTATTGTTTTCAAATTCAATTTATATCAATTTAAATTAATATCTACTACAGATGATCAAATTGGACTTTGTGACCTATCCCAGTGTGTCCGGAATATGGGTATTACCCTAGATTTGACAGTCGTTGGGTTCAGAAAGGAGTTCGGGATTTTGGGGTATTTTAATTGAAAAGACAACGGATTTTAAAAGCTAATTAAATTAAAATAAAACAAAAAATAAAATTTCCTCCTTCTCTTTTGTGGACATCAACAAAAGACGGTGAGCTCTCTAACTCCACACAAATAAGGCCCCGTTGTTCATTGTATAGCCGCACCTCCCTTTTATAAAATCAACATCCAACCCTTCCCCTTTTCGATTCAAACAGAAGCTTCAAAATGAATTAGAAATGGCCACCGCTCCCTTTTCGTTTAAAATCGAAATCAAGTCCCCCATTTAAACCTCGACCGATTTGCAGAAGCTCGACATTTCATGGAAGCGTACTGGCAACTTGGGAGAAGGGTGTTTCCAATGGCGTGCTGTTTCAGGAGGGTCACGATGGTGCGATACTGGTATTGTTGAAATCTGGTGGGAGTTCGATGTGAAGGACGGGTTGGATTGGGGTTCGGCTTGGCTTTGGAAATGAGTGGTCGCGATAAGCAGAAAGACAGGGGAGGCGATCTGAAATGGCGAGGAGTGCGAAAGCCAGAGACGATGAACTGGAGTTGGAGGATGGGATTTATGGTGCTTGCGATTTCAGGTAGAAGACGAAGTACCGGAGTCAGGTGATGGGTTGCGATACTGATTTGAGCGTTCTGAGCAGGTGCAGTTCGTTGATGATGAGGATAACTGGAGTGGAGGTTCGAATTACTGATCTAGAGTGGTGCTAAGTGTCAAATGTTGAACTGGGCTGAAATGGAGTGTTCAACAGTTCTATTTAGTGGGGTTCAAATGGATTGATGATGTATTGGGACAGCTGTTATTCGACAGTTGGAATTAGGGGGAGTTCAACCTATGTTTTGGTGAAAATATGGTGCGGCTTGGGGAGCAGCAGTCGTCGATAATGGTGGTTCGACACTCGGAAGTTGCAGTACGATGTGTTTTGGGATATTGGAGCTCGACATGGTAAAGTTGCTGTATGTTGTGAAGTGGTACTTGACTAGTAGGGGCATCGATCTCGTCAGGGGGTAGAGATGCTCGTGTATGGTTTGAAAGGAGGTGTGTTCAAACATGTTCTGGTGGAAGATAAGGCAAACAATGAGATTAAGGTAATTTCAATTAAATACCTTAATTAATTTAGTGATTTAAAAATACATAGGTTGGTTTAAATTAGTTAAGTTAGAATTAATTTAGTAACCACTAAAAGAAGAAAAATATAGGAAAGTAATTTATTTATTTAAATAGTTAATTTAAATAAATAAACATTTAATCGGTAAATTTAAAATAAAATTTACCGTAGGTGCGAATTCATTCGAGAAGATTCATGGACAACGATATGAAAAGTTACAAGATATTCGACGAATTAATAACCCTGGTGAGTAAATCTCACTCACCGCTTTAATTAGAAATATTTTTAGTTATTAAAAATAATTATTGTTGCTTGTTTGAATACTGTTTGGTTGATTTAAATATATTAGTTATTTAGGACTATTATATATATATTGGGTTGATTGATTGGTTGGATTCCCGCAGTCTCATTAGCGGATGCCCGCGGTTTCATTAGCGGATGATTACCCTATGCGTCCCACGCTATGATAGTGGATGACCTTTATACCGCGATATCCTGCCTCGAAGCATGATGGGTATTATTTATGTGCTAACGTCTGTGGATGCAGGAAAACGGGTTGGAGGAATCCAATGGGATTCCTCAAAAATATATTATCTGTTTGTTGTTTGTTTGATTTCATATATATTCATATGTGATGTGTTAAAAATCAAATGATTGAAAATTGGTTGATTTGATTGTTTAAAATATCCCTGGGCTTGAATATTGATTCATAAAAATATCGGAAAGGGTATTTGATATTTAAAAAGGAAATTCTATTTTTATGTAAATAGAAATTTGAATTTTTAAATAAAAACTATAGAAAATATTTAACTTGTTTGAAGGTATATAAAACAAGTAATCGAATTTATAAACTCTGTTTATAAATGGAAGATGGGATTTGAATCGAATTTATAAACGTTGTTTATAAATGAAAGATGGGATTTGAATGGAATTTATAAACTCTGTTTATAAATTTAGATATGGGATTTGAATCGAATTTATAAACTCTGTTTATAAAGGAAAATATGGGATTTGAATTAAATTTATAAACTTTGTTTATAAATATTTAATGGGGAATTTTAAGTAAAGTTATAAACGTTGTTTATAAATAAATGCAGAGAATTCAAATAGAATTTGAATTGATTTGAATATAGAAATTCAAATGGACTTTAAACTATAGATTTGAATACAGAAATTCAAATGGACTTTAAACTATAGATTTGAATATAGAAATTCAAATGGACTTTAAACGATTTGAATATAGGATTCAAATGGAATTTAAACAATAGAATTTGAATAGATTTGAATAATAGAATTCAAATGGAGTTTAACTATAGAATTTGAATATAGAATTCAAATGAAGTTTAAATATAGGGATGCAAATAGAATTCAAATGAAGTTTAAATAAAGAGAATTCAAATAGAATTGAATTGGAATTTGAATAGAGAAGTCGATAAGGAAACGAGAGTATGAGTATAATTAGAATTTGTTAATATGCAGTTAAAATATATTTGAACATGTCATGTTCAAATATGAAGGTGAAATAGACTGAAAAGTTAAGCAACAGATTTAATTAACAAATTGAGTTAAAACGATTGGTATAGTTAAAATAGATTGGACATGTATAAATATACAGGAGACAGGTATGGAATAAAGTATAGAAGTGAAATAAATAGAATGCCCGACAAAAAGGTACGTATTTAATTTCCATATGAGATTTTATGCGCCGTATCGGCAAGCCGCTTGGCTTTTTTCTTTTTCTTTTTGAGATGAGAAGGACCGGGAAAGCTATTTGAAATTTCCCGATGCTCCCGGTACAAAGGAGGTTATGGCGAATTTTTCCGAGAATTTAAGGAGATAGAATATTTTTAAGATAATTTGATAGTTAGAAATCAACATATCAAATTATACAGAAGTCGATAAGGAAACGAACTTAAAATAGAATAGTATAATTAAAAAGGGAAGTATAAGAATAAAATCTCGTAGGAATAGAAAGAGAAAATGTAAATGTGTTTAAAGGTGAATAATCAGTTGTATGGTATTGATTATTCGAGTAAGTAGTCTTGTCTGTTTTGACGTTAAATGTTATTCAGTCAAGGTCTGAGAGGTAATTATACCCCAACTTGGTTGATTTCATGATATACCGATAAGTAGCAAGATTCAGGCTCGAAGATCAATGTGGAATAAGAATTAGTTAAATACTGTATTTGGGTTGTCGTAACGATGTTTTACACAACATCTGTTTTAACCCAAATATGTGCAAAGCTTGGAAATAGAATAACGAATATTTCCTAGCATAGAAAATAAAGGAAGGCGATATATGGAAATGTTTTCCAAAGAACGTAAAAGGCCAATATGGTTATTGAAAATATTTGGTTAACAAATATTGATAAAGAAATAGAGAAGTGATTTAATTAATGAAATATTAATTAAAGGCTCACTGAATGTTGGATGTTTGGATGAACACTTGTTTTATTCGATCGTTAAATCATCGACTATCGAAACACTTGTTTTTATTCGATAGTTAAATCACAGACTATCGGAGTTTTGACCATCGTTGTCAATATGGAGAGACCAGTTGGATTATTATCCGAAGAACCACTCCGTATTCGCAGTAGCATGCGAATCAGATTATATAAAGAAAATCGAAGACGGAGTAGAGTGCAAGGACTTTTTTCTATTAATAGAAATTGTGCCTTCGATTCATCCTGGTCCTGGGTGACTTGTACGGATGAATGTCTGACAGAGTATTTTAAGAAAGGTCACGTACATTGATTTCTTCAACCGTACCAAGAGTGGAAGCGGAGAAGGAAGCTTCTTTTAGCTAACACGTAATGTACTGTTGAGGACGTCAATCGGTGATTTGATGGATTTGACGATGTGGCATTCGAAGTGAATCTGGTGTGATGATAAAGCGTAGCTTCTAGCCTCATCAACCGGTAAATGACAGAAATCGGGCAAGCAGCATGGCTATGTAGGTCGCACCTATTAGGCTGTATAATCACCAGATCTAGAGTTTCATTTACTTCTAAAAATCTATTGTCGATGCTGTACCATTCGGGAAACGGTTGCTGATCCCAATCGTTGGTGGTATACATTCGATACACTCAAGCGAAATGAGTGGTCGGTCATGTGTGGCTGAGTTGCAAGATGTTCTTGTTTAACTCGGTGTATTCTCCTCTAGAGATATACCAGTGGAAGGTGGTTCCATACCTTGTCATAGTTGGAAATCCATTTCCCAATACGTGCTTGCGGTTTATGATTGTATATTATATATGTGGAACGTGAGATGCAAACGTTCCACTAGATTGTTATCTACTTGATTTAGACATTTTTATAATATCAAAAGAGTTTTGATATAAAGATAAGTCAAGTATTTGGATTTTCATAAGGGAAAAACCCGTTCCGTGTTATAGGGCGTGGTCTTATGAGATATCAATTAGTTTTCTGAAACTGTTTTAAACTGTTTACTCATACCAGTCCCATGACTGACCCGGAGTTTATTTTGTTTTGTTCTACCTAAACTCTTGGGTGCCTAAATTTGTACGGGCAGTCAAGTAGTTCAGGATTTTTCAGATATATCTAAAGGAGCTTGGAGCAGGAGGCTTCAGCGTTATCTAGTTATAGTGTTGTTCCGCTATGTTGTAAGTGTTGTACTCTGATAAGAGTGTGTTATACAGTTAAGATTTTGTATTTCAAAGATATGATATATTATATTTTGTTCCGCTGCGATGTGAGATTCTGTGTTATTATTTCTGTTCTTCTTCTATCTCTTTCTTCTAAAAAAAAATGTTTCGTATTTTCGTGATATTTGGGTTGGACGTATGATGTATATAGTCAACTCTGATGTTACGGAAATCTGGGTCATTACACTACCGCAGGTATCATAATTCAAGGCTTGCATTGATTATCATGGCCTAATCTCCTAACGTAATGTCATCCTCAGCGCTAGACTTGTAGTTGTCCGACCGTAAGGTATTTAATGCTTCTACAGTTTGAACCAATTTTTTATGCATTTAATTTTGTAGTAAACAGATATTCCATATGAACTACACATAAAAGCTTTGCAGCGTAAAAATGATAGTGTGGTGCATTAGATCAATGATATTCCATACGAATTTTTCTCTTTGTCTTCGTGCATTAGATCAATGATGTCGTATAACTTACCATTAATGCCGACATGACATCTTCTAGAGTTGTTACCTGCAATAGAAGATAACCCATCGAATGTAGTTTGTTACGCAGGAGCATTTTGCACTTATGCTTGATACAATAGAGGGTAGATATGTCTGTGAATTCAAATTTAGAATGTCAGCTTGTTGCCACATCCATCCAGCTAATTGGAAAACATGACTGCTAATGCTAAGGTAATCTTTAATACTTGCTTTGCTACTTAAGTGGATGCTCTTGCTGAAAGCAGGAAGAATCCGGTGGATTCATTTCACAATGTCAATCAAATAACAATTTGACTACAACATAATTAATAATAATAAAAGTTGTTGTCTTGGTGACCTCCTACTGGAGTAGTTATACTTTTAGTCCAATATTAATCTACTGTTTCATTTATACCAGGATATTATCTAAATAGATATATTTACAGATATTATCTAAATTTGTTTCCATTTATGTCTTCTTTTTACATGTTCATACCAGGAGTTGCTGGAGTTGCTGGACTAAACAAAGCAACTGACTAGTTTTATAACATAACAGGAGTTGTTAGAGTTCGAAGAATATTAGCTACGAATGACGCGGAAGGTTAGAACGAACGAATAAGACATGGATGTAGCAACAATTACAAGTCTTGGAGGTTGGAAATTTATTCATGCTGGCAACATTAAGGTCAAAGGAGAATTGCCTGGCACATTCAGAATTTTCAGAAACCAGCAATATACATAGGCTTGTGCTTATTCAGAAACACTTTTGGAGAGATCTTAAGAACCAAGGTTAGTATTCTTTCTTGTTTCTATGGCAAAATGTTTGTAATTTTCCTATGCCTGTACGGTCTAGGTTTGTTTCTAAAAAAATAATATAGATATAAAAAAATAATTATCTGGTATTCTTTTCTTAGTTTCCTCTAAAAACAGAACTTTTCGGGGTTTTACTGTTAGAGATGAGCATTCAGTCGACTTAGTTAGTTTGATCAGTTTCTGAGGGTAAAAAAAATTGGATCGAATTGGAATGGAGAAGATCAAAACCAAACAGAATTTATTTTAGAGAGAAAAAAAACCATAATAGTTGACTTAAGGAATGCTAGAACGAAGGTGTTTTAAGGCGTCTAATGATAACTTAAAATCGCGTTGGCGATGTTAAAAGTTGGAAACAACCCGTCCCAGCTCATTACACAAGACAGATGAATATATAGATAAGAACCTTATTGAGTTATTGTGTGGCAGTTATTAAAGTAGACCTAAAAAAAGCTTGTGAAAAATGGATGCAGGACAAATTGATCTTCAAGTTCTAGGAATAATAGCAGCTGCTGCTGTAACATTTTATGCAGTCAACTTTTCAGAGATTAGGGAGGTAATTACACACAACTACACAGCACATCTAGTAATCTATTGCGAGTTTGATTTATGCAGAGAATTACATACAAAATTCCATTTAGATAATCGTTCCGTTGAGTGCATAAAAAGTTTTTCCTTACATATATTACTTAAGATCTTGCTCATATTCATAGCCGATAACTGTTTTGAATTTTTATATGTGCAGGTGCTAAATATTTTTCTTGAGGAAATAGGACATGACTTTGGTGATGGTGTTTTGTCTAGCAGGTTTGGGCTGTTTTATCTAGCAAGATTGGGTTGTTTTGTCTTGTGTCTTTTGTGTGTTAACTGAACAATTATGAACTATGTTTTGTATTTTGTGTACTCATGTTGACGTCAATGGGAATTGAAAACATATGTATTGAATTTGGTGTACTCATGGATTGAATTTCTTTTGTTAGTTGATCCTTTGTTTCCTATTAGTATATTTTTTGTGTTCATCTTTTAACTTGTTATGAAGATTCATTTTGATTATTATTATTAAAATGTATAAGCTGTAGAGAGATTTTTACTATAACATGTTAATTTAATAGCGTCTTGTGGAAGTTATCAAAGACATATCTTATAACAGTAAAACTGCGTTATGAATAATCTCAAATTTATTGAGATTTAGATGTTTAATAGCGGCAAAAACGAGTTATTGTATTGACGTAGCATAGCGGCAAAAACGAGCTATTGTATTGACATAGCATAGCGGCAATACTGTGTTATAAATATTTTGGCTTAGAATGAAATTTTGATGTATTATAGCGGTTAAAATGAGCTATTGTAATAAAGTAACATAGCGGCACCTAACCGCTATCAAACAGGATTTTTAATAACGGCATACAAAGCGTTATAAATGTTTAGCAGTTTTTTATAACTTGTTCATATACAGCAGTTATGAAACCGCTATCTTTCTTATTCATAGCGGCTATGAGCCGCTATAAAATAGCAGTTCTGTTGTAGTGTGACCGATTTAAGCCGTAGAGAATTATGTGTAAGATAGGACTTACAAAACCTAAATACATGAGTAGAAGAGAAAACCTAAAAACCCCGAACTTTTATCGACTCTAAATCAATTGAAGCGGTGATTTTAATTAAAATCACAAATGAATTTCTTGAAAATAAAATAAAATACAAACAGCTCAATGAAATAAAAAAATAAAATAATTTGACATGCATTAGTTTTAGTTCAGCTAATAGTCTAAGAAAAACATATCTACAAAGATGGTAGGATATTAATTTTTACATTCGCTTAAAAGATTGATTGATTAAGGTAATCACTTGACTATATGTTTGTTTTCAATGAACCATCATATATACAAATGATGCATCAAAGTAATTTACTATGAACCCTAAACATGTAAATTTTACCTGTCTTTATAAATTAGCTTGGTATATTATATATGCATTTAACTTTTATTTTTCAAAATAAAAGTTTTAAGAACGTATCAATGAAGATAATCTAATCTTTTTTTTTGTGATCTTTACATGGAATATTAATAAATAATTTTAGCTGACATATGACATTTAGTCATGAACCAACATTTATACAAACATATCTAACAAATTACTTTATTACAAATTAGAGTAAAAAATAATATAATTACAGACCGCTTGTTATGACAACTGAATAGATAAGGTTTCGTTTCATTCACCTAGAAATGATATATGCTGCAAAAAAAAGATATGCATAAAATAGTATGCAACTAGTGCTCACAAGTGGATCAACGTTTAATAAGTCACATAAATAGAACGTATGCTATATATAAGATATGTCAGTTATATAAGTCACAAAAAAGATATACATAAAATATGTTAGCTATATATATATATATATATATATATATATATATATATATATATAGAGGGATAGAATCAGGGAGCCCCCTAAATTTCAGCCCCTCATTTGCACCCCAATTCTAGCCACATATTTATGTTTAAAGAAAGTGAGTGGGAGTTGAGAGAATGAGTGGAAGAAGAGATGGAGGAAATTTATGGTGGAAAAGTGATAGGCTAAAGGGGTGTTAAGTTTTTGGTGTGCCATTGAACCTGCCCCCCCCCCCCCCCCCCACTACACACACACACACACACAAAAACACACACACACACACACACATATATATATATATATATATATATATATATATATATATATATGAAATCCTAAAAGCAGCAAATCCATCATATTTGATTTTATTATGTGTCAAAATTTGTAGAATAAGATTAAAAAATATAGTGTTTTTGAAATAAAGAAGCACTAAAATATATATTAAATATTGTTCCCATGGGAAATATGGTTTAAGCATGGTGAAATTGTATAATTTGACATTTATTCATGGAAACTAGGTTCCATCCCTTATTACCAGATTTAGTACGCGAAAACCCATTCTTAAAAATATGCATTAACTTTCACCCTTGTTTAAGTTTTCATTAAAAGAAAAAATTCATTTTTTTAATATTAAATTTGAACATTTTTTATGATCTACTAAACATTTTGTTTAATGCAATCAATTGCAAACGACTCTATAAATACCTGTAGAATTCTATGCAAAAATATCTGTTTAATCGTACACAAATATCCTAAACTTAAAAAATATGAGGTATTTTCTTTTATATAACTTGTTTTCAAGAAGGGAAGTTCATGTTATTCATTTTATACTCGGTGAATAACTATCGTGTAAATACATTACTTGTAACTTATAAATGGCTCATTATACAAACATATAGTTATTTCATTCGAGATATTTTCAAAATGAACTTGAAAAAGCAATTCAATATGCATATTTTATAATTATGAAAAGAAATTATGCCTTTCGCTGATATTATGGATATTATACTAATTATAAAGGTATCATAATATTTAAATGTAGTTTGAATAACTACACGTATTTGAAACATATACATAAAAAATCAAACTGACATAGCTTACGCACGTTTATATTGCCAGTACGAATGTTTATCCATTATATGTATATAAAATAAAAAAGGACCACTCGTATCGCTAACGAGTTAGCATGTTTTCAATCCCGCTAAACAACGTTTTCACTATTATAGGAAAAACAAGCCTTGAATAGTCAAATTAGTTTAACCATTCAAAATTTTGTTCGGATTGACAAGTAGCATAATGAGTGCGTCCCAACAAATATTGTATCAAGTGTAATGTAGTGAAAAATAAAAATTAGTAATCATCAATAATCGACAACCTTCTATGTCCTTTTTGTATCAATGGAAAAAAATGTTATAAAAGTAAACATAAAGTCATTAGCAAAAAATTACAACCTAAAATCACCAAATAGACAATGAAGCCTTCAATTACAAAGAAAAAGAGCTGATAGCAATATAAATAGTGGAAAGAATCACCTAAAGCAATCAAAGTGCAACACAATCCAAGAAACATAAGTATAGAAAAATCAAATCATATGTAATAAACAAAAGGCACTTCATTGTTAATGAATCACATGAACTAAATAATGAATCACCAAAATTGCTTGAGGCGAAAAATTTTATTATATATACACATGTGTATGTATTTGTATATCATTCAATAACAATTGTTTTTTCTATGGTCTTACTATGATGTCGAAGAGAGAGAAACAAGTATTATTCAAATTAGAATGTGTGATGAAAATCAACAAGCTAGAGGAGTGCAGTAAAATAGAGCTACCATTGAATGCTCTTATCTTATGTACATATACATACATATATCCGTAAAAGTACGCAATTATTTATGGTAAGAAGCATCTTGATTTTCTTAGATTATCAAACTTTCAACATCATAAATTACTGTAGTCCAACGAGATTTCCACTTCGTGTTTTCCATAATCAAAAGTTATGAATAACTCACTTAGCTGATTATAAAAAATCTTATGCACAACGCTCCAAAATATGAAAATAACCAATATTTTCTACAACCAAATCACATGCACACCAAAAGCAAAACTATCCATCAATCTTCTTGGACTCTTCTACAATTTCTCAAGTATTTCATTGATGTTAACAACAAAATTAACCGTTTTCCCTCCCTTATATAAAATGATGGAAGAGATTAGTTCTTGATGCAGACAGAAATTTAAATAAAGGCTTATTGTTGTTCATTTATTACTTAATAAAAATCATATTTTCTCAAGACTTTAAGGAAATAAAATTTCCTTAAACAACGAGATTTCTCAAAGTATATAAGCTTTACCTGGTAATCCATGCCTTAAAAAATTTAAACTAAGCATATAAATAGCTACCAAAAAGACTTGCTTGTGAAATTATGAATATATAATTAAAGTACACTTCGCATATAAATAAGATTTGCTTGGACCATTAAAAAGAATAATAAATATAATTATAGAATAGACAATAAGCAATATGAATAATTAAAATTTCTTAAATCTCACTATTATAGTGCAAAGTAATAGAAATGCAAACTCTTCGTTTTTTGTCAATAGATCAAACCGTAATTGGGAAATCTATTTGAAAAACTAAAAAAGTTGGATAATATTCTTAGTTTTCCACAAGTTAGTGACAACTGTAAGTCTAAAAAAATAAAAAAATCTTTGGTCGTTAAGTCAATGAACCAAATGTGAAAAGCTGATAGCTAAAGATCGATCGAAGTAGCAGACACATCCATTCTTAAGATAATATTCCTAGAAAAGTTAATATTTTCCTAATGCTCTGTAACAACCCGGAAAATCTGGGCCAGTTTAAAATTTTTATTTTGGCAATTTTAGCGAATTTTGATTATTTAAAATGAATTATTTTAAATAATATCGACGAGAAAATTTATTTTTAATATAATTCGACGAATATATTTATATACGTCGTCGTTAGAATATAAATATTTATATATAATTATAAATAGAATTGAAAATGACGCGGTAGTTCGATAATTCGATTTCAAACTTCAATTGAATGTACCGGGTGCAAAACAATCCGGATTTTAGTGAAACCAAAAATAATGGAATCTAATTGTGAATATCTTTCCAACGAATCCGAAAAATCAAAAGTTCGTAGCGGGAATCAAAAGATATGTCCAGTTGAAAATTCTGAATAGTCGCTATGGAATTCAGGCCCTTAAAAATGGACATTTTGCAAACGACCTCGGATTTCGATGAAACCAGTTTTGTTGGGTCCGTGATGTTAAGTTATTGCTAGATTCCAAATTTCATAATTTTTCGAACCAGTATGTGAGTGTGGCAAAGGAAAACGTGTTTTGACCATTTCAGTTGATTTTAATCGACTGGAAATTGGCCATTTTTCTAACGGTCTCAGAATTCGACGAAACTAGTTTTGTTAGGACCGTATCTTCAATACGAAGCTAGAAAATATTTTTCGAGAATTTTTAGAGTTCGTATGTGACCCCGGTAATTTGAAATGTACGTTTAAAATTCAATATAGTGATTTAAATGTAAATTCCGCGGAAACTGATTCAAACGATCAAACCAGCTTGTGATACATATCCCATTGTGTTCAGAATGGGGGTAAAACGCTAGGGGCGACAGTCGTTGGGTCTCGTTAGGTGTTCGAATTAAAAGTCAACATTTAGGGTTGAAAATAAAATAAATAAAATAATATATATATATAAAAGATATAAACCCCCCCCCTTTTTCTCGTTTACTTTCAGAAAGAAAAAAAAAAAAAAAAAAAACGAGATCGACGCCACCAACGTTCAGCCCCACCGCCGCTCAACCTGCCGTGACCCCCCCCCCAGTTCCGTTCTTCTCCTCGTTCTCCAGCTCCCTCCCTCCTCCGCCTCGACCTAGCCCAGACGCAGTCAACCGACGCCCCCAAACCCATATCCGTCGCCACCAGATCGACGCTTGCACCGCCCCCCGACGACCCCTGGCGCCTGTCCTCCGACGATCGGCGAAAACTCCCCTCCTCTCCCATACCTGTAAGTTTTATTTTTATCTTTATTTTTATTTACTCTTCAATTTTAGTTAAGTGTTATGTTGAATTTTAAACTGATTTTATGTTGAATTTTAATTAGATTCAAAACTGTTTTTTTTTATATAGGTTTTAAAAACTGTTTTTTTTAAATGATTTAAAAACTGATTTTATATAAAGTAAAAACTGTTTTTTTATAGATTTTAAAAACTGATTTTATATAAAGTAAAAACTGTTTTTTTATATAGGTTTTAAAAACTGATTTTTAATAAAAAGGAAAAGATTTAGATTTTAAAAGGAAAAGATTTAGATTTTAAAAGTGAAAAGATTTAAACTTTAAAAGTGAAAAGATTTAGATTTTAAAAAGGAAAGGATTTGAACTTTTAGAACTAAAAATTCGATTTTTATATATCGAACTTTGAAATAAAAATTCGATTTTTATATATTGAACTTTGAAATAAAAATTCGATTTTTATATATTGAACTTTGAAATAAAAATTCGATTTTTATATATTGAACTTTGAAATAAAAATTCGATTTTTATATATTGAACTTTGAAATAAAAATTCGATTTTTATATATTGAACTTTGAAGTAAAAATTCGATTTTTATATATGGAATAGCGAACTAAAAATTCGATTTTTATATATTGAATAGCGAACTAAAAATTCGATTTTTATATATTGAATAGCGAACTAAAAATTCGATTTTTATATATTGAATAGCGAACTAAAAATTCGATTTTTATATATTGAATAGCGAACTAAAAATACGATTTTTATATATTGAATAGCGAAGTAAAAACTCGATTTTTACATATGTAGTGAAAGCGGACAAAGAAGATGACGAAGATGCGATAGCGATGAAGATTTCTATCAAAGAAGTGCCGTGGAGCTAGGATAGCTATAGGTGAGAATTTCTCACTCTTCAATTTAATTTTTCTAGTTATATATATATATACTAGGATGCAGACGGTGCTTAGTAGCACCCGACACAATCGTCCACAGACCATGGACTTGTTTGTTTGGTTGCATAGATTAGTTGAATTATTTGTTTGAAATGAATTGAATTGTTTGGTGAGGTGAAATTGAATGGTTTGATTGATGTGTGAATGGCATGGGCCTTCACTAGACCGGGGATAAGGCTGGGCCTCGTCCCGTTTCTAGTATCGTGCCGTTATGCCGCCGAAATTTTCTAAAATATGTTAGAAAAATAAAAATATCATTTTATTTAAAGAATGAATTGAATAGGAATTCATATGTTGAAATAAAATGTTTTGTCGTTAAAAATATAATTTTTAACGTGAAGTGAATAAAATAAAATATTCATTTATAAACCGGACGGTTTGTTTATGTACACCTATTTGAATGACATTGATTGGGACGATAAATATTACACATCGCCCAACAGCACAAATAAAATAGGTGTTACATTGTTTGAAACCCCACACGGGTGTTGGGATGAAATTTGAAGTTCACTCATCCTGATTGATTAAATATGTCGATCGGTTGATTGACAGGCTGTTATAAGCGTTAGATATCTATATTTGATGCTTATACAGTGTAGTGCACTTTGGTTGATGGTTGATTATTTTCAATGCTATTATATACATGTGTTGTATGAAAATCCATATAATTAATTTTATACGGTAATTGATTGGGCCTCATTCCAGTTTTGAAAAAGAAATATTTGAAAAAGAAATATTTGAAAAAGAAATATTTGAAATAGAATATTTGAAAATAAAGGAGTATATGAAGCCGTGTTGATTAGATTGACGCCATTTTGACGTGAACGATATTTATATCGATTTTAAAACGATTTCGAAATGAATTGAATTGAAAACGACTTCGAAATGAATTGAATTGAAAACGATTTCGAAATGAATTGAATTGAAAACGATTTCGAAATGAATTGAATTGAAAACGAATTCAAATGGAATAGAAAGCGAATTGAAATGAATTCAAATTGAATTGAAATTCGAATTGAATAGAAATGAATTTTTAAACGAATTTATAAAGAAGAATTCAATTTTGCTTTGAATTGAAATAGAAGTTGAAATAGAATTTGAAACGAATTTAAAACTATTTATATAATTCGTTTTAAATAGAAATCGACGAAATATATATTATATATATTATATATATAATATAATGGCCTGAATAGAACGCGCCGCGCCGCGGCAGTTCGCGAATTTCGACCATTTATTTCAAACGGACATTACGGGAGATCCGACCGTCGGATTCTCCTAAAACCGGAACCGTTGGGTTCGTATCGAAAAGAGCTTTCTAAAGAAGGTTAGAAATTTGAAATCTAACGGTTGGATTTGGAGATACGTCCAAATCAAATTCGAAAAAGGTCGCTGTAAGTGCAGTTCGATGGCCGTTGATGGAAATCGACTGTACGGGCCTTGATAAAATTATTAAAAATAGTAATAATTTATGTAAAATCATAAGAAATGATTTGTGAAGATTTGGGATGAAAAACTCCATATTTGAAAAGATAAAAATAGATTTTTATCGAAATGAACTAGTTTTGAACTAGAATTATAATTCTATTTATTTTTAAATAAATAAATTGAATTCGAAAAGGGTTTTGAAAATAACCAAAATTTCCAATGATTGCATTGGAGTGGATTTGAATCGAAATTGTCTTCGGAATATTTCGATGTTGGAATTCGTGATTATACAGGTGTTGTTATGGAAATTTGAAAGATATATTTTTATATCGTTATTCCCAATACGACATTTGTTAATCGTAGAATTTGATATTGAATATAGGCCGATATATTTTCTATTCAGAGCCTTGTATTTAATATCAAATGTGATTTGGGTTTGTCGTGAATGGTGTCTTCACTAACACCGTTCTCGAACCCAGTTGAGAAAAGATTAAATCTTTTTATTTAGATTTAATGAAGTGTACCAATTAAATGATATTTAATTGGAATTGAATTGATATTGATTTTTGGGTTTATCGTGAACAGTGTTTTAAATAACACTCGTTCTTTAACCCGATAATTAATGAATGTGATTTTGGGTTTATCGTGAACCGTGTTTTAAATGACACTGATTCTTTAACCCAGATAATGATTAAAACTAAGTGGAGTTTTAATGAATCTTTAATTAGATTGAAAAGATCGAGAATGGAGTATCACCAGTTTTGCTCCAGGCGATAGTTAAATCTTTAATTAGATTTGAACGTGAAATTTAGAAACTAACTGTCGGTTAGCCAAGCAGAATGGTTTTCTGGATATTGATCTGATGTTGGTTTCGGCCTTCGGGGTTAATATTTGGGGAATTATTCTCTTGATTAATTTACGGTTAGTGACTAATGAATTGGAATGAGGCGTATGTTGTGTTTGTGTAACACTTATTTAAATATACGCGAGTTATTCGGAAAGACCGGGTTTATCCCATTCTGAATAACTGATACGACGATAAGTCGAAGATGAAGACGATGGTCGGAGACCGGAGGTCTTCACGTAGTTTGGGTAATTACTGATGATCTTGATTGGGCTGTACACCCAAGAAGATGGAAACAGTTAGTGATCGTCCAGACGTACTTGGAGATCGATGGATATGCGGGGTACTAGGTGCCTCCGGTTTCGTTCAGACCCAGGACGGACTTGTAAATGGACTGTGTGTCTGACATCGGATTTCATTCTGTGTGACTGATATCGGTTGCATAGGATGGTTTGCCTGTGTGGCATGCTAAGATGCAAATGATCAAGGCTTCTGTTGAAAAGCAAAGTCTTGTGGTGATGATCAAAGCACGGCCTTTGTGGCGTAGCTTTGTGTAACGTTTACCTCGCGTGTTTCACACCAGGTATGAACCAAAAACGGGAGACGGACCTCAGGGAGGACTTGCGTTTCTTTCTAGTTAGAAGTGGCGTCAGTGGTTTTACACGCCCTGACGAGTTTGACTTATGTGGTTGTTGCTGTTGCGAGGCGCCTCGGTTATATCGGTTTCGGCCGATGCATTCTGGTAGGCTGACGGACCAGACTTACACCCCATAGGGTGGGGAAACGTAGTGTTCAGGCATTTTAATCCACATCGGTGGACCGGCCCTGTCGCTCCAAGGCTTGACTGAGTACTTGCCTGTGGCTCGGGCTAGAGAGTCACGAATCGGTGGAGGATCTTGCCCCTAGCCTCGGTTCATAGATGGAAACCCAATTTCCAAATACGTGACATTTGCGGTTTTATTTGTAAACCTATATATGGCGACATGATATATGGTACCCATGCCGCCTATGATTGATACTTATGATTTGAAGTTGTTTTATACACTATGCACTTATAATAGTATCAAATGATTTGTTTTAAACGTATCAAGCATTCTTTGGCTGTTATAAGGGAAAACCCTATCCCCCGGCTTGCGTTGCATTGTGTGATAGGACCTGGGTCTTATAACAGCTTCATTTTTCTTTATTTAGCATTGCGCTGTTTGTTTTATGCACTGGTATCCTTGGGAGGAAACCCGTTCCGTGTTATACGGCGTGGTCCCTTGTTTTACCTAATGATTTAAAATAAAGATTAATAACTGTTTTAGTTCTCACACCAGTCACATGACTGACCTGGAGTTTATTGTTTTAACCTAAACTCTGGGTGCCCTTATTTTGACACGGGCAGCTAGTAGTTTTGGTTTTGCAGATTTATATTCACAGGATCCTGGTTTACAGCTGGAACGATATCCGGAAAGCTTTGTATCCGTATATCTCTTCTAGTTGTGTATTGTATTATTTTCCGCTGCGATGAATTTAAATGTAATTTAAATCTCTGATATTTCTGTGTAATATTCTTTTATACTCTGTATATTCTTGTAATCTGATGCATTGTTGTAATATACAGTAAAATGTTCTTTTATATGCGTTCTGTTGTGGTTTGTTCTCGAACTATCCGACACTTTCCTTTACGGGGAAGTTACGGGTCTTTACATTTGGTATCAGAGCTTTGGTTTACAAAGCTAGAGAACAAGGCACATTAGAACCATACGAAAGAATTCATCAGATATTGGATTAGTAATATCCAATGAGAATGACTCGTTAGAGATAGGATCAGTAGTATCCTAGAACGAGTGTGAAGAGTATATTTTTGAAAATGAAAACAAATTTTTGTTTTGAAAATCTAAATCACTTAATCGTATTTGATTATTTATTTATATTGAGTTGGACAATCCAGTATATGAAGATTTTGCGTATACGTCTGATCCACGTGTATTTGAAATTTTAATATATTGGATAGATATAGCAACACACTCTAGTCGCCCGAAGATGATATTGATGATAGCGATCGCATCATCAACATTTATATTCGTGTTTCGAAGGTGTGATTTCTATATATTTCCATTTGACTGGTGTGAGAACCAAAAAGAAATTTAGATAAGGCCTATTGTGGTGATTTGGCATCAAAAACATGATTTTCTGTATATGTATCAAAGATAATGAATTTGAAACTCTAATTCACTAATTGATTGATGTTTGTGTTGTTTGTTTATTAGTTTGATAATTTTGAACCATTATGCCTAATAGCATCAAATATTGAGTTATATTGAAAATTGGTCGCATTTGCTTGCATATACATACACTTACTTTGAACAGGTCATAGCAAGGAGGCTAGAGCAGAGAATAAAATTTGTTTGCCCGACAAATAGGTACATGTTTACTACATAATTTCCTGTTTTGTTTGGGTGATGATGATTTTGTGAGCCTATTGGCTAGCCGCTTGGCTTTTTCTTTTTCTTTTTGAGATCTGAAGGACCGGGGAAGCTATTTGAAATTCCCCGATGCTCCCGGTGCAGGGGAGGTTATGGCGAAATTTTTCAAAAATTTAGGGTGTTAGCCAAATTTTTGAGGTTTTGGAAAATTCTCAGAAACTAAAGAGTTGGAGAATGGAAGCCGGATCGAATGTAGAACTGAATAATCAAACCACTTTCGACTTTGTTCCTTTTCGGGGACGAAAAGTTTTAAGTGGGGGAGATTGTAACAACCCGGAAAATCTGGGCCAGTTTAAAATTTTTATTTTGGCAATTTTAGCGAATTTTGATTATTTAAAATGAATTATTTTAAATAATATCGACGAGAAAATTTATTTTTAATATAATTCGACGAATATATTTATATACGTCGTCGTTAGAATATAAATATTTATATATAATTATAAATAGAATTGAAAATGACGCGGTAGTTCGATAATTCGATTTCAAACTTCAATTGAATGTACCGGGTGCAAAACAATCCGGATTTTAGTGAAACCAAAAATAATGGAATCTAATTGTGAATATCTTTCCAACGAATCCGAAAAATCAAAAGTTCGTAGCGGGAATCAAAAGATATGTCCAGTTGAAAATTCTGAATAGTCGCTATGGAATTCAGGCCCTTAAAAATGGACATTTTGCAAACGACCTCGGATTTCGATGAAACCAGTTTTGTTGGGTCCGTGATGTTAAGTTATTGCTAGATTCCAAATTTCATAATTTTTCGAACCAGTATGTGAGTGTGGCAAAGGAAAACGTGTTTTGACCATTTCAGTTGATTTTAATCGACTGGAAATTGGCCATTTTTCTAACGGTCTCAGAATTCGACGAAACTAGTTTTGTTAGGACCGTATCTTCAATACGAAGCTAGAAAATATTTTTCGAGAATTTTTAGAGTTCGTATGTGACCCCGGTAATTTGAAATGTACGTTTAAAATTCAATATAGTGATTTAAATGTAAATTCCGCGGAAACTGATTCAAACGATCAAACCAGCTTGTGATACATATCCCATTGTGTTCAGAATGGGGGTAAAACGCTAGGGGCGATAGTCGTTGGGTCTCGTTAGGTGTTCGAATTAAAAGTCAACATTTAGGGTTGAAAATAAAATAAATAAAATAATATATATATAAAAGATATAAACCCCCCCCTTTTTCTCGTTTACTTTCAGAAAGAAAAAGAAAAAAAAAAAAAAACAAACGAGATCGACGCCACCAACGTTCAGCCCCACCGCCGCTCAACCTGCCGTGACCCCCCCAGTTCCGTTCTTCTCCTCGTTCTCCAGCTCCCTCCCTCCTCCGCCTCGACCTAGCCCAGACGCAGTCAACCGACGCCCCCAAACCCATATCCGTCGCCACCAGATCGACGCTTGCACCGCCCCCCGACGACCCCTAGCGCCTGTCCTCCGACGATCGGCGAAAACTCCCCTCCTCTCCCATACCTGTAAGTTTTATTTTTATCTTTATTTTTATTTACTCTTCAATTTTAGTTAAGTGTTCTGTTGAATTTTAAACTGATTTTATGTTGAATTTTAATTAGATTCAAAACTGTTTTTTTTTTATATAGGTTTTAAAAACTGTTTTTTTTAAATGATTTAAAAACTGATTTTATATAAAGTAAAAACTGTTTTTTTATAGATTTTAAAAACTGATTTTATATAAAGTAAAAACTGTTTTTTTATATAGGTTTTAAAAACTGATTTTTAATAAAAAGGAAAAGATTTAGATTTTAAAAGGAAAAGATTTAGATTTTAAAAGTGAAAAGATTTAAACTTTAAAAGTGAAAAGATTTAGATTTTAAAAAGGAAAGGATTTGAACTTTTAGAACTAAAAATTCGATTTTTATATATCGAACTTTGAAATAAAAATTCGATTTTTATATATTGAACTTTGAAATAAAAATTCGATTTTTATATATTGAACTTTGAAATAAAAATTCGATTTTTATATATTGAACTTTGAAATAAAAATTCGATTTTTATATATTGAACTTTGAAATAAAAATTCGATTTTTATATATTGAACTTTGAAGTAAAAATTCGATTTTTATATATGGAATAGCGAACTAAAAATTCGATTTTTATATATTGAATAGCGAACTAAAAATTCGATTTTTATATATTGAATAGCGAACTAAAAATTCGATTTTTATATATTGAATAGCGAACTAAAAATTCGATTTTTATATATTGAATAGCGAACTAAAAATACGATTTTTATATATTGAATAGCGAAGTAAAAACTCGATTTTTACATATGTAGTGAAAGCGGACAAAGAAGATGACGAAGATGCGATAGCGATGAAGATTTCTATCAAAGAAGTGCCGTGGAGCTAGGATAGCTATAGGTGAGAATTTCTCACTCTTCAATTTAATTTTTCTAGTTATATATATATATACTAGGATGCAGACGGTGCTTAGTAGCACCCGACACAATCGTCCACAGACCATGGACTTGTTTGTTTGGTTGCATAGATTAGTTGAATTATTTGTTTGAAATGAATTGAATTGTTTGGTGAGGTGAAATTGAATGGTTTGATTGATGTGTGAATGGCGTGGGCCTTCACTAGACCGGGGATAAGGCTAGGCCTCGTCCCGTTTCTAGTATCGTGCCGTTATGCCGCCGAAATTTTCTAAAATATGTTAGAAAAATAAAAATATCATTTTATTTAAAGAATGAATTGAATAGGAATTCATATGTTGAAATAAAATGTTTTGTCGTTAAAAATATAATTTTTAACGTGAAGTGAATAAAATAAAATATTCATTTATAAACCGGACGGTTTGTTTATGTACACCTATTTGAATGACATTGATTGGGACGATAAATATTACACATCGCCCAACAGCACAAATAAAATAGGTGTTACATTGTTTGAAACCCCACACGGGTGTTGGGATGAAATTTGAAGTTCACTCATCCTGATTGATTAAATATGTCGATCGGTTGATTGACAGGCTGTTATAAGCGTTAGATATCTATATTTGATGCTTATACAGTGTAGTGCACTTTGGTTGATGGTTGATTATTTTCAATGCTA
The DNA here is from genome assembly GCA_030737875.1 of Allium sativum. Lineage (NCBI taxonomy): Eukaryota > Viridiplantae > Streptophyta > Magnoliopsida > Asparagales > Amaryllidaceae > Allium > Allium sativum. Next base: position 421,886,516 of record CM060909.1, on the reverse strand, counting down.
TTATATACATGTGTTGTATGAAAATCCATATAATTAATTTTATATGGTAATTGATTGGGCCTCATTCCAGTTTTGAAAAAGAAATATTTGAAAAAGAAATATTTGAAAAAGAAATATTTGAAATAGAATATTTGAAAATAAAGGAGTATATGAAGCCGTGTTGATTAGATTGACGCCATTTTGACGTGAACGATATTTATATCGATTTTAAAACGATTTCGAAATGAATTGAATTGAAAACGACTTCGAAATGAATTGAATTGAAAACGATTTCGAAATGAATTGAATTGAAAACGATTTCGAAATGAATTGAATTGAAAACGAATTCAAATGGAATAGAAAGCGAATTGAAATGAATTCAAATTGAATTGAAATTCGAATTGAATAGAAATGAATTTTTAAACGAATTTATAAAGAAGAATTCAATTTTGCTTTGAATTGAAATAGAAGTTGAAATAGAATTTGAAACGAATTTAAAACTATTTATATAATTCGTTTTAAATAGAAATCGACGAAATATATATTATATATATTATATATATAATATAATGGCCTGAATAGAACGCGCCGCGCCGCGGCAGTTCGCGAATTTCGACCATTTATTTCAAACGGACATTACGGGAGATCCGACCGTCGGATTCTCCTAAAACCGGAACCGTTGGGTTCGTATCGAAAAGAGCTTTCTAAAGAAGGTTAGAAATTTGAAATCTAACGGTTGGATTTGGAGATACGTCCAAATCAAATTCGAAAAAGGTCGCTGTAAGTGCAGTTCGATGGCCGTTGATGGAAATCGACTGTACGGGCCTTGATAAAATTATTAAAAATAGTAATAATTTATGTAAAATCATAAGAAATGATTTGTGAAGATTTGGGATGAAAAACTCCATATTTGAAAAGATAAAAATAGATTTTTATCGAAATGAACTAGTTTTGAACTAGAATTATAATTCTATTTATTTTTAAATAAATAAATTGAATTCGAAAAGGGTTTTGAAAATAACCAAAATTTCCAATGATTGCATTGGAGTGGATTTGAATCGAAATTGTCTTCGGAATATTTCGATGTTGGAATTCGTGATTATACAGGTGTTGTTATGGAAATTTGAAAGATATATTTTTATATCGTTATTCCCAATACGACATTTGTTAATCGTAGAATTTGATATTGAATATAGGCCGATATATTTTCTATTCAGAGCCTTGTATTTAATATCAAATGTGATTTGGGTTTGTCGTGAATGGTGTCTTCACTAACACCGTTCTCGAACCCAGTTGAGAAAAGATTAAATCTTTTTATTTAGATTTAATGAAGTGTACCAATTAAATGATATTTAATTGGAATTGAATTGATATTGATTTTTGGGTTTATCGTGAACAGTGTTTTAAATAACACTCGTTCTTTAACCCGATAATTAATGAATGTGATTTTGGGTTTATCGTGAACCGTGTTTTAAATGACACTGATTCTTTAACCCAGATAATGATTAAAACTAAGTGGAGTTTTAATGAATCTTTAATTAGATTGAAAAGATCGAGAATGGAGTATCACCAGTTTTGCTCCAGGCGATAGTTAAATCTTTAATTAGATTTGAACGTGAAATTTAGAAACTAACTGTCGGTTAGCCAAGCAGAATGGTTTTCTGGATATTGATCTGATGTTGGTTTCGGCCTTCGGGGTTAATATTTGGGGAATTATTCTCTTGATTAATTTACGGTTAGTGACTAATGAATTGGAATGAGGCGTATGTTGTGTTTGTGTAACACTTATTTAAATATACGCGAGTTATTCGGAAAGACCGGGTTTATCCCATTCTGAATAACTGATACGACGATAAGTCGAAGATGAAGACGATGGTCGGAGACCGGAGGTCTTCACGTAGTTTGGGTAATTACTGATGATCTTGATTGGGCTGTACACCCAAGAAGATGGAAACAGTTAGTGATCGTCCAGACGTACTTGGAGATCGATGGATATGCGGGGTACTAGGTGCCTCCGGTTTCGTTCAGACCCAGGACGGACTTGTAAATGGACTGTGTGTCTGACATCGGATTTCATTCTGTGTGACTGATATCGGTTGCATAGGATGGTTTGCCTGTGTGGCATGCTAAGATGCAAATGATCAAGGCTTCTGTTGAAAAGCAAAGTCTTGTGGTGATGATCAAAGCACGGCCTTTGTGGCGTAGCTTTGTGTAACGTTTACCTCGCGTGTTTCACACCAGGTATGAACCAAAAACGGGAGACGGACCTCAGGGAGGACTTGCGTTTCTTTCTAGTTAGAAGTGGCGTCAGTGGTTTTACATGCCCTGACGAGTTTGACTTATGTGGTTGTTGCTGTTGCGAGGCGCCTCGGTTATATCGGTTTCGGCCGATGCATTCTGGTCGGCTGACGGACCAGACTTACACCCCATAGGGTGGGGAAACGTAGTGTTCAGGCATTTTAATCCACATCGGTGGACCGGCCCTGTCGCTCCAAGGCTTGACTGAGTACTTGCCTGTGGCTCGGGCTAGAGAGTCACGAATCGGTGGAGGATCTTGCCCCTAGCCTCGGTTCATAGATTGAAACCCAATTTCCAAATACGTGACATTTGCGGTTTTATTTGTAAACCTATATATGGCGACATGATATATGGTACCCATGCCGCCTATGATTGATACTTATGATTTGAAGTTGTTTTATACACTATGCACTTATAATAGTATCAAATGATTTGTTTTAAACGTATCAAGCATTCTTTGGCTGTTATAAGGGAAAACCCTATCCCCCGGCTTGCGTTGCATTGTGTGATAGGACCTGGGTCTTATAACAGCTTCATTTTTCTTTATTTAGCATTGCGCTGTTTGTTTTATGCACTGGTATCCTTGGGAGGAAACCCGTTCCGTGTTATACGGCGTGGTCCCTTGTTTTACCTAATGATTTAAAATAAAGATTAATAACTGTTTTAGTTCTCACACCAGTCACATGACTGACCTGGAGTTTATTGTTTTAACCTAAACTCTGGGTGCCCTTATTTTGACACGGGCAGCTAGTAGTTTTGGTTTTGCAGATTTATATTCACAGGATCCTGGTTTACAGCTGGAACGATATCCGGAAAGCTTTGTATCCGTATATCTCTTCTAGTTGTGTATTGTATTATTTTCCGCTGCGATGAATTTAAATGTAATTTAAATCTCTGATATTTCTGTGTAATATTCTTTTATACTCTGTATATTCTTGTAATCTGATGCATTGTTGTAATATACAGTAAAATGTTCTTTTATATGCGTTCTGTTGTGGTTTGTTCTCGAACTATCCGACACTTTCCTTTACGGGGAAGTTACGGGTCTTTACATGCTCCCAGCAAATATTACTAGCACGTCAATTTTTGAAAAGAATTTGAAGTCTAAGAAGTTGAATTACATAATAACACTTAGATCTAAATAAAGAACGTGCATTTAACAAAAAAATTAAAAATTAAGAGCAAAGAAAAAGCATACCTAAAAGATCAAAAATCCTAATTTTGAAGTAGACGAAATCGCAGCATAAGCCCTTCGATCGCTCAAGTTTAGTTCAAAGAAGAGAGAAGCATAAACAATGCAAATCTATTAATGTAAAGAGAGAAAAGAAATCTATTTGCTAGGGAATAAGAGGAGAGGATTGATTCCACAAGTGAATATAAAGACAATAAGGAATGAAACTTATGGGTTTAGAAGAGGGGTTATTGTCGAAACACCAATACTATGCATTTAAATGGTGAAAAGAACACAAATAATCCAATGGTTAATGCACTTTCTCAAAGTATTTTAGACAACATCTAATATAAAAATTAAATGGTTACATGAAATAATACCGTAGTCATTTTACCAATTTACATTCATAAAAAATCTTTACTAGTTTAGAGAGAGAGATTGCCTTTTGTAGATTCACGAATTTTTAGAGAGAAATTATCTTTTACAAGGAGATCTTGAAAAATTGCATTTTACTAGTTCGTACAATCACGAATTTATAGTCATTTTACTAGTTTGAAAAGTTGCCCGTTCAATGAACTCGCACTTTATCACCGGTTTAAACCTCTAGAAGTAATTCAAACTCCATCAAATTTTTAGATCAATGTGGATAGATCCTACCGATAAGTTATTCTTCTTTACAATTCTTATGATTCTCCACTATTTCTTTATGAATCTTTTTCCATCAATCAATTTTTTTACTTTTGATTTCGTTTGATTTATTTATTTATGTTGTTATTGAATATAATTATGAGAAATTACAAAGCGGATCGATAGATGATGGGATGTATATATTAATAAAATATTATTTAGTAGCTTATTATCTACGATCGTCCGCAGTAGTAGCCTAGCGGTTACAGACTTACGGCATGATAACCGTGGCGTGGGTTTGAAACCTAGATTAAGATGCTAAGAGCTTTGTAACGGCAAGGAATTTCGCTCGGTCCGAATCAGTCGCTAAACCGACCCAAACCGTTCGAAACGCCCTATCGTTGAGAACACGACAAAACAGAACGCATACAAAAGAACATTTCATTGTATATTACATCAATGCATCAGATTACAAGAATATACAGAGTATAAAAGAATATTACACAGAAATATCAGAGATTTAAATTACATTTAAATACATAGCAGCGGAAAATAATACAATACACAACTAGAAGAGATATACGGATACAAAGCTTTCCGGATATCGTTCCAGCTGTAAACCAGGATCCTGTGAATATACATCTGCAAAACCAAAACTACTAGCTGCCCGTGTCAAAATAAGGGCACCCAGAGTTTAGGTTAAAACAATAAACTCCAGGTCAGTCATGTGACTGGTGTGAGAACTAAAACAGTTATTAATCTTTGTTTTTAAAGTTAGATAAATCAAGGGACTACGGCGTATAACACGGAACGGGTTTCCTCCCAAGAATACCAGTGCATAAACAAACAGCGCAATGCTAAATAAAGAAAAATGAAGTTGTTATAAGACCCAGGTCCTATCACACAATGCAACGCAAGCCGGGGGATAGGGTTTTCCCTTATAACAACCAAAGAATGCTTGATACGTTTAAAACAAATCATTTGATACTATTATAAGTGCATAGTGTATAAAACAACTTCAAATCATAAGTATCAATCATAGGCGGCATGAGCGTCCCATGCCACTATGTCGCCATATATAGGTTTACAAATAAAACCGCAAATGTCACGTATTTGGAAATTGGATTTCCGTCTATGAACTGAGGCAAAAGATAGTCCTCAACCGATTCGTGACTCTCTAGCCCGAGCCACAGGATCAGAACGCATCAACCCTTTAGATCGTCAGGGCCGGTCCACCGATGTGGATTATTATGCCTGAACACTACGTTTCCCCACCCTATGGGGTGTAAGTGAGCCAACTAAATGACTCCATCGGTTCGAGAACGACCGATCAATCCGAGGCGCCTCGCAACAGCAACAACCACATAAGTCAAACTCGTCAGGGCGTGTAAAACCACTGACGCCACTTATAGCTAGAAAGAAACGCAAGTCCTCCCTGATGTCCCCTCCCGTTTTTGGTTCATACCGGGTGTGAAACTCGCGAAGTAAACGTTACACAAAGCTACGCCACAAAGGCCGTGCTTCGATCATCACCACAAGACTTTGCTTTTCAATAGAAGCCTCGATCAATTGCCACTTAGGCATGCCACACAGGCAATTCACTCCATGCATTTGATATCCATCAATATATAACCCCTGAGCTCGTACGTCTCAGAGAAGGGCGTTAAGCAAGAGAATAAATTCTCCGCCGCCAAACAGATATATATTTAATAGAAATCAATCACACAGACTAAAATCCAATGTCAGACACACAGTCCATTTACAAGTCCGTTCTGGGTCTGAACGAAACCGGAGGCACCTAGTACCCCGCGTATCCATCGATCTCCAAGCACGTCTGGACGATCACCAACTGTTTCCATCTTCTTGGGTGTACAGCCCAATCAAGATCATCAGTTATCACCCAAACGACGTGAAGACTTCTGGTCTTCGACCACCGTCTTCATCTTCGACACCACGTCGAATCAGTTATTCAGAATGGGATAAACCCGGTCTTTCTGAATAACTCGCGTATATATTATAAAAGTGTTACACAAACACAACATACGCCTCATTCCAATTCAGAATATTCTTTTATTCAAATATGCCTATACTTTGGGAAAAGTTCCCATTAATTTTATCCAAGATAAACTCTTTGAATTTATTCTTTAATTTCCTTTGAATATCAATTCAAACTAGTCGGGATTAGCGAACCACACCGAAGTAATCATTTATTTTATTTCCCAATCCCAACCTATTCATCCCATGAAGTAAAACTGGTTATACTTCATATCTAACACCACGGTGTTATCGGTAAATTCAATTACCATTTCACGTTCAAATCTAATTAAAGATTTAACTATCGCCTGGAGTAAAACTAGTGATACTCCATTCTCGATCATTTCAATCTTAATTAAAGATTCATTAAAACTCCACTTAGTTTTAATCTTCAACTGGGTTAAAGAATCAGTGTCATTTAAAACACGGTTCACGATAAACCCAAAATCACATTCATTAATTTTCGGGTTAAAGAACGAGTGTTATTTAAAACACTGTTCACGATAAACCCAAAAATCAATATCAATTCAATTCCAATTAAATATTATTTAATTGGTACACTTTATTAAATCTAAATAAAAAGATTTAATCTTTTCTCAACTGGGTTCAAGAACAGTGTTAGTGAAGACACCATTCACGACAAACCCAAATCACATTTGATATTCAATACAAGGCTCTGAATAGAAAATATATCGGCTTATATTCAATATCAAATCCTACGACTAACAAATGTCGTATTGGAAATAACGATATAAATATATATCTTTCAAATTTCCATAACAACATCTGTATAATCACGAATTCCAACATCGAAATATTCCGACGACAATTTCGATTCAAATCCACTCCAATGCAATCATTGGAAATTTTGGTTATTTTTAAAACCCTTTTCAAATTCAATTTATTTATTTAAAAATAAATAGAATTATAATTCTAGTTCAAAACTAGTTCATTTCGATAAAAATCTATTTTTATCCTTTCAAATATGGAGTTTTTCATCCCAATCCTCACAAATCATTTCTTATGATTTTACACAAATTATTACTATTTTTAATAATTTTATCAAGGCCCGTACAGTCGATTTCCATCAATGGCCATCGAACTGCACTTACAGCGACCTTTTTCGAATTTGATTTGGACGTATCTCCAAATCCAACCGTTAGATTTCAAATTTCTAACATTCGTTAGAAAGCTCTTTTCGATACGAACCCAACGGTTCCGGTTTTAGGAGAATCCGACGGTCGGATCTCCCGTAATGTCCGTTTGAAATAAATGGTCGAAATTCACGAACTGCCGCGGCGCGGCGCATTCTATTCAGGCCATTATATTATATATATAATATATATTTCGTCGATTTCTATTTAAAAATGAATTATATAAATAGTTTTAAATTCGTTTCAAAAGCAATTTCAACTTCCATTTCAATTCAATTCAAAATTGAATTCTTCTTTATAAATTCGTTTTAAAATTTATTTCTATTCAATTCAAATTTCAATTCAATTTGAATTCATTTCAATTTGCTTTCAATTCAATTTGAAATCGTTTTCAATTCAATTCATTTCGAAATCGTTTTCAATTCAATTCATTTCGAAATCGTTTTCAATTCAATTCATTTCGAAATCGTTTTCAATTCAATTCATTTCGAAATCGTTTTCAATTCAATTCATTTCGAAATCGTTTTCAATTCAATTCATTTTAAAATGAATAAAATCGATATAAATATCGTTCACGTCAAAATGGCGTCAATCTAATCAACACGGCTTCATATATTGACATTTTCAAATATTCCATTTCGAATATTTCTATTTCAAATATTTCTATTTTAAAACTGGAATGAGGCCCAATCAATTACCATATAAAGTTAATTATATGGATTTTCATACAACACATGTATAATAGCCTTGAAAAATAATCAACCATCAACCAAAGTGCACTACACTGTATAAGCATCAAATATAGATATCTAACGCTTATAACAGCCTGTCAATCAATCGATCGACATATTTAATCAATCAGGATGAGTGAACTTCAAATTTCATCCCAACACCCGTGTGGGGTTTCAAACAATCAAACACAGATTTTATTTGTGCAGTTGGGCGATGTGTGAAATTTATCGTCCCAATCAATGTCTTTCAAATAGGTGTACACAAACAAACCGTCCGGTTTGTAAATGAATATTTTATTTTATTCACTTTCACTATATTCATATTCACGTTAAAAATTATATTTTTAACGATAAAACATTTTATTCCAACATATGAATTTCTATTATTCATTTACACAATAAAATGATATTTTTATTTTCTAATATATTTTAGAAAATTTCGGCGGCATAACGGCACGATACTAGAAACGGGAAGAGGCCTAGCCTTATCCCCGGTCTAGTGAAGGCCCACGCCATTCACACATCAATCAAATCACCAAACAACCAAATTCAAATCAAATCATATAACTAATCTATGCAACCAAACAAACAAGTCCATGGTCTGTGGACGATTGTGTCGGGTGCTACTAAGCACCGTCTGCATCCTAGTATATATAGATAATTATAAAAGAAATTGAAAGGTGAGAAATTCTCACAAATAGCTATCCAACTACTTGACTCTTCTTTGATAGAAATCTTCATCGCTATCGCCTTTTTGTTACCCTCGTTGCCCGTTTTCACTACCTATGTAAAAATCGAATTTTTACTTCGCTATTCAATATATAAAAAATCATATTTTTATTTCGAAGTTCAACATATAAAAATCCTATTTTTATTTCGAAGTTCAACATATAAAAATCCTATTTTTATTTCGAAGTTCAACATATAAAAATCCTATTTTTATTTCGAAGTTCAACATATAAAAATCCTATTTTTATTTCGAAAACATCATGCTATTTTAAAACAATGCAAATTCTATATTTTTTTTTTATAAAAACAATGCAACTTCTATTTTTAAAACATCATATTTATACATCTAGTCTATTTCTATAAACATCATATATATTGTCATTTATATTTCAAAAACAACACCTTTTTATATCATGCTATATTTAATTAAAAACTGATTTTTTTAAATGATGTTTTTAACATAAAAACTGCTCCCCTTTTTTTGTAAATAATGTATTTAACATTAAAAAAACTACTGTTATTACCTTTCTTCTTTTGAAAATACACTGTCGCTCCTTCAATCGCCTACGCCGCCACCCTCAAGCAACCTGAACTCGATCCATGTGCACCCCATCGAAGTCCGTGACAACCCCCACCACTGCCAGGAACGGCGGCCACCTCGGTCTTCCCCGTCGGCCAGAAATTGACCTCGAACTGTGCGCCTTTGAGCGCCAGAAACTCCTCCATCCCTCCACGATAAACTACCAAACCCGTATGATTTTACAGAGCTTGAGGAGATCTATAATTTAGGCTGAAGAATCATTATTTATTTCGTGTTGGATTCGAAGATTTTGAGGAGGGAAGATTGGGTGATTTCAGACGTCGATCGTGATGGGGGTGCTGCTGTAAAGGGCGTTGACCGAGACAAACAGAATTTAGGGTTTTGAAAGGGATGGGGGCATTTATAATTAATATTTAATTTAATTCTTTTAATTTTCAAATTACATGTTTACCGATATGAACTTCAAATCAAACCCAACAACTGTCACCCCTAGCTAATTACCCCCATTCTGAACACAATGGGATATGCTGCGTAACCCAACTCGGCTGTTACGATCAGTTTTCGTTGAATTTACATTTAAATCCTTATGTTGAATTTTAAACGTACATTTCAAATTACCGGGGTCACATACTAACTCTAAAAATTCTCAAAAAATATTTTCTAGCTTCGTAGTGACGATACGGTCCTAACAAAACTAGTTTCGTCGAATTCTGAGATCGTTAGAAAAATGGCCAATTTCCAGTCGATTAAAATCAACTGAAACCGGTCAAACGCGTTTTCCTTTGCCACGCTCACATATTGATTCAGAAAATTATGAAATTTGGAACCTAGCAATAACTTTACATCACGGCCCAACAAAACTGGTTTCGTCGAAATCCGAGGTCGTTTGCAAAATGTCCATTTTTAAGGGCCTGAATTCCATAGCGACTATTCAGAATTTTCAACTGGACATATCTTTTGATCCTCGCCATGAAATTTAAATTATTCGGATTCGTTGGAAAGATATTCACAATTAGATCCTAATGTTTTTGGTTTCACTAAAATCCGGATTGTTTTGCACCCGGTACATTCAATTGAAGTTTGAAATCGAATTATCGAACTACCGCGCCATTTTCAATTCCTTTTATAATTATTATATATTCTAACGACGACGTATATAATATATACGTCCTAATTATATTCAAAATAAATTTCTCGTCGATATTATTTAAAATAATTCATTTTAAATAATCAAAACTCGCTAAAATTGCCAAAATAAAATTTTTAAACTGGCCCAGATTTTACGGGTTGTTACAATCTCCCCCACTTAAAACTTTTCGTCCCCGAAAAGGAACAAAGTCGAAAGTGGTTTGATTATTCAGCTCTACGATCGATCTGGCTTCCATTCTCCAACTCTTTAGTTTCTGAGAATTTTCAAAATTTCAAAAATTTGGCTAACACCCTAAATTTTTGAAAAATTTCGCCATAACCTCCCCTACACCGGGAGCATCGGGGAATTTCAAATAGCTTCCCCGGTCCTTCAGATCTCAAAAAGAAAAAGAAAAAGCCAATAGGCTCATAAAATCATCATCACCCAAACAAAACAGTAAATTATGTAGTAAACATGTACCTATTTGTCGGGCAAACAAATTTTATTCTCTGCTCTAGCCTCCTTGCTATGACCTGTTCAATGATATATATGTATATGCAAGCAAATGCGACTGATTTCAATACAATTCATTATTCGATATAATTAGGCGAAATGGTTCAAAATTATCAAACAATTAAACAAAATACACAAACATCAATCAATTAGTGAATTAACGTTTCAAATTCATAATTTTAATACATATACAAAAATCAAATTTTTGATGCCAAATCACAACAATAGGCCCTATCTAATTTTGGTTCTCACACCAGTCAATAGGAAATATATAGATATCACACCTTCGAAACACGAATACCAATTCTGATGATGTTCGAACTATCATCAGAATCATCTTCGGGCGCCTAGAGTGTGATTCTATATCTATCCAGTATATTAAAATTTCAAATACACGTGGATCAGACGTATACGCAAAATCTTTATATACTGGACTGTCCAACTCAATATAAATAGATAATCAAATACGAATAATTGATTTAAATTTTCAAAACAAAAATTTGTTTTCACTTTCAAAAATATACTCTTCACACTCGTTCTAGGATACTACTGATCCCATCTCTAACGAGTCATTCCCGTTGGATATTACTAATCCAATATCTGACGAATTCTTTCGTATGGTTCTAATGTGTCTTGTTCTCGAGCTCTGTAAACCAAAGCTCTGATACCAACTGTAACGGCAACGCGAAATCCGGTAGGCTTTGCAACCATCCCTTCATCTTCCATTCCAGCAGGTAAAACCCACCGCGGCTCACAGCGGTCCCCCAGTTACTTGTTTTACGGCAACCCTCTCGAGTCTCGCGCCCACTGGCGAACCAACCCCCACCACAAGGGACATGTGGGGGTAAGAGTCTCCCGTTCGCCACCAAACCGCGAAGCGAGAACCCCCCATCACGACTGCAACAAGAACTGGTGATACTCCATTCTCGATCATTTCAATCTTAATTAAAGATTCATTAAAACTCCACTTAGTTTTAATCTTCAACTGGGTTAAAGAATCAGTGTCATTTAAAACACGGTTCACGATAAACCCAAAATCACATTCATTAATTTTCGGGTTAAAGAACGAGTGTTATTTAAAACACTGTTCACGATAAACCCAAAAATCAATATCAATTCAATTCCAATTAAATATTATTTAATTGGTACACTTTATTAAATCTAAATAAAAAGATTTAATCTTTTCTCAACTGGGTTCAAGAACAGTGTTAGTGAAGACACCATTCACGACAAACCCAAATCACATTTGATATTCAATACAAGGCTCTGAATAGAAAATATATCGGCTTATATTCAATATCAAATCCTACGACTAACAAATGTCGTATTGGAAATAACGATATAAATATATATCTTTCAAATTTCCATAACAACATCTGTATAATCACGAATTCCAACATCGAAATATTCCGACGACAATTTCGATTCAAATCCACTCCAATGCAATCATTGGAAATTTTGGTTATTTTTAAAACCCTTTTCAAATTCAATTTATTTATTTAAAAATAAATAGAATTATAATTCTAGTTCAAAACTAGTTCATTTCGATAAAAATCTATTTTTATCCTTTCAAATATGGAGTTTTTCATCCCAATCCTCACAAATCATTTCTTATGATTTTACACAAATTATTACTATTTTTAATAATTTTATCAAGGCCCGTACAGTCGATTTCCATCAATGGCCATCGAACTGCACTTACAGCGACCTTTTTCGAATTTGATTTGGACGTATCTCCAAATCCAACCGTTAGATTTCAAATTTCTAACATTCGTTAGAAAGCTCTTTTCGATACGAACCCAACGGTTCCGGTTTTAGGAGAATCCGACGGTCGGATCTCCCGTAATGTCCGTTTGAAATAAATGGTCGAAATTCACGAACTGCCGCGGCACGGCGCATTCTATTCAGGCCATTATATTATATATAATATATATTTCGTCGATTTCTATTTAAAAACGAATTATATAAATAGTTTTAAATTCGTTTCAAAAGCAATTTCAACTTCCATTTCAATTCAATTCAAAATTGAATTCTTCTTTATAAATTCGTTTTAAAATTCATTTCTATTCAATTCAAATTTCAATTCAATTTGAATTCATTTCAATTTGCTTTCAATTCAATTTGAAATCGTTTTCAATTCAATTCATTTCGAAATCGTTTTCAATCTAATTCATTTCGAAATCGTTTTCAATTCAATTCATTTCGAAATCGTTTTCAATTCAATTCATTTCGAAATCGTTTTCAATTCAATTCATTTCGAAATCGTTTTCAATTCAATTCATTTCGAAATCGTTTTCAATTCAATTCATTTTAAAATGAATAAAATCGATATAAATATCGTTCACGTCAAAATGGCGTCAATCTAATCAACACGGCTTCATATATTGACATTTTCAAATATTCCATTTCGAATATTTCTATTTCAAATATTTCTATTTTAAAACTGGAATGAGGCCCAATCAATTACCATATAAAGTTAATTATATGGATTTTCATACAACACATGTATAATAGCCTTGAAAAATAATCAACCATCAACCAAAGTGCACTACACTGTATAAGCATCAAATATAGATATCTAACGCTTATAACAGCCTGTCAATCAATCGATCGACATATTTAATCAATCAGGATGAGTGAACTTCAAATTTCATCCCAACACCCGTATGGGGTTTCAAACAATCAAACACAGATTTTATTTGTGCAGTTGGGCGATGTGTGAAATTTATCGTCCCAATCAATGTCTTTCAAATAGGTGTACACAAACAAACCGTCCGGTTTGTAAATGAATATTTTATTTTATTCACTTTCACTATATTCATATTCACGTTAAAAATTATATTTTTAACGATAAAACATTTTATTCCAACATATGAATTTCTATTATTCATTTACACAATAAAATGATATTTTTATTTTCTAACATATTTTAGAAAATTTCGGCGGCATAACGGCACGATACTAGAAACGGGAAGAGGCCTAGCCTTATCCCCGGTCTAGTGAAGGCCCACGCCATTCACACATCAATCAAATCACCAAACAACCAAATTCAAATCAAATCATATAACTAATCTATGCAACCAAACAAACAAGTCCATGGTCTGTGGACGATTGTGTCGGGTGCTACTAAGCACCGTCTGCATCCTAGTATATATAGATAATTATAAAAGAAATTGAAAGGTGAGAAATTCTCACAAATAGCTATCCAACTACTTGACTCTTCTTTGATAGAAATCTTCATCGCTATCGCCTTTTTGTTACCCTCGTTGCCCGTTTTCACTACCTATGTAAAAATCGAATTTTTACTTCGCTATTCAATATATAAAAAATCATATTTTTATTTCGAAGTTCAACATATAAAAATCCTATTTTTATTTCGAAGTTCAACATATAAAAATCCTATTTTTATTTCGAAGTTCAACATATAAAAATCCTATTTTTATTTCGAAGTTCAACATATAAAAATCCTATTTTTATTTCGAAGTTCAACATATAAAAATCCTATTTTTATTTCGAAAACATCATGCTATTTTAAAACAATGCAAATTCTATATTTTTTTTTTAAACAATGCAACTTCTATTTTTAAAACATCATATTTATACATCTAGTCTATTTCTATAAACATCATATATATTGTCATTTATATTTCAAAAACAACACCTTTTTATATCATGCTATATTTAATTAAAAACTGATTTTTTAAATGATGTTTTTAACATAAAAACTGCTCCCCTTTTTTTGTAAATAATGTATTTAACATTAAAAAAACTACTGTTATTACCTTTCTTCTTTTGAAAATACATTGTCGCTCCTTCAATCGCCTACGCCGCCACCCTCAAGCAACCTGAACTCGATCCATGTGCACCCCATCGAAGTCCGTGACAACCCCCACCACTGCCAGGAACGGCAGCCACCTCGGTCTTCCCCGTCGGCCAGAAATTGACCTCGAACTGTGCGCCTTTGAGCGCCAGAAACTCCTCCATCCCTCCACGATAAACTACCAAACCCGTATGATTTTACAGAGCTTGAGGAGATCTATAATTTAGGCTGAAGAATCATTATTTATTTCGTGTTGGATTCGAAGATTTTGAGGAGGGAAGATTGGGTGATTTCAGACGTCGATCGTGATGGGGGTGCTGCTGTAAAGGGCGTTGACCGAGACAAACAGAATTTAGGGTTTTGAAAGGGATGGGGGCATTTATAATTAATATTTAATTTAATTCTTTTAATTTTCAAATTACATGTTTACCGATATGAACTTCAAATCAAACCCAACAACTGTCGCCCCTAGCTAATTACCCCCATTCTGAACACAATGGGATATGCTGCGTAACCCAACTCGGCTGTTACGATCAGTTTTCGTTGAATTTACATTTAAATCCTTATGTTGAATTTTAAACGTACATTTCAAATTACCGGGGTCACATACTAACTCTAAAAATTCTCAAAAAATATTTTCTAGCTTCGTAGTGACGATACGGTCCTAACAAAACTAGTTTCGTCGAATTCTGAGATCGTTAGAAAAATGGCCAATTTCCAGTCGATTAAAATCAACTGAAACCGGTCAAACGCGTTTTCCTTTGCCACGCTCACATATTGATTCAGAAAATTATGAAATTTGGAACCTAGCAATAACTTTACATCACGGACCCAACAAAACTGGTTTCGTCGAAATCCGAGGTCGTTTGCAAAATGTCCATTTTTAAGGGCCTGAATTCCATAGCGACTATTCAGAATTTTCAACTGGACATATCTTTTGATCCTCGCCATGAAATTTCAATTATTCGGATTCGTTGGGAAGATATTCACAATTAGATCCTAATGTTTTTGGTTTCACTAAAATCCGGATTGTTTTGCACCCGGTACATTCAATTGAAGTTTGAAATCGAATTATCGAACTACCGCGCCATTTTCAATTCCTTTTATAATTATATATAATTATTATATATTCTAACGACGACGTATATAATATATACGTCCTAATTATATTCAAAATAAATTTCTCGTCGATATTATTTAAAATAATTCATTTTAAATAATCAAAACTCGCTAAAATTGCCAAAATAAAAATTTTAAACTGGCCCAGATTTTACGGGTTGTTACAAGCTTACCATGTGCATACGCTAAGATCAACCACTTATGTGGTGCTCGAAGACCAGAATAGGTGCACTAAGGAGGGTTTTACGACTCCGGTCGGTTTCCCTCCTAAACAAATTCAAAAAAAAATTGATTTATCTACGATATGTCTATGGTTATTTAAAGGGAACCTGGTGCACAAGGTAAAATCCTAAATTGATGTTTGTTTAATCTATTTCATAAGATATTATTATACTTATTTAATATAAAATATTCTCTCTTTTTGACTTCAAATTATTTCATGCTCTGCTTATCAAACATAACAAGCAATCTTTTGAAAAGAAATGGAGATATACAGCTTTTATTTTTGTAACTTCTATTGAACTGAAAAATATTGCTACTAGACAAAATGAGAATTGACATGAGTAAAAAAATTCTGATTTTTATGAGCCAATAGTAAGGTTATTGCATCGACCCTTAGGTGTGCATATGTCGATATTCAGTTATGAAACAATATTTGATAGTGGTCTAAACACAAAGTGGAGTGGTATATAGTTTCCAAAAAACAATACTTTATTTTATCTAGCTTGACTAACAAGATGCAAGGAAACCAGCATAAACCAATATTTCAGTGTTCAATGGCTCAATGCTTCCACACTAGCTTCATCAACTCAGATATAAGTTGTAGTGATGTGCATTGAAATATGTCACGTTAGATATGTGTAATGATGTGCACTGAAATAAGCATAAGTTTTTTTCCTACTCTGTTATAGGATAAAAAAAAGGGAAAAGGGTTGGAAAAGAAATTCCCAAAGTTGTATAGATGACATTTGCAGAATAACAAGCTATAGTGTTAGAGTAATAGGAGATGGAGAAGGTTCCACTCACAAGATTTGGTCGGGCGAGTTATGTAGATAAAAATTTTGCCCTCCCTTTTTTGATGGATTTTGTACTAACTTGAAGAATAGTTAAATTACAATACTATGTTATTTTAAAATTATAATATATATATATAATCTTTAGTGAGTAATCATTGGTTGATTGAACATTGGAACTTAAAATATTGTACTAGAATAACACATATTTTCTCATAAAATTATTCCTACCTATTCGCTTTTGTTGTAATTTTTTTGTTAATATAACGGTGTCAAGTATGAAATATGTTGGGTATGCAGGTATGTAGATATTTTACTTTGTAAAGAGATAATGTAGTCCGCAATTGCTTAAAATCGTGAGGCAGCTCAATGTGGCATTGATTATTTTAATGAGGAAAATACTACCCAATCAGTTGCTATAGAAACCTAAAGGCATTCACAAGGTAAAGAATACTTATATTACAAGTTTTTTTTTACTTTAGTATTAATGGTAAGTGATGTAGACTAATGTAGAGAAGGAGTTAAATTTATATATAATTTGCTTGATATTTCGATATTTGTCTATATTGCTTTATTTGAATATAGTTTGTTTAAAATCTTGCAACTTATATCTAAAAGAACTAGATGCATTTTTTCTCCAAGTCATTATTAGCAAAATGAGAAGCGAGAAGCGTGTAGTTTGTTAGCTATTCTTCCTTACATCTTCTGCATATAGATGGAAGTAGATGTTCTTACCATAAAAGTCTTAACTGCATATCTCTAAATCTACACCATCCAACTATCTAAAGGAGATAACAAAAGACATTGATAACTCCTTGCTGGCAGCTTTCAAAATGAGATGTCACTCAGTTTGTTCAATGTTTGATTCACCTGATTTCACTGAATTGTATTTTATTAAAAAAATTACTTGGTAGTTGTTTGCTTAATTGAAGAAAATGTGGATATTAGTAACTAAAGGTTACCTAAAAAAATTCATTTCGGTTTACTTCTAGAAGTTATGTAAATTCTATGGTCTAATTTGTGTTTGAGTACATGAATACCATAAACCACTGATGGTTTAAATAAAACTTCCACCTATATTAGATTTGTTTTCGTGTGCAGCTTATAAATAAAATATTAGTTATGTTGAGAATTTAATATGTTTGATCCCTGCCCCTATGAAGTGTTCATATTTTGAACATATGCATTGTTCAACAGTGAGTTGATTTTCAATTTGTTATTTCAATAATAAATAGCCTTTTCCTTTGAAAAGTAAGATTTAGTCAAAATACAATTGATTTGTAACAGTGATCAATCAAAGTACTCAACCTCATTTGTACAAGAGACTATAATCAAGTCATTAGCAAAATAATATTACTAAAACAAGTAATATGTTATTTTGTAGGTTGCATTTTAGTAACTTACACATATGTGTTTTTAATAACCGAGACACTTTTCACTCATGTTATTCTCATTTATTTGCATGCCAACCATTTTAGTACACACAACCACTTTTGAAATAAGCGTGTCTTTTCAATACTCAATTAAGAATTGATAATCATAATTTTATTTTAGTTGTGACAAGAGTATGTATCAGAGCTGCAAAAAGCATAAATTAAGGAAGAGGTAAGGGATGTGGATCTAATTTTGACATGGTATGGTAGATTTAGGTAACCAAGGTTTCAAATCTCGAAAATCTCGGCCAAGATCTCGGCCGAGATCTCGTTTTCGAGATCAAGTGATTCGAAGCAGCAAATATCGGTCATATCTCATTTGAGCCGAGATCTCGGTCGAGATCTATTAACGAGATCTCGGCCGAAACCATTGTATTTTGAATTTTAACTTTATAACGAGTTGGGTCTATAATATTTTCTTTATTTCTAGGCTTATATTTGTTGTGTTATCTAAATAACAAACTAAAAGCTTCCTATTTTATTTCTAACCATGATGTCCTGCACCTATACAATAAGAATATGCATGTACAATTAGAACATGCAACTATGCATATGTACAAACAAGACATCACCCTTTGTGCGTTCCAAGCGTTGTCCTACACTTGTACAAACAAGAAAAATGTTATTTTTATGAATGTTTAGTCACAAACTCATTGACATTATTTTATTATATAAAACAAGAAATTAATTAGTAATTTCTTAACTATGCAATTCTATTTTAACTTATTTGGTTGTATATATTTCTAAATGACTGCAGAGTCATTCCAAAAAAAATTTACTTATTTCCAAATGATTGCAGATTGCATATATTTCTTAACTATGTAAGTTTATTATACATCTCTTCATCTGATTGTTATGTTATACATTATGTCCAAAAATTCTATTTATTTATTACCCTTGTATAGTCTAGAAGGTTTTTCAAGCTACAAATCATTAACAACCAGTGTACTCTTAGTGAAAATCAAGTAAGTTAAACATTTTTTTTGTAATTAGCATTTATAAATTTGTTGCATACTTGAATGTAAACTAATGTTGAAAATATTAAGTAGTTCAACATCATTTCGAGATGTACTTTATGATCCGAGACATAATTCCGGGATGAACACCGATATACATTTATCTCGTCTGAGATCTCACCCAATACGAGATTGGGTTCCAAAAAATATCAAAACGAAATGTGACTGAATTCCGAGATTTAAAACCTTGTAGATAACATTACTTTTCTAATCTGCATGGTTCATGTTGTTGTTTGTGTCCGACGAATCGAGCGTAAACCCCACTAAACTGCTCGGTTTGACCTAATTGTTGTGGGAGAGACGTTCGCGTCTGAGGCTTCCAATGTATTGATGCGAACATCACTCCCACATACTTTCCCTTCCATCCTTTTGTTCTCACTTGTATCTATCTTCTTCATCATCTCATCCAACTCTTTTATTTTGTGCTTTCTTCACAACAAATGGCAGATCCAAGTTCACGAAGTGATGATTCTAATGTTAAAGATTTGTAAGAAATCAAGTTTGTTAGACTGTATTATGCCATAAGATGAACTCAATTTAATAGGATTCCAGAACAGATCCAGTCATCACCATGACATTACTCATTCTTTTGAAATTGTGTAGGAGCTATTGATAATATACATGTAATGGCTCATGTTCCTCACGAAGATATGCAATTTGTAGGACGTTGTAACTACCCAGATTTTTTGGTCATTTGGATTTGATTATTTAAATTGGTTTTAAATATTATATTATAAATATTAATGAATTTATATATAGGATTTGTTATTGAATGGAGTTTGAACGTATAAATTTATATTTAATTTAAAACAAACTCGCAGTGGCACGATAGTTCGTAATATTGAGTTTTGAATTCGATTGGATACACAAGATTCAATATAAGTTGGAATTCTGTGAAATAGGAAACATTAGAATCTAGTTGATTATAATTTTCTAATTAATGAGAAAAATCAAGATCTCATATTATAGAGTGTATGATATGTCCAAATCAAATTTTCAGAAAGTCGCTACGGAATCGTTTATAAACCTTAGTGTTTATTTAATAAATTTAAAAAGGGATTTTATATAATTTGGATATCATTTTGACTTGGAAATGTTAATGTTAAGTTATAAATCCATATTGGTTTAATTTGAAGTTATATATATATATATTTGATTTGGTTATATTTGATAATAATTTATTCAGTTAAATTGTTCTAGAATTTAATCATATTTTATCAATATTATATAAGCCTTAGAAATAGCTATTTTCCAAACGATCTCTGGTTTCAATGAAACAAATTTTATTGAAATACGTATAACTAGTTATTGTAAGATTTCCGGTTTGGAGTCAATCATAGTTTTTTATGAGCAGGCGATATTTAAATGTGAACCGATGAATAAATTGAAATTAAAATAACTCTATTTTGCAAACGAAGTCGGCTTTCAATGAAATTAATTTCATTGGATTTGAAACATCAATATATAGCGGTTCGTGCATTTTTGTTATGTTTGAAATCCGTGTGCGGCGGTGCATATATTTAACGTGTTACGTAAATAGCTGTATAATTTAATTAACCATGTAAAAATAATATAATGTATACATTACTTCCACCCTAAGTAAATTAAAACTATACATGACTACCCTAACATTGCTTAAGCCTTAAGGAATGAAAACTAGCCTACCCCAACATTTGATTTCAAACTGCATCTACCCTATCCCATACATTCAGGCCAAAAATAGGATATAGTACCTACCATATTTCTTCATTGCTAAGCAAGTCGAACCTACCCTATATTTTCATCACATATGTCAAACCACACACAACTACCCTACCCTATTAGAAATTCACATAGCTACTTCATACCCCTCTATAACATGCCACCCAAACATTTCTTCTGCTATAAATACAAAGCCTCCTCTCAATTTAGTTTCGTTTTTAGTAAGCATGAAGAGAACCAACCTCAATGCGAGAAACAAAATTTATCTTCACGTCCACTTCGTATAACCGATGGTCCTAACTAAAGAAGTGGAGAGGAAGATAAGTGCTCGCGAATGGCAGTGGTGACCGGGTTTCTGACATCGAGAAAGTGGTGCAGTTCGGAGTTGTTAATGGCGTGAGTTTACAGTGTACTGGAAAGAGGCGAGGGTCTAGGAGGGATGAGGTCAGGCCAGAGAGGTAGAGGAAGGTTGGGTGTAGGTACATATGGAGATGGACGGCACGCCGATGGTCGAGGCGAAAGTTGATCGATGTCTAGCATGGGTGTTTGGTGCAGCAGTAAAGTGAAGGCGCGATGTCAGATGGGAGAAGAAGAAATGGGAGTGACAATCACAAATAAAAGATGACGTGGGTAAAGGAGCAGGTAGAAGATAATACAAATGTGGTTAATCGAATATTGAAATATGCCTAACCTTATATTAGTCAGCCTAATCACGTTTAACTGGGTTATATAATATTGGCGTTAAGATAATATAATTATCTGCAATATATCCTATTGACATTTACAACATATGAATGTGTGTGTGAAAGGGTTATATAACCCAGTTATATTACGGATGGTTAAAGAATGGGTATTTATCTAATCATATTGGCATAACCATTTATTTTGAATTAATCTAGTTGGATCCTAATAATAATATGGGTTATACTGATAATTAACTTTAAACCTGGATATATTCTAGAATGTTCCGAGTACAATGCGTAGGAATCAACTTATTGATTTATACAACCCAACTATATTACATAGCCAGTTTAATAACGTGTTCCAAGGAATTAAATATAACATGTTAGAAATAAAAGGAGCAGGTGGAGAGAAAGTTTCACGTGCCTAATCTAAGTAAATCAGGGGTCGATAATTACATATTAGATTAGTATGAATAAAGTTAATCAAGACATTAATTAATAAATTTAAATAGTGTGACCTTATAATTTATATAACATGTGCATATATTAATAGAATGGAACAAACCAAACGACATTGAGACCGTATCAACGAGCACTTTAGGGTGAAGCTAGTTTGGACGGAGATGGAAGCAGTTGAGGTTTTTAATTAAATTAAACACGTGTTTAATTTAATTAAAAAAGAACCATTTAAAAGATGAATGGAGTCCAAGGTGAGTTTACTCACTCAGTTAGTTCCACTTATGTTTTATATAAGTCGGGTTTAATATTTGTGTGCTAAGGTAACCAATTGAGGTAACCTACCTTATTGGTCATGTTTATAATAATATAAACGCACAAATTTAATAATTGGATGCTTGTATTGCTGTTATTAGTTGATTGTTTAAATTTATTAGTTAAACTGATTATTTTAGTCTACTGTGATGGAAATATATTATCGTATTGAATGAATGGTTTATTTGAGGTAGCCTATTTCGATGCAGGGAAAACAGGTTGGAGGAATCCAGCTGGATTCCTCAAATTTATGGTTTATTTTCATATCATCAGTATATGAATTGTTTAACTAATCTAATCAAATGCTTGATTTGGTTAGTGGTTATTGAATTAAAATTCAATGGTTGTTATGTTATTAACCAATGGGCAGTATTAGTTATGTAATTGCAGTAGATGGTCCTAAAAATCCATCATTTTATAAACATCGGTTTACTGTCAGGTGAACTGATAGAAATGAAGTTATGAATTTATTTTATAACTAAAAATATATTTTGAAATCTATTTATATAATTTATTTTGAATAAAAGGTTTATAAAAAGAAAATCAGTTACTTTATTATTTATAAGTAATTATAAACAAATTTTATAAGTCAATTTCTTGTATTTAAACAAGATTTATAAGCAAGTAATTCAGAATTAACCTAGGAATTAATAGTCGGGATTAATTGTTTTGAAGAAAGAATTAAGCAAATTATTTAAATTAATTGTTAACTAATTTGAATGGGACGACAAATTGGAACTGGTTAACAAGTTAACCATAGCTCTAGTTGACCAGGTCAACTGTTTTACCTGGAATTGATTACTAAATAAATTTATTCACATTTAAATTGATAATGGATAGTTGTGACAAATATTTGTCGTAATCTAATACGATCTCTCAGGAGATTTAACGATCTTTTTAATTAGTTGATTTTAAAGACAATTATTCAATTATTAATTATTTAATGAAGTAAATTTTTATTATATTAACCTTTAAGGAAGATTAATTATTAGATTACGATTAATGTTGAAGTAAACTATTTTATAGTATTGAAATGGATTATTATTTAATAATCGTAGTAATGATGTTATGATTAGGATTAAATTTACTGGAGTTAATGGAGTCTTAAGACCTGTTTATGATTGAAGGGAATTATAAGTCAAATTTAGTAATAGTAATAGAAGTCAAGTTAAAATGAATTCTTATTAAGAATTCTATCGATTTGTTTTATATAAAAGCCATGTTGATTTGTATAAAAGCAATGTTGAGCAAAGTATAAAGCCTAGTTGAGAATGGAT
The DNA here is from genome assembly GCA_030737875.1 of Allium sativum. NCBI lineage: Eukaryota > Viridiplantae > Streptophyta > Magnoliopsida > Asparagales > Amaryllidaceae > Allium > Allium sativum. The sequence continues at coordinate 421,862,777 of CM060909.1, read as the reverse complement.
TAATGTGGTAAATGATTTCAAGAATCGAAACAAGTTTATAGATTGATTATAAACTTAAGGAAGACTAAATGGAACTGAAAAGCCATAAAGCGATAAACTATAGAGCGGAGTTGAAATAAGAACTTAAATGGATTTGAAATTGGTGATGCGAGTTAGTTCAATAATTCGATTTAAATTCGAATAATTTATATATGAAAGGAAATTTTGTTGAAATAAAATCGAGATAAGTTTGAGATAAATTATTTTTTGGCAGTGTAGTTTGAGATAAGTTTATAAGGTGTTTAAAAATGATTTTATTTATAATAAAAGCAAGACTCGTATATATAATATTGAAAGGATGTTTAATGATAATAGTTATGGTCTTAAATTGAGTAAATGTATTTAAGGTTTGAATTAAGGGGTTTCAAAAGAAAGAGTAGGGTTTTAAATCCCATACTTTATCGAATAAAATAAGGAAAATTTCCGTGATATTTACTAAAGGTTGGGTTTTCGTTAACAAACTTTTATTTATTCTGATGGTAAGAATGTTTTTAATTCAAGGTTTGAGAGATAAATAAAATATCCTAACTTGAACGACTTCACGATTATCCAAAGGATAATACATGTTTGTGTAACGAGGGTAGATTAGGATAACAAATATATTATTTCCATTAATAAGCGTTATAATCATTAAATTTAAATTTTATAAGTTGAATTAAATAGTTTTGAGCATATTCTTATTTTGAAATAAGAAGTAAAGTGCTATGTTCTAAATATTGGAAGATATAAAAGTTTTGATTAAAACTGGTAAATTAAAGAGGCCAAGTGAAGTTGTATACTAAACCAGTGGATACAATTTATTTTTATGAATGAATGATTTTTTATTTGGTAGTTAAATAACCGACTATCAAATCTGGCCTAATACGATTGTTGGTACGGAAAGACTAAGATCAAAAATTATATTCGAAAACCATTCTGAACTAGCGAATACGTGGAAGATGATGATTGAAGATGGAGCAGTTGAAGACCGTTAATCTTCATGAGAAGAAGAACTACTTGTTGAATTTCTAAGGGTAGCTCCCAATGATATTTTTACTTGTGATTCTACATGATTGGAATCTACGGATTGCAAGGACTACTTGCTGCTGATCCTTGGGATGACTCCTATATAATATGCGATAGGAGGATACCTTCGGTTCATCCTGTATCCTAGATGACTCGTAAGGATGAATGTCCGACATAGTATTCCTTAAGAGTCACATACGTTGGTTTTACAAATATACCAAGTATGGTGGCATAGAAGGAAAATTATTTCAGCATTAACACTCAGAGTATATTTGTGGACGTCAATTAGTGATTTGATGGATCTGACGGTAAGACATTCAAAGTAAATGATCGTGTGATATTCTTAAAAAGGTAATAATAACCTCAAGCCTCATCAACCGGGAAATGATAAAAATCGAGCAGTGTAACAATATGGAAAATCAGAACCAATTTAAAATTTTTAATTTGGCTATTTTAATGAATTTTGAATATTTAAAATAATTTATTTTAAATAATAACGACTAAAAATTCTTTTGGACCGAAGTTATAGTGAATATATTTATTTTAATTATAAAACAAGGCCTGAAATGGCGGTAGTTTGAAAATTTGAATTCGAACTTTGACTGACTGTACAGGATGCAAAATAAAACGGATTTCAGTGAAACCAAAAATATTTAAATCTGTTTAAGAATATCTTTCTAACGAATCTGAAAAATCGAAATTTCATTGCGGAATCAAAAGTTATGGCCAAATGAATTTTTAGAAAGGTCGCTATGGAATTAATATAGCCCTTGAAAATAGACATTTTGCAAACGACCTCCGTTTTCGACGAAACCTCTTTTGTTGGATCCGGAATGTCAAATTATTACTAGATTCCAGTTTTCATAATTTTTGGAATTAATATGTGAGCGTGGCAAAAGAAAACGTGTTCGGTTAATTTCAGTCAATTTGGATCGACAAGAAAATAGCCATTTTTCAAACGGTCTCCAAATTCGACGAAATCAGTTTTGTTGGGACCGTATCGTCCAAACATAGCCAGATTTATTTTTCATGAATTTTTAGAATCAGTATGTGGCTCCAGCAAATAAAAATGTACGTGAAAAGTCCATATTTGAATATTTTATATTTTAATTTGAAGAAAAACTGGCTGAAACAGTTGAATGGGGCTGCGAAACATATTCCATTGTGTCTGGAATGGGGGTATTTAGTTAGGCATGACAGTCGTTGGGTTTGAATTGGAGTTCGTATGGAGAAAAGGGTATTTTTGGATTTAATTTAATTAAAAATTAAAATATAATTCCCTGGCCAATCATATTCTTCATCACTTTTCAAAATTTCCCTAACCCTTGTAACCGACGGGGGCTCCCCCTTCCTACCTTCTCTCCTCTTTTTCTCCTCAATCATTCAACAAAATGAAGTGGCTCTTTGGAGGTTTTTGAAGATCGAAGTCCCCTCTTCAAATCCGTGTAAGCCTCGTCCTCCCTCGCCTTGTGTACATTGAGAATCGGGCCCCCCAACCTACTTCGCATCGACCGAATTTTTGCCCCCACCGCCGCATCGAGTTGGGTCCCACCACCATCAACCTGCGCACCGTTCATAGCTCTTCCACGTGGCGTATGCTGATCGTCACGAAGTTCAATGGTTTGGTCACAAAATCATGACCTAGTTTTGAACGTGGAACTAAGGTATACGGTTTTGGTTATTTAAACAGTTAACAACATTTAAAAGCGTTGCGAATGTTGATTTTAGAATAAAAATAATATCTTTCTCGTTTGTTGTTGAAATCCAGTGAAACAAGAGACACCGGGACCGTGAGGACGTCTTCTACATTCTAGAAGAGACCGGAGAATTTTTGGAGCTTCCTACAATTTTTGGAGGAGTGGAACCCAATGTGAGATTTCTAAATTAAAATTTGAACGGAATGGCGATGTATAAATTATATGATCGATGTATAAGTTATATAACCGTTGTACACCTCATGTATAAGCATTGTATAAATTATATGTGCGATGTATAAGTTATATATACGTTGTAAAAATCATTTGTGCATTGAATGGAGCTGAAATGAAATTGAAATATATTTATATACGTATATATATACTCCCCTTGTCCACAGACCATGGACGATATATATTGGTTGTGATTGTTTGGATTTTGGTTGACGAGAAATTTGGTTGATAAATACGAATCGTTGATAATGGTTGTTTGTGGTTGAAAACAAAATTGGAATTGTTTGTGGAAAAATTCATTGTGATATGAAAATGATTGAAATGATTAGATCATTAGGATAAGCCCCTTAGGGTACGCCGCGAGGCGTAAGGTAGTGCGAGGAGCCGTACTCGGGACGGTGCCGGTTTTAAACCCCCTACCGTTATGCTGTCGAAATTTTCTGAAATATTCATGTTTTGGAAAAATATTCATATGACGAATAAATTGTTTTAACGATAAAAATCACATTTTTATCATGTATATGAAGTATATAAAATATTCATGTTTGAAATAATAACAATAAAAAATCACATTTTTATTATATATACGAATCGCTAAAAATATTCATGTTTGAAATAAATCGTTTTAACGATAAAAATCACAATTTTATTATATATACGAATCGCTAAAAATATTCATGTTTGAAATAAATTGTTTTAACAATAAAAATCACAATATTATATATACGAATCGCTAAAAATATTCATGTTTGAAATAAATTGTTTTAACAATAAAAATCACAATTTTAGATATATATAAAGTGTTAAAAATAGTCATATGTTGAAATAAATAATTGTTGGGTAAAAATATTATTTTTAACACATATATGAAATGAAAATTGTTTGGAAATCGAAGAACGGATTATATATATATAACTAAAATAAAACGAGTAACGACGCTGCAGTTCGTGTTTTGAAATCGTAACTTTAAGCGACTGTACCGGGAGATGCGACCGTCGGATTTTCCCGAAACCGAAACCGTTGGGTCCACTTTGAAAATATCTTTCCAACGATACCAAATTTGTAAAGATCCAACGGTTAGATTGTGTGAAATGTTTAATTCAAGTCTGAATAAAAACAGCGCCAGAATGGATTATATATATATATATATATATATATATATATATAATTAAAACAAAACGAATAACGACGCTGCAGTTCGTATTCTGAAAACGTAACTTTAAACGATTATACCGGGAGATCCGACCGTTGGATTTTCCTGAAACTAGAACCGGTGGATCCGTTTTGAAAAAATCTTTCCAATGGTATAAAATTTGTAAAGATCCAACGGTTAGATTTTTAGATATGTGTAAATCAAATCTGAAGAAAAACAGCGCCATGGTCGCGTTATGGCCTGAAGCGTTGTTTAAATAAATGGGCTATTTTTAAATAAATAAAAATAGCGATAAATCGTTATAAAATATTATAAATGATATTGAATGGAAATAAACCGAATTTACTTAGTTTATTGGATATTTGATAGTTGAATGTGTTTGACATGAAAATTATCTTAATGAACTGAATTATGGATGTCGAATAATTTAACCATAGAAATGGATAGATTTGAATTCTAAATATACGTGAATTATTTGAAAAGGCCGAGTTAAATCTCATTTCAAATAATTGGTCGACGATTAGAAATCGATGATGAAGACGGTGGTTGAAGACCGGAGGTCTTCACATCGTTTGGATGATTGCTGATGTCTTGATTGGGAGGCACGCCAAGACAAGGTAATAATTGGTGGTCGTCCAGACGTACTTGGAGATCGACCGGATGTGCGAGGGCCTCTCTCCTGTATTGGACATATGGGACGTGAATAAGGTGCCTCCGGTTTCGTTCAGACCCAGAACAGAATTGTAAATGGATGTGTGTCTGATGTTGTAGATTGACAACGTGGCATGCAGAGATGCTGTGATCAAGGCTTTTGTTGGAAAGCAGTGTCTTGTGGTTGATGATCAAAGCATGGCTTTAATATAGATAGCTTTGTGTATGGCGTTGATTCGCGGGCCTCACAGCCTGGTATGAACCAGAAACGGGAGAGGACATCAGGGAGGACATGCGTTTCCTTCTAGCTAGGAGTGGTATCTGGGTTTTACACGCCCGGACGTTTTACTTATGTGTATGATGGATAACGAGGCGCCTCGGTTATTTTGGTCTCTACGGAGCCGATGGATGGTTTGGTGGATATACCGTTCAGTTTGACACCCCATAGGGCGGGGAAACGTAGTGTTCAGGCATTTTAATCCACTTCGTATGGACCGACCCTGACGATCCAAGGGTCGATGCATTATGATCCTGAGATACGGGCTAGAGCGTCTCGAAGCAGTAAAGGCGATCCCTTGCCTTGATTCATGACGGAAATCGAATTTCCAAATACGACATCGTGCACTTTTGATTGTAAACCTATACATGGCAACATAGTGGTATGGGGCACTTATGTCGTCTATGATTGATACTTATGATTAAAATTGTTTGTAATAATATTAAATGCTTTTGTTTTATACGTAACAAGCATATTTTGGCCATTATAAGGTAAAACTCTATCCTCTAGTTTGCGTTGCATTATGTGATGGGACCTGAGTCTTATAATGGCTTCATTTTTGTAAAAAGCATTGCGATGTTTAAATGATTTACTTGTTTTAAGCACTGGCAATCCAATGGAGTAAACCCGTTCCGCGTTAGCGGCATAGTCCTATGATTGGCCTTATTATAAAATAAGTTAAGTAGATTTCTCATACCAGTCCCATGACTGACTCATAGTTTGTTTCACTTGCAAACTCGGGTGCCCTATTTTCTACACGGGCAGCCTTGTATTCAGGTTTTAGCAGGCTCTCTCTGGATAGCTACGGAGCTGAAGATGGATTCTATCACTTCTTTTATGCTGTTCAGCTCCTGTTATGTATATTATGTTTGATTCCGCTGTAGACATTTTATATAAAGCTGAAACTAGTATGTTGTACTAAGTGTGATCCTGTATACTGTGTAACTCTGATGATTATGTTTATCCAGTGTATTTTGTTGTACATTATCTGGTGTAATGATATATTTCTGTTCTGCTGTTATTTGTTTATGTGTTATATTCCATAGATTACCCTTGCCACCGTGGAACGGGGGTATGGGGGTCGTCACAAGCATGCAACATAACTATGTTGGTCGCTCCCATTAGGTTGTATTATCACCTGATCTAGAGAAAATTCATTTGCTTCTTTATTCTATCACTGCTGTATTCTTCATTGACGATGGTTTGAGCCCAACCGTCGGTGATATACATCCAGAACACTCAATGAAATGTGTGGCCGATCATGTAGGCCAGGTTGCAAGACGTTCTTACTAAACCCAACGTATTCCTCTCTAGAGATACACTATCGGAAGGTGGTTACATACCTTGTCATAGTGGGAATCAAAACTACAATAAGGGCCTGTAGTTTTTGTTTATAGATTATGTATGTAGAGCGTGAGATGCAAGTGTTCTGCAAGATGGTTATTTATTTGTTTTGGATACTATTGTAATATTAAAATAAGCTATGATTTCAAAATGTTTTGAGTTATCGTAAGGTAAACACCGTCTGTATTTATGTGTGGATTGGTCTTACGATTATCCTTTTCTTTCAAAAGGAGATTTTTAACTTAAATCAGTTAGATGATGTAACAACCCGAAAAATCTAAGCCAGTTTAAATTTTTTAATTCGGCTATTTTAGTGGATTTTTAATATTTAAAATAAATTATTTTAAATAATAATGATGAAAAGTGTGTTTGAATTGATGTTTGAAAATAAATATAATTATCTTTAATTATAAACAAGGGCTGAAATGGCGCGGCAGTTTCAAAATTTGAATTCGAACTTTGACTGACTGTACCGGGTGCAAAATAAAACGGATTTTAGTGAAACCAAAAATATTTAAATCTGTTTATGAATATCTTTCTAATGAATCTGAAAAATCGAAGTTTCATAGTGGGATTCAAAAGTTATGGCCAAATGAATTTTCAGAAAGGTCGCTATAGAGAATATATAGCCCTTGAAAATAGACATTTTGCAAATGACCTCAAATTCGACGAAACTACTTTTGTTGGATCCGGGATGCCAAATTATTGCTAGGTTTCAAATTCCATAATTTTTGAAGTTAATAAGTGAGCGTGGCAAGGGAAAATGCGTTTGGTCAATTTCTGTTAAATTGGATAGACCAGAATATGGCTATTTTTCAAACGGTCTCAGAATTCGACGAAACTAGTTTTGTTGGGACCGTATCGTCAAAATATAGCTAGATTTATTTTTGGGGAATTTTTAGAATCAGTATGTGGCCCCGGCAAATTGAAATGTACGTTCAAATCAAATATTGAATGTTTTATACTTTAATTTGAAGAATAACTGACTGTAACAGTCGAATTGGCCAACGAAACATATCCCATTGTGTTCGGGATGGCGGTATTTAGCTAGGGGCGACAGTCGTTGGGTTTGGATTGGAGTTCGTATGGAGAAACTGGTATTTTTGAATTTAAATAAATTAAAAATAATTATAAACCCCTAGGGCCAATAAGAATTAGCCTCACTCCATCGTTATTTTTCAAACCCGCTCTCTCTCCTCTTTGACCGACGACTCACAGTACTCCCACCTTCCCGTCCACTTTCCGATCGCCACAGTCACCGTTAGCCTCCGCTACCACCCAAACTTTGAAGCTCTCTCCTCCCTCTTCAAATCAACACAAACTACCATACCCCTCGTCGCTCCAATCGAGAGAACCAGCTCGCTGAACCTCCGTTCTTTGAAACGCCGCCCCGCCAAAGTCTGACCACCGAACTGCACACCACCACCACGCGCCTAAGCGCGATTCGAAGCTCTTCGAGGCGTCAAAACCCGATTGAGTCCAGGTGCAGTGGATTGAAAGTAATTTCGAAACCTAGTTTCGAAGGTTCAAAGAAAGGTATCGACTTTGGTATATTTAAACTGAAAATAACACTTTTAAGTGTTGCAAACTTTGAAAAATCGTATCTTTATCGTGTTTTAACGAAATTCGATGAAACAGGAGACATCGAGACCGTGATGATGCTCTCTACATACTAGAAGTGTCCGGGGATTTTTCTGAGCTCGCTAGGATTTTTAGAAAAGCGACAAACCAATGTGAGATTTCTAAACTGAAATGTGAATGGAAACGAGTTGTATAAGTTATATAAGCGAAGTGTAAATTATATACGCATTGTATACCTCATGTACATGTGTTGTATAAGTTATATAAGCATGTATAAATTATACAAGCATTGTATGAAACATATATGCATTGAAAATGTGTTGAAATGAAAGTGAAATACTTAAATATATATATATATATATATATAGACACACACACACACACTCCCCTCATCCACAAACCATGGACGATATTTATTGATTGTGAATTTGCGTGAAAAATTTGGTGAAAAATGTGAATGGTTGATGGGATTGTTTGTGGTTGATATTGTTTTATTGTGGTTGAAAAATACCATTGTGGTTGAAAATACCCGTTTGTGGTTGAAACAAAATTTGGAATAGATTGTGGAAAAGAAAAACATACTCGCCTGCGTGCGAACTAGATGTATGAAATCCCCATTGTCAAAAACCGTGAGGTTTTAAGGTAGAGCGAGGAGCCGTACTCGGGACGCTGCCGGTTTTAAATACCCTGCCATTATGCTGCCGAAATTTTCAATAATACTCATGTGTTAGAATTATTTTCATGTGTTGAAATTAATTTCATATGTTGAAACCAAATTCATGTGTTGAATAGAAATTCATGTGTTGAATAAATTCTTTGAATGATAAAAATAACATTTTATCACATATATAGACTATATAAAATATTCGTGTTTTAAATAAATTGTTTTAACCATAAAAATCACATTTTTATTTTATATATAAACTATAGAAATCATTCATGTGTTGAATAAAGGACTAGAACGATAAAAATCATATTTTTATCGTATATGTGAAGTCGATAACATTCAAGTGTTGAGTATATGAATTGAACAATAAAATTAACACCTTTATTGTGAGTATGAAGTGCTAAAAACATTCATGTGTTGAATAAATATTTTTATGATAAAAATATAATTTTTATCATGTATACGACTCGCTAAAAATATACAAGTGTTAAAATAAATATTTGTTTGCTATGGATATTATTTTTAACATGTATATGAACTAAATAAAGTAGTCATGCGTTGAAATATATTTTTATTCGCTAAAAGTATCATTTTTGTACGAAGAATGAAGTGTTAAAAATAACCACTTGTTCAAATAAAAATTTGAGGGTTGAAAATATTATTTTTAACATGTGTAGGAAGTGTTAAAAATAACCATGTATAGAAATAAACCTTTGTTCGTTAGAAATATTATTTTTAGCTTAGATGTGCATATATATATATATATACATGTGTTGAACATGAAAAATGGATTAGCTGCTGAGTAAAGAATTTATTTGCGTGCCCAACAAATAGGTAAGCCTTAATGAGTTGGCCGCGCAATTTTATTATTATATCAACTCCTATGAATGCCATTGGATGCGGAGTGTTGGTTGTTCTATGTGTAATTATAAAACGTCGCCATAAGATAGTAACAATAAATTTTGAACTACACTACCTGGCATACTGCAAGGAGATAGAATAGTTCATCATATACCACATTAGCATTTGGAGCTGATGTGAAGAGGTTGAAGATGTACCATACAAGAAAGAGGCTTGTATGGTGATGACTATATTATATAGGTTGAACTGATGACTGAAATGGACTATATAGAATGTAACGAGAAATCGCCAGATTAATAAAAACCCCACACGGGTCTGGAGTTGACAATAAACACGTCTCTCTAGTTGATAAGGCACAAAAACCATTTATAGGGTGATGAGAATTTATTCTCTGGAGTTATGATCTATACACACTCCCCTGTGGACGCTAGAATATATCACTATAAATATGTGCTTGCTTTTTAGGATTTATTGGGAGCCTAATACGACCCAATAAATTTCCAAACCCCTTCTAATACAAAGGAGGTTATAGCAAAAAAATTCGAAATTTAAGAGCGTTAGTGAAATATATGAAGTGAAAACGATATTGAAATCGTCGAATGAATTATATTTGTATATATATAAATATAAATTAAATAAATCGAATCGAGCCCCTGTAGTTCGCGTTTTGAAATCGTAATTTCAAACGATTATACCGAAAGATCCGGCCATCGGATTTTGACGAAACTAGAACCGTTAGGTTCGCTTTTGAGAGATCTTTCCAATGATATAAACTTTGTTAAGATCCAACGGTTAGATTTTCAGATATATGTAAAACAAATTTGAAGAAAAACGGTGCCAGTGCCACGACACGACCTGAGACGTCGTTTAATAAAATAGAGCCATTTTTAAATAAATAAAAATGGCGAGATATCGTTATAAAATATTATTGACGATATGGAGTGGAAATAAACCAATTTTACTTGGTTTGCCTGATATTTGATGGTTGAATTTGTTTGACATGAAAATTATACTAAAGAACTGAAATGTGAATGTCGAATAATTTAACCGACGATCTTCACCTCGGATGGATGGGCGCTACTGATGCTCATGATTGGAGTAGCTACCTAGAATGGGCTAAAGTGGTAGCCGTCCGGACGTATTAGTTGATTGTACGGATATGCGTGGAATACGATGCATCCGGTTTCGTTCAGACCCTGAACGAACTTGTAAATGGATGCGTGTCTGACATTGGATTTTGTTCTATGTTGATTGATCTCTATTAAATATATATCTGTTTGGCGGCGGAGAATTTATTCTCTTGCTTAACGCCCTTCTCTGAAACGTACGAGCTCAGAGGTTATATATCGATAGAAATCAGTCGCATGGAGTGAATTGCCTGTGTGGCATGCCTAAGTGGCAGATGATCAAGGCTTCTGTTGCAAAGCAAAGTCTTGTGGTTGATGATCAAAGCACGGCCTACGTGGCATAGCTTTGTGTATAACGTGAATTCGCGAGCCTCACACCTCGGTATGAGTTAAAAACGGGATAAGGACCGCTGGGAGAACACGGCGTTTCTTTCTAGCTACGGTGGTGTCAGTGACTTACCAGCCCTGGCATTTATATTATTTTCACCTGTGTGGTTGTTCGAATGCGAGGCGCCTCGATTATAGGTCTGTAAGGACCAGGAAACGTGTGTTCAGGAATAAATAATCCTCAAACGTAAGAGAGGACCGGCCCAACCGATTCCAAGGGTTACCCAGAGTGTGTAGTCCTGAGGCATTTGCTAAAGTGTCTCGAAGCGGAGAGGAGCTTGCCCCTTGTCTCGACTCATGATGGAATCCAATTTCCAATACGAAATTACGGATTTGATTGTAGAACTAGTATGGCGACGTAATAGATGGTAGCTATGTCGCCTATGATTGATATTTATGATTGAATTTTCTTTTGAAACATATATGCACTAGTAATAATATCAAACACTTTTGTTTTATACGTATCAAGAATTTCTTGGTCATTATAAGGTAAAACTCTATCCTTCGGCTTGCGTTGCATTGTGTGATGGGACCTGAGTCTTATAATGGCTTCATTTTTATAAAAAGCATTGCTATTATTAAATGATTTACTTTATTTCTTGCACTGGCAATCACTGGAGTGAACCCGTTCCGCGAAAGTGGTGTGGTCCTATGATTTGCCTAATTATTGTTGTTCAAGTGGTTAAGTTGATTTCTCATACCGGTCCCATGACTGACTCGTAGTTTGTTTTCACTTTGCAAACTCGGGTGCCCTTATTTTCACACGGGCAACCTAGTTGACAGGTAGCAGGTTATATTTTGGCTTTGCACTGCAGCACAGAGTGCGCTTTTGGCTTGTATGGCGAGGCTTGACTCAGTATTTTGGCTATTGATATTCTGCCATTATTATCTATGTATATGATTCCGCTTATGGCGATGTAGACTGACATCTCTTTTATGTACCCTTTATGTATATGTACCGCTTATGGCGATGTAGACTGATCATTTACTCTTATGCACTAAGTTGTATCCTACACTGTGCTCTCTGATGTTTATTACATGTTTATGATTCCGCTGTCATACTGATGTAAATTATTCTATTTTCTGTTTTTGCTATTAACTGTACTCTGCTAATGATGATTAATGTGTTATATTCCAATGATTATCCTTAACACCGTCGTACGGGGTTTTGAGATCGTCACAGGTGGTATCGGAGCTTTGGTTAATCTTAGTTCTGGAATTTAACACATTAAACACCTCATCAGAATAGAATCAGTAGTCATCTAAGGAGAGTAGCTCATTAGAGATAGGATTAGTAATGTCCTAGAATGAGCTAAGCAGAATAACAAAAATATTTTGATCAGTACATCGTTGTCATTCCTTATGTTCTTCTGCTTTACCATATATTAAAAATATCATTTCTGTGAGCTTGACTCTTTTCTTTCTTATACAGAATTTGACTAGATGGCTACCTGAGAAGCAGCAGCTAGAGGAGGCCGAGGTAGAGGACGGGGGAATATCCCTGTTGTAGAAGAGCCCTTGATACAAGCACCAGTTCCTCAGCCATTCGACCTAGACCGAGTGGCGAAGAGGTACAAGAACCTCGGGGGAAAAACCTTTTCAGGCACTGGCACAGTGATAGAAGCCTTGGCATGGTTGAAAACTTGTGAAAAGATCTTAGGTGGCTTGAGGCTTGGAACCCATGATAAGGCATTTATGGGTGCATGACTTTTACAAGAAGAGGCAGAATTATGGTGGGATGCCATCACCGCTGAGGATGAGGAAGATGCAGTGAGGACTTGGGATGAGTTCAAGACATTGTTTAAGGGGAAGTTCATCCCCGAGCAAGCGATGGAGCGTATGCATGATGAATTTTCCAACCTCGAGCTGGGAGATCGCTCCATTCAAGACTACCTTAACAAGTTCACACAGCTAGCTCGTTATGCACCAGAGCTTGTCCTGACCGCAAAGGCAAAGAACAAAAGGTTCATACATGGGCTTAAGCGTAAGTAACAGGATAGAGCCATGAGCCACATCAAACTTCCATTTGCAGAAATGGTTGAAATGGCCTGCAACTATGAAGACTTGGACGAGAGGAACCTCGGTATAGACCGCGCCAAAAGTTAGGCTGGAAACAAACGCAAAGCTTCTGGGAACCAGCCTGAGTCCAGCATCGCAGAAGCCGCTAATCAGCAAGCTAGTAAGCCACCCAAAGGATGCTGTTTTAATTGCGGGAAGATGGACCATTACTCAAATGTGTGCACCGCTCCAAAGTGGCAGAAGACAAACCTACAAAGCACAAGTCAGAACCCCCGCAACTCCTTTGAATGCTATAACTACCACCAGAAGGGGCACATCAGCAGAAATTGACCTTTGAAGAAGAACGCTCAAGTTTCTCATGTTTATGACGAGGTGAACCCGCCGGCTGCTTCAGATGGAGCAGGTAAACCCGATGTCTTGGGAGGTACCCTTACAATAAAAAATATTCCTATTTCTGTACTTTATGACACTGGCGCATCACAAAGTTTTATTGCAAGTAACACTATTAGCAAGTTAAGGTTAAAACAAAGAAAACTTAAAGAATCAGTTAGAGTTCACAATCCGATAGGAGGTTCTATTATTCTCAGTTCATATTGTAAAGTACCTGCTGCTTTTTGTCGATACCGGTTTCATTTTAATCTAATCGTTATGGATTTTCCTGAGTTTGATATCATTCTCGGATTAGATTGGTTAACGAAATACGAGGCCGAAATAGATTGTGCTGAAAGGGTCATTAAATTTAAAACCGGGCTTGGATATATCACTGTACCATGCCATGGCTCAAATCCAGATAGAAAAGCATTTTGGTCGGTGCTAGAAGTTATTCCCACTTCCTTAGAAAAGATTCCAGTTGTTAAAAACTATGCGGGTGTGTTTGAAGAAGTCGAAAACTTACCTCCGCAAAGAGAAATTGAATTCAGAATTAATCTAATTCCGAATGCCAGACCAGTGGTACATCCAATTCGAAGAATGACTCCAAAGGAAAAAAAGAATTGGGCGACCAAACTAGACAACTACTGTGGAAAGGTCTGATCAGACCGAGCTTTTCTAATTGGGGTGCAGCAGTAGTGTTTGTCCCGAAATCAGACGGTACCCTCCGACTATGTGTTGATTACCGAGATCTCAACAAGCAGACACTGAAGAATAAATATTCGTTGCCCCGCATCGATGATTTGTTAGATCAATTGAATGGAGCGCGAGTATTCTCCAGAATGGACCTAGCTATAGGTTTCCACCAATTACGTATAGCCGAAACTATGTTCCTTTGACAGCTTTCAGAGGCCCAGACATATTTTATGAATGGTTAGTAATGCCGTTCGGCTTATGTAACACTCCAGCATACTTCGTCGATTTAATGAACAGAGTGTTCCGTGGTGTCTTGAATAAATTTGTTTTGGTATTCATCGATGATATTTTAATCTACTCCAAGTCAGAAAGCGAGCATGAAAAACATTTAGAACAAGTGTTGGGAATTATGAGAAAGAACGTCTTCAAAGCTAAATTTTCTAAATGTATCTTCTGGCAAGATGAAGTGAAGTTCCTTGGCCATGTTGTGTCAAAGGAAGGAATTTCTATGGATACAAGCAAAATTATAGCAATTCAAAACTGGAAACATCCTACCACCCCCACAGAAGTTCGAAGTTTTTTTGGATTAGCTAGTTATTATCGAAAATTCGTTAAGGATTTTTCGAAGATATCAGGTCCATTAACAAAGCTTACAAAGAAGCACAAGAGATTTTATTGGACCTCCGATTGTGAAGAAGCTTTCCAGGAACTGAACTCAAAATTGACAATCGCTCCAGTATTAACCATTATCGATGGCAATCACGATTTGACGGTATGGACAGATGCTTCTATTAGAGGTCTTGGTGCAGTATTAATGCAAAGAGGCCAAGTAGTCGCGCTTATGCAAGCCGTCAGCTGAAACCGCATGAGAAGAATTATGTAACTCATGATCTTGAGTTGCTAGCCATCGTTTTTGCCTTGAAAATCTGGAGACATTACTTATTGGGTGAGAAATTCAAATTATATACAGACCATAAATCATTGAAGTATTTGTTCACCCAGAAAGATCTGAACTTGAGACAGCAGCGTTGGCTAGAATTTCTAGCAGCATGTGATCTAGATATTCTGTATACTCTGGGGAAAGCCAACGTTGTAGCTGATGCGCTCAGCAGAAAAAATGAAATCATCGCCAGTCTTATCGTTATGTCTTCATTGATTGACAAGATTTCCGTCCTCCAGAAAGAAGATGAATTTATTCAAAGGATCGGTCAGAAAATCAAGAAAGGAGAACCCTCGAGTTTCTAGATTGATAACCAAGGGGTTCTGAGGTTGAAAGGCCGAATTTGTATCCCCAATATTGCAGAGCTCCGAAGAGAAGTGATGGACGAATGTCACAAGTCCAAACTAAGTATCCATCCGGGTGTGAGCAAAATGTATAATGACCTTAAACACACATTCTGGTGGAGGGCAATGAAAAGGGACATTACTATATATGTTAGCAGGTGCCCCACTTGTCAAGTAGTCAAAAGCGATCAACAGTAACTAGCTGGATTATTATAACCATTGGAAATACCAGGTTGGAAGTGGGAACATATTTCCATGGATTTCATAGATGGTTTTCCCCGAAGCAAGAAGGGAAATGACAATATTTGGGTGATCGTAGATCGCTTCACGAAGACCGCCCATTTTATACTTGTCAGATCCAATTGGACCGCTCAAAGTCTAGCACAGATATATTTCAAAGAAATTGTTAAGCTACATGGAGTGCCGATCAGCATAGCCAGTGATAGGGATCCATTATTTACAAGCAAATTCTGGGATACATTTCAAGTAGAACAGGGGACAAAACTAAACCTAAGCACCGCATATCATCCTCAGACAGATGGTCAAACTGAGAGGGTGAACCGAATTTTAGAAGATTTACGGCGGGTTTGTATTATTGATTTTGGCGGGTCATGGGAAGATCACTTGCATTTGGTGGAATTCTCATACAACAACAGTTATCAGGCAAGCTTAAAAATGTCGCCATTTGAAGCGTTATACGGTAGACCGTGCAGATCTCCCGCATGTTGGGTGGAGTCTGGAAACTGACTTGTATTGGGCCCCGATATGATTCGAGAAGCTTCAGACAAAGTCGATTTCAACAAGAAACGATTACAAACTGCCCAAAGCCGACAGAAAAGTTATGCAGATTTTAGAAGATGAGATTTAGCATTTGCTGTTGGTGATTATGTTTATTTGAGAGTTTCTCCGATGAGGGGAGTAATCTGGTTCAGTAAAACTGGGAAGTTGGCACCCAGATTTATTGGTCCCTTTCCTGTACTTGAACGAATTGGAACTCTTGATTATAGGGTTCAATTACCTGATTGGTTGCCTGGGGTGCATAATGTATTTCACATATCGCAACTCAGAAAGCATGTGCATGATCCAGATCTAATTGTAGAAGAAGCAGCACAACAGGACTTGGAAATTACTCTAGAATTGGCAGTCAGAAGAGATCCGATGAAGATCATCGGCAAAGAAACTAAAGAGCTGAGGAACAAGAAGGTTCACTTAGTTAAAGTACAGTGGAGTAGTGATCCTATAGACCGTACTTGGGAAACTGAGGAGAGCATTAAGCAAGCCTATCCCAATTACAGAGTGGAAATCTCTGACTAACTCTGGTGTAATGTACATTTACAATACTTTACATTTCCGTGTTGTTTCCTACTGTACTGTTGTTTCCTTTTCGGGGACGAAAAGTTTTAAGTGGGGGAGATTGTAACAACCCGGAAAATCTGAGCTAGTTTAAAATTTTTAATTCGGCTATTTTAGTGGATTTTTAATGTTTAAAATAAATTATTTTAAATAATAATGATGAAAAGTGTGTTTGAATCGATGTTTGAAAATAAATATAATTATCTTTAATTATAAACAAGGCCTGAAATGGCGCGGCAGTTTCAAAATTTTAATTCGAACTTTGACTGACTGTACCGGGTGCAAAATAAAACGGATTTTAGTAAAACCAAAAATATTTAAATCTGTTTATGAATATCTTTCTAACGAATCTGAAAAATCGAAGTTTCATAGCGGGAATAAAAAGTTATGGCCAAATGAATTTTCAGAAAGGTCGCTATAGAGAATATATAGCCCTTGAAAATAGACATTTTGCAAACGACCTCAGAATTCGACAAAACCACTTTTGTTGGATCCGGGATGTCAAATTATTGCTAGGTTTCAAATTCCATAATTTTTGAAGCTAATATGTGAGTGTGGCAAGGGAAAATGCGTTTGGTCAATTTTTGTTAAATTGGATCGACCAGAATATGGCCATTTTTCAAACGGTCTCAGAATTCGACGAAACTAATTTTGTTGGGACCGTATCGTCAAAACATAGCTAGATTTATTTTTGGGGAATTTTTAGAATTAGTATGTGGCCCTGGCAAATTGAAATGTACGTTCAAATCAAATATTGAATGTTTTATACTTTAATTTGAAGAATAACTGACTGTAACAGTCGAATTGGCATACGAAACATATCCCATTGTGTTCGGGATGGGGTATTTAGCTAGGGGCGACAGTCATTGGGTTTGGATTGGAGCTCGTATGGAGAAACTGGTATTTTTGAATTTAAATAAATTAAAAATAATTATAAACCCCTAGGGCCAATAGGAATTAGCCTCACTCCATCGTTATTTTTCAAACCCGCTCTCTCTCCTCTTTGACCGACGACGCACATTACTCCCACCTTCCCGTCCACTTTCCGACCGCCGTAGTCACCGTTAGCCTCCGCCACCACCCAAACTTTGACGCTCTCTCCTCCCTCTTCAAATCAACACCAACTACCACACCCCTCGTCGCTCCAATCAAGAGAACCACCTCACTGAGCCTCCGTTGTTTGAAGCGCTGCCCCGCCAAAGTCTGACCATCGAACTGCACACCACCACCACGCGCCTGAGCGCGATTCAAAGCTCTTCGAGGCGTCAAAACCCGATTGAGTCCAGGTGCAGCGGATTGAAAGTAATTTCGAAACCTAGTTTCGAAGGTTCAAAGAAAGGTATCGGCTTTGGTATATTTAAACTGAAAATAACACTTTTAAGTGTTGCAAACTTTGAAAAATCATATCTTTATCGTGTGTTAACGAAATTCGATGAAACAGGAGACATCGAGACCGTGACGACGCTCTCTACATACTAAAAGTGTCCGGGGGTTTTTCTGAGCTCGCTAGGATTTTTAGAAAAGCGACAAACCAATGTGAGATTTCTGAACTGAAATGTGAATGGAAACGAGTTGTATAAGTTATATAAGCGAAGTGTAAATTATATACGCATTGTATAGGTACATGTGTTGTATAAGTAATATAAACGATGTATAAATTATAAAAGCATTGTATGAAACATATATGCATTGAAAATGTGTTGAAATGAAAGTGAAATACTTATATATATATATACCCCTCGTCCACAAACCATGGACGATATTTATTGATTGTGAATTTGCATGAAAAATTTGGTGAAAAATGCGAATGGTTGATGGGATTGTTTGTGGTTGATATTGTTTTATTGTGGTTGAAAAATACCATTGTGGTTGAAAATACCTGTTTGTGGTTAAAACAAAATTTAGAATAGATTGTGGAAAAGAAAAACATACTCGCCTGCGAGCGAACTAGATGTACGAAATCCCCAATGTCAAAAACCGTGTGGTTTTAAGGTAGAGCGAGGGGCCGTACTCGGGACGGTGCCGGTTTTAAATACCCTGCCGTTATGCTGCTGAAATTTTCAATAATATTCATGTGTTAGAATTATTTTCATGTGCTGAAATTATTTTCATATGTTGAAACCAAATTCATGTGTTGAATAGAAATTCATGTGTTGAATAAATTTTTTGAATGATAAAAATAACATTTTATCACATATATAGACTATATAAAATATTCGTGTTTTAAATAAATTGTTTTGACCATAAAAATCACATTTTTATTTTATATATAAACTATAGAAATCATTCATGTGTTGAATAAATGACTAGAACGATAAAAATCATATTTTTATCGTATATGTGAAGTCGATAACATTCAAGTGTTGAGTATATGAATTGAACAATAAAATTAACACCTTTATTGTGAGTATGAAGTGCTAAAAACATTCATGTGTTGAACAAATATTTTTGACGATAAAAATATCATTTTTATCATGTATACGACTCGCTAAAAATATACAAGTGTTAAAATAAATATTTGTTTGCTATGGATATTATTTTTAACTTGTATATAAACTAAATAAAGTAGTCATGCGTTGAAATATATTTTTATTCGCTAAAAATATCATTTTTATACGAAGAATGAAGTGTTAAAAATAACCACTTGTTCAAATAAATATCTGAGGGTTGAAAATATTATTTTTAACATGTGTAGGAAGTGTTAAAAATAACCATGTATACAAATAAACCTTTGTTCGCTAGAAATATTATTTTTAGCTTAGATGTGCATATATATATATATATATATATATATACACACATGTGTTGAACAGGAAAAATGGATTAGCTGTTGAGTAAAGAATTTATTTGCGTGCCCGACAAATAGGTAAGCCTAAATGAGTTGGCCGCGCAATTTTATTATTATATCAACTCTTGTGAATGCCATTGGATGCGGAGTGCTGGTTGTTCTATGTGTAATTATAAAACTTCGCCATAAGATAGTAATAATAAATTTTGAACTACACTACCTGGCATACTGCAAGAGGATAGAATACTTCATCATATACCACATTAGCATTTGGAGCTGATGTGACGAGGTTGAAGATGTACCATACAAGCAAGAGGCTTGTATGGTGATGACTATATTGTACAGGTCGAACTGATGACTGATATGGACTATATAGAATGTAACGATAAATTACCAGATTAATAAAAACCCCACACGGGTCTGGAGTTGACAATAAACACGTCTCTCTAGTTGATAAGGCACAAAAACCATTTATAGGGTGATGAGAATTTATTCTCTGGAGTTATGATCTATACACACTCCCCTGTGGACACTAGAATATATCACTATAAATATGTGCTTGCTTTTTAGGATTTATCGGGTGCCTAATACGGCCCAATAAATTTCCAAACCCCTTCCCGTACAAAGGAGATTATGGCGAAATTTTTCGAAATTTAAGAGCGTTAGTGAAATATTTGAAGTGAAAACGATATTGAAATCGTCGAATGAATTATATTTATATATATATATATAAATAAATTAAATAAATCAAATCAAGCCCCTGCAGTTCGCGTTTTGAAATCGTAATTTCAAACGATTGTACCGAAAGATCCGGCCATCGGATTTTGACGAAACTAGAACCGTTAGGTTCGCTTTTGAGAGATCTTTCCAACGATATAAACTTTGTTAAGATCCAACGGTTAGATTTTCATATATGTGTAAAACAAATTTGAAGAAAAACGGTGCCAGTGCCACGGCACGACCTGAGATGTCGTTTAATAAAATAAAGCCATATTTAAATAAATAAAAATGGCGAGATATCGTTATCAAATATTATTGACGATATGGAGTGGAAATAAACCAATTTTACTTGGTTTGCCTGATATTTGATGGTTGAATTTGTTTGACATGAAAATTATACTAAAGAACTGAAATGTGAATGTCGAATAATTTAACCGTGGAAAGAATTGATTTGAATTCTAAATATACGTGAATTATTTGAAAAGGCCGAGTTAACCCTCATTTCAAATAATTGATCGACGATTAGAAGTTGAAGAGATGGAGACGGTTTGAGACCGACGATCTTCACCTCGGATGGATGGGCGCTACTGATGCTCATGATTGGAGTAGCTACCTTGAATGGGCTGAAGTGGTAGCCATCCGGACATATTTGTTGATTGTACGGATATGCGAGGAATACGGTGCCTCCGGTTTCGTTCAAACCCAGAACGAACTTGTAAATGGATGTGTGTCTAACATTGGATTTTGTTCTATGCTGATTGATCTCTATTAAATATATATCTGTTTGGCGGCGGAGAATTTATTCTCTAGCTTAACGCCCTTCTCTGAAACGTACGAGCTTAGAGGTTATATATCGATAGAAATCAGTCGCATGGAGTGAATTGCCTGTGTGGCATGCTTAAGTGGCAGATGATCAAGGCTTCTGTTGCAAAGCAAAGTCTTGTGGTTGAAGATCAAAGCACGGCCTAGGTGGCATAGCATTGTGTATAACGTGAATTCGCGAGCCACACACCTCGGTATGAGTTAAAAACGGGATAAGGACCGCTGGGAGAACACGACGTTTCTTTCTAGCTACAGTGGTGTCAGTGACTTACCAGCCCTGACATTTATATTATTTTCACCTGTGTGGTGGTTGGAATGCGAGGCGCCTCGATTATAGGTCTGTAAGGACCGGGAAACGTGTGCTCAGGAATAACTAATCCTCAAATGTAAGAGAGGACCGGTCCAGCCGATTCCAAGGGTTACCCAGAGTGTGTAGTCCTGAGGCATTTGCTAGAGTGTCTCGAAGCGGAGAGGAGCTTGCCCCTTGCCTTGACTCATGATGGAATCCAATTTCCAATAAGAAATTACGGATTTGATTGTAGAACTAGTATGGCGACATAGTAGATGGTAGCTATGCCGCCTATGATTGATATTTATGATTGAATTTGCTTTTGAAACATATATGCACTAGTAATAATATCAAACACTTTTGTTTTATATGTACCAAGCATTTCTTGGCCATTATAAGGTAAAACTCTATCCTCCGGCTTGCGTTGCATTGTATGATGGGACCTGAGTCTTATAATGGCTTCATTTTTATAAAAAGCATTGCGATTATTAAATGAAAAGTGGCGTGGTCCTATGATTTGCCTAATTATTGTTGTTTAAGTGGTTAAGTAGATTTCTCATACCAGTCCCATGACTGACTCGTAGTTTGTTTTCACTTTGCAAACTCGGGTGCCCTTATTTTCACACGGGCAGCCCAGTTAATAGGTAGCAGATTATATTTTGGCTTTGCACTACAGCACAGAGTGCGCTTTTGGCTTGTATGGCGAGGCTTGACTTCTCAGTATTTTGGCTATTGATATTCCGCCATTATTATCTATGTATATGATTCCACTTATGGCGATGTAGAATGACATCTCTTTTATGTACCCTTTATGTATATGTACCGCTTATGGCGATGTAGACTGATCATTTACTCTTATGCACTAAGTTGTATCCTACACTGTGCTCTCTGATGTTTATTACATGTTTATGATTCTGCTGTCATATTGATGTAAATTATTCTATTTTCTGTTTTTGCTATTAACTGTACTCTGCTAATGATGATTAAAGTGTTATATTCCAACGATTATCCTTAACACCGTCGTATAGGGTTTTGAGATCGTCACAGATGATACCTATAAACTTAGTGAGTTTTCTCATGCTGGTTCACCAGACTGATCCGTGGCATTTGCAGTGGTCGGTTCAGACCGAGTTTTACAGGTTCAGGTTGTCAAATGCTGTGAAGGCCAAAAATGTATTGGAGGAGTTCACACGTATTTATATCTATTTCCACTGTGTGTTGTACACACTGTTTTAAATCTCGTAAATATCGCCCGAGATCTCCTCCGAGATCTCGTTTTGGGCTCCTTCCGAAACGAAACAACAAATATCACTCTAAATCTCTTTTCGAATATATCACACGAGATATTGCAATATCGAACGATATATCCACCGAGACGAAATATTGGAATATCGTCCGAGATCTTAGTATTTTTGGTTAAAATTTAATTTGTGCCTGAACTAGAACTATAATTAAAAAACTTAAATCTAGCCATATCAGTCTTTTGTTTTTTTTACATTTTGCATGTTAAATGACTATATTGTATGTTCGTATATGCTTTACAATGCTTATGATTTTCATATTCGTCTTTTTACATACATGTTACTTTTGAAATTATGTATTTTATGGTCTATTTATGCTGAATTTTTTAATGTTTTGGATCCTTTTAATGTTTCCTGTCTAACAATATTCTTGTTTTAAGCATAGTATGATTTAGAGTATGAATGATCTTTCGCAAAATAAAGAATAAAGTTATTTTGCATTTTAAGTTTAAGTTATTATGTTTTTGATGGCATTCATAAAAATCGTTTTGTTAAAATATCATTTTTAACATATCATGTACCCCGAGATTGTTCCGATATGAACTTTCAGACCCGGGATGAAAATCCGAGACGAACTCCCGAGTTAGACTCAGCTCGTCCGAGATCTCCCTGTTACGAGACCGAGTCTATAAAATCCCCATGACGGAACGCAACCGATATCCGAGATTTAAAACCTTGGTTGTATATGAGGACTGGCTATTATAACTGTCCAGATGCACGGATGTCGACTGTACTCTGATGATTGTAAGTATTATGTCAAGCTCTCAATAAAGATTTATTTCTATATTATATTTTTTTTTTCCATTGCGATGTGAAACTCTGATTTTGATGTGTTGTTATTCTTCTTCTTTCTTCTATTCTAATCTTTCTTTCTTATATTTTTTCTCACCCTCTAATTTCTTTTTATTAACTATTTGGTGTTTTCGATACTTGGGTTTTGGCACGTAATACGAATTTATGTATTATTGTCAAAATTCGAGCATCTCGCTAGGTCGTTATAGTGGTATCAAATCCTATGGTTTAGTAATAACCGTGGCTCTGTGGCGTAACTCGATAGAGATGGAGTTAGTAGTAGATTGAGTTTGAGTGCATATATGAGAGAGCGTATTTGTAGATTTATATAAAAATGATTTGTATTGTGTTGTTTGATCAGTTCAAGTGTTTGGGGATCCTATCGAACTAACAATTGACACAATATTGTTTTGTAAAGAGGGTAAATGAAATAATTTTTTCCAAATTATTTTCTTTCGTATAAAAAAATAATTTTATCAAATTATCGAGGTATCAGTTTGTTTGATTAATTTTAATGATTCAAATGGAATTATGAATTTAAATGGTTTAATATAACCAAAAGGATTTCACATAAGATTTGTGATAATAATTTTAAAAGGAAATTTAACTTGAGCTAAAAAAAGTCAAGTTAGTAAAGAGAATTGTTTCGGTTGAAGTTTTGATGTGCACATAAATGTGTACATTTATATTCACACATTTATTCTTATTTTGGTTAAATAAATGAACATTTTTGGGTATTTTATATGATCAAACCATGGTTTAAATGTTTTCAAATCATCATTAATTTGGGAGGTTTAACGGTAAATTGTGCATGATCTAATTTGTGATTCCATTTACTTATTCCTTGTAGTTGTCTCTTGTCAGAATCTAAGAGAAAAAATGATGTATGCACATGAAGATATAAAGAAAAGCATGCATATACATAAGAGGAGGGAAAGAAATAATTCATTCTATGGAAAGTGGAGGATCCCACCTCTCAACTAACTCACTTACTCTTAAGGCTTCATATTAGAGACTAATGCACTAAATGGATAAGGCAAAAAGGGCCTCATGCATTCTACATGATTGACTAGTGACTAAAGACAAAATTAGAAGCTTCATGAAGAGGGCATTTTGGGGAACTCCCTAGAAGAGTGATCAGGGTTTTAGGGTTTTAGATCGTTTATATATACCCCCATGTTTCATGTAATTTGGATCCTCTTTTTATCTCATGAAAGTGCAAGTTTCTCAAATTAAAAAAATGGCTTCCAAGCCTCTTTCTTTTATGTCATTTTTATGCATACTTTAATGTTCATTTCTATGTTTTTCTTTTGTTGTTTATAGATTAGATTTACATATTGAAATTAGTATAGTTTAAATTTCATGCAAGTAGAATAGTTTATTTTATTCTTGTTATTTAGTTCTCTCAATCTTTTTGTTTTTGTTTTTGTTTATGTTGAAATTTACATTTTTAGCATAATTACATATATTAGAAGCTAAACCTATTCAATTTAGGGGCAATGAAGCTCTCTTGATTACATAGATGCAACATATTTTGATTTTTATGATATCTTTCTATGCTTAATGGAATGGTTGAAGTAGTAATTACATATTTGTTTGAGTTTTGATTTTGATAGTCTATGTTGTTGACAACACATAGGCTATGCTTAGTCAACATAAACACAAGATTGTCTCTTCATCTACATATGAATATAGTAAATAAAATGTGATTAAAATTCAATCTTGATACTCTATGTTACTAAATTAATAGTAAATAGAGTATACTAAAAGTAAATTTTAGTTTCAACTTTTGTTGTCATTTCACGAAAGTATAATTATGGATTAGAGAGTGTATTAAAGTTTGACAGTTTAAATGTGTTAACTAAAAACACAATTAGGTCGTGCTTATCATAAATACACTAACTAATTACACAAAAGATCAATACAGAGATCATGAAATCATTGTATGTTGATTTATGTGGTCATGAGGGTGAAGTTGCTTCTAAATTGCTCTTATTTCATTTGTTAACTTTCAACTTGTTCTCTTTGTTAGTTTTATAATTTTTAGTTAACCAAAATC
This sequence comes from Allium sativum, assembly GCA_030737875.1. NCBI lineage: Eukaryota > Viridiplantae > Streptophyta > Magnoliopsida > Asparagales > Amaryllidaceae > Allium > Allium sativum. The sequence goes on along the minus strand of CM060909.1, from coordinate 421,837,265 downwards.
TCAAGTGGTATAATTCGACTGAATATAAAATAGAATTATTTTCTTTCTCCGTGGATCGGCCCGTATTCACCACGTACTACAAGTGTACGTCGTGCGCTTGCGGTTTTATACACTTCGCGACGGATTTCTAATCAATAGATTATTCGTCGTCGAACAAGTTTTTGGGGATTGTAATCTAATTTTAGTTCTGCTCTTCGAATTAAATTTTATTTTGTGTTAAAAAAAATTGTGTGTTTGTATCTTGTACATTTTGTATGTTTTGTGTTTGTTATGCCTTAGTTGCATGTCTTAAAAAAACTATGTTATCCATTTTACTGTGTCAACACTTTGCATACACACTTTGCAGTTCTGTTTTTCACAAAAAAGCAGTACAGATTCTTTTGTCAACATTTCACAATTCTTCATTATAATCACTGTTCTATTTCTCCACTGTTACATTTTTTACATTGTTACCAATTTTCATAGTTCTATTCATTACAATTACCCCATTCACAACCTGCTTGCCAACCACCACAAACAAACTTCTCATTCAAAACCTATTCATTTCAACAAACTCCACAAACCGGCTACCTCTCCAGCAAAAGCAATTTACAAACTCTTCACTCCACAAGTAGTTTCAGCCAAGTCAAACCACAGTCCACTTCACCAAAACAAATTCAATTGCTAAACCAAACTCACCCTAGCCCATGTCCACCACCACCTACAACTGCTTGCAATTCCCCGTTATATCCACACTTCACAAAACTGCAACAATACTTTGTAGCCTAACGCAATCATCCCATAAACCAATTCATCCTACCATCATGTTCACCATATATTCATCATATTCGTCCCACATACCAATTCATCCCACTAACATCTCACAAACCATTTCCAGAAAACAGCATACTCCACCTTATACTGCCTCAAACTCCTGCATTTGCAAACCAAGTCACCTTCAATTGTCGATCAAACCCGTGACCGTCAGCCTCTTTCCCTTGCTTTGTTCTCCGCCACTTTAGTGCCATTACCAGACCATCTCCGTGAACTCCTTGCCCAACCACACCCTTGCTGTCAACTTCCAACCGCACATCAATATTGTGCCTTCTCAAACTTCCAACACTCCATAATTAACCACGTCTCTGTTCAACTGCAACCGAGCTTCATCCACACACTGCTTTTAACCCATCAACGCCACTCCAACGAATGCAAACAGAACCTGTCAAATTGCCGCAAGTCACCACTCCTTCACTTCAATCTCCCAATTTCAACTTTCATGAACAAACGAAACAAAAATGCTCAATATTGCACCAGAAAAACAATAATATAAATTTGCTGACATAACGATACTCTGAACGTTTATTATTAAACTCTCATTAAATTTCACATTGCTCAATCCCAAAAAGAGAAGAAAAAAATAAAAATAGAATAACTTTTCTTTATTGCAGTTTGAAACACATAAGAAATGAAACTTACTTCTTTAATTTAGGTTAATAGACACCATATTTTCTTCTATATATATAATAGCTTTCTACTTTCAAGGAATCATAGATAAAAGATACATATTGACAATGTAAGAGTACAAATTAAGCCTTGGTTTTAGCAATTGGAAACCATGAACATTGGAACCATGACAATAAGAATAGGCCCATGTTCAACTTCATATGCTCTTTCCTCCTAAAGCAAAAGGAGAAACTGACATCAAACCACATGAACACGAGAGGAAAAGATCAAAGAATTTTGCTTCAGATGATTACGGAACAAACGAAAGCGATGAAGGTGTTGGCTGCTTGAAGAAAAATTTCAAGATCACAACACTCTTACTGCTGTAAATATTCCTTTTCTTCTTCTATTTCTGCATTGAAACAACACCAACGATTATCATCATAAAATTAATATAACATCAATGAGATCATTTCTATTTTATTTTTTCTCTAACAGATAGAGAAACGTGAGTTAGCAGGCAAGCTGAATCTGAAGCCAAGGCAAGTAGAAGTTTGGTTTCAAAACAAAAGAGCCAGGTTAATTTATATTATTATATATTTATATCGTATTAGAATTATGTCAGATTATTTATCTATTTGTTTGTTTAAATCTGTTTATGCTACAGAAATAAGCAAAAGAAGGCAGAAAGGGATTTTGAGCAGCTAAAGAAATGGTGTGAGACGCTTAAGGAGGAGAACCAAATGCTGAAGAAGGAACTCCATGAACTTAAGCTTAAAAAGGCAGAATAGTAGAAAATTTGAACTTCTTTTATTTTAATTTTGGCTCTGGTTAGACAAAGTTTAGCACGTTATTAATTTTATTTAATACACATTAATATGATCCTTCATTACTGGTTATATCTGTATCGGCATAATCGATCCGGGCTTAGTCACCTATATCCGTATCAACATAGTCGATCCAAACTTGGTCACTTGGCCGATTTGGATCGACATAGTCGATCCAGGATTGGTCGAACTGACTCCAGATCAACATAGTCAATTCAGACTTGGTTGAACCGAAATCCACTCCGCCTTGGACTTGTTTACTCTAACCCTATCTTCAGATCTGCAACCGAGCTCCAATGTTGTTCTATCGTCGAATCCGTCGTCCAGTTCCAATGCTACTCTGTCGTTGAATCGATCGTTGAGTTCCAATGCTACTCGGTGGTCAGATCCATCCAAGCATGAAGCTCCATCAAAAATTTACCTCATTTGTTCAAGTTTATCATCCTTGTGTGCTTAATCGGTACACACCCACTTGTGCGTTCGAGCGATAAGCACCAAACTTTTACGAATGAGATTTTTCTAGTACTATATCGCCTACAAACGGCGTTTTTAGTTTATACTAAGCAAACAATTCAACCATGCAACCAATAGTCATCCAAATTCCTAAACTTGCAAACAAGTGTCTATATAGTGATAATAAATCAAATAAAACATCTCTATGGCAAATAAAGTGAAATATATGTCTATATAGTCTAAATCTAGCTATATGGTTAAAACAATGCGTAGTAGCGCAAAAAATTGCGGGCAACTGGGTAAAATGTCATAATCATGATCAAAACTATCTAAATCACTTTTAGTATCTTTATTTATCATTTACTAGGTTAAAATATCCTAAATATCACGTTTTAAAATTAATAAATCATTAAAAACGTCCAATTATACTATACGAACAATTAAAGTCAAGTAAGAGATAATATCACTCATCTTAGCCAAATCAGTCCAAACCAGCTCTAAAATTTAGAGCTCGTCAATTCGAGTTCATAGGAATAAACAATGTCTAATTTCAACATCGTAGGAAAAGGTTAAGCAAGTTATCAGTTTCCATATTATTTAATTAATTACATGAGCATTAACCAAATAATCATACTTTAAGTGTGGTGCTAAGGGCACCCCAAAATACTCTTCCTAATATCGCTACTAGAAAATACCACAAGAATTTTCATTACACTCTTCTTAATACCATACATAAAAAATAGGGCTACTGCACCACCGTTACCTTATTTCCCTCTCGTCTTTTTTTTGTTCCTCTTTCATTCCATCCTGAAACCCTAAATCTTCAATCGATCGATCAACGATAACGATGCCAACAATGCCGAGGAAGAAGAATGTGTGCCTAAATATACAAAAGCTGTGAATAAGGTTTGAATTAAGCAAACTAGAAGGGAAAGTGAGAGACTAGGGTTTCAAATAGTAAGAATTTGAATTTTCCCGCAGGAAAGAAGTTATGGACAACGATATTCTTGATTAGAGTTTTTAGACTAGGGCTTACTATGTCAATTAGTTTGGCAAATACTTGTTCAGTGAGAGAACAGAATGAAAGGGTAATTTGGTATTAAGAAGCATACAAAATTTAATGAGATTTATTTTTTTAATTGCGGTATTAGGAAGAGTATTTTGGGGTGCCCTTAGCACCACACTACTTTAATTATCTTATTATAAAAACTAACTCATCTCTCCCAATATAACGACCCAAACTTCCCCGGTCTCCGAAGAGAAGAGAAAGAATGGATTGCTTTGAGGATAAGACGAATCAGAACAAAAACTGAAGAACATTTCATTGCTTATTACAACAATTTCATCAGAATACAAGAATATACAGAGTATGAATAAAATTACACATTTACGAAATATTAGAGGTCTACAAGTTACAATGCAGCGAAAAATAATACAAAACACAACTGAAAAGAATATACGGATAAAGAGCTTTCCGAATATCACTCCAGCTGTAAACCAGGATCCTGTGAATATAAATCTGCAAAACCAAAAACTACTAGTTGCCCGTGTGGAAAATAGGGGCACCTAGAGTTTAGGTTAAAACAATAAACTCCAGGTCAGTCATGTGACTGGTATGAGAATAAAACAGTTATTTAAAACTTCATTTTAAAATCAGATATATCAAGGGACCACGCCGTATAACACGGAGCAGGTTTCCTCCCAAGAATACCAGTGCATATAACAAAATAGCGCTATGATTTTTGGGAAAATGAGGCTATTATAAGACCCAGGTCCCATCACATAATGCAACGCAAGCCGGAGGATAGGGTTTTCCCTTATAATAGCCAAACATGCTTGGTTCGTTAAAACAAATCATTTGATACTATTATAAGTGCATAGTGTATAAAACAGCTTCGAATATAAATGTATCAATCCTAGGTGGCATGTGTACCATATATCATGTCACCAATACTAGGCTCTACAATCAAAACCGCAAAGTCATGTATTGAAAGTTGGATTTCCATCTGTGAACCAAGGCAAGGGATCGTCCTTACCGCTTCGAGACTGTCTAGCCCGAGCCTCAGGATCAGAGCTCGAGTGACCCTTGGATCGTCAGGGCCGGTCCACACGAAGTGGATTAAAATACCAGAACACTGCGTTTCCCTGCCCTATGGGGCGTAAATCCGGTCTGTATAAAGACCATCCATCGGCTCCGCAGAGACCGAAATAACAGAGGCGCCTCGCTATCCATCATCCACATAAGTAAAATGTCAGGGCTAGTAAAATGCAGATACCACTCCTAGCTAGAAGGAAATGCATGCCCTCCCTGAGGTCCTCTCTCTTTTCTAGTTCACACCGGGGTGCAAGGCTCGCGAATTAACGGTACACAAAGCTATGCTATATTAAAGCCATGCTTTGATCGTCAACCACAAGACTCTGCTTTTCAACAGAAGCCTTGATCATTTGAATCTCATCATGTGTAACACCCCACATTCGTTAATGTCACTCACAAAGGGAATGCATTAAGTTTCGTGGAGCATTATGAGTAAACAGAACAGAATATTACAAGATAGATACATAAAGTAGTACTTGAAAATTTTATAACTTTATTGCAGCGGAAACAAAAATAAAGTTGGGTTACATCTTCAAATATCAAAACCAAGTACATAATATCAGTCTTGTAAGAAAGCCTTCAGAGTGCATAATTTTAAGGCCATAATCCCCAACAAAAATGCCTTAAATAGGTAGAATCAAAGGCAAGCAGTTCTTCAAGAACTTCTAGTACCTCAAGCAGAGAGAAATCTGAATTAAACTTGAATATTTCCTCCCTGAATACCGGGGGGAACGGAAGAAAAGAGGCGAAAACAAACGAGGTCAGACATAAAGTCTGGCAAGTCCAATAACTTTAACAATATAATTATTAAAGTAATATGACAAGACATAAACTGGAAAATAAGGAATGACTGTGAAACAAGCAGGCATGACCAGGTAACCAAGATGAATAAGACAACGTTAATTGCGCTTCTAATCACTATAGGATAAATACTACACTTCACCAATACTAGTCACTCTAAGAGTTGATCCCGCCTACTGAACATAATAATCATAATAATGATAATGGTAGTCTCGTGTACCCCTAGCTGTCTTCATAGGTGCCGTCTGCTCCAATCTCCACTAATTGTACCCACTACCCTCCCCATTCTAATTACAACATTTATTCATAATATGGTAGTCGTACTCCTAGCTATCTTCATAGGTGCCGCCTGCTCCTATCTCCGCTAGTCGTACCCACTACCTTCCCCATTCGATCGGCTCGCTAACTCGTAGATACCCGTGCTGGTCCCACGGTAGGGTGTATCACTCCCTAAAGTGGCAACCCGATATGACTGAAATGCACGGCTTATACCTACACGATGCAACAATGTCTTACCCACTAGCCCGGGCCCACGCACGCACATGACCCCGTTGGACTTGCTTTGCCACCGCTAACCCGTTTTGACCTCTTACAATCATATCCAGTAAGCGTGTCCCGTCCTCGACCTAGATCGAGCTCACTTGGATAATAAATGGGTTACTGGTTGAAAAGCGTCCCTACACTTGACACAAGCTTTCCACCTATGCTTGGTCCCCACTAGGATTTCCCACTTAACACCCTCTTATTCATGTCTTCTTACGTGTTTCAACTTGGTTAAGTGTTTATAATTATATCCCACATGTCACCCATGTTTCCCACTTATCAAATCAACATGTATTATTGGTTAAGTTTGTCTTAACCCTATCCACTTATCAGATCAATATATATATATATATATATTATTGGTTAAGCTAGTCTTAACCCTACCCACTTATCAGATTTATATATATTATTGGTTAAGCTAGTCTTAACCCTACCACTTATCAAATTAATATATATTATTGTTTAAGCTGGTTTTAACCCTAACCACTTATCAGATTAATATATATATTATTGGTTAAGCTGGTCTTAACCCTACCCACTTATCAGATTAATATATAATATTGGTTAAGCTGGTCTTAACCCTACCCACTTATTAGATTAATATATATTATTGGTTAAGCTGGTCTTAACCCTACCCACTTAACATGTTTTATGTATCATATATATATACACATATTTATATATATCGTATAACATATTTTACTTAATTTATGATTAAGTACATCTTAGTTCGCAGATATATTAGTTAAGAGAATAACTCCCTAAGTATCAACCTCGAAGACCGAAATCAACATCAGATAGATAGTCAGAGAATTACTCAACTCAACCAATATTCTGTTTGTCATTCATACTCGTCTTTGATCAGCATCAATTAATTATTAATGCACAGACCTCTCACATTAAGTCGATTGCTTGTGGCCGCTGGATATGCTGGGCGGTTCCGCGCAGACTTCCACCACAAGCCAGACTTAACCTCGTGTCTAATCATCTTTTAATTATGCCTATGACCTCTCGCATTAGACTGCCGTTTGCGGTTGCTGGATGTGACGGGCGGGTCTGGGCAGTCTTATACCACAAATAAGTCTAACCTCGTGTCTTAGGCATTTACTACGCATTTAATTTATACCTTTGACCTCTCATATTAGACTACCATTTGTGGTTGCTGGATATGCTGGGCGGGTCTGTGCAGTCTTATACCACAAACGAGTCTAACCTCGTGTCTTAGGCATTTGTTATTACACATAATTATTTAACCCCAATTTGAATTAATATCCTTATTTCAAATTGTCAATAATTTCCAATTTAGTCTATGTCCATAATTGTCACCTAAATTTTGTCCATAATTTGTAGGCATATAAATTATGCCAATTAATGTCAAAAATTAATTATATGCTTTTAAGCCATTTTATGTCAATTTCACAACTTCAATATTTAATATTTTTCCAATATCCCCACGTCGTTCGTACGTGTAATTCATGAAATATGTTAGACTCGCAAAAAGTCTAACTCATAAGAAGAAAAGGAACATCACAACTTGCATAACACATAAAATGGATCTAACTAGCATATAAGAATAGTCTAGCACGGATCAAAACTTGCATGATTATAATTCATATTAACATAAATTTGCATAATCAATAACTTACATAGGCAATAGGCATAATTTGCATAAACTACAAACTGGCATGGATCAAATTATATAAGATATGATTTGCATAGATCTATACACATAAAGGTGAACTTGCATATATGAACATGGTTTTCGCATAAACTTGCATATGATCTACATACCAACTTGTATTAAACTTGCATATGTAATTTAGACATGTAAACTAAGATTTACATATAAGCTTACATATGATTCGCGTACAAACTTGCATATGATTTACCTCCAAAATTACATATAAACTAATGTCATAAAAAAATGAATCAAATTAAACATATGCGATTAGACATATGAAATGGATCCACCAACATAAGTTAACAAAAACTGGCATATGAACCAACATCATGAATCTTTGTACATAAGATAACAACTAGCGTATATTCACAAAATAGACAATATCATATCGATCAATGATTCAACAGGCACATTATTATAACCCAAATTATAACTCATCATAATTAATTTATTAATTATTTTGTGAAAGAAATTGTACTCACAAAGAACGGATTAGAAAAGAGGATAAATTCGTTCGTCGTTTGTTCTACAATCTTGTCTCACAATTCTTAGCTTTAAGAAGAAGGTGATCTGTTCCAGTAGCAACATGGTGGCTAAGAGACTAATTTAGTTTAGGTTTAGAGCTTGAGTCTATGCATGCTTATATAGAAGTTTAGATTAATTCTAGCCTTTAGATAGTAGGTTTTTAATCCGCATCCTACACCTAGTGCCGAGTCAGCAAATGTATTTTATATATATTAATAACCTTCTATTTTTCTTCCCTAAAATTAATATGAATTGAACTTAAACATCTAATTGCATGTTTTCTTTGATTAGCGTATTCTTCTTAATTGATGTCAATTAACATAGAATAACAATTTTACTATATTCCTCAAATTAACATATTCTGCTTAATGTTAATTGACATAAGTGACAAATTAGCATAAACATTTATACAAATTAAGATAATTACATGGTTTCCTAACAATACCCTATTAACATGTTTACAATTTGATGTCAAATAACATGCTTTTATAAATGAACATAAATGCCCAATTAACATATTTTCTTTAATTAATATCAATTAATATGAATGACAAATTAGCACAAACACATATATAAACTAAGGTCAATTACATGTTTTTCAATCAATGACATATGAACACACATCTACAAATTAATTTCAATCTATTCGTGTTTACCTATTCATAAATTCTAATATTGACAACTAATGCAAATTGATTGCTTACCTATTTTAAAAAGTGGAAATCGAGTATATAATTTTGTTCCCCCTTTTTTTTTCTGCTTTCCTCGTAACATACAAAGTCAATGCATAATGAAGTTACCTACATACATATATATCTATTTATACATGCATAAATCTTTCCTTCCCAAATAAACTGACTGTATTTATCTTTATTTTACTGCATCCATCCACACATTTCCTTCCGCTTTTTTTGTATTAATTGCATTAATTTTTCTTTTACTGTAGCCTAATTAATTCGCATGCATTTTTTTCAATGCACATTTTTAAACTTGTACCTTCTTAACATAATTGCATATATATATATATATATATTCATTTTTTTATTTTTCTTCATTAATTAATCATTTAATTAATTATCTTTACGGTATAGTATATCTAATTTCGGGGTGTTACATTCTCCCCTACTTAAAGGATTTTGTCCCCGAAATCTTCAAGTTAAGAAGAATGTTACCATCCTACCTACCACAACCATCTACTCATCCATTATACACAAGCATCCATTGTCCTTAGAACAATTCTAATGCCTGTATGAACATATGCATAAGTGTGTGTATATGTTCCTATATCCTAATGCAGAAATCAGGCGATCCACTTATTCAGTTGACCTCCTTAATGCAATATATGTTTGTGCCATGTATCCAATATGTATGCAAAAGAATCCTAATGATACATATAAATTCTATATGTGTGCACAACCACCACCAATATGCAACATCCATGTGATGAGCCAACCATATTGCATCCATAAAAAAAATTGCACACATCCATATGCAATATGTAAGCGATTGAGCCGATCTATTGCCTAATGTGTGTGTAAATGCATCCATGAGCAACCACTAGAAAACACTTGCATCCATTTGCATCCATCAAACATAACATGTATCAAACACATGTTTACAACCATAGGTTTTTTCCTAACTAAAGATCGAAGATATAATCGAGAGGACATACTAAACGATAGAACAAGTATAAACAAAGTGATAGAAAAAGGAGAAGTTAAGAATATACCCTCTAAAAGGAAAGGGTACAGCGCACGCATCTTGTCTTCCGTCTTCCAAGTCGCGTCTCCTTGATCATCTTCCCATTGGAATTTAACCACTTGACCTCTCGGTTGCGTAACTTCTTGACCTTCGATCCAGGGATGCATGTAGGAGCTCATCTAATCGTGGCATCTTGCTCCATTTCCACTTCTCTAAGCGTGCTCGACTCCACTACTTCCGCCGTATCGTGTAAACACTTCCTCAAATGCGACACATGAAACATGTCATGAACATGACTAAGCTAGTTGCCTCTTCTCATGTCCCTCCAAAATCTAGGATACATAACCTCAAAAGATCTTCAAGGACTCTATTCACCCCTCCATGTCCATCCATCCGTCTGTGGACGATAAGCGATGCTCGTACTTACCGTCTTTTGCATATCACATTTTCCTCTCGCATCGAAAACTGCTCCAAGCCCTGTCCCGCAAGCACCGATATATACTGTAAACGGTTTGCTCCCATCTAGCAATGTCAAAACTGGAGCTATCGTCAAAGCCCTCTTCAAACGTTGGAAAGCATCGTCACAGTCAACATCCCAAGCAAAAGTCAAGTTCTTCCTTGTTAACCGAGTAAGTGGGGCTTATATCTTTGCGAAGTCCTTAATGAACTTCCTATAATAGCCCGCCAGCTCTAGAAAGCTTCTTACTTCCGTTGCATTTCTAGGATCCTTCCAATCTTGGATTGCCACCACCTTTGCGGGATCCACAGCTATCCCTTCCGTAGAGATCATATGTCCTAAGGACCTCACTTCTCTTCTCCCTCTCGGAGCCATGTGTCGTACTAGTAATGCAAATGGCTTTGCATTATCTACTAAGTATAAACGAAAGTCTATCTCACGCCTCGGGGGTAAACCCCGAACTTCATTGAAGACGTCACCATACTCACGGACCACACGAACATATTCGAAATCATCGTTGGACGCGTTAAGAGATTCTAGGTAGCTAAGCATCACTGAACCCCTAGTGTCACAAGAAATATCAAGGTTCTTTCCACAACGAGTCAACGATCAAACTACCCTTCTTACACAGTCTAGGATGGCACCGTATCTGGCTAGCCAATCCATGCCTAGAATCGAGCCATAGCCCATGAAGTCAAGAACGTAGGCGTTGCATTCAAACCCAACGCCCAAGATAGACACTCTCAAATCCCGACACGCAATAAATAAATGAGCCGAACCACTAATAGAATTTGAGACTACCATGGGATCCCTAACTAGACTAGTATTTAGGTGCAGTGTTTCAACTAACGAAGCAGATACAGACTAATGTGAAGCTCCAAAATTAAACAAAGTTCGAACAGGATGATCAAAAAGGAAAACCAAATTTCAACCGAGATGTTTCTACCTCTACCAGGTATACCAGCCGTGAGGGAACAAATCTGCCCTCCAAAAGATGTTGTACTTTTTCCTTATCCTTGCCCTTGCCTCTTTGGAAAATCCTAATAAGATGTCCTGTCTCTCCGTAATGATAACAACTAGTCTTCTTCTTCTTTAAGTGGTCAGGTATTTCACAAGTGTGACACTTTCTTTTCTCTTGTCCCTCTTGTTATCCTTACCGCCTTTCTTTGGATCTACTTTCTTATCGTGTGTCCTATCCATGTCTCTCCTGCACATTCTCCATTCGTAACCGTCCACCAAAATGAAGCTTCACCCTTCATTAACCAAGCAGCTGGTTGAACCTTCCTCCCATCGTCTACCTCAAAGGTACCAACAAGTCCTCCACTTCCTTCTAGCTTTGACAAACGTCTCAGTCCCATGAAGCGGATTTCCGCCCATCGTACGGAAGTTCATACATATCTCAAAAAAAAGCGCCTATACGCGGAGGAAGAGATTGAAAAAGGAAAGAGGAAGAGATCTAAAACGGAGAATCGAAAGGAAGATATATGGCTTTAGGGGATTATGTTTTTCAAAATAAACTTTCCTTTTGAAAATACTTCCTTTTAAAACCTTTTTGAGAATAGTTTTCAAAAAAACTTTTATCTAATCTGGTAACCTTCAGCTCTGATACCAAGTGTAACACCCCACGTCCGTTAATGTCACTCACAAAGGGAATGCATTAAGTTTCGTGGAGCATTATGAGTAAACAGAACAAAATATTACAAGACAGATACATAAAGTAGTAATTGAAAAATTTATAACTTTATTGCAGCGGAAACAAAAATAAAGTTAGGCTACATCTTCAAATATCAAAACCAAGTACATAATATCATTCTTGTACAAAAGCCTTCAGAGTGCATAATTTTAAAGCCACAATCCCCAACAAAAACCTCTTAAATAGGTAGAATCAAAGCCAAGCAGTTATTCAATAACTTCTAGTACCTCAAGCAGACATAAATCCGAATCAAACTTGAATATTTCCTCCCTGAAAACCTGGGGAGGGGGGGGGGGGAAGCGGAAGAAAAGAGGCGAAAACAAACGAGGTCAGACATAAAGTCTGGCGAGTCCAATAACTTTAACAATATAATTATTAAAGTAATATGACAAGACATAAACTGGAAAATAAGGAATGACTGTGAAACAAGCAGGCATGACGAGGTAAGCAAGATGAATAAGACAACGTTAATTGCGCTTCTAATCACTATAGGTTAAATACTACACTACACCAATACTAGTCACTCTAAGAGTTGATCCCGCCTACTGAACATAATAATCATAATAATGATAATGGTAGTCTCGTGTACCCCTAGCTGTCTTCATAGGTGCCGTCTGCACCTATCTCCACTAGTTGTACCCACTACCCTCCCTATTCTAATTACAACATTTATTCATAATATGGTAGTCGTACTCCTAGCTATCTTCATAGGTGCCGCCTGCTCCTATCTCCGCTAGTCGTACCCACTACCTTCCCCATTCGATCGGCTCGCTAACTCGTAGATACCCGTGCTGGTCCCACGGTATGGTGTATCACTCCCTAAAGTGGCAACCCGATATGACTGAAATGCACGGCTTATGCCTACACGATGCAACAATGTCTTACCCACTAGCCCGGGCCCATGCACGCACATGACCCCGTTGGACTTGCTTTGCCACCGCTAACCCGTTTTGACCTCTTACAATCATATCCAGTAAGCGTGTCCCGTCCTCGTCCTAGATCGAGCTCACTTGGATAATAAATGGGTTACTGGTTGAAAAGGGTCCCTACACTTGACACAAGCTTTCCACCTATGCTTGGTCCCCACTAGGATTTCCCACTTAACACCCTCTTATTCATGTCTTCTTACGTGTTTCAACTTGGTTAAGTGTTTATAATTATATCCCACATGTCACCCATGTTTCCCACTTATCAAATCAACATGTATTATTGGTTAAATTTGTCTTAACCCTATCCACTTATCAGATCAATATAAATATTATTGGTTAAGCTGGTCTTAACCCTACCCACTTATCAGATTAATATATACTATTGGTTAAGCTGGTCTTAACCCTACCACTTATCAAATTAATATATATTATTGGTTAAGCTGGTCTTAACCCTAACCACTTATCAGATTAATATATATATTACTGGTTAAGCTGGTCTTAACCCTACCCACTTATCAGATTAATATATATTATTGGTTAAGCTGGTCTTAACCCTACCCACTAATTAGATTAATATATTATTGGTTAAGCTGGTCTTAACCCTACCCACTTAACATGTTTTATGTATCATATATATATATTCATATATATATATATATATATATATCGTAAAACATGTTTTACTTACTTTAAGATTAAGTGCATCTTAGTTCACATATATATTGGTTAAGAGAATAACTCCCTAAGTATCAACCTCGAAGACCGAAATCAACATCAGATCGATACTCAGAGAATTACTCAACTCAACCAATATTCTGTTTGTCATTCATACTCGTCTTTGATCAGTATTAATTAATTATTAATGCACAGACCTTTCACATTAAGTCGATTGCTTGTGGCCGCTGGATATGCCGGCCGGTTCTGGGCAGACTTCCACCACAAGCCAGACTTAACCTCGTGTCTATGCATCTTTTAATTATGCCTACGACCTCTCACATTAGACTGACGTTTGCAGTTGCTGGATGTGCCGTGCGGGTCCGGGCAGTCTTATACCACAAACAAGTCTAACCTCGTGTCTTAGGCATTTACTACGCATTTAATTTATACCTTTGACCTCTCACATTAGACTACCATTTGTGGTTGCTGGATATGCCGGGCGGGTCCGGGCAGTCTTATACCACAAACGAGTCTAACCTCGTGTCTTAGGCATTCATTATTACACATAATTATTTAACCCCAATTTGAATTAATATCCTTATTTTCAAATTGTCAATAATTTCCAATTTAATCTATAACCATAATTGTCACCTAAATTATGTCCATAATTTGTAGGCATATAAATTATGCCAATTAATGTCAAAAATTAATTATATGCTTTTAAGCCATTTTATGTCAATTTCACTACTTCAATATTTAATATTTTCCCAATATCCCCACGTCGCTCGTACGTGTAATTCATGAAATATGTTAGACTCGCAAATAGTCTAACTCATAAGAAGAAAAGGAACATCACAACTTGCATAACACATAAAATGGATCTAACTAGCATATAAGAATAGTCTAGCATGGATCAAAACTTGCATGATTATAATTCATATTAACATAAATTTGCATAATCAATAACTTACATAGGCAATAGGCATAATTTGCATAAACTACAAACTGGCATGGAACAAATTATATAAGATATGATTTGCATAGATCTATACACATAAAGGTGAACTTGCATATATGAACATGGTTTTCGCATAAGCTTGCATATGATCTACATACCAACTTGTATTAAACTTGCATATGTAAACTAAGATTTACATATAAGCTTACATATGATTCGTGTACAAACTTGCATATGATTTACCTCCAAACTTACATATAAACTAATGTCATAAAAAATTAATCAAATTAAACATATGTGATTAGACATATGAAATGGATCCACAAACATAAGTTAACAAAAACTGGCATATGAACCAACATCATGAATCTTTGTACATAAGACAACAACTAGCGTATATTCACAAAACAGACAATATCATATCGATCAATGATTCAGCAGGCACAATCTTATAACCCAAATTATAACTCATCATAATTAATTTATTAATTATTTTGTGAAAGAAATTGTACTCACAAAGAATGGATTAGAAAAGAGAATAAATTCGTTTGTCGTTTGTTCTACAATCTTGTCTCACAATTCATTAGCTTTAAGAAGAAGGTGATCTGTTCCAGCAGCAGCATGGTGGCTAAGAGACTAATTTAGTTTAGGTTTAGAGCTTGAGTCTATGTATGCTTATATAGAAGTTTAGATTAATTCTAGCCTTTAGATATTAGGTTTTTAATCCGCATCGTACACCTAGTGCTGAGTCAGCAAATGTATTTTATATATATTAATAACCTTCTATTTTTCTTCCCTTAAATTAATATGAATTGAACTTAAACATCTAATTGCATGTTTTCTTCGATTAGCGTATTCTTCTTAATTGTTGTCAATTAACATAGAATAACAATTTTACTATATTCCTCAAATTAACATATTCTGTTTAATGTTAATTGACATAAGTGACAAATTAGCATAAGCATTTATACAAATTAAGATAATTACATGGTTTCCTAACAATACCCTATTAACATGTTTACAATTTGATGTCAGATAACATGCTTTTACAAATGAACATAAATGCCCAATTAACATATTTTCTTTAATTAATATCAATTAATATGAATGACAAATTAGCACAAACACATATATAAACTAAGGTCAATTACATGTTTTTCAATCAATGACGTATTAACACACATCTACAAATTAATTTCAATCTATTCATGTTTACATATTCTTCCTTCACTATATACATTAATTGCCCGTATATATATAAATATAAATATATATATATGCACCTATTCATAAATTCTAATATAGAGGACTAATGCAAATTGATTGCTTACCTATTTTAAAAAGTGGAAATCGAGCATATAATTTAATTCCCTTTTTATTTCTACTTTCCTCGTAACATACAAAGTCAATGCATAATGAAGTTACCTACATACATATATATCTATTTATACATGCATAAATCTTTCCTTCCCAAATAAATTGATTGTATTTATCTTCTTCTTCTTTTCTTTCTTTTTACTGCATGCATCCACACATTTCCTTCCGCTTTTTTGGATTAATTGCATTAATTTTTCTTTTACTGTAGCCTAATTAATTCGCATGCATTTTTTTCAATGCACATTTTTAAACTTGTATGTTCTTAACATAATTGCATATATATATATTCAATTTTTTTATTTTTCTTCATTAGTTAATCCTTTAATTAATTATCTTTACAGTATAGTATATCTAATTTCGAGGTGTTACATTCTCCCGTACTTAAAGGATTTCGTCCCCGAAATCTTCAAGTTAAGAAGAATGTTACCATCCTACCAACCACAACCATCTACTCATCCATTATACACAAGTATCCATTGTCCTTAGAAGAATTTTAATGCCTGTATGAACTTATGCATAAGTGTGTGTATATGTTCCTATATCCTAATGCAGAAATCAGGCGATCCACTGATTCAGTTGACCTACTTAATGCAATATATGTTTGTGCCATGTATCCAATATGTATGCAAAAGAATCCTAATGATACATATAAATTCTATATCTGTGCACAACCACCACCAATATGCAACATCCATGTGATGAGCCAACCCTATTGCATCCATAAAAAAATTTGCACACATCCATATGCAATATGTAAGTGATTGAGCCGATCTAGTGCCTAATGTGTGTGTAAATGCATCCACGAGCAACCACTAGAAAACACTTGCATCCACTTGCATCCATCAAACATAACATGTCTCAAACACATGTTTACAACCATAGGATTGTTCCTAACTAAAGATCGAAGATATAATCGAGAGGACATACTAAACGACAGAACAAGTATAAACAAAGCAATAGAAAAAGAAGAAGTTAAGAATATACCCTCCAAAAGGAAAGGGTACAGCGCACGCATCTTGTCTTCCGTCTTCCAAGTCGCGTCTCCTTGATCATCTTCCCACTGGAATTTAACCACTTGACCTCTCGGTTGCATAACTTCTTGACCTCCGATCCAAGGATGCATGTAAGAGCTCATCTAATCGTGGCATCTTGCTCCATTTCCACTTCTCTAAGCGTGCTCGGCTCCACTACTTCCGCCGTATCATGTAAACACTTCCTCAAATGCGACACATGAAACACGTCATGAACATTACTAAGCTAGTTGCCTCTTCTCACGTCCCTCCAAAATCTATGATACATAACCTCAAAAGATCTTCAAGGACTCTATTCACCCCTTCCTGTCCGTCCATCCGTCTATGGACGATAAGCGATGCTCGTACTTACCGCCTTTTGCATATCACCTTTTCCTCTTACATCGAAAACTGCTCCAAGCCCTGTCCCGCAAGCACCGATATATACTGTAAATGGTTTGCTCTCATCTAGCAAAGTCAAAACTGGAGCGTCGTCAAAGCCCTCTTAAAACATTGGAAAGCATCGTCGCAGTCAACATCCCAAGCAAAAGTCAAGTTCTTTTTCGTTAACCGAGTAAGTGGGGCTGATATCTTTGCGAAGTCCTTAATGAACTTCCTATAATAGCCCGCCAGCCCTAGAAAGCTTCTTACTTCCGTTACGTTTCTAGGATCCTTCCAATCTTGGATTTCCACCACCTTTGCGGGATCCACAGCTATCCCTTCCTTAGAGACCATGTGTCCTAAGGACCTCACTTCTCTTCTCCCTCTCGGAGCCATGTGCCATACTGGTAATGCAACTGGCTTTGCATTATCTACTAAGTATATACGAAAGTCTATCTCACACCTCGGGGGTAAACCCCGAACTTCATCTTAGACGTCACCATACTCACGGACCACACGAACAGATTCAAATCATCGTTGGATGCGTTAAGAGATTCTAGGTAGCTAAGCGTCACTGAACCCTTAGGGTCACAAGAAATATCAAGTTTCTTTCCACGATGAGTCAACGATCTAACTACCCTTCTTACACAGTCTAGAATGGCACCGTATCTGGCTAGCCAATCCATGCCTAGAATCAAGCCATAGCCCATGAAGTCAAGAATGTAGGCGTTGCATTCAAACCCAATGCCCAAGATAGACACTCTCAAATCCCGACACACCATAAATAAATGAGTCGAACCACCGATAGGATTTGAGACTACCATGGGATTCCTAACTAGACTAGTATTTAGGTGCAGTGTTTCAACTAACGAAGCAGTTACAAACTAATGTGAAGCACCAAAATCAAACAAAGTTCGAACAGGATGATCAAAAAGGAAAACCAAATTTCAACCAAGATGTTTCTACATCTACCAGGTATACCAGCCGTGAGGGAACACATCTGCCCTCCAAATGATCTTGTACTTTGTCCTTACCCTTGCCCTTGCCTCTTTGGAAAATCCTAATAAGATTTCCTGTCTCTCCGTAATGATAACAACTAGTCTTCTTCTTCTTTAAGTAGTCAGGTATTTCACAAGTGTGACACTTCCTTTTCTCTTGTCCCCCTTGTTATCCTTACCGCCTTTCTTTGGATCTACTTTCTTATCGTGTGTCCTATCCATGTCTCTCCTGCGCATTTCCACTCGTAACCATCCACCAAAATGAAGCTTCACCCTTCATTAACCAAGCAGCTGGTTGAGCCTTCCTCCCATCATCTACCTCAAAGGTACCAACAAGTCCTACACCTCCTTCTAGCTTTGACAAACGTCTCAGTCCCATGAAGCGGATTTCTGCCCATCGTACGGAAGTTCATACATATCTTAGAAAAAGCGTCTATACGCGGAGGAAGAGATTCAAAAAGGAAAGAGGAAGAGATCCAAAACGGAGAATCGGAAGGAAGATATATGGCTTTTGGGGATTATGTTTTTCAAAATAAACTTTCCTTTTGAAAATACTTCCTTTTAAAACCTTTTTGAGAATAGTTTTCAAATTTTTTTTATCTAATCTGGTAACCTTCAGCTCTGATACCAAATGTAACACCCCACGTCCGTTAATGTCACTCACAAAGGGAATGCATTAAGTTTCATGGAGCATTATGAGTAAACAGAACAGAATATTACAAGATAGATACATAAAGTAGTACTTGAAAAATTAATAACTTTATTGCAGTGGAAACTAAAATAAAGTTGGGTTACATCTTCAAATATCAAAACCAAGTACATAATATCATTCTTGTACAAAAGCCTTCAGAGTGCATAATTTTAAAGCCATAATCCCCAACAAAAACACCTTAAATAGGTAGAATCAAAGTCAAGCAGTTCTTCAAGAACTTCTAGTACCTCAAGCAGACATAAATCCGAATCAAACTTGAATATTTCCTCCCTGAAAACCTTGGGGGGGGGGAACGGAAGAAAAGAGGCGAAAACAAACGAGGTCAGACATAAAGTCTGGCGAGTCCAATAACTTTAACAATATAATTATTAAAGTAATATGACAGGACATAAACTGGAAAATAAGGAATGACTGTGAAACAAGCAGGCATGACCAGGTAAGCAAGATGAATAAGACAATGTTAATTGCGCTTCTAAGCACTATAGGATAAATACTACACTGCACCAATACTAGTCACTCTAAGAGTTGATCCCGCCTACTGAACATAATAATCATAATAATGATAAAAGTAGTCTCGTGTACCCCTAGCTGTCTTCATAGGTGTCGTCTGCTCCTATCTCCACTAGTTGTACCCACTACCCTCCCCGTTCTGATTACAACATTTATTCATATTAAGGTAGCCGTACTCCTAGCTGTCTTCATAGGTGCCGCCTGCTCCTATCTCCGCTAGTTGTACCCACTAACTTCCCCATTCGATCGGCTCCCTAACTCGTAGATACCCGAGCTGGTCCCACAGTAGGGTGTATCACTCCCTAAAGTGGCAACCCGATATGACTGAAATGCACGGATTATACCTACACGATGCAACAACGTCTTACCTACCAGCCCGGGCGCACGCACGCATATGACCCTGTTGGACTTAAGTTGCCACCGCTAACCCGTTGTAACACCCCGTAATTCTGTAACATTAAGTTTCACAAATTAAAGTATAATTAATTCTAAATAAAAGGATTAAGGGAAACGGGTTACACCATTGCGTTCGCCTTGGAATTCTGCTAGAGATAGAGTCCGATTTTGCGTAAATCGGACTCCATATGAAGGAGTTATGACCTCCGGAAGTTTCAGAATTCAATTTAAAATTCAAACAGTTCAAAATTAAGTTTAAAATTCGAAAACAGACCCAAAATGGGATGGGTGGGAAAATTCCCGCCCAGGACCCAGGTTGACCAGGGGGTCGACCTGGGTACCCAGGTCGACCATGTGGTCGACCTGGGGGTCGACCTGCCCAGTCGACCTGGTCAGGTCTTGGCTGGCCTGGTCGGGTTCTGGTCTAATTTCTGAGTTTTGGTGTGTCACTAGGGATGACTTGTCACCTCCTGATTGGCTCCGCTTGGTGTGTATGGTCTGGATTCACTCTATGATCATCTAACGGCTCAAATCAATCTGAAATTCTATAAATACAACCTAAGACTTAACCTAAATTCACACAAAAAAATAGAGCTAGAGCCGTCATGCTGCCGGGAGGAAACTAAGAGTAGCCGCCAGTTGGAGAAAGCTTAGAGACGAGCAAAACTAAAGTAAAAACAAGATTCAAACAACGTTTATCTACCCAAAGGAAAGCATTGCAAATTCAGAACTCAGAAACCAGAAAATCAAGATCGTCGTTTGTTGTAAGTATAGTTATTTTTCCGATGGGAATAAAATTAAGACTTGATTCGATGTAAAGTGGAAATGGAATTTTACTATTGTATAACGACGATGCTAATTCATATCTGTGTATTGCAATGATTGTATTGTGAATGGTATTGGGATGTTTGTGATATAATTGACTTAATGTTGGTCCTGTTGTACATTTAGAATGAAGGCAACATCACATACAAGTATATGGTTAATGTTAGGATTTACACCTATATGTTTATATGTTTAACATAGGTCGTATACAATTTTCTAAGTCCAAGTTAAGACTTATATACACATGTTCTATGTTAAGACCATTATGCCTACATGATTAAACCCCATGTATATGTTCTTATGTTCCTTGCAAGTTTTTAATTGGGTCCATGCCAAGTACCATTTAGTTTCACACGATTATTACAAGTTTCATGTTATAATAGGATACATGATTTGATCTAGTTCACACTTTTGGGTTAATGTCAAAAATAGACATTTTTATGGACATGTAATAACTTTGTCACATGCTAGTTTGTGTTTGAAGTTATGCCTAGATAAAAATATGGTTAGGCTTATGTTTTATGCAAGTCTAAATTTTTCCATTTCATGTGACACCTATTTAATTAGATTCTTATTTGAATGCAAGTTCACATGACAAGTTGAAACCCATGTTAATTAGATCGCAAAGTTGCAAGTTCATATGTCACACACCCTTTATGTCATTTAGAATATTTCATGTTCTTGGCTTTCTCTACTATGCTTATAAGTTGGGCTGAAATATCTAGCCCAACATTCATTATAATCTTGCGAACGTACAAACAGGGTAATATCGTTCGGATTAAAACATGAAAATATATGTATTGGTATGATTGGCACATGCCAATAAATTGGTGACATTTAAATGGTATTAATTTCTATACCAAAAATGATGAACTTGAAAATGGGCCATAACATTTAATTGTTAACACATTTACATGTAAAGAAAAATATGTAAATCTAGAAAATACGAATGTGCTTAACCCGAGGTAGGATTGAGTTGTGATGTTAACCTGCCCGGACCCGCCCGATTGTCCAGTAATCACAACAATACCTATCCAATGTGGGAGGTTAAGGCACTAAGCCCAATAAGGACCCGAGGTTAGACTGAGTTGCGGTGTAAACCTGCCCGGAACCGACCGGCTGTCCAGTAACCGCAACAATACCTGTCTAATGTGAGTGGTCAGTGCTTTAATGAGTAAATTAAAGCTAAGTTATGATTAGTAGGGTTTAGTTAACTAAAATACTTAACCAACTCAACATGTTAACAAAAACTGATGGGTGGGGTTAGGTTAATACAGACACTTAACCACTTAACATGTTTGACTAGAAAACCCTAGTAACAGGGACCTATTTCAGCAGTAACCCAATTAGGTATCATGGTACCCTGAAACTAGGCAGGGTGGGGCACGATTACTGGGCTGATTATAAGCGGTCAAAAGCGACGGCGGTTGGTGCAGCAGTGTAGGTTCTAACGGAGTGCGGGCATGCACACACTTCGGAGTAGACAAACAGGGCACTGGGCATCGGTAGTATAACCTATGTATTCTAGAAATGTGTCAGGCCGCCACCATGGGACTTGATACACCCCATGGTGGGACCAGCATAGGTATCTACAATCAATTGGGGCCCGTATGACACATATGATTATGCGAGTAGGAGTCGATCTTTAGAAAAAGGGGATCACTTCACCCTGATCATGGGGTGCCAGTCAGAACAAGTACAAGTAGGTGCAGAGTAATAGTGTGGGGTGCGATAGTATATTCGGTTCTAAACTACTTTATCTTAGTTTATGATACTTTCCTATTTCCAGTTTATTCCTGTCATGCTCTTTTTCTTATTCACATACTGAAGAGTCACTAGACTTACCAGGCTTTATGTCTGACTCTGTTTTTCTTTCGTCTTCTTTTCTTCCGTTCCCCCCCAAGTCCACAGGGAGGAAACAGTCCAGCTTAATCACACTCTTTGCAAGCTTCAAGACAGTAGATGTATGGTTTGGACTCTCTTTCCTTGGCTATGGCTTTTGGACACATTCTATGGGGACTTATGCAATTTTAATTATGTTTTATGCTTCTTTATTTAATAATCAAGACAGAAAATGATGATGTAATGTTTTGGAAGTATTGTGAGTTTTGCATGAACACGTATTTGTGAAATGAAAGTCTGTTTGTTTTTCGCTGCTTACACATATGTGTTTATATCTGTCTTGTGTTTTATCTGTGACTTTTACCTATAAACCTCCACCAAAGTTAAGGCAATCCCTTGGTGAGTGATCTTAACATAGGTGGGGTGTTTCACTAGGTATCAGAGCACAGGTTTACCATATTAGATAAAAAAAATTTGAAATTATTTTAAAAATGAAGTTTAAAGAAGCATTTTTTTGAAAAAGCGTTGTTTAATAAAAGGCATAATTCCCCAAAGCCACATGCACTATCTCTCTATCCTTTTGTCTTGAATCTTTCCCTTTTGTTTTAGCATGTATGGAGATCTTAACCTTCCAGAAGGAGTACCGATACCTGGCTGGTTCCGAAGGTACCTAGAAGCTAGGGCAAATGATGCGGGCCCAACGGACATTCCTCCTCCCCCTGTGGCAGCGGTTCCTCCTCCTCCTCCTCCTTGTGGAAATTCTTTCGCAAAAACGTGTAGAGACTTCAAGGCTAGGGGTGGGAAGGACTTTTATGGAACCGAATCCTTTGTGGTAGCAAGGAACTGGCTGAAAGAGACCGAAGAATTGTTCATCATCTTCAAAGTTGATGACAGGCAAAAAATACAGCTAGCAGTGTGGTTGCTTAAAGATGAAGCTTCCTATTGGTGGGAGGTCACCACTGCTGAGAGACCAGTGGAAACCTGGGAAGATTTCAGGATGAGATTTGAGATGAAATTCCTCTCCCAAGCTAAAAGGAGCCTGTAGATGGAGAAGTTCCTAACTCTTAAGCAAGGAAGCATGACGATCAAGGAGTATGTCAATCAGTTTAATCAGCTGGCCAGATTTGGGATGGATTTAGTAAACACCCAACACAAGAAGGCTCTTCGCTTCGTCAAACGTCTGAATGAGCCTCTACACATCCTTGCTATGACCCATGTTCCCATGGGGGCAACTTATGAGAGCTTGATGGACATGGCGCTACTACACGAGGAAGATAAAGGCAAGAAAGAGGCAAAAGTGGAAGTGTCTCAAGAAAAGAAAGAAGGTTTACAGGCTAAGAAAACAGACTTCAAGAAGGGCAGGAAGAACAACAAATCCTGTGAAAAGAGAAGGTGTAATTTCTGTGGCATTGTCGGACATATAGTGAAAGACTGCAGAAAGAAGAAGGCAAAGATGAATGGTGGTTGTTTCCATTGCGGCGAGACTAGACACATGGCTAAGGACTGCCCAAAGAAGAGAGGGCAGGGACAGAGGACTGGATCCACTTCAGGGGGATAGGTTCACGCGCTGGTGGCACCTCCGCAGGAACGAGGTAGAAATATCTCTGTAGAAAGCTTACTTTATCTATATGATCATCCAGTTCGCACTCTCTTTGATTCCGGCGCATCACACTCCTTTATTTCATCTGCTTTAGTAGAATCTTCGCACCTAGACACTAGTATGACAGAAGATCCCTTGGTTGTTTCAAATCCAATTGGGGGCTCAGCTTATTTGTCAATGTTTTGTTTGGATTTGAAAATCTCTATTCTAAGCATTGAGTTTAGATGTAGTGCCTTTGTTTTGGGTTTCTTGGGATATGGATTGATCTTAGGCATGGACTGTTTATCCAGCAACGGTGCCATTCTTGATTGTGAGAAGAGAGTGGTTAAACTCTTGACTCGGCTCCGTAACACTCTAGAAATTTCTTGTAATCCCTTAAATGCTGTTATGCTTAGTTATCTAGAGTCGCTTGATGCTTCTGTTGAGAATTTGCAGTCGGTTAGAGTGGTTCGTGAATATCCGGATGTCTTTGAAGAGGTGAAGGGCTTACCACCAAGGCGGGAAATAGACTTCCGCGTATATCTTGTTGATAATGCAAAGCCCGTAGCTTTACTGGTTAGACACATGGCTCCAAGGGAGAGAAACGAGCTTAGTAAGCAGGTTAAAGAGCTTCTCGAGAAGGGGTACATTAGACGGAGCATTTCTGAATGGGGTGCTCTAGTGGTATCCGCAACCAAAGCGGACGGTTCGCTTCACTTATGCGCTGATTATAGGGAGCAAAACAAGCTGACCAAGAAGAACAGGCACCCTCTTCCCAGAATTGACGATTTGTTTGATCAGCTTGTAGGTGCGTCGGTTTTCTCACAACTTGATCTGGCTACCGGGTTTCATCAGCTCAGAGTGGCTGAAGATAGCATTGATAAGACGACATTCAGAACCATAGATGGTTTCTTCGAGTGGCTTGTCATGCCTTTTGGCTTGACAAACACACCCGCTTATTTTGTAGACCTAATGAGCAGGGTGTTCAGAGAGTTCCTCAACAAGTTTGTGGTTGTCTTCGTAGATGATATTTTGATCTTCTCAAAGAATGAGGAAGAACATGCTCAGCCTTTAAAAGAAATCATGGATACTCTCCATGCACATCAGCTAAAACCCAAATTTTCCAAGTGCCACTTTTGGAGAGAAGAAGTAAGGTTTCTTGGGCATGTAGTGTCCAAAGAGGGGTTGGCCGTGGATTCCACGAAAGTAGTGGCGATGCAAGATTGGAAGGCACCAACGAACGCAACCGAAGTCCGAAGTTTTCTTGGACTAGCAGGCTTTTACCGAAAGTTCATCAGAGACTTTGCAAAAATCGCAGCTCCTCTTACAAGGCTGACGAAGAAGAACTTGACTTTCGCTTTGGACTTGGATTGCGAGTTTGCTTTCCAATGCTTGAAAAGGGCTCTTACAAGAGCCCCAGTTCTAACTTTGCCTGACGGAAGCAAGATGTTCACAGTATACACGGATGCATGTGGTACGGGACAAGGCGTTGTTCTAATGCAAGAAGGGAGGGTAGTAGCTTATAGTGGAAGACAATTGAAAGTTCATGAAAAGAACTACCCAACCCACGATCTTGAGTTGGCCGCCATCGTCTTTGCACTTAAGTCTTGGCGCTATTACCTCGTAAGGGAGAAGTTCGAATTATACACTGACAATAAATCGTTGAAGTATCTTTTCTCGCAGAAAGATCTTAACTTGAGGCAACAAAGATGGATGGAGTTTCTTGCCTCGTTTGATTTCGAGATTTCCTACACTCCTAGCAAGGGCAATGTAGTAGCAGACGCCATGAGTAGAAAGAAGCTGACACTAAGCCCTCTCTTTGTAGAAAGGCAAAGCTTGGAGTATATAGCCAGTTTTAACTTTAGCCCTCCTCTGATTTTGTACCGGGTTTGTTAGCATCTCTTGAAGTGCGCCCTACTCTTTTGGACTCAATAGGGACTGCACAACGTGAAGACCCTCAGCTTGTTGATGTGATTGACAAGCTTATTAGGGGTGAGACTTCTAGTCACCTTAGTAGATACACCATCGATGATAAGGGTTGGCTGAGGCGGGATGGAAGACTATGCATCCCACAAGCAAGGGAGTTGATAAAGAAGGTTCTCGAGGAAGCGCATCATTCCAAGATGACTACACACCCTGGCGGAGACAAGATCAACAAGGACGTAAAGAGAGCTTTCTTTTGGAGTGGCATGAAGAAGGACGTGGCAGATTTCGTTTCTAAGTGCATGATATGGCAACAAGTCAAGGCGAAGCAGAAGAAGCCTGGTGGTCTGCTCCACCCTCTAGAGGTCCCACAATGGAAGTGGGATAGCATTTCAATGGACTTCATTGATGGGCTGCCTAGGTCAAGAAGGGGCAATACTTGCATTTGGGTAATAGTGGACTGGCTCACAAAAAGCGTGCACTTTTTACCTGTCAAGAGTAGAATGACTGCCTCATCTCTAGCGTCTCTTTATCTTAAAGAGATAGTTCAACACCATGGAATACCCTCCAACATTGTTAGTGACTGAGACCCTATCTTTACAAGTGAGTTTTGGCGGAGTCTGCAAGAAGCTGTAGGCACACAGTTATGCTTGAGCCCGGCCTATCACCCCTAAACCGATGGCCAGACGAAAAGGGTGAACAAAGTTTTAGAGGATCTTTTGAGACTCTGCGTTCTTGACTTTGGAGGGACATGGGAGGATCATCTTCCTTTAGTGGAATTCGCCTACAACAACAGCTACCAAGCCACCATAGGCATGGCAGCCTTCGAAGCCTTGTATGGAAGACCGTGCCGATCACCAACTTGTTGATGGGAGTCTACAGATAAGCTTATACTTGGGCCAGACATGATTAGAGAGACTTCAGAGAAAGTGGACTTAATACGAAGAAGGATGAAGACGGCCCAAGATAGACAGAAGTCCTACGCCGACAAAAGAAGGACCGACCTTGAGTTTGAGGTTGGGGACAGGGTTTTCCTTAAGGTATCTCCTTTAAGGAACGTCGTTCTCTTTGGATCCGCAGGAAAGATAGCACCAAGATTTGTAGGGCCGTTCCCTATCATCGAGAAGATTGGGAAGATGGCTTATAGAGTAGAGCTGCCCGAAAGGTTGGCTGGAGTCCACAACGTCTTTCATGTTTCTCACCTACGAAAGTGTTTACATGAGTCTGCGGAAGTGGTGGAGCCAAGCATTCTAGAAGAAGTTTAGTTAGAACGAGAAGCAACTGTGAGGAAAGTTCCAACTCGTATCTTGGGAACTGAAATCAAAAAGCTACGCAACCGTGAAGTCAAGCTCGTTAAAGTTCAATGGAGCGACGCCGAGGAAGACGCGACTTGGGAAACTAAGGACAGAATACGCACGGCCTACCCTTTTCTTTTTGAGGGTACATCTTTGATCTCTCTTTTTCCTTAAGTTGTGCTTGTATCTATCTTTTTAGGTATATCTTCTCGGTCCTTTTCCTAACTCCTTAGGTAGAAAACTAATGGTGCAAACATGTATTTGAAAACATGTTATGGATGATGGCAGCAAGTGGTTGCTAGTGATTGCTCGTGGATGCATATACACACACACCCTAGGTTTTAGATCGGCTCAGTCACTTCATATTGCATATGCATATATGTATTCATATATGTATATGGCTGAAACTTGATGTGTTGTCACATGGATTTCGCATTTATATGAATGGTTGCGCACTCATGTAGAATTATGAGTAGGGAAAAATTTGCATACATAATGGATTCATGACACTTACATGATTTGAATTAAGGAGGTCAACTGAATCAGTAGACCGCCTAATTTTTTTGCATTAGATAAGGACATATATACACATTATGCATATGATCATGAAGCATTAAATGTCTTTTGAGGACAATGGACGCTTGTGTATGATGGTTGAGTAGATGGACGATTGGATGGTAGGATATACATTCTTCCTTACTTGAAGATTTCGGGGACGAAATCCTTTTAAGAGGGGGAGAATGTAACACCCCGTAATTATGTAACATTAAGTTTCACAAATTAAAGTATAATTAATTCTAAATAAAAGGATTAAGGGAAACGGGTTACGCCATTGCGTTCGTCTCGGAATTCTGCTTGAGATAGAGTCCGAGTTTGCGTAAATCAGACTCCGTACGAAGGAGTTATGACCTCCGGAAGTTTCAGGATTCAATTTAAAATTCAGTTTAAAATTCGAAAACAGACCCAAACTGGGCTGGGCGAGAAAATTCCCGCCCAGGACCCGGGTCGACCTAGGGGTCGACCTTGGTACCCAGGTCGACCATGTGGTCGACCTGGGGGTCGACCTGCCCAGTCGACCTGGTCAGGTCTTGGCTGGCCTGGTCGGGTTCTGGTCGAATTTCTTAGTCTTGGTGTGTCGCTAGGGCTGACTTGTCACCTCCTGATTGGCTCCTCTTGGTGTGTATGTAATGGATTCACTCTATGATCATCTAACAGCTCAAATCAATCTGAAATTCTATAAATACAACCTAAGACTCAACCTAAATTCACACAAAAAAATAGAGCTAAAGCCGTCATGCTGCCGGGAGGAAACTAAGAGTAGCCGTCAGTTCGAGAAAGCTTAGAGACGAGCAAAACTAAAGTAAAAACAAGATTCAAACAACGTTTATCTACCCAAAGGAAAGCATTGCAAATTCAGAACTCAGAAACCAGGAAATCAAGATCGTTGTTTGTTGTAAGTATAGTGATTTTTCCGATGGGAATAAAATTAAGACTTGATTCGATGTAAAGTGGAAATGGAATTTTACTATTGTATAACGACGATGCTAATTCATATCTGTGTATTGCAATGATTGTATTGTGAATGGTATTGTGATATTTGTGGTATAATTGACTTGATGTTGGTCCTGTTGTACATTTAGAATGAAGGCAACATCACATACAAGTATATGGTTAATGTTAGGATTTACACCTATATGTTTATATGTTTAACATAGATCGTATACATTTTTCTAAGTCCAAGTTAAGACTTACATACACATGTTCTATGTTAAGACCATTATGCCTACATGATTAAACCCCATGTATATGTTCTTATGTTCCTTGCAAGTTTTTAATTGGGTCCATGCCAAGTACCATTTAGTTTCACACGATTATTACAAGTTTCATGTTATAATAGGATACATGATTTGATCTAGTTCACACTTTTGGGTTAATGTCAAAAATAGACATTTTTATGGACATGTACTAACTTTGTCACATGCTAGTTTGTGTTTGAAGTTATGCCTAGATAAAAATATGGTTAGGCTTATGTTTTATGCAAGTATAAATTTTGCCATTTCATGTGACACCTATTTAACTAGATTCTTATTTGAATGCAAGTTCACATGACAAGTTGAAACCCATGTTAATTAGATCGCAAAGTTGCAAGTTCATATGTCACCCACCCTTTATGTTATTTAGAATATTTCATGTTCTTGGCTTTCCCTTCTATGCTTATAAGTTGGGCTGAAATATCTAGCCCAACATTCATTATAATCTTGCGGACATACAAACGGGGGAATATCGTTGGGATTAAAACATGAAAATATATGTATTGGCATGATTGGCACATGCCAATAAATTGGTGACATTTAAATGGTATTAATTTCTATACCAAAAATGATGAACTTGAAAATGGGCCACAACATTTAATTGTTAACACATTTACATATAAAGAACAAATATGTAAATCTAGAAAATACGAATGTGCTTAACCCGAGGTTGGATTGAGTTGTGATGTAAACCTGCCCTGACCCGCCCGGTTGTCCAGTAATCACAACAATACCTATCCAATGTGGGAGGTTAAGGCACTAAGCCCAATAAGGACCCGAGGTTAGACTGAGTTGCGGTGTAAACCTGCTTGGAACCGACCGGCTGCCCAGTAACCGCAACAATACCTGTCTAATGTGAGTGGTCGGTGCTTTAATGAATAAATTAAAGCTAAGATAGGATTGGTAGGGTTAAGTTAACTAAAACACTTAACCAACTCAACATGTTAACAAAAACTGATGGGTGGGGTTAGGTTAATACAGACAATTAACCACTTAACATGTTTGACTAGAAAACCCTAGTAACGTGGACCCATTTTAGCAGTAACCCAATTAGGTATCATGGTACCCTGAAACTAGGCAGGGTGAGGCACGATTACTGGGCTGATTATAAGCGGTCAAAAGTGACGGCGGTTGGTGCAACAGTGTAGGTTCTAACGGAGTGCGGGCGTGCGCACACTTCGGAGCAGACAAACAGGGCACTGGGCATCAGTAGTATAACCTATGTATTCTAGAATTGTGTCGGGTCGCCACCATGGGACTTGATACACCCCATGGTGGGACCAGCATAGGTATCTACAATCAATTGGGGGCCGTATGACACATATGATTATGCAAGTAGGAGCCGATCTTTAGAAAAAGGGGATCACTTCACCCTGATCATGGGGTGCCAGTCAGAACAAGTACAAGTAGGTGCAGAGTTATAGTGTGGGGTGCGATAGTATATTCGGTTCTAAACTACTTTATCTTAGTTTATAATACTTTCCTATTTCCAGTTTATTCCTGTCATGCTCTTTTTCTTATTCACATACTGAAGAGTCACTAGACTTACCAGGCTTTATGTCTGACTCTGTTTTTCTTTCGTCTTCTTTTCTTCCGTTTCCCCCTTCCCCCCCCCCCCCCAGGTCCACAGGGAGGAAACAATCCAGCGTAGTTACACTCTTTGCAAGCTTCAAGACAGTAGATTTATGGTTTGGACTCTCTTTCCTTGGCTATGGCTTTTGGACACATTCTATGGAGACTTACGCAAATTTAATTATGTTTTATGCTTCTTTGTTTAATAATCAAGACACAAAATGATGATGTAATGTTTTGGAAGTATTGTGAGACAATTATGGAAAAGTTTTGTATGAACACGTATTTATGAAATGAAAGTCTGTTTGTTTTCCGCTGCTTACACATATGTGTTTATATCTGTCTTGTGTTTTATCTGTGACTTTTACCTATAAACCTCCACCAAAGTTAAGGCATTCCCTTATTGAGTGACCTTAACGGAGGTGAGGTGTTTAACCCGTTTTGACCTCTTACAATCAAATCCAGTAAGCGTGTCCCATCCTCGACCTAGATCGAGCTCACTTGGATACTATATGGGTTACTGGTTCAAAAGGGTACCCATACTTGACACAGGCTTTCCACCTATGCTTGGTCCCCACTAGGATTTCCCCCTCAACCCCTTCTTATTCATGTCTTCTTACATGTTTCAACTTGGTTAAGTGTTTATAATTATATCCCACATGTCACCCATGTTTCCCACTTATCAAATCAACATGTATTATTGGTTAAGTTTGTCTTAACCCACTCCACTTATCAGATCAATATATATATTATTTATTAAGCTGGTCTTAACCCTACCCACTTATCAGATTAATATATATTATTGGTTAAGTTGGTCTTAACCCTACCACTTATCAAATTAATATATATTATTGGTTAAGCTGGTCTTAACCCTAACTACTTATCAGATTAATATATATATTATTGGTTAAGCTGGTCTTAACCCTACCCACTTATCAGATTAATATATATTATTGGTTAAGTTGGTCTTAACCCTACCCACTTATTAGATTAATATATATTATTTGTTAAGCTGGTCTTAACCCTACCCACTTAACATGTTTTATGTATCATATATATATATATATATACATACACACACATATATATATATATATATATCGTATAATATGTTTTACTTAATTTATGATGAAGTACATCGTAGTTCACAGATATATTGGTTAAGAGAATAACTCCCTAAGTATCAACCCTGCAGACCAAAATCAACATCAGATCGATACTCAGAGAATTACTCAACTCAACCAATCTTCTTTTTGTCATTCATACTCATCTTTGATCGCATTAATTAATTATTAATGCATAGACCTCTCACATTAAGTCGATTGCTTGTGGCCGCTGGATATGCCGGGCGGTTCCGGGCAGACTTCCACCACAAGCCAGACTTAACCTCGTGTCTAAGCATCTTTTAATTATTCCTATGACCTCTCACATTAGACTGTCGTTTGCGGTTGCTGGATGTGCCGGGCGGGTTCGGGCAGTCTTATACCACAAACAAGTCTAACCTCGTGTCTTAGGCATTTACTACACATTTAATTTATACCTTTGACCTCTCACATTAGACTACCATTTGTGGTTGCTGGATATGTCGGGCGTGTCCAGACAGTCTTATACCACAAAGGAGTCTAACCTCGTGTCTTAGGCATTTATTATTACACATGATTATTTAACCCCAATTTGAATTAATATCCTTATTTCAAATTGTCAATAATTTCCAATTTAATCTATGTCCATAATTGTCACCTAAATTATGTCCATAATTTCTAGGCATATAAATTATGCCAATTAATATCTAAAATTAATTATATGCTTTTAAGCCATTTTATGTCAATTTCACAACTTCAATATTAAATATTTTCCCAATATCCCCACGTCGTTCATATGTGTAACTCATGAAATATGTTAGACTCGCAAATAGTCTAACTCATAAGAAGAAAAGAAACATCACAACTTGCATAACACATAAAATGGATCTAACTAGCATATAAGAATAGTCTAGCATGGATCAAAACTTGCATGATTATAATTCATATTAACATAAATTTGCATAATCGATAACTTACATAGGCAATACGCATAATTTTCATAAACTACAAACTGGCATGGATCAAGTTATATAAGATATGATTTGCATAGATCTATACACATAAAGGTGAACTTGCATATATGAACATGGTTTTCGCATAAACTTGCATATGATCAACATACCAACTTGTATTAAACTTGCATGTGTAATTTAGTCATGTAAACTAAGATTTACATATAAGCTTACATATGATTCGCGTACAACTTGCATATGATTTACCTCCAAACTTACATATAAACTAATGTCATAAAAAAATGAATCAAATTAAACATATGTGATTAGACATATGAAATGGATCCACCAACATAAGGTAACAAAAATTGGCATATGAACCAACATCATGAATCTTTGTACATAAGACAACAACTAACGTATATTCACAAAATAGACAATATCATATCGATTAATGATTCAACAAGCACAATCTTATAACCCAAACTATAACTCATCATAATTAATTTATTAATTATTTTGTGAAAGAAATTGTACTCACAAAGAACGGATTAGAAAAGAGAATAAATTCGTTCGTCGTTTGTTCTACAATCTTGTCTCATAATTCCTTAGCTTTAAGAAGAAGGTGATCTGTTCCAGCTGCAGCATGGTGGCTAAGAGACTAATTTAGTTTAGGTTTAGAGCTTGAGTCTATGTATGCTTATATAGAAGTTTAGATTAATTCTAGCCTTTAGATATTAGGTTTTTAATCCGCATCGTACACCTAGTGCTGAGTCAGCAATTGTATTATATATATTAATAACCTTCTATTTTTCTTCCCTTAAATTAATATGAATTGAACTTAAACTTCTAATTGCATGTTTTTTTCGATTAGCGTATTCTTCTTAATTGATGTCAATTAACATTGAATAACAATTTTACTATATTCCTCAAATTAACATATTCTGCTTAATGTTAATTGACATAAGTGACAAATGAGCATAAGCATTTATACAAATTAAGATAATTACATGGTTTCCTAACAATACCCTATTAACATGTTTACAATTTGATGTCAAATAACATGCTTTTACAAATGAACATAAATGCCCAATTAAAATATTTTATTTAATTAATATCAATTAATATGAATGACAAATTAGCACAAACACATATATAAACTAAGGTCAATTACATGTTTTTCAATCAATGCCATATTAACACACATCTACAAATTAATATCAATCTATTCGTGTTTACATATTCTTCCTTACTGTATACATTAATTTCCCATATATATATATATATATATGTGTGTGTGTGTGTGTGTATATATATATATATATATATATATATATATATATATATATATATATGCGCACCTATTCATAAATTCTAATATTGACAACTAATGCAAATTGATTGCTTATCTATTTTAAAAAGTGGAAATCGAGTATAATTTAATTCCCCTTTTTTTTCTACTTTCCTCGTAACATACAAAGTCAATGCATAATGAAGTTACCTACATACATATATATCTATTTATACATGCATAAATCTTTCCTTCCGCTTTTTTTAGTATTAATTGCATTAATTTTTCTTTTACTGCAGCCTAATTAATTCACATGCATTTTTTTCAATGCACATTTTTAAACTTGTACCTTCTTAACATAATTGCAAATATATATATTCATTTTTTTATTTTTCTTCATTAATTAATCCTTTAATTAATTATCTTTACGGTATAGTATATCTAATTTCGGGGTGTTACAGTATGCCACACAGGAAATTCACGCTATGCAACCGATGTCTATCAATCACACAGAATGAAATCCGATGTCAGACACACATCCATTTACAAGTTCGTTCTGGGTCTGAACGAAACCGGATGCACCGTATTCCTCATCCCATATGTCCAATATAGGAGAGAGGTCCTCGCATATCTGGTCGATCTCCAAGTACGTCTGGACGATCACCACATATTACCTTGTCTTGGGTGTATATCCCAATCAAGACATCAGTAATCATCCAAACGATGTGAAGACCTCCGGTCTTCGACCACCGTCTTCATCCTCGACATATCGTCGAATCAGTTATTCAGAATGGGATAAACCCGGTCTTCCCAAACAACTCGTGTATAAAGTAAACAAGTGCTATAAAAACACAACATACGCCTTATTCCAATCCAAAATATTCCTTTATTCGAATATTCTTATACTTTGGGAAAGGTTCCCATTAATTTTATCAAAGATAAATTCTTTAAATTTACTCTTTAATCTTCCTTTGGATATCAATTCAAACCATTTTAAGGTTTTCCAAACTAGTCGGGATTAGCGAACCTTACCGAAGTAATCATTTGTTTAATTTCCCAATCCCAACCTATTCATCCCATGAAGTAAAACTAGTAGTACTTCATATCAAACACCACGGTGTTATCGGTAAAATTAATTTCCATTTCGCATTCAAATCTAATTAAAGATTTAACTATCGCCTGGACTAAAACTGGTGGTACTCCATTCTCGATCATTTCTTGAATTTGATAATTTTAGTTATCAAATTCACCCTTCAATGTAGTTAAAGATTCATTAAAACTCTGATTCAGTTTTAATTTTCAAAAATCATTACTTAATGATTATTCAAAGTTAAGAAATAAATTTTATCTTTCACTGGGTTAAAGAACTAATGTCATTTAAAATACAGCTCCTGATAAACCCAAAATCACATTCCATTAACAATGGAATCTTCAAGGAAAATAGATCAATATATATAATCGATATGAACTTCCATATCCAACCGATAATATAAATGGAATAACGACCAAGCCTTTTAAATTCCATATATATTAACAGTCTTTCTCTACAGAAGCTCACTTCGATTATTACCGAATCGAATTCCATTCAATTCCAATTTAATATGTTAAATTGGAAAACTTTACTTTGGAAAATCTCCTTTAAATCTTAACAAAAGATTTATAAATTCCAAATCACATTTCACTGTAAATCGGGTTAAAGAACGAATGTCGCTAAAAACATATTTCACAATAAACCCAATTCACATTCCATTCTATTCCAATTATTAAATATAATTGGAAACTCTAACAATCTTAATTAAAAGATTTATTCTCTTTACCTGGGGTTCAAGAACAGTGTTACTGAAGACACCGTTCACGACAAACCCAAAATCCCATTTGATATTAAATACAAGACTCTGAATAGAAAATATATCGGCTTATATTCAATATCAAATTCTATGACCCACAAATATCGTATTGGAAATAACGATATAAATATATCTTTCAAATTTTCATAACAATATCTGTATAATCACGAAATCCAACATCGAAATATTCCAAAGACAATTTCGATTCAAGTCCATTCCAATTTATATATTGGATGTTCTGGTTATTTTTAAAATCATTTCAAAAATCCAATTTATTTAAAAGTTATTGGATTTTAAATCTAGTTAATAACTAGTTCATTTGGATAAAAATATATTTTTACCTTCTCAAATATGGAATTTTTCATCCCAATTCTTTCCAATCATTTCTTATGATTTTACGCTTATTGATATTTTTAATAATATTATCAAGGCCCGTATAGTCGATTTTCATAAACGGCCATCGAACTGAACTTACAACGACCTTTTCCAAATTTGATTTGGACATCATTCCATGTCCAATCATTAGATTTCAAATCTCTAATATTCGTTAGAAAGCTCTTTTCGATACGAACCCAACGGTTCCAGTTTTAGGAGAATCCGACGATCGGATCTCCTGAAATGTCCATTCGAAGTCAATGGTCGAAATTCGCGAACTGCCGCAACGCGGCGCGTTCTATTCAGGCCATTATATATATATATATAATATATAATATATTTCATCGATTTCCAGTTAAAACGTATTTTATAAATCGTTTTAAATTCGTTTTCAAAACAATTTCAACTTCATATTCAATTTCCAATCAAAATTGAATATTCCATATCATTCGATATATATTTAAAAGATAGTATTTTCAAAATATTATATTTTGAAATCACTTCCTTTTCGTTATTCCTTTTAAATATGAATAAAATCGGTATAAATATTGTTTGCGTCAAAATGGAGTACATCTAATCAACACGGCTTTATATTTTTAAATATATTCGTGTCTATCCCAAATCGGACATCAAAATCAGATTTTGATCCTTTACAGAATATTATTTGAAAATATTCATTATTTTAAAATATTCGTTATTTTAAAATTTTCATTCGTTCTAAATTGGAATCTGACACAGTCAATTACCATATAATGTTATTTATATGGATTTCACACAACAAATGTGTATAACAACAATAATAAACAATCAACCATCATCCAGAGTGCATTCTACACTGTATAAGCATTAAATATAAACATTCAACGCTTACACAGCTTGTCAACCAATTGATTGACATGCAACTAAATATTGGGATTAGTGTATGTCCAATATCATCCCAATACCCGTGTGGGGTTTCAATCAACAAATAATGAATTTTATTTGTGCAGTTGGGCGATGTGTAAAATTTATCGTCCCAATCCATATCAGTCAAATCGGTGTACATAAACAAATCGTCTGATTTGTAAATGAATTTTAATTTATTCATATACACGTTAAAAATTATATCTTTAACAATAAAATATTTATTAAATTCATTTACACAATAAAAATAATATTTTTATTGTTCTAACATATTTTAGAAAATTTTGGCGGCATAACGGGACGATATCAAAATCGGGTAATGTCTAGCATTACCCCTCTCCTGATATTGGCTCGTGCCATACGCACATAACAATTCTAATCAATTTATTTCACCCAAACAACCAAATTCAACAAAACAATCTAATCAACCAAACCACACACTCAAACAAGTCGTCCATGGTCTATGGACGATGGGGAACAGTTCATATATGCTGTTATAAAATAAATAAATGTATAAGAAAATTTCAGTGAGGAGTTCTCACCTTTGGGATCCACCCCGTAATTCTTTAATTCTGAACGGTTTGGATTCTACTCCTTTTCCGCTCGTTGTGTCCTTCACCGTGTTTTCAACGAAATCTGTTTAACACCGTTTATGTTAAAAATCCCATTCTTAACTCATTTTTATATCGCTTATATATATATAAATCTCATTCTTTTTATTTTTAAAAATCGCTTCTATATATTTTTAAAAATCGTATCTCTTCATTTCTAAAGATTGTATCTTTTCACCATAAAAAAATATAATCTTTTCATTGTCAAAAATATAATCTTTTCATTGTCAAAAATATAATCTTTTCATTGTTAAAAATGTAATCTTTTCATTCTCAAAAATATAATCTTTTCGTTGTAAAAATATAATCTTTTCATTGTCAAAAATATAATCTTTTCATTGTCAAAAATATAATCTTTTCATTATGAACACACTATAAAAATCCCATTTTTATTTTGTTCATATATAAATAAGAAAATCACATTTTTATTCGATGTCCTTATAGATAAAAATCATATTTTTATCAATGTTATTTTTATATAAAAATCATGTTTTTATAACTATGCCATTTATTTTAAAACTGATTTTATGTATGCTATTATGTATTTTAAAAACTGATTATACTTGCTATTATATATTTTAAAAACTAATTATTTTTCTATTTTCAAAAACAATGTCATTAAAAAAAACTGAAATTAAAAAAAACATGGTTATTTGTATATATAAAAAAAGAAAAGAAATAAGAAAAGCTCACTGTTATATTTTCATTGTCTGTCGCCTTTAGGAAATCGCGCATCCTAGGGTTGCCTTTGCTGCCGCCTTCAGTTGACAGGACCGTCTGCTCCCTCGACGCGGCTTGGCGCGCGCCACATCCTCCGGGCGTTCGAGCCATCTCGACGGTCTCTGGTGCGTTGGAGGAGCAGTTTTGGGGGCGGTTTACTCGAGTTAGGGGAGGAGTGAGGGAGAGCGACGACGAGAAGAGGTGGATGGCCTTGGGAGAGGGCGGTGGACTTGGTGACGACGGGGAAGGTGAGCACCGGTAGCTGGGTGGGGTGGGATCGGTATTTGAGCGGTTTTTTCTCGTTCCAGATCTGAATGAGAGAGAGAGTTGAGGGTGTGTTGACCAAGTAAATATATGTATTTAATTTATTATATTTTTCTCTAAAAAGTTCCTTTTCATTTTAACCACAAATCGAACCCATCGACTGCCGCCCCTAGCTAATTACCCCCATTCCGAACACAATGGGATATGTTTCGTAAGCCAATTCGAATGTTATGATCAGTTTTCGTCGAAATTAAAATATAAATTAATATATATTTAATTTGAACGCACATTTCAATTTACCGGGGCCACATACTGATTCTAAAAATTCCAGAAAAATAAATCTGGCTATGTTTTCATGACACGGTCCTAACAAAACTAATTTCATCGAATTTGGAGACCGTTTGAAAATTGGCCATTTTCTTATCGATTCAGATTGACTAAAACCAACAAATCAGGTTTTCTTTAGCCACGCTCACATATTGATTCCAAAAATTATGAATTTTGGAATATAGAAATAACTTGACATCCTGGATCCAACAAAAGTGGTTTCGTCGAAAACGGAGGTCGTTTGCAAAATCGCTATTTTTAAGGGTTATATTTCCATAGCGACTATTCTGAATTTTCAACTGGACATAACTTTTTATTCCCGCTATGAAATTTTGATTTTTCAGTTTCGTTGGAAAGATATTTGCAAATAGATTCAAATATTTTTTGTTTCACCAAAATCCGGTTTATTTTGAATCCTGTACATTCATTTGAAATTTGAAATCGAATTTTCAAACTACCGTGCCATTTCCAATTCCTTTTATAATTAAAATAAATATTTATATTTTAACTTCGATTCAAATAAATATATACGTTCTATTTATATTCAAAATAAATTTCTCGTTGTTATTATTTAATATAAATCATTTTAAATATTCAAAATTCATTAAAATAGCCAAAATAAAAATTTTAAATTGGTCCTGATTTTCCGGGTTGTTACAATCTCCACCACTTAAAATCTTTTCGTCCTCGAAAAGGAACGGAGCTGAAAGTTGTTTAACTAACCAACTCAACTTTCATTATTTCCATTATGGCTTAAAAGTTTCAACTTTTCAGTTTCTAAGAACTTTTCAAATTTTTCAAAAATTTGGCAACACCCTAAATTTTCGAAAAAATTCACCATAATCTCCCTTGTACGGGAGCACCGAGAAAATCCCCAAACCGCCACACAGGCCTCTCCAATCAAAAAGAAATAGAAACAGCCAAGCGGCTAGCCAATCGGCTCATGAAATCATCCAAACCAAATAAACTAGTAAATATGTACCTATTTGTCGGGCATACAATTTTATTCCTCTTCTCTAGCCTCCTTGTTATGACCTGTTGACACATATATATGTACATGTATGCATTTGCAATCAATTTCCAATTCAGTTCAATATTTGATATAATTTGGTTATATTTACCTTTCTTTCACATAATGGTTTATTAGATAACAAACAATCATACAACACAACCATCAATCAGTTAGTGAATTAACGTTTCAAATTCATAATTTTGACATATATACAGAAAATCATGTTTTTTGATTACAATAATGTATTCTAACTATATTTTGGTCCTCACACCAGTCAATTGGAAATATATAAATATCCCATTTTCGAAACTCGAACATAAATGTTGATGGTGTCATAACAATCATCAGTACCATCTCCGGGCGACTAGAGTGTGATTCTATATCTATCCAGTATATTTGAGGCTTCGTATACACGTGGATCAGACGTATATTCAAAATCTCCATATACTTTATTGTCCAAATTCAATTTAAAATAAATATTCAAATACGAATAATTGAATTTAATTTTCAAAACTAAATTCGTTTTCCTTTTTTTAAATAACACTCTTCAGACTCATTCTAAGATACTGCTGATCCCATCTCTAACAAGTCATTCTCATTGGATATTGCTAATCCAATCTCTGATGAATTCTTTCATTTGGTTCTAATGTGTCTTGTTCTCCGAGCTCTGTAAACCAAAGCTCTGATACCCCCTATAACGACCCGAACTTTCCGGTCTCCGAAGAGATGAGAAAGAACGGATTGCTTTGAGGACAAGACGAATCAGAACACAAACAGAAGAACATTTCATTGCTTATTACAACAATTTCATCAGAATATACAGAGTATGAATAAATATTACACATTTACGAAATATCAGAGGTTTACAAGTTACAATGCAACAGAAATTAATTCAAAACACAACTGAATATACGGATACAGAGCTTTCTGAATATCACTCCAGCTGTAAACCAGGATCTTGTGAATATAAATCTGCAAAACCAAAAACTACTAGCTGCCCGTGTGGAAAATAGGGGCACCCAGAGTTTAGGTTAAAACAATAAACTCCAGGTCAGTCGTGTGACTGGTGTGAGAACAAAACAGTTATATAAAACTTCACTTTAAAATCTGATATATCAAGGGACCACGCTATATAACACGGAACGGGTTTCCACCCAAGAATACCAGTGCATATAACAAAACAGCGCTATGATTTTTGGAAACATGAGGCTATTATAAGACCCAGGTCCCATCACACAATGCAATGTAAGCCGGAGGATAGGGTTTTCCCTTATAATAGCCAAACATTCTTGGCATGTTAAAACAAATCATTTGATACTATTATAAGTGCATATGTATAAAACAGCTTCAAATATAAATGTATCAATCCTAGGCGGCATGGTACCATATATCATGCCGCCAATACTAGGCTCTACAATCAGAACCGCAAAGTCACATATTGGAAGTTGAATTTCCATCTGTGAACCAAGGCAAGGGATCGTCCTTACCGCTTCGAGACTGTCTAGCCCGAGCCTCAGGATTAGAGCTCGAGTGACCCTTGGATCGTCAGAGTCGGTCCACACGGAGTGGATTAAAATCCCTGAACATTGCGTTTCCCTGCCCTATGGGGCGTAAATCTGGTCTGTATAAAGACCATCCATCGGCTCCGTAGAGACCGAAATAACCGAGGCGCCTCGCTATCCATCATCCACATAAGTAAAATGTCAGGGCTAGTAAAACCCTGACACCACTCCTAGCTATAAGGAAACGCATGCCCTCCCTGAGGTCCTCTCCCGTTTCTGGTTCACACCGGAGTGCGAGGCTCGTGAATAAACGCTACACAAAGCTACGCTATATTAAAGTCGTGCTTTGATCGTCAACCACAAGACTCTGCTTTTCAATAGAAGCCTTGAGCATTTGCATCTCAGCATGCCACATAGGCAGTTCACACTATACAACCGATGTCTATCAATCACACAGAATGAAATCCAATGTCAGACACACATCCATTTACAAGTTCGTTCTGGGTCTGAACGAAACCGGATGCACCTTATTCCTCGTCCCGTATGTCCAATGCAGGAGAGAGGTCCTCGCATATCTGGTCGATCTCCAAGTACGTATGGACGATCACCACTTATTACCTTATCTTGGGTGTACAGCCCAATCAAGACATCAGTAATCATCCAAACAATGTGAACACCTCTGATCTTCGACCACCGTCTTCATCCTCGACATATCGTCGAATCAGTTATTAGAACGGGATAAACCCGGTCTTCCTGAATAACTCGCGTATATAATAAACAAGTGCTATAAAAACACAACATACGTCTTATTCCAATCCAGAATATTCCTTTATTCAAATATTCCTATGCTTTGGGTAAGGTTCCTATTAATTTTATCAAAGATAAATTCTTTAAATTTACTCTTTAATCTTCCTTTGGATATCAATTCAAACCATTTTAAGGTTTTCCAAACTAGTCGGGATTAGCAAACCTTACCGGAGTCATCATTTGTTTAATTTCCCAAT
Source organism: Allium sativum (assembly GCA_030737875.1). Taxonomy (NCBI): domain Eukaryota; kingdom Viridiplantae; phylum Streptophyta; class Magnoliopsida; order Asparagales; family Amaryllidaceae; genus Allium; species Allium sativum. Next base: position 421,794,401 of record CM060909.1, on the reverse strand, counting down.
CCCGACCTATTCATCCCATGAAGTAAAACTGGTAGTACTTCATATCTAACACCACTGTGTTATCGGTAAAATTAATTACCATTTCGCATTCAAATCAAATTAAAGATTTAACTATCGCCTGATGTAAAACTAGTGGTACTTCATTCTCGATCATTTCTTGAATTTGATAATTTTAGTTATCAAATTCACCCTTCAATCTTGTTAAAGATTCATTAAAACTCTGATTCAGTTTTATTTTTCAAAAATCATTACTTAATGATTATTCAAAGTAAAGAAATAAATTTTATCTTTCACTGCGTTAAAGAACTAATGTTGTAACACCCCGCCTCCGCTAGGGTCACTCGCAAAGGAATGCACTAACTTTAGAGGGGCATTATTGGTAAACATGCACAGAAATATCACAAGACAGAACATATAACATAGCGGAAGTAAAATCAAACTTTCATAAATATTAATAATTAAGGTCTAAAGCCTTTTACATCAGAGTACATCAAAACCTGTCTTGCAATAATAAAGAAGCATAAAGACTTTTTCATAAATTATTCCCCAAGTAAAAACAGTAAAGTAGCCATAGCCAAGGAAAGTCCAAGCCATCCATGATGACCTTCAAGCAGAAGAAGTCCGAACTAAACAGCAGTATTTCCTCCGTGTAACCTGGGGGGGAAACGGAAGAAAAGAGGCGAAACAAAACGGGTCAGTCAAAAAGACTGAGTAAGCCCTATCTACTATTAGCATAAAAACTAGTAAAGTTAACTAACATGAGAAACTGAGATGAACATAAGCATGATAACAAGATAGATAAGCTAAATCAAAATAACAGGATGAACTACTGAACTCAGATAAACTAAGGTGTCATGATAAATTATGATGTCAAGATAAAACAAGGTATCACATCGTCAGGTTTCTATCAAGTATAATATCCCCAAGATATCTATCACGTATAACGTCCCATGGTATCTATCCTGTACATCTGCTCTGCACCTACCGTACTAGTATCCCAACTGTATCATGTGTTATCCGTGAATGACCCTTACTCAAAAGTCGTATAATGGTCCATGTCAACCTAATATATCGCATATATAGGTTACTCAACTCGTATGTTTTATTCCATGAAAGTGTTCAGTCCCTTGCCGTAGACCATACGGGCTTTCCCATGAGGTTCTATACTACTTTAACATAGTTCCAGGATCCTTAAGATCGGTTTGGACTGTTACCCTAAACCTAGCTAGGGTCTTCCAGCATGAATTATCGTTTGTACAACTAGGACTTATGCTACCTAGGGCTACTAGGGATTACGCTTACCTATTGCACGTTTTCGTATCTCGGTTCTGGTTCAACCACCCAGGGCCACTGGGATTTACGCTAACCGTCAACCGCGCCCTTTTTCCCACGCATTCATCGTGAATCGTTTTCCATGACTGTATGCACATGTATCACATCGTGCCATCCGAGTCCTGTCACAGGGCAGACCAGGAAATACAGGACTCGGTCGGGAGCTTTCGATTTATCTGCCGATGCAGATGCTAAGGTCTGTTTTTCTATACGTGGCTATGGTCCCACGCGACCTCTCCCTCAACTAGTGAAAGACAAGACAGGATAAATCCTGTATGAGAACACAACACTGGCCAACCCACATCCAAGCCTTACCGCAACCATAATTAGATAGCAATTATGGTCTATTGGGTGTTCTCTGCCTTTCCGTACGTACACGCTTGACCAAAGATGGTAGGTAGCCTGACGAAAATGCTATCTAGGGTACGACCGTGTATCGTCGACTATCCCCTATCCATCCCCGTCTTTAGGTTGCTCGTATAGCAACCAAGGCATACTCTTGGTTCTTCTAACGCAGACCTTAACCTCTCATGAGCCTAGTATGATCACCTGGCAGCTCACAGAGGGATCCCAAGAATATCCTCACGTTCCCCCGAAGCCGCTGCTTCGCTACCCAGTTCGCTGGAGCCTTTATCTAAATCAGATACTTGCTCCTACTCGTATACTTAAACGATGACCTACCGTATCAGGTTACTCATTTATCTATGAACTGGTCCAAATTTCCTTGACTAAGAATCATTACTTAGTTATTCTTCAACTAAGGTTTACCACTTAGCCTTATTCCCGTTATCCTTGTTAACTACGGTTACCCACCTAATCCTCCGAATTAGGGTTTATATAACAGATTAAGTGTCACTTAAGTTCATGACTTAATCCCGTCTACAAATCATGTCAAAATTGGCTAAGTATCCAAGTTCGAGACTTAACCCGTCTACAAATCATGTCAAAATTGGCTAAGTATCCAAGTTCAAGACTTAACCCTACAAACCATGCTCAAGTTGGTTAAGTATATATTAACTTGACCCTATCAAATTACTTAGTCAAACCAGTCAAGTGTATTCAAGCGATTCATGACTTAGCCTTATCATGTTTTCACGTTATATTGGTTAAGTATGGGTTAACTTACCCACAATAAATTCACGAGTTAGATTGGTTAAGTATAGATCACTTAACCACATCAAATTAACGAGTTAGATTGGTTAAGTTTAGGTCACTTAACCACATCAAATTAACGGGTTAGATTGGTTAAGTATAGGTCACTTAACCACATCAAATTAACGAGTTAGATTAGTTAAGTGTTTAACTTAACCCCATTAAACTACCAAGTGGGATTAATTAAGTCTAGGCTAACTTAGCCCCATCCGATTATCATGTTTAGACTAGTTGAGTCTAATCTTAACCCCATCCATTAACTGTATCTTTCGGTTAAGTGTCATTAAGAAAACTTACTTAACCTTACCAAATTATCGTGTTGGATTGATTAAGTGTTGGTTAACTTAACCCCGTCCACTAGTCGTATAAAAATGGTTAAGTGTCATTAGGCAAATCAAGTTACTTAACCTACCCAACCTTGTCATGTTTTGTTAAGTATCATTAGCCTAATCAATTTACTTAACCCCTTTGTCCATGTCATATTTGGTTAAGAGTCATTAATCAAATTAACTTAACCCTATCATGTGGCATTAATTACTTAATGCACCCCAACCTCTCACATTAGACTTTGTTGTGGTTACTAGTTAAGCCGGTCGGTTCCGGGTAGCTTTACACCACAACTTGGTCTAACCTCGGGTTCAAGCACAACATGACCAACGTCTCACATTGGGTCTTATTGTTTGCAACTACTAGTTGGGCCGGTCGGTTCCGGGTAGTTTTACGTTGCAAACTCAACCCAACCTCGAGTTGGCCACACTTATATTATCTAAGTGTCATGTTCATCATGTTTCCAAAACATGTTACAAGTTTTTCAAGCATTTGGGTAGACCTAACTTAATAGGTAAATTCCCAAAGGGTAGACCTAACTTAATAGGTAAATTCCCAAGCTTGTGTTTTTATGCATACTTGCATGTCAACTTCCATGTTATATTTCAAGTCATGTTTTCATGTATAAACACATGTCATATTTAATGTTACACGTTGTCATGTTTATACCCATTTACCCACATCATGTTCATGTCATTATGTTTTCCCATAATCTGACCCCAACGCTTTTAAACTCGCATATACGTTCGCAACAACGTAATGGATTAAAAGAAGAGACTTGACAAAGGCATGACAAAAATGGATATTAAGCCACAAGTTAATCATGGTGGCAAATGAGGCACAAATGTGTTCATTAGCTTGCATGTTACATTCTTAAGCCTCAAAAACATGCATAAACCCAAACTTAGCACATAAACGAATCATGGTGACAAAAGACATGGAATGATGACTAGTAACTCGCATATATCATCATATAAGGGTTATGACTTCATATGCAAGTTGACATAAAGATTATGAAGGTTCTCATGTTGCATAATGCAACATTTCAACATAAAGGTTGTAGCTTTTAGCTCATGAGATCAAGATAATGACTTCATAAACTTGCATGACATGATAGCATGTATCATTCTCAATGATCAAACCCAAACTTGCAACATGAACATTTAACTTCATAGTTAATATCTAAGAGTAGGGAAAGGGCTTACATTGCTATGAAGGCACAAATCGATTAGATGAAAGATTGAGACAAAGCCTATGCATGTCATCATCCTAAAACCCAAAAATGAAAGCTCCAAATCAATCAAAACCCCATCTTTATGAACAAAGATCAAAGCTTTAGCCTTGAAATCAACTTGAGAGGCTCTCATACTAACATAGAAACTCTCTAACACTCTCATGATCATGAAACCTCTCATAGAAATGAAGTGGAGGCTAGGATTTTGAGTGGAGGCCATGAGAGGAGCAATTTTGCCATAGTTTAGTTGCATGAATGAATAATGAGGATTTAGGATAGGTTAGGGTCTTATTTATAGATTAGGCAAGTGTTTTAGGCCATAGGATTAAACCTAGATTCAATCCAAGCCATCAAAGCATGTCTTGGGGAAGAAGTCAAGTGTAGGAACCATCTAGGGCCTTTAGATTAAAGATGAACCATGAGAACCATCCAAATGCAAAATCTGCATTTGAGCGAATCGGCCCACGGGTTGACAGCCAAACACCCTGGATTAACCCCTAGTCGACCCAGCAGGCTCGGGTCGACCTCAAAAATCGGCCGGTTCGGTTATTCCCCTCTCCCAATTCGCTGTTTTGAACATTTTTGCATATTTATTTATTTAATTTTCAATTATATATATATATATATCAATATATATATATTTCTCTGCGCAACCCATTTCACTTAATTAAGTATACTTTAATTTGGGAATTTTTCGTGAAACTTCGCGAGGCCATATCTTGGTCATACGGACTCCGATTTTCGAAAACTCGGACTCTATTTCGCGTATTTTTCCGAGACGAACGCAATGGCATAGCCCGTTTCCCTTGATTCAGATTTTTCAGTTTAATTCTGCCTCCATTTATGTTAAAACAGGTTATTGAAAATACGGGTTGTTACATTCTCCCCACCTTTTAGGATTTCGTCCCCGAAATCTCCAAGTTAGGAAGAACATATCCTACCATCCATCATCCATCTAATCAAATCATCATCCACAAGCAACCATTGTTCTTAGATGATTTCTAATGCTGTATGAATATATGCAAAACGTGTGTGTACATGTTCCTTAGCTAATGCTAATGATCAGGCCTGAATAATCTTTCTAATGCAAAATATGTATAGTGCCATGAATCCAACATGTATGCAAATAGTCCTAGCCATATAGATACTATATGCGTGCATAATCATTCATTCATATGCGACAACCGCATGATAATACATTCGATTTCATCCATAAACAAGTATAAATACTCGTGCATATGCAATATGAAATGTGACCGAGTCGAGCTAGTATCTAATGTGTATTCGCGCATCCACGAGCAACCACTTGCAACCATATCAATCATAACATGTTTCAAATACATGTTTACATCCATAGGGTTCTACCTAGGATTCCCTGAAACAGGGTCGAGAAGATAAACAGGACAAACTCCTTACGGGGTTTGTAACAGAAAATAGGACCGAGAGGATGTCCACAAAAGATAGCCTACAAGTAAGCTCTACAGAAAACAGGGATCAAGGATATACTCCCAAAAAGAGATATCATGCGCGTATCTAGTCTTTGACCATCAAAGTCGTCTTTTAACTTCGCGATTTTGTAGCTTCTTATTCCTGTTTCCATAACATGAGCTGGAACTCATTTCTTCGTCGCCTCTCGTTCCACTTGCACTTATCCTTTTCCTAGAATACTTGACGCAAATATGACTGCTTACTCATGATCTCATGCAAGCTTTCCAAAATTCACTAGTGAATCTCGGACCTCGTACCACAGGGTATTTCTCGTAGAAGAACTTCCTCTTGAAAGTAAACAGATGCCAACCAGGTTATCAAGCGCACTTACTAGGGTGATCTCTATAACCCATGCATAAATGAAGTAAACCATCCGTCTTATCGGCGAACACCACTCGATCGGGCTTCAAATTTCCAATAAAGGCATCAAGGGATTCTAAGTAACTAGTCATGACAGAACCTCAAAAAGGTTACACGATACTTCGAGGGTATTACCAAGGCTAGTCAAATGGTCTAACTACCCTCCTATCAAAAACCGAGAGTGGCACCCCCTACTGGATAACCACTTCATCCCTAGAATCCATCCATAGCTTATAAACATAAGCATTATTTCCAAACTCAACACTTGGCATAGACATTCCCAAATCCAAACAAGTCATGTATAAATGGACTGATTCTCCAATAGGACTTTGAGACAAAAATGGGATTCTCTATTACGCTAGTACTTAAGGTGCAGAGACTCAACTATCGAAGCAGACTTAAATGATACGAACAACGAAGTCCTAACGGGATGATAGAGAAGAAAAGCTAAACCTTTAACAAGATCGTTACCCTCCTTCCGAGGTACTCTAGAAATGAGAGCATACTACTGCCCTCCCGATGATCTTGTCCTTGTCCCATAATACTTAACTATCCACCCCGTTTTACCATGCCAAAGGTACTCTCTCGTCATGGGTTTCGTTGTTCATCTTTCTCCCTCCTTTGAGGACTAAGCCATACCAACAAGTTGCTCATCCTTAAGCCTGTATCCTTTATCCTCTTTCTCACTATCCTTCCTTATAACGCGGCCACTGGTCTCCCGAGAACCACCTCCATCGCATGGAAAGCACTTTCGTAGATAGAAAAGACTAGTCGCAGTTAAAACCACTGTGACTACAGATGGAGGAAAGAAAGGAAAAGAGATTCAATTAAGGAAACGAGGATAGTGCTAATGGCCTTTGGGGAATAGCCTTTTTCTTTTAAAAGAAAATTTTCTTGAAAAATGCTTCTTTGTAAACGATTTTCAAATAGTTTTCAGAAGGTCTTTAAAAACTTTTGCCCAGTCTGGTAACCTTCTGCTCTGATACCAAATGTAACACCCCGCCTCCGCTAGGGTCACTCGCAAAGGAATGCACTAGCTTTAGAGGGGCATTATTGGTAAACATGCACAGAAATATCACAAGACAGAACATATAACATAGCGGAAGTAAAATCAAACTTTCATAAACATTAATAATTAAGGTCTAAAGCCTTTTACATCAGAGTACATCAAAACCTGTCTTGCAATAATAAAGAAGCATAAAGACTTTTTCATAAATTATTCCCCAAGTAAAAACAGTAAAGTAGCCATAGCCAAGGAAAGTCCAAGCCATCCATGATGACCTTCAAGCAGAAGAAGTCCGAACTAAACAGCAGTATTTCCTCCCTGTAACCTGCGGGGGAAACGGAAGAAAAGAGGCGAAACAAAACGGGTCAGTCAAAAAGACTGAGTAAGCCCTATCTACTATTAGCATAAAAACTAGTAAAGTTAACTGACATGAGAAACTGAGATGAACATAAGCATGATAACAAGATAGATAAGCTAAATCAAAATAACAGGATGAACTACTGAACTCAGATAAACTAAGGTGTCATGATAAATTACGATGTCAAGATAAAACAAGGTATCACATCGTCAGGTTTCTATCAAGTATAATATCCCCAAGATATCTATCACGTATAACGTCCCATGGTATCTATCCTGTACATCTGCTCTGCACCTACCGTACTAGTATCCCAACTGTATCATGTGTTATCCGTGAATGACCCTTACTCAAAAGTCGTATAATGGTCCATGTCAACCTAATATATCGCATATATAGGTTACTCAACTCGTATGTTTTATTCCATGAAAGTGTTCAGTCCCTTGCCGTAGACCATACGGGCTTTCCCATGAGGTTCTATACTACTTTAACATAGTTCCAGGATCCTTAAGATCGGTTTGGACTGTTACCCTAAACCTAGCTAGGGTCTTCCAGCATGAATTATCGTTTGTACAACTAGGACTTATGCTACCTAGGGCTACTAGGGATTACGCTTACCTATTGCACGTTTTCGTATCTCGGTTCTGGTTCAACCACCCAGGGCCACTGGGATTTACGCTAACCGTCAACCGCGCCCTTTTTCCCACGCATTCATCGTGAATCGTTTTCCATGACTGTATGCACATGTATCACATCGTGCCATCCGAGTCCTGTCACAGGGCAGACCAGGAAATACAGGACTCGGTCGGGAGCTTTCGATTTATCTGCCGATGCAGATGCTAAGGTCTGTTTTTCTATACGTGGCTATGGTCCCACGTGACCCCTCCCTCAACTAGTGAAAGACAAGACAGGATAAATCCTGTATGAGAACACAACACTGGCCAACCCACATCCAAGCCTTACCGCAACCATAATTAGATAGCAATTATGGTCTATTGGGTGTTCTCTGCCTTTCCGTACGTACACGCTTGACCAAAGATGGTAGGTAGCCTGACGAAAATGCTATCTAGGGTACGACCGTGTATCGTCGACTATCCCCTATCCATCCCCGTCTTTAGGTTGCTCGTATAGCAACCAAGGCATACTCTTGGTTCTTCTAACGCAGACCTTAACCTCTCATGAGCCTAGTATGATCACCTGGCAGCTCACAGAGGGATCCCAAGAATATCCTCACGTTCCCCCGAAGCCGCTGCTTCGCTACCCAGTTCGTTGGAGCCTTTATCTAAATCAGATACTTGCTCCTACTCGTATACTTAAACGATGACCTACCGTATCAGGTTACTCATTTATCTATGAACTGGTCCAAATTTCCTTGACTAAGAATCATTACTTAGTTATTCTTCAACTAAGGTTTACCACTTAGCCTTATTCCCGTTATCCTTGTTAACTACGGTTACCCACCTAATCCTCCGAATTAGGGTTTATATAACAGATTAAGTGTCACTTAAGTTCATGACTTAATCCCGTCTACAAATCATGTCAAAATTGGCTAAGTATCCAAGTTCGAGACTTAACCCGTCTACAAATCATGTCAAAATTGGCTAAGTATCCAAGTTCAAGACTTAACCCTACAAACCATGCTCAAGTTGGTTAAGTATATATTAACTTGACCCTATCAAATTACTTAGTCAAACCGGTCAAGTGTATTCAAGCGATTCATGACTTAGCCTTATCATGTTTTCACGTTATATTGGTTAAGTATGGGTTAACTTAACCTCAATAAATTCACGAGTTAGATTGGTTAAGTATAGATCACTTAACCACATCAAATTAACGAGTTAGATTGGTTAAGTTTAGGTCACTTAACCACATCAAATTAACGGGTTAGATTGGTTAAGTATAGGTCACTTAACCACATCAAATTAACGAGTTAGATTAGTTAAGTGTTTAACTTAACCCCATTAAACTACCAAGTGGGATTAATTAAGTCTAGGCTAACTTAGCCCCATCCGATTATCATGTTTAGACTAGTTGAGTCTAATCTTAACCCCATCCATTAACTGTATCTTTCGGTTAAGTGTCATTAAGAAAACTTACTTAACCTTACCAAATTATCGTGTTGGATTGATTAAGTGTTGGTTAACTTAACCCCGTCCACTAGTCGTATAAAAATGGTTAAGTGTCATTAGGCAAATCAAGTTACTTAACCTACCCAACCTTGTCATGTTTTGTTAAGTATCATTAGCCTAATCAATTTACTTAACCCCTTTGTCCATGTCATATTTGGTTAAGAGTCATTAATCAAATTAACTTAACCCTATCATGTGGCATTAATTACTTAATGCACCCCAACCTCTCACATTAGACTTTGTTGTGGTTACTAGTTAAGCCGGTCGGTTCCGGGTAGCTTTACACCACAACTTGGTCTAACCTCGGGTTCAAGCACAACATGACCAACTTCTCACATTGGGTCTTATTGTTTGCAACTACTAGTTGGGCCGGTCGGTTCCGGGTAGTTTTACGTTGCAAACTCAACCCAACCTCGAGTTGGCCACACTTATATTATCTAAGTGTCATGTTCATCATGTTTCCAAAACATGTTACAAGTTTTTCAAGCATTTGGGTAGACCTAACTTAATAGGTAAATTCCCAAAGGGTAGACCTAACTTAATAGGTAAATTCCCAAGCTTGTGTTTTTATGCATACTTACATGTCAACTTCCATGTTATATTTCAAGTCATGTTTTCAAGTATAAACACATGTCATATTTAACGTTACACGTTGTCATGTTTATACCCATTTACCCACATCATGTTCATGTCATTATGTTTTCCCATAATGTGACCCCAACGCTTTTAAACTCGCATATACGTTCGCAACAACGTAATGGATTAAAAGAAGAGACTTGACAAAGGCATGACAAAAATGGATATTAAGCCACAAGTTAATCATGGTGGCAAATGAGGCACAAATGTGTTCATTAGCTTGCATGTTACATTCTTAAGCCTCAAAAACATGCATAAACCGAAACTTGGCACATAAACGAATCATGGTGACAAAAGACACGGAATGATGACTAGTAACTCGCATATATCATCATATAAGGGTTATGACTTCATATGCAAGTTGACATAAAGATTATGAAGGTTCTCATGTTGCATAATGCAACATTTCAACATAAAGGTTGTAGCTTTTAGCTCATGAGATCAAGATAATGACTTCATAAACTTGCATGACATGATAGCATGTATCATTCTCAATGATCAAACCCAAACTTGCAACATGAACATTTAACTTCATAGTTAATATCTAAGAGTAGGGAAAGGGCTTACATTGCTATGAAGGCACAAATCGATTAGATGAAAGATTGAGACAAAGCCTATGCATGTCATCATCCTAAAACCCAAAAATGAAAGCTCCAAATCAATCAAAACCCCATCTTTATGAACAAAGATCAAAGCTTTAGCCTTGAAATCAACTTGAGAGGCTCTCATACTAACATAGAAACTCTCTAACACTCTCATGATCATGAAACCTCTCATAGAAATGAAGTGGAGGCTAGGATTTTGAGTGGAGGCCATGAGAGGAGCAATTTTGCCATAGTTTAGTTGCATGAATGAATAATGAGGATTTAAGATAGGTTAGGGTCTTATTTATAGATTAGGCAAGTGTTTTAGGCCATAGGATTAAACCTAGATTCAATCCAAGCCATCAAAGCATGTCTTGGGGAAGAAGTCAAGTGTAGGAACCATCTAGGGCCTTTAGATTAAAGATGAACCATGAGAACCATCCAAATTCAAAATCTGCATTTGAGCGAATCGGCCCACGGGTTGACAGCCAAACACCCTGGATTAACCCCTAGTCGACCCAGCGGGCTCGGGTCGACCTCAAAAATCGGCCGGTTCGGTTATTCCCCTCTCCCAATTCGCTGTTTTGAACATTTTTGCATATTTATTTATTTAATTTTCAATTATATATATATATATATATATCAATATATATATATTTCTCTGCGCAACCCATTTCACTTAATTAAGTATACTTTAATTTGGGAATTTTTCGTGAAACTTCGCGAAGCCATATCTTGGTCATACGGACTCCGATTTTCGAAAACTCGGACTCTATTTCGCGTATTTTTCCGAGACGAACGCAATGGCATAGCCCGTTTCCCTTGATTCAGATTTTTCAGTTTAATTCTGCCTCCATTTATGTTAAAACAGGTTATTGAAAATACGGGTTGTTACAAATGTCATTTAAAACACAGCTCCTGATAAACCCAAAATCACATTCCATTAACAATGGAATATTCACGGAAAACAGATCAATATATATAATCGATATGAACTTCCATATCCAATCGATAATATAAATGGAATAACGGCCAAGCCTTTTAAATTCCATATATATTAACAGTCTTCCTCTACAGAAGCTCACTTCGATTATTACCAAATCGAATTCCATTCAATTCCAATTTAATATGTTAAATTGGAAAACTTTACTTTGGAAAATCTACTTTAAATCTTAACAAAATATTTATAAATTCCAAATCACATTTCACTGCAAATCGGGTTAAAGAACGAATGACGCTAAAAACACATTTCACGATAAACCCAATTCACATTCCATTTTATTCCAATTATTAAACATAATTGGAAACTCTAACAATCTTAATTAAAAGATTTATTCTCTTCACCTAGGGTTCAAGAACAGTGTTACTAAAGACACCGTTCACGATAAACCCAAAACCCCATTTGATATTAAATACAAGACTCTGAATAGAAAATATATCGACTTATATTAAATATCAAATTCTACGACCAACAAGTATTGTATTGGAAATAATGATATAAATATATCTTTCAAATTTCCATAACAATATCTGTATAATCACGAAATCCAACATCGAAATATTCCGAAGACAAATTAGATTCAAATCCATTCCAATTTATATAATGGAAGTTCTGGTTATTTTTAAAACCATTTCAAAAAAACAAGTTATTTTATTTAAAAGTTATTGGATTTCAAATCTAGTTAATAACTAGTTCATTTGGATAAAAAAATATTTTTACCTTCTCAAATATAGAATTTTTCATCCTAATTCTTTCCAAATCATTTCTTATGATTCTACACTAATTATTGATATTTTTAATAATTTTATCAAGGCCCGTACAGTCGATTTCCATTAATGGCCATCGAACTGTAGTTATAGCGACCTTTTCTAAATTTTATTTTGATATAATTCCAAATCCAACCATTAGATTTCAAATCTCTAATATTCGTTAGAAATCTCTTTTCGCTACGAACCTAAAAGTTTCAGTTTTAGGAGAATCCGACGGTCGGATCTCCCGAAATGTCCATTCGAAGTCAATGGTCGAAATTCTCGAACTACCGCAGCGCGACGCGTTCTATTCAGGCCATTAAATATATATATGTATATATATATATCGATTTCCATTTAAAACATATTTTACAAATCGTTTTAAATTCGTTTCCAAAACGATTTCAACTTCATATTCAATTTCCAATCAAAATTGAATATTCCATGTCATCGATATCTATATAAATAATAATATTTTCAAAATATTATATTTTGAAATCACTTCCTTTTCGATATTCCTTTTAAATAAGAACAAAATCGGTATAAATATCGTTTATGTCAAAATGGCGCACATCTAATCAACACGACTTTATGTTTTTAAATATATTCGTGTCCATCCCAAATCGGACATCAAAATCAGATTTTGATCCTTTATTGAATATTATTTTAAAATATTCATTATTTTAAAATATTCGTTATTTTAAAATATTCATTCGTTCTGAATTGGAATCAGACACAGACAATTACCATATAATGTTATTTGTTTGGATTTCACACAACAAATGTGTATAACAACAATAATAAACAAACAACCATCATCTAGAGTGCATTCTACACTGTATAAGCATTAAATATAAACATTCAACGCTTACACAGCTTGTCAACCAATCGATTGACATACTACTAAATATTGGGATTAGTGTATGTCCAATATCATCCCAATACCCATGTGGGGTTTCAATCAACAAATAATGAATTTTATTTGTGCAGTTGGGCGATGTGTAAAATTTATCGTCCCAATCCGTATCAGTCAAGTGGGTGTACATAATCAAATCGTCTGGTTTGTAAATGAATATTTATTTTATTCATATACATGTTAAAAATTATATTTTTAACAATAAAATATTTATTAAATTCATTTACACAATAAAAATAATATTTTTATTGTTCTAACATATTTTAGAAAAATTTGGCGCCATAACGGCGCGATATGAAAATCGGGTAATGTCTAGCATTACCCCTCTCCTGATATTGGCTCGCGCCATACACACATAACAATTCTAATCAATTCAATTCACCCAAACAACCAAATTCAACCAAACAATCTAATCAACCAAACCACACACTCAAACTAGTCGTCCATGGTCTGTGGACGACGGGGAACAGTTCATATATGCAGTCATAAAATAAATAACTGTATAAAAAAATTCAGTGAGGAGTTCTCACCTTTGGGATCCACTTCGTCATTCTTTAATTATGAATGGTTTGGATTCTACTCCTTTTCTGCTCGTTGTGTCCTTCACTGTGTTTTCAACGAAATCTGTTTAACACCGTTTATGTTAAAAATCCCATTTTTAACTCATTTTTATATCGCTTTTATATATATATAAATCTCATTCTTTTTATTTTTTAAAATCGCTTCTATATATTTTTAAAAATCGTATCTCTTCATTTCTAAAGATTGTATCTTTTCATTGTAAAAAAATATAATCCTTTCATTGTGAAAAATATAATCTTTTCATTGTCAAAAATATAATCTTTTCATTGTCAAAAATATAATCTTTTCAATATCAAAAATATAATCTTTTCATTGTCAAAAATATAATCTTTTAATTGTCAAAAATATAATCTTTTCATTATCAAAAATATAATCTTTTCATTGTCAAATATATAATCTTTTCATTATGAACACACTATAAAAATCCCATTTTGATTTCGTTCAGATGTAAATAAGAAAATCACATTTTTATTCGATGTCCTTTTAGTTAAAAATCATATTTTTATCAACGTTATTTATATATAAAAATCACGTTTTTATAACTATGTTATTTATTTTAAAACTGATTTTATGTTTGATATTGTATATTTTAAAAACTGATTATACTTGCTATTATATATTTTAAAAACTGATTTTTTCTATTTTCAAAAACATTGTCATTAAAAAAAACTGAAACTAAAAAAAAAAGTTATTTGTATATATAAAAAAAGAAAAGAAATAAGAAAAGCTCACTTTTATATTTTCATTGTCTGTCGCCTTCAAGAAATCGCGCATCCTAGGGTTGCCTTTGTTGCCGCCTTCAGTTGACAGGACCGCCTGCTCCCTCGACGCGGCTAGGCGCGCGCCACTTCCTCCTGGCGTTTGGGCCATCTCAACGGTCTCCGGTGCGTTGGAGGAGCAGTTTTGGGGGCGATTTACTCAAGTTAGGGGAGGAGTGAGGGAGAGCGACGACGAGAAGAGGGGGATGGCCTTGGGAGAGGGCGGTGGACTTGGTGACGACGGGGAAGGGGAGCGACGGTAGCTGGGTGGAGCGGGAGCGGTTTTTTGAGTAGTGGTTTTTTTTCGTTCCAGATCTGAATGAGAGAGAGAGAGTGGAGGGTGTGTTGACCAAGTAAATATATATATATTTAATTTATTATATTTTTCTCTAAAAAGTTCCTTTTTTCATTTTAACCCCAAATCGAACCCACCAACTGTCGCCCCTAGCAAATTACCCCCATTCCGAACTTAATGGGATATATTTCATAAGCCAATTCGACTGTTACGATCAGTTTTCGTCGAAATTAACATATAAATCAATATATATTTAATTCGAACGCACATTTCAATTTACCGGGGCCACATACTGATTCTAAAAATTCCAGAAAAATAAATATGGCTATGTTTTCACGGTACAGTCCTAACAAAACTGATTTCATCGAATTTGGAGACCATTTGAAAAATGGCAATTTTCTGGTCGATCCAAATTGACTAAAACTGACAAAACACGTTTTCTTTTGCCACGCTCACATATTAATTCCAAAAATTATGAATTTTGGAATGTAGCAATAAATTGACATTCCGGATCCAACAAAAGTGGTTTCGTCGAAAACGGAGGTCGTTTGCAAAATTGCTATTTTTAAGGGCTATATTTCCACAGCGACTATTCTGAATTTTCAACTGGACATAACTTTTTATTCCCGCTATGAAATTTTGATTTTTTAGATTCGTTGGAAAGATATTTGCAAATAGATTCAAATATTTTTGGTTTCACCAAAATCCGGTTTATTTTGAATCCTGTACATTCATTTGAAATTTGATATCGAATTTTCAAACTACCGCGCCATTTCCAATTCCTTTTATTATTAAAATAAATATTTATATTCTAACTTCGATTCAAATAAATATATACGTTCTATTTCTATTCAAAATAAATTTTTCATTGTTATTATTTAATATAAATCATTGTAAATATTAAAATTCATTAAAATTGCCAAAATAAAAATTTTAAATTGATCTTGATTTTCCGGGTTGTTACACCCAATTAGCCAATGTGTACACGCAGCTGCATATCACCATAGTGCACCTCCTATGATGATATGGAGTTCCAATCATCAAAACTCCAATCTGATCGCACCAATGTTGATACAATGCATCTCCGACCACCATATATAAAACCCGACAGTGCCATGTCCAACCTTCGTTGCCATTAACCCATGCGACACTTATCATGTCCAAAGCCTATCGAATGCCTCCCATTCATGCCCATCACGACCCCGAACCCAAATACGATTACCACGTCACACAATGCTGCCTCCAGGCCACTAAAATCGAAACCCTAATTTCGAAGCAATGTCGATGATTGTCACCGGATGCTCCAAAAATTGGATCGAAGATAAAGCTCGACCTCACAATCCCAACAATCTTTGAATCAAGATTTTCCATTTAGTATTTCATTTTAATTTTCAAAGAGGCGTCAATGTTTAAAAAAAATGGTGATGGAACAGTTATCTCCAAAGAGAAAGGGATTTATGTTTTTCACTGTAGATCGAGAAAATAATTTTAGTATTTTAATTCATTTAATTTCTAAATTCTCATTATAAAGGAATCGTGCGTTTTTGTGCGCCACGATCAATTGACTTATCTAATCACTACGAAACTCGATGGAGTATATCACTATAGCGGTACGGTTCCAATGGTACAAGTTTCGTTGGAATCTGAGGTTGTTTCCCGAAACGATAATTTTATTTGTATTTAGGGATGGTTTTGACCCAGAAATCCCTCGATCTAGAAGTATAGTGATCCTTATATTTTTATTAAGTAATGAACTATACTAACTCAATGGAACTAGTCTTGAATCCCAATTTGATCGTTTGTGAAAAATCACCTTTTGGATCCGTCAATCGAATAATCAACAATCAATATTCAAATAAAATATTTAAATATATAACTATTAAAATAGGGTCGTTACATTTAATCTATGTGTCCACAATGCCAATCAATGTAGCTGAATTCTTAACAAACTATGAAAAGATGAGCCTTTTTTTTCTTCTTATGTAAGAATTGAAAAGATTGGAGAAAGGGGGGAGAAAAGGATAGAAGATGTTGGGTTTAAATAACCAAGTCTTTGATTGATGTAACATGTAAGATAGAAAAGTAAATAAATGCATAATTTGAAAATATGACAAAACGACTCAGATAAGATAGAATATTAGTACTCAGTGGAAGGTAATTAACTAATTAGTGATGTTATATACTATGAGATATTCAAAATTATCCAAAAGTTGCTTAGCACATTTATCATGAATGTTAATGATCTCAGTAAGGTTCATGATCCTTTGGTAATTTCATTTCCACTCATTTGTTTGCTTCAATTTTTTATTTGATCATTAATCATAATTGATGTCATTGAAGTAATTGTGATGAAGTTTAATCAATTCATGTGTCAAACTGGCATACATATATATCTAATAATGACCAAGTTTTAGACAAGACTTAAATTCTAACACAGGAAATAATCATCTTCACTAGCATAAAATTAAATGAATAACACATGAAATAACAGATGTAGAAAAATTAACATGCCAATACTTCCAATCGAATATTCGGGCATGGCGCTAACCAAAATTCATTTGTTTTCGTTTTCGTAAGAGCACATTATGTGATCCCAGCATCTATAGTGAAACTAAATTAATCCATCGCATGAAGTTATCTTTCCTGCGTAATTTATAGGTTGCTGGTTTGATTTGAAGGAGCACAATATTTCGGTACAAAATGTGAAAGTGCCTTAGAAACTATTGACGAGGTAAGATCTAACACCATTTATTCTATGTTAAATGCCAATCTAACCACTGCTCTGGAGACTGGAATATATGTATCCTTAAATACAATTTAAATGTCGATATAATGGGTTCCACAATGTCGACAACTGTCATAACTTTTGCCATGGAAGTTTGAAGGACTTATGGGACAAAAAGTCGATGGCATGCTTTCCATATACGAATCTTTGAAGTAAAAGTTTTTTTTCAACAGTTTATTTTTATTTTTAGTATTAAAAATGAATACTGTTTTGTCCAACAAAATTTGTTTTATAAACCCACTTTACTCTATTACCTACGCAACCTACGTCAATTTTATATGGACGATTTTAAACTTTGGTAGCCTATCCCCATTTCCGCTCAAGGAGCATTGTGCTTGTGCGTACACTGTGCACTTATTTTCCTAGGTCTCCCTTTTCTATTTGTTTCTTCCACTATACATAGAGCTGTCTCCATAGTCTACTAGCATATATTGTTTTCTTTAACACACATAAGCTGTGACCTATCGAAAAATGGAGCTCATAATCTTTTTGTAATAAATAATCCTGATTCTATGCTCACCGCCAGAAAAATAACAAAACAACTGTTTTTTTTAACCTGCTGATGTTCCATGTCAAGTTAGTTCAATCCTTCAACGTTATCTTATTCTAATTGTAATGAACATTATGACATTACAAGCTTACTTTCACAATGATATCCATAGTTAACTACTCCTAGCCAACATATATCTACTTTGACTCGCATTCAAGGTAACATGGAGATAGCTTTCAGACAGGCTCGGAAGAAAAAGGAAAGAAATTTGTTTTTGAGGTTAGGCCAGTTGACACGCTTTTTGATCAAAGCTGTCGCACGTCAGGATTTTAGTCAGTCATGCACTCAAGCATTTGGAATGTCGTTAGAAAACACAATGTGATTTGGTCGAAGTCGCGACGTGTTCGGAAAAGGATTGGAAATGACACTGATTCATAAAATCGTCGTCGATGGACTTAGAAAAACCGGCATAGTTAAAATACATGATCGACATGGCCCGATCATGTCAAAATAGTTGAGCGCGTCGATCTGATCACGTGGCAAAACTCATTGTGGAGAAATATACGGATTTTATTAAAATCGCGTTTCACACGTCCAAAAACAGCTGATCAGAATGCCACGATCACGAAAAATGGCTTACGCGACTCACGATGCGATCAAACTTGGCAAAATCAGCATTTGCCAAAAAACTGTATCGCGCACTCAAAAACAGCTGATCGGCATGGCACGATAACCTAAAATGGCGTGCGCAACTCATGACATCAAAATCTGGCATTAGTCAAACAATAGTGCCGCGCACTCAAAAACAGCTGATCGACATGGCACGATCAAGAAAAATGGCCTGCGCGAGTCACGACATCAAAATCTAGCATTTAGCAAAAAATAGTGTCGCAAACTCAAAAATAGCCGACCGGCATGGCACGATCACGAAAAATAGCTTGCGCGAATCACAACGTCAAAATTTGGTAAATTCGCAAAAACTGATTCGACACATCGAAAATGCCTAATTGGCATGGGTAAAATCATGAAAAACCATGGTAAAAACCTTGGCTGATCACTCTGGCAAATTTGGTAAATCTGGTAAACTTGGTAAATTTGACATGCTTAAAATCGATGGATCAACACGTGAAAATGGCTAGGATCAGGGTATTGCACTCGGGGCAGATCAACTAGAAAATTTAGCTCAAAAACATGGTTTGGCAAATTTGGATAAGATCTAGCAAAAATCGCATCCCAAAAAGTGATGCAATTTTCCCTGATCGCATCAGGGGATGCAATGATTTTCATGCACGCACACAGGGATACAGTGCAAAATTCTTGGCATAGGAAGTGGATCGGGCAAATGCGGATCAACTCGATACGATGCGATTTTTTCTTGATCGCATCACGAGATTTTGGATTTGGCACGGATGCGATGCGAGGAAAATGATGCAATTTCTAGAATGCGATCTGGAGCTTTGCGAATCCCAGAAAAGTGCCAGTTCACGTTTTTTGTTGTTTTTACCCTGTCAATCACCTATTTTTGGCTGATCGACAAGCGTTTTCACCAGATTTTCAAATTTTCATGTTTTTTGGCAAACCCTCGCCAGGAAAGTGGTAGATCACAATTTTTTTTGGATTTTTACCGTGTCGATCATTTGGTTTTGCCTGATCGACAAGCTTTTTCAGCAGTTTTTCCAGATTTCATGCTTTTTGGCCAAAACACTGATTTGTCGACTCTGATTTTGATGACGCGATTTTTTGAAGTGCACTATGCGATTTTTCATACCTGGCCAAGGCATGTGATGCGATTTTTTGGATATGGGTTTTTAGGATGTTATTTTTTGTGATGTGGTCCCTAAATCTCACCTACTCCTACCTAACCCATTCACCTCTAAATTCCCCCAATCTTGGCATTCATATGGATGTTTTTGATTTGGATTTTTGGACTTCTTGAAGCTCTTAAGCACAATTAATGGCTTCCATCTTCTTCTTCATGATTATTTGACATAGCTTGGACAACTAAAATGTTGACAAACATTTTCGATCAACTTTTGGACATTCACAAGGACTTTTTCACTGCTTTTGGACTGTTTTGTACATTTCTTGGACATAAGCTACCTTTGAACCATGTCAATATGTTTTTCACTCAACGAGGAAGAAGAAGGGCATTTTGGTTGATGTTTAGAATTAACAAACATTTTGTTGTTCTATTGTACGCTTTGTACTCAAGTGTTGCCCGAACTAGTACAACTTTCTAATCAGCAATTATATGATGAATGATTACTATAAAGTAGACGTAGGCGTTAGTGCCGAACCACTATAAAAATCTGTGTTCTCCATTACTTTACTATATCTTTGGATTATTGTGTTCATACCACACATACATTGATGTTTGGTGTGTGCTGAATAAAGTGACAATTGCTCACGTCAACACTTTGGCGTACCAGGAAGGGGGCACACAACTTCGAATTCTGCTTCGGATTGAATTCTTGGATTTGTCTTCGGGTTTCAACTTCGCCTTCAGTTTTCGATTTCGACTCAGTTACTCGCTTTTCGTCATGGTTAAGCGCAAGAAGCTCGACGCCATCATTGAAGATCAAGGTACAGAAGGAGAAGGAAGTCAAGAACTCTCTTCTACTAGAGTTCCACTGAATTACGTCATTCGTGAAGATGTTGATGAAATGATTAAGAACCTACCTCTGGATTTGAACGTTCAACTCGATCGACATGAAGACGCTTTCAATAACTTTCTTGCTTAGATTGAGGATATGATAAGAAGTGCTTCGAGGCTGACTGGTCAGGCAGATATTGTTGGAACTAGTATCTATGTTCCTCAACCCATGTCTCGAGACTTAGGGGAACCCCGCAAACTAATCTGCAGGCTGACGCCGCTCCTTGGAACGGTGTTGGTCCCACTACACATGGGGGTACCCTTAACCTCGATGCCGCTCCAACCCATGACGCTTTAGTCGCCCTAGTCGCGAGCTCCGCTGTTGGAAATGTTTTTCACACATCTTTGGATGGAAATGCTCCCACGGTTCTGGGAGTCTGGACTATGCCCGACGTGGCTCCTCAGGTTGGAATTCAACAGGATATTCTTCTCAATCAACCAATTCCTAATTTGGACTTAAACACTTGGGGAACCAATGTCTCTTTGGATAATCTTAACCAGTTGCTTGCTTTTGGTAATGGATCTCAAATCGTAGATGTTATTCATCGATTCTCTCGAGGCAGTGTCTCTTCATTTGACTTTGATTGTGTGACTCGTAGTCCGTTCTATTTGGAAATAAGGAATACTTGTAACCCACCGGATTTTAAACTACCGGTATTGGAACCTTATGATTGTCGCAAGGATTGGACTACCCACTTAATGCGGTAGATCAGCAATGTGGAAGTTATCTCTGCTTTGGAGAGCGTCGTGGAGATGTGTTTCCCACTTAACAGATATTGTAGTTATATGGTTCAAGCAGCTAGAGACGGAATCCATCATTCTCGGGATGCTTTGGTTAGTCAGTTTGTGGAACAATTCAAAGTCAACGTCGCTCGTCCAAAAAGTGTATTAACTCGTACTGGCATCAAGAAGAAGTCCACCGATCCTCTGTGCAAATTCTTGAAACGGTTTAATGTTGCGGTGGCCTCGGTAGATAGGCCGATCTGTCTATGGTGCTGATGGCCGCAGTATCAGGTGTTTTGGATAAATCTGACTTTAAGACTTCACTACACCAGGACCTGCCGTGGGATCTCATAGAATTCTATTTTGAACTTGAAAGATTCCTTCTAGAAGAGGATGCGAGAACAAAAAAGGTTCTCGAGGCAAATGCGGTTAAGGATGAGAAGTCATTTGACTATAGAAAGAGAAAAGATTCTGGTAAAGCTAAGGATCTCAGTACAAGTGGACCTTCTTCGGGGAATGCTCGAAACATGGATTAGAGGCAACCTTAGTTCCCGTCTTACACGGGGCTTACTCACACTCTCAAGGGGATTATCCTAGAAGTTCACCCTACTATTACTTTTAGAAAGCCTCCCGCAAGGGAGTCGACTCAAAGAGAAAGAGTGTAACAACCCGGAAAATCTGGGCCAGTTTAAAATTTTTATTTTGGCAATTTTAGCGAATTTTGATTATTTAAAATAGAATATTTTAAATAATATCGACGAGAAATTTATTTTGAATAGAAATTCGACGTATACATTATATACGTCGTCGTTAGAATATAAAAATTTATATATAATTATAAATAGAATTGAAAATGGCGCGGTAGTTCGATAATTCGATTTCAAACTTCAATTGAATGTACCGGGTGCAAAACAATCCGGATTTTAGTGAAACCAAAAACATTAGGATCTGATTGATAATATCTTTCTAACGGATGTAAGAAACTGAGATTTCACTTTAAAAATTGAGAGATATGTCCAGTTGAAAATTCTGAATAGTCGCTATGGAATTCAGGCCCTTAAAAATGGACATTTTGCAAATGACCTCGGATTTCGACGAAACCAGTTTTGTTGGATCCGTGATGTCGAGTTATTGCTAGATTCCAAATTTCATAATTTTCCGAATCAATATGTGAGCGTGGCAAAGGAAAACGCGTTTGACCGGTTTCAGTTGATTTTAATCGACTGGAAATTGGCCATTTTTCAAACGGTCTCAGAATTCGACGAAATTAGTTTTGTTAGGACCGTATCGTCAATAGGAAGCTAGAAATAATTTTTGTAGAATTTTTAGAGTCCGTATGTGACCCCGATAAATTGAAATGTGCGTTTAAATTAAATATGAAAAGATTTATATTTTAAATTCAATGGAAACTTAGCGTAACAGCCGAATTGGGCTATGAAACATATCCCATTGTGTTCGGAATGGGGGTGAAACGCTATGGGCGACAGGCGGTGGGCCTCGTTTCGAGGTCGTA
Organism: Allium sativum; assembly: GCA_030737875.1. Taxonomy (NCBI): domain Eukaryota; kingdom Viridiplantae; phylum Streptophyta; class Magnoliopsida; order Asparagales; family Amaryllidaceae; genus Allium; species Allium sativum. Next base: position 421,771,334 of record CM060909.1, on the reverse strand, counting down.
TGGGAAAGTCAACTTTTAGAAATTAAATAATATAAAAAAAAAAATAATATTCCTTCCTCTCCTATAACCCCTCCAGGCCCCCCCCCGTCAGTTTTCCAGATCTAAAATAAAAAAAAAAAAAAAAAAAGGGAGGAAGTCGGGTCTCGAAATCGTCCCTCCGCCTCTCCGTACCGCAAGCCACCGCCCCCCTCCCTTCGCGCCGACGATCTTTTGCCCCCCCCCCCCCCTTACACCTCAGGCGATCGGGCCTCTCCCTGTCGCGAGTTCCAGAACCCACGAAACCACCCACCACCTCACACCGCCGCAACTCCCCCTCGAACCCTTTTCCCCCTCCTGAAACGCGCGAGGCCATCCCGTCGGCACCCCAAGTTCGAAGCCCCTGACAGCCGACCTCCTCTCCCACTCCGAAGACGATGAGACCCCCCCCCAGATTCGAGACCGCCACCAACCCCGAGCCCCCCTGTAAGTTTTTTTCTTATTTAAGTTTGAAAACTGATTTCTAAAATAAGTTGAAAACTGATTTCTAAAATAAGTTGAAAACTGATTTCTAAAATAAGTTTGAAAACTGATTTCTAAATAAGTTGAAAACTGATTTCTATAAAGGTTTTAAAACTGATTTAAAAAGATTATAAAACTGATTTGAAAATGATATTAAAAACTGGGTTTTTATTTATGTTGTAAAGCTAGGAGGTTAAAAATAAAATTTGAACTCTTTTGAAAATAAAATTAGAATTGGTTTTTAAAATTTATATATAGCATTGATAAAGAGATATATAAATTTGTTAAAGAAAAATATAAACTTTGCTAAGAAAGAAATATATAAATTTGTTAAAGAAAAATATAAACTTTGCTAAGAAAAATATATATACCTTGTTTAGAAATATAAAAATGTACATTGTTTTAAAATTTAATTTAGCATTGGGTTTTTATAATGGAGTTGAAATAAAAATTCGATTTTTATATATTGAACTTTGAAATAAAAATTCGATTTTTATATATTGAACTTTGAAATAAAAATTCGATTTTTATATATTGAACTTGGAAATAAAAATTCGATTTTTATATATTGAACTTTGAAATAAAAATTCGATTTTTATATATTGAACTTGGAAATAAAAATTCGATTTTTATATATTGAACTTTGAAATAAAAATTCGATTTTTATCTATTGAACTTTGAAATAAAAATAAGATTTTTATCTATTGAACTTTGAAATAAAAATTCGATTTTTATCTATTGAACTTTGAAATAAAAATTCGATTTTTATATATTGAATAGCGAAATAAAAATTCGATTTTTTATATATGGAATAGCGAAGTAAAAATTCGATTTTTACATATGTAGTGAAAGCAGCAACGAAGGTGATAAAAAGGCGAAACGACGAAGACTTCTGCAAAAGAAGAGCCGTGGAGCTAGGATAGCTATATGTGAGAATTTCTCACCTTTCAATTTTATTTCTAGTTATATATATATACTAGGATGCAGACGGTGCTTAGTAGCACCCGACACAATCGTCCACAGACCATGGACTTGTTTGTTTGACTGTTTGGTGATTGATTGCGATATTGGTTTGAATGTGGTTTGTGGTGTGAAAAATCGAATCGATAAATTGGTTAGGATTAGACGTGCGCCGTTATAAGGCGAAGGAGTAAGGCTAGGTTAGATCCTTACTCCAAATTTTGTGGTTTGCATAACGAATTGATTTGATTGATGTGTGAATGGCGTGGGCCTTCACTAGACCGGGGATAAGGCTAGGCCTCGTCCCGTTTCTAGTATCGTGCCGTTATGCCGCCGAAATTTTCTAAAATATGTTAGAAAAATAAAAATATCATTTTATTGTGGAAATGAATTGAATAGAAATTCATAGGTTGGAATAAAATGTTTTAGCGTTAAAAATATAATTTTTAACGTGAATGTGAATAAATAAATATTCATTTACAAACCAGACGGTTTGTTTATGTACACTTATTTGAATGACATTGATTGGGAAGATAAATTTTACACATCGCCCAACTGCACAAATAAAATATGTGTTTGATTGTTTGAAACCCCACACGGGTGTTAGGATGAAAGTTGAAGTTCACTCATCCTGATTGATTAAATATGTCGATCGATTGATTGACAGGCTGTTATAAGCGTTGAATATCTATATTTGATGCTTATACAGTGTAGTGCACTTTGGTTGATGGTTGATTATTTTTCAATGCTATGATATACATGTGTTGTATGAAAATCCATATAATTAACTTTATATGGTAATTGATTGGGCCTCATTCCAGTTTTAAAAATAGAAATATTTGAAATAGAAATATTCGAAATGGAATATTTGAAAATATCAATATATGAAGCCGTGTTGATTAGATTGACGCCATTTTGACGTGAACGATATTTATATCGATTTTATTCATTTTAAAATGAATATTAAAAAGTAATATTGAAAACGATTTCGAAATGAATTGAATTGAAAACGATTTCGAAATGAATTGAATTGAAAACGATTTCGAAATGAATTGAATTGAAAACGATTTCGAAATGAATTGAATTGAAAACGATTTCGAAATGAATTGAATTGAAAACGATTTCGAAATGAATTGAATTGAAAACGATTTCGAAATGAATTGAATTGAAAACGATTTCGAAATGAATTGAATTGAAAACGATTTCGAAATGAATTGAATTGAAAACGATTTCGAAATGAATTGAATTGAAAACGATTTCGAAATGTAGTGAATTGAAATGAATTCAAATTGAATTGAAATTTGAATTAAATAGAAATGAATTTTTAAAACGGATTTATAAAGAAGAATTCAATTTTGATTGGAATTGAAAAGGAAGTTGAAATTGTTTTTGAAACGAATTCAAAACTATTTATATAATTCATTTTAAACAAAAATCGACGAAATATATATTATATATATTATATATATAATATAATGGCCTGAATAGAACGCGCCGCGCCGCGGCAGTTCGTGAATTTCGACCATTTATTTCAAACGGACATTGCGGGAGATCCGACCGTCGGATTCTCCTAAAACCGGAACCGTTGGGTTCGTATCGAAAAGAGCTTTCTAATGAATGTTAGAAATTTGAAAAATAACGGTTGGATTTGGAGATACGTCCAAATCAAATTCGAAAAAGGTCGCTATAAGTGCAGTTCGATGGCCGTTGATGGAAATCGACTGTAGGGGCCTTGATAAAATTATTAAAAATAGTAATAATTTGTGTAAAATCATAAGAAATGATTTAGAAAAGATTGGGATGAAAAACTCCATATTTGAAAAGATAAAAATAGATTTTTATCGAAATGAACTAGTTTTGAACTAGAATTATAATTCTATTTATTTTTAAATAAATAAATTGAATTCAAAAAGGGTTTTAAAAATAACCAAAATTTCCAATGATTGCATTGGTGTGGATTTGAATCGAAATTGTCTTCGGAATATTTCGATGTTGTAATTCGTGATGATACAGGTGTTGTTATGGAAATTTGAAAGATATATATATTTATATCGTTATTTCCAATACGACATTTGTTAGTCGTAGAATTCGATATTGAATATAAGCCGATATATTTTCTATTCAGAGCCTTGTATTGAATATCGAATGTGATTTGGGTTTGTCGTGAATGGTGTCTTCACTAACACTGTTCTTGAACCCAGTTGAGGAAAGATTAAATCTTTTGATTTAGATTTAATGAAGTGTACCAATTAAATAATATTTAATTGGAATTGAATTGATATTGATTTTTGGGTTTATCGTGAACCGTGTTTTAAATAACACTTGTTCTTTAACCCGATAATTAACGAATGTGATTTGGGTTTGTCGTGAATGGTGTCTTCACTAACACTGTTCTTGAACCCAGTTGAGAAAAGATTAAATCTTTTGATTTAGATTTAATGAAGTGTACCAATTAAATAATATTTAATTGGAATTGAATTGATATTGATTTTTGGGTTTATCGTGAACAGTGTTTTAAATAACACTTGTTCTTTAACCCGATAATTAACGAATGTGATTTGGGTTTGTCGTGAATGGTGTCTTCACTAACACTGTTCTTGAACCCAGTTGAGAAAAGATTAAATCTTTTGATTTAGATTTAATGAAGTGTACCAATTAAATAATATTTAATTGGAATTGAATTGATATTGATTTTTGGGTTTATCGTGAACAGTGTTTTAAATAACACTTGTTCTTTAACCCGATAATTAACGAATGTGATTTGGGTTTGTCGTGAATGGTGTCTTCACTAACACTGTTCTTGAACCCAGTTGAGAAAAGATTAAATCTTTTGATTTAGATTTAATGAAGTGTACCAATTAAATAATATTTAATTGGAATTGAATGGATATTGATTTTTGGGTTTATCGTGAACAGTGTTTTAAATAACACTTGTTCTTTAACCCGATAATTAATGGGATGTGACTTTGGGTTTATCGTGAACCGTGTTTTTAATGACACTGATTCTTTAACCCAGTCACAGATTAAAACTAAGTGGAGTTTTAATGAATCTTTAATTAGATTGAAAAGATCGAGAATGGAGTATCACCAGTTTTGCTCCAGGCGATAGTTAAATCTTTAATTAGATTTGAATGTGAAATTTAGAAACTAACTGGCGGTTAGCCAAGCAGAATGGTTTTCTGGATATTGATCTGATGTTGGTTTCGGCCTTCGGGGTTAATATTTAGGGAATTATTCTCTTGATTAATTTACGGTTAGTGACTAATGAATTGGAATGAGGCGTATGTTGTGTTTGTGTAACACTTATTTAAAATATACGCGAGTTATTCGGAAAGACCGGGTTTATCCCATTCTGAATAACTGATACGACGATAAGTCGAAGATGAAGACGATGGTCGAAGACCGGAGGTTTTCACGTCGTTTGGGTGATAACTGATGATCTTGATTGGGCTGTACACCCAAGAAGATGGAAACAGTTAGTGATCGTCCAGACGTACTTGGAGATCGATGGATATGCGGGGTACTAGGTGCCTCCGGTTTCGTTCAGACCCAGAACGGACTTGTAAATGGACTGTGTGTCTGACATCGGATTTCATTCTGTGTGACTGATATCGGTTGCATAGGATGGCTTGCCTGTGTGGCATGCTAAGATGCAAATGATCAAGGCTTCTGTTGAAAAGCAAAGTCTTGTGGTTGATGATCAAAGCACGGCCTTTGTGGCGTAGCTTTGTGTAACGTTTACCTCGCGTGTTTCACACCAGGTATGAACCAAAAACGGGAGAAAGGACCTCAGGGAGGGCCTGCGTTTCTTCCTAGTTAGAAGTGGCGTCAGTGGTTTTACACGCCCTGACGAGTTTGACTTATGTGGTTGTTGCTGTTGCGAGGCGCCTCGGATTGATCGGTCGTTCTCGAACCGATGGAGTCATTTAGTGGCTCATTTACGCCCAAAAGGGCGGGGAAACGTAGTGTTCAGGCATTTTAATCCACATCGGTGGACCGGCCCTGTCGCTCCTAGGGTCACTCGAGCTCTGATCCTGAGGCTGGGGCTAGGCAGTCTCGAATCGGTTGAGGACTATCTTTTGCCTCGGTTCATAGACGGAAATCCAATTTCCAAATACGTGACATTTGCGGTTTTATATGTAAACCTATATATGGCGACATAGTGGCATGGGACGCTCATGCCGCCTATGATTGATACTTATGATTTGAAGTTGTTTTATACACTATGCACTTATAATAGTATCAAATGATTTGTTTTAAAACGTATCAAGCATTCTTTGGCTGTTATAAGGGAAAACCCTATCCTCGGCTGCGTTACATTGTGTGATGGGACCTGGGTCTTATAACAGCTTCATTTTTCTTTATTTAGCATTGCGCTGTTTGTTTTATGCACTGGTATTCTTGGGAGGAAACCCGTTCCGTGTTATACGGCGTGGTCCCTTGATTTACCGAACTTTGAAAATAAAGATAAATAACTGTTTTAGTTCTCACACCAGTCACATGACTGACCTGGAGTTTATTGTTTTAACCTAAACTCTGGGTGCCCTTATTTTGACACGGGCAGCTAGTAGTTTTGGTTTTGCAGATTTATATTCACAGGATCCTGGTTTACAGCTGGAACGATATCCGGAAAGCTTTGTATCCGTATATCTCATTCTAGTTGTGTATTGTATTATTTTTCCGCTGCTATGTATTTAAATGTAATTTAAATCTCTGATATTTCTGTGTAATATTCGTTTATACTCTGTATATTCTTGTAATCTGATGCATTGTTGTAATATAAAATGAAATGTTCTTCTGTATGCGTCCTGATTTGTCGTGTTCTCAAACGATGGGGCGTTTCGAACGGCCTGGATCGGTTTAGCGACTGGTTCGGACCGAGCGAAATTTCTTGTCGTCACAGTTGGTATCAGAGCTTTGGTTTACAAAGCTCAGAGAACAAGACACATTAGAACCCTACGAAAGAATTCATCAGATATTGGATTAGTAATATCCAATTGGAATGACTCGTTAGAGATAGGATCAGTAGTATCCTAGAATGAGTGTGAAGAGTATATTTTTCAAAAGAAAACAAATTTTGTTTTGAAAATTTAAATCAATTATTCGTATCTGATTATCTATTTATATTGAGTTGGACAGTCCAGTATATAAAGATTTTGCGTATACGTCTGATCCGCGTGTATTCGAAGTTTTAATATATTGGATAGATATAGAATCATACTCTAGTGGCCCGAAGATGATTCTGATGGTTGAGTACTCATCGTCAGAATTTATATTCGTGTGACGAAGGTGTGATATCTATATATTTCCATTAGACTGGTGTGAGAACCAAAATTAGATAGGACTTATTGTTGTGAATTGGCATCAAGAACATGATTTTTGTATATGTATTAAAATTATGAATTTGAAACTCTAATTCACTAATTGATTGATGTTTGTGTTGTTTGCCTATTTGTTTGCTAATTTTGAACCATTTTGCCTAATAGCATCAAATATTGGATTATATTGAAAATTGGTCGCATTTGCTTGCATATACATATACTTATATTGAACAGGTCATAGCAAGGAGGCTAGAGCAGAGAATAAAATTTGTTTGCCCGACAAATAGGTACATGTTTACTACATAATTTCCTGTTTTGTTTGGGTAATGATGATTTTGTGAGCCTATTGGCTAGCCGCTTGGCTTTTTCTTTTTCTTTTTGAGATCTGAAGGACCGGGGAAGCTATTTGAAATTCCCCGATGCTCCCATTGCAGGGGAGGTTATGGCGAAATTTTTCGAAAATTTAGGGTGTTAGCCAAATTTTTGAGATTTAGAAAATTCTCAGAAACTGAAAAGTTGGAGAATGGAAGCCAAATTGAAAGTAGAGTTGATTAATCAAACCACTTTCGACTTTGTTCCTTTTCGGGGACGAAAAGTTTTAAGTGGGGGAGATTGTAACAACCCGGAAAATCTGGGCCAGTTTAAAATTTTTATTTTGGCAATTTTAGCGAATTTTGATTATTTAAAATAGAATATTTTAAATAATATCGACGAGAAATTTATTTTGAATAGAAATTCGACGTATACATTATATACGTCGTCGTTAGAATATAAAAATTTATATATAATTATAAATAGAATTGAAAATGGCGCGGTAGTTCGATAATTCGATTTCAAACTTCAATTGAATGTACCGGGTGCAAAACAATCCGGATTTTAGTGAAACCAAAAACATTAGGATCTGATTGATAATATCTTTCTAACGGATGTAAGAAACTGAGATTTCACTTTAAAAATTGAGAGATATGTCCAGTTGAAAATTCTGAATAGTCGCTATGGAATTCAGGCCCTTAAAAATGGACATTTTGCAAATGACCTCGGATTTCGACGAAACCAGTTTTGTTGGATCCGTGATGTCGAGTTATTGCTAGATTCCAAATTTCATAATTTTCCGAATCAATATGTGAGCGTGGCAAAGGAAAACGCGTTTGACCGGTTTCAGTTGATTTTAATCGACTGGAAATTGGCCATTTTTCAAACGGTCTCAGAATTCGACGAAATTAGTTTTGTTAGGACCGTATCGTCAATAGGAAGCTAGAAATAATTTTTGTAGAATTTTTAGAGTCCGTATGTGACCCCGATAAATTGAAATGTGCGTTTAAATTAAATATGAAAAGATTTATATTTTAAATTCAATGGAAACTTAGCGTAACAGCCGAATTGGGCTATGAAACATATCCCATTGTGTTCGGAATGGGGGTGAAACGCTATGGGCGACAGGCGGTGGGCCTCGTTTCGAGGTCGTATGGGAAAGTCAACTTTTAGAAATTAAATAATATAAAAAAAAAAAATATTCCTTCCTCTCCTATAACCCCTCCAGGCCCCCCCCCCGTCAGTTTTCCAGATCTAAAATAAAAAAAAAAAAAAAAAAAAAGGGAGGAAGTCGGGTCTCGAAATCGTCCCTCCGCCTCTCCGTACCGCAAGCCACCGCCCCCCTCCCTTCGCGCCGACGATCTTTTGCCCCCCCCCCCTTACACCTCAGGCGATCGGGCCTCTCCCTGTCGCGAGTTCCAGAACCCACGAAACCACCCACCACCTCACACCGCCGCAACTCCCCCTCGAACCCTTTTCCCCCTCCTGAAACGCGCGAGGCCATCCCGTCGGCACCCCAAGTTCGAAGCCCCTGACAGCCGACCTCCTCTCCCACTCCGAAGACGATGAGACCCCCCCCCCCAGATTCGAGACCGCCACCAACCCCGAGCCCCCCTGTAAGTTTTTTTCTTATTTAAGTTTGAAAACTGATTTCTAAAATAAGTTGAAAACTGATTTCTAAAATAAGTTGAAAACTGATTTCTAAAATAAGTTTGAAAACTGATTTCTAAATAAGTTGAAAACTGATTTCTATAAAGGTTTTAAAACTGATTTAAAAAGATTATAAAACTGATTTGAAAATGATATTAAAAACTGGGTTTTTATTTATGTTGTAAAGCTAGGAGGTTAAAAATAAAATTTGAACTCTTTTGAAAATAAAATTAGAATTGGTTTTTAAAATTTATATATAGCATTGATAAAGAGATATATAAATTTTTTAAAGAAAAATATAAACTTTGCTAAGAAAGAAATATATAAATTTGTTAAAGAAAAATATAAACTTTGCTAAGAAAAATATATATACCTTGTTTAGAAATATAAAAATGTACATTGTTTTAAAATTTAATTTAGCATTGGGTTTTTATAATGGAGTTGAAATAAAAATTCGATTTTTATATATTGAACTTTGAAATAAAAATTCGATTTTTATATATTGAACTTTGAAATAAAAATTCGATTTTTATATATTGAACTTGGAAATAAAAATTCGATTTTTATATATTGAACTTTGAAATAAAAATTCGATTTTTATATATTGAACTTGGAAATAAAAATTCGATTTTTATATATTGAACTTTGAAATAAAAATAAGATTTTTATCTATTGAACTTTGAAATAAAAATAAGATTTTTATCTATTGAACTTTGAAATAAAAATTCGATTTTTATCTATTGAACTTTGAAATAAAAATTCGATTTTTATATATTGAATAGCGAAATAAAAATTCGATTTTTTATATATGGAATAGCGAAGTAAAAATTCGATTTTTACATATGTAGTGAAAGCAGCAACGAAGGTGATAAAAAGGCGAAACGACGAAGACTTCTGCAAAAGAAGAGCCGTGGAGCTAGGATAGCTATATGTGAGAATTTCTCACCTTTCAATTTTATTTCTAGTTATATATATATACTAGGATGCAGACGGTGCTTAGTAGCACCCGACACAATCGTCCACAGACCATGGACTTGTTTGTTTGACTGTTTGGTGATTGATTGCGATATTGGTTTGAATGTGGTTTGTGGTGTGAAAAATCGAATCGATAAATTGGTTAGGATTAGACGTGCGCCGTTATAAGGCGAAGGAGTAAGGCTAGGTTAGATCCTTACTCCAAATTTTGTGGTTTGCATAACGAATTGATTTGATTGATGTGTGAATGGCGTGGGCCTTCACTAGACCGGGGATAAGGCTAGGCCTCGTCCCGTTTCTAGTATCGTGCCGTTATGCCGCCGAAATTTTCTAAAATATGTTAGAAAAATAAAAATATCATTTTATTGTGGAAATGAATTGAATAGAAATTCATAGGTTGGAATAAAATGTTTTAGCGTTAAAAATATAATTTTTAACGTGAATGTGAATAAATAAATATTCATTTACAAACCAGACGGTTTGTTTATGTACACTTATTTGAATGACATTGATTGGGAAGATAAATTTTACACATCGCCCAACTGCACAAATAAAATATGTGTTTGATTGTTTGAAACCCCACACGGGTGTTAGGATGAAAGTTGAAGTTCACTCATCCTGATTGATTAAATATGTCGATCGATTGATTGACAGGCTGTTATAAGCGTTGAATATCTATATTTGATGCTTATACAGTGTAGTGCACTTTGGTTGATGGTTGATTATTTTTCAATGCTATGATATACATGTGTTGTATGAAAATCCATATAATTAACTTTATATGGTAATTGATTGGGCCTCATTCCAGTTTTAAAAATAGAAATATTTGAAATAGAAATATTCGAAATGGAATATTTGAAAATATCAATATATGAAGCCGTGTTGATTAGATTGACGCCATTTTGACGTGAACGATATTTATATCGATTTTATTCATTTTAAAATGAATATTAAAAAGTAATATTGAAAACGATTTCGAAATGAATTGAATTGAAAACGATTTCGAAATGAATTGAATTGAAAACGATTTCGAAATGAATTGAATTGAAAACGATTTCGAAATGAATTGAATTGAAAACGATTTCGAAATGAATTGAATTGAAAACGATTTCGAAATGAATTGAATTGAAAACGATTTCGAAATGAATTGAATTGAAAACGATTTCGAAATGAATTGAATTGAAAACGATTTCGAAATGAATTGAATTGAAAACGATTTCGAAATGAATTGAATTGAAAACGATTTCGAAATGAATTGAATTGAAAACGATTTCGAAATGTAGTGAATTGAAATGAATTCAAATTGAATTGAAATTTGAATTAAATAGAAATGAATGTTTAAAACGGATTTATAAAGAAGAATTCAATTTTGATTGGAATTGAAAAGGAAGTTGAAATTGTTTTTGAAACGAATTCAAAACTATTTATATAATTCATTTTAAACAAAAATCGACGAAATATATATTATATATATTATATATATAATATAATGGCCTGAATAGAACGCGCCGCGCCGCGGCAGTTCGTGAATTTCGACCATTTATTTCAAACGGACATTGCGGGAGATCCGACCGTCGGATTCTCCTAAAACCGGAACCGTTGGGTTCGTATCGAAAAGAGCTTTCTAATGAATGTTAGAAATTTGAAAAATAACGGTTGGATTTGGAGATACGTCCAAATCAAATTCGAAAAAGGTCGCTATAAGTGCAGTTCGATGGCCGTTGATGGAAATCGACTGTAGGGGCCTTGATAAAATTATTAAAAATAGTAATAATTTGTGTAAAATCATAAGAAATGATTTAGAAAAGATTGGGATGAAAAACTCCATATTTGAAAAGATAAAAATAGATTTTTATCGAAATGAACTAGTTTTGAACTAGAATTATAATTCTATTTATTTTTAAATAAATAAATTGAATTCAAAAAGGGTTTTAAAAATAACCAAAATTTCCAATGATTGCATTGGTGTGGATTTGAATCGAAATTGTCTTCGGAATATTTCGATGTTGTAATTCGTGATGATACAGGTGTTGTTATGGAAATTTGAAAGATATATATATTTATATCGTTATTTCCAATACGACATTTGTTAGTCGTAGAATTCGATATTGAATATAAGCCGATATATTTTCTATTCAGAGCCTTGTATTGAATATCGAATGTGATTTGGGTTTGTCGTGAATGGTGTCTTCACTAACACTGTTCTTGAACCCAGTTGAGGAAAGATTAAATCTTTTGATTTAGATTTAATGAAGTGTACCAATTAAATAATATTTAATTGGAATTGAATTGATATTGATTTTTGGGTTTATCGTGAACCGTGTTTTAAATAACACTTGTTCTTTAACCCGATAATTAACGAATGTGATTTGGGTTTGTCGTGAATGGTGTCTTCACTAACACTGTTCTTGAACCCAGTTGAGAAAAGATTAAATCTTTTGATTTAGATTTAATGAAGTGTACCAATTAAATAATATTTAATTGGAATTGAATTGATATTGATTTTTGGGTTTATCGTGAACAGTGTTTTAAATAACACTTGTTCTTTAACCCGATAATTAACGAATGTGATTTGGGTTTGTCGTGAATGGTGTCTTCACTAACACTGTTCTTGAACCCAGTTGAGAAAAGATTAAATCTTTTGATTTAGATTTAATGAAGTGTACCAATTAAATAATATTTAATTGGAATTGAATTGATATTGATTTTTGGGTTTATCGTGAACAGTGTTTTAAATAACACTTGTTCTTTAACCCGATAATTAACGAATGTGATTTGGGTTTGTCGTGAATGGTGTCTTCACTAACACTGTTCTTGAACCCAGTTGAGAAAAGATTAAATCTTTTGATTTAGATTTAATGAAGTGTACCAATTAAATAATATTTAATTGGAATTGAATGGATATTGATTTTTGGGTTTATCGTGAACAGTGTTTTAAATAACACTTGTTCTTTAACCCGATAATTAATGGGATGTGACTTTGGGTTTATCGTGAACCGTGTTTTTAATGACACTGATTCTTTAACCCAGTCACAGATTAAAACTAAGTGGAGTTTTAATGAATCTTTAATTAGATTGAAAAGATCGAGAATGGAGTATCACCAGTTTTGCTCCAGGCGATAGTTAAATCTTTAATTAGATTTGAATGTGAAATTTAGAAACTAACTGGCGGTTAGCCAAGCAGAATGGTTTTCTGGATATTGATCTGATGTTGGTTTCGGCCTTCGGGGTTAATATTTAGGGAATTATTCTCTTGATTAATTTACGGTTAGTGACTAATGAATTGGAATGAGGCGTATGTTGTGTTTGTGTAACACTTATTTAAAATATACGCGAGTTATTCGGAAAGACCGGGTTTATCCCATTCTGAATAACTGATACGACGATAAGTCGAAGATGAAGACGATGGTCGAAGACCGGAGGTTTTCACGTCGTTTGGGTGATAACTGATGATCTTGATTGGGCTGTACACCCAAGAAGATGGAAACAGTTAGTGATCGTCCAGACGTACTTGGAGATCGATGGATATGCGGGGTACTAGGTGCCTCCGGTTTCGTTCAGACCCAGAACGGACTTGTAAATGGACTGTGTGTCTGACATCGGATTTCATTCTGTGTGACTGATATCGGTTGCATAGGATGGCTTGCCTGTGTGGCATGCTAAGATGCAAATGATCAAGGCTTCTGTTGAAAAGCAAAGTCTTGTGGTTGATGATCAAAGCACGGCCTTTGTGGCGTAGCTTTGTGTAACGTTTACCTCGCGTGTTTCACACCAGGTATGAACCAAAAACGGGAGAAAGGACCTCAGGGAGGGCCTGCGTTTCTTCCTAGTTAGAAGTGGCGTCAGTGGTTTTACACGCCCTGACGAGTTTGACTTATGTGGTTGTTGCTGTTGCGAGGCGCCTCGGATTGATCGGTCGTTCTCGAACCGATGGAGTCATTTAGTGGCTCATTTACGCCCCAAAGGGCGGGGAAACGTAGTGTTCAGGCATTTTAATCCACATCGGTGGACCGGCCCTGTCGCTCCTAGGGTCACTCGAGCTCTGATCCTGAGGCTGGGGCTAGGCAGTCTCGAATCGGTTGAGGACTATCTTTTGCCTCGGTTCATAGACGGAAATCCAATTTCCAAATACGTGACATTTGCGGTTTTATATGTAAACCTATATATGGCGACATAGTGGCATGGGACGCTCATGCCGCCTATGATTGATACTTATGATTTGAAGTTGTTTTATACACTATGCACTTATAATAGTATCAAATGATTTGTTTTAAAACGTATCAAGCATTCTTTGGCTGTTATAAGGGAAAACCCTATCCTCGGCTGCGTTACATTGTGTGATGGGACCTGGGTCTTATAACAGCTTCATTTTTCTTTATTTAGCATTGCGCTGTTTGTTTTATGCACTGGTATTCTTGGGAGGAAACCCGTTCCGTGTTATACGGCGTGGTCCCTTGATTTACCGAACTTTGAAAATAAAGATAAATAACTGTTTTAGTTCTCACACCAGTCACATGACTGACCTGGAGTTTATTGTTTTAACCTAAACTCTGGGTGCCCTTATTTTGACACGGGCAGCTAGTAGTTTTGGTTTTGCAGATTTATATTCACAGGATCCTGGTTTACAGCTGGAACGATATCCGGAAAGCTTTGTATCCGTATATCTCATTCTAGTTGTGTATTGTATTATTTTTCCGCTGCTATGTATTTAAATGTAATTTAAATCTCTGATATTTCTGTGTAATATTCGTTTATACTCTGTATATTCTTGTAATCTGATGCATTGTTGTAATATAAAATGAAATGTTCTTCTGTATGCGTCCTGATTTGTCGTGTTCTCAAACGATGGGGCGTTTCGAACGGCCTGGATCGGTTTAGCGACTGGTTCGGACCGAGCGAAATTTCTTGTCGTCACAAAGAGACATTGGTCGACGTTGCATATTCCTTGACCATGATGGTCATGATACCAACAAATGTTCACATCTCAAGGATACGATCGAAGAACGTGTCAGATGTGGAGAGTTGGCACGGTTTGTTCGGACTTGGGATGTGGTGCCACGATAGGCACAACCCCCTCAAAGGAATCAACATAGGTTTGGGACTAACAATCGTCCCAACAACATTTTTATCAACTAAACCCCTTACTGGCTTTGATGTCTTGGATGCAAGTCTCCTTAACATCAGTATCTTGTGGCTTGTGGCTTTTGATCATTCGTCTTTATGGATATTTGGTCTTGGCTATCGTGGTGTCTTGATTTTTGTTCTTGTGGATCTTCGATTTGGTGCTTAAGAATTCCTGGCTTTGGTCTTCTCTAGATTTTTGGATTCTGGCTTTCGGTGCTTGGGCTTTGGTTTTCTTCGATTTCTTGGCTTCGGACTCTATGGCTCTTCAATAATGGGCTCCTCGCTCATGGGCTTCTTATTTTTTTCTTTCCGGCTTTCAGATCTCTTTAGACTCAGGTATCGGCTCTCTCGGATTTCTTTGGATTATGGATATTCGGGCTATGTCCCATGGTTTTGGCTTTAAGGACTTCGGTCCTCTAAATGTATACTCTTTTGGTCATTTTGGATTGTAAGACGGTTGAGTTGGCATACCCATGTACGAGGGCTATTATAATCACTAGGCATGCTCTTTGTTCGATAACACACCATCACTCCCTTGGTTATTAATGTAAAGTTTACATTTCCCGACTTTGGATATTGAATGACTATGTTTGCCTACCCATGTGATGGGAACAAACAAGTTCCCAGGTGTAACAACCCGGATTTTCAGAACCAATTTAATTTTTTTTGGCTATTTAATTTGATTTTGATTATTTAAATTGATTAATTTTAAATAATAATGACAAAATTTATTTAAATTAGAGTTAGAACATATAAATTTAATTTAATTATAAATAGAGTTTGAAATGGCGTGGTGGTTTGAAAATTCGATTTCTAACTTTGAATGAATATACAGAATTCGATATAAATCGGATTTCAGTAAAATAATAAATATTTGAATCTGTTTAATTATATCTTTCAAACAAATGTGAATTTTTTTAAATTCCATAATATAAATTGAAAGTTATGGCGAGTTTAAAATTTAAAATAGTCGCTATGGAATTTATATATATTTTAATATAATATATAGCCCTTAAAAATAGCCATTTTGCAAACGACCTCCGATTTTGACGAAACCACTTTTGTTGGATTTGGAATGTCAATTTATTGCTAGGTTTCAAATTTCATAATTTTTGGAATTAATATGTGAGTGTAGTAAATTAAAACGTGTTTGGCAGTTTCACTTTGAATTTAATAGACTGAAAAATAGTCATTTTTCAAACGATCTCCAAATTCAACGAAATTAGTTTTGTTAGGACCGTGTCATCAGAACATAGCTTGAGTTATTTTTCTGTAATTTTTGGAGTTAGTATGTGGCCCCAATAAATTAAAATGTACGTTTAAAATTCAATATATTGATTTATATTTTAATTTAAAGAAAAACTGATCAAAATAGTTGAATTGACTTACGAAACAAGTATTACGCTAGGGGCGACTGTCGTTGGGTTTGAATTGGAGTTCGGGAGTTAAACAAGTATTTTTGGAATTAAATAATAAAATAAAATATTTATATAAACACTTGGACAACCCTAACCCCCCTCATTCATTTCTGGTCGCCGCTTCTCTTCTAAAACGAACGCATGAAAACTTCTGAATTAAATTCTTCTATTAATCCCGATCTACACCAAATTAAATCAGGGTCCTAAAGCGAATATGGTAGAGGGAAGTAAGATCTTTATTCTTAACGGGTGTGATGGACTTTAATGCCGTGTGCTGACCTAAATTTGGGCTCAAAGCCGCTTCGTTCGCAGCAAATTCTGGGAGAGGGGAGGTGTTCGAATTAGACATGGTGGCTGGAGGTGGTGGAGCACTGCAAGGTGGTCGTCGTGGTATATCCTGATGGGGGTCCATCATTGGGGTTTTGGCATGGCGACGGTGAACAAATTTGGGCATTGGGTTCGGTTATACAGTAGAAGACGATGAAGAAGACGGGGTTAAGGAGGGATTAGTGGAATATAAAATGTAATTAAGTTCTTTTATTCATTAATTTAATTATTGATTAATGTACTGACAGATAAACATCTATATCTACTTCATACGAGATCAAAATCCGATGAAACAAGTTGCAATGTGTTCGTATCAGCAAACACTACATTTCAGAACTGACCGGGTCCAAAACGGAGCATGTTGGAATTTAAGGCGAATTAAATCCGAACAAAACAGAAATTCAGAAATAAAAGAATGGAGGAGTGGAAACAAATGTGAGAACTCCTTCTCACTCAAATTATTTTACAGTTAAATATATCCTAGGCTGCAGAAGGGGCTTAGTAGCTCCTGACACTACTTACTATACAAACCATAGATGATTTGTTTAGATTGATTGTGGTTGTGAAATTGACTGTATTGTGGTAGTAAATATTCATGTGATTGAATAAAATGTTTAATCATTAAAAATATCATTTTTTGATGTGTAATAAAACTATATAAAAAATAGTCATGTGTTGAAGTAAATATTCGTTTACAAATCAGACGATTTGTTTATGTACACCCATTTAACTGACATTGACTGGGACGATAAATTTTACACATCGTCCAACTACACAAATAATAAAATCTATGTTTGTTGATTGAAACCCCACACGGGTATTGGGATGATATTTGACATACACTAATCCCAATTGTTTAGCTATATGTCAATCGATGGATTGACAGACTATATAAGCGTTATTTATTTATTTTAATGCTTATACAGTGGTAAAATGCACTCTTGATGTTGTATGAATTTTTGATGATTGTTTATCATTATCGTTGCATACATGCGATGTATGAAATCCATATAACTGAAATTGCATGGTAATCGATTGAGTCTGATTCTAATTCAGAATTAAAAAATATTTTTAAATAATGTCCAGTGTATAATCAAAATCAGATATTTTGAAAATATTATCATTTTGATATTATAATGATAAGAAATATTCAGTTTTGATTTGAAAGATGAAATGAAGTGGAAATCGTTTTAAAATAAATTTAAAACGAATTTATTAAGAAATATTCAATTTTGATTTGTAAATTGAAATGAAGTAGAAATCGTTTTAAAATGAGTTTAAAACGAATTTATTAAGAAATATTCGATTTTGATTTGAAAATTGAAATGAAGTGGAAATCGTTTTAAAATGAACTTATAAACAAAGTTATAAAATACATTTTGAAGGAAATATATATTATATATATTATATTATATATATATATATTTTATTATATATATATTAATGGCTTGAATAGAACGCGCTGCGCTGCCCTTTCGCGAATTTCAACCATTAACATCGAACGGACATTACGGGAGATCCGACCGTCGGATTCCCCTAAAACCGAAAATGTTGGGTTCGTATCGAAAAGAGATTTCCAATGAATATAAGAGATTTGTAATCTAACGGTTGGATTTGGCGATATGTCCAAATCAAATTTGGAAACAATCGCTATGAATGCAGTTCGGTGGCCGTTATGGGAAACAGACTGTACGGGCCTTGATAAAATTATTAAAATTATTAATAATTTTTGTAAAATCATAACAAATCATTTGGAAAGAATTTGGATGAAAATTCCACGTTTGTAAAGATAAAAATATATTTTTATCAAAATGAACTAATTAATAACTAGAATGATAATCCAATGTTATTAAATAAATAAATTAGATTCGAGAATGGTTTTAATCTAACCAGAATTTTTCAATGTATAAATTGGTATGGATTTGAATAGAATTCATCTTCGGAATATCTCGATATTGGATTATGTGTCTATATGGAAACTGTGGAGGAATTTGGAAGATAGATATATATGGTTATTCCCCATACGATATGTGTTGGTTTCAGAATTTGATACTGAATATAAACCGGTATAATTTCTGTTCAGAGCCTTATATTTAATATCAAATTGTATTTTGGGTTTGTCGTGAATGGTGTCTTTAGTAACACTGTTCTTAAACCCCATGGTGAAAAGAATAAACCTTTTAATCACGATTATTAGAGTTTCAAGTTACATTTAGTAATTGGAATAAAATGGAAAGTGAATTTGGGTTTATTGTGAATTGTGTTTTAAACGACATTCGTTCTTTAACCCAATTAACAGTGAAATGTGATTTGGAAGTTATAAATCTTTTTATTAAGATTTAATGGGAATTTTCCAAAGTAAAGTTTTTTTCCAATTTAATAAAATAAATTGGAATGGAATGGAATTCGATTTAGTAATAATAGAAGTGAGCTTCTGTGGAGGAAGACTGTTACTGTATATGGAATTTAAAAGGCTTTGTCGTTATTCCATTTATATTACTGGTTGGATACACAAATTTATATCGATTATATATATTGATCTGTTTTCCGTGAAGATTCCATAATTAACGGAATGTGATTTTGGTTTATCGTGAACTATGTTTTAAATGATATTGGTTCTTTAACCCAGTAAAAGACAGGATTTATTTCCTAAATTTGAATAATCATTAAGTAACGATTTCTGAGATTAAAACTGAATTAGAGTTTTAATGAATCTTTTATTAGATTGAAATGGGAATGTGATAATTTAAATTATCAAATTTGTGAAATGATCGAGAATGGAGTATCACCAGTTTTTCTCCAAGCGATAGTTAAATCTTTAAATAGATTTGAACGAGTAATGGTAATTAATTTTTCGATAACACCATGGTGTTAGATATGGAGTGCTACCAGTTTTGCTCCATGGGATGAATAGGTGGGGATTGGGAAATAAAATAAATGATTACTTCGGTGTGGTTTGCTAATCCTGACTAGTTTGGAAAACCTTAATTTGGTTTAAATTGTGAAAAGAATATTTTAATAAAAGAATATTCTGGATTGGAATTAGGCGTATGTTGTGTTTTTATAGCACTTGTTTATAAGATACGCGAGTTATTTGGAAAGACCGGGTTTATCCCATTCTGAATAATTGATACGACGATGAAGACGGTGGTTGAAGACCGGAGATCTTCACAGCATTTGGATGATAACTGATGTCTTGATTGGGAGGCATCCCAAGACAAGGTAATAAGTGGTGATCATCTAGACGTACTTAGAGACGGCCGGATATGCGAGGGCATCTCTCCTGTATTGGATATATGGGACGAGGAGTAAGGTGCCGCCAGTTTCGTTCAGACCTAAAACGGATATGCAAATGGATGGTATGTCTAACATTATTTTCCTTTATACTGTATTCGTTGATCTCTGCTAAATATATATCTGTTTGGTGGCAGAGAATTTATTCTCATGCTTAACACCCTTCTTTGAGACGTACGAGCTTAGAGGTTATATATTGGTGGAAACCAACGGTACGGTATAGAGTGACAGTGTGGCATACTAAGTGGCATGTGCTCTAGGCTTTTGTTGAAAAGCATAGCCTTGTGGTTAATGATCAAAGCATGGATTTAAACAGCATAGCTTTGTGTATAGCATTAATTCGCAAACCTCACACATTGGTGTGAACTAGAAACGGGAGAGGACCTTAGGGAGTACATGCGTTTCTTTCTAGTTAGGAGTTGTGTCATGGTATAGATCCCATACATTTTACTTATATGGATGATCGAAAGCGAGGCGCCTCAGATATATCGGTCACTACGGGGCCGATGGATGTTATGTCGATATACTGACTAGATTTACGCCCCATAGGGCGGGGAAACGTATTGTTCAGGAATTATAATCCACTATTGTAAGTGTGGACCGACCCTGTCCCTCCAGGTGCAGTTGCGACTTATCCTGAGGCTCGGGCTAGAGAGTCACAAATTCAGTAAGGACGATCCTTTGCCTTGGTTCATGATGGAAATCCAACTTCCAATACGACATCATGCGGTTTTAATTGTAGAACTAGTATGGCGACATGATATATGGTAACCATGTCGTCTGTGATTGATATATTTATATTTGAATTTGTTTTTAACACTATGTACTTATAATAGTATCAAATGATTTGTTTTTAAACGTATCAAGCATGTTCGGCTATTATAAGGGAAAACTCTATCCTCCGGCTTGCGTTGCATTGTGTGATGGGACCTGAGTCTTATAATAGCTTCATTTTTTGAAAAGCATTGAGCTGTTTATAAATTGTTTTATGCACTGATATTGATTGGGAGAAAACCCGTTCCGTGTTATACGGCATGGTCCCTTGATTTACTTTATTTTAAAGTAAAGTTTTAAATAGCTGTTTTAGTTCTCACACCAGTCCCATGACTGACTCAGAGTTTATTGTTTTAACCTAAAATCAGGGTTCCCCTATTTTCCATACGGGCAGCTAGTAGTTTTAGTTTTGCAGATTTCTTTTTTACGGGATCCCGGTGTACAGCTGGAGCTATATTCGGAACGCTCTGTATCCGTGTATCTCTTTCAGTTGTGTTTGTTAATGTATTTCCTCCACGCATGTATTAATTTTCCACTGCCTTGTAATTTTAAATCTCCGATATTTTTCTACTGTATATTATTTATTTATACTCGGATATCTTGTACTCTGATGTAAATTGTTGTAATATCAATGAAATGTTCTTCTATTTGTGTTCTGATTTGTCCTGTTCTCAACTCAATACGGGCTTTCCCAATAGGGGAAGTTTGGGTCGTAACATCTTGGTATCAGAGCTTTGGTTTACAGAGCTTGAGAACAAGGCACATTAGAACCAATCGAAAGAATTCATCAGAGATTGGATTAGTAATATCCAATAGGAATGACTCGTTAGAGATAGGATCAGTAGTATCCTAGAACGAGTGTGAAGAGTGTTATTTTTAAAATCAAATTTAGTTTTAAAATTTTATATCAATTATTCGTATTTGAATATTTTATTTTATAATTGATTTTGACAATCGAGTATATGAAGATTTTGCATATACGCCTTGCAAACGTGTATACATAGCCTCAGATATACTGGATAGATATAGAATCACACTCTAGTCGCTCGGGGATAATCTGATAATAATGCATCATTATCAGTATTTATGTTCGAGTTTCGAAAGTGGGATATCTATATGATTCCAATTGACTGGTGTGAGAACCAAAACCTTAGATAGGGTTATTATTGTGATTTGGCATTAAAAATGTGATTTTTGAGTAGGTATAAAATTATAGATTTGAAACGTTAATCAACTAATTGATTGTTGATTGTTGGTTGTGATGTTTGATTATTTGTTAACTAATAAAACCAATATGACAATGGAAAGTAAATTTAGCCAAATTGAATCCAATATTGAACAGAATTGAAAATTGATTGAAATTGCACACATGCATATGTATATGTATGAACAGGTCATAGCAGGGAAGCTAAGAAGGAGAATAAAATTGTATGCCTGACAAATAGGTACACATTTACTGTATTGATTGGGTTTTGATGATTTTATGAGCCGATTGGCTTATTGTTTTGCTTTTACTTTTTCTTTTGGATTGATGAGGGCCTTGTGACGCAAGTTGCGGTTTTACCGATCACCCCGTACGAAGGAGGTTATGGCGAAATATTTCGAAAATTTAGGGTGTTAGCCAAACTTTTGAAAAATTAGAAAATTTTTAGAAACTGAAAAGTTGAAGAATGAAAGCACGAATGAAAGTTGAGTTGGTTAGTTTAACAACTTTCAGCTCCGTTCCTTTTCGAGAATGAAAAGATTTTAAGTGGGGGAGATTGTAACAACTCGGATTTTTAGAACCAATTTAAAATTTTTATTTTGGCTATTTAATGGATTTTGAATATTTAAAATGATTTATTTTAAATAATAACGACTAAAAATTTATTTAAATTAGAGTTAGAACGTATAAATTTATTTTAATTATAAATAGAGTTTGAAATGGCGCGGTAGTTTGAAAATTCGATTTCTTACTTTGAATGAATATACAGAATTCAATATAAATCAGATTTCAGTAAAATAAGAAATATTTGAATCTGCTTAATTACATCTTTCTAATGAATGTGAAAATTTTAAATTTCATAGTATAAATTGAAAGTTATGGCCAGTTTAAAATTTAAAATAGTCACTATGGAATTTATATATATTTTAATATAATAAATGGCCCTTAAAAATAGCCATTTTGCAAACGACCTCCATTTTCAATGAAACCACTTTTGTTGGATCCGGAATGTCAAATTATTGCTAGGTTTCAAATTTCATAATTTTTTGAATTAATATGTGAGCGTAGTAAATTAAAGCGTGTTTGCCAGTTCAATTTGAATTTAATCGACTGAAAAATGGTCATTTTTCAAACGGTCTCCAAATTCGACGAGATTAGTTTTGTTAGGACCGTATCATCAAAACATAGCTAGATTTATTTTTCTGTAATTTTTGGAGTCAGTATGTGGCCCCAGTAAATTAAAATGTATGTTTAAAATTTAATATATTGATTTATATTTTAATTTAAAGAAAAACTGATCGAAATAGTCGATTTGGCTTACGAAATATATCCCGTTGTGTTCGAAATGGGGGTATTATAATAGGGGTGACTGTCGTTGGGTTTGAATTGGAGTTCAGTAGTTAAACAAGTATTTTTGGAATTAAATAAAAAAAAATTATATAAACACTTGGATAACCCTAACCCCCCTCATTCATTTCAGCCCTAATTCATTTCAGGCCGCCGCTTATTTTCTAAAACGAACACACGAAAAATTCTGAATCTAATTCTTCAATTAACCCCAATCTACACCAAATTAAATCAGGGTCCTAAAGCGAATATGTTAGAGGGAAGTAAGTTCTTTATTCTTAATGGGTATGACGGATTTTAATGCCGTGTGCTGGCCTAAATTTGGGCTCAATGCCGCTTCGTTCGCAGCAAATTCTGGGAGAGGGGAGGCATTCGAATTGGGCACGGTGGCTGGAGGGTGGTGGAGCACTTCAAGTTGGTCGTTGTGGTATATCCTTATGGGGGTCCGGCGTTGGGGTTTTGGCACGGCGACGGTGAACAAATTTGGGCGTTGGGTTCGGTTGTACAGCAGAAGACGATGAAGAAGACGGGGTTAAGGAGGGATTAGTGGAATATAAAATGTAACTAAGTTTTTTAAATTATTTATTTAATTATTGATTAATGTATTGATGGATAAACGTGTATATCTATTTCATACGAGATCCAAATCCGATGAAACAAGTTGCAATGCGTTCGTATCAGCGAACACTACATTTCACAATTGACCAGGTCCAAAACGGAGCACGTTGGACTTTGAGGCAAATTTAAATCTGAACAAAACAGAAATTCAGAAGAAAAAAAGAATGGAGGAGTGGAAACGAATGTGAGAACTCCTTCTCACTCAAATTATTTTACAGTTAAATATATCCTAGGTTGCAGACGGGGCTTAGTAGCTCCTGACACTATTTATTTTACAAACCATGGATGATTTGTTTGGATTGATTGTGGTTGTAAAATTGACTGTATTGTGGTTGTAAATATTCATATGATTGAATAAAATGTTTAATCATTAAAAATATCATTTTTAATGTGTAATAAAACCATATAAAAAATAGTCATGTGTTGAAATAAATATTCATTTATAAATCAGACGATTTGTTTATGTACACCCATTTAACTGACATAGATTGGGACGATAAATTTTACATATCGCCCAACTACACAAATAATAAAATCTGTGTTTGTTGATTGAAACCCCACACGGGTATTGGGATGATATTTAACGTACACTAACCCCAATTGTTTAGTTGTATGTCAATCGATGGGTTGACAGACTGTATAAGCGTTATTTATTTATTTTAATGTTTATACAGTAGTAAAATGCACTTTGGATGTTGTATGAATTTTTGATGATTGTTTATCATTATCCGCGATGTATGAAATCTATATAACTGAAATTATATGGTAATCGATTGATTCCGATTCCAATTCAGAATTAACGAATATTTTTAAATAATGTCCAGTGTATAATCAAAATCAGATATTTTGAAAATATTATCATTTTAGTATTATAATGATAAGAACTATTCAATTTTGATTTGAAAATTGAAATGAAGTAGAAATCGTTTTAAAATGAATTTATTAAGAAATATTCAATTTCGACTAGAAAATTGAAATGAAGTAGAAATCATTTTAAAATGAATTTAAAACGAATTTATTAAGAAATATTCGATTTTGATTTGAAAATTGAAATGAAGTTGAAATCGTTTTAAAATGAATTTATAAACGAATTTGTAAAAGACGTTTTGAAGGAAATATTATATATATATATATATATTAATGGCTTGAATAGAACGCGCCGCACTGCGATCGTTCGCGAATTTCAACCATTAACTTCGAGTGGACATTACGGGAGATCCGACTGTCAGGTTCTCCTAAAACTGGAACCGTTGGGTTTGTATCGAAAAGATATTACCAATGAATATAATAGTTTTGAAATCTAATGTTTGGATTTGGATATACATCCAAATCAAATTTGAAAAAGGTCGCTATGAATGCAGTTCGGTGGCCGTTATTGGAAACCGACTGTACGAGCCTTGATAAAATTATTAAAAGTATTAATAATTTGTGTAAAATCATATCAAATGATTTGGAAAGAATTGAGATGAAAAATTCCACATTTGTAAAGATAAAAATATATTTTTATCAAAATGAACTAGTTAATAACTAGAATGATAATCCAACGTTTTTAAATAAAGAAATTGGATTTGAGAATAGTTTTAATCTAACCAGAATTTTCCAATGTATAAATTGGAATGGATTTGAATAGAAATCATCTTTAGAATATTTCGATATTAGATTCCGTGATTATACGGATATTGTGGAGGAATTTGGAAGATAGATATATATATATCGTTATTCCCCATACGATATGTGTTTGTTTCAAAATTTGATATTGAATATAAGCCGATATAATTTCTGTTCAGAGCCTTATATTTAATATCGAATTGGATTTTGGTTTTGTCGTGAATGGTGTCTTCAGTAACACTATTCTTAAACCTCGTGGTGAAAAGAATAAATCTTTTAATCAAGATTATTAGAGTTTCCAGTTATACTTAGTAATTGGAATAAAATGGAAAGTGAATTTGGGTTTATTGTGAACTGTGTTTTAAACGACATTCTTTCTTTAATCCAATTAACAGTGAAATGTGATTTGGAAGTTATAAATCTTTTTATTAAGATTTAATGGGAATTTTCCAATGTAAAGTTTTTTTCCAATTTAATAAAATAAATTGGAATGGAATGGAATTCGATTTGGTAATAATCGAAGTGAGCTTCTGTGGAGGAAGACTGTTACTATATATGGAATTTAAAAGGCTTTGTCGTTATTCCATTTATATTACTGGTTGGATACGGAAATTTATATCGATTATATATATTGATCTATTTTCCATGTAGATTCCATAATTAATGGAATGTGATTTTGGATTTATCGTGAACTGTATTTTAAATGACATTGGTTCTTTAACCTAGTTAATGACAGGATTTATTTCTTAAATTTGAATAATCATTAAGTAATTATTTTTGAGATTAAAACTGAATTAGAGTTTTAATGAATCTTTAATTAGACTGAAATGGGAATGTGATAATTAAATTATCAAATTTGTTAAATGATAGAGAATAGAGTATCACCAGTTTTGCTCCAAGCGATAGTTAAATCTTTAAATACATTTGAACGAGAAATGGTTATTAATTTTTCCGATAACACCGTGGTGTTGGATATGGAGTGCTACCAGTTTTGCTCCATGGGATGAATAGGTGAGGATTGGGAAATAAAATAAATGATTACTTCGGTGTGGTTCGCTAATCCCGACTAGTTTGGAAAACCTTAATTTGGTTTAAATTGTGAAAATAATATTTGAATAAAAGAATATTATGGATTGGAATGGGACATATGTTGTGTTTTTATAGCACTTGTTTATAAGATACGCGAGTTATTCGAAAAGACCGAGTTTATCCCATTCTGAATAATTGATACGACGCTAAGTCGACGATGAAGAAAGTGGTTGAAGACCGATGATCTTCACATCGTTTGGATGATTACTGATGTCTTGATTGGGTGGCATCCCATGACAAGGTAATAAGTGGTGATCGTCCAGACGTACTTGGAGATCGATCGGATATGCGAGGGCCTCTCTCCTGTATTAGACATATGGGACGAGGAATAAGGTGCCTCCGGTTTCGTTCAAACCCAGACCGGACTTGCAAAAGGATGATATGTCTGACATTGTATTCCTTTATACTGTATTCGTTGATATCTACTAAATATATATTTGTTTGGTAGAGGAGAATTTATTCTCTTGCTTAACACCCTTCTCTAAGACGTACGAGCTTAGAGGTTATATATTGGTGGAAACCAATGGTACGATATGGATTGATAGTGTGGCTTGCTTATGAAGTATGAAACCGACGACAGGATTGCAAACTATAATAAGCGTCTGGTTGTCTTGGCCCCTTGACATACTTTGACAAGATTGTCTTGATTTGTGGAAAGTATAAGATCTTTAGCGTCTGGCCGGCGGATCATGCTCATTTGTCTACGAGGTCGTCCTATCAACACAATCCCTTTGGATATTTCGATTACACAGGTGGACTTGTTAGTGACGCGACAAGGTTAATTCACTCGTGGATTTGGATCGTCCTACCACTTCGATCCCTCTAGATATTGGAATAAATCGAGTGTACTTGTTAGTGGCATGACAAGGTTATTCACTCATGGTTGGGGATTATATGGATTATACAGATTATCTGGTTATCTAGCTTTCTGGTTACTGGATATTTTAGATTAATGGACTTCGTATTCTCTCGATTCCCTGGATATGGCTTATTCTGGATTTTTGGCTTTTGCACCCTCGTGATCCTCGGGATATTCTGGATATTCTGGCTGTTATGGTTATCTCTAAACGATCAAAAATGATCATTGGTTTTCATTGGATTTTCGGCTTTTTGGTTTTTTGGTTAATGAATAATACGATCCCGAGCGATCATAGATTTTTGGATTATAAGCTTTGGATTTCTGGACTAATACGATCCGGCACGATTGTAGCTCTTCGGTTTTTTGATTATAAATGTTCACTTTGGACTTCTCCTAGCTTTGGATTTCTGGTCTTCTCGCAAAATACATTTTCCTCCGACATGCAAGACATGTTTTGCGGGGCAAAAAATTGACATGTTTTTTGGTCAAAGTCACACGTCAGGATTTTGGTTAGTGACGCGCTCAACCGTTGGGAACGTCGTCAGAAAATACAAAGTGATTTATTCGAAGTCGCGACGTGTTCAGAAAAGGATCAAAAATGACATTGATTTGTAAGTTCGTCGTCGATGGACTTAGAAAAACTGATGCAGTGAAAATGTGTGTTCGACAAAGTCCGATCATCTCAAAATGGATGAGTGTGTAAGTCCGAGCACATGGCAAAACTCATCTTGGAAAAATATATGGATTTCGGCGAAACTGCATTTCGCGCATCCAAAAACAACTGATCGGCATGACACGATATGATAAATGGCTTGCACGACTCGTGGCGCCATCAAACTTGGTGAAATCGGCATTTGCCTGAAAATTGTGTCGTGAACACAAAACAGTTGATCGGCATGATATGAACATGATTGGTTGCACGACTCACGACATCAAAATCTAGCATTTAGCGAAAACAGTGTCACGCACTAAAAAACAGCTGATCGGCATGACACGATGACAAAAAATGGCTGTCGACTCACGACATCAAAATCTAGCATTTGGCAAAAAATAGTGTCGCGCACTCAAAAACAGCTGATCGACATGGCACAATCATGAAAAATAGCTTGCGCAACTCACGACGTCAAAATCTGGTAAATTAGCGAAAATTGATTTGGCACATCAAAAATGCATGACCAACATAGGAAAATCACGAAAAAACATGGTCAAAACCATGGCTAAACACTCTAGAAAATTTGGTAAATTCGGTAAACTTGCTAAATTTGGCATGCTCAAAATCTATGGATCAACACGTGAAAATGGCAAGGATCAGCGTGTTGCACTCGGGCATATCAGCAAGAAAATTTGGCTGAGAAACTTTGGTTTGAAAAATTTGGATAGGATTTGGCAAAAACCACAACCTAAAAAAGTGATGCGCTTTTCCTTGACCGCATCAGGGGATGCGATGATTTTCATGGCACGCACATAATGATACAGTACGAAATTCTTGGCACAGGAAGTGGATTGGTCAAAGGCGGATCAGCTGGATACGATGCGATTTTTTGCTTGATCACATCACAGGATTTTGGATTTGGCACGGGTGCAATGCGAGGAAAATGATGCGATTTCTGGGATGCGATCTGGAGTTTGGCCAATCCCAGAAACATGCCAGATCACGTTCTTTTTTTGGGTTTTTACCGTGTCGATTACCTATTTTTGGTTGATCGACAAGCGTTTTTACCAAATTTTCTAGTTTTCATGTTTTTTTAGCAAAACCTTGCCAGGAAAATGGTAGAT
This sequence comes from Allium sativum, assembly GCA_030737875.1. Classification (NCBI taxonomy): domain Eukaryota; kingdom Viridiplantae; phylum Streptophyta; class Magnoliopsida; order Asparagales; family Amaryllidaceae; genus Allium; species Allium sativum. Next base: position 421,742,180 of record CM060909.1, on the reverse strand, counting down.
CATGTTTTCTTTGGATTTTTTGCCTGTCGGTCACTTGTTTTGCCTAATAGACATTCATTTTATGTAGTTTTTCCAGATTTCACGATATTTGCTCAAAACACAAATTTTTCGGCTTTGATTTTTGTGATGCGATTTATCGTTTGCAACCAAGGGATGTGATGCGATATTTTGGCTATGGGTTTGTAGGATGCGATTTTTTCTTATGTGGTCTTCAAATCTCACCTATTCTACCTAACCACTCACCTATAAATACCCTCAAGCTTGACATTCATATTGATCCCTTTGGCTTGAATTTTTGGACTTCTTAAGCTCTTAAGAACCATTAATGGCTTTCATCTTCATCCCCATGAGTATTGGACATAGCTTGGACCACTAAAACCTTGCACAAATGTTTCCCATCAACTTTTGGACATTCACAAGGACATTTTCACTACTTTTGGGCTATTTTGAACAGTTTTGGATATTTCTTGGATTTTTTGACTTTGAAGCTATTTTCTGGATGCTACTGACCAAGTCAACATATTTTTCAATAAACGATGAAGAAGAAGAAGAAGGGCATTTTGGTCAAGGTTTAGAATTAACAAAGATTTTGTTGTTTTATTGTAACGCTTTGTACTCAAGTATCGTTCGAACTTGTACAACTTTGTAATATGCAATTATATGATTAAAGATTACTATAAAGTGGACGTAGGCGTTAGTGCCGAACCACTATAAAAATATGTGTTCTTCTGCATTAATTTACTATATGTTTGGTTATCGCATTCATACCACACATACATAGAGGGTCGGCGTGTGCTGAAGAAAGCGACAATTCTGTTGGGAATGGGTCCCTTCCTATGTGAAAAAACTCATATTTAATTAATTAGAGCAATAAGTGTAGCTACGGTATTTCGTGCTTTTATTTGAATAGGTGACTATTTGACCTTTGGTGTGCCTTGGTATTTGCATCTTGTTGGGAATATTAACCTTATTAATTATGGTGGTTGAATGGAGACTTCAAGGTGCCTCTTTGGTGACTATATATACATCCATTTTTGGGTAGCAAATACAACAACAACAAAACTTTGTCAGTTTCTCCAAGACTTTTTGGGTTGCTTCTAGTACTTTGAGATTGCCCTTTGCTGGAGTGTTTTTGTGAGATCTCTCAGCTTTTCTAAGCTCTATTTCCCAGTGATATTTTTCACTTTTCTTGCTTTTGTTTTGATGCTGTTATTGCTAGCTATTGTTGGATAATTTGTTTATCCACTTTGTAACTTGGATTTGGATTTGTGTAGTACTCCATTATCATAGTAAGAGAAGTTTGGGAGGACCTCCGTCATTGGTCCCGTGGTCGTTACTCTTCACATCGAAGAGGTTTTCCCCGTTAAAATTTCGTGTGTTCTTACTTTATTATTATCTCTTGTTCCGTTGATTATTTGCATTAATCATTGATGATTGTGATGCATTTTGCTGGATTTGTCAATGTCATTCATAACAAACTGGTATCAGAGCAAGGTTGGTTAATTTGTAATATCCCCTGATGAATTCTAGTAATATCAACACTAGTAGAATGATTAGTTTGAATGGAGATAACTATCATATTTGGAAGAGAAAAATGAGAGACTTGTTGTATGTCAAAAGTTGGCATTTACCTGTGTTTAGTGATGAAAACTAGAAGGTAAAACTGATGAACAGTGGCAATTTGAACATGAACAGGTGTGTGGATTCATTCGTCAATGGGTTGATGATAATGTTTTGAATCATATAAATGATGATGTTCATGCAATATCACTATGGCAAAAACTTGAATCCCTTTATGCTAATAAGTTTGGAAATAATAAGTTGTACCTTATCAAGCAATTGATGGGCTTGAGGTACAATTCAAGCAATTCACTTTCTGATCACCTGAATGATTTTCATTGCATTATTCAATAATTACCAGCTATGGATATAAATTTTGATGATGAAATTCAGGGACTTTTGTTACTTGGCACTCTTCCTGATTCATGGGACACTTTCAGAATGACACTTTGTAACTCAGCACCACATGGCAAAGTTACACCGGATATCGCCAAAGTTGGTATTTTGAATGAGGAGACGAGGAAGAAATCTCATGGTGTGTCTTATTTTCATCCGAGGAAGAATATGTTGCTGAAAACAGAGGAAGAAGCAAGAGTAAAGCTCCAGTTTCCAGAGACAAAAGCAGAAGCAAATCTCGTGGAAGATACGCAAATATGAAGTGCCATTATTGTGATAAATCCGGTTACATAAAGAAATATTGCTACAAGTGGAAAAGAGACAATAAGGGTTGTAAAGGCATGGAAGATAAGAAGCAAGATCAAAAAGATTGCAGTAATGATGATAGAGCTGCTACTGCAACTGGCACTGATCTTATCATTGTACATGATGAGAGCTATGTGAACCTTGCTAAATATGAGTCAAGTTGGGTCATTGACAGTGGAGCATCACTACATGTGACATCACGAAAGGAATTCTTCACATCTTATACACCTGGTGACTTTGGGGTGTTGAAGATGGGTAATGATGGTGTGACCCAGGTTGTGGGCATTGGAGATGTATGTTTGGTGACCAACATTGGAGCAAAATTAATGCTTAAAAATGTAAGACATGTTCCTGAAATTCGATTAAGCTTGATCTCTACTGGAAAACTCGATGATGATGGGTACTGCAACACTTTTCATTGTGGTCAATGGAAGCTTACTAAAGGAAACATGGTGCTAGCTCGTGGGAAGAAGCACACAAGCCTGTACTTGCTGCAAGCCTCAATTCCCACTGTTTCTGTAAATGTGGAAAACGACGATCTTGCAAAATTGTGGCACAGAAGACTTGGTCATGTAAATGAAAAGGGGCTAAGTTGTTTGATGAAGAAAAATGCACTACCTGATTTAAAATGTGTAAAATTGGACAAATGTTCTCATTGTTTTGCAGGAAAGCAGAATCGGGTCTCGTTTAAGAGACATCCTCCTTCAAGAAAATCAGGTTTGCTTGATCTTGTTCATTTTGATGTTTGTGGTCCGTTAAAAGTTAAGACATTTAGTGGATCACTTTACTTTGTTACTTTTATTGATGACTATTCAAAGAAATTGTGGACATATGCTTTAAAAACAAAAGATCAGGTACTTGATGTTTTAAAGCAGTTTCAAGCCTTGGTTGAAAGGCAATCTGGTAAAAAGCTAAAGTGTTTACGTTCTGACAATGGTGGTGAGTACATCGGTCTACTTGATGAATATTGTAAGGCTCAAGGTATTCGGCATCAGTTTACATCAAAGAAGACTCAACAGCTGAATGGTGTAGCAGAGAGAATGAATAGGACTTTGTTAGAGAGAATGAGGTGCATGCTTTCAGAGGCTAGTTCCCAAAACACTTTTAGGGTGAAGCTTTATTTATAGCTACACATGTGATTAATTTGTCTCCTTGTTTTTCTTTGAATGGTGATGTTCCAGACAAGGTTTGGCTGGGCAAGGAGGTTTCTTACAGTCATTTACGTGTCTTTGGATGTAAGGCATTTGTGCATGTGCCTAATGATGAAAAATCGAAGTTGGATTCCAAGACTCGCCAATGCATCTTTGTGGGATATGGTCTTAACAAGTTTAGCTATAGGTTTTATGATCCTATAGAGAAGAAATTGATTCGTAGCAAGGATGCACACTTTGTTGAAGACCAAACAATTGAAGAAATTCAGAAACCACAAGAAACTGCATCTCGTAGTGGCTATGATCTGGTTGATTTAGATCTCCCTCCATTGACACCTGCAACTCCAACAATTCCTGCACCAACTCCAACTGAGCATGTACAACAAAATGACAATGAAGGTCATGTACTTGAGGAAGATGATCCCCATGATGAAGATGCTGAAATTGATCATCATGCTTCTCCTGAAACTCAAAAAACCATTGTAAGGCGATCTACCGGGGATCGATGCCCTTCCACTAGGTATCCTTCTTCCGAGTATGTTCTCTTAATCAACGGAGGAGAACCTGAGACCTTTAAAGAAGCTATAGACAGCGATGATAAGAAACTTTGGTTGGATGCAATGAAAGAAGAGATGAAGTCGTTGCATGATAACAACACTTTTAATCTAATGAAACTACCAAAGGGAAAGAAGGCTTTGAAGAATCGTTGGGTTTACAAGCTGAAGCAAGATGAAAATGCAAAGACGCTTCGGTACAAAGCAAGACTTGTAGTAAAAGGATGCAACCAAAGAAAGGGAATTGACTTTGAAGAGATATTTGCACCGGTTGTCAAGATGTCTTCCACCAGAGTTGTTTTGGGTCTTGCTGTTAGTTTTAATTTAGAAGTTGAGCAGTTGGATGTGAAGACCGCTTTTCTTCATGGTGACCTTGTAGAAGACATTTACATGGAACAACCAGAGGGCTTCAAAGTTAAAGAGAAGGAAGAATATGTGTGCAAATTGAAGAAGAGTTTGTATGGTTTAAAACAAGGTCCTAGGCAATGGTATCGCAAATTTGACTCTTTTATGGGGGAGCAAGGCTACAAAAAGACATATAATGATCATTGTGTTTTCTTGAAGAAATTTGCTAATGGTGATTTTATCATTTTGCTACTTTATGTTGATGAAATGCTTATTGTAGGGCAAAATGTAGAACGGGTTGCTAGTTTGAAGCAACAGTTGAGCAAGACTTTCTCCATGAAGGAACTTGGTCTGGCGAAGAACATTTTAGAAATGAGAATTATTCGTGATCGCAAGGCTCGAAAGTTATGGCTATCACAAGAAGCATATATTCAGAGAGTGATTAAAAGGTTCAATATGGAGAAAGCAACACCTGTGAGTACTCCACTTCCTATGCATTTTAAGTTGTGTTCTCAATAGTGTCCTTCCACAACAGAAGAGAAGGAGAAGATGACGCATGTTCCTTATGTTTCTACCGTGGTTAGTTTGATGTATGCAATGGTTTGCAATTGGCCTGATATAGCTCACGCTGTAGGTTTGTTTAGTAGATTTCTTTCTAATCCAGGTAAAGAGCATTGGACTGCTGTGAAGTGGATTATGATATACTTACAGGGTACTGCTGATATGAAGCTTTATTTTAGGAGTGACAAACTTTGTCTTGTTCATTATTCAGATTCGATATTGACTTGAGAAAATCTACTTCGGGTTATTTGGTCACTTTTGCAGGGGGAGCAGTGTCTTGGCAATCTGGGCTACAAAAATGTGTGGCTTTGTCTACTACTGAGTCGGAGTTTATTGCAGCGACAGACGCATGTAAGGAGTTGTTGTGGATGAAGCAATTTGTTCGTCAACCTGGATTTACACAAAAGAGGTATGTGTTGTATTGTGATAATCAAAGTGCAATCCATCTTGCTAAGAATCCCACTTTTCATGCAAAATCGAAGCATATTGATGTGAGATATCATTGGATACGTGATGTTCTTGATGATAAGTTAATTGAGCTTGAGAAAATTTATACCAACGACAATGGTTCCAACATGATGACTAAAGCTTTGGCAAAAGACAAATTTGAGACTTGTCGTTCAATTGCCGGAATGGCAACCACCTCCACATAGTTGGGAGGAGGAGGTCTGTTGGGAATGAGTCTCTTCCTATTTGGAAAAACTCATATTTAATTAATTGGAGCAATAAGTGTTGCTACGGTATTTCGTTCTTTTATTTGAATAGGTGACTATTTGACCTTCGGTTTACCTTGGTATTTGCATCTTGTTGGGAATAGTAACCTTATTAATTATGGTGGTTGAATGGAGATTTCAAGGTGCCTCTTTGGTGGCTATACATAAATTCATTTTTGGGTAGCAAATACAACAACAACAACATCAAAACTTTGTCAGTTTCTCCAAGACTTTGTGGGTTGCTTCTAGTATTTTGAGATTGCCCTTTGCTGGAGTGTTTTTGCGAGTTCTCTCAGTTTTTCTAAACTCTGTTTCCCGGTGATATTTTTCACTTTTCTCGCTTTTGTTTTGATGTTGTTATTGCTAGCTGTTGTTGGATAATTTGTGTATCCACTTTGTAACTTGGATTTGGATTTATGTACTACTCCATTATCATAGTAAGAGAAGTTTGGGAGGACCCCGTCATTGCTCCCGTAGTTTTTACTCTTCACATCGAAGAGGTTTTCCACGTTAAAAATTCGTGTGTTCTTACTTTATTATTATCTCTTGTTCTGTTGACTATTTGCATTAATCATTGGTGATTGTGATGCATTTTGCTGGATTTGTCTGTGTCATTCATAACAAATTCCCCACGTCAACAAGGCCAATTTTTCTAATCACGTGTTTTGTATTGACCACAGATAAAACATTACACTACAACGTTTAATTGATTTTTAGGATGATGAATCTATTAAAGAATTGGTTGCATTAGATCTGAATCATCTTAAAAAGATGTCTAGGAGAGAGATTGTTATTCATGTAAGAACATATCTTATTTTTATTTTATTTTTGCTGTTTTAATCCTTTTTGTTTAACATTTACGTGTATAACGGTTAATCCATAAACTGTGAATATATAAACATCTGCAGTTCATGTCTATGTTTCCCATTAATGTTGTCTGTTTTTCTTTCTTTCCTTGGGTTCAATTTTCAATCATTATCCTTTTCTCGGTTGCTCTCGCTTCTCAGGATGTGCAGGCTGAACATCCTATGCCTACTTCTCGTGCACTGAAAACTTGGAAGAAGAGACAGAAAAAACTAATTTCTACTCACATCCTGCTTGCGTCCTTTTCAATTCCTTCAACTGTTTTTTGAAATTGTATTTATGAACGCAGTTGAATCAAATTGTACCAGTTCTTACTGCGGTATGAATTGAAAAACTGTTGTTTGTTTTATGATTTCGTTGTCTGACTTGACATTCGGTTATTTCACCATTTAACTACTGCTAAGTTTCCATAATATTACAGACATGTTCTGGCCACCGTCTTGCCTTGCGGTAAACTACTGCTTCATTTTATTCTAACTACTATATCTATACGACATAGTATTTTCCTTGTACAGTTTCATGTATACCTTATAATATATAGGAACAAAATCATTACAATCAGACATATAACAACTTATGAATAACATTAAATTGCAACAACCAAAAACATGTTTTAAGGGAACAAATAGATTTAATAATAAATGACCATACACAGTATGGCTACTTGAACTGCTATTTTCCTTGATTTAGAGCATGACAACCTCAACCTCCAACGATTATAATGCCTATGGAATCAAATTAACTAGTATTTGAAATTGTGTACTTTGATGTTTCTAATGTTTCAATCTCTCTAAGCTAGGATACTAATGAAGACCCCTTAGCTGAGCTGAGCTGTTGAGAATAGTGGAATGAAGATTATGGTCATTATATGTACAACTTGAACTACGAATATTGTGTACCTGTGATTACGAATATTTAGGAAAGAAAGAAAACTCAATAGGTTTTGCTGTAAGGTCAGTGTATGAACTATGAATTATGGTTTTTTTTAAGTATGTGTTGCAACACTCATACCATTTTCTGACCAGTGCTTGAGCTCAGTTAAAAATTCGGAAGGCATGAGAGGTTTTGGCTATAAAAATTCAATTTAAATTGGGATATCCACTGATGTCCAAACACTGATAGCTGCAAATAAAGATATGCACAGCGAATACATCAATATGCAATCAGAGGAAGTATAAATGGAGAAATGAAAATAAAATGGATTGGAAGCGAAATTATGCCTCTGGCATATACAGATTTTGTTTTCATACAACCACATTCCCCTGTTAGCCTATATAAATAAGAGAACTTTAAAGAAGAAAAATTATCAAATGCGACAACAACGAACAACGGAGAAAAGCTTCATTGGATAATTTTCCTAACAAAATCGTCATTCGATCAAAGAAGCTTCTCTTATTAATCGACATCACAACAACAACAGTCATACTTTGACATCGTCTTTGCGGCGTTCAGTCGCTAAGCACTGAACGCCACAAGCTGCAGATAGAAAGGACATCACCATTGCCAAATCTCAGTTAACTCAAGCAAATTAAAAGAACAACAGCACCATCCCCGGATTCAAAAAGAGGAAATTATTTGCAGTAACTTGAATAAGCCTATAAAACATATAAAACCAACTCAACTATGTTTAAACACATACATAGAAGTTACAGATTAGCACAAATTTAAGCAGCCATACCTTCTTTGCAGTAATTCTCCCGTAGGTAGTATATAATGAGGCGGTCTTTTGATTACTACATAAATATTTTTGACATGTACCGTACTATCACTATCAATTGTAACCTCGTAGGTATCAGTAGCCGTTGGCACAAGATTCATATTCTTCCGCAGTGCCACTTCAGTTCACTACAAAGTACAAAGTGAAATCAGATAATTAATTGAATTCCAAAACCATTTCAAAACAACGAATTCATACCGTTACAGCAAAGGAATGGTAATCTGAACAACTGAAGACCCCAACAATCATCAATCTCCGCTGGAGTCATCTACTCCACTTCAGCCAGATAATCATCAATCTCTGCTGGGTTCAGTACCCTGAATTTTCTGTCATCATTGTACCGCTTCGCAAGAAATGTTTTCTTCTCTGCCTCTTCTCCAAATAATATGGTCTTGATCTTAGTTTGTGCACAAATTTTCGGTTACCTCAACCATCTACCAGAATAGCAAAGAAGCTGCATACCTTAAAATTTGGTTGGATATTCGGGTTTATCAATGAATCTACATTTTCGAGTGATATTCTACATTTTCTAGTCACATTACAACCTCCATCGTCCTTTTCATTTTCAGACATTTCAGAGCGTGCACCATCTGAATCGCTATCATTTTCTTCAGCATTGCCAGCATTTTCGTATCCATTGATCTTTCTTGGAGATTAGCCACAGTTTGCTGCATATTTTCAATGAGCATGTGTGCAGCTGTGCTCGGAAAATTCACGACCAATAAACTCTATCGATTCAATCACGGTGTACAAAATCGCAACCTCTCCCCCTCTTGCAATACCCATTTACATAACATTTGCAAAGTCAACTAGTTGAAGGATAATTTAGTTCAGCATTTGCGGCAAAAGCATTTGCCTTTGGTTGAAATCTATTGGGCAGATAAGAACGAGGTGGTGGTGCAACCCAAGCAGGATTTGGTGCTTTTCATTCAATAAACCTTCTTGAATTTGCATTTCGGACTTTGTACCGTTCATGGAATGTAATTCACTCATTGTTATCGGGTTAAACATTGAATCTCACTGCTGTCATCATCATTGTTATCATCATCTTCATCAATCTCAAACAACAGTATTCTCCATTTTGAACTTATAAAATTTATCACTATCAGATAGTTTTCGTCCCTATTAAAGACTACGTACATATAAAGTTCAAGTACAAAGTACTAAATATAAAAAGAAACACTAGTGAACTATTCATGTTAACAGGAAGTGATCGATTTAAGCAGTAGGGAATTATGTGTAAGGTAGGACTTACAGAACCTAAATACATGAGTAGAGGAGAAAACCAAAAAACATCAAACTTTTATCGACTCTAAATCAATTGAAGCAGTGATTTTAATTAAAATCACAAATGAATTTCTTGATAATAAAAAAAATACAAACAGCTCAATGAAATAAAATAAAAAAATAATTTGACATGCATTAGTTTTAGTTGAGCTAATAGTCTAAGATAAACATATCTACAAAGATGGTAGGATATTAATTTTTACATTCTCTTAAAAGATTGATTGATTAAGGTAATCACTTGACTATATGATTGTTTTCAATGAACCATCATGTATACAAATGATGCAAAAAAGTAATTTACTATGAAACCTAAACACATAAATTTTACCCGTCTTTATAAATTAGCTTGGTGAATTATATATGAATTTAACTTTTATTTTTCAAAATAAAAGTTTTAAGAACGTATCAATGAAGATAATCTAATCATTTTTTTTGTGATCTTTACATGGAATATTAATAAATAATTTTAGCTGACATATGACATTTATTCATGAATCAACATTTATACAAACATATCTAACAAATTACTTTATTACAAATTAGAGTCAAAAATAATATAATTACAAGCCGCTTGCTATGACAACTGAATAGGTAAGGTTTCGTTTCATTCACCTAGAAATGATATATGCTGCAGAAAAAAAGATACGCATAAAATAGTATGCAACTAGTGCTCACAAGTGGATCAACGTTTAATAAGGCACATAAATAGGACGTATGCTATATATAAGATATGTCAGTTATATAAGTCACAAAAGATATGTCAGATATTTATATATATATATATATATATATATGTATATGTAAGAAGTTACAAAAAAGATATACATAGGATATGTTAGTTATACATACATATACACACACACACACAAACACACATATATGGGTGCCATTGAACGCTCGCCTATATGAGGAGCGTTCAATGTCACCCCAAATAGTGAGCACCCTATTTTCCCCCTATATAAACCAAGCATTTATATTAGAATAAGTGAGTGGGAGGTGAGAGAATGAGTGGGGGGGAGAGAGAAACGGGATATATGGTGGAAATCAGGGGACATTTAGGGGTGCTACACTATTTGGGGTGTCATTGAACGCTCACCTATATATATATATATACACACACATATATAAAATCCTAAAAGCAGCAAATCCATCATATTTGATTTTATTATGTGTCAAAATTTGTAGAATAAGATTAAAAAATATAGTGTTCTTGAAATAAAGAAGCACTGAAAATATATATTAAATATTGTTCCCATGGGAAATATGGTTTAAGCATGGTGAAATTGTATAATTTGACATTTATTCGGGGAAACTAGGTTCCATCCTTATTATCAGATTTAGTACGCGAAAACCCATTCTTAAAAATATGCATTAACTTTCACCCTTGTTTAAGTTTTCGTTTAAAAAAAACAATTTTTTAATATTAAATTTGAACATTTTTTATGATCTACTAAACATTTTTTTTAATGCAATCAGTTGCAAACGATTCTATAAATACCTGTAGAATTCTATGCAAAAATATCTGCACAAATATCCTAAAACAAAAAAATATGATGTTTTTTCTTTTATATAACTTGTTTTCAAGAAGGGAAGTTCATGTTATTCATTTTATACTCGGTGAATAACTATCGTGTAAATCCATTACTTGTAACTTATAAATGGCTCATTATACAAACATATAGTTATTTCATTCGAGATATTTTCAAAATGAACTTGAAAAAGCAATTCAATATGTATATTTTATAATTATGGAAAGAAATTATGCCTCTCGCCGATATTATGGATATTATACTAATTGTAAAGGTATCACAATATTTAAATGTAGTTTGAATAACTACACGTATTTGAAACATATACATAAAAAATCAAACTGACATAGCTTATGTACGTTTATATTGCCAGTACGAATGTTCATCCATTATATGTATATAAAATAAAAAAGGACTACTTGTATCGCTAACGAGTTTGCGTGTTTTCAATCCCACTAAACAACGTTTTCACTATTATAGGAAAAACAAGCCTTGAATAGTCAGATTAGTTTAACCATTCAAAATTCTGTTCGGATTGACGAGTAGCATAATGAGTGAGTCCCAACAAATATTGTATCAAGTGTAATGTCGTGAAAAATAAAAATTAGTAACCATCAATAATCGACAACCCTCTATGTCCTTTTTGTATCAATGGAAAAAAAAATGTTACAAAAGTAAACATAAAATCATTAGCAAAAAATTACAACCTAAAATCACCAAATATACAGTGAAGCCTTCAATTACAAAGAAAAAGAGTTAATAGCAATATAAAGTGGAAAGAATCACCTAAAGCAATCAAAGTGCAACACAATCCAAGAAACATAAGTATAGAAAAATCAAATCATATGTAATAAACAAAAGGCACTACATTGTTAATGAATCACATGAACTAAAAAATGAATCACCAAAATTGCTTGAGGCGAAAAAAATTATTATATATACACATGTGTATGTATTTGTATACCATTCAATAACAATTGTTTTTTCTATGGTTTTACTATGATGTCGAAGAGAGAGAAACAATTATTATTCAAATTAGATTGTGTGATGAAAATCAACAGGCTAGTGGAGTGCAGTAAAATAGAACTAACATTGAATGCTCTTATCTTATGTACATATACATACATATATCCGTAAAATTACGCAATTATTTATGGTAAGAAACATCTTGATTTTCTTAGATTGTCAAACCTTCAACATTTTAAATTACTGTAGTCAAACCAGATTTCCACTTCGTGTTTTCCATAATCAAAAGTTATGAATAACTCACTTAGCTGATTATAAAAAATCTTATGCACAATGCTCCAATATATGAAAATAACCAATATTTTCTACAACCAAATCACATGCACACCAAAAGCAAAACTATCCATCAATTTTCTTTGACTCTTCTACAATTTCTCAAATATTTCATTGATGTTAACAAAAAAATTAACCATTTTCCCTGCCTTATATAAAATGATGGAAGAGATTAGTTCTTGATGCAGACAGAAATTTAAATAAAGGCTTACTGTTGTTCATTTATTACTTAATAAAAATATATTTTCTCAAAACTTTAAGGAAATAAAATTTCCTTAAACAACGTGATTTCTCAAAGTTTATAAGCTTTACTTGGTAATCCATGCCTTGAAAAAATTTAAACTAAGCATATAAATAGCTACCAAACAGACTTGCTTGTGAAATTATGAATATATAATTAAAGTACACTTTGCATATAAACTAAGCATATAAATAAGATTTTCTTGGACCATTAAAAAGAATAATAAATATATTTATAGAATAGACAATAAGCAATAAGAATAATTAAAATTTCTTAAATCTCTCTATTATAGTGCAAATAATAGAAAAGCAAACTCTTCGTTTTTTGTCAATAGATCAAACCGTAATTAGGAAATCTATTTGAAAAATTAAAAAAGTTGGATAATATTCTTAATTTTCCACAAGTTAGTGACAACTGTAAGTCTAAAAAAAAAAATCTTTGGTCGTTAAGTCAATGAACCAAACGTGAAAAGATGATAGCTAAAGATCGATCGAAGTAGCAGACACAACCGTTCTTAAGATAATATTCCTAGAAAAGTTAATATTTTCCTAATGCTCCCAGCAAATATTACTAGCACGTCAATTTTTGAAAAGAATTTGAATTCTAAGAAGTTGAATTACATAATAACACTTAGATCTAAATAAAGAACATGCATTTAACAGAAAAAATAAAAAGTAAGAGCAAAAAAAAGCATACCTAAAAGATCGAAAATCCTAATCTTGAAGTAGACGAAATCGCAGCATAAGCCCTTCGATTGCTCAAGTTTAGTTCAAAGAAGAGAGAAGCATAAACAATGTAAATCTATTAATGTAAAGAGAGAAAAGAAATCTATTTGCTAGGGAATACGAGGAGACGATTGATTCCACAAGTGAATATAAAGACGATAAGGAATGAAACTTATCGGTTTAGAAGAGGGGTTATTTTCGAAACTCCAATACTATGCATTTAAATGGTGAAAAGAACACAAATAATCCAATGGTTAATGCACTTTCTCAGAGTATTTTAGACAACATCTAATATAAACATTAAATGGTTACATGAAATAATACCGTAGTCATTTTACCAATTTACATTCATAAAAAATCTTTACTAGTTTAGAGAGAGAGAGATTGCCTTTTGTAGATTCACGAATTTTTAGAGAGAAATAATCTTTTACAAATTTGAAGATCTTGAAAAATTGCATTTTACTAGTTCGTACAATCACGAATTTATAGTCATTTTACTAGTTTGAAAAATTGCCCATTCAATGAACTCGCACTTTATCACCGGTTTAAGCCTGTCGTAGCAATTCAAAACTCCATCAAATATTTAGACCAACGTGATTAGATCCTACCGATTAGTTATTCTGCTTTACAATTCTTATGATTCTCCACTATTTCTTTATGAATCTTTTTCCATCGATCAATTTTTTTACTTTTGATTTCGTTTGATTTTTTTATTTATGTTGTTATTAAATATAATTATGAGAAATTACAAAGTGGATCGATAGATGATGGGATGTAGATATTTATAAAATATTATTTAGTAGCTTATTATCTACGATCGTCCGCAGCAGTAGCCTAGCGGTTACAGACTTACGGCATGATAACAGTGGCGTGGGTTTGAAACCAAGAATGGCATGCTAAGAGCTTACTATGTGCATACGCTAAGATCAACCACTTATGTGATGCTCGCAGACCAGAATAGGTGCATTAAGGAGGGTTTTACGACTCCGGTGGTTTCCCTCCTAAACAAATTCAAAAAAAAAAATGGTTTATCTACGATATGTCTATGGTTATTTAAAGGGAACCTATTGCACAAGGTAAAATCCTAAATTGATGTTTGTTTAATCTATTTCATAAGATATTGTTATAACTTATTTAATATAAAATATTCTCTCTTTTTGACTACAAATTATTTCATGCTCTGCTTATCAAACATAACAAGCAGTCTTTTGAAAAAAATGGAGATATACAGCTTTTATTTTTGTAACTTGCTTTGAACTGAAAAAGATTGCTACTAGACAAAAAGAGCATTGACATGAGTAAAAAATACTTCTAATTTTTATGAGCCAATAGTAAGATTCTTGCATCAACCCTTAGGTGTGCATATGTCGATATTCAGTAATGAAACAATATTTGATATTGGTCTAAACACAAAGTGGTATGGTATATAGTTTCCGAAAAACAATACTTTATTTTATCTAGCTTGACTAACAAGATGCAGAAACCAACATAAACCAATATTTCAGTGTTCAATGGCTCAATGCTTCTATACTAGCTTCATCACCTCAGATAAAAGTTGTAATGATATGCATTGAAATATGTCACGTCAGATATGTGTAATGATGTGCACTGAAATATACATAAGTCTTTTTCCTACTCTGTTATAGGATAAAAAAGGGAAAAGGGTTGGAAAAGAAATTACCAAAGTTGTATAGAAGACATTTGCAGAATAACAAGCTATAGTGTTAGAGTAATAGGAGATGGAGAAGGTTCCACTCACAAGATTTGGTAGGGCGAGTTATGTAGATTAAAATTTTGCCCTCCCTTTTTTGATGAATTTTGTACTAACTTGAAGAATAGTTAAATTACAATACTATGTTATTTTAAAATTATAATTTTTATATATAATCTTTAGTGAGTTATCATTGGTTGATTAAACATTGGAACTTAAAATATTGTCCTATCAGCTTGTGTAATTTCTTGAACAAGGTCATCTCAAAGGTTCTAACCACTAGGCTAGCTCCATTTCTTGATCGTGTCATCTCTTCTTCTCAGGCTGGGTTTGTAAAAGGACGTGTGATCACTGACAATGTCCTTTTAGCCCAGGAACTGATCTCTCAGATCGATAGGAAGGTTAGAGGCTCCAATGTGATCGTTAAGCTAGATATGGCTAAAGCGTAGGATCGCATGTCTTGGTTCTTCATCATCAAGGTTCTAAGGGCCTTCGGCTTCCCAGAATCTCTTATCGACGTTGTGTGGAGGCTTATCTCAAACTGTTGGTTTTCCGTTCTCATAAACGGAACTGCTACCGGTTTCTTCAGTTCTGGGAGAGGTCTTCATCAGGGAGACCCTCTCTCACCTACGATTTTCGTCCTAGCTGCTGAGGCTTTGGTTCGAGGTTTTCACTCGCTAACCATAACAGGGAAAATTCATAGATTCGGCATCCCTAGGGGATGCCCTCTTATCGCTTCCTTGTCCTTCGCTGACGACATCATCATTTTTACTAATGGTGGTCGTCATTCGATTCGTGGCCTTTTGGGCCTTATTCGGCAGTACGAGAGATGCTCGGGTCAGCTCGTAAACTCGACTAAAACCCGCTTCGTGTCCGCTAAAGACCTGCCAGCTGTCAGATCTTCCTGGATAGAGACAACTACAGGCTTTAAGGAGGCTTCTCTTCCGCTTCCCTACCAAGGTATTGTTCTATACCGAGGTAGGAAGCTCAACACCATTTTCGATCCCTTAACCGATAAAGTTAGGGGAAAGATATTAAGATGGAACACCTCGCTCATCTCTCAGGCTGACAGACTGGTTCTTATCGAATCTGTCCTAGATTCTACGGGATCTCATATCTTTGCTGCTATACTCCCACTGCTTCCTTCTTCCGCTCTTACCGTTCTCTGGTTTCTACGTTCAGTTGGGGAAGCAACATCACTGCTCGTCGTCATCACTAGGTCTCTTGGGACACCATTTGTCGCTCCAAAAGTGAGGGAGGTCTGGGCTTCCGCAACCAACAGGACATTTGCAAGGCCTTTGCCTACAATTTGTGGGCGAGATTTGATGCTAACAATTCCCTTTGTGCGTCGTTCCTCCACTCCAAGTACTGACGGCTTTCTAGCATGAATTACATCGGGGTTCTGTCTATCGCAAGTGAGACGTGGAAATGGATGCAATCCGTGAAGGCCTTATCGGATTCGCATGGGGGTGGTTCTTCTTGGGATGGCAGTCCTTTCTCGATCAAGGCAGCGTGGAACTGAATGAGAGTGCCCGGCCCACGCCTCTTATCTTCTCCTTCGTTTGGAATACCCGTATTCCCACGAAAGTTTCTTTGTTTATGTGGAAAACCTTACATAACGGCTTACCAATAGAAGAGAACCTTCAAAGAATCGGCATTCCTCTCGTTTCTAGATGCAGGTGCTGCAGAGCTGGATATTCTGAGTCCTCTTTCCATCTGTTGTTCTCTGGGTCTTGCGCAAGGGCTGTCTGGAATTACTTCGGAAATCTGATGGGTTGCCAGGGTAATGCCACCTCGATTGAAGAATCATTAAGATTCTGGTCGGACGACATCTCAGGTAAATCACTTCGATCAACCCTTCTTCGTCTGATACCTTGTCTAATCTGCTGGCACTTATGGTGTTCACAGAATAAGGCGGTTTTTGATGAAGTGGCAATGGACCCTCCGAGCATCATCCGGAAGGTTAGGACTGATGTGTTTCTGGATTTTCGTGGTCGGCCTTATAGGGGCATCATTAGCTCCCACTCTAGAAGGTTGGCTATTACCTTTGACATTACGAAGGTTGCAACCACGCCGAGGGCAGATATTGGTTAACTTATACTTTACTTTGCCTTGGTCTGTTCCCTTTATATATGTCACCCCATCCTCTACCTTATGCACCAGATCTTATGTCGTGTGCTAGTTGTCCAGGCCCTCTATTACAGGATCCTGGAGTTGAGCCATTGGGAGCTGGAAGGTGATCTCATCTCTTCATGGTTGGAGCGTTTGATGAGCAGGTACAGCCGGAGCATTGGGAGTCAGGTGGTTCTTCTTTTGTCACTGGAGGATCCATCCTACTAGGAGTTGTTTGAGCATCAGGACCAACTGCCTTTGGTCTATCTACGCCTTGGTGTTTGGCTTGCTACCGCCTTCGGAGCTTTCGTGGTCTTTCAGCGTCGAGGCTTATGATGCTGCTACTTTCGCCTTTACTGGTGTTCTGGCAGGCGCATGCCAGTCCCCTCCGTTTCTTTTGTGTGTTCTGTTTTTTGTATCTTCTGTTTGTGAGTGTACGTTTCTCTTCTTTTCGCAGGAAACGTTTTTGTGCGCTGTTGGAGGATGGCTAGATCCTCCCCTTTTGTTATATATATATATATATATATATATATTATTTTCCTTAAATATATATATATATATATATATATATATATATATATATATATTGTCCTAGAATAACACATATTTTCTCGTAAAATTATTCCTATCTATTTGTTGTTGTTGTAATTTTTTTGTTAATATAATGTTGTCAAGTATGAAATAT
This sequence comes from Allium sativum, assembly GCA_030737875.1. Lineage (NCBI taxonomy): Eukaryota > Viridiplantae > Streptophyta > Magnoliopsida > Asparagales > Amaryllidaceae > Allium > Allium sativum. The sequence continues at coordinate 421,724,424 of CM060909.1, read as the reverse complement.
GTTGGGTATGTAGGTATGTAGATATTTTACTTTGTAAAGAGATAATATAGTCCGCAATTGCTTAGATCGTGAGGCAGCTCAATGTGGCATTGATTATTTTAATAAGGAAAATACTACCCAATCAGTTGCTATAGTAACCTAAAGGCATTCACAAGGTAAGGAATACTTATATTACAAGTTTTTTTTACTTTAGTATTAAAGGTAAGTGATGTAGACTAATGTAGAGAAGGAGTTAAATTTATATATAATTTTCTTGATATTTCGATATTTGCCTATATTGCTTTATTTGAATATAGTTTGCTTAAAATCTTGCAACTTATATCTAAAAGAACTAGATGCATTTTTTATCCAAGTCATTATTAGCAAAATGAGAAGCGAGAAGCGTGTAGTTTGTTAACTATTCTTCCTTACATCTTCTGCATATAGATGGAGGTAGATGTTCTTACCATAAAAGTCTTAACTGCATTTCTCTAAATCTGCACCATCCAACTATCTAAAGGAGATAACAAAAGACATTGATAACTCCTTGCTGGCATCTTTCAAAATGAGATGTCACTCAGTTTGTTCAATGTTTGCTTCACCTGATTTCACTGAATTGTATTTTATTAAAAAAATTACTTGGTAATTTTTCGCTTAATTGAAGAAAATGTGGATACTAGTAACTAAAGATTGCCTAAAAAATTTAATTTTGGTTTACTTCTTGAAGTTAAGTAAAGTGTTTGAGTACACGAATACCATAAACCACTAGTTTAAATAAAACTTCCACCTATATTAGATTTGTTTTCGTGTGCAGCTTATAAATATAATATTAGTTATGTTGAGAATTCAATATGTTTGATCCCTACCCCTATGAAGTGTTCATATTTTGAACATATGCATTGTTCAACAGTGAGTTGATTTTCAGTTTGTTATTTCAATAATAAATAGCGTTTTCCTTTGAAAAGTAAGATTTAGTCAAAATACAATTGATTTGTAACTGCGATCAATCAAAGTACTCAACCTCATTGTACAAGAGAGTATAATCAGGTCATTAGCAAAATAATATAACTAAAACAAGTAATATGTTATTTTGTAGGTTGCATTTTAGTAACTTACACATATGTGTTTTTAATAACCGAGACACTTTTCACTCATGCTATTCTCATTTATTTGCATGCCAACCATTTTAGTACACACAACCATTTCTGAAATAAGCGTGTCTTTTCAATACTCAATTCAGAAATGAGAATCATAATTTTATTTTAGTTGTGACAAGAGTATGTATTAGAGCTGCAAAAAGCATAAATCAAGGAAGAGGTAAGGGATGTTGATCTAATTTTGACGTGGTATGGTAGATTTAGGTAACCAAGGTTTCAAATCTCGCAAATCTCGGCCAAGATCTCGGCCGAGATCTCGTTTTCAAGATCAAGCGATTCGAAATAGCAAATGTCGGTCATATCTCATTTGAATCGAGATCTCGGTCGAGATCTGTTAACGTGATCTCGGCCGAAACCATTGTATTTTGAATTTTAACTTTAAAATGAGCTGGGTCTATAATATTTTCTTTATTTCTAGGCTTATATTTGCTGTGTTATTTAAATAACAAACTAAAAGCTTCCTATTTTATTTCTAACCATGATGTCCTGCACCTATACAATAAGAATATGCATGTACAACTAGAACATGTAGCCATGCATATGTACAAACAAGACATCACCCTTTGCGCATTCCAAGCGTTGTCCTACACTTGTACAAACAAGAAAAATGTTATTTTTATGAATGTTTAGTCACAGACTCATTGACACTGTTTTATTATATAAAAAAAGAAATTAATTAGTAATTTCTTAACTATGTAATTCTATTTTAACTTATTTGGTTGTATATATTTGTAAATGACTGTAAAGTCATTCCAAAAAAAAAACTTATTTCCAAATGATTGTAGATTGTATATATTTCTTAACTATGTAAGTTTATTTTACATCTCTTCATCCGATTGTGATGTTATACATTATGTTTAAAAATTCTATTTATTTATTACCCTTGTATAGTCTAGAAGGTTTTTCAAGCTACAAATCATTAACAACCAATGTTTCTTGGTGAAAATCAAGTAAGTTAAACAATTTTTTTGTAATTAGCATTTATAAATTAGTTGCATACTTGAATGTAAACTAATGTTGAAAATATTAAGTAGTTCGAGATCATTTCGAGATGTACTTTATGATCCGAGACATAATTCCGAGATGAACACCGATATACATTTATCTCGTCTGAGATCTCACCCAATACGAGATTGGGTTCCAAAAAATATCAAAACGAAATGTGACTGAAATCCGAGATTTAAAACCTTGTAGGTAACATTACTTTTCTAATCTGCATGGTTCATGTTGTTGTCTGTGTCCGACGAATCAAGCGTAAGCCCCACTAAACTGCCCGGTTTGACCTAATCACTGTGGGAGAGACGTTCGCGTCTGAGGCTTCCAATGTATTGATGCGAAAATCACTCCCACATACTTTCCCTTCCATGCTTTTGTTCTTACCCATCTCTATCTTCTTCATCATTTCATCCAACTCTTTTCTTTTGTGCTTTCTTCACAACAAATGGCAGATGCAAGTTCACGAAGTGATGATTCTGATGTTAAAGATTTGTAAGAAATCAAGTTTGTTAGACTGTATTATACCACAAGATGAACTCAATTTAATAGGATTCCAGAACAGATCCATTCATCACCATGACATTACTCATTCTTTTGAAATTGTGTAGGAGCTATTGATGATATACATGTAATGGCTCATGTTCCTCACGAAGATATGCAATTTGTAGGAAGTTGTAACGACCCAGATTTTTCGGTCATTTGGATTTGATTATTTAAATTGGTTTTAAATATTATATTATAAATATTAATGAATTTATATATAGGACTTATTATTGAAAGGAGTTTGAATGTAACGTCCCGCCCTTTTGACCTCCTCAAATCGGTAAATAACCTAACTTAAAACGTCCAAAACGACGGATCGTTATTTAGCTTATAGAGTTTAAAATAGAATCAACACAGAAATACAGAATAAGTAAATAACACGTTATTGAACAGTAAAGTAAACCTTTATATATTAATCAGGATTCTTTTTATATACATGAATTTACTATATAGCGGAATTTTAAAATATCACTTGAATACAAAAAAAATACTGTTTAAAAGCATCAGAGCGCGCCATCTCTTGGAATCCCCAGCTTTGACAGTCTTTAGATCCCCAGCAGAAATCTTTAAAATCTGTAACACTCGGGTCTGACCCAAGCGTTCCATACAAAAACATAAAACACTCGAGTCAGGATTAATCATAGTTCAAGTAAAATGATTCCAATATAAACTAAAATACATAGTTAATCCTATAATCCACTAACTTTCGAGTACACCGAACTCATGATAACTATCGGAATATATCACGGCAACCTGGGATGAACCATTTGAAATAACATATGGATTTATATATACGTATGTCGATGACGTACATATACACATACAATGGAGTATATATATACATACGTGTACATCGGCCACCATATATATATATATATATATATATATATATATATATATATATTGAAAACATATATACGTTAATATCCAAGAATCAAGTGTAACATCTGTGTGTATCAGTTTTTAAGTCAGGGACGGACAGTCACAGAAGCCTTGCACATGCACACGAGTAACCATACACGTGTGCACTGCCCCAGTATTTCTGCAACCACAAAGAACAAATACACTAAGTTCAAAGGGTATCCACGAATATTACAGCAAAATAGGGACAGACCGCACGTTCAAGTGCATCAGCGGCAGTTTGGCAAATGAATCATGACAGTTTTGGGCAATTGGATCATGACAGTTTTTGGCCATCATGTCACGTCGGTTTTGGTAAACATATTACTTCAGTTTTGGCTATCATAAGCAACTAGCCGGCTGTATGAAGGGTGACGGTAGGCAATATTGCTAAATGTATAGACCCAGTGATTTTAAGTTTACCAAATGAGGCAGTAACAAGGCAGCAAGGTGCAAACACACATAGAAAAGATATTTAAAACTATATATTTTAACATAGCAGCAAATTATTTAAGCAATCTCACTCATGTGTATGTATTGATGACCCATTTCCTAACTTGGTCTCTACTGCTGCTTGAACTTCCTTATTTCTTTTAGTTACATGTATTTTACTTTCTACACAAACAAATTATTAATGAATTTGAAATATTCAGACGAATCTTAAAATTTGCAATATTTAGTGACAAGTTATCAACCTTGATTTGTAATATCTTGTGATCGATTTCTCACAGTACAAGAAACTGCACCTAAGATGCATAGGACTCAGCAACAAGTAATGGAAGTATGCAAACATAAGATAAAACAGTCAACACAGCAGATTATGAAGTCATCTTAAAACCCTGAGAATAGCAGATAGAATGGGTCTCAATACTACACATGGTAGTAGCTATTCTAGTCTAAGTCAAACATTTTTATGTCCACATTCAACTTGTCAGGACAACAGAATAAGCTCCAGTGTATAACATAAGTTGCTTGTATATAACTGATGGTAGTGTGTCCATAGCTGTTAAAGTTTCAAAGGTAGATCTACCCGAAAAATTATCAAACATATAACATCAGTTTTTGGGCAACACATAACATTAGTTTTGGGGCAACACATAACATCAGTTTTCGGGCAACACAAATGTGTAGCAAAATTGGGTGCCTATTTTTCTTTCACATCCGGTTACACACCTATATGCAGGTTAGTGCATGCGAAATATTTAAATGGGTAGGAAAAATGCAGGTAGCTTAAACAAGAGGACAAGTGAGGGTAGCTTAAATACTTGTGAACAATACAGGTAGCTTAAACAAGAGAACAATGTAGCTTAAACTTAAGTATGAACAGAACAATTCAAGTCCAAAGTATGACTTCCATTGTTCACAAGAGAGAGAGCAATATGGTGCGTGTACACAGTAACCATATAGGTGGAACAAATAGTGCACAAACAATAATGTGTTTCATTGTTCACAAGTGGAAACAACAAGGTGTAATTGAAAATGAATCTCAAAAATATCGCAACAATGTTCAGGATTTAATTTAGCAAGTATCAGTCCGAAGTATGTGTAGGAAACACCATAATTCATATTTTAGGTTAGCCACTGAATACATATGTGAGGGTATGGTTAAAATTTGTAGAATCAATGTATTATATCCACAGACTATAGAAAAGAAAAGATGCGGAAACCAAAGCTAAATTCCTACAACAGGCATGTAACGATTGCAATTACCTTCCAACTACGCATGGCTTGTGACTGTGAACTAAGGAGAAGTAACAAGTGTTATCATATGCTTATAACAGAAAGTTTTGAACTGTTTGTCTATACTTATGGACATAAGCAACATCTTGATTCAGAAACTAAAAACACGCAATGCATATACAAGGCAAAAAAAATTAGATTTAAATTTCTGAAATAATTATTACAAAACAAGAGGGAAAATAGATATGTTGTTGCAAAAATGACATTTTGCTAAATCCTGTAGGGTATTTACAAACAAACAAAACCTAAAAGGGGAATGATTTAGCTGAAGCACTCAGATGTCGTTTACAAGTGTAAAGGCTCAATGCCTGAGAATAAATGTCTTCTCTAATTACCAACTATTTCTCGAGAGGCAGGTGTAGCTACTGTTAAACAAAACCAAAATGTTTTAAATTCAGTAACAATACTTATCATAGCCATACGTATTAACTATGTTTAGTTTCTGCTGCAACTTGTACAGACTCAAATGAGTTATAGGTTGTATTTCAAAGAGAAAATCAAATGCATGCTTTACAATTTAAGAAATCAAGGTAATATGGACCAAACGATTCAAGGTAGTGACTGTTATTCTCATATGCGCAATAAGGGAAGGGCCATCATTTACGTCTTCCACAAACCGCTCACCCCTAATACTTAAATGCATAAATACTCAAGTTTTAGTTTTAGCAGAAATGACATCATCCAACAGCAGGTAACCAAAACATACAGTCCAACAATCCCAAAAATTCACTACCATATTCCTAGTTTATATCGAATTGAATTAATTGAACTAAAATTAATCGTGAGTGAGATGCTCACCATAAAACAGTGTTGCTTAAGGATGTCGGAGCTGCTGGAATGCACCGACCGGGATTGACAGTCGTGGGTGAACCATCCAAAGGTAAAGCAGACCCTTTTTGTTTGCTTTCCTTCTCCCTAACGCGCGTTGGCTTCGTTGCACAAAAGAAACTGCGGCTTCTATAAAAGCGACAACAGTGGAAGGGCAAGGCGATTTAGTTTGAAGAGTAAGAAGGCGGATGATTTTGGTTTCTAAAAGGAGTGATTGGGCGGAGTAGCTTGATGGAAGATGGTGAGAGCGACGCGGCTTTACGGTGGAAGGAAAGCTTGGATGACATCGTTGATGATGTAGTGGCCATGGATTTCTGATTCGATGGACATGATTTTTGATGAGGCCATTAACGTGATTTGGGCAGAAATCGATTTAGGTAAAAATCTGATTTTTCTAAATGAATTTGAGAAAAAATGAGAGAACGCCCCATTTTTATAGAAAGAAATTAGGGGATAAGATCAACGTAATGTCAATAGGGTTTAGGGTAGCCGTATTTTTCATCTCATAGGTCTACGCAAAATTTAACAGGGTAGGGTTTTATTTAGTTTAATTTAATATTAGTTTCTACGCCGAATACCCCCGAACGTTCTAATTTCGTACCGCCAACGCACTCTCCAAATGCGACAAAAATTATATGTACCAATTTTCCTTCGCGTTCTGAATCCAATAAAATTATTCTGGTTGTAGTTCGACTTCGTTTGTAAACGACGTTGTTTTAGATCATTATCTGTTCATCGAATTTATTTTGTTTTGTTCTGAAAACAACTCTATTCGACTCCAAACTTGAAACATAAAATTTCAGCCTCTCTATATATACAATTATACCTTATCTAAATCAATTTCCATAAAATAACTCATTTGACTAATGTCCACTAAGTTTATTTATTTATTTTAAATTCAACATTTTATATTTTTCCATCGAATTTCCAATCCGATTTAAATATCCAATCAATTTCAATTCAAATATTCGACAATAAATATCTGATTTCTAACAACCATTCTGAATTAAATAATTAATTCAGTTCAACTCACAACAACATATATTCAACATAATCAACAAGAATTAAATTGTAAATGAGAATTATGAGTGAAGCGAAGTATGAATTGATTATCAATAATTAAATCCAATTCCAATTGTCGAAATTTCCGGGTCGTTACAATCTCCCCCCTTTAAAACTTTTTTTCCTCGAAAAGGAGAGATCGTTAGAGTTATACCACTGTATACTTCAATTTTCATATCTGTGCAAAAAAGTTTCGCGACTAATTTTAAATTTTGATATTTAAGCTATCGACCTTCTTTATTTATTCATTATATTCAAATAACTCGAAAATCAGATTTCCTTTCTTATAGTTAGAGATCAATTTTGATCAAATACGATTTCCTTTATTTTCCGAATTGGTTTTATTTATTTCCACACTCTTTGAACTATACTCAATTTTTTTCTCAAACCAACTTCTATCTCAATATATTTTGAGATATATCCCATTTTTTTCATTTTATACAATCTTCTGAGAGATTCAAAATCATATAATTTCTTTCTCAAAACCATTCTCTTTTTAAATTTCAAATCCTGCACAAGCTGGGTTTTTGCTTTCAAATTATTCCAAGTTTCCTTATAGACTTTATCTGTCAATGTATACTTATCCATTTTTGAATTTCAATCCAATCTCTTCACATTTGATTCAATCCATTAAATTTTTCTCACTTCTTGAAGAGTGTATATAACATCTTATCTCCAAGTCATAAATTGTCACCTTAAAAATTTCCAAAACTCGAAATCTTTTAGCACTTTGATAATATAACACAAAAATTCGGACCAAAATTGTTTGTATTATTATTCCAAAGCTATGGACTTAAAAATACTCTGAAATTATCTTTCTTAAGTTATTAAGTTATGTATATTTTAATTCCAAATTTATCAATTTTAAAATATTTGATAATTCGAAGTTTGACAAATCTATTGTCATTCTCATAGACATTAGGCATACACTGGCCAGACGCACGACTAAAATCTCCAAGCGCTAAACATCCTTGTTTCAACTCCCAGTGAAAATATTTCAAAAGTTATTTTAAAAACAGATTCGGAAAGTACCAATGTGATATTGATATATTGATTGTTCATGAACCGCAGATACACAATGGTTTCGTCTGGAACCCCCAGAAAACATCTGTATCCATAGGAAATCGCTTCCCTGTGAATTTCGTCATGGACAGATCAACAGAAGATATTTAAGAATCAAAAGACAATCTGAGGTCATTGAGCGTTGACTGCTCTCTCTCAAGGTCACGGAACAAATCTTCAAACAATGAAAATAAATCAAGTCACGTGGATCAATCAAGTCATAAAGACCAATCACGTCACAAGGACAAGTCAAGTCACGAGGACATAGTGTTGTAATCAAACAGGTGGCTCTACATCACTAAGATATCTTACACATTGCATGGCTTCATTCTACCTTTAGTAACTCTAGTGGTTACATCTCTTTCACTTGTAGATATGCCATGTGGACTGTAGATACACAATGGTTACGCCTGATTCCCTCAGGAAACATCCATACCCGTAAGCTTTCACAACTCTGCGGATTACGCCATTATCACAACTGTAGATCGCAGCAGACACAATGGCTATGCTTGGTTCCCCTAAGAAACATCCGTCCGCCGTAGGCCATCTACAGCCCTGCGAATTACGCTACATGATCGTGTTCTTCAAGGAACTGATAACTCATGAGTTTTACGTCTGGACAACCTACTACCACCAGCAGCACATCTCAACTAAGCTCGAAATTCAAAGAGGAAGGTACTTTCCTTATATTTTTTTTGAAAATATATAATACTACATACATGTAGTACTTACTCATATATCATACTTATGTTAACTTATATAAGACTTTTCTTTCCAAATCATATTTCAAACATCTCGCCCTTATATAAATTCCGTTATATAAGATATTATCTTAAATCGGCTACCTTCCAATCCATCAATTTACAAGTTATGGAATCTTACTTCGCCATTATCCAAAATTGAATATTCTCAAAATTCATTCTGATTTCAAAATTTTAGTCTTGACCTCTTAACCACTTCGGATACTTGATATCCTTTCCATCTCGGATTTATAAATCTATTGGTTATAAACCAATTTTTTCTTCCAGATTCCCAATTATTATATTCAAATCTTTATGCTTTCAAAATTTCAGAATTTCCCATTCTTATTACAAATTTCTTATTCACACACTATTACTCTTCTACATTCATATCCTTCGACCGTAAATTACCAAGCGAACAACTCACTAAGCATCAACCCCGAAGGCTGAAACCAACATCAGATCAACACTCAGGAATTTATTCAACTTAACTAATCTCCAGCCACTTTTTAATTTCCTTAACTTCATTTCTTATCAAATTATTTCTTACGCAATTTCCAAATTCAATTCACAAATCCACTTCTTTTATGTTATGCCGTCCTTCATTCTCGACGTGCGGCTCTTAGTTCTTATCATTTTGATTTATCAAAACCCATTAGCCTATTACGTTCTTTTGAAAAACATTTGCAATTATCACATTTATTTTCTATAAATCTAGAAAATCACATATTATCATTGGAAAACATTTCCAAATATTCACAAATTTTTCTATAGAAAATACACTTTATTCTCAGGGGAAAACATTTCTAAATTCATTATTTAGGTTAAAATAGATATTAAATAAAACACTGCTATTTTCACAAAACTGCTGACAATCATTTACTTACTTCACTTAACCATTCTTGCTATCGAACCTTAACCATTTCTTAGTCAACAATGAAGTCAATCAAGTTGGGGTATATTTACCTCTCAGACCTTAACTGAACAATACTATTAACTTTAAAGCAGATAAAATTCACAACTTCGAATACCCATAAAACATTTATTCTTGTAACCTTTTAATTTAAATTAAGAATTTTCTTCCTTCACAATAATCGTTGATTGTAACAATAGTTCATACTTTCAAAAATATGTAACTTTAAAAGTATACTTTATTCTTTAATCTGAACACATAACAATTTATTAATAATTTATTAATTTTTAATTAAAATTGAAAATAAATAGTATTTTCCAGAAACTAGACATAGCCGACTTCCATGAATAACTTCCTTTCGGATAAACTCTTATTCGATATTTCCTTTCGAACTTTGGAAAAATCTCATTTGATTTACATTCTGAACTTCAGAATAATCTCAACGTACTGGTCAAATTCATTCCCTTTATCTCTAATTTCATTTGCAACATTTCTGCTTCCAAATGTTATTCACTTCTAAAAAGTAAATATTATTTCTTTTATTGAAATCTGAATTCACCACATCAAATTAATTCCATTCAAATATAGATTCAAATCTCTCTTCATTCATATTTCAATTCACTTACAGTTCTCGTTTACAATTTTTTTCGTTAATTAATTAACAAGTCTATACTTCATTATCGAATTCATACATTCGATCATACATCATTGGTTTGAAACCAATTATAATTTATCTTGTCACGTTCTGAATGCATTAATCAAATTTAACACAATCGTATTCCAATAATATCTCTTTTCCGATTTTATGTTCATTTATTTTTATTTCGAATAACAAAATAAAATCAATCGTTTCATTTTTGAAACGATTCCAAATTTTCCACTTTTCATTTAAATTTCCGTCGAAATTCTTATTACCAATAAATTTCAGTTATCTTGATTTCTAAAATACACAATTGATTCAAGATTCAATACTAAGAGAACTTATTGGAGAACAACTCTGGCAATTCCTCATTCGAAGACTGGGGATTCCGAACAAAAATTAAATCTCAAAACAATTTTTGTTTCCGCTGTATTTATTCCAAAATACTAGCTCAAAATATTTTTTTTTCTTTTTTTTCTTTCTTTTTTCGTTTTTCAAATTAATTTTCATTCAAAACCTATTTTAAAATTATTTGTACTTTCAAAATTTATATTTCAAAACCTTTTTATTTCCATGATCCGTTTTTTAACCCAATAAGCTAAGCTTTGAATAAACCAAAGCTCTGATACCACTTGTAACGTCCTGCCCTTTTGAATGCCTCTAATCGGTAAATAAACCAACTTAGAACGTCCAAAATGATGGATCGTTATTTAGCTTATAGAGTTTAAAATAGAATCAACACAGAAATATAGAATAAGTAAATAACACGGTATTGAACAGTAGAATAAACCTTTATATATTAATCAGGATTTTTTTTATATACAAGAATTTACTATACAACGGAATTTTAAAATATCACTTGAATACAAAAAAAATTATTACTGTTTAAAAACATCAGAGCGCGCCGTCTCTTGGAATCCCCAGCTTTGACAGTCTTTAGATCCTAAGCTGAAATCTTTAAAATCTATAACACTCGGGTCTGACCCGAGCTATCCATACAAAAATATAAAACTCTCGAGACAGGATTAATCATAGTTCAAGTAAAATGATTCCAATATAAACTAAAATACATAGTTAATCCTATAATCCACTAACTTTCGAGTACATCGAACTCATGATAATTATCGGAATATATCACGGCAACCTGGGACGAACCATTTGAATCAACATATGGATTTATTTATACGTATGTCGATGACGTACATATACATATACAATGGAGTATATATATACATACGTGTACATCGGCCACCACATAAATATATATATATATATATTGAAAACATATATACGTTAATATCCGAGAATCAAGTGTAACATCTGTGTGTATCAGTATTTAAGTCGGGGATGGACAGTCACAGAAGCCTGCACATGCACATGTGTACCCGTATACGTGTGCACTGCCCCAGTATTTCCGCAACCATAAAGAACAAATACACTAATTTCAAAGGGTATCCACGAATATTACAGCAAAATAGGGACAGACTGCATGTTCAAGTGTATCAGCGGCAGTTTGGCAAATGAATCATGACAGTTTTGGGCAATTGGATCATGACAGTTTTTGGCCATCTTGTCACGTCGGTTTTGGTAAACATATTAGGTCAGTTTTGGCCATCATGATCAACTAGCCGGCTGTATGAAGGGTGACGGTAGGCAATATTGCTATATGGATAGACCCAGTGATTTTAAGTTTACCAAATGAGGCGGTAACAAGGCAGCAAGGTGCAAACACACATAGAAAAGATATTTAAAACTATATATTTTAACATAGCAGCAAAATATTTAAGCAATCTCACTCATGTGTATGTATTGATGACCCATTTCCTAACTTGGTCTCTACTGCTGCTTGAACTTCCTTATTTCTTTTAGTTACATGTATTTTACTTTCTACACAAACAAATTATTAATGAATTTGAAATATTCAGACGAATCTTAAACTTTGCAATATTTAGTGACAACTTAACAACCTTGATTTGTAATATCTTGTGATCGATTTCTCACAGTACAAGCAACTGCACCTAAGATGCATAGGACTCAGCAACAAGTAATGGAAGTATGCAAACATAAGATAAAACAGTCAACACAACAGATTATGAAGTCATCTTAAAAACCTGAGAATAGCAGATAAAATGGGTCTCAATACTACACATGGTCGTAGTTATTCTAGTTTAAGTCAAACATTTTTAAGTTCACATTCAACTTGTCAGGACAATAGAATAAGCTCCAGTGTATAACATCAATTGCTTGTACATAACTGATGGTAGTGTGGCCATAGTTGTGAAAGTTTCAAAGGTAGATCTACCCGAAAAATTATCAAACATATAACATCGGTTTTTGGGCAACACATAACATTTGTTTTGGGGCAACACATAACATCGATTTTAGGGCAACACAAAACATCAGTTTTCGGGCAACACAAATATGTAGCAAAATTGGGTGCCAATTTTTCTTTCACATCCAGTTACACACCTATATGCAGGTTAGTGCATGCGAAATATTTAAATGGGTAGGAAAAATGCAGGTAGCTTAAACTGGAGGACAAGTGAGGGTAGCTTAAATACTTGTGAACAATACAGGTAGCTTAAACAAGACAACAATGTAGCTTAAACTTAAGTATGAATAGAACAATTCAAGTCTGAAACGACCCGCAAATCCGTGCTATCTGAGTTGACTAATAACACTACACGTCCAACCCAAATAACACAGAAATACGAACCATTAATAGAAAGAAGTTAGAGGATGAGAAATAGAAAGAAAGAAATATTAGAATAGAAGAAAAACGAAGATCACAAACTCACAGCGGAACGAATAAAATATATTATATAACATAACTTTTGAAATACCAATCAGTAACTTTATATACATACCATCATCAGAGTACAACAGTCATTTCTGGAACAGTTATAAACACCTGTTTCCAGATACAAACAAGGTCCACAGCGGAATATATGATAGCCTATAACTAATTGGTGAAGCCTCCTGCTTCCAGCTCCTTCAAATGAATCTGTGAAATCCCGACTACTTGACTGCCCTACAAATTTGGGCACCCAAGAGTTTAGGGAAAACAAAACAAAATAAACTCTGGGTCAGTCATGGGACTGGTGTGAGTAAACTCCAACCACTTGTTTAATTTTAAAAATCCTTTCAAAAGAAAAGATAATAGTAAGACCAGCCCACACATAAACATGGACGGTTTTTACCTTACTATAACCCAACACACTTTGATACGAAAATCCAGTGATATTATAATAATGTCTACATCAAGTAAATAACCAAATAGCAGAACGCTTGCATCTCACGCTCTACATATATAGTGAAAAATCAAAAACCGCATGGCGCTTATTGGAGATTGGATTTCCAACATGACAAGGTATGGAACCACCTTCCGATGCTGTATCTCTAGAGGCGAATACACCTGGGTTCAACAAGAACGTCTTGCAACCCGGCCCACACATGACCGACCACTCATTTCGCTTGAGTGTATCGAATGTATATCACCAACGGTTGGACTCAAACCACCGTTCCCGAATGGGCAGAATCGATAGATTTAGAAACAAAAGGAATTTCTCTAGATAGGTGATTATACACCCTAATGGGAGCGACCCACATAGCCATGCTGCCTGCCCGATTTTTGTCCTTCCCGGTTGTTGAGGCCTGAGGCTACGCATACTTACCATTCATTTATAGCACAATCACTTTGAATGCCACATTGTCAGATCCGTTAATCACTAGTTAAGTTTGCACAAATATTCTGGATATTATGCTAAGGGAATAAATCCGTTGCAACCATATATATTCATACAGACCAACCCATTTGATCATTGGAAATACTCTGTCAGACATTCGTCCATTTACGTTCGTTCCGGGATTGAACGAAACCGAAGGCACTATTTCTATAAATAGAAAAGCCCTTGCACTTTACTCCGTCTTCAATATATTCAGCATGCTTGGTTCGCAACGCTAATGCCGATACGGAGTGGTTCTTTGGATAATAATCCAACCGGTCTCTCCATATTGACAACGATGGTCAAAACTTCGATAGTCTGTGATTTAACTATCGAATAAAAACAAGTGTTCATCCAAACATATCAAACAAATCACTGGGCTCTTTAATTAATATTTCATTAATTAAATCACTTCTCCATTTTCTCTATCAATATTTGTTAACCAAATATTCCAATAACCATATTGGCCCTTTACGCTATTTTTGATTTCGTTTCCTTATCGAATTCTATATATATATATATCGATATATAGATTTCTATTTGTCAAATTTCTTAAAAATATTCTAACTCCTTAAATTCCCGGAAAAATTCGCCATAACCTCCCCTGTATCGGGAGCATCGGGAAATTTCAAATAGCATCCCGGTATCTTCCTCAATCAAAAAGAAAAAGGAAAAGCCAAGTGGCTTGCCGATACGGCGCATAAATCTCATATATGAATTAAACATGTACCTTTTTGTCGAGCACACTAATTATATACCTTCATCACTTTATCCCATACCTGTCTCCTGTGTGTTTATACCTGTCCAATTTATTTCAACCCCATACACTCGTTTTGACTCCACTCGTTAAATTAACTCGTTATCTATCTCTTTGCCTATTTCGCTTGTATATTTGAATATAACACGTTTCAAATATATTTACACTTACTTGTCAATCAATTGAATTCAAATTTCAATTTAAGTTCTATATTCGATTTCGAATATATATTTACAATCCCAAATTTCACTCTTCAAAGTTCGACTTTTAGTTCAAACTCAATTAACTAATTCTCCTTTGATTTAGTTAATTCTATTCAATAATCAAAAATAGGATTATTGTTTCAAAAATCATCTTCTTTACTTCACTTGAGTTCACATTAATTTTCTAACTCAAGTCTAGATTTTTAAATGGAAATCCGGATTTTTATTTGCTTAAAAATCCCAATATTTATATATAAAATCCATTATGGTTTATAATGGTTTATGGCGCTGCTTTTCTAAAAATTTGATTTTTACATAACTCAAAATCTATACGACGAAATTCAGATTTTTCTCTTCTATCAGAAAACTATTATCAAATCGGTCCGGACGTTTCTTGTTTCGAAGAATTCCGACTTCAATTGAGTCCTGTATACTCGATTGAAGTTCGAATCGCTATTTTACGAACTGCAGCGCTGCGGCGAGTTCGTTTTAATTATATTTATATATATATAAACCTTTAAACTTCTAAACTTCTTTAAAAAGAATTCAACTCTATTTAACTCTGCTTGATTTAAATTCAAATCTCACCTTTATTTGAATTCTAAATTCAAATTCCAATTCCTTTTCTATTTGATGTTCAAATTCAATATTTGAATTTCTATTTGAATTCCCTTATTCAAATCCCATACTTGAATTCATTTGAATTCTCCTATTCAACCTCTATATTTAAATTCCATTTGAACTTCTATATTCTCATTTCTATATTTGAATTCTATTGAAGTTCAAATATTCAAACTCCCTTTTTAAATTCTATATTCAAAATTCCATAGTTTAAAACCCATTTGAATTTCATATTCAAATCCCATAGATTAAATCCTATTTGAATTCAATTTGAATCTCTTATATTCAAATTTCATTTCCCATTCCCATTTGAATTCTAATATTCAAATTCATTTCCAACACCATTTGAATTTCTAATATTCAAATTCATTCGAATTCCCTTGAATTCAAATTCCATTTCAAAACTATTTGGATTTCCTATTTTGAAATCCTATTTGAAATTCTATTTCCAATTCTACTTCGAAAATCCTATTTTCAAAGTTTATTTCAAATTCTATTTTGAAATTCTACATTCAAATCTCTATTCGAATTTCTTTATTCAAATTGAATACTTGAATTTCTATTCAAATCTCTATTCAAATCTCACATTTGAATTCTTCTTTGAAATTCTATATTTCAAATCCTATTCAAATTCTTCTTTGAAATTCTATATTTCAAATGCTATTTTCTATTTGAACTCTTATACCCAATTTCTTTAACCAAGTCTCGACTTCAATTCCTTTTGAAATCGATATTTCTATTTTTCTTTTGACGATAGATTTCTCATTCAAATTTCACACTTGTATTTCTATTTCTGGATTATCAAACGATAATCCTTTTCTCTTCATTCTATAACTTCGTTATAAAAGAACTATTTATAAGCTTTGTTTATAAAGGAACTACTTGTTATATTTCTCAAAAACAAGTTTTATATTTTATTTCCATTTAAAATTCAAATTCTATTTAAAAATAGAATTTTTCCTTTTTAAATCTCAAATATCCTTTCACGATATTTATATAAATTAACACTTCAGCCCAGTGATAGTTTAAACAACCAAATCAATCAATTTCCAATCATTTGATTTTAACACATCATATATGAATATATATGAAATCAAACAGAACAAACAAACAAATAGATAATATATTTTTGAGGAATCCAGTTGGATTCCTCCAACCTGTTTTCCTGCATCCACAGATGTTAGCACATAAATAATACCCATTCTGCTTCGTGGCAGAATATCGCGGTATAGAAGGTCATCCACTAATCATAGCGTGGGGCGTATAGGGTAATCATCCGCTATGAAACTGCGGGCATCCGCTAATGAGACTGCGGGAATCCAACCAATCAATCAACCCAATATATATATATATAGCCTAAATAACTAATATATATAAAACAACCAGAAAACATTCACACAAGCAACAAACAATTATTTTTAATGAAATAAAAATAATTCTAAAGGTGAGTGAGATTTACTCACCGAGATTTTCATTAGTTGAATATCCATTTAGAATTCCATAGTCGTCATGGCTTTGAATCCATTTAAATAACCTTTTCGCGTCTATGAATCGACTTGAATGAAAATTACTTTTTACCTACGATTAATTGGTTTTGTTTATAAATTAAACGATAATAAATTTAATTGACTCCTAATAATTAAATAAATTAATTCTTTTATAAATAAATTAAATTTGTTAAAAACTTATACCTTGTTGTCTTGCTGATTTACTCAGCTAACCCCTTAGAAAAACTCCAACGGCTTCAAACCGCATTTGCTTCTAAAGCTGTCATTTTCCTACCTCGGCATTTGTACAAACATCATGCTGTCAAGCTCCATTAGCATTCACCTAAACACGAACCTCAGTCAAGGCCGATACCCCTCTGCTTCTTTACAATTCAGCCACCTCTCCATTGTAACCAACGAATGCTTCCATCTCCAAATAAAATTCAAACCGTCCTCTTTCTTCAACTCGCAGTCCCCTTCTTGCAACGCAACTCGTAACCCCTGATGAAGTCGGACCTGGACATCGCAACTGTTCTTAGACCGACCCTAAGCAATCGTCCGTCAAAAGCCCTATCACCAACTCCTCGCATCACCTTAAATCTGGCCATACCCTCGAAACTCCAGCAACGCGTCAAGCTGGAAGCCCCACTCGAACCCTCAAACAAACAGTCGCGAGCTCCAGGAGTACGCGATTCGAGACGTTCGCGATGGGAGGAAGTCGCACTTTCATTTTTATTTTGGAAAGGTCGGATTTTGTTTGATTGACTGCAGGAACGAGTATTTAGGGAAATGGCCATTTCCGATTTCGATTGTCTCCAAATGAAATAAACGAAGCTAGTGGGTTTATATAGGAGAGGAACCGAGAGACAAAGGTACAGGGCCATTAATGTTTTGTTCCTCTGATATCAAAAGTAGGAGGCAAATTTTTCTGCTCGAGGTAGGGAAATGAAACGAGAGTAGGTCGGCCGATATAAGTAGCTGAGATGATGTAATATTTATATTATTATTATTTAACTAATTATATAGAATATCCTTTGGTCCCTAATTCAAAATCCCGAGCTGTTATTTTTACTTAACGACCGACATTTCTAAATTATACTGCTATTCTGAACTCCACGAAACAAATTCTGGAATTTAGTTTGACTATAACAACTTAAATTAATGATTAAATTAAATTCGATTTAACATAAAATTTCGACTTCCAATAACTATATTTATTGGGTTGTAATTCAATATCTAATTTATATTGATCGCCGTTTCGATTCAGTCTTTAACTTTAAATTCAATTATATTTTGATTCCGTATTATGATAATTTAATATATTCGATATTAAGTCGAAATTGATTTTTAAATTGAAAATATAAAAATTCATTTATATTATCAATTCGATATTCAAAAAGATATAAAATATTTAAAATAAACTGACCCAAAAATCCGGGTCGTTACAAAGTCCAAAGTACGACTTCCATTGTTCACAAGAGAGAGAGAAACATTGTGCGTGTACATAGTAAGCATATAGGTGGAACAATTAGTGCACAAACAATAATGTGTTTCATTGTTCACAAGTGGAAACAACAAGGTGCAATTGAAAATGCATCTCAAAAATACCGCAGCAATGTTCATGATTTAATTTAGCAAGTATCAGTCCGAAGTATGTGTAGGAAACACCATAATTCAGATTTTAGATTAGCCACTGAATACAATGTGAGGGTATGGTTAATACTGCAGAATCAATGTATTATATCCACAGACTAAATAAGAGAAAAGTTGCAGAAACCAAAGCTAAATTCCTACAATAGGCATGTAATGATTGCAATTACCTACCAACTACGCATGGCTTGTGACTTTGAATTAATGAGAAGTAACAAGTGTTATCATATGCTTATAATAGAAAATTTTGAACTGTTTGTCTATACTTATGGACATAAGCAACATCTTGATTCAGAAACTAAAAACACGCAATGCATATACAAAGCAAAAAAAAAAAATTAGATTTAAATTTCTGAAATAATTATTACAAAAAAAGAGGGAAAATAGATTTGTTGTTGCTAAAATGACATTTTGCTAAATCCTGTAGGGTATTTACAAATAAACAAAACCTAAAAGGGGAATGATTTAGCCGAAGCACTCAGATGTCGTTTACAAGTGTAAAGGCTCAATGCCTGAGAATAAATGTCTTCTCTAATTACCAATTATTTCTCGAGAGGTAGGTGTAGCTACTGTTAAACAAAACCAAAATGTTTTTAATTCAGTAACATTACTTATCATAGCCATATGTATTAACTATGTTTAGTTTCTGCTGCAACTTGTACCGACTCAAATGAGTTATAGGTTGTATTTCAAAGAGAAAATCAAATGCACGCTTTATAGTTTCAGAAATCAAGGTAATATGAACCAAACGATTCAAGGTAGGGACTGTTATTCTCAGATGCGCAACAAGGGAAGGGCCATCATTTATGTCTTCCACAAACCTCTCACCCCTAATACTTAAATGCATAAATACTCAAGTTTCAGTTTTAGCAGAAATGACATCATCCTGTAACGACCCAGAAAATCTGAACCAATTTAAAAATTTTAAATTGGCTAAAATAATGGATTTTAAATATTTAAAATAAATATTTTAGATAATGGCAATGAAAACTGAGTTTGAATCGACATTTGAAAACGAATATAATTAATTATAATTATATATAGAATTGAAAATGGCGCGGTAGTTCGATAATTCGATTTCAAACTTCAATTGAATATACCGGGTGCAAAACAATCCGGATCTTAGTGAAACCAAAAATAATGGAATCTAATTGATAATATCTTTCTAACGAATCTGACCAATCGAAGTTTGATAGCGGGAATCAAAAGATATGTCCAGTTGAAAATTCTGAATAGTCGCTATGGAATTCAGGCCCTTAAAAATGGACATTTTGCAGATGACCTCGGATTTCGACGAAACCACTTTTGTTTGGTCCGCAGTGTCAAGTTATTGTTAGGTTTCAAATTTCATAATTTTTCGAATCAATATGTGAGCGTGGCAAAGGAAAACGCGTTTGACCGATTTCAGTTGATTTTAATCGACTGGAAATTGGCCATTTTGCAAACGGTCTCAGAATTCGACGAAACTAGTTTTGTTAGGACCGTATCGTCGATACGAAGCTAGAAAATATTTTTCTGGAATTTTTCTAGTTAGTATGTGACCCCGGTAATTTGAAATGTACGTTTAAAATTCAATATAGTGATTTAAATGAAAATTCAAAAGGAAACTGATTGTAACGATCAAATCAGCTTGCGATACATATCCCATTGTGTTCGGAATGGGGGTATAACGCTATGGACGACAGGCGGTGGGCCTCGTTTCGAGGTCATATGTAAAAGTCAACTTTTTGCTAAATTTAATAATTAAATAATAAAAAAAAAATCTATCTTTCCCTCCTTATCTCCTTTCTGCCCCCCCCCCCCGATTCAGTTAAAACATAAATTAAAAAAAAAAAAAAAAGAAGAAGAACCCTAGCGCCGATCCAGCCCTCCCCCTCGCGAAGCATTCGCCACCTCGAAGCTGACGCCGACGAAGACCACCACCACGAAGGCCTCCCCTCCCTCGATCGAAGACCCAAGCGCCTCGAAGCCAGGAGCCGCCTCCCAGTTCGAACCCCGAAGCCGCCCTCCTCCACAAGCCCCCCCATCGCACGAGCTCCGACGACCTCTTCTTTCCCCTCCCCTTCTTCGCAGTTCGGTGAGCGTTTCCTTTTTTTTTATATGTATTTTATTTTCTTTTTTATTTTATTTTATTTTAATCTGTAAAACTGTTTTAAAAATAAAGTAAAAACTGTTTTCTAAATAAAGATAAAAACTGATTTAGGTTTTAAAAATTTAAAACTGATTTTTATTTTAGAAAGTTAAAAACTGTTTTATGTTTAAAATAAAAACTGTTTTATGTTTTTAAAGTTAAAAACTGTTTTATGTTTAAAATAAAAACTGTTTTATGTTTTTAAAGTTAAAAACTGTTTTATGTTTAAAATAAAAACTGTTTTATGTTTTTAAAGTTAAAAACTGTTTTATGTTTAAAATAAAAACTGTTTTATGTTTTTAAAGTTAAAAACTGTTTTATGTTTAAAATAAAAACTGTTTTATGTTTTTAAAGTTAAAAACTGATTTGTTTAAAATTTAAAAACCGATTTTGTAAAAGTATTAAAAACAGAAATTTATATAA
The DNA here is from genome assembly GCA_030737875.1 of Allium sativum. Classification (NCBI taxonomy): domain Eukaryota; kingdom Viridiplantae; phylum Streptophyta; class Magnoliopsida; order Asparagales; family Amaryllidaceae; genus Allium; species Allium sativum. The sequence goes on along the minus strand of CM060909.1, from coordinate 421,702,867 downwards.
AAAGAAAACTGATAGAAAAATAGAAAACTGATTTTCCTTTAAAAATAAAATAAAACTGTTTTTATAAAATAATTTTAAAACTGTTTTTATAAAAGAATTTTAAAACTGAAATTTTAAACAATATAAAAACTGATTTGGTTTTTAAAAATTAAAAACTGAATTTCTTTTAAAAAGTAAAAATCATATTTTTATATGTGAAAGCAAAAGTAAAAATCATATTTTTATATGTGAAAGCAAAAGTAAAAATCATATTTTTATATGTTGAAAGCAAGAGCAAAAATCATATTTTTTATATGTGAAAGCAAAGGTAAAAATCATATTCTTATATGTTGAAAGCAAAAGCAAAAATCATATTTGTTATATGTGAAAGCAAAGGTAAAAATCATATTTTTATATATTGAATAGCGAAGTCAAAATTCGATTTTTATATATTGAATAGCATAGTAAAAATTCTATTTTTACATGTGTAGAGAATACGGGCGAAAGCAACAAAAGGCGAAGATTTCTATTAGGAAGAGTCGTGCAGTTGGATAGCGATTGGTGAGATTTCTGATTTAAAATTTATATATATATATATATGTGTGAAGTAAAAGTGAATTGCTATATATAAATAAATATATATATATATATATATATATATATATATATATATATACGCCCCTCGTCCACAAACCATGGACGATATTTATTGGTTGGAATTGTTGTGGAAATTTGATTGATAGCGAATGATTGGTTGGGATTGTTTGTGATTGATATTGGTTGATTGTGGTTGAAAAATACCCATTTGTGGTTGTGAAATATTTGGTTGAAGCCACATAGGATTAGTTTGTGGAAATGAAATAAATATATACATGCCGCCTGCGTGCGAACTAGATGCATGTTTCCCATTGTCAAAAACCGCGAGGTTTTAAGGTAGAGCGAGGAGCCGTACTAGGGACGGTGCCGGTGTAACTACCCTGCCGTTATGCTGCCGAAATTTTGAATAATATTTGTGTGTTTGAATTATTTTCATATGCTTAAACTATATTTATTCCTTATATAGAAAACATTCATGTGTTGAATTGATATTCATTCGTTGTTTAGAAATTCATGTGTTGAATGGTATTCATATTTTGAAATAAACTGTTTGATAATAAAAATCACATTTTTATCTATATATAAAAACTATAGAAAACATTCATGTGTTGAATTGATATTCATTCGTTGTTTAGAAATTCATGTGTTGAATGGTATTCATATTTTGAAATAAACTGTTTGATAATAAAAATCACATTTTTATCTATATATAAAAACTATAGAAAACATTCATGTGTTGAATTGATATTCATTCGTTGTTTAGAAATTCATGTGTTGAATGGTATTCATATTTTGAAATAAATTGTTTGATAATAAAAATCACCTTTTATCGACTATATGAACTATGTAAAATAACGTCGATTTAAAAGAAATTGTTTTATGATAAAAATTTCATTTTTATCACCAATTTGAACTATATAGAAAAATAGTGTTGTGAAATGAATTGTTTTACAATAAAAATCACATTTTTATTGTATGCATGAATCGTTGAAATGTGAAATGTTAAAAATAGCCACTTGTTCAAAATAAACATATATGAGTTGAAATATTCATTAATTAGCTAATGAAATGATTTGCACCTATTTATGTAATATTAGAATAAATGGAGTTTTTAAACCAAATAGAAATCAAATATGAAGTCGAATAGAAAAGGATAAATGATAAGAACTGTATATATATGTATATGCATATTCATTGAACAGGTTATGGCAAAGGGGCTAGAGAAGAGGAATAAAATTTTGTGCCCGACAAATAGGTACACATTTACTGATTTGTTTGGGTGATGATTTTGAGCCTGTTGGCTAGCCGCTTGGCTTTTTCTTTTTCTTTTTGAGATTAGAAGGACCGGGACGCTATTTGCGATTTCCCGACGCTCCCGGTACAGGGGAGGTTATGGCGAAATTTTTCCAAAATTTAAGGTGTTAGAAATTTTTTTGAAGTGAAAACGATATAGAAATCCTTGAATGAACTATATTTATATAACTATATAAATATAAATAAAATTAAAACGAAACGAGGCCGTGCAGTTCGTATTTCGAAACCGTGATTTCAAACGACTAGTACGGGAAATCCGACCATTGGATTTTCCCGAAACCTCAACCGTCGGGTTCGCCTTGGAATAATCTTTCCAACGGCACCAACCTTGTAAAAATCCAACGGTTGGATTGTCTGGAATGTTTAATTCAAATCTGAAGAAAAACAGCGCCAGAAACGATTATATTTATTTATATATATAAATATAATTATATTAAATCGAATAACGACGCTGCAGTTCGTAATTTGAAATCGAAAATTCAAACGATTGTACCGGGAGATCCGACCGTCGGATTTTCCCGAAACTGGAACCGTTGGGTTCGTTTTGAAAAGACCTTTCTAATGATGTAAATTTTGTGAAGATCCAACGGTTAGATTTTCATATATGTGTAAATCAAATCTGAAGAAAAACAGCGCCACGGCCGCCTTATGGCCCGAAGCGTCGTTTTGAATAAAATGGCTATTTAAAAATAAATAAAAATAGCGATAAATAGTTATAAAATATCCTAAGCGATATGGAATGGAAATAAACTGAATTTGCTTGATTTATGTGATATTTGATGGTTGAATGTGTTTGGTGTGAAAATTACATTAAAGAACAAAATTGGTTTTGTCGAATAATTTAACCATTGAAATAAATCGAATTGAAATTCTAAATATACGTGAATTATTTGAGAAGGCCGAGTTAATTCTCATTTCAAATAATTGCCCGACGATTGAAATTCGAAGATGAAGGCGATGGTCGAAGACCGGAGATCTTCACCTCGTTTGGATGGTAACCGAGGTCCTGATTGGGAGGCATCCCGAAATATGGATAATGAGTGGTGATCGTCCAGACGTACGTGTTGGTCGAAGGGTTTGCGAGGTATTTAGTGCCTCCGGTTTCGTTCAGACCTAGAACGGACTTGTAAATGGACTGTGTGTCTGACATAGGATTTATTCTGTGTGGCATGCTAAGATGCAGTGATCAGGGCTTCTGTTGAAAAGCAAAGTCTTGTGGTGATGATCAAAGCACCGCCTGTGTGGCGTAGCTTTGTGTATAACGTGAATTCGCGAGCCTCACACCCCGGTATGAACCTAAAACGGGAGAACGGACCTCAGGGAGGGCCTACGTTTCCTCCTAGCTAAAAGTGGCGTCAGTGGTTTTACACGCCCTGACGAGTTTGACTTATGTGGTTGTTGCTGTTGCGAGGCGCCTCGGTTAGATCGGACGATCCGGGTCCGATGGAGTCATTCGTTGGCTCGCTTACGCCCCAAAGGGCGGCGAAACGTAGTGCTCAGGCATTTTAATCCACTCCGTGTGGACCGGCCCTGACGATCCAAGGCTTGCCTGCGCGCTTGCCTGAGACTCGGGCTAGGCAGTCTCGAATTCGGTAAGGACTATCTTTTGCCTTGGTTCATGACGGAAATCCAATTTCCAAATACGTGACGATGCGATTTTGATTGTATACCTATATATGGCGACATAGTGGTATGGGGCATTAATGCCGTCTATGATTGATAGTTATGATTTGAAATTGTTTTCAAAACATATAAACACTAGCAATAATATCAAATGCCTTTGTTTTATTCGTATCAAGCATATCTTGGCCGTTATAAGGTAAAAACTCTATCCTCCGGTTTGCGTTGCATTGTGTGATGGGAACTGAGTCTTATAACGGCTCCATTTTTATAAAAAGCATAGCGATGTTTAAAAGAAAGATTTGTTTTTAAAGCACTGGCAATCCAATGGAGTAAACCCGTTCCACGAAAGTGGCGTGGTCCTGTGATTGGCCAATTATATATATGTGTTGAGTGGATTTCTCATACCAGTCCCATGACTGACTCGTAGTTTGTTTCACTCTCAAACTCGGGTGCCCCTTTTTCTACAACGGGCAGCCTTGTATTCAGGTTTAGCTGGTTCTTCTTTCTGGATAGCTGGAGCTGAAGATGGATTCTATCATTTATTTCTTTTTATGCTGTTCAGCTCCTATTGTACCTATTTTGTTTATTTCCGCTGTAGACATTTATGTATAGCTGAACTGTATTTGTACTAAGTAAGATCCTGTATACTGTGTAACTCTGATGATTACTTTTATCCAGTATATTTTGTTGTTCATTCTGGTGTATTTATTTAATTCTGTTCTGCTATTTTATGTTTCTGTGTTATATTCCAAAAGATAACCTTGTTTCCGTGAGAACGGGAAATCGGGTCGTCTCAACGTGGTATCAGAGCTTTGGTTAAGCTTAGTTCTGGAATATAACATTTGAACGAACTCGTCAGAAATAGAACCAGTAGTGTTCTAGGACGGGTAACTCGATACAGATAGGATCAGCAATATCCTAGTATGAGTAAAGCAGAATGAAATTACACCTCGATAGACACATTTACATTGAAGTATGTGTTTCTATATTTTAAACTATCTTTTCTGTGACCTGACACTTGATCTGCTAATTGCAGAAGTACTAGAAAAATGAGTGCCAGAAACAGAAGGAATACAGAACCCGATCTAGAGGCTCTATTAAAGAAATATCGAAATCTGAACGGAGCGCAATTCTCGGGCAATGAATCTATTATTCAAACTCAAGCTTGGTTGAGTTCTGTCGAAAGAATCTTTGAGCATATCCAGCTGAGAGATGACCAGAAACGGTTAGTAGCATCTTGGGCTCTCAAAGAAGAAGCTTTAATCTGGTGGGAAACAATCGTCAAAGATAATCCAGAAGGTGATATCACCTGGGACAGATTCAAAGTGATTTTCCTAGAAAGATTTACTCCTCCCGAAGCAACCGAGAGGTTATGTGAAGAATTTTCTTATTTGATTCAAGGTGATATGACCATCCCAGAATATCACAAGAAATTCAATGAACTTGCTCACTTTGCTCCTCATCTAATTCAAAATCCGAAGAGGAAAAATATGAGATTTATTCACGGGCTTCAAAGGAAATATCAGAATAAAGTATTGGGGCATGTGAAGCTTCCTTTTTCAGAAATGATTTACATGGCTTATCAGTATGAAGATCTCCATAAGAAAGGAATGTTGCGAGACGAAGAAGAAGTTTGTTCTAGTGGCAAAGCAGAGTCGGAAACTGATATTCCTGAAGCCAGTATGAGGTCAGGGGTCGGTAAAGAGCCTAAAGTGAATCGAAAAAGGGCAAGATCTGAAAAAGAACCTGCCACGACTGCCACATGCTCTAACTGCAATAAACAGGGGCATCTGACTAGGAAGTGTAAAACCTCGAAGAAGCGAAAGGAGGGTGGGTCTAAATCCAAGGGCAAGTATCCTGTGACTCGAGAATGCAATCTTTGTCATCATGCCGGTCATATAAAGCGAGATTGCCGGCTGTTAAAAGCGACCAAGATAGTTCAAGTAAATGAAGTAGCAGAAATGTCTGAGCCCTCAGCTAGTCAAGAAAGGCCAGATGTTTTAGAAGGCACGCTTACTGTCAAAAACATTCCAGTTAAAGTACTGTTTGACACAGGCGCGTCACGAAGCTTCATTGCAAAGGATGCAGCTAAGAAACTGGATTTGAATTTGAAAAAGCTTAAGGAACCAATGACTGTCCAGAATCCGGTTGGGGGTTCCATTGATCTCAGTTGGATTTGTGGAGTGCCGGTTTCCTTTTCTCGTTATCGGTTTCCTACCATCGCAGCCGTTATGAATTTTAAAGAGTTTGATCTTATCTTGGGGTTAGACTGGTTGACCAAATATGAAGCTGAAGTTAAATGCGCCGACAGAGTCGTAAAGGCGAAGATTAAATCAGGTGATTATCTAACCATTCCCTGTGCAGGTCAGAATGCTAATAGAAAGGATTTCTGGGCAGCTTTGGATGTTTCTCCATCCCAAATAGAAAATATTCCTGAAGTCACAGAGAATATTCCCGACCTCATCAAAGACATTCCTGTCGTCAAGAACTATGCGGATGTGTTCGAAGAAGTTGTTCGCTTACCTCCGCAGAGAGAGATAGATTTCAAAATTTCTTTAATTCCCAATGCAAGGCCAGTAGTTCACGCTATTCGAAGAATGTCCTTGAAAGAGAAGGAGGAATTAGACAATCAAACAAGATAGCAAGTATGGAAAGGTCTGATCAGGCCTAGTTTCTCTGATTGGGGAGCAGCAGTGGTGTTTGTCCCGAAATCTGACGGTACTCTACGGTTATGTGTGGATTATCGTGATCTGAACAAACAAACAATAAAGAATAAATATCCATTGCCGCGAATAGATGATTTGTTAGATCGATTAAATGGAGCACAAGTATTCTCAAGAATGGACCTAGCTACAGGTTTCCATCAACATCGAATTGCCGAAGAGTGTGTTCCAATGACAGCGTTCAGAGGCCCCGACTTATTCTACGAGTGGTTAGTAATGCCGTTCGGCTTATGTAACGCTCCAGCTTATTTCGTCGATCTGATGAATAGAGTATTCAGAGGAGTACTGAACAAATTTGTTTTGGTTTTTATTGATGATATTCTAATCTTCTCTAAATCAAAGGCCGAACATGAAAAGCATCTGGAACAAGTGTTAGAAATCCTCAGGAGAAATGTATTAAAAGCAAAGTTTTCCAAGTGTATATTCTGGCAGGATGAAGTGAAATTTCTGGGCCATGTCGTATCGAAAGATGGAATCGCTGTGGATCCAAGCAAAATCACAGCTATTCAGAATTGGAAACAGCCCAGTACTCCCACTGAAGTCCGCAGTTTTCTTGGATTGGCTAGCTATTACCGAAAGTTCGTTAAAGACTTTTCGAAGATATCTGGTCACTTAACGAAGCTTACAAAGAAGCATTCTAAGTTCAAATGGACTCAAGAAAGTGAGGAGGCTTTCGAAGAGCTAAAGTTAAGATTAACGACAGCTCCAGTATTAACCATCATTGATGGCAACCAAGATTTAAAAGTCTGGACTGATGCGTCTAGAGAAGGCCTTGGCGCAGTGTTAATGCAAAGAGGCCAAGTAATTGCTTATGCTAGCCGTCAACTGAAGCCACACGAGAAAAACTATGTAACTCATGATCTTGAGTTATTGGCTATCATATTCTCTTTGAAAATCTGGAGACACTATCTTCTGGGCGAGAGATTTGAACTGTTTACAGATCACCAGTCGTTAAAGTATCTGTTCACTCAGAAGGACTTGAATTTGAGGCAGCAACGTTGGCTGGAGTTTCTTGCAGCATATGACTTTGAAATTATATACACTCCAGGAAAAGCCAATGTCGTGGCTGATGCGTTAAGCAGAAAAAACGTAATGATCGCCAGCTTTATTATCACAACTTCCTTGATTGACAAAATATCTATTCTTCAGAAGGAGGATAACTTTATTAAAGATATGATCAAAAGGATTCAGAAAGGCGAACCCTCGTGTTTTCAAATAGATAACGACGAGACCCTGAGATTGAAAGGAAGGATTTGTGTTCCTGACGTTCCTGAGCTAAAAAGGGAAGTGTTAGACGAGTGTCACAAGTCCAAGCTGAGTATCCATCCTGGCGTGGCCAAAATGTATAACGATCTCAAAAGAACATTCTGGTGGAAGGCTATGAAGAGAGACGTTTCTATATACGTTAGCCGATGCCCTACTTGCCAGCTAGTTAAAAGCGACCAACAGAAATTGGCTGGACTATTACAACCACTAGAAGTTCCTGGCTGGAAGTGGGAACATATTTCTATGGATTTCATTGATGGTTTTCCCAGAACCAGAAAAGGGAATGACAGTATTTGGGTGATCGTAGATCGTTTCACGAAGACCGCCCATTTCATACCTGTCAAATCAAACAGAACTGCTCAGAGTCTGGCGCAGATTTACTTCAGGGAAATAGTTAGACTACATGGAGTGCCACTCAGTATAGTAAGTGATAGAGATACGATTTTCACTAGCAAATTCTGGGAAGCATTTCAAGTCGAGCTGGGAACGAAGTTAAACTTGAGCACCGCTTATCATCCTCAGACAGACGGTCAGACTGAGAGGGTGAATCGCATTTTAGAAGATCTATTACGGGCTTGTGTTATAGATTTCGGTGGATCATGGGAAGACCATCTGCATTTGGCTGAATTCTCTTATAACAACAGCTACCAGGCGAGTCTGACAATGTCGCCATTCGAAGCATTGTATGGTAGACCTTGCCGATCTCCTGCTTGCTGGGTCGAACCAGGAAATAGACTTGTGTTGGGTCCCGATATGATTCGAGAAGCTGCCGACAAAGTTGATTTTATCAAGAAGCGATTACTCGCCGCTCAAAGCCGACAAAAGAGCTATGCTGATAAAAGAAGAAGAGATATATCCTTTGAAGTTGGCGACTATGTATATTTGAAAGTATCGCCGATGAGAGGAGTTATCCGGTTCGGTAAAACAGGAAAGTTAGCGCCCAAATTCATTGGTCCGTTTCCTATTCTGGAACGGATTGGAACTCTCGCTTACAGGGTCAAACTGCCTGACTGGTTGCCTGGAGTTCATGATGTATTTCATATATCTCAACTTCGAAAGCACGTTCATGATCCAGACTTGATCGTGGAAGAAGCAGCTCAGCAGGACATTGAAATTACTCCAGAATTAGCTGTGAGGCGAGAGCCGCTAAAGATTATCGGCAAAGAAACCAAAGAGCTGAGGAACAAGAAGGTTCACTTAGTCAAAGTGCAATGGAGTGGAGATCCGCGCGATTGTACTTGGGAAACTGAGGAGAGCATTCAGAAAGCTTACCCCAGATGCCGAGTGGATATCTCTGATTGACTCTGGTGCAAGGTACATTTACTTTACCTTGCATTACCATTTAATTCTCTATTCTGTTGCTATTTTCTTCCCATGGATGTGCATTGTTTATTCTATACTCTGAATATTAAAAACAAATTGGTTGTTGTATTGTGTGATCGTAGAATTATCAAACCACTTTCGACTTTATTCCTTTTCGGGGACGAAAAGTTTTAAGTGGGGGAGATTGTAACGACCCAGAAAATCTGAACCAATTTAAAATTTTTAAATTGGCTAAAATAATGGATTTTAAATATTTAAAATAAATATTTTAGATAATGGCAATGAAAACTGAGTTTGAATCGACATTTGAAAACGAATATAATTAATTATAATTATATATAGAATTGAAAATGGCGCGGTAGTTCGATAATTCGATTTCAAACTTCAATTGAATATACCGGGTGCAAAACAACCCGGATCTTAGTGAAACCAAAAATAATGGAATCTAATTGATAATATCTTTCTAACGAATCTGACCAATCGAAGTTTGATAGCGGGAATCAAAAGATATGTCCAGTTGAAAATTCTGAATAGTCGCTATGGAATTCAGGCCCTTAAAAATGGACATTTTGCAGATGACCTCGGATTTCGACGAAACCACTTTTGTTAGGTCCGCAGTGTCAAGTTATTGTTAGGTTTCAAATTTCATAATTTTTCGAATCAATATGTGAGCGTGGCAAAGGAAAACGCGTTTGACCGATTTCAGTTGATTTTAATCGACTGGAAATTGGCCATTTTGCAAACGGTCTCAGAATTCGACGAAACTAGTTTTGTTAGGACCGTATCGTCGATACGAAGCTAGAAAATATTTTTCTGGAATTTTTCTAGTTAGTATGTGAGCCCGGTAATTTGAAATGTACGTTTAAAATTCAATATAGTGATTTAAATGAAAATTCAAAAGGAAACTGATTGTAACGATCAAATCAGCTTGCGATACATATCCCATTGTGTTCGGAATGGGGGTATAACGCTATGGACGACAGGCGGTGGGCCTCGTTTCGAGGTCATATGTAAAAGTCAACTTTTTGCTAAATTTAATAATTAAATAATAAAAAAAAAAAAACTATCTTTCCCTCCTTATCTCCTTTCTGCCCCCCCCCCCCCGATTCAGTTAAAACATAAATTAAAAAAAAAAAAAAAAGAAGAACCCTAGCGCCGATCCAGCCCTCCCCCTCGCGAAGCAGTCGCCACCTCGAAGCTGACGCCGACGAAGACCACCACCACGAAGGCCTCCCCTCCCTCGATCGAAGACCCAAGCGCCTCGAAGCCAGGAGCCGCCTCCCAGTTCGAACCCCGAAGCCGCCCTCCTCCACAAGCCCCCCCATCGCACGAGCTCCGACGACCTCTTCTTTCCCCTCCCCTTCTTCGCAGTTCGGTGAGCGTTTCCTTTTTTTTATATGTATTTTATTTTCTTTTTTATTTTATTTTATTTTAATCTGTAAAACTGTTTTAAAAATAAAGTAAAAACTGTTTTCTAAATAAAGATAAAAACTGATTTAGGTTTTAAAAATTTAAAACTGATTTTTATTTTAGAAAGTTAAAAACTGTTTTATGTTTAAAATAAAAACTGTTTTATGTTTTTAAAGTTAAAAACTGTTTTATGTTTAAAATAAAAACTGTTTTATGTTTTTAAAGTTAAAAACTGTTTTATGTTTAAAATAAAAACTGTTTTATGTTTTTAAAGTTAAAAACTGTTTTATGTTTAAAATAAAAACTGTTTTATGTTTTTAAAGTTAAAAACTGATTTGTTTAAAATTTAAAAACCGATTTTGTAAAAGTATTAAAAACAGAAATTTATATAAAAAGAAAACTGATAGAAAAATAGAAAACTGATTTTCCTTTAAAAATAAAATAAAACTGTTTTTATAAAATAATTTTAAAACTGTTTTTATAAAAGAATTTTAAAACTGAAATTTTAAACAATATAAAAACTGATTTGGTTTTTAAAAATTAAAAACTGAATTTCTTTTAAAAAGTAAAAATCATATTTTTATATGTGAAAGCAAAAGTAAAAATCATATTTTTATATGTGAAAGCAAAAGTAAAAATCATATTTTTATATGTTGAAAGCAAGAGCAAAAATCATATTTTTTATATGTGAAAGCAAAGGTAAAAATCATATTCTTATATGTTGAAAGCAAAAGCAAAAATCATATTTGTTATATGTGAAAGCAAAGGTAAAAATCATATTTTTATATATTGAATAGCGAAGTCAAAATTCGATTTTTATATATTGAATAGCATAGTAAAAATTCTATTTTTACATGTGTAGAGAATACGGGCGAAAGCAACAAAAGGCGAAGATTTCTATTAGGAAGAGTCGTGCAGTTGGATAGCGATTGGTGAGATTTCTGATTTAAAATTTATATATATATGTGTGAAGTAAAAGTGAATTGCTATATATAAATATATATATATATATATATATATATATATATACGCCCCTCGTCCACAAACCATGGACGATATTTATTGGTTGGAATTGTTGTGGAAATTTGATTGATAGCGAATGATTGGTTGGGATTGTTTGTGATTGATATTGGTTGATTGTGGTTGAAAAATACCCATTTGTGGTTGTGAAATATTTGGTTGAAACCACATAGGATTAGTTTGTGGAAATGAAATAAATATATACATGCCGCCTGCGTGCGAACTAGATGCATGTTTCCCATTGTCAAAAACCGCGAGGTTTTAAGGTAGAGCGAGGAGCCGTACTAGGGACGGTGCCGGTGTAACTACCCTGCCGTTATGCTGCCGAAATTTTGAATAATATTTGTGTGTTTGAATTATTTTCATATGCTTAAACTATATTTATTCCTTATATAGAAAACATTCATGTGTTGAATTGATATTCATTCGTTGTTTAGAAATTCATGTGTTGAATGGTATTCATATTTTGAAATAAACTGTTTGATAATAAAAATCACATTTTTATCTATATATAAAAACTATAGAAAACATTCATGTGTTGAATTGATATTCATTCGTTGTTTAGAAATTCATGTGTTGAATGGTATTCATATTTTGAAATAAACTGTTTGATAATAAAAATCACATTTTTATCTATATATAAAAACTATAGAAAACATTCATGTGTTGAATTGATATTCATTCGTTGTTTAGAAATTCATGTGTTGAATGGTATTCATATTTTGAAATAAATTGTTTGATAATAAAAATCACCTTTTATCGACTATATGAACTATGTAAAATAACGTCGATTTAAAAGAAATTGTTTTATGATAAAAATTTCATTTTTATCACCAATTTGAACTATATAGAAAAATAGTGTTGTGAAATGAATTGTTTTACAATAAAAATCACATTTTTATTGTATGCATGAATCGTTGAAATGTGAAATGTTAAAAATAGCCACTTGTTCAAAATAAACATATATGAGTTGAAATATTCATTAATTAGCTAATGAAATGATTTGCACCTATTTATGTAATATTAGAATAAATGGAGTTTTTAAACCAAATAGAAATCCAATATGAAGTCGAATAGAAAAGGATAAATGATAAGAACTGTATATATATGTATATGCATATTCATTGAACAGGTTATGGCAAAGGGGCTAGAGAAGAGGAATAAAATTTTGTGCCCGACAAATAGGTACACATTTACTGATTTGTTTGGGTGATGATTTTGAGCCTGTTGGCTAGCCGCTTGGCTTTTTCTTTTTCTTTTTGAGATTAGAAGGACCGGGACGCTATTTGCGATTTCCCGACGCTCCCGGTACAGGGGAGGTTATGGCGAAATTTTTCCAAAATTTAAGGTGTTAGAAATTTTTTTGAAGTGAAAACGATATAGAAATCCTTGAATGAACTATATTTATATAACTATATAAATATAAATAAAATTAAAACGAAACGAGGCCGTGCAGTTCGTATTTCGAAACCGTGATTTCAAACGACTAGTACGGGAAATCCGACCATTGGATTTTCCCGAAACCTCAACCGTCGGGTTCGCCTTGGAATAATCTTTCCAACGGCACCAACCTTGTAAAAATCCAACGGTTGGATTGTCTGGAATGTTTAATTCAAATCTGAAGAAAAACAGCGCCAGAAACGATTATATTTATTTATATATATAAATATAATTATATTAAATCGAATAACGACGCTGCAGTTCGTAATTTGAAATCGAAAATTCAAACGATTGTACCGGGAGATCCGACCGTCGGATTTTCCCGAAACTGGAACCGTTGGGTTCGTTTTGAAAAGACCTTTCTAATGATGTAAATTTTGTGAAGATCCAACGGTTAGATTTTCAGATATGTGTAAATCAAATCTGAAGAAAAACAGCGCCACGGCCGCCTTATGGCCCGAAGCGTCGTTTTGAATAAAATGGCTATTTAAAAATAAATAAAAATAGCGATAAATAGTTATAAAATATCCTAAGCGATATGGAATGGAAATAAACTGAATTTGCTTGATTTATGTGATATTTGATGGTTGAATGTGTTTGGTGTGAAAATTACATTAAAGAACAAAATTGGTTTTGTCGAATAATTTAACCATTGAAATAAATCGAATTGAAATTCTAAATATACGTGAATTATTTGAGAAGGCCGAGTTAATTCTCATTTCAAATAATTGCCCGACGATTGAAATTCGAAGATGAAGGCGATGGTCGAAGACCGGAGATCTTCACCTCGTTTGGATGGTAACCGAGGTCCTGATTGGGAGGCATCCCGAAATATGGATAATGAGTGGTGATCGTCCAGACGTACGTGTTGGTCGAAGGGTTTGCGAGGTATTTAGTGCCTCCGGTTTCGTTCAGACCCAGAACGGACTTGTAAATGGACTGTGTGTCTGACATAGGATTTATTCTGTGTGGCATGCTAAGATGCAGTGATCAGGGCTTCTGTTGAAAAGCAAAGTCTTGTGGTGATGATCAAAGCACCGCCTGTGTGGCGTAGCTTTGTGTATAACGTGAATTCGCGAGCCTCACACCCCGGTATGAACCTAAAACGGGAGAACGGACCTCAGGGAGGGCCTACGTTTCCTCCTAGCTAAAAGTGGCGTCAGTGGTTTTACACGCCCTGACGAGTTTGACTTATGTGGTTGTTGCTGTTGCGAGGCGCCTCGGTTAGATCGGACGATCCGGGTCCGATGGAGTCATTCGTTGGCTCGCTTACGCCCCAAAGGGCGGCGAAACGTAGTGCTCAGGCATTTTAATCCACTCCGTGTGGACCGGCCCTGACGATCCAAGGCTTGCCTGCGCGCTTGCCTGAGACTCGGGCTAGGCAGTCTCGAATTCGGTAAGGACTATCTTTTGCCTTGGTTCATGACGGAAATCCAATTTCCAAATACGTGACGATGCGATTTTGATTGTATACCTATATATGGCGACATAGTGGTATGGGGCATTAATGCCGTCTATGATTGATAGTTATGATTTGAAATTGTTTTCAAAACATATAAACACTAGCAATAATATCAAATGCCTTTGTTTTATTCGTATCAAGCATATCTTGGCCGTTATAAGGTAAAAACTCTATTCTCCGGTTTGCGTTGCATTGTGTGATGGGAACTGAGTCTTATAACGGCTCCATTTTTATAAAAAGCATAGCGATGTTTAAAAGAAAGATTTGTTTTTAAAGCACTGGCAATCCAATGGAGTAAACCCGTTCCACGAAAGTGGCGTGGTCCTGTGATTGGCCAATTATATATATGTGTTGAGTGGATTTCTCATACCAGTCCCATGACTGACTCGTAGTTTGTTTCACTCTCAAACTCGGGTGCCCCTTTTTCTACAACGGGCAGCCTTGTATTCAGGTTTAGCTGGTTCTTCTTTCTGGATAGCTGGAGCTGAAGATGGATTCTATCATTTATTTCTTTTTATGCTGTTCAGCTCCTATTGTACCTATTTTGTTTATTTCCGCTGTAGACATTTATGTATAGCTGAACTGTATTTGTACTAAGTAAGATCCTGTATACTGTGTAACTCTGATGATTACTTTTATCCAGTATATTTTGTTGTTCATTCTGGTGTATTTATTTAATTCTGTTCTGCTATTTTATGTTTCTGTGTTATATTCCAAAAGATAACCTTGTTTCCGTGAGAACGGGAAATCGGGTCGTCTCACATCCAACAACAGGTAACCACAACGTACAACCGAACAACCACAAAAATTCACTAACATATACCTAGTTTATATTGAATCGAATTAATTGAACTAAAATTAATCGTGAGTGAGATGCTCACTATAAAACGGTGTTGCTTAAGGATGTCGGAGCTGCTGGAATGCACCGACCGGGACTGACAACCGCGGGTGAACCATCCAAATGTAAAGCGGACCCTTTTTGTTTTCTTTCCTTCTCCCTAACGCGCGTTGGCTTCATGGTACAAAAGAAACTGCGGCTTCTATAAAAGCGACGACAGTGGAAGGGCAAGGCGATTTAGTTTGAAGAGTAGGAAGGCGGATGATTTTGGTTTCTAAAAGGAGCGATTGGGCGGAGTAGCTTGATGGAAGATGGTGAGAGCGACGCGGCTTTACGGTGGAAGGAAATCTTGGCCGACATCGTTGAAGAAGTGGTGGCCATGGATTTTTGATTCGGTGGACATGATTTTTGATGAGGCCATTAACATGATTTGGGCAGAAATCGATTTAGGTAAAAATATGACTTTTCTGAATGAATGTGACAAAAAAAAAGAGTGAACGCCCCATTTTTATAGAAAGAAATTAGGGGAAAAGATCAACTTAATGTCAATAGGGTTTAGGGTAGCCGTATTTTCTATCTCATAAGTCTGCGCAAAATTTAACTGGGTAGGGTTTTATTTAGTTTAATTTAATATTAGTTTCTACCCCGAATACCCCCGAACGTTCTAATTTCGTACCGCCAACACACTCTCCGAATGCGACAAAAATTATATGTACCAATTTTCCTTCGCGTTTTGAATCCAATAAAATTATTTTGGTTGTAGTTCGACTTCGTTTGTAAACGACGTTGTTTTAGATCATTATCTGTTCATCAAATTTATTTTGTTTCGTTCCCAAAACAACTCTGTTGGACTCCAAACTTGAAACGTAAAATTTCAGTCTCTCTATATATACAATTATACATTATCCGAATCAATTTCCATAAAATAACTCATTTGATTAACGTCCACTAATTTTATTTATTAGTTTTGAATTCAACATTTTATATTTTTCCATCGAATTTCAAATCCGATTTAAATATCCAAACAATTTCAATTCAAATATTCGACAATAAATATCTGATTTCTAACAACCATTCTGAATTAAATAATTAATTCAATTTAACTCACAATAACATATATTCAACATAATCAACAAGAATTAAATTGTAAATGAGAATTATGAGTGAAGCGAAGTATGAATTGATTATCAATAATTAAATCCAATTCCAACTACCAAAATTTCCGGGTCGTTACATTAAATGTATAAATTTATATTTAATTTAAAACAAACTCGTAGCGGCGCGATAGTTCGTAATATTGAGTTTTGAATTCAATTAGATACAAAAGATTCAATATGAGTTAGAATTCTGTAAAATAGGAAACATTAGAATCTAGTTGATTATAATTTTCTAATGAAAGAGAAAAATCAAGATCTCATATTATAAAGTGTATGATATCTCCAAATCAAATTTTCAGAAAGTCGCTAAAGAATCATTTATAAACTATAGTGTTTATTTAATAAATTTAAAAAGGGATTTTATATAATTTGGATATCATTTTGACTCGAAAATGTTAACGTTAAGTTATAAATCCATTGTGACGACAAGGAATTTCGCTCGATCCGAATCGATCATTAAACCGACCAAGACCGTTCGAAACTCCTGATCGTATGAGAACACGAGAAACCAAAACACAGACAGAAGAACATTTCATTGTTTATTACAACAATTCAATCAGAATAAAAGAATATTACAGAATATGAATAAATATTATACAACAGGAAATATCAGAGATTTAAATACAATACTGTAGTGGAAAAATAATACAAAATATAACCGGAAGAAATACACGGATACAGAGCTTTCCGAATATCACTTCAGCTATAAACCTGGACCTGTGAATATAAATCTGCAAAACCCAACTCCTAGCTGCCCGTGTGGAAAATAAGGGCACCCAGAGTTTAGGTTAAAACAATAAACTCCAGGTCAGTCATGTGACTGGTGTGAGAACTAAAACAGTTAAATTTGATTTTTTAAGTTCGGTAAATCAAGGGACCTCGCCGTATAACACGGAACAGGTTTTTACCCCAAGAATACCAGTGCATAAACAAACAGCGCAATGCTAAATAAAGAACAATGAAGCTGTTATAAGACCTAGGTCCCATCACACAATGCAACGCAAGCCGGAGGATAGGGTTTTACCTTATAACAGCCAAAAATGCTTGATACGTGAAATTTCATCTTTTATTATTACTATAAGCAAAGAAAACAACTTCAATCATAAGTATAAATCATAGACGGCATAGTATCCCATGCTACTATGTCGCCATACTAGGCTCTACAAATAAAACCGAATGACACGTATTGGAAATTGGATTACGTCATGAGTCGAGGCAAGGGGCAAGCTCCTCTCCATTTCGAGACACTCTAGCAAATGTCTCAGGACCCCACTATGATCCTTGGAATCGGTTGGGCCGGTCCTCTCTTACTTTTGAGGATTGGCATTTCCTGAACACACGTTTCCCGGTCCTAACAGACCTTATATCGAGGCGCATCATCCAACAACCACAAAAGTGAAAAAGTATATAAATGTCAGCCAGTTTAAGCACTGACACCACCCATAGCTAGAAAGAAACGCCGTGTTCTCCCAACGGTCCGTATCCCGTTTTTGACTCATACCGAGGTGTGAGTCTCGCGAATTCACGTTATACACAAAGCTGTGCCACGTAGGCCGTGCTTTGATCATCAACCACAAGACTTTGCTTTTCAACAGAAGCCTTGATCATTTGCTACTTAGGCGTGCCACACAGGCAATTCATGCCATGTGATTGATATCTATCGATATATAACCTCTGAGCTCGTACGTCTTAGAGAAGGGCGTTAAGCAAGAGAATAAATTCTCCGCCGCCAAACAGATATATTTTTAATAGAAATCAATCACACAGAATAAAATCCAATGTCAGACACACAATCCGTTTACAAGTCCGTTCTGGGTCTGAACGAAACCGGAGGCACTTTCCTCGCATATCCATGGATCTCCAAGTACGTCTGGACGACCTCCAACTGATTCCCTCATCTTGGGTGTACAACCCAATCAAGATCATCAGTAATCACCCAAACGATGTGAAGACCCTCGGTCTTCAACCAACGTCTTCACCTTCGACTTATCGTCGAATCGGTTATTCAGAATGGGTATAAACCCGGCCTTTCTGAAATAACCCACGTATATAATAAACAAATGTTACACAAACACAACATATGTGTAGCGACCCGAGAATTTCGACACTCGAATCCAGACACTAACCCGTCCCGTGTCCAAACTCAGGCATCGGAAAAACCCAGAAAGCTAATAGAAAGAAGTTAGAGGGTGAGAGAAGAAAGAAAGAAATATTAGAATAGAAGAATAAGAAGGTCAGAGTCTCACAGCGGAATGGACAAAATATAATAATCAATAATACTTTTTAAAAAGAACTGTATATTACAACATCAGAGTATACATTCAGATCTATACAACACACAGCGGAAATAAACTAGTACCAGTTTATATATGGAATACGTCTCGACTTCAACTCCATCTCTGTTGCTTCCAGCGGAAACCTGACCTGTAAATATGCTTGGTCTGACCCGAGCACATTTGATTTAAAACAAAAGTTCACCCGGATCAGTCTGAAATACTTTTCAGTGATAAATTCATACAGCAACCAACTCGTTTAACTTTGAAATCCTTTTGAAAGAAAAGGATAATAGTAAGACCAGTCCACACATAAACACGGACGGTTTTTACCTTACTATGACCCAAATCATTTTGAAAATCAATATCTTCTTCTGATATTATAATAGTGTCTAAATACAAGTAAATAGAATCTAGCAGAACGCTTGCATCTCACGCTCCACATATATAGTATACAATCAAAATCGCGGGCGCTTATTGGAGATTGGATTTCCAACTATGACAAGGTATGGGACCACCTGCCGATAGTGTATCTCTAGAGACGAATACACTGGGTTCAACAAGAACGTCTTGCAACCCGGCCCACACATGACCGACCACTCATTTCGCTTGAGTGTATCGAATATATTGTCACCCTTTCGGCTTTTTGTCGCGACCACCGAAATCCCCGGGAGATACAGAATTGAAAGAAGTAACAAATATGAATATTCTCTAGATGGTGACAATACACCCTAATGGGTGCGACCCACATAGCCATGCTGCCTGCCCGATTTTTGTCTTTTTTCCCGGTTGATGAGTCTTGAGGCTATAATCGACTTTTAAAGCATCTGGCCACCATTCACATCGTCCATACACGTCATCCAGGAACAGGATGAACCGAAGGCACCCTCCTACCACATCCTAGGAATCACCCTATAGATCAGTAGCGAGTAGTCCTTGCAATCCGCAGATTCCAATCACGACAGAATCATCGTTAACTCTGGGGATCAGCCAAAGATATTTAACAATAGTTCTTCCGCTCATAGAGACTTACGGTCTTCAATTGCTCCATCTCGATTAGCATCTTCGACGTATTCGTATTTATTGGTCAGAATGGTTTTCGAATATAAATTCGATCCCGGTCTTTCCGTACCAATAACGTCGGGTTAGATTTTGATAGTCGGTTATTTAACTATCAAAATAAACAACCATAAAAAACAAACAGATCCATAGCATCACTTGGCCATAACATTTCTTATTATCTTATCGAATCACTTATCATTCGAAAAATGATTATCACGACATCTTCTTTGGCTTCATATTTGAATACCAAAACCACCACTCATTCTTTTAGAATAAACCCATTTAAATCTCATTTCAATACTTTGACAATTTCATTAAACTTTCACCAATCTCCCTTTTTATTTCTTTATGTATGGGAATATCATTCCATACCATAAGCTCCTTTTATTTCCTTTAATTTCAGAATCTCATTATAAATACATTTCCAAATCCTTCTAATAACGATACTTTATTATTTGACCAAAATACTTTGTTCTATCACTTTTATCATTACGACTAATATTATCCTTTGATAATCCTGAACTTGTTCAAGTTGGGGTATTTTAGTTACCTCTCATACCTTGATCAACAACGTTCTTATCTTAAGATGGATAACAGTTGTAATACAAAAACAGATACTCTTTCTCCTTATCATAACAAATCCCATTTTACCTCTATCTTGGTGAAATACCCTTTCTTCTTTAATATAGTCCTATATCGCATCTTTATAATTTCTTATCTCGTTTCACTCCTGTGATTCAAATCTCGGGTTAAACGTTTGATTTCCCCTTTCAAATCATCACTTCGACTCTTAATAATCGACAGGTAATCAAATTTCCACATTCACTAAAACCATTAACTACTTTCTTTAAATAATGACTAATTAAATAAACAACTTCAGTTAACGTCGTTAACTTGTTCAACTCTAAACGATTAACCTGTTAATTAATCGTTATTGATCTTTACATTTAGATAATTAATAATTAATCTATCTAAATAATTTTATCCATTTTGATTTAATATCGATATAAACACCTTCTAATTGTTACGTTAATCCTGTTCACTTGAATTAGCTAAATAAGATCGTTCTAAATACTTACATAATAAGCACGTGCTTCGCGCACGGTAGATTTGGTTAAACCAAAACGACGATTTGTGGTTAAAACAAATCAATGTATATATGTGATTGATTTATCCCCTTTTTAGAAATTCATTTAAAATAATATATTTAAAAATATATATATTCGGTTATAAAATGAATTCTATAACCTCATTCCTAGCGATTCACATGACGGTGAATCAATCTTTATAAAACGGTGTATTATGGGCCATCTGCTATTTATTTCTCAACCAATACGATATATATATAGGTTCAAACTCAACCATATTCAACAATCAACAGGGTTTAAAGTCACCGGTCTTGAACAGTTCATATAAAATATGAAATAACAGCAAAATTAATATTTGAGGAACCGGTTTGGTTCCTCCTACCTGTTCTTCCCTGCAACACAGATCATTAAAATATTTCATATCAGTAGACAGGGATGACGATAATAAAATTAACGTCAACCATTAAAGCAACCATAGGCATCCAAGGCATCCAATTAAATTAAATTATATGAATTTAGCACATCATAGTACTTCAGAAATGTGTGAGAATTAACTCACCTTTGTTTACGATGGACGATTCGCGTTGCTTTTGTTTAGCGGTCGTTTTAAAAATTAAATTAGATTCTGACTGCTTCTGGTCCTGCCTGAAACCGCTCAACAGCGTAGTACATGTCGCCACGATTCCATTGGATCCAATTTCATGCGACTCCTAATCAAATCCACGGCTCAACATCTCAGCATCCAATACTCCAAATCGCACAAGTCCCCATTTCTCATAACAACGTTCGTGATCATTTCATGAACTATATATAAACTAAAATAATATATTAACTAATTAAATTATTCATTTCAACAAATGTATATATGGCTATTAGTAGTCCTTACCACGTCATCAGTGTGTGTAGTCTCCAACCTCCACCGAAAAGATCCCATCGCTGCAAACTCCTCATCCGAAATCCACGGCCCGTCCATATCCTTCATAACTTCTACATTTCGATGCCATCTACAGACAACAAAAATATGGCCACGTCACACTAGCTAGCTTTCCATTCGCCGTCCCCTGCTAAGCAATGTTAACCTAAACGAACTGAACTTCCCATACTATTTCACTTCAGCGCATAAAATCTGCTCCTTTATATATGTATTTATTTGGTTTAAACAGATTAGCTTACCCTTGTCCTCCCCCCCACCGCTGCACCCAGCAGTGTCATCACCGAAGAATCACCCCCTCATTAAACTTGCTTCCTCTTATTATTAACAGACCGCTACTTCCCCTTTTTTCCGAAAGCCCATTCACCATGAACCTTACACCCCACATAACCGCCACCTTTTCTTCACTACGTGACTTCCTCTTCTATGTAAAACATGCACCGCATTTCCCTTTTTCAAACTACCACCCTCTTGCTCCCATTTCATACCATCATGTTCCTTCTTCTTCTTTTTTTTTTCTTCCACGTTAACCCCATGTTGCACAGTAAACTACCCATGCAAACAAACCCCTCCAATCTCCAAAATTCCATGTCCCCACCATACTCCCCGTACTCCTTCGCTCTTCTCCCCTCTGTATTATTTTCTTTCTGTGAATGGGAAAAGGGATAGTAGGCTTTGTTGTTTACTGAAGTGAGGAATGGTTTTAAAGTCTGCTGAGAAATACGAAGGCATCGCGTATCTATTTATAGATGAGAAAGTGTGGACATCACGTAATATCGGGTACAAGTAGACAGCTGCACATATGCAGGCGTAGGCTTCAGACTTGGTCGGCACGTTCAAGTATATGAAAAGAAAATATGAAAGTAGAAGGCAGGTAGCTTGTACAGTACCTTGTTGAAGATAGGATAGGCAGCTGAAAATATGGTCCGCTGTTGTCATGTACAAATTTATTTCGAAAAGAAAGATTGGGTAGGCTAGCTTATTCTAGGTTGAAGAAATGTTGCAGTTGCATGTTTAGTTTATTAATTCAGATAGGGACTAAACATAAATGGTACAATATTAGGATGAAATTTCCAATGCTACTGATGGTCCGCAAAGAATTTGAATAGGGTAGGTTTGGCTGTTTTGTACCTATTAGTTTACCATCAGAGGAATACATATACACCATGTTTTCTTTTTTGACAACCCTTGCAGTTCGAACGTACAAACATTAAGATGATGAAAAGGATTTGAACAGACGTGATGAGTTGTCTTGAGAGTTGATAAGGACATCGCGTGAGATTTAGGGGATTTTCAGAGATATGAACGTCCTTATGAAACATTTTGTAATAGTTTATTCAAAGATTTAGACAACTCTAGTTTATATCTTAGTTTATCGGTACAAGGCTTTTATGATGAAAACGACCTCTATTGTTTAACGCGCAATTATATATATGTTTGTTATTTTATTTTGATTTGACATCGGTGACAATGACCAAGAATTTCTAGTGTTAAAGTGAGCGTACACCGTCGTATAAGACTCCGACCTCATACGACTTGCCATCAACAGAAATAAATATACTGTCGCGCTCAGCAATGTGCCACGATCACAAATATATAATAATATCGGTAGATTAACTTATATTTTGAAATCCCAAAATGTTGATATAGGGTGTAAAATACTCCAAATAAAAAGTTGCTTATTTTACGAAATAAAAATTACAGTAAAATTTTAAAAATTAATTTGTGACTACGCCTCAAAAGAACCTTGTCCAAATTCGAAGCCGATATTTAAATATATTTAAATAACTGTTATGGCCATGGCGCTGTTTTTTTGTATATTTGATTTAGACATATCTTGCAATATATAATCTGAAATCTCGATTTTTCACTTCTGTTAGAAAATTATTATCAACGAGATTCAGACGCTTCTTGTTTCAAAGAATCCCGACTCAAAACGAATCTTGTATGGTTAATTGAAGTTCAAACTCGATTTTACGAACTACCGCGCTGTTTCGAGTTCGTTTTATATTAAATATAAATATAAACATTTTATCGTCGTCTTATAAACGAATTCCATATCAATTCCTTAATATTTAAAACCAATTTAAATATTCAATTCAAATGATCGAAAAATCCAGGTCGTTACATTCTTCCCCCCTTAAAATAATTTCGTCCTCGAAATTGCTAAGTAAAAAGAATGCTCCAACCGCAAATATTTTTCAAAATAATTAATTCAAAATATTATCAAAAATATTACCAAAAATTTTTTTGAAAAAAATTCGGCAGCACCTCCTCTGCACTGTTTGATCTAAACAACTACAACCGCCACTCTGGGCCTCTCATGTTGATCCAAAGAAAATAAAGCCAAGTGGCTATCCAATTCAGGTATAAATTCAAACACCCAATCCATAATATTAAGGTTTACCTTTTTGTCGGGCCACTTCATCCCAGTTCCGAAGCAAATCAACCAACAGCTCTTCATTTCCCAACCTGTGCTCCAATCTCTGTTATCATAGCCTTCTGGTAGTCTGCCCTTTACTCAACTTCCAATGCAAAAACTGATATCGGGTTATATTATATAATCCCATCCAAAAGACGTCATGCTTGAATTCCTTTCTTTTCAATCCATTCAACTTCTTAATTAACTGTTGATGGTTTCAATTTAATCTAATCCAGCCAAGTAAGCAATAATCACTTAATCCAATCATCTCATTTTTCTTTTTAATATTTATTTAACTTATCTTTAGTTAAATATTCAATTCCATATTCAAATTCTATATATTTGAATTTTACTTCAATTTATTCATGCCAAATCAGGCTCAAATCCATAGTTATGCAATATATACCAAGCATACAATCCAACAAATTTCCATCTATTTAGTTTGGATTCATTCACTTTTTATTTTACCCAACACAAGTCAAATTTCAATTGACTTGTTTTCAATTTCAATTCATAAGATTCATTCATACAATTGAAATTAATTCTCATTTCATATTTGAAATGATTCTGTTTCATACAAGTTTTGAATTAAACAATAAATTTGAGAAAATTTTAAATTTTACCTTAAAATAATTTGGGTCAAAACAATATAAAAATAACTTTATATTCAAAATACAAATACGCACTCTCGTATATATATACACTCAACTCGATCCAGGGTATTACTAGCCCAGTCTCTATCGAGTTACACCACAGAGCCAAGGTTATTCCTAAACCATTGCTCTGATACCAACTGTAGCGACCCGAGAATTTCGACACTCGAATCCAGACACTAACCCGTCCCGTGTCCAAACTCAGGCATCGGAAAAACCCAGAAAGCTAATAGAAAGAAGTTAGAGGGTGAGAGAAGAAAGAAAGAAATATTAGAATAGAAGAATAAGAAGGTCAGAGTCTCACAGCGGAATGGACAAAATATAATAATCAATAATACTTTTTAAAAAGAACTGTATATTACAACATCAGAGTATACATTCAGATCTATACAACACACAGCGGAAATAAACTAGTACCAGTTTATATATGGAATACGTCTCGACTTCAACTCCATCTCTGTTGCTTCCAGCGGAAACCTGACCTGTAAATATGCTTGGTCTGACCCGAGCACATTTGATTTAAAACAAAAGTTCACCCGGATCAGTCTGAAATACTTTTCAGTGATAAATTCATACAGCAACCAACTCGTTTAACTTTGAAATCCTTTTGAAAGAAAAGGATAATAGTAAGACCAGTCCACACATAAACACGGACGGTTTTTACCTTACTATGACCCAAATCATTTTGAAAATCAATATCTTCTTCTGATATTATAATAGTGTCTAAATACAAGTAAATAGAATCTAGCAGAACGCTTGCATCTCACGCTCCACATATATAGTATACAATCAAAATCGCGGGCGCTTATTGGAGATTGGATTTCCAACTATGACAAGGTATGGGACCACCTGCCGATAGTGTATCTCTAGAGACGAATACACTGGGTTCAACAAGAACGTCTTGCAACCCGGCCCACACATGACCGACCACTCATTTCGCTTGAGTGTATCGAATATATTGTCACCCTTTCGGCTTTTTGTCGCGACCACCGAAATCCCCGGGAGATACAGAATTGAAAGAAGTAAAAAATATGAATATTCTCTAGATGGTGACAATACACCCTAATGGGTGCGACCCACATAGCCATGCTGCCTGCCCGATTTTTGTCTTTTTTCCCGGTTGATGAGTCTTGAGGCTATAATCCACTTTTGAAGCATCTGGCCACCATTCACATCGTCCATACACGTCATCCAGGAACAGGATGAACCGAAGGCACCCTCCTACCACATCCTAGGAATCACCCTATAGATCAGTAGCGAGTAGTCCTTGCAATCCGCAGATTCCAATCACGACAGAATCATCGTTAACTCTGGGGATCAGCCAAAGATATTTAACAATAGTTCTTCCGCTCATAGAGACTTACGGTCTTCAATTGCTCCATCTCGATTAGCATCTTCGACGTATTCGTATTTATTGGTCAGAATGGTTTTCGAATATAAATTCGATCCCGGTCTTTCCGTACCAATAACGTCGGGTTAGATTTTGATAGTCGGTTATTTAACTATCAAAATAAACAACCATAAAAAACAAACAGATCCATAGCATCACTTGGCCATAACATTTCTTATTATCTTATCGAATCACTTATCATTCGAAAAATGATTATCACGACATCTTCTTTGGCTTCATATTTGAATACCAAAACCACCACTCATTCTTTTAGAATAAACCCATTTAAATCTCATTTCAATACTTTGACAATTTCATTAAACTTTCACCAATCTCCCTTTTTATTTCTTTATGTATGGGAATATCATTCCATACCATAAGCTCCTTTTATTTCCTTTAATTTCAGAATCTCATTATAAATACATTTCCAAATCCTTCTAATAACGATACTTTATTATTTGACCAAAATACTTTGTTCTATCACTTTTATCATTACGACTAATATTATCCTTTGATAATCCTGAACTTGTTCAAGTTGGGGTATTTTAGTTACCTCTCATACCTTGATCAACAACGTTCTTATCTTAAGATGGATAACAGTTGTAATACAAAAACAGATACTCTTTCCCCTTATCATAACAAATCCCATTTTACCTCTATCTTGGTGAAATACCCTTTCTTCTTTAATATAGTCCTATATCGCATCTTTATAATTTCTTATCTCGTTTCACTCCTGTGATTCAAATCTCGGGTTAAACGTTTGATTTCCCCTTTCAAATCATCACTTCGACTCTTAATAATCGACAGGTAATCAAATTTCCACATTCACTAAAACCATTAACTACTTTCTTTAAATAATGACTAATTAAATAAACAACTTCAGTTAACGTCGTTAACTTGTTCAACTCTAAACGATTAACCTGTTAATTAATCGTTATTGATCTTTACATTTAGATAATTAATAATTAATCTATCTAAATAATTTTATCCATTTTGATTTAATATCGATATAAACACCTTCTAATTGTTACGTTAATCCTGTTCACTTGAATTAGCTAAATAAGATCGTTCTAAATACTTACATAATAAGCACGTGCTTCGCGCACGGTAGATTTGGTTAAACCAAAACGACGATTTGTGGTTAAAACAAATCAATGTATATATGTGATTGATTTATCCCCTTTTTAGAAATTCATTTAAAATAATATATTTAAAAATATATATATTCGGTTATAAAATGAATTCTATAACCTCATTCCTAGCGATTCACATGACGGTGAATCAATCTTTATAAAACGGTGTATTATGGGCCATCTGCTATTTATTTCTCAACCAATACGATATATATATAGGTTCAAACTCAACCATATTCAACAATCAACAGGGTTTAAAGTCACCGGTCTTGAACAGTTCATATAAAATATGAAATAACAGCAAAATTAATATTTGAGGAACCGGTTTGGTTCCTCCTACCTGTTCTTCCCTGCAACACAGATCATTAAAATATTTCATATCAGTAGACAGGGATGACGATAATAAAATTAACGTCAACCATTAAAGCAACCATAGGCATCCAAGGCATCCAATTAAATTAAATTATATGAATTTAGCACATCATAGTACTTCAGAAATGTGTGAGAATTAACTCACCTTTGTTTACGATGGACGATTCGCGTTGCTTTTGTTTAGCGGTCGTTTTAAAAATTAAATTAGATTCTGACTGCTTCTGGTCCTGCCTGAAACCGCTCAACAGCGTAGTACATGTCGCCACGATTCCATTGGATCCAATTTCATGCGACTCCTAATCAAATCCGCGGCTCAACATCTCAGCATCCAATACTCCAAATCGCACAAGTCCCCATTTCTCATAACAACGTTCGTGATCATTTCATGAACTATATATAAACTAAAATAATATATTAACTAATTAAATTATTCATTTCAACAAATGTATATATGGCTATTAGTAGTCCTTACCACGTCATCAGTGTGTGTAGTCTCCAACCTCCACCGAAAAGATCCCATCGCTGCAAACTCCTCATCCGAAATCCACGGCCCGTCCATATCCTTCATAACTTCTACATTTCGATGCCATCTACAGACAACAAAAATATGGCCACGTCACACTAGCTAGCTTTCCATTCGCCGTCCCCTGCTAAGCAATGTTAACCTAAACGAACTGAACTTCCCATACTATTTCACTTCAGCGCATAAAATCTGCTCCTTTATATATGTATTTATTTGGTTTAAACAGATTAGCTTACCCTTGTCCTCCCCCCCACCGCTGCACCCAACAGTGTCATCACCGAAGAATCACCCCCTCATTAAACTTGCTTCCTCTTATTATTAACAGACCGCTACTTCCCCTTTTTTCCGAAAGCCCATTCACCATGAACCTTACACCCCACATAACCGCCACCTTTTCTTCACTACGTGACTTCCTCTTCTATGTAAAACATGCACCGCATTTCCCTTTTTCAAACTACCACCCTCTTGCTCCCATTTCATACCATCATGTTCCTTCTTCTTCTTTTTTTTTTCTTCCACGTTAACCCCATGTTGCACAGTAAACTACCCATGCAAACAAACCCCTCCAATCTCCAAAATTCCATGTCCCCACCATACTCCCCGTACTCCTTCGCTCTTCTCCCCTCTGTATTATTTTCTTTCTGTGAATGGGAAAAGGGATAGTAGGCTTCGTTGTTTACTGAAGTGAGGAATGGTTTTAAAGTCTGCTGAGAAATACGAAGGCATCGCGTATCTATTTATAGATGAGAAAGTGTGGACATCACGTAATATCGGGTACAAGTAGACAGCTGCACATATGCAGGCGTAGGCTTCAGACTTGGTCGGCACGTTCAAGTATATGAAAAGAAAATATGAAAGTAGAAGGCAGGTAGCTTGTACAGTACCTTGTTGAAGATAGGATAGGCAGCTGAAAATATGGTCCGCTGTTGTCATGTACAAATTTATTTCGAAAAGAAAGATTGGGTAGGCTAGCTTATTCTAGGTTGAAGAAATGTTGCAGTTGCATGTTTAGTTTATTAATTCTGATAGGGACTAAACATAAATGGTACAATATTAGGATGAAATTTCCAATGCTACTGATGGTCCGCAAAGAATTTGAATAGGGTAGGTTTGGCTGTTTTGTACCTATTAGTTTACCATCAGAGGAATACATATACACCATGTTTTCTTTTTTGACAACCCTTGCAGTTCGAACGTACAAACATTAAGATGATGAAAAGGATTTGAACAGACGTGATGAGTTGTCTTGAGAGTTGATAAGGACATCGCGTGAGATTTAGGGGATTTTCAGAGATATGAACGTCCTTATGAAACATTTTGTAATAGTTTATTCAAAGATTTAGACAACTCTAGTTTATATCTTAGTTTATCGGTACAAGGCTTTTATGATGAAAACGACCTCTATTGTTTAACGCGCAATTATATATATGTTTGTTATTTTATTTTGATTTGACATCGGTGACAATGACCAAGAATTTCTAGTGTTAAAGTGAGCGTACACCGTCGTATAAGACTCCGACCTCATACGACTTGCCATCAACAGAAATAAATATACTGTCGCGCTCAGCAATGTGCCACGATCACAAATATATAATAATATCGGTAGATTAACTTATATTTTGAAATCCCAAAATGTTGATATAGGGTGTAAAATACTCCAAATAAAAAGTTGCTTATTTTACGAAATAAAAATTACAGTAAAATTTTAAAAATTAATTTGTGACTACGCCTCAAAAGAACCTTGTCCAAATTCGAAGCCGATATTTAAATATATTTAAATAACTGTTATGGCCATGGCGCTGTTTTTTTGTATATTTGATTTAGACATATCTTGCAATATATAATCTGAAATCTCGATTTTTCACTTCTATTAGAAAATTATTATCAACGAGATTCAGACGCTTCTTGTTTCAAAGAATCCCGACTCAAAACGAATCTTGTATGGTTAATTGAAGTTCAAACTCGATTTTACGAACTACCGCGCTGTTTCGAGTTCGTTTTATATTAAATATAAATATAAACATTTTATCGTCGTCTTATAAACGAATTCCATATCAATTCCTTAATATTTAAAACCAATTTAAATATTCAATTCAAATGATCGAAAAATCCAGGTCGTTACATTATGCCTCATTCCAATTCATCAGTCAATTTCACATTCTTAGGGAAAGGTTCCCATTAATTTTATCAAAGATAAATTCTTTGAAATTTATTCTTTAATCTTCCTTTGAATATCATTTCAAAACTAGTCGGGATTAGCGAACCACACTGAAGTAATTATTTATTTTATTTCCCAATCCCAACCTATTTATCCCATGGAGCAAAACTGGTAATACCCCATATCTAACACCACGGTGTTATCGGTAAATATTATTACCATTTCACGTTCAAATCTAATTACAGATTTAACTATCGCTTTGGAGCAAAACTGGTGATACTCCATTCTCGATCATTTTAATATAATTAAAGATTCAAGAAAACTCCACTTAGTTCTAATCTTTAATTGGGTTAAAGAACCGGTGTCATTTAAAACACGGTTCACGATAAACCCAAAATTCCATTTGATATTAAATACAAGGCTCTGAATAGAAAATATATCGGCTTATATTCAATATCAAATTCTGATTGTTTTTAAAACCACTTCAAATCCAATTTATTTATTTAAAAATATTGGATTTTAATTCTAGTTCAAAACTAGTTCATTTCGATAAAAATATATTTTTATCCTTTCAAATAGGGAATTTTTCATCCCAGTTCTTTCCAATTTATATATTTTGATTTTACACAAATTTTAGATATTTTTAATAATTTTATCAAGGCCCGTACAGTCGATTTCCAATAACGGTCGTCGAACTGCACTTACAGCGACCTTTTCTAAATTTGATTTGGACGTATCTCCAAATCCAGCCGTTAGATTTCAAATTTATAATATTCATTGGAAATCTCTTTTCGATACGAACCCAACAGTTCCGGTTCCATGATAATCCGACGGCTAATGTCAATTCGAAGTCAATGGTCGAAATTCATGAACTGCCGCGGCGCGGCGCGTTCTATCAGGCCATTCAATATATATAATATATATATATATATATTATATATATTTCATCGATTTCACTTCTAAACGTATTTTAAAATTCGTTTTAAGTTCGTTTTCAAAACGATTTCAACTTCATATTCAATTTCAAATCAAAATTGAATATTCCGTATCATCAATGATAATATTTTCAAATGTTATAATTTGAAATCACTTCCTTTCCTATATTCATTATAAAAACGAATAAAATCGATATAAATATCGTTCGCATCAAAATGGCGCATCACTAATCAACACGGCTTTATATATTTCAATCACTTCGTTATTCTATTCAACAAATGAATATTTATTCTATTCAACACATGAAACTATATTTCTTTCAACACTTGACTAATCTCAACAAATGAGTACTGTCAACACGTGACTATTTTTGTTATGTAATTGTTAGCCCACTTTGTGAACTGGGCAACACAAAGTCAAGATATGAAATATTGATGAACTTGAAAAACTCTGAAGTGGGTCGGATCGGAGCAGGATAGCGGTTCGGATAGGGTAAAGTCTGCTGTTCGGATCGGTGAACTAATACTCTTGGAGTTAAAGAAGCACAGCTATTCGGGTCGGAGGGGAATCTACTTCCAGTCGGATCGGAAAGCTACCCAATTGCTACAGAGATAGGTCGGAGCGGAGCGGAGCAGAATAAAGAGAAGAGAGAATTGTTTCCAAGTCAATCCGGGTCGGATCGGATATCCCGATCCGAACCCCTTGTACATGTCCCTCCGACCCGAACCCATTTTCCATATCATTCCCCTGCATAAGCGCCTGGATATCCGGATCGGCTATGACCAGTTCCTGCCCACAACGTCCCTTACTCTGATGCGTTGTCAACATAGAAATGCATCCGAACCCGAGGCTGATGGGGTGGATGACACGTGGCTCCGATCCGGATCGGGTTCTGAGCAAATTCACACCTATAAATACTCCGTCTGGAGACAAAGAAAAGGATCTTTTTTTCTGGCACTTGGAGAGTTCAACCACCTTCATAACCCGAATTCCAGCAATCCCGGAAAATCCAAATCTTCTTTCATTATTTGTTTTCAA
Source organism: Allium sativum (assembly GCA_030737875.1). Lineage (NCBI taxonomy): Eukaryota > Viridiplantae > Streptophyta > Magnoliopsida > Asparagales > Amaryllidaceae > Allium > Allium sativum. The sequence goes on along the minus strand of CM060909.1, from coordinate 421,670,736 downwards.
ACAATTGAGTGATTGTAAGTGAGTTGTGAGAGAGATCGAGTGAATATTTCATTGTACTTGCAACTATATCAGTGAAAATAGTGAAAAACAAGTGGACGTAGGCATTTCTTCGCCGAACCACTATAAATCCTGTGTGTTCATTTTTATTTTTATCTCATTTCATTTTGCTTTTAATCAATTTGGGTGTTAGAACCACTTTTTGGTCTAACATTTTGGTGCTTTCACTGAGAACTCATCTGAATTCTTTGTTTTCCGGGATTATCATTCTACTTTTTGGACCGTTGAGTTCAAAGAAGTTAATCCTTAAGTTTCAACGCCCTTGGATATTTGTCGAAGCGATTGTCAAAGAACCATGGCCAAAGGAAAAGGAAAAGAAGTTCAATCTGTTCGAGGAAATGGAGCTGGTGAAGATCAGCAAAATGCGGTTGTAACAAGGTCTCGTGGGCAGAGTTCAGCAGCAGGACGAACCAATGCAGGAAATCCGAGCCGTCTTCAGGGGGAAAGCTCCGATCCGATCCGGGTTGGAGATTCTAAAGCAGTGCATTCCCCCAATCTGAACCGACCCGAGCAGCTTGCCATGTACCGACCCGACCAGACTCCCCAGCTCCGATCCGACCCGACCTCCCATCTCCGATCCGATCCGACTCTTGGTGATGTTGGAACTTCTACTCGAGTCCCTACAAATGCTCCGATTACAGCCGCCAGGGTTAGTGATTAGGTCAACCCATCTGCGCCCATTACTCAAGGAGATTTCTCGCGCCTACTTGATATGCTTGAAAGTACAAGGGAGGCTATGAAAGTCCACGAGCGCACTAATCTCATGATGCAGGAGAATATGAGGCTCATGAGTAGGGAGATTAGCGAACTCCGTCGATAGAGAACTCCATCACCGGTTCGTCACACACCAGTGGATCAGTCTTCATCTTCCGAGGAAGAGCGGCCCCGTGAACGAAGGCCGCTCGAACGACCTCAGAATGTGGAGCAGCTGACATTTGGATCTTTGGGATCTCTTGAGGATATTGCACGAGCACTAGGAAACAATGACCCCACTCGGGGGCAAAGGCTCCAGTCCCCTCCTCCCGAGATCGACCGGGAGCGCAGGGAACGGAATAGAGCAGAAGCAGCTCGAAGAAGAAGGGCATCTCCTGAACAAGAGCCCAGAAGGAACTCGGATACTAGGGCCAGGGAACCTGAGCGGCCCCTAACTAATGCTGATGTACAGGCAATGGTTCGCCAGATCATATCCGAGAGCCGGAACTATACAAATGAAGATTATGGCATTGAGCGAAGCCATACTCCTTTCACCGACGATATCCTCGACTTCCAATTTCCCCGGCGCTTTAACTTGCCACAGATGGACAAGTACAACGGAAGGACTGATCCGGGACAGCATTTGATGCGATACTCGTGGCTCATGAATGCTGCTGCTGCCCCTGATGAAGTGAAGTGCAAAGCATTCCCAATCTACTTAGAAGATGTGGCGCTGTTCTGGTTTACCCGACTTCCTCCTCGTTCGATTTCAAATTACAGGGAACTGAGCGAACGTTTTATGAACCAGTTCCGACTCCATGCCCAAAAGTCCAAAAGTGTTATTGAATTATCGAGAATCAAGCAGGCACCAGGAGAGTCTTTGAGGGCATATCTTGACCGTTTTAACCTAGCTGTGACTGAAGTTAGTGACCCGCATGAGCCCACCATTCTGATGGCATTAAAGGAAGGAGTCGATCCCGAATCTGAGTTCGGGGATTACCTTTCTGGGAAGACACCCTCCACAAGAGAGATATTCTATGAAAAAGCCGATATTTATTTAAGGCGAGAGGAGGCCAGGGCAAACCGAAAGAGAAAGTCTGAGGCGGCTTCAAAAGAAAATGTGCAGAGTAATATCGCCGTGAAGCAGTCTCGGGAAAGTTCTGGCAAGGTTGAAGTAAATGTGGGAAACAAGGGTGGAAACAACAATGCTGGAAGCGGGGGTAACAACAATAATAACCGTAATCCGAACGGTAACAGAAGAAACAGAAATAGGGGAAGTGATCCTAACAAAAGACCCCGATTCCAGACCTACGAGAATTATACACCATTGAACGACACCCTGGAGAATATTTACCTGGATACGTACAATGTGTTGCAGTACAAAAGACCGCCACCTCGTGATTCGACCGAGAAAGAAGTGGCGACAGGGAAATTTTGTTTGTTTCATGGAACTCATGGGCATTCAACCAATGAATGTCGGCATTTGAGGGATGTGATTGAGAAGCTGCTGCGTGAAGGGAAGTTGGATGAATACAAGGTTGCCCCGAGGGACAGGGGGCAAGGAGAGCAGGCTCCAAAACAGATTCTACCTGCTCCCAAGCCTACAGCGCAGCAGAAAGGTAATGGAATTGTTATCAACTCCATAGTGGGCGGACCTCACCCGGCAATCCGAAGTTTCAGATCAATGGATCAATATGTAAATGCTGCCAAGCACCTAGATGTGAATGAAGGTGATGATTTGGAAGATATCACCCCCATAAAACAACAGAAGACCATGTTTGACGACGTGGTATTCCGCAGCCGAGATAATACTGGGATCCAATCACCCACTGATGATCCGTTGGTTATTACTACCACTATTGGGCCGGCCTTGGTCCATAAGGTATTAGTAGACAACGGAAGTTCTGTCAATATTTTATTTAAAAAGTCATTCGATCATATGAAGCTTGAATCTGAAGATTTGAAGCCATGTGAAGGATGGATCAGAGGCTTCAACGGGGCGTCAACAGCTCCCATGGGATACATAGAGTTGCCCGTGACCTTGGGGCAAGGAGAACGTAGAAGAGTGCGGATGCTTCAGTTCGTAGTATTGGACGTAGATTCTCCTTATAATGCATTTTTGGGGAGGCCTGCCCTTGCTGAATTCATAGTTTGTATTGCCCCCTGGTGTTTATTGCTTAAGTTCCCAACCGAAGCCGGAACTGGAGTAATGAGAGGGGATCAAATTTCCGGACGGGCCTGCTATGTGGCCGAACTAAAGATGTTGATGAAAGGACTTAACATTGAGAGTAAAGATGCCTCGCCTCCCCCAAAGGGGGGCTCGGCATAGCAATTAGAGAAATCGACCCCGAAGGAGTTGCCCAAAGGAACGCCAGAGGACCTGGATCCCAGAAAAGACGAGGAACCAGAGGCTAGAAATGCAACTCCTAATGAAGCGACAGTGGAAATTCCCATTGATGAAACTGATCCGACAAAAGTTTTGAAGATTGGTTCTCAGTTGGATCCATGTCGAGCCAAAGAACTAACGGACTTCTTGAAGGCAAACTTGGACGTGTTTGCCTGGACCCATGCTGACATGTGTGGGATATCGTCATCCATTATAAGTCACAAATTAAATGTAAACCCGAAACATCCGCCTGTGAAGCAAAAGAGACGTATGCTGGGCCCAGAGAGGTCGGCTGCTCTCAAAGAGGAAGTGGAGAAGCTGAAGCAGAACGGATTTATTCGAGATTCGACATATCCCGACTGGATATCGAATCCCGTCTTGGTAAAGAAGCCGAATGGAAAGTGGCGGACTTGCATTGATTTTTCAGATTTGAACAAAGCTTGCCCAAAAGATTGTTTCCCACTTCCCAGGATTGACCAGCTTGTAGATTCGACAGCAGGTCATGAACTTCTCTCTTTCATGGATGCATATTCCGGATATAATCAAATTCCTATGCACGTGCCAGATCAAGAGCATACGAGCTTCATTACGAATTTGGGGTTATATTGTTATGTTGTAATGCCGTTCGGATTGAAAAACGCCGGAGCCACTTATCAGCGCTTAGTGAACAGAATGTTTTATAATCAAATAGGAAAGACTATGGAGGTTTATGTGGATGATATGCTTGTCAAATCGAAACAGTCCTCCAGCCATACGCAAGACTTGGCGGAAATGTTTGGCATCCTGCGAAAGTATCGGATGAAATTGAATCCTCTGAAATGCTCATTTGGAGTGGCATCGGGAAAGTTCCTTGGCTTCATTGCGAGCTCCCGAGGAATTGAAATCAATCCTAGCCAGATAGCAGCGATTAGAAACATTGAAGAGCCGAGGAGAATTAAAGACGTCCAAAGTCTTGCAGGGAAAGTTGCGGTGCTGAGTAGATTTATCTCCAAAGCCACAGATAAATGCGTTCCTTTTTTTGATTTGATTAAAAGAGGAAAGAAGAAATTCGAGTGGACTCCGGACTGTGTTGAGGCCTTTCGAAATTTATTGGAACTGTTAGAAAAACCGCCGATTTTGTCAAAGCCAGTAGATCACGAAGAATTGTTTGTTTATTTGGCAGTCTCGGCTCACGCCGTTAGCACAGCCCTGGTTCGAGAAGAAGACAAAGTACAAAGGCCAGTGTATTATGTAAGAAAGAAATTAGTAGCGGCAGAGCGCAACTACCCAAAAATTGAGAAGCTCGCTTACAGCCTCCTAATCGCATCCCGAAAACTTCGTCACTATTTCCAAGCTCATCCAATAACCATATACACCGACCAGCCCTTGAGGCAGGTATTGCAGAGACCCAAAGCATCGGGAAGGTTGATCAAATGGAATATAGAATTAAGTCAATTTGATTTAAATTTTCAACCGCGAAAGTCGGTCAGGGGGCAAGCTCTGGCGGACTTTATAGCGGAGTTCACCATCCCAGAGGAGGAGGTAATCGATGACAAAGTGGTTAGGTCCGAGGATGAGTTAAAGATAGATCCGTGGAAGCTATACACCGATGGAGCCAAGAACAATCGAAGGTCCGGAGCTGGAATCGTCTTAGTCACCCCCGAAGGACGATCGTTATATTATGCTCTACGATTAGAATTTTCGGCAACTAACAATGATTCTGAATATGAAGCCCTGATTGCCGGGCTGAAGCTTGCTAAAGACCTCGGAATAAAAACATTGGACATATTATGTGACTCTAAAATCGTTGTTTGCCAAGTGCGAGAGGAATTTGTGGCTCGGGGACCTCGACTTATCGCCTAACTCAGGAAAGTGAGAGAGCTATTGAGTAGCTTGAAGCGGTACAATATAACACACATCCCAAGAGCCGAAAACCAGAAGGCGGATAGGCTGGCAAAGCTGGCTAGTTCCGACAATCCAGAAGAGACTGAAATAATTCCAATTGAAACGTTGGAATCGCCAAGCTTTGAGTCGATGGAAGTTGAGTTCGCTTTCGAAGCGGAACCGGAGAAGGAGTCGTGGATGACTCCAATTAAGAATCTCCTTAAAAATGGGACACTCACATCAAAGAAGAGTGAGAAAAGGGCTGTAGTTCGCAAGGCTACCAGATATGTCATACAAGATGATACTCTTTACAGGCAAGGATTTTCTATGCCCCTGTTACGATGTATAGCACACGACGACATCAAGCGTGTACTAAGAGAAGTACACGAAGGTGAGTGTGGAGATCATACAGGAGGTCAGACTTTAGCAAAAAAGATATTGCGATACGGATACTTCTGGCCTACAATTAATAAAGATGCAGCTGATTATTCACGACGCTGCGATAAGTGTCAGAGATTCGCCAAAATCCCCAGAGCATCGTCGACCCAACTTAAATCAATGGTGAGTCCTTAGCCATTTGCCACATGGGGAATTGATATCATTGGAGTTCTACCGATTGCTAAGGGAGGAGCGAAATATGCAATAGTGGCCGTGGACTATTTTACGAAGTGGGTGGAAGCTGAGCCCTTGACCAAGATCACGGCAAGAAAGGTGATAAGTTTTGTGGTCAGAAATATTATATGCCGATTCGGGATCCCAAGGACGATTATAACTGACAACGGAACCCAATTTGATAGTACTGAATTCAGAAATTTCTGCCAGAAGTATAAGATTGACAAGCGATATACTGCAGTTGCCTATCCGCAGTCGAACGGGCAAGTAGAGGCAATAAACAAAGTAATCAAATCCATCCTCAAAAAACGGTTAGAGCGTGCAAAGGAAAAATGGGTTGACTAATTGCCCCTAGCTTTGTGGTCATATCGAACAACATTTAAGACGGCCACCGGTCACACCCCTTTCTCTCTCTCCTTTGGCTCAGAAGCAGTAATTCCAGTTGAACTGGAAGTTCCTTCCCACAGGGTGACATATTATGACCCGATGACGAATCGGGCACTCTTACTTGAGTCTCTTGATGAAGTCGAAGAAAAAAGGGACAAAGCAGATTTACGTGCGGTAAGACATCGACGTCAGATGGCACGCCATTACGACAAAAAAGTTCGCCTCAGGACTTTTGAACCAGGAGATTTGGTGCTAAAGAGAGTCTTTCCATCCCTTCCTCACCTCGGTCCAAAGTGGGAAGGACCCTTTGTCATCCAACGGAAACTTGAAAAAGGAACCTTCAAGTTAACGACCGTAGATGGCGAAGAAGTCCCTAGAGCATGGAATGCCCAAAACTTAATGCGATATTTGGATTAGAAATGCTGTACTCTTTGTTATTTTTCTTATGAACTCTGTAACAAGGCACCACTTGCCTTGGGAAATCTGACGATATGAATAAAGGACTATAAAGTGGATGTAGGCTATGACTTAGCCGAACCACTATAAAAATATTGTGTGTTATTTACTTTTATGCATTACATATATAAATTCATCAATTATTCTGTTGTGATTATAAAATACAGGATGACTCAAAGCCTGAAAAGGTTGAAGACAGTTTAGACATAAAAAGAAGCACAACGACTATTTGTGCGACAAGACAAAAAGAATGAGAAAACGACATTCTTAACTCTAACTCTCCAGAGAGAGAGAGAGTATAAAAGCGTCTCCGACTGAGCGCCGAAAAAGAAATTCTTCCCCTAACTCTAACTCTCCAAAGAGAGAGAGTATAAAAGCGTCTCCGACTGAGCGCTGAGAAAGAAATCTTTCCCCGCTAAAAGACCGGGGAATGAATAGATTGCTGAGCTCGAATTCTAACTCTCAAGAGAAAGAGAGAGAGTATAAAAGAAATGCCAGAAAAAAACGACAGGTACTGACGACACAGGAAATGCTATCCCATCAGAAAATCGGGAGCATTCAGATTGCTTAATTAAGTATTAAATAATTTGTGGGAATTGACTGGGGGCATATATGTATACACATATTTCCTCCCTCCGTAACTTCATTTCGTAATTATAGTAAGACATGCATTTTTACATAAGTGCAGAACTACTGACAAACAGACATTGCAGAAAATGAGTTATTTTTTATTTACAAATGAATGAACTTGTACAGGAAAATAGCTAAAAAAGAAAGCGCAGGAGCCGCACTTGTAGCAACAATTGTTGGTTCATTAAATGCTAAAACAATACAAGGCAATCCACTATTTAGATTTCGAGTGAGCCTTGGACTTCTTGGCGGCTTTCTCCGCATCCTTTGCTTCTTTCTCAGCCTCTGTCAAGATTCGTTTTGATTTCTTTTTTCCTGAAGATGCGGTGCTGGAGCCAGTAGACTTCTTCCCGGAGGGCGGAGCACTGGAATCAAGAGAAGATTTTTTAGCGAGTTCCTCTGTAATAGATCTAGTTGAGAGCTTAACAACTAACCTTGATCCCGCATCCACAACTGCGAGGGGCTTGAGGGCTTCAGGGTCTAGTTCTTCGGCTTTTAATTGCAAGCATTTGTCTTGATCAGCTTTCATTGCAGCCAAGGTAACATCATCAGCATTTTTTGACTCCCCGACTATAGCAACTTCTGGTTCCTCTTCATGCCCCCCGTCACCGCCATCGTCCTTTAAAGCTGCTATCATTTCTTCATCATGGGGAGTGGCGACCTTAGTTGGCTCACTTCCTTCTCCCAAGTCTATAGGAGCAGACTTATCCTCCCCTCTTTTAGCCTTTTCTACGGGCTTTGCCCCGGCGGTAGCTCCCTGAGTCACATCTGTCTTTTCGGATGGCTCAACACCTACAGAATGAGAAGCAACAGTTATCAACTCAGGCGAAAACAATGGGTTTTTCATCGATTTCTCAATCACGTGGCGAAAGGTAGAAATAGCCTTGACAAATTGAGGAGAAAAGGTAGGGATACCTTCCGAAGACTTCTCGGCAGGGGTGACTACTACCTCTGATGCTATTTTAGGAATAGGGGATAGCAGAGTTGTTCGGGGAATTCCCGGATTTTCAGGATCATACCCCTCTACTTCCGAAGTCGCAGGGGCAGAAGAAGAGGAACCAGCTTCGAGAGCATTCTTCTGTTTAGACTTCCGTCTCTCTTCTTCCATGGCCTCAGCAATGAGGCGGCGCCCTTCGGCTAGGCGCTCCGGTTCATCATCCCTCAAGTATTTTTCCATTAGCTTATCCTCATCGATAGAATCGACTTTGAGCTCCTCTTTTTCCTACTCAACAATCTGATTCCATACTTGAACTAGAGTGGATGGGTAATCTTCGATCCAAGAAATGTTTCGGCGACGGATGATATGTGCGAAGAATTCAAGCATTAATTCGCCAAAACCTTGAATATCAGCCTCCGCCTCAGATAATTGTTTGCGGGCTTCCTCCGCAGATTTGATAGCACACTCCACATTGCCCTCAGCCAGGGCAGCTCTGTTCTCTGCATCCAATAGCTTAGAAGCTAAGTCAGCATTCTTCTTTTCTAGTTCAGCACTCCTCTTTGCTAACTCGACATTTTTCCGTTCGAGGTCAGCATAAGCAAGGCGTGTCTTAGCAGCTTCCGACTTAACCTCATCAGCTTGCTTTTTTAACTCAGAACGCTCTTGAGTGTGAGATTCAAGCAAGTCATGATAACGTTTTTGCATGTCCTCAAATTGTTGCTTGAAGTTAGAAGCGTCCCTTTGAGCGACAGCTAGCTGAGCTTGAGTGTCTTCCAAATCTTTTCCTAGAGCTTTTAAAGCCTTGGCATCCTCCTCCGCGGTCTTTTGCATTGAATCAGTATTTGTGATTAGAGTGCGGATGATTCTGGAAAGATTGCGTGAATATTTAAACATCTCAGTATATTGTTTTTCAACCGCATCTATCTTTGCTTTGTCCTCATCTGCCCACTTAGAAGAAACAGGTTCAAGGGCAGGTAAAAAAGTCAAAGTCTCGAAGTAGTGTTCGGGAAATTGCTCCTCCAAATATGCCCGCTTTACTGCAGTTTCCGCATCTAGTGGGGGAGGAGGGGGGATTGTCAATTCGGTGTCCCTGTGTGAGGAGGATTCGGTAGTTTCTTTGTCTGTCCAAGGTCGTTTAGTAGCAGGGACCTTGTGCTTACTCCGAGACCCGGTTTCTTTCGGAGGACTTCTCTCTCTACTGCGCTTTTCATGGGAAGAAGTGGAGTCTTTAGATGGTGGTCTGTCCTCTTCCCTACGGCTTTGATAACCCTTGTATTTCTCTTGTTCCGGCCGAACTGGTGAGCGAGAACGTGAGGGTCGAGAACGATAGGAATCATAAGGCCTTCTCTCCTCCCTACCACGATCATCCCGGCGATCATACTCGATATCCTGAGGTGGATTGGACATGCTGCGGCGAAGCTTCCTGATATCATAGTAGGATCGAGACATCGTACCTACACAATAAGACAAACAAAATTTAGAATTAATGGATTCACGGAGAAAGAGGTGCAATGAATGCTAATGCTGTTGTATAAAGTGTGTCCTAAGTGGTGTGTTTCCCCCCAACCAACCCGAATCTGAAGCTAGACTAGTACGGGCAGGCTCTTTAGCCTTAGCAGAAGTGGTCTCTTCAGAAGAGGTGAAGACTAAAGGATCCTTCCTGAAATCCTCTGAAGTGTATATAGTTTCAGGTAAGGGGAGATCCCCCAAACCCTGAAATATTTGGTCATCAGTACTAGGGATATTCCCCTCGGAAGCATTGAGTGACGACTCTTAGGAGGATGTTGACTTTTCCGGAGAAGTAGCCTCCTCGGGGGCAATATATCCTTCACGATGCTTTTCGGCCAGGTTAGCCAATTCGTCATCCTGAGTAGAAGATGGAGAAGGTGAAGTTCGAAGAGGCACTGTAGGAACTCCTGAGCCTTCTCCTATCTATGGGACTACCTCCACTGGAGGAATATATACGTATGGAGCCGTCCCATGACCAATGCTACGAAAAACGGATAACAGCCCATGAAAGTGAAGATATTCGTCTTTAAGGACTTCATCGATAGTCAAGAATTTTTGATCGCCATTAAGAAGTTGATGCATCCGGTCAAAGAGCACCTGATCTGATATTTGTTTTGGATTGTCGACTGCAAACAAAAAGGAAAACAAGTTAAGGTGATGATTTAAGTGTATAGAGCCCGGATTTAGAAAATCAGTGCTTTACTTGATTTTGTCCACCTCTTGGCGCATCCAGGCTGTCGCTTCACGTAGAACCATTCTAGTCTGGAATCTCCAGCTTTACTGCTGAATGGTGTTGAGATTATCTTCCTTTTTGGAACTGACTCGAAGTAGCAGAAAGATGGAGTCTCTCGAGTCCGATGCTTGAAATTATAGAAGAAGTGAACGTCTTCGAACGTGAGCTCTATGCCTAAGATTTCACGATATGCTATGTACAAAGTGTGCAAGTAGGCATACGAATTGGGATGCAGCTGCATGGGGGCAATCCGCATTTGTCTTAAGAAGTCAACGATGAAGGGAGAGAATGGAGGAATAGCGCCGACCATGCACATCAATCAAGTGACCGCCATATATCCTTCTGGAGGGTTGTGGGGACGGTCAGAGCTTGAAGGCACTAGAGTGTCCCTTTTCATTATCCCGTACTTTAAGCAAATTCGGATAAGTCGATCGTTGTCGATTGTTGATTCAACGGAATCTGGAGGTGATTCCAATATAACGGCCGATTCAAATTCATCGGGGGCTCGATCGTCACCAATCCCTCCTTCCTCCTCAAAACCCAGAGAAACTTCATTTTCTGAAGACACCTCGTTGCTTTCCCGATTTCCAACCCCGTAGTCTAGACCCTCATTGTCCCATTCTGGATCTGACGGAGAAGATATGTCCTCGAGAGTGATTTTGTTAGAGGTTTCCGGGGCATCTTTCCTCTCAGCTAGTCTGGAAGAGCGTCTGGGTCTCATGGTCATAGAACTATTGAAGAAGCAATAGCACAAATTAGAGCAAATTAGCCCGTATCCCCCCATGCGTGTGTGCAAACTAAAGTGTGAACAGTGTATGCGGAAAGTGCAAAGTAAATGTTTAAAAGTGCGACGAAAAAGTTTGGCAAGATATAAAGAGTTGAAGTAATTCTTGATGTCCAGTTACGTTCGCAATATCCTAACTGTCCATAAGATTAAAGATTATGCCGAAGTTTGATTGGGCCAGTTAGACGAGTTTTTTTGCGTTAAGATATACTGTGCTTCGGTTCGGTTTGGATTCATTCATTGGGATCGGATCGGGGGCGTGACCTTAGGCTTGGAAATCTTATTGAAGCTCAGAAATTGAAGTCGGATCGGATCGGAGGCAGAGTCCCCTAACGGTTCGGATCGGATCATGTAGTTATATTTCTCTTCCATCGTTTTACGATCCGATCCGATCCAGTTAGGGAGGCTCCTTCCCTCCTGTCTTAAATGCCTGCTCCGATCCGATCCGATCTCCTAGATTTCGTTTCTTTTTTCTTTCTTCGCTCGTCCCGACCCGATCCGACCTCTTGAATTTCTTTCCTTCTTCCTTTGTTTTTCACCTTCCATATCCTTTCGAACCGAACTGATTCTCCATCGTCTTCTTCTTCTCCTTCGCCCTCTTTCTTCCCTATCCAATTCCGAGGCCAATATCGTGCTATTCACCCAAATCGAAGCCAAGTGATTTTACGATGGTGCACTTAACGACGAGTTATAGTCTCCTCCATTCCAATCTCGAGACGACGACGAGGGAGGATCACAGCGGCAAGTTCATCAGAATTCCATGATAAAATCATCCTAGTCGCCTACGAATTCGAGTCGGAAATAATTAAAAAAGGAATCGATCGAAGTTTTATAACCTACCAGTATGATTACTTCGAGAATTAAGAAGAATTTTGAAGGTTCACGAATTAAGTTTTTCTTGTTTTTACAGAGCTCAAGCGGTGAAAAAGTAAAAGTGAATGAAGGAAGGAGACAGTGTTTATATAGAAGAAGAATGTGACCATTCGTCTCCACGTTCGGATCGGAAGCCCAATAGAAGAACCCCCGTTCGGATTGGATCGACAGCCCAAAAGCGAAGCTTGGCCCAACACTCCAGCAGAAGATAGAGAGAAGAGGGGGTCTGTTCGGATCGGATTCCGAACCGAACCGAATTTTTAGCTCAGCAGCAAACTGAATTGAAATTTGAAGAAAAATATAAAAACGCCAGGAAAATCAAAAGGGAAATTACCTCGAAGAGCGCTATGCATTGATGGTCAAAGCATGCTCCGTCTCCAACAGAAGCATCCTTTGAGGGGGCAAAATGTTAGCCAACTTTGTGAACTGGGCAACACAAAGTCAAGATATGAAATATTGAAGAACTTGAAAAACTCTGAAGCGGGTCGGATCGGAGCAGGACAGCGGTTCGGATAGGGTAAAGTCTGCTGTTCGGATCGGTGAACTAATACTCTTGGAGTTAAAGAAGCACAGCTATTCGGGTCGGAGGGGAATCTACTTCCAGTCAGATCGGAAAGCCACCCAATTGCTACAGAGATAGGTCGGAGCGGAGCGGAGCAGATTAAAGAGAAGAGAGAATTGTTTCCAAGTCAATCCGGGTTGGATCGGATATCCCGATCCGAACCCCTTGTACATGTCCCTCCGACCCGAACCCATTTTCCATATCATTCCCCTGCATAAGCGCCTGGATATCCGGATCGGCTATGACCAGTTCCTGCCCACAACGTCCCTTACTCTGATGTGTTGTCAACATAGAAATGCATCCGAACCCGAGGCTGATGGGGTGGATGACACGTGGCTCCGATCCGGATCGGGTTCTGAGCAAATTCACACCTATAAATACCCCGTCTGGAGACAAAGAAAAGGATCTTTTTTCTGGCACTTGGAGAGTTCAACCACCTTCATAACCCGAATTCCAGCAATCCCGGAAAATCCAAATCTTCTTTCATTATTTGTTTTCAAATAATTGAGTGATTGCAAGTGAGTTGTGAGAGAGATCGAGTGAATATTTCATTGTACTTGCAACTAAATCAGTGAAAATAGCGAAAAACAAGTGGACGTAGGCATTTCTTCGCCGAACCACTATAAATCCTATGTGTTCATTTTTATTTTTATCTCATTTCATTTTGCTTTTAATCAATTTGGGTGTTAGAACCACTTTTTGGTCTAACAGTAATATATTTTATAAAATTTTGATAAAGATGTTAATTTTTATTGTTAAAATATTTCGTTCAACACACGAATCTATATATTTTTCAACACATGAATATATATTTCTTTTCAACACATGAATATATATTTCTTTTCAACACATGAATATATATTTCATTATATTCTTTATTTTCTAAATTGGAATGAGGCCCAATCAATTACCATATAATGTTAATTATATGGATTCCACTCAGCACACGTATATAATAGCAACAATAAATAATCAGCCATCATCCGAAGTGCACAACACAACTGTCTGTCAACCTATCGATCGACACACAACTAATTATTGGGACTAGTGTACGTCAAATATCATCCCAATACCTGTGTGGGGTTTCACATCAACAAACACTGAATATTATTTGTGCAGTTGGGCGATGTGTAAAATTTATCGTCCCAATCAATATCAGTCAAATCAGTGTACATAAACAAATCGTCTGATTTGTAAATGAATATTTTACTTTATTCACACACACGTTAAAAATTATATTTTTAACGATAAAATATTATATTTCAACACATGAATTTCTATTCAGTTCATTTACACAATAAAATGATATTTTTATTTTTCTAACTTATTTTAGAAAATTTCGGCGGCATAACGGCACGATACTAGAAACGGGACAAGGCCTAGCCATATCCCCGGTCTAGTGATGGCCCATGCCATACACATATCAATCAAATCACTTTCATTTCACACACCAAACCAAATTCAAATCAACCAATCTAATCAAATTCACAATCAAACAAACAAGTCCAAGGTTTGTGGACGATGGTGTCGGGTGCTTCTAAGCACCGTCTGCATCCTAGTATATATTTATAACTAGAAAAGAAGAGTAAAAGTGAGAAGTTCTTACAGAGGGTTTCACTCCGCCGTGCTTTGCTTTTGAACTGCTGAACCGTCTGGATCAGTTTGAAATTCCAATGCAATCTTTTCACGCTGTTCAAATAAAAATTATATTTTTATCACTTCATTCTAATAAATAGAAATCATATTTTTATTTCTCCTTCATATATATTTTCGACGCTTCATTCTATATAAAAATTATATTTTTATATTTCTACTTTATATATAAAGATCGAATTTTTACCTCGCTATATCATATATAAAAATCGTATTTTTATATTCTCCATCTTATAAAAATTATATTTTTATTATCATACCTATATAAAAATTATATTTTTTATATGCCACTAGTATAAAAATTATATTTTTAACCTTTCTATATTATAAAAATTATATTTTTATTCTATACATTATATAAAAATCAAATTTTTATTATCTATATAATATAAAAATCATATTTTTTTCTGCTACTTAACATAGATAAAAATCAAATTTTTATCGTTCTATATTGTGTATAAAAATCACATTTTTATAAAATTAAAAATCGTAACTTTACATACTAAAAAAACTTCTTTTTCTAACTCCAAATCAAAACTTTTTCTATAACCAAATAAAATCAAAACTAAGATTTAAAAATTATGTTTTATAATTTAAATAAAATCAGTTTTAACACAACATTTCATGTAAATAAAAATAAATAATTACAGTAGAAATTATTGGAGCGGGGAGGGGCTGTCAGGGTTCACCGGAAGTAGGGGGTGTCGAATGCTGCTCTGCCAAGGTCAGGGCGACTAACGGAGGGAGGAGGTGGAGGGGTGCTGCGGGGTTCAGGTGGTGGGAGGGCTTGGACGAGAGGGCGAAGGCAGGAGGGCTAGGGGTTAGGGCGAGGTCGGGTTTCAGAGAGGAAGAGAAGAGGCGGAGGAGCAGGAGATGGAAGAGGGAGGAGGCGGAGCACGGTGAGGGGGGAGGATCGACATCGGCGGAGGAACGATTTGGTGGTGGAGAGGATTTTGGATCGAGAAATTTGAGATTGGGCTGAAGTGGGAATGAGGGAGAGGTAGGTGAGAATAATAATATATATATATATATATATATATTATTTAATTAGTTATTTTAATTTCCATAAGGTTGACTTTTCGTTCGAACCCCAATTGAGACCCAACAACTATCATCCCTAGCTAATTACCCACATTCCGAACACAATGGGATATGCTGCGTAAGCCAATTCGGCCGTTACGATAGGTTTTCTCTTAAATCAAAATTTAAATATATATATTCAATTCGAACGTACTTTTCAAATTACCGGGACCACATACCAACACTAAAAATTCCATAAAAATTATTTCTAGCTTCGTATTAACGATACGATCCTGACAAAACTAATTTCGTCAAATTCTGAGACCGTTTGAAAATTGGCCATTTTCTGGTCGACCCGAATTTAATTGAGACTGTTAAAACACGTTTAACTTCGCCACGCTCACATATTAATTCAAAAAATTATGAAAATTGGAATCTAGAAATTACTAGACATCCCAGATCCAACAAAAGTGGTTTCGTCAAAATCTGAGGTCGTTTGCAAAATTTCCATTTTTAAGGGCCAGAATTCCATAGCGACTATTCTAAATTTTCATTTGGGCGTATCTTTTGATTCCCGCTATGAAATTTTGATTTTTCGGATTCGTTGGAAAGATATTCTCAATTAGATTCTATTATTTTTGGTTTCGCTAAATTCCAGTTTATTTTGAATCCTGTACATTCATTTGAAGTTTGAAATCGAATTACCGAACTACCGCGCCATTTTCGATTCCTTTTATAATTATAAATAAATATTTATATTCTAACGACGATCTATATAAATATATACGTCCTAATTATATTCAAAATAAATTTTCTCGTCATTATTATTTAAAATAATCCATTTTAAATATTCCAAATTCATTAAAATTGCCAAAATAAAAATTTTTAACTGGCTCGGATTTCCGGGTTGTTACAATCTCCCCCACTTAAAACTTTTCGTCCTCGAAAAGGAACAAAGATGAAAGTTGTTTTCTAATCAACTCAACTTTCATTATTTTCATTACGGCTTCAGTTCTTCAACTTTTCAGTTTCTAAGAACTTTTCAAATTTTTCAAAAATTTGGCTAAGACCCTAAATTTCTGAAAAATTTCGCCATAACCTCCCCTGCACCGGGGACTTCGGGATATTTCATATAGCCTTCCATGGCCTTCTTCAATCCAAAAGAAAAAGAAAAAGCCAAGCGGCTCATAAAATCACCCAAAACTCAAGAAATACAATAAACATGTACCTATTTGTCGGGCAAACAATTTTATTCCTCTGCTCTAGCCTCCTTGCTATGACCTGTTCAATGTATATATATATATATGTACATGTATGCATTTGCAAATAATTTTCAATACAGTTCAATATTTGGTTCAATTTGGCCTAAATTCGTCGTTCATTCATATAATGGTTTAAAAGAATAATCATACAACACAACCATCAATCAATTAGTGAATTAATGTTTCAAATTCATAATTTTGATATATCTATACAGAAAATCATGTTTTTTATGCCAATTCACAACAATAAATTCTATCTAGTTTTGGTTCTCACACCAGTCTAAAGGAAATATATAGATATCACACTTTCGAAACTCGAACATAAATATTGATGATGCGATCGCTATCGTCAGTATCATCTCCGGGCGACTAGAGTATGATTCTATATCTATCCAGTATATTAAAACTTCGAATACACGTTTACAAGGCGTATATGCAAAATCTTTATATATTGGATTGTCCAAATTCAAAATAAAATGAATATTCAAATACGTATAAAATGGTTTCAATTTTCAAAACAAAATTGGTTTTCATTTTTATTTGAAAAATATACTCTCTTTCGACCCGTTCTAGGATACTGCTGATCCCATCTCTAACGAGCCACTCTCATTGGACATTACAAATCCAATTTCTGATGAATTCTTTCGTTTGGTTCTAATGTGCCTTGTTCCCGAGCTTTGTAAACCAAAGCTCTGATACCAAATGTGACGACAAGGAATTTCGCTCGATCCGAATCGATCGTTAAACCGACCAAGACCGTTCGAAACTCCTGATCGTATGAGAACACGACAAACCAGAACACAGATAGAAGAACATTTCATTGTTTATTACAACAATTCCATCAGAATACAAGAATACTACAAAGTATGAATAAATATTATACAACAGGAAATATCAGAGATTTAAATACAATACTGCAGCGGAAACATAATACAAAATATAACTGGAAGAAATACATGGATACAGAGCTTTCCGAATATCACTTCAGCTATAAACCAGGACCTGTGAATATAAATCTGCAAAACCCAACTACTAGCTGCCCATGTGGAAAATAAGGGCACCCAGAGTTTAGGTTAAAACAATAAACTCCAGGTCAGTCATGTGACTGGTGTGAGAACTAAAACAGTTAAATTTGATTTTTTAAGTTCGGTAAATCAAGGGACCACGCCGTATAACACGGAACGGGTTTTTACCCCAAGAATACCAGTGCTTAAACAAACAGCGCAATGCTAAATATAGAACAATGAAGCTGTTATAAGACCCAGGTCCCATCACACAATGCAACGCAAGCCGGAGGATAGGGTTTTACCTTATAACAGCCAAAAATGCTTGATACGTGAAATTTCATCTTTTATTATTACTATAAGTGAAGAAAACAACTTCAATCATAAGTATAAATCATAGACGGCATAATATCCCATGCTACCATGTCGCCATACTAGGCTCTACAAATAAAACCGAATGACACGTATTGGAAATTGGATTCCATCATGAGTCGAGGCAAGGGGCAAGCTCCTCTCCGTTTCGAGACACTCTAGCAAATGTCTCAAGACCCCACTATGATCCTTGGAATCAGTTGGGCTGGTCCTCTATTACTTTTGAGGATTGACAATTCTTGAACACATGTTTCCCAGTCCTAACAGACCTAATATCGAGGCGCCTCATCCAACTTTCGCAAAGGTGAAAAAGTATATAAATGTCAGCCAGTTTAAGCACTGACACCACCTATAGCTAGAAAGAAACGTCGTGTTCTCCCAACGGTCCGTATCCCGTTTTTGACTCATACCGAGGTGTGAGGCTCGCGAATTCACGTTATACACAAACCTATGCCACGTAGGCCATGCTTTGTTCATCAACCACAAGACTTTGCTTTTCAACAGAAGCCTTGATCATTTGCTACTTAGGCGTGCCACACAGGCAATTCATGCGATTGATATCTATCGATATATAACCTCTGAGCTCGTACGTCTCAGAGAAGGGCATTAAGCAAGAGAATAAATTCTCCGCCGCCAAACAGATATATATTTAATAGAAATCAATCACACAGAATAAAATCCAATGTCAGACACACAGTCCTTTTACAAGTCCGTTCTGGGTCTGAACGAAACCGGAGGCACTTTCCTCGCATATCCGTCGATCTCCAAGTACGTCTGGACGACCACCAACTGATTCCCTCATCTTGGGTGTACAGCCTAATCAAGATCATCAGTAATCACCCAAACGATGTGAAGACCCTCGGTCTTCAACCACCGTCTTCACCTTCGACTTATCGTCGAATCGGTTATTCAGAATGGGTATAAACCCGACCTTTCTGAATAACCCACGAATATAATAAACAAATGTTACACAAACACAACATACGCCTCATTCCAATTCATCAGTCAATTTCACATTCTTAGGGAAAGGTTCCCATTAATTTTATCAAAGATAAATTCTTTGAAATTTATACTTTAATCTTCCTTTGAATATCATTTCAAAACTAGTCGGGATTAGCGAACCACACCGAAGTAATTATTTATTTTATTTCCCAATCCCAACCTATTTATCCCAGGGAGCAAAACTGGTAATACCCCATATCTAACACCACGGTGTTATCAGTAAATATTAATTACTATTTCACGTTCAAATCTAATTACAGATTTAACTATCGCTTTGGAGCAAAACTGGTGATACTCCATTCTCGATCATTTTAATATAACTAAAGATTCATTAAAACTCCACTTAGTTCTAATCTTTAATTGGGTTAAAGAACCGATGTCATTTAAAACACGGTTCACGATAAACCCAAAATTCCATTTGATATTAAATACAAGGCTCTGAATAGAAAATATATCGGCTTATATTCAATATCAAATTCTGATTATTTTTAAAACCACCTCAAATCCAATTTATTTATTTAAAAATATTGGATTTTAATTCTAGTTCAAAACTAGTTCATTTCGATAAAAATATATTTTTATGCTTTCAAATAGGGAATTTTTCATCCCAGTTCTTTCCAATTCATATATTTTGATTTTACACAAATTTTAGATATTTTTAATAATTTTATCAAGGCCCGTACTGTCGATTTCGGATAACGGTCGTCGAACTGCACTTACAGCGACCTTTTCTAAATTTTATTTGGACGTATCTCCAAATCCAACCGTTAGATTTCAAATTTCTAATATTCATTGGAAAGATCTTTTCAATACGAACCCAACGGTTCCTGTTCCAGGATAATCCGACGGTTGGATCTCCCGTAATGTCAATTTGAAGTCAATGGTCGAAATTCACGAACTGCCGCAGCGCGGCGCGTTCTATTCAGGCCATTTAATATGTATATTATATATATTTCATCGATTTCACTTCTAAACGTATTTTAAAATTTGTTTTCAAAACGATTTCAACTTCATATTCAATTTCAAATCAAAATTGAATATTCCATATCATCAATGATAATATTTTCAAATGTTATATTTTGAAATCACTTCCTTTCCTATATTCATTATAAAAACGAATAAAATCGGTATAAATATCGTTTGCGTCAAAATGGCGTATCACTAATCAACACGGCTTTATATATTTCAATCACTTCGTTATTCTATTCAACAAATGAATATTTATTCTATTCAACACATGAATCTATATTTCTATCAACACTTGATTAATCTCAACAAATGAGTACTGTCAACACGTGACTATTTTTGTTATGTAATATATTTTATAAAATTTTGATAAAGATGTTAATTTTTATTGCTAAAATATTTCGTTCAACACATGAATCTATATATTTTTCAACACATGAATATATATTTCTTTTCAATACATGAATATATATTTCTTTTCAACACATGAATATATATTTCATTATATTCTTTATTTTCTAAATTGGAATGAGGCCCAATCAATTACCATATAATGTTAATTATATGGATTCCACTCAGAACATGTATATAATAGCAACAATAAATAATCAGCCATCATCCAAAGTGCACAACACAACTGCATGTCAACCTATCGATTGACACACAACTAATTATTG
Organism: Allium sativum; assembly: GCA_030737875.1. Classification (NCBI taxonomy): domain Eukaryota; kingdom Viridiplantae; phylum Streptophyta; class Magnoliopsida; order Asparagales; family Amaryllidaceae; genus Allium; species Allium sativum. Next base: position 421,650,298 of record CM060909.1, on the reverse strand, counting down.
GGACTAGTGTACGTCAAATATCATCCCAATACCCGTGTGGGGTTTCACATCAACAAACACTGAATATTATTTGTGCAGTTGGGCGATGTGTAAAATTTATCGTCCCAATCAATATCAGTCAAATCAGTGTACATAAACAAATCGTCTGATTTGTAAATGAATATTTTACTTTATTCACACACACGTTAAAAATTATATTTTTAACGATAAAATATTTTATTTCAACACATGAATTTCTATTCAGTTCATTTACACAATAAAATGATATTTTTATTTTTCTAACTTATTTTAGAAAATTTCGGCGGCATAACGGCACGATACTAGAAACGGGACAAGGCCTAGCCTTATCCCTGGTCTAGTGATGGCCCACGCCATACACATATCAATCAAATCACTTTCATTTCACACACCAAACCAAATTCAAATCAACTAATCTAATCAAATTCACAATCAAACAAACAAGTCCATTGTCTGTGGACGATGGTGTCGGGTGCTTCTAAACACCGTCTGCATCCTAGTATATATTTATAACTAGAAAAGAAGAGTAAAAGTGAGAAGTTCTCACAGAGGGTTCCACTCCGCCGTGCTTTGCTTTTGAACTGCTGAACCGTCTGGATCGGTTTGGAATTCCAATGCAATCTTTTCACGCTGTTCAAATAAAAATTATATTTTTATCACTTCATTCTAATAAATAAAAATCATATTTTTATTTCTCCTTCATATATATTTTCGACGCTTCATTCTATATAAAAATTATATTTTTATATTTCTACTTCATATATAAAAATCGAATTTTTATCTCGCTATATCATATATAAAAATCGTATTTTTATATTCTCTATCTTATAAAAAATCATATTTTTATTATAATACCTATATAAAAATCATATTTTTAATATGCCACTAGTATAAAAATTATATTTTTATACTATACATTATATAAAAATCAAATTTTTATTACCTATATAATATAAAAATCAAAAAAATTTCTGCTACTTAACATAGATAAAAATCGAATTTTTATCGTTCTATATTGTGTATAAAAATCACATTTTTATAAAATTAAAAATCGTAACTTTACTTACTAAAAAAAACACTTCTTTTTCTAACTCAAAATCAAAACTTTTTCTATAAACAAATAAAATCAAAACTGAGATTTAAAAATTATGTTTTATAATTTAAATAAAATTAGTTTTAACACAGCGTTTCATGTAAATAAAAATAAATACTTACAGTAGAAATTATTGGAGCGGGGAGGGGCTGTCAAGGTTCACCGTAAGTATGGGGTGTCGGGTGCTGCTCTCGCGAGGTCAGGGCGACTAACGGAGGGAGGAGGTGGAGGGGTGCTGCGGGGTTCAGGCAGTGGGAGGGCTTGGATGAGAGGGCGACAGCATGATGGCTAGGGGTTAGGGCGAGGTCGGGTTTCAGAGAGGAGGAGAAGAAGAGGCGGAGGAGCAGGAGATGGAAGAGGGAGGAGGCGGAGCACAGGGGTGGAGGATCGACATCGGCGGAGGAGCGATTTGGTGGTGGAGCGGATTTTGGATTGAGAAATTTGAGATCGGGCTGAAGTGGGAATGAGGGAGAGGTAGGTGAGAATAATATATATATATATATATATATATTATTTAACTAGTTATTTTAATTTCCATAAAGTTGACTTTTCGTTCGAACCCCAATTGAGACCTAACGACTGTCATCTCTAGCTAATTACCCCCATTCCGAACACAATGGGATATGTTGCGTAAGCCAATTCGGCCGTTACGATATGTTTTCTCTTAAATCAAAATTTAAATCTATATATATTCAATTCGAACGTACTTTTCAAATTACCGGGGCCACATACCAACTCTAAAAATTCCATAAAAATTATTTCTAGCTTCGTATTAATGATACGATCCTAACAAAACTAATTTCGTCAAATTCTGAGACCGTTTGAAAATTGGCCATTTTCTGGTCGACCCGAATTTAATTGAAACTGTTAAAACACGTTTAACTTCGCCACGCTCACATATTAATTCAAAAAATTATGAAAATTGGAATCTAGCAATTACTAGACATCCCGGATCCAATAAAAGTGGTTTCGTTGAAATCCGAGGTCGTTTGCAAAATTTCCATTTTTAAGGGCCAGAATTCCATAGCGACTATTCTGAATTTTCATTTGGGCGTATCTTTTGATTCCCGCTATGAAATTTTGATTTTACGGATTTGTTGGAAAGATATTCTCAATTAGATTCTATTATTTTTGGTTTTGCTAAATTCTGATTTATTTTGAATCCTGTACATTCATTTGAAGTTTGAAATCGAATTACCGAACTACCGCGCCATTTTCGATTCCTTTTATAATTATAAATAAATATTTATATTCTAACGACAATCTATATAAATATATACATCCTAATTATATTCAAAATAAATTTTCTTATCATTATTAGTTAAAATAATCCATTTTAAATATTCCAAATTCATTAAAATTGCCAAAATACAAATTTTAAACTGGCTCGGATTTTCGGGTTTTTACATCCATATTGGTTTAATTTGAAGTTATATCTACGTTTAATTTGGTTATATTTGATAATAATAATTTATTCAATTAAATTGTTCTGGAATTTAATTATATTTTATCGATATTATATAAGCCTTAGAAATAGCAATTTTCCAAACGATCTCCGGTTTCGATGAAACGAATTTAATTGAAATACGTATAACTAGTTATTGTAAGATTTCAGGTTTGGAGTCAATCATAGTTGTTTATGAGCGGGCGATATTTAAATGTGAACCGATGAATAATTGAAATTAAAATAACTCTATTTTGCAAACGAAGTCGGCTTTCAACGAAATTAATTTCATTTGATATGAAACATTAATATATAGCGGTTCGTCCATTTTTGTTATGTTTGAAATTCGTATGCGGCGGTGCATATATTTAACGTGTTACGTAAATAGATGTATAATTTAATTAACCATGTAAAAATAATATATTGTATATATTACTTCCACCCTAAGTAAATTAAAACTATACATGACTACCCTAACATTGCTTAAGCATTAAGGAATGAAAACTAGCCTACCCCATCATTTGATTTCAAACTGCATTTACCCTATCCCATACGTTCAGACCAAAAATAGGATATAGTACCTACCATATTTCTTCATTACTAAGCAAGCCGAACCTACCCTATATTGATCACCTACGTCTAATCACACAGAACTACCCTACCCTATTAGAAATTAACATGGCTACTTCGTACCCCTCTATAACATGCCAACCAAACATTTCTTCTGCTATAAAAACAAAGCATCCTCTCAATTTAGTTTCGTTTTTAGTAAGCATGAAGAGAACTGACCTCAATGCGAGAAACAAAATTTAACTCCGCGTCCACTTCGTATAACCGATGGTCCTAACTAAAGAAGCAAAGAGAGAGAAGAGTGCTCACGAACGACAGTGGTGACCGGGTTTCCGACATCGAGGAAGTGGTGCAGTACGGGGTTGTTAATGGCATGAGTTTATAGTGTACTGGAAAGAGGCGAGGGTCTAGGAGGGGCGAGGTCAGGCCAGAGAGGTAGAGGAAGGTTGGGCGTAGGTATAAATGGTAGTGGACGACACGCCGATGGTCGAGGCGAAAGTTGATCGACGTATGGCGTGGGTGTTTGGTGCAGCAGCAAAGTGAAGGCGCGATGTCATATGGGAGAAGAAGAAATGGGAGTGACAATCGCAAATAAAAGATGACATGGGTAATGGAGCAGGTAGAAGATAATACAAATGTGGTTAATCGAATATTGAAATATGCCCAACCTTATATTAGTTTGCCTAATCACGTTTAACTGGGTTATATAATATTGGCATTAAGATAATATAATTATCTATAATATATCCTATTGACATTTACAACATATGAATGTGTGTGTGAAAGGGTTATATAACCCAGTTATATTACAGATGGTTAAAGAATGGGTATTTATCTAATCATATTGGCATAACCATTTATTTTGAATTAATCTAGTTGGATCCTAATAATAATATGGGTTATACTGATAATTAACTTTAAACCTGGATATATTCTGGAATGTTCAGAGTACAATGCGTAGGAATCAACTTACTGATTTATACAACCCAGCTATATTACATGGCCAGTTTAATAACGTGTTCCAAGGAATTAAATATAACAGGTTATAAATAAAAGGAGCAGGTGGAGAGAAAGTTTCACATGCTTAATCTAAGTAAATCAGGGGTCGATAATTACATATTAGGTTAGTATGAATAAAGTTAATTAAGACATTAATTAATAAATTTAAATAGTGTGACCTTATAATTTATATAATGTGTGCGTATACTAATAGAATGGAACAAACCAAACAACATTGAGACCGTATCAACGAGCACTTTAGGGTGAAGCCAGTTTGGACGGAGATGGAAGCAGTTGAGGTTTTTAATTAAATTAAACACATGTTTAATTTAATTAAAAAAGAACCATTTAATAGATGAATGGAGTCCAAGGTGAGTTTACTCACTTAGTTAGTTCCACTTATGTTTTATATAAGTCGGGTTTAATATTTGTGTGCTAAGGTAACCAATTGAGGTAACCTACCTTGTTGGTCATGTTTATAATAATATAAACGTACAAATTTAATAGTTGGATGCTTGTATTGCTGTTATTAGTTGATTGTTTAAATTTATTTGTTAAACTGATTATTTTAGTCTATTATGATGGAAATATATTATCGTATTGAATGAATGGTTTATTTGAGGTAACCTATTTGGATTCAGGGAAAACAGGTTGGAGGAATCCAACTGGATTCCTAAAATTTATAGTTTATTTTCAAATCATCAGTATATGAACTGTTTAACTAATCTAATCAGATGCTTGATTTGGTTAGTGGTTATTGAATTAAAATTCAATGGTTGTTATGTTATTAACCAATGGGCAGTATTAGTTAAGTAATTGCAGTAGATGGTCCTAAAATCCATCATTTTATAAACATCGGTTTATTGTCAGGTGAACTGATAGAAATGAAGTTATAAATTTATTTTATAACTATAAATATATTTTGAAATCTATTTGTATAATTTATTTTGAATAAAAGGTTTATAAAAATAAAATCAATTATTTTATTATTTATAAGTAATTATAAACTATAATTCAATTTCTTGTATTTAAACAAGATTTATAAGCAAGTAATTCGGAATTAACCTAGGAATTAATAGTCAGGATTAATTGTTTTAAAGAAAGAATTAAGCAAATTATTTAAATTAATTGTTAACTAATTTGAATGGGAAGACTAATTGGAACTGGTTAACAAGTTAACCATAGTTCTAGTTGACCAGGTCAACTGTTTTAACTGGAATTGAGTACTAAATTAATTTATTCACATTTAAATTGATAATGGATAGTTGTGACAAGCATTTGTCATAATCTAATACGATCTCTCAAGAGATTGAACGATCTTTTTAATTAGTTGATTTTAAAGACAATTATTCAATTATTAATTATTTAATGAAGTAAATTTTTATTATATTAACCTATAAGGAAGATTAAATATTAAATTACCATTAATGTTGAAGTAAACTATTTTATAGTATTGAAATGGATTATTATTTAATAATCGTAGTAATGATGTTATGATTAGGATTAAATTTACTGGAGTTAATGGAGTCTTAAGACCTGTTTATGATTGAAGGGAATTATAAGTCAAATTTATTAATAGTAATAGAAGTCAAGTTAAAATGAATTCTTATTAAGAATTCTATCGATTTGATTTATATAAAAGCCATGTTGATTTGTATAAAAGCAATGTTGAATAAAGTATAAAGCCTAGTTGAGAATGGATTAATGTGGTAAATGATTTCAAGAATCGAAACGAGTTTATAGATTGATTATAAACTTAAGGAAGACTAAATGGAATTGAAAAGCCTTAAAGCGATAAACTATAGAGCGAAGTTGAAATAAGAACTTAAATGGATTTGAAATTGGTGATGCAAGTTAGTTCAATAATTCGATTTAAATTCAAATAATTTATATATGAAAGGAATTTTGTTGAAATAAAATCGAGATATGTTTGAGATAATTTTTTTTGGCAACGCAGTTTGAGATAAATTTATGAGGAGTTTAAAAATGATTTTATTTATAATAAAATCAGGACTCGTATATGTAATATTGAAAGGATGTTTAATGATAATAGTTATGGTCTTAAATTGAGTAAATGTATTTAAGGTTTGAATTAAGGGGTTTCAAAAGAAAGAGTAGGGTTTTAAATCCTTATTTTATAGAATAAAATATGGAAAATTTCCGTGATATTTACTGAAGGTTGGGTTTTCGTTAACAAACTTTTATTTATTCTGAAGGTAAGAATGTTGTCAATTCAAGGTTTGAGAGATAAATAAAATACCCCAATTTGAATGACTTCACGATTATCCAAAGGATAATACTAGTTTGGGTAACGAGGGTAGATTAGGATAACAAATATATTATTTCCATTAATAATCGTTATAATCATTAAATTTAAATTTTATAAGCTGAATTAAATAGTTTTGAGAATATTCTTATTTTGAAATAAGAAGTAAAATGCTATGTTCTAAATATTGGAAGATATAAAAGTTTTGATTAAAACTGGTAAATTAAAGAGGCCAAGTGACGTTGTATACTAAACCAGTGGATCCAATTTATTTTTATGAATGAATAATTGTTTATTTGGTAGTTAAATAACCGGCTATAAAATCTGGCCTAATACGATTGTTGGTACGGAAAGACTAGGATCAAAAATTATATTCGAAAACCATTCTGAACCAGCGAATACGTGGAAGATGATGATTGAAGATGGAGCAGTTGAAGACCGTTGATCTTCATGAACAGAAGAACTACTTCACTACAAGAATATACACTAATTATAACATTTTTGTATAGCGTTCTTTCTCTTCCAGTGTTAAATTCATGCGGAATGAAAAAGCTAATAAATACAAACGCTGTACACTGACCGTATGGGAATAAATTAGTATTAAAAATCTCTAAATGCTATACGTTTTCACTTCGATCCATGTAGAACAGAAGCGGGTTCTTTCCATCTTGCTTTTCTCGTTTCCCTCCTGAAATTTCACTTCCCCTAGTTTTCTTCTACAACCTCATTTCGTGCCCTAAATTTCATTCACTAAACGTAGTATATCGACCTCAATTTAAATCATCACAACACTAATTTCACGACATAGATTCTCCATCTTTGACCGATTGCAATTTTTCGAGATCTCAGATGGCCAAACCCTAGTTTTATGCTCTACGATTTAAGGTAATTTCTTCAGTCAGCTTGAAACCTAGTTGTGTCGTCAGATTAAAAAATAATCACATAATTTCACATTTATTTTGATGGGTACATTCGGAAAAGTGATCTACTTTGTTAGATTCTGGATTGGCGAAACTGGTTAAGCGGTTGAACATCTTGCCTGTCGTCTCCAAGGCAATTACTACTTCCAAGTGCAACATACATAATTATTTTCAGGTTCATTGCTCATGTAAAAGATTAATTTGTTGGTTGTGGAGACATCTTGTATTAGATTTTGTTTGAGCTAGAAGTCTAAAATATTTGGAATGGTTGTTCGGGATTTGTTTGAGTTTACAATATCTTCCCTTATTTGATTCCAGTGGGAAGACATTGCATGCTCAGGAATATTGTTGACAAAACACCAAGTGTTCACAAAGAAGCTTTTGTTTCTTCAGTCGCATCTTTGCTTGGGAAATGTTGAATTGGGTCAAGGATCTTCCGTTTTTTATGGATGTGTTTTAAGATGTATGATCTCGTTGCTGCAGGTGGTTTAGTTGCCTTCATACAAATATGTAACTAATATTGATTTATTCTCAATTTATGTTGGTTTCACTTTGCAAATACTGGTGACAACCTAACGTGTTTCCTCATTTTTCTTTCTTCTTTATTCAGGAGACATGAACAATATCTATGTTGGATCTGGAACAAATATTCAAGATCACTCTCTTGTCCATGTTGCAAAATAAAATATTGCTGGCAAGGTTTTACTCACCATTAATGGAGATAATGTTTCAATTGGTATGTATGTATCACTCCTTTTCTAGTGGTTAAACCCACTTCGTAAGATATGAATATTAAACAATGTATATTTCTTAGTGTGTACAAAATTAATAACTTAGAGGTGTTCCATGGATATTCAGTATCGTTATATTGAGTCATGATGCCAAAAAGGCATTATATATTACATACACACCGACAATACTTTCCTTGGAAGACTATAAAATCAAATTTCAACAACATATTGTAGACGTATCTTGTAACGACCCGGGGAAATTGCGATCCTGGATATCGCCATACAACACTATGTCGACTATTCAAGCATCGAAAACACTGGATAGTCAATGAAAGAAATTAGAGGGTGAGAATAGATAAGATAGAAACTGAGAATAGAAGAAGAAGAAGAACATACAATATCAGAGTAAATACGAATCTCACAGCGGAACGAACAACATATAGCAGATACAAAATTTTGAAATGAAATCAGTATATGTATATAGTAACATTATCAGGGTATAACACTTACAACACAGCGGAAATAACTATAGCTATAAAATCTTGAATCCTCCTGCTCCAAGCTCTCCAATTATATCTGAAAAATCCTGACTACTTGACTGCCCGTACAAAATTGGGCACCCAAGAATTTAGAGAAAACAAAACAAAACAAACTCTGGGTAAGTCATGGGATTGGTGTGAGTAAAACAATTTAAAACAGTTTGATAAAATAAATGATATCTCATAAGACCACGCCGTATAATGGAACGGCTTTTTCCCTTATGAGAATCCAAATCAATTTGATTTAACTTTCAAATCATTTTGAAAGAAACAATGATCTTTTATATCAAAACTCTTTTGATATTATAATAGTGTCTATCAACCATAATATAATAATCATCTAGCAGAACGCTTTCATCTCACGTTCCACATATATAGTATATAATCAAAACCGCGAGCACTTATTGGGTAATGGATTTCCAACTATGACAAGGTATGGAACCACCTTCCGATAGTGTACCTCTAGAGAGGAATACACTGGGTTCAACAAGAACATCTTGCAACCCGACCACACATGACCGACCACTCATTTCGCTTGAGTGTATCGAATGTATATCACCAACGGTTGGGATCAGCAACCATTTCCCGAATGGGACAACATTGAATAGATTAAAGAATGAAATGAATATCTCTAGATAGGTGATAATACACCCTATTTCGCAGCCAACCACTTAGCCATGCTGCCTGCCCGATTTTTGTCATTTCTCGGTTGTGAGGCTAGAGGCCACGCTTATCTCTGGCAGATCACACATTTATTCAATTTGAATGTCACATCGTCATACCCGCCAAATCACAAATTGACTTCCCCAAAAATACAACGGGTATACAGCTAAGAGAAACGAATTCCTCCGCCACCAAACGTAAATACGTTTGAAGAGATCAACTTACGCGATCCATTAAATATACTCTGTCAGACATTCTTCCATACAGGTTGTGCTGGGACTGGATAAACTGAAGGCACTATTCTGTAAACAGAACAGCCCTTGCATAACTCCGTCTTCAATTTTCTTCATCATATTTGATCGCAACGCTAATTCCTATACAGAGTGGTTTTCAGATAATGAATCTGATCCCGGTCTCTCCGTATTAACAACGGAAAAATGGTCAAAAACTTTGATAGTCAGCGAGTTAACTATCAAAGAAAAATACGTGTGCAAACAACGATATTATTTCCAAATGGAAATTATATCGATCAATCATCATTTATCTCTTAAATTAATTTATCATTAATTTATTCATTTTCCATTTCCTGTTTCCATATATTCAATATTTCTTATTTTCTAATTTTAGAAAATATAAGTTATTACTCATTGGAAAACAGTTCTGATTCCTATTTGGAAAATATTTCCAAAATTCCTTCATTTGATTTAAACAGATGTTTAAATAAAACATCGCGATGCCAACTCAACCCATTACACTCATTAACTAAATTCACTTAAGCAACCTTCACTATCGAACCTTAACCATTCCTTAGTTAAAACGAAGCCAATCAAGTTGAGGTATAACTACCTCTCAGACCTTAACTGAACAACATTTCTAACTTCGAAACAGACAAGTTCCACCTTTTAAACCTTTAACAAACTTCCTTACGTAACTCTCTTTTGAATAAATCTCTATTCGATAACTCTTTCCTTCGAATAAACTATATTCGATAATCTCTCTTCGATTAACTCTATTCTATTAACTCTATTTGATTAACTCTATTGGATTAACTCTATTTGATTAACTCTATTGGATTAACTCTATTCTATTAACTCTATTTGATTAACCCTAATCGGTTAACTCTATTGGATTAACTCTAATCAATTAACTCATATCAATTAACTCCCATCAATTAACTCCTTTCGAATAAACTATATTCGATTAACTCCTTTTGAATAAACTATATTCGACTTACTCCTTTAACTCTATTCGAATGAACTATATTCGATAACTCCCTTAACTCTATTCGAATAAACTATATTCGATAATCCTTTTGAATAACTAATATTCGATAATCCTTTCGATTAACTCTAACTCGAATAACTCTAATCGATTAATTCTAATTCGATTAACTCAGCTCGATTAACTCAATTCAATTAACTCTAATCGATTTGCTCTATTCGATTAGCTCAAATCGATTTACTCTATTGGATCAACCCTATCGATTCACTCTAATAGATTAACTCTAAGGAATTAACTCTAATTGATTAACTCTTTTTCAACTAAACTATATTCGATAATCTCCTTTTCTCTATTCGAATAAACTATATTCGATAACTCTTTTTCTCTATTCGAATAAACTATATTCGATGATTCCTTTCGAATAACCAATATTCGATAACTCTTTTCGAATAACCAATATTCGATAACTCTTTTCGAATAACCAATATTCGATTACTCTTTTTTTTCGACTAACACTATTTGATTACAAATACTTCCTTTTCTATTTGTTTATACAAATATTTCCTTTTCTATTGGTTTTACAAATATTCCCTTTTCTATTTGTTTATATAGAAAATAAATATTTCCTTTTCAATTCTATTTATTTAACAAATAAATATTTCCTTTTCAATCCTATTTATTTAACAAATAAATATTTCCTTTTCAATCCTATTTATTTAATAGATAAATATTTCCTTTTCTCTTTCTGTTTATTTAACAAATAAATATTTCCTTTTATCTTTCTATTTATTTAACAAATAAAGATTTCCTTTTTCTTTCTATTTATTTAACAAATAAATATTTCCTTTTCTCTTCTATTTGTAAATGTTTTACAAATATTTATCTTTCTATTTTATTTGTTAATGTTTTACAAATATTTCTTACGGTAATTTAGATACCCTATAACAATGATCAATATCATCAAATGCACATAATCAAAAGCAGATTATATATCACATCATATATTTCAATATATGAAAAATAGTAAAATTAAATGTTGAGGAATCAGTTGGATTCCTCCGACCTGTTTCCCTGCATCCACATATGTTAAACAATATAATTAACATCAATTTCATTTCACTATGAAATATTCTGCTAAACAGAATCAATTTATATATATATATATACACATATTTATTTATATATATAACCAGATTTATAATTTGAACCAATTACTTAGCAGTTCAACTAAACAGTCAATACACAGCAATCAATCATCATTTATCAGTTCTAAATATACGTTATAAAGATATGAACTGGTAGAGTTGGTGAGTTTTACTCCCATTGGACGATCATCGTTGAATAACGATAATTGTCGCTTGATTCAGATGGACAATTTATTTTGCTATAAATTTTAACGGGCTCCAATCCACTCCCAGTCAGTTCCAATGTGTAGCCACTGTCCATACGATCCTATCGGATCTTGTTTCATCAAATTCTGATAATGTACGACGAAGTTATACATTATACTAGTTATATATATACGATTTAAACACTATTCATCTTTAATTAAATAATTGATTAAAGTTTAACCCTACTTAACTTCTTAATCACGTTCTTCCTCTAATGATCCTTCATCCTGAACACTACTGGAGTCGGCTTCTCCTTCCAATGGCCAGCGCTTACTCTACCTTGCAGCTCTTCTTTTCTTCGCCGACATCAAAATTAAAAGTACACAAATTCTCCTCATCACATTCTTATAAACTCCACCCCAATTTCAAGCAGCTCGAAACCAAAATGTCGAACTCGACTTCGAGTCCTCACAGAAACTCGCGACTCCAAACTACACCATCGCATCACATACTCAACCGGAAATCAAACAAACTATGCCGATAATCTCCTCATCTCCCTCTCTGTTTATCGATCCCAAAATCATACCACTCGACATGCTCAAAAGAAATGCGTCGTTCAACCTACCGGAGCTCGCTGCAGTGAGACCATCGACAGAAATTTTCACCCAACCAATCGGAACTTCACCAATAAGTGGTGTTTTCCATCCTAACCCCAAATTCAAACACCATTTCAAGCATCGATGCACAACCAATCCCCAAAACAAAAACCTCTAGCTCGCAGAAAAGAACAACAGCAAAACAGAAATATTTCACACCACCTAAAAATCATATCATCTTAAAGCCCTTGATCTCAGCGACTTATACATATACCTTTCGAGATTTCTAGATTTTTATTGGATTTGTTATGGGTTTTTATTTGAATTTGGAATTTACATTTCCTGAAACCATGATGGCGGAAATTTATTTTGATCGTGGAAAAACTGAATTAGGATTAGAAGAGTTAAGGTGTTTTTATAAAAGAAATATAATATTTTTATATTTGATTTTATATTGATTTTTAAGCAACTACTTGTTGTATTCATTGTTAAAAATCCCTGTGGTCACACACGGTATACAAAAATCACGAAACAGGACATGCAGCTACAGTTTGACATTACGAACCCAACGAAACTGGTTTCGTCGAATTCCGACTTCGTTTGCTCACACAGCGTATTTTTAACCATCGAAATACTGACTATTTTTCACATTAAAAATCCGTACGGCCACACAGTGACTTCAAAAATCACGGAAATTGAAATCTAGCAATAATTTAATATTACGGATCCAAAAAAATTAGTTTCGTCAAAAACGAAGGTCGTTTGCAAAATTGGCTATTTTTAAAGCTCTAAATCACCCATTTAAATATATTTAAAAATAATTAAATTTAATATTTAAAAATAAATATTATCGTATATATTCACAATAGAATATCATACAGCTCCAATTGGATTTATAACTTGATATTTCCAATTTGCCAGTTATATCGATATTCGATTTATATATAAAATCCTTTTATAATATAAATTAATATTTATAAATTTCAAAGGAATTTCATAGCAACTTTTCTAAAATTTGATTTGGACATAAATCAAAATCTACACAATGAAATCTCGATTTTTCTCTTTCATTAGAAAAATATACTTCACCAGCTCCGAACGTTTCTTGTTTCACAGATATCCGATTTAAAACGGATTCTGTATATTCATTTGGTGTTCGAATCGTCAAATAGCGAACTGCAGCACCATTTCGAGCTCGATTATAAGTATAATATAATTATACATTCAACTGTCGTTTATAAAATATATTCGTTAATATAATTCAACTCCAAACTGAATTATATATTATAAATGATCCAATTCACACAAAATTGTGAATTCCACTATTTCTGACTATTCCAGAAATTAAATATATTACTCTATTATTTATTTTAATTAAATATTCCATTTAATTTAACTAAACGACCATTTAATTCTCTGAATCACTATTTAAATAATTAAATTAATTAATTATAATATCGTAAAAATATGGGACATTACATTCTTCCCCACTTAAAATAATTTCGTCCTCGAAATTGCTAAGGTTGAAAACAAACCTTATTAACTGGTAAAAATTTATTTATTTTACTTTTAACTTCGGTTTCACTGTACCGATTAATTTCAATGAAATTATTAATTCATTCTTGTTCACGAAAATTTTCAAAATTCATTAAAATTTTCTAACGCCCTAAATTTTTGAAAAATTTCGCCAGCACCTCCTTTGTACGGCTCAATCGGTACAACTACAACTCGCCTCTCTAGGCCTTCTCCTACCCAAAAGAAAATCAAATAGCCAAGCGGCTTGCCAATTCGGCACATCAAAATATCGTACCCAATTAGAATATAAACTTGTACCTTTTTGTCGGGCATATCATTATATCATTTACATCTGCTCCCCATTCAGCATATACCAATGTCATCCCAATCAAACTCCAATCAATTTTTATCCTCAAACTCAATCATTTGCTTATATCCAAGCCCAATATCATTTCAAATTCGAGTTACATTCTCGATTCCAAACTCTTAACTCGATTATCAAATTACCCTTCAAATTCAAATCACAAAATTCCAATTTGTCTCGATATCATTCTAATTCAATTTTAGTTACTACTTAACTGACTTTATTTTAATTCCAATTGGCTTTCCCAATTTCAATTCAGTTTGGTTTTAACTCAAACAATCCTTTCCTGGGAAGTTTAAATCACTTAGCTTTTCAAAATTCAACCTGTCTTGTTCGAATGTCAAACAACCTATTTTCGCAAAATATTTCCAAAACAAAATCTTTGGTAGTAATCTGTCACTTACAACTCGAAAATGAACACTGATGACGCAGCTGTCATCATCAGAATTTATTTTCCAGTGATCGAAGTGAGTTCAATACTATATCACTTTCAAAACCATTTCTAAACATTCCCACTTTGAAATATATTTCAAAATATCTTTCACAAAGCTTGGAAAACATTTCCAACTCTCCCAGGATTTTAAATTTCACATATATTTAATTCAATTCCATTTACAAACACTTCTCCGGCTTTTAATTCAAATTCAAATTCTAAATTCAGATTTACTTCATCTTATTTCATATATTATATTCATATGAATTCTGATTGGTTATTTACATAACCATTCCAATTATAATCTTATTCGATTATAATTACAACTAACAAATTCAATAATAATATCAATATAAATCATCTACTTATATGAAAATAAATTTTCGGTAAAATTATATCATTTACCGTCTTTTCAAAAAAAATACCATGTCGGTTCATCATATTCGAGTGTTTATAAACTCCTACCGATATAGTGGATCAAACAGATCGACTAGAACTCATAAACAACTCAACCAATAAATCTCCACAATATAAAACAATTTTATATCAAATAACAAATACATTCACTCGTATATATACACTCAACTCAATCTAGGGTATTACTAACCCTATCTCTACTGAGTCTCGCCACAGAGCCAAGGTAATTACTTAACCTTAAGCTCTGATACCACTGTAACGAACCGGGGAAATTACGATCCTGGATATCGGCATACAACACTATGTCGACTATTCAAGGATCGGAAACACCGGATAGTCCAGGAAAGAAATTAGAGGGTGAGAATACATAAGACAGAAACTTAGAACAGAAGAAGAAGAAGAACATACAATACCAGGGTAAATACGAATCTCACAGCGGAACGAACAACATATAATAGATAAAAAAATTTGAAATGAAACCAGTATATGTATATAGTAACATTATCAGGGTATAACACTTACGACATAGCGGAAATAACTATAGCTATAAAATCTTGAAGCCTCCTTCTCCAAGCTCTCCAAGTATATCTGAAAAATCCTGACTACTTTACTGCCCGTACAGAATTGGGCACCCAAGAGTTTAGAGAAAAAAAAAACTCTGGGTAAGTCATGGGACTGGTGTGAGTAAAACAATTTAAAACAGTTTGATAAAATAAATGATATCTCATAAGACCACGCTGTATAACGGAATGCGTTTTTCCCTTATGAGAATCCAAATCAATTTGATTTAACTTTCAAATCATTTTGAAAGAAACAATGACCTTTTATATCAAAACTCTTTTGATATTATAATAGTGTCTATCAACCACAATATAATAATCATCTAGCAGAACGCTTTCATCTCACGTTCCACATATATAGTATACAATCAAAACTGCGAGCACTTATTGGGTAATGGATTTCCAACTATGACAAGGTATGGAACCTCGTTTCGATAGTGTACCTCTAGAGAGGAATACACTGGGTTCAACAAGAATATCTTGCAACTCGGCCACACATGACCGACCACTCATTTCGCTTGAGTGTATCGAATGTATATCACCAACGGTTGGGATCAACAACCGTTTCCCGAATGGAACAACATCCAATAGATTAAAGAATGAAATGAATATCCCTAGATAGGTGATAATACACCCTACTTGGCAGCCAACCACTTATCCATGTTGCCTGCCCGATTTTTGTCATTTCCCGGTTGTGAGGCTAGAGGCCACACTTATCTCTGACAGGTCACACATTTATTCACTTTGAATGTCACATCGTCATACCCACCAAATCACAAATTGATTTCCCCAAAAATACAACGGGTATACAGCTAAGAGAAACGAATTCCTCCGCCACCAAACGTAAATACGTTTGAAGAGTTCAACGTACGCGATCCATTAAATATACTCTGTCAGACATTCTTCCATATAGGTTGTCCTGGGACTGGACAAACCGAAGGCACTATTCTGTAAACAGAATAGCCCTTGCATAAATATGTATTCAATTTTCTTCATCATATTTGATCGCAACGCTAACGCCCATACAGAGTGGTTTTCAGATAATGATTCTGATCCTGGTCTCTCCGTATTGACAACAGAAAAATGGTCAAAAACTTCGATAGTCGGTGAGTTAACTATCAAAGAAAAATACGTGTGCAAACAAAGATATTATTTCCAGATGGAAATTATATTGATCAATCATCAATCATCATTTATCTCTTAAATTAATTTATCATTAATTTATTCATTTTCCATTTCCTGTTTCCATATATTCAATATTTGTTATTTTCTAATTTTAGAAAATATACGTTATTACTCATTGGAAAACATTTCTGATTCTTATTTGGAAAATATTTCCAAAATTCCTTCATTTGATTTAAACAGATGTTTAAATAAAACATCGCGATGCCAACTCAACCCATTACACTCATTAACTAAATTCACTTAAGCAACCTTCACTATCGAACCTTAACCATTCCTTAGTTAAAACGAAGCCAATCAAGTTGGAGTATAACTACCTCTCAGACCTTAACTGAACAACATTTCTAATTCGAAACAGACATGTTTCACCTTTTAAACCTTTAACAAACTTCCTTACGTAACTCTCTTTCAAATAAATCTATATTCGGTAACTCTTTCCTTCGAATAAACTATATTCGATAATCTCTCTCCGATTAACTCTATTCTATTAACTCTATTTGATTAACTCTATTGGATTAACTCTATTGGATTAACTCTATTGGATTAACTCTATTCTATTAACTCTATTTGATTAACCCTAATCGGTTAACTCTAATCAATTAACTCTTATCAATTAACTCCCATCAATTAACTCCTTTCGAATAAACTATATTCGATTAACTCCTTTGGAATAAACTATATTCGATTTACTCCTTTAACTCTATTCGAATGAACTATATTCGATAACTCCCTTAACTCTATTCGAATAAATTATATTCGATTTACTCCTTTCGAATAACTAATATTCGATAATCCTTTCGATTAACTCTAACTCGAATAACTCTAATCGATTAATTCTAATTCGATTAACTCAACTCGATTAACTCAATTCGATTAACTCTAATCGATATGCTCTACTCAATTAACTCAAATCGATTTACTCTATTGGATCAATCCTATCGATTAACTCTAATGAATTAACTCTAAGGAATTAACTCTAATCGATTAACTCTTTTTCAACCAAACTACATTCGATAACTCCTTTCGAATAAACTATATTCGATAAACTCCTTTTCTCTATTCGAATAAACTATATTCGATAACTCTCTTTCTCTATTCGAATAAACTATATTTGATAATTCCTTTCGCATAACCAATATTCGATAACTCTTTTCAAATAACCAATATTCGATAACTCTTTTCGAATAACCAATATTCGATTACTCTTTTTTTTCGACTAACACTATTTGATTACAAATACTTCCTTTTCTATTTGTTTATATAAATATTTCCTTTTCTACTGGTTTTACAAATATTCCCTTTTCTATTTGTTTATATAACAAATAAATATTTCCTTTTCAATTCTATTTATTTAACAAATAAATATTTCCTTTTCAATCCTATTTATTTAACAAATAAATATTTCCTTTTCAATCATATTTATTTAACAAATAAATATTTCCTTTTCTCTTTCTATTTATTTAACAAATAAATATTTCCTTTTTCTTTCTATTTATTTAACAAATAAATATTTCCGTTTCTCTTCTATTTGTAAATGTTTTACAAATATTTCTCTTTCTATTATTTTTTGTAAATGTTTTACAAATATTTCTTATGGTAATCTACATACCCTATAACAATGATCAATATCATCAAACACACATAATCAACAGCAGATTATATATCACATCATATACTTCAATATATGAAAAATAGTAAAAATAAATGTTGAGGAATCCAGTTGGATTCCTCCGACCTATTTCCCTATGAAATATTCTTCTAAACAGAATCAATTTATATATATACATATTTATATATATATATATATATAACCAGTCTATAATTTCAACCAATTACTTAGCAGTTCAACCAAACAGTCAATACATAGCAATCAATCATCATTTATCAGTTCTAAATATACGTTATAAAAATATGAACTGGTAGAGTTGGTGAGTTTTACTCACATTGGACGATCATCGTTGAATAACGATAATTGTCGCTTGATTCAGACGGATAATTTATTTTGCTATAAATTGTAACGGGCTCCAATCCACTCCCAGTCAGTTCCAATGTGTAGCCACTATCCATACTATCCTATCGGAACTTGTTTCATCAAATTTTGATATTGTACGACGAAGTTATACATTATACTAGTTATATATATATGATTTAAACACTATTCATCTTTAATTAAATAATTGATTAAAGTTTAACCCTACTTAACTTCTTAATCACGTTCTTCCGCTAATGATCCTTCTTCCTGAACACTACTGGAGCCGGCTTCTCCTTCCAATGGCCAGTGCGGCTCTTACTTACTCCACCTCGCAGCGAATGTGGCTTTGTGGGCTTCATAGACACATTAAAATAAATATGCTGAAGGAAATATAGTGTATTCTCCAAGTAAATTTCTTAATTTTATGGCACAATTGAATCAATAGTTACGATATGCCCGAGCAGGGAAGAAGAAGGGGAAGGAAGACGCTTGCCCGGACTGATTGGAAATGAATGGAACTGCTACTCTTGCACAACATCCTCTTCTGGCATCAATGCACGTACTAACTCCTGCCTGGTTTGGCTTGTTTGACAACTACCCTTGGAGAGAAGCTGATTGGTTCGAACTCACACTCATACTCGCACACTCAAAAATTCCTTGAACGAAAAGAAAGACCGAAGATATTTCATAGGCACACTCCACCGTGCAACTGTCTTTCTTTTCTTTACTGACATCAAAACCAAAAGTACACAAATTCTACTCATCACATTCTTATAAACTCCACCCCAATTTCAAGCAGCTCGAAACCAAAATGTCGAACTCGACTTCGACTCTTCACAGAAACTCGCGACACCAAACTACACCATCGCATCACATACACAACTGGAAATCAAACAAACTATGCCGATAATCTCCTCATCTTCCTCTCTGTTTATCGATCCCAAAATCATACCACTCAACATGGTCAAAAGAAATGCGCCATTCAACCTACTGGAGCTCGCTGCAGTGAGACCATCGATAGAAATATTCACCCAACCATTCGGAACTTCACCAATAAGTGGTGTTTTCCATCCTAACCCCAAATTCAACCACCATTTCAAGCATCGAACGCACAACCAATCCCCAAAACAAAAACCCAAGCTCGCGAAAAAGAACAACAGCGAACCAGAAATATTTTGCACCACCTAAAAATCATATCATATTGAAGCCCTCGATATCAGCGACTTATACATATACCTTTCGAGATTTCTAGATTTTTATTGGATTTGTTATGGGTTTTTATTTGGATTTGGAATTTACGTTTCCTGAAACCATGATGGCGGAAATTTATTTTGACTATGGAAAAACTTAATTAGGGTTAGAAGAGTTAAGGTGTTTTTATAGAAGAAATATAATATTTTTATATTTGATTTTATATTGATTTTTAAGCAACCGCTTGTTGTATTCATTGTTAAAAATCCTTGTGGTCACACACGGTATCCAAAAATCATGAAACTGGACATGCAGCTACAGTTTGACATTACAGACCCAACGAAACTAGTTTCGTCGAATTCCGACTCCGTTTGCTCATACAACGTATTTTTAACCGTCGAAATACTAACTGTTTTTCACATTAAAAATCCGTACGGCCACACAGTGACTTCAAAAATCACGGAAATTGAAATCTAGCAATAATTTAATATTACGGATCCAAAAAATTGGTTTCGTCAAAAACGGATGTCGTTTGCAAAACTGGCTATTTTTAAAGCTCTAAATAACCCATTTAAATATATAAATATATTTAAAAATAATTAAATTTAATGTTTAAAAATAAATATTATCGTATATATTCACATTAGAATATCATACAGCTCCAATTGGATTTATAACTTGATATTTCCAATTTTCCAGTTATATCGATATTCGATTTATATATAAAATCCTTTTATAATATAAATATATATTTATAAATTTCAAAGGAATTCCATAGTGACTTTTCTAAAATTTGATTTGGACATAAATCAAAATCTACACAATGAAATCCCGATTTTTCTCTTTTATTAGAAAAATATACTTCATCAGCTCCGAACGTTTCTTGTTTCACAGAAATCCGATTTAAAACGGATTCTGTATATTCATTTGAAGTTCGAATCATCAAATAGCGAACTGTAGCGCCATTTCGAGCTCGACTATAATTATAATATAATTATACGTTCAACTGTCGTTTATAAAATGTATTCGTTAATATAATTCAACTCCAAACTGAATTATATATTATAAATGATCTAATTCACACAATATTGTGAATTCCACTATTTCTAACTATTTCAGAAATTAAATATATTATTCTATTATTTATTTTAGTTAAATATTCCATTTAATTTAATTAAATGACCATTTAATTCTCTGAATCACTATTTAAATAATTAAATAAATTAATTATAATATCGTAAAAATATGGGACATTACATATCTTCTGATAGTTTTTTAGTGAGCACCGCTGGAACGATTCTGTGCAAAACTGAATTTCAGAAACCTAAGTAATTTGTTTATTACCTTTTTATTTTAAGTTTTTTATTTGATGGCACTAAGATAAATAGGTAATTGGACGGTTCCAACTACAGAGTTTTGGTACATAGCCTTATTTCTCACAATTTTAGCTTAATGAAACTTTAAATTTTCATCATTTTTTTCGTTTACCCTGTCCATATGACAAAACAATATAAAAAGTTCTAGTAACTCCTAATGTAGGATATTCTTCATTTATATTATTGCATTAGTAGTACATGAAATTCTGGGAAAATGAGATTGAAGTTAAAAATCACAAGACAAAGATTTCCTTTTTGAAGTTTTGTAGGAATTCAAGTGCAAATGCTATTTTACTTTCATGTAACGGATGCAGGTGGTGTATTATTTAGCCACGTTAGAATCATGTGTTGTTTTCTTATGAAAACTAGGAGGTGAACATTGTCATCGATATAACATCGATTGCTTAAATAACCTAGTAAGTACATTGAGGAATTTGCTGAATCCCAGAAGGGATTTTTCAATTTTTACTCATTTTAAGGGATCATTACATGACTCCGTAAATGATTTTTTTTTTCTTTTCTTGAAAAGACATGAAAAATCTAGAGTCTAGAAGGTCTTATTGTTTACTTTATCAAAAAGGAAAACAAGGGACATAGGGTATTATTTGAAATGTTTGAGGTATGTAGATAAAATTAAGTTGTAGAAATTAGTTAGGTCTTTTAAGGTTGGAATAACAATTTTAGAGATTTAAACTTCATAAAGGAGTTTGGGTATCTTTGAAATTACATCATTGTTTATGCTTATGCATTTTTGTGTGTGTATCATGTTAAAAATTAACATGAAGGTTAAAAAAGCTTTGAATTACCTTCTTTTTGGGTAATATTTCCAATATATGTAATAATTACAGAGATATCGAGTAGGTCACAGTGTTGTTCTACACGGATGCGCTGCTGAGGATGAAGCTTTTAATTGTATGGGGGCAACCTTGCTTGATGGTGTAGTTGTCGAACATCATGGTATGGTTGATGTTGGCTCTCTTGTTAGACAAAGCATGAAAATTCCATCTAAAGAGGTGATCATCAATTTTTATTGCTTATTTTTATTTATACACACACACACACACACCCCATCTTTCTTTTTAATATAACATAAGTACTTGAACGTTTGCATATTCACATACTGACATTCTCAAATATGCATACTAATTCCATAATTTGCCAAAGCCTGAGTGGTTTTATATGCTTTATTTTCCTTTTGCCTAAAAGCTAAAATATATAAGCATTCACTTATAGGATATAATATTAGCTTATCTGTTTTATTTTAACAGTCATTTTTGAACTGGAGCAGAGCATAAGTGCATTATATTTTCTGCACAAGTAATATGAATAAGTGCTTTATATTTTGTGCACAAATAATATACGTAAGTGCATTATATTTTCTTTTTAAATTGTAAGTAGTTGCCTTCTTAGCCGAGCTAGCAATGCCTCGTGGTAGTAGAGATAATACCATTGTAGTTGTGGTCGAGCTTAAAAGATTGAACAGTACGGAGCGTGAGAATATGATTAGTCAGTAAGTAGTGTATTCCTTTTCAACGAATGCCTTTAATCATTTTTACATATGCAGTGGCCTTCTATGCCTGTAGTAATTGAAATGTAGTCGGTGTTTAGTTGTATTAAATGTACTTAAACCGCTGGAAGCCTGGGGATTGTTTGTGTTGAATCGTAAGAGGTGTAATATGTAGTAGTAATTTGGTTGAAAAGATGGGGTCATTCTTTTAGTAAATAAATATTATGTTTTTTCAAAAAATAAAAAGTTACCATGATTTTGGATGAAACTCAAGAGGTATAGTAAAATGGAGATAAGCTAGCTGTAACACCCCGTAATTTTAAAACGGGACATAAGAGATAATTGAAGAATAATTAATCTTCAAAATAAGAATTGGGTGAAACGGGTTACGCCATTGCATTCGTCTCGAAATTCTGCTTGAGATAGAGTCCGAGTTTGTCTGAATCAGACACCGTATGAAGAAGTTATGGAGGTTAGAAGTTTTCAAGTTTAAGCAAAAATTAAATTAATAATTAAATAAATCGAGTTCGAAATTCAAACCTACAGAGAAGGCTGGGCGGGAAAAATCCAGCCATAGGGTGTCGACCCCGCTATAGGGGTGTCGACATAGGTGTCGACCCCCCTGTAGGGGTCGACTCCAGCGAGCTGATCTGGACAGTGACGATTTTCTGAGGTGTTAGGGCACATGTGTCATGTTCTGGTTGGCTCTCTTGAGTTTGGATGGCTTTGATAACTCATAGGTTGATCTAAAGGCCCATATGGATCCTAGACATCTATATATACATAGCTAAACCTAAACCCTAACCACACCCTAAACTATGTTGCCATCATGCTGTTCATCTACAAACAAACCTAGCCGCCACCATAACAAATCAAATTCTAGATTAAAGATAAAAAGATAAGAGATAAAGATTCAAAGCCTAGGAATTGCGGAAAGGAATTCTAGAACAAGAACGAACAAATCAACACCTACATCAACGGATTAGCTTAGCAACTTCAGAAATCAGATCCTAGAATTCAAGATCCATTTTCTGTGAGTGCAGTTACTTTCACAAGATAATTGTTTAAACGTAATTGTGATGAGCTATGAATTAGACTGTATGAGAATGTTTGTAAATCATATAAAGTTTATGTCTCTGCAAACTATGTTTTGATTTATGCTTGATTTGATTCATTATATGCAAGTTATGTTTTATGTTAATTCATATGCCTAATTACATATGCAAGTTATGTAAGAAAGTTTTATCGATCAATGCAAGTTATGAAAGATTATATGCAAGTCACGTTCCTATATGTAAGATCATAATTTATATATATTTAGATCTCCATGTTTATATGATAAGATCCATATGTTTAGAACAATATGTTCATATGTTTAGATCTACATGTTTATATGATTAGATCCATATGTTTAGAACTATATGTTCATATGTTTAAGATCTACATGTTTATATGATTAGATTCATATCAGTCCATATGTTTAGAACTATATGTTCATATGTTTAAGATATACATGTTTATATGATTAGATCCACATCAGTCCATATGTTTAGAACTATATGTTCATATTTTTAGATCTACATGTTTATATGATTAGATCCATACCAGTTCATATGTTTAAATCCGTGCAAGTTTATGTTTAGATCTATGCTAGTTCGCATTCCATATGTTGATTGGATCTATTTTTATATATTTACTAGATTTATGCAGTCTTAGATCTATATTGTTTATGTCAGTTATGATGTCATGTGTTTCTTCCCTTTTCTTTTTTTAATGAGTTGGGCTAATTGCGAGCCTAACGTATCACATGAACTATACGTACGAACGACGTGGGAACGTCGGGGAAAAGTTTGGGTAAAAGTTGAATATTATGTAATTGGCATAAAAAGGGGTTGTAATCATATAATTAATTTTGGGCATAACTAGAAAATGTGGCATAACTTGAATTGACCACACTAATGGATAATTTACATATAAACTTGGACATGAATGGTAAATATGTAAATTGGCTAAAAGATGAACGTGCTTAACCCGAGGTTAGATTGAGTTGCGGTGTAAGACTGCCTGCAACCGCAAGACACATCCAGCGGCTGCAACAACATAGATCTAATGTGAGAGGATAGCGCATTAAGCACAAAAACCCGAGGTTAGAATGAGTTTGCGGTAGAAATCTGCCCGGAACCGCTTGGCACATCCAGCACCCGCAAACAACAGTTCTAATGTGAGAGGTTGGTGCTTTAATGAATAAATTAAAGCTAAGGAACAGACATGCTAAAAATGGAAAGGTTAAGCAACATATGAATAGGCGACACTTAACCAATACAACATGTTAGGTGGGTGGGTTAAGCTAACATGGACAAGAAGACAACTTAACCAATATTACATGAACAAAGTGGATAGGGTTAAGGCAAGCTTAAAAAATAATACATATGGACTTGATAAGGGGAAAGGTTAAGTAAATCTTGGGTAAGTGGGTAATTTTAGTATATATATAGGCCCTTAAACTTAACCGTTAAATAAACATGCGCGAATCAGTGAGAAAGTTAAGTAACATATGAATAGGCAACACTTAACCAGTACAACATGTTAATTAAGCAAATGGGTGGGGTTAAGTTACATTGAGAACACTTAACCATTATAACATATTGATTAGGAAACCCTAGTAACAGGGACCCATTTCAGCAGTAACCTACATAGATGTATCATGGTACCCTGAGCTAGGCAGGGTGGGGTACGATTACTGGGCTGATTATAAGCGGCCAAAATAGCGGTGGGTGGTGCAGCAGTGTAGGTTCCAACCTAGTATGGCATGCACGTGCTCCGGAGTGGAAAAAGCAAGCACTGGGCATCAGTAGTATACACTGTGCGTCTTGAATCGTGTCGGGTTGCCATAATGGGAATTGATACACCCCATTATGGGGCCAGCACAGGTATCTACATACAAGCGGGGCCGGATGACACAAGTAATGAATACATACAAGCGAGGTCGAATGACACAAGTAATGAATACATACAAGCGAGATCGAATGACACAAGTAATAAATACATGCGAGTTAGGGAGCCGATTGAACGAGGAAGGTAGTGGGTACAACTCTTGGGGGTAGGAGCAAAAAGGGGCACCTACGATAACAGCTAGGAGTACACGAAACTACCATTATCATGATTAGTAAGAGTGATCGACTTTTAGTATGGGACTAGTAAGGGTGTGGTGTAACTAGTAATGATACGGTGTTACTAACATTGGTGCAGTGTAGTAATTATTCTGTAGCGATTAGAAGAGCAGTCAATGTTATATCTTGTTCATCTTGTCTGCTTTGTCATGCCTGTTTATTCTACAGTCATTTCTTGCTTTCCAGTTTATGTTCTTATCCTGTTACTTTATTGATTATATTGTTAAAGTCACTGGACTCACCAGACTTATGTATGACCTAGTTTGTTTCACCTCTTTACTTTTGTCCCCCCCCCCCCGGTTTTAGGGAGGAAATATTCAAGCTTAGTTCAGATATCTCCTTCTTCTACCTTGAAGTTGAACGGTGTATTGCTTGGCTTTGATTCTATGTATGACATTTTTCTATAGGGGATAATGGCTTTAAAATTATGTACTCTAAGGGTTTTGTACAAGACTGATATTATGTACTTGATTTTGGTATTTGGAAATGTAATCAAACTTATTTCTGTTTCCGTTGCAATAAAATTACAAAATTTTCAAGTACTACTTTTTCTGTCTTGTAATATTCCGTTTTGTTTACTTATAATGCTCCACGAAACTTAATGCATTCCCTGTATGAGTGACATTAACGGACGTGGGGTGTTACACGTGGTATCAGAGCTGAAGGTTGCCAGAACAAATAAAAGATTTTGAAAACCGTTTTCAAAAGTATTATTTTCATAAACATGTTTCAAAGAAAGAGTTTTCAAGAGAAAGATTTACTATGAAAAATATAATCCCCGAAAGGCATATATTTATCTTTCGATTCTTTGTTTCGAATCTCTTTCGTTTTCCTTCTTGAGTCTCTTTCTCCGCATTTAGATGTCTTTCCTAAGATATGGAAGGACTTCGGTGCGATGGGCGGAAAACCTTTTCATGGGACTGAGACGGTTGTTGAGGCTATAAATTGGCTCAAGGAAGCGAAGGACTCGTTTGGTATCTTGGAGATAGTTAATGGAAGGAAAGTTCAGCTAGCTGCTTAGTCGATGAGGAAGTTTAGGTTGAGGAACACAACCCAAGGATAAGGAATTTGTTGATATGGCTTTAATCCACGAAGAAGGTAAAGGAGAAATTGGAAAGAAATATTTAACCCCCGTAACAAAAGAAGGTGTCTTTATTGTGGTATAACAAGCCACATAATTAAGCACTGTAGGAAGAAGAAGAAGCATGGTTGTTACCATTGTAGTGAGGCAGGACATATGATTTAAGATTACCTGAGGAAGTAAGGACAAGGGCATGGACAGAGGACAAGACCTACTTCTGGAGGACAGGTTCATGCTCTCATGGCACTAGGACAGGAGAGAGATAGAAGCATTTATGTTGAAAGTTTGATCTTGCTTTTTCGATCATCCTGTTCAAACTTTGTTTGACTCTAGCGTTTCGTAATCGTTTGTATCTGCTTCGTTAGTTGAAACACTGCACCTAAATACTAGTCTAGTTATGGATCCCATTGTAGTCTCAAATCCTATTAGTGGTTCGGCACTTTTATCTATGGTTTGTCGGGTTTTGAGAGTGTCTATCTTGGGCGTTGGCTTTCAATGCAACGCCTTCATTCCTGGTTTCACGGGCTATGGCTTGATTCTAGGGATGGACTGGCTAGCCAGGCATGGTGCCATCCAAGACTGTGAAAAGAGGGTAGTTAGACTATTGACTCGTTGTGGAAAGACCCTTGATATTTTTTGTGACACTAGGGTTTCATTGATGCTTAGCTACCTAAAATCTCTTGATGCATTCATCGATGATTTGAAATCTGTTTGTGTAGTCCGTGAGTATGGTGACATCTTTGATGAGGTTCGTGGCCTACCCCCGAGGCGCGAGATAGACCTCCGAATATACTTTGTAGATAATGAAAAGCTAGTTGCATTGCGAATGCGCCACATGGCTCCGAGAGAGAGAGAGGAGGGAACTCAGTAAACAAGTAGGGGAGCTACTTGAGAAAGGGTTCATAAGAAGAAGCATTTCGGAATGGGGTGCTCTAGGTATTTTTACTACGAAGACTGATGGTTCGCTTAGATTGTGCGTGGACTATAGGGAGCCGAACAAGCTCAAAAAGAAGATTAGACACCCATTGCCGAGGATAGATGATTTGTTCTATCACCTAGCTAGTGCTTCGGTTCTCTCACAGTTGGACTTAGCTACAGGATTTCACCAGTTGAGGGTATGTAATGACCCAAAAATCCGGACCAATTTGAGCTGACCAAATAACACAAGTCCAACCCCAAATTGCACTGGAAATTCAAGAAATTAATAGAAAGAAGATAGAAGGTGATGATAGATAAGATAGAACTAATAGAATAAAAGAAGAAGAAGAAGAAGAAGAACATCATCATCAGAGTAACACGAATCTCACAGCGGAACGAATAAAATATAACATAACTTTTGAAATACAAACAGTATGTATACAATAACACTTATCAGAGTACATCACTTACAACACAGCGGAAATAAACTATAGCTATAGAATCCTGAAGCCTCCTGCTCCAAGCTCTCCAAGTATCTGCAAATTCCTGACTACTTGACTGCCCATACAAATTTAGGCACCCAAGAGTTTAGGGAAAACAAACAAAATAAACTCCGGGTCAGTCATGGGACTGGTGTGAGTAAAATAGGTTAAACAGGTATATGATATCTCATAAGACCACGCCGTGAATACGGAACGGGTTTTTCCCTTATGAGAATCCAACATCTTTTGACAAAGCAATATCATTCGGATATTATAATAATGTCTACATACAAATAGATATCAATCTAGCAGAAACGCTTTCATCTCACGTTCTACATATATAGTATACAATCAAAATCACAAGCACGTATTGGATAATGGATTTCCAACTATGACAAGGTATGGAACCACCTTCTGCTAATGTACCTCTAAAGAGGAATACACTGGGTTCAACAAGAACATCTTGCAACCCGGCCACACATGACCGACCACTCATTTGGCTTGAGCGTATCGAACCAACGGTTGGGATCAGCAACCGTTTCCCGAATGGGACAGCATCAACAATAGATTTTTAGAAATAAATGAAACTCTAGATCAGGTGATTATACACCCTAGTAGGTGTGACCTACATAGCCATGTTGCCTGCCCGATTTCTGTCATTTACCGGATGTGAGGCTAGAAGCTACGCTTATCTTTTACACGCCACATCTTCATTCACTTAGAATGTCACATCGTCATACCCGCCAAATCACAAATTGATTTCCCCAAAAATACCACGGGTATAAGCTAAGAGAAACGAATTCCTCTGCCACCAACGTAAATACGTTTGAAACGATCAACTTACATGATCTACCAGATATACTCTGTCAGACCTTCGTCCATACAAGTTGTCCTGGGACTGGACAAACCGAAGGCACTATTCAGTATATCCATCTTAGTCGTTGTTATCTAAGACTTATACAACAGCCCTTGCACTTTACTCCGTCTTCAATTATTTTTGGCATATATGATTCACAACGGTTATTCCAATACAGAGTGGTTCTTTGGATAATAATCCAACCGGTCTCTCCATATTAACAACGTTAAATGGTCAAAAACTTCGATAGTCTGTGATTTAACTATCAAAGAAAATAGGTGTGTGAACAACGATATTATTTCCAAATGGAAATATTATCAATCAATCATCAATCACTACCATTCCACAACTATCATATTCTAACTGTAAACTAGTAGGAGAATGTTTCTCTAAGTATAAACCCCGAAGGCCGAAACCAACATCAGATCGATACTCAGAAAACTATTCAACTTAACTAATCTCTAGTCAGTTTCTAATCTTGTTTAACTCTATTTGATTAACTCTGTTCGATTAACTCTATTCGATTAACTCCTCTATTTATTTTCCCAATAAATAGTCCTTTATTCTATTTATTTACTAAAAAAATAATCCTTTATTCTATTTATTTACTAAATAAATAATCCTTTATCCTATTTGTAAATAGTTTACAAATATTTCTCTTCCTATTTGTTTGACAATATTTTCTTTTATATATATTGTTTTACAAATATTTCCCTTTATATTTGATTACACAAATATATCTCCTCTATATTTGTTTTATAAATAAATCCCTTTATATTTGTTTAACAAATAAAATTCCTTTTATTCCAAATCCCTTTTCTTTTATAATATAAAATCCATTGATTTTATATAAATAAATTATTTTCAAAATATACTTTGAAAATCCCTTCTCCACATTCTGGTATTTCTTATGGTATGTAACACGCCATATAACAACGATAAATTTCGTTCAAACACACATAATCAACGTCAGCTTATATATCACATTATATATCACAATATATATATATATATATATATATATATATATATATATTACAGTAAAATAAATGTTGAGGAATCCAGTTGGATTCCTCCAACCTGTTTCCCAGCATCACAGATGTTAAACAATATAGATAACATCACTTTCAGTTCCATATGATATATTCTGTTAAACAGAATCAATATAGAAATTCAACTAACTGACTAGCAGTTCAATCAAATAGTCAACACACAGTAAATCAGACAATTTCTAACAGATCTAAAAATACAACATGAAATTATAAACTGTTTAGAGTTGGTGATATTTACTCACTTTGGCGCGTTAATCGTTAAATAATGGTTTGCATTTATTTGATTGCGACGGACAATTTATTTCGCCATAAATTGTAACGGGCTCGGATTCACTCCCGGTCAGTCTCATTGTGTTGCTCCCGTCCATACAATCCCAACGTGACTGACGGTTCGAAATTCTGACATCGTATGCAATAGATATACATTTTATAAGTTTACACTATATTTAAAATTAAATAAAACTGAACACTTTATTTTTGAATGGGCCTCACCCTCAAATCTTGGGCCATAGCCCACTACCGCTTATCCTTCTTCCCTGTATAAACTTGCCAACTCCAGTAACACCCCATCGCAAGAAATCATGGCCATTACCCCTTTTTCAAGCCACCAGAACTCCTTCCATCCTCCACGATTCACCAAACCAATATCACCAAACTCTTTCCCTCCTGAATCTCCTTACCTCCATATGTTTCAATCTCCATTCGACACTCCTCAGGAAATCGCGAGACACACCTGCTCACGCACCCTACAGGTTTCGAACGACATTTATTTTCACCGAACTTTGCAAAAGTTTGCACGCAAGCTTGAAATCAACCCACAAATTCATTTACATACTCCATTCCATCCATCGACGCATCAATCTCATTAAAATGGGAACCCTAACTGCTGCTTGATTTTTCCAGCGAACTCAAATTGCTGTCGAGATGGATAAAAATCGTACCAGTGGAAAGAGAAACTCAATACGAATCCATATGTATACATTATAGAATTTATACTCATTTATTTGATTTTCTAAGAATATTTGAAGAGGAAGACATTTCTGTAGAAAGCAAAAGAGACCGACGGCGCAAGATTTGTTTGACCAGAAATTGTAAATTAGGTCTTAAGGATGGAAATTACTATTTATAGGCAAAATGAAGAAAGATATTTTGGTAGATATTTTATTATAATATTCAATTATAATCAAATGCTATTTGTACTTATCTTCTAAAAATTCCTGTGACCACATACGATACCTAAAAATCACGAAACTGGTCATGCAGCTAGAGTTCGACATTATGGTCCCAACGAAATTGGTTTCGTCGAATTCCGACTTCGTATGCTCACACAGCGTATTTTTAACTGTCAAAATACTGACTGTTTTTCACTCTAAAAATCCGTACGACCACACAGTGACTCTAAAAATCACGGAAACTGACATCTAGCAATAATTTGATGTTGCGGATCCAACAAAATTAGTTTCGTTGAATTCCGACTTCGTTTGCAAAAGTGGCTATTTTTAAAGCTCTGGATGACCCATTTAAATATATAAATATATTTAAATATAATTAAATAAAATATTAATAAATTAATATTATCGTATATATTCAATGTGGAATACCATACAGCTCCAATATATTTCTAACTGAATTTACAGCTTGATATTTAAATCCGGATTAAATCGATATTCGATTTATAATGAAATTCCTTTTTAAAATATAAATAATTCCTTTATAAATTATAAAGGAATTCCACAGCGACTTTTCTGAAATTTGATTTGGATGTAAATCAAAATCTACACGACGAAATCCTGATTTTTCTCTTCCGCTAGAAAGATATACTCTACCTGCTCCACACTTTTCTTGTTTCACAGAAATCCGACTTAAAACGAATCTTGTACATTCAATTGAAGTTCAAATCGCCAAATAGCGAACTGCCGCGTCGTTACACGCTCTATTTTAATTATATTATAATTCTACGTTCAAACCGGCGTCGATTCAATATACTCGTCAATATAATTCAACTCTAAGCTGAATTAAATCTTAGGGATGACCCCGTTCACAGAATATTGTGATTTCACTATTTCTGGTTATTTCTGAATTAAATATATTATTCTATTAATTAATTTAATTAAATATTCACCATTATTTAATTCCACGACCAATAAATTCTTTTAATTACCTTTTAAATAATTAAATAAATTAATTATAATACCTCTGCCAATGCGGGTCATTACAATCTTCCCCACTTAAAATAATTTCGTCCTCGAAATTGCTAAGTTAGAGGACGACCCTATCTATTGGAATTCCTAAGATTTGTTTACCCCTTATTTCTGATTTCAACTGAACCAATCAATATTGACTAAAATATTAATTCCTTCCGACTAACTAAAATTTTCAAAAATTCTGAAAATTTTCTAACACTTTAAATTTTCGGAAAATTTCGCCATAACCTCCTTTGTACAGCCCTATCGATAAAACTCCAACTCGCCTCTCTAGGCCATCTCCAACCCAAAAGAAAATCAAACAGCCAAGCGGCTAGCCAATTCGGCTCATAAATTCCAAACTCATATCAAATATAAACTTCTACCTTTTTGTTGGGCATACCATTATATCATTTCCATCGATTTACAACCCTGCATATACCAATGTATTTCCAACTTGATCCCAAATCAATTTATCTTTAACACATCCATTCGCTTATACCTAAGTCGAATTTCATTTCAAACTCAAGCACTATTCTTGATTTCAAATCCATAACTCACCAGTCCAATATAATTCCAGATTATCTCTAATCAAGTCTAATTCTACTTGACACTAATCTATTTCAAATGATTTTCACTTAACTGGCTTTTAATTCAATCCCAATTCTATTGGATTTTACAAATTTTACTTTAATTTGTTTAAATTCAAACAACCTTTTCTTCCTGGAAGTTTTTTTTAAACAGTTTACCTCTTTCAAAAATCAAATTTTCCTTTTTGAAATTCAACACAACTTGTTTTCCCAAAACAAATTCAAAACAAAATCCTTGGTAGTAGTCCGTCACTTACATACTCGAAAATGAACACCGATGATGTCATGATCAACATCGGAATCTATTTCCCAGCTATCGAAGTGAGTTCAATACTATAGCACTTTCAAAACCCATTTTTAAACATTTCCACCTTGAAATCAATTCCAAATATCCTTTTACAATGTTGTAAACAAATTTAAAATCTCCCAAGATTTTAAAATTTCCTTATACTTAATCCAGATTCATTTTCAACACTTATTCGATTTCTGGGATTTTAATTCCAATTAATTCTGATTTAAATTTCAGATTTAATTCATCTCAATTTCATATAATTCACTTGTATAAATTCTGATTGGTTATATATAACCATTTCACATTTTATAATCTTATCTGATTATAATTACTACCAACACATTCTATATATGATAATATATCACATATCCATACTGTGTCGGTCCATTGTATTCAAGTGTTTATTTACTCCTACCAATACAGTGGATCAAACTGATCGACCATGACTCATAAACAACTCAGCCAATGAATCTCCACAATATAAAACCATTTTTATATCAAATACAAATACGTTCACTCGTATATATACACTCAAACTCAATCTAGGGTATTGCTAACCCTATCTCTACCGAGTCACGCCACAGAGCCAAGTAATACTTAACTTAAGCTCTGATACCAAATGTAATGACCCGAAAATCCGGACCAATTTGAGCTGACCAAATAACACAAGTCCAACCCCAAATTGCACTGGAAATTCAAGAAATTAATAGAAAGAAGATAGAAGGTGAGGATAGATAAGATAGAACTAATAGAATAGAAGAAGAAGAAGAACATCATCATCAGAGTAACACGAATCTCACAGCAGAACGAATAAAATATAACATAACTTTTGAAATACAAATAGTATGTATACAATAACACTTATCAGAGTACATCACTTACAACACAGCAGAAATAAACTATAGCTATAGAATCCTGAAGCCTCCAGCTCCAAGCTCTCCAAGTATCTGCAAATTCCTGACTACTTGACTGCCCATACAAATTTAGGCACCCAAGAGTTTAGGGAAAACAAACAAAATAAACTCCGGGTCAGTCATGGGACTGGTGTGAGTAAAATAGGTTAAACAGGTATATGATATCTCATAAGACCACGCCGTGAATACGGAACGGGTTTTTCCCTTATGAGAATCCAACATCTTTTGACAAAGCAATATCATTCTGATATTATAATAATGTCTACATACAAATAGATATCAATCTAGCAGAAACGCTTTCATCTCACATTCTACATATATAGTATACAATCAAAACCGCAAGCACGTATTGGATAATGGATTTCCAACTATGACAAGGTATGGAACCACCTTCTGCTAATGTACCTCTAGAGAGGAATACACTGGGTTCAACAAGAACATCTTGCAACCCGGCCACACATGACCGACCACTCATTTCGCTTGAGCGTATCGAACCAACGGTTGGGATCAGCAACCGTTTCCCAAATGGGACAGCATCAACAATAGATTTTTAGAAATAAATGAAACTCTAGATCAGGTGATTATACACCCTAATAGGTGCGACCTACATAGTCATGTTGCCTGCCCGATTTCTGTCATTTACCGGATGTGAGGCTAGAAGCTACGCTTATCTTTTACACGCCACATCTTCATTCACTTAGAATGTCACATCGTCATACCTACCAAATCACAAATTGATTTCCCCAAAAATACCACAGGTATAAGCTAAGAGAAACGAATTCCTCCGCCACCAACGTAAATACTTTTGAAACGATCAACTTACATGATCTACCAGATATACTCTGTCAGACCTTCATCCGTACAAGTTGTCCTGGGACTGGACAAACCGAAGGCACTATTCAGTATATCCATCTTAGTCGCTGGTATCTAAGACTTATACAACAGCCCTTGCACTTTACTCCGTCTTCAATTATTTTTGGCATATATGATTCGCAACGCTTATGCCAATACAGAGTGGTTCTGTGGATAATAATCCAACCGGTCTCTCCATATTAACAACGTTAAATGGTCAAAAACTTCGATAGTCTGTGATTTAACTAACGAAGAAAACAAGTGTGCAAACACCGATATTATTTCCAAATGGAAATATTATCAATCAATCATCAATCACTACCATTCCACAACTATCAGATTCTAACTGTAAACTAGTAGGAGAACAATTCTCTAAGTATAAACCCCGAAAGCCG
Organism: Allium sativum; assembly: GCA_030737875.1. Lineage (NCBI taxonomy): Eukaryota > Viridiplantae > Streptophyta > Magnoliopsida > Asparagales > Amaryllidaceae > Allium > Allium sativum. The sequence goes on along the minus strand of CM060909.1, from coordinate 421,614,605 downwards.
AAACCAACATCAGATCGATACTCAGAAAACTATTCAACTTAACTAACCTCTAGTCAGTTTCTAATCTTGTTTAACTCTATTTGATTAACTCTGTTCGATTAACTCTATTCGATTAACTCCTCTATTTATTTTCCTAATAAATAGTCCTTTATTCTATTTATTTACTAAATAAATAATCCTTTATTCTATTTATTTACTAAATAAATAATCCTTTATCCTATTTGTAAATAGTTTACAAATATTTCTCTTCCTATTTGTTTGACAATATTTTCTTTTATATATATTGTTTTACAAATATTTCTCTTTATATTTGATTTCACAAATATATCTCCTCTATATTTGTTTTATAAATAAATCCCTTTATATTTGTTTAACAAATAAAATTCCTTTTATTCCAAATCCTTTTTCTTTTATAATATAAAATCCATTGATTTTATATAAATAAATTATTTTCAAAATATACTTTGAAAATCCCTTCTCCACATTCTGGTATTTCTTATGGTATTTAACACGCCATATAACAATGATAAATATCGTTCAAACACACATAATCAACGTCAGATTATATATCACAATATATATATATATATATATTACAGTAAAATAAATGTTGAGGAATCCAGTTGGATTCCTCCAACCAGTTTCCCTGCATCACAGATGTTAAACAATATAGATAACATCACTTTCAGTTCCATATGATATATTCTGTTAAACAGAATCAATATAGAAATTCAACTAACTGACTAGCAGTTCAATCAAACAGTCAACACACAGTAAATCAGACAATTTCTAACAGTTCTAAAAATACAACATGAAATTATAAACTGTTTAGAGTTGGTGATATTTACTCACTTTGGTGCGTTAATCGTTAAATAACGGTTTGCGTTTATTTGATTGCGACGGACAATTTATTTCGCCATAAATTGTAACGAGCTCGGATTCACTCCCGGTCAGTCTCATTGTGTTGCTCCCGTCCATACGATCCCAACGTGACTGACGTTTAAAATTCTGACATCGTATGTAATAGATATACATTTTATAAGTTTCCACTATATTTAAAATTAAATAAAACTTAACACTTTATTTTTGAATGGGCCTCACCCTCAAATCTTGGCCCATAGCCCACTACCGCTTATCCTTCTTCCCTGTATGACCTTGCCAACTCCAGTAACACCCCAACGCAAGAAATCATGGCCATTACCCCTTTTTCAAGCCACCAGAACTCCTTCCATCCTCCACGATTCACCAAACCAATATCACCAAACTCTTTCCCTCCTGAATCTCCTTACCTCCATATGTTTCAATCTCCATTCGACACACCTCAAGAAATCGGGAGACACACCTGCTCACGCACCCTACAGGTTTCGAACGGCATTTATTTTCACCGAACTTTGCAAAAGTTTGCACGCAAGCTTGAAATCAACCCACAAATTAATTTACATACTCCATTCCATCCATCGACGCATCAATCTCATTAAAATGGGAACCCTAACTGCTGCTTGATTTTTCCAGCGAACTCAAATTGCTGTCGAGATGGATAAAAATCGTACCAGTGGAAAGTGAAACTCAATACGAATCCATATGTATACATTTTAGAATTTATACTCATTTATTTGATTTTCTAAGAATATTTGAAGAGGAAGACATTTCTGTAGAAAGCAAAAGAGACCGACGGCGCAAGATTTGTTTGACCAGAAATTGTAAATTAGGTCTTAAGGATGGAAATTACTATTTATAGGCAAAATGAAGAAAGATATTTTGGTAGATATTTTATTATAATATTCAATTATAATCAAATGCTATTTGTACTTATCTTCTAAAAATTCCTGTGACCACATACGATACCTAAAAATCACGAAACTGGTCATGCAGCTAGAGTTCGACATTATGGACCCAACGAAATTGGTTTCGTCGAATTCCGACTTCGTATGCTCACACAGCGTATTTTTAACTGTCAAAATACTGACTGTTTTTTACTCTAAAAATCCGTACGACCACACAGTGACTCTAAAAATCACGGAAACTGACATCTAGCAATAATTTGATGTTGCGGATCCAACAAAATTAGTTTCGTCGAATTCCGACTTCGTTTGCAAAAGTGGCTATTTTTAAAGCTCTGGATGACCCATTTAAATATATAAATATATTTAAATATAATTAAATAAAATATTAATAAATTAATATTATCGTATATATTCAATGTGGAATACCATACAGCTCCAATATATTTCTAACTGAATTTACAGCTTGATATTTAAATCCGGATTAAATCGATATTCGATTTATAATGAAATTCCTTTTTAAAATATAAATAATTCCTTTATAAATTATAAAGGAATTCCACAGCGACTTTTCTGAAATTTGATTTGGATGTAAATCAAAATCTACACGACGAAATCCTGATTTTTCTCTTCCGCTAGAAAGATATACTCTACCTGCTCCACACTTTTCTTGTTTCACAGAAATCCGGCTTAAAACGAATCTTGTACATTCAATTGAAGTTCAAATCGCCAAATAGCGAACTACCGCGTCGTTACACGCTCTATTTTAATTATATTATAATTCTACGTTCAAACCGGCGTCGATTCAATATACTCGTCAGTATAATTCAACTCTAAGCTGAATTAAATCTTAGGGATGACCCCGTTCATAGAATATTGTGATTTCACTATTTCTGGTTATTTCTGAATTAAATATATTATTCTATTAATTAATTTAATTAAATATTCACCATTATTTAATTCCACGACCAATAAATTCTTTTAATTACCTTTTAAATAATTAAATAAATTAATTATAATACCTCTGCCAATGCGGGTCATTACAGGGTAGCTGAAGATAGCATAGTTAAGACTGCTTTTAGGATTCCTAACGGTTCTTCGAAGGGCTCATCATACTTTTTTTTTGGTTTGACAAATGAACACACATATTTCGTAGACCTGATGAGTAAGGTGTTTAGGGAGTTCCTAAACAAGTTTGTGGTAGTCTTTGTGGATAGTATTTTGAATTTCTCTAGAAGCGAGGGAGAGTATGCCCTACATCTTAGGGAAGTCTTAGAGACCCTAGAGTGCATCAACTCAAAGCTAAGTTCTCCAAATGTCATTTTTAGGGGAAAGTAGTGAGGTTCTTAGGACACGTGGTCTCTAAGGAAGGGATAGCAGTGGACCCTATAAAGGTGGTGGCAATCCAAGATTGAAAGGTTCCTAGAAAAAACGGAAGTAAGAAGTTTTCTAGGGTGGGCGGACTACTATAGGAAGTTCGCTAAGGGCTTTGCGTTGGTATCAGCCCCAGTTTTGACTTTGCTAGATGGGAGCAAACCGTTCACAATATATACCGGTACTTGCGAGGCAAGACTTGAAGCAGTTTTCGATGCAAGAGGAAAAGGTGATACGAAAAAGGCAGTAGGTACGCAGTTATGTTTGAGCATCGCGTATCGTCCACAGATGGATGGATGGACAGAAAGGGTGAATAGAATGCTTGAAGATCTTTTGAGGTTATGCATCCTATATTTTGGAGGACATGAGAAGAACACTTTCCATTTATGGAGTTCGCTTATAACAATAGTTATTAAGCTAGTATTAGGGTTTTTATGGATGACCGTGTCGATCACCAAATTGTTGGTGGGAATCTACGAATAAGATTTTACTTGGGCCAGATATGGTTAGGGAATCTTCTGAGGAGATAGAGTTGATTCGAAGATGAATGAAGACGGCACAGGACCGAGAGAAGTCAAACGCTGACAAGAGACGAACCGACCTTGAGTTCGATGTTGGAGACAGGGTTTTTATTAAAGTGTCACCGTGGAGGAACGTAGTTCGCTTTGGGGAGTGTGGGGAAATTAGCACCAAGGTTCGTAGGGCAATCCCCCATTACAGAAAGAATTGGACAGACCACAGAGTGAAGTTGCTGAAAAAGCTTAGTGGTGTTCATGACATGTTTCACGTGTCGCATGTGAGGAAGTGTTTACATGATACCGTGGAAATAATGGAGCCGAGCATGCTTAGAGAAGTGGAAGTGGAGCAAGATGCCACGATTAGACGAGCTCCTACATGCATCCTTGGATCAGAGATCAAGAAGTTACGCAATAGAGAGGTCAAGTTAGTTAAAATCATATGGAGAGATGATCAAGGAGACACGATTTGGAAGATGGGAGACAAGATACATACGTTGTACCGTTTCATTTTTAAGGGTATACTCTTAATTTCTCCTTTTTCTATCACTTTGTTTAGACTTGTCCTATCGTTTAGTGTATCCTCTTGATTACATTCTTGATCTTTAGGTAGAAAATCCTATGGTTGTAAACATGTGTTTGAGACATGTTATGTCTGGTGGATGCAAGAGGACGCAAGTGTTTGCTAGTGGTTGCTCGTGGATGCATTTACACACACATTAGACACTAGATCGGCTCAGTCACTTTCATATTTCATATGCTTATATGTATTTGTATATGGATTGAAACTTGATGTGTTATCATATAGATGTTGCATTTGTATGAATGATTGTCCACTCATGTATAAGTTATAAAGTACGATTAGGAATAATTGCATACATAATGGACTCATGGCACTGACATAATTCGCATTAAGGAGGTCAACTGAATCAGTAGACCGCTTGATTTTGCATTAGATAAGGACATATACACACAGTATGCATATGATCATGAAAACATTAGAAACCTCTTTAAGGACAATAGATGCCTGTGATTGAATGGTTGAGTAGATGGCTGTTGGATGGTAGGATACACATTCTTCTTGACTTGAAGATTTTGGGGACGAAATCCTTTACGTAGGGGGGAATGTAACACCCCGTAATTTTAAAACGGGACATAAGAGATAATTAAAGAATAATTAATCATTAAAAGAATAATTGGGTGAAACGGGTTATGCCATTGCATTCGTCTCGGAATTCTGCTTGAGATAGATTCCGAGTTTGCGTGAATCGGACTCCGTATGAAGAAGTTATGGAGGTTAGAAGTTTTCAAGTTTAAGCAGAAATTAAATTAATAATTAAATAAATCGAGTTCGAAATTCAAATCTACAAAGAAGATTGGGCAGGAAAAATCCTGCCATAGGGTGTCGACCCCCCCCCCTCCCCCCAGGGGTGTCGACATAGGTGTCGACCCCCCTATAGGGGTGTCGACCCTCCTATAGGGGTGTCGACATAGTTGTCGACCCCCCTGTAGTGGTCGACTCCAGCGAGCTAATCTAGACAGCGACGATTTTCTGAGGTGTTAGGGCATATGTGTCATGTTCTGGTTGGCTCTCTTGGGTTTGAATGGCTTTGATTACTCCTAGGTTGATCTAAAGGCCCATATTGATCCCAGACATCTATATATACATAGCTAAACCCTAACCTCACAACCCTAAACTATGATGCTGTCATGCTGTTCATCTACAAACTAACCTAGCCGCCACCATAACAAATCAAATTATAGATTAAAGATAAAAAGATAAGAGATAAAGATTCAAAGCCTAGGAATTGCATTAAGGAATTCTAGAACAAAAATGAACGAATCAACGCCTACATCAACGGATTAGCTTAGCAACTTCAGAAATCAGATCCCAGAATTCAAGATCCGTTTTCTGTGAGTGCGGTTACTTTCACAAGATAATTGTTTAAACGTAATTGTGATTAGTTATGAATTAGATTGTATGAGAATGTTTGTAAATCATATAATGTTTATGTCTTTGAAAACTATGTTTTGATTTATGCTTGATTTGATTCATTATATGCAAGTTATGTTCTATGTTAATTCATATGCCTAATTACATATGCAATTTATGTATGCAAGTTTGCTCGATCTATGCAAGTTATGGAAGATTATATGCAAGTCATGTTCCTATATGTAAGATCATATTTTATATATGTTTAGATCTACATGTTTATATGATTAGATCTATATGTTTAGAACTATATGTTCACATGTTTAGATCTACATGTTTATATGATTAGATCCATATGTTTAGAACTATATGTTCGTATGTTTAAGATCTACATGTTTATATAATTAGATTCATATCAGTCCATATGTTTAGAACTATATATTCATATGTTTATGATCTACATGTTTATATGATTAGATCAACATCAGTCCATATGTTTAGAACTATATGTTCATATGTTTAGATCTACATGTTTATATGATTAGATCCATACCAGTTCATATGTTTAAATTCGTGCAAGTTTATGTTTAGATCTATGCTAGTTCGCATTCCATGTGTTGATTGGATCTATTTTTATATGTTTACTAGATTTATGAAGTCTTAGATCTGTATTGTTTATTCCAGTTATGATGTCATGCGTTTCTTCCCTTTTCCCTTTTTTTATGAGTTGGGCTAATTGCGAGCCTAACGTATCACATGAACTATACGTACGAACGACGTGGGAACGTTGGGGAAAAGTTTGGGTAAAAGTTGAATATTATGTAATTGGCATAAAAAGGGGTTGTAATCATATAATTAATTTTGGGCATAACTAGAAAATGTGGCATAACTTGAATTGACCACACTTATGGATAATTTACATATAAACTTGGACATGAATGGTAAATATGTAAATTGGCTAAAAGTGCCTAACCCGAGGTTAGATTGAGTTGCGGTGTAAGACTGCCCGGAACCGCCCGGCACATCCAGCGACCGCAACAACATAGATCTAATGTGAGAGGGTAGCGCATTAAGCCAAAAAACCCGAGGTTAGAATTAGTTTGCGGTAGAAATCTACCCAGAATCGCCCGGCACATCCAGCAACCGCAAACAACAGTTCTAATGTGAAAGGTTGGTGCTTTCATGAATAAATTAAAGCTAAGCAACAGACATGCTAAAAATGGAAAGGTTAAGCAACATATGAATAGGCGACACTTAACCAATACAACATGTTAGATGGGTGGGTTAAGTTAACATGGACAAGAAGACAACTTAACCAATATTACATAAACAAAGTGGATAGGGTTAAGGCAAGCTTAAAAAATAATACATATGGACTTGATAAGGGGAAGGGTTAAGTAAATCTTGGGTAAGTGGGTAATATTAGTATATATAGGCCCACAAACTTAACCGTTAAATAAACATGCATGAATCAGTGAGAAGGTTAAGTAACATATGAATAGGCAACACTTAACCAGTACAACATGTTAATTAAGCAAATGGGTGGGGTTAAGTTAAATTGAGAACACTTAACCATTATAACATGTTGATTAGGAAACCCTAGTAACGGGTTCCCATTTTAGCAGTAACCCACATAGATGTGTCATGGTACCCTGAGCTAGGCAAGGTGGGGCACGATTACTGGGCTGATTATAAGCAGTCAAAATAGCGGCGGGTGGTGCAGCAGTGTAGGTTCCGACGGAGTATGGGCGTGCACGTGCTCCGGAGTGGAAAAAGAAGGCACTACGCATCAGTAGTATACACTGTGCATCTTGAATCTTGTCGGGTTTCCATCATGGGAATTGATACACCCCATGATGGGGCCAGCACAGGTATCTACGTACAAGCGGGGCCGAATGACACAAGTAATGAATACATACCAGCGAGGTCGAATGACACAAGTAATGAATACATACAAGCAAGATCAAATGACACAAGTAATAAATACATGCGAGTTAGGGAGCCGATCGAACGAGGAAGGTAGTGGGTTGTAATGACCCGGATATTCCGTCGGTTAAATTTGAGTAATTAATACGGTTTTAAATATTAATTTGATAAATTAAATGAATATTTATATTAAGTTATCAGTTTAATAATCAATTTCGATTTAATATCGAATATATTAAATCATCGTAATACGAAAATATAATTCAGTTCGAGATTTAAAACTGAATTAAATACAGTTCAGACTTCTGTTTGAATTCAAATAATAATATTAATTTATTATTGCAGAATTTATTGTTTTAAAATTCGATTTATATCAATTTAAATAAATATCTTCCACAGACGATCGAATTAGACTTCGTGACCTATCCCAGTGTGTCCGGAATAGGGGTATTACCCTAGAATTGACAGTCGTTGGGTTCAGAAAGGAGTTCGGAGTCAAGGGTTAATTAAATTTTAAGGGTACAGTTTTTTTAAATTTAAATATTAGTGTTGTGTGGACCAAATTAAAACAACCGTGGTCTCCTTTTTACTACACCATCAAAAACAACCGTGGTCTCCTTTACTACCACAGATCAAAAACCAACAATGGCCTTTTCTTGTTCATCCGTTCACCCTATAAATCGAAGCCCCTTTCAGCTGCTCAGGGAAAAAGTAAAAAAAAAAAATGGCCGGAGCCTCCTCAAATCGAAAACAAGTATCGCGATATCCTGAAGCTCGGGTTGACGTTGGAGCACTTGCGGTTGGAAGAAGGGCGCTGAAACTCGGGGAAGGCCGACGCTAGGAAATCGAATTTGGTACTGATGACAACTGAAGTCGCGATGTTTACTGTGCGTGTGTGATTCCCGATCAAAGTCGCTTCTTTCTCCTGGGATTGGTCAGTCACGAGTCCATCACGAGCTCGATTTGTGAACTATGGGAGATGGCGACAGTGGAATGGGTTCAAGGTTGGAGCGTTGACCGACGATGGAGTGAAAGGGGTGTTTTGGTGAGTTAGATGGTCGGAGGCGATTTGTTTCACTTGGAAGTGGAGAGCGACAGTACTGGTGTTAAACAACGTGGTTTTAGGCCTCCGCAAGTGATGGCTTTTTCAAGCAATATGTTGGGATGGTGATCAATTCAGAAGGAAGGGAGTGTGATGGTTGTCGGTTGATGGCAACAGGGGTTCGAGTACTTTACAGTAAGGAAGATGATAATGAAAACAAGAAAAATCAAGGTATTTTTCTTAGTTAGTAATAAATTTTTAATTACATCTAATAATCTGATAGCTAAAATAATGAATATAAATCGTTAATTTTTAGGATATCTTATCGAATGGAATCAGTCATTTAATCCGTAATTGCGGGATAGCAAATCAGGAACTAAAATGGAAATCAGAAATTTGATCGGAATAATTATCAAGGTGAGTAAAGCTCACGTGTTAAATTTATTTTTAGCATTTAAAATTATATTGTTGATTGGTCTGTATGCATTGAATATTCATATGGCATGTTTAAATATATAATAGTTATTTAGGATCGACTATTATAATATATATTGGTTTGGTGTTTGGTTGGATTCCCACAGTCTCATTAGCGGATGCCCGCAGTTTCATAGCGGATGATTACCCTATACGCCCCAGGCTATGATTAATGGATGACCTTCTATACCGCGATATCCTGCCTCGAAGCAGGATAGGTATTACTCTGTTGACTAACGTCTGTGGATGCAGGAAAAACAGGTTGGAGGAATCCAACTGGATTCCTCAAAAATATATTATATGTTGTTGTTTGTTTGATTTCATATATATTCATATATGATGTGTTAAAAATCAAATGATTGAAAATTGGTTGATTTGATTGTTTAAAATATCATTGGGGCTTGAATATTGATTTATAATAAATATCGAAAAGGGTATTTGAGATTTGAAAAGGGAATTCTATTTTACAAATAGAATTTGAATTTTTATGAACTAGGGAAAATATTAACTTGTTTGAATATATAAAACAAGTATGGAATTTATAAACTTTGTTTATAAAGGGAAAGACGGGATTTGAATGGAATTTATAAACTCTGTTTATAAATGAAAATATGGGATTTGAATGGAATTTATAAACTTTGTTTATAAATGAAAAGGTGGGTTTTGAATCGAATTTATAAACTCTGTTTATAAAGGAAAATATGGGATTTGAATTGAATTTATAAACTTTGTTATAAATATATAAATGTGGGATTTTAAGTGAAGTTATAAAACGTTGTTTAAATAAGGCATATAATTCAAATAGATTTTGAATATAGATTTTGAATAATAGAATTCAAATGGAGTTTAACTATAGAATTTGAATATAGAATTCAAATGGGGTTTATAATATAGAATTTGAATAAAGAGAATTCAAATGGGATTTATATTATAGGATTTGAATAAGAGAAGATAATAGATTTGGATAAATAGAAGTGGATTAGACTAAGGAGTTAATTAACAGATTTATTTAACAAATTTAGTTAAAACGATTGGTATAGTTAAAATAGATTGGACAGGTATAGACATACAGGAGACAGGTTTGGAAAAAAGTGTTAGAAGGTATATAAATAGAGTGCCCGACAAAAAGGTACGTGTTTAATTCATATATGAGATTTTATGCGCCGTATCGGCTAGCCGCTTGGCTTTTCTTTTTCTTTTTGATTGGAAAAGGCCTATGTGGAAGTTTGGGGATTTTCCCGATACTCCCGGTACAAGGGAGGTTATGGCGAATTTTTCCGGGAATTTAAGGAGTTAGAATATTTTTAAGATAATTTGATAGTTAGAAATCAACGTATCGATATATATAGAAGTTGATAAGAAAACAAACTTAGAAATAAAATAGTATAATCAAAAAGGAAGTATAAGAATAAAATCTAGTAAGAATAGAAAGGGGAAGTGTATACGTGTTTAAAAGTAAATCAGTAGTTGTATGGTATTGATTGTTCGAGTAAGTAGTCATATCTGTTTTGACGTTATAAATGTTATTCAGTCAAGGTCTGAGAGGTAATTATACCCCAACTTGATTGATTTCATTATTAACAAATAAATAGTAAGATTTCAGGCTCGAAGATCAATGTTGAATACGAGTTAATTGAATAAAGTATTCGGGTTGTCGTAACGATGTTTTACACAACATCTGTTTTGACCCAAATAAGTGTAAGTATAGAAAATAAACGAGATCGGAGAAGAGATAAGTAATTGGAATATTTTCCAATTATAACTATCATATATTTTCTAAGTTTAGAAAATAAAGGAAGGCGGTATTCGGGAATGTTTTCCAAATAACGTAAAAGGGCCAATATGGTTATTAAAAATATTTGGTTAACAAATATTGATAAGAAATAGAGAAGTGATTTAATTAATGAAATATTAATTAAAGGCTCAGTGATTGTTGGATGTTTGGATGAACACTTGTTTTATTCGATAGTTAAATCTTCGACTATCGAAACACTTGTTTTTATTCGATAGTTAAATCATCGACTATCGAAACACTTGTTTTTATTCGATAGTTAAATTACAGACTATCGAAGTTTTGACCATCGTTGTCATTATGGAGAGACCGGTTGGATTATTATCCGAAGAACCACTCCGTATTGGCAGTAGCGTGCGAATCAGATTATATAAAGATAATCGAAGACGGAGTAGAGTGCAAGGACTTTTTCTATTAATAGAAATAGTACCTTCGGCTCATCCTGTTCCTGGGTGACTCGTATGGATGAATGTCTGACATAGTATTTCCAGAAAGGTCACGTACATTGATTTCTTCAACCGTACCAAGAGTGGAAGCGGAGAAGGAAACTTCTTTCGCTAACACGTAATGTACTGTTGTAGACATCAATTAGTGATTTTCGATGGATTTGATGATGTGGCATTCGAAGTGAATCTGGTGTGATGATAAAGCGTAGCTTCTAGCCTCATCAACCGGTAAATGACAGAAATCGGGCAGGCAGCATGGCTACGTAGGTCGCACCTATTAGGGTGTATAATCACCTGATCTAGAGTTCCATTTATTTCTAAAAAATCTATTGTCGATGCTGTCCCATTCGGGAAACGGTTGCTGATCCCAACCGTTGGTGATATACATTCGATACACTCAAGCCAAATGAGTGGTCGGTCATGTGTGGCTGAGTTGCAAGATGTTCTAGTTGAACTCAGTGTATTCTCCTCTAGAGATATACCAGCGGAAGGTGGTTCCATACCTTGTCATAGTTGGAAATCCATTAACCAATACGTGCTTGTGGTTTTGATTGTATATTATATATGTGGAACGTGAGATGCAAACGTTCCACTAGATTGTTATTTACTTGATTTAGACATTATTATAATATCAAAAGAGTTTGATATAAAGATCATCGTTCCTTTCAAAGAGTTTTGATATAAATATAAATCAAGTGTTTGGATTCTCATAAGGGAAAAACCCGTTCCATGATATACGGCGTGGTCTTATGAGATATCATTTAGTTTCTGAAACTGTTTTAAACTGTTTACTCATACCAGTCCCATGACTGACCCGGAGTTTATTTTGTTTTGTTCTACCTAAACTCTTGGGTGCCTAAATTTGTACGGGCAGTCAAGTAGTTCAGGATTTTTCAGATATATCTAAAGGAGCTTGGAGCAGGAGGCTTCAGCGTTATCTAGTTATAGTGTTGTTCCGTTGCGTTGTAAGTGTTGTACTTGGTAAGTGTATGTTATACAGTTGAGATTTTGTATTTCAAAAGTTATAATACATTATATTTTGTTCCGCTGCGATGTGAGATTCTGTGTTGTTATTTCTGTTCTTCTTCTATTCTAAGTTTCTATCTTATCTATCCTCACCCTCTAACTTCTTTCTATTAATGGTTCGAATTTCTGTGTTATTTGGGGTTGGACTTGTGTTTTTGGTCAGCTCAAATTCTACTGGATTTTTGGGTCATTACAATGGTATCAGAGCTTAGGTTGAGCGAATACCTAGGCTTGTTGGAATGTGCTCATTAGAGATAGGATCAGTAGTATCCTAGAATGAGTTGAGTGTATATATATACGAGAGAGCGTATTTGTTATTTGATATAAAAACTGTTTTATTTTGTGTTGACTAGTCTGTTGAGTGAACTATGAATTCTGATCGATTCGTGGGACGCCACGATGTCGATAGGAGTTTATAAACACTTGAACAGAAGATTGGGCACGATATTGTTTTTAAATAGTTGAGTTGATTGTTAGGATTATAATCAAATTAGATTATAAAACTGAAATAGTTATATATATAACCAATGGAATTTGTATATGAAATCAAATACAAATGAGATAAACTGAAATTGAATTCTAACCAGAATTCAAAATTTAAAATCCTGGGAGTTTGGAAAATATTTTTCTAAATGGATTTTGAAAGAAATATAGTACTAAACTCATTCAGTAGCTGGGAAATAATTCTGATGATGGTGGCAACATCATCAGTGTTCATTTTCGAGTTTCTAAGTGATGAATTGCTGCCTTAGAAAAGTTTTGATGGAAATTTGTTTGAAAAGAAAACAAGTTGTTTGAAAATTCAAATGTTTTGAATTTGAGATAGATATAAATATGTATATATTTATATTACTTCAAATGAAGGAATTTATAAACTCTGTTTATAAATGAAAATAAAGGAATTTGAATATATATATAATTCAAATAGAAGTGAAATAGAATTTGAATTCAAAGGAATTCAAATAAGTTTGAATAAAGAAAATTCAAATAGAAATTGTATAAGAAAAAATGAAATGGAATTTGAATTCAAAGGAATTCAAATGGATTTGAATAAAGAAAAGTCAAATAGAGATTTGAATATTAGAATTCAAAGAAAATATAAAGTTTGAAATAGAATTTGAATTCAAAGAAGTTAAAATAGAATTTAAATTCAAAGGATTTCAAATAGAAATTGAACAAAGGAATTTAAATAGAAATTGAATAAAGAAATTCGAATGGAATTTGAATAAAGGATTTGAAATGGGTTTTGAATAAAGGATTTCAAATAGAAATTGAAGATAAGAAATTCAAATAGAATTTGAAGATAAGGAATTAAAATAGAATTTGAATAGAAGAAAATTCAAATAGAAATTGAATAGAAGGAAATAATATAGAGTTTGAATAAAGAAATTCAAATGGAATTTGAATATTGTAAATATATAGGATTTGAATATTAGAAGTGAAATAGATCGGGAATATTATGAAATGGATTTGATACATATTAAAAATATATCAGAATGGAGTTGAATTTATTATAAACAAAGTTAAAATGTTTATATTTATAAATATAATTAAAACGAGCTCGCCGTAGCGCGGCAGTTCGAAAATTGGCGATTCGAACTTCAATTTAGTATACAGAACTCAATTGAAGTCGGAATTCTTTGAAACAAGAATCGTCGGGACCGGTTGAACGATAATTTTCTAATGAAAGAGAAAATTCGGGATTTCATCGTATAGATTTTGAGTTATATCAAAATCAAATTTTTAGAAAAGCAGCGCCAGAACCATTATAAAACCATAACGGTTTAACTAAATAAATAAAAGGATTTTTAGGAAATAAAATCCGAATTGGCATTAGAAAAATCCAGACTGGAGATATAAAATAAATATGAACTCCAGTGAAGTAAATGAAATGATTTTAAGACAAAAATCATATTTTAAATGGTTAAATAGAATTAACTAAATTGAAAAATAATTAGTTAAAGGAAATTTGAATCGAAATTGGGTTTTTGGATAAGTGAAAGAGATTGAGAATTTATATTCGAAATCGAATATATAACTCGAGTTGAAAATATAATTAGATTAGTTTATAATTAAGTTGACATATATTTGAAAAAGTTATATTCAAATAAAAAGGGTGAAAGCAAAATGGTTAATTAACAACCAGTTAATGGGAATTTGAATGATTGAAATTAAATTTAACTTAAGTAAGTTAAATGGATCGAAATAAATAAATTGAGTAAAATCAATGTGAGTGAAATATGAATTGGGTGTGAATAAAGGAACAAACCAAAAGAGTATAAAAGAAAATATATTTGTAAAACAAATATAAAGCAGATATATTTATAAAACAAATACAAAGGAAGTTTTGTGCAAACAAATAAAAGGAGAAATATTTGTAAAAACATTTACAAATAGAATTTAGAAGGGAATATTTGTAAAAACATTTACAAATAGATTAAATGGAAATATTTATTTATAGTAAGTAAAAAGAATGTTATAAATGAGATATTTACTTGTTAAATAAATAGAATTTAATCAAAGGAATATTTAGAAGATGAATAGAAAATGGAAATCTGTTTTTAACAGATAAATAGAAAAGATTAATTTATAAATAACAATTTATAAATTAAATTAAATATTAATCATTCGATAAATGGAATATATAAGTCTGAACTTATATAGAGAAGAGATATTGGTTTTCAACACCGATAGTTTTGCATAGAGGGGGGTACATAACACTTGTATAAGTGAAGTAACGTTATTAAAAAGAACATTTATAAAGTGAAGAACCGTTACTAAAAGTAAATCTTTATAAATGAATAAACGTTATCTAATAGGAGTTATTCGAATAGGAGAAGTCGATTAGAGTTAGAATAAATCGATTAGGATAAGAATTAACCAGTTAGAGTTAATCAGTTAGGGTTAATCCGTAGAGTAAATTGAATATTAGTTATTCAATTAGAACCTTTCGAATGTTTGTTATTCAGATTTAGAATTAACCAGATAGAGTTAATTGAACATAATTAATCGAATTAGGATTTAATTGAATGTTAGTTATTCAATTAAAGTTGATCGAATATAGTTATTGAGATAGAGTTATTAAAACATAGTTACTCAGGATAAGTTGCCATTTCGTACGACTGCTAGCGTAATTCGCAGGGCTGCAGATAGCCTAGGGCGGTCGGATGTTTCCTGGGGGAATCAGGCGTAACCATTGTGATCGCTGCGATCTAGAGTCAAGCGAAAGGAGTTAATCGAATATAGTTTATTCGAATAGAGTTAAAAGAGTTATCGAATATAGCTTATTCGGAAGGAGTTAAATGAAAGAGCTAATCAAATAGGGTTAATCGATAAGAGTTAAATCCAATATAGTTAATTGATAAGAGTAAAATTGAATAGAGTAAATCAAATATAGTTTATTCGTGGAAGGGTTTCGAATCTAGTTATTCGAAATAGAGATTATCGAATATAGTTATTCGAAGGGAGGAGTTATCGAATAGGAATTTATTCGAAAGAGGGTTACGTAAGGAAGTTTGAAATGTTGAGTATCAACACAAATAAGTTTTGAAAAGATAAATGGGTTTGTAGCACTTTTTCTACCTTAGCAATTTCGAGGACGAAATTATTTTAAGTGGGGAAGAATGTAATGACCCGGATATTCCGTCGGTTAAATTTGAGTAATTAATACGGTTTTAAATATTAATTTGATAAATTAAATGAATATTTATATTAAGTTATCAGTTTAATAATCAATTTCGATTTAATATCGAATATATTAAATCATCGTAATACGAAAATATAATTCAGTTCGAGATTTAAAACTGAATTAAATACAGTTCAGACTTCTGTTTGAATTCAAATAATAATATTAATTTATTATTGCAGAATTTATTGTTTTAAAATTCGATTTATATCAATTTAAATAAATATCTTCCACAGACGATCGAATTAGACTTCGTGACCTATCCCAGTGTGTCCGGAATAGGGGTATTACCCTAGAATTGACAGTCGTTGGGTTCAGAAAGGAGTTCGGAGTCAAGGGTTAATTAAATTTTAAGGGTACAGTTTTTTTAAATTTAAATATTAGTGTTGTGTGGACCAAATTAAAACAACCGTGGTCTCCTTTTTACCACACCATCAAAAACAACCGTGGTCTCCTTTACTACCACAGATCAAAAACCAACAATGGCCTTTTCTTGTTCATCCGTTCACCCTATAAATCGAAGCCCCTTTCAGCTGCTCAGGGAAAAAGTAAAATAAAAAAAATGGCCGGAGCCTCCTCAAATCGAAAACAAGTATCGCGATATCCTGAAGCTCGGGTTGACGTTGGAGCACTTGCGGTTGGAAGAAGGGCGCTGAAACTCAGGGAAGGCCGACGCTAGGAAATCGAATTTGGTACTGATGACAACTGAAGTCGCGATGTTTACTGTGCGTGTGTGATTCCCGATCAAAGTCGCTTCTTTCTCCTGGGATTGGTCAGTCACGAGTCCATCACGAGCTCGATTTGTGAACTATGGGAGATGGCGACAGAGGAATGGGTTCAAGGTTGGAGCGTTGACCGACGATGGAGTGAAAGGGGTGTTTTGGTGAGTTAGATGGTCGGAGGCGATTTGTTTCACTTGGAAGTGGAGAGCGACAGTACTGGTGTTAAACAACGTGGTTTTAGGCCTCCGCAAGTGATGGCTTTTTCAAGCAATATGTTGGGATGGTGATCAATTCAGAAGGAAGGGAGTGTGATGGTTGTCGGTTGATGGCAACAGGGGTTCGAGTACTTTACAGTAAGGAAGATGATAATGAAAACAAGAAAAATCAAGTTATTTTTCTTAGTTAGTAATAAATTTTTAATTACATCTAATAATCTGATAGCTAAAATAATGAATATAAATCGTTAATTTTTAGGATATCTTATCGAATGGAATCAGTCATTTAATCCGTAATTGCGGGATAGCAAATCAGGAACTAAAATGGAAATCAGAAATTTGATCGGAATAATTATCAAGGTGAGTAAAGCTCACGTGTTAAATTTATTTTTAGCATTTAAAATTATATTGTTGATTGGTCTGTATGCATTGAATATTCATATGGCATGTTTAAATATATAATAGTTATTTAGGATCGACTATTATAATATATATTGGTTTGGTGTTTGGTTGGATTCCCACAGTCTCATTAGCGGATGCCCGCAGTTTCATAGCGGATGATTACCCTATACGCCCCACGCTATGATTAGTGGATGACCTTCTATACCGCGATATCCTGCCTCGAAGCAGGATAGGTATTACTCTGTTGACTAACGTCTGTGGATGCAGGAAAAACAGGTTGGAGGAATCCAACTGGATTCCTCAAAAATATATTATATGTTGTTGTTTGTTTGATTTCATATATATTCATATATGATGTGTTAAAAATCAAATGATTGAAAATTGGTTGATTTGATTGTTTAAAATATCATTGGGGCTTGAATATTGATATATAATAAATATCGAAAAGGGTATTTGAGATTTGAAAAGGGAATTCTATTTTACAAATAGAATTTGAATTTTTATGAACTAGGGAAAATATTAACTTGTTTGAATATATAAAACAAGTATGGAATTTATAAACTTTGTTTATAAAGGGAAAGACGGGATTTGAATGGAATTTATAAACTCTGTTTATAAATGAAAATATGGGATTTGAATGGAATTTATAAACTTTGTTTATAAATGAAAAGGTGGGTTTTGAATCGAATTTATAAACTCTATTTATAAAGGAAAATATGGGATTTGAATTGAATTTATAAACTTTGTTATAAATATATAAATGTGGGATTTTAAGTGAAGTTATAAAACGTTGTTTAAATAAGGCATATAATTCAAATAGATTTTGAATATAGAATTTGAATAATAGAATTCAAATGGAGTTTAACTATAGAATTTGAATATAGAATTCAAATGGGGTTTATAATATAGAATTTGAATAAAGAGAATTCAAATGGGATTTATATTATAGGATTTGAATAAGAGAAGATAATAGATTTGGATAAATAGAAGTGGATTAGACTAAGGAGTTAATTAACAGATTTATTTAACAAATTTAGTTAAAACGATTGGTATAGTTAAAATAGATTGGACAGGTATAGACATACAGGAGACAGGTTTGGAAAAAAGTGTTAGAAGGTATATAAATAGAGTGCCCGACAAAAAGGTACGTGTTTAATTCATATATGAGATTTTATGCGCCGTATCGGCTAGCCGCTTGGCTTTTCTTTTTCTTTTTGATTGGAAAAGGCCTATGTGGAAGTTTGGGGATTTTCCCGATACTCCCGGTACAAGGGAGGTTATGGCGAATTTTTCCGGGAATTTAAGGAGTTAGAATATTTTTAAGATAATTTGATAGTTAGAAATCAACGTATCGATATATATAGAAGTTGATAAGAAAACAAACTTAGAAATAAAATAGTATAATCAAAAAGGAAGTATAAGAATAAAATCTAGTAAGAATAGAAAGGGGAAGTGTATACGTGTTTAAAAGTAAATCAGTAGTTGTATGGTATTGATTGTTCGAGTAAGTAGTCATATCTGTTTTGACGTTATAAATGTTATTCAGTCAAGGTCTGAGAGGTAATTATACCCCAACTTGATTGATTTCATTATTAACAAATAAATAGTAAGATTTCAGGCTCGAAGATCAATGTTGAATAAGAGTTAATTGAATAAAGTATTCGGGTTGTCGTAACGATGTTTTACACAACATCTGTTTTGACCCAAATAAGTGTAAGTATAGAAAATAAACGAGATCGGAGAAGAGATAAGTAATTGGAATATTTTCCAATTATAACTATCATATATTTTCTAAGTTTAGAAAATAAAGGAAGGCGGTATTCGGGAATGTTTTCCAAATAACGTAAAAGGGCCAATATGGTTATTAAAAATATTTGGTTAACAAATATTGATAAGAAATAGAGAAGTGATTTAATTAATGAAATATTAATTAAAGGCTCAGTGATTGTTGGATGTTTGGATGAACACTTGTTTTATTCGATAGTTAAATCATCGACTATCGAAACACTTGTTTTTATTCGATAGTTAAATCATCGACTATCGAAACACTTGTTTTTATTCGATAGTTAAATTACAGACTATCGAAGTTTTGACCATCGTTGTCATTATGGAGAGACCGGTTGGATTATTATCCGAAGAACCACTCCGTATTGGCAGTAGCGTGCGAATCAGATTATATAAAGATAATCGAAGACGGAGTAGAGTGCAAGGACTTTTTCTATTAATAGAAATAGTACCTTCGGCTCATCCTGTTCCTGGGTGACTCGTATGGATGAATGTCTGACATAGTATTTCCAGAAAGGTCACGTACATTGATTTCTTCAACCGTACCAAGAGTGGAAGCGGAGAAGGAAACTTCTTTCGCTAACACGTAATGTACTGTTGTAGACATCAATTAGTGATTTTCGATGGATTTGATGATGTGGCATTCGAAGTGAATCTGGTGTGATGATAAAGCGTAGCTTCTAGCCTCATCAACCGGTAAATGACAGAAATCGGGCAGGCAGCATGGCTACGTAGGTCGCACCTATTAGGGTGTATAATCACCTGATCTAGAGTTTCATTTATTTCTAAAAAATCTATTGTCGATGCCGTCCCATTCGGGAAACGGTTGCTGATCCCAACCGTTGGTGATATACATTCGATACACTCAAGCCAAATGAGTGGTCGGTCATGTGTGGCTGAGTTGCAAGATGTTCTAGTTGAACTCAGTGTATTCTCCTCTAGAGATATACCAGCGGAAGGTGGTTCCATACCTTGTCATAGTTGGAAATCCATTAACCAATACGTGCTTGCGGTTTTGATTGTATATTATATATGTGGAACGTGAGATGCAAACGTTCCACTAGATTGTTATTTACTTGATTTAGACATTATTATAATATCAAAAGAGTTTGATATAAAGATCATCGTTCCTTTCAAAGAGTTTTGATATAAATATAAATCAAGTGTTTGGATTCTCATAAGGGAAAAACCCGTTCCGTGATATACGGCGTGGTCTTATGAGATATCATTTAGTTTCTGAAACTGTTTTAAACTGTTTACTCATACCAGTCCCATGACTGACCCGGAGTTTATTTTGTTTTGTTCTACCTAAACTCTTGGGTGCCTAAATTTGTACGGGCAGTCAAGTAGTTCAGGATTTTTCAGATATATCTAAAGGAGCTTGGAGCAGGAGGCTTCAGCGTTATCTAGTTATAGTGTTGTTCCGTTGCGTTGTAAGTGTTGTACTTGGTAAGTGTATGTTATACAGTTGAGATTTTGTATTTCAAAAGTTATAATACATTATATTTTGTTCCGCTGCGATGTGAGATTCTGTGTTGTTATTTCTGTTCTTCTTCTATTCTAAGTTTCTATCTTATCTATCCTCACCCTCTAACTTCTTTCTATTAATGGTTCGAATTTCTGTGTTATTTGGGGTTGGACTTGTGTTTTTGGTCAGCTCAAATTCTACCGGATTTTTGGGTCATTACATGGGTACAACTCGTGGGGGTAGGAGCAAAAATGGGCACCTATGATAACAGCTAGGAGTACACGAAACTACCATTATCATGATTAGTAAGAGGGATCAACTTTTAGTATGGGACTAGTAAGGGTGCGGTGTAACTAGTAATGATACGGTGTTACTAACATTGGTGCAGTGTAGTAATTATCCTATGGTGATTAGAAGCGCAGTCAACATTATATCTTGTTCATCTTGTCTGCTTTGGCATGCTTGTTTATTCTACAGTCATTTCTTGCTTTCCAGTTTATGTTCTTATCCTGTTACTTTAATGATTATATTGTTAAAGTCACTGGACTCACCACCACTTATGTCTGACCTAGTTTGTTTCGCCTCTTTTCTTTCGTCCCCAACCCCCCATGTTCTTAGGGAGGAAATACTTAAAGTTAGTTCAGATATCTCCTTCTTCTAGCTAGAAGTTGAAAGGTGTATTTCTTGGCTTTGATTCTGCATATAGCATTTTTCTGTAGGGGATTATGGCTTTAAAATTATGTACTCTGAGAGTTTTGTACAAGACTGATATTATGTACTTGATTTTGGTATTTGGAAATGTAATCAAACTTATTTCCGTTTCCGTTGCAATAAAATTACAAAATGAGTTTTCCATCTTGGATGTGGACACCCTTCAATCATTGACTGACATACCTTATAGTATAGGCATGGCACATCAATTCATGAGGAGAACGCCCAGCCTGAGAAAAGATAGAATCCAAGTGATCTTCTAGCCATGGAAAACTATCCTCATCAGGGAGTGGTTCCCCTCACAATGGGAACACAACCCATTTAGGAGCGAACAAAGAGTACACGGGAAAGCCCGAGCCAAGGCCAATGTTTATACTGGGCGAAAGATGAGAGACCGAGATGTGATTGCATACCTACCCGGTGCCTGAGTACATGTGCAAGCACAGCAAACGGTTGGCATTCTTAATTTAGTCCAAAATGAGAGTAATAATAAATTAATAAAAGTAAAATAAAGTAAGATGGTTCGGATCTAGGCCGATTGAAACTAAATATCCAACCTCCACAAGGAGCCCCTCCCGTTCTTGGAGCAGCGCACCCTTCCTGTTTTCGAGAGCATGAATTTCGTTCTGAAGAAAGAGCATACGATCTCGTATAATAATAGAATCGATAGCAGGCATATGCTCCCAGAACGCACCCAGCGTTTGCTCCCGTTGGAGCTTCTCGTTTTCTGTTCTATTTACTTATAATGCTCCACGAAACTTAATGCATTCCCTTTGTGAGTGACATTAACGGACGTGGGGTGTTATACGTGGTATAAGAGCTGAAGATTACCAGAACAGATAAAAGATTTTGAAAACCGTTTCAAAAGTATTATTTTCAAAAACATGTTTCAAAGAAGGAATTTTCAAGAGAAAGTTTTACTATGAAAAACATAATCCCCAAAAGCCATATATCTATCTTTCGATTCTTTGTTTCGAATCTCTTCCTTTTTCCTTCTTGAGTCTCTTTCTCCACGTTTAGATGTCTTTCCTAAGATATGGAAGGACTTCGGTGCGATGGGCGGAAAACCTTTTCATGGGACTGAGATGTTTGTCGAGGCTATAAATTGGCTCAAGGAAGTGAAGGACTCGTTTTGTAACGACACAGATTTCGCGCGGACCTAATCGATCGCAAGATCGACTAAAACTGTTCAAAACCCGCATACGTTAACTTTAGGAATACAACACATTAGAACAAATAACATAAACTTTTATAAACATTACAATAATGTTACATCAGAGTACATAATATATCAGAGTACATCGAATATAATAATATAGCGGAAGATTAAATTACAATAAATTAATACAATGCACAGCGGAAGAGTTCCAATGCTCTGGGCATAGCTATAAGCTTCGATCCCGAATCCTGCTCAAGAGATAAATATCTGTAAAAAGCTACTCGACTGCCCATGTGGAAAGAGGGCATCCGAGCTTGCAAAGTGAAACAAACTACGGGTCAGTCATGGGACTGGTATGAGAAATCTTTACTAACTAACAATATGGCGAATCACAGGACCACGCCGCTAACGCGGAACGGGTTTACTCCATTGGATTGCCAGTGCATAAGTTTAATAAAATTTTATTCCAAAAGCAATGCAATGCTTTTTAGAAAATGAAATCATTATAAGACTCAAGTCCCATCATACAATGCAATGCAAATGGAGGATAGAGCTTAACCTTATAAAGATAAAAATGCTTGATACTGTAACAACCCAGAAATTCTGAGCCAGTTTAAAATTTTTGTTTTGGCAATTTTAGCGAATTTTGAAGATTTAAAATAGATTATTTTAAATAAAAGCGACGAGAAATTTATTTTGAATATAATTCGAACGTATATATTATACGCGCCGTCATTAGAATATAAATAATTTTATATAATTATAAATAGAATTGAAAATGGCGCGGTAGTTCGATAATTCGATTTCAAACTTCAATTGAATGTACCGGGTGCAAAACAATCCGGATTTTAGTGACACCAAAAACGATAGGATCTAATTGATGATATCTTTCCAACGAATCCGAAAAATCAAAATTTCATAGCGGGAATCAAAAGATATGTCCAGTTAAAAATTCTGAATAGTCGCTATGGAATTTAGGCCCTTAAAAATGGGAATTTTGCAAGCGACCTCGGATTTCGACGAAACCAGTTTTGTTGGATCTGCAGGGTCAAATTATTGCTAGATTCCAAATTTTATAATTTTTCGAATCAATATGTGAGCGTGGCGAAGGAAAATGCTTTTGACCAGTTTCAGTTGATTTTAATCGACTGGAAAATGGCCATTTTTCAAACGGTCTCAGAATTCAACGAAACTAGTTTTGTTAGGACCGTATCGTCAATACGAAGCTAGAATATATTTTTCTACGATTTATAGAGTTAGTATGTGACCCCAGTAAATTGAAATGCGCGTTCAAATTCAATATATAGAGTATATGTTGATTTTGACAGAAACTGATCGAAACGATCGAATCAGCCTACGATACATATCCCATTGGGTTCAGAATGGGGGTAAAACGCTATGGACGGTAGGCGGTGGGCCTCGTTTAGAGGTCGTAAGTAAAAGTCAACTTTTTGAAAATAAAATAATAATAAAAAATTTTATCTCCCTCCTCCCCTCACTCTATACCTGCCCCCCCCCCCCGATTAAATTGAATCAGAAAAAAAAAACGGCGGACTTCCCATCGCGACTTCCCCCTACGCCCCCCTCCGATGGCCGCTCCTCCACATCTCGACGTCGCTGATGTTCCAGGCCGCCGCCCCCTCGGATGGCCAGCTCCACCTCCTCCATCACCTCCCCTCTCTCCCTTCTTTCCCCAATCGATAACCGAGCCTCGATTTAACCCTAATCCTTGAACCCCGCCGCCGTGGAGGACCTTCCGCCACCGCGGAGACGCCTGCTCCGCCTCCCCCTACATCTGGCCGCCATCAACGCCATCCAACACCCCCCCAAAACACTTGTAAGTCTTTTTCTCTTTATTTATTTAACATTTTAGCTTATAAAATTTACAAAAACAATGATTTTCAGTTTAAATATAAATAGCTAGAGCAAAGAAAAATGGGATTTTATTGCTTATGATTTTTATATAAGTAATTTCAGGAAAAAAATCAGTTTTTTTTCTCATTATTATTATTATGAAAAGCCAATTAAAAGATTATATTTTTAATATAAAGAAAGATTATATTTTTCTATTAGGAAAGATTAGGTTTTTCTAAAAGATAAAGGCTTGATTTTTGAGAACATAAAGACTTGATTTATAATGTATGAACTGATTCTTAAAGATGTGATTTTTATATTGAAAAAGGCGACATAAAAATACGATTTTTATTATATGAATAATGATATAAAAATATAATTTTTATAGAAATGATTTTTAAATAAAAATGGGATTTTTATTATGTAAATGGAAATATGAAAATATAATCTTTATATTGAAAATGGCGTTGTAAAAAATCGATTTTTATATATTGAATAGCAAAGTAAAAATATGATTTTTATATATTGAATAGCAAAGTAAAAATTCGATTTTTATATATTGAATGGCGTTGTAAAAATTCGATTTTTATATATTGAATAGCAAAGTAAAAATATGATTTTTATGTATTGAATAGCGAAGTAAAAATATGATTTTTATATATTGAATAGCGAAGTAAAAATATGATTTTTATATATTGAATAGCAAAGTAAAAATATGATTTTTATATATTGAATAGCGAAGTAAAAAATATGATTTTTATATATTGAATAGCGAAGTAAAAATGTGATTTTTACATATGTATAGAATATGGGCAAAGAAAGTGACGAAAGGCGAGAACGGCGAAGATTTCTATAAATGAAGTGTCGTGAAGTTGGGATAGCTATCGGTGAGAATTTCTCACTCTTTAATTTTATTTCTAGTTGAAAAATATACTAGGATGCAGACGGTGTTTAGTAGCACCCAACACCCGTCTTCCACAGACCATGGATGGCTTGTTTGTTTAATTGTTTGGATGTGTAGTTGGTTAGATTATTTGGTTTGAATTGAATTGTTAGGTGAATTGAAATTGATTTGATTGACGTGTGAATGGCGTGGGCCTTCACTAGACCGGGGATAAGGCTAGGCCTTGTTCCGTTTCTTGTATCGTGCCGTTATGCCGCCGAAATTTTCTAAAATAAGTTAGAAAAATAAAGATAACATTTTATTTGATAAATGAACCAAATAGAATATTCATAGGTTGAATAAAATAGTTTGATCGTTAAAATAAAAAATTTAACGTGAATGTGAATAAATAAATATTCATTTACAAACCGGACGGTTTGTTTATGTACACATATTTGAAGGACATTGATTGGGACGATAAATTTTACACATCGCCCAACTGCACAAATAAAAATCTGTGTTTGATTGCTTGAAACCCCACACGGGTATTGGGATGATATTTGACGTACACTAATCCCGATTGTTTAGTTGTATGTCGATCGATGGATTGACAGGCTGTTATAAGCGTTGAATATTTATCTTTGATGCTTATACAGTGTAGAATGCACTTTGGATGATGGTTGATTATTCATCGTTGTTGATATATACATGTGTTGTAGAAAATCCGTATAATTAACATTATATGGTAATTGATTGGGCCTCATTCCAGTTTTAAAATAGAAATAGAAATATTTGAAAAAGAAATATTTGAAATAGAATATTTGAAAATAGGAATATATGAAGCCGTATTGATTAGATTGACGCCATTTTGACGTGAACGATATTTATATCGATTTTATTCATTTTATAATGAATATCGAAAGTGATTTCAAAATCTGATATTTTGAAAAGAATTGAATATAAATAAATTCGAATTGAAATTGAATATAAATAAATTCGAATTGAAATTGAATATAAATAAATTCGAATTGAAATTGAATATAAATAAATTCGAATTGAAATTGAATATAAATAAATTCGAATTGAAATTGAATATAAATAAATTCGAATTGAAATTGAATATAAATAAATTCGAATTGAAATTGAATATAAATAAATTCGAATTGAAATTGAATATAAATAAATTCGAATTGAAATTGAATATAAACGAATTCGAATTGAAGTTGAATAGAAATGAATTCGAATTGAGATGGAATACGAATTGAAATTGAATTGAATTGAATTGAAAACGAATTGAAATTGAATTAGAAATCAATTCGAATTGAAATCAATTTGAAAACGAATTTTAAAACGATTCATATAATACGTTTTGAATTGAAATCGATGAAGTATATATTATATATGTTATGTATATAATATAATGGCCTGAATAGAACGCGCCGCGCCACGGTAGTTCGCGAATTTCGACCATTGACTTCGAACGGATATTACGGGAGATCCGACTGTCGGATTCTCCTAAAACCGGAACCGTTGGGTTCGTATCGAAAAGAGCTTTCTAATGAATATTAGAAATTAGAAATCTAACGGTTGGATTTGGAATTATGTCCAAATCAAATTTGGAAAAGGTCGCTGTAAGTGCAGTTCGATGGCCATTGATGGAAATCGGCTGTACGGGCCTTGATAAAATTATTAAAAATAGTAATATTTTGTGTAAAATCATAAGAAATGATTTGGGAAAAATTGGGATGAAAAACTCCATATTTGAAAAGATAAAAATAGATTTTTATCGAAATGAACAAGTTTTGAACTAGAATTATAATTCTATTTATTTTTAAATAAATAAATTGAATTTAAAAAGGGTTTTAAAAAATAACCAGAATTTCCTATGATTGCATTGGAGTGGATTTGAATCGAAATTGTCTTCGGAATATTTCGATGTTGGAATTCGTGATTATACAGATGTTGTTTTGGAAATTTGAAAGGTATAGATATATATATCGTTATTTCCGATACGATATCTGTTGGTCATAGAATTTGATATTGAATATAAGCCGATATATTTTCTATTCAAGGCCTTGTATTTAATATCAAATGTGATTTGGGTTTATCGTGAATGGTGTCTTCATTAACACTGTTCTTGAATCCAGTTGAGAAAAAGATTGAATCTTTTTATTTAGATTTAATGAAGTGTACCAATTAAATAATATTTAATTGAATTGATATTGATTTTTGGGTTTATCGTGAACAGTGTTTTAAATAACACTTGTTCTTTAACCCGATAATTAATGTGATGTGATTTTGGGTTTATCGTGAACCGTGTTTTAAATGACACTGATTGTTTAACCCAGTCGACGATTAAAACTAAGTGGAGTTTTAATGAATCTTTAATTAGATTGAAAAGATTGAGAATGGAGTATCACCAGTTTTATTCCAGGCGATAGTTAAATCTTTAATTAGATTTGAACATGAAATGGTAATTGAATTTACCAATAACACTGTGGTGTTAGATATGAAGTATAACCAGTTTTACTTCATGGGATGAATAGGATGGGATTGGGGAATTAAAACAAATGATTACTTCGGTAAGGTCCGTTAATTCCGACTAGTTGAATCGAAATTCAAAAGATGATTAAAGAATAAATATAAAGAATTTATCTTTGATAAAATTAATGGGAACCTTTCTATATGAATGTGAAATTTAGAAACTAACTGTCGGTTAGCTAAGTAGAATGGTTTCCTGGATATTGATCTGATGTTGGTTTCGGCCTTCGGGGTTAATATTTGGGGAATTATTCTCTTGATTAATTTACGGTTAGTGACTGATGAATTGGAATGAGGCGTATGTTGTGTTTGTGTAACACTTATTTAAAATATACGCGAGTTATTCGGGAAGACCGGGTTTATCCCATTCTGAATA
The DNA here is from genome assembly GCA_030737875.1 of Allium sativum. Classification (NCBI taxonomy): domain Eukaryota; kingdom Viridiplantae; phylum Streptophyta; class Magnoliopsida; order Asparagales; family Amaryllidaceae; genus Allium; species Allium sativum. The sequence goes on along the minus strand of CM060909.1, from coordinate 421,586,495 downwards.
ACTGATACGACGATAAGTCGAAGATGAAGACGGTGGTCGAAGACCGGAAGTCTTCACGTCGTTTGGATAATTACTGATGATCTCGATTGGGATGTACACCCAAGAAGATGGAAACAGTTAGTGATCGTCCAGACGTACTTGGAGATTGATGGATATGCGGGGTACTAGGTGCCTCCGGTTTCGTTCAGACCCAGAACAGACTTGTAAATGGACTGTGTGTATGACATTGGATTTTAGTCCGTGTGATTGATCTCTATTAAATATATATCTGTTTGGCGGCGGAGAATTTATTCTCTTGCTTAACGCCCTTCTCTGAGACGTACGAGCTCAGGGGTTATATATTGATGGATATCAAACGCATGGAGTGAATTGCCTATGTGGCATGCCTAAGTGGCAAATGATCAAGGCTTCTGTTGAAAAGCAAAGTCTTGTGGTTGATGATCAAAGCACGGCCTTTGTGGCATAGCTTTGTGTAACGTTGATTCGCGAGCTTCACACCCGGTATGAACCAAAAACGGGAGAGGACGTCAGGGAGGGCATGCGTTTCTTTCTAGCTAGAAGTGGCGTCAGTGGTTTTACACGCCCTGACGAGTTTGACTTATGTGGTTGTTGCTGTTGCGAGGCGCCTCGGTTTGATCGGACGATCCGGGTCCGATGGAGTCATTCGTTGGCTCATTTACGCCCCATAGGGCCGGGAAACGCATGTTCAGGGTTTAAGTTTAATCCACATCGGTGGACTGGCCCTGAGGATCCAAGGGTCGATGCGCTCTGACCCTGAGGCTCGGGCTAGACAGTCTCGAATCGGTTGAGGACTATCTTTTGCCTCGGTTCACAGATGGAAATCCAATTTCCAAATACGTGACATTTGCGGTTTTAATTGTAGAACTAGTATGGCGACATGATATATGGTACCCATGCCGCCTATGATTGATATTTATGATTTGAAGTTGTATTATACACTATGCACTTATAATAGTATCAAATGATTTGTTTTAAACGTATCAAGCATTCTTGGCTATTATAAGGTAAAAACCCTATCCCCCGGCTTGCGTTGCATTGTGTGATAGGACCTGGGTCTTATAATAGCTTCATTTTTCTTTATTTAGCATTCCGCTGTTGTTTTATGCACTGGTATTCTTGGGAGGAAACCCGTTCCGTGTTATACGGCGTGGTCCCTTGATTTACCTAACTTTAAAAATAAAGATTAACTGTTTTAGTTCTCACACCGGTCCTATGACTGACCTGGAGTTTATTGTTTTAACCTAAACTCTGGGTGCCCTTATTTTGACACGGGCAGCTAGTAGTTTTGGTTTTGCAGATTTATATTCATAGGATCCTGGTTTACAGCTGGAACAATATCCGGAAAGCTTTGTATCCGTATATCTCTTCTAGTTGTGTATTGTATTATTTTCCACTGCTATGTAATTCATTGTAATCTCTGATATTTCTGTGTAATATTCATTTATACTCTGTATATTCATTTATACTCTGTATATTCTTGTATTCTGATGCATTGTTGTAATATACAATGAAATGTTCTTCCGTCTGCGTTCTGATTTGTCGTGTTCTCAAAACAATTCGTTCTTTCTCTCTCTCTCTTCGGAGACCGGGGAAGTTCGGGTCGTTTCAGATACATAGAAAATAATATTTTTAATATTATTATTAGTGTCTAATATGTTTCCAAAAATACTTCAAAGTAAATGTATCATTCCTAGACGGCATAGTACCCCATCCTACTATGTCGCCATATATAGGTTTACAATCAAAATCGTAATGTCGTATTGGAGATTGGATTTCCATCATGAGTCAAGGCTAGGGACGATCTCCTAACCGATTCGAGACACTCTAGCAATGTCCCAGGATTCAGACGCTGGCGAACCCTTGGATCCTGCAGGGTCGGTCCACAAATACTTTAGTGGATTGGCAATTCCTGAACACACGCTTCCCGATCCTATTGGACCTATAAATTGGCCATTGGCGACCAATAAATCCGAGGTACCTCATAATCCATCATCCACATAAGTAAAATGCCGGGCCGTGTAAAAACCCAAACACCACTTCTAGCTAGAAAGAAATGTGTGCACTCCCTGCGTTCCCTTGTCCCGTTTTTGACTCTACCGGGGTGCGAGGTTCGCGAGGTAACGTAATACACAAAGCTATGCCTAAATAGGCTATGCTTTGATCATCATCCACAAGGCTCTGATTTTCAATCAATAGCATCTTGACATGTCACATTGACAGTCCATACCATGCGATAGATAACTACCAATATATAACCTCCGAGCTCGTGCGTCTCAAAGAAGGGTGTTTAGCAAGAGAATAAATTCTCCACCACCACAGAAATATATTAATAGATATCAATTTAATTACACGGCATGAAATTCAATGTCAGACACACATCCATTTACAAGTCCGTTCTGGGTCTGAACGGAACCGGAGTCACCTAAGTGCTCGCGTATCTGGACGATAAACAAGTGCGTCCGGACAACTACCACTTTAACCCTTTACTGGTAGCTAGCCAATGCCAGGCATCAGTAGTTATCCTTTCGACGTGAAGATCGTCGGTCTTCAAATGCTGTCTTCGATATCTTCGATTTTGAATCGCCGTAAAATTATTTAAAATGAGTTGAACTCGGTCTTTTCAAATAATTTCTCGAATTATTATCATTTAAACCATTTAATATCGTCAATATTAATTTATACGATTTATTGCTATCTTTATTTATTTAAAAATAGCTCTATATAATTAAATGACGCTTCAGGTCAATGGGCGGCCATTGCGCTGTTTTTACCAACATTTAATTTACACTTATCTTGAAATCTAACCGTCGGATTTTGATAAAATTTATATCATCGGAAAGATCTTCCCAAAACGGTCCTAACGGTTCCAGTTTTGGGAAAAATCTATGGTTGGATTTTGCGGTATAATCATTTAAAGTTACGATTGCCGAAAAGCGAACTACGGCGCGCGATTCGTTAAATTTTAATTTATATTTATATATAAATATAAATATAAACCAATTTGGCCATTCCTACTATTTTTATTGTATCTAAAGTAACAACAAACATTTTAACATTTGAATCAATTCTTTTATTTCATATGAAATGTCGATAAAAATGTGTCCTTTGAAATCTATTCTTTTTATTTACATTTAAAAGGTAAATAAAAAGATGACTTTTTATTCTATGTTTTCATTTATATTAAAATTGCAAATAAAATGTAACCTCTTAATTCATGTCCTTATTTACGTCTAAATTGTAAACAAAATGTAACTTTTATTATAATGTTTTTATTTGCATCAGAACAGTAAACAAAAATGCAACCGTTATTATAATGTTTTTATTTGCATCTAAATTTGCAAATAAAATGCAACTTCCACCTACGGTGTTCATTCCCACCTAAATATGCGAATAAAATGTAATCTTTTTCTACGATGTTTATTTGCATCTAAATATGCAAATAAAAATATAATCTTTTAACTATGATGTTTATTTGCATCTAAATATGCAAATAAAAATGTAATCTTTTTCTATGGTGTTTATTTGCATCTAAATGTGCAAATAAAAATATAACCTTTTAACTGCGATGTTTATTTGCATCTAAATATGCAAATAAAAATATAATCTTTCTCTATGGTGTTTATTTGCATCTAAATATGCAAATAAAAATATAATCTTTTTCTATGGTGTTTATTTGCATCTAAATATGCAAACAAAAATATAATCTTTATTAAATGTTTTGTTTGCAACTAAAATTGCGAACAAGAATGTAACTCTTTAAATCATATTTTTATTTCTATCTAAAATACAAAATAAAAATGTAATATTCATTCTAATGTTTTTGTTTGCATCTAAAATGCAAACAAAAATGTAACTTTTCAAATCAAATTTTTATTTCTATCTAAAATACAAAATAAAAATATAATATTCATTCTAATGTTTTTGTTTGCATCTAAAATGCAAACAAAAATGTAACTTTTCATTTTAATGTTTATTTACAACGGAGAAGGCAAATAAAAGGATATTTTCATTCCAATGCATATTTGCATTAGAGAATGCAAATAAAAGAACATTTAATATTTTCATGTATATTTGCATTGGAGAATGCAAATAAAAGAACAATTTATTTTCAATGTATATTTGCATTGGAGAATGCAAATAAAAGAACAATTTTATATTCAATGTATATTTGCATTGGAGAATGCAAATAAAAGAACAATTTTAATTCAGTGTCATATTTTTAATTGTATTGACCATTCTATTAAATCCAATAAAATGACAAAATAATATTTTACGTTGAATTTATAATTCTATTTCAATTAAATAAAAATGGTGAAACAATGTTTTATATGGAATTGACAATTCTATTTCAATTCAACAAAATAATCCAAATAATGTTTTTATTTTGAATTGACAATCTAATTCAATTCAACAAAATGATCAAAATAATGTTTTCATGTTGAATTGCCAATCTAATGCAATTCATCAAAAATAACCAAAATAATGTTTTAACGTTGAATTGACAATCTTATTCAATTCAACAAAAATAATCAAAATAATGTTTTGTCTGTAACTAAATTTGCAAACAAAAATGCAACCTTTTCCTACGGTGTTTATTTGCATCTGAATATGCAAATAAAAATGTAATCTTTTTCTATGATGTTTATTTGCATCTAAAATATGCAAATAAAAATGTAATTTTAATTCTAATGTTTTGTTTGCATCTAAAATTGCGAACAAAAATGTAACTTTAATTCTAATGTTTTGTTTGCATCTAAAATTGCGAACAAAAATGTAACTTTAATTCTGATGTTTTGTTTGCATCTAAAATTGCAAACAAAAATGTAACTTTACAAATCATGTTTTTAACTTATATCTAAATTACAAATAAAAGTATAACCTTTTTAAAACTATGTTTTGTCTCCATCAAGGAATGCAATTAAAAAATTAAACTACCAATTCCAACATTTTATCTGTATCAAAGAATGCAAATAAAAGTATAACTTTTTGTTTCAATGTATATTTGCATCAAAGAATGCAAATAAAAGAACAACCTTTTTATTCAATGAATATATGCATCAAGGAATGCAAATAAAAGAACAACTTTTTTAATTCAATGTTTATTTGCATCAAGGAATGCAAATAAAAGAACAACTTTTTATATCAATGTATATTTGCATCAAGGAATGCAAATAAAAGAATCACTTTTTATATCAATGTATATTTGCATCAAAGAATGCAAATAAAAGAACAACCTTTTTATTCAATGAATATTTGCATCAAGTAATGCAAATAAAAGAACAACTTTTTAATTCAATGTTTATTTGCATCAAGGAATGCAAATAAAAGAATAACTTTTTAATTCAATGTTTATTTGCATCAAGGAATGCAAATAAAAGAACAACTTTTTATATCAATGTATATTTGCATCAAGTAATGCGAATAAAAGAATATTTTTTTTATATCAATGTATATTTGTATCAAAGAATGCAAATAAAAGAACAACTTTTTATCTCCATTCAATGATATAGACAACAATGATATATTTCCAATTGTATTGACAATTCTATTTCAATACAATAAAAATGATAAAATAATGTTTTATGTTGAATTGATAATTCTATTTCAATGCTCAAAAATGATAAAAAGATATTTTTAATATTGAATTGACAATCTAATTCAATTCAACAAACATGATCAAAATAATAATTTTATATTGAATTGACAATTTAATTCAATTTAACAAAAATAATCCAAATAATGTTTTTATGTTGAATTGGAAATCTAATGCAATTCAACAACATAACAAAATGATTTATTTTTATTGAAATGGCAATTCTATTCCAAATCAATAATATAACAACAGATTTATTTTTATTGAAATGGCAATTCTAATCCAAATCAATAATATAACAACAGATTTTTTTTATTGAACACATACAGATTTGTGTTTATACATCACCAACAAACAGATAAATCATTCACAATCTCATCACATAACAGATCTAAGTCATACATATCCAATCGTTACATAGCAAATAAATTAAATAAATAAATTAATTATTAAAAAAAAGTCTCACAGTCGTGACGCAAATTGATCCCAAATTTGAATTGCTCGGAATTGGATCTAGTCTGGACAGCGGCGTAGATCTCAGTTTCACGATTGAATAGGATCTGAAATCGTTCAATTTCGATATCCTATGGGTTAGTTATGATTTATTTAAGATTGTAACGTTTTTAAATTAATAAAATAATAAAAAATGCCATACTCTTCTTCTTCCTTTATCAATATCACGGCCGTGGGTTGTTGCTATTAGCTTCAATTCTAGGTTTGACTTTTCCGAACACCTCAAGAAGTCGGACAACGACCAGGAGATGGCACCTCGACCGGCTAGGGGAGGCGCACAATCATCGGCAACGGGGGCCCACTTGATGGTGAGCCTGGACCACGGTGGTGGCGCAAAAACTCGGCGTTGGAGGTGCTGAAACTCGTCGAAGACTTGATGGTTTTACGATCCAACCGTACAGAATCAAAGAGGTGGAAAATCTCTTCGAAAGTTTGAACTGGAGTGAGGAGTTTTATTGAGAGGGTGGTGGATATTAGTGGTTGAAGTCCAGAGGTTTTTAGCCATTGAAAACATGGTGGCGGCGGCTATGAAAAAGGTGAATAGTGATTAGGGTTTAATTTGTATTATTTATAATATTTAAATGTAATTTTTACAAATAAATCCCTACATCATAAACTAATCTGATTTCGGTCAACCAGAGTTGACCCCACTTAATAGCCCATGTTCCGGATCCAATGGGCTAGGTCTTGTCAGCCCAAACAACTGTCTGTGGCCTGAAATCTTTAATTTATTATTTAAATCATTTAATAAATTAATTTGATCGTATATTTAAATTCACCGGGGCCACATACGAACTCAGGAAAATCCAAAAAAATTATTTTTGGCTTCGTTTTGACGATACGGTCCTAACAAAATTAATTTCGTCAAATTCTGAGACTGTTCGAAAAATGGCTATTTTCAAGTCAATCAGATTTGACTGAAATTGACAAAACACATTTCCATTTGCCACATTCACATATTAATTCGAAAAATTATGAAAATTGAAACCTAGAAATAATTTCATATTCCGAATCGAATAAAAGTGGTTTCGTCGAAAACAGAGGTCGTTTGAAAAATCGCCTTTTATACGGGCTATAAATTATACTATAGCGATCATTCAGAATATTCAACTGACCACATCTTTTGATTCCCGCCATGAAATTTTGATTTCTAGGATTCGTTGGAATGATATTTTCAAACAGATTTAGATATTTTTGGTTTCACTAAAATCCGTTAAATTTTGAATCTGTTACATTCGGTCAAAGTAAAGGTTTGACTTTTCAAACTACCGTACTATTTCTAATTCCTTTAGAAATCAAAATGAATACATTGCTCTAACTTCTATTAAAATAAATTTTTAATCATTATTATTTAAAATAAATTATTTTAACTATTCAAAATTCACTGAAATAACCAAAATAAATTTTTTAAATTGGTTCGGATTTTCCGGGTTGTTACACGTTTGGTATCTTGGAAATAGACAATGGAAGGAAAGTTCAGCTAGCTGCTTAGTCGATGAGGAAGTTTAGGCTGAGGAACACAACCCAAGGATAAGGAATTTGTTGATATGGCTTTAATCCACGAAGAAGGTAAAGGAGAAAGTGGAAAGAAATATTTAACCCCTGTAACAAAAGAAGGTGTCTTTATTGTGGTATAACGGGCCATATAATTAAGGACTGTAGGAAGAAGAAGAAGAAGAAGCATGGTTGTTACCATTATAGCGAGGCAGGACATATGATTTAAGATTACCTAAGGAGTTAAGGATAAGGGCAAGGACAGAGGACAAGACCTACTTCTGGAGGACAGGTTCAAGCTCTCATGGCACCAAGACAGGAGAGAGATAGAAGCATTTCTGTTGAAAGTTTGATCTTCCTTTTTCGATCATCCTATTCGAACTTTGTTTGACTCTTGCGCTTCGCAATCGTTTGTATCTGCTTCGTTAGTTGAAACACTACACCTAAATACTAGTCTAGTTATGGATCCCATTGTAGTCTCAAATCCTATTGGTGGTTCGGCTCACTTATCTATGGTTCGTCGGGTTTTGAGAGTGTCTATCTTGGGTGTTGGGTTTGAATGCAACGCCTTCATTTCTGGTTTCGCGAGCTATGGCTTGATTCTAGGGATGGACTGGCTAGCCAGGCATGGTGCCATCCAAGACTGTGAAAAGAGGGTAGTTTGACTATTGACTCGTTGTGGAAAGACCCTTGATATTTCTTGTGACACTAGGGTTTCAGTGATGCTTAGCTACCTAAAATCTCTTGATGCATTCATCGATGATTTGAAATCTGTTTGTGTAGTCCGTGAGTATGATGACATCTTTGATGAGGTTCGGGGTCTACTCCCGAGGCGCGAGATAAACCTCCGAATATACTTTGTTGATAATGAAAAGCCAGTTACATTGCCAATGTGCCATGTGGCTCCGAGAGAGAGAGAGGAGGGGACTTAGTAAACAAGTAGGGGAGCTACTTGAGAAAGGGTTCATAAGAAGAAGCATTTCGGAATGGGGTGCTCCAGTTGTTTTTGCTACGAAGACTGATGGTTCGCTTAGATTGTGCGTGGACTATAGGGAGTCGAACAAGGTCATAAAGAAGATAAAACACCCATTGCCGAGGATAGATGATTTGTTCTATCAGTTAGTTGGTGCTTCGGTTTTCTCGCAGTTGGACTTAGCTACAGGATTTCACCAGTTGAGAGTAGCTGATGATAGCATAGATAAGACTGCTTTTAGGACTCCTAACGGTTTCTTCGAAGGGCTCGTCATACTTTTTTTTTGGTTTGACGAATGCACCCACATATTTCGTAGACCAGATGAGTAGGATGTTTAGGGAGTTCCTAAACAAGTTTGTGGTAGTCTATGTGGATAGTATTTTGATTTTCTCTAGAAGCGAGGGAGAGTATGCCCTACATCTTAGGGAAGTCTTAGAGACCCTAGAGCGCATCAACTCAAAGCTAAGTTCTCCAAATGTCATTTTTCGAGGAAAGATGTGAGGTTCTTAGGACACGTGGTCTCTAACGAAGGGATAGCAGTGGATCCTATAAAGGTGGTGGCAATCCAAGATTGGAAGGTTCCTAGAAAAGCAACGGAAGTAAGAAGTTTTCTAGCGTGGGCGGACTACTATAGGAAGTTCGCTAAGGGCTTTGCGTAGGTATCAGCCCCAGTTTTGACTTTCCTAGATGGGAGCAAACCGTTCACAGTATATACCGGTACTTGCGATGCAAGACTTGGAGCAGTTTTCGATGCAAGAGGAAAATGTGATATGAAAAAGGCAGTAGGTACGCAGTTATGTTTGAGCATCGCGTATCGTCCACAGACGGAAGGACGGACAGAAAGGGTAAATAGAATCCTTGAAGATCTTTTGAGGTTATGCATCCTAGATTTTGGAGGACATGAGAAGAGCACTTTACATTTGTGGAGTTCGCTTATAACAATATTTATTAAGCTAGTATTAGGGTTTTTATGGACGACCGTGTCTATCACCAAATTGTTGGTGGGAATCTACAAATAAGATTTTACTTTGGCCAGATATGGTTAGGGAAACATCTGAGGAGATAGACTTGATTCGAATATAAATGAAGATGGCACAGGATCGACAGAAGTAAAACGCTGACAAGAGACGAACCGACCTTGAGTTCGATGTTGGAGACAGGGTTTTTATTAACGTGTCACCGTGGAGGAACGTAGTTCGCTTTGGGGAGTGTGGGGAAATTAGTACCAAGGTTCGTAGGGCAATCCCCCATTACAGAAAGAATTGGACAGACCACAGAGTGAAGTTGCCGAAAAAGCTTAGTGGTGTTCATGACACGTTTCATGTGTCGCATGTAAGGAAGTGTTTACATGATACCGCGGAAATAATGGAGCCGAGCATGCTTAGAGAAGTGGAAGTGGAGCAAGATGCCACGATTAGACGAGCTCCTACATGCATCCTTGGATCGGATATCAAGAAGTTACGCAATAGAGAGGTCAGATTGGTTAAAATCCAATAGAGAGATGATCAAGGAGACACGACTTGGAAGACGGGAGACAAGATACGTATGCAGTACCCTTTCATTTTTAAGGGTATACTCTTAATTTCTCCTTTTTCTATCACTTTGTTTAGACTTGTCCTATCGTTTAGTGTATCTTCTCGATTACATTCTTGATCTTTAGGTAGAAAATCCTAGGGTTGTAAACATGTGTTTGAGACATGTTATGTTTGGTGGATGCAAGTGGATGCAAGTGTTTGCTAGTGGTTGCTCGTGGATGCACTTACACACGCATTAGACACTAGATCGGCTCAGTTACTTTCATATTTCATATGCATATATGTATTTGTATATGGATGGAAACTCGATGTGTTATCATATAGATGTTGCATTTGTATGAATGATTGTGCACTCATGTAGAAGTTATAAAGTACGATTAGGAATAATTGCATACATGATGGACTCACGGCACTGGCATAATTCGCATTAAGGAGGTCAATTGAATCAGTAGACCGCCTGATTTTGCATTAGATAAGGACATATACACACTATGCATATGATCATGAAAGCATTAGAAACCTCTTTAAGGACAATGGATTCCTGTGATTGAATGGTTGAGTAGATGGTTTTTGGATGGTAGGATACACATTCTTCTTGACTTGAAGATTTGGGAGACGAAATCCTTTAAGTAGGGGGAATGTAACACCCCGTAATTTTAAAATGGGACATAAGAGATAATTAAAGAATAATTAATCTTTAAAAGAAGAATTGGGTGAAACGGGTTAGCCATTATGTTCGTCTCGGAATTCTGCTTGAGATAGAGTCCGAGTTTGCGTGAATCGGACTCCGTATGAAGAAGTTATAGAGGTTAGAAGTTTTCAAGTTTAAGTAGAAATTAAATTAATAATTAAATAAATCGAGTTCGAAATTCAAATCTGCAGAGAAGGCTGGGCGGGAAAAATCCCACCATAAGGTGTCGACCCTCCCCCTCCCCAGGGGTGTCGACACAGGTGTCGACCCCCCTGTAGGGGTCGACTCTAGTGAGCTGATCTGGACAGTAATGATTTTTTGAGGTGTTAGGGCTTATGTGTCATGTTCTGGTTGGCTCTCTTGGGTTTGGAAGGCTTTGATGACTCATAGGTTGATCTAAAGGCCCATATTGATCCTAGACATCTATATATACATAGTTAAACCTAAACCCTAACCTCACAACCCTAAACTATGATGCCGTCATGCTGTTCATCTACAAACTAACCTAGTCGCCACCATAACAAATCAAATTCTTGATGAAAGATAAAAAGATAAGAGATAAAGATTCAAAGCCTAGGAATGGCGGAAAGGAATTCTAGAACCAGAACGAATGAATCAACGCCTACGTCAACGGATTAGCCTAGCAACTTCAGAAATCAGATCCCAGAATTCAAGATCCGTTTTCTGTGAGTGCTGTTACTTTCACAAGATAATTGTTTAAACGTAATTGTGATGAGTTATGAATTGGACTGTATGAGAATGTTTGTAAATCATATAAAGTTTATGTCTTTGCAAACTATGTTTTGATTTATGCTTGATTTGATTCATTATATGCAAGTTATGTTCTATGTTAATTCATATGCCTAATTACATATGCAAGTTATGTATGCAAGTTTGCTCGATCTATGCAAGTTATGAAAGATTATATGCAAGTCATGTTCTATATGTAAGATCATATTTTGTATATGTTTAGATCTACATGTTTATATGATTAGATCCATATGTTAAGAACTATATGTTCATATGTTTAGATTATATGATTAGATCCATATGTTTAGAACTATATATTCATATGTTTAAGATGTACATGTTTATATTATTAGATTCATATCAGTCCATATGTTTAGAACTATATGTTCATATGTTTAAGATCTACATGTTTATATGATTAGATCCACATCGGTCCATATGTTTAGAACTATATGTTCATATGTTTAGGTCTACATGTTTATATGATTAGATCCATACCATTTCATATGTTTAAATCCGTGCAAGTTTATGTTTAGATCTATGCTAGTTCGCATTCCATATGTTGATTGGATCTATTTTTATATGTTTACTAGATTTATGTGGTCTTAGATCTATATTGTTTATGCCAGTTATGATGTCATGTGTTTCTTCCCTTTTCCCAATTTTTTTTTTGAGTTGGGCCAATTGCGAGCCTAACGTATCACACGAACTATACGTACGAACGACGTGGGAATGTTGGGGAAAAGTTTGGGTAAAAGTTGAATATTACGTAATTGGCATAAAAAGGGGTTGTAATCATATAATTAATTTTAGGCATAACTAGAAAATGTGGCATAACTTGAATTGACCACACTTATGGATAATTTACATATAAACTTGGACATGAATGGTAAATATGTAAATTGGCTAAAAGATGAACGTGCCTAACCCGAGGTTAGATTGACTTGCGGTGTAAGACTGCCCGGAACCGCCCGGCACATCCAGCGACCGCAACAACATAGATCTAATGTGAGAGGTTAGCGCATTAAGCCCAAAAACCCGAGGCTAGAATGAGTTTGCAGTAGAAATCTGCCCGGAAACGCCCGGCACATCTAGCAACCACAAACAATAGTTCTAATGTGAGAGGTTGGTGCTTTAATGAATAAATTAAAGCTAAGGAACAGACATGCTAAAAATGGAAAGGTTAAGCAACATATGAACAGGCGACACTTAACCAATACAACATGTTAGGTGGGTGGGTTAAGTTAACATGGACAAGAAGACAACTTAACCAATATTACATGAACAAAGTGGATAGGGTTAAGGAAAGCTTAACCAATAATACATATGGACTTGATAAGGGGAAGGGTTAAGTAAATCTTGGGTAAGTGGGTAATATTAGTATATATAGGCCCACAAACTTAACCGTTAAATAAAAATGTGTGAATCATTGAGAAGGTTAAGTAACATATGAATAGGCAACACTTAACCAGTACAACATGTTAATTAAGCAAATGGGCGGGGTTAAGTTAAATTGAGAACACTTAACCTTTATAACATGTTGATTAGGAAACCCTAGTAACGGGGACCCATTTCAGCAGTAACCCACATAGATGTATCATGGTACCCTGAGCTAGGCAGGGTGGGGCACGATTACTGGGCTGATTATAAGCGGTCAAAATAGCGGCGGGTGGTGCAACAGTGTAGGTTCCGACGAAGTATGGGCGTGCACGTGCTCCGGAGTGTAAAAAGCAAGCACTGGGCATCAGTAGTATACACTGTGCATCTTGCATCGTGTCGGGTTTCCATCATGGGAATTGATACACCCCATTATGGGGCCAGCACAGGTATCTACATACAAGCGAGGTCGAATGACACAAGTAATGAATACATACAAGCGAGGTCGAATGACACAAGTAATGAATACATGCAAGCGAGGTCGAATGACGCAAGTAATAAATACATGCGAGTTAGAGAGCCGATCGAACGAGGAAGGTAGTGGGTAAACCTCATGGGGGTAGGAGCAAAAAGGGGCACCTACGATAACAGCTAGGAGTACACGAAACTACCATTATCATGATTAGTAAGAGGGATCAACTTTTAGTATAGGACTAGTAAGGGTGCGGTGTAACTAGTAATGATACGGTGTTACTAACATTGTTGCAGTGTAGTAATTATCCTATAGTGATTAGAAGCGCAATCAATGTTATGTCTTGTTCATCTTTTCTGCTTTGTCATGCCTGTTTATTCTACAGTCATTTCTTTCTTTCCATTTTATGTTCTTATCCTGTTACTTTAATGATTATATTGTTAAAGTCACTGGACTCACCAGACTTATGTCTGACCTTGTAATGACCCGCATTTGCAGAGGTATTATAATTAGTTTATTTAATTATATAAATAGTGATATAGTGAGTTAAATGGTGGTTTAATTAAATAAGGGTGAATATTTAATTTAAAATAATAAATTAAATAATATATTAAATTTTGAAATAATCAGAATTGGCTGAAGTGGCGATATGTTGTGAACTGGATCATTTGTGATATTTAATTCAGCTTGGAATTGAATTTGAATAACGAATATATTATATAAACGACAGTTTGAACGTAGAGTTATAATATAATTAAAATCGAGCTCGAAATGGCGCTGCAGTTCGTAATTTGGCGATTTGAACTTCAATTGAATATACAGAATTCGTTTTAAGCCGGATTTCAACGAAACAAGAAACGTTAGGAGCTGGTGAAGTATATTTTTCTAATGGAAGAGAAAAATCGAGATTTCATCGTGTAGATTTTTAGTTATGTCCAAATTAAATATTCAGAAAAACAACGGTATATTCGTTTGTGGACATAACGGTTATTTAAAAATATTTGAATATCGGGTTTGAATTTAGACAAGGTTCTTTTGAGACGCAGTGATAATTTAATTTTTAGAATTTTATGGTAATTTTTAATTAATTAAATAAGCAACTTTTTATTTGGAGCATTTTGCACCCTGTAATCAACATTTTGAGGTTTCACAAAATGAGTTAATCTACCGATATTATTATATTTTTGAGATCGTGGGACATTGCTTGACACAACCATAATGTTATTTTCGTCCATAGCAGTTTATAAGTAAACGGAAATTTTTGAAATACTAAACCTTCTTAAAACTCAAACAAACTCGTACGGTGCCACTAACTTTACATATGTATGAACTGCCAGCGAGATGACCTACCCCGTATACACAACATTTTTCTAAAATTTCTTAACAACTAAGTAAGGGACTGTCGCTACATCCATAATGTTATTTTCGTCCATAGCAGTTTATAAGTAAACAGAAATTTTTGAAATACTAAACCTTCTTAAAACTCAAACAAACTCGTACGGTGCCACTAACTTTACATATATATGAACTGCCAGCGAGATGACCTACCCCGTATACACAACATTTTTCTAAAATTTCTTAACAACTAAGTAAGGGACTGTCGCTACATACGTCCACGGTATCACTAGAATAATGTATGATGTGTATTGAGGTATGTCCACATAAAGGACTGTCACTACATGCGTCAACGGTATCACTAAGTTAACTGTACTTCGTTCCTTAGCAATTAAGTATTGCTGCCCTATAAATACACACGATTATAGCTTCTCTATGTTTTTTTTTCCAGCAAACTACAAACTGTCAATGGCTTCAACATCCAAGCTTTTCAAAGAAAACAATTCAAAACTAATTTTATCCTCCACAACAAACCCTAAAACCAAT
The DNA here is from genome assembly GCA_030737875.1 of Allium sativum. Taxonomy (NCBI): domain Eukaryota; kingdom Viridiplantae; phylum Streptophyta; class Magnoliopsida; order Asparagales; family Amaryllidaceae; genus Allium; species Allium sativum. Next base: position 421,571,195 of record CM060909.1, on the reverse strand, counting down.
CTATGTGAACTCAGCAAGATGAAAGCTTCGGCTCTATGTACTGTTTGCTGAGTGCGATGGACTTCTCCAGTAATCGAAAATTTAGCAGCAACCTAGGTTCATCGATGCAAGCTGTTTCTGGTCGAGTCAGGCGGACACGGTCTTAGAAGAGCACGATGATGGCGGAGGAACACGAGTTGAATCCGACAGTGGTGGATGTCGAGATTGGCAGTGGCTCTCGATGAAGAGTAGCAGATCTCGTTTCTATTTATGAAGAAGAGGATGGGTTATAAAAGGGATTAACGATATTGGGAGAAGGTTTAGGCCGTATGGATTTACCGTTAATGACGGGGTAGTGGTTATTAAATCATTTAATTAGTCAAATAAATGGACATTTTTGGTAGGATAGCGTTTGACATCACTGAAAGTATGGGATTGGTTGTTGTTCACACGTTGAGTAGTGTACTGTCCAGCACATTTTGAAGGCTTATTTCAGGGATTGAGTTGGTTGAAAAGGGACCAGTTTCATTTTGAAGCCACCTGCATGTTCGGAAAAGAGAACCTTGGTTTGAAAATGGTTTGAGGAGGGACGTCGGGATTTGGTGAAGGGGATCGGAGTTCATGAGACATGGACCAGATGGTGGATATTTTCTTGGTGAACGAGGTGGTGTTGGTGGCGCGCGAAATAGATTGTCGGAGGAGGAGGTGGTGTCAGTCAACATGGAGGTCAACATCGGTTTGGTTATGCGATGGTCTTATTTTGGAATTGCAGAAGAATTTGGGAAAGGAGAGGTCACGTGATGAATGTGATGAGGGATAATGGGCCAAGTCAAAAAGCGAAACAAGATCCGTTGGGATCGTATGGACGGTGGCTCCACAATGGAACTGACTAGGAGTGAAACGAAGCTCGTTATAATTTATGGCGAATTAAATTGTTTGATTCAAATAAAATAACAGTTTATCGTTCTTTAACGATGAACTGCAAATGTGAGTAAATCTCATTAACTCTGAACAATTTATATTTTGATAATGTATTTTTAGAACTGTTAACAATTGGCTGATTTATTGTGTGTTGATTGTTTGATTGAACTGCTAGTCAGTTAGTTGAATTTCTATATTGATTCTGTTTAACAGAATATATCATATGGAACTGAAAGTGAAGTTATCTATATTGTTTAACATCTGTGATGCAGGGAAACAGGTTGGAGGAATCCAACTGGATTCCTCAACATTTATTTTACTGTGATTCATATATTGTGATATATGATGTGATATATAATCTGTTGTTGATTTGTGTGTTTGGACGATATTTATCGTTGTTATATGGTATGTTAAATACCATAAGAAATACTAGACGCGGGAAAGGGGATTTTCAAAATGTATTTTGAAAAATGAATTATTTATATAAAATCGATGGATTTTATATAGAAAAGGAAAAGGATTTTTATAAAAGAAAATAATTATAAAATCGAAGGATAAGATATAAAAGGAAATATTTATTGGTTAGAATAAATCAAATAGATATAAAAGGAAATATTATTGGTTAGAATAAATAGGATAGAATAAAAGAAAATAAATAGAATAAGGAAGGACATATTTATTTGTTAAATAAATAGGGTTATTAAAGGAAACATTTAGAATAAATAAATAGGATATTAAACAGATTATTCATTTAGGAAATGAATAAGTTATGATAAAGGGATACTGACTTAGAAATTGAATAAGTTATAAAAGAGATGTGAAGCAAAATAAATGGAATAAAGGATTTTCTATTTAGAAAATAAATAGAAGAGTTAATCAAATATGGTTAATCGAATAGAGGTAAAGAAATAGAGTTAAACAAGATTAGAAACTGACTAGAGATTAGTAAATTGAATGGTTTTCTAAGTGTCTATCTGATGTTGGTTTCGGCCTTCGGGGTTTATACTTAGAGAATTGTTCACCTACTAGTTACAGTCAGGGACTGATAGTTGTGAAATGATAGTGATATGTAAATAACAATGGAAATGTTTTCCAGTGTTAATAACGTATATTTTATAAACACAGAAATTAAGGAAATGTGAATATATATATATGATTGATGATTGATTTATAGAATTTCCATTTGGAAATAATATCGTTGTTTGCACACCTGTTTTTTCTTTGATGGTTAAATCACAGACTATTGAAGTTTTGACCGTTTTAACGTTGTTAATATGGGGAGACCGGTTGGATTATTATCCACAGAACCACTCTGTATTGGCATAAGCGTTGCGAATCATATATGCCAAAGATAATTGAAGACGGGGTAAAGTGAAAGGGCTATTGTATAAGTCTTAGATAACAGTGCCTAAGATGGATGTACTGAGTAGTGCCTTCGTTTCATCCTGTTCCTGGATGACTTGTATGGACGGATGTCTGACAGAGTATTTCCAGACGATCACATATATTGATTTCTCCAACCGTACCAAGAGTGGAAGCAGAGAAGGAAACTTCTTTTAGCTAACACATAATGTATTGTTGAGGACGTCAATCGGTGATTTGATGGATTTGATGATGTGACATTCGAAGTGAATCTGATGTAATGATGAAGCGTAACCTCAAGCCTCATCAACCGATAAATGACATAAATCGGGCAGGCAGCATGGCTAAGTCGGTCGCTCCGAAGTAGTGTGTAAAATCACCTAATCTAGAGTTTCATTTATTTCTAAAAATCTATTGTCGTTACTGTCCCATTCGGGAAACGGTTGCTGATCCCAACCGTTGGTGATATACATTCGATACACTCAAGCGAAATGAGTGGTCGGTCACGTGTGGCCGGGTTGCAAGATGTTCTTGTTGAACCCAGTGTATTCCTTTCTAGAGGTACACTAGCGAAAGGTGGTTCCATACCTTGTCATAGTTGGAAATCCATTACCCAATACGTGCTTGCGGTTTTGATTGTATACTATATACGTAGAACGTGAGATGAAAGCGTTTCTGCTAGATGATTATTATATTGTGGTTGATAGACATTATTATAATATCAAAAGGTTTTTGATATAAAGGTATTTTGGATTCTCATAAGGGAAAAACCCGTTCCGTTATACGGCGTGGTCGTATGAGATATCGTTTAATGGCTCAAACTGTTTTTAAACTGTTTTACTCATACCAGTCCCATGACTGACCCGGAGTTTATTTTGTTTTGTTTTCCCTAAACTCTTGGGTGTCCAATTTTGTACGAGCAGTCAAGTAGGCGGGATTTACTGATACTTGAAGAGCTGGAGCAGGAGGCTTCAGGATCATATAGCTATAGTTTATTTCCGCTGTGTTGTAAGTGCTGTACTTTGATAATGATGTATATTCAAGTACATATGTATATTTCAAGTTATGTTATATATATATTATATGTTATTCGTTCCGCTGTGAGGTTCGTGTTACTCTGATGTTGTGTTCTTCTTCTTCTTCTTCTTCTTCTATTCTAAGTTTCTATCTTATCTTTCCTCACCCTCTAATTTCTTTCATTAATGACCGGTATTTTCAATCCTTGGATGTTCGATATGTGTTGTATATCGGATAACCAAGATCGTCAAAAACCCGGGTCATTACAGTTGGTATCAGAGCTTAAGGTTAAGTGAATTACCTTGGCTCTGTGGCGTGACTCAGTAGAGATAGGGTTAGTAATACCCTAGATTGAGTTTGAGTCTATATATATGAGTGAACGTATTTGTTATTGATATAAAAATTGTTTTATATTGTGGAGATTTATTGGTTGAGTTGTTTATGTGTTCTGGTCAATCAGTTTGATCCACTGTATCGGTAGGAGTTTATAAACACTCAAATACGATGGGTCGACACGATATGTTTTGAAAAGAGGGTAAATGAAAAGAATTTTACCCAAAGTATATTTTGATATATATTGGATATATTGGTTGTTATTATAATCGAGTAAGATTATAAAAATGTGAAATGGTCATGTAAATAACCAATCAGAATTCATATAAGTAAAATATATGAAAGCAGATGAATTAAATCTGAAATTTAAACTAGAAATTGAATTAAAATTCGGGAAAATTGGATAAGTGTTTGTAAATGGATTTGGATTAAAAATAAGGAAAATTTAAGATCCTGGGAGATTTTAATTTTTTTTACAAGTAGTGTGAATTATATTTTGAAATGAATTTCAAAGTGGAAATGTTTAGAAATGGTTTTATAGTATTGAACTCACTTCGATCGCTGGAAAATAGATTCTGATGATGACAGCTGCATCATTAATATTCATTTTCGAGTTGTAAGTGACAGATTACTACCAAAGATGTAACAACCCGCATTCTACGCATCGAAGGATCGTAGAATATTTATTTCTTTCTCATATGAAGTCGTATGGTCATGTAACTTTGGGAAACAACCATTAGAGTCATTTCCCATGTTCATGATTTTTGCCGATTTTTAAATGACTGTTTTACCCCTAGTTGGTACTGTTTTGGCCATAACTTTTGACTGGAAAGGAGTTTTGACCTAAAACAACTTCCATTGGATTCGAATGATTGTTTCTCTTTCCGTAGAGTGGTTACATTAGCCAAACGGACTTACCGTTTGGGAGATATGGCTGAAACAATGTTTAGAAGGTGAAAAACAGCTAATTGGGCTTAACCGGGTGATTAACAACTAGGCCCAATGGGGGATTTCGGGATTTGGGGTATTTAAGGGCTGCTAGGGTTAGGATTTCGGTTTTAGACTCATTTTTCCAGCCGCCACTTACCTCCTTCAAGCTCTAGCAATGGCCTCCACCTTCTAATTTCATCCCAAATCGTCTCTAATCACTTTCTAATCGAAGATTAAGCAAAACTACATCAAATCAAGGGAGGGTAGCACCAAATCAGAGAGAGAGCTGCTGGAACACATAGGGATTGGATCCAAATCAAAGATTATTTCAGATCTAAAGTTTGTTTGTGGCTAAGGTGAGTGATTTGCATTATTTTTCACTAATTACGGCTAATTATGGTAATTAGCGAAGATTAGCGAAATTATGGCTCAGAAAAATCTAGAAAAATTCCTAAAATTCTAAAACATCATTTTATGCCTCTGATATGAATTTGGGTTAATTTCGACTAATTTTGCAAATCCTGGAATTTGGGGGATTAAGGGGTGATTAGTGGAAATTAGCGAATTTATGCATGTTAAAAATCTGGAAAAATATTCATAAATTCTGAAATATTGTTTCAGGCCTCTGATGTGAATTTGGGATAATTTGGTTAAGTTTTGCTAATCATATCATAAGTTTCACCCAAACATGCTTAACGGAAAATATGGGGTTTTGGCTATGTTTGATCCATTTTAACCTATCATATTGTTGTTTTGGTGTTGGTGGTTGATTATACATGTTGCTATGACTGTATGTTATGCTTTGTGATTGATTAGAATTTTTGGAATGGTCAAAAACGTCATCAAATGGCGTAAAATGTTTGCTGGAAAAGTTACAGAAAAACAGTGCAGGCTTTCGGATCGGATCGGGTGGATGGGCTCGGACCGGAGCGGACTGAGCAAAGTATCACCGAACCGAACTGAAGCTTGACACAGGAGAGAGTGGCAAAAAGGAAGGCCACCATTATATGAACCAGATCGGATCGGCTATAGAGACCACGACCTGATGGTGGAAGGAGCTCGAACCCGAACCGCGCCACGTACTGGAGCACCCGATCCGCTTGCACGATCCGATCCGTGGAGCATAGAGCACGATCCGAAGAAAGTCCATGACTCCGCCAGCAGCTCCGACCCAAACCCATGGATGGAGATGGACTTGGAGACCCCGACCCGACCCGTTGAGGTGTTGATGATCCGAACTGCCACCAGGTGGATACCACGAGTTGGAGCATGGAGCACGACCCGACCCGATCCGGTGCATCATGGAGGTACTTGAGGAACTCGATCCGATCCGAGGTGATGAAGCAATCCGAACCGAACCGATGGCAAGGAGGAATCCAAACCGATCCAGTATTGACCAAAAACCCGAGATGCAAAGGTAGTCCAAATGGAAGTTAGAGCTCAGGATCCAGATGGGAACCAATGAGTTCACTTTGTGATTGGGCTTTGCTGCGGGACGTGTGCAAAGGGGTTATCGATATTCATAACTTTGGTTCACCACTGAGAGATGGATGGTGGGCTTGTAGTGAAAGTTACACGGGATTGGATTCCGTCATGGCCCAAAGTATTAGGTGACCAAAGTAGTGGATATCGTATGCTTTACGCACTGAGTGAGGGATGTGAGGATGATTGCTATGCTTGATTGTTTGACACCACTATGACATGCACACCCCTACCCCCGTATCTCTTACACAGTATGTTAGTGGCACCTTAGAGTATTGTACGGTATGTAGTGCTAACTCTTTGGTTGCAGGTCCAGGTTTAGGTATGATTGGATTATACATGTTATTATTCTGTTTAGATGCTTATCGCTCATACCAGGCGTTATGTCTGACCCAAAGTTTTATGTCTCTTCTTATTACTCTGGGTGCTCACACGAGCAGACTAGAGACAGGTTAGCTGGTGATGCGCGAGTAGCTGATTCGGAGGCGAGCAGGAGGCTTCCACGTATGATATATAGATATTCTCCCTGTGTCGTTGGTGGTCGCTACTTGGGCATTAGTAGTGTACCTCCTTTATCTTACTTTTCCTTTTTGAGACAGTTTGGAAAGTTGTAATAAGCTGTATTTTGGATTTACGCTGCTATGATGCTTAGTTTTGGTTTTCAGCTTATGCACTGTCTCTCCTGTTTTATGTTAAGTATGTTATTATTATATTTTGTTCTATGCGCTGTGAGACATTCTACAGGTTCCTTGTTAGTTCATTCTCTTCTTCCTTTTTTTCTTCTGACGACCCGTTCCGTGCTAACTGGACATGTGTACAGCGCACTTTTGGAGAAAATGTCGGTTGGTGCGGGGCGGGCCGTCGCACTTGGTATCAGAGCTCTAGGTTGCGTAGTTAACCTAGGGAAAGACACTAGGGAGAGATAGTACGTATACGAGAGCGCGTATTTGTGATTACTTTGGTTTTTAAAAGCTATATATATATATATACTATTGGTAGTATAAGAATGAAGTCGTACTGCACTAGCACCACTATGGGATCGTTAATCGTTTCCCCTTTTACAGATTAACGATGAGCCGATATCCTAGAGGTGCTGGTAGAGGGACCAACCATGGGAATGCTCCTGACATGAGGACAATGTTCACTAACTTCATGAGAGAAATGCTTAGAGATGTTCAGGGAGCAGTTCCCATTCCCGGAAATGGTGGTGGTCCAGTAGTGCAGGCGCCTAGGTTCGATTTCGCCAAGTTGTGCAAGGATTACACTAACCTTGGTGGGAAGCCGTTCCACGGAACGGAGTCGGCCACAGATGTTCAAGATTGGTTGGATAGCTGTGATCGTATCTTCGACGACTTGGGTCTTGAGGATGCGATGAAGAGAAGGCTAACGTCTCGTCAGCTGCAAGGGCGAGCGATGAATTGGTGGAATGCCATTAGAACAACTACTCCAGAAGATCAAGTTACTTGGAATCAGTTTAAGACTCGCTTTTGTGATAAGTTTATTCCAGCTGCTCATAAATCAGAACTGTTCAAGAAGTTCTTGGAGCTTAAGCAGAACGGTAGAGCAGTCTCGGAGTATATCGCTGAATTCGACATTTTATCGAAATATGGATGGTCCCTTATCGATACAGTCGAAAAGAAGAACGAGAAGTTCATAACTGGCTTGGATGGGTACTTGGGGGAAAGACTTATAAACCATATCGATGAGACGTTCGAGTCTATTGTAGGAAAGGCATTAAGGTCAGAGAGCCTTTTCCCTAAGTCGAAGGACGAAGTTGCTACGACATCTGCAGAGGAGCCAAAGCCGCAAGCAGGCGGTGAAGGCAAGAAGAATTATCAGAACAAGAGGAAGCAGAACCCGACCAAGGATGGTCAGGATAAGAAAAATAAGAAAGATGGCGAATGCTTTTGTTGTGGCAAGAAGGGCCATTACGCCAGAGATTGTCGAGAAAAGCCTGGGGAAAGGAAGTGCTTTAACTACGGCCAGGCGGGACATCACAAGGATGATTGCCCACAACCTCCTAGGGAGAAGCAGATTGTGAAAGCGTATGCTATCAACGCTGTTCCTTGTTCGTCAAATGCGCCAACTGCGGCGCAGAAGGAAAAAGGTGTCGTTATTCGAGGTATGCTTTCTATTTAAGATGTTTTAATCGGGTTTTGTTTGACAAACCTGAGTTAGTCGATAGACCTTTAGTAGTGACGAACCCGATTGGTGGTTCGACTAGTTTTGGCATGATTTGTTAATGTGGTCTTATCGAGTCATGGATGTATGTTTCCTTGTGATTGCTTTGTTTTGGGCTTTACTGGGTTTAGCATTATTTTGGGGAGTCGATTTACTCCAAAGGAATAGGGTGGTATTAGGTACCTACCTAGTGATGGCGATAGTAACTGGAGTTAAGGAAGCTAAGAGGTTATCATTGTAATAAGTTCTAGTTGTCTCTGGGAGGCAAATGAGTACTCCAATGCTAGATTGTTTTGCTAGTATCACCTCATGTGGATTGTCTGAACTCGGAGGAGATGTTCCTTGGGTGCTTGTCTGATATTGGTTTAGGCCTTTGGGGCTTGTGCTTGGGGAATGTTGATTTCGACTAGGATGGGTTGCGTGAGGGGTAAATAGTTGTTGTGATTTTTCATTGGATGATATCTTGGTTTACTCGAGGAGTGATGGGCAGACGGAACATGATGAGACTGTTCAATGGTATAGACTGCCCAGAGTTAGACTCGATAGGGTTATGAGATTGCTCGAGTGGGACTCGAGAAAGATGGAAAGTAATGGATTGTTTAGGACCCTATGTTGATGTTCTCTATTGGATAGTAGAACTTTGAATGAATAGGATGTGTTCGTTGATCATGGAAGATACAACGAAGATTAGGGCGATTCAAGTTGGACTTGAACTCGTAAAAGAAAATGGGTGTTCGTTGATCTTGGAGATGCAACGAATAGGGAGACGACTCACGTTGGACTAGAGTTTGTCACTAATGGATACTCAAGACTGGGTCTGAGTTATAGATTGACTCGAGTTGGACTCGAGAAGGCTGCAAGGAATTGGATTCAGCTCGAGTTGGACTCGAGAGGGCAGCAAGATAATGGATAGACTTGGGTTGGACTCAAGTATTTTAGGAGGACTAAAAGCAGGGGTATCTGGGGACGCCCGTTACCTTGGATCCGTTGGACGTGATCTAGTTATCCTTGGAGGATAAACGTACGTTGGACGTACAGTAGTCCGATTGGAGGCTAGGCTTCCATTAGTTTAATTATCCTTGGAGGATAAACGTACATTGGACGTACGGTAGTCCGTAGGGAGGCGGGGCTTCCATTGGCCTGGGATTGATTGGACCAGTCAAGTAGGCATCGGTGTATGTATGGAGGCTGGGCTTCCATTAGTTATTGATGTTGGTTGGACCAGAGATACTAGAATCGACATATTGGGATTGGTTAGACCAGTCATGTAGGTGTCGATGTGTTTATGAATTTAGCAGGTGATAGGTAGGACTTGTTTGATGGATGTTATGGTTGCTATGTTGTTCCTATTTTTCTTCCCTTGAGTAGACTATCACCTGTAGGGTTCCAGCGATGGGGAACAAAGTGATTGTAGTAGAACTATGAGCCAGTGCAGTAGAGTCGTCATGACTCGAGGGGCAAAGTGGACATAGTAAATAATTAGTAAGGCTATGAGCCAGTGCAGTGGAGTTGTTATGACTTCATGGGGCAGAGTGGACATAGCAAAGGACTAGTGGCTATGGATCAGTGCAGTGGAGTCGCCATGACTCCAAGGGGCAGAGTGATCATAGTAAATTATTTGGGTGCGGTAATAGTTGCATTGAGTAGGAAACATGCCAGTTTAGGGGTTTTGTTTCTAGGATGGAAGCAACTAGAGTATATCACATGATATGATTTCAGGCCCAAGAGTGAATTGGATTCAGAAACACTAGTAAGCTTGACGATTAGATCGATTTTGATTGAGTGGATTGGTTCCAGTTAGAAGGACGATCCTAATCTATTGGAAACCATCTCTAGGGTAGAGATGGGTATCAATGGAAAGAGAATGATCAAATAAGGATTTGATCGAGAAGGGTGGCTTCGAAAGAATAAGGGACTAGTTGTACCCAACGTAGATGAACTGAGAGGTGAAGTGCTTAGAGCATATCATCACTCGAAATTGACTATACATCCCAGTGGTAACAAGATGTATTGAGACATAGAGCAGATCTACTACTGGGAAGGGATAAAGATAGGTAGAAGGCTTATCTCGGTAAGAAACGAAGAGATTTGGAATTCTTCGTTAACGACTTGGTGTTCGTCGAGATCTCTCCATAGAGAATGTGATTCGGATTGGTTGGAGAGGTAGGTTAGCACCAAGATTTGTTGGCCCATTCCCAGTCCTCGAGCAAATTGGGAATTTGGCGTATGAAGTAGAGCTACCTTACAAGATGGCGGGAGTTCACAACGTATTTCATGTTTCCCAGTTAAGGAAGTTGTGCAAGACCCTAATGTGGCTATTTCACCAGATCAGTTGGATGATAGCGAGGTTGAACCCGAGGCGGTTGAGAACCGCAAGTCTATGCATATCGTTGGGAACGATACGAAGCAGCTTCGAAGGAAGGCGGTGAAACTAGTCAAAGTCCATTGGGGGTGAGAATGAAAAAGACTGTACTTGGGAAACAGAGGAGGATATAAGGAAGAAGTATCCAGAACTCTTTGCCTAGTAAGATTTTGGTAGTGATAGTTCCTTCCCTTATTAGTAAACCGCATGCTAGGATAGACTTGTTTTGCATGTTGATTGTTGTTTTATGGTTGATAGGCATGCGGGACCCTTTGTGTGTTCTGGTTAGGGAATTTCGGGGGCGAAATTTCTTAAGGGGGGAAGAATGTAACAACTCGCATTCTACGCATCGAAGGATCGTAGAATATTTATTTCTTTCTCATATGAAATCGTATGGTCATGTAACTTTGGGAAACAACCATTAGAGTCATTTCCCATGTTCATGATTTTTGTCGATTTTTAAATGATTGTTTTACCCCTAGTTGGTACTGTTTTGGCCATAACTTTTCACTGGAAAGGATTTTTGACCTGAACCCACTTCCATTGGATTCGAATGAAGGTTTCTCTTTCCGTAGAGTGGTTACATTAGCCAAACGGACTTACCGTTTGGGAGATATGGCTGAAACAATGTTTAGAAGGTGAAAAACAGCTAATTGGGCTTAACCGGGTGATTAGCAACTAGGCCCAATGGGGGATTCGGGATTTGGGGTATTTAAGGGCTGCTAGGGTTAGGATTTCGGTTTTAGACTCATTTTTCCAGCCGCCACTTACCTCCTTCAAGCTCTAGCAATGGCCTCCACCTTCTAATTTCATCCCAAATCGTCTCTAATCACTTTCTAATCGAAGATTAAGCAAAACTACATCAAATCAAGGGAGGGTAGCACCAAATCAGAGAGAGAGAGCTGTTGGAACACATATGGATTGGATCCAAATCAAAGATTATTTCAGATCTAAAGTTTGTTTGTGGCTAAGGTGAGTGATTTGCATTATTTTTCACTAATTACGGCTAATTATGGTAATTAGCGAAGATTAGCGAAATTATGGCTAAGAAAAATCTAGAAAAATTCCTAAAATTCTAAAACATCATTTTATGCCTCTGATATGAATTTGGGTTAATTTCGACTAATTTTGCAAATCCCGGAATTTGGGGGATTAAGGGGTGATTAGTGGAAATTAGCGAATTTATGCATGTTAAAAATCTGGAAAAATATTCATAAATTCTGAAATATTGTTTTAGACCTCTGATGTGAATTTGGGATAATTTGGTTAAGTTTTGCTAATCATATCATAAGTTTCACCCAAACATGCTTAAGGGAAAATATGGGGTTTTGGCTATGTTTGATCCATTTTAACCTATCATATTGTTGTTTTGGTGTTTGTGGTTGATTATACATGTTGCTATGGCTGTATGTTATGCTTTGTGATTGATTAGAATAGTTGGAATGGTCAAAAACGTCGTCGAATGGCGTAAAATGTTTGCTGGAAAAGTTACAGAAAAACAGTGCAGGCTTTCGGATCGGATCGGGTGGATGGGCTCGGACCGGAGCAGACTAAGCAAATATCACCGAACCGAACCGAAGCTTGACACAGGAGAGAGTGGCAAAAAGGAAGGCCACCATTATATGAACCAGATCGGATCGGCTATAGAGACCACGACCTGATGGTGGAAGGAGCTCGAACCCGAACCGCGCCACATACTTGAGCACCCGATCCGCTTGCACGATCCGAACCGTGGAGCATGGAGCACGATCCGAAGATGGTCCACGACTCCGCCAGCAGCTCCGACCCAATTCCATGGATGGAGATGGACTTGGAGACCCCGACCCGACCCGTTGAGGTGTTGATGATCCGAACTGCCACCAGGTGGATACCACGAGTTGGAGCATGGAGCACGACCCGACCCGATCCGGTGCATCATGGAGGGACTTGAGGAACTCGATCCGATCCGAGGTGATGAGGCAATCCGAACCGAACCGATGGCAAGGAGGAATCCGAACCGATCCAGTATTGACCAAAAACCCGAGATGCAAAGGTAGTCCAAATGGAAGTTAGAGCTCAGGATCCAGATGGGAACCAATGAGTTCACTTTGTGATTGGGCTTTGCTGCGGGACATGTGCAAAGGGGTTGTCGATATTCATAACTTTGGTTCACCACTGAGAGATGGATGGTGGGCTTGTAGTCATAGTTACACGGGATTGGATTCCGTCATGGCCCAAAGTATTAGGTGACCAAAGTAGTGGATATCGTATGCTTTACGCACTGAGTGAGGGATGTGAGGATGATTGCTATGCTTGATTGTTTGACACCACTATGACATGCACACCCCTACCCCCGTATCTCTTACACAGTATGTTAGTGGCACCTTAGAGTATTGTATGGTATTAGTGCTAACTCTTTGGTTGCAGGTCCAGGTTCAGGTATGATTGGATTATACCTGTTATTATTCTGTTTAGATGCTTATTGCTCATACCAGGCTTTAGGTCTAACCCAGAGTTTTATGTCTCTTCTTATTACTCTGGGTGCTCACACGAGCAGACTAGAGACAGGTTAGCTAGTGATGCGCGAGTAGCTGATTCGGAGGCGAGCAGGAGGCTTCCACGTATGATATATAGATATTCTCCCTGTGTCGTTGGTGGTCGCTACTTGGGCATTAGTAGTGTACCTCCTTTATCTTACTTTTGCTTTTTGAGACAGTTTGGAAAGTTGTAATAAGCTGTATTTTGGATTTCCGCTGCTATGATGCTTAGTTTTGGTTTTCAGCTTATGCACTGTCTCTCCTGTTTTATGTCAAGTATGTTATTATTATATTTTGTTCTATGCGCTGTGAGACATTCTACAGGTTCCTTGTTAGTTCATTCACTTCTTCCTTTTTTTCTTATGACGACCCGTTCCGTGCTAACTGGACATGTGTACAGCGCACTTTTGGAGAAAATGTCGGTTGGTGCGGGGTGGGCCATCACACTAGATTTTGTTTTTGAATTGTTTTGTGGAAAACAAGTTGGTTTGAATCCTGAAAAGGAGAGTTTATTTTTGAGAAAAACAAAGCTGTTTAAAAACTCCCAGGGAAAGACTGTTTGAATTAAAAACAAATTTAATAGAAATTTGTGAAAGCAAATTTGAATTAAAGTAAAGCCAGTAAAGTGGTAACTGAGATTGAATTAGAACGATATCAAGACAAATTGGATTGTGAGATTCAAATTTGAAGTGTAATGTGATAATCAAGTTAAGAGTTAGAAAATCGAGTTTGAGATGATATTTGGCTTGGATATAAGCGAATGGTTGTGTTGTGGATAAAAGCAGATTGAAATTTGATTGGGATCACATTGGTATATGCTGAATTAGCAGCAGATGTAAAGGATATAATGATATGCCGACAAAAAGGTACAAGTTTATATTTCTATTGGATATAAGATTTATGAGCCGAATTGGAAAGTCGCTTGGCTGTTTGATTTTCTTTTTGGGATGGAGATGGCCCAGAGAGGCGAGTTAGAGTTTGATCTTTTGCCCAGTACAAAGGAGGTGCTGGCGAAATTTTTCGAAGAGTTAAGGCATTAGAAAATTTTCAGCATTTTTGAAAATTTTTGTTGGTAAGAATTAATTAATATTTAATTGAAATTAAATTTGGTTCAGTTGAAACGAAAATTTAGAAGTGAACAAATATGTTCTAACCAGTCGATAGGGTCGTCCTCTACCTTAGCAATTTCGAGGACGAAATTATTTTAAGTGGGGAAGATTGTAATGACCCGCATTTGCAGAGGTATTATAATTAGTTTATTTAATTATATAAATAGTGATATAGTGAGTTAAATGGTGGTTTAATTAAATAAGGGTGAATATTTAATTTAAAATAATAAATTAAATAATATATTAAATTCTGAAATAATCAGAATTGGCCGAAGTGGCGATATGTTGTGAACTGGATCATCTGTGATATTTAATTCGGCTTGGAATTGAATTTGAATAACGAATATATTATATAAATGACAGTTTGAACGTAGAGTTATAATATAATTAAAATCGAGCTCGAAATGGCGCTGCAGTTCGTAATTTGGCGATTTTAACTTCAACTGAATATACAGAATTCGTTTTAAGCCGGATTTCTGTGAAACAAGAAACGTTAGGAGCTGGTGAAGTATATTTTTCTAATGGAAGAGAAAAAACGAGATTTCGTCGTGTAGATTTTTAGTTATGTCCAAATTAAATATTCAGAAAAACAACGGTATATTCGTTCGTGGACATAACAGTTATTTAAAAATATTTGAATATCGGGTTTGAATTTAGACAAGGTTCTTTTGAGACGTAGTGATAATTTAATTTTTAGAATTTTATGGTAATTTTTAATTAATTAAATAAGCAACTTTTTATTTGGAGCATTTTGCACCCTGTAATCAACATTTTGAGGTTTCACAAAATGAGTTAATCTACCGATATTATTATATTTTTGAGATCGTGGGACATTGCTTGACACAACCATAAGGTTATTTTCGTCCATAGCAGTTTATAAGTAAACAGAAATTTTTGAAATACCAAACCTTCTTAAAACTCAAACAAACTCGTACGGTGCCACTAACTTTACATATGTATGAACTGCGAGCGAGATGACCTACCCCGTTTACAGAGCATTTTTCTAAAATTTCTTAACAACTAAGTAAGGGACTGTCGCTACATACGTCCACGGTATCACTAGAATAATGTATGATGTATATTGAGGTATGTCCACATAAAGGACTGTCGCTACATGGGTCAACGGTATCACTAAGTGAACTGAACTTCGTTCCTTAGCAATTAAGTATTGCTTCCCTATAAATACACACGATTATAGCTTCTCTATGGTTTTTTTTCTTCAGCAAACTACAAACTGTCAATGGCTTCAACATCCAAGCTTTTCAAAGAAAACAATTCAAAACTAATTTTATCCTCCACAACAAACCCTAAAACCGATCTATGTGAACTCAGCAAGATGAAAGCTTCGGCTCTATGTACTATTTGCTGAGTGCGATGGACTTCTCCAGTAATCGAAAATTTTGCAGCAACCTAGGTTCATCGACGCAAGCTGTTTCTGGTCGAGTCAGGCGGACACGGTCTTAGAAGAGCACGATGATGGCGGAGGAACACGAGTTGAATCCGACAATGGTGGATGTCGAGATTGGCAGTGGCTCTCGATGAAGAGTAGCAGATCTCGTTTCTATTTATGAAGAAGAGGATGGGTTATAAAAGGGATTAACGATATTGGGAGAAGATTTAGGCCGTATGGATTTACCGTTAATGACGGGTTAGTGGTTATTAAATCATTTAATTAGTCAAATAAATGGACATTTTTGGTAGGATAGCGTTTGACATCACTGAAAGTATGGGATTGGTTTTTGTTTACATGTTGAGTAGTGTACTGTCCAGCACATTTTAAAGGTTTATTTCAGGGATTGAGTTGGTTGAAAAGGGACCGGTTTCATTTTGAAGCCACCTGCATGTTCGGAAAAGAGAACCTTGGTTTGAAAATGGTTTGAGGAGGGACGTCGGGATTTGGTGAAGGGGACCGGAGTTCATAAGACAGGGACCAGATGGTGGATATTTTCTTAGTGAACGAGGTGGTGTTGGTGGCGCGCGGAATAGATTGTCGGAGGAGGAGGTGGTGTCAGTCAACGTGGAGGTCAACATCGGTTTGGTTATGCGATGGTCTAATTTTGGAATTGCAGAAGAATTTGGGAAAGGAGAGGTCACGTGATGAATGTGATGAGGGATAATGGGCCAAGTCAAAAAGCGAAACAAGATCCGTTGGGATCGTATGGACGGTGGCTCCACAATGGAACTGACTGGGAGTGAAACGAAGCCCGTTATAATTTATGGCGAAATAAATTGTTTGATTCAAATCAAATAACAGTTTATCGTTCTTTAACGATGAACTGCAAATGTTAGTAAATCTCACTAACTCTGAACAGTTTATATTTTGATAATGTATTTTTATAACTGTTAACAATTGGCTGATTTACTGTGTGTTGATTGTTTGATTGAACTGCTAGTCAGTTAGTTGAATTTCTATATTGATTCTGTTTAACAGAATATATCACATGGAACTGAAAGTGATGTTATCTATATTGTTTAACATCTGTGATGCAGTGAAACAGGTTGGAGGAATCCAACTGGATTCCTCAACATTTATTTTACTGTGATTCATATATTGTGATATATGATGTGATATATAATCTGTTGTTGATTTGTGTGTTTGGACGATATTTATCGTTGTTATATGGTATGTTAAATACCATAAGAAATACTAGATGCGGGAAAGTGGATTTTCAAAATGTATTTTGAAAAATGAATTATTTATATAAAATCGATGGATTTTATATAGAAAAGGAAAAGGATTTTTATAAAAGAAAGTAATTATAAAATCGAAGGATAAGATACAAAAGGAAATATTTATTGGTTAGAATAAAAAGAATAGATATAAAAGGAAATATTATTGGTTAGAATAAATAGGATAGAATAAAAGAAAATAAATAGAATAAGGAAGGACATATTTATTTGTTAAATAAATAGGGTTATTAAAGGAAACATTTAGAATAAATAAATAGGATATTAAATGGATTATTCATTTAGGAAATGAATAAGTTATGATAAAGGGATATTGACTTAGAAATTGAATAAGTTATAAAAGAGATGTGAAGCAAAATAAATGGAAAAAAGGATTTTCTGTTTAGAAAATAAATAGAAGAGTTAATCAAATATGGTTAATCGAATAGAGGTTAAGAAATAGAGTTAAACAAGATTAGAAACTGACTAGAGATTAGTAAATTGAATGGTTATCTAAGTGTCTATCTGATGTTGGTTTCGGCCTTCGGGGTTTATACTTAGAGAATTGTTCTCCTACTAGTTACAGTCAGGGACTGATAGTTGTGAAATGATAGTGATATGTAAATAACAATGGAAATGTCTTCCATTTTTAATAACGTATATTTTATAAACATAGAAATTAAGGAAATGTGAATATATATATATATATATGATTGATGATTGATTGATAGAATTTCCATTTGGAAATTATATCGTTGTTTGCACACCTGTTTTTTCTTTGATGGTTAAATCACAGACTATCGAAGTTTTGACCATTTTAACGTTGTTAATATGGGGAGACCGGTTGGATTATTATCCACAGAACCACTCTGTATTGGCATAAGCGTTGTGAATCATATATGCCAAAGATAATTGAAGACGGGGTAAAGTGCAAGGGCTATTGTATAAGTCTTAGATAACAGTGCCTAAGATGGATGTACTGAATAGTGCCTTCGGTTCATCCTGTTCCTGGATGACTTGTATGAACGGATGTCTGACAGAGTATTTCCAGACGATCACGTATATTGATTTCTCCAACCGTACCAAGAGTGGAAGCGGAGAAGGAAACTTCTTTTAGCTAACACATAATGTATTGTTGAGGACGTCAATCGGTGATTTGATGGATTTGATGATGTGACATTCGAAGTGAATCTGATGTAATGATGAAGCGTAACCTCAAGCCTCATCAACCGGTAAATGACATAAATCGGGCAGGCAGCATGGCTAAGTCGGTCGCTCCGAAGTAGGGTGTAAAATTACCTAATCTAGAGTTTCATTTATTTCTAAAAATCTATTGTCGATACTGTCCCATTCGGGAAACGGTTGCTGATCCCAACCGTTGGTGATATACATTCGATACACTCAAGCGAAATGAGTGGTCGGTCATGTGTGGCCGGGTTGCAAGATGTTCTTGTTGAACCCAGTGTATTCCTTTCTAGAGGTACACAAGCGAAAGGTGGTTCCATACCTTGTCATAGTTGGAAATCCATTACCCAATACGTGCTTGCGGTTTTGATTGTATACTATATACGTAGAACGTGAGATGAAAGCGTTTCTGCTAGATGATTATTATATTGTGGTTGATAGACATTATTATAATATCAAAAGGTTTTTGATATAAAGGTATTTTGGATTCTCATAAGGGAAAAACCCGTTTCGTTATACGGCGTGGTCTTATGAGATATCGTTTAATGGCTCAAACTGTTTTTAAACTGTTTTACTCATACCAGTCCCATGACTGACCCGGAGTTTATTTTGTTTTGTTTTCCCTAAACTCTTAGGTGTCCAATTTTGTTACGGGCAGTCAAGTAGTCGGGATTTACAGATACTTGAAGAGCTGGAGCAGGAGGCTTCAGGATCATATAGCTATAGTTTATTTCCGCTGTGTTGTAAGTGTTGTACTTTGATAATGATGTATATTCAAGTACATATGTATATTTCAAGTTATGTTATATATATTATATGTTATTCGTTCCGCTGTGAGGTTCGTGTTACTCTGATGTTGTGTTCTTCTTCTTCTTCTATTCGAAGTTTCTATCTTATCTTTCCTCACCCTCTAATTTCTTTCATTAATGACCGGTATTTTCGATCCTTGGATGTTCGATATGTGTTGTATGTCGGATAACCAAGATCGTCAAAAACCCGGGTCATTACAGACCTAGTTTGTTTCGCCTCTTTTCTTCCATTCCCCTCTCCCCCCAGGTTCTTAGGGAGGAAATACTCAAGCTTAGTTTAGATATCTCCTTCTTCCAGCTTGAAGTTGAAAGGTGTATTGCTTGGCTTTGATTCTGCATATGGCATTTTTCTGTTGGGGATTATGGCTTTAAAATTATGTACTCTGAGGGTTTTGTACAAGACTGATATTATGTACTTGATTTTGGTATTTGGAAATGTAATCAAACTTATTTCTTTTCCCGTTGCAACAAAATTACAAAATTTTCATGTACTACTTTTTCTATCTTGTAATATTCCATTCTGTTTACTTATAATGTTCTACGAAACTTAATGCATTCCCTTTTGAGTGACATTAACGGACGTGGGGTGTTACACTTGCAGTACTGATTAAAAAGGAGACTTTAAATGTAAAACAAAATTATGAAAAAGGAATGTTTAGAAGCAAATGCGGAAGAGCGTTTCACATCAGAAGAGGACTGGGGATGGTAAAGAAAGGATGGACAAAGTGGAGGTAAAGAAAATAGTCAATGAATTAAATAAGGCCAGTTTGGCTTTTGAATAAACAAGCAGTAAAAAAATGTTGAACTGTAGCATTAATGACAAAAGGAAGCAAGTGTTGGTGCTTCTAATCCATTTGGGATGTTGTAAAGTGAGGATCATTAGATTAAAGATGTCCAAATCCAGGAAAAAATCAGTGAAAGAGAGGAAGGTGAACCTAATGAAGTTGTGGAGTATAAGAGTATGTTGAATGAAGCTGAAGTGTTAAGCAATAAAGGTGATGAAGCTACAAGTCCAATTGATTTGTTAAAAGGAGTGAATGGGAAAAAGTGAATTAATGGAGTACCTAACTTTTCAATACCTCCTAATTTATTATTTGAAAGTAATGAAGTTGAGCCACCTTGTATATTGCATGAGCCTGTATGTGTTAATAAATCAACATTTTGTCAAGATTTGGAGCAGTATATTAGGCAATTGATTAACCACGTCTCTGTTCAACTACAACCGAGCTTCGTCCACACACTGCTTTCAACCCATCAACTCCACTCCAACGAATGCAAAAAAAACCTGTCAAATTGCCGCAAGTCACCACTCCTTCACTTCAATCTCCCAATTTCAACTTTCATGAACAAACAAAACAAAAATGCTCAATATTGCACCAGAAAAACAATAATATAAATTTGCTGACATAATGATACTCTGAACGTTTATTATTAAACTCTCATTCAATTTCACATTGCTCAATCCCAAAAAGAGAAGAAAAAATATAAATAGAATAACATCTCTTTATTCCAGTTTGAAACACATAAGAAGTGAAACTTACTTCTTTAATTTGGGTTAATAAACACCATATTGTCTTCTATATATATAATAACTTTCTACTTTCAAGGAAACATACGTAAAAGATACATATTTACAATGGAAGAGTACAAATTAAGCCTTGGTTTTAGCAATTGGAAACCATGAAAATTGGAACCATGACAATAAGAACAGGTCCCATGTTCAACTTCTTACGCTCTTTCCTCCTAAAGCAAAAGGAGAAACTGACATCAAACCACATGAACACGAGAGAAAAAGATCAAAGAATTTTGCTTCAGATGATTACAAAACAAAAGAAAGCGATGAAGATGTTGGCTCAAGAAAGAAACTCAAGCCAAGGGAAGAGCAAGCCACTTTGGTTAAAGAAACTTTTCAAGGTCACTACAGTCTTACTGCTGAATATATTCTTTTTCTTCTTCTATTTCTGCATTTAAACAAAACCAACGATTTTCATCATAAAATTAATATTACATCAACGAGATCATTTCTATTTCATTTTTTCTCTAATAGATAGAAAAACGTAAGTTAGCAGGTAAGCTGAATCTAAAGCCAAGGCAAGTAGAAGTTTGGTTTCAAAACAGAAGAGCCAGGTTAATTTATATTATATTATATTTATATCGTATTAGAATTATGTCAGATTATTTATCTATTTTTTTGTTTAAATTTGTTTACGCTACAGAAATAAGAAAAAGAAGGCAGAAAGGGATTTTGAGCAGCTAAAGAAATGGTGTGAGACGCTTAAGGAGGAGAACCAAATGCTGAAGAAGGAACTCCATGAACTTAAGCATAAAAAGGTAGAATAGTAGAAAATTTGATCTGCTTTTATTTTTATTTTGGCTTTGGTTAGACGAAGTTTAGCACGTTATTAATTTTAATTAATGACACATTAATATGATCCTGCATTACTGGTTATATTTGTATCGACATAACCGATCCGGGCCTA
The DNA here is from genome assembly GCA_030737875.1 of Allium sativum. Lineage (NCBI taxonomy): Eukaryota > Viridiplantae > Streptophyta > Magnoliopsida > Asparagales > Amaryllidaceae > Allium > Allium sativum. The sequence goes on along the minus strand of CM060909.1, from coordinate 421,549,862 downwards.
GTCACCTATATCTGTATCGACATAGTCGATCCAAACTTGGTCACTTAGCCAATTTGGATCGACATAGTCGATCTAGGATTTGTTGAACTGACTCCAGATCAACATAGTCAATTCGGACTTGGTTGAACCGAAATCCACTCCGCCTTGGACTTGTTTACTCTAAACAAATCTTCGGATTTGCAGCCGAGCTCCAATGTTGTTCTATTGTCGATTCCGTCGTCCAGTTCCAATGCTGCTTTGTCGTTGAATCCATCGTTGAGTTCCAATGCTGCTCGGTGGTCAGATCCATCCAAGCGCGAAGCTCCATCAAAAATTTACCTCATCTGTTCGAGTTTATCATCCTTGTGTGCTCAGTTAGTACACACCCACTTGTGCGTTCGAGCGATAAGCACCAAACTTTTATGAATGAGATTTTTCTAGTACTAGATCGCCTACAAACGGCGTTTTTAATCTATACTAAGCAAACAATTCAACCATGCAACCAATAGTCATCCAAATTCCTAAACTAGCAAACAAGTATCTATATAGTGATAATAAATCAAATAAAACATCTCTATTGCAAATAAAGTGAAATATATGTCTGTATAGTCTAAATCTAGCTGTATGGTCAAAAATGCGTAGTAGGGCACAAAATAGCGTGCAACTGGGTAAAATGTCATAATCATGATCAAAACTATCTAAATCACTTTTAGTATCTTTATTTATCATTTACTAGGTTAAACTATCCTAAATATCACGTTTTATAATTAATAAATCATTAAAAACGTCCAATTTATACTATACGAACAATTAAAGTCAAGTAAGAGATAATATCACTCATCTTAGCCAAATCAGTCCAAACCAGCTCTAAAATGTAGAGCTTGTCAATTCGAGTTCTTAGGAAGAAACAATGTCTAATTTAAACATCGCAGGAAAAAGTTTTGCAAGTTATCAGTTTCCATATTATTTAATTAATTACATGAGCATTAACCAAATAATCATACTTTAATTACCTTATTATAAAAACTAACTCATCTCTCTCCCAATTAGCCAACGTGTACATGCAGCTGCATATCACCATAGTGCACCTCCTATGATGATATGGAGTTCCAATCATCAAAACTCCAATCTGATCGCACCAATGCTGATACAATGCATCTCCGACCACCCTATATAAAACCCGACAGTGCCATGTCCAACCTTCATTGTCATTAACCCATGCGACACTAATCATGTCCAAAGCCTATCGAATGCCTCTCATTCATGCCCATCACGACCCCGAACCCAAATACGATTACCACTTCACACAACGCTGCCTCCAGGCCATTAAAATCGAAACCCTAATTTCGAAGCAATGTCGATGATTGTCACCGGATGCTCCAAAAATCGGATCGAAGATAAAGCTTGACCTCACAATCCCAACAATCTTTGAATCAAGATTTTTCATTTAGTATTTCATTTTAATTTTCAAAGAGGCATCCATGTTTAAAGAAAATAGTGATGGAACAGTAATCTCCAAAGAGAAAGGGATTATGCTTTTCACTTTAGATCGAGAAAATAATTTTAGTATTTTAACTCATTTAATTTCTAAATTCTCATTATAAAGGAAAAGTGCATTTTCGCTCGCCACGATCAAACGACTTATCTAATCACTACGAAACTCGATGGAGTATATCAATATAGTGGTGCAGTTCCAATGGTACAAGTTTCGTTGGAATCTGAGGTTGTTGCCCAAATGATAATTTTATGTGTATTTAAAGATGATTTTGACCCTAAAATCCCTCGATCTAGAAGTATAGCGATCCTTATATTTTTTATTAAGTAATGAACTATACTAACTCAGCGGAACTAGTCTTGAATCCCAATTTGATCGTTTTTGAAAAATCACCTTTTGGAACCGTCAATCGAATAATCAACGATCAATATTCAAATAAAAAATAATGAACATTTTAAAATAATATTCAGTAAAGGATCAAAATATGATTTTGATGTCCGATTTGGGATGGACACGAAAACATTTAAATATATGAAGCCGTGTTGATTAGATATGCGCCATTTTGATGCAAACGTTATTTATATCGATTTTATTCATTTTTATAATGAATATCGAAAAGCAATTGATTTCAAAATTTGATATTTTGAAAATATTATCATTTATATATTAATGATACAGAATATTCAATTTTGGTTTAAAATTGAAAATGAAGTTGGAATCATTTTCAAAACGAAGTTAAAACGATTTATAAAATACGTTAAAAAAAATGAAATCGACGAAATATATATAATATATATATTATATATATTTAATGGCCTGAATAGAACGCGCCGCGTAGCGACCGTTCGCGAATTTCAACCATTGACTTCAAATTGACTTTACAGGAGATCCGACCGTCGGATTCTCCTAAAACCGAGACCGTTGGGTTCGTATCGAAAAGAGCTTTCCAACAGATATAAGAGATTTGAAATCTAATGGTTGGATTTAGAATTATGTCCAAATCAAATTTGGAAGATATATATTGTTATTCCAATATGATATTTGTTGATTTCAGAATTTGATATTGAATATAAGTCGATATATTTTCTATTCAGAGCCTTGTATTTAATATCAAATGGGATTTTGTGGTTGTCGTGAACGGTGTCTTCACTAACACCGTTCTTAAACCCAGTTGAGAAAAGAATAAATCTTTAATTATGATTTTGTGAAAACCCGCAACTTCCCCGTAAAGGAAAGCACCGGATAGTTCGAGAACAAACCACAACAGAACACATACAGAAGAACATTTCATTGTATATTACAACAATGCATCAGAATACAAGAATATACAGGGTATAAAAGAATATTACACAGAAATATCAGAGATTTAAATTACATTTAAATACATAGCAGCGGAAAATAATACAATACACAACTGAAGGAGATATACGGATACAAAGCTTTCCGGATATCGTTCCAGCTGTAAACCAGGATCCTGTGAATATAAATCTGCAAAACCAAAACTACTAGCTGCCCATGTCAAAATAGGGGCACCCAGAGTTTAGGTTAAAACAATAAACTCCAGGTCAGTCATGTGACTGGTGTGAGAACTAAAACAGTTATTAATCTTTATTTTAAATCATTAGGTAAATCAAGGGACCACGCCGTATAACACGGAACGGGTTTCCTCCCAAGAATACCAGTGCATAAAACAAACAGCGCAATGCTAAATAAAGAAAAATGAAGCTGTTATAAGACCCAGGTCCCATTACACAATGCAACGCAGCCGAGGATAGGGTTTTCCCTTATAACAGCCAAAGAATGCTTGATACGGTTAAAACAAATCGTTTGATACTATTATAAGTGCATAGTGTATAAAACAACTTCAAATCATAAGTATCAATCATAGGCGGCATGAGCGCCCCATCCCACTATGTCACCATACTAGGTTCTACAAATAAAACCGCAAATGTCACGTATTTGGAAATTGGGTTTCCATCTATGAACCGAGGCAAAAGATAGTCCTCAACCGATTCGAGACGCTCTAGCCCGCCCCTCAGGCAAGTACTCAGTCAAGCCTTTGGATCGTCAGGGCCGGTCCACCGATGTGGATTAAAATTCCTGAACACTACGTTTCCCCACCCTATGGGGTGTAAGTCTGGTCCGTCTGCCGACCAGAATGCATCGGCCGAAACCGATATAACCGAGGCGCCTCGCAACAGCAACAACCACATAAGTCAAACTCGTCAGGGCGTGTAAAACCACTGACGCCACTTCTAGCTAGAAAGAAACGCAAGTCCTCCCTGAGGTCCGTCTCCCGTTTTTGGTCCATACCGGGTGTGAAACTCGCGAAGTAAACGTTACACAAAGCTACGCCACAAAGGCCGTGCTTTGATCATCACCACAAGACTTTGCTTTTCAACAGAAGCCTCGATCATTTGCCTCTTAGGCATGCCACACAGGCAATTCACTCTATGCGTTTGATATCCATCAGTATATAACCCCTGAGCTCGTACGTCTCAGAGAAGGGCGTTAAGCAAGAGAATAAATTCTCCGCCTCCAAACAGATATATATTTAATAGAGATCAATCACACAGACTAAAATCCAATGTCAGACACACAGTCCATTTACAAGTCCGTTCTGGGGCTGAACGAAACCGGAGGCACCTAGTACCCCGCATATCCATCGATCTCCAAGTACGTCTGGACGATCACTAACTGTTTCCATCTTCTTGGGTGTACATCCCAATCAAGATCATCAGTAATTACCCAAACGACGTGAAGACTTTTGGTCTTCGACCACCGTCTTCATCTTCGACTTATCGTCGTATCAGTTATTCAGAATGGGATAAACCCGGTCTTTCCGAATAACTCGCGTATATTTTAAATAAGTGTTACACAAACACAACATACGCCTCATTCCAATTCATCAGTCACTAACCGTAAATTAATCAAGAGAATAATTCCCCAAATATTAACACCGAAGGCCGAAACCAACATCAGATCAATATCCAGAAAACCATTCTGCTTGGCTAACCGACAGTTAGTTTCTAAATTTCACGTTCATAGGGAAAGGTTCCCATTAATTTTATCAAAGATAAATTCCTTGAATTTATTCTTTAATCTACTTTTGAATTTCGATTCAACTAGTCGGGATTAACGAAACTTACCGAAGTAATCATTTGTTTTAATTTCCCAATCCCAACCTATTTATCCCATGAAGTAAAACTGGTAATACTTCATCTCTAACACCACAGTGTTATCGGTAAATTCAATTACCATTTCACGTTCAAATCTAATTAAAGATTTAACTATCGCCTGGAGCAAAACTGGTGGTACTCCATTCTCGATCATTTCAATCTAGTTAAAGATTCAATAAAACTCCACTTAGTTTTAATCGTTAACTGGGTTAAAGAATCAGTGTCATTTAAAACACAGTTCACGATAAACCCAAAATCACATTCATTAATTATCGGGTTAAAGAACGAGTGTTATTTAAAACACTGTCCACGATAAACCCAAAAATCAATATCAATTCAATTCCAATTAAATATTATTTAATTGGTACACTTCATTAAATCTAAATAAAAAGATTTAATCTTTTCTCAACTGGGTTCAAGAACAGTGTTAGTGAAGACACCATTCACGACAAACCCAAATCACATTTGATATTCAATACAAGGCTCTGAATAGAAAATATATCGGCTTATATTCAATATCAAATTCTACGATTAACAAATGTCGTATTGGAAATAACGATATAAATATATATCTTTCAAATTTCCATAACAACATCTGTATAATCACGAAATCCAACATCGAAATATTCCGAAGACAACTTCGATTCAAATCCATTCCAATGCAATCATTGGAAATCCTGGTTATTTTGAAAACCCTTTCGAATTCAATTTATTTATTTAAAAATAAATAGAATTATAATTCTAGTTCAAAACTAGTTTACTTCGATAAAAATCTATTTTTATCTTTTCAAATATGGAGTTTTTCATCCCAATTCTTCTCAAATCATTTCTTATGATTTTACACAAATTATTACTATTTTTAATAATTTTATCAAGGCCGGTACAGTCGATTTCCATCAATGGCCATCGAACTGCACTTACAGCGACCTTTTCCAAATTTGATTTGGACGTAACTCCAAATCCAACCGATAGATTTCTAATTTCTAATATTCGTTAGAAAGCTCTTTTCGATACGAACCCAACGGTTCCGGTTTTAGGAGAATCCGACGGTCGGAACTCCCGTAATGTCCGTTTGAAATAAATGGTCGAAATTCACGAACTGCCGCGGCGCGGCGCGTTCTATTCAGGCCATTATATTATATATATAATATATATAATATATATTTCGTCGATTTATATTTAAAACGAATTATATAAATAGTTTTAAAATTCGTTTCAAAAGCAATTTCAACTTCCATTTCAATTCAAATCAAAATTGAATTCTTCTTTATAAATTCGTTTTAAAATTCATTTCTATTCAATTCAAATTTCAATTCAATTTGAATTCATTTCAATTCGCTTTCAATTCAATTTGAAATCGTTTTCAATTCATTTCGAAATCGTTTTCAATTCAATTCATTTCGAAATCGTTTTCAATTCAATTCATTTCGAAATCGTTTTCAATTCAATTTGAATTCGTTTTATATTCCATTGAAATCAAATTCGTTATATTTTCAAAACAAATTCGATTCGAATTCGTTTTCTATTCACTTTGATTCAAATTTCATTTCAAAATATTCGATTTCGAAATCACTTTTCAATATTCATTTTAAAATGAATAAAATCGATATAAATATCGTTCACGTCAAAATGGCGTCAATCTAATCAACATGGCTTCATATATTTCTATTTTCAAATATTCTATTTCAAATATTTCTATTACTAAAATATTTCGTTCAACGCATGACCAATCTCAATGGATGAGAACTGTCAACACATGAACCTTTATTTTATATTATTCTTTATTTTTCAAATTGGAATGAGGCCCAATCAATTACCATATAAAGTTAATTATATGGATTCCATACAACACATGTATATAATAGTATTGAAAAATAATCAACCATCAACCAAAGTGCACTACACTGTATAAGCATCAAATATAGATATCTAACGCTTATAACAGCCTGTCAATCAATCGATCGACATATTTAATCAATCAGGATGAGTGAACTTCATATTTCATCCCAACACCCGTGTGGGGTTTCAAACAATCGAACAAATATTTTATTCGTGCAGTTGGGCGATGTGTAAAATTTATCGACCCAATCAATGTCCTTCAAATAGGTGTACATAAACAAACCGTCTGGTTTGTAAATGAATATTTATTTATTCACATTCACGTTAAAAAATTATATTTTTAACGATAAAACATTTTATTCCAACATATGAATTTCTATTCAGTTCATTCTTTAAATAAAATGATATTTTTATTTTTCTAACATATTTTAGAAAATTCGGCGGCATAACGGCACGATACTAGAAACGGGACAAGGCCTAGCCTTATCCCCGGTCTAGTGAAGGCCCACGCCATTCACACATCAATCAAAATCACCAAACAACCAAATTCAAATCAAATCATCTAACTAATTTATGCAACCAAACAAACAAGTCCATGGTCTGTGGACGATTGTGTCGGGTGCTACTAAGCACCGTCTGCATCCTAGTATATATATATATATATATATATAACTAGAAAAAGAAATTGAAGAGTGAGAAATTCTCACCGAAAGCTATCCTAGCTCCACGGCACTTCATTGATAGAAATCTTCATCGCTATCGCATCTTCATCATCTTCGTTGCCCGTAGCCACTACATATGTAAAAATCGAATTTTTACTATGCTATTCAATATATAAAAATCATATTTTTACTTTGATGTTCAATATATAAAAATCATATTTTTACTTCAATGTTCAATATATAAAAATCATATTTTTACTTCGATGTTCAATATATAAAAATCATATTTTTACTTCGATGTTCAATATATAAAAATCATATTTTTACTTCGATGTTCAATATATAAAAATCATATTTTTACTTCGATGTTCAATATATAAAAATCAAATTTTTGTTTCAAAACTATATATGAAAAGGCCATATTTTTAAATCTGAACTTCATATATAAGAATCGCATTTTTATCTCGCTAATTTACATATAAAAATCGAATTTTTAATTCAAATCTACATTGTAAAAATTATATTTTTATTTACTTGCTTTTACCTATACAAAAACTGATTAAAAATCAACCCTTTTAATTAACTAAGCTAAATACTTTAAAATCAATGGAAATAAATACTTACAGCGGGGTTTTAGGGGTCTTGGTCGTTGGTTCGGAGGGGGAAGACGGTTTCTAGCGCGCGACAGGGGAGGGAGTGGTCGGAGGCGGCTCTGGTGGTCGGAGCAGTAGGGTAGGCGGTGGATTGGGTTCGATTTAGGGTTTAGGGGGGGCTCGACGCGTAGGATAGTGCTGGGTGGAGGCGAGGAGAGCGGGTGCGCGATAGGGGGGGTGGCGATGGAGAACGTCGAGCGACGGGGGAGGGCCTCCAGAACGACGAGCTCGAATTTTTTTTTTTTTAATATCCTCTGTATCAATTAAAAGGAGAGAGGGGGGGGCCAGAGCGGGTTAACGGGGAGAGGTTTTTTTTTTAATTTAATTAATTAATTTTCAAAAAGCTGACTTTTACATACGACCTCGAAACGAGGCCCACCGCCTGTCGTCCATAGCATTTTACCCCCATTCCGAACACAATGGGATATGTATCGTAGGTTGATTTGATCGTTTCGATCAGTTTCCTTTGAATTTACATTTAAATCACTATATTGAATTTTAAACGTACATTTCAAATTACCGGGGTCACATACGAACTTTATAAATTCCATAAAAATATTTTCTAGCTTCGTATTGACGATACGGTCCTAACAAAACTAGTTTCATCGAATTCTGAGACCGTTGGAAAAATGGCCATTTTCCAGTCGATTAAAATCAACTGAAATGGTCAAAACACGTTTTCCTATGCCACGCTCACATATTGATTCAGAAAATTATGAAATTTGGAATCTAACAATAATTTGACACTGCGGATCCAACAAAAGTGGTTTCGTCGAAATCCGAGGTCATTTGCAAAATGTCCATTTTTAAGGGCCTGAATTCCATAGCGACTATTCAGAATTTTCAACTGGACATATCTTTTGATTCCCGCTATGAAATTTCGATTCTTCGGATTCGTTGGAAAGATATCATCAATTAGATCCTATCATTTTTGGTTTCACTAAAATCCGGATTGTTTTGCACCCGGTACATTCAATTGAAGTTTGAAATCGAATTATCGAACTACCGCGCCATTTTCAATTCTATTTATAATATTATATAAATATTATATATTCTAACGACGACGTATATAATATATACGTTCTAATTATATTCAAAATAAATTTTCGTCGATATTATTTAAAATAATTCATTTTAAATAATCAAAATTCGCTAAAATTGCCAAAATAAAAATTTTAAACTGGCCCAGATTTTCGGGGTTGTTACAATCTCCCCCACTTAAAACTTTTCGTCCCCGAAAAGGAACAAAGTCGAAAGTGGTTTGATTAATCAACTCTATGTTCGATCTGGCTTCCATTCTCCAACTCTTTAGTTTCTGAGAATTTTCAAAATTTCAAAAATTTGGCTAACACCCTAAATTTTCGAAAAAATTCGCCATAACCTCCCCTGCACCGGGAGCATCGGGGAATTCCAAATAGCTTCCCCGGTCCTTCTAATCTCAAAAAGAAAATGAAAAAGCCAAGCGGCTAGCCAATAGGCTCATAAAATCATCATCACCCAAACAAAACAGTAAATTATATAGTAAACATGTACCTATTTGTCGGGCAAACAAATTTTATTCTCTGCTCTAGCCTCCTTGCTATGACCTGTTCAATGTAAGTATATGTATATACAAGAAAATGCGACCAATTTTCAATACAATTCAATATTTGATTCTATTAGGCTAAATGGCTAAGAATTAGCAAACAAATAAACAAACAACTCAAACATCAATCAATTAGTGAATTAGAGTTTCAAATTCATAATTTTGATATATAGTCAAAAATCTCATTTTTGATGCCAAATCACAACAATAAGCCCTATCTAATTTTGGTTCTCACACCAGTCAATAGGAAATATATAGATATCACACCTTCGAAACACGAATACCAATTCTGATGATGTTCGAACTATCATCAGAATCATCTCCGAGCGACTAGAGTGTGATTCTATATCTATCCAGTATATTAAAACTTCAAATACACGTTTGCAAGGCGTTTATGCAAAATCTTTATATACTGGACTGTCCAAATCAATACAAATAAATAATCAAATACGAATAATTGATTTAAATTTTCAAAACAAAATTGGTTTTCATCTTAAAAATATACTCTTCACACTCGTTCTAGGATACTACTGATCCCATCTCTAACGAGTCATTCCCGTTGGATGTTACTAATCCAGTTTCTGATGAATTCTTTCGTTTGGTTCTAATGTGTCTTGTTCTCTAGCTTTGTAAACCAAAGCTCTGATACCAACTGTGAAAACCCGCAACTTCCCCGTAAAGGAAAGCGCCGGATAGTTCGAGAACAAACCACAACAGAACACATACAGAAGAACATTTCATTGTATATTACAACAATGCATCAGAATACAAGAATATACAGGGTATAAAAGAATATTACACAGAAATATCAGAGATTTAAATTACATTTAGATACATAGCAGCGGAAAATAATACAATACACAACTGAAGGAGATATACGGATACAAAGCTTTCCGGATATCGTTCCAGCTGTAAACCAGGATCCTGTGAATATAAATCTGCAAAACCAAAACTACTAGCTGCCCGTGTCAAAATAGGGGCACCCAGAGTTTAGGTTAAAACAATAAACTCCAGGTCAGTCATGTGACTGGTGTGAGAACTAAAACAGTTATTAATCTTTATTTTAAATCATTAGGTAAATCAAGGGACCACGCCGTATAACACGGAACGGGTTTCCTCCCAAGAATACCAGTGCATAAAACAAACAGCGCAATGCTAAATAAAGAAAAATGAAGCTGTTATAAGACCCAGGTCCCATCACACAATGCAACGCAACCGAGGATAGGGTTTTCCCTTATAACAGCCAAAGAATGCTTGATACGGTTAAAACAAATCGTTTGATACTATTATAAGTGCATAGTGTATAAAACAACTTCAAATCATAAGTATCAATCATAGGCGGCATGAGCGCCCCATCCCACTATGTCACCATACTAGGTTCTACAAATAAAACCGCAAATGTCACGTATTTGGAAATTGGGTTTCCATCTATGAACCGAGGCAAAAGATAGTCCTCAACCGATTCGAGACGCTCTAGCCCGCCCCTCAGGCAAGTACTCAGTCAAGCCTTTGGATCATCAGGGCCGGTCCACCGATGTGGATTAAAATTCCTGAACACTACGTTTCCCCACCCTATGGGGTGTAAGTCTGGTCTGTCTGCCGACCAGAATGCATCGGCCGAAACCGATATAACCGAGGCGCCTCGCAACAGCAACAACCACATAAGTCAAACTCGTCAGGGCGTGTAAAACCACTGACGCCACTTCTAGCTAGAAAGAAACGCAAGTCCTCCCTGAGGTCCGTCTCCCGTTTTTGGTCCATACCGGGTGTGAAACTCGCGAAGTAAACGTTACACAAAGCTACGCCACAAAGGCCGTGCTTTGATCATCACCACAAGACTTTGCTTTTCAACAGAAGCCTCGATCATTTGCCTCTTAGGCATGCCACACAGGCAATTCACTCTATGCGTTTGATATCCATCAGTATATAACCCCTGAGCTCGTACGTCTCAGAGAAGGGCGTTAAGCAAGAGAATAAATTCTCCGCCGCCAAACAGATATATATTTAATAGAGATCAATCACACAGACTAAAATCCAATGTCAGACACACAGTCCATTTACAAGTCCGTTCTGGGGCTGAACGAAACCGGAGGCACCTAGTACCCCGCATATCCAACGATCTCCAAGTACGTCTGGACGATCACTAACTGTTTCCATCTTCTTGGGTGTACAGCCCAATCAAGATCATCAGTAATTACCCAAACGACGTGAAGACTTCTGGTCTTCGACCACCGTCTTCATCTTCGACTTATCGTCGTATCAGTTATTCAGAATGGGATAAACCCGGTCTTTCCGAATAACTCGCGTATATTTTAAATAAGTGTTACACAAACACAAAATACGCCTCATTCCAATTCATCAGTCACTAACCGTAAATTAATCAAGAGAATAATTCCCCAAATATTAACCCCGAAGGCCGAAACCAACATCAGATCAATATCCAGAAAACCATTCTGCTTGGCTAACCGACAGTTAGTTTCTAAATTTCACGTTCATAGGGAAAGGTTCCCATTAATTTTATCAAAGATAAATTCCTTGAATTTATTCTTTAATCTACTTTTTAATTTCGATTCAACTAGTCGGGATTAACGAAACTTACCGAAGTAATCATTTGTTTTAATTTCCCAATCCCAACCTATTTATCCCATGAAGTAAAACTGGTAATACTTCATCTCTAACACCACAGTGTTATCGGTAAATTCAATTACCATTTCACGTTCAAATCTAATTAAAGATTTAACTATCGCCTGGAGCAAAACTGGTGGTACTCCATTCTCGATCATTTCAATCTAGTTAAAGATTCATTAAAACTCCACTTAGTTTTAATCGTTAACTGGGTTAAATAATCAGTGTCATTTAAAACACAGTTCACGATAAACCCAAAATCACATTCATTAATTATCGGGTTAAAGAACGAGTGTTATTTAAAACACTGTCCACGATAAACCCAAAAATCAATATCAATTCAATTCCAATTAAATATTATTTAATTGGTACACTTCATTAAATCTAAATAAAAAGATTTAATCTTTTCTCAACTGGGTTCAAGAACAGTGTTAGTGAAGACACCATTCACGACAAACCCAAATCACATTTGATATTCAATACAAGGCTCTGAATAGAAAATATATCGGCTTATATTCAATATCAAATTCTACGATTAACAAATGTCGTATTGGAAATAACGATATAAATATATATCTTTCAAATTTCCATAACAACATCTGTATAATCACGAAATCCAACATCGAAATATTCCGAAGACAACTTCGATTCAAATCCATTCCAATGCAATCATTGGAAATCCTGGTTATTTTGAAAACCCTTTCGAATTCAATTTATTTATTTAAAAATAAATAGAATTATAATTCTAGTTCAAAACTAGTTTACTTCGATAAAAATCTATTTTTATCTTTTCAAATATGGAGTTTTTCATCCCAATTCTTCTCAAATCATTTCTTATGATTTTACACAAATTATTACTATTTTTAATAATTTTATCAAGGCCGGTACAGTCGATTTCCATCAATGGCCATCGAACTGCACTTACAGCGACCTTTTCCAAATTTGATTTGGACGTAACTCCAAATCCAACCGATAGATTTCAAATTTCTAATATTCGTTAGAAAGCTCTTTTCGATACGAACCCAACGGTTCCGGTTTTAGGCGAATCCGACGGTCGGATCTCCCGTAATGTCCGTTTGAAATAAATGGTCGAAATTCACGACCTGCCGCGGCACGTTCTATTCAGGCCATTATATTATATATATAATATATATAATATATATTTCGTCGATTTATATTTAAAACGAATTATATAAATAGTTTTAAAATTCGTTTCAAAAGCAATTTCAACTTCCATTTCAATTCAAATCAAAATTGAATTCTTCTTTATAAATTCGTTTTAAAATTCATTTCTATTCAATTCAAATTTCAATTCAATTTGAATTCATTTCAATTCGCTTTCAATTCAATTTGAATTCATTTTCAATTCATTTCGAAATCGTTTTCAATTCAATTCATTTCGAAATCGTTTTCAATTCAATTCATTTCGAAATCGTTTTCAATTCAATTCATTTCGAAATCGTTTTCAATTCAATTCATTTCGAAATCGTTTTCAATTCAATTTGAGTTCGTTTTATATTCCATTGAAATCAAATTCGTTATATTTTCAAAACAAATTCGATTCGAATTCGTTTTCTATTCACTTTGATTCAAATTTCATTTCAAAATATTCGATTTCGAAATCACTTTTCAATATTCATTTTAAAATGAATAAAATCGATATAAATATCGTTCACGTCAAAATGGCGTCAATCTAATCAACATGGCTTCATATATTTCTATTTTCAAATATTCTATTTCAAATATTTCTATTACTAAAATATTTCGTTCAACACATGACCAATCTCAATGGATGAGAACTGTCAACACATGAACCTTTATTTTATATTATTCTTTATTTTTCAAATTGGAATGAGGCCCAATCAATTACCATATAAAGTTAATTATATGGATTCCATACAACACATGTATATAATAGCATTGAAAAATAATCAACCATCAACCAAAGTGCACTACACTGTATAAGCATCAAATATAGATATCTAACGCTTATAACAGCCTGTCAATCAATCGATCGACATATTTAATCAATCAGGATGAGTGAACTTCATATTTCATCCCAACACCCGTGTGGGGTTTCAAACAATCGAACAAATATTTTATTCGTGCAGTTGGGCGATGTGTAAAATTTATCGACCCAATCAATGTCCTTCAAATAGGTGTACATAAACAAACCGTCTGGTTTGTAAATGAATATTTATTTATTCACATTCACGTTAAAAAATTATATTTTTAACGATAAAACATTTTATTCCAACATATGAATTTCTATTCAGTTCATTCTTTAAATAAAATGATATTTTTATTTTTCTAACATATTTTAGAAAATTCGGCGGCATAACGGCACGATACTAGAAACGGGACAAGGCCTAGCCTTATCCCCGGTCTAGTGAAGGACCACGCCATTCACACATCAATCAAAATCACCAAACAACCAAATTCAAATCAAATCATCTAACTAATTTATGCAACCAAACAAACAAGTCCATGGTCTGTGGACGATTGTGTCGGGTGCTACTAAGCACCGTCTGCATCCTAGTATATATATATATATATATATAACTAGAAAAAGAAATTGAAGAGTGAGAAATTCTCACCGAAAGCTATCCTAGCTCCACGGCACTTCATTGATAGAAATCTTCATCGCTATCGCATCTTCGTCATCTTCGTTGCCCGTAGCCACTACATATGTAAAAATCGAATTTTTACTATGCTATTCAATATATAAAAATCATATTTTTACTTTGATGTTCAATATATAAAAATCATATTTTTACTTCGATGTTCAATATATAAAAATCATATTTTTACTTCGATGTTCAATATATAAAAATCATATTTTTACTTCGATGTTCAATATATAAAAATCATATTTTTACTTCGATGTTCAATATATAAAAATCAAATTTTTGTTTCAAAACTATATTTGAAAAGGCCATATTTTTAAATCTGAACTTCATATATAAGAATCACATTTTTATCTCGCTAATTTACATATAAAAATCGAATTTTTAATTCAAATCTACATTGTAAAAATTAGATTTTTATTTACTTGCTTTTACCTATACAAAAACTGATTAAAAATCAACCCTTTTTAATTAACTAAGCTAAATACTTTAAAACCAATGGGAATAAATACTTACAGCGGGGTTTTAGGGGTCTTGGTCGTTGGTTCGGAGGGGGAAGACGGTTTCTAGCACGCGACAGGGGAGGGAGTGGTCGGAGGCGGCTCTGGTGGTCGGAGCAGTAGGGTAGGCGGTGGATTGGGTTCGATTTAGGGTTTAGGGGGGGCTCGACGCGGAGGATAGTGCTGGGTGGAGGCGAGGAGAGCGGGTGCGCGATAGGGGGGTGGCGATGGAGAACGTCGAGCGACGGGGGAGGGCCTCCAGAACGACGAGCTCGATTTTTTTTTTTTTTAATATCCTCTGTATCGATTAAAAGGAGAGAGGGGGGGCCAGAGCGGGTTAACGGGGAGAGGTTTTTTTTTTAATTTAATTAATTAATTTTCAAAAAGCTGACTTTTACATACGACCTCGAAACGAGGCCCACCGCCTGTCGTCCATAGCATTTTACCCCCATTCCGAACACAATGGGATATGTATCGTAGGTTGATTTGATCGTTTCGATCAGTTTCCTTTGAATTTATATTTAAATCACTATATTGAATTTTAAACGTACATTTCAAATTACCGGGGTCACATACGAACTTTATAAATTCCATAAAAATATTTTCTAGCTTCGTATTGACGATACGGTCCTAACAAAACTAGTTTCGTCGAATTCTGAGACCGTTGGAAAAATGGCCATTTTCCAGTCGATTAAAATCAACTGAAATGGTCAAAACACGTTTTCCTATGCCACACTCACATATTGATTCAGAAAATTATGAAATTTGGAATCTAACAATAATTTGACACTGCGGATCCAACAAAAGTGGTTTCGTCGAAATCCGAGGTCATTTTCAAAATGTCCATTTTTAAGGGCCTGAATTCCATAGCGACTATTCAGAATTTTCAACTGGACATATATTTTGATCCCCGCTATGAAATTTCGATTCTTCGGATTCGTTGGAAAGATATCATCAATTAGATCCTATCATTTTTGGTTTCACTAAAATCCGGATTGTTTTGCACCCGGTACATTCAATTGAAGTTTGAAATCGAATTATCGAACTACCGCGCCATTTTCAATTCTATTTATAATATTATATAAATATTATATATTCTAACGACGACGTATATAATATATACGTTCTAATTATATTCAAAATAAATTTTCGTCGATATTATTTAAAATAATTCATTTTAAATAATCAAAATTCGCTAAAATTGCCAAAATAAAAATTTTAAACTGGCCCAGATTTTCGGGGTTGTTACAGATTTAAAGAAGAATTACCAATTAATTAACATTTAATTGGATTGGAAAATGGGATGTGAATTGGGTTTATCGTGAACTGTGTTTTAACGACATTCGTTCTTTAACCCGATTTATAGTGAAATGAGATTTGGAATTTATAAATCTTTTTGTTAAGATTTAAAGGAGACTTTCCAAAGTAAAGTTTTCCAATTTAATACAATGAATTGGAATGAATGGAATTCGATTTGGTAATAATCGAAGTGAATTTCTGTGGAGGAAGACTGCTAATATATATGGAAATTAAGAGGCTTTGTCGTTATTCCATTTATATTATTAGTCGGATATGGAAGTTTATATCGATTATATATATTGATCAGTTTTCCGTGAAGATTCCATAATTAATGGAATGTGATTCTAGGTTTATCGTGAGCTGTGTTTTAAATGACATTAGTTCTTTAACCCAATTAAAGACGGGATTTATTTCCTGAATTTGAATAATCATTAAGTAATGATTTTTGGAGATTAAAACTAAATGGAGTTTTAATGAATCTTTAATTAGATTGAAATGTGAATCTGATAACTAAAATTATCAAATTCAAGAAATGGTCGAGAATGGAGTATCACCAGTTTTGCTCCAAGCGGTAGTTAAATCTTTAATTAGATTTGAACGTGAAATGGTAATTAAATTTACTGATAACACCATGGTGTTAGATATGGAGTATTACCAGTTTTACTCCATGGGATAAATAGGTTGGGATTGGGAAATTAAATAAAGGATTACTTCAGTAAGGTTCGCTAATCCCGACTAGTTTGGATAAACCTTAATTTGGGTTGAATTGATATCCAAAGGAAGATTAAAGAATAAATTTGAAGAATTTATCTTTGATAAAATTAATGGGAACCTTTCCCAAAGGATTTGAATATTTAAATAAAGGAATATTCAGAACTGGAATGAGGCGTATGTTGTGTTTTTGTAGCACTTGTTTATAATATATGCGAGTTATTCGGAAAGACCGGGTTTATCCCATTCTGAATAACTGAATCAGCGATGAGTCAACGATGAAGACGGTGGTTGAAGACCGAAGGTCTTCACATCGTGCGGATGATTACTGATGTCTTAATTCGGCTGTACACCCAAGATGAGGTAATAAGTGGTGTTCGTTCAGACGTACTTGGAGATCGACCGGATATGCGAGGAACTCTCTCTTGTATTGGACATATGGGACGAGGAATAAGGAGCCTCCGGTTTCGTTTAGACCCAGAAGGAACTTTTAAATGGATGTGTGTCTGACATCGGATTTCATTCTGTGTGATCGATAGACATCGGTTGCATAGCGTGAATTGCCTGTGTGGCATGCTGAGATGCAAATGATCAAGGCTTCTGTTGAAAAGCAGAGTCTTGTGGTTGATGATCAAAGCACGGATTTAATATAGCATAGCTTTGTGTATAGCGTTAATTCGCGAGCCTCACACCCCGGTGTGAAGCAGAAACGGGAGAGGACATCAGGGAGGACATGCGTTTCCTTCTAGCTAGGAGTGGTGTCAGGGTTTTGCAAGCCTTGATGTTTTACTTATGTGGATGATGGATAGCGAGGCACCTCGGTTATATCAGTCACTGCGGTGCCGATGGATGGTTTGGTCGATATATGACCAGTTCACGCCCCATAGGGCGGGGAAATGCATTGTTCAAGCATTTTAGTCCACTTCTTGTGGACCGGTCTTGACGATCCAGTTGCAGTTGTATCTTGAGGCTCAGGCTAGACAGTCTCGAATTCGGTAAGGACGATCCCTTATCTTGGTTCACAGATGGAAATCCAAATTCCAATACGACATTTTACGGTTTTAGTTGTATACTATTGGCGACATAGTGGCATGGGACGCTAATGCCGTCTATGATTGATACATTTATGTTTAAAGTTGTTTTCATACACTTTACACTATAATAGTATCAAAATGATTTGTTTTAAACGCACCAAGCATGTTTGGCTACTATAAGATAAAACTCTATCATCCGGCTTGCGTTGCATTGTGTGATGGGACCTGAGTCGTATAATAGCTTCATTTTTCCAAAAAGCACTACGCTATTTGTTTTATGCACTGGTATTCTTGGGAGGAAACCCGTTCCTTGTTATACGGCGTGGTCCCTTGATTTACTCCATTTTGAAGTAAAGTTTTAAACAACTGTTTTAGTTCTCACACCAGTCACATGACTGACCTGAACCTAAACTCTAGGTGCGCCTATTTTCCGCACGGGCAGCTAGTAGTTTTGGTTTTTCAGATATTATATTCATAGGATCTTGGTTTACAGCTGGAGCTATATTCAGAATGCTCTGTATCCGTGTCTTTCTTTCAGTTGTGTTTTTTATTATTTTCCGCTGCATTGTAATTTGTAAATCTCTGGTATTAATCAAATGTATAATGTTTATTCATACTCTGTATATTCCTGCACTCTAATGTAAATTGTTGTAATAAGCAATGAAATGTTCTTATGTTTGTGTTCTGATTTGTCGTGTTCTCATTACAATCCGGCTTTCCTTTAAGGGGAAGTTTGGGTCGTTACATGAAATATTTAAATATCTAACTATTAAAATAGGGTCGTTACATTTAATCTATGTGTCCACAATGCTAATCAATGTAGCTAACAAACTATGAAAAGATGAGGCTTTTTTCTTCTTATGTAAGAATTGAAAAGATTGGAGAAAGGGGGAAGAAAAGGATAGAAGATGTTAGGTTTAAATAACCAAGTCTTTGATTGATGTAACAGGTAAGATAGAAAAGTAAATAAATGCGTAATTTGAAAATATGACAAAATGACCCAGATAAGATAGAATATTAGTACTCAATGGAAGGTGATTAACTAATTAGTGATGCTATGTATTATGAGATATTCAAAATTATCCAAAAGTTGCTCAGCACATTTATCATGCATTCTACATGCATGTTAATGATCACAATAAGGTTCATGATCCTTTAGTAATTTCATTTCCACTCATTTGTTTGCTTCAATTTTTTATTTGATCATTAATCATAATTGATGTTAGTGAAGTAATTGTGATGAAGTTTAATCAATTCATGTGTCAAACTGGCATACATATATGTCTAATAATGACCCAGTTTTAGACAAGACTTAAATTCTAACACCGGAAATAATCATCTTCATAAGCATGAAATTAAATGAACAACACATATAGAAAAATTAACATGCCAATACTTCCAATCGAATATTCGGGCATGGCGCTAACCAAAATTCATTTGTTTTCGTTTTCGTAAGAGCACGTTATGTGATCCCAGCATCTATAGTGAAACTAAATTAATCCATCGCATGAAGTTATCTTTCCTGCGTAATTTATAGGTTGCTGGTTTGATTTGAAGGAGCACAATATTTCCTTACCAAATGTGAAAGTGCCTTAGAAACTGTTGACGAGGTAAGATCTAACACCATTTTTTCTGTGTTAAATGCCAACCTAACCATTGCTCTGGAGACTAGAATATATGTATCCTTAGATACCATTTAAATGTCGATATAATGGGTTCCACAATGTCGATAACTATCATAACTTTTACCAAGGAAGTTTGAAGGACTTATTGGACAAAAAGTGGATGGCATGCTTTCCATATACAAATCTGTAAAGTAAATGTTTTTTTCAACAGTTTATTTCTATTTTTAGTATTAAAAATGAATACTGTTTTGTCCAAATTTTTTTTTTATAAACCTACTTTACGTTATTACCTATGCAACTTACGTCAATTTTATATGGACGATTTTAAACTTTTGTAGCCTATCCCCATTTCTACTTAGGGAGCATTATGCTTGTGCGTACACCGTGCACTTATTTTCCTAAGTCTCCCTTTCCTATTTGTTTCTTTCACCATACGTAGAGCTGTCTCCATAGTCTACTCGCATATATTTTTCTTTAACACACATAAGCTATAACCTATCGAAAAATGGAGCTCAGAATATTTTTGTAATAAATAATCCTGATTCTATGCTCACCACTAGAAAAATAACAAAACAAATGGTTTTTTCTGAGCCTGCTGATGTTCCATGTCAAGTTAGTTCAATCCTTCAACGTTATCTTATTCTAATTGTAATGAACATTATGACATTAAAAGCTTACTTTCACAATGATATCCATAGTTAACTACTCCTAGCCAACATGTATCTACTTTGACTCACATTCAAGGTAACATGGAGATAGCTTTCAGACAGGCTCGAAAGAAAAAGGAATGAAATTTATTTTTGAGATTAGGCCACTTGACACGCTTTTTGGTCAAAGCCGTCGCACGTCAGGATTTTAGTTAGTCGCGCACTCAAGAGTTGGGAACATCGTCAGAAAACACAAAGTGATTTGGTCGAAGTCGCGATGTGTTCAGAAAAAGATTGGAAATGACACTGATTCGTAAAATTGCCGTCTTAGAAAAACCGGCAAAGTGAAAATACATGATTGACATGGCCCGATCAGGTCAAAATAGTTAAGCGCGTCAATCCGATCACATGGCAAAACTTGTTATGGAAAAAATATACGGATTTCAGAAAAATCACGTTCCGCGCATCCAAAAACAGCTGATTGGAATGCCACGATCACGAAAAATGGCTTACGCGACTCACGGTGCGATCAAACTTGGCAAAATCGGCATTTGCCAAAAAACTGCATCGCGCACTCAAAAACAGCTGATCGGCATGGCACAATTACGAAAAATGGCTTGCGCGACTCATGACATCAAAATCTGACACTTGGCAAACAACAGTGTCGCGCACTCAAAAATAGATGATCGGCATGGCATGATAAAGAAAAATGGTCTGTGCGAGTCACGACACCAAATTCTAGCATTTAGCAAAAAATAGTGTCGCGAACTCAAAAATAGCCGATCGGCGTGGCAAGATCACGAAAAATAGCTTGCGCGAATCACAGTGTCAAAATCTGGTAAATTGGCAAAAATGATTCGGCACTTGAAAATGCCTGATTGGCATGGAAAAAATCATGAAAAACCATGGTAAAAACCTTGGCTGATCACTCTGGAAAATTTGGTAAATCTGGTAAACTTGGTAAATTTGACATGCTCAAAATCGGTGGATCAACACGTGAAAATGGCAAGGATACACGTGTTGCATTCGTGCAGGTCAACTAGAAAATTTTTCTCAAAAACATGGTTTGGAAAATTTGGATAAGATCTAGCAATAATCGCATCCCAAAAAAGTGATGTGATTTTCCTTGATCGCATCAGGGGATGCGATGATTTTCATGGCACGCACACAAGGATACGGTGCGAAATTCTTGGCACAGGAAGTGGATTGGGCAAATGTGGATCCGCTCGATTCGATGCGATTTTTTCTTGATCGCATCACGGGATTTTGGATTTGGCACGGATGTTATGCGAGGAAATTGATGCGATTTCTGGAATGGGATCTGGAGCTTTGCGAATCCCAGAAAAGTGCCAAATCACGTTTTTTTTGGGATTTTACCGTGTCAATCACCTATTTTTGGCTGATCGACAAGCGTTTTCACCAGATTTTCCAATTTTCATGTTTTTTGGCAAAACCTTGCCAGAAAAGTGGTAGATCACAAAAAAAAATTCGGATTTTTACCATGTCGATCATTTGTTTTTGCCTGATCGACACGTTTTTTTAGCAGTTTTTCCAGATTTCACGCTTTTTGACCAAAACACTGATTTTTCGACTTTGATTTTGGTGATGCGATTTTTTGAAGTGCACGATGCGATTTTTCATACCCGACCAAGGGATGTGATGCGATTTTTTGGATATGGGCTTTTAGGATATTATTTTTTGTGATGTGGTCCCCAAATCTCACCTACTCCTACCTAGCCCACTCACCTGTAAATTCCCCAAATCTTGGCATTTATATGGTTGTTTTTGACTTGGATTTTTGGACTTCTTGAAGCTCTTAAGCACCATTACTCTCTTCCATCTTCTTCTTCATGATTATTTGACATAGGTTGGACAATTAAAACGTTGCACAAACGTTTTCCATAAACTTGTGGACATTCACAAGGATTTTTTCACTGCTTTTGGACTGTTTTGGACATTTTTGGTTATATCTTTGATTTCTTGGACATATGCTACCTTTGAACATTGTTGACCAAGTCAATATATTTTTCACTCAATGATGAAGAAGAAGGGCATTTTGGTCGAAGTTTAGAATTAACAGACATTTGGTTGTTCTAATGTAACGCTTTGTACTCAAGTGTTGTCCGAACTAGTACAACTTTATAATCAACAATTATATGATGAATGATTACTATAAAGTAGACGTAGGCGTTAGTGCCGAACCACTATAAAAATCTGTGTTCTCCCGCATTACTTTACAATATCTTTGGATTATTATGTTCATACCACACATACATCGAGGTTTGGCGTGTGCTAAATAAAGCGACAATTGCTCATGTTAACACTTTGGCGTACCAGGATGGGGGCGCAAAACTTCGTCTTCAGCTTCGGATTGAATTCTCGGATTTGTCTTCGGATTGCAACTTCGGCTTCAGTTTTCGACTTCGACTCAGTTACTCGCTTTTCATCATGGTTAAGCACAAGAACCTCGATGTTAATGTTGAAGACCAAGGTACAAAAGGAGAAGGAAGTCAAGAACTCTCTTCTACTGGAGTTCCATTGAATTACGTCACTCGCGAAGACGTTGACGAAATGATTAAGAACCTACCTTTGGATTTGAACGTTCGACTCGAGCGACATGAAGACGCTTTCAATAACTTTCTTGATTGGATTGAGGATATGATAAGAAGTGCTTCGAGGCCGACTGGTCAGGCAGATATTATTGGAACTAGTACCAATGTTCCTCAACCCACGACTTGAGACTTGGGGGAAACCCGCAAACTAATATGCAGGCTGACGCCGCTCCTTGGAACGGTGTTGGTCCCACTACACATGGGGGCACCCTTAACCACGATGTCGCTCCAGCTCGTGACGCTTTAGTCACCCAAGTCGCGAGCTCCGCTGTTGGA
The DNA here is from genome assembly GCA_030737875.1 of Allium sativum. Lineage (NCBI taxonomy): Eukaryota > Viridiplantae > Streptophyta > Magnoliopsida > Asparagales > Amaryllidaceae > Allium > Allium sativum. Next base: position 421,526,514 of record CM060909.1, on the reverse strand, counting down.
AATTTTTCACACATCTTTCGATGGAAATTCTTCCACGGTTCTGGGAGTCTGGACTGTGCCCATCGTGGCTCCTCAGGTTGGAATTCAACAGGATATTCTTCTCAATCAATCGATTCCTAATTTGGACTTAAGCACTTGGGGCAACAACGTCTCTTTGGATAATCTTAACTAGTTTTTTGTTTTTGGTAATGGATCTCAAATCACATATGTTATTCGTCAATTCACTCGAGACAGTGTCTCTTCTTCTAACTTTGATTGTGTGATGCGTAGTCCGTTCTATTTGGAAATAAGGAATACTCGAAACCCACCGGACTTCAAGCTACCTGTATTGGAACCTTATGATGGTAGCAAGGATCGGAATGCCCACTTAATGCGGTATATCAGCCATATGAAAGTTATCTCCATTTCAGAGAGCATCGTGGCAACGTGTTTCCCACTTTACTTGACAAATATTGCAGTTATATAGTTCAAGCAGCTGGAGACGGACTCCATTATTCTTGGGATGCTTTGGTTAGTCGGTTTGTGGAACAATTCAGAGTCAACGTCGCTCATCCAAAAAGTGTATTAACTCTGACTGACATCAAGAAGAATTACGCTAAGCCTCTGTGCAAATTCTTGAAACGGTTTAACATTGCGGTGGCCTCGGCAGATAGGCCGATCTGTCTATGGTGTTGATGGCCGCAGTATCAGGTGTTTTGGATAAATCTGAATTTAAGACTTCACTACACCGGGAACCACTGAGGGATCTCGTAGAATTATATTTTTAACCTAAAAGATTCCTTCAAGAAGAGGAAGCAAGAAATGCCAAAAAGGTTCTCGAGGTTAATGCGTTTAAGGATGGGAAGTCATCCGACTGTAGAAAGAGAAAAGATTCTGGTAAAGCTAAGGATCTCAGTACAAGTGGACCTTCTTCGGGGAATGCTCGAAACATGGATTAGAGGCAACCTTAGTTCCCATCTTACACGGGGCTTACTCACACTCACAAGGGGATTATCTTGGAAGTTCACCCTACTATTACTTTCAGAAAGCCTCCCGCAAGGGAGTCGACTCAAAGAGAAAGAGACACTAGTCGATGTTGCATATTCCTTGACCATGATGGTCATGATACCAATGAATGTTCACATCTCAGGGATATGATCGAAGAACGTGTTAGATGTGGAGAGTTGGCACGGTTTTTTCGGACTCAGGATGTGGTGCCAGGATAGGCACAACCCCCTCAAAGGAATCAACATAGGTTTGGGACTAACAATCGTCCCAACGACATTATTATCAACTAAACCCCTTACTGGCTTTGATGTTTTGGATGCAAGTCTCCTTAACATCAGTATCTTGTGGCTTGTGGCTTTTGATCATTCGGCTTTGTGGATATTTTGGTTATTTGGTCTTGGATTTGCTTGGTCTTGGCTTTCGTGGTGTCTCGCTTTTTGTTCTTGTGGATCTTGGATTTGGTGCTTAAGAATTCTTGGCTTTGGTCTTCTCTAGATTTTTAGATTTTGGCCTTCGGTGCTTGGGCTTTGGTTTTCTTCGATTTCTTGGCTTCAGACTCTATTGCTCTTCAATAATGGGCTCCTCACTCATGGGATTCTTAATTTTTTCTTTCCAGCTTTCAGATCTCTTGAGACTCATGGTATCGGCTCTCTCGGCTCTCTTTGGATTATGGATATTCGAGCTATGTTCTATAGTTTTGGCTTTAAGGACTTCGGTCCTCTAAATGTATCTTATTTTGGTCATTTTGGATTGTAAGACGGTTGAGTTGGAATACCCATGTATGGGAGCTGTTATAATCCCTAGGCATGCTCTTTGTTCGATAACACACCATCACCCCCTCTGGTTATTAATGTAACGTTTACATTTTCAGACTTTGGATATTGAATGACTAAGTTTTCCTACCCATGTGACGGGAACAAATAAGGTCCCAGGAATGCTCTTTGTAAATGATAAACTGTTCTCTTTCCCTCACAAATGAATTTGAATCAAAAAACGGCTGAGTATGCCTACCCATGCACTAGGGCAGGCCAGTACCCTAGGTATGTTCTTTACGGGTGATGAACCGCTTTGTTTTCTTTTTGGCTTTACTAAAAAATCCCTACCTTTTATAACTTTAATAAAATTAATTCACAAAGTAAGGATGCTTGCTTATGAAATATGAAATCGATGATAGGATTGCAAACTGTAATAAGCGTCTAGTTGTCTTGGCCCCTTGTCCTACTTCGACAAGTTTGCCTTGATTTGTGGCGAGTATAAGATCTTCAGCGTCTGGCTGGCAAATCATGCTCATTTGTCTATGAGGTCATCCTATCAACACAATCTCTTTAGATATTTTGATTACATAGGTGGACTTGTTAGTGACACGACAAGGTTAAATCACTCTTGGATTTAGATAGTCCTGCCACTTCGATCCCTCTAGATATTGGAATAAATCGAGTGTACTTGTTAATGGCATGACAAGGTTATTTACTCATGGTTGTGGATTATATCGATTATACAAATTTTCTGGTTATCTAGCTATCTGGTTACTGGATATTTTAGATTAACGGACTTCGTATTCTCTCGATTCCCTGGATATGGCTTATTTTGGATTTTTGGCTTTTGGACCCTCGCGATCCTCAGGATATTCTGGATGTTCTTGCTGTTAAGGTTATCTCTAAACGAAATAAAATGATCGTTGGTTTTCATTGAATTTTCAGCTTTTTGGTTTTTTGGTTAATGGATAATGCGATCCTGAGCGATCATAGATTTTCGGATTATTGGCTTTGGATTTCTGGATTAATATGATCCGACGGCCTCTTCGGTTTTTTGATTATAAAAGTTCAATTTGGACTTCTCCTAGCTTTGGATTTCTTGTCTTCTTTCAAAATACATCTTCCTCCGACAAGCAAGACATGTTTTATGGAGAAAAATATTGACATGCTTTTTGGTCAAAGTCGCACATTAGGATTTTGTTTAGTGACGCGCTCAAGCGTCGGGAACATCGTCAGAAAACAAAAAGTGATTTAGTCGAACTCGCGACGTGTTCACAAAAGGATAGGAAATGACATCGATTTGTAAAATCATCGTCGACGGACTTAGAAAAACCGATGCAGTGAAAATGCGTGTTCGACACCGTCCGATCATCTCAAAATAGATGAGCGTGTAAGTCTAATCACGTGGCAAAACTCGTCTTCGAAAATTAAATGAATTTTGGCAAAATCGCATTTCGCGCATCCAAAAACAACTGATCAGCATGGCATGATCCGAAAATGGCTTGTGCGACTCACGGCGCCATCAAATTGGTAAAATCGGCACTTGCCAGAAAACTTTGTCGCAAACTCAAAACATTTGATCGGCATGACATGAACATGATGGCTTGCGTGACTTATGGCATCAAAATCTAGCATTTGGCAAAATATAGTGTCACGCACTAAAAAATAGCTGATCGGCATGATACGATCACAAAAAATGGCTTGTCGACTCACGGCATCAAAATCTAGCATTTGGCAAAAAAAGTGTCGCGCACTCAAAAACAACTGATCGGCATGGCACAATCACGTAAAATAGATTGTGCGACTCACGACATCAAAATCTAGTAATTAGCGAAAATTGATTTGGCACACCAAAAATGCCTGACGAACATGGGAAAATCATGAAAAAACATGGTCAAAACCTTAGCTGAGCACTCAGGCAAATTTGGTAAATCTGGTAAACTTGGTAAATTTGGCATGCTCAAAATCGATGGATCAACACGTGAAAATGGCTAGGATCAGCATGTTGCACTCGGGTAGATCAACTAGAAAATTTGGGTGAGAAACTTGGCTTAGCAAATTAGGATAGGATTTGGTATCGTAACCCAAAAAAGTGATGTGATTTTCCTTGATCGCATCAGGGGATGCGATGATTTTTATGGCACGCACACAAGGATACAATGCAAAATTCTTGGCATAGGAAGTGGATTTCTCAAAGGCGAATCAGCTAGATACGATGCGATTTTTGCTTGATCACATCACGGGATTTTGGATTTGGCACGGGTGCAATGCGAGGAAAATGATGCGATTTCTAGGATGCAGTCTGGAGTTTGGCCAATCCCCGAAACATGCCATATAACGTTTTTTTTTTCTTTTTTCTTTTTAGGTTTTTACCGTGTCGATCACCTATTTTTGGCTAATCGACAAGTGTTTTTACCAAATTTTCTAGTTTTCGTGTTTTTCTAGCAAAACCTTGCTAATAAAGTGGTAGATCATGTTTTTTTTGGATTTTTAGCCTATCGGTCACTTGTTTTTGCCGAATAAACATGCATTTTATGTTGTTTTTCCAGATTTCACGATATTTGGTTAAAACACAGATTTTTCGACTCTGATTTTGGTGATGCGATTTATCATATCCGACCAAGGGATGTGATGCGATATTTTGGCTGTGGGTTTGTAGGATGCGATTTTTTCTTATGTGGTCTCCAAATCTCACCTACTTTTACCTATCTACTCACCCATAATGTAATAACCCGGGATTTCAGTCAACTAATTTTAAATATTTAATATGGTTTTAAATATTGAGTTGATAATATAATTGAATTTTTATATTTAGTTATCGATTTAAATATCAATTTCGATTTAATATCGTATATATTAAATTATCAAAATAAGGAATCAGCGAATAACTAAATTCGAAGTTAAAACTGATTTGAAAATAGTTCAGATAATTAATTTAAACTCCTGTTTGAATTAGAATAATAATATTAAATTATTATCGAAGAATTTAGATGGTTTGAAATTTAATTTATATCAATTTAAATTGAATGTCTGTTCCGGATGATCGAACTGGACTTCGATACTTATCCCAGTGTGTCCGGAATGGTGGTTAAGCCCTAGAATTGGCAATTGTTGTGTTCAGAAAGGAGTTCGAACACACGAGGTATTTTAAATTAAATAAAATTGATTTAAACAAAACCTGTGGCTCCCTTACCTCCACATTTAAACAAACCCGTGCTTCTTTTCTATCCACCAAATAAAACGAACATGTGCCTTCTCTTATGTCCACACACTAAAACAGAACAGTGTTTCCTTTTATCTCCACAAACAAGATCATTTAAAATGTTTGTGACCTTCCCTTTTTCATTTGGAAAACGCAATCTTCTTCAGTGAATAAAAATGGCAGCTCCTCTAAATTGCAAATCAAAGTCGAGGGGTTCAGTTCAATCCTTCGCCAATAGACCGAATCCCCAAATCCTTCTCGAAATCAAAATCGAGTGTGGTGTTTTACTCCGGCATGGATTAGGGCATCTTTCTTGTCGAGATAGGGAGATCGAAATGGGTTCCAATGGGTGCGGGGTCAAGGTCATGAAAGCAAGAGCAGATCGACATCAACATCAATCTCGGGTTTTGCGTCTTTGGAGGATGACTGCAGGTCGGAGGCGAGTATTGGGGGTCTGCCAGTTCATACGCTGCGATGGGAGAATGTTGTGGAGGACGTGATCTTCGCTCGAAGCAGGAATCTGTCGAGTTTGGTTGGGGCGTTGCTTTGCCTAGGGTTCTCAGGAGGATGTCGCGACTTAGAAAAAAGGGGTTTGGGCAAGTTTGAAGTTGATTGTTGACAGGTTAGAGGGGATTGATGATGTTGTCGTGGAGTTGAACGGAAACCAGTTCGATCCGTTTTCTGGCAATTTCGAACATCGCAACTAAGACAACCGAAGGATGAATTCGAGAGGTGATGGCATTTCTAGGTTTAAGGAAGATTTGAAATGAGTATTTGACAGCGTTCGGTGTTCTTGTTTTTCTCGCAATTTGTAGCCGAGTTCCATGAGTCGAAATGGGAACCGTGTTGGTGCCGAAACAAGTTGCTAAGGGGCATATACTTTGGTTTAGGTAAATTAAGTTGTTAATTAAATTTGTTTAAATAACTAGTTGATAACCATTTAAAATGCATCAAGTTTATAACGCATACATATATTTGGTACAAACAAAATAGGATCCATCAAAATCATATCGGCATAAACTTCGTGACGGAATTGTTTTGGCAACAACATCAAATGACTTGATAAAGGGAAGGAATGGAAATTTTGTGTGTATTGAGTTCAATGGCGACAAATAGTGGTTAGAGCAGTTCTGGGCGATAAGTAGAGATGCAATGTAGTATGGTAATCAACTTTAACCATTAATTTATTTAATTTGTTTACTTTTTACATGATCATAAAAATATAATGCAATATATTAAATTATACAAGGTGATAAAATTGTAGAATAGAATTTGTAATTTGCAGATATTAAAATCAGGAATTTCATTTGGAATCAGAATGGATCAAAATAAAATATCATGTGAGTAAATCTCACTCACCTGCTTAGTTAGAATTATTTTTATATCGTTAAAAATAATTGTTTGTTGCTTGTTGAATGCTTCCTGATTGTTTGAAACATATTAGTTATTTAGGGTTGACTATTATATATATATATATATATTGGGTTGTTGATTGGATTGATTCCCGCAGTCTCATTAGCGGATGCCCGTAGTTTCATAGCGGATGATTTCCCTATGCGCCCCACAAATATATATTAGTGGATGACCTTCAAACCACGATATCCTACCTCGAAGCAGGAATGGTATTACTATGTTGACTAACGTCTGTGGATGCAGGAAAACAGGTTGGAGGAATCCGACTGGATTCCTCAAAAATATATTATCTGTTTGTTTATTTGTTTGCATATATACGGTCATATATGATGTATTACAAGACCTGAAATTAATAATTGGTTGTTTGGTGTTTAAATATCACTGGGCCTAAGTGTTAATTTATATAAAAAAATACCCTGAAAGGGGTATTTGAGATTTAAAAGGGAAATTCTATTTTTCTAAAATAGAATTTGAATTTTTAAATAGATTTGAAATATTAACTTGTTTAAAAAGAAATAAAAACAAGTAGTTCCTTTATAAACGAAGTTTATAAATAGTTCTTTTATAAACGAAGTTTATAAATAGTTCTTTTATAAACGAAGTTTATAAATGAAGTGAAAAGAATTATCATTGGATAATTCAGAAATAAAAATACAAGTGTGAAATTGAAAAGGGAAATCTATTTTCCAAAAGTAGAAATATCGATTTCAAAAGGAATTGAAATCGGGACTTGTTTAAAGAATGAATAAAGAAAGTTTGAAATAGAATTTGAATAAAGAAAATTCAAATAGAAATTGAATATAGAAATTCAAATAGAGTTTGAATATAGAAATTCAAATGGAATTCAAATATAGAATTTGAATATAGAAAATATAAAGGAATTTAAATATATAATTTGAATATCGAAAGTGAAATGGAATTTGAATAAAGAAATTTTAAATATGGAATTTGAATATATGATTCAAATAGATTGAAATGAGAATTTGAATATAGAATTCAAATAGATTTGAAATAGACTTTGAATATAGGATTCAAATAGAGTTAAAATGGAATTTGAATATAGAATTCAAATGGATTGAAATGAGAATTTGAATATAAAATTCAAATAGAATTTGAAATAGACTTTGAATATAGAATTCAAATAGAGTTGAAATGGGAATTTGAATATAAGATTCAAATAGAGTTGAAATGGGAATTTAAATATAAAATTCAAATAAAATTGAAATGGAATTTGAATATAGAATTCAAATAGAATTGAAATGGAATTTGAATATAGAAGATCGAAGTATAAATAAATTTATTCCCGAGTTAGGGAAAATCGACAATGATAGATAATTGGAAATATGATGTTGAATTGGGAAACTGATTTGATATATATTAAAAATATATCAGAATGGAGTTGAATTTATTATAAACGAAGTTAAAACGTTTATATTTATAAATATAATTAAAACGAACTCGCCGTAGTGCGGTAGTTCGTAAATTGGCGATTCGAACTTCAATTGAGTATATAGAAGTCAGTTGAAGTCGGAATTCTTTGAAACAAGAACCGTCGGGACCGGTTGAATAATAGTTTTCTAATGAAAGAGAAAAATCCGGATTTCGTCGAATAAATTTTGAGATGTGTCAAAATCAAATTTCTAAAAGTGCAGCGCCAAAATCATTTAAAAACCATAAGGGTTTATCTAAATAAAAATAAAGGGATTTTAAGGAAATAAAATCTGAATGTCCATTAGAAAAATCTAAACTTGAGTTATAAAATAAATGTGGACTCTAGCGAAGTAAGTAAAATGATTTTTGAAACAATAATCATCTTTTGATTTTTGAATGGAATTAACTAAGTCGAAGAGAAATTAGTTAATCGAGTTTTGAATTAAAGTTGAACTTTGAAAGGTGAATTGGATTTGTAAATGTATATTCGAAATCGAATATAGAACTTAAATTGAAATTTGAATTCAATTAGTTAATAAGCAAGTTAAAATATATTTGAACATGTCATGTTCAAATATAAAAGTGAAATAGACTAAAGAGTTAATTAACAAATTAATTAAAGAATTGAGTTAAAACGATCGGGTATAGTTGAAACAAATTGGACAGGTATAAATGTACAGGAGACAGGTATGGGATAAAGTTAATGAAGGTATAAATAGAATGCTCGACAAAAAGGTACGTATTTAATTCATATATGAGATTTTATGCGCCGTATCGGCAAGCCGCTTGGCTTTTTCTTTTTCTTTTGGATTGGTGAGGGCCATGTGAGGCTATTTGAAATATCCCGATGCTCCCGGTACAAAGGAGGTTATGGCGAATTTTTCCGGGAATTTAAGGAGTTAGAATATTTTTAAGAAAATCTGATAACTAGAATCCTATAAATCAATATATATAGAAGTTGATAAGGAAACGAACTTAAAAATAGAATAGTATAATAAAAAAGGAAGACTAGGAATAAAATCTCGTAAGAATAGAAAGAGAAAGTGTACATGTTTAAAAATGAATAAGTAGTTGTATGTTATTGATTATTCGAGTAAGTAGTCATATCTATTTTGACGTTATAAATGTTATTTAGTCAAGGTCTAAGAGGTAGTTATACCCCAACTTGTTTGATTTCATTATTAACAAATAAATAGTAAGATTTTAGGCTCGAAGATCAATGTTGGATAAGAGTTAGTTGAATATAGTATTTGGCTTGTCGTAACGATGTTTTACACAACATCCGTTTTAACCCAAATAAGTGTAAACTTGGAAATAGAATAATAAATATTTCCTAAGTATAGAAATAAACGAGATCGGAAAAGAGATAAGTAGTTGGAATATTTTCCAATTATGAATAGCATATATTTTCTAAAGTTTAGAAAATAAAGGAAGGCGATATTCGGAAATGTTTTCCAAATAGCGTAAAAGGCCAATATGGTTATTGAAAATATTTGGTTAACAAATATTGGTAAAGAAATGGAAAAGTGATTTAAATTAATGGAATATTAATTAAGGGCTCAGTGATTGTTTGATATTTGGATGAACACCTGTTTTCTTCGATAGTTAAATCATCGACTATCGAAACACTTGTTTTTATTCGATAGTTAAATCACAGACTATCGAAGTTTTTGACCATTGTTGTCAATATGGAGAGACCGGTTGGATTCTTATCCAAAGAACCACTACGTATTGGCATAAGCATTGCGAATCATATATGCCAAAGAAAATTGAAGATGGAGTAAAGTGCAAGGGCTGTTGTATAAGTCCTAGGTAGAGATTGCCTAGGATGGATGTACTGAATAGTGCCTTCTGTTTCGTTCAGTCCCAGAATGAACGTATATGGACGAGTGTCTGACAGAATATTTCCAATGATCGAATGGGTTGGTCTGTATAAATATATATGGTTGCAACGGATTTATTCCATTAGCATAACATCTAGAATATTTGTGTAAACCAATTAGTGATTAACTGATCTGATAATGTGGCATTCAAAGTGATCGTGTTATCAATGAATGGAAAGTAATCGTAGCCTCTGGCCTCAACAACCGGGAAGTGACAAAAATCGGGCAGGCAGCATGGCTATGTGGGAAGGTTCCATTAGGGTGTATCATCACCTATCTAGAGTTTCATTTACTTCTAAAAATCTATTGTCGATGTTGTTCCATTCAGGAAACGGTTGCTGATCCCAACCGTTGGTGATATACATTCGATACACTCAAGCGAAATGAGTGGTCGGTCATGTGTGACTGAGTTGCAAGATGCTCTTGTTGAACTCGGTGTATTCTCCTCTAGAGATACACCAGCGGCAGGTGGTTCCATACCTTGTCATAGTTGGAAATCAAATATCCAAAAATGCCCGCGGTTTATGATTGTATATTATATATGTGGAACGTGAGATGCAAACGTTCCACTAGATTGTTATTTACTTGATTTAGACATTATTATAATATCAAAAGAGTTTGATATAAATATTACCGTTTCTTTCAAAGAGGATTTGAAAATTAAGTCAAGTGTTTGGATTCTCATAAGGGAAAAACCCGTTCCGTGTTATACGGCGTGGTCTTATGAGATATCATTTAGTTTCTGAAATTGTTTTAAACTGTTTACTCATACCAGTCCCATGACTGACCCGAAGTTTATTTTGTTTTGTTCTACCTAAACTCTTGGGTGCCTAAATTTGTACGGGCAGTCAAGTAGTTCAGGATTTTACAGATCTATCTAAAGGAGCTTGGAGCAGGAGGCTTCAGCGTTAGTTATATAGAGTTTTGTTCCACTGTGTTGTAAGTGTTGTACTCTGATAAGTGTATGTTATACAGATGAAATTTTGTATTTCAAAAGATATGATATATTATATTTTGTTCCGCTGCGATGTGAGATTCTGTGTTGTTGTTTCTGTTCTTCTTCTATCTTCTTCTTCTAACAAAAATGTTTTGTATTTTTGTGATATTTGGGTTGGATGTATGATGTATGTAGTCAACTCTGATATTACGGATTTGCGGGCCACTACAGTTGGTATCAGATCTTAGGTTGAGCGAATACCTAGGCTGTGGAGTTGTTCTCATTAGAGATAGGGTCAGTAGTACCCCAGAATGTGTTGAGTGTATATATACACGAGAGAGCGTATTTGTTATTTGATATAAAAATTGTTTTATATTGTGTTGACTAGTCTGTTGAGTGAATTATGAATTCTGATCGAATCGTAGGATGCCACGATGTCGATAGGAGTTTATAAACACTTGAACAGAAGATTGGACACGATATTGTTTTTAGATGGTTGAGTTGATTATTAGGATTATAATCGAATGAGATTATAAAATTTAAATGGTTATGTATAACCAATTAGAAATTTGTATATGAATGAAATATACAAATAAGATGAACTAGAATTGAATTCAAACCAGAATTCAGAATTTTAAATCCTGGGAGTTTGGAAAAATATTTTTCTAAATGAATATCAAATAATATAGCACTGAACCCATTCAGTAGTTGGGAAATAATTCTGGTGATGAGTCGACCATCATCGGTGTTCATTTTCGAGTTTCTAAGTGAGGGATTGCTGCCTTAGAAAAGTTTTTGAAGGGAATTTGTTTGAAAAGAAAACAAGTGGTTTGAAAATTCAAATGTTTTGAATTTGAAAGGAAAAGAAATAAATATATTTATATATATTTATGTGATTTCGGAAGGAATTGAAATAAAGACCCAGGAATTTGATTTTTGAAATTAAATTTAACTTAAGTAAGTTAAATGGATCGAAGTGAATAAAATTGATTAGAATCAATTTGAATAAAATTGGATTGCATATGAATGGAATATGAAATGTTGAGTATCAACATAAATAAGTTTTGAAAAGATAAATGGGTTTGTAGCACTTTTTCTACCTTACTAATTTCGAGGACAAAATTCTTTTAAGGGGGAAAGATTGTAATGACCCGGGATTTCGGTCAACTAATTTTAAATATTTAATATGGTTTTAAATATTGAGTTGATAATATAATTGAATTTTTATATTTAGTTATCCATTTAAATATCGATTTCGATTTAATATCGTATATATTAAATTATCAAAATAAGGAATCAACGAATAACTAAATTCGAAGTTAAAACTGATTTGAAAACAGTTCAGATAATTAATTTAAACTCCTGTTTGAATTAGAATAATAATATTAAATTATTATCGAAGAATTTAGATGGTTAGAAAATTAATTTATATCAATTTAAATTAAATATCTATTTCGGATGATCGAACTGGACTTCGATACTTATCCCAGTGTGTCCGGAATGGTGGTTAAACCCTAGAATTGGCAGTTGTGTTCAGAAAGGAGTTCGAACACACGAGGTATTTTAAATTAAATAAAACCGATTTAAACAAAACCTGTGGCTCCCTTACCTCCACATTTAAACAAACCCATGCTTCTTTTCTATCCACCAAATAAAACGAACCCGTGCCTTCTCTTATGTCCACACACTAAAACAGAACGTTGTTTCCTTTTATCACCACAAACAAGATCATTTAAAATGGTTGTGACCTTCCCTTTTTCATTTGGAAAACGCAATCTTCTTCAGTGAATAAAAATGGCAGCTCCTCTAAATTGCAAATCAAAGTTGAGGGGTTCAGTTCAATCCTTCGCCAATAGACCGAATCCCCAAATCCTTCTCGAAATCAAAATTGAGTGTAGTGCTTTGCTCCGACATGGATTAGGGCATCTTTCTTGTCGAGATAGGGAGATCGAAATGGGTTCCAATGGGTGCGGTGTCAAGGTCATGACAGTAAGAGCAGATCGACATCAACAACAATCTCGGGTTTTGCGTCTTCGAAGGATGACTGCAGGCCGGAGGCGAGTATAGGGGTCTGCGAGTTCATACGCTGCGATGGGAGAATGTTGTGGAGGACGTGATCTTCGTTCGAAGCAGGAATCTGTCGAGTTTGGTTGGGGCGTTGCTTTGCCTAGGGTTCTCAGGAGGATGTCGTGACTTAGAAAAAAGGGGTTTGGGCAAGTTCGAAGTTGACCGTTGACAGTTTAGAGGGGATTGTCGATGTTGTTGTGGAGTTGAACGGAAACCAGTTCGATCCGTTTTCTGGCAATTTCGAACATCGCAACTAAGACAACCGGAGGATGAATTCGAGAGGTGATGGCATTTCTAGGTTTAAGGCAGACTTGAAATGAGTATTTGACAGCGTTTGGTGTTCTTGTTTTTCTCGCAATTTGTAGTCGAGTTCCATGAGTCAAAATGGGAACCGTGTTGGTGCCGAAACAAGCTGCTAAGGGGCATATACTTTGGTTTAGGTAAATTAAGTTGTTAATTAATTTTGTTTAAGTAACTAGTTGATAACCATTTAAAATGCATCAAGTTTATAACGCATACATATATTTTGTACAAACAAAATAGGATCCATCAAAATCATATCGGCATAAACTACGTGATGGAATTGTTTTGGCAACAACATCAAATGACTTGATAAAGGGAAGGAATGGAAATTTTGTGTGTATTTAGTTTAATGGCGACAAATAGTGGTTAGAGCAGTTCTGGGCGATAAGTAGAGATGCAATGTAGTAAGGTAATCAACTTTAACCATTAATTTATTTAATTTGTTTACTTTTTACATGATCATAAAAATATAATGCAATATATTAAATTATACAAGGTGATAAAATTGTAAAATAGAATTTGTAATTTGCAGATATTAAAATCGGGAATTTCATTTGGAATCAAATGGATCAAAATAAAATATCATGTGAGTAAATCTCACTCACCTGTTTAGTTAGAATTATTTTTATATCGTTAAAAATAATTGTTTGTTGCTTGTTGAATGCTTCCCGATTGTTTGAAATATATTAGTTATTTAGGGTTGACTATTATATATATATATATTGGGTTGTTGATTGGATTGATTCCCGCAGTCTCATTAGCAGATGCCCACAGTTTCATAGCGGAAGATTTCCCTATGCGCCCCACAAATATATATTAGTGGATGACCTTCATACCATGATATCCTGCCTCGAAGCAGGATGGGTATTACTATGTTGACTAACGTCTGTGGATGCAGGAAAACAGGTTGGAGGAATCCGACTTGATTCCTCAAAAATATATTATCTATTTGTTTATTTGTTTGCATATATACGGTCATATATGATGTGTTAGAAAACATGAAATAAATAATTGGTTGTTTGGATTTTAAATATTGTTGGGCCTAAATGTTAATTTATAAAAAATACCCTGAAAGGGGTATTTGAGATTTAAAAGGGAAATTCTATTTTTCTAAAACAGAATTTGAATTTTTAAATAGATTTGAAATATTAACTTGTTTTAAAAGAAATAAAAACAAGTAGTTCCTTTATAAACGAAGTTTATAAATAGTTCTTTTATAAACGAAGTTTATAAATGATGTGAAAAGAACTATCATTGGATAATTCAAAAATAAAAATACAAGTGTGAAATTGAAAAGGGAAATCTATTATAAACGAAGTTAAAACGTTTATATTTATAAATATAATAAAAACGAACTCGCTGTAGCGCGGTAGTTCGTAAATTAGCGATTCGAACTTCAATTGAGTATATAGAACTCAATTGAAGTCAGAATTCTTTGAAACAAGAACCGTTGGGACCGGTTGAATAATAGTTTTCTAATGAAAGAGGAAAATCCGGATTTCTTCGAATAAATTTTGATATGTGTCAAAATCAAATTTCTAAAAGTGCAGCGCCAAAATCGTTTAAAAACCATAAGGGTTTATTTAAATAAAAATAAAGGGATTTTAAGGAAATAAAATCCGAGTGTCCTTTAGAAAAATTGTAATAACCCGGAATTCCGAACCAATTTAAATGTTTTATTTTGGCAATTTTAATGAATTTTGATTATTTAAAATAGATTATTTTAAATAATAATGATGAGAAATTTATTTTGAATAGAGTTAGAACGTATATATTTATATAGATCGTCGTTTGAATATAAATATTTATTTTAAAATATAAAAGGAATTGAAAATGGCGCAGTAGTTCGATAATTCGATTTCAAACTTCAAATGGATGTACAAGATTCAAAATAATCCGGAATTTAGCGAAATCAAAAATAATAGAATCTATTTGAGAATATCTTTCCAATGAATCCGAAAAATCAAAATTTCATAGCGGGAATCAAAAGTTATGCCCAGTTGAAAATTCAGAATAGTCGCTATGGAATTCTTGCCCTTAAAAATGGAAATTTTGCAAACGACCTTGCATTTCGACGAAACCACTTTTGTTGGATCCATGATGTCAATTTATTGCTAGATTTCAATTTTCGTAATTTTTTGAATCAATATGTGAGCGTGGCAAAGAAAAACGTGTTTTGACAGTTTCAGTCAATTTCGATCGACCTGAAAATGGCCATTTTTCAAACGGTCTCAGAATTCGATAAAACTAGTTTTGTTAGGACCGTATCGTCAATACGAAGCTAGAAAATATTTTTTTGGAATTTTTCGAGTTAATATGTGACCCCAGTAAATTGAAATACGCGTTCAAATTCAATATATAGAGTTATATGTTGAATTTGATGAAAACTGATCGAAACGATCGAATCAACGTACGATACATGCTCCATTGTGTTCGAAATGGGGGTATTACGCTAGGGGCGACAGTCGGTGGGTTCGGTTTGGGGTTCGAATAAGAAGTCAACCTATTTGGAATTAAAATTAATAATTTAATAAATTATAAAACCTCCTTTACTCCCCCCTTCCTTCCCACGATCATTCAGAAAAGAAAATATAAAAAAAAACCCCGCACCCCTTCTCATCGCGCCACCACCCTCCTTACGCCACCGCGACCACCGCCAGGGCACCTCTCCCCTCCGGCGAACCCTCTCCGACGTCGAAGCCCCTCCCCATCCCTCTCGAGCGCCACGACCACTCCTGCAGCCAAATAAACCCCACGCTCTAATCGAGATTTGATGCCCCCCTAGGGCCAGCGCCGCCGTGCCTCGCCCAAAGCTGCCAAACTCCGACCGTCCCCGACCCTGCATACCCACTCCGAGCCCCAATACCCCCCTCCAGCGTGAGAAGTCGCCGCCAAAATCCCCGGGTCCGCTGCCACCGCCGCCTGGATGGTCTGCCGCCCCTCCCCGACTCCGATGCTGCCATCTCTAACCCCAATACGGCTGGTGAGAGTTTAATTTCATTTTAATTTTATTTATTTTATTTAAGTAATTAAAAATGAGATTTTTATTATAGGAAGGGCGTTAAAAAGCTATGATTTTTCATTGTTGAAAACTATGATTTTTATTATATATGAATAGCGGAAAAGAAATTATTTTAATTATTTAAAGATATGATTTTTATATAATATAGAGATTAAAGATATGTTTTTTATATAATATAGAGATTAAAGATATGATTTTTTATAATATAGAGATTAAAAATATAATTTTTATAATATAGAAAGGTTAAAAATATAATTTTTATACTAGTGGCATATTAAAAATGCGATTTTTATATTATATAGAAAGTAAAAATATAATCTTTATATGTGTAGCGAAATAAAAATCTGATCTTTATTATATATATGTTGAAATAAAAATGTGATTTTTATAGCGATGATATAAAAATTCGATCTTTATATATGAAGTAGAAAAATAAAAATATAATTTTTATATATAATGAAGCGTCAAAAAAAAATATAAAGAAGGAATAAAAATATGATTTTTATTTATTGAATGAAGCAATAAAAATATAATTTTTATTGTGAACAGCGTAAAAAGGACTGCATTGGAATTTCAACCGATCTAGACGATTCAGCAGTTCAACAGCAAAGCACTGCAGAGCGGAACCCTCTATGGGAACTCCTCACCTTTGATTAAATTTCTAGTTATAAATATATACTAGGATGCAGACGGTGTTTAGTCGCACCCGACACCCGTCGTCCACAAACCATGGACGGCTTGTATGCTTGTTTGTTTGATTTTGATGTGTAGTTGATTGTGTGATGTGAAATGAAATAAAATATTTGTATAGTTAAAATATTTTATAGTTAAAAATATAATTTTTAATGTGTATTTGAAATGAAATAAATATAAACAGATCGGATGATTTGTTTATATACACCCATTTGACTGATATTGATTGGGACGAAAAATTTTACACATCGCCTAAATGCACAAATAAAACTGTGTTTGATTGATTGAAACCCCACACGGGTATTGGGATGATATATGACATACACTAGTCCCAATAATTAGTGGTATGTCGATCGATTGATTGACAGGCTGTGCAAGCGTTAAATATCTATATTTGATGCTTATACAGTGTAGAATGCACTTTGGATGATGGATTGCTGTTTTCATTGTTGTTATACACATTTGTTGTGTGAAATCCATATAATCAAATTATATGGTAATTGACTGTGTCTGATTCCAATTAGAAATTATCAAATATTTTGAAATAATATTCAGTGAAAATTGAAATGTGAAGACATGTTAAGTAGTTAAACGCCATTTCAACGAGAACAGGAATTTTGTCGATTTTATTATGATTATCGAAAGTGATTTCAAAATCTGATATTTTGAAAAGAATTGAAATTCGAATTAAATTGAAAAGAATTGAAATTCGAATTAAATTGAAATTATTTGAAATTTAAATTAAATTGAAAAGAATTGAAATTCGAATTAAATTGAAATGATTTGAAATTCGAATAAAATTGAAACGATTTGAAATTTGAATTAAATTGAAATAGATTTGAAATTGTTTTGAAATGAATTTAAAACGATTTGGAATTGAATTGAAATCGATTTGAATTGAAATCGATTTGAAATGAATTTAAAACGGTTTATAAAATATGTTTTAAAAGGAAATCGACGAAATATATAATATATATATATATTATATATATAATGGCCTGAATAGAACACGCCGCGCTGCGGCAGTTCGCGAATTTCGACCATTGGCTTCGAATTGACGTTGCGGGAGATCCGACCTTCGGATTCTCCTAAAACTGGAAACTTTGGGTTCGTATCGAAAAGAGCTTTCCAATGAATATTAGAAATAGAAATCTAACGGTTGGATTTGGAATAATGTCCAAATCAAATTTAGAAAAGGTCGCTGTAAGTGCAGTTCAATGGCCATTGATGGAAATCGACTGTACGGGCCTTGATAAAATTATTAATAATATTAATAATTAATGTAAAATCATAAGAAATGATTTAGAAAGAATTGGGGTGAAAAACTCCATATTTGAAAAGATAAAAATAGATTTTTATCGAAATAAACTAGTTTTGAACTAGAATTAAAATCCATTTATTTTTAAAATAAATAAATTGAATTTGAAATGATTTTAAAAATAACCAGGATTTACAATATATAGATTGGAAATGGATTTGAATCGAAATTGTCTTCAGAATATTTCGATGTGAGATTTCGTGATTATACAGATATTGTTATGGGAATTTGAAAGATATATTTATATCGTTATTTCCAATACGATATTTGTTGGTCGTAGAATTTGATATTGAATATAAGCCGATATATTTTCTATTCAGAGCCTTGTATTTAATATCAAATGGGATTTGGGTTTGTCGTGAATGGTGTCTTCATCAACACTGTTCTTAAACCCAGTTGAGAAAAAGATTAAATCTATTTAGATTTAATGAAGTGTACCAATTAAATAATATTTAATTGGAATTGATTTTTGGGTTTATCATGAACGGTGTTTTAAATAACATTTGTTCTTTAACCCGACAATTAATGGAATGTGATATTGGGTTGTCGTGAATGGTATCCTTAATAATACTGTTCTTAGACCCAATGGAGTTAAGAAAATCAGAAATTAACTAAAGATTAGTTAAGTAGAATGGTTTCTTGGGTATTAATCTGATGTTGGTTTCGGCCTTTGGTGTTATTACTTAGGGAATTGTTCACTTGCTAAGTTACGGTTAAAGGCTGGTAGAAATGAAATACGATTTTGGGTTTATCGTGAACCGTGTTTTAAATTACATTGGTTCTTTAACCCAGTTAAAGATTAAAACTGAGTGGAGTTTTAATGAATCTTTAAATAGATTGAAAAGTGAATTTGATAATTAAAATTATCAAATTCAAGAAAAGATCGAGAATGGAGTACCACCAGTTTTACTCCAGACGATAATTAAATCTTTAATTAGATTTGAGAGTGAAATGGTAATTGAATTTACCGATAACACCGTGGTGTTAGAGATGAAGTATTACCAGTTTTGCTTCATGGGATAAATAGGTTGGGGTTGGGAAATTTAACAATTGATTACTTCGGTAAGGTTCGTTAATCCCGACTAGTTTGGATAAACCATAATTTGGTTTGAATTGATATTAAAAGATGATTAAAGAATAAATTTAAATAATTTATCTCTTATAAAATTAATGGGAACCTTTCCCTAAGAATGTGAAATTAAGCAACTAACTGGAGATTAGTCAAGATGAATAGTTTTCTGGGTATTGATCTGATGTTGGTTTGGCCTTCGGGGTTAATATTTGGGGAATTGTTCTCTTACTAATTTACGGTTAGTGACAGATGAATTGGAATGAGGCGTATGTTATGTTTGTGTAACACTTGTTTATTATATACGCGAGTTATTCGGAAAGACCGGGTTTATCCCATTCTGAATAACTGATACGACGAGAAGTCGAAGATGAAGACGGTGGTCGAAGACCGGAAGTCTTCACATCGTTTGGGTGATTACTGATGATCTTGATTGGGATGTACACCTAAGATGAGGGAATCAGTTGGTGATCGTCCAGACGTACTTGGAGATCGATAGATATGCGAGGAAAGTGCCTCCGGTTTCGTTCAGACCCAAAACGGACTTGTAAATGGATGTGTGTCTGACATCGGATTTCATTCTATGTGATTGATATCAGTTGCATAGCGTGAATTTCCTGTGTGGCATGCTAAGATGCAAATGATCACGGGTTCTGTTGAAAAGCAGAGTCTTGTGGTTGATGATCAAAGCACGGCCTTTGTGGCGTAGCTTTGTGTAGCGTTAATTCGCGAGCCTCACACCCCGGTTGTGAACCAGAAACGGGAGAGGACTTCAGGGAGGGCATGTGTTTCTTTCTAACTAGGGTGGTGTCAGTGACCTACCAGCCCTGACATTTATATTATTTTCACCTGTGTGGTTGTTGCTGTTGCGAGGCGCCTCGGTTATATCGGACGATCCGGGTCCGATGGAGTCATTCGTTGGCCCATTTGCACCCCAAAGGGCGGGGAAACGCAGTGTCCAGGCATTTTAATCCACATCGGTGGACCGGCCCTGACAATCCAAGGTGCAGTTGCAGCTGTTCCTGAGACATGGTAGGCTAGATTGTCTCGAATCGGTAGAGGACGATCCCTAGCCTTGGTTCGCAGATGGAAATCCAATTTCCAATACGTGACTTTACGGTTTTAATTGTAGAACTAGTATGGCGACATGATATATGGTTCCCCTGCCGTCTATGATTGATACTTATGATTTGAAATTGTTTTAAACACTATGCACTTATTATAGTATCAAATGATTTGTTTTAAACGTATCAAGCATGCTTTGGCTATTATAAGGGAAAACCCTATCCCCTGGAGTGTGTTGCATTGTGTGATGGGACCTGGGTCTTATAATAGCTTCATTTTTCTTTATTTAGCATTGCGCTGTTGTTTTATGCACTGGTATTCTTGGGAGGAAACCCGTTCCGTGTTATACGGCGTGGTCCCTTGATTTACCTATCTTTAAAATAAAGATTAATAACTATTTTAGTTCTCACACCAGTCACATGACTGACCTGGAGTTTATTGTTTTAACCTAAACTCTGGGTGCCCTTATTTTGCACGGGCAACTAGTAGTTCTGGTTTTGCAGATTTATATTCACAGGATCCTGGTTAACAGCTGGAACGATATCTAGAAAGCTTTGTATCCGTATATCTCCTTCAGTTGTGTTTTGTATTATTTTCCGCTGCTATGTAATGTATTGTATTCTCTGATATTTTTTTAAAGTGTAATGTTTATTCTTTACTCTGTATATTCTTGTATTCTGATGAATTGTTGTAATAACAATGAAATGTTCTCCTGTTTGTCTTCTGATGTGTCTTGTTCTGAACTCAATCCGTGATTTCCCGTAAGGTGGATTTCGGGTCATTTCAAAAATCTAGACTTGAGTTATAAAATAAACGTGGACTCAAGTGAAGTAAGTAAAATGATTTTTGAAACAATAAGAATTTTTTGATTTTTGAATGGAAATAACTAAGTCGAAGAGAAACTAGTTAATCGAGTTTTGAATTGAAGTCGAACTTTAAAAAGTGAATTGGATTTGTAAATGTATATTCGAAATCGAATATAGAACTTAAATTGAAATTTGAATTCAATTAGTTAATAAGCAAGTTAAAATATATTTGAACATGTCATGTTCAAATATAAAAGTGAAATAGACTGAAGAGTTAATTAACAAATTAACTAACGAATTGAGTTAAAATGATCGGGTATAGTTGAAATAAATTGGACAGGTATAGATATACAGGAGACAGGTATGGGATAAAGTTAATGAAGGTATAAATAGAATGCTCGGCAAAATGGTACGTATTTAATTCATATATGAGATTTTATGCGCCGTATCGGCAAGTCGCTTGGCTTTTTCTTTTTCTTTTGGATTGGTGAGGGCCATGGGAAGCTATTTGAAATATCCCGATGCTCCCTGCACAAAGGAGGTTATGGCGAATTTTTCCGGGAATTTAAGGAGTTAGAATATTTTTAAGAAAATCTGATAACTAGAATCCTATATATCAATATATATAGAAGTCGATAAGGAAACAAACTTAAAAATAGAATAATATAATCAAAAAGGAAGACTAGGAATAAAATCTCGTAAGAATAGAAAGAGAAAGTGTACGTGTTTAAAAGTGAATAAGTAGTTGTATGGTATTGATTATTCGAGTAACTAGTCATATCTGTTTTGACGTTATAAATGTTATTCAGTCAAGGTCTGAGAGGTAGTTATACCCCCAACTTGATTGATTTCATTATTAACAAATAAATAGTAAGATTTCAGGCTCGAAGATCAATGTTGGATAAGAGTTAGTTGAATAGAGTATTTGGGTTGTCGTAACAATGTTTTACACAACATCCGTTTTTACCCAAATAATTGTAAACTTGGAAATAGAATAATAAATATTTCCTAAGTATAGAAATAAATGAGATCGGTGTAATGACCCGGATCCTTATGGGTTAATTTTTGAATATTTAATATTTAATTTAAATATTGGGTGGATAATATAAGTTGTAACACCCCGAAATTCTGTAACACTAAGATTCACAAATCAAGGCAGAATTAAGAGTTAAAAATCAAAATCAAGGGAAACGGGATACGCCATTGCGTTCGTCTCGGAAAAATACGCGAAATAGAGTACGAGTTTTCGAAAATCGGAGTCCGTATGACCAAGATATGGCCCGTCAAAGTTTTCAGAAAATTCCAAGTTCAAAACAGTTTAAAAACTAGGGCCAAATTCGAATTCAAACGCACAGGGGGCAGGGCGGGAAAATTCCCGCCCAGGTCAAGTCGACAGGGGTGTCGACTGCGCAGTCGACACCACCCCCCTATGTCGACTGCCCAGTCGACACGGGTGTCGACCTGCCCGCTTTTTCCAGCTTTCTGCACCTGGTTCGTTCTGCTGTATTTGGTCACGTTTTCTGACCAGGTTCGTCCGCCTAACACTATATAAACAGCCCTGGTCTTCTTCTCTATTCACAATTCTTTTCTACCTTTATGCTGCAAAGATTCTTGTTAGACATGGCTTCTCCTCCTCCTCTAAAATATATAAATAAATATAAAATAAATCAAGACGAGGAAATGCTGCTAAAAGATTTTCAAAAAGAGATTCAAGTCAAGCTAGGATTCAAGAGGAGGTCCAAATGACTTCAACGACTGTTTTTCTACGAATCTTAGCAACGCCATCTTTCTGTTCTAATCTAATCTCTGTGAGTCAGTTATTTTTAGATTTGAACGTTTTGTTTTTATTCGTGACATGAAATTAAAGGGATAAAAGACTATGCCTAATCTTTCTACTTGAATCAGTGCTTGTACCTTTGGACCTAATTAAGAACTGTTGTGATTCGATGACCAATAAGACTGTGACGATGAAACTATGGACTTTGGAACCATATGCCTTGGAACTATGAACATAAGCCTTTGATTTTGGGACATAAAACATTGCCTATGACTATGAATATTTCCTATGACTATGAACGTGGCCTATGACTATGAACATCGCCTAAGACTATGATTCATTGAACTGTGAGGATTATTGCCAATGACTATGAACATTTCCTATGACTATGAACGTTGCCTATGATTATGAACATCGCCTATGACTGTGATTCATTGAACTGTGAGGATTATTGCCTATGACTATGGATATAAGATTATTATTTATGCCCATGACATTGTAGTTACAAAACCATGTTGTTTAACAAACTGACATTATTTTGGATCTAGGCCTGACTTTCTATTCAGTTTATTCCTGGTTATCTTTGGTTTTAGACCTTGGGAATTTACCTATTAAGTTAGGTCTACCCATGTTCTTGAACCCCTGTCTCTATTCTGTCTATTCTTGGTTTTAGACCTTGGGAATTTACCTATTTAGTTAGGTCTACCCATGTTCTTGAACCGACGTCGTTATTCAACCCTTTTTATGCCAGTTATTATGTCTATCTTTTGCATAGCATCTTTGGTTCATTCCCTATTTTCTGCAAATCTAGATTTATCTATAATCTAGATTGAAACACGATTATACGAACGGTGGGAATGCGATTTGGGGCAAAATATGAAATTTACCAAAACATGGTTATAAACTTGGAAATTGACATAAATTGGGAACTTGTATTATGGCATGTTCATAGAAATACAAATGGGATAAATTTGACAGGAGTTATAGGATTGTGTAATTTGAATCTAGTATTGACATGTAAATCTAGCATTTACATGAATTGTGAACTAGAGTAATAAGTCTAGTTTGACGTAAATTAGAATGTTAAATCAGAATTGGATTAGCTAATTTGGCTCGATAAGTATATTGGCATAAACTTGAAATTGGCCATAATTGGGAGTAATTGTCAGGATTAGCAAAACCATGGTTAGTGACACTTCATTTGGTATGGTTTACATACCATAAAGCATAAACATGATATAGATGGGAAAATGGGCCGTAAGAATAAATGTTGACAATTTACATTAAAAGAGTAATTGGGAAATAAGTAAATTAGGATTAATTTACTTATAGAATTTGTCCTAAATGAGGAAATGTTAATTTATACAAATTAAAGGTTTGTTAACGACATCTCTTTTAATAATAAACCAGAAAGTTCTAGGGTGACAGAGAGGATAGTGTCTAGGCTAGGGTTTGGAAAATACAAGTTTCCTGCTCTCCCTGGCTATCCCTAACTGATCCGATGGACGGGATGGTTACTTTCAAAATCTGAGTTGAAAATTAATCAAAACCCTTCGAACTAGAAAACACGAATAGGCCTAACCCGAGGTTAGACTGAGTTGCGATGTAAACCTGCCCGGAACCAACCGGCACATCCAGTAATCACAACAATATCTGTCTAATGTGAGTGGTCGTGGCTTTAACTTATTTAGTTAAAGCTAGATCAAAAATGCTAGGGTTAAGTTAACTAAGACACTTAACCAACTCAACATGATAACAAGACTGGTAGGTGGGGTTAGGATCATACAGTTAAGTTAGAATGGGAAGGTTAAGTCCATAGGAACACTTAACCAACTTAAGCACAGTTAAGCTAGAACGGAGGGCTAAGTCCACAGGGACACTTAACCAAACTCATGGTAACAAGACAAGATTTGTAGAGGTTAAGTAACTAAGAAAACACTTAGCCAAATTAACATGTTAACTAGTCTAGAAAGTGGGGTTAAGTAAAGTTAATACACTTAGCCAAATTAACATGTTAACTAGACTAGAGGTTGGGGTTAAGTAAGATTTAATACACTTAGCCAATTTGATATGTTAGCTGGGCTAGACCGTAGGGTTAAGTAAACTTGAACACTTAACCATCAGATTTTGATGAAGGAATAGGGTTAAGTCTAAAACATGAAGGGATAATACTTAACCGTTAATAACAGGTTAGTTAAAACAGACGGGCAAGGTTAAGTTAAACAGGAACACTGAACCAATACAGGGTGAATGGGTAAGGTTAAGTAATAAGAAATACTTAACCAATATAACTTGGTTTGTGGTGGGGTTAAGTCAACATGAATTACTGATAATACTTAACCAGTTTGACAGGATAAATGAAGAAGGTTAAGTCGGATTGAATTGACTAATGACACTTAACCAATCCAAATTGACGGGAAAGGGAACTAAGTAGTATACCTTAGTTAAGAAAACAACGATTCTGGAAACTAAGTGGTAAATCTTAGTTAGTAAAACTAAGTAGTAATTCTTAGTATAACACGGGAAGGAGCGAATGTCCATCTGAGTAAAAAGAAGGCTCCAACGAATTGGGTTACGAAGCCCGAGGCTTCGAGGGGACGTGAGGGTACTCTTGGTATCCCTCTGTGAGGCTGCAGATGATTCTCCTGGGCTCACAGAGGTTAAGGTCTGCGTAGAAGAACCAGGGGTATGCCTTGGTTGCAATATATATGGCAAACTAAAGACTAGGATGGACCGGCGTGATTCGGCGAGAAAACGGTAGCCCTGTGATAGCAACTCGTCGTCTACCATCCATCTTGAGTCAATCGAGATACGTGAAGCGGAAAGGCGTAGAACTCCAAAAGACCATATACTTGCTATCTAGTTATGGTTGCGGATGGCCATAGGATAGTGTGGCACCGGGGGCCGGCGTATAATTCTCATTTTACAAGGTGTGCCTTTCATTAGTTGAGGGAGGGGTCAAGTGGGACCATAGCCACTGGAATAAAAACAGACCTTAGCATCTGCATCGGCAGATATCTGAAAGCTCCCGACCGAGTTCTGTATTCCTTGATTTGCCCTGACACAGGACTCGGGTCGCACATTACAGGACATGTGCATCTAGACAAGCGATAACGATTCACGATACAGGCGTGGGGAAGTATAGGAACATATACCACTCTAAGTAGTGTGTCCTAGACTTGGGGGCATCGTTCGACAGGTAGCATAATCCCTAGTTGGACTAGGTGGCATAAATCCTGAATCCGAGAAGCGTTCAGCAGATAGCGTAAACTCTAGTTAAATCTAGAAAGCCCTTGATAGAAAACCCTAGATTCGATCTAGGTAATAAGTAATGAATGTATGCCGGAAGGCAATGGAAAATACAGGGATTGGGATCACGTTAACGTTGGGACACTAATTAGGGGTGCAGAGATATAGAAATTAGTATAACAAGGAAATAGCGAAGCGGCGAAGTATTAGAGCGAAGCGGCGAAAGCATTAAAGCGTATCCAGTTATCTTATCTTAGCATATCTTGTGATTACCTTGTCTAATCTTGTTGACCCTATCGTCATGGCATAATCTTGTATTCAGTTAATTCATGTCGTTTGTTTTTCCATGTTCACTTGCAAGAAGTTACTGAACTTACTCAGGCTTTATGTCTGACTCTGTTTTTCTTTCGTCTTCTTTTCTTCCGTTCCCCCCCCCCCCCCCCAGGTAGTAAAGGAGGGAATAGTTTAGCTCAGGTTAAGTTGGACTGCCACTCTTTCCCAGCTTGAAGATTTGTCGAAGTTTGCTTGGACAGATGCTATGGCTGGCTCTTGCTAAATTTGGGGAATATAAATGTATTTTCATGCTTCTTTATTTTGTAAGACAGATGATACTCTGATATTGTAAAGAAATCATTGTACAAACTATTTATCAATAAAGCAAAGTTTTATTTTCCGCTGTTTAATTTTTGTCTGTCTTGTAATTTATCTGCATCTTTTACCCTAAATGCTCCACAGAACTTAGTGCATTCCCTTTGTGAGTGACACTAACGGACGTGGGGTGTTACACGTGGTATCAGAGCTGAAGGTTACCGGATCAGATAAAGGATTTGAAAAATTATTTTCAAAACGGTTTTTAAAGAAGAATTTTCAAAAGAAAAGATTTGTTTAAAAGCATATTCCCCAAAAGCCATACGCACTATCTTCTCTTCCTCTGTTTAAATTCTTGTCTCCTTCTTTCTTGAGTCTTTGGGGCTCCTGGCTTTCTGGGAGGTAACCTCATCGATGGGCGAAGCAGTGCCCGACTTCCATCTATAACCGTAGTAGTTTCACCCGCAGTTAGCTTTCTTCCAAGCTTAGTAGGGTTTTCCGTACGATGGAGGCAGCTTTCGAGGGATTTGTCAACATGACTACACACAGAAGGGGATGAGGAGTTTGGCTAAGGAGCACAACCTGAGGATGAGGAATTCATGGATGTAGATTTAGCTCACAAAGGAGGAAGAAATCATAAAACCTAAGACAAGAGGGAGTATCTTTACTAGAGTATGATAGGGCATATAATTAGGGACAAGGGCAAGAATGAGGAACAAGATTTTCAGAAGGGCAAGTACATACTTTCACCACCAAGCGTACCTAGGAGAAAGGTAGTAAAGTTCTGTTGGCAGAATCTAGTTGTGCTGTTCGTACTCCTTCCTTTGGATTTAGCACTTCGCATTTGTTTATATCAACTTCCCTAGTTGAGTCTCTGCACCATAGTACTTGTATAGTAGAAAGATCCCACTAGAATCTCAAATCCAATTGGTGGTCCGACCAGTCTATTTTTAGTAGGGATTTGAGGATAGCTATCGAGTTTGCTTATATCATCTCACGTAGGTCATCTAAATTCGGAGGCGATATTCCTTGGATGCTTGTCTGATATTGGTTTAGGCCATTGGGGCTTGTACTTGAGGAATGTCGAGTTCGACTAGGGTGGTTTGCGTGAGAAATGAGTAGTTGGGGCAGGCACTCTAGAAAGTGCGTAGTGACCCTTTTACCCTCATAGTTATAGCGTGATGGATAAGCTAACAGGAGAGACCTCTAATCATCTTAGTACATACACTTGGTATCATAGTTGACATCTGTTTACTTTAGAGATGGAGGTCAAAAACTTCACAATCGTGAAGTTAAATTAGTTAAGATACAGTGGAGTAAAGCTCAAGAAGGCTAGATACTAGCGTCATACCCTTTTTCTTAAGGGTGCATCCTTGATTTCTTTGTGTAGGAGCTTTACGCATAATTGTTTCTCTCTTTCCGAAGTATATCACCTAGGTCGTATCTTCGATCTTTAGGTAGAAGCCAATGGATGTAAACATGTGTTTGAAACATGTTACGGTTGGTGGTTGCAAGTGGTTGCTAATGGTTGCTCGTGAATGCATATGCATACGTATTAGGCACTAGATCAGTTCGGACGCTTTCATATTGCATTTACAGGAATGTATTTGTTTGTAAGTTGAGCCTGATATGTTATCATATGGATGTTGCATATGGATGAATGGCTATGCACACATGTAGTATTTACATAACTAGGGATGCTTGCATACATGATTGGACGCATGGCAATGACATGATTTGCATTAAGGAGGTCAACTGAATTAGTAGACCACCTGATTTTGCATTAGATAAAGACATATACACACACTATGCATATGAACATGAAAGCATTAGAAAACTTTTAAGGACAATGGATGCCTGTGATTGAATGGTTGAGTAGATGGGTGATTGGATGGTAGGACACATTCTTCTTAACTTGAAGATTTCGGGGACGAAATCCTTTTAAGTGGGGGAGAATGTAACACCCCGAAATTCTGTAACACTAAGATTCGCAAATCAAGGCAGAATTAAGAGTTAAAAATCAAAATCAAGGGAAACAGGAAACGGGATACGGCATTGCGTTTGTCTCGGAAAAATACGCGAAATAGAGTCTGAGTTTTCGAAAATCGGAGTCCGTATGACCAAGATATGGCCCGTCAAAGTTTTCAGAAAATTCCAAGTTCAAAACTGTTTAAAAACTAGGGCCAAATTCGAATTCAAACGCACAGGGGGCAGGGCGGTAAAATTCCCGCCTAGGTCAAGTCGACAGGGGTGTCGACTGCGCAGTCGACACCCCCCCCCCATGTCGACTGCCCAGTCGACACGGGTGTCGACCTGCCTGCTTTTTCCAGCTTTCTGCACCTGGTTCATTCTGCTGTATTTGGTCACGTTTTCTGACCAGGTTCGTCCGCCTAACACTATATAAACAGCCCTGGTCTTCTTCTCTATTCACAATTCTTTTCTACCTTTATGCTGCAAAGATTCTTGTTAGACATGGCTTCTCCTCCTCCTCTAAAATATATAAATAAATATAAAATAAATCAAGACGAGGAAATGCTGCTAAAATATTTTCAAGAAGGGGTTCAAGACAAGCTAGGATTCAAGAGGAGGTCCAAATGACTTCAACGACTGTTTTTCTACGAATCTTAGCAACGCCATCTTTCTGTTCTAATCTTATCTCTGTAAGTCAGTTATTTTTAGATTTGAACGTTTTGTTTTTATTCGTGACATGAAATTAAAGGGATAAAAGACTATGCCTAATCTTTCTACTTGAATCAGTGCTTGTACCTTTGGACCTAATTAAGAACTGTTGTGATTCGATGACCAATAAGACTGTGACGGTGAAACTATGGACTTTGGAACCATATGCCTTGGAACTATGAACATAAGCCTTTGAATTTGGGACATAAAACATTGCCTATGACTATGAATATTTCCTATGAGTGAACGTTGCCTATGACTATGAACATCGCCTAAGACTATGATTCATTGAACTGTGAGGATTATTGCCTATGACTATGAACATTTCCTATGACTATGAACGTTGCCTATGATTATGAACATCGCCTATGACTGTGATTCATTGAACTGTGAGGATTATTGCCTATGACTATGGATATAAGATTATTATTTATGCCCATAACATTGTAGTTACAAAACCATGTTGTTTAACAAACTGACATTATTTTGGATCTAGGCCTAACTTTCTATTCAGTTTATTCTTGGTTATCTTTGGTTTTAGACCTTGGGAATTTACCTATTAAGTTAGGTCTACCCATGTTCTTGAACCCCTGTCTCTATTCTGTCTATTCTTGGTTTTAGACCTTGGGAATTTACCTATTTAGTTAGGTCTACCCATGTTCTTGAACCGACGTCGTTATTCAACCCTTTTTATGCTAGTTATTATGTCTATCTTTTGCATAGCATCTTTGGTTCATTCCCTATTTTCTGCAAATCTAGATTTATCTATAATCTAGATTGAAACACGATTATACGAACGGTGGAAATGCGATTTGGGGCAAAATATGAAATTTACCAAAACATAGTTATAAACTTGGAAATTGACATAAATTGGAAACTTGTATTATGGCATGTTCATAGAAATACAAATCGGATAAATTTGACAGGAGTTATAGGATTGTGTAATTTGAATCTAGTATTGACATGTAAATCTAGCATTTACATGAATTGTGAACTAGAGTAATAAGTCTAGTTTGACGTAAATTAGAATGTTAAATCCGAATTGGATTAGCTAATTTGGCTTGGTAAGTATATTGGCATAAACTTGAAATTGGCCATAATTGGGAGTAATTGTCAGGATTAGCAAAATCATGGTTAGTGACACTTCATTTGGTATGGTTTACATACCAAAAAGCATAAACATGATATAAATGGGAAAATGGGCCGTAAGAATAAATGTTGACAATTTACATTAAAAGAGTAATTGGGAAATAAGTAAATTAGGATTAATCTACTTATAGAATTTGTCCTAAATGAGGAAATGTTAATTTAGACAAATTAAAGGTTTGTTAACGACATCTCTTTTAATAATAAACCAGAAAGTTCTAGGGTGACAGAGAGGATAGTGTCTAGGCTTGGGTTTGGAAAATACAAGTTTCCTGCTCTCCCTGGCTATCCCTAACTGATCTGACGGACGGGATGGTTACTTTCAAAATCTGAATTGAAAATTAATCAAAACCCTTTGAACTAGAAAACACGAATAGGCCTAACCCGAGGTTAGACTGAGTTGCGATGTAAACCTGCCCGGAACCAACCGGCACATCCAGTAATCGCAACAATATCTGTCTAATGTGAGTGGTCGTGGCTTTAACGTATTTAGTTAAAGCTAGAAAAAAAATGCTAGGGTTAAGTTAACTAAGACACTTAACCAACTCAACATGATAACAAGACTGGTAGGTGGGGTTAGGATCATACAGTTAAGCTAGAATGGGAAGGTTAAGTCCATAGGAACACTTAACCAACTTAAGCACAGTTAAGCTAGAACGGAGGGCTAAGTCCACAGGGACACTTAACCAAACTCATGGTAATAAGACAAGATTTGTAGAGGTTAAGTAACTAAGAAAACACTTAGCCAAATTAACATGTTAACTAGTCTAGAAAGTGGGGTTAAGTAAAGTTAATACACTTAGCCAAATTAACATGTTAACTAGACTAGAGGTTGGGGTTAAGTAAGATTTAATACACTTAGCCAATTTGATATGTTAGCTGGGCTAGACCGTAGGGTTAAGTAAACTTGAACACTTAACCATCAGATTTTGATGAAGGAATTGGGTTAAGTCTAAAACATGAAGGGATAATACTTAACCGTTAATAAAAGGTTAGTTAAAACAGACGGGCAAGGTTAAGTTAAACAGGAACACTGAACCAATACAGGGTGAATGGGTAAGGTTAAGTAATAAGAAATACTTAACCAATATAACTTGGTTTGTGGTGGGGTTAAGTCAACATGAATTACTGATAACACTTAACCAGTTTGACATGATAAATGAAGAAGGTTAAGTCGGATTGAATTGACTAATGACACTTAACCAATCCAAATTGACGGGAAAGGGAACTAAGTAGTATACCTTAGTTAAGAAAACAATGATTCTGGAAACTAAGTGGTAAATCTTAGTTAGTAAAACTAAGTAGTAATTCTAAGTATAACACAGGAAGGAGCGAATGTCCGTCTGAGTAAAAAGAAGGCTCCAACGAATTGGGTTACGAAGCCCGAGGCTTCGAGGGGACGTGAGGGTACTCTTGGTATCCCTCTGTGAGGCTGCAGATGATTCTCCTGGGCTCACAGAGGTTAAGGTCTGCGTAGAAGAACCAGGGGTATGCCTTGGTTGCAATATATATGGCAACATAAAGACTAGGATGGACCGGCGTGATTCGGCGAGAAAACGGTAGCCCTGTTATAGCAACTCGTCGTCTACCATCCATCTTGAGTCAATCGAGATACGTGAAGCGGAAAGGCGGAGAACTCCAAAAGTCCATATACTTGCTATCTAGTTATGGTTGCAGATGGCCATAGGATAGTGGGGCACCGGGGGCCGGCGTATAGTTCTCATTTTACAAGGTGTGCCTTTCATTAGTTGAGGGAGGGGTCAAGTGGGACCATAGCCACTGGAATAAAAACAGACCTTAGCACCTGCATTGGCAGATATCTGAAAGCTCCTGACCGAGTTCTGTATTCCTTGATTTGCCCTAACACAGGACTCGGGTCGCACATTACAGGACATGTGCATCTAGACAAGCGATAACGATTCGCGATACAGGCGTGGGGAAGTATAGGAACATATACCACTCTAGGTAGTGTGTCCTAGACTTGGGGGCATCGTTCGACAGGTAGCATAATCCCTAGTTGGACTAGGTGGCATAAATCCTGAATCCGAGAAGCGTTCAGCAGATAGCGTAAACTCTAGTTAAATCTAGAAAGCACTTGATAGAAAACCCTAGATTCGATCTAGGTAATAAGTAATGAATGTATGCCGGAAGGCAATGGAAAATTTAGGGATTGGGATCACGTTAACGTTGGGACACTAATTAGGGGTGCAGAGATATAGAAATTAGTATAACAAGGAAATAGCGAAGCCGCGAAGTATTAGAGCGAAGCGGCGAAAGCATTAAAGCGTATCCAGTTATCTTATCTTAGCATATCTTGTGATTACCTTGTCTTATCTTGTTGACCCTATCATCATGGCGTAATCTTGTATTCAGTTAATTCATGTCGTTTGTTTTTCCATGTTCACATGCTAGAAGTTACTGAACTTACTCAGGCTTTATGTCTGACTCTGTTTTTCTTTCGTCTTCTTTTCTTCCGTTCCCCCCCCCCAGGTAGTAAAGGAGGGAATAGTTTAGCTCAGGTTAAGTTGGACTGCCACTCTTTCCCAACTTGAAGATTTGTCGAAGTTTGCTTGGATTCTCTTTTCAGATGCTATGGCTGGCTCTTGCTAATTTTGGGGAATATAAATGTATTTTCATGCTTCTTTATTTTGTAAGACAGATGATACTCTGATATTGTAAAGAAATCATTTTACAAACTATTTAACAATAAAGCAAAGTTTTATTTTCCGCTGTTTAATTTTTGTCTGTCTTGTAATTTATCTGCATCTTTTACCCTAAATGCTCCACAGAACTTAGTGCATTCCCTTTGTGAGTGACACTAACGGACGTGGGGTGTTACATAAGTGGAATTTTATATTAAGTTATCAGTTTAATAATCAATTTCGATTTCAATATCGAATATATTAAATCATCGTAATGCGAAAATATAATTCAGTTCGAGATTTAAAAACTGAATTAAATACAGTTCAGACTTCTGTTTGAATTCGAATAATAATATTAATTTATTTTCGCAGAATTTATTGTTTTAAAATTTGATTTATATCAATTTAAATTATATATTCTACAGATAATCGAATTGGACTTCGTGACCTATCCCAGTGTGTCCGAAATAGGGGTATTACCCTAGAATTGTCACTTGTTGGGTTCAGAAAGGAGTTCGCAGTCAGTGAAGTATTTTAATTAGAGGATACCAATTTAAATAAAATAAAAAATAAAATAAATCCTTTTGTTTGTGGTCATAAACCAAGCCAACAAGGAGCAAAAATTTAGGCGTTGGGGTTCAATTAATAAACCACATCTGTTCCTTATAAAAGAAGCACCATTCTCTTCCTAATTTCTTTCAGATCCATACATCATTCCCGTTCTCTTCTGGAAAACAAAAAAAAACGCGATGACGCTCAACTCAAGCTGACACTCGCGAACTTCGAAGTGATGATGGGTGCGTTCGAATAGGGTTGACGATGTGTGGGGGGTGCGACTGGATAACGAGGCGCGAAAACCTATGAAGTGAAGGGGGTTCGACATCAGCGTGGGATCTGAGGGGTGCGGATGATGCCAGAGGTGTGGAATCAGCAATGGATTTTTGCTGAAGCAGGTCAGAACAGGGATAAGAGTGTTGTGTTCTTGTGCAAATCAATGGGAGGAAGTAGAGAGGCGCAGTAGGTGCAGAAATCTATCATCGAAGAGGATTGTGGGTAGATGAACGTTGATGGGTTGTCAACTATAGGAGTTCGGATCTGTTCTTCAGGGATTTCAAGTGGCGTTGAATACGGAAATGGGAAAAGTCAGATTTGGATAACAGTGGCAAATGGGCGACGTGATTATCATATGAAGGAGACTGATTTTTCCAGAGATTAAGGTGCAAGATAATCAACTCGAGAAAATTTGTAGTTGTGACGAGTTGGAATTTAATTGGATATTTGGCAAAGGAAAACCACGGTGAGTAAATCTCACCTTTTATTTAGAAATTATTTTTATATAGTTAAAAATAAATGTATGTGCTTGTTTGAATGTTGTCTGAATGTTTTAAAATATATATTAGTTATTTAGGATATATATATATTTATATATTGGGTTGATGATTGGTTGGATTCCCGCAGTTTCATTAGCGGATGCCCGCAGTTTCATTAGTGGATGCCCGCAGTTTCATAGCGGATGATTACCCTATACGCCCCACGCTATGATAGTGGATGACCTTCATACCGCGATATCCTGCCTTGAAGCAGGATGGGTATTACTATGTTGACTAACGTCTATGGATGCAGGAAAAACAGGTTGGAGGAATCCAACTGGATTCCTCAAAAATATATTATCTGTTTGTTTGTTTGCTTAATTTCATATATATTCATATATGACTTGTTAAAAATCAAATGATTGAAAATTGGATGATTTGATTGTTTTTAATATCATTGGGCTAGGTGTTAAATTATTTAAAATATCCGGAAAGGGATATTTGAGATTTAAAAGGGAAATTCTATTTTCCTAAAATAGAATTTGAATTTTAAATAGATTTGAAATATAAACTTGTTTTGAAAAATAAAACAAGTAGTCCCTTTATAAACGGAGTTTATAAATAGTTCATCTATAAGCGAAGTTTATAAATGAAGTGAAAAGAATTATCATTAGATAATTCAGAAATAAAAATACAAGTGTGAAATTTGAAAAGGGAAATCTATTTTCCAAAAGTAGAAATATCGATTTCAAAAGGAATTGAAATCGCGACTTGTTTAAAGAAATTGAATATAGAAATTCAAATGGCGTTTGAATATAGTAATTTAAATGGAATTCGAATATAGAATTTGACATAAGAGAAATCGAATAGAATTTGAATAAAGGAAATTCGAATATAGAAATCAAATAGAATTTGAATAAGAGAAATCGAATAGAATTTGAATAAGTGAAGTGACATAGAATTTGAATAATGGGATTTGAAAAGAGAATTTAAAGGAGTTTGAATATTAGAATTCAAAGGGGTTTAAATAGAAATTGAATAAAGGATTTGAAAAGGAATTTGAATATTTGTAATTCAAATTGAATATAGAAATTCAATGGAGTTTAAATATATGAAATTCAAATAGAATTTGAATTTAGGAAAATTCAAATAGAGTTAAAAAGGAATTTGAATATAGGATTCAAATAGAATTCAAATGGAATTTGAATATAGCATTTAAAGGGGATTTAAGGATCTATATTCGAAATTGAATATGAAGCGTAAGTTGAAAATGGAGTTCAAATTAGTTGTAAGCAAGTTAAAATATATTTAAACATATCATGTTCAAATATAAAAGTGAAATAGACTAAAGGAGTAAATTAACAAAAATTTAATTAACAAATTTAGTTAAAACGATTGGTATATTTAAAATAGATTGGACAGGTATAGACATACAGGAGACAGGTATGGATAAGGATAATACAAGATTTATAAATAGAATGCTCGACAAAAAGGTACGTATTTAATTCATATATGAGATTTTATGCGCCGTATCGGCTAGCCGCTTGGCTTTTCTTTTTCTTTTTGGATTAGTGAGGGCCATGGGAGGCTATTTGAAATATCCCGATGCTCCCGGTACAAAGGAGGTTATGGCGAATTTTTCCGGGAATTTAAGGAGTTAGAATATTTTTAAAATAATTTGATAGTTAGAAATCAACGTATCGATATATATAGAAGTCGATAAGGAAACGAACTTAGAAATAGAAGAGTATAATCAAAAAGGAAGTATAAGAATAAAATCTAGTAAGAATAGAAAGAGAAGGTGTATACATGTTTAAAAGTGAATAAGTAGTTGTGTGGTATTGATTATTCGAGTAAGTAGTCATATCTGTTTTGACGTTATAAATGTTATTCAGTCAAGGTCTGAGAGGTAGTTATACCCCAACTTGATTGATTTCATTATTAACAAATAAATAGTAAGATTTCAGGCTCGAAGATCAATGTTGGATAAGAGTTAGTTGAATATAGTATTTGGGTTGTCGTAACGATGTTTTACACAACATCCGTTTTAACCCAAATAAGTGTAAGCTTGGAAATAAAATAATAAATATTTCCTAAGTATAGAAATAAACGAGATCGAAAAAAAGAGATAAGTAATTGGAATATTTTCCAATTATAAATAGCATATATTTTCTAAAGTTTAGAAAATAAAGGAAGGCGATATTCGGAAATGTTTTCCAAATAGCGTAAGAGGCCAGTATGGTTATTGAAAATATTTGGTTAACAAATATTGATAAAGAAATACAGAAGTAATTTAATTAATGGAATAATAGTTAAGGGCTCAGTGATTGTTTGATAACTGGATGAACACTTGTTTTCTTCGATAGTTAAATTATCGACTATCGAAACACTTGTTTTTATTCGATAGTTAAATCACAGACTATCGAAGTTTTGACCATCGTTGTCAATATGGAGAGACCGGTTGGATTATTATCCAAAGAACCACTCTGTATTGGCATAAGCGTTGCGAATCATATATGCCAAAGATAATTGAAGACGGAGTAAAGTGCAAGGGCTATTGTATAAATCTTAGATAACAGTGCCTAAGATGGATGTACTAAATAGTGCCTTCGGTTCATCCTGTTCCTGGGTGACTTGTATGGATGAATGTCTGACAGAGTATTTCCAGAAAGGTCATGTACATTGATTTCTTCAACCGTACCAAGAGTGGAAGCGGAGAAGGAAACTTCTTTTAGCTGACACGTAGTGTACTGTTGTAGACGTCAATTAGTGATTTTCGATGGATCTGACAATGTGGCATTCGAAGTGAGTCTGTGTAAAAACCCGTTACTTCCCCGTAAAGGAAAGTGTCGGATAGTTCGAGAACAAGCCACAACAAAACGCATATAAAAGAACATTTCATTGTTAATTACAACAATACATCAGATTACAAGAATATACAGAGTATGAATAAATATTACACAGAAATATCAGAGATTTAAATTACATAGCAGCGGAAAAAATAATACAAAACACAACTAGAAGAGATATACGGATACAAAGCTTTTCGGATATCGTTCCAGCTGTAAACCAGGATCCTGTGAATATAAATCTGCAAAACCAAAACTACTAGCTGCCCGTGTCAAAATAAGGGCACCCAGAGTTTAGGTTAAAACAATAAACTCCAGGTCAGTCATGTGACTGGTGTGAGAACTAAAACAGTTATTAATCTTTATCTTAAAGTTAGGTAAATCCAGGGACCATGCCGTAACACGGAACGGGTTTCCTCCCAAGAATACCAGTGCATAAAACAAACAGCGCGATGCTAAATAAAGAAAAATGAAGCTGTTATAAGACCCAGGTCCTATCACACAATGCAACGCAAGCCGGGGGATAGGGTTTTCCCTTATAACAGCCAAAGAATGCTTGATACGTTTTAAAACAAATCATTTGATACTATAATAAGTGTACAGTGTTTAAAACAATTTCAATCATAAATATAAATCATAGGCGACATGAGCGTCCCATGCCACTATGTCGCCATATATAGGTTTACAATCAAAACCGCAATGTCGTATTGGAAGTTGGGTTATCATTTATGGTATGAACCGAGGCTAGGGGCAAGATCCTCACCGATTCGAGACGCTCTAGCCCGTGTCTCAGGATCAGAGCTCGAGTGACCCTTGGATCGTCAGGGCCGGTCCACCGATGTGGATTAAAATGCTTGAACATGCGTTTCCCCGCCCTTTGGGGCGTAAGCCTGGCCCGTCAGCCGACCAGAAGCATCGGCCGAAACCGATATCACGAGGCGCCTCGCTTTTCAGCAAGTAATAATAAGCAACATCCACATGAGTCAAACTCGTCAGCCAGTTCAAGCACTGACGCCACTCCTAACTAGAAAGAAACGCATGCCCTCCCTGAGGTCCGTCTCCCGTTTTTGGTTCATACCGGGTGTGAAACTCGCGAAGTAAACGTTACACAAAGCTACGCCACAAAGGCCGTGCTTCGATCATCAACCACAAGACTTTGCTTTTCAACAGAAGCCTTGATCATTTGTCACTTAGGCATGCCACACAGGCAATTCACTCTATGCGATTGATATCCATCAATATATAACCCCTGAGCTCGTACGTCTCAGAGAAGGGCGTTAAGCAAGAGAATAAATTCTCCGCCGCCAAACAGATATATATTTAATAGAGATCAATCACACGGACTAAAATCCAATGTCAGACACACAGTCCATTTACAAGTCAGTTTTGGGGCTGAACGAAACCGGAGGCACCTAGTACCCCGCATATCCATCGATCTCCAAGTACGTCTGGACGATCACTAACTGTTTCCATCTTCTTGGGTGTACAGCCCAATCAAGATCATCAGTAATCACCCAAACGACGTGAAGACTTCCGGTCTTCGACCATCGTCTTCATCTTCGACTTATCGTCGTATCAGTTATTCAGAATGGGATAAACCCGGTCTTTCCGAATAACTCGCGTATATTTTAAATAAGTGTTACACAAACACAACATACGCCTCATTCCAATTCATCAGTCACTAACCGTAAATTAATCAAGAGAATAATTCCCCAAATATTAACCCCGAAGGCCGAAACCAACATCAGATCAATATTCAGAAAACCATCCTACTTGGCTAACCGACAGTTAGTTTCTAATTTCACATTCATAGGGAAAGGTTCCCATTAATTTTATCCAAGATAAATTTCTTGAATTTATTCTTTAATCTACTTTTGAATATCAATTCAAACTAGTCGGGATTAGCGAGCCTTACCGAAGTAATCATTTGTTTTAATTTCCCAATCCCAACCTATTCATCCCATGAAGTAAAACTGATTATACTTCATATCTAACACCACGGTGTTATCGGTAAATTCAATTACCATTTCACGTTCAAATCTAATTAAAGATTTAACTATCGCCTGGAGTAAAACTGGTGATACTCCATTCTCGATCTTTTCAATCTAATTAAAGATTCATTAAAACTCCACTTAGTTTTAATCTGTGACTGGGTTAAAGAATCAGTGTCATTTAAAAACACGGTTCACGATAAACCCAAAATCACATTTCCATTAATTATCGGGTTAAAGAACGAGTGTTATTTAAAAACACCATTCACGATAAACCCAAGAATCAATATCAATTCTATTCCGATTAAATATTATTTAATTGGTACACTTCATTAAATCTAAATAAAAAGATTTAATATTTTCCTTAACTGGGTTCAAGAACAGTGTTAGTGAAGACACCATTCACGATAAACCCAAGAATCAATATCAATTCTATTCCGATTAAATATTATTTAATTGGTACACTTCATTAAATCTAAATAAAAAGATTTAATATTTTCCTTAACTGGGTTCAAGAACAGTGTTAGTGAAGAAACCATTCACGACAAACCCAAATCACATTTGATATTCAATACGAGGCTCTGAATAGAAAATATATCGGCTTATATTCGATATCAAATTCTACGATTAACAAATGTCGTATCGGAAATAACGATATAAATATATATCTTTCAAATTTCCATAACAACAGCTGTATAATCACGAATTCCAACATCGAAATATTCCGAAGACAATTTCGATTCAAATCCACTCCAATGCAATCATTGGAAATTCTGGTTATTTTTAAAACCCCTTTCAAATTCAATTTATTTATTTTTAAAAATAAATAGAATTTTAATTCTAGTTCAAAACTAGTTCAATTCGATAAAAATCTATTTTTATCTTTTCAAATATGGAGTTTTTCATCCCAAGTCTTCACAAATCATTTCTTATGATTTTACACAAATTATTACTATTTCTAATAATTTTATCAAGGCCCGTACAGTCGATTTCCAACAATGGCCATCGAACTGCACTTACAGCGACCTTTTTCCAATTTGATTTGGACATAATTCCAAATCCAACTGTTAGATTTCTAATTTCTAATATTCGTTAGAAAGCTCTTTTCGATACGAACCCAACGGTTCCGGTTTTAGGAGAATCCGACGGTCGGATCTCCCGTAATGTCCGTTTGAAATAAATGGTCGAAATTCGCGAACTGCCGCGGCGCGGCGCGTTCTATTCAGGCCATTATATTATATATATATAATATATATAATATATATTTCGTCGATTTCTATTTAAAACGAATTATATAAATAGTTTTAGATTCGTTTCAAAAACAATTTCAACTTCCAATTCAATCCAAAGCAAAATTGAATTCTTCTTTATAAATTCGTTTTAAAATTCATTTCTATTCAATTCAAATTTCAATTCAATTCAATTCGCTTTCAATTCAATTTGAATTCGTTTTCCATTCAATTTGAATTCGTTTTCAATTCAATTCATTTCGAAATCATTTTCAAAATCATTTTCAATTCATTTCATTTCGAAATCGCTTTATATTCAATTCATTTCGAAATCGCTTTATATTCAATATTTCAAAATCGCTTTATATTCAATTCATTTCGAAATCGTTTTCAAAATCGTTTTCAATTCAATTCATTTCGAAATCGCTTTATATTCAATTCATTTCGAAATCGCTTTATATTCAATATTTCAAAATCGCTTTATATTCAATTCATTTCGAAATCGTTTTCAAAATCGTTTTCAATTCAATTCATTTCGAAATCGTTTTCAATTCAATTCATTTCGAAATCGCTTTATATTCAATATTCGTTTCAAAATGAATCAATCGATATACATGTCGATCACGTCAAAATGGCGTCAAACTAATCAACACGGCTTCATATATTTCTATTTTCAAATATTCTATTTCAAATATTTCTATTTCAAATGTTTCTTATTTCAAACATTTTATTTCAAATATTTCGTTCAACACATGACTAATCTCAACGGATGAGTACAGTCAACACATGAACCTTTATTTTATAATATTCTTTATTTTCTAAATTGGAATGAGGCCCAATCAATCACCATATAATATTAATTATATGGATTTTCATACATCACACGTATATGATAGCATTCAAAAATAATCAACCATCAACCAAAGTGCACTACACTGTATAAGCATCAAATATAGATATCTAACGCTTATAACAGCCTGTCAATCGATCGATCGACATATTTAATCAATCAGGATGAGTGAACTTCAAATTTCATCCCAACACCCGTGTGGGGTTTCAACCAATCAAACACAGATTTTAGTTGTGCAGTTGGGCGATGTGTAAAATTTATCGACCCAATCAATATCAGTCAAATCAGTGTATATAAACAAATATTTATTTATTCACTTTCACGTTAAAAATTATATTTTTAACGATAAAACATTTTATTCAACCTATGAAAATATTCTATTCAGTTCATTTATTAAATAAAATGCTATCTTTATTTTTCTAACTTATTTTAGAAAATTTCGGCGGCATAACGGCACGATACCAGAAACGGGACAAGGCCTAGCCTTACCCCCGGTCTAGTGAAGGCCCACGCCATTCACACATCAATCAAATCCAATCCATTTCACCAAACAATTCAATTCAAACCAAATAAACTAACCAACTACACAACCAAACAATTTAACAAACAAGCCATCCATGGTCTGTGGATGACGGGTGTCGGGTGCTACTAAACACCGTCTGCATCCTAGTATATATATATAACTAGAAAAAGAGATTTTGAGTGAGAAGTTCTCACCGATAGCTATCCAATACCACGACTCTTTATTTATAGAAATCTTTGTCGTTCAGCCTCTTTTCACTTTCTTTGCCCGTATTATCTACATATGTAAAAATCACATTTTTACTTCGCTATTCAATATATAAAAATCGAATTTTTACTATGCTATTCTATATATAAAAATCGAATTTTTACTATGCTATTCTATATATAAAAATCGAATTTTTACTATGCTATTCTATACATAAAAATCGAATTTTTACTATGCTATTCTATATATAAAAATCGAATTTTTACTATGCTATTCTATATATAAAAATCGAATTTTTACATTTCTATTCTATATATAAAAATCGAATTGTTACATTTCTAAAAATATTTTCTTATACAAGGAAAGATCCTATCTTTGCTTTCATAAAAATCATATCTTCTCATATCGCTATTATATTTTCTAATCAAAGGCATTTTCATTTTCAGATTTTATGTAAACTAAATAACTTAAAATAAACACTCACCTTTCTATTATTAAAAATCTGACCATTCTTAAAAATCTAATATTTATAACTTATTAAAAATACAACTTTTCTACAATAAAAATATACAACCTTTCATGATAAAAATATTCAGCCTTTCATGATAAAAATATATTTTTATATAACTAAAACCATAACCTTTTTATTCTATAAACAATCTAGACTTTATATATTATTCTTCTAGATAAAAATCCTATTTTTATTTAATTAAAAATCCTATTTTTATAATTAAAAATCATAAAACTTACTTTGATTCGCGAGGAAGGGAGTTGGAGTGGAGACGACGGTGCCGAGGTGGTGGGGCGCTGCAGGTGGACGGCGGTCTCAGGGCGGTGGCGGCTTCGATTCTGAGCTGAAGGGGGGGGCTTCGAGGTCGTCGCACCGTTGGGGGGGGGGGGGGTCTTCGCTCTGTCGAGGAGGACAGGGGGTGGGGGTTGGGATCAGGGCGGTGGCGATTGGGTGGAGGGCGGTGGCGTCGAGATCGAGGGCATGGGGCATAGCGATTTTGTTTTTTTTTTCTTTCTTTTTCTTCTGCTTTGTTCGAAATGAAATCGGGGGGGGGGGTATATGCAAAAGAAGGTTTTAATTTATTTAATTAATTTATATTTCAAAAAGTTGACTTTTTCATACGACCTCGAAACGAGGCCCACCGCCTGTCGTTTATAGTGTTTTACCCCCATTCCGAACACAATGGGATATGTATCGTAGGCTGATTCGCTCGTCTCGATCAGTTTCCGTTGAATTTACATTTAAACCGCTATATTGAATTTTAAACGTACATTTCAAATTACCGGGGTCACATAACAACTCTATAAATTCCATAAACATGTTTTCTAGCTTTGTATTGACGATATGGTCCTAACAAAACAAGTTTCATCGAATTCTGAGACCGTTGGAAAAATGGCCAATTTCCAGTCGATTAAAATCAACTGAAACCGGTCAAACGTGTTTTCCTTTGCCACGCTCACATATTGATTCGAAAAATTATGAAATTTGAAACGTAGCAATAACTTTACATTCCGGATCCAACAAAAGTGGTTTCATCGAAATCCGAGGTCGTTTGCAAAATTTCCATTTTTAAGGGCCTGAATTCCATAGCGACTATTCAGAAATTTCAACTGGACATATCTTTTGATTCCCGCTATCAAATTTCGATTTTTCGAATTCGTTGGAAAGATATTCACAATTAGATCCTAATGTTTTTGGTTTCACTAAAATCCGGATTGTTTTGCACCCGGTACATTCAATTGAAGTTTGAAATCGAATTATCGAACTACCGCGCCATTTTCAATTCTATTTATAATTATATATAAATATTTATATTCTAACGACGACGTATAAAATATATACGTCGAATTTCAATTCCAAAATAAATTTTCCTTCGTTTTTATTTAAAATGATTCATTTTAAATATTCAAAATTCGCTAAAATTGCCAAAATAAAAATTTTAAACTGGCCCAGATTTTCGGGTTATTACAATCTCCCCCACTTAAAACTTTTCGTCCCCGAAAAGGAACAAAGTCGAAAGTGGTTTGATTAATCAACTCTACGTTCGATCTGGCTTCCATTCTCCAACTTTTCAGTTTTTGAGAATTTTCAAAAATTTCAAAAATTTGGCTAACACCCTAAATTTTCGAAAAATTTCGCCATAACCTCCCCTGCAATGGGAGCATCGGGAAATCTCAAATAGCTTCCCCGGTCCTTCAGATCTCAAAAAGAAAAAGAA
Source organism: Allium sativum (assembly GCA_030737875.1). Lineage (NCBI taxonomy): Eukaryota > Viridiplantae > Streptophyta > Magnoliopsida > Asparagales > Amaryllidaceae > Allium > Allium sativum. The sequence goes on along the minus strand of CM060909.1, from coordinate 421,482,295 downwards.
AAAGCCAAGCGGCTAGCCAATAGGCTCACAAAATCATCATCACCCAAACAAAATAGTAAATTATGTAGTAAACATGTACCTATTTGTCGGGCAAACAAATTTTATTCTCTGGCTCTAGCCTCCTTGCTATGACATGTTCAAGGTAAGTACAAGTATATACAAGCAAACGCAACCAATTTTCAATATAATTCAATATTTGGTTCAATTATGCTAAATGGTTCAAAATTATCAACCAAATAAACAAACAATACAAACATCAATCAATTAGTGAATTAGAGTCTCAAATTCATAATTTTGATACATATACAAAAATCATGTTTTTGATGCCAAATCACAACAATAGGCCTTATCTAATTTTTGGTTCTCACACCAGTCAATAGGAAATATATAGAAAATCACACCTTCGAAACTCGAACATAAATGTTGATGATGCGATCGCTATCATCAATATCATCTTCGGGCGACTAGAGTGTGATGCTATATCTATCCAATATATTAAAACTTTGAATATACGTTTGCAAGGCGTATATGCAAATTCTTTATATACTGAACTGTCTAAATCAATACTAATAAATAATCAACTACGAATAATTGATTTAAATTTTCAAAACAAAATTGGTTTACAATTTAAAAAATATACTCTTCACACTCGTTCTAGGATACTACTGATCCCATCTCTAACGAGTCATTCTCATTGGATATAGCTAATCCAATATCTAATGAATTCTTTCGTATGGTTCTAATGTGCCTTGTTCTCTGAGCTTTGTAAACCAAAGCTCTGATACCAAATGTAAAAACCCGTTACTTCCCCGTAAAGGAAAGTGTCGGATAGTTCGAGAACAAGCCACAACAGAACGCATATAAAATAACATTTCATTGTTAATTACAACAATACATCAGATTACAAGAATATACAGAGTATGAATAAATATTACACAGAAATATCAGAGATTTAAATTACATAGCAGCGGAAAAAATAATACAAAACACAACTAGAAGAGATATACGGATACAAAGCTTTCCGGATATCGTTCCAGCTGTAACCAGGATCCTATGAATATAAATCTGCAAAACCAAAACTACTAGCTGCCCGTGTCAAAATAAGGGCACCCAGAGTTTAGGTTAAAACAATAAACTCCAGGTCAGTCATGTGACTGGTGTGAGAACTAAAACAGTTATTAATCTTTATCTTAAAGTTAGGTAAATCAAGGGACCACGCCGTAACACGGAACGGGTTTCCTCCCAAGAATACCAGTGCATAAAACAAACAGCGCGATGCTAAATAAAGAAAAATGAAGCTGTTATAAGACCCAGGTCCTATCACACAATGCAACGCAAGCCGGGGGATAGGGTTTTCCCTTATAACAGCCAAAGAATGCTTGATACGTTTTAAAACAAATCATTTGATACTATAATAAGTGTACAGTGTTTAAAACAATTTCAATCATAAATATAAATCATAGGCGACATGAGTGTCCCATGCCACTATGTCGCCATATATAGGTTTACAATCAAAACCGCAATGTCGTATTGGAAGTTGGGTTATCATTTATGGTATGAACCGAGGCTAGGGGCAAGATCCTCACCGATTTGAGACGCTCTAGCCCGTGTCTCAGGATCAGAGCTCGAGTGACCCTTGGATCGTCAGGGCCGGTCCACCGATGTGGATTAAAATGCTTGAACATGCGTTTCCCCGCCCTTTGGGGCGTAAGCCTGGCCCGTCAGCCGACCAGAAGCATCGGCCGAAACCGATATCACGAGGCGCCTCGCTTTTCAGCAAGTAATAATAAGCAACATCCACATGAGTCAAACTCGTCAGCCAGTTCAAGCACTGACGCCACTCCTAACTAGAAAGAAACGCATGCCCTCCCTGAGGTCCGTCTCCCGTTTTTGGTTCATACCGGGTGTGAAACTCGCGAAGTAAACGTTACAAAAAGCTACGCCACAAAGGCCGTGCTTCGATCATCAACCACAAGACTTTGCTTTTCAACAGAAGCCTTGATCATTTGTCACTTAGGCATGCCACACAGGCAATTCACTCCATGCGATTGATATCCATCAATATATAACCCCTGAGCTCGTACGTCTCAGAGAAGGGCGTTAAGCAAGAGAATAAATTCTCCGCCGCCAAACAGATATATATTTAATAGAGATCAATCACACGGACTAAAATCCAATGTCAGACAAACAGTCCATTTACAAGTCCGTTCTGGGGATGAACGAAACCGGAGGCACCTAGTACCCCGCATATCCATCGATCTCCAAGTACGTCTGGACGATCACTAACTGTTTCCATCTTCTTGGGTGTACAGCCCAATCAAGATCATCAGTAATCACCCAAACGACGTGAAGACTTCCGGTGTTCGACCATCGTCTTCATCTTCGACTTATCGTCGTATCAGTTATTCAGAATGGGATAAACCCGGTCTTTCTGAATAACTCGCGTATATTTTAAATAAGTGTTACACAAACACAACATACGCCTCATTCCAATTCATCAGTCACTAAACGTAAATTAATCAAGAGAATAATTCCCCAAATATTAACCCCGAAGGCCGAAACCAACATCAGATCAATATTCAGAAAACCATCCTACTTGGCTAACCGACAGTTAGTTTCTAATTTCACATTCATAGGGAAAGGTTCCCATTAATTTTATCCAAGATAAATTTCTTGAATTTATTCTTTAATCTACTTTTGAATATCAATTCAAACTAGTTGGGATTAGCGAACCTTACCGAAGTAATCATTTGTTTTAATTTCCCAATCCCAACCTATTCATCCCATGAAGTAAAACTGATTATACTTCATATCTAACACCACGGTGTTATAGGTAAATTCAATTACCATTTCACGTTCAAATCTAATTAAAGATTTTAACTATCGCCTGGAGTAAAACTGGTGATACTCCATTCTCGATCTTTTCAATCTAATTAAAGATTCATTAAAACTCCACTTAGTTTTAATCTGTGACTGGGTTAAAGAATCAGTGTCATTTAAAAACACGGTTCACGATAAACCCAAAATCACATTTCCATTAATTATCGGGTTAAAGAACGAGTGTTATTTAAAAACACCATTCACGATAAACCCAAGAATCAATATCAATTCTATTCCGATTAAATATTATTTAATTGGTACACTTCATTAAATCTAAATAAAAAGATTTAATATTTTCCTTAACTGGGTTCAAGAACAGTGTTAGTGAAGACACCATTCACGATAAACCCAAGAATCAATATCAATTCTATTCCGATTAAATATTATTTAATTGGTACACTTCATTAAATCTAAATAAAAAGATTTAATATTTTCCTTAACTGGGTTCAAGAACAGTGTTAGTGAAGACACCATTCACGACAAACCCAAATCACATTTGATATTCAATACGAGGCTCTGAATAGAAAATATATCGGCTTATATTCGATATCAAATTCTACGATTAACAAATGTCGTATCGGAAATAACGATATAAATATATATCTTTCAAATTTCCATAACAACAGCTGTATAATCACGAATTCCAACATCGAAATATTCCGAAGACAATTTCGATTCAAATCCACTCCAATGCAATCATTGGAAATTCTGGTTATTTTTAAAACCCCTTTCAAATTCAATTTATTTATTTTTAAAAATAAATAGAATTTTAATTCTAGTTCAAAACTAGTTCAATTCGATAAAAATCTATTTTTATCTTTTCAAATATGGAGTTTTTCATCCCAAATCTTCACAAATCATTTCTTATGATTTTACACAAATTATTACTATTTTTAATAATTTTATCAAGGCCTGTACAGTCGATTTCCAACAATGGCCATCGAACTGCACTTACAGCGACCTTTTTCCAATTTGATTTGGACATAATTCCAAATCCAACCGTTAGATTTCTAATTTCTAATATTCGTTAGAAAGCTCTTTTCGATACGAACCCAACGGTTCCGGTTTTAGGAGAATCCGACGGTCGGATCTCCCGTAATGTCCGTTTGAAATAAATGGTCGAAATTCGCGAACTGCCGCGGCGCGGCGCGTTCTATTCAGGCCATTATATTATATATATAATATATATAATATATATTTCGTCGATTTCTATTTAAAACGAATTATATAAATAGTTTTAGATTCGTTTCAAAAACAATTTCAACTTCCATTTCAATCCAAAGCAAAATTGAATTCTTCTTTATAAATTCGTTTTAAAATTCATTTCTATTCAATTCATATTTCAATTCAATTTGAATTCAATTCAATTCGCTTTCAATTCAATTTGAATTCGTTTTCCATTCAATTTGAATTCGTTTTCAATTCAATTCATTTCGAAATCGTTTTCAAAATCGTTTTCAATTCAATTCATTTCGAAATTGCTTTATATTCAATATTTCAAAATCGCTTTATATTCAATTCATTTCGAAATCGTTTTCAAAATCGTTTTCAATTCAATTCATTTCGAAATCGCTTTATATTCAATTCATTTCGAAATCGCTTTATATTCAATATTTCAAAATCGCTTTATATTCAATTCATTTCGAAATCGTTTTCAAAATCGTTTTCAATTCAATTCATTTCGAAATCGTTTTCAATTCAATTCATTTCGAAATCGCTTTATATTCAATATTCGTTTCAAAATGAATCAATCGATATACATGTCGATCACGTCAAAATGGCGTCAATCTAATCAACACGGCTTCATATATTTCTATTTTCAAATATTCTATTTCAAATATTTCTATTTCAAATGTTTCTTATTTCAAACATTTTATTTCAAATATTTCGTTCAACACATGACTAATCTCAACGGATGAGTACAGTCAACACATGAACCTTTATTTTATAATATTCTTTATTTTCTAAATTGGAATGAGGCCCAATCAATCACCATATAATATTAATTATATGGATTTTCATACATCACACGTATATGATAGCATTCAAAAATAATCAACCATCAACCAAAGTGCACTACACTGTATAAGCATCAAATATAGATATCTAACGCTTATAACAGCCTGTCAATCAATCGATCGACATATTTAATCAATCAGGATGAGTGAACTTCAAATTTCATCCCAACACCCGTGTGGGGTTTCAACCAATCAAACACAGATTTTAGTTGTGCAGTTGGGCGATGTGTAAAATTTATCGACCCAATCAATATCAGTCAAATCAGTGTATATAAACAAATATTTATTTATTCACTTTCACGTTAAAAATTATATTTTTAACGATAAAACATTTTATTCAACCTATGAAAATATTCTATTCAGTTCATTTATTAAATAAAATGCTATCTTTATTTTTCTAACTTATTTTAGAAAATTTCGGCGGCATAACGGCACGATACCAGAAACGGGACAAGGCCTAGCCTTACCCCCGGTCTAGTGAAGGCCCACGCCATTCACACATCAATCAAATCCAATCCATTTCACCAAACAATTCAATTCAAACCAAATAAACTAACCAACTACACAACCAAACAATTTAACAAACAAGCCATCCATGGTCTGTGGATGACGGGTGTCGGGTGCTACTAAACACCGTCTGCATCCTAGTATATATATATAACTAGAAAAAGAGATTTTGAGTGAGAAGTTCTCACCGATAGCTATCCAATACCACGACTCTTTATTTATAGAAATCTTCGTCGTTCAGCCTCTTTTCACTTTCTTTGCCCGTATTATCTACATATGTAAAAATCACATTTTTACTTCGCTATTCAATATATAAAAATCGAATTTTTACTATGCTATTCTATATATAAAAATCGAATTTTTACTATGCTATTCTATATATAAAAATCGAATTTTTACATTTCTATTCTATATATAAAAATCGAATTTTTACATTTCTAAAAATATTTTCTTATACAAGGAAAGATCCTATCTTTTCTTTCATAAAAATCATATCTTCTCATATCGCTATTATATTTTCTAATCAAAGGCATTTTCATTTTCAGATTTTATGTAAACTAAATAACTTAAAATAAACACTCACCTTTCTATTATTAAAAATCTGACCATTCTTAAAAATCTAATATTTATAACTTATTAAAAATACAACTTTTCTACAATAAAAATATACAACCTTTCATGATAAAAATATTCAACCTTTCATGATAAAAATATATTTTTATATAACTAAAACCATAACCTTTTTATTCTATAAACAATCTAGACTTTATATATTATTCTTCTAGATAAAAATCCTATTTCTATTTAATTAAAAATCCTATTTTTATAATTAAAAATCATAAAACTTACTTTGATTCGCGAGGAAGGGAGTTGGAGTGGAGACGACGGTGCCGAGGTGGTGGGGCGCTACAGGTGGACGGCGGTCTCAGGGCGGTGGGGGCTTCGATTCTGAGCTGAAGGGGGGACTTCGGGGTCGTCGCACCATTGGGGGGGGTCTTCGCTCTGTCGAGGAGGACAGGGGGTGGGGGTTTGGATCAGGGCGGTGGCGATTGGGTGGAGGGCGGTGGCGTCGAGATCGAGGGCACGGGGCACAGCGATTTTTTTTTCTTTCTTTTTCTTCTGCTTTGTTCGAAATGAAATCGGGGGGGGGGGGGGGGTATATGCAAAAGAAGGTTTTAATTTATTTAATTAATTTATATTTCAAAAAGTTGACTTTTTCATACGACCTCGAAACGAGGCCCATCGCCTGTCGTCTATAGTGTTTTACCCCCATTCCGAACACAATGGGATATGTATCGTAGGCTGATTCGCTCGTCTCGATCAGTTTCCGTTGAATTTACATTTAAACCGCTATATTGAATTTTAAACGTACATTTCAAATTACCGGGGTCACATAACAACTCTATAAATTCCATAAAAATGTTTTCTAGCTTCGTATTGACGATACGGTCCTAACAAAACTAGTTTCATCGAATTCTGAGACCGTTGGAAAAATGGCCAATTTCCAGTCGATTAAAATCAACTAAAACCGGTCAAACGTGTTTTCCTTTGCCACGCTCACATATTGATTCGAAAAATTATGAAATTTGAAACCTAGCAATAACTTTACAACCCGGATCCAACAAAAGTGGTTTCATCGAAATCCGAGGTGGTTTGCAAAATTTCCATTTTTAAGGGCCTGAATTCCATAGCGACTATTCAGAAATTTCAACTGGACATATCTTTTGATTCCCGCTATCAAATTTCGATTTTTCGAATTCGTTGGAAAGATATTCACAATTAGATCCTAATGTTTTTGGTTTCACTAAAATCCGGATTGTTTTGCACCCGTTACATTCAATTGAAGTTTGAAATCGAATTATCGAACTACCGCGCCATTTTCAATTCTATTTATAATTATATATAAATATTTATATTCTAACGACGACGTATAAAATATATACGTCGAATTTCAATTCCAAAATAAATTTTCCTTCGTTTTTATTTAAAATGATTCATTTTAAATATTCAAAATTCGCTAAAATTGCCAAAATAAAAATTTTAAACTGGCCCAGATTTTCGGGTTATTACAGTCTGATGTGATGATAAGGCGTAACCTCAAGCCTCATCAATCGGTAAATGACAGAAATCGGGCAAGCAGCATGGCTACGTAGGTCGCACCTGTTAGGATGTATAATCACCTGATATAGAGTTTCATTTACTTCTAAAAATCTATTGTCGATGCTGTCCCATTCGGGAAACGGTTGCTGATCCCAACCGTTGGTGATATACATTCGATACACTCAAGCCAAATGAGTGGTCGGTCATGTGTTGCTGAGTTGCAAGATGTTCTTGTTGAACTCGGTGTATTCTCCTCTAGAGATATACCAGCGGAAGGTGGTTCCATACCTTGTCATAGTTGGAAATCAAACACCCAATACGTGCTTGCGGTTTTGATTGTATATATATGTGGAACGTGAGATGCAAACGTTCCACTAGATTGTTATTTACTTGGTTTAAACATTATTATAATATCAAAGGAGTTTTGATATAAAGATTAACGTTCCTTTCAAAGGGATTTTGAAAGTTAAATCAAGTGTTTGGATTCTCATAAGGGAAAAACCCGTTCCGTGTTATACGGCGTGGTCTTATGAGATATCATTTAGTTTCTGAAACTGTTTAAAACTGTTTACTCATACCAGTCCCATTGACTGACCCGGAGTTTTTTTTTTTGTTCTACCTAAACTCTTGAGTGCCTAAATTTGTATGGGCAGTCAAGTAGTTCAGGATTTTACAGATCTATCTAAAGGAGCTTGGAGCTGGAGGCTTCAGCGTTAGTTATATAGAGTTTTGTTCCGCTGTGTTGTAAGTGTTGTACTCTGATAAGTGTATGTTATACAGATGAAATTTTGTATTTCAAAAGATATGATATATTATATTTTGTTCCGCTGCGATGTGAGATTCTGTGTTGTTGTTTCTGTTCTTCTTCTATCTTCTTCTTCTAAAAAAAATGTTTTGTATTTTTGTGATATTTGGGTTGGACGTATGATGTATATAGTCAACTCTGATGTTGCGGACTTTACGGGTCATTACAATGGTATCAGAGCTTAGGTTGAGCGAATACCTAGGCTTTGTGGAATGTGCTCATTAGATATAGGATCAGTAGTATCCTAGAATGAGTTGAGTGTATATATATACGAGAGTGCGTATTTGTTATTTGATATAAAAACTGTTTTATATTGTGTTGACTAGTCTGTTGAGTGAATTATGAATTCTGATCGAATCGTGGGGCGCCACGATGTCGATAGGAGTTTATAAACACTTGAACAGAAGATTGGACACGATATTGTTTTTAAATAGTTGAGTTGATTGTTAGGATTATAATCGAATTAGATTATAAAACTGAAATAGTTATATATATAACCAATGGAATTTGTATATGAAATATATACAAATGAGATGAATTGAAATTGAATTCAAACCAGAATTAAGAATTTAAAATCTTGGGAAGTTGGAAAATATTTTCCGAATTTTATTAAAATAATATAGCTTTATTTTGGAAGGATTTTTGAATAAAAAATCATTTAAATGGATTTTGAATATGATAAAGCACTGAACTCACTTCAGTGGATGGAAAATAATTCTGATGATGGTCGCAACATCATCAGTGTTCATTTTCGAGTTTCTAAGTGATGAATTGCTGCCTTAGAATAGTTTTTGATGGAAAATTTGTTTGAAAAGAAAACAAGTTGTTTGAAAATTCAAATGTTTTGAATTTGAGATGGATATAAATATATGTATATATTTATATTACTTCAAAGGAGTTTTGAAATAAAACCCTGGGAATTTGAATGATTGAAATTAAATTTAACTTAAGTAAGTTAAATGGATCGAAATGAATAAATTGAGTAAAATCAATGGAATGAAATATGAATTGGGTGTGAATAAAGGAAAAACCAAAAGAGTTAAAAGGAAAATATATTTGCAGAACAAATATAAAAGAAAATATATTTGTAAAACAAATATAAAGGAAATATATTTGTAAAACAAATGTAAAGGAAATATATTTGTAAAACAAATACAAAGGAAGTTATGTGCAAACAAATAGAAGGAGAAATATTTGTAAAAACATTTACAAATAGAATTTAAAAGGAAATATTTGTAAAACATTTACAAATAAATTAAATGGAAATATTTATTTATAGAAAATAAATAAAATGTTATAAATGAGATATTTATTTGATAAATAAATAGAATTAATTCAAAAGAATATTTAGAAGATGAATAGAAAATGGAAATCTGTTTTTAACAGATAAATAGAAAATATTAATTTATAAATAACAGTTTATAAATTAAATAATTATCATTCGATAAATGGAATATATATGTCTGAACTTATATAGAGAAGAGATATTGGTTTTTAACACCGATAGTTTTAAATAGAAGGGGTACACAACACTTGTATAAGTGAAGTAACATTATTAAAGAGAACATTCATAAAGTGAAGAACCGTTACTAAAAGTAAATCTTTATAAATGAATAAACGTTATCCAATAGGAGTTATTCGAATAGAATAAATCGATTAAGAGTTAGAATAAATCGATTAGAGTAAGAATTAACCAGTTAGAGTTAATCAGTTAGGATTAATCCGTAGAGTTAATTGAATATTAGTTATTCAATTCGAAGTTATCAAATATAGTTTATTCGAATAGAGTTAAAGGAGTTATCGAATATAGCTTATTCGGAAGGAGTTAAGTGAAAAGAGCTAATCAAATAGGGTTAATCGATAAGAGTTAAATCCAATAGAGTTAATTGATAAGAGTAAATTGAATAGAGTAAATCGAATATAGTTTATTCGAAGACAGATTTTCGAATCTAGTTATTCGAAAGAGAGATTATCGAATATAGTTATTCGAAGGGAGGAGTTATCGAATAGGGATTTATTCGAAAGAGAGTTACGTAAGGAAGCTTGAAATGTTGAGTATCAACATAAATAAGTTTTGAAAAGATAAAAGGGTTTGTAGCACTTTTTCTACCTTAGCAATTTCGAGGACGAAATTATTTTAAGTGGGGAAGATTGTAATGACCCGGATCCTTACGGGTTAATTTTTGAATATTTAATATTTAATTTAAATATTGGGTGGATAGTATAAGTGGAATTTTATATTAAGTTATCAGTTTAATAATCAATTTCGATTTCAATATCGAATATATTAAATCATCGTAATGCGAAAATATAATTCAGTTCGAGATTTAAAAACTGAATTAAATACAGTTCAGACTTCTGTTTAAATTCAAATAATAATATTAATTTATTTTCGCAGAATTTATTGTTTTAAAATTTGATTTATATCAATTTAAATTATATCTTCTACAGACAATCGAATAGGACTTCGTGACCTATCCCAGTGTGTCCGAAATAGGGGTATTACCCTAGAATTGTCACTTGTTGGGTTCAGAAAGGAGTTCGCAGTCAGTGAAGTATTTTAATTAGGGGATACCAATTTAAATAAAATAAAATAAATCCTTTTGTTTGTGGTCATAAACCAAGCCAACAAGGAGCAAAAATTTGGGCGTTGGTGTTCAATTAATAAACCACATCTGTTCCTTATAAAAGAAGCACCGTTCTCTTCCTAATTTCTTTCAGATCCAAACTTCATTCCCGTTCTCTACTGGAAAACAAAAAAAACCGCGATGACGCTCAACTCGAGCTGACACTCGCGAACTTCGAAGTGATGATGGGTGCGTTCGAATAGGGTTGACGATGTGTGGGGGGTGCAACTGGATAACGAGGCGCGGAAACCTATGAAGTGAAGGGGGTTCGACATCAGCGTGGGATCTGAGGGGTGCGGATGATGTCAGAGGTGTGGAATCAACAATGGATTTTTGCTGAAGCAGGTCAGAACAGGGATAAGAGTGTTGTGTTCTTGTGAAAATCAATGGGAGGAAGTAGAGAGGCGCAGTAGGTGCAGAAATCTGTCATCGAAGAGGATTGTGGGTAGATGAACGTTGATGGGTTGTCAACTATAGGAGTTCGGATCTGTTCTTCAGGGATTTCAAGTGGCGTTGAATACGGAAATGGGAAAAGTCAGATTTGGATAACAGTGGCAAATGGGCGACGTGATTATCATATGAAGGAGAATGATTTTTCCAGAGATTAAGGTGCAAGATAATCACTCGAGAAAATTTGTAGCTGTGACAAGTTGGAATTTAATTGGATATTTGGCAAAGGAAAACCACGGTGAGTAAATCTCACCTTTTATTTAGAAATTATTTTTATATAGTTAAAAATAATTGTCTGTGCTTGTTTGAATGCTGTCTGATTGTTTTAAAATATATATTAGTTATTTAGGATATATATATATATATTGGGTTGATGATTGGTTGGATTCCCGCAGTTTCATTAGCGGATGACCGCAGTTTCATAGCGGATGATTACCTTATACGCCCCATGCTATGATAGTGGATGACCTTCATACCGCGATATCCTGCCTCGAAGCAGGATGGGTATTACTATGTTGACTAACGCCTGTGGATGCAGGAAAAACAGGTTGGAGGAATCCAACTGGATTCCTCAAAAATATATTATCTGTTTGTTTGTGTGCTTAATTTCATATATATTCATATATGACTTGTTAAAAATCAAATGATTGAAAATTGGATGATTTGATTGTTTTAAATATCACTGGGCTAGGTGTTAGAATATTTAAAATATCCGAAAAGGGATATTTGAGATTTAAAAGGGAAATTCTATTTACCTAAAATAGAATTTGAATTTTTAAATAGATTTGAAATATAAACTTGTTTTGAAAAATAAAACAAGTAGTTCCTTTATAAACGGAGTTTATAAAAAGTTCATTTATAAACGAAGTTTATAAATGAAGTGAAAAGAATTATCATTGGATAATTCAGAAATAAAAATACAAGTGTGAAATTTGAAAAGGGAAATCTATTTTCCAAAAGTAGAAATATCGATTTCAAAAGGAATTGAAATCGAGACTTGTTTAAAGAAATTGAATATAGAAATTCAAACGGCGTTTGAGTATAGTAATTTAAATGGAATTCGAATATAGAATTTGACATAAGAGAAATCGAATAGAATTTGAATAAAGGAAATTCGAATATAGAAATCAAATAGAATTTGAATAAGAGAAATCGAATAGAATTTGAATAAGAGAAGTGACATAGAATTTGAATAATGGGATTTGAAAAGAGAATTTAAAGGAGTTTGAATATTAGAATTCAAAGGGGTTTAAATAGAAATTGAATAAAGGATTTGAAAAGGAATTTGAATATTTGTAATTCAAATTGAATATAGAAATTCAATGGAGTTTAAATATATGAAATTCAAATAGAATTTGAATTTAGGAAAATTCAAATAGAGTTAAAAAGGAATTTGAATATAGGATTCAAATAGAATTCAAATGGAATTTGAATATAGCATTCAAAGGGGATTTGAGGATTTATATTCGAAATTGAATATGAAGCGTAAGTTGAAAATAGAGTTCAAATTAGTTGTAAGCAAGTTAAAATATATTTAAACATATCATGTTCAAATATAAAAGTGAAATAGACTAAAGGAGTAAATTAACAAAAATTTAATTAACAAATTTAGTTAAAACGATTGGTATAGTTAAAATAGATTGGACAGGTATAGACATACAGGAGACAGGTATGGATAAGGATAATACAAGAGTTATAATTATAATGCTCGACAAAAAGGTACGTATTTAATTCATATATGAGATTTTATGTGCCGTATCGGCTAGCCGCTTGGCTTTTCCTTTTCTTTTTGGATTGGTGAGGGCCATGGTAGGCTATTTGAAATATCCCGATGCTCCCGGTACAAAGGAGGTTATGGCGAATTTTTCCGGGAATTTAAGGAATTAGAATATTTTTAAGATAATTTGATAGTTAGAAATCAACGTATCGATATATATAGAAGTCGATAAGGAAACGAACTTAGAAATAGAAGAGTATAATCAAAAAGGAAGTATAAGAATAAAATCTAGTAAGAATAGAAAGAGAAGGTGTATACGTGTTTAAAAGTGAATAAGTAGTTGTGTGGTATTGATTATCCGAGTAAGTAGTCATATCTGTTTTGACGTTATAAATGTTATTCAGTCAAGGTCTGAGAGGTAGTTATACCCCAACTTGATTGATTTCATTATTAACAAATAAATAGTAAGATTTCAGGCTCGAAGATCAATGTTGGATAAGAGTTAGTTGAATATAGTATTTGGGTTGTCGTAACGATGTTTTACACAACTTCCGTTTTAACCCAAATAAGTGTAAGCTTGGAAATAGAATAATAAATATTTCCTAAGTATAGAAATAAACGAGATCGAAAAAAAGAGATAAGTAATTGGAATATTTTCCAATTATAAATAGCATATATTTTCTATAGTTTAGAAAATAAAGGAAAGCGATATTCGGAAATGTTTTCCAAATAGCGTAAGAGGCCAGTATGGTTATTGGAAATATTTGGTTAACAATTATTGATAAAGAAATAGAGAAGTGATTTAATTAATGGAATATTAGTTAAGGGCTCAGTGATAGTTTGATATCTGGATAAACACTTGTTTTCATCGATAGTTAAATCATCGACTATCGAAACACTTGTTTTTATTCGATAGTTAAATCACAGACTATCGAATTTTTGACCATCGTTGTCAATATGGAGAGACCGGTTGGATTATTATCCAAAGAACCACTCTGTATTGGCATAAGCGTTGCGAATCATATATGCCAAAGATAATTGAAGACGGAGTAAAGTGCAAGGGCTATTGTATAAGTCTTAGATAACAGTGCCTAAGATGGATGTACTAAATAGTGCCTTCGGTTCATCCTGTTCCTGGGTGACTTGTATGGATGAATGTCTGACAGAGTATTTCCAGAAAGGTCACGTACATTGATTTCTTCAACCGTACCAAGAGTGGAAGCGGAGAAGGAAACTTCTTTTAGCTGACACGTAATGTACTGTTGTAGATGTCAATTAGTGATTTTCGATGGATCTGACAATGTGGCATTCGAAGTGAATCTGATGTGATGATAAGGCGTAACCTTAAGCCTCATCAATCGGTAAATGACAGAAATCGGGCAAGCAGCATGGCTATGTTGGTCGCACCTATTAGGATATATAATCACCTGATCTAGAGTTTCATTTACTTCTAAAAATCTATTGTCGATGCTGTCCCATTCGGGAAACGGTTGCTGATCCCAACCGTTGGTGATATACATTCGATACACTCAAGCCAAATGAGTGGTCGGTCATGTGTGGCTGAGTTGCAAGATGTTCTTGTTGAACTCGGTGTATTCTCCTCTAGAGATATACCAGCGAAAGGTGGTTCCATACCTTGTCATAGTTGGAAATCAAACACCCAATACATGCTTGCGGTTTTGATTGTATATATATATGGAACGTGAGATGCCAACGTTCCACTAGATTGTTATTTACTTGGTTTTGACATTATTATAATATCAAAGGAGTTTTGATATAAAGATTAACGTTCCTTTCAAAGGAATTTTGAAAGTTAAATCAAGTGTTTGGATTCTCATAAGGGAAAAACTCGTTCCGTGTTATACGGCGTGGTCTTATGAGATATCATTTAGTTTCTGAAACTGTTTAAAACTGTTTACTCATACCAGTCCCATGACTGACCCGAAGTCTATTTTGTTTTATTCTACCTAAACTCTTGGGTGCCTAAATTTGTATGGGCAGTCAAGTAGTTCAGGATTTTACAGATCTATCTAAAGGAGCTTGGAGCAGGAGGCTTCAGCGTTAGTTATATAGAGTTTTGTTCCGCTGTGTTATAAGTGTTGTACTCTGATAAGTGTATGTTATACAGATGAAATTTTGTATTTTAAAAGATATGATATATTATATTTTGTTCCGCTGCGATGTGAGATTCTGTGTTGTTGTTTCTGTTCTTCTTCTATCTTCTTCTTCTAAAAAAAATGTTTCGTGTTTTCGTGATATTTGGGTTGGACGTATGATGTATATAGTCAACTCTGATGTTGCGGACTTTGCGGGTCATTACAATCGGAAAAGAGATAAGTAGTTGGAATATTTTCCAATTATGAACAGCATTTATTTTCTAAAGTTTAGAAAATAAAGGAAGGCGATATTCGGAAATGTTTTCCAAATAGCGTAAAAGGCCAATATGGTTATTGAAAATATTTGGTTAACAAATATTGGTAAAGGAATGGAAAAGTGATTTAAATTAAGGGAATATTAATTAAGGGCTCAGTGATTATTTGATATTTGGATGAACACCTGTTTTCTTTGATAGTTAAATCATCGACTATCGAAACACTTGTTTTTATTCGATAGTTAAATCACAGACTATCGAAGTTTTTGACCATTGTTGTCAATATGGAGAGACCGGTTGGATTCTTATCCAAAGAACCACTCCGTATTGGCATAATCGTTGCGAATCATATATGCTAAAGAAAATTGAAGATGGAGTAAAGTGTAAGGGTTGTTGTATAAGTCCTAGGTAGAGATTGCCTAGGATGGATGTACTGAATAGTGCCTTCGGTTTCGTTCAGTCGCAGAACGAACGTATATGGACGAGTGTCTGACAGAATATTTCCAATGATCAAATGAGTTGGTCTGTATAAATATATATGGTTGCAACGGATTTATTCCCTTAGCATAACATCCAAAATATTTGTGTAAACCAATTAGTGATTAACGGATCTGATAATGTGGCATTCAAAGTGATCGTGTTATCAATGAATGGAAAGTAATCGCAGCCTCTGGCCTCAACAATCGGGAAGTGACAGAAATCGGGCAGGCAGCATGGCTATGTGGGTAGCTTCCATTAGGGTGTATCATCACCTATCTAGAGTTTCATTTACTTCAAAAAATCTATTGTTGATGCTGTCCCGTTCGGGAAACGGTTGCTGATCCCAACCGTTGGTGATATACATTCGATACACTCAAGCGAAATGAGTGGTCGGTCATGTGTGGCTGAGTTACAAGATGTTCTTGTTGAACTCGGTGTATTCTCCTCTAGAGATACACCAGCGGCAGGTGGTTCCATACCTGGTCATAGTTGGAAATCAAATATCCAATAAGTGCCCGCGGTTTATGATTGTATATTATATATGTGGAACGTGAGATGCAAACGTTCCGCTAAATTGTTATTTACTTGATTTAGACATTATTATAATATCAAAAGAGTTTGATATAAAGATTACCGTTTCTTTCAAAGAGGATTTGTAAGTTAAGTCAAGTGTTTGGATTCTCATAAGGGAAAAACCCGTTCCGTGTTATACGGCGTGGTCTTATGAGATATCATTTTGTTTCTGAAACTGTTTTAAACTGTTTACTCATACCAGTCCCATGACTGACCAGGAGTTTATTTTGTTTTGTTCTACCTAAACTCTTGGTTGCCTAAATTTGTACGGGCAGTCAAGTAGTTCAGGATTTTACAGATCTATCTAAAGGAGCTTGGAGCAGGAGGCTTCAGCGTTAGTTATATAGAGTTTTGTTCCGCTGTGTTGTACTCTGATAAGTGTATGTTATACAGTTGAAATTTTGTATTTCAAAAGTTATGATATATTATATTTTGTTCCGTTGCGACGTGAGATTCTGTGTTGTTATTTCTATTCTTCTTCTACCTTTTCTTCTTAAAAAAATGATTCATATTTTCGTGATATTTGGGTTGGATGTATGATGTATGTAGTCAACTCTGATATTACGGATTTGCGGGCCACTACACATAAATACCCCCAAACTTGACATTCATATTGATCTTTTTGGCTTGTAATTTTGGACTTTTTAAGCTCTTAAGCACCACTAATGGCTTTCTTTTTCTTCTCCATGACTATTGGACATAGCTTGGACCACTAAAACATTGCAAAACATTTTCCATCACCTTTTGGATATTCACAAGGACTTTTTCACTACTTTTGGGCTATTTTGAACATTTTTGGATATTTCTTGGATTTTTTTTTGACATTGAAGCTATTTTCTAGACACTATTGACCAAGTCAACATATTTTTCACTCAACGATGAAGAAGAAGGGCATTTTGGTCAAAGTTTAGAATTAACAAACATTTTGTTTTTCTATTGTAACGCTTTATACTCAAGTATCGTCCGAACTTGTGCAATTTTGTAATATGCAATTATATGATGAATGATTACTATAAAGTGGACGTAGACTTTAGTGCCGAACCACTATACAAATCTGTGTTCTTCCGCATTACTTTACTATATGTTTTGATTATTGCATTCATACCACACATACATAGAGGGTCGGCGTGTGCTTAATAAAGCGACATTTCCCCACATTAACAAGGCATATTCTTCTAATAACGTGTTCTGTGCTGACCACAGATAAAACATTACACTACAATGATGGATTGATTTTTAGGATGATGAATCTGTTAAAGAATTGGTTGCATTAGATTTGAATCATCTTAAAAAAGATGTCTAGAAGAAGGATTGTTATTCATGTAAGAACATATCTTATTTTTATTTTATTTTTGTTGTTTTAATCCTTTTTGTTTAACATTTACATATAACTGTTAATCCATAAACTGTGAATATATAAACATCTGCAGTTCTTGTCTATGTTTCTCATTAATGTTGTCTGTTTTTCTTCCTTTTCTTGGGTTCAATTTTCAATCTTTATCCTTTTCTCGGTTGCTCTGATCAGGATGTGCAGGCTGAACTTCCTATGCCTACTTCTCGTGCACCGAAAACTTGGGAGAAGAGGCAGAAAAAATCAATTTTTGCTCGCATCCTTCTTGCGCCTTTTACATTGTTTAACATGTATAGTCTCAGTTGCGTCTTTTTGTTTAACATGTACAGTCTCTCATTGATCTGGACTAGTTGTTCTTGGAGCCCTCTGTTTCTTCTTTCGCTCATGATTGGCTTGTTCGTTCATTTTGCTATTTGTGCTTCTAGATGAGGAGACTACTGTCTGGCGGCTTTTGTTTCCTACTCTGATTTTTTATTTGTTTTTTCATTGTTATTGTTAAATTTGGTGATGCTAAATGAATGGAAGAAAATTGGGCATGAAGTAATTGATAACTTGGGTGCCAAGTTTACTTGGAGGTGAAGAAACTTGGGCATGAAGTAATAGATAATTTGGGTGCCAAGTTTACTTGCAGGTCAAGCAACTTGGGCATGAAGTAATTGGTCTTATAAAAGGGGCCTAAAGGGAAAAAAGAAAGGCAATTGAATTGATTTCAATCCATTCATCTCTCTAATTAAGATTTAGGGATCTCTAACCTAAATCTAATTTCTTCAACTCTTTATCTCCCCAAATAAAATTCTTGAGTGAATTGAGTGACCATTGTAATCAATCTCTTGTACTCTTCATTGGTGTTAATAAAAGTCTCTCTCTCTCAAGTGGACGGACACTAACAAATTGTTAGTGGTACCACTATAAATTCCTGTGTGATTTACTTTTCGTTATTGCCCCTTTATTTCTCTTGTGATTGGATTGAGTTGAGATTGTCTTTGATATTGATTTGTTGTTTTTGCATGTTTACCATGATCTCGTCTTCCGTTGATTTAGGGGTCTTTGATTTAAGATGTCTTGAATCAAAATTTCTCCTCAATATTTCGTATCAGAGCCAGGTTTTGGTAGATAGCTATAAAAATGCCGAAATCAGATTCAAATAATGCCTCAACAGTTGGTTCAAGTGGTGTAGCTCCTTATGTATGTGGGTCGTATGCACCTGTTAGTTCATAATTAGTTATCGACAAGTGGAATGACGATAATGATTTCGAAAAGTGGCAATGGAAGATGAAAGCGGTTCTTAGGCGGAATCGGGTACATAGGGTAGTGTTTGATACACGTTTATTGCCAGCGGACATCTCAGATGTGGAGAGAGAAGAAATAGAAGAGTGGGCATTCACTACACTTTAACTTGCTATGGGGGAGAATGCTATTTCCGAAATTAGTGGTGAGACGACTGCTAAAGGTATTTGGAACAAGTTGGAGGAGTTATATATAAAGAAACCACTCACAAATTGACTGATCTTGTTGCAGACTTTCTTTACCTACATGATGAAGGAAGGAACTTTGCTAAACGCGCACTTGAATGTGTATGATGATTTGCTAATAAAGATGAAGGTGGTAGATTTGAAGATTCAGGAGGAGGAGAAGGCGATAATATTGTTATGTTCATTGCCTGAACGCTATACTGGGTTCTCAAATAGTTTGATCTATGTCCATGATACATTGACTCTAAATGATGTCAAGACAGGTCTTCTTAGTGAGGAATTGCGAGATCAGATGAAGGAGCTGAGTTATGATAGTAGTGGAGCTGGTAATGGTCAAGGTTTATTTGTGGAGAAAGAAAAGTCAGAGAAGAAGGGAAACATGGGCGTTCTAAGTATAGGAAGCTCGGTGGAAGAGGAAAATCGAAGGAAAGAAATGGCAAGTGCTTTATGTGTAAGAAACCTACTCATTGGAAGAATGACTATCCAGACAAGGGGAAGAAGGAAGTAGCTTCTTCATCAATTGTAGTGGAGAGAGATGTTGGTGAGGAAGAAGTAGATGTTTTGTCGGCTGTAGCATAAGATGTTTCGAGCAACGAATGGGTGTTTGATTTGGGGGCTTCATATCACATGACGCCTAATAGGAATTGTTTTTCTTCTTATGTTGATTGGAAAGGAAATTCAATTTTTATGCGAAATGGTGCAGTTTGCAAGTCGAAAGGCATTGGATCCATGCAAAATCGGGTGTTTGACGAAGTGGTTCGTACTCTCACTAATGTGCGCTATGTTCCGGGACTACGGAAGTCACTTAACTCTTTAGGACAATTGGATTCTTTAAGCTGCAAGATCACCATTGAGAGTGGTAGCTTGAGGGTTTCGAAGGGTGCGTTTGTGGTTATGAAGGATGCTAAAACTCATGGTATTTATTTTCTTTAAGGAGTGACCGTGGAAGGTGAAACTTGTGTTGGTGTTGATAGTTCTTGTGGCTTAGATGAGACATGACTATGGCATTTGAGATTGGGTCATATCTCGGAGAAGAGTTTAGATGTTCTTCGTCGAAGGGGGATGATTGATGGTGAGAATTTCAGCAAGTTGGGGTTTTACGAGTAATGTGTCATGGAGAAGCAAATTAGAGTGTCATTCGGCGAAGGAAAACATGATTCATGAGGGATTCTTCAGTATGTGCACATAGATATTTGGGGAATAACGCCTGTAGCTTCTTTGGGAAGAGTAAGATATTATATTTCTTTCATTGATGATTTTTCTCAGAAGGTTTGGGTGTATGTAATGAAGGCCAAGTCAGAGGCATTTGCAAGATTCAAAGAGTGGAAGGCTCTTGTTGAGAATGAGAGTGGAAAGACTTTGAAGGTTCTTAGGTCCGATAATGGCGGCGAGTATGTTTCTGGAGAATTTCTGAATTTTTGCAAGTATCATGATATTCGAAGGCATTTTACTACACCGGGAGAACCGCAATCTAATGGAGTGGCGGAGAGAATGAACCGAACTCAACTAGAGAAAGTTCGATGCTTGAGATTGACATCGGGTTTGTCTAAAGGATTTTAGGCCGAAGCTTTGTCAACCGCGGTGCATATTATTAATCGAATTTCATGCTCGGCTATTGATAACAAAATTCCGGAGGAAGAGTGGAAGGGGAAGAGCGTTGACATGAGTTACCTTTGAATATTTGGCAGTCTAGTTTATGTGCATGATCAGAGAAATGATAAGCTCTCACCTATAGCTTTCAAAGGAATTTTTCTTGGTTATATGGATGGTGTCAAAGGCTATCAGATTTGGAATTCGGAAAGGAAAAAGGGTATGGTTTCTCATAATGTTACTTTTGATGAGTTATCTATGTTTAAGGAGAATGAGGGCTCATCAAATGTTCCAGAATTGGTTCATGGTGAATCAAAGGAGACGTAAGTTATTCCCACTTTCAGGCCTAGAGAAAGTAGAGTTGTTGGAGGTGCTTGCGAGGTGAATGCTGTTGATGTTACATCACATAGTCCACATGATTCCTCTAGTAGTGTTGGTGATGTGAACGAGCCTAGAGAAGATTCAGTTCAAGGTGGGGCTGGACGAAGATCGGGTGATAGTATTGCTACTCGGGTTGGTCGTCGCGCTATAAGGCCACCCGAAAGATTTGGTGACTAGAACTATCTTAGCTTTTGTGAGAATTTGGACTATGCTCTTCATGTAGTCCAAAATGAGCCGATGGACCTTGATGACGTCTTGGATTCGAGTCATAGCTCGAAGTGGATTTGCGCAATGGAGGAAGAGATGTAATCGTTGATGAAGAACCGGACTTGGGAGTTGGTTCCACTTCCTCAAGGAAACCGTGCCATTAGCTGAAATGGATATATAAGGTGAAGGATAATGGAAGATACAAAGCTAGGCTAGTGGCATAAGGTTTGCACAGAGGAAAGGAAAGGAGTATAATGAGATCTTCGCACCGGTTGTGAGGCATACTTCTATCTGAATATTACTTGTCATAGTTTCTATTCACGATTTAGAGTTGGAGCAACTAGATGTGAAAACCGCCTTCTTGCATGGAGACTTAGATGATGACATCTACAGGGAGCAACCAGAAGGGTTTGTTGCAGAAGGTAAGTCAAAATTAGTTTGCAAGTTGAAAAATTCACTATATGGTTTGAAGCAATCACATAGGCAATGGTACAAGAGATTTGATCATTTAATGCTTGAAAGTGGCTTCCATCGAAGCATCTTATATCAAGAAGTTGGGAAATGATTGTTGGGTGTATTTACTCTTGTATGTGGATGATATGCTCATTGCTTCTAAGGACAAGGAAGAAATCAACAAGCTGAAATTGAATTTAAAAGCGGAATTCGAGATGAAAAACCTTGGAGAAGCAAAGAAAATTTTGGGCATGGAGATTGAAAGGGATCGAAAGCATTTTGTGTTGAAATTGACTCAAAAGGAATATATTAGAAAAGTGCTTTGCCGGTTTAGCATGGAAGATGCAAAGGCTTCAAATACACCTTTACCTTTGCATGTAAAGCTTTCGAGTAAGGGATCACCTATCGAGGAGAAAGACAAGGCTTATATGACAAAAGTGTCATATGCTAGTGCGGTTGGAAGTTTGATGTATGTCATGGTGTGTATAAGACCAGATATTGCAAATGTCGTCGGGATGGTTAGTCGATTCATGGCTAATCCGGGAAAATCGCATTGGGAAGCAATAAAGCTTATCTTGAGATATTTGAAAGGTACAACATCTCATGGTCTTGTTTTTTTGGGTAATATGGAGAAGAATTGCATGTTGGTTGGTTACTGTGATTCGGACTACGCTGGTAATAGGGATCGAAGAAAATCAACTTCTGGATATGTCTTCACTCTAGGTGATACAGCCATAAGTTGGAGATCGAGATTGCAGACCATAGTGGCTTTATCCACTACGGAGGCGGAGTTGATAGCTGCGTTAGAGGCATCAAAGAAAGCACTCTATTTGAAGCGACTGTTGTGTGACTTGGGCTTTGAACATGATAGTGTTGATGTTCAATGTGATAGCCAAATTGCTATTCATTTGGTGGAGAATTTGGCATTTAGCTCACGAACCAAGCATATTGAAGCAAGGGAGTCATTTCAAGTAGCCATGGATGATGACAAGCAAATATGCCTTCGGAAAGTGCACACAAAGGATAATGCGGCGGATATGTTAACTGAGGCATTGCCGATTGGGAAGTTCGACCATTGCTCGAACTTAATTCGCTTGGAGAGGTGCTAGGTGCCATGGTTGAGAGAGAAGCTTGGCCATGGATGAAGAAAAGTATCAGTGAGAGCTTGAAATTCTATATTCTTAGTATGTTTGTCTTTTGGTGGGACTAGTTTTGGAGTTGGGTGTTTTTCAACACTTTATTAGCAGGTGGGGGTTTTGCTTGAACTCGTTGATAACAAAAAAAAAATACAAAGCAACTTGCTTTCTTTGAACCTACTGATGTTTCCATGTCAAGTTAGTTCAACTCTTCAATGTTATCTTATTCTAATTTTAATGAACATTATGACATTGCAAGCTTACTTTCACATTGATATCCACTGTTTAATTCCTTCCAACGATCTAATATGTATCAGCCTTGGACTAGCATTCAAGCGGACATGGAGATAGCTCTCAGGCAGGCTCAGACGAAAAAGGTAAGAAAATTATTTTTGAGGTTGGGCCTAGTATTTTCTAATCATATGTTCTGTACTGTAGTACTGACCACAGATAAAACATTACACTACAATGTTTAATCGATATTTAGGATGATGAATCTGTTAAAGAATTGATTGCATCAGATCTGAATCATACCAAAAAGATGTCTAGTAGAGGGAATGTTATTCATGTAAGAACATATCTTATTATTATTTTTGCTATTTTATTTCTTTTTATTTAATATTTATTGTATGGTTAATCCATAAACTATGAATATATAAACATCTACAGTTCAAGTCTATGTTTCTCATTAATGCATTAATGCTGAAGAACATCCTATGCCTACTTCTCGTGCATTTAAAAATTGGGAGAAGAGGCAGAAAAAACCAACTTTTACTCGCATCCTTCTTGCATCTTTTTCAAAATTTTAAACTGTGTTTTTAAATTGTATTTATGAAACGCAGTTGAACCAAATTGGACCAATACTTAATGCGATACAAAAAATTGGTGTTTTTTGTTGTATGATTTCTTTGTCTGACTTGACATTCAGTTATTTCGCCATTTAACTACTGCTAAGTTTCCGTAATATTACGGACGTGTTCTGGCCACCGTCTTCTGATAAACTACTACTTCATTTTAGTCTTACTACTATATTTATATAGTTTCATGCATACCCTATAATATATAGAATAAAATCATTACAATCAGACGTATAACAACTAACAAGGTATGAATAAAATTAAATTGCAACAACCAAAAACATGTTTTAAGGGAACAAATAGATTTAAAAATAAATGACCATACACAGAATGGCTACTTGAACCACTGTGTTTTCCCTGATTTAGAGTATGACAACCTCAACCTGCAACGATTATAATTCCTTTGGAATCTATACAACTAATATTTGAAATTATGTACTTTGATATTTCTAATGTTTCAATCTCTCTAAGCTAGGATTCTAATATAACCCTGGACTGTCGTTATTATTATTAGCATAGGAACAATATTTATTCTTAGCTAAGCTGTTGAGCAAAGTTGAGAATAGTGGAATGAAGATCATGGTCAATATGTTTTGAAAAAGAAAGAAAACTCAATATGTGGAAATGAGAATAATTATGGATTGGAAGTGAAATGTAACCACATTCCACTGTATCATTTCTTTCTCCGTGTATCATCGCATAATTTGTTTTCATACAACCACATTCCACTGCCGGCCTATATAAATAAAAGAACATAAAAGAGGGAAAATTATCAAATGCAGCAACAATGAAGAAGGGAGAAAAGCTTTATTTTTCTTGTCATTTTCAGTTAAGATTTCAAAGTCTTGGACCTCATTTGCTGCTTCAATTCTATGACGACCCAAACCCCGTTCGACGGTGGCAAGGGTAATCTTTGGAATATAACACATAAAACAGATAACAATAGAACAGAAATAAGTAAATACACCAGATAATGTACAACAGGATATACTGAATAAATATAAACATCAGAGTTACATAGTATACATGATCATACTTAGTACAAAATACAGTTCAGCTATACAGAAATGTCTACAGCGGAAAACAGAACATAATATGTACAATAGGAGTTGAACAACATAAATAGAGATAAATGATAGAATCCATCTTTAGCTCCAGCTATCCAGAAAGAGCCTGCTAAAACCTGAATACAAGGCTGGCCCATGTAGAAAAAGGGGCACCTGAGTTTGCAAGTGAAACAAACTACGAGTCAGTCATGGGACTGGTATGAGAAATCCATTTTAACTTATTTTACAATAGGGCCAATCACAGGACCACGCCGCTAACACGGAATGGGTTTACTCCATTGGATTGCCAGTGCTTTAAACAAGTAAATCATTTAAACATCGCAATGCTTTTTACAAAAATGAAGCCATTATAAGACTCAGTTCCCATCACATAATGCAACACAAACCGAAGGATAGAGTTTTACCTTATAATTGCCAAAATATGGTTGATACGAATAAAACAAAAGCATTTGATATTATTACTAGTGTTTATATGTATCAAAAACAATTTCAATCATAAGTATCAATCATAGACGACATTAATGCCCCATACCACTATGTCGCCATATATAGGTATACAATCAAACTCGCACGATGTTGTATTTGGAAATTGGATTATGTCCTAAACCAAGGCAAGGGATCGTCCTTACCGAATTCGAGACGCTCTAGCCCGCCCCTCAGGCAAGCGCGCAAGCAAGCCTTGGATCGTCAGGGCCGGTCCACTTATGTGGATTAAAATGCCTGAACACTGTGTTTCCCCGCCCTATGGGGTGTCACTGGTCATATCCGACCAAATCATCGGCTCCGAAGAGACCGAACTAACCGAGGCCTCGCTTTCCATCATCCACATAAGTAAAATGTCAGGCCATGTAAAACACTAACACCACTTCTAGCTTGAAGGAAACGCATGTTCTTCCTGAGGTCCTTCTCCCGTTTTTGGCTCATACCAGGGTGTGAGGCTCACGAAACAATGACAAACACAAAGCTATGCCACACAGGCGGTGCTTTGATCCTCAACCACAAAGCTCTGCTTTTCAACAAAAGCTTTGATCAGAACATCTCTGTATGCCACGTTGTCAATATACAACGTCAGACACACATCCATTTACAAGTCCGTTTCGGGTCTGAACGAAACCGGAGAATCTTTATTCCTCGCACATCCGTACAATCAACATGTATGTCCGGACGGCTACTACTTCAGCCCCTTCAAGGTAGCTACTCCTATCTTGAGCATCAGTAGCACCCCTCCATTCGATGTGAAGATCATCGGTCTTGCATCGTCTTCATATCTTCGACATTTAATCGTCGATCAATTATTTGAAATGATAATTAACTCGGCCTTTTCAAATAATTCACGTATATTTAGAATTTCAAATCAATTCATTTCAATGGTTAAATTATTCGACATCAATAATTCTGTTCTTTAATGTAATTTTCACGTCAAACACATTCAACCATCAAATATCCAATAAACTTGGTAAATTCGGTTTATTTCCATTCCATATCGTTTATAATATTTTATAACGATTTATCGCTATTTTTATCTATTTAAAAATAGCCAATTCATTCAAACGACGCTTCAGGCCATAACGCGGCCGTGGCGCTGTTTTTCTTCAGATTTGATTTACACATATCTGAAAATCTAACCGTTGGATCTTCACAAATTTTATATCATTAGAAAAATCTTTTCAAAACGAATCCAACGGTTTCATTTTTGCGAAAATCCGACAGTAGGATCTCCCGGTACAATCGTTTGAAGTTACGATTTCAAAATACGAACTGCAGCGTCGTTATTCGATTTATTTTAATTATATTTATATATATATATAAATATAATCGATTCTGGCGCTGTTTTTCTTCAGATTTGAATTAAACATTCCAGACAATCCAACCATTGGATCTTTACAAAGTTGGTGCCGTTGGAAAGATATTTCCAAAGCGAACCCAACGGTTGTGGTTTCGGGAAAATCCGATGGTCGGATCTCCCGCAATAATCGTTTGAAATCACGGTTTCAAAATACGAACTGCAGCTTCGTTATTCGATTTATTTTAATTATATATATATATATATATATGAATAAAATCAATTCTTCGATTTCAAAACCATATTCATTTCATACATTCGATAAAAATGATATTTTTATCCAATAGATATTTATTTCAACACATCACTATTTTTAACCATTCATATATATAATAAAAATGTGATTGTTTGTTGTAAAACAATTTATTTCAAAACACGATTATTTTATATACTTCTTATAGAGGATAAAAATGTAATTTTTATTGTAAAACAATTTATTTCAAAACACTATTATTTTATATACTTCATATAGATAATAAAAATGTAATTTTTATTGTAAAACAATTTATTTCAAAACACGATTATTTTATACACTTCATATAGATGATAAAAATGTAATTTTTATTGTAAACAATTTATTTCAAAACACTATTATTTTATATACTTCATATAGATGATAAAAATGTAATTTTTATTGTAAAACAATTTATTCCAAAACACTATTATTTTATATACAATACTTCTTATAGGTGATAAAAATGTAATTTTTATTGTTCAAAGAATTTATTCAATACATGAATGCCATTCAACACATGAATTTCTATTCAACACATGAATATAGTTTCAACACATGAAAATAAATCAAACACAGAAATATTTCAGAAAATTTCGGTAGTATAACGGCAGGGTAGTTAAAACCGGCACCGTCCCGAGTATGGCTCCTCGCTCTACCTTAAAACCTCGTGGTTTTTTACAATGGGGATTTCAATATCTAGTTCGTACGCAGACGAATTTTCCCATATACTGATCCTATTGGGATTTCAACCACAATCAATCATTTCCAATCAACCATTCATGATATTCACCAAATCTCACACCAATCAATAATCCAAACAATATCACAACCAATATATATCTTCCATGGTCTGTGGACGAGGGGAGTATGTATATATATATATATATATATATATTTCAATTTCATTTCACTTCATTTCAATATCATATAACGCAGATATAATTTTTACAACGCATATATAACTTTTACATCGAATATACAACTTATACAACGCTTATACATGAGGTGTACAACGCTTATATAACTCATACATCGACTATATAATTTATACATCGTCATTTCCATATCGTTTATAATTCAGAAATCTCACATTGGGTTCCACTCCTCCAAAAATTGTAGAAGACTCAGAAA
The DNA here is from genome assembly GCA_030737875.1 of Allium sativum. Lineage (NCBI taxonomy): Eukaryota > Viridiplantae > Streptophyta > Magnoliopsida > Asparagales > Amaryllidaceae > Allium > Allium sativum. The sequence goes on along the minus strand of CM060909.1, from coordinate 421,454,044 downwards.
AATATGCGGTCTCTTCTAGAATGTAGAAGACGTCCGCACGAGTCCACTGTCTCTTGTTTCACTTGATTTCAACAAGAAATGAAAAAATATGATTTTTATTGTAAAATCATAAACCGTAGCGCTTTAAAGTGCTATAATCAGTTTAAAATAGTTAAACCCGTTACCTCAGCTATTCGTTCCAAACTAGGTTTGGATTTTTCGCGTGAACCGCTGCACGAGAGGAGAATCAGCTTGTACCACGTCGAGGAGCTTGGAGTCGCGCGTTAGGGGGTGGTGGTCACGACCAGTTCGGTTGTCGGAGGCGTCAGTGGCGACGGTTTGAAGACGCCGACTTCGAGAGGGTGGTTCTCGTCGATGGTTGAACGAGGGGTGGTGTACTAGGTATTGATTTAACAAGGGAGGAGAGCTCTTCAAAAAGTTGAACTGGGGTATGATGTTTCGAGGCGTGGATCGGTCGGAATCGGGCTGGGAAGTGGCGAACGGGTTTTTGCTGTCGATCGTGGAGAGGGAGAGAGAGAAAGCGGGTTTTCCTTTTTTTTATTTTTTTATAAATTTTCTGATTGGCCCGTGGTTTTATAACTTCAAAAATACCTCCTTCCATACACGGACTCCAATCCAAACCCAACGACTGTCACCGCTAGCTAAATACCCCCATTCCCAACACAATGGAATATGTTTCGTAGGCCCATTCGACTGTTTTAGTTAGTTTTCCTTCAAATTAAAATATAAAACATTCAATATTCGATTTGAATGTACATTTCAATTTGTCGGGGCCACATAATAATCCCAAAAATTCCAGAAAAATAAATCCAGCTATGTTTTGACGATGTGGTCCCAAAAAAACTAGTTTCGTCGAATTCTGAGACCGTTTGAAAAATGCCCATTTTCTGGTCGATCCAATTTAATTTAAATCGACCAAACACATTTTCCTTCGCCACGCTCACATATTGACTTCGAAAATTATGGAATTTGAAACCTAGCAATAATTTGACATCCCGGATCCAATAGAAGGGGTTTCGTCGAATTTTGAGGTCGTTTGCAAAATGTCTATTTTCAAGGGTTATATATTCTCTATAGCGACCTTTCTGAAAATTCATTTGGCCATAACTTTTGATTCCCCCTATGAAACTTCGATTTTTCAGATTCGTTAGAAAGATATTCACTAACAGATTTAAATATTTTTGGTTTCACTAAAATCCGTTTTATTTTGCACCCGGTACAGTCAGTCAAAGTTTGAATTGAAATTTTGAAACTGCCGCGCCATTTTAGGCCTTGTTTATAATTTAAAATAATTATATTTATTTTCAAACATTGATTCAAACATACTTTTCATCGTTATTATTTAAAATAATTTATTTTAAATATTTAAATCCACTAAAATAGCCAATTTAAAATTTTTAAACTGGTTCAGATTTTCCGGGTTGTTATAAATTCTCCACTTCAAATTCTGCCTCGTACTATCACTATCAATTGTAACCTCGTACATATCAATAGACATTGGCTCAAGATTCATATTATGCTGCTTCAGTTCACTACAAAGTGAAATCAGATAATTAATTGAATTCTAAAACCATTTCAACACAACAAATTCATATCCTTACAGCAATGGAATGGTAATCTGAACAACTGAAGACCCCAACAATCATCAATCTCCGCTGGAGTCATCTACTCCACTTCAGCCAGATAATCATCAATCTCTGCTGGGTTCAGTACCTTGAATTTTCTGTCATCATTGTACCGCTTCGCAAGAAATGTTTCCTTCTGTAACAACCCGGAAATTCTGAGCCAATTTAAATTTTTTATTTTGGCTATTTTAATGAATTTTGAATATTTAAAATGGATTATTTTAAATAATAATGGCTAAAAATTTATTTTCGACGAAGTTAAAATGAATAATTTTATTTTAATTATAAAACGAGCCTGAAATGGCCCTATAGTTTGATAATTCGATTTCAAAATTCAAATGAATATACAGAATTCAATATAAGTCAGAATTGGACGAAACAAGAAATATTGAATCTATTTGATCATATCTTTCTAACGAAGTTAAGAAACTGAGATTTCACTTTATAGAGTGTAAGATATGTCCAGTTTAAAATTCAGAAATGTCGCTGTGGAATTTATATATATATATTAATATATATAAAGCCCTTAAAAATGGAAATTTTGCAAACGACCTTCGTTTTTCGACAAAACCACTTTTGTTGGATCCGGGATGTCAAATTATTACTAGATTCCAAAATTCATAATTTTCTGAATCAATATGTGAGCGTGGAGAAGTTAAACGTGTTTTAACAGTTTCAATCAATTTCGATCGACCAGAAAATGGCCATTTTTCAAACGGTCTCAAAATTTGACAAAATTAGTTTTGTTAGGACCACATCGTCAATACGAAGCTAGAAATAATTTTTCGGTAATTTTTAGAGTCTGTATGTGGTCCCGGTAAATTGAAATGTACATTTAAAATTGATTATATAGATTTATATTTTAATTTAAACGAAAATTGATTGAAACAGCTGAATCAGCTGATGAAACATATCCCATTATGTTTGGAATGGGGGTAATTAGCTAGGGATGACAGTTGGTGGGCTTGATTTGGTGTTTGAATTTTAAAGTTACTTTATGGGAGTTAATTAAAGAATTAAATAAATATATAAATATATCGCCCCTTTATATCTCTCCATCATTCAGTTGTTAAAAAAAAGAGAAACCCGAAACCCGTTGACCCTCAGCCCCCCCCCCCAAATCGATCGCCGCACACCCCTTCGCCAGGCGTGCCACCGCTCCGTCCTCCGACCCCCCCTGCTCTCTCCCTCTCGCGCGAGCTCCAACTTGGACCGGACACCCCCGACAGCCTCTGAGAGCCCAGTTCACCACCCAAGCACCCCTCTCATCGGACGATAAATTTTACACGTCGCCCAACTGCATAAATAATATTCAGTGTGTGTGGATTGAAACCCCACACGGGTGTTGGGAGGATATTTGGCGTACACTAATCCCAGTTATTTAGTTGTATGTTGATCGATTGGTTGACAGACTGTGTAAGCATTAATTATTTATATTTAATGCTTATGCAGTTGTGTGGTGCACTCTGGATGATGGTTGATTATTTATCATTGCTATTATATACAATTGTTATATGGAATCCATATAAATAACATTATATGGTAATTGATTGGGTCTCATTCCAATTTAGAAAATAAAGAATATTTTAAAATAATATTCAGAACAGGAAACTAAATATTCATGTGTTGAATAAACAAAATAGTCATGTGTTGACAATACTCATGTGTTGAGAATATTCATGTGTTGAACGAAATATTTTACACAATAGAATTCACATTTTTATTGTAAGTAAGAATTAATAAATAGTCATGTGTTGAATAAAATATATATTCATGTGTTGAAGAAAATATTCATTTGTTGAATAGAATAACGAAGTTATTGAAATATATAAAGCCATGTTGATTAGATATGCGCCATTTTGACGCGAACGATATTTATATCGATTTTATTCGAATATTGAAAAAAAAGTGATTTCAAAATATAACGTTTTGAAAATATTATCATTTATATATATATTGATGATATGGAATATTCAATTTTGATTTAAAATTGAATATGAAGTTGAAATCGTTTTTAAAACGAATTTAAAACAATTTATAAAATACGTTTTAAATGGAAATCAATGAAATATATATAATATATATATTAATGGCCTGAATAGAACGCGCCGCGCCGCGACCGTTCGCGAATTTCGACCATTGACTTCGAATTGACGTTAAGGGAGATCCGACCGTCGGATTCTCCTAAAACTGGAACCGTTGGGTTCGTATCAAAAAGAATTTTCAATGAATATAAGAGATTTGAAATCAAAAGGTTGGATTTGGAATTATGTACAAATCAAATTTGAAAAAGGTCGTTGTAAGTGCAGTTCGATGGCCGTTTAGGGAAATCGACTGTATGGGCCTTGATAAAATTATTAAAAATATCTATAATTTGTGAAAAAACATAATATATGAATTGGAAAGAACTGGGATGAAAAATTCCACATGTGTATGGATAAAAATATATTTTTATCGAAATAAACTAGTTTATAACTAGAATTAAAATCCAATTATTTTTAAATAAATAAAATGGATTAAGAATGGGTTTTAATATAACCAAAATTTCCAATATATGAATTGGAATGGATTTGAATTGAAATTATCTTCGGAATATTTTGATATTGGATTCCGTGATTATACGGACATTGTGGAGGAATTTGGAAGATATATATATATATATATATAAATATCATTATTCCAATAAGATATTTGTGATTTCAGAATTTGATATTGAATATAAGCCGATATATTTTCTATTCAGAGCCTTGTATTTAATATCAAATGGGATTTTGGGTTTGTCGTGAACGGTGTCTTCACTAACACTGTTCTTAAAACCCGTGAGAAAATTAGAAACTAACTGAAGGTTAGCTAAGTCGAATGGTTTCCTGGGTATTGATCTGATGTTGGTTTCGGCCTTCGGGGTTAATACTTAGGGAATTGTTCTCTTACTAATTTACGGTTAGAGACTGATGAATGAAATGTGATTTTGGGTTATCGTGAACCGTGTTTTAAACGACATTAGTTCTTTAATCCAGTTAAAGACATGATAGGATTTCCCAAGTTAAATAATCATTAATATTGATTTTTAGGAATATTAAAACTGAGTGGAGTTTTAATGAATCTTTAATCAGATTGAAATGATCGAGAACGGAGTATCACCAGTTTTGCTCCAAAGCGATAGCTAAATCTTTAATTAGATTTAAACGTGAAATGGTAATTAATATTTACCGATAACACCGTGGTGTTAGATATGGAGTATTACCAGTTTTACTCCATAGGATGAATAGGTTGGGATTGGGAAATAAAATAAATAATTACTTCAGTGTGGTTCGCTAATCCCGACTAGTTTGGAAAACCTTGATATGGTTTGATATCCAAAGGAGGATTAAAGAATAAATTTAAAAGAATTTATCATTGATAAAATTAATGCGAACATATTCCCTAACGATGTGAATATTTGAATAAATGAATATTCTGAATTGGAATGAAGCGTATGTTGTGTTTGTGTAACACTTGTTTATTATATACGTGGGTTATTCGGAAAGGCCGGGTTTATACCCTTTCTGAATAATTGATTCGACGATAAGTCGAAGATGAAGACGGTGGCTGAAGACAGGAGGTCTTTACATCATTTGGGTGATTTGTAACGGCCCAGATTTTTGACCATTTAGTTTAATATTTAAAAATGGTTTTTAATACTGTTTTGGAATTTTAAATGGTTTAATTTCAATAATTTTGAATATTTTATTAATATAAATAATTAAATATTAATATAATAATATTTTATTTCGAAATGGTCGGAATTTAGTGGATATGCAATATAATGTGAACTGGCAATATAAAAGGATAAATTTTTAATTTGAAATAGTACGTTTACAAAGGAAGTAGTAGCTAACGAACTCGGATTTCGATGAAATCAGTTTCATTAAATCCGAAATGATGAAATTAGGTAACCAACTAAGTTACATCAAAAATGGCATCCGGTAGATAGGTTAAATTCGCAAAAGATTCAAAATTTGAACTAAAAACGGGCGATTTTGAGAATATCTTGAGAACGGGATATCGCTAGATAATGAAACCACCTTTGTGAGATCCGGAATAGTAAATGTAACACCCCACATCTGTTAAGGTCACTCACAAAGGGAATGCCTTAACTTCAATGGAGCATTATGGGTACTGGAACAGAAATATTACAAGACAGACATATATAAAACAGCGGAGAGTAAAGTAGAAGTACTTCATATCATTTATTAAATGTAATTGTTTACAATAAAAGCCCATCAACTTCCAATACCCAATTACATAGCTAATATATCTGTCTTGCTCAAAAACAATGAAGCATAAAAATAAATTGTGATATTCCCCAATAAAGCAAAGCAAGCCATACCCAAGAGAAATCCAAGCCGTACATGAAAGAGCCTTGGAACTTGGTAAGATCTGAACTAAGTTGTATTCCCACCCTGTGAACCTGGAGAGGGGGGAACAGAAGAAAAAGAGGCGAAACAAACCGGGTCAGTCATAAGGACCGAGTAAGTCCTAGTGACTTTCATCATAAAAACAGGTAAGATAACATGGCATGAATAAACTGGAAATAAACATAAGCATGATGACAAGATGAGCTACAGGCACGATAACTTAGAATAACATCTTATGATTTTTGTCATGTATAACATTGTAAGGTTCCCATTCAAGATGAACCAAGTATAATTTCGCAAGATTTCTATCAAACATCACAAGATTTCTCTGCTTCACCATTTAAAATATTCCTATGATATCTATTTGCTCTGCACCACCCGTACTAGTATCCAAACCCGTGCCATGCGTTGACTATAAAATGATCCCTTGCCCAATGTCATGAAATGATCCATTACATGGTCTCACGAAACGATCTATTAATCGATCGGCTCCCTACAAATCCTATCTCGTTCATGTGTCTATGTCATACGGCCCTATCACGAATGTAGTAACCTGTGCTAGGTCCACAATAGGGTGTATAAGGCCCTAGGGTGCCAACCACCGACATGAATCAAGCACGCACAGTGTAAACCTACTGGTGCCCAATGCCTACTTTTTCAACTCCGGACTACGTGCACGACCGTAGTCCGCCTGAACCTACAATGGCGCACCAACTCAGCCGTCGTTCTGGTCGCTTACAATTAGCCCAGTAATCGTGCCCCATCCTGCCTAGTTCTAGGGTACCATGATACATCTAGTGGGTTACTGCTGAAAAGGACCGCATAACTAGGGTTTCCGTCCAGTAGGTTAAGTGTTGTCATTTAAATTCGAGACTTAACCAAATCAGTCTAGCATGTCAAGTTGGTTAAGTGTGGTCATTCAAGTTCGTGACTTAACCCGTCTATGTGTCATGTCAAATTGGCTAAGTGTTGTCGTTCAAGTTCATGACTTAGCCCTCCGAATCATGTGTCAAGTTGGTTAAGTATCTTCAAGCGGTTCATGACTTAACCCTACCAAATCATAGTGTCAAATTGGTTAAGTATGTTCAAGCGGTTCATGACTTAACCCTACCAAATCATCATGTCAAATTGGTTAAGTATGTTCAAGCGGTTCACGACTTAACCCTATCAAGTCATCGTGTCAATTTGGTTAAGTATATTCAAGCGGTTCATGACTTAACCCTATCAAGTCATCGTGTCAATTTGGTTAAGTATATTCAAGCGGTTCATGACTTAACCCTATCAAGTCATCGTGTCAAATTGGTTAAGAATTTCAAGCGGTTCATGACTTAACCCTACCAAATCATCATTTCAAATTGGTTAAGTATATTCAAGCGGTTCATGACTTAACCCTATCAAATCATCGTGTCAAATTGGTTAAGTATATTCAAGCGGTTCATGACTTAACCTTATCATGTGGCATTAATTCATTAATGCACCCCAACCTCTCACATTAGACTAGTTGTTGTGGTCACTGGATTCGCCGGGCGGTTCCGGGCAGATTTACACCACAACCTAGTCTAACCTCGGGTCTTAAGCACGATATGACCACTACCCACATTGGATCCTATTGTTTGCAGTCACTGGATTCGCCGGACGGTTCCGGGCAGATTTACACTGCAAACTCAACCCAACCTCGAGTTGGCCATTTTCAAGTTCATTCTAATGTCATGTCCATGTTCAAGTTTCATGTCAAGTTCGTGTCTAGTTTCATGGCGAGTTTTATGTTCATATCCAGGTTCAGGTTATAACAGCGTTCATGTTTCAAGTTTTGCTTTTTATCAAGTTCATAATTCATGTTCATAACCCCATTCATGTTTTGCCTATTCTACCCAAATCGTATTCCCCTCGCATGTAAACGTGAATTGATCCATACTACAAATAAATCCAAATCTCAGAATAAAGGGAATAACATCAAAACTATGATAGGAAAGAGGGACGAGCATAAAGCGATAAAAGGGGTTACAAGACTAGCATGACATAACTTGAGATAATTGGTTACAACATCACTGGCATATAGGATTTCAAATCTAGCAAGATATGGTAAATGCTGACATAAAAGAATAGGCATGCAAAAGCAAGCCAAATACAAGGATAATGGATCCAATGGTTTTGGTGTACAAAATAGCGAATTAACTAAGCAAGTCACACCCTAGGTATGCGATCCAACAAAATGCCAATTCGGTGCACAACATGGTTTTCAACTATAGTGTTATGGGCATGAACAATCAACTATAATAGTACTAGGCAATTAATCCCAGTAGTCATAGGTGGAAATCTCATAGTTATGAATCATAAGCGACTCATCACAATAATCATGGATAATTATCAAAAAATAGTTCTAGGCAAATAGTCATAGGCAATTAACAGTAATAGTTTCAAAGTCATGGTCATATATAATAGCCTTATGTTCATAATCATAGGTAATAATTCTCATAGTCAAGAGTCATAGGTGATTAGCCACAATTGTCCTCGTCATAGGCATAGGCATAGTCTTATGTTCACAGTCACAGGCATAGGCATAATCTTATGCTCACAGTCATAGGCATAGTCTTATGTTCTTAGTCATAGGCATAGGCATAGTCTTATGTTCATCGTCATAGTCATAGGCATAGGCAAAACCTTATGTCCACAGTCATAGGCATATTAAGGTTATAAACATGAAAGAATTTGATTTACAACATGAATAGGCCCCAAATAGAAATTCCCACAAGTCAAGATCCAAGAATTTATGCTACAATCTAGTGTTTGAATAATAAACTAGGTCCAACAACATGAATGGGCATGATTCAATTGATAAGAAATAACCCAAAATCACAGATTCAAGAAGAGACAAAAACAGATCTAAATAGATTATCAAGCTTAGGTCCAATTTCGTTTCATTCCATGTCCATATTAAATTTTACAAGTTTAAATCTCAAAGTAACTAGAACTTACAGATCGTGGTCTAAGAAATTGAGATGCAGAAGTTGAATCTAGAAACTAGTCGTCGATTGGTTGATTCGATGGATTCTGATTTGATAGCAGAAGAAAGCCCCCAATATGCAATTCCTAGCCGTAGTCCTCAAGAATTAGTCTTCGTGTTTTACTTTAATTTAATTATACCCTGATTTCTAGTTTCAACATGTTATTAAAATTCGGGTTGTTACATTCTCCCCTCCTTAAAGGATTTCGTCCCCGAAATCTTCAAGTTAAGAGGAATGTGTCCTACCATCCAATCATCCATCTACTCAATCATCAATCACAGGCATCCATTGTCCTTAAGAGATTTCTAATGTTGTATGAACATATGCAGAAAGTGTGTGTATATGTTCCTTATCTAATGCAAATGATCAGGCCTGATTGATCTTCTTAATGCAAAATATGTTTAGTGCAATGAGTTCAACATGTATGCAAATAGTCCTAGTCACATAAACACTATATGTGTGCACAAACATCCATCCATATGGATCATCCATATGATAACGCATCCAATTTCATCCATAAACAAGTATAAACACTCATGCATATGCAATATGGAAATGTGTCTGAGCCGATCTAGTGCCTAATGTGTGTTATGCAATCACGAGCAACCACTAGCAGCCACTTGCAACCACTTGCAACCATCAATCATAACATGTCTCAAACACATGTTTACACCCAATTGTTCCTACCTAAAGGTATAGTCGAACGATAAAAGCAAGTAAAAACCTTGTGCCCATTAGGCAATGACAAAACTGGAAATCTATGTCACATATATACTGATTTGGAGAAGAACTCCCTAAGCACTAGCCCCGAAGACCGAAATCAACATCGGGCTGACACCCAAAGAATTACTCAACTCAACCAATATATATGATTCTAGGGAACTAAGCATGATGGACACCCTCAAGCCCCAACATGTATTACTAACAGATGAGTCATACTCCCTATGGGGTTTGCAACAGAAATAGGATGGAGAATAGGACCGAGAGGATATACTTAAAAGATAGCATGTAAGTAAGCTCTACAGGAAAATAGGGATCAAGGATATACTCTTAAAATGAGATATGATACGCGTATCTAGTCTTCAATCTTCTGAGTCGCATTTCCTTGAGCTTAACTCCATTGTGCTTTCACCGTCTTTAACTTCACAATTTCGTAGCTTCTTAATTCTTGTTTCCAAAATATGAGTTGGAACTCATTCCACTGTTGCCTCTCGTTCCACTTTTACTTATTCTTCTTCTAGTATGCTCGACTTAAACATAACTGCGTACTCATGGTTTTATGCAAGCTCTCCAAAATTCACTAGTGAATCCTGGATCTCGTTTACTCACTATAAGGTATTCCACGCAGAAGAACTATCCCTTGAAAACAAACAAATGTCAACCGTGTTGCCAAATGTACTTACTAAGGTGATTTTCTATAACTCATGCATAAGCGAAATGAACCATCCGCCATAGTGGCGAACACTACTCGAGCGGATTGATAAATGTATCAAGAGATTCTAGGTAACTAAACATGGCAGAACCCTAAGGGTTACACTAGACTTCGAGGGCATTACCAAGGCAAGTCAAGCGTCTAACTACCCTATTTTCATACGCGAGAATGGTACCATTTCTGGACAACCACTCCATCCCTAGAATCAACCCATAGCCCAGAAATATAAGCTTTACTTCTAGACTCAACACTTAGCATAGACATTCTCAAATCCAAACAAGTCATGAATAAATGAGCCGATTTCCCAACAGGATTTGAGACAAAAATGGGATCCTCTACTACGCTAGTACTAAGGTGCAGAGACTCAACTATCGAAGCAGAATTAAAAGGATGCGATGTACAAAAACAAAGTTCTAATGGGATGATAGAAAAGAAAAGATGAACCTTTAACAGAAACGTTACCACCTCTCTTAGGTACGCTAGTAGTGAGAGCATACAATTACCCTCTCGAAGATCTTGTTCTTTTCCCTTGTCCTTGTCCTATAATACTTAACTACATGTCCCTTTTTACCATACTAAAGATACTCTCTTGTCGTGGGCTTTATTATTCTTTCACCTGGCCTATTTCCTTTCACCTTTTTCCTCTTTCGTGGATTAAGCCATATCAAAAAAATTCTCATTCTTAGACTTGTGTTCTTTATCCTCGTTCTTACTATCCTTGTATAGCTTGTTGACAAGTTTCTCGAAAGCTACTTCCATCGCACGACAACCCTACAAAGCTTGAAACAAGATTAGTCGCAAGTAAAACTACTGCGACTACAGATGGAGGTTGGGCACTCCTTTGCCCTCCGACATGTGTCGTATGCCTACAAACTATGGTGAAAAAGAAACATAGAAGAGACTCAAGAAGATAATCAAAAGATAGTGCATATGGCTTTGGGGAATATGCCTTTCATAAAACAAAACTTTTCTTAGAAAAATGCTTCTTTGTAAACGTTTTGAAAATAATTCAGAAGGTTTTTAAAAGCTTCTGTCCAGTCTGGTAACCTTCTGCTCCAACACCAAATGTAACACCCCACATCTGTTAAGGTCACTCACAAAGGGAATGCCTTAACTTCAATGGAGCATTATGGGTACTGGAACAGAAATATTACAAGACAGACATATATAAAACAGCGGAAGTAAAGTAGAAGTACTTTAAATCATTTATTAAATATAATTGTTTACAATAAAAGCCCATCAACTTCCAATACCCAATTACATAGCTAAAATATCTGTCTTGCTCAAAAACAAAAAAGCATAAAAACAAATTGTGATATTCCCCAATAAAGCAAAGCAAGCTATAGCCAAGAGAAATGCAAGCCGTACATGAAAGAGCCTTGGAGCTTGGTAAGATCTGAACTAAGTTGTATTCCCACCCTATGAACCTGGGGGGGGAGGGAAACGGAAGAAAAATAGGCGAAACAAACCGGGTCAGTCATAAGGACTAAGTAAGTCCTAGTGACTTTCAGCATAAAAACAGGTAAGATAACATGGCATGAATAAACTGAAAATAAACATAAGCATGATGACAAGATGAGCTACAGGCACGATAACTAAGAATAACATCTTATGATTTTTGTCATGTATAACATTGTAAGGTTCCCATTCAAGATGAACCAAGTATAATTTCGCAAGATTTCTATCAAACATCGCAAGATTTCTCTGCTTCACCATTTAAAATATTCCTATGATATCTATTTGCTCTGCACCACCCGTACTAGTATCCCAACCCATGCCATGCGTTGACTATAAAATGATCCCTTGCCCAATGTCATGAAATGATCCAATACTTGGTCTCACGAAACGATCTATTAATCGATCGGCTCCCTACAAATCCTATCTCGTTCATGTGTCTGTGTCATACGGCCCTATCACGAATGTAGTTACCTGTGCTAGGTCCACCATAGGATGTATCAAGCCCTAGGGTGCCAACCACCGACACGAATCAAGCACGCATAGTGTAAACCTACTGGTGCCCAATGCTTGCTTTTTCAACTCCGGACTACGTGCACGACCGTAGTCCGCCTGAACCTACAATGGCGCACCAACTCAGCCGTCGTTCTGGTCGCTTACAATCAGCCCAGTAATTGTGCCCCACTTTGCCTAGTTCCAGGGTACCATGATACATCTAGTGGGTTACTGTTGAAAAGGACCGCGTAACTAGGGTTTCCGTCCAGCAGGTTAAGTGTTATCATTTAAATTCGAGACTTAACCCCATTAGTCTAACATGTCAAGTTGGTTAAGTGTGGTCATTCAAGTTCGTGACTTAACCCGTCTATGTGTCATGTCAAATTGGCTAAGTGTTGTCGTTCAAGTTCATGACTTAGCCCTACGAATCATGTGTCAAGTTGGTTAAGTATCTTCAAGCGGTTCATGACTTAACCCTACCAAATCATCGTGTCAAATTGGTTAAGTATGTTCAAGCGGTTCATGACTTAACCCAACCAAATCATCATGTCAAATTGGTTAAGTATGTTCAAGCGATTCATGACTTAACCCTATCAAGTCATCGTGTCAATTTGGTTAAGTATATTCAAGCGGTTCATGACTTAACCCTATCAAGTCATCGTGTCAATTTGGTTAAGTATATTCAAGCGGTTCATGACTTAACCCTATCAAGTCATCGTGTCAATTTGGTTAAGTATATTCAAGCGGTTCATGACTTAACCCTATCAAGTCATTGTGTCAATTTGGTTAAGTATATTCAAGCGGTTCATGACTTAACCCTATCAAGTCATCGTGTCAAATTGGTTAAGTATATTCAAGCGGTTCATGACTTAACCCTACCAAATCATCGTGTCAAATTGGTTAAGTATATTCAAGCGGTTCATGTCTTAACCTTATCATGTGGCATTAATTCATTAATGCACCCCAACCTCTCACATTAGACTAGTTGTTGTGGTCACTGGATTCGCCGGGCAGATTTACACCACAACCAAGTCTAACCTCGGGTCTTAAGCACGATATGACCACTACCCACATTGGATCCTATTGTTTGCAGTCACTGGATTCGTCGGACGGTTCCGGGCAGATTTACACTGCAAACTCAGCCCAACCTCGAGTTGGCCATTTTCAAGTTCATTCTAATGTCATGTCCATGTTCAAGTTTCATGTCAAGTTCGTGTCTAGTTTCATGGCGAGTTTTATGTCCATATCCAGGTTCAGGTTATAACAGCGTTCATGTTTCAAGTTTTGCTTTTTATAAAGTTCATAATTCATGTTCATAACCCCATTCATGTTTTGCCTATTCTACCCAAATCGTATTCCCCTCGCACGTAAACATGAATTGATCCATACTAAAATAAATCCAAATCTCAGAATAAAGGGAATAACATCAAAACTATGATAGGAAAGAGGGACGAGCATAAAGCGATAAAAGGGGTTACAAGACTAGCATGACATAACTTGAGATAATTGGTTACAACATCACTGGCATATAGGATTTCAAATCTAGCAAGATATGGTAAACGCTGACATAAAAGAATAGGCATGCAAAAGCGAGCCAAATACAAGGATAATGGATCCAATGGTTTTGGTGTACAAAATAGCGAATTAACTGAGCAAGTCACACCCTAGGTATGCGATCCAACAAAATGCCAATTCGGTGCACAACATGGTTTTCAACAATAGTGTTATGGGCATGAACAATCAACTATAATAGTCCTAGGCAATTAATCCCAGTAGTCATAGGTGGAAATCTCATAGTTATGAATCATAAGCGACTCATCACAATAATCATGGATAATTATCAAAAAATAGTTCTAGGCAAATAGTCATAGGCAATTTACAGTAATAGTTTCAAAGTCATGGTCATATATAATAACCTTATGTTCATAATCATAGGTAATAATTCTCATAGTCAAGAGTCATAGGTGATTAGCCACAATTGTCCTCGTCATAGTCATAGGCATAGTCTTATGTTCACAGTCACAGGCATAGGCATAATCTTATGCTCACAGTCATAGGCATAGTCTTATGTTCTTAGTCATAGGCATAAGCATAGTCTTATGTTCATCGTCATAGTCATAGGCATAGGCAAAACCTTATGTCCACAGTCATAGACATATTAAGGTTATAGACATGAAATAATTTGATTTACAACATGAATAGGCCCCAAATAGAAATATTCCCACAAGTCAAGATCCAAGAATTTATGCTACAATCTAGTGTTTGAATAATAAACTAGGTCCAACAACATGAATGGGCATGATTCAATTGATAAGAAATAACCCAAAATCACAGATTCAAGAAGAGACAAGAACAGATCTAAATAGATAATCAAGCTTAGGTCCAATTTCGTTTCATTCCATGTCCATATTAAATTTAACAAGTTTAAATCTCAAAGTAACTAGAACTTACAGATCGTGGTCTAAGAAATTGAGATGCAGAAGTTGAATCTAGAAACTAGTCGTCGATTGGTTGATTCGATGGATTCTGATTTGATAGCAGAAGCAAGCCCCCAATATGCAATTCCTAGCCGTAGTCTTCAAGAATTAGCCTTCGTGTTTTACTTTAATTTAATTATACCCTGATTTCTAGTTTCAACATGTTATTAAAATTCGGGTTGTTATAGTAAATTTTAGTACTCAGGGAAGTATCGCGTAAAACGGCGTCCGTATGTGGAAAAGGAAAAATAAAAGGCCAAAATTTGAATTAAATTTTGACGGTAATTGGAATTTGATCGTGTTAACGGCAAAACTGGAACCTGAGACCTATCCAGAAAACTTAAGAACATAAAATATTAGCTATATATGAAGTTTGGGAAAATCCTATATCAAATATAGAAAGTTACTAAGGAAACAAAATTAAAATAAATTATTTGAAAATCCAAATGAACTCTGATTTTGGATTTGAACACATAGGATTGAAATACGTTAGAAACCGGACGATACGGTGAAAGAATTTCTGAAAACCGTCATCGTTTGATACTCCAATATGAGACCGGAAGGTGTTGAAACTAACACAAAACACTATTTTGAATTTGAATTTAAATTAGTTGAAAGTTTAAACGAATTCGAATTTGAAATATTTTTATATGTTATTGAAGAGCAAGAAAAATTGAACAACATGGTTGAAAAAAAATTTGAATATGGTATCAATAAGTAAGGCAAATTAACGTCCGAATAGGGTTGAGAAAACACACTTTACTATTCATAAATTATTAAATTTATTAATAATTTTATTAATTTAAGGATTAATCCTAGCCACCCATTTTCGACCGTTGGAATTGCGCCACCTCAGCGATACATCTGACTTCCCAAACTATACCCCCCTCCCCTTCATTTTAAACTCACTTCCTCCCTCTCCCTCAAGCTTTGGCAATGGCAGAAAAAATAATAAAAAAATATAGGGAAAAGGAAGAAAAGGAGAAAGGAGGACAAGACTAGGAGCTAGGGACTCTTAGGCAAAAGTTTGGATTTCACGGGGTAAGGTAAACTAAACCTTTTATAATTTTGGTAATGAATTTATGATTATTTGAGGGTATATAAATTACAGTTAAAATAGAATTTGTCAAAAATAAATACCGGAACATTCTGGGATGACAGAGAGGATAGTGTCTAGGCCTGAGTTTGGAAAATATAGTTTCCTGCTCTCCCTGGCTATCCCTAACTGATCCGAAGGATGAGATGGTTAATTAAAATTTTAATCTAAATTTAATTTGAAATTATTTGAATTTATAATAGAATAATGGCAATTTGCATAATTTTAGCTAAAAACTTTAAAGGCTTATAACTTTTCCAACTCAAATCGGATTTCCACGAAACAAGGACCATTGGATTTCTATTGACAAGAACTTCAAAATGAGTGGAAGCAGATTTTAGTTTCAGCTTATAATTTTTAAGTTATAATTAAATTAATATTTTAAAATATTTTATGTGGAGATTAAATTTATTCATTTAATATTAAAATGGGTTTTTGATTTTAAATAATTGATATGGCTAGAGATGGGAAAGTGGGATTTTTCAGAAGGGTAGGGAAGGTAATTTGGCTGATAACGCAATTAGAAATTAATTACGAAAAAATAATTAAATTAAATTAAATATATATTCGTTTAAATTAGGTAAATATTGTAAATAGCATAACTTTTGCATACGTTAACGGAATTCAACGAAACAGGATCCGTTGGGATTGCAGCGACGAAGCCTAGACGATGGAGCTGGTTTGGTGTCAATCAGAAGCTATTGGAATTATATGTAATTTCAAACGTGTGTTTGAAGTTATATAAAATGACGCGACAATTGTGAATCGAATACAAATTTGGTGAGTTAATTCTCACACCTTCTGGAATTCTGTGATGTGGTAAATTCATACTAAAAATATAATTTACCTTTAAAAATATAAATTGGTTGATTGGTTGCTATTGGCTGCTATTATTTGAGTGGTTGCTGACATTTATATTTTATCGTTTTAAAATATTGAATGATTGAAATTTATTTCATATATTATTATGAAATGTATAACGAGCTGTGTTGCAGGGAAGAACAGGTTGGAGGGATCCGACCGGATTCCTCAAATATTTTATATGTTGTTTGTTTGTTGTATATTGTTGATATTTGAACTGATTGGACCCCATATGGTAGAAAAACCATGTTTGAGCGTGATGGTTGAATAAATATTCACCTGTGTTGTGTTTAAAATTAACCGACAGTGTTGATTTGGTAATTGGCAGTGAATGGCCTGAAAAGTGTGGTTTCAGACGTCGGTTTTACCGTTCGGTGAATCGACGCAGTTTTAAAGTTATAAATTATTTTTATAACTGAATAAAAGTTTTCAGTCAATTTATATAATGAATTAATTTAGAGATTTGGAACAGATATTTTAATCGAGCTTTTCAAAGAAATGTATAATCCAAGTTCAAAACGAAACTTATGAATGAGATATGTATATGCAAAGAGGTAAATAATTTAATGACCCAAAAATACGATCCAATTTGAGCTGACTAAATAACACAAGTCCACCCCAAATTGCACTGGAAATCAGGAAATTAATAGAAAGAAGATAGAGGGTGAGGGAAGATAAGATAGAAACTTAGAATAGAAGAAGAAGAAGAACACACATCAGAGTAACACGAACCTCACAGCGGAACGAATAACATATATTAGATAACATATCTTTGAAATAAAAGATTTTACTTGAATACACATATCATCATCAAGTACAGCACTTACAACACAGCGGAAATAAACTATAGCTATATGATCCTGAAGCCTCCTGCTCCAGCTCTTCAAGTATCTGTAAATTCCTGACTACTTGACTGCCCATACAAAATTGGGCACCCAAGAGTTTAGGGAAAACAAAACAAAATAAACTCCAAGTCAATCATGGGACTGGTATGAGTAAAACAGTTAAAAACAGTTCGAACAAGTAAACGATATCTCATAAGACCACGCCGTATAACGGAACAGGTTTTTCCCTTATGAGAATCCAAAATATCTTTATATCAAAAACCTTTTGATATTATAATAATGTCTATCAACCACAATATAATAATCATCTAGCAGAAATGCTTTCATCTCACATTCTACATATATAGTATACAATCAAATCCGCAAGCACGTATTGGGTAATGGATTTCCAACTATGACAAGGTATGGAACCACCTTTTGCTAGTGTACCTCTAGAGAGGAATACACTGGGTTCAACAAGAACATCTTGCAACCCGGCCACACATGACCGACCACTCATTTCGCTTGAGTGTATCGAATGTATATCACCAACGGTTGGGACCAGCAACCGTTTCCCGAATGGGACAGTATCGACAATAGATTTTTAGAAATAAATGAAACTCTAGATCAGGTGATTATACACCCTACTTCGGAGCGACCGACTTAGCCATGCTGCCTGCTCGATTTCTGTCATTCACTGGTTGATGAGGCTAGAAGCTACGCTTTATCATCACACCAGATTCACTTTGAATGTCACATTGTCAAATCCATCAAATCACCGATTGACGTCTACAACAATATATTATGTGTTAGCTAAAAGAAGTTTCCTTCTCTGCTTCCACTCTTGGTACGGTTGGAGAAATCAATATACGTGATCGTCTGGAAATACTTTGTCGGACATCCGTCCATACAAGTCATCCAGGAACAGGATGAACCGAAGGCACTATTCAGTATATCCATCTTAGACACTGTTATCTAAGATTTATACAACAGCCCTTGCACTTTACTCCGTCTTCAATTTTCTTTGGCATATGTGATTCGCAAGGCTTATGCCAATATAGAGTGGTTCTTTGGATAATAATCCAACCGGTCTCTCCATATTAACAACGTTAAAATGGTCAAAACTTCGATAGTCGGTGAGTTAACTATCAAAGAAAAACAGGTGTGCAAACAACGATATCATTTCCAAATGGAAATTCTATCCATCCATCATCAATCACTACCATTCCACAACTATCAGACTCTAACTGTAAACTAATAAGAGAACAACTTCCCAAGTATAAACCCCGAAGGCCGAAACCAACATCAGATCGACACTTAGAAAACTATTCAATTTACTAATCTCTAGTCAGTTTCTAATTTTTCTTAACTCTATTTCTTTAACTCTGTTCAATTAATTCTATTTGATTAACTCTAACTGAATAACTCTAACTGAATAACTCTATTCTGTTTTAACTTTATTTCGAATAACTATATTCGATTTAAATCCTTCGAATATAAACTATATTCGATTAACTACTTCTTGATATACTCTAATCGAATAACTTTATTTGATTAACACTATTCCCTTTTTATAATTCTATTTGTTTTCTAAATATTCTCCTTTATAATATCCTATTTATTTTCGAATAAATATTCCTTTATCCCATTCTATTCGTTTTATCAACATTTTTCCCTTCTATAAAACTCTATTCGTTTTATAAACATTTTCCCCTTTATTTTATTCTATTTATTCTAACAAATAAATATTTCCTTTTGTAATATCCTTTTTATTTCCTAAATCAATAACCCTTATAAATCCTATTTATTTATTTCTAAATAAATATCTCCTTTATTTTATTCTATTTATTCTAACAAATAAATATTTCCTTTCATTTTATCCTTCGATTATATAAATTCCTTCTTCTATAAAATCCTTCGATTTTATACATCTATTTCCTTTATAATACCCTTTTTCCTTTTCTATATAAAATCCATCGATTTTATATAAATAATTCATTTTCAAAATACACTTTGAAAATCCCCTTTCCCTCATCCAGTATTTCTTATGGTATTTAACATCCCATATAACAACGATATATATTGTCCAAACACACATAATCAACACAGATTATATATCACATCATATATCACAATATATGAATCACAGTAAAATAAATGTTGAGGAATCCAGCCAACATGTTTCCCTACATCCACAGATGTTACACAATATAATCAACATCACTTTCAGTTCAATATGAAATATTCTGTTAAACAGAATCAAATATAGAAATTCAACTAACTGACTAGCAGTTCAATCAAATAGTCAATACACAGTCAATCAGCCAATATTTAACAGTTCTAAAAATACAACATGAAATTATAAACTGTTCAGGGTTATTGAGATTTACTCACTTTGGCAGTTCATCGTTAAAGAACGATAAACTGTTGTTTGATTTGAATCAAACAGTTTATTTCGCCATAAATTCAAACGAGCTCCACTCCACTCCCAGTCAGTCCCATTGTGTTGCTCCCGTCCATACGATCCCAACGCAACTTATGGTTCGTGATTCTGATTTCATATGAATAAGTTATTGACATAACAAGTTTTAAAACTAATTTAATTAAAATATAAACTTAACTAATTTTTTTTCAATTGGGCCTTTAACCTTTCAACCCAGCCCATACTTCTCAAGCCCGTCCCTTTCCTTAAGAAACCAAACCCGTAAATCATCCTCTTCCCAAATCACAGAATTCACGGCCGCCTTCCTCGTTGCTTTCCTATCACCATTTACCGTCTGTTTTCACCCCCAAATGCCTCCATCTCTCAATCGAAACCCTAAACAGATTTATACCATCGATCCTCTCTTCACCTCCTCTACCAAACCATACCCTAAATACTTAACTCGATCGCTGCACTATTTCGCGGCCCGGAGCATCCGCTCACCAGTACTGGTCACCACAAATTCTTGAATTCGAACCACCCTATCATCTCCAATTGATGCTAATTTCCTCGACAAACAGGAATTCGAAGTCCATTTATTTAAATCGACACTTGTATAATATGAAATTCCTAACCCTAGGCCTTCTGGAAAACCTCAGTGAACCCAAACGGTGATCGCACCCATCATAGAGCACATGAGGTGGAAGAGAAACAACATACGAATTCACGAATATTTTTCAAATGAATTTTAGATCTGTGTGGAATTTTATTTTTGATTTTCTTTGAATTTTAAGTGGCGGCTTGTATTTGATGTTCACTGAAGAACGATGTCCTTAGGCCTTAATTTAATGAACGATATTTATAAAGACATCAAATTTTTCTGTGAGGTGTGGTGGCCTTTGTTTTGACCAGAAGGGGAATTAAAGGAGTAGGAATGTCCACGCTTTCTTTTTTTTATTTTGTTGGCATCGCAAGACCCTCACGTTTAGGTTGAGAAACTAATATTTGAGGGTACCCTGCTTTCATTCATTACGATTTGCTATCGACCGAAATAAGAATACCGTTATACTCAGCAAGGTGTTACGCTCCCAAAAATATAATAATACCGGTTGATTAACTCATATTTTGAAACTTCAAAATGTTGATTTCAGGGTGCGAAATACTTCAAATAAAAAGTCGCTTATTTAATTAATTAAAAATTACAATAAAATTCTAAAAATTAAATTATCGTTATATCCCAAAAGAACCTCGTCTAAATTAAAACCCGATATTCAATTATTTTGAAAACCCTTTTATAACGTAAATAAAGCATTGCAAATTATAAAGGAATTCCACAGCGACTTTTCTGAAATTTGATTTGGACGTACATCAAAATCTACACGACGAAATCCCGATTTTTCTCTTCCACTAGAAAGATATACTCCACCAGCTCCACACGTTTCTTATTTCATAGAAATCCGGCTTAAAACGAATCCTATACATTCAGTTGAAGTTCAAATTGCCAAATTACGAACTGCAGCGCCATTTCGAGCTCGAATTTGATTATAATATAATTATACGTTCAAACTATCGTTTATATAATATATTCGTTATTCAAATTCAATTCCAAGCTGAATTAAATATCACAGATGATCCAGTTCACACCATATCGCCATTTCAGCCAATTCTGATTATTTTAGAATTAAATATATTATTTAGTTTATTATTTTAATTAAATATTCACCATTATTTAATTAAACCACCATTAAATTCACTATATCACTATTTATATAATTAAATAAATTAATTATAATACCTCTGCCAATGCGGGTCATTACAATATTTCCCACTTAAAATAATTTCGTCCTCGAAATTGCTAAAGCTTGAAGACGACCCTATCTACTGGTTAGAACTTTTGTTCACTTCTTAACTCCGGTTTCACTAAATCAAATTATTTTAATTAAATTATTAATCAATTCTTATCAACGAAAATATTCAAAAATCCTGAAAATTTTCTAACACCTTAACTTTTTGAAAAAATTCGCCAGTACCTCCTTTGTACTGGTCAATAGGTCAAACTCCAATTCGCCTCTCTGGGCCATCTCCAACCCAAAAGAAAATCAAACAGCCAAGCGGCTTGCCAATTCGGCTCATCAAAATATCATGCCATATGAAATATAAACTTGTATTTTTTTTGTCGGGCATATCAACTCTATCACGTCCATATGCTATCAACTCAGCATATACCAACGTTATCCCAATCAAATTCTGAAATCACTTTTATCTCCAACACAACCATTCACTTTTACCAAGCCAAATTTTCATTTCAAATTCAAATTTCGTTCTTGATCCCGAATCCTTAACTCGATTATCCAATTACATTTCAAATTCAAATTTCACAAATCCAATCCTATTCGATTTCAATTCAATTTCAGTTACCACTTAACTGACTTTACTTAAATCCCAATTTCCTTTCACAAGTTCACATTTAATTTGTTTTAAATTAAACCATCTATTTCTGGGATTTTTTAAACATCTTTGTTTTTCTCAAAAATCAAACTCCCCCCTTCGAAGTTCAAAACAACTTGTTTTCTAAACAATTCAAAAACAAAATCTTTGGTAGTAATCCGTCACTTAGAACTCGAAAATGAACACTGATGATGTCTAGATTCATTATCAGAATCTATTTTCCAGCTATCACGGTGAGTTCAATACTATATCACTTTCAGTTTGAAAAACGTTTTCAAAATCATTCTTTAACCCTTTTATCTTGAAATCAGTTCAAAATATCATTCACAATTTTTATTTTTATTTGGAATACAATTTAAAATCTCCCAGGATCTTAAAATTTCCTTATACTTAATCCAGATTCATTTACCAACATTTATTCAAATTTCCAACATTTGAATTTCAATTTTGATTTTAATTTCAGATTTAATTCATTTGATTTCCCTTATATGAATTCTGGTTGGTTATATATAACCATTTCACTCTATAATCTTACTCGATTATAATTACAACCAATATATATATATATATTCCCTCTATATCAGGATATAATTTGGGTAAATTTATTCTATTTACCCTCTTTTCAAAGTATCTCGTGTCGACCCATTGTATTCGAGTGTTTTTAAACTCCTACCGATACAGTGGATCAAACTGATCGACCAGAACTCATCAACAACTCAACCAATGAATCCCCACAATTTAAAACAATTTTTATATCAATAACAAATATGCTCACTCGTGTATATATATACACTCAAACTCAAGCTAGGGTATTGCTAACCCTATCTCTACCGAGTCACGCCATAGAGCCAAGGTAATTCACTTAAACTTAAGCTCTGATACCAACTGTAATGACCCTAAAATCTGATCCAATTTGAGCTGACTAAATAACACAAGTCCACCCCAAATTGCACTGGAAATCAGGAAATTAATAGAAAGAAGATAGAGGGTGAGGGAAGATAAGATAGAAACTTAGAATAGAAGAAGAATAAGAACACACATCAGAGTAAGACGAACCTCACAGCGGAACGAATAACATATATTAGATAACATATCTTTGAAATAAAAGATTTAACTTGAATATACATATCATCATCAAGTACAGCACTTACAACACAGCGGAAATAAACTATAGCTATATGATCCTGAAGCCTTCTGCTCCAGCTCTTCAAGTATCTGTAAATTCCTGACTACTTGACTGCCCATACAAAATTGGGCACCCAAGAGTTTAGGGAAAACAAAACAAAATAAACTCCGGGTCGGTCATGGGACTGGTATGAGTAAAACAGTAAAAAACAGTTCGAACAAGGAAACGATATCTCATAAGACCACGCCGTATAACGGAACGAGTATTTCCCTTACGAGAATCCAAAATATCTTTATATCAAAAACCTTTTGATATTATAATAATGTCTATCAACCACAATATAATAATCATCTAGCAGAAACGCTTTCATCTCACGTTCTACATATATAGTATACAATCAAAACCGCAAGCACGTATTGGGTAATGGATTTCCAACTATGACAAGGTATGGAACCACCTTTCGCTAGTGTACCTCTAGAGAGGAATACACTGGGTTCAACAAGAACATCTTGCAACCCGGCCACACATGATCGACCACTCATTTCGCTTAAGTGTATCGAATGTATATCACCAACGGTTGGGATCAGCAACCGTTTCCCGAATGGGATAGTATCGACAATAGATTTTTAGAAATAAATGAAACTCTAGATCAGGTGATTAAACACCCTACTTCGGAGCGACCGACTTGGCCATGTTGCCTGCCCGATTTCTGTCATTTACTGGTTGATGAGGCTAGAAGCTACGCTTTATCATCACACCAGATTCACTTCGAATGTCACATTGTCAAATCCATCAAATCACCGATTGACGTCCACAACAATACATTATGTGTTAGCTAAAAGAAGTTTCCTTCTCCGCTTCCACTCTTGGTACGGTTGGAGAAATCAATATACGTGATCTTCTGGAAATACTCTGTCAGGCATCCATCCATACAAGTCATCCAGGAACAGGATGAACCGAATGCATTATTCAGTATATCCATCTTAGGCACTGTTATCTAAGATTTATACAACAGCCCTTGCACTTTACTACGTCTTCAATTTTCTTTGGCATATGTGATTCGCAATGCTTATGCTAATACAGAGTGGTTCTTTGGATAATAATCCAACCGGTCTCTCCATATTAACAACGTTAAAATGGTCAAAACTTCGATAGTCGGTGAGTTAACTATCAAAGAAAAACAGGTGTGCAAACAACGATATCATTTCCAAATGGAAATTCTATCCATCCATCATCAATCACTACTATTCCACAACTATCAGACTCTAACTGTAAACTAATAAGAGAACAACTTCCCAAGTATAAACCCCGAAGGCCGAAACCAACATCAGAACGACACTTAGAAAACTATTCAATTTACTAGTCTCTAGTCAGTTTCTAATTTTTCTTAACTCTATTTCTTTAACTCGATTCAATTAATTCTATTTGATTAACTCTAATTGAATAACTCTATTCTGTTTTAACTTTATTTCGAATAACTATATTCGATTTAACTCCTTCGAATATAAACTATATTCGATTAACTACTTCTTGATATACTCTAATCGAATAACTTTATTTGATTAACACTATTCCCTTTTTATAATTCTATTTGTTTTCTAAATATTCTCCTTTATAATATCCTATTTATTTTCTAATAAATATTCCTTTATTCTATTCTATTCGTTTTATCAACATTTTTCCCTTCTATAAAACTCTATTCGGTTTATAAACATTTTCACCTTTATTTTATTCTATTTATTCTAACAAATAAATATTTCCTTTTATAATATCCTTTTTATTTCCTAAATCAATAACCCTTATAAATCCTATTTATTTATTTCTAAATAAATATCTCCCTTATTTTATTCTATTTATTCTAACAAATAAATATTTCCTTTCATTTTATCCTTCGATTGTATAAATTCCATCTTTTATAAAATCCTTCGATTTTATACATCTATTTCCTTTATAAAACCCTTTTTCCTTTTCTATATAAAATCCATCGATTTTATATAAATAATTCATTTTCAAAACACACTTTGAAAATCCCCTTTCCCTCGTCCAGTATTTCTTATGGTATTTAACATCCCATGTAACAACGATATATATCGTCCAAACACACATAATCAACGCAGATTATATATCACATCATATATCATAATATATGAATCACAGTAAAATAAATGTTGAGGAATCCAGCCAACATGTTTCCCTGCATCCACAGATGTTACACAATATAATCAACATCACTTTCAGTTCAATATGAAATATTCTGTTAAACAGAATCAAATATAGAAATTCAACTAACTAACTAGCAGTTCAATCAAACATCAATACACAGTCAATCAACCAATATTTAATAGTTCTAAAATACAACATGAAATTATAAATTGTTCAGAGTTAGTGAGATTTACTCACTTCGGCAGTTCATCGTTAAAGAACGATAAACTGTTGTTTGATTTGAATCAAACAGTTTATTTCGCCATAAATTCAAACGAGCTCCACTCCACTCCCAGTCAGTCCCATTGTGTTGCTCCCATCCATACGATCCCAACGCAACTTACGGTTCGTGATTCTGATTTCATATGAATAAGTTATTGAGATAACAAGTTTTAAAACTAATTTAATTAAAATATAAACTTAACTATTTTTTTCAACTGGGCCTTTAACCTTTCAACCCAGCCCACACTTCTCAAGCCCGTCCCTTTCCTTAAGAAACCAAACCCATAAACCATCCTCTTCCCAAATCACAGAATTCACGGCCGCCTTCCTCGTTGCTCTCCTATCACCATTTACCGTCTGTTTTCACCACCAAACGCCTCCATCTCTCAATTGAAACCCCAAACAGATTTATACCATCGATCCTCTCTTCACCTCCTCTACCAAACCATACCCTAAATACTTAACTCGATCGCTGCACTAGTTCGCGGCCTGGAGCTTCCGCTCATCAGTACCGGTCACCACAAATTATTGACTTCGAACCACCCTATCATCTCTTATTGATGCTAATTTCCCCGACAAACAGGAATTCGAAGTCCATTTATTTAAATCGACACTTGTATAATATGAAATTCCTAACCCTAGGCCTTCTGGAAAACCTCAGCGAACCCAAATGGTGATCGCACCCATCATAGAGCACATGAGGTGGAAGAGAAACAGCATACGAACTCACGAATATTTTTCTTATGAATTTTAGATCTGTGTGGAATTTTATTTTTGATTTTCTTTGAATTTTAAGTGGCGGCTTGTATTTGATGTTTGCTGAAGAACGATGTCCTTAGGCCTTAAGGAAATGAACGGTATTTATAAAGACATCAAATTTTTCTGTGAGGTGCGGTGGCCTTTGTTTTGACCAGAAGGGGGATTAAAGGAGTAGGAATGTCCACGCTTTTTTTTTATTTTGTTGGCATCGCAATACCCTCGCGTTTAGGTTGAGAAACTAATATTTGAGGGTACCCTGCTTTCATTCATTACGATTTGCTATCGACCGAAATAAGAATACCGTTATACTCAGCAAGGTGTTATGATCCCAAAAATATAATAATACCGGTAGATTAACTCATATTTTGAAACTTCAAAATGTTGATTTTAGGGTGCGAAATACTTCAAATAAAAAGTCGCTTATTTAATTAATTAAAAATTACAGTAAAATTCTAAAAATTAAATTACCTCTATGTCCCAAAAGAACCTCGTCTAAATTCAAACCCGATATTCAATTATTTTGAAAACCCTTTTGTAACGTAAATAAAGCGTTGCAAATTATAAAGGAATTCCACAGCGACTTTTCTGAAATTTGATTTGGACGTACATCAAAATCTACATGACGAAATCCCGAATTTTCTCTTCCACTAGAAAGATATACTCCACCAGCCCACAAGTTTCTTATTTCATTGAAATCTGGCTTAAAACGAATCCTGTACATTTAGTTGAAGTTCAAATTGCCAAATTACGAACTGCAGCGCCATTTCGAGCTCGATTTTGATTATAATATAATTATACGTTTAAACAGTCATTTATATAATATATTCGTTATTCAAATTCAATTCCAAGCTGAATTAAATATCACAGATGATCCAGTTCACACCATATTGCCATTTCAGCCAATTCTGATTATTTTAGAATTAAATATATTATTTAATTTATTATTTTAATTAAATATTCCCCATTATTTAATTAAACCACCATTAAATTCACTATATCACTATTTATATAATTAAATTAATTAATTATAATACCTCTACCAATGCGGGTCATTACAAATAAGGTTTTTCTTAATTAAAGTGAATTCGACTAAATGAAATTTAACGGGGATAGTTAATCGATTAATAATGGGCTAAAGTGTGTAAATGGTTTTAGAATAGATCTAAGCTAAGTTGTGATAAGATGATTAAACGGATTAGTCAATATGATTTGGAAGAAACCCGAGTAAGGTTTAAAGGGATTAAACCAAAGTGATAACTTAAATATAAAGAATTAAATTAAGCAATGTAAGGTAATTGAAATAAGGTTTTCAATGCAAGGGAAATACATACAAATATTATGTGCTAAATATCGATAAAAGGATTTTGGCCCAAGTGTTCAAAAAACATGGTAACTGAAATCGGTAAGGGAGCATAAAGACCTAAATAAGATTTTTACTTTATGTTTCAAATTAAGTATGGCGAATTTGAAGGGAATGATACTTTAAAGGAATTAAGTAAAGCGATATTCGAACGAAGATTTCAAATGAAGGAAATGGTTTATAAAACCAGATTTGAAACAAGGTGGTAAATGAGATTTGAATAGCAGTGGTTAAGTTACGACCAGGTATTAATCTGAGATAAGGACGTTGTCGATCAAGGTCTGAGAGGTAAATAGAATACCCCAACTTGAACGGCTTCGTTATTATCAAGGAATGGTATCGGTTTGAAATGTGTGAAAGGTGTTGTGATCGGCGGGATGTCCCATACGTGTAGTATTGATAATAAATACGAGATTTTGGGAATATAAATATAAATAAGGATATTTGGTTTTAAATTATAAGTCAACATTTGATTTGTCAAATATATTTTAAAGAGGCCAAGTCATGCCAAGTACTGAATCAGAAAACTCATTGTGTTCACACTATTGATTTTGATAGTTAAATCACCGACTATCAAAACCTGACCAATACGATTGTTGGTACGGAAAGACCGTGATCGAATTTATATTCGAAAACCATTCCGACCAACAAATACGTGAAGACGTAAATGGAAGACAGAGCAAGTGATGACCGTGGATCTTCATAAGCGGAAGGACTAATTGTCGAATCTCTCTGGCTTGCAACCAGAGTTATTTGGTTTGTGATTCTGTCGTGGTCGAAATCCAGGGGTTGCAAGGACTACTCGCTACTGATCCTTGGGGTGATTCCTATAATGGATGCAGTAGGAGGGTGCCTTCGGTTCATTATGTTCCTGGATGAATGGTATGGACAAATGTCTGACAGAGTATTTCCTTAGAACTACGTACGTTGATTTTTACAAATATACCGAGTTGGTGGCAAAGAGGGGCACTTCTTTAATACCCAGAGTATATTTGTGGACGTCAATTAGTGATTTAACGGATCTGACGATGTGGCATCCAAAGTGAATGATGGCCTGATTTTCGAAGAGATGAGTTCTAGCCTCAAGCCTCATCAACCGGGAGATGACAAAAATCAGGCAGGCAGCATGGCTATGTGGGTCGCTTCCATTAGGGTGTATGATCACCTATCTAGAGAAATTCCATTTGCTTCTTAAATCTATGTTTCGATGTTGTCCCTTATCGGGAGGCGGTTGCTGATCCCAACCGTCGGTGATATACATTCGATACACTCAAGCGAAATGAGTGGTCGGTCATGTGAGGGCCGGGTTGCAAGACGTTCTTGTTGAACCCAGTGTATTTTCCTCTAGAGATACACTATCAGCAGCTGGTCGCATACCTTGTCAAGGTTGGAATCCAATATCCAATAAGTGCCCGCGGTTTTGGTTTGTGTACTATATATGGGGAGCGTGAGATGCAAGCGTTCCTCTAGATTGTTATTTATTTGTATTTAGACATTATGATAATATCAGAGCAAGTATGATTTAAAAAATGTTTTGGGTTATAGTAAGGTAAAAACCGTCCGTGTTTATGTGTGGGCTGGTCTTACTATTATCCTTTGATTTCAGAAAGAATTTCCAAAGTTAAACAAGTGTGTGTTCTGTGAATTTATCAATGATAGTATTCCAGACTGACCCGGTGTATTTTGTTTTAAATCAAATGTGCTCGGGTCAGACCGAGTATATTCCAGGTTACGTTTCACTTGGAGTTTCAGGAGCTAGAAGCAGGAGGCTTCACCGCTAGTTATATAGAGTTATTATTCCTCTATGTCTTATATATGTTGTACTCTGATGATTGGTATGTATATACAGTTTTTGTATAAAGGATTTGTTATATTATATTTTATCTGTTCCGCTGTGAGATTCTGATGTGTTCTTCTTCTTTCTTCTATTCTAATACTTCTTTCTTTCTATTCTCACCCTCTAAATTCTTTCTCATGACAATCTGGGGGTTCGATACTTGGGTTTTTGGCAAGTAATACGGGTTTATGTATTGTTGTCGAAGACTCGAGCGTCGAGTTTTTCCCTGGGTCGTTACAG
The DNA here is from genome assembly GCA_030737875.1 of Allium sativum. NCBI lineage: Eukaryota > Viridiplantae > Streptophyta > Magnoliopsida > Asparagales > Amaryllidaceae > Allium > Allium sativum. Next base: position 421,423,761 of record CM060909.1, on the reverse strand, counting down.
TGGTATCAGAGCTTTTGGTTTAGTGATAACCTTGGCTCTATGGTGTGACTCAATAGAGATGGGGTTAGTAACACCCTAGATTGAGTCCGAGTATATATGTGAGAGCGCGTATTTGTAATTTGATATAAAATATATTTTTGAAAATATTTTTGACCAATATATTTTGTAAAATAATAAAGGTGATGATTTCCATAAATAATTATTATATGGAAAATCAATTGGATTGTTGATTTGAATGATATGCTTGGATTGTGTTGTTGATTGCTTGGATATAAATTTGAAATGGATAGACTTGGTTGAAAACCAATGTGAAATAACAAGTTGAATAAATCAATTCAGATAAATTTGGATGGATAATTAAAGAAATAAATCAAGTGACTATAAACAATTATAATCTCGTTTGAGTAGAAGTGTGTGTGAATAATTGGTTGATATGTATGATATGGGTGTTTTTGAACCTAATCGACATTTGTTTTGAAGACAAATGAATTCCTTTGAGTTGAGAATAGGTGTTGAAGTACCAATTTAGATTTAAAATCCATCCAAGAGAGAAATTCTGATGTTATTTGAATCCAGTTTGAATAAAGCTGCAAAATAATGAAGCAAGCTCGAATAAAATATATCGCTTAATAATGCTCGCCAAAAGGTACGCTTACGCAAATATGAATTTTTTGATTTTGATTTGGGTTTTGAGTTTGAATTTTGGATTTTCCGACCATGATGGTCGATGAATATTTATTTCTTGATCCTGCAATATTGCAAATGGTCCTCCGTGCAGGGGAGACTCTGCCAAAATTTTTCCAAAATTTATGGCATTAGAAATTTTTTGAAATTTTTTGGGAAATTATTTTATTTGAAATAAATTGGTTATAAAACCAATTGGGTTAGTTTAAAAATAAAATCGAGTTTTAAATTAAACATTTTTGCAAAGATAATAGTTGACGGCATTTCTTCTACCTTAGCACTTTCGAGGACGAAATTATTTTAAGGGGGAAGGAATGTAATGGCCCAGATTTTTGACCATTTAGTTTAATATTTAAAAATGGTTTTTAATATTGTTTTGGAATTTTAAATGGTTTAATTTCAATAATTTTGAATATTTTATTAATATAAATAATTAAATATTAATATAATAATATTTTATTTCGAAATGGTCGGAATTTAGTGGATATGCAATATAATGTGAACTGGCAATATAAAAGGATAAATTTTTAATTTGAAATAGTATGTTTACAAAGGAAGTAGTAGCTAACGAACTCGGATTTCGATGAAATCAGTTTCATTAAATCCGAAATGATGAAATTAGGTAACCAACCAAGTTACGTCAAAAATGGCATTCGGTAGATAGGTTAAATTCGCAAAAGATTCAAAATTTGAATTAAAAACGGGCGATTTTGAGAATATCTTGAGAACGGGATATCGCTAGATAATGAAACCACCTTCGTGAGATCCGAAATAGTAAATTTTAGTACTCAGGGAAGTATCGCGTAAAACGGCGTCCGTATGTGGAAAAGGAAAAATAAAATGCCAAAATTTGAACTAAATTTTGACTGTAATTGGAATTTGATCGTGTTAACGGAAAAACTGGAACCTGAGACCTATCCAGAAAACTTAAGAACATAAAATATTAGCTATATATGAAGTTTGGGAAAATCCTATATCAAATATAGAAAGTTATTAAGGAAACAAAATTAAAATAAATTATTTGAAAATCCAAATGAACTCTGATTTTGGATTTGAACACATAGGATTGAAATACATTAGAAACCGGACGATACGGTGAAAGAATTTCTGAAAACAGTCATCGTTTGATACTCCAACATGAGACCGGAAGGTGTTGAAACTAACACAAAACACTATTTTGAATTTGAATTTAAATTAGTTGAAAGTTTAAACGAATTCGAATTTGAAATATTTTTATATGTTATTGAAGAGCAAGAAAAATTGAACAACATGGTTGAAAAAAAATTTGAATATGGTATCAATAAGTAAGTCAAATTAACGTCCGAACAGGGTTGAGAAAACACACTTTACTATTCATAAATTATTAAATTTATTAATAATTTTATTAATTTAAGGATTAATCCTAGCCACCCATTTTCGACTGTTGGATTTGCGCGACCTCAGCGATCCATGTGACTTCCCAAACTATAAATAGCCCCCCCCCCCTTCATTTTAAACTCACTTCCTCCCTCTCCCTCAAGCTTTGGCAATGGTAGAAAAAAAATATAGGGAAAAGGAAGAAAAGGAGAAAGGAGGACAAGACTAGGAGCTAGGGACTCTTAGGCAAAAGTTTGGACTTCACGGGGTAAGGTAAACTAAACCTTTTATAATTTTGGTAATGAATTTTTGATAATTTGAGGGTATATAAATTACAGTTAAAATAGAATTTGTCAAAAATAAATACCGGAACATTCTGGGATGACAGAGAGGATAGTGTCTAGGCCTGAGTTTGGAAAATATAGTTCCCTGCTCTCCCTGGCTATGCCTAACTGATCCGACAGATGAGATGGTTAATTAAAATTTTAATTTTAATTTAATTTGAAATTATTTGAATTTATAATAGAATAATGGCAATTTGCGTAATTTTAGCCAAAAACTTTAAAGGCTTATAACTTTTCCAATTCAAATCAGATTTCCACGAAACAAGGACCATTGGATTTCTATTGACAAGAACTTCAAAATGAGTGGAAGCAGATTTTAGTTTTGGCTTATAATTTTTATGTTATAATTAAATTAATATTTTAAAATATTTTACGTGGAGATTAAATTTATTCATTTAATATTAAAATGGGTTTTCGATTTTAAATAATTGATATGGCTAGAGATGGGAAAGTGGGATTTTTCAGAAGGGCAGGGAAGGTAATTTGGCTAATAACGCAATTAGAAATTAATTACGAAAAAATAATTTAATTAATTAAATTAAATCTATATTCGTTTAAATTAGGTAAATATTGTAAATAGCACAACTTTTGCATACGTTAATGGAATCCAACGAAACAGGATCCGTTGGGATTGCAGCGACGAAGCCTAGACAATGGAGCTGGTTTGGTGTCAATCAGAAGCTATTGGAATTTTATGTAATTTCAAACGTGTGTTTGAAGTTATATAAAATGACGCGACAATTGTGAATCGAATACAAATCTGGTGTGTTAATTCTCACACCTTCTGGAATTCTGTGATGTGGTAAATTCATATTAAAAATATAATTTACCTTTAAAAATATAAATTGGTTGATTGGTTGCTATTGGCTGCTATTGTTTGAGTGGTTGCTGACATTTATATTTTATCGTTTTAAAATATTAGATGATTGAAATTTATTTCATATATTATTATGAAATGTATAACGAGCTGTGTTGCAGGGAAGAACAGGTTGGAGGGATCCGACCGGATTCCTCAAATATTTTATATGTTGTTTGTTTGTTGTATATTGTTGATATTTGAACTGATTGGACCCCATATGGTAGGAAAACCTTGTTTGAGCGTGATGGTTGAATAAATATTCACCTGTGTTGTGTTTAAAATCAACCGACAGTGTTGATTTGCTAATTGGCAGTGAATGGCCTGAAAAGTGTTGTTTCAGACATCGGTTTTACCGTTCGGTGAATCGACGCAGTTTTAAAGTTATAAATTATTTTTATAACTGAATAAAAGTTTTCAGTCAATTTATATAATGAATTAATTTAGAGATTTGGAACAAATATTTTAATCGAGCTTTTCAAAGAAATGTATAATCCAAGTTCAAAATGAAACTTATGAATGAGATATGTATATGCAAAGAGGTAAATAAGGTTTTTCTTAATTAAAGTGAATTCGACTAAATGAAATTTAAAGGGGACAGTTAATCGATTAGTAATGGGCTAAAGTGTGTAAATGGTTTTAGAATAGATCTAAGCTAAGTTGTGATAAGATGATTAAACGGATTAGTCAATATGATTTGGAAGAAACCCGAGCAAGGTTTAAAGGGATTAAACCAAAGTGATAACATAAATGTAAAGAATTAAATTAAGCAAGGTAAGGTAATTGAAATAAGGTTTTCAATGCAAGGGAAATACATAAAAATATATGTGCTAAATATCGATAAAAGGATTTTGGCCCAAGTGTTCAACAAACATGGTAATTGAAATCGGTAAGGGAGCATAAAGACCTAAATAAGATTTTTACTTATTGTTTCAAATTAAGTAAGGCGAATTTGAAGGGAATGATACTTTAAAGGAATTAAGTAAAGCGATATTCGAACGAAGATTTCAAATGAAGGAAACGGTTTATAAAACCAGATTTGAAACATGGTGGTAAACGAGATTTGAATAGGAGTGGTTAAGTTACGAACAAGTATTATTCTGAGATAAGGACGTTGTCGATCAAGGTTTGAGAGGTAAATAGAATACCCCAACTTGAACGTCTTCGTTATTATCAAGGAATGGTATCGGTTTGAAACGAGTGAAAGGTGTTGTGATCGGCGGGATGTCCCATACGTGTAGTATTGAAAATAAATACGAGATTTTGGGAATATAAATATAAATAAGGATATTTGGTTTTAAATTATAAGTCGACATTTGATTTGTCAAATATATTTTAAAGAGGCCAAGTCAGGCCAAGTACTGAATCAGAAAACTTATTGTGTTCACACTATTGATTTTGATAGTTAAATCACCGACTATCAAAACCTGACCAATACGATTGTTGGTACGGAAAGACCGGGATCGAATTTATATTCGAAAACCATTCCGACCAACAAATACGTGAAGACGTCAATGGAAGACGGAGCAAGTGAAGACCGTGGATCTTCATAAGCGGAAGGACTACTTGTCGAATCTCTCTGGCTTGCAACTAGAGTTATTTGGTTTGTGATTCTGTCGTGGTTGAAATCCAGGGGTTGCAAGGACTACTCGCTACTGATCCTTGGGGTGATTCCTATAGTGGATGCAGTAGGAGGGTGCCTTCAGTTCATCCTGTTCCTGGATGACTGGTATGGACGAATGTCTGACAGAGTATTTCCTTAGAACCACGCACGTTGATTTTTACAAATATACCGAGTTGGTGGCAAAGAGGGGCACTTCTTTAATACCCAGAGTATATTTGTGGACGTCAATTAGTGATTTGACGGATCTGACGATGTGGCATTCAAAGTGAATGATGGCCAGATGTTCGAAGAGATGAGTTCTAGCCTCAAGCCTCATCAACCGGGAGATGACAAAAATCGGGCAGGCAGCATGGCTACGTGGGTCGCTCCCATTAGGGTGTATGATCACCTATGTAGAGAAATTCCATTTGCTTCTTAAATCTATGTTTCGATGTTGTCCCTTATCGGGAGGCGGCTGCTGATCCCAACCGTCGGTGATATACATTTGATACACTCAAGCGAAATGAGTGGTCGGTCATGTGAGGGCCGGGTTGCAAGACGTTCTTGTTGAACCCAGTGTATTTTCCTCTAGAGATACACTATCGGCAGGTGGTCCCATACCTTGTCAAGGTTGGAATCCAATATCCAATAAGCGCCCGTAGTTTTGGTTTGTATACTATATATGGGGAGCGTGAGATGCAAGTGTTCCTCTAGATTGTTATATATTTGTATTTAGACATTATGATAATATCAGAGCAAGTATGATTTCAAAAACATTTTGGGTTATAGTAAGGTAAAAACCGTCCGTGTTTATGTGTGGGCTAGTCTTACTATTATCCTTTGATTTCAGAAAGAATTTCCAAAGTTAAACAAGTGTGTGTTCTGTGAATTTATCATTGATAGTATTCCAGACTGACCCGGTGTATTTTTTTTTAAATCAAATGTGCTCGGGCCAGACCGAGTATATTCCAGGTTACGTTTCGCTTGGAGTTTCAGGAGCTAGAAGCAGGAGGCTTCACCGCTAGTTATATAGAGTTATTATTCCGTTGTGTCTAATATATGCTGTACTCTGATGATTGGTATGTATATACAGTTTTTGTATAAAGGATTTGTTATATTATATTTTATTTGTTCCGCTGTGAGATTCTGATGCGTTGTTCTTCTTTCTTCTATTCTATTACTTCTTTCTTTCTATTCTCAACCTCTAAATTCTTTCTCATGACAATCTGGGGGTTCGATACTTGGGTTTTTGGCAAGTAATACGGGTTTATGTATTGTTGTCGAAGACTCGAGCGTCGAGTTTTTCCCTAGGTCGTTACATGATTACTGATGATCTTGATTGGGTTGTACACCCGAGAGGAGGGAATCAGTTGGCGATCGTCCAGACGTACTTGGAGATCGACGGATATGCGAGGGCCTCTCCCCTGTATTGGACATATGGGGGAGGAATAAGGTGCCTCTGGTTTCGTTCAGACCCAGAACGAACTTGTAAATGGACCGTGTGTCTGACACTGGATTTTATTCTGTTCGATTGATCTCTATTAAATATACATCTGTTTGGTGGCGGAGAATTTATTCCCTTGCTTAACACCCTTCTCTGAGACGTACGAGCTCAGAGGTTGTATATCGATGGACATCAGTCGCATGGAGTGAATTGCCTGTGTGGCATGCCTAAGTGGAAAACGATCAAGGCTTTTATTGAAAAGCAAAGTCTTGTGGTTGTTGAACAAAGCACGGCTTATGTGGCACAGCTTTGTGTAAAACGTTAATTCGCGAGCCTCACACCTCGGTATGAGTCAAAAACGGGATCGTGACTGCAGGGAGAGCACGACGTTTCTTTCTAGCTATAAGTGATGTCAGTGACCTACCATCCCTGACATTTATATACTTTTTACCTGTGTGGTTGTTGGATGCGAGGCGCCTCGGATATAGGTCTGATAGGACCGGGAAACGTGTGTTCAGGAATTGCCAATCCTCAAAAGCAAGAGAGGACCGGCCTTGAAGATCCAGGACCGTTGTGTGTGGTCCTAAGATATTTGCTAGAGTGTCTCGAACAGAGAGGAGCTTTCCCCTTGCCTCGACTCATGACGGAAATCCAATTTCCAATACGTGACATTTCGGTTTTATTTGTAGAACCTAGTATGGCGACATGATAGATGGTACCCATGCCGCCTATGATTGATAAATTTATATTTGAAGTTGTTTTCTTCACTTATAGTAATAATAAAAGATTAAATTTCGTGAACCAAGCATTATTTTGCTGTTATAAGGTAAAACCCTATCCTCCGGCTTGCGTTGCATTGTGTGATGGGACCGGGGTCTTATAATAGCTTCATTGTTCTTTATTTAGCATTGCGCTGTTTATTTATGCACTGGTATTCTTGGGGTAAAAACCCGTTCCGTGTAATACGGCGTGGTCCCTTGATTTACCGAACTTTAAAATCAAATTAATAACTGTTTTAGTTCTCACACCAGTCACATGACTGACCTGGAGTTTATTGTTTTAACCTAAACTCTAGGTGCCCTTATTTTCCACATGGGCAGCTAGTAGTTTTGGTTTTGCAGATTTATATTCATAGGATCCTGGTATATAGCTGAAGTGATATTCGGAAAGCTCTGTATCCGTGTATTTCTTTCAGTTATGTTCTTTATTATTTTTCCACTGCAGTAATGTATTTAAATCCCTGATATTTTATGATGTGTAATATTTATTCATACTCTGTATATTCTTGTACTCTGATGAAAATTGTTTTAATAGCAATGAAATGTTCTTCTGTTTGTGTCTTGATTCGTCTTGTCCTCACGGTAATTCGTCCTTTCTCTTCTCCTCGGAGATTAGGGAAGTTCGGGTCGCTTCATTTGCGCAAATGAAGCGACTCGAACTTCCCTAATCTCCGAGGAGAAGAGAAAGGACGAATTACCGTGAGGATAAGACGAATCAGAACACAAACAGAAGAACATTTCATTGCTATTACAACAATTTCCATCTTTAAGGGCTTTATATATATTAAAAATATATAAATTCCACAGTGACTTTTCTGGATTTTAAACTGGACATATCTTACACTCTATAAAGTGAAATCTCAGTTTTTCTTTAGAAAGATATGATTAAACGGATTCAAATATTTCTTGTTTCGTCCAATTCTGACTTATATTGAATTCTGTATATTCATTTGAATTTTGAAATCGAATTATTGAACTACCGCGCCTTTTCAGGCTCGTTATATAATTAAAATAAATTTATTCGTTCTAACTTCATCGAAAATAAATTTCCCGTCATGAGTCGAGGCAAGGGGCAAGCTTCTCTCCGTTCGAGACAATCTAGCAAATGTCTCAGGACCACACACAGCGATCCTGGATCTTCAGAGCCAGTCCTCTCTTACTTTTGAGGATTGGCAATTCCTGAACACACGTTTCCCGGTCCTATCAGACCTAAGTAACAACCTGGAAATTCTAAGCCAATTTAAAAAATTTATTTTGGCGAATTTAATGAAATTTGATTATTTAAAATGGATTTATTTTAAATAATAACATCGATAAATTCATTTTCGACGAAGTTAGAACGAATAAATTTATTTTCGACGAAGTTAGAACGAATAAATTTTTTTTAATTATATAACGAGCCTGAAAAGGCGCGGTAGTTTGAAAATTCGATTTCGAATTTCAATTGAATATACAGAATTCAATATAAGTCAGAATTGAACGAAACAACAAATATTTGAATTTGTTTGAGGATATCTTTCTAACGAAGTAAAGAAACTGAGATTTCAATTTAGAAGTTGAAAGACATGTACAGTTTAAAATTCAGAAAAGTCGCTGTGGAATTTATATATATTTTAATATATATAAGGCCCTTAAAAATAGAAATTTTGCAAACGACCTTCGTTTTTGACGAAACCACTTTTGTTGGATCCGGGATAGCAAATTATTGCTAGATCCCAATTTGCATAATTTTCTGAATCAATGTGTGAGCGTGGCGAAGTTAAACGTGTTTGAACAGTTTCAGTCAATTTCGATCGACCAGAAAATGGCCATTTTTCAAATGGTCTCAGAATTCGACGAAATTAGTTTTGTTTGGACCATATCGTCAATACGAAGCTAGAAATAATTTTTTTGGAATTGTTAGAGTCCGGATGTGGCTCCTGTAAATTAAAATGTGCGTTTGAATTTAAAATATAATGATTTATATTTTAAATCTAGCGGAAACTGATCGAAACAGCCGAACTGGCTTACGATTAATATCCCATTGTGTTCGGAATGGGGGTAATTAGCTAGGGGCGACAGTCGGTGGGCTCGAATTGGAGTTCAAATAAAAAGTTACTTCTTGGATTTTAAAATTTAACAAAATATATAAATTATTATAAGGCCCCTCCCTTCCCTCTTTCTAAGTCAACCCGCTCCGTTCAAATCGTTCATTACTAGAAAAAAAAGCTACTGGGGGGGATTTCCGCTGCCACGGCCACCGGGGTTGGCGCACCTCCGGCGCCGCCACCAGGGGGACCGCCGCCCTCCTCCCCACCTGCTCCGCCCCTCCTTTCTCCCCACCGCCACCCAATCCAGCTCCAAGCCCCAAATCCAACCGCAAAACCCTAGGACCCTCCACCACCGGCCGCCTATGGCCTGCCGCCGCACCTGAAGCCAACCTCCGACCATCTCCTGTCCCCCTTCTCCCTCCGCTCTCTTCTCTCCCTCTTCTTCTAACCTAAAACCACCCAAATCAGCCACCATTGGTCCCACAGCCGCGTCGCCAACCACCATCACCCTCCTCGACCACCCACTGCCCTCCTCCGCCACCTAATAGCGCTGGTGAGCTTTTACTATCATTTTTATTTTGTTATGCAATCAAAAATGCGATTTTTATATATGATACAATTGTTGAATATATAAAAATATGATTTTTATAGCGATGTTGAATATATAAAAATATGATTTTTATAGCGATGTTGAATATATAAAATATGATTTTTATATACTAGAGAATATAAAAATGTGATTTTTATATATGTAGTGAATACGGGCAACGAAAGTGACAAAAGGCGAACACGACAAGATTTTCTACATATGAAGAGTCGCGGTGTTTGGTTTAGCTAATCGGTGAGAACTCCTCACTGAAATTTTTTTATACAGTTATTTATCATGTAACTGCATATATAAACTGTTCCCCGTTGTCCATAGACCATGGACGACTTGTTTGTTTGGTTAGGTAGTTTTTTGGATTATTGGTTTGAATTTGGTTGTTTGGGTGAAATGGAATTGATTAGATTGGTATGTGTATGGCACAGGCCATTATTAGACTGGGGATTAGGCTAGGCCTTATCCCATTTCTAGTATCGTGCCGTTATGCCGCCGAAATTTTCTAAAATAAGTTAGAAAAATAAAAATATCATTTTATTGAATAAATGAACTGAATAGAATATTCATAGGTTGATTAACATATTTTATCGTTAAAAATATAATTTTTAACGTGTATGTAAATAAAATAAAATATCCATTTACAAATCAGACGATTTGTTTATGTACACTGATTTGACTGATATTGATTGGGACGATAAATTTTACACGTCGCCCAACTGCACAAATAATATTCAGTGTGTGTGGATTGAAACCCCACACGGGTGTTGGGAGGATATTTGGCATACACTAGTCCCAATTATTTAGTTGTATGTCGATCGATTGGTTGACAGACTGTGTCAGCGTTAATTATTTAAATTTAATGCTTATGCAGTTGTGTGGTGCACTCTGGATGATGGTTGATTATTTATCATTGCTATAATATACATGTGTTGTATGGAATCCATATAAATAACATTATATGGTAATTGATTGGGTCTCATTCTAATTTAGAAAATAAAGAATATTTTAAAATAATATTCAGAACAGGAAACTAAATATTCATGTGTTGAATAAACAAAATAGTCATGTGTTGACAATACTCATGTGTTGAGAATATTCATGTGTTGAAACTATTCATGTGTTGAACGAAATATTTTAGACAATAGAATTCACATTTTTATTGTAAGTAAGAATTAATAAACATTCATGTGTTGAATAAAATATATATTCATGTGTTGAAGAAAATATTCATTTGTTGAATAGAATAACGAAGTTATTGAAATATATAAAGCCATGTTGATTAGATATGCGCCATTTTGACGTGAACGATATTTATATCGATTTTATTCGAATATCGAAAAAGAAGTGATTTCAAAATATAATGTTTTGAAAATATTATCATTTATATGTATATTGATGATATGGAATATTCAATTTTGATTTAAAATTGAATATGAAGTTGAAATCGTTTTTAAAACGAATTTAAAACGATTTATAAAATATGTTTTAAATGGAAATCGACGAAATATATATAATATATATATTATATATATTAATGGCCTGAATAGAACGCGCCGGGCCGCGACCGTTCGCGAATTTTGACCATTGACTTCGAATTGACGTTATGGGAGATCCGACCGTCAGATCCTCCTAAAACCGGAACCGTTGGGTTCGTATCAAAAAGAGCTTTCCAATGAATATAAGAGATTTGAAATCTAAAGGTTGGATTTGGAATTATGTCCAAATCAAATTTGAAAAAGGTCGCTGTAGGTGCAGTTCGATGGCCGTTTAGGGAAATCGACTGTTCGGGCCTTGACAAAATTATTAAAAATATCTATAATTTGTGAAAAATCATAATATATGAATTGGAAAGAACTGGGATGAAAAATTCCACATTTGTAAAGATAGAAATATATTTTTATCGAAATAAACTAGTTTATAACTAGAATTAAAATCCAATTATTTTTAAATAAATAAAATGGATTGAGAATGGGTTTTTATATAACCAGAATTTCCAACATATGAATTGGAATGGTTTGAATCGAAATTATCTTCAGAATATTTCGATATTGGATTCTGTGATTATACGGACATTGTGGAGGAATTTGGAAGATATATACATATATATATAGTTATTCCAATACGATATTTGTTGATTTTAGAATTTGATATTGAATATAAGCCGATATATTTTCTATTCAGAGCCTTGTATTTAATATCAAATGGGATTTTGGGTTTGTCGTGAATGGTGTCTTCACTAACACTATTCTTAAACCCCGTGAGAAAATTAGAAACTAACTGAAGGTTAGCTAAGTCGAATGGTTTCTTGGGTATTGATCTGATGTTGGTTTCGGCCTTTGGGGTTAATACTTAGGGAATTGTTCTCTTACTAATTTACGGTTAGAGACCGATGAATGGAATGTGATTTTGGGTTTATCGTGAACCGTGTTTTAAATGACATTGGTTCTTTAATCCAGTTAAAGACAAGATAGGATTTCCCAAGTTAAATAATTATTAATATTGATTTTTGGGAAGACTAAAACCGAGTGGAGTTTTAATGAATCTTTAATCAGATTGAAATGATCGAGAACGGAGTATCACCAGTTTTGCTCCAAAACGATAGCTAAATCTTTAATTAGATTTGAACGTGAAATGGTAATTAATATTTACCGATAACACCTGGTGTTAGATATGGAGTATTACCAGTTTTTCTCCATGGGATGAATAGGTTGGGATTGGGAAATAAAATAAATAATTAGTTCGGTGTGGTTCGCTAATCCCGACTGGTTTGGAAAACCTTAATATGGTTTGATATCCAAAGGAAGATTAAAGAATAAATTTAAAAGAATTTATCTTTGATAAAATTAATGGGAACCTATTCCTTAATGATGTGAATATTTGAATAAAAGAATATTCTGAATTGGAATGAGGTGTATGTTGTGTTTGTGTAACGCTTGTTTATTATATACGCGGGTTATTCGGAAAGGCCGGGTTTATACCCATTCTGAATAACTGATTCGACAATAAGTCGAAGATGAAGACGGTGGTTGAAGACCGGAGGTCTTCACATCGTTTGGTAGATTACTGATGATCTTGATTGGGCTGTACACCCAAGAGGAAGGAATCAGTTGGCGATCATCCAGACGTACTTGGAGATCGACGGATATGCGAGGGCCTCTCCCCTGTATTGGACATATGGGGGAGAAATAAAATGCCTCCGGTTTCGTTCAGACCCAGAACGAACTTGTAAATGGACTGTGTGTCTGACACTGGATTTTATTCTGTGTTGATTGACCTCTATTAAATATACATCTGTTTGGTGGTGGAGAATTTATTCTCTTGCTTAACACCCTTCTTTGAGACGTACAAGCTCAGAGTTTGTATATCGATGGACATCAGTCGCATGGAGTGAATTGCCTGTGTGGCATGCCTAAGTGGCAAATGATCAAGGCTTTTGTTGAAAAGCAAATTCTTGTGGTTGATGATCAAAGCACGGTCTATGTGGCACAGCTTTGTGTATAGCATTAATTCGCGAGCCTCACACCCTGGTATGAGTCATAAACGGGATCGTGACAACAGGGAGAGCACGACGTTGCTTTCTAGCTATGGGTGATGTCAGTGACCTACCAGCCCAGACATTTATATACTTTTTACCTATGTGGTTGTTGGATGCGAGGCGCCTCGGATATAGGTCTGATAGGACCGGGAAACGTGTGTTCAGGAATTGTCAATCCTCAAAAGCAAGAGAGGACCGGCCTTGAAGATCCAGGATCACTGTGTGTGGTCCTGAGACATTTTCTAGAGTGTCTCGAACGGAGAGGAGCTTGCCCCTTGCCTCGACTCATGACGGAAATCCAATTTCCAATACGTGACATTTCGGTTTTATTTGTAGAACCTAGTACGGCGACATGATAGATGGTACCCATGCCGCCTATGATTGATACATTTATATTTGAAGTTGTTTTCTTCACTTATAGTAATAATAAAAGATTAAATTTCGTGTATCAAGCATTATTTGACTGTTATAAGGTAAAACCCTATTCTCCGGCTTGCATTGCATAGTGTGATGGGACCTAGGTCATATAATAGCTTCATTGTTCTTTATTTAGCATTGCACTATTTATTTATGCGCTGGTGTTCTTGGGGTAAAAACCCGTTCCGTGTTATATGGCGTGGTCCGTTGATTTACCGAACTTTAAAATCAAATTTATAACTGCTTTAGTTCTCACACCAGTCACATGACTAACCTGGAGTTTATTGTTTTAACCTAAACTCTGGGTGTCCTTATTTTCCCTGTGAAGGAAAGCATGGATTGCTTTGAGAACACGACAAATCGGAATGCAAACAGAAGAACATTTCTTTGCTATTACAACAATTTCCATCAGAGTACAAGAATATACAGAGTATGAATAAATTTTACACATCATAAAATATCAAAGATGTAAATACATTACTACAGCGGAAAAATAATACAAAACATAACTGAAAGAAATACACGGATACAGAGCTTTCCGAATATCACTTCAGCTATATACCAGGATCCTGTGAATATAAATCTGCAAAACCAAAACTACTAGCTGGCCGTGCGGAAAATAAGGGCACCCAGAGTTTAGGTTAAAACAATAAACACCAACCACATGACTGACCTGGAGTTTATTGTTTTAACCTAAACTTTGGGTGCCCTTATTTTCCGCACGGGCAGCTAGTAGTTTTGGTTTTGCAGATTTATATTGACAGGATCCTGGTATATAGCTGAAGTGATATTCGGAAAGCTCTGTTTCCGTGTATTTCTTTCAGTTATGTTTTGTATTATTTTTCCGCTGCAGCAATGTATTTAAATCTCAGATATTTTATGATGTGTAATATTTATTCATACTCTGTATATTCTTGTACTCTGATGGAAATTGTTGTAATGGCAATGAAATGTTCGTCTGTTTGCGTTTCGATTTGTCGTGTTCTCAAATCAATCCGTGCTTTCCTTCACGGGGAAGTTCGGATCGTTACACCTTCTCTCCCTCTCCTCCAAATAATATAGTCTTGATCATAGTTTGTGCACAAATTTTCGGTTGCCTCAATCATCTACCAGAATAGCAAAGAAGCTACATACCTTAAAACTTGGTTGGATATTCGGGTTGATCATTGAATCTACATTTTCGAGTGATATTCTACATTTTCCAGTCACATTACAACCTCCATCGTCCTTTTCGTTTTTAGACATTTCAGAGCATGCACCATCCGAATCGCTATAATTTTCTTCAGCATTGCCAACATTTTTGTATTCATTGATCTTTCTTGGAGATTAGCCACAGTTTGCTGCATATTTTCAATGAGCATGTGTGCAGCTGTGCTCGGAAAATTCATGACCAATAAACTCTATCGATTCAATCATGGTGTACGAAATCGCAACCTCGCCCCCTCTTGAAGTACCCATTCATGTAGCATTTGCAAAGTCGACTAGTCGAAGGATGATTTAGTTCAGCATTTGCGGCATAAGCATTTGCCTTTGGTTGAAATCTATTGGGCAGATGAGGACGAGGTGGTGGTGCAACCCAAGCAGGATTTGGTGCTTTTCATTCAATAAGCCTTTTTGAATTTGCATTTCGGACTTTGTACCGTTCATGGAATGTAATTCACTCATTGATATCGGGTTAAACATTGAATCTCACCGATGTCATCATTATTGTTATTATCATCTTCATCAATCTCAAACAAAAGTATTCTCCATTTTGAACTTATCAAAGTTGTCATGACAATGAGATAGTTTCCGTCCCTATAAAAGACTACCTGTACATATAAAGTTCCAGTACAAATTACTAAATATAAAAAGAAACACTAGTGAACTATTCATGTTAACAGGAAGTGATCGATTTAAGCAGTAGAGAATTATGTGTAAGATAGGACTTACAGAACCTAAATACATGAGTAGAAGAGAAAACCTAAAAACATAGAACTTTTATCGACTCTAAATCAATTGAAGCGGTGATTTTAATCAAAATCACAAATGAATTTCTTGATAATAAAAAAAAATTACAAACAGCTCAATGAAATAAAGAAATAAATTTTTTTGACATACATTAGTTTAAGTTGAGCTAATAGTCTAAGAAAAACATATCTACAAAATGCTAGGATATTAATTTTTACATATAAATTTTACCCGTCTTCAAAAATTAGCTTGGTATATTATATATGCATTTTACTTTTATTTTTCAAAATACAAGTTTTTAGAACATATCAATGAAGATAGTCTAATCAATTTATTTTTTGTGATTTTTACATAGAATATTAATAAATAGTTTTAGTTTACATATGACATTTATCCATGAACCAACATATACAAACATATCTAACAAATTACTTTATTACAAATTAGAGTAAAAAATAATATAATTACTAGTCTCTTGTTATGACAACTGAATAGGTAAGGTTTCATTTCATGCACCTAGAAATGATATATGTTGCAGAAAAAAAAGATATGCATAAAATAGTATGCAACTAGTGCTCACAAGTGGATCAACGTTTAATAAGTCACACAAATAGGACGTATGCTATATATAAGATAGGTCGGTTATATAAGTCACGAAAAAAGATATACATAAGATATGTCAGCTATATATATAAGAAGTCACAAAAAAGAAATACATAAGATATGTCAGTTATATATATATATATATATATATATATATATATGAGGAGGGTTATATGGCACCCCATTTTTTTGGCCTCCCTTTTGCACCCCATTTGTGGCCAAGTATTTATAGTTAAATAAGTTGGTGGAGGGAGAGAGAATTAGTGGAAGAATGGAGAAACAGGAATGTGTGGTGGAAATCAAGGGGCCTAAAGTGGTGCCACACTATTTGGGGTGCCATTGAACGCTCCTCTATATATATATATATATATATATATATATATATATATATACACACACATATGTATGTATGTATGTATGTCAGTTATAAGATATGTCTGCAGCAGTAGCCCAGCGATTAAGGACTTTGTGCCATGATAACAGTGGTGTGAGTTCGAAATCCAAAATGGCGTGCTAAAAGATTACCATAAATACATACATACATACATACGTATACATATATATATATAGATAGATACACACACATATATATAAACACGTACATAGAAGTTACAGCTTAACACAAATTTAAGAAGGCATACCTTCTTTGCAGTAATTCTCCCGTAGGAAGTATATAACCCTGGACTGTCGTTATTATTATTAACATAGGAACAATATTTATTCTTAGCTAAGTTGTTGAGCGAAGTTGAGAATAGTGGAATGAAGATTATGGTCAATATGTTTTGAAAAGAAAGAAAACTCAATATGTGGAAATGAGAATAATTATGGATTGGAAGCGAAATATAACCATATTCCACTGTATCATTTCTTTCTCCGTGTATCATCGCATAATTTGTTTTCATACAACCACATTCCACTGCCAGCCTATATAAGCAAAAGAACATAAAAGAGGGAAAATTATCAGATGCAGCAACAACGAAGAAGGGAGAAAAGCTTTATTTTTCTTGTCATTTTCAGTTAAGATTTCGAAGTCTTGGACCTCATTTGCTGCTTTAATTCTCCACTTCAAGTTCTGCCTTGTACTATCACTATCAATTGTAACCTCGTACATATCAATAGACATTGGCTCAAGATTCATATTATGCCGCTTCAGTTCACTACAAAGTGAAATCAGATAATTAATTGAATTCCAAAACCATTTCAACACAACAAATTCATATCCTTATAGCAAAGGAATGGTAATCTGAACAACTGAAGACCCCGACAATCATCAATCTCCGCTGGAGTCATCTACTCCACTTCAGCCAGATAATCATGAATCTATGCTGGGTTCAGTACCTTGAATGTTCTGTCATCATTGTACCGCTTCGTAAGAAATGTTTCCTTCTCTGCCTCTTCTCTAAATAATATGGTCTTGATATTAGTTTGTGCACAAATTTTCGGTTGCCTCAACCATCTACCAGAAAAAGCAAAGAAGCTATATACCTTAAAACTTGGTTGGATATTCGAGTTGATCATTGAATCTACATTTTCGAGTGATGTTCTACATTTTCCAATCACATTACAGCCTCTATCGTCCTTTTCATTTTCAGACATTTCAGAGCATGCACCATCTGAATCGCTATCATTTTCTTCAGCAATGCCAGCATTTTATTATCTATTGACCATTCTTGAAGATTAGCCACAGTTTGTTGCATATTTTAAATGAGCATGTGTGCAGATGTGCTCGGAAAATTCACGACCAATAAACTCTATCGATTCAATCACGGTGTACGAAATCACAACCTCGCCCCCTGTTGCAGTACCATTCATATAGCATTTGCAAAGTCGACTAGTCGAAGGATGATTTAGTTTAGCATTTGCGGCATTAGCATTTGCCTTTGGATGAAATCTATTGGGCAGATGAGGACGAGGTGGTGGTGCAACCCAAGCAGGATTTGGTGCTTTTCATTCATTAAGTCTTCTTGAATTTGCATTTCGGACTTTGTACCGTTCATGGAATGTAGTTCACTCATTGTTATCGGGTTAAACATTGAATCTCACTGCTGTCATCATCATTGTTATTATCATCTTCGTCAATCTCAAACAAAAGTATTCTCCATTTTGAACTTATCAAAGTTATCATGACAATGAGATAGTTTCCGTCCCTATAAAAGACTACTTGTACATATAAAGTTCCAGTACAAACTACTAAATATAAAAAGAAATACTAGTGAACTATTAATGTTAACAGGAAGTGATCAATTTAAGCAGTAGGGAATTATGTGTAAGATAGGACTTATAGAACCTTAATACATGAGTAGAAGAGAAAACCTAGAAACATCGAACTTTTATCGACTCTAAATCAGATGAAGCGGTGATTCTAATTAAAATCACAAATGAATTTCTTGATAATAAAAAAAATATAAACAACTTAATGAAATAAAAAAATAAAATTTTTTGACATGCATTAGTTTTAGTTGAGCTAATAGTCTAAGAAAAACATATCTACAAAGATGGCAGGATATTAAATTTTACATTCGCTTAAATGATTGATTGATTAAGGTAATCACTTGACTATATGATTGTTTTCAATGAACCACCATATATAACAAAGATGCAACAAAGTAATTTTCTATGAACCCTAAACATATAAATTTTACCAGTCTTCATAAATTAGCTTGGTATATTATATATGCATTTAACTTTTATTTTTCAAAATACAAGTTTCAATAACATATCAATGAAGATAGTCTAATCTTTTTTTTTTTTTGTGATCTTGACATAGAATATTAATAAATAGTTTTAGTTGACATATGACATTTATCCATGAACCAACATATACAAACATATCTAACAAACTACTTTATTACAAATTAGAGTAAAAAATAATAAAATTACTAGCCGCTTGTTATAACAAATGAATAGGTAAGGTTTCATTTCATTCACCTAGAAATGATATATGTTGCAGAAAAAAAAGACATGTATAAAATAATATGCAACTAGTGCTCACAAGTGGATCAACGTTTAATTAGTCACATAATTAGGACGTATGCTATATATAAGATATGTCGGTTATATAAGTCACGAAAAAAGATATACATAAGATATGTCAGTTATATATATAAGAAGTCACAAAAAAGATATACATACGATATGTTATATATATATATATATATGTATGTATGTATGTTAGTTATAAGATATGTCCGCAGCAGTAGCCCAGCGGTTAAGGACTTTGTGCCATGATAACAACGGCGTGAGTTCGAAACCCAGAGTGATGTGCTAAGAGCTTACCATGTATCGATATATATATATATATATATATATATACATATACATATATACATATGAAATCCTAAAAGCAGCACATCCATCATATTTGATTTTATTATGTGTCAATGTGGAATAAGATTAAAATAAATAGTGTTCTTGCAATAAAGAAGCACTAAAATATATGTTAAATATTGTTCCCATGGGTAATATGGTTTAAGCATGGTGAAATTTTATGATTTGACATTTATTCATGGAAACTAGGTTCCAACCCTTATTATAAGATTTAGTATGCGAACGACTCTATAAATACGTGTAGAATTCTATGAAAATATATGTTTAGTCGTACACAAATATCTCGAAACTTAAAAATATGAGGTTTTTTCTTTTATATAACATGTTTTCAAGAATTGAAGTTCATGTTATTCATTTTGTACTCGGAGAATGACTATCATGTAAATTCATTACTTGTAACTTATAAATGGCTCATTGTACAAACATATAGTTATTTCATTCGAGATATTTCCAAAATGAACGTGAAAAAGCAATTCAATATGTATATATTATAATTATGAAAAGAAATTATGCCTTTCGCCGATAATACGGATATTATACTAATTATAAAGGTATCATAATATTTAAATGTAGTTTGAATAACTACACGTATTTGAAATATATACATAAAAAATCAAACTGACATAGCTTATGTACATTTATATTGCCAATATGAATGTTCATCCATTATATGTATATAAAATAAAAAAGGACTACTCGTATCGCTAACGAGTTAGCGTGTTTTCAACCCCGTTAAACAACGTTTTCACTATTATAGGAAAAACAAGCATTGAATAGTCAAATTAGTTTAACCATTCAAAATTTTGTTTGGATTGATGAGTAGCATAAAGAGTGAGTCCCAACAAATATTGTATCAGGTGTAATGTAATGAAAAATAAAAATTGGTAATCATTAATAATCGACAACCTTATATGTCCTTTTTGTATCAATGAAAAAAAAATGTTATAAACATAAACATAAAGTCATTAGCAAAAAATTACAACCTAAAATCACCAAATAAACAGTGAAGCCTTCAATTACAAAGAAAAAGAGCTGATAGCAATATAAATAGTGGAAAGAATCACCTAAAGCAATCAAAGTACAACACAATCCAAGAAACATAAGTACCGAAAAATGAAGTCATATGTAATAAACAAAAAGCACTACATTGTTAATGAATCGCATGAACTAAATAATGAATCACCAAATTGCTTGAGGCGAATTTTTTTATTTTATATACACATGTGTATGTATTTGTATATCATTCAATAACAATTGTTTTTCTATGGTTTTACTATGATATCGAAGAGAGAGAAATAAGTATTATTCAAATCAAATTGTGTGATGAAAATCAATAGGCTAGAGCAGTACAGTGAAATAGGGCTACCATTGAATGTTCTTATCTTATCTACATATACATACATTTATTTGTAAAAGTACACAATTATCTATGGTAAGAAACATCTTGATTTTCTAAGATTATCAAACCTTCAACATCATGAATTACTGTAGTCCAACCACATTTCCACTTATTCGTGTTTTCCATAATCAAAATTTATGAATAACTCAAGTTAGTTGATTATAAAAAATCTTATGCACAACGCTCCAAAATATGAAAATAACCAATATTTTCTACAACCAAATCAATTGCACACCAAAAGCAAAACTATCCATCAATCTTCTTCGTCTCTTCTACAATTTCTCAAATATTTCATTGAGGTTAACAACAAAATTAACCATTTTCCCTGCGCTATATAAAATGATGGAAGAAATTAGTTCATTATGCAGACAGAAATTTAAATAAAGGCTTATTGTTGTTCATTTATTACTTAATAACAATCTTATTTTCTCAAAAACTTAAAGAAATAAAATTTCCTTAAACAGCATGATTTCTCAAAGTTTATAAGCTTTACTTGGTAATCCATGCCTTAAAAAAAATTAAACTAAGCATATAAATAGCGACCAAAAAGATGTGCTTGTGAAATTATGAATATATAATTAAAGTACACTTTGAATAAAAACTAAGCATATAAATAAGATTTGTTTGGACCATTAAAAAGCATAATACATATAATTATAAAATAGACAATAGGCAATATGAATAATCAAAATTTCTGAAATCTCTTTATTATAGTGCAAAGTAATAGAAAAGCAAACTCTTTGTTTTTTGGTCAATTAATCAAACTGTAATTGGGCAACCTATTCGAAAAATTAAAAAAGTTGGATAATATTCATAGTTTTCCATAAGTTAGTGACAACTGTAAGTCTAAAAAAATAAAAAATAGAAAACTCTTTGGTCGTTAAGTCAATGGACCAAACGTGAAAAGCTAATAGCTAAAGATTAGACAAAGTAGCAGACTCATCCATTCTTAAGATAATATTCCTAGCAAAGTTAACATTTTCCCAATGCTCCCAGCAAATATTACTAGCACGTCAATTTTTGAAAAAAAAATTGAAGTCTAAGCAGTTGAATTTCATAATAACACTTAGATCTAAATAAAGAACGTGCATTTAACAAAAAAATAAAAAGTAAGAGCAAAAAAAAGCATACCTAAAAGATCGAAAATCCTAATCTTAAAATAGACGAAATCGCAGTATAAGCCCTTCGATCACTCAAGTTTAGTACAAAGAAGAGAGAAGCATAAACAATGTAAGTCTATTAATGAAAAGAGAGAAAAGAAATCTATTTTCTAGAGAATATGAGGACAGGATTTATTTCTCAAGTGAATATAAAGCCAATAAGGAATGAAACTTATGGATTTAGAAGAGGGGTTATTTTCAAAACTCCAATACTATGCATTTAAATGGAAAAAAGAACACAAATAATCCAATGGTTAATGCACTTTCTCAGAGTATTTTAGACAACATTTAATATAAAGATTAAATGGTTGCATGAAATAATACCGTAGTCATTTTACCAATTTACATTCATAAAAAATCTTTACTAGTTTAGACAGAAATTGCCTTTTGTAGATTCACAAATTTTTAAGGAGAAATTATCCTTTACAAATTTGGAGATCTTGAAAAATTGCATTTTACTAGTTTGTAATTTAAAAGAATCGTAGATTTGAAGCTTCGAAAAATTAAGGAAATTGAAATTAGGTTGGGTAGGCAAGTCAGTTATTTTGCTTTGGGATATCTTCTTGATCATTCTAAACGGACCGGGTAAGAAACTAAAACACTTAAACTGGTTAGACCTGACCATTCTAATATTTCGTTAAAACCACTTTGGTTATAATAATGTAAATTAATGTCACAAGGATGTTTGATACTCCAGTTACACACATACGACAACACTGAACAATTAAAACGGTAACATAATATATCATTGGTGTCATCACTGTTTACATAAATATAAAAAACAATTGTGTATTTATATAAACTATACTATTATATTATTTCCAAGTTACATTTAAATAACGCATAAACCCCCTCGTGTTTTGTGAAATCAAGCGTCACTTATTCTATCCCCACATTTATGATGCCCAGCTATTCGCTCCCTCCCTTTGTTACCTCCATATCCTAACCCTAGATATTAATGTCACCATTTAATTTAATGACGTCGATCTCTCATATCACCGCCATCGCCAGCCCATTCAGTGAACTTGCATTTCATCACCATTTTAAGCCTCTCGAAGCAATTCAAAACTCCATCGAATTTTTAGACCAACGTGAATAGATCCTACCGATAATTTATTATGCTTCACAATTCTTATGATTCTCCACTATTTCTTTATGAATCTTTTTCCATCAACTATTTTTATTTTTACTTTTGATTTTTTTTATATATGTCATTAATGAATATAATTATGAGAAATTACAAAGTGGATAGATAGATGATGGGATGTAGGTATTTATAAAAAAAATATTTAATAGCTTATTATCTACGAATGTACGGAGTAGTAGCCCAACGGTTAAGGGTTTACGCCATGGTAACAGTGGCGTGGGTTCGAAACCCGGAATGGCATGCTAAGAGCTTACCAAGTGCATACGCTAAGATCAGCCACTTATGTGATGCTTGTGGACCAGGCTAAGTGCACTAGGGAGGGTATTACGACTCCGGTTGGTTTCCTTCCAGAACAAATTCAAAAAAAAAAATTCTACGATTTGTCTATGGTTATTCAAAGGGAACTTGGTGCACAAGATAAAAATCCTAAATTGATGTTTGTTTAATCTATTTCATAAGTTATTATTATACCTTATTTAAGAGACGACCCAAAATCCCGTTCAGACGGAAACAGGGTTATCTTTGGAATATAACACAGAAACATATAATAGCAGAACAGAATTAAATAAATACACCAGAAAATGAACAATAAAATATACTGGATAAAAGTATCATCAGAGTTACACAGTATACAGGATCTTGCTTAGTACAAATACAGTTCAGCTATACATAAATGTCTACAGCGGAAATAAACAAAATATGTACAATAGGAGCTGAACAGCATAAAAAGAATAAATGATAGAATCCACCTTCAGCTCCAGCTATCCAGAAAAAGAACCAGCTAAACCTGAATACAAGGCTGCCCGTGTAGAAAAAGGGGCACCCGAGTTTGAAAGTGAAACAAACTACGAGTCAGTCATGGGACTGGTATGAGAAATCTACTCAACACATATGTAATATGGAAAATCACAGGACCACGCCACTTTCGTGGAACGGGTTTACTCCATTGGATTGCCAGTGCTTTAAAACAAATCTTTCTTTTAAACATCGCTATGCTTTTCATAAAAAAAATGAAACTGTTATAAGACTCAGTTCCCATCACACAATGCAACGCAAACCGGAGGATAGAGTTTTACCTTATAACGGCCAAAATATGCTTGATACGAATAAATCAAAGGCATTTGATATTATTGCTAGTGTTTATATGTTTTGAAAACAATTTCAAATCATAACTATCAATCATAGACGGCATTAATGCCCCATACCACTATGTCGCCATATATAGGTATACAATCAAAATCGCACCGGCACGTATTTGGAAATTGGATTTCCGTCATGAACCAAGGCAAAAGATAGTCCTTACCGACTTCGTGACTCTCTAGCCCGAGCCACAGGGTCAGAGCGCATCGACCCTTGGATCGTCAGGGCCGGTCCACCGATGTGGATTAAAATGCCTGAACAATACGTTTCCCCGCCCTTTGGGGGCGTAAACGAGCCAACGAATGACTCCATCGGACCCGGATCGTCCGATCAAACCGAGGCGCCTCGCAACAGCAACAACCACATAGGTGAAAAGTATATAAATGTCAGGGCTGGTAGGTCACTGACACCACCCTAGCTAGAAGGAAACGCATGTCCTCCCTGAGGTCCTTCCTCCCGTTTCTGGTTCATACCGGGGTGTGAAGCTCGCGATTTTACGTTATACACAAAGCTACGCCACACAGGCGGTGCTTTGATCATCACCACAAGACTTTGCTTTTCAACAGAAGCCCTGATCACTGCATCTTAGCATGCCACACAGGCAATTCATACCGTGCAACTGATGGCTATCAATCACACAGAACAAATTCCAATGTCGGACACACAGTCCATTTACAAGTCCGTTCTGGGTCTGAACGAAACCGGAGGCACTAAATACCTCGCAAACCCATCGATCACCACGTACGTCTGAACGATCACCACTCATTATCCATATTTCGGGATGCCTCCCAATCAGGACCTCGGTTACCATCCAAACGAGGTGAAGATCTCCGGTCTTCGACCATCGTCTTCATCTTCGAATTTCAATCGTCGGTCAATTATTTGAAATGAGAATTAACTCGGCCTTTTCAAATAATTCACGTATATTTAGAATTTCAAATCAATTTATTTCAATGGTTAAATCATTCGACAACACCAATATAGTTCTTTAATGTAATTTTCACACCAAACACATTCAACCATCAAAAGCCACATAAATCGAACAAATTCAGTTTATTTCTATTCCATATCGCTTATGATATTTTATAACTATTCATCGCTATTTTTATTTATTTTAAAATAGCCATTTTATTCAAAACGACGCTTCGGGCCATACAGCGGCCGTGGCGCTGTTTTTCTTCAGATTTGATTTACACATATCTGAAAATCTAACCGTTGGACCTTCACAAAATTTACATCATTAGAAAGGTCTTTTCAAAACGAATCCAACGGTTCCAGTTTCGGGAAAATCCGACGGTCGGATCTCCCGGTACAATCGTTTGAATTTTCGATTTCAAAATACGAACTGCAGCGTCGTTATTCGATTAAATATATAATTATATTTATATTTATATAAATATAATCGCTTCTGGCGCTGTTTTTCTTCAGATTTGAATTAAACATTACAGACAATCCAACCGTTGGATTTTTACAAGGTTGGTGCCGTTGGAAAGATATTTCCAAGGCGAACCCGACGGTTGAGGTTTCGGGAAAATCCAATGGTCGGATTTCCCGCACCAGTCGTTTGAAATCACGGTTTCAAAATACGAACTGCACGGCTTCGTTTCGTTTTAATTTTATTTATATTTATATATTTATATAAATATAGTTCATTCAATGATTTCAATATCGTTTTCACTTCAAAAAAATTTCTAACACCTTAAAATTTTGGAAAATTTCGCCATAACCTCCCCTGCACCGGGAGCATCGGGAAATCGCAAATAGCGTTCCCGGTCCTTCTAATCTCAAAAAGAAAAAGAAAAAGCCAAGCGGCTAGCCAACAGGCTCATAAAATCATCACCCAAACAAAGCAGTAAATGTGTACCTATTTGTCGGGCACAAAATTTTATTCCTCTTCTCTAGCCCCTTTGCTATAACCTGTTCAATGAATATGCATATACATATATATACAGTTCTTATCATTTATCCTTTTCTATTCAACTTCATATTTGATTTCTGTTTGGTTTAAAGACACCATTTATTCTAATGTTACATACATAGGTGCAAATCATTTCATTAGCTAATTAATGAATATTTCAACTCATATATGTTTATTTTGAACAAGTGGCTATTTTTAACACTTCACATTTCAACGATTTATGCATACAATAAAAATGTGATTTTTATTGTAAAACAATTCATTTCAAAACCTTTTTTTTCTATATAGTTCAAGTTGGTGATAAAAATAGGATTTTTATCATAAAACAATTTCTTTTAAAACGAGATTATTTTACACAGTTCATATAGTCGATAAAAGGTGATTTTTATTATCAAACAATTTATTTTCAAAATATGAATACCATTCAACACATGAATTTCTAATCAACGAATGAATATCAATTCAACACATGAATGTTTTCTATTCAATGAATAAATATAGTTTAAGCATATGAAAATAATTCAAACACACGAATATTATTCAAAATTTCGGCAGCATAACGGCAGGGTAGTTAAACCGGGACCGTCCCTAGTACGGCTCCTCGCTCTACCTTAAAACCTCGCGGTTTTTGACAATGGGGTTCATGCATCTAGTTCGCACGCAGGCGGCATGTATATATTTATTTCATTTCCACAAACTAATCCTATGTGGTTTCAACCAAATATTTCACAATCACAAACGGGTATTTTTCAACCACAATCAACCAATATCAATCACAAACAATCCCAAACAACCATTTGCTATCAATCAATTTTCACACCAATTTCAACCAATAAATATCTTCCATGGTTTGTGGACGAGGGGCGTATATATATATATATATATAGATATATATTTATATATAGCAATTCACTTTTATTTCACACATATATATATTTTTAAATCAGAAATCTCACCAATAGCTATCCAACTTCACGACACTTCACTTAGAGAAATCTTCGCCTTTCTCGCCTTTTTGTCGCTTTCGCCCGTATTCTCTACATATGTAAAAATCAAATTTTTACGATGCTATTCAATATATAAAAATCGAATTTTTACTACGCTATTCAATATATAAAAATATGATTTTTACTTCGACTTTCAATATATAAAAATATGATTTTTACTTCGACTTTCAATATATATAAATATGATTTTTACTTCGACTTTCAATATATATAAATATGATTTTTACTTTTTAAAGTTCAAATCTTTTTCCATTCTAAAGCTCAAACCTTTTTCTCTTTGAAGTTAAAACCCTTTTCTTTTTAAAGTCTAAACCTTTTCTATTTAAAGTTCAAACCTTTTTCAAAAAATCAGTTTTTATATGCTTTTGAAAATCAGTTTTTATTTCCTTTTAAAAATCAGGTTTTTATTTCCTTTTTAAAAATCAGGTTTTTATTTCCTTTTTAAAAATCAGGTTTATAATTCTTTTAAAAATCAGGTTTTTAATTCTTTTAAAATCAGGTTTTTAATTCTTTTAAAATCAGTTTAAAAATCCTTTTAAAATTCAGTTTAAAATTCTTTTAAAATCAGTTTAAAAATCCTTAAAAAAATCAGTTTTTAAAACTTTAAAAAAAAAAAAGCAAAAACAACTTACTGTAACGAGAAGAAGGAGGGGGGGAAGGAGACGTCGGCGGCAGGTCTCGAACTGGGCGGTGGTGGCGTCGAGGCTTCAGGGGGGGCCGCTGCTCGATTCGCGTCGCGATAGCCTCGTGGAGGCTCGGGTCTTCGATCGATGGAGGGGGGTTTCGTCACTGGGAGGAGGAGGCTAGACGGAGGGGCGGCGCGTCGATCTATGGGGAGGCTGAGGGGGGGGCGACGGGTTTAGGTCATCGGTAGGGTTTTTTTTTTTCGTTTGAAATTAAAACGAACGGGGGGGCCAGTACGAAGGATAAGGGGAGGGAAATTATATTATTTTTTTATTTTATTTTTTTATTTAATTATTTCTATTTTTGCAAAAAGGTTGACTTTTACATACGACCTCGAAACGAGGCTCACCGCCTGTCGTCCATAGCGTTTTACCCCCATTCCGAACACAATGGGATATGTATCGCAAGCTGATTTGATCGTTACAATCAGTTTCCGTTGAATTTAAAGTGTACTTCTTTATATATTCAATTTAAACGCACATTTCAATTTAGTGGGGCCAAATACGAACTCGAAAAATTCCAGAAAAATATTTTCTAGCTTCGTATTGACGATACGGTCCTAACAAAACTAGTTTCGTCGAATTCTGAGACCGTTTGAGAAATGGCCAATTTCCAGTCGATTAAAATCAACTGAAACTGGTCAAACGCGTTTTCCTTTGCCACGCTCACATATTGATTCGAAAAATTATGAAATTTGAAACCTAGCAATAATTTGACATCACGGATCCAAAAAAAGTGGTTTCGTCGAAATCCGAGGTCGTATGCAAAATGTCCATTTTTAAGGGCCTGAATTCCATAGCGACTATTCAGAATTTTCAACTGGACATATCTTTTGATTCCCACTATCAAATTCCGATTGGTCAGATTCGTTGGAAAGATATCATCAATTAGATCCTAATGTTTTTGGTTTCACTAAAATCCGGATTGTTTTGCACCCGGTATATTCAATTGAAGTTTGAAATCGAATTATCGAACTACCGCGCCATTTTCAATTCTATATATAATTATAATTAATTATATTCGTTTTCAAATGTCGATTCCCACTCAGTTTTCATCGCCATTATTTAAAATATTTATTTTAAATATTTAAAATCCATTATTTTAGCCAATTTAAAAATTTTAAATTGGTTCAGATTTTCTGGGTCGTTACAAATCAGATGCGTTTGGCACAGGTCCCAATTAAAATTCAAAATTAGGCTTATATCCGGTCCAAAACTTACTATAAATTACATCCTTATTTTTCGAAAATTCGTCAAAAAAATAAAAATAAAATCACGTAAAATTGTATTTAAATAAAACATGCAAACTTAAAACAAATTAGCTCATAAAACCATCAAAAATGCATCACAAACAACAAAATACAAAAAACAACGAAAGTTACAGTTAATTGCATAATACTATGCAAAATATTTCAAATTCTTGCATTCATCTGTGCAACTATTTTAGTCATGCATCTGCGTTGGCTTATCTGCATACATGCATGCAAGTAATACAGAATTCTTGCATACCAACATGCAATAATTCACGAAATACAAATCAGTTCATATTTATTTGCATACATGCATGTAGGTATTTAAAATACTTGCACACATGTGTACAACAATCTGTAGGCATAAAATTAGTTCATTTTTACTTGCATACATGTTTGCAAGAAAACAGAATACTTGTATACATGCATGCAACCATTCACGCTTATTTTTCAATGTGAAACCTTCATGAATTATTTGCATACATGTAGGCATGTATTTAGAAAACTTGCATATATGTATGCAAGAATCCATGCGGATTTTCAATGTAAACTGCTTTAGGAATACTTGCATACATGTGTGAAACTATTGTGTATACTTGCATACATGTATGCAAGTTGTTTTTTTTGGTGGTCTTCTAAGAACATTTGCATATTTTAGATTATTTTTTTACTGAGCAGCGCCTTTTTTTTTTGGAAAAACACGTAACATCCATTTTAGGGACCCGCTTTATATAAATAAGTTAGGAGGGAGGCCGTTTGAACTTCAAAAGTTTTTAAGAACGTGACACTTATTTTCACTATAAAATATTCTCACTTTTCAACTACAAATTATTTCATGCTTTGCTTATCAAACATAGCAAGCAATTTTTGAAAAAAATTGGAGATATTCAACTTTTATTTTTGTAACTTGCTTTGAATTGAAAAAGATTGCTACTAGACAAAAAGAGCGTAGACATAGTAAAAAAGTACTTCTAATTTTAATGAGCCAATAGTAAGGTTCTTGCATCGACCCTTAGGTGTGCATATGTCGATATTCAATGATGAAACAATATTTGATAGTGGCCTAAACACAAAGTGGTGTGGTGTATCGTTTCTAAAAAACAATACTTTATTTTATCTAGCTTGACTAACAAGATGCAAGGAAACCAACATAGTAACATCTCCGAGACTTTGGAAGAAAATTTAAAATTTATTTTTAATATAATTTTATAAGAAAATACGTTAGAATTTAAAAATTCTATTTTTAAATCATCCTATAGCCTTGAAAGTCACATTTTGTATACAGATGAATTTGGACTCGAAACCACTTGCATTGTGTTCAAAATGTCGTTTGCATGTTCGAAAACTACAAATTTCGATATATTCCGAGCTTCGGAGATTTGACACCTTGGTTGGCTAAACCTAGCCCACTCACTTAAGAGTTCCATTAGAACTCTCCTCCTTCATTCATTCTCACTTCAACAAACAAAAATAGAAAATGGAGAGTGGAAAAGGAAATTAAAATTCCTAAGGCTAGGGTTAGCTTTTTGAGATCCAAATCAAGGGGAAAATCAAAGAGACGATTTGAGTAAGCTTCTCCATCTTCTCCTACTAGTTTTCTCTTCGATTTCTAAGATTTCCTATGACCTAATTCTTAGGAAATTCAATTATACGTGTTTAGATCGAAGATTTGCATGCAACATTGGAAGAGAGGTTGATTTTTCTTGCTATTGGATCAATTCCTTGTTTGTAAACAAGCAAATGTGAGTTATTCAAGAATTCACATTAATGCCTCAAGCTTTATGCTTGTATAGTGTGCCTGTAACACGTTTGAATAGAGTATATATTATGTATGCATTGGGGTAATTGCTTGGGTTGTCGACTTCTTTGCTTTTTCTAGTATTGGAAATCTTAGTATAATCTACATTCGGGTTGTATATGCTATAGGTAAAGTTATTATGTGCACACATGCCCTTGTAGTTTCCCTTTAGCATTGCCAAACCATCTTGTTCTAGCTTGAATCGCATTTGATAGCTTTTGGTTAGAGAATTGGTTCATTTTGGAATATATAATCGAAACCATAGCAAGATCATGTATGTTCGTGTGTGTGCGCATGTGTTCTTGAGCGGTTTCGGTGAGCTAAAGAGGCTTGATTTGCATTTAGAAAACGTTATAAGCCATCACCATTGATTCGAGCTCGACCGAAAACTGATTTCAAATCATTGCCTTGGCAAAATATTGCATTTGCACCAGTTCAGACGTCTGAACCGAAGCAACAGATGTATGTCAAAGCTTTCTAGTTAGAAATAATTATTTGCTTCAGCTCAGACGTCTGAACCGAAGCAACAGACGTCTGTCAAAGCTCTCTGGTTAGAAATAATTATTTTCTTTAACTCAGATGTCTGAACCGAAGCAACATACGTCTGTCAAAGCTCTCTGGATAGAAATAATAATTTGCATCAGTTTAGACGTCTGAACTGAAGCAATAGACGTCTGTTTGAGCTCAACAAAATAATTAATTTTCTAACGATCATAACTTTTTCATACGTTGTCATAAATTCGCACACTCGGGTCCGTTGGATTCGTGATGACGAACACTACAACATGGAATGGACTAGAACAGAATTTT
This sequence comes from Allium sativum, assembly GCA_030737875.1. NCBI lineage: Eukaryota > Viridiplantae > Streptophyta > Magnoliopsida > Asparagales > Amaryllidaceae > Allium > Allium sativum. The sequence continues at coordinate 421,391,920 of CM060909.1, read as the reverse complement.
CCAAAGTAAAGTTTTTCGATTTAATAAATTGAATTGGAACTAAATGGAATTCGATTAATAATAATCGAGACGAGCATCTGTGAAGGAAGGCGTTTACTATTTATGGAATTTAAAAGGCCTTGCCGTTATTCCACTTATAATATTAGTCTGATACAGAAATTTATGTCGATTATGAAGTATTCAAATTTCCATGAAATTTCCATGTTAAGTGGAAGAGTATTTTTGGTTTATTGTGAACGATGTTTTTACATAACATTTGTTCTTTAACCCAAGTAAAGGAAGGATTAATTTCCAGAAAGTTGAATAATCATTAAGTAATGAATTTCTGAGATTGAAACTAGGAAGAGTTTTAATAAATCTTTAATTAGATTTGAATAAATAGATGGTAATTAAGTTTATCGAAATACGAGAAGTGATATAAACCAAACATAATTGGTTGTTGGTATTGATTGTGATTGATTGATTATTTGGACTATGCTCGACCAGTTTATGAGCAAAATATGCTTTTATAAATAGCATTGGGTTGGGTAGAAATATGTGTATGCTAACACCTTATGAAACACTTCACGATTTGACTATGAGGTGTTTAGTGATGTTGTTGAGTTTATTTCAGATATAATGAATGATTTGAAATGAGATTTTCTTAAGTGAAAATAAAAGCATTCCAGATTTTGGACAAGGAATGTTTTATAAAAATGTTTTATAAAGCAGAAAGGATTTCGAGGGCTAAACCCGATGTTTTCGAAATGATTTAGAAAGTAAAATGTGTTTGACATTGTAGTTCATCACATAACTGATTAGTTGTTATTGATGATAATTCTGTTTGGTGGTGGATAATTTATTCTCTTGCTTAACACCCTTCTTTGAGACGTACGATCTCAAAGGTTATATGATTAATAGTGACTGATCATAGTGTGAATTGCTGATGTTAAGTACTATAGTTTGAACGTACTTGTGATTATTATGTTGTGAAATGATTTTCCCTACTTCGGGATATAAAAATGATTTATTATGTGGCTAAAGATTCGGGTAACCCATGCGACTAAAAGTATGGGTACTATAACCTTAATTGGTTTTGGACGGTGTATTTTCCCCGAGGGCGTGGGAGGTGCACTGCCTGGTGTACTTTACCCGAGGGCATGGGAGGTGCACCATATTTATCGAGTGACTAAGGAACGTGCCCTTTGCCTTGTTGATGGGAGAAACCTCCCGATGTTTGGTTGCATACTGTTTGTATGCATTGTGATATTTTGGAATTCATATTTTCCCCGAGGTCGGTCGGTCTTTGGTCGGTCGGTCTGGTCGGTAGAGGAGTAGGGGGTCGGTCGATCTGGATTTTTGCACAAATGGATCGGTCTGTGGATTGCTTGGATGGATCGGTCGACATGAGTGTTAATGGATCAGTCACATCAGGAGGTCGGTAGAAGTGCCCGAACCCATGCCGCAGCGCAGTGCGGTCTAAACGTTGTGGTTGGTGGCATGAACGCTTTGGTTTATTTCATAGCAAATGGACATCACACTATGAATTGTGTTGAATCATATATCGATGTTATTTGGTTCAGTGATGTTGTGACTTCGAGGAAAATTCAAGTGTGAATATTTGAAGTGTTGAATGTGTCATTGATTCATATGGAACAACGAATGAGATGACAACTCAAAGGTCGTGAGTTGCTGGATAATGGTTGCTTGAGTAATGAAAAGTTATCGGTTTGGTTGACTAGAGATGCGAAGGCCGAGAAGTTATCGTTGTCGTAAGTTCTAACAGGATCAAAGCAGGGGCATAATGTGGGCCCCCAAAAGACTAGAAGGTTATTGGTCGAGTACCCTGGATATCATTGAAAGGCCTAGTCATCAAGGTTGGACAAACATACTTATCGTTGAAAGATGTATGGAGTTTATGCTAGAATTGGGGTTACCATTAGCCCTTGACAAATGGTAAGGTTGGCCATCATACGATTAATGATAGTTTTGAAGCAGGATTGGCGGTATTAGCCAGAGTCTGCAACTGTTGATTAGTTTCCTTGTTTGTACCTTCTCACGTAAATTGTCCAAATGTGACACCCCACGTCCATTAATGTCACTCACTAAGGGAATGCATTAAGTTTTGTGAAGCGTTTTAGGTAAACAGACATAGAACACTATAAGATAGATTTAAAATTTTGCCACGGAATAAAACAACTTTATTAATCATAAGATACCGTGGTCCAAAACATCATTTGTCTGAAATATAAATGCCCATTACAACATAAAAACTATTGTCTTGTACTTCATAAATATTAGAGAACATAAAAGAAATAAAATTCCCCAAGAACAAAATATAGCCATAGCAACAAGGATAGGAGCTTGAGCCATACATATCAGCAGTTCCAGCAAAATAAGAAGAATCATGGTCAAGCCTGAGTGTTTCCACCCTAAGAACCTAGGGGGGAACAGAAGAAAGAAGGGGAAACAAAAAGGGTCAGACATAAAGTCTGGCGAGTCTAGTTACTTTTAGCCAATAAATAAATAAAAGTAACATGATAGGCATATAAAGTGGATACGAGAGATCACTACATAAATGGAAGGTGTGACAAGGTAGACAGGATAAGGTGTATATAATTCTAATGATTACTATGCACTGTTACTAGTATATATAGAAAGAGATGATCCCTTCAACTATAAGGTGGTAGACTTAGGTATACGTCCAATTGTGTCCTAACTACTACCCTGATCGATCGGCTCCCTAACCCTTATAGATACCTTGTGTTGGCCCCACAGTAGGAGGTATCACTTCCTAAAGTGGAAACCCCTTGTCGTAATGATGTGCACAACCATATCTATAGGTGTCACAGTCGTCTCATCCCCCTATGCCCGGCTCATGCACGCACATGGCCCGGTCGGTTTGCGCCGCCCACACCGTCCTCCGTGTTTAGATCTCTTACAATAGGTCTGTAAGCGTGCCCCTTCTCCGCCTAGTACGGAGTACATTGTTTGATACCTACTCTAGGTTACTGACTGAAATGGGTCCCACATAATATGATACAAGCTCTCCCCTTTGTCTTGTATCCCCCACTAGGTTTTCACTTACTATGTATGTAACAACCCGTATTTTGAATAACAACTTATAACATAAATCAAGGCAGAATTAAATGATAAAATCTGAATCCGGGGAAATGGGCTGTGCCATTGCGTCCGACTCGGAAAAATACGCGAAATAGAGTCCGAGTTTTTGAAAATCGGAGTCTGTATGACCTAGTTAAGGCCCATAGAAGTTTTCAGAAAATTCAAATTTAAAAACAGATTTCAAATTCAGCTGGGCAGGATAGGCGGGAAAAGATCCCGCCACTCCCCAAGTCGACTTGGGAGTCGACACACCCCAGGCTGTGTCGACTGCCCAGTCGACACCCCTGTCGACTTGGGTGGTCGGCCAGTCTGGCCTGGGTGCACCTGACTTGTTTCTCAAGACATGTTTGGAGGCTAGTGACGTGAATTGATGGCCCAGATCTGAATTAGGGTTAATCCTATGGCCTAAACTAACCTAATCTTCTATAAAAGGACCCTAATACCTAGCCTAAATCATCATAAATCAATCCTACAACTAAACTATGCCAAAATGTTTAATCATGGCCTCCACCCTCTTGTCATAGCCTCCGTCTTCATTCATATGAGAGTTCCTAAGCTTGTTTGAGAGTTTCTAAGGCCAAAGTTCAATCTTTCTTCATCAAATCAAGGATCTTCTTCTTATTTCTCAAGGGTTTTCATTGAAGCTTGCTATTTGGGGGTCTTTAGAGTTGCTAGTGGCTTCGTCTCAATCTTATTTTTATTTTACAAGTCTTCATTGCATTGTAAGCCCTATTCTACTCTTAGATTCTAACTATGAAGTTAAATATGACATGTTGCAAGTTTGAGTTTGGGCCTAAGTATGATTTGTGCTTTGATTCTATCATGTTATGCATAGATTTACTCTATGCATGTTTGTAAAGCTATCACCTTGACTTTGTGCATAGAAAGCTATGAGCTTTGATTCTATCATGTTATGCATAGATTTATTCTATGCATGTTTGTAAAGCTACCACCTTGACTTTGTGCATAAAAAGCTATGAGCTTTGGTTTGAAAGGTTGCATAAAAGCAACATAAAAACTCTCATAACCTTATGTTATCTTGCATATGATGTTATATGCGAATCACTAGTTATCATCCTATGTCATTTATGGCCATGTTTCACCTAATATGCTAAAGTTGATATCATGCATGTTTTGAGGCTTATAATGTAATATGCAAGTTTATGAACACATTTGCCTCATATGCCACCATGTTTAACTTGTGGCCAAACCTTATTAATTATGTCATGCTTCTAAGTTCCCTCTTTGAGATCTATTTTCGTATATGCGAACTTACATGCGATGGGGTTACGTTATGGGTAAACTAAAATGACATAAGGACATGACTTGAAAAGATGACATGAAATATGACATGTGATTATGCTTGAAACATGAACATGAACTTGGACATGACTTCAAGAAAACATGAGAATGGCCAACTCGAGGTTGGGTTGAGTTTGTAGCATAAATCTACCCGGAACCGACCGGCTTAACTAATGGCTACAAGCAATAGGACCCAATGTGAGTTGTTGGCCATGTCGCACTTGAAACCCGAGGTTAGACCAAGTTGTTGTGTAAAGCTACCCGGACTCGCCCGGCTTAACTAGTAACCACAACAAGGTCTAATGTGAGAGGTTGGGTGCATTAAATTAATTAATGCCACATGATAGGGTTAAGTCATGGACCACTTGAATACTTAACCGATTAAACACGATGGGTTGATAGGGTTAAGTCATGAACCTTGGGTACACTTAACCAACTTGATTGGGTAGGGTTAACCACATTTAACCCGTTAGAAACCCTAGTTACGTGTTCCTTTTCACCAGTAACCCTCTTGATTGTATCATGATACCCTAGGGACTAGGCTAGGGTGGGGCACGATTACTGGGCTGACATGTAAGCGACCAAAACGACGGCTGAGTAGGTGCGCCGGTGTAGGTTCAGGCGGACTATGGTCGTGCACATAGTCCGGAGTTGAAAAAGCAGACACGGGCACCCGTAGGTTTAAACTGTGCATGCTTGATTTGTGTCTGTGGTTGGCACCCTAGGGCTTGATACACCCTAGGGTGGACCTAGAACAGTTTGACTACACTTCGTGATTGGGCCGTATGACACCGACACCTGACGAGTTAGGCTTTTAGAGAGCTGATCGACTAGACCGTGTTGTTGGACCTTGATCTAGGTCATCTCGGGATATTGGGCCAAGATTGGGCCAAGGGATCATTTCTTGTTTATACTTGATATGGATTACTAGTACACACTTGGTGCAACTTAACCTTGTATATGCGATGCCACACTTGATCTATCTTTTCACCATGCCAGTTATCACCCTATGTTTCATCTCTGCTTTACATGTCCAGTTAACTTTATTAGTTTTTATACTAATAGTAGGTAGGACTTACCAGTCTTTTTGACTAACCTGTTTTCTTTCGCCTCTTTTCTTCCGTTTCCCCCCCCCCCCAGGTTTGCAGGGTGGGAACACTGGTACCTAGCTGGATCTTTAGCTGCTTTTCTGGATAGCTCATGTACGGTTTGGACTTGAGCATGCTATGGCTTTACTCTACTTTGGGGATAGTTACTTTATGTTTTTTCCAGTTTTTAGTTTATGTTCTAGACTTTGTTTTGTGGGAAAATAATGACCAAGTACTTTGATGTAACTTGACTATGGTTTTGAAATGTTAGTTTTATCCGCTGCTTTACTACTCTGTTTTACTTGTATGTTCTGTCTTGTGATATCTGCATGCATGTTTACCTCGTTTAACGCCCCCCCAAAGCCAGTGCCCTTGCAAGAGTGGCATTGGTGGAGGTGGGGTGTTACATTTGGTATCAGAGCATAAGGTTTACAAGATTTGAGCAAAAGTGTTTTTAAAACTTACCTTTTTGGAAAACTATTTTCAAAACCAATTAAGTATTTTCCAAGAAAAGTCTAGTTTATTTTAAAAGGCTATTCCCCAAAAGCCATTAGCACTATCCTTTGTTTCCTCGTTCTTAATCTATCTTTTCCTTTTTCAGCATGGCCGATCTTAACCTTCCCGAGGGAGTAACCATTCCCGGATGGTTCCGGAGGTACTTGGAAGCTAGGGCCAACGATGCGGGCCCAGTAAATACCCCCACCGTAACTGAGGTTCCCCCTCCTCCTCCTCCTCCTCAGCATCCACAAGCAGATTTCGCAAAGGTTTGCAAAGACTTTAAGGCGATGGGTGGCAAGAATTTTATTGGCACGGAGACTTTTGTGGAGGCGAGAAATTGGTTGAAAGAAACTGAAGATCTCTTCGCCATCTTTGATGTGGAAGACCGTAGAAAAGTCCTGTTGGCAGCATGGCTATTGAAAGAAGAAGCTGCTTATTGGTGGGAGGTCACCAATGCTACTAGGCCTATAGAGACTTGGGCTGACTTTAGGACGAGGTTTGGGCTTAAGTTTCTATCATCTGCTGAGGCGAATATGCAATTGGAGAAGTTTATATCCTTGAAGCAAGGGGACATGAAAGTGAGGGAGTATGTGAATAAATTTAACCAGCTTGCTCGATTCGGTTTGGACATGGTTAATACTCCCCAGAAGAAGGCTCTACGCTTTGCACGAGGGTTGAATGAGCCATTACAAGGTTTAGCCCTGTCTCATATACCCATGGAGGCCACCTTTGAAGGCCTAGTGGACATGGCATTGCTTCAAGGAGACGATAAGAATGGCAAGAAAGAAGTCAAGACTAATGAGACTCAAACCAAGAAGACGGACTCCAAGTGGGGAGGAAATCAGAGCAATCAGAACAATAAGAACAACAAGAACAACAAGGGCAATAAGGCCAACAACAACAAGGCAATGGACCCAAGAAAATGCAACTTCTGTGGGATTGTTGGGCACATAGCCAAAGATTGCAGAAAGAAAAAGAGGAAGTTGGGCGAATGCTTTCACTGTGGAGAGCCTGGACACCTTAGCAAGGATTGCCCCAAGAAGCAAGGACAAGGGCAAGGGCAGACTCAGCGTGCAGGACCTTCTGGAGGGCAAGTGCATGCTCTCAACGCTGCTCCAGTTCAGGACCGAGGTAGTATTTCTGTAGAAAGCCTTGTTTATATTTCTGATTGTCCTGCTCGCACCTTATTTGATTCTGGCGCATCGCATAGTTTTATTTCTTCTGATCTTGTTGAAAGTTTGCACCTAAGTACTAGTCTAGTTGAGGATCCCGTTAGTGTTTCAAATCCAATTGGGGGTTCCGCCCATCTATCTATGATTTGTGTGGATTTGAAGATTTCTATCTTGACCGCAGAATTCACGTGTAATGCTTATGTTCTCGGATTCACGGGATACGGGTTGATCTTGGGCATGGATTGGTTGTCCAGTTATGGAGCCATTCTCGATTGTGAGCATAGGGTGGTGAGGCTCATGACTCGCCTCGGTAATACCCTAGAAATTTCATGTAACCCTAGAGATCCCATCATGTTATGTTATCTTGAATCTCTTGACTCGTCCATCAAAGATCTGCAATCTGTAAGGGTGGTCCGAGAATATCCTGATGTCTTTGAAGAGGTTAAGGGGTTACCCCCTAAACGAGATATAGATTTCCGCATTTACCTTGTTGATAATGCCAAGCCAGTTTCATTGCCCGTTAGGCACATGGCCCCACGAGAAAGAAGAGAGCTCAGTAAGCAAATCAAGGAGTTGCTTGAGAAGAATTTTATTAGGCGAAGCATTTCTGAATGGGGTGCTCCTGTGGTATTCGCTACTAAGGCGGATGGTTCGCTTCGTCTATGTGTTGATTATCGAGAGTTGAACAAGCTGACAAAGAAGAATAGGCACCCATTACCGAGGATTGATGACCTCTTTGACCAGCTTGTTGGTGCTTCTGTTTTCTCTCAGCTCGATCTAGCCACCGGATTCCATCAGCTTAGAGTGGCTGAGGATAGTATTGATAAGACTGCGTTTAGGACTCCAGATGGATTCTTTGAATGGCTTGTCATGCCATTCGGTTTGACTAATGCACCCGCCTACTTCGTAGATTTAATGAGTAGGGTGTTCAGGGAGTTCCTTAACAAGTTTGTGGTTGTCTTCGTGAATGATATTCTGATCTTCTCAAAGGATGAGGAAGAACATGCTAGACATCTCAAGGAAGTGATGGATACGCTTAGAGCTCATTAGTTGAAAGCCAAGTTCTCCAAATGCCATTTCTGGAGAAGGGAAGTTCGGTTTCTTGGACATATAGTCTCTAAGCAAGGCGCTGTGGATCCCGTGAAAGTGGTCGCAGTTCAAGACTGGAAGACTCCTAGGAATGCAACCGAAGTAAGAAGCTTTCTCGGTCTGGCGGGCTACTATAGGAAGTTCATCAGGGACTTCGCTAAGATTTCAGCCCCTCTTACTAAGTTGACGAAGAAGAACTTAGTCTTTGCATGGGACTTAGAGTGTGAGCTTGCTTTTCAAAGGCTCAAGAGGGCCCTTACTACAGCTCCAGTTTTGGCATTACCTGATGGCGGTAAGATGTTTACCGTGTACACCGATGCATGTGGCACGGGTTTAGGTGTTGTTCTGATGCAGGAAGGAAGAGTGATATGTTATGGGGGTAGGCAACTTAAAGTTCATGAGAAGAACTATCCCACTCATGATTTGGAGTTGGCAGCGATCGTCTTTGCACTCAAATCCTGGCGCCACTATCTTCTAGGCGAAAGGTTTGAGTTATATATTGATCACAAGTCGCTCAAGTACCTCTTCTCGCAGAAAGATCTGAATCTAAGGCAGCAAAGGTGGATGGAATTCTTGGCATCTTATGACTTCGAGATAGCTTATACCCCTGGCAAGGGTAATGATGTGGCAGATGCATTAAGCAGAAGTAGGTTGACTTTGAGTCCCTTGTTTGTTGAGATGAGGAGCCTAGAGTTCTTGGCAACCTTTGATCTCACAACAGCTGTTGAGTCGATGACGGGTTCGTTAGCATCCCGTGAGCTTAGACCTATACTTCTTGATCAGGTTGGGGCTTCGTAGAAGGAAGACCCGCAGATAGCCGAGGTCATGAACAAGTTGATTCGTGGTGAGACGTCTAGTCACCTTGCTAGATATACTATTGATGACAAGGGCTGGCTAAGGCGTGATGGAAGGCTATGCGTTCCACAAGTAGGAGACTTGGTGCATAAAGTTCTCGAAGAAGCGCATCACTCGAAGATGACTATACATCCTGGAGGAGATAAAATGTATAGGGATATGAAGCGCATTTTCTTTTGGGCTGGAATGAAGAAGGATGTGGCAGAGTATGTTTCAAGGTGCATGGTGTGCCAACAAGTGAAAGCCGAGTCGAAGAAACCTGGTGGGCTATTACATCCATTGGAGGTCCCGCAATGGAAGTGGGAAAGTATTTCTATGGATTTTGTGGATGGATTGCCTAGGTCAAGGAAAGGGAATACGAGCATATGGGTCATAGTTGACAGACTTACGAAGAGTGCTCATTTCATTCCAGTGAAGAGCAAGAGGACCGCAACATGGCTAGCATCTGTTTATCTTCGAGAGATAGTGCGATTGCATGGAATTCCTTCTAGCATAGTTAGCGATCGTGACCCAATCTTCATTAGCCAGTTCTGGAATAGTTTGCAAGAAGCAATGGGTACGCGATTGAATCTAAGTACAGCCTATCACCCCCAGACAGATGGCCAAACCGAAAGGGTGAATAGAGTGCTAGAAGATCTCTTGGGGCTTTGTGTTCTTGACTTCGGTGGTACTTGGGAAGACCACCTCCCTCTTGTAGAGTTTGCTTATAATAATAGCTATCAAGCTAGCATAGGGATGGCACCATTTGAAGCTTTGTATGGGAGGCCGTGTAGGTCACCATCTTGTTGGTGGGAGACAACGGATAGGCTTATACTTGGGCCTGATATGATACGGGACACATCCGAGAAAGTTGAATTGGTGAGAAGACGGATGAAAGCGGCCCAAGACCGACAGAAATCCTATGCTGACAAGCGAAGGATAGATTTGGAATTCGAAGTTGGGGATATGGTTTTCGTGAAGGTTTCTCCTTTGCGTAATGTGGTTCGTTTTGGAGCAGTTGGGAAGCTGGCACCAAGGTTCGTAGGACCCTTCCCTATCATAGAAAGAATTGGAAAGATGGCTTATAAGGTGGAATTGCCCGAGAAGCTGGCCGGAGTGCATAATGTCTTTCATGGCTCGCATCTCCGAAAGTGCTTACATGAGTCCGCTGAGGTGGTTGAACCTAGCATTCTTGAAGACGTGGAGGTAGAGAAAGAGGCAACCCTGAGGAGAGCCCCGATTCGTATCTTGGGAACGGAGATCAGGAAGCTAAGGAATCGAGAAGTCAAATTGGTGAAAGTTCAGTAGTGAAGCCGAAGAGGATGCAACTTGGGAAACCGAGGAGAAGATGCGTGGGCTTTATCCATTTCTTTTTTAGGGTACATTCTCGACCTCTTTTCCTTTTTAGCATATCTTCCTTTTTGCTATCCATGTTTATCCTATTTATCTTGTTATCTCGTTAACCTTGTCATGAGAACCTTAGGTAGAAACCCTTTGGATGAAACATGTATTTGAAACATATTATGCTTGATGTTTGCAAGTGGTTGCAAGTGTTTGCAAGTGGATACTCGTGGATGCATGATACACATTAGGCACTAAGATCGGCTCACACACTTTCATATTGCATATGCATGAGTGCTTATACTTATTCATGGATGAAACTTGTTATGTTATCACGTGGATGCTGCATATGGATGAATGTTATGTGCACTCATATAGAGATTATAAATTATGTTAGGAATTTGCATACATATGGACGCATTTCACTAACATACTTTGCATTAAGGAGGTTTACTGAATCAGTAACCGCCTGATTTTCACATTAGATAAGTACACATACACACACCTTTGCATATAATCATACATCATTTAGAATTTGTTAAGGATATAGACTGCACGTGGATGATGTTTTGAGTAGATGGATGATGGATGGTAGGATACGTTCTTCCTAACTTAGAGATTTTGGGGACGAAATCCTTTAAGGTGGGGAGGATGTAACAACCCGTATTTTGAATAACAAGTTATAACATAAATCAAGGCAGAATTAAATGATAAAATCTGAATCAGGGGAAATGGGCTATGCCATTGCGTCCGTCTCGGAAAAATACGTGAAATAGAGTCCGAGTTTTCGAAAATAGGAGTCCGTATGACCCAGTTAAGGCCTATAGAAGTTTTCAGAAAATTCAAATTTAAAAACAGATTTCAAATTCAGCTGGGCAGGATAGGCGGGAAAAGATCCCGCCACTCCCCAAGTCGACTGGGGAGTCGACTTGGGAGTCGACACACCCCAGGCTGTGTCGACTGCCCAGTCGACACCCCTGTCGACTTGGGTGGTCGGCCAGTCCGGCCTGGGTGCACCTGACTTGTTTCTCAAGACATGTTTGGAGGCTAGTGACGTGAATTGATGGCCCAGATCTGAATTAGGGTTAATCCTATGGCCTAAACTAACCTAATCTTCTATAAAATGACCCTAATACCTAGCCTAAATCATCATAAATCAATCCTACAACTAAACTATGCCAAAATGTTTAATCATGGCCTCCACCCTCTTGTCATAGCCTCCATCTTCATTCATATGAGAGTTCCTAAGCTTGTTTGAGAGTTTCTAAGGCCAAAGTTCAATCTTTCTTCATCAAAGCAAGGATCTTCTTCTTATTTCTCAAGGGTTTTCATTGAAGCTTGCTATTTGGGGGTCTTTAGAGTTGCTAGTGGCTTCGTCTCAATCTTATTTTTATTTTACAAGTCTTCATAACATTGTAAGCCCTATTCTACTCTTAGATTCTTACTATGAAGTTAAATATGACATGTTGCAAGTTTGAGTTTGGGCCTAAGTATGATTTGTGCTTTGATTCTATCATGTTATGCATAGATTTATTCTATGCATGTTTGTAAAGCTATCACCTTGACTTTGTGCATAGAAAGCTATGAGCTTTGATTCTATCATGTTATGCATAGATTTATTATATGCATGTTTGTAAAGCTACCACCTTGACTTTGTGCATAAAAAGCTATGAGCTTTGGTTTGAAAGGTTGCATAAAAGCAACATAGAAACTCTCATAACCCTTATGTTATCTTGCATATGATGTTATATGCGAATCACTAGCTATCATCCTATGTCATTTATGGCCATGTTTCACCTATTATGCTAAAGTTGATATCATGCATGTTTTTAGGCTTATAATGTAATATGCAAGTTTATGAACACATTTGCCTCATATGCCACCATGTTTAACTTGTGGCCAAACCTTATTAATTATGTCATGCTTCTAAGTTCCCTCTTTGAGATCTATTTTCGTCTATGTGAACTTACATGCGATGGGGTTACGTTATGGGTAAACTAAAATGACATAAGGACATGACTTGAAAAGATGACATGAAATATGACATGTGATTATGCTTGAAACATGAACATGAACTTGGACATGACTTCTAGAAAACATGAGAATGGCCAACTCGAGGTTGGGTTGAGTTTGTAGCATAAATCTACCCGGAACCGACCGGCTTAACTAGTGGCTACAAGCAATAGGACCCAATGTGAGTAGTTGGTCATGTCGCACTTGAAACCCGAGGTTAGACCAAGTTGTGGTGTAAAGCTACCCGGACCCGCCCGGCTTAACTAGTAACCACAACAAGGTCTAATGTGAGAGGTTGGGTGCATTAAATTAATTAATGCCACATGATAGGGTTAAGTCATGGACCACTTGAATACTTAACCGATTAAACACGATGGGTTGATAGGGTTAAGTCATGAACCTTGGGTACACTTAACCAACTTGATTGGGTAGGGTTAACCACATTTAACCCGTTAGAAACCCTAGTTACGTGTTCCTTTTCACCAGTAACCCTCTTGATTGTATCATGATACCCTAGGGACTAGGCTAGGGTGGGGCACGATTACTGGGCTGACATGTAAGCGACCAAAACGACGGCTGAGTAGGTGCGCCGGTGTAGGTTCAGGCGGACTATGGTCCTGCACATAGTCCGGAGTTGAAAAAGCAGACATGGGCACCCGTAGGTTTAAAAAGTGCGTGCTTGATTTGTGTCCGTGGTTGGCACCCTAGGGCTTGATACACCCTTGGGTGGACCTAGCACAGTTTGACTACACTTCGTGATTGGGCCGTATGACACCGACACTTGACGAGTTAGGCTTTTAGGGAGCCGATCGACTAGACCGTGTTGTTGGACCTTGATCTAGGTCATCTCGGGATATTGGGCCAAGATTGGGCCAAGGGATCATTTCTTGTTTATACTTGACATGGATTACTAGTACACACTTGGTGCAACTTAACCTTGTATATGCGATGCCACACTTGATCTATCTTTTCACCATGCCAGTTATCACCCTATGTTTCATCTCTGCTTTACATGTCCAGTTAACTTTATTAGTTTTTATACTAATAGTAGGTAGGACTTACCAGTCTTTTTGACTGACCCGTTTTCTTTCGCCTCTTTTCTTCCGTTCCCCCCCCCCCCAGGTTTGCAGGGTGGGAACACTGGTACCTAGCTGGATCTTTAGCTGCTTTTCTGGATAGCTCATGTACGGTTTGGACTTGAGCATGCTATGGCTTTATTCTACTTTGGGGATAGTTACTTTATGTTTTTTCCTGTTTTCAGTTTATGTTCTAGACTTTGTTTTGTGGGAAAATAATGACCAAGTACTTTGATGTAACTTGACTATGGTTTTGAAATGTTAGTTTTATCCGCTGCTTTACTACTCTGTTTTACTTATATGTTCTGTCTTGTGGTATCTGCATGCATGTTTACCTCGTTTAACGCCCCCCCAAAGCCAGTGCCCTTGCAAGAGTGGCATTGGTGGAGGGGGGTGTTACAATGTATACCACTAGGTGTCTTTAATTACATAGCCTTATTTATTTCTACTAATTATGCTTACCCTAAAGGGTGTCTTTAATTACACAACTTTATTATTTCCTCTGGTTATCTATACCACTAGGTGTCTTTAATTACGTAACCTTAACGGGATAAGTTTATGGGCCTATATGTGAATATTACCCAGCCCCCTTCAGATTTACTTAACCCACCCCTTTTGTTCAACCAAGTTTACTTAACCCCCAACTTAAATTTAAGTTCATACAATCCCTATGGATTAACTTAGGTTAAGTAGTCCATTTCTTTACCATGTCCATTTATGGTTTATAATGGGCTAGACCTCCCACATTAGGCCTACAACATGTGGATGCTGGATATGCCGGTCGGGTCCGGGCAGACTTATTCCACAGTTGGGCCTAACCTCGTGTCATAGCCCGATTCGTATTTACATACTTAGATCTCCCACATTTGGTTCAACATTAGTGGCTACTGGATATGCCGGTCGGTTCCAGGAAGACTTCCACCACTAATGCAACCTAACCTCATGTCACAAGTACAATTACAATTCCTAATTGTAATTACTAAACATTCCATTTTTAATTAATTAATCAATTAATTAAACCTTTCCTTTTATAGGTGTTAATACCCATTTTATCCAATAATTTGAATTATATGTCCAAAAATGTTCATATTCAAATTATGTCAATATTAACCTTTTTCCCCCGTTCCTTAACTAGCGCGCTCATAAAGTGGTGGCATGCCTAGGCTAGATAATAGCCTAGTCATAAACAATAAAAGGGGAAAACGATAGGAATGTAACAAAAGTGATCATCTTGGCATAACATAAACTTAGCATGACAATGTGAACATACATACTGGCATGGACATGTAATTAACATCATAACAAGGTGGACATAAAACTGATGAACTGGTGGCAGTCAATTGATTCTAACATAACTATGATGTCGCAATAAGCATAGTAAGATCTAAATTAGCAATTTAGATGTCCAATTAGTTTAGATCAAACTTGATAACACATGGTGATAAATTAGATCACATAATTCAGATCTAAAGGTTAAAATAGATCTAACATGATAACACAAGATGATAAATTAGATCACATAATTCAGATCTAGAGGTTAAAATAGATCTAACACCATTAGAATGACATAATAGTATGTTTAGATCTAAATATGTCCAACTTACATCATATCTAAGTTGATCGCAATATGAAAGGTGATTTACATACAAAATTAGATCTAACAAATGTTGCAACTGTCAAAATTAATAGATTTTCATTCACCACAATATAGTTACAAGTCAAGATCCACAAAGGCAACATAATAGAATAACCACAATTGCATCAGATCCAGAGAATTAGAACTATCATGACATAGTATAAGATCTAACAATAGCATAGATTCAAGGTTTACAACGTATCCAAATCACAGTCTTTCATAGTTTACTTCTATTCATTTAAACCTAAAAATAACTAGAAACTCACAGCGTTAGGTTTAGAGAATAGACAAAGAATGGATCTTGGATTTCTGGATTTGATTTGCAAAGTTGATTAAAGAAGATAAGGGATCCAGTTCAATTCACACACTGGCAGAGCTTGGCCGCCATTGTTTCTTTGTGAAGAAAACAAAGGAATTGAGGTATATTCATAGTTGCTAGGTTACAGAATTCAGATGCCACCTCAGCCCTAAAGGAATTGGGTCATGGGTCGCCACCCACTTGAAAAAGGCCCGAATACCCAAAAACTTCTATGGGCGCACTTTACAGGTGCGCCAATGTAAAATTGCCTTGGCGCACTTGTGAAGTGCGCCAGTTATACCTTGTTTGATCGTCAAACTTTTATCGTCCGTAACTTCTTCATACGTTATCCGTTTTACCAGAATTTTTAGACGGACGCAATGACGTAATTCGTTTCCCTTAATTCTAGATATTAAGTTAATTATTCTTTAATTTATTCTCTTTAATGTCATTAAAAATTCAGGGTGTTACACCAACATCGAAGGAGATGTTTCTTAGTTCTTATCTGATATTTGTTTAGGCCTCTAGGGCTTGTGCTTGAGGGATGTTAAATTCGATTAGGATGGTTTACCTGAGATACATATAATCTGGAAGCTATGAGTGCTAGTGGTGTTTGCTTATGATTGCCGTGAATGAATGGTTGAAGAGTTTGATGAAAAGGCTATAACTATCCGATGTAGGGAAGACAGGGGTTAGTTCTTCTCTGGTGTATGGGTAGATTAGTATGTTTACCTATCAATTCTCATATACTTTGTTGATGATGTTAGATAGCTATTTTATCGCTCACTAAGATTGTTGTCTAACTCAAGGTTTTATGTTTCCTTCTTATTACCTTGGGTTGTTCATTCGGTTGTGGATGGGCAGACTGAGTAGCAAGTGACAGGTTATAGTTTGGTGAGACGACGATGCTGATCGATGTCGAGCTGGAGGCCTACATACCATATTTATTACTATATAGTGTTTTCTGTTTCCGCTGTTTGAGTTGCTCTATGAGTGTTGTAGTGAGGCTTTATGTACGGACTTTGATAATTCCTATGATGTATGGATAATCTTTCAGGATGTTGTGAAAGTTTCAAAATTTTGTTATATGATGCTTCACTATTATTACCTGTTGTATATGTACTACTATACTTTGTCCTTGCGTTGTGAGTTCTACGATAGGCCTTCTTGTGCTTCTTACCTTGATGATCATCCACAGTTGCCTGGCACGTCTTTCAGGGCTTTATTCCTCTTGTTTAGTGCAGGGGTTTTGGGCGGTCGTCACAAGTACAAAGGAGGTGCTAGTGAAATTTTTAGGAAATTTAAGGAGTTAGAATATTTATAAGAAAATTTGATAACTAAAAATCAATGTATCGATATGTATATAATTCGATAAGGAAACGAACTTAAAATAAAATATTAGAAAGGGCCAGTGATTGGTTGATGGATGTTTTGTTTTCCTTCGATATTTAAATCACCGGCTATTAAAGATTTTTGACCATCGTTGTCAATATGGAGAGACCAATTGGATTTATTATCCGAAAACCACTCCGTATAGGCATAGGCTTTGCGAATTAGATTATTTGAAGATAATCAAAGACGGAGTAAATTGCAAGGGTTGTTCTGTTTGCCAGACCCACGAAAACCAGTGTGAACAAATGTCTAACAGAGTATTCCTTACGAATCACATAAGACAATCTTTTCAAGATATTACGTCTGGTGGCAGAGAAATTCGTTTCTCTTTGCTTTTTATACCCGTGATATTTTTGGGAAGATCAACTAGTGATTTGATCGGTTTGACCATGTGGCATTCAAAGTGTATGGCAGCCATATGTTCTAAAAAAGTATACGTAGCCTCAAGCCTCACAACTGGGAAATGACAAAAACCAGGCAAGCAGCATGGCTAGTTGGGTCATACCCAAGAAGGGTATATTTGTCATCGATCTAGAGAAACAATTCAATTATTTGTTCTTCTTTCGATTCTGTATCTTACGGATTACGGTTGGACGGCCGGCAACCGTGGGTGATGATATATTCACTACACTCAAGCTAAATGAGTGGGTGGTCATGTGTGGTCGGGTTTCAAGATGTTCTTGCCGAACCCCAGTGTATCCCCTCTAGACTACACTAATCGGGAGGTTGTCCCATACCTTGTCATAGTTGGAATCCAATCTCCAATAAGCGCCCTACGGTTTTTGATTTTATACTATGTATGTAGAGCCTGAGATGCAAGTGTTCTACTATTTGGTTATTTACTTGATTAGACATTATTATAATATCACTGGATTTTGGTATCAAAATGTTTTAGGTTATTGTAAGGTAAAAGCCGTCCATGTTTATGTGTGGGCTAGTCTTACTATTATTCTTTTCTTTCAAAAGGTTTCCAAAGTTAAACAATATGGTTGGAGTTTACTCACACCAGTCCCCTGACTCACCTAGAGTTTATTTTGTTTGTTTTTCCCTAAATTCTTGGGTGCCTAAATTTGTATGGGCAGTCAAGCGTTTCAGGATTTTACAGATACACTTGGAGGAGCTTGAAGTAGGAGGTTTCACCGATAATTATTTAGAGTTATTCCTGCTGTATCAAATGTTGTGTTGTACTCTGCTAATGGTATGTATATATGATACAAAACAGATTTGTATTACAGAGTTATGATATATAATATTATATTTTGTTTAGTTCCTATGACACCCCACGTCCGTTAATGTCACTCTTTAACCGAATGCATTAAGTTTCGTGAAGTGTTATAGGTAAACAGAATAGAATCTCACAAGACAGATATATAAAATAGCAGCGGAAATTTAAAACTTTATTTCCTAATAGAAAACATTGTGGTTTCAGAATCCAGTTACAACATCATACTGAAATAATGGAACAAAATACATCAAATAAAAGCATCTGTCTTGTACTAAAAACCATCATAGTACAGAAGTAAAAATCCATAGTCCCCATAAGTAGCCATAACTAGTAGACAAGAAATCAAAGCGGTACATTGAAGAAATTCCAAAATCCAAGTAGAAACAGAAGAGAGAATCCTAATCAAGCCTGAGCACTCCCACCTTGAGAACCTAGGGGGAAAGGAAGAGAGAGAAAAGGAAACAAAATGATCAGACATAAAGTCTAGCGAGTCCAGTTACTTTTAGCATATAAATAAGTAAAAGCATCATGACAGGCATATAAACGGGATGAGAGATAACAGTATCATGTAAAGGTATGAACATGATAAGCAGAATAAACTGAACAAAGTACGCTTCTCAAATACTTTTCTCTGCAACAATGTAAGTATATCAGATATGATCCCAACAGAAACATATGGTAGACTTAGGCATACTTCTAGTGACAGGTTTTACCCTAAATAGTAATAATAGGTACCCTAATAGAAATAACGGATGTTATCCCAACAAGAAACCACGGGAACCTAGACAGGCAGTACTATATGTACCCTAATTACTACGCCTAATCGATTGACTCCCTATCCCGTAAATACTCTGTGTCGGCCTCACGGTAGGATGTATCACTTCCTAAAGTGACAACCCGCCGAAAGACACAACCATATCTACTGGGGCTATAGTGGCTTATTATCCTTAATCAATCCGGAACCATGCACGCACATGACTCCGTCGGAACGCACTATTAGAACACCTCCAACTAGATGAACCTCTTACAATCAGCTCAGTAAGTGTGCCCTAACCCCTACCTAGTTCGGGGTCCCTCTTTGATACCAAAATGGGTTACTGACTGATACGGATCCCACGCAACAGATGACACAAGCCACCCCTAGGCTTGTATCCCTAACTACTAGGATTTTGATAGGTTATGCGTAACAGATTAACTAACCCGCATAACCCCAACATATAAAATAGGTTAAGTTTGTCGGGTTCGTATAACCCTCCATAGATTTGATATATTTACTTAACCCCCACAGATTCAAACAAGTTTACTTAACCCCCACTATTTAACAGGTTCATATAACCCTCAATAAACCCCTTCTCAAGTAGCTCCCCTACTTGCTTGCTGAGCTCCCTCCTTTCTCTAGGATCCATATGGCACACAGGCAACGCGACTGGCTTCGGATTATCCACCAAGTATATTCAGAAATCAATCTCGTGCCTCGGAGGTAAGCCCCTAACCTCCTCAAAAACATCTAAATACTCATAGACTACCGGTACAGATTGCAAATCTATAGACGCGTCAAGTGATTCTAGAAAACTAAGCATGACAGACCCCTTTGGGTCACAAGAAAACTCGAAAGTCCTTCCTCGACAAGTCAAAAGTCTAACGACCTTCCTCTCACAGTCTAGAATGGCACCATACATGGCTAGCCAATCCATCCCTAGAATCAAACCATAACCTATAAAACCAAGCACATATGTTTCGCACTCAAACTCCACGCCCAATACAAACATCCTCAAACCCTGACAAACTATAGACAGATGAGCCATGCCCCCAATGGGGTTTGAGACAACAACGGGATCTGAAACCATACTAGTACTAAGGTGTAGAGACTCAACCACTGAATCAGATATAAAAGAATGCGAAGCGCCAGAATAAAAAAGAGTCCTAATAGGATGATCGAAAAGAGAAATCAAACCTTTAACAGAAAATTCCTACCTCTGTCCGGTACATTGGACTCGAGATCATGCACCTCCCTTCCAGAAGATCTGGCCCTTTGGCTTTGTCCTTGCTTCTTCGGGCGCTCCCTTGAATAGTGTCCGACCCCACCAAAGTGGAAACAAGCATTCTTCCTCTTTCTCTAATCTTTGACCAAATAACCCACGTTCCCACAACCATAACTTTTCTTCTTTCCTTGAGCTTTGTCGTTTTTCCGCCTTTCTTTTGCTGTTGTAGTTCTTTCTTGGGCCACACTTTCTTGCTTTGAGTTTCGTCAGTCTTAGCCTCCTTTTCTGATCTTTACCATCTTCGTTCATTAATGCCATATCAACCAGCTTTTCAAAAGTATCCCCATCGAAATATGAGACAATGACAATCCTGGGGGAGGTTCATTCAATCCTCTCGCGAACCTCAAACCTCTCGTGGGCGGGGTATTCACCAATTCTAGCCCAAACCTTGCCAACTGATTGAACTTATTGATATATTCTTTAACAGACATGCTTCCTTGCTTAAGTGCTAGAAACCTTTCCATTTGCATACTCTCTTCTGCCTAAGAAAGATACTTCATCTCAAATATCTGTTGGAAATCATCCCAAGTCTCACCTGGATTCCCTAATTGTTTCACTTCCCACCAGAATAAAGCCTCGTCCTTCAGCTGCCAGGCGGCCAATTGAATCTTCCTACGGTCGTCTACCTCAAAAATCCCAAACAAATCCTCCGTTTATTTTAGCCAATTCCGTGCTTCCATAAAGCTCTCAGTTCCATGAAATGGATTTCCTCCCATAGCACAGAAATCATTGCATATCTTGGAGAAATTATCCACTCGTGGAGGAGGGGGAACAAGGCTGTAGCTAGGGGAGGGGCGTTTTCTTGGTCTCCGGCAGGTGCCGTAACCTCAAGATATCTATGGAATCAAGCCGGTATATGAACGTCCTTGGGAATATTTAGTTCCCCAGACATGCTAAAACGAAAAGGAAAAAGGGATTCAAAAAGGGATTCAGAGTACAGAAGTAAAAAGCCATAGTCCCCACAAGTAGCCATAACAAGTAGACAAGAAATCAATGTAGTACATCGAAGTAATTCCAAAATCCAAGCAGAAATAGAAGAGAGAATCCTAATCAAGCCTGAGCATTCCCACCCTGAGAACCTAGGGGGAAGGAAGAGAGAGAAAAGGAAACAAAACGGGTCAGACATAAAGTCTGGCGAGTCCAGTTACTTTTAGCATATAAATAAGTAAAAGCATCATGACAGACATATAAATGGGATGAGATAAACAGTATCATGTACATGTATGAACAGGATAAGCAGAATGAATTGAACAAAATACGTTTCTCAATTACTTTTCTCTCCACCAATGCTAGTATACAAGATATGATCCCAACAGAAACATATGGTAGACTTAGGCGTACTTCTAGTAACGGGTTTTACCCCCAAATAGTAATAACAAGTACCCTAACAGAAATAACGAGTGTTATCCCTACCAGAAACCACGGGCATCAAAAAAGGCAGAACTAGATGTACCCTAATTACTACCCCTAATAGATTAGCTCCTTATCCCGTAAATACTCTGTGCCGGCCCCACAATAAGATGTATCACTTCTTGAAGTGGCAACCCTCCGAAAGACACAGCCATATCTACAAGTGTTAGAGCGGGTTATTATCCCTAATCAATCTAGAACCATTGACGCACATGACTCCGTCGGAATGCGCTATCAGAACACCTCCACCCAGATGAACCTCTTACAATCAGCTCAGTAAGCGTTCCCCGACCCCTACATAGTTCAGGGTCCCTCTTTGATACCATAATGGGTTATTGAATGATACGGGTCCCACTCAATAGATGACACAAGCCACCCCCTAGGCTTGTATCCCCAACTACTAGGATTTTGATAGGTTATGCCTAATAGATTAACTAGCCAGCATAACACCAACATACAAATATATTAAGGTTATATGGTTCGTATAACCCCCCCCCCCCCCGATTTAATATATTTACTTAACCCCCACTGATTCAAACAAGTTTACTTAACCCCCACTATTTAACAGGTTCATATAACCCCCACTGATTTACTTTGGTTAATTATTACAGGTTAACAGGTTCATATAACCCCCCACAGATCTAAACAGGTTTCACATATTGTTTACAGTTCATTACATGTTTCACTTAATCAATAAATTAAGCCTACTGATTTATATGCCCCAACCCTCAAGTCATAATCCACAGTATAAGATATGCCCCAAGTTTTAGTCTTATGTCACAACATAGGCTATGCCCCCAAATCCCAGTCATGATCCATAATACAAGATATTCCCCAATTTATCTTTCCCAACCATTCCCAATTTCGTTCGTTCGCATATTTCAGCGATAGGCCTAGGCTCGAAGGTAGCCTAAGCTGTAAAAATAAAAAGGGAAAGAGGGGGAGAAGAGAACAAAAATAGGCATAATAACAGAATAGGCATATGTTAGACCAAAAAGTGGTTCTAACACTCAAACTAATGATAATTCTAATAAAAAGAAATCAAAGTAGAAAGAAGACACAAGATTTATAGTGGTTCGGCGTTAAAGAGCCTACGTCCACTTTATATTGTTTGGATTGATGATATGAATGCAAATACAACAAGATTCTCACTCAACCAACACATACATTCACTCAATAATCTATGAAAAACACTCTAAGTGATGATTTGAATTGAAATATGGTTCTGAAATTCGGTTTGCAAGAGTACTTGAACTCTGAAAATGCCAAAAGATCCCTTCCAATGTCTCTTGGAGGGGTATTTATAGGTGAAAAATCCTCCTGGAACCAGATCGGTTCGGGTCCACGTGGCCTTCACCCCGTCACTTTCGGGTTCGAATGGATCCTGGTGAGGACAACACATCTGGTTAGTGGCCAACGTGGGTAGAAAGTGGGTGTAACCGCCCCGAATATCAAGGAGATCATGGAGTGAAGTAGTTGGGCGTTCTGGGTTCGGTTCGGATAGGATGGTAAATGGGGTTCGGATCAGCTTTGCCTCTTTCGATCCGATCCGGCTTGCATCCTGTTTTTTGTTACTTTGTGCTAGTTTACTTTGACCCAGAGAATTCCGATCCGATCCGGCCTTTTGGCAAATTATCCTTCATTTACTTGATCCTTTAATTCTTTTAACTTTGTGTAGCCTATTTCACAAAGTTGGCTAACATTTTGCCCTCTCAAAGGACGTTTCTGTTGAAGATGAAGCGTGCTTTGACGTTACCCATCCATCAGTTTCTGAAATTGAGTCACTAAATGGTCGCTTCCCTTCACCTGTTGGGACGCGTTTCTTCATAAAGTCGCGTCTCTTGTTGCTTATATATATGTTGTAGGCCATATGAATTACTTTCTTCATTTTTGAATAACTCCAAGAAATCTTCTTGATGTCCAGCAATTCTTCAAGGTGAGTTTTTTCTTTATTTTTCTTTAAGTTCAACTTGCATGCCAAGTCATTGTGCATAGTTCCCTTCGGTTCGGATCCGACCCCAGCAGGCTTTCCCTTTGTATTGCTTAGCGCTGGTCCAACAGGCCGGAATGTGTTGGTGGGCTTAATTTCCGGTCCGAGCGGGAAAAGAGGATGGGAATACGAGTGGTCACCATATACCTATATAAATCCGCCGTCCATCTTCTTCCTCTCTTTCTTTTATTGCTCTCACCCAATAGTCTTTGCACCGAAACCCTAAAAACTTCAAAAACTCCAATAACTTTCTCGTTAATCTTCAAATCGTTACTTGTAAGTGGATTAAAAAGCTTTAATTACTCTTGTAATAATTGATTTCAGTAGGAATTTGCTGTCAAATCGAGTGATTCGAGCGTGGTGCTTGCTTAATTCTGACGCCGTGGCCTCCTCCACCCTCCGCCATCGTCGTTAATGGCGTCAACGCCATCTCGAGGCAGTGTTGAGGGTGATAGGATCCATTGTTGAACATTTGAGTACATAAACGTTAAGTCTTAATAGAGGCTTTCGACATGGAGTCGGGTTCGATGTCGACTGAGCGAGATGGAAAAATGGGGAAGATGAAGAAGAGGAGAGGAGCTGAGATCGGTCCGGGTTGAGAAACTTTGGAGTGAAGGGAAGGGAAAGAAGTTTACATGACCAGATCGGGATGGAGCAAAAGGAAAAGGGGTAAACAAAACTCACTTGACTGGGTAGGGTCGGAGTGAGAAACAAGAAGGAGGAGATGCATGGATATTTAAGTCGCTCTGGACCGCTCCGAATGCCCACTTCCGAACCGATCTGGTTTTGCTCGCTGGGTGTGAATGTTTGCTTCGAGCCAATACATGGCTTTGCCTCCCAATCCGATCCCAATACATACACCTGACCCGAACCGAAGCATTCCATCTTAATGCACAAGAATTTGCCCAATTGGCTAAATCAATGCTCGACATAACCTTCAACTTGATGAACAGTTAGGATAGCGCCTTACGAACATAAACGAATATCAAGAACTATTTCGAACATTACTGCTTTATCGAACCTTTGCATTACGTTCTCATGTGTTTACCTTAAATCTCTTGCACACACCGTACAAATTTTAGTTCACACACTTACACGGGGGGATTCGGGCTATTTTACTCTAACTTGAATGGCAGAGAGACACTCATCTAGATTAATGGAAAAGGAAGAAAGCATGAGGACATCTAAAAAACTCACTCTCGATGACATATCCTCTTCCTCAGACCCAGAATGGGATGACGGGGGACTAGATTACGAAATGAAAGCACATAATAGTGAAGTATCTTCTGAGGGTGATGTCTCCCTGGGTGAGGAAGAGGAGGGAGAGGTTGGAGATGATCGCGCTCCCGATGAGTTTGTATCCGCTACTATACTGGAGCCAGACAAAGACTGCGTTGAGTCGATGATTGTAATACCCCACCTCCGTTAAGGTCACTCACAAAGGGAATGCCTTAACTTTGATGGAGCATTTTAGTAGACAGAACAGAAATTTACAAGACAGATAAAACGGTACTTGAAAGATTTATAACTTTATTACAACAGAAACCGAAACAAGTTTGGTTACATCTTTCCAAATCACAATATCAGAATTCAAGTACAATAATATCAGTTTTGTACAAAAGCCTTCAGATTGCTTAGTTTTTAAAATCATAATCCCCAACATAAACTGCCATGCCAAAGCCAGACGATACTTCAAACAGAGAAGATCTGAATCAAGCTCCTAGATTTCCACCCTACAAACCTGGGGGGGAACGGAAGAAAAGGAGCGAATACAAGCAAGGTCAGACTTAAAGTCTGGCAAGTCCAGTGACTTTCAGCATATGAACATATAATAATAATAATAATGACATGAAAATAAGCTGGATAAGGGATAACAGTAACAGGAGCAGCAGATATACTTAGGTTAAACAGAAGAAACAGAATAATATTACTTTTCACCTCTCTGCACTAATACTAGTATAACAGGATTGGGTGTCACCCCAATGTCTAAACTGAAACAGAAACGGGAACAGAATAATTTCCACAGAAGAGAATGCTAGTAATGGGCCTTTACCACCCCAACAGAAACAGATAGAAGCAGAATGCTAATGATGGGCCTTTACCACCCGAACAGAACGTACAGGAATAGAAAACAGATTAATCCCTATGGAAACAGAATGTAGAATTAGGTGCACACTAGTAAATGGGCCTTTACCACCCGAACAGACGGTACCTCGCAGGAACAGACAGGTGTTACCACCCAAAAGAAAACAGATGGTACCAACAGAAACAGACAGAACTAAGTGTACCCTAAAACCCTACCCCAAGCGATCGGCTCCTTAATACATAAATACCCTGTGCCAGCCCCACAAAAGGGTGTATCACTCCCCAAAGTGGCAACCTTTAAATGACACAGACCTATTTACAGATGTCACGGCGTCTTACATCCTCAGAGGCAGACCGGGATCCATGCACGCACATGACCCGGTTGGAACGCACCATCAACACCCCTCGCCATTATCAGAATGAACCGCTTATAATTAGTTCAGTAAGCGTGCCCAGACCCTACCTACTGTTGGGTCAAAGTTTTGATACCAGAAAGGGTTACTGACTAATATGGGTCCCAAACAACAGATGACACAAGTAATTTCCCTCCTAACCTTGTGTCCCCAGACTAACAGATTTCAGATTAACTTGTTTACAAGTTCAGACATACAAAATTCAGATCAACTAGTTCACAGATCAGATAAGTTTTCAGACTAACGGATCAGATATATGGATTTAATAGATTTACAGATTTGTCTAACTTTGTAATTGGGCCTACAGATTCACGAAACGGGTTTGTTAAATTCATTAGTCCAATTGGTTCAAACCTATCCACCCAACACGTTTTAGACATCATATTTATCTTAGATTCGTATTAATTAAAAATTAATGCGCAGACCTCTCACATTAGACTGGCAGTTTGCGGCCACTGGTTAGGGCGGTTGGTTCCGGGAAGATTTCTGCCGCAAATTGAGTCTAACCTCGGGTTTCAAGCACGTTTTGACTAACTTCTCACATTAGAACCTATTATTTGCGGCCACTGGATGTGCCGGGCGGTTCCGGGAAGGATTACGCCGCAAACTCATTCTAACCTCGAGTTAGCCATGTTTCGTGTTTAGCCAATGCATTCATTCACAGACAATGCTAATATCAGACTAATCACGCTAATTTAACAAATTAACTTCTGTACAAGTTACAGCAAATTATTTGAGGTTCTATTAACAAGTTTTTCTCAAATTTAAATCGGGCCTACAGATTTACATACTTCAAATTCCAGCATTTCGGTTCCAACAGATTACGCCATTCGACAGATTAAACAAATAACAGATCTTGCAGATTAGGCGATTTAGCAGATTTAGCAGATAAGGCAATTTAACCTAATTAGCAGATTAGGCAATATAACAGAACTAGCAGATTAGGCAATATAACAGAACTAGCAGATTAGGCAATATAACGGATTTAATCATTCCTTAAAGTTTCATAGCCATACCTTGCCTAATTGTAAATTTGGCCTAAGTTTGCATGCCTAAATAGTTGTCATGATTCACAATATGGTCATATACCCCACGTTTGCATTGAATTTACATGGCACAGATTATGGTCATAATTTACCATATAATACGTGTCCCAAATTTAGTTAAACTTGCCTAGTACAAAAGATTCACATATAAATTATACCAAATATAGCCATCGATTTCAATGCATGTCATATATTCAAAAATCTCCCACTTAGGTGTTATTTAATATTTAACAAATCTTAATATAGATCTTCACACCTAAGTCATTCTCTTTTTATCTCAAGTCATGAATTGTTATATAAACAATATGCCCAACAATCTGGAACTTTAAATTATAACAGATCTTAATTCAAAATATGCGTTATGTCCAATGTCTCAAGTCACATGTTAACATACAATGGTTCCTCTTCTTCCAATGCATAGATCTAAATCTAGTTTACAACATATGTCCTTTTAGTCACAGATTAGCCATGTCCAATTATGCCATCGTTCATTATTTGTCCCAAAGTTTAGCGTTTGTGCGTTAATCTCTTATGAGATTTGGCGCAGGCTCGTGGTGGCCTGGCTATAGAACAGAAAGAAGAAAGAGATACAGAATAAAATAGATCAGAACAAAACATACACAACCTCAAATTCAGATTTACAATCATGTCACAATTATAATTATAGTTTATATCGAAAAATAACTGCACTTGCCTTGATTGGATTAAAGAAGAAGAGTTGCAGTTGTTCTCTTTTAATTTTATTCAGTTTGGAAGAAGATGCTTTAGTCCTAGTTCCAGTTCAGATTTCAGCAGAGTAGCGACGCCATTTTTATTTTAATTAGAACAGAGGCAGAGTATAGGCAGAATGAAATGGTGTAGAGAGAATGAGGCTAGGGGGCTGTTTATATAGGTTTGGAGTCATGAATCTGGTCAGAAAATCGGGCCAAAAACATCAGAATGCATCAGGTTCAGGAAGTGGCTTCGAGAGGCAGGTCGACCCCCAGGTCGACTACCCAGTCGACCTGGTTAGGGGGGTCGACTACCCAGTCGACTCCCCAGTCGACCTGGGTCCTGGGCAGAAAATTTCCCGCCCAGCCCGCTTCTGGGTTTGAATTCGAATTTTGAATTCGAATTTCAAGCTGTTTTCGATTCTGAAAATTCCTGAAACTTCGGAGGGTCATATCTCCCTCATACGGACTCCGATTCTCGCAAACTCGGAATCGTTTCCAAGCAGAATTCCGAGACGAACATAATGGCGCAACCCGTTTCCCTTGATTATTATTTTAAAAATTAATTATTCTCTGATTTGTTACTTATACGTTCACAGAAAATACGGGGTGTTACATTCTCCCCTCCTTAAAGGATTTCGTCCCCGAAATCTTCAAGTTAAGAAGAATGTGTCCTACCATCCAGTCATCCATCTACTCAATCATCATCCACAAGCATCCATTGTCCTTAGAAACTTCTAATGTTGTATGAACATATGCAAAAGTGTGTGTATATGTTCCTTATCTAATGCAAAGATTAGGCGGTCTACTGATTCAGTTGACCTCCTTAATGCAAATTATGTCAGTGCCATGAGTCCAACATGTATGCAATTTTCCTACTTGATACATATCATTTCTATATGAGTGCACAACGATTCAGTCATATGCAACATCCATGTGCTGAGTCAATCATTTTGCATCCACAAAAATTAAAAATGCTCACACATCCATATGCAGTATGAGAGTGTTTTCGAGCCGATCTAATGCCTAGTGTGTGTATATGCATCCACGAGCAACCACTAGCAACCACTTGCATCCACTTGCAACCATCAAACATAACATGTCTCAAACACATGTTTACACCCATTAGTTTCTACCTAAAGTTCGAAGATTCGATCGATAGGATATAGTCGAATGATAGAAGCGAGTACGGATAAAACAAAAACTTGGTTCCCATTAGACATTGGTTGAGAGAATAATTATCCTAAGTATCAATCCCGAAGACCAAAACCAACATCAGATTGACACCCAGAGGATTACCCTCTTTAGACAATGTCAAAACTGGAAATCTTAACCTTATCAGAAACATTCAGATATTTACAGATTACTGGTACAGATCAGATTACCGAATGATTCTTAGGAAACTAAGCATGATAAAACCTTGAATGTATGCGTCCTACTTGACGCCTAACACAGATATCTCTCAAACCCCAATCAATCATAAACAGATGAGCCATAACCCTTATGGGTTTGAGTCTACAGCGGAATCAGAAACAATACTAGTATTAAAGTGCAGAGTATCGATTACAGAATAAAATGCCAGAATCAGAAAGAGTTTAACTTAACAATCAGATAAGAAAATTAAACCTTCTACATAAATTTTCTTATTTCTACCCTATCTATAAGTCACTTGAGCATTCGCCTGTCCTACAGAAGTGGGTTCTGCCCTCTGCCCTCGTTTCTTCGGGCAGTCCCTAGTGAAGTGTCCCATCTCACCACAGTTGAAGCAAGTGCCCTTCCTTTTTCTGCAATCCTTGTTCAGATGAGTCGAGCTTCCATAAGTAAAGCACTTTTTCTCCTTCTTATCTTCAGACTTCTCATCCTTCTTTTGTGTTTCCTTTTTGGGCCATGCTTTCTTGTTCTGTGGTTCTTCCTTCTTTGTCTCTTTCTGGCTCTTGTCTTCCTCGTGCAGTAGTGCCATGTCCACCAATTTCTCGTAAGTCGCTCCCATGGGTACATGGGTCATGGCTAGGCTGTGCAGTGGCTCGTTCAATCCTTTAACAAGGCGGAGAGCCTTTTTATGCTAAGTGTTGACTAAATCCAATCCGAACCTAGCCAGTTGGTTGAACTGGTTGACGTATTCCTTGACCGTCATACTTCCTTGCTTAAGAGATAAGAACTTTTCCAGTTGTAGACTTCGTTCAGCTTGCGAGAGGAATTTCGTCTCAAACCTTGTTCTGAAATCCATCCATGTTTCAACCGGCCTCTCGGCGTTAGTGACTTCCCACCAATAGGAAGCTTCGTCTTTAAGCAACCATACCGCCAACTGTACCTTCTTCCTATCGTCCAACTCGAAGATAACGAATAGATCCTCAGTTTCTTTGAGCCAGTTCTTCGCTTCTACGAATGATTCAGTTCCCTTGAAATCCTTTCCACCCATGGCCCTAAAATCTTTACAGATCTTTGAGAAAGCAATTGCACAAGGAGGGGGCGGAGGAGGGGGATCATTTGCTGGACCTGCGGCGGCGGTCCTAGCCTCAAGATATTGACGAAACCAACCGGGTACATGAACACCCTCTAGTATCTCAGATGCTTCAGACATGCTGAAACGAAAAAGGAAAGATTCAATACAAAAAGGATTGAAGGAATGATATATGGCTCTTGGGGATTATGTTTTTCAAAATAAGCTTTATTTTTGAAAATATTTCCTTTCAAAACCTTTTTGAAAATAGTTTTCCAAAACTTTTTATCAAATCTGGTAACCTTAAGCTCTGATACCAAGTGTAACACCCCACCTCCGTTAAGGTCGCACACAAAGGGAATGCCTTAACTTTGATGGAGCGTTTTAGTAGACAGAACGGAAATTTACAAGACAGATAAAACGGTACTTGAAAGATTTATAACTTTATTACAACAGAAACCGAAACAAGTTTGGTTACATCTTTTCAAATCACAATATCAGAATTCAAGTACAAGAATATCAGTTTTGTACAAAAGCCTTCAGAATGCATAGTTTTTAAAATCATAATCCCCAACATAAACTTCCATGCCAAAGCCTGATGATACTTCAAACAGAGAAGATCCGAATCAAGCTCCTAGATTTCCACCCTACAAACCTGGGGGAGGGGGGACAGAAGAAAAGGGGCGAAAATAAGCAAGGTCATACTTAAAGTCTGGCAAGTCCAGTGACTTTCAGCATATGAACATATAATAATAATAATGACATGAAAATAAGCTGGATAAGGGATAGCAGTAACATGAGCAGCAGATATACATAGGTTAAACAGAAGAAACAGAATAATATTACTTTTCACCTCTCTGCACTAATACTAGTATAACAGGATTGGGTGTCACCCCAATGTCTAAACTGAAACAGAAACGGGAACAAAATAATTTCCACAGAAGAGAATGCTAGTAATGGGCCTTTACCACCCCAACAGAAACAGACAAAAGCAGAATGCTAATAATGGGCCTTTACCACCCGAACAGAAGGTACAGGAACAGAAAACAGATTAATCCCTACGGAAACAGAATGTAGAATTAGGTGCACACTAGTAAATGGGCCTTTACCACCCGAACAGACGGTACCACGCAGAAACAGATAGGTGTTACCACCCAATAGAAAACAGACGGTACCAACAGAAACAAACAGAACTAAGTGTACCCTAAAACCCTACCCCAAGCGATCGACTCCCTAATACATAAATACCCTGTGCCAGCCCCACAAAAGGGTGTATCACTCCCCAAAGTGGCAACCTTTAAATGACACAGACCTATTTACAGATGTCACGGCGTCTTACATCCTCAGAGGCAGACCGGGATCCATGCACGCACATGACCCGGTTGGAACGCACCATCAACACCCCGTCGCCATTATCAAAATGAACCACTTATAATTAGTTCAGTAAGCGTGCCCAGACCCTACCTACTGCTGGGTCAAAGTTTTGATACCAGAAAGGGTTACTGACTAATATGGGTCCCAAACAACAGATGACACAAGTAATTTCCCTCCTAACCTTGTGTTCCCAGACTAACAGATTTCAGATAAACTTGTTTACAAGTTCAGACACACAGAATTCAGATCAACTAGTTCACAGATCAGATAAGTTTTCAGACTAACGGATCAGATATACGGATTTAACAGATTTACAGATTTGTCTAACTTTGTAATTGGGCCTACAGATTCACGAAACGGGTTTGTTAAATTCATTAGTCCAATTAGTTCAACCCTATCCACCCAACACATTTTAGACATCATATTTATCTTAGATTCGTATTAATTAAAAAATTAATGCGCAGACCTCTCACATTAGACTGGTAGTTTGCGGCCACTGTTTAGGCCGGTTGGTTCCGGGCAGATTTCTGCCGCAAACTGAGTCTAACCTCGGGTTTCAAGCACGTTATGACTAACTTCTCACATTAGAACCTATTGTTTGCGGCCACTAGATGTGCCGGGTGGTTCCGGGCAGGATTACGCCGCAAACTCATTCTAACCTCGAGTTTGCCATGTTTCATGTTTAGCCAATGCATTCATTCACAGACTATGCTAAAATCAGACTAATCACGCTAATTTAACAAATTAACTTCTGTACAAGTTACAGCAAATTATTCGAGGTTTTGTTAACAAGTTTTTCTCAATTTTATATCGAGCCTACAGATTTATATACTTCAAATTCCAGCATTTCAGTTCCAACAGATTACGCCATTCGATAGATTAAACAAATAATAGATCTTGCAGATTAGGCGATTTAGCAGATTTAGCAGATAAGGCAATTTAACCTAATTAGCAGATTAGGCAATATAACAGAACTAGCAGATTAGGCAATATAACAGAACTAGTAGATTAGGCAATATAACGGATTTAATCATTCCTTAAAGTTTCATAGCCATACCTTGCCTAATTGTAAATTTGGCCTAAGTTTGCATGCCTAAATAGTTGTCATGATTCACAATATGGTCATATACCCCACGTTTGCATTGAATTTACATGGCACAGATTATGGTCATAATTTACCATATAATACGTGTCCCAGATTTAGTTAAACTTGCCTAGTACAAAAGATTCACATATAAATTATACCAAATATAGCCATCGATTTCAATGCATGTCATATATTCAAAAATCTTCCACTTAGGTGTTATTTAATAGTTATCAAATCTTAATATAGATCTTCACACCTAAGTCATATTCTCTTTTTATCTCAAGTCATGAATTGTTATATAAACAATATGCCCAACAATCTAGAACTTTAAATTATAACAGATCTTAATTCAAAATATGCGTTATGTCCAATGTCTCAAGTCACATGTTAACATACAATGGTTCCTCTTCTTCCAATGCATAGATCTAAATCTAGTTTTCAACATATGTCCTTTTAGTCATAGATTAGCCATGTCCAATTATGCCATCGTTCATTATTTGTCCCAAAGTTTAGCGTTTGTGCGTTAATCTCTTATGAGATTTGGCGCAGGCTCGTGGTAGCCTGGCTATAGAACAGAAAGAAGAAAGAGATACAAAATAAAATAGATCAGAACAGAACATACACAACCTCAAATTCAGATTTACAATTATGTCACAATTATAATTAAAGTTTATATCGGAAAATAACTGCACTTGCCTTGATTGGATTAAAGAAGAAGAAGAGTTGCAGTTGTTCTCTTTTAATTTTATTCAGTTTGGAAGAAGATGCTTTAGTCCTAGTTCCAGTTCAGATTTCAGCAGAGTAGCGACGCCATTTTTATTTTAATTAGCACAGAGGCAGAGTATAGGCAGAATGAAATGGTGTAGAGAGAATGAGGCTAGGGGCTGTTTATATAGGTTTAGAGTCATGAATCTGGTCAGAAAATCGGGCCAAAAACATCAGAATGCATCAGGTTCAGGAAGTGGGTTCGAGAGGCAGGTCGACCCCCAAGTCGACTACCCAGTCGACCTGGTCAGGGGGGGTCGACTCCCCAATCGACCTAGGTCCTGGGCGGGAAATTTCCCGCCCAGCCCGCTTCTGGGTTTGAATTCGAATTTCGAGCTGTTTTCGATTCTGAAAATTCCTGAAACTTCGGAGGGTCATATCTCCCTCATACGGACTCCGATTCTCGCAAACTCGGACTCGTTTCCAAGCAGAATTCCGAGAAGAACGCAATGGTGCAACCTGTTTCCCTTTATTCTTATTTTAAAAATTAATTATTCTCTGATTTGTTACTTATACATTCACAGAAAATACGGGGTGTTACAACGATCGATGATGATAGACTTGCCAGAATATGTCTAAAGCATGAGATACTAAGAAGAGATACTAAATTGCCTTTGAAAATGGACCGCCCCCACAATCCACCGAAAGGATTTATGGCTATTACTCGACTAATGTGTCTGGTTGGGGCGATTCCTCCATTTCCACCTTTTGTCGTTGATTTTCTAAGACAAATGCGGATTATCCCCATGAAGCTGCATCCCAACTCTTATGCTTATCTATACACCTTGTACGTAGCATACAAAGAGATTCTAGGAATAGAACCTACCTTCGATGATATCCACTTCTTTTATAATTTCAAACATTGGACTCAAGAGACTCCCTCCTTCTCATACTTTGAATCAGTCCCGAAAAGAAAGATTATCCCTGTTCCATTTAGCAGCAAGGCTGGCGACTCAAAACCTGAATGGTTTTATATTACTTAGCAACCAGGGTGCGCCAGGAGATGGACCAAATCAAGTAAAACATCTATTTTCCAGATTCCAGCTTTAAGTGTTCACGTTGACATACTGACTTGCTTTCATTTTTATTCGCAGTTGATAACCCAAAGCAAATATCAGGTCAATTATACTCTGATCGTTTGCACCAGTTGCTCAATGGTGACCAATAGTTCTTGACCATCGACAGTGTTCTTAAAGATGAATATCTCCATCGTCACGGGCTACTATCTATTACCCGTAGCATAGGTCACGGGACAGGTCCGTATGTGTACATACCCCCGGTTGATGTTATCCCCGATACAGGTGAGGGTTCAAAAGGTCCCACAATACCTCTCAGGACTCCTCCCTCTCCATCTTCAACTCAAGACGATGAACTAGCTAACATAGCCGAGAAATACAGAGAAGGATACACCGTTCCTGATGCTGCCATTTCTCCTGAAAAGTCAATATCCCCTAAGGAACTGCCACTAGATGCTCCTCAAGGAGATGCTCATGCTACTGACGATCCTACCTTTCTGGGCTTGGGAGATCTTTCCTTGCCCGAAACTCTTTATACTCCAGAGGACTTTCCGACAAATCCCCTTACTTTTACCTCTTTGGAAGAGACTACTCCCATAAAGACCAAGGAGCCTACTCGTGCTAGTCTGACTTCAGGCTTGGGTTTGTTGGGGGGAACACCACTTAGGATGCACTTAACACATCAACACTCCACGTCACAGCACTTATATCCTATACAAATGTCGATTCTGAACTTCACTTGTATTGTTGCGCAGGTACAATGTCACATCCTTATTACGATATTGGAAAGGTTCGTCGTAGCATGTCTAAACCTCCTGCGGACTCTGAGCATGATCGACGTGAGAGTCGGGGCAGAGATGACAGAAGGCATCATGATTCCTACCGACCCCGCGTTTCACGCTCCCGTTCTCCGGTTCGATCGGACTCCGACAGATATTAGAGCCACCAAAGTCGTCGTGGGGGAGACACATCACAGCCTAAAGACTTAATTCCTCCCCAAGATAAACATAATCAAGAAAAAAGTCCACCGAAGCGCACTGATCCGTGAGACAAGCAAAAAACTTCTGAGAAACGATCTGGAAAAGGTGACGTAGCCATCGTCCCTACTAAGCGGAAACATTTTGAATTATCATATTGCAGACCTCCACCACTAGATGCCGATTCCAAAACAAAACTAGCTTATCTGGAGAAGCAGTTCCCGGATCATTACTTCGAAAATCTAACTTTCTTACCGGCGCTCGAGCCTATCTCTTCAAAGTGGGCAGATGAAGCTAAGGCAAATATTGACGCTGTAGAGAAACAGTACTCAGAGATGTACAAGTATTCACGTAATCTTTCCAGAATCATTCGAAACTTGATCACAGACGTTGATGCAATGAAGAAAATTGCAGATTCTGATGAAGAAGTCTTGAAAAATCTTGAGAAAGACCTGGATGATACACAAAGTCAACTTGCCATTGCCCAGCGGGATGCCAACAACTTCAAAAAACAATTCGAAGAGTTGCAGAAACGTTATCATGACTTATTGGAATCTCATAGTCAAGAGCGTTTAGAGTTGAAGAAACAAGCTGAGGATGCTAAATCAGAAAGTGTCAGAGTGCAATCATCATATAGTACTATTGAGCAAGAAAAGGCCGAGTTAGCGAGGAAGAACGCTGAGTTGGAATCCAAATTAATGGAGGCTGAGACTAGAGCTGCCTTAGCCGAGGGGAATTTAGATAACGCTATCAAGTCCGCCGAAGAGGCCCATAAACAGCTATCAGAAGCTCAAGAAGAATTGCATGGCTTTGGAGAACTGATGATAGAATTCTTTGCACATATAATCTGTCGTCGAAACATCTCCTGGATCGAAGACTATCCGACTACCTTAGTTCATGTATGGAATTAAATCATCGAATGGGAAAAAGATGAACTCAAGGTAGATTTTATTGATGAAGATAAGCTTACCGAGAAGTATTTGAAGGATGATGAACCAGCATGCCTAGCCGAGGGGCGTCGCCTTATTGCTGCCGCCATGGAGGAGGAGAGACGCCGAGTCAAAGGAAAAAATGTCCCTGAAGTTGGTTCCTCTTCTGTTTCTGTCGAAGCCACTGGAGTAGAGGGATACGATCCCGAATACCCAGGGATTCCTAAAGCGCCTCTTCTATCCCCTATACCTGAATCAACATCTGAAATAGTAGCCACCCCAATTGAGAAATCATCAGAAGGTATTTCCACCTTTTCGCCACAGTTTGTCAAGGTAGTTTCCACCTTTCGTCATATCATTGGGCAGTCCATTGAGGATTCTTTGTTTACTCCTCAGTTGATAACTGTTGCTTCTCATTCTGTAGGTGTTGAACCGACCGAGAAGACTAACGTACATCAGGGAACCACCACTGGGGAAAAATCTGTGGAAAAGGCTCAAGGAGAACAGGATAAGGCTACCATTATTGAATCAGGAGGAGGGGCTGAAGGTAAAAGGGAGGAGACTACCAACAAGACTCCCCTGCAACCTAACGTCGACGCTTCTTATGATGATGAAATGATAGACGCTCAGAAAGATGATGATGGTAACAATGGGCATGAAGAAGAACCTGGTGTTTCTATAATTCGGGACTCGAGGAATCCTGATGACGAGACTCTGGCTGAAATGAAGGCCAAACATGACAAACATATGCAACTAAAAGTCGAGGAGATAGATCCCGGAAGTGTTAAACCCCTTGCCGTAGTGGATGTCGGGTCGAGGTTAGTTTTTAAGCTTTCAACTAGGTCAATTACAGAAGAGCTTGCTAAAAAATCTTCTCTTGATCCCAGTGCTCAGACTTCTAGGAAGAAATCTATTGATTCTGGAACCTCAGTCACAGAAAAGAAGAAAACAAAGCGCCTCATGTCTGATGCTGAGAAGGAAGCTAAACAAGCTCTTAAGGCTGCCAAGAACTCCAAGTCCACTCCAAACCCTAAGTGATAATGTGCTTTATTTGTTACTTTGATATTCTATTGGTCCGCTATTGTTGTAGCGAGCGCGGCCCTTGCATCTTTTTCTTGAATTCCCTGTAAAGACTCATGTATTTGTAAATAAAATAGTACATTTCCTGCAATGTCAGATAGTTATAAGTTCAGCATATCATATTACAGTTATATAATAGAGTCATTATTAAAGGGGAACAACATGTATACACATATATGCCCCCAATCAATCTTGGATAACCGACCAAGGCTTATTCATGGTTGATTAAATTCAATCATCTAATTGCCCCCGATTCTCTAGCGGGGACAATTTCCTTTCGTCATTGGTGCTCGTTCCTTTTAGCATCTTTATACTCTCCTGTCTCATAACCAGGTTAGAGTATTACTGAGGCGGTCTCTCATCGGGGTGCACCTTCACGCCTCAAGGGACGTCGTCTTCCCGTCCTTTATACTCTCTCTCGATTCTTGAGAGTTAGAGTTAAGAATGTCATCTTCCCATTCTTTTGTGTTTTATTGTACAAATGGTCATTTTGTTCGCTCCTGCACATAAGTTATTTCCAGCTTTCCAAATCTAATTTAACATTTCGCGTTTCATGGTCATGATAGAATAATTTTTGAAGATATAAATAATGCAGGAAAGTAAACGACACACGATATTTTTATAGTGGTTCAGCTAAGTCGTATCCTACATCCACTTCATAATCCTTTGTTCATATAAACAGACTTTTTAAGGCAAGTCGCGCCTTTTTACATAGTTTATAAAAACAAAGAAAAAGAATACATTTCACATTTAGCTTAGGTATGGTCGCAGGTGCTGAGCATTCCAAGCTCTGAGAATCTCTTCACCGTCCACGGTCGTTAGCTTGAAGGCTCCTGTATCAAGCTTCCGTCGGATGGCGTATGGCCCTTCCCACTTTGGACCCAATTGGGTTGAAAGTGGGAAAACTCGTTTTAAGACTAAGTCTCCTGGTTCGAAGGTCTTGAAGCGGACTTTCCGGTCATAGTAACGTGCTACTTGATGTCGATGTCTTGCGGCGCGCAAGTCTGCTTCGTCTCTTTTTTCTTCAACCATATCAAGAGACTCTAGAAGGGGTGTTTATTTGTCATCGGATCATAGTATGCTACTTGATGAGAAGGGACTTCTAGTTCTATCGGGATTACTGCTTCTGACCCGAAGGCGAGCGAAAAAGGGGTATGGCCAGTGGTTGTCTTGAATGTTGTCCTGTAGGCCCACAAAGCCAGTGGTAGCTCATCTACCCACTTGGCTTTGGCCCGCTCCAACCGCTTCTTCAAAATTGATTTAATGACCTTGTTTATTGCTTCGACTTGGCCATTTAACTGCGGATGAGCTACAGAAGTGTATTGTTTGTCAATCTTGTACCTTTGGCAGAAGTTTCTGAATTTGATACTGTCGAATTGCGTCCCATTATCAGTTATGATGGTCTTTGGTATCCCAAATCGACAGATAATGTTTCTTACCACAAACCTAATCACCTTTCTTTCCGTGATCGTTGTTAAAGGTTCAGCTTCCACCCACTTCGTGAAATAGTCCACGGCGACGATCGCGTACTTCGCTCCCCCTTTGGAAATAGGTAACACTCCAATAATATCAATTCCCCACATGGAAAACGGCCATGGGCTTACCATCGACTTGAGCTGAGTCGGAGGTGCTCTGGGAATCTTGGCAAATCTTTGGCATCTGTCGCAGCGTCGTGAATAATCAGCCGCGTCTTTATTTACGGTAGGCCAAAAATATCCATACCGTAACACTTTCTTTGCTAGTGTTTGGCCCCCGGTGTGGTCCCCACACTCACCTTCATGTACTTCTTGCAGTACACATTTGATGTCGTCGTGTGCGATACACCGTAGCAGGGGCATTGAAAACCCTTGGCGATAAAGGACGTCGTCCTGTAACACGTATCTTACAGCCTTACGTCTCACAGCTCAGTCTCTCGCTTTTCTTCACTGGGAGGATTCCACTTTTGAGAAAATTATTGATTGGCGTCATCCATGATTCTCTCTCTGGATCAACTTCTAAGGCTAGTTCTACTTCCATCAGGTCGAAACTCGGCGATTCCAAAACCTCTATCGGAACCATTTCAGTTTCTTCGGGGCTATCCGAACTTGCTAGTTTTGCTAACCGATCTGCTTTTTGGTTCTCTGTTCTTGGGATATGCGTTATGTTATAATGTTCCAAACCATCCAACAACTTCCTTACTCTTTCGAGATAAGTAACAAGCCAAGGTCCTTTAGTTACAAACTCCTCACGCACCTGACACACAACTATTTTAGAACAATATATGTCCAATGTCTTCACTCCTAGTTCTTTGGAGAGCTTTAGCCCAGCAATCAGGGCTTCATATTCGGAATCGTTATTGGTAGCAGCAAATTCTAATCATAATGCATAGTAGATAGATCGTCCTTCAAGAGTGGTCAAAACAACTCCGGCGCCGGACCTTCGATCGTTCTTCGCCCCATCCGTGTATAACTTCCATAGGCTAAGCTCCAACTCTTGATCTGAAGTGACAACCTTGTTCTCCACTTCTTCCACATCAGGGATCGTGAACTCCGCAATGAAGTCAGCTAAGGCCTGCCCCCTTATAGATCTCCATGGTTGAAAGTTCAAATCAAATTGGCTCAGCTCGATATTCCATTTAAGCAACCGCCCTGAAGCTTCAGGTTTTTGCAACACTTGTCTCAAAGGTTGATCGGTGTATACCACTATCGGGTGAGCCTGAAAGTAATGACGGAGTTTTCGGGAGGCAATCAGAAGACTGTAAGTAAGCTTTTCAATCTTTGGATAGTTTCGTTCCGCAGCGGCCATCTTCTTGCTTACATAATATACAGGCTTCTGGACCTTGTCTTCTTCACGTACCAGTGCCGTGCTGACCGCATAAAATGGCACTGCCAGATAGACATACAAATCCTCATGATCCACAGGCTTTGATAGTATCAGAGGTTTCTCTAATAAGTCCAGTAGATTCTGGAAAGCTTCCACATAATCGGGAGTCCATTCAAAATTACGTTTCCCTCGTTTTACCAAATCGAAGAAGGGGACACATTTGTCCGTAGCTTTAAAGATAAATCTGCTTAAAGCGGCAACCTTTCCTGCCAGGCTCTGAACATCTTTAATCTTTCGCGGCTCTTGAATATTCTTTATTGCTGCTATTTGAGTAGGATTTATCTCAATCCCTCGAGAACTCATGATAAACCCAAGGAACTTTCCAGATGCGATCCCAAATGAGCATTTTAAGGGGTTTAACTTCATCCCATACCTTCTAAGGATACCAAACATTTCGGTAAGTCCTTTGTATGGTCAGAAGATTGTCTAGACTTCACAAGCATATCATCCACATAAACCTGCATGGTTTTTCCGATTTGATTGTAGAACATGCGGTTGACCAAACGCTGATACATGGCTCCTGCATTCTTTAATCCAAATGGCATTACCACATAGCAATACAACCCTAAGTCTGTGATGAAACTTGTGTGTTCCTGATCCGGTACGTGCATGGGAATTTGATTATATCCAGAATAGGCATCCATAAAGGATAAAAGCTCGTGTCCAGTCGTCGAGTCTACTAGTTGATCAATCCTGGGGAGAGGAAAGCTATCTTTCGTACATGCCTTGTTCAAGTCAGAAAAGTCAATACATGTACGCCACTTTCCATTAAATTTTTTGACCAGCACAGGATTCGATATCCAGTCGGGATATTTTGAATCCTTAATGAATCCATTCTCCTTCAATTTCTCTACTTCTTGCTTCAAAGCTGCTGATCGCTCTGGGCCTAACATCCATCTCTTCTGTTTGATCGGCGGGTGCTTTGGATTAATGCTCAAAGAATGACTCATGATAGCAGGCAAAATCCCACACATGTCAGCGTGAGTCCAGGCAAATACATCTAAATTTGCTCTTAAGAAATTAGCCAGCTCTTCTGCCCGAATTGTATCCAGTTGCGATCCGATCTTCAGTACTTTTGTCAAATCTGTTTCGTCAATAGATATATCTATTGTCGTCTCGTTGGGAGTCGCCTTTCTGTCCTCGGGTTCTCTATCCTCTCTGGGATCTATATCCTCGAGCACATCTAAAGGCGACTCTCTTGGGGTTGGCCCCCTTAATTGCTATGCTGAATTTTCCTTTAAAGGGGGAGAATTGTCTTTGGATTCTATATTCAACCCCTTCATTAACATTTTCAACTCCGTCATATAACAAGCTCGTCCTGTAGCTTGGTCACCTCTCATCACATCAATCCCCGCGTCAGTCGGGAATTTAAGCAACAAGCACCAAGGTGCAATACACGCCCTAAACTCGGCGAGGGCCGGTCGGCCTAGAAAAGCGTTGTAGGGTGACTCTACATCCAAAACTACAAATGGCAGGATCCTCACTCTCTGGCGCTCTCCTTGTCCTAGCGTCACTGGTAATTCTATGTATCCCATCGGCGCCGTTGATGCCCCCATTGAAGCCCCGTATCCATCCTTCGCAGG
This sequence comes from Allium sativum, assembly GCA_030737875.1. Lineage (NCBI taxonomy): Eukaryota > Viridiplantae > Streptophyta > Magnoliopsida > Asparagales > Amaryllidaceae > Allium > Allium sativum. The sequence continues at coordinate 421,350,045 of CM060909.1, read as the reverse complement.
GCTTCAGATCTTTTGCTTCAAGTCTCATTTGTTCAAAAGCTTTCTTGAAGAGAATGTTGATTGAGCTTCCGTTATCTACCAACACTTTATGAACTAAGGCGGGGCCGATGGTCGTGGTAATTACTAGTGGGTCTTCAGTTGGTGATTGGATTTCGGTATCATCTCTGTTACGGAATATGACGTTGTCCGACATTGTCTTTTGTTGTTTTACTGGAGTGATGTCTTCGAGGTTACTACACTCTCCTACCTCGAAATGCTTGGCGGCATTCACGTATTGATCCATCGCTTTAAAACTACGACCAACTAAATGGGGTCCGTCTATAATGGTATTAATAACAATCCCCTTACCTTTCTGCTGGGCCGTGGGCTTGGAAGCAGGCTGGGCTTGATTCGGAGTTGGTCCTCCTTGCCCTCGATCCCTTGGGGCAACCTTATATTCGTCCAGCTTCCCTTCCCGCAGCAATTTCCCAACTACATCTCTCAAATGATGGCATTCATTAGTGGAATGGCCGTGGGTTCCATGGAACATACAAAACTTCCCTGTTGCGATCTCATTCTCAGTGGAGTTTCTAGGCGGTGGCTTTTTGTATTGCAATATGCTGTATGTATCCAAGTAAATATTTTCCAACGTATCACTCAACGACGTATAGTTTTCATAAGTTTGGAATCGAGGCCTTTTACTGGAACTACTCCCTCGATTTCTGTTCCTTCTATTGCCGTTGCCATTTCGGTTGTTACTTCCTCCATTCTGGTTACCGACGTTTACCTCAACCTTCCCTGAACTGTCGCCGGATTGCTTTATGGCAACATTACTTTGGACGCCTTCCCTTGAGGCTCCTCCAGACTTCCTCTTCCTGTTTGCTTTAACTTCCTCTCGCCTTATGTAACACCCCGAATTTCAATTAACACTAATGGTTAGTAATTAAAGTATAATTAATCTCAGATGTGAGAATCAGGGGAAACGAGCTGCGTCATTGCGTTCGTCTCGGAAAAATACGCGAAATAGAGTCCGAGTTTGCGTAAAACGGGTACCGTATGAAAGAGATATGGACGAACGAAGTTAGGCAGAAAAACCGAAAACAAGCAAGAATGCACTGGCGCACTTGTGAAGTGTGCCAACACAAAAATGCACTGGCGCACTTGTGAAGTGCGCCAACACATTTTTACACTGGCGCACTTGGGAAGTGCGCCCATGTCGGGACAGGAAACCTGCACGGTTTCTAGAGAGTTCTGTGGTTGGGTGCACCAGTTTGGGGTTTGGGCTTGGTCTTAGGGCTGGTTTCTGGAAGGTTCCGAAATCTAAGGGTCCTAATCTAATTTAGGGTTAATCTAATGGCCTAAAACACTTGCCTAATCCTATAAATAAGACCCTAAGCTAGCCCTAAATGGTCATAATCCTATCTTCTAACTAAACTATGCCAAAATTTTCTATGATCATGGCCTCCACTCAAAACCCTAGCCTCCATCCTATTTCTAAACTATTTCTATGAAGGCTTTCATGTGCATACAAGCATCTTTGAGTTGTATGAGTGATCATTGGCTTGCATTCATCATCAAGTTGCAAGCTTTATGTTCAAGGCTAGAGTTTTTGGGTGATTTGTGGCAAGGGTTTGCTTATTGGAGTTTAGTGGTGAGTTTCTATAGACTTAACAATCAATTGTTAAATTGATTATGATAGGATATGATAAGATATGGCTATGTTTGTGGAATCAATGTGTTTATGCAAGTTTAGTATAGTGTATGTTGTGTGCTATATGCAAGTTTAATGCTATGTTTTATGATGCAAAACACTATGTTGAACATTGATTCATATGTAACATGTTATGCAAGCTATATGGGAGATTATATGCAAGTCTATATGTAACATGTTATGCAAGTTATGTATTTGGTTTTATGCATGCTAAGTATTTGGTTTTATGCATGCTATGTATGTGGTTTTATGCATGCTAAGTATTTGGTTTTATGCATGCTAAGTGTTTGGTTTTATGCAAGTTTGTCTCTTTTTATGATATGCATAATATATGCAAGTTTGTCTCTAAGTATGGCATGTTATGCAAGTTCATATGCAAGTTATGATACATATTCATATGCAAGTTATGATGCAAGTTCATATGCAAGTTATGATACATATTCATATGCAAGTTATGATGCAAGTTCATATGCAAGTTATGATGCAAGTTCATATGCAAGTTATGATACATATTCATATGCAAGTTATGATGCAAGTTCATATGCAAGTTATGATACATATTCATATGCAAGTTATGATGCAAGTTCATATGCAAGTTATGATGCAAGTTCATATGCAAGTTATGATACATGTTCATATGCAAGTTATGATGAAAGTTCATATGCAAGTTTATGTGCAAGTTCATATGCAAGTTGTCTCTTTTATGATATGCATAATGCAAGTTTAGGTTAAATACTAGTTGGGTTTAATGTATGTTCATATATGCAAGTTGACACCTTTTGAACCCATGATAAAGATACATGCTATGTTGGCTAAACCCATGACCTTTGTGATGAATCTTCCCTTTATTATGTCGTGTTATGAGAACGAACTACGTGGGGAACGATGGGGTTAATATGCATGTTAAAAAAAAAATGATGTGAATGGGTATGATTAATCATACCACAAATTAAATGGACGTAATTGGGAATTTACCTATTAAGTTAGGTCTACCCATACTATGGAATTGGGAATTTACCTATTGAGTTAGGTGTAACACCCCGTATTTTCTGAGAATATATAAAAAAAATGGTTAATTATGAAGAAGTTATTAAGCCTTGAAGTTTATATGCATATGAGAGAAATATATATAGATATATATAAAAATTGAAAAAAAAATATACATGCAAAAAGGGTTCAAAACAGCAAATTGGGAGGGGGAATAACCGAACCGGCCCATTTTTGAGGTCGACCCGAGCCCCGCTGGGTCGACTAGGGGTTAATCCAGGGTGTTTGGCTGTCATCCCATGGGCCGATTCGCTCAAATGCAGATTTTGCATTTGAATGGTTCTCATGATTCAGGGTTAATCTAATGGTCCTAAATAACTTCCTACACCTATATATACATCCCTAACCTAAACCTAAATCTCATATACAATTCTCTAGCCTCCATTGCTCTCTTTCTCTCTAAAAAAAATAAATCAATCAATGGCGTCTCTACTATGCTGAAACCTAAGCTAGGACTTGTGCTTCTTCTTCCTCCAATTCTGATTAGGACTAAAAGAGAACAGCTACAACACCTTTTTCTTTTAGAATCCAACCAAGGCAAGTACAGTTATTCTCCGCTATAAACGTTAATTATAATTTTGATATGCATTTAAAACTGAGTTTGAGGTTGTATATATATTCTCTTCTGTTGGATCTGTTTTCTGTGACTGTTCTGTATTCCTTTCTTCTTTTCTGTTTCTATAGCCAGGCTACCACGAGCCTGTGCCCAATCTCATAAAGAGATTAACGTATGAACGAAAAATTTGGGACAATTAATGAATGATGCGAAATTTGACAAGACTGAATTGAATGTATGACTTTAGGTCTGAGACATAAAATATATTGGACATGTGACTTGGAACATATAATTTATATATGTTGTATGCATAGTTATGTTGTAATTTAGATCTGTAATTTATTAGAAAAAAAGATGAGCATATGTTATAAACTAGTTTTTAGACCTATGCATATTCTGTGATAAAAGAAGAAGAGGAACCACTGTAAGATTACATATGATTTGAGACTTTGGACAAAATGCATATAAAAGTCAAGATTGGATTTTTAGAAGATATGATTTAAAGATTTAGATTTTTGGGTATAGTTTGCATAATGATTCATGACTTAAAAAGAAGAAGATATGGAAGCTTAGGTGTAAAAGATTTGCATTAATTAGGATATCTATTATTGTGATTACACCTAAATAGGGATTTTTGGATATATGGCATGCATTGGAATTAATGGTTATATTTGGTATAATTTATATGTGAATCTGCTGTAAAATGCTAGTTTAACAAAAATTGGAACATATGTTATAGGGTAAATTATGTCCATATTCTGCGCTATGTAAATGTATGCAAACATGGAAGTATATGATCATATTGTGAATCATGACATTATTTAGGCATATGAACTTAGGCCTAATTTATGTTTAGGCAAGGCATGTAAATAGAACCTTTAGAAATATTAAATTTGCTAAATCTGCTAATTTGTCTAGTTGCCTAAACTACTAGTTTTGTTATATTGCCTAGACTGCTAATTAGATTGAAATGCCTAATCGGTTAAATTTGTCGGTTGAAATGCCTAACCTGTTATATGCCAAAATCTGCTAAGTTGCTAAATCTGTTAAATCCGTTAAGTCATATAAAATCTGTTATCTGCTATGTTGATATAATCATCCTGTTATTGATATAATCTGAATTGGCATATATATTGGGCACGCGCATAAACGGTAAATTATTAATTAATTGGCCGCAAAGATAAACATGGCTAACTCGAGGTTAGAATGAGTTTGCGGCGTAAATCTGCCCGGAACCGCCCGGCACATCCAGTGGCCGCAAACAATAGGTTCTAATGTGAGAAGTTAGTCATAACATGCGTAAGACACGAGGTTAGGTCTGGCTTGTGGCAGAAGTCTGCCCGGAACCGCCCGGCATATCCAGCGGCCACAAGCTACCGACCTAATGTGAGAGGTCTGTGCATTAATAATTAATTAATGCAAAATCTAAGATAAGAATGACGTCTAAAACGTATTGGGGAAAATAGGGTTAAACCAAAGGGATTAATAGATGTAGTAAAACCCGACCATGAATCTGTAGGCCCAATACAAAGTTAGACAAATCTGAAAAATCTGTACATCTGACCTGTTAGTCTGAAAACTTGTTAACTTAATTTTGAATTAGTAAATCTGAATTCTGTATGTCTGAACTTGTAAATCTGAAATCTGTTAGTCTGGGGACACAAGGTTAGGAGGGGAATTACTTGTGTCATCTGTTGTGTGGGACCCATATTAGTCAGTAACCCTTTCTGGTATCAAAACTTTGACCCAACAGTAGGTAGGGTCCGGGCACGCTTACTGAACTAATTATAAGTGGTTCATTCTGATAATGGCGAGGGGTGTTGATGGTGCGTTCCAACCGGGTCATGTGCGTGCATGGATCCCGGTCTGCCTCTGAGGATGTAAGACGCCGTGACATCTGTAAATAGGTCTGTGCCAATTGGTTGTCACTTTAGGGAGTGATACACCCTACTGTGGGGCCGACACAGGATATTTATGTATTAGGGAGCCGATCGCTTGGGGTAGGGTTTTAGGGTACGCTTAGTTCTGTCTGTTTCTGTTGGTACCGTCTGTTTCTGTTGGGTGGTAACACCTGTCTGTTTCTGTGTGGTACCGTCTGTTCGGGTGGTAAAGGCCCATTACTAGTGTACACCTAATTCCACATTCTGTCTCCATAGGGATAAATCTGTTTCTTCTTCTGTCTGTTTCTGATCGGGTAGTAAAGGCCCATTATTAACATTCTGTTTCTGTTAAAGTATTCTGTACCCGTTCCTGCTTCAATTTAGACATTAGGGTGACACCTAATTCTGCTATACTAGTATTAGTGCAGAGAAGTGTAAAGCAATAGTTTATGTCATTCTGTTCTTCTGTTATATCTGCTACACCTGTTACGGTTATCTCTCATCCAGTTTTAAGTTCATGTCATATTATTATTATCTGTTCATATGCTGAAAGTCACTGGACTTGCCAGACTTTATGTCTGACCCTTGTTGTTTCGCCTCTTTTCTTCCGTTTCCCCCCCCCCCCCAGGTTTTCTAAGGAGGGAATACTCTAGCTAGATCCGGACTTCTTCTGCTTGAAGTGCTTAAAGTATGGCTTGTCTTCTTCTGTGGGGATTATGATTTTAAACCATGCATTTTGAAAGCTTTTGTACAAGACTGATATTTTGTACTTGAATTCTGAGATTTGAAAGGATGTAACCATATTGATTTCTGTTTCCGTTGTAATAAAGTCAAAATTTTTCAAGTACTGTTTTATCTGTCTTGTAAGTTTCTGTTCTGTTTACTAAAATGCTCCACCAAAGTTAAGGCATTCCCTTTGTGAGTGACCTTAACGGAGGTGGGGTGTTACATTAGGTCTACCCATATTCTTAAAAATGTGTAATTAATTAGGCATAATTAATTCAAATTATGGGGGTGATTAATTAGGTGTAATTAATCAACTAAGACACGAGGTTGGACCCTTTTGTAGCGGAAGTCTGCCCGGAACCGACCGGCCATCCAGCAGCTACAAATGATTGGCCCAATGTGAGAGGTCTTAGTCATAAATTAAATACGTGATTAAAGTAAAGACATGAGGTTAGACCTTTTTATGACAGAAGTCTGCCTGGAACCAACCGGCATATCCAGCAGTCATAAAAGATGGTCTAATGTGAGAGGTCTTTATGAGGTCATGATCTTAATTAATTAAGAAACACTTAACCATATTAGCATGTAGAGGGACATGAGGGGTTAAGTGGGTGCCTTGGGTGGCATGTGGAAATCTAGTGGGTTGCCTTGGGTGGCAATAGAAAATACGATTAGAATACTTAACCAAAGAGGAACATGTAATTAAACATGGGTAAAGGGGTTAAGTAAGTGCTTTGGGTGGCATGTGGAAATCTAGTGGGTGCCTTAAGTGGCAATTGATATATGATTAGATGACTTAACCAAACCTTAACATGTAGGTGGGCATGATTATAAAAGGGGTTAAGTGGGATACACTAAATAAAATAACAAGCTTAGGTGGTAGCTTGTGGGGGCCCATTTCAACCAATATCCCAAACGTATCTTAGTGGGCTCGACTCTAGTCGAGTGACGGGACATGCATATTGGGCTTGACTATAAGAGGCCAAAATGGGTTAGCGGTGGCAACGCATGACCAACGGGTTTCATATGCGTGTGTGGACCCGGGCTGGTAAATAAGACGTTGTTGCATCGTGTAGATATAAGCCGTGCACCGTTAGTTTTATCAGGTTGCCACGTTGGGGAATGGTACACCCCACGGTGGGGCCAGCACGGGTATCTACGTTAGGGAGCCGATCGAATGGGGAGTAGTGTGTACACCTAGTGGATTGTAGGGCCCCGTGGCGTCTACTTAGTCACCTAGGGGTACGCGAGAACTATTAAGTTAATTTTATAAGTCCATGGGTGGGATCAACCTTTAAGTTAGGAATGACTGGTGTGGTGCAGTGTAGGAATTACCCTTGGGTGGGTAGATCTGGGGTGGTGTAATCCAGTAATTATCCTTGGGTGGATAAATGCATCTTTTCGGTTATCTTAGTACATCCTGTGTTTAGTTGGCTACTTAGTGTAGTCATTATTCCCAGAGGTACCGTACCTTGTTTATATCATACCCTAATTACTTTAATGATTGTATTGTTAGGGTTATAGGACTCACTCAGACTTATGTCTGACCCCGTTGTTTCTTTATCTTTTTCCCAACCCTCAGGTTTTCAGAGTGGGCCTAGCACTAGTGGGCTTTGATCAGACTGCTTTATCTATCTTTTGGAGCTTGGACCGTGGATGTAAAGCTCAGTTTATCTTTTCTATTATGGCTATTAGGTTATGTAGTGGGATTATGTACTTTCGTTTTTATCAGGATGGATATTATGTACTTGACTCTTATTTATGGTTTTGGTGTAACCAAACATGTTTTACTTTCCGCTGAAATGAAATGATGTTTTAAATTCTCAAGTATTACTTATATCTGTCTTGTTGTAATTTTTCTGTTCTATATTCACTTAAAATACTCCACCGATGTTATGGCATTCCCTTAGTGAGTGACCGTAGCGGGTGTGGGGTGTTACACGTGGTATCAGAGCTTAAGGTTACCAGAACAGATAAAATTTTTAGAAAAACTATTTTCTAAGAATATTTTTGAAAGGAGTATTTTCAAAAACATGTCTTTTAAGAGAAAAGTTTTTGAAAGAAAAGCATAATCCCCAATAGCCATATCTATATCTTTCGAATTCTCCGTTTTGAATCTCTTCCTCTCTCGTTTTGAGTTTCCCCTCCGCGTATAGATGACCTTTCTAAGATAGATAAGAACGGAAAACCACTTCAAGGGACTTAGACATTAGTCGGATTAGAAGTTGGTTCAAGAAGGAGGAGGACTGGTAGGTATCTATTGGATAGACGATGGGAGGAAGGCTCAAATAGTTGTTTGGTTAATGAAGGATGAAACCTCATTGGTGGGAGGTTACGAGTGGAGAATGGGAAGAAGAAGGCGAGTAGTTATCCTTTTGGAGGAATGGGACACCGTATTAGGATTGTCCAAAGGGGCATGGGCAAGGTATGGAATCTCCTGGAGGGTAGTTGTATTCCCTCGCGGCTAGTGTACCAGATGGAGATAGGACCGTCTAGGTTGGAATTTGGATTTCTTTATTTTCCGGTTCGAACTTTATTAGATTCTGACGCATCGAGTTCGTTTATCTCATCATTTTTAGTTGAGTCACTGCACATAGACACCAGTTTGGTAGATGATCCCTTAGTTGTTTCAAACCCAATTGGGGCTCCATGATGTGTTTGGGTTTGAAAGTTTCTATACTTAGCGTTGAGTTTAGATGTGATGCTTTTTGGGCTTCACGGGCTATGGGTTAGTTTGGGCATGGACTGGTTATCCAGTAGGGGTGCCGTTCTTGATTTTGAAGGGAGAGTTGTTAGGCTTATGACCCGCTTGGGTAACACTCTCGAGATCTCTTGTAATCCCATGGAATCTGTTATGCTAAGATATCTAGAATCGCTTGACACGTCGGTCGAGAGTTTGCGATCTGTTAGAGTGGTCCGGGAATACTCGGATGTGTTTGAGGAGGTGAAGGGCTTACCACCGGAGCGGGAGATTGACTTCCGAATATATCTGGTAGACAATGCTAAACCTGTATCTTTACCAGTGCGCCACATGGCTCCTCGCGAGAGGAGGGAACTCCATAAGCAAGTAAGGGAGTTGCTTGAGAAGGGGTCCATAAGACAAAGTATATCGGAGTGGGGTGCTCCAGTAGTTTTTGCTACGAAGGCGGATGGGTCCCTCAGACTTTGTGTAGGCTAAAGAGAACTAAATAAACTCACAAAGAAGAATAGACACCCATTGCCGAGGATTGATGATCTCTTTGATCAGTTGGTTGGCGCCTCGGTATTTTCGCAAGTTGGACTCAGCCACGGGGTTTCGTCAGTTGAGAGTGGCTGAGGATAGTATAGAGAAGATTGCCTTTAGGACTCCGGATGGTTTTATGAGTGGCTGGTGATGCCATTTGGTTAGACGAACGCCTCCGCATACTTTGTTGATTTGATGAGAAGGGTGTTCAGGGAGTACCAAAATAAGTTCGTGATGATCTTGGTGGATGACATCTTGGTCTTTTCTAGGAGCGAAATAAGTTTTCGTATGTGCTTAATAGGTTGAGCAAAGCCAGTTATGGGATAAACGGTGGTTTTGGAGCGAGACTGGCAAGGACATCCAGAATTGGACAAGGGCTTAATTATTTAGCCATTTTTACTAGTATCATCTCACGTAGGTCGTCTGAATTCGAAGGAGGTATCCCTTGGGTGTTTGTCTGATATTGGTTTAGGCCTTTGGGGCTTGCATTTGGGGGATGTCGAGTTCGACTAGGGTGGTCTGCGTGAGAGATGGATAGTTGTGACGATTTTGCATGGGAGAATATCCTGATTTTCTCTAGAAGTGGAGAAAAGCATGCCCTACATCTTAGGGAAGTGTTGGAGACTCTTTGAGCGCATTGTCTTAAGACAACAAAGGAGGATGGAATTCTTAGCATCCTATGAGTTTGAGATAGCGTATACCCCTGGCAAGGGTAACGTGGTGGCAGACGCCTTAAGCAGAAAAAGGTTGTCTTTGAGTCCATTGTTCGTGGAATGGCGAAGCTTGGAGTTTAATTCTATGTTTGACTTTAGACCTTCCGTTGACTTTGTACCCGGTTTGCTAGCCTCCTTGGAGGTTAGGCCTACTCTTTTGGGGCGGATTGGCGAGGCACAGCGAGATGACCCACAGTTGGTTGAGTTAGTAGAAAAGCTCATAAGGGGGGAGTCGTCCAGCCATTTGGGTAGGTACACCCTAGATGGTAAGGGGTGGTTGCGTAGAGACGGTAGACTTTGTGTACCGCAAGACGAGGGTTGAGGAAGGCTATACTTGATGATGCACATCGTTTGAATATGACCATTCATCCTGGTAGGGACAAGATGTACCAAGACATGAAGAGAGTTTTCTTCTGGGCCGGTATGAAGAAAGATGTGGCCGAGTATGTGGCTAGATGCTTAGTGTGCCAACAAGTTAAAGCGGAGCAAAGGAAACCCGGTGGGTTGCTACACCCATTGGAAGTTCCGCAATGGAAGTGGGATAGTGTCTCGATGGATTTCATCGATGGGTTACCGAGATCGAGGAAGGGCAATACGGGAATTTGGGTTGTGGTAGACAGACTTACCAAGAGTGCCCATTTTATACCCGTGAAGAATAAGAGGACCGCTCCATGGCTTGCTTCAGTCTATGTTAGAGAGATTGTTAGATTGCATGGCGTATCATCCAGCATTGTGAGTGATCGAGATCCTATCTTCACTAGTGAGTTTTGGAGAAGTATGCAAGAGGCGGTAGGGACTCAGTTGTGTTTGAGCACCGCATATCATCCTCAGACGGACGGCCAGACTGAGAGGGTGAATCGTGTCCTAGAAGACCTTTTGAGGCTTTGTATCTTAGATTTTGGTGGTACATGGGAAGAGCATCTTCCATTGGTGGAGTTCACATATAATAACAGCTTTCAGTCCAGTATTGGTATGGCTCCTTTTGAAGCTCTTTATGGAAGGCCTTGTCGATCACCTACATGTTGGTGGGAATCTACGGATAAGATCTTGCTTGGGCCTGATATGGTTAGGGAGACTTCTGAGAAGATTGACTTGATTCGAAGAAGGATGAAAGCAGCGCAGGATAGGCAAAAATCTTATGCGGACAAGAGGAGGACGGACCTTGAGTTTGAAGTAGGGGACATGGTCTTTGTCAAAGTGTCTCCGTTACGAAATGTGGTTCACTTTGGATCTGTTGGGAAGTTAGCACCAAGGTTCGTAGGGTCGTTTCCCATTAAGGAAAGGATTGGACGGATGGCATATAGGGTGGAGTTGCCCGACAGACTTAGTGGTGTTCATGATGTATTCCATGTATCACATTTGAGGAAGTGCTTACATGAGACCGCAGAGGTGGTAGAGCCGAGCTTGCTTAGAGAAGAGGAAGTAGAGCGTGATGCGACTATTAGACGAGCTCCTACTCGCATCCTTGGGTCAGAAACTAGGAAGTTGAGGAACAGAGAAGTTCAGCTAGTTAAAGTGCAATGGGGAGATGACGAAAGCAATGATACTTGGGAGACGGAAGCGAAGATGCGTTCTTTGTACCCATTTCTTTTTGAGGGTATGTCCTTTGAACGTCTCCTTTATCGTTTGTCTAGTGCTTATCTTATCTTTAGTATGTCCTCTCATTAATACCTTTGACCTTTAGATAGGGTAAATCTATGGTTGAAACATGTGTTTGAGACATGTTATGTTTGATGGATGCGTGTGGATGCAAGTGGTTGCTAGTGGTTGCTCGTGGATGCATATACACACACTCTAGACACTAGATCGGCTCAATCACTTCATATGGCATATTGCATAAAATTGTGTGTAGGAAGCTATATTTATGAATGTATAATGATTGTGTTATCATATGGATGATGCATTTTGGTGAATGATTGTGCACTCATGTAGATATTGTATGTGTCGATAGGGTTCTCTTGCATACATAATGGATGCATGGCACTATCATGGTTTGCATATGTTCATACATTAGATAGGGAACATATACACACACTCTTTGCATATGCTCATACATCATTAGAAACTGTTTTAAGGACAATGGATGCCCGTGTTTGATGGATTGAGTAGATGGTTGTTTGGATGGTAGGATATGCATTCTCCTTAGCTTAGAGATTTCGGGGACGAAATCCTTTAAGTAGGGGAGAATGTAACACCCCGAATTTCAATTAACACTAATGGTTAGTAATTAAAGTATAATTAATCTCAGATGTGAGAATCAGGGGAAACGGGCTGCGTCATTGCGTTCGTCTCGGAAAAATACGCGAAATAGAGTCCGAGTTTGCGTAAAACGGGTACCGTATGAAAGAGATATGGACGAACGAAGTTAGGCAGAAAAACCGAAAACAAGCAAGAATGCACTGGCGCACTTGTGAAGTGCGCCAACACAAAAATGCACTGGCGCACTTGTGAAGTGCGCCAACACATTTTTACACTGGCGCACTTGGGAAGTGCGCCCATGTCGGGACAGGAAACCTGCACAATTTCTAGAGAGTTCTGTGGTTGGGTGCACCAGTTTGGGGTTTGGGCTTGGTCTTAGGGCTGGTTTCTGGAAGGTTCCGAAATCTAAGGGTCCTAATCTAATTTAGGGTTAATCTAATGGCCTAAAACACTTGCCTAATCCTATAAATAAGACCCTAAGCTAGCCCTAAATGGTCATAATCCTATCTCCTAACTAAACTATGCCAAAATTTTCTATGATCATGGCCTCCACTCAAAACCCTAGCCTCCATCCTATTTCTAAACTATTTCTATGAAGGCTTTCATGTGCATACAAGCATCTTTGAGTTGTATGAGTGATCATTGGCTTGCATTCATCATCAAGTTGCAAGCTTTATGTTCAAGGCTAGAGTTTTTGGGTGATTTGTGGCAAGGGTTTGCTTATTGGAGTTTAGTGGTGAGTTTCTATAGACTTAACAATCAATTGTTAAATTGATTATGATAGGATATGATAAGATATGGCTATGTTTGTGGAATCAATGTGTTTATGCAAGTTTAGTATAGTGTATGTTGTGTGCTATATGCAAGTTTAATGCTATGTTTTATGATGCAAAACACTATGTTGAACATTGATTCATATGTAACATGTTATGCAAGCTATATGGGAGATTATATGCAAGTCTATATGTAACATGTTATGCAAGTTATGTATTTGGTTTTATGCATGCTAAGTATTTGGTTTTATGCATGCTATGTATGTGGTTTTATGCATGCTAAGTATTTGGTTTTATGCATGCTAAGTGTTTGGTTTTATGCAAGTTTGTCTCTTTTTATGATATGCATAATATATGCAAGTTTGTCTCTAAGTATGTCATGTTATGCAAGTTCATATGCAAGTTATGATACATATTCATATGCAAGTTATGATGCAAGTTCATATGCAAGTTATGATACATATTCATATGCAAGTTATGATGCAAGTTCATATGCAAGTTATGATGCAAGTTCATATGCAAGTTATGATACATATTCATATGCAAGTTATGATGCAAGTTCATATGCAAGTTATGATACATATTCATATGCAAGTTATGATGCAAGTTCATATGCAAGTTATGATTCAAGTTCATATGCAAGTTATGATGCAAGTTCATATGCAAGTTATGATGCAAGTTCATATGCAAGTTTATGTGCAAGTTCATATGCAAGTTGTCTCTTTTATGATATGCATAATGCAAGTTTGGGTTAAATACTAGTTGGGTTTAATGTATGTTCATATATGCAAGTTGACACCTTTTGAACCCATGATAAAGATACATGCTATGTTGGCTAAACCCATGACCTTTGTGATGAATCTTCCCTTTATTATGTCGTGTTATGAGAACGAACTACGTGGGGAACGATGGGGTTAATATGCATGTTAAAAAAAAAATGATGTGAATGGGTATGATTAATCATACCACAAATTAAATGGACGTAATTGGGAATTTACCTATTAAGTTAGGTCTACCCATACTATGGAATTGGGAATTTACCTATTGAGTTAGGTCTACCCATATTCTTAAAAATGTGTAATTAATTAGGCATAATTAATTCAAATTATGGGGGTGATTAATTAGGTGTAATTAATCAACTAAGACACGAGGTTGGACCCTTTTGTAGCGGAAGTCTGCCCGGAACCGACCGGCCATCCAGCAGCTACAAATGATTGGCCCAATGTGAGAGGTCTTAGTCATAAATTAAATACGTGATTAAAGTAAAGACACGAAATTAGACCTTTTTATGACAGAAGTCTGCCCGGAACCAACCGGCATATCCAGCAGTCATAAAAGATGGTCTAATGTGAGAGGTCTTTATGAGGTCATGATCTTAATTAATTAAGAAACACTTAACCATATTAGCATGTAGAGGGACATGAGGGGTTAAGTGGGTGCCTTGGGTGGCATGTGGAAATCTAGTGGGTTGCCTTGGGTGGCAATAGAAAATACGATTAGAATACTTAACCAAAGAGGAACATGTAATTAAACATGGGTAAAGGGGTTAAGTAAGTGCTTTGGGTGGCATGTGGAAATCTAGTGGGTGCCTTAAGTGGCAATTGATATATGATTAGATGACTTAACCAAACCTTAACATGTAGGTGGGCATGATTATAAAAGGGGTTAAGTGGGATACACTAAATAAAATAACAAGCTTAGGTGGTAGCTTGTGGGGGCCCATTTCAACCAATATCCCAAACGTATCTTAGTGGGCTCGACTCTAGTCGAGTGACGGGACACGCATATTGGGCTTGACTATAAGAGGCCAAAATGGGTTAGCGATGGCAACGCATGACCAACGGGTTTCATATGCGTGTGTGGACCCGGGCTGGTAAATAAGACGTTGTTGCATCGTGTAGATATAAGCCGTGCACCGTTAGTTTTATCAGGTTGCCACGTTGGGGAATGGTACACCCCACGGTGGGGCCAGCACGGGTATCTACGTTAGGGAGCCGATCAAATGGGGAGTAGTGTGTACACCTAGTGGATTGTAGGGCCCCGTGGCGTCTACTTAGTCACCTAGGGGTACGCGAGAACTATTAAGTTAATTTTATAAGTCCATGGGTGGGATCAACCTTTAAGTTAGGAATGACTGGTGTGGTGCAGTGTAGGAATTACCCTTGGGTGGGTAGATCTGGGGTGGTGTAATCCAGTAATTATCCTTGGGTGGATAAATGCATCTTTTCGGTTATCTTAGTACATCCTGTGTTTAGTTGGCTACTTAGTGTAGTCATTATTCCCAGAGGTACCGTACCTTGTTTATATCATACCCTAATTACTTTAATGATTGTATTGTTAGGGTTATAGGACTCACTCAGACTTATGTCTGACCCCGTTGTTTCTTTATCTTTTTCCCAACCCTCAGGTTTTTAGAGTGGGCCTAGCACTAGTGGGCTTTGATCAGACTGCTTTATCTATCTTTTGGAGCTTGGACCGTGGATGTAAAGCTCAGTTTATCTTTTCTATTATGGCTATTAGGTTATGTAGTGGGATTATGTACTTTCGTTTTTATCAGGATGGATATTATGTACTTGACTCTTATTTATGGTTTTGGTGTAACCAAACATGTTTTACTTTCCGCTGAAATGAAATGATGTTTTAAATTCTCAAGTATTACTTATATCTGTCTTGTTGTAATTTTTCTGTTCTATATTCACTTAAAATACTCCACCGATGTTATGGCATTCCCTTAGTGAGTGACCGTAGCGGGTGTGGGGTGTTACACCTTAAGCGAACATTGGCCTTTTCGTAAAACAACTCCCTAGTAGGGGGTGGTTTTCCAAATAAGTTATCCCCAAATTCTGTATCTGGGTCCACTCCTTCTATTAGAGCCATCAGAATAGTGGGTTCATGAGGGTCAGTAACTTCGGTGACGGCCAGATTGAAACGATCTAAATACGTTTTCAGAGACTCACCTGGAGCATGTTAGATCCTTGACAGCTCTATGACACTCTTGGACTTTCGGGCGTGAAATCGGAATTGGTTCATAAAACACTCGCTCAACTCTGTGAAATTCAATATCAACCATGGAGGGAGTCGGGTGAACCACATTAATGCCACGTCTTCCAGATATATCGGAAAGGCTTTACATTTTACAGCATCAGGAGCTACAGCAGCATTCATGAACCATGCATACCTCATCAGGTGTTATCCTGGGTCTGTTCTCCCTGAATATCGATCCATTTGAGGTAAGTTGAATCGCCGAGGGAACTGGAAATCCAATATATCATCTGTGAAGGGGGTATGATTACGCTCAATGCCCCAATCTTCATTCGTGTAGCGTCGACTTTCGGACATAATCTAACGCACCATCGCCCATACATCGGCATTCATTAATGTCTGCATGGGTTCTCTAGGTCTGATATTCGGATTACCCCTAGGTTCTTGATTAGGGGACAGTCTTCTGTTTCTAGCTGTGGCTGCTCTACACTGCTCTCTATGCTCTCGGTCAATCTCGGGAGGAAGAGGCTGAAGAAGTTGCTGTTGTGTAGGGTTAATTATATTAGGATCCTTGGGAAGAACATGGGATCCACGCATGGGTAGCAACATAGGCTGTTGGAGGCTTGGGTCATCAGGTCCTAACCTACGAGCAGCGTTTTCTCGGGATCCTAAAGATCCAAAAGTTAATTGATCGAGATTTTGAGGTCATTCAAGCGGCCTTCTTTCTCGAGGACGATCTTCCTCTGAAGAACATGAATAATCTGCTACAAGGCGATGTGTCGGGGATGGCCTTTTTTGTCTACGAAGCTCACTGATTTCCCTACTCATAGCCTTCATATTTTCCTGCATGATGAGACTGTTACGTTGGTGAGTTTCTAAATCCTCCTTATTACTCTGGAGCATGTCAAGAAAGCGTGAAAAATCTCCTTGTGTGACAGGGGCAGACGGATCAGGCTGAACATTAGTTGTTATGGCTGGCATCGAAGCATTTGCAGGAGCTTGAGTAGAAATACCAGCTTCAGCCTGATTTGGGTCAGATCGGAGCAGGGAAGGCGGTTTGGATCGGTGTGACGGAGGGGTTCGAGCAACGGTAGTATCTTGGATTCGGTTCGTGGTCGAGTTATCCCTCCTGTTCGAGGCAGCCGGGTCGGATCGGCCTCCGTCAGTGTTATGCCCCCGAGACCTCATTACAATTATGGATTGTGAATCCTCATTAGCTTCATTCTCCCGAGCGCCTTGCACTTCTTTTCCTTTTGATTTTGCCATAATATTCGATTCTTCAACCAACTAATCAGCAAATACTTGCAAATATCAGAAATGGAGGATTAACTTCTTCGAACTCGAAGGTCCAAATAGTAGAATGATAATCCCAAAAAGCATTGAATTCAAAGAGTTCTCAGTGAAAGCACCAAACTGTTAGACCAAAAAGTGGTTCTAACACTCAAACTAATTATAGTTCTAATAAAAAGAAATCAAAGTAGAAAGAAGACACAAGATTTATAGTGGTTCGGCATTAAAGAGCCTACGTCCACTTTATATTGTTTGGATTGCTGATATGAATACAAATACAACAAGATTATCACTCAATCAATACATACATTCACTCAATAATCTATGAAAAACACTCTAAGTGATGATTTGAATTGAAATATGGTTCTGAAATCCGGTTTGCAAGAGTACTTGAACTCTGAAAATGCCAAAAGATCCCTTCCAATGTCTCTTGGTAGGCTATTTATAGGTGAAAAATCCTCCTGCAACCGGATCGGTTCGGGTCCATGTGGCCTTCACCCCATCACTTTCGGGTTCGGATGGATCCTGGTGAGGACAACACATCTGGTTAGTGGCCAACGTGGATAGGAAGTGGGTGTAACCGCCCCGAATATCAAGGAGACCATGGAGTGAAGCAGTTGGGCGTTCTGGGTTCGATTCGGATAGGATGGTAAATGGGGTTCTGATCGGCTTTGCCTCTTCCGATCCGATCCGGCTTGCATCCTGTCTTTTCTTGCTTTGTGCTAGTTTACTTTGACCCAGAGAATTCCGATCCGATCCGGCCTTTTGGCAAAGTATCCTTCATTTACTTGATCCATTAATTCTTTTAACTTTGTGTAGCCTATTTCACAAAGTAGGCTAACAGCATACGATAACTGAAATAGGCATATCAGAAATAGGCATACAAGAACTGAACAGTAGATCAGTTGTATAGAGGAATACATGTAATGACATATCTGTTTAGGTGTGAATCTGATTCTTAATAGGCATAGGTTTAGATCCAGATTTATAAACATGTCAAGATTACTTTTTAAATGTTTATATCTAAAAATAACATGAACTCATAGAGACTGGATCTAAAGAACAGAGAATAACAAGCAGATGTTGCAGAAGAATTTATTGTATACGAATAGGTTGTTGTTGAAGAAAATAAGCTAGTTCAATCGAAGCTGGGGAAGCACCTCGTTGTCTCCATTTGTGACGGCTCGTCCCGCACCAGCCGACATTTCCAATGAAAGTGCGTTGTGCCAATGCTCGACTAGTACATGACGGTCGCCAAAGAAAGGAATTTGAACTAACAAGGAATCTGTAGATTGTCTCACAGCACACAGAACAAAATATAATAATAACATACTTGACATAAAACAGGCGAGACAGCGCATAAGATGAAAACTAAACCATAATCATCATAGCAGTGGAAATCCAAAATACAGCTTATGATCCATAACCATTATTACAACTTCAAAATACTGTCTCTAAAGCAAAGTAAAGGAAAGGTACACTACTAATGCCCAAAGTAGTGACCAGCAGCGACACAGGGAGAATGTGTGTGTATATATATATAATACGTGGAAGCCTCCTGCTCGTCTCTGGTACAGCTACTCGTGCATACCACCTAACCTGTCTCTACTCTGCCCGTTTAAGAGCACCCAGAGTAATAAGAAGACACATAAAACTCTAGGTCAGACAAAAGTCTGGTATGAGCGATAAGCAGCAAAACAGAATAATAACAGGTATACTAAACCATACCTGAACCTGGACCTGCAACCAAAGCGTTAGCACAACAAGATGTACAATACTCTAAGGTGACGCTAACATATGGTGTAAAGATACGGGGTGGGGGTGTGCATGTCATAATGATGGCAAATAATCAAGCATAGCAACCATCCTCGCATCTCTCACTCAGTGCGTAAAGCATACGATATCCACCACTTTGATCACCCAAATCCTTGCTATGGTCACTCTTCCCTATGGAGTCATGGAGACTCCACTGCACTGATCCATAGCCACCAGTCCTTGCTATGTCCACTCTACCCCCATGAAGTCATGACGACTTCACTGCACTGGCTCATAGCTAGCCATGCTACGATCACTCTGCCCCATAGAGTAATAACACCCCACTGCACTGATCCGTAGCCTAACATCCGTCTTGGTGGCGAGTCAAAGCTATGGACGTCGATAGCCCCTTAGCACACGTCCCGCAGCAAAGTCCAACCCATGAAGTTATTTTGTTGATCCCTGTTTGGATCCTGAGTAATGACCTCCCATTTGGACTTCCTTTGCATCTCGGGTTTTGGTCGAATTGGAGGTGGTCTTCAGAAGAGTCGCCGCGTAGAAGTAAGAATATACATCTGGTTCGGTTCGGCACTCCTAACCCGGTTCGGTGGTCCTAGCCCGCCTTGATTTGGTTAGGGTGTGCACAGTGCTCCATTCCTCCTTGGTTCGGTCCAGTCACACTTACTTGGTTCGGTTCGGTGGTCATCTCCATCCAGTTCGGTCTGGTTACGACGAACCGATCCCATCTGTTGCTCTAGCTCCTCTTCTCCGATCCGATCCGCAACCCCTTCCTTGCTCCCTATCCGAACCCAACTCCAACTCTTATGCAAATAGTCTTCCTTCTTGCCAAGCCTCCTTTAGTGCTAAGTCCCGATCCGAATCGAATCCCCCCTTGCCTAGTTCTCTTATCCGATCCGAGCCCCATATCCGATACGATCCGACCCAAAACCCTGCACATTTCTTGCAACTTTTCCAGCGACTGCTTTACGCCATACGACGGCATTTTCGGCCATTCTAACTTTTCTAATCAATCACAAAGCATACCATACAGTCATAGCAACATAAAGGATCAACCGTAAACACCAAAACAACAATTTAATATGTTTATACGGATCAAACATACCCAAAAACTCATGTTTTTCCCTTAATCCCCCTTAATCATGTTTAAGCATATAATTAGCAAAACTTATCCAAATTACCCCAAATATCTATCAGAGCCCTAAAATAACATTTTAAAATTTTACAAATTTTTCCAAATTTTTCTGAGTTATAGTTTCACTAATCATCACTAATCACCCCTAATTAGCCGTAATTAGTGTAAAAACAATGCTAATCACTCACCTTTGCCACAATTAAAACTTTCAGAACTGAACTCCTCTGATTTGGCTGAATACCAATCTCTAACAGCAGCTCCAACCTTGCTTTAGTGCTATTTCTCCTTAATTTTGTGAAGATTAGGCTAATACTTGATTAGAAAGTGATTAAAGGTGATTCTAGATGTTGGAAGCCATTGTTAGGGTTTCTATGATGTATGTGGCGCCTGGAAAGTGACTAAAAACCGAAATCCCTAACCCTAGCAGCCCTTAAATACTCCAAATCCCGAAATCCCCCACTGGGCCTAGTTGTTAATTACCCAATTAATTCCGGTTAAGCTGTTTTTCACCTTCCAAACATTGTTTCAGCCATATCTCCCAAACGGAAAGTCCGTTTGGCTAATGTGACCACTCTACGGAAAGGTAAACTATCATTTGGATCTAATGGAAGTGGTTTCAGGTCAAAAACCCTTACCAATCAAAAGCTATGGCCGAAACAAGATCAGCTAGGGATAAAATGGTCATTTAAAAATCGGCAAAAATCAAGAACATGGGAAATGACCCCAATAGTCGTCTCCCAAAGTTACATAACCATACGACTTCATATGAATAAGAAATAAATATTCAACGATCCTTTGATACGTAGAATGCGGGTCGTTACATTACCCCCCCCCCCCCCCCAAGAAATTTCACCCCCGAAATTCCTTAACTAAGAACCAAGCAATGGATCCCGCATGCCTATCAACCACTCACAACAATCAAACATACATTACAAACATTTCTATCCTAGCATGCGGAAAACTAAATTGCAATTAGTTTCTTACCAGGCAAAGAGTTCTGGATACACCTTCCTAATGCTCTCCTCTGTCTCCCAAGTACAATCATTTTCATCCTCGCCCCACTGAACTTTGACTAGATCCACCGCTTTCCTTCGAAGTTTCTTTGTATCGTGCTTGACAATACGAATCGGCTTGCGGTTCCCAACCGCCTCGGGTTCTACTTCGACATCATCCAACTGATCAGGTGGAATAGTAACATCGGGGTCGTGCATGAATTTCCTTAACTGGGAAACATGAAGTACGTTATGAACTCCTGCCATCTTCTCTGGTAATTCAACTTTATATGCCAAATTCCCAACTTGCTCGAGGATTGGGAATGGACCAACAAATCTTGGTGCCAACTTTCGTCTCCTACCAAATCAAATAATATTCTTTAGTGGAGAGATCTTGACAAATACTAAGTCACCAACGGAGAATTTCAATTCCCTTCTCCTTCTATCAGCATAACTCTTCTGCCTATCTTGGGCAGCCTTCATTCGCTGTTGAATGATCTTGATCTTGTCTGAGGTTTCTCTTATTACTTCTGGTCCAAGCACATATTTCTCACCGGTCTCTAACCAACATGACGGTGAGTTGCACGGTCTTCCGTACAAAGCTTCAAATGGAGCCATACCAATACTAGATTGGTAGCTATTATTATATGTGAACTCAACCAAATGCAAATAGTCATCCCATGATCCTCCAAAGTTCAGTATACAAGCTCGCAAAAGATCCTCTAATACACGATTCACCCTCTCTGTTTGACCGTCTGTTTGATGATGATACGCAGTACTGAGATATAATTCTGATCCTAATGCCTCTTGTAAGCTCTTCCAAAACCTACTAGTAAACAATGGATCCCAGTCACTCACAATGCCTTTGGGTACTCCATGAAATCTTACTACCCACTTCATATACAGTGCAACTAACTTAGCTGTTGTTCTATTCGACTTGACGGGTATAAACCTTGCACTCTTGGTCAGTCGGTCCACAATCACCCAAATGCTATCATGGCCTGATCTAGTTCTTGGTAACCCATCAATGAAATCCATTGAGACTTGTTCCCATTTCCATTCTGTAATTTCTAATGGTTGCAACAAACCACTAGGCTTCTTTTGTTCGGCTTTAACTAGCTGGCTATTCATGCATTTGGATATAAACTTCCCAACATCTCTTTTCATCCCTTCCCAGTAGTAGGTCTGCTTCATGTCTCGATACATTTTGTTACCACCGGGGTGTATGGTCAATTTTGAGTGATGACATTCTCTAAGTACTTCATCTCTCAATCCATTGACATTGGGCACAACTAGTCTTCCAATCTTTCTAAGCCATCCATCTCGATCAAGCCCATGCTCGTTCATCTCCTCATCCATACCCATCTCTAACTTGGAGATGATTTTCAATAAGTTAGGATCGTCCCTGTGACTGGAACCAATCCGCTCAACCAAAGTGAGTCTGATCATCAAACTTGCTAACATTTCTGGATCCAATTCGCACTTTGGTCTAAAATCATACCCAGCGATGTACTCCAGTTGCTTCCATTCAAGAAACATGGCCCCTAAACTGGCATGTCTTCTACTCAATGCATCAGCTACTGCATTGCCCTTTCCTGGTGTATATGCGAAACCGAAATCATAGGAAGCCAATAATTCTAACCATCTTTGCTGACGGAGATTTAAATCCTTCTGGGAGAAGAGGTACTTTAACGAATTATGATCAGTAAACAACTCAAAATCTTTCTCCCAAGAGATAATGTCTACACATCTTCAGCGCGAACACGATCGCTGCCAATTCCAAATCGTGGGTATGGTATCTTTTCTCATGCGGTTTCAGTTGCCAACTTGCATAAGCTACAACCCTACCTCCTTGCATCAATACAGCGCCTAGTCCGGTACCACATGCGTCCGTGTATACTGTCATTTCTTCATTCCCTTTAGGAATGACTAATATTGGCGCACACGTCAACTTTTCCTTTAGACTCTTGAATGCATTCTCGCACTTTTCATCCCAAATGAATGCTTGATTCTTCTTGGTCAACTGAGTCAACGGTGCTGCTATCTTGGAGAAGTCTTGGATAAACTTGCGATAATATCCAGCTAATCCCAAGAATCTTCTTATGTCTATTGTATTCTTGGGCGTAGACCAATCTTGTACCGTAGCCACCTTTGCATGGTCCACGACAATACCATTCTCTGAAACAACATGGCCCAAGAATCTCACCTCCCTCCACCAGAAGTGACATTTAGAGAACTTTGCTTTCAGTTGATGTTTTCTCAACACCTCCATCACTATCCTCAAGTGTTCCTTGTGTTCTTCCTCTGTCCTCAAATAAACAAGTATGTCGTCCACGAACACAAGAACAAACTTATTCGACTGATCTCTGAATACCCTATTCATAAGATCCACAAAATATGCTAGTGCATTGGTCAACCCAAATGGCATGACCAACCACTCATAAAATCCAGACGGCGTCCGAAATGCCGTTTTAACTATACTCTCAGCTTCCACTCTAAGCTGATGAAATCCTGTCGTGAGATCCAACTGGGAGAACACTCTCGCGCCACTCAACTGATCAAACAAATCATCTATTTGCTGTAGAGGATACCTATTCTTCCTTGTCACCTTATTCAACTCGCGGTAGTCCACTCACAATCGAAGGGAACCATCTGCCTTGGTAGCAAACACAACTGGTGCTCCCCATTCAGAAACACTTCTTCTGATAAATCCCTTCTTCAAAAGATCGCTCAATTGCACCCCGAGCTCTCGCTGCTCCCTTAATGCCAAACGACGAAGTGGCATGTAATGACCCGGATATTCCGTCGGTAGAGTTTGAATATTTAATACGGTTTTAAATATTAATTTGATAAATTAAATGAATATTTATATTAAGTTATCGATTTAATAATCAATTTCGATTTAATATTGGATATATTAAATTATTGGAATACGATAATGAATTTAGTTAAATTCAAAGTTTAAATTTGAATTGAATTCAGTTCAAATAATTTATAGGAAATTTTATTTAAATTTATAACGGTAATAATATTTATTTTCGAAAGAATAAATCGGTCTGAAATTAATTTATATCGAACTAAATTAATATCTTCTACAGATGATCGAATTGGACTTCGTGACCAATCCCAGTGTGTCCGGAATGGTGGTTAAACCATAGAATTGACAGTTGTTGGGTTCAGAAAGGAGTTCAGAGTTAAGGATTATTTAAATTTAAGGATACATATCAAAAACTAATTGAATTAAAATAAATTTCCTTTATTTTGTGGATAGAAACAAAACGTGTAAGAGGAAATAAAGAGGCCTCGTGTTCATTCTAATACCCGCACCCTCTGCCTACCTCTTCTATTATAAAACCGCTCCTCCCATCCTCAATCTCAAAAACCAAAATCGAAGACCCGCCATTTTGAAACCGCTACCTCAAAAATCACGATACTAAATTGTTGATCAAATCTCGTTCAACCTAAAGCGGAAAAAAATGGGATCCTTCTCGAAAATCGATATCGAAGTGAAAGGGAGGCCGACCTTCATTTAAAATCGAGATCGAAGGATTTTCCTGGAGCTCGAACAAGACGAAGACGCTGCGAACCTGGAAGGAAGAGGGTGTCGTTGTCATAGTATGGTTGTCAGAAGGGTTCCGGTCTTTTTTTTTTTGGTACGCGCGATGAGGGAGGTGTTCAAACCTTGACTATGAACTCAACTGGAACTGCGATAGAGGGTGCGATTCTGGCAACGGGAGGAAGTGAGCGAATGGCTTCAGGAGATGTTGAGTTTGGATATTTCGTGACTGTCATTTGGAAGATAGTGCGATACTATTCTGGTGAACGACAAGTTGCTGTTGACGTTGTGAAGACTGCGACTTGGAGGGAGAAGAGGGCATCGGTACGGTTCCAGTATGGTACAAGGAGAAGTTCGATGTTCGAATGGGGGATTGCGGCCGTGAGGAGCAGTTTCCGAGATTGAAGGAGAAGTGCTTGGTGAATTGCCGAGGAGAAAGAAGTAATTAAGGTAATTTTATTTTATTTTATTTTTAAATTCAGAATTTACAAGGAAATTAATTTATTTAATTGGTAATTTATATAAAGTAAAATTAGTCTATAAAATCAGTTCATATAAAGAAATTAATTGGTATAGAAATAAAATCTATAGGCTAATAATTAGAGCATGCTAATGTTTAATTTGGTTAGATTAATTAATCAAGGTATATAATTTATTTATAGAAATATGATGTTTGGTTAATATATATATATATATATATATATCGCTCATATAATTCACACATATATAAACACTGTATTAAATTTATACAAGATTGTAAAATCGTAAAATAGAATTCATAATTTGCAGAACTTGATATGGAATTCAGTTGGAGTCATCAGCATTGACTGGATTCAATTTATATCGAATGGTATTCGATTTAACTAGGATGCTCGACAAATAAGAATCTGGTGAGTAAACCTCACTCACCATTTATTTAGAAATTATTTTTTTATATAGTTAAAAATAATTGTCTGTGCTTGTTTGAATATTGTTTGGTTGATTTAAATATATTAGTTATTTAGGACTATTATATATATATTGGGTTGATTGATTGGTTAGATTCCCGCAGTCTCATTAGCGGATGCCCGCAGTTTCATAGCGGATGATTACCCTATACGCCCCACGCTATGATTAGTGGATGACCTTCTATACCGCGATATCCTGCCTCGAAGCAGGATGGGTATTATTTTGTTGACTAACATCTGTGGATGCAGGAAAACAGGTTGGAGGAATCCAACTGGATTCCTCAAAAATATATTATCTGTTGTTGTTTGTTTGATTTCATATATATTCATATATGATGTGTTAAAAATCAAATGATTGAAAATTGGTTGGTTGATTGTTTAAAATATCCCTAGAGCTTGAATATTGATTCATAAAAATATCGGAAAGGGTATTTGATATTTAAAAAGGAAATTCTATTTTTATAAATAGAATTTGAATTCTAAATAAAACTATAGAAAATATTAACTTGTTTGAAGGTATATAAAACAAATATGAATTTATAAACTCTGTTTATAAATGAAAAGATGAGATTTGAATATGAATTTATAAACTTTGTTTATAAATGAAAAGATGAGATTTGAATATGAATTTATAAACTTTGTTTATAAATGAAAATATGGGATTTGAATTGAATTTATAAACGTTGTTTATAAATGAAATTATGAGATTTGAATCGAATTTATAAACTTTGTTTATAAATGAAAAGATGAGATTTGAATATGAATTTATAAACTTTGTTTATAAATGAAAATATGGGATTTGAATTGAATTTACAAACGTTGTTTATAAATGAAATTATGAGATTTGAATCGAATTTATAAACTCTGTTTATAAATGAAAAGATGGGATTTGAGTCGAATTTATAAACTTTGTTTATAAATGGAAAGGTGGGATTTGAATTGAAGTTATAAACGTTGTTTAAAAATAATGCCGAGAATTCAAATGGACTTTAAACTATAGATTTGAATATAGAAATTCAAATGGACTTTAACTATAGAATTTGAATATAGAATTCAAATAGACTTTGAATATAGAATTTGAATATAGAATTCAAATGGACTTTAACTATAGAATTTGAATATAGAAATTCAAATGGACTTTAACTATAGAATTTGAATATAGAATTCAAATAGACTTTGAATATAGAATTTGAATATAGAAATTCAAATGGACTTTAACTATAGAATTTGAATATAGAATTCACATAGACTTTGAATATAGAATTTGAATATAGAATTCAAATGGACTTTAACTATAGAATTTGAATATAGAAATTCAAATGGACTTTAACTATAGAATTTGAATATAGAATTCAAATAGACTTTGAATATAGAATTTGAATATAGAATTCAAATGGACTTTAACTATAGAATTTGAATATAGAAATTCAAATAGACTTTAAACTATGGAATTTGAATATAGAAATTCAAATGGACTTTAACTATAGAATTTGAAAATAGAATTCAAATGAAGTTTAAATAAAGAGAATTCAAATAGAATTGAATTGGAATTTGTATAAGAAGTCGATAAGGAAACGAGAGTATGGGTATAATTAGAATTTGTTAAAATGCAGTTAAAATATATTTGAACATGTCATGTTCAAATATGAAGGTGAAATAGACTGAGAAGTTAATTAACAGATTTAATTAACAAAATTGAGTTAAAACGATTGGTATAGTTAAAATAGATTGGACAGGTATAGACATACAGGAGACAGGTATGGAATAAAGTATAGAAGTGAAATAAATAGAATGCCCGACAAAAAGGTACGTATTTAATTTCCATATGAGATTTTATGCGCCGTATCGGCTAGCCGTTTGGCTTTTTCTTTTTCTTTTTGAGATGAGAAGGACCGGGAAAGCTATTTGAAATTTCCCGATGCTCCCGGTACAAAGGAGGTTATGGCGGATTTTCCGGGAATTTAAGGAGATAGAATATTTTTAAGATAATTTGATAGTTAGAAATTAACATATCAAAATATATAGAAGTCGATAAGAAAACGAACTTAGAAATAGAATAGTAAAATAAAAAGGGAAGTATAAGAATAAAATCTAGTAAGAATAGAAAGAGAAAATGTATATGTGTTTGAAGGTGAATAATCAGTTGTATGGTATTGATTATTCGAGTAAGTAGTCTTGTCTGTTTTGACGTTAAATGTTATTCAGTCAAGGTCTGAGAGGTAATTATACCCCAACTTGGTGGATTTCATGATATACCGATAAGTAGCAAGATTCAGGCTCGAAGATCAATGTGGAATAAGAATTAGTTAAATACTGTATTTGGGTTGTCGTAACGATGTTTTACACAACATCTGTTTTAACCCAAATATGTGCAAAGCTTGGAAATAGAATAATGAATATTTCCTAGTATAGAAAATAATAGAAGGCGATATATGGAAATGTTTTCCAAATAACGGATAAGGCCAATATGGTTATTGAAAATATTTGGTTAACAAATATTGATAAAGAAATAGAGAAGTGATTTAATTAATGGAATATTAATAAAAGGCTCAGTGATTGTTGGATGTTTGGTTGAACACTTGTTTTATTCGATAGTTAAATCATCGACTATCGAAACACTTGTTTTTATTCGATAGTTAAATCACAGACTATCGAAGTTTTGACCATCGTTGTCGATATGGAGAGACCGGTTGGATTATTATCCGAAGAACCACTCCGTATTGGCAGTAGCGTGCGAATCAGATTATATAAAGATAATCGAAGACAGAGTAGAGTGCAAGGACTTTTTCTATTAATAGAAATAGTGCCTTCAGTTCATCCTGTTCCTGGGTGACTTGTATGGATGAATGTCTGACGGAGTATTTTCAGAAAGGTCACGTACATTGATTTCTCCAATCGTACCAAGAGTGGAAGCGGAGAAGAAAACTTCTTTTAGCTAACACGTAATGTACTGTTGAGGACGTCAATCGGTGATTTGATGGATTTGACGATGTGACATTCGAAGTGAATATAGCGTGATGATAAAGCGTAGCTTCTAGCCTCATCAACCGGTAAATGACAGAAATCGGGCAGGCAACATGGCTATGTAGGTCGCACCTATTAGGGTGTATAATCACCTGATCTAGAGTTTCATTTACTTCTAAAAATCTATTGTCGATGCTGACCCATTCGGGAAACGGTTGCTGATCCCAATCGTTGGTGATATACATTCGATACACTCAAGCGAAATGAGTGGTCGGTCATGTGTGGCTGAGTTGCAAGATGTTCTTGTTGAACTCGGTGTATTCTCCTCTAGAGATATACCAGCGGAAGGTGATTCCATACCTTGTCATAGTTAGAAATCCATTACCCAATACGTGCTTGCGGTTTTGATTGTATATTACATATGTGGAACGTGAGATGCAAACGTTCCACTAGATTGTTATCTACTTGATTTAGACATTATTATAATATCAAAAGAGTTTTGATATAAAGATAAGTCAAGTGTTTGGATTCTCATAAGGGAAAAACCCGTTCCGTGTTATACGGCGTGGTCTTATGAGATATCATTTAGTTTTCTGAAACTGTTTTAAACTGTTTACTCATACCAGTCCCATGACTGACCCGGAGTTTACTTTGTTGTTTTCCCTAAACTCTTGGGTGCCTAAATTTGTACGGGCAGTCAAGTAGTCGGGAATTTACAGATATACTGGAAGAGCTTGGAGCAGGAGGCTTCAGGATCATATAGCTATAGTTATTTCTGCTGTGTTGTAAGTGATGTACTTTGATATTGATGTATATTCAAGTACAGATGTATATTTCAAGTTATGTTATATATATTATATGTTATTCGTTCCGCTGTGAGATTCGTGTTACTCTGATGTTGTGTTCTTCTTCTTCTTCTTCTATTCTAAGTTTCTATCTTATCTATCCTCACCCTCTAACTTCTTTCTATTAATGGTTCGAATTTCCGTGATATTGGGGTTGGACTTGTGTTTTTGGTCAGCTCAAATTCTACCGGATTTTCGGGTCATTACAGTTGGTATCAGAGCTTAAGTTAAGAATTACTTGGCTCTGTGGAAATGTGCTCATTAGAGATAGGATCAGTAGTATCCTAGAATGAGTTGAGTGTATATATATACGAGAGAGCGTATTTGTTATTTGATATAAAAACTGTTTTATATTGTGTTGACTAGTCTGTTGAGTGGATTATAAATTTTGGTCGAATCGTGGGACGCCACGAAGTCGATAGGAATTTATAAACACTTGAACAGAAGATTGGACACGATATTGTTTTTAAAATAGTTAAGTTGATTGTTAGGATTATAATCAAATGAAATTATAAAACAGAAATAGTTATATATAACCAATGGAATTTGTATATGAAATCAAATATACAAATGTGATAAATTGAAATTGAATTCCAACCAGAATTAAGAATTTAAAATCCTGGGAGTTTGGAAAATATTTTTCTAAATGGATTCTGAAAGAAATATAGCACTGAACTCATTCAGTAGCTGGGAAATAATTCTGACGATGGTCGCAACATCATCAGTGTTCATTTTCGAGTTTCTAAGTGATGAATTGCTGCCTTAGAAAAGTTTTTGACGGAAATTTGTTTGAAAAGAAACAAGTTGTTTGAAAATTCAAATGTTTTGAATTTGAGATAGATATAAATATATGTATATATTTATATAACTTCAAAAGGAATTTTGAAATGAGAATTGGAATATAGATTTCAAATAGAAGTAAAATAAAGGAATTTGAATATATATATATATATATATATATATAATTCAAATAGAAGTGAAATAGAATTTGAATTCAAAAGAATTCAAATGGATTTGAATAAAGAAGATTCAAATAGAAATTGTATAAGAAAAATTGAAATAGAATTTGAATTCAAAGGAATTCAAATGGATTTGAATAAAGAAAAGTCAAGGAGAGATTTGAATATTAGAATTCAAATGGAATTTGGTTAAATAGAATTTCAAAGAGAATATAAAGTGGAGGTTGAATATTAAAATTCAAGAAAATATAGAGTTTAAAATAGAATTTAAATTCAAAGGATTTCAAATAGAAATTGAACAAAGGAATTTAAATAGGAATCAAATAAAGGATTTCAAATGGAATTTGAATAAGGGATTTGAAATGGATTTTGAATAAAGGATTTCAAATAGGAATTGAAAATAAGAAATTCAAATAGAATTTGAATAGAAGAAATTCAAATAGAAATTGAATAGAAGGAAATTCAAATATAGAGTTGAATAAAGAAATTCAAATGGAATTTGAATTTTGTAAATATATAGGATTTGAATAAAGAAGAGAAATAGATCAGGAATATTATGTTGAAATGGAAAATGGATTTGATATATATTAAAAATATATCAGAATGGAGTTGAATTTATTATAAACGAAGTTAAAACGTTTAAATTTATAAATATAATTAAAACGAGCTCGTCATAGCGCGGCAGTTCGTAAATTGGCGATTCGAACTTCAATTTAGTATACAGAACTCAGTTGAAGTCGGAATTCTTTGAAACAAGAATCGTCGGGACCGGTTGAACGATAGTTTTCTAATAAAAGAGAAAAATCTGGATTTCGTCGTATAGATTTTGAGTTATGTCAAAATCGAAATTTTTGAAAAGCAGCGCCAGAAACCATTAAAAACCACAATGGTTTATATATATAAGTAAAAGGATTTTTAAAGTAAATAAAATCCGAATGGCCATGAGAAAAATATAGACTTGAGTTATAAAATGAATGTGAACTCAAGTGAAGTAGATAAAATGATTTGGGAAACAATGATCATATTTCTGATTATTGAATAGAATTAACTAAGTAAAAGAGAAATTAGTTAATCAAATTTGAATCGAAATTGGGTTTCTGGATAAGTGAAAGAGATTGAGAATTTATATTCGAAATCGAATATATAACTCGAGTTGAAAATATAATTAGATTAGTTATAATTAAGTTGACATATATTTAAACAAGTTATATTCAAATAAAAATGGTGAAATAGGCAAAACGGTTAATTAGCAACTAGTTAATGGGAATTTGAATGATTGAAATTGAATTTAACTTAAGTATGTTAAATGGATCGAAATGAATAAATTGAGTAAAATCAATGTGAATGAAATATGAATTGGGAATGAAAAAAAGGAAATGTATTTGTAACACAAATACAAAGGAAGTTATGTGCAAACAAATAGAATTCAAAGGGAAATATTTGTAAAACATTTACAAATAGATTCAATGGAAATATTTATTTATAGGAAATAAATAGAATGCTATAAATGAGATATTTATTTGTTAAATAAATAGAATTTAATCAATGGAATATTTAGAAGATGAATAGAAAATGGAAATCTGTTTTTAACAGATAAATAGAAAAGATTAATTTATAAATAACAGTTTATAAATTAAATATTTATCATTGGATAAATGGAATATATAAGTCTTTACTTATATAGAGAAGAGATATTGGTTTTTAACACCGATAGTTTTAAATAGAAGGGGTATACAACACTTGTATAAGTGAAGTAACGTTATTAAAGAGAACATTTATAAAGTGAAGAATCGTTACTAAAAGTAAATCTTTATAAATGAATAAACGCTATCGAATAGGAGTTATTCGAACAGGAGAAGTCGAATAGAGTTAGAAATAATCGATTAGAGTTAGAATAAATCGATTAGAGAAAGAGTTAACCAGATAGAGTTAATTGAACATAGTTAAATCAAATATTAGTTTATTTGAATAGAACTGAAGGAGTTATCGATTATTTGTTAATCGAAATGAGTTATCGATTATAATTTAATCGAAAAGAGTTATCGATTAGTTTAATCGAAGTGAGTTATCGAATATAGTTTTATTCGAAGGAGTTATCGAATTTAGTTATTCGATGGAGTTAATCGAAAAGAGTAAAATCCAATAGAGTTAATTGAAAAGAGAATATCGAATATAGTTTATTCGAAGAGAGGTTTTCGAATCTAGTTATTCGAAAAATAGAATATCGAATATAGTTATTCAAAGGGAGGAGTTATCGAATAATGATTTATTCGAAAGAGAGTACGTAAGGAAGTTTGAAATGTTGAGTATCAAAATAAATAAGTTTGAAAAGATAAATGGGTTTGTAGCACTTTTCCTACCTTAGCAATTTCGAGGACGAAATTATTTTAAGTGGGGAAGAATGTAATGACCCGGATATTCTGTCGGTAGAGTTTGAATATTTAATACGGTTTTAAATATTAATTTGATAAATTAAATGAATATTTATATTAAGTTATCGATTTAATAATCAATTTCGATTTAATATTGGATATATTAAATTATTGGAATACGATAATGAATTTAGTTAAATTCAAAGTTTAAATTTGAATTGAATTCAGTTCAAATAATTTATAGGAAATTTTATTTGAATTTATAACGGTAATAATATTTATTTATTTTCGAAAGAATAAATCGGTCTGAAATTAATTTATATCGAACTAAATTAATATCTTCTACAGATGATCGAATTGGACTTCGTGACCAATCCCAGTGTGTCCGGAATGGTGGTTAAACCATAGAATTGACAGTTGTTGGGTTCAGAAAGGAGTTCAGAGTTAAGGATTATTTAAATTTAAGGATACATATCAAAAACTAATTGAATTAAAATAAATTTCCTTTATTTTGTGGATAGAAACAAAACGTGTAAGAGGAAATAAAGAGGCCTCGTGTTCATTCTAATACCCGCACCCTCTGCCTACCTCTTCTATTATAAAACCGCTCCTCCCATCCTCAATCTCAAAAACCAAAATCGAAGACCCACCATTTTGAAACCGCTACCTCAAAAATCACGATACCAAATTGTTGATCAAATCTCGTTCAACCTAAAGCGGAAAAAAATGGGATCCTTCTTGAAAATCGATATCGAAGTGAAAGGGAGGCCGACCTTCATTTAAAATCGAGATCGAAGGATTTTCCTGGAGCTCGAACAAGACGAAGACGCTGCGAACCTGGAAGGAAGAGGGTGTCGTTGTCATAGTATGGTTGTCAGAAGGGTTCCGGTCTTTTTTTTTTTGGTACGCGCGATGAGGGAGGTGTTCAAACCTTGACTATGAACTCAACTGGAACTGCGATAGAGGGTGCGATTCTGGCAACGGGAGGAAGTGAGCGAATGGCTTCAGGAGATGTTGAGTTTGGATATTTCGTGACTGTCATTTGGAAGATAGTGCGATACTATTCTGGTGAACGACAAGTTGCTGTTGACGTTGTGAAGACTGCGACTTGGAGGGAGAAGAGGGCATCGGTACGGTTCCAGTATGGTACAAGGAGAAGTTCGATGTTCGAATGGGGGATTGCGGCCGTGAGGAGCAGTTTCCGAGATTGAAGGAGAAGTGCTTGGTGAATTGCCGAGGAGAAAGAAGTAATTAAGGTAATTTTATTTTATTTTATTTTTAAATTCAGAATTTACAAGGAAATTAATTTATTTAATTGGTAATTTATATAAAGTAAAATTAGTCTATAAAATCAGTTCATATAAAGAAATTAATTGGTATAGAAATAAAATCTATAGGCTAATAATTAGAGCATGCTAATGTTTAATTTGGTTAGATTAATTAATCAAGGTATATAATTTATTTATAGAAATATGATGTTTGGTTAATATATATATATATATATATATATCGCTCATATAATTCACACATATATAAACACTGTATTAAATTTATACAAGATTGTAAAATCGTAAAATAGAATTCATAATTTGCAGAACTTGATATGGAATTCAGTTGGAGTCATCAGCATTGACTGGATTCAATTTATATCGAATGGTATTCGATTTAACTAGGATGCTCGACAAATAAGAATCTGGTGAGTAAACCTCACTCACCATTTATTTAGAAATTATTTTTTTATATAGTTAAAAATAATTGTCTGTGCTTGTTTGAATATTGTTTGGTTGATTTAAATATATTAGTTATTTAGGACTATTATATATATATTGGGTTGATTGATTGGTTAGATTCCCGCAGTCTCATTAGCGGATGCCCGCAGTTTCATAGCGGATGATTACCCTATACGCCCCACGCTATGATTAGTGGATGACCTTCTATACCGCGATATCCTGCCTCGAAGCAGGATGGGTATTATTTTGTTGACTAACATCTGTGGATGCAGGAAAACAGGTTGGAGGAATCCAACTGGATTCCTCAAAAATATATTATCTGTTGTTGTTTGTTTGATTTCATATATATTCATATATGATGTGTTAAAAATCAAATGATTGAAAATTGGTTGGTTGATTGTTTAAAATATCCCTAGAGCTTGAATATTGATTCATAAAAATATCGGAAAGGGTATTTGATATTTAAAAAGGAAATTCTATTTTTATAAATAGAATTTGAATTCTAAATAAAACTATAGAAAATATTAACTTGTTTGAAGGTATATAAAACAAATATGAATTTATAAACTCTGTTTATAAATGAAAAGATGAGATTTGAATATGAATTTATAAACTTTGTTTATAAATGAAAAGATGAGATTTGAATATGAATTTATAAACTTTGTTTATAAATGAAAATATGGGATTTGAATTGAATTTATAAACGTTGTTTATAAATGAAATTATGAGATTTGAATCGAATTTATAAACTTTGTTTATAAATGAAAAGATGAGATTTGAATATGAATTTATAAACTTTGTTTATAAATGAAAATATGGGATTTGAATTGAATTTACAAACGTTGTTTATAAATGAAATTATGAGATTTGAATCGAATTTATAAACTCTGTTTATAAATGAAAAGATGGGATTTGAGTCGAATTTATAAACTTTGTTTATAAATGGAAAGGTGGGATTTGAATTGAAGTTATAAACGTTGTTTAAAAATAATGCCGAGAATTCAAATGGACTTTAAACTATAGATTTGAATATAGAAATTCAAATGGACTTTAACTATAGAATTTGAATATAGAATTCAAATAGACTTTGAATATAGAATTTGAATATAGAATTCAAATGGACTTTAACTATAGAATTTGAATATAGAAATTCAAATGGACTTTAACTATAGAATTTGAATATAGAATTCAAATAGACTTTGAATATAGAATTTGAATATAGAAATTCAAATGGACTTTAACTATAGAATTTGAATATAGAATTCACATAGACTTTGAATATAGAATTTGAATATAGAATTCAAATGGACTTTAACTATAGAATTTGAATATAGAAATTCAAATGGACTTTAACTATAGAATTTGAATATAGAATTCAAATAGACTTTGAATATAGAATTTGAATATAGAATTCAAATGGACTTTAACTATAGAATTTGAATATAGAAATTCAAATAGACTTTAAACTATGGAATTTGAATATAGAAATTCAAATGGACTTTAACTATAGAATTTGAAAATAGAATTCAAATGAAGTTTAAATAAAGAGAATTCAAATAGAATTGAATTGGAATTTGTATAAGAAGTCGATAAGGAAACGAGAGTATGGGTATAATTAGAATTTGTTAAAATGCAGTTAAAATATATTTGAACATGTCATGTTCAAATATGAAGGTGAAATAGACTGAGAAGTTAATTAACAGATTTAATTAACAAAATTGAGTTAAAACGATTGGTATAGTTAAAATAGATTGGACAGGTATAGACATACAGGAGACAGGTATGGAATAAAGTATAGAAGTGAAATAAATAGAATGCCCGACAAAAAGGTACGTATTTAATTTCCATATGAGATTTTATGCGCCGTATCGGCTAGCCGTTT
The DNA here is from genome assembly GCA_030737875.1 of Allium sativum. Classification (NCBI taxonomy): domain Eukaryota; kingdom Viridiplantae; phylum Streptophyta; class Magnoliopsida; order Asparagales; family Amaryllidaceae; genus Allium; species Allium sativum. Next base: position 421,313,811 of record CM060909.1, on the reverse strand, counting down.
GGCTTTTTCTTTTTCTTTTTGAGATGAGAAGGACCGGGAAAGCTATTTGAAATTTCCCGATGCTCCCGGTACAAAGGAGGTTATGGCGGATTTTCCGGGAATTTAAGGAGATAGAATATTTTTAAGATAATTTGATAGTTAGAAATTAACATATCAAAATATATAGAAGTCGATAAGAAAACGAACTTAGAAATAGAATAGTAAAATAAAAAGGGAAGTATAAGAATAAAATCTAGTAAGAATAGAAAGAGAAAATGTATATGTGTTTGAAGGTGAATAATCAGTTGTATGGTATTGATTATTCGAGTAAGTAGTCTTGTCTGTTTTGACGTTAAATGTTATTCAGTCAAGGTCTGAGAGGTAATTATACCCCAACTTGGTGGATTTCATGATATACCGATAAGTAGCAAGATTCAGGCTCGAAGATCAATGTGGAATAAGAATTAGTTAAATACTGTATTTGGGTTGTCGTAACGATGTTTTACACAACATCTGTTTTAACCCAAATATGTGCAAAGCTTGGAAATAGAATAATGAATATTTCCTAGTATAGAAAATAATAGAAGGCGATATATGGAAATGTTTTCCAAATAACGGATAAGGCCAATATGGTTATTGAAAATATTTGGTTAACAAATATTGATAAAGAAATAGAGAAGTGATTTAATTAATGGAATATTAATAAAAGGCTCAGTGATTGTTGGATGTTTGGTTGAACACTTGTTTTATTCGATAGTTAAATCATCGACTATCGAAACACTTGTTTTTATTCGATAGTTAAATCACAGACTATCGAAGTTTTGACCATCGTTGTCGATATGGAGAGACCGGTTGGATTATTATCCGAAGAACCACTCCGTATTGGCAGTAGCGTGCGAATCAGATTATATAAAGATAATCGAAGACAGAGTAGAGTGCAAGGACTTTTTCTATTAATAGAAATAGTGCCTTCAGTTCATCCTGTTCCTGGGTGACTTGTATGGATGAATGTCTGACGGAGTATTTTCAGAAAGGTCACGTACATTGATTTCTCCAATCGTACCAAGAGTGGAAGCGGAGAAGAAAACTTCTTTTAGCTAACACGTAATGTACTGTTGAGGACGTCAATCAGTGATTTGATGGATTTGACGATGTGACATTCGAAGTGAATATGGCGTGATGATAAAGCGTAGCTTCTAGCCTCATCAACCGGTAAATGACAGAAATCGGGCAGGCAACATGGCTATGTAGGTCGCACCTATTAGGGTGTATAATCACCTGATCTAGAGTTTCATTTACTTCTAAAAATCTATTGTCGATGCTGACCCATTCGGGAAACGGTTGCTGATCCCAATCGTTGGTGATATACATTCGATACACTCAAGCGAAATGAGTGGTCGGTCATGTGTGGCTGAGTTGCAAGATGTTCTTGTTGAACTCGGTGTATTCTCCTCTAGAGATATACCAGCGGAAGGTGATTCCATACCTTGTCATAGTTAGAAATCCATTACCCAATACGTGCTTGCGGTTTTGATTGTATATTACATATGTGGAACGTGAGATGCAAACGTTCCACTAGATTGTTATCTACTTGATTTAGACATTATTATAATATCAAAAGAGTTTTGATATAAAGATAAGTCAAGTGTTTGGATTCTCATAAGGGAAAAACCCGTTCCGTGTTATACGGCGTGGTCTTATGAGATATCATTTAGTTTTCTGAAACTGTTTTAAACTGTTTACTCATACCAGTCCCATGACTGATCCGGAGTTTACTTTGTTGTTTTCCCTAAACTCTTGGGTGCCTAAATTTGTACGGGCAGTCAAGTAGTCGGGAATTTACAGATATACTGGAAGAGCTTGGAGCAGGAGGCTTCAGGATCATATAGCTATAGTTATTTCTGCTGTGTTGTAAGTGATGTACTTTGATATTGATGTATATTCAAGTACAGATGTATATTTCAAGTTATGTTATATATATTATATGTTATTCGTTCCGCTGTGAGATTCGTGTTACTCTGATGTTGTGTTCTTCTTCTTCTTCTTCTATTCTAAGTTTCTATCTTATCTATCCTCACCCTCTAACTTCTTTCTATTAATGGTTCGAATTTCCGTGATATTGGGGTTGGACTTGTGTTTTTGGTCAGCTCAAATTCTACCGGATTTTCGGGTCATTACATGGCATCACTATAGGTCTGGCATCTTTCACTAAATCAATACGGAACTCAATCTCTCGGTGTGGTTGAAGTCCAGTCACTTCCTCGAAGACGTCCGGATACTGGCCAACAACAGGAATTCCTGCTAACTCGTCCTATGGGATGTCGAGGGAATTTAGAAAACTAGCCATCACCTCATCACTAGGTAGGCCACCAAACACTATCCTCCGCCCATCATCTGCCCTAATAGTCATCGAAAGTCCCGCACAGTCCACCACCACCCCGTACCTTTGGAGCCAATTGACTCCCAAAGTAATACCAAACCCAGTAAAGCCCAAAACAAAGCAATCACAAGCAAACATGCATCCATGACTCGATAAAACCAAACTTCGACAAATCATGCTAAGGCTAGTTGAACCACCAATCGGGTTCGTCACCACTAAAGGTCTATCGACTATCTCGGGTTCCAATCCCAATCTATCTACCTGGTCACTAGATATGAAGGAACGGGAAGTCCCGGTATCAAACAGTACTCGAACAGGAACATCATAAACATAAAGCTTACCTTGAATGGCGACATTCTTTCCTTTCTCCGCCGCGGTTGGGGCATTCGACGAAGAAGGAACAACATTGATGGCATATGCTTTCACTATCTGCTTCTCTTTCAAAGGTTGTGGACACTTATCCTTTTGATGTCCAACTTGGCCACAGTTGAAGCACTTCCTGTCCGCTGGCTTTGCTCGACATTCTTTAGCATAATGGCCCTTCTTGCCACAGCTAAAGCACTCAAGATCTTTCTTATTCTTCTTCTTCTGGCCATCCTTGGTCTGATTCTGCTTTCTCTTATACTGAGAACTATTCTTTCCTCCACAGCTTGCTTGCAGCTTTGGCTCTTTTGCAGATGCAACCTCAGTCTTCGACTTAGGGTATAGACTCTCTGGACTCAAAGCTTTCCCCACAATTTATTCAAACATCTCATTGATGTGGTTAATAAGCCTTTCCCCCAAGTATCCATCCAAACCAGTTATAAACTTCTCATTCTTCTTCTCGGCAGTATCAATAAGGGATAATCCATATTTCGATAAAGTATCGAACTCAGCAATATACTCCGAGACTACTCTACCATTCTGTTTAAGCTCCAAGAACTTCCTAAACAATTCTGATTTCTGAGCAGTTGGGATAAACTTATCAATGAATCGGGCCTTAAACTGATCCCACGTAACATGATCCTCTGGAGTAGCTGCCTTAATAGCATTCCACCAATTCATCACCCGTCCTTGCAGCTGACGGGATGCTAGCTTTCTCTTCATCGCATCCTCGATACCCAAGTCTTCGAAGATACGCTCACAGCTATCCAACCAATCCTGAACATCCATAGCCGATTCCATTCCGTGGAACGGCTTCCCACCAAGGCTAGTGTAATCCTTGCATAGCTTGGCGAAATCGGCCCTAAGCGCCTGCACCGCTGCACCACCGCCATTTGCAGCATTGGGAACTGCTCCCTTCACATTTCTAAGCATCTCCCTCATGAAGTCAATGAACATCGTCCTCATATCAGGAGCATTCCCATTATTAGCTCCTCTACCAGTACCCCTCGTATGTCGGCTCATCGTTCAATCTGTAAAGAGAAACGATTAACCATCTCTTCAGTGGTGCTAGTGCAATGCGACTCCATCCTTAGATATACTAATAGTATATATATATAACTTTTGAAAACCAAAATACCACAAATACGCGCTCTCATATACGTATACTATCTCTCCCTGGTGTCTTTCCCTAGGTTAACTACGCAACCTAGAGCTCTGATACCAAATGTCACGGCCCGTCCGGCACCAGCTGACATTTCCAATGAAAGTGCGTTGTGCCAATGCCCGACTAGCACAGGACGATCGCCAAAGAAAGGAATTTGAACTAACAAGGAATCTGTAGAATGTCTCACAGCCCATAGAATAAAATATAATAATAACATACTTGACATAAAACAGGCGAGACAGTGCATAAGCTGAAAACTAAACCATAATCATCATAGTAGCGGAAATCCAAAATACAGCTTATGATCCATAACCATTATTACAACTTCAAAATACCGTCTCTAAAGCAAAGTAAAGGAAAGGTACACTACTAATGCCCAAAGTAGTGACCAGCAGCGACACAGGGAGAATGTGTGTGTGTGTGTATATATATATCATACGTGGAAGCCACCTGCTCGACTCCGGTACAGCTACTCGTGCATACCACATAACCTGTCTCTAGTCTGCCCGTTTAAGAGCACCTAGAGTAATAAGAAGAGACATAAAACTCTGGGTCAGACAATAGTCTGGTGTGAGCGATAAGCAACAAAACAGAACAATAACAGGTATACTAAACCATACTTGAACCTGGACCCGCAACCAAAGAGTTAGCACAACCAGATGTGCAATACTCTCAGGTGACGCTAACATATGGTGTAAAGATACGGGGTGGGGGTGTGCATGTCATAATGATGGCAAATAATCAAGCATAGCAACCATCCTCGCATCTCTCACTCAGTGCGTAAAGCATACGATATCCACCGCTTTGATCACCCAAATCCTTGCTATGATCACTCTGCCCCATGGAGTCATGGAGACTCCACTGCACTGATCCATAGCCACCAGTCCTTGCTATGTCCACTCTGCCCCATGAAGTCATGAAGAATTCACTACACTGGCTCATAGCCATGCTACGATCACTCTTCCCCATGGAGTAATAACTACCCCACTGCACTGATCGTAGCCTAACATCCGTCTTGGTGGTGAGTCAAAGCTATGGACGTCGATAACCCCTTAGCACACGTCCCGCAGCAAAGTCCAACCCATGAAGTTATTTCCTTGATCCCTGTTTGGATCCTGAGTAATGACCTCCTATTTGGACTTCCTTTGCATCTCGGGTTTTGGTCGAATTGGAATTGGTCTTCAGAAGAGTCGTCGCGTAGAAGTAAGAATATGCATCTGGTTCGGTTTGGTACTCCTAACCCGGTTTGGTGGTCCTAGGCCGCCTTGATTTGGTTTGGGTATGCGCAGTGCTCCATTCCTCCTTGGCTCAGTCCACTCACACTTACTTGGTTCGGTTCGGTGGTCATCTCCATCCGGTTCGGTCTGGTTACGACGAACCGATCCCATCTGTTGCTCCAGCTCCTCTTCTCCGATCCGATCTGCAGCCCCTTCCTTGCTTCTTATCCGAACCCAACTCCAACTCTTAGCAAATGGTCTTCCTTCTCGCCAAGCCTCCTTTAGTGCCAAGTCAGGATCCAAATCGAATTCCCCCTTGCCCAGTTCTCTTATCTGATCCGAGCGCCATATCCGAGCCGATCCGACCCGAAACCCTGCACATTTCCTACAACTTTTCCACCGACTGCTTTACGCCATACGACGGCGTTTTCGACCATTCTAACTTTTCTAATCAATCACAAAGCATACCATACAGTCATAGAAACATAGCGGATCAACCATAAACACCAAAACAACAATTTAATATGTTTATACGGATCAAACATACCCAAAAACTCATGTTTTTCCCTTAATCCCCCTTAATCATGTTTAAGCATATAATTAGCAAAACTTATCCAAATTACCCCAAATTTCTATCAAAGCCCTAAAATAACATTTTAGAATTTTACAAATTTTTCCAGATTTTTCTGAGTTATAGTTTCACTAATCATCACTAATCACCCCTAATTAGCCGTAATTAGTGTAAAAACAATGCTAATCACTCACCTTTGCCACAATTAAAACTTTCAGAACTGAAACTCCTCTGATTTGGTTGAATACCAATGTGTAACAGCAGCTCTAACCTTGCTTTGGTGCAATTTCTCCTTAATTTGGTGAAGATCAGGCTAATACTTGATTAGAATGTGATTAAAGGTGATTCTAGATGTTGGAGGCCATTGTTAGGGTTTCTATGATGTATGTGGCAGCTGGAAAGTGACTAAAAACCGAAATCCCTAACCCTAGTAGCCCTTAAATACTCCAAATCCCGAAATTCCCCACTGGGCCTAGTTGTTAATTACCCAATTAAGCCCGGTTAAGCTGTTTTTCACCTTCCAAACATTGTTTCAGCCATATCTCCCAAACGGTAAGTCCGTTTGGCTAATGTGACCACCCTACGGAAAGGTAAACTATTATTCGAATCTAGTGGAAGTGGTTTTTGGTCAAAAGTCCTTACCAATCAAAAGTTATGGCCGAAACAAGATCAGCTAGAGGGAAAATGGTCATTTAAAAATCGGCAAAAATCATGAACATGGGAAATGACCCCAATAGTCGTCTCCCAAAGTTACATAACCATACGACTTCATATGAAAAAAAAATTCTACGATCCTTTGATACGTAGAATGCGGGTCGTTACACCATTATTTTTGATGTATAAAAACAATAGAAATGGGGTCCTATATATAGCCTAAAGTCACGAACCTAGACCAGAAAAACGTCTATGTTCAGCAAAAGAATTCGCCCAGAACTATATTGGGTCGACCCACCCTGACCGGGTCGATCCACCCCCCTGGGTGGAACCATAGGTCGACCCAGTGGGGTCGTGGGTTGACCCCAAAGGGTCGGTCCTGATTCACCGCTTCGCTCTGTTTTGAATAATTTTGAATTTGAATTTATATATATATATAATTCCCTTATATGTATGACTTCTAAGCTTAATAACTCCCTCACATGATGTCCGTTTTATGCAAACTAGAAGTCTATCTTAAGAAGAATTCCGAGATGAACACAATGGTATGGTCCGTTTTACTTGATTCCCAATATTTAATTACATACCTCTTTAGTTTATTGTTATATTGTTATTTAAAATTACGGGGTGTTACAGTTACGCTGTGAGATTTTTGTGTTTCTTCCGTTGTTCATCTGTCTATTTCTATTTCTTTAAACCTAATGACTCATATTTCTATATTATTTGGGTTTGACGTGTGTTGTTTAGTCAACTCAGATAGTACCTATTTGTGGGCCGTTACATATAGGTATCACATTAGAATTTTAATATATTTACTCAAAATCAATTTATATTTCATACTCTTTCAACTTAGAATCAAAATTTAAAATTTCAAACTATTATACTTATGAATTTAAACTTATATTACATTTATTTGGAAAGTATTATTATTTCCACAATCATTATAAATTCAATAATTTTTTTCTTTTTGAATTATCGTATTTCAAGTCTACTTGTATATACTGTCTTAATATAACTTTTATAAGTTCACAACAATTAACCTCTTCCTATTTCTTTTAAAACTGTCATTTATTAAGAGTTTTCAATTTATTCTCAAGACAAATTTTTATACTATAGGACTTTTTGCTTATTTACATAACAATACAACCATATGTTTAATACCTTTGTTATTATTCACACAAATTTTATTTTAATGTTTCTTGCATTATTTATTTAGTTAGATCTAAGCTAAGTTTGGAATACAGGCTAGAAGTTGAGTTACTAGACGAATCAAATTAATAAGAATTTACAAAGGGGAAAGACTTTAACTAAAATAAATTGGAGAATATTTAGGATTTTGAAAGCTAGTGATTCTAAAGTTCCTAAGGCGAATTCAGAACGAAGATCGAAGTTTAGACTCAGAAATTCCTAACCTAAGGGAAACCTAACAAAAGAAAATGAATTTAAAGAAAGAAGACTCTTAAATTTGACTCGATTTTAAAGAAATATTAATATTATAATCCTTTAAAACCATTTCTACTTTTAAAACACGCTCTCTCAAGACTAATTATAGTGATGATTTCACTCATTCTAGCGTGTCGCTATCCTATCTCTAATGAGTTTCAACCCCATAAGCTAATATATATAAAACTAAAGCTCTAATACCAAATCTATAAAGACCTACTCTTCCGCCCGCTTCGAGTCAATAATTAAACTAACTCAAATCGTTCGAAACGACAGACTGTTAATGTCTACGGGGTTAAAAATTAATCATTACAGACACAAAATAAGAAGAATATCTCATAGTGGAAATATTATACAATAATACAAAATCCTTAATATATATAAGATCTCCGAGTATAGAAATAAATACAGATAGAGTGGAAGACTGAATATAGAATCTCCCAAATACATGAATAAATGATAGAAATAGAAATAAATGGAATATGAAGTGATAGATAGAAAGCAAAAACTCCACCGAATCTCAAGCTCCAACTGATAAACCTTTAAAGCTGGAATACTAGGCTGACCCAAGCATAATGCAAAAAAAAAAAAAAAAAAAAAAAACCAATCGAGTCGGGACTAAGTGAATCAACTCAAGTGAAATGTTCAACGAAATGCAAATAACTTGATATATGTTTGAGACTCCATTTTTTAAGGATCCGTGGAACTTATACATATAATATACTATGTTATTATAATAGTGTCTATTGTAAATGTACTATAGAAAACAAGGTAAGTTGAATTATCATATTACCTTTACACCGTTTATAAGCACTGTAGTCCATACAGTTACCGTAAACTAGTGGCATCACGTGTCACTACATAGAAAACAACACAAATCAAAATCGTAGGTGTCTCGATCATGATAATATGATAAGACACCGAGGCAATACCCCATGGTCGGATTATACCGTATTGCAGCCCCCAAGTGGTGCTATCTTTCCTGTCCATTCTATTGGTCATTGGTTTTATTTGAAGAAGCATGATATTTTTGTACCAGATGTGAAAGAATGCCAAAGAAACCGTTGATGAGGTAAGGTCTAACACCATTTCTTCTATGTGAAATGCCAACCTAACCATTATTGTGAAATATATGTATCCTTGGATACCATTGAAATGTCAATATACTGGATTCCACAATGTCGACAACTGTCATGGCTTTTGACAAGGAAGTTTGAAGGACTTAGAGGACAAAAAGTTGATGACATGCTTTACATATACAAACCTATAAAATAAAAGTTTTTTCCAACACTTTCCTTCTAACTCTAGCATTTAAAATAAACACTGTTTTGTCCAACAAATTTTGTTTCGTAAACAATATGATAAACCCACTTTACTCTGTTACCTACGCAACCTATGTTACATTTATATGGACCATTTTAATCTTCGTTAGCCTATTCCCATTAATGCTTACGGAGCATTGTGTTTGTGCACACACTATACACTTAAATCTCTAGTTCTCCCTTTTTCTGTTTGTTTTCTTCCACCGTTTGTAGATTGTAGTGCTATCTCCATAGTCTACTTGCATAGTTTGTTTTTCTTTGATACATATAAGCTATGACCTATAGGAAAATGGAGATCAGAAAGTGGAAAGATCTTCCATCAAATATCTGGCACTCAAGCAGTGTTTGAGTGTTAACCAAATCATTTTTTGATGAATAATTTGGATTGAGTAATGTTAGGCTTTCTAAAGAAGAGTCGGTCAAATTATTCGAATCAGTTGAAAATACTTGAATTTGGGGGAATTACTGTAATTGTGCAAGGATATAACGGTTGAAATCACGTAAATCATGCGGTTCTGAAAGATTTGCAATATCCGACAAAGTTTCTTTTAGGTAAAATAGAATTTTCGATTTGGATTACGCTTATCGCCAGGAAAATAACAAAGCAACTAGCTCATTTCCATGTCTTCCTCTCTCTGAGAAAACTTGGTGGTTTTCTGCTTTTTCTTCTTATTCTTTTATCTAGTTCAATTTAGACTGCTCTTCTGTTCTATTTACTTGTAGCTCGTGTTCTCTACCCTTGCACGGCCGATTAGCTTTTGCCCTAATTTACAGGTTATGTATTCCAGAGATATTGCTAGTGATTTTGTGTTTTGTGGCTCAATCCTCAAGCCATGTCCTCCTTTAGATGCGATTTATGCTTCTATTGCGGTCATTGCTAAAGGTTCGTTGTCCATTTCCATCACTGGCATCTCGTCTATTGAATCTGGTTAAGTTCACTGAGCTCCTTTATTGATCTCTCACGTTTCAGATTTTTGGATACTGCTGGGTGTTTCTTGGAGTTTTCTCCATTATATTCCTATGAATTGGTAACCAAAATCTCCCCACGTGGGAGTAGTTTTGTTCATCATTGCCAGAGAATAAAGGCATGCTTCACTTCCCTGAAAGCGATCGAGCCAAAGGGGAGTTCATCACCAGTTTTGAGCCTTGATTGAGATAAAGGGGCTTGCTAGCCTCGCCCATTGCTTTAGTGTTTGGATTTTTGGTAAGTTCTCTTATTTGTGGTGATGTTTTTGGTTCTGATTTATGTGAGTTATTGTTTGGAAGCTTGGTCGGTGATTGGGAGTTGATCATCCCAGCCCGCTTCTCCCTGTTCTCGCTCCCTTCGCTGTTTGTTCAGCAGTGCATGGCCGAATGAGGGAGCTCGTAAGCAGCAATCTGGTTCTCGACGACGTCGACGAGATTCTCAACGTTTAAAGAGAGCCAACAAGGGTGCTCCACCACCCACTCTCTCGTGTCCCACTGCTATAGCAGCAGTCTCTATGGCTGCTTCATTAGCTGGAAAGCAGGCTCCTCCTACTGTTGTCATTTCCAATGCCATCGCTGTTTTAGGAGATGATCTATCCTTAGATGTGAATGAGGTTTCTTCCCCTTCACCATCAGGGTCATCATCCTCTCAAGACAATATGGATGGGTATTGGTTGAATGCTTGTGAGGTGCAGGTTCCGAGGAGTGCGACTATTAACTGCTCCACTTTGTAGCACCTCACATTGGTGGAAGATTTGGCTATTGCGGTTATGCCTGCTGTGGATTCAATTAGTTTGGCTTCGGTCACTCAATTGGTTTACAGCCTGTGTTCTCAAGTTTGGGTAATTTCTCCTTTTTCTTGCTTTGTTACTTTATCTTGAGATTTAATTGTATTCTCTTGGTCCTTGGGTGGTCTTGTGTGTGTTGCCTTGAACCATGACATGCATTCGTGTGTGGTCTTTATCACTATGTTATCATCAGATGATGAACGTTTGATGGGTTATTTTTTGTTTCTAGCAGTGGATTTGTGTGCTCCGGTCGCCTGGATGATGTCTCCACTGCTAGTCTTTGTAACTTACCTATTTTGCTTGATTATTTCTATCCTTATGTAGTCGACCTTGTTGAACCTTTCAGTACGGATGCTAATCTTTGTTTTATATGGCATCCCATTTGGGATTTGTCTCTTGGTCTTGGCTATTTCGAGACCAAGATTATGGCTCGGTTTGGCGACTTTGTTATGTTGGCTTCTTTTCGATTATGTGGATTCTCGTTTGCCTTATTGGATATCGGCTTAGTCATGTTTTGTTTCATCTTTTGTTCAGACTTATCGGCGGAGGTTTTTGTGGACACCGAGATAGTTGATTTGTTGAGTCGCAACGCTCTATGTCGTTGGCGATTCAAGTTTTTTGGCTTTGGTTTTCTTGTTTTTTCTGGCTTTTTAAGCGGCTTTTCATGGTGTTGTCAACGAGGGATGGATGGCCTCCAAGTTGTAGACATACAGTGGTTCATATTTTGGGCCACTATACGACCTACCCGGGAGATTACCTCTCTATGTTGGCAACTCCATGTGTCGTCAGTCGGTGCTTCGGTTATTGGTCTTTACCTATTATGCGGGGTTGTCAATCTGATGACAGCTCAGCATTAACAAATATCACACAGGAACCGGTGTTGCTTCATTTGAGCGAAACTACATTGCTCCGTCCTTTAGCGTTTCAGCTGTCCAGTGTGTCCATCCACTCCAACTGTCAGTCCCTTGTTTTCTGCCTGTTCTTCTCTTCCCCTTCTTAGTAAGGATGAGATAGCAATCATTAACAATCAACTGTCTCGCCTTACTGAGAATTCTTGTCCTTCCCGGTCTTGTTCGTCATCTCCTTTTGCGCCTAATCAAATTTTCGGGGAACCACTAGGATTCCCCGAGATCAGACAAGCGACGGATTGATCTTATTCCCGTCCTCTCCGTTCAGTATGTCATAGGACGTGATCGTCTCTTCGCACTCCCCGCACCATTCGCACGCGCTTTATAACAGCGTCCAAGCAGATCATTCGATCTACTCGACACACTCTTTATCTTATCTGATTTTTCTTTTGTTTTCTCTTTCTTCTGGGGTTGTTCTTTCGCTTTTGTCGTTTAGATTCTCTCCTGGATGTAGAATTTCTTATTCTGGAACATTTGTGGTATTGGTAACGATGCATCTATGGATAGGCTCAAATGCGTCGTTAGGAAGCATTCGGCTTGTCCGATGGAGCTTCTGGAGCTATTCATGGGGTCAGAGGAAGTCACCAAGTCTGTTCTCTACCTTGGCTTTGGTGGGGCCTTATCCAATTTATCTGACAAGATTTGGATCCTCTGGTCCAAAGAATCGTGGTCCATCTTCTTTTTGACTCAGTTCAGCTTCTCTTTGTGGCCTGTTCTTCTTTCTCCTCTTCCTTCCTTTTTCCCGCGGTTTACCTAAGTGTGATCAGATAGAACGTTTGGACCTTTGGTCCGACATTCTCGCTCTATCCGATCTGGGTTTTGGTGTTTCGGTTTTAGGCGACGACTTTAATGGGGTCGCCTATCTGGCCGAGAAGCAGGGTGGATCTACTATTAACCATGTGACGGTTGTGGTCTTCAACTCTTTAATCGTCAACTCTGGTGTCTCGGAGGTTTCCTTTGTTGGTTCGACTTTTATTTGGAGTAATAACCAGGAATGGTCTAACTAGATTCTCTTTAGACTTGACAGAGTGTTCAGTTCCGAAGGATGGTTCACTTCCTTTCACCTTTTCCATATCTCATCTGCACCATACTTTCTCGGATCATGCTTCGATGATACTATGCTGCTCTCCCCTCGCACTTCTGGTCCTTCTACTTTTCGCTTCCGTAGTATGCAGAGATGTCACCACACTTTACACCAGGTTGTGGAAGACTCCTAGAACTACTACAAAAAAACATACATTTAGTTACATTTATTGGTAGCGTTTGTAGTGTGAGTGCATCTAATATTACTATTTTGGGAGTGTTTACGTTGAATGCACTAATACGAGTGTTTTTGGCGCATGTTAAAGTCTTATTTCCCGGTTCTCAAATTGTTGGCGGACTAGTTACATTTTTTCCCCACCTCTTTCCCTCCACTCTCCCGTTTCTTTTTTTCGCATTCACCAAAATCTACTTCTCTTACGTTTTTGCAATCCTCTCGCTTAAGCTTCCATCTTTCTTCAGCTTCCTCCGCTTACAATTCTACCTACCGGTTCTTGTACACTTGTTTTCCTCATCGCAACTGTCATCTCGTTTCATTTCATCTTTGTCTATCCTAAGGTTTACTTCGAGCAACCGATTCAAGGTATGTAAGACTCAATTCTATTTTATGTACTAAATGATACATTTCAAGATATGTAAGATTTGATTCTATTTTTTATACAAAATGGTACCTTTCCGTTCGATTCGATCAACACGAGATCTTTAATCAGAGAAAGGTACTTTTGTTTTGTTTCTTTTTTCCTCTTGTGCATATGCTATCATTGGGGAAAAACACTAAATTTAGGGTTCCGAATATTTGATTGTGACAGCGCAGAAACAAAATCACCGGATCGAGATCGCAATTCCTCGTCTGAGGGATTTAGGGAGACTGAAGGAAATTTAACAAAGAGATTTAAAAACGTGATTCTAGGACAACCGAAAGTGATCTATTGATGAATAATGGAAGCGGTCTTGAGATTGGGTCCATTCGACGGTTCAAAGGCTTGATATACAAGTTGTGGGTGCTTGCCGGGCTGACGGTGAATAAAGCCTTTGTTAAAATTTGATATCTCTAATGGATTTGAGTAGTATCCTGAATCAATTAGCCCAGGTGACTTCATATTTTTCTGCTTCCTTTATATAATTTTCCTTTACTATGTTATGTGAATATGGGTGCAGTTTGTAGGTAGGCGCTGTCTATGGCACATTTCCATGATCATCTATAAGAAGTTGTATGAAGTCTCTATCTAAGTTATATTTAGGGTTTTATTGAAGAGTTTGTTAAACGCAAGTGTTTAACACAAGAAGATTTTCCCAAGACAGAGAAATTGTAGTTAGAAGCAATAATAATTATTCTTCTTATCACTGTTTATACCTGCACATTACTGTCAGTTTTTATTCACAGAGACCACTGGACTATACATTAAATCCCTGATTAATATTAAATTTATATGACTCAATATTATGACCTTTGAAAAAGCTAAAATGATACATGTACTATGTCATAGGTCGAATATCTTTGAATATAACAGTTGTCACTTTGACTGTAAGTTTATTTTGAAATATATTATGCACTTGTATAAATGGATGGTGCTTTATAAAGCCTCATTCTACCCATTGTTATGTAAATTGAATAATATTTTGATCAAAGAATATATCAGAAAAATGTGCTGAGTTAATATGTAATTTCATACATTTTTTTTTTTTTGAGACGATAGTTGTTCTTTTTAATGCCATTTGTTGTGTCATTGTCCATTTTCTTACCATTTATATGACACATCATTATATTTAAGCAAAGTATTATTAAGTATCCCCTCTGTCTTTAATCCAGCTATGTTGTTCTCTGATATGAGTCATGCAAATTTTTGGCATAAAATTATCTTTGTTAGGGACCCTTCAAGTTCCTCTTATAAGAAATTGTTAGCAATCATGGGTGAATTTCTTGTCTTTCCAATGAAGCCTTGAATATTCTTAGTTGTTAGTTTGAAAATATATAAAGCATCATTTTTTGAAATTCAAAGGAAACAGTTGTTCCTAAAACGACTTTTGTCTTTTGGTTCTTTACCCTAATATTTTTTTAACCATTTGTGTCCTCCATTGACTATCTAACCAATTCTCCCTGTGGTAAAAAAAGGTCCATTTGAAGTGTTTTAACGTCCATGGTGACAGAGTTTCATGATTTCTCCTACATATAAGATGAAAGAATCCAGCTGTCCACACAACTATTTGTACACGACATATATTGGTTATTGATCAGTGTACTTCTGCTTTTATCACTCATAGCCTTATCCTTGTTGGTTCTAAAGTCAACTTGAAGGTAGTTGATTCACGTTCAAACGTTAAACCAATGAATTTTTCAGTCATATTAACCTTTGTTTTCAATGCTTTCTATATTTTGTATTCCTTCTCGCAAGCTTAATTAGTGAATAAATAACAACTTTCAAAATTTTAATTATATTTCTGTTTTAAATAAATAAATTAGCCATGAGGTTAGTGTGTATATAATATTTTTAGTGCTGTTCGAGAATTATTTTCTCTTTTAACAACTTTTTTAAGGGGAAAAACAAACGATGAAAAAAGAAAAGAATATATATCCTAATATCATGTGACATGCAAGATATATGAAAAAAGAATTATTCTGCTCCCAATGGCAATATTTTTTTTGTATATATGAAAGGTTGCAGCATTGCTGAGAGGTTGTAAAATAGGCAGGTGCTAAAAGAGTCGTGGCCGGACTGAACTGTGCTGATGCTGGTAGATGAAAATGAAGAAACAAGCCTTTGGTCTAGTGTTGGTGATCAAAGGCAGTAGACAAGATAGTAGCAGAGTGATATTTTTGGGCGGTGATGTAACATGATATTTTTAGTGATAAGTGAATTTAAGGTACGTATATTTTATTAAGTTTACTCAATTGTGTAAGCTAATTACTCAATTTTGTTTTGTTAGCAATCCTGCAAGAGTTTTTTATACTTGTGCAAGGACTCGCTGATTATTGATTTAACTGATGTGTCAGTTTTTAATTGTTAGTCATTAATTATTACCTAATGTGTCTTGTTTTCTTATTGTATGCCCTTGCATTTGTTGCTGTTGTGCATGAAGACTGAATTTTAAGCTTGCCTTGTCTTTTGTGTGCTTCTTTTTTGATTACGTAGCTTGTGCTGTGTGCTTCCATATGTATAAGTTTTATTCAACGATTATTTCAGCTTTGTTTGTTTCAAATTTAGAGTTCTGCTTTGATTGATGAGATCAGTGTTAGAAGAATTAGGATTAAGTGAATTATTAGTAGTCAATTAATATTTTGTTTTTAGGATTAATATTTTCCCATTTATTACTTTTTTTAACAGCTTTACTCAACTGAAAATTTAATTTTTGTATAGGTACCTTTCAGTCATACTTTTGAATTATTTCTCAAGAACTATAATACATGGTTTTCTTTTATATCTGTGATCCGATATATCATGGACCTCACTATAGTGATCCCATAGATAGAAAAATTGTAGGTATAAAGTTTGGTGTTCAAAGTTGATTCAAAAAACAGTGGACACGTTCATAGAGGCAACTATCTCATGTATTTTGGTTAAACATAGCCACGTACCGGATAAACCAAATGTAGACAGACATATTCGATTGTAAATTGTATGCGGGAGTACAAAGTAGAGTACAGTAAATATGTAAAGATAAAATAGATGTCAAAAGGGGATACTGTGATTATCACATGAATGCAAAGCACTTACATTTAGTGAGGTAACTCGATATTTTTGGTTGTTGCTGGTTTTCAACGTCCTCTTTAAATTGGTAGGTAGACCTCACATCGTAGAAGTTTTCATTGTTATCCTACACTTGCGCTTTAGGGCTGTTAAACCGAGGTGAGCCGACAATCTTAGAAAATCACACATAAAAATCATTTTTATCTACTTATATTCATACATACTTACAAGAATGACGCAGCTCCATTGATCATGGTCTTGTTATAGATATATCAAATTTTTAGGAATTAGAAGTTAATGAATATATACGAGATATATGAAACTAATGAATATATGCAACTCAATACTGATGAGTAGTAAATAATAATGGACTTAATAGTTGACCTGTTAATTATGTTTTTGTACTTGTTGAAATTTGTTCTAAATCTTCATGTGGCAGTATTCAAATCGTTTGCCACCACAGTTCTAAACAGCTTCTCTAACATTTTTGCCAACGTTCTTTTTTACTTGGACTGCTTATAACTAATCGACTAGCTACATCTTAATTTATCACAATATTCTTAGAATATTATGTGATTCGACATTTGAATAGCGAGTAATATAGAAGTGATTGAAGGGGTTGATGGTGGATCTCTAGCTTAGAATGCACATATGTGGAGAATAGGAGGAAAATAAAGGTACAAGTTCGATTTTCGAAGTCTATACTAGACATTGATTAACTATGCTTAATGAAAAGAGCTTCACCTTGTCTTCTTCGAATGATTTACTATGATATCACATTGACCACATGCACGATTGTACTTGCTACAAAAAAACAGGTTTCATTTGTAATGGAATTACAAATACATCGGAGCATTTTAAAAGTACGAATACATGGTCGTGCATCCCACAAATTCAGGGATATAATTTTTGATTTTCAGTTGGCAAAGATATAACTTTGCTTTACTAAAATGAAGTTTATTTTTTGTATTAAGCCTTCAAATCAAAGCTGTGGAAATTAATGAGAGGTAAACTTTGCAAGTTGGATTGTAGAAGAAAATATCAGAAAGGGTAAACTTGAAGGGCTTGCATCATAAGCTGTCCAATTTACCTTAGACTAGTCCAAATTTAAACAGCAAATAATGATTGCAGAAATAAGCATATCAAACCAACATCTGTGGTTATTTCACTCCACAACTGTGCATACATACACAACACAACTTATATAACTCTTTGTAAAATTTCATCAAGCAGTTCAGAATTCATTATCTTCTATATGAACGACAGACCGATTGAAGAAACAAAAGAATGAGGGAAAATAACTCAATCCCATACGCTTGGATCAACCAAAGCATGTATAATGCCCACCTCCCCATGCATTAGCAACTCGATCGTTGCCAACGAATTGTGAATTTGGACTGTAAACACTCATCCCGAAATAACACAGAATGCACACAAAAATCTATTTGCACGCTACTGCTGCCTCTTTACATTGTTTTTGTGCTATTTTCCACTACCCATTCTTCCTCTTGAAGTAGGTCATTTTCCATTTAAGCCACTAGAAATTGACTGCCTTACAAGACGACTATATATGCTGGTGCTCTTTCGTGAGGGTGATGGAATTATCGCGCGTGTAGGGGTCCTGAAATGTCAAATTCATACTACGTTTAGTAACATGTCACCATTTACATCTTATTTCATAATAATGATGTTACTAATATGAATAATACGAGTCCTAGTGTACTACTCCAAATGAGTTTTCTATATATAAGAATATATCTTCAAATTCAGATTCATATTGCGGATCAATATTTTAAATTTATAGTTGAGACAAGATTTAGTAGTAAATCATAGATTCAAAAATGAAATATTCATATTTAAACATTTATGCATAATTGTAAGCTATAAATTATGCTCTGTGTACCTTATTAAATGATATTCCAGTATAAGTATCAATTTTTCTTTCACATTAATAATACATATTTATAAGTCTGATTTCAAAGCCTTATTATTTCCAGTATCTAAAGGTAAAAGCTCAGTTTTCATTTTTGCTCCATCTTTATTTCAGCATGACATTGATTTCTCTCAATTGCAATTTTGATTGAGTTTTAACCAAGTTTAAGAATCAAAAAGGCCTATATGGTCTGATTTATGTGCTTTGTATTTTCAGTATGTATTTCAAAAGAACACAAAGAGAAGGAAGTGGAAAAGGATTGATTTGAAAAATGATTAACATATAAAATTGGAAAGAATTCTTTCTTGTTTTCGCCCTTAGGAAACTATAAAAGTGCTATCTCCCTTTTTCTCTAATAACTAAGATTTTCCACCCTATCGTCTTCTTCCATGCCTTTCCACGCCTTTTGAGATACCTAATGAAAACACAAAACATAACTCAAATTTTTGGCCAAACAGGCCCTAAAGCCTTTGAGATTTGTGTAATCGTTGCTACAATATGAGTTCCGTTTTCCACTGGATGTTTTTTCATTTGTTGTCATATTGTGTGTTTTGATGGTAGTGCAAATTATTCCAACAAATTATGCAGCAAATTATTTTTAACTAATATTACAAGTGGGAGATATTAACAGTTTACGTGAAATCTGGACTATTGGCTATTCTATTCGTTTGAGGCTTCTTATTCTTCATTCCATTTTCGTTAACATCATTAACAATTTTAGAAAGATTGTATTGCCATAAAAGATCTGCTTCTGATGAGTCACTTGTTGCCACATCTGAATCATCAGTAGTCATAGAATCAAATCGGCTTCTTTGTATTTCACTTTCAAGTCTTTCTTCACCATTTTTCTTGTACTCCTGTTCAGAATATAATGTTGTCACTGAAATATAATTTAGTAGAAAAAATCAGGTGTGCGTTTGCATTCTCCTTTCAAATCTTTTAAAGTACTCCCATCTTTAACTACAACTTTATCCACCCAGTCTCCACAATTTGTGTCTTTCTCATATCCCTTATTAACATAATTTGAATGAGGACTTGTGTCTGGCCATGAATTTGAATCTGTTGCCAGCAATAGCTCTTGGAGGTCGTAGCTTGGCTTCCTTTGCCTTATGATAGTATTGTTACGCATCTAAAATGACAGAAAACAACTCAATCAAATATGATGCATATGCAATAATACCTACGTTAAACCTTCAGCACAGCTGAAGCATTAAACTACATTCATATTACAAAACAAACATGCATCCTTCAACAGTTCAAGTATGCATACCGAAGTTAAATCACACGTATCTGCTTTGTCATCCGTATTAGGCTATTAAAAATAATATTTAAGCCTCATACATAACTCATAGAAAATATGCTTTGTCAAGGATTCTACATTTTGTTTATAAATACGATGTTTATATAGAAATTACCTCTATGTTTCCAACTTCTTCCATTGGTTGTCTGTGATTATCTTCTCCACAACAGTTTGAATATAAAGTTGAAGGTGAAGGTGCTCTACTACTGATATTAGACGCAGCACACATGCCCTGGCGGTTAGACTCTTCATCTTTTCTTGCTAATGCTGCTTTAAGACTAGCTATCTGAATTAATATACACAAGTTTAACAACTGGGAATTATATATATTAATACGGGACTATTCATGAGAATCGTATTGGAATAAATTAAAACTTGCATTAAAAATTGCATTAAATTGCATGCGTTAATTGCATTTCCTATTTTGCTTTCTCTGATTTATTTGGTATTGTTTTAATGTAATTTTATCTAGAAATTTCTTATGCATGTATAAATAATGCATGCATCTTTTGTAATCTTTGAATTAAGCAATTGGAGAAAAAAAAGCAATAAAAAAGAAATTTAAAGTTTGTCTTTCTCAAGAAAAGTTCTTCATCTTTTTCTCCTCTCAAATTTTATTTTCTTCAATTGGTATCGGAGCCTTGTTCAATCAGAATGAACAATTCTATTCCCCTCGCTTATGTTCCTCAATTAACCAAAGATAATTACGGAAAATGGAGTATCCAAATGAAGGCCCTTCTTGGATCTCAAGAGGAATGGGATATAGTTGAAGATGGGTATGAAGAAGTTGAAAATGAAGGAGAATTAACAAATGCTCAAAAAGAAAATCTGAGAAAGTCAAGGAAGAAAGACAAAAAGGCCTTGTTTTGGATCTACCAAGGAGTACAATCATATGAAGCTGCTTGGGAGAAAATAGAAGCTGCTACAACAGCAAAGCAAGCATGGGAAATTTTAGCAAATTCATTTAGCGGAGATGAAAAGGTAAAAAGAGTTCGGTTACAGACACTTCGAGGGGAGTTTGAAGGCTTGCATCAAAAAGAGTCAGAACCTGTTTCGGAGTATTGTTCACGGGTATTATCTGTAGTAAACCAAATAAAAAGGAATGGTGAAACTATGGATGATATTCGTGTCATTGAAAAAATTCTTCGTTCTCTTGATTCAAAATTTGACTACAAGGTGGTAGCCATTGAAGAATCCAAGGACTTGGACGCTATGACCATCGATGAACTCACAGGCTCATTACAAGCTCATGAAGAGAGGTTAAACAAGAATAAAAAAGAAACAAGTGTGGAGCAAGCACTCCAATCAAAGTTATCTTTAAATGAGAAGAATGAAGAATCCAAAGATCAAAGAAGTAGAGGCCGTGGTCATGGAAGAGGAAGAAATTTTAGAGGTCGAGGATCATATGCTCGCGGAAGAGGAAATTATGGAAGCAAAGAAAGCGGCATGAATCAAAATTTCAGAGGTTCTCAAAGAGGAAGAGGACGAGGAAATCAAAGAGGAAGAGGTCGTGGCTATTTTGAATGTTATAATTGCCACAAACCTGGTCACTTGGCAAGTGATTGCTGGTTCAAGGAGGAAGAAAAGCATGAAGCAAACATGGTGCATGGACATAAAAATGAAGAAAATCATAATCAAGAGACTTTGTTGCTCGTATCTCATGACGAAAATTTTGATGATGTTTGGTACATAGATAGTGGAGCCAGCAAACATATGACAGGTAACAAAAAATTATTTTCAAATTTACTCGAATCTAATCATGGAGAAGTTAAAGTGGGAGACGGAAAGTCATATAAAATTAACGGTGTTGGTGAGATTGCTTTCACCACGAAAGCTGGAAAAATGGAGAAAATTGGTGAAGTATATTTTGTCCTTGGCCTTCAAAATAATTTGCTCAGTGTAGGTCATCTTTTGAAAAAGGGATATGATGTCCATTTTCATGATATGGCGTGTTATTTGTCAAAAAGAAATCAACTGGTAGCAAAGGTCGGAATTGCTTCAAATAATCTTTTCTCACTCAATCTTCAAAATCAAAATATTTCTTGTTTTGCTGGTGTTGATAAAGAAGTTTCAAAGCTATGGCATGAAAGATATGGCCACCTAAATTATGGAAGTTTGGAGATGCTCTCAAGTAAGATGATGGTTACAGGTTTGCCAAAAATTATTCATCTTAACGAAGTTTGTGAAGCCTGTCAGTTTGGAAAGCAACATAAAGATGCATTTCCTTCACAATCCGCATGGCGAGCAGAAAGACCATTACAACTTATTCATTCAGATCTTTGTGGTCCAATGCCAGTGACATCTTTGGGAGGTAATCGTTATTTTATTTCATTTATTGATGATTACTCACGAAAAGTTTGGGTGTATTTTGTTAAAGAAAAATCAGAAGCTTTCCAAAAATTTAAAGATTTCAAAGCAGAAGTGGAAAATTACACTGGGCTAAAAATCAACACGCTGCGAACTGATCGTGGAGGCGAATATATATCAAATATGTTTGAAAAATATTGCAAAGATCATGGCATTCGGCATGAAATGACAGTTCGCCATACACCACAACAAAACGGTGTATGTGAAAGAAAGAATCGAACAATTATGGAGATGGCTAGATGTTTGCTTAAAAAGAAGAGGATGTCAAAAAGTTTTTGGGCTGAAGCTGTTTCTTGTGCTGTATACCTCATTAACAGGTCACCCACAAAGGTCCTAAAAAATTGTACACCACATGAAGCATGGTATGGTAAAAAGCCTAGTGTTCATCATCTGAAAGTATTTGGAAGCATTGCTTACTCTCATGTCCCAGATTCAATGAGAAATAAGTTAGAAGACAAATCTGAAAAATGCATTTTCATTGGCTACAGTGAAAGAAGCAAGGCATACAAGCTATATAATCCCATGACCAAGAAGGTGGTGATAAGTCGAGATGTCCGGTTCGATGAGAATTCATTATTTGAGGACGCAGAAGTTGAAAAGGAGAATTTGCCTCTTTTTCCTTTTGAAATAGAGGCCGAAAATGTGGAGGATGACACTGTTGAAGAAAATGTTCCTGCTTCTCCAACATATTCAAGCAGCACAAATTCTTCACCAAGTCCACCAAGAAGAATGAGAGATCTTCATGAATTATATGATGTTACTGATGAAGTTGAATCAAATAATGTTGTGTTCTTTGCCTTTTTTGCAGGGGAAGATCCAATCTCTTTTAATGATGCGAATCATGAAGAAAAATGGAGAAAAGCCATGAAAGAAGAGATTGACTCAATTCAAAACAATGATACGTGGGAGCTTACAAATTTGCCACCGCACAAGCATTCTATTGGAGTAAAGTGGGTGTACAAAACAAAGATGAATCCAGATGGCTCTATTAACAAGCACAAGGCAAGACTAGTCGCAAAAGGGTACAAACAAAAAGAAGGAGAAGATTTTAAAGAAGTGTTTGCTCCCGTTTCAAGACTTGAGACTGTTCGTTTGCTTATTTCTCTAGCTGCTCAAAAAAATTGGAAGTTGTTTCAAATGGACGTAAAATCTGCGTTCTTAAATGGTGTGCTTAAAGAAGAAGTGTATGTTGATCAACCACCAGGATTTGTCAAGAAAGGAGAAGAGCATAAAGTTTACAAGCTAAAAAAGGCTTTGTACGGGTTAAAACAATCACCCCGAGCATGGTACAGCCGAATCAATTCCTACTTTGAGAAACATGGATTTCAAAAATGTCCATATGAGCATACTCTCTATATCAAAGATGATTCTCAAGGAAAGTTCATGGCTGTTAGTCTCTATGTTGATGATCTAATATTTACAGGAAATGACGTGAAGATGTTGAATGAGTTCAAGCTTTCAATGATGGCAGAATTCAAGATGACAGATTTGGGAGAACTTCATCATTTTCTTGGCATAGAAGTGCAACAAACTCAAAAAGGAATTTTTATTTCGCAGGAGAGCTATGCAAAAGATATATTGAAAAAGTTTAAAATGGAAAATGCTAATCCAGTTTCTACTCCATGCATTACAGGTTTGAAGCTATCTAAGGAAGGTGAAGGCAAACTTATTGATTCTACCATGTTCAGGAGCCTTGTTGGAAATCTAATGTATCTTACAGCCACAAGGCCTGACATTATGTATGCTGTTAGCCTTATAAGCAGATTCATGGAGAAACCGTATTCTAACCATTGGGAAGCTGCCAAAAGAATACTGAGATATGTGAAAGGAACTGTTGATTATGGAATTTTTTATGAAGCTACTACTCCAGTTAACCTTATTGGTTACACAGATAGTGATTTAGCAGGGAGTATCGATGATAGCAGAAGCACGTCTGGTTATGTTTTTCACCTTGGAAGTGGAGTTGTCTCATGGAGTTCGAAGAAACAACAAATTGTTGCGCTATCTACAACGGAAGCTGAATATGTCGCTGCGTCATTTGCAGGATGTCAATTGATTTGGCTGCGTGGAATTTTGGAAAGTCTCTATCATAAGCAAAAGAAGCCAACGATTTTGTTTTGTGATAATAAGTCAACTATTTCAGTTACAAAGGATCCTGTTCTTCATGGAAGGACCAAACATATCCGCATTCGATATCATTTCTTGAGGGATCTAGTGAATAAAGGTGACGTCCAAGTTGAATATTGTAAAACAGGAGAACAAATAGCAGATATCTTCACGAAGCCGCTTAGTGGACAAAGTTTCAGGAGGAACGCAGAACGATTGGGAGTAAGGAGCAAGTTTTAATTCAGGGGAGACATTATTGGAATAAATTAAAACTTGCATTAAAAATTGCATTAAATTGCATGCGTTAATTGCATTTCCTATTTTGCTTTCTCTGATTTATTTGGTATTGTTTTAATGTAATTTTATCTAGAAATTTCTTATGCATGTATAAATAATGCATGCATCTTTTGTAATCTTTGAATTAAGCAATTGGAGAAAAAAAAGCAATAAAAAAGAAATTTAAAGTTTGTCTTCCTCAAGAAAAGTTCTTCATCTTTTTCTCCTCTCAAATTTTATTTTCTTCAAATCGTTGTAGGAAAACGTGATACCTGATCCTTTAATTCTCTAACATCTCCGTTATCTTTATTCATTTTAGCAGCACCTAGCTCAACAGTTGAAACCCGCTCGGCAAACTTGAGTGTACTTAATGTTTCACCTACTGCATCCAACTCAGGACTTACGTGAACAAACATAAGAGTCTTTGCTTGTCCTCCTGGTCATCATAGTCTAAGAAAATCAGCAAGTGCCTCAATCTTTATGTCCATTAAGGGTGAATATTTTCTTACCAAGTGAATCTTGAAGCAACCGAGTAAGTTTGCTATTTCTATATAGAACATGTGAATTTTTTTGAGCTAAGGCAGATATAACGTCTCCTAAAGCTGAGAGTGATCGGTTTATGTGTTGCGCTTCTTTAAGCCTGTCTCCTGTGACTTCAGATTTATCGATTCTTTCACTGCCAGCAAGATCAACAAGATGCATGCATCCATGTAGTATAGTTCCTAATGCCAAGTCTTTTCCTTCAACGTGTACAGTTAGATAACTGAAAATACATACGGGGATAAACATATGGTGAGTTTTTAAATAACTATTCATTATATAAAAAGTAAGAGCTACATATTTACCTATGAGATCTACTACTATGGTCATACAATGCAGTTGCACCCACAACACGATTTTTTTGACCAATGTTCATTAGTTCAACCACTTCATATGTGGATGCTACCGGAACCTAATTCGCATCAGGTACATTAAGTCCATTTTGAGAACCATTATGGATTTCTAACGTTTTTTTGCCAACGTTCCCTGCATCGGCTTTCCTGATTTACAGCTCTTCCATTCCGCGCTTCATCTCTGTGCTGCTGTCCAGAGACATAGGTAAAGGTAAGCAATTTGGAGCGTATTTTTTGTTTCAGTTTATGCACTAATACAAATGTTAGTACTATTAATCTTTTCTCAGATCTCCGACTTTCACCATCTGGTTCAATCATGAAACCAGTTAGGGTTCGTAACTTAACTTTCCATTGCTGTCTGAATTCGAAATATCAGCGCATTGATTTTCCATTCGTTTGTTTTTTTATGAATAATTTAAGTTTTAGATTGAGTAGGGGTAACATTTGGACTTTAAGTAGCAGAAGTAACCTAGAAGTTATTTATTTACTAATAGTCGTCGCAAAAATACTAATAATTGATGCGAAGTAGCAGTATAAATATATACTCTTTAAGTTTTGATGATACCGTTTTTATAGCATGTTCCATGATTGAAAATCCCTGGTGCCACAATGTAAATAGGGTTTGAACTACATAAGGCTTGGGTTTCAAAAACTGGAAAATTGGCAGCCCATGGCACCTACCAACTTCATTGTAACAGTAGCAGGCATTGGTGCTGCCGTTATGCTCCTCCATACAGATGTGAAGCAGTCCGCAACCATCTTTCGAAGAAACATGAAACAAATTCGGACCTGGCTTGAAGAAGAATCTGCTTCTGCTGCTAAGTAATTTCTAGTTACAGAGCTTGTTATCATTTGTACCAGTGGTATCATATTCCAAACGTTCGTTAACTATGCAATTATGAACTCCACAAGATTTTATGGATTATTATTTGTTTTGGCCTTTTTTTGATGAAAAAAACTCATTAAGGTAGTCATTGGTGGAGCCAGAAAAGTCAATTGGGTAGGCATGCTTCTTTATATGGTGTTGCTTGTTTATTCTACTATTAAGAAATGCATGTATGCACGTTTGACATGTTATTTTTTGGCTGGTACGAGATAACTTTGAATTATATGAAAACACTTTGCTTTAATCTTCTTAGGCCAAGCAAACAAGGGAATTAGAAGGTGTTAGTTTTGCCAATAAAATAGATACTTTCACTCACATATAGAGCCACACTGTTCAACTAATTCGACCAGCTAGTGAATCCTAATATCCAATCACGTACCAGCTAAGACCTTGATCTAATTATTTGTTCCTTTGTTGTTTTTATTGCTAAAACTAAATTACATAATTTAACAGTCCCTATTATATTAACATCTATTCTGGCTACTTTTCAGATATCATATCCTAAACTCTTAGTAATACATCAAGCCAAAAAATTATAAATTTTTATTTCAGATATTATATATGATATCATGTCTGTTATCTTAGATGAATTTGTTAGCCATGTTTAGATAATGCATACTATTCAAATGTCAGGCTATCAGCTGTGATTGTTCAGTCCTAAACCAAAAATCGACTTCAGGCCTGTGTCTGAATATGAGAACTTGAGTGCAAAAGGCATAATCTGGATCGAGTGTTTGAAAATAAAATGTTTATGTAACACCCCACGTCCATTAATGTCACTCAAAAGGGAATGCATTAACTTCAATGGAGTGTTTTAAGTAAGTATAGAATAGAAAATCACAACAAAACAGATATAAAACAGTATTTGAAAATTTAAAACTTTATTTCATTGCAGCGGATATACTCATATGTTTGGTTACATCATCAAAACCATAAACCAAAGTCAAGTACATCATATCCATCTTGATAAAACAAAGTACATAAACTGAAAGACATAATCCCCAACATTAAAATAGCCATAAATAAAGACAAGCTGAACTTTACTTCAGCGGTCCAAGAAATCTTCTAAAAGCAGTCCAAAATCAAGCTCCACTGGTTCTAGTTCCAACCTGAGCAGGCGAGTGCGATAATTCTAACAATATAATTAACAAAGTAACTAGGCTAAGACATAAGTTGGAAAATAAGGAAATGGTCATGAACCATTGAGTATGGCTGAGTAAACAAGGAAACAAGATGAACAAAGATATTGTTAAAGCGCACCTAACCCACTAAGATAATTACTAAACTACACTAACACTATAGGATAATTGCTATACTGCACCTCCACTAGTATACTGCACCACCACTAGTCACCCTAAGGTTGATCCCGCCTACAAACTTAATAATGATATTGGTAGTTTCGTGCACCCCTAGCTGCCTTCATAGGTGCCGTCTGCCCCTATCTCCACTAGGTGTACCCACTACCCCCAAGCGATCGGCTCCCTAACTCGTAGATGCCCGTGCTGGCCCCACAGTGGGGTGTATCACTCCCCAAAGTGGCAACCCGATACAACCAACAATGCACGACTTATACCTACACGATGCAACGTCTTACCTACCAGCTCGGGTCCACACACGCATATGAACCCGTTGGACTTGCGTTGTCATCGCTAACCCGGTTTGGCCTCTTACAGTCAAGCCCAGTATGCGTGTCCCGTCCTCGACTTGGGTCGAGCCCACAAAGATACGTATGGGTTACTGGTTGAAACGGGCCTCCTTTACTTGACACAAGCTATCCACCTAAGCTTGGTCCCCTCTAGTACAACCCACTTAACCCACTTCTTATTCATGTTTCAATTACATGTTTCAATTTTGGTTAAGTGTTTCTAATCGTATTTCCAAATGCCACCCAAGGCACCCACTAGATTCCACATGCCACCCAAGGCACCCACTTAACCCTCTCATGTCCCACTACATGTTTATCTGGTTAAGTGTTTCTTAATTCATTAAGACCGTAACCTCGTAAAGACCTCTCACATTAGACTGACATTTGTGGCAGCTGGATTTGCCGGGCGGGTCCGGGTAGCCTTACACCACAAAAGAGCCTAACCTCGTGTCTTTACAATTGTAACGTATTTAGTTTATGCCTAAGACCTCTCACATTAGACTGTCATTTGTGGCAGCTGGATTTGTCGGGCGGGTCCGGACAGCCTTACACCACAAAAGAGCCTAACCTCGTGTCTTAGACGATTAATTACTCCTAATTAACCATTCCCCAATTTGAATTACTTTCCCTATTAAAATTATCAATTAATTCCAAATTTAACGATGTTCATAATTGACTCAATTATGTCCATCCATTTATGGTATGTAAAATCATACCAATTTTCACCATAATTAAATTTTATGCCTTTTAAGGCATTTATGCCAATTAAATATTTTTAACATTATCCCCTTTTACCCTACGTAGTACGTTTGTTCGTTTAACGTGAAATATACGTTAGACTCGAATAGTCTAACTCATGAAATAAAAGAAAAACATCACAACATATACATATAGTCAAGACATAGATCTAACATAGGGATGAGCTTGCATATGTGAATGATGTTCTACATCTAAAACTTGCATAGGCCAAAATTACAACTTGCATAAATAACATATGTCATGGATCCAAATCTAAAGGTGTGAACTTGATGAGATAATGGCCACAAACTTGCATAAACATCATATGTCATGGATCCAAATCTAAAGGTGTGAACTTGATGAGATAATGGCCACAAACTTGCATAAATAACATATGTCATAGATCTATATTTGCATAGGTAATATCCTAAACTTGCATAACATGATTCATATCCAACTCACAAACTTACATAGGTGATTTATACATCGCAACAATGGGGTAAACTAGCATCTAACATGTAAAGTATCATGTAGAATTTAGCATATGTCATAGCCAAATCTCCAATTAAATTCTCACATAAACTAGATGTCATAATCATATAAATTCACATATAATTCTACCCAACTTTTATATGATTCATGTTTGAATCAAAGTCTAAACTTGCATACATATGATTTATCATATGAGTCAATACAACAAACTAGCATAAGAAACATGATGATTCAACTAGACATAAGCCAATCATAGGATTATAACATGGATGATAGCATCGTAACATAATATCATAGAAATTACAACATAGTTCTATAACATAATTACAACATGAAATCAACAATTCATATCACATCCAAATTATCCGCATTATAACTCAATCCAATTCATTTATTAATTATTTTGTTAAAACTATCGAACTCACAACTCAAAAGCGTTCTTGAGTTCTGAATTCTGATTTCTGGAGTTGAATTAGCGCTCCTTTGATGAAGATTCGCTGTTAGAGTTGAGTAGTTCTGATTTGATTTGCTGTTCCTCCTCTTAATTTTGGTGGCGGCTACTCTAGGGTTCAAGACGACAACATGACGACCATAGTTTCAATTTTAATTCTGATTTAGGGTGTGAGTCTATGGGTCTTTTTATAGAGTTTTGAATTAATTTAAGCCGTCGGATGATCTTAGGGTTAATCAAAACCACTCAATCATGAT
Source organism: Allium sativum (assembly GCA_030737875.1). Lineage (NCBI taxonomy): Eukaryota > Viridiplantae > Streptophyta > Magnoliopsida > Asparagales > Amaryllidaceae > Allium > Allium sativum. The sequence continues at coordinate 421,283,984 of CM060909.1, read as the reverse complement.
AGGGTGCCAAGTCAGCCCTAATGACTCAACAAGGAGTCAGAAAGGACTCAGCAATGAGTCACAACATAGACCGGACTGAACCAGATAGCTGTGCAGGTTTTCTCTCGGCTTGGGCGCACTTGGGAAGTGCACCAATGTAAATTTGTACTGGCACACTTCCCAAGTGCGCCAGTGCATATTTTTTTTCCTTTTGCCACAAAACTTCGTTCGTCCATAACTCCTTCATTCGGTACTCGTTTCCCGCAAACTCAGACTCTATTTCAACCAGAATTCCGAGACGAACACAATGGCGCAACCCCATTCCTTTAATTCTCACGTCTGAGATTAATTATTCTTTATTTTAGTTAATTCGATTATTCAAAAATCCGGGGTGTTACATTCTCCCCTCCTTAAAGGATTTCGCCCCCGAAATCTCCAAGTTAAGGAGAATGCATATCCTACCATCCAAACAACCATCTACTCAACCATCAAACACGGGCATCCATTGCCCTTATAAAATTTCTAATGCTGTATGAACATATGCAAGAAGTGTGTGTATATGTTCCTTATCTAATGCAAAATCAGGCGGTCTACTGATTCAGTTGACCTCCTTAATGCAAACCATGATAGTGCCATGCGTCCATTATGTATGCGAAAGAACCCTATCGATACATATCTTTTCTACACGTGTGCACAAACATTCACCAAAATGCAACATCCATATGATGGTACAACCATTATTCATCCATTAACTTAAATATGTACATACATTTATATGCAATATGCGATATGAAGTGACTGAGCCGATCTAGTGCCTAAAGTGTGTGTATATGCATCCACGAGCAACCACTAGCAAACACTTGCATCCACGTGCATTCATCATACATAACATGTCTCAAACACATGTTTCAACCATAGGACTATCCTATCTAAAGGTCAAAGATACTAGCGAGAGGACATACTAAAGATAAGATAAGTATAAGGTAAGCGATAAAGGAGAAATTAAAAGACATACCCTCGAAAAGAAAAGGGTACAATGAACACATCTTCGCTTCCGTCTCCCAAGTAGCATTGCTCTCATCATCTCCCCATTGCACTTTGACTAGCCTGACCTCTCGATTCCTCAACTTCTTAATCTCCAACCCAAGAATGCGCGTAGGAGCTCGTCGAATCGTCGCATCACGTTCTATCTCCACCTCTCTAAGCAAGCTCGGCTCTACCACTTCTGCGGTCTCGTGCAAGCACTTCCTCAAATGTGATACGTGGAATACATCGTGTACACCACTAAGTTTCGCGGGCAACTCCACTCTATACGCCATCTGTCCAACCCTTTCCTTAATAGGAAACGGTCCTACAAACCTTGGTGCTAACTTCCCAACGGACCCAAAGCGAACGACGTTCCGTAATGGAGACACCTTGACAAAGACCATGTCCCCAACATCAAACTCAAGATCTGACCTCCTCTTATCCGCATAAGATTTCTGTCTATATTGCGCCGTCTTCATCCTCCTTCGAATCAAATCGAACTTCTCCGAAGTCTCTAATCATATCGGGTCCAAGCAAGATTTTATCTGTAGATTCCCACCAACATGTAGGCGAACGACACGGCCGTCCATAAAGAGCTTCGAATGGTGCCATGCCAATGCTAGACTGAAAGCTGTTATTATATGCAAACTCTACCAACGGAAGATGTTCCTCCCATGTACCTCCGAAATCTAAGACACATAATCTCAATAGGTCCTCTAGAATACGATTCACCCTCTCAGTTTGGTCGTCCGTCTGAGGATGATATGCGGTGCTCAAACATAACTGAGTCCCTACCGCCTCTTGCAAGCTTTTCCAAAATTCACTAGTGAAAATAGGATCGCGGTCGCTCACTATGCTAGAAGGAACACCGTGCAAACGAACTATTTCTCGAATGTATACGGAGGCTAACCATGGAGCAGTCCTCTTACTCTTCACGGGAATGAAATGGGCGCTCTTAGTAAGTCTGTCTACCACGACCCAAATCCCTGTATCACCCTTCCTCGATCTCGGTAATCCGTCAATAAAGTCCATCGAGATGCTTTCCCACTTCCATTGTGGGACCTCCAATGGATGAAGCAATCCACCGGGCTTCTTTTGCTCTGCTTTTACTTGTTGGCACACCAAGCATCTAGCAACAAACTCTGTCACGTCCTTCTTCATACCGGCCCAAAAGTAAACTCGTCTCATGTTCATGTACATCTTATCCCCACCGGGATGGATGGTCATCTTCGAACGATGTGCATCATCAAGAATGGTCTTCCTTAGGTCATCGTCTTTTGGTACACAAAGTTTACCGTCCCTACGTAACCAACCCTTATCATCTAGGGTGTACCTACGGAGAGGCTCGATGACTCCCCTCTTTTGAGCTTTTCTACGAACTCAATCAACTGTGGGTCGTCTCGCTGTGCCTCGCCAATCCGACCCAAAAGCGTAGGTCTGACCTCTAAGGATGCTAGCAAACCGGGTACAAAGTCAATGGAAGGTTTAAAGTCAAACATAGAGATGAACTCTAAGCTTTTCTGCTCAACAAACAACGGACTCAAGGACAACCTTTTTCTACTTAAGGAGTCTGCCACCACGTTACCCTTGCCAGGGGTATATGCTATCTCGAAGTCGTAGGATGCTAAGAATCCCATCCATCTTTGCTGCCTTAAGTTCAAGTCCTTCTAAGAGAATAAGTATTTTAGCGATTTGTGGTCAGTGAATAATTCGAATTTTTCGCCAAGAAGATAATGACGCCAAGACTTAAGCGCGAAGACAATAGCGGCTAACTCAAGGTCATGTGTAGGGTAATTTCTCTCATGTATTCTCAATTGCCTTCCACCATAAGCTATTACCCTTCCCTCTTGCATTAAGACTGCGCCTAGTCCTGTCCCACAAGCATCGGTATATACGGTAAATGGCTTACTCCCATCTGGCAATACTAAGACTGGGGCTGTGGTCAAAGCTCTCTTTAAACGTTGGAACACATCATCTCAATCTACGTCCCACATGAAGACTAAGTTCTTCTTCGTCAAGTGTGTTAATGGGGCTGATATTTTTGCGAAGTCTTTGATGAACTTCCTATAGTAGCCAGCCAACCCTAAGAAACTCCTCACCTCGGTAGCATTTTTATGAACCTTCCAATCTTGGATGGCCACTATTTTCGCGGGATCCACGGCTATCCCTTCTTTGGAAACCACATGCCATAAGAATCGCACTTCCTTCCTCCAAAAGTGACATTTAGAAAATTTAGCTTTAAGGCTATGCGCTCGAAGAGTCTCCAACACTTCTCTAAGATGTAGGGCATGCTCTTCCTCGCTCTTAGAAAAGACCAAGATGTCATCTACAAAGACTACCACGAATTTATTAAGGTACTCCCTAAATACCCTACTCATCAAGTCAACAAAGTATGCGGGGGCGTTTGTCAAACCGAAGGGCATCACAAGCCACTCGAAGAAACCGTCTGGAGTCCTAAAGGCAGTCTTGTCTATGCTATCCTCAGCCACTCTCAACTGATGGAAACCAGTGGCTAAGTCCAACTGCGAAAACACTGAGGCGCCAACTAACTGATCGAAAAGATCGTCAATCCTCGGCAGTGGGTGTCTATTCTTCTTAGTAAGTTTATTAAGTTCTCTATAGTCCACACAAAGTCTAAGGGACCCATCCGCCTTCGTGGAAAACACTACTGGAGCACCCCACTCCGATATACTACGTCTGATGAACCCCTTCTCAAGCAATTCTTTCACTTGCTTACTGAGTTCCCTTCTCTCTCTTGAGCCATGTGGCGCACTGGTAATGCAACTGGCTTTGCATTATCCACTAGATATATTCGAAAGACTATCTCGCGTTTTGGGGGTAAACCCCTCACCTCATCGAAGACATCAACATATTCACGGACTATACGAACTGAATGCAAATCATCATCGGATGCGTCAAGGGATTCTAGGCAACTAAGCATTACTGGACCTCTATGGTCACAAGAAATATCAAGGGTCTTTCCCGAACGAGTCAACAATCTAACTACCCTTCTTTCACAATCTAGGATGGCCCCATATCTAGTGAGCCAATCCATACCTAGAATCAAGTCGTAGCCCACGAAGTCAAGAACAAAAGCGTTGCACTCAAACTCAACGCCCAAGATAAACACTCTCAAATCCCGACAAACCATAGAAAGATGAGCCGAACCACCGATAGGATTTGAGACTACTAAGGGATCAGTAACTAGACTAGTATCAAGGTGCAGTGTTTCAACTAATGATGTAGAAATAAACGAATGCGATGCGCCAGAATCGAATAAAGTACGGACAGGATGATCAAACAGAAAAAGTAAACTTTCAACGGAAATTGCTCTACCTCGTTCTTGCAGCGGTGGGACCACGAGAGCTTGAACTTGTCCCCTTGCTTGCCCGGGTGACATAAGAGATTGCACCTGTCCTCTCGAGGTAGACCCTGCCCTCTGCCCTTTCTTTGGGCAATCCTTAATAAGATGTCCCGCCTCGCCACAGTGGAAACAACCAGTCTTCTTTTTCTTCCTAAAATCTTTGCTTAGATGGCCGGGTGTCCCACAGTTAAAGCATTTCTTCTTCCCCTTAGCATTGTTGCCTTTGCCACCTTTCTTGTTTTGTTGTTGTTGTTGCGGCTTCTTTTGATCCCCTTTCTTCTCGGGTGCCTTATTAGCATTGGCGCCCTTCTCCTCTTCATGCATAAGCGCCATGTCAACTAATCTTTCAACGGTAGCCCCCATGGGAATGTGCATCATAGCTAACCCATGAAGCGGTTCGTTTAAACCCTTAACAAATCTTAGAGCCTTCTTTTCTGGAGTATTCACCAAGTCTATGCCAAACCTTGCCAATTGGTTGAATTTGTTAACGTACTCTTTCACCGATAGATTCCCTTGCTTCAGCGCCAAAAACCTTTCCATGTACAGATTCTCTTCAGCCCGCGAGAGAAACTTCGCCTCAAACCTCTGCCTAAAATCTAGCCATGTATCGATTGGACGTCCCCCATTAGTGAACTCCCACCAAAACGAGGCCTCATCCTTTATTAGCCAAGCAGCTAGCTGGACTTTTCTTCCATCATCCACTTCAAAGATTACAAACAATTCTTCCACCTCCTTTAGCCAGTTACGAGCTTCAACAAATGTCTCCGTCCTGTGAAAAGGTTTTCCACCCATTACTCTAAAGTCCTTACATATCTTTGCGAAATTATAGACACGAGGAGGAGGAGGAGGGGGAGGAGGAGGAGAATTTGCTGGACCTGCGGTGGCGGCCCTAGCCTCGAGATATTGACGAAACCAACCGGGTACATGAACACCCTCTGGTATCTCAGATGCTTCAGACATGCTGAAACGAAAAAGGAAAGATTCAATACAAAAGAACCGAGGGAAAGATATATGGCTCTTGGGGTTATGCTTTCCAAAATATACCTTTTCTCTTGAAAATACTTTCCTTAAATCATACTTTTGAAAGTACTTCTTTATAAAAAATTGTTTTGAAAAATAGTTTTTCAAAAATTCATATCTGTTCTGGTAGCCTTCAGCTCTGATACCACGTGTAACACCCCACGTCCATCAATGTCACTCAAAAGGGAATGCATTAACTTCAATGGAGCGTTTTAAGTAAGTATAGAACAGAAAATCACAACGAGACAGATATAAAACAATACTTGAAAATTTAAAACTTTTTTTCGTTGCAGCGGATAAACCCATATGTTTGGTTACATCATCAAAACCATAAACGAAAGTCAAGTACGTCATATCCATCTTGATAAAATAAAGTACATAAACTGAAAGACATAATCCCCAACATTAAAATAGCCATAAATAAAGAGAAGCTGAACTTTATTTCAACGGTCCAAGAAATCTTCTAAAAGCAGTCCAAAATCAAGCTCCACTGGTGCTAGTTCCAACCTGAGCACCTGGGGGGGGGGGGAAAGAGATGGAAAAGGGGGGGTCAGACATAAAGTCTGGCGAGTGCGATAATTCTAACAATATAATTAACAAAGTAACTAGGCTAAGACATAAGTTGGAAAATAAGGAAATGGTCATGAACCATTGAGTATGGCTGAGTAAACAAGGAAACAAGATGAACAAAGATATTGTTAAAGCGCACCTAACCCACTAAGATAATTACTAAACTACACTAACACTATAGGATAATTGCTATACTGCACCTCCACTAGTATACTGCACCACCACTAGTCACCCTAAGGTTGATCCCGCCTACAAACTTAATAATGATATTGGTAGTTTCGTGCACCCCTAGCTGCCTTCATAGGTGCCGTCTGCCCCTATCTCCACTAGGTGTACCCACTACCCCCAAGCGATCGGCTCCCTAACTCGTAGATGCCCGTGCTGGCCCCACAGTGGGGTGTATCACTCCCCAAAGTGGCAACCCGATACAACCAACAATGCACGACTTATACCTACACGATGCAACGTCTTACCTACCAGCCCGGGTCCACACACGCATATGAACCCGTTGGACTTGCGTTGTCATCGCTAACCCGGTTTGGCCTCTTACAGTCAAGCCCAGTATGCGTGTCCCGTCCTCGACTTGGGTCGAGCCCACAAAGATACGTATGGGTTACTGGTTGAAACGGGCCCCCTTTACTTGACACAAGCTATCCACCTAAGCTTGGTCCCCTCTAGTACAACCCACTTAACCCACTTCTTATTCATGTTTCAATTACATGTTTCGATTTTGGTTAAGTGCTTCTAATCGTATTTCCAAATGCCACCCAAGGCACCCACTAGATTCCACATGCCACCCAAGGCACCCACTTAACCCTCTCATGTCCCACTACATGTTTATCTGGTTAAGTGTTTCTTAATTCATTAAGACCGTAACCTCGTAAAGACCTCTCACATTAGACTGACATTTGTGGCAGCTGGATTTGCCGGGCGGGTCCGGGTAGCCTTACACCACAAAAGAGCCTAACCTCGTGTCTTTACAATTGTAACGTATTTAGTTTATGCCTAAGACCTCTCACATTAGACCGTCATTTGTGGCAGCTGGATTTGTCGGGCGGGTCCGGGCAGCCTTACACCACAAAAGAGCCTAACCTCGTGTCTTAGACGATTAATTACTCCTAATTAACCATTCCCCAATTTGAATTACTTTCCCTATTAAAATTATCAATTAATTCCAAATTTAACGATGTCCATAATTGACTCAATTATGTCCATCCATTTATGGTATGTAAAATCATACCAATTTTCACCATAATTAAATTTTATGCCTTTTAAGGCATTTATGCCAATTAAATATTTTTAACATTATCCCCTTTTACCCTACGTAGTACGTTTGTTCGTTTAACGTGAAATATACGTTAGACTCGAATAGTCTAACTCATGAAATAAAAGAAAAACATCACAACATATACATATAGTCAAGACATAGATCTAACATAGGGATGAGCTTGCATATGTGAATGATGTTCTACATCTAAAACTTGCATAGGCCAAAATTACAACTTGCATAAATAACATATGTCATGGATCCAAATCTAAAGGTGTGAACTTGATGAGATAATGGCCACAAACTTGCATAAACATCATATGTCATGGATCCAAATCTAAAGGTGTGAACTTGATGAGATAATGGCCACAAACTTGCATAAATAACATATGTCATAGATCTATATTTGCATAGGTAATATCCTAAACTTGCATAACATGATTCATATCCAACTCACAAACTTACATAGGTGATTTATACATCGCAACAATGGGTTAAACTAGCATCTAACATGTAAAGTATCATGTAGAATTTAGCATATGTCATAGCCAAATCTCCAATTAAATTCTCACATAAACTAGATGTCATAATCATATAAATTCACATATAATTCTACCCAACTTTTATATGATTCATGTTTGAATCAAAGTCTAAACTTGCATACATATGATTTATCATATGAGTCAATACAACAAACTAGCATAAGAAACATGATGATTCAACTAGACATAAGCCAATCATAGGATTATAACATGGATGATAGCATCATAACATAATATCATAGAAATTACAACATAGTTCTATAACATAATTACAACATGAAATCAACAATTCATATCACATCCAAATTATCCGCATTATAACTCAATCCAATTCATTTATTAATTATTTTGTTAAAACTATCGAACTCACAACTCAAAAGCGGTCTTGAGTTCTGAATTCTGATTTCTGGAGTTGAATTAGCGCTCCTTTGATGAAGATTCGTTGTTAGAGTTGAGTAGTTCTGATTTGATTTGCTGTTCTTCCTCTTAATTTTTTGTGGCGGCTACTCTAGGGTTCAAGACGACAACATGACGGCCATAGTTTCAATTTTAATTCTGATTTAGGGTTTGAGTCTATGGGTCTTTTTATAGAGTTTTGAATTAATTTAAGCCGTCGGATGGTCTTAGGGTTAATAAAAACCACTCAATCATGATAGGGTGCCCAGTCAGCCCTAATGACTCAACAAGGAGTCAGAAAGGACTCAGCAATGAGTCACAACATAGACCGGACTGAACCAGAAAGCTGTGCAGGTTTTCTCTTGGCTTGGACGCACTTGGGAAGTGCACCAATGCAAATTTGTACTGGCGCACTTCCCAAGTGCGCCAGTGCATTTTTTTTCCTTTTGCCACCAAACTTCGTTCGTCCATAACTCCTTCATCCGGTACTCGTTTCCCACAAACTCGGACTCTATTTCAACCAGAATTCCGAGACGAACACAATGGAGCAACCCCATTCCTTTGATTCTCACGTCTGAGATTAATTATTCTTTATTTTAGTTAATTCGATTATTCAAAAATCCGGGGTGTTACAGTTTACCTGATCACATATAGTGTTTCTTGTTTATTCTATTGTTAAGAAATGCATGTATGCACGTTTGACATGTTATTTTTTAGCTGGTACAAGATTACTTTGAAGTCATAAGTGATTGATTATTATTCTACATCACTGAAATATCTACTCTTAATAAGTCAAAGTCCATAGGCATCCATGCAGGTTCTTTTGATGTTGCTTGATCTCAGAGAAGTGACACCCGAGATCTGAATGCTTCAGCAAGTTATGCAGCAACTCATAGTTCCTTTGACTAATTTAACTGAACATGGAGTTAGATGGTGTAACATCCCGATATTTTGCAATAATTTAAAATATTAAATTAATGTGTTTTTGGAACAAAATTGCTTTAAACACTAAAATTAATGAATTTACAAATTTTGGAATTTCATTTATATTGGAAATTTTAAATTAATTTATATGGTAATAATATACATTCGTTGTTTGTGTAATGAAGGTCGACTGGTAATAAGTGTCATTATTTATGTAGGTTTAAAATACAAATTATAAATTGATTTGTATGGTAATTATTAAGGGTTATTTGGACTTAATTGAGTCAACAAATTTAGAATTAAACTTTAAATATTGAAATTGTATTAATGCATGGTGGAAATTATAATAAATTGTTTAAGTGATTAATTTTAACTTATTTTGATAATTATAGCATGTATTGATTGTAAATAATTTTGTGATCTTGTTTATTAGTTAACATAGAAGGTTGGAATTTAATATTTATATATTTAATGAGATTGATTGATGTAATTAATAATTTATAATTAAAATAAATTTGATTTACTAAGTTAAAATTAAATTTATTCTGATGTGAATAAAGTTAATTAGTTTTTGAAATTTAATTTAAGATAATTATTTGACTTGGGAATTCATAGTGAATTTCATATGAACTTTAGTTTAACAGGTTTTCATATGTTATTTTTCTTGCATTAACACATTGAACACAACGATGTTTTAGTTCGTGTGTTTGGACGTTCGGTTTTCATATGAACTTTAGTTTAACAGGTTTGTCATTTCCACGCAACCATTTTTTCTTCTTCCTCCTTATCAATGGCAGTAAAATATATTCTTCAAACCCTTACTTTAAACTCAAATTTAAAATTTTAAAAAATAAAATCTCCACAAAACTTCAACATATTATATACCAAATCGAGTATCGTGACTAGTAGAATCCAGATCTACAATTCGTTTTTGCATGCAAGCGTTGGTGACATGGTAAAACGGATATTTTATTTATTTATATTATTATTATATATATATATCTTGTATAACTTCTAATGTTAATAACTATTGCATACGAGGTCGGATATGAGCGTCATTTGTTGCATTGCGATCGTGGTAAAATTGCCGATGTTCTAGTACTGATTTGGCTATGGGTGGAGACTGTAAATTTTGGGCTTTGGTTAGACGTTCGACTGAATAAAGACCCAAAGGTGAGTGAATTTCTCGTTCACAATTAACTGAATTGTTCCCATATTTATTAAATTAAATTATGAAAAAACTTTGGTTATATGGTTGTAATTGATTGTTGATTGGTTGCTTAAAATTGACATGCAAGTGAGTTGATGTGCAAATTGAATCCGATAACTAGTTATTTTAATTAAATTAAATTTCTACTAAATTTTTTTTACCAACCTTTGTTGTCTAGTGAAACGAAATAATATTTACCATTTCGATGAAATGGTTGTGATGGATGTTTTGATTGAAATTGGTTACTGATTGATATTAACACTGAAATGTTAGTAAATTTGTTAAAGCAATTATTGCAAAATAAATTGGGAATTTGGAAATGTGACTTAAATACGATTTGATTACCCAAATTTTATTTTGTTTAAAGCTGAATTTATTAATTCTCTTTAGATTTAATTTAAAATAAGAGTATTCGATGATTTTGGGAGTGTTCGAGATTTTGGATTAAATATGAAATTAAATCCTTTTAAATTTGAAAGATCCGAATTTGAATGTTTTTGGAATCGAGATTTGGAAATGTAATAAACTTATCGGAACTGGAATATAACTTTTAAGTTATTAAAAATTTGGAAGAAAGAAACAATTATGGTTTTAAATTAGTTAACTATACATATATATACTATAGTTTTGATATAAATTATTTTATATTATATTTATTATTTAAAGATTAATTTAGTAAAGCATTTAATATATATACCTATAATTTGAAATAAAGTAAATTGTATTATATTATTTATTATTTAAAGATTTTTTATAATAAAACATTTAATATATATTATGACATTTCTTCCAATAACACATCCACATTTATATACCAGAACGTTCTTGGGTGACAGAGAGGATAGTGTCTAAGGCTTGGGTTTGGAAAATACAAGTTTCCTGCTCTCCCTGGCTATCCCTAACTGATCTGATGGACGGGATAGTTATTTTCAAAATCTAATTTGGAAGTTAATTAAAACCCCTTGATTTAGAACAAATTTTGGAATCTTACAACGTCATTCATTATTTGAAATAATTTGAGTAAAAGATTTGAACCCTTAAATGATGTCGAACCTATTTGGTAAATTGCTAATCTATAATACTTATGAAACGTTTTACCATTCCATGAAAATGATTAAATTTGAGAACTATCATAATTTTTTTTAGCATATAAGGCTTTTAATCAAAATTTGAAAAGACGAATGGAAATGATAAAAACGAATAGAGAGTTTTGAACAGGGGATTTGTAAAGAAGAGATAAGACGGAAATTAAGGAAATTAATTCAACCTTATCCAAAAAAGAATTGATAACAAATTGAAACCAGTATAGTCCATAGATTTTGTTTTTAAAATACGCTTATTACTTGGAAAGACCGAGATTGGATTTAAGTCTGAAAACCATTCTAAGTAATAATACGACGCTATTTGAAGACTTGGAAAGGACAAATGAAGACCGGGAATCTTTGGATCATTTGGATTGATTGCTGATGTCTTGGATCGGGCTGTACACCTGAAACAAGGTTATAAGTGGCATGAGGTATGAATATATTTAAGGATATTCGGAGTTGTTCCATTCAGACCTAGAATGGACTTGTATGGGTTGTGTGTCTGACATTGTAATTGACTGCGTAACACTAATTTTTATTAATATATATATCGGGTTATGGCAATTAATTATTCCCGTCTCTAAGTTTTACGTGCTTAGAGGTTATGTACTGATGGAAATCAGTGACATGTTGTAAATTAACAATGTGGCATACGAAAGTTATGAAATTAGCTAGTGATGATAGCATTGTGTATATTGTGACTTCGACAAACCTCACACCCCGGATTGATGGTAAACTGGCAGTTAGGTTTTATACATTTTATTGAAACTTGAAAGCTTCGGCGGTAGATCTACTTTTAAACTTGCGGAAAAAAGGGTATCTTCAGTGTCCGAGTCTGGATGTTAACCGGTGATTTACCTGGTTTTTGGTGTCCGAGCCTGGATGAAAACCATGAACCGTAAGTTTGCACCTAGTTCCGGATTGATCTTTCGTGTCAGGAACCATCATATTGGGACCAAACAACCAATATGAGCCTTTCGTTTTGTTTGTAAACTATGTATGTAGGCATAGTCACTATGCTTGCTAAGATTAATTAATATATTTATTTGCGAAACGGTTTTCAACACTATGCACTAATAATAGTATTAAAAGAATATTTTCACGTATGAAAGCATGTTTGGTTATCATAAGACAAAACTCGCCCATTTGGTGTGCGCTTGCATTGTGTGATGTGGGACGAGCTTATGATAGCTTAATTTTTCCAAAATTATTTGCGAATTTTCCATAGTACTTCTTTAGATTACTGCACCCATAACACTCATGTTATTTCGTATTTTAATTTGACTAATATGTGAATGATTTAGTTCTGATCCAAGTGTTTGTTGTGTTTCTTTTTATGCAATACGCTCGGGTCAGCCGAAGTTGTAGTTAGCAAAGATTACCTTGCTTTGAAGATACTATTATGAAGATGAAGATGGAGCTCAACAGACGTATTATTATTACTATTCCGCTGCATAATTATTGGTATGTTGTATAATAGTTAACTTTGATAATTATTGTAAAATATAATCAAATATATGTTTTAACAGCTTCATGAACTGTTATTTATTTATTATATTTTATCATTCCGCTGCGAGATTATGTATTTGTTTTCTTCTTCTATTCTTTTCTTATATAAATCCCAATAACTATCCGTATTTTTGATTTGTTTAAGTTAACAATTGAGGATCATTGTCAATTTGAATGGTCAAAAATCTCGGATGTTACATTTGGTATCAGAGCTTTGATTTAGCGAAAAGCTTGGCTCTATTTGGGGTTAACTCATTAGAGATAGGGTAGGAATACCCTAGAATGAGTTTGAGTGTATATGAGAGAGCGTACTTGTAATTTCGATATAAAATGATTTCGGGTTATGTTGGTTTGTTCTATAGAGTATTTATGAATTCTGGTCGGTACTTGGGATGCCAAGGCATCGATAGGGATTTCTAAACACCTGATTAGGGCTTATTGACATAATATTGTTTTGCATTATATATTTTTCTGTATATTGAGAATTTGAAAATATATTAATTTTGATTTTATTGATGATAATATTAAATTTTCATCATTTATTACTCAATTAATCAATAATTTAAAACTATTGGTTATTGTATGGTTTAAGAAATAAAAATTGAAAATAAATTGATAATGAAATATTGAAAATTAATTGGTAATGAAATAAGAAATTAATAAGTAATTAAATATGAATTTGAGAATTTAATTTCGGGTGGTTTTGTAATATCGTTTTGCAAATGGTTTGAAATAATATATTTATATATTAAAAGTTGTTTCATATAGAAATTGTTTTCAAAGAATTTTGAAGTAAGTGTATATTTTCCCCATTGCCTTTGGAAAATGATCTCGGTAATAAGTGCACGCATTATCGACATTATTTTCAAGAGACTAAGTAGGGAGGGACCACTTAGAATTTTTACACTTTGTTTGGAAATTTGGATTTCATTTAAATCTTCTAAATTATGTTTTGATATAAAAGACGAAATGTATATATATATATATATATAATTTTAAAGTTAATTTGTAAACGAAACCAAATTTGCAATTTTTAAGTTCTTGAATAGTTAATGAATTCCAAATTGTCGAAATGAACAAAAAATTGAAATTATGGAAAGTTCTGAATTATATGAATCCAACAGAGTTATAATTAAAATAAAACTCCTAGTAGTTTGAAATAAGGAATTCAAAATAAACTGAACTACTGAACTTGTATAAATCAAACATTTCCATTGCATATATTTATAACTTACCTTATAATCAGAAGTTAACATGTTATAGGAATAAATTTTGATAATATACAAGTGGTGTTATGAATAATGAATGTCGGAAAAATTTGACGGGTTATAAATATGTATGAAATTTAAGTTATGGAGTGAATGATATATACTTGGTAATGTTTGAAATTGAATTCTACTGGGTAATGAAGATAAACCAAATCGATGAAATAAACTAGTAAAATAAATTGTTTGGTTATGAATTAAATTGTATTGCTATTGATAATTAGATATTGGACGGCTTAAGATAATCGATATTTCCAAGTCGAAAAATAAATTTTTAACTTGTTTTGTGAAAATAAAAGTAAATTGGTTTATAATTTAATAAATTTAACGAAGATTGAACGAATTAATTAAAACGAGCTCGTTGCGAAGCTGTAGTTCGTAATTTTTTGAATTAAAGTTTAAATGAATGTATAAGATCCAAAATAAGTCAGAATCCTTTGAAACAAGAATCCTTCGGATCTGTTTGAATATAGATTTCTAATGAAAGAGAAAAATTTAGATTTTGACTTGTAGATTTTATAATATGTGTAATTCAAATTTTCAGAAAATCGCGGTTTGGTAATTCACGATTCTGAACTGAAATATTATAAAATTGGTTATGTAAACTAACAAACGAGACAAGTTGAATAAGAAATTATATGGCGAAACATATATAAATTGACAATTTCTTACTACGCGTTTTTGAGGACGAAAAGTTTTAAGTGGGGGAGAGTGTAATTTCCCGTTATTTTGTGATAATTTAAAATATTAAATTAAATTGTTTTTGGAACAAAATTGCTTTAAACACTAAAATTAATGAATTTACAAATTTTGGAATTTCATTTATGTTGGAAATTTTAAATTAATTTATATGGTAATAATATACATTCGTTGTTTGTGTAATGAAGGTCGACTGGTAATAAGTATCATTATTTATGTAGGTTTAAAATATAAATTATAAATTGATTTGTATGGTAATTATTGAGGGCTATTTGGACTTAATTGAGTCAACAAATTCAGAATTAAACTTTAAATATTGAAATTGTATTAATGCATGGTGGAAATTTAAATAAATTGTTTAAGTGATTAATTTTAACTTATTTTGATAATTGTAGCATGTATTGATTGTAAATAATTTCGTGATCTTGTTTATTGGTTAACATGGAAGGTTGGAATTTAATATTTATATATTTAATGAGATTGATTGATGTAATTAATAATTTATAATTAAAATAAATTTGATTTACTAAGTTAAAATTAAATTTATTTTGATGTGAATAAAGTTGATTAGTTTTTGAAATTTAATTTAAGATAATTATATGAATTGGGAATTCATAGCGAATTTCATATGAACTTTAGTTTAACAGGTTTTCATATGTTATTTTGCTCGCATTAACACATTGAACACAACGATGTTTTAGTTCTTGTGTTTGGACGTTCGGTTTGAAATGCGCGACGTTGTTTTGAATTGACAACGTTCGCATTTTAGAATCTTGGTTGGTTATTTGTTGGTCTATATTTAGTATAACCAAATAAACCAAAATTTTATTTTAATATTTTCTTGTACATGAATTAAAGAAAGGATAAATATTTATTGCCATATTGTGAAATTTATTGTCATGCATGTATGTAGCTTACTATATCATGTACGTGTGAAACCAAATTTATGGATAGAAAAATAGAAATTTATGCATGCATTAAATAACGAGTGAAAGGAAGTTATTGCATTTATACTTTTTTTTTATCTTCCTTCCTTAATGCTGAGCATTTCATGATATATGTATGAAACAAAGGATGACAATGTATGAACCTCTATGCATGAAGCATACTGTTGTGGCACTTGACATTAATGTTTCATGCGCATGGACCACAAAAAAAGAAAAAAAGAAAAAGAAAATGAACAAATGAAAACGTAAATATATGAAACAAAGAGTTAGTGAGTCCTTTCAGTAGGAAATTGGTATGTAAAGCATTTAAGGACCTATTTGGACATAAATGAAATTTATGAACTTTTAAATTAAAAAAAAATTGAATATACAGCAATTGAAGTAAATGCTATATGCATGTGAAAAAATGCTAATTGTGTCCACATGATATTTATGAATAATGAAATCATAGTATAAGTATTCATTTGAACATTTAATAATATCCAATGGGTTACGTGCCAATGAAAAGGTATATTTCAGGTAACGTATAGTTAATGAGATGGACATGAAAAGATATTAGAAATCTAACGTATAGATAATATTTAAATTTTGTAACCTAAGGATTCTCTATTACGCATACTAATAAAATAACTTGAACACATCAGCCAAATTATGTGGTAATTGATTAATGTTAAAAAAGAAAAAATATTTGAATAACTGTGACTGATTGATTATTTACGGTGGATTTATCTCTTTATATTGTCATTTCCACGCAACCATTTTTTCCTCTTCCTTATCAGTGGCAGAAAAATATAATCTTCAAACCCTTACTTTAAACTCAAATTTAAAATTTTAAAAAATAAAATCTCTACAAAACTTCAACATATTATATAACAAATTGAGGATCGTGACTAATAGAATCCAGATCTACAATATTTTTTTGCATGCAAGCGGTGGTGACGTGGTAAGACAGATATTTTATTTGTTTATAATATTATATATATATATATATACACACACACACACACACATATATCTTGTATAACTTCTAATGTTAATAACTATTGCATATGAGGTCGGATATGAGCGTCGTTTGTTGCGTTGCGATCGTGGTAAAATTGCCGATGTTCTAGTACTGATTTGGCTTTGGGTGGAGACTGTAAATTTTGGGCTTTGGTTAGATGTTCGACTGACTAAAGACCCAAAGGTGAGTGAATTTCTCGCTCACAATTAACTAAATTATTCCCATATTTATTAAATTAAATTATGAAATAAGTTTGGTTATATGGTTGTAACTGATTTATGATTGGTAGCTTAAAATTGACAAGCAAGTGAGTTGATGTGCAAATTGAATCTGATAACTAGTTATTTTAATTAAATTAAATTTCTAGTAAAAAAAAATTTACCGACCTTTGTTGACTAGTGAAACAAAATAATATTTACCATTTGGATGAAATGGTTGTGATGGATGTTTTGATTGAAATTGGTTACTAATTGATATCGACACTGAAATATTCTTGAATTTATTAAAGCAATTATTCCAAAATAAATTGGGAATTTGGAAATGTGATTTAAATACGATTTGATTACCCAAATTTTATTTGTTTAAAGCTGAATTTATTAATTATCTTTAGATTTAATTTAAAATAAGAGTATTCGATGATTTTGGAAGTGTTCGAGATTTTGGATTAAATATGAAATTAAATCCTTTTAAATTTGAAATGTCGGAATTTGAATGTGTTTGGATTCGAGGTTTGGAAATGTAATAAACTTATAGGAACTAGAATATAACTTTTAAGTTATTAAAAATTTGGAAGAAAGAAACAATTATGGTTTTAAATTAGTTAACTATACATATATATACTATAGTTTTGATATGAAATATATTATATTATATTTATTATTGAATGATTATTTTACTAAAGCATTTAATATATATATACCTATAATTTGAAATAAAGTAAATTATATTATATTGTTTATTATTTAAAGATTTTTTATAGTAAAACATTTAATATATATTATGACATTTCTTCCAATAACACATACACATTTATATACCAGAACGTTCTTGGGTGACAGAGAGGATAGTGTCTAAGGCTTGGGTTTGGAAAATACAAGTTTCTTGCTCTCCCTGGCTATCACTAACTGATCTGATGGACGGGATAGTTGTTTTCAAAATCTAATTTGGAAGTTAATTAAAACCCCTTGAATTTAGATCGAATTTTGGAATCTTACAACGTCATTCATTATTTAAAATAATTTGAGTAAAAGATTTGAACCCTTAAATGATGTTGAACCTATTTGGTAAATAGCTAATCTATAGTACTTATGAAACGTTTTACCATTCCATGAAAATGATTAAATTTGAGAACTATCATAAAAAAAAATTATGTATAAGGCTTTTAATCCAAATTTGAAAAGACGAATGGAAATGATAAAAACGAATAGAGAGTTTTGAAAAGGGGATTTGTAAAGAAGAGATAAGACGGAAATTAAGGAAATTAATTCAACCTTATCCAAAAATGAATTGATAACAAATTGAAACCAGTATAGTCCATAGATTTTGTTTTTAAAATACGCTTATTACTTGGAAAGACCAAGATTGGATTTAAGTCCGAAAACCAATCCAAGTAATAATACGACGCTATTTGACGACTTGGAAAGGACAAATGAAGACCGGGAATCTTTGGATTATTTGGATTGATTGCTGATGTCTTGAATTGGGTCGTACACCTGAAACAAGGTTATAAGTGGCAAGAGGTCTGAATATATTTAAGGATATTCGGAGTTGTTCCATTCAGACCTAGAATGGACTTGTATGGATTGTGTGTCTTACATTGTAATTGACTGCGTAACACTAATTTTTATTAATATATATATATCGGGTTGTGGCAATTAATTATTCCCGTCTCTAAGTTTTATGTGCTTAGAGGTTATGTATTGATGGAAATTAGTGACATTTTCTGAATTGACAATGTGGCATACTCAAGTTATGAAATGAGCTAGTGATGATAGCATTGTGTATATCGTGACTTCGACAAACCTCACACCCCCGAATTGATGGTAAACTGGTGGTTAGGTTGTATACGTTTTATTGAAACTTGAAAGCTTCGGCGAAAGATCTACTTTGAAACTTACGGAAAAAAGGGTATGTTAGGTGTCCGAGTCTGGATGTTAACGGTGATTTACCTGGTGTTTGGTGTCCGAGCCTGGATGAAAACCATGAACCGTATGGTTGCACCTAGTTCCGGATTGATCATTCGTGTCAGGAACCATCATATTGGAACCCAACAACCAATACGAGCCTTTCGTTTTGTTTGTAAACTATGTATGTAGGCATAGTCACTATGCTTGCTAAGATTAATATTTTTATTTGCGAAATGGTTTTCGACACTATGCACTAATAATAGTATTAAAAGAATATTTTCACGTATGAAAGCATGTTTGGTTATCATAAGACAAAACTCGTCCATTTGGTGTGCACTTGCATTGTGTGATGTGGGACGAGCTTATGATAGCTTCATTTTTCCAAAATTATTTGTGAATTTTCCATAATACTTCTTTAGATTACTGCACCCTTAACACTCATGTTATTTCGTATTTTAATTTGACTAATATGTGAATGATTTAGTTCTGATCTGAGTGTTTGTTGTGTTTCTTTTTATGCAATATGCTTGGGTTAGCCGAAGTTGCAGTTAGTGAAGATTACCATGCTTTGAAGATACTATTATGAAGATGAAGATGGATCTCAACAGATGCATTATTATTACTATTCCGCTGCAAAATTATTGGTATGTTGTATAATAGTTAATTTGATAGTTATTGTAAAATATAATCAAATATATGTTTTAACAGCTTCATGAACTGTTATTTATTTATTATATTTTGTCCTTTCGCTGTGAGATTCTGTATTTGTTTTCTTCTTCTATTCTTTTCTTATATAAATCCCAATAACTATCCGTATTTTTGATTTCTTTAAGTTGACAATTGAGGATCATTATCAATTTGAACGGTCAAAAATCTCGGATGTTACAGATGGATTGTGATTTCATCCTTTTATTAACCCCTTTGATTGAACTGAGGCTATAATTGATTGTTTGGGATATCAACTGTGGATATGTTTTATCTGGAAGGTCTTGTGTGATGTAATAAACTACGAAAGCTTCAACAATGTAAAGTAGTTGTGATACGAAATTGACTATTATGCAAGTGACTACATGAATAAGCTACTGGTGGGGAATAAATGTGATTTGGCATGTAAAAGGACAGTTTTTGATGAACCTGGGAAGGTAAATGCCACACGTTATCCTCCCATGTACCAGTAAAAAATGATGACATATTTTTATTTACTTATATTTTTTTTCCTATATGTTGTAGGCACTCGCCGATGAGATTGGCATTCCATTCTTGGAAACCAGTGCCAAAAGCGCAGCCAATGTTGGGCAACCATTCATGGCAATGACAACAGAGAAAAAGAGCCGGTAATTTTATGAATTTAAAGGTACTATTAATTTATAGGTAAATTCATATCTATTCGAAAATCTTGTTGGAAAATCGGCCATGCCATTCATTAAAATATTTAAGCTCAAACTTAAATATGATAATACTAGTTAATCACTATTTTCAAACTAAAAATTCGAGTGAAAATCTGTCAGCAACAGAGAAAAAGAACGTCTATGCTGATTAAATAATTTGGGGAGTAATGGTTCTATTCTTAACAATGACTTAAATTGTTATGTTCATTATATAAAGGTTTAACAAATAAAGCCGATGTTGTCAAGATCGCAATTAGATTTGGAAACAAATTACGTGTAAAATTAATACATTGTCAAATAAATTTCTGAAAGATGAGTTTTGTCTTGATACTTGGCCAAGTAATTCTGTCATAGGCATCTTGAAATATAAATTTTTTGATTTCAAGGACTAACCTGGAAGTACCAGGAATAAATTCTACCATCTGATCTCCTAAGAATGAAGTTTGGTTATATTGATACTGAAATAGGAGAAAGTTTACCAGAATTGAAACTAAAACCTGAGAATCGCTTCATAGATAACAAACTGATTTGAGCTTGAATAAAATTGATTCTATAAGGAAACGGTGCCCGCTTCAACTATTACTGTAACGACCTGGAAATCCGTACCTTTTGAATCGACAATAATCCACACATGTCTAACTCAAAACTGTACGTATTTACAGATTGTTAAATGACGATCCACATCTTCAGCCATTATAGTCAAAAATGTAGATAATCAAGCGGATTAATTTAGAATTAGAAAGAAAGAAGAAAACAAACATAGAATCTCGCAACGGAATGAACAAAATATAATAATCAAATAACAGTTCATGAAGCTGTTTAAAATAAACATTTGATCATTTTACAACATTTATCAGAGTTATACATTTATATACATAACTGGTAATACAGAGTAATGCAACAGAATAGTAGTGGGATACAATAGTAATAATAGTATACCGTTTTCGTCTTCATCCTTCAGAAGATAACCTTTGAAACTGGGATGCTCAAGTCTGACCCGAGCGTAATAGCATGAAAATAAAACAAGCTCGGATCAGGCAAAAATATTCTCATCTAAGTCAAATCGATATCATATGAACATGCACACACATAACTCAAGAGATGTTACGGGAAATTCCATCTCCTAAGGATCCGTCAAACTAGATACTATATAATATAATTTCGCTATTATACTACTGTCTATTCACAAATACTTGTCAGAAAAATAGCGTAAGCGGGGTTACATTGATTACCCTTACACAGTTTATAAGCACATGGTCTATGCAGGTCCTGTAACACGACCAGTAACGTCGGTAGCCAGTGAGTCCCCTATAGACCTATGCCAAAAATCAAAATCGTAGTTGCCTCGCATAAGGATAAACGTATGACAAGGCACATGAGGCTATACCCAAAGTAGTATGCTACTAGTTTGCCTGATCCAGACTGGTGGTTACCCCTAACGGCCCACCGTAGACATCCGCCCCATATCGAATCAAAGGGAAATACCTCCCATCAAGGGTGCGCACCAACAAAACAACAACAACTGAATAGTAATAGTATGGACCCGAGGCCCAGGAAAATCGAAGAGCAGATGTCCACTAAGAGGTAGTCAAGCCTCATTTGGTCTGGCACGGCTCCTGTTTTAGTCATTTCAAATCGACACAAGTGTCGAGGTCATCCATTATCGTTCACTTTCTTCAAATCCAGTAATCGCCTCCAAATTCATCCTACTTCATTTCTGGAACACCAACACGTACACAGTTGTTAAAGTGGTTCCAACGTAGACAGAGAGCATGTCAATAAGAGGCCCCGGTCTCTTTAACAACAAAACGTCATGTTACACACCGATTGGTATTTTATGTTTCAAAAGTGAATCGTTATGATATCAAAATATCATATTCAACTAAACAAATTTTCACTTTAAAATATCATATTATTTTAATCACTATAATATTTACTTTCACAATTCATATTTTGCTTTTAGATAAATTTCAAATTAAATAATTGGTTATAACTTCAATTAACCACATTTCATTCGAATCATTCAGTATACTTCAGAAATAGTTTTGAATTCATTTTTGATTTTAACATCAAAATAATCATATTTACTTTTAAATCAGAGATTTAAATGTAAATAATTTCACTTCTAAAACAGTCTATAAGTTTGAAATAGTTTTGGGGTTTAAATAAATTTTTGAATAATTTTTAAATAGTTAAGAGATTTGGAATAGTTTGGAAATCAAAACAGCTTGAGTATTGGAAATGGTTTTATATATATTAAAATATTTTATAAAATAAACTACTTATATATATATATAGAAAAATAGGTTTTGAAAAACAATTTATATAAAGTACTCCATATATCAAAGGAATAAATTTCATAAAATAGTTTATATATAAATTTGTTTATATAGAAATAATTTTCAAAACAACTGTTTCTTTCCATTTCAAATAAATATGAACCAAAGTTCAAATCTCAAAACAAACCAAATCGATTTCCAAAATCCAATCCAAATCGATTCCACAATTAAATTCATTTGAGAACAATCCATTTTTAAAGGATAACTTCCCATTTAAAAATATTATTTGAATCTATTCGATTCAAATCAAATTCGAGTTCAAGTTCAAGTTCATAATATTTATTTAAGCCATTTAATTCGAATTTAATTTAAAATTTTCAAATTCAGTTCAAATTAAATTTCAAAGTTTAAATAAAGATTTAAACCTTTGAAATAATTTAAATTATGATCAATTTTAGTTCAAATTTCAAATAACAAATTTTAGATCATTTCAATTCGAATTTAATTTCAAAGTTTAAATAAAGATTTAAACCTTTGAAATAATTCAATTTCAATTCAAATTTCAAATTTCAAATAACAAATTTTAGATCAATTCCATGTGAATTTTATTTCAAAGTTTAAATAAAGATTTAAAACATTGAAATAATTAAATTTCAGTTCAAACTTCAAATAACAAATTTTAGATCATTTCAATTTGAATTTTATTTCAAAGTTTAAATAAAGATTTAAACCTTTGAAATAATTCAATTTCAATTCAAATTTCAAATAACAAATTTTAGATCAATTCAATTTGAATTTTATTTCAAAGTTTAAATAAAGATTTAAACCTTTGAAATAATTAAATTTCAGTTCAAATTTCAAATAACAAATTTTAGATCATTTCAATTTGAATTTTATTTCAAAGTTTAAATAAAGTTTTAAACCTTTGAAATAATTAAATTTTAGTTCAAATTTCAAATAACAAATTTTAGATCATTTCAATTTAAATTTTTATTTCAAAGTTTAAATAAAGATTTAAACCTTTGAAATAATTCAATTTCAATTTCAATATAATTCAATTTCAATTTTCAATATAATTCAATTTCAATTTCAATATAATTCAATTTCAATATATTTCACTTTCGACATATTGATAAAATTTACTTTCGACATTTCAATATATTTTACTTTTGACATTTCAATATATTTCACTTTCGACATTTCAAAATAATTCACTTTCGACATTTCAATATAATTGACTTTCAACATTTCAATATATTTTACTTTCGACATTTCAAAATAATTCACTTTCGACATTTCAATATAATTGACTTCCGACATTTCAATATATTTTACTTTCGACATTTCAATATATTTCACTTTCGACATTTCAATATATTTTACTTTCGACATTTCAAAATAATTCACTTTCGACATTTCAATATAATTGACTTCCGACATTTCATGTAATAACCCGGAAAATCTGGGCCAGTTTAAATTTTTTATTTTGGCAATTTTAGCGAATTTTGAATATTTAAAATAGATTATTTTAAATAATATCGGCGATAAATATATTTCGAACGTATATATTTATATACGTCGTCGTTAGAATATAAATATTTATATATAATTATAAATAGAATTGAAAATGGCGTGGTAGTTCGATAATTCGATTTCAAACTTCAATTGAATGTACCAGGTGCAAAATAAACCGGATTTTAGTGAAACCAAAAACATTAGGATCTAATTGATGATATCTTACCAACGAATCCGAAAAAGCAAGATTTCATAGCGGGAATCAAAAGATATGTCCAGTTGAAAATTCTGAATAGTCGCTATGGAATTTCGGCCCTTAAAAATAGACATTTTGCAAACGACCTCGGATTTCGACGAAACCATTTTCGTTGGATGTGAAAACCCGTAACTTCCCCGTAAAGGAAAGCGGCGGATAGTTCGAGAACAAGCCACAACAGAACGCATATAAAAGAACATTTCATTGTATATTACAACAATGCATCTGATTACAAGAATATACAGAGTACAAATGAATATTACACAGAAATAACAGAGATTTAAATTACATTTAAATACATAGCAGCGGAAAATAATACAATACACAACTAGAAGAGATATACGGATACAAAGCTTTCCGGATACCATTCCAGCTGTAAACCAGGATCCTGTGAATATAAATCTGCAAAACCAAAACTACTAACTGCCCATGTCAAAATAGGGGCACCCAGAGTTTAGGTTAAAACAATAAACTCCAGGTCAGTCATGTGACTGGTGTGAGAACTAAAACAGTTATTAATCTTTATTTTAAATCATTAGGTAAATCAAGGGACCACGCCGTATAACACGGAACGGGTTTCCTCCCAAGAATACCAGTGCATAAAACAAACAGCGCAATGCTAAATTAAGAAAAATGAAGCTGTTATAAGACCCAGGTCCCATCACACAATGCAACGCAGCCGAGGATAGGGTTTCCCTTATAACAGCCAAAGAGTGCTTGATACGTTTAAAACAAATCGTTTGATACTATTATAAGTGCATAGTGTATAGAACAACTTCAAATCATAAGTATCAATCATAGGCGGCATGGGTACCATATATCATGTCGCCATACTAGTTCTACAAATAAAACCACAGAATCACGTATTTGGAAATTGGGTTTCCATCTATGAACCGAGGCAAAAGATAGTCCTCAACCGATTCGAGACGCTCTAGCCCGTGTCTCAGGATCAGAGCTCGAGTGACCCTTGGATCCTCAGGGCCAGTCCACCGATGTGGATTAAACTTAAACCCTGAACATGCGTTTCCCCGCCCTATGGGGCGTAGGTGAGCCAACTAAATGACTCCATCGGTTCGAGAACGACCGATCAATCCGAGGCGCCTCGCAACAGCAACAACCACATAAGTCAAACTCGTCAGGGCGTGTAAAACCACTGATGCCACTTCTAGCTAGAAAGAAACGCATGCCGTCCCTGACGTCCTCTCCCGTTTTTGGTTCATACCGGGTGTGAAACTCGCGAAGCAAACGTTACACAAAGCTACGCCACAAAGGCCTTGCTTTGATCATCACCACAAGACTTTGCTTTTCAACAGAAGCCTCGATCAATTGCCATTTAGGCATGCCACACAGGCAGTTCACTCCATGCGTTTGATATCCATCAATATATAACCCCTGAGCTCGTGCGTCTCAGAGAAGGGCGTTAAGCAAAAGAATAAATTCTCCGCTGCCAAGCAGATATATTTTTAATAGAGATCAATCACATGGACTAAAATCCAATGTCAGACACACAGTCCATTTACAAGTCCGTTCTGGGGCTGAACGAAACCGGAGGCACCTAGTACCCCGCATATCCATCGATCTCCAAGTACGTCTGGACGATCACTAACTGTTTCCATCTTCTCGGGTGTACAGCCCAATCAAGATCATCAGTAACCACCCAAACGACGTGAAGACTTCCGGTCTTCGACCATCGTCTTCATCTTCGATTTATCGCCGTATCAGTTATTCAGAATGGGATAAACCCGGTCTTTCCGAATAACTCGCGTATATTTTAAATAAGTGTTACACAAACACAACATACGCCTCATTCCAATTCATCAGTCACTAACCGTAAATTAATCAAGAGAATAATTTCCCAAATATTAACCCCGAAGGCCGAAACCAACATCAGATCGATATCCAGAAAACCATTCTGCTTGGCTAACCGACAGTTAGTTTCTAAATTTCACATTCATAGGGAAAGGTTCCCATTAATTTTATCCAAGATAAATTCCTTGAATTTATTCCTTATTCTATTTTTGAATCTCAATTCAAACTAGTCGGGATTAGCGAACCTTACCGAAGTAATTATTTATTTTAATTTCCCCATCCCAACCTATTCATCCCATGAAGTAAAACTGGTAATACTTCATATCTAACACCACAGTGTTGTCGGTAAATTCAATTACCATTTCACGTTCAAATCTAATTAAAGATTTAACTATCGCCTGGAGCAAAACTGGTGATACTCCATTTTCGATCATTTCAATCTAATTAAAGATTCATTAAAACTCCACTTAGTTTTAACCTTCGACTGGGTTAAAGAATCAGTGTCATTTAAAACACGGTTCACGATAAACCCAAAATCACATTCATTAATTATCGGGTTAAAGAACAAGTGTTATTTAAAACACTGTTCACGATAAACCCAAAAATCAATACCAATTCAATTCCAATTAAATATCATTTAATTGGTACACTTCATTAAATCTAAATAAAAAGATTTAATATTTTCTCAACTGGGTTCAAGAACAGTGTTAGTGAAGACACCATTCACGACAAACCCAAATCACATTTGATATTCAATATAAGGCTCTGAATAGAAAATATATCGGCTTATATTCAATATCAAATTCTACGATTAACAAATGTCGTATTGGAAATAACGATATAAATATATATCTTTCAAATTTCCATAACAACATCTGTATAATCACGAATTCCAATCATCGAAATATTCCGAAGACAATTTAGATTCAAATCCACTCCAATGCAATCATTGGAAATTCTGGTTATTTTTAAAACCCTTTTCAAATTCAATTTATTTATTTAAAAATAAATAGAATTATATTTCTAGTTCAAAACTAGTTCATTTCGATAAAAATCTATTTTTATCTTTTCAAATATGGAGTTTTTCACCCCAAATCTTCACAAATCATTTCTTATGATTTTACACAAATTATTACTATTTTTAATAATTTTATCAAGGCCCGTACAGTCGATTTCCACCAATGGCCATCGAACTGCACTTACAGCGACCTTTTTTGAATTTGATTTGGACGTATCTCCAAATCCAACCGTTAGATTTCAAATTTCTAACATTCGTTAGAAAGCTCTTTTCGATACGAACCCAACGGTTCCGGTTTTAGGAGAATCCGACGGTCGGATCTCCCGTAATGTCCGTTTGAAATAAATGGTCGAAATTCACGAACTGCCGCGGCGCGGCGCGTTCTATTCAGGCCATTATATTATATATATAATATATATAATATATATTTCATCGATTTCTATTTAAAACGAATTATATAAATAGTTTTAAATTCGTTTCAAAAGCAATTTCAACCTCCATTTCAATTCAAATCAAAATTGAATTCTTCTTTATAAATTCGTTTTAAAATTCATTTCTATTCAATTCAAATTTCAATTCAATTTGAATTCATTTCAATTTGCTTTCAATTCAATTTGAATTCGTTTTATATTCAATTCATTTCGAAATCGTTTTCAATTCATTTCATTTCGAAATCGTTTTCAATTCATTTCATTTCGAAATCGTTTTCAATTCATTTCATTTCGAAATCGTTTTCAATTCATTTCATTTCGAAATCGTTTTCAATTCATTTCATTTCGAAATCGTTTTCAATTCATTTCATTTCGAAATCGTTTTCAATTCATTTCATTTCGAAATCGTTTTCAATTCATTTCATTTCGAAATCGTTTTCAATTCATTTCATTTCGAAATCGTTTTCAATTCATTTCATTTCGAAATCGTTTTCAATTCAATTTATTCAAAATGAATAAAATCGATATAAATATCGTTCACGTCAAAATGGCGTCAATCTAATCAACACGGCTTCATAAATTTCTATTTTCAAATATTCTATTTCAAATATTTCTTTTTCAAAATAGTTGTTATTATCAAAATATTTCGTTCAACACATGACCAATCTCAATGGATGAGTACTGTCAACACATGAACCTTTATTTTATATTGATAAAGATGTAAATTTTATTACTAAAATATTTCGTTCAACACATGACCAATCTCAATGGATGAGTACTGTCAACACATGAACCTTTATTTTATATTATTCTTTATTTTTCAAATTGGAATGAGGCCCAATCAATTACCATATAACGTTAATTATATGGATTTTCATACATCACATGTATATAATAGCATTGAAAAATAATCAACCATCAACCAAAGTGCACTACACTGTATAAGCATCAAATACAAATATCTAACGCTTATAACAGCCTGTCAATCAATCGATCGACATATTTAATCAATCAGGATGAGTGAACTTCACATTTCATCCTAACACCCGTGTGGGGTTTCAAACAATCAAACACATATTTTATTTGTGCAGTTGGGCGATGTGTAAAATTTATCGTCCCAATCAATGTCCTTCAAATAGGTGTACATAAACAAACCGTCCGGTTTGTGAATGAATATTTATTTATTCACATTCACGTTAAAAATTATATTTTTAACTATAAAACATTTTATTCAACCTATGAATATTCTATTCGGTTCATTTATTCAATAAAATGATATTTTTATTTTTCTAACATATTTTAGAAAATTTCGGCGGCATAACGGCACGATACTAGAAACGGGACAAGGCCTAGCCTTATCCCCGGTCTAGTGAAGGCCCACGCCATTCACACATCAATCAAATCAATTTCATTTCACCAAACCATTCAATTCAAACCAAATCATCTAACTAATTTTTGCAACCAAACAAACAAGTCCATGGTCTGTGGACGATTGTGTCGGGTGCTACTAAGCACCGTCTGCATCCTAGTATATATATATATAACTAGAAAAAGAAATTGAAGAGTGAGAAATTCTCACCGATAGCTATCCAAACATCTTTGATTCTTCTTTGATAAAAATCTTCATCGTTATCGCCTTTTTGACATCTTCGTTGCCCGCTTTCACTACCTATGTAAAAATCGAATTTTTACTTCGCTATTCAATATATAAAAATCGAATTTTTACTTCGAAGTTCAATATATAAAAATCACATTTCTATTTCGAAATTTAAATTATAAAGATCATATTTTTATACGGTGTTTATATATATAAAACTAAAAATAAAATTCACTGTTATTTACATTGATTTGTATATAGACTCAATGTGAATTTACATACAAATCATGTTCTTAAATCAATGCTAATTTTATTTTTAAAACATCATATTTTTACATCAAGTCTATTTCTATAAACATCATATATATATATATATGGTCATTTCTATTTCAAAAACAACACATTTTTATATCATGCTATATTTAATTAAAAACTGATTTTTAAATGATGTTTTTACATAAAAACTGCTCTCTCTTTTTTTTTAAATAATGTATTAACATAAAAAAAACTACTGTTATATATAATGTATTTAACAAAAAAACTACTGTTGTATATAATGTATTTAACAAAAAAAACTACTGTTATTACCTTTCTTCCTCGACGTTCTAATTCCTCCAGGCCGACGTCGATTGAGCCACCATCCTAGGATTTAAAACCTGCGCCGCCACACACCACCGGAGATCCATCGGAGTGCGCCACTTGCTTCGACGTCATGAGCCGTTCCTCTCCCCTCAACTACGGCCATCTCGCTCCACCCACGGCGCCAGGAAACGGCGACGTGCGATGGCTCCTTGAGCCCCGAATTTGAGAGCATCAGGCCATGAAAAATCATCAAATCCGTATGGATTTGTAGCTCGAGAGATGCTCATTTATTTTGCTTTGGAAGCTTAACGAATCATGCAGTGGATTGAAATTGATTAGGGATTAAAAACTGGACAATATCGACCTTCGTTTTCAATAACGCGGCGGCTTAGAAGTGAGAGGATAGGGTTTCCATTATTTATATATAATTTTTAATTATTTTAATTTCTAAAATACCCTTTTGTTGATACAAACTCTAAATCGAACCTAACGACCATCGCCCCTAGCTAAATAACCCCATTCCGAACACAATGGGATATGTTTCGTAAGCCAATTCGGCCGTTTCGACCTGTTTTCATCAAAATTAAAATATAAATCAGTATATTCAATTTTTAACGTACATTTCAATTTACCGGGGCCACATACCGACTCTATAAATTCCCGAAAAATATTTTCTAGCTTCGTATTGACGATACGGTCCTAACAAAACTAGTTTCGTCGAATTCTGAGACCATTTGAAAAATGGCCAATTTCCAGTTGATTAAAATCAACTAAAACTGGTCAAACGCGTTTTCCTTTGCCACGCTCAAATATTGATTCGAAAAATTATGAAATTTAAAACCTAGCAATAATTTGACATCACGGACCCAACAAAACTGGTTTCGTCGAAATCCGAGGTCGTTTGCAAAATTCCCATTTTTAAGGGCCTGAATTCCATAGCGACTATTCAGAATTTTCAACTGGACATATCTTTTGATTCCCGCTATGACATCTTGATTTTTCGGATTCGTTGGAAAGATATTATCAATTAGATCCTATCATTTTTGGTTTCACTAAAATCCGAATTGTTTTGCACCCGGTACATTCAATTGAAGTTTGAAATCGAATTATCGAACTACCGCGCCATTTTCAATTCTATTTATAATTATATATAAATATTTATATTCTAACGACGACGCGTATAACATATACGTTCGAATTCTATTCAAAATAAATTTCTCATTGATATTATTTAAAATAATTCGTTTTAAATAATCAAACTTCGCTAAAATTGCCAGAATAAAAATTTTAAACTGGCCCAGATTTTCGGGTTGTTACAATCTCCCCCACTTAAAACTTTTCGTCCCCGAAAAGGAACAAAGTCGAAAGTGGTTTGATTAATCAACTCTATGTTCGATCTGGCTTCCATTCTCCAACTTTTCAGCTTCTGAGAATTTTCTAAAATTTCAAAAATTTGGCTAACACCCTAAATTTTTGAAAAATTTCGCCATAACCTCCCCTGCACCGGGAGCATCGGGGAATTTCAAATAGCTTCCCCGGTCCTTCTAATCTCAAAAAGAAAAAGAAAAAGCCAAGCGGCTAGCCAATAGGCTCATAAAATCATCATCACCCAAACGAAACAGTAAATTATGTAGTAAACATGTACCTATTTGTCAGGCAAACAAATTTTATTCTTCGGCTCTAGCCTCCTTGCTACGACCTGTTCAATGATATACATGTATATGCAAGCAGATGCGACCAATTTTCAATACAGTTCAATATTTGGTTCAATTAGGCATAATGGTTCAAAATTATCAAACAAATAAACAAACAACACAAACATCAATCAGTTAGTGAATTATCATTTGAAATTCATAACTTTGATATATATAAAGAAAATCATGTTTTGATGCCAAATCACAACAATGAATTCTAGCTATATTAGTTTTGGTTCTCACACCAGTCTAATGGAAATATATAGAAAATCACACCTTCGAAACTCGAATATAAATGTTGATGATGCGATCGCTATCATCAATATCATCTCCGGGCGACTAGAGTGTGATGCTATATCTATCCAATATATTAAAACTTTGAGTATACGTTTGCAAGGCGTATATGCAAATTCTTTATATACTGAATTGTCCAAAATCAAAATAAATAAATAATCAAATACATATAAAATGGTTTAAACTTTCAAAGCAAAATTGTTTTCATTTGAAAAATATACTCTTCACACCCGTTCTAGGATACTACTGATCCTATCTCTAACGAGTCATTCTAATTGGATATTACTAATCCAATATCTGATGAATTCTTCCGTATGGTTCTAATGTGTCTTGTTCTCTGAGCTTTGTAAACCAAAGCTCTGATACCAACTGTGAAAACCCGTAACTTCCCCGTAAAGGAAAGCGGCGGATAGTTCGAGAACAAGCCACAACAGAACGCATATAAAAGAACATTTCATTGTATATTACAACAATGCATCTGATTACAAGAATATACAGAGTACAAATGAATATTACACAGAAATAACAGAGATTTAAATTACATTTAAATACATAGCAGCGGAAAATAATACAATACACAACTAGAAGAGATATACAGATACAAAGCTTTCCGGATACCGTTCCAGCTGTAAACCAGGATCCTGTGAATATAAATCTGCAAAACCAAAACTACTAGCTGCTCGTGTCAAAATAGGGGCACCCAGAGTTTAGGTTAAAACAATAAACTCCAGGTCAGTCATGTGACTGGTGTGAGAACTAAAACAGTTATTAATATTTATTTTAAATCATTAGGTAAATCAAGGGACCACGCCGTATAACACGGAACGGGTTTCCTCCCAAGAATACCAGTGCATAAAACAAACAGCGCAATGCTAAATTAAGAAAAATGAAGCTGTTATAAGACCCAGGTCCAATCACACAATGCAACGCAGCCGAGGATAGGGTTTTCCCTTATAACAGCCAAAGAGTGCTTGATACGTTTAAAACAAATCGTTTGATACTATTATAAGTGCATAGTGTATAGAACAACTTCAAATCATAAGTATCAATCATAGGCGGCATGGGTACCATATATCATGTCGCCATACTAGTTCTACAAATAAAACCACAGAATCACGTATTTGGAAATTGGGTTTCCATCTATGAACCGAGGCAAAAGATAGTCCTCAACCGATTCGAGACGCTCTAGCCCGTGTCTCAGGATCAGAGCTCGAGTGACCCTTGGATCCTCAGGGCCTGTAGTGACCCGCATTTTTAGCTGTTGAACAATTAATTTATTTAATTATTTAATATCGATTTATCGATATTGAGAACGTGAATTAAATCATATTGAATATTTAATTAAGATTTATAATGAATAATAAATTATAAATATCGAAATAGTCAAAAATAGCCGAATTCACAATACAGTGTGAATTGGGTTATATATAAGGTATAATTCAGTTTGGAATTGAATTTGAATAACGAATATATTCAATCGACGACAGTTTGAACGTATAATTATAATATAATTAAAATAGAGCTTGAAACGACGCGGCAGTTCGCTATTTGGCGATTCAGACTTCAACTGAATGTACAGGATTCGTTTTAAGCCGGATTTCTGTGAAACAAGAAACGCGTGGAGCTGGTGGAGTATATCTTTCTAGTGGAAGAGAAAAATCGGAATTTCGTCGTGTAGATTTTGATGTACGTCCAAATCAAATTTCAGAAAAAGTCGCTGTAGAATCACTTTATAATTTGCAACGCTTTATATACGTTATAAAAGGATTTTTCGATATAAATTGAATATCGATAAATCTGAAATATCAAGCTGTAAATTCTGATATGATATTCTGGAGCTGTACGATATCATATGTGAAGATATACGATAATATTTAATTTTAAATATTTAATTTAATTATATTTAAATATATTTATATATTTAAATAGGCTATTTAGAGCGTTAAAAATAGCCACCTTTGCAAACGAAGTCGGAATTCGACGAAACAAGTTTTGTTGGATCCGCAATGTCAAATTATTGCTAGATGTCAAGTTTCGTGATTTTTAGAGTCACTGTGTGGCCGTACGGATTTTTAATGTGAGAAACTGTCGATATTTTGACGGTTAAAAATACGCTGTGTGAGCATACGGAGTCGGAATTCGACGAAACCAGTTTCGTTGGGACCGTAATGTCGAACTGTAGCTACATGACAATTTTCATGATTTTTGGGTATTATATGTGATCACAGGGATTTTAGAGGATGAATACAAATAGCAGTTGCATAAATTTGAATTAAATAATCAATAAAAAAAGTATTTAAATTTTGCTATAAGTACTCCTTAAAAATGTTCTAACCTAATTCTTTCCACTGCTCTGGTCAACGAGGAAACAGGCCGTCACTTATTCCTCCCTAAACCAATTCGAGATCTTAGAAAAAAATTAAAGATATAGAAATACATCCTTCTAAATCCAGATATATATATATTTAAGTTTCTCTTGTGTTGCTCATCACGTCTATGTGATTTTCATCAAGCTCGACATCTATTTGGTTCGCTGAAAATACAGCGCAAATCTAGGGTTCGGTTATCCGACAAGGGGAGACTTCGATTCATGGTTGTGTTGATAGTTTTGGATCGAGGAGGTGAAACAGGGCCTGTTTGCAAACTTTTAGGGTGATCGGCGAAGATTAATGTCGATCGACAATGTGGTGGTCTCGACGACGGATTTTTGGGGGAGGGCCCGAATACGATGCGGTGGTAGTCAAGGGATGGAGGTGTCGATGAGGAGTTGATCCGCGCAATCTGTTTGAAGTTTCATGAGCTATGGGTTGAGAAAAGGGAGATCGAAGTTGGGTAATGGCTTGAGGATTTACTGGAGGATCTCGTTCGAACACGTGAGGAAGAAAGGGCGTGGCGGGCTGGGTTTCTAAACAAATGGATGGGCCGATTTTGTTGAGGTAAAGCCCAAAAGAAGAAATAAAGGGAAAATTTAGTTTAATTTTAATTTAAATTGTATTTAAACTTCGTAAATTCATAACTTCGTCATACGTGAACGAAATTCAGTGAAACAAGATCCGTTGGGATCGTATGGACGAGAGCTTCAAAGCGAAGCTGACTGGGAGTGGAATGGAGCTCGTCTGAATTTAGGGCGAATCAAATTGTTTAATTCAAATCAATAACAGTTTATCGTTCTTTAACGATGAACTGCAAATGTGAGTAAATCTCACTAACTCTGTTCAGTTTATATTTGTATAAACTGTACTTTATTTTTAATGATTGATTGCTGTGTATTGATTGTTAAATTGGACTGTTAAATTGGACTGTTAAATAGATTTGATTGAAAACGTAGATATAGTTATATATAGAAAACCGTCAATCAAATATGGGTTCTGATTATCAGTATATTTCATGTTGGGATGAAATTGATGTTATCTATATTGTCTAACATCTGTGATGCAGGGAAACAGGTTGGAGGAATCCGACTGGATTCCTCAACAGTTATTTTATTGTTTTTTTCATATATTTGGATATATGATGTGAATTATAACCTGTTGTTGATTGTGTGTGTATGGACGATATTGAACATCATGATTTGATATGATTGAATACCATAACATACCGAAACGTAGATAAAGGAGATTTTTCAAAATGATATTGAAAACAGAATATTTATAAACTGGAATATTTATAAATAAAGGAATATTTATAAATTGGGATATTTATAAATAGGAGATATTTGAAAAGGAAATAAATTCAAAACATTTCTTTTTGAATGGAAAGGCCTGTGTGGCGAGTTTGGGGATTTTCCCGATGCTCCCGTTACAAAGGAGGTTATGGCGAATTTTCCCGGGAATTTAAGGAGTTAGAATATTTCAAGAATAAATTTGAAAAGGGAATATTTGTAAACCATTTACAAATAGAACTGGAAAGGAAACATTATAAAAAGGGAAATCATTTTTAAAAGGGTAGAACCGTTATTTAAAAGTAAATCTTTTCAAATGAATAAAACGTTGTTATAAAGGAAATTTTTTTAAAGTGAATAAAGTAAATCGAATATAGACATTCGAAGTAGTTAATCGAATATGGTATTCGAAGTTAGTTAATCGAATATGGTATTCGAAAGTTAGTTAATCGAATATGGTATTCGAAGTTAGTTAATCGAATATAGACATTCGAAGTTAGTTAATCGAATATGGTATTCGAAAGTTAGTTAATCAAATATGTTATTCGAAAGGGGTTAGTCAAATAGAGTTAGTCAAATAGAGTTAACCAGTTAGAGTTAACCAGTTAGAGTTAATCAGTTAGAGTTAACCAGTTAGAGTTAATCAGTTAGAGTTAAAACGAACTAGAGTTAATCAAATATAGTTATTTGAGACAGAGTTAGTCAAACATGGTATTCAGGATAAGTTGCCATCTCGTACGACTGCTAGCGTAATTCGCAGGGCTGTAAATAGCCTACGGCGGTCGGATGTTTCCTGAGGGAATCAGGCGTAACCATTGTGATCGCTGCGATCTAGAATCAAGCGAATGGAAGTAAATCGAATATTAGTTATTCGATAGGAGTTAATCCAGTTGAGTAAGTAGGGTTGAATAAGTCAAGTTAACCAGTTGAGTTAGGTAAGTCAAGTAAACCAGTAAGGTTGAGTAAGTAGGGTTAAATAAGTCAAGTTAACCAGTTGAGTTAGGTAAGTCAAGTAAACCAGTAAGGTTGAGTAAGTAGGGTTAATCGAATGGAGTTATCAAATATCACTTATTCAAAGTAGATTTATCGAATATAGTGTACTCGAAGAGAAGAGAAATCGAATATAAGTTATTCGAAGTGAGATAATCGAATATAAGTTATTCGAAGTAAGATAATCGAATATTGGTTATTCGAGAAGAAGTTACGAATAGTTGTTCGAATGGAGTTAAATAGAGTTAGTCGAATATAGTTTATTCGAATAGAGTTAAATGAAGTTAAATCGAATATTAGTTATTCGATATGAGTAATCAAGTTAAGATAATCAAGTTAAGATAATCGAGTTAAGTTAGCAAGTTAAGTTATCAAGTCAAGATGATCGAGTTAAGTAAATAAGTTCAGTTCGTCGAGTTAAATTAATCGATGTTAGTTTCATCGAAAGGAGTTATCGATGTTAGTTTCATCGAAAGGAGTTATCGATGTTAGTTTCATCGAAAGGAGTTATCGATGTTAGTTTCATCGAAAGGAGTTATCGATGTTAGTTTCATCGAAATGAGTTATCGATGGTAGTTTCATCGAAGGGAGTTATCGATTATAGTTTAATCGAAGTGAGATTTCCAAATATGAGATATTTGAAAGGAAGAGTTATTCGAAAAGAGATTTTCGAATATAATTTATTCGAAAGTAAGATTTTTAAATATGAGATATTTGGAAAGGAAGAAGTTAATCGAATATAGGTTATTCGAAGAAGAGTTAATCAAATAGAGATTTCTCGAAGAGAGTTAATCGGCAAATTCGATTATATCGAATTCGGGAAAGTACTTATACTTTCCAGCGTTTAAATAGAGATTTATTTATTTATAAATAAATAAGTGTTAGGTTAATTATTCACTAATAAGGATAGAAGTTATAATTAGAGTTAGATAATTCGAAAGTAAGGCTTATAACGTTATCGTTATAACCAATGTTTTAAATATAGAAGTGGATTAGTAAATTTGAATCCGAGAAAGGCGTAAAGAAATTGTTAAAGATTAAAAGATAAACTTTGACCATTTCGAAGTTATAACGTTGTTCAGTTAAGGTCTGAGAGGTAATTATACCCCAACTTGAGTGACTTCCTTCTTAACTAAGAAATGGTAAGGTTTGATCGTAAAAGAGTTTTGGAAATGTTTTCCAAACGAGAATCAGAAATGTTTTCTGATAAAAGAAAAAAAATAAGAATTTAGAATATAGGGAACAGGAGATAAGTAAATAAATAAACTAAAGAGATTAATGTTAAATGATGTTTGTTCGATATGATTTCCATCTGGAAATAATATCGTTGTTTGCACACTTGTTTTTCTTTGATAGTTAACTCAACGACTATCGAAGTTTTGACCATTTTAACGTTGTTAATATGGAGAGACCGGTTGGATTATTATCCATAGAACCACTCTGTATTGGCATAAGCGTCGCGAATCATATATGTCAAAGATAATTGAAGACGGAGTAAAATGCAAGGGCTATGCTGTTTACAGAATAGTGCCTTCGGTTTGTCCAGTCCCAGGACAACTTGTATGGACGAAGGTCTGACAGAGTATATCCAATGGATCGCGTAAGTTGATCTGTTCAAACGTATTCACGTTTGGTGGCGGAGGAATTCGTTTCTCTTAGCTGTATACCCGTGTTATTTTTGGATAAGTCAATTTGTGATTTGGCGGGTATGACGATGTGACATTCTAAGTGAATGAAGATGGATGTCTGACATAGTATTTCCAGACGGTCACGTACATTGATTTCTTCAACTATACCAAGAGTGGAAGCGGAGAAGGAAACTTCTTTTAGCTGACACGTAATGTATGGTTGTAGACGTCAATTAGTGATTTTCGATGGATCTGACAATGTGGCATTCGAAGTGAATCTGATGTGATGATAAAGCGTAGCTTCTAGCCTCATCAACCGGTAAATGACAGAAATCGGGCAGGCAGCATGGCTAAGTCGGTCGCACCGAAGTAGGGTGTATAATCACCTATCTAGTGAATATTCATTTGTTTCTTAAATCTATCAATGCTGTCCCATATATATACGGGAACGGTTGCTGATCCCAACCGTTGGTGATGTACATTTCATACACTCAAGCGAAATGAGTGGTCGGTCATGTGTGGCTGAGTTGCAAGATGTTCTTGTTGAACTCCAGTGTATCGTTCCTAGAGTACACTGATCGGAAGGTGATTCCATACCTTGTCATAGTTGGAAATCCATTACCCAATACGTGCTTGCGGTTTTGATTGTATACTATATATGTAGAACGTGAGATGAAAGCGTTTCTGCTAGTTAATATCTATTTGTACATAGACATTATTATAATATCAAAAGGTTTTTGATATAAAGATATTTTGGATTCTCATAAGGGAAAAACCCGTTCCGTTATGCGGCGTGGTCTTATGAGATATCGTTTACTTGTTCATATACCTGTTTTAAACTGTTTTACTCACACCAGTCCCATGACTGACCCGGAGTTTATTTGTTGTTTTCCCTAAACTCTTGGGTGCCTAAATTTGTACGGGCAGTCAAGTAGTCGGGTTTTACAGATATACTGGAAGAGCGTGGAGCAGGAGGCTTCAAGATCATATAGCTATAGTTATTTCCGCTGTGTTGTAAGTGCTGTACTCTGATAAGTGCTATTGTATACATAACTGTTATATTTCAAAGTTATGTTATCTATTATATGTTATTCGTTCCGCTGTGAGATTCGTGTTACTCTGATGTTGTGTTCTTCTTCTTCTTCTATTCTAAGTTTCTATCTTATCTATTCTCACCCTCTATTTTCTTTCATTAACTACCGGGATTTTTCGACGGTTTGGTTATCGACGTCGGGCTTACGTCGATAACCAAAGCCGCGCATAAATCCGGGTCGTTACAGTTGGTATCAGAACTTATGTTTTAGTGATCGGACATAACTCTGTGGCGTAACTCAGTAGAGATGGGATTAGTAATATCCTAGATTGAGTTGAGTGTATATATATACAAGAGAGCGTATATGTTATTGAATATAAAATGGTTTTATATTGTGGAGATTTATTGATTGAGTAGCTTATGAATTCTGGACGATCAGTTTGATCCACTGTATCGGTAGGGGTTACTAAACACTCGAATACGATGAACTGACACGGTATGTTTTGAAAGAGGGTAAATGGAATAATTTTACCTAAATATATTTTGATATAGTGTATTGGTTATGTTGGTTGATATTATAATCGAATTAGATTATAAAAAGGTGAAATGATTATAAATAACTAATCAGAATTCATATAAGGAAATAGATGAAATAAGATGAAATGAATCTGAAATTTAAATCAGAATTGGAATTAAAATAAGGAAATTTTAAGTTCCTGGGAGATTTTGAAAATGTTTTTCAAATCTGAAAATGATATAGTATTGAACTCACTTGTTCGCTGGAAAATAAACTCCGATGGTGCATCATCGGTGTTCATTTTCGAGTTTGTAAGTGACGGATTACTAGCAAAGGCTTCGTTTTTGAATTGTTTTGAGAAAACAAGTGGTTTAGAAATTCAAATGTTTTGAATTGGTGTTATGTTTCAAATTGATTTGAAATGAACTCAGGAATTTAAAATTTTGGACTTAAAATTTAACTAATGAAGTTAAATAGATTGAGATGGTATAGATGAATAAATAAATTTAAATTTAACTTGAACTAAGTTAAATAAGACAGATTTGATTGGAAAATAATCTGGAATGGAATTTCATTGATGAGTTAAGAGTTTGAAATTTGACATCAGAGTTTGAATAGAATTTGATTTGAGTAAGCAAATGAGTTGGATTTGAGAATGAATCGATTGAGTTTGATTAGATTGGTATGACATTGGTATACATTGAATTGGTAACAGATGGAAGGGATATAATGGTATGCCCGACAAAAAGGTACCAGTTTATATTTGATATGAGTTTGAGATTTTGATGAGCCGAATTAGCAAGCCGCTTGGCTGTTTAATTTTCTTTTGGGTTGGAGAAGGCCCAGAGAAGCGAGTTGGAGTTTGAACTATTGACCAGTACAAAGGAAACGCTGGCGAAATTTTCCGAAAATTTAAAGTGTTAGAAAATTTTCAAAATTTTTGAAAATTTAGTTAGTCGGAATAAATTAATATTTTAGTCAATATTAATTGGTTCAGTTGAAACCGGAGATAAGAGGTAAACAGATAAATTTTTACCCAGTAGATAGGGTCGTCCCCTAGCTTAGCAATTTCGGGGACGAAATTATTTTAAGTGGGGAAGAATGTAGTGACCCGCATTTTTAGCTGTTGAACAATTAATTTATTTAATTATTTAATATCGATTTATCGATATTGAGAACGTGAATTAAATCATATTGAATATTTAATTAAGATTTATAATGAATAATAAATTATAAATATCGAAATAGTCAAAAATAGCTGAATTCACAATACAGTGTGAATTGGGTTATATATAAGGTATAATTCAGTTTGGAATTGAATTTGAATAACGAATATATTCAATCGACGACAGTTTGAACGTATAATTATAATATAATTAAAATAGAGCTTGAAACGACGCGGCAGTTCGCTATTTGGCGATTCAGACTTCAACTGAATGTACAGGATTCGTTTTAAGCCGGATTTCTGTGAAACAAGAAACGCGTGGAGCTGGTGGAGTATATCTTTCTAGTGGAAGAGAAAAATCGGAATTTCGTCGTGTAGATTTTGATGTACGTCCAAATCAAATTTCAGAAAAAGTCGCTGTAGAATCACTTTATAATTTGCAACGCTTTATATACGTTATAAAAGGATTTTTCGATATAAATTGAATATCGATAAATCTGAAATATCAAGCTGTAAATTCTGATATGATATTCTGGAGCTGTACGATATCATATGTGAAGATATACGATAATATTTAATTTTAAATATTTAATTTAATTATATTTAAATATATTTATATATTTAAATAGGCTATTTAGAGCGTTAAAAATAGCCACCTTTGCAAACGAAGTCGGAATTCGACGAAACAAGTTTTGTTGGATCCGCAATGTCAAATTATTGCTAGATGTCAAGTTTCGTGATTTTTAGAGTCACTGTGTGGCCGTACGGATTTTTAATGTGAGAAACTGTCGATATTTTGACGGTTAAAAATACGCTGTGTGAGCATACGGAGTCGGAATTCGACGAAACCAGTTTCGTTGGGACCGTAATGTCGAACTGTAGCTACATGACAATTTTCATGATTTTTGGGTATTATATGTGATCACAGGGATTTTAGAGGATGAATACAAATAGCAGTTGCATAAATTTGAATTAAATAATCAATAAAAAAAGTATTTAAATTTTGCTATAAGTACTCCTTAAAAATGTTCTAACCTAATTCTTTCCACTGCTCTGGTCAACGAGGAAACAGGCCGTCACTTATTCCTCCCTAAACCAATTCGAGATCTTAGAAAAAAATTAAAGATATAGAAATACATCCTTCTAAATCCAGATATATATATATTTAAGTTTCTCTTGTGTTGCTCATCACGTCTATGTGATTTTCATCAAGCTCGACATCTATTTGGTTCGCTGAAAATACAGCGCAAATCTAGGGTTCGGTTATCCGACAAGGGGAGACTTCGATTCATGGTTGTGTTGATAGTTTTGGATCGAGGAGGTGAAACAGGGCCTGTTTGCAAACTTTTAGGGTGATCGGCGAAGATTAATGTCGATCGACAATGTGGTGGTCTCGACGACGGATTTTTGGGGGAGGGCCCGAATACGATGCGGTGGTAGTCAAGGGATGGAGGTGTCGATGAGGAGTTGATCCGCGCAATCTGTTTGAAGTTTCATGAGCTATGGGTTGAGAAAAGGGAGATCGAAGTTGGGTAATGGCTTGAGGATTTACTGGAGGATCTCGTTCGAACACGTGAGGAAGAAAGGGCGTGGCGGGCTGGGTTTCTAAACAAATGGATGGGCCGATTTTGTTGAGGTAAAGCCCAAAAGAAGAAATAAAGGGAAAATTTAGTTTAATTTTAATTTAAATTGTATTTAAACTTCGTAAATTCATAACTTCGTCATACGTGAACGAAATTCAGTGAAACAAGATCCGTTGGGATCGTATGGACGAGAGCTTCAAAGCGAAGCTGACTGGGAGTGGAATGGAGCTCGTCTGAATTTAGGGCGAATCAAATTGTTTGATTCAAATCAATAACAGTTTATCGTTCTTTAACGATGAACTGCAAATGTGAGTAAATCTCACTAACTCTGTTCAGTTTATATTTGTATAAACTGTACTTTATTTTTAATGATTGATTGCTGTGTATTGATTGTTAAATTGGACTGTTAAATTGGACCGTTAAATAGATTTGATTGAAAACGTAGATATAGTTATATATAGAAAACCGTCAATCAAATATGGGTTCTGATTATCAGTATATTTCATGTTGGGATGAAATTGATGTTATCTATATTGTCTAACATCTGTGATGCAGGGAAACAGGTTGGAGGAATCCGACTGGATTCCTCTACAGTTATTTTATTGTTTTTTTCATATATTTGGATATATGATGTGAATTATAACCTGTTGTTGATTGTGTGTGTATGGACGATATTGAACATCATGATTTGATATGATTGAATACCATAACATACCGAAACGTAGATAAAGGAGATTTTTCAAAATGATATTGAAAACAGAATATTTATAAACTGGAATATTTATAAATAAAGGAATATTTATAAATTGGGATATTTATAAATAGGAGATATTTGAAAAGGAAATAAATTCAAAACATTTCTTTTTGAATGGAAAGGCCTGTGTGGCGAGTTTGGGGATTTTCCCGATGCTCCCGTTACAAAGGAGGTTATGGCGAATTTTCCCGGGAATTTAAGGAGTTAGAATATTTCAAGAATAAATTTGAAAAGGGAATATTTGTAAACCATTTACAAATAGAACTGGAAAGGAAACATTATAAAAAGGGAAATCATTTTTAAAAGGGTAGAACCGTTATTTAAAAGTAAATCTTTTCAAATGAATAAAACGTTGTTATAAAGGAAATTTTTTTAAAGTGAATAAAGTAAATCGAATATAGACATTCGAAGTAGTTAATCGAATATGGTATTCGAAGTTAGTTAATCGAATATGGTATTCGAAAGTTAGTTAATCGAATATGGTATTCGAAGTTAGTTAATCGAATATAGACATTCGAAGTTAGTTAATCGAATATGGTATTCGAAAGTTAGTTAATCAAATATGTTATTCGAAAGGGGTTAGTCAAATAGAGTTAGTCAAATAGAGTTAACCAGTTAGAGTTAACCAGTTAGAGTTAATCAGTTAGAGTTAACCAGTTAGAGTTAATCGGTTAGAGTTAAAACGAACTAGAGTTAATCAAATATAGTTATTTGAGACAGAGTTAGTCAAACATGGTATTCAGGATAAGTTTCCATCTCGTACGACTGCTAGCGTAATTCGCAGGGCTGTAAATAGCCTACGGCGGTCGGATGTTTCCTGAGGGAATCAGGCGTAACCATTGTGATCGCTGCGATCTAGAATCAAGCGAATGGAAGTAAATCGAATATTAGTTATTCGATAGGAGTTAATCCAGTTGAGTAAGTAGGGTTGAATAAGTCAAGTTAACCAGTTGAGTTAGGTAAGTCAAGTAAACCAGTAAGGTTGAGTAAGTAGGGTTAAATAAGTCAAGTTAACCAGTTGAGTTAGGTAAGTCAAGTAAACCAGTAAGGTTGAGTAAGTAGGGTTAATCGAATGGAGTTATCAAATATCACTTATTCAAAGTAGATTTATCGA
Source organism: Allium sativum (assembly GCA_030737875.1). Classification (NCBI taxonomy): domain Eukaryota; kingdom Viridiplantae; phylum Streptophyta; class Magnoliopsida; order Asparagales; family Amaryllidaceae; genus Allium; species Allium sativum. The sequence continues at coordinate 421,239,744 of CM060909.1, read as the reverse complement.
ATATAGTGTACTCGAAGAGAAGAGAAATCGAATATAAGTTATTCGAAGTGAGATAATCGAATATAAGTTATTCGAAGTAAGATAATCGAATATTGGTTATTCGAGAAGAAGTTACGAATAGTTGTTCGAATGGAGTTAAATAGAGTTAGTCGAATATAGTTTATTCGAATAGAGTTAAATGAAGTTAAATCGAATATTAGTTATTCGATATGAGTAATCAAGTTAAGATAATCAAGTTAAGATAATCGAGTTAAGTTAGCAAGTTAAGTTATCAAGTCAAGATGATCGAGTTAAGTAAATAAGTTCAGTTCGTCGAGTTAAATTAATCGATGTTAGTTTCATCGAAAGGAGTTATCGATGTTAGTTTCATCGAAAGGAGTTATCGATGTTAGTTTCATCGAAAGGAGTTATCGATGTTAGTTTCATCGAAATGAGTTATCGATGGTAGTTTCATCGAAGGGAGTTATCGATTATAGTTTAATCGAAGTGAGATTTTCAAATATGAGATATTTGAAAGGAAGAGTTATTCGAAAAGAGATTTTCGAATATAATTTATTCGAAAGTAAGATTTTTAAATAAGAGATATTTGGAAAGGAAGAAGTTAATCGAATATAGGTTATTCGAAGAAGAGTTAATCAAATAGAGATTTCTCGAAGAGAGTTAATCGGCAAATTCGATTATATCGAATTCGGGAAAGTACTTATACTTTCCAGCGTTTAAATAGAGATTTATTTATTTATAAATAAATAAGTGTTAGGTTAATTATTCACTAATAAGGATAGAAGTTATAATTAGAGTTAGATAATTCGAAAGTAAGGCTTATAACGTTATCGTTATAACCAATGTTTTAAATATAGAAGTGGATTAGTAAAATTGAATCCGAGAAAGGCGTAAAGAAATTGTTAAAGATTAAAAGATAAACTTTGACCATTTCGAAGTTATAACGTTGTTCAGTTAAGGTCTGAGAGGTAATTATACCCCAACTTGAGTGACTTCCTTCTTAACTAAGAAATGGTAAGGTTTGATCGTAAAAGAGTTTTGGAAATGTTTTCCAAACGAGAATCAGAAATGTTTTCTGATAAAAGAAAAAAAATAAGAATTTAGAATATAGGGAACATGAGATAAGTAAATAAATAAACTAAAGAGATTAATGTTAAATGATGTTTGTTCGATATGATTTCCATCTGGAAATAATATCGTTGTTTGCACACTTGTTTTTCTTTGATAGTTAACTCAACGACTATCGAAGTTTTGACCATTTTAACGTTGTTAATATGGAGAGACCGGTTGGATTATTATCCATAGAACCACTCTGTATTGGCATAAGCGTCGCGAATCATATATGTCAAAGATAATTGAAGACGGAGTAAAATGCAAGGGCTATGCTGTTTACAGAATAGTGCCTTCGGTTTGTCCAGTCCCAGGACAACTTGTATGGACGAAGGTCTGACAGAGTATATCCAATGGATCGCGTAAGTTGATCTGTTCAAACGTATTCACGTTTGGTGGCGGAGGAATTCGTTTCTCTTAGCTGTATACCCGTGTTATTTTTGGATAAGTCAATTTGTGATTTGGCGGGTATGACGATGTGACATTCTAAGTGAATGAAGATGGATGTCTGACATAGTATTTCCAGACGGTCACGTACATTGATTTCTTCAACTATACCAAGAGTGGAAGCGGAGAAGGAAACTTCTTTTAGCTGACACGTAATGTATGGTTGTAGACGTCAATTAGTGATTTTCGATGGATCTGACAATGTGGCATTCGAAGTGAATCTGATGTGATGATAAAGCGTAGCTTCTAGCCTCATCAACCGGTAAATGATAGAAATCGGGCAGGCAGCATGGCTAAGTCGGTCGCACCGAAGTAGGGTGTATAATCACCTATCTAGTGAATATTCATTTGTTTCTTAAATCTATCAATGCTGTCCCATATATATACGGGAACGGTTGCTGATCCCAACCGTTGGTGATGTACATTCGATACACTCAAGCGAAATGAGTGGTCGGTCATGTGTGGCTGAGTTGCAAGATGTTCTTGTTGAACTCCAGTGTATCGTTCCTAGAGTACACTGATCGGAAGGTGATTCCATACCTTGTCATAGTTGGAAATCCATTAACCAATACGTGCTTGCGGTTTTGATTGTATACTATATATGTAGAACGTGAGATGAAAGCGTTTCTGCTAGTTGATATCTATTTGTACATAGACATTATTATAATATCAAAAGGTTTTTGATATAAAGATATTTTGGATTCTCATAAGGAAAAAACCCGTTCCGTTATGCGGCGTGGTCTTATGAGATATCGTTTACTTGTTCATATACCTGTTTTAAACTGTTTTACTCACACCAGTCCCATGACTGACCCGGAGTTTATTTGTTGTTTTCCCTAAACTCTTGGGTGCCTAAATTTGTACGGGCAGTCAAGTAGTCGGGTTTTACAGATATACTGGAAGAGCGTGGAGCAGGAGGCTTCAAGATCATATAGCTATAGTTATTTCCGCTGTGTTGTAAGTGCTGTACTCTGATAAGTGCTATTGTATACATAACTGTTATATTTCAAAGTTATGTTATCTATTATATGTTATTCGTTCCGCTGTGAGATTCGTGTTACTCTGATGTTGTGTTCTTCTTCTTCTTCTATTCTAAGTTTCTATCTTATCTATTCTCACCCTCTATTTTCTTTCATTAACTACCGGGATTTTTCGACGGTTTGGTTATCGACGTCGGGCTTACGTCGATAACCAAAGCCGCGCATAAATCCGGGTCGTTACAGGGCCAGTCCACCGATGTGGATTAAACTTAAACCCTGAACATGCGTTTCCCCACCCTATGGGGCGTAGGTGAGCCAACTAAATGACTCCATCGGTTCGAGAACGACCGGTTCGAGAACGACCGATCAATCCGAGGCGCCTCGCAACAGCAACAACCACATAAGTCAAACTCGTCAGGGCGTGTAAAACCACTGACGCCACTTCTAGCTAGAAAGAAACGCATGCCCTCCCTGACGTCCTCTCCCGTTTTTGGTTCATACCAGGTGTGAAACTCGCGAAGCAAACGTTACACAAAGCTACGCCACAAAGGCCTTGCTTTGATCATCACCACAAGACTTTGCTTTTCAACAGAAGCCTCGATCAATTGCCACTTAGGCATGCCACACAGGCAGTTCACTCCATGCGTTTGATATCCATCAATATATAACCCCTGAGCTCGTGCGTCTCAGAGAAGGGCGTTAAGCAAAAGAATAAATTCTCCGCCGCCAAGCAGATATATATTTAATAGAGATCAATCACACGGACTAAAATCCAATGTCAGACACACAGTCCATTTACAATTCCGTTCTGGGGCTGAACGAAACCGGAGGCACCTAGTACCCCGCATATCCATCGATCTCCAAGTACGTCTGGACGATCACTAACTGTTTCCATCTTCTCGGGTGTATAGCCCAATCAAGATCATCAGTAACCACCCAAACGACGTGAAGACTTCCGGTCTTCGACCATCGTCTTCATCTTCGATTTATCGTCGTATCAGTTATTCAGAATGGGATAAACCCGGTCTTTCCGAATAACTCGCGTATATTTTAAATAAGTGTTACACAAACACAACATACGCCTCATTCCAATTCATCAGTCACTAACCGTAAATTAATCAAGAGAATAATTTCCCAAATATTAACCCCGAAGGCCGAAACCAACATCAGATCGATATCCAGAAAACCATTCTGCTTGGCTAACCGACAGTTAGTTTCTAAATTTCACATTCATAGGGAAAGGTTCCCATTAATTTTATCCAAGATAAATTCCTTGAATTTATTCCTTATTCTATTTTTGAATCTCAATTCAAACTAGTCGGGATTAGCGAACCTTACCGAAGTAATTATTTATTTTAATTTCCCCATCCCAACCTATTCATCCCATGAAGTAAAACTGGTAATACTTCATATCTAACACCACAGTGTTATCGGTAAATTCAATTACCATTTCACGTTCAAATCTAATTAAAGATTTAACTATCGCCTGGAGCAAAACTGGTGATACTCCATTTTCGATCATTTCAATCTAATTAAAGATTCATTAAAACTCCACTTAGTTTTAACCTTCGACTGGGTTAAAGAATCAGTGTCATTTAAAACACGGTTCACGATAAACCCAAAATCACATTCATTAATTATCGGGTTAAAGAACAAGTGTTATTTAAAACACTGTTCACGATAAACCCAAAAATCAATACCAATTCAATTCCAATTAAATATCATTTAATTGGTACACTTCATTAAATCTAAATAAAAAGATTTAATCTTTTCTCAACTGGGTTCAAGAACAGTGTTAGTGAAGACACCATTCACGACAAACCCAAATCACATTTGATATTCAATATAAGGCTCTGAATAGAAAATATATCGGCTTATATTCAATATCAAATTCTACGATTAACAAATGTCGTATTGGAAATAACGATATAAATATATATCTTTCAAATTTCCATAACAACATCTGTATAATCACGAATTCCAATCATCGAAATATTCCGAAGACAATTTCGATTCAAATCCACTCCAATGCAATCATTGGAAATTCTGGTTATTTTTAAAACCCTTTTCAAATTCAATTTATTTATTTAAAAATAAATAGAATTATATTTCTAGTTCAAAACTAGTTCATTTCGATAAAAATCTATTTTTATCTTTTCAAATATGGAGTTTTTCACCCCAAATCTTCACAAATCATTTCTTATGATTTTACACAAATTATTACTATTTTTAATAATTTTATCAAGGCCCGTACAGTCGATTTCCACCAATGGCCATCAAACTGCACTTACAGCGACCTTTTTCGAATTTGATTTGGACGTATCTCCAAATCCAACCGTTAGATTTCAAATTTCTAACATTCGTTAGAAAGCTCTTTTCGATACGAACCCAACGGTTCCGGTTTTAGGAGAATCCGACGGTCGGATCTCCCGTAATGTCCGTTTGAAATAAATGGTCGAAATTCACGAACTGCCGCGGCGCGGCGCGTTCTATTCAGGCCATTATATTATATATATAATATATATTTCGTCGATTTCTATTTAAAACGAATTATATAAATATTTTTAAATTCTTTTCAAAAGCAATTTCAACCTCCATTTCAATTCAAATCAAAATTGAATTCTTCTTTATAAATTCGTTTTAAAATTCATTTCTATTCAATTCAAATTTCAATTCAATTTGAATTCATTTCAATTTGCTTTCAATTCAATTTGAATTCGTTTTATATTCAATTCATTTCGAAATCGTTTTCAATTCATTTCATTTCGAAATCGTTTTCAATTCATTTCATTTCAATTCATTTCATTTCGAAATCGTTTTCAATTCATTTCATTTCGAAATCGTTTTCAATTCATTTCATTTCGAAATCGTTTTCAATTCATTTCATTTCGAAATCGTTTTCAATTCATTTCATTTCGAAATCGTTTTCAATTCAATTTATTCAAAATGAATAAAATCGATATAAATATCGTTCACGTCAAAATGGCGTCAATCTAATCAACACGGCTTCATAAATTTCTATTTTCAAATATTCTATTTCAAATATTTCTTTTTCAAAATAGTTGTTATTATCAAAATATTTCGTTCAACACATGACCAATCTCAATGGATGAGTACTGTCAACACATGAACCTTTATTTTATATTGATAAAGATGTAAATTTTATTACTAAAATATTTCATTCAACACATGACCAATCTCAATGGATGAGTACTGTCAACACATGAACCTTTATTTTATATTATTCTTTATTTTTCAAATTGGAATGAGGCCCAATCAATTACCATATAACGTTAATTATATGGATTTTCATACATCACATGTATATAATAGCATTGAAAAATAATCAACCATCAACCAAAGTGCACTACACTGTATAAGCATCAAATACAAATATCTAACGCTTATAACAGCCTGTCAATCAATCGATCGACATATTTAATCAATCAGGATGAGTGAACTTCACATTTCATCCTAACACCCGTGTGGGGTTTCAAACAATCAAACACATATTTTATTTGTGCAGTTGGGCGATGTGTAAAATTTATCGTCCCAATCAATGTCCTTCAAATAGGTGTACATAAACAAACCGTCCGGTTTGTGAATGAATATTTATTTATTCACATTCACGTTAAAAATTATATTTTTAACGATAAAACATTTTATTCAACCTATGAATATTCTATTCGGTTCATTTATTCAATAAAATGATATTTTTATTTTTCTAACATATTTTAGAAAATTTCGGCGGCATAACGGCACGATACTAGAAACGGGACAAGGCCTAGCCTTATCCCCGGTCTAGTGAAGGCCCACGCCATTCACACATCAATCAAATCAATTTCATTTCACCAAACCATTCAATTCAAACCAAATCATCTAACTAATTTTTGCAACCAAACAAACAAGTCCATGGTCTGTGGACGATTGTGTCGGGTGCTACTAAGCACCGTCTGCATCCTAGTATATATATATATATAACTAGAAAAAGAAATTGAAGAGTGAGAAATTCTCACCGATAGCTATCCAAACATCTTTGATTCTTCTTTGATAAAAATCTTCATCGTTATCGCCTTTTTGACATCTTCGTTGCCCGCTTTCACTACCTATGTAAAAATCGAATTTTTACTTCGCTATTCAATATATAAAAATCGAATTTTTACTTCGAAGTTCAATATATAAAAATCACATTTCTATTTCGAAATTTAAATTATAAAGATCATATTTTTATACGGTGTTTATATATATAAAACTAAAAATAAAATTCACTGTTATTTACATTGATTTGTATATAGACTCAATGTGAATTTACATACAAATCATGTTCTTAAATCAATGCTAATTTTATTTTTAAAACATCATATTTTTACATCAAGTCTATTTCTATAAACATCATATATATATATATTGTCATTTCTATTTCAAAAACAACACATTTTTATATCATGCTATATTTAATTAAAAACTGATTTTTAAATGATGTTTTTACATAAAAACTGCTCTTTTTTTTTTAATAATGTATTAACATAAAAAAAACTACTGTTATATATAATGTATTTAACAAAAAAACTACTGTTATATATAATGTATTTAACAAAAAAAACTACTGTTATTACCTTTCTTCCTCGACGTTCTAATTCCTTCAGGCCGACGTCGATTGAGCCACCATCCTAGGGTTTAAAACCTGCGCCGCCACACACCACCGGAGATCCATCGGAGTGCGCCACTTGCTTCGACGTCATGAGCCGTTCCTCTCCCCTCAACTACGGCCATCTCGCTCCACCCACGGCGCCAGGAAACGGCGGCGAGCGATGGCTCCTTGAGCCCCGAATTTGAGAGCATCAGGCCACGAAAAATCATCAAATCCGTATGGATTTGTAGCTCGAGAGATGCTCATTTATTTTGCTTTGGAAGCTTAACGAATCATGCAGTGGATTGAAATTGATTAGGGATTAAAAACAGGACAATATCGACCTTCGTTTTCAATAACGCGGCGGCTCAGAAGTGAGAGGATAGGGTTTCCATTATTTATATATAATTTTTAATTATTTTAATTTCTAAAATACCCTTTTGTTGATACAAACTCTAAATCGAACCTAACGACCATCGCCCCTAGCTAAATAACCCCATTCCGAACACAATGGGATATGTTTCGTAAGCCAATTCGGCCGTTTCGACCTGTTTTCATCAAAATTAAAATATAAATCAGTATATTCAATTTTTAACGTACATTTCAATTTACCGGGGCCACATACCGACTCTATAAATTCCCGAAAAATATTTTCTAGCTTCGTATTGACGATACGGTCCTAACAAAACTAGTTTCGTCGAATTCTGAGACCGTTTGAAAAATGGCCAATTTCCAGTCGATTAAAATCAACTAAAACTGGTCAAACGCGTTTTCCTTTGCCACACTCACATATTGATTCGAAAAATTATGAAATTTAAAACCTAGCAATAATTTGACATCACGGACCCAACAAAACTGGTTTCGTCGAAATCCGAGGTCGTTTACAAAATTCCCATTTTTAAGGGCCTGAATTCCATAGCGACTATTCAGAATTTTCAACTAGACATATCTTTTGATTCCCGCTATGACATCTTGATTTTTCGGATTCGTTGGAAAGATATTATCAATTAGATCCTATCATTTTTGGTTTCACTAAAATCCGGATTGTTTTGCACCCGGTACATTCAATTGAAGTTTGAAATCGAATTATCGAACTACCGCGCCATTTTCAATTCTATTTATAATTATATATAAATATTTATATTCTAACGACGACGCGTATAATATATACGTTCGAATTCTATTCAAAATAAATTTCTCGTCGATATTATTTAAAATAATTCGTTTTAAATAATCAAACTTCGCTAAAATTGCCAGAATAAAAATTTTAAACTGGCCCAGATTTTCGGGTTGTTACAATGGATCCGTGATGTCAAGTTATTGCTAGATTCCAATTTTCATAATTTTTCGAATCAATATGTGAGCGTGGCAAAGGAAAACGCGTTTGACCAGTTTAGTTGATTTTAATCGACTGGAAAATGGCCATTTTTCCAACGGTCTCAGAATTCGACGAAACTAGTTTTGTTAGGACCGTATCGTCAGTACGAAGCTAGAAAATATTTTTCTGGAATTTTTCGAGTTAGTATGTGACCTCGGTAAATTGAAATGCGCGTTCAAATTCAATATATAGAGTTTTATGTTGATTTTAACGAAAACTGATCGAAACGATCGAATCAGCCTATGATACATATCCCATTGTGTTCAGAATGGGGGTAATTAGCTATGGACGACAGGCGTGGGCCTCGTTTCGAGTTCGTATGTAAAAATCAATTTTTTCATAATAAAATAATTAAATAAATAAAAAAAATTACCCTCTCTTCCCCTTATACTTCTGCCCCCCCTTCAAAATCATTCTACATAAAAAAAAGAAGGAAAAAGGGAGAGGAGCGTCGCCCCCCTAAACCGCCGCCACCTCGAAGAGACCCCCCTCCTCGTCAGATCGGAGACCACCCCCCCTTGCGCGCAATCGCGAAGACCCCCCCTTGCGTGCAACCGCGAAGACCCCCCTGCGCGCAACCGCGACAGCCCCCCCTTCGCCTGACCTCGCCCTCCGCCTGCGCCACCTCAGCGCGCCACCCCGACCATCCCGCTCCTCTCCCTCTTCTTCTGAAGTCAACGACGAGCCCTAGTTCGCGTGTGGATCTCGATGACAACCTGGAATTGTTCGACGAGGGGTTCAGTCCTTTTACAGAGAAGACGAAGAAGGTTTAAAATTCTAAACCTTTAATTAGTTTAACTATTTACCATTAGCAATTCATTTAATGTAATTAGTTTAGTTAATTTACTAATTTAGCATAGTTTTGAAATGAAATTAACATTCTTTTTGAAATGAAATTAGCTTGATTTTTGAATAGGATTTTTAAAATAGGAAAGATCAGATTTTTAAAATAGGAAAGATCAGATTTTTAAAATAGAAAAGATTAGATTTTTAAAATGCAAAAGATTAGATTTTTAAAAATGAAAAGGCGAAATCTTTAAATTTGAAAGGGCGAAATCTTTAAAAATGAAAAGGCGAAATCTTTATATTTAAAAAGACAAAACCTCTATGTAGAGTATAGCGTGATAAAAATAGAATTTTTACCTATATAGTAGCGAAGTAAAAATTCGATTTTTATATATTGAATAGCAAAGTAAAAATTCAATTTTTATATATTGAATAACGAAGTAAAAATTCGATTTTTATATATTGAATAACGAAGTAAAAATTCGATTTTTATATATTGAATAGCGAAGTAAAAATTCGATTTTTATATATTGAATAGCGAAGTAAAAAATTCAATTTTTATATATTGAATAGCGAGTAAAAATTCGATTTTTATATATTGAATAGCGAAGTAAAAATTCGATTTTTACATATTGAATAGTAAAGTAAAAATTCGATTTTTACATATGTAGAAAATACGGGCAACGAAGGTGACCAAAAGGCGAGAACGACGAAGACTTCTACAAAAGAAGAGTCGGGATGATTGGATTAGCTATCAGTGAGAACTTCTCACTCAAATTTCCTTTTCTAGTTATATTATAATATATACTAGGATGCAGACGGTGTTTAGTAGCACCCGACACCCGTCTTCCACAGACCATGGATGGCTTGTTTGTTTGATTGATGTAATGTTCTTCTGTTTGTGTCCTGATTTGTCCTGTTCTCAAACGATCAGGGGTTTCGAACGGTCAAGATCGGTTTAACGACTGATTCGGATCGAGCGAAATTCCTTGCCGTCACATTTGGTATCAGAGCTTTGGTTTACAGAGCTCGAGAACAAGACACATTAGAACCATACGAAAGAATTCATCAGAACATGGATTAGTAATATCCAATTAGAATGACTCGTTGGAGATAGGATCAGTAGTATCCTAGAACGGGTGTGAAGAGTATATTTTTCAAATGAAAACAATTTTTGTTTTGAAAATTTAAATCAATTCTATGTATTTGAATATTTATTTATTTTGAATTTGGACAATCCGCTATATAAAGATTTTGCATATACGCGTCATGAACGTATATTCGAAGTTTTAATATACCGGATAGATATAGAACCGCACTCTAGTCGCCCGGACATGGTCCTGATGATGAAGTATACCATCACCAGCATTTATTTCCGAGTGACGAAGGTGTGATATCTATATATTTCCATTAGACTGGTGTGAGAACCAAAACTAATATAGCTAGAACACTTTGTTGTGAATTGGCATCAAAAACATGATTTTCTGTATATATATCAAAATTATGAATTTGAAACGTTAATCCACTAATTGATTGATGTTTGTGTTGTTTGTTTATTTTTTGATAATTTTTGAACCATTATGCCTAATTGAACCAATATTGAATTGTATTGAAAATTGGTCGCATTTGCTTGCATATACATATACTTACATTGAACAGGTCATAGCAAGGAGGCTAGAGCCGAGAATAAAATTTGCTTGCCCAACAAATAGGTACATGTTTACTATAATTTACTATTTTGTTTGGGTGATGATGATTTTATGAGCCTATTGGCTAGCCGCTTGGCTTTTTCTTTTTCTTTTTGGGATCAGAAGGCCTGTATGGCAATTTCGGGATTTTCCCGTGGCTCCCGGTGCAGGGGAGGTTATGGCGAATTTTTTCGAAAATTTAGGGTGTTAGCCAAATTTTTGAAAATTCTCAGAAACTGAAAAGTTGGAGAATGGAAGCCAGATCGAACGTAGAGTTGATTAATCAAACCACTTTCGACTTTGTTCCTTTTCGGGGACAAAAAGTTTTAAGTGGGGGAGATTGTAATAACCCGGAAAATCTGGGCCAGTTTAAAAATTTTATTTTGGCAATTTTAGCGAATTTTGAATATTTAAAATAGGTTATTTTAAATAATACCGGCGATAAATATATTTAGAACGTATATATTTATATACGTCATCGTTAGAATATAAATATTTATATATAATTATAAATAGAATTGAAAATGGCGCGGTAGTTCGATAATTCGATTTCAAACTTCAATTGAATGTACCGGGTGCAAAATAAACCGGATTTTAGTGAAACCAAAAACATTAGGATCTAATTGATGATATCTTTCCAACGAATCCGAAAAAGCAAGATTTCATAGCGGGAATCAAAAGATATGTCCAGTTGAAAATTCTGAATAGTCGCTATGGAATTTCGGCCCTTAAAAAAAGACATTTTGCAAACGACCTCGGATTTCGACGAAACCATTTTTGTTGGATCCGTGATGTCAAGTTATTGCTAGATTCCAATTTTCATAATTTTTCGAATCAATATGTGAGCGTGGCAAAGGAAAACGCGTTTGACCAGTTTAGTTGATTTTAATCGACTGGAAAATGGCCATTTTTCCAACGGTCTCAGAATTCGACGAAACTAGTTTTGTTAGGACCGTATCGTCAGTACGAAGCTAGAAAATATTTTTCTGGAATTTTTCGAGTTAGTATGTGACCTCGGTAAATTGAAATGCGCGTTCAAATTCAATATATAGAGTTATATGTTGATTTTAACGAAAACTGATCGAAACGATCGAATCAGCCTACGATACATATCCCATTGTGTTCAGAATGGGGGTAATTAGCTATGGACGACAGGCGGTGGGCCTCGTTTCGAGTTCGTATGTAAAAGTCAATTTTTTCATAATAAAATAATTAAATAAATAAAAAAAATTACCCTCTCTTCCCCTTATACTTCTGCCCCCCCCCCCCCCTGGTTCAAAATCATTCTACAGAAGAAGAAAAAAGAAGAAGGAAAAAGGGAGAGGAGCGTCGCCCCCCCTAAACCGCCGCCACCTCGAAGAGACCCCCCCTCCTCGTCAAATCGGAGACCCCCCCTTGCGCGCAATCGCGAAGACCCCCCCCCTGCGCGCAACCGCGAAGACCCCCCTGCGCGCAACCGCGACAGCCCCCCCCCTTTGCCTGACCTCGCCCTCCGCCTGCGTCACCTCAGCGCGCTACCCCGACCATCCCGCTCCTCTCCCTCTTCTTCTGAAGTCCACGGCGAGCCCTAGTTCGCGTGTGGATCTCGATGACAACCTGGAATTGTTCGACGAGGGGTTCAGTCCTTTTACAGAGAAGACGAAGAAGGTTTAAAATTCTAAACCTTTAATTAGGTTAACTATTTACCATTAGCAATTCATTTAATGTAATTAGTTTAGTTAATTTAATAATTTAGCATAGTTTTGAAATGAAATTAACATTCTTTTTGAAATGAAATTAGCTTGATTTTTGAATAGGATTTTTAAAATAGGAAAGATCAGATTTTCAAAATAGGAAAGATCAGATTTTTAAAATAGAAAAGATTAGATTTTTAAAATGCAAAAGATTAGATTTTTAAAAATGAAAAGGCGAAATCTTTAAATTTGAAAAGGCGAAATCTTTAAAAATGAAAAGGCGAAATCTTTATATTTAAAAAGACGAAATCTCTATGTAGAGTATAGCGTGATAAAAATAGAATTTTTACCTATATAGTAGCGAAGTAAAAATTCGATTTTTATACATTGAATAGCGTAGTAAAAATTCAATTTTTATATATTGAATAACGAAGTAAAAATTCGATTTTTATATATTGAATAACAAAGTAAAAATTCGATTTTTATATATTTAATAGCGAAGTAAAAATTCGATTTTTATATATTGAATAGCGAAGTAAAAATTCGATTTTTATATATTGAATAGCGAAGTAAAAATTCGATTTTTATATATTGAATAGCGAAGTAAAAATTCGATTTTTATATATTGAATAGCGAAGTAAAAATTCGATTTTAACATATGTAGAGAATACGGGCAACGAAGGTGACCAAAAGGCGAGAACGACGAAGACTTCTACAAAAGAAGAGTCGGGATGATTGGATTAGCTATCGGTGAGAACTTCTCACTCAAATTTCCTTTTCTAGTTATATTATAATATATGCTAGGATGCAGACGGTGTTTAGTAGCACCCGACACCCGTCATCCACAGACCATGGATGGCTTGTTTGTTTGATTGATGCAATGTTCTTCTGTCTGTGTCCTGATTTGTCCTGTTCTCAAACGATCAGGGGTTTCGAACGGTCTAGATCGGTTTAACGACTGATTCGGATCGAGCGAAATTCCTTGCCGTCACATTTCAATATATTTTACTTTCGACATTTCAATATATTTCACTTTCGACATTTCAATATATTTTACTTTCGACATTTCAAAATAATTCACTTTCGACATTTCAATATAATTGATTTTCAGCATTTCAATATATTTTACTTTCGACATTTCAATATATTTCACTTTCAACATTTCAATATTTTTTACTTTCGACATTTCAAAATAATTCACTTTCGACATTTCAATATAATTGACTTTCAGGGAATGGATATATATCATTTCAATCCAAGGTGATAACAGTGATATAAAAATATGGACAATATCCGTACAGTTCAAAACATCCACAAATAAACACACATCACAACCATCATCCAAACAGTTCAATTTGCAATAATTTACTGATTATATGTGTCAGGGTTTAACTAGCAATTCAATTCAAAATAAACTAACTGGCAATTTAATTTCTAACAGTTTAAATTAGATGTCCATTTAAAATAGAAATCAACAAACAACAATCAAATAAATCACAGAAATTCAATTTCACAAAAATGTGAATATTTTTGCAGTGTAAGAAAACTCACATTGATTGGTTTTAGAATCGTTAATTAACGATTTCTTTAACTGAACTAAACAACGTGTTTAATTCAATCAAAAATTTCAGCTAGCTCATATAACAGACCCGTCAGTTCCATCGCGTAGCCTTTGTCGCAGCGAATCCAACGCACTTTGTTTCGCGAAAATCTGATTTAATTCGAACAAGTTATGGCAATTTTAAACATTTATTATATTTATAATTAATTTAATAATTATTAAACCCTAATCACTTCACTAATTTCCATCAGCAAATCTGGGCCGTTTCTTTCTGCTTCTTCTTCCTTCTGATTTCAACCCCGTCTGAACCCATTTTCACAAAATTAAGGTTCACCTTTTCCGCCTTCAAGAAGCCACCGGACCTCCATCCTCCTGCGCCACGTCGAAGACCCTGACACCGCCTACCCCCGCGCTGAGCAGCGCCCAGTTCGGTGCTCCCATCGCCTCGTAAGGCGCGCCCGAACAACAGCAGGTCATGAGGCCCCTGCGCCTCCATTCCTCCACAAAACTCCATCTCAACCGTATAGATTTCTAGCCTGTGAACTCCTCTTCCATTTTCGTATATAAATCACTCACTAATTCTTGGTATTTTGGAGGTGATTAACGAATTTGTTCGGTGTGTTTTTGGCCATCCATAGCTGATGACGGCGCAACATTTATGAGGACAAGGGTTTGGAGACAAAGGGGTATATATAGTATATATTAATTATTATTTTATTCTATTATTTTTTTAGATTGAAATTTCGCGTACGAACTCCAAATCAAACCCAACGACTGTCGCCACTAGCCAAATACCCTCATTCCGAACACAATGGGATATGTTTCATAAGCCAATTCGATTGTTTGAATCAGTTTTTCTTTAAATTAAAATATAAATCAATATATTGAGTTTCAAACGTACATTTCAATTTACCGGGGCCACATACTAACTCTAAAAAATCTAGAAAAATAAATCTATCTTTGTTTTGACGATACAGTCCTAACAAAACTAATTTCGTCAAATTCTGAGTCTGTTTGGAAAATGGCCATTTTCCAGTCGATTAAATTCAAACTGAAATTACCAAACACGTTTTCTTTTGCCACGCTCACATATTAAATTCAAAAATTATGGAAATTGAAACCCAACAATAATTTGATATTCCGGATCCAACAAAAATGGTTTCGTCGAAAACGAAGGTCGTTTGCAAAATGGCTATTTTTAAGGGTTATATATTATATTAAAATATATATAAATTCTACAGCGACTTTTCTGAATTTTAAACTGGACATAACTTTCAGTTTATAAAGTGAAATCTCAGTTTCTTACATTCGTTAGAAAGATATGATTAAACAGATTCAAATATTTCTTGTTTCGCTGAAATCCGATTTATTTTGAATCCTGTACATTCATTTGAAATTTAAAATCGAATTTTCAAACTACCGCGCCATTTCAGGCTCGTTATAAAATTTAAATAAATTTATACGTTCTAACCTCGATTAAACTAAATTTTTAATCGTTATTATTTAAAATAATCATTTTAAATATTCGAAATTCATTAAAATAACTAAAATAAAAATTTTAAACTGGTTCTGAAAATCAGGGTCGTCACAATCTCCCCCACTTAAAACTTTTCGTCCTCGAAAAGGAACGAAGCCGAAAGTCGTTTAACCAACCAACTCACCTTCCGTTCTGGCTTTCATTCTTCAACCTTTCAGTTCCTAAGAATTTTCAAATTTGGCTAACGCCCTAAATTTTCGAAAAATTTCGCCATAACCTCCTTTGTGCGGGGAGCATCAGGAAAATCCCCAAACAGCCACACAGGCCCTTTCATCTCAAAAAGAAAAAAAAGAAAAAAGAAAAAGCCAAGCGGCTAGCCAAGCGACTAGCCAATCGGCTCATAAAATCATCAAATCCCAATCAATATAATAAACATGTACCTATTGGTCGGGCACACAATTTTATTCCTCTTCTTAGCTTTCATGCTATGACCTGCTCAATATATATACATGTACATATATGCAAATTTCAATAAATTTCAATTCAGTTCAAATTTGATTCTATTTGGCTAAATTTTTACCTTTTGTTCTCTTATTGGTTTTATCGTTCCAATACTTTAATTAGTTGAACTAATTATCAAACATCATAACCAGCAATCAATTTGTGAATTAAATTTCCAAAACATATAACTTATGTATACTCAAAAATCATATTTTCGATGCCAAATCACAACCATTAACCTCTAACTAAGTTTTGGTTCTCGAGCTTTGTAAACCAAAGCTTTTCCATTAAATCTCAGTTAAAAGACTAATAAATTCCAAATCATAATTTCATTGTTAATCGGGTTTTAAGAACTAATGTCATTTAAAACAATGTTCACAATCAACCCAAAACCAACTTCCACTTAATTCTAATTATATTTGTTAACTATAATACTTCTTTAAACCTTAGTTAAAAGATTTTTTTCCCTCAAATGGGTTCAAGAACAGTGTTATTTAAGATACCGTTCACGACAACCCAAAATCCAATTTGTTATTTAAAACTATTGGATTTTTTTTATATATACTTATTTCAACTATATTAAAAATTTCTATATGCCAGTATTTCGTTTTATCTATACTTATTCTCAATATATTTGAAATTTACATACTTACTCATTTCAATTTCTATATATGTTAATACTTTAATTCATCTACATCTTATTATCACTATGTTTTTGATTGACTTGCTTAAATATTTTTGTAAATTTTTTTTAAGCTTATCTTTGACATTTTATTCAACCAGAATCTAAGTCCATTTTCCTTTATCCATAACTAACCAAATTTGTAATTATTGTTAATTCACGTTATTTCACAACTTATAGACTTTAGTTCCTCTGTTATTTACGTTACTTTATAAATTTATTACTATGGAATGACTTGTTACCTAATTTCTTAAGTTTATACATTACTTAAGACACCTTTCCTTTTTTTTCAATTCTATTCAAGTTTACAATTATCTCAGGAGGTTACAATTTTAGTTATTACCAATCCTTTGCAAATACTTCATCCATTTGTTAATCATTTCAGAACATTAACAAATTATTATTATTTTATTACAACCACTTGATTTAACCTTTATAACATTTCTTTGGTTCAAATTCATTTTTTTCATCTTTACTTTTCTTTATCTTCATAACATTTCTGTGATTCAACACATCATTTTGAACATGTTATTCATTTAAATTTCACTAGTAAAATATTTCAGTACATATATATACTCTTAAACTTCTCATTTAGGCAGGTTTGTATATATAACAAATGAAATTTTAGTATTTCACAACTTACTCTTATTTATCAAAGTAACAGGAGTATTTGTTTCATTTTTTTCTTTAACATTTTCCTTACTTTATGTTTCAATTTCATAATATTATATTATATTTTCATTTATATTTTTCTTATCCATTTATCATATTTCTTTATTCACCTATTCAAATTTCGTTTGATATTAATACTGACAATTATTTATTTCGTTGATTATCAACAAGGATAGTAATTTGTATAAATAGAGACTTGAGAATCTTAAATACCAGTTTCTTTTCAAAACGTTTTGAAATAATATATACTATACATAAATAATTTTTTTTATACCGAAACATACTCAAGATTTCAAATTTAAAATTTCAAAAACGAATAGGTAGCAATGCTACCAAGTGGTCCCCACTTTGAGACTCGAAAATGAAAGTCGATGACTATGATCATCTCATCACCGAAATTTATTTCCCAGTAGCAAAATAGAGTACTTAACCAAATTGTTTTTTTATTTGAATATCCTTCAAATATTACTACTATAAATTTTTTCAAAGTCTCGAAAATCATTTAAAACCAATTGGATTTAAATATCTCAAATTCTCCATTTTAATTTATTTTATTTATACTCCCTCATTAATTATAAATCAAATATAAATTTTGATTTTTTTACTGTAATCAATAGGTTAAAAATATTGATTACTGAACCATTTAACTCTCTGAATTTCAAAGTATATCCTTTGTATACAAAATATATAATCGAAAACTATGTTGTGTCAAAATACCCTATTCAAGTGTTTTAGAACTCCTATCGATAACGTTGTCCAGACGCATCGACCAGAACTCCAAACTCAAACTCAACAAGCCAAACAACACAATACAAAATCATTTTATATCAAAATACAAGTACGCTCTCTCATATATATATATACACTCAGAACTCATTCTAGGGTGTTACTAACCCATCTCTAATGAGTAAATACCAATAGAGCCAAGGTTTACTGCTAAACCATAAGCTCTGATACCAACTGTAACGACCTTGAAATCCGTACCTTTTGAATCGACAATAATCCACACATGTCTGACTCAAAACTGTACGTATTTACAGATTGTTAAATGACGATCCACATCTTCAACCATTATAGTCAAAAATATAGATAATCAAGGGGATTAATTTAGAATTAGAAAGAAAGAAGAAAACAAACACAGAATCTCGCAATGGAATAAACAAAATATAATAATCAAATAATAGTTCATGAAGCTGTTTAAAATAAACATTTGATCATTTTACAACATTTATCAGAGTTATACATTTATATGCATAACTGGTAATACAGAGTAATGCAACAGAATAGTAGTGGGATACAATAGTAATAATAGTATACCGTCTTCGTCTTCATCCTTCAGAAGATAACCTTTGAAACTGGGATGCTCAAGTCTGACCCGAGCGTAATAGCGTGAAAATAAAACAAGCTCGGATCAGGCAAAAATATTCTCATCTAAGTCAAATCGATATCATATGAACATGCACACACATAACTCAAGAGATGTTACGGGAAATTCCATCTCCTAAGGATCCGTCAAACTAGATACTATATAATATAATTTCGCTATTATACTAGTGTCTATTCACAAATACTTGTCAGAAAAATAGCGTAAGAGGGGTTACATTGATTACCATTACAAAGTTTATAAGCACATGGTCTATGCAGGTCCTGTAACACAACCAGTAACGTCGGTAGCCAGTGAGTCCCCTATAGACCTATGCCAAAAATCAAAATCGTAGTTGCCTTGCATAAGGATAAACGTATGACAAGGCACAAGAGGCTATACCCAAAGTAGTATGCTACTAGTTTTCCTGATCCAGACTGGTGGTTACCCCTAACGGCCCACCGTAGACATCCACCCCATATCGAATCAAAGGGAAATACCTCCCATCAAGGGTGCGCACCAACAAAACAACAACAACTGAATAGTAGTAGTATGGACCCGAGGCCCAGGAAAATCGAAGAGCAGATGTCCACTAAGACGTAGTCAAGCCTCATTTGGTCTGGCACGGCTCCTGTTTTAGTCATTTCAAATCGACACAAGTGTCGGGGTCATCCATTATCGTTCACTTTCTTCAAATCCAGTAATCGCCTCCAAATTCATCTACTTCATTTCTGGAACGCCAACACGTACACAGTTGTTAAAGTGGTTCCAACATTGACAGAGAGTATGTCAATAAGAGGCCCCAGTCTCTTTAACAACAAAACGTCATGTTACACACCGATTGGTATTTTATGTTTCGAAAGTGAATCGTTATGATATCAAAATATCATATTCAACTAAACAAATTTTCACTTTAAAATATCAAATTATTTTAATCACTATAATATTTACTTTCATAATTCATATTTTTCTTTGAGATAAATTTCAAATTAAATAATTGGTTATAACTTCAATTAACCACATTTCATTCGAATCATTCAGTTTACTTCAGAAATAGTTTTGAATTCATTTTTGATTTTAACATCAAAATAATCATATTTACTTTTAAATCAGAGATTTAATTGTAAATAATTTCACTTCTAAAACAGTCTATAAGTTTGAAATTGTTTTGGGGTTTAAATAAATTTTTGAATAATTTTTAAATAGTTAAGAGATTTGGAATAGTTTGGAAATCAAAACAGCTTGAGTATTGGAAATGGTTTTATATATATTAAAATATTTTATAAAATAAACTACTTATATATATATATATATAGAAAAATAGGTTTTGAAAAACAATTTATATAAAGTACTCCATATATCAAAGGAATAAATTTCATAAAATAGTTTATATATAAATTTGTTCATATAGAAATAATTTTCAAAACAACTGTTTCTTTCCATTTCAAATAAATATGAACCAAAGTTCAAATCTCAAAATAAACCAAATCGATTTCCAATATCCAATCCAAATCGATTCCACAATCAAATTCATTTGAGAACAATCCATTTTTAAAGGATAACTTCCCATTTAAAAATATTATTTGAATCTATTCAATTCAAATCAAATTCGAGTTCAAGTTCAAGTTCATAATATTTATTTAAGCCATTTAATTCGAATTTAATTTCAAATTTTCAGATTCAATTCAAATTAAATTTCAAAGTTTAAATAAAGATTTAAACCTTTGAAATAATTTAAATTATGATCAATTTTAGTTCAAATTTCAAATAACAAATTCTAGATCATTTCAATTCGAATTTAATTTCAAAGTTTAAATAAAGATTTAAACCTTTGAAATAATTCAATTTCAATTCAAATTTCAAATAACAAATTTTAGATTAATTCAATTTGAATTTTATTTCAAAGTTTAAATAAAGATTTAAATCTTTGAAATAATTAAATTTCAGTTCAAATTTCAAATAACAAATTTTAGATCATTTCAATTTGAATTTTATTTCAAAGTTTAAATAAAGATTTAAACCTTTGAAGTAATTCAATTTCAATTCAAATTTTAAATAACAAATTTTAGATCAATTCAATTTGAATTATATTTCAAAGTTTAAATAAAGATTTAAACCTTTGAAATAATTAAATTTCAGTTCAAATTTCAAATAACAAATTTTAGATCATTTCAATTTGAATTTTATTTCAAAGTTTAAATAAAGATTTAAACCTTTGAAATAATTAAATTTTAGTTCAAATTTCAAATAACAAATTTTAGATCATTTCAATTTAAATTTTTATTTCAAAGTTTAAATAAAGATTTAAACCTTTGAAATAATTCAATTTCAATTTCAATATAATTCAATTTGAATTTTCAATATAATTCAATTTCAATTTCAATATAATTCAATTTCAATTTCAATATAATTCAATTTCAATATATTTCACTTTCGACATTTCGATAAAATTTACTTTCGACATTTCAATATATTTTACTTTCGAGATTTCAATATATTTCACTTTCGACATTTCAAAATAATTCACTTTCGACATTTCAATATAATTGACTTTCGACATTTCAATATATTTTACTTTCGACATTTCAAAATAATTCACTTTCGACATTTCAATATAATTGACTTCCGACATTTCAATATATTTTACTTTCGACATTTCAATATATTTCACTTTCGACATTTCAATATATTTTACTTTCGACATTTCAAAATAATTCACTTTCGACATTTCAATATAATTGACATCCGACATTTCAATATATTTTACTTTCGACATTTCAATATATTTCACTTTCGACATTTCAATATATTTTACTTTCGACATTTCAAAATAATTCACTTTCGACATTTCAATATAATTGATTTTCAGCATTTCAATATATTTTACTTTCGACATTTCAATATATTTCACTTTCGACATTTCAATATATTTTACTTTCGACATTTCAAAATAATTCACTTTCGACATTTCAATATAATTGACTTTCAGGGAATGGATATATATCATTTCAATCCAAGGTGATAATAGTGATATAAAAATATAGACAATATCCATATAGTTCAAAACATCCACAAATAAACACACATCACAACCATCATCCAAACAGTTCAATTTGCAATAATTTACTGATTATATGTGTCAGGGTTTAACTAGCAATTCAATTCAAAATAAACTAACAGGCAATTTAATTTCTAACAGTTTAAATTAGATGTCCATTTAAAATAGAAATCAACAAACAACAATCAGATAAGTCACAGAAATTCAATTTCACAAAAATGTGAATATTTTTGCAGTGTGAGAAAACTCACATTGATTGGTTTCAGAATCGTTAATTAACGATTTCTTTAACTGAACTAAACAACGTGTTTAATTCAATCAAAAATTTCAGCTAGCTCATATCACAGTCCCGTCAGTTCCATCGCGTAGCCTTTGTCGCTGCGAATCCAACGCACTTTGTTTCGCGAAAATCTGATTTAATTCGAACAAGTTATGGCAATTTTAAACATTTATTATATTTATAATTAATTTAATAATTATTGAACCGTAATCACTTCACTAATTTCCATTAGCAAATCTGGGCCGTTTCTTTCTGCTTCTTCTTCCTTCTGATTTCAACCCCGTCTGAACCCATTTTCACGAAATTAGGGTTCACCTTTTCCGCCTTCAAGAAGCCACCGGACCTCCATCCTCCTGCGCCACGTCGAAGACCCTGACACCGCCTACCCCCGCGCTGAGCAGCGCCCAGTTCGGTGCTCCCATCGCCTTGTAAGGCGCGCCCGAACAGCAGCAGGTCACGAGGCCCATTGAAACACCCCACCTCTGTTAGAGTCACTCTCAAAGGGAATGCCCTAATTTTGGTGGAGGTTTATAAGTATAAGTCACAGATATACAAGACAGATATAAGAACACATATTTGTAAACAGCGGAAAAACAACAACTTTTATTTCATAAAAGCAAATACATGTTACAACAACATCACCATAATTGTCTTACATCTTTTCCAAAAACATAACACTTTCATAATCTGTCTTGATTACATTATTTAAAGAAGCATAAAGAAAACATAGATAAAACTGCAAAAGCCCCATAGTGGTTGTCCAAAGCCATAGTTCAAAAAGAAAAGGTCCAAGCAATACATTTCTCCTCTTCAAGCTGGATGTTAAGGCTGGTCAAGCTGCAGTGTTCCCTCCCTGTGGACCTGGGGGGGGGGGGAACGGAAGAAAAGAAGACGAAAGAAAAGTAGAGTCAGACATAAAGCCTGAGTAAGTCTAGTACTATTCTGTCTATGAATAAAGAACTGGGTATGATAAGTATAAACAAGAAGTGGGAAAGCACTATAACTTGGTTAAGTTGTCTAGGGTCGAATATACTATCGTACCCCATGTTAATCTCTGAACCCATATAAACTAGTTTCCAACTGGCACCCCATAATCAGGGTGATGTGATCCATTCTATGATGATCGGCTCCTACTCGCATAGTTACATGTGTCTTACGGCCCCCGATGTTGTAGTTACCTATGCTGGTCCCACCATGGGGTGTATCAAGTCCCATGGCGGCGGCCCGACACAACCTTAGAATGCACAGGTATGCTACTGGTGCCCAGTGCTTTATTTTTCTGCGCCGGAGTGTGTGCATGCCCGCACCCCATTAGAACCTACACTGCTACACCACCGCCGTCGATTTGACCTCTTACAATCAGCCCAGTAATCGTGCCCCACCCTGCCTAGTTTCAGGGTATCCTGATACACCTTCTAGGGTTACTGCTGAAAAGGGTCCCCCGTTACTAGGTTTTCTATCTCTAGCCAACATGCTAAGTTGGTTAAGTGTTTTCTAACCTAACCCCCACCAGTCCGTTTAGTTTAGCATGTTCCATTTTGATTAAGCCTTTAGTCCACTTAATCCTAACAATCCTGACTCCGCTTTAATTGTCTTATTAAAGCCTTGACCTCTCACATTAGACAGGTATTGTTGTGGTTGCCTGTTTCCGGTTGGTTTCGGGCAGTCTTACGCCACAACTCAGTCTAACCTCGGGTCCTTATTGGGCTCCATGTTTAACCTCCCACATTGGATAGGTATTGTTGTGACTACTGGACAGCCGGGCGGTTCCGGGCAGGTTTACATCACAACTCAATCCAACCTCGGGTTAAACACATCGTATGTTCTACATTCACATATTTTGTCTTTCTTCTTTATTTTCTTATATGTAAATATTTGCGGCCCATTATTAAGTTAATGGTGTAAAGGTTACACCAATCATGGGCCCAACCCATACTTGAATTTGGGCCCTTCTACTTTATGTTTTCATTTATTAATTAAGTTAACCCAACGTTATTTTCTCCCGTTTAACACGTCCGTTTATTATATATATGTTGGGCTTAGCCCTTTTAAGCCCAACTTAGCCATGCGAAAAGGGGAGGCTTAAATCGAGATTACATACACAAAAAGGGGGAATGTGAACGCATGAACTTGCAATGTGACGTTGGAACTTCAAAATAGAAATTGGTGTACTTGCATAGTAGTAACATATACTTTGGTCATAAAGCATAAGTGACATGAATCAAACCATGTAAACTTGTAGTTAAGTTAAGAATATCACTATTGACACATAGGCTTAACTACAACATAACCCTATATTTTTATTCAGGCATAATGTCAAACATAAGCAAATCATGTTCATAAGATTACTACATGTTTACAAAGGTGTTTACTTTTGTTACTAACACAAAAGTATAGTTCAACTTAGTCATGATTAAATCTTTTCACATACCCATGGCATAAATATTTCTAACATGAAATCATGATTTTCACTTTAGTCATGCAAACTTGCAAAAAGGGATTTTTGAATCTAACCTAGCTATGTGCCACACATGTCATCATATAATTCTTGTTAACAATATAGACCTAACATGGATTTCAATTATGCAAAATATCAGTCATAGCCTAGTCATATTCATAAGTTTGCAAATAGGTTTTCTAGTACAAAAGCATGGCTTAATACATAGATCATGATGCCAAAATTTCAACATAGTTTCATATGAACTATAATAACCCAAATTTGTTCCAATTACGTACAAAATGATTTTTGTACAAAATATACATTATGATGGCATAGTAGCAAAACCCCAAACTTGCATGAATTTCAATTAATCAACTACATACATGTAGCTTCAACATGGATTACATAATTTGCGAATATTCCAAACGTATACTTGCATAAAACTACCGCAAACATGTAGTTTTTCATAATGAATAACATAATTCGAGAATATCCAAACGTATACAATATTCCAAATCGATAAGAATCATAGTAACGCACAAATATGAATTACTTTATCGCCACAAATCAAATATACAAACCAACACAATCATTTGTTCATACCAAAGTAATACTCTACTTACAATTGTGTGGCGAATTCTCAAATTTAGGGATTTGAAGATGCGATTCCTTGTTGATTTGATTTGTTTAGGTTGCTTGATGCTTTAGAATTTGCCTCCTAATCCTCTCTCCAATTGGTGGCTACTCTTAGTCGTTCCTCAGCAACATGGCGGCTTTGTTCTTATTTTTGAATGAATAGATTAGGTTGAGTCTAGGGTCATTTTTATAGGGTTTATGAACTGATTAGGACCATTGATGTTGCTTGGTTTGATCGTAGCCATTCATACGAAAGAGAGACCAATTAGAGCCTGCCACCTAGCCCTAATGACAAAGCAGACTACAGAAAACCGACCAACATAAAATAGGCCAGCCAGGTTGGGCTGGGTTCGACCTGGCTCTGGACCAGGTCGACAGCGCTGTCGACAGCCCTGTCGACCTGGCTAGACCAGGTCGACAGCCCAGTCGACCTGGGTGCCTTAGGCGGGTGTTCTTCCGCCCTGGCCCATTGGGCCCCATTTTGGAATTTAAACTTGATTTTCTGAGCTATTTTATTCTGTTTGAATTTTAAACTTAATTCAGAAACTTCCGAAGGCCATATCTTCTTCATACAGACTCCGTTTTTCGAAAACTCGGACTCTATTTCGCGTATTTCTCCGAGACGAACGCAATGGCGTATCCCGTTTCCCTTAGTTCTTTGATTATACTTTAAATTTGTGAATTTCACAGTTATAGAATTCGCGGGGTGTTACATTCTCCCCCACTTAAAAGGATTTCGTCCCCGAAATCTTCAAGTTATGAGGAATGTATATCCTAACATCCAATCATCCATCTACTCACCCATCAAACACGAGCATCCATTGTCCTTAAAAGACTTCTAATGCTTCATGATCATATGCGAAGTGTGTGTGTACATGTACTTATCTAATGCAAAATCAGGCGGTCTACTGATTCAGTTGACCTCCTTAATGCGAATTATGTAAGTGCCATGAATCCATTATGTATGCAAATTTTCCTATTCTTGATTCTACATGAGTGCACAATCATTCAATACAAATGCAGCATCCACATGACAACACATTAAAGTTCAACCACATACGAATGCAAACATATATG
Organism: Allium sativum; assembly: GCA_030737875.1. Lineage (NCBI taxonomy): Eukaryota > Viridiplantae > Streptophyta > Magnoliopsida > Asparagales > Amaryllidaceae > Allium > Allium sativum. The sequence goes on along the minus strand of CM060909.1, from coordinate 421,213,305 downwards.
CATATGCAATATGAAGTGACTGAGCCGATCTAAAACCTAGATTGTGTGTGTATATGCAACCACGAGCAACCACTAGCAATCACTTGCAACCACTTGCAACCATCATCCATAACATGTTTCAATTACATGTTTCCACCCAAAGGGTTTCTACCTACAAGATAAGGTCGAGGAAATATACCTAAAAAGATAGATAAAAGCGCAACTTAAGGAAAATGAAAGATCAAGGATGTACCCTCGAACAGAAAAGGGTAGGCAGTGCGTATTCTAGCTTCAGTTTCCCAAGTCGCGTCTCCCTCGGCGTCGCTCCACTGAACTTTGACGAGCTTGACTTCACGGTTGCGTAGCTTCTTCACTTCCGTTCCTAATATGCGGGTTGGAACTTTTCTTATGGTTGCTTCGCGCTCCACTTCGGCCTCTTCGAGGATATTTGGCTCTACCACTTCAGCAAACTCATGTAGACATTTTCGGAGATGTGAAACGTGAAAAATGTTGTGGACTCCAGCCAACTTCTCGGGTAGCTCTAATCTATAGGCCATTTTCCCAATTTTCTCGATGATATGGAACGGCCCTACGAACCTTGGTGCCAGTTTTCCTGTGGTTCCAAAACGAACAACGTTCCTTAGCGGTGATACCTTGAGAAAAACTCTGTCTCCAACATCAAATTCAAGGTCGGTCCTTCTCTTGTCGGCATAGGACTTTTGTCTGTCTTGGGCCGTCTTCATCCTTCTTCGTATTAAGTCTACTTTCTCGGAAGTCTCTCGGATCATATCTGGTCCAAGTATGAGCTTATCAGTAGACTCCCACCAACAAGTGGGCGATCGGCACGGTCTTCCATATAAAGCTTCGAAGGGCGTCATTCCGATGGTTGCTTGATAACTGTTGTTGTAGGCAAATTCCACCAAAGGAAGGTGGTCTTCCCAAGTCCCTCCGAAGTCAAGGACGCATAGCCTTAAAAGGTCTTCCAAAACTCTGTTCACTCTCTCTGTTTGGCCGTCGGTTTGGGGATGATAGGCTGTGCTCAAGCATAACTGCGTTCCTACTGCTTCTTGCAGACTCCGCCAAAACTCACTGGTGAAGATGAGGTCTCGGTCACTAACAATGCTAGATGGTATTCCATGGAGTCGAACGATTTCCTTGAGGTAAAGTGATGCTAGGGATGATGCAGTTCTTTTACTTTTGACAGGTAAAAAGTGGGCGCTTTTAGTAAGCCTATCCACTATTACCCAAATGCTAGTGTTGCCTCTCCTAGACCTAGGCAGCCCATCGATGAAGTCCATTGAGATGCTATCCCACTTCCACTGTGGGACCTCCAGAGGATGTAGCAGTCCGCCAGGCTTTTTCTGTTCCGCCTTAACCTGTTGGCACACCATGCACTTAGAAACGAATTCTGCCACTTCCTTTTTCATGCCGTTCCAGAAGAAAGTCCTTTTTATATCTTTGTACATTTTATCTCCGCCTGGGTGTATCGTCATCTTGGAGTGATGTGCTTCCTCGAGAACCTTCTTTACTAAATCTTTTGTCTGTGGGACGCATAGTCTTCCGTCTCGCCTTAGCAAACCCTTATCGTCGATGGAGTATCTGTTGAGGTGACTTGAAGCCTCACCCCTAATTAGCCTATCAATTGTTTCCACAAGCTGAGGGTCTTCGCGTTGTGCTGTCCCTACTGAATCCACTAAAGTTGGGCGCACTTTGAGAGATGCTAGCAAGCCTGGTACGAAATCGGAGGAAGGCCTAAAGTCGAAGCTGGCTATAAACTCTAGGCTTTGTCTTTCAACAAACAACGGGCTTAGGGTCAATTTCTTTCGGCTTAACGCGTCTGCCACTACGTTGCCTTTGCCCGGAGTATAGGAGATTTCGAAATCGTACGAGGCAAGAAACTCCATCCATCTTTGTTGCCTCAAGTTAAGATCCTTCTGCGAGAAAAGATATTTCAACGATTTATGGTCAGTGTAAAGTTCGAACTTCTCACCTAGGAGATAGTGTCGCCAAGACTTGAGTGCAAAGACGATGGCGGCTAACTCAAGATCGTGGGTTGGGTAGTTCTTTTCGTGCACTTTCAACTGCCTCCCGCCATAAGCTACTACCCTTCCTTCTTGCATTAGGACGGCGCCTAGCCCTGTCCCACATGCATCCGTATAAACAGTGAACATCTTGCTCCCATCTGGCAGCGTCAAAACTGGGGCTGTTGTGAGAGCCCTTTTCAGTCGTTGGAAAGCAAACTCGCAATCCAAATCCCAATTGAACACTAGATTCTTCTTAGTTAATTTCGTGAGCGGAGCTGAGATTTTCGCAAAATCCCTTATAAATTTTCGATAGAAACCTGCTAGTCCTAGAAAGCTTCGGACCTCAGTTGCATTCCTTGGTGTCTTCCAATCCTGTACCGCCACTACCTTAGCAGGGTCCACTGCTAACCCTTGTTTGGATACTATGTGCCCAAGGAACCTCACCACTTCTCTCCAAAAGTGGCATTTGGAGAATTTGGCTTTTAGTTGATGGACTCGCAAAGTTTCCATGATTGCCCTTAAGTGCTGAGCATGTTCCTCTTCACTCTTTGAGAAGATAAGGATATCATCTACGAAGACCACTACGAATTTGTTGAGGAAATCTCTAAATACCCTACTCATCAGGTCCACGAAGTAAGCAGGTGAATTTGTCAAGCTGAAAGGCATGACAAGCCATTCAAAGAAGCCGTCTGGGGTTCTGAACGCCGTTTTATCGATGCTATCTTCAGCCACCCTTAGCTGATGAAAACCGGTTGCTAAATCGAGTTGGGAGAAAACAGACGCTCCTACAAGCTGGTCAAACAAATCGTCAATTCTGGGGAGAGGGTGCCTATTCTTTTTCGTTAGCTTGTTGAGCTCCCTATAGTCAACACATAGACGGAGTGAACCATCCGCCTTTGTAGCGAACACCACCGGAGCGCCCCATTCTGAAATGCTTCTCCTTATGAACCCCTTTTCTAGAAGCTCTTTAATCTGTTTACTGAGCTCTTTCCTTTCTCGTGGAGCCATGTGTCTAACGGGCAACGCAACGGGCTTTGCATTATCTACAAGATATATGCGGAAGTCTATTTCCCGCTTCGGAGGCAAACCCTTCACCTCTTCGAAGACATCCGGATATTCCCGGACCACTCTAACTGATTGCAAATTTTCAACAGAGGAATCTAGCGATTCAAGATAACTAAGCATAACCGCAAACGAGGGATTACAAGAAATTTCCAAAGTATTACCGAGCTGGGTTAGTAGCCTAACAACCCTTTTCTCACAATCAAGGATGGCCCCATTACTGGATAGCCAATCCATACCCAAAATCAAACCATAACCCGAAAAGCCCAAAACAAAGGCACTACATTGAAATTCTACACTTAGAATAGAAATTTTCAATCCCAAACAGATCATAGACAAATGAGCTGGGCCCCCAATTGGGTTTGAAACAATTAAGGGGTCCTCTACCATACTAGTTTTTAGGTGCAGAGATTCTACTAAAGCAGACGAGATAAAGGAGTGTGATGCGCCAGAATCAAATAAAGTGCGAACGGGTTGATCATAAAGATAAACTACACTTTCTACAGAAGTATTTATACCTCGCTGTTGCAGAGGTGGCGCTTCCAGCACATGAACCTGTGCCCCTGGGGTGGATCCAGCCCTCTGCCCCTGTCCTCGTTTCTTTGGGCAGTCCTTAGCCCTGTGGCCTGTCTCACCGCAAGAAAAGCACCCACCATTTTCCTTGGCCTTCTTTTTCCGGCAGTCCTTTACTAAGTGCCCCACTTTGCCACAGAAATTGCACTTCCTCTTCTCTTTGTTGCCTTTCCCGCCCTTCTTAAAGTCTGTCTTCTTAGGCTGCAAACCCTCTTTCTTCCCTTGAGAGCTTTCTGCCTTTGTCTCCTTCTTGCCCTTATCCTCTTCATTCAGCAATGCCATTTGCACCAATCTTTCATACGTGGCTCCCATGGGTATATGGGTCATGGCCAAACTGTGTAATGGCTCATTCAACCCTTTGACGAAACGGAGAGCCTTCTTGTGCGGGGTGTTGACTAGGTCAAGCCCAAACCTAGCCAGCTCATCGAACTGATTCACATACTCTCTGACTGTCTTGTCCCCTTGCTTAAGAAATAAGAATTTTTCCAACTGCAAACTTCTTTCCGCATCTGAGAGAAATTTAGTCTCAAACCTTGCCCTAAAGTCCTCCCATGTCTCCACTGGTCTTTCAGCATTAGTGACTTCCCACCAGTAGGAAGCCTCGCCCTTCAATAGCCACACTGCCAATTGTACTTTTTGTCTATCCTCTACCTCAAAGATGATAAATAGGTCCTCCGTTTCTTTCAGCCAATTTCTAGCTGCCACGAAGGACTTAGTTCCATGGAAATCCTTTCCTCCCATAGCTTTAAAATCTTTACATATCTTAGCAAATGTGTTTCCCCGTGGAGGAGGTGGAGGAAAAGGTGCCGCTGCAGCTGGATGATTTCCGGCAGCTGGGGGAGGAGGAATGGTAGGACCTGGCTGAGTGGCCCTTGCTTCTAAGAACCGTCTAAACCAACCAGGTATTGGTACCCCTTCTGGCAAGTTAAGATCTTCGGACATGCTGAAACAAAAAGGATAGATTCAAAACGAAGGATAAGAGATAGTACCTATGGCTTTGGGGAGTGGACTTTGCCTTTTTTTTTTAAATAATATAATATTTTTTTTTTAAAAATGCTTCTTTAAATTTCCTTTTTGAAAATAATTCTTCAAAACTTTTTATCTTATCTGGTAAACCTATGCTCTGATACCAAGTGAAACACCCCACCTCTGTTAGAGTCACTCTCAAAGGGAATGCCCTAATTTTGGTGGAGGTTTATAAGTATAAGTCACAGATATACAAGACAGATATAAGAACACATATTTGTAAACAGCGGAAAAACAAAAACTTTTATTTCATAAAAGCAAATACGTGTTACAACAACATCACCATAATTGTCTTACATCTTTTCCAAAAACATAACAGTTTCATAATCTGTCTTGATTACATTATTTAAAGAAGCATAAAGAAAACATAGATAAAACTGCAAAAGCCCCATAGTGGTTGTCCAAAGCCATAGTTCAAAAAGAAAAGGTCCAAGCAATACATTTCTCCTCTTCAAGCTGGATGTTAAGGCTGGTCAAGCTGCAGTGTTCCCTCCCTGTGGACATGGGGGGGGGGGGGAACGGAAGAAAAGAAGACGAAAGAAAAGTAGAGTCAGACATAAAGCCTGAGTAAGTCTAGTACTATTCTGTCTATGAATAAAGAACTGGGTATGATAAGTATAAACAAGAAGTGGGAAAGCACTATAACTTGGTTAAGTTGTCTAGGGTCGAATATACTATCGTACCCCATGTTAATCTCTGAACCCATATAAACTAGTTTCCAACTGGCACCCCATAATCAGGGTGATGTGATCCATTCTATGATGATCGGCTCCTACTCGCATAGTTACATGTGTCTTACGGCCCCCGATGTTGTAGTTACCTATGCTGGTCCCACCATGGGGTGTATCAAGTCCCATGGCGGCGGCCCGACACAACCTTAGAATGCACAGGTATGCTACTGGTGCCCAGTGCTTTATTTTTCTGCGCCGGAGTGTGTGCACGCCCGCACCCCGTTAGAACCTACACTGCTACACCACCGCCGTCGATTTGACCTCTTACAATCAGCCCAGTAATCGTGCCCCACCCTGCCTAGTTTCAGGGTATCCTGATACACCTTCTAGGGTTACTGCTGAAAAGGGTCCCCCGTTACTAGGTTTTCTATCTCTAGCCAACATGCTAAGTTGGTTAAGTGTTTTCTAACCTAACCCCCACCAGTCCGTTTAGTTTAGCATGTTCCATTTTGATTAAGCCTTTAGTCCACTTAATCCTAACAATCCTGACTCCACTTTAATTGTCTTATTAAAGCCTTGACCTCTCACATTAGACAGGCATTGTTGTGGCTGCCTGTTGCCGGTTGGTTCCGGGCAGTCTTACGCCACAACTCAGTCTAACCTCGGGTCCTTATTGGGCTCCATGTTTAACCTCCCACATTGGATAGGTATTGTTGTGACTACTGGAAAGCCGGGCGGTTCTGGGCAGGTTTACATCACAACTCAATCCAACCTCGGGTTAAACACATCGTATGTTCTACATTCACATATTTTGTCTTTCTTCTTTATTTTCTTATATGTAAATATTTGCGGCCCATTATTAAGTTAATGGTGTAAAGGTTACACCAATCATGGGCCCAACCCATACTAGAATTTGGGCCCTTCTACTTTATGTTTTCATTTATTAATTAAGTTAACCCAACGTTATTTTCCCCCGTTTAACACGTCAGTTTATTATATATATGTTGGGCTTAGCCCTTTTAAGCCCAACTTAGCCATGCGAAAAGGGGAGGCTTAAAGCGAGATTACATACACAAAAAGGGGGAATGTGAACGCATGAACTTACAATGTGACGTTGGAACTTCAAAATAGAAATTGGTGTACTTGCATAGTAGTAACATATACTTTGGTCATAAAGCATAAGTGACATGAATCAAACCATGTAAACTTGTAGTTAAGTTAAGAATATCACTATTGACACATAGGCTTAACTACAACATAACCCTATATTTTTATTCAGGCATAATGTCAAACATAAGCAAATCATGTTCATAAGATTACTACATGTTTACAAAGGTGTTTACTTTTGTTACTAACACAAAAGTATAGTTCAACTTAGTCATGATTAAATCTTTTCACATACCCATGGCATAAATATTTCTAACATGAAATCATGATTTTCACTTTAGTCATGCAAACTTGCAAAAAGGGATTTTTGAATCTAACCTAGCTATGTGCCACACATGTCATCATATAATTCTTGTTAACAATATAGACCTAACATGGATTTCAATTATGCAAAATATCAGTCATAGCCTAGTCATATTCATAAGTTTGCAAATAGGTTTTCTAGTACAAAAGCACGGCTTAATACATAGATCATGATGCCAAAATTTCAACATAGTTTCATATGAACTATAATAACCCAAATTTGTTCCAATTACGTACAAAATGATTTTTGTACAAAATATACATTATGATGGCATAGTAGCAAAACCCCAAACTTGCATGAATTTCAATTAATCAACTACATACATGTAGCTTCAACATGGATTACATAATTTGCGAATATTCCAAACGTATACTTGCATAAAACTACCGCAAACATGTAGTTTTTCATAATGAATAACATAATTCGAGAATATCCAAACGTATACAATATTCCAAATCGATAAGAATCAAAGTAACGCACAAATATGAATTACTTTATCGCCACAAATCAAATATACAAACCAACACAATCATTTGTTCATACCAAAGTAATACTCTACTTACAATTGTGTGGCGAATTCTCAAATTTAGGGATTTGAAGATGCGATTCCTTGTTGATTTGATTTGTTTAGGTTGCTTGATGCTTTAAAATTTGCCTCCTAATCCTCTCTCCAATTGGTGGCTACTCTTAGTCGTTCCTCAGCAACATGGCGGCTTTGTTCTTATTTTTGAATGAATAGATTAGGTTGAGTCTAGGGTCATTTTTATAGGGTTTATGAACTGATTAGGACCATTGATGTTGCTTGGTTTGATCGTAGCCATTCATACGAAAGAGAGACCAATTAGAGCCTGCCACCTAGCCCTAATGACAAAGCAGACTACAGAAAACCGACCAACATAAAATAGGCCAGCCAGGTTGGGCTGGGTTCGACCTGGCTCTGGACCAGGTCGACAGCCCTGTCGACAGCCCTGTCGACCTGGCTAGACCAGGTCGACAGCCCAGTCGACCTAGGTGCCTTAGGCGGGTGTTCTTCCGCCCTGGCCCATTGGGCCCCATTTTGGAATTTAAACTTGATTTTCTGAGCTATTTTATTCTGTTTGAATTTTAAACTTAATTCAGAAACTTCCGAAGGCCATATCTTCTTCATACGGACTCCGTTTTTCGAAAACTCGGACTCTATTTCGCGTATTTTTCCGAGACGAACGCAATGGCGTATCCCGTTTCCCTTAGTTCTTTGATTATACTTTAAATTTGTGAATTTCACAGTTATAGAATTCTCGGGGTGTTACACCCATGCGCCTCCATTCCTCCACAAAACTCCATCTCAACCGTATAGATTTCTAGCCTATGAACTCCTCTTCCATTTTCGTATATAAATCACTCACTAATTCTTGGTATTTTGGAGGTGATTAACGAATTTGTTCGGTGTGTTTTTGGCCATCCATAGCTGATGACGGCGCAACATTTATGAGGACAAGGGTTTGGAGATAAAGGGGTATATATAGTATATATTAATTATTATTTTGTTCTATTATTTCTTTAGATTGAAATTTCGCGTACGAACTCCAAATCAAACCCAACGACTGTCTCCCCTAGCCAAATACCCTCATTCCGAACACAATGGGATATGTTTCGTAAGCCAATTCGATTGTTTGAATCAGTTTTTCTTTAAATTAAAATATAAATCAATATATTGAGTTTCAAACGTGCATTTCAATTTACCGGGGCCACATACTAACTCTAAAAATTCCAGAAAAATAAGTCTAACTATGTTTTGACGATACGGTCCTAACAAAACTAATTTCGTCGAATTCTGAGTCTGTTTGGAAAATGGCCAATTTCCAGTCGATTAAATTCAAACTGAAATTACCAAACATGTTTTCTTTTGCCACGCTCACATATTAAATTCAAAAATTATGAAAATTGAAACCCCACAATAATTTGATATTCCGGATCCAACAAAAGCGGTTTCGTCGAAAAGAAGGTCGTTTGCAAAATGGCTATTATTAAGGGTTATATATTATGTTAAAATATATATAAATTCTACAGCGACTTTTCTGAATTTTAAAATGGACATAACTTTCAGTTTATAAAGTGAAATCTCAGTTTCTTACATTCGTTAGAAAGGTATGATTAAACAGATTCAAATATTTCTTGTTTCGCTGAAATCCGATTTATTTTGAATCATGTACATTCATTTGAAATTTAAAATCGAATTTTCAAACTACCACGCCATTTTAGGCTCGTTATAAAATTTAAATAAATTTATACGTTCTAACCTTGATTAAACTAAATTTTTAATCGTTATTATTTAAAATAATCAATTTAAATATTCGAAATTCATTAAAATAACTAAAATAAAAATTTTAAATTGGTTCTGAAAATCAGGGTTGTCACAATTACTATGAAAACTCAAATTTTGGCTCATCCTTGTGTTGTGAAAATTCTTCTTTCTTATAAAAATATGATGAAAAAACTATTTTTGGTAATCTTCATGTTTTTTCTTCATTATTTTTTAAATTCTCTTTATGCATTAAAATTATTTGTAGCCCTCTTATTTGTGATTCCTCGTGTATAAGCATATTTTCCTCTGGGCCTAAGCCAGACCTGCTTTTAATAAATTCCCGGCGTTAACTAGCACTCTATTCTTGGGATTTTAACATGAATATTCTAAAATATACAAATTATCATGGGATTTTTCAATTATTGAACACTAGTAATATATATATGTGTGTGTGGGGGGGGGGGGGTATTTTACATGTGTGAATCAAATTTGAAATCAAAATAACCAAGTTCAGCTTTTTATAACTACATCATAATTAAGTGGGCAAGCAAATTTAGCCTGGTTTCTGTTTTGTTAAGTCAGCAAATCCCATCAACTATATTACTCATATCTCTTGTTTTTAAATGCAGTGACAATTAATTCCTTTAGATTTTGGCTTTGATGGAACAATACTTATTTTATGCTAGGTCTGATTTTTAACCATGACAATTGTTAGTTCATATAACTATATTACTGGTAGATTTTGGGACATTAAGACAATGTAAGATATATGTGAACAAGATAATATGCCTACTTATGAAATAAAAAGTAATATATTTCTGAGTATATTTAGTAAACTTGGTTAAAACAAATTAAAACTTCAAAGTTTTTGCATTTCAGACCTCACACATGTATTCCAATTATTGTGAATACATGAATATTTTGATTATGCCTAGTTTGAAACTTGTGATAATTTAACAATATATAGTTTTGATACTACTTTAAATGCTTGGTACATAACTTGCATGATTGGAATGAATGTTATCATTATTTTACAGAGCCAAACGCTGGGAATGGTTTGGATCTTGAAAACTTTTCGTGGACTTAAAACACTTCAAAAGGATATTATCAATATTCCTTTCCCTCAAGGAATTAAATCAAGATCTATGGCATAATGAGTTGAAGAAAAATAATCTCGAAGTTGGACTCAAGGGCCAACCTTTATTCATTGATGTGAGCATCTAAAATATTTATCTATTGAATATGAACGAAAATTATTACTAACAGAATAATATTATTTTTGAAAATGTATATTGACATGGTTTCGAGGGGAACTTGCAACTCCATCAGGGTAGATGATTGCTTTTGGAATATTGGTAGGTAACAACAATTGAATGCTTTTGTAGTTGATTTCTTATTCTTTAAAAGCATCAAGCATCTTTTGGGAGAGTGATACTGTGACAACCTCTTGTTTTGTTCACAACATAGTTTATCCATAGAAATTATAAGTACGTACTTGATTTATTGGTATTTGTAGACGATGGGAAAGCCATGTCCATTCTGTTGACAAAAAAATCAAATGGAACAGAGGAAATCATTGGTTATAGGTGACCCTTAAATTGATTCCACTAGAGTCGAGCTTGAGAACTGCAAGGTGGCTGATTTAGAAGACTCGTTAAACAATTGAAAAAATGATTGTAACATCAAAGACCTATCGGTAATTACGCCGTGAACTAGACTTTAACTATTATGTGTTATAATATTTTCTTCGTACCAGTTTTGTGGATTTGTTTGTAAACGGTTGTGGTATGTGGATTCGTTTATCTTGTTGAAATACTATTATTGAAATGATTATGGATAGTATATTTGATTATGTGTTAATGTGTTTTTTTAATTATTTGAATATGATGATCATCGATGTTGATTTGAAAATGATAATTTTATGATTGATTAGTGGTATTAATGTGGCCATTATATAAACGATTATTGGAAATGATGCAAGCCATTAATAGTAAATAGTGGTGGTTAAAATGTGTCGTAAATTAATTAGTAAGTTTTAGAAGCGTTTTAGAAATGCTACGGGAAAATTTACAAAAATATTGTAGCAGAAGTAAAACGCAATAATAAATAATAATAAGAAGGTGAAAGTATCACTTTGTTTGCATTTTTAAAACGCTACCAAAAAAAACTTTCGTAGGGTTTTAGAAACGCTACTATATGTTCGTTTATGGTAGTGTTTACTTTAACGCAACTAAAACTTTCAGACTTTTAGTTGCATGTCGTATCGCGGTGTTTTTTTGAAACACTACTGAAAGCTTTAGTAGAGTTTTTTCAATGCTACGAAAGGCCTTTTCTGGTGTAGTGAACTCTCCTTCCCTTGGTTCAGTCATAATCTGTAGAGAGTTATCTAATGTTTCAAAGATCCATTAACTCTCCTACCTGGTAGCCTTGCTTCTTTGGGATCGACTTTCTGCCCCTCATTATGCTCTAAAGGATCATTTGATCATAATTCGGTGACTATCAAGAATGTGATGGAAAAAGAGAAATGAGGTCATGGAATAAATGAAACATGATATTTACTTGTTAGCAGGTGTAAAGCTGAATGCACAAGATCTTTATTTTAGGAATTATAAGGTCGATATCGCAACTTCCCTTTTCTATTAAACTGAAATGTCTCAAGACTTGACCAAGGGATTGGAACGTGAAGGTTTCCAAGAATATCTTCAACCGTTTTAGGGAAGTTGAAGAGAATCTTATCTTAGCAGAGTCCTCTTTTGATGAGGAACCTTCTCCAGCTAATAAGGAAATGTGGGGTCTTTCTCAGCCGGCCTTCTTATCGGAGCTCCGTTTTAAGAACGACTTCCTTCGCCAAAAGGCAAGGATCAAGTGGATCATCGAAGGAGATATAGACTCCAAATTCTTTCATTCTTCTATTCATAAGAAGAATAAAATTCTATCGGTTCATCAGATTCAGCGCCTTGATCTCTCTTTGGCCTCCACTACGGAGGAGATTAAATGGACTATCTTATCTCACTTCCATTCTTTTATTGGTGCTCCTTCTGTGATCATCTCTAATCCGTCCCTTTTAGCTTTTATCCCTAGGTTGGTCTTACCGTCTGACAGCACTGAGTTTGCCGCTCCTACTTCCTCAAAGGAAGTCCGAGTTTGCGTCTTCTTTCTCAGCAAGGACAGTGCTTGTGGACCAGATGGCTTCAACGACATGTTCTAAAGAAGCGTTTGGCCGATCATTCAGGCGGATTTTTGTCTTACCATTCATTTTTTATTCTCTGGTGGAGTTCTCCCTAAGGGATGGACTTCAACCGATTTGGTCCTTATCCCCAAATGCGAAAATCCTCGCTTGTGTGCAGATTTTCGTCCGATCAGCAGTTTTTCTTCTCTTGTGGAGCTCTCCCTAAGGGATGGACTTCAACCAATTTGGTCCTTATCCCCAAATGCGAAAATCCTCGCTTGTGTGCAGATTTTCATCCGATCAGCTCATGTAACTTTTCTAACAAGGTTATCTCTAAGGTGTTAACCTCTCGACTATCACCTTTTCTAGAGCATATTATCATTTCCTCTCATACTGGGTTCGTAAAAGGACTTTTGATCAATGAAGACGTCCTTTTAGTCCAGGAGCTGATTTCCCAGATTGATCGTAAGATCAAGGGTTCTAATGTGATCGTCAAGCTGGACAAGCTAAAGCTTTCGACCGTACGTCTTGATTCTTCATCGTTAAGGTTATGAGGGATTTCGGCTCTCCGAAATCCCTTATCGATATTATATGGAGGCTCATTTCCAACTGTTGGTTCTCCGTTTTCATCAACGGATCAACAAACAGGTTTTTCAAGTGCGGAAGTAGTCTACGTTAGGGAGACCCCCTTTTGCCGACTTTATCGTCATTATCGTGGAGGCTTTTGTGCGAGAACTGCATTCTCTTACGATAGCGGGCCAGATTCAGAGGTTGTCCTCTCATTTCTTCCTTATCTTTCGCGGACGACATCATCATTTTTACTAATGGTAACCGCCGGTCCGTTCGTCGCCTTCTTAACTTCATTCACCAGTACGAGAGGTGTTCGGGCCAACTCATTAACTCAATTGAAAGCTGTTTTGTCCCTGTGAAAGATTTGTTACCGGTTAGGCGGATCTTCATCGGGTTCAAGGCTGCCTCCCCCCTTTGTCTTACCTCGGTATTGTCCTATACATAGGAAGGAAGCTCAACGCTATTTTTGATCCTCTGAATGACAAAGCCGTGGGTAAGAGTAATAGGTGGAACACGACTCTCCTCTCTCAGGCACGAAGACTGATTCTTATAAAGTCGGTTCTTGACTCTATAGGATCGCATGTCTTTGCTTCTATGACTCCTATTTCCTCCTTCTTCCGTTGTTATCTGTCCTTAGCATCGTCCTTTTTCTGGGGTAAAAAGGACAATGCTAATCATCATCACTGGATTTCTTAGGACATCGTTTTTCATCCCAAAAGTGAAGGAGGTCAAGGTCTTCGAAATCCAAAAGATATCTGTATGGCCTTTGGTTACAAGTTGTGGGTACGGTTTGGAGCAAACGATTCCCTCTGGGCTAGTTTTCTCCTCGCTAAGTACCACATACTTTAGGTCACAAATTTCAATGATGTCCCTTTCTACACTAGAGAGACGAGGAAACAGATGCAATTCGTGAAGTCCTTCTCTGACTCACATAGAGGTGGGTCTGGTTGAGATGGCTGGCCTTTCTCGATTAGGGCGGCGTGGAGTGCGGCAAGAACCCCTTCTGCAATGCTCATTGTTTTATCTTTAATCTGTAGTGTCCGACTCCCTCTGAAAGCTTCTTTTTTTTATGTGAAGAACTCTTCATGAATGATTACCACTAGATGAGAATCTTCAGAGGATTGGCATCCCGCTCGTGTCCCGTTGTAGATATTGTAAAGCCGATGACTTGGAGTCCAATGCTAAATTGTTTTTCGTCGGCTCTTATGCCAGATTTATTTGGAACTACTTCGAGAACTTGGTCGGTCTCCGAAGTAATGCCACTTCCCTTGTAGTTTTACTGAGGAACTGGTGGACCGACAACTCAGGAAAATTTGCCCGCTCTACTCTTTTTCGTCTGATTTCTTATCTAATCTACTTGCATATTTGGTGCTCGTGGAATAAGATCATTTTCGACGAGTCTCCTATGGACCCTCCCACCATCATACGAAGGGTAAGAAATGATGTGTTCATTGCCTTCTGTGGTATGCCTTTTAAGAGAGCTTTTGGCTCCCGCTCTATGCGGTTGGCTCGCACCTTTGACATTACATCTCGTCCTCCATCTTTGCGTGCAAGGATTGGTTAATTCTTTTGCTTGTTTTCTCCCTCTTCCTACACCTTCCGCCCTTTTTTATGTCTTATGTTGCTTTCTAATCGTGCATGTCTTGGATTTATAAGTTCTTATGGGCTTGGATGGGTAAACGGAGGTGGTGCTCAGCTTCTAGAAGGCTGACTTTGTCAGACGTATTTTTAAAGCCTCACCTATGACGCATGTGCTTTGGGATCCCTTCGGGTGGCGCATGTGCAGTCTCTCGTTGATCCAGACTAGCTATTCTTTTGTAGTTCATGTCTATGTTTCTCATTAATGCTATCTGTTTTTCTTCCTTTTCTTGGGTTCAATTTTCAGTCTTTATCCTTTTCTCGGTTGCTCTTGCTTCTCAGGATGTGCAGGCTGAACATCCTATGCCTACTTCTCGTGCACTGAAAAATTGGCAGAACCAACTTTTACTCGCATCCTGCTTGCGTCGTTTTCAAAATTTTCAACTGTGTTTTTAAATTGTATTTACGAAATGCAGTTGAACGAAATTGGACCAGTTCTTAATGCGATACAAAAAAATGTTGTTTGTTTTATGATTTCGTTGTCTGATTTGACATTCAGTTATTTCGCCATTTACCTCCTGCTAAGTTTCCATAATATTACGGACGTGTTCTGGCCACCGTCTTGCCTTGTGGTAAACTACTACTTCATTCTAGTCTTACTACTATATTTATACAGTTTCATGCATACCCTATAATATATAGAATAAAATCATTACAATCAGACATATAACAACGTATGAATAACATTATTATATAAATATATATGTTAAAAAAAACGTATGAATAACATTAAATTGCAACAACCAAAAACATGTTTTAAGGGAAAAAATAGATTTAAAAATAAATGACCATACATAGAATGGCTACTTGAACTGCTGTGTTTTCCCTAATTTAGAGTATGACAACCTCAACCTACAACGACTATAATGCCTTTGGAATCTATATAACTAATATTTGAAATTATGTACTTTGATATTTCTAATGTTTCAGTCTCTCTAATCTAGGATTCTAATATAACCCTGGACTGTTATTATTATTATTAGCATAGGAACAATATTTATTCTTAGCTAAGCTATTGAGCGAAGTTGAGAATAGTGGAATGAAGATCGTGATCAATATGTTTTGAAAAGAAAGAAAACTCAATATGTGGAAATGAGAATAATTATGGATTGGAAGCGAAATGTAACCACATTCCACTGTATCATTTCTTTCTCTGTGTATCATCGCATAATTTGTTTTCATACAACCACATTCCACTGCCAGCCTATATAAATAAAAGAACATAAAAGAGGGAAAATTATCAGATGCAGCAACAACGAAGAAGGGAGAAAAGCTTTATTTTTCTTGTCATTTTCAGTTAAGATTTCGAAGTCTTGGACCTCATTTGCTGCTTCAATTCTCCACTTCAAGTTCTGCCTCGTACTAACACTATCTGTTGAAATTGTAGATTCAAATATTGTTTGAAGAGGAAAGTAATCAATTAATTGATTTCATCAATCAATTAATTTGATTTGTATGAGAGGAAAGATATTAATTATATTGCCAATCAATTAATTAATCAGTGAGGTACAAAAGAGGAAAGATATCTATTTTTAATTGATTGATTTTACAATGGAAAGAAATAGTAGTTATATTTTGAAGATTTTTAAGGTCCAATTAGAATATTTGATTAGGTCTTCTACTTGCCTATATAAGTAGCTTATAGGTTTGGATTATTTGCATTGTAAGGGAAAAGGTTATTTTCTTTTTGTTTGGGATTGAGATATATTCTCAATTTTTTTAGGCTTTCTCTTGTAATCATTTTGGTGAATTAATAAAGATTTTATTTGGAGGAATTTATTTGTGATTTTTTTTCTCTTCACTTCTTATCTCTTCTAAAATCTAATTGTGTAGAGATCCTACAAAATTTCCTAACAGATTGGTATCAGAGCCTACTACACAATTTTTTTGAAGAGAGTTTGAATATGAAGAAAATAATTGTTGAAAAGCTTAATGGGAGAAATTGGGGATTATGGAAGGCGAAGATGGAAGATTTTCTCTATCTTTATGATCTTCACCAACCACTAGAGAACAATGGGGCAAAACCTAGCAATTTATCTGAATCAAAATGGGAGACATTAGATAGGAAGGCTGCTGCGTCTATTCGGTGTTTTTTGGATAATTCAGTGTTTCATATTGTTGCTAATGAAACATCTGCTTATGCAATATGGAAGAAATTGGAAGGAGTTTATGCAAAGAACTCCGCAACAAACAAGGCTCTTCTTATGAGAAGATTGGTGAATCTGAAGCTTAAGGTGGATCAATTGGAGAACATCTTAATGATTTTCAGGCAAATGTGAATCAATTGGCTGTCGTGAATTTCAAGGTGGATGATGAGACACAAGCTTTGATGTTAATGAGTTCATTACCAGAGAGTTGGGAAACGCTTGTTTTTGCATTAAATAACTCAAATTTGGATGGAGTCATTTCAATGGGATCCGTGGTTAGCAGCTTAATTAATGAGGAGATGCGGAGGACAAACCTCGTGGAAGGAAATGATAAGGAGACAACAAAGAATAGAACTCCAATTGAAGAGGCTTATTTTGCAAAAAGGGTTACTCATCGAAACATAGAAAGACAGTCAAATAGACTGAATATGAAAAAGGAATTCAGTTGCTATTATTGTGAGAAACCTGGTCATCAGCTGAGATTTTGCAATAAGCTTAAAAAGGACAAGGAGAAGATGAAGGCTTTAGAAGAAGAGACAGATGATCAAAATAATATTATCAATGATGAGGTGAATCTTGATGAGGAAATTGAGGGCAACGTCTTTTGTGTCAATGAAGGCAAGAACAAAAGTTGGGTCCTTGAATCTGGTGCATGTTTCCATATATGTAATTAAAAGAATGCATTCATTGAATATGAAGAGCAAGATGCTAATGTGGAATCCGCTAATGGCGAAAAGTTGTGTGTTAAAGGGATAGGTTCTATTAGACTGAAGAAACATGATGGAAGGGTGCTGAAACTCACAGAAGTCAGGTATATTCTAGAAATTACCAAAAATCATTTATCTGCAGGACAATTAGAAGTAAAAGGGTGCAACTTTTCAACTCGAGGTGGAGTAACAAAGATTTGGAAAGGTAATAGGGAGGTGTTGCGCGCTAAGAGAGATAACAACAACATTTATAAAATACTTAGAAAGATGGTGGAGAACGAGGAAAGCTCTTATTCTATGGATGAAGGAAGAAATTTATCTCAATTAAGGCAGAGCCAGCAACGTAAAGCCACAAAAACTGCATGGAGGCTATTGTGGCATTACAAGCATTTTTTAGATCATTTTTTTTGGTGGTACATCTAATAAGGAAGATGCACTTTTGCAGGCAGTAGTTGAGTTTGTTGTTTTGTTTTGAGATTGATGATCATTGGAGATGTATGATATTTGAATCAAGGTGGAGTGTTGAAATTGTAGATTCAAATATTGTTTGAAGAGGAAAGTAATCAATTAATTGATTTCATCAATCAATTAATTTGATTTGTATGGGAGGAAAGATATTAATTATATTGCCAATCAATCAATTAATCAGTGAGGTACAAAAGAGGAAAGATATCTATTTTTAATTGATTGATTTTACAATGGAAAGAAATAGTAGTTATATTTTGAAGATTTTTAAGGTCCAATTAGAATATTTGATTATTTCTTCTACTTGTCTATATAAGTAGCTTATAGGTTTGGATTATTTGCATTGTAAGGGAAAAGGTTATTTTCTTTTTGTTTGGGATTGAGATATATTCTCAATTTTTTTAGGCTTTCTCTTGTAATCATTTTGGTGAATTAATAAAGATTTTGTTTGGAGGAATTTATTTGTGATTTCTTTTCTCTTCACTTCTTATCTCTTCTAAAATCTAATTTTGTAGAGATCCTACAAAATTTCCTAACACTATCAATTGTAACCTCGTACATATCAATAGACATTGGCTCAAGATTCATATTATGCCGCTTTAGTTCACTACAAAGTGAAATGAGATAATTAATTGAATTCCAAAACCGTTTCAACACAACAAATTCATATCCTTACAGTAAAGGAATGATAATCTGAACAACTGAAGACCCCAACAATCATCAAGCTCCGCTGGAGTCATCTACTCCACTTCAGCTAGATAATCATCAATCTCTGCTGGGTTTGGTACCTTGAATTTTCTGTCATCATTGTATCGCTTTGCAAGAAATGTTTCCTTCTCTGCCTCTTCTCCAAATAATATGATCTTGATCTTAGTCTATGCACAAATTTTCGGTTGCCTCAGCCATTTACAAGGTTTGCAAAGAAGCTAAATAACTTAAAACTTGGTTGGATATTCAGGTTGATCATTGAATCTACATTTTCGAGTGATATTATACATTTTCCAGTCACATTACAACCTCCATCGTCCTTTTCATTTTTAGACATTTCAGAGCGTGCACCATCCGAATCGCTATCATTTTCTTCAGCATTGCCAGCATTTTCATATTCTTTGATCTTTCTTGGAGATTAGCCACAGTTTGCTGCATATTTTCAATGAGCATGTGTGCAGTTGTGCTCGAAAAATTCATGACCAATAAACTCTATCGATTCAATCACGGTGTACGAAATCGCAACCTCGCCCCCTCTTGCAGTACCCATTCATAGAGCATTTGCAAAGTCGACTAGTCGAAGGATGATTTACTTCAGCATTTGCGGCATAAGCATTTGCCTTTGGTTGAAATCTATTGGGAAGATGAGGACGAGGTGGTGGTGTAACCAAAGCAGGATTTGGTGCTTTTCATTCAATAAGCCTTTTTGAATTTGAATTTTGGACTTTGTACCATTCATCTAATGTAATTCACTCATTGATATCGAGTTAAACATTGAATCTCACTGATGTCATCATCATTGTTATTATCATCTTCATCAATCTCAAACAAAAGTATTCTCCATTTTGAACTTATCAAAGTTATCATGACAATGAGATAGTTTCCGTCCCTATAAAAGACTACCTGTACATATAAAGTTCCAGTACAAATTACTAAATATAAAAAGAAACACTAGTGAACTATTCATGTTAGCAGGAAGTGATCGATTTAAGCAGTAGGGAATTATGTGTAAGATAGGACTTACAGAACCTAAAAACATCGAACTTTTATCGACTCTAAATCAATTGAAGCGGTGATTTTAATCAAAATCACAAATGAATTTCTTGGTAATAAAAAAAATTACAAACAGCTCAATGAAATAAAAAAATAATTTTTTTTGACATACATTAGTTTAAGTTGAGCTAATAGTCTAATAAAAACATATCTACAAAGATGCTAGGATATTAATTTTTACATTCACTTAAAAGATTGATTGATTAATGTAATCACTTGATTATATGATTGTTTTCAATGAACCATCATATATAAAAATGATAATAGAACCTATAATTGGCTGGCGCTGGAAGAGGTAGGCAACAAAGTAATTTTCTATGAACCCTAAACATATAAATTTTACCCGTCTTCAAAAATTAGCTTGGTATATTATATATGCATTTTACTTTTATTTTTCAAAATACAAGTTTTAAGAACATATCAATGAAGACAGTCTAATCATTTTTTTGTGATTTTTACATAGAATATTAATAAATAGTTTTAGTTTACATATGACATTTATCCATGAACCAACATATACAAACATATCTAACAAATTACTTTATTACAAATTAGAGTAAAAAATAATATAATTACTAGTTGCTTGTTATGACAACTGAATAGGTAAGTTTTCATTTCATGCACCTAGAAATGATATATGTTGCAGAAAAAAAGATATGCATAAAATAGTATGCAACTAGTGCTCACAAGTGATCAACGTTTAATAAGTCACACAAATAGGACGTATGTTATATATAAGATGGGTCGGTTATATAAGTCACGAAAAAAGATATACATAAGATATGTCAGCTATATATATAAGAAGTCACAAAAAAGATATACATAAGATATATATATATATATATATATATACATACATACATACATATGAAATCCTAAAAGTAGCACATCCATCATATTTGATTTTATTATGTGTCAATGTGGAATAAGGTTAAAAAAATAGTGTTCTTGAAATAAAGAAGCACTAAAATATATATTAAATATTGTTCCCACGGGAAATATGGTTTATGCAAGGTGAAATTTTATGATTTGACATTTATTCATGGAAACTCATTCTTAAAAATATGCATTAACTTTCACCGTTGTTTAAGTTTTGGTTAAGAAACCATTTTTTTCTTATATTAAATTTGAACATTTTCTATGATCTACTGAACATTTTTTTTAATGCAATCAATTGCGAACGAGTCTATAAATACCTATAGATTTCTATGCAAACATCTGTTTAGTCGTACACAAATATCCCAAAACTTAAAAATATGTGGTTTTTTCTTTTATATAACATGTTTTCAAGAATTGAAGTTCATGTTATTCATTTTGTACTCGGTGAATAACTATCGTGTAAATTCATTACTTGTAACTTATAAATGTCTCATTATACAAACATATAGTTATTTCATTCGAGATATTTCCAAAATGAACTTGAAAAGCAATTCAATATGTATATATTATAATTATGAAAAGAAATTATGTCTTTCGCCGATAGTATGGATATTATACTAACTACAAAGGTATCATAATATTTAAATGTAGTTTGAATAACTACACGTATTTGAAATATATACATAAAAAATCAAACTGACATAGCTTATGTACATTTATATTGCCAATATGAATGTTCATCCATTATATGTATATAAAATAAAGAAGGACTACTTGTATCGCTAACGAGTTAGCGTGTTTTCAACCCCGCTAAACAACATTTTAACTATTATAGGAAAAACAAGTATTGAATAGCCAAATTAGTTTAACCATTCAAAATTTTGTTCAGTTTGACGAGTAGCATAAAGAGTGAGTCCAACAAATATTGTATCAGGTGTAATATAATGAAAAATAAAAAT
Organism: Allium sativum; assembly: GCA_030737875.1. Lineage (NCBI taxonomy): Eukaryota > Viridiplantae > Streptophyta > Magnoliopsida > Asparagales > Amaryllidaceae > Allium > Allium sativum. The sequence continues at coordinate 421,191,920 of CM060909.1, read as the reverse complement.
AGGTAATCATCAATAATTGACAACCTTATATGTCCTTTTTGTATCAATGGAAAAAAAATGTTATAAATGTAAACATAAAGTCATTAGCAAAAAAATTACAACCTAAAATCACCAAATAGACAGTGAAGCCTTCAATTACAAAGAAAAAGAGCTGATAGCAATATAAATAGTGGAAAGAATCACCTAAAGCAATCAAAGTACAATACAATCCAAGAAACATAAGTACAAAAAAATCAAATCATATGTAATAAACAAAAGGCACTACATTGTTAATGAATCGCATGAACTAAATAATGAATCACCAAATTACTTGAGGCAAATTTTTTTATTTTATATACACATGTGTATGTATTTGTATATCATTCAATAGCAATTGTTTTTCTATGATTTTACTATGATGTCGAAGAGAGAAAAATAATAATTATTCAAATCATATCGTGTGATGAAAATCAACAGGCTAGAGCAGTGCAGCGAAATTGGGCTACCATTGAATGCTCTTATCTTATGTACATATACATACATTTATTTGCAAAAGTACGCAATTATTTATGGTAAGAAACATCTTGATTTTCAAAGATTATCAAACCTTCAACATCATGAATTACTGTAGTCCAACCACATTTCCACTTATTCGTGTTTTCCATAATCAAAAGTTATGAATAACTCAAGTTAGCTGATTAAAAAAAATCTTATGCACAATGCTCCAAAATATGAAAATAACCAATATTTTCTACAACCAAAAATCACATGCACACCAAAAGCAAAACTATCCATCAATCTTCTAATTCGACTCTTCTACAATTTCTCAAATATTTCATTGATGTTAACAACAAAATTAACCATTTTCCCTGCGTTATATACAATGATGGAAGAAATTAGTTCATTATGCAGACAGAAATTTAAATAAAGGCTTATTGTTGTTCGTTTATTACTTAATAACAATCATATTTTCTCAAAAACTTAAGGGAATAAAATTTCCTTAAATAACGTGATTTCTCAAAGTTTATAAGCTTTACTTGAAAATCCATGCCTTAAAAAAATTAAAGTAAGCATATAAATAGCTACAAAAAAGATGTGCTTGTGAAATTATGAATATACAATTAAAGTACACTTTGCATAAAAACTAAGCATATTAATATGATTTGTTTGGACCATTAAAAAGAATAATACATATAATTATAAAATAGACAATAGGCAATATGAATAATCAAAATTTCTGAAATCTCTTTATTATAGTGCAAAGTAATAGAAAAGCAAACTCTTTGTTTTTTCGTCAATAGATCAAATTGTAATTGGGCAACCTATTCAAAAAATTAAAAAAGTTGGATAATATTCATAGCTTTCCACAAGTTAGCGACAACTGTAAGTCTAAAAAAAAATTAAAAATAGAAAACTCTTAGGTCGTTAAGTCAATGAACCAAACGTGAAAAGCTGATAGCTAAAGATTAATCAAAGTAGCAGACTCATCCATTCTTAAGATAATATTCCTAGCAAAGATAACATTTTCCCAATGCTCCTAGCAAATATTACTAGCACGTCAATTTTTGAAAAAAAAATTGAAGTCTAAGTAGTTGAATTTCGTAATAACACTTAGATCTAAATGAAGAACGTGCATTTGACAAAAAAGTAAATAGTAAGAGCAAAAAAAGCATACCTAAAAGATCAAAAATCCTAATCTTGAAATAGACGAAATCACAATATAAGCCCTTCGATCACTCAAGTTTAGTTCAAAGAAGAGAGAAGCATAAGAAATCTAAGTCTATTAATATAAAGAGAGAAAAGAAATCTATTTGCTAGAGAATAGAGGAGAGGATTTATTTCACAAGTGAATATAAAGCAAATAAGGAATGAAACTTATGGATTTAGAAGAGGGGTTATTTTCAAAACTCCAATACTATGCATTTAAATGGAAAAAAGAACACAAATAACCCAATGGTTAATGCACTTTCTAAGAGTATTTTAGACAACATTTAATAAAACATTAAATGGTTGCATGAAATAATACCGTAGTCATTTTACCTTTTTACAACCATAAAAAATCTTTACTAGTTTAGATAGAAATTGCCTTTTGTAGATTCACAAATTTTTAGGGAGAAATTATCTTTTGCAAATTTGGAGATCTTGAAAAAAAATGCATTTTACTAGTTTGTAATTTAAAAGAATCATATATTTGAAGCTTCGAAAAATTAAGGAGATTGAAATTAGGTTGGGTAGGCAAGTTGGTTGTTTTGCTTTGGGATATCTTCTTCATCATTCTAAACGGACCGGGTAAGAAACTAAAACACTTAAACTGATTAGATCTGACCATTCTAATATTTCGTTAAAACCACTTTGGTTATAATAATGTAAATTAATGTCACAAGGATGTTTGATACTCCAGTTACACACATACGACAACATTGAACAACTAAAACTGTAACATAATATATCATTGGTGTCATCACTGTTTACATAAATATAAAAAACAATTGTGTGTTTATATAAACTATACTATTATATTATTACCAAGTTACATTTAAATAACGCATAAGCCCCCTCATGTTTTGTGAAATCAAGCGTCACTTATTCTATCCCCACATTTTTCATGCCCAGCTATTCACTCCCTCCCTTTGTTACCTCCAAATCTGAACCCTAGATATTAAAGTCGCCATTTAATTCAATGACGTCGATCTCTCATCTCATCGCCATCGCCAGCCCATTCAGTGAACTTGCATTTCATCACCATTTTAAGCCTCTCGAAGCAACTCAAAACTCCATCGAGTTTTTAGACCAACGTGGATAGATCCTACTGATAATTTATTCTGCTTTACAATTCTTATGATTCTCCACTATTTCTTTATGAATCTTTTTCCATCAATTAATTTTTTTACTTTTGATTTTGTTTGTTTTTTTATTTATGTCGTTAATGAATATGATTATGAGAAATTACAAAGTGGATTGATAGATGATGGGATGTAGATATTTACGAAAAATATATTTAATAGCTTATTATCTGTGAATGCACGGAGCATTAGCCCAGTGGTTAAGGGCTTACGCCATGGTAATAGTGGTGTGGGTTCGAAACCCGGAATGGCATGCTAAGTGCTTACCATGTGCATATGCTAAGATCAACCACTTATGTGATGCTCATGGAACAGGCTAAGTGCACTAGGGAGGGTTTTACGACTCCGGTGGGTTTCCTTCCTGAACAAATTCAAAAAAAAAAATCTACGATTGTCTATGGTTATTCAAAGGGAATCTGGTGCACAAGATAAAAATCCTAAATTGATGTTTGTTTAATCTATTTCATAAGATATTATTATACCTTATTTAATATAAAATAGGGTGCGTTTGGCACAGGTCCCTATTAAATTTCAAAATTAGGCTCATATCTGTTCCAAAACTTACTATAAATTACGTCCCTATTTTTCGAAAATTCATCAAAAAAATAAAAAAAATCACGTAAATTTGTATTTAAATAAAACATGCAAACGTAAAACAAATTAGCTCATAAAACCATCAAAAATGCATCACAAACAACAAAATACAAAAAACAACGAAAGTTGCAGTTAATTGCATAATACTATGCAAAATATTTCAAATTCTTGCATTCATCTATGCAACTATTTCAGTCATGCATCTGTGTTGGCTTATTTGCATACATGCATGCAAATAATACAAAATTCTTGCATATCAACATGCAATAATTAACAAAATGCAAATCAATTCATATTTATTTGCATAAATGGATGCTGGTATTCAGAATACTTACACATATGTGTACAACAATCCATATACATAAAATTAGTTCATTTTTACTTGCATACATGTTTGCAAGAAAACAGAATACTTGCATACATGCATACAAGTATTCATGCTTATTTTTCAATGTGAAACCTTCATGAATTATTTGCATACATGTAGGCATGTATTCAGAATACTTGCATATATGTATGCAAGAATCCATGCGGATTTTCAATGTAAACTGCTTTAGGAATACAAGCATACATGTATGCAACTATTGTGTATACTTGCATACATGTATGCAAGTTGTTTTTTGTAAAGACCCGGAAAATTCGAACACTTTATATTCGAATATCGTAACTATTTGGAATATTGTTAAGTGTTATAAATATCATTTTATAACCTTGTTAAACATCATTTAAGTGGTAACCAATGATGTTAGACTCATTTTGGAAAAATGTTTAAAAAATATATTTTTTGGAAAAATATTGATAAAATGACCGAAAATCGTTTTATCAATATATAGTTATTTTCTCAATAAAAGTTGTTGAAAATTTTAGTGGATGTCTAATTAATCATTAGGTATGTAATTAGAAAATAAAAATATTTTCATGTTTATGGTTAACTAAATATCTCGATGATGTCATGCATGATGTAATCGAAGATATTTAGGAAAATAGCAAATAAGGAAAATGAGAAAAAATGGAAATACTACATTTGTAAGATAAGGGTTTTAAGGTGCTTTTGAACTTTACCCATCACATTCCTAAGGCTATATAAAGGGAGGCATACCCTTAGGATATTTACATAGTTTCTTTTCTTACTCTTCTTTCTAATGGTGCTTCTTGAGAAGAAGTAGAAGGGTTAAAAATGGTGGAAGTGCTTAAGCACTAATCCACTAATTACTCTCTAACTTTTTCAAAAGTTAACCAAATCTTCTTTAATCTCTTTTAAACTTTGGCTTTGGGCCTAAGACATCATGGAAGACATGATTAGCAAATAAGAAGTGGAGGAAGGAGGGAGGAAGAAGTGGTTCCAAGGAGGAGCCGTGAGCAATGGTGGAGGAGGAAAAGGATTGGTTTTGGCTTGGTTTGGAAGTGCTAAAGATTGGATCTTTAGGCTAGTGGTAATGAAAGGAGGTGGTTATTTTTGTTCTTATGGCTTTGTGCATGGTTAGGTATGGATCTAGTTTATCTCTTAATTATATATTGTTTATATATGTGTCATGTTTGTAGTATAAAGTTAAAGTGACATTAACTAAGTAAAGTTAATAACTTTAGACCCCTCTTGCTTTTGAAAGCAAATGACAACTTTATATTATGTTTCATGACTCTAATAAGCCGACAAGTAGGCTTATCTTTTTCTAAGATTCGGTTGAGGTGCTTAAACTAAGGAGATGTTCAGGAACAACCATTGCCCTGGCTCACCTGGTCTTATCCCGAACGAGGAATAGTTAAGTTGATAATGTCAGAAACGAGTTAAGCATACGAATAATGATAAAATTGTAGTTATGGATTTAATTGCAGTTGACATAATTAAATTTGATTAGTGACATCTGTTAGCAGAATCAAACACTGTTTTGCTACTATAATAATGTAACGACACGTGTTTTGCCCGACCTTAATCGATCGCAAAATCGACCAAGACCGTTCAAAATCCGCATACGTTAACTTTGGGAATACAATACATTAGAACAAAAACAGCAGACTTTTATTACATCATGATAATATAACATCAGAGTACAGAATATATCAGAGTACATCGAAATTAAAATACAGCGGAAGAAAATTTTACAATAAATTTAATACAATACAGTGCAGCGGAAATAAAATAGATACAGCGGAAGACAACTATGCTCTGGACACAGCTTTAAGCTTCGATCCAGCATCCTGCTCGAGATAAGAACTTGTAGACAAACTACTCGACTGCCCGTGTGGAAAAGAGGGCACCCGAGTTTGCAAAGGTGGAAACAAACAACGGGTTAGTCATGGGACTGGTGTGAGAATTCTTAACTAATTTAACTAATAGTAATAAGGCAAATCCAAGGACCACGCCGCTAACGCAGAACGGGTTTATTCCAACAGATTGTCGTGCATAACTTAAAGTAAATCGTGAAACAACGCAATGCTTTTTAGAAAAATGAAATCACCATAAGACTCAAGTCCCATCACACAATGCAACGCAAACCAGAGGATAGAGTTTAACCTTATGGTGATTAAACATGCTTGGTACGATAAAAACGGATTTGATATTATTATTAGTGTATAAATGTTCAAAAATAATTTCAATCATACTATATCAATCCAAGGAAGAATAGTATCCCATACTATTATGCCTCCATACTAGTAATACAATCAAAACCGCATGAGGTCGTATTGGAAATTGGGTTTCCATCATGAGTTAAGGCTAGGGAGGAGCTCCTTACCGATTCGAGACACTCTAGCTAATGTCTCAGGATCCCCCGCAGTGAACTCTTGGATAGCTGCAGGGCCGGTCCACACATACAGCTTCGTGGATTGGCAATTCCTGAACACACGTTTCCCGGTCCTATAGGACCTATCCTAGGCGCACCACATTCCATCATCCACATAAGTAAATATCAGCCAGTTTAAGCAAAGACACCACTTCTAGCTAGAAAGAAACATGCTGCTCTCCCTGCGTTCCCTTCTCTCGTTTTAGACTCCACCGGGTTGTGAGGCTCGCGAAGTCACGTAATACACAAAGCTATGCTTATTCAAGCTGTGCTTTGCTCATCCCACAAGGCCTGCTTTTCAACAAAAGCATTGATCATTTCCATCTTGGCGTGTCACATTGACAATTCACGTCATGCGATCAATCACTATTAATATATACCCGGGTGTTAAGCAGAGAATAAATTCTCCACCACCAAACAGATATACATTAATAAAAATCAATTTTATTTACATGGAATGAAATTCAACGTCGGACACACGTCCATTTATACGCTTATGCTCTGGGTCTGAGCGAAAGCCAAATCCGTATAAATCAACACTACGTCCGGACGGCTACCACTGTAGCCCCTTCAAGGTAGCTACTCCAATCAAGGGCATCACCAGTCGTCGTCCATTCGACATGAAGATCGTCGGTCTTCAATCGCCGTCTTCAACTCTTGAATTTTAAACGTCGTTCAAATTATTTGGAATGAGATAGACTCGGACTTTCCAAATAATTCTCGTATATATATAAGTTTGAAATCATTTCATATCGTTATTAGTGATTTATAACGATTTATCCTTATTTTTATTTATATAAAAATAATTAAATTCCATTACATTAATGTAATTACATAACAAGTGGTGAATGTTTTGCTTCACAACCTATCGAAATGTTTATAATGTGTAATGAAATGTATTTTATTTCATTACATTTTGCTAACGAAAAACATTCCTATTCGTATATACAATATTAACGTACAATGTACACACCATAATGTTTATTTTTATTTTCATACACATACACATCTTATACATAACAATGCACATTTTCTTGTTTCATCCTTCGAATTACACAAAATGTATTTTGTGTATCATACCAATTCCAACAAAAATAGGCATTCTTGTGTTTCATTTCAATTTCAACCAACGAATATTTTTGTTCATCCACTTTTACTTCTACAAAAATGAGTATTTTTGTTTGTTTATTTCAATGTAACAAAATTGACAATTTTGTTATCTTTTCAATGCAAAACACAAAAATAATAATTTTACATTACAAACAAAACGATAATTTTGTGTGCTAATCTATTTACATGAAAATGAAATTTCCATATCTTTAATCTTTTTAATGAAAAACTAATTCATTAAAATATAAATTTCATATCCTTATTCTTTTTAGTTAAATTCCAATTACATAAAAATGTAATTTCACACTTTTAATCTACATGCATGAAAGAATGAAATTTTCCCCTGTTTAATCTAATTTACATTAAAATGTAAACTAATCTTTATTTATACCAATTACATTAAAAATGTAACTTTTACCTTTAATCTTAATTTCACAAAAAAAATGTAAATTTCTTACTTTTGGTTTTAATCACATAAGGATGTAATTTTCATTCTTTCTTTTATTAAAAATATAAATTTCTTCTTTTAATCTAATTACATAAAAATGAAATTTTTCATTCTTTTAAACATGATGGTGAAAATAATGTTCATTTTCTATTTAACTATTTGTATTTTAATATGGGCTAGACCTCTCACATTAGGCCTGCAACTTGTGGATGCTGGATAGGCCGGTCGGTACCGGGCAGACTTATCCCACAAGTCGGGCTTAACCTCGTGTCTTGCCCCAATTCGTATTTGCGCACTTGGACCTCTCACATTATGCCCAACATTTGTGGCCGCTGGATATGCCGGTCGGGTCCGGGCAGGCTTCTACTACAAATGTAACCTAACCTCGTGTCCAAGCACAATTATAATTTATAATTATAATTTTTTTTTCAAAACATGTCATTATTTGAAATTATCCTTTCCATTAAATAATCTTAATTTTAAGGTATTCTTTATTTCAAATTCTCTTGATTCCAAGTATCTCAATATAAATTGTAACTTTCCCTATTTTTATGATTTTCTAATAAAAATCTTTTCAAGATGTACAATTTTAAAACCATATCTTTTTACTTTAATATATCGACGCCAAAGATGTAATCTTTCTAAACCAACGTCAATTAATATCATTAATTAAATATAAAATAAAAACATTCCTTTATTTCAAAATTGATAACATTTTGAAAACAAAATCTTCTTAATTTAACACATGGACAATTAAAAAGGTAATCTTTTTAAATTCTAACTTTTTATACAATCATAAATGACATACTCTTACTTATTAACCACTAAAATGTATCTTTCAATTAATTCCTTTTAATGCATAGAAAATATTATTAAAACATCTCTTTTCCTTATTAATTTAAACTATAAGTAATAAATGTCTTCCTTTTCTTTTCCTTATTTATTTACCTAAATGTAAATAAGTATTTTCCCTTTTTCTACATATCCTATTTACATGAAAATGTAAATGAAAACTTCATCTAAAATAATTCTTTTTATTTACATAAGGAAATGTAAATTTTTACTTCATTTACATTCTTTAATTTCATGGGAAATGAAAATTTATTTTACAATGTAAATTCATACCTTAACTTCATATAAAAAAAATATGTAGTTTTTATTTTACGTTGCAAATTGATACCTTAGCTACATAAAAAAATGTAATTTTTATTTTATTGCAAAATCTCATTCTTTAATTACATATAAAAATGTAATTTTTTTTATCATGCGAATTCTCAACTTTTAGTTACATATAAAAAGGAAATTTTATTTATCATGTGAATTCCCAACTTCTAAAAAATGTAATTTTTAGTTAACATGCAAATCATACTTTTATTTACATATAAAAATGTAGTTTTATATGCGATAAAAATTTCATTTCTCTTCCTTACATAAAAATGTAATTATATTTTCAATATAAATTCTACTTTTTAATTACATAATATGTAACAACCCGTATTTTCAATAACCTGTTATAACATAAATCAAGGCAGAATTTAATTTATAAATCTGAATCAAGGGAAACGGGCTATGCCATTGCGTTCGTCTCGGAAAAATACGCGAAATAGAGTCCGAGTTTTCGAAAATCGGAGTCCGTATGACCCGATTAAGGCCCAACGAAGTTTTCAGAAAATTTCAAAGTAAAAACAGATTTCAAATTCAAGTTTGAATTTGGAAATTAGGGCAGTTGGGCGCAGGCGGGAAATTTCCCGCCAGACCACCCATGTCGACAGCCCTGTCGACTGGGCAGTCGACATGGTAGGCCCAAGTCGACAGCCCTGTCGACTTGGGTGTCGACTTGGTTCAGCCGGGCAGTTTTGCCTGGTGCACCATTTTGGGGTTTTGGTTAGGTTTTGGGGCCAGATTCAGTTTTAAGGGCTGAGATTGGAATTAGGGTTTAATCCTAAGGTTGAAACTAATCCTAATCTCTATAAATAAGCCCCTAACCTAACCCTAAATCATCATTATTCATTCAAGTAACTAAACTATGGCAAAATCATTCCTCTCATGGCCTCCACTCTCTTCATAAAATTCCTAAGTCATTTCTATGAGAGATTTTCCATCCATACAAGTGTTTTCAAGCTTGTATGAGTGTCATTAGCTTGCATTCAAGTCAAGTTTCCATATTTACATCATAAAACAAGGGTTTTGATCATTTTGGCTCAAGGGTTTTTCTATTGGAGCTTGCATTTTGGGTTTATTTGATTGCATAAGGGCTTTGTCTCAATCTATATATATTTTTGTGTCTTCATAAGCATTGTAAGCCCTTTTCTACTTTCATATTTAAACTCTAAAGTTAAATGAATGATGCAAGTTTGGTTGACCATTATGATAAGCAAGTTTATCATGTTATGTTATGCAAGTATGTCATGTTATGATATGCAAGTTTACCATGTTATGCTATGCAAGTTTGCCATGTTATGATATGCAAGTTTATCATGTTATGTTATGCAAGTTTGCATTGTTATGATATGCAAGTTTATCATGTTATGTTATGCAAGTTTGCTATGTTATGATATGCAAGTTTACCATGTTATGCTATGCAAGTATGCCATGTTATGATATGCAAGTTTACCATGTTATGCTATGCAAGTTTGCCATGTTATGATATGCAAGTTTATCATGTTATGTTATGCAAGTTTGCCATGCAAGTTTGTCATATGATATGCAAGTTATGTTATGTAAGTTTGGGTTGATCATTTTGTTCATGTTATCATGTTATGCAAGCTTATCTTGGGTTTATGAGCTTAAAGCTTTAAGCTTTATGCTAAAGGTTGCATTTTGGGCAACATGTAAGTTATCATATCCCTTATGATAACTTGCACGTGAGGCTAAATGCAAACTTATGGCAACTTCTACATGTCATTTATCACCATGTATCACTTATATGCTAAGTTTGGTTTTATGCATACTTTTGAGGCCTAATGATGCAATATGCAAGTATATGAACATATGTACATTTCATATGCCACCATGTTAAACTTGTGGCTTCAACACCGTTTGTCATCTTTATGCCAAGTTCCCTCTTTCTATCCTTTATGCGCTATTGCGATTATGTAAGCGATGGGATTGCGTTTGGGGTTGGGTAAACTTAAAAGACATAAAAACATAAGATTGGGAATTTACCTATTAAGTTAGGTCTACCCATTGGGAATTTACCTATTAAGTTAGGTCTACCCAAATTCTTGAAAACTTGTAATATGTTTTGGAAACATGATGGACATGACACTTAGAAAATATAAGTGTGACCAACTCGAGGTTGGGTTGAGTTTGTAGCGTAAAACTACCCAGAACCGACCGGCTTAACTAGTTGCTACAAACAATAGGACCCAATGTGAGAAGTTGGTCATGTTGTACCTTGAACCCGAGGTTATACCAAGTTGTGGTGTAAAGCTACCCGGACCCGCCCGGCTTAACTAGTAACCACAACAAGGTCTAATGTGAGAGGTTAAGGCACATTAAATTAATTAATGCCTCACGATTAGGGTTAATTCATGGTCCACTTAATACTTAACCAATCTGGGCTTGGTGGATTAATCGGGGTTAAGTCGTGAACCCATCGTTACACTTAACCAAGTTAATCCATGATTAGTAAAAGGATTAAACCGTACTTAACCCACTAGAAAATCCTAGCAATGGGGGTCCACTCCAGCAGTAATCCCAAGTTTGTATCATTAAGACCCTAGGGACTAGGCTAGGGTGGGGGCACGATTACTGGACTTGAGGTAAGTGACCAAAAACGACGGCAGAGTGGTACGCCGATGTAGTTCCGGACGGACTATGGTCGTGCACGTAGTCCGTATTTGGAGAAGTCAAGCATGGGTACCAGTAGATCTAAGACTGTGCACTTATGTTTATGGTGTCCAGGGGTTGACACCCTAGGGCTTGATACACCCGACGGGAGACCCGGCACAGTCCGACTACAATTATGTTTGGGCCGTATTGACAGCAACACGTGACGAGTTAGGCTTAGGGAGCCGATCGATTAGACCGTTTGGTTGGATCTCGTATTAGGGTCACTTCATGTTATTGGGCCAAAGCTTGGGCCAAGGGATCAATACTCGTTTATTCAAGTCATGTTAGCTTGCTAGTACACCTGTGGTGCAAAAACCTTAAACCTGATTATGCGATGACACCTTTATCTACCTTGTTAGTTAATCATTATTCTAGTATGTTGTTATCCTTATGTTCATCCCTGCTTCTCATGCCAGTTAACTTTATCAGTTTACATTGATTGTAGTAGGGTTTACTCAGTCTTTTTGACTGACCTGTTTTTCTTTCGCCTTTTTTCTTCCGTCCCCCCCCCCCCAGGTTCTCAGGGTGGGAATATTGGAGCTTAGCTTGGATTTCTGATCACTTGCTTGTGGGATTTTAGCTCATGTACGGTCTTGACATGAAGCTAGCTATGGTTATCACTTATTTTGGGGATAGTACTTATGTATTTCAGTTTTTCAGTGATGTTGTTTTTATCTAGACTTGTGTATTTGGAAAGTTGACATTATGTTGTATCAGACTTGTTTTGAAATAGATTGAAATCTTCCGCTGTTTTACTTATCTTATTTACTCTGTTTACATATATATATATATATATATATATATATATATATATATATATATGTGTGTGTGTTCTTGTTCTGCCTTGATATATCATTATGCATTTTTACCCGATTCAAACGCCCCTCCAAAGTCAGAGTGCTTGCAAGAGCCACCCTGGCGGAGGTGGGGTGTTACATTTGGTATCAGAGCATATGGTTTACGAGAAGGAACAAAAAGGTTTTTAAAACTTTTGGAAAACTATTTTCAAAACCAAGTATAAAGTATTTTCCAAAGAAAAGTCTAGTTTATTTTAGAGGCTATTACCCATAAAGCCATTAGCAAAAATTCCTTCGTTTTTTTTCTTTCTCTCCATTCCGAATCTATCTTTTTCTTCGTTTTCAGTATGGCCGATAACTTTGCCATTCCGGAGGGAGTACACGTACTTGTTTGGTATAGGAGACTTTTGGAGGCTAGGGCGACCGAAGCCGGCCCCGCATATGTTCCTCCTCCTCCTCCGGTAGTTAATGTTCCTCCTCCCCCTCAGCATCCACAAGGGGATTTCGCGGAGATTTGCAAAGACTTTAAGGCGATGGGTTGCAAGAATTTCATTGGAACCGAGACTTATGTAGAGGCAAGGAATTGGTTGAAAGAAACCGAAGATCTTTTTGCCTTCTTTGATATAGATGACCGTAGGAAGGTTTTATTAGCAGTGTGGTTGCTAAAGGAAGAAGCTACACGTTGGTGGGTGGTCACCACCGCTACTAGGCCAATTGAGACTTGGGATGACTTTCGGGGAAAGTTTGGACTAAGGTTCCTATCACTGAAGCAAGGGGACATGACTATTAGGGAATACATAGATAAGTTTAATCAACTGGCTCAGTTCGGTTTGGACTTGGTTAACACAGCTCAGAAGAAGGCCCTATACTTTGCTCTAGGATTAAACGAGCCATTACATGGTTTAGCCATGTCTCATATACCCTTGGGGGCAACTTTCGAGAGTTTGGTGAATATGGCCCTACTCAATGAAGAGAATAGGAGTGACAAGAAGGAGGTCAAGATGAATGAGTCTCAAAACATGGAAACGGAGCCCAAAAAGGAAATGAAAAAGAAGGAGGAGAAGTCTGAAGATAAGAAGGAAAAGAAGTGCTTTACTTGTGGAAGATTGACTCATCTAAACAAGGATTGCAGAAAGAGGAAGGGCACTTGCTTTGACTGTGGAGAAATGGGACACTTCACTAGGGACTGCCCGAAGAAGGGAGGGCCTACGTCGGAAGGAACGGTGAATTCCGGGAAGCAAGGCAAGAACTTAAAAAACCGCAAGAACAAGAACAAGAGTCAAGGCAACAAGGGGAACAATAGCAAGGGCAATAACGACAAGAGGAAGTGCCATTATTGCGGTTCAGTTGGGCATCTTATTAAGGATTGTAGGAAGAGAAAAAATAAGAGTGGTGAATGCTTTCATTGTGGTGAGTTTGGACATTTCAGCAAAGATTGCCCGAAGAAGCAAGGGCAAGGTCAGACTCAGTATGCAAGACCACCTGGAGGGCGAATTCATCCCCTCAACATCGTTCTTCCAGCTCATGATCGAGGTAGTGTTTCTGTTAAAAGTCCTGTTTATATTTCTGATTTTCCTATTCGTACTTTGTTTGATTCTGGCACATCGCATAGTTTATTTCATCTGGTCTAGTTGAAAGTTTGCACCTAAGTACTAGTCTAGTTTATGATCCCGTGTGTGTTTCAAATCCAATTGGGGTTTACGCCCATTTGTCTATTATCTACGTGGATTTGAAAATCTCTATCTTGAGTGTAGAGTTCTCGTGTGATGCTTATATTCTCGGTTTCATGGGGTATGGGTTGATTTTGGGCATGGATAGGGTGTCCAGTTTTGGAGCCATCCTTGATTTTAGAGCATAGGGTTGTGAGGCTCATGACTCGCCTCGGTAATACCCTAAAAATTTCTTGTAACCCTATGGGTCCCGTCATGTTGTGTTATCTTGAATCCCTCAACTCGTCTATCGATAGTCTGCAATCGGTGAGGGTGGTCCGAGAATATCCTGATATCTTGGGTGAAGTGAAGGGGGGTTACCCCTAAGCGAGAGATTGATTTCCGCATTTATCTGGTTGATAATGCCAAGCCAGTTACGTGGCCGGTTAGGCACATGGTCCCGCGAGATGAGAGTTAAGGAAGCAAGTCAAGGAGTTGCTTGAGAAGAACTTCATACGATGAAGCATTTCCGAAGAGGGTGCTCTAGTAGTATTCGCTACTAAAGTGGACAGTTCGCTTCGCCCGTGTGTTGATTATCGTGAGTAGAACAAGAAGAATAGACAACCATTACCAAGGATCGATGATTTGTTTGATCAGCTTGTAGGAACATCTGTTTTCTCTTGATCTTGCTACTGGATTCCATCAGCTCAGAGTAGCTGAGGATAGTATAGGCAAAACTGCGTTCAGAACTCCATATGGATTCTTAGAATGGCTGGTCATGCCATTCGGTTTGACTAATGCACCCGCCTACTTCGTGGACTTGATGAGTAGGGTGTCTAGGGAGTTCCTGAACGAGTTTGTGGTAGTCTTTGTAGACGATATCCTGACTTTCTTAAAGAACGAGGAAGAACATGCTAGACATCTCAAGGAGGTGATGGATGCACTTAGAGCCCATCAGTTGAAAGCCAAGTCCTCCAAATGTCATTTTGGAGAAAAGAAGTTAGATTTCTTGGGCACATAGTTTCTAAACAAGGCTTAGCGGTGAATCCCGCTAAAGTGGTCGCGGTTTAAGACCAGAAGGCTCCGACGAGGACAAGTGAAGTAAGAAGCTTTCTCAGTTTAATTAATTAGTTAGCGTCCCTTGAGCTTAGACCTACCCTTATGGATCAAGTAGGGACTTCGCAGAAAGAAGACCCGCAGTTAGTCGAGATCATGGACAAGTTGATTCGAGGCGAGATGTTAAGACACCTCGCTATAGATGACAAGGGATGGCTACGACGCAATGAGAGAAAGAAGGCTCTTGAAGATGCACATCACTCGAGGAGGTGGCCGAGTTTGTCCCAAGGTGCATGTTGTGCCAACAGATTAAGGCCGAGTCATAAAAAGCCCGGTGGGCTATTACATCCATTGGAGGTCCCCGCAATGGAAGTAGTAAAGCGTCACGAAGGATTTCGTGGATGGACTGCCTAGATCAAGGAAAGGGAATACG
This sequence comes from Allium sativum, assembly GCA_030737875.1. Lineage (NCBI taxonomy): Eukaryota > Viridiplantae > Streptophyta > Magnoliopsida > Asparagales > Amaryllidaceae > Allium > Allium sativum. The sequence continues at coordinate 421,176,397 of CM060909.1, read as the reverse complement.
AGCATGTGGGTCATAGTAGGTAGACTCACGAAGAGTGCTCATTTCACTCCGGTAAAGAGCGAAAGGACTGCATCATAGCTAGCGACAGTTTACTTTCAAGAAATAAAGCGGTTGCACGAGGTTCCCTAAAGTATAGTTAGTAACCATGACTCAATCTTCACTAGCCAGTTTTGGGATAGTCTACGGGAAGTCATGGGCAAGCGACTGAATCTAAGTACGGCCTATCATTCACAGGCGGATGGTTTATTTCGTTCAAGCATGAGTTATAGAAAATCACGTTAGTAAGAGCAATTGGCAACGTGGATTGGTATTTTCAAGAAAAGTTCTGCTGCGTGGAATACTTTATAGTAAGTGAACGAGATCCAGGATTCACTGGTGAATTTTGGAGAGCTTGCATGAAACCATGAGGTCATAGTTATGTTTAAGCCAAGAATGATAGAAGAGTAAGTGAAAGAGGAAGACGAGAGGCGACAATGAAATGGGTTCCAACTCATATTTGGAAATAAGAGTTAAGAAGCTAAGATGAGGTAAAAGACGGTCAAAGCACAGTGGAGTTAAGCTCAAGGAAACGTGACTTAGAAAACTGAAGGCTAGATACGCGCATCATGTCTCTTTTTAAAGAGCATATCCTTGATCCTTGTTTTCCTGTGGAACTTACTCGCATGTCATCTCTTTACGTATATCCTCTCGGTCCCATTCTCGGTCCTATTTCTGTCGAGAGGTATGACTTATTGGCTAGTAATACATGTTAGGGTTTGAAGGGGTCCGTTAGGTTGACTAAACCTTTTGGGCTTTTATAGAATATGGGTTGGGTTAGGAAGGGATTTCTTGTAATCCGAAAGGAGTATATCCTGCTTATCTTCCCGATCTCTTTGTAGCATATCTTTTGCTATCCATGTTTGTCTTGATTATCTAGTTTATCATGTTAATCTTGTCATGAGAACCTTAGGTAGAAACCCTTTGGATGAAACATGTGTTTGAAACATGTTATGCTTGATGGTTGCAAGTGGTTGCAAGTGTTTGCAAGTGGTTACTTGTGGATGCATTATACACATTAGGCACTAGATCGGCTCACACAATCCTCATATTGCATATGCATGAGTGTTTACGCTTATTCATGGATGAAAATTTTTGTGTTATCACATGGATGTTGCATATGGATGTATGTTATGTGCACACATATAGATGTTATACATTATGTTAGGAATTGCATACATATGGATTCATTTCACTAACATAATTTGCATTGATGATATTTGCATTAGATAAGTACATATACACACACCTTTGCATATGTTCATACAACATTTAGAATCTTGTAAGGACAATGATTGCTCGTGGATGATGTTTTGAGTAGATGGATGTTGGATGGTAGGATACGTTCTTCCTAACTTGAAGATTTCGGGGACGAAATCCTTTAAGGAGGGGAGAATGTAACAACCCGTATTTTCAATAACCTGTTATAACATAAATCGAGGCAGAATTTAATTTATAAATCTGAATCAAGGGAAACAGGCTATGCCATTGCGTTCGTCTCGGAAAAATACGCAAAATAGAGTCTGAGTTTTCGAAAATCGGAGTCCGTATGACCCGATTAAGGCCCAACGAAGTTTTCAGAAAATTTCAAAGTAAAAACAGATTTCAAATTCAAGTTTGAATTTGGAAATTAGGGCAGTTGGGCGCAGGCGGGAAATTTCCCGCCAGACCACCCATGACGACAGCCCTGTCGACTAGGCAGTCGACATGGTAGGCCCAAGTCGACAGCCCTGTCGACTTGGGTGTCGACTTGGTTCAGCCGGGCAGTTTTGCCTGGTGCACCATTTTGGGGTTTTGGTTAGGTTTTGGGGCCAGATTCGGTTTTAAGGGCTGAGATTGGAATTAGGGTTTAATCCTAAGGTTGAAACTAATCCTAATCTCTATAAATAAGCCCATAACCTAACCCTAAATCATCATTATTCATTCAAGTAACTAAACTATGGCAAAATCATTCCTCTCATGGCCTCCACTCTCTTCATAAAATTCCTAAGTCATTTCTATGAGAGATTTTCCATGCATACAAGTGTTTTCAAGCTTGTATGAGTGTCATTAGCTTGCATTCAAGTCAAGTTTCCATATTTACATCATAAAGCAAGGGTTTTGATCATTTTGGCTCAAGGGTTTTTCTATTGGAGCTTGCATTTTGGGTTTATTTGATTGCATAAGGACTTTGTCTCAATCTATATATATTTTTGTGTCTTCATAAGCATTGTAAGCCTTTTTCTACTTTCATATTTAAACTCTAAAGTTAAATGAATGATGCAAGTTTGGTTGACCATTATGATAAGCAAGTTTATCATGTTATGTTATGCAAGTATGCCATGTTATGATATGCAAGTTTACCATGTTATGCTATGCAAGTTTGCCATGTTATGATATGCAAGTTTATCATGTTATGTTATGCAAGTTTGCCACGTTATGATATGCAAGTTTATCATGTTATGTTATGCAAGTTTGCTATGTTATGATATGCAAGTTTACCATGTTATGCTATGCAAGTATGCCATGTTATGATATGCAAGTTTACCATGTTATGCTATGCAAGTTTGCCATGTTATGATATGCAAGTTTATCATGTTATGTTATGCAAGTTTGCCATGTTATGATATGCAAGTTTATCATGTTATGTTATGCAAATTTGATATGCAAGTTTGTCATATGATATGCAAGTTATGTTATGCAAGTTTGGGTTGGTCATTTTGTTCATGTTATCATGTTATGCAAGCTTATCTTGGGTTTATGAGCTTAAAGCTTCAAGCTTTATGCTAAATGTTGCATTTTGGGCAACATGTAAGTTATCATATCCCTTATGATAACTTGCACGTGAGGCTAAATGCGAAATTATGGCAACTTCTACATGTCATTTATCACCATGTATCACTTATATGCTAAGTTTGGTTTTATGCATACTTTTGAGGCCTAATGATGCAATATGCAAGTATATGAACATATGTACATTTCATATGCCACCATGTTAAACTTGTGGCTTCAACACCGTTTGTCATCTTTATGCCAAGTTCCCTCTTTCTATCCTTTATGCGCTATTGCGATTATGTAAGCGATGGGATTGCGTTTGGGGTTGGGTAAACTTAAAAGACATAAAAACATAAGATTGGGAATTTACCTATTAAGTTAGGTCTACCCATTGGGAATTTACCTATTAAGTTAGGTCTACCCAAATTCTTGAAAACTTGTAATATGTTTTGGAAACATGATGGACATGACACTTAGAAAATATAAGTGTGACCAACTCGAGGTTGGGTTGAGTTTGTAGCGTAAAACTACCCGGAACCGACCGGCTTAACTAGTTGCTACAAACAATAGGACCCAATGTGAGAAGTTGGTCATGTTGTACCTTGAACCCGAGGTTAGACCAGGTTGTGGTGTAAAGCTACCCGGACCCGCCTGGCTTAACTAGTAACCACAACAAGGTCTAATGTGAGAGGTTAAGGCACATTAAATTAATTAATGCCTCACGATTAGGGTTAAGTCATGGTCCACTTAATACTTAACCAATTTGGGCTTGGTGGATTAATCGGGGTTAAGTCGTGAACCCATCGTTACACTTAACCAAGTTAATCCATGATTAGTAAAAGGGTTAAACCGTACTTAACCCACTAGAAAATCCTAGCAATGGGGGTCCACTCCAGCAGTAATCCCAAGTTTGTATCATTAAGACCCTAGGGACTAGGCTAGGGTGGGGGCACGATTACTGGACTTGAGGTAAGTGACCAAAAATGACGGCAGAGTGGTACGCCGATGTAGTTCCGGACGGACTATGGTCGTGCACGTAGTCCGTATTTGGAGAAGTCAAGCATGGGTACCAGTAGATCTAAGACTGTGCACTTATGTTTATGGTGTCCAGGGGTTGACACCCTAGGGCTTGATACACCCGACGGGAGACCCGGCACAGTCCGACTACAATTATGTTTGGGCTGTATTGACACCAACACGTAACGAGTTAGGCTTAGGGAGCCGATCGATTAGACCGTTTGGTTGGACCTCGTATTAGGGTCACTTCATGTTATTGGGCCAAAGCTTGGGCCAAGGGATCAATACTCGTTTATTCAAGTCATGTTAGCTTGCTAGTACACCTGTGGTGCAAAAACCTTAAACCTGGTTATGCGATGACACCTTTATCTACCTTGTTAGTTAATAATTATTCTAGTATGTTGTTATCCTTAAGTTCATCCCTGCTTCTCATGCCAGTTAACTTTATCAGTTTACATTGATTGTAGTAGGGCTTACTCAGTCTTTTTGACTGACCTGTTTTTCTTTCGCCTCTTTTCTTCCGTCCCCCCCCCCCCCCCCAGGTTCTCAGGGTGGGAATATTGGAGTTTAGCTTGGATTTCTGATCGCTTGCTTGTGGGATTTTAGCTCATGTACGGTCTTGACATGAAGCTAGCTATGGTTATCACTTATTTTGGGGATAGTACTTATGTATTTCAGTTTTTCAGTGATGTTGTTTTTATCTAGACTTGTGTATTTGGAAAGTTGACATTATGTTGTATCAGACTTGTTTTGAAATAGATTGAAATCTTCCGCTGTTTTACTTATCTTATTTTCTCTGTTTACATATATACATATGTTCTTGTTCTGCCTTGATATATCATTATGCATGTTTACCCGATTCAAACGCCCCTCCAAAGTCAGAGTGCTTGCAAGAGCCACCCTGGCGGAGGTGGGGTGTTACATAATAAAATGTGTTATATTTTCAATGCACTTAAACATGATTTTATTACATATACAATCCATGATTCTAATATTCATATATTTCATATGCAATATATGACGTCAAATATGATTGTGTTTCATATGCGATACATGACATCAAAACGCGACTATATTTCAAGTATCTAAACAAACACTAAAAATACGTTTATTTTCGTGTTTCATTTCGACAACAAAAATATAATCATTTCATTTCAACAACAAAAATATGATTATTTTTGTCGTTTCAATTCAACAACAAAAATATGATTATTTTTGTCGTTTCTAATTTCTATCAAAAATATTATTATTTTTGTCACTTCAACTTTCTATCAAAAATGTTGTTATTTTTGTCGCTTCAACTTTTTATCAAAAATGTTGTTATTTTTGTTGCTTCAACAAAAACGATACTTTCGTTTTAATAAAAATGATGCTTTGGTCTCAATAAAATCAATATTCTTTTATTTCAACAAACAATACTTCTTAATGTGAACAATTCTATATAAACTAACCAAGTTAAAAATTTAATATATTTTTTTTTTTTAAATTTTTTATGTACCAATCAATATTCAAAAATTGAATCTTTCATTACAACAAATCTTATGTAAACAATTAAAAATTGAATCTTCCCATTGCGGCAAATCTTATGATGTATAGAACTAAAAAGAAAATAATAATAAAAAAAAAATAGCAGCGCGCGTATAGATCAAAATTCTGGTTTAATCTAAATTACCAACCGCGATGTTTATGATCCATACAAATCCAAACGATAAAATGACAGATCTACTCAATACAACGCAATACAATACCATACAATCCATCAAAACAATACACATAATACATCACAGCATAAATCATACAAATAATTATTTAACAAATTAGAATGAGTAATTAAATAAATTTAAATTGTGAAAATCAGAGATTCTCACCTTGATTTAAAGCGGATCTAAAATTTAATCAACCCTTTTAAAATGCAAAACAAACGTTGCCTTCTCTCTTTAATTCCCTGCACACTGTCCTCTTCAGCTGAACCCATACGCTCCAGCACCCTCTCTCCAAATCGCACCACCACCAACCGCCGTGCAGCAAATTTGAAAATTGAAGATCCTTTGTTTCTTTTGAGAAGGAGTATGGATAAAATTTTAAGAAGAGGACCCCATGAATATATATATATATATATATATATATATATATTTTAGGGAAGATGAGGTTGATGAAGGTAGAAAGATTTACTTTTTTTATGGGGAGAGGAGGAGGAAGTTCTAACATTTGTAGAAGACAATTGCAGAGAAAAGAATGTTGAAGGAAATTGAGAAAGGTATTATATTCACCTCTCTAATGTGTCCTTTCATATATTATATAGTAGGTTACGAAAAAAATAATAATAATTTAGCTGACTAGGCATGAGATAGGATATTTATTTCTTATTCAAAATAAAGAATAAAATAAGAAAGAGAAAATTGGAAAAGTATTCAATGCATGATTATAAATCAAATGAGGAGCCCCTAATTAATATCCTTAACTACTATATACAAATTTATCAATTACATAATAAAACCACAATTTAAGTTATTCAACAAATTTTAGTTGAACATTTTTTTTTATATATATACGAAGAATTCAAAATGAGGGAGCATTTACATACGTTGAAAATAATGAAGGAATATAGAGAACATGATCACACGTTTTAAGAAACGCATGCATGCCTCCAACATGACAATTTAATGTAATTAAGGAAAGAAAAATAAATGTGCATAGAATTAAATTGCGTGCATACGAAGATATAACAATGCATGAAATTTATTGTAGTGTGTCATTCTTCATTTAATGCGCATAATTGGTGCATTGATTGGATAATTATTTATTCCCTTTCAAAATTCAAGGGAGTAATTCACATTTGGAAATTTATTAATAAATGAATGATACAAATAGAATAGATAGGGGAAAGTATTAAAGAGAATAGCTAAAGATATATATATACACACACACATACAGACATATACATATATATATATTATCAGAATTTTTTTATTATGTGTGCGTGTATATATTTGTTATATTAATTTCCCCTAATTTAGAGTTACAACATTTAATTCTCATTCGTACTAATTGCAACCTTTCTGGCTTCATTACCATTTATTTCCACATTTATCTCCCATTAACACCAATGATTACAATTGTAAATTCTCCTTTTATTATAGGTAACGTTAATTAATATGCATAAGTATCGGAGAACGTTTCAAATTCAAAACTACATTTAACGTTTACCTAATATTAATAATAATTAGCATTGATTACTTGTGTTTTTGGATGGATATAATATCAATATATATATTTTTAACATACTTATTACGTGTATGCTTATTTCTAAATTTCTATATTTACTCATTTACAAATTTGTTAATTTCAATCTATATACAATCTAGTCCAAACTACTTACTAGAAAAATTATTCTTATGTTTTAACTTGCTAAGATTTAAAATCCTATTAACTTCTGTAAATTTTCCCAAACATTTAAAAATATTCTTCTATTCCTTTTATCCCTTTATTTACATTAAATTATATTTCAAAGATGAATCCTTCCTTTTCTTTCTTTTCTTTACATAAAAAAAATGTAAATTCTAATTCAACGTTACATTTCATTTTTTTATATTTTTCCAAAGTTGAAAAACGAATTTTGAAATTACCGCGCCATTTCGGCCTCGGAATGGAATTAATATAAATTTTAAAGTCTTACTTCAAATAAAATAAATTTTTAATCGTGATAATTTAAAATAAATTATTTTAAATATCCAAAACTCATTAAAATAACTTTAAAATAAAATTTTAAATTGGCCCCAAAATTCAGGATTGTTATAGTCTCCCCCACTTAAAAACTTTTCGTCCTCGAAAAGGAACGAAGCTAAAAGTTGTTTAATTATCCTACTCAATTTTTCCTTCTTTAATTCGTTTCTATAATTTTATTAGTTGAACTAATAATTTCACTACACAATCATCCATCAATTGGTTGATTAACTTTTAAAATATATAACTGTGACGGCATGGAATTTCGCTCGATCCGAATCGATCGCTAAACCGATCAAGACCGTTCGAAACCCCTGATCGTATGAGAACAGGACAAATCAGAACACAAACAGAAGAACATTTCTTTTTTTTTTACAACAATTCCATCAGAATACAAGAATATAACAGAGTATGAATAAATAATATACAACAGAGAATATCAGAGATTTAAATACATTACTGCAGCGGAAAAATAATACAAAATATAACTAGAAGAAATACACGGATACAGAGCTTTCCGAATATCACTTCAGCTATAAACCAGGTCCTGTGAATATAAATCTGCAAAACCAAAACTACTAGCTGCCCGTGTCGAAAATAAGGGCACCCAGAGTTTAGGTTAAAACAATAAACTCCAGGCCAGTCATGTGACTGGTGTGAGAACTAAAACAGTTATTAATCTTTGTTTTTAAAGTTAGGCAAATCAAGGGACCACGCCGTATAACACGGAACGGGTTTCCTCCCAAGAATACCAGTGCATAAAACAAACAGCGCAATGCTAAATAAAGAACAATGAAGCTATTATAAGACCCAGGTCCCATCACACAATGCAACGCAAGCCGGAGGATAGGGTTTGCCCTTATAATAGCCAAATATGCTTGATACATGAAATTTCATCTTATATTATTACTATAAGTGAAGAAAACAACTTCAAATATAAATGTATCAATCATAGACGACATGGGTACCCATATATCATGCCGCCAATACTAGGCTTTACAACCAAAACCGCACAATATCGTATTTCGAAATTGGATTTCCATCATGGTGGCTCCTGATTCGAAAGATCGATCGCATAGTGCCATCTACAACGACTTACGTCTCAGCGAGAGAAAACACCGTAATGCACATCCACACTTTTGGGAAATCGAGTATCACTGTGACTTACGTCTCGGCGAGAGAAAACACCGCTTACTCTATCCCTCAGGGAAATCGGGGGTGAGCCCTATCCCTTTGATCACGAAGCTCAATCTCGGTCGACCGAATCCACGACACCACGAAAGTGGCAATCATCTAAAAAGCATACTTATCAAACCATCAGTTTACCACCATACCGGGGTGTGAGGCTCGTGAATTAACGCTACACAAAGCTAGCTATTCACAGCTCTGCTTTGATCATCATCCACATAGCTCTGCTTTTAAAAAAAAGCTTTGATCACTGCATCTCAGCATGCCACACTATCAATCCATATCGTACCGCTGATTTCTGCCAATATATAACCTCTGAGCTCGTATGTCTCAGAGAAGGGCGTTAAGCAAGAGAATAAATTCTCCGCCGCCTAACAGATATATATTTAGCAGAGATCAACGAATACAATATAAAGGAATACAATGTCAGACACACCATCCATTTACAAGTCCGTTCTAGGTCTGAACGAAATCGGAGGCACTTTCCTCGCATATCCGTACAATCAACAAGTACGTTCGGATGGCTACCACTTCAGCCCACTTCATGGTAGCTACTCCCATCGTGAGCATCAGTAGCACCCATCCATTCGATGTGAAGATCGTCGGTCTTGCACCGTCTTCAATCTCTTTGACTTATCATCGAATCGGTTATTCAGAATGGGTATAGACCCGGCCTTTCTGAATAACCCACGTATATAATAAACAATTGTTACACAAACACAACATACACCTCATTCCAATTCATCAATCAATTTCACATTCTTAGGGAAAGGTTCCCATTAATTTTATCAAAGATAAATTCTTTGAAATTTATTCTTTAATTTTCCTTTGGATGTCATATCAAACCAGATTATGGTTTTCCAAACTAGTCGAGATTAGAGAACCACACCGAAGTAATTATTTATTTTATTTCCCAATCCAAACCTATTCATCCCATGGAGCAAAACTGTTATTACCCCATAACTAACACCACGGTGTTATCGGTAAATTTAATTACCATTTCACGTTCAAATCTAATTAAAGATTTAACTATCGCTCGGAGCAAAACTGGTGATACTCCCCTTTCGATCATTTCCAAATTTTGATAATTTAAATTATCAATTCTCATTTCAATCTAATTAAAGATTCATTAAAACTCCACTTAGTTTTAATCTTTAACTGGGTTAAAGAACTAATGTCATTTAAAACACAGTTCACGATAAACCCAAAATTCCATTTGATATTAAATATAAGGCTCTGAATAGAAGATATATCGGCTTATATTCAGTATCAAATTCTGATTATTTTTAAAACCACTTCAAACCCAATTTATTTAATTAAAAATATTGGATTTTAATTCTAGTTCATAACTAGTTCATTTCGATGAAAATATATTTTTATCCTTTCAAATACGGAATTTTTCATCCCAGTTCTTTCCAATTCATATATTTTGATTTTATACAAATTATAGATATTTTTAATAATTTTATCAAGGCCCGTACAGTCGATTTCCAATAACGGTCGTCGAACTACACTTACAGTGACCTTTTCTAAATTTGATTTGGACGTATCTCCAAATCCAACCGTTAGATTTCAAGTTTATAATATTCATTGGAAAGCTCTTTTCGATACGAACCCAACGGTTCCGGTTTCAGGAGAATCCGACGGTCGGATCTCCTGTAATGTCCGTTCGAAGTCAATGGTCGAAATTTTCGAACTGCCGCAGCGCGGCGCGTTCTATTCAGGCCATTATATTATATATATAATATACATTTCGTCGATTTTCCATTTAAAACGTATTTTATAAATCATTTTAAATTCGTTTTCAAAACGATTTCAACTTCATATTCAATTTCTAATCAAAATTGAATATTCCACTATAAATTCGTTTTAAATTCATTTCAAATCGATTTCAATTTCAATTCGTTTAAAATTCAATTTAAAACGATTTCAATTCTATTTCAATCCAATTCAATTTGAATTCAATTCAATTTGAATTCATTTTCATTTCTATTCAATTCAAATTCAAATTCATTTTCTATTCAATTCGAATTTCTATTCAATTCTATTCAATTCGAATTTCGATTCAATTCGAATTTCTGTTCAATTCTATTCAATTCGAATATCAATTCTATTCTATTCAGTTCGAATTTCTATTCAGTTCTATTCAATTCACTTCAATTTCAATTTGAATTTGAATTTCAATTCGAATTCAATTCTATTTCAATTCAAATTCTAATCAATTCAATTTAAATTCTAATCAATTCAAATTCAAATTCTAGTCAATTCAATTCTAATTCGAATTTCATTTCAAAATATTCGATTTTGAAATCACTTTTCGATATTCATTATAAAAACGAATATACTCGATATAAATGTCGTTCGCATCAAAATAGCGCATCTCTAATCAACACGGCTTTATATTTTTCAAAAACTTCGTTATTCTATTCAACAAATGGATATTTATTCTATTCAACACATGAATCTATATTTCTTTCAACACATGACTAATCTCAACAAATGAGTACTGTCAACACGTGAATCTATATTTTATAATATACTTTATTTTTCCCAATTGGAATGAGGCCCAATCAATTACCATATAATGTTAATTATATGGATTCCATACAACACATGTATATCACAACAACGATAAATAATCAACCATCATCCAAAGTGCACAACACAACTGCATAAGCATTAAATATAAATAATTAACGCTTACACAGTCTGTCGACCAATCGATCGACATACAATTAAATAATTGGGATTATTGTACGACAAATATCATCCTAATACCCGTGTGGGGTTTCAAATCAATAAACACAGATTTAATTTGTGCAGTTGGGCGATGTGTAAAATTTATCGTCCCAATCAATATCAGTCAATTGTGTGTAAACAAACAAATCGTTCGATTTGTTTATAAATATATATTTCATTTACACGTTAAAAATTCTATTTTTAACTATACAATATTTATTTTCTATATAAATATTTTATTTCTCTATATAAATATTTTATTTCATTCACACATCACACATTCAATTTTTCACATCAAAATCAAACAAACAAGCATACAAGCCGTCCATGGTCTGTGGACGACGGGTGTTGGGTGCTGCTAAGCACTGTAACACCCCACATCCGTTATTGTCAATCACAAAGGGAATGCGCTAAGTTCTGTGGAGCATTTTGGGTAAAAGATGCAGATAAATTACAAGACAGACAGAAATTAAACAGCGGAAAAAAAAACTTTGCTTTATTGATAAAATAGTTTGTACAAAGATTTCTTTACAATATCAGAGTTTCATCTGTCTTACAAAATAAAGAAGCATAAAACAACATTTATATTCCCCAATTTTAGCAAGAGCCACCCATAGCATCTGATAAGAGAATCCAAGCAAACTTCGACAAATCTTCAAGCTGGGAAAGAGTGACAGTCCAACTTAACCTGAGCTATACTACTCCCTCCTCTACTACCTGGGGGGGGGAACGGAAGAAAAGAAGACGAAAGAAAAACAGAGTCAGACATAAAGCCTGAGTAAGTTCAGTAACTTCTAGCATGCAAACATGGAAAAACAAAACGACATGAATTAACTGAATACAAGATTACACCATGACGATAGGGTAAACAAGATTGGACAAGGTAATCACAAGATATGCTAAGATAAGATAAACTGGATACGCTCTAATACTTTAGCCGCTTCGCTATTTTCTTGTTATACTGGTTTCTATATCTCTGCACCGCCTAACTAGTGTCCCAACTAGTAACGATAACGTGATCCCAATCCCTGTATTTTCCATCGCCTTCAGGCATCCATTTATTTATTTGTTACCTAGATTTAATCTAGGGTTTCCTACCAAGTACTTTCTAGATTCCTCTAAAGTTTACGCTATTTGCTGAATGCTTCTCGGATTCAGGATTTATGCCACCTAGTTCAACTAGGAATTATGCTACCTGTCGAACGATGCCCTTTAGTCTAGGATACACTACCTAGAGTGGTACATGTTCCTAGACTTTCCCCACGCATGTATCGCGAATCGTTATCGCTTGTCTAGATGCACATGTCCTGTAATGTGCTACCCGAGTCCCGTGTCAGGGCTACTCTAGAAATATGGAACTCGGTCGGGAGCTTTCAATATCTACCGATGCAGATGTTAAGGTCTGTTTTTCCAGTAGTTATGGTCCCACTCGACCCCTCCCTCAACTAATGGAAGGCCACCCTTGTAAAATGAGAACTGTACGAAGGCCCCTATCTGCCCCACTAATTCTATGGCCAACAACACCCCGCAACCACAACTAGATAGCAAGTATGTGGTCCGTATGAGTCCTCCAGCCTTCCCGCTTCACGTGTCTTGCTTGACTGAAGATGGTAGGTAGACGACGAGTTGCTATCACAGGGCTTCCGTCTTCTCGCCGGATCACGCTGGTCCATCCTAGTCTTTTGGTTGCCATATATTGCAACCAAGGCATACCCTTGGCTCTTCTACCGCAGACCTTAACCTCTGTACGCCCAGGCAGATCATCTGCAGCCTCACAGAGGGATACCAAGAGTACCCTCACGTCCCCTCGAAGCCTCGGGCTTCGTATCCCAATTCGTTGGAGTCTTCTTTAAAATCAGATGGACGTCCGCTCCTTCGTGTTATACTAAGAATTACTACTTAGTTGTACTAACTAAGTTTTACCACTTAGTTTCTAGGATCATTGTCTTCTTAACTAAGTTTTACTACTTAGTTCTCTTTTCCGTTAAGTTGGATTGGTTAAGTGTCTTTAGTCGATTCAAGCTAACTTAACCCTCTTCCCTTATTCTGTTAAACTGGTTAAGTGTTTTCAGTATTCATGTTGACTTAACCCCACCACAAACCAAGTCATATTGGTTAAGTATTTCTTAACCCTACCCATTCATCCTGTATTGGTTAAGTGTTCCCTTTTTAACTTAAACTTTCCCACCGGTTTTAACTAAACCTGTTATTAATGGTTAAGTATCATCTCTTCGTGTCTTAGACTTAACCCTATTCATTTATCATATTCTGATGGTTAAGTGTTCAAGTTTACTTAACCCTACGGTCCAACCCAGCTAACATATTAAATTGGCTAAGTGTATTACTTAACCCCAACCTCTAGTCTAATTAACATGTTAAATTGGCTAAGTGTATTAACTTTACTTAACCCCACCTTCTAGTCTAGTCAACATGTTAATTTGGCTAAGTATTCCCATGGACTTAACCCTCCCATTCTAGCTTTAACTGTGTTAAGTTGGTTGAGTGTTTCTATGGACTTAACCCTACCATTCTAGCTTAATAGTGTTAAGTTGGTTAAGTGCTCCTATGGACTTAACCTTCCCATTCTAGCTTTAACTGTGTTGGTTAAGTGTTCCTATGGACTTAACCCTCCCCTTCTTGTTCTAGCTTTAATTAATAAATTAAAGCCGCAACCTCTCACATTAGACAGATATTGCTACGGTTACTGGATGTGCCGGTCGGTTCCGGGCAGGTTTACACCGCAACTCAGTCTAACCTCGGGTTAGGCATATTCATGTTTTCTAAGTTCAAAGGGTTTTCTGATTAATTTTCAAACCTGGTTTTGAAAGCAACCATCCCGTTCGTCGGATCAGTTAGGGATAGCCAGGGAGGGCAGGAAACTTGTATTTTCCAAACCCAAGCCTAGACACTATCCTCTCTGTCACCCTAGAACTTTCTGGTACGAGTTATAAAAAGGGGTGTTATCAAAATATCTTTCTTTTACTTATAAATTGTTAACAATTTATCTTACAGCCCATTTCCCCCTTTTTAAACAAATTGGGCCTATATTCATTTGTCGCTAACAGACTTATATTCTAGGCCCAAATCTTGATTTGCCTAACCTACAGTTCATAGCAATTTAGATCTATCATCTTTATTTTCAGTTTATGCTAAACTAGATTTTATATGCCAAACTAGATTTTCTATTCTAGTTCACCGTTTATGCCCAAAAACTAGATTTATTCTTCTAGTTTACAGTCTACATACAAACTAGATTTATTATTCTAGTTTTTCAGTTTACAGGCCAATACTAGATCTAAATTTCATAACCTATAATCCATGTCAAATCTACCCAATTCACATGTCTTAACACATGTTCTAAAATTGTATAAATTAGAATCATGTTCGCTTCCAAACTATGCCAATTTCAAGCTTACAACTATATTTATGTTTATTTTTGTGTTTTCCCCAAATCGCATTCCCACCGTTCGTATAATCATGATTCAACCTAGATTGTAAATAAATCTAGATTCGTAGAAAATAGGGAATGAACCAAAGATGCTATGAAAAAGGGTGGACATAATAATTGGCATAAAAAGATTTTGAATAACGACGCAGGTTTAAGAATATGGGTAGACCTAACTTAATAGGTAAATTCCCATGGTCTAAAACCAAGAATAGACAGAATAGGTTCGAGAACATGGGTAGACCTAACTTAATAAGTAAATTCCCATAGTCTAAAACCAAAGAAAATCAAGAATAGACAGAATAGATAAATTGGGTTTTAGACCCAATTTCATAGTCACAAAACCTAAGCAACAATTTTCCTAGTCATGAATCATAGGTGTTTAAATCACCATTGTTATGTCATAGGTAATACTTTATGTCCAAATCAAAGGCTTGTGTTCGTAGTCATAGGCAAATGTCCATAGTCATAGGCAATATTCATAGTCAAAAGGGAAAATAATTCCCACAGTCATAAGTCACCGTCATAGGCAATGTTTTATGTCCCAAAATCAAAGGCTTATGTTCATAGTCCAAAGGCACATGATCTCAGAATCCATAGTCATAGGCAACGGTCTTAGGCAAAGTCTTATTTGTCCTTGAATCATAACAGTTCTTAATTTAGTCCAAGAGTATAAACACAGATTCGAATAGAGAGAGAGAGATTTGGCATATTCTTTTATTCCTTTAATTTCATGTCACAAAATAAAGCAAAAACGTCAAATCTAGAAACAACTGACTTACAGAAATTAGATCTAGAATAGAAGAACGGCGATGGTAAGATTCGTATGTCGTTGCTCGAGGTTTGTTGATTTAGCCTTTGAATTCTTCACTTTGATTTGAATCTTCTCTTGAACAGATTTGAGCAGCATCTCCATGTCTTCAATTTATATTTTATTTTAATTATTTAAGAAAATTTAGAGGAGGGGAAGAAGCCATGAATCTTAGCAGCATAAGGATAGAAGAGAATTGGTGCAAAGAGAATGAAGACTAGGGCTGTTTATATAGCTGCTCAAGACCTTATCGTACACGCAGCGCTGAGTCAGCATTGAACCCAGTTAAGAAAATAGTCCAGGTACGTAGATGAATCTAGCCAAACCTTATCATACACGCAGCGCTGATTCAGCATTGGGTCCCACAAGCTATTTTGGCGTAGAAATTTGAATTTCGAATGAATTGTTTTGGCGTAGAAGTTTGATTTTCGAACTTTTGAATTTCTGGAATTTATTTAATTGTTTTATTCACATGAAATATTCTTATATGTATACAATTCCTCTAACGACCATTTTACGCGTATATATATACGCACAACTTTCATTTTATTTTCAAAATTCAAATGATGTTGCCATATTTCATTGACTGTAGCCTTATCTTGAATTTTATCTTTCGTATACATATATTTTTGCATATATATATATATATATTTATATTCTCATATGTATATAAATTTTCTTTTTTTCCTTATATGCACGTTCTTATCCTTTTCAAATTTTGAATTTGTATACGTACATATATTTGCATGTTCAGTTGGCCCTCTCTAAAACAAAGATAAAAAAATTATGCCGCCGCCGGGGTTCGAACCCCCGACCTCCATGCTACAAATCCAATGCCTTAACCAACTGAGCTACAGAGGCTTTTGTTAATAAGTCTTAGAACAATAATAATTATTGTTCTCTCCTTACTTCTCTTTTTCATGTTAGTTACAATACTTAAATTAAACAACTGCATGGATCTTTTTCTTTTAAGTTTTCTTTTAAAAATTAATTATACTTTAATTTGTGAATCTTAATGTCACAGAATTACGGGGTGTTACATTCTCCCCCACTTAAAAGGATTTCGTCCCCGAAATCTTCAAGTTAGAAAGAATGTGTCCAATCACCCATCTACTCAACCATTCAATCACAGGCATTCATTTTCCTTAAAAGATTTCTAAAGCTTTCATGTTCATATGCATAGTGTGTGTATATGTCTCTATCTAATGCAAAATCAGGCAGTCTACTGATTCAGTTGACCTCCTTAATGCAAATCATGTCTGTGCCATGCGTCCAATCATGCATGCAAGCATCCATAGTCATGTAAATACTACATGCGTGCACAGCCATTCATCCATATGCAACGTCCACATGATATCATATCAAGTTCAACTTGCAACAAATACATATATGTAAATGCAATATGAAAGCGTCCGAACTTGATCTAGTGCCTAATACGTATGCATATGCATCCACGAGCAACCATTTGCAACCACTTACAACCATTCAAGCATAACATGTTCCAAATACATGTTTACATCCATTGGCTTCTACCTAAGGATCGCAGATGCGACCTAGAGGATATACTTTGGAAAGAGAGAGAAACAACTACGCGTAAAGCTCCTAAACAGAGAAATCAAGGATGCACCCTTAAGAAAAAGGGTATGTTGCTAGTATCTAGCCTTCTTGAGCTTTACTCCACTGTATCTTAACCAACTTTTTTTTTACTCCACGATTGTGAAGTTTCTAAGCTCCATCTCCAAAATGAACAGATGTCAACCAAGTGTATATACTAGGATGATCAGAGATCTCTCCTCCTATCTTATCCATCATGCCATAATTATAAGGGTCAAAAGGTCACTACGCGCTTTTTAGAGCGCCTGCCACAACTATCCATCTCTCACGCAAACCATCCTAGTCGAACTCGACATTCCTCAAGTACAAGCCCCAAAGGCCTAAACCAATATCAGACAAGCACCCAAGGAATATCTCCTTTAGACAATCTACGTGATATGATATAAGAAAACTCGATAGCTATTCAAACCCCTACTAACCAAAAATAAACGGGTCGAACCACCCACTGGGTTTGAGACTGATTGGGATCTTCTTACTATACAAGTACTAAGGTGCAGAGACTCAACTATGGAAGCAAATATGAACAAATGCGAAGTGCTAATCCGAACAGAAAAACTAGATTCTTCCAACAGAAACTTTTACCACCTATCTCCTAGGTACGCTCAGCATGTACTTTCCCTTCTGAAAATCTTGTCCTTTGTCCTTAATTATATGCCCTATCATACCATAGTAAAGATACTTCCTCTTTTATAATTTTCTTCCTCCTTCGTGAGCCAAACATACATCCATGATTTCCTCATCCTGGGGTTGTGCTCCCTTTTGCCAAACTCCTCACCTTTTTCTGTGTATAACCATGTTGGTAAATCCCTCGAAAGCTGCTTCCATCATACCGAAGACCCTACTAAGTATGAAAGAAGACGAAAGTGAAACAACTACGGCTATATATGGAAGTCGGGCACTACTTCGCCCTTCGATGAGTTTATCTCCCAGAAAGCCAGGAGCCCCAGAGAGTCAAGAAAGAAGGAGACAAGAATTCAAACAGAGGAAGAAGAGACAATGCGTATGGCTTTGGGGAATATGCCTTTAAAACAAATCCTTTCTTTTAAAAATGCTTCTTTAAAAACCATTTGAAAATAATTTTTCAAATCTTTTATCTGATCCGGTAACCTTCAACTCTGATACCACGTGTAACACCCCACATCCGTTAGTGTCACTCACAAAGGGAATGCACTAAGTTCTGTGGAGCATTTAGGGTAAAAGATGCAGATAAATTACAAGACAGACAGAAATTAAACAGCGGAAAATAAAACTTTGCTTTATTGATAAAATAGTTTGTACAAAGATTTCTTTACAATAGCAGAGTGTCATCTGTCTTACAAAATAAAGAAGCATAAAACAACATTTATATTCCCCAATTTTAGCAAGAGCCACCCATAGCATCTGATAAGAGAATCCAAGAAAACTTCGACAAATCTTCAAGCTGGGAAAGAGTGACAGTCCAACGTAACCTGAGCTATACTACTCCCTCCTCTACTACCTGGGGGGGGGGAACGGAAGAAAAGAAGACGAAAGAAAAACAGAGTCAGACATAAAGCCTAAGTAAGTTCAGTAACTTCTAGCATGCGAACATGGAAAAACAAAACGACATGAATTAACTGAATACAAGATTACACCATGACGATAGGGTCAACAAGATTGGACAAGGTAATCACAAGATATGCTAAGATAAGATAAACTGGATACGCTCTAAACTTTCGCCGCTTCGCTATTTCCTTGTTATACTGGTTTCTATATCTCTGCACCGCCTAACTAGTGTCCCAACTAGTAACGATAACGTGATCCCAATCCCTGTATTTTCCATCGCCTTCAGGCATCCATTTATTTATTTGTTACCTAGATTTAATCTAGGGTTTCCTACAAAGTACTTTCTAGATTCCTCTAAAGTTTACGCTATCTGCTGAATGCTTCTCGGATTCAGGATTTATGCCACCTAGTTCAACTAGGAATTACGCTACCTGTCGAACGATGCCCTTTAGTCTAGGATACACTACCTAGAGTGGTTCATGTTCCTAGACTTTCCCTACGCATGTATCGCGAATCGTTATCGCTTGTCTAGATGCACATGTCCTGTAATGTGCTACCCGAGTCCCGTGTCAGGGCTACTCTAGAAATACGAAACTCGGTCGGGAGCTTTCAATATCTACCGATGCAGATGTTAAGGTCTGTTTTTCCAGTAGTTATGGTCCCACTCGACCCCTCCCTCAACTAATGGAAGGCCACCCTTGTAAAATGAGAACTGTACGAAGGCCCCTATCTGCCCTACTAATTCTATGGCCAACAACACCCCGCAACCACAACTAGATAGCAAGTATGTGGTCCGTATGAGTCCTCCAGCCTCCCCGCTTCACGTGTCTCGCTTGACTGAAGATGGTAGGTAGACGACGAGTTGCTATCACAGGGCTTCCGTCTTCTCGCCGGATCACGCTGGTCCATCCTAGTCTTTTGGTTGCCATATATTGCAACCAAGGCATACCCTTGGCTCTTCTACCGCAGACCTTAACCTCTGTGCGCCCAGGCGGATCATCTGCAGCCTCACAGAGGGATACCAAGAGTACCCTCACGTCCCCTCGAAGCCTCGGGCTTCGTATCCCAATTCGTTGGAGTCTTCTTTAAAATCAGATGGACGTCCGCTCCTTCGTGTTATACTAAGAATTACTACTTAGTTGTACTAACTAAGTTTTACCACTTAGTTTCCAGGATCATTGTCTTCTTAACTAAGTTTTACTACTTAGTTCTCTTTCCCGTTAAGTTGGATTGGTTAAGTGTCTTTAGTCGATTCAAGCTAACTTAACCCTCTTCCCTTATCCTGTTAAACTGGTTAAGTGTTTTCAGTATTCATGTTGACTTAACCCCAACACAAACACAGTCATATTGGTTAAGTATTTCTTAACCCTACCCATTCATCCTGTATTGGTTAAGTGTTCCCTTTTTAACTTAACCTTTCCCACCGGTTTTAACTAAACCTGTTATTAATGGTTAAGTATCATCTCTTCGTGTCTTAGACTTAACCCTATTCATTTATCATATTCTGATGGTTAAGTGTTCAAGTTTACTTAACCCTACGGTCCAACCCAGCTAACATATTAAATTGGCTAAGTGTATTACTTAACCCCAACCTCTAGTCTAATTAACATGTTAAATTGGCTAAGTGTATTAACTTTACTTAACCCCACCTTCTAGTCTAGTCAACATGTTAATTTGGCTAAGTATTCCCATGGACTTAACCCTCCCATTCTAGCTTTAACTGTGTTAAGTTGGTTGAGTGTTTCTATGGACTTAACCCTACCATTCTAGCTTAACAGTGTTAAGTTTGTTAAGTGCTCCTATGGACTTAACCTTCCCATTCTAGCTTTAACTGTGTTGGTTAAGTGTTCCTATGGCCTTAACCCTCCCCTTCTTGTTCTTGCTTTAATTAATAAATTAAAGCCGCAACCTCTCACATTAGACAGATATTGCTACGGTTACTGGATGTGCCGGTCGGTTCCGGGCAGGTTTACACCGCAACTCAGTCTAACCTCGGGTTAGGCATATCCATGTTTTCTAAGTTCAAAGGGTTTTCTGATTAATTTTCAAACCTGGTTTTGAAAGCAACCTTCCCGTTCGTCTGATCAGTTAGGGATAGCCAGGGAGGGCAGGAAACTTGTATTTTCCAAACACAAGCCTAGACACTATCCTCTCTGTCACCTTAGAACTTTCTGGTACGAGTTATAAAAAGGGGTGTTATCAAAATATCTTTCTTTTATTTATAAATTGTTAACAATTTATCTTACAGCCCATTTCCCCCTTTTTAAACAAATTTGGCCTATATTCATTTGTCGCTAACAGACTTATATTCTAGGCCCAAATCTTGATTTGCCTAACCTACAGTTCATAGCAATTTAGATCTATCATCTTTATTTTCAGTTTATGCTAAACTAGATTTTATATGCTAAACTAGATTTTCTATTCTAGTTCACCGTTTATGCCCAAAAACTAGATTTATTCTTCTAGTTTACAGTCTACATACAAACTAGATTTATTATTCTAGTTTTTCAGTTTACAGGCCAATACTAGATCAAAATTTCATAACCTATAATCCATGTCAAATCTACCCATTTCACATGTCTTAACACATGTTCTAAAATTGTATAAATTAGAATCATGTTCGCTTCCAAACTATGCCAATTTCAAGCTTACAACTATATTTATGTTTATTTTTGTGTTTTCCCCAAATCGCATTCCCACCGTTCGTATAATCATGATTCAACCTAGATTGTAAATAAATCTAGATTCGTAGAAAATAGGGAATGAACCAAAGATGCTATGAAAAAGGGTGGACATAATAATTGGCATAAAAAGATTTTGAATAACGACGCAGGTTCAAGAATATGGGTAGACCTAACTTAATAGGTAAATTCCCATGGTCTAAAACCAAGAATAGACAGAATAGGTTCGAGAACATGGGTAGACCTAACTTAATAGGTAAATTCCCATAGTCTAAAACCAAAGAAAATCAAGAATAGACAGAATAGATAAATCGGGTTTTAGACCCAATTTCATACTCACAAAACCTAAGCAACAATTTTCCTATTCATGAATCATAGGTGTTTTGTAATGACCCGCATTTTTAGAGATATATAATTAATTTATTTAATTATATAATTGGTGATTTAGAGAAGTTAATGATCGTTTAATTAATTAATATTGAATATTTAATAAATAATATTTAAATATATTTATATATTTAAATAGGTTATTTAGAGCGTTAAAAATAGCCACTTTTGCAAACGAAGTCGGAATTCGACGAAACCAGTTTTGTTGGATCCGCAATATCAAATAGTTGTTAGATTCCAAGTTTCGTGATTTTTAGAGTCACTGTGTGGCCGTACGGATTTTTAGAATGAGAAACAGTCAGTATTTCGACGGTTAAAAATACGCTGTGTGAGCAAACGGAGACGGAATTCGACGAAACCAGTTTCGTTGGGACCGTAATGACGAACTCTAGCTACATGTTCAGTTTCGTGATTTTTGGGTATCGTATGTAATCAAGAGAATTTTTAGAAAGCAAAATGAATACAGAAATGAGAATATACCGGGAATATACCATTTTTCAAAATATCTAAAATATCTAGCTCCTCTATAAATACCACACCTAACCTTCCTTAAGACCTAAAAGCTCTCGTTCATCTCTAAAATTTAAGGAGCCGCCACAATATTTTCTAAACACAGACAAAATCCAGAGAAAGAAAAATGGAAAAAAAACAATTCCTATAAATTTCTATAAAATACAAACTATGTATTTTCGGATCCGCTAGGTGATCAGCTTCATTTCTATGCCGGTCCTTCTTGGTGCGATCGAGTCTTTGGGATGGTCATTTTCGAACAGTAAAGCTAGGGCTTGAGTTCCTGAGCATCCTGAGAGGATTGGAGCAGAGTGGAATACGACGTGATGATCAGGAGGTCGAGGCGCAGGGATTGAGGTGTATTGGTGGTGCTCCGGCAGTCACCAGTGAAGAGCGACGAGGGCGATTGGGTTGAAAGCAGCAGATTGAAAATCGGAGGGTGAGTTCGAGTGGGGGTCTGAGGGGTCGAGCAGGTGCGGTAGGAGATGAGGAGCGCAGTGGTGGTGATGACGTCGCCAACGTATGGCCGAGGTGAAGGCGGAGGGTGGTCAAACGTCGGGTCAAAGGGGAATTGGGAGGAGCGGTTTTCTGTAGTTTGATTTGGGGGAGAAACAAATGGTTACGGCCTGGTATTGGACGGTGGTATTGGTGCGGTTAAAGTCAAGTGGGCCGGTACTTTGGTAAAGCCCAATTCATTTAGAGTTGTGTTTAATTTGTTTTTAATTAACTGTATAACTTGAAAAATACGTATCTAATTCATACTTAAACGAAATCGAACAAAACAGGATCCGTCAGGATCGTATGGACGTACACTCCACAATGAAACTGACCGGGAGTGGATCGGAGACAGTTACAATTTATGGCGAAATAAATTATCCGACTTAATCGAATAACGCAAACCGTTATTTAACGGCTAACGCGCAACTGTGAGTAAATCTCACTAACTCTGAACAGTTTATAATTTCATGTTGTATTTTTAGAACTGTTAGATATTGATTGATTTGCTGTGTGTTGATTGTTTGATTGAACTGCTAGTCAGTTAGTTAAATTTCTATATTGATTCTGTTTAAAAGAATATATCATATGGAACTGAAAGTGATGTTATCTATATTGTCTAACATCTGTGATGCAGGGAAACAGGTTGGAGGAATCCGACTGGATTCCTCAACAGTTATTTTATTGTTTTTCATATATTTTAATATATGATGTGAATTATAACCTGTTGTTGATTTTGTGTGTATGGACGAGATTAGACATCGTGATTTGATATGATTGAATACCATGACATACCGAAATGTTGATAAAGGGATTTTCAAAGTGATATTGAAAACAGAATATTTATAAATCGGAATATTTATAAATAAGAGATATTTATAAATTTAAATATTTATAAATAAGGAATATTTATAAATTGGGATATTTATAAATAGGAGATATTTGAAAAGAAAATAAATTCAAAACATTTCTTTTTGAATGGAAAGGCCTGTGTGGCGAGTTTGGGGATTTTCCCGATGCTCCCGTTACAAAGGAGGTTATGGCGAATTTTCCCGGGGATTTAAGGAGTTAGAATATTTCAAGAATAAATTTGAAAATGAAATATTTGTAAACCATTTACAAATAGAATTGGAAAGGGAACATTATAAAAAGGAAATCATTTTTTTAAAGTGTAGAACTGTTATTTAAAAGTAAATCTTTTCAAATGAATAAAACGTTGTTAAAAAGGAAATCTTTATAAAGTGAATAAAGTAAATCGAATATGGTATTCGAAAGGAGAAATCGAATATAGACATTCGAAAGGAGTTAATCGAATATGGTATTCGAAGTAGGTTAATCGAATATGGTATTCGAAAGTTAGTTAAACGAATATAGTATTCGAAAGTTAGTTAATCGAATATGTTATTTGAAAGGGGTTAGTCAAGTCGAGTTAGTCAAATAGTGTTAAACAGTTAGAGTTAATCAGTTAGAGTTAACCAGTTGGAGTTAATTAGTTAGAGTTAATCGATTAGAGTTAAAACGAACTAGAGTTAATCAAATATAGTTATTTGAGACAGAGTTAGTCAAACATAGTATTCAGGGTAAGTTGCCATCTTGTACGACTGCTAGCGTAATTCGCAGGGCTGTAAATAGCCTACGGCGGTCGGATGTTTCCTGAGGGAATCAGGCGTAACCATTGTGATCGCTGCGATCTAGAGTCAAGCGAATGGAAGTAAATCGAATATTAGTTATTCGATAGGAGTTAATCCAGTTGAGTTAAGTAGGGTTAAATAAGTCAAGTTAACCAATTGAGTTAGGTAAGTCAAGTAAACCAGTAAGGTTAAGTAAGTAGGGTTAATCGAGTGGAGTTATCGAATATCACTTATTCAAAGTAGATTTATCGAATATAGTGTACTCGAAGAGAAGAGTAATTGAATATAGTTTATTCGAGAAGAGAAATCGAATATAGTTCATTCGAGAAGAATTATCGAATATAAGTTATTCGAAGTGAGATAATCGAATATAAGTTATTCGAAGTAAGATAATCGAATATTGGTTATTCGAGAAGAAGTTACGAATATAGACATTCGAAAGGAGTTATCGATGTTAGTTTCATCGAAGGGAGTTATCGATTATAGTTTAATCGAAGTGAGATTTTCAAATATAAGATATTTGAAAAGGAAGAGTTATCGAATATTAGTTATTCGAAGAGAGATTATCGAATATCGTTTATCGAGAAGGAGTTAGTCGAATATAGGTTATTCGAAGAAGAGTTAATCCAATAGAGATTTCTCGAAGAGAGTTAATCGGCAAATTCGATTATATCGAATTCGGGAAAGTACTTATACTTTCCAGTGTTTAAATAGAGATTTATTTATATTTAAATAAAAAAGTGTTAGGTTAACCATTCACTAATAAGAATAGAAGTTATAATTAAAGTTAGATAACTCAAAAGGAGGGATTATAACGTTACCGTTATAACAAATGTTTTAAATATAGAAGTAGATTAGTAAAATTGGATCCGAGAAAGGTGTAAAGAAGTTGTTAAAGATTAAAAGATAAACTTTGACCATTTCGAAGTTATAACGTTGTTCAGTTAAGGTCTGAGAGGTAATTATACCCCAACTTGAGTGACTTCCTTCTTGACTAAGAAATGGTAAGGTTTGATCGTAAAGGAGTTTTGGAAATGTTTTCCAAACGAGAATCAGAAATGTTTTCTGATAAAAGAAAATAAGAATTTAGAATATAGGGAAACAGGAGATAAGTAGATAAATGAACTAAAGAGATTATGTTAAATGATGTTTGTTCGATATAATTTCCATTTGGAAATAATATCGTTGTTTGCACACTTGTTTTTCTTTGATAGTTAACTCACCGACTATCGAAGTTTTGACCATTTTAACGTTGTTAATATGGAGAGACCGGTTGGATTATTATCCAAAGAACCACTCTGTATTGGCATAAGCGCCGTGAATCATATATGCCAAAGATAATTAAAGACGGAGTAAAATGCAAGGACTATCCTGTCTACAGAATAGTGCCTTCGGTTTGTCCAGTCCCAGGACAACTTGTATGGACGAAGGTCTGACGGAGTATATCCAATGGATCGCGTAAGTTGATCTGTTCAAACGTATTCACGTTTGGTGGCGGAGGAATTCGTTTCTCTTAGCTGTATACCCGTATTATTTTTGGATAAGTCAATTTGTGATTTGGCGGGTATGACGATGTGACATTTCTAAGTGAATGAAGATGGATGTCTGACATAGTATTTCCAGACGGTCACGTACATTGATTTCTTCAACCGTACCAAGAGTGGAAGCGGAGAAGGAAACTTCTTTTAGCTGACACGTAATGTATGGTTGTAGACGTCAATTAGTGATTTTCAATGGATCTGACAATGTGGCATTCGAAGTGAATCTGATGTGATGATAAAGCGTAGCTTCTAGCCTCATCAACCGGTAAATGACAGAAATCGGGCAGGCAGCATGGCTAAGTCGGTCGCACCGAAGTAGGGTGTATAATCATCTATCTAGAGAATATTCATTTGTTTCTTAAATCTATCAATGTTGTCCCATATATATACGGGAACGGTTGCTGATCCCAACCGTTGGTGATGTACATTCGATACACTCAAGCGAAATGAGTGGTCGGTCATGTGTGGCTGAGTTACAAGATGTTCTTGTTGAACTCCAGTGTATCGTTCCTAGAGTACACTGATCGGAAGGTGGTTCCATACCTTGTCATAGTTGGAAATCCATTATCCAATACGTGCTTGCGATTTTGATTGTATACTATATATGTAGAACGTGAGATGAAAGCGTTTCTGCTAGTTGATATCTATTTGTACATAGACATTATTATAATATCAAAAGGTTTTTGATATAAAGATATTTTGGATTCTCAAAAGGGAAAAATCCGTTCCGTTCTGCGGCGTGGTCTTATGAGATATCGTTTACTTGTTCATATACCTGTTTAAACTATTTTACTCACACCAGTCCCATGACTGACCCGGAGTTTACTTTGTTGTTTTCCCTAAACTCTTGGGTGCCTAAATTTGTACGGGCAGTCAAGTAGTCAGGATTTTACAGATATACTCGAAGAGCTGGAGCAGGAGGCTTCTGGATCATATAGCTATAGTTTATTTCCGCTGTGTTGTAAGTGTTGTACTCTGATAAGTGCTATTGTATACATAACTGTTATATTTCCAAGTTATGTTATCTATTATATGTTATTCGTTCCGTTGTGAGGTTCGGGTTACTTTGATGTTGTGTTCTTCTTCTTCTTCTATTCTAAGTTTCTATCTTATCTATTCTCACCTTCTAATTTCTTTCATTAATTACCGGGATTTTTCGATGTTTTGGTTATCGACGTCGAGCTTACGTCGATAACCAAAGTCGTTCAAAATCCGGGTCGTTACAGTTGGTATCAGAGCTTAAGTTAAGAATTACTTGGCTCTGTGGCGTGACTCGGTAGAGATAGGGTTAGTAATACCCTATATTGAGTTTGAGTGTATATATACGAGTGCGTATTTGTATTTGATATAAAAATGGTTTTATATTGTGGAGATTCATTGGCTGAGTTGTTTATGAGTTCTGGTCGATCAGTTTGATCCACTGTATCGGTAGGAGTAAATAAATACTTGAATACGATGGACCGACACAGTATGGATATGTAATATATTATCATATATTAGATATATCGGTTGTAATTATAATCGAATGAGATTATAAAGTGAAATGGTTATATGTAACCAATCAGAATTTATACAAGTGAATTATATGAAATTGGAATGAATTAAATCTGAATTTAGATCAGAATTGGAATTTAAAATTCCAGAAATGGGAAAGGTGTTTGTAAATGAATCTGGATTTAATATATGTGAATTTTAAGATCCTGGGAGATTTTAAATTTGTTTACAACATTGTAAAAGGATATTTGGAATTGATTTCAAGGTGGAAATGTGTAAAAATGGGTTTTGAAAGTGCTATAGTATTGAACTCACTTCGGTAGCTGGGAAATAACCCTGATGATGAATCGCGACATCATCAGTGTTCGTTTTGAGCTGCTAAGTGACGGATTACTACCAAAGATTTTGTTTTTGAATGGTTTGAGAAAAACAAGTTGTTTTGGTACTTTGAAATAAATACTTTGATTTTTGATATGGAAAAGTGATTTGAAACTCCCAGGAAAAAGACAGTTTGAATTTAAAAGAAATTGAATAAAAATTGTGGAGGCAAACTGGAATGGAACCCAATTAAGTGGAATTTGAATTATAATAGAAAATATCAAGATAAAATGGGATTTGTAACATAAAGATTTTGAAATGATATTGGGTCGGGGAGTAAGAGTTTGAAATTGAGATTGGAACTCGAATTGGAAATGAAGTTGGACTTGAGTATAAGCCTATGGTTTGATTGTGGGCAAAAACAGATTCGAAATTGATTAAGATGACATTATTATATGTGGATTGATAACAGGTGTAAGGGATAAAGTTGATATACCTGACAAAAAGGTACAAGTTTACATTTGATATAAGCATGAGATTTATGAGCCGAATTGGCAAGCCGCTTGGCTGTTTGATTTTCTTTTGAGTTGGAGATGGCCCAGAGAGGCGAGTTGGAGTTTGACCTATTGACCAGTACAAAGGAGGTGCTGGCGAAATTTTTCGAAAATCTAAGGTGTTAGAAAATTTTCAAAATTTTTGAAAATTTAGTTAGTCGGAATAAATTAATATTTTAGTCGATATTAATTGGTTCAGTTAAAATCAGAAATAAGGGGTAAACAAATCTTAGGAATTCCAATAGACAGGGTCGTCCTCTAACTTAGCAATTTCGAGGACGAAATTATTTTAAGTGGGGAAGAATGTAATGACCCGCATTTTTAGAGATATATAATTAATTTATTTAATTATATAATTGGTGATTTAGAGAAGTTAATGATCGTTTAATTAATTAATATTGAATATTTAATAAATAATATTTAAATATATTTATATATTTAAATAGGTTATTTAGAGCGTTAAAAATAGCCACTTTTGCAAACGAAGTCGGAATTCGACGAAACCAGTTTTGTTGGATCCGCAATATCAAATAGTTGTTAGATTCCAAGTTTCGTGATTTTTAGAGTCACTGTGTGGCCGTACGGATTTTTAGAATGAGAAACAGTCAGTATTTCGACGGTTAAAAATACGCTGTGTGAGCAAACGGAGACGGAATTCGACGAAACCAGTTTCGTTGGGACCGTAATGACGAACTCTAGCTACATGTTCAGTTTCGTGATTTTTGGGTATCGTATGTAATCAAGAGAATTTTTAGAAAGCAAAATGAATACAGAAATGAGAATATACCGGGAATATACCATTTTTCAAAATATCTAAAATATCTAGCTCCTCTATAAATACCACACCTAACCTTCCTTAAGACCTAAAAGCTCTCGTTCATCTCTAAAATTTAAGGAGCCGCCACAATATTTTCTAAACACAGACAAAATCCAGAGAAAGAAAAATGGAAAAAAAACAATTCCTATAAATTTCTATAAAATACAAACTATGTATTTTCGGATCCGCTAGGTGATCAGCTTCATTTCTATGCCGGTCCTTCTTGGTGCGATCGAGTCTTTGGGATGGTCATTTTCGAACAGTAAAGCTAGGGCTTGAGTTCCTGAGCATCCTGAGAGGATTGGAGCAGAGTGGAATACGACGTGATGATCAGGAGGTCGAGGCGCAGGGATTGAGGTGTATTGGTGGTGCTCCGGCAGTCACCAGTGAAGAGCGACGAGGGCGATTGGGTTGAAAGCAGCAGATTGAAAATCGGAGGGTGAGTTCGAGTGGGGGTCTGAGGGGTCGAGCAGGTGCGGTAGGAGATGAGGAGCGCAGTGGTGGTGATGACGTCGCCAACGTATGGCCGAGGTGAAGGCGGAGGGTGGTCAAACGTCGGGTCAAAGGGGAATTGGGAGGAGCGGTTTTCTGTAGTTTGATTTGGGGGAGAAACAAATGGTTACGGCCTGGTATTGGACGGTGGTATTGGTGCGGTTAAAGTCAAGTGGGCCGGTACTTTGGTAAAGCCCAATTCATTTAGAGTTGTGTTTAATTTGTTTTTAATTAACTGTATAACTTGAAAAATACGTATCTAATTCATACTTAAACGAAATCGAACAAAACAGGATCCGTCAGGATCGTATGGACGTACACTCCACAATGAAACTGACCGGGAGTGGATCGGAGACAGTTACAATTTATGGCGAAATAAATTATCCGACTTAATCGAATAACGCAAACCGTTATTTAACGGCTAACGCGCAACTGTGAGTAAATCTCACTAACTCTGAACAGTTTATAATTTCATGTTGTATTTTTAGAACTGTTAGATATTGATTGATTTGCTGTGTGTTGATTGTTTGATTGAACTGCTAGTCAGTTAGTTAAATTTCTATATTGATTCTGTTTAAAAGAATATATCATATGGAACTGAAAGTGATGTTATCTATATTGTCTAACATCTGTGATGCAGGGAAACAGGTTGGAGGAATCCGACTGGATTCCTCAACAGTTATTTTATTGTTTTTCATATATTTTAATATATGATGTGAATTATAACCTGTTGTTGATTTTGTGTGTATGGACGAGATTAGACATCGTGATTTGATATGATTGAATACCATGACATACCGAAATGTTGATAAAGGGATTTTCAAAGTGATATTGAAAACAGAATATTTATAAATCGGAATATTTATAAATAAGAGATATTTATAAATTTAAATATTTATAAATAAGGAATATTTATAAATTGGGATATTTATAAATAGGAGATATTTGAAAAGAAAATAAATTCAAAACATTTCTTTTTGAATGGAAAGGCCTGTGTGGCGAGTTTGGGGATTTTCCCGATGCTCCCGTTACAAAGGAGGTTATGGCGAATTTTCCCGGGGATTTAAGGAGTTAGAATATTTCAAGAATAAATTTGAAAATGAAATATTTGTAAACCATTTACAAATAGAATTGGAAAGGGAACATTATAAAAAGGAAATCATTTTTTTAAAGTGTAGAACTGTTATTTAAAAGTAAATCTTTTCAAATGAATAAAACGTTGTTAAAAAGGAAATCTTTATAAAGTGAATAAAGTAAATCGAATATGGTATTCGAAAGGAGAAATCGAATATAGACATTCGAAAGGAGTTAATCGAATATGGTATTCGAAGTAGGTTAATCGAATATGGTATTCGAAAGTTAGTTAAACGAATATAGTATTCGAAAGTTAGTTAATCGAATATGTTATTTGAAAGGGGTTAGTCAAGTCGAGTTAGTCAAATAGTGTTAAACAGTTAGAGTTAATCAGTTAGAGTTAACCAGTTGGAGTTAATTAGTTAGAGTTAATCGATTAGAGTTAAAACGAACTAGAGTTAATCAAATATAGTTATTTGAGACAGAGTTAGTCAAACATAGTATTCAGGGTAAGTTGCCATCTTGTACGACTGCTAGCGTAATTCGCAGGGCTGTAAATAGCCTACGGCGGTCGGATGTTTCCTGAGGGAATCAGGCGTAACCATTGTGATCGCTGCGATCTAGAGTCAAGCGAATGGAAGTAAATCGAATATTAGTTATTCGATAGGAGTTAATCCAGTTGAGTTAAGTAGGGTTAAATAAGTCAAGTTAACCAATTGAGTTAGGTAAGTCAAGTAAACCAGTAAGGTTAAGTAAGTAGGGTTAATCGAGTGGAGTTATCGAATATCACTTATTCAAAGTAGATTTATCGAATATAGTGTACTCGAAGAGAAGAGTAATTGAATATAGTTTATTCGAGAAGAGAAATCGAATATAGTTCATTCGAGAAGAATTATCGAATATAAGTTATTCGAAGTGAGATAATCGAATATAAGTTATTCGAAGTAAGATAATCGAATATTGGTTATTCGAGAAGAAGTTACGAATATAGACATTCGAAAGGAGTTATCGATGTTAGTTTCATCGAAGGGAGTTATCGATTATAGTTTAATCGAAGTGAGATTTTCAAATATAAGATATTTGAAAAGGAAGAGTTATCGAATATTAGTTATTCGAAGAGAGATTATCGAATATCGTTTATCGAGAAGGAGTTAGTCGAATATAGGTTATTCGAAGAAGAGTTAATCCAATAGAGATTTCTCGAAGAGAGTTAATCGGCAAATTCGATTATATCGAATTCGGGAAAGTACTTATACTTTCCAGTGTTTAAATAGAGATTTATTTATATTTAAATAAAAAAGTGTTAGGTTAACCATTCACTAATAAGAATAGAAGTTATAATTAAAGTTAGATAACTCAAAAGGAGGGATTATAACGTTACCGTTATAACAAATGTTTTAAATATAGAAGTAGATTAGTAAAATTGGATCCGAGAAAGGTGTAAAGAAGTTGTTAAAGATTAAAAGATAAACTTTGACCATTTCGAAGTTATAACGTTGTTCAGTTAAGGTCTGAGAGGTAATTATACCCCAACTTGAGTGACTTCCTTCTTGACTAAGAAATGGTAAGGTTTGATCGTAAAGGAGTTTTGGAAATGTTTTCCAAACGAGAATCAGAAATGTTTTCTGATAAAAGAAAATAAGAATTTAGAATATAGGGAAACAGGAGATAAGTAGATAAATGAACTAAAGAGATTATGTTAAATGATGTTTGTTCGATATAATTTCCATTTGGAAATAATATCGTTGTTTGCACACTTGTTTTTCTTTGATAGTTAACTCACCGACTATCGAAGTTTTGACCATTTTAACGTTGTTAATATGGAGAGACCGGTTGGATTATTATCCAAAGAACCACTCTGTATTGGCATAAGCGCCGTGAATCATATATGCCAAAGATAATTAAAGACGGAGTAAAATGCAAGGACTATCCTGTCTACAGAATAGTGCCTTCGGTTTGTCCAGTCCCAGGACAACTTGTATGGACGAAGGTCTGACGGAGTATATCCAATGGATCGCGTAAGTTGATCTGTTCAAACGTATTCACGTTTGGTGGCGGAGGAATTCGTTTCTCTTAGCTGTATACCCGTATTATTTTTGGATAAGTCAATTTGTGATTTGGCGGGTATGACGATGTGACATTTCTAAGTGAATGAAGATGGATGTCTGACATAGTATTTCCAGACGGTCACGTACATTGATTTCTTCAACCGTACCAAGAGTGGAAGCGGAGAAGGAAACTTCTTTTAGCTGACACGTAATGTATGGTTGTAGACGTCAATTAGTGATTTTCAATGGATCTGACAATGTGGCATTCGAAGTGAATCTGATGTGATGATAAAGCGTAGCTTCTAGCCTCATCAACCGGTAAATGACAGAAATCGGGCAGGCAGCATGGCTAAGTCGGTCGCACCGAAGTAGGGTGTATAATCATCTATCTAGAGAATATTCATTTGTTTCTTAAATCTATCAATGTTGTCCCATATATATACGGGAACGGTTGCTGATCCCAACCGTTGGTGATGTACATTCGATACACTCAAGCGAAATGAGTGGTCGGTCATGTGTGGCTGAGTTACAAGATGTTCTTGTTGAACTCCAGTGTATCGTTCCTAGAGTACACTGATCGGAAGGTGGTTCCATACCTTGTCATAGTTGGAAATCCATTATCCAATACGTGCTTGCGATTTTGATTGTATACTATATATGTAGAACGTGAGATGAAAGCGTTTCTGCTAGTTGATATCTATTTGTACATAGACATTATTATAATATCAAAAGGTTTTTGATATAAAGATATTTTGGATTCTCAAAAGGGAAAAATCCGTTCCGTTCTGCGGCGTGGTCTTATGAGATATCGTTTACTTGTTCATATACCTGTTTAAACTATTTTACTCACACCAGTCCCATGACTGACCCGGAGTTTACTTTGTTGTTTTCCCTAAACTCTTGGGTGCCTAAATTTGTACGGGCAGTCAAGTAGTCAGGATTTTACAGATATACTCGAAGAGCTGGAGCAGGAGGCTTCTGGATCATATAGCTATAGTTTATTTCCGCTGTGTTGTAAATGTTGTACTCTGATAAGTGCTATTGTATACATAACTGTTATATTTCCAAGTTATGTTATCTATTATATGTTATTCGTTCCGTTGTGAGGTTCGGGTTACTTTGATGTTGTGTTCTTCTTCTTCTTCTATTCTAAGTTTCTATCTTATCTATTCTCACCTTCTAATTTCTTTCATTAATTACCGGGATTTTTCGATGTTTTGGTTATCGACGTCGAGCTTACGTCGATAACCAAAGTCGTTCAAAATCCGGGTCGTTACATGTTTAAATCACCATTGTTATGTCATAGGTAATACTTTATGTCCAAATCAAAGGCTTGTGTTCGTAGTCATAGGCAAATGTCCATAGTCATAGGCAATATTCATAGTCAAAAGGGAAAATAATTCCCACAGTCATAAGTCACCGTCATAGGCAATGTTTTATGTCCCAAAATCAAAGGCTTATGTTCATAGTCCAAAGGCACAAGATCTCAGAATCCATAGTCATAGGCAACGGTCTTAGGCAAAGTCTTATTTGTCCTTGAATCATAACAGTTCTTAATTTAGTCCAAGAGTATAAACACAGATTCGAATAGAGAGAGAGAGATTTGGCATATTCTTTTATTCCTTTAATTTCATGTCACAAAATAAAGCAAAAACGTTCAAATCTAGAAACAGCTGACTTACAGAAATTAGATCTAGAATAGAAGAACGGCGATGCTAAGATTCGTATGTCGTTGGTCGAGGTTTGTTGATTTAGCCTTTGAATTCTTCACTTTGATTTGAATCTTCTCTTGAACAGATTTGAGCAGCATCTCCATGTCTTGAATTTATATTTTATTTTAATTATTTAAGAAAATTTAGAGGAGGGGAAGAAGCCATGAATCTTAGCAGCATAAGGATAGAAGAGAATTGGTGCAAAGAGAATGAAGACTAGGGCTGTTTATATAGCTGCTCAAGACCTTATCGTACACGCAGCGCTGAGTCAGCATTGAACCCAGTTAAGAAAATAGTCTAGGTATGTAGATGAATCTAGCCAAACCTTATCATACACGCAGCGCTGAGTCAGCATTGGGTCCCACAAGCTATTTTGGCGTAGAAATTTGAATTTCGAATGAATTGCTTTGGCATAGAAGTTTGATTTTCGAACTTTTGAATTTCTGGAATTTATTTAACTGTTTTATTCACATGAAATATTCTTATATGTATACAATTCCTATAACGACCATTTTACGCGTATATATATACGCAAAACTTTCATTTTATTTTCAAAATTCAAATGATGTTGCCATATTTCATTGACTGTAGCCTTATCTTGAATTTTATCTTTCGTATACATATATTTTTGCATATATATATATTTATATTCTCATATGTATATATATTTTCTTTATTTCCTTATATGCACGTTCTTATCCTTTTAAAATTTTGAATTTGTATATGTACATATATTTGCATGTTCAGTTGGCCCTCTCTAAAACAAAGATAAAAAAATTATGCCGCCGCCGGGGTTCGAACCCCCGACCTCCATGCTACAAATCCAATGCCTTAACCAACTGAGCTACAAAGGCTTTTGTTAATAAGTCTTAGAACAATAATAATTATTGTTCTCTCCTTAGTTCTCTTTTTCATGTTAGTTACAATACTTAAATTAAACAACTGCATGGATCTTTTTCTTTTAATTTTTCCTTTAAAAATTAATTATACTTTAATTTGTGAATCTTAATGTCACAGAATTACGAGGTGTTACAAGCACCGTCTGCATCCTAGTATATATATTAACTAGAAATTTAAAATAAAAGTGAGGAGTTCTCACCTTTGGGTTCCACTCCGCCATTCTTTATTTCTGAACGATTCAGATTTGAACTTGATTCCATCGAAATCTTTTCCCCCGCTGTTCATAGTAAAAATCCCACTTTTAATATGATTCTTATATATTTATAAATCTCACTTTTATCTAAAAATTCTATTTTTATATAGCTAAAAATATTTTCTTTCATACGATAAAAGTCTCATTTTTTTATTTTTAAAAATCTTGTCTTCCTATTTTTAAAAATTTCGTCTTCCTATTTTTAAAAATCTCGTCTTTCTATTTTTAAAAATCTCGTCTTTCTATTTTTAAAAATCAAATCTTTTCATTTTTAAAAATCTCTACTTTCCTACGTAAAAATATAATCTTTTTATAAATAAAAATATAATCTTTACTTAAATAAAAATCATATCTTTTCAAAATTAAAAATCTAAACCTTTCTTTTCCAATTCAGTGCTATATATATAAAAATTATACTTTTATATCGTTAGTTATACAAGAAAAGACCACTTTTATTTCACTAATATATATATATATATATATATATATAGATTTCGGATTTTTTAAAACAAACACATATATACATATATTAGATTTTTGAAACATTTTCATATATATAATTTCAGAATTATAAAACATTAACCTATATATAGTTTCAGAATTTTTAACAATGGCAACATATATATATAATTTCATGATTTTAACCATGTCAACATATATTTTAAACTGATTTTAACCAATGTGAATTATATTTAAAATTGAAATTTAAACAATGCATTAAATATAAGTATAAACTACCTGCGTCTCTTTCTACCTGGTAACACCCTCTTTAGGAAACCGTCAGACCCTAGGGTCGCGATTTGCCGCTGCCAGAAGGGACCAGAAGATAATCGGAGGGCGCTGCTCTGGTCGCCGACCTCAATTACCCTTGCGCCGGAAGTGGGTCCCCGTTCGATGACCCATGGTGGCCAGAAACTGCCTCGAAACAGCGCAGGTTAGTAGGCGAAATTCGAGCTCCACGCCGATCGAGAACCGATCCTCCCCATATGGTTTTGAAGATCTCCAGGTCTTGAACAATTTCGTGTTGATGGTTGGTTGAATCGAGGTGAGGAATGGACGAAAAGTGAGAGGGAAGGAGAGGAAGTGGCCAACGTCGATTTGTTTGAAAAGGGGGCGCATATATTTTGACCGGGGATTTTAATTTCTAGGGTTTTGACTAAGGGGTGGGGTATTTATATTAATTATTATATTATTTAATTCGAAAATTACTAGTTTAATCTACCGAACTCCAAATAGAACCCAACGAATGTTGCCCCTAGCCAAATACCCCCATTCCGAACACAATGGGATATGTTTCGTAAGCCAGTTCGGCCGTTTCGATCAGTTTTCGTCAAAATCAAAATATAACTCTATATATTGAATTTGAACGCCCATTTTAAATTACCGGGGCCACATACGGACTCTAAAAATTCCAGAAAAATTATTTCTAGCTTCGTATAGACAATACGGTCCTAACAAAGCTAGTTTCGTCAAATTTGAAGACCATTTGAAAAATGGTCATTTTCTGGTCGATCCAATTTAATTTAAATCGACCAAACACATTTTCCTTCGCCACGCTCACATATTAACTTCAAAAATTATGGAATTTGAAACCTAGCAATAATTTGACATCACGGATCCAAAAAAGTAGTTTTTTCGAAATCTGAGGTCGTTTGCAAAATTTCTATTTTCAAGGGCTATATATTCTCTATAGCGACCTTTTTGAAAATTCATTTGGCCATAACTTTTGATTCCCGCTATGAAACTTCGATTTTTCGGATTTGTTGGAAAGATATTTTCAATTAGATTCTAATATTTTTACTTTCGCTAAAATTCGGTTTATTTTGAATCCTGTACATTCATTTGAAGTTTGAAATCGAATTATCGAACTACCGCGCCATTTTCAATTCCTTTTATAATTTAAAATAAATATTTATATTCTAACGACGATCTATATAATATATACGTTCTAATTATATTCAAAATAAATTTTCCATCGTTATTATTTAAAATAATTCATTTTAAATATTCAAATTTCATTAAAATTGCCAAAATAAAAATTTTAAATTGGCTCGGATTTTCTGGGTCGTTACAATCTCCCCCACTTAAAACTTTTCATCCCCGAAAAGGAACGAAGCCGAAAGTTGTTTTAAAAACCAACTCAACTTCATTGTTTTCGCTACGGCTTAAGTTCTTCAACTTTTTAGTTTCTAAGAACTTTTCAACTTTTTCAAAAATTTGGCTAACACCCTAAATTTTCGAAAATTTCTCCATAACCTCCCCTTCGCCGGAGACTTCGGGATATTTCATATAGCCTCCCATGGCCTTCTTCAATCAAAAAGAAAAAGAAAAAGCCAAGCGGCTCATAAAATCACCCAAAACTCAAGAAATACAATAAACATGTACCTGTTTGTCGGTAAACAATTTTATTCCTCAGCTCTAGCCTCCTTGCTATGACCTGTTCACATATATATATATATATATATATATATATATATATATATATATATATATGCACATGCATGCGATTGCAAATAATTTTCAATACAGTTCGATATTTGGTTCAATTTGGTTTAAATTCGCCGTTCATTCATATAATGGTTTAAAGGAATAATCATACAACACAATCATCAATCAATTAGTGAATTAACGTTTCAAACTCATAGTTTTGATATATATACAGAAAATCATCTTTTGATGCCAAATCACAACAATCTATTCTAGCTATATTTTGGTTCTCACACCACTCTAATGGAAATATATGGATATCACACCTTCGAAACTCGAACATCAACTTTGGTGATGGAGCTCCATCATCAAAATCATCTCCGAGCGACTAGGGCGTGATTCTATATCTATCCAGCATATTAAAACTTCGAATATACGTTCATAACGCGTATATGCAAAATCTTTATATACTGGATTGTCCAAATTCAATACAAATAAATATTCAAGTACGTTGAATAAGGTTTAAATTTTCAAAACAAAATTTGTTTTCATTTTAAAAACATACTCTTCACACTCGTTCTAGGATACTACTGGTCCCATCTCTAACGAGTCATTCTCATTGGATATTACTAATCCTATTTCTGATGAATTCTTTCGTATGGTTTTAATGTGTCTTGTTCTCGAGCTCTGTAAACCAGAGCTCTGATACCAAATGTGACAGCATGGCGAAATCCGGTAGGCTTTGCAACCATCCTTTCATCCTCCAATGCAGCAGGTAAAACCCACCGTAGCTCACAAGTGGTCCCCCAGTTACTTGTTTTACGGCGACCCTCTCGAGTCTCCCGGCCACTGCCTAACCAACCCCCACCACAAGGGACATGTGGGGGTAAGAGTCTCCCGTTCGCCACCAAACCGCGAAGCGAGAACCCCCCCATCACGACTGCAACAAAAACTGGTGATACTCCCCTTTCGATCATTTCCAAATTTTGATAATTTAAATTATCAATTCTCATTTCAATCTAATTAAAGATTCATTAAAACTCCACTTAGTTTTAATCTTTAACTGGGTTAAAGAACTAATGTCATTTAAAACACAGTTCACGAAACCCAAAATTCCATTTGATATTAAATACAAGGCTCTGAATAGAAGATATATCAGCTTATATTCAGTATCAAATTCTGATTATTTTTAAAACCACTTCAAACCCAATTTATTTAATTAAAAATATTGGATTTTAATTCTAGTTCATAACTAGTTCATTTCGATAAAAAAATATTTTTATCCTTTCAAATAGGGAATTTTTCATCTCAGTTCTTTCCAATTCATATATTTTGATTTTACACAAATTATAGATATTTTTAATAATTTTATCAAGGCCCGTACAGTCGATTTCCAATAACGGTCGTCGAACTGCACTTACAGCGACCTTTTCTAAATTTGATTTGGACGTATCTCCAAATCCAACCATTAGATTTCAAATTTCTAATATTCATTGGAAAGCTCTTTTCGATACGAACCCAACGGTTCCGGTTTCAGGAGAATCCGACGGTCGGATCTCCCGTAATGTCCTTCCAAAGTCAATGGTCGAAATTTTCGAACTGCCGCAGCGCGGCGCGTTCTATTCAGGCCATTGTATTATATATGTAATATATATTTCATCGATTTTCCATTTAAAACGTATTTTATAAATCATTTTAAATTCGTTTTCAAACCAACTTCATATTCAATTTCTAATCAAAATTGAATATTGCACTATAAATTCATTTTTAATTCATTTCAAATCAATTTCAATTTCAATTCGTTTTAAATTCAATTTAAAACGATTTCAATTCTGTTTCAATCCAATTCAATTTGAATTCAATTCAATTTGAATTCATTTTCATTTCTATTCAAATCGAATTCAAATTCACTTTCTATTCAATTCGAATTTCTATTCAATTCTATTTAATTCGAATTTCAATTCAATTCGAATTTCTATTCAATTCGAATTTCAATTCTATTCTATTCAGTTCGTATTTCTATTCAATTCTATTCAATTCACTTCAATTTCAATTTGAATTTCAATTTCAATTCGAATTCAATTCTATTTCAATTCAAATTCTAATCAATTCAATTCAAATTTTAATCAATTCAAATTCAAATTCTAATCAGTTCAATTCTAATTCGAATTTCATTTCAAAATATTCGATTTTGAAATCACTTTTCGATATTCATTATAAACACGAATATACTCGATATAAATGTCGTTCGCATCAAAATTGCGCATCTCTAATCAACACGGCTTTATATTTTTCAAAAACTTCGTTATTCTGTTCAACAAATGAATATTTATTCTATTCAACACATGAATCTATATTTCTTTCAACATATGACAAATCTCAACAAATGAGTACTGTCAACACGTGAATCTATATTTTATAATATTCTTTATTTTTTCCAATTGGAATAAGGCCCAATCAATTACCATATAATGTTAATTATATGGATTCCATACAACACATGTATATCACAACAACGATAAATAATCAATCATCATCCAAAGTGCACAACACAACTGCATAAGCATTAAATATAAATAATTAACGCTTACACAGTCTGTCGACCAATCGATCGACATACAATTAAATAATTGGGATTAGTGTACGACAAATATCATCCTAATACCCATGTGGGGTTTCAAATCAATAAACACAGATTTTATTTGTGCAGTTGGGCGATGTGTAAAATTTATCGTCCCAATCAATATCAGTCAATTGTGTGTATATAAACAAATCGTTCGATTTGTTTATAAATATATATTTCATTTACACGTTAAAAATTCTATTTTTAACTATACAATATTTATTTTCTATATAAATATTTTATTTCTCTATATAAATATTTTATTTCATTCACACATCACACATTCAATTTTTCACATCAAAATCAAACAAACAAGCATACAAGCCGTCCATGGTTTGTGGACGACGGGTGTCGGGTGCTGCTAAGCACCGTCTGTATCCTAGTATATATATTAACTAGAAAATTAAAATAAAAGTGAGGAGTTCTCACCTTTGGGTTCCACTCCGCCATTCTTTATTTTTGAACGGTTCAGATTTGAACTTGATTTTATCGAAATCTTTTCCCCCGCTGTTCATAGTAAAAATCCCACTTTTAATATGATTCTTATATATTTATAAATATCACTTTTATCTAAAAATTCTATTTTTATATAGCTAAAAATATTTTCTTTCATACGATAAAAGTCTCATTTTTTTATTTTTAAAAATCTCGTCTTCCTATTTTTAAAAATCAAATCTTTTCATTCTTAAAAATCTCTACTTTCCTACGTAAAAATGTAATCTTTTTATAAATAAAAATATAATCTTTACTTAAATAAAAATCATATCTTTTCAAAATTAAAAATCTAAACCTTTCTTTTCCAATTCATTGCTATATATATAAAAATTATACTTTTATATCGTTAGTTATATAAGAAAAGACCACTTTTATTTCACTAATATATATATAGATTTCGGATTTTTTAAAACAAACACATATATACATATATCAGATTTTTGAAACATTTTCATATATATAATTTCATAATTATAAAACATTAACCTATATATAGTTTCAGAATTTTTAACAATGGCAACATATATATAATTTCATAATTTTAACAATGTCAACATATATTTTAAACTGATTTTAACCAATGTGAATTATATTTAAAATTGAAATTTAAACAATGCATTAAATATAAATATAAACTACCTGCATCTCTTTCTACCTGGTAACACCCTCTTCAGGAAACCGTCAGACCCTAGTGTCACGATTTGCCGCTGCCAGATGGGACCAGAAGATAATCGGAGGGCGCTGCTCTGGTCGCCGACCTCAACTACCCTTGCGTCGGAAGTGGGTCCCCGTTCGATGACCCATGGTGGCCAGAAACTGCATTGAAACGGTGCAGGTTAGTGGGGGAAATTCGAGCTCCACGCTGATCGAGAACCGATCCTCCCCATATGGTTTTGAAGATCTCCAGGCCTTGAATAATTTCGTGTTGATGGTTGGTTGAATCGAGGTGAGGAATGGACGGAAAGTGAGAGGGAAGGAGAGGAAGTGGCCAACATCGATTTGTTTGAAAAGGGGGCGCAGATATTTTGACCGGGGATTTTAATTTCTAGGGTTTTGACTAAGGGGTGGGGTATTTATATTAATTATTATATTATTTAATTCAAAAATTACTAGTTTAATCTACCGAACTCCAAATCGAACCCAACGAATGTTGCCCTTAGACAAATACCCCCATTCCGAACAAAATGGGATATGTTTCGGAAGCCAGTTCAGTCGTTTCCATCAGTTTTCGTCAAAATCAAAATATAACTCTATATATTGAATTTGAACGCCCATTTTAAATTACCGGGGCCACATACGGACTCTAAAAATTCCAGAAAAATTATTTCTTGCTTCGTATAGACGATACGGTCCTAACAAAATTAGTTTCGTCAAATTTGAAGACCATTTGAAAAATGGTCATTTTCTGGTCGATCCAATTTAATTTAAATCGGCCAAACACATTTTCCTTCGCCACGCTCACATATTAACTTCAAAAATTATGGAATTTGAAACCTAGCAATAATTTGACATCACGGATCCAACACAAGTAGTTTTATCGAAATCTGAGGTCATTTGCAAAATTTCTATTTTCAAGGGCTATATATTCTCTATAGCGACCTTTCTGAAAATTCATTTGGCCATAACTTTAGATTCCCGCTATGAAACTTCGATTTTTCTGATTCGTTGGAAAGATATTTTCAATTAGATTCTAATATTTTTGGTTTCGCTAAAATCCGGTTTATTTTGAATCTTGTACATTCATTTGAAGTTTGAAATCGAATTATTGAACTACCGCGCCTTTTCAATTCCTTTTATAATTTAAAATAAATATTTATATTCTAACGATGATCTATATAATATATACGTTCTAATTATATTCAAAATAAATTTTCCATCGTTATTATTTAAAATAATTCATTTTAAATATTCAAATTTCATTAAAATTGCCAAAATAAAAATTTTAAATTGGCTCGGATTTTCTGGGTCGTTACAATAACTTTTATATATTCAAAAATCATATTTTCTAAAATAGATTATATATATAATCACATGTACGTTAATTATAAGCTTGGCACTCTCAACTCATTCTAGGGCATTACTAACCCCATCTCTAATGAGTTTTCTCATCCTAGGATACTGCTGATCCTATCTCAAATGAGTATTCTTATAGGATATTAATAATCCAATCTCTGATGAGTCTTTTGTTCAGTTCTAACGAGTTGTACCCCAAAGATTTGAGATAACCAAAGCTCTGATATCAACTGTAACGACACGGGTTTTTCCCGACCTTAATCGATCGCAAAATCGACCAAGATCGTTCAAAATCCGCATACGTTAACTTTGGGAATACAATACATTAGAACAAAAACAGCAGACTTTTATTACATCATGATAATGTAACATCAGAGTACAGAATATATCAGAGTACATCGAAATTAAAATACAGCGGAAGAAAATTTTACAATAAATTTAATACAATACAGTGCAGCGGAAATAAAATAGATACAGCGAAAGACAACTATGCTCTGGACACAGCTTTAAGCTTCAATCCAGTATCCTGCTCGAGATAAGAACCTGTAGACAAACTACTCGACTACCCGTGTGGAAAAGAGGGCACCCGAGTTTGCAAAGGTGGAAACAAACAACGGGTCAGTCATGGGACTGGCATGAGAATTCTTGACTAATTTAACTAATAGTAATAAGGCAAATCCAAGGACCACGCCGCTAACGCGGAACGGGTTTATTCCAATAGATTGCCGTGCATAACTTAAAGTAAATCGTGAAACAACGCAATGCTTTTTAGAAAAATGAAATCACCATAAGACTCAAGTCCCATCACATAA
The DNA here is from genome assembly GCA_030737875.1 of Allium sativum. Lineage (NCBI taxonomy): Eukaryota > Viridiplantae > Streptophyta > Magnoliopsida > Asparagales > Amaryllidaceae > Allium > Allium sativum. The sequence continues at coordinate 421,132,269 of CM060909.1, read as the reverse complement.
TGCAACGCAAACCAGAGGATAGAGTTTTACCTTATGGTGATTAAACATGCTTGGTACGATAAAAACGGATTTGATATTATTATTAATGTATAAATGTTCAAAAATAATTTCAATCATAATATATCAATCCTAGGAAGAACAGTATCCCATATTACTATGCCTCCATACTAGTAATACAATCAAAACCGCATGAGGTCGTATTGGAAATTGGGTTTCCATCATGAGTCAAGGCTAGGGAGGAGCTCCTTACCGATTCGAGACACTCTAGCTAATGTCTCAGGATCCCCCGCAGTGAACCCTTGGATAATTGCAGGGCTGGTCCACACATACAGCTTCGTGGATTGGCAATTCCTGAACACACGTTTCCCGGTCCTATAGGACCTATCCGAGGCGCACCACATTCCATCATCCACATAAGTAAATATCAGCCAGTTTAAGCACCGACACCACCTCTAGCTAGAAAGAAATGTGCTGCTCTCCCTGCGTTCCCTTCTCCCGTTTTAGACTCCACCGGGTTGTGAGGCTCGCGAAGTCACGTAATACACAAAGCTATGCTTATTCAAGCTGTGTTTTGCTCATCCCACAAGGCCTGCTTTTCAACAAAAGCCTTGATCATTTGCTTCTTGGCGTGTCACATTGACAATTCACGTCATGCGATCAATCACTATTAATATATACACGGGTGTTAAGCAGAGAATAAATTCTCCACCACCAAACAGATATACATTAATAAAAATCAATTTTATTTACATGGAATGAAATTCAACGTCGGACACACGTCCATTTATATGCTTATGCTCTGGGTCTGAGCGAAAGCCAAATCCGTACAAATCAACACTACGTTCGGACTGCTACCACTGTAGCCCCTTCAAGGTAGCTACTCCAATCAAGGGCATTAGCAGTCGTCGTCCATCCGATATGAAGATCGTCGGTCTTCAATCGCCGTCTTCAACTCTTGAATTTTAAACGTCGTTCAAATTATTTGGAATGAGATAGACTCGGACTTTCCAAATAATTCTCGTATATATAAGTTGGAAATCATTTCATATCGTTATTAGTGATTTATAACGATTTATCCTTATTTTTATTTATATAAAAATAATTAAATTCCATTACATCAATGTAATTACATAACAAGTGGTGAATGTTTTGCTTCACAACCTATCGAAATGTTTATAATGTGTAATGAAATGTATTTTATTTCATTACATTTTGCTAACGAAAAACATTCCTATTCGTATATACAATATTAACGTACAATGTACACACCATAATGTTTATTTTTATTTTCATACACATACACATCTTATACATAACAATGCACATTTTCTTGTTTCATCCTTCGAATTACACAAAATGTATTTTGTGTATCATACCAATTCCAACAAAAATAGGCATTCTTGTGTTTCATTTCAATTTCAACCAACGAATATTTTTGTTCATCCACTTTTACTTCTACAAAAATGAGTATTTTTGTTTGTTTATTTCCATGTAACAAAATTGACAATTTTGTTATCTTTTCAATGCAAAACACAAAAATAATAATTTTACATTACAAACAAAACGATAATTTTGTGTGCTAATCTATTTACAATGAAAATGAAATTTCCATATCTTTAATCTTTTTAATGAAAAACTAATTCATTAAAATATAAATTTCATATCCTTGTTCTTTTTAGTTAAATTCCAATTACATAAAAATGTAATTTCACACTTTTAATCTACATGCATGAAAGAATGAAATTTTCCTCTGTTTAATCTAATTTACATTAAAATGTAAACTTTTCTTTATTTATATCAATTTCATTAAAAATGTAACTTTTACCTTTAATCTTAATTTCACAAAAAAATGTAAATTTCTTACTTTTGGTTTTAATCACATAAGGATGTAATTTTCATTCTTTCTTTTATTAAAAATATAAATTTCTTCTTTTAATCTAATTACATAAAAATGAAATTTTTCATTCTTATAAACATGACGGTGAAAATAATGTTCATTTTCTATTTAACTATTTGTATTTAAATATGAGCCAGACCTCTCACATTAGGCCTGCAACTTTTGGATGCTGGATAGGACGGTCGGCTCCGGGCAGACTTATCCCACAAGTCGGGCTTAACCTCGTGTCTTGCCCCAATTCGTATTAGCACACTTGGACCTCTCACATTAGGCCCAACATTTGTGGCCGCTGGATATGCCGGTCGGGTCCGGGCAGGCTTCTACCACAAATGTAACCTAACCTCGTGTCCAAGCACAATTATAATTTATAATTATAATTATTTTTTTGTTTCAAAACATGTCATTATTTGAAATTATCCTTTCCATTAAAGAATCTTAATTTTAAGGTATTTTTTATTTCAAATTCTCTTGATTCCAAGTATCTTAATATAAATTGTAACTTTCCCTATTTTTATGATTTTCTAATAAAAATCTTTTCAAGATGTACAATTTTAAAACCATATCTTTTACTTTAATATATCGACGCCAAAGATGTAATCCTTCTAAACCAACGTCAATTAATATCATTAATTAAATATAAAATAAAAACATTCCTTTATTTCAAAATTGATAACATTTTGAAAACAGAATCTTCTTAATTTAACACATGGACAATTAAAATGGTAATCTTTTTAAATTCTAACTTTTTATACAATCATAAATGACATACTCTTACTTATTAACCACTAAAATGTATCTTTCAATTGATTCCTTTTAATGCATAGAAAATATTATTAAAACATCTCTTTTCCTTATTAATTTAAACTATAAGTAATAAATGTCTTCCTTTTCTTTTCCTTATTTATTTACCTAAATGTAAATAAGTATTTTCCCTTTTTCTACATATCCTATTTACATGAAAATGTAAATGAAAACTTCATCTAAAATAATTCTTTTTATTTACATAAGGAAATGTAAATTTTTACTTCATTTACATTCTTTAATTTCATGGGAAATGAAATTTTATTTTACAATGTAAATTCATACCTTAACTTCATATAAAAAAAATATGTAATTTTTATTTTACGTCGCAAATTCATACCTTAGCTACATAAAAAAAATGTAATTTTTATTTTATTGCAAAATCTCATTCTTTAATTACATATAAAAATGTATTTTTTTTTATCATACGAATTCTCAACTTCTAGTTACATATAAAAAGGAAATTTTATTTATCATGTGAATTCCCAACTTCTAAAAATGTAATTTTTAGTTAACATGCAAATCATACTTTTATTTACATATAAAAATGTAGTTTTATATGCGATAAAAATTTCATGTCTTTTCCTTACATAAAAACGTAATTATATTTTCAATATAAATTCTACTTTTTAATTACAAAATAAAATGTGTTATATTTTCAATGCACTTAAACATGATTATATTACGTATACAATCCATGATTCTAATATTCATATATTTCATATGCAATATATGACGTCAAATATGATTGTGTTTCATATGCGATACATGACATCAAAACGCGACTATATTTCAAGTTTCTAAACAAACACTAAAAATACGTTTATTTTCGTTTTTCATTTCGACAACAAAAATATAATCATTTCATTTCAACAACAAAAATATGAATACTTTTGTCGTTTCAATTCAACAACAAAAATACGATTATTTTTGTCATTTCTAATTTCTATCAAAAATATTATTATTTTTGTCGCTTCAACTTTCTATCAAAAATGTTGTTATTTTTATCGCTTCAACTTTCTATCAAAAATGTTGGTATTTTTGTTGCTTCAACAAAAACGGTACTTTCGTTTTAATAAAAATGATGCTTTGGTCTCAATAAAATCAATACTCTTTTATTTCAACAAACAATAATTCTTAATGTGAACAATTCTATATAAACTAACCAAGTTAAAATTTTAATATTTTTTTAAACAAAATTTTATGTACCAATCAATATTCAAAAATTGAATCTTTCATTACAACAAATCTTATGTGAACAATTAAAAATTGAATCTTCCCATTGCGGCAAATCTTATGATGTATAGAACTGAAAAGAAAACAAAATAAAAAAATAAAAAAATAGCAGCGTGCGTATAGATCAAAATTCTGGTTTAATCTAAATTACCAACCGCGATGTTTAAGATCCATACAAATCCAAATGATAAAATGACAGATCTACTCAATACAACGCAATACAATACCATACAATCCATCAAAATAATCCACACAATGCATCACAGCATAGATCATACAGATAATTATTTAACAAATTAGAATGATTAATTAAATAAATTTAAATTGTGAAAATCAGAGATTCTCACCTTGATTTAAAGCGGATCTAAAATTTAATCAACCCTTTTAAAACGCAAAACAAACGTTGCCTTCTCTCTTTAATTCCCTGCACACCGTCCTCTTCAGCTGAACCCACACGCTCCAGCACCCTCTCTCCAAATCGCACCACCACCAACCGCCGTGCAGCAAATTTGAAAATTGAAGATCCTTTTTTTCTTTTGAGAAGGAGTATGGATAAAATTTTAAGAAGAGGACATGTAGTAACCCGAAAATCCTGTCCAATTGGAGCTGACTAAATAACACAAGTCCAACCCCAAATTGCACTAGAAATTCAAGAAACTAATAGAAAGAAGATAGAGGGTGAGGATAGATAAGATAGAAACTTAGAATAGAAGAAGAAGAAGACAACAACAACAACATCTGAGTAACACGAATCTCACAGCGGAACGAATAAAATATAACATAACTTTTGAAACACAAAGTTATAACTGTTTATACATACAATTTTCAGAGTACAACATATAACATCACAGCGGAATAAATAATAGCTATCGACTGCTGAAGCCTCCTGCTCCAAGCTCTCCAAGTGCATCTGTAAATCCCGACTACTTGACTGCCCGTACAAATTTAGGCACCCAAGAGTTTAGGGAAGATAAAACAAATAAACTCCGGGTCAGTCATGTGACTGGTGTGAGTAAACTCAAATCATTTAAACAGGTATATGATATCTCATAAGACCACGTCGTGAATACGGAACGGGTTTTTCCCTTATGAGAATCCAAACATCTTTGAAAAGCAATATCATTTTGATATTATGGTAATGTCTAAATACAAATAGATATCAGTCTAGTAGAAACACTTGCATCTCACGTTCTACATATATAGTATACAATCAAAACCGCAGGTGCGTATTGGATGATTGGGTTTCCAACTATGACAAGGTATGGAACCACCTTCCGATCAGTGTACTCTAGGAACGATACACTGGAGTTCAACAAGAACACCTTGCAACTCAGCCACACATGACCGACCACTCATTTCGCTTGAGTGTATCGAATGTACATCACCAACGGTTGGGATCAGCAACCGTTCCCGTATATATATATGGGACAGCATTGATAGATTTAAGAAGCAAATGAATATTCTCTAGATAGGTGATTATACACCCTACTTCGGTGCGACCGACTTAGCCATGCTGCCTGCCCGATTTTTGTCATTTACCAGATGTGAGGCTAGAAGCTACGCTTACTTTCCATTCATTGATAACACGATCACTTTGAATGCCACATTATCAGATCCGTTAATCATTAGTTGGATCTGCACAAATAGATTCTGGATATTATGCGAAGGGAATAAATCCGTTGGCCACCATATATATTTGTACAGTCCAATTCTTTCGATCATTGGAACTATTCTGTCAGACATTCGTCCATATACGTTCGTTCTGGGACTGAACGAAACCGAAGGCACTATTCTGTAAACAGGACAGCCCTTGCACTTTACTCCGTCTTCAATTTCTTCATCGTATTTGATCACAACGCTTATGTCGATACGGAGTGGTTGTTCGGATAATAATCCAACCGGTCTCTCCATATTAACAACGTAAAATGGTCAAAACTTCGATAGTCTGTGATTTAACTATCAAATGAAAATATGCCGGTGTACAAACAACGATCTTAATTCCAAATGGAATTATCGATCCAATCATCAATCGTATATATATATATATATTCATATTTCCTTATTTTCAAAAACTAGAAAATATACATTTTCAACATTGGAAAACATTTCCAATCCTCATTTACGCATCACTTTCATTCCACAACTATTAGTCCCTAACTGTAAACTAGTAAGAGAACAATTCTCTAAGTATAAACCCCGAAGGCCGAAACCAACATCAGATCAACACTCAGAAAACTATTCAACTTACTAATCTCTAGTCAGTTTCTAATTTTTGTTTAACTTCACTTCTTAATTTCTATATTCGATTAACCCCTTTTTATAAACTACGTTTGATTAACTCCTTTTGATAAACTACGTTTGATTAACTCCTTTTGATAAACTACGTTTGATTAACTCCTTTTGATAAACTACGTTTGATTAACTCCTTTTGATAAACTACGTTTGATTAACTCCTTTTGATAAACTACGTTTTCCGTTACAACTATTTCCTTTTTATAACGTTTACTTACCGTTACAAATATTCTCTATTTACAACTTCTATTTACCGTTACAAATATTTCCTATTTAAAACTTCTATTTACCGTTACAAATATTTCATATTTAAAACTTCTATTTACCGTTACAAATATTTCATATTTACAACTTCTATTTACCGTTACAAATATTTCATATTTACAACTTCTATTTACCGTTACAAATATTTCATATTTACAACTTCTATTTATCTTCTAAATAAATATTTCTTATTTACAACTTCTATTTATCTTTACAAATAATTTCCTTTTATAAAACCGTGTTCGTTTTATAAATAATTTCCTTTTATAAAATCCTGTGATTTTATAAAATTCCTTTATTTCAATATACATTGAAATATTCCATTTCACTACTCAGGGTTTCTTATGATATGTAAAATATCGAATAACAATGATTAATATCATTCTAACACACATAATCCAGGACAAATTATATAACACATCATATAACACAATATATGAAAACAGTAAAATAATTGTTGAGGAACCCGCATCCACAGATGTTACACAGTATAATATATATCATATTTCATTTTGAAATGAAATATCCTGCTGTACAGAACCATATTTGATTAACAGTACATAGATTAACTATAACTACGTTTTCAATCAAATCTATTTAACAGTCCAGTTTAACAATCAATCTACAGCAGTCAATAAATAAAGTACAATTTATATTAAAATACAAATTGAGGAGAGTTAGTGAGTTTTACTCGCTTTGGCGCGTTAATCGTTATATAACGGTTTGCATCGATAGCCCTGATCAGTTCCATAAAATTCTATTCGTCAGCATGATTCCGTCAGATCTTGGTTATTCGATTCTAATTTCGTATCATGAACGGCTGATAGTTTCATGGTTATCATCTAATTTGCTTAATGTGCCCGAGCCACTGTCTAAATATTATTCTTCGTTCGCGCTCCTTTCCCTTTGATTTAAAGATATGAAATAGTCGGCAATTCTGAACTTTGGGATTTTCTCTTCTTTACTTTAAATTAAAATGGGCTTCATCCAAAATAGCTCAGCCCGTTCTTCATTCATGAACACCCGCTCGCACTCCTTCTCCAACTGATTTGAACCACTCAGTAATTGAACAAAGCATGGCCGGCATCCTTCACAACCCCTTTTCTTTCTTTTCTCACATTTTCCTCTTTCCTTCTGGCTAAACACTTCGGCCCACTACACTTGTAAATATCCAGACCCGCTCCACCAATAAACCCAAACATATCATTACGCCAACTTCCGATTTCAAACCCAAACCAGACAAACCATTCAACTCCTCCTCCTCTCCGCTTCAATGAAACCCATACATCCTTCACTTAAAACTAATACTGATCCTTCACAGACAATATGCACCCAACATTCGCTCCCAATACTTCACAAATTTATACAGCAAAATTACCAAAAAGCTTCTTGTCATTTCTCTCCATTTCAAACTCTCTGACCTCATATCACTTCGATGAAGCTCGAGCTCCAGCAGGGACTTGCGTCGAACAGACGAAGACCACGAACTACAGAGTTCGTATCGACAACTATTTCCGCCTGAATCCACGAGTTCTTCACAGACAAACCCAAATCCAACCACAAACTCAGTAACACACTTCAAACGAGCTCAGAATCCCTTAATCCGAAGATTTTCACAGCCCTAGCGTCACTGTGTACTTTTCCAGCGAACAAAAAGGGGAGCCGAGCCCTTTAAAACTCCCATCAAAAGGAAGAGCAAGTTCAGAGGATTACACAGAAATTTGTTTTGAGATTTAAAGAAATTTCTACGATTTGTTTTTGAATTATGAAGCTTCAGATTTTTGTGTTGAGAACATTTCGGTGGCAGCTCGATTTTTGAGCAGAGAAAATATCTAATTAGGTTAGAAGAAGGTAGGATATTATATAGTGATTTATAGGAAAATGTTGGGATGAATTTGTGGAAGAAAAGGGTACACGGTTTGTTTAAGTTTGTGGAAGAAAAGGGTGAAAGGTAATATATGTATATAAGGTTCCTTTGATTTCTAGGCCTAGGTTTGTCCACGTTTTAGTTTAACCACCATTTAAAAGGTGCGGCAATCCTTATAGCCAACAGAAGGAATTCGTTTTACCTCGGTGCGTATTTATAAGTTATATATTTGAAAGCACCCCATTATGTGAAACTCTATTTGACCACGGACTGATATGAAAATATCCTTGAGTCTAGTACTGTGTCGTGATCCCAAAAATATAATAATACCGGTAGATTTACTTATATTGTGAAACCCAAAAATATTGTTACAGGGTGCAAATTTATCCAAATAAAAAGTTGCTTATTTAATTTATTAAAAATTACAGTAAAATTCTAAAAATTAAATTATCACTACGTCTCAAAAGAACCTTGTCTAAATTCAAAACCAATCTCTAGTTATATCGAATAATCCGTTACGGTCGATAAACGATTCTATAGCGACTATTTTAAAATTTGATTTGGACATATCTCAAAATCTACACGACGAAATCCTGATTTTTCTCTTACACTAGAAAGATATACTCCATCAGCTCCGTGCGTTTCTTGTTTCACAGAAATCCGATTTAAAACGTCCTCTGTACATTCAGTTGAAGTTCAAATCGCCAAATAACGAACTGCAGCGCCATTTCGAGCTTGATTTTAATTATAATAAAATTATACGTTCTAACGTCGTCGATTAAATAATATATTCGTTATTTAAATAATTAAATAAGTTAATTATTACACCGTCAAATATCCGGGTCATTACATTCTTCCCCACTTAAAATAATTTCGTCCTCGAAATTGCTAAGGTAGTGGACGACCCTATCTATTGGAATTCCTAAGATTTGTTTACCCCTTATTTATGATTTCAACTGAACCAATTAATATTGACTAAAATATTAATTCTTTCCGACTAACCTAAATTTTCAAAAATTCTGAAAATTTTCTAACACCTTAACTTTTCGAAAAATTTCGCCAGCGTCTCCTTTGTACCGGCATATACGTCAAATCACAACTCGCCTCTCTAGGCCTTCTCCAACCCAAAAGAAAATCAAACAGCTAAGCGGCTTGCCAATTCGGCTCATAAATCACCAACTCATATGAAATATAAACTTGTACCTTTTTGTTGACCATATCATTATACCATTCCCATTGGTTATCAACTTTGCATATACCATGCCATTCCAATCAAACTCCAATCAGTTTAATCTCATCTAAATCATTTGGTTATATCCAAGCCAATTTCAACTTCAAGTTCCATTCTTGATTTTCAAAATTTTAACTCACCAATTCCAATACCATTCCAGATTATTCACAAATCAAATCCAATTTTATTTAACTTAGTTCAAGTTAAATTTTAGTTTATTATTTACTTTTACCATCTCATTCTGGAATTTAAATCCCTGGGTTTATTTCAAATCAATTTGAAATCATAATACCAATTCAAAACCTTTGAATTTCTAAACACTTGTTTTCCTTAAACAATTCAAAAACACAACCTTTGGTAGTAATCCGTCACTTAGAACTCGAAAATGAACACTGATGATGTGGCCACACTCATCAGGGTTATTTCCCAGTTTATCGAAGTGAGTTCAATACTATAACACTTCCAATTTGAAAACATTTTCAAAATCTCCCAGGAACTAAAAATTTACTTATTTTAATTCCTAATTCTGATATAAATTCATATTTAATTCATCTTATTTCATATACTGTACTTATATGAATTCTGATTAGTTATCTACAACTATTTCGCCTTTTTATAATCTCATCTGATTATAATAACAACCAACACAACCAATTATACTATGTTAATGTCAAAACATATCATGTTGGTTCATCGTATTCGAGTGTTTAGAAACCCCTATCGATATTGTGGTGGCCCACCATCGACCAGAATTTATAAGCCACTCAACCAATAAAGCTCCACAATATAAAACAAATTTTTATATCAAATAACAAATACGTACACTCTTATATATACACTCAAACTCAATCTAGGATATTACTAATCCCATCTCTACTGAGTTACGCCACAGAGCCAAGGTAATACTTAACTTAAGCTCTGATACCAACTGTAGTAACCCGAAAATCCTGTCCAATTTGAGCTGACTAAATAACACAAGTCCAACCCCAAATTGCACTAGAAATTCAAGAAACTAATAGAAAGAAGATAGAGGGTGAGGATAGATAAGATAGAAACTTAGAATAGAAGAAGAAGAAGAAGACAACAACAACATCTGAGTAACACGAATCTCACAGCGGAACGAATAAAATATAACATAACTTTTGAAATACAAAGTTATAACTGTTTATACATACCATTTTCAGAGTACAACATATAACATCACAGCGGAATAAATAATAGCTATCGACTGCTGAAGCCTCCTGCTCCAAGCTCTCCAAGTGCATCTGTAAATCTCGACTACTTGACTGCCCGTACAAATTTAGGCACCCAAGAGTTTAGGGAAGACAAAACAAATAAACTCTGGGTCAGTCATGTGACTGGTGTGAGTAAACTCAAATCATTTAAACAGGTATATGATATCTCATAAGACTACGCCGTGAATACGGAACGGGTTTTTCCCTTATGAGAATCCAAACATCTTTGAAAAGCAATATCATTTTGATATTATGGTAATGTCTAAATACAAATAGATATCAGTCTAGTAGAAACGCTTGCATCTCACGTTCTACATATATAGTATACAATCAAAACCGCAGGTGCGTATTGGATGATTGGGTTTCCAACTATGACAAGGTATGGAACCACCTTCCGATCAGTGTACTCTAGGAACGATACACTGGAGTTCAACAAGAACATCTTGCAACTCAGCCACACATGACCAACCACTCATTTCGCTTGAGTGTATCGAATGTACATCACCAACGGTTGGGATCAGCAACCGTTCCCGTATATATATATGGGACAGCATTGATAGATTTAAGAAGCAAATGAATATTCTCTAGATAGGTGATTATACACCCTACTTCGGTGCGACCGACTTAGCCATGCTGCCTGCCCGATTTTTGTCATTTACCAGATGTGAGGCTAGAAGCTACGCTTACTTTCCATTCATTGATAACACGATCACTTTGAATGCCACATTACCAGATCCGTTAATCATTAGTTGGATCTGCACAAATAGATTCTGGATATTATGCGAAGGGAATAAATCCGTTGGCCACCATATATATTTGTACAGTCCAACTCTTTCGATCATTTGAACTATTCTGTCAGACATTCGTCCATATACGTTCGTTCTGGGACTGAACGAAACCGAAGGCACTATTCTGTAAACAGGACAGCCCTTGCACTTTACTCCGTCTTCAATTTCTTCATCGTATTTGATCACAATGCTTATGTCGATACGGAGTGGTTCTTCGGATAATAATCCAACCGGTCTCTCCATATTAACAACGTAAAATGGTCAAAACTTCGATAGTCTGTGAGTTAACTATTAAATGAAAATATGTCGGTGTACAAACAACGATCTTAATTCCAAATGGAATTATCGATCCAATCATCAATCATATATATATATATATATTCATATTTCCTTATTTTCTAAAACTAGAAAATATACATTTTCAACATTGGAAAACATTTCCAATCCTCATTTACGCATCACTATCATTCCACAACTATTAGTCCCTAACTGTAAACTAGTAAGAGAACAATTCTCTAAGTATAAACCCCGAAGGCCGAAACCAACATCAGATCAACACTCAGAAAACTATTCAACTTACTAATCTCTAGTCAGTTTCTAATTTTTGTTTAACTTCACTTCTTAATTTCTATATTCGATTAACCCCTTTTTATAAACTACGTTTGATTAACTCCTTTTGATAAACTACGTTTGATTAACTCTTTTTGATAAACTACGTTTGATTAACTCCTTTTGATAAACTACGTTTGATTAACTCCTTTTGATAAATTACGTTTGATTAACTCCTTTTGATAAACTACGTTTTCCGTTACAACTATTTCCTTTTTATAATGTTTACTTACCGTTACAAATATTCTCTATTTACAACTTCTATTTACCGTTACAAATATTTCCTATTTACAACTTCTATTTACCGTTACAATTATTTCCTATTTACAACTTCTATTTACCGTTACAAATATTTCATATTTACAACTTCTATTTACCGTTACAAATATTTCATATTTACAACTTCTATTTACCGTTACAAATATTTCATATTTACAACTTCTATTTATCTTCTAAATAAATATTTCTTATTTACAACTTCTATTTATCTTTACAAATAATTTCCTTTTATAAAACCGTGTTCGTTTTATAAATAATTTCCTTTTATAAAATCCTGTGATTTTATTAAATTCCTTTATTTCAATATACATTGAAATATTCCATTTCACTACTCAGGGTTTCTTATGATATGTAAAATATTGAATAACAATGATTAATATCATTCTAACACACATAATCCAGAACAAATTATATAACACATCATATAACACAATATATGAAAACAGTAAAATAATTGTTGAGGAACCCAGTCGGATTCCTCCAACCTGACTCCCTACATCCACAGATGTTACACAGTATAATATATATCATATTTCATTTTGAAATGAAATATCCTGCTGTACAGAACCATATTTGATTAACAATACATAGATTAACTATAACTACGTTTTCAATCAAATCTATTTAACAGTCCAGTTTAACAATCAATCTACAGCAGTCAATAAATAAAGTACAATTTATATTAAAATACAAATTGAGGAGAGTTAGTGAGTTTTACTTACTTTGGCGCGTTAATCGTTATATAACGGTTTGCGTCGATAGCCCTGATCAGTTCCAGAAAATTCTATTCATCAGCATGATTCCGTCAGATCTTGGTTTATTCGATTCTAATTTCGTATCATGAACGACTGATAGTTTCATGGTTATCATCTAATTTGCTTAATGTGCCCGAGCCACTGTCTAAATATTATTCTTCGTTCGCGCTCCTTTACCTTTGATTTAAAGATATGAAATAGTCGGCAATTCTGAACTTTGGGATTTTCTTTACTTTAAATTAAAATGGGCTTCATCCAAAATAGCTCGGCCCATTCTTCATTCATGAACACCCGCTCGCACTCCTTCTCCAACTGATTTGAACCACTCAGTAATTGAACAAAGCATGGCCGGCATCCTTCACAACCCCTTTTCTTTCTTTTCACACATTTTCCTCTTTCCTTCTGGCTAAACACTTCGGCCCACTACACTTGTAAATATCCAGACCCGCTCCACCAATAAACCCAAACATATCATTACGCCAACTCCCTATTTCGAACCCAAACCAGACAAACCATTCAACTCCTCCTCTCCGCTTCAATGAAACCCATACATCCTTCACTTAAAACTAATACTGATCCTTCACAGACAATACGCACCCAACATTCGCTCCCAATACTTCACAAATTTATACAGCAAAATTACCAAAAAGCTTCTTGTCATTTCTCTCCATTTCAAACTCTCTGACCTCATATCACTTCGATGAAGCTCGAGCTCCAGTAGGGACTTGCGTCGAACAGACGAAGACCAAGAACTACAGAGTTCGGATCGACAACTATTTCCGCCTGAATCCACGAGTTCTTCACAGACGAACCCAAATCCAACCACAAACTCAGTAACACACTTCAAACGAGCTCCGAATCCCTTAATCCGAAGATTTTCACAGCCCTAGCGTCGCTGTGTACTTTTCCAGCGAACAAAAAGGGGAGCCGAGCCCTTTAAAACTCCCATCAAAAGGAAGAGCAAGTTCAGAGGATTACACAGAAATTTGTTTTGAGATTTAAAGAAATTTCTACGATTTGTTTTTGAATTATGAAGCTTCAGATTTTTGTGTTGAGAACATTTCGGTGGCGGCTCGATTTTTGAGCAGAGAAAATATCTAATTAGGTTAGAAGAAGGTAGGATATTATATAGTGATTTATAGGAAAATGTTGGGATGAATTTGTGGAAGAAAAGGGTACACGGTTTGTTTAAGTTTGTGGAAGAAAAGGGTGAAAGGGTAATATATGTATATAAGGTTCCTTTGATTTCTAGGCCTAGGTTTGTCCACGTTTTAGTTTAACCACCATTTAAAAGGTGCGGCAAACCTTATAGCCAACAGAAGGAATTCATTTTACCTCGGTGCGTATTTATAAGTTATATATTTGAAAGCACCCCATTATGTGAAACTCTATTTGACCACGGACTGATATGAAAATATCCTTGAGTCTAGTACTGTGTCGTGATCCCAAAAATATAATAATACCGGTAGATTTACTTATATTGTAAAACCCAAAAATATTGTTACAGGGTGCAAATTTCTCCAAATAAAAATTTTCTTATTTAATTTATTAAAAATTACAGTAAAATTCTAAAAATTAAATTATCACTACGTCTCAAAAGAACCTTGTCTAAATTCAAAACCAATCTCTAGTTATATCGAATAATCCGTTATGGTCGATAAACGATTCTATAGCGACTATTTTAAAATTTGATTTGGACATATCTCAAAATCTACACGACGAAATCCTGATTTTTCTCTTACACTAGAAAGATATACTCCATCAGCTCCGTGCGTTTCTTGTTTCACAGAAATCCGATTTAAAACGGCCTCTGTACATTCAGTTGAAGTTCAAATCGCCAAATAACGAACTGCAGCGCCATTTCGAGCTTGATTTTAATTATAATAAAATTATACGTTCTAACGTCGTCGATTAAATAATATATTCGTTATTTAAATAATTAAATAAGTTAATTATTACACCGTCAAATATCCGGGTCATTACAGGACACCATGAATATATATATATATTTTAGGGAAGATGAGGTTGATGAAGGTAGAAATATTTACTTTTTTTTTATGGGGAGAGGAGGAGGAAGTTCTAACATTTGTAGAAGACAATTGCAGAGAAAAGAATGTTGAAAGAAATTGAGAAAGGTATTATATTTACCTCTCTAATGTGTCCTTTCATATATTATATAGTAGGTTACAAAAAAAAATTAATTTAGCTGACTAGGCATGAGATAGGATATTTATTTCTTATTCAAAATAAAGAATAAAATAAGAAAGAGAAAATTGGAAAAGTATTCAATGCATGATTATAAATCAAAAGAGGAGCCCCTAATTAATATCCTTAACTACTATATACAAATTTATCAATTACATAATAAAACCACAATTTAAGTTATTCAACAAATTTTAGTTGAACGTTTTTTTTATATATACGAAAAATTCAAAATGAGGGAGCATTTACATACGTTGAAAATAATGAAGGAATATAGAGAACATGATCACACGTTTTAAGAAACACATGCATGTCTCCAACATGACAATTTAATGTAAAGAAGGAAAGAAAAATAAATGTGCATAGAATTAAATTGCATGCATATGAAGATATAACAATGCATGAAATTTATTGTAGTGTGTCATTCTTCATTTAATGCGCATAATTGGTGCATTGATTGGATAATTATTTATTCCCTTTCAAAATTCAAGGGAGTAATTCACATTTGGAAATTTATTAATAAATGAATGATACAAATAGAATAGATAGGGGAAAGAATTAAAGAGAATAGCCAAAGATATATATATATATATATACACAAACATACATATATATATATATATATATTGTCAGAATTTTTTTTATTATGTGTGTGTATATATATGTATATATTTGTTATATTAATTTCCCCTAATTTAGAGTTACAACATTTAATTCTCATTCGTACTAATTGCAACCTTTCTGGCTTCATTACTATTTATTTCCACATTTAACTCCCATTAACACCAACGATTACAATTGTAAATTCTCCTTTTATTATAGGTAACGTTAATTAATATGCATAAGTATCGGAGAACGTTTCAAATTCAAAACTACATTTAACGTTTACCTAATATTAATAATAACTAGCATTGATTACTTGTGTTTTTGGATGGATATAGTATCAATATATATATATATACATATATATATATATATATATATATTTAACGTACTTATTACGTGTATGCTTATTTCTAAATTTCTATATTTACTCATTTACAAATTTGTTAATTTCAATCTATATACAATCTAGTCCAAACTACTTACTAGAAAAATCATTCTTATGTTTTAACTTGCTAAGATTTAAAATCCTATTAACTTCTGTAAATTTTCCCAAACATTTAAAAATATTCTTCTATTCCTTTTATCCCTTTATTTACATTAAATTATATTTCAAAGATGAATCCTTCCTTTTCTTTCTTTTCTTTACATAAAAAAAATGTAAATTCTAATTCAACGTTACATTTCATTTTTTTATATTTTTCCAAAGTTGAAAAACGAATTTTGAAATTACCGCGCCATTTCGGCCTCGGAATGGAATTAATATAAATTTTAAAGTCTGACTTCAAATAAAATAAATTTTTAATCGTGATTATTTAAAATAAATTATTTTAAATATCCAAAACTCACTAAAATAACTTTAAAATAAATTTTTAAATTGGCCCCAAAATTCAGGGTTGTTACAAATAACTTGGAAAATTACTTATGTGTTAGTTAAGTAATATTGATAAATGTTGTTCTATTAATTACCATTTATCATTGGTTATTATTGTTTGATTGATTGTGTGATTTACGCTAGACCAGATTATGAGCAAGTATGCTTTTATATTTAGCATTGGGTTGGGTAGAAAATATTTGTGCGCCAACGCTTTGTGATCTATTTCACGATTTGAATGAAAGGTGTATAACGCCAATATTGATTCATTTAATTTATGAACGTAAATTGAAATAAATGTTTTTTGAAAGATTGTTTTCATAAAACAATAGGAAATGAAATGTTTGATTTCAGAGAAATGGAAATATTTGGAAATAAATATTTGGTAGATAATAAATGGTTTATAAAAAGATGTTTTATAAACGAAGAGGATCTCGATGGCTTAAATTCCACTGTTCAAAAGATATTTGAAAGAAACAACGGTATGATTGAATGTGTTTGTGATTATTATTATGAAACGATTTATCACTTCGGGATGCTAAATGATTTGTTATGTTACCAAGATTCGGGTAACCCTTGACTAAAGAAAGGTATGAGATGGGTTAAAGTCCTAGAAGACGGTCTGCTCTAAGGAGAGACATCATTTATTGGTATTGATATGTGTGAAGGTCGTCCCTAGTGGCCTTGTTTTTAGGGGAAAACATCTCAATCTGGTGGCATATATTTTGATATGCCTGTGTTATAGACATTTGAGATTTTCATAAGCGATTTTTTCTAAATCCCGTAGTGAAGTATGATTTGATATAAAAGAAATATATTATTTCAATGATTTGAAATGAAATCAGGATGTAAGATCTAAGTGATTATTTTCAAGAAGAATGGATTTTGAAAATAATAAAGATGATTAGATTTGATAAATCTAAGTGTAAAGATTAAGCTTGAAGGTTAGTTTCGGAATTGCATTGTTGTTTGTGCATCGTAGGCTCCATGAGTCCTATTTGTGAATAGGAGAACTATGTTGGCTTGATCCTATATCTAATTGGGTACCTAATCAGATAAGGGTACGTAGGCAGTCACAAGTGGTAGTGATGCAGCCTCTTAAACAACATAACCCTTTTTTATTTATTGTTTATTATTATGCATCTTGTGATATGGTATCTTTGCTGTTTACTTTATTATTCTACATATTACTTATTTGTTGAGTTTGCAGGTGTGGTTATTGTTGTCTATCTCATAAGAGTGCGCAGCGGTAGATTTATTTATTTGAGTTTTTCTTGTATTATAGAACACCTAGTGTATTAAAAGAACTCTGATAGTTTGCTAATCAAAAATTGCATCCTATACATTTAGCAGTATCGAATATTTATCAAATACTATGTAGTAAGTTGGTAGTTTCCACTAGTAGTTTTAGAGAAGACGGATATTTCGGCAATTTTGATAGTTTCGAAAAATCTGGATCATTATATTTGGTCTTATAGCTTAGGTTAGGTGCCTAAGGAAAATTCGTCTAGGTTACTAATTTAACCTAGGAATTTTAAAATGAAACTACCTCAGTTTGATAAATGTAAATGGATAGGATAAGGCACCGTACCTCCGACCGGGGATATGGTTGAATTATTTTTGGTGTGCTTAACTTAACTTGATTGTTTCCTTTTGGTTACATTTTCCCGTTCTTGCAATTTCAGGGACGAAATATTTTAAGTGGGGGAGAATGTAAAGACCCGGAAAATTCAACACTTTATATTCGAATATCGTAACTATTTGGAATATTGTTAAATGTTATAAATATCATTTTATAACCTTGTTAAACATCATTTAAGTGGTAACCGATGATGCTAGGCTCATTTTGGAAAAATGTTTACAAAAATATTGATAAAATGACCAAAAATCGTTTTATCAATATATAGTTATTTTCTCAATAAAAGTTGTTGAAAATTTTAGTGGATGTCTAATTAATCATTAGGAATGTAATTAGCATATAAAAATATTTTTATGTTTATGGTTAACTAAATATCTCGATGATGTCATGCATGATGTAATCGAAGATATTTAGGAAAAGAGAAAATAAAGAAAATAAGCAAAAATGGAAATACTTCATTTGTAAGATAAGGGTTTTAAGGGGCTTTTGAACTTTAAACATCACATTCCTAAGGCTATATAAAGGGAGGCATACCCTTACGAATATTAACACTATTTCTTTTCTTACTCTTCTTTCTAATGGTGCTTCTTGAGAAGAAGTAGAAGGGTTAAAAATGGTGGAAGTGCTTAAGCACTAATCCACTAATTACTCTCTAACTTTTTCAAAAGTTAACCAATTCTTCTTTAATCTCTTTTAAACTTTGGCTTTGGACCTAAGACATCATGGAAGACATGATTAAAAAAGAAGAAGTGGAGGAAGGAGGGAGGAAGAAGTGGTTTCAAGGAGGAGCCGTGAGCAATGGTGGAGGAGGAAGAGGATTGGTTTTTGCTTGGTTTGGAAGTACTAAAGATTGGATCTTTAGGATAGTGGTAATGAAAGGAGGAGGTTATTTTTGTTCTTATGGCTTTGTGCATGGTTATGTATGGATCTAGTTTATCTCTTAATTATATATTGTTTATATATGTGTTATGTTTGAAGTGTAAAGTTAAAGTGACATTAACTAAGTAAAGTTATTAACTTTAGACCCCTCTTGCTTTTGAAAGAAAATGACAACTTTATATTATATTGCATAACTCTAATAAGCCGACGAGTAGGCTTATCTTTTTCTGAGATTCGGTTGAGGTGCTTAAACTAAGGAGATGTTCAGGAGCAACCATTGCCCTGGCTCACCTGGCCTTATCCCGAACAAGGAATGGTTAAGTTGATAATGTCGGAAACGAGTTAAGCATACGAATAATGATAAAATTGTAGTTATGTATTTAATTGCAGTTGACATAATTAAATTTGATTAGTGACATCTGTTAGCAGAATTTAACACTGTTTTGCTATTATAATAACTTGGAAAATTACTTTTATGTTAGTTAAGTAAAATTGATAAATGTTGTTATATTGATTATCATTTATCATTGGTTAATATTGTTTGATTGATTGTGTGATTTATGCTCGACCAGTTTATGAGCAAGTATGCTTTTACATTTAGCATTGGGTTGGGTAGAAATTATTTGTGCGCTAACGCTTTATGATCTATTTCACGATTTGATTGAAAGGTGTTTAACGACAATATTGATTCATTTAATTTATGAACGTAAATTGAAATGAATGATTTTTAAAAGATTGGTTTCATAAAACAATATGAAATGAAATGTTTGATTTCAGAGAAATGGAAATATTTGGAAGATAATAAATGGTTTATAAAAAGATGTTTTATAAACGAAGAGGATCTCGATGGGTTAAATTCCGTTGTTTCAAAGATATTTGAAAGAAACAACGGTATGATTGAAAGTATTTGTGATTATTATTATGAAACGATTTATCACTTCGAGATGCTAAATGATTTGTTATGTTACCAAGATTCGGGTAACCCTTGACTAAAGAAAGGTATGAGATGGGTTAAAGTTCCAGAAGATGGTCTGCTCTAAGGAGAGACATCATTTATTGGTATTGATACGTGTGAAGGCCGTGCCTAGTGGCCTTGTTATTGGGGGAAAACATCTCAATCTGGTGGCATATATTTTGATATGCTTGTATTATAGACATTTGAGATTTTCACAAGCGATTTGTTTCTAAATCCCGAAGTAAAGTATGATTTGATATAAAAGGAATATATTATTTCAGATTTTAAATGAAATCGGGATGTAAGATCGAAGAGATTATTTTCAAGAAGAATGGATTTTGAAAATAAAAAAGATGATTAAATTTGATAAATCTAAGTTTAAAGATTAAGCCTGAAGGTTAGTTTCGGAATTGCATTGTTGTTTGTGCATCATAGGCTCCATGAGTCCTATTTGTGAATAGGAGAACTACGTTGGCTTGATCCTGTATCGAATTGGGTACCCAATTAGATAAGGGTGCGTAGGCAGTCACAAGTGGTAGAGCTACAGCCTCTTAAATAACATAACCCTTTTTTTGTTTATTATTATGCATATTGTGATATAGTGTTAGACCAAATTTTGGTGCTAACACCCAAACTCTATGTGAAATCCTCACAATCACAGATCACAGATAAAAAGCAGTAAAATAAGAGGAGACACACGGGATTTTTATAGTGGTTTGGCTCAATCCAAGCTTACGTCCACTCTATAGTTTCTTAAATCCTAAGAAGCTATTACAATGTTGTTTGTTTGCAGCTTATACACGAAATCCTCGTGTTTACAATGAAGAAGAGGATATTAAAGGGGAGATTATACACGAAATCCTCGTGTTGTAATGTGGAATTCAACTTCTAGGTTATGCAATAGCCTTGCGAAGAACCATAGTTGAAGCCATAGAGAGTTAGAGTTCCAAAAGTCCCTTGAAATAGCCATGCTGTGGTGTATTTACAGGCGTAGAGGAGCCTCTGGGAGTCCTGAATCGGATTGGATCGGAGGGGCACGTGGCAGGCGCTGAGGTGATCTCGGAAGCAGTGGAGAAATGGTCTTCAGATCGTGCTAGGACAGGTGGAGCTCGATCCGGATTAATAGGAAGTAGTTACTCCTTGAGAACATGTCAAAGTTGAGGTGTAGCAGCAGGTCGAAGCGGTTCGGGTCCTCTTCCTTCCGAACCGATCCGGAGTATTCCAACCGAAGGCGAGATGTGTCGCTATACATCTGAGCAGGTGCAGGGGGGTCGGTTCGGACTTCCGATCCGAACCGAGTTGGTGTCTTCGATCCGAAGAGTGGAAGCACTTCAATGCAGTGTGTAAGGCGGGTCGGGTTCGGATGATCCGATCCGAACCGAAGTGAGCTGGAATCCAAGTCTGAGCATCTTCGAAGTGTGGAGTCGGAGCGGGTCCGATCCGATCCGGGAGGTCAAGCCAATTTCCAAATTCCAAGTTTCCGGTTCTGTATGCGTTCACGGAATCCGATTGAGCTGAACCAAAGCTCAAACTGAAGCTAATTCAAAGAGCTATAAGAGTTACGTAGCCCAGCTCCGTAATCGCTGTTTTCGGGCCCAGAAAAGGTCATCTTGTAGGAGTTCCGGGCCATTCTTTGTTTGTGATGCGACTTCAACCAAATCGCTTGCTGTCTTCCGACGGTGTTTCCAACACTTGAGCGTATTGTTGAGAAGAGATTCCATGTGTGACTGCTTTGACTAAAAAGCGGGTCAACATATAGTATCTTTCTTGTTTACTTTATTATTCCACATATTACGTATTTGTTGAGTTTCCAAGTGTGGTTATTGTTGTCTATCTCATAAGAGTGCGCATCGGTAGAATTATTTATTTGAGTTTTTCATGTATTATAGGTATTAAACGATCTCTGATAGTTTGTTAATCAAAAATTGCATCCTATATATTTTGCAGTATCGAATATTTATCAAATACTATGTTGTAAGTTGGTAGTTTCCACTAGTAGTTTTAGAGCAGACGGATATTTCAGCAATTTTGATAGTTTTAAAAAATCCGGGTCGTTACATTTTTTTTCGGTGGTCTTCTGGGAACATTTGCAGATTTTAGATTATTTTTTTTACTAATAAGCGCCTTTTTTTTTTGGAAAAACACGTAACATCCATTTTAGGGACTCGCTTTATATAAATAAGTTGGGAAGGAGGACGTTTGAACTTCAAAAGTTTTTAAGGATGTGACATTTATTTTCACTATAAAATATTCTCACTTTTCAACTACAAACAATTTCATGCTCTGCTTATCAAACAAGCAATTTTTGAAAAAAAATGGAGATATTCAACTTTTATTTTTGTAACTTGCTTTGAATTGAAAAAGATTGCTACTAGAAAAAAAGAGCGCAGACATGAGTAAAAAAGTACTTCTGATTTTAATGAGCCAATAGTAAGGTTCTTGCATCGACCCTTAGGTGTGCATATGTCGATATTCAATGATGAAACAATATTTGATATTGGTCTAAACACAAAGTGGTGTGGTGTATCGTTTCTAAAAAACAATACGTTATTTTATCTAGCTTGACTAACAAGATGCAAGGAAACCAACATAGTAACATCTCCGAGACTTTGTAAAAAAATTAAAATTTATTTTTAATATAATTTTATAAGAAAATACGTAAGAATTTAAATATTCTATTTTTAAATCATCGTATAGCCCTGAAAGTCACATTTTGTATACAGATGAATTTGGACTCAAAACCACTACCATTGAGTTCAAAATGTCGTTTGCGTGTTCGAAAACTATAAACTTCAATATATTCTGAGCTTCGGAGATTTGACACCTTGGTTGGCTAAACCTAGCCCACTCACTTAAGAGCTCCATCAGCCCGCTCCTCCTTCATTCATTCTCACTTCAACAAACAAAAATAGAAAAAATGGAGAGTGGAAAGGGAAATTAAAATTCCTAAGGCTAGGGTTAGCTTCTTGAGATCCAAATAAAAGGGAAAATCAAAGAAACAACTTTAGTAAGCTTCTCCATCTCCCTCTCCATCTTCTCCTACTTGTTTTCTCTTCGATTTCTAAGATTTCCTATGACCTAATTCTTAGGATATTCAATTATACGTGTTTAGATTGAAGATTTGCATGTAATACTGGAAGTGATGTTGATTTTGCTTGCTATTGGATCTATTCCTTGTTTGTAAACAAGCAAATGTGAGTTATTCAAGAATTCACATTAATGCCTCAAGCTTTATGCTTGTATAGTGTGCCTATGTCACGTTTGAACTGAGTATATATTATGTATGCATTGGGTTAATTGCTTGGGTTGTCGATTTCTTTGCTTTTCTAGTATTGGAAATCTTAGTATAATCTACATTCGGGTTATATATGCTATAGGTAAAGTTATTGTGTGCACACATGCCCTCGTAGTTTCCCTTTAGCATTGCCAAACCATCTTGTTCTAGCTTGAATCGCATTTGATAGCTTTTGGTTAGAGAATTGGTTCATTTTAGAATATATAATCGAAATCATAACAAGATCATGTATGTATGTTCGTGCGTGTGTGCATGTATTCTTGAGCGGTTTCGGTGAGCTAAAGAGGCTGGATTTGCATTTAGAAAACATTACAAGCCATCACCATTGATCCGAGCTCGTCCGAGAACCGATTTCAAATCATTGCCTAGGCAAAATATTGCATTTACACCAATTCAGACGTCTGAACTGAAGCAACAGACGTCTATCAAAGCTTTCTAGTTAGAAATAATTATTTGCTTTAGCTCAGACGTCTGAACCGAAGCAACAGACGTCTGTCAAAGCTCTCTGGTTAGAAATAATTGCTTTAACTCAGACGTCTGAACCGAAGCAAAGACGTCTGTCAAAGCTCTCTTGATATAAATAATTATTTGCATCAGTTTAGATGTCTGAACCGAAGCAACAGACGTCTGTCAGGGCTCGACAAAATAATTATTTTCAAATGATCATAACTTTTTCATACGTTGTCACAAATTCGCACACTCGGGTCCGTTGGAATCGTGACGACGAACACTTCAACATGGAATAGACTAGAACAGAATATTCCAAAGTAAAGTTTTTCAATTTAATAAATTAAGTTGGAATTGAATGGAATTCGATCAATAATAATCAAGACGAGCTTCTGTGAAGCAAGGCGTCTACTATTTATGGAATTTAAAAGGCCTTGTCGTTATTCCACTTATAGTATTATTCCGATACGGGAATTTATGTCGATTATGTATTGTTCAAATTTACATGAAAATTCCATGTTAAGTGGAAGAGTATTTTTGGTATATTATGAACGATGTTTTTACATAACATTTGTTCTTTAACCCAAGTAAAGGCAGGATTAATTTCCAGAAAGTTGAATAATCATTAAGTAACGATTTTTTGAGATTAAAACTAAGAAGAGTTTTGATAAATCTTTATTTAGATTTGAATGAATAGATGGTAATTAAGTTTACCGAAATACGAGAAGTGATATAAACCAAATATACTTGGTTGTTGGTATTGATTGTGATTGATTGATTATTTGGACTGTGCTCGACCAGTTTATGAGCAAAATATGCTTTTACATATAGCATTGGGTTGGGTAGAAATATGTGTATGCTAACACCTTGTTAAACACTTCACGATTTGACTATGAGGTGTTTAGCGATGTTGTTGAGTTTATTTCAAATTTAATGAATGATTTGAAATGAGGTCTTCTTAAGTGAAAAGAAACGTGTTCCCGATTTTGGACAAGGAATGTTTTATAAAAATGTTTTATAAAACAAAAATGATTTCGAGGGCTAACCCCGATGTTTTCGAAATGATTTAGAAAAGTAAAATGTGTTTGACATTGTAGTTCATCACATAACTGATTAGTTGCTACTGATGATAATTCTGTTTGGTGGTGGAGAATTTATTCTCTTGCTTAACACCCTTCTTTGAGACGTACGAGCTCAAAGGTTATACGATTAATAGTGACTGATCATAGTGTGAATTGCTGATGTTAAGTACTATAGTTTGAAAGTACTTGTGGTTATTATGTTGTGAAATGATTTTCCTTACTTCGGGATATAAAAATGATTTAATATGTGGCTAAAGATTCGGGTAACCCATGCGACTAAAAGTATGGGTATTATAACCTTAAATGGTTTTGGACGGTGTATTTTCCCTAAGGGCGTGGGATGTGCACTGCCCGGTGTATTTTCCCCGAGGGCGTGGGAGGTGTACCATATTATCGAGTGACTAAGGAACATACCCTTTGCCTTGTTGATGGGAGAAACCTCCCGAGGTTTGGTTGCATACTGTTTGTATGCATTGTGATATTTTGGAATTCATATTTCCAAAGATTTTGTTTTGAGATCCTGAAGTGAAATCTACTTTACCAGGAAAGTTAGATATGCATTTCAAATGATTTGAAATAAGAAATCGGGAAATAAAGTCCAAACGAATAATTTCTGTAAAGATAATTGGATTTTGAAAATCTAAGTTTGGGGATTAAGCCTAAATGGGTAGATTGAAGAATTGCATGCTGTCTGATGCATTGTAGATCCATAAGTCTATTATTTATGGTAGTTGTATGTGCACTGGCAATTTAGTGGAGAAAACCCATTCCATGTTATACGGCGTGGTCCCGTGATATGCCTTATTTTAATAAGTTAAGTATAACTATGGGGTTTCTCATACTAGTCCCATGACTGACTCGTAGTTTGTTTTTCCCTTGCAAACTCAGGTGCCCATATTTTCTTCATGGGCAGCCGAGTTGATTGTTTGTTTTGCAGATATTTTCCTTGAGTAAAGTTGTGTTCAGAGCATTGATAGCCTTCCGCTGTGTTAGTTTACATTTCCGCTGTGCATTATATTGTATTTACTGTAATTTATCTCTGCTGTATTATTTTCGATGTACTCTGATATTATGTACTCTGATGTAACATTTATATATTGTTAATAAAAGTTTTCTGTTGTTTGTTCTTATGTGTTGTGCGCCCAAAATTAATAATCCGAGGACTTCCAACCTTCGGATAGGGCCTTGCGATCGATTCGAAGGGTGGGGAAATTCGGGTTGTTACAAACATAAACCAATATTTTAGTGTTCAATGGCTCAATGCTTCCATACTAGCTTCATAACGTCAGCTATAAGTTCTAATGATGTGCATTGAAATATGTCATGTTAGATATGTGTAATGATGTGGACTGAAATATACATAAGTTTTTTTCCTACTTTGTTATAGGAAAAAAAAATTGAAAAGGAAAAAAATTCCCGAAGTTGTATAGATAACATCTGCAGAATTACAAGCTACAGAGTTAGAGTAATAGGAGATAGAGGCGGTTCCATTCATAAGATTTGGTAGGGGCGAGTTATATAGATCAAAATTTACCCTCCCTTTTTTATGGATTTTGTACTAACTTGAAGAATAGTTGAATTACAATATTATGTTATTTTAAAATTATAATTTCTATATATATATATATATATATATAAAATCTTTAGTGAGTAATCATTGGTTGATCGAACATTGGAACATAAAATATTGTCCTAGAATAATACATATTTTTTCGTAAAATTATTCCCTACCTATTAGCTATTATTGTAATTTTTTTTTAATATAACGGTGTCAAGTATGAAATATGCTGGGTATGCAGGTATGTAAATATTTTACTTTGTACAGAGATAATATAGTCCGCAATTTCTTAGAATCGTGAGGTAGCTCAATGTGGCATTTATTATTGTAATGAGGAAAATACTACCTAATCAGTTGCTATAGAAACCTAAAGGCACTAACAAGGTAAAGAATACTTATATTACAAGTTTTTTTTACTTCTGTATTAAAGGTAAATGATGTAGACTAATGTAGAGAAGGAGTTTAATTTATATATAATTAGCTTGATATTTTGATATTTGTTTATATTGCTTTATTTAATATAGTTTGCTTAAAATCTTGCAACTTATATCTAAAAGCACAAGATGCATTTTTTCTCCAAGTTATTATTAGCAAAATGAGAAGTGAGAAGTGTGTAGTTTGTTAACTATTCTTCCTTACATCTTTTGTATATCGATGGAATTAGATGTTCTTACCATAAAAGTCTTAACTGCATCTTCCTAAATCTACACCGTCCAATTATCAAAAGGAGATAACAAAAGACATTGGTAACTCCTTGCTGGCAACTTTCGAAATGAGATGCCACTTAGTTTGTTCAATGTTTGCTTCACTTGATTTCATTGAATTGTATTTTATTAAAAAAAGTTACTTGGTAATTGTTCGCTTAATTGAAGAAAATGTGGATATTAGTAATTAAAGTTTACCTAATTTTTTTTATTTTGGTTTACTTCTTGAAGTTAAGTAAATTCAAAGGTCTAATTTGTGTTTGAGTACACGAATACCATAAACCATTGATGGTTTAAATAAAACTTCCACCAATATTAGATTTGTTTTCGAGTGCAGCTTATAAACATAATTTTAGTTATGTTGAGAATTTTGATCCCTACCACAATGAAATGTTCATATTCTGAACATATGCATTGTTCAACAGTGATTTGATTTTCAATTTGTTATTTCAATAATAAATAGCCTTTTCTTATGAAAAGTAAGATTAAGTCAAAATACAACTGATTTGTAACTGCGATCAATCAAAATACTCAACCTCATTGTACATGACACTATAATCAAGTCATTAGAAAAATAATATAATTAAAACAATTAATATGTTGTTTTGTAGCTTGCATTTTTAGTAACTTACACGTATGTGTTTTTAATAACCGAGACACTTTCCACTCGTTTTATTCCCATTTATTTGCACGCCAACCATTTTAGTAGACACAACCACTTCTAAAATAAGCATGTCTTTTCAATACTCCACTCAGAATTGAGAATCATAAATTTATTTTGCTATGGCAAGAGTATGTGTCAGAGCTGCAAAAAGCATAAATCATGGAAGAGGTAAGGGATATAGATCAAATTTTGACGTGGTATGGTAGATTTAGGTAACATTACTTTCCTAATTTGCACGGTTCATGTTGTCGCTTGTGTTGGACGCATCGAGCGTAGACCCCACTAAACTGCCCAGTTCGACCTAACCGCTGTGGAAGAGACATTCGCGTCTGAGGCTTCCAATGCATCAATGCGAACATCACTCACACATACTTCCCCTTCCATCCTATGGTTCACAGCAATCTCTATCTTCTTCATCATCACATCCAACTCTTTTCGGTTGTGCTTTCTTCACAACAAATAACATATCCAAGTTCACGAAGTGATGATTCTGATATTGAAGATTTGTAAGAAATCAAGATTATTAGACTGTATTATACCACAAGATGAATTGTATTTAATAGGATTCCAGAACAAATCGATTCATCACCATGATATTACAATTTCTTTTGAAATTGTATATGAGCTACTAATGATATACATGTAATGGCACATGTTCCTCATGAACATATGCAATTTGTAGGATGTTGTAACGACCCAGATTTTCAGTCATTTGGATTTGATTATTTAAATTGGTTTTAAATATTATATTAGAAATATTAATGAATTTATATATAAAATTTATTATTAAACGGAGTTTGTGCTGTATAAATTTATAGTTAATTCAAAACAAACTCACAGCGACGCGGTAGTTCATATATTGAGTTTTGAATTCAATTGGATATACATGATTCAATATGAGTTGGAATTCTGTGAAACAGGAAACGTTAAAATCTAGTTGATTATAATTTTCTAATGAAAGAGAAAAATCAAGATTTCATATTATAGATTGTATGATATGTCCAAACTAAATTTTCAGAAAGTCGCTATGGAATTATTTATAAACCACAATGTTTATTTAATAAATTTAAAAAGGGATTTTATATAATTTGGACATCATTTTGACTCGGAAATGTTAACATTTAGTTATAAATCCATATTGGTTTAATTTGAACTTATTTGTATATTTGATTTGGTTATATTTGATAATAATAATTTTTTATTATTTAAATAAAATTGTTTTGGAATTTAATTGTAACGACCCGAAATCCCCCTTACGGGAAATCACGGATTGCTTTGAGAACACGACCAATCAGAACACAAACAAGAGAACATTTCATTGCTAATTACAAAAATTCATCAGAATACAAGAATATACAGAGTATTAACAAATAATATACATCAGAAAACATCAGAGATTTAAATTACATTACGTAGCAGCGGAAAATAATACAAAACACAACTGAAAGGGATATACAGATACAGAGCGAATATCATTCCAGCTGTAAACCAGGATCCTATGAATATAAATCTGCAAAACCAAAACTACTAGCTTCCCTAGTGGAAAATAGGGGCACCCAGAGTTTAGGTTAAAACAATAAACTCCAGGTTAGTCATGTGACTGGTGTGAGAATTAAAACAGTTATTAATTTTAAAGTTAGGTAAATCAAGGGATCACACCGTATAACACAGAATGGGTTTCCTCCCAAGAATACCAGTGCATAAAACAAACAGCGCAATGCTAAATAAAGAACAATGAAGCTATTATAAGACCCAGGTCCCATCACACAATGCAACACAAGCCGAAGGATAGGGTTTTACCTTATAATAGCCAAAAATGCTTGGTACGTGAAATTTCATCTTTTATTATTACTATAAGTGTATAGTGTCAAAAAAATTTCTGTTAACCCATAAAATATGAGTCAGAAATAATATACAAGTCATGCTGATATTAGTTAAGTCGTTGAACACACAATCAAGTACAATTCGCATTCATGGTGTTCACGCCAAGGTGCTTCAAGATCATGTCGACAGGAAGAGAACAACATCAAGCCAAGTCGTATCTCACCATGTCGCTCAAGGAGACCAAGGTGACCCCAGAATATTAAGTCGTTCCCAAGCTATGTTGTACCTGCTTTCTATGTCATACAACGATATGAAGTCATATCGGGCCCTTCCATGTCGAGCTCCACGCATAATATCAAAGTCAAGTTGACATGCGACATGGCACCATGACGTGCTATAGCCTTAAGGCATTAAGACGTATGGGGCCAAATGAAATGAATCATGTCGCCCTGTCTCTATGTCGTTATACAACATAAAGGGTCAGTCACTACTTAAAGTCTGATGGTAAGCCATGCCGCACCCCACCCATGCCGTGTCTAGCTTTTACCCAGTTGTCAACAACTATTATCCAAACGATATGGCCCATGTCGAGGAGAGTCATATCATGTCGCAGGACCAAGGCGCCAAGAGCTAATGTAACGACCCGTATTTTTCCGCCTATTTATTTGGTTTATTTTAATTATTTAAAATATTGGGTTGAATTTAAATAATCAAATTTAACGATTATATTTTGAATATATATTATTTATTTAAATAATAAAATTATAATTTAATTCCAGAACGGTCAGAAAACGTTGTGTCGGCAACCTAGGGTGACCGGGCATTTTAAAGTGGTCAAATATTGTCTGTATTGAAGTTATATCGACGATTTCGTTTGATTAACGACGAATTGAATATATGGTTTATGATTTAATTAAATAACGAGCGGCAGCGGCACGACAGTTCGCGATTTGGCGTTTTGAACTTCAATTGGTCGTACCAGGTTCAAAATAAATCGGATTTCCTCGAAACAAGAAACATCGGGACCGGTTTGACGATATCTTTCCAATGGCAGAGAAAAATCCAATTTTCATAGCATAGATTTTATTTTATGTCCAAATCAAATTTTGAAAAGGTCGCTATGGAATTTCCTTTATATATATAGCGCTATATTTAAATAGCATAAAGGGTTTTTAAATATTTTAAATATCGTTTTGGCTTGGAATTCAACTCGGGGTATTTTACCTTGGTAGTGTATCAAATTCGGGTCGTGTATGGCCAATTACAATATTATATATATATATTATATTGAGGTATCTTAAAATTGGTTTATTTTATTTGAATTTGGCAGTTATAAAAGGACCATTTTTCAAATGACCTCAGTTTTCAACGAAACAAATTTTATTGGTACCGCAACAGTAAATTATTGCTAGTTTTCAAGTTGCATGCAAAACGATGTTATTCTGTGAGCGTGGAAAAATAAAATACAAATATAAACAACGACCATTTGAACGTGAACGAGGGCCATTCGAGCAAACGAACTCGGAATTCGACGAAACAAGTTTCGTTAGGACCGTATCGTCAAAATATACTATGTCGTCTAGCCGCGTGTCGAACGGGGTTCGTATGTGAGCGCAGTAGCGAATAAACAGCGTTAAAAATACCGATAGGTACGAAATAAAAATCGTTAGTCAGCGTCGCTCGTCACATCGACTTAAAATATATTATTTCCACCTATATATATACCCCTCCCCACCAGCCATTTCCAGCAAAACCGATTTCTTATCGCGTAATTTTGCAATAAAGCCCCTAAACACAAATCTTTTTATATCTTTCAAACAAAGAGGAATTTTCTATGGCAACCTGAAGGGAAATGGTAGATCGGGACGATATCTACCTACTGCAAAAAGTTGGGTGAGTTTTGTCGATCGTGGTGGCCGGAATTCGCGATGGACAGTGAAGAGGGACTTTCGTTTCCAGGAAAAATTGGAGAGCTACGGTCGATTTGGTGTGACGGGACCTTACGGCTTTCGAAGAGGAGAGATAGGCCTTCGATTTGGCTGTGGTCGGAGGTTCAACAGTGGTGTGTGGTGGTCGTAGCGTCGAGTTGAACGGAGGCTTTAATTTTTGGGTTCGTTTTCAAAGTGGCGATCGGTTTGGTGGGTTTTCCGGCGGATCTGGTCATCGTGGTGGTCGCGGACTAGGGGGGAGTCGGAGCTGGTGGCGAGGCCGAGGCTCTAGTGGTGGTGTGGCGTCGTCCGGTGGCGAGGTGGCGGAGGAATCAGGGTTTGAATGGGTTTCGTTGGTGGGGAGTTTGCAGGCGGACGGGGTCGAACTGGGTCATGGGCTCGCAGGCGGAGGAGGGTCTCGGTCAGGCGGTGACGATGGCGTGTCGAGTGGCGGCTCCGGTGAAGTGACGGCGGCGGTTGTAGGTGAAGGTGGGGTCCGTGCTTTGATGTAGAAGAAGAACGAGAAGGAGTCGGGGATGAGAAAGTCCTGAACGAGAAAACGCGTTTTTGATTACAAATAGGATGACGTAGCGCTGGGATTAACGGTTAATTAAGGTAATTTGTTTGTTTATTTATTAATTAGTTAGTTAGTTAATTAAAATCGTATATTATATGAAACTTTAAATCAACGTAACTTTCTCGTACGTGAACGGAATTTAACGAAACTGGATCCATTGGGATCGCAGGGACGAGACCTATCCGATGGCACTGACTAGGAGTCAATCCGACACAGTTGAAAATTCAGCTAATTTTGAATGGTCGTCCCAAATTAAAAGCAACAAACGCGTCAACCGTCGACCAGAAAAAACCCTGGTGAGTTAATTCTCACACCTTCTGGAATCCTGTGATGTGGTACATTCATAGTAAAATATAAATTACAGTTAACAGTATAAATTGGTTGATTGGATGCGATGGATGCAAATTGGTTGCTATTGTTTGATTGGTTGCAGTTATCTATACTTCGTCAATTATTTTATTCTTGTATTATTTATAACTGTATCTGTGATGCAGAGAAGGACAGGTTGGAGGGATCCGACCGGATTCCTCAAATAAACTGTATTATTGTTTGTTGTGCATATATATGAATTATTCACTCTGATTGACACCAAAACCTGTTTGAACGTGGATAGTTGAATATATATTCATCATCGTTGTGATTAAGATCAATCGACAGTGTTGATTGGATAATTGGCAGTAATGGCCTAAATGTATGGTTTTAACATCTATCTACCGTCAGGTAAAATGACGGGGTTTAAAGTTATAAATTTATTTATAACCGAATTAAAGTTTTTTTACAATTATTTCATATAAGGATTTAAATTGGGAATTTACAAATAAATATATTAAATCAAGTTTATAAGGGAAATTATTAAATGATTTGGTAGTGTAAAAGTGGAAAGCCAAGAATTTACCGACGGATTGGTAAAATAGAATAATTGTTTTTAGAACAATTAAATAGTGATTTTAAATTGATTAAGTTATTTAATTATTTTAAAAAGGGGAAATGGCAAATGAAAATCAGTTAACTTCTAACTGATATGTACGATTGACAAAATCAACCGTTTGAGCTGAAATTGACAAATGAGATTTAAATTTCAGAATATTCGTTAAAGTTAACGAACGGAGTAAAATATTAGTTAATCTTTGATTTACTATAAATTAAAGAAATTATTGAGTTGTTTAATGTTAATAAAGTGAATTTTATTTAATAAGTTTTTAAAATGATAATTTAGACTGTTTGTGGTTAGTAGAATAGTTAACCATTTCTAATATAGTTAATGGTAAAGTTGATAATTAATAATAATTAAGTGTCGATAAGTTCCATCAAGTCAAATGAAAGTTTTATATAGTAATGTATAATCCAAGTTCGAAATGAAATTGGTAAATGGGATATGTAAGTAGAAGTAAAAGAGATAAGTAAGATTTTTTTCTAATTAAAGCAAATTCAACTGAATAAAGTTTTAGTGAGATAGCTAATAGATTTGAAATGGACCGAAAGGTGTAATGGTTTTAATTGAAAACTAAGATAAGTTGTGAAAGGAAGTGAATGGATTATTATAAAGAAATCAAAATGAGGTTTTAAAAGGATTTTAAACCAAAGTGACGAAAGAAAATGTTAGATAATTAAAGCAAGTGAAATAAGGGAATTGAAATAAGGATTAAAAGAAAAAAAAGGGAAATTCATACAATAGTGGGAATCAGAATTTGGTAAGTGGATCCTTGAAACAAAAATCCAAGATAAAAAGGGTCTTAGGGCAAAAAGGGTGGAAAGTGGACTTTTACCAAGGTAAAATATATTACCAAAGGCTCAAATAAAAGGGAAGTAGATTATTGGACGCAAGATTATTATTAAAATCCAATGTTAATAAGCGAAATATTGTCTTAAGTAAAAAGTGGGGTTTAGTGAATATTGGCTTGATTTGAGGAATTGAGTAAAGAGATTATCGAACGAGGAATTTTCAAATGTAAGAAACGATTTGCGAAACCAGTTTGAAATCGAGATGGTGAAAGAGATTTTGGTGAGGTGTTTAAGTGAGAAACTTTTATTATTCTGAGGTAAGAACGGGGTTGATCAAGGTCTGAGAGGTAACTAAAATACCCCAACTTGATTGGCTTCACTATTATCGAGGGATGGTATTAGTTTTGTAGTGAATAAAGGTATTGAAATTTGTTTTTCTTATACGAGGTATTTCAAACTCTAATGCAAGGTTTGGGAAATAAATAATATTGCAAAAATTGTTCAAAAGAAATAAGAATATTGATTTCAAATTACATTGAATTTTTTTATTCAATTAAGAGTTGGTCGAATATAGTATTTGAGGTAGAGTTAAGCAAACATAGTTATTCAGGAAGAGTTTTCATTGTGTATGACTGCTAGCGTAATTCGCAGGGCTGCAGATAGCCTACGGCGGTCGAATGTTTCCTGAGGGAATCAGGCGTAACCAATGTGATCGCTGCGATCTAGAGTCAAGCGAATGGAGTTAAATCGTGTATTAGTTAATCGATAGGAGTAATCAAGTCAAGTTAGTCGAATTAAATAGTTCGAGTTAGTCCAGTTAGAGTTAATCAATCAAAGTAAATCAGTCAGAGTTAATCAGAGGAAATTTTGTTAAATATAATTTAAAGAGGTCAAGTTGTGTCAAGTGTTGTTATTGACACATTTGTTATTTGATAGTTAAAACACCGACTATCAAACCAGACCAATACGCTTGTTGGTATGGAAAGACCGGGATCGAATTATATTCGAAAACCATTCCGACCAACAAATACGTGAAGATATCAGAAGACGGTCGAGATGGAGCAGTGAAGACCATAGATCTTCATAAACGGAAGAACCACTAAGATTCTCTGTATTGCAAACAGAGCTAAACTGTGATTCTGTCGTGGTTGGAATCTACGGGTTGCGAGGACTTCTCGCTACTGATCCATGGGATGATTCCTATATGAGATGCAGTAGGAGAGTACCTTCGGTTCATCCTGATCCTGGATGACATGTATGACGAGTGTCTGACAGAGTATTTCCAAAGGACCATGTACGTTGATTTCTTCAAACGTATTATAGTTGGTTAGCTACCAACTAGAGTATTTTTGTGGACGTCAATTAGTGATATCTGATGGATCTGACGATGTGGCATTCAAAGTAAATAGTGGAAAAATGTTTAAAGTAAATTCTAGCCTCAAGCCTCATCAACCGGGAAATGACAAAAATCGGGCAGGCAGCATGACTATGTGGGTCGCTACCATTAGGGTGTATGATCACCTATCTAGAGAAATTCCATTTGTTCTTAAATCTATTCGATGTTGTCCATTATCGGGAGGCGGTTGCTGATCCCAACCGTCGATGATATACATTCGATACACTCAAGCGAAATGGGTGGTCGGTCATGTGAGGGCCGGGTTGCAAGACGTTCTTGTTGAACCCAGTGTATTCGCCTCTAGAGATACACTATCGGCAGGTCTTCCCATACCATGTCAAGTTGGAATCCCACATCCAATAAGCGCCCGCGGTTTTGGTTGTATACTATATATGGGGAGCGTGAGATGCAAGCGTTCCTCTAGATTGTTATTTATTCGTATTTAGACATTATGATAGTATCAGAGAAAAATATTGATTTCAAAAATGGTTTGGGTTACAGTAAGGTAAAAATCGTCCGTGTTTATTTGTGGACTAGTCTTACTATTATCCTTTGATTTCATAAAGGATTTTCCCAAGTTAAACAAGTGTGTGTGTGCTGTGAATTTATCATTGATAGTATTCCAGATTGACCCAGTGTATTTTGTTTTAAATCAAATGTGCTCAGGTCAGACCGAGTATGTTCCAGGTTAGGTTTCGCTTGGAGTTTCAGGAGCTAGAAGCAGGAGGCTTCAGTGCTAGTTATATAAAGTTATTATTCCGCTGTGATTGATATTGTACTCTGATGATTGGTATGTATATACAGTTTCTTCTGTATAAAGGTATTTGATATTATATTTTACTCGTTTCGCTGTGAGATTCTGATGTGTTCTTCTTCTTTCTTCTATTCTAATACTTCTTTCTTTCTATCCTCACCCTCTAATTTCTTTCTCATGACAATCCAGTGTTTTCGATGCTTGATAAGTCGACATGGTGATTTTATGTCGATTTTCTGGGTTGAAAATCCACTGGGTCGTTACAGCTAACCCGCCAAAAGACATGAGTCATGTCGCTTGACGACATGAAGGTCCAAGTCATGTCGGCGGCAACATGAATCATGGCGTTTTTCCTGTATAATTACGAAACTGCCACCTGGTGTAATGGCGCGTTTTGTAAGGTATAATAATTAAGTTATTTAATTATTTAAATAATGAATTTATTAAATAAACGATAGTTGAACGTATAAATTATAATAATAATTATAATCGAGCCCGTAACGACGCGGCAGTTCGTTATTTGGCGAGTTGAACTTCAACTGAATGTACATGATTCGTTTTAAGCTGGATTTCTGTGAAACAAGAAACGTATGGAGCTGGTGGAGTATATCTTTCTAGTGGAAGAGAAATATCGGGATTTCGTCATGTAGATTTTGATTCACGTCCAAATCAAATGTTGAAATAGTCGCTATAGAATCATTTATCGACCGTATCGGTTTATTCGATATAGCTAGATATCGTTTGTGAATTTAGACAAGGTTCTTTTGGGAAATAGCGATAATTTAATTTTTAGAATTTTTCTATAATTTTTAATTATTTAAATAAGCAACTTTTTATTTGAAGTATTTTGCACCCTTAATCAACGATTTTGGGGTTTCACAATATGAGTTAATCTACCGGTATTATTATATTTTTGGGATTGTGGCTCATCACTGGACACGACTGTATTCTCATTTCAGTCCGTACCAGCTTGGACATGAAGTGATTTTACTTAACGGAATTCACTAGACTTATAACATATATGTATTTCTACTATTAAAATTCCCAAGTCCCTATTCAACCACGTTGGCTACCCCTTAACCAAACATACCACATGGAGACCTAAGTTCCCACGTATCCGCTCATCCAACCAAACGCAAAAATGAATGTAATACATTTCAATTCATGACAGTTTAGCCTACCACGTTCTTGATTTCTGTCCTACCACGTTTACTGTTCTTTTTCTTAAGGGTTAAGACTCTCGAAGATATAAATACATGAGGCGAGCCATCCATCTTTTGGTTGCAGAAATAAAACTTCAGCAATAAGAAAACCATGAATATGAGCCCATAAACCATGAACGCAATTTTGGTTCGCTGTCTCCTAACAGACGCAAGCCAGGGCTTTGGAAAAAGTGTCGTCGCGGAGGTTGTTAGGCGAGGATGAGGTATTGGTTAAGTTCGGTGTATCAAGAGGTGGCGGTTGTGTAGTTTTTGGGTTTTCCGAGGTAGTTGTGGGTAGGTGCTGTCACCATGGAGTCTGGGAGTTGTTGAAGCCATGAATGTTGCGGATTTCATGTTGGGGAAGACGTATTGGCGGAAAAGAAAAATATATAAGCAAAAATGCTAGCTGTTATTTGCGTGAGGGTATAGGAGCATGGTCCATCAAATGTTTGAGGAGTCTGATGCCGACGAATTGATGTTCGAAAAGTAGGGATTTGCGGAGAGGAACCGAACGAGATTTGCAGTATTGTCTAATGTATTTATAAAGGTGGATCTGCGTTTCTTTTATGCAAGGCGCGAAGGAGGAAGACCTTGGGAAATGAGATACGGTGGACGGGGTACTGCGTGGGATCAAAACAGAAGCTGGTGGGCGTAACTCCTTACAGGAAGATGTCGGCTTTTGAGACAGCGTGATGGGGTGGTAGTGCTCGGGAAGAGGAAGGTTGCAGTGTAAATAGTGGAGAACGCTTTTGATTTAGCAAAGGAACGAAGGGGATATGGTGGTAGCTGAATTCAGAATTTGGAGTAGCGATTGTTTTTAAAACCATGGGGGGGAAGAACCGATACTATTCCTCACGAGGCTATATTTATACGAATGGGTTTTGGGCCAATAGAAAGGTAAAGCCCAATATAAAATTTAATTAAGTTTATTTTATATAAAATATTATACAAAACTTAAATTGTTTATATCATTGTCATACGGTAACAAAATTTCGAACAGTCTGCTCCGTTGGGGTCGTATGGACGACGACTACACAATGGAACTAACGGGGAGCGAATCGAAGCTCGTTACAACTTATAGGAAAATAAATTGTCCGTCTGAATCAAGCGATGGTTATCGTTATTAACGATGATCGTCCAATGTGAGTAAAACTCACTAACTCTCCTCAGTTTATATTTTTATATAAACTGTGTTAAATGATTTGATTTGCTGTGTATTGATAGTTTGAGCTGTTAAATAGATTTGATTGAAACATAGATATAGTTATATATATAAACGACAATCAAATATTGATTCAGTTCATCAGTATATTTCATGTTGGAATGAAATTGATGTATATTTTATTGTGTAACATCTGTGGATGCAGGGAAACAGGTTGGAGGAATCCGACTGGATTCCTCAACATTTATTTTACCGTTTTTCATATATTGTGATATATGATGTGTTATGAAATCTGTTATTGATTTCATATGTTTGAATGATACCGATCATTGTTATACAACACGTTAAACACCGTAGGTGATACTAGATTGTAAAAAGGGAATTTTCAATGTTTATATTGAAAATAAATCTTATTTATAAAATCGATAGGATTTTATAAAATGAAAACATTTATTTATTTAGGAAATAAATAAAGGAACATTTATTTAGATTATAAATAAATGGAATAAAGGAATATTTATTTAGGGAATAAATAAAGGAACACTTGTTCGGAAAATAAATAGAATTATACAAGGATAGATTTAAACACGTGCTTCGCACACGGTATAACACGATATGGATTTAAATGAGATATTAAATAGGAAATCTGTTTTAAACAGATAAATTGAAGTAGATTAATTTATAAATAATGTTTTATAAATTAAATAAATTATTTATCGTTGATAAATGGAATATATATAAGTCTGGACTTATATAGAGAAGTAGAAACGTTATTAAAAGGACATTTATAAAGTGAAGAACCGTTACTAAAAGTAAATCTTTATAAATGGATAAACGTTGTAAAAAGTAAATCTTTATCAATGGATAAACGTTGTAAAAAGTAAATCTTTATCAATGGATAAACGTTGTAAAAAGGAAATCTTTTGAAATGAATAAACGTTAATAAAAGGAGTTAATCGAATTTAGTTATTCGAAATGAGTTATTCGAATTAGATATTTGAATAGAGTTAAACACATTAGAGTGATTCGAATTTCTTATTCGAATAGAGTTAAACAAAGTAATTTGTTAGGTTAACCAAAGCAAGTTAGTCGAGTAAATCGAAGTAATTGGTTAAGTTAACCAAAGTAAATTAGTTAAGATAAACTAAGCGGTTAATCGAAGTGAATTAGTTAAGTTAAACTAATTGGTAAATCAAAGTGAATTAGTTGCGTCAAACTAAGTGACTTAGTTAAGTTAAACTAATTTGTAAATCAAAGTGAATTAGTTGCGTCAAACTAAGTGAATTAGTCAAGTTAAACTAATTGGTTAATCGAAGTAAATTAGTTGGGTTAATCAAAGTGAATTAGCTGAGTTAAACTAAGTAAATCGGTTAGAGTTAATTAAAGTGAATTAACTAAGTTAAACTAAGCGGATTAGTTCAGTTAATCGAGACAAGTAAATCAAGTTAGGTTAAACCATTTGAGTTAACCAGTTAGGTTAAACCATTTGAGGTAACCAGTTGAAGTTTACCAGTTAAAGATAAACAGTTAGAGTTGACCAGTTAAAGTTGACCAGTTAGAGTTGACCAGATAGAGTTGACCAGTTAGAGTTATCCAAGTGGAGTTAATCGAGTAGAGTTGCCGAATATCACTTATTCGAAGTAGAGTTATCGAATATAGTATATTCGAGGGAAGAGTAATCGAATATAGTTTATTCGAGTGGAGAAATCAAATGTTATTCATTTGAGAAGAGTTACCGAATATTATTTATTCGAAGAGTAGTTATCGAATATTGGTTATTCGAAGTTAGTTAATCCAAAGGAGTTATCCGAAGTTAGTTAATCCAAAGGAGTTATTCGAAGTTAGCTAATCCAAAGGAGTTATTCGAAGTTAGTTAATCCAAAAGGGTTAGTCGAAGAGTTATTCGAATATAGTTATTCGAAAGAAGGTGTTAATCGAATATAGTTATTCGAGTAAAGTTAAAAGAGTTAATCGAATTTAGTTATTCGAAATGAGTTATTCGAATTCGATATTTGAATAGAGTTAAACACATTAGAGTGATTCGAATTACTTATTCAAATAGAGTTAAACACGTAAGAGTTAATTGAATATTAGTTATTCAATTAGAGTTAAATCGAATTTAGTTATTCGAAAGGAGTTAATCAATTTGAGTTAAGTTAATCGATTTGAATTAAGTTGAATCGAAATGGAGTAAATCGATTAGAATTAAGTTAATCGAGTTAGAGAAAATTGAATATTGGTTATTCGAAGGTAAGTTATTCGAATTAGTTATTCGAAGGAGTTAATCAAATGAGTTGATCCAAAGGAGTTAGTCGAATATTAGTTATTCGAATAGAGTTAAAGGAGTTATCGATTTTAGTTTGATCGAAAGGAGTTATCGATTAGTAAATCGAAAGGAGATTTTCGAATATAGCATATTCGAAAGAAAGAGATCGAATATTGTTTATTCGAAAGAGAGAGATTTCGAATATGAGTTATTCCAAGAGAGATAATCGAATATAGGTTATTCGAAGAAGAGTTAATCAATTAGAGATTACTCGAAAGAGAGTTATACGTCGAATTCGATTATAGCGAATTCGGGAAAGTACTATTTACTTTCCAGGGTTTAAATCAAGATTTAGTTATTGATTTAGAAATTAGGTGTCTGTTAAATTATTCGAGTTAGGAAATAAAATATATAGGGGTAGGAATTATAACGTTATAGTTATAATCAAACACTGTCATATAAGAAGTGGATTCGTAACCAGAATCCGAGGATTTGCATAAACAGATGATTGTAAAAAGTGAGTGACGAGCTTCATCTATTTCACAGTAAAGGACGTTGTTAAATTAAGGTCTGAGAGGTAATTATACCCCAACTTGATTGACTTTAGAATTAACAAAGGAATAGTTGTGGTTCGATAGAAAAGGTTGATTTGAAATATAGTTAAGTAATAAGCGATTAATGGATTAAGCGTAACGATGTTTTATACAACGTTCATTGGAAATCCGTAAATGAGTTTTGGAAACATTTTCCAAATATAGTCAGATATGTTTTCTAAACATAGAAAATGAAATGTTTTCATGATAAGAATTTAAGAAATAGAGTTAAGCAAATTCAGAAACTGACTGGAGAGGGTAAGTTGAACGGTTTTCTAAGTGACGATCGGATGTTGGTTTCGACCTTCAGGATTGATACTTAGAGAATTGTTCTCATACTAGTTACAGTTAGGGACTGATAGTTGCGAAATAATAGTGATGTGAAAATAAGCTATGGAAATGTTTTCCAATGATTAATAACATATATTTTCTAAATATACAAAATAAGGAAATATGAACATATGACGATTGATCGATCGAATTTCCATTTG
Organism: Allium sativum; assembly: GCA_030737875.1. Classification (NCBI taxonomy): domain Eukaryota; kingdom Viridiplantae; phylum Streptophyta; class Magnoliopsida; order Asparagales; family Amaryllidaceae; genus Allium; species Allium sativum. The sequence goes on along the minus strand of CM060909.1, from coordinate 421,090,198 downwards.
GAAATAAGATCGTTGTTTGTACACCGACATGTTTTCATTTGATAGTTGAATCACAGACTATCAAAGTTTTTACCATTTTAACGTTGTTAATATGGAGAGACCGGTTGGATTATTATCCAAAGAACCACTCTGTATCGGCATAAGCGTTGCGAGCAATATATGCCAAAGATAAATTGAAGACAGAGTAAAGTGCAAGGGCTGTTGTATAAGTCTTAGATAACAGTGACTAAGATGGATATACTGAATAGTGCCTTCGGTTTGTCCAGTCCCAGGACAACGTATATGGAAGAAGGTCTGACAGAGTATATCCAATGGATCGAGTAAGTTGATCTGTTCAAACGTATTCACGTTTGGTGGCGGAGAAATTCGTTTCTCTTAGCTGTATACCCGTGTTATTTTTGGATAAGTCAATTTGTGATTTGGCGGGTATGACGATGTGGCATTCAAAGTGAATGGTGATCAGATGTTCTGAAGATAGACGTAGCTTCTAGCCTCACACCGGGAAGTAACAAAAGTTGGGCTAGGCAGCATGGCTAGTTGGGTCATCCCCAAGCAGGGTGTATTGTCACGGATCTAGAGAATATTCATATTTATACTTCTTTTTGATTCTGTATCTTCGAATGACGGTTTGATGGCCTATAACCGTGGTGGCAATATATTCGCGACACTCAAGCTAAATGAGTGAGCGGTCATGTGTGGCCGGGTTGCAAGACGTTCTTGTTGAACCCTGAGTGTATCACCTCTAGAGTACACTATTCAGAAGGTGCTCCCATACCTTGTCTGTTGGAATCCATTCTTCGATAAGCGCCCTACGATTTATGATTTTATACTATGTATGTAGAATGTGAGATGCAAGCGTTTCTGCTAGATTGATACCTATTTGTACTTAGACATTATTATAATATCACAATGATATTGCTTGTCAAAGTTGTTCAGATACTCATAAGGGAAAAACCCGTTCCGTATTCACGGCGTGGTCTTATGAGATATCCTATACCTGCTTTAAACTATTTTACTCATACCAGTCCCATGACTGACCCGGAGTTTACTTTGTTGTTTTCCCTAAACTCTTGGGTGCCTAAATTTGTACGGGCAGT